>OZ020304.1:52096144-62096144 GCA_963971305.1 Arcuatula senhousia
TTACATGTATTACCTTCTTTGTTTGGCAGATAAATGACTCTGTTTGATGTCTACAGATTCCTTTGGTTTATCTGTTTGTGGAGGTTCCTGGCTCTCACTGGGGGTTCTGTTTCTGTGTAACTCAAATCTTAAGTGAATAAAAATTACAAAATTTATAATAAATCAAATCAAATCCCTGAGGTAATGTTATGGACATCACCATTAAGTTAAAGTTTATAAGTTGAAAAATAAAATGAAAAAAACATAATCAATGGGTTTTTAGAGTCATGGAATTTGAGCCTACCATTTACGTGAAGCACTTTAAAGTATACAATGTTTTAAACATATTTTAAAGTGTACTGTTTGCTTTCCTTGTTTTTCAGATAAGGACTTTTTTCATTAAAAACTTAACCTGGTCCAATAAGTAACAAATTGCAAAACATAATAATAAGCTAAAAGTCAATTTATTTTGATTACCATAAATAGTTGTGTTTTCACAATGTACATATGTAACTTTAAAATAATCTAAATCATGGCTAGGGATAAAGGCTTGTGCAAAAAGATCATTGCTGTGTTTATGCTGGAAAATTTGAGGACCAAAGCTTAATGTCGAATTGCACTTCATTTTTCAAAAGCATACATGTACCTCCACAAAATATTAAAAATTTCACTCCTTTAAAATTACAGTAGGCAAAAAATTCTAAAATTTTAATTCATAATGATTCATTTTGATTTGATTCATTTCAACATATGAGGTATTCATGACATTTTGGTATGTGCAGAAAAAGACAATATGATTGCTGAATGTGCCCACTTCTGCTACCTTTAATGTTTGGAAATGACACTGAAACATGGTACATTTAATTTTAATATGTCAGATATTGCAGTTCTTGCATTAAATGCAAATGCATTTCCTAAGAACTTCTATTTTTTGTGAAAAAGCTTGTAATATTAAATTGAGGACTTATAGTGGTGCAGGACTTGGAATGGAATAGTATTCAGATTTAAAACTTACTCTTTTTCAGCTATGATAGAATCATCTTTACTAGAACATGTAGAATTAAATATAACTAAATAATTCAATATCTTATACAGTTTTTACTTAACAGTCAACAACATGAAGAACTGTGTTGCTTAATATTAAATGTTTATCTCTGTATTAACAATAAACATTAGTAGTAAAAATTACATTAAAAATATTTCTGCAAGTCAATACATACTTGTCTCCCTTAACATGCTGTAATGTTATAGAGGTATCTGGGAAGGCAGCTTCTCCATCACTGCTATCTGAATCACTGTTTTTACTATACACTGTCACTGTATTGGAAGAAATTGCACCACTTTCATTTTCATTGGAGGAAACTGTGTCACTACTTTCACATTTATCACAGCTTTTATCACTTTTTGACACAAGATCAGAATTTTCACACTCAGTTTTAGCACTTTCACAATTTCTTTCAGAACAGTCCTCGGTGTTTTCTTTACAGCTTTCTTTGTCTTCAGATTTGACAGTTATTTCAACCTTCTTCATATTTGTCCCTACCCTTTCATCATTATTTTCATCCTCTGAATTGTCTGATTCATTGTCACTTTCCATGTTTACACTTTCTGTATCCATAGTGATATCACTTTCTGTTGCTATGGAATCTGCTACTGATTCAAGGTCATCCTCCAGTGACCTCACTTTTCTTTCACCTTTGTGATTTTGTATACTACCTTCTTCTAGCTAGTTTGGTAATAAAAAAAAATAATTAAGTGATACAAAATTTAATCAAGTGTTACAACTTTCTCTCTTTTTCTAAGACATTTTGATTGGTTATCCAAATTCTGTAATTATACTACTACATGCAACTCAGAGTTTGTGACTTAAAGTTAATATTAAAGCAAAAACATTCATAGTATTTTATTCACTCTTTTACACACTTCTTTTTTTTTTTTGATTTCTCAGACAACTTTCTTAGCTGTCAGTTATATGGAAACCTTAAAGTTATCTTATAGCCATTTTTAAACAGTCAGAAAATTTAATGCGCATTTGTTAATGATGATTTTTAAACATTATATTTTGGCTTCAACAAATTGTGGGTTTTTTTTTAACAGTTGTGAACATGTTATGTTTTATTTGTTCATCTATCAAGTAAATGAATGAACTTAAGTAAAACCCTAAGTGTATGAATGATTGCCTTACCTTGAAAAGCATTGCAAAGCCATACACCAGATAAGACGGAGGCAAATAATTTTTCTTTCCTGAAATGGTAGATATTATTGAGGTTAAAGCAGCTTCGGACAATCAACATTGATTGCTTAGTGGAACAATATGCATTGCATGTTGGCAACTTTTTCTAAAGCTTTTACAATGTTATGAATTCTAGACAGGAATAATTAATATGAACAAATAGGCAACTGGAAAACAAAATACAAGCAAGCTCACTGAAGATACCCAAGTTTGTCTTTTTTTGTTGGGGTATATCACTTATTATGGGTCATATATTGTTCGTGAGGTAAACTCCACTGGCTCATTTTGTAATAAATAATCCAATTATGACATAATTTCAAAATCTACTACAAACAGATATATAATTTATAAAATATCTTAAGTACAAGTACATATATACTCATGTACATGTATAAACATTTTAATTTGGCAAAACTTACCTCTGATCATGAAACTTCCTGTGGTCAGATATTCACCAGAGGGTGCTGTTTTAGACACCTGATCATGGTATACCCACCATGCACTTGTAACAACCTTGGCATCCCATGCTGCACTATTACAAATGGCCATTGCTCCTGCTTCATTCAGTGACTTTGGTGGTAATGGATCACCTATATCATAAGAAGAATAATTTACATTTTTAAACAAGATGGGTGTTTACAAAAAACTTTTTTCCTCTTTTCTATATCAAAATATACCATTCTTTCTACATATTTATAAGTTCATACCATGATGTATTTGTGCACTTATTTCACTGAGATATGTCCTAATAACATGTCTGAGAAATTAGCTTCAACACAAAGACATTGGTTCAATTGCATTCATTTATCATAGTTAATAAATGTTACTTCTTCCACAGGTAGACCTGAACCAATTACAGAGATCAACTTTCACTGTTACAAGTTCAATAGAGTGATTTAACACAAAAAAAATTGTAATATTAATTCACAAGTACAAAGTAACCTGGGTTGGTTCAAACTTATCTCTTTTCACTATTATTATTATCTATTATCATTAGCATAAAACTGAAAAAATCAAACTGAATCAATTACAGCTGTTGAAAAGGCTGGCTGCAACTTTTATTATTTTAGGAATAGAACACATACTTGTGTGGTTCTTGATCACAATACTTGAGGCTCCATGTAGATCAGCATGCACATACAAATCACCTGAATAAAATATACACAGACAGTTATTTATTTCATTATTTTTTTACTGGATTTTATTTGGGCGGGGGTTGCTCTGGTATTGAGCTGGGATTGCATTGTGTACCTTAGTTTTACATTGTTACTTTACTGGCTAGTCAATAAAAATTTCCATCTCGAATGGAAGCATACTTTACTTTTCATGTGCACTAATGAGAATAAAATAAGAAACAATTAAACCTATGAAAAATATGAAAAGAGGTGAACACAATACAAATCTGATTCTCAAGATAATGATTGTTTCACTTGTAATATTTATCTGCCTACCAATGTAACCATATGGTTTAGCTTTAAGAGATTTAGCTTTTTAATTTTTGTTTTGTAACCAT
Organism: Arcuatula senhousia; assembly: GCA_963971305.1. NCBI lineage: Eukaryota > Metazoa > Mollusca > Bivalvia > Mytilida > Mytilidae > Arcuatula > Arcuatula senhousia. Next base: position 52,099,870 of record OZ020304.1, read on the forward strand.
ATTTAAAACTACTTTCTTTTATCTTTCAACGGCACCTGAGTCAACTTGTGTTTTGGTGTGAGTTCATGCTGCAAGTCAAAATTTAGTTTTGTTATGTATTTCTTCACGATCAGTCAATGTTTTCAATCTCTCCTGGTTTTGTTCTTCTTTTTTTTCAAAATTTATATCTAAATGCTTCTGTGGTAATTGCAAGTGCTTAAGCTTTACCCTTCATTATATAATTATTAAAACATACCAGGTTTGAGGTATCTTTTAACCAGAAGTTCATTCTGTTGTTGATCTCTGCCTCCAACACAAAGGAAATTTTCAGAGGTGATAAACCATAGGAACTTTTCAAACCTAAAAAATAATAAAGCATTATACTTATCAGAAGAGCATGTCAATACTTGAGATACAGGATTCTTCTATTTATATTTGTCCATTTACATTTTACTTTAGGGCTTTTCCAGGAAAAATGGTAAACTGGGGTCGAAACTCAACTTAGAATTTAGGGTACAACCAACCAAATTTTAATTGGAATTTTGCATATAAAATGTACTAAACAACCGATTTTTACCCACCACCTAGAGAATAAATATATAAGTGAGTTCCGAACCCCTTGTACATTTTTTCCTGGAAAAGCCCTTATGGTATATGTACTTCATTTTGAATTGAAGTACTGAAAAAAGGGGATATATCTGCTATGTTAAATTTTCTTCTTGTTTTCTGTTTTGAAATTTATTCATAATTTATATTATCTTTTATTGGTATCTAACATACATGTCATAGTATTCAATTTCTGCATGGTTCAATTTTGCAACTACATGTATATTGATATTGTGAAATTAACAAAAGAAACCCCTTTTACAGAAAACTTGCCATATATTCTTTTACTGTTTACCAGATCACTGTGCTTTTAAATTATAGGGATGCAACAGAAACTTTGGAAACAAAGCAGTGGATTTTTGTTTTTTCTGAGAACATCAAGAATTATGTATGAAGCAAACACGTTTTTTCATTTACATGAACTAATTTTGCACATGAATTTCCCTACCAATAAGTCTTTCTGGTTTTGTTGATAGTGGCTGCCATAGCAACTTCTTTCAGTGTTTCTTTGGTTTTCTTCTCGGCTGATTTCAGAGCCTACAAAATATTTCATAACAAATAAATCTTTCATCTAAAATCTTTGACTTCAATGTATCAAAATTATGTTCAAAAGTTATGTTTGCTGACACTTAGAATATGACTTATTGTGGAACAACAATAGTCTTGCATTCATTCATGTTCTAATAAACAGCCAATAAAAAAGAGCATTTGCTTGATAATGATATAATGATGAATACCCTGTCACATTTTCTTCCAAAATGTTCAATATTGTCTAACTAAAAAAATGTATTCGTAGATTTGATGGAAAATGTTGAGACAGAGAATTTAAACAGCTTTTTCTTTCAAAAGCTTTAACATTTGGAAATTTAAATACTTACCATTCCTGAGGCTTCTATTGTCTTTTGTTGCTTTTTGGCTGCTAGTTTCTTCATATCAAAGTATCTGAATAATGAAGATGAAGTATAATAATCAAAGTTTGCTCAATTTAAATATAGGCATAATCTCTTATACTAAATGTGTACGTAAATATTTATCTAATTCTGCTTCTGCCTCTTGATGACCACCATCAACATGTTGATTATTATGTCATATTCGAGTGCGAACGCATACGTAAGGATTAAGTAATTAATAAGGAGTGAACTTTTGTATGAGTTTAAGTGACTGTGAGATGTGTGGTTATGTTTTCTTGTTTTCCATATACCGTATTTTGCCGTGTATAGTGCGCATTTATGTACAATGCGCACCCCCTTTTCATGATGAAAATCTGGGGAAAAAAAGTTTTGTATAAAATCGGCGATCTTTTTCTATGACAGAGAACCCTGAAAATTTGTCTCTTTTTTTACAGGTAGAAAGACTACAGATGAAGATTTTTTAATGAAAATAAAATTGTTTTGTAATTATTTGTGAAAATAAAAATAAACTGTTTTATAATTTGTGTATTTTATTATGACAGCAAGATCGTAAATCCCGGTAATGGTCCCCCTTTTCAATTAACAAACAACAAGTGTTAACCCAAGCTCACATCTTTTGATGAAAACAATAAAAAGGTGTCAAAACAGTAATGATCAACACATTACTATTCAAACAATCCCTGAAGTATTACAGCTGAATGGCTTTAATTGTAATTGTCCAAGCCAGTTTGACAAAATATCGATGTTTTGTGCAAATTGGCAAAGTGTCAAAACAAATAATTACCAGTAAATCTAAATTATCTCCAGCTTGGGATGAGTATTTATTCACAAAACAATAAGAAAATGGTAATATCTTACTCAAGTTGCTCAAATAATTACATGAAAGAAATTACACAATCATGTAAACAAACCATTCTATTTTTAGAATTATTTAAATGAGGTAACTGAGGGGAATACACAATATTGATTCAGAAAGGAAACAAGTAAAGGGAGAATGAATAAATAAATTAGAATCATATTTTATTATTCTTACTTTGAATAAAGAAATTGGACAAACGTATTTTTTAAGAACACAAATGTTTTTACCAACTTGTTTCAAAATGGTGCTCCGAAGTCAACGGAGGAATTTACCCACTACAACAACAACAATGGTGGTCGATATGAAAATGAAATTAATAAACAAACACATGAAGACACTGGAATTAAGTTTTTATTCGATAAAAGCATGATAAAATTTATTTAGAGATACTATTAATGAACAGGATTCAATAGAAACCATGTGAGTTATGATTATTGTGTTCAATCATGGATGAATCTTGTGTCCAAAGTCTGACAAACATCGATCTTTTGCCTTTGCCGATGTTCATGAAAAAGTATGAAAATCTCGTATCGGGATGTATTGTGCGCACCCCTATGTTAGAATCAGGAAAAAAATGTAAAAAACTGCGCACTATACACGGCAAAATACGGTAAATACTTTGAAGTTTAAAAAAAAACAAGAGTTAAATGTCTTCTTGTCTTCCTTTTTTATAATAAATATAATGGCCTAATAAACAATCACAATATTGAAAGCAGTATCCTTTGAGATAAAAGTGATTTGTCACAACATTGACATCAAAGAAACATGCATTTCTTGAGCTTGTATAAGGCTGTATCAAGTTAATTTATAAATCATTTCTACATTTGTTCTATGCATGTAAAATTTATCATATAAACTACATGCATATCTTTTTAATTATATTTTAATCTCTTACTATAAAAATCTGTTTTTAATAGTATTCTCATTTAGTTTTTACTTTAAAAGTGTACATGCACTGATTGTTATGTAGGTTTTTGATGATAGTTTAATAAGCAAAGTAATGCCCAGTATTGCCTAGTAAAACCCAGGTTTTCCCAGTATTTCCAACTGGGCTGGGAAATACTCTTAAAACCCAGATTTTTGCCAACCCTGGGTTATACATGTACTTACTTTCTAGAATTAGCATAAGCACTTTGAGAAAGATCAATATCTATGGTCATTGGTTGTAATACGTCTTCATTGGGGTCTTCATCATCACTCTCGTAATAGGGATCTCTACGATGGAGAAAAGCAATAATTCACACACTGATAAAGTAAAAGAAATATTAAATATTTCATTAAAAACTGTAATCTTCTGTCTAAATGAACTTATATGAAGCAAACTAAAATAAATAGTCTATGTTCCTTTTAGCCAATATTCTACAAGATCAGAACAAATATAATACTGCTTACTTTAACATGAGAGAGAAATGATTCGTGGCTAATTTGAGTCCCTTGATACTCTGTGCCACAGGATCCCCCTGTAACTGGGCCTCTTTAACCAGTTTCTGTATCTCTGTCCAATCAATCTGATTGGCTAGTGCACTATTGACAATAAGTATGGCCTGGTCAACCTGAAACAGAAAATAAAGGTTGTTAAAAAAGTTAATTTTCAGATTTGGGGTTAATATTGAAGTACACTCAATGATAAAGAAGAAGTCCATAACATGTCAACAACTGTGCAATTAAAAGATAATGAACAAGAATATGTCCAATAGACAAACATGTGTAATTCCCAATCTCGCAACATTTATTTTTTTCCGCAATAAGTAAACCATGATCTTGTTCCAAGAGTATATTTTTATGGACTTTAACAATTCTTCTATAAGTGGTCATTCATGCAGAAAATATAGGTCACAGCCAGCATCTGAAGCATACATTCTGCTTAGCATCAGTAGGAGCATCTACCATACCAATATACATGTAGTTGATTTGGCACGTGTCAGTAAGTGGATATTGACTTTAACCATTCTTTTGTAAGAGGTCATCCATGCGGAAAATATAGGTCAAATCCAGCATCCAATGCATGCATTGTGCTAAGCATCTCTAGGTGCACCTACCATACCAATATGATTAATGTGGCATATGTCAGTAAGAGGGAATAGACTAAAACCGTTCTTCTGAAAGTGGTCATTCATGCATTAAATATAGGTCACATCCAGCATTTGATGCATGCATTGTGCTTAGCATCACTAGGTGCACCTACCATATCAATATGATTGATGTGGCATTTGCCAGTAAGTGGGAATAGACTTTTACAATTCTTCTGTAAGTGGTCATTCATGTGGAAAATATAGGTCACATCCAGCATCCGAAGCATGCATTGTGCTAAGCATCACTAGGTGCACCTACCATACAAATATTATTGATGTGGCATTTGAAAGTAAGTGGGAATTTAGAAATATGGGGTTTGGGACGGACAAACGGACGAACGAACAGACCCGAACACTATATGCCCCTCTACTTTCGTAGATGGGGCATAAAAAGAATTGACACTAAGTACACTTACACTGCATACAAAATTTCAAGCGGGTGTGATAAGTAGTTGCTGAGAAACAATTATGATTTTTTTTCCTCACACAATGCCTAACATTCATAATTTCAAAACCAAGATTTTCATTTCTTAAACTGGCAAACAACTGTTACTTTGAGTTCTGACCACATGAAAGTAGTCCATGTAAATCTGTTAGGTGAAGCCATAGAGAAATCCATCAAGAATACAACATATTGTACTCTTTGTTTTACTATGGTGTATAAGTGTATAAGTGATGAAGATAACTGAACTCTTCAAAAATGTAAGTTGATCAAAATGAATTAGTTTTCATTCCCTGAAATGTTCTTTAATGTCAATGCTCAATGAAATACCAACCAGTCCCAGATTCATCTCTATCAGTCTGCCTTTATTGATGTCTGTATCCTGAGTCTTTTTCAACTGTTCTATTCTTTTTTCATGGTCCTTCTTGATGTTATCTAACTTCTTCAGTGCTGCTTTTTCCTACAAATATTACATAAAGATGAGCATTATTCATATTCATATAGAGCATAAAATACTGGAAAAAGACATGCAGATTTGTAACTAAGTACATGTAATAAAAGTATTTTAAGTTTTGTAAACATTCAACAGTAAAAAGTAGAATTTTGTTTCTTTAAAATAAATGAAAGTTCTATAAGTAAGCAGAACAAGAAAGAGATTCTTTGAAAAAAAAATGTTGGAAGTTTATTCCACTTAAGGATGTTCGCTACTATTATTGAAAATAAATAGGTTTCAAATTTGATGCCTTAAATGAAAAGATAATAGTAAAAGGTAAAACATAAGAAAAAAAATTTGATAGGTTCGTGACCTCGTTTTCAAGATAATTGACGTCAAAGATTTGGCGGGGAAAGGTTTTCTCTGACTTTTTCATAGGTATAGCATTAGCACTTTTTAGCTGTTAAAACCCATGACAGAATAAATAGGATTTGAAAAAACTTTGTCTATTATCTCTTTAGGACATATTAAAGACATTAATAACAAGAAAATAGGGGGTTCGTGGGCAAAAATTTTAACCCTATTTTGATGGTAAAATCTAGAGGATTCCGAAAAAATGACAGAAATACCAAAAACAAGACCAGCGAGCATCCTTAAAGAAATAATGAAATAATGAATTCATACCTGCTGAACAGTTTTCATATCCATTTTCTGGGATTCCAACTTGCTGAAAAACTCATCAACTGCCTGTTAAAAATATAATCATTTGATAATGTTGAATGAAATCATCATTTGATAATATATTCATGTATCAACATATTAAGAGCTTATTAATAACTTCTTTACTCAAGTTCAGGATGTAAAATGAGAATAAGATGTGAAATACTAGATGGAAGAGTTATTTTATGTCTGAGACTTTAATTTTGTCTAAATGAAAGTAAATGTTCGCTAGGATTTTTCAAACTTAAGTCAAGAATCAACAATGTCTGTGGCATACAAGCCTGGAACCTTACTTTATCAAAGGTATCATATTCCAAATGGGGTTTGTCTGCATGCTGCTTAAACAACAAAGGATGGAACTCATCATACCTAAAATATAAGGAAATAATTTCACTACATACACATGTATATATATCTAATTATAAACTAGGAATATTAAGAGACAGGTACCAAAAAAATACCCTGGCACATTGGGGAAAAAATTAAGTCCAATTATCTCCCCTGAATATCAGAGATCAATGAAACCACAGAATTCAACATCTTATTCAAAGCACTAGGATTTACTTTAAATGAAATATAATAGTGTACGTCAAACTTTCTTTTTTTCTTTCTCTTTCTTACTTTTAAAAATTATCTTCTACGTCTTTTTTTTAAACTTACGTTAACAGATCCTCTTTCTGCTCTGATGTGGCTGCCCTCTTCTCTTTCTTTTGGATAATATAGCCCTGAAATATTATAAACAGGATTGAAATCCTTGATGTCTGAGTAGATTAAGTCACCTTGAAAGGTAGGTGACTTTAAATAGGCTGCCACAATTCCATTTTTTTCAAACATATTTAACAATTTATACAAAAAAAGTCGAAATATCCAAAACAATATTTTACCTGCTCGCCTGACATTCATTCTTTATAACCTATAATTTCACTTGGTGAAATCTGGTCAAAAATTAGTTACAAAACAATATTTCCCATGACATTCATTCTGTTATAACCTATAATTTCACTGGTCAACAGTCAGTTAGCCTACCTTCTGATCTGTTGTTTGTAACTGGTTAAATATCTCTTCTGCTTCATTCACAGCTTGAAAAAGTTTCTGGAAGTCTAAAGTTAAACAGAAATCATTTATTTTATTGAAAAAAATGTTATGATTAATCAACATTTTTTTGTTAATTTTTATGCGTAAATAAAATCAGTGTAGAATAAACCAATTTTATAGATAAAAAAATTTGAACCCAATAATAAATCTTAAATCTTTATTAGACACACAATTATATAAGATCACAAAGATATAATTCAATTTAGCTAAGCCAACTAAAGACTAAATACATGCCTTCTGCAATGTTGAAGCCTTTATCAATTTTACAATTCTCTGGTAGACCTACGGACAGCATACAATGTTCTATCAGGGCTGGACCATAATCTACAACAACAAAAAAACAAAATAAGAAACAAGATTGCTACGCGTAGCCATGTGTCCCCCACTGCCGCATGAAAGTTGTGTGGTTTGTAAATTCGAGTGATATATTCTCTGAGAAACCATAGAAATTGGTTGTTTCGGAGACAAAATCATTCAGTCAAATCGAGGAAGGAAACCAGTGAAAGTAAAAAAGTTACAAAATATGGTAGCTTTATAGGACAGTCATTTTTAAATTGAACAAAGTCCCATTTTTTGGAACTGGAAAATCACAAATTCCTAAATAACTCGAAAACTGTAAATAATGATTCAAATTTTTTTTTCGTAATCATTATAGAGTACCTTTTGCTCTATCAGCCTACAAAATTTCAGAACCCTGTGCACCTAGGTAACCGAGATATTGAATGTCCTATATTTTGACCTTTCTTCCCTGTTTCCATGGAAATGGCGGCCATTTGAAAATTTCAAAAATGGGATGATCACCTACTAATAGTACCCTATCAGTGTGTAAAGTTTCAGCAACATCCGTTCAGTAGTATCCGAGGAGTTGCACCCACAAAAACGTCTGACAAAGTCCCATTTTTCGGACTGAAAAATCACAAATTCGTAAATAACTTGAAAACTGTAAATATCGCTTCAAAATTTTTTTTCGTATTATTATAGAGTACCTTTTGCTCTATCAGCCTACAAAATTTCAGAACCCTGTGCACCTAGGTAACCGTAATATTGAATGTCCTATATTTTGACCTTTCCTCGCTGTTTCCATGGAAACGGTGACCATTTTGAAAAAATTTCAAATATATGATGATCACCTACTTATAGTACCCTATCAGTGTGATAAGTTTCAGCAACTTCCGTTCAGTAGTGTCCAAGGAGTTGCACCCACAAAAAACGTGACGGACGGACGGAGACCATTACTAAGTTCCTCCGACGCGTTGCGGCGGGGGACAATTAGACAGATGACCATAAAAATATATTGATTTTGATTGACGTTATTTCATAGTCAAAAGATACATTTTTTTGGTACCATATGTGGATAAAAGGATTTTTTAAGTCTTTTGTACAGTTATTTAAACAATTTACACACAGTTATCATAGGAAAAAATATGTATACATGTATCAAAATATGTGTTGTGCTGTGAAGACTAAATTAAAAAGGCTGCAAGTTCAAAGTTAACTCTCAGTGAAAGTACACAACATGCAAAACATCCAAGAAAAGTACCCAATTTTTGTATTCTTTGTGTGTCAATAAAATAAGAATTGCAGACTTCAGTATGTGACATGATAACTGGGAGGTGTAACTAAAAAAATTTAAAGGTATTTCTGTTAAAGACATGACATAGGGTTAAGGTTTTCTTTTTTAAAATTTTACATACCAAGATGTGGTATCAGAAGTTTCTTGACCGGATCACCTGGTTTTCCTGCTATTAATATTTCCCTTAATCTGAAATTAAATACATAAGTTCTGAAAATTCATAAAATATATGAATTTTCTGAAATTTTATTATTTTGATTAACTGGGCAGGTTATTTGAAAGGCTTTGTTTCAAAATTTTACATCGTTACATCAGAAATTATTACCCATTTGGTAGCAAAATTAGCATGTGTTTAACATTCCCTTTTCTCTTTTAAGATCTATAAAGATCTAAATTTTCTACTTGATTAAAATATTAAAAATTCAATAATTCAATTTATGGCACAGGATACAGTAATACTGCAAATTTAGGCGAAACCATAACAATATGAAATTCTTTTTGTTACGGCAAAGACGAAAATCGAGAACGGATGATGGGACGGAGACTGAATCATTACGACCGTATCAATTAGAATTTTATTATTATTATGGCAAATCGATATTGTAACGATATGAAATATAGAGTGGCATGACATTTGATTGATTAACATAAAATTGGGGTAAAAAATACTCAGCTGATAATCGAAATTTAACTAAATTTTATTATGGTAACTCATGACACAAGCGATACAACCAATGGGGTTTTTGGATTAGTTTTTATCCTGCACATTTCTTGCGAAACCATTCAAGTCACAGACGATGGATGCAGCAGTGTGGACATCTTTGATGCAACACGCATGACTGATGGACAGACAGAATAAAATAGCTTTATTCTAGACCTACTAATGTTAATTTTTAGTCTTAAATTTGTGTCGGCAAGTCAGTTGCTTAAGTTATGTTTTTGGTAATGATTTTATGATCACCATTGTAAACAAGCTTAACCTCCACTTTCATACAATCCTTTCATAAATTATGTTAAATGTGGAACAAGTTAAATCCCTTATGCGTATCGTTCATAAATAAATTTGCCGTAACAGTAAGAAAATTCTTATTGTTACGGTCGTAATTGATTTGGTCTCCATACCGCCATCTGTTCCCGATTTTTGTCTTTGCCGTAACAATAAAATATTTCTTATTGTTAAGGTTTTGCCTTAATCGTATCCTGTGCCTTAATTTATACCCTAAATGTTTTAAACCCTTTCAGTTGTGTTTTTCTAAATTGCAGTTCATTGTCATGTAGACATATTCCACATCTCATCAATTAGACTATGTATTTGAAAAAAAAATGCCCTACTTTTCCTCTGAAGGTACTACATGGTCTTTAGCAGCATCAATAGGGTAAGTCTCTTTTACTGCAAATCTCACGTCCTGACATTTATCTGTCCTGGGACGCAATATGTTCAGAATGGTATACTCAAAATCTGTCAAAACTATATTGCCCTGGAGTAAATATTAGAATGATTATTATTATAACATTTTACACTAAGTTTATGGTTTTTCCCAATAACTCAGGAAAAGATGCTAATCAAAATTTATTTGACTTGTCTGTGTAAAATTAATGAACAAGTAATGAGCATCATATTACACATACCACTGACATGATGATTTTTTTATAAGAATGTTAGAATTAGAGTTTGCTTGCTTGTTGTACTTTTATATATAATTGGAAGTTGTATGTCATTGTATGTATTCTAGTTGGTTTTGTTCTTTGGACTTTAAAATAAATATATCTTTAGGTAGTTCTTCTGAATATATTTTTATAAAACTTATGGCTAAGTTCTTACTCTGTCATAAAGTTCCAATATGACATGATAGGCTGCTTCCCCTGATCCAAACTGTAGATCTACAATTCTGTCTACTCCAAGCTGCTCAATGGACTCAAGTCTCCTCCCTTTAATGTGTTTTCTCATCTGAAGATAACATGTTGGATAAAGATAGAGCTTAGCAAATCCATTACAAGTACAAGATTTAATTACATCCAAATATCTTAAAATATGAGACAAAATTGAAAAGGTCAATAGATTGTGTTTTTACAATGAGGATGATTTTAACATGAATCTTAGCTTCTGTGGTTTCATTATTTTTCGTGTGGTATTTAATTTTGTGGTTTTTGTGGGCGGCCCTGACCCACAAATTTTAATACTAAACGAAAACAAAATCTTACGTTAAGCTCTATGATGCAAATCTCAGAACCACGGATTTAATAATCCACATACTGGTCCTTTTTCACCAAACCACGAAAATTAGTACCCACAAGAATAAATGAATCCACAGTATTTTACTTATCTGTACCTGTTGTCTTTATTTTAGTTGTTTAATATTCAGAAGGGGACTTCATTGATTGTTCTAGGATTGGTTTTGAACCATTTGTATTCTATGTTTGTTTTAGAGCCCACTGCAATACAGTAAGATGTGAACACTGGCTGTTTTTCATAGAGGAACTTAAAATTTTGCTGATTTCTGTCATTCAGAAGGTCTGTCTGACACCGAACAATTCTGGAAAAAATTTGCTTGGTCAAGAAGAATATATTGACTTTTTCCATTGCAATGTACATGTCCGGAAAAAGAGAACAAATACTTCACTGTCATTTATGTAGGTTTGTATGTCACGTTTATTTATTCCACATCTCATTATTTTCTGTGCTTATAGTGTTTGCTTGACAGTAATGCTTGACCATTATAACATTATTTGAGTACATTGTACCTTCATAGAAAATCCAGAGGGAGCATTATTTTTGGGCCAATCAAATCCTGTGGAATGAATCTTGTTACCAGATTCCATCAAAATCATTGCTTTCTCATCTGGCCTATAAAAAATATTGAAGCATGAAATTATCATCATAATAATAGATTTTTCATTAACATGTACCAGACATTTCATAAAAATTGTACCTAACATGCCTAAGAAATAGATTTCAAGACGAAAATCACAAAATCTATACTAAACAAAAATATCCCCTTTTACTTACTTGCTAAATTCTCACATACAAAAGGAGTATGTTCAATAAGTACTGAAATTGGCCCCATATTTTTATCAAATTTTCAAATTTGTATTTTCTCTATGAATTTGAGGTAATTCAGTCATTAGATAACCCAACTTTACATATTCAATCGATTACACATGGTGACAGCAACATGCTTGATATTATGACGTCATAAACTCCCTGAAAACTCTGAAAATATCAATATAAGCTTCAATTTCGAGGATTTGTTAGTGTTTTTTTTTAAATAGTATAGAGCACATTGGTCGACAACTTTAATTCTTTACATATCTAATATGCATATCTTCACATAATTGTATTTGTCGATGCATGTGCTCTATGTTGAATTAAGAGATTTCTCACCAAAAATGCCCTAAAAATGTCAAAAATCTAAATATTTCATCAAATCATTTGATTTTTAGCCCAATTTTTTCCTATCTGTTGAATATTTCACAGCTAGTTTTTTGTTTTCCTTAAAATACAAGATTTCAAAACACATTTCCCACTTATTTTAAGAAGTTTACTCTAAGTTGAAATTTTGGGCCGATTTTGGCTATTACTGAACCTACTCCTTTGTTAAGGTATTCTAGGGTTATCAGTTTTAATTAAAGAATTTAGACTTGGTAGCCCAAAACTTAATTTAAGTAGCCCTACCATATGGTGTTATACAAAAACTGTATAAATTCTGGTAGTCCACAGCAAATTTTAGGGCCATTGGCTAGTGGCCATGTCAATGCTAATTTCAAACCCTGGGTACATCAGACATCGAAAAAAATTTAAAGCAATAGGACATTCGGTCCTGTGAATATGAAAATTGTGTCTGACCGAAGTATTTTTTGTCTGCAATTTACTAATAGTTCATTCAAAATTACGGTCTGATCAACCAGTAATTCAGTCAGACACACATGCAAATCTTGCAGGATCAAACAGATTTTTGCAGGAGAGGTCCTGTGGTCCTGTACATTTTGATATGTCTGGTACATGTTCATTGGGAAGTACAAATGCATTAAAACAAGAGATTTAAATAACTTAAAAAAAATCTTGATCTATTAAACTGAATACATGTACATACTTTTGTAATTTGATTAAATACGTCTTGCTGTCAATATCATAAACATTGTTTACTCTCATTCCACAAAACCTACAAAACAAAACAAATTAAATCAAGATCAAAATTGTATGTACATACATGCATGTGGTGCATGTAGTCTACGTGGTACATTCCAACACATTGTACAGATTCATAAAATTCCCTCAAGCTTGATGAATTGTAATGAAACAAGTATGCTCAATAGTGATACTATCTTTTAACAATGCATGCCTTGCATAAACTACAAAGTTTAAGGGTGAATAACTGGGACAATGTTGAAAAAAGAGTTAAGACAAAATCAGTCAACAAAAAACAATTGAGTCATGAGCAATAAAAAGATTGATTAACATGTAACTATCTTAAGATATTTTTCATTCTTAATCATATTAAAGGCTCATTTAGAATGCCAATTATACAAGCCCAACAGACAAGTAATGTTCTTCAATCTGCATAAAGACTGTGTGGTGTACTAAATAGAGTCTGGCAGAGTTTATTGGCGTCTGGTAGAGTTGGGTGTTATAAAACTTCTTTTTTTTTTCCTGATTTATAAGGCATCATTTAGGTAAAAAAATATAAAAAATTCTACGATCATATTTTATTTAAAGATACACAACAAACCTGGCACATACACTGAGAGAGACCAGATGTATGCAATAAACATACTTTCATGATATCTTAAATTTTAAAACATTTAGTAACAAATATTTTGTTTTGTTTATTAATCAATAAAAATGTGTGCTTTCATTATTTCACATTGACATTGCCATTTATTGTAATTATTCAGTATTTTTGTTTAGTTGCACCCAATACTTTAGCATCACAATCATGAACATCAGAAACCTAAAACAGGTTGGGCACAACACACCAAATGGGGAGTAGCTACCCAAATGGGTAACAACCTCTAAAATGAGTATTGTTTTTTGTGTCAAATCAGGTAAAGGATGACAAACCAAAATCTGCACTCATTTGAGAGATAAAATTCCGTTGTGTCCTTTATCTCAAGTTCCTGAGGATATATGAGATGGCGAAAGTCACCAAATTGAGAGTTGTTCAGTGAAAGGACATCATCAATATAATGGAATGTGAGGTCAAAAGAGAGAGCTATTCTACAATCTTTTTTGTCTTAAATCTCGCCACTTTTTTCTCAAAAGCAGTTCTTGCCATGTTGCCGATAATTTCGCTATAATTCCGCTTAAAATAGCCATGGAATGGCTCATTTTAAAAGCCTTTATGTCCTCTTTTTGAATCAGGTTTCACTTCCAATTTAACTGTACAAATAACTTAACAATAAGCAGATAAGCGTTTGAAAATAGGGTGGGGAGAATTACTTCTTCTTCTTCTTCTTCTTCTGCCAATATAGAGTCGACTCTTTCTAGAGTGTTAAAAGACTCTTGCTCGAACATACAGGAGGCCCTTCCAATGATGTGTCCAAAAAGAAAACTGGTGAGATCTACTCTGTGACCAGTAGAAGAGATTGTAAATTTTATATTGTATGAAAAATTTATGTAATTTCATAATCATGTTTATTTTAAAGGAAAAGTAGATATGTACTATCATTCTCTTTGTGAGTCATAGGAAATTTATGTTAAAATGTCAAAACTCAAGCCAAAACAAATAGTGAATGAATGCATGACTGTCAGTAACTGTTTTGGACATTATCATACAAACTTTTTTATTTCTTTGATTCCAACCGCTATATCTATAGTACTGAATCGTGTCTTCATTTTTGTGGTACTTTCTGTTATCTAATTTTTCGGGAAACTTTGAAATAACGTCACCACATGTCAACATCCGTAAATAATTTTTGGATTTTTCTCTTACTTGGAGGAAGAAGTCCGAGAGACGCAAAACAGACGTTCTTCTTTGTAGAAGGTAGAAATGTGGTTGCATAAATTTGGCGCCAATTTCAGTTTTAACTTTAAGCCTCAGATTAGCTCTATTAAGTTTTTACCTTTAAAATGATTAGTTATATTTATTTTGTTAAAGTATTGGTTTTGCCATACTCGACCTATTTTTCTAAGTACAAAATTCATGTTAGAATATGTTAGTCATTGGAATGGGAGTTGATGTAAGTAAAGTGTCAAAATATCTCATGTTTTGAATAATAATGATTCATGTTAAATTTAATCTTACTTTTTCTGTGTATAATAAATTATATAATGTCATGTCAAGTTTACATACATGTGACGGATCCTTGATGACAAAGCTGGAGATTTTGATTTTTTTGGCTGGAGATTGGACAAGAAAGCGGGATATTTTCAAAGCTCATTAAAATTGCATTTCAATGTCAGTTGAGGGCACTAGCGTGTGCCAAATTACATGGCTTCACTGATAAGTCTCAAACTGTTTATACAATCATCAGGTCAATTATGGCAATAAACAGATAAACCTTTAATTAACACATTTACCTGTTAAATTAACGTCTATCTAATTGACAACCAAATGTTTCATGATTGAACAATTAACTGAAATTCTGTTATGTCTTGAAAAAGTGGGAGATTACACGAAAAGTCGGGAGATTATGTCTCCCGGCGGGAGCATCACATGTATGAGTTATGTGTATGATGAATTACAATAATATGAGAAAGGCATTGGCTTAAAAGAGGGTGGTAAAGGGT
Source organism: Arcuatula senhousia (assembly GCA_963971305.1). NCBI lineage: Eukaryota > Metazoa > Mollusca > Bivalvia > Mytilida > Mytilidae > Arcuatula > Arcuatula senhousia. The sequence goes on from OZ020304.1 coordinate 52,115,287, forward strand.
TATATTCGTGCTATGTTTTCCATAATTTATTGTTATGTGTTTTCGTGATATTGATTTTTATTTCTTGTGTTTTTATGTTGGGGAGGTTGTAGTGCTCCATTTTTGTCCTGTGTTTCGTGTTTTGAGATTTTTATTACCCGTGCTTCGTTTTCTGCCCTTTTTAGGCACGTGATTTCGTGTTTTCGATTATCTGAATTCATTTTTCTCATGTTTCGTGTTTGAATATTTGTATATAATTGTGCTTCGTTTTCAGCGTTTTTGAAGCACATGTTTTCGTGTTGGGACCCCCCCTTTATCATCCCCTTAAAAGCTTGTGTGTATACAAAATTAAATTCAATATTGTTTACACAGTTTCAATTGGTTCAATGGGACAAGATAATTAAAGGGATGATGTGATAGTATTTCATGTCATTATTCAGTGCATAAAGACTTTTCCAAATCTTTAAAAAACCTGAATGAGAAACAAGGGGCTCACGCAGGGTATTCCCCTCAGGTCGCAAGGTCGCTTTTAAAAGGCATATTTTGGTGGAGGTCGCAGGTTGTTTTTTGGCATAGGTCGATTTTATGAAGTGTAGGTCGGAAGTCGCCCTTCAAAAGCACTCAGGGCGCAGGTCGTTTTTAACCCTGCGGGAGCCACAAACAGAATAATTTTATTTTCATCTTATATGTATATTGAGTGTTGTGCAATACATTACAGAGCTCGCTAAATGTACATATACACTGTACATATACACTTGCATTTCTTAATTATGTGTGCACCATGCATATATGCAATATTTAAATTATTTAGAGTCAGAACTTTTAGATATGACAAAAGACATGATTTATTTCCAATTATGGTTCCTGAAAGGGCAGCATCATTACTATGATTATACAAGTACATGATATAACAGAGAATAAAAAAAAATATAAGATTTTGATAAAGAGAAAGCTTAATGCAGAAAGAATATACGTGTTCAAAGGTTCTGGAATAAAAAAAAGGACCAATATTTCATTGTACTACAATGATACATGTAAATTATAAGTTAAAAAAATATCATTTGTTATAGCAGTCATTCCCGTGATCAAATCACACATACAAGATGATGATTAATGATTTATAATTTTTGCTGAGGTCCAGCAAAAATTCTTACAAATTACACTTAAATCAATAGTCAAAAAATGATTTATAGCTTGAGGTCCGGCAAAACCAAAACATGTTTCAAAACCACTGTAACTACATGTACAATGTATACATATGCATACAGAGATGCTAATAAGAAAATTTCTGTAGAACTAGACTGTGCAAACAGGCATTTTGCAAGCTAGTTCAGATAATCATGATTTCTTTTGGGGGTTTAGTCATTTGGAGGTAGTGTGGTAACATGAAACTTTATAAATTGTTAATCATCATAAAATTTCCTCATAGAATCAACATTGTGGGGGAATATAAATGTTGCAAGATACATGTAAGCCATTATGCCTTTTGGATATATATTCTTGGTATAAGAACTACACATACAATTATAAAACACATGTACATGTATGCTTATCCATTCAACAGAAACCTATTTGATTTTAGTAGCAATCGTTTCTATATATGTGATTTCACATGATGTACAGTAACATGTATGTGTACATGTACCAGGGGTGATGGTCCCAATCTTGGCCCATTTGTGACAAAAATCTGCACAGATTAACAAAACTGTGCATAAAATAAGAGGGGATAACCCCCCCCCTTTTAATTGGATCTGCCACTGTACCATGTTTGCCTTGTTTCTTTTCAGTTATGGTAAAATGTCACATCTGAATAGATGACAAGGAAGATTCAAGTGTCTCATTAGTGACATGAACGATGCTGTTTCATATCTTCAAGACTTACAATGAGAAAGAAGAGAATATTCCACTGGTTGTTGTGCATACTGATCATAAATGTCATCATTTCTTTGGTGTTGTACAATGTGTTAGAAGAGAAGAGGTCTAAACAAGTAGTTAAAGCTATAGACTGGTTTTATGAGGTATGTTAACTTAATTAAAGAATTTAAAGAGATGTAGAATCAATGTCATTGACACAACACCACTGAAGCAAAAGCAAAGACATTTTAAAATCTGCAATAGAAAACAGCTGCATGCCACTAATTACATGAAGATCCTGGTTTTCATTGTTTTTATACAACCGCAAATTTTTGCAATCATATTATGTAAGGGGGATATATTGTTGTCGTCTTCTGAAGACAGTTTGGTTTCCATATGATAACTTTAGTTGTAGTGAACCAATAGTTATAAATTTTGATATGATGTTTGTAATCACTAAATGAAGGTTAGTAATGCATTAGGGATTTCTTGCCCCTTCCATTTTAGAAAAGAGGCTAAAATGGGTGTATTGAACAAACGTCTGTAGAATGTTTGATTTTCATTCGATTTTGATCATTCTTTGTATTCCTCGATTAATTCTGTCAACAAAATTTAACAACAGCTTTTGTGTCGCCTGCAAAGGGGAGAGAGACATACATTTTGTACATATAGGTGTCTTACCAGTGGCCACGCCGGTGTTGGCATTAACTTTTATGTTAAGGTTATATGAGCATCTCCATATCTCAAGAACTTTAAGTACATTGTAAGTAGGTCGATGAAACTTGATATGCGCATGCCACAGTAGTAGTTTAGCACAGTTGCATCCCCATCTTTTGACCTTGATTTTCAGGTTGAGTGTCTTTGACAATTATAGCAATGATAAGGTTTTATGAGCACCTTCATATGTCAAGAACTATAAGTCCTAAGTTGATGAATCTTGGTATACATATGCTCAAGTAGTAGCTTAGCACAGCTGACCTTGACCTTGATTTTACTTGATTTTTTTTTTTTGGTGACTTTGACAATTTTCAATACATTGTGTACATATAATAGCAATAATAAAAGTTTTTCTGATATGAATGAGCTCTACTATAATCTTAGGTTTATAAACCTTGATATTATTATTCATTAGTGCTAGACTGTTAGGGATCGATGCCTGACCATTTGATTCTTAGGGGGGGGGGTGGCAATGGTGAAATTTGAAATAAAAAGGCAGGATGGCAAAAATCCAGAAATAAAAAGGCAGAACAGTGCTTTGAATAAAAAAAGGCATGATGGTAGTTTTGGCTGAAAATTTTATAATAGCTTTAAAAATAAAAAAAGTGGCACACAGAACTGCGCATAAAAATATCTAATCTCAGCTTTTTCTGAAAATAAAAAGGCAGGACAAAGAAAATATTCATAGCCCCCCCCTAAAAATCATATTGTTACTCCCTTACAGCTGCATCCTCATCTTTTGTCCTTTGATCTTGATTTTTCATTTAAGTGCCATCAATAGTTTTCATTGGTATTTTGGGGAATTTTGAGTACTGGGATTATTTTTCCTCAACAATCATGACCATTAATAAATTAATGAATGAATATACGAATACTTAGATATTCCAATGGTGCCAGCAGGCGAGACATACTTTAGTGTTAACTCTGTGATGTATATTGAACCCATACATTGCTATGAGGCATCAAAAGGGGGCCACACCCAAAAATCAACTTTTTAGCTCACCTGAAGCAAAGGACCTCAACAAATTCTGTCAGGAAAATGAAATGACGGTTTTGATGTATCTTGCACCATTACATTGCTACAATGGGTCAAATGGTGGCCACACCAAAAAATCAACTTTTTATTTGTGATCCGATTTTCAAAATCTTTTTTTCATTTGAACCCTTGTAAAATCCCTGTCTGCATTTTTTAATCAGATTTGTAATATCTCCTACCATTTTGTGCCAAAAGAGTTTCTCTTGAAGGTTGGTATAAATGTTAAAAAAAAAATCGAAGTCCACTAAAGAATGAATGTGTCAAAAAGCTCTGTGACTCCACCATGGGTTGGATGTGTCCAAAACATTAACAATCCGTATTGGGCCACAAATGTACAGGGTTCAACATGTTGTGGTCATATCATGCTGCACTCAGTATAGCTTTTTATTTAGTTAAGCATTCATTTTCTACCTTTAAAACCTTATACATGTAGGAGGAGAGGAATAAAAAGGAGATCAGTAGATAAAAGTCAATGTCTAGTTTTAAATGAATTGTAGCAGGTAAGAATTACTGCATTTGAATTATAACAAATAAACTGTATTTGTAAGTTGCTGTTTTTCTCAATAATGCACGTAAAAAAGCATTTTTGTACATTTTATTACATTTTCTTTATATTTAATTTCCAGGAGTACATTAAGGATTCAGATCCCTGTTATATAGATACTGACCTGTCTGTTTCATCCAATTCTATTGAACAGAAACTTTACCTCCAAGAAAACTTGATGTGTGCTGCTACTGAAAGGACTCATTGGGAAGCAGACATTTTTGTAAGTTGCATGTGTCGGATATGGATGTGGTACATATAATTATACCTACCGTAAACAAAGTTTGGGGTGGTATATAAAAATCACCCCAAACTGTCTGTCCGTCTGTCCACATATCTCATAAGTGCATCTCCTTGTTAACTGCTAAACAGATTTCGATGAAACTTTGCATGAAGGAAGTATATCATATTTAGATGTGTATGAAAATTTTCATTGCTCTCAGATATCCTTCAGGGGAGATAATTGGACTTATACTTTTTAAATATAGTATTCAACGCAATATGGGAGAACTCGTAAGCACAATTCCTCCTAAAACTTTTTACAGATTTTGATGAAACTTTACATGAAGGAAGTACATCACATGTAGATGAAGAGTTTTCATCACTCTTGGATATCATTCATGGGAGATAATTGGACTTGAGGTTTTTTAGCAGTATAGAGACAAATATGAAGCAGGGTTTATCCTTTTATGAGCTCACTTAAAGTATTACTTGTATTTATCATTTCTGTTCCATATCTTTCAGTTTAAATTGAATATGTACAAATAAAATGAAAACTGATTTCTGAGACTTTGCTTTTCAAATATGTTAAAACAAGAATATGTCCAAAAGACATAATGCCCGATCTTGCAACTGTTGGGATGGACTGGAACATTATATGCCCCCTACTTTCATAGAAGGGGAAAAAAGATGTTATAAACTTATGTGTTTTACTTGTAAATTGAAATAGAATACATTTATATATTTAATTTCAGATAGAAAAAGATATGAACTCCTTGAAGATTTACTATCCTAAATATATCTATCCTGTGAGTGGGTTTCTTCAGCTTGTTACTGTCAATAGTTGGAAGGTCAAAAGGTTAAAGGTCATAATCATGCCACATTCTCACCAAGATCCAGGTAAGAATTATTCAAAAATTATAACTTGCGATATTCTTTCTGTTTATGTACATGCATATTTCAGAGATGAAAACATTTAATTGGTCAAATTTCACAGAGTGAAAATTCTGAGTTACAAAATGGTGAATATTGGGCTAGCAGGCGGGTGGGGAAGGAATTTCGTAACAGGTTTCTCAGCAACTACTTATCACAGCCACTTGATATTTAGTATACTTTTAACTTTAAATTTCCAAAATATAGAGTCCAGTATGAACATGATGAAATAGGAGGTATTTTCATTGTGATTCACAAAAAATAGCTTGATGTTGTTTATCTTTTTTATTTATCTTGGCATCAAATTATCTAATGGTGTAAAAAAAAAATCTGTCAAATATATATAGTTCATGAAGAAGGGTGGGGGCTTAATTCTTTAGACTCATCTGCTTGCTTTTCATTTTGTACTTAAAGGCTTTGATTTTGTTTTCCTTTTTAACAGGATGGAGGCATTCTTTGTTGACCACATTTATGACTTACAGTAAAAACACAATCAACAATATTGTTGATATGTTGTCTATGAATCCAAATACCAAATTCATATGGTCTGAAGTTGTATTTTTATACCATTGGTGGAATGTTGCTGATAATATGAGAAAAGAAAAGCTCAAAAAGTAAGTCTTGTATACATGTGTATATGATTGTGTCAGATTTTTTTGTACCCTTCCCAAGATATGTAATTTGTCTTGAGTATTGAGAAGAAGGATAGGATCATCTTTTGATGCTGGTTGCAAAGTGACCCCTTTATGTCGCCTGCAACGTGTTGCACAAGCGACATATAGGGGTCACTTTGGTACTATCCATCGTATTGCGTCCTGCGACATCACAAAAAAATTCTGTCGCATTTTTCCGGGCAACTACATGCAGCAGGCTCTTGAAACTTGGCAGGCAGCTTCATCCTATAGTACTATATGACATAAAGTGATTTTATGCCCAAAAATCAACTACTTCCTTTTTGACCAACAAACATAGATATGCAGGCAACATCTAGTTAAATATGTCTCATGATCTACTTGGAAGAGGGAGGTGTGGTGCCATGAAACCTGGTTTAACCCACCATTTGGTTTGAAATGCCTGTACCAAGTCAGGACCATTGCGATCCACCAATTTTCCGGTATGACTGATTCGTTTTTGTCATTTTCTCTGGACTATGAGATTGATCATTCAAGTTCCGAAGTTTTGTTATTACCTTTATTTTCATTGTTTTGACTAGATCATGACACAGACCAGAAGTACCTAATAGAGGGATAGCAATGATTGGTGTTAAGTAGGTAGCCCAGAATTTCAATATTTCTGCTGTGTAAAAAATAGAATTCTACCAGGAAATACATGTATGTAATTTCTCACTCAGAACTAACTCCTCATAATTCAAACTGACTTGTTGTGAAGGGTAGGTGCAGCTTATGTGTTTACTTTATCACATGCAAAACACATTACTCCTCCATCTGTTTTGCAGTTTCCATTTTATTTTTGTTATATTTATCTTTCAGATTGATTAAGAATGGACAGGTAGAGATTACAACAGGTGGATGGGTGATGACAGATGAAGGAACTGCCCACTTTACTGCCATGTTAGATCAGCTGATCGAGGGGCATCAATGGGTTAAGGATAATCTTGGTAAATAGATTCATTTGAAAAAGAGGTGTTTATTGGAAAGAAATATTGGGTATTAGTGTGTGTTGCACACAGTCTTGTTCTCACTCTCACACCTTCAATTCTTAACAGATTTATGTGGTATTTATTCATTGTGTTTTTACAGCAAAATGCCTTTGACACGTTTGAAATATGGTTTGTCAACAATTTCTGTGGATGTTATGCCTCTCAAACCAGCTATTAGTTTGCAAGAAGCTTGAGTACAAAATGTCTAAATTAACTATTTTTTGTTTAAATTATTTTTCATCTTTCATTTGTACATACATGTATATGATCCTGATAATGTGTCTATTATCAGATGCTGAACCTAGATCTGGTTGGGCAGTTGATCCATTTGGCCACTCCCCTACAATGCCATATCTGTTAAAACATTCTGGGATAGATTCCATGGTAATTCAGAGAGTTCATTACAGTATAAAACAGCATCTTGCTTCTAGACAAGATCTTGAGTTTATATGGACACAGGCTTGGGGTAAGTTTTGATGAAAATGATTTACTGAAACCATTTTCAAAATTGGAATAAAGGGCAATAACTCTAAATAGTTTTACACTTTTGTACCTGAAAACTTCATAGGCATTTTTCGTGAAATGAACACAAAGAAATAATAAGTATGAAATAAATACAATATTGAACAGATACAGTTTAAGTACCTATGAATTTGGGTGAAATCCTTGAAACATGAAAAAAATGCAGCAAAAATAAGTACATGTATGTTTACAGTATCAAGTCACATGGTTTGTAAATTTATTATGTACGAGTATTAGGCAAAATTGTAGAAAAAGTTCTTTTTAAAAGAAACAAAACTCAATTTCATTTTAATCTCAAGTTGGAATTTCTTACATTTGTTAAAGCACCTTGAAGGCTTGACATGTGTTAATTTGGTCATGTTGGTTGAGTTATAAAAAATTGTAAATCATATTTTCAGATCATATTCTCTTCTTGAAAATCTTAACAACCATGAAAGTATTAGTCCTTGGAAAACAATTCATTTAATCATAACACAAACAAACTCTTTTTTTGGCATTGGTTTTAATCATTAGCTAATCAAATTCTCATAAAATGTTACAATGTGAAGAATTTGTATGCCCAATGACTACTCATTGGAAGCCTTAAGTTTAACTCATGTCCTTTTCCCCAAAACAATACATAAGAATTATGTTAAATGAACAAGGTGGTTTAACAAACTTTCTAAGCCATTTTCAAACCCATTTCTTCCTTCTGTTTTTGGGGCTTCCATGAGGGGCATCTTTGTCACTTGGAACAATTTATTTTCAGAAAGTGGTCATTCCTCTGACATTCTGTGTCACATGATTCCATTTCTGTCGTATGCCATCCAGCATTCCTGTGGACCTGATCCAAGTGTTTGCTGCCAGTTTGACTTCTTCCAGAAACAGTGTTACTATGGCAACCAGAAAGTTGGAATTAAGAAAATAGATGATAATAATATTCATGCTTTGTAAGTACACTATCAAGTTGATGCATTGAGTACTGTGGATTCATTTATTTTCATGGGTACCAATTTTCGTGGTTTGGGGGAAAAATAATGGATTCGTGGTTCTGAACTTTGCAGCATACAGATTTATGTTAATTTCCTTTTCGTGGGCTGAGGCCACCCACAAAAACCACGAAAATTGATACCCCATGAATAATAATGAAACCACAGTATTTTGAAAAGTTGCTTTCCTGATATTCATGTAACTGCTCAATATGACATTGAAAGTATTTGAATTTTATTTTGCATTTAATCAAACAGTTAAAGGTAAGACTGAATGGTGCAATGAGTGCTCCTGACACAATATCCCTATTAGAAAAGCAATTCAGAAATCATAAATGAAAAACTGCAAGTGGTTTTCAAAATGAACATGTGGTTGTTGCTTTGTTGATTGATATTCAGTATTTTGTGTTTCCATGTTTTACATGTTGTCTGTTTTTGTCCTGTTCTTGTTGGTGTTTATTGGTTTTGTCTCTGCCCTTTCAGACTTTTGACATCCGGATACCCCATTGGTACCTCTGCTGCTTTCTTCTATTAAATAGTCCAACTGTATTTTGACTTACCACAAATATTTAAAGTGAAAATATCAAAAATAAGTAAAAAAAGTGAAAAATTATAAGTAGAAAACTGTATAAGATGGTAAATTGTTTGCTGAATTCCACCATTCTTATGAATTCTTGATAGAAGAAGAATAAGACAAAGAGATTAACCACAACAAATATAAAATGCGCTTTTAAACAAATGCAATCTTATATTTCCATTATATGAACATGTACAAAAAATATTGAATGAAAATTTGTAGTTGATTAATTATTTGTTTTATAGGGGAATGCAGTTGTGGGAGCAGTTTCAGAAGAAGGCAGAGTTGTTTAAATCTAATGTTATACTGGTACCCCATGGAGACGATTTCCGTTACTCCCATCCTACAGAATGGTATAATCAAATGAATGGAATAGAAACCTTAATGAGATACATTAACTCAAGGCCTAATCTACAAACAGAGGTAGAAATTAATGAGAATCATGTCATTGCCTGTAAAGAAGCAGAGATATACCGATGGGGCAATTGAATGTCAAAAGGACAAAACAAGTTAATAAACAAAAACGAGAACAGGGCAAAGAAAAAAAACAACTTAAGTATTTGTCTTTCTAAGAGTCATGCAGGGTTTATGATAATGGTGATTTATGGTAAAAATAACACATGGGTTTCTTTACATTTTCTGAATCAAGATATAGTGCTATTGTTGAAAATCAAGTCTGTTTTCCACAAAGGTCTTGGTCATTTTGAGAAATCAGTGTTTTGAATTGTAATGAAATGCTTATCAAGAAAAGAGTTATAAATTTTATCTCTCATGACCAACATCATAGAAACAAATGGCTGTTGTTTTTTTGGTAATAGGTGACCATTCTGTATTAGAAACCATGTTATTTTTACCATGAATCACCTTCTGCATGATTTTTAGATAGACTGGTACTTAAAAACACACAAAAACACCTGAATAACAATCAACAAAGTGAGTGCAAGTTGTAACGAGAATGAACTTAGGAGCTCTGGAGGGATTTGCAGTATCAGCTTGTTGCAACACAACTGTAGTGATGGATGTGTATCTTATCAAAGAAAGTGCTATGTGAGCATTTTCGCTAATCTGTTCAAACTTTTGATTCCGTATAAATGTTATAAGAAAACATGCTCATGGAAAATGGTTTGCTTTGTATTCTAGGCAGTGTATCCCATGGACATATCATTCATTTATTCTAATCTAATTGCAAAGAATACCAAAACTTATTTGATATGCATAATTTTTAGATATTTAGATTGATAACCATCATGTCTATGAAAACAGCTGATAGCTTTTTCATTTGAGATTTTTTATAACAGTTTCATTTGAAGCTGTGATTTAAACATGAAGTTGTTTAATCTTCAATATACATTACAGGTAAAATTTGGCACATTAAGTGATTATTTCACTGAAGTGAGAAAATCCAAGACAAAATTTTCCAGTCTATCTGGGGATTTCTTCACTTACGCTGACAGGGGAGACAATTATTGGAGTGGATATTTCTCATCACGTCCACATTTCAAACATTTGGTCAGGAGGATGCAAGATTTTCTTAGGTAGGAATTTTCACAGTGTACATGTACTTATTTTTGTCCTTGATTCATTGGTCCCTCTCTGCCTTAAAAAGTGCAATTGTTTTATGTAAATCAATATATGATTGAAAACCATCAAAATAAATACCCACAAAATAGGCATTTGGATTGAATGCATGAATATAAGCAAGAGTTAAAATTCATACATTTACAGTATTCATTTCTTGTAATAGGATTACTCAGTCATGAAAAGCGTGTACATGAATTTAGTGATGTTTTTTTTCAAACAATTTTTGTACTGAATATGTATATCTTTTATTTGTGCCAACTCTTTGTGTATGTGAATGTGGGTAAAACCTGAGTGCTGACTGTGATAGTGATGGGACTGTCAGGAATTCGGCGAGTACACTAATGCTAGCATTCCGCAACTATATTGTGATGTTCTCTGTTTATAGCTTGAAACACAAGGTAGAACTGAACGCTCATCATTTTTCTTTTTTCCACATCGTCCCCACAGGGACATTGTGATTTAAAAAGATTTTAATGATGTCTGTCTTCTAAGTAGATTCCATTTTAGTAATGTCTATCAAGTTATTTGTATCATTTTAATTTTAGATCTTTAGAAATCCTATTTTCGTACAGTCTTGCCATCTCAATTAGCAAAAATGCTCCACATGTTCAAGAATCTCTGAAAGAAAAAATTGGAAACCTTACAAATTTTAGAAAACAGGTGGCACTTGCACAGCATCATGATGCTATAACAGGGACTTCAGCAAACAAAGTCATGGGGGATTATGGAAGAAGGTAAGTATAAAGAAATAAAAAAAGAATCATTTGTTGTAATATTTACCATTTACACTCATTTATCACTTTATCTCTATAATGTCTCACAGCTGTGTTGTGCTTTGTGTTACAGTACCCTAAGATCACAATGGAATAGGGAGGTGTGAGGCCATAAAACCTGGTTCAACCCACATTTCTTTTAAATGTCTGTACCAAGCCAGGACCATTTTGATCTTCTATTTCTATGGTATGTCTTTGTCTTGTTTTCTTTTATTTTTAGATCTATGAGATTGATTATCCAAGTTTGGTTGTTTTGTTGTTACCTTTATTTCTGCTTGTTATTTACAAAAGGTTTGTCTGCCAGTTACCTGCTCAATGTTAATGGTTTCCTTCAGGATTCTCAGGTGTTCTCTGCCATAGATACTAAACTCTTGTATGTTGTGTCTTCCACAGGGAGTTTTATTTAATCCCTGGTCTTCCAACACATTTATTTGTTCATTCTAGACTCCATAGTAGCTATGTTAAAGCATCTAAGATGATGGAAGAGACAATGTCCCATGTTTTACAGATGTATGAACAGAATTCAGAAATGCATCAGCAAACTATCTCTCTGGTAAATTAACAATTGATAAGATCATAGAAAGAAAGATGTTTAGGAGTATAAAAATAGATAAATTTGATGCATGTAATAAACCATTCTTCAGTCAAAAAAAGCCCAAAATTAAACAAGATGAAATAATTTATGTGAGCAATGTGAGTTCAGATTTAGGTAAATACTAGGGATGGCAACGATTAACCGGTTAACCGGTTATTCGGTCGGAAAGATCATAATCGGTTACAAATTTCAGTAATTGATTAATCGTTTAAAATAAAAAGAAAACCTATTGTTTGTTACTTTTTCATTGTATATTCAAAACTCAATTAAAAGGCATACATGTGACCGATCCGTGATGAAAAAGCTGGAGATTTTGATTTTTTTGGCAGGATATTTGCCAAAAAGCGGGAGATTTTCAACGCTTATTAGAATATTGCATTTCAATGTCAATTGAGGACACTGGCATGTGCCAAATATACATGGCTTCACTGATTAATCTCCAACTGTTTATACAATCATCAGGTCAATTATGGCAACATAAACCTTTAATTAAGACCTTTACCTGTTAAATTAACGTCTGCCTAATTGAAAACCCCTAAAACACCGGAAATGTTTTATGGCTGAACAATTAAAATGTCTATAAAACTGAAATTTTGTCATGTCTCGAAAAAGCAGGAGATTATACAAAAAGTCAGGAGAACGGGAGATAGATCAAAAAGTCGGGAGATTTCCTCTCCCAGCGGGAGAATCACATGTATGAAAAGGACTTAAACAATCAGTAACACAAAGAAATTTGATTGAACTTGATAATTAGCGATGATTACCCCAAGCCATGGAATAAGTTTGGACTAACTACAAACGATCGCTAATATTAATGAAAACATTAAAGATTACAAGCGTTGCTAATTGCAGTTTAATTGATTTGTGGTTTGTTGTAACTGTTTTGTTTTTACCTGCGTCGCCGAAGGCGAAAGCAGGTCTAGTAGTCTGGTCACTCCGTCCGTCCGTCCGTCCGTCTGTCCGTCCGTCCCGCTATGGGGTGCCTTTCTTGTGTAATCTGAATCTCAAAAACCAAACAATAGATCTTTCCGAAATTTTACACAGTGATTACAGATATATTGAAGATGTGCACCTCCCCTTTTGGGGTCATTTTATAATTTGGTTTAGAAATTAGGGGCCCAAAAGGGGCCAAAAAAGCGACTTTTTAATTTTTTTCCACAATAACTTTTGTTCTGGTTGACCAAACGCTAAGAAACTTAACAGTAATGTTACTTACCATAAAAGGAAGGGTTGGGCTGATTTTCGGTGTCGCCTCTTTTTTCTTTCAGAAATTAGAGGCCCAAAGGGGGCCAAAAAAGCGACTTTTTAATTTTTTTCCACAATAACTTTTGTTCTGGTTCACCAAATGCTATGAAACTTTACAGTAATGTTACTTACCATAATAGGAAGGGTTGGGCTGATTTTGGGTGTCCCCTCTCTTTTTGTTTAGGAACGAGGGGCCCAAAAGGGGCAAAAATGTGACATTTTTTATTTATGGTCCGATTTAGAAATTTTTTTTTACAAGTTAATTTTGGTCAAATATTGGATTCAAAATGTAGGATACAATTTTTTCTTGACCCACCTTTTCTGTTAAGCAATAAGGGGACCAAAAGGGGAAAAAATAGAAACTATTTTTCGTCTATTTTTACAATATTGGGTGGCATGTGACAAATATGCTTTGTAAGTCCACCATAGGATGCAAGTGTCAAAATATTTTGACTGTCCATATTGGGCCTAGAACGTACAGGGTTCAACGTTTTGCCGTGTGACGCAGGGCCAGACATCGATTGGTCTTGTTCATTGTTTGCTTTGGCCTTTTTTCTTGTCTCTGTCTATTTAATTTGTCATTGTCTTTTTGGGTTTACGATATTAATTTGACATATTGGTACTCCTTTGCGTCTTTCCATTGCCAGTTGAAAGTTAAATGTTTTGAAAATTATTTATACGCACATTGCAATTTTCCACTATTCAAACTTTATGCTGATTCAACGCTTATAAACGCAAATTGTTCATTTTTGGAACTTGTTTTAAGTCACAATCTAAAAAGTTTTTTTTCCGCAATTTATTTTGACTTACCCCCTGACTATTTACATCTGAGAAAATTAAAACTAGTTTAATTATCTCAGTTTACATGTATCATCCGGTTAACTGGTTAATCGGTCGGAAGATCCTTCGATTAACCGGTTAGTATATTTTGAGCAGTTTGCCATCCCTAGTAAATACAGAAATCAATTTGGTGATTTTGTATGTGCTTGTCCTCAGAATAGCAGCAACAAATGAAATCTTAATATTTTCATTCAAACTTTTTTAAATTAATGAATTATCATGACACAGCTTCACAATATTGATTGATTTAATTTTGTTTGTTCACGTTTATGGAATTATGTTTCAGACAGTGAATTGGACACATCCTAAAAGGTTAATAGGAGAAAGAGTATTAGATGTTACCTCCCCAAAGTAAGTAAAATTGTATGGAACCATTCTCTATTACTGTGTAATATGTATGGCACCTTTTAGAATCATTATAGAATTTTACATATGTCTCTCAAGGCTGTATAATCTTTTGAATAGATTTATTGGAGTGAAAAATCTGATTATAAAATGGTGAATGTTGGGTGGCGAGAAGCGCTGAAATAATTTTTGTAACAGTTTTCTCAGCAATTACTTATCACAGCCTGCTAATATTTAGTATGCATTATCGATATCAGGTCTTAGATCATTGGATTAAATTTTAAGTCTGTGGCTCACCTACTTCATGTTGTCAATCTGGTCATTTAATACTTTGACAGATTTTGAAAAATATACTTTATTGGATATGGTTTATTTGAAAATTTCTGCAAATGAATGAAACAATAAAAGTAACTTTTATATGATATGCTGTTCTTTTGCAGATAAAACAAAGGTTTGTTCTATGTTTGCAGCTAGCTTTGCTTAAATGTATTCATTTACAACCTTGTGTACCCAAGAAAGATTGAAATTTAATTATCCTTTAGCAACTATTTGAATTTGGTTAAATTGGCTTTTATAAAAAAAATATCTTGATAGCAAATTTTTGTTTTGTTTTTATTCATGTACATTTATCATCCTTTAGAACTAATATTTATCTTTGTTCCAAAATCCTTTCTGAATGATGCAAACCTTTTTATTACAACTGTGGATTCATGTATTTTCCTGGGTATTAATTTTTGTGGTTACCCTTCGAAAGGTAAATCTATATTAAACATTTTTGGTTTTTACCAAAAAATCAATGTAAGAATAACACTTTGTTGGATTTTTATTTTTGTAGGTGACAGTCACTGACAAAAAACATCAAAATGGTACCCATCAAATAACAATGAAACCACAGTATTTATTTTGCTTTTACCTGCATGCTGATATATCTGTTATTTTTCAGTGGCAAAAAGTAAAGCATTTGCTTTTCTTAACAGATAAGCACATCATAATACATGAAAAATAAATGTACATCTTATCCATTGAAAACCATTTAATAGCATATTAAGTTACCTATCTTTCCATAAGCATACATATATAACTTTAAGCTTTTTTGTTTGTTTATTTGTTTATTATTTTGTTTTGTTTTGTTTTTTAAGTAGTGTTTTTATTATTTAAAATTGCATGTTGTTTTGTCTTTTGGTGATGGAAGATTTTATTTGAACTAATCATATATATATATGTTACAGTAAATGTGTGTAATTAGGAATTACGTGAAATTACTAACTTTTTTAGGAATTTCATGTAATTACTGGGCCATTTAGTAATTACGTGAAATTCCTAAAATTTCCAGTAATTTCATGAAATTACTGAAAAAAATCATGAAATTTACACACATTTACTGACTTCATTATTAATGCGAATTTGCCATTAAATAACGATAAAATATGCAAAAAAAATATGAAAAAATAGTGAAGAATTATTTAGAGGAATCTGGGGCGGTGTTCTCGAAGCTATCTTAGGACTAAGACGTGTCTATAGACCATCTAAAGACTCGTCATAGTCTTAAGTCGTGTTCTCGAAGCAGTCCTATTTTAAACTTTTGTCTCTTTTTAGGATAAAAACTAAGACACCAAATTTGATGTCTTTAGACCATCCAATCTCACATTTTACATATTTTATACACTAAAACTCGCTATATTTTGTCCATGTGTTCACCTAATGATATTTAATCATCGATTAACTTGTATTCAAGGCATCATGCATGATTTTAAACTTTGAACTTATTTTTACATACTTCAATGATCCTGTATGTTGTTTTAATTATTTTAGGACAACGTTGTTATGATTTTAAAATAAAAATAGTAGCTAATTACATGTTGACTTTTAGTTCATGTAGTTTAAGCATTCAAATCATAGCCCTTTTGGTGTACATTCAGGTGAATATATTGTTTAAAAAAGTTAATTATCTAATTTTGTTTCAATTAAAATATTATTAAATCTATATTGAGACGTCCTAACAAAAGACGCGTCTAAGATAGTTTCGAGAAACAGATTAGGATGGTCTAAAGATGGTCCAAACTAGGTCTCAAAATTTGACTTTGGACGCGTCTTTAGACAAATTTTAGGATACTTTCGAGAACACCGCCCCTGGATTGCTTAAAAAGATATACAAAAAAAATAAGTTTGCAACTCCTGAACTAAAAATTTCCGTTGTTAAATTTTACACATCTGCATGGGTATGACAAACTTTAAAAAGATAAAGAAGAAATATGGCCATGGGATACAGATGCCTCTTCTCGGCCCAAAACAGGAATAAGAGGTTTGACAGGTCTGAAAGTCGCTAAGGACATCATACTTAACTACAGTCAAACCTGTCTATAGTGACCCTTCAAGGGACCTTGACAAAAAGGTCACTACAGACAGGAGGTCTTAATATAGAGGTTGTCGAGATAAAAGTATAATGTTAGGTATGTGTATTGGTATTAGCTGATGCACAGTTTCCATAGATCTATAGAAAGTACATATATACTGATTTGTTCATGACCTTTTGAAACCAAACAATAGACTATTTACCTTGCAATATTTCGTGAATATTTTTGAACATTCTATGTCTTGAAAATTTATCTAAAACTTTGTTAAATACATGTTTGAATCTAGGTTTACAGTATTTTTTATATAATTATGTAGTTTTGAAGTATATTTCTAAAAATCATTTTATCTTTTCATATCTTATTCATAAGTAAAGGGAATGTTGCTAAAAATATCTCATATTAAAATCATAAAAAAATATCTGCATTTGCTTACTTTGGTATTACATTTCATAAATCTAGCATTAACAACATTATTTCTTCCCAAATTTTTAAGACATAAAAGTTAAACTGACCCTGACATAAGTAATTAGTGATAATTACTTCTTATAACTTCCTCAAATTTACCAAAATACTAATTACTAAAGATAAAAGAAAGGTGACACTTCCTAATTAGCTTTGATCTGACAGCTAACCAAAGCCAATTAACAATCATTTGCACTAATTTAAGGTCCTTGTATACAGGTTTTGGAACTTCAAGGGACGGTTTCTGATGGTCACTAGTCACGTTGGGCAGGTGGTCACTATATAGAGGTTAAATATATAGGAAAAATTGTTGGGGGGACTGAATATAGTCTTTATGGACAGGAAGTCTTTATATGGAGGTGGTCACTAGTACAGGTTTTACTGTACTTACATTTGTACTAAGTTTTAAATCATTCTCATGTATGGTTTCTGAGAAAATCTTAATGGACATTCTTATGTATAAACTTTCATATCGACCTAGTCCCAAACAGAAAATAGAACTTCATTAGTTCCGGAAGTCGCTTACACTATAGGACACATACATTTGTCTTACTTTACTGTTAAATTTCAAATCATTCTAATGTACAGTTTTCTTAACAAGCTTGGTGTAAATGGTACGAACGGACAGATGTACGGACATGAGTAAATCCCAATGTCTCCTATTGTGTTGTCAAAGGGGTATGAAATAAGGAAAAGAAATATTTTTTTCATATAAGACAAATGGAAGAATGTCTGTTGTAGTATATTGGTACCCAGGTGCATCATATATTCATGAAATAGCTCAATACTTAGTCTACCTTGATAAAATGGCAATCTTCTATTACTAAATAGCATTAATTTGTTTAAATTTCTATTTCATATGTGATTAGCTTTAATTGTTTTTATTCTCTGCCAGCTGACAAAGAGGAACTTCGTCTTTGGCTTGGTTCAGTCCATCTTATTTTTACCATAAATGTTACTTTTAAACATTTACATCTTGTACAACTTTGTGAAATTCCATTTGTCAACCTTTGGAATACTCTAATTCCAAGTACAAAAAAAAAAATGTATGACAATGTTTGATTATGAGCACAAAAATACAGTTCATAGATTATGGGAATGGAGACATGTGCCCCATACCTGCACGGTTTAATTGAAACTTTTAAGATATACAGTAAAAATTTCTTTTAGTACTTTAATAAATCAACTACAGTTGAAGATTTTGTTTTCAGTAAATGTGTGTAAAATTCCCTAAACTTTTCAGTAATTTCATGTAATTACTGGTGAAAATCAGGAATTTCACGTAATTACTACGCCCTTTAGGAATTACATAAAATTCCTGAATTTTCAGTAATTTCATGAAATTCCTAATTACACACATTTACTGTAACATATATATAGTTATAGATTATTATACAGGGTTTTCCATATCAGATCTCATATCATTCCAAGACTCCCATATTAGGTCGAGGTGTAAGCAGAGACCATAATATGGGTCGAGGAATGATATGGAACTGATATGGAATACCCTGTGTCATAATCTCTTTATCACCACATTTCCACATCAATCTTTAAATGGTAGATTTTACCTAATTAAATTGAACCTTTTAAAAACATGATTTCATATATATATTTACATTATTAAATTTTCCAAAATTAGTAAAAATTTCTGTTTAATATGGTTTGGAATTATTTAAATAATCTTGAAATCATTACAGGTAATTTTTAAGGGCGAGTTAATGACATAATATGAGCACGCGAGGCTTTCATATGGATGCCATATTGCCCACTTGTGAGCACCCAGGTCTGATATGGAAGCCATATTGCCCACTTTTTAATTTGATATGGATATAAGATTTATGGTTACAGATATGGCCTGGACAGTTCTGGCTGTTTCACACGGGCAAAATCACACATATAAATGTTAAATGTGTGATAAATACATGTATTTTACATGTATATTTTTATGTATTTTACATTTCCCGAAAATATTGATAAATATTTCAATAAGGTTGGACTCGCTAATTTTTTCCAGATTTACTTTTTAGCTGAGCTATTGCCATCACTTGGCGTCCGTCGTCGTCGTTGTTAACTTTTCTTTGAAAATCTTCTCCTCCAAAACGACCGAAGGGATTGCTTTGAAACTTTGCACACTTCATCTATGGGATGTCCTCTACCAAGATTGCACAAATGGTGACCACCGTCCAAACAAAATGGCCCCCATTACTAAAAATAGACCAGGGTGTCAGACTACTGTTTTTGGCTTGTAAATCAAAAAGTACAAGAGATAGATGAAATCTGATGTCACGCTGCTGCTTCAGCATCAAAAGCTCTACTAAAGTCTCCTTTGAGTCGAAGTTGTCAGATGACCCCTTAGAGGAGTTACGGCCCCTTAAAGGTGATAAATATCATTTTTTCATGTTTTTGGATTATAGAATGAAAACTATTACAGATAGAGAAAAGGTGTTGCTTGCTTAAATGTTCAGCTCATTTAGCTCTACAAAAGTCTCCATAGGGTCGAAGTTGTCAGATGTCCCCCTTATAGGAGTTACGGCCCCTAAAATAACGTTTTTTCATGTTTTTGGCCTATGGAATGAAAACTAGAGCAGATAGAGAGAAGCTATTGCTTGCTTAAATGTTCAGCTTATTTAGCTCTACAAAAGTTTTCATAGGGTCAAAGTTGTCAGATGACTCCTTATAGGGGTTATGGCCCTTAAAATAACATTTTTTCATGATTTGGGCCTACGGCTACAGAATGAAAACTAAAGTAGATAGAGAAAAGCTGTTACTTGCTTAAATGTTTAGCTCATTCAGCTCTAGATAAGTCTTTATAGGGTCGACATCAAGACTAGGTGAGCGATTCAAGCTCCTGGGAGCCTCTTGTTATTGTTCCTTTCTATGTAACATTTTACATAATTTACATTTCAAATAAGAAATAATTTTGTTTTCTTTGAAAGGCAAGTGTTATTGTTTAACTCTTTGAATGCTGAAAGAGAATGTGTGATAAGATTGTTGACAAACAAGGTCAATGTAAAGGTTACAGCTATGAGTAAAGGGTTGATAGTTCCCCACCAGATGTCACCTGTGATTGAAAATGGCATTAACAAGGAAGATGTTTATGAGGTCATTATTATATGTGCATGTATGCGATTCATTAAAATTTGTCACTAGACTTTGTAAATTGAGTAAGAGAAAAAATACAAAAGTTATCTCAATTTAAGATTTAATTATAGCAAAAAGACAAAACCACAAACATACCAATAGATTTAAATACTTATAGCAAAACTTCCAAATAACCAACAGCAAAAAAAATGGTTAAGAAAAAGATTGAACAAGAATATGTCCAAAAGACATAATGCCCCATCTCGCAACATCTATTTTTTCCACAATCACTAAAGCATCAACATGGTTGCTATTAAAGCACTTGTCAGTCAGAAGGCATGGACTTTAACTTAACCATTCTTCTATAAGTGGTCATTCATGCGGAAAATATAGGACACTGCCAGCATCCAAAGCATGCATTGATCTAAACATCACTAGGTTCACCTACCATACCAATATAGTTGATGTGGCACATGTCAGTAAAAAGGAATGGTCTTTATCCATTCTTCTATAAGTGGTGATTCATGTGGAAAATATAGGTCACAGCCAGCATCCGAAGCATGCATTGTGCTTAGCATCACTAGGTGTACCTATCATAACAATAGAGTAGATGTGGCACATGTCAGTAAATGGAAATGGACTTTAACCAGTCTTCTTTAAGAGGCCATCCATGTGGAAAATATAGGTCACATCCAGCATCCGAAGCATGCATTGTGCTTAGCATCACTTGGTGCACCTACCATACCTATTTGGTTGGTATGGCACTTGTCAGTAAGGAGGAATGGACTTGAACCATTCTTCTATAATTGGTCATTCGTGCGGAAAATATAGGTCACATCCAGCATCCGAAGCATGCATTGTGCTAAGCATCACTAGGTGCACCTACCATACCAATTTGGTTACTATGGTACTTGCCAGTCAGAAGGAATGGACTTTAACCATTCATTCTTCTTCATTCTTCTTCGTCAACTTCCCCTTCTTGTGTAGCAACATTCCGTCCGCTCCAGCTTATGGAGTTTACGTATCTCAATTGATTCATTACTCCAGAGCTTGCGGGACTTACATCGATTTCCTTAGCAGAGCAACACGTCTGACGCAAAAATTGCTCACACAGGATTATGTTGCTCCTCGGTTGCTGTCTTCACTCAAGAAATTTTACGGAAGACATCATGCACTTATAGACAAATATGGGATTTCGATCTCTCAGATGAGTGCAGATGTTGGTTTGTCATAGGGTGTTGTTTTGTCTTCCTTTACCGGATTTGACACGCTGAATGGACTATTGGCAACGCGACGGGTGTGCTTTAGCAAGCAGGAACTGCTTACTCTTCCGGAGCACCTGAGTTCACTCTGGTTTCGACTAGAGTTCGCGTTGTTGATTGATGTTCGGTTGTTTTGTGTTTCCATGTTTTACATGTTGTCTGTTTTTGTCCCGTTCTTGTTGGTGTTTGCTGGTTTTGTCTCTGCCCTTTCGGACTTCTGATATTCGGATACCCCATTGGTACCTCTGCTTCTTTCTATAAGTGGTCATTCAAGCGGAAAATATAGGTCACTGCCAGAATCCGAAGCATGCATTGTGCTTAGCATCACTAGGTGCACATACCATACCAATATGATTGATGTAGCACTTGTCAATTAGAGGGAATAGACTTAAACCATTTTTCTATACAAGATAATTCATGCAGAAAATATAGGTCACATCCAGCATCCGAAGCATGCAATGTTCTTATCAACACTAGATGCACCTACCATACCAAAATGATTGATGTGGCATTTGTCAGTAAGTGCCAATTTGGAAATATGGGATTTGGGACGGACATCCGAACGGACGAACGGACGGACGAACAGACCCAAACACTATATGCCCCTCTACTTTCGTAGATGGGGCATAAAAATAAGTTTTCAATACTATCTACTTGCTTTTTCATCCGCTTCGTAAAGTTATCTGTCAATTTTCAATATAGGTAAAAAGGACTTCCATGCCCTAAAACAACAATTTATATACTAGTTGATCCCAAAACCAATTATGCTGTAGCTGTTTTGCAGGAGAAAAAAAATCCATAAAAGTTAAATCAGCAATTGCTTTTTTCAGCCTCTTGATAATTAGATAAATCATTAGCATGTAATTTTTGTTGGATTCATTTTAAGTTTTGTTGCTCGCCTACTTCCTGTTTACCAAAATTTAGTCAATATTTGTCTTTGATATTTTGGTAAAATTAAGAATCAAATCTGATTTCTTAGACATGTCTTGTTTTTCAGCTATCATTCATCACCTCATTGCCTGGCTTGTCAATATCAAAGTTTCTTTTAAATGTACCAGCCAAAGATGATGGCAATCACAACCTGGCACAGGTTCAGATAATTAAACCAATCAGTGAAAAGATCAGGTATTATGATATTAATTAGCTTACTAATTTATTTGCAAAAGTTGCATATATTAGAGTTACTTCTAGTTGTCTTGTGTTTATGTCTTTAAAAAAGAACAAGGTTATAGGTTCTCTTGATATCTTGCTATAGTATTTTTAAAAGAGTAGGCTTATCTGGGTATTATATTTTACAGGTTATTCATTCAAACAAAGAGGGGTTGTAGCTATAATGCCCAAATGGGACACCACACCATGATCAACTTATTTTTTACACTAAAACAACATTATAAATATTCAAAGCTTTCTTTTTTTCAGATTTGGAGTCTTTCCAGCAAATTTCCTAGACATGCCAAAGTTTTCTATCAGTAATAAGGAATTAACAGCAACATTCTTCTCTTGTGGTGGCAGACTACAGGTTTGGTTAACCAATAGATGATAAGGGGATGCTAAATACAGGGTTCCCACGCCACCTTGAATTCAAGGAAACCTGGAAAAGTCCTTGAATTTCATTTCAATGCTTTAAAAAAAGCTGGAAAAATCCTTGAATTTTATCAAATATCCTTGAAAAACCCTGGAATTTTGTAATATGCTGATTTGTTGATGGTTTGATAAAAAAAGGTAGAAAAATATTGGATTTTAAAAAATTTTGTGGACTATTTTAATCCTTGAAAATGACCTCAATACCGTTGAAAAGTCCTGGTAAAACCCTTGAATTTTGTGTCAAAAAAATAGTGGGAACCCTGTAAATAAGTATACATGACACAGCACTCATTAAACAAAAGCAAAATAAGAATACATGACTCAAAACTAATTTGAAAATCTTCAGTGGAAAACAGCCAACAGTCTCATTATACACCTTTGGTTGTTGAGAGCTATTTATAGTTGGCCTGTAATAAAACTATTATTTCATAGTTCATGACCTAAATCAAGGAAGAAATAAAGTTTGATGAAAAAAATGTCTGTTTAGGACTGGCACAACCTTACAAAATGCAACATATCTGTTTCTTTTTCTATTTCAGTATGTAACAAAACACAATTCAATAAGGTATAGGTCAGAGGTCAAACTGATGACCTATGGAACTGGATCCTGGTCCAACCCATTCAGTGACAAGAGTGGTGCTTATCTATTTCTGCCTGATGGAAATGCAAAGGTAACTTATGTGTAATGAAATATTGATCATGCTTTTAACTTGTTTATGAATGAACTGTGCTATCATCATGAAACTGTGCACACAAATGTATCAAATTATGAAAAAACAAATCTTCATAAAACGATACCCTTCACATCAACCATGTGGTTCCGAAATCGCAGAAATAAGGAAAGGTTGAGAGTTGGGGCTGCATGTCAATTGAACATATTCTTATTTATTTGGGGGGAAAATGTAGTTGTATATGTCTATGCTATATGTATTAATCATTCTACATGTATTTATTATAAAATGATAAATGTCTTTTTAAATTTTGTTATAATTTCAGAATCTCAATGAGCCATTGAAATACCTGTATGTTATAAAAGGACCTATGTACTCCTCTGTAATAGTGGGTTATACATCTGTCACACAAACATACACACTCTATAAAATAAATGGTAAGATTTGACAGTCTTAGCCAAATACTGAGATGAGGATTAAATGTATTTAACACAATGGTAAATCTTCAATAAAAAAGGGGTAAAGGTTCATTACATGTACTCAAACATGCACACTGCACATGAATGATATCAGAGAAACATGGTGAAAGAAAGAATGTGCATACATGCATATATTGGCAATTATTCTTCTTCCAATAGAGTTTCCAAAATGAATGAAAAAAGCACAATTTTATTACCATATTATCTAACACAATTTATGTATTAAAATTTGTCACTCATTTCCAGCTGCTGCTAATTATCTCCCCTGGAATTTGATTTTTAAGAAGAAAAATATTTTTCAATTTGACGTTTATCTTCAATAATTTTCATTAAGAAGCTATAATAAAGAACCCAATTTTATATCATTTATACATGTGTAATACCAAGACATTTGAATTAGTAGAAAAAAAATCCAAGATTCCAATAGAAAAATGCTTAATATTATCCCCCATCTACTGGGTAATTTACTCATAAGAGGGTTACATCATAAGTAATATTCTGGCATTGAAATATTTATAAGTTGATATTTCATTCACAGGCCCAGATGGTATGGGAATACACATAGAGAACATAGCTGATCTTACTAACTCGTCTGCCTGGGATAACAAAGAGCTGGTGATGAGAGTTGTAACTGATATAAAAGACAGAGATAATCATATCTGTGTTGATCTCAATGGCTTTCAGGTTTGTATGGGCATGCCTTACCAAAAGCTAGGGAGTATTCTATAGAAAACTGCCTGCTATCATCTCATCTGAAATTGGTTTCAAAACGGGAAAGCTTGTTATACTCAAATTCAGAATACTGGTACCTTTATCAATTGAATTTAAATGATACCAACAGGTTTGACAATTAGGTGTCTTAAGGTAGTACAGTGGTATAACACTGAGCATCTTTTCTGAGCATGTTATAAAATTTAAGCAAAGGCAAAAACATTGCTATTTAACTGTATGAAGATTGTTAGTATGATAAATTATTCGAGAAAAAATAAGTTGGAAACAAAACTTAACTGTTATGTTCATTTTATAACATTTCCCGTACTTTTTTCAAGGGAGATAATTTGTATGAAATGTGTAGGGAAAATTCAGTTTTTCCCACTTATTTTCAGAAAATTAAAGGTGACCCCATGATTTTATACCTTATTTTCAAAGAACTAACATAAACTGATGTTTTGACAAAATTTAACAAAAATCTATCCCGTTAAATTTGAAAAAAATATAATTTAAAACATTTTTCCCTATATAATCTATATAAAAATAGCCAAATTTGAACTGTTTTTGATCAATTTTCTACAAAAATTAAGCAAGGTGACCTATTCTTTTTATTTTATTTTTCAAACATATACATATAGATACTTCTTATGACAAAATTTTTAAAAAATCTATCCTACCGATTTTTTACTATTGTACTACCTTAAGAGAAGAAAGAGGTTTAATATTAGGTCAGTGAAGTTGGTCAGCCATGAAACACCTGTTGAAGTATAACTCATAATAAGAATATCAATTCAGGTAGAAATTTAAATGGATCAAACTGACCATTTGATCAGTAATTACTGGACAGGTGAGATCCATTTAAATTTCTACCTGAATTGATATGCTTCATGATTTAATACTAACAACAGGTGCTTCATGGCTGACCAACTTCACTGACCTAATGTTAAACCTCTTTCTTCTCTTAAGACACCTAATTGGCAAACCTGTTAGTGTCATTTAAATTCAATTGAAAAAGGTACCACTATTCTGAATTTGAGTATAATTTTGCTAGT
The DNA here is from genome assembly GCA_963971305.1 of Arcuatula senhousia. Classification (NCBI taxonomy): domain Eukaryota; kingdom Metazoa; phylum Mollusca; class Bivalvia; order Mytilida; family Mytilidae; genus Arcuatula; species Arcuatula senhousia. The sequence goes on from OZ020304.1 coordinate 52,141,331, forward strand.
CAACAGAAATAGTGAAAATTCCCAACTTCTGCAAAACATTTATGAACACATTCACAAACTACTAAAATAGAACCTGCAAATTTTTTTCACATAACTTATGACTTAAAAAAGTTGAAATTTACACCATCTTAAATAACCTGCATTACAGTATCATTCAAGGGAGATTAATGGACTTTTTTCTCAATAAACAATCATGAAAATTCAATCTTAACCTGCTGATGTATTTTGATGAAACTTTACATTTAGGTAGTATAACAGATGGAGAAGTCATTGCTCTCAGGGGAGATAATTGGATTTTTTTTCCCAGTTTAGAGTTCAACGGAAATCCTGTTATCTTTCAGTGAGATTGCTCTTATAATTAACGTAAAATTTGCTGAAAATATAGACAGAAACAAGTTATATAGATCTATGCATAAGAGAAAATCACAAAGATTAAAGAAAAATATTTCAGATGCACAGAAAAAAGACAAGGAAAAAGTTACCAATACAGGGAAATTTCTTTCCAATGACATCCATGGCTTTCATAGAATCAGACACCAGTAGACTGTCCTTGTTGGCGTCAGAATCCCATGGTGTTGCAAGTCTATCACCAGGTACAAATACATGTACACATGTGTGTCATCTAGGGCTATTTTCAAACTTTTCAGACAAAACAAAATGTTTTGGTGGTGAGATTTTCATTATCACATAAATAGAGAATAGAAAAAAGAGATACAGATTAAGTGTATGTAGTTCATACTACAAAAATTAGCTGGTATCAAAATCCACATTAGAAAACAGCCAGCCATCTTTAATATGACCAGTGGTTGTTGGTGGGCTGTCCTGCTATTTGCTCAGGTCAAAAATGCAATGCATATGATATTTTAACTAATGTTGTTAAGTGATGTAATCTAACCTAAGATTTTCTTGTCTTACATTATCAAGTCATGGTGCCAAATTTTACCCAATTACTTCAAGTTCACAAGTGAAAACTGATCATAAAGGGTCAAATTTTGGCAAGATTTGCTCATTTCACAAAATGAAAATCCATTTACTAGTAATGTAGATGTCAGCAACAGTTTGATGACTTTTCCAGCAACTATTAATCAAAGCCTCATTTTATTTTTATACGACCGCAAAAAATTTGCGGACGTATAATGGTATGATGCTGTCGTCGTCGTCGTTGTCGTCGTCGTCGTCTGGGGACATTTGGCTTCCGTGCGATAACTTGAGTAAATATTGACCAATTGTTATGAAATTTTTATATGATGTTTGTAACCACTAGAGGAAGGTTCCTATTGTATTTGGGGTTGGTGGCCCCTACCGTTTCAGAAAAAAGGGCCAAAAGGGGCTAATACGGGTGTATTGACAAAACTGTTGTAGAATGTTTATTATTCATTTGATTTTGAAAATTCTTTTTTTTTATTGAATTCCTTATTAAATTCTGTCAACAAAATGTCTAAATGGTTTTGATGTATATTGAACCGTTACATTGCTACAGGGGGCCAAAGACGGGCCACACCCAAAAAATCAACTTTTTTATTTGTGGTCCGATTTTCAAAATCTTTTTTTCATTGGAATCTTTGTGAAAATCCCTGCCTGCATTTTTCGATCAGATTTGAAATATCTCTTACTGTTTTTGAGATATAAGGGGTCGAAGGGGCAAAAAACGCCATTTTTAAAAGTTGGTCAAGGCAAATGGTTTTACACAAGAAATTTAGCTGTAGTGGGCCAGCCAATTGTTATGAAGTTTAAATATGATGATTATATACACTGAAGGAAGCTTTTTATTGCATTTTGTGGTCCTAACCTTTTTTTAAAAAAGGGCCAAAAGGGGCTTAACCGTGTCAAAAAATTCAATGAATATAGAAATAATTTTTTTTCTATTAAATGTTATTGTAAATATATATGTGTCAAATATGCATTTTAAAGTCCACCATAGGTTGCATGTGTAAAAAAGCTTTGTAAGTCCACCATGGTCTGCATGCGACCAAAGCAATAGACTATCCATATTGGGCCTCCAATGTACAGGGTTCAACTTGTTGCAGTCGTATCATGCTGCGCTCGGCGTAGCTTTTTATTTTATGAAAGCAACTAAGCACAAAGTAACACGTCATGGGATTTCATTTCCAGTCAGTTGACCAAAATCTGGCCATTCTTTGGCAATTTTTGCATCTTTTTTTCCAAGGTTGGTTGGAGGTTGTTCTTGATAGAAGGTTAATACAAGATGACTGGAGAGGGTTATCAGAAGGAATCAAAGATAATGTACCAGCTAGAAGTCACTTTGTACTTATGTTTGAAGACAGAAATACCACAAGAAGTCAGGTACTTGTTGAATTTATTAGTCCAACTGATTGTTAGCTCACCTGGACCGAAGGTCCATGTGAGCTTTTACCATCACTTGGCGTCCGTCGTCTTCTGTAAACAATTTTTCAAACGTTAACTTGTCCGACACCATAAGTCCAATTGCAACCAAACTTGGTATAGTTGTTTTGTGGCATTATGTGTACAAAACTATTGTTCGGATTTTTAATTCGTAAAAAAACATGGCCGCCATGGCTAAAAATAGAACAGGGGGGGTCAAATTACAGTTTCTTGCAAATAACTCAAAAACGGTAACAGATATCAAAATTCTGGCATAGGGTAAAAGTGATCAGCACCTCAAGATCTACCTGTCTAGAAATTTTCAAGAAGATCCAACCACCGATGTAGGAGTTATTGCCCTTTTTCTGGATTTTTTCCAAATTTTGCACTTATTTAGCCCTATATCTTGAAAACTATACAAGATATTTTAAAAATTCAAAATGCAGATGATTAAGCACATCAAGATCTACATTTCATGTAATAAGGTCAAAGCTGTAGAACCATTTCTTTTAGGAGCTATGGCCCTTAAAGCGTCAAAATTTACCGATTTTCATTACTTTTCCCCTGAATTTCAAGGATTAACTTGTCTGACACCATATATCCAACTTCAACCAAACTTGGCACAGTTGTTTAATAGCATTTATGCTACAATTCTATTGTTCAGATTTTTGATTCGTCAAAAAATATGGCCACCATGGCTAAAAATAGAACATAGGTGTAAATTGCAGTTTTATGCTAATAGCTCAAAAATGGTTACAGATATCAAAATTCTGATGTGAGACAAAAGTGATCAGCATCTCAAGATCTACCTGCCATGAAATTTTCAAGAAGATCCAACAACTGATGTGGGAGTTATTGCCCTTTTTCTGGATTTTTTTCAAAATTTGTCACTTGTTTAGCCATATATCTTGAAAACTATACAAGATATTTCAAGAATTTGAATTGCATATGATTAAGCACATCAAGATCTACATTTCATGTATTTAGATCAAAGCTGTAGGATCATTTCTTTTAGGAGTTATTGTCCTTAACCCTTGTCATGCGGGGGCCGTAATATTACGGCCGTGTGTACTTCTCCGGTTCCCTGCGGGGGCCGTAATATTACGGCTTTGAGGGAAATTCCCACCATTTCAGTTTCCAGCAATGCTGTATAAATACGACCACTGATATTTATTTTGCTGTATCGTTAAATTGTTTAAATATATTTATTGAACTCACGTTTTTCGTAAAACTTATTATTTCCATATATTTCATTTACAAAATAAAAGAAAACAAATGTGTTTATTTTTATCACTAGATCATGCGTAATGGCGGCGACAATCGTCAGAAGAGTGGGTCAGCTCATTCATTTGCAATGGATTTTGTTAAAATTGTTACGACTCCAGTGAACAGTTTGAATAAAATTATTTTTTTAAATAAAAAGATAAATCATGGATTGTGTTATTTTTACTATCTGGCCTCTTTCCGTTCATTAACAACGCGTTTAACTTTGGAGATTATTCGAGAACATTCTATTTTTAGAATTTTATTTTTCCAAGCAAGTCAAAATAATTCGATAAGATACACACCACACATGTAACAACCAAATTTTATTTAAAAATCGTCGGTCAAGTGTATTTATCCAAAATAGCACCGATTAAGCCCACAAAAATAAAGTTACAATGGAAAGTCTGTTTGCCGACTGCTGACCTAAATCCATTCAATCTATTTATGGAACGGGCACCTTGCAATGTGGGATTTCGTTCATTTCTTAATCTATTGTTTTAATCAATTTTCCCACTGAATGTTAGTATATTTCTTTAACAAAATTTAAAAAGATACTATCGACTATTAAATAAAAATTCTTTTTGTTATCTATTAAAATTCAAAGATTATTTAAATTAATTTGCATACATGTTGACACTTTCAGTTTCACATGGCGTGCGATCTTTTATTAAAAACAACGGTAGTTTGTAAAGTGAATAAATATTTATTTGATAAATATTTTTTTAAATAAATTTTAGTGAAATTTCAACCCAGATTTTAGTTCTTTTGAAGGCTAAATTAACATTCCTAAGATATGAAACTTCTGCTTCCGGTATCAAATTGATCATGTGACAAGGATTTACATTAGATACGGAAGTTTGCCAAAATGGCAGAAGACGTTGATTTTGATACTTTTTTCAATGAAATTTTTGCTGATGATGATTCTGGAGATGAGTTCGAAGGATTCGATGAACATGATATAGAGGAAGAAATCCTGCCAAACTACGCAACATCTTTAAATGATGATAGATGGACCAGAGGCGACCGTGTACCACCAAATATACATTTTACCGGTGAACCAGGTTTAAATAAGAACATTGAAGACAAATCATCTCCGCTTCAATATTTTGAAATGTTTCTAAATGATGATGACCTTACTGACATTGTTAATGAGACAAATTTGTATGCACAACAACAACTTGATTCAAAAACATTGACAGAGAAATCTCGTTTTAGAAAATGGATTGATACTACAGTTAATGAAATGAGGCGTTTTTTAGCAATGTTGATAGCCATGGCACTTGTAACCCAATGTGACTTAAGTGAATATTGGACAACTGATCCTGTAACTTCCACTCCGTTCTTTGGTAGTTGTATGCCAAGAGATAGATTTCTTCTGCTGATGGCATTTTTTCACTTAAATGACAACAATTCTGAGGATAATATCCCAAGAGGTACTGTAGGACATAATCCGCTTTTTAAGTTAGGAAGACTGTACACAAACATTCTGTACCGATTTAATTTGTATTATTATCCTAACCAACATTTAAGTATAGATGAATGCATGGTTCCTTGGCGTGGCAACTTATCTTTCAAAACATATAACCCTGACAAACCAACAAAATATGGACTGAAAGCTTACATGATGTGTGATTCTGACAATGGTTACTGTTTGAAGTTTAAACTTTATACTGGAAAGTCAAGTGTACCTATCAGTTCAAATGGAGCGACTTATGATCTCGTCATGGATTTTATGAGAGGATACTTTGGCAAGGGTCACATTCTGTACTGTGACAATTATTACTCTTCACCAAGATTGTTTTTTGATCTATGGGACTTAGGAGTAGGAGCAACAGGAACCGTTCGACCAAACAGAAAAGGAATTCCGACAGCCATTAAGGAAGAAGTCTTGCACAATAAAGGTGACACAGTTGTTTACCACAATGGAGCATTAACTGTTACCAAGTATTTAGACAGCAAACCCGTTATGCTTCTTTCTACTGTGTCTTCATCAGAGAGGGTTAATAGTGGGAAGACTGATCCTAAAACTGGAGAGGCTCTTAAAAAGCCTACAGTTGTTATTAAGTACAATGCTAAAATGGGAGGTGTGGACCGTTCAGACCAAATGATTTCTTATTCTAAAATCAATGTCAAAACTTTGAAATGGTGGAAGAAAGTTATATTTCATATGTTTTCAATGGTGGTCTTAAATGCTTACATACTCTACAAATCAACAACAAATGACAAAGTGCTTCCGTTCCGTTTATTCCGTCGCAAACTTGTCTCACAACTTGTTGAAAAATCAACTGCTGCCGGTTTCATATCAAAAGCCCCAGGTCGACCCACAGCTAAGGTGTTGGAACGCCTAACTGGAAGACATTTTGTTGATAAAATTCCAGCAACAGGACTTAAACAAAATCTAACTAGGAGATGTGTTGTGTGCACTAAAGCTGAAAGGGAACTGCTTTCTGCCATAGGTGAAAAAAGAAGAAGGCCTGGACATGACACCTCTTACTATTGCCAGGACTGTAATGTTCCTCTTTGTGTCACTCCATGTTTCAAACTTTATCACAAATACCAGGAGTATACCTTAGCTTACAAGAGACAAAAACTCGCTGCTCAGGCTACAACCACAGACAGCAATACTGAAGAATGATAAATACTGTATGTGTTTCTTACCAAGGAATGAACTGTGTGGATTTTACAAGTTGTGTCTTGAACATGTTGAATGAATACATGAATAAGAATTTGTCTAAACAAATTTATTTGTCTTTAATGTCCCTTTATTCAGTTCCAAATCCTAGACTTATTTTATTAGAGTAATAACAAAACTACAGAACTTGAAGGATCAATCTCAATGTTCAAATTTAGTCTCAACATAAAAAAAATACTGAACAAAAGACAATTGATAAAAATAGATGGAAATGGTACAAGTTAAAATAAAGTACATGTAATAACCTAAAGTATACATAGCTTTAGTAATATTGTTCCAGACTCTTCAATTAAAATACAGACATTAGAGTTGAAAATATGGGTTTACTATCATTTTCCAAGTCAAAATTCTACAAATAGTTTGCAAAATATGTGTATACTCTACACAAGCATGGTGTTGCAGTTAGTCCTGACTTGGTACAGTCTGTGGCATTTCAGTAATATGTATAAATAGAGATAACACAAGTACAAACAGAAAATTTTTAAAAATATGAAACAAAGAATGAACATATTACAATTGAAGAAGTATTTGAGAGGCAAAAAAAATCAACTATTTAATATGAGTATGAAAATCAAAGGCTTTAAGCCCAAAATGATCCTGTGACATATTATGGTCCTGTGGATTAGGTACAGGTATTTTAATGGATTTTTTTTTATAGAATACATTTTATACGAACTCACTGGTATAGCTTGATACATTTTATTGCACATATACAATTTTTGTGTCACCATGGCAACCAAACTTAATGTAAATATTAAAAACAAACATTAACTGCACATAATTGTTATGTAAACAACACTTAAGATAATAATATGTTGTTAAAACCTAGTAACAAGCAAAACAAAATTTAAAAAAGACAAATAAACTTACATACTAAAAATACATTTAAAAAAATAAAAATCTTGAAATTCAATTTATTTATAGCGTTCATATTTTACTTCTGAAAATTTCCGATTCTCTAATTTTTTTTATCAAAACAACCAAAAAGATGTTATTTAGTACCCCAGAACAAGAAAAAACACAAAATATGGGGGAAAACAATTCAGAAATTGTTATTATCCACAAAATATAGCACAAGAACAGAAAAAAGTACATTTTTTGTAGTTTGGTTGCCATGGTAACACAAAATTTTCAAAAGATGATACCGGATATTTTTTTTCATAAAGTACATGTATTTACCTTTATTATGGTAAAATATCAGGAAGCTTGGTCTTCAAATAACATAGATATGACAAAATAAAGAACTAACACACAAAATGCTACAATTTACTGAAACAACTCAGCAGTGGAAAACTATCTTCGTTGAAACAATTTAGCATGACAAGAGTTAAAACAACAAAATTTACCATTTTTCATTACTTTTTCCCTGAATTTCAAAGATTAACTTGTCTGACACCGTAAGACCAACTGCATTTTAACTTGGCACACTTGTTTAATTGCTTATATGCTACATTTCAATTGTTCAGATTTTTGATTCGTGAAAAAACATGGCCGCCATGGTTAAAAATAGAACATAGGGGTAAATAGCATTTTTTTGCTAATAACTCAAAAATGGTTTCAGATATCAAAATTGTGCAGGAATCAAAAGAGATCAGCATATTAAGATCTACCTGTGCTGAAATTTTGGAAAAGATCTGACTGCTGATGTTGGAGTTATTGCCCTTTTTCCTAATTTTTGCCAAATTTTGCACTTATCAAGCCCAATATCTTGAAAACTAACCAAGATATTTCAGAAATTTAAATCGCATATGGTTATGCACAATAATATCTACAAAATATATGTGTCTGTGTAGTTCAGGTGAGCGATTCAGGCTCCTGGGAGCCTCTTGTTATTGTTCAGTTTCTTTTAACAAGAATCAAGAAAACAACAATCTTTTATACTTTAAATATTAGTTCAAGATCATGTTCCCATTGATATGACAACAAATGTTTTTATGATTAACGAAAATGTTATCAATACTTTTAGTATTGTATATTTGTAAGATTTTATTGTTTTGAGAGTTGAATTAAAGGAGCAAATTTCTATTGTTAGATTTCTAAGTTTAAGTTGTAAATATTTTAGTTATTTTTTTTAAAATATTGAAAATAAAGATTGATTGATCCAGTAAAATTTTTTAGCACTCCAGTCTCGCCTGTTATCCTACACCATCTTCAGCAGTTGTGTCAAGTCAACTAAAAAATCATGTGATTTCTATGACCTTGCCATTTGAGGACATTTCTCATTGGACACCCATCCAACTGTCGTCTGCTGCTCAAAGGGAGATAAATCTGCTGAATCTTAGATTTCTGTCACTAAAAGGAGACTGTTTACGGGTTTTGCTCATTGTTCACTCAAGTCAAGTGGATTGTTCATTCCCAGTCATTTTGAAACATTCAGATAATCAGGTAATTTACAGGAGAAGAATTTGGGGATACAAATCAAAATTTTTTGATTGAAAACAATAAAATTATGTATATCTGCTTTAAATCTTAACTAGCTATTATACCTTAAATGGGCCTTTGATTCCATAAATCGTAATATGGACAACTCGAACTCCACTGAGTTTTTTTCAAGGTGCACATGAAGTTGAACATCTGGTTTTTGGTGTAGAAAGAGTAAATGTTTGAAAAAGGTTATTTGATGATGGTATATTGACAGACATTGTACACTAAGTAATGGCAATACATTTGTAGCTCAAACGGGTTAAAACTTTCATTTTGAAGCAATATTCTTACTATTTTAATGTTTTAAGCTGTGTTGTTTTATTTTTCAGATAACTGATCTTAAATTCAAAGTCTTTGAATTGTTTAAAGACAACATGGTTAAATCAGTTGAGCAGACGACACTCACAGGAGTCAAGGTCATCAAATCATGTCAGCCTGATGAAGAAATAACTTTGAAACCCATGGAAATACAAACATTTAGATTAACCATTTGTTAATTAATCGTTTCATATGTTATAATAAATCTTTGCCATTGCAAATGTTTCAGTCAACATGCAAAAAGACCCCTAAAAACTAGTAAACAATCTATATGTGTTAGTCCTAAGCCAGGAAACTGGCAAAACTGGTTGTTCATGTCATATTATATGTAATTGAATTGTTACAAATCTGTACCAGTTTAATATTTCCATCATGATTTTTCATATTCATTTGACTTCATAACAAAATAAAGCTGGATATTACTTTCTTAAAGTATTGTATTGCGCATCTTTGAAACAGTCATTTATGAACAAATTTCCTTAAAAATCAATTGGGTGACTTGAGAAATATCACGGGCGGTTGATACCTGGAAAGAATCGTGTGTTTCCACCCACCTTATGGTGGGAGACATATTTTATTTGTCTTCTCTGTCTGTCACAAAGTTATCTGAAACTGCTCAAAAGAATTTTATAACTATGTAACAAGTACACCATTATGCATATGTTGTGTATTTTCCTAGAGAAATTATCTTTTGAATAAAGAATTTTATAGAAAGTCTCCCTTGAAACTTCTCTTCCAAAGTAATGAAACTTTATGTGTAGCTATTTCTATGTAGTTGTTCATATTAATTTACTAGAACATTTTAATCCTCATAGTTATGTGGAAGTTATGGCCCTTGAACTTAGAATTTATTAGGGTATGGGAATTTAAGACATTCTTTTTGCAAGCAAAAACACAGATTAATTATCTTTCACAAAGACAAGTCTAATGGTCTTACTTTCCATATATCTTAAATTTTCCACTTCATTGTTAACATACACAAATAAGGTTTGCTCCTCCACTTTTAGGTGATTTTATACAAAAATTGGTAAGAGGTAAATAAGGCCAGATTTAATTTATACAGGAAGTAGGTGAGCTACCTTCATACTTGAAACTAAATCAAAATGTGGCCTAATACTGATGCTGCCTACCAAATACCAAGAGTCTGAAAATAAGTAGTTGTTATGAATATTTTCCCTGTCTTTCATTGCAAAGATTTCCGCTTTGCAGTTTGAAATTTTGGTTGGCATGTTGAACTTAGTCATTCTTTCATTCCAGGTGGACCGCCTGTATTGTAAGCTATTAAAACTTTAAATGATTGCTTTATATTTCAAAAAATTTCCAAGAGTTATGGGCACTTTCTTAGACAATTGTCCAGATTTCACACAGTTAGATCTGGATTTTTAAGAAAGTGAATGGTAGGTGTTGGGATAGAGGGGAAAAATTTCCTGTAATAATTTTCTTATCAACTATTTGTAGATACATGTAGAACATCATTACAGATAAAGAGAATCTGATGCAAACGTCCATCTTCTGCATCAAAAGCTTTCCATTAAGTCGAAGTTTTCAGATGACCCCTTTTTGGGGTTATGACCCTTTAAAGGTGAAAAATAGCATTTTTTTCTGTTTTTGCCCCATAGAATGAAAACTATTGGAGATAGAGAAAAGCTGTTGCTTGCTCAAACCTTCAGCTCATTCAGCTTTACAAAAGTCTCCAGTGGGTCGAAGTTGTCAAATGAACCATCATAGGCCCTTCAAAGACCAAAAATAAGGTTTTTTGCCCTATAGAATAAAAACTATTGCAGATAGAGAAAAGCTGTTGCTTGCTTAAACCTTCAGCTCATTAAGCTCTGCAGAAGTCACCATTGGGTACCAGTCTTGTATTGCAAGTTCTTGCGCGGCTGGATGTCAAAACATGAAGGCTATTAAAATATAGTGCCTTTTCCCTGAGTCGTTTGCAGCATTACTTTTCATGCATTTTTTCTAACTTTTGGCTTAAATTGAAGGTAAGACACCAAACTTTGACATCACTTACTTTTTGAAATGTAAAAATTGCAGTATTAAATAAAAAAAGTTCTCATGAAAAGGGGGGTATTTTTGAAATGGAAGTTAAAGTGAAAGTAGGAAAAAACTATTTTTAGTTCAACCAACTGTGGATTTCTTATCTTCGTGCGACTTTTTTTCGGCCCACCCTTTAAAATGTTTTCTGACTCTTCCTTTATTGAAAAAATATAGCAAAAGTTGTATTGAATCATTTTAACTATTTTTAAAGAAATTCCAAAAATCTCAGGTTTACTATAGAAGTCTATGGGAAAAACAATACAAGACTGAGACCATTGGGACAAATTTGTCAGATAAGGGGTTATGGCCCTTTAAAGACAAAAAATTTCCTGTTTTTGTCCTAAAGAATGAAAACTATTGCAAATAGAGAAAAGCTGTTACCTGCCTAAACTGTCAGCTTATTTTAAGCTCTACAAAAGTCTCTATCATATAAAAATTGTCATAGAGAAGAGACTCATATGGCCCTAAGGACCATGTGAGCAATTCAGGCACCTGGGAGCCTCTTGTTGTTATTCATAGGACCAAATTGATTATCCTAATTATTACATACATAAAGTGTCCATATCTAACTGTTTTTTTACAAATTAGTTTGAATGGCATATGAATTAAGACAGTAGCAGTCATGTCGACAACGCAATACAATTCATGCATCTTATATTAGTTTGGCAGTAAATGGGGTAACTTAATTACATTATAAAGGTAGGTACATATGTGCAGCCCAAAAGGGTCTACTTTTTGGGGTGTCCAATATGTGAAAAGGGTGGAAATTTCAGATGTTGCATATGATAAGGTGTACTTTTCACAAATGTCATATATCAATAAAAAAAGTGACCTTGCATGCATCCACATTTTAACTCCTTGTGACTTGTACATACATTTGTTAACTTTTACCATTCAAAACTTTGATTTTAATAGAATATCTATAAAATAAGCCAAGTTTAAACATATTCTATGTAATTTGAAATGCATTGAAAATATATGAATGGTGTGGGTACAAAATTTCTAGGCCGCATATCTGTACCCGAAAATACTTGGAGTTACCCCCACTTATGAGGTTATTAGGTCAAGGTCACACCATTAAAGGGAATATAACAAAAGTAACAAATATAGTAATTGGACACTATTGAATATCATTTGAATGACTTCATAGTTTTGCATGAATTAAAAGCTGATTTTTATCAAATTTGAAAGGATGGAGTCAAATACACTGGAAAAGCTGGGAAAAGAAGACTACGGGAAATACATATAGCCATGTTCATATTTTTCTTTATTTTATGAAATGTTTTGTTGTTCACATATACAATTCAATCAAATCTTGTTTTATTTCACAAATTTAGTCAATATTTAATTTGACGGTACGTAATGGTGCTTTGTCGTTTCAAATTTTATTTTGGTTTATATCTGCACCAAGCAAATTATCACTTCCGTTCATAGAGGTCGCTAGCATCGCGATCAACTGTCAAAAATTTCAGGATGTCTTATTGGTTTCACCGAAATCCCTTGAAAGCAACAACAAACTTGACATTTGAGTTGAGAGGAGTGTCAACAGATGAAAAAACGAGACGGATCTTCACGTAGGCTCACTGTCAAACCCCCATTCATTAATTGCTGATCGTAAATCTATTGTGTAATATGATGCAGGTTATACCTGTGACGCTCCCGAAGTTTGAACGTATCCTTAAATATTTTACAAGCTAAAATAAGTTTTCAAATGTTTATTGGGCAATTAATTGAAACAAATTCTTATTCGAAAATAAAAACAAAGTAGCTTTTCTTGTGGGTCCTGTGTTCGCTTAATGACGTCATGAATTTTCAAAGAAAAAAGCGTTAAAAAGACGCAGAAAGTTCGGGAAACCGCGCGTGGTTTACCGGACGTTGAAGGAAAATTGAGCCCATAGTACAACTAGAATATTGACATTTCTACCATTATCGCTCCCTTCGGGAGCGTATAATGACTCATAATCATTTGTTTACAAATATTTACACACAAAAAAACATGCTTATTTCGAAACACTTGGACAATAACAAAGCAAAAATCAATCATTTTATGTTTCTTGTCGTTCAAAAACTACTTTTGGTCCTTTTGAACCATGAAGAATGCATATTTGTCCTTCAGGCTGGGCTGACTAGTACTGAGACCAATTTGTCTGGCATTTAATATAAGTTTTCCACTGCAAATCATTAGATAAAATGACTCCAAAGTTATTTTCCCTGGCCTAGGACTAATATGGTGTGTCCATGAAGTGTTTACCTTAGTTCATCATTGTTGTTTTTTCCTGCTGGTAAACATGATAGTAGTATACTTTTCAGGGTTGAAGTTCATCTGCCATTTTGATCCCAATGTTTGAGAGCTTTAGGGACACCTCGTCCATACAATGACTTCGGCCACGGACACATCGTCCATAGACACGTCGGCCATACTGTATTAGGACACTTCGGCCATGGTTTTAAAAATGGGACTCGTACATGATGTTAAGGGGCTGAGAGTTATAATTTTCTCAGTTAGGGGTTATTTTTATGAATATTTTGACAAATTGATTTTCTACTATTGGCATCTAGACCTGTATATTAGATAATTTTACTAGTTACAGGTCATTTTATGGTAGCAAGTAAAACGACAAATACTAGTAAAATATGTTATATTGAAAGATTCGACGCTTTCCGAACGCCGTTCATGTAATAGGTATACTCTGAGAAAATTAAAACTAAATAGTTAGTTTAATTATCTCAGGTATAATACCTCTTTATATATAATCAATGTCAACCTTGTCTCATTTACTGGAAAGCTATTTTAGTTCAAATAACCTGCATAAATAATAGATCCATTTCTATATATATAAATTCAGATTTTCTTGTTGGTAACGTAATGCCATTTTGTCCGTTTTTCCAAATAATTTCGAAACGATGCTGGTTCATCTCTTGACCACCTGAATTTGCTGACTCGAATCGGCGTGGCTGATTGTAATTTTGTTGCTTCGTTCGGTGTGTGTGGTTATGTTGTTTTTTTTTTTTTGCTGATGTTGCTCGTTCCTCTTATTTTTTTTTCAACTTCCAATTTAGTTCTGCGACCCCCCCATAATTAATAAAAGGCCATTGGTATTTCTTAAGAATTGTTATTTATTCAGACAAATGTCGAGTTCGAGTAAATGACCATACTAATTGTTTTAAATTGAAATTCAATCAAGTGTTAGTGTGTGTAACAAACAACATGGCTTCGATAATCATCTAAAACAACACTCAAGCCGAATATAATAATTCAATTAAGAAATAATTAGCCAAACACTATGCATCGACTTCTAATGGTCAATTTTATGGGTCTTAGACTAGAATAAATTCCACTTGATTTCTGGAAAACTCGTGTCATTTGAGAACTACTTGGAACTCACATGCCCATTCTTTGTGTCTAAGACTTATGACTTATAAGTTAAAGAATTTTTAAAAAAATAAAGGTGTCTATAAGACGGTTGATGGCCTAGACATGTATATTAGTTTTTTAACGGTCACCGTAAGCCAAAACAGTTCTATGTATTATATGCAATAGCGAATAAAACCATGCAGACCAATACCACATTGATAATGTTTTAATAGAAAATAATGTTTCATGAAAATACTAAAGAGAATATTTTCCCGATTTTAGCCGCAGTATCGTGAGTATGCTTTTTACATCTGCCTTTTATACTTATTTCTTCATTCGAAAGATTTTGTTTGTTTATTAAAATATCATATAATCTGTCAGTTAAGGCAATTCGATTTATACATTTAAAAAAAAAAATCAGTTACTAAGAATATAGACTAAATTCCTATATATACATATGAGATTTATATAGTATGGCCGAAACATGTATGGCCGAAGTGTCTACGGCCGAGGCGTCATATGGCCGAGACTTCCTATGGACGAAATAAAGTGTGGCCGAGGTGTCCAAATACCGTTTGAGATTATATATATTGTCCTGTCTGAACTTCCATTCTATTCCTAATCTTCTTGGATAGTCAACAGTTGTTGTCAGCAAACAATCTTGTCTCTAATATGATGTTTATTTAGGCAACACAAAGGCCCAGTAATTCTACCCTGGGGCACTTTTGGGAAGATTGTTTGTCTGTCAGAAGTACAGACTTTATCCAGTTTTAAAATGGATAAAGTCTGTACTTCTGAATTAGGGTATTTCTTCCTACATGTATGTTGTGATGGTGCATCCTGCTGAGAGCTTTGTCAAATGCTTTGAAAAAGTTAAGCCAGGTGACATACGTCAGATTTACTTTTGGTATTTCTTGAGACCAATCAAGAGTCATACAATATAGTAAAATATGTTATTGAACTCATAGACATGAAAATTATTTTTCAGGGAGTTACGCCAAACAAGGGGTAAATTATTAGAACTTTTGCCAGATCCTAACCACAATAAAGATGTAATCGGAAAAGCCTGTTCAGATTATTTTTCATTGTTAGCTGGGTTGATTCAACCCTTTGATGAGGGTGACAACAAGCTTAGGAAAGCCTTAAAATTTAAATGGACAAACAGCCTTCTTGGAAATGCAACACAGTGAGTATACATGGCTATATTCTTGTTTTTGAAAGCCATGGTAGACAGTAAAAATTGAAATTTTGAAAATCTAGTTCATTTATCTACTAAAGATAAAGAACACTGTCAGACTGTAGTTATTTATATCACACCATCTTTTTCACAAATTGTTGTAGAAAGTGAATGGTTAAAAGTTGTGTATCCCTCTATTCCTGACAATTCAAAGCACAAGGCCTAAGGACATTTTATGTAATTCAATTAATTTGATGAAAAATTTTAAATGTATATTAATTGCATTATTTGCATCATTCGCAGCATGTATAATGCATTCACTTATTGTTTTTTTTTAGGGATGATTGGGACAGTGTGTTTGAAGCTGCCCATATGGCCATTGATGTTGCATTGTGGTATACAAAACATGCAGCAAAACTTGCTGCTAAAGAAGAGTGAGTACTGTATATTAATATAAATAGCAGTGATTCTGAAATAGCAAAAAATTACTTTAGGTTTCATGCAAGGAAATATTCATAAAAGTAATAAATTAGGGGTACTTTCATCTACTGGAAATTTAATTAAATACAAATATCAAATATGATTACTCTATGTCTGTAGATCTATCTTGAACATATATGTAACACCCAAATTTAAGAACAAAGTAAGATTATTAATGATGTTCAGAAGGTGTCGGTATTTTTCAAGTAGTTTGCTAAAACAACCTAAGAAAAAACAGTAAAATATAAAAATATATTACAATGTATTTCTTTTGATTATAATGAGAAAAATATTGCTATATAATAAAGTCCTGTACAATTTTATCTTATATGATATTAACTTTACTGTTCATATTTTTAGACCTGACATGGAGGAAGCTAAAGAAGTTCACACATGTTTACGTATAGCTGCTGGTATATTCACATATGTCAGAGTAAGTTCACACATGTTTACGTATAGCTGCTGGTTTATTCTCATATGTCAGTAAGTTCACACATGTTAACATATAGCTGCTGGTATATTCTCATATGTCAGGATAAGTTCACACATGTTAACATATAGCTGCTGGTATATTCACATATGTCAGGGTAAGTTCACACATGTTAACATATAGCTGCTGGTATATTCACATATGTCAGGGTAAGTTCACACATGTTAACATATAGCTGCTGGTATATTCACATATGTCAGGGTAAGTTCACTCATGTTTATGTATAGCTGCTGGTATATTCTCATATGTCAGGGTAAGTTCACACATGTTTACGTATACCTGCTGGTATATTATCATATGTCAGGGTAAGTTCACACATGTTTAGGTATACATGCTGGTATATTCTCATATGTCAGGGTAAGTTCACACATGTTTAGGTATACATGCTGGTATATTCTCATATGTCAGGGTAAGTTCACACATGTTTACGTATAGCTGCTGGTATATTCTCATATGTCAGAGTGAGTTCACACATGTTTAAATATAGCTGCTGGTATATACTCATATGTCAGAGTAAGTTCACACATGTTTGCGTATAGCTGCTGGTATATTCTCATATGTCAGGGTAAGTTCACACATGTTTACATATAGCTGCTGGTATATTCTCTTATGTCAGTGTAAGTTACAAAAACTGTCTGAAATGAACTTTTTAATTTTTTTTCAATTTTAAATATTTTAAATTTTGTCGTGTTTAACTCAGATGATTTTGCTAATCTTAAAAATAGGGTGCAGAATTTGTTTCCTTAGACTAACCATTCAGTGCATGCCTTAAGGTGAATCAAAAGGTCTTGTTTTAAATCAACCCTATTGTCAATTTCAAAATATTCTCGTTTCATCTGTCATAGTGACTGTCATGATGGGCTGCTTGTATGATAGCATATATGTGATCCTCAGACGTAAGAGTAAAGCGGTTTTATGGAATAGAACCAGGCTGGGTTGCTGTTATGGCATTCAGGTTTTAATAGAATGATAGTATTACACCAAGTGAAAACTTCTTAAAAATTATTTCTGTTTCAGTGTGCAAATGATTGTATATATAATTTAAAATTTCATTGAAAAGTTTGTATTTTAGGACGAGCTAGTGGGTAAACTCACCACCGGTGGAACTGACTCAATGGTGGACACAGAAAGTAGAATTCTAGAAGCTTATATAAACCAGTGTACAGCTGAAGCACAAGAAGGTATTATATATCTTATATTGGTTCAAATAGGAGCATTGAACCATGTGATTATCTATCAGGATATATTTGGCCAGATTTTACAGAGTGAAAAATCTGGGTTTGAAATGGTGAATAACAGGCGGGCGGGCAAGAAATTTGTGTAACAGTTTTCTCAACAACTACTTATCACAGCCACTTGATATTTGGTATGCAGCATCGTGGTGGGGTCCCATAACATGGGATTTGATTCCAGGCCTGTCACTCACCTACTTCCTGTTTAACAAAATCCTGCCATTTTTTACTTTGACAGATATTTTATTTTGTAAAATAGGATGTATTTGTCGTTATGGCTTTTTGGTTTAGCTATTTTAAAAGTTAATTGATGTAGGATTTATTTCAAAAAGAAAATATTTGAAATAATTACATTTACTGCACTAAACCTATTTGATTTTTTACACATTTTATACACAGATATTTAAAACACACTTTACTTATTATAAAAGATGCTAGTTATGTGTGCTTTGAATGTAAACCAATTT
This sequence comes from Arcuatula senhousia, assembly GCA_963971305.1. Classification (NCBI taxonomy): domain Eukaryota; kingdom Metazoa; phylum Mollusca; class Bivalvia; order Mytilida; family Mytilidae; genus Arcuatula; species Arcuatula senhousia. The sequence continues at coordinate 52,159,615 of OZ020304.1, forward strand.
CTAGCAGTTGTCACAAATTTTAATTTTATTTGTAGTAACTATAGCAAGAGCAATCGAATTGAAACATCAAGCAAGTCTTGTAGCAGCATTGGCTTTTGAGACGGGTCAAATGTATCAGAGAGCAGGTAAAACATAACAATATATAATTTGAAAGGTTACAAAAACTAGAGTTTATATCCACATTTTTACTACATCTATATCAATCAGATCTTTTAACTTTCAATCAATGTAAAATATTGTTTATTGGCAAGATTTCATGGAGTGAAAAATTCAGGTTATAAAATGCTGAATGTCGGGCGGATGGGGAAATTATATTGTGGGATTTGATTTTAGATCTGTTGCTCAACTACTTTTGTTGAACAAAATGCAACCATTTTTTACTTTGACAGAATTCTTTTAAGGAATAAATTGATGGTTATAGCTTTCCAGCAAACAGTAAATTAATCTTTTAAATCAAAAAATAATGTCATGAATGTAAAGTATGCAGTTTTAACAAACATTAGTATACTATTTTTGTTTCGTTTTTGTAGATGATGCTTTAAACAGTCTTGACGAAAAAGTTGTCGGAAAATGGAGAAAATACTTTCAGTTAAAAAGTGCTTTCTACACATCTACAGTAAGTTATTTATGATTGTCAAACCAAATGCACAAGGTATTACAAATAAAAATTCTATAAAAAAAAATTGTGTCCCAGCACCAAGAAGTATAGCATGTATAAAACAAGTTGTGTTCATTGAACATCTGAAGAATCTAATAACAGGAATTATGTCACATGAAAAAAAATTAATTTTTAAGATCATGAATGTTGTTTAAATGTTAGCATTTATGAAAAACAAATCCTGCCAAAGAGACCTACAAAATATATATATGCATATTGCCATTATATTTATGTTACTTTTAAAAAAGGCATACAGTTATAATGGTGAAGCTCTCCTAGCAGAAGACAAGTGTGGCGAGGCTATAAGGGGCCTACAGGAGGGAGTAAAATGTAAGTATAATCACAAATTTGTTTTTTTTTAAAAGGTCTGCAAATGGTATGACTGGTTTATGTGAGACAAAACTCTGAGTTATTTTGTTTAGAAAAAAATAATTAAGAAAGAAATTGTCCAAATTCCTAAAACAGGAAGTAGGTAAGCAACATATAACACTAAACATTGATGCTGCATTCTAAACATCAAAATGCTGTGCTAAAGAAATAAAATGTTGGCTGACACACAACACAAAGATTATTCCCCATTGAATGTTAAAGATTATATAGTGTTAAAGTATTCCTATTCTGTTCATTATGTAATAGAGAACCATGCTTAACTTTTCATTAATGGTGTGAGAACTTATATTTTTTTCCCACCTATAGTATATGAGAAAGCAGAACAACTATGTAAAGACTATGCAGCAGCTAAGGGACTAGGGACCTTTGCCAGACCAGCCAACCATATATTTTTCAGAAAGTTTGGACCAATTCTTCGACGTACACTTGAAAAATGTGAAAGAGAGAATGGAATGATGTAGGTTTACAAATTGCCAGTATAATGTTAGAGAAAAGAGAAACTTTTAAACAAAAAAGCACTGTTTTAGGAGACATAGAATTAATCCACATACATTTCTAAGTGCTACCCAAATCATTAAAAATTTAGATTTTAAGAATTATAGTAAGTAGATATCTTCTCACATAAAAGATTAAAGTAAATAACATGAAAAATGTTCCATGAACTTTTTAAACCTTTCAAGAAAAACATTTTGTATTTTATAATTGGTTTTTGGAAAACACTACATTGTTTGTATTTAAAATTGTAATTATGGAATTTGAATTTAATGAACAATGTGAATTTTATCTTAAATCATTTCATTCTATCCATTTTCAGATATCACCAGAAGTTACCTTATGATCCTCCACAGTTAGAACTGAAGGCCACTTATGGCCTCGTAAAACCAGAACCTTTTGAAGGTGCCACATTAAATCCACAGTGGACCAAAGATGTGTATGACAAAATGGATGCAAAAATGGCTCCAAAACCAGAAAATGAGGTTAACAAAATTTTCATGCTTACACTATTTACTGCTTATATACTTATTGTTTAGGGCACTGCATAAGACACAGTCTTGGAAGATTTTCACATTGTTTAGGTATTATTGGAGGATTTGCATATTAAAATTTCATGAAAACCTGCCAATTGTTATGGAAAAGCTAAGATTTTATACTGATGGGGCTTTTCTTGACTTTTTAGTATTCTAGTTTTCCAATAATTTTCCAATATTTTAAGGAATATGATGTACTATTTATTCTATGCTTAAACTACCAGTAGTTATAGCTTTAAACAGTTCCATGCACTTAAAAACTAAATATTTCATTATGATGTCACATAGAAAACAACATAACAATTTTATCTGGAATTTTTTTCTGTTGAGATCATTATGTTTTTCACACTTAGGTGAGTATTGGATAAAATGGATCAAAGTTTGAGAAAAATATGCTCCACTCCATCTTAAAAAAAATATCTAAGGTCAGATTTAATGAATTGGTGGAGAAAATAAATAAATGTTGTACAGCTTAATTGTTTTATGTACAAAAATTGCAAGCAGTTCAGCAAGTCAACATTGAATGCTGTTTGTGGAGTTGGATACAGATTTTAATACATATAAATGTTATGTCAGGTAGATTGATAATCCAAACATAACTATAGTTTTAAGTGTCTTTTTCCCTTTAGCCCTAACATAAGTTTTATTTTGTACACTTCCAGACTAAAGAAAGTAAAGAAAAAGAAAAGAAAGAATTACCCCCAGTCAAGGAGAAAGAAACCCCCATGTCAGACAAAGACCCACCAACTTTCAGTGGATGTGTTGTATCATAGAACCTATGTTATTACTGTTACACAAACAATCAAGTTGTTAAAGTTTTTCCATGTGATCTGTGACAAAAGCCATTGTACAGTGAAATCTGTCTTTTACTTCTACCACTTAGTGACAGTTGTCATCAGACTGGATATATACCATAGCTTGAGGTTATGACTTTCACTTTATTTGCCAGATCCCAAAGAGAGTGAAGAACTTACTTAATTCGAACAAATAACTTGTTCAAAATAAATATCTGCTAAAATTTTAGTACCAAATACCATTCTTTTCTTTTACATATGAAATTTGAAATCTACAAAATTGCTTGCAATTCTTCACATTATATATGATGCTCTCTATCTAAAACATTTCCTCAATTAACTAGAATATTAAAGCAGTTCCTTCTGACATTTCAAAGCAATATGCTATTCAAAGTCCCAAAATAATTTGATGAGATTATGTAAAATTTGAAGTTCCTCAATTATCTAGAATAAACCTACATCTTTTTAATTTTTCAAATCAAGGCATAACAGGATGTTGTTTAAGAAAATTTTAATGATCTGCAGATTCTTTTTAGCTCACCTGGACCAAAGGTCCATGTGAGCTATTGCCATCACTTGGTGTCCGTCGTCGTCGTCGTCCGTTAACAATTTTTCAAAAATCTTCTCCTCTAAAACTACTGAACAGAATTCAATGAAACTTGGTATGATTGATCCTTAGGGTGTCCTGCACCAAACTTGTGTTTCGATTTTTGATCCGTCAAAAAACATGGCCACCGTTTCTAAAAATAGACCAGGGGGGGTCAGACTACTGTTTTTGGCTTGTAAATCAAAAAGTATAAGAGATAGATGAAATCTGATGCCACGCTGCTGCTTCAGCATCAAAAGCTTTACAAAAGTCTTCATTGAGTCGAAGTTCTCAGATGACCCCTTATAGGAGTTACGGCCCCTTAAAGGTGAATAATAGCATTTTTTCATGTTTTTGGCTTCTTAAATGAAAACTATTACAGATAGAGAAAAGCTGTTGCTTGCTTAAATGTTCAGCTCAATTAACTCTACAAAAGTGTCCATTGAGTCGAAGTTGTCAGATGACCTCTTATAGGGGTTACAGCCCTTTAAAGGCGTAAAATAGTGTTTTTGGCCTTTAGAATGAAAACTTTTGCAGATAGAGAAAAGCTGTTGCTTGCTTAAATGCTCAGCTCAATTAGCTCTACAAAAGTGTCCATAGAGTCGAAGTTGTCAGATGACCCCTTATAGGGGTTACAGCCCCTTAAAGGCCAAAAATAGTGTTTTTGGCCTGTAGAATGAAAACTATTGCAGATAGAGAAAAGCTGTTGCTTGCTTAAATGTTCAGCTCATTTAGCTCTACAAATGTGTCCATAGAGTCGAAGTTGTCAGATGACCCCTTATAGGGGTTACAGCCCCTTAAATGCGAAAAATAGTGTTTTTGGCCTATAGAATGAAAACTGTAGCAGATAGAGAAAAGCTGTTGCTTGCTTAAATGTTCAGCTCAATTAGCTCTACAAAAGTGTCCATAGAGTGGAAGTTGTCAGATGACCCCTTATAGGGGTTACAGCCCCTTAAAGGCCAAAAATAGTGTTTTTGGCCTGTAGAATGAAAACTATTGCAGATAGAGAAAAGCTGTTGCTTGCTAAAATATTCAACTCATTTAGCTCTACAAATGTGTCCACAGAGTGGAAGTTGTCAGATGACCCCCTTATTGGGGTTACAGCCCCTTAAATGCGAAAAATAGTGTTTTTGGCCTATAGAATGAAAACTATAGCAGATAGAGAAAAGCTGTTGCTTGCTTTAATGTTCAGCTCAATTGGCTCTACAAAAGTGGCCTTAGAGTCGAAGTTATCAGATGACTCCTTATAGGGTTGAAGTTTTCAGATGACCCCTTATCAGGATTGCAGCCCCTAAATTAACATGTTTTCATGTTTTTTTGGCTTATAGCAGAAAAAGAAAATTGGTTGCTTGCTATAATGTTCAGTTCATTAAGCTCTCAACAAATGTCTCTATAGAGTTAGAGTTGTCAGACGGCCCTTAAAATAACATGTTTCACATTTTTGGCCGACAGAATGAAAACTATTGCTGAAAGAGAAAAAGCTGTTGCTTGCTTAAATGTTCAGTTTATTTAGCTTTACAAAGTTCAAGACCAGGTGAGCGATTCAGGCTCCTGGGAGCCTCTTGTTTTTAATTCAGATTGTTTTTTATTTAACTTCCTGATAAAGATTTGAACAGTAATAATGGAAAATTGCCTCATCTCTGACAAGTAACCAAATATCTAATGAGAATTCAGGAAGCAAGAAAATCAGATAGAGTTTATGTTAAATAATGTAATGTTTTAAGGGGGAATAATTGGCTATATTCAGAATTTCTGGCCTTGAAACTTAATAGAGAAAATAGTTAAATTATCAAATGTTTGAAGTAGACAGATTTTACTGTACAGGATGTAAGTGTTCTTTTGTTATCTGTATAAAAACTTTGTGTAAAAGGAAACCATTAATAGCTGTTGTGATACTGTTGCTTTCAATTGACAAGCAATTTTATACAAAATTTCTCAATATTTGTGATATTATATGAGTTTGTTATTATTTGATTTTTTATCATTGTTAGATTAATCTACTTTAAAATGTGAAGTAGTAATTTGTTTGTTTGATATGACTATGTAAATTTCTTACTTATAAGTAAATAGTCTTACATGTAAGTCACATTTTTCATTTTAAAATTGTCAATTGCCTTAATGTTTTTTCTTACTTTACTTCAAAAAATAGATTTTGCTTATAATATACGATTATTGATATCTGTAAAGTATTATTGCATATTTACTTAGATGAAAAAGAATCTGGTCATTTCTTTGACATGTTTTCATACATTATTAATGAGTTTTGGGGTTGTTTTTTTTACAAAAATATACGTTGAGAAATTTGAACCTTTTTATTTGTGAATGTTCTTTTAGCTGGTCTAAGGAACTTAAGTTTAAATGAATAATAACGGGGTTTTTTTGTACCTGCATTTTGTCTTAAGTAAATTCCACATTTTTCTCCACAATATTTTATTAATTTAAAGGAGTATGTTCAGGAAGGGCTGAAATCGGCCCCATATTTGCACATATTGTCAACTTTGTACCATCTCAATGGATTTGATGTAATTCAGTCCTAAGATAACCAAACTTTACCTAAGGAATGATTTTAATAGTTGGTCATTTTATACAGGTATAAAATGGGTAGTGTCGTTTTACGCTTAATAAAGCGAAAAGCGCTTTATGTAGAACGTAGAATGACCCTACCCATTTTATATCCCTATAAAATGACCAACTATTAAAGTCATTCCTTATAATTTAATTTTGTAAGATTTATATTAACTTTCGAATATTCAACAACAAAAAATCATAGGGACTATTTCGAAAATGCCATGGCGGATGAAGATGTTAGTGACGTCACAAGACCAAACCATATTATACAAAATAAAATGGTTTGGTCCAACCAATCAAATTTGAGGGTTACATACCAAATTAAATTATATATTTATATTCCACATGATGACAATATTAAGTATAATATTATGACGTCATAAACGTGCTGAAAACTTCGAAAATATCAATATTTGCTTCATTTTTGAGCGTTTACAAGAGGTTTTTCTTAAAATTAGTTTAGAGCACATTCTTCGTCAACATTTATTCTTTGCCCATCTATTTGTCTTTCAAAAATAAGCATTTCATCACAAAATTGTCTTTTGTTGACGCATGCACTTTATGTTAATTTTAGTGATTTTTAACCAAAAAAGCTCTAAAATTGCAAAAAAAAATCTATGAATTTCTTCAAATCATATAATTTTTCTAAGCTGCTGAATATGATGAACCTAGTTTTTTGTTATTTTTGAAATTACAGCATTTCAAAACATATTTGGCAGTAATTTCAGAAAGTTTACTCCAAGTTGAAATTTTGGTTCTAACGAAACCTACTCCTTTGTACAATTTTGGAATTTCAATCCTTGTAATGAATAACATGAGGTTGATATTTTATTCATGATTTCCTGTCTGGAAATAGGAAATAGCTTACATGAATTGCAATGTTTGTCAAATCAGACTGGAGATATATATGGTAATATATCTTCATAAAAACACACACCTTTGATTTTGTATGCACAATAGATGAACAAATTTTCTTCTGACTTGATCATTGCCTATTATACATCATATGTATTTATTGTATATACTTTACTTTTGTATATGTGTAATAAATTAACCAATAAGGGTAGGTGAAAACTGTATTTCATGATGTATATATATTTCCCGGTCTTGTAAATAAATTTAGGAATGTAAATATTTGACATTAACACTTCTCTGCAGTTTGGTCAAATGCAACTTAATGATTAGAGTATACTTATTATAATGTTGTTAATGTTTTCAAAAATGACAAATTGTGGGCTTTTTGTGGCATTGCCACAAAATATTCTATTTTAGAAATTTTTTGTTTAGTGCTGAAATATTTATCCTGAAAACTATTGAAATTACTAAGTTACTGAATAGTTTTAAAGTAACTACTGTAAACATTCTTATTTTCCTTGCGTTTCATTTTCATAGAATTTGCATCCAGGCATCTTTTGCTAAATTGAAAACATGTACTCACAAAGAGAAATAATACATATGAAATGAATAGAATATCAAATATAAATGTGAAAATTAAGTACTTTTCAACTTGGATGAAATTGTTAATCAGTGAAATTAAGTATCCTCACATTTACAGTATTTAATTAGGTCCATTACTCTGATAATAGATGTTGGGGGTCAATGATATTTCACCACCAGATGGGTCTTGGGTAGGGCTACACAGCCCACTAGAAATTAGGTCACTGTGACCTATATTTTATGCATGAACGACTTCGGTTAAGTTCTTGGTTAAGGTCCATAACTTGTATACTAGATGTTGGGGGTCAATGATATTTCACTACTAGATGTGTCTTAGGTAAGGTGACACCACCCACTAGAAATTAGGTCACTGTGACCTATACTTTACGCATGAATGACTTTGGTTAAGTATTTGGTTAAGGTCCATATCTAAAATACTACATGTTGATGGTCAATGGTATTTCACCACTAGATGCGTCTTGGGTAACATGACACCACCCAATAAAAATTAGGTCACTGTGATCTATATTTTATGCATGAACGACTTCGGTTAAGTTCTTGGTTAAGGTCCATAACTTGGATACTAGATGTTGGGGGTCAATGATATTTTACCACTAGATGTGTCTTGGGTATGGTGACACCATCCACTAGAAATGAGGTCTTTGTGACCTATATTTTACACATGAATGACTTGGGTTAAGTTCTTGGTTAAGGTTCATATCTTGAATACTACATGTTAGGGGTCAATAATATTTCACTACTCGATGAGTTCTGGTAACATGGCACCACACACAAGAAATAAGGTCACAGTGACCTATATTTTACACATGAACACTTTTGATCCATTTCTTGGTAAAGGTCCATATCCCAGGTAATACACATTGAGGGTCGATGACATTTCAAGAATGGGGGGGAGGGGGGGGGCATCCTGTGGCTCATAGACGCATTTTCTAGTTTTATATAAGTTTTAAACATTACAGATTGTTATCTTTGAGAACCATATGTAATAAAATGCAATGTTTTTACATGCTGAGTAAATCAGATATAGAATAAAAAGATATACAAATCATCATTTTTAGGTTATTTTCTTTTTTTACCTATTCTCTAGCTAAAAGATTGTAATTTCATCCGGTTGGCAATATTAATAAACTGTTAACACAGAGATATGTCTCGCCTGTTGCAAATGTTACAAACATAGAAGTAATATTAACATCTTACTTCCATGGTTAAAAATTTCTTTAGCATCCACATTACGCCAAATGAAAATAAAATTTCAAAGTCAGTAGACCCTGACTGCAGGAGCATAAAGAAAAAGTCCTCTTGAAATTGATCTGCACTAATGCTAATGCAACTGCACACCAAATATCAATGATGTACTGTTACTGCTTCATGTTAAACAGACTTAAGAAAAAAGTTTAACATGGCCAAGTCAGTGTAAAATCTCAGTCAGTAGACTTCCATGGTTAAAAATTTCTACAACATCCACATTACGCCAAATGAAAATAAAATTTCAAAGTCAGTAGACCCTGATTGCAGGAGCCTCTATCGCCAGAATCACCATCCCTAAGTCTTTAAGGCGCGACAATTATCCAATTTTGATACAATGAATTAAGTTGTTTGGTAGGAAGTCACAATTTATGCATATCCTTTCGGTAAATTTTGTACAGTTGCAAAGTTATTCCTTTAGTGGTTTCAGTGTAGAAGATTTTTAATGGACAAATGACGGATCAACGCAAAGTGATGATGATGTCAAAGTCACTCAACCAGAAAATCAAGGTCAAAAGATAGGGATGCAAATGTGCAAAGCTACTACTGAAGCATATGCATACCAAGTTTCATCAACCTAGGATTAAAGTTCTTGAGATATGGAGGTGCTCGCAAAACCTTACCACTGCTATTATAAGTATTGAAAATTGTAAAAGTCACTCAACCGGAAAATCAAGGTCAAGGTCAAAAGATGGGGATGCAATGTGCTAAGCTGCTACTGGGGCATTTTGTAGGATTGTTTGTCATTATTAAAGTTGATTGCAACACCATTAGGGTTTGAAAATTTTTTAGTATTTATGGGACTTAATTGGTCAGCATTGTGCATTTGAGGTCATATTGACACTTTATTGGTGCCATTTCTCTGAGGCCGCTGAACAGATTTAGCTGAAATATATAAGATTGTTTTTTACCATATGTTGGGTTTTTTTTTTATCACATTGCAACATTTATACCATTTTATTTTGACAAACTTTATTGGAAGTGTGGGCTCTTTTTTTTAGACTTAAAGCACTTTAGGTCATGGTGCAACTTCTCAAAGATTGATGAACAGAATTTGCTAAAACTTTTTAGGGTTGTTTGTCACCATATTTTGTTGATAAAATAACAACACCATTTTGATTGGACAATTTTATGGGTGGTATTAGACTTTCTTTACTTTGTGCATTTTTTTGTTGTTGATTCAACTCCCCTGAAGCTGCTTAACATATTTTGTTAACTTTTCAAAGGATTGTTAATTGTTCCCCTTTGCAGTACTTTCAGTACTTGTACTTTGTTTTTCAGGTTTTGATTTTAATGTGATAGGGAACATGGCTATAACATGTCCTAGTTACTTATTTTATGCTTTAAAAGCTTTAGGGTTAAAGCAATTTCAATGAAAGAATCAGTGGTACCAATGGGGCATCCGAATGTCAAAGTCTTAAAGACATAGAACCTATTATTTTGGCAATTTTTAGAAAATAATGAAACTCACACTATTTAAAGAATACATTGTAAAACCTTTGAAGAAACTGTTAAATTTTCAAAAAACCTCCAAAAATATTCTTTTAAAAAAACGTGTAAAAAAAGGGACAAACAAATTATAGAATTACAGGTACTGGTAAACTGAGAAACGAAAAGTAACCAAACGAAAGGGAGCGGAACAAAAACGATATCGGTAAAGAAAGAGAGAAACTTAAACAGTTAAATAAGCAACCGAAATCTGTAAAGAAAGGAAACAAAATCGAGCAAAACTGGTAGAAAAAGAAAACTGAATCGATTTTAGCTGACACCAGTCGTTTTTCTTAATTTATCGATTTTCGCCTCGTTTGGTTACATTTCATTTCTCAGTTTAACAGTACCCAGTTTACCAAAAGTAAATATTTATGCTGGACAATACTTAATCAACGCGAATAATTAAAATAAGTTTATTTTATAGAAAACTGCAAAACATTGAGTTTTTATGTTGGTAAAGGTAAGTTTTATTTTTTTAATATATGTACTTTTTATTCAATGTAAAAAATTGCAAAATTGATAGGTTCTATGTCTTTAAAGGGCAGCAACAAAACAAGCAAACACAATCAAAGACAGGACAAAAAAACAGACAACATATAAAACACAGAAACACAAACACTACTCAAATATCAATTAACAACACGAACTCTAGTCGTAATGAGAGTGAACTCAGGTGCTCTAAAAGAGTAAGCAGTTCCTGCCTGCAAAAGCAGTGAAATTAATTATTGACTTTATGACCTTCAAAACTGCATAATTAAAGGCAGGAGTTGGTGATGTCTTTGCAAAGGAATATGATGTTGGTTTCTGCATCAAGTTACAGCTATTCCACCTTAAAGGTTTGCAATATTTCATATGATGACTGGGCCTGTTTCTTATAAAAGAAAAGTCTAGCATGCCACCATAGTTCATTTTTTGCCAATTGCTATGTATTTCATAGAGCCACATAGGGGTCACCTTGGCACTATCTGTCAAAAATTTCCCTCACAAATTTCCTAGCGACTACAAGCAACTGCCTCTTGATATTTTATATGTAGATTTGTCCTATACATGTAGCACTGTGTGGTGTAAAGCGATTTTATTTTAACTCAGCTACTTCTTGTTTATTTTTTGATGCAGGGGACAAGTGTCTTCCATGGAAGATGGTCTTTCTAGTCCTATAAAATTCATCACAAAATTAGATATCTTAAATGTATCTGTGTTTCCTCAGAAAGATCTAGTGTTTGTTTTTTATAGAGTTAGGCATAAATTCATGGTATAGATATATTTTCCCCTTAAAACCCAATAGGAACCTGGATGAAATATCATGGGTTAAATATCACACCCGGAAGAAATTATCTCTTACATAAATTCAGTCATTTCAAAACCAATCGAAGATACTTCATATGAGCCGATGCCTCCTTGATCCACTTATGCCAGGTCAAAATTATAAGCAAATTAACCGTCTATGAGATTCTAGGGTAAGCTTGTTGCAAATATGTTTTGACAAAATTTAAAGAGGACTTAAAATTGACAAATATTTGTATGCACAGATAGAAAAATCTGTTAAAAAAAAAACTTTCATGATTTATTAACATTTATTTTATCTAAATACAGATAACAATTTAAAAGATGATCAAGACAGCTGAAACTTGAGATTTTTTTACTCTGACAAAACCCGATCTACCTTTGGCAAAATTTGTAAAAAAAAAAATCATAAACACTACATGTACCTTTATAATTATGTCTACAAAAAAGTCTATAATTTTGAAACCAGAAAACCAATAAAAAATAAAAATTTGGACAAATGCTACAAAAATGACAAAACAAAGAATGATGCACATGTTGTATGTGAACATGGTTGTCTCTTCTAAAAATAGATTTACCCAGAATTCATAATAGTGCAAGAGGGAATTTCCAGTAACTTATTTATAGGTTGAAAAAGAAGGCCAATATAGAACAATTGTAACAGCATATCATTTTTTAAGTCTACCCTAGCTCTTATGAAATATTAATAAACTGATCTAAGATACATTAAGACTAGCCCGGATATAGAAAAGAATTTAAAATAAAAATAATTGAAGAAAAAAACCTGTATTAAAAATATGCTTTATAAATGATGTTACTGGTTTAAATAATTCGGATCTGATGTTGAAAGTTAATCATTGAAAAATTTGAAAAATTCAAAATAACCCTGTTTTATCAAAAGGTTTGGTATCTATACCGGAAAAATATTCATTATGATACACCCTGCAATTTCAATGAAAGAATTTATTTCTAAGCAAGATTTCAGAGACTTGTCAACATGTAGTTATAAAATGAATGACATGATGTGAAAATCACAAGAGAGCCTTGCTTGACTGAAGTATATCTTTGTAAAAAGTTCTGAAAATTGAAAAAAAGAGCCTTGCGTATATCTGTATTCACAAATTTGTGGCAAATAATGTAGGTCAGTTAAAATTTGTATCTTTTTTTACCAAAAATGCTTTGAAATGTACCTTTTTAGAGAGGCAGATAATTCAATCAAACAAGGCTCGACTGCTTTTGCTCATTATATTTAATTACTATGATAACAAGTCATCTCTTGCATCATAGATATAAATAACTTAACAGCAAGAGCAGAGAACTCCTTAAAAAATCAAAGATATCGTATTCATATAAATTTGAACATATATTTGAATAAATCAACCTTTACATTAACATTTAAATAGTTATACATATGTGTAACTGACAATGTTTACACCAACTCCTAAAAATATGTTATAATTATTTGACTATGTTAGGGTCGATATGGTTCACTAAAAACTAAAAATATTTCATTTTGACAAATATCAATTTAAAGCTTTCATGCAAGTGAATATATAATTAACAAAAACTACATCCCAAAAACATATTCCTTAAACTAATTTTTACATTATTTTTTTTCATAATGAAAGAAACAAAATTTTCTTAATTCATCAAGGAATTTACAAATGATCAAAATTTGTGTCATTAACATGTATACATATGAAAAACTTCAAAAAGGGGGGCTTAAATTAAACTAAGGAACATACTTTTTATAATACTATATTCATTTGAAAAAATTAACAGTCACATATGAGTATACCAACTGAGATGGAACAAATCTGCACTAAACCTTTCACACAACTAAGGAATATATTTATATATATATGGTCCCAATTGCTCTCCATACTTTGGAAACAAAATCTAATGTAACTAATGACTCGTTTTACTTGCAAAACTATGATAAACTTCACATCAAACTGGTGAGACCCATATTCCAGTACATGAGTTAAGTGCAAAATAATCTTAAATAATAATTATGTCAATTAAAATTGTCATGATTCTAAATCTTCATCTTTTGGTAATTTCACAAAAAAATATTACAATAATCTTCCATTTTTTTCATAATTCGCTTTTGTTTATGCATCAAAAATCTATACTTGAACAATCATACATGATAATCACACTTTAGGGGTGGGAAACAGAAAAAAAAATGTATGGCAACCAGTTAGTGCCATATTTAACTATTAACAAAATATTCAAACATATATTTACATAATAAAAACACCCCAATATGATGCAATTACATGTATATAAACAAATGAAGAATGGATTTCTGAATTTGACCAAAATTAAACAGACATAATACAATTTTACTTTAATTTTGTCAAAGAGCCTATTGCAAAGGTACAATAAATCACAAATCTAAAATATTGTGAAATAGTCCATAAATGATTTGTACATAAACTCAGCTGCAACACTCAGAACATAAAATATGATAATAAACAACATTGAGTAAAGCACACAGGCCAAATTTCATGGGAGGCTATTTTTAGAAGCAGTGCTAACAAGAAAGTAATATTGATATGTGCTTGGTACAAGAAAACACACAGGTGATCTTAAATTTTTAAACGAAAGGAACACAAAAAGCAAGACATATATGAGACTTTATGAGTTAAAATTTCTAGGTTTTGCTTTAAAGAAGAGAAAATAAGGGTCTTTACAAATCTTTTTTTTTCTAATGAAAGATATTTACTCTGTTAAAGCTACATAAGATTTCATTTCTAAAAAATCACAGTTGATAAGCCTTGCATTGTATTTTTAACTTGAAAAAAAAAGAATTTTACAAATATTTCAATAAAAAATACATGTATCCCTGAATGCCATCCCGATGGAAAATTGAAACATGTACCTTAATATAACTGTTGAACTGGTATGGGCCCCATAGAACATTAATGATCATTTATTATGTTACTCTAATATAGGTAATAACCATTTCACTTTCTTCTTCTCAATTCTTTTCAATCATACAAATTATATGTTTTAAACATTTGAAAAAATAATATTAATTTTTCTAGAACCCTAATTTTGGCTATGGTGCATTAACTAAAGACTAAAAGCTATACATATGTATTTAATCACAGGCAACCACTGACTGGCATATATGTCTCAATTCTATTAATAAAGCATTTGTACACCATGAAAGACCAAGCTATACCAATATTTGTTATTAACTGTTGTGGCCAAACAAAATCTCAAATGGTTTACATTAAAGTAGAAAAATATTTTTTCTTAAAATTCAGAATTCCCAAAAATATCAATAATAATAAATGGTTCAAGTAATTTTCTAATACATCACTGGTCTTTTATGGTATAATGTTAGATAAAGAAACAAAGCAAAGTCGAAGCAACAACAAAGAAAACAACCGCATATACACATAACACACAAACAAAGATTTAGTACACAGAGAAAAACAACACTAGAATGTAGCACTGAAAATTGTATCCTATTCCCAACACAAAAAAAGCAAGTAATAACAACAATAATTGATTGTTGCAAGTTAACTCTTCATATTAAAGATAAAATTTGTGCATTTTTCATATATCAAAGGGGAGGTAATTGTGACAAAATGAAATTATCGATTTAATAAAAGTTCCATGTACTGAAAAATATTTGTAGATTAATGTTAAGCAATTTTCAAAGTTTTACTATGTTTAAATCAATGATGTTTTACATACTTTTTTTTTCAATAAAATTTACATTTTAGTAAAATGGAACTTTTATTAAAAAGAACAAATGTATACATTTACAAAGGTCAATATATGTATGTACACAAATGATTTATTAAATTCACACCAAATTTTCATATAGTTTTGTGAGACCATGAAAAGTCAAAAAGGGGAAAATGAATTAATGATGGATGCATTTCAACCATTTCAACATTTGAAAAGGAAGTAAATACATTTTAAAATATCAACATAACATGGCAAGTTTCATTTTCTTCACAACCCCTTTACTGACCCTCATTAATGAGATAATGACCTTGACAGAAATCCTAGTTCCAAATTTTACATGGGAAAGTCCAGTTCTAATTTTAGATTTTCTTAGAGATATTTGGAATCAACAGTATTGAGTTTTACAATCAATCTTTGACGATATACTTCCACTTATACATTCACTTATATACGTATCTAATAAAACAGAGGCAGGATTCAAATATTGAACTTGGATAAAAATTTCTGACTTTTTTTAACATTTATTACAACTAGAATACTGATAAAGTCAGGAAAGGCCAGGATGGCAACATATCTAACTTTGTCCAAAAATGTTTGTTTAAATGACAGATCTACATGAAATTTTAATACTAGGCAAGTCCTTATAAAGTTCTTCATCACTTTAGAAAATTTCAGATGTACCCCTTAGTTTTAGAGTTTCCAGCATTAACAACTAGAGGCTCCCAGGAGCCTGAATCGCTCACCTGATCTCTTATGCCAAAGTTTAAATAAATTTCACAAACTTTCAAGTATACAAAGTTGCAAAACAATCCTTTCAGTGGTTTCAGAGAAGATTTTTGGAAATCAGTTTAAATTAATAGAAAAAAACAGTTAAAGGGCAATAACTACTGTAAGGACCTTTTGATGCTGAACAAGAAAATTTGCTTCCGATTTTCTTTATCTCTTTTACTTTTTGAGTTATAAGCCAAAAACAATGGTTTGACCCCCCTGTTCTATTTTTAGCAACGGCCGCCATGTTGGTTGGTAGACATGTATATAATTCACAAACTTGGTAGAGGACATCCTAAAGATCATGTATACCAAGTATCAATGCAATCCCTTCAGTGGTTTTAGAGAAGAAGATTTTTGAAAATCAGTGTAAATTAATGGAAAAAAAACAGTTAAAGGTGAATAACTCTTAAACGGCTGATCTGACAATTTAGACCCTGAAATCACTTTTGTAGATCTCAATGAGCTAAACAATTCTGCAATGCTAACTTTTCCTCTAGCTCTAATGGTTTTCAAGATATTGTCCAAAAACTGCAAAAATGGTCAATTTTGATGATTAAAGGGCAATAACTCCTATAAGGAGTCGTTTCACAACTTCGACTCAAAGGAGAGATTCGTAGAGCTTTTAATGCTGAAGAAGGAAGGTTGCTTCGGATTTTCTCTATCTCTTATACTTTTTGAGTTATAAGCCAAAAACAATGGTCTGACCCCCCTATTCTATTTTTAGCAACGGCGGCCATGTTGGTTGGTCAACATGTATATAATTCACAAACTTGGTAGAGGACATCCTAAAGATCATGTATACCAAGTATCAATGCAATCCCTTCAGTAGTTTTAGAGAAGAAGATTTTTGAAAATCGGTGTAAATTAATGGAAAAAACAGTTAAAGGGGGATAACTCTTAAACGGCTGATTTGACAATTTAGACCCTGAAATCATTTTTGTAGATCTCAATGAGCTAAACAATTCTGCAATGCTAACTTTTCCTCTAGCTCTAACGGTTTTCAAGATATTGTCCAAAAACTGCAAAAATGGTCAATTTTGATGATTAAAGGGCAATAACTCCTATAAGGAGTTGTTTCACAACTTCGACTCAATGAAGAGATTCGTAGAGCTTTTGATGCTGAACAAGGTAGGTTGCTTCGGATTTTCTCTGTCTCTTATACTTTTTGAGTTATAAGCCAAAAACAATGGTCTGACCCCCCTGTTCTATTTTTAGCAACGGCGGCCATGTTGGTTGGTCGACATGTATATAATTCACAAACTTGGTAGAGGACATCCTAAAGATCATGTATACCAAGTATCAATGCAATCCCTTCAGTGGTTTCAGAGAAGAAGATCTTTGAAGAAAAGTTAACGGACGACAGACGACAGACGACGGACGACGGACGACGGACGACGGACGACGGACGGACGACGGACGCTTAACGATGACAATAGCTCACATGACCCTTCGGGTCAGGTGAGCTAAAAACTGTGGACAGATGAACCAACAAACAGCCGTAGGTTAAATTTGACTAAACATAGATGAAAAAATTCTTGAATTCACAAATCCTGCCCTCTGTTTTACTGATTTTTTACTACAATTATATCTCTGGCAACTTGAAAGAACTAATAAATCATCTAGCCCAATTAGTTAAAGCAAGAAAATCTAATAACTACAATTATTTTGACATATATGGTGGTTGCCTAGCAATATAGACCCGTCCTGAATTTTTACATTACTCAAATATAGACATTATCTCATTGTTATAGAGCTCCTCAAATTTTCTACGATAATCAAATTAGTTTTTCTATAATTTTGACATTTCTTACAAAAATTTCCTTACTTTGTACTAAAAAAATAGGCACTAAAAATGATCAATTTAAACCTCAAATCATAATTCGGATTTCTATTAGGATTCATTATTTTTTTAGAATTAATTTTCTCATCCTACCATTGTTTTATAATCTTCACCATAGAATTATTTTCTTTTAATCCCAAATAAACTTCGAACCAAGTAAAAAATTTATATGTCACATCAGATTTTAAGATTTTTTCAAATTCATTTAATTTAACAATGAGATAACATCTATATCACACAACAACCACATGCATTGATCAATCTCTCACATAATACAAAATAATCTATCTAATAGTTTTTTCTCATTCCATTGAGTAATTGTTCCAGGACGTAATAAAGCAGTAGTTCACGCTGGCGTGCGCTCTTCACACCAAACGTATCCTCCCATGTAGAAAATGGCCTCCAGGGTCAGTCAAGCGATGATATTGGTCAATTACCATCGAATCGTCTAACCCCTTGACCAAGGAGTCAGATGTTCGGTAGGTGATGATCCCCATAATGTTGTGGCTTTGGTTTGCTTCCTTTGAAATAGGGTTTATTTGTGGGAGGGGTTGGAGATGAGGTAGCGTTCATGATATTATGGTGCAGTTGAGGCAGTTGACTGTACATACTAGTATGATAATTTGTCTGAAAAGAAACAAGAATAAAAGAAGATTAAGTACAAAATGTTTTTAAATCTGTTAATTGTTCTTGTCATTTTTATTTTGAAATGGTAGTTGTGACAAGTTTGAGACTCCATGCAGGTTTTGAGCATGAATGTTGTGTCCTGTACAGTTATCACACACCTGATTCTTCACAACACAAAAATGGACTAAAACTAGAGAATGTTGTGGCAGAAATACATAAATTTTTAACAAATTTTATTTAACTGTAGTACTGCTTACACAAGGTTATGTTGCTCCTCAGTTGCTGTCTTCACTCAAGAAATTTTAAGGAAGACATCATGCGCTCATAGACAAATATAGGATTTCAGTCTCTCAGATGAGTGCAGATATTGGTTTGTCATAGGGTTTTGTCTTGTCTTCCTTTACCAAATTGGACACACTGATTTGACGGTTGGCAGTGTGACAGGTGTGCTATAGCAAGCAGGAACTGCTTACTTTTCTGGAGCACCTGATTCAATCTCCTTATCACTTGAGTTTGCATTTTGCTATTTGGTTGCTTTTGTATTTCTGTGTTTTTTGTTGTCTGTTTTTTTTTTGTCCTGTTCTCGTTGGTGTCTACTGGTTCTGTCTCTGCCGTTTCAGACTTTTGATATTTGGATGCCTCATCGGTACCTCTGCTTCTTTCTCAGACTGAATGTTGTGTTTTACATATCATATTTGTTTAACATCTATGTTATCACCACAGTATTTTTAAGCAAACTTGAAAAAATATTGCATGGTTCTTTGATCTAAAAGGATGGGTTTTTTTCTATTAATATGTCATATACTGAATTGATTGACTTTGAAAATAAAAGTAAAACAACCAAAATATAAAGCTTTTCAAATAAAAACAATCAATGCAGATTAAAGGGTGAATAGTGACATGTGCCATTCTGAATAGCATGCCATATGCAATAAAGAAGAAAAAAACAACAATATACATATACACTGGTTACAACTTATCAAAAGAGCTTTTTTCTTTGCAAACATGAACATACTTGTTGATAATTATAAAATTTGGCTTTCTAAGGAAGTATAATATAAGCCTACAAAGTTTCCTCAAGATCTTTCTGTTAAATAAGAACTTGTCACAGAAAACTTTTCAGCTTGAGCAGACAAAAAACCTGTATATATAAATTATTTGTTCATATTTGCAAAGTAATACCATACATATGGTGTTGATTCAAACATATGAGAAGTGTGGAAAACACAATTTTTTTCTGATATATTGAATAACAAATCTGGAGCACATCTTAGAATCTAAAAGTTCAAATATATTTTTTGCTACATGTCTAATTTTTCATGCAATTATTTTTTAAACTAACTGTTAATTAGAAAAATATTGGATTCTGTTATAACAGGTAGTAAGTAGGGTGAGTAAAAGAATTCCATGCTAATTCAGGATATAAAATATCAAAAGGCTGCCATTACTTTTTGCTGAGAAAACTGTTCTTAAAATTGTTTTTGCCTGTCCCCCAAAATCACAATTTTTTATAATTTGGATTGTTACTTATAGTATCAACAATAACCAAAGTTCAACTCTACCTTCAATGTGATCCAGCAATTGTTACGTGTGTAGTAATAATATACATTCATGTGAGAAATATAAAAAAAATAATGGTAAATAAAATGCCACTCGTGTACTGCTGTCTCGTTAGACCAAGCATCCATAGCACACAATCTTACCCACATGGGTGGCATCTTACCGTTTCACTTACGTGTGTACTCGTACGTGATGGATTTTTATTACGCTTTGGTCTGGGTGCATCCATCAGTGCCTCTCTGTTAGCGTCCATATAAGGATGCTCTAACAGCTGTTGACAAGTCCAACGATTCGCTGGGTCCATTTGCAAACAGCACTGAAAGATAAATAAATATGGTTGGTCTGATGCCTAAGATATAGTAATAACTATTAGCCTGTAATTTTTTGTTTGTTTTTTTTTAAGCCTGTAATTTATGTAGTTTTGTTAGATTTAAGAGTTTATAAATAAAATTCATGTCTCTTTTTCCTCAAGTTTTATGAAGTCAAATAAAAACCTTTACACTATTTTCTCTCTCTCTCTCTTATCAAATTTTCCATAGCTATTGACAGTATAAATGTTTTATGAATGAAAATAACAAATTGAACAGTAACTTGTACACACAATTTAGCTAATTAAGAATAGTTAATATTATGAATGTATATATAGCTGTATATTACCTTCATAAAATGCAAGGCATTTGGGGAAATGTTAGGAAATCTCTCTTCTAGAGGTACCTGAAAGAAGAAAAAAAGCATATCCATTTATAAGGTTTCTCATTCAATCATATTGGGTTTTATATTCATGAAGGATTGGCTAACATAGATATTTAACCAGAATTTTTTTTCCAATTATGATAATCCGCATTTGAGATACAAAGGGACTCATTGGAAAAAAACTGAGTGAACTCTTTTTTGAAATATTTTGAACCTTGTTTTTTCTGCATCAATCCCTAAATACATTTTGTGACATTTCTTTGTTGGCTGTTCTATGATGATTTTCAATTCCTTGTTACTTTGGAATAGTAATTAAGGGGGTCCCCTATGGTAGAACCAATGTTTCACTTAATTATTGGTGGGGTTTTTTTTTACCGTTGTATACTGGTTACACAGTAGATCTCGCCAGCAAGTAATTCTCGCTGCCTGATTTTCAAACAATTATT
Source organism: Arcuatula senhousia (assembly GCA_963971305.1). Classification (NCBI taxonomy): domain Eukaryota; kingdom Metazoa; phylum Mollusca; class Bivalvia; order Mytilida; family Mytilidae; genus Arcuatula; species Arcuatula senhousia. Next base: position 52,180,765 of record OZ020304.1, read on the forward strand.
GTGAAATTATTTGAACAGTTAGATCGGAAATGTAACCTGATCAAGAAAGAGGAAAGAATTGCCTTTGAAATGAGCTATTCAATGTCAATTTTGGTGGAAATATAACAAAATAATTGGCAACATGACGAGAACTGCTTTTAAGAAAAATGTGGCGAGATCTACTCTGTGTCCAGTGCATGTGTACTTACTACTCTGTCTGGCTCAGGTATTGTCAGACCCCTGAAGAAACTGTTATTTGAGAAAATTTCCTGATGACGAGGTAACAAATCACCTGAAATATAAATAACGATATATTAAGTCTGAAAATATGGATGTAAAATTTGTAATTTAAATTGTATTTGTAAAAAATATGATTTTATTACTTCTATGTTGCAAAATGATACCCTATAATGAATTAACTGTTTACAAGGATATACACCTTTGCAAATTATTCTTTTTTTCTTAAGTTTTGAATACAATTTCAATCCATCGTGTAGTTTTTTGTTTGAAAATTTTTTACATCACCTTTTTCAAAGCATTCAGAATTTAAATGAGCCCAAAACCTTTATATATTTATATATATATATTCATAACACTTTTCACTGGCACAAATTACTACATCCCATTGCATGCCAAATGTCCCTGTCTTAATATATTCTGTGAAACCTTGACCTTTTGACCTATTGACCTCAAAGTAATAAGTGTATTCCTTACCCCTAAAGCCTTCACCTGTATAAGTTTAGTGAAATCTATGAAATATGAAAACTCTTTTAAACCATATTTGTCTTCTGCTTTTTGTTTTTTGAATTTTATACTTTAACTCCTAAGAACACAAAAAAAGCTTTAAATTAATAATAAGAGGAACAAAATAATGATAAACAGTGATGTTCAAAACTTGTAGACACTTATCAAAGTTCATAGACTTATTAGATGATGATAAAAAATCAGAATCTAACAACACTTTCTATAATCCTATATTTACCCAGCGTTTTTCTGATCAGATATAGTTGATCTACATCTGATTTGCCAGGCCACAAAGCTTGACCAGTTAGACATTCGGCAAATACACAGCCAATAGCCCAAACATCGACAGGAGGGCCATACTGTGTGTCACCCACCAGTAACTCTGGGGCTCGGTACCATCTGGTTGCCACATAATCTGTATATTCATCTCCAGGTCCAGCTGAAAAAAAGGAAACGAATAACAGTTCATTATTTGCATATTAACACTAAGACTAATGCCATTGATGAAGTTAACTCCCCTTTACCATACTGATTTTCAAGAACAAGTGGCAAGATGCAAAAAGAGCCAGCATTACTTAGGGATGCAACTTTCTGTAAGATACTATGTCTAATTCATTTACTTGGCTATTTTTTTTAACTGTTTATGTCAACATAATTTTCATGAAGATATATGTCACTTGTAAACATTATTCTTAAGTGTGACTTCTTTTTATAAATCCACTTAGATGCAGCAAGCATGAAAATCTCCTCATAAAAGAATTTTGAATATTTGATGACTTTTTTTAATGTTAAAACAAAGGTTAGCTTAATATTTTCTTTATTTGACAAATTAAAATATTTTTAAGGAACTTATGCATATAATTACCGTTACTACAAAACTTAATATAAACCCTTTTGACTTCTATCAATCAATTGAGTAAGTCCAACTTATATGTTTACACATCCATAAAATCTTTCAAATGAGCAACATCAAACAAATGATAAAATATGAGCAACATCAAACACATGATAAAATATGAGCAACATCAAACACCTGATAAAATATGAGCAACATCAAACACATGATAAAATATGAGCAACATCAAACACATGATAAAATATAACTGTAATTTTTGTCTTTCTTTGTCCTTTTTTGCAAACAATGTCACGAGCATGACCTGAAAACACCTTAACACTCAAACTGTTGAAAACCTTTTAAAATGGGACTTGAAATTTTTCAATTACCTTAAAAAATTAATGACAGATGAAAACAAAACACTCCAAGCTACAAAACACTTCCAAACAAATGATTATTACTTTATCTCAAGTGCATTTAAAATTCTTCGAATTATCTTTAAATCAAATTACAGAATAAAAGTTGATCATTTATTTGCTTTTCATGAGGTTTTACCATAATGACATATATATTTTTACAGAAAAAGAACTTTTTCAATTTCTTGGTTAAAGTTTGCAGTTAAAAGATAAGACATATCCAAAGATTTCAAAACTATGTTTATCTAAGTTTAAACAAATATCAAACTTCAAAGAAAAAAAACTTATTTAAATGGACCTGGTTGTGAAAACGTTGTTCTTTCACACAAAGACGACATTACAATAGGATCAAAAGACAGGAATTATAAAAACTGTCAATTCTCCTTTGTGGTCTCACTGCAGCGGGGCAGGTTCGGGACACGTTATAACAAATACAATGAAAAATCTCATGGCTATGCAACAGTTTATTTTAGACATGAAAATCTATACATAGTCTACCGAAGACATTTTTTATGCATTATTGAGTGCGTTGCCACTAAACAAGGCACTTCTTATTATTGTTCGACCATAAACAGCAAAATCAATAAGTCTTTATGAAATAATTTCTCTCGTTATAAATATGATCTTTATACCTTATCAGAATGATTTTAATGGTATTTTTTTCACAATTTTCTTGTAATCAAGGGAAATAGATCAAAGTCAACTAATCTGGTAGTTTACACATCAAAGACAAAGTTTCTTTTATAGTTTTTAATGACTGTCTTTTAACACACTTTAATTCTCAATACCACAGAACTCAAAAGTCACAGTTTATCTTTATTTAAATACACGAGCTGCAAAAACTCAAGTGGAGGTAAAAATTCTGTCAACAAATTACACATTAAAAGTGAAAAGGCCATAAACATAATAGGATTATGCAGGTAGACCAAAGAATTCAGAAGAAAGGACTTTTAGTCATGAATTTTCATTATTACTTCTCCTTGAAGGTTCTTTTAAATAATTGCATTATTAATTTAACTAGTATTAATAAGATAATTCTAGTGTCTCAAACTAGACCGTATAACATTTCAAAGTAAACTGTCATACAGTTAGTAAAAAAAATGATTAAAAAACTTCAAATTTTAAAGTACAGTCTTAAAACTTTAACGATCATTAATACATGTATGATATTTTTTTACTACCTCTCTTTTTTAACTAAGCATGATAACAATTGTCCACCCAAAAACTATCGCATAAACAGTAATATAGTCACACATTTAGATGGATCAACTTACTCAGTACTCTGGCAAAACCAAAGTCACATAGTTTGACTGTTCCCTGTCTTGATATTAGAATATTTTCTGGTTTTACATCTCTATGGATGCACTGAAAAATAAATAAACAAAATTAAACATTAGATATAAATACATATTGGGTATAAAACAGATAAGTTTTGATTGCACTAGTATATGTACAAAAGACATAATGCCTGCCTTACAACATGTCTTGACCCACAAAGTGGATGTGAGTGGTGTAACTTTTATGATTCCTACTTGTTCATACTCTGATGCCTACGTGTAATATGATACAGGTTAAACCTGATAAGCTCCCGCAGATAAAGTAACTTTCTTATATATATATGGTGCCTCATATCCATAATTTTGAAAAAGAACGGACCTGCAAACTGAACAAGGAAGTGAATTGCTTCGGACGCGGACCTCGAAGAACGCATCCGTAAACAAAGAATATTTGTACTTTCATTTTCGAATGCAAAGCCGGTTAGAGAGAAAATAACAAAAACAAATTTGTTCACTGAGGACAAAGTAAATATATTGCATTGGCTACTGGGAATGACATTTGTCTGCTGAATTTGTTTGGTTGATAATGCACCGCTTTTTGGGGGGTCTTGGTTTGCGTAAATTAGAATGACAGGTTCCCGCGCTTCTGTCATTTTGTTTTGATAGACGCGACCTCTAGTGGACGCCAATAATAAAAATATCCCTGATGTCCTAATTTTTTATTCAAATTCCTTACATTTAAAACATTTCATAGCTGGAAATACTTGAAATAATTTATATTAATACAATAACTATGTTTATCATTTTTTAAATTGAGAAATTCCAAAAAAGGAATTTAATTTTGCATTCAGTGTTATTGGATGCGGATTTTTGACTAGCTTATACGTCTTCCGGTTGAAGGCATCATACTCAGTCTATTTAGCTCCCGCTAAGCGGGAGCTTATAAAGTTTCATTATGATTTTATCATTATTTTTCTTCATAGATAAGCAACTTAAACCTTAACGTAAGCCAGACTATATTTGAAATGGACAGATGGACTTACAGACCTAAAGCCTCTCATAACCTTTCATATGCACTACTGGTGAAATATTGGTGATTGATGACAAAGTTGGCCCTAAATTTAGTACAGCATAAAAGATATATATACATACAAGCATTCTCAAACTAGAATTCAATTGCTGCCAATTGGTCCTATGCTATGGTGAAACGTTAACTTAGGCATAATTTCAAATGTTCACTTTTTTAACATATACATGTAAATTCATCTTAATTCTGAATTAAAGTGGTACTTAAACATGTGCATTTACTTGTAAGGACTACTTGAATCACAATTCTGCATACCCAAGTCTGACTTGATGGTTTGAATTTGTGTAATTTATTCCCAACATTAATATACAAATTACAATGTAAACTTCTTATTTTGTATTTACCTAGCTATTATATAACCATTGGCAGACAATCTTTTCCTAATAATTTGGATTTAAAATTATGTTAAATTGCCTTGTATTCAACAAGTTGGTATCAATTTTTCATTTTGCTTCATGAACAGAGCCAGGATTTTAAAAACTTAATAGAAATGTATAAATATCTGTTACATTACTAGTTTCAAAGGAAAATTTGTACAATCCAATATAAAGACTTCAATTTGTTAGTTTCAGATCATGGAAACATCCATACTAAAGATCTATATTTAAACTACGAGTATATTCATGTTGAAAGTCGTGCAATAAATTTACCAATAAATAGATCAATCAATTACAGAAAAACAGAAAATGCTACAGGGTTGCTAATGTAGTCATTTGAGTAATTTCCTACCAAAAATGGGCTAAGAGACAAATAGTTGACAAACATAGATGAGCAACAGACCTACAGTAAATCTTGTGACATGGAACCTCATAATGATGATGCATACCAAATTTAATGAGGCTGTTATTAGTAGTTCAAATTACAAATTTTTTAAATTATATTCCTATCTGGCATCTGCCCATTGCTGACATTCACCATAACAACCAAAGTTTTTTCTACCTACATGAACATGTAGCTGGCACATTCTGGCGAAAAACTCAAATGGACGCATTCTTAAACAACAAGTAATCTAACTGAATGGGGGGAAAAAAGACCCATCCTTCATTGATCATACTGATATCTAATTTGCACTTGACCAAAACCATCAAAAATTATTTATAGATGTATCCATGGTCTTGCCAAACCTTTCAAGAGACAGAACGTTATCCTATCCACAATTTTTAAAGTGGACATCAAATGGATTTTTCAGACTCAATGTCCACTAGAATATACATTTTAGGGAAATGCATTTTAATAAGACAAAAGATGGCTAACAAAAGTACAAACCCAAGGTCAATATTTGATACCCCAGCCCAGAAAATACACTTTGATCTTCAAATGTTCCACTTCACTTTTAATATGGCTATTGAAAAGCCCTAGGTCTGTTATCAATGGCCCAATGGTATACGACTCTCATTATGATATTATTTATCGTATAAATCTAATCATAACTATAAATCGTAGCCTGGCTACTTCGTTTTATCAGTGTTAAATGTGGACTTCCGTTATTTCAATTGAATTTACCACAATCTGACAAATCCTAGCAACAAGAATTATCCTGACAAATATTCTTCATTGTGTCATAGCTAGTGAAGTTTAACTAAGCCCTTTTTAAACAGTTTTTACGAGATCTGTGTAAATTATTTGTTTAAAACAATGATGGTTCTGTTTCGTGACAAGTAGCCTATTTTTTCTATATTCAAAAAAAGTTCGATAACATAAATTAACATTCAACAAATTGTTTTATAATATTTGGAGCAGATAAAGAGTGATATTTCAAATATTCAGTATAAAGCAATGCATTGATCAGATTTTATTTTTTTACCCACCAACATGTATAATTGAAAGACTCTTGATGTATTTTCTGAAATAGATTTCTGTTTAAGGCTACTATTAAATCAGACAATTTGTATGTATTTATTTCAAATTAACTAAGCCTAACATGAACATAATAAAGAAAAAAAAACATGTTTATTAAGTAATTTACCCATGCACTTATACTTTTGAGGTAATTTTTAGATCATTCAACTGAAGAAATTGACTACAGTGAGAAAATTGTATTCAACAACAAGATGGTTTTATCATGAAATCTATATTGTTCAGGAATATTAAATGTGCAGTCCAATTCAAGCCACCTAAATGTCTCTCTGCTATTTGTTATAGACTGTTGCCATGTTGTCATGGATGTCATTATGGGACTGGGAGGTGTGTTGCGCACATCAGCATCCCTTTTTGTTTTTTTAGAAAAATCAAATATGCATGCACCCCATTAAAATCCATATGTAAACTGCACCCTTTTTCAGATGTATCTAGCTATGGGATGAGTAATCCTTTTATTTCTTACAAATAATTCTTAGATCTGGAGCCTAAAACTCCAATACTTACATTATGTTGATGACAGAACTTAATAGCCTGTATTGTTTGGTATATGATCTTTTTGGTAAGTTGTTCTGGAACTCTGAAATAAGATAATGCTACATTAGAAGATTAAAACTAGACATATCTCATGCATTAATTCTATTGAAGTGCTTGCCATTACGTAAATGTAAATCCATAAAACTTCCAATGATATGGCATTTCATTATTTACCTTATCAGGATTAAGAAGATTACAAGTTGTACATGTATTGGCCGTAAAAACAAGTGCTTGCATAACTTTTATTCAATATCTAAAGTCTTACAGCGCTCTTATCCGATTTACCATATATATTTAGCAACAGGGGCTTTTAAATAAACACAATAAAATTTTGTCTCTATCATCACTGTAAAAGTACTTATTTTAGTGCTATAGTGGAAACTATTTTTTGTTTAAAAGTACTTTATATTGTGGAAATAAATTTAAATATCTAAGTACAACATTCCTTTACATTCCTAGTTTTGTGGAATTTCACCTACAAAACCATGAAAATTGGCACCAAACAAACAATAATTATACTCTCACAGAACATACTATACATGTACACAAGTCCTAAACGCAAAATGTTTTGATTCTTTATGTTGTTTCTAGTAAAAAGTTTATCTCTAACATTTTTTGTTTCAAAACTTTCTGGTTAATGATTAAAGAAAAGACCTTTTTTCTGGAAAGTGAGTTTGCTATTAACTTGTATTTTTATGTGATCTTGGAACAAACATTTTACTTTTCTATATGCAGGTCAGTCTTGCTGATTTTAAATTCACAAGAAAACATGAAATCCGTGATGTGACCCTCTCCTGACATGTACTTACCCTCGAGGATTTCTGTCGAGTTCCGTTAGCACCGTATGATCAACATATTCAAACACTAGATGTAGTTTTTTCTTCCGTCTGAAAACCTCTATAAGATTTACCAGGTTCTGATGCTTCAGTTGCTGCAAGAAAGACAATGTAAAAGTAGTTTACATAAGAAAATAACAAAAATACATGTATACTGGTAGGTAACATTATACATGTACCAATCACATGTTATAGAGCTACAAGTTCGTATTACATGTGTACATATTATCAAGGTATTCTTTCGTTTTTAATATATTATCAAGGTAGACATTTTTTGAGTAATTGGCTTTGTATTGTGTAGTTCTATCTCAACTTTTTATTGCTACTGTGCTGTGCAATCATGTAAACACTGGAATTCTACTTGTCTAGATCTGAACCATGTAGAATCTGAGAACTTTCATGTACATGTACAATGTAACTTATTCAATCACGCCTGGGAAACTCAAAAGTCGCAACCACAAATCTGGGACCCGGAATTTTATGATTTACATTTAATGTAATAAATTTGAGAAATCAAAGAATGTCACTCCATGTATATTTGTTGAATAATTGTAAATAAAGCAAAAACAGTTTATTTTGTTCAATTAATAACGTGCATGAAGTTACTTTTTCCTTAAATCCAGACTTGTCCTGGTTGATAGAATCGCCTTGACAATATAAAAAATTTCTGGCTTAAAATACAGTCTTAACTATTATTTTTGGTATATTTAAGATCTGTGACAAATTTCAAATGGAGTCACAGACATTCTGTGATTCTTGCAAAAAGGGCTCTTTCACTTAGTATCAATAAACTTCCCAGTAACAATATTTGGTTGGGACTTGCGAGTTTCCCAGGCGTGTCAATAATACCTTTTTTATAAACCTACACCAGCTCACATGTTATCATGGGGCTTCTGCAGAGTAAACCCTGTAGGTACCAATGTTGCCTTTGAAAGGACTTTAGGTCAGTTTTTAGGGTATATTTTTAATGAGGTCAATTTTCAAGGTAAGTCATTTTTTACTCAAATGAAGGTAGGAAATCGCCCCTTAAAACCTTTGGGTCACAGGTCACTGGTCAATTTTAACCCTTTGGAGGCTTGCCCCACTGAGGATCCCCTGTCAGGACCTTTGCGTCAATTATATACTCAAACAGATAATCTCATAATGTCTCTGGCTTTAGGAAAAAAATTAACACTATCTTTCAATTCTCATCCTAATTCAAATTATCAATTCATATATTACAAAAAATTGTCCCAATTATTAAGTAATATATATGTTATCAAAAGAACTTCATTCAAGTAGATGTTTAAATGCTTGACATTAATGAGAATTAAATTGGCTTTGCACTGTAGTGTATTCAGTGAAATAGGACTGCATACACAAATCTGATATACTCTATAATTTCTTCTCTGTCAATTCTATATACAAGTTATCGAAAAGATCCTAATACAGGTTATGTAATTTAAGGACATTAATTATATATAAATCATATCTTTTTCATAAGAGGTAATTATTCTTCCAATTTTATTAGAATTTTTCATTTATATAAAGGAATGAGTGAATGACGTGATCTGATCTTGGGGGACATAATGTCTTTATTAAAAACTTCATTTTTTATGACTTTTTCGTTATACTTTATGTCTTCGAGCCACAAGTCTGTGTGTACAAAAGTTATTCAAGAATTTACAAACACTAGGGGTAAAATCTAATATGACCGGGGCTTATTGTCAAATTGATCCTTTAAAATCTTAAACTTATTTTTTACTGTATTATTTTCATGTACTTCTCTGAAATGTGCTACATTTTGTACAAGTAGGTGTACATTTATGAAGCTAAAACTCAGGGTACCTAAATCTTAACAAAATAATAACACAGTTTTATTTCTTATTATTAAAAATAATTAACCAACATTTTGACAGGTTTGTATAGTAAATTAAAACCAACGTGAAAAAATTCTGTTTCCGTGTACACAATAAAAGAATAAAAATGAATATCAGGATTAATGTTTACACAATTTCTCTTTCACCTTATTTAACAACAAGTTTATGTACAATACTAAATAGATACTAGAGAAAGCAAATAAAGTGAAAGGACTCGAAAACAGTTATTTGAAACCCAATAAAATTTCACTATAGTTTTATTATTGAATTTATTAGACTGGCATTTAAGAAAGTGTATCATATAACACAGAATAAATCATTGATAGGCTTGGGTTTATATATGTCAATTTAAATGAATATTTTTCAACATTTATTAAATATTTCATGGGATATTCATGTTCTGTGTCAAGCAGAACAATGAGAACAACGAAAGTACACACACCCAAAGTCTTATCTCATTTTCATCTCTTTAATATGAAAAATAGAATTTTATTACATTTGATTTTTTAATATATAATTTAAAGCAAATGAGTGTAACAACCTAGGAAGCACAGATACAAATTAAAGATCCTGTACATGTTTTAAATTGTACGATGTATACATGTATTTGATGGTAACATGCATATTTTTTGTACAGCTGTACTTAGATTTATTGAACTATAAAAAAAAAAAAAATCATATCATATACATGTAAGGAGCGTTTATAAGGACATTCTATGATAACCTGCCAAGTCTTAATGTAACTCGATCATTTTTTCATAAGGTATTTTGATAAAATATCAACTTTTATTAATGACATGCCTTGTAAACATGTACTACCGAAAAGATGTGCACAAATATATATATATATTTCAAATCTGTTTAAGATTATCATCTGACTTCTAAAACCATCTTTCAAAGACAGACATTAAGACAGACACTGAAAAGACATTCCGCATAGGGTATTACAAGTTTAAAGCTGTGTCATGCTTACATGTACATGAAGGTTAAATCGTTTAACACAGAAAGTAAAACACACCTGTCTAACAAAAAGACCAAACTGTTAAGTGTGGGTGGTAAAGGGTTTTTTTCGTGCATCGTGTTGAGCAATTTTTATTTCCCGTTCAGCCGTGCATGTAGGTTCATCGTGCATCGTGTTTCTCTATTTTATTTTTCGTTCATCGTGATTATCATTTTTTTATTGGTCGTTCATCGTGATTATCATTTTTATTTGGTCGTTCATCCGTGCATGTACCCCCCCTTTACCACCCCCTTAAGTGTACTAATCATGACCTTCCTGTTCTTTGATATTCCTTTGTCTAAATCATGTTTAGGACACCTACATTTCTCAAGGTATTTATATAAGAAAAAGGGACCAACAGCATGTGCTAAACACCTGTCTGAATAAACAAAGATGCATACATGTACAAACATGGAGTCGTTGACAGGTTTTTTCTTTACTTTTTCTCACTTTTACCGTTGTCTCCAATGTGTGATCAAGTTTTCACATTTGGACAATATTTTGCATGTAAAAAGCAATAAATTGTGCCTTTTATCTCTTTTTAGACTGATGGCTCCTATTGTACATTTGAAGCTGCCCTAGTATCAAAATAATTTTCATTTGGAGGTTTTGTTAAATTTTTGTTGAAGCACCACAGGAAATTCCTAATTGGAATGATTGTTGCAGTGTCATCACCATATAGCACCCAACTGTTATATGTTATTCTAAGACCTTCTAAAAGTGCATCTACCAGTACTATGAAGATGTTGCAGCAAAAAATTATATGCCTCAGCTTTTTGACTTGTTTAACAAAATCATATGTGATTTCCAAACAATTGTCAGGCGCAAAGGTTTAATGTTTGTTGTACCATTTTAAGTTACTCGCCACGTTAACATCATTAGTTTGTATACAAAGAGCAGTTGTATCACTATGACTAGTGAATCGAAAGTTTTACATTAACAAATCTCTGATGTAATTTAAAAGAGCTTTTAACTTTTGACAGAAAAAAAACAAGTGATGATTTTGTACCACATTGAGATGAGATTCTTTTGTACTGTTTATTGATGAAATCTATTTCAATTCAAATACAAATTGCATGTTCAAATTTTCAAATTATTCACCTAAATTTCAAAGTTAATTTACATGTACATGCATCTCTCCAACTGATTAAATTTGAAAGTTGAATTTTTGGAAATGAATTTTTTTTATCTTCAATAAACAAATATTTTGACACTAGAAAAAGAAGGCTTTTCTGTCCCAGTTTTCTTTCCATTCAAGAACAAGGTTTTCAAAATTAGAGTAATATTTTTTTTTAATTTAAAAAACATGTATCTTTAATATTTACAATGTACTCAATCAAATGACATGAATGAGGTACTTTTCAAATAAAAGTGGCTAAACAGAGGCTCTAATTTTTTAACTACATGTACAAAAATGTATATTGTCACATCTTTCAGATGCCAGTCATACCTTTAAGAAACAAAATTTGTTGTTCATACATATAGATTATTTGATGAACTACATGTATTTGTACATTTCAAATGTACATGTTCTGACTGCCATTGAAATTTCTTTTCTGTTAAACAGTTTTATTTCTTGCATGTCTCTTGCTTGCTTAGGTTTCAATGAAAAGGGAAAGACTCACTGGTTCCAAAAAACCTGGTTCAATCCACCTTTACTTTTGAAATCCCTGTACCAAGTCAGGACTATTGTGATCTCTGGCATGGTTTTGCCTTGCTTTGTCCATGTTGTTTCTCCTGATATTTGAGATTGATCATCCGAGTTCTATAATTTTGTTATGAATGTACCCTTATTTTTTACCTTTAATAGCCTTATTTCTCGTCTTGCTATTTTTCTAAGCATTTCATCATCCATGTCAAAATCACGAAACTTTTTCACAGCGACCAACGATCCATTTGATTTGTTCTTGCATTTGTAAACAACTCCGTAAGATCCCTCAGCAATAATTCCTAATTTTTCATATTTTTCAAATGGCTCTGAACTAGTATTGTATCCAATTTTATTAAAACGTTTTGCATATTGCAAATACATAGTTTAAACTATTTTAAAAACAATTAAACATACACGAAGGATAAAAAATATACATATCAGCAGACCTATTCACATTTGTTCAAAGTGTATGACTGAAAACAGTTTCCTTCTAAAATGATTCATCTTTTAAAGACAATTTGTATGAATATTTCAGAGAGACAAACCAATTAAAAGTTTGAGTTAGCTGTGGTGCCTTTCACTACTTTTGTCTTTCTTTCATATATGTACAAAAATCATCCATGATGGTACAATATATACATTTACCATGTATTATACACGATGTTGGCATGTACAATATACATAGTATAAGTAAGCAAGATTTTAGATTGCCACTAGTCTTAAAACTACAGGTTATATTTTGAGACAGAAGATGCAAATAAATAAGCGCCTGACTAGTCCAGGCTTGTAAAGTGCTTGATATCTTTCAGTAACCGCAGTGCTTTAATCCTCTATACTGAGGCAACCTCCCTTCAAAATGTTATGTGTCAACATAACACGACTTCTAACCATACATTATGGTTAATGGTCTTTTTTCATGTTAATTCTAAATCATGTCTTTATACAAAAATTAAAGATAACACTAATGCATTGTTCTACTTCAGTTAAGACAGCTGAGAGCAGTGAGAGGCAAAGAAAAGGGAAGAAAATACATGTACATTGTAACACTTTTTTTTTACATCATAAATTTGTAATACCTTGGTTTTTTTGCTGCCCAAAAACTAAAACAAAATATGATTAAAATTCAGAATCTTGATACAATAATATGTACAAATGTATTCATGTCCATTTATCAAAGCACCAGGGACATGGAAAAACATGGTCAGTCAGAAATCTTGTCAAACAACTGTCATGACTGTACAAGAAAATTTCCTAGTTTCAATAATTGAAAATGTCATAAATTTAAGCAAATTATATGCCAATTTTTGGTCAGACAAAAATTGACAGGTCCAATTATTTTCTTGCATTAATAAACTATATACATGTACATGTATGCATAGATGCCAAATAAAGTTGCGTGTTTGTAATGTCAATCGCTCTCTTAGTCTCTTCTTCTTCTTCTTTCATTTAAGATCTGGAGTTGATTTTCAACTGTAAAATGATCTGTGGAACTTAAATTGTGCCAGCAATGTATACATTTATGTTTGTGCATACCCAGGCACATGCACAAATTAGCATTCCCATGCTCTAAAATTTACCATTTATACTAAAATGCCAAATATTTACATCTTAAACTGTACAACTTTGTCTAGGAATATTGATAGGGGGAAGGTTGGGCCCAAAAAACTAGTTTAACCCTGCCACATTTTATATGTGCCTGTCCTAAGCCAGGAATCCTTGACAAAGCTTTCGTTTGTACTTGTCTTTTTTGATGTTTTCCTTCCTTGTTTAAGAAGGGGGTCTATCTATGACTATTTCAGGACTGGATTTGAATTATATCATTTATATGCATTTAATTTAGACCATGGGGGATTGGGCCAATTTCATAACCGTGAGCAGCGCCTACTGGCATCGTTGAAGGCTACTGGCGGTTGTCCATTGTGGTTTTTCTGAATTGCCGCTTGATTGTGGGGTGTCACATCGCGTACATTTACAAAATGTATTCCACATCTCATTATTTTCTATTTCTATGTATAATTACTAAAAGCCAGTTTTGAATATTCAACAACCAAATTTGAACGGAAAAAAAAACTTTTTTCAGGGAATGTGGTCTTGGCTATTTTCTTTTGCAGGAAGTTGAATAACTGTAGCAAAATGCAGAATTAAGCATTTAATATTTTTTCTGGCAGAGATTATAGTTAGTTGTTATCTGAATTTGGGACAGGACGTACACTGTATATATGCATTTTGCACAGAGTAAAATACTCACTAATTACTGCTAACATAGTTATTTTCAGGGTCTATTATTTTTGCTATTTAAGCAGTCAATGGAAATCTGCCAAAAATAGCACACACAAATATGCAATCATAAACATATTTTAAAAAATATAAGTATTTATATAATTGAAAACAGTGAAAGGCTATAGCCGCAAAATAGATGTTCGTATGGACATGATGGAATGTGCGAAATTTAATACCTTAACTAAATTATGTATATGCATATGTCTTAAATGTACAATGTAAATATATTAATTTCTAAATTAGTGATACAGACACTTATTTTAATACAAACCTTCAACATTCGTATTTCACGCATTGCAATCTTTTTGATCAGATTGTCATCTTCTGATTCTAAAAACTTTTTAATAGCAACCAAGGCTCCTGTCTCTCTATTCCGACATTTGAACACAACACCATAAGATCCTTCTCCAATTTTGCTAATTTTTTCGTACTTCTCCATTTTGTCATAGAGAACACTTTGCTATATAAAAACACTGGCTATCGGGGATGACTAGATAGGGTGCACTGATTCCAGCACTTAGCTGTAACGTCAGGTTGTATATACCAAAATTCAATGTATAATTAAATGCATACAACCTCCTACAAATAAAATTCCGAGGGGTAAACACTGAACAAAATCGCACTAACAAGCGTAATGTGGTTACCACGTTTATGTGTATTTAATGGCTATGATATAAAACAAAAAGTGTTCATAATAGTTCCTGAGATGGCAATTTTACTATACATTGCTTTGGAGTTGTTGTTAATTTTCTCCTTGCCAGTTTTTCATCGTATTCTTTATCCATTATGAAATGTCGAGAAAGACGTCGCCATGTTGGTTCCTTTTTAATGAAAAATTATTACACTGCACTAAATAATTTTAAAAAGTAATCATACATACAAATTGACGTGAAAAAAATGTACAACATAATTGTATTCAAAATAATCTATTCTTTATCAGTCTGCATTTGGAGCTTTCATTCAACATTTTATCTTTTTTTAAAAGAACTCCTTTGCGCGAATGTATGCAGTAAACCGACATTGTTTTGGAGCAGAGGTTATGACCATAGTAACCCAACCACGTGATCAAACATGTTCGACAAGCACCTGCTATGGAGAAATCTGAGGATATGCATTCTGTTTTTGTTTTCTTTAATAGGATAAATTATATAAGTTTTAGTTTTTATAATGCCAAAGTTTTTTGTCAGAGTAGGAGATCCTACAAATGCATGCAAAGTTAAAGTTTAAAAAATAGAATTATGATTTATTTCAAGAATTATTTTAGGGATGTTCGCCGTGACGTCAGAGCTTACCTGTGGAATATTTTTGGAGGGCAAAAAGACAATAAAATTATGCTGAAAAACGTCTTTAAACTGTCTTAACTTTTTTGTTTTTCAAGATAATTGAAAAATTCTTTTGGTTCTACAATTTACAGAAAAAGATTGTTTTTGTAGTGCATTTTACAAATAAATATTCAGTGGTTCAAAAGATCGAAAATTTGGTTGATTTAAAATTTTCAACAAAAATCAAATTGGTCCAGAAACAATTTTGTAGAAAATGTATTTTTTTAGCTATCTTTTAAAGCTTTATTATGGTAAATATGAATATTTTTTTCTTCCTAGAACCGTTTACAGAACCAATTTATCTTATCAAATACAAAAGTTACAAGGATTTAAAATTTGAGGAAATTATCCTATAAATCGATGTTTGTTTATTGCACTGTTTATTGCCATCCAATTTGACACTTAATGAGATGCAAATTAGTGAATATGACATCACTAATGAGCTAGGCGAACACTCCTGGGGATTGGGTCTTCATTAAACTGTGTAAACTTGGCATTTGAGGTGTACTTTTGTTTTTAAGTGAATCTCAGATTTTCTTAAAAAGGGAAGCAGGTAACAACAGAATTTTCTAAAACATGTAAAATTACCATTGGCCATCAATGTCAAAAATAATCAAAGTCGGCCAATAAGAAGTAGGCAAGGCTGAAGCGACAATATATGGGACACCTCTCTGATGCTGTATGTAAAATATGAAACTTCGGATAATTAGTTGCTGGAGAAACTGTTAAAAAAAATGTCTACCATTATCCATCAAGGTCAGAAATAAACCAAGTTGCCAAACACACAGTGCTCAGTGACAGACCTGAAATCCAGTCCCACGATATCATTATGGGACCTCATGCTTATGCCAATTACAAAAATACTTCCCCGCCCGCCGTCACCGAAATCCGGCCATAATTTATGATTGAGTCTCTTCTTCTTCTGCCGTGTTAATTCCTATGGAACGTTATATCACAGCGTGAGCAATCAGGATATTTAACACAAAGGGCGATATTTACAATAAATCAGGGTGGTACGGAATTACATGTTCAGGAAAGCAGGTAGTACTTTGCCCACAAGTTTCCAGAACTCTTCGATGGAACCTTCTGATGTGGTAGATGATGGCAACTTGTCCCATTCCCTGTTATTTCTTGGGAAGAAGGAGTGATAGTAGACCCCTCTCTTCGTTGTTGGTTGCCTGATGTTTTTCTGGTATCAGATGGTAATAGGTAAACATCAGCTGAGATCGCGCTTCCAGGCCATGCTGGATCTTTTAGAGTAATAGGAGGCGGATCTTTGCTCTCCTGGATAATTAGAAAATACCTTGTAGCTGTTATACGAGATTCTCATATTCAAGTTAATGTTCTAACTCCTTGTAAACATTTTTAGAAGGAACTCCTAACCCTTCGCGGGACATTATTTTCTTTGGAAGTTGCATTGCTGAAAATTCAATTTACTTTTTTCGTAGCGCAAGCAGTTGTCTTCAGTTTTTCCTAGTTTCATTTCCGTTTTCACGGACTTTGGATTCAAATGAAAGGACACCTTACCTTTCCAAGTGAAGAGCGCCTGTCACTGCCTGGAGAGTATACATGAAAGTTCTTTTCTCGGAATTAGACTCTTAGAGAGAGGTTGAACAAAAAAATTGAAACGACGGTATCTTACAAAAATTGACCCTAAAGTATGCAAAACCGCATAACTCCTATCAACGTCAACTGATAAGCACACAGATGGTGTGCACTTTTATTACTTAATGAAAGAACCTAATTGAGCACGTTATCATATCCCACGCGTCAGATTATCTATTTCGAGTCGGTTTGTTAAAGGAAGTAAATGAGTGACATACCTGAAAATCTATCCCACCATATGGGAGCCTACTAAAAGTTACATACCAAATATCAAAAGCCTACAATTAATAGTTGCTGAGAAATCTGTGACGAAAATTTTCAACCCTGAAAAGTAGTGAAAAAAGTCTAAGTCGGCTCGTCAAGCAGGAAGTAGTTGATAGACAGACCTGAAAACGTATCACACCATATGGGACCTCTACCCGAAGCTACATACTAAATATTAAATGCAAACAAATAATGATGGCTGAGAAATCTGTTACGTTGCCTGTTGTATAATGAATCTTCATACCAAGAAGGGAAAATGACTAGTAAAAAAAAACTTTAAATGTTGGTTGTTATTTGTTTAACCAGAAATACAAAGCCAAGTTCGTCGAAAAGGGATATAACTGTGCTAGAATAGAACTAGGGATATGCATACTGAGAAAATGAAGTTGGCTCAAAATCAATCACTTATATTCACCTCATGCACAGCATTATGCCTCGGTCAAGCGTCTTTGTCTCTAACATAAAACTTTAAGGTCAGGTTTACACTTGCTTTAGAGCCTGAATTTCAATTTTCAAAAGTTAGCCATTCTGATTAAAATACAGACCTTCAATGTCGCTCGCCCCTTTTTTGTGAGCGGACAAGCAAAAAAAGTGGGGAGCGACATTGAAGGTCTGTATTTTAATCAGACTGAAAAGTTAGCTCTCTGGTTCCGTATATGTATATGACATAAGAAGCTTTTACTTTACCTTTATATAAATTGATGTATGTTAAAGGACAAGGTCAAATGATGCTTCAACTATTATTTAGGCAAGAATATACAAATCAACTTAGTCTTCTAGGGATATGGAGGCCTTTGCTTCTTAGAAAGCAAACTTTAGAAAAACTAGAGGCTCCCAGGAGCCTTAATCGCTCACCTGATATCTTATGCTAAAGCCTCTTACCAAGTGTGCAACATGGTCTACATGTACTTGGTAAGTAACATTAAAGAAACTAGTTAGGATAGAAAACACTTTGAAGATCAAGAGTACAGTTACAAGGCTTTAAAAAGACTGATTGTTCAAAATGATATTGTTCCACAAAGTTGACAAACAGTTAGAAGATGAGCAACAGACCTGAAATCTGATACAAGGCTATAAAGAGCCTGTAATTTAGAGAGGCTGAGGATGTTGCTACTATTGTTTAAAACATTTCCATATTCAAAAATGCTTTATAGTTAAGTAATTCAGTAGTCAGGATATATTTGATTGAATCCCATCATATAGGACCCCATTTTGAAGCTGCGTGTAATTACTGGGGAGAAAACTGGTGTGTGTGTGTTGATAGCAGATTTACGTTGATGGCTCCCTGAGACTAAAGGAAATAGTTGAGTGTAAAACAGCTTTTCATTAGTTTGTGAGTGTGTGTGTGTGTGTTTTGTTTTAAAATTTTAAGATTTGGTGTCATGTTATTTATTCCACACCTCTTCTGTTTCAAGGACACATTGAAAAATGTAAAATAGTATAACCCTAGAACAGAATATTGATGATAAACATCAACTGGCAATAGAAACAAAAACAAGAATATTTTAATGGTTTTAATGTCAAAAACATTCATGCATGAAGAATGTTTGATATTACAACTCGCCAGAAATATGGTTTGTAAGGCAAAACAATTAAAACAGAATGACCAAAATTAAGCTGTGATATCAGTCTGCTCATTCATAAACGTCTGAAACAAGCACAATTAGCACATTGCTTCAATTAATGACTGAAGGTCATAATTTCATCAATAACAAAAAGTTAACAAATATTATTTTACAATTCTTCAATTAGGTTGATTACTCAAAAAGGTACTATACTTTCAGGCAAAAAGAATCTTGAGAAAATATCTTAACTTGTTGAGACATATACAAAGTGCAATATAAAAACAGATGAATGACCTTATAAACATTTGTCTCTAGGTGTACACCCTACATCAACAGTCGATTGGAGTTAAACACTTTCCATTGAAATTTGTAATTACATCTGCACATAGTTGAAAGCCATTACTCTTTTGTAAACTAATATTCCATGTAACATTTAAAGTTGTTTATTTACTAATATATGTCAATTTTGAGAATCATTAGTTCATAAAAGAATCCATTGCATCATATGAATTACTTTGAAAAATACACATTTAGGTAGTATAATTAACATACAAATTTTCATAACTATTATTTTTGAATGGAATGAAATAAATGCACATTGCAATAATGTATGTTAATAGTGCATAAAATTTGATCTAATACTTATTTTATTATAAAATTATGCAAATATTGATGTATGATGGAAAATATCTTCAAAGAAGTACAAGAACACATATCATAACTGTTGAAGTGAAAAACAAGCGATTAGGTTTTTTTACCTTTTATATAATACATGTAATTCAATTAAATTTACCAAAAACGGAAATAAAAGTTAAAGAAAAAGAATAAAAAGATAAACCTTTAATGCCCATTCAATTCCATAGTACATTGTAACTAACAAGGATTACCACTTTTGTTCACAAAATATGTGACCTCAACCTCTACTCTGGGATCCATCAACTTTGTTTCAAGCACAAGCAAAACTATGAGATCACAATAAATACTGGTCAACAATTTTTTCTGTGCATTCTGTTATGTAAACAATAGTTGCATGGTTCGAATCTACCCTTACCCATACTTATAGGTTGTGTCTTCAACAAATAGAATTCATCTTACACACCCAGCACACGTTTTAAATCAGAATTTTAACATATTTTATAATTACTAAGATTTTGCTAGAAACATTATAATTTAACAAGAGGCTCCCAGGAGCCTGAATCGCTCACCTGGTCTTGATGTTGACCCTATACTTTTGTAGAGCTAAATGAGCTGAACATTTAAGCAAGCAACAGCTTTTCTCTACCTGCAATAGTTTTCATTCTATAGGCCAAAAACACCATTTTTCACCTATAAGGGACCATAACCCCTATAAGGAGTCATCTGACAACTTCGACCCTATGAAGACTTTTGTAGAGCTAAATGAGCTGAACATTTAAGCAACCAACAGCTAATCTCTATCTGCAATAGTTTTCATTCTGTAGGCCAAAAACATGAAAAATGGCTATTTTTCAGGGGCCGTAACCCCTATAAGGGATCATCTGACAACTTCAACCCTATGGAGAATTTTGTAAAGCTAAATGAGCTAAACATTTAAGCAAGCAACAGCTAATCTCTATCTGCAATAGTTTTCATTCTGTAGGCCAAAAACATGAAAAATCGCTATTTTTCAGGGGCCGTAACCCCTATAAGGGGTCATCTGCCAACTTCGATCCTATGGAGACTTTTGTAGAGCTAAATGAGCTGAACATTTAAGCAAGCAACAGCTAATCTCTATGTGCAATAGTTTTCATTCTGTAGGCCAAAAACATGAAAAATGGCTATTTTTCAGGGGCCGTAACCCCTATAAGGGATCATCTGACAACTTCAACCCTATGGAGAATTTTGTAAAGCTAAATGAGCTGAACATTTAAGCAAGCAACAGCTAATCTCTATCTGCAATAGTTTTCATTCTGTAGGCCAAAAACATGAAAAATCGCTATTTTTCAGGGGCCGTAACCCCTATAAGGGGTCATCTGCCAACTTCGATCCTATGGAGACTTTTGTAGAGCTAAATGAGCTGAACATTTAAGCAAGCAACAGCTAATCTCTATCTGCAATAGTTTTCATTCTGTAGGCCAAAAACATGAAAAATGGCTATTTTTCAGGGGCCGTAACCCCTATAAGGGATCATCTGACAACTTCAACCCTATGGAGAATTTTGTAAAGCTAAATGAGCTGAACATTTAAGCAAGCAACAGCTAATCTCTATCTGCAATAGTTTTCATTCTGTAGGCCAAAAACATGAAAAATCGCTATTTTTCAGGGGCCGTAACCCCTATAAGGGGTCATCTGCCAACTTCGATCCTATGGAGACTTTTGTAGAGCTAAATGAGCTGAACATTTAAGCAAGCAACAGCTAATCTCTATGTGCAATAGTTTTCATTCTGTAGGCCAAAAACATGAAAAATGGCTATTTTTCAGGGGCCGTAACCCCTATAAGGGATCATCTGACAACTTCAACCCTATGGAGAATTTTGTAAAGCTAAATGAGCTGAACATTTAAGCAAGCAACAGCTAATCTCTATCTGCAATAGTTTTCATTCTGTAGGCCAAAAACATGAAAAATCGCTATTTTTCAGGGGCCGTAACCCCTATAAGGGGTCATCTGCCAACTTCGATCCTATGGAGACTTTTGTAGAGCTAAATGAGCTGAACATTTAAGCAAGCAACAGCTAATCTCTATCTGCAATAGTTTTCATTCTGTAGGCCAAAAACATGAAAAATGGCTATTTTTCAACTTTAAGGGGCCGTAACCCCTATAAGGGGTCATCTGACAACTTCGACCCTATGGAGACTTTTGTAGAGTTAAATGAGCTGAACAGTTAAGCAAGCATTGACCAGCTAATCTCTATCTGCAATAGTTTTCATTCTGTAGGCCAAAAACATGAAAAAATGCTATTTTTCACCTTTAAGGGGCCGTAACCCCTATAAGGGGTCATCTGACAACTTTGACCAAATGGAGACTTTTGTAGAGCTTTTGATGCTGAATCAGTAGCGTGGCCTCAGATTTCCTCTATCTCTTATACTTTTTGATTTATAAGCCAAAAACAGTAGTCTGACCCCCCTAGTCTATTTTTAGTAACGGCGGCCATGTTTTTTAACGGATTAAAAATCAAAACACAAGTTTGGTGCAGGACACCCTAAGGATCATTCATACCAAGTTTCATTAAATTCTGTTTGGTAGTTTCAGAGGAGAAGATTTTTGAAAAATTGTTAACAGACGACGACGACAGACGACGACGACGACGACGGACGCCAAGTGATGGTAATAGCTCACATGGACCTTCGGTCCAGGTGAGCTAACAATATAGGACATATTTGAAAATATACAATTAAAAGATTAATTTACAATCAAAATTAATTTACAATTCAAAACTGCAATCTAGATATAACAAAAATAGTTTTATAGTTTTAAAAATTTATGAACTTCCTTTCAAATGTGTTGCTGAATCATTTCATAAATAATTTTTGAAACAACATTCATTGTCAGTGTTAAAATGTCATATAAATATTAATAATTTATCCTTTGATTTATATTTTTATTCTATTTTAAATTTACAGGTTATACAATTAAAGAGGGCTTTCCTACATTTTAAATTTGTGTCTATCTGACACCGATTTCCTAAAACATCTCAAATTGAGTACTTCCTTAAGAATCCATGACTCTCTCAAAGCAGGAATTCCTTGAGAGATTTGAAAACCTCAAGTTTTAGGTGTTTTATGAAACCAGATACTGAAATTACAAAACAAACAAGGAAAATAGGTGTTATGGAATCTCTTACTCGATGAAAAATATGGACAACAAAAGTTCGAACAAATGATGGCATAACATAGAATGTTGGACCTGGTTGTTGAGCATAACTTGTACAAATAACAATACACAAGATTATTTCATTGACAAATATACAAACTACGGACTGGAGATGGTTAGCTATGAATATATGATACATAATGATACATCAAATATCACACTCAGCACTTTTAAATAAAACAAAAATTAAAACAAGATAAAAATATTGCACATTCATTTACTTTTCTTTCAAAAACAAATACAATTTCATGCTTGTATTCTTGGGAGAAAATTTATTTCTTTAAAATTACAATATATGGATTTGCAAAAAGTGAAAAAGTTACTAAAGCAGAAAAAATGGAGTCAATGACATATAACAGACTAGCAAGAGCGCATCAAAGTGTCCAGAAAATAAGCCATAACTTAAGTTCACAAGTACATTAGAAATTCAGAAGAGTGCTCCACTTTACCAGTGTAGTTGCTATAGGATATATTTATGTTTCACCTCATTACAGAGCAAATAGCTTTATAAGCAGAAAATAAGGAATAACAGGGGTAAATCAAAACATAATGAACTATTAACAGTCTTTTGCACCAAACTAAAGCAATGAAATGGAATTCTTAGTCAACAAGGTTTAATTAACTGAGTAGTTAAAAATAAATACATACAGAAAAAGCACAATACAAATACCTTTTCTTTAGCAGCAATACAAGTGTTTGTATATGTATTTTGATTCATATTTAGGGGGTTTCAAAACAAAAATTTCATAAAACAAAGGTGGCGGTTTAGGCTTGTTAGTTCTGCCAGATTGTGCATAAAGATCTTTGAAGTACTTAAATTCATGAATTTATAGCAATAAACCCAAAATATAACCAATGTCTAGTTCAAGCTTATTTGTGAGTTAGGATAATGATGATGAACACAAAAATATGCAAAAAAGCACATGAAATTTTGAACCATGGAAAACATTCTAGACAGCAACCAAGCTATTTACACAAAGATATGGACAGCTTATGGCACTGAAGGATTCTAAAGCAATGAGAGCTTTTATTAAGCTTATTTGTAGCAGTTCACAAAGATGATTTTGGAAAAGGGGGGGGGGGTGTCGTGCAGCGTAACGAACTTATTATCTAAATACTGATATACAGACACAATGTGAGCAACATTAAAATTTTGTCATGAAATGTACAAATATACAAGTTTTTGTATAAATTACAAAGGAAATCTTTGACAGTGCATCATATATATAAATATTAGTTAATACAAGTGTAAACATGCATTGTATTTATTTTGTGATGTTTTTAGTAATACCAATATACATGTATCATAAGACCAATAAATATTTAATTATAAGAAATAATTTCAAGACTTTTTACTTGACTTATCATGCAATTTACATGTACCGGTAAAATTGCAAGAAAACTACACAATTCTACAAACTTTAGCAAAGAATGAATGTCCTTCTGAGTCACTACTCGAACACAAAATGGGTTAATCATTGTTTTATGATTTCTGTTTCGGAATAAAAACAAAGCATTGTTTTCTAATATGATTCAATCTTGACTTGAAAGACTACTAATGTAAAAAAAATATGGTTACTTAACCCAGCATTTAGTTAAAAAATAGAGAAAAAAATATGAATTACATAAAACAAAGAAAGTGCCTAATATCTTAAATTTAAGTTTTCTCAACACTAAAAATACATCTGTAATGAACTAGAAAATAAACCTTATGAAGGTCAATAATACCTTTTAAACTATAAATAGAACATAAATTTTAAAAATAGAATAGCTGAGTGGTCAATAACAATTTGTTAACTGAATAAGTCTAATTTAAAATGAAGCTAAAAGATATGTATAGAACAAGGAATAATAATAAAACCTAACAATTTGGTAAACACATCAGAACATATTTTCATGGCCAGCCAGGACGTAAAGATTGGAATTAGCATTTGGGTCATCTGTTGGGCGACTCTGTAACACTATTACCCTGGAAAAAAAAAGAAATTAAATAAAACAGATTTATTTTCCAGCTACAATTGCTGCAAGTTTTCTTTTTGTGATGTTAGCGTACTTACTTCATGGAAAAGTATCCTAAACCTGTAGATAAACCGAAGTGAAACAGCCCCCTTTTGATGTGATCCATCAACCATGAAGTTGATGAGAAAGGTTCAAATTCATGGTGATTTTAGTGTGCTTTTTTTAAAGTCTCTTGACAACAATATACTTCATACATGAAAATGTCATTTTAAGGTAAACCTGATTGGTATGGCTGGATAGACAGATGGACAAATAGACCCAAGCATTATATGCCCCTCTACTTTCTTAAATTTGTGCTATCTTTTAATCTTTCTTTCTTAAATTTGTTTTGCTTTGGACAATACTCTGGAAACCTTAGGTATTCCTTTTGCCTTGACAATTCTTTGGAACTTTCACTCCTTGGAAACCCTGGGCTTAAATTTCACTGGAAATTCCCATAGCATAAAGATATTCTTATTCTTCATGGGTAAGCTTAAAATTTTCATGTATTTAAAAAAAAATAAAGTTATGTGAATAAACAATGAAGAGAAAAAAAAAAAAAAAAGAAATGAAATAGAAACATTTCTTTAAACGTTATATTACAGCAACCTGAATCCATGATCCTTAAAATTATTGCTTAGATGGTAATTAATGTAAACTTTAAGTCCTGGAAATTCCCAAAGCATAATAGATAAATAAAACAAATAAATAATTTAATCCTCTGATATGTAATCTTAACATTTATATGTCCATAACATTCTGTTTAATTTCTTCTTTTATTTCTAAAGATAGTGAAAGAAATAAATATTTGATCAAGTGGGCAGCATTACCCTTAAGCTTGACGTTCCATCCTGAAAGATGATTCCCGACTACCATGACGATGTATAAACAAATAAGTTTCATATCAAGAGATAATATTTTTATAAACGTGAAATCAATATGAAATGAAAAAAGCAACTGTCATCTTCCACTGGAAAAAGTTTTTAAATTCAGTATCTGAGTAAGATAGAATTTCTCTTATTACATAACCTGGGTTACATAACTTCAGCTTTCATGTGACTTCTCGAGATAAGTACATAAAAAATTCATTTCATTAAAAAAAGAAATCATGCATGTTCATACACAGATTACACTTAAAATTTGTATCTTAACTGAGAAAATCAAATTTCTTCAAAACAATAACTTCAGTCATAAACTCCAGCAGGAAATATGAAAACATCACCATTAAATTACATTTTGTAAATAGTGTGATAACCAAATTAAGATACAAACTTTTTTTAATGCTATCACAGCTAAGACTTATTAACATTGATATTTTTAGTGAGTAAAAAAACTAATATAGCAAAACAAAACAGGTTGTGGATGGAAAAAAAATAATATGCTGTTACTATGCCAGAAACCTAATAATATCACTGAGGGATGAATATTTGTTAATTTATTAAAAATGATAAATATGGTTTGGCTTAGTGTTACAGACTATTGTTTTTCAAGTTTTCTCTTTGATGTCTTTTCATATGACATTTATGAAGATAAGCTAACTTATATCGTCTCACAAATCTATTAGTTAACTAAGCACATAAATCTGCAATTTGATAAAAATTTAAAAAGCCAATGATTAAAAACAGTGTGCATGCACAAAAGAACATTCACAGTTAATCTATCAAAATTTATAGCTTCTAGATCCCATATCTTTGTATCTTTTGACAAAACTTCCTATCAGTTTTCACCTCTCCTTTATTCCTACAGATCCTTATATAACAAATTAATTGTAAGTCATACATGCAGAAAAATGGTTCATCGTGTAAAAAAGCGTTCCTATTTACATAAATTGGTAACCCATAAAATGGCTGATTACATAACTCTAGTGCATCAGTAGAAAAAATCTTCGTGGAACATTCAGTACACGAGATCAATAGGAAACACGATATCATAATACTCCTCAATTAAATTGTTTGGGACTATTTTTTGCCCAAATTAATTCTTTTTTTCTTTATTTTAATGATGGAATAGGAATCCACATCTCTATGGTCTGATCAACTGACGTAAGAACAACATTAATTATACTGATGAATATATTTATACACCAAATAACAGTTTAAAATAACCTCGTCATTTGATTATTGCATCATCTGCTTGACAATGAAAAGGAAGAGTCAACAAATAAAGACTATGGGTAACTGTTAGCGATTGTTCATCGAGTTGCCCAAGGTTTCCAAGGAATGAAAGTTCCAAAGTATTGTCCAAGGCAAAAAGTATACCCATGGTTTCCATGGAGTAAAAATTATTGTCCAAAGCAAAAGGAACTGTATAATAGCATTCCATTATGAAAGTTAAAGTTGCGTTTCAGGAGTGTCATTAACTTTTATTACGTGCATATATATTATGATATGCATATTTGCACTTATTGACATACAGGGTCTAAATTATTTATTCTTAGTCTTTAATCATGGATACATTAAAAATTTATGGGGTATGGTGTAACTAAGTAATACTACACAACCACTGGGTCACACATCAAGTAAGAATAGAATTGTATTACGATGATGGGAAAACTTATGTAACAAAACATCAATTATTTGATTAAAGCTAATTTTGCTTTCCTTTTTTTTAGAAAAAAAAAACTTATCCTGAATTATAAATCTCAAAATCTGATATCTTTTGGTTGCATTTTCTTTTTTTTTCATTCTCAAGCAGGATTCTTGTTCTTTTGTGAAAATAAATACTTAAAATTTTAAAGGGCTAAACCCATTTTACCAAGACACATATTTAGTAAGACAAACCTTCAGATATACAGTACTAGGGGCAACTATAGAGTAACATACCTGTCTGAACCAAGTAATCTAAATGTTCTACTTTTATCACAGATCTCTTGAGTTACCTGCAACGAAAAATCATAATTGAGAAACAAGAAAAATACCCTTAAATCTAAGCCTTCTCTAGTCTCATAAAGGTCTGTGATGGTCATAGCTATACACCAAATTTCAAATGATTCTATTCATAGAAGAATCAGGGATATAAGCAAACTATTTACATGTATGAAACAACTAGCATCCAAAACAATTCTTATTTAAAATCTATCAAAGTCACATTAAAAAGAAAATAGGTGAGCCATAAACCTAAAATGAAATGCCACATTATGAGACCCCATCCCAATGCTGTATACCAAATATCAAGTGGCTTTGATAAGTTGTTGCTGAGAAAACCATTTACCATTTTATAACCTGGATTTTTCTCTGTGAAATCCAACAAAAAATGAAACAACAAGAAAGCATCATTAAAACCATTGCAAATATTTGTCTTTTTTTTGCAGGAGATTGTTGAATATATATCTAACTCTGTGTAATTCTAATGTCAATTAAAGGGCATGACATTTGGCAACCTCAGTGGAACTAATAACTCACCACCTAAACAGACAGGTTTTTCTTAACCCACTTACCTCATTAGCCTTAAAACTTCTGCCTTGCATACCATGCTTATGAAAGGCTAACACACTATCTTGTAAACATACTGAAATTTGAAAGAAAACGAGGCATAAATACACTGAAAAAAGACCTTTTAAGGATCACATCTTTTTAATAATTTGTTGCCAGCTCATTGATGGGATGTTACCATAAGCTATCTGCTGCAAAGCATGATTTCAGGTCAAGATAACACATAGCATGGAACACCACAAATAAATTTCCCACTCACCAAAATTCAATATATCGGTAATCAAAATAAGAAGGAGGCCTATCTGTGACTATTTCAGGACTGGATTTGAATTATATGCATTTTATTTAGACCTTGGGCAAATTGCAGAACCACGAGCAGCGCCTTCTGGCCTCGTTGAAGGCTGCTGGCGGTTGTCCATTGTGGATTTTCTGAATTGCCACTTGATTATGGGCTGTGTTGTGTACACTTATTCCACATCCCATTATTTTCTATTAGGAGAAGCTGCAGATAAGAGCTGGGTACACTGAGATGTAAAAGAAACATGGACAGACAATCACCTTTATCCATAAATGATCTATAAAAGATATTTTAAAGAGTATTCTGCCCTGCCAATCTGCACATTTTGCAGTTAAGGTGTTTTGCAAAGGGAACACAGAGAAAGGTATATTAACTATATTTTAACCTTTTAGCACCTTTTTTATTATGTAAAGGGTCATAAATCATTAGCCCACAATCTGTAATAATTTACCAAATGAAACCAAAAGAAAGTCTTTAGACCTTGACGTCAAAAGCCTATAAATATATAATGAAATGATGCAGAGAATCAAACCCAACCTATTAAAAATCTGTCCATGAAATGTTGAGAATTGTATTGACGTATGTTGACCCTTCCAGTTATATGTTGGTGATTAAATTGATTTCCGCTAGGCCCAATCTTGTTAATGACAATGATGTAGCAGATTTTTTCCTTGTTTACATAAACATCATTTATTCCTAGGTAGTATCAGTTTCAGTTGATTTGGGAAATGTATTCTAATTAAAATGAGAAAAGTGTTAATTCTTAATGGGGAAAGTTAATCTAAAAAACGACATTAGGTTATTTGTGAATCTACAAATCATTTAATGTCTTGTCATAAAAATACCTTTAATTATTCTTTGATTCATAAACTGCAAGTAATGATTCAAACCATCTAGACACATTACACCAAATTAACCCCAAGATTTGCATTATTTGAAATGCATGGATATTTTATTGATGCACATCAAGGAATAAAGTTATCAAGAAAAATTCCAAATATATCTCAGGTCTTCGAACTGCTATATGATAAATCCTTTACATGCTTGAATCATTTTTATAAGATCATCTTTAATTAGGAAATGGAGTCTGTTGGATCGAAAGCCTATTTTCATCAAATTTGTTTAATATTTTCTTATATGTTTATTATAAATTAATGTAAAATCTAACTCGACTGAACCAATTCTAACTGGATATTTCCAGTAGGTCTGGCCTAATTTCAAAGACTGCCTTTACCCGAATATCATGGCATGTTTTTTTCTCTAACTCGAAAAGTGGTGATAAAGTGAGAGATGATTGTCTGTATGTCCGTCACTCCTTCTGCCCTTGGGGTAATTAACTCTTATCCACAACTCCTCCTTAACAACCAAACAGATTTTAATGAAACTTTCATACAACTTATTTTGCCATAATGTATTATGCTTGTGTAGATGTGCAGTCTAATTCAAAAATCAAAGTACCGGTATTAGAGCCACAAAAGCCTAAAATCAGTCTGGTATTTTTAACATTTAAGATTTAACAGAATATTTGCATCACTGTTTTAGCCTTGACATTTTTCATCACCGTTCACATTTCAAACACGCCATAAACTGTAAAATTCTTAAATTTCCGCATATTTTCACTGTTCGCTCATCAAATTTTGTCAAAATTAGTATTAGCAACATTTGTCAACCATTGATTTTGATATTCAATGGCTTACATTATAATACACATTTCCTTCACAAAATAATTTTGGTCAACACAAAAATGTCAAATATCGAGATAATTACTAAATAGTGTCTCTTTTTTTTCCACTTGTCTCCTTTCTGATGAACAATTGAACCAAAAGATATTCCAAATTCGCAAATATAGTGTCTAATGACCATCTTAGCAGTAATAATAAGCAGGTAAATTAGGTTTGATTTTTTGGGTCGATTAGGGGCTTTCATGGCTTTACACTTGTATATGACAGTTTTTGTTAAACATATTGAGATTTAATATCTCTGTTCAGTATTTTCACTGTTGTCCTTATTTGCATCTATTGATAAAACTAGATGGAGCCTTCCCCGGAAGGCATATGTCGCCTGCGTATCTATATTTGTTCACCAAACAGGAATTAGTTAATTTGCTGGCATTAAATCACCTTACACCTTATCGTACTATGCCATGAAGCTACATACCAAATATCAAGAGGCTGTGGCATGAAGTTGCCTAGAAAACTGCGATGAAAATTTGGCATCTATCATCTATGTCCATTATATATAAAACGTTAAGTATTCGTCAAACAGGAAATAGTTATTTTTTGGGCATAAAATCGCTGTAAACCTAATAGTACTATGTAATGAAGCTACATACCAGATATCAAGAGGCTGTGGCATGTTGTTGTCTGGAAAACTGCGACGAAAATTTGGCATCAATGTCCATTATATAAAACATTAAGTATTCGTCAAACAGGAAGTAGTTATTTTTCGGGCATAAAATCGCTTTACACCTTATAGTACTATGCCATGAAGCTACATACCAAATATCAAGAGGCTGTTGCATGTAGTTGCCTGGAAAACTGTGACGAAAATTTTGCATCTATGTCCATTATATATAAAATGTTAAGTATTCGTCAAACAGGAAGTAGTTATTTTTCGGGCATAAAATCGCTTTACACCTAAAAGTACTATGCAATGAAGCTTCATACAAAATATCAAGAGGCTGTGGCATGTAGTTGCCTGGAAAACTGCGACGGAAATTTTTGTGACGCCGCAGGACGCAGGACGACGACGCAAGACGACGGATAGTGCCAAAGTAACTCCTATATGTCGCTTCTGCAACACGTTGCAGGCGACATAATGAATAGGTAAAAATATGTTGGATGTTTTCTAGAGCAATTTGCAGTCATTGATATAAGAGAGTTTGGAATGCCAGGGATAAATTGGTAAAAATATATTGAATTGAATGTTTTCCTATCAGGAAGTGTTCAGAGCTGCATCACAATTTAACCTATTAATATAATAAGGCTTGATGAATTATTGAAAATCCCTACTTCAATTTCAGCAAAGTCATGCCATTTATGACCCTATAAAATAGTTTCTCTAAACTATAATTATTGTATAAAAATATCAAATTGCTTAGGTCTTTAATTTAAATGGATAATTTCTTATAAATTATTGATAAAATTTATAGAGCAAAAATAATCATTAAAAAATTGAGTTTAAGTGAAAACTGTGGATTATGAAAATTGAGTATCAACTTACAAATTAACTATGTAAACTTTAATTTGATCTGTAACATTAAAAAAGCATCATAAGTCTTCATAATTATCCTTATGAATATAGAAATATTTATAAAGTTTACAATGTTATATATTATCTTTATGGGCCATCAAACTTTTAGCTTCATTGCCAAAAAAGTATTTTAATGCAGTTGATAGGTCACAATTAGGTCTCTGTTCTCATGAGTTCAAAAGAGTCTTGTTTGATGGATGAAAATTGCCCCATCTGACAGGGGTGGACGTTTGTGAGCCATTCCATGCTAAAAAGTGTGAAATCATTGACTTGTTTCTTCAAGTTATTTAAGAGTATTATGTCCAACAACATATCATTTTACTAGCCCTTTGCATGATATCAAAATGAAAGTAAAATGTTGAACAACATTCTAGAGATCTTTAGACAAAGTCAAAAGGTACACTTAAAATAGTCATTGAGGTTATAGGATAAACTAAAAGTACCCCTTATCAATGGTTATTGAAGCATATATTTTTTTGTCCCACCAACTTTGTATTAAGACATAGTTTTTTCAATCTGTACGTCTCCATGTCAAACTTATTTCATCTTTTCAGTTTATATTTTAGAAATAAAGTTAAGACTTATGTCAATGAAACATATATACTAATACATTGTGAAAAGGCTGTCAAAGGTATCAATGTCTTTTCAAGAGACACAGTTACACTTGTGTTTTATCAAAATGTTATTAATCTAAACTTTTTATTTCAGTCTTCACGAAATGTGCCTGACCGACAGACCAGTCTGGTGAAAAATTTATAAATTAGCCTTTGGTCCAGTTAATTTGGTCAAATTTTATAACAATTAAAATGTTCAGTCGGTCCTGCAGACCTTTGATGTTGGTCAGGCAAGAATTTTCAACTTTCGTGAATACTGTAATTTACGCAATCCCCCAAAGAAATAAAGATGGAAAGAAGTAACAATGAAGCATTTAAACATTGTAAGTCTGAAAAGGTCAACAAGACAAAATCATGACTTTTTAGAATTCAAAATCAGGGTCATTGCACTAATACAACTTTTAATCTTTCATAAACCACATTACTAATTAGTTATACCATTCATGAAATATTTACATCCAATTCCAGGGATGTCCTACTACAACACTGGACAATGCCCTATAGAAAACAGGGGTCAATACAATAAGATATTGGTATCGGCTAATTGATTAATCAGTATTTTCATTAACAATTACAAAATTTATTATTTGATCAATGACCGGTTGTTTGAAAACATTTCCTGTGCTTTCAATATCATATTATGAGGTCGTTGACACAAAATAAAATATCTATAGATGGTACAGTAAATATCAATGAAGTCCCACTTTTAAACAATAAGAAGAATGACAAACATGTTTATATTCTTGATCAGGTTTGAAGTTCTAAGGGAAAAGCAATATCAAATGAAAAAACCTTAGTGAGCACGCTCCCATACCCCACGCGTCAACATTATGGACAGAGATTATCTATTTCCAGTTAGGAATAAAAAAGACAGAGTTGTTGTCTTTCCAAGTCGGAAACAAGAAGTAAAAGAGTGACAGACCTATTAATTGTAGGCTTTTGATATTTGGTATGTAGCTTCAGGTAGGGGTTCCATATGGTAGGATTCCTTTTCAGGTCTGTCAATCATCTGCTTCCTGTTTAATGAGCTGACTAAAATTTTTTTCACTAAATTTTCAGGGGTGAAAATTTTCATCACAGATTTCTCAGCAACTATTAATCATAGTCTTTTGATATTTTGTATGTAGCTTTAGGAGTTCCATATGGTGGGATACGTTTTTAGTTGCTGAGAAATTTGTGACAAAAATTTTCAGGTTTCTACCCTGAAAATTTAGTGAAAGAAGATTAAGTCAGCTCGTAAAACAGAAAGTAGATGATCGACAGACCTGAAAACGAATCCCTCCATCAACGACCCCTATCTGAAGCTATATATATTAAAAATCAAATACCTACGATTAATAGTTGCTGAGACAGCTGTTACGAAAATTTTCAACCCTGAAAATTCAGTGAAAAAAGTCTAAGTCGGCTCGTGGAACAGGAAGTAGATGATCGACAGACCTTAAAACGTATCACACCATATGGGACCCCCACCTGAAGCTACATACCAAATATCAAAAGCCTACAATAAATAATAGTTGAGATATCTGTTACGAAAATTTTGATCACAGACAGACTGACTGACGGACGGACCAGTCAAAAACATTATACAATTCGCATGCGTGGGGTATAATAAGTCATAAGCAGTTTTTCTTCAACTTAAAGAAAACGGCATGGCAGAAATTAAAACACCAAAAAG
This sequence comes from Arcuatula senhousia, assembly GCA_963971305.1. Lineage (NCBI taxonomy): Eukaryota > Metazoa > Mollusca > Bivalvia > Mytilida > Mytilidae > Arcuatula > Arcuatula senhousia. The sequence continues at coordinate 52,214,976 of OZ020304.1, forward strand.
TTGACATATCTCGACAATGACAGGGTTATAACACATCAGAAAGTCAAAATAAATGTCAATAACACATGATGCCTCGCCTAACTTAGTGACATTTTGGGGAAATTGATGCAGGGGAGATAACTTGATTCTTGTTTACTAGTATTAACATGCTGATGCAAATGTGTAGAAAGTTTTATAATGCCGTTTTTCCTTCATAAGGTAGGTAAACCAGATTCATGATGGAAAAACTTAGATGGACATTATTTACTCCTCTTTTCTGTAGGTATGGCATAATTTTATTACATGTAATACGTGTTTGCTGACTGCATGAAAAATATAACACATACATAAATTATAATCCTTCCAAAGTTCTGTACACCACATCTTAATAAAGGCACAGAATAATACAAATGTGCTTAAAATAGCAAAGATAATATTCAACATTTTCCATCAGTTCCATGTACCGATAGTTAAAAATATCATGCATTGTATAATTTTTTCTATTACAGGAAACTAGAATTGATTTTTCCAAGTTTTTATGTAATCTAGTAATATGACCTAATGTTAAAAGTTGTCATGAAGGACAAAGTAGAAATTACGAGCCATTGTTGGTTTAAATTACGAGGGCAATTATGAAATACAATCTACTCCATGATCAAATCTGTGACACAACAATTTTCCTAACCTTACAGAATGGTGGCTGGCATAAAGGTGGTCTGGTTACTGGACAAGAAAGTTTTGCGGCTTTTAAAATTAGCACTAACTTAAAGAGAATTTTTCATTCTTTTGAGAGGATCAGTTCTTGGCGATTCCCTCAAAAAAGACCTTTCTTTAGATTTCATTTTTTTGTGGATTGCGCCAAAGGAATCCATGTAAAATTTAAATTTTGTTGGATTCTTAATCTCATTGTTTACTGTCAAAACAAAAACCATGAAAAGTGGTATCTCCAATAATAATCTAACCGTTCTATCAAAAAGCCGTATAAAATATTAAAATAATCATGATGGGAGTTGTGTCTATTTAAAGATAATCAAATATGACTTTTCAACAAGAAAGCTAGGCAATAGTAAAATAATAGAAAGAATTTACTGCAAATACTTTTATGGAAGATAAAAACAACATGAAGGTATTTCATAAGCAGGAAATCATCCCCTTTATATGCCTTACACATGATATTATATTTTCATGTCGATCCAGTCTGACCTTAAAGGATTATCTGTAATTATCTAAGCTCCCAGTTAGGAGAAATAAGTCTTAAGAATGTAATCTTGTCCAGACATTAGGAATGTAACAGTATACACTATCCCTATTGTTTGTTTAAATCATTATTTAAAGTAGTGATCTAATTGCATTACACTAACAATGTCAGTACTTGTGTTTAAGTCACCCAAGAATATTATGATTTTTTTTAATCAAAACAAAATCTTAATTTGTCACGAATTGAAGGAATGTTACTAAAGAACACAAATGTTGCAGAAACTGACCAAAAAATGTGTTTTAAAATCATTTAAGGTGGTTAGAGGTCTATTTTTAAGACATTTTATAACTTTTTGGCTCATACTTCAATTTAAATGTTTTAAAATAACATAAAAAAAAATTATTCTTTATCTTATTTCCTTAAATGAAATAAACGAAAGACAAAAATTTAAAAGGAAATTCAGCATTTTTCTGACAAGTGTGCTAACTAAAATCATGTCTACCCCATCGCCACCACTGTGAAACTCATTAAAGGTCTATTTAGGCCCTTAGTTTTTAAGAAAATGAAGTCAAGGTTGACAGTTGCATAGACCATAATACGAGTGTCTGGAAACAAAATGTCTGATGTTTTCATATTTTACTTTTCAAGAAATTCATTTTCCACAATAGTCTTACAAAGAAATCTTATCAAGAAAAAAGATCCAAGTTCACAGTGTCAGGGTCACACACATGGTGACAGATGGGTTGACCATTAACCAAAGCATCTGTATACCAAATTTCAGATGCCTAGGCATTATATTTTTCAAGTAATTCAAATAACCACAAAAGTCATACAAAAAAGTTTACAATGCTGTTGTAGTTAACAACAAATGACTATGTCTCGCCTTCTGTTACTTTTTGTTGTAGGCAAGACAAAAATCACTTCAATCGAATATGAACTGAAATTAAAGTTTGTTTTTGCCTACACAAACGATGTCTCCCCCCGTTTCCCCAAAAATATCTAAATTCAAAGGACAAGAACTCCAACAAAAATTTGAGGATCAAAATTTCCTGGTAACATGCATAACAACATATGGAGTCCTTCCTATATACCAAGTTTCATTGAATTCGGTTCAGCAATTTCAGAGCAGTTGCGCAGACAAGATAATAAATGAGGATTTTCACAATTTTCTAAGTTTAAAGGGCCATAACTCCCACAAAAATTTGAGGATCAAAATTTCCTGGTACCATGCACAACTACATATGGTGTCCTTCCTACATACCAAGTTTCGTTGAATTTGGTTCAGTAGTTTCGGAGGAGTTGCACTGACAAACTTTGTGACTGACAGACGGACGGACACGACAAAAACAATATGTCTCCCCACATATTGTGGGGGAGACATAACTATTAATTTGACAGTAAAGACATCGTCTACATTAATGCTTAGTACTATAGGAGCATGATACATGTGAAATTTCAACAGGCTGTGATATGAAGTTGCCAAGAAAACTACAGTGGAAATGTTTGCGCTACCAGGACCTCACAAGACAATGGATAGTGCCAAACTGATTCCTAAAAGTCACTTTGTGACATGTTGCAGGGGACGTTATAATAATGAGATATAATTCCAGAAGTTTGATATGACAGTTGAATAGTTTCTACTTTCTCCATTACCAATCAGCAGGGCAAACAATATCCCCTATAATAAATAACAAGTAAATCTGATGCCCCCACTCCCCAAAGTATGCCGTGCATACAAGTTTAAATACTCGGTAAACAGGAAGTAATTGACCTAGGAACATAAAAATATCAGACCTTTATCTCTTGTAGTTGCTGAGAAAACTTTGACGAAAATTTTGCATTCATGTTCACTATGTGCAAAAATCAAAGTATTCGGTAAATAGGAAGTACATGTAGTTGACCTAGGAACTTAAAATCACTATACAACATATGGGACTGTAGGATAAAGCTGTATGCAAAATATCAGACCTCTATCTCTAGTTGTTGCTGAGAAAACTGTGAAGAAAATTTTTGTTACGGACAAACAGACAGACAAGGGTAAAACAGTATAACCACCCTCTTCTTCGATGCAGGGGTATAACAAGGACTACTGAGAGAGCTCCAGATAATGTTTGCCAGGACAAATGTACATGTATATGGTTACAGTAACTGGCTAGTACTGACTTTGGACTGAGGATATACTATGAATTCATTTATTTTCTTGGGTACCAATTTTAGAGGTGTATACCAACTTTCATGGCAAGATGAAAAAGGATCAGTTCTTGAATTCTTTAATTTGTGGTTTTGAAAACTAAAGAATACAGATCAATGTTAAATTTCCTTTTCATGGGGTATTAATTTTCGTGGGTAAAGGCCACCCACAAAAACCACGAAAATTTATGCCCCCACAAATTATAATTAAACCACAGTATTTTTTGTAGATTGGCTTACCTAATGATTGTACTGTGGAATCAAAATGTAATTCTGCTGCTTGCTTTCTACTGGACTTTAACTTCCCTGTCATATTTACAACTTTAACATATTCTGAAAGAATGAAAATCTTACAGGTTATATCATATATGGCCAACTTAGATGAATGAATTTCTGTTGTGAAGTTCATTTAGAGTTGTGATAATAGGCTATTGATAAAGAATTGTGAATTCAAAAAAAAAAAAAAAATCTGATTGAATATACAGGTAATTATAAAGTTCCTCCTACATGCTAAGAAATTTCTGTACAGTATTTGTTGTTTTCCAAGGAGTTGGGATTCAGGGCATTAAGCTGATGATATAAGGATGACTACTAGACTTCCTTTGCTAATGGAAGTGAGGTTGAAAAAATTTTGTTAACTGTTCTTTGTCAAGAAGGGGGGTCTTTCCTTGACATTTAAGGATTTGGCTTGAATCATAGGTATTATATTTTCAATCTAGGGCCAATTGCAAAACAGCGAGCAGCGACCACTGGTCACATTGAAAGCTGCTGGCTGATTTCGTTTGTGGATCATTAAAAGTATCGTTTATATTGTAGGTTGTGTCGCATACACATCACACATCTCACATCTCATTATCTTCTATTATTTACATATTATTAACAAATGAATACATGTATTAAAACTTACTATCATAACAGACTAGAATAGTATCTCTCTCTAATTGAGTAACATTAACAACTGGTAATGATTCACCTACAATTAAAAATTTGCATTTTTAAATAAACGATTGTGAAGCAACTCCTTAGCAAAGAAGAACAATTTTAAAAGTTATTACTCCACATTCTGTAAACATGAGAAATTTTCACTTTTTATAAGGCTAACCTTACACATGGGGGATAAATTCACAATTACCGTATTGACTATTCTGTATATTAATATTCTACACCCAAACAACATATAATTAGCATTTAAATATTATGGCCAATTTTTGTGATTCTGATTTATGCAAAAATAACCCCCACGTGAAAATTTCCAAACATTACAACAGAACAACAAATTCACATATATGTTCATCTATAATTCCTTTTATTCTTTAACTGCAAGATGAAACTTTAAAACTTATCAAGATCAAATACATCACATGTTTCGAAGGTGTCCGTCTTATCTAAACCACCATTTCTTTTGACACAAAGATTCCTAAGAAAGTTGGCTTGATTAACAGACACTGTCAAATGTTCAAAACTTCTGTATCAAAATAAAACTTAAAAGGATGAAAAGAAGCTTTAGTTTATGGCTTAAGCATTAGAAATGCTTTTGGTATGGATGGGTTAAGTGTCTAAATTAAAGTTTTTGTGTCATTATTTAACTATCCACTTACCGTCATTACACTCCATAAACCAATTAGCATTAGAATTTAAATTAATAACGTCAAACTGAACATGGTTCCTGTCATGTCTGAAAAGAGAACGTTTCAGATCATTTTAAAGAGGAAATGAACTTATATTAATACTTCAGAACTTTGACAAAATATGTTTGACCTTGAAATAAATGTACTTGTTGTGTTACGTTTTGAGATCTAAATTAATGCTTCTGATGGTAGTAATTCAACTACACTCATTTTTAGTGATTCAATTACACTCATTTTTAGTGATTTAATTTCATTTATTTTTTACTACTTAAGTCAACTGCAAGAATGACAGCAGCAGTCATAAAGGCTTGTTTGTTTAAATTGTAAATTTTTAAATTACTAATTTCATGGGTTTTGTATTATGTACTTTTATTCCACATCCCAATCACATCTGTATGTATCTGCAGAAAAGCATAATGCAGCATAATTTTTTGTCACATATCTAAACAAATAATATTTATTTATCAAATTATTGTTTGCAGATGATGATTACTGTAGTTCACCAAAACCTAATATAGGTATTTTATTTTTTATAGACACAATATAGTAAGACAGCAACTGAGTCTTTACACTGCTGAAAAGTAGATGCTTGTAATCTTGTTATAGGTGAAATAGGCGTACCCTTTTCTTATCCCTGTACATAACATAGGGTACTCTAGCTCAGGGGAGATAAACATCTCAAATACTGACAGGTTTTGTGGCATGTCATCAAAGTCAAATGTCTAAAAAGGAAATACGTATACACAATTATAATACCAAACAAACAAAATATTACCTGAATAAATGAATGAAATATTAACCAAATTAACATAGACAGTTTTTTTGTAATTTCTTCTTAAACAATCCAAAATAAGATAATAATAAGATGTGGAATAAGTGTACAAACACAGCCCACATAACCGGTGGTATTTCAGAAAAAAAACACAATGGATTGGCCCATGGTCTAAATAAAGACATGATACACTGCCTCACAACATGTGATTTTTTGGCAATCACTAAACGGGATTTTATGTAAATTTGTATACTCATATCTTGATTAATGTGTGAATTGAGTTGCATAATGCTATCATTCTTCTATCATAGAAAAGTATCTTAGACCTATAGATAAACCTAAGTAAACCAACCCTTTTTTTGTTGTTTTTTCAAAGAGGAAATTGAACAGGCAAAATTTTGTGATGATTCATTGTTTGTACCATACTTTCTTCTTGGTAAAATAACCTGATTTTTGGCTGATATACAGACATGGGTATAACTTAAGACCCTCAGACATGTTATTATGGGGCATAAAAGTCTACAATTGAAATGGGAAGAGTTTAAATATAACATTCAAGCCTTGAACATCTTTCTAAATGAACAAAGAAAGCACAACCTTAGACTTTACATTTTTATTCTTTTTCTAATATCATACCTTCAACAACATGAATTTGTTTAGTGGTTCGTACCACTGCATTAGGACTATCCCATTAGGCATAGCACCACACAGATACTTGTATCCATTGTAGGGATTTCTACCCACACAACATTTACTGCAACCTTTAGTATCAGGAACTTTGGTTGTTGGAGTAAATCGTCTGAAAAAAAAAAGATATTTTAATGATAATTTTATCTCTGTAATAACAATTGTACTTAAGCCATTCTGATTACTTTGAGCTGTAAAAAGCATTTGTTTTTGCTAACAAGAATTTTTCCAAAAAACATAATGCCCCACCTCATAACATTTGGGACTGATGGACACTATATGATCCCTACTTTCATATATAGGGCATAAAAAGATGTGTATATTTTTAGCACAAACATTCTTCCTACAACAATTTTGTTTCCATGAGGAGTATCTTGCTGCTGTGATTTCATTGTGTGTGTTGCATACCTATAAGCTGCTACATTTTTTTGGTCATAGTTTTGTTTCCAGTTTAGCATATTTTGGTTTTATTGTTCTATGCTCTTCATATCAATATAGTGTTTTGCATTTTCAACTTCTTGGCTATAGCGCTTGTGATGAGTCTTGAGTAGACAAAACATGAATTAGCTGTTCAGAAATCTTGTTGTTATCTAGATTTCAATGTCATCAGATTCTTTGATCAACCCCTTGGTTGTAATTTCCTACCTTGGGACAAGTTTTTCTGGTATTTTGTTCATGGGCAATGAAAATCTATTGGTTTGTTTAGATTGAATCATCATTAGGTCATGCCTCCACAGATGAGGGGTTTTCCGTAAGATTTAATTTGATTACCTTGGGACAAGTTTTTCTGGTATTTTGTTCATCGGCAATGAAAATCTGTTGGTTTGTTTAGAATGAATCATCATAAGGTCATGCCTCCACAGATGAGGGGTCTTCCCTGATACTGTCATTAGAATGTCTTTAATCACATAGACCCACGTACATCTTCTGGGGTGTAACTACAATTTAATATAAAGATAGGTTAATGTAAAATGTGTCTGGGACGGGACTGCATTTAATATAAAGGTAAATGTACAATGAATTTACAAGTTGAAGGAAAAGTTATTGACACTTTTTTGGTCAATTCCATTGAGTATGATTCAGAATATTTTGACCAAAAACAAGAGGCTCCCAGGAGCCTGAATCGCTCACCTGGTCTTAATGTCAACCCTTTGAAGACTTTTGTATAGATAAATGAGCTGAATGTTTAAGCAATAAAAAGCTTTTCTCTATCTGCAATAGTTTTCATTCCAAAGCAAAAAACACTATTTTTCACCTTTAAAGGGCCATAACCCCTTAAAGGGGTCATCTGACAATTTCGACCCTAAAAAGACTTTTGTAGAGCTAATTAAGCTGAACATTTAAGCAAGCAACATCTTTTCTCTATCTGCAAAAGTTTTCTTTCTTTAGGCCAAAAACACTATTTTTTGTCTTTAAGGGGCCGTAACCACTATAAGGGGTCATCTGGCAACTTTGACCCTATGGAGACTTGTGTAGAGCTAAATGAGCTGAACATTTAAGCAAGCAACAGCTTTTCTCTATCTGCAATAGTTTTCATTCTATAGGCCAAAAACTCTATTTTTTGCCTTTAAGGGGCCATAACCCCTATAAGGGGTCATCTGACAACTTTGACCCTATGGAGACTTTTGTAGAGCTAAATGAGCTGAACATTTAAGCAAGCAACAGCTTTTCTCTATCTGCAATAGTTTTCATTCTATAGGCCAAAAACACTTTTTTTGCCTTTAAGGGGTCGTAACCCCTATAAGGGGTCATCTGACAACTTCGACCCTATGGAGGCTTGTGTAGACCCAACCGAGCTGAACATTTAAGCAAGCCACAGCTTTTCTCTATCTGCAATAGTTTTCATTCTATAGGCCAAAACTCTATTTTTTGCCTTTAAGGGGCCATAACCCCTATAAGGGGTCATCTGACAACTTTGACCTAATGGAGACTTTTGTAGAGCTAAATGAGCTGAACATTTAAGCAAGCAACAGCTTCTCTCTATCTGCAATAGTTTTCATTCTATAGGCCAAAAACATGAAAAAATGCTATTTTTCACCTTTAAGGGTCCGTAACTCCCATAAGGGGTCATCTGACAACTTCGACTCAATGGAGACTTTTGTAGAGCTTTTGATGCTGAAGCAGTAGCGTGGCATCAGATTTCATCTATCTCTTATACTTTTTGATTTACAAGCCAAAAACAGTAGTCTGACCCCCCTGGTATATTTTTAGCAACGGCGGCCATGTTTTTCGACGAATCAAAAATCCCCACATCAGTTCTGTGAGGGATACCCTAAAGTACCACCAGACCAAATTTGGTTTGAATCTGTGCAGCCGTTTCAGAGGAGAAGAAGTTTGAAGAAAAGTTAACGACGACGGACGACGACGACGACCGACGACGACGACGACGACGGACGCCAAGTGATGGCAATAGCTCACATGGCCTGTGGCCAGGTGAGCTAAAAAGGACATAGATACATGAATTGATTTTGCCCTACTTTAAAATTTTGTACTGATTGAAAAATACATGTCAAAACAAGAGACCTATTTGAACTGTGTATTTTACAATGTTCAAACTGAATTCTTTTTAAGCTCAATGACCAAGTTTGTTGAATTTTCTGATTTTTGTAACCTTGTAAATTAAACTTCAGTTACAGTATAAGAGCAGATAACTCTTTTCATAAATTATTAAAACTGGAATCAAATACACAGAAAAAGATTGTTTGTAGGAGTTTACCACCTATTTATGACATAAAGATTTTTAAAAAAAGGGGGGGCGGGTATTTTTCTTGTCAAACACTTAAGGTAGAGCTTGGCACTTGGGTCCAAAATTAATTTGTCAATAGATTTTCTTAAAAATTGGCATAAATGTCTAAAATGATGTTCTCTTTCATAATTTGATTAAAAAGTCATGGGTTTCTTCCCTACTTTTTGAGTTATATCAAGTTAAAGTATCAATATTTTACTATGAATTATATAGGAAAAGCCATAAGTTCCATTACTTTTTTCCTGTCAACAGATTTTCCTCAGTTTTTGACATATCATTGATCTTGCAACAATTCATCATAATAAATCACTTCAAAGTGGGGTTTCTTGCCTTGATTTTTATGTACAAGCAAAAATAGGAGCCAAAAGCGATGATTTTTCATGATTTTTGCCAAATTACCTCCCTTGACCATACTTAAGCTAAGAATTTTTACTACTTGAAGAATACAAATTATAATCATATTGATAAAATGTGCCTAAACTAGGTATAAAGATTCTAAAAACACAAAAATCTCAAAATATTTTTCAAATTTCATTTTATTTTGGGCAAGTCACATGACCACTGTCCTTTTCCACCTTAAAGAATAATAAAGAGCCAAGGGGAAAAGACCAAGTTTGTTCAGTAAGATTTACAGGCAATAGTAACTTCTCACTTACACATTACTACGTAAAGTATGATCTTTCAAAGAAACTTTGTTACCCATTAAGCATGACTTTATTACTTTGCTGCCCTTAAAATAGGCAAAACTTACCAGTTCTAGTGATGACTCGTGAATCTCATTCAAATTTAAGGTGTAAAGACCCTCGTTAGCACCAATCAAAATATACTGATCTGAAAATAGAACATGGCTTATGTTTTTTTTTAACTCAAAGATAATTTTCCTGTGTTGTACATCTAGCATTTTTTGACAGAGTTTGATCAATAAATAAAAGCTTATACAGAATATTACATAAAATTTTTAATTTTGTCCTTTACAATAAGGCCAAGAAATACACAGTTAGGATAGCATTACATCTGTACTGCATTACAAAAGTTTAACAAGTATCATATTTTTCTTTTAAAGACACATTTTCCATGTGGTATATTTTTTTAGCAAGATGATCATGAAAATATTCATTTGAGTGCTTAAGAACTTAACTTTTCAAGGAGGAGGAAAATTATCTCAAAATGAACTAAAATCTGAAAATTTACCATAGCAACTTTTATTTTGACTGCAGTAAAACAAAGATTTTAATCTTTACTATTTTATCCTATCACTTAACAAACATTACCTCTCGTATCTGGATGTACCCAGCTTGCTGTACAGTTTATTGTCAGAGGACATCCATTGAACACTTTGGAAAAACAGGCTCCCATCTATAAGAGTGATCACTACAGTTAACTCAATGACAGTACTGATAAACAGATGAAATAGGATAAATTTGTGATAATGATACCACTTGATGTAGGTGAGTGTTTTGGTTTTGGTTTTTTTTTCGGGGGGGGGGGGGGGGGGGGGAAATCTAAGTCTGCTCTTTCAACTGAAAGTAATGAGTGACAGACCTAAAAATGCATCCCAGCATATGGGACCCCTATCTGAAGCTGAATATCAAAAGCCTACAATTGATGGTTGTTGAGAAACCTGTTTCAAAATAGTGTGATGAACACATGCATGGACAGATGCCAAGCATTTACATGTCCCCTCTCCATGTTGTGGTGGGGGAAAATACAAATAGTATGCATGAGTAGAATTATCAAAGAATTCAAGTTCACTTTTAAGACATTTTAAAACTAATTTTAAATTCATATTTTCTTGGCTCACAATGTAATCTTTAATGAATTTTTTAGGTAGATCTTTTTTAGCCAAATATACATACATGTACTTTAGGAGTAGGTGGGAGACCATTACTGACAGGTCGGCCTGAGGCTGTCTTGTCCTGGAAAAACAAAGAAAAAATTATAAAATTACTAAATTGCATAGTTATCTTAATGGTATTAAATATGTGAGTAGAAGAAAGTTTGAGCCTTTATACATAGTTTGAGGAAGTTTGCTCCTCATATTTTGGGATTTTTGTCAGATTTTCGAGATCCTCATGGTTTATCCATCTATTATGCTTGAAATTTTTTGCCCATTAACCCCCTATTTTCTTTCTCTTATTCAAAAATATTTCCACCGAATATGCAGTTCACAATTTTTTATGAAATTTTATTTACTCTGTCATACATTTTCAAAGGTTTAAAGATGCCAATCTGCGGCAATGCAAAAGTAATGAAAAATCTAGAGAGAACTTATTTCCCGCCAAAATTATAAATGCTTATAGCATAAAAACGAGCACATGGACCTTCCTTTTTTTTCTTGCTTATTTTGATCATTTGTCCATATTCTTTAAAACAGATGCAACTTTATCCATTTCTATTTACTTTAAGATACAGGAGCAAACCCCCTTAATCAACCATTTTTATGAAAATGCAAGCATGTCAGCTCCTCTCTATTGCAGTCTTTATCATTCTGGTGAGTAACCATTTATTTCATCTTTATTGATGAAAACCATATGCTCTATTATGTAATGTTATGTTTTACTACGTAAAAAATATATAAAAAAGTATTATTGGTCTAGGCCTTTAGCCTTTAAACTAGTACAACTGCTTTGTGTGGAAAATGTTAAAGAGCTGTGCAATTTAGGGAAATATTTATTAAATGCCTTTAAGATTAGGAATAATGTTTAGTCTAATGTATTGTAACAATAATTTCTGACGTATATACTTGTATAACTGCTATATTACTATACTATCTGGTGTACAATATTATACTGATAAACTATAATAGTTTAAAGTTAATAAAGAATTGAATTGAATGATTATTACCTTAGTTTATAAAGTTTTTCTATCCTCATCTTTGTAAGAGACAAATAATAAATAATTCATTGCTGCATGAAATGTCAAGTTGTCTTTTTGAATTGTATGCATGTATTTTGACCATGGGCCAATTGAAAAACATCAAGCAGCACCTACTAGCCTTATTGAAGGCTGCTGGCTGTTTTCCATTGAGACTTTTTTTTTAAATTGCCATTTGTTTAAGCGGGTTGTGTTACATACACTTATTCCACATATAACTATTTTCTATTGGTCAACAGCAGTTTTAAAAGAAAATATTTTTCATACAAATGCAGTCTACTGTAGAAGCATAAAATTGTCCAATTCTTTACCTATACAACAAGTTACACATGTTCACTATGTAATAATATTCAATAATGTTCCTTCTCAAAACTACCAAACTTGTTATACATAATTACCTGCTCCTTTTTCCTCCTGGGTAAGACAGGTGGCGCTTCATCATCAGCATCACCATTATCCATGCCAGGGATTGCACCATTCTGTGACCGTCTGCTCTGCTTGGGTGGCAGTTCAGGGGGTATGCTGTCTTCATCTGTAGGCAACTGCATGTTGGGTTTTAACGTTTCACCGCCATCGTTGATCTCGTCAAGGTTAGGACCATTATCAATCTGATATTCATCATCTTGATCAGTTTCTTGATATCCCTCATTGAAGTTTGGCTGAAAACAAAGGATATGCTTATTACGTTCAATTGATTTGCTATTCTCCAAAAGCTATGGTTTATATCTAATAAAAAGTGTGAACACTTTATGGATGTCTTGCCTCTACGCACCAGCACAAACTTACACATATTTTTTTTTTAAATACATGTAAATGAAGAATGGATGAGCTGTTATGCACATTAAATCAAGTTTGACTTTGTGCTACTACCATTTTATTACCTGTCAATTTGAATTGTTAAGCTGAACATTTAGTTTATTTTCTTCTCTATTTACTCTTGGTACATATTTGTTGAAAAACAATTGAGTGTCATTGATTTGTTCAGTACCAGAAATAACTAAACAATATTAGACAACTAAAATTTATATTGTGAACTTAAAAATAAACTTCACATACCTTTTATTATTTATTTATTTGTTTCTAATCATCCATATTTAAAATTTCCCGGAAAACAGTTAGCAGTTAATAAAGCAAATAATACTTCCCTCTTTTCAAGTACATGCACTTACATATATATTTACTATTCATGTTCATTTTTTGCCCCAGGAATTTTTCAATGAAAAACAGATGTAGGTTGTGATTTTTTTTAAAATAACATTGATACATTATAGATATTTCTAATAGTTGGGTGAGGGTTATATTCTAAAATTATTCAATGCATTAATCAAATGATATATATTCCATACACTTACAAATAAAAGTCCCTGAGACAGTGCACTGTGTGAACTATTTTATAAATTCAGAGCAAACTGTCCATTATGCCCTGAATTTTGACTTTGTATGAATGTCCTAAAGAATTCCCCTCTTTTTTTTACTTCTAACTTACCTTTGGAGGCAGGGGTGGAGGTTTAACTTGGAGAGTTGTTCTAAAAATAGAAACAAAGGGACACAATTACATTTACTTTCAGCAAAAAAAAATGTATATAAATCTACCATTAAGTATACACAGTAAATGGGTTGGTTTGAGATTATGAATGTTCAAGTATTATAAAGTAAAAGTACTGTAGGTGAATTTTTGTCGTTTTTTTTTTTTTTTTTTTTTTGGTGTTCAATCGTCTGCCAATTTGTATGCTGAATTGTAAGTGATTTTCAATGATACATAAACATATGTATGTATGTCACTACATTTCAAAGTTTAATAGATATTAAACCCGCTGTGAAAACACAACCAAAAATAGTACAACCAGGAAAATAAACAGTTGTTAACAGCATGCAAATATTCTGAGAAAAAAAAAACTTCTTTGATACACTTAGGGGACAAATATAATTGAAAATGCTAGGAAAGGTGGGGATAAAAGAAAAATTATCGAACTAGAAGAGCAGTCTTCCATGGAAGAGCTATGTCCTCTGAGTCCTAAAATATTTGATAAACAGGAAGTAGATGAGTTATGGCCATGAAATCACTCTACACCATATAGAACTATGAGAGGAAACTACATGCCAATGTGACAGAAAATATTTTATATGCCACAGGACATAGGACACCACAAGACAACACACGGTGCCAAAGTGACTTCATATGTTGCTTTAAAGCAAGCTGCAGGTCATAATTAATATTCAAACTAAATATACTTCATTAATTTTTTTTATGAAAAATAGATTACATGCACTAATTGGAAAAATGATATCTGAATTACATGCTACAATATCATTTATATGGTAGATATTATTCTTATATTAGTAAATAGAATTTCTTAGTGTAAATGTAGTTATGTGGGTACTAACAACTATGAGTAAGATTTATGTAAATATGAAAATTAACCTGGAAAAGAACTGTGATTTGTAAAACAAGCAACAAAATAGATGATGCAAGAATGAAATTTAGATGTTAAAAGTCACAGACAGGTGATTTGTGAATTACAGATTGTAACTATTTTTATTGAAAGCAATGTAATTTTTTCTTGATTATTTTAAAATCTAATTTCAAGGTTTGCTTGAATCAAGAAAACCATGAAAATTAATACCTTTTATGTACTTCCTTTTTCAGAAACCACAGACCAGGCCAAGCCAAATATCTTTTATTCAAAAGTATGATTTAATTCTGAATTTTTGGTATAAGGACACCCATCCTAGGCCAGAAAAAAATCTCAAAAAGCGGTCCTTTCTAAATATTTTTACAAAAATTCTTATTATCTATCTTATGATTATACTAAAACTCTTACTTCTGATTTTTGCATCATCTGATTTTTATGTATAATTGTATATAAATTGCTCCAAAACATAACAATTATAATCTATGTGTGCAATATGGTACAGAACAAGCAACAAACATCACAAATGGCTCTCTACCACACCTACAGCTCATTAAAATTTTTCATAGAAAATTAAAGCATATATATTATAAGTAATTTCAAGTGATTGACCCTGAGTTTCGACCAAAGAAATTGGAGTACAAAGTTTGTATTATGGAGTGTTACTGTGATAAGTACATGTGACAATACTAAATGGTAAATCCAAATAACAAGAGTGGACACTACATAATTACAATACAATATGTCCACAAAACTACCAAGAACAAACATTAATTAAAATCAATTAGAAATTAGAAAATATATGCAAAATTTTATCATCATTTATTTAAAATTCCTTTCAAATATATCAAATCTAAACCCAAATTACAGAAAAATGTTAGTCAATGAAAAACTGTAAAAGAAATCACAGAAATTTCTAAAGAGTAATTAGCTAAGATAGAAACGTTATTCAGTTAAAGAGACCCTGATCTAAAAACATGCCGCTACAAGAACAACAGCCTGAGCATGCTTTGATAAGAGGTAGAGGCCATATTGTGTAGCTTACTGTTCTGAGAGAGGAATATCAACTTTCAGGATGAAGTTGCCGTCATGTCCCCTGCAGATAAAAGTTGTGACAAAAATCAAGCAATGAAAAAGCTATATGGCAGCATATATCAATAGAGCAAAAAATAATGCTGAACACAATAGAAAGGGGGATAATTTTCCCTTTTGTAGTTTTTTGTTGTTTACAACATGAAAATGTAATATGAAGATGGTTAACAATGATTCAATATCATTTGCATGATAACCAGAGAAAGTAAAAATTTATGACAGAAAAAATATGAATACGTAGAATTTGTTATACAAATGTAGTTAATGAACTTATCAACTAGTGTCTATATTGAGTTTATTTTGAAACAAATAGCAGGTAAAATTTCTACAACCTATTACATGGAAGGAGAATCACATGGATCATAAAACTAACATCAACAACTAAAACTGATACATTTCAACCTAATATATTTTTCTGTGAAATATTGCAACCATAACCCAAAAAAATCACAATGAACAAAATCATGGTATGATCAACATCAGCTGACAGATTTTCAAAATTGGCGATATGACTAGACTGGCTATCAAAAATTGGCACTCATAAATTTATTTGACATGCATTATATATAGGAGCAATAAAAAGACTAAATTTTATCAACTTATTATTTTTATTTTAAAAAGTTCAAATTTTTCTTTGCACATATAAAACTAGAATACATTACAGACACAGTCAGGTAGGGCCCCGTCGGCAAATTATCTGAGTTTTTCTAAAAATATTTAACAGATTAATGAAATGTAATGATATCTAATTGTGTTATTCTTCTATAGTACTTAAGCAAAGAGTAAAATTTCAAATCTGTATTCCTTATAGTTTTGGAGTTTAAAATGTTCAAAAAATTTGTTGATGGATGGATGCACAGACACACAGACAAAGTGAAAACCAAGACTTCCTCATCCTTGATGTGGGGTCCTTCATTTATTTATGATTGTAATAACTTACTGCAAGCCCCAAGAATGATCTAAAACAACTTGCCATGAAAATAATGAGTGATAAACTAAGGGCCATGCTTAACAACATTCCAAGCTCTGTTTAAACCATGATGGAATGAAAGTAGGCTGCAAGCAAAGACACCCTCTCCTTTGCATAAAACACAATCTAAGAGAAAATATGATGAACCACAAACAATGAGCCTTCTTGTTTACAAAGTTTGACCTTGTTTTTAACTAAAGATTTACGTGAACCTCCAACCAATTAAGTTAGTGCTTTTCTCTGTCTTTATTCATAACTTGGTTTAAATTAAATCTATCTACATAAATTACTTTCTCAAACATAGCAAAAATTACATGTAAAAATAATGAAATGATGGAGATACTAAATTAGATAGTGACCTAATTTTACTTTTCTACAGATGAATGAAAGTTATAAGTTTAAAAGAATTGAATTATCAATGGACTATGTAAAATGAGCTCTGACCTGTTCTATGCAAAATAGTACAAACATTTTTTTAAATGATATTGTTTCAAAAATTATCTGAAGACCTTTTACTAGATGTACATATTTGGAATACAATTGTACTATCATACAATTATAAATATTTGAAAACTCCAAATCTACTAATCAATGACAATATGTGATAAACTTGCTTTATTCATTAAATTTTGAATATTCAAATAAACACAAAAACTTTAGAAATTTTGGAAGGGTTTTGGAATGATATAAAAGCAAAAAGTACAGGAATATATATATGAAAAGTGTAAAAATTAAAACTTGTAGGTAACAGGTTTAACAGCCCATATCATTAATAAACATATTAAAAAATGTTATTAGTATTAAGCAAACATAATACGCTGTTCCTTTTTCAATTTGTGAAATTTTTTATCAATAAAACGAAATGTTAATGGTTTTCTCAAATTCTGTATTATGTTTGCTGGTCAATATATTGTAAACTTGGTAAGCAAAAAGGCATAATGAAATGTTGATAATGAACAGTTTTGGTGATAATACCTGTTCAACAGTTCCTCACCGACCGATTCCAATAATCCCCTGATGGAGAAAAATCAAGCATGTACCACATATACTACACATAGGAGTTGTTTCTAATAGTGGCAGTGTGTTTTTATCACATATCTATTTACTTTCGTTTAGGTATTTGGTTCTAGAATTTCTACATTTATAAGTTTAAGAGTTTCTCATTATAAGGTAAAACAGAGAAACAAATTTTTTTCAATGGGTCTTAAAAGCAATTTTCATTTTTCTGAAAAAGCTCATGCAGGATGTATCAAAGACCAAATTGCTCTGTAGTTTTACTTGAATAGTACATGTATAACATATACTGATACTAAATGATGTTCTTAAGATTCTACCCTTTCAGTCTAATATATTGAAAACAGTTTCTTGATAATTTTGAAAAAAAAAAAATCATATGCAGCCTAAATTATAGTCTTCAGTGACAAGAGTCTAAAACCAGAATATGTTTTTGTTCTTTTACTTTAAGCAAAAATAAACAAATTTACACTGCTGATATATATGTAATTCAGATAAAGTAAGACAGTTTACAACATTTATAAAGTAAAACACACTCTTGACTGAGTATTGAAAACTCAATTGAAAGAAAACAAGAGGCTCCCAGGAGCCCGAATCGCTCACCTGAACTACACAGACACATATATTTTGTAGATATTATTGTGCATAACCATATGCGATTTAAATTTCTGAAATATCTTGGTTAGTTTTCAAGATATTGGGCTTGATAAGTGCAAAATTTGGCAAAACTTAGGAAAAAGGCCAATAACTCCCACATCAGCAGTCACATCTTTTCCAAAATTTCAGCACAGGTAGATCTTAATATGCTGATCTTTTTTGATTCTTGCACAATTTTGATATCTGAAACCATTTTTGAGTTATTAGCAAAAAAATGCAATTTACCCCTATGTTCTATTTTTAGCCATGGCGGCCATGTTTTTTCACGAATCAAAAATTTGAACATTAGAGTTGTAGCATATAAGCTATTAAACAAGTGTGCCAAGTTAAAATGCAGTTGGTCTTACGGTGTCAGACAAGTTATTCTTTGAAATTCAGGGAAAAAGTAATGAAAAATGGTAAATTTTGTTATTTTAAGGACACTAACTCCTAAAAGAAATGATCCTACAGCTTTGATCTAAATACATGAAATGTAGATCTTGATGTGCTTAATCATATGCAATTCAAATTCTTGAAATATCTTGTATAGTTTTCAAGATATATGGCTAAACAAGTGAAAAATTTTGAAAAAATCCAGAAAAAGGGCAATAACTCCCACATCAGTTGTTGGATCTTCTTGAAACTTTCATAGCAGGTAGATCTTGAGATGCTGATCACTTTTGTCTCCCCATCAGAATTTTGATATCTGTAACCATTTTTGAGTTATTAGCAAAAAAACTGCAATTTACACCTATGTTCTATTTTTAGCCATGGCGGCCATATTTTTTGACGAATCAAAAATTTGAACAATAGAATTGTAGCATTTATGCTATTAAACAACTGTGCCAAGTTTGGTTGAAGTTGGATATATGGTGTCAGACAAGTTAATCTTTGAAATTCAGGGGAAAAGTAATGAAAAACGGTAAATTTGACACTTTAAGGGCCAAAACTCCTAAAAGAAATGGTTCTACAGCTTTGAACTTATTACATGAAATGTAGATCTGACGTGCTCAATCATCTGCATTTTGAATTTTTAAAATAACTTGTATAGTTTTCAAGATATAGGGCTAAATAAGTGCAAAATTTTGAAAAAATCCAGAAAAAGGGCAATAACTCCTACATCGGTTGTTGAATCTTCTTGAAAATTTCTAGGCAGGTAGATCTAGAGATGCTGATCACTTTTACCCAGCCAGAATTTTGATATCTGTTACCGTTTTTGAGTTATTTGCAAAAAACTGTAATTTGACCCCCCTCTTCTATTTTTAGCCATGGCGGCCATGTTTTTTTACGAATCAAAAATCCGAACGATAATTTTGTACACATAATGCCACTAAACAACTATACCAAGTTTGGTTGCAATTGGACTTATGGTGTTGGACAAGTTAACGTTTAAAAAATTGTTTACAGACGACGACAGACGACGACGACGACGACGACGGACGCCAAGTGATGGTAAAAGCTCACATGGACCTTCGGTCCAGGTGAGCTAAAAAGCAGACTTCAAAGAATTCAAACCAAATTATAACTCTTCATAGTTAAAGAAAGAACAGACACACTCCAGATATAAGACAGAGCATTTAAATGATTATGCTGTAAATTGATACATACTTTTTGGATACATCCCCCATCCCAGGCCAGTCTGGTCTAGCTGTGTCATATCTGTCATCCTATAAATGGAAATAATTACCTTATTCTAATACTGTTCTTATTGTAGTATAAAGTTTTACAAGGGTATCTGCATGACAACTTGTGACCATGACCTTTAGAACTATTGGCATAATCAAAGGGGACAATTAAGATCTGGAATAAGTATTACTTAAGGAGGCTCGCGGGTCTAAATTTGCGCATCTTTTTTGCGCCACGGTATTGTAAAAATAAATCCCTCAAATGTCTTGAGCACCGTCACTGACTACATTAAACAACACAACTTCTGTGCAAATTTGAAGAAATTCTATTGTTTAGTTCTTTCTGTATGCCGTGTTTTACATTGAAATCCTCATTTTCTTTATATTTTATGTGAAAAATTGGCAAAATTCCAACAGTTTTTTTAATTTTATTTTTTTATTTGCACGGTGACCCCCTTTTTTTATTGATTCAATTTGAAGAATGCATTAAAACACACATTCTTTGCAAATTTGAGAAAATTCTGTTGTTTAGATTTTTTTCTATGTCATTTTTAAGCTTTAAATTATCATTTTTCCTACATAATTTATATAAAACAGATGGAAAATAGCCTATTTTGAGAACATTAATAGCGGGATTAAATGAACGGTGACCCCCATTTTTTATTGCATATTTTTGATCCATACACAAAGGACTATAAGTGTGCAAAATTACAGAAAAATCTATTGTTTAAAATTTAGACCCTCGAGCCCCCTTAAATTTAAAACAAATCTATTAGTGATAACAAAATAACAATTTTTTTGTTAGCCTTTTGCTTTTTGTACACTTGTCTATTTGAATTTATATTTTAATATAAATACAAAATATTCACGCTGACCAATATAATATTTTTTTTTATATATGCCAGTATTTTGTCAAATTGGATCCCATATATTTACCATATCTTCACTGTCCCATCGTTGTCTTGCTTTATCATATTGATCTGGGCCCTGTAAAAAAATCATTCATTACAATTTTAACTTTTCATTTTATGCTTGACACTTAAAAATAGTAAGATGTACAAAAATAAAAGACAAATCTCTTAAAAACTTTTTCTATTGCAGTTAAGTTGTTCTATCTGGTTTTATATGTTGCGATATATTTTTTTTGGGGGGGGGTGTTTTTTATTGTGGTGTGATTTTGTATCTAATCTTAATAACAATATTCCTATGGCCATTTGGTACTACGTTGCTTCTATCATTGTATTTTTTTCTTTTTCTTCTAATTAAATATCATTCAACTTGACCCCATTTTTTTAAAATCTCAATAAATTAAACCAAAGTGCCAATGACTTTGAGCAGATAAGTGTTGATCAAGCTATGCTTCTCATTCTGCCACATAGCTGCCTCCTTGATCATTGTGCTTTAAATTGAATATTCAAATGCAAACATTACAATTTTATCTACCGAGATGTATAATAAAAATCTCAGTTTGAGTGCAAGTTTTTGAACATTTTATTATCTTCTTCTTACCAAAAACCAAAAATATAAAATACTCACATTTACTGATGAAGAAGGTGATATATTAACTGAAAATAAATACAAATTCATTTTTCAGAATTTATTATTTTTTTCAAAATCTGAATTTGATACTATATATGATTCTTATTTTATTTTCTAAAAATAAAGATCTTTTTAATTTGATTTTGCAAATCATTCTGTTATTTATTCAAACAGTAAACATCATTTATCATATGATTTTTTTTTGTAGATTAAAAGAACTGCTTCACATTGAAGTGTTGTAATAATTTCACTTTTCTTTCTAGTCCGAAATAAATTTTGTATCACCTATTATTATAAATTCCCTAGTTGAAATTCATCTTTGAGACTATACAAGAATCTCTACTAGGGAATTAAGAATAATAATGACTAAAACATGGGAATAAAAAAATACAAAATTCATACATAAACATATTTTTGTACCTTTTAATTCTAAGCTGTTTCTAGCGGCATTGTTAGCAGCTGTTTTCTTGGATGAAATTCTCTGTGGAGCATTCAGTAGTACCTAAAAATTAATAAAACGTTTAATATTTATGATATAAACCAATAAATAATTAAACCTTTATACTTCATCTTTAACAGTCTATTAACTCCAAATCTTGACGTCCCGTTAATTACCTGTTGTCCTTTTGTCTCAGATACTCTCTTGTTGAATTGAACTTCTATCGATTTGATTTTTACTGTGTGTTAGTTTGTGCTTTGTTATTGATTATCATTAGGGGGAAGGTTGGTGCCAAAAAACTAGTTTAACCCCGCCACATTTTAATGTGCCTGTCCTAAGCCAGGAATCTTTATCAAAGCTTATGTTTGTATCTAGTCGAATTTTTGTTAATTGTTTTTTGTCAAGAAGAGGGTCTTTCAATGCACTTTGGGATTGGGCTTGAATCATATGTATTTTATTTTCAATCCAGGGGCCAATTGAAAAACAGCGAGCAGCAACCGCTGGTCACATTGAAGGCTGCTGGCTGTTTTCCATTGTGGATATTTGAAATATACGTTTATAATGTAGGTTGTGTCGCGTACACTTATTCCACATCTCATTTTCTTCTACTTCTTACATGATAGCTAGTTTTCATACACAAATCATAACATAGTGTCTAATAAGCATTGTATGAAAGGGTGCATCAGAATATGCACAAGGTTTGTCATAAAATACTGTATAAGTTGTTTTTTTCGCGGGAGCTTAATTTCGCGGATTTCTTTAAAAATAGGAGATTTTTTTTTCACAGAATTAAATTTTAGAGATTACTTATATGCGAGTATATACTTTTTACATATACAATATATGAGATATTGTTTTTGCGGCTTTAAATCTAAATTTAAAAACTAACATGAAACAAGAGGCCCCCAAGAGCCTGAATTGCTCACCTGAACTACACAGATACATATATTTGTAGATATTATTGTGCATAACCATATGTGATTTAAATTTATGAAATATCTTGGTAAGTTTTCAAGATATTGGGCTTAATTAGTGCAAATTTGTCAAAAATTAGGAAAAAGAACAATAACTCCAACATCAGCAGTCAGATCTTTTCCGAAATTTCAGGACAGGTAGATCTTAATATGCTGATCACTTTTGATTCTTGCACAATTTTGATATCTGAAACCAATTTTGAGTTATTAGCAAAAAAATGAAATTTGTCCCTATGTTCTATTTTTAGCCATGGTGGCCATGTTTTTTTATGAATCAAAAATATGAACGATAGAGTTGTAGCATATAAGCTATCAAACAGTGTGCCATGTTAAGATGCAGTTGGTCTTACCATTTCAGACAAGTAAGGGAAAAGTAATGAACAATTGTGAATATAGACGCTTTAAGGGCCATAACTCCTAAAAGAAATGGTTCTACAGCTTTGACCTTATTACATGAATTGTAGATCTTGATGTGCTTAATCATATGCAATTTGAATTTTTGAAATATCTTGTATAGTTTTCAAGATATAGGGCTAAATAAGTGAAAAATTTTGAAAAAGTCCAGAAAAAGGGCAATAACTCCTATGTCGTTTTTTGGATCTGCTTGAAAATTTCAGAGCACGTAGATCTTGAGATGCTTATAACTTTTGTCTACGATCAGAATTTTGATATCTGTTACCGTTTTTGAGTTATTTGCAAAAAACTGTAATTTGACCCCTATGTTCTATTTTAAGCCATGGAGGCCATATTTTTTTACGAATCAAAAATCCGAACGATAGAATTGTAGCATTAATGCTATTAAACAACTGTGCCAAGTTTGGTTGAAGTTGGATGTATGGTGTCAGACAAGTTAATCTTTGAAATTCAGGGTAAAAGTAATGAAAAATGGTAAATTTTGACGCTTTAAGGGCCATAACTCCTAAAAGAAATGGTTCTACAGCTTTGACCTTATTACATGAAATGTAGATCTTGATGTGCTTAATCATATGCAATTTGAATTTTTAAAATATCTTGTTTAGTTTTCAAGATATAGGGCTAAATAAGCGCAAAATTTTGAAAAAAATCCAGAAAAAGGGCAATAACTCCTACATTGGTTGTTGGATCTTTTTGAAAATTTCTGGGCAGGTAGATCTTGAGGTGCTGATCACTTTTATCCTTGGCCAGAATTTTGATATCTGTGACCGTTTTTGACTTATTTGCAAAAAACTGTATTTGACCCCCCTGTTCTATTTTTAGTCATGGCGGCCATGTTTTTTTACGAATCAAAAATCCGAACAATAGTTTTATACACATAATGCCACTAAACAACTATAGCAAGTTTGGTTGCAATTGGACTTATGGTGTCGGACAA
This sequence comes from Arcuatula senhousia, assembly GCA_963971305.1. Lineage (NCBI taxonomy): Eukaryota > Metazoa > Mollusca > Bivalvia > Mytilida > Mytilidae > Arcuatula > Arcuatula senhousia. The sequence continues at coordinate 52,239,101 of OZ020304.1, forward strand.
GTTAACGTTTGAAAAATTGTTTACAGACGACGATGACGACGACGGACGCCAAGTGATGGTAAAAGCTCACATGGACCTTCGGGTCAGGTGAGCTAAAAAGTGAAAATCAGATACCTGCAAAAAAAACAACTTATACAGGTTTGGTTTTTTATTTGTCTAATGTGCTTTGGTTTTTTTTTTGTTTTTTAACAAAACTACAAACCCCATCATCGTCTTCTGTTATGTCGAAAGTACTTAGAGGGTTCCGTGATTTGTCAAGCAATTCCTTTGCCATTCTTCTGTTCAACTCTTGTTGAAAAAAGGGATGCTAGAAAGAAATGAAAAAAAAAAAAACTTTTTGCTCACCATTTCAGACAACCACACTGAACCACAAATCTGGACTTAAAGTGTTTTTTTTTATGTTTTTCTTTTAAATACATTTCCTACCTTACTCATAATTTGTTTTCTTCTTTACATTGCTTTGCAAGTTCCGATTGAAATTTATTTTTCTATACACCAAAAAAAAGATAATTAATTTCTTTACATGTGAAAGAATGTAATCATACTACAACTGAAGCATATACTTTAATGACATATATATATACATGTTAGGGAAAATAATATTTTTGTAAACTTTCTTTCTATGCACAATTTTAATTTATACAAAAAGCTGCAAATTTTTCTTAGCTTCTCAAGACCCTGTCTCATTTCTTCTAAGGTAGCCTCATTGTCACTTTTTATTGTTTTTTTTCACCTTGTCTTATTACTTCTTTTAGTATTTACAATGTGTCTCCTCTACTTTTTGGATCAATTAAAAAATAAAGTAGAAGCCTTTCGCCCTCATCTGTTTTTGAACAAGATTGCTACGCGTAGCCATGTGTCCCCCGCCGCCGCATAAAAGTTGTGTGGTATGTCAATTCAAGCAATATATTCTCTGAGAAACGATAGAAATAGGTTGTCAAAATATGGGATGATCACCTATTAACAGTACCCTATCAGTGTGTAAAGTTTCAGCAACATCCGTTCAGTAGTATCCAAGGAGTTGCACCCATAAAAATGTTTGATATGACAAAGTCCCATTTTTTGGACCGGAAAATCACAAATTCGTAAATAACTCGAAAACTGTAAATATTGTTTCAAATTTTTTTTGGTATTATTAAAGAGTACCTTTTGCTCTATCAGCCTACAAAATTTCAGAACCCTGTGCACCTAGGTAACCGAGATACTGGATGTCCTATATTTTGACCTTTCTTCCCTGTTTCCATGGAAATGACGGCCATTTTGAAAATTTCAAATATAGGATGATCATCTACTAACAGTACCCTATCAGTGTGTAAAGTTTCAGCAACATCGGTTCAGTAGTGTCCGAGGAGTTGCACCCACAAAAACGTTTGACCAAGTCCCATTTTTCGGACTGAAAAATCACAAATTCGTAAATAACTCGAAAACCGTAAATATCGCTTCAAAATTTTTTTTCGTATTATTATAGAGTACCTTTTGCTCTATCAGCCTACAAAATTTCAGAACCCTGTGCACCTAGGTAACCGAGATATTGAATGTCCTATATTTTTACCTTTCTTCCGTGGCGGCCATTTTGAAAATTTCAAATATGGGATGATCATCTACTAATTGTACCCTATCAGTGTGTAAAGTTTCAGCAACATTCTTTCAGTAGTTTCCGAGGAGTTGCAACCACAAAAAACGTGACGGACGGAGACCATTACTAAGTCCCTCTGACGCGTTGCGGCGGGGGACAAAAAGAAATGGCCTGAGAAGCTACAAATCAATGGTGTTGTAGTCAACCATACAAGAAATATTTGCTGAGACTCCTTCTAGTAAAATGTGAAAACCACAAAAAATTGATCCTCTGACATGAAAATAAAGGCAACTGTATTATAATATGTCATTTGAAATTTTATAGCCTTACCTCTAATAATTTATCTGCTGTAGGTCGTTTCTTTGGGTTCTTTGTTAAAGCTACTTTGATAAAATGGTGAAAGACAGGACTCCTGTTAAAACATAATGGAGCAGTCACTTAAAATATCATAAACTTAGTAGCATGCGAAAGAAATACATGTGGCACTATAAAACCAGGAAATGACATATCGAAAATAGGGAAATAATGTTTCAGCGTCTACCAATGTTTCTGCACTTTCAGATCCAAATACTGAATAAAATACAATTTTGTGTTTAAAAATGTTATATTTTTTTGCATGTAAATACAGGAAGATGTTTACATATTAAAATAAACAAAAAAATAAATTTTATGTACTAATGTCCAGGATATCTGTGTGATGTAACAAATATTGAGTAAACACCTACTATTGTAACAGTTAAAGAAATTCAAATCACAGGAAACAGAAAAGAAGAAGAAGGTACAATTTTACCTTTCATTACATTCCAGGTACATTTCTTTTTATTTTAAATTCTCTGCAGAAAATAGTGAAGTCTAGACACTGAAGAAATTGATATCGCCAGCTTGCACAAATTTTTCATTATTTTGCAGTAGAGACATAATTTTTTATGTTTTGCGTTATGACATCGAAATGTAAAATGCAATTGTAAAATGTAGATTTAATTCAATCAATGAGGATTTGTGGATAGCGAAAGATTGTATTGACTTGAGATTTGCCTTCTTCAAAATCTTGATGTTGCTTTATTACAACTTATATCGAAATACAAATGACAACAAAGTTCCAGACAATAAATTTTGCTACGCCTGACGCGCGTTTCGTCTATTCAAGACTCATCAGAGGCGCTCTACCAAAAATATTGAAAATGCCAAACACTGTATGAATATGAAGAGCATAGAACAGTATAACCAAAAATACCAAACTGGGGAATCAAATTACTACTAAGATATTCAACCTATGTCTGGGGTAGGAAGAACCTTAGGGTTTAGACAATTTTGAAATTTAGACGGATAATTTAAAGCTTTGATGTATTCTCCAACTCAAAAGTGTTGGTGCCGGAGCGGGCTAACCTCTGGGAATTTAAACTCCACCAGCAGTGCTAACCTTCACGTGTGTTCGAAATACAAATGACAACAAAGTTCCAGACAATAAATTTTGCTACGCCTGACGCGCGTTTTGTCTATTCAAGACTCATCAGAGGCGCTCTACCAAAAATATTGAAAATGCCAAACACTGTATGAATATGAAGAGCATAGAACAGTATAACCAAAAATACCAAACTGGGGAATCAAATTACTACTAAGATATTCAACCTATGTCTGGGGTAGGAAGAACTCAATGAAGTGCAATTACTACATAAATGCAAGCCATGGCGGCCATGTTTTTTGTCGAATCTAAATTTCTAACTGTATTTTTATAGAAAACATACTACAGAATAACCCTACTAAGTTTCATTACATTTGGCCAAGTGGTTTCAGAGAAGAAGATTTTTGAAAAGTTGAACAAAAAGCTGTGAAAATGGTCAATTTTTACAATCCAAGGGGTATAACTCCTAAAATAACAAACCTACAACTTTGACTCTATCACAACTTTTGTAGATCTTGATGTGCTTAACCATATGCAATTTAAATTTTTACAATATCTTGTATAGTTTTCAAGATATTGGTCTAAAAAAGTGCAAAATTTGGAAAAAATCAAGAAAAAGGGCAATAACTCTTACAACGATTGTCTGATCTTCTTCAAAATTTCAGGGCAGGTAGATCTTGATGTGCTGATCACTTTTACCCCATGCCAGAATTTTGATAACCGTATCGGTTTTTGAGTAATTTGCAAATACTGCAATTTACCCCTATGTTCTATTTTTAGCCATGGCAGCCATGTTTTTTGTCGAATCAAAATTCCCAAAGATGGTTTTGTAAAGGACATACTATAGAACAACCCTACCAAGTTTCATTACATTTGACTTGGCAGTTTCAGAGAAGAAGATTTTTGAAAAGTTGAACGAAGGACACCAAGTGATGGCAAAAGAGCTAAAAACTGGCAAATTTGTTAAATTTACAATAGAAATGTACATGAATAGTCACTCTGGCAGAATTTGTGTGAGGTCAAACAAGCCAATAACAAATTTTGCGCAAACTGGTATTTCTTTTACAACTCAATCTCTGCATCAAGTAAAACAACTGTAAATCAAAATGATTTTTTTTTTGCATACTATAAAACTTACCATTTAGATTTATCTTTCAATGTTGGAGGTTTGAAACCACTTTTTGACATAAGAAACAAGGCCCTGTTAAAAAAAAATGTAGCAAATATGATAGTTTAACAACTAAAAGATTTCGAAAACTTGTATGTGTAAATGTTCATCAAGTAACAGAACAAACCAAAAAAATAAAGTCTATTCAGTTAAAACATGAGTTAAAATCAATCATATCCTTAACAGATAAAGGTCAGGGGTCGAAGGTTGTAAACATAAGTATATCTGTCACAGGCTGTTCAAAGACAAGGTGTTACAATGTATAACAACTTGGCTGGGTTAGATAAAGGCAACATTGAGATATTGTTTTACCCCATTTGATAATGGCCAAACATCAGGGTGATTATGCAAAATGTATTTTTCAAGCATAGCCTATATCATGTATATAACAGGTTGTGATTACTTCATCGGAAGAGGTTCAAACATAGGAGGTTGAAATTTTTAAGATCAAACAGAATATAATTTTCACCTCAATGGATGAAGGTTGTAATTATTACCTCTTTGGGTGAAGGTAAAACATAGGGGTTGTAATTCTTACCACAATCGTGTCATTGGATGAAGGTCAAACAAAGGAGGTTATAATTTTTACCTCATTGGACAAAGGTTAAACATAGGAGGTTGTAATTTTTACCTCATTGGATGAAGGTCAAACATAGGGGGTTGTAATTTTTACCTCATTGGATGAAGGTCAAACATAGGAAGTTGTAATTCTTACCTCATTGGATGAAGGTCAAACATAGGAAGTTGTAATTCTTACCTCATTGGATGAAGGTCAAACATAGGGGGTTGTAATTCAGCAAACTCTATAGCTGTAATGCCAACAGCCCAAATATCACATTGCTGATTGTAACCTCCCTTCCTTTCTACAGCCGCTACTTCTGGCGCCATCCTAAAAAATAGAGTGAAAAACATAAATATAATCTGGTTTTAGCAAGTTTGTGTTTTTTAAAGACCTTCAATGAATTTATTGGAGTTGTTATACAAAAATTCTATAGCTTTAGCTCCTTGGATTTTGCAATTCCTTTGACATTTTTTAATTTAGGTTTATTTACTTTCGTAGAACTATCTTCTAGTAATTTGTTTTATGTTTTGAAATCCCTAGAAGTGTAGAAATCAATATTTATATAATTTAATTTTCACAAATGATTTTTAAAATCTATTTATGCAATACATTTCATTATGCAGATCTACACATACCTTTTTTTTAATAACCTTAATTCAAATTTATCAATTATTTATAGTTCATCTGAGACTTTATCATTGTATGATTTAGTCTAACAAGTACTGAGACTTTTTGCTTCATTAAAAACTTCCAATAATTGCCTTACTACAACTTACCAATATGGAGTACCAATGAAAGACTTTCGTTTACACATTGTCACTGTTATTTGTGCTGACACACCAAAATCAGCTACAAAGTAATTAACAGTAAAAATATTTTTAAAGAATTGAATTTAAGGATTCAAAATTTGTTTCTACCACTGAATTTGCAAGTTATTTCCAATGAGCTTCTTTTTTTAAACATGTATGTTTTCCTTTGTATTTGAAGTGTGAATATAAAACATATAATATCGACAGTTTCCACATTGCTTGTATTGTTCCCTTTTTCATTTAGTAAGGTTATAATGTAAAAGTGTGTTTTTGTAATTTAATACGATTTTTTTTTACATAAACATGGACAAAATATATTCCTACCTAATTTAATATCACCATCATCTGTCAACAAAATATTAGCACCCTGAAAAAGAAATGCATTACATTAATATTTTAGCTTGGCAGCAACCACATTTGGTACACTTCTACTTTTAATACATTCATTTCTATAGTAATTTTGTCATTTCAATTCATTCTTCAGTTTGACATTGCAAAAATAGTTTGGTAATAATTAGATCCAATCAATAAAGGTTTCAGATTTGCATTTAGCAGCTTTTACAGTGTCATAATGAAATGTGAAGTTAATTATTTCTTAATTCTAAACAAAAAATCTTTGATATTATTTATAAGTCAATTGTGACATAAATCTGAGATCGATAGTACGATGTACTTTAATAGTTTTTCCTACAATGGAAAACTTTACAAGGTGAAATGTTTATCACGATTTAGTATTCAGATGACATGAACCAAGCATTTAAACCTGACATTCATAATATACTTCCTGGTTTAGTTATTAAGCTATACCTACTAGCATATATCATATATCTTTAACCAGGAAGAAATTCAAATGAAAAAAATATTTAACACTCCACACACGAAACATACTTAACCTACTGATCTGCATTAAATTTTTATTCCTTTTTAAAATATTGAAGTCTTTAAATTGAAACATAAAGATGACATAAACCGAATAAAATTTGAAAGGCATATCATTTTTATGTAGCCAAAAACAATGTATGTAAAATACTAAAATAAATCAAATTGATTTTTCCTCCATAAATCAACAAATATATTTTTTTTAATCGGATGTTTTACTACAGGCATATCAAATCTTCAAGTGGTAATACTTGTATAGATCATTACATTTGTTATCTTAACATGTTTAACATTTGAAGTGGAGATTTGTGTCTGTTTAAAAATCTTACCACCTGAATGTCCATTTATGAAACCTTATAACATTCTTGCTTATTATATTCCACTTATTTCTAACCTTAAAATTTCACTTGTATATAAATTGTTACATTTTTCTCTTTACATGTTTTAAAAGGAATAGGGGGCGATAAAGCCCCTTTTTAGCCTAAAAATATGAAGGTTGTGCAAACGTGCTCATTTCTGGCTACAATATAACTTAAACTTTGCCTAAAAGGAAAACATGTCAAAATATTTAAAAATGTAATAATTAAGCGTCATAATTCTAGTGGTTTTAGCAAAAATGACAAAATATGCGATATTTTGATCATTTTTAAGGAACGTTTCGGACCAGAAAACATCGTACGCAAATGAGAAACAAATTCATATTTTTAGAGACGGTTTATATAAGCCATATTAACAATCTGTCAAAATATTTAGTTGTTTCTTGCCTGCAGAGATACTTTTCTAGTCCAATTGCTGAAAATTTATGTAAATTGGTGATTTTCAAAATGAAGGTTGTTTCATTTATATTTTTTTCCCAAAATATAATTTAAAAATTAAAAAAAAAATTTCAATTTTTCTTTTTTGGATATTCAATAAATGTTTTATCAGCATAAAATTACATTATTCAATGGTTAAGCCTACTCCTTTGACAAATTGTGCACATTTCAAACCATACCCCTTGAATGTATTTTCATTTCATGTTACCTTACATTTCTGTTTGCTTACCTTTATATCTCTGTGCATTTTGCCTTTACTATGAAGATACTGTAATCCCTGTAAGGTTTCTCTACATATAAAAGCTATCTGACCTTCATTTAAGGGACCAGTAACTGTTGAGAAAAAGAAAATACATTTATTCTTCATCAATTTTCATTTATTTTTTTAAATGATAATCTTGTGTTCAGAAATTAAGTTTCAATGTTAATTGAACAATTGTGATATGCAGGCTGTCATGACGAACTTTGTAACTGAAATTTGGTTAAAATATTGAGGTTAAGATCTGTTGGTGGTGATCAGTTAAGATGTCATCCTTAAGAAATATCACAGAGGTTAAAGTTTGGTTTAGACGGCAGTGTTCTCCAAATGCAAATATAGCACTATTGTGCAACAGCTTTTGTGTTTTTTAACAGAATTATTTTAAAATCCTTTCACATTTTCTTGTAAGGAACACTGCAAGTCTGTAACCATGTCATAGAATGTTTGCAATAAGTATAAACCTTTAAAAATGTCTCTACAAGAGATGTCAAAAATCTGTCAAAGTCAAAAATGGCAGGATTTTGTTAAACAGGAAATAAGTGTGCGACAGACCTGGAATCGAATTCCACCTTAAGGGACCCCAACATGCTGCTGAATACCAAATATCTAGTGGCTTTGATTAGTAAATACTGAGAAAACTGTTACGAAAATTTCTTGCCCGCATGCTGCTCGCCTGCCATTCACCATTTTATAACCCAGATTTTTCACTCCATGAAATCTGGCGAACAAAACTTAGGAGAGTGTACTTTATGCTTGTTAGACTAAAGCATACCATGATAAATATCTTGCATAGAACCTCCACCACAAAATTCCATGGCTATCCATAGTTTCTCTCTCCTAAAAAAAAAATAATAATTCACAATCATTTGAATTATAAAACATTATATTTCTGAATGTATTAAAATTATCATAAGGGAAACAAATGTACAAGTATGCTCCAAGACCTTTATGTATTGAGTTTTATTGCACTTAAAATTCATTCAAATCTTTGTGGTAAAGAGAAGATTTTTTCTTTGAAGGTTATGCAGTATTACAATATAAAATAATTTCATTTCTATTGATGCAGACTCACATACCTTAAATAACTGCCAAAATAAGCCACAATATTTTTATGCTTGCAGTCCTTCATCATAACTATTTCTTGTTGTATGATGGCAAAGTCATCTCCTAAAGAAAATAAAAGACAGAAAAGATAAAATGAATAAATGTAAATAAATATACATAGGAAAAGGTCAAAATTACTGACATGACCAACCAGCAACATCTAGAGGTGCAACTGTATACTAACTAACTCCTTTTACTGTTATATCTTTGACTTGTAATTTTGCAAAAATTATACATGTACAACAAACAAATAAATACTGAAAACAAGGGTGTGCAAACCAACAAGAATCAATAACAAATGCTTATACATTAAACATGTACATTAATTTCATTTAACTATACAACAGACTAAAAACAAATCTGAAATACATGTGAGTTGATCATAGGACATGAAAACATCTTTAAAATGAAAGGAGTACAATTAAATAGTACTTGTAATGCATTTATGGGAAAGCAAATTATACATGTTTATGTAATTGGTTTCCAATATAACAATTTTCAAAACAATAATTGACATAAATAGATTTTTTTCATATTTCCTTGTTTTTTATAACAATATGATTATCTTGAAATTAACATTGTTCTATATCACATTAACGCTATGAATTGTCAAAAGTACTTGAAAGAAAAAACACTGACCAATGCATTATAAAATATAAAACAAATCATGAACATTTAATCAGTCATTAATGTCCTTAACTAATAACCATGACTTTGTGAATCATGAAAATTACCTGGCTCCAATTTGATCATTTTGATAGCTGCTAATTCATCTGTATTAAGGTTTCTTGCCTGTGAATAATATGAATTTTGCTTATTTTACTAGATCATCAATTTCAGGGATGAAAATACATGTAGCAATTAACAAATAAATGTAAGACACAATGGGAGATATCCATTTATATACATGTAGCAATTAACAAATAAATGTAAGACACATTGGGAGATATCCATTTATATCTATATAATACCATACCAGTTATACAATTGTATATTTATACATGTCACATGTAAATGTTTTAGACCCCATGCTTACAGATAAATTGAAGCAAATAAGTTACGTAAACTGACCCATACATGTATCAAACTTCCAAAATATAACTATGTGGTGCTTCCAAAATTTCTTAATTGGGGCAAATGGATTCTTCCAAACACATTTGTAGGAATTAACATGTCATGTATATACATGTATACAATTTACAGTTTACTAACTTTTTTTCATTACTGCCGAAATGTACATTGTACATCAGTAAAGATTACATGGACATATGTACAAAGTACATGCAAAATTATCAAACATTTCACAAACAATTAACTAGGCAAAGCAGGATCATGAGGATATTGGACAGGGGTTCAAATTAGCACTGGTCCGAGGTCCGGGACCCTCAATTTTTGATGCAGGGCCAACAAAATTTCATTGACAAAAGTCCTGGACCTGTCAGTATTCACAATAAATGTTATCAAGGACCTTTCAATTTCTTCTGGAGGACCGTCCATTCTGGACTCCAAAAAGTCCTGGACTTTTTGCTCTCAAATGTTAATTTGAACCCCTGTTGGATTAAAACACTGTAAGAATTTTAACACCTTTTTAATACCTAGGTTGCACATTAGCCATTTTCTCCGATTTTGATACAAAACTGGTCCAAATTTGGTGTTAAAAGAAATGCATGTAAGTGAAATCTGTTGGAAATACTTGTTTTTACATTTTTGGACCCATAAATAATGACCAACGAGACTAACTTTTCAATAGTCTTTCATTTTCTCCTGAAGTAAACAAAAAATGCCCGACTTCCATAGCTCCCATGTTTGTTGACATCATTTTTCCTCCTCTTGACCTTTGACATAAGTACATGTAAATTCAGGAATGGATCAAATGTGCAACGCATGTATTGCCAATTCACCAATATCAATGATAATTGTTGCTGTGTGCCAAAAATATCTGTGTTGCTTAATCACATCCTTCTTTTTTATATATATTAAAGCATTAGGTCTGCAATATTATATACATGTACCTTTAATTAAGTACACTTTTTACCTGCATGGTTACAAATCTCATATCACACTACACAGAAATGGTTAATGGCTTTACAATCATGATCAAGATTTCGGGATTATCACAATTCACATCAGACACCTGACATGTATGATTTGTGAATTATGATTTTTTATTGGCCGTGGCTATTTTGCCGTAACCGGCAAAATAGTCTCCCAGGCTATTTTGCCGTAATTGTTAAAATTAATTAATTAACACAGGTATCAAGGCCTAAACCCGACTAATTAGGGATAACTTGTACATGAAGATAATTAAGAAAAAAAAATCTTTCGGTAAATCAGTGCTATTATAGTTTGATGGTGTTTGATTCAAGGCATTGAAATGTCTTTTTAAATTAATATTTGAAAGTTAATATTTAATTTTAAAAATAAGATTCTGATAAATTATACGATAAAAATATGTGTTTTCTTTTTCATCCAAGAAAATGAAAACGTAGATAAAATGTTAATGAAATTAATTTATGGTTGAGATCTCAAATGGATTTTTTTATATAAAAAAAAATTGTGACTGCCAACCATTTAGCAGCTTCATAAAAAGCTTAAAAAGACGAAACTTCTCGAAATCGTAACACCGCTTATCCCTTGTACAATCTTGATTGACAAGCGCTTAATTCCTGTGAACGTATTTAAATTTTGGTTCATCCTATATTTTGCTATATAGAATATATATCTATAAACATTAAAAAAAAATGCAACTTACTTTAAAAAGATATTTGATTATTTTTTTAACTAAGATTTTCTATTTTTTCTGAAATAAAATTAAGGTATGCAATATCATTTTTAATTTATGATATTACCCTGTTAATGATCTATGATCTAGTTCCTTTGAACCAATGTAATTGGCTGTTTGAGAATAAAGATATATAATGAATATAGAAATAATTTGTTCCACTCGATATTTTGCTAATTAAGTGTACAACATAATAAAATCTGTTACGGCTAAATAGCCTGTGGGACTATTTTGCCGGTTACGGCAGAATAGCCTGTGAGGCTATTTTGCCGGTTACGGCAGAATAGCCACCGCCTTTTTATTAGTTTTCAGGATTTGCAAGTATCAACCAGTGCAATGAATGTTTTTCAGCCAAAATCCAATCCCATATTCTGATGACTAATCTCGACTCAAAAGTAAATAACCATACCAATATTTCTTATGTCTTTAAGGTAATGTGAACCAAAAAAAAAGATACTCTAACGATATTTGTTTTCTTCGAATGAATGTGACAAGTAAACAAATCACTTAAAAACGATCGGAAGCACTTGATAGTTCAGTTGCTGTATCTCACCTTGTAAACATCCCCGTACGTCCCACTCCCCACTCGCTGGATGAGCTCGAAATCATCCTGGGGATTACGACGGAGGATGCCAGAATCTAACTGTGGGTTATAGGCCATCATTGTCAGGTTGTTACATTGTATCTTGTCCTTTTCTTCAGAAACATTTCTGTCATTTCGCTATCAAAATATTGTATTCAAGTTCCGCTACATGCGTGCGCATTGTCACAAAGGGAGGAAACCTAATTTCGCGGATTTTATTTTTCCACACGGAAAAAAGGAAGAAAAACGGATAAACTGTTAAATATAAATTCAAATAGATAAATACAAAGTTAACAAAACCAGATATTTAAACATAACTTGCATGATGTGCTATTGGGATTCAATCATTTGACCGACCATTTAACTTGAAGGGGCCTGGTTTTTTTCCCTAAAAATGTTTTTTTAATTTGATTTTTGACGAACAAAAATCTGTTAGCAGAGTTTAAGAAAAAAAAGTATTCTAAAGAAGGATTTCCTTTAATTAAAAATAATACTAATAATGAAAAAAATATTCTGTCGCGATGCCTTTAAAAAAAAGAACATTTTTGCCGCACTCTGCATGGAAAAGAATTTTCCGACCAGAACAAAAAACCAAGCCCCCCCTTAACGTAAATGGTCTGTCCATAAGAACACTGGCACAATTTTGAGAGTGTTGTAAAATATAGAGAGTAAAGACACTTACATTTGTGTTCCAGTTAAAAAAATAGCAAGCCCATATTCCATAAAATGATACCTTGTGTTTTTGTTATAAGATATTGCGGGCATTTTTGTACAGAAAAAAGTTTTTAAAAGGATTTAAAAAGTTTGCACATGGCTTTGGTTTTTTACAGACAACATATTTTACTTAAACAAATGCCTCTCGCATGACGAAGATAAAACACATTATTAAAAGTGCACAAAGTGCACAAGTGCACAAATCAGCAGCAATTAAAAAAGTCACAATTTTAAACAGCCAACGACAGCCTTCCATGTGACAAAATTAAGTTGCCACTGTCCTTCTCGTCGTCTTGCAATTGGCCTACTTTACGTTATGTGGACATAGGGCGAACTTTGCTGCTCCCCATTTAGTTCTGTTTCTTAAGGTGTTGTTTTTGCTTTTCCCATGTTTTGTCAAGTTATATGATATATCCTTATCAGTTTTGATCTGCCTCTTTTGCGATGTTTCTGAAGATTCCATTAAATGCTCGACGAATTCATTTACAACCTCTTTCTGTGATCGTTCTTTCAATGGGCTCTTGTTTTGTTCTTTTCCATACAACGTCCTTTCTGATATCTTATTTGGCCATTGATTCCTATCATTTGTAACTACCTCACAGTATTTCTTGTTATACCCTAGTATGCAAACAAAATTTTGGGGGTATATAGGAATCACCCTGTCCTTAACTACTCAATGGATTTTGATGAAACTTTAAATGAAGGAAGTGCATCATATGTAGATGTGCATTAATAATTTTCATTGCTCTCAGATATCATTCAGGGGGGATAATTAGACTAAACCTTTTTTAAATACAGTATTTAATGGGAGACCTCGTAAGCGCTTCTCCTCCTGAACCGCTCAATGGATTTTGTTGAAACTTTACATGAAGGAAGATTTTTATATGAAGATGTACATGAAGAACTTTCATTGCTCTCGATTATATTTCAGGGGAGATAAATGGACAGACTTTTTATTAATATTGTCTTCTCTTCTCTTCTCTTCTCCCGTATACTGCCCACATTCATCTTGTTGAATATACTGGCAGGCTGCGCATGTTAAAAACGGTTAAAAACAGGATAAAAACAGGTGTTCTATGTTTTACTTCATGGTTGTCACTTGAGATTTGAAGATCTCCAGTGACTTTGCCTCGGCGATATCAGGTGGCAGCTTGTTCCAGTCTCTTGTGGTATTTGGAAAGAATGACGATTTCCTGCAGTCCTTGGTTGATGTTTGTTGGGTAAATGTATGGCTCTCTGAGTGTCTGGATCTTCTTAGAGGCTCTTTCAGGTATTTGGTACTATCGATGGCTACTTCATTGTTGACTATTTTGTAAAACATACAAAATCTAGCCTCTTTTCTTCTCTGTTGAAGGGATTTCCACTCCATCTGATTTATTAGATCTGTGACGCTTGTTCTTTGTCTGTACTGGTTGGTCACATATCTTGCTGCTCTTCGTTGTACTTTTTCCAGCTTGTCGATATGGTTTTGATGGTATGGGTCCCAGACTGTGGCAGCATACTCTAATTGTGGTCTTACCAGGGACTTGTAAGCTTGGTCTTTGATTTTTATAGATTTGACATGGAGGTTCCGATGTAGAAATCCCAGGCTTCTGCTAGCTTTATTAGTGATGTTGTTTATATGTTCTCCCCAGTCTAGTTTTTGTGTGATGGTGCAGCCTAAATATTTTGTTGACGTCTCGTGGTTTAGGGAGTGACCATGAAGTTGATAATTCCATTTAATTGGTCTGTGTTTTTTGCTTATGGTCAGCACTGTACATTTGTTTGGGTGAAATTCCATCTTCCACTTTTCTTCCCAGAGAGCAAGCTTGTTGAGGTCCTCTTGTAGTTTTTGACAGTCTGCATCTGATGAGATGGCTAGGTAAACTATGGTATCATCAGCGGACAGTTGAATTGAGGTTGTGTGGGAGGTCATTTATATAGAAGAGGAATAAGCTGGGTCCCAGTACTGAGCCTTGTGGTGCTCCAGATTCTACATTGACTTTGTTTGAAGACTCCCCTTCTACTACCACTTGCTGTGTTCTATTTTGTAAAAATGCACTTATCCATTTATTTGTCTTTCCTCTAATCCCATAATGATGAAGTTTGTTTAGTAGTAAGCTGTGCAATACTTTGTCGAATGCCTTGGAGAAATCGAGTATCAGTAGGTCAGATTGTTTTCCTAGCTTCAGGTTTTTTGTCAGGTCATCTATGCATTCGATTAGTTGAGCTTCGCAAGATCGTTTACTTCTGAATCCATGCTGTAGGGGATATAGTATATTGTTGGCCTCTGCATGTTTCATGATGTTACTGGTTACAATATGCTCCATTATCTTACAGGTAATACAGGTAAGAGAGATTGGTCTGTAGTTAGAGGCTAGATATTTTAGTCCTTTTTTGAATGCAGGTGCTGCTAGTGCTGTTTTCCAATCTTGTGGTATGGTGCCGGTTTCCATTGAATAGTTGAATATGTGTGTTAGTATTGGTGCAATTTCTGTGGCTAGTTCTTTAAGTACTGTTGGTTTGATGTTGTCTGGGCCTGCTGCTTTATGGGGATTGAGGTTTTTAGTTGTTTTTTCTACTCCATTTGTAGTTATTATGTATTTGATTCTTTTACATCAATCGATAAATGTTTCTTAGCTAGTTGTCAGTAACTTCGAGTGTTCTCAGGAGAGTCCCTCCTTGTCTTGTTGTTTTCGTACAGTATTTTGTCTTAGGTTCTCTCTTGTTGAATTGAACTTTTGTCGATTGAGTTTTACAGTGTGTTTTATATGTAGCTTTGTGCAAGCTTATCAATAGGGGGAAGGTTGGATCCAAAAAACTAGTTTAACCCCGCCACATTTTATATGTGCCTGTCCTAAGCCAGGAAACTTTGCCAAAGCCTTTGTTTGTCCTTGTCATTCTATGTTAACTGTTTGATGTAAAGAATTGAGTCTTTCGTTGATGATTTAGGGATTGGTTTTGATACTTTTGTATTGTATTATAAGTCTTGGGCCAATGCAAGACGGTAAGCAGTGACCTATGGTCATGTTGAAGACTGGTTGCTGTTTTCCGTTGTGATTTTTTGAATTGCTGTTTGTTTATGTTTGTTGTGTCGCGTACACTTATTCCACATCTCAATATCGTATATTATGATGCTTCCACTATCTGGATAATTCCCTGGTTGGTCTGACATGTAGCCTTGTCGTTCAAATTCCTCCTTAGTAGTGGTACATGCTGCAGAGAAGACTGACTGGAATTGATGGTTTAGTATGTTTGCCTTTGCTGTTGGGTCAGTTTCTAAGACACCGTCTTTTCTTAGTGGTGCCACACCACTCTTGTCACTTTTTTGTGCTTTATGTAAGTCCAGAATCTCTTGGATAGACATTGGTTTTCTTTGTCTTCCTCTGGTGTTATGATCTGTTCTATGTATTTCCAATATGCTCTTCTTGATTCTCTTTGTACTGTTTGTTTAAGCATCTTATATCACTTGATATCATTTGTGTGGTTGGTCTTCTTTTTCTTTTTGTATGCTCTGTCTTTCTTTCTGATAAGTGCCTTGATTTGCTGGGTTATCCAAGGGTTTTTGTCTTTAACTTTGCAGGTTTTGCTTGGTATATGCGCTTTTGTGCTATCTTCTATTCCATCTTTAAATGTTTTCCATACTTTGTCAATATCCAATTTTTTGTTGATGCAATCTTGCACATCAGTGAGGATCTTTTTCATGTCATCTTTCATGCTTTCCCATCTCGCTTTTCTGTATAAGGGTATTTGTCTTGGTTTTTGTTTGTTGATCTTTGGCTGTATATCTAGCTCACTGTAGACAATGTCATGGTCTGAAATTCCGGGCATAACACTGGTTCTCATTATGTTAGCCGGACAATTTGTGATCATTAGGTCTAGTGTTTTGTTGTTTCGTGTTGGTTCTTCTACGAGCTGAGCCAAGCCATTGTTATCTAATATCTCTGTAAGGTAGTAGTGGTGTTCAGCGTACTGAGTGCCTTGTTGCAGCGTTTTTATGTTCCAATTCCAGCCTGGAAGGTTAAAGTCTCCCCCAATTAAGATGTGTGGGTTATTTGATGATGCTCTTCCAACTGATGTTTCAAATTCCTCGAGACTTGTCATACCATTTAACGGGAGACCTCGTAAGCGCAACTCCTCCCAAACTGCTCAATGGATTTTGATGAAATTTTACATGAAGGAAGAACATCATATGTTGATAAACATGAAAAATTTTCAATGCTCTCGGATATTGAGGGGAGTTAATTGGACTTGAGTTTTTTAGGCAATACTGTCCAATATGAAGCGGGGGTATCCTTTTGTGACCTCGCTCGCAGTATTATTTGATTTTTTGCCTGGATTTCACAGTGCAAAACCTGTGAGGACGCAGCAATTTCTAACAAAACCTCTTGATATTTAATTTGGTACGTTTGCAGCTGTAGAGAACTATATGATGAGATTAAATTAGATCTTTTCTGTCTGCTGACTTGCTTTACTTTATGACACCTAGTATGGAAAAT
The DNA here is from genome assembly GCA_963971305.1 of Arcuatula senhousia. Taxonomy (NCBI): domain Eukaryota; kingdom Metazoa; phylum Mollusca; class Bivalvia; order Mytilida; family Mytilidae; genus Arcuatula; species Arcuatula senhousia. The sequence goes on from OZ020304.1 coordinate 52,256,232, forward strand.
GATAAAAGAAAAGCTGAGAGTTCTTGCATTCTTTTGATATTTGTAGTTTGTGTCTCATATCAGATGGAAAGATTTCTGGTCTGTTGCTCATCTACTTCTGGTTTGTAATCTAAGTTTATTTTTGCAGCAACCAAACGATATCAGCTAACAGTTTAATGATCTTTAAATCATTGTCTCCGAAAACTGGAGATTGCTTTACCAGCTGGTTAGGGCAGTCTTATCCTTATGAACCTTGTTTTAATACCAGAACAACTGTTAAGAGCTAGCATATTCCTTTAAGTATACATGTCTTAGGTTAATGAAACCTGAGTTGCAGTATGCCAGAGAACAACACTTAATAATTCACTAGCACAAATGTATTCATATAACCCCATCATTCAACCCATCTTCGCAGACCAAGGGTTTATACCATCCACTTACACTAAATTATCTTCACCCTTGGCTAGCTAAGATGCATTCAATTTTAATTTCTGATTTTGAATTTGGGAAACTTCAATTTTTCATCAAAAGTAAAGCTGGAGCTTTTGGGGGGGGATCTGCACATCTCAGTAACCAGCGGGTTTGTTTTCATGAAATGTCTTGCCTTTGGAGTGGAGGAAGGCAAAATGCTGTGTTGGCGTAGACAATAGGGGTTTTAAGCGCCTCTGTAATACCCTACTACTATTCCAGCATAATCATCTTCATCTCCATCATGTGAGACGCTCATGTTCACTTTTGTTTCTATGGGAGTAAATTAAATAGCGTTGCTTAAGATGAAGTTAAGCTAGATGAGTTTCTTCATACTATCATTGTCATCAAGGTGAATAGATAGACTATCCTGGATTATCTTTGCTATTTCGACTTTTGATACTCAAATGTCTCTCTGTTATTACTTTTTATCTTTTAAAAGGTTAGTGAGGACACCTGACCTGAAAAGTGATGAATTCAAAAATCACCAATGTTTATATTTGTTAAATATTGGCCGGGTCTTCTTATGTACGAATATTGGACCACCTTTCCAGACTAGTTTTTTTTTTTAAATATTTAGGTTCAAACTTAAAAATTATCATAAAATCTTGTCTCACAAAAATTTTATGAATTTAAAGAAAACAAAAGTAATAAGAAGAAAGTATTCGTACTCAAAAAGTTAAACCAGCAATAAAGGATATTGACCATATCATGCAGAACAAGAAATGGTGCTTTAAACCATATGACTTTATGAATGGAATAGAAACAACTAAACCATCTTTCAAAGAGGGTAAACGGATAACTTTAACCACCCCAAAAAACTTCATTGAAAAAATTGCCAAAAATTTTAGTAAGGCCTCACTTGGGGCAATGGACGTAATTACGGTAGGTCCCGTGTCCGGCGACAGGATTGTTTTTTCGAGAGGGATTTACAATTGTCCTGGTTTTTTCAAGAGAATAATCAATAAAAATGTAAACTTTGGTGATATTTAGTGATTTTTAACTGAAAGCGAAGAAAAAATGCTACCAACGGGTAGGCATATTTTAGTATTATCATATTGTATAACAACGCCGATTCCTATAAAAAAAAATGTGATTCCTAAATAAAATTGTGGCCCATTTTTTGAATTTTTTACCTTTTTGCATTTTTCTCCCCTTAAAAGACAAATGTATTGAACGAGATTGCTAACCATTATAGGTGAACATCAATGTTATATAATGACATCCTGAACATTGATGCCAAAAGGTTGCGTCTTACATATTTTTAAATTAAAATAAAATACATCTTTTTCAAGAGGCGTCCAGGTTTTTGAAAGAGAGGTCCAGGTTTTTTCATAATTTAGATAGACAAGTTGTGCGTGTTGTTTACCTCTTAAATCATATTTTAAAAGACATTGTATGTTGTTAAAAAAATAAGAATATGGTACTATCATTTCAAGGGTTTTGGACAAGAATACGTCAGTTAAAGTCAAGAATTCAGTCTTATATAGCCTATATAAACACTATATAAATATTGACGCCTACAACCAGAACCCATTAATCTATTGTCTATAAGCATAACTATCAACTGTTATAAATTGAAAATAGCCTCCTTGAATAAAATGTTTCTGTTGCGACAAACAGAAAATGCTTACAGTTTCTGGGCTACCTTCTTTTAACTTGACTTGTAGTTGTTTCTTGGATGTGTTTGTTTGTATCATAGAGTCGTCTTCTTTCATGTCTGCTCTTTTATTCAGGATTATATAAGACTCGAATGCCCTTTCAGTACGTCTTAATTTTTACAAATATGTATTTATAGTTTCAACAAAAAACTTCATAAGAGTATGCTCCCAAGGCGAATAGGTTAGCAGCAGCGCTAAGCTTGTCGGTAAAAGTCCACTAAAGAGCGCTCAGAAACCTGTAATCTTTCCAGGCCGCTTAGCCCACAAGGCGACTGGGATGTGTGCCACAGGTGGTTGAATGAGGCAGCCCTGTCATAATAAATGCCGGTTCATCAGGCTATACTAATGCGGAAACTTGACCGTAAACCATATTGGACCAACGTGCGTGGAGAGTTCCAAGGTTCATGCACGTAAAATATCCCATTGTGCACCGCCACAGGCTAAATTTTCCACACCTACCCACCTCTTCCCTTTTCCAGTGATCTTCAAAATTTACAGATCCTTTGTTTCCCACTCCAACCCCGCTTCTCTCTCTCAGTGAGTATAGGTTCAAACAGGATTCAGCATTGTATTTTCGCCAGATAAAGGATGCTTATGTGAAACTGGGTAACCCACACAGGTAGATGTTCCATCTAGTATGACCTCATTTCGGGTAAGGGTTCTTCATTGTCAGTCACCATATGGAAGGGTTCCAAATTGTGCGAAACTTTTGAGGAAGGATTTCGTCACTTTCTGGATGCATTGGCCTATGGTGCGTTAAGGGTACATTGGCCTATCTTGTGAGTTGGTTCGTTTTACTTCTGGTTTGTGGTCGTGCATGGGTCCTTCGAATGACATACATGGGTCTGTGTCCTGGATGGGTCTACAGAATTCATTTTGGTGTTTCAATTAGCTCTTGTCCTGCTGATTATGACTGAAATAGTGTCGACTGGACATAAAACAAACATAAGAGTGTGAGATTCAAATGCTATTTCAGTTTCTGTATCTTTACATACATATGTATACGTTAAGGGGTTCCAATATCTCACATTCCTTAATGTTTTTATCAAATATCCCGTATCCAAAATAGTGGTTTTTTTCTTATCTTATATCCCTGTAAATAGAATAGATTTAAATATTCTATATCCCAGTTTGTTTTGCCTCAAATATCCCGTATCCCAGGAATAAATATGTAACTATCCCATATTCCAAAACACCCTTAAACTCTTGAAATAACAGAATGCACCAGTGGAATATGCTCTTTTTGTATTTATTTGTTTCTGACATACATGTAGATTTTATAGTTTCAAAGACTTGAAAAGGCACAAAAACAAGATTGCAACTTACCTTTCAAAATTTTGCCCACCGTAACAATCGCTCTTTTTGAAACCTGTAATTTATTAAAGCACATCAAGAAAGTCACAAACGTACAAATGTACCATAAAACTAATTTTGTCAAAATACTAATTTAGTCCTCAAAGATAATGCATTTGGGCAGCCTACTTATGCTTTAAAGTTAGTAACAAACTTGATATTTCGCATGTAATGTGTTTAAATGTATGTTTATTGAGTAGGAGGGATATTAGTTTCCATTTAAGTCGTATAGTTTCCACAAAACCCAGTGCCTTTCTTTAGTCAAACTTTTCAAAAAAACCAGGACACCTCTCGAAAAAACCGGACAAGTTGTTGTGCCTCTTGAAAAAACCTGATCAATTTTAATAAATCCTTTACGGACTTTTTTGGAAGAAAAGTAATAATTCGAACATTATTCCTCTTTTTTGTTTTGTTTCACTTACAATTGAGAATTTAAGCATTGTTTTGTAAACGGACAGTCAAAAAAACCTGGACCTCTCTCGAAAAAACTGGACAATGCCTCTCGAAAAAACAATCCTGTCGCCGGACACGGGACCTACCGTGGAAAACCCTTGGTATGTGTCTGATAGAGATCTTGCGTAAATTTGAAGTAAGTGATGGACCTAAGGTAGTACTCCACAATTAATTTATTAAGCTCATTTTTGCATGTGCTCGACGTTGACTATTTTGTCCCTGGTTCTTGTAATCGCTTAAACTGCTATTTGCACTTTAAACTAGGTGGTGTTCCAAACTTCGGGCATGTTTAGTCGTGTTTAGTGCCGTATTTGGTTTCTTTGTTGTACTCGTTGCCCCTAGCAACTCTTAACATTTGTCAAAAATTTGGGGACAAAAATACGCAAAAATCGGGGTTTTGTCCTTTTTTTTGAACGTTGCCAGTAGTCGAGCTTTCGGTTCAGGTGAAACGTAACATGTATGAAATGAAAGCCCGAAAACAGTCCTTTCTTTTAAGACCAAATAAACCTATCCGACTTCGGCTCTTTTTTCCGCTAAAATTGTTCAAACTTAAAAATCTAAAAATAGCACATTCAAATTTAAGCCCATCCGCTGGTCACCATGCACAGCCGGAAGCGACGCTTTATGATCATTGGTATTGATTTTTTCAAAATTATTCTTTTAAACAATAACTGTTGATCGTAATTTTTATATAACGGATCCAGATTTTTAATTTGTCTTGTTTTAAGACCAAAACGAATCAATATTTTCATTTAACAAAAAAGTTCAGGGGCCACATACGAAAACAATACTGTGAAAAAATCCTAATTGTGGAGTACTACCTAAAGTGTTTCCCACAATGGCTTATGTATAATGTCCATATAAAGCGTGATACCAAACAACCTAGGAGTAAAAGCAGCCGGAACTGCTGAGCACGGGCACAGGAGTGAGAATTTCAAATTGATAAAAACAGGTCAAAACCTCTAAAAAATTATCTTCACCCTTGGCTAGCTAAGATGCATTCAACTAAACCAATAATATAAGATCCAAAGGTTAAGCAAATCAATGTTGTAGTACTGATCTTCCAGAAATTGATGAATTTATTGCCTTAATTAAAGCAAGAGGCTTCAAGGGGACTGATAGCTCAACTAACCTTTGATGCTAAAGCTTCTTACACAGTGTGCAACATGGTCTACATGTACCTGGTAATTTACATGACAGAAACAAGTTAAGATTGAAAACACTCTTTTGATCAAGAAAGTCCCCCTCCCCAAAAAAATGATTAAATAGTTAAAATTGTTAGAAAACAGTAAAAGGGAGATAACTCTTCAATGGATGATCTCACAATTTGACCCTGAAATCATTTTTGAAGATCTTTATGAGCTGAACAATTCTGCAACTTTTCCTCTAGTATATAGTTTCAAGAAAAATTTCAATCTGCAAAAATTGTCAATTTTTATGATTAAGGGGAAATAACTCCTGTAAAAAGTTGTCCTCCACCTTCAACTCAATTGGGAGTTTTGTAGAGCTTTTGATGCTGAAGAAGGTAAGTTGCTTGGGATTTTCTCTATCTCTTACAAATACTTTTTGACCTATAAACCAAACACTATGATTTGACCCCTCTGTTCTATTTCTTGCAATAGTTGGTTGGCCGCATTCATAAATTTCACAGACTTGGTAGAGGACATCCTAAAGATTAAGTGAACAAAGTTTGAAGGCATTTCCTTCAGAGAAGATGATTTTAAAATCAGTTAAATTGAATAAAAAAAATATAGATAAAAAACAGTTGAAGGGAATTACTCTTAAGGTTCATCTGACATTCATTTTTGTAGATCTCAATGAGCTGAACAATTTTGCAATGGTAATTTTTCCACTAGCACTAACTGTTTTCAAGATCAAGTCAAAATACTGTGGAAATGGTCAATTTTGGTGATTAAGGGGAAATAACTCCTATAAGGAGTTGTCCACATAAATTTCACCAACTTGGTAGGGGACATCCTTAAGACCAAGTGTACAAAATTTGAAAGAATACCCTTCAGTGGTTTGAAGAAAGAAGATTTTTAAAGAAAAGTTAACGGACAATGGATGCCTGGTGATAAAGGTCAACGTCAGTGAGTACAAATCAGTGAAGTGATGTGTAAGGTCAAACAATTAACATTAGCTCTGAAGAGGTGTTGACCGGCGGCAAGATTGACTGTTTGGCCAATATGAGGTCCTTGCATGGTTGCCAAGCTTGTGTGGGAGGGAAGCCAGATATTAATCCAAGGTGGAAAATTTGTGAAAACCACGAGCAACAGTATTTGCCTGGAAACATGTGTGGCTCAAACCAACAGAAGTGTTGACCTGTGATTTAAAGTCCCATGCCTTAACCACTCGGCCACCGCACTCCTGTCCCTTTGGGTCAGGTGAGCTAAAAGTGACAACTTTCAGCCATTGGCAATTAAAAAACTGAAGAATTTAAAGCTAATTCAATCATAACTGCCAAAATCTTCAATCCTTATTCAATGACATATGGAAAGAGAAAAAAATCCTACTGAATGGAATATTAAAATTGACTTATTCATTGTAATAATTGGAGAGGCATAACACTCATATTAACACCAAGTAATATATTGGTCAAGATAATCATCAAAAGAACTTCAAATACCATAGTCAATAAACTGAGCAAGCAGGATTTGAAAAGGAAAGGATGCATATTTTAATGCTAAGGAATATGATAATGCAATGTAATGAATGGCAACAAACATTGACAGACAGACAGACAGAAATGATTTATATATACCCCGAACTGTTTGTGAGAATGTAATAATGAATACCTTTTCATTTAGGTTAAAATAAAAACATAAACTTTATGATCTTTTTGGAAGTTGCCATGATGCAAGTCAAAAGAGAAAATTCAACACTTACAGTAAAATGAACAACAGCACTGATGTGGCATCCAAGCAATGTGAAGGCTTAGCTGCTCTTAAAATTGTGTATTTGCTACATACCATATCTAGTTCCAGGAGGTCAGCAAAACTATAGGATCAAATGGCCATTAAGTACCAACAAAAATGAGAGATAAAAACTTCTTATATACCAGGTTCACTTAATTTTGTTGAGTGTTGATAGAGGATTTGCACTGAAACAATAATTTAAGAATTTCAAATGTAACAAATATTGTATGCAAGTTTCATGAAAAACCATTGGGGGGTTCATAAGGAGTTACATGCACACTACGGAAAACTCCCCAAAAATCATTTTTATCAATTTTTAAAATGGAAGGTGCAGATCTACATTATGTCACCAAGATTGTGTGATAGTTTTATGAAAATTCATCAAGTGGCTTAGGAGGAGCTGTGGCAAAGAGATGGGTACCCCCTTGTAGTCAAACAGACCACTCTCACTTTATTCCCCCACTATTAAAACAGAGATATAATATGTGTTTTAATTTTTTGGCTTGGTATATATTGTATTGACTACAGTGTCAATACTCTTTAATAGTAATTGCATATTTAGCTGTAACTGTGGTATGATGTGTAAGGAGTTCAACTGGGAACTGAAATACAAACATAGCATGTTTGAATCAATTCAATGACAAATTGTCATGTACATGTAGTATCATTGAGATTGAGTAAGATGTCCTGTTGTGACTCAGTAAATGTGAACCTGGTGTTCTAGCTGTTGGCACCTGTATGGCAGCTCTGTCTGTTTACTACATGAGGAGTTTAGAATGGTTCAAGTTCAAATAGCAAGTAACATTTTTATTGACTTAAATTACATATCTGTCATGAGATATCAAGAGCATCTGTAAGTGCATTCATGTCAATGTTTTCAATGTCCACTTGCATGTTCTTATCTGGTTGTTGGTTGTGCCAATGTTTACCCCTACCACCCCTTCCCCTCCCCCTACTCCTCTGGAATCCTTTAGATACTCCATGACCAAAAGAAAAATTCTGTGGAACCCTGGAATTAAAGAAAAAAAAAACATGGTAATTAATACAGAGTAAAGGTAATTTTACCTTTGTTAATCTTTCTGACTACTAGACTATTGAAATGATACCAACAAATGGCATGGCTTGCAATACATCTAACAGGTTAGGTACAAGTGCAAAACAAGCTAGGTAGATCAGTCAAGCTTGTAAAGCTCGATCAATCTTAAAATTATTATCTCCCTTTGCTGTTTTTGACAAAACAAAGCATATTTTTTTTCAATCTTCCCTGTGCATCATGAAATTGTAGATTCTCTTTTCAAAGATGCTGTTTGTCAATATGCAACCATAATATTTCATTTCTACCGTGGAAAATATTTTTGTGAAAAGTTTAATTTTGCAATAAGTTCAATTGGTTTTTGAAAAGTTGACGGTAAAACATTGATATTTTGATTTTTTTTGTTCAGGTATGCTAACTTAAAGTTAATAGAAAGTTTCATCTTGCACTGACCCAAATTAAATTTGATATAGATCTTTTTGTCAAAAAAAGCAAAGGGAGATAATACTGTAATCTAAAGCTCGACTGAGCTTACCTAGCTCGTTTTGCACTTGTATCTAACCTGTCTAAATTTAAGTTGTTTATAGCAGAAACTTTAAAAAATAAAAATAAAAACTTTGTCTCAGACCTTTTATAATCAGATAACCCTTATAGCACTTTCATATTAAAGATGATAAACTGCTATTCTACACCTGTACATAATAAACTGCATATCAGGAATGTTTTGTCTAAGGTTCTCTCTAGTGGAATTGAACTTTGATTGTTTTGATTTTTATTGTGTGTTTAGTTTTTGTGCTTTGTCTAGGAATATTGTATAGGGGAAGGTGGCCCAAAAAACTAGCTTAACCCCACCACATGTTCCTTTCCTAAGCCAGGAATCTTTGACAAAGTTTTTGTTCGTACTTGTCTTTTTGATGTTTTCTGTTCATTGTTTAAGAAGGGGGTCTATCTGTGACTATTTCAAGGCTGGATTTAAATTATATGCATTGTATGTAGACCATGGGCCATTTACAGAACCACGTGCAGCGCCTACTGGCCTCATTGAAGGCTGCTGGCGGTTATCCATTGTGGTATTTCTGAATTGCTGCTCGACTGTGGGCTGTGTTACGTACACTTATTCCACATCTCATTATTTTCTATATGGCAGAATATTATGTCTCTTTTTTAAAATAGAAAACAAATTCTTACAAACCTATAACTGTACTGTATTTTAGGTTTATCAGTTGAACATGTAGTTGATTGCTCTGCAACCTCCATGGACTCTGATGAACTGGGAGAAGGTTCTTTGACTGACTTTGGTGTATTGCTGATAAATCAATAAACAAATTCATAATTTCAACTCGAGCAAGTTTCAAACTGATAGCGATATTACCAGTAATGGTATGCAGACATTTTTAAATCAGTAAATTACCATATGATTGGCTATGCAGTGCTTAAACTTGCAAGATACAGAAACTATTGTATCTGAAATTGGACTTATCAAACATGCATTCAAATGAAACTTTATCAAATACATGTATATGAAACCAACATACAATTGCATATTGTTAAGAACATGACTGTTAAATGGAATTTTATTTTCATTTAAACTGTCAAAAGCATAATTTATTTATTTTACAAGTTATAAGCATAGTAAACTATGTTATTTTGAAAATGTACAATAAATACATTTGGGATTTTCTCCTTTTAAAAAGTGGATTTTCATAAATTAATTACCTTTTATTTGCAGGCTTCTTTTCTCTGTCAAATCTAAAGTTACTGGGATATTTATGTATTTTAATCATGTGATCCTTTCTTTGTTTTCTATTGGAAAGTTTGACTTCACAAGAAGGAATGAGGCACTGGAACTATAAATGGTATAAGTAAGGATTAGTTTCAGGGTTAAGAAGGCTTATAGCTTCTTGCATAAGTTCTTTGATGTTATTCCATTAATAGAGTACATTATTTTTCAATGTGGAGTATTATAAATTATGTTGATTATTGTGAGATCACCAATTGCAATTATCCTTTAAGAGACTGCATACTTCTATACTAAACATGCTTTAAGCATTAAATACGAAAGAATGTCTGGAGGTTCCATATTATATAATGATTATAGAGCAATGTCATAAGATTAAATAATATACCCTTCCTTAATTAAAACCATTTATGGAAAACATTAACATGACTAAAGTGCAAAAATATCTTTTCCAAGAGCAATTGTATCAAATATTAGAATATTGAGTTATTTATTAAAACATAACAATTTTTAAGAATGTAAAACCTTAGTTCTCTTACCATAGGTTGTTTCTGTGCTAACAGTTCAAACATAGAATCATGCCATTCTAGTAGATGGATGTCTAACAGGTGACTGGTAGGGTAAACCCTCTTGCATACACTACATACATTCTTATGTACACTGTTGTAATGAGATTCATAACTGAAATGAAAGAGTATAGAACACTTTTAATAGGATATACACGCAGAAATATGCCAGATAGGAAAATAGTTGTTCTTGTGTCACTACAATGGAAATAGTTTTAAGTTTTAACAAATATTATAATATCCATGCATTCAAAATTTTGATCTGTATGAAATTGAGATGATATTTGATACTCCTCTTTTTATCTACCCTGGCCAGTTACAGGTCAATTTTGTTTAAATCCTACCAAAAAGGAAAGAAAATAAGGTTTATCCCAAAACCTTAGCCCAATCACATGAAAAAAAGTAAAAGCAAAAATTTCATAGTACACATATAATTGAAAATGATAACAACTGTTGATTTGTTATTCATGCAAAAATAAATTGTCTTTCACAATAAATTGCAAGTAACAGCTTCTTTGCTAATTTTGAAACACTTGTTTTCCAATCAATCCAGAAATGATATTTTTGTCTTAGTGTGTTAACGTTTCGGTCCTATGCAGGTGAGCCAAGTGCAAAAATGTATCTACTGCGCCTACCAACGCGAAAAATGGCGAGCGAAAAAGACATTAATACGTTAATAAAAGAAAGTATTGAGTCGGTAAAAGGTTCAGATGCAAACCAAACACTTCTCAACAACATCCTATCCATTGTTACGAGAATCGATGAACGTCTAATAGCACAGGACATCGAAATACGGAAAATTGATGACATTAAGTCTTCCATAAAATCAATCACCGATAAAGTCAATGAAATGGAAATTACGATCAATGCCGTGAATGAGCGTAGCCTTAAAGTGGAAAAAGGTTGCGAAGAAATGGGTGCTTTAGTAGATACATTAATAAACAGTTGTACGGCCAACCAAAAGGAAATAAATGCGATACAAGAAACGATTCGAAAGATCGAACAATTACCAGAAACAATAGTCAGATATGAGAAACAAATACAGGAATTGCAAGATTGCGCCAAAGACCTGCGGTGCCGATCTATGAAAAACAATTTAGTGTTTTCTGGTCTTCCGCACCCTCAGAATGAAGACTGTGAAGACAATCTTAGGGGTTTCCTTTTTCACGAATTAGGCATTCCATTCCGAGTAGAATTAGGAAATGTGCATCGCTTCGGAAAACCTGGTCTAGGAGGAGTAAAACCAGTAGTAGCGCGATTCATTTATAGGAAAGACATGGACTGGATCCTCAGGAATGCATACCGGCTAAAGGGTAAACCCTTTGGGATAAACGAGCAATTCCCGGCGGAAGTTGAGAAAGAAAGGAAAAAACTATACCCTGTTATGAAAAGTGCAAGAAATGAGGAAAAAAAAGTACAACTTGTTCGAGACAGGTTATATATTAACAATCAGCTATATAACGGAACTGGAAACATCCAGGGTGATCAAACTGAATTCAGAAGCATATTAGTTTCTGCGAATAATCCGGGAAACAAAAGTCCACCTATTCCGCCACGTGCGACATTTAAAAGAAAAAAGACGGAGGAGATAGAACCAGTAGATGGCCAAAATAATCACAGCGGTCCTCGACAACCGCTCGAGCCACCCCCGCCAAGTCCAAGACTTAGAGCTCCTTCGTTTGCTCCACCGATGGCGGGTAGTATACCCCCAAGGACCCCACCAGTACCACCAGGAAGGGATACTGCACTACCTCAATCAACAAACCAACAATAGGGACTCGCTATCTGGGGTAACGGAAGTGATTTAAATGAAAGTTTATTGGATACTACATTTTCATTTTCTGGTTTGTCAAACAATATGTATGAAAGCTTCTCTGATGTCCATAATGATAGTTCTAATGAACAAAATTCGAATTGTAAAAGTTTCAAAATTCTTAGTCTAAATTGTGGGGGTGTGAATACAAAGCTCAACTACCCTGAATTCAATGAGCTTATTAATGATCATGACTTAATATGCTTGGTAGAAACTAAAATTGACGATAGAGATGAAATAAAGATACCCGGATATGTTTTTAAATACAAAAATAGAGAAAAGATAGCTATAGATAAATCTGGTGGGATAGCACTTGGTTTTAGAGAGGAATATGAAAAATTTATAAACACAATTGAAACAGATAGCAAATTTGTATATTGGTTTCAAGTTAATTCGAAATTATTTGGTATTGATGAAAATTCTCTTTTCGGAATAGTTTATATCCCACCGGAATATTCAAAATATTCATCAGTTGAAGCTTTCAGCCAAATAGAGAACGAGTTTCTCAGAATGTCTATGCAGTTCAATAATGTCTGTCTTTTGGGTGATTTTAATTCTAGAACTTCCATCTTAAAAGATTTTTTTGATCACGAAGATAAAGATCCTAACACATTTAGCGAATTAATTGAAAATAGTACTCTCACTTTAGATTTACTCGGGATTCCAAAAACTAGAAAAAGCCAAGACTTGATTAAAAATAAATATGGATCACTGTTACTTGATATCTGTAAAGGTAACAACTTTTTTATACTAAATGGAAGGCTAGAAGGGGATAAAGATGGTGCTTATACATGTAAAAATGCTAGTGTTGTTGATTATTGCATAAGTAATGCACACTTTTTGGACAGAATTTTAGATTTAAAAGTCATAGGTTTTTCAAAACTGTATTCCGATGTACACTGCCCATTGTCAATTTATCTGAATTTCAAAAGATCAAGCGAGGTAGACACTAACTATCTTGAAGATCAAAAATGCACAGCAATGGAAAAAATTAAAAAATGGGATCAGAATAAGTTATTAACCTTCAGAGCGAATTTAGACCGCGATAAAATTGAAAGTTTACTGTCAGATTTAACTGAACCTCCTATACACCCAGTTGAAATGGTTAACTCCGCCGTAACAAATCTATGTAATATAATACTTGAGAGTGCAAAAACCACTTTTGGAACATTTACCGTTACGGATAAGCGGCGAAATTGGAATGATAAATGTGTTCTAGAGAAACCCTTCTTTAACCAAAAATGTAAAATAGCTAGACAAAATTATCGAAAAAAACGTCGTAAATTTAAAAAGAACCGCACAGCGCTTAACAAACAGAATCTAATAGATGCTGAAAAGGAGTACAAGTTTATTCTTGACCAGACGAAAAAACAACATAGCCATAATCTTTCTAAAGAACTCCAGGAAATGCGAATAAAAAACCCCAAGGAATTTTGGAAAATTCTGAAAGGTGATTGTAAGAAAAAGCAACCAAAAATAGAAATAAGCAAACTCTTTGACTTCTTTAAGGCATTAAATACAGCACCCAACGATAAAGAAGGTATTAACTGGCTTTCATTAGAACGCGATAGTATAAATCTGCTTAATCATGAAATAAATGCGCATATAACTAAAAATGAAATTCTAAAATGCATAAGCAACCTTAAAAATAAGAAAAGCAGTGGTGAAGACAACATTATAAACGAATATATCAAGTCTTCATCTGATCAACTCATTGGCATATACGAAAAACTCTTCAATGTTATTTTCGAAACTGGGATTATGCCTGAAAATTGGCTAATAGGAAACATAATTCCAATTTATAAGAATAAAGGAGATAGTTCTGATCCAAAAAATTATAGACCTATAACAATAGTATCATGTTTAGGAAAACTCTTTTCGGCAATTTTAACAGAGCGATTAACAAAATATTCTGACAACTTCATGATCTTGCACGAAAATCAATGCGGATTTAGAAAAGGTTATAGCACTATCGACAATTTGTTTACATTATATGCATTTTTTGAAATTATGCAAAAAAAGAAAAAGAAATTATACTGTGCATTCATAGATTTTGAGAAAGCTTTTGACAAAGTTTGGAGGGAAGGTTTATGGTATAAGTTACTTTTAAACAATGTAAACGGGAAAATGTTCAAAATCATTCATAACATGTACGGAAATATAAAATCAAATATAATTTTTGGTGGTAGTAAAACGGAGTATTTTAACTGCCAAAATGGTGTCAGACAAGGGGAAAATATGTCACCTTTCTTGTTTGCGATATTTCTAAATGATCTCGAAAATTTTCTGGAAAATCAAGATTGTTTGGGGCTCAAGACATTGACATGTGAAATTGAAAATACTCTAGGAATTTATATAAAAATTTTCGCCTTACTGTATGCGGACGATACAGCTTTAATGTCAGAAACTCCTAGTGGATTGCAGAAACAGCTTGATAGCTTTAACGCATATTGCGAAGTTTGGAAACTAAAAGTTAACGTAGACAAAACTAAGATTGTTTGTTTCGGTGCTGGTAGACCTATTGCAAATTTAAATTTCAAATATGATAACAAAAACATTGAAATTGTAAAATTCTTCAACTACCTTGGCATCCTACTTAATAGAACAGGAAACTTCAAAGCAGCTATTAAATCTCAAGCTGAAAAGGGAACTAGAGCTATGTATGAAATCTTAAAACAGGGGAAACGTCATAATCTTTCAATCGCCTGTCAACTTGATGTATTCGATAAAGTTGTCAAACCTATTCTATTATATGGAGCAGAAATATGGGGCTCTAGCAACTACTATGAGATAGAAAAGGTACACTTAAAATTCTGTAAATTACTGCTAAATCTAAAAACAAGTACTCCAAATTGTATAGTCTACGGAGAATTGGGTCGCCATCCCTTATCAATAGATGTAAAACTGCGAATGGTTAATTACTGGGCTAAGCTTATTGAAGGAAAAGACGCAAAATTATGTTCAATCATGTATAGACTTATGTACAACTACTTTCATGTTCGTAATTCAAATTCCAAATGGTTGGCAAAGCTAAAAGACATATTTGACGAATGTGGTTATTCATACATTTGGATTTCACAAAATTTTCGTAACAATGCATGGTTAAAAGCCAATATTAAACAATCGTTAATCGATCAGAACAAGCAAAAATGGAATGAAGAAATACAAACAAGGTCAAAAACGATAAATTATAGGTTGATCAAAGATACTCTCGAGTTGGAAGATTATTTCAACATTTTAGATGAAAAGAACTATCGTATCTTATGCAAATTCCGAACAGTTAACCACAAACTACCCATAGAGGCCGGCAGATGGGCGAATATAGATCGCGGTGAGAGAAAATGTACCCTCTGTAATACGGATATCGGAGACGAATATCATTATATAATGACGTGTCCCTCACTAAATGCAGAAAGGAAATTATTTATTAATCCGAGATTACTGAGTAGGCCAAATATATTAAATTTTAAGGAAATTATGACAACTAAAAACAAATCGAATTTATTACATCTGTGCAAATTTATAAAAATAATTAATAAAAGAGTAGGAACTCCTGGTTAAACCATACAGTGTGCATTTTTTTTATGACTTGAGTTTGTGTATGTTTTCTCTGTTTTTGTTTTGCAAATATTGTATATGTGTTTCTTCTCTGTACCTATGTATTTGGTGATGAGAATAAAGATTGTTGTTGTTGTGGCTGCTTAACAAAACTTACTCTGCTATTGATGTAAAATTTTTGGCACAAGTTCCAATTCCACATGGAAATTCAGGCTTCCTGAAAAAAAAAAATTAAACAAATAAAAACAAAGTATAGTACATGTACATGCTCAGGAATACATGTGCTCGAAGTTAGTAAATTTATGAAGATTACTGCTGCATTTAGAAAAAAAAATTATATTTAAAAAATCTGTGTTTTGAAAACAGAAGTCTCAATCTGCATATGCATGCCTTTGTTAGAAATAAATTAAAGATGTACTCCTTTTTTCTTCAAAGTTGTTTTATAGTTTATACCATGTTTTATTATACATGTATTGTAAAAAGTTTTGTACATGTGAAGATCTTGTTTTTCATAAACTGTGGATTCATTAATTTTCATGGGTACCATTTTTTGCAGTTTGGTAAAAAATAATTAGTTCATGGATTCTTAAATTAGTGGTTGTTCTGAAGTCTGTAGCATACAGAGCAATGTTAAATTTCCTTTTTGTGGGGTATCAAATATCGTGGATCAAAGCCACCCACGAAAACCACAAAAATTGATACCCATCGAAAAGGAAATTTAACATTGCACATAATAATAAAACCACAGTACGGTAATAAGTGTTTATCACATGTGCACCTTAGTTGACTAAAAATATGTTTACAAACATTATATTATTAAACTTTTTAAGATTATAACTTACCCCTTTATGATTTCTTCAAGTTCTTCAATAGCTTTAAACTGTTTTATAGACAAAGAACAAATGATATTTCCTTCCTCAAATAGAGGATGGTCCATCTTTAGTAGTCTCTTCTTTATAAACTCCATGATAATTTTGATTTCATATTTTTTTCTTAGAAAATTTATAAATTAGAAATTTATTAATTTGAAAATTTGAAAATTTATATCATGTATATTTATCTTCAAAAGTTTATTTTTCTGCTAATGGAAAAGATAATCTTTCCATCAAGTCATCAATTTTGTCTTGTAATGTCTCCAAAATGTCTCCAGAAATAAAAAGGAAGTTTTCTCCTAAATCTTGAATGACAAACTTTCTTCCAAATGCTTCAGTATCATCCAAATGAAGCAAAAACTGTTTCATGGCAGGGTCACATTCCACCAAGACACCTTTAGTTACATTCACCATGGTAGTGTCATATCTGCAATACATGTAAGTGTGAATGCATATTATACTATGTGATTTGATTGAGTTATAAAATAGTATTACATAACAAATTACGAAAATTTTCTACTTTACCGCCTTTAAATAATGATAGCCTTTAAAAGTGGTTAAATGACAACCTCCATATCAGACAACTATTGAGGTGCCAAATGTGCTGAACATTTAATTTATGATTTAAATTCCTAAATATAAATACTGTATGGCATAGTTTCTGAGATGTTCAGCCAAATAAGTCTGAAGCCCAGAATAAAATCATGAAAATGTTACCAACATGGGTTACTTAAATTATTTGTCAGAATTTTATGATTGGTACATGTAGATCTTGAGGTGCTCTGTCAGTATTTTTATACCTGAAACAGTATTTGAGTAATTTGCAACAACTGTTGTCTCTTAATAGTAACAGCAGACATGTTTTTTTTTGGCAGATCAAAAATTCCCTACATCAGTACTGTGAAGGATACAATAAGAAACAACCAACCCATGATTAAATACAAAGTACATTGTACATCTGTGTAAATTAATTTTAAACACATAACCAATGTTTACAGAAGTGACGATCAGTGTAAAGATGAAATTTGTTTCTAGGGTGAATAATGTCATGAAGGTAAAGGTAAGATTTATTTAATGTAAATGACTTCCAATCAGTGATGTGTTCACAGTGAAACAATTAACATATAAGCTCTAAAGAGCTTTTAACCATCAGCAAGATTAAGGACTGTTTGGCTAATACATGTAATATAGACTCTTGCATGTTTACCAGCCTTGTGTGGAAGGAAAGCTTGATATTCTTAGCTGGTAAATCCGTGAAACACACAAGCAACAGTAGATGCATAGAAACCTTGACACATGTGGGTCTTGAACCCAAAGAGGTATCTACCTGTGATTTAAGTCCAGTGCTTAAACCACTCGGCAACCACAATCCAGCAAAAGATACATGTAGAAGATTAATTAGTTCTAACCGGTGCAGGGGTTTCAGAAAAGACAATTTTTTTAATAATTCTGGTTTCCCTACTGCCCCAAGTTTTTCGTGCCAACCCTAGCCTTTTTATTGCCATTTTTGCTTAAGCACCATTTAACTTGAAATCTGCTACCCATTAACTCAAGGTAAAAAATTTGAAAAAATAAAAAATAATGCCTGCTAGTACATGTATAGGAATGTATGCCAATCTTATTAGTGATGTCATATTCACGAATATGCATCTCAATAAGTGTCAAATTGGATGGCAATAAACAGTGCAATAAACAAACATCGTTTGAAAGGATAATTTCCCCAAAATTCAAATTCCCATAACTTTTTTGATTGATAAGATAAATTGGTTCTGTAAACGGTTCTGGAAAGAAAAAATTATTCGTATTTACCCTAATCAATTTTGAAAATAGGGCTTAAAAATAAATTTTCTGCAAAATTGTTTCTAAACCATTGGTCCAAGTAAATTTTTATTGAATATATTAAATCAACCAAATTTTCAATCTTTAGAACCACTGAATATTTATTTGCAAAATGCACTACAAAAATGATCTTTTTCTGAAAATTGTAGAACCAAGAGAATTCTTTAATTATCTTGAAAAACAAAAAAGTTTTGACAATTTACAGACGTTTATCAACACAGTATAGTTGTCTTACTGCCCTCCAAAAATATTCTACAGGTAAGCAGTGACGTCACCAGGAACATGCCGATCAACCCTATTTTTTTTCAAGCATGAAACCAGAAACACAATACTTTTCAACAATTATATATCCATCCATTTTCATTTATTAAGTCATATAGTTTCTTTGTATTTATGTTCTTTAGTTGTGTCATAACCATTTATTGAAATGTATTAGTACAAATAAAGGACAAGGTACAGTAAGGGTCATATTTGGCCCCCTTATTTAAAGAAAAAACAAATCCTAAGTAAATGATTTAAATATCATTAAGGTTTCAAGTTAGACGATTAAACTTTTTGACAATAGTAAACATTTTCCATCATCTACTGTGATTTTAATTTTATAGAGGCCTTAAGTAGTGCAAAAGTAACAAAATCGTCAAAAAATGTCATTTTTCATGCTTATTTTGTTATTTCTAATGATCGGCGACAATGTAGACCATGGATTTCTCGACTGATTCATAATCATTTTATAGTGCAAATCAAGGATCATGAACAAAAACTGTGGTCTAAGTAGTCGCTGGCATCTAAAAATTGAAAATATTACCAAAATATTGTCCATTTTCCGCGAATTTGAAGGAAATCACACATATTCACAATGTTTTGACAAGCAATTTCATATTAATAACATAAAAAAAAATGTTATAAATTTAGGTGTTTAATATTCTTTATCCATTTGACATAATCAATAACCAAAGTACTTTTCTCTAGATAAGTTTTCTATTTTTAGTCTAAGAGGGGGCCAAATACGGGCCTTACTGTACCTTGTCCTTTATCCTATGTTATCTTTTTAGGGTTTTTTTTGCCCAAATGTTAACGACAGATGGGAATGAACACTACTGTAATTGCAATCTAGCAATAAAAAACATGAATAATGGTTCATAAACGACTTCACAAAATAATTGTGTGCATTAGTCTGATTTGATATGAGATTTTGTTATACGGAAGTGAAGTTTGGGGCATTGAATCTGCTACTAATTTCGCTCAGGCAAGTTCATTTATGTATGAAAAATTTCAAATTAAGTTTATAAAAGATATTTTAGGTGTTAACTGTAAAGCTACTAACAGTGCTTGCCTTTCTGAACTTAATAGACTACCTATTGGTTCTAAAATAATCATGTATTCAATCAAATTTCTAAACCACATTATCTCATCTAGAAACTCGTTGGTGAATGAATTATTTTTCAATACACTGCAGTCCAATTCTTGGACTAAAAACATGGAGAAATGTTTTCAAAAGATTGGATTTTCATATTTAATGTCCTTCAATTTTGATTACAAACCTTTATTTCCCCAATTGAAGCAACGCATTAATGATATTTTTATGCAGGAACAAAATGCTAGTATTCAAGCTTCTGAAAAACTTCTATTTTTCAAATCATTTTGCCTTTCTCCAGGACGTGCATTTTATGTTGATCATTTAGAAAATTTCAATAATAGATCTATTTTAAGTAAATACAGGCTAAGTGTTCATAACCTAGAAATAGAAAGAGGTAGACATTGTAACATAAGCAGAAAAGACAGATTGTGTAAAATGTGCTATGATGCCGCAATCGAAGACGAACTACATTTACTTTGGCAATGTCCAAAATACTCAAATGAGAAAAAGGTATTTCTCGAGAAATTATCATCTTTTTGGAATATTAAATGTGATCAACTTCGTGAAGAGAATTCCTTTAAGCTATTAATGAACTCAAAAAACCAAAATGTAATAAACTTACTGTCTTCATTTCTTCAAAAATTATTTGAAATAAGAAACTCAAATGTGTCTGGAGTATGATTTTATTATTATTTTTATATATATATACACTTGCTTATAAAAGCAATTTTATTTGTTTATATAGACTATTTGACTTTTTACTATCTATAAACACAATAGTTCTACCATGTATTTTTTTTTTTCATAATACAAAGTAAACTAGTATTTTTACTATTTTCCTCTATGTATGATCATGTATTCTATACTTGTAATTTTGTGAACTAAATTTGTATGCACCATAATTTTTGTACTACAGGTCTTAACCAATTATTGTAATTGCATTTGAACCAATAAAAAAAATATTATTATATTATTATTATATTATTATATTAAATTATGAGATTTAAAATTTTTTAAGAGATTGCATCAGTCTAACCGCATAAAACCCAACAAGCCAAAGGCCACAGATCATTAGTTCTATACATAAAACCTCAACAAAGGAATGCTTGTTGAGACACTGGAGACGTCAAATATACCAGAAAATGCTGAAAATGACAAGTTGCTCTTTTTTTTTCTTTGAAGGTGTCTAAAACAAGTACAGGTACGGATTCGTGAGAACTTCCGGATAATATTGAAACACCGTTTAACATTTTTCAATAAATTTTAACTTTTATGAACAAAATTCTTGATATTCATTGATTTTCCTTGGTTTATTTTGTTTATCAATTAAAAAAGAAATCGCAGAAAAGTGTTTTTCTTAAATATAATCCTGTTTTTAAATAAAAAATAAGTCCGGAGTTAAGTTCACCGAAAACTATTTACATTTAGTTTGTGTTGGTAACTTCCGGGTGAAAAAATCCAACAAAATTTTTCTAATTTATTAACAATTCCATTTCCTGTTGTTTTACATGTCTGTTCAAGTTCAATGAGTAAGTGTTATTTACCATGGAGTTCAATTCTCTAAAACTATTAGTATTGCATAAACTTAATCAATATACCGAGTAGTTGCTCCACCCAAATCCCTCAGGCACAGTCACTGTATGAATTTGTTTACTGTACAGTGTAAGTTATGATAAAGCAACTGAGTGAACCAGTGGTTAAGGATTTGAACTTAAAAGCATTGCTCTGGTTTTTGGGTTTTCCCTAATAATTGTAACAGGTAGATATGTCCTAAAATCAAAGAGATAATGGGGGTTACAAATAAGGAGGGTCTCAATTGGGTGCACATTTCATGCCCTATATGGTAACAGGAGGGTCAGGCTTCTATGCGGAACTGTCCTTTTGCGTATCCACGAGGGTCCAAACTGTGCCTGCCTTAGGAGAAAGAGCTAAATAAAATTGTTTAGACAGTTTCAGGAAACTTACCTGTTACAAAATATAAAAGTTCAGACATTTCCCTGATGTAATAAAACTACAACTGACAATCAAATCATAATCCTTCTGTTATTTGTTACGTTTTTCCCACGTACCGAAAAAATCCTACACAAAAAAAGAGGGTCCTAACTACGCCCTACCCCTTCAAAAACTATGAAGATGACATGCAATGTCAACCCAATTTTAACTGAAAGTAGTATTTGGAAAACTTGAATAAAATACCCGAAAAGTAAATTTAAAACACTTTTAATCATTCTTGAAATGGGTCATATATTTTTTCAATTTTTGGGATTAGTGAATCTGACAATTTTTTGGTATTTACCTATTTAAATTCTAGATAAAAATATTTTTTGACATTTTCATACATGTGATTCTCCCGTCTGGAGACGAAATCTCCCGACTTTTTGATGGAATCTCCCGTTCTCCCGACTTTTTGTGTACTCTCCCGCTTTTTTGAGACATGACAAAATTTTAGTTTTATAGACATTTCAATAGTTCAGTCATAAAAAAATTCCGATGTTTTAGGGGTTTGTCAATAAGGCAGACGTTAATTTAACAGGTAAAGGTCTCAATTAAAGGTTTATTGCCATAATTGACCTGATGATTGTATAAACAGTTGAAGATTAATCAGAGAAGCCATGTTTATTTGGCACACGCCAGCATCCTCAATTGACATTGAAATGCAATTTTAATGAGCATTGAAAATCTCCCCCTTTTTAGCTCACCTGGACCGAAGGTCCATGTGAGCTATTACCATCACTTGGCGTCCGTCGTCGTCGTCTGTCGTCGTCTGTCGTCGTCGTCTGTCGTCCGTTAACAATTTTTCAAAAATCTTCTCCTCTGAAACCACTGAACAGAATTTAATGAAACTTGGTATGAATGATCCTTAGGGTGTCCTGCACCAAACTTGTGTTTTGATTTTTGATCTGTCAAAAAACATGGCCACCGTTACTAAAAATAGACCAGGGGGGTCAAACTACTGTTTTTGGCTTATAAATCAAAAAGTATAAGAGATAGAGGAAATCTGAGGCCACGCTACTGATTCAGCATCAAAAGCTCTACAAAAGTCTCCATTTGGTCAAAGTTGTCAGATGACCCCTTATAGGGGTTACGGCCCTTTAAAGGTGAAAAATAGCATTTTTTCATGTTTTTGGCCTACAGAATGAAAACTATTGCAGATAGAGATTAGCTGTTGCTTGCTTAAATGTCCAGCTCATTTAACTCTACAAAAGTCTCCATAGGGTCGAAGTTGTCAGATGACCCCTTATAGGGGTTACGGCCCCTTAAAGGTGAAAAATAGCCATTTTTCATGTTTTTGGCCTACAGAATGAAAACTATTGCAGATAGAGATTAGCTGTTGCTTGCTTAAATGTTCAGCCCATTTAGCTCTACAAAATTCTTCATAGGGTCGAAGTTGTCAGATGACCCCTTATAGGGGTTACGGCCCCTGAAAAATAGCCATTTTTCATGTTTTTGGCCTATAGAATGAAAACTATTGCAGATAGAGATTAGCTGTTGCTTGCTTAAATGTTCAGCTCACTTAGCTCTACAAAATTCTCCACAGGGTCGAAGTTGTCAGATGACCCCTTATAGGGGTTAGGGCCCCTGAAAAAAGTGATTTTTCATGTTTTTGGCTTACAGAATGAAAACTATTGCAGATAGAGATTAGCTGTTGCTTGCTTAAATGTTCAGCCCAATTAGCTCTACAAAATTCTTCATAGGGTCGAAGTTGTCAGATGACCCCTTATAGGGGTTACGGCCCCTGAAAAATAGCCATTTTTCATGTTTTTGGCCTACAGAATGAAAACTATTGCAGATAGAGATTAGCTGTTGCTTGCTTAAATGTTCAGCTCATTTAGCTCTACAAAATTCTTCACAGGGTCGAAGTTGTCAGATGACCCCTTATAGGGGTTACGGCCCCTGAAAAAAGTGATTTTTCATGTTTTTGGTCTACAGAATGAAAACTATTGCAGATAGAGATTAGCTGTTGCTTGCTTAAATGTTCAGCTCATTTAGCTCTACAAAAGTATAGGGTCAACATCAAGACCAGGTGAGCGATTCAGGCTCCTGGGAGCCTCTTGTTGGCTAATCTCAAGCCAAAAAAATCAAAATCTCCAGCTTTTTCATCACGGATCCGTCACATGTATGAATTTTGGTAGCCTGAGACTTAAAATATCCACTGGGGCACTTAGAATAAGATACATAGCCTTTGTATTGTCTATTTCCTTCAAATAAGGCAAGAAAGGTGGGTGGGCGTAGTTTGGGCACGGGCACAGTTAGGACCTCCTACGATACATGTATGTGTGTTCATTTTTGCATAACAGAATATGATGTTTATTTTACAAGCCCAGAGGGTTGATTGTTTTACTTGCCCTGTGCCTTTTAAATTTTTTGCTCCGTAAAGGAGACGTGTTCCGATTTTCTCGTCAGTATATTTTTGGCACATCTCAAAACATGCACAATGCCAAAGGGTTCACATCTGCGATGCTCGTTATAATGGGGACAAGATACATTGTAACGTTCAGCAGCATACATTGAATGATGCCATATTTTTTACAAAGGTGCTCAAAAAGTAAAAATATAGGAAATGTCATGAGCTGAAAGCTGATGCTTTCACCGTGACGTCGGCAGAAAAATGATGGTGAGAATCAACAAGAACTTTGTCAAAAAATGAGAAAGAAGATTTTGTTTTTAGAACTGTTTCAAATGTTTGACATTTTTGTAAATAAAAAAACAGAGGCAGATGGTGATCATTTATATTTTTCATGTTATTTTTTCTCTGTAAGATTTTATTCATTTTATGCCTCCAATGTAATCTGTGCTGACAGTACTTAAATGCTGGATATTGAAACCAAGATGAACAATCTACTTGATGAAGAAAAAAACTATGTTCTTGTATAATTATTGGGGCTTGTGCCCCATATAATGATTACCATTAATACAACAAAATGTTTATTCTGTCTATGGAAAATGTCTTTTTAGTTCATGTATGTCCATCCATTGCGCTATAGGGATGCCTGTCTTGTGTAATCTGAATCTCAAAAACCAAACATCAGCATGAACATTAGATCTTCCTGAAATTTTTCACAGTGATTACAGATGAATTGAAGATGTAAACCATCCCCTTTTGGGGTTATTATACATAGGCGGATCCATGTGTGGCCCGGGCCCCTCCTTTAGGCGGAAAAATTTGGTTGAATATATAGAAAATCATTGAAGCGGGCCCCCTCTTAGGCCAGTCAGCGGCCTCCTCTTTTCAGAATTTCTGGATCCGCCACTGTTATATATTTGGGGTTTATATATGTTTATTTGTCGTATTTGATATTTTTCATCTGTTTACATTTAAATATGATATTAACAGGTATATGTTCAGTCACAAACTGTTTTTGTATGTTTATATGACTATAAAATTATTAATATATTCCGTACAGAAATTAAGGGTCCTAAAGGGGCCAAAAAAGCAACTTTTTTATTTGTTTCCACAATAACTTTCTTTCTGATTGACCAAATGCTATGAAACTTAACAGTTATGTTAATGTTGCTCACAATAAAATGAAGGATGGGATTGATTTTGGGTGTCCCCTTTTTTTGTGTCACTTTTATTTATTTTCCACAATATTGACAGATTGTTATGAAATTTTACAATAATTCTCCTTACCATAAAATGATTGATTGGCATGATTTTTTAGGTTTCCGTATTTTTTTAAGAATAAAGGTGCCAAAAAAGGGGCAAAATTCAACTTTTTATACACCTGTATATTTATTGTCTGCATGCATGATTTTAAAAAAAAGTTTTGCAAGCTAATTTCTGTCATATATTGGATACAAATTGAATAAATTTCTTCTTGACCCCGCCTTTTCTTGTTAGCAAGTGGGGGGCCTAAGGGGAGACAATTGAAACTTAAATTTTGTCTGATTTTTTTGTGTGTTAGCTAGATATAAGGATTTTAAATATTTTTTATTTCTAAATATTCATTATCAATCTAATAGGCTTGCATGTGACAAGTATGCTTTGTCAGTCCACCATCATGACCATAGGATGCAAGCGTAAAAAATAGACTGACTATCCATATTGGTCCTAGAACGTACAGGGTTCAACGTTTTGCCGTGGAACGCAGGGCAAGACATTGATTGGTCTTGTTTTAAACTGTTTTGAAAGTTGTATGTAGAGATAAAATTTTTGCACCCTTTGAGAATAGTCACTGCTGATTCTTGGCACTTAAAATGACAGTAAGTGCAAATATCTTGGTAGATGGTTTGGTAATATTAATTTGGTCTCTGATGTGATTGTTACTTCCTTGTTCATACATTCAGAAGGTCCGTTGGACACCGGACAAATCGGGTAAAAAATTGATTGGTCCAGTAAATATTTTGACTTTTTCTGTTGCAATATACATGATACATGTATAACAGGACATGTCCGGTAAAGGAGATAATTACTTTGGAATCATTGCCTTGTTATATATTTTGGTAAAGTATGTCAAGAATAACCTTTTTTCTTCGTTGTCCTTTTCATTTACATTTTACATGTTAAAGTTAAAGTTTTAGGTTTAAAGTCTTTTTCTACGCTAGGCATATTCAAACGACTTTACACCACTAAATTGCAAGTCGGCTGTTAACATACGGCGCCCAAAGCAGCCACAGCACATTGGCTTACAACCCTCACAGGTAAGTGAAGTAAAGTATCTTGCTCAAGGATACACCACAATACATGTAACACGGGTAGTGACTGGAGTCAAACTCGTAACCCCTTGGCCGCAAGGCCGGCACCTTAACCACTGGGCCACGGTGTCTTATAATGTTTTGCATGTATGTTTTCTGTCGAAGTACCTGGATCCTCTCAAGATCTCGGTTGTACCATCTAGGTGGTTGGATGTCTTTCTGAGCCAAGTACATGTATCTATGGATCCCATACTGTTGAAACATGCATGTGCTAAATTATACAGTGTTATATATAGGTCTGACTTATCCGTTATAAGCATTTTGTTTAATGTTGGAAGATATAGATTTTGATAATAAAAAAAATAACTTGAAAAGCAGTTCTACTTTTTTTATTAGATCAATAGATACAGTTGAAGATGGAAGAAGAAACAAGTATTGAAAGAAACTTACCAGAACCTCAAAGACTGGAGGTATATAGGTCTTGTTTTGTATTACATGGTTAATGTGATAAACCAACTAACTAAGGTGGCAAAATAAAAAAAAATCACCACCTTTCACATTTCTTAAAATTGTCTTAAGGGTGGCAAAATAAAGAATAAAATACATGTACTTACATGTACATCTCCGGCTCAGCGCAGCTTTAAGTATTTAGTGTTTATTGAACCCAAATTATGTTTCAAAATAGCTGAAACATAACAATATTCCTGTTTTATTGCAAGGTCATTATTATGAATTTTTTAATTACTTTTTTATCTTGTTTTATTAAGCTATTACTGTAATATTTTTTTTATATACCGGTAGTTACATGTCATTATAAGATTGTTGTTTTCATCACTTGTAACACAACTCTGATTATTTTTCAACATTTTTAGGGTGATGGATCACCACGCCCAAGAAGTCTTGATGAAGGAAGAAGAACAGGACCCACACAAAAGTCTATATTTACTGTCAAATTTGAACTTGATGTTGTCCAATGTGCCTTGTTTGTTCTTTCTTTAGCTACACGACTTTGGAAATTAGGGTTTCCAAGAGCTGTGGTGTAAGTTTAAAATATCTTTTATCTAAAAGATTGTAAAAATTTTCCATATTTATTCCCCATGTAGAAATGCTGTAATTCTAGCATTTACTTTATTTTTATGCCCCATCTACATATACTGTTTTTCCGTCCATTCGTTTGTCTGTCCCAAATTTACGAGATGAGGCATTATGTCATTTGTACAATGGAAAAGATTTTTTGAAAATCATTTAGAACAATTATATGTCTCGTAAATAATTTTAACGTATCTATGTATTATCTGGAACATTTTAGAAATTTCGTTCAAACTGATGTTACTGTATCAGGATACTTGACCTTGTTTTTGTGTAGTGAATATTCTTTATTGAATGTTAAAAATGTACTAATTTGTTTTTATGCATACCACAGTATCTACAGAGGTGCATCAGAATAAATAGGTATTTTCAATTTTGTAATATTTTATAAAATTAAAAGCCTTCAATTTCTAAGATTGAAATAATTATTTTTGTTCTATATTTCTTTTTCAGGTTTGATGAGTTGCATTTCGCCAAATATGCTTCACTTTACCTTCAGAATATCTTCTTTTTTGACACACATCCCCCACTTGGAAAAATGCTGTTGGCTGTAGCAGGTAAATACATTTTGAATAACTTGTATTTATATCATGTTTATGAATCAATATATCATCATACCAACAATATTGTAACTAAAGCAGACTATATAAATAAATCAGATAAGTAGGGATAAAAAAAAAACGTGTGATATTTGTTAATAGACAGCAGTCACATGATTTAGGGAATCTGTGTAGCAACACTTTGTCCATGCCACTGAACCTGCTTGTACAGAGATGCAGATAAGTGCCGGACCTGTCAGACAAAGGGAGCAAAACTTCAGCAGGTCTGGCAAATGAATGCATTGTGCAGGACCTATGTCTGAAAAAGTTTTGGAATAATTTTTACAGCTTAAGTGGATAGGTCTTGTAAAATTTTTGCAGGTCTGGCAAACTTATCTATTTTGTAGGACCCAATGTCTGACAAGAAAAAAAGATTATCTGCATCTCTGTTGTACATAAACAGTTCTTGTTAATGAATATAAAGCTACTAACTATCCTTCATAGGCATGGTTGAGCAGTTAAATAGTATCAGAATACTAGCTATTATTTATATTTTATCCTGCAATGACATGATTTGTTACTAGAAATAAGGGTCAAGTAAAGCAAAATGTTATTTGGGATAATAACCTAATAAATAAAGCGTTGGGTACCTAATTTCAACAGTTTAAAAGTAAAATGTAGTTTTATATTCCTCTGAGTAAAAACAGCACATAATCTCTCCCTGTTTCTAAGACTCACCCAAATAAATCTATATATTTTCACAATGGCTATGTATTGTTTATTTATTTCAGGTGCTTTCAGTGGATTTGAAGGTGATATCAACTTTGACAGAATAGGTGCAGGTATTAAAATTAAAATTGAATTATTTTCTTATTTTTAGTAACAAAATTTGATTGAACTTTTACGTTTTAAAGAATTGATGTTGACCTACAAACTCTTTTGTATATTAGTGATACATGTAGGTACATTATTTGAATCTATAAAACAAGAAAACAAATGAAAAAGTTACTCATGGAATAATTCAATTAAATGAAAGATAAAGGTAGCAATATATTTTACATTTACCAGTTTCACAAGGAAAATCATCTCCTGAACTATTATTTTCATTAGAGCATATGTAAGTAAATAATTCTGTGGTTTTGTATATGTTAGATTTGATTTCTTTCTCTAGAATTTTCACCCCAGTTTCCAGTGTATCAAATGAGACTTTTACCAGCCGTAATGGGGAGCTTATTGGTTCCGTTGGTATACCAAATTTGTGTAGAACTTAAAATGTCTAGATGGTCAGCCTTGTTAGCTGGAGTATTTGTACTGTTAGGTAAGGTTGAAAACACAAAATAAATATTGAATAGACAATAAAGAGATGTGGAAAAAGTGTACGTGACACAACCAATTATTAAAGAAATGGCAATTTAAAAAATCACAATGGAAAACAGGACAAACAGCATTGTTGTTATATATTTAAGTTACAAGAAAGCTTTTCACCTCACAGTAGGTTTAGACTGACCTATCACCCGTTCTAGTGGAATTGTTTGCTTAATTAATGTTGATAATGCTACACCTGTGTGTTGAAGTTCACAAGTGCAGATAAATCAATGAATTTCATATTTAAGAAGTCTAAACATGAGAAATAATGATTAACAATAATTTTTTGTGTTATATGATAAGTTTAAAGTCACAAATAATACCAATAATGAAAATGATATTTTAACTTATTTGATTTAATATGTTATGTACTTAATCCCTGTTTTGTAGCTTTAGAATTTTCTATATTTGATAATAAATGAATTAGTTTGATGCTTTTCTATTTTTTTCAGACAATGCTTTATTGGTACAGTCAAGATTTATGTTAATGGAAGGAATGTTGTTGTTCTTTATGTGTCTCTCAATTTACAGTTTTCTAAAATTCAGAAGTCTTTCACATAGGTAGGTTTAAGCACCATTAAAATAAATACATGTACTTATATGGAAAATATGTGCCATAAATAACAATAAAACTTAATAATTTTCTTAATGATCGCAAGCAAGGATCTTGAAGCAGCAAACACAGCATTTATTGATCAAAATATACATGTAGAGTTTAAGGAATGCTTGTTACTTATCCACATGTTAGGTTGTTAGTTAATACAGTTTCTTATTTCTATTGCAGTGAGTTTTCAATCGCATGGTTTTTCTGGTTGTGTTTGACAGGCATTTCATTCACGTGTACTTTAAGGTGAGTTTAAAGAACTCTTTGCTAAGGTTGATTTTTTAACTTTTAGTATAAAATAATGCAATTTTCAAGTAGGAATAGATTTGTTTAGATTATTATTTAAAAAAATATTTTACGTCATAGCGTTAGAAATTACTGAAGAAGGATATAGGAATATCCGAAATATCTAAAATTTATATTTTATCTTTTGGTAATGTTAAGTACATCTTATAGACTTGTTTTGTAAAAAAATATATTAATACATCACTATTTCACAATTTACATTTTGTATTTGTATTATTAAAAAGATACAACTTATTCGCAGAAAGGGATATAAAATTTGTAACTGTCCGGTAAAACAGGTAGCTTAATTTTAGAAAAAATAAATGCAACAATTTTTGTCTCGCCTGCGACGAATGTCGCAAAAGGCGAGACTTAGGTATGGTGATTCCGGCGGCGGCGACGGCGGCGGCGGCGACGTCCACAATTGGTTAAAGTTTTTGCTTAAGTCTGTTTTGTGTGAACTAGTTATGTTACACCATTGATATTTGGTATGCAGTTGCATCAGCATCAGTACAGATCAGTTTTAAAAGGATTTCACCTGTATGCTCCTGCAGTCACGGTCTACTGACTTTGAAATTTTACACTGATTTGGCCGAGGTTAACCTTTTTTCTTAAGTCTGTTTAACATGAAGCAGTTATGTTACACCATTGATATTTGGTATGCAGTTGCATCATCATCAGTACAGATCAGTTTTAAAAGGAATTCACCTGTATGCTCCTGCAGTCACGGTCTACTGACTTTGAAATTTTACACTGATTTGGCCGAGGTAACAACCTTTTTTTAGCTCACCTGGACCGAAGGTCCATGTGAGCTATTACCATCACTTGGCGTCCGTCGTCGTCGTCTGTCGTCTGTCGTCGTCTGTCGTCGTCGTCGTCTGTTAACAATTTTTCAAAAATCTTCTCCTCTGAAACTACCAAACAGAATTTAATGAAACTTGGTATGAATGATCCTTAGGGTGTCCTGCACCAAACTTGTGTTTTGATTTTTAATCCGTTAAAAAACATGGCCGCCGTTACTAAAAATAGACTAGGGGGGTCAGACTACTGTTTTTGGCTTATAAATCAAAAAGTATAAGAGATAGAGGAAATCTGAGGCCACGCTACTGATTCAGCATCAAAAGCTCTACAAAAGTCTCCATTTGGTCAAAGTTGTCAGATGACCCCTTATAGGGGTTACGGCCCCTTAAAGGTGAAAAATAGCATTTTTTCATGTTTTTGGCCTACAGAATGAAAACTATTGCAGATAGAGATTAGCTGTTGCTTGCTTAAATGTTCAGCTCATTTAACTCTACAAAAGTCTCCATAGGGTCGAAGTTGTCAGATGACTCCTTATAGGGGTTATGGCCCCTTAAAGTTGAAAAATAGCCATTTTTCATGTTTTTGGCCTACAGAATGAAAACTATTGCAGATAGAGATTAGCTGTTGCTTGCTTAAATGTTTAGCTCATTTAGCTCTACAAAAGTCTCCATAGGATTGAAGTTGGCAGATGACCCCTTATAGGGGTTACGGCCCCTGAAAAATAGCGATTTTTCATGTTTTTGGCCTACAGAATGAAAACTATTGCAGATAGAGATTAGCTGTTGCTTGCTTAAATGTTCAGCTCATTTAGCTTTACAAAATTCTCCATAGGGTTGAAGTTGTCAGATGATCCCTTATAGGGGTAACAGCCCCTGAAAAATAGCCATTTTTCATGTTTTTGGCCTACAGAATGAAAACTATTGCACATAGAGATTAGCTGTTGCTTGCTTAAATGTTCAGCTCATTGAGCTCTACAAAATTCTCCATAGGGTCGAAGTTGGCAGATGACCCCTTATAGGGGTTACGGCCCCTGAAAAATAGCGATTTTTCATGTTTTTGGCCTACAGAATGAAAACTATTGCAGATAGAGATTAGCTGTTGCTTGCTTAAATGTTCAGCTCATTTAGCTTTACAAAATTCTCCATAGGGTTGAAGTTGTCAGATGATCCCTTATAGGGGTTACGGCCCCTGAAAAATAGCCATTTTTCATGTTTTTGGCCTACAGAATGAAAACTATTGCAGATAGAGATTAGCTGTTGGTTGCTTAAATGTTCAGCTCATTTAGCTCTACAAAAGTCTTCATAGGGTCGAAGTTGTCAGATGACTCCTTATAGGGATTATGGCCCCTTATAGGTGAAAAATGGTGTTTTTGGCCTATAGAATGAAAACTATTGCAGGTAGAGAAAAGCTGTTGCTTGCTTAAATGTTCAGCTCATTTAGCTCTACAAAAGTATAGGGTCAACATCAAGACCAGGTGAGCGATTCAGGCTCCTGGGAGCCTCTTGTCTTAAGTCTGTTTAACATGAAGCAGTTATGGTTCACTATTGATATTGGGTATGCACTTGCATTAGCATTAGTACAGATCAATTTCAAAAGCATTTCATCTGTATGCTTCTGCAGTCACGGTCTACTGACTTTGAAATTTGACACCAATTTGGCCGAGGTTAACCTTTTTTCTTAGGTCTGTTTAACATGAAGCAGTTATGATACATCATTGATATTGGGTATGCACTTGCATTAGCACCAGTACTGATCAATTCAAAAAATTTTTATCTGTATGATCCTGCAGTCACAGTCTACTGACTTTGAGATTTTACACTTTTTAACTTTTTACTTATGTCATATGTGTTTTATATAAAGCAGTTATGGTTCACCATTTATATTTGGTAAGCAGTTGCTTAAGCATCAGTTAAGATCAGTTTAATGAGGATTTTTACTTCATTTTATACTGTGTCCAGTTGCGACAGGTGAGACATGTCTCTGTGTTAACAGTTTATTCTTACTTGATACAGGCATTTGATTTTAAAAGAAAGGAGTCGAACCAGGTTTTATGCTGCAACCGTTCCACTTATATGGTGATTTTAAGGTCTGGTAATACCACTCAACACAACATTACTTCAAGACTAAAAGATAATGTGGAAGACATATCTATGTTAAACAGAAAACATATTTTTCTATTTTCAGTATAAAATATGTAGGTGTGTTCACTGCTTTAGTGATTTTAGTCCTCTGCACCAAAGATTTCTGGTTTATGTTGGCTGATAGCTTTAGATCTGATGTAAGTTTGTCTTGATTACAAAAGAATTGTCAAAAATCTGGTTCATTCCCTGTTTAGAAACTCATGTATAATGTGGCCGGCAGGACACAATGTAATTGTGGTTTTAGAAAATCTAATAAAATTGACATTCATTGACATTAAAACATTTTCAGCCTGTCAAAGCATACAAGCTACATGTATACCGGTAATATTTTGAGGTCTCAAAATAAAGTACAAAATCATAAGTGATTTTAAGGTTTGTCTCAAATCAATAAAAATTAACTTGTGTATATCAAAATGTTATATTTGCTAAGGAAATGCATTGTAATAAAAAGAACATGATTTTCTGCAAGGAGTATCCAAAAGCAATTTTAATATAACTTTGTTTTTCTATTTAAATAAAGACCTGTACAATACATCTTTTTCTTTATTTCAGTTTAATTTGATAAAGCATTTCATATCAAGATTGACATTCCTATTGGTTGTGCCAGTGATGTTATATGTATTCCTATTCTACATTCATCTGAAAACATTGACAAGAGCAGGACCACATGATAATATTATGACAAGTGCTTTCCAGGCTAGTCTAGAGGTAGGTAACACATTCATCTGACAACATTAATCAGGACAGAGCCACATGATAATATTATGAAAAGTTCTTTTCAAGTTAGTCTTGAGGTAGTTATACTTGCATCTGCAAACATTGGCCAGGTGAAGGCCAAATGAAAATACACTTTATGACATATGCTTTTTAAGCAGGTATTGATGTAATATTAACATATCAAAAAGGAGGCAAGTAATGAAATAATTGCAAGGATATAATCTTGATTTAAGACTAGTTTTTGTCTTTCCTGCAAAGTAGAGCGGGACATAGGTGTTACTTTACCGGGGGCGGCATTAACTTTTTGGTAAGATTTATTAGTACCTCCATATCTCAAGAATTATAGGTTCCAGGTTAATGAAACTTATTATGCATATCCAGTAGTAGCTTAGCACAGTTGCATCCCCATCTTTTGACCTTGACCTTAATTTTCTGGTTGAGTGACTTTGATTATTTTATTGCATATATAAGTAATGTTTAAGTTCTATTAACACCTTTTGATCGTGGAAATTGAAAATACTTATAAATTCAAAATATAGTGGAAGTAAGAAAAAATTATTGTTTCTGATGGTGTGGGCAGGCAAGACATACTTTAGTGTTATCTATTGTTATTATTAGATTTCATGAAAATGAGTGTAGCTCTTCTTATTCTTTATTTTTTAAAGAATTTTTTTAATACCTGCCATCAATGGAACATATAGAGTTACCCTTGCCTATACCTAGGTTCCAATTCTTGGTGTCTCTCAGACACAGTTTCAATTACATATCTATGGTATTCAAACAGTTAAATTCACAGATGGTAGGTCATATGATATATAATCTATAACATGACATAATGATATTATCAATTATGTTTTTTTTTTTAATTTTCAGGGTGGTCTTGCTGCATTGACTAAAGGACAGCCTCTCCATGTATCATATGGATCTCAGATCACCTTACGTCCTACGTATCAGATTGGTGATAGACCATGCTGGTTACACTCTCATTCACATTTGTACCCCCTAAGGTACCCCGATGGGCGGGGCAGTAGCCATCAACAACAGGTCACATGTTATGTATTCAAAGACATCAATAATTGGTGGATTGTTAAGCATCCTGATAGGTAACAATATTTTATAAATTAAAAATTAGAAGTTACTTTTCACCAAGATAAAAATTGAAAATTTAGTTTTAGTCTGTTAAGAATTATTCTAAATGTTTGTTGTAACATTATTTTATTCCTATGCAATATCAATGCAAGGTTTTATAGACTTAAAATGCAAAACAAACTATTTATAATAAAATAGTAGAATCTTTATAAGTTTAAAAACTTCAAATGAAATTATGCAATCTTCTCCTAATTGAGACAAGTTTTCCATGCATTGGCCATTCTTTCTAGCATTTTAGAATTTGCCCCCTAAGTCTAAAATCTTATCATAACCCATTTATCTTAAATTATCAGAGACTCCATGGTAATAGATGACCCACCTCAGCCTATAGAACATGGAGATGTAGTACAGCTAGTTCATGGAATTACAAGCAGGGCTCTTAACAGGTATTGTGAAAGCCCATTTTTTTCACGGATCCAAACTTTGGTAGATTCATGAAAAAGTACTGGTGGTGGATTAAACTAATGTTAATCTACAGTGATTCATTCTTAATTCATATGATTCTTTGATTCAATGACCAGATTACCCATAAAATCATTAAAAAAATAAATAATGAATCACCATACTTCCACAGTAGTTGTACATGAAGAAAATGCTTTGAAATGCAAAATGATACATGTTTGTATTTGACTTGCCATAGATTTTGTTTTAATTGGGTGTATTAACTTGTGTATTTTAAAGAAAACCATGTAGTGAAATATGATTATGTAGCCCTGTAAAATGATTTATTCTTGGTTTAATATTTTAATTATGAACAACTAACCCATAACTGATTGTTTCTACACACAACTAATATTACCTCTTTCTTTTATTTCAGTCATGATGTAGCTGCCCCTATAACACCACAGAACCAGGAAGTCACCTGTTATATTGATTACAATGTGTCCATGCCAGCACAAAATCTATGGAGGGTTGTAAGTACTAGTAAAGGAGCAATACAAATTTCACATTGATAACCATCTATTTTTATTTTCATGTTTATTTATGTTCTTTGTTTATTTTTAAAAGCTTAATTTGGTTATTTTAAAAGTTTATGTTTTCAAAAGAAAATGGCTACAAAATCCAAGCAAACAATTTGGAAATGCATTCGACACATGTTATTTTTATGAAAAACTCATCATTAAAGAGCTTAAGACATCATAAAGTTATTTGAATAATCCTGTCTATAACGAATTAAGGATCTTTGCATTTGACAATTATACTTCAACTTGAAAAACATTTAAGGAAGATTGCACCAATAAGATATAGAACATTACACAAAAACCAATTTGTTTGAGATAAACGAAGTAATACAAAATAAAGAAAATTTAAAATGTAATCTTTGTCAAAACTACTCAGTTAAAACATGAAAAAAACATCTTTTTAAATATTTTTATTTACAGGAAGTACTAAATCGTGAAACAGATGGTAGTAAATGGCAAACTATTAAAAGTCATGTACGACTCGTTCATATAAATACAACACAAGCGTTGAAGGTAATTTGTCAGAAATATGATAAATTCAATGAACAACTAGAATAGTATAAAGTTTTGTTGAATCGTTTTAATGTTTCCTTATAAAAGATTTTCTCAAAGGTGTTAGTACTCTTGATAATTGAATAAGTGTTTGCACCAGTCTATGGTATACAGGTCTATACAGCCAGCAGTCTTCAAAAGTTTCTATATATAAAGTTTCTTCATTAAAAAAAAACGGATAGATAAAAAATATTTTAAATGTATTTGAAAGATCTTGCAATTAACCCAAAAAAAAACATTTCAATTTTTTTAGCATACATGATTAAAAATTTGTTCAGAAAGGTTATAATAATATCTTTTTTTTTCAACAGTCAACAGGAAAACAGTTACCAGAGTGGGGATTTCACCAGCTAGAGGTTTCTACTGACAGAATAGTAAACCAGGACGCTACAGTCTGGAATGTAGAGGAACATAGATATACAACAAGTAAGGATTGTTTATAAAATGGAAATTTTCATGATTTTATAAATGTCACCTTTTTGAAGGGGACAAGTTTGTGTTTCTTCTCATTACATGTATTAATGTTTTCTGCTTAAAATGAAATCAATGGCTTGCGGATATTTTCACATTTATTTTGATATTGCCCAAATAACCATCACAGGAAAATTGCTACGTTTACAGTAGAGGATACTTATTATTTTAAATCCTCATGTCATTTGTAACAATGTGTTTTTGCAACCAAATTATTTCTTAACAAACTTCATCTGGTGGACAATTATGTGAATATGTGAATGACTTTATTTGCATAAACAAATACATGTTATAGCAATGAACAAACAATACAATTACATGACAGAAAAAAGAGAAGACAAGATTGCTCATTTTTAGAATGTGCATGCATGAAAATTTATTTTAAAACTAACATACTACTGTTCAAAGCCTTTTTTGCCATCACTTGGCGTCCGTCGTCTGTCGTCTGTCATCCGTCGTTCAACTTTTCAAAAATCTTCTTCTCTGAAACCGCTTGGCCAAATGTAATGAAACTTAGTAGGGTTGTTCTGTAGTATGTCCTCTACATTACTATCGTTCGAAATTTTGATTCGACAAAAAAACATGGCCGCCATGGCTAAAAATAGAACATAGGGGTAAATTTCAGTTTTTTGCAAATAACTCAAAAACCGTAAAAGATATCAAAATTCTGGCATAGGGTAAAAGTGATCAGCATCTCAAGATCTACCTGCCCAGAAATTTTCAAGAAGATCCAACAACCGATGTAGGAGTTATTGCCCTTTTTCTGGATTTTTTCAAAAAATTTACTTATTTAGCCCTATATCTTAAAAACTATACAAGATATTTCAAAAATTTAAATTGCATATGACTAAGCACATCAAGATCTACAAAGTTGTAACAGAGTCAAAGTTGTAGGATCGTTCCTTTAGGAGTTATACCCCTTGGGTTGTAAAAATTGACCATTTTCACAGTTTTTTGTTCAACTTTTCAAAAATCTTCTTCTCTGAAACTGCTTAGTCAAATGAAATGAAACTTAGTAGGGTTGTTCAGTAGTATGTGGTCTACAAAATTATTATTCGAAATTTCGATTCGTCAAAAAACATGGCCGCCATGGCTAAAAATAGAACATAAGGCTGGCCTGGGGTCAATAACAATGCAATGTAATGCATTACATTACCATTACTTTACAAATTTTGTCATTACATTACATTACCATTACTTTTTTTCTCTTCTGTAATGCATTACATTACCATTACTTTGCCTTTGTAATGCATTGCATTACACATTACATTTTGATTAAATATCTTTAGATAAATATTTTTGTACTACTATTAAGTCATTGCAAAAAACACTATTTTTGTGTTTTTTAAGTTTGAAATTTTTTAAAACAACTAACATGAAATGGTAATTACATTCGAAAAGAAAAAAATCGAAAAAGTTCATATCACAATCCATTGCAGCTATATATGAATTTGAAATAAGAATATTTATTGAAAATCCTGAGTTCATACTACCAGTGGTTCAAATGGTCAAAATCTGTAAACTAACAGAAACGACGCTAACTTATTCTAGTTAATGTAGTATTGTCACAAACATGACAAATAACCATATATTAAAAAAAAATTAATTATCATTATTTAATAATACTATAGTTTGGTGTTTCTTTATTATTTCAATTTTGAAATCTCCTTGAATAAATAAGAAAATAGTGTTTTTCTGCAAGTCCACTATTTAAAGATTTAATCATTTGGTCTTTTGTCCTTTCATAAAATTTGACCCCAATTAGTGAATATATCTAATTGTTATAAAAACAAATTAGAACAATAAAAATGCTATTGTGAAGCCTGAAGACATATTAATTGCAAACATCAAAAAGGTGATTTCAAATATGAAGCTCATAATTTAAGGGTATTTTTTATTTTAGTATCTCTTTTTTTACTTTACTATAAACAAACATAGACCCATTTTGCTAGGTGCACCCTTTCCATAATTTAAACTTTTTTTTTAAATTTTCAAGTAAAAGTACATATAAAAAATGATTATATAATATTATTGGATTATGGGTTGATTTTAAATCCTATAATAATTGTTTATTAACATGATTTTATTTTCTCATTCTAAAATTGTCTTACTTTTTCAGATGTACAAAATAAGAAAAATATAATGACATGTAATGCAATGTAATGGGTGCATTACACATTTTTTGACCCAAGTAATGCATTACATTACATTACATGTAATGCAGAATTTGTGCATTACACATTACTTTGCATTACTGAAAAAAATGTAATGATTACAATGCATTTGCATTACGCATTTGCATTACCCCAGGCCTGAGTCATAAGGGTAAATTGCAGTTTTTTGCAAATTACTCAAAAATTGTAAAAGATATTAAAATTCTATTTGGGTAATAATGATCAGCACATAAAGATCTACCTGCCCTGAAGTTTTGAAGAAGATCTGACAATGGTTGTAGGAGTTATTGCCCTTTTTCTTGTTTTTTTCTTCTTCAAATTTTGCTCTTTTAAGACTAATATCTTGAAAACAATACAATATTTTTTAAAAATTTAAATTGCATATGGTTAAGCACATAAAGATCTAAAAATTATGTAATGGGGTCAAAGTTGTAAGACCTTTCTTGATAGGAGTTGTTTCCCTTAGAACATTTAAATTGATAATTCCACAGAGTAGCAGTCCTTTGTTAAAATATCCAGCATATAAGTATCATCGAATACAAGGTGAGCGATTCAGGCTCCTGGGAGCCTCTAGTCATGTTATAAAGTGTAAACCTTGTTTTTTCAAACTCTGCGATAAACCTGTTTACATTGCATCTAGGAATATTTAATGAAAACACATACCATTATTTATTTGCTGTACAACTTTTAAAAATTTTTGGGGCCTGTCAAGCGGTCTAAAGCACTATTGGTCTTTAGCTGATCATCTCTGAGGTGGTGTTTGAGTCCCATTTGCAATTTACAAACCCCCACCTGTGATTAGGTTTATCAATTATTTGCTCAAGGTCAGTGGTTTCTTCCATGTACTCCAGTTTTTCCACCATTAAAACTGTCACCCTATATGGCCTAGGTGCATCGAAAAGGCATTAAAGCCTAACACACTAAACACACAATTTAAAAGTTAATTATTTTGCATATCATTACTTTTAT
The DNA here is from genome assembly GCA_963971305.1 of Arcuatula senhousia. Taxonomy (NCBI): domain Eukaryota; kingdom Metazoa; phylum Mollusca; class Bivalvia; order Mytilida; family Mytilidae; genus Arcuatula; species Arcuatula senhousia. Next base: position 52,296,291 of record OZ020304.1, read on the forward strand.
ATGTTTTTGTGTCAATGACATTTAAACTCTTTAACAAAAAAATATTTATTTATGCTTACAACAATATGTTATTAATTGGGTTTTTTTAACAAAAGGTGAGGAAAAGGAACAACAAGCCAGAGAATTAGCCCAGAGTGAGATGATACCCCTAGAACCTACACACCTTTCTTTCTGGACCAAGTTTACTGAGCTACAGATGAAAATGTTGATGGGTAAAGCTGAGGAAATGGAGCATAAATATAGCAGTGAACCCCTAGAGTGGCCTTTCATGGATAAAAATCTGGGCTACTGGATTAGTCCTAATAGCAATGTAAGTTTAAAAAAAAACTAGATATATCTTTTTTCCAAATGAATTTTTCAGTATATTATTGATTTTTTTTAAGCAAGTATGTAAAAAAAACTCTACATTTTAATATTGACAATTCTGCACATTATTGTTTTATTGGTTATATTTGGGCTAAAAGAGAAACTAAATATACTGGTCTCAACTGTTTTTGATAGAAGTTGATTATTGCCAATGCTTTACAAAGTAATATTAATAACCAAAATATAGAAATGATCATTTGTCTACCATTCACCTTTACTCTATTAATACTATTTGAAGGCTCAGATACATCTGATTGGTAACCCAGTAGTTTGGTATACTGGTTCCCTATCAGTGTTTGGATATTCAGCATTATTAGTGTTTTACCTCCTCAGAAGACGAAGAGAATTCTTTGATCTCACTGAAGGTAAGTAATAATATTTTTTATGTCTTTCCATCTTTATCACAGGACATATACAGTATATTGTAAGTTCACCTGTCAATCTCTGGTGTACCTTTAGGGTTAAGTGGATTTCTATAAAACAGAAGGACTAATCTTTATGGAACTAAAGATATGTAAGATAGTAAACAACTGTGTGGAAAAAATAAGAATAATGATAGTTTCGCTTGAAGCATCCACATCTACCTATTAACAAATTTGATTGTTTTGTAATTTCCATATGTCAAAACATTGGAATGAACTTTTGTTTGAAGCTTTTAATCTGATTGCTGGCAAATTCTGTGTCATGTTAAAATTAAGAAAAAAGCAATTATTTCGGCATTTTTTTTCTTTTATGTCTTTCAGCATACCTGTGATACATCTTACTTGAAGTTAAATTATTTTGATTTTTATTTTTTTTTTTTTTAATTTCAACATTTTTTTTTTTACTCCACTCACATTTTTAAGGGTATTCCATATATATATATATATATTTATAACATGTGAATACATTCTTTCATTTTACTTGTGTATGGTTTTTACTATTTATATTTGCATTTACTTTTGTATAGTTTTTACTATTGATATTGTTTTAATGTAAAGCGCTCAGAGTAATGTAAATTAGATGATGCGCTATATAAATGTTGCAATAATATGCAATAATAATAAATAATTATTTCATTTCAAATCTTAAAAGGTTATAATAAATGTGACATCAATATCTTATCACTTCAAATAAAATGCAATGTATTTTTTTTTCTCAGGTGAATGGCACCACTTTGTTTTCATAGCTGAGTTGTTGATTGGTGGATATTTTCTTCATTACCTCCCTTTCTTTTTGACTGACAGCACATTATTTTTGCACAGTTATCTCCCTTGTGTTATTTATAAAATCTTAGCAGCAACAGCATTAATAGATCACCTGTTTGTAGCAATGTCACAGTAAGTAGAGCTAAGAATTTTAAAATAAATTTGAATTAGAATAATACATATATCCAACTTTAAAGCTCAATTTTAAATTTACATTTGCATTTCACTTAGAAATTGACATCATAATTTAGTTTTAATGCTCTATATCATCAACCAAAGACATCAAAGTAACTTCTCTTTTTCCTACACACAGCACTTTGCTTAAAATAGATACACTCAAGTAATAAAAAAGAACCATTGTTTAAATGGGTACCGGTAGATATAAATGTACAGACATATAAAGCAGGGACAGAAATACCAATTTCATTTATACAGGGTTTTAGTTATTCAAGACTTGTTTTGAAAAGATTTCACAACAGCATACTTCTTTGTTTTCAATGATGGTATTTGTATTATACGTTAAAAATTACAAACAAGGGCTGGTACAAGTTTAAACTTTAAATTTAACACCAGTTTCAGTTTTATCATTTTCTTTTCAGTTTCCTAACAATCAAAAGAACAATGAAGTATATAACTATAGGACTTGTGTTGTGTACAGTGTACAGTTTCTATAGATTGTCAGTGTTTACATACGGAAGTACGAATCTGTCCGCACAGGAAGTTACAGATTTAGTATGGCGAGAATCATGGGACTTTCTCATACATGTTAATGTTAAAACATAGTGTTCACATACAGCAATACAAACTTGTCGACACAGGAAGTTACAGACTTAGTGTGGAGAGAATCATGGGACTTTCTCATACACATACATGTTAAAATGTGATCTGAAACTGTTATTGTGAAGTTGTTTCAAATTTATCCTCAATGCATACAAGGCGAATTAAGTTTCATTAATATGCACAAGTGAATATCAGCTATTCCAAACCAAAAATATTTTGATTTGCTTTATAATTTAAGTGCAAGTTGGTTTTTTTTTTTGCATTTTAAAGGCATATTGTCTACGGCAAACTCATTTTTTTTACCCCTCAATTTTTCGGTGTCAATTAGACCGAAATGCAATAAAATGAATATTGAAAAACAAATTTGCTACAAATTTTGCCTCAAAAGTAGTTTATTTTGATCAAAATAGCTCGACAATATTGATTGATATTTTATTTACCTGCACTACGTCACATTGACACAGATTTAGACTGAGTAGTTTTAACACGGACACTAATCGGAATCTCGGGTTTTGTCCTCGAATACATTGATATGTTGAAAAAATACCGATATTTTTCGTGTTTACCTTTTAAATAACATTCAAAAATTAATACAGGCAATAATTGTCAGTTTTATTCATTAAGTAGCTCTAATATTCGGTTGCCGTTTAAATTTTCTTCCGAGCTAAAACTTCGAGAAACAGATTATGCACCACGTGCAAGAACTATTGAAGTTTTCAATCAAAGAAAGTATAGTGCGCATGCTTACAGCTCATCTACATCTCATGAATATGAATTTTTGTAAAGCTTTACAAATATTATTTATTTTTCAATTTTTGAAGTAATAAAGAACCCTAGTGGTATTTTGAAAGTTTGTATCTTTCTAAATAAACAAAACGAATAGTCTGACGACAATTTTTTGGTTTTACAAAAAAAATATTTTTTCGTAGACAATATGCCTTTAAGATACTATGAATTAACTTATGTTTGTAGGGTCCCAATCTTATGTCAAGCTGGAAATTTTTATGGTGATACTTTAATGTCCACAAATGTTAAGGGGCATGGAGTGTTCTGGTCCCTTTGTCCATCTGTTAGTTCCAAATCAGAATTACCTCCAGGTTATAGTTACTTTTCCAAGTTTGAAGATGAGGCAACATTTCTTTTGAACAAATTATTGTATATTTATATAAAACAAAACTTTTTTGTCTTCCATTTGAAATGAGTCATTGTCATATTTTCCTTTAAAACATTGAATCTCTGATTTTATCACCTTTATATTGTTATTGTATCATGCAAATTTTCTTTTCTTAACTTGACTTGTACTTTGTCATTACTATCATGTTTTGTGAATTTTTCAACCTGTTTAACCAGGTTATACATTTTGTACTTAACATAGACTTACATGGAGAAAACAAAAACAACATTGATATTAATATGTTTGATATGGTCACAGTATTTGTCATTTTATTAAAACCAAGATTTGTGTCAATAAATCATTGAAATTTATAAGGAATCCATTTAAAAAATGTTTTTAACTAACACCATTCCTTTTGATTTTAATTGTTCAAACATACTGTAACCTAATTCTGATATTATGGCAAAAATATGATATTTTCATGTAGTATGGTTGTGAGTAAGTTACATTCACAATGCAGATTTATATATCATAGTCTTAAATGGTGGGATTCAATATATTGATTATAAAATTAAAAACGAAAGAATATGGAATAAAAGCCTCTTTGAAGACTAAAACCAAATTTTGTTTCTATTGAAAATAAATGAAATTTCGTAGTTTTGTTTCTTTGTATATATAAGAATATGAAAACTTAATTTTATTTATAGATTTTGTGTGAAATTACACAATTTTGCACATGTAGGTTTATATACATAATAGAATAAGAAAAAATATTAGTCTTTAGGTTTATGGATTACATATAATAATGATGTACAATTTTTAAATAACATTGAACTGAGTTTTTAATAGAGGTTATAATTTTCAAACTATGATGTTTTATTGGGGTTTTTATTATATGAAAGATATTTTTTTTAATGTTAATTTATTGTTATTGTCATAAATATATATATTTTATATGAATAAACTAGTCATTAATAAAACTTGTATTGATTTTGGAAAAATTCTACAAATTTTATTTTACACTTTTAAGGTTCATGGTTACACTTCGAAAAAAATGGTTGTTATTTTACCTATTTTTCTTGTCTATGTACGACTTAAACGACACATAGAAATATAATATAAAGTGTAGCAGCGTCTAGCTATAAAAATCGCCAATCATTTTCCCTTCTATTTTACAGGATAAATCTTGTTGTTTTCTGTATTCATTTTCTTTCCATTCAAATTTTACCTTTATGCAAAAATTATATATCTAGACGCTGCTACGCCTTATTAAGCAATTGAATGTGTAGTTTAGGCTCCACATAGACTGAAAAAGACATGAAATATCAGTCATTTTTTCCAAAGTGTAAACATGAACCTTAATGGAAACAACAACAAAAAAGCTACAACACATAACTGTATGCCAGGAAAAATCAAAGTCATCGAAAACAAAGTACTAAACTTTTGAACAGAAATAGAATGAAGAGGAATTTAGTTAAAATTCACTTGCTTTGTGAATACATTTTCAAGGATAATAAATTAAATAGTTAGTTGTATTAGTTTGAGGTCATAAATTAAGGATTTTACTTGTTAATAAATGTAGGTCTCAGGCGTTAAGTATAATACCACTCTGTAGCAAGTTTTATGATGCAGTGTATCCAAGACTTGATTTTTTTAAAATGTTTCATGTAGTATTAAAGACTTGGAAAGCAGAATGGTTGGTTTAGGATGACTTGCATTCCATTCAAATATCAAAGAAGCATTCAAGTCTAAAAACTCCATTAAAACGTTATGAGCTTGATTAAAGTAAGTTTAATTTTATTAATGGTAAGTGTATGAAAACAAATATTTTGAAAGAATGAGAAAGGGGGACGGTTGTGCTTCATATTTTAATGGTAATTGGTTAGATTTTTAAAGATTTTAAACGAGTTTCGTTTCCCGCAACAAAATATCCCCAATTTTAAAATTTGACAGGTTGTCATGTTTTCAGCAAAATGTATCAAATGTAGATCGTAGTTAAGAAAGGTTTGAATGTTAATGTTATCCTTGATAAATATCTTTCACTTTTACATTATAGTTAACATATGAAAACTTTTAAACATAGTCAAAACATACAAAATGGGAGATAGCAAATTAAGACTGAACAGTTCATCAACACCAGTTTCAGTATTCATGGTTGTAGACAGTTCCTGTGTCTAATATAAGGCAGGTCAAACATGTGACACTTCTGTAGTTTAAACATATCTATATTTTTTTATTTATATGTATAATTGGGATATGAATTGAAACCTGAGAAAATGAAAACACTTAGTTTAATTTTCTCAGTTGAAACAAAATATATTCGAAAGTAAAAACAAACTAGCTTTTCTTGTGGGTCACATGTGCGCGAAATGATGTTCCAAATTTTTAGAGAAAAAGGTGTTAAAAAGACACCAAAAGTTTGGGAAAACAAGTGTGCTGAATCAGACATTGAAGGAAAATTCAGCCCATAGTACAACTAAAACATTTACATTTCTACCATTATCGCACCCTTCACGAGCTTATTACAATGATAGGCATTGACTGGACTAATTTGGGAAACTAGACTGGTTAAACCTGTTGTTCTGTACAGAGACAGCAGGTGAAGCCTTCTTCACATCTGTCGCTATAATATAGTGTGATGTCAAAACATTGTTATCATCAGTTGTGACAGAAAAGGGACACAAAGCTGCAAAATATCTTGACTCAGTTAAAAAAGTTTTCTATTGTCATTTTTTAATTTTCCTCAAATGCAATAGTTGTGGAAGGCGAAACATAGGTATAACTTCCCAGTGGCGGCGTTGCCCTCTTCTATTTTGTAAGACTGTTGTGGAAAATGAATTTCTTGAAAAGTATAATAGCTACCGTGTTCTCCCTAGGTCCATATAGCTCTGTGGTACATGTACCACTGTGCTTTAATTTTTACCACAGTGCTATCTTGTAAAGATTTATACTAGAATGTGTTAGGACCACAGTGCTATAACTTTCAGAAAACCATGTTTTTACTGAGTACCACAGTGCTATTAAAAATTTCTGGGGAGAACACTGATGCTAAGCATCTGATATTAGGATATTGATGAATTAAATTACTGATAGAGTTATTGCATCTGCCACCATGTCATCTTATCCTGACCTCATTTCTACATTAAATGACTATTAATATTGTTGTTTTTTTGCATGCGACGAATAGTTGCAGAAGGCAAGACAGTTATTACTTTCCAGTGACGGCGGTGGCATAAAATTTTTTGTAAGACTTGTGGAAAATGAATTACTTGAAAAGTATAATAGCGAGGCATCTGATATTTGGTATACAGACAGTTCAGGTTATGGTTAGACTTGCTACAAGTCCCTCTCTAAGTAATATGTTTAGTTAATCATTCTTTAGTTAAGATATTATATTCCGCTGATAAGAAATATCTCTGATTGTTGCCACAACATCTCACATTTCCCTTTGATACTAAATGGCCCTTTGATATAAATTTGAAATTAAAAATTAATTATAATGAGAAAGGGACTTGTAACAAGTCTAAGGTTATGGTCTACACAACTGTCACCATGCTGTGTGATCCAGTTTATCTTTTCTTTTTTTCATGTTGAAAACTTCTTTGTACAATGTAAGACATTTGTGGAAAAAGAATTTCTTGAAAAGTATAGTAGCTATAGGCATCTGATATTTGATTAACAGACAGTTCAGGTTATGGTGGTCGCAACTGTCACCATGCACTGTGACCTTGACCCCATTTTCATTGTTAATGCAATTGAGAGAAGTTTCATTACCGGTATTCATATATTTTACTGCCATGACTGCAGTCATAATATTGATTTCTAATAACAAAATATGAAACCTACAGAATTAAAAAAAAAATAATGAAATATCTTTTACTGGGAAAAACATCAAAATTTATTTCACCAAAAATAAATAGATACACAATCATGACAATAGTTAATATATTAGATTGCATTATAGTTGGGTGTACAAATGCTTTATCAAAAATGTTTAATAACAGCCTGGAATGATACATGTAGTTACTGATATCTTGTACATTTGTATATAATTTTTTTAAAAATCAATATTTAGACCACATGTTTGACATGCAGTTGACCTTATTTTCTGTTTTTAGAGTCATGATCCAGAGGTTAAGTATAGAAATAATGTTGGGATGTTACAACTTCACAGATTTAACAGACTGAGGTGCTGGGCTTTTCTATATATTACAATAGCAACTATAGCTTTCATATGGGTCAACTCAGGAGGTATGTGTTGTATTGTGGTATTTCAGGTAAAATCCAAGGTTTAACTAATTACTGGTTATTTATATATGTAACACTAACAACATCCATTGAAAAAAAAAATATCTAAAAAAAGAAGAGGTATAGATTATATATGGATGACACAAAATCACAGCTGTGTTCATTGTTGATCATGTTGATAGAAAGAACGCTGTCTATCTTTGGCATATATTTATTAAAGAAAAAGCTTTCCATTACATTAAAGTTAGAGCTGTTCTTTTTTTTTTTATTCTCAAATTCAGTTCTCTAGGTAATACATGTAGAATAGATCTTTTATATGAAAAACAAAAACATGTTTTACATTTTCATTCTTTATTGAAATCAATCTGAAATTTTGACATAATGATCATTAGAGAATTTACAAAGGCATGTAAAGTTTTTCATGTAACAGTTGAACTCTGTTATAAATTATGTCATACTTTTCCAAATGGCTTGTCAGAATAAATTGTACAACTCTTTGATTGTGTTTTGTAGGTTTCCCACAATGTACACAGACAGAAATACACCATTTAACAAAGAAGTACAAGATCAAAGTGCAAGAACTAGAACAAAAACTTCACAACCTCTCAATAGAAATTTTAAAGGTTAAAAATAACAATAAAGACCCTTTGGAAAATAAATTGATCTCAAACTTAAATAATCGTAACGATGAATCTGCTGGGCAGGAATCCAATTTGCCAACCATATACTTAGTGACACCTACCCATACACATTCAGAACAGAAGGCAAATTTAGTGAAGTTAGCCTATACTTTACGTCATGTTAGAAATTTACATTGGATTCTTGTGGAAGACTCAGCATTTAAAACAGACTTGGTTAGAAATTTCCTAATGAATGCCAAAGTTCCCTATACACATTTAAATGCATTGACACCACCAGAGATCAAAATGAAACAAGATGACCCCACTTGGCTGAAGCCTAAGGGTGTTTTGCAGAGAAATTCAGCTTTGAAGTGGATACGAGAAAATGTGGATCCTAAAAAGAGAGGAGTGTTGTATTTTGCTGATGATGATAACACTTATAGTCTAGAAATATTTGATGAGGTAAACATTTTAAGATGATTAAAAATTTGTCTATAGTGCCTGCTTGATAAAATTACACTTTAAAAAAGCCACAATACACAACCAAACAGCAATTATCAAAACAAACTCCTGTTTTTAAATGAAAGCAGGTGCTCTGGAATATTAAGCAGGTGCTCTGGAATATTAAGCAGGTGCTCTGGAATATTAAGCAGGTGCTCTGGAATATTAAGCAGGTGCTCTGGAATATTAAGCAGTTTCTGTTTGTTGTAACACACCTGTCATCCTTTAGGATAGGTCAATTCTGGTATAAGGAACAAAGTCTTGCAGATCATTTTATTGCATGTGAAAAGTTATTCAGTTATGCTACATAATTTTTGTATTGTCCATTTACTTATAGATGAGAAACACTCATAAGGTATCAGTGTGGCCTGTTGGATTAGTTGGTGGACTGAGATATGAAAAACCTGAAGTCAGAGATGGAAAGGTAAATTAACTTTCTATAAAGAATACGTAATATGTTGTATATGTAAAACATTTCATAACATTAACTTTACTGACATGAATATTAAATCTAAGCTTGTTAAAGAATAGAGAATATTGAATAACTATAAAAAAGGTTTAGATTAGAATAATGGCCCCAAATATTAAGATTATAGAATAATGACCTTAGAAAATAATATGATACAGTTTTAACCTGTGACGCTCCCAAAGTTAAAATGTATACAAGCTAAAATAAGTTTTAAAAAGTTAATTATGAGATAAATTGAAACAATTTATACTTAAAAATAAAAACAAACAAGCTTTTCTTGTTGTTTATGTTTGCACTTAATAATGTAGGAAATTTTCAACAACAAAAAAGCATTAAAAAGACGCTGAAAGTTCGTGAAAACACAAGTGCTAAACCTGATGTTGAAGGAAATTGAGCTCATAGTACAACTAAATAACTTAATTTTCTACTACATGTATAAAGAATTGAGAATAACTTTAGGCCAAATAAGTTACAGAATAGAATATTTTTTTTAAAATTTAAACTCATAAAAAGTCTCTTTCTTTTGAATTGATGGTACTAACTACTGTGTAATTTTTTTTTACATCATGAAATTTTCAAATTTTGCTTAAAAAGATGTTTGCGCATCACTATAAATGTTGGGGTTATTTTTGAGATATTTTGTTGTTTAAACTAATATGTGTCACTCATGCAAAACAGGGTAGGAAATTGGCTATAAAAGTAACCAGCCCTGAATTGAAATTCTGCCTATTTTTACTATATAGCCAGTCAAATTTTCATGAATTTTAGCCAGCCCTGTCCGAAAGTTACCAGTCTCGGGCAGGCGGTTATTTCCAACTCTGTGCAAAAGTGTTGTCTTTTCAGGTGGTGGGATGGTTTACCTATTGGAAACCTTCTAGACCCTTTCCTATGGATATGGCTGGTTTTGCTATCAACATTGACCTACTATTCAAATACCCAGATGCAGCATTTAGTAATGAGGTTCCTAGAGGGTATCAAGAATCAACAATTCTAAAACAGTTACATGTAGAATTGGAGGACCTTGAACCTAAGGCAGATGGGTGTACAAAGGTATTTTTATTTTTGGGTAAAAAGTTATGTGTTAGTTCTTATGTAGTTACAAATAAAGTATTTGGAAAGATCTTTGCGGCTTTTATATTAGTTGTTTGTTTTTGTCTTGCCTGCAATGAAAGGTCGCAGAAGGCGAGACATTGCTTTTTACTTTCCAACGGCGGCGACGGCTTTAACTTTTTTGCAAGACTTTTGTGGAAAGTGAATTGCTTGAAAAGTATAATAGCTGGGCATCTGATATTGGGTATACAGACAGTTGAGATTATGGTCTACACAACTGTCACCATGCTGTGTGACCCTGGCCCCATTTTCATGCTCTGGTGACTCTGTGAACATAGGTCTTTTTTCAGACCTTTAACTCTTTTGTAAGACTTTTGTTGGACAATGAATTGCTTGAAAAGTATAATAGCTTGGCATTTGATATTGGGTATACAGACAGTTGAGGTTATGGTCTAAGCAACTGTCACCATGTCATGTGACCCTGACCCCATTTTCATACTTCAGTGACTCTGTGAACTTCGATTTTTTTTCATGCCTTTAACTCTTTTTGGGACGATGAATTGCTTGAAAAATATAATAGTTAGGCATCTGTTATTGGGTATACAGATAGTTGGGGTTATGTTCTATGCAACTGTCACCATGACATGTAACCCTGACCCCCATTTTGTATGCTCTAGTTAACTTGGGTTTTTTTTTCAGGCCATAAACTTTTTTGTAAGACATTTGTGGATAATGAATTGCTTGAAAAGTATGATAGCTAGGCATCTTATATTGGGTATACAGACACTTTTTGTGTTAATATTAAGAAATGAAAGCTAAGGTAGTTTATTTTGGTGATGGTGCCGGCAGGCAAGACATACTTTTAGTGGCCACACTTATTGAAAGTTTATAGGTATATTATGAATATGGGTTTTATGTTATTAAGGACGAGCATTTCCTTATAAATTTTCTGTTTACTATGTAAAAACTGAAAACAAAAACTCAAAACAAATTATTTCTGATAGTTTATTTTGCAAAAAAAAACATAACAAGACTTTGGCATAGAACAGTTACAGAAGCACTATTTAGAAAAGATAACATGAGTATTAAGACTAACAATCTCTTGAGTAGATACAGAAATCTTCAGTTAGGGTATGGACAGTGCTGTCTTGGTCAGGTTGTCTTCTGCTTGGAGAACTCTCTAGTGTAGAGTCAATATTGGTAGTAGAAGGTGCTGAGTTGGTTGAGTTCAGAATCATGGTAGATAACTCTTGGATCTGTTGCCATTTATGAGTTTGGTAATGTTTGTACACTTTCTGTAAACCTAAGGTGATAGACTTCTTGGTGTGAAGATACTGGCTGTTGCCTTGGTAACCATTGATGCTTGATGTAAAAAGTTGATGATCCAACTTCTCAAGTCTACATTCTAATAAGTTGAGTTGAGTAGCTGCTTGGTCATGAGTAACGAGTAGTTTCTTGAGTTGCTGGGCATAAGATACAACTGAAGAGTATTCCATTGTTCAGTAGTTGGGTTCTTGCTAGGTTCTTGGAGATGTACAGTAGATTGTGATATGACTTGAACTGGTAGGGGTCCTGTATTTAAGGAACTTCATTTTACTCAAAATTTACTTAGCTTGGTGTTTGTACTTAGTGGTGTTCACCATAAGCTCTGTTGATTATGAAGATAAAAGGATAGATTATTTTATTATCTATCAATAATTGAACTTCAAAGGATCACTCAATTAATTATTAGTTTTCTGTTGAACCAATCAATTAATAATTGAACTTCAAAGGATCACTCAATTAATTATTAGTTTTCTGTAGAACTAATCAATTTATAATTGAACTTCAAAGGATCACTCAATTAATTATTAGTTTTCTGTAGAACCAATCAATTAATAATTGAACTTCAAAGGATAACTCAATCAATTATTAGTTTTCTGTAGAACCAATTAATTAATAATTGAAGTTCAATGAATCACTCAATTGATTAATTGTTTTCAATAGAATTAAATCAGTTAGTTATTTTCTATTGTATTTTGTGAATTTAAAGAAAATATTTAGAATAGATATAAGATTGATATCAAAAGAGGAAAAAAATGTTTGGAAACTAGATTCTCTACATGAAAAAAGATAATTTTTTTTAGTAATTGTGAATATTTCAAATATGTGATTTCAATAAAAAATGTTAATAGTTATAAAATGTCCATACGTTTTTGTTTGATATGAACTTTGAGTTTGTACTTATTCATGTATTTGAAAATGCAGTCAATATATTACAATGGAATTTACTGTTACAAATAAGTTTACCTACAAATGACCATACCATGGTATTGACTGAATGGGGCAACCTGAGGGGCAAAAACAACCTGTGACCTGGCATTTTTGTATAGCCATTTCATCAACAGAAAAATGTACTAAATATAAACCTAGATGACAATCATGGAACCATTATAACTGGATATTAAATAAAGACGGGAGTGAAGTTCATGGAATCTTTTATTTAGATACCATAAAGCAAATTGTATTATAAATGGACAATTATTTACTGAAAGAGCACATTAATTTAAAAAAAAATGTTCTTTTCATGTATATTTTTAGGTACTTGTCTGGCATACTAGGACTGAAAAGACAAGACTTCATAACGAAGACAAAATGGAGAAGAAATATGGAAAAAGATCTGATCCTAACATTGAAGTGTAGACTCATCAAAGCCTGCTTTTACTTAAAAAATGTTGAGGGCATTTTTTGTGTTCAAAATTAATTTTACTTAATCTTGAAAGGTGCTTTTGTTAAAGACTTTTTTATATAGTTATACTATGTATTTTATAGCAAATTAAAAATTTATGCTATGTGTACTAATAGTTTGGTTTATAGTTTTTCATTTGATTTAATGAAAAACTTGGGTGTATTACCAATAAAAGCAAACAATAAAGTAGAAAAAACGTAGTTTTCAAAGTTTTCTTTATCTTATGAGAAAGTACTAAGATCTTTAAATGTTTTGAAGGATCAGACAACCTCAAGGTAAAATGCTCTCTGCTTCATGCTAAATTATGAGAATCAAAAAGATTTGTATTAAAGATGAACAAATATTAAAAATTACGAGAGTTAATACTAAAGTATGTCTCGCCTGCTCTCACCATCAGAAACAATAATTCTTTTTTACTCTCACTATATTTTGAATTTATAAAGATTTTCAGTGTCCGACATCAAAAGGTGTTTATAGTACTTAAACATTGCTAATGAATGCAATAAAAATAATCAGTCACTCAACCAGAAAATCAAGGTCAAGGTCAAAAGATGGGGATGCAACTGTGCTAAGGTATTACAAGGGCATATGCATACAAAGTTTCATCAACCTAGGACCTAAAGTACTTGAGATATGGAGGTGGTCATAAAGCTTTAACACTGCTATTATATAATTGAAAATTGTCAGTTACTCAACCGGAAATTCAAGGTCAAGGTCAAAAGATGGGGGATGCAACTTTGCTAAGCTACTACTGGGGCATATGCATACAAAGTTTCATCAACCTAGGACCTATAGTTCTTGAATTATGGAGGTGCTCATAAAACCTTACCCAAAAAGTTAACGCCGCTGCCAGTAAAGTAACACCTATGTCCCGTTCTGCTTTGCAGACCAGACAAAAACCACACAAAATGTACATTATACATTAAACTAGCACTATGAGCAAGCTCTTCAAGGATATCCAGCTTTTTATTGAACTCTTTATTGGAAAAATATCGAAAGTCAAATTTTCTACCCTAAATGATATGTAAGGGAAATTAAATTTACTTTTTCTGCACATCTTTGAAAAATCCATTAAGTGCTTAGTAAGGAGGAACTGCAATTAAAAGAAATGTACAGACAGGGTGCTTCCTAATAACTTAGCATGGGTTTTAGAAATAAACAAACGGCTCCAGGAGCCTGAATTGTGAACCTGGTCCTAAATCCCAAGGATCTCTTCTGTGAGCTATATGATCCCCCCATAAAGGAACACAATGGGACAATTATAGAGCTTAATGAGCTGAAAGGTCTTCCCCCCCACTTTTGTGGGCAGACATATTGTTTTTGTCCTGTCTGTCCGTCCCTCTGTCCATCTGTCTGTCTGTTACACAGTTTGTCAGCCCAACTCCAACTTGGTATATAGGAAGGACACCATATGTATTGTAGTTGTGCATGTAAACAGGAAATTTTATCCTCAAATTTTCATGAGTTATGGGCCTTTGAACTTTTTTGAAATTTGCTGAAAATCCTGTCTTATCACCTTAACAGCACAACTCCTTTGAAACTACTGAACCGATTTCAACGAAACTTAGTTAATAGGAAAGGGACCACATGTAGTTGTGCATATTACCAGGAAGTTTTGATCCTATAATTTTGTGGGAGTTATGGCCCTTTGAACTTAGAACTTTGCTGAAAATCCACTCTTATCACCTTGTCAGTGCAACTCATCTGAAGCTACTGAACTGTTTCAAGGAAACTTGGTATGTAGGAAGGACACCATATGTAGTAGTGCATTTTACCAGGGAATTTCGATTCTCAAAATTTTGTGGGAGTTATGGCCCTTTGAACTTAAAATTTGTTGAAAAAAATCTCATTATCACCTTGTATGGTAAGTAAAACTACTATGACATCATTTGTACTGGGTACATATTTTGAAGTAAATTTTGATCCATAAATTATGTATTGGTGCTAGGGATGTGAAGCAGGCGAAGACATTGTTTTTGCATGTTTTTTAACTTCCATGGATTCATTTCTATGGATTTCATGGAGTGTTGGAACATAACCTTACATGGTTTTGAAGAGCTGTAGATCCAGATTTTTCCTACCGTTTTAGTTGTCCAGTTCAGCACCATTTTAAGTGGTTTTACCCTATGTTCTATTTTTAGAAACAGTGGACAAGTTTTAGCTCAGCTGGACTGTAGGTTATTTCCCTATATGTAATCACTGACCAAATATCATCCCTCAAACACTAAAATTGGTTTAAATATGAACATAAATCAAACTTTAAACCCAAATTCTTGAACAGTTGTTGGCTACTATCTAAGATGTACCCACTGACCAAATATCATTCCTCAACCACTTGCAGTTGCTGAAATATGGACCTTAACTAAATTTTAACAAGGAGAAATTTGTCAAGATGACCTTAATATGGTATGGATACTAGTTACTATCCAGGATGTAGACCAAATGTTCCTCTGCCACTAGCAGATATAGATCATTACCAATGCAAATCTTTAACCAGTAAATGTAGGTCAAGGTGACCTAATTTTGGTACATATTTTTGGTAACTATCCAGGCCCCATTACCATCCCTCTAACACTTGAAGTTGCTGATATATACACCTAAATTAAAACTATAACTAGAGTCATTCATGCTGGTTGCTTTGTATGATGAAACATATGACCAAATATTCCTCCCTAATTATAAGTTACTGACACAAATAAGAACCTGACATAGGCATACATGAACCAAAACCCTGTTAGACTTGAAATAATGAGAATTATAACAAGAGGCTCCCAGGAGCCTGAATCGCTCACCTGGTCTTAATGTCAACCCTTTGAAGACTTTTGTATAGATAAATGAGCTGAATTTTAAGCAATAAAAAGCTTTTCTCTATCTGCAATAGTTTTAATTCCAAAGCAAAAAAACACTATTTTTCACCTTTAAAGGGCCATAACCCCTTAAAGGGGTCATCTGACAACTTCGACCCTAAAAAGACTTTTGTAGAGCTAATTAAGCTGAACATTTAAGCAAGCAACATCTGTTCTCTATCTGCATCTAAAGTTTTCTTTCTTTATGTCAAAAACACTATTTTTGTCTTTAAGGGGCCGTAACCACTATAACGGGTCATCTGGCAACTTTGACCCTATGGAAACTTTTGTAGAGCTAAATGAGCTGAACATTTAAGCAAGCAACAACTTTTCTCTATCTGCAATAGTTTTCATTCCATAGGCCAAAAACACTATTTTTTGCCTTTAAGGGGCTGTAACCCCGATAAGGGGTCATCTGACAACTTTGACCCTATGGAGACTTTTGTAGAGCTAAATACGCTGAACATTTAAGCAAGCAACAGCTTTTCTCTATCTGCAATAGTTTTCATTCTATAGGCCAAAAACACTATTTTTTGCCTTTAAGGGGTCGTAACCCCTATAAGGGGTCATCTGACAACTTCGACCCTATGGAGGCTTGTGTAGAGCTAAATGAGCTGAACATTTAAGCAAGCAACAGCTTTTCTCTATCTGCAATAGTTTTCATTCTATAGGCCAAAAACTCTATTTTTTGCCTTTAAGGGGCCATAACCCCTATAAGGGGTCATCTGACAACTTTGACCTTATGGAGACTTTTGTAGAGCTAAATGAGCTGAACATTTAAGCAAGCAACAGCTTCTCTCTATCTGCAATAGTTTACATTCTATAGGCCAAAAACATGAAAAAATGCTATTTTTCACCTTTAAGGGGCCGTAACTCCCATAAAGGGTCATCTGACAACTTCGACTCAATGGAGACTTTTGTAGAGCTTTTGATGCTGAAGCAGTAGCGTGGCATCAGATTTCATCTATCTCTTATACTTTTTGATTTACAAGCCAAAAACAGTAGTCTGACCCCCCTGGTCTATTTTTAGTAACGGTGGCCATGTTTTTTGACGGATCAAAAATCGAAACACAAGTTTGGTGCAGGACACCCTAAGGATCAATCATACCAAGTTTCATTGAATTCTGTTCAGTAGTTTCAGAGGAGAAGATTTTTGAAAAATTGTTAACGGACGACGACGACGACGACGACGACGGACGCCAAGTGATGGCAATAGCTCACATGGACCTTTGGTCCAGGTGAGCTAATAAAATGAATAAGAACACAAGCATGGCTTGAGGTCCCCTTCCTGGCTTGTGATTTTGATCTTTTGACCCTTAAAATCAATATGCTTCTTCCAGACCTCATATAATAGATGCTAAAATGTCAGTTAGTTATAAGAAATTCTATTAATGTGTTAAAAGTTATTCTAATTTCACTCTGAACTTCCTCTGTGTTTTCACTTGTGATCTAACCTTTGAACTTAGATGACATAGGCTTCTTTTCTTCATATAAAAGCTTAAATTATGTCTCCCCCTACTTTGGAGGGGAGACGTATTGTTTTTCTCACGTCTGTCTGTCCATCACAAAGTTTGTCAGCGCAACTCCTCTGAACCAAATTCAACGAAACTTAGTAAAATGTATGTACGCCCCGCCCCCCCCCCCCTTTTGGCGGACAAAGGATGAGTGGCATTAAGACCCATAATTGGCCCAAGAAAATGAAGTTGATTCAAATGTTATGATATTTATAAGAAATATAAGCTTATATGTGGTTACAAAGAAAACACATCAAATAAGGCAAATTTCATTCATTGTGACTTAATTATGACATCATATTTAGTGGTCTTATTTGACAAAATATAGAAAATCTGCATATTTGAATGGTTTCAGTGCATATTTTCATTGAGAAAACATTGGGCGCATGAAAACAACAAATCCAAACTTTCAGAAATGATGGATTTAATCACTTACACATTTTTGCCAAGTATGAAGTTGTTGTTTTGATGCGCCCACCTTCTTTCAGACCAAAAAGTGTGTGAAAATCAGCAAAAATCAATGAAATTAGGACAATTTCTTTAATGTTTAGCTTTTTGAGTTAACTGATTGACATGACAGCTTAACTGATATGACACAAGCTTATCATTTTCTTTAAGCCTTATAATTGTTTCATCAACTCAAGGCATCTGTATTCTCAGTTTTAATTTCTTGGTAAATCTTGGGCCAAAAATGGGTCTTATTGCCACTCATTCTTTGGTTTAATATATAGGAAATCATTGAAGCGTGACCAGAGCGGGCCCCCTCTTAGGCCAGTCAGTGGGCCCCCTCTTTTCAAAATTTCTGGATCCGCCTCTGAAGACATACGTAGTTGTGCATATTAATAGGAAATGTTGATACTTAATTTCATGTGGAAGTTATGGCCCTTTGAATTTAGAAATTTGCAGAAAGCTCTTCAACTTGTTGACCTGAGAGGGAGGTCTGGCGCACAATAAAACCTGGTTTAACCCACCATTTCTTTTGAAATGCCTGTACCAAGTCAGGACTGTTGTTATCTAATTTTCCAGTATGTCTTAAATGTTTTGTCTTTTCTTTTGGACATTGAGATTGATCCTCCAAGTTCAGTAATTTTGTTATTACATTTATTTATCATATTGTCAGTGCAACTCCTCTAAACTACTAAACTGAATACAATTGGTATGTAAGGACACCATATTGTTGAGCTTACTAGTATAACCAGAAAATTATCTTCAATTTTTTTTTAGTTTAGAAAAGAGTATGTTCGGAAAGGGTGTAAACGGCCCTAAATTTCAAATTCGAGAGTCGAGACAGGTAAAAAATAATACTAGAATGGTCATATGATTTTATACTTTATAAAATGTCATAAATTGTGCATGAGTTGATTACTTTCATGAACAAAAGAGACCTTTAAAGTTAGTGATCTTTCAACCAGAAAATCAAGGTCAAGGTTAAAAGATGGGGATGCAACTGTGCTAAGCTATTACTAGGGCATATGCATGCCAAGTTTCATCAACCTAGGACCGATAGTACTTGAGATATGGAGGTTTTTGCAAAACCTTAACGTTGCTATTGCATGTATATGTATTGAAAATTGTCAAAGTTACTCAACCGGAAAATCAAGGTCAAGGTCAAAAGATGGGGGTTAACTGTGCTAAGTTATTACTCAATAACTGGGGCATATGCATACAAAGTTTCATCAACCTAGGACCTAAAGTTCTCGAGATATGGAGGTGCTCATCAAACTTTTCCATTGCTATTATATGTATTGAAAATTGACACACATTTGTCAAAGTCACTCAACCGTAAAATCAAAGTCAAGGTCAAAAGATTGGGATGAAACTGTGCTAAGCTACTACTGGGGCATATGCAAACAAAATTTCATCAACCTAGGACCTATAGTTCTTGAAATATGGAGGTGCACGCAAAATTTTTCCATTGCTATTATATGTATTGAAAATTGACAGTCACTCAACTGGAAATTCAAGGTCAAGGTCAAAAGGTGGGGATGCAACTGTGCTAAGCTACTACTGGGGCATATGCAAACCAAGTTTCATCAACCCAGTACCTACAGTAAGTTCTTGAGATATGGAGGTGCTCATAAAACTTTTTCAATAAGTTAACCATTGCCGTCACTGCCTGGCGATTAAGTAACACCTATGTCCCGCTCTGCTTTGCAGGCGAGACAAAAATCAACATAAATGAAGATTTTCCTAATTTTTCTCATATTTAGAGTGCCAACGAAGGAAACAGCACAATTTTATTGCTAGAAAACTATTATATTTGTTAATTATAGGTATTCTGTGAGGTTTTTTTTCCCAGAGCATTTATTTAGACTTCTTGAACATGAACAATCAGCCTTAATTACAGGGCTCCTTTGCTGAAAATCCTTATTATTATCTTGTCAGAGCTACTCCTCTGAAACTACTGAAACAAGTTCAATTAAACTTGATTTGTAGGAAGGACACCATTTGTAGTTGTGCAAATTACCAGGAATTTTTTATACTTAATTTTTGTGGGAGTTGTGTCCCTTTAAACTTAGAAATTTGCTCAAAATCCTCATTTATCATCTTGTCTTGTAGATGAGATACGGGCATAAAATCGCTTTACATCATATATTACCATAGGAGGAAGCCACATACCAAATATCAAGAGGTTGTGACTTGTAGTTTCCCGGAAAACTGCGACAGAAATTTTTGTGATGCCGCAGGACGCTGCAAGACGACGGATGGTGCCAAAGTAACCCCTATATGTCGCTTCTGCAACACATTGCAGGCGACATAAAAACCAAGCAATGAAACGGTGTTTCTTCTTTCTGTCTTTCAATGTGGAACAAGAGTTGTATCTGGCTGTCTGTCTATCCCTGGAGTGAATTCCTACCAACTCCTTGCTTTAATAGTGTATCAGGTTTAATTTATTTCATAACAATTAGCCTATGGTGGCTAAATTGTTTTCTAAAGTAAAAGTCTTTATTTTTCTCCCCCTAAAAAAAGATATAAAAAAACAAGTGTGGCCACTAAAAGTATGTCTCGCCTGCCAGCACCATCACTAAAATCAACTACCTAAGCTTTCATTTCTTGATATAAACACAAAAAGTGTCTGTATACCTAATAACAGATGCCTAGTTATTATACTATTCAAGCAATCCATTGTCCACACAAGTATTACAAAAAGTTTTCTGTCTGAAAAAAAGACCTAAGTTCACAGAGTCACTGGAGCATTAAAAAGAGGTCATGGTCACATGGCATGGTGACAGCTGCATTGTCCATAACCGCAACTGTCTGTTTACCAAATATCAGATGTCTAGCTAATATGGAGTAGGCATTGCCTAAATGCGAGCATAGCTAAAAGGGACTACGTTTTGTTTATATAATGTATTTGGGGCGAGATGGTATGGGGCGATTAAGCTTCGAGATACGTTAGTTTCGTACGTGCATACATGTATAACCAAGACGAAACGAGCAGCTTATGTGTATTTATTATTTTAAGAATATTATTTTCTTGTAAATAGCACAATTTATTATTTTTTTAAGCATTATTTCTTTTCTTATAAATTATTTTAACATTCACTCCGGCCCTGTAAAAATAATAACCCTTTCCGGACCATAAAAAATCTAAATCAGCATTAGCAAATTTCTCGCGGAAACAAATACCGTAGAGCTCTCCGCTCGAGCGGGCACTTCGTGCCCGCTTGCGAGCTATGCTCGCTATTATAACTTTCCAGCAATTCATCGTCCACAAAAGCCTTACAAAAAAGTTTTTCAGCCTGAAAAAGACCTAAGTTCACAGAGTCACTAGAGCGTGAAAATGGGGTCAGGGTCAAGCAGCATGATAACAGTTGCGTAGACCATAACCGCAACTGTCTGTATACCTAATATCAGATGCCTAGCTAATATACTTTTCCAGCAATTCATCGTCCACAAGTCTTACAAAAAAGTTTACTGCCTGAAAAAAGACCTAAGTTCACAGAGTCACTGGAGCGTGAAAATGGGTTCAGGGTCACATGGCATAACCTGAACTGTCTGTATACCAAATATCAGATGCCTAGCTAATATACTTTTCCAGCAATTCATCGTCCACAAGAGTCTTACAAAAAATTTACGGCCTGAAAAAAGACCCAAGTTCACAGAATCACTGGAGCATGAAAATGGGGTCAGGGTCACACGGCATGGTGACAGTTGCGTAGACCATAACCTGAACTGTCTGTATACCAAATATCAGATGTCTAGCTATTATACTTTTCAAGCAATTCATTGTCCACAAAAGTCTTACAAGAAAGTTTACGACACCGCCGCCGCCTGAAAGTAATACCTATGTCTCGCCTTCCATGACTATTTGTCGCAGGTGAGACAAAAACTGATGTCTGTTAAACATGTATTGGAACGAAAAAACTCATTTCAATTTTGTCCATGTAAATCTTTATTTTTCTGTTACATGTTCATTTATATTAGATATTATCATATAATAACTGTGTGCTCTCATCTGTTTATTGCACCTACTTGTAAGATCTATATACAATGTAGTTACAATGTAGTAACCATTGTCCATGATATGTTGTTAAAACGGAAAATCAAAAGTACATGTACAATTTATCACATGATTAAACAAGAGGCTCCCAGGAGCCTAAATCGCTCACCTGGTCTTGATGCCGACCCTATATTTTGTAGAGCTAAATGAGCTGAACATTTAAGCAAGCAACAGTTTTTTCTTTATCTACTATAGTTTTCATTCTATATGCCAAAAACACAAAAAACTGTTATTTTAGGGGCCGTAATCCCTATAAGGGGTCACCTGACAACTTCAACCCTATGGAGACTTTTGTAGAGCTTTATGCGCTGAACATTTAAGCAAGCAACAGCTTTTCTCTATCTGCTATAGTTTTCATTCTAAAGGCCAAAAACATGAAAAAGGTTATTTTAGGGGCTGTAACCCCTATTAGGGGCATCTGACAACTTCAATCCTATTGAGACTTTTGTAGAGCTAAATGAGCTGAACATTTAAGCAAGCAACAGCTTTTCTCTATCTGCTATAGTTTTCTTTCTATAGGCCAAAAACATGAAAAAACATCATCTTAGGGGCCGTAACCCCTATAAGGGGTCATCTGACAACTTTGACCCTATGGAGACTTTTGTAGAGCTAAATGAGCTGAACATTTAAGCTAGCAACAGCTTTTCTCTATCTGCAATAGTTTTCTTTCTATAGGCCAAAAACATGAAAAAACATCATTTTAGGGGCCGTAACCCCTATAAGGGGTCATCTGACTACTTCGACCCTATGGAGACTTTTGTAGAGCTAAATGAGCTGAACATTTAAGCAAGCAACAGCTTTTCTCTATCTGCAATAGTTTTCTTTCTATAGGCCAAAAACATGAAAAAACATCATTTTAGGGGCCATAACCCCTATAAGGGGTCATCTGACAACTTCGACCCTATGGAGACTTTTGTAGAGCTAAATGAGCTGAACATTTAAGCAAGCAACAGCTTTTCTCTATCTGCAATACTTTTCATACTATAGGGCAAAAACATGAAACAAGAGGCTCCCAGGAGCCTGAATCGCTCACCTGGTCTTAATGTCAACCCTTTGAGGACTTTTGTATAGATAAATGAGCTGAATGTTTAAGCAAAAAAAAGCTTTTCTCTATCTGCAATAGTTTTCATTCCAAAGCAAAAAACACTATTTTTCACCTTTAAAGGGCCATAACCCCTTCAAGGGGTCATCTGACAACTTCGACCCTAAAGAGACTTTTGTAGAGCTAATTAAGCTGAACATTTAAGCAAGCAACATCTTGTCTCTATCTGCAAAAGTTTTCTTTCTTTAGGCAAAAAACACTATTTTTTGTCTTTAAGGGGCCGTAACCACTATAAGGGGTCATCTGGCAACTTTGACCCTATAGAAACTTTTGTCGAGCTAAATGAGCTGAACATTTAAGCAAGCAACAACTTTTCTCTATCTGCAATAGTTTTCATTCCATAGACCAAAAACACTATTTTTTGCCTTTAAGGGGCTGTAACCCCGATAAGGGGTCATCTGACAACTTCGACCATATGGAGACTTGTGTAGAGCTAAATGAGCTGAACATTTAAGCAAGCAACAGCTTTTCTCTATCTGCAATAGTTTTCATTCTAGTGGCCAAAAACTCTATTTTTTGCCTTTAAGGGGCCATAACCCCTATAAGGGGTCATCGGACAACTTTGACCCTATGGAGACTTTTGTAGAGCTAAATGAGCTGAACATTTAAGCAAGCAACAGCTTTTCTCTATCTGCAATAGTTTTCATTCTATAGGCCAAAAACACTATTTTTTGTCTTTAAGGGGCCATAACCCCTATAAGGGGTCATCGGACAACTTTGACCCTATGGAGACTTGTGTAGAGCTAAATGAGCTGAACATTTAAGCAAGCAACAGCTTTTCTCTATCTGCAATAGTTTTCATTCTAGTGGCCAAAAACTCTATTTTTTGCCTTTAAGGGGCCATAACCCCTATAAGGGGTCATCGGACAACTTTGACCCTATGGAGACTTTTGTAGAGCTAAATGAGCTGAACATTTCAGCAAGCAACAGCTTCTCTCTATCTGCAATAGTTTTCATTCTATAGGCCGAAAACATGAAAAAATGCTTTTTTTCACCTATAAGGGGCCGTAACTCCCATTAGGGGTCATCTGACAACTTCGACTCAATGGAGACTTTTGAAGAGCTTTTGATGCTGAAGCAGTAGCGTGGCATCAGATTTCATCTATCTCTTATACTTTTTGATTTACAAGCCAAAAACAGTAGTCTGACCCCCCTGGTCTATTTTTAGCAACGGCGGCCATGTTTTTCAACGAATCAAAAATCCCCACATCAGTTCTGTGGGGGATACCCTAAAGTACCACCAGACCAAATTTGGTTTGAATCTGTGCAGCCGTTTCAGAGGAGAAGAAGTTTGAAGAAAAGTTAACGACGACGACGGACGACGACGACGGACGACGACGACGACGGACGACGACGACGACGGACGCCAAGTGATGGCAATAGCTCACATGGCCTTTGGCCAGGTGAGCTAAAAACGCTATTTTTCACCTTTAAGGGGCTGTAACCCCTATAAGGGGTCATCTGACAACTTGGACCAAATGGAGACTTTTGTAGAGCTTTTAATGCTGAAGCAGTAGGGTGGCATCAGATTTCATCTATCTCTTATACTTTTTGATTTACAAGCCAAAAACAGTAGTCTGACCCCCCTGGTCTATTTTTAGCAACGGCGGCCATGTTTTTTGACGAATCAAAAATCCCCACATCAGTTCTGTGAAGGATACCCTAAGGTACCATCAGACCAAATTTGGTTCGAATCTGTTCAGCCGTTTCAGAGGAGAAGAAGTTTGAAGAAAAGTTAACGACGACGACGACGACGGACGCCAAGTGATGGCAATAGCTCACATGGCCTTTGGCCAGGTGAGCTAAAAAGAACAATGTGAGCAAGCTCACAAAAAAATTCTGTCTGCTTCATATTGAACGCTATATGGCAAAAAAAAATAAAAGTTCAATTATCTCCCCTGAATGATACCTAAAAGCAATGAAAATTCTTCATACACATCTCCATCTGGTGAACTTTCTTTGTGTTCAGTTTCATTAAAATCCATCAAGCATTAATTTAGAAGGACTTGTACTTATGAGATATGTGGACAGACAGACTGACATGGTTATTAATATACATCCCCACAAACTTGGGGGAGGGGAGGGTACATGTATAAAATTGAGACATTTTGTGAGAAAATTAGAAATAAACTTGTTCAACTGACTCTTACATAGTTACAACTAATTAGAATGTAGATAACATTATATAAACTATGTTTTAACCAGTTAATCAATCGACCACATGCATTTTCTATATCATATTAACATGTATTATATTAAAATATTGCATACATTTACAATGTACAATATGTAATGACAGTGTATATTTAAATGTCTAATCATGATATGTACATGTATGGCTCACAAACAAACAAAAAAGAGTACAAAATTTCCTGCAAGTGTATAATTGAGATAACATGCTAAAGTTTTGCTTTAGTACATTCAAATATCCTAAATTTAATAAAAAGCTACGCCGAGCGCAGCATGATACGACCGCAACAAGTTTAACCCTGTACGTTGAAACCCTAATACGGATAGTCCATTGCTTTGGTCACATGAAGCCCATGGTGGACTTACATTGTACAAAGCTTTTTGACACATGCATCCTGTGGTGAACTTAAAAATGCATTTTTGACACATATATATTCACATCAACATCTAATACAAAAAGCCTTATTTATATGCATGTAATAACTACAACTTAATTTCAAGTATAAAACTATTTGCCTTGACAAACTTTTAAAATTGGTGTTTTTGGCCCCTTTGACCCCTAATTTCTCGAAAACGGTAAGAAATATTGAAAATCTGATTGAAAAACGCAGCCAGGGATTTTCACTAGGATTCCAATGAAAAAAAGATTTTAAAAATCGGACCAAAAATAAATAAGTTGATTTTATGGCCTTGGCCTGTCTTTAGCCCCCTGTAGCAATGTAATGGTGAAATACATATCAAAATCATTGACACATTTAGTAGACAGAATTTTATGAGCACTTCAAGCAAACAAGAGGCTCCCAGGAGCCTGAATCGCTCACCTGACATATGTGTCTGAAGTTAAGGTTATTAGGCAAAATCTATTTGACATAGAAAGGGTCATAAGTTTAATAAGGTGGTCATCTGACAATATGGTGGATCTTAAAGTGCTGATCACTTTTGTTCTCAATCAAAATTCAAAAATCTGTCACCCTTTTGGAGTTATTAGCAAAAAAATGCAGTTTAACCCAATGTTCTATTTTTAGCCACAGCGGCCATGTTTTACAACCAATAAAAAATCCCCATATCAGTTCTATACACCTAATGCTAATAAACAACAATGCCAAGTTTGGTTCCAATTGGACTTTAAGTGTCAGAGGATTTAACGTTTTCAATGTATTGAGGAAATGCTTTTCAAATGCTCAATTTTGACATTCTAAGGGCAATAACTCCTAAAAGAAAAGATCCTATAACGTTGACCGTATTACATATTTTGTAGATCTTGATGTGCTTAACAATATGCAATTTAAATTTCTCAAATATCTTGTACAGTTTTCAAGATATTGAGATAAACAGGTGCAAAATTTGCAAAAAATTCACAAAAAGGGCAATAACTCCTACAAGGGTTGTTGGACTTTCTCCAAAATTTCAGAGCTTGTAGATCTTGAGGTGCTGATCACTTTTGTTCCCATTCAAACTTTTAAAATCTGTCACCGTTTTTGAGTTATTTGCAAAAAACTGCCATTTACCCCTATGCTCTAATTTTAGCCACAGCAGCCATGTTTTATGAACAATCAAAAATCCCCACATCAGTTCTATACACCTAATGCTAATAAACAACTATACCAATTTTGGTTTCAATTTGACTTAACGCATCAGAGGAGTTATCGTTTTCACTGTAATGAGGAAATGCTGTTAAAATGCTAAATTTTGACGTTCTAAGGGCAATAACTCCTAAAAGGAAAGGTCCTACAACGTTGACCCTGTTACATATTTTGTAGATCTTGATGTGCTAAATCATATGCAATTTGAATTTTTAAAATATCTTGTATAATTTTCAAGATATAGGGCTAAATAAGTGCAAAATTTTGAAAAAATCCAGAAAAAGGGCAATAACTCCTACATCGGTTGTTGGATCTTCTTGAAAATTTCAAGGCAGGTAGATCTTGATGTGCTGATTACTTTTATCCTATGCCAGAATTTTGATATCAGGTACTGTTTTTGAGTTATTAGCAAAAAACTGCAATTTACCCCTATGTTCTATTTTTAGCCATGGCGGCCATGTTTTTTTACGAATCAAAAATCCGAACGATAGTTTTGTACACATAATGCTACTTAACAACTTTACCAAGTTTGGTTGCAATTGGACTTATGGTGTTGGACAAGTTAAAGTTTGAAAAATTGTTAACAGACGACGACGACAGACGACGACGACGACGACGACGACGGACGCCAAGTGATGGTATAAGCTCCCATGGACCTTCGGTCCAGGTGAGCTAAAAAAGAATTTTCAAAATTAAATGAAGAATGAACATTCTACAACAGTTTTGTCAATACACCCGTTTTAGCCCCTTTGGCCCTTTTTTCTAAAACAGTAGGGGCCACAAACCCCAAATACAAAACCAACATTCCTTTAGTGGATATAATCATCATATTTAAACTTCATAACAATTGGCTGGCACACTACAACTTAATATTGGTAAAAAACTATTTGCCTGGACAAACTTTTATAAATGGTGTTTTTGGCCCCTTTGACCCCTAATTTCTCGAAAACGGTATGAGATATTGCAAATCTGATTGAAAATCGCTGGCAGGATTATTTACAAGGATTCCAATGAAAAAAAGATTTTGAAAATCGGACCACAAATAAAAAAGTCAATTTTTTGGGTGTGGTCCCTTTTTGACCCCTTATAGCAATGTAATGGTACAAGACAAATCAAAGGTGTTGTTACATTTTGTTGACAGAATTTATTGAGGAATACAATAAAAAAAGAATGATCATAATCGGATGAAAATTAAACATTCTACAGACGTTTTGTCAATACACCCGTTTTAGCCCCTTTTGGCCCTTTTTTCTAAAACGGTAGGGGCCAGAAACCCAAAATGCAATACCAACCTTCCTTTAGTGGTTATAAACATCATATCAAAATTTTATAACAATTGGTTAACTACAACTAAAGTTATCGCATGGAAACCAAAGCGTCTACAGACGACGACAACGACAACGAAATGACATCGCCATAACATAATACGATCGCAAAAAATTTGCGGTCGTATGAAAAGTCAAACTTCAGCATACATGTACATGTATATAACTATAAGTTGTAATAAAGTTAAAAATTTGAAACTCATACAGTGCTAAAATACTCTTTTTTTTAAGATATTACTTAGTATTAATTATGTCAATTAGGTTTGGGCAACATTATAGCAAATTCCCTGTTGTTCTTTTTTTGTCCTGGATCATGTCTGTTTCTTTTTTTAATGACCCAACAAAAAAATGTTCATCTAATTAATATTTCTTAATTCTAAAAGCATAAATTACCATTATTAGGATTTTAATTGCCTTAGTATTGTACTTATATATTTATGAAAACTAAAACTCAAAAAACAATTTACAATACAGTTCTGGAACTTTGTACAGCTGCTAAGTCATGTAAGTAGTAAGTCATGATTTGCATATATTAAAATTTTGTGCACATCTGTTTAATATTTTGGAAGATTTTGAGAATTGGAATTTGAACAATAACACTCAAATGCTTTTACAATACTGCTCTGAAGTTTCATACACATTCCGTGGAACATGCCTTAGTTGTTATAATCAAACTTCATATGATTTTGAAAATACTTAGATTTTTTGCCGTGGGGCCCATTCTGACTTTGTCAGTATTCTAGTTAATTAAGTAGTATACAGATATTAAAACCAAAGTGAATGCATTTCTACATGTTTCAGGTCAAAACATTTTATCTGATATAAAATTCAAATTTCCAATATTGACATATAGTTTTCTAAAAAGTACCACTAGACACACTTTTTGAAGTTTTATCTTTATAACCCTTTATCACAGTAGGAGCTTGAAACCATATACAAGTTAATTCACTTTCTACTAAAGATTCACTGTTGTCAAGAGTTTTCTGTAGAAGGGTGTTATCCTCTTCAGACTGTGAAGTCGGCAAACTTCCAGAGGACAGTTTGTGGTCCCTACCAACATTGAAAACTATTTCATCGTCAAGATGAGGCGAGAGGATATCATTATGTAATACTTCTTGATCCCTCTCATTTTTGGAGATCGTCTCAATGTTAGTTTCATTAGATTCTACCTGCAGTTCAGATATCGTATCAAGGCGTTGGCTCATGGATGATAATCTTTTCTTTTTCTCTACACTCACTATCACAGGATGTTTCTTAAATTCGTGTTTTTTGTCAGACTCGTCATCAGAGGATATAAATAACTTTGTCATCTGTTCATCCAATGATGCATCCATTGCAGACAAATTGAATGGTTCTATACCAGAAATCTCAATCTCGCTTTCTTCATGAGTAAGATCATGTAGAAATGTTTCACTATTAGAATTACAGGACATGTGTAACTTAAATCTGGAACCTCTTTCCGGCATTGTATAATTTGGCTTTGGAATAAACCATGCTATCCCACTATTAATTGGAGCTTTGATCAAAAGGTTGATATTCGTAATTTTCAAATCTTTAAATTTTCCAACTATATCTTCACTGATGAGCTCCTTAATTAGTTGTCGTATACAAGATTTAGATGACAGATTGTTTAACTCTGGGTCATAGGGAGGTAGAGTTATACAATAGGATTCTTTAGGACTTACAACTGTGCCTCCAAGTACTAATAAAACCTGATGGATCTCTGGACACATTTCGAATGTTTCCACCAATTTATCAAATAAAATATCTAAATGAGTAATGAGGTTTGTTATCTTTTTATGCTCCATCTTTGAAACTAGAGAGGTCTTTCTTCCATTCTGAAAAATATTATAAAAATTCAAGAATATATATTTTCAAAAGGATATTAGAATAAACACATATACCAAAATATTTTATATCTAATTTCGTAATTCAAATACATTTTTTTTCATGAGATCTTTCATCCTGTATGGTGTTTAGATCTGCAGTTGTTTTTTTAAGATTAATCTTTTACACAATAACAAAAAAGAGGCTCAGATTTTACCTCCTTTCCAGCCTAAGCACAGCAAAAATTACAACAAGTTTTTATTATTTTTATCTCTTACAATGTACATGTACATGTACCTTCTTTTCTTCTGAGATTCAAGTCCTCCTTCATGTCCTTATGCCTTGTTGAAAATATGGTTGTATGCTTCATTTCAAATATTGTGTCTGTTTAATGTGTTACATGTAGTATTTGACACCTTTTTAACACTTAGGCCATACAGCATGTACAGGGCCATCTGTTTTACTGTGGCGAATTCAGAGTACCCAAAAGAAACTACCAACCATGGGCAGACATCTGACAAACCTATTTACATTTGTACAGTGTGGACTTTTTAAATTGCAGCTTGTTTATGTCGAAGGTTGTGTCCCATACACTTATTCCAAGTCTCAATATACATGTATATCATCTTTGGTGTACATTCAGGTGTGCACATATGATCATGCTTTTGTAGATAAGTTAGTAAGACTAAATCCACTACCTTCACACATGTACATTTTGTACTTGGAAGTTAACTGCATGTAGCTATAGTGATCAATAGTAAGGTATTTTAACCAGTATTTTTTACCACTTGGCCAACACTGGCCCCATTTTGCATAATAAAAATACTAATCAAAGTACATGGACATGTAGAATGAATTCAGGCCTGCCAACTTTCATACTTGGTTTTTACAGGTTTTCCCAATTGTCAGGTCTTTACTTTATAAATAATTATAGGTTCTTACATAAGTTCTTGGAAAAGACCAGCTGATCTTTTACAAGTGATATCAGTTTGTTTTCAAAAGACCAAACAAATGGGAGATTGTTGCCAGCATTTTAAGAGTTTGTGTAAGTTCTAGTACAAAAATGTTAGTACTAAGAACCTATTTCTTCCGCAGTCAAATAATGAATGATCATGTTGGATTCTCCTAGAGATTAGCCATATTTACATTGCTAGTTTAGTTGTGATGTTGTATTTCTTTGGAAGTGTGATATTGTGACGTTGCATTTCTTTAGGTTCCACTAAAGTCAACATCTGGGACATGCATTTCCTATGTAAAATTGAAAAGAATTAGGCAGGATATTTAAAAACAGCTTTTGCTTTAAAAATTACTTCAATTGATTCCTTTCTGTTACATCTAGTGCAAGCTAGATGTATTTTTTTTAAATGTATTTAAATAAGATAAAATTGAAAATTTCTTAGGTCAAGTTAGGGTGAGTTTGACTTTTGTGAAATTTTGTGAACAAAAATCAGTATTGCGTTAATTTAAATGAAATTTTCTACAAAATATCACTACCTTGCACTAGATAAAAAAAATAAAAACTCGTTTTTAAAGTGGATATGTTATATATTGTCTGAGATAATAAAACTTAGTTTAGTTTTAATTTTCTCAGATATTGTTTCTATTTTTTCTGTATCATTCTTTTTAAATTTACATAGGGAATGCATGTCCTAGATTTTGACTTTAGTGGAACTTTGTTACATTGAAAATAAGGTTCCCTTTGAACTGTTTTATCTCGAAGTCCTTATAAACAAGTCATCTGATTGGAAAATTTGTCAGTTGAAACAAAGCTCACACCAGTAATCTCAACTCGAAAACACAAATTTACAAAAGAATATTTAACATGAAATTGAAACCCCCATGGCAGGGCTGTCAAGTTTTGATGAGCTGTTTGCATGAGATTTGCCCAAAAATTGAAAGATCAAAGGAAAAAATAAAAACATCAAAGGAATTTGTCGCAAAATTGCTGACCAGATGCGTGAATCTCACGCAAGTTGCACGACACTTGACAGGGATGCCATGGACATGATGGATTTCTATTTTCAAAAGTTAGCAGCTCTGTGAATTTATGATATTTGATACAGCAATGTCACAAAACAACCATGTACAATGATAGATTTCTATAAAACACTAACTAAACTATATCAATTATAGAATTATTAGAATTATTATTTATTGTCAAAACACATTTACAATAAGGCACTGGATAGCGTTACCTGGAAAAGTAACAATTATTTCTAATTGTTACCTGGCGTTATTGTAACCTGATTCCGTGAATTTGAATATTCTTGTATTTCAGAATATTATTAACAATATGTACATTTCTTTATATATAATGTTTTTGTAATTGAAAACTTGAAATAAACCATTATATATTTTAACTAATAAAATCAACGGTGACTTGAACTGTGGTCCTGAAAATGCATATAATGAAACATGAAATAATAAATATCCCCTGTCGGTGTATTGTCTGTCTCAGTCAACTGTCTTCCTGTCTGAGTTCACTGTCTGCATTTAACTAGGTGTCATTATTTAGTTTGTTTATGTTTGGTTTTCAGTACATAATCCAAATGGGATGCCCTATGGTCCTTTGATTACTTTGTAAAGACGGACTCACATTGGAAGTAGTTAATTTCATAAAAAGTTTCATATTCGGGCCTCCATTGTTTGTGACGGTTGCCTGGAATGGTATCATCTGCCATGTGGCGGACTTAATATGCTAATAAAATAATAAACAAGAATTTCGTTGTTAGTTAACACATTTTCAGGTAACAATAACGAGCGGTAACAATAAAAAAATTTCTTATTGTTACTTTAATAAAAACAGGTCGATCCGCATCCGTGGACCGGTTAATATTTTACTTTGACTTTCAGCGCCAGGTAACAATAATTGTTTTCTTGTTGTTACTTTTCCAGGTAAGTCCAGGTAATCGTAGCCACTTAATTTGTTACAATAAATGGTTATAACACATTAATACATGTACATACATTCTTTAAATCAAATGAAATTAAAGACTATATATTACATGTACAGTAATAAACCTTTGGTGGTGGCAACTCAATAAAAGGACAAAATGGATCATGCATTATTCCTGCATGTACATGTATATATTTAATCATGAAAGCCTTTCATTATTTGAATATAAGTATAAGTTTTTTTTCCAAATTACATACCAATGTAGGGTGACCATAATGACTTAATTTTTTCCTTGACAATTGTTTATGTATTCATTAATTATTAAATTAAAGCTTTATGTACTATTAAAGAACCGCTATTTAGAATTAAAGGTATTTTGTAGTCAGTTAATGAGTCTAAATTCTTAAAACAACATTTGACTTTAATAATTAATTCTTTTCTAAAAGTTGTATAAGCCAGACAATGAACAAAGAAATGCATTTCACCTTCAATTGCATCGGTGTCACATTTTGGACATATTCTGTTGTTTTGGGGAATATTTTGATATCGGCTTCTCTCTATTGCTAGAGTGTGGGCACTTATTCTGATTTTACAAATTGTTGTTTGATATCTGACCTGAATCTACAGTTATCTACATAGAAAGGTCTCTGGTTTAGTCTGTAAATAGTTTTATAGAAAGACAGCTTTTTACTTCAGCTATACTGCTGTTCTGAGTATGTAATGTATGGTCATAGAGTCTTTGTTATATACTAGTATACATGTACCTTTGATAGTTGTTGATCTGCACTTTTTTGGTCGAGTTTAATTTGATGATACGGGACTGGGATTTGCTGTCTCTCGTACAAAATATACTTAATAAACTCTTTTATGAGTATACATCGTGTGTGTGACTGAATTCCACCATCAAATGATATATTTTTTAATAAATCAGGATTTCTTTTCACGCTTTTTCGAAATGCCATTTTGAATTTGGCGGAAATTTTCCAACAGAGTTATCTTTCCCTCAACTGCTTTGTCTTAAAACCAGTTCCCTCTTGAAAATGACATAAGACCATAAAGTTCGGTAAATTAAGTAGAAAAAAATATGAAATCACAAAATTACAGCGAGGAATAAACTTTTGATATTTGATAAAATGTTGTGAATAAAAAATTACCAATAATCAATGAGAACTATATCTATATAATTCTTTTCAATGATTAGCAATGTACTGTAACCTTTATCTAAATTTAGTACTAGAGAGGCTTGTTTAGGGTATATTGGGATATGGGATATTCACACATTTTATTAGTGGGATACGGGATACTTGAGACAGGGATTAATTAAAACTAACTAATTTAGTTTTCTTATTTCCAGCTTGAGACAAAACTTATTGGGATATGGGATATTTTTGTCAATTTTATTTACAGGGATATGGGATAGGCCTACTGGAAAACACTTTTTTGGGATACAGGATATTTGATGAAAAATTTATGGGGATATGGGATATTGGTACCCCTCTAAACAAGCCCCAACTAGAGATAATGAATCAGTTTAATTTATAATCCATTTGTTTGTCTGTTTGCAAAAAGTATTTTTTTTAAAGTAAGCAGAATTTGATAACCGTGCAAGTTTAAGGTCATGTGATGAAATATTTAAATCAAATCAGTCCAGTCGGAGTTTTCTAAATCCTATATATTATATTTATCCCGTGCATTGCTTTGTACCCGGCTTTGTATACAAAGCTCCATAAGCCACTAGTCCAGACGGTATAAGAAAGAATACAAAAAGACTAGAAATAAGATGTAAGCAGATGAAAAGTCTATGGGAATCTCGCATGGTACATGCTACGTGCTGATCTTTGATCATCCATTAGCATTAGTCTGTGCTAGGAGAGAAAGAAACGGAGTGCAACAACATGAAGAAGCGGAACAATTAAACTTCACTTACTTGCTGTGTCCTGATCTTAAATCATACATTAGCACGATAGCTTGTGCAAGGAGATAGAAACGGAGTGCCTCAACATGAAGAAGTAGTGAAAAAGAAGACAAAAAGACTAGAAATAAGATCATGTTGGCAGATGAAAATCTAAGGGAATCTCACATGGTACATGCTACGTGCTTATCTTTGATCATGCATTAGCACTAGCATGTGCTATGAGAGAGAACCAGAAAGCCACATGTACCAAGATTATTGAATACAGAAAGACTGACATCGATTGGAAGAAAAAGACGTAAATAA
Organism: Arcuatula senhousia; assembly: GCA_963971305.1. Lineage (NCBI taxonomy): Eukaryota > Metazoa > Mollusca > Bivalvia > Mytilida > Mytilidae > Arcuatula > Arcuatula senhousia. The sequence goes on from OZ020304.1 coordinate 52,331,359, forward strand.
ATCCGATATGCTAATGACACTAATTGAGACTCAAGTCTTATTTAATACAGATTTCAACATCACCAGTCAGTGCCTCGACAGATAGACAAAGTGAACAACAATAAGGACTTGGGACCCATCTTCACAGATCGACGAAAGGAAAGAATCTCCGATGTCGGAAAGTGTATCAAGAAAGCAGAACAAGTGAATCTCACTTAGTACTTGCTCTGCGCCGAAAAATTATAACTCTGACCGTTGCACAAAAAGCACGTGCTACTTTTTGAAACATCTAAAAACTCAATTGCCTAGGTGATTTCAAGTATCAACGTTTTCAAAATACAGGATTCTTAATAGTGTATACATATTGCAAAGGTCTTAAATTATCATACTGCAAGCCACCCCCGTTTCTTTAAAAAGTCAATCTTAACAGAATATTGTTGTCGTGAAGCAAATATTTTTTTTAATGAATTTACGTCCAAAAACTAATTTAAAATATGATTCAAAACTGCCATATTTAACCATTCCAATGCATTATTGTAAGTTTCATATCGAACTATTTGAGACAGGGTCCAATTGAACCATGAACTCGTAAGAGCGAACTTAATTATCTCCCCTCATTGTGTTGGAACATCATATTAATTAGCGCTTGGGCGTCGACATATTATAATTAATAGTGTCATCATAGAAGACATCAGTTTCAGACTCAAGGATTGTTCTCTATTTGATGACACTAATTGAGACCCAAGTCTTATAAATACAGATTTCAACATCACCAGACAGTGCCTCGACATAGACGAATTTGAAAAGCAATAAGGACTTCGGACCAATCTTCTCAGATCGACGAAAGGAAAGAATCTCCGATGTCGGAAAGTGTATCAAGAAAGCAGAACAAGTGAATCTCACTTAGTACTTGCTGTGTGCTGATCTACAATCATACATTAGCACTAGCTTGTGCTAGGAGAGAGAAACGGAGTGCAGCAACATGAAGAAGTATGAAAAAAGAAGACAAAAAGATTAGAAATGAGATGTTAGCAGATGAAAATCTAAGGCAATCTCACATGGTACATGCTACGTGCTGATCTTTGATCATGTATTAGCACTAGCCTGTGCTATGAGAGAGAGCCAGAAAGCTACATGTACCAAGATATTTGAACACAGAAAGACGGACATCGACTGTAAGGAAAAGAGGTAAATAGATCTGATATCCGAAAGACTTGCATCTCTCAGATCTCATATTAGCACACAACTGTGCTAATCGGGAAAATTGCAAGTTTTATAGACTATTGTGCAAACAGAAAGACAGACGAGAAGGACAAACCGTAGGTAGCCTATTTAAAATCAAAACGTGTTAACATTTGCTCGTACATGTACATATTCACTAGGATGTGCTAAATATATGTAAGCACTGGGAGATCGAACGGATACTTTCATTTATAAAGACAGAAAACGAATAAAAATATTTTTCTTAACTTTCATAATCTTAAAGAAAATACTTACCAAAAAGTTCAATAAGTCAGTTGACTCCCGATTCACGTGTCTGTGCCGTGTTTTTAAACAGCCAACTCTGCTATAAATTTTAACTCTGACCGTTGCACAAAAAGCACGTGCTACTTTTTGAAACATCTAAAAACTCAATTATCTAGGTGATTTCGAGTATCAACGTTTTCAAAATACAGGATTCTAAATAATGTATACATATTGCAAAGGTCTTAAATTATCATACTGCAAGCCACCCCCCACTTCTTTAAAAAGTAAATCTCAACAGAATATTGTTGTCGTGAAGCAAATATTTTTTTAATGAATTTATGTCCAAAAACTGATTGAAAATATAATTCAAAACTGCCATATTTAAGCATTCCAATGCATTATTGTAAGTTTCATATCGAACTATTTGAGACAGGGTCCAATTGAACCATAAACTAGTAAGAGCGAACTTAATTGTCTCCCCTGATTGTGCTAGAACATCATATTAATTAGCGCTTGGGCGTCAATATATTATAATTAATAGTGTCATCATAGAGGACATCAGTTTCAGACTCAAGGATTGTTCTCTATTTGATGACACTAATTGAGACCCAAGTCTTATAAATACAGATTTCAACATCACCAGTCAGTGCCTCGACAGATAGACAAAGTGAACAACAATAAGGACTTGGGACCCATCTTCACAGAACGACGAAAGGAAAGAATCTCCGATGTCGGAAAGTGTATCAAGAAAGCAGAACAAGTGAATCTCACTTAGTACTTGCTGTGTGCTTATCTACAATCATACATTAGCACTAGCTTGTGCTATGAGAGAGAAACGGAGTGCAACAATATGAAGAAGTATGAAAAAAGAAGACAAAAAGATTAGAAATGAGATGTTAGCAGATGAAATTCTAAGGCAATCTCACATGGTACATGCTACGTGCTGATCTTTGATCATGCATTAGCACTAGCCTGTGCTATGAGAGAGAGCCAGAAAGCTACATGTACCAAGATTATTGAACACAGAAAGACGGACATCGATTGTAAGGAAAAGAGGTAAATAGATCTGATATCCGAAAGACTTGCAGCTCTCAGATCTCATATTAGCACACAACTGTGCTAATCGGGAAAATTGCAAGTTATATAGACTATTGTGCATACAAAAAGACAGACGAGAAGGACAAACCGTAGGTAGCCTATTTAAAATCAAAACGTGTTAACATTTGCTCGTACATGTACATATTCACTAGGATGTGCTAAATATATGTAAGCACTGGGAAATCGAACGGATACTTTCATTTATAAAGACAGAAAACGAATAAAAATATTTTTCTTAACTTTCATATTTTTAAAGAAAATACTTACCAAAAAGTTCAATAAGTCAGTTGACTCCCGATTCACGTGTCTATGCCATGTTTTTAAACAGCCGACTCTGCTATAAATTTTAACTCTGACCGTTGCACAAAAAGCACGTGCTACTTTTTGAAACATCTAAAAACTCAATTACCTAGGTGATTTCAAGTATCAACGTTTTCAAAATACAGGATTCTAAATAATGTATACCTATTGCAAAGGTCTTAAATTATCATACTGCAAGCCACCCCCCCCCCCACTTCTTTAAAAAGTAAATCTCAACAGAATATTGTTGTCGTGAAGCAAATATTTTTTTAATGAATTTATGTCCAAAAACTGATTGAAAATATAATTCAAAACTGCCATATTTAAGCATTCCAATGCATTATTGTAAGTTTCATATCGAACTATTTGAGACAGGGTCCAATTGAACCATAAACTAGTAAGAGCGAACTTAATTGTCTCCCCTGATTGTGCTGGAACATCATATTAATTAGCGCTTGGGCGTCAACATATTATAATTAATAGTGTCATCATAGAGGACATCAGTTTCAGACTCAAGGATTGTTCTCTATTTGATGACACTAATTGAGACCCAAGTCTTATAAATACAGATTTCAACATCACCAGTCAGTGCCTCGACAGATAGACAAAGTGAACAACAATAAAGACTTGGGACCCATCTTCACAGAACGACGAAAGGAAAGAATCTCCGATGTCGGAAAGTGTATCAAGAAAGCAGAACAAGTGAATCTCACTTAGTACTTGCTGTGTGCTGATCTACAATCATACATTAGCACTAGCTTGTGCTAGGAGAGAGAAACGGAGTGCAACAATATGAAGAAGTATGAAAAAAGAAGACAAAAAGATTAGAAATGAGATGTTAGCAGATGAAAATCTAAGGTAATCTCACATGGTACATGCTACGTGCTGATCTTTGATCATGCATTAGCACTAGCCTGTGCTATGAGAGAGAGCCAGAAAGCTACATGTAGCAAGATTATTGAACACAGAAAGACGGACATCGATTGTAAGAAAAAGACGTAAATAGATCTGATATCCTAAAGACTTGCAGCTCTCAGATCTCATATTAGCACACAGCTGTGCTAATCGGGAAAATTGGAAGTTTTATAGACTATTGTGCATACAGAAAGACAGACGAGAAGGACAAACCGTAGGTAGCCTATTTAAAATCAAAACGTGTTAACATTTGCTCGTACATGTACATATTCACTAGGATGTGCTAAATATATGTAAGCACTGGGAGATCGAACGGATACTTTCATTTATAAAGACAGAAAACGAATAAAAATATTTTTCTTAACTTTCATATTTTTAAAGAAAATACTTACCAAAAAGTTCAATAAGTCAGTTGACTCCCGATTCACGTGTCTATGCCATGTTTTTAAACAGCCGACTCTGCTATAAATTTTAACTCTGACCGTTGCACAAAAAGCACGTGCTACTTTTTGAAACATTTAAAAACTCAATTACCTAGGTGATTTCAAGTATCAACGTTTTCAAAATACAGGATTCTAAATAATGTATACCTATTGCAAAGGTTTTAAATTATCATACTGCAAGCCACCCCCCCCCCCCCCCCCACTTCTTTAAAAAGTAAATCTCAACAGAATATTGTTGTCGTGAAGCAAATATTTTTTTAATGAATTTATGTCCAAAAACTGATTGAAAATATAATTCAAAACTGCCATATTTAAGCATTCCAATGCATTATTGTAAGTTTCATATCGAACTATTTGAGACAGGGTCCAATTGAACCATAAACTAGTAAGAGCGAACTTAATTGTCTCCCCTGATTGTGCTGGAACATCATATTAATTAGCGCTTGGGCGTCAACATATTATAATTAGTAGTGTCATCATAGAGGACATCAGTTTCAGACTCAAGGATTGTTCTCTATTTGATGACACTAATTGAGACCCAAGTCTTATAAATACAGATTTCAACATCACCAGTCAGTGCCTCGACAGATAGACAAAGTGAACAACAATAAAGACTTGGGACCCATCTTCACAGAACGACGAAAGGAAAGAATCTCAGATGTCGGAAAGTGTATCAAGAAAGCAGAACAAGTGAATCTCACTTAGTACTTGCTGTGTGCTGATCTACAATCATACATTAGCACTAGCTTGTGCTAGGAGAGAGAAACGGAGTGCAACAATATGAAGAAGTATGAAAAAAGAAGACAAAAAGATTAGAAATGAGATGTTAGCAGATGAAAATCTAAGGTAATCTCACATGGTACATGCTACGTGCTGATCTTTGATCATGCATTAGCACTAGCCTGTGCTATGAGAGAGAACCAGAAAGCTACATGTAGCAAGATTATTGAACACAGAAAGACGGACATCGATTGTAAGAAAAAGACGTAAATAGATCTGATATCCTAAAGACTTGCAGCTCTCAGATCTCATATTAGCACACAGCTGTGCTAATCGGGAAAATTGGAAGTTTTATAGACTATTGTGCATACAGAAAGACAGACGAGAAGGACAAACCGTAGGTAGCCTATTTAAAATCAAAACGTGTTAACATTTGCTCGTACATGTACATATTCACTAGGATGTGCTAAATATATGTAAGCACTGGGAGATCGAACGGATACTTTCATTTATAAAGACAGAAAACGAATAAAAATATTTTTCTTAACTTTCATATTTTTAAAGAAAATACTTACCAAAAAGTTCAATAAGTCAGTTGACTCCCGATTCACGTGTCTATGCCATGTTTTTAAACAGCCGACTCTGCTATAAATTTTAACTCTGACCGTTGCACAAAAAGCACGTGCTACTTTTTGAAACATCTAAAAACTGAATTACCTAGGTGATTTCAAGTATCAACGTTTTCAAAATACAGGATTCTAGATAATGTATACCTATTGCAAAGGTCTTAAATTATCATACTGCAAGCCACCCCCCCCCCCCCCCCCACTTCTTTAAAAAGTAAATCTCAACAGAATATTGTTGTCGTGAAGCAAATATTTTTTAAATGAATTTATGTCCAAAAACTGATTGAAAATATAATTCAAAACTGCCATATTTAAGCATTCCAATGCATTATTGTAAGTTTCATATCGAACTATTTGAGACAGGGTCCAATTGAACCATAAACTAGTAAGAGCGAACTTAATTGTCTCCCCTGATTGTGCTGGAACAACATATTAATTAGCGCTTGGGCGTCAATATATTATAATTAATAGTGTCATCATAGAGGACATCAGTTTCAGACTCAAGGATTGTTCTCTATTTGATGACACTAATTGAGACCCAAGTCTTATAAATACAGATTTCAACATCACCAGTCAGTGCCTCGACAGATAGAAAAGGTGAACAACAATAAAGACTTGGGACCCATCTTCACAGAACGACGAAAGGAAAGAATCTCAGATGTCGGAAAGTGTATCAAGAAAGCAGAACAAGTGAATCTCACTTAGTACTTGCTGTGTGCTGATCTACAATCATACATTAGCACTAGCTTGTGCTAGGAGAGAGAAACGAAGTGCAACAATATGAAGAAGTATGAAAAAAGAAGACAAAAAGATGAGAAATGAGATGTTAGCAGATGAAAATCTAAGGTAATCTCACATGGTACATGCTACGTGCTGATCTTTGATCATGCATTAGCACTAGCCTGTGCTATGAGAGAGAGCCAGAAAGCTACATGTACCAAGATTATTGAACACAGAAAGACGGACATCGATTGTAAGAAAAAGACGTAAATAGATCTGATATCCTAAAGACTTGCAGCTCTCAGATCTCATATTAGCACACAGCTGTGCTAATCGGGAAAATTGGAAGTTTTATAGACTATTGTGCATACAGAAAGACAGACGAGAAGGACAAACCGTAGGTAGCCTATTTAAAATCAAAACGTGTTAACATTTGCTCGTACATGTACATATTCACTAGGATGTGCTAAATATATGTAAGCACTGGGAGATCGAACGGATACTTTCATTTATAAAGACAGAAAATGAATAAAAATATTTTTCTTAACTTTCATATTTTTAAAGAAAAAACTTACCAAAAAGGTCAATAAGTCAGTTGACTCCCGATTCACGTGTCTATGCCATGTTTTTAAACAGCCGACTCTGCTATAAATTTTAACTCTGGCCGTTGCACAAAAAGCACGTGCTCCTTTTTGAAATATCTAAAAACTCAATTACCTAGGTGATTTCAAGTATCAACGTTTTCAAAATACAGGATTCTAAATAATGTATACATATTGCAAAGGTCTTAAATTATCATACTGCAAGCCACCCCCCCCCCCCCATTTCTTTAAAAAGTAAATCTTAACAGAATATTGTTGTCGTGAAGCAAATATTTTTTAAATGAATTTATGTCCAAAAACTGATTGAAAATATAATTCAAAACTGCCATATTTAAGCATTCCAATGCATTATTGTAAGTTTCATATCGAACTATTTGAGACAGGGTCCAATTGAACCATAAACTAGTAAGAGCGAACTTAATTGTCTCCCCTGATTGTGCTGGAACATCATATTAATTAGCGCTTGGGCGTCAACATATTATAATTAGTAGTGTCATCATAGAAGACATAAGTTTCAAACTCAAGGATTGTTCTCTATTTGATGACACTAATTGAGACCCAAGTCTTATAAATACAGATTTCAACATCACCAGTCAGTGCCTCGACAGATAGACAAAGTGAACAACAATAAGGACTTGGGACCCATCTTCACAGAACGACGAAATGAAAGAATCTCCGATGTCGGAAAGTGTATCAAGAAAGCAGAACAAGTGAATCTCACTTAGTACTTGCTGTGTGCTGATCTACAATCATACATTAGCACTAGCTTGTGCTAGGAGAGAGAAACGGAGTGCAACAATATGAAGAAGTATGAAAAAAGAAGAAAAAAAGATTAGAAATGAGATGTTAGCAGATGAAAATCTAAGGTAATCTCACATGGTACATGCTACGTGCTGATCTTTGATCATGCATTAGCACTAGCCTGTGCTATGAGAGAGAGAGCCAGAAAGCTACATGTACCAAGATTATTGAACACAGAAAGACGGACATCGATTGTAAGAAAAAGACGTAAATAGATCTGATATCCTAAAGACTTGCAGCTCTCAGATCTCATATTAGCACACAGCTGTGCCAATCGGGAAAATTGGAAGTTTTATAGACTATTGTGCATACAGAAAGACAGACGAGAAGGACAAACCGTAGGTAGCCTATTTAAAATCAAAACGTGTTAACATTTGCTCGTACATGTACATATTCACTAGGATGTGCTAAATATATGTAAGCACTGGGAGATCGAACGGATACTTTCATTTATAAAGACAGAAAATGAATAAAAATATTTTTCTTAACTTTCATATTTTTAAAGAAAAAACTTACCAAAAAGGTCAATAAGTCAGTTGACTCCCGATTCACGTGTCTATGCCATGTTTTTAAACAGCCGACTCTGCTATAAATTTTAACTCTGGCCGTTGCACAAAAAGCACGTGCTACTTTTTGAAACATCTAAAAACTCAATTACCTAGGTGATTTCAAGTATCAACGTTTTCAAAATACAGGATTCTAAATAATGTATACATATTGCAAAGGTCTTAAATTATCATACTGCAAGCCACCCCCCCCCCCCCCCCATTTCTTTAAAAAGTAAATCTTAACAGAATATTGTTGTCGTGAAGCAAATATTTTTTAAATGAATTTATGTCCAAAAACTGATTGAAAATATAATTCAAAACTGCCATATTTAAGCATTCCAATGCATTATTGTAAGTTTCATATCGAACTATTTGAGACAGGGTCCAATTGAACCATAAACTAGTAAGAGCGAACTTAATTGTCTCCCCTGATTGTGCTGGAACATCATATTAATTAGCGCTTGGGCGTCAACATATTATAATTAGTAGTGTCATCATAGAAGACATAAGTTTCAAACTCAAGGATTGTTCTCTATTTGATGACACTAATTGAGACCCAAGTCTTATAAATACAGATTTCAACATCACCAGTCAGTGCCTCGACAGATAGACAAAGTGAACAACAATAAGGACTTGGGACCCATCTTCACAGAACGACGAAATGAAAGAATCTCCGATGTCGGAAAGTGTATCAAGAAAGCAGAACAAGTGAATCTCACTTAGTACTTGCTGTGTGCTGATCTACAATCATACATTAGCACTAGCTTGTGCTAGGAGAGAGAAACGGAGTGCAACAATATGAAGAAGTATGAAAAAAGAAGAAAAAAAGATGAGAAATGAGATGTTAGCAGATGAAAATCTAAGGTAATCTCACATGGTACATGCTACGTGCTGATCTTTGATCATGCATTAGCACTAGCCTGTGCCAGAAAGCTACATGTAGCAAGATTATTGAACACAGAAAGACGGACATCGATTGTAAGAAAAAGACGTAAATAGATCTGATATCCTAAAGACTTGCAGCTCTCAGATCTCATATTAGCACACAGCTGTGCTAATCGGGAAAATTGGAAGTTTTATAGACTATTGTGCATACAGAAAGACAGACGAGAAGGACAAACCGTAGGTAGCCTATTTAAAATCAAAACGTGTTAACATTTGCTCGTACATGTACATATTCACTAGGATGTGCTAAATATATGTAAGCACTGGGAGATCGAACGGATACTTTCATTTATAAAGACAGAAAATGAATAAAAATATTTTTCTTAACTTTCATATTTTTAAAGAAAAAACTTACCAAAAAGGTCAATAAGTCAGTTGACCCCCGATTCACGTGTCTATGCCATGTTTTTAAACAGCCGACTCTGCTATAAATTTTAACTCTGGCCGTTGCACAAAAAGCACGTGCTACTTTTTGAAACATCTAAAAACTCAATTACCTAGGTGATTTCAAGTATCAACGTTTTCAAAATACAGGATTCTAAATAATGTATACATATTGCAAAGGTCTTAAATTATCATACTGCAAGCCACCCCCCCCCCCCATTTCTTTAAAAAGTAAATCTTAACAGAATATTGTTGTCGTGAAGCAAATATTTTTTAAATGAATTTATGTCCAAAAACTGATTGAAAATATAATTCAAAACTGCCATATTTAAGCATTCCAATGCATTATTGTAAGTTTCATATCGAACTATTTGAGACAGGGTCCAATTGAACCATAAACTAGTAAGAGCGAACTTAATTGTCTCCCCTGATTGTGCTGGAACATCATATTAATTAGCGCTTGGGCGTCAACATATTATAATTAGTAGTGTCATCATAGAAGACATAAGTTTCAAACTCAATGATTGTTCTCTATTTGACGACACTAATTGAGACCCAAGTCTTATAAATACAGATTTCAACATCACCAGTCAGTGCCTCGACAGATAGACAAAGTGAACAACAATAAGGACTTGGGACCCATCTTCACAGAACGACGAAATGAAAGAATCTCCGATGTCGGAAAGTGTATCAAGAAAGCAGAACAAGTGAATCTCACTTAGTACTTGCTGTGTGCTGATCTACAATCATACATTAGCACTAGCTTGTGCTAGGAGAGAGAAACGGAGTGCAACAATATGAAGAAGTATGAAAAAAGAAGAAAAAAAGATGAGAAATGAGATGTTAGCAGATGAAAATCTAAGGTAATCTCACATGGTACATGCTACGTGCTGATCTTTGATCATGCATTAGCACTAGCCTGTGCTATGAGAGAGAGCCAGAAAGCTACATGTACCAAGATTATTGAACACAGAAAGACGGACATCGATTGTAAGAAAAAGACGTAAATAGATCTGATATCCTAAAGACTTGCAGCTCTCAGATCTCATATTAGCACACAGCTGTGCTAATCGGGAAAATTGGAAGTTTTATAGACTATTGTGCATACAGAAAGACAGACGAGAAGGACAAACCGTAGGTAGCCTATTTAAAATCAAAACGTGTTAACATTTGCTCGTACATGTACATATTCACTAGGATGTGCTAAATATATGTAAGCACTGGGAGATCGAACGGATACTTTCATTTATAAAGACAGAAAACGAATAAAAATATTTTTCTTAACTTTCATATTTTTAAAGAAAAAACTTACCAAAAAGGTCAATAAGTCAGTTGACTCCCGATTCACGTGTCTATGCCATGTTTTTAAACAGCCGACTCTGCTATAAATTTTAACTCTGGCCGTTGCACAAAAAGCACGTGCTACTTTTTGAAACATCTAAAAACTCAATTACCTAGGTGATTTCAAGTATCAACGTTTTCAAAATACAGGATTCTAAATAATGTATACATATTGCAAAGGTCTTAAATTATCATACTGCAAGCCACCCCCCCCCCCCCCATTTCTTTAAAAAGTAAATCTTAACAGAATATTGTTGTCGTGAAGCAAATATTTTTTAAATGAATTTATGTCCAAAAACTGATTGAAAATATAATTCAAAACTGCCATATTTAAGCATTCCAATGAATTATTGTAAGTTTCATATCGAACTATTTGAGACAGGGTCCAATTGAACCATAAACTAGTAAGAGCGAACTTAATTGTCTCCCCTGATTGTGCTGGAACATCATATTAATTAGCGCTTGGGCGTCAACATATTATAATTAGTAGTGTCATCATAGAAGACATAAGTTTCAAACTCAATGATTGTTCTCTATTTGATGACACTAATTGAGACCCAAGTCTTATAAATACAGATTTCAACATCACCAGTCAGTGCCTCGACAGATAGACAAAGTGAACAACAATAAGGACTTGGGACCCATCTTCACAGAACGACGAAATGAAAGAATCTCCGATGTCGGAAAGTGTATCAAGAAAGCAGAACAAGTGAATCTCACTTAGTACTTGCTGTGTGCTGATCTACAATCATACATTAGCACTAGCTTGTGCTAGGAGAGAGAAACGGAGTGCAACAATATGAAGAAGTATGAAAAAAGAAGAAAAAAAGATGAGAAATGAGATGTTAGCAGATGAAAATCTAAGGTAATATCACATGGTACATGCTACGTGCTGATCTTTGATCATGCATTAGCACTAGCCTGTGCTATGAGAGAGAGCCAGAAAGCTACATGTACCAAGATTATTGAACACAGAAAGACGGACATCGATTGTAAGAAAAAGACGTAAATAGATCTGATATCCTAAAGACTTGCAGCTCTCAGATCTCATATTAGCACACAGCTGTGCTAATCGGGAAAATTGGAAGTTTTATAGACTATTGTGCATACAGAAAGACAGACGAGAAGGACAAACCGTAGGTAGCCTATTTAAAATCAAAACGTGTTAACATTTGCTCGTACATGTACATATTCACTAGGATGTGCTAAATATATGTAAGCACTGGGAGATCGAACGGATACTTTCATTTATAAAGACAGAAAACGAATAAAAATATTTTTCTTAACTTTCATATTTTTAAAGAAAAAACTTACCAAAAAGGTCAATAAGTCAGTTGACTCCCGATTCACGTGTCTATGCCATGTTTTTAAACAGCCGACTCTGCTATAAATTTTAACTCTGGCCGTTGCACAAAAAGCACGTGCTACTTTTTGAAACATCTAAAAACTCAATTACCTAGGTGATTTCAAGTATCAACGTTTTCAAAATACAGGATTCTAAATAATGTATACATATTGCAAAGGTCTTAAATTATCATACTGCAAGCCACCCCCCCCCCCATTTCTTTAAAAAGTAAATCTTAACAGAATATTGTTGTCGTGAAGCAAATATTTTTTAAATGAATTTATGTCCAAAAACTGATTGAAAATATAATTCAAAACTGCCATATTTAAGCATTCCAATGCATTATTGTAAGTTTCATATCGAACTATTTGAGACAGGGTCCAATTGAACCATAAACTAGTAAGAGCGAACTTAATTGTCTCCCCTGATTGTGCTGGAACATCATATTAATTAGCGCTTGGGCGTCAACATATTATAATTAGTAGTGTCATCATAGAAGACATAGGTTTCAAACTCAAGGATTGTTCTCTATTTGATGACACTAATTGAGACCCAAGTCTTATAAATACAGATTTCAACATCACCAGTCAGTGCCTCGACAGATAGACAAAGTGAACAACAATAAGGACTTGGGACCCATCTTCACAGAACGACGAAATGAAAGAATCTCCGATGTCGGAAAGTGTATCAAGAAAGCAGAACAAGTGAATCTCACTTAGTACTTGCTGTGTGCTGATCTACAATCATACATTAGCACTAGCTTGTGCTAGGAGAGAGAAACGGAGTGCAACAATATGAAGAAGTATGAAAAAAAGAAGAAAAAAAGATTAGAAATGAGATGTTAGCAGATGAAAATCTAAGGCAATCTCACATGGTACATGCTACGTGCTGATCTTTGATCATGCATTAGCACTAGCCTGTGCTTTTAGAGAGAGCCAGAAAGCTACATGTACCAAGATTATTGAACACAGAAAGACGGACATCGATTGTAAGAAAAAGACGTAAATAGATCTGATATCCTAAAGACTTGCAGCTCTCAGATCTCATATTAGCACACAGCTGTGCTAATCGGGAAAATTGGAAGTTTTATAGACTATTGTGCATACAGAAAGACAGACGAGAAGGACAAACCGTAGGTAGCCTATTTAAAATCAAAACGTGTTAACATTTGCTCGTACATGTACATATTCACTAGGATGTGCTAAATATATGTAAGCACTGGGAGATCGAACGGATACTTTCATTTATAAAGACAGAAAATGAATAGAAATATTTTTCTTAACTTTCATATTTTTAAAGAAAAAACTTACCAAAAAGGTCAATAAGTCAGTTGACTCCCGATTCACGTATCTATGCCATGTTTTTAAACAACCGACTCTGCAATAAATTTTAACTCTGACCGTTGCACAAAAAGCACGTGCTACTTTTTGAAACATCTAAAAACTCAATTACCTAGGTGATTTCAAGTATCAACGTTTTCAAAATACAGGATTCTAAATAATGTATACATATTGCAAAGGTCTTAAATTATCATACTGCAAGCCACCCCACCCCCCCCCCCATTTCTTTAAAAAGTAAATCTTAACAGAATATTGTTGTCGTGAAGCAAATATTTTTTAAATGAATTTATGTCCAAAAACTGATTGAAAATATAATTCAAAACTGCCATATTTAAGCATTCCAATGCATTATTGTAAGTTTCATATCGAACTATTTGAGACAGGGTCCAATTGAACCATAAACTAGTAAGAGCGAACTTAATTGTCTCCCCTGATTGTGCTGGAACATCATATTAATTAGCGCTTGGGCGTCAACATATTATAATTAGTAGTGTCATCATAGAAGACATAAGTTTCAAACTCAATGATTGTTCTCTATTTGATGACACTAATTGAGACCCAAGTCTTATAAATACAGATTTCAACATCACCAGTCAGTGCCTCGACAGATAGACAAAGTGAACAACAATAAGGACTTGGGACCCATCTTCACAGAACGACGAAATGAAAGAATCTCCGATGTCGGAAAGTGTATCAAGAAAGCAGAACAAGTGAATCTCACTTAGTACTTGCTGTGTGCTGATCTACAATCATACATTAGCACTAGCTTGTGCTAGGAGAGAGAAACGGAGTGCAACAATATGAAGAAGTATGAAAAAGAAGAAAAAAAGATGAGAAATGAGATGTTAGCAGATGAAAATCTAAGGTAATATCACATGGTACATGCTACGTGCTGATCTTTGATCATGCATTAGCACTAGCCTGTGCTATGAGAGAGAGCCAGAAAGCTACATGTACCAAGATTATTGAACACAGAAAGACGGACATCGATTGTAAGAAAAAGACGTAAATAGATCTGATATCCTAAAGACTTGCAGCTCTCAGATCTCATATTAGCACACAGCTGTGCTAATCGGGAAAATTGGAAGTTTTATAGACTATTGTGCATACAGAAAGACAGACGAGAAGGACAAACCGTAGGTAGCCTATTTAAAATCAAAACGTGTTAACATTTGCTCGTACATGTACATATTCACTAGGATGTGCTAAATATATGTAAGCACTGGGAGATCGAACGGATACTTTCATTTATAAAGACAGAAAACGAATAAAAATATTTTTCTTAACTTTCATATTTTTAAAGAAAAAACTTACCAAAAAGGTCAATAAGTCAGTTGACTCCCGATTCACGTGTCTATGCCATGTTTTTAAACAGCCGACTCTGCTATAAATTTTAACTCTGGCCGTTGCACAAAAAGCACGTGCTACTTTTTGAAACATCTAAAAACTCAATTACCTAGGTGATTTCAAGTATCAACGTTTTCAAAATACAGGATTCTAAATAATGTATACATATTGCAAAGGTCTTAAATTATCATACTGCAAGCCACCCCCCCCCCATTTCTTTAAAAAGTAAATCTTAACAGAATATTGTTGTCGTGAAGCAAATATTTTTTAAATGAATTTATGTCCAAAAACTGATTGAAAATATAATTCAAAACTGCCATATTTAAGCATTCCAATGCATTATTGTAAGTTTCATATCGAACTATTTGAGACAGGGTCCAATTGAACCATAAACTAGTAAGAGCGAACTTAATTGTCTCCCCTGATTGTGCTGGAACATCATATTAATTAGCGCTTGGGCGTCAACATATTATAATTAGTAGTGTCATCATAGAAGACATAAGTTTCAAACTCAAGGATTGTTCTCTATTTGATGACACTAATTGAGACCCAAGTCTTATAAATACAGATTTCAACATCACCAGTCAGTGCCTCGACAGATAGACAAAGTGAACAACAATAAGGACTTGGGACCCATCTTCACAGAACGACGAAATGAAAGAATCTCCGATGTCGGAAAGTGTATCAAGAAAGCAGAACAAGTGAATCTCACTTAGTACTTGCTGTGTGCTGATCTACAATCATACATTAGCACTAGCTTGTGCTAGGAGAGAGAAACGGAGTGCAACAATATGAAGAAGTATGAAAAAAAGAAGAAAAAAAGATTAGAAATGAGATGTTAGCAGATGAAAATCTAAGGCAATCTCACATGGTACATGCTACGTGCTGATCTTTGATCATGCATTAGCACTAGCCTGTGCTATTAGAGAGAGCCAGAAAGCTACATGTACCAAGATTATTGAACACAGAAAGACGGACATCGATTGTAAGAAAAAGACGTAAATAGATCTGATATCCTAAAGACTTGCAGCTCTCAGATCTCATATTAGCACACAGCTGTGCTAATCGGGAAAATTGGAAGTTTTATAGACTATTGTGCATACAGAAAGACAGACGAGAAGGACAAACCGTAGGTAGCCTATTTAAAATCAAAACGTGTTAACATTTGCTCGTACATGTACATATTCACTAGGATGTGCTAAATATATGTAAGCACTGGGAGATCGAACGGATACTTTCATTTATAAAGACAGAAAATGAATAAAAATATTTTTCTTAACTTTCATATTTTTAAAGAAAAAACTTACCAAAAAGGTCAATAAGTCAGTTGACTCCCGATTCACGCATCTATGCCATGTTTTTAAACAGCCGACTCTGCTATAAATTTTAACTCTGACCGTTGCACAAAAAGCACGTGCTACTTTTTGAAACATCTAAAAACTCAATTACCTAGGTGATTTCAAGTATCAACGTTTTCAAAATACAGGATTCTAAATAATGTATACATATTGCAAAGGTCTTAAATTATCATACTGCAAGCCACCCCCCCCCCCCCCCCCCCATTTCTTTAAAAAGTAAATCTTAACAGAATATTGTTGTCGTGAAGCAAATATTTTTTAAATGAATTTATGTCCAAAAACTGATTGAAAATATAATTCAAAACTGCCATATTTAAGCATTCCAATGCATTATTGTAAGTTTCATATCGAACTATTTGAGACAGGGTCCAATTGAACCATAAACTAGTAAGAGCGAACTTAATTGTCTCCCCTGATTGTGCTGGAACATCATATTAATTAGCGCTTGGGCGTCAACATATTATAATTAGTAGTGTCATCATAGAAGACATAAGTTTCAAACTCAAGGATTGTTCTCTATTTGATGACACTAATTGAGACCCAAGTCTTATAAATACAGATTTCAACATCACCAGTCAGTGCCTCGACAGATAGACAAAGTGAACAACAATAAGGACTTGGGACCCATCTTCACAGAACGACGAAATGAAAGAATCTCCGATGTCGGAAAGTGTATCAAGAAAGCAGAACAAGTGAATCTCACTTAGTACTTGCTGTGTGCTGATCTACAATCATACATTAGCACTAGCTTGTGCTAGGAGAGAGAAACGGAGTGCAACAATATGAAGAAGTATGAAAAAAAGAAGAAAAAAAGATTAGAAATGAGATGTTAGCAGATGAAAATCTAAGGCAATCTCACATGGTACATGCTACGTGCTGATCTTTGATCATGCATTAGCACTAGCCTGTGCTATTAGAGAGAGCCAGAAAGCTACATGTACCAAGATTATTGAACACAGAAAGACGGACATCGATTGTAAGAAAAAGACGTAAATAGATCTGATATCCTAAAGACTTGCAGCTCTCAGATCTCATATTAGCACACAGCTGTGCTAATCGGGAAAATTGGAAGTTTTATAGACTATTGTGCATACAGAAAGACAGACGAGAAGGACAAACCGTAGGTAGCCTATTTAAAATCAAAACGTGTTAACATTTGCTCGTACATGTACATATTCACTAGGATGTGCTAAATATATGTAAGCACTGGGAGATCGAACGGATACTTTCATTTATAAAGACAGAAAATGAATAAAAATATTTTTCTTAACTTTCATATTTTTAAAGAAAAAACTTACCAAAAAGGTCAATAAGTCAGTTGACTCCCGATTCACGTATCTATGCCATGTTTTTAAACAGCCGACTCTGCTATAAATTTTAACTCTGACCGTTGCACAAAAAGCACGGGCTACTTTTTGAAACATCTAAAAACTCAATTACCTAGGTGATTTCAAGTATCAACGTTTTCAAAATACAGGATTCTAAATAATGTATACATATTGCAAAGGTCTTAAATTATCATACTGCAAGCCACCCCACCCCCCCATTTCTTTAAAAAGTAAATCTTAACAGAATATTGTTGTCGTGAAGCAAATATTTTTTAAATGAATTCATGTCCAAAAACTGATTGAAAATATAATTCAAAACTGCCATATTTAAGCATTCCAATGCATTATTGTAAGTTTCATATCGAACTATTTGAGACAGGGTCCAATTGAACCATAAACTAGTAAGAGCGAACTTAATTGTCTCCCCTGATTGTGCTGGAACATCATATTAATTAGCGCTTGGGCGTCAACATATTATAATTAGTAGTGTCATCATAGAAGACATAAGTTTCAAACTCAAGGATTGTTCTCTATTTGATGACACTAATTGAGACCCAAGTCTTATAAATACAGATTTCAACATCACCAGTCAGTGCCTCGACAGATAGACAAAGTGAACAACAATAAGGACTTGGGACCCATCTTCACAGAACGACGAAATGAAAGAATCTCCGATGTCGGAAAGTGTATCAAGAAAGCAGAACAAGTGAATCTCACTTAGTACTTGCTGTGTGCTGATCTACAATCATACATTAGCACTAGCTTGTGCTAGGAGAGAGAAACGGAGTGCAACAATATGAAGAAGTATGAAAAAAAGAAGAAAAAAAGATTAGAAATGAGATGTTAGCAGATGAAAATCTAAGGCAATCTCACATGGTACATGCTACGTGCTGATCTTTGATCATGCATTAGCACTAGCCTGTGCTATTAGAGAGAGCCAGAAAGCTACATGTACCAAGATTATTGAACACAGAAAGACGGACATCGATTGTAAGAAAAAGACGTAAATAGATCTGATATCCTAAAGACTTGCAGCTCTCAGATCTCATATTAGCACACAGCTGTGCTAATCGGGAAAATTGGAAGTTTTATAGACTATTGTGCATACAGAAAGACAGACGAGAAGGACAAACCGTAGGTAGCCTATTTAAAATCAAAACGTGTTAACATTTGCTCGTACATGTACATATTCACTAGGATGTGCTAAATATATGTAAGCACTGGGAGATCGAACGGATACTTTCATTTATAAAGACAGAAAATGAATAGAAATATTTTTCTTAACTTTCATATTTTTAAAGAAAAAACTTACCAAAAAGGTCAATAAGTCAGTTGACTCCCGATTCACGTATCTATGCCATGTTTTTAAACAGCCGACTCTGCTATAAATTTTAACTCTGACCGTTGCACAAAAAGCACGTGCTACTTTTTGAAACATCTAAAAACTCAATTACCTAGGTGATTTCAAGTATCAACGTTTTCAAAATACAGGATTCTAAATAATGTATACATATTGCAAAGATCTTAAATTATCATACTGCAAGCCACCCCACCCCCCCCCCCCATTTCTTTAAAAAGTAAATCTTAACAGAATATTGTTGTCGTGAAGCAAATATTTTTTAAATGAATTCATGTCCAAAAACTGATTGAAAATATAATTCAAAACTGCCATATTTAAGCATTCCAATGCATTATTGTACGTTTCATATCGAACTATTTGAGACAGGGTCCAATTGAACCATAAACTAGTAAGAGCGAACTTAATTGTCTCCCCTGATTGTGCTGGAACATCATATTAATTAGCGCTTGGGCGTCAACATATTATAATTAGTAGTGTCATCATAGAAGACATAAGTTTCAAACTCAAGGATTGTTCTCTATTTGATGACACTAATTGAGACCCAAGTCTTATAAATTCAGATTTCAACATCACCAGTCAGTGCCTCGACAGATAGACAAAGTGAACAACAATAAGGACTTGGGACCCATCTTCACAGAACGACGAAATGAAAGAATCTCCGATGTCGGAAAGTGTATCAAGAAAGCAGAACAAGTGAATCTCACTTAGTACTTGCTGTGTGCTGATCTACAATCATACATTAGCACTAGCTTGTGCTAGGAGAGAGAAACGGAGTGCAACAATATGAAGAAGTACGAAAAAAAGAAGAAAAAAAGATTAGAAATGAGATGTTAGCAGATGAAAATCTAAGGCAATCTCACATGGTACATGCTACGTGCTGATCTTTGATCATGCATTAGCACTAGCCTGTGCTATTAGAGAGAGCCAGAAAGCTACATGTACCAAGATTATTGAACACAGAAAGACAAACATCGATTGTAAGAAAAAGACGTAAATAGATCTGATATCCTAAAGACTTGCAGCTCTCAGATCTCATATTAGCACACAGCTGTGCTAATCGGGAAAATTGGAAGTTTTATAGACTATTGTGCATACAGAAAGACAGACGAGAAGGACAAACCGTAGGTAGCCTATTTAAAATCAAAACGTGTTAACATTTGCTCGTACATGTACATATTCACTAGGATGTGCTAAATATATGTAAGCACTGGGAGATCGAACGGATACTTTCATTTATAAAGACAGAAAATGAATAAAAATATTTTTCTTAACTTTCATATTTTTAAAGAAAAAACTTACCAAAAAGGTCAATAAGTCAGTTGACTCCCGATTCACGTATCTATGCCATGTTTTTAAACAGCCGACTCTGCTATAAATTTTAACTCTGACCGTTGCACAAAAAGCACGTGCTACTTTTTGAAACATCTAAAAACTCAATTACCTAGGTGATTTCAAGTATCAACGTTTTCAAAATACAGGATTCTAAATAATGTATACATATTGCAAAGGTCTTAAATTATCATACTGCAAGCCACCCCACCCCCCCCCCATTTCTTTAAAAAGTAAATCTTAACAGAATATTGTTGTCGTGAAGCAAATATTTTTTAAATGAATTTATGTCCAAAAACTGATTGAAAATATAATTCAAAACTGCCATATTTAAGCATTCCAATGCATTATTGTAAGTTTCATATCGAACTATTTGAGACAGGGTCCAATTGAACCATAAACTAGTAAGAGCGAACTTAATTGTCTCCCCTGATTGTGCTGGAACATCATATTAATTAGCGCTTGGGCGTCAACATATTATAATTAGTAGTGTCATCATAGAAGACATAAGTTTCAAACTCAAGGATTGTTCTCTATTTGATGACACTAATTGAGACCCAAGTCTTATAAATACAGATTTCAACATCACCAGTCAGTGCCTCGACAGATAGACAAAGTGAACAACAATAAGGACTTGGGACCCATCTTCACAGAACGACGAAATGAAAGAATCTCCGATGTCGGAAAGTGTATCAAGAAAGCAGAACAAGTGAATCTCACTTAGTACTTGCTGTGTGCTGATCTACAATCATACATTAGCACTAGCTTGTGCTAGGAGAGAGAAACGGAGTGCAACAATATGAAGAAGTATGAAAAAAAGAAGAAAAAAAGATTAGAAATGAGATGTTAGCAGATGAAAATCTAAGGCAATCTCACATGGTACATGCTACGTGCTGATCTTTGATCATGCATTAGCATTAGCCTGTGCTATTAGAGAGAGCCAGAAAGCTACATGTACCAAGATTATTGAACACAGAAAGACGGACATCGATTGTAAGAAAAAGACGTAAATAGATCTGATATCCTAAAGACTTGCAGCTCTCAGATCTCATATTAGCACACAGCTGTGCTAATCGGGAAAATTGGAAGTTTTATAGACTATTGTGCATACAGAAAGACAGACGAGAAGGACAAACCGTAGGTAGCCTATTTAAAATCAAAACGTGTTAACATTTGCTCGTACATGTACATATTCACTAGGATGTGCTAAATATATGTAAGCACTG
Organism: Arcuatula senhousia; assembly: GCA_963971305.1. Classification (NCBI taxonomy): domain Eukaryota; kingdom Metazoa; phylum Mollusca; class Bivalvia; order Mytilida; family Mytilidae; genus Arcuatula; species Arcuatula senhousia. The sequence continues at coordinate 52,352,881 of OZ020304.1, forward strand.
GGAGATCGAACGGATACTTTCATTTATAAAGACAGAAAATGAATAAAAATATTTTTCTTAACTTTCATATTTTTAAAGAAAAAACTTACCAAAAAGGTCAATAAGTCAGTTGACTCCCGATTCACGTATCTATGCCATGTTTTTAAACAGCCGACTCTGCTATAAATTTTAACTCTGACCGTTGCACAAAAAGCACGTGCTACTTTTTGACACATCTAAAAACTCAATTACCTAGGTGATTTCAAGTATCAACGTTTTCAAAATACAGGATTCTAAATAATGTATACATATTGCAAAGGTCTTAAATTATCATACTGCAAGCCACCCCACCCCCCCCCCCATTTCTTTAAAAAGTAAATCTTAACAGAATATTGTTGTCGTGAAGCAAATATTTTTTAAATGAATTTATGTCCAAAAACTGATTGAAAATATAATTCAAAACTGCCATATTTAAGCATTCCAATGCATTATTGTAAGTTTCATATCGAACTATTTGAGACAGGGTCCAATTGAACCATAAACTAGTAAGAGCGAACTTAATTGTCTCCCCTGATTGTGCTGGAACATCATATTAATTAGCGCTTGGGCGTCAACATATTATAATTAGTAGTGTCATCATAGAAGACATAAGTTTCAAACTCAAGGATTGTTCTCTATTTGATGACACTAATTGAGACCCAAGTCTTATAAATACAGATTTCAACATCACCAGTCAGTGCCTCGACAGATAGACAAAGTGAACAACAATAAGGACTTGGGACCCATCTTCACAGAACGACGAAATGAAAGAATCTCCGATGTCGGAAAGTGTATCAAGAAAGCAGAACAAGTGAATCTCACTTAGTACTTGCTGTGTGCTGATCTACAATCATACATTAGCACTAGCTTGTGCTAGGAGAGAGAAACGGAGTGCAACAATATGAAGAAGTATGAAAAAAAGAAGAAAAAAAGATTAGAAATGAGATGTTAGCAGATGAAAATCTAAGGCAATCTCACATGGTACATGCTACGTGCTGATCTTTGATCATGCATTAGCACTAGCCTGTGCTATTAGAGAGAGCCAGAAAGCTACATGTACCAAGATTATTGAACACAGAAAGACGGACATCGATTGTAAGAAAAAGACGTAAATAGATCTGATATCCTAAAGACTTGCAGCTCTCAGATCTCATATTAGCACACAGCTGTGCTAATCGGGAAAATTGGAAGTTTTATAGACTATTGTGCATACAGAAAGACAGACGAGAAGGACAAACCGTAGGTAGCCTATTTAAAATCAAAACGTGTTAACATTTGCTCGTACATGTACATATTCACTAGGATGTGCTAAATATATGTAAGCACTGGGAGATCGAACGGATACTTTCATTTATAAAGACAGAAAATGAATAAAAATATTTTTCTTAACTTTCATATTTTTAAAGAAAAAACTTACCAAAAAGGTCAATAAGTCAGTTGACTCCCGATTCACGTATCTATGCCATGTTTTTAAACAGCCGACTCTGCTATAAATTTTAACTCTAACCGTTGCACAAAAAGCACGTGCTACTTTTTGAAACATCTAAAAACTCAATTACCTAGATGATTTCAAGTATCAACGTTTTCAAAATACAGGATTCTAAATAATGTATACATATTGCAAAGGTCTTAAATTATCATACTGCAAGCCACCCCACCCCCCCCCCCCCCCATTTCTTTAAAAAGTAAATCTTAACAGAATATTGTTGTCGTGAAGCAAATATTTTTTAAATGAATTCATGTCCAAAAACTGATTGAAAATATAATTCAAAACTGCCATATTTAAGCATTCCAATGCATTATTGTAAGTTTCATATCGAACTATTTGAGACAGGGTCCAATTGAACCATAAACTAGTAAGAGCGAACTTAATTGTCTCCCCTGATTGTGCTGGAACATCATATTAATTAGCGCTTGGGCGTCAACATATTATAATTAGTAGTGTCATCATAGAAGACATAAGTTTCAAACTCAAGGATTGTTCTCTATTTGATGACACTAATTGAGACCCAAGTCTTATAAATACAGATTTCAACATCACCAGTCAGTGCCTCGACAGATAGACAAAGTGAACAACAATAAGGACTTGGGACCCATCTTCACAGAACGACGAAATGAAAGAATCTCCGATGTCGGAAAGTGTATCAAGAAAGCAGAACAAGTGAATCTCACTTAGTACTTGCTGTGTGCTGATCTACAATCATACATTAGCACTAGCTTGTGCTAGGAGAGAGAAACGGAGTGCAACAATATGAAGAAGTATGAAAAAAAGAAGAAAAAAAGATTAGAAATGAGATGTTAGCAGATGAAAATCTAAGGCAATCTCACATGGTACATGCTACGTGCTGATCTTTGATCATGCATTAGCACTAGCCTGTGCTATTAGAGAGAGCCAGAAAGCTACATGTACCAAGATTATTGAACACAGAAAGACGGACATCGATTGTAAGAAAAAGACGTAAATAGATCTGATATCCTAAAGACTTGCAGCTCTCAGATCTCATATTAGCACACAGCTGTGCTAATCGGGAAAATTGGAAGTTTTATAGACTATTGTGCATACAGAAAGACAGACGAGAAGGACAAACCGTAGGTAGCCTATTTAAAATCAAAACGTGTTAACATTTGCTCGTACATGTACATATTCACTAGGATGTGCTAAATATATGAAAGCACTGGGAGATCGAACGGATACTTTCATTTATAAAGACAGAAAATGAATAAAAATATTTTTCTTAACTTTCATATTTTTAAAGAAAAAACTTACCAAAAAGGTCAATAAGTCAGTTGACTCCCGATTCACGTATCTATGCCATGTTTTTAAACAGCCGACTCTGCTATAAATTTTAACTCTAACCGTTGCACAAAAAGCACGTGCTACTTTTTGAAACATCTAAAAACTCAATTACCTAGATGATTTCAAGTATCAACGTTTTCAAAATACAGGATTCTAAATAATGTATACATATTGCAAAGGTCTTAAATTATCATACTGCAAGCCACCCCACCCCCCCCCCCCCCATTTCTTTAAAAAGTAAATCTTAACAGAATATTGTTGTCGTGAAGCAAATATTTTTTAAATGAATTCATGTCCAAAAACTGATTGAAAATATAATTCAAAACTGCCATATTTAAGCATTCCAATGCATTATTGTAAGTTTCATATCGAACTATTTGAGACAGGGTCCAATTGAACCATAAACTAGTAAGAGCGAACTTAATTGTCTCCCCTGATTGTGCTGGAACATCATATTAATTAGCGCTTGGGCGTCAACATATTATAATTAGTAGTGTCATCATAGAAGACATAAGTTTCAAACTCAAGGATTGTTCTCTATTTGATGACACTAATTGAGACCCAAGTCTTATAAATACAGATTTCAACATCACCAGTCAGTGCCTCGACAGATAGACAAAGTGAACAACAATAAGGACTTGGGACCCATCTTCACAGAACGACGAAATGAAAGAATCTCCGATGTCGGAAAGTGTATCAAGAAAGCAGAACAAGTGAATCTCACTTAGTACTTGCTGTGTGCTGATCTACAATCATACATTAGCACTAGCTTGTGCTAGGAGAGAGAAACGGAGTGCAACAATATGAAGAAGTATGAAAAAAAGAAGAAAAAAAGATTAGAAATGAGATGTTAGCAGATGAAAATCTAAGGCAATCTCACATGGTACATGCTACGTGCTGATCTTTGATCATGCATTAGCACTAGCCTGTGCTATTAGAGAGAGCCAGAAAGCTACATGTACCAAGATTATTGAACACAGAAAGACGGACATCGATTGTAAGAAAAAGACGTAAATAGATCTGATATCCTAAAGACTTGCAGCTCTCAGATCTCATATTAGCACACAGCTGTGCTAATCGGGAAAATTGGAAGTTTTATAGACTATTGTGCATACAGAAAGACAGACGAGAAGGACAAACCGTAGGTAGCCTATTTAAAATCAAAACGTGTTAACATTTGCTCGTACATGTACATATTCACTAGGATGTGCTAAATATATGTAAGCACTGGGAGATCGAACGGATACTTTCATTTATAAAGACAGAAAATGAATAAAAATATTTTTCTTAACTTTCATATTTTTAAAGAAAAAACTTACCAAAAAGGTCAATAAGTCAGTTGACTCCCGATTCACGTATCTATGCCATGTTTTTAAACAGCCGACTCTGCTATAAATTTTAACTCTGACCGTTGCACAAAAAGCACGTGCTACTTTTTGAAACATCTAAAAACTCAATTACCTAGGTGATTTCAAGTATCAACGTTTTCAAAATACAGGATTCTAAATAATGTATACATATTGCAAAGGTCTTAAATTATCATACTGCAAGCCACCCCACCCCCCCATTTCTTTAAAAAGTAAATCTTAACAGAATATTGTTGTCGTGAAGCAAATATTTTTTAAATGAATTCATGTCCAAAAACTGATTGAAAATATAATTCAAAACTGCCATATTTAAGCATTCCAATGCATTATTGTACGTTTCATATCGAACTATTTGAGACAGGGTCCAATTGAACCATAAACTAGTAAGAGCGAACTTAATTGTCTCCCCTGATTGTGCTGGAACATCATATTAATTAGCGCTTGGGCGTCAACATATTATAATTAGTAGTGTCATCATAGAAGACATAAGTTTCAAACTCAAGGATTGTTCTCTATTTGATGACACTAATTGAGACCCAAGTCTTATAAATACAGATTTCAACATCACCAGTCAGTGCCTCGACAGATAGACAAAGTGAACAACAATAAGGACTTGGGACCCATCTTCACAGAACGACGAAATGAAAGAATCTCCGATGTCGGAAAGTGTATCAAGAAAGCAGAACAAGTGAATCTCACTTAGTACTTGCTGTGTGCTGATCTACAATCATACATTAGCACTAGCTTGTGCTAGGAGAGAGAAACGGAGTGCAACAATATGAAGAAGTACGAAAAAAAGAAGAAAAAAAGATTAGAAATGAGATGTTAGCAGATGAAAATCTAAGGCAATCTCACATGGTACATGCTACGTGCTGATCTTTGATCATGCATTAGCACTAGCCTGTGCTATTAGAGAGAGCCAGAAAGCTACATGTACCAAGATTATTGAACACAGAAAGACAAACATCGATTGTAAGAAAAAGACGTAAATAGATCTGATATCCTAAAGACTTGCAGCTCTCAGATCTCATATTAGCACACAGCTGTGCTAATCGGGAAAATTGGAAGTTTTATAGACTATTGTGCATACAGAAAGACAGACGAGAAGGACAAACCGTAGGTAGCCTATTTAAAATCAAAACGTGTTAACATTTGCTCGTACATGTACATATTCACTAGGATGTGCTAAATATATGAAAGCACTGGGAGATCGAACGGATACTTTCATTTATAAAGACAGAAAATGAATAAAAATATTTTTCTTAACTTTCATATTTTTAAAGAAAAAACTTACCAAAAAGGTCAATAAGTCAGTTGACTCCCGATTCACGTATCTATGCCATGTTTTTAAACAGCCGACTCTGCTATAAATTTTAACTCTGACCGTTGCACAAAAAGCACGTGCTACTTTTTGAAACATCTAAAAACTCAATTACCTAGGTGATTTCAAGTATCAACGTTTTCAAAATACAGGATTCTAAATAATGTATACATATTGCAAAGGTCTTAAATTATCATACTGCAAGCCACCCCACCCCCCCCCCCCCCATTTCTTTAAAAAGTAAATCTTAACAGAATATTGTTGTCGTGAAGCAAATATTTTTTAAATGAATTTATGTCCAAAAACTGATTGAAAATATAATTCAAAACTGCCATATTTAAGCATTCCAATGCATTATTGTAAGTTTCATATCGAACTATTTGAGACAGGGTCCAATTGAACCATAAACTAGTAAGAGCGAACTTAATTGTCTCCCCTGATTGTGCTGGAACATCATATTAATTAGCGCTTGGGCGTCAACATATTATAATTAGTAGTGTCATCATAGAAGACATAAGTTTCAAACTCAAGGATTGTTCTCTATTTGATGACACTAATTGAGACCCAAGTCTTATAAATACAGATTTCAACATCACCAGTCAGTGCCTCGACAGATAGACAAAGTGAACAACAATAAGGACTTGGGACCCATCTTCACAGAACGACGAAATGAAAGAATCTCCGATGTCGGAAAGTGTATCAAGAAAGCAGAACAAGTGAATCTCACTTAGTACTTGCTGTGTGCTGATCTACAATCATACATTAGCACTAGCTTGTGCTAGGAGAGAGAAACGGAGTGCAACAATATGAAGAAGTATGAAAAAAAGAAGAAAAAAAGATTAGAAATGAGATGTTAGCAGATGAAAATCTAAGGCAATCTCACATGGTACATGCTACGTGCTGATCTTTGATCATGCATTAGCACTAGCCTGTGCTATTAGAGAGAGCCAGAAAGCTACATGTACCAAGATTATTGAACACAGAAAGACGGACATCGATTGTAAGAAAAAGACGTAAATAGATCTGATATCCTAAAGACTTGCAGCTCTCAGATCTCATATTAGCACACAGCTGTGCTAATCGGGAAAATTGGAAGTTTTATAGACTATTGTGCATACAGAAAGACAGACGAGAAGGACAAACCGTAGGTAGCCTATTTAAAATCAAAACGTGTTAACATTTGCTCGTACATGTACATATTCACTAGGATGTGCTAAATATATGTAAGCACTGGGAGATCGAACGGATACTTTCATTTATAAAGACAGAAAATGAATAAAAATATTTTTCTTAACTTTCATATTTTTAAAGAAAAAACTTACCAAAAAGGTCAATAAGTCAGTTGACTCCCGATTCACGTATCTATGCCATGTTTTTAAACAGCCGACTCTGCTATAAATTTTAACTCTAACCGTTGCACAAAAAGCACGTGCTACTTTTTGAAACATCTAAAAACTCAATTACCTAGATGATTTCAAGTATCAACGTTTTCAAAATACAGGATTCTAAATAATGTATACATATTGCAAAGGTCTTAAATTATCATACTGCAAGCCACCCCACCCCCCCCCCCCCCCCATTTCTTTAAAAAGTAAATCTTAACAGAATATTGTTGTCGTGAAGCAAATATTTTTTAAATGAATTCATGTCCAAAAACTGATTGAAAATATAATTCAAAACTGCCATATTTAAGCATTCCAATGCATTATTGTAAGTTTCATATCGAACTATTTGAGACAGGGTCCAATTGAACCATAAACTAGTAAGAGCGAACTTAATTGTCTCCCCTGATTGTGCTGGAACATCATATTAATTAGCGCTTGGGCGTCAACATATTATAATTAGTAGTGTCATCATAGAAGACATAAGTTTCAAACTCAAGGATTGTTCTCTATTTGATGACACTAATTGAGACCCAAGTCTTATAAATACAGATTTCAACATCACCAGTCAGTGCCTCGACAGATAGACAAAGTGAACAACAATAAGGACTTGGGACCCATCTTCACAGAACGACGAAATGAAAGAATCTCCGATGTCGGAAAGTGTATCAAGAAAGCAGAACAAGTGAATCTCACTTAGTACTTGCTGTGTGCTGATCTACAATCATACATTAGCACTAGCTTGTGCTAGGAGAGAGAAACGGAGTGCAACAATATGAAGAAGTATGAAAAAAAGAAGAAAAAAAGATTAGAAATGAGATGTTAGCAGATGAAAATCTAAGGCAATCTCACATGGTACATGCTACGTGCTGATCTTTGATCATGCATTAGCACTAGCCTGTGCTATTAGAGAGAGCCAGAAAGCTACATGTACCAAGATTATTGAACACAGAAAGACGGACATCGATTGTAAGAAAAAGACGTAAATAGATCTGATATCCTAAAGACTTGCAGCTCTCAGATCTCATATTAGCACACAGCTGTGCTAATCGGGAAAATTGGAAGTTTTATAGACTATTGTGCATACAGAAAGACAGACGAGAAGGACAAACCGTAGGTAGCCTATTTAAAATCAAAACGTGTTAACATTTGCTCGTACATGTACATATTCACTAGGATGTGCTAAATATATGTAAGCACTGGGAGATCGAACGGATACTTTCATTTATAAAGACAGAAAATGAATAAAAATATTTTTCTTAACTTTCATATTTTTAAAGAAAAAACTTACCAAAAAGGTCAATAAGTCAGTTGACTCCCGATTCACGTATCTATGCCATGTTTTTAAACAGCCGACTCTGCTATAAATTTTAACTCTAACCGTTGCACAAAAAGCACGTGCTACTTTTTGAAACATCTAAAAACTCAATTACCTAGATGATTTCAAGTATCAACGTTTTCAAAATACAGGATTCTAAATAATGTATACATATTGCAAAGGTCTTAAATTATCATACTGCAAGCCACCCCACCCCCCCCCCCCCCCCCCATTTCTTTAAAAAGTAAATCTTAACAGAATATTGTTGTCGTGAAGCAAATATTTTTTAAATGAATTCATGTCCAAAAACTGATTGAAAATATAATTCAAAACTGCCATATTTAAGCATTCCAATGCATTATTGTAAGTTTCATATCGAACTATTTGAGACAGGGTCCAATTGAACCATAAACTAGTAAGAGCGAACTTAATTGTCTCCCCTGATTGTGCTGGAACATCATATTAATTAGCGCTTGGGCGTCAACATATTATAATTAGTAGTGTCATCATAGAAGACATAAGTTTCAAACTCAAGGATTGTTCTCTATTTGATGACACTAATTGAGACCCAAGTCTTATAAATACAGATTTCAACATCACCAGTCAGTGCCTCGACAGATAGACAAAGTGAACAACAATAAGGACTTGGGACCCATCTTCACAGAACGACGAAATGAAAGAATCTCCGATGTCGGAAAATGTATCAAGAAAGCAGAACAAGTGAATCTCACTTAGTACTTGCTGTGTGCTGATCTACAATCATACATTAGCACTAGCTTGTGCTAGGAGAGAGAAACGGAGTGCAACAATATGAAGAAGTATGAAAAAAAGAAGAAAAAAAGATTAGAAATGAGATGTTAGCAGATGAAAATCTAAGGCAATCTCACATGGTACATGCTACGTGCTGATCTTTGATCATGCATTAGCACTAGCCTGTGCTATTAGAGAGAGCCAGAAAGCTACATGTACCAAGATTATTGAACACAGAAAGACGGACATCGATTGTAAGAAAAAGACGTAAATAGATCTGATATCCTAAAGACTTGCAGCTCTCAGATCTCATATTAGCACACAGCTGTGCTAATCGGGAAAATTGGAAGTTTTATAGACTATTGTGCATACAGAAAGACAGACGAGAAGGACAAACCGTAGGTAGCCTATTTAAAATCAAAACGTGTTAACATTTGCTCGTACATGTACATATTCACTAGGATGTGCTAAATATATGTAAGCACTGGGAGATCGAACGGATACTTTCATTTATAAAGACAGAAAATGAATAAAAATATTTTTCTTAACTTTCATATTTTTAAAGAAAAAACTTACCAAAAAGGTCAATAAGTCAGTTGACTCCCGATTCACGTATCTATGCCATGTTTTTAAACAGCCGACTCTGCTATAAATTTTAACTCTGACCGTTGCACAAAAAGCACGTGCTACTTTTTGAAACATCTAAAAACTCAATTACCTAGGTGATTTCAAGTATCAACGTTTTCAAAATACAGGATTCTAAATAATGTATACATATTGCAAAGGTCTTAAATTATCATACTGCAAGCCACCCCATCCCCCCCCCCCCCCCATTTCTTTAAAAAGTAAATCTTAACAGAATATTGTTGTCGTGAAGCAAATATTTTTTAAATGAATTCATGTCCAAAAACTGATTGAAAATATAATTCAAAACTGCCATATTTAAGCATTCCAATGCATTATTGTACGTTTCATATCGAACTATTTGAGACAGGGTCCAATTGAACCATAAACTAGTAAGAGCGAACTTAATTGTCTCCCCTGATTGTGCTGGAACATCATATTAATTAGCGCTTGGGCGTCAACATATTATAATTAGTAGTGTCATCATAGAAGACATAAGTTTCAAACTCAAGGATTGTTCTCTATTTGATGACACTAATTGAGACCCAAGTCTTATAAATACAGATTTCAACATCACCAGTCAGTGCCTCGACAGATAGACAAAGTGAACAACAATAAGGACTTGGGACCCATCTTCACAGAACGACGAAATGAAAGAATCTCCGATGTCGGAAAGTGTATCAAGAAAGCAGAACAAGTGAATCTCACTTAGTACTTGCTGTGTGCTGATCTACAATCATACATTAGCACTAGCTTGTGCTAGGAGAGAGAAACGGAGTGCAACAATATGAAGAAGTATGAAAAAAAGAAGAAAAAAAGATTAGAAATGAGATGTTAGCAGATGAAAATCTAAGGCAATCTCACATGGTACATGCTACGTGCTGATCTTTGATCATGCATTAGCACTAGCCTGTGCTATTAGAGAGAGCCAGAAAGCTACATGTACCAAGATTATTGAACACAGAAAGACGGACATCGATTGTAAGAAAAAGACGTAAATAGATCTGATATCCTAAAGACTTGCAGCTCTCAGATCTCATATTAGCACACAGCTGTGCTAATCGGGAAAATTGGAAGTTTTATAGACTATTGTGCATACAGAAAGACAGACGAGAAGGACAAACCGTAGGTAGCCCATTTAAAATCAAAACGTGTTAACATTTGCTCGTACATGTACATATTCACTAGGATGTGCTAAATATATGTAAGCACTGGGAGATCGAACGGATACTTTCATTTATAAAGACAGAAAATGAATAAAAATATTTTTCTTAACTTTCATATTTTTAAAGAAAAAACTTACCAAAAAGGTCAATAAGTCAGTTGACTCCCGATTCACGTATCTATGCCATGTTTTTAAACAGCCGACTCTGCTATAAATTTTAACTCTGACCGTTGCACAAAAAGCACGTGCTACTTTTTGAAACATCTAAAAACTCAATTACCTAGGTGATTTCAAGTATCAACGTTTTCAAAATACAGGATTCTAAATAATGTATACATATTGCAAAGGTCTTAAATTATCATACTGCAAGCCACCCCACCCCCCCCCCCATTTCTTTAAAAAGTAAATCTTAACAGAATATTGTTGTCGTGAAGCAAATATTTTTTAAATGAATTCATGTTCAAAAACTGATTGAAAATATAATTCAAAACTGCCATATTTAAGCATTCCAATGCATTATTGTACGTTTCATATCGAACTATTTGAGACAGGGTCCAATTGAACCATAAACTAGTAAGAGCGAACTTAATTGTCTCCCCTGATTGTGCTGGAACATCATATTAATTAGCGCTTGGGCGTCAACATATTATAATTAGTAGTGTCATCATAGAAGACATAAGTTTCAAACTCAAGGATTGTTCTCTATTTGATGACACTAATTGAGACCCAAGTCTTATAAATACAGATTTCAACATCACCAGTCAGTGCCTCGACAGATAGACAAAGTGAACAACAATAAGGACTTGGGACCCATCTTCACAGAACGACGAAATGAAAGAATCTCCGATGTCGGAAAGTGTATCAAGAAAGCAGAACAAGTGAATCTCACTTAGTACTTGCTGTGTGCTGATCTACAATCATACATTAGCACTAGCTTGTGCTAGGAGAGAGAAACGGAGTGCAACAATATGAAGAAGTATGAAAAAAAGAAGAAAAAAAGATTAGAAATGAGATGTTAGCAGATGAAAATCTAAGGCAATCTCACATGGTACATGCTACGTGCTGATCTTTGATCATGCATTAGCACTAGCCTGTGCTATTAGAGAGAGCCAGAAAGCTACATGTACCAAGATTATTGAACACAGAAAGACGGACATCGATTGTAAGAAAAAGACGTAAATAGATCTGATATCCTAAAGACTTGCAGCTCTCAGATCTCATATTAGCACACAGCTGTGCTAATCGGGAAAATTGGAAGTTTTATAGACTATTGTGCATACAGAAAGACAGACGAGAAGGACAAACCGTAGGTAGCCCATTTAAAATCAAAACGTGTTAACATTTGCTCGTACATGTACATATTCACTAGGATGTGCTAAATATATGTAAGCACTGGGAGATCGAACGGATACTTTCATTTATAAAGACAGAAAATGAATAAAAATATTTTTCTTAACTTTCATATTTTTAAAGAAAAAACTTACCAAAAAGGTCAATAAGTCAGTTGACTCCCGATTCACGTATCTATGCCATGTTTTTAAACAGCCGACTCTGCTATAAATTTTAACTCTGACCGTTGCACAAAAAGCACGTGCTACTTTTTGAAACATCTAAAAACTCAATTACCTAGGTGATTTCAAGTATCAACGTTTTCAAAATACAGGATTCTAAATAATGTATACATATTGCAAAGGTCTTAAATTATCATACTGCAAGCCACCCCCCCATTTCTTTAAAAAGTAAATCTTAACAGAATATTGTTGTCGTGAAGCAAATATTTTTTAAATGAATTTATGTCCAAAAACTGATTGAAAATATAATTCAAAACTGCCATATTTAAGCATTCCAATGCATTATTGTAAGTTTCATATCGAACTATTTGAGACAGGGTCCAATTGAACCATAAACTAGTAAGAGCGAACTTAATTGTCTCCCCTGATTGTGCTGGAACATCATATTAATTAGCGCTTGGGCGTCAACATATTATAATTAGTAGTGTCATCATAGAAGACATAAGTTTCAAACTCAAGGATTGTTCTCTATTTGATGACACTAATTGAGACCCAAGTCTTATAAATACAGATTTCAACATCACCAGTCAGTGCCTCGACAGATAGACAAAGTGAACAACAATAAGGACTTGGGACCCATCTTCACAGAACGACGAAATGAAAGAATCTCCGATGTCGGAAAGTGTATCAAGAAAGCAGAACAAGTGAATCTCACTTAGTACTTGCTGTGTGCTGATCTACAATCATACATTAGCACTAGCTGTGCTATTAGAGAGAGCCAGAAAGCTACATGTACCAAGATTATTGAACACAGAAAGACGGACATCGATTGTAAGAAAAAGACGTAAATAGATCTGATATCCTAAAGACTTGCAGCTCTCAGATCTCATATTAGCACACAGCTGTGCTAATCGGGAAAATTGGAAGTTTTATAGACTATTGTGCATACAGAAAGACAGACGAGAAGGACAAACCGTAGGTAGCCTATTTAAAATCAAAACGTGTTAACATTTGCTCGTACATGTACATATTCACTAGGATGTGCTAAATATATGTAAGCACTGGGAGATCGAACGGATACTTTCATTTATAAAGACAGAAAATGAATAAAAATATTTTTCTTAACTTTCATATTTTTAAAGAAAAAACTTACCAAAAAGGTCAATAAGTCAGTTGACTCCCGATTCACGTATCTATGCCATGTTTTTAAACAGCCGACTCTGCTATAAATTTTAACTCTGACCGTTGCACAAAAAGCACGTGCTACTTTTTGAAACATCTAAAAACTCAATTACCTAGGTGATTTCAAGTATCAACGTTTTCAAAATACAGGATTCTAAATAATGTATACATATTGCAAAGGTCTTAAATTATCATACTGCAAGCCACCCCCCCATTTCTTTAAAAAGTAAATCTTAACAGAATATTGTTGTCGTGAAGCAAATATTTTTTAAATGAATTTATGTCCAAAAACTGATTGAAAATATAATTCAAAACTGCCATATTTAAGCATTCCAATGCATTATTGTAAGTTTCATATCGAACTATTTGAGACAGGGTCCAATTGAACCATAAACTAGTAAGAGCGAACTTAATTGTCTCCCCTGATTGTGCTGGAACATCATATTAATTAGCGCTTGGGCGTCAACATATTATAATTAGTAGTGTCATCATAGAAGACATAAGTTTCAAACTCAAGGATTGTTCTCTATTTGATGACACTAATTGAGACCCAAGTCTTATAAATACAGATTTCAACATCACCAGTCAGTGCCTCGACAGATAGACAAAGTGAACAACAATAAGGACTTGGGACCCATCTTCACAGTACGACGAAATGAAAGAATCTCCGATGTCGGAAAGTGTATCAAGAAAGCAGAACAAGTGAATCTCACTTAGTACTTGCTGTGTGCTGATCTACAATCATACATTAGCACTAGCTTGTGCTAGGAGAGAGAAACGGAGTGCAACAATATGAAGAAGTATGAAAAAAAGAAGAAAAAAAGATTAGAAATGAGATGTTAGCAGATGAAAATCTAAGGCAATCTCACATGGTACATGCTACGTGCTGATCTTTGATCATGCATTAGCACTAGCCTGTGCTATTAGAGAGAGCCAGAAAGCTACATGTACCAAGATTATTGAACACAGAAAGACGGACATCGATTGTAAGAAAAAGACGTAAATAGATCTGATATCCTAAAGACTTGCAGCTCTCAGATCTCATATAAGCACACAGCTGTGCTAATCGGGAAAATTGGAAGTTTTATAGACTATTGTGCATACAGAAAGACAGACGAGAAGGACAAACCGTAGGTAGCCTATTTAAAATCAAAACGTGTTAACATTTGCTCGTACATGTACATATTCACTAGGATGTGCTAAATATATGTAAGCACTGGGAGATCGAACGGATACTTTCATTTATAAAGACAGAAAATGAATAAAAATATTTTTCTTAACTTTCATATTTTTAAAGAAAAAACTTACCAAAAAGGTCAATAAGTCAGTTGACTCCCGATTCACGTATCTATGCCATGTTTTTAAACAGCCGACTCTGCTATAAATTTTAACTCTGACCGTTGCACAAAAAGCACGTGCTACTTTTTGAAACATCTAAAAACTCAATTACCTAGGTGATTTCAAGTATCAACGTTTTCAAAATACAGGATTCTAAATAATGTATACATATTGCAAAGGTCTTAAATTATCATACTGCAAGCCACCCCCCCATTTCTTTAAAAAGTAAATCTTAACAGAATATTGTTGTCGTGAAGCAAATATTTTTTAAATGAATTTATGTCCAAAAACTGATTGAAAATATAATTCAAAACTGCCATATTTAAGCATTCCAATGCATTATTGTAAGTTTCATATCGAACTATTTGAGACAGGGTCCAATTGAACCATAAACTAGTAAGAGCGAACTTAATTGTCTCCCCTGATTGTGCTGGAACATCATATTAATTAGCGCTTGGGCGTCAACATATTATAATTAGTAGTGTCATCATAGAAGACATAAGTTTCAAACTCAAGGATTGTTCTCTATTTGATGACACTAATTGAGACCCAAGTCTTATAAATACAGATTTCAACATCACCAGTCAGTGCCTCGACAGATAGACAAAGTGAACAACAATAAGGACTTGGGACCCATCTTCACAGTACGACGAAATGAAAGAATCTCCGATGTCGGAAAGTGTATCAAGAAAGCAGAACAAGTGAATCTCACTTAGTACTTGCTGTGTGCTGATCTACAATCATACATTAGCACTAGCTTGTGCTAGGAGAGAGAAACGGAGTGCAACAATATGAAGAAGTATGAAAAAAAGAAGAAAAAAAGATTAGAAATGAGATGTTAGCAGATGAAAATCTAAGGCAATCTCACATGGTACATGCTACGTGCTGATCTTTGATCATGCATTAGCACTAGCCTGTGCTATTAGAGAGAGCCAGAAAGCTACATGTACCAAGATTATTGAACACAGAAAGACGGACATCGATTGTAAGAAAAAGACGTAAATAGATCTGATATCCTAAAGACTTGCAGCTCTCAGATCTCATATAAGCACACAGCTGTGCTAATCGGGAAAATTGGAAGTTTTATAGACTATTGTGCATACAGAAAGACAGACGAGAAGGACAAACCGTAGGTAGCCTATTTAAAATCAAAACGTGTTAACATTTGCTCGTACATGTACATATTCACTAGGATGTGCTAAATATATGTAAGCACTGGGAGATCGAACGGATACTTTCATTTATAAAGACAGAAAATGAATAAAAATATTTTTCTTAACTTTCATATTTTTAAAGAAAAAACTTACCAAAAAGGTCAATAAGTCAGTTGACTCCCGATTCACGTATCTATGCCATGTTTTTAAACAGCCGACTCTGCTATAAATTTTAACTCTGACCGTTGCACAAAAAGCACGTGCTACTTTTTGAAACATCTAAAAACTCAATTACCTAGGTGATTTCAAGTATCAACGTTTTCAAAATACAGGATTCTAAATAATGTATACATATTGCAAAGGTCTTAAATTATCATACTGCAAGCCACCCCCCCATTTCTTTAAAAAGTAAATCTTAACAGAATATTGTTGTCGTGAAGCAAATATTTTTTAAATGAATTTATGTCCAAAAACTGATTGAAAATATAATTCAAAACTGCCATATTTAAGCATTCCAATGCATTATTGTAAGTTTCATATCGAACTATTTGAGACAGGGTCCAATTGAACCATAAACTAGTAAGAGCGAACTTAATTGTCTCCCCTGATTGTGCTGGAACATCATATTAATTAGCGCTTGGGCGTCAACATATTATAATTAGTAGTGTCATCATAGAAGACATAAGTTTCAAACTCAAGGATTGTTCTCTATTTGATGACACTAATTGAGACCCAAGTCTTATAAATACAGATTTCAACATCACCAGTCAGTGCCTCGACAGATAGACAAAGTGAACAACAATAAGGACTTGGGACCCATCTTCACAGAACGACGAAATGAAAGAATCTCCGATGTCGGAAAGTGTATCAAGAAAGCAGAACAAGTGAATCTCACTTAGTACTTGCTGTGTGCTGATCTACAATCATACATTAGCACTAGCTTGTGCTAGGAGAGAGAAACGGAGTGCAACAATATGAAGAAGTATGAAAAAAAGAAGAAAAAAAGATTAGAAATGAGATGTTAGCAGATGAAAATCTAAGGCAATCTCACATGGTACATGCTACGTGCTGATCTTTGATCATGCATTAGCACTAGCCTGTGCTATTAGAGAGAGCCAGAAAGCTACATGTACCAAGATTATTGAACACAGAAAGACGGACATCGATTGTAAGAAAAAGACGTAAATAGATCTGATATCCTAAAGACTTGCAGCTCTCAGATCTCATATAAGCACACAGCTGTGCTAATCGGGAAAATTGGAAGTTTTATAGACTATTGTGCATACAGAAAGACAGACGAGAAGGACAAACCGTAGGTAGCCTATTTAAAATCAAAACGTGTTAACATTTGCTCGTACATGTACATATTCACTAGGATGTGCTAAATATATGTAAGCACTGGGAGATCGAACGGATACTTTCATTTATAAAGACAGAAAATGAATAAAAATATTTTTCTTAACTTTCATATTTTTAAAGAAAAAACTTACCAAAAAGGTCAATAAGTCAGTTGACTCCCGATTCACGTATCTATGCCATGTTTTTAAACAGCCGACTCTGCTATAAATTTTAACTCTGACCGTTGCACAAAAAGCACGTGCTACTTTTTGAAACATCTAAAAACTCAATTACCTAGGTGATTTCAAGTATCAACGTTTTCAAAATACAGGATTCTAAATAATGTATACATATTGCAAAGGTCTTAAATTATCATACTGCAAGCCACCCCCCCATTTCTTTAAAAAGTAAATCTTAACAGAATATTGTTGTCGTGAAGCAAATATTTTTTAAATGAATTTATGTCCAAAAACTGATTGAAAATATAATTCAAAACTGCCATATTT
Source organism: Arcuatula senhousia (assembly GCA_963971305.1). NCBI lineage: Eukaryota > Metazoa > Mollusca > Bivalvia > Mytilida > Mytilidae > Arcuatula > Arcuatula senhousia. Next base: position 52,370,652 of record OZ020304.1, read on the forward strand.
AAGCATTCCAATGCATTATTGTAAGTTTCATATCGAACTATTTGAGACAGGGTCCAATTGAACCATAAACTAGTAAGAGCGAACTTAATTGTCTCCCCTGATTGTGCTGGAACATCATATTAATTAGCGCTTGGGCGTCAACATATTATAATTAGTAGTGTCATCATAGAAGACATAAGTTTCAAACTCAAGGATTGTTCTCTATTTGATGACACTAATTGAGACCCAAGTCTTATAAATACAGATTTCAACATCACCAGTCAGTGCCTCGACAGATAGACAAAGTGAACAACAATAAGGACTTGGGACCCATCTTCACAGAACGACGAAATGAAAGAATCTCCGATGTCGGAAAGTGTATCAAGAAAGCAGAACAAGTGAATCTCACTTAGTACTTGCTGTGTGCTGATCTACAATCATACATTAGCACTAGCTTGTGCTAGGAGAGAGAAACGGAGTGCAACAATATGAAGAAGTATGAAAAAAAGAAGAAAAAAAGATTAGAAATGAGATGTTAGCAGATGAAAATCTAAGGCAATCTCACATGGTACATGCTACGTGCTGATCTTTGATCATGCATTAGCACTAGCCTGTGCTATTAGAGAGAGCCAGAAAGCTACATGTACCAAGATTATTGAACACAGAAAGACGGACATCGATTGTAAGAAAAAGACGTAAATAGATCTGATATCCTAAAGACTTGCAGCTCTCAGATCTCATATAAGCACACAGCTGTGCTAATCGGGAAAATTGGAAGTTTTATAGACTATTGTGCATACAGAAAGACAGACGAGAAGGACAAACCGTAGGTAGCCTATTTAAAATCAAAACGTGTTAACATTTGCTCGTACATGTACATATTCACTAGGATGTGCTAAATATATGTAAGCACTGGGAGATCGAACGGATACTTTCATTTATAAAGACAGAAAATGAATAAAAATATTTTTCTTAACTTTCATATTTTTAAAGAAAAAACTTACCAAAAAGGTCAATAAGTCAGTTGACTCCCGATTCACGTATCTATGCCATGTTTTTAAACAGCCGACTCTGCTATAAATTTTAACTCTGACCGTTGCACAAAAAGCACGTGCTACTTTTTGAAACATCTAAAAACTCAATTACCTAGGTGATTTCAAGTATCAACGTTTTCAAAATACAGGATTCTAAATAATGTATACATATTGCAAAGGTCTTAAATTATCATACTGCAAGCCACCCCACCCCCCCCCCCCCCATTTCTTTAAAAAGTAAATCTTAACAGAATATTGTTGTCGTGAAGCAAATATTTTTTAAATGAATTTATGTCCAAAAACTGATTGAAAATATAATTCAAAACTGCCATATTTAAGCATTCCAATGCATTATTGTAAGTTTCATATCGAACTATTTGAGACAGGGTCCAATTGAACCATAAACTAGTAAGAGCGAACTTAATTGTCTCCCCTGATTGTGCTGGAACATCATATTAATTAGCGCTTGGGCGTCAACATATTATAATTAGTAGTGTCATCATAGAAGACATAAGTTTCAAACTCAAGGATTGTTCTCTATTTGATGACACTAATTGAGACCCAAGTCTTATAAATACAGATTTCAACATCACCAGTCAGTGCCTCGACAGATAGACAAAGTGAACAACAATAAGGACTTGGGACCCATCTTCACAGAACGACGAAATGAAAGAATCTCCGATGTCGGAAAGTGTATCAAGAAAGCAGAACAAGTGAATCTCACTTAGTACTTGCTGTGTGCTGATCTACAATCATACATTAGCACTAGCTTGTGCTAGGAGAGAGAAACGGAGTGCAACAATATGAAGAAGTATGAAAAAAAGAAGAAAAAAAGATTAGAAATGAGATGTTAGCAGATGAAAATCTAAGGCAATCTCACATGGTACATGCTACGTGCTGATCTTTGATCATGCATTAGCACTAGCCTGTGCTATTAGAGAGAGCCAGAAAGCTACATGTACCAAGATTATTGAACACAGAAAGACGGACATCGATTGTAAGAAAAAGACGTAAATAGATCTGATATCCTAAAGACTTGCAGCTCTCAGATCTCATATAAGCACACAGCTGTGCTAATCGGGAAAATTGGAAGTTTTATAGACTATTGTGCATACAGAAAGACAGACGAGAAGGACAAACCGTAGGTAGCCTATTTAAAATCAAAACGTGTTAACATTTGCTCGTACATGTACATATTCACTAGGATGTGCTAAATATATGTAAGCACTGGGAGATCGAACGGATACTTTCATTTATAAAGACAGAAAATGAATAAAAATATTTTTCTTAACTTTCATATTTTTAAAGAAAAAACTTACCAAAAAGGTCAATAAGTCAGTTGACTCCCGATTCACGTATCTATGCCATGTTTTTAAACAGCCGACTCTGCTATAAATTTTAACTCTGACCGTTGCACAAAAAGCACGTGCTACTTTTTGAAACATCTAAAAACTCAATTACCTAGGTGATTTCAAGTATCAACGTTTTCAAAATACAGGATTCTAAATAATGTATACATATTGCAAAGGTCTTAAATTATCATACTGCAAGCCACCCCACCCCCCCCCCCATTTCTTTAAAAAGTAAATCTTAACAGAATATTGTTGTCGTGAAGCAAATATTTTTTAAATGAATTTATGTCCAAAAACTGATTGAAAATATAATTCAAAACTGCCATATTTAAGCATTCCAATGCATTATTGTAAGTTTCATATCGAACTATTTGAGACAGGGTCCAATTGAACCATAAACTAGTAAGAGCGAACTTAATTGTCTCCCCTGATTGTGCTGGAACATCATATTAATTAGCGCTTGGGCGTCAACATATTAGATTAGTAGTGTCATCATAGAAGACATAAGTTTCAAACTCAAGGATTGTTCTCTATTTGATGACACTAATTGAGACCCAAGTCTTATAAATACAGATTTCAACATCACCAGTCAGTGCCTCGACAGATAGACAAAGTGAACAACAATAAGGACTTGGGACCCATCTTCACAGAACGACGAAATGAAAGAATCTCCGATGTCGGAAAGTGTATCAAGAAAGCAGAACAAGTGAATCTCACTTAGTACTTGCTGTGTGCTGATCTACAATCATACATTAGCACTAGCTTGTGCTAGGAGAGAGAAACGGAGTGCAACAATATGAAGAAGTATGAAAAAAAGAAGAAAAAAAGATTAGAAATGAGATGTTAGCAGATGAAAATCTAAGGCAATCTCACATGGTACATGCTACGTGCTGATCTTTGATCATGCATTAGCACTAGCCTGTGCTATTAGAGAGAGCCAGAAAGCTACATGTACCAAGATTATTGAACACAGAAAGACGGACATCGATTGTAAGAAAAAGACGTAAATAGATCTGATATCCTAAAGACTTGCGGCTCTCAGATCTCATATAAGCACACAGCTGTGCTAATCGGGAAAATTGGAAGTTTTATAGACTATTGTGCATACAGAAAGACAGACGAGAAGGACAAACCGTAGGTAGCCTATTTAAAATCAAAACGTGTTAACATTTGCTCGTACATGTACATATTCACTAGGATGTGCTAAATATATGTAAGCACTGGGAGATCGAACGGATACTTTCATTTATAAAGACAGAAAATGAATAAAAATATTTTTCTTAACTTTCATATTTTTAAAGAAAAAACTTACCAAAAAGGTCAATAAGTCAGTTGACTCCCGATTCACGTATCTATGCCATGTTTTTAAACAGCCGACTCTGCTATAAATTTTAACTCTGACCGTTGCACAAAAAGCACGTGCTACTTTTTGAAACATCTAAAAACTCAATTACCTAGGTGATTTCAAGTATCAACGTTTTCAAAATACAGGATTCTAAATAATGTATACATATTGCAAAGGTCTTAAATTATCATACTGCAAGCCACCCCCCCATTTCTTTAAAAAGTAAATCTTAACAGAATATTGTTGTCGTGAAGCAAATATTTTTTAAATGAATTTATGTCCAAAAACTGATTGAAAATATAATTCAAAACTGCCATATTTAAGCATTCCAATGCATTATTGTAAGTTTCATATCGAACTATTTGAGACAGGGTCCAATTGAACCATAAACTAGTAAGAGCGAACTTAATTGTCTCCCCTGATTGTGCTGGAACATCATATTAATTAGCGCTTGGGCGTCAACATATTATAATTAGTAGTGTCATCATAGAAGACATAAGTTTCAAACTCAAGGATTGTTCTCTATTTGATGACACTAATTGAGACCCAAGTCTTATAAATACAGATTTCAACATCACCAGTCAGTGCCTCGACAGATAGACAAAGTGAACAACAATAAGGACTTGGGACCCATCTTCACAGAACGACGAAATGAAAGAATCTCCGATGTCGGAAAGTGTATCAAGAAAGCAGAACAAGTGAATCTCACTTAGTACTTGCTGTGTGCTGATCTACAATCATACATTAGCACTAGCTTGTGCTAGGAGAGAGAAACTGAGTGCAACAATATGAAGAAGTATGAAAAAAAGAAGAAAAAAAGATTAGAAATGAGATGTTAGCAGATGAAAATCTAAGGCAATCTCACATGGTACATGCTACGTGCTGATCTTTGATCATGCATTAGCACTAGCCTGTGCTATTAGAGAGAGCCAGAAAGCTACATGTACCAAGATTATTGAACACAGAAAGACGGACATCGATTGTAAGAAAAAGACGTAAATAGATCTGATATCCTAAAGACTTGCAGCTCTCAGATCTCATATAAGCACACAGCTGTGCTAATCGGGAAAATTGGAAGTTTTATAGACTATTGTGCATACAGAAAGACAGACGAGAAGGACAAACCGTAGGTAGCCTATTTAAAATCAAAACGTGTTAACATTTGCTCGTACATGTACATATTCACTAGGATGTGCTAAATATATGTAAGCACTGGGAGATCGAACGGATACTTTCATTTATAAAGACAGAAAATGAATAAAAATATTTTTCTTAACTTTCATATTTTTAAAGAAAAAACTTACCAAAAAGGTCAATAAGTCAGTTGACTCCCGATTCACGTATCTATGCCATGTTTTTAAACAGCCGACTCTGCTATAAATTTTAACTCTGACCGTTGCACAAAAAGCACGTGCTACTTTTTGAAACATCTAAAAACTCAATTACCTAGGTGATTTCAAGTATCAACGTTTTCAAAATACAGGATTCTAAATAATGTATACATATTGCAAAGGTCTTAAATTATCATACTGCAAGCCACCCCCCATTTCTTTAAAAAGTAAATCTTAACAGAATATTGTTGTCGTGAAGCAAATATTTTTTAAATGAATTTATGTCCAAAAACTGATTGAAAATATAATTCAAAACTGCCATATTTAACCATTCCAATGCATTATTGTAAGTTTCATATCGAACTATTTGAGACAGGGTCCAATTGAACCATAAACTAGTAAGAGCGAACTTAATTGTCTCCCCTGATTGTGCTGGAACATCATATTAATTAGCGCTTGGGCGTCAACATATTATAATTAGTAGTGTCATCATAGAAGACATAAGTTTCAGACTCAAGGATTGTTCTCTATTTGATGACACTAATTGAGATCCAAGTCTTATAAATACAGATTTCAACATCACAAGTCAGTGCTTTCGACAGATAGACAAAGTGAACAACAATAAGGACTTGGGACCCATCTTCACAGAACGACGAAATGAAAGAATCTCCGATGTCGGAAAGTGTATCAAGAAAGCAGAACAAGTGAATCTCACTTAGCACTTGCTGTGTGCTGATCTACAATCATACATTAGCACTAGCTTGTGCTATGAGAGAGAAACGGAGTGCAACAATATGAAGAAGTATGAAAAAAGAAGACAAAAAGATTAGAAATGAGATGTTAGCAGATGAAAATCTAAGGCAATCTCACATGGTACATGCTACGTGCTGCTCTTTGATCATGCATTAGCACTAGCCTGTGCTATGAGAGAGAACCAGAAAGCTACATGCACCGAGATTATTGAATACAGAAAGACGGACAACAATTGTAAGAAAAAGAGGTAAAAAAATCTGCTATGCTAAAGACTTGCAGTTCTCAGATCCTATATTAGCACACAGCTATGCTAATCGGGAAAATTTGAAGTTTTATAGACGATTGTGCCTACAGAAAGACACACGAGAAGGACAAACCGTAGGTAGCCTTTTTTTTTTTTTAAATCAAAACGTGTTAACATTTGCTCTTACATGTACATATTCACTAGGATGTGCTACATATATGTAAGCACTGAGAAACCGAACGAATACTTTCATTTATAAAGACAGAAAATGTATAAAAACAATTAACTTTCATATTTTTAAACAAAATACTTACCAACAAGTTCAATAAGTCAGTTGACTCCCGTTTCACGTGTCTATGCCATGTTTTTAAACAGCCGACTCTGCTATAAATTTTCACTCTTACCGTTGCACAAAAAGCACGTGCTACTTTTTGAAACATCTAAAACAAAACTCAATTGCATAGGTGATTTCAAGTATCAACGTTTTCAAAATACAGGATTCTTAATAGTGTATACATATTGCAAAAGTCTTAAATTATCATACTGCAAGCCACCCCCGTTTCTTTAAAAAGTCAATCTTAACAGAATATTGTTGTCGTGAAGCAAATATTTTTTTTAATGAATTTACGTCCAAAAACTAATTTAAAATATAATTCAAAACTGCCATATTTAACCATTCCAATGCATTATTGTAAGTTTCATATCGAACTATTTGAGACAGGGTCCAATTGAACCATGAACTCGTAAGAGCGAACTTAATTATCTCCCCTCATTGTGTTGGAACATCATATTAATTAGCGCTTGGGCGTCGACATATTATAATTAATAGTGTCATCATAGAAGACATCAGTTTCAGACTCAAGGATTGTTCTCTATTTGATGACACTAATTGAGATCCAAGTCTTATAAATACAGATTTCAACATCACCAGTCAGTGCCTCGACATAGACGAATTTGAAAAGCAAGAAGGACTTGGGACCAATCTTCACAGAACGACGAAAGGAAAGAATCTCCGATGTCGGAAAGTGTATCAAGAAAGCAGAACAAGTGAATCTCACTTAGCACTTGCTGTGTGCTGATCTACAATCATACATTAGCACTAGCTTGTGCTAGGAGAGAGAAACGGAGTGCAACAATATGAAGAAGTATGAAAAAAGAAGACAAAAAGATTAGAAATGAGATGGTAGCAGATGAAAATCTAAGGCAATCTCACATGGTACATGCTACGTGCTGCTCTTTGATCATGCATTAGCACTAGCCTGTGCTATGAGAGAGAACCAGAAAGCTACATGCACCGAGATTATTGAATACAGAAAGACGGACAACAATTGTAAGAAAAAGAGGTAAAAAAATCTGCTATGCTAAAGACTTGCAGTTCTCAGATCCTATATTAGCACACAGCTATGCTAATCGGGAAAATTTGAAGTTTTATAGACGATTGTGCCTACAGAAAGACACACGAGAAGGACAAACCGTAGGTAGCCTTTTTTTTTTTTAAATCAAAACGTGTTAACATTTGCTCTTACATGTACATATTCACTAGGATGTGCTACATATATGTAAGCACTGAGAAACCGAACGAATACTTTCATTTATAAAGACAGAAAATGTATAAAAACAATTAACTTTCATATTTTTAAACAAAATACTTACCAACAAGTTCAATAAGTCAGTTGACTCCCGTTTCACGTGTCTATGCCATGTTTTTAAACAGCCGACTCTGCTATAAATTTTCACTCTTACCGTTGCACAAAAAGCACGTGCTACTTTTTGAAACATCTAAAACAAAACTCAATTGCATAGGTGATTTCAAGTATCAACGTTTTCAAAATACAGGATTCTTAATAGTGTATACATATTGCAAAGGTCTTAAATTATCATACTGCAAGCCACCCCCGTTTCTTTAAAAAGTCAATCTTAACAGAATATTGTTGTCGTGAAGCAAATATTTTTTTTAATGAATTTACGTCCAAAAACTAATTTAAAATATAATTCAAAACTGCCATATTTAACCATTCCAATGCATTATTGTAAGTTTCATATCGAACTATTTGAGACAGGGTCCAATTGAACCATGAACTCGTAAGAGCGAACTTAATTATCTCCCCTCATTGTGTTGGAACATCATATTAATTAGCGCTTGGGCGTCGACATATTATAATTAATAGTGTCATCATAGAAGACATCAGTTTCAGACTCAAGGATTGTTCTCTATTTGATGACACTAATTGAGATCCAAGTCTTATAAATACAGATTTCAACATCACCAGTCAGTGCCTCTACATAGACGAATTTGAAAAGCAAGAAGGACTTGGGACCAATCTTCACAGAACGACGAAAGGAAAGAATCTCCGATGTCGGAAAGTGTATCAAGAAAGCAGAACAAGTGAATCTCACTTAGCACTTGCTGTGTACTGATCTACAATCATACATTAGCACTAGCTTGTGCTAGGAGAGAGAAACGGAGTGCAACAACATGAAGAAGTATGAAAAAAGAAGACAAAAAAGATTAGAAATGAGATGTTAGCAGATGAAAATCTAAGGCAATCTCACATGCTACATGCTACGTGCTGCTCTTTGATCATGCATTAGCACTAGCCTGTGCTATGAGAGAGAACCAGAAAGCTACATGTACCGAGATTATTGAATACAGAAAGACGGACAACAATTGTAAGAAAAAGAGGTAAAAAAATCTGCTATGCTAAAGACTTGCAGTTCTCAGATCCTATATTAGCACACAGCTATGCTAATCGGGAAAATTTGAAGTTTTATAGACGATTGTGCCTACAGAAAGACACACGAGAAGGACATACCGTAGGTAGCCTTTTTTTTTTAAATCAAAACGTGTTAACATTTGCTCTTACATGTACATATTCACTAGGATGTGCTACATATATGTAAGCACTGAGAAACCGAACGAATACTTTCATTTATAAAGACAGAAAATGTATAAAAACAATTAACTTTCATATTTTTAAACAAAATACTTACCAACAAGTTCAATAAGTCAGTTGACTCCCGTTTCACTTGTCTATGCCATGTTTTTAAACAGCCGACTCTGCTATAAATTTTAACTCTGACCGTTGCACAAAAAGCACGTGCTACTTTTTGAAACATCTAAAACAAAACTCAATTGCATAGGTGATTTCAAGTATCAACGTTTTCAAAATACAGGATTCTTAATAGTGTATACATATTGCAAAGGTCTTAAATTATCATACTGCAAGCCACCCCCGTTTCTTTAAAAAGTCAATCTTAACAGAATATTGTTGTCGTGAAGCAAATATTTTTTTTAATGAATTTACGTCCAAAAACTAATTTAAAATATAATTCAAAACTGCCATATTTAACCATTCCAATGCATTATTGTAAGTTTCATATCGAACTATTTGAGACAGGGTCCAATTGAACCATGAACTCTTAAGAGCGCACTTAATTGTCTCCCCTGATTGTGCTGGAACATCATATTAATTAGCGCTTGGGCGTCGACATATTATAATTAATAGTGTCATCATAGAAGACATCAGTTTCAGACTCAAGGATTGTTCTCTATTTGATGACACTAATTGAGATCCAAGTCTTATAAATACAGATTTCAACATCACCAGTCAGTGCCTCAACATAGACGAATTTGAAAAGCAAGAAGGACTTGCGACCAATCTTCACAGATCGACGAAAGGAAAGAATCTCCGATGTCGGAAAGTGTATCAAGAAAGCAGAACAAGTGAATCTCACTTAGCACTTGCTGTGTGCTGATCTACAATCATACATTAGCACTAGCTTGTGCTAGGAGAGAGAAACGGAGTGCAACAATATGAAGAAGTATGAAAAAAGAAGACAAAAAGATTAGAAATGAGATGGTAGCAGATGAAAATCTAAGGCAATCTCACATGGTACATGCTACGTGCTGCTCTTTGATCATGCATTAGCACTAGCCTGTGCTATGAGAGAGAACCAGAAAGCTACATGCACCGAGATTATTGAATACAGAAAGACGGACAACAATTGTAAGAAAAAGAGGTAAAAAAATCTGCTATGCTAAAGACTTGCAGTTCTCAGATCCTATATTAGCACACAGCTATGCTAATCGGGAAAATTTGAAGTTTTATAGACGATTGTGCCTACAGAAAGACACACGAGAAGGACAAACCGTAGGTAGCCTTTTTTTTTTTAAATCAAAACGTGTTAACATTTGCTCTTACATGTACATATTCACTAGGATGTGCTACATATATGTAAGCACTGAGAAACCGAACGAATACTTTCATTTATAAAGACAGAAAATGTATAAAAACAATTAACTTTCATATTTTTAAACAAAATACTTACCAACAAGTTCAATAAGTCAGTTGACTCCCGTTTCACGTGTCTATGCCATGTTTTTAAACAGCCGACTCTGCTATAAATTTTCACTCTTACCGTTGCACAAAAAGCACGTGCTACTTTTTGAAACATCTAAAACAAAACTCAATTGCATAGGTGATTTCAAGTATCAACGTTTTCAAAATACAGGATTCTTAATAGTGTATACATATTGCAAAGGTCTTAAATTATCATACTGCAAGCCACCCCCGTTTCTTTAAAAAGTCAATCTTAACAGAATATTGTTGTCGTGAAGCAAATATTTTTTTTAATGAATTTACGTCCAAAAACTAATTTAAAATATAATTCAAAACTGCCATATTTAACCATTCCAATGCATTATTGTAAGTTTCATATCGAACTATTTGAGACAGGGTCCAATTGAACCATGAACTCGTAAGAGCGAACTTAATTATCTCCCCTCATTGTGTTGGAACATCATATTAATTAGCGCTTGGGCGTCGACATATTATAATTAATAGTGTCATCATAGAAGACATCAGTTTCAGACTCAAGGATTGTTCTCTATTTGATGACACTAATTGAGATCCAAGTCTTATAAATACAGATTTCAACATCACCAGTCAGTGCCTCGACATAGACGAATTTGAAAAGCAAGAAGGACTTGGGACCAATCTTCACAGAACGACGAAAGGAAAGAATCTCCGATGTCGGAAAGTGTATCAAGAAAGCAGAACAAGTGAATCTCACTTAGCACTTGCTGTGTACTGATCTACAATCATACATTAGCACTAGCTTGTGCTAGGAGAGAGAAACGGAGTGCAACAACATGAAGAAGTATGAAAAAAGAAGACAAAAAAGATTAGAAATGAGATGTTAGCAGATGAAAATCTAAGGCAATCTCACATGCTACATGCTACGTGCTGCTCTTTGATCATGCATTAGCACTAGCCTGTGCTATGAGAGAGAACCAGAAAGCTACATGTACCGAGATTATTGAATACAGAAAGACGGACAACAATTGTAAGAAAAAGAGGTAAAAAAATCTGCTATGCTAAAGACTTGCAGTTCTCAGATCCTATATTAGCACACAGCTATGCTAATCGGGAAAATTTGAAGTTTTATAGACGATTGTGCCTACAGAAAGACACACGAGAAGGACATACCGTAGGTAGCCTTTTTTTTTTAAATCAAAACGTGTTAACATTTGCTCTTACATGTACATATTCACTAGGATGTGCTACATATATGTAAGCACTGAGAAACCGAACGAATACTTTCATTTATAAAGACAGAAAATGTATAAAAACAATTAACTTTCATATTTTTAAACAAAATACTTACCAACAAGTTCAATAAGTCAGTTGACTCCCGTTTCACTTGTCTATGCCATGTTTTTAAACAGCCGACTCTGCTATAAATTTTAACTCTGACCGTTGCACAAAAAGCACGTGCTACTTTTTGAAACATCTAAAACAAAACTCAATTGCATAGGTGATTTCAAGTATCAACGTTTTCAAAATACAGGATTCTTAATAGTGTATACATATTGCAAAGGTCTTAAATTATCATACTGCAAGCCACCCCCGTTTCTTTAAAAAGTCAATCTTAACAGAATATTGTTGTCGTGAAGCAAATATTTTTTTTAATGAATTTACGTCCAAAAACTAATTTAAAATATAATTCAAAACTGCCATATTTAACCATTCCAATGCATTATTGTAAGTTTCATATCGAACTATTTGAGACAGGGTCCAATTGAACCATGAACTCTTAAGAGCGCACTTAATTGTCTCCCCTGATTGTGCTGGAACATCATATTAATTAGCGCTTGGGCGTCGACATATTATAATTAATAGTGTCATCATAGAAGACATCAGTTTCAGACTCAAGGATTGTTCTCTATTTGATGACACTAATTGAGATCCAAGTCTTATAAATACAGATTTCAACATCACCAGTCAGTGCCTCAACATAGACGAATTTGAAAAGCAAGAAGGACTTGCGACCAATCTTCACAGATCGACGAAAGGAAAGAATCTCCGATGTCGGAAAGTGTATCAAGAAAGCAGAACAAGTGAATCTCACTTAGCACTTGCTGTGTGCTGATCTACAATCATACATTAGCACTAGCTTGTGCTAGGAGAGAGAAACGGAGTGCAACAATATGAAGAAGTATGAAAAAAGAAGACAAAAAGATTAGAAATGAGATGGTAGCAGATGAAAATCTAAGGCAATCTCACATGGTACATGCTACGTGCTGCTCTTTGATCATGCATTAGCACTAGCCTGTGCTATGAGAGAGAACCAGAAAGCTACATGCACCGAGATTATTGAATACAGAAAGACGGACAACAATTGTAAGAAAAAGAGGTAAAAAAATCTGCTATGCTAAAGACTTGCAGTTCTCAGATCCTATATTAGCACACAGCTATGCTAATCGGGAAAATTTGAAGTTTTATAGACGATTGTGCCTACAGAAAGACACACGAGAAGGACAAACCGTAGGTAGCCTTTTTTTTTTTAAATCAAAACGTGTTAACATTTGCTCTTACATGTACATATTCACTAGGATGTGCTACATATATGTAAGCACTGAGAAACCGAACGAATACTTTCATTTATAAAGACAGAAAATGTATAAAAACAATTAACTTTCATATTTTTAAACAAAATACTTACCAACAAGTTCAATAAGTCAGTTGACTCCCGTTTCACGTGTCTATGCCATGTTTTTAAACAGCCGACTCTGCTATAAATTTTCACTCTTACCGTTGCACAAAAAGCACGTGCTACTTTTTGAAACATCTAAAACAAAACTCAATTGCATAGGTGATTTCAAGTATCAACGTTTTCAAAATACAGGATTCTTAATAGTGTATACATATTGCAAAGGTCTTAAATTATCATACTGCAAGCCACCCCCGTTTCTTTAAAAAGTCAATCTTAACAGAATATTGTTGTCGTGAAGCAAATATTTTTTTTAATGAATTTACGTCCAAAAACTAATTTAAAATATAATTCAAAACTGCCATATTTAACCATTCCAATGCATTATTGTAAGTTTCATATCGAACTATTTGAGACAGGGTCCAATTGAACCATGAACTCGTAAGAGCGAACTTAATTATCTCCCCTCATTGTGTTGGAACATCATATTAATTAGCGCTTGGGCGTCGACATATTATAATTAATAGTGTCATCATAGAAGACATCAGTTTCAGACTCAAGGATTGTTCTCTATTTGATGACACTAATTGAGATCCAAGTCTTATAAATACAGATTTCAACATCACCAGTCAGTGCCTCGACATAGACGAATTTGAAAAGCAAGAAGGACTTGGGACCAATCTTCACAGAACGACGAAAGGAAAGAATCTCCGATGTCGGAAAGTGTATCAAGAAAGCAGAACAAGTGAATCTCACTTAGCACTTGCTGTGTACTGATCTACAATCATACATTAGCACTAGCTTGTGCTAGGAGAGAGAAACGGAGTGCAACAACATGAAGAAGTATGAAAAAAGAAGACAAAAAAGATTAGAAATGAGATGTAAGCAGATGAAAATCTAAGGCAATCTCACATGCTACATGCTACGTGCTGCTCTTTGATCATGCATTAGCACTAGCCTGTGCTATGAGAGAGAACCAGAAAGCTACATGTACCGAGATTATTGAATACAGAAAGACGGACAACAATTGTAAGAAAAAGAGGTAAAAAAATCTGCTATGCTAAAGACTTGCAGTTCTCAGATCCTATATTAGCACACAGCTATGCTAATCGGGAAAATTTGAAGTTTTATAGACGATTGTGCCTACAGAAAGACACACGAGAAGGACATACCGTAGGTAGCCTTTTTTTTTTAAATCAAAACGTGTTAACATTTGCTCTTACATGTACATATTCACTAGGATGTGCTACATATATGTAAGCACTGAGAAACCGAACGAATACTTTCATTTATAAAGACAGAAAATGTATAAAAACAATTAACTTTCATATTTTTAAACAAAATACTTACCAACAAGTTCAATAAGTCAGTTGACTCCCGTTTCACTTGTCTATGCCATGTTTTTAAACAGCCGACTCTGCTATAAATTTTAACTCTGACCGTTGCACAAAAAGCACGTGCTACTTTTTGAAACATCTAAAACAAAACTCAATTGCATAGGTGATTTCAAGTATCAACGTTTTCAAAATACAGGATTCTTAATAGTGTATACATATTGCAAAGGTCTTAAATTATCATACTGCAAGCCACCCCCGTTTCTTTAAAAAGTCAATCTTAACAGAATATTGTTGTCGTGAAGCAAATATGAATTGAATTTACGTCCAAAAACTAATTTAAAATATAATTCAAAACTGCCATATTTAACCATTCCAATGCATTATTGTAAGTTTCATATCGAACTATTTGAGACAGGGTCCAATTGAACCATGAACTCTTAAGAGCGCACTTAATTGTCTCCCCTGATTGTGCTGGAACATCATATTAATTAGCGCTTGGGCGTCGACATATTATAATTAATAGTGTCATCATAGAAGACATCAGTTTCAGACTCAAGGATTGTTCTCTATTTGATGACACTAATTGAGATCCAAGTCTTATAAATACAGATTTCAACATCACCAGTCAGTGCCTCAACATAGACGAATTTGAAAAGCAAGAAGGACTTGCGACCAATCTTCACAGATCGACGAAAGGAAAGAATCTCCGATGTCGGAAAGTGTATCAAGAAAGCAGAACAAGTGAATCTCACTTAGCACTTGCTGTGTGCTGATCTACAATCATACATTAGCACTAGCTTGTGCTAGGAGAGAGAAACGGAGTGCAACAATATGAAGAAGTATGAAAAAAGAAGACAAAAAGATTAGAAATGAGATGGTAGCAGATGAAAATCTAAGGCAATCTCACATGGTACATGCTACGTGCTGCTCTTTGATCATGCATTAGCACTAGCCTGTGCTATGAGAGAGAACCAGAAAGCTACATGCACCGAGATTATTGAATACAGAAAGACGGACAACAATTGTAAGAAAAAGAGGTAAAAAAAATCTGCTATGCTAAAGACTTGCAGTTCTCAGATCCTATATTAGCACACAGCTATGCTAATCGGGAAAATTTGAAGTTTTATAGACGATTGTGCCTACAGAAAGACACACGAGAAGGACAAACCGTAGGTAGCCTTTTTTTTTTTTAAATCAAAACGTGTTAACATTTGCTCTTACATGTACATATTCACTAGGATGTGCTACATATATGTAAGCACTGAGAAACCGAACGAATACTTTCATTTATAAAGACAGAAAATGTATAAAAACAATTAACTTTCATATTTTTAAACAAAATACTTACCAACAAGTTCAATAAGTCAGTTGACTCCCGTTTCACGTGTCTATGCCATGTTTTTAAACAGCCGACTCTGCTATAAATTTTCACTCTTACCGTTGCACAAAAAGCACGTGCTACTTTTTGAAACATCTAAAACAAAACTCAATTGCATAGGTGATTTCAAGTATCAACGTTTTCAAAATACAGGATTCTTAATAGTGTATACATATTGCAAAGGTCTTAAATTATCATACTGCAAGCCACCCCCGTTTCTTTAAAAAGTCAATCTTAACAGAATATTGTTGTCGTGAAGCAAATATTTTTTTTAATGAATTTACGTCCAAAAACTAATTTAAAATATAATTCAAAACTGCCATATTTAACCATTCCAATGCATTATTGTAAGTTTCATATCGAACTATTTGAGACAGGGTCCAATTGAACCATGAACTCGTAAGAGCGAACTTAATTATCTCCCCTCATTGTGTTGGAACATCATATTAATTAGCGCTTGGGCGTCGACATATTATAATTAATAGTGTCATCATAGAAGACATCAGTTTCAGACTCAAGGATTGTTCTCTATTTGATGACACTAATTGAGATCCAAGTCTTATAAATACAGATTTCAACATCACCAGTCAGTGCCTCGACATAGACGAATTTGAAAAGCAAGAAGGACTTGGGACCAATCTTCACAGAACGACGAAAGGAAAGAATCTCCGATGTCGGAAAGTGTATCAAGAAAGCAGAACAAGTGAATCTCACTTAGCACTTGCTGTGTACTGATCTACAATCATACATTAGCACTAGCTTGTGCTAGGAGAGAGAAACGGAGTGCAACAACATGAAGAAGTATGAAAAAAGAAGACAAAAAAGATTAGAAATGAGATGTTAGCAGATGAAAATCTAAGGCAATCTCACATGCTACATGCTACGTGCTGCTCTTTGATCATGCATTAGCACTAGCCTGTGCTATGAGAGAGAACCAGAAAGCTACATGTACCGAGATTATTGAATACAGAAAGACGGACAACAATTGTAAGAAAAAGAGGTAAAAAAATCTGCTATGCTAAAGACTTGCAGTTCTCAGATCCTATATTAGCACACAGCTATGCTAATCGGGAAAATTTGAAGTTTTATAGACGATTGTGCCTACAGAAAGACACACGAGAAGGACATACCGTAGGTAGCCTTTTTTTTTTAAATCAAAACGTGTTAACATTTGCTCTTACATGTACATATTCACTAGGATGTGCTACATATATGTAAGCACTGAGAAACCGAACGAATACTTTCATTTATAAAGACAGAAAATGTATAAAAACAATTAACTTTCATATTTTTAAACAAAATACTTACCAACAAGTTCAATAAGTCAGTTGACTCCCGTTTCACTTGTCTATGCCATGTTTTTAAACAGCCGACTCTGCTATAAATTTTAACTCTGACCGTTGCACAAAAAGCACGTGCTACTTTTTGAAACATCTAAAACAAAACTCAATTGCATAGGTGATTTCAAGTATCAACGTTTTCAAAATACAGGATTCTTAATAGTGTATACATATTGCAAAGGTCTTAAATTATCATACTGCAAGCCACCCCCGTTTCTTTAAAAAGTCAATCTTAACAGAATATTGTTGTCGTGAAGCAAATATTTTTTTTAATGAATTTACGTCCAAAAACTAATTTAAAATATAATTCAAAACTGCCATATTTAACCATTCCAATGCATTATTGTAAGTTTCATATCGAACTATTTGAGACAGGGTCCAATTGAACCATGAACTCTTAAGAGCGCACTTAATTGTCTCCCCTGATTGTGCTGGAACATCATATTAATTAGCGCTTGGGCGTCGACATATTATAATTAATAGTGTCATCATAGAAGACATCAGTTTCAGACTCAAGGATTGTTCTCTATTTGATGACACTAATTGAGATCCAAGTCTTATAAATACAGATTTCAACATCACCAGTCAGTGCCTCAACATAGACGAATTTGAAAAGCAAGAAGGACTTGCGACCAATCTTCACAGATCGACGAAAGGAAAGAATCTCCGATGTCGGAAAGTGTATCAAGAAAGCAGAACAAGTGAATCTCACTTAGCACTTGCTGTGTGCTGATCTACAATCATACATTAGCACTAGCTTGTGCTAGGAGAGAGAAACGGAGTGCAACAATATGAAGAAGTATGAAAAAAGAAGACAAAAAGATTAGAAATGAGATGGTAGCAGATGAAAATCTAAGGCAATCTCACATGGTACATGCTACGTGCTGCTCTTTGATCATGCATTAGCACTAGCCTGTGCTATGAGAGAGAACCAGAAAGCTACATGCACCGAGATTATTGAATACAGAAAGACGGACAACAATTGTAAGAAAAAGAGGTAAAAAAATCTGCTATGCTAAAGACTTGCAGTTCTCAGATCCTATATTAGCACACAGCTATGCTAATCGGGAAAATTTGAAGTTTTATAGACGATTGTGCCTACAGAAAGACACACGAGAAGGACAAACCGTAGGTAGCCTTTTTTTTTTTTAAATCAAAACGTGTTAACATTTGCTCTTACATGTACATATTCACTAGGATGTGCTACATATATGTAAGCACTGAGAAACCGAACAATACTTTCATTTATAAAGACAGAAAATGTATAAAAACAATTAACTTTCATATTTTTAAACAAAATACTTACCAACAAGTTCAATAAGTCAGTTGACTCCCGTTTCACGTGTCTATGCCATGTTTTTAAACAGCCGACTCTGCTATAAATTTTCACTCTTACCGTTGCACAAAAAGCACGTGCTACTTTTTGAAACATCTAAAACAAAACTCAATTGCATAGGTGATTTCAAGTATCAACGTTTTCAAAATACAGGATTCTTAATAGTGTATACATATTGCAAAGGTCTTAAATTATCATACTGCAAGCCACCCCCGTTTCTTTAAAAAGTCAATCTTAACAGAATATTGTTGTCGTGAAGCAAATATTTTTTTTAATGAATTTACGTCCAAAAACTAATTTAAAATATAATTCAAAACTGCCATATTTAACCATTCCAATGCATTATTGTAAGTTTCATATCGAACTATTTGAGACAGGGTCCAATTGAACCATGAACTCGTAAGAGCGAACTTAATTATCTCCCCTCATTGTGTTGGAACATCATATTAATTAGCGCTTGGGCGTCGACATATTATAATTAATAGTGTCATCATAGAAGACATCAGTTTCAGACTCAAGGATTGTTCTCTATTTGATGACACTAATTGAGATCCAAGTCTTATAAATACAGATTTCAACATCACCAGTCAGTGCCTCGACATAGACGAATTTGAAAAGCAAGAAGGACTTGGGACCAATCTTCACAGAACGACGAAAGGAAAGAATCTCCGATGTCGGAAAGTGTATCAAGAAAGCAGAACAAGTGAATCTCACTTAGCACTTGCTGTGTACTGATCTACAATCATACATTAGCACTAGCTTGTGCTAGGAGAGAGAAACGGAGTGCAACAGCATGAAGAAGTATGAAAAAAGAAGACAAAAAAGATTAGAAATGAGATGTTAGCAGATGAAAATCTAAGGCAATCTCACATGCTACATGCTACGTGCTGCTCTTTGATCATGCATTAGCACTAGCCTGTGCTATGAGAGAGAACCAGAAAGCTACATGTACCGAGATTATTGAATACAGAAAGACGGACAACAATTGTAAGAAAAAGAGGTAAAAAAATCTGCTATGCTAAAGACTTGCAGTTCTCAGATCCTATATTAGCACACAGCTATGCTAATCGGGAAAATTTGAAGTTTTATAGACGATTGTGCCTACAGAAAGACACACGAGAAGGACATACCGTAGGTAGCCTTTTTTTTTTAAATCAAAACGTGTTAACATTTGCTCTTACATGTACATATTCACTAGGATGTGCTACATATATGTAAGCACTGAGAAACCGAACGAATACTTTCATTTATAAAGACAGAAAATGTATAAAAACAATTAACTTTCATATTTTTAAACAAAATACTTACCAACAAGTTCAATAAGTCAGTTGACTCCCGTTTCACTTGTCTATGCCATGTTTTTAAACAGCCGACTCTGCTATAAATTTTAACTCTGACCGTTGCACAAAAAGCACGTGCTACTTTTTGAAACATCTAAAACAAAACTCAATTGCATAGGTGATTTCAAGTATCAACGTTTTCAAAATACAGGATTCTTAATAGTGTATACATATTGCAAAGGTCTTAAATTATCATACTGCAAGCCACCCCCGTTTCTTTAAAAAGTCAATCTTAACAGAATATTGTTGTCGTGAAGCAAATATTTTTTAAATGAATTTATGTCCAAAAACTGATTGAAAATATAATTCAAAACTGCCATATTTAAGCATTCCAATGCATTATTGTAAGTTTCATATCGAACTATTTGAGACAGGGTCCAATTGAACCATAAACTAGTAAGAGCGAACTTAATTGTCTCCCCTGATTGTGCTGGAACATCATATTAATTAGCGCTTGGGCGTCAACATATTATAATTAGTAGTGTCATCATAGAAGACATAAGTTTCAAACTCAAGGATTGTTCTCTATTTGATGACACTAATTGAGACCCAAGTCTTATAAATACAGATTTCAACATCACCAGTCAGTGCCTCGACAGATAGACAAAGTGAACAACAATAAGGACTTGGGACCCATCTTCACAGAACGACGAAATGAAAGAATCTCCGATGTCGGAAAGTGTATCAAGAAAGCAGAACAAGTGAATCTCACTTAGTACTTGCTGTGTGCTGATCTACAATCATACATTAGCACTAGCTTGTGTTAGGAGAGAGAAACGGAGTGCAACAATATGAAGAAGTATGAAAAAAAGAAGAAAAAAAGATTAGAAATGAGATGTTAGCAGATGAAAATCTAAGGCAATCTCACATGGTACATGCTACGTGCTGATCTTTGATCATGCATTAGCACTAGCCTGTGCTATTAGAGAGAGCCAGAAAGCTACATGTACCAAGATTATTGAACACAGAAAGACGGACATCGATTGTAAGAAAAAGACGTAAATAGATCTGATATCCTAAAGACTTGCAGCTCTCAGATCTCATATAAGCACACAGCTGTGCTAATCGGGAAAATTGGAAGTTTTATAGACTATTGTGCATACAGAAAGACAGACGAGAAGGACAAACCGTAGGTAGCCTATTTAAAATCAAAACGTGTTAACATTTGCTCGTACATGTACATATTCACTAGGATGTGCTAAATATATGTAAGCACTGGGAGATCGAACGGATACTTTCATTTATAAAGACAGAAAATGAATAAAAATATTTTTCTTAACTTTCATATTTTTAAAGAAAAAACTTACCAAAAAGGTCAATAAGTCAGTTGACTCCCGATTCACGTATCTATGCCATGTTTTTAAACAGCCGACTCTGCTATAAATTTTAACTCTGACCGTTGCACAAAAAGCACGTGCTACTTTTTGAAACATCTAAAAACTCAATTACCTAGGTGATTTCAAGTATCAACGTTTTCAAAATACAGGATTCTAAATAATGTATACATATTGCAAAGGTCTTAAATTATCATACTGCAAGCCACCCCCCCCCCCCCCATTTCTTTAAAAAGTAAATCTTAACAGAATATTGTTGTCGTGAAGCAAATATTTTTTAAATGAATTTATGTCCAAAAACTGATTGAAAATATAATTCAAAACTGCCATATTTAAGCATTCCAATGCATTATTGTAAGTTTCATATCGAACTATTTGAGACAGGGTCCAATTGAACCATAAACTAGTAAGAGCGAACTTAATTGTCTCCCCTGATTGTGCTGGAACATCATATTAATTAGCGCTTGGGCGTCAACATATTATAATTAGTAGTGTCATCATAGAAGACATAAGTTTCAAACTCAAGGATTGTTCTCTATTTGATGACACTAATTGAGACCCAAGTCTTATAAATACAGATTTCAACATCACCAGTCAGTGCCTCGACAGATAGACAAAGTGAACAACAATAAGGACTTGGGACCCATCTTCACAGAACGACGAAATGAAAGAATCTTCGATGTCGGAAAGTGTATCAAGAAAGCAGAACAAGTGAATCTCACTTAGTACTTGCTGTGTGCTGATCTACAATCATACATTAGCACTAGCTTGTGTTAGGAGAGAGAAACGGAGTGCAACAATATGAAGAAGTATGAAAAAAAGAAGAAAAAAAGATTAGAAATGAGATGTTAGCAGATGAAAATCTAAGGCAATCTCACATGGTACATGCTACGTGCTGATCTTTGATCATGCATTAGCACTAGCCTGTGCTATTAGAGAGAGCCAGAAAGCTACATGTACCAAGATTATTGAACACAGAAAGACGGACATCGATTGTAAGAAAAAGACGTAAATAGATCTGATATCCTAAAGACTTGCAGCTCTCAGATCTCATATAAGCACACAGCTGTGCTAATCGGGAAAATTGGAAGTTTTATAGACTATTGTGCATACAGAAAGACAGACGAGAAGGACAAACCGTAGGTAGCCTTTTTTTTTTTAAATCAAAACGTGTTAACATTTGCTCTTACATGTACATATTCACTAGGATGTGCTACATATATGTAAGCACTGAGAAACCGAACGAATACTTTCATTTATAAAGACAGAAAATGTATAAAAACAATTAACTTTCATATTTTTAAACAAAATACTTACCAACAAGTTCAATAAGTCAGTTGACTCCCGTTTCACGTGTCTATGCCATGTTTTTAAACAGCCGACTCTGCTATAAATTTTCACTCTTACCGTTGCACAAAAAGCACGTGCTACTTTTTGAAACATCTAAAACAAAACTCAATTGCATAGGTGATTTCAAGTATCAACGTTTTCAAAATACAGGATTCTTAATAGTGTATACATATTGCAAAGGTCTTAAATTATCATACTGCAAGCCACCCCCGTTTCTTTAAAAAGTCAATCTTAACAGAATATTGTTGTCGTGAAGCAAATATTTTTTTTAATGAAATTACGTCCAAAAACTAATTTAAAATATAATTCAAAACTGCCATATTTAACCATTCCAATGCATTATTGTAAGTTTCATATCGAACTATTTGAGACAGGGTCCAATTGAACCATGAACTCTTAAGAGCGAACTTAATTATCTCCCCTCATTGTGTTGGAACATCATATTAATTAGCGCTTGGGCGTCGACATATTATAATTAATAGTGTCATCATAGAAGACATCAGTTTCAGACTCAAGGATTGTTCTCTATTTGATGACACTAATTGAGATCCAAGTCTTATAAATACAGATTTCAACATCACCAGTCAGTGCCTCAACATAGACGAATTTGAAAAGCAAGAAGGACTTGCGACCAATCTTCACAGATCGACGAAAGGAAAGAATCTCCGATGTCGGAAAGTGTATCAAGAAAGCAGAACAAGTGAATCTCACTTAGCACTTGCTGTGTGCTGATCTACAATCATACATTAGCACTAGCTTGTGCTAGGAGAGAGAAACGGAGTGCAACAATATGAAGAAGTATGAAAAAAGAAGACAAAAAGATTAGAAATGAGATGGTAGCAGATGAAAATCTAAGGCAATCTCACATGGTACATGCTACGTGCTGCTCTTTGATCATGCATTAGCACTAGCCTGTGCTATGAGAGAGAACCAGAAAGCTACATGCACCGAGATTATTGAATACAGAAAGACGGACATCGATTGTAAGAAAAAGAGGTAAAAAAATCTGCTATGCTAAAGACTTGCAGTTCTCAGATCCTATATTAGCACACAGCTATGCTAATCGGGAAAATTTGAAGTTTTATAGACGATTGTGCCTACAGAAAGACACACGAGAAGGACAAACCGTAGGTAGCCTTTTTTTTTTCAAATCAAAACGTGTTAACATTTGCTCTTACATGTACATATTCACTAGGATGTGCTACATATATGTAAGCACTGAGAAACCGAACGAATACTTTCATTTATAAAGACAGAAAATGTATAAAAACAATTAACTTTCATATTTTTAAACAAAATACTTACCAACAAGTTCAATAAGTCAGTTGACTCCCGTTTCACGTGTCTATGCCATGTTTTTAAACAGCCGACTCTGCTATAAATTTTCACTCTTACCGTTGCACAAAAAGCACGTGCTACTTTTTGAAACATCTAAAACAAAACTCAATTGCATAGGTGATTTCAAGTATCAACGTTTTCAAAATACAGGATTCTTAATAGTGTATACATATTGCAAAGGTCTTAAATTATCATACTGCAAGCCACCCCCGTTTCTTTAAAAAGTCAATCTTAACAGAATATTGTTGTCGTGAAGCAAATATTTTTTTTAATGAATTTACGTCCAAAAACTAATTTAAAATATAATTCAAAACTGCCATATTTAACCATTCCAATGCATTATTGTAAGTTTCATATCGAACTATTTGAGACAGGGTCCAATTGAACCATGAACTCGTAAGAGCGAACTTAATTATCTCCCCTCATTGTGTTGGAACATCATATTAATTAGCGCTTGGGCGTCGACATATTATAATTAATAGTGTCATCATAGAAGACATCAGTTTCAGACTCAAGGATTGTTCTCTATTTGATGACACTAATTGAGATCCAAGTCTTATAAATACAGATTTCAACATCACCAGTCAGTGCCTCGACATAGACGAATTTGAAAAGCAAGAAGGACTTGGGACCAATCTTCACAGAACGACGAATGGAAAGAATCTCCGATGTCGGAAAGTGTATCAAGAAAGCAGAACAAGTGAATCTCACTTAGCACTTGCTGTGTGCTGATCTACAATCATACATTAGCACTAGCTTGTGCTAGGAGAGAGAAACGGAGTGCAACAACATGAAGAAGTATGAAAAAAGAAGAAAAAAAAGATTAGAAATGAGATGTTAGCAGATGAAAATCTAAAGCAATCTCACATGCTACATGCTACGTGCTGCTCTTTGATCATGCATTAGCACTAGCCTGTGCTATGAGAGAGAACCAGAAAGCTACATGTACCGAGATTATTGAATACAGAAAGACGGACAACAATTGTAAGAAAAAGAGGTAAAAAAATCTGCTATGCTAAAGAC
Organism: Arcuatula senhousia; assembly: GCA_963971305.1. Classification (NCBI taxonomy): domain Eukaryota; kingdom Metazoa; phylum Mollusca; class Bivalvia; order Mytilida; family Mytilidae; genus Arcuatula; species Arcuatula senhousia. The sequence continues at coordinate 52,395,459 of OZ020304.1, forward strand.
TTGCAGTTCTCAGATCCTATATTAGCACACAGCTATGCTAATCGGGAAAATTTGAAGTTTTATAGACGATTGTGCCTACAGAAAGACACACGAGAAGGACAAACCGTAGGTAGCCTTTTTTTTTAAATCAAAACGTGTTAACATTTGCTCTTACATGTACATATTCACTAGGATGTGCTACATATATGTAAGCACTGAGAAACCGAACGAATACTTTCATTTATAAAGACAGAAAATGTATAAAAACAATTAACTTTCATATTTTTAAACAAAATACTTACCAACAAGTTCAATAAGTCAGTTGACTCCCGTTTCACTTGTCTATGCCATGTTTTTAAACAGCCGACTCTGCTATAAATTTTAACTCTGACCGTTGCACAAAAAGCACGTGCTACTTTTTGAAACATCTAAAACAAAACTCAATTGCATAGGTGATTTCAAGTATCAACGTTTTCAAAATACAGGATTCTTAATAGTGTATACATATTGCAAAGGTCTTAAATTATCATACTGCAAGCCACCCCCGTTTCTTTAAAAAGTCAATCTTAACAGAATATTGTTGTCGTGAAGCAAATATTTTTTTTAATGAATTTACGTCCAAAAACTAATTTAAAATATAATTCAAAACTGCCATATTTAACCATTCCAATGCATTATTGTAAGTTTCATATCGAACTATTTGAGCCAGGGTCCAATTGAACCATGAACTCGTAAGAGCGAACTTAATTATCTCCCCTCATTGTGTTGGAACATCATATTAATTAGCGCTTGGGCGTCGACATATTATAATTAATAGTGTCATCATAGAAGACATCAGTTTCAGACTCAAGGATTGTTCTCTATTTGATGACACTAATTGAGATCCAAGTCTTATAAATACAGATTTCAACATCACCAGTCAGTGCCTCGACATAGACGAATTTGAAAAGCAAGAAGGACTTGGGACCAATCTTCACAGAACGACGAATGGAAAGAATCTCCGATGTCGGAAAGTGTATCAAGAAAGCAGAACAAGTGAATCTCACTTAGCACTTGCTGTGTGCTGATCTACAATCATACATTAGCACTAGCTTGTGCTAGGAGAGAGAAACGGAGTGCAACAACATGAAGAAGTATGAAAAAAGAAGAAAAAAAAGATTAGAAATGAGATGTTAGCAGATGAAAATCTAAAGCAATCTCACATGCTACATGCTACGTGCTGCTCTTTGATCATGCATTAGCACTAGCCTGTGCTATGAGAGAGAACCAGAAAGCTACATGTACCGAGATTATTGAATACAGAAAGACGGACAACAATTGTAAGAAAAAGAGGTAAAAAAATCTGCTATGCTAAAGACTTGCAGTTCTCAGATCCTATATTAGCACACAGCTATGCTAATCGGGAAAATTTGAAGTTTTATAGACGATTGTGCCTACAGAAAGACACACGAGAAGGACAAACCGTAGGTAGCCTTTTTTTTTAAATCAAAACGTGTTAACATTTGCTCTTACATGTACATATTCACTAGGATGTGCTACATATATGTAAGCACTGAGAAACCGAACGAATACTTTCATTTATAAAGACAGAAAATGTATAAAAACAATTAACTTTCATATTTTTAAACAAAATACTTACCAACAAGTTCAATAAGTCAGTTGACTCCCGTTTCACTTGTCTATGCCATGTTTTTAAACAGCCGACTCTGCTATAAATTTTAACTCTGACCGTTGCACAAAAAGCACGTGCTACTTTTTGAAACATCTAAAACAAAACTCAATTGCATAGGTGATTTCAAGTATCAACGTTTTCAAAATACAGGATTCTTAATAGTGTATACATATTGCAAAGGTCTTAAATTATCATACTGCAAGCCACCCCCGTTTCTTTAAAAAGTCAATCTTAACAGAATATTGTTGTCGTGAAGCAAATATTTTTTTTAATGAATTTACGTCCAAAAACTAATTTAAAATATAATTCAAAACTGCCATATTTAACCATTCCAATGCATTATTGTAAGTTTCATATCGAACTATTTGAGACAGGGTCCAATTGAACCATGAACTCTTAAGAGCGCACTTAATTGTCTCCCCTGATTGTGCTGGAACATTATATTAATTAGCGCTTGGGCGTCGACATATTATAATTAATAGTGTCATCATAGAAGACATCAGTTTCAGACTCAAGGATTGTTCTCTATTTGATGACACTAATTGAGATCCAAGTCTTATAAATACAGATTTCAACATCACCAGTCAGTGCCTCGACATAGACGAATTTGAAAAGCAAGAAGGACTTGCGACCAATCTTCACAGATCGACGAAAGGAAAGAATCTCCGATGTCGGAAAGTGTATCAAGAAAGCAGAACAAGTGAATCTCACTTAGCACTTGCTGTGTGCTGATCTACAATCATACATTAGCACTAGCTTGTGCTAGGAGAGAGAAACGGAGTGCAACAATATGTAGAAGTATGAAAAAAGAAGACAAAAAGATTAGAAATGAGATGTTAGCAGATGAAAATCTAAGGCAATCTCACATGGTACATGCTACGTGCTGATCTTTGATCATGCATTAGCACTAGCCTGTGCTATTAGAGAGAGCCAGAAAGCTACATGTACCAAGATTATTGAACACAGAAAGACGGACATCGATTGTAAGAAAAAGAGGTAAATAGATCTGATATCCGAAAGACTTGCAGCTCTCAGATCTCATATTAGCACACAACTGTGCTAATCGGGAAAATTGCAAGTTATATAGACTATTGTGCATACAGAAAGACAGACGAGAAGGACAAACCGTAGGTAGCCTATTTAAAATCAAAACGTGTTAACATTTGCTCGTACATGTACATATTCACTAGGATGTGCTAAATATATATAAGCACTGGGAAATCGAACGGATACTTTCATTTATAAAGACAGAAAACGAATAAAAATATTTTTCTTAACTTTCATATTTTGAAAGAAAATACTTACCAAAAAGTTCAATAAGTCAGTTGACTCCCGATTCACGTGTCTATGCCATGTTTTTAAACAGCCGACTCTGCTATAAATTTTAACTCTGACCGTTGCACAAAAAGCACGTGCTACTTTTTGAAACATCTAAAAACTCAATTACCTAGGTGATTTCAAGTATCAACGTTTTCAAAATACAGGATTCTAAATAATGTATACCTATTGCAAAGGTCTTAAATTATCATACTGCAAGCCACCCCCCCCCCCCCCCACTTCTTTAAAAAGTAAATCTCAACAGAATATTGTTGTCGTGAAGCAAATATTTTTTTAATGAATTTATGTCCAAAAACTGATTGAAAATATAATTCAAAACTGCCATATTTAAGCATTCCAATGCATTATTGTAAGTTTCATATCGAACTATTTGAGACAGGGTCCAATTGAACCATAAACTAGTAAGAGCGAACTTAATTGTCTCCCCTGATTGTGCTGGAACACCATATTAATTAGCGCTTGGGCGTCAACATATTATAATTAATAGTGTCATCATAGAGGACATCAGTTTCAGACTCAAGGATTGTTCTCTATTTGATGACACTCATTGAGACCCAAGTCTTATAAATACAGATTTCAACATCACCAGTCAGTGCCTCGACAGATAGACAAAGTGAACAACAATAAGGACTTGGGACCCATCTTCACAGAACGACGAAATGAAAGAATCTCCGATGTCGGAAAGTGTATCAAGAAAGCAGAACAAGTGAATCTCACTTAGCACTTGCTGTGTGCTGATCTACAATCATACATTAGCACTAGCTTGTGCTAGGAGAGAGAAACGGAGTGCAACAACATGAAGAAGTATGAAAAAAGAAGACAAAAAGATTGGAAATGAGATGTTAGCAGATGAAAATCTAAGGCAATCTCACATGGTACATGCTACGTGCTGATCTTTGATCATGCATTAGCACTAGCCTGTGCTATGAGAGAGAGCCAGAAAGCTACATGTACCAAGATTATTGAACACAGAAAGACGGACATCGATTGTAAGAAAAAGACGTAAATAGATCTGATATCCTAAAGACTTGCAGCTCTCAGATCTCATATTAGCACACAGCTGTGCTAATCGGGAAAATTGGAAGTTTTATAGACTATTGTGCATACAGAAAGACAGACGAGAAGGACAAACCGTAGGTAGCCTTTTTTTTTTAAATCAAAACGTGTTAACATTTGCTCTTACATGTACATATACACTAGGATGTGCTACATATATGTAAGCACTGAGAAACCGAACGAATACTTTCATTTATAAAGACAGAAAATGTATAAAAACAATTAACTTTCATATTTTTAAACAAAATACTTACCAACAAGTTCAATAAGTCAGTTGACTCCCGTTTCACGTGTCTATGCCATGTTTTTAAACAGCCGACTCTGCTATAAATTTTCACTCTTACCGTTGCACAAAAAGCACGTGCTACTTTTTGAAACATCTAAAACAAAACTCAATTGCATAGGTGATTTCAAGTATCAACGTTTTCAAAATACAGGATTCTTAATAGTGTATACATATTGCAAAGGTCTTAAATTATCATACTGCAAGCCACCCCCGTTTCTTTAAAAAGTCAATCTTAACAGAATATTGTTGTCGTGAAGCAAATATTTTTTTTAATGAATTTACGTCCAAAAACTAATTTAAAATATAATTCAAAACTGCCATATTTAACCATTCCAATGCATTATTGTAAGTTTCATATCGAACTATTTGAGACAGGGTCCAATTGAACCATGAACTCGTAAGAGCGAACTTAATTATCTCCCCTCATTGTGTTGGAACATCATATTAATTAGCGCTTGGGCGTCGACATATTATAATTAATAGTGTCATCATAGAAGACATCAGTTTCAGACTCAAGGATTGTTCTCTATTTGATGACACTAATTGAGATCCAAGTCTTATAAATACAGATTTCAACATCACCAGTCAGTGCCTCGACATAGACGAATTTGAAAAGCAAGAAGGACTTGGGACCAATCTTCACAGAACGACGAAAGGAAAGAATCTCCGATGTCGGAAAGTGTATCAAGAAAGCAGAACAAGTGAATCTCACTTAGCACTTGCTGTGTGCTGATCTACAATCATACATTAGCACTAGCTTGTGCTAGGAGAGAGAAACGGAGTGCAACAACATGAAGAAGTATGAAAAAAGAAGAAAAAAAAGATTAGAAATGAGATGTTAGCAGATGAAAATCTAAGGCAATCTCACATGCTACATGCTACGTGCTGCTCTTTGATCATGCATTAGCACTAGCCTGTGCTATGAGAGAGAACCAGAAAGCTACATGTACCGAGATTATTGAATACAGAAAGACGGACAACAATTGTAAGAAAAAGAGGTAAAAAAATCTGCTATGCTAAAGACTTGCAGTTCTCAGATCCTATATTAGCACACAGCTATGCTAATCGGGAAAATTTGAAGTTTTATAGACGATTGTGCCTACAGAAAGACACACGAGAAGGACAAACCGTAGGTAGCCTTTTTTTTAAATCAAAACGTGTTAACATTTGCTCTTACATGTACATATTCACTAGGATGTGCTACATATATGTAAGCACTGAGAAACCGAACGAATACTTTCATTTATAAAGACAGAAAATGTATAAAAACAATTAACTTTCATATTTTTAAACAAAATACTTACCAACAAGTTCAATAAGTCAGTTGACTCCCGTTTCACTTGTCTATGCCATGTTTTTAAACAGCCGACTCTGCTATAAATTTTAACTCTGACCGTTGCACAAAAAGCACGTGCTACTTTTTGAAACATCTAAAACAAAACTCAATTGCATAGGTGATTTCAAGTATCAACGTTTTCAAAATACAGGATTCTTAATAGTGTATACATATTGCAAAGGTCTTAAATTATCATACTGCAAGCCACCCCCGTTTCTTTAAAAAGTCAATCTTAACAGAATATTGTTGTCGTGAAGCAAATATTTTTTTTAATGAATTTACGTCCAAAAACTAATTTAAAATATAATTCAAAACTGCCATATTTAACCATTCCAATGCATTATTGTAAGTTTCATATCGAACTATTTGAGACAGGGTCCAATTGAACCATGAACTCTTAAGAGCGCACTTAATTGTCTCCCCTGATTGTGCTGGAACATCATATTAATTAGCGCTTGGGCGTCGACATATTATAATTAATAGTGTCATCATAGAAGACATCAGTTTCAGACTCAAGGATTGTTCTCTATTTGATGACACTAATTGAGATCCAAGTCTTATAAATACAGATTTCAACATCACCAGTCAGTGCCTCGACATAGACGAATTTGAAAAGCAAGAAGGACTTGCGACCAATCTTCACAGATCGACGAAAGGAAAGAATCTCCGATGTCGGAAAGTGTATCAAGAAAGCAGAACAAGTGAATCTCACTTAGCACTTGCTGTGTGCTGATCTACAATCATACATTAGCACTAGCTTGTGCTAGGAGAGAGAAACGGAGTGCAACAATATGTAGAAGTATGAAAAAAGAAGACAAAAAGATTAGAAATGAGATGTTAGCAGATGAAAATCTAAGGCAATCTCACATGGTACATGCTACGTGCTGATCTTTGATCATGCATTAGCACTAGCCTGTGCTATGAGAGAGAGCCAGAAAGCTACATGTACCAAGATTATTGAACACAGAAAGACGGACATCGATTGTAAGAAAAAGAGGTAAATAGATCTGATATCCGAAAGACTTGCAGCTCTCAGATCTCATATTAGCACACAACTGTGCTAATCGGGAAAATTGCAAGTTATATAGACTATTGTGCATACAGAAAGACAGACGAGAAGGACAAACCGTAGGTAGGCTATTTAAAATCAAAACGTGTTAACATTTGCTCGTACATGTACATATTCACTAGGATGTGCTAAATATATATAAGCACTGGGAAATCGAACGGATACTTTCATTTATAAAGACAGAAAACGAATAAAAATATTTTTCTTAACTTTCATATTTTGAAAGAAAATACTTACCAAAAAGTTCAATAAGTCAGTTGACTCCCGATTCACGTGTCTATGCCATGTTTTTAAACAGCCGACTCTGCTATAAATTTTAACTCTGACCGTTGCACAAAAAGCACGTGCTACTTTTTGAAACATCTAAAAACTCAATTACCTAGGTGATTTCAAGTATCAACGTTTTCAAAATACAGGATTCTAAATAATGTATACATATTGCAAAGGTCTTGAATTATCATACTGCAAGCCACCCCCCACTTCTTTAAAAAGTAAATCTTAACAGAATATTGTTATCGTGAATCAAATATTTTTTTAATGAATTTATGTCCAAAAACTGATTGAAAATATAATTCAAAACTGCCATATTTAAGCATTCCAATGCATTATTGTAAGTTTCATATCGAACTATTTGAGACAGGGTCCAATTGAACCATAAACTAGTAAGAGCGAACTTAATTGTCTCCCCTGATTGTGCTGGAACATCATATTAATTAGCGCTTGGGCGTCAATATATTATAATTAATAGTGTCATCATAGAGGACATCAGTTTCAGACTCAAGGATTGTTCTCTATTTGATGACACTAATTGAAACCCAAGTCTTATAAATACAGATTTCAACATCATCAGTCAGTGCCTCGACAGATAGACAAAGTGAACAACAATAAGGACTTGGGACCCATCTTCACAGAACGACGAAAGGAAAGAATCTCCGATGTCGGAAAGTGTATCAAGAAAGCAGAACAAGTGAATCTCACTTAGTACTTGCTGTGTGCTTATCTACAATCATACATTAGCACTAGCTTGTGCTATGAGAGAGAAACGGAGTGCAACAATATGAAGAAGTATGAAAAAAGAAGACAAAAAGATTAGAAATGAGATGTTAGCAGATGAAAATCTAAGGCAATCTCACATGGTACATGCTACGTGCTGATCTTTGATCATGCATTAGCACTAGCCTGTGCTATGAGAGAGAGCCAGAAAGCTACATGTACCAAGATTATTGAACACAGAAAGACGGACATCGATTGTAAGAAAAAGAGGTAAATAGATCTGATATCCGAAAGACTTGCAGCTCTCAGATCTCATATTAGCACACAACTGTGCTAATCGGGAAAATTGCAAGTTATATAGACTATTGTGCATACAGAAAGACAGACGAGAAGGACAAACCGTAGGTAGCCTATTTAAAATCAAAACGTGTTAACATTTGCTCGTACATGTACATATTCACTAGGATGTGCTAAATATATATAAGCACTGGGAAATCGAACGGATACTTTCATTTATAAAGACAGAAAACGAATAAAAATATTTTTCTTAACTTTCATATTTTGAAAGAAAATACTTACCAAAAAGTTCAATATGTCAGTTGACTCCCGATTCACGTGTCTATGCCATGTTTTTAAACAGCCGACTCTGCTATAAATTTTAACTCTGACCGTTGCACAAAAAGCACGTGCTACTTTTTGAAACATCTAAAAACTCAATTACCTAGGTGATTTCAAGTATCAACGTTTTCAAAATACAGGATTCTAAATAATGTATACATATTGCAAAGGTCTTGAATTATCATACTGCAAGCCACCCCCCACTTCTTTAAAAAGTAAATCTTAACAGAATATTGTTGTCGTGAATCAAATATTTTTTTAATGAATTTATGTCCAAAAACTGATTGAAAATATAATTCAAAACTGCCATATTTAAGCATTCCAATGCATTATTATAAGTTTCATATCGAACTATTTGAGACAGGGTCCAATTGAACCATAAACTAGTAAGAGCGAACTTAATTGTCTCCCCTGATTGTGCTGGAACACCATATTAATTAGCGCTTGGGCGTCAACATATTATAATTAATAGTGTCATCATAGAGGACATCAGTTTCAGACTCAAGGATAGTTCTCTATTTGATGACACTAATTGAGACCCAAGTCTTATAAATACAGATTTCAACATCACCAGTCAGTGCCTCGACAGATAGACAAAGTGAACAACAATAAGGACTTGGGACCCATCTTCACAGAACGACGAAATGAAAGAATCTTCGATGTCGGAAAGTGTATCAAGAAAGCAGAACAAGTGAATCTCATTTAGTACTTGCTGTGTGCTGATTTACAATCATACATTAGCACTAGCTTGTGCTAGGAGAGAGAAACGGAGTGCAACAACATGAAGAAGTATGAAAAAAGAAGACAAAAAGATTAGAAATGAGATGTTAGCAGATGAAAATCTAAGGCAATCTCACATGGTACATGCTACGTGCTGATCTTTGATCATGCATTAGCACTAGCCTGTGCTATGAGAGAGAGCCAGAAAGCTACATGTACCAAGATTATTGAACACAGAAAGACGGACATCGATTGTAAGAAAAAGACGTAAATAGATCTGATATCCTAAAGACTTGCAGCTCTCAGATCTCATATTAGCACACAGCTGTGCTAATCGGGAAAATTGGAAGTTTTATAGACTATTGTGCATACAGAAAGACAGACGAGAAGGACAAACCGTAGGTAGCCTATTTAAAATCAAAACGTGTTAACATTTGCTCGTACATGTACATATTCACTAGGATGTGCTAAATATATGTAAGCACTGGGAGATCGAACGGATACTTTCATTTATAAAGACAGAAAATGAATAAAAATATTTTTCTTAACTTTCATATTTTTAAAAAAAAAAAACTTACCAAAAAGGTCAATAAGTCAGTTGACTCCCGATTCACGTATCTATGCCATGTTTTTAAACAGCCGACTCTGCTATAAATTTTAACTCTGACCGTTGCACAAAAAGCACGTGCTACTTTTTGAAACATCTAAAAACTCAATTACCTAGGTGATTTCAAGTATCAACGTTTTCAAAATACAGGATTCTAAATAATGTATACCTATTGCAAAGGTCTTAAATTATCATACTGCAAGCCACCCCCCCCCACTTCTTTAAAAAGTAAATCTCAACAGAATATTGTTGTCGTGAAGCAAATATTTTTTTAATGAATTTATGTCCAAAAACTGATTGAAAATAATATGAAATAGGCAGTGCCTAAATGCGAGCACAGCATAATTCTGTTCAATAAAAAAAAATGATTTCGAATCGATGCAGTCAAATAAGATCTGAAAACATCGTAGTTATTTTTGTTTTGGTTGATTTTCTAGAACGTTCAATTTGGGACGAGATCCTAGGGGCGATTGAACGTTAAATAGAAAAGTAAGAAAAAATCGATTAAAATTTGGTTACTACAAAAAATGTAGCAACTCGTCGTCATCAGAATATTTTTCTCTTTTTACATTATTAAATAGATAATTTTTGGAATGCGAGTAGCAAAATAGGTAATTATTTTCAAATTCACTCCGTTCCTGTAAAAATTTGAGAGCCTTTCCGGACCATGAAAAATCAATATCAGCATTAGGCAAATTTTTCGCGGGAACAAATACCGTAGAGCTCTCCGCTCGAGCGGGCACTTCGTGCCCGCTTGCGAGCTGTGCTCGCTATAATTCAAAACTGCCATATTTAAGCATTCCAATGCATTATTGTAAGTTTCATATCGAACTATTTGAGACAGGGTCCAATTGAACCATAAACTAGTAAGAGCGAACTTAATTGTCTCCCCTGATTGTGCTGGAACATCATATTAATAAGCGCTTGGGCGTCAACATATTATAATTAATAGTGTCATCATAGAAGACATCAGTTTCAGACTCAAGGATTGTTCTCTATTTGATGACACTAATTGAGACCCAAGTCTTATAAATACAGATTTCAACATCACCAGACAGTGCCTCGACAGATAGCAGAGTGAACAACAATAAGGACTTGGGACCCATCTTCACAGAACGACGAAAGGAAAGAATCTCAGATGTCGGAAAGTGTATCAAGAAAGCGGAACAAGTGAATCTCATTTAGTACTTGCTGTGTGCTGATCTACAATCATACATTAGCACTAGCTTGTGCAAGGAGAGAGAAACGGAGTGCAACAATATGAAGAAGTATGAAAAAAAGAAGACAAAAAGATTAGAAATGAGATGTTAGCAGATGAAAATCTAAGGCAATCTCACATGGTACATGCTACGTGCTGATCTTTGATCATGCATTAGCACTAGCCTGTGCTATGAGAGAGAGCCAGAAAGCTACATGTACCAAAATTATTGAACACAGAAAGACGGACATCGATTGTAAGAAAAAGACGTAAATAGATCTGATATCCTAAAGACTTGCAGCTCTCAGATCTCATATTAGCACACAGCTGTGCTAATCGGGAAAATTGGAAGTTTTATAGACTATTGTGCATACAGAAAGACAGACGAGAAGGACAAACCGTAGGTAGCCTATTTAAAATCAAAACGTGTTAACATTTGCTCGTACATGTACATATTCACTAGGATGTGCTAAATATATGTAAGCACTGGGAGATCGAACGGATACTTTCATTTATAAAGACAGAAAATGAATAAAAATATTTTTCTTAACTTTCATATTTTTAAAAAAAAAACTTACCAAAAAGGTCAATAAGCCAGTTGACTCCCGATTCACGTATCTATGCCATGTTTTTAAACAGCCGACTCTGCTATAAATTTTAACTCTGACCGTTGCACAAAAAGCACGTGCTACTTTTTGAAACATCTAAAAACTCAATTACCTAGGTGATTTCAAGTATCAACGTTTTCAAAATACAGGATTCTAAATAATGTATACATATTGCAAAGGTCTTAAATTATCATACTGCAAGCCACCCCCCACTTCTTTAAAAAGTAAATCTCAACAGAATATTGTTGTCGTGAAGCAAATATTTTTTTAATGAATTTATGTCCAAAAACTGATTGAAAATATAATTCAAAACTGCCATATTTAAGCATTCCAATGCATTATTGTAAGTTTAATATCGAACTATTTGAGACAGGGTCCAATTGAACCATAAACTAGTAAGAGCGAACTTAATTGTCTCCCCTGATTGTGCTGGAACATCATATTAATTAGCGCTTGGGCGTCAATATATTATAATTAATAGTGTCATCATAGAGGACATCAGTTTCATACTCAAGGATTGTTCTCTATTTGATGACACTAATTGAGACCCAAGTCTTATAAATACAGATTTCAACATCATCAGTCAGTGCCTCGACAGATAGACAAAGTGAACAACAATAAGGACTTCGGACCCATCTTCACAGAACGACGAAAGGAAAGAATTTCCGATGTCGGAAAGTGTATCAAGGAAGCAGAACAAGTGAATCTCACTTAGTACTTGCTGTGTGCTTATCTACAATCATACATTAGCACTAGCTTGTGCTATGAGAGAGAAACGGAGTGCAACAATATGAAGAAGTATGAAAAAAGAAGACAAAAAGATTAGAAATGAGATGTAAGCAGATGAAAATCTAAGGCAATCTCACATGGTACATGCTACGTGCTGATCTTTGATCATGCATTAGCACTAGCCTGTGCTATGAGAGAGAGCCAGAAAGCTACATGTACCAAGATTATTGAACACAGAAAGACGGACATCGATTGTAAGAAAAAGAGGTAAATAGATCTGATATCCGAAAGACTTGCAGCTCTCAGATCTCATATTAGCACACAACTGTGCTAATCGGGAAAATTGCAAGTTATATAGACTATTGTGCATACAGAAAGACAGACGAGAAGGACAAACCGTAGGTAGCCTATTTAAAATCAAAACGTGTTAACATTTGCTCGTACATGTACATATTCACTAGGATGTGCTAAATATATGTAAGCACTGGGAAATCGAACGGATACTTTCATTTATAAAGACAGAAAACGAATAAAAATATTTTTCTTAACTTTCATATTTTGAAAGAAAATACTTACCAAAAAGTTCAATAAGTCAGTTGACTCCCGATTCACGTGTCTATGCCATGTTTTTAAACAGCCGACTCTGCTATAAATTTTAACTCTGACCGTTGCACAAAAAGCACGTGCTACTTTTTGAAACATCTAAAAACTCAATTACCTAGGTGATTTCAAGTATCAACGTTTTCAAAATACAGGATTCTAAATAATGTATACATATTGCAATGGTCTTAAATTATCATACGGCAAGCCACCCCCCCCCCCCCCCATTTCTTTAAAAAGTAAATCTTAACAGAATATTGTTGTCGTGAAGCAAATATTTTTTAAATGAATTTATGTCCAAAAACATATTGAAAATATAATTCAAAACTGCCATATTTAAGCATTCCAATGCATTATTGTAAGTTTCATATCGAACTATTTGAGACAGGGTCCAATTGAACCATAAACTAGTAAGAGCGAACTTAATTGTCTCCCCTGATTGTGCTGGAACATCATATTAATCAGCGCTTGGGTGTCAACATATTACAATTAATAGTGTCATCATAGAAGTCAAGTCAAGTCAAGTAAACTTTATTTAAAGTCGGTGATACAAACAATAAACATAAGCTCTGTAGAGCTTTTAAAACCGACATAGACATCAGTTTCAGACTCAAGGATTGTTCTCTATTTGATGACACTAATTGAGACCCAAGTCTTATAAATACAGATTTCAACATCACCAGTCAGTGCCTCGACAGATAGACAAAGTGAACAACAATAAGGACTTGGGACCCATCTTCACAGAACGACGAAAGGAAAGAATCTCCGATGTCGGAAAGTGTATCAAGAAAGCGGAACAAGTGAATCTCACTTAGTACTTGCTGTGTGCTGATCTACAATCATACATTAGCACTAGCTTGTGCTAGGAGAGAGAAACGGAGTGCAACAATATGAAGAAGTATGAAAAAAAGAAGACAAAAAGATTAGAAATGAGATGTTAGCAGATGAAAATCTAAGGCAATCTCACATGGTACATGCTACGAACTGATCTTTGATCATGCATTAGCACTAGCCTGTGCTATGAGAGAGAGCCAGAAAGCTACATGTACCAAGATTATTGAACACAGAAAGACGGACATCGATTGTAAGAAAAAGAGGTAAATAGATCTGATATCCGAAAGACTTGCAGCTCTCAGATCTCATATTAGCACACAACTGTGCTAATCGGGAAAATTGCAAGTTATATAGACTATTGTGCATACAGAAAGACAGACGAGAAGGACAAACCGTAGGTAGCCTATTTAAAATCAAAACGTGTTAACATTTGCTCGTACATGTACATATTCACTAGGATGTGCTAAATATATATAAGCACTGGGAAATCGAACGGATACTTTCATTTATAAAGACAGAAAACGAATAAAAATATTTTTCTTAACTTTCATATTTTGAAAGAAAATACTTACCAAAAAGTTCAATATGTCAGTTGACTCCCGATTCACGTGTCTATGCCATGTTTTTAAACAGCCGACTCTGCTATAAATTTTAACTCTGACCGTTGCACAAAAAGCACGTGCTACTTTTTGAAACATCTAAAAACTCAATTACCTAGGTGATTTCAAGTATCAACGTTTTCAAAATACAGGATTCTAAATAATGTATACATATTGCAAAGGTCTTGAATTATCATACTGCAAGCCACCCCCCACTTCTTTAAAAAGTAAATCTTAACAGAATATTGTTGTCGTGAATCAAATATTTTTTTAATGAATTTATGTCCAAAAACTGATTGAAAATATAATTCAAAACTGCCATATTTAAGCATTCCAATGCATTATTATAAGTTTCATATCGAACTATTTGAGACAGGGTCCAATTGAACCATAAACTAGTAAGAGCGAACTTAATTGTCTCCCCTGATTGTGCTGGAACACCATATTAATTAGCGCTTGGGCGTCAACATATTATAATTAATAGTGTCATCATAGAGGACATCAGTTTCAGACTCAAGGATAGTTCTCTATTTGATGACACTAATTGAGACCCAAGTCTTATAAATACAGATTTCAACATCACCAGTCAGTGCCTCGACAGATAGACAAAGTGAACAACAATAAGGACTTGGGACCCATCTTCACAGAACGACGAAATGAAAGAATCTTCGATGTCGGAAAGTGTATCAAGAAAGCAGAACAAGTGAATCTCATTTAGTACTTGCTGTGTGCTGATCTACAATCATACATTAGCACTAGCTTGTGCTAGGAGAGAGAAACGGAGTGCAACAACATGAAGAAGTATGAAAAAAGAAGACAAAAAGATTAGAAATGAGATGTTAGCAGATGAAAATCTAAGGCAATCTCACATGGTACATGCTACGTGCTGATCTTTGATCATGCATTAGCACTAGCCTGTGCTATGAGAGAGAGCCAGAAAGCTACATGTACCAAGATTATTGAACACAGAAAGACGGACATCGATTGTAAGAAAAAGACGTAAATAGATCTGATATCCTAAAGACTTGCAGCTCTCAGATCTCATATTAGCACACAGCTGTGCTAATCGGGAAAATTGGAAGTTTTATAGACTATTGTGCATACAGAAAGACAGACGAGAAGGACAAACCGTAGGTAGCCTATTTAAAATCAAAACGTGTTAACATTTGCTCGTACATGTACATATTCACTAGGATGTGCTAAATATATGTAAGCACTGGGAGATCGAACGGATACTTTCATTTATAAAGACAGAAAATGAATAAAAATATTTTTCTTAACTTTCATATTTTTAAAAAAAAAAAACTTACCAAAAAGGTCAATAAGTCAGTTGACTCCCGATTCACGTATCTATGCCATGTTTTTAAACAGCCGACTCTGCTATAAATTTTAACTCTGACCGTTGCACAAAAAGCACGTGCTACTTTTTGAAACATCTAAAAACTCAATTACCTAGGTGATTTCAAGTATCAACGTTTTCAAAATACAGGATTCTAAATAATGTATACCTATTGCAAAGGTCTTAAATTATCATACTGCAAGCCACCCCCCCCACTTCTTTAAAAAGTAAATCTCAACAGAATATTGTTGTCGTGAAGCAAATATTTTTTTAATGAATTTATGTCCAAAAACTGATTGAAAATAATATGAAATAGGCAGTGCCTAAATGCGAGCACAGCATAATTCTGTTCAATAAAAAAAAAATGATTTCGAATCGATGCAGTCAAATAAGATCTGAAAACATCGTAGTTATTTTTGTTTTGGTTGATTTTCTAGAACGTTCAATTTGGGACGAGATCCTAGGGGCGATTGAACGTTAAATAGAAAAGTAAGAAAAAATCGATTAAAATTTGGTTACTACAAAAAATGTAGCAACTCGTCGTCATCAGAATATTTTTCTCTTTTTACATTATTAAATAGATAATTTTTGGAATGCGAGTAGCAAAATAGGTAATTATTTTCAAATTCACTCCGTTCCTGTAAAAATTTGAGAGCCTTTCCGGACCATGAAAAATCAATATCAGCATTAGGCAAATTTTTCGCGGGAACAAATACCGTAGAGCTCTCCGCTCGAGCGGGCACTTCGTGCCCGCTTGCGAGCTGTGCTCGCTATAATTCAAAACTGCCATATTTAAGCATTCCAATGCATTATTGTAAGTTTCATATCGAACTATTTGAGACAGGGTCCAATTGAACCATAAACTAGTAAGAGCGAACTTAATTGTCTCCCCTGATTGTGCTGGAACATCATATTAATAAGCGCTTGGGCGTCAACATATTATAATTAATAGTGTCATCATAGAAGACATCAGTTTCAGACTCAAGGATTGTTCTCTATTTGATGACACTAATTGAGACCCAAGTCTTATAAATACAGATTTCAACATCACCAGACAGTGCCTCGACAGATAGCAGAGTGAACAACAATAAGGACTTGGGACCCATCTTCACAGAACGACGAAAGGAAAGAATCTCAGATGTCGGAAAGTGTATCAAGAAAGCGGAACAAGTGAATCTCATTTAGTACTTGCTGTGTGCTGATCTACAATCATACATTAGCACTAGCTTGTGCAAGGAGAGAGAAACGGAGTGCAACAATATGAAGAAGTATGAAAAAAAGAAGACAAAAAGATTAGAAATGAGATGTTAGCAGATGAAAATCTAAGGCAATCTCACATGGTACATGCTACGTGCTGATCTTTGATCATGCATTAGCACTAGCCTGTGCTATGAGAGAGAGCCAGAAAGCTACATGTACCAAAATTATTGAACACAGAAAGACGGACATCGATTGTAAGAAAAAGACGTAAATAGATCTGATATCCTAAAGACTTGCAGCTCTCAGATCTCATATTAGCACACAGCTGTGCTAATCGGGAAAATTGGAAGTTTTATAGACTATTGTGCATACAGAAAGACAGACGAGAAGGACAAACCGTAGGTAGCCTATTTAAAATCAAAACGTGTTAACATTTGCTCGTACATGTACATATTCACTAGGATGTGCTAAATATATGTAAGCACTGGGAGATCGAACGGATACTTTCATTTATAAAGACAGAAAATGAATAAAAATATTTTTCTTAACTTTCATATTTTTAAAAAAAAACTTACCAAAAAGGTCAATAAGCCAGTTGACTCCCGATTCACGTATCTATGCCATGTTTTTAAACAGCCGACTCTGCTATAAATTTTAACTCTGACCGTTGCACAAAAAGCACGTGCTACTTTTTGAAACATCTAAAAACTCAATTACCTAGGTGATTTCAAGTATCAACGTTTTCAAAATACAGGATTCTAAATAATGTATACATATTGCAAAGGTCTTAAATTATCATACTGCAAGCCACCCCCCACTTCTTTAAAAAGTAAATCTCAACAGAATATTGTTGTCGTGAAGCAAATATTTTTTTAATGAATTTATGTCCAAAAACTGATTGAAAATATAATTCAAAACTGCCATATTTAAGCATTCCAATGCATTATTGTAAGTTTAATATCGAACTATTTGAGACAGGGTCCAATTGAACCATAAACTAGTAAGAGCGAACTTAATTGTCTCCCCTGATTGTGCTGGAACATCATATTAATTAGCGCTTGGGCGTCAATATATTATAATTAATAGTGTCATCATAGAGGACATCAGTTTCATACTCAAGGATTGTTCTCTATTTGATGACACTAATTGAGACCCAAGTCTTATAAATACAGATTTCAACATCATCAGTCAGTGCCTCGACAGATAGACAAAGTGAACAACAATAAGGACTTCGGACCCATCTTCACAGAACGACGAAAGGAAAGAATTTCCGATGTCGGAAAGTGTATCAAGGAAGCAGAACAAGTGAATCTCACTTAGTACTTGCTGTGTGCTTATCTACAATCATACATTAGCACTAGCTTGTGCTATGAGAGAGAAACGGAGTGCAACAATATGAAGAAGTATGAAAAAAGAAGACAAAAAGATTAGAAATGAGATGTAAGCAGATGAAAATCTAAGGCAATCTCACATGGTACATGCTACGTGCTGATCTTTGATCATGCATTAGCACTAGCCTGTGCTATGAGAGAGAGCCAGAAAGCTACATGTACCAAGATTATTGAACACAGAAAGACGGACATCGATTGTAAGAAAAAGAGGTAAATAGATCTGATATCCGAAAGACTTGCAGCTCTCAGATCTCATATTAGCACACAACTGTGCTAATCGGGAAAATTGCAAGTTATATAGACTATTGTGCATACAGAAAGACAGACGAGAAGGACAAACCGTAGGTAGCCTATTTAAAATCAAAACGTGTTAACATTTGCTCGTACATGTACATATTCACTAGTATGTGCTAAATATATGTAAGCACTGGGAAATCGAACGGATACTTTCATTTATAAAGACAGAAAACGAATAAAAATATTTTTCTTAACTTTCATATTTTGAAAGAAAATACTTACCAAAAAGTTCAATAAGTCAGTTGACTCCCGATTCACGTGTCTATGCCATGTTTTTAAACAGCCGACTCTGCTATAAATTTTAACTCTGACCGTTGCACAAAAAGCACGTGCTACTTTTTGAAACATCTAAAAACTCAATTACCTAGGTGATTTCAAGTATCAACGTTTTCAAAATACAGGATTCTAAATAATGTATACATATTGCAATGGTCTTAAATTATCATACGGCAAGCCACCCCCCCCCCCCCCCATTTCTTTAAAAAGTAAATCTTAACAGAATATTGTTGTCGTGAAGCAAATATTTTTTAAATGAATTTATGTCCAAAAACATATTGAAAATATAATTCAAAACTGCCATATTTAAGCATTCCAATGCATTATTGTAAGTTTCATATCGAACTATTTGAGACAGGGTCCAATTGAACCATAAACTAGTAAGAGCGAACTTAATTGTCTCCCCTGATTGTGCTGGAACATCATATTAATCAGCGCTTGGGTGTCAACATATTACAATTAATAGTGTCATCATAGAAGTCAAGTCAAGTCAAGTAAACTTTATTTAAAGTCGGTGATACAAACAATAAACATAAGCTCTGTAGAGCTTTTAAAACCGACATAGACATCAGTTTCAGACTCAAGGATTGTTCTCTATTTGATGACACTAATTGAGACCCAAGTCTTATAAATACAGATTTCAACATCACCAGTCAGTGCCTCGACAGATAGACAAAGTGAACAACAATAAGGACTTGGGACCCATCTTCACAGAACGACGAAAGGAAAGAATCTCCGATGTCGGAAAGTGTATCAAGAAAGCGGAACAAGTGAATCTCACTTAGTACTTGCTGTGTGCTGATCTACAATCATACATTAGCACTAGCTTGTGCTAGGAGAGAGAAACGGAGTGCAACAATATGAAGAAGTATGAAAAAAAGAAGACAAAAAGATTAGAAATGAGATGTTAGCAGATGAAAATCTAAGGCAATCTCACATGGTACATGCTACGAACTGATCTTTGATCATGCATTAGCACTAGCCTGTGCTATGAGAGAGAGCCAGAAAGCTACATGTACCAAGATTATTGAACACAGAAAGACGGACATCGATTGTAAGAAAAAGACGTAAATAGATCTGATATCCTAAAGACTTGCAGCTCTCAGATCTCATATTAGCACACAGCTGTGCTAATCGGGAAAATTGGAAGTTTTATAGACTATTGTGCATACAGAAAGACAGACGAGAAGGACAAACCGTAGGTAGCCTATTTAAAATCAAAACGTGTTAACATTTGCTCGTACATGTACATGTTCACTAGGATGTGCTAAATATATGTAAGCACTTGGAGATCGAACGGATATTCATTTATAAAGACAGAAAATGAATAAAAATATTTTTTCTTAACTTTCATATTTTTAAAGAAAATACTTACCAAAAAGTTCAATAAGTCAGTTGACTCCCGATTCACGTGTCTATGCCATGTTTTTAAACAGCCGACTCTGCTATAAATTTTAACTCTGACCGTTGCACAAAAAGCACGTGCTACTTTTTGAAACATCTAAAAACTCAATTACCTCAATTACCTAGGTGATTTCAAGTATCAACGTTTTCAAAATACAGGATTCCAAATAATGTATACATATTGCAAAGGTCTTAAATTATCATACGGCAAGCCACCCCCCCCCCCCCCACTTCTTTAAAAAGTAAATCTCAACAGAATATTGTTGTCGTGAAGCAAATATTTTTTAAATGAATTTATGTCCAAAAACATATTGAAAATATAACTCAAAACTGCCATATTTAAGCATTCCAATGCATTATTGTAAGTTTCATATCGAACTATTTGAGACAGGGTCCAATTGAACCATAAACTAGTAAGAGCGAACTTAATTGTCTCCCCTGATTGTGCTGGAACATCATATTAATAAGCGCTTGGGCGTCAACATATTATAATTAATAGTGTCATCATAGAAGACATCAGTTTCAGACTCAAGGATTGTTCTCTATTTGATGACACTAATTGAGACCCAAGTCTTATAAATACAGATTTCAACATCACCAGACAGTGCCTCGACAGATAGACAAAGTGAACAACAATAAGGACTTGGGACCCATCTTCACAGAACGACGAAAGGAAATAATCTCAGATGTCGGAAAGTGTATCAAGAAAGCGGAACAAGTGAATCTCATTTAGTACTTGCTGTGTGCTGATCTACAATCATACATTAGCACTAGCTTGTGCTAGGAGAGAGAAACGGAGTGCAACAATATGAAGAAGTATGAAAAAAAGAAGACAAAAAGATTAGAAATGAGATGTTAGCAGATGAAAATCTAAGGCAATCTCACATGGTACATGCTACGTGCTGATCTTTGATCATGCATTAGCACTAGCCTGTGCTATGAGAGAGAGCCAGAAAGCTACATGTACCAAAATTATTGAACACAGAAAGACGGACATCGATTGTAAGAAAAAGACGTAAATAGATCTAATATCCTAAAGTCTTGCAGCTCTCAGATCTCATATTAGCACACAGCTGTGCTAATCGGGAAAATTGGAAGTTTTATAGACTATTGTGCATACAGAAAGACAGACGAGAAGGACAAACCGTAGGTAGGCTATTTAAAATCAAAACGTGTAAACATTTGCTCGTACATGTACATATTCACTAGGATGTGCTAAATATATGTAAGCACTGGGAGATCGAACGGATACTTTCATTTATAAAGACAGAAAATGAATAAAAATATTTTTTCTTAACTTTCATATTTTTAAAGAAAATACTTACCAAAAAGTTCAATAAGTCAGTTGACTCCCGATTCACGTGTCTATGCCATGTTTTTAAACAGCCGACTCTGCTATAAATTTTAACTCTGACCGTTGCACAAAAAGCACGTGCTACTTTTTGAAACATCTAAAAACTCAATTACCTCAATTACCTAGGTGATTTCAAGTATCAACGTTTTCAAAATACAGGATTCCAAATAATGTATACATATTGCAAAGGTCTTAAATTATCATACGGCAAGCCACCCCCCATTTCTTTAAAAAGTAAATCTTAACAGAATATTGTTGTCGTGAAGCAAATATTTTTTAAATGAATTTATGTCCAAAAACATATTGAAAATATAACTCAAAACTGCCATATTTAAGCATTCCAATGCATTATTGTAAGTTTCATATCGAACTATTTGAGACAGGGTCCAATTGAACCATAAACTAGTAAGAGCGAACTTAATTGTCTCCCCTGATTGTGCTGGAACATCATATTAATAAGCGCTTGGGCGTCAACATATTATAATTAATAGTGTCATCATAGAAGACATCAGTTTCAGACTCAAGGATTGTTCTCTATTTGATGACACTAATTGAGACCCAAGTCTTATAAATACAGATTTCAACATCACCAGACAGTGCCTCGACAGATAGACAAAGTGAACAACAATAAGGACTTGGGACCCATCTTCACAGAACGACGAAAGGAAATAATCTCAGATGTCGGAAAGTGTATCAAGAAAGCGGAACAAGTGAATCTCATTTAGTACTTGCTGTGTGCTGATCTACAATCATACATTAGCACTAGCTTGTGCTAGGAGAGAGAAACGGAGTGCAACAATATGAAGAAGTATGAAAAAAAGAAGACAAAAAGATTAGAAATGAGATGTTAGCAGATGAAAATCTAAGGCAATCTCACATGGTACATGCTACGTGCTGATCTTTGATCATGCATTAGCACTAGCCTGTGCTATGAGAGAGAGCCAGAAAGCTACATGTACCAAAATTATTGAACACAGAAAGACGGACATCGATTGTAAGAAAAAGACGTAAATAGATCTAATATCCTAAAGTCTTGCAGCTCTCAGATCTCATATTAGCACACAGCTGTGCTAATCGGGAAAATTGGAAGTTTTATAGACTATTGTGCATACAGAAAGACAGACGAGAAGGACAAACCGTAGGTAGGCTATTTAAAATCAAAACGTGTAAACATTTGCTCGTACATGTACATATTCACTAGGATGTGCTAAATATATGTAAGCACTGGGAGATCGAACGGATACTTTCATTTATAAAGACAGAAAATGAATAAAAATATTTTTTCTTAACTTTCATATTTTTAAAGAAAATACTTACCAAAAAGTTCAATAAGTCAGTTGACTCCCGATTCACGTGTCTATGCCATGTTTTTAAACAGCCGACTCTGCTATAAATTTTAACTCTGACCGTTGCACAAAAAGCACGTGCTACTTTTTGAAACATCTAAAAACTCAATTACCTCAATTACCTAGGTGATTTCAAGTATCAACGTTTTCAAAATACAGGATTCCAAATAATGTATACATATTGCAAAGGTCTTAAATTATCATACGGCAAGCCACCCCCCATTTCTTTAAAAAGTAAATCTTAACAGAATATTGTTGTCGTGAAGCAAATATTTTTTAAATGAATTTATGTCCAAAAACATATTGAAAATATAACTCAAAACTGCCATATTTAAGCATTCCAATGCATTATTGTAAGTTTCATATCGAACTATTTGAGACAGGGTCCAATTGAACCATAAACTAGTAAGAGCGAACTTAATTGTCTCCCCTGATTGTGCTGGAACATCATATTAATAAGCGCTTGGGCGTCAACATATTATAATTAATAGTGTCATCATAGAAGACATCAGTTTCAGACTCAAGGATTGTTCTCTATTTGATGACACTAATTGAGACCCAAGTCTTATAAATACAGATTTCAACATCACCAGACAGTGCCTCGACAGATAGACAAAGTGAACAACAATAAGGACTTGGGACCCATCTTCACAGAACGACGAAATGAAAGAATCTCAGATGTCGGAAAATGTATCAAGAAAGCGGAACAAGTGAATCTCATTTAGTACTTGCTGTGTGCTGATCTACAATCATACATTAGCACTAGCTTGTGCTAGGAGAGAGAAACGGAGTGCAACAATATGAAGAAGTATGAAAAAAAGAAGACAAAAAGATTAGAAATGAGATGTTAGCAGATGAAAATCTAAGGCAATCTCACATGGTACATGCTACGTGCTGATCTTTGATCATGCATTAGCACTAGCCTGTGCTATGAGAGAGAGCCAGAAAGCTACATGTACCAAAATTATTGAACACAGAAAGACGGACATCGATTGTAAGAAAAAGACGTAAATAGATCTAATATCCTAAAGTCTTGCAGCTCTCAGATCTCATATTAGCACACAGCTGTGCTAATCGGGAAAATTGGAAGTTTTATAGACTATTGTGCATACAGAAAGACAGACGAGAAGGACAAACCGTAGGTAGGCTATTTAAAATCAAAACGTGTAAACATTTGCTCGTACATGTACATATTCACTAGGATGTGCTAAATATATGTAAGCACTGGGAGATCGAACGGATACTTTCATTTATAAAGACAGAAAATGAATAAAAATATTTTTTCTTAACTTTCATATTTTTAAAGAAAATACTTACCAAAAAGTTCAATAAGTCAGTTGACTCCCGATTCACGTGTCTATGCCATGTTTTTAAACAGCCGACTCTGCTATAAATTTTAACTCTGACCGTTGCACAAAAAGCACGTGCTACTTTTTGAAACATCTAAAAACTCAATTACCTCAATTACCTAGGTGATTTCAAGTATCAACGTTTTCAAAATACAGGATTCCAAATAATGTATACATATTGCAAAGGTCTTAAATTATCATACGGCAAGCCACCCCCCATTTCTTTAAAAAGTAAATCTTAACAGAATATTGTTGTCGTGAAGCAAATATTTTTTAAATGAATTTATGTCCAAAAACATATTGAAAATATAACTCAAAACTGCCATATTTAAGCATTCCAATGCATTATTGTAAGTTTCATATCGAACTATTTGAGACAGGGTCCAATTGAACCATAAACTAGTAAGAGCGAACTTAATTGTCTCCCCTGATTGTGCTGGAACATCATATTAATAAGCGCTTGGGCGTCAACATATTATAATTAATAGTGTCATCATAGAAGACATCAGTTTCAGACTCAAGGATTGTTCTCTATTTGATGACACTAATTGAGACCCAAGTCTTATAAATACAGATTTCAACATCACCAGACAGTGCCTCGACAGATAGACAAAGTGAACAACAATAAGGACTTGGGACCCATCTTCACAGAACGACGAAAGGAAATAATCTCAGATGTCGGAAAGTGTATCAAGAAAGCGGAACAAGTGAATCTCATTTAGTACTTGCTGTGTGCTGATCTACAATCATACATTAGCACTAGCTTGTGCTAGGAGAGAGAAACGGAGTGCAACAATATGAAGAAGTATGAAAAAAAGAAGACAAAAAGATTAGAAATGAGATGTTAGCAGATGAAAATCTAAGGCAATCTCACATGGTACATGCTACGTGCTGATCTTTGATCATGCATTAGCACTAGCCTGTGCTATGAGAGAGAGCCAGAAAGCTACATGTACCAAAATTATTGAACACAGAAAGACGGACATCGATTGTAAGAAAAAGACGTAAATAGATCTAATATCCTAAAGTCTTGCAGCTCTCAGATCTCATATTAGCACACAGCTGTGCTAATCGGGAAAATTGGAAGTTTTATAGACTATTGTGCATACAGAAAGACAGACGAGAAGGACAAACCGTAGGTAGGCTATTTAAAATCAAAACGTGTAAACATTTGCTCGTACATGTACATATTCACTAGGATGTGCTAAATATATGTAAGCACTGGGAGATCGAACGGATACTTTCATTTATAAAGACAGAAAATGAATAAAAATATTTTTCTTAACTTTCATATTTTTAAAGAAAATACTTACCAAAAAAGTTCAATAAGTCAGTTGATTCCCGATTCACGTGTCTATGCCATGTTTTTAAACAACCGACTTTGCTATAAATTTCAACTCTGACCGTTGCACAAAAAGCACGTGCTACTTTTTGAAACATCTAAAAACTCAATTACCTAGGTAATTTCAAGTATCAACGTTTTCAAAATACAGGATTCTAAATAATGTATACATATTGCAATGGTCTTAAATTATCATACTGCAAGCCACCCCCCCCCCCCCCATTTCTTTAAAAAGTAAATCTTAACAGAATATTGTTGTCGTGAAGCAAATATTTTTTAAATGATTTTATGTCCAAATACTGATTGAAAATATAATTCAAAACTGCCATATTTAAGCATTCCAATGCATTATTGTAAGTTTCATATCGAACTATTTGAGACAGGGTCCAATTGAAACATAAACTAGTAAGAGCGAACTTAATTGTCTCCCCTGATTGTGCTGGAACATCATATTAATAAGCGCTTGGGAGTCAACATATTAAAATTAAGAGTGTCATCATAGAAGACATCAGTTTCAGACTCAAGGATTGTTCTTTATTTGATGACACTAATTGAGACCCAAGTCTTATAAATACAGATTTCAACATCACCAGACAGTGCCTCGACAGATAGACAAAGTGAACAACAATAAGGACTTAGGACCCATCTTCACAGAACGATGAAAGGAAAGAATCTCAGATGTCGGAAAGTGTATCAAGAAAGCGGAACAAGTGAATCTCACTTAGTACTTGCTGTGTGCTGATCTACAATCATACATTAGCACTAGCTTGTGCTAGGAGAGAGAAACGGAGTGCAACAATATGAAGAAGTATGAAAAAAGGCAACAATATGAAGAAGTATGAAAAAAGAAGACAAAAAGATTAGAAATGAGATGTTAGCAGATGAAAATCTAAGGCAATCTCACATGGTACATGCTACGTGCTGATCTTTGATCATGCATTAGCACTAGCCTGTGCTATGAGAGAGAGCCAAAAAGCTACATGTACCAAGATTATTGAACACAGAAAGACGGACATCGATTGTAAGAAAAAGACGTAAATAGATCTGATATCCTAAAGACTTGCAGCTCTCAGATCTCATATTAGCACACAGCTGTGCTAATCGGGAAAATTGCAAGTTTTATAGACTATTGTGCATACAGAAAGACAGACGGGAAGGACAAACCGTATGTAGCCTATTTAAAATCAAAACGTGTTAACATTTGCTCGTACATGTACATATTCACTAGGATGTGCTAAATATATGTAAGCACTGGGAGACCGAACGGATACTTTCATTTATAAAGACAGAAAATGAATAAAAATATTTTTCTTAACTTTCATATTTTTAAAGAAAATACTTACCAAAAAGTTCAATAAGTCAGATGACTCCCGATTCACGTGTCTATGCCATGTTTTTAAACAGCCGACTCTGCTATAAATTTTAACTCTGACCGTTGCACAAAAAGCACGTGCTACTTTTTGAAACATCTAAAAACTCAATTACCTAGGTGATTTCAAGTATCAACGTTTTCAAAATACAGGATTCCAAATAATGTATACATATTGCAAAGGTCTTATATTATCATACTGCAAGCCACCCCCCATTTCTTTAAAAAGTAAATCTTAACAGAATATTGTTGTCGTGAAGCAAATATTTTTTA
Organism: Arcuatula senhousia; assembly: GCA_963971305.1. Lineage (NCBI taxonomy): Eukaryota > Metazoa > Mollusca > Bivalvia > Mytilida > Mytilidae > Arcuatula > Arcuatula senhousia. The sequence continues at coordinate 52,422,641 of OZ020304.1, forward strand.
AATGAATCTATGTCCAAAAACTGATTGAAAATATAATTCAAAACTGCCATATTTAAGCATTCCAATGCATTATTGTAAGTTTCATATCGAACTATTTGAGACAGGGTCCAATTGAACCATAAACTAGTAAGAGCGAACTTAATTGTCTTCCCTGATTGTGCTGGAACATCATATTAATTAGCGCTTGGGCGTCAACATATTATAATTAATAGTGTCATCATAGAAGACATCAGTTTCAGACTCAAGGATTGTTTGTTCTCTATTTGATGACAGATTCAGATTCAATATTTTATTAAAGTCTCACCACTTGTAATTACATAAAATTCACATACAATCAACAATACATGTATAACATATAAAACACATTATTTTAAAATACAAGTGCCATTCTAACCAGAATTATGAGAGACTATAAAAATATGACTCACATTACTAATCTACAGATAAAAACCATAAAAGACATGTTAACTTTAAATAAAAGTTAATAAAAGTTAATAATATAATTAAGAGAGTAAAAAGGTATTTCTTCTGCTTAAAATGTTACAGCAGGTTTTGGCAACATTATAAAAACAATTATCTTCTTTAAAGAGGTATATAAACTTTTCGTCATCTGACAAACTTGAAAATTCTACATCAAAATTATTAATTTCTTGAAATAAACTTGCTCTTAAATCTGCATATAGCGGACAATACAATAGTACATGTTTTTCGTCTTCAATAAAAGAACTATTACAATAAAAACATTTTCTCTCCTCAATACTTTTACCCTCATAGCGACCAGTTTCAATTCTAAGTGGTGCAACACCACATCTAAATTTAGCAAAAGCACTTCTATATTTATAGTTAATGTTACAAATTAAATAGTTCTCTGTCTTATATGAATTTTTAAACAATTTATAGGTACGCAACTTCTTACTTGGATTTAAAGTTAAAATTCTATCATTCCACTCGGATTTATACCTATCAAAAATTATATCTTCTAGCTTTACAATAGACTTTTTACTTAATACACAATCTATATTAATAAAATTATCAAAATTACATTCTCTGAGTTTATCTTTCACCTTATAACACCAATTTTTCTTATTAACATGAAGGTTCAGACTCCATATAAATACTTTAAAATTAACTCTATCTCTATCCATTACCGTAAACCTTCTCCACTGTCTGAAGACAGATGACCACTGTTTAGCACAAGGAGGCCTCCAGCCCATGTCACCATTTATTGACACTAATTGAGACCCAAGTCTTATAAATACAGATTTCAACATCACCAGACAGTGCCTCGACAGATAGACAAAGTGAACAACAATAAGGACTTGGGACCCATCTTCACAGATCGACGAAAGGAAAGAATCTCAGATGTCGGAAAGTGTATCAAGAAAGCGGAACAAGTGAATCTCACTTAGTACTTGCTGTGTGCTGATCTACAATCATACATTAGCACTAGCTTGTGCTAGGAGAGAGAAACGGAGTGCAACAACATGAAGAAGTATGAAAAAAGAAGACAAAAAGATTAGAAATGAGATGTTAGCAGATGAAAATCTAAGGCAATCTCACATGGTACATGCTACGTGCTGATCTTTGATCATGCATAAGCACTAGCCTGTGCTATGAGAGAGAGCCAGAAAGCTACATGTACCAAGATTATTGAACACAGAAAGACGGACATCGATTGTAAGAAAAAGACGTAAATAGATCTGATATCCTAAAGACTTGCAGCTCTCAGATCTCATATTAGCACACAGCTGTGCTAATCGGGAAAATTGCAAGTTTTATAGACTATTGTGCATACAGAAAGACAGACGAGAAGGACAAACCGTAGGTAGCCTATTTAAAATCAAAACGTGTTAACATTTGCTCGTACATGTACATATTCACTAGGATGTGCTAAATATATGTAAGCACTGGGAGATCGAACGGATACTTTCATTTATAAAGACAGAAAATGAATAAAAATATTTTTCTTAACTTTCATATTTTTAAAAAAAAAACTTACCAAAAAGGTCAATAAGTCAGTTGACTCCCGATTCACGTATCTATGCCATGTTTTTAAACAGCCGACTCTGCTATAAATTTTAACTCTGACCGTTGCACAAAAAGCACGTGCTACTTTTTGAAACATCTAAAAACTCAATTACCTAGGTGATTTCAAGTATCAACGTTTTCAAAATACAGGATTCTAAATAATGTATACATATTGCAAAGGTCTTAAATTATCATACTGCAAGCCACCCCCCACTTCTTTAAAAAGTAAATCTCAACAGAATATTGTTGTCGTGAAGCAAATATTTTTTTAATGAATTTATGTCCAAAAACTGATTGAAAATATAATTCAAAACTGCCATATTTAAGCATTCCAATGCATTATTGTAAGTTTCATATCGAACTATTTGAGACAGGGTCCAATTGAACCATAAACTAGTAAGAGCGAACTTAATTGTCTCCCCTGATTGTGCTGGAACATCATATTAATCAGCGCTTGGGTGTCAACATATTACAATTAATAGTGTCATCATAGAAGTCAAGTCAAGTCAAGTAAACTTTATTTAAAGTCGGTGATACAAACAATAAACATAAGCTCTGTAGAGCTTTTAAAACCGACATAGACATCAGTTTCAGACTCAAGGATTGTTCTCTATTTGATGACACTAATTGAGACCCAAGTCTTATAAATACAGATTTCAACATCACCAGTCAGTGCCTCGACAGATAGACAAAGTGAACAACAATAAGGACTTGGGACCCATCTTCACAGAACGACGAAAGGAAAGAATCTCCGATGTCGGAAAGTGTATCAAGAAAGCGGAACAAGTGAATCTCACTTAGTACTTGCTGTGTGCTGATCTACAATCATACATTAGCACTAGCTTGTGCTAGGAGAGAGAAACGGAGTGCAACAATATGAAGAAGTATGAAAAAAAGAAGACAAAAAGATTAGAAATGAGATGTTAGCAGATGAAAATCTAAGGCAATCTCACATGGTACATGCTACGAACTGATCTTTGATCATGCATTAGCACTAGCCTGTGCTATGAGAGAGAGCCAGAAAGCTACATGTACCAAGATTATTGAACACAGAAAGACGGACATCGATTGTAAGAAAAAGACGTAAATAGATCTGATATCCTAAAGACTTGCAGCTCTCAGATCTCATATTAGCACACAGCTGTGCTAATCGGGAAAATTGGAAGTTTTATAGACTATTGTGCATACAGAAAGACAGACGAGAAGGACAAACCGTAGGTAGCCTATTTAAAATCAAAACGTGTTAACATTTGCTCGTACATGTACATGTTCACTAGGATGTGCTAAATATATGTAAGCACTTGGAGACCGAACGGATACTTTCATTTATAAAGACAGAAAATGAATAAAAACATTTTTTCTTAACTTTCATATTTTTAAAGAAAATACTTACCAAAAAGTTCAATAAGTCAGTTGACTCCCGATTCACGTGTCTATGCCATGTTTTTAAACAGCCGACTCTGCTATAAATTTTAACTCTGACCGTTGCACAAAAAGCACGTGCTACTTTTTGAAACATCTAAAAACTCAATTACCTCAATTACCTAGGTGATTTCAAGTATCAACGTTTTGAAAATACAGGATTCCAAATAATGTATACATATTGCAAAGGTCTTAAATTATCATACGGCAAGCCACCCCCCATTTCTTTAAAAAGTAAATCTTAACAGAATATTGTTGTCGTGAAGCAAATATTTTTTAAATGAATTTATGTCCAAAAACATATTGAAAATATAACTCAAAACTGCCATATTTAAGCATTCCAATGCATTATTGTAAGTTTCATATCGAACTATTTGAGACAGGGTCCAATTGAACCATAAACTAGTAAGAGCGAACTTAATTGTCTCCCCTGATTGTGCTGGAACATCATATTAATAAGCGCTTGGGCGTCAACATATTATAATTAATAGTGTCATCATAGAAGACATCAGTTTCAGACTCAAGGATTGTTCTCTATTTGATGACACTAATTGAGACCCAAGTCTTATAAATACAGATTTAAATACAGATTTCAACATCACCAGACAGTGCCTCGACAGATAGACAAAGTGAACAACAATAAGGACTTGGGACCCATCTTCACAGAACGACGAAAGGAAAGAATCTCAGATGTCGGAAAGTGTATCAAGAAAGCGGAACAAGTGAATCTCATTTAGTACTTGCTGTGTGCTGATCTACAATCATACATTAGCACTAGCTTGTGCTAGGAGAGAGAAACGGAGTGCAACAATATGAAGAAGTATGAAAAAAAGAAGACAAAAAGATTAGAAATGAGATGTTAGCAGATGAAAATCTAAGGCAATCTCACATGGTACATGCTTCGTGCTGATCTTTGATCATGCATTAGCACTAGCCTGTGCTATGAGAGAGAGCCAGAAAGCTACATGTACCAAAATTATTGAACACAGAAAGACGGACATCGATTGTAAGAAAAAGACGTAAATAGATCTAATATCCTAAAGTCTTGCAGCTCTCAGATCTCATATTAGCACACAGCTGTGCTAATCGGGAAAATTGGAAGTTTTATAGACTATTGTGCATACAGAAAGACAGACGAGAAGGACAAACCGTAGGTAGGCTATTTAAAATCAAAACGTGTTAACATTTGCTCGTACATGTACATATTCACTAGGATGTGCTAAATATATGTAAGCACTGAGAGATCGAACGGATACTTTCATTTATAAAGACAGAAAATGAATAAAAATATTTTTTCTTAACTTTCATATTTTTAAAGAAAATACTTACCAAAAAGTTCAATAAGTCAGTTGACTCCCGATTCACGTGTCTATGCCATGTTTTTAAACAGCCGACTCTGCTATAAATTTTAACTCTGACCGTTGCACAAAAAGCACGTGCTACTTTTTGAAACATCTAAAAACTCAATTACCTCAATTACCTAGGTGATTTCAAGTATCAACGTTTTCAAAATACAGGATTCCAAATAATGTATACATATTGCAAAGGTCTTAAATTATCATACGGCAAGCCACCCCCCATTTCTTTAAAAAGTAAATCTTAACAGAATATTGTTGTCGTGAAGCAAATATTTTTTAAATGAATTTATGTCCAAAAACATATTGAAAATATAACTCAAAACTGCCATATTTAAGCATTCCAATGCATTATTGTAAGTTTCATATCGAACTATTTGAGACAGGGTCCAATTGAACCATAAACTAGTAAGAGCGAACTTAATTGTCTCCCCTGATTGTGCTGGAACATCATATTAATAAGCGCTTGGGCGTCAACATATTATAATTAATAGTGTCATCATAGAAGACATCAGTTTCAGACTCAAGGATTGTTCTCTATTTGATGACACTAATTGAGACCCAAGTCTTATAAATACAGATTTCAACATCACCAGACAGTGCCTCGACAGATAGACAAAGTGAACAACAATAAGGACTTGGGACCCATCTTCACAGAACGACGAAAGGAAAGAATCTCAGATGTCGGAAAGTGTATCAAGAAAGCGGAACAAGTGAATCTCATTTAGTACTTGCTGTGTGCTGATCTACAATCATACATTAGCACTAGCTTGTGCTAGGAGAGAGAAACGGAGTGCAACAATATGAAGAAGTATGAAAAAAAAGAAGACAAAAAGATTAGAAATGAGATGTTAGCAGATGAAAATCTAAGGCAATCTCACATGGTACATGCTACGTGCTGATCTTTGATCATGCATTAGCACTAGCCTGTGCTATGAGAGAGAGCCAGAAAGCTACATGTACCAAAATTATTGAACACAGAAAGACGGACATCGATTGTAAGAAAAAGACGTAAATAGATCTAATATCCTAAAGTCTTGCAGCTCTCAGATCTCATATTAGCACACAGCTGTGCTAATCGGGAAAATTGGAAGTTTTATAGACTATTGTGCATACAGAAAGACAGACGAGAAGGACAAACCGTAGGTAGGCTATTTAAAATTAAAACGTGTTAACATTTGCTCGTACATGTACATGTTCACTAGGATGTGCTAAATATATGTAAGCACTTGGAGATCGAACGGATACTTTCATTTATAAAGACAGAAAATGAATAAAAATATTTTTCTTAACTTTCATATTTTTAAAGAAAATACTTACCAAAAAAGTTCAATAAGTCAGTTGACTCCCGATTCACGTGTCTATGCCATGTTTTTAAACAACCGACTTTGCTATAAATTTCAACTCTGACCGTTGCACAAAAAGCACGTGCTACTTTTTGAAACATCTAAAAACTCAATTACCTAGGTAATTTCAAGTATCAACGTTTTCAAAATACAGGATTCTAAATAATGTATACATATTGCAATGGTCTTAAATTATCATACTGCAAGCCACCCCCCCCCCCCCATTTCTTTAAAAAGTAAATCTTAACAGAATATTGTTGTCGTGAAGCAAATATTTTTTAAATGATTTTATGTCCAAATACTGATTGAAAATATAATTCAAAACTGCCATATTTAAGCATTCCAATGCATTATTGTAAGTTTCATATCGAACTATTTGAGACAGGGTCCAATTGAAACATAAACTAGTAAGAGCGAACTTAATTGTCTCCCCTGATTGTGCTGGAACATCATATTAATTAGCGCTTGGGAGTCAACATATTAAAATTAATAGTGTCATCATAGAAGACATCAGTTTCAGACTCAAGGATTGTTCTTTATTTGATGACACTAATTGAGACCCAAGTCTTATAAATACAGATTTCAACATCACCAGACAGTGCCTCGACAGATAGACAAAGTGAACAACAATAAGGACTTAGGACCCATCTTCACAGAACGACGAAAGGAAAGAATCTCAGATGTCGGAAAGTGTATCAAGAAAGCGGAACAAGTGAATCTCATTTAGTACTTGCTGTGTGCTGATCTACAATCATACATTAGCACTAGCTTGTGCTAGGAGAGAGAAACGGAGTGCAACAATATGAAGAAGTATGAAAAAAGAAGAAAAAAAGATTAGAAATGAGATGTTAGCAGATGAAAATCTAAGGTAATCTCACATGGTACATGCTACGTGCTGATCTTTGATCATGCATTAGCACTAGCCTGTGCTATGAGAGAGAGAGCCAGAAAGCTACATGTACCAAGATTATTGAACACAGAAAGACGGACATCGATTGTAAGAAAAAGACGTAAATAGATCTGATATCCTAAAGACTTGCAGCTCTCAGATCTCATATTAGCACACAGCTGTGCTAATCGGGAAAATTGGAAGTTTTATAGACTATTGTGCATACAGAAAGACAGACGAGAAGGACAAACCGTAGGTAGCCTATTTAAAATCAAAACGTGTTAACATTTGCTCGTACATGTACATATTCACTAGGATGTGCTAAATATATGTAAGCACTGGGAGATCGAACGGATACTTTCATTTATAAAGACAGAAAATGAATAAAAATATTTTTCTTAACTTTCATATTTTTAAAGAAAAAACTTACCAAAAAGGTCAATAAGTCAGTTGACTCCCGATTCACGTGTCTATGCCATGTTTTTAAACAGCCGACTCTGCTATAAATTTTAACTCTGGCCGTTGCACAAAAAGCACGTGCTACTTTTTGAAACATCTAAAAACTCAATTACCTAGGTGATTTCAAGTATCAACGTTTTCAAAATACAGGATTCTAAATAATGTATACATATTGCAAAGGTCTTAAATTATCATACTGCAAGCCACCCCCCATTTCTTTAAAAAGTAAATCTTAACAGAATATTGTTGTCGTGAAGCAAATATTTTTAAATGAATTTATGTCAAAAAACTGATTGAAAATATAATTCAAAACTGCCATATTTAAGCATTCCAATGCATTATTGTAAGTTTCATATCGAACTATTTGAGACAGGGTCCAATTGAACCATAAACTAGTAAGAGCGAACTTAATTGTCTTCCCTGATTGTGCTGGAACATCATATTAATTAGCGCTTGGGCGTCAACATATTATAATTAATAGTGTCATCATAGAAGACATCAGTTTCAGACTCAAGGATTGTTCTCTATTTGATGACACTAATTGAGACCCAAGTCTTATAAATACAGATTTCAACATCACCAGTCAGTGCCTCGACAGATAGAAAAAGTGAACAACAATAAAGACTTGGGACCCATCTTCACAGAACGACGAAAGGAAAGAATCTCCGATGTCGAAAAGTGTATCAAGAAAGCAGAACAAGTGAATCTCACTTAGTACTTGCTGTGTGCTGATCAACAATCATACATTAGCACTAGCTTGTGCTAGGAGAGAGAAACGGAGTGCAACAACATCAAGAAGTATGAAAAAAGGAGACAAAAGAGACTAGAAATGAGATGTTAGCAGATGAAAATCTAAGGCAATCTCACATGGTACATGCTACGTGCTGATCTTTGATCGTGCATTAGCACTAGCCTGTGTTATGAAGATAAAGTCATTCTAGATCGGATAGTCATTGAGAATCAGGCTTTGCATAAAAGACTGAGATAAAAAGATTAAGCAGTCATTAAGCGTGAAAATGAGGTCAAAACGACATGTTGACGAACGGAAAGACCATAATCTCATTCATTGATAACTTTAATACCAATTCAACTCCTATAAGTTATACTTTTCAAGTAACTCATCTTCTACAAAAGTCTTACAAAGTCGAAAGTTTCACAAAAGTTCACAGAGTCACTGAAGCGTGAAAATTGGGTCGGGGACAGCTGCATGGACCATAATCTTAATTGTCTGTATACCAAATATCAGATGCCTAGCTATTATACTTTTCATGAAACTCTTTTCTGCAAAAGTCTAACAAAAACGTTTTCGCTGTTGCCGCCGTCGGAAATGTTAACCTATTTCTCGCCTTCCGCGACTTAATTTTCATGCAGGAAAATCCATTTCCACTTCATAGCTATGAGTTATATGAAAACTAATTGCCACTTCATTGCTTTCAATTCAACGAAAACTAATGCCACATCATGAGTTCTATGTAAAACTTATGACCACTTCATTAAATAAGTTCAAAGAAAACTAGCTGTCACTTCATTTTCATAAGCTCCCTGGCTGCAACTGTTTTATTCAATGTCACATTAAAAACAATGGTCACTTCATGAATAAAAGTTCTATAAAACATACCCTTACTATGAATTTCTAAAAATAAAATCATTGTCGCTATATTATAAAACCTATTTCATTGCTGTTAGTTCCATGAAAACTCATTGCCATTTCTATACTATAAGTTCCGCGAAAAACTAATTACCACTTCGCTACTATGAATTCCATTAAAAATAGTTGCCACTGTTTAACTTAAAATTCAAGGAAAATCAATGGCTACTTTATCATTCAAATTCCATGAAAATTAAGGGCCACTGAGTTACTAAATGTTCCACGAAAATAATTTAAAATTAAATCGAAATTAATGGCAAATTATTGCTATAAATTGCCACTCTCTAACTTCATAAACTGATTGCTACTTCATTTCTTCAAGCGTTATGAAAATTAATCTTCAGGTCATTACTACAAGTTCCATGAAAACCAATTACCACTGCATTGATTGAAGTTCCACGGAAATTAATGGCTACTTCATTACTAAAGGTTCTATGAAAACTAATTGTGAGTTTGTTGCTATAAATTATGTAAAATCTTTAAGTTTCTCAAAATCAATTGCCACTGCATTACTTTACGTTCCCTGAACACACATTACCACTTCATCACTAAAGTTGTATGAAACTCATTGCCACTTCATTACTTCAATATCAATGATAACTAGCTGTCTCTTCATTATTATAAGTTGCCACTGCATTACTAAACGGTTCCATGAAATTAATGACCACTTCATCAAAGAATAAGTTTAATGAAAACTAATTACCAATTAATTTCTATAAGTTCCATGAAAACTTATTGCCACATCGGTTCTATAAGCTCCATGAAAACTAATTGCCTCTTCGTTTTTATAAGTTCCATAAAAACTAATTACCGCTTCATTACTAAAAATTTTTAAGTACATTGAAAGCTAATTGCCACTTCATTACTATAATTTGTTAAGTTGCCACAACACCTGGTTTAATCAACCTTTTCTCTTGAAATGACTGTACCATGTCAGGACCATTAAAATTTCTCGACTTTGCCTAGTTTTGTCTCTTGTTTTTAGACATACCAGTTAGGTAGTTTTGTTCTTACTCATTTCCACTGTATTACATAATTTCTATGAAAACTTATTGCAACCTCATTGCTTTTACTTTTATGAAAACCAATTGCCACTTCAATACTATAAGTTTCACTTATGCCACTTCATTTCTATGAGTTCCACGAAAATTAATGACCACTTCATTGCTACAAGTTCCCTGAAAAGTTATTGCCGCTTTCTTACTTCTTATCTTTATTCATTAATATAAGTTCTCTGCCACAGCATTACTAGATGTTCCATGAAGATCAGTTGCCACCTCAAAATCATTTGTTAACTGTGACCTTTTACCAAATTCGTAGATCCACATTAATCTTCAACTTTTTAGCTGCACTAAGGCAAGTTGTAGGTTGTTATTGAATAATAAAAAGACACAGTGATAAAGTTTCATGAAATGTTTTACTGTTACATGTACAATTGAGTTTGCTCCTGTATTTATGTTGATACCATAACATAACCAATAGAAATGGTGAAGACATTATCCTTCCTTATTGCAGATTATCCTTAACTAGAGATTCTTTTATCCCTGCTACCATTAGACTATGGAATGACTTAGATATAAACATTCGACACATGCAATCAGCTAAAAAATTCAAATACGAACTTAAGAAAAACAGTAACTCTACTGTGAAAGTTCCTAAATACTTTTCCTATGGCCCACGAAAACTCAACATGATATTGACCCAATTGAGATGTTCCGCTTCATTCCTAAACGGTGACCTATTCAAAGCCAATATTATAACAGACTCTTCTTGTCGATGTGGCTTTGCCATTGAAAACATAAACCATTACTTCTTCGAATGTCCCTTATATAACGAACATAGAGCTATACTTGTCAATGATCTCAGCTGGCTCCCAAATAACACCATTTTAAATGCGACTCTTCTTACATGTGGTAGTACCGCATTAAGTCAAGAGCAAAACGAGACTATTTTCAAACATTCATTTGATTATATCAAACGGACTAAGAGATTTTTAATAGTGTAGGCCCCACTCATCATTTCTTCCAACACAGACACCAAGCAATCCCTTCTCTTACTTCTATTACTCCTAAAAAGTTTTTCTTTCTTATTCTTATTCAGCAATTATACTTTTTATTGTTTGTTTTGTTATTTACAAATGTAACTTGCATGCATGCTCAACTTGTATATTCATTGTATTGTTTAATTATGTTATGGAGAGGACTTCATAAGTATGTTTTACTTGTGTCCAATCCAATTTGTGTATTTTTACAAATAAAATATGTTTAAACTAACCAATAGTCAACTACACTCCGTGACCTTGTTTGCTAAAGGGAAACAAAATAAGGCTAACCCTGGTTGAATTTTAGGGCCGACTCTCACTCATGAAAAACAAGGAAAAACAACTCCCAAATTGAACTATATCGGTAAACAGGAAGTAGATATCAGACAGACCAAATTTCGATTTGCAATAAAGAACCTCATACTGAAGCGATATACCAAATTTCAAGTTACTGTGATATATAGTTGCTGAGAAAACTGTGATGAAAGTTATCTTGCAGACGGACAGACAGAGATAAACCAGTATTCCCCTCTCTTCTTCGAAGCAGGGGTATAACAAGAAAATTGGTATGCTATGAAATAGAATGAAACCACAATAGAATATGAAAAATTCTATTTACAAGGCAAATAGAAGCTACACATTTATTGATGTATGACAAACTTAACAATTATTACAACAGATAAATATAGCGATCACAAACATAGAATTCTTCTCCTGTTCTCATTATTAAAGCTTTCTTGTTTTACAAATCCAGATTAAATTACATATCCATTACCAACAACGTTAAATGTTGAATTCTTAAAAGAACTAATTCCCTTTGCTGTTCTTGATGTAGTAGTACAAAAAGACCATGTATATTTTCAGCTACATCTAAACGATCAAATTTTTTTTTCCATTGTGAAAAGTAAACAAACATACATGTAATTTTAAATTTTAATAACAGAAAAAAATATATAACACAATCTGAAATTTTTTTTTTTTACATTTTTGAGCAATTTCTCTATCAAGACTAGATTTTTTAATTGGAAATAAAATAATATGATAAAACAAATTGAATAATTTCAAAGGTCTCCTCAACAAAATGGCACTTTAATAAAACAGCTAAAATAAAAGATTTATAAAATTGTATATTTTACTATAAAAGATATGTTTGAAAAATCTTAAAAAGCCAATAAATAACTTAAAGCAAATCAATTCATTAAATATTTCTTGAGTAAACCTTAAACATTTTTAACACAAGTTATTGTAGGGGTTGATTTTTCAACTAAACTAGATAAAAAGAGAACTTTTGTCCTACTTTTGGGACCAGATTTAAAGCTGAACCAAAAACAACAAAGGAAAAAATAAATCTGATTCTTTACCAGATTTTGATTAAGTATATACGTAACAAAACCTAACAAAATGTAACAAAATAGAAAAAAATACAACAAAACTAAAAAGCAAACAATTTTAAAAATTTAAAATGAGTGTTTGTCTATACACTGTATGTTAAAAAAACTAGCAGAGAAATTGAAAATGCCACAGGAATATGAAGAGCAAAGTACTAAAAAAGCATCAGTAACTCTTACTCAAAACAACAATATCATCCAAAATTTAATTAGTACATATCAACCGTACTAGCAATTCATTGCATTCAAAATACAAAAACTTTATAATATAAATTTGAAACTTTGCTTGATATGAAAAAAAATCAAAGCAACTTTTAAAAAACTTACTATTTAGTGAACTTACAAATTTCAGGCCTAAAATTTTATTTACGTAAACACTCAGTGCATTCAAATTCATTACATACATTTTTTTGCTTTTAAAGAGTACTACACAATCAAGCTTTATCATGAAATCATTAGATCAATAATCATAAACCAATCATTCTCCTCCTTCAGTTTTCACATCATCATTAACCAATCAAAACTCATGTTCCTTAATCACAACATCTTTTACCAATCAGAATACACGTTACACTTTTGACTCTAACCAATCACACCTCATGAAACATGATGCTCTCTATGGATGCTCTCTCTATGGTCTTCAATGTCACCAACTACCCCACTTTCACAGCTCTCAATGATAGAATTACTATACATAGATTTAGTATTAGCAGGACTATTTCCTTTCCAACAATCGTTAGCATTGGATACTAAATAAATCATGGCTTTTGGAAGTCGACTAGTTTTGATCAGATAGTAAATAATTATGCGAATCAGCATGTGACTGACAAGCATCAGACAGGCGTACACGAACAAAATGTAACACGTGTTGAAGAGGATCTGTCGTAGAGTATTAACAAGGGGAACTAACTCTGAATGGAGGTAATGTATAAACAGCCCTTCATCCATTTCTGAAACAGAAAACAGTTAAGTTTTAATTTTTTTCCCATCATTTTTAAAGTTGCATCACATAAACAGTAAGTCAACCAAGAATCCTGTAAAACATTCAAAATGTTAACCAAAAAATTCAAAATGGTTACAATTTTTCATATATCTTTCTGCATTAATTGTAGGCATTCAATAAATTTTTCACAATCTTCAGATAAAAATTGCCATCGTTTAATTGTCATGTACTAGTCTGCTTATTCCTATCTAATTGTTATCTTTCTCATAACTATCTGTCTTCTGTAGAAATAGTTGGAACACATCGAACATGGTAAATCAAAACATTCAAAAGAACTTAGTTTTAACCTGTTCTAGCACATTTTCATAAGCAGTACCTATATGTAGCTTCTTTATGGTTTCCATTTGTGTATTATCACTAGACACAAACTTACCTGTGAAAGGTGAGGTAGATACAGGTAGAAAATTACAAGAGGTAACGAGATCATGGACCCTCAGATTGATGGATGAACAAATACTATCATCACCGGTCATGGCACAGATTTCTACTAAAATCTTCTGTAAAACTTCATTCTGTAAAATCAAGGTCAAACATGAAATTAATATGGTGCTCAAATACACAATAATAAATCATTTTCATATGCAACATTTATAAATGATATATGATACAACAAGCATTTAAGAACTGCTTACAAAAATCCTTTCTATGCAATCATGTTTACATTTGTATTTTACCAGAAAATTCGCAATACTTATTGTTATGGTTTAATTGCATGTTTTTAAGTGGTGTCATCTTCAGTATATTTTGGACTACAAGGTTCAAATCCTACCCAGGTATTTCTTTTACATGTATTAAAGTGCATTGCATAAATTCAAATAATAACTCAGTATATACCTGTGAAGCAACAGTGTTGGTCAGGAAGCTATTTATGGCCACCACTTCAGAATCAACCAATGACTTGTGCTCTTTTAAAATGTTGTTGAGGTCAAAAGTCACCTCTGATAAAATCCTATTGGTAATATCTACTTGTCTATGTAATTGTGGAATGATTGATTTAGTGTCTATGAGAAATGTTGCTGTTTCTATGGAAACTAAGTCTGATGTTGCCTTGGTTACTAAACAAATGACTAGAATGAAGGCTCCTACTAACACAAATCTCCACAAAATAGGAGCTATAAGATGTTTATATAAAAAAGCTAAAACGCTGAGTAAAGTTTTCAGCATGAATGACTTGGGTTCATTCTCATTATAAGATCTACGTTTTTCCTTCTGCTTTTTCATCCAAAGTTCTCGTAAGATTTCCTGCTTGGATTTTTCAGCAGTATTGGCATACAACTGCAAAGGGTCAGTTTTCCCCGATAAAATATCCTCCTTGTTTTTGAGAAAATTGTAAGGGTTCTCAGTACTTGCGACATTTTCATATTTACGATTGTTCTGTCCAGTCTGCCAAAACTGAATCTTTTCAGCAACATGGTCAGTTGGGACTTCAATGTCAACACCGGTTTTAGCTTTCTTCAAGGATTTTTTCAGCCAAACAAATCGATAAGACAACATTAATATATCCATTGAAATAAAGAAACAAATGAAAACTGGTAACATTATCTCCCTTATTTGATCTATCATCTTAGCTTTGGTTGAAACAGAATCAACTTGAGGCTCCATGTATTCATGTTCACCATCCAACTCTGAGAAGTTGGAAGGGGTCCAGATTGCTTCCCCTTGTTCTAAGATTTGAAATCCAAAACTGTATCCAAGGTTTACAGTAGGTTTAGGGTCCACTTGTTGTTTGGTTGGTGCAACGTTGGAAGGAATTTTCATTTCTGCTGGTACAAGATCCGACATAGATTTTTTCAACCTGTAAAATAGCATTGTTATTTGTCATAAAATATATATTCAGTATTAGTTAATTTTACTTTTAAATTTGAATGCCACTTTAGAATTTCTCTGCCTTCTATATGGGTAAATAAGTTTTTGTGCACATTATTTTTTTTTTCAATACACTCAGAAGGTTAACATTTTTTACATATACTGTATGTAGTTTCTGTACAGATATAGTGAAATGCATCATTTATTTCAATATTAGTCATAAATATTTAATCAAATGTATTAACTTTTTGTATCAGCCTTTTGGCTAGTGCTTTCAAGGCAAATACATAAAAAAAGAGCAATCATTATTGTTATTTCTCTCTTTTTGATATTGTTTAAAATGCTAGCATCTGCAATCCTTGTAGCATCTTATTATTTTAATCTCTATTTGAATGTATCATGAAAAGGCAGCTAACTGTACAGTAAGATAACCACCTTCTTCTTCATATATAAATCTGTTAAAATAAAAAACAGTCGGATTTCTTTAATCAGGAAGTAGGTGGTGACAGACCTGAAATCGAATCCCACTTTATGGGACCTCATCTTGATGCTGTATACAAAATATAAAGTGGATGTGATTAGTAGTTGCTGAGAAAACTGTTACGAAAAATTCTTCCGTGAAATCTTGACAAAAATAATTCTTATTTACCTATCCATAATAGTATCTCTGAGGTTGAGGACCTGTTCCACACCATCGATTTCTAACCACCTCATGAAATCCTTCAAACCCTCAAAGGTATGTTCAATTCCATCAATAACTTGCTGATCAATAAACCTTTCCTTTGGAAATTTCAACCAGGCGTTAGTTTTAAACTTCCTTAATAGTTCAAGGTAATTGGTTTGAACATGCCCAAAATGACCTTCTAGTGCTTCTGAAGTATCCTTTTGGAATTTTGCAAGTTTTGCTAAAATCATGGTTGTCTTTTCTGACAAGCTTCCATTTATCACATTATCTAAAATACCGTTTTTAAGATAAAGTTGTCGTAAAAGTTTTTGTATGTCTGTTTGTATTGAGTTGTCTACCTTGTTGATGTTTTCCTGTATATGTACTGAGCATGCTCTTAAACGACGAAATGTTTGATTGAAAGCTAATCGTAACTCAGTTTCTTCATACTTATTGATTTTAGCCATGTGGTTGCTTACTGATTCATGAATTTTGGCACTTGTATTTGACACAATTGTCAAATTTCCAACTAGAGGTCCTTGAACTATGTAAAACACAGCAAGTAATATAGAAAATGTAAATATGACAGCATACACAATATACAGAGTACATAATGTACAAAACACACTTTTGGACACAGGTTTTGTAAACAAGGTCAAGGTCAAAGGTTGATTGACATTTCTTTCATCATCCTTTGCACCAATGTAAGTTGTTGTCTGAGGAGGAATGAACTTTTTGACCTCTGGGCTCTTCACAGGTTTCATTCTATAAATTACCAACAAGGCAACAATAAAAGCTGCAAAAATAATACATGTAAATATGAAGGTAACGATGATTGGTATCCATGGAAACTGGTAAAGGTCAGTTTTCATTTCCGTCAATGCATACTCTGTCGGTGGATATAATGGAGGCTGTAGGATGGACAATAACACATGATGGCTGACATATGAGTCGTTGATGCAAGCAACAAAAACATTTGGCAAGTCTGTGTTTGGTGTCTTGAAGTCAAAGTTCAAATTGAATTTCACTGGACATTTGACGAATATGTCGAAAGTTTCCAACTTGCTCTCCATGAATTGGTCAAAGACTTCTACTGTAAAGTAACCAGGGCACACCTCAAGTTTACCTAAAATAGAAATATTAACATGTAAGCCAACACATAGACCAAGTATTTAAATAGCATGATCAGTACAACAACATAACAAACTTTGCTGAATTCTGACATTTTCATTCGCAGATCATGGAAGCAAAAACATCGGGGGATGGATATTTTCCACATAAGTCCCGACAGCGGGTCTTCTCTGACGAAATAATCTATGGGTCTTTTCAGGAAAATTGCATTCATATAAGTGTATATGCAGAATTATTATCATTTGTGCAATAGTTATCAAATCAGCAAGCCATTTTTGCAGAAAGAATTTCTTGATATTTGAACATTTTACTATTCTGCGTTACCTTGTAACTTGATAGTCCATGTCTGTATAGTTTGGTTCCAACTAACAGCACCAGAAAGTGACTGTCCTATAATAGAGCTCTTTGGAAGCTCATCTTGGAAATAACTCAAAATGGAGGAATTGTCTGAAATAAAAGAAAAGATATCCATATATATACATATTTTTTTCCTTTTTTGAGTTATACTTTAAACATTTTTATGTTAGATGCAGTTTTAAAACAAATTTCAAGAGAAGTTTTTCAGAAAAATATTTACACAGGGAATTGAATTATTCATATATTTCTAACAAAATGAAATCCATTTCTATGACATCCTTTTATCTACCAAGCAAATATCTAAAATTTGATTACTTTACTTCTGGAGGAATAAGCCATCATTTGATCATGCCCTCAAAAAACTTTTTCACTTTTCAGGGAGCTTATGAAACTAAATGCTTAGTTACAGCATTTAAAGATAATTTATTATCCGTACCAACATAAATTCTAATGTAAGCGTTTCGTCCAGCATTGGGTACCAGATATTCAAATCCTGCTCCCGTCTCCGTCTCGGTTGCCTTAACTTCTATTTTAGATGGTAAATACAATGGCTGCGGCGGGTAAATGTCCGAGAAGTTCTTCCCCAGACATCCACCTTTGTTAAACGATTGAGAGCTGTACAAAAATGGACTTTCCACTTGAACATGTGTGGAATAAATGTCTATGTGACTATGCAATGATTTATGCTGACGAATGTTAAACTGTTTTCTCGTGTTAAACTGATGAGGTTTCTTGATTCCATGGACAGAATATTTTGTCTTTGATTTATCGCGATAATTTGTTCCCATCAAAATGATCTCATCGTTAATTTCTGGGAAAGCGTTGTGATAAGTCCTAAGAAATTCTGACTTAAATTCTCCTTTCTCATTGTAAGATTTGTCTCCCTTGACAAACTTTGTCCGTTTTTTGAATGCATAGTTAATACTTGTCATGTTGACAGTATAGTCAATCTGATAGAGATGGGGTGGTTCCTTGTATTTCATGTGACACATGAACCGGTCTTCAATGGATGTGAACACTGGCTCCAAGGTAAAAATATGCAAGTCGCCTGCAAGAAAAAACATAGTTTTGAAAAACATTAAGGTTTACTATAATAGTAATATTATACATCCTTATTTTCAAGAAAATTAATCTTAAGTTTCTATAAAAAACCTTAGTACCACTTTTTATAAGAATCATGCAAAGAGCGATTCATGGGTGGAAAGCCTACACAGATTTATTTTTGATTAGTTACTCCTACTAGCACCCTGCTTTGATCTGTTGTGTTCTTTTTTCAAACTATCCCTGGTCCTGAGAGAAAAAAAGTATATGGAATGCATTGGAATAATGTAAGAAAGGGAGATAACTCTTAAAATTGTCAATAATTTCAATAGAAACCATTGTAACAAAATCGCAAGATTTCTCCCAGGACCAGGCAGTTATGAACAAATTGCTTTTTATTTCTTATTTTATATACTTTGAACTATCTTTCGTTAAAAATAAACCACAGTAGCCTTTCTATCGATGAATCACTTTTCTTCAATTTTGCATGATTCTTAGGTGGACTACTACTTCAAAGGATAATCAATTAACATCAAAATTGTCTCCCCTTTGGAAGAGAAAATAGAAAATAATTTTGATATGCATTTCAAGTGCTAAATATCTTCTATGTGTTGAATGCATATAATGGCAGTAATAATAAAATATTTTGGTATATGTTGCAGCTTCTAATAAGTTTAAAATTTGAATGCACTAAGCTTTCTTTCATTTAAAAGGATCCTTAATTATGATAACACAATGAATCAAAGGGCGCGTTCGACATTCCCTCCCTGGGCAGCCTAGGTAGATTATATTTCCCGGGTTGAAATATAAAACAAAACGCAAGTGACCTCTGTTTTGTATGGGTCAATGATCTTTTTAACAAATAAAACTGTACATTCTGAACAGCCTAGCTATATAGATTTCATATGCAACCTACATCATTACACAGGTTGTTCTTGTTCTGCCCAAGTGAGCGACAATTATCCTACCTGGGGCTCCCTGGGTTTGAATGTCGAACGCAAGCAAAGTCTACATACCTGTGGCACACTCTACTTCCTTTACGGGGCAAGCATCACTGAAGTACGTCTGACATGACCAGTCTGTGTAACAGCTGATGTCACAACATTCACCTAGAAAATAAAATATGGAATATAGCTTTTTACATGTTAGATAAGAATATTAACAGAGTTACAAATAAAATAAGCATAAATGCAAATGTCATCATACCCCATTCACACTATGCTAAATTTATCTGATTTGACCCAAATTAATTTCAAATTAGATTTTGATTGTGTGAACATTTTAATCTTGGTCAAAACTGGATTAAAATTACCTCTCATACAAGGTGAGTTAATGCACGGCTAACCCAGATTAGTTGCCTCAGTATGTGATGTGAACAAAAAAGAGGAAGTGATCCAAGTTTGTTACCATAGCAACACATTACATTTTATAACGTCAACAAAGAGAAATAATTTTTGGCGATAGTTTTATAGAAAACCGAAAAAGAACATGTCAAAAGTAATTCCCCTCATGTGTTTTAATTTTGATGACACAATGCTATTTTTGAAAATGGAAAACCCCAAAGTGAAGTAGATTATTTGTAGTGTGAACCGAGGTAACTAATCTGGATTTTTTACTAAAAGTTGAATTTCACTTTGAAATTAATTTTTAAACTTAACTGTAAAATTTGGTTTACAAATGTTTATGGATGGATATTTGTTTAAAACATTATTTAATATTTGTTTTAAGTTAATCAAGTACAAGTGAGTACAAAACTGACCTTCATAAGGTGATCTACAGCTAGGATATTTCAGGCACTTCCTGCAAGCCTCTTCATTAGTTTTACACTGCTTTGTGGGAAATGTATGAGAAATGGTGTCATCCACTGTCTTTCCAAATATGTCTGTGAACAACTTTGTGGTGTATGGGCAAACGATACTTTTGGTCTCCCCAATGAATGATGTCAAAAATTGTTGCTGCAAAAGAATATTTTACAGTAATGTTGGTTATTTCATAGCTATTTTTAGTATGTTCACTTACAATTAAACATACATATATTTCAACTTTTTTTCATAAGAAATACAAAATGGCCTTATTGGAAATATATTTGAATGCCTAATAGTCCTTTGCTTCTAGATAAAACACATCTATTTCTACTGAGTAAATTCTTGGGTTCTAAGACTATTTTTATTTAACAAGTTTCAAAACTTCTTGAATACTGTAAACATACTTATTTTCGCGGGTACTTATTTTCACGATTTCCGTATTTGAAACAAGTTCGCGGGTACTTAATTTCACGGTTTTTCTCATTGACCATTCGCGGTTTTCGCGGATTAATGATTGAAAGTTTATATAAACCTAAAATAACGCTCCTTTTTTAATAATTCGTGATTAAAAATAAATACTGACGACAACTGACTAATTAATTGAGGCTATGAATTTGTAAGTTCTTTAATATTTAATTTAATTTCTTTCAAATGTCGTATTTGTTAATATGTTTGTTGGTCAATTATAAATTGAAGCGCATTATTGATTTACTAATTACTCAGAAGCCCAATTAACGATCAAAATTTATTGTGGCTACCATTCCATCGATTATCACACAACTGAATGGTTAAAGATTAGGTACAAAAAGGATGGTCAGCTTGGGTCATTCATTTCTAGCGTGTATTGGAAAGGTCAAAGGTTGTGTACAATAGAAAATATCAATTTAAATCAAGATTAGCTTGGGTCGATTGTAAAGATGTTTTGATAACAATCCCTTTGATATTTCACATTCACATAGAACCGTTACTTTCAACATCGAGAGTACACTCTAGCCAATAAGTATTACATGAAAACAAAGGTTAAAATTTTCTTCCATAAATATGGTATTTAATTTCACGGGTATTTATTTTCGCGGAAATTAAGTGACCGCGAAATCCGTAAAAATAAATACCACGCGAAAATAAGTACGTTTACAGTATTATTATCTTACATTATTCATTGTATTGACATCATGAGGACAATCGGTAGAGAACTCTCTATTCAAGAACGTCTGTCCATCCTTGTATGACATAGGGCATTCTGGGATTGCAGTGTCCTTGGAGTTACATTTGACCTCTGTAGCAGATGATGTGTGGTTTTTGATGATGTACAGGGTAATTTTGTACTTGTCTGGAAGCTGGTGTCTAAATGGGCAAAATTTTTAATATAATTTTCTAATAAAAATATAATATTGTAAATGACTTACTTAGGCTTGGTTTTTATTTTCAAAGATGATATACATGTACAAGGACATTCTGAATTTGTCTTTGAATTGGTGTTTTGATTGACAAAATAGACAAATTATCTTATTTGTTCATTTCATATGACTGAGGTGGCACAATACCACACCTTGGTCAATTAAATCTGTTAGCTGGTATAAAATCAACAGACTCTCACCTAGTTTTTTTACCTTGATGGTCAAGCAATTCAGTTCAGAGTTTTATTAAAACCCATAATAAATTCAATAAGAAAGAAACTTTACTTTATTTCCAAAGCATATAAGAAGTGGAACAATTTATAGTGAATACAACATCATGTCCTTCACTCGTGTTTTCATATGGTTGCTGTTTAGCTGTGATATGTGTATTTGTTGATGCGTTGTGTTTCCGGTCTACTAATTTTGTCTCTTTTTTTCTAAGCTTGGAGACTTATTAATGTCCCTTTTGGAATTTCTTTGCTTCTATTCAAGAAATCAAATGATTATTACCTGCAATAGTCCTTCCTAATATCCTGATAAAATGTCTTGCTGCTCTCATTCTGGAACGAGTCCTGCCTCAGAAAGTTGTACTCATTCTCATGGTCGATATCAATGTATTTTGGTATGAGATAGAGATTTGACACTTCGACCTTGACCTGGAGGCCAGTCTCTCTGATGAAGGGGAAGGCCTGAGACTGGGCGTTGTTGGGTAAGAACATGCTGGACTCCAGCTTCCTTATCTTACCAAGTCTCTCGTGGAACACATTGGAGGAAGTTGTTAAAGTTATGTTTGAGTCATCTACAAAAGATTGGAAATTGTTGAATTGATTCATATCATGCTATGCATGAAATATGGAAAGTATTGAATAAAAAGTTGCGAGCACCAACCATAAGTCACAATGAAGGCTGCTGGATGGTTTTAAGTGTGGATTTTTAAATTTCTGCTGAAATATGTAAGTTGTGTTGCATACACTTACATGTATTCTAGATCTTATTATCCTCTATAGTTCAATGCATCATGTTGAAGGAGCTTTAACTTTGTAGTTTTATGTCATATTTCAAATGAATGTAAATGCAAAATTCTTCATCTGGATATCTTTGTGCTTTCTAACAACCATGAAATTGACAAAAAATGCCTTATATTCTTTACATATATTTAGCACAGAATAATAACTTACCGTAGATTTTTTGTCATAGTATATTCAGTCAAAGAACTTCACTCATTTTTTACTAGACCCACGTTTATGTCAATAATACATCTGATCATTATGATACCTACCAAAATTTTAAAGAATGGAATGCATGTCTAGGGATTGTCACTTATTGAAAATTGAAAGCTTGAAAAATGTAGACTGCTTATGAAAAGATGTTAATATTTCAATTTTAGAGAAACATTGCAATATTGTCAATAATATTTTAGAGAAAAAAGCAACAACAAAAACTGGAAACAAAAAATATTAGCATTAAATTTGTTCTCCTGAACAAATATTTCACATCTCAGCGTCACATTATCCATCAATAAGCATTATAATGATTCATACCCGACTGTGTGATGTGTTTGTTCCAACTGACACTGTCAGCAGGGAATGCCGCCCCAATACAGATGGTATCCTGAGTGCCGCTACATGCTGCCACTTCATAGGATGCTCCACTACACTGGGTACAAGGACGGCAGATGAGGTCACTGTTGGAGGTACACGCCTTGGACATGTAGTAACCCTCCTTACAAGAGGTAGAACAAGCTGAAATAAGAACAAATACATATATTATACACCAATACACTGAGTACAGGGGCGACAGATGAGGTCACTGTCAGAGGTACACGCCTGGGACATGTAGTAACCCTCCTTACAAGAGGTAGAACAAGCTGAAATAAAAACAAATACATATATTATACACCACTACACAAGTACAGGGGTGACAGATGAGGTCACTGTCAGAGGTACACACCTGGGACATGTAGTAACCCTCCTTACAAGAGGTAGAACAAGCTGAAATAAAAACAAATACATATATTATACACCACTACACAAGTACAGGGGTGACAGATGAGGTCACTGTCAGAGGTACATGCCTGGGACATGTAGTAACCCTCCTTACATGAGGTAGAACAAGCTGAAATGAATACAGTGTAAATCTGTTTTATTTTCTCTTAGGTTTTTGAGTCCAATCAGGGAGTACCTTTACAAATACATTTCGTAACAAAGCTTATAATAATCATAGACTTAAAGATTTAGTTTAAAAATTGTTTTAAACATTTTTTGAAAGAAGAGTGTCATTTCTATGTTTGCTGTATTTTCTAATGCAATTAATTTCTTTTTCGTGTAGCCATTTAGAACAACAGGTCTCATGTGCTGCAATTTCATTTACAAATCATAATTATTGTAGTCCTATTATACATTTTGCAGGAATTTGTATTCAAAGCAAACAATGTTAAGACAACAGTAGACTTCCAATCAACAAATCGTAACCAAATGATTCTTTTATAAATGTGATTGGATGGATTTAAAGGATTGCATTCATGTCCATTTAATTACCTCTACATTTCCTGTCTTTGTAAAAGAAGCCACGTTTACATCTACAGGTCATGTGACCAAGGTCAGTTTCACACCTGGCGTACGTCTCACACTGAGATTTGTCCGTCAGACAGGAAGTATGTAGAAGTTGTACCCTTGTCACCAGAGACATGCTGCTGCTGTTTAGGGAAATGGCCGAGAGGTCAGGATTGGTGGAGTAGGAACGGATTTTTCCTGAAAACAAATTTATCATTCATTGTACTGTAACTTTTGAGAATGAAATCATTTCACATGAATGTTTTTCATGGACAAGTATTTGTATGTTATTTTTAAAATGTAACTCAAATTTGTGTAATTCTAAAACTCACAGATCAATGTCCCCATGAAATTTATGAAAATTGGTGCCCAACAAACATCATTACTTCTACAGTAAATCTATCTAAAATCTAGTGTTTATCTTGTATGATACCACTTATTCTTTTGAAATTATTTCTGTGTGTTTTTTACTGTGTAGTTTATCATAATTATTTAACACATACATGTATTCTATTATTGAGGGAGGACGTCATTATGCATCCAAAACATTTATTCTTAAAACGTTATGAAACTGAATCATGAAATTTGTTGAGAGCTATAATTTTCTAACAATTTTCTTATGGATAAATTGATTGTGAAATTCTTTTCTGTATTTTTTCTTCCCTCATTTGTCATAAGGAAAAATGGTTTGACATTTTCATTTCTATTATCATTAGTTAAGTCATCACTTTTCTAGTGAGCAGTTTATGATTAGCTTTATAGAAACCTGTGATTTTTTTTTTAAACATATTTTGTGATATAGCAGGCAGGAACTGCTTACTCTTCTGGAGCATCTGAGTCCACCCTTGTTACAACTTGAGTTCACGTTGTTAATTGCTATTCTGTAATTCAGTTGTTTTTGTATTTCTGTGTTTTATGTTGTCTGATTTTTTGTCCTGTTCCCTTGGTGTTCACTAGTTTTGTCTCTGCTTTTTCAGACTATTGACATTCAGATGCCAAATTGGTACCTCTGCTTCTTTCACATTTCAATGCCCTCTAATAATACTTTATTTTTTCATTTATGAATTTTGATATTCTATGCTAATAATTGGTTTTACTTCAGTTCACTAAGACCTTACTAATAATGGCACCAGGAGGGATAGCAACATTGAGGACATGCTTTTGTCTGAAGTTTGAGACAGCCAGCACTGATGCTATGGTAACCAGAAACAAGATTCCTAAACACCAGGTCCATTTTAGTTTATGTTTTTGTCCAATGGGTGATGACTTCATTTTGTGGCATTGCATCCCACCATTATATAAGCTACATTTTGATTGGATAGAATGGCTGTCTGTCAAAGTTCTCTTTTCAGTTTCTTGTTCCTGAAAGGAAAAAATAATAAAAGCTTTAAAAAAATAACATAAGATTCTGGAACAAGAGGGACCAAAACATGTGTAGAGAAGAGGGGGTCAATGGAGAAAGTATCCATGAATTTGATACTTTTGTTCTGACTTCCATTTTATTACAGTAAAAAAACACATAATTTCCTTTTTGCTAAAGTCATACTGTCTCAGGACCCCACACAGTAAATAAATGAATAACATCATTGTTACTTAATATCCTTATACATCAATATAAAATTCACCAACAAAATAAAATGATAATAAAATAAAATATAAAATCCCAATAAAAATGTTTTCCTTTATAATTCTTCAATTATCCACAGGGGCTAGTGTATAGTGAAAGGGATAGAGGGGGATATATATTTTTTTACTATACACAAGCCCCTGTGATTTATCATGTCCCCATCTTCACTTATACACTAAGTTTATAAACAGTTCGTCTGTTTAGAAATTTGCCCTAAAACTTTTCAAATTACAAAATAAATCGTTATATTAACAGGAGACAAATTATCTTATAAAGTTATTAACTTATATGAGTTGATTTTATCAAACTTTAATGACTATGACTTCATAAAATTTTTATACTTTATAACCAGTGCATTCTCTTCTTATTGCCACAGTCAATTTCATAATATATAACCCCTAAATTTTTATTAGAATATTCGCCTTTTATTACTTTCATTTCAAAAAGAAAGCTTTACATATAAACATCTTTAAGGGTACCTTAGTTCAATGGCCTACATATAAAGTCAAAGAGATGTGGTTTGTTTTTAATAAACACTCAAGGCCTTTGTACAGTGTACCCGTACAAAATCCAATTGCCCAAGCAGAGATGTTAGGAAAATTCTTGTTTTTTTTGTCTTAAGCTTCAACAAATATGATCATTTCAAAAGTTATCTGTGTCGTGCTGAGAGACACTGCTGAATACCATATGCTTCCACAAAATATAATATCATATCAAAACTTTTGAAATAGGATACAAGATAATAAAATCGTTCAAAAAGAGATTGTCCATAATTAATTCTACCTCATTAGCCAATGACAAATACACATTAAAACCCCACACAGGGGCTCACAGAAAACTGATACATATACTTTACATTATGACTTTGGACTGTCTTTTAATAAACGAATATCTTAAAGCCTGATCCATTAATTTGCATAAGGTTGACTAAAAATATCTTATACGGTAACTAAATTAAGACTCTGCTTCTATTTTAATGGGCTGTTAGCATGAGAAGAGACAGTTTAATACGGTTACAATGAGATTACTTTCTGACGTTTTTGAATTTTTATAAAACAGAGATGAGCACTAGTTGCCACTTCCTCACTTTTCACTGAGATCTTTAATTTCGTTGAAATGAGTTTTTTACCCCTTTAAAGTCTTTGTAGAGATAAGTTGACATTTTCAATTAAGATTTCTACCTGCTTGACTTTTGACCTGAAAATGTGCAAAGTGAACAATATGTGTTGAAATTATGTAATAAATTGCCCAAATTAAAAAGTAACTTGAGCTTTGGAATAAACAGATTGTTTGACATCCTAATACATTAAGAAAATATAGAAAATGTAGAAAAATTTTGAAGTCTGAAGATCAAATCGATGATGGAAAGGGGGGGGGGTGTATTTTTGTTGAAACATCATACACAATATTAGTGCATATCCAGGGGGTGGTGACCTAAGGGTTGGAACTGCCCCCCCCCTTTTTTTAAATTTTGTTATTTTCATGTAGATTTTCAACCAAATTGAAAATTAGATTAAAAAAAACCTTCTATCTTCAATGGACTGTTGGTTGAACACCTCTTTTAAAAACATTTTGAATCCTTAAGTGTACATATTGAAGAGGTACTCTTAAAAAGGCCCTAACGTAGCTAAATAGTTTGTCCTACTTGATTCTGTGACAAACATCGTCCCTTTTGTCTATTATTCTACAATATAATAAATTGAATTTAATTGCAACTCCAAGACAAACATCAACTCCCTAATAAAACATAGGTACATTTTCATTAATGAATAAATTGAGTCTGTTTTTGATCCACAAAGAGCCAAAACACAAATTACAAAGTGTCAAATGGATTATTATTTAGATATCTTAAACAAACAGATAGATCCCAAAACAAATGTTAATTTGTGTTTTGACATGTACATTCCAGGAGGACCCCAGACACCAAAATATGTCCTCTCCATAATGTAAATCTAAAGGCTGATGCAGCAATTTATATCCTGACCAACATGTCACAAGTTGTATACAAGTTGCCACGACAGGGCTTTTTAAGGATTATAAAACAAGTAAACTAGTAAATGTTCTATATAAATGTTTGGTACTATCAAATGAACCTAAATGTTTTATTTTTCTACAGATTATTTATTACATTTGTACTAAAAGTGCTATCATAGAACCAAAATTATAAAAAAAGTCAGCTATAATCTGGTTAACTTATAACTCATAACTTATAACTTATGCTGATATTGTCAAGAAGGACCCTCTGGTATCAGCAAAAATCTATGTTTTTTCCACAAATAATGAAATGAAATTGAAAATGAATTTAACATACACATCCTCACATCATAAATAATTGAGACAATTTTTGAAGTTGTATCCAGGGACGTATAAAGGGTTTGAAGTTAAAGGAACAAAAATTGCCTCATACATGTACACAAATTGTCATGGAAATTTTAAGAAACTTTGCAACAAAGGCTTATTTATTACAAAAATGAAAAATTTTCAAGTCTGAAGCAAGGAGGGGTATGTGCCTAACCCTTGTCCCTTTTTTAATTCCTCCACTGGTACTCCTCTACAGTTAAGAGTTGTCAGCATAGATTAAATCATGTAATATACAATTAGATACACCGAAGTAAAGTCAAATGTGAATAAATACTTACATTTTGGCAATAACATAAAAACTTAATTCAATTTAATAACATCCATTTTATTCCAAAGTTTTAGAAAGTCAACAAGTTAAATGCATATATATCACAAACACTATCTAAAATTTCGCATCCACATGTCATTTATAAACTACCAATATTTCATTTCCAAATAAAAAAACCTTCAATATTTTCTCATTCAATACTAATAAAAGGAAAAAAATATCATAAATATTTCTGGTTAAACATCTTCTCTTTGACAAGATCCAACGGCATGATTAAACCCACATAATTATGAATATCGATGATTTTTTGCAATACATTAAACCTGTAGACACCCAAATATTTGTGAATGAAAAAATCATCTTAAAACAGGAGTGGTAAACGGGACACCTGATGATGGGGTTTTTAGATTTCTGTGACCAACCATTTAATTTTTATGTCTTTTTTTAAAAGTTAAGTCTATTCATGTTATGAAGTCTTACATACAAATTTTGTTGGACTATTTGTGTTACATGAATAAGATATTTTCTGGATAAGGCTTTTTAAGTTTACAGATTCATTTATAATATTGATGACCTTATAAATCTTAGTGTAGCCATGTCTAATGCAGCAGCTTAATTTCTTCAAACTTTTATAGAAACTGACAACATCAGAATACCTTGATTCCAGGTGCGATTCAGAGGGGGGTGTGAGGGGAGTTCGTCCCCCTAAAACTGGCAAAAATCATGGTAAAAACACTCAAAAAATAAAAACGTTCACGCCCCCCCCCCCCTAAAGCCAAATCTTGGCTTCAACAAATTTTAGTTTAAAAAGTTTAAAAGGGAATGAACATTGAGCAAAAAAGCTTTGTTAACATGCTTAATGACGTCCTATCCAATCAGCTAATTCATCACATTTGGTAATAAAATGACAAGAGTGAATTCTGGGTCTTTCATGAGGCTTCTGAGAAATGCCCCAGATATACAAAAATACAAAAGCATGACAATCAACTAGGATCTAAAAATTTTGGATTGAGAGTGGGGGGGGGGGGGTCAACTAGACTTGTGCAGAATCTGAATTTGGTACACTGTCAATCACTGGGTTATTAGTTAGATGCAACAGGAGTGTATTCCAATTTTAGTAAACATATATTTCCTTTTCCAAACTTGAAAAGAAACTTAACAATGAAGTTAAGAGGTATTCCATCATAGATTTTTAACTACAAGACAATATGACAAAGATGAAATATTTAATGGACGGAATGACACATCATTAATGGTATTAACAACTTTGATCAATGAACAGAACTGGGTTATCAATGACAAATCTTTACTCATTACTTCAGCTTAACTGATTATGTTTTAATAAAAGCCTGTAATATTTTTCATATTGAAATTTTTCATGTTATTTTTCCATGCTATCAAAGTTAATATTGGATACACTTAAAATGCATTATTGACTTAATAAGTTCTCTGCTTGGATAATTTTGATAGTATTACTATCATGAACTAATTCTATCTAGGGGTATTTGAAGAGTAGATGTGCTATAATTTTTTTCAACAAATATATACATACATGAATTGAAATTAATATCAGATGTGGAAAAAAAATCCAAGGCAAAAAAGTATGGAGTCCCGTTAATAACTATTTATACCCTGTATAAAGGCCTCTTTCAGTTCCGAAGTGCTCAATTCCAAATTATTTAACTTCAGAATTAACATACGTATTAAACGTCTTTTGTCTTTTACGTTTAGAAGTGAAGTTTAGTTCAGAATTAGCTTTCATTTTGTTGTCAAATCACCTTACTTAAGGTTGGAGTGACTCAAGATTGACAACTTGGAATTAGTGCGGATTACGTGTGAACTCAATGCGTATTAAGAGGCCATTCCGAATTGAATTCAGAATTCGAGTTTTCGTGTGAACAGGGTATAAGATCCACTTACTGTAATTGAAATTTTAAACACAAAGTTTTCATCAATCATTAAAGGGAAATAACTCCCATAGTCAGATAAAGATGACATTTTAATCTCAACCTCTATTATCATAAAAATCTCATGCAAAAATTAATAACATTAAAAACTTTCAATAATTGATTGCATTTAAGAATAAAGATACACTGAAAATCATCCTTTTCAATTCACAAAGAAAAACAATCCAATCGAGCCTTGGAAGACAGAGATAAAAAATAATGCACTAGGATTACTATAGAACAGGAAATTGCTTTCGCCAATTTTAATAATTTTTTGTTGAAATCCAATTGTTGAATTTGATCTCCAACATTTCAGGACAGGAAATCAATTAGATGTCATTTGTTAAAAACATTTCTAAAATTGTTCCAATCTGAGAAAACATAGGCAACTTTGGATGACAATGCTAAGTTAATCTCCCAATGTTGTACAAGATCACAAACAACGCTTGACAGGTCAATAATTGGTGTTTTTAGGCTAACAAGTGGAATTTATATCTAAGTCTTCATATTGTCTGGCGTAAGGAACAATCTTTTATTAAGGGTGATATTGGATAATACAGTATTACAAAAATTATTAACTGGAATATGGGAAAGCACAGAATAAAAAATCTAGGCACCAAAAAGTCTAGACAAGCAACACATTGATGAAAAAATAATAATAATGTGTCTGTCCTTTGTCACTGTCCATTCAAATGTTTTGGGAAAAATGTCCAACATGAAAAAAAAAAACAATTTCATTAACTTTTTATATGT
Source organism: Arcuatula senhousia (assembly GCA_963971305.1). Lineage (NCBI taxonomy): Eukaryota > Metazoa > Mollusca > Bivalvia > Mytilida > Mytilidae > Arcuatula > Arcuatula senhousia. The sequence goes on from OZ020304.1 coordinate 52,453,928, forward strand.
ATTTATGTAATTGATGAGCAATCTTTCAGACAGGGAGAGCAATATTTTCTTTCTATTTTTGCAAAGGGCAGTATGAACTCAAATGCATACCTTTGTTCCTTTTTAAGAAAAAAACAACATTGATGGGACCAAGGAATCAGACCAATTTATATGATTGGTGTATGGTCAACCAATGAATGCATTGTGCCAACATAATTTTTTAAAACAAAACGCCCTTAAAACACTAAAAGTTAGAAGAAATGAACCATATATATACAGTTTATCAAGATATAATAAAATTGGAAAAAATTATCAGAAGATCCATTTCCCTATCAAAAATCTGATTTTTATGGTCAAAGGGGCATAACTGCTACAAAAAAAATAAATTAAAATGTACAGGATTTCAAACAAAGTACAGTTCTATGAAAAAATCTATTCTATTGAAAAGGTTAGAGGGCACATAGTTTGACAGATGCACGAGAGATGAACAGAAGGACTGATTCCTAGCATTTCTATCTCCCTTTGTGGTATTATCAAATGAAATTAAAATTTCAAAATGACAAGTACTAAACTCATTTTTAAAGATAACTTTGCAAAAATCTAATAAAATCTCCTAAACAAAACATTTTCATAAAATTGTGCTTAAGTTCGACTCAAAAGGATTTTATCCACAAAAAGGTTTCATGTACACTTAGTGTAACAGGTTTACTAATCTCATTTTCTATGGAAATATTGCTTTCTCAGACATCAAGTTTGATCCATCTTTTATCCCAAAACTCATAAAATGAAGACCTTGTATGACTTTGATAAACTTGGTAAGAGGGATTCTTTGTAAAGAGGGATGTAGCTTTTCATCTATTGGTAAATATTCCTGCTTAATATGATGTAATAAAAAGATTTGACATGATTAGAAAGGGTCACCAACCAGGGAGGTATAATAATCTTTTTTCAAAATACCAACTGTAAATAGCATGAAATTTCATAAAGTTGAAAAGTCCTTATAAATCCTCGCTAAGTTAAATCTTAACTTTTTTTTATTTGTACTGAATTGAGATGCAAGTTAATCCCAACTGAGTCTTATTTTACAAGAAGCAGAGGTACCAATAGGGTATCCGAATATAAAAAGTCCGAAAGGGCAGAGACAACACCAGTTAACACCAACAAGAATGGGACAATACAGACAACATGTAAAACATGAAAACACAAAATAACTGAATAATCAATCAACAACGGGAGCTCTAGTCGAAACAAGAGTGAACTCAGGTGCTCCGGAAGAGTAAGCAGTTCCTACAAAATGTACAAAGGATGATGTATCACTCTTCCCATAACCATTTCTAGCATCCTTCCTCAAGACCATCCTCACTAATGGCATTTGAAAACCTTGTTAAACTTTTTTAGTTGTTCCTCTGGATTGGTCAGTCAAAGACCCTCTTCCCCCACAACTTTAAGCATGTCCATTTTCTTTAACCAGTAATATGATAAAGGTTCTTACAACTGAGCAAGAATTAATATAAATGCTTAAGAGTGTATTCTGACAAGTTCCAGGAATACAGAGCATCATAAATGTAAAGTACATATCTGTCTGAATGTAATGCAGTTTTCCCTTTCACCTAATGCTAAAACTATGTTCTATCCTCATAAAAGCCCACAATTATTCCATAAAATATTGACATTGGGTCTATGGTTTTATGACAAGGTTTAATTTTATTGCTTCCATTGACTGTTTCCTTGAAACCTGGAATTAATATAAAGAACCTAATGATTTTTTTCAATTATTTAATCTGCTTAAGTTCAAAGAAGTCTTTGCTTGCTTCCTGTTTATGAAAAACTTGGTAATAAAAGTTCCATTACGGAAAAAGATTGAAAGGAAATAGAGTTCAACAGGTCACAGAACGTTTGAAAAAAGTAAATGAAAAATTAATTTATACACTATGGCCAGAAATTAAGGAACTGATTTGACTATTAGCCTAAAACATATTCCTAAGTCTGCAGTATCTGAATATTTAATAAATTTACTTGGGTACTATGTAAAAATACATCAAATAGTATGCATTTATTCTTGTTGCCTAAAGATTACTGGCAAATATTTATGACAACAGCAGGTTTTCTTTATATCAAAACAAGCAAGTTTTTCCCCCAAGATACATATTTCAAAAAATTTAATAAAGATTTCTGGAATGTGTTGTCTTTGATCATACTAAATTTCATGATTATCAGTTTATGACAACTGTTTACACTAAGGTAAACCAACAAACAGATGTAACAACTATATAGTGCTTTTAACTTAAGTAACTGGTAAAAATTTTCAGTTGTGCATGGTTCACAAGAAAAACTAGAATGGCGGTCTTCCATGGAAGACATATGTGGCATGCGTCTTAAAATATTGGGTAAACAAGAAGTAGATGAATTACGGGCATTAGTTACACCATATAGTACTATAAAAGGAAGCTACATGCCAAATATCAAGAGACTGTGACATGTAGTTATCCAAAAAAATGTGACAAAAACTTTTGTGACGCTGCAGGACAACGACAACGCAAGGCACAACACGTTTCAGACAACATAATAATGTCAAACCACTCATTAGACTTTTACAGTTGAGCTTGAAACAAAGGAACCTTCCTATGTTCTTTCAACCTTTGCTGTGCAAAAAAAACCCCAAACAACCTGTGAGTTATTTATCATCTGTTCATTGTCCAAATGCAAAGAGGAATCAGTACTTAAGAATTGTTGCACCATCCTCTTCAATATACATTATCAACTGCTCATAAAACTGGGTGGCCGTTAATAAAGAGCAATTGATAGTGCACCTGAACAAAAATTTACTTTTTAAAATCAGAAATTTCTGAACAATATTTTGAGAGACTTAATTTGCATTTAATGTCGCTTTGTGACTGCAATCAATGGCGCTCAGTTGAATTGGTTCTATAATTAAATTCTATGATTATAATTTCAGCTGTGGGTTGTTCCCTGGATGTAGTTTTGATGCAATTATATGCAATAATTAAACCCTATAATTTGAGGTTATTTGTCTGTTATTGCAGTTTTCCACCAGAAATCACTGCCAAGTCTAAACTTGTAGATCAATGAGAACTGATCATACATGAGCTAATTTTATGTTTAGAATATAAAAGATTCATTCATATAGCTAGCTTATAAAAAAGTAAATGTTAAATAGATCAAATTGTTATTTGTTACATACAATGTAATTACTGTAAAAACAAGTGTGGCCACTAAAAGTATGTCTCGCCTGCCGGCACCATCACTAAAATCAATCTCCTAAGCTTTCATTTCTTGATATAAACACAAATTGTGTCTGTATAACCAGTATCAGATGCCTAGCTATTATACTTTTCAAGCAATTTATTGTCCACACAAAAAAAAGTTTTCTGCCTGAAAAAAAAACCCAAGTTCACAGAGTCACTAGACCCTAAAAATGGGGTCATGGTCACATTGCATGGAGACTGTTATGTTAACCACAACCTCAACTGTCTGTATACCAAATATCAGATGCCTAGCTATTATACTTTTCCAGCAATTCATCATCCACAGAAGTCTTACAAAAAAGTTTACAGCCTGAAAAAACACCCAAGTTCACAGAGTCACTGGAGCGTGAAAATGGGGTCAGGGTCACACGGCATGGTGACAGCTGCGAAGACCATAACCTGAACTGTCTGTATACCCAATATCAGATGCCTAGCTATTATACTTTTCCAGCAATTCATCGTCCACAAAAGTCTTACAAAAAAGTTTACGGCCTTAAAAAAGACCTAAGTTCACAGAGTCACTGGAGCGTGAAAATGGGATCAGGGTCACACGGCATGGTGACAGTTGCGTAGACAATAACCAGAACTGTCTGTATACCAAATATCAGATGCCTAGCTATTATACTTTTCCAGCAATTCATCGTCCACAAAAGTCTTACAAAAAAATTTACAGCCTGAAAAAACACCTAAGTTCACAGAGTCACTGGAGCGTGAAAATGGAATCAAGGTCACACGGCATGGTGACAGCTGCGTAGACCATAACCTGAACTGTCTGTATACCCAATATCAGATGCCTAGCTATTATACTTTTCCAGCAATTCATCGTCCACAAAAGTCTTACAAAAAAGTTTACAGCCTGAAAAAACACCTAAGTTCACAGAGTCACTGGAGCGTGAAAATGGGGTCAGGGTCACACGGCATGGTGACAGCTGCGTAGACCATAACCTGAACTGTCTGTATACCCAATATCAGATGCCTAGCTATTATACTTTTCCAGCAATTCATCGTCCACAAAAGTCTTACAAAAAAATTTACAGCCTGAAAAAACACCTAAGTTCACAGAGTCACTGGAGCGTGAAAATGGGGTCAGGGTCACACGGCATGGTGACAGTTGCGTAGACCATAACCTGAACTGTCTGTATACCAAATATCAGATGCCTAGCTATTATACTTTTCCAGCAATTCATCGTCCACAAAAGTCTTACAAAAAAGTTTACGACGCCGTCGCCGCCGCCGCCGCCGCCGGAAAGTAATACCTATGTCTCGCCTTCCGCGACTTTTCGTCGCAGGCGAGACAAAAACCCTTTAGTTCTGAAAGCATGCATTCAAGGTTAATGACCCTTCCACCCTTCTGCGGATTTAAGGGTAATATTATCATATTTCATAATTATGCCCCAACCATTATTTAAAGTTTCATCAAAATCTATTGAATAGACACAAAGACAAGATCGACAAAACTTATCCTGGACAGAATGAGGATTAAGAATTTCCACTGGATCCAATCAAAGGAAAAATGGAGGGGGTTTTGAGGCCAATTTCCCCTTACTTTTGTAGAATAATTGCATGAAATTTAAAAAAAAATCCAAAGAGAAGAAATGTTCCAATCTGTTGTACCCTTACGGGCAAGGGAATGTTTTTAAAATTCTCTGACAAACCTGATATGTGACATACCTCATTGCTTATATGCTGTAAATCTTCTCTGTTTCCTCTTGAATCTTGATTCTGGAAAAGAGAAAAAAAATAACCATGAAAGAAATGGCAAAAAAAAAAAAAATAATAGCCATGAAAGAAAGTGCCAAAAAAATAGCCATGAAAGACAGGGCAATCATATTGTCATCTAATGACACCTTGAGTGCCATGCATAATTATGTAGAATATCAAAAATACTTTGAAAAATATGGCATCTAATGGAACATTAAATGATACCCCCCCCCACATATCCATCAATAGTTAAATAAATTTGTATACTATACTGTATATACTATGCATCTATATAGAGACAGAAAAGAAATGAGTTATCTTTCTTAGACCAGAAAATTTCATCATAGATTTTTCAAATTTGGAAAATTTACAAAGTGGCAAATCTTCAATAATGTTTTTCGGATCACCCTGAAAATTAAACCTGATCTGTATTTTACTGTACTCAACAGCTGTGCAAAATATCATTAAAATCCTTGAAGTGTTTTCAAGTTATCATCCAGAAACCCTCTGGGGACGGACAAAGGGACAGACAGACACCGCAAGAAAGTGAGGGTATAACATAATACCTCTCCACTTCATGTGTGTGTGGGGGGGGGGGGGGGAGGTTGGGGGGTGGGGTATAAAAATTAATAACTCTAAGAGCATCCAACTCAAAAGCATAGAGCATCCCTGCCATTGTGTCACTTACCGATAAACCCACACAGATGCATTTGGATATTTTTTGGCCAAAACTTTGTTGCTTACGGTTCACAACAAAGTTATCATTACCTCTAGGTAACACCATCTGAACCATTGTTACACCTCTGCATAAACAAGTGGGCAGTAACAATTACATCATGATCTGTCATAAGTAATATTTCTTCCTGGTTAGCGAGACAGTATTAGCCTCTTATCAATTCCCTTCAGATGAATGTTATATCATAACAACTTTTCACTGTTATAAATAGTCTTTGATTGTTCTTGACTATGGCTTCAGAAACTAATCCCTTGTTAAGATGTCTGCCTACGATACTATGAAAATTCATTTCAAAAAAAATATTTCTATGTTATTTTTAGAAAAAAAGACAAAACTTGTGTAGATAAGACAGTTTTAGCAATCCCCAGCATAGACTAGAATGACGGTCTTCCATGGAAGTATGGTGCCAAAGTAACCCCAATATGCCACATTGCAGGCGACATAAAAAATTCAATCTAATGCAACTAGGCTTTGTTGACAATTTTAAAACTTATAAAACAATGATAGAATTTTTTGTATTGCTGCAGTTTTTAGGAGAATGCACGGTAACGTGTCATAAGTTAACCTACATGTTGCATGCAACATCAAAAACATATAAAATTCAATACTAAATATGGGTTACTTCAAAAACAGTTGCAATGTTTGAGGAAAAACAAAAACTTTTTCTTAGTACAGTTTTTATTGCTCTAGCACACCTTAATCCAAACAATGCTGGAAAGTGCCAAGTAACTATCACCATTTGTATATGCCGATCAAGTGTCAGACACCCCTTAGAAGATGTGCCACTTAAAACAAGTGATCAATTAAAAATTCCATAACCATTACCCAATTCTAATTGGCAACAAAATATTATTTACAAGATCAACATAATAACTCAGATTTGAAAAACAACAATCAAAATTCATATTTTTTTCTAACAATTTTAACTGGCAACAGGATTCATTTTCAAGATCAACCTAATAACTCAGCCTTGTAAAACAATTGAAATTCATAAGTTTTTTCCAACAATTCTGATTATTTTCACACTTTAGAACAAAAAAATTTGAGAGGTTTGGTTAAAAGCCCATCAATATTTCTTTGAATGATATTGGTTGCTTGAACTTGATCCAGACTTATAAAGTGTAACCATACCTTAATGATATACTGCACATTACCATTACATGATGCAAACACCCAAGATGGTAATTCAGAATACTTGTGAAATTTTTAAAAATTCAAAATTTTAAGTGATGTGGAATAAAAGTACATGACACACATTGGCAGATCTAGAAATTTCAAACAGGGGGAATGGGCACAATTGTTCTGTCAAATGGGAGTATAGTGTGCCCAGAAAACTGGTCCTACATGATCATCAGGACCACCTTAGAAACAAAATCCATAAAACAACAGCATTGTACACAGACAGCAGGTTTAATGCATACTGTGTCATTTATATTCCTTTGTTAATCATCAAGCTTAAGCAAATGAATGTAGGTGATTATGATTATATACTCAGCCTAAAAAGATTCCTAAGAAACATTGAGAATCAAGATTAAGAGCTAACCCATACTAGTTCTCACATCAATCTAGCTAAGCTCTACCAAGCAAATCCCCCAATATAGAGGAAGATAAATGGTCATCAAATGGAATTAATTAAAGATTAATGAGAGTCAGTGTAATCAATGATTAGTCAATGTTAAGAAGTCTCACAGGAGACCTAGATAAATCATTCCATCAGCTCATTAATCAAAGCTGAGGATTAACAGTTCTGTGGGGAACAGTAAAAATAACTGCTCATAGCCAAGGTGTAAAGTGTAGTACTATTTGTTATGTCACTTAGGAAGGTAAATATAGAAGTACTTGAGAATATTTACAATACAAAGACTCCACAATACCTGACAATAGTTTCACAATGAAGCCTTAAATCTGCATAAAAAGATTGCCTCAAAAGTAAGACAAGCAGAAACTTAGTATTTATGTTACAAATGAAAAATAATCCTGTTTCATGCATGATGACCTCATCTTTATGACAGCCAGTTAGCACCACTTAGTACATATAACTAATTAAGAACTTCAACACTTGAACAAGACAGACAGGCACAGACAGATAGACAGACAGACAAACAGATAGATAGACAGACAGACAGACCGATGGAAATTAAGCTCTTATAATGTCTAGAATGAGATCATGTCACATCCAAGCTCTACTTTAATAGACTCACAGTTTTTAGGGCAAGATTTCTTAAACTTAACATTGGATATATTCATCTTAAGGTCATCCTACCAAATTAAAGAAAATTTTAATACTTATAACAAATTGTTTTGATCCCATTCCCGAACATGAAACCCTCTATTATTCCAGATGACACACTTCAGGCCTCCTAATTACCTTGTTATTCAAACCCATTGAAACCCTTGATCTGGCCATAATGTCCACATTATGTTAGGATAAACATCTAATAGTACCACTGTCATTGTCATAAGTGCCTCTGATATTCAAGTAATCTACAGTCCGCAGTATGCTAGGTAGAGTTTAGCACAGTATAACATGAAATTCATCATATTAAACAGAGCTTTCAAACATTCATTATTTCAAACAAATTATTAAAGTAAAATCTATCTAAAATAACAATATGTAATTTGCAACATTTTAAAACTATTTTTTCCAAATATGTATAATTTTCAACATTTTTTAAATGTTACGATAATAAGATCATTGACTCACCTTAATTTACAACATCAAAAAGCCTTCATATTGATTACAGGTGCTCCCGATTGAATTATTTGAAAATGTCAGATCATTTTTCATGCAAATACCAGAAGACAGAATGGCCACAGATATTCACAATTGCATAGATTTTAATCACAAAGTTAGTAACAGCTAGAGACAATTGCAGCTCAGCTTGAGTCACTCGCCTGAACACCAACAGCTTAAGTTTTACAAATGACCAAAGACACATTAATGTCTTGAAGATCAATTAAAAAAATTATCAGAATAAAACACAAATTTGTACAAATTGAAATATTAAGAATTCAATACAATCAACACATGTCAAACCTAATATGACCTCAGATGAACTGATTAGAGCGATATTTGAGCCAAAAATTAAATCCTGCCGAAGATGAGAATTGATGATAATCGTCATTCATTTAAAAGTTAAAGAGAAAAATATGATCGGCAAACTATATTAAATTATTTCTTCCCAAATCATGTAATAAATAGAGCTTGCACTGTTAAGGTTGTGCAAAATTTAAATTTAAGAGATTTTTCACAGAAAATGGCAGTTCTAAACTTTTGCCAAAATAGACTGGCTGCAACATTTATGATAGATATCTATTTAAATATAGATTTTAACAATTCTAAAATGAAAACAAATCAGACAGTGCTAAATTCAGGGACTCAGATTTTCCTAACAGAATTATAACACAGAATTGAGTACTACAAAAGAAAAGTAAATTTGCTGGAATAAGTTGCAATACTGGAGACAGCTAGGAAACTTTGATATTGCTCAAGTCAAGAAATGTTTACTAAATAAGTTGTTGTTACATGTAAAAGCCAACAACACAAGCTCTAATGAGCTTTAAAACAGATAATTAGCAGCAATTATAGATACTTTACATTCAATTATACATGTAACATCTTTTTTTACAAAATAAAATCTCACTAAACACCTTGAATACAAGAAATTCTTACATCATCAGAAAAAGCAAAATTCATAACACAAACATTTTGTAATAATTTCTGGAAGATCGCAATAAAGATTAAAGAAATGATGAACAACTCAATTCTAAGATTTTCCCTTTTATCCAAATTCTTAATGCATGTGTGCCACTTGCACCAAAACAAAGAACATTAGATTAAAGACATTTTTTCTGTACTAAAAAAATGTCATTGTTAGAGCAAACATCTCAGAAACTTACATAATTTTGTACTTCAAAAGTACTAAAAAGTGGTTGCAACAAAGTGAAGACTGTACTCTCAATGGTCCAAAAACATCATCATCAAATGCATGAATGAGAAATTTGCAATTAAAGAATGGCATGCATTCAGAAAAGTTTCACTTTCTGACCTGAAAGTTTAAGAGCAATTGAAAATCCACCAACTTGAATGACCCAAGAACATTTTTTTATTTTCATTGTATAGTCTCTTGTTGGAAAAATAACCTAAATTCCTTTACCGGACTAGACACATTGAATTGGAAATTAGCAACATGACGGGTGTGCTATAGCAGGCAGGAACCACTTACTATTCCAGAGCACCTGAGTTCACTCTTGTCATGACTTGACTTTGTGTTGTTGATTTCCGTTCGGTTGTTTTTGTGTTTTGAGTTTCTTTGTGCTGTTTTTGTTCATGTTTACTGGTTTCGTCGTTGGCCTTTGGGACTTTTGATGCTTGAATGCCCCATTGGTACCTCTTTGCTTCTTTCTAGGTTTTCCATGTTTTTAAAAGCCTTAAACATCAAATAACTATTTCTGTAATTTTCCTTTTGAAACATTATAATCTAGCAAACAAGTTTTATTTTAAACATTGCTATTCTTTTTAATTTTTCGACTGGATTTATTCTGTATGAGTAAAATTTCCTTTCAATGAAGGAGAAAATAATTTAAGAATATTTATTGACTCTTTGTAAAAGCAATGCCCAATATAATTTTGACATCAAATATCAATTTAGGAAAGTACAAATTAATATAATAAATTGGTGATCTATTAATACGACCGATAAAAAGCAATATGGCCATAGTTTACTAATGGAAGATTTTTATTTTTATCGTAATTATCACAACTTTTCTTACCCTTATGATTTTATAACCTTTTAAATAGTATTTTTACATTTGATTTTTAAAGAGGAACATCAGATTGCAATTTCATTGTCTCTCGAGGAATGAAGTGAATTAGCCAAGAATCAACACTTTTTAAGGGTCTACATATTAAAGTCTCCAGAGTTAGACAACATATTTGTGGATCAGATTCTGACTAGATTTTCATGACTGTTTGTAGGAGTAAAACAAGGCATTTTTAGTTGGAAGACATTATTTGTCTGATAAATCCATTCCCTTTGTTTTATACTAAAAGAAAAAGTTCGGCAATGTCTTATGTTATAAAGCACAGAGGACATGGGCTTAAAGGAGTACAAATCTTTTAAGGCAAATAACATGGTAATTTTGGTTAGACCCATATCGTCAAAATCATGTTTAATTTCTAACATTGACCATGGTTGTTCATGGTTGACCAGTACCATGGTCCTTTCGCCTAGAAGACCAATTAAATTGCAAAAAGATACCTTTATTTTATAAAAAAAAAACAGCATCCATTGTTTCATAGGTAAGCACAGTTGATATATCACCTGTTTTCTAATCATTGTTTTCTTAAAGTGGTCAGTTCAATGGTCTTCAACAAGTATTTATATTAAGATTCTGAATGCATAACAATGTTAAGGTAGTGCAAACTTTGCATCTTACACCAATTAACCAGCAAAATAGTTATAACAACTTGAAGAAACGGAAAATGGAAAATTTTATATTTCATCAACTTCCAATGAAGCATGGGGTATCTTCTGCAGAGCTCTGCTAATTCCATCTACCTTCCCTATGATGCTAACATCCCTTTCATCATCCAATTAATTGCTAGATTAACCTCTGTTACGCCAGTGGCTTCCATCATACTGGTAGAGCAAAATAAAAACAGAAAATTTAACTCTGTCTTGACAATTTTCCAGCGGCTACGATAACACAAGTAGAGTAAAATTAAACTGAACCTCATCAAAAAATTTTCTGGTGGCCACAATAATACTGATCGAGTGAAAAAACAAGAGGCTCCCAGGAGCCTGAATCGCTCACCTGGTCTTGATGTTGACCCTATACTTTTGTAGAGCTAAATGAGCTGAACATTTAAGCAAGCAACAGCTAATCTCTATCTGCAATAGTTTTCATTCTGTAGGCCAAAAACATGAAAAATCACTTTTTTCAGGGGCTGTAACCCCTATAAGGGGTCATCTAACAACTTCGACCCTGTGGAGAATTTTGTAGAGCTAAATGAGCTGAACATTTAAGCAAGCAACAGCTAATCTCTATCTGCAATAGTTTTCATTCTGTAGGCCAAAAACATGAAAAATGGCTATTTTTCAGGGGCCGTAACCCCTATAAGGGGTCATCTGACAACTTCGACCCTATGAAGAATTTTGTAGAGCTAAATGGGCTGAACATTTAAGCAAGCAACAGCTAATCTCTATCTGCAATAGTTTTCATTCTGTAGGCCAAAAACATGAAAAATCACTTTTTTCAGGGGCCGTAACCCCTATAAGGGGTCATCTGACAACTTCGACCCTGTGGAGAATTTTGTAGAGCTAAATGAGCTGAACATTTAAGCAAGCAACAGCTAATCTCTATCTGCAATAGTTTTCATTCTGTAGGCCAAAAACATGAAAAATGGCTATTTTTCAGGGGCCGTAACCCCTATAAGGGGTCATCTGACAACTTCGACCCAAGAAGAATTTTGTAGAGCTAAATGGGCTGAACATTTGAGCAAGCAACAGCTAATCTCTATCTGCAATAGTTTTCATTCTGTAGGCCAAAAACATGAAAAATGGCTATTTTTCAGGGGCCGTAACCCCTATAAGGGGTCATCTGACAACTTCGACCCTATGGAGAAATTCGTAGAGCTAAATGAGCTGAACATTTAAGCAAGCAACAGCTAATCTCTATCTGCAATAGTTTTCATTCTGTAGGCCAAAAACATGAAAAATGGCTATTTTTCACCTTTAAGGGGCCGTAACCCCTATAAGGGGTCATCTGACAACTTCGACCCTATGGAGACTTTTGTAGAGTTAAATGAGCTGAACATTTAAGCAAGCAACAGCTAATCTCTATCTGCAATAGTTTTCATTCTGTAGGCCAAAAACATGAAAAAATGCTATTTTTCACCTTTAAAGGGCCGTAACCTCTATAAGGGGTCATCTGACAACTTTGACCAAATGGAGACTTTTGTAGAGCTTTTGATGCTGAATCAGTAGCGTGGCCTCAGATTTCCTCTATCTCTTATACTTTTTGATTTATAAGCCAAAAACAGTAGTCTGACCCCCCTAGTCTATTTTTAGTAACGGCGGCCATGTTTTTTATCAAAGCATTTCAAAATGAGGATCGTTTTTTGCCAACATGTCATATATCATTCCTGCCAAGTTTCTGTTAAATTGGTTCAGTGGTTTCAGAGGAGAAGATTTTTGAAATTGTTAACGGACGACAGACGACGACGGACGACGACAGACGACGACGGACGCATAGTGATGGCATAAGCTCACATGGACCTTCGGTCCAGGTGAGCTAAAAAACAACAAAAAAACAATTCAAACCTCATCTTAATAATTTTCCAGTGGTGTCTCAAACACTAGGAGAGCAAAATAACAACAGAAAATTGAAATTTCTACCAGCTTATATAAAACTGTAATGGCAAAATAACCAGAAAATTGAAATTCTGTCTTGACAATTTTCCAGCACATAGGACATTGACTTGATTATCCTGTGTTGAGCAACAAGTTTATTCTTGTTAATTTGTTGTTTGTCTTTAAGGAATATTATGATTGATTGTCGGGATAGAGAATTGTGAGAGAATCAGAAGGCGAATAAATGGGATCTAACTAAACAAATATTTATCATAGAGAAAACTTCAGATGAAGAAACAGTAGGAAAAAAATCTTGTGCTGATTGATCACTTAAAAAAATTCTATCAAAGAATATCAAGGTCCATAAGACATCAGGCTCACTCTCTAGCAATCAAGGTGTTGGAAAGGGGGGCTTAAAAAAGCCCCTGCTCGTCAAAATGTGTGGCCTTGACCGAAAATTCAAAAGTCTGATTGATTTAAGCATCAAGGTGTGTAATTTTCAGGAAATTCCATCAAGGTTTTTCTAAATCTATGCATTAAGAAAACAATAAAAGTGTTTAAAAAGTTTATTAGAACTTCTGACCTTGACCTGAGACTGCTCCCCCTTTGATCCCAACATTAAAAGCATTTTATATTACCTCACATTAGCATTAATGAAGTTATTTTTTATCAAATTCTATCAAGGAGTCCAAAAGTTATGCTTAGGCTTACACAAATGGAAAGCCAAATTCTATACTGCCAATTTCATCTTTGAGCTTATTTCAAAAACATTTTGTTCAGTTATTCCAGAACCCAAAGAATCAATTCTGGGTTATTTTCTGGGATATTTTGAAGGAACTAATTTGACCAGATCTTCAAGTGACAGCATTAATCTGGACATTCAAGTAAATTCTAACAATAAAAGCTTTCCAAAAGGCGAATACAGACTTACAGACCAACAAGTACCCAATAGCTAGATTGTTCAGTTCATTTGATTCCAATCCCAGCCATTCAGCCCTCCAAAGATGTTTGTGTTTCTGCTATTTGACATTCATGAATAAAACAGCTGAAAATTTGAAACATGATGCAAACATTGTCAAAATAAATGGTGCAGTTGTTTACAACCTGCAGGGCATGTATCATTAACTACCAAGGTAAAGCAGTGCAGAAAGGCATTTGGACAATTAATTTACCATTGTTAATTGTTGTGGTGTTAAAAAATGCTTTGAAAAACTTCCACTTGCATTAGGGATTAGGATTGTTCAGAAACATGCCAGACTCTAAATGACTGCTTTTTTCTGGACAATTAATAAACCAAAGTCAATTGTTATTGTATTAAAAAATGCCATTTCCATAAGATGTCAGTTCCACTTGCATAGGATAAGGATTGTTCTGACATAGGCAAATTTCCAAAGAAAGTTTTTATTGCTGCAGAAAATATAGTTTTTGCCAGATTTATTTTAATACAAAAAACATTTGGAAAATGCATCAAAGGTTACAATAAGCATATATTGAGGTATATTCATTATTTGTGTTGATTTCTAACCACAAGATACTTTACCATGAATTTTGTATGCAGTATCAAGGATTGAGCATGCAAATAACTTTGGTTTTGAGGTGAGAATAAAATAGGTTATAAAAAACATGTTCAGCACTTGGAAGACTGGAACATGCACCATACCCTTAAAACTCAAATGCAATGGTAGATGAAATTACTTTGGTTCTAAGTAAAAGATTCATCTGAAAGTAGTTTGAAAACAGGTTATCTGGAACATGCAACTTTGCACTAAAATGCAAAAATATCAAAATTGATTCAAATTTAATTTCCTTTGCAATAAAAATGCTTTTACCAATTCATGTGGCTTCCTACTTTATAAAAATTCTTTTTCTTTCATTTAACAGAAAAGAATATGCATTAAATCATTTTAAGGTTAATTTCAAAATGAGCTTTTTTTTCAAATCATGAAATCTTTGTGTATTTACAAATATCAAATATCATATGTCACCAAAAAGGTGATAAATCGAACACTTCAAAACACAGTCAAATAAAACTTGAATAAAACTGAATAAACATCCAACAAAAAACCTTTAATTCATAAGTAAACTGACCCTCAATCGGGCTCAATATAACCCCAACAAGTACCTGGCAATTCCATTACTAAATACATCTAAAATCCTGCAAATAGCTCTTTAACAATACTTAATGGACAGATATAATTCCATCCCTGACCATCGGGCTGTGAACAAATATTTACAGTGACTAGTAAATCAAAGGCAACTAATTGGTCATCATTGGCCGGGACAGAAATCACCATCAAAAACTCATTCATTTGTATAGGCTAGTGTCAGTTCTGTTATTAGTTTATATAATAAATCAGAGTTCCTTGTCAGGTCTAAATGCTTTTTGTCTTATTTTTCTGCAGAAAAAGAATGTTTCAGGTAATTATTTAGATCCTTTGGAATCTGAAGCTTAGAATACAGCATTTAGTCAATGGGCTAACTGACAAAAACGTGCATTCAGTATAAATAATTAGATTTTTGATTAATATGTTCTTAAAACATGCAAAATACATATTTGTTGTCAATTGAGGAAACTCAGAACAAAATGGTCGAAGCAGACTTATCATGAACACCATAGCTGCAGTTTGTAGCTCTATATGGCCCTTTTTAATTGTCAAATCAATCCCACAATCAGGAAACAGTAAAAGGACCATATATTATAATACAAACGACAGCAATCAGCAACATTAAAGCATGCAACACCTACTTTCATTTAAAGAAAGATAAAACTTTTTTTCTGAAAATTCATTTCTTTTTACATCAAACAGTTTACATGTTTCTTGATACAGTTTGATGTCTTAGACAAATGAACTGTTCCAAATCCCTGACCAGTAAAGCATTCAAGTCAACTTCCAAGGTGAAAACCTGTCATTTACAGCTTCCACTGATTTTCCTTTTTCCTGAAATCATTTAGATTTTTTTACTAAATCCCTGCTGACATACAATGATCAAGATCTATAGTGTCCTGTGGATATTTCGATTAGTTATTATGGCTTTATAATTGATGGAATGGCACTTGTCGACACTATCTACTAAAGTACAACCTAGTTACCTAGCATAAAAAGGGGGGTCTTCATAAACTATTAACTTATTTATGGTAAAAACATCACTATCTATAAAGACAATAAAATAAATCATGGTAATAAGACAGATTGCATCAATTCATTTAATCAGTACTAGTGGTTTATTTTTGCTATAACATTGACTGATACTGACAAGAGACATTACATCATTGTCTTCAGTCAAGTATTACAAACAGACAAGGTGTCTAAAATTATCAGTTAACATATTAGTTTCACGATTATTTGAAAATACTTGAAAATCTCCTTCAATAAGAAGATACCAGAGTGTCTCTTCAGCCACTCAGACATGAAACCATTAGATATGGTACTAAAAAATCTTCAACCAACAAGTTGTTTCTTGCTCCCTTGACCTCAGCTTCCTATCTTTTTGGCTTCAACTTTTTGCTCCTCAACCCTATCCAGCCCCTTATATGATACATGAATAGTACAGTACATCAAGACAAGCCCTTTAACTGATCTAAGTAAAGACCTGACCTTATTCCATTTTAATGATTGAATCTTATTCATTCAACCACATGTTTTCTTCTAGGAGGGGAACCTTGTGATTAACCAATGGTGTATTTCGTTACTTCAATCTTTCAAAACTGAAAAGCTCATTTCTAGAAAATTATCAAAAACACCAACAAAGAATATTTCCAATAGTGGTTAGACGACATCAGTGTCAGAAGCCAGTATAACAAGTTCTTTATCGCCAATGTTTATTCAGCTCCTGTAAAAACTTTTGTTTGAAGAGGATTACAGTACTATAATACTTCAAAAATAAAACCGTAATCTAAATATAGATACTGTAGATTGTCTCCTATGAATTTTAAAGAGCTTCTTCACGATAGTGTCAACAGGCTAAGTCACTGATTTATTGCTTAACCGACAATTGTCAAATCCTTTCTTTTCATTATCAGCTTTTGAAGTTCTTCTGCATGTTTAATACAAAAGGGTTTGTCTGTTCTAATAAACTGGGTTTTACACAATACAATTAAATACCTTACTTTCTAAGATGATCTCAAATAAACAGTTGAACTTGTGTGGTACTTTTAATTTCTTTTCTTTCCACAAAGGGAAATTGTAATATTTCAAAGATAACTTTCTCACTTTTAAAATAATTCATATTCATATCTAAGTTCCAGTGAGCTTGCTTTGAATTGTGAAATTTTAAAAACAAGAATATGCCCAAATGACATAATGTTTCATCTTGCAACATTTGGGATGGACAGACGAACAGACGTACCTGAACACTATTCATGCCCCCCCCCCTACTTTCGAAGATGGGGAATAAAAAAGAACCTTTAAATACAAGTTTTTTAAAGTATATCATCTTTATTGCAAGATAAACCCCAAAAGGGTAAGCAAACAAAAAAAACGAACAATTTTAACTGCATGTAGACAGTACAAATAGAACCAAAGATATAATATTATTTACTAATATGTTTGCATTTGACCTATGTGGATCTCATTGTTGCAAGTGATACAATATGAGGAACACTTATTTTCCAAGGTATTAGTTGTTATTCTTTAATTTATCTATCCCCGTGCGGGGTCGGGTGCGAAAAGAATAGCCCCGCAGCCATCCGTAAAGCTTGTCGTAGGAGGCGACTAAACGGATCAACATGTTTGCCGTGTGTTGCGACCTGTGTCGGGGGAGGACGGGATCCTGGTCCACGTATGTGGGCTTTGGCCCTTACTTCTCCTAGACAGGCTGTCAGATTCGGCTCGGTCTGATCAATCGGCTGGTCATGCCAAGCCCTGTAGAGCATCACCATGTTTCTTTTCAAACATCATTTTCCCATGTTTTGAAAATTATTATTGTCACTTTTGTTTGCTTCTACAGAAGGCGGTGGCTCATGGGTCAATCGTGTAGATGCTATTCTGGAGGGTTGTATCGCCAGGTAACCCCTGGCACGATGCTTGTCTCCCTAAAGGAATACTCTGTGCGAGTATGCTGTCCTTGTCACCCTGGTGCTATCAACTGGAGTACCGTTGTGCAAAAGCATCGCCCTTGTTGGCGCTCCGTGGCGGGCGGGGAGCAAGGCAGTGAAATTCTTTACTTTCATCATGGGTTCCCCAAAAAAACAAAAATCAACATGTTCTAATGAAAATTTAAATAATTTGTCAGGTTCAAACGAGAAATCCAAAAGAAATATGTCAGAAAGTGATACAGATGATCAGGATATTGTAACTTCCAAACGTCAAAACACTTTTGGTGACAGTTGGCCGAAATTTATTGTGCTTTCGAGCAGAGATGCCACTCAACCTTTGACGAAGGTTTCACCTTTCGTCATTGCAAAGACAATTAAAGGTGTGACCGGAGAGGATGTCCCTAAAGTCACTAAACTCCGATCCGGTAACCTTCTTGTTGAGTGCACGAAACAACAACAATCCAGAAATGTACTATCCATTTCAAACGTATTGAATATTCCCGTATCAGCCGAAGCACATAGGTCATTGAATCGATCACAAGGAATCATTCGTGACGGAGACCGCACCCTTGCTGCATTATCAGAACAAAACATCTGTGACGAACTTTCATTGCAGGGTGTTACACAGGTTAAACGATTCACTAAAAGAGACGGCGATCAAGTTATTAAATTAAACACCTATCTTATTACATTTAATTCTTCTGTTCCTCCCAGTCATATCAATCTTGGTTTGTACCGTGTAGTTGTGGACACTTATGTACCCAACCCTGTCCGTTGTTTCAAATGTCAACGCTTCGGCCATGGCAAGGCCACCTGTAACGGACAGGAAAGGTGCGTTAAGTGCTCCCAAGAAGGCCATTCTGACTTTAATTGTCAAAATGATGCTAAATGTGCTAATTGCAATGCAGACCATCTTGCTTCATCAAAACAATGTCCAATCCTTTTACGTGAAAAAGAAATTCAAAAATTAAAATCTGAAAAGAATATCTCGTATCAAGAAGCACGCCGTCAGGTCTCTGCTGCGAATGTTTCCTTGCCAGCTAAATCATACGCTGAAGTCACCAAAACATTAAACACCATGGAGGTCCAGACAATGTACACCTGGCCAAATGGCGAAGACCATCCACGCCGGTGTAATGAGAATATATGGATGTTTGGCGCGGATTGCTTTGTTCCTGATCTACCTGTAAGGTTTTTCAAGACGGCGTCATCCAAGCCATGGAAAGAACTTTGTTCCCATCCTCCTCCTCGTAAATCTATTCCTCACCCCCGTGGTTCTTATGTTGATGAAAACCTTTTTTACACTAAAGTCGATCGTCCAACCAAAAATATCTTCAAAGGTCCTTCCAAATCATCACAGTCATCATCGCAGTCTCAATCAAAGTCAGCTTCATCATCTCAGACCAAATCTGCTACAACTTCTGGTAAACAAAGAGCAACATCTCAGCCTGGTGCTAGACACCAAGACTCACAACAGTCCCATAATCGAAATCGAAGAAGTCAGAAGGCCGAACGAAATGCAGTTCATATGCATAATCGTTTCGGAGCCTTATCTGACAATGACTTTGAGTCCGACGAGGATCTAATGGAAATCTCACAGCCAAATGAGCGTGTAGCCAGCCAGTCCCATAAATCACGAACTAGGCGGGCTCTTGATCGAATTCCAGATCCTAATCGGATTCAAAAATGAGTACCATAGTACAATGGAATTGTCGAGGTCTTAAGGCCAACTTCTTAGAATTACAACTTTTAGTACAGTCTTTAGATCCAACTGTCTTTTGTCTTCAGGAAACACATCTCAAGGAAACTGACACCATTTCCTTGAAGGGTTATTCTATGTACAGTACCTTTTCCAACACTGAGCGAGCTGCTGGCGGATCCTCCATCTTAGTTAAGGACAGAGTTCTTCATAGTTCTATTCCTTTAACTACAGATCTGCAAGCAGTTGCCGTCCGAATTTCTTTACATCAAACAGTCACATTATGCTCAGTTTACATACCGCCCAATAATAATAATTTAACATTAGCACAACTTAAACAATTAACAGATCAGCTTCCTGCTCCATATATGGTATTGGGAGACTTCAATGCTCACAATCCATTATGGGGCAGCGCTAACATCAATGATAAGGGTAAAAAGATTGAGGACTTTTTGTCAAAAGAATCGCTTTGTATCTTCAATGACGGCTCCTCTACTTTTTTACATTCTGGTAATGGAACATATTCATCGATTGATCTTTCCATTTGTGATCCTTCTCTTTTAACAGACTTCTCATGGCAAGTCCATGACGATCTCTGTGGAAGTGACCACTTTCCTATCATTTTAAAAGATCTTTTTGGTGAACCTGAACGAAGAACTCCTCGTTATAAATTAGAAAAAGCCGATTGGCAAAAATTTTCAATTCTCTGTTCAGAAAAATTAAGACCAGAACTTTTTACAGAAGCTGAAGATCCTATATCTGTTTTTAATGAAACCCTTATTTCTATAGCTGATGACACAATTCCTAAGACCTCGGCAACTCCAAAAAGGGTAAATAAACCCTGGTTTACAGACGAGTGTGGCAAGGCTATCGACAATAGAAATAAAGCTCAAAACCATTTTGATAACCACCAAACTAAAGACAATTTAAGTAAATTTAGAATATTTCGGGCCAAGGCTAGAAGAACATGCAAACAAACAAGAAGAACATCCTGGAAAAAGTTTGTATCTGGTTTAACTTCTCGTACACCCATGAATAAGATTTGGAATTTTATACAAAAAATGAAAGGCAAAAACTCTAAATCATCTGTCAAGCATCTTAATGTTGGCAATTCCACTCTAACTTGCCAACAAATTAGCTGAGACTTTTGCTAAACATTCATCTTCATCCAATTACAAACCTGACTTTCAAAAATTTAAACAAAAAGCTGAAAAAACCAAATTAAATTTTAAGTCTGATAACTCTGAAAGCTACAATTCTCCCTTTTCCTTGGACGAACTTAAAGCCTCTTTAGGCAAAGCACACGATACAGCATGTGGTCCTGATAACATCCACTATCAGCTTTTAAAACATCTTCCTGACATTTCTATGACCACTCTTTTAAATTTGATGAATGATGTATGGATTAATGGAAAATTGCCCGAAATTTGGAAGCTTGCAACTGTTGTTCCTGTCCCCAAACCAGGGAAGGATCATACAGATGCTTCCAACTATCGTCCGATAGCCTTGACAAGCTGCGTCTGTAAGACCCTTGAGCGTATGATCAATGATCGGCTTGTTTGGTTCCTGGAGTCCAATGGACTCCTTTCAAATATCCAATGTGGATTTCGCCAAGGCAGGAGCACACAAGATCATTTGGTCCGTTTCGAGTCTTTTCTTCGAAACGCTTTCGCGAAGAACGAACATGTGGTGTCTATCTTTTTCGATCTCGAAAAAGCTTATGACACCACATGGAAGTATGGCATTTTAAAAGACATTTCTGATATGGGGTTGAGAGGAAGGCTACCAACCTTTCTGGCCGACTTCCTTTCTGATAGACATTTTAATGTTAAAGTTAATAAAACATTGTCTGAAGAGTTTGATCAGGAAATGGGTGTTCCTCAGGGTAGCATCCTTTCTGTCACTCTCTTCAGTATTAAAATAAACAGTATTGCCAAAGTTTTGAAAGATAACATTGAAGGTTCTTTATATGTTGATGATTTTTTAATTTGCTACAGCGCCAAAAACATGAGCACCATTGAAAGGCAGTTACAACTTTGCCTTAATCGAATTGAAAAATGGGCCTCTGAAAACGGTTTTAAGTTTTCAGAAAGTAAAACAGTCGCCATGCACTTTTGTAAAAAGAGAAAACTCCATCCTGACCCAGATTTATATTTATATAATAAAAAAATAAAAATGGTCGAAGAATCAAAATTTCTTGGCGTTCTTTTTGACAGAAAACTTTCCTTTCTACCCCATATCAAAATGTTAAAATCAAGATGCCTCAAGGCTCTTGACATTATTAAAGTGGTCTCCAGTACTGACTGGGGAGCTGATAAATCTGTTCTTTTAAATTTGTACAGGTCTCTTGTGAGATCGAAATTGGACTATGGTTGTATTGTTTATGGATCAGCTAAAAAGTCTTATTTACAAATTTTAGATGCTGTCCATCATCAGGGATTACGACTCTGCATCGGTGCATACAGGACCTCTCCTATTGAGAGCCTGTATGCGGAGGCAAATGAACCATCCCTGAAACATCGCAGAATAAAACTCGGTCTCCAATATGCTACAAAGCTGAAGGCTTTCCCTGGCAACCCTGCCCACGACTGTGTTTTCAACCCACCTCTTAAAACTGTTTATGAAAAACATGAAAATAAAACTCCTCCATTTGGCATTCGTATTGCACCACATTTAGCTATCCTTAATATTGATTTGGAAACAATTAATCCTGTTACACCTTTGAAAGTTCCACCCTGGGAACTTCTAAAACCTGAATTTAATTTTGATCTTCGAAAACATAAAAAGTCTGAAACAAATCATTTGCTTATTCAACAGGATTACTGTGAAATTAAATCTAGATACCCTGATTTTCTGACTGTTTATACAGATGGGTCTAAAGATGGTGATAGCGTTGCTTCTGCTGCTATCTTAGGAAATAGCACTTCCACCCAACGACTCCCATCTTCTGCTTCCATTTTTACAGCTGAAGCCAGAGCCATTATTTTAGCTCTTCGTTTAATTGATGCTTCAGAGCACGCACAATTCTTCATCTGTTCTGATTCTCTCTCTTGTCTTTTGGCAATTGAGAACCGCAAACTAAAAAAATCCATTAATCAGTAAAATTGTTTACATGATTCACCAGTTGATGAGAGGTGGTGCAGAATTGATTTTTCTATGGGTACCCAGTCATACTGGTATTCATGGAAATTCAGTCGTGGACAGGGTTGCGAAGGAAGCCCTTCGCAAACCTATTTCAAAATGTTTTATTCCTCATTCGGATTGCAGAAATGCAATCCGTTTATATGTTCAAAATTTATGGGATGATGTTTGGGCTGCCGCTGAGCACAACAAACTTCATGAGTTGAAACCACAGCTTGGGGAGAATCATGCTTCATTCCGATGTCGTCGAGACCAAGTGGTCATCACTAGATGTCGTATTGGACATTCTAGAGTCACTCATGGCCACTTGATGACACAAGAGGAGGCACCGGTGTGCATCCCTTGTGACACTCCGTATTCGGTGAGGCATGTTCTCCTTGACTGTGTTGATGTCGCTCCAATACGTGATAAATATTTCAACTGTGCTTCTATGTACGATTTGTTCAGCGGCATTCCAAATGATGCCATCATCAACTTCTTGAAAGAAGTTGGTTTATATTATAAATTATAGTTTTATTTTTCTGTTTTATCATTGTGTTGTTCATACACATACTAGTGGATGTTTGAAACTTATTTGTTTATGTATTGTGTGTTCGTGTTACAATTTTGTTATAAGTATACAAATATTATTGATATATTTTTATCTTTTACTTAGTCTGTTTTAATGTCTACTTTTATCTATTTATTGGTGATAAACATTTTAGTTTCGGTCTTTTGACTTTGTTTTATATCAAAGTTTTATTCAGTAATAATAACCTGTTTTTGTCCCGATGATGGCTGCAATATCGCCGACGGGACATGAAGCAGACAACAATCAATCAATCAATCAATTAATTTATCTATCTTTTAAAGACATCTGGATAATTCTAAAAGTACATTGCATACTGATGGTTCTGAAGTAGTAATCATTAAAGTTTCATAAATAAATAAATATTGAGTGGTCATGTAAATCATGCTTATACTGAAGTACTTGAATAAAAATTGTTCTTGAAGAAATCCTCCTTCATGCTAATAATGTTTGCCAAAATGTAAATCTATGCCAATGCTGATTTAAGCCTACAACATATATTTTATTTTGCATTGCATTTTGTAATTTCAAAACAATAAATTCTCTGAATTTCTCTAGTTTTCAATTTAGTTTTTTTTAGTTTTAGCATCCAATGTCACTGCTCATTTCTGTTGGTAAATTTTAAAGAAAACTACCCATTAAGAAGGATCAATACTGTAAACTTACTAATTTTTGTGAGGTATTTATTTTCACAAATTTCACTGTCAGGCATTTTTCACGATTTAAAAACCTGCGAAATGAAATAAGTTCTGAGCAGAATACGGGAAATTAAGTACCCATGAACTTGGGTGAAATTGTTAATTTGTGAAAATAAGTACATTTACAGTATCTTTTGAACTGCAATAGGTATATTGTTTTTTTCAGATTCATATTCTCTTGAACAATAATCCATTTTCATCCAACTGTGGACTATACATGATTTTGCCGTTTTAAAAAGTCAATCTCTGTAATTTTTTTCTTTGTCTCAACGTTGCTTCAAGAACATTTACTCTATCCTATCCTATTCAAACAATGAGTTATCTCCCCTATAATCTCCACACATCACCCACCAGGAATGCTGTTAACATTGTCTCCTGTCACACCAAATCACATCATTAACATCCTACATAACATTCCTGACAACTTGTTTAACACTACAGTATTACAGTTTATACAAGAGTTTCTACCCTATACTTTCTCATTGACAACATATAAAATAATGCTAATGATCCTTAGAAAATTTCAAAGAGTTCCTGAACTAGGTTCAATCTGTTGACAGAAACTACACTCAGATTCTGAGTACAGCAGTGAAAGGGAGGTTTGGTGCTATAAAACCTGGTTTAACCCATTCTTTTTTTTAAAATGCCTGTACGAAATCTGAGGACTATTGTATTCTTAAAATTTTCCAGTATATTTTTGCCTTGCCAAGGGTTTTGCCTCTTAACCCCTTTTTCTGGGAAAAATTTTTTGTTTGAATACATTGGAAATTACTGAAGCATGACAAGATCTTGGTCCCTCTTTGGTCATTCAATGGGCCCCTCTTAGCAAAATGTCTGTGTCTGGTGAGTCATGTCTGTAATTCTACATTGCTAATACACTGGCAGTTTTCTATGACCATTGCAATCTTAAATCTCCTCGATAAGTCTTTGCATTGTATCAGGGTAGGAAATTCGCTGAAAAAGTCACCAGCCCTGAATTGAAATTCTACCTGTTTTTGCTATATAGCCAGTCAAATTTTTATGAATTTTAGCCAGCCCTGCCCAAAAGTTACCAGTCTCGGGCTGGCGGGCAGGCTGTTATTTCCAACTCTGATTGTATTGTTTTATTTGAAATTGTTGAGTACCAGTGGCCCCCAACAGAGGTAAAAGGCTGATTGAGCAAATATTTCAAGCATCAAATTATGTCATAAAAACACCCAAGACATTCATAACAAAAGAAATTGTCTAGCAGCACCAGATTCATCAATTTTACAACTTGAAAACCAGAGTTTTTTTTGTCAGCAGGGGAAAGAGAGTTTATTGTACAGTCTGGCTTGGTAGATCCCCAAAGTCTGATTATTCCAAAGGAGAAAATTGGTGTTGACATTCAGTAACGGGAGACCATGTCTTTTGTCTGGTTGTATGTTGATTACGTGATATTTATAGGTGGTTCTAAATATAACTAGGAAAAACTGTTTTAGCGCACTAAAACTGATGTCTCCCCTTCCTTAAATAACACAAGTTCAACCTTGAGGTCAAAAGGTCAAAGTCACAATGACATACATTGTACAACAAATTGTTTAATAATTATACATCTACATTCTAAAGCCCGATGTCAAAGGATATAAAAGTTATGGCCTGGAAAGCTTTGCATGCCAAATTAGCATTTACTTGACATTGTAGTCACAGGTCAAGGTCATTAACGTTAGTGACACATTGTTCCCATGATGGCACATTATCATGTCAAAAATCAAAGCTTTTTGTTTAAAGGATTAAAATACATATGGCCCAGACATGTTTAACGTGTAAAAATAGCATTAATTTTATCTTGAAGTCAAAGGTCAAGGTCATAGGAAAGTCATTCTGGTAGGCGACCCATCATTTCATGGTGATACATGCACATGTCAAATATTATAGACTTATGTCAAAGAACAAAAAAGTCATGACACAGACACACTTTCCATGAAAAATTAGCATTAATTCAACCTTTAGGTCAAGGTCATATGAAGGTCATTCAGGTTCACACCACATCGTCCTATGGTGATACATCCACATGCCTAATATAAAAGTCCTATGTCAAAGAACAAAAAAAATATGGCCCGGAACACTTTGGATGTAAAATGAGCATTAATTTGATCTTGGGGTCAAGGTCATATGAAGTTCATTCTGGTACGCGACACATTGTCTCATGGTGATACATCCACATGCCAAATATCAAAGCCCTTTGTCAAAGAACCAAAAAAGTTATTGCCCGGAACAATTTGGATGTAAAATTAGCATTTATTTGACCTTGAGGTAAAAGGTCAAGGTCATATGAAGGTCATTCTGGTATGCAACACATCGTCTCATGGTGATACATTCACATGTCAAATATAATAGCCCTATGTCAAAGAACAAAAAAGTTATGGCACAGACACACTTTCCAAGTAAAATTAGCATTAATTTAACCTTTAGGTCAAAGGTCAAGGTCATACGAAGGTCATTCTGGTACGCGACACATCGTCATATGGTGATACATCAACATGCCAAATATCAAAGCCCTATGTCAAAGAACAAAAAAAGTTATGGTCCGAAACACTTTGGATGTAAAATTAGCATTAATTTGATCTTGAGGTCAAAGGTCAAGGCCATATGAAGTTCATTCTGGTACGCAACACATTGTCTCATGGTGATACATCCACATGCCAAATATCAAAGTCCTTTGTCAAAGAACAAAAAAGTTATGGCCCGGAACACTATGGATGTATAATTAGCATTCATTTGACCTTGAGGTCAAAGGTCAAGGTCATATTAAGGTCATTCTGGTACGCGACACATCGTCTTATTGTGATACATCCACATGCCAAATATCAAAGCCCTATCTCAAAGGATAAAAAAGTTATGGCCCGGACACGCTTTGTATGAGAAGAAGAAGAAGAAGAAGAATAAGAAGAAGAAGAACTGACACAAAAACAATATGTCTCCCCCTTCTGGGAAGGGGAGACATAACAAGGTTACGAAAATACTGAGTGATCACTAGTACATATCCATTTGTCTTAATAATCAGTTGAATTTATTAATTTTGCCGTTTCAAACAATAATTATTAAGAAGATCCTTGGTGGTTGCTGAAAAAATCTTATCTTAAAGTAAACTTTGCATCTATAAAAACCTTACCCAGAGGAAAAACACTTTCCAAAACATTATCATAGCAAGAAATTTTTGTAATAATGTAATAAGCTTTAATGAAGAACAACTTTGAAAGAACAGACATTTTTGTTGCAACACATCAAAGCTTCAAATTTATCAATTTATGAATATATGCATCAAACAGGAATAAAATTTAGCAAGGATTTCTTAGTAAAGTTAATGGGACCTTGAGAGTATTTTATACTTCGTTTAGGCTATGAATTTCATTGTATTTGAATTCCTTTTTAATTATATTTCTTAACGCAGTTATGGTCTATATTGGAGACAGAATTTCTGTCTTTAAAAAATCAAATGCACAAAGTGTCTTAAGGGAAAGTGACTTTCCCTTCTTGTGTAGCAACATTCTGTCTGCTCCAGCTTATGGAGTTTATGTTTCACAATTGATTTGTTACTCAAGAGCTTGCAAGAACTACATCAATTTCCTTGGGAGAGCACCATGTTTGACACAAAAATTGCTAACTCAAGGTTATGTTGCTCCTCGATTGCTGTTTTCACTCAGATGAGTGCAGATGTTGCTTTGTCATAGAGTTTTGTTTTGCCTTCCTTTACTGGATTTGACACATTGAATTTTGCAATTCAACAGGTGTGCTATAGCAGGCAGGAACAGCTTACTCTTCCAGAGCACTTGAGTTCCCTTTAAGTGTTATGACCAGAGTTCACTTTGTTGATTTTTTGTTATTTTGTGTTTTTTATGTTTTGTATTTCCTTGTGCTGTTCTTGTTGGTGTTTACCGGTTTTGTTGTTGCCATTTTGGACTTTCGACAGTCTGAGAATGCTCCATTCGTGCCTGACTTTGCTTCTTTATATCATGCTCTATTGAAAGATTGATCAAAGTTCCCATTTCAAATATACTGTTAATGTCCACATGATTCATGTTGCATATTATGGCCTTAATGAGATTTAGACCAGAAATCTCCCTCAAACTCCTTCAAGATCATATAAACCCTTAAGTAAACCTCTGTCATATTTCACAACAAAACAAATTTACATAATTCAATACACTTAAGTTTTTCAGGCATTTGTTTATAAACCACCAAAATAAAAGTTGTGGTATTTTCATTGTTTAATCACCCATTAATTTGGCATGTTGATATGTCTTAAATAAACATTTGTAAGGGACAAATATAAAATTTACATAGAAATATACATAATAGGATATGTGGGAAGATGGAAGAAATATGACAAGGCCAAAAGCATTTAGTTCTAAGAATGAATGTAAAATTTGGAGGTATTCAAGACTCAATGCAGAAACCACAAGTATTGTGAACAGCTGTTTTGAAATAATTCTTCAGCTTCATCCTAAGAGTTCCTATTAATACATGTACATGAATATAAATTTATTTGATTTGAAAAATATTTGTTTAAATAACAAAAGAAACCACATTTACAAACAACAAGAGGCTCCCAGGAGCCTGAATCGCTCACCTGGTCTTGATGTTGACCCTATACTTTTGTAGAGCTAAATGAGCTGAACATTTAAGCAAGCAACAGCTTTTCTCTACCTGCAATAGTTTTCATTCTATAGGCCAAAAACACCATTTTTCACCTATAAGGGGCCATAACCCCTATAAGGAGTCATCTGACAACTTCGACCCTATGGAGACTTTTGTAGAGCTAAATGAGCTGAACATTTAAGCAAGCAACAGCTAATCTCTATCTGCAATAGTTTTCATTCTGTAGGCCAAAAACATGAAAAATCGCTTTTCAGAGGCCGTAACCCCTAAAAGGGGTCACCTGACAACTTCGACCCTATGGAGAATTTTGTAGAGCTAAATGAGCTGAACATTTAAGCAAGCAACAGCTAATCTCTATCTGCAATAGTTTTCATTCTGTAGGCCAAAAACATGAAAAATCGCTATTTTTCAAGGGCCGTAACACCTGTAAGGGGTCATCTGACAACTTCGACCCTATGGAGAATTTTGTAGAGCTAAATGAGCTGAACATTTAAGCAAGCAACAGCTAATCTCTATGTGGAACAGTTTTCATATTGTAGGCCAAAAACATGAAAAAACGCTATTTTTCAGGGGCCGTAACCCCTAAAAGGGGTCATCAGACAACTTCGACCCTATGGAGAATTTTGTAGAGCTAAATGAGCTGAACATTTAAGCAAGCAACAGCTAATCTCTATTTGCAATAGTTTTCATTCTGTAGGCCATAAACATGAAAAAACGCTATTTTTCAGGGGCCGTAACCCCTGTAAGGGGTTGTCTGACAACTTCGACCCTATGGAGACTTTTGTAGAGCTTAATGAGCTAAACATTTAAGCAAGCAACAGCTAATCTCTATCTGCAATAGTTTTCATTCTGTAGGCCAAAAACATGAAAAATGGCTATTTTTCACCTTTAAGGGGCCGTAACCCCTATAAGAGGTCATCTGACAACTTGGACCATATAGAGACTTTTGTAGAGTTAAATGAGCTGAACATTTAAGCAAGCAACAGCTAATCTCTATCTGCAATAGTTTTCATTCTGTAGGCCAAAAACATGAAAAAATGCTATTTTTCACCTTCAAGGGGCCGTAACCCCTATAAGGGGTCATCTGACAACTTTGACCAAATGGAGACTTTTGTAGAGCTTTTGATGCTGAATCAGTAGCGTGGCCTCAGATTTCCTCTATCTCTTATACTTTTTGATTTATAAGCCAAAAACAGTAGTCTGACCCCCCTAGTCTATTTTTAGTAACAGCGGCCATGTTTTTTAACGGATCAAAAATCAAAACACAAGTTTGGTGCAGGACACCCTAAGGATCATTCATACCAAGTTTCATTAAATTCTGTTCGGTAGTTTCAGAGGAGAAGATTTTTGAAAAATTGTTAACAGAGGACGACGACAGACGACAGACGACAGACGACGACGACGGACGCCAAGTGATGGTAATAGCTCACATGGACCTTCGGTCCAGGTGAGCTAAAAATTGCTTCCGATTTTCTTTATCTCTTATATGGTCTGACCCCCCTGTTCTATTTTTAGCAACGGCGGCCATGTTGGTTGGTTGACATGTATATAATTCACAAACTTGGTAGAGGACATCCTAAAGATCATGTATAGCAAGTATCAATTCAATCCCTTCAGTAGTTATAGAGAAGAAGATTTTTGAAAATCAGTGTAAATTCATGGAAAAAACAGTTAAAGGGGAATAACTCTTAAACGGCTGATCTGACAATTTAGACCCTGAAATCATTTTTGTAGATCTCAATGAGCTAAACATTTCTGCAATGCTAACTTTTCCTCTAGCTCTAACCGTTTTTAAGATATAGTCCAAAAACTGCAAAAATGGTCAATTTTGATGATTAAAGGGCAATAACTCCTATAAGGAGTCGTTTCACAACTTCGACTCAATGGAGAGATTCGTAGAGCTTTCGATGCTGAACAAGGAAGGTTGCTTCGGATTTTCTCTATCTTCTATACTTTTTGAGTTATAAGCCAAAAACAATGGTCTGACCCCCCCCTGTTCTATTTTTAGCAACGGCGGCCATGTTGGTTGGTCGACATGTATATAATTCACAAACTTGGTAGAGGACATCCTAAAGATCATGTATACCAAGTATCAATGCAATCCCTTCAGTAGTTTTAGAAAAGAAGATTTTTGAAAATCAGTGTAAATTCATGGAAAAAACAGTTAAAGGGGAATAACTCTTAAACCGCTGATCTGACAATTTAGACCCTGAAATCATTTTTGTAGATCTCAATGAGCTTAACAATTCTGCAATGCTAACTTTTCCTCTAGCTCTAACAGTTTTCAAGATATTGTCCAAAAACTGCAAAAATGGTCAAATTTGATGATTAAAGGGCAATAACTCCTATAAGGAGTCGTTTCACAACTTCGACTCAATGGAGATATTCGTAGAGGTTTTGATGCTGAACAAGGAAGGTTGCTTCGGATTTTCTCTATCTCTTATACTTTTTGAGTTATAAGCCAAAAACAATGGTCTGACCCCCCTGTTCTATTTTTAGCAACAGCGGCCATTTTGCTTGGTTGACATGTATATAATTCACAAACTTGGTAGAGGACATCCTAAAGATCATGTATACCAAGTATCATTGCAATCCCTTCAGTAGTTTTTGAGAAGAAGATTTTTGAAAATCAGTGTAAATTCATGGAAAAAACAGTTAAAGGGGAATAACTCTTAAATGGCTGATCTGACAATTTAGACCCTGAAATCATTTTTGTAGATCTCAATGAGCTTTACAATTCTGCAATGCTAACTTTTCCTCTAGCTCTAACAGTTTTCAAGATATTGTCCAAAAACTGCAAAAATGGTCAAATTTGATGATTAAAGGGCAATAACTCCTATAAGGAGTCGTTTCACAACTTCGACTCAATGGAGAGATTCGTAGAGCTTTTGATGCTGAACAAGGAAGGTTGCTTCGGATTTTCTCTATCTCTTATACTTTTTGAGTTATAAGCCAAAAACAATGGTCTGACCCCCCTGTTCTATTTTTAGCAACGGCGGCCATCTTGGTTGGTCGACATGTATATAATTCACAAACTTGGTAGAGGACATCCTAAAGATCATGTATACCAAGTATCAATGCAATCCCTTCAGTGGTTTCAGAGAAGAAGATCTTTGAAGAAAAGTTAACGGACGGACGACGGACGACGGACGACAGACGACGGACGACGGACGGACGACGGACGCTTAACGATGACAATAGCTCACATGACCCTTCGGGTCAGGTGAGCTAAAAACTCATGAAAATTTTGTATTTAAAGGCAATTCTCATGTGTAAAAATTTTCAGCAACAGCATAAATAGTCTCTAAATTTGTATTTTTCCTAAAATGTAAAAGAAAAAGTCCATGACCTGAAATTGTAATATCTATAATTCTTAAAAAGATATTTTTTTTTCAAATTAACAGCCTAACAACTTGTGTTCATTGAAAGACAGCAACCTAATTTGCAGACAAAACTGAAGAGAACAATAACTAAAACATTTGTTAAATAAGCAATTATTTTCAAGATCTTGTCAAAGCTATTTTGAAAAAATAAAACTTCAATAACTTAACATTGATGGCTTCCCTGAAAGCAATTAAGATGCTGTAATGGGCAAAAGAAGTTCTTGCCTGACTAATTAGTTTTTCTCTTTTCAAGAAAATTACCGAATCACAAAAACTGTATAGTACATTCTGCCAAACAAGGAGGAATAAATTTTGTTAGCCCACCTACATGCTTGCAAGATCATTAGGACTAAATTATTTCTGTAGAAAACAATTTAAAAGGACAAAAGACCTGAAAATTATTTCAATGGGTAATGATACTTTACTAGAATTATGGTTGGCCGGGGCAGACTTGGTCATTTTGTATTACTGCCAATAGGTTCAATTAGTTGTCTAAGAAATATAATGCACTTTACAAATGCTAACTGTTAACAAGGAAATGTGTCAAGATTGACACTCATCGCCCTCTGGCAAATATCAGTGGACCAGAATGAAACTTAAACTTGACCTGTTACTCATCATGGTAGACTCACATACCCAAATCTTTTGAATATATGCAAGGTTGTCGGAAAAAAAGTGCGGAAAACTGTTTTTTTTTCTCAAAATTTGCTAAGTTCAAGGGCCATAACTTAGGTCAAAATCAGTGAATTGGAACCAAACTCAAACTTGACCTGCAACTCATCATAGTTAAGACAAAACTAAAGTGTGATGGACTGAAGGACAGAAAGACGGACAGACCGAAAAACCATATGACCCCCCAACAAAGTTGGCGGGGCATAAAAATGAAAAAGGAAATGCCTGTTCTAATAACTAGAGGCTCCCAGGAGCCTGAATCGCTCACCTGGTCCTTCAGGCATAATGGTCTCTTCTTTAATGGGTCAAGTCCCAACTTAAGACACAACAGAGACTTTCCTGAGGCTAAATGAGCTGAACATTAAAGCAAGCCCCACCTTTTCTCTATCTGCAATAGTTTTCATTCAATAGGGCAAAAAACATGAAAAAACACTATTTTTGACCTTAAAAGGGCCATTACTCCTATAAGGGCTTATCTGACAACTTCACCCTATTGAGAATTTTGTAAAGCTTAATGAGCTAAACATTTAAGCAAGCAACACCTTTTCTCTATCTGCAATAGTTTTCATTCTATAGGGCAAAAACATGAAAAAACGCTATTTTTGACTTTAAAAGGGTCATTACCCCTATTAGGGGTCATCTGACAGCTTCGACCCAATAGAGACTTAAGTAGAGCTTAATGAGCTAAACATTTAATCAAGCAACACATTTTCTCTATCTGCAAAAGTTTTCATTTTATAGGGCAAAAACATGAAAAAACGCTATTTTTGACCTCAATAGGGCCATAACCCCTATTAGGGGTCATCAGACAACTTGGACCCAATGGAGACTTTTGTAGAGCTTAATGAACTGAACATTTTAGCAAGCAACAGCTTTTCTCTATCTGCAAAAGTTTTCATTCTATAGGGCAAAAACATGATAAAACGCTATTTTTGACCTCAATAGGGCCATAACCCCTATTAGGGGTCATCAGACAACTTGGACCCAATGGAGACTTTTGTAGAGCTTAATGAACTGAACATTTTAGCAAGCAACAGCTTTTCTCTATCTGCAAAAGTTTTCATTCTATAGGGCAAAAACATGATAAAACGCTATTTTTGACCTTAAAAGGGCCATAACCCCTATTAGAGGTCATCTGACAACTTCGACCCAATGGAGACTTTTGTAGAGCTTAATGAACTGAACATTTTAGCAGGCAACAGCTTTTCTCTATCTGCAATAGTTTTCATTCTATAGGGCAAAAACATGAAAAAACGCTATTTTTGACCTTAAAAGGGCCATAACCCCTATTAGGGGTCATCTGACAACTTCGACCCAATGGAGACTTTTGTAGAGCTTAATGAGCTGAACATTTTAGCAGGCAACAGCTTTTCTCTATCTGCAATAGTTTTCATTCTACAGGGCAAAAAACATGAAAAAACACTATTTTGACCTTAAAAGGGCCATTACTCCTATAAGGGCTTATCTGACAACTTCACCCTATTGAGAATTTTGTAAAGCTTAATGAGCTAAACATTTAAGCAAGCAACACCTTTTCTCTATCTGCAATAGTTTTCATTCTATAGGGCAAAAACATGAAAAAACGCTATTTTTGACTTTAAAAGGGTCATTACCCCTATTAGGGGTCATCTGACAGCTTCGACCCAATAGAGACTTAAGTAGAGCTTAATGAGCTAAACATTTAATCAAGCAACACATTTTCTCTATCTGCAATAGTTTTTATTTTTTAGGGCAAAAACATGAAAAAACGCTATTTTTGACCTCAATAGGGCCATAACCCCTATTAGGGGTCATCAGACAACTTGGACCCAATGGAGACTTTTGTAGAGCTTATAATAACCTGACCATTTTAGCAAGCAACAGCTTTTCTCTATCTGCAAAAGTTTTCATTCTATAGGGCAAAAACATGAAAAAACGCTATTTTTGACCTTAAAAGGGCCATAACCCCTATTAGAGGTCATCTGACAACTTCGACCCAATGGAGACTTTTGTAGAGCTTAATGAACTGAACATTTTAGCAGGCAACAGCTTTTCTCTATCTGCAATACTTTTCATTCTATAGGGCAAAAACATGATAAAACGCTATTTTTGACCTTAAAAGGGCCATAACCCCAATTAGGGGTCATCTGACAACTTCGACCCATTGGAGACTTTTGTAGAGCTTAATGAGCTGAACATTTTAGCAGGCAACAGCTTTTCTCTATCTGCAATAGTTTTCATTCTATAGGGCAAAAACATGAAAAAACGCTATTTTTGACCTTAAAAGGGCCATAACCCCTATTAGGGGTCATCTGACAACTTCGACCCAATGGAGACTTTTGTAGAGCTTTTGATTCTGAAGAGCCTAAGATCCTTCAGATTTTCCCTTTCTGTTCTAGTTTTCAAGTTATAAGTCTTTGAATGTGATTTTACCCTATGTTCTATTTTTAGTAACAGCGGCCATGTTTGTTATCAAATCATTAAGCCGAACACAATTTTTAAACATCATGCCCTGATTATTACTTGGGCCAAGTTGTGAAAAATTCCATTCAGTGGTTTCAGAGAAGAAGATTTTTGAAAAAGTAACGGACGGACGACGGACGACGGACGACGGACGGACGACGGACGGATGGCGATGACAATAGCTCACTTGACCCTTCGGGTCAGGTGAGCTAAAAAGCTACGCCGAGCGCAGCATGATACGACCGCAATGAGTTGAACCCTGTACGTTGGAGCCCAGTATGGATAGTCCATTGCTTTGGTCACATGAAGCCCATGGTGGACTTACAAAGCTTTTTGACACATGCATCCTGTGGTGGACTTAAAAATGCATTTTTGACGCATTTATATTTACATCAACATCTAATACAAAAGCCTTATTTATATGTATTAATTTACAATTTTGGCCCTTTGACCCCTAATTTCTCAAAAACGGTAAAAATATTGCAAATCCGATTAAAGAATAAGGCAGAAATATTCACAAGGAATCCAATGAAAAAAAGATTTTGAAAATCGGACCACAAATAAAAAAGTTGATTTTAAGGGTGTGGCCTGTCTTTAGCCCCCTGTAGCAATGTAATAGTGAAATACATATCAAAAACATTGACACATTAGGTAGATGGAATTTAATGATGAATTCAATAAAAAAGAATTTTCAAAATCGAATGAATGATAAACATTCTACAACAGGTTTGTCAATACACCCGTTTTAGCCCTTTTTGGCCCTTTTTTCTAAAACAGAAGGGGCCACAAACCCCAAATACAAAACCAACATTCCTTTAGTGGATATAATTATCATATTAAAACTTCATAACAATTGGCAGGCCCACTACAACTTATTTTTTGGTTTAAATGACAAACTTTTAAAAACGGCATTTTTGGCCCCTTTGACCCCTGAATTCTCAAAAATGGTAAGAGATATTGCAAATCTGATTGAAAAATGCAGGCAGGGATTTTCACAAGGATTCCAATGAAAAAAAGATTTTGAAAATCGGACCACAAATAAAAAAGTCAATTTTTGGGGTGTGGCCCCTTTTTGACCCCCAGTAGCAATACAACGGTACAAGATACACCAAAGCCGTTGATACATTTTGTTGACAGAATTTATTGAGGAATACAATAAAAAAAGAATGATCAAAATTGGATGAAAATTAATCATTCTACAGACGTTTTGTCAATATACACATTTTTGCCCCTTTTGGCCCTTTTTTCATAAACGGTAGGGGCCAGAAACCCCAAATGCAATACCAACCTTCCTTTAGTGGTTATAAACATCATATCAAAATTTTATAACAATTAGTTATCTACAACTAAAGTTATCGCACGGAAACCAAAGTGTCTACAGACGACAACGACGACGACGACGACGACGACGACAACGACGACAACGACATCGCCATAACATAATACGATCGCAAAAATTTTGCGGTCGTATAAAAATCAATAAAATTTAAATCATGAATCCAATTTAGAAATTTTAACTTATAGATTTTTTTTAATTCAGGAAATTTACATGTAAGCATTTTTATGGATACTGCCTGTTACAAAACTGTAAATATATATGACTCAATTATCAACAAATAGATCTTTCTGAATATTGCATTTTAAGTGTGCCTCTTTCTTATTTTCTTTTATGTGCCTTTTTCTTATTTTCTTTTAACACCTCTAAAACTAAAATAAATGTATGTTATTAACCAGTAAATTTGTTCTGTGCATGCCTTACCTTACAAAATGCATCCCATCAAAATTCTTGCATCAATAATGACACAGCATGTCACAGTTTTAATTTGAAAAGTCCATAAAATTAAAAAATAAATGAACGTGTCCGGATGCCCTGAGACACCGCAATTAGAAAGTAATAGTCAAAGAGGTCTGAAAATCATTTAGAAAATAAAAATTTCATATCATTCTTATTTTACAGTTTCAGAGAAAAGCTTGACAGAAAATTTGCAAAGAGATGGATTTGAAACATAAATTGAACTTGATGCAACCTAACATGCCATCAAAGGGGCATAAAAAAGATTTGCAGTAACACATACATGCTCAATCAAAGACAAAATTAAAACTACATAAAATTTAACATTATGGTGACCAATTTTGTTATTTCTATTTTGGCCGTCAAATCAAACTACTACTTATTCACTGTAATCCTTCCGAATTTCAAATCAATACCTTGATGCATAAGTTTTTAATTGATAATTGAATAAAATGATTATATTTTAACATTTTCCCCATTAAATTTCAAAAATAAAATGATTTTGTCATAAGAATTTTCAGAGAGGAAAGGGTTTTAAATAAATCTTTTACCAACATCATAACATTTCGAAACTAAACCTTATAAAAAAAACATATTGTCAGGGGACAAAAAACTTTGTTGACACTGACACACAAAGACTTACCTACTTATAACAACTGGTGACCAAAAATTATTACTAAGTCAGTCTACAATGCCCAAGCTATTTCAACGTATCTACATGTATATGCTTGTTCATGGATCAGATTTAGTCTGTGTCATGTCAAAATAAAATAGTGGTACTATGGTGTGGTCCAGGATAAAGTACAGAAATATTAAATATGATAATCATACAATAAATCAATATGCATAATCATTGTTACAGTGGTATATAACCAGTGCCATGGGTCGGGAAAATATTCTCCCACCATTAATTAAAATAGTTGGGTTTCAATATCAAATTCTTACAAAATCATATCAATTTATCAAATC
This sequence comes from Arcuatula senhousia, assembly GCA_963971305.1. NCBI lineage: Eukaryota > Metazoa > Mollusca > Bivalvia > Mytilida > Mytilidae > Arcuatula > Arcuatula senhousia. Next base: position 52,491,984 of record OZ020304.1, read on the forward strand.
TGGATTAAATTTCCCTAAAATGTCATCCCTATTGTTTTAAACCCTGCGATATTTATCTCTACAGAGAAAAACAACAAATAGAGTGCACCCCTGAAAAGGGTCCGTTTGAATACATGGGAGATTCCTAAATCACATCTTTCAACTGGTATTTAGTACAAATACATTAACATTTCAAGTTTTGGCTTAGATCTTTTTATGGTCAATTAAAGTTTAAATTAAACTTGTTAATTTTTAAAGAGTTGCACATCTGAACAACTCTTCTGCACATTACACAAAAGATCTAATTGTGCATTTATAAAGGACTTGTTATCCAATGCAGATTTCTTTATATGAGAGTTGTTTGTTGAAAATATCAAAGGATCATTTAAAGCAAAAAATAAAGCTTTATAACATTATAGGTGTTTGATAAAATGTCAATGTGAAGACCCGCTTTGAATATAAACAAGACTTGAAAACTTTCTCCTATATCTATATTTTGACAATAAGCCAATATGTAGGTTCTTATGGGGCATATACTTAATGACACACCTCAAATTTTCATTTACTGTTGGACTAGCAGTTACCAGGAAGCAAATTAAATACATGTACTTGAATTTTACATAAAGCACAAAATTTTCCCAAATCGAATTTAAAAACACATTTAAAGTACTCCAGATGTCATGTAATTAAGTGACATTAATAAACTACTTTATTTTTCAAACACATTAACAATTTGTATAAAGCAAATATATCTGTAAAAGTCCAAATATACCAATAATCATGTCATTTGGAAAATTTTCATTCATACAAAAAAAAATCAAAGACAATATAAATGTCAATATATAATTTACAAAGATGGTGAAATTATGACATAATGATAAAACACAAGTACTTACATAATATGTACAACATTATATCTTATAATACAATGGATAATGGAAAGTCTTTTTAGATCCAATGTGCAGAAAACAAAAGAAAACTAAATGTTCAGTGCAAAACATTTTGTTTGTATATTTCAAATTAAAGTCAAAGCAAATCATTCTATTTTAGATCTTGATTTAATTTTGAATTATTTTATGAAAATAAATAAAAATCTCAAAAATTAAAAAAATAAATTCTTTGAAGTATGAAAATCTTACCTTAAAAATTCCCATGTATTTTAAAAGAAAAATGATCCCATTCATAAAACTAATTTTTAACCAAATTATTTGAATGAAATAAACCGAAATGTATGAATCACATCCTTAAACCACCAAGTTTGACAGTGGAAGTACTAGACGTAATTCATGTTTCAACGTTGACATAGTACTTTAAATGAAAAAAAAAATAATAATAACCTACCTGTACATTTGTAAACACTCTTTTCCACACAAAATTCTCCAAATTGGTAAAATTCCACATTAATCCAGCTGAACCCTCATGTAATACATCTAAAAAGACAGAAGAGAAAAGGAAATATTGACGCAACTTTTCAGATAATCGGTATATACAACAGGAGCCGTGATAAAGAGGTTGAATATCTGTCCTACCATAACCATTCAACTATAGGATATAATGTTATAGGATCAATAGGCAAATCCACTGTTTGTTGTTTTTTTGGGGTACATAGTTTTGACAGGTGGCCATAATAATTGAGACTACTTGTGGAAAATTGATGCAATTAATTGGTAATTTCAGGAGATTGATAAAGTGGGGATGATGCGTTAATTAGTTAGATAGTAACTGCTTCCTCAACTCTCTCATAACAAGAAGTATCAAGACACAGCTTTAAATCACAGTAAGTATTGAAAATTACATCATTTTACATTTAAAAAATTTGTTTAAATATGATTTTGATTTATTGAGTGAAAAATGACATTTATTTTTTGTAAAATGCTATAAAACTGTAATTGGGATGTTCATCGATGTATGAATATCAGTTGACTGGTAAAAGGGAGGTGCAAAATATATTGATGGTAACAAATTAACTTGAGATATACGAACATGCATCCAAATTAAGAATTTTCATGCAGTTCCAGGATATGCTAGAGGGTATTGTGGAATGGAGATCTTAAAATATTTTTGCATGCATCGTGATAATCATTTTTTTAATATTGCAAAATGTAAATAAACAATAAAAATTTCTAAATGTTTGCTAAATTTTTATGGTTACCAATTTTGATGCATACAATCTTTGTTTTTTTTTTGTTTTTTTTTTTTGGGGGGGGTATAATCTTTTAACATTTTCTTATACATGTATGTTGCTATTGATTAACATGCAAATATGATGTATTTATCAGCATGTTTTTTGTGGATTGCACAAAGAATATTAAAGGGCAGCCCTTCCCACATCTACCCTTCCACTAACATTAGTACCAATTCCAGGTTATGTTGAAAACATTCTTTTTAACCTTACTGAAAAAAATATTCTGGAAATGGACTTCTGCCATATAAAATAATGCTATAAACGAAAAAAAATATTTTGTCTTGATCCCTTTTATCAATTCATTGCCTGAAAAGGATTTAAATGTAATATTTATAACATGTTCCTAGCAACAACAAAAAATCATGTCTCTCCCTTCCTCCTTCAAGTTCAAGATCTCAGATAACTTGTTCTAAGTTCAGACAGGTGTATTCCCAGCTCCCTAATATTCTTGGCTATGACAGAAAGAAAATTATGATTGTATTTTCATTCATTTTCTTCAAATGCTTCAATTAGCAAATTAACAGGCTTGAAACTCTTGTCACTCAATTATCTCTCAATCAATTATGCAACATACTATTTCAGTACTTTTTATCTCAGCAGCTATTTGCCATGATCCATTTAGAAGCCAATTATTTTCTTACACATTTCAGAAAACCCTCATTTTAGTGTCCTTCTGGTTGGTAATTTGCACTTGAGACAACTTTTTCATTTTTTTTACAAGAAAGAAATTGTTTTGAGAAAGCAATACATGAATCTTGTGAAGAAATCCTATTTATTCCAAATTGACTCCATAAAAATTGGACTTGTTGAATTTATCACATTTTGTTTTCAAAACAGAATGACAATGAATTCAAATGGTCACTATGTAGTGTCCTACAGCTGTTAGCTTGCACTCAAGACAACCCAGGACACAGTTTTCAATTTAATTAAATTTTTCTTCTTCTTTTCTCAAAGACTTTCTAATACCTGTAAAAATCTTAATTTGATTTTGATTTACATTTCGCCAACAATCAATACAACCTTACATCATAAAGTTATCAAAAACAAGATAAGTCTGTGAAATGATAGGTGTTATCAGCTGATGGGAGATCAGGAACTACCTGTTATAATCAGGTAGGAGAGTGATTAATGAGGAATCACTGCCTCATCACCTGTGGAAGCAATTGTAGATCAATGTTACAGAGGATGTCTGAGGCTTATGTTGTTATTTTTTGGAGGCCCTTGGGACTAATGTTATATCAAAGTACATGAACTGATTGGCAACCTAGCAGTATAGTATGAAAACACTTGATATAATATTAACAAATGTTGTGAGAATCAAAGTTGATTTCTATCTTAATTTGAATTTATCCTCAGAAATAGGAAAATGCGTTGAAACTGAGCAATGAAACAAAGAAAATGGTATATCATCTAGAAGTATATTTTGTGTCACACACCACAGCTTATCCCCTCATCAATTTAAGTTGAAATAAAGGTCAAAGTAACCTCCATTTGATAAAGATGATAGTTACTCTCAAAAGCATGTTCAAAGGCTATATTATCCCTCTATCAAATGCAGTTGCCCAGATATGGACCTTAACCAAAACTTTAACCCAAATCATTCATGTGGAAAATGTGGGTCAAGGTGACTTAATTTGGGTACAGATGTTGGGTACTTTCAAAAATGTACCGGTACCCACTGATGAAACATCATCACTCCATGATGATTAGTTGTTCAGATATTGACACAAATGAAAACCATTATGTACATACAAATGAACAAACACAACACTATACCCCCATCCCCCCAATTTAGTTGGGCTACCTTAAGTCTCATTTATGCTATCAGGAGCTGACTGAAGACAAATTCACTGTGGTTTATAACCTACATTCTCTATTTGTAACTTTATCATTTTTCAGAAAATTTTAATATTATAGGTGTAATTAACATAGGCATGATGTGTATATAAAGATATTTTATGGTGTGGACAGTACATGTTATGCTAATTATGTCCATTATGGCAAGATCATTTGACCAGGTGCAATTATATCTGAGTGAATAAAATAGAAATGAAGTGGTCATAATGGAAAATATTTATCTATATTTTATAAATAATAGGTTTGTCTTGGTTGAATACAGAATTCTAAACTCTGGAGCTTTGTGTTAGTTATTCCCCTGAGGGCGGATGCCCGATGGGGAATAACTGATTTATACCATGGGACTGTAGAGGGTGCTAAATGAAAGTTTATGATAATTAATGAGGGGGGTCTTTCAGGAATTTAGCCTTATCTACCGATAAAGCATGATTAGTGCAGGGTATCTCGTTACATTTTATGACATAGTGGTATAAATAATATTAATTATAATGGATTAAGTTTGACTTGGTCAAGTTAAAATAAATTTGGTCGTTTCTCTTCACAATCCTGAAACAGTTTGTACTTTATATATTTAATTTCTTTGGATAAACATAAATGAGTTTCAAGCTGACATAAATAATGTAGATTTTCTGCCAATAACATTTAACAAATAAATGTCTGCCATTCATTTAGATAATTTTGAAGTTTAACTAACAAAATAATCTAAATATTATCTGTTGTTCACTTTAAGCATAAGATTTATGATAAGCTTTAATTGAAACATGAAAAAAATGTGACTATGAATAAGCCATACATACATGTATTTCATGGAAAATATTTTTTTTTATCCAACTTCAATTAAATTTAAATCAGTTTTCCTAAAATATTCCAAGAAAGATAACTCTAATTGATAGCAAAACTCACAAGCAGAGTAGAAACAAATTAGATATAAAGTTTTGGCCACATTAGCACTTAAAGGGGATTGGTTCTTGTCACATTCTTTAACAAATGCATAGACCTGTAATTAAATTGAATATACAGGTCTATGACAAATGTGAGAAAAAAAAAACAAGAAAGAATTATCTCCCTTTTCTATTGATTAAATTTAAAAATAGAAAATAGCAAAATTTCTTGATCAGCCATTGGGGTATGTTGCTAGTGTAGTACTTTACTGGACAAATCTAATTTTTAATTTTGCAGTTCCTGGAAATTTTCTTTGTACTTTAATTTTGATTTTCAGATGCACGTAAAATTATCAACACAACAAAAATTTATGAAGTTGACTTCCAAAGTAACATTTAGTACTTATCACCCTCAAACATGCAACTGTAAAAGTCATTTCATGAAACTATAAACAGGAGATACATTTTATTTATTTTATTATATCTAGCAGTGGGAATAGCAACTGATAACATAACATGCTGATTTTTGATAAATCAATTTAAACAAAATGTCAAATAACTCAATTACAGAATATTTATGGGTTTATCATTTGTTTGACTTCAAAGAAATGATTTCATATCATTACTTGTTGTTCTGAAGTGCACAATAGCTATATAGAAAGTATGCCAATATTGAGGAAACTGCTATTACGATGAAGATATATACACAGGCTTTCTCTGGTACTGCATAAAACTGCACTTTTTCAATGTCAATCCATGTTATATGCCTCCATGAAATCTAGGACAAAACTTTCAACATCATCAATATCTTTTTTTTTACTGACAATGGATTCCATTCTAATTCAATGGTCAAATAGTCAAGTACAATTAATCTCAGCATGACCAAAACACAGAACCCTATCCTTATCCATTAAAACATCTGTTTTTACTACCATTAGAGATCCCCGTTTCCCATAACTCTTGTAATTATGATTAAGGCAAAAATGACATAAAAATGGATGATTAATCAAATGTAACATTAGTTTTTTCCTCAAATGGCACTGATTGTTTTTGAGTCAGCCATGTCATTCAATATCAAGAACAACTCTGACAGACTGATTGCTTGGGTTAAAGCAGTACTGCTCATATGATTACGGCTGATTTAGTCTGAACTGAAGGGCATGAAAAATCCTTCTATAAATTTCTGGCTGATTTACATTGCTTTTAAGCACTCTGACATGTATAAACCTGCTAACTAAGTTTCTGCTTTGCCTATCTTAACAAGGCACATTGGTTTTATTGAATTACTTCATGAGAACTGAGTAGATATTCATTTTAAGAGACCAAAATTGTGCAGGGGCCATCAGTCGGATTCTGGCAAGTGGGTGCAGGGGTGCAACTGTGGGGCCGGCCCGGTCCCCTCCCTGTTGGAAAAAGTTATCTAAAATTGGACCTATTTTGGTGGGTTTTGGTGCATTCCATGAAAGTTTTTCATTCTTTTTTTTTGGGGGGGGGCAAAAAGGGGATGAAATTGCACTCGATGCATCCCCCTTTCCTATGGTCTTCAATGTCCTTTCATTCAATATCTAGGAGCAAAAGCTGTCATCAAAATTTTTATTATGTTATTAGATTCATTCTTTGGCACCATATATCTGAAAGCAGCCTAAAATAACAACTGCAAAAGAGTCACCAATTTCAATCTGCAAGCCACGTGCCATGACAAACAGAGGTCAAACACTCACTCACTGCTTCCATTTTAATAGTAACCACAAAAATCTGATTCAAGTGATGACATATTGAACAATCCCCATGTCCGTTTTTAGTAGTTTGATATTTACCAAAGTCGCATCTCCGCCTGTTACCATTATTCCCTATTTCGTAATTATCCTAATCATCTGTCACAAATTCTGAATGGTTATGTCATTCATGGCGTTAATATGATATATAATTAACTTGATTACATGCATTCCATTCTCATTTTCAACTAAATTTGGTCTCCTACAAACTACATGTGATTTGTTACCTAAAAAGCAATAATTTTAGGAAAACAGAAAAAAAACTCCAACGTATTTTTTTTTGAAAAAAATGAAGAATAAATGAGATGAGGTAGTAATTATGCTCTGATTAAAAAGAACATTATTTTAGATTATGATTTGTACACTGGTTTTATGCTTCAGTACTCTCTTATATCAATTGTAGTGTTCTTTTGCTCTGAAGAATGTGTGGTCTATGAAACCTTACATAGTTAAAGCCACATTAAACTTTTTTCAAGTATTCTAGGATAACCTTTAGCAGACAAAAATCTTAAGTTGAGGTATCTTCAGACAGACTGACAGACAAAGAGATAAACTAATTTGCCCTTTTTCCTATAAGAGAGACATAAAACAATAAATATTTTGTCCCATTACCCATAACAAATATTACTTCCAACCTACAAAGATGCCAAAATCTTCAAAATCCAATTACTTCCAAAAATGACATATCAGGGTTTATATCTTCTAAAGTATACAAAAAAGAAACAAAAATGTCTATTCGGATATATCTATAAGAAATTGAGAGCTGTGCAAACTTTATCATTAAAAATCTAATTATTGTTATGTTGATCAGAATGGAAGTCATCAGCCACCAGCTAGCTTGTCAAATATTTCTGAAGAGAACTAATATTACATTTCAGATTATCTAATTTCTTGTGATTAAGTCAAATATTGACCATTAAATTAATCCTATGGTGTAATATCCATCCCCTGTCGAGTCCACTTCTTGTCAATAATAACACCACTTGACAGTAAAGTGTGTCCTGTTACAGGGCTATTTTGACCATCTCTGAAACAAGCATGGAGTCTTGAAGAATAGAAGGCAACTGAAGAAGGCTTTTTAAAATCATAATTAAATGTGAACAATATAATGACATCTTTGACAAGTTTAAAGGCATTAAAGCAACTTTAAAAGCAATAAAGGTCTGTTAAAGGAGGCAAAATTGTCTAGCTTCTTCATCTTTGTTGTTGACAATTTTAGTAAGAGAAAGACATTCAATTGTATTGCATTGCTTTCTGTCAAGTTACTGCAAATGATCCAAGTACCCTTAGCATGCACTGTGATTCTGTTGATGAATCAGTTCTTGTTGATGACAAAAATGTTAACTGCAAAATCATAATAGCTCAATTATTATTGTAAGACATATTCCATGTTCACAACCATCTTTCCACAAGTACAAAAATATTGCACAATTATTGCACAATTTGTCTGTCTATGCAAAAAAGGCCAGAAAATTTATCAGAAATTCCATTAACATCTTCATTAATTCCACAAAAACAACAGGAGCACAAAAATTGCCATAAATGTCCAGCATTAAAATCAAGTCAATGAGTTTTTAATGGAGAAACAATTGATCAATAGCTCAGCTACATTATGAAGCCATCAAGAATTAACTATTGCTTTACTGTATTTTCAAAAACTTTGACATGCTTCATAGAATTTATTCAAAATTGATAATTGCAATATTTAGCTGATAAAAACCATAAACCAATTGTTGCAGCTTTTTATAGCACATTTTTAAAGTCAAGGTTCTTTTTTTATATAAGGATCAATGTTGCAGCCTTTTATAGCATTTTTTTAATGTCAATTATTTTTTTCTTTTCAATATGAATCAATAAGATTGAAAGAGCAAAAAAATAGCACTGCTTTCAAACAATACAAAACCAAGTTAATATTTGTCCAATCCAAATTTTTATAACAAAATCATAATTCCATTTCTATGAAATTGTCATTGAAACAAAAGAAAGACTCCAATAAACAACAATTAATCAAGAAGAATGTAGTTACAAGATCATCAAATGTACAAACATTTTAAAATAATGGAAATGCTGAATAATATAAAATAATACTTTTGCAGGTCTGTCCCAAGTTTAAGAAAACATCTCAATTTGAATATCATCAAAATAGGCAATTTGGGTTTTTAAAAAAAGTATAGTATATATCTAATTTATCATCTGTGGATCTTTACAGCATCAATGCACATTTTTCATCCATTATACAAGTGACTCCTATATGAACTTTATGCTTATCATTTTCATGCAATTGTTTCAAGACTCTGGCAATAAAACCACTGCAATTCAATCAGTCACAATTGGACTGTGGAACAATTACTCACTGTAGATTACCAGAAATGGACATAATTCTATTATTCTGGTGCCAGGTTTGTTGATTTTCCCTACAGATCTTAATTAAGCATGTGATTTATGGACAGAGAGCCATATAACAACATTAATCCAATGTCTGCATAGTCAGATTACCACCTAAAAGACACAGCCTGTTCAATCTGTTTTCAGGTTTTCTATTGTTCTCCTCATATTCTTTCATATTTGGCCTTGCAACTTTTGGCTTGTGCATCTCTGATGAGTCTTTTAAAGATGAAACTGGCATCATACACAGTGATAAATCATCAGCCTGAAACTTTGTCGTAAGACTGTTTTGGCACAAGTTTGCATAGTTGGTTGCTGTTAAGCTGTGTTGTGGATCTTGGTTCAATGTCTTGACAGTGTCAAAGAATTTCTTTCAGATTCCCCTTTGGTAAAATTTCTTCATAGCCGTGTTGTGTTTTGTGATACTAGACTCCTAAATGTACTGTCCATAAATCACATGCTAAGATTGCAAATGGAAGAGGGAGGTTTGCCTGCTACAAAACCTGGTTTATCCCATCATTTCTTTTGAAATGCCTGTACCATGTCAGGACCATTGCAATCTTAAATTTCAGACTTAAATGTTTAGTCTTTTTAAGTAGACATTGAGATCAGTCCTCCAATTTTGTTATTACCTTTATTCTCTGTTTTTTACCAAATACAGTATGACCAATGCAGGCATATGATTCCTTGGAGTAAGAATAACACCAGATATTTAGTTAAAATTAAAGCCAAAATATCAGACAGAAAAATATACTGAAAGTACTGCAAATTAGTTTAATAGTGTTGAAAAATTACACTCAAGTCAAAGTCCAAGCAACTTCATTTTCTTTACTTTCAAGGTCTCTGATATAGTTGAACCAACAGATATAGAGGTCACAGCAGATCAAAGTTTGGAAAGCTCAATCAATTTTTTTTGCTTTTAGCCAATCAATGGACAACATACATTGTTTATTTAGGAGAAAACATCAATCATTTACCAGTTTGCTGAAGGAACATATGATTGACAGAAATACAATTCAGTGAAAAGAGTATTGTTTTGGCAAAGTTCAGTTTCTCACCATCAATCTATAAGAAATACCCAGATTATGCAGAGTCAGGAACAAGAATGTACCCCCTTTTTATCTTTGATGGTGACATATGGTACTATCAAATAGTTTGTAGGTCACTATAAAACTCTATTACTACTGAGTGTTATTTATTGACATGCATGGCTCTCCAGTGCATTTTCAACTGACTTTTTTGTCCATGTTGTTAGGTAAAAAATAGGTCATTGCAGTAAGGTCTGCTTTTTGCGAAAAAAAAGCAGACACAGCACTTTTTTTTTGGGGGGGGGGTATACATTTTATTCAGATTCTTATTCAATCATATTACATGAGGTACACAACAAAATATAGTTTGAGGAAGAAGAAAAACTACTTATTGATAAACTAAAATCACTAATAATCCATCAATTTCATTAGAAGCTTTCAATTTCCTTACAAGGTCATAATTAAATAGTCACAGGAACTTATGACCTACTTAAGAGTAATAATCAAATGGCCAGTAAATTTATTGCCTCTATATTCTGTTTAATCCATAAACTGAAAATTATTGAGAAAGGTTGCATTGATTCCTACTTAAAAGTGGACCTGAAGCCAATATAAGCTTTAATTTCACACTGAAGACCGAGTCGTTAATTTCACACTGTAGATCAAGAAGTTAAGAAAATGGAAGCAAATTTAATAGCTTATATATAACGAACAACGGCTGATGCCAGAGGCAAATATCAGAAATACATATATTCTTCATGTTCTTAGCTAAACTGTAGCCACGAAGAAATTAATTTCATAAACTATATCTAATGCATAAAAATATTAAATGATGGAGGCATTTTGGTTGAAATCTAAGAGACCTAACAGGCTTTTGGATGGATCTTTTTTCAAAGAGGCCAATTATGATGCTAAGGTGCCAATAATTGTCCATAATTGATATTCTAAATAAATATTTGAGATAAGAGAGGATGACTTTCAGTTTGAAGGGGCTAGTTGGTCTTTGCCCACTGCTTTTTAAAGTCCTGCCATGTATTTAGTTGTATATGCAAGAATCTTGCATGTCAAAATGCAGTTGGGATGCAACACAGACAATTATAGATATCAGTTCCCTATACCAAAACCATGATAACTAAATACAACTGACCCAAGAGACTGAAGTTTAATTCAATAAAGCATGCACTCTATAAGCCTAAACCTTCTGTCTTCAGATATACTTAAGTTGAGAATACAATCTCAATTCCCTCAAGTCTTTGTACCATCAAATGAATATCTTTTGGTGCCAAAATGTCAAAACCAATATGTTTGAAGTAGACTGAGTTATGTCCCCTGAAAATTTCCCACTGGGCAAAGTAGTGTCTGTTGATAATAGGTTTTATCTAGACTTGGATAAAATGACTTTTCTGATAAAAGATGATGAAGTATATTAAACCAATGAAGGGCTTCCTAATTCAATTCTTTAAAGCCATTATTTAGAGGATGTAAAGTGCAAAGATTAAACTTGGGTTTCTTCTTCTTTTGAATCCTAAAATGATAAGAATTTTTCAGGCTTATGCATGATGCATGATGCATTGAAGATTAATTTAACAATCATAAGTGTTCAGATTTAATTAATATAGATTTCAATTAATAAAATCTTGGTATCTGGTGAATTTTACCTCTGGTGAAGTTTTACCATGTTAAAGAAAAAAAACTTTGCAGCCCTGTGAGAGTAATGAAAGAAGCACCATGTTCACAACTTAACATGAAAGTTGCATGCATATGAGTTCTACCATATCATAGATTTAAGAAAATGCAACAAAATCTTTATTTGCAGCAAAATCCCAAGCATTTCCCAATTCAATTGAAGCATTTAGTTTGATTCCATTATCATTATATCAAAGCTTTTTGAATCGTGTCAAATCTAATTTACAGACAACTTCTTGCTGCATACAAAGTCTGATATTCAAATGAACCACAAACATAAGGGAATATTTGACATGGCTTTATCATACAGTCATAGAGTCATCTCTGTTTTAAATTCATCAATTTCTGACAAAATCAACATGTGTCAATATTGTGACTTGGGATGTTACCAATCCTTCCCATGTGGCAACATTTGTCAAGTCTGGTGGAAAAAATTTCCCTTCGTCCATATCTAGTGACAGGGCCACTTGGTGCGGGATGATGTAACATGGTAATATGATTGGTTAATGCTCGGGCCTTGATTTCTCATGGGACATTTATACTAATAATTTCAATCATGACATTTAATTTGATCAGAATATATCGCTGGCGATAATATTTATTTTCACTGCATGTCAAACAATGGGTTGCATGCAAACATTTTCATCATAGGTTTTCATAAAATATCAAATTTACATATGGACATTATGAAGAGTTTTATTGAACTTCCATGTCACCTGTCAAAACATTAACCATCACACAAATTGTTTCCAAACATGAGAGTCCTTCATTTCAATTCTAAAACATAAGCTTCTTCGATATTGTTGTATCAAACCTTTATGAAACCAAAATAACATTGAGTCCTTTATAAGATACCTGAAGGACCAAAAGGACCACCTTAGGTGTGTGTTCTTAGAACATGAATGGATAAAATCTGAAATCTCCCTTAGAGTTGGCCCTGCGGTTTAGTTCTGGAAATCTTTATCCTCCAGAAAATAATTTTTAAACATTATTTTTAAAACTGACTGACTAGGACCTTTCTAAAACACTAAATAATCCTGTTGATATCAATCTTTTTTTTAAAGACACATATTAAGTTCTAAAATTCAAGATTTATAGACATTTACATGTTTATTTACACATCATATCCTTACCCAATAGTATCATGCTCAGATCATCTCCAAAAAATTGAAATTAAACCCTTAACAACTTGTCATGAAATGCCCATTACATAAAAGTAAACATTCTTAATATCACTGGCATGTTTATATAGAAACTTGACCATGAGTGCCCCTGGCTAGCTCTTCACCAAAAACAGATGATTTTTCGCCATTCACTTGTGAAATTTTCAATTAAGTGTTTAATTGGTTGGAAGATTGTTGTAAAAGGAATATCTAATTAATTTTCTAGTTTATACAATAAAGACAAGTGTTTTGAAAACCAATTTGAGTACACACAGGATTGACCACAAAGAGTGACAAACTGTAAAAGGGGTTTATTTTTGCCAAATTTGTGTAAAGGCATCATCCAAAAAGAGAAAAAAAGGAGGCCACCACTTATCTTATAAACTATGTCTTAAACTAGAAAATGTGCCTACGAGCCACAGGATAGCCCTCCTGTTCTTGAAATATCATTGACCCCCAATGTGTATAACCTTGGTTATGGACCTTACCCAAAATTGTTTATGCATAAAATATAGGTCCTAGTGACCTAATTTCTAGTGGGTGGTGTAGCCTAACCCAAGACTCATCTAGTGATGAAATATCATTGACCCAATACATCTAGTATCTGAGAAATTGACCTTAACAAAGAACTTAACCAAAGTCATTTATGCATATAAAATAGATCACAGTGACATAATTTCTAGAAGCTGGTGTCACCCTACCCAAGACATATCTACTGGTGAAATAATATTGACCCCCAACATCTAGTATCCAAGTTATGGACCTTAACCAAGAACTTAACCTAAGTTCTTGCATAAAATATATGTCACAGTGACCTAATTTCTAGTGGGTGGTGTAGCCCTTCCCAAGACCCATCTAGTGGTGAAATATAATTGACTCACAACATGTAGTAATGGATCTTAACCAAGAACTGAACCAAAGTGTTACGGACAGACGTACGTATGTACACATATGTACGGACGGACGGACAAGGGTAAAACTATATGGCCAATCCACATACGTGGTCAGGCCATAAAAATTGTAACTGAGGAGCAAAATCACAAAATACTTTCACTCATCAGATGAAGTTTAAGAATTATTGGCCTGGCACTTTGTTGTAATTTTGTTTTCAAGGATCGTAATATAATTTATTTAAAAAGAAAAAAATTGATATGATAAATTCAGGGCAATAAAACTCAGTTCTGAAATTGGAAATACTATTTTTGGCAGCTGTAAATCTCAATGGATAAAACTTCCTCACAACTGTAATAAATATAACAGAATAAAAAGAACATTGATATGAGAATTGTAAAAGGATTTAAGAGATAACATTATGAAAGATGACATTTAATTAACTTGTGTTATTACAATAATCTTATCTCCATAACGCAAGTCAAAATGAATTGGTTGGATTACCCCCCTTTGTACATCAAAACTAATATTTCAAAATTAATTTATAGTGCAGAATAATAAACTAAGAGGGAGTATTTGTACTTCTTTGGTTCACAATAAAGGGTGGGTGCTAGGATTCCTTCATTCAAAAAGATAGATTGCAAATGAATACGCTGGAGACTTCGTTATTATTCAATTACATAAACTAGTTGAGTTTTATTTCCAATATATGAAATAATAATTTAATTTGATTTAATGAAATAAGAATGTGCTGTCAAGTCTGACTTACTTCAGACAATTAATATTTTACTTGATTCTTTCAATTTCAAATTCATTAAAACCTTTCTAGTGGAATAATGAGCTGTGAAATAATCTAGTGATTATATAAAACATGTTTTATTTTTGTATTGTTTTTCCTGAGGATACTTCAATACTTATTTAAACTTGTAAATATTCACAATTATTACAAGACATTTTAAGTTTTTTTCAAAATGCAGAGTAATTGAATTACCTCCCCTACACTACTAGAATCCAGTTAAATTTAAATACCACACTTTTAAGGAACAAAAAAAAACCCTCAATAATAAGTTAATGCCAAAGTACAAAATGAGATCACCTTAAAATAATTCTCTGATATGAAACTGTAACAATTGGAGAGTTTATTTAAAAACAATAGATTCAAGAAAATTACTAAAGCATGAGAAAATTTCCTCTTCTCCTATAATACTTAAAGAAAGTAAGCTACATGAAAAGAAACTTTAGGAAAAAGACATGTAATTTTTATGTACTGTTTCACTTGCACTAGATTTGAACATGCAAAATATAAAACACCTACCATTCTCATCTCTTTGACCTTTGAACTTTGACTTGTAGTTCATCAGTTTTGACAGAATTACAAGCAGACAGAATGCCAACACCATTGTAACAGTTACATAATCTGAGGCACCACCTGGCTTTTCACCCTGAAATAACATTATACATGAAACTTATATCTTTGACATTTCTAATTTCACGTTAGTTTTACATGCAAGTGACCTAGTTTGAAAAATATACTTAATGAAAAACTTTAACTTTTACATATGATATTTGCTGAGTTCATACGTTTTTGAGGTTTTGTTTGCACATCTACATTTTTTTTTTTAAATCGAACTACTTATGTAATAAAAATAACAGTTGGTATTTTTATGAAAAATGTGATTTCTTATGTTTTACAGTTTAAAAAAAAACAATTGACCTTGTATAAGTATGACATTTGTAAGACAGTGGTGTAAGAATGTTTCAAGTTGTAATTTTCTCTTCTTTTTGATGAGCATCAATAAAAGAGTGCAAAGTACCAAAGATTTTCCCATTGAAAACAATGCTTTCTTGTCAAAATTCATAATTTTCTGTATGTCTCAAAATTAAAATTTTGGGTTTTAATTTCTATTCAGAAGAAAGTAAAATATATATTGAGGCTTTTACCGGTTACGAAACTATATGGTCCCATGGCTTTTACGGGACAAAAATTTATGTTTTAGTATGTACCTGAAAATTCATACTTTTTTCTTTAGAAATTTCGGAAAAATTAAATGCGTTTTAACAATAATATTAACATGAATAAATCACGTTTCATATGTGGAATAAAGACGTGACTCACTGTGCAATATTTCTACCAAAAATCATTTTTTATTTATAACCACACGTAAAAAGCCATGTATTTACTCCTCTATTGTATCTTCCCTTCACAGGCGATGACTTCACACACGTACCTATTTGGTACCTTGCTACCTAAAAGACAGTAGCTTGTTTTTAACTTTGTTGTTACATATTGTTATAGTTTTTTGTTTCTTCATAATCTTGTTTCTTCAGTGTCTACTGATTCTGTCTTCTTTTAGACTTGTAAAATTCCAATGCCCCATTTGTACTTCTTTCATAATTGGTTTAAAAAAAAGTATTTAATAATTTCTCTTTTTTTCAGAATCTTACAACTTCAACTTTGATGTAGACATCCTTGTCTGTCTCCACAAAACTTGAGGTCAGTGCTGTCGTCTGCTGCTGAAAACTATAAGGTGAGTAGGTCAGGAGGTCAAAGGTCAAAGATGAATCTTCTGAGGTACCTAACACAAGGTCAGTCTGAAATGACAAAAAAAAATCATTTACAGCTATTTTCTATAGAATTGAGAAGTTTTTATGTGAGGTAATATATGAAAAAAATGCAAGAGCTATTCAGTATAAGTGGGTCTTTTTGTGTCTGGGAAATTTCATGTGTTGGGGTAAAACCGGCAATTTTATGTTTGCGTAATGTAACTTATGCAGATTAATTCCATATTATAACTTCTAATATGATTGACTAATATTTCAGTGATCTAATTTTCGCATTCCGACAATTTTGGCAAATAAAGCAAAAATTAAATCACCACAAAAATTAACACTTAAATACGGTATATGAGTGAATTTCCTTGACCTATATCTCTGTGGATGATATGGATGTTTTAGTTCAATATTCTACTGCAGAGAGAGAAATTGGTTGGACATCAAGTTATATTATCAACTACTCTCTCAATGGATGTTCAAGGTCGTCAGAGGTTGGGTGCTTTGAAAAATTATGAAACTCTCTAAGAATGCACCAAAACCCACCAAAATGGGTCCAATTTTAGAAAATTTTCTCCACCCTCCCCTGCACCCCCTTGCCAGAAACCTGGTGATGGCCCTGAAGTCTCAGGTTTATACAGCATGTGGTACAGATTTCTACATGTATTATACAATATAAAGTTTGTCCATTATTTCCACACTACTTATATCTAACAGTTTGTAATTCAAGGACCAGTCATTTAATCTAATTAGCATAATTTAGAAAGAAAATACACATAAACGAAGTTTTAACTGTCAAAATTACTCCATTAAGATTAGGACTATTTTACATGGAGCACTTAAATACCTTTTCAAAAGTATGTTTTCTTCTAAATAACTACATGTCTATCCACCCAAAAGTAAACAGAAATTATATCAAAAACTCCTCCAAAATAGATATCAAAGCATTTCAGTGAAATTGTAAGATTTCGTATAGTCCATAAAACTTAATTTTATTTTGGGAAAAAAAACACATTTAAATAAAGTACAAAAAGAGTAATTAAACATTTTTTACATGTACTTGTTTACGTAATTTTCACAGTTACCGTAAATGAACTGTTTTTCAACCATGCATTACAACATCGACACCAAATTTGCTAGTTGACAGGACAAAGACAAGGTTTATACCATAAAAGTCTACCATGTAATCCATAACTTGGGCAATTGTACCAAAACCATTAAATTACTATAAAGAAAATATTATGCCTCGTCATCGAGGACTCATAGAGATACAATTATCATATGGATCACTGTACACCTTTCTATAACAGTTCGTCTCTGTCACACTCCACAGAATCGTTCAACGAGCATACATCAGTCAGAGCCCTATTTAAACTGGAAATGTTTTCTGCCAAAGATCATCCTTTGGATTAAATGATCTTGGGTCATCGACATTTTACGGTCCCTGAAAGCTTCTTCTTTGTCCTAGATAGTTTGAGGACTAGATGTCTAATTAAAATGATACAATCAGACCCTAATGTGTATCCTACACCCATTAACATTAAGTCATCCTGTTGATTTGAGGGTCTCAATCTACAAGTTTTAGGAACATATTAATGTTCAATAGCACTTTACAGAGTGAACATCTCTTTTTTAACCATTATAGTTGAACAAACAGCAGAGACCCAAATAGTATATACTTCCAAAAATGAATTTTTACATACTTTTGTATCTAAATAGATCAAAACAACATATTTCTATATATCTTAATATTTGAACAATTTTTTTTCACTTTGATATGCTACATTTATGCAATATATGTACATCATTTTGACCCTATATATCTCATCACAATGATGCAAATACTCCTAACACTTTAAGAAATCATAAGAATGAAGCAGGGGTACCAATGGGGTATTTGAATGTTAAAGTCCAAAAGAGCAGAGACAAAACCAGGAGTACACACAGTACAAAGAAATAAAAAACATTATATTAACACATAAAACCAACTAAATATCAGAAACGAGATTGAACTCAGATGTCCTAATGCCTTAACATAGTTTATTCAGGTATTTGATATCAAAATAAAAACTGTTGACAAAGTACAAGAATTCTTCATTGCTTAAAACTGCTTACGATGCATATATTCATTTACGTCCTAAAGTCCAAGGCAACTGCACGATTTTTCTCGGAGAAGTAAGAAAGGCTTTTCTTTTCATTACAATCTTTTGCAGGTGTGCCTATGACATTATGACTTGTGACTTATCCTGTGACAAATAATTACACCTTACGATTCGTAAATCGGTGCATTTCCTATGTCTTTGTAGGGGGCAAATTATATACGGGGACAGTGTTTACCTAAGATTTATAATTATATCAAATGGCTTTAAAAACCATTCAAATAAGTACAAACGTGGATAAAAAGCAAATAATACAGATCTCTTTTTGCCAATGAAAGATTTGAAAGCATTATGGAAGAATAGCATTTAAGTCTATGCATTGCTTATATGTTCCTTTTACTTAGTGCATATCTTACTTTTTTTGGCAGATGATGCACATACCATGCAATAAATATTACAAATAAGATTTTGAAAGTTTCAAACCAGTGTAATTACTCATTACAAAGAGTGAAAATAATTACATTATATTTATTGTTCAAGAAATACCTCATATTGTACATAAGAAGTGTATAAATAGCTTTCTTCAGTAACATAAATATATGACCTTAATTCGATATCCCTGCAAATTCTTGTAGAGATTTTCTTTGCAAAAAATTAACAAGATTTCAATGAAATTTTGTTATAATCCAGTCATAATTGAACCTTGAAGCAAATAAAACACATTTTTGTGCTTTCTTGATTCCTAAGAAGCTTATAATCTTAATTTAGTCATATTTTCCTCCAAAAGAAGTTAAGACATTTAAAGTCAACATGAAAAGGACCTCAGAAAAAGATCAGTCATTCCACAAACTAATTAATGAAGGATAAGCTTATAATAAGCATTTAGGAAGTCTGCAGGTTCTTCAAAATATCAAAACATAACATGTAACAGACAAAGCAACCACTTGAAAACTTCAATACTGTGGTTTTATTATTATTCGTGGGGTATCAGGTCACAAGCCTTGACCCACCAAATTTGATACCCCACGAAAAGGGAATATAACATTGATCTGTATGCTGCAGACTTCAGGACCACAAACTTATCACTCTCCACTAAACCAAAAAAATTGGTACCCACGAAATAAAGGAATCCACAGTACATGAACGTAATATAAAACATCATGATTTTCAACTTAATTTGACAACTATAATGATGATCCCAAACCTCCTTTGAAATTGTCTCAATACAAAATATATATTTTATTCCCAAAAATCTTTTCAAATGGTCATAGTGTATATTTGTACATTGTGTTATTTTTTATTCAAAAGTCATGTACATGACACAAATCCATACACGTATCTGAAATGGACAAAAGCTAGCAGACTTTATTTGGGTGCTGACCGCAGGAGATAAAATCATCGTGAAAATTATTTAAATCTAAATAGTAAAGTCGTAGAATCTTTTTTTTTTACCACTTTTAAGTTTAGGTAGGAGTTGATGTAATTCAATTGTCTTCTTTAATTTATCCTTGTACAGTTTCCAATCTTAACAATCTAATTCACTAATGGTACATTATTACTATTTCTCTATTGATCAGATATGTAAGTAAATTACATCCTTTTTCAATTAAAGCTTTTCATTTTGTAAATCGTTTAATATACCTTAATACAAGATTTAAAAAGTCAGGCAGTATTTGTATATTAAAGGTTCAAAAAGTTAATTCTCCCCTAAGTGAGCTGTATTATATGTTTTAAATATATCGGAAAATCCAAGTGACTAGTGGTTTTTAGATTATGATTTAAGATTTTCGTTCTAGATAAGAATTTATGTAAAATTTATAAAAAAAATTTGTTATAAGATGGTTATTCTAAGAATAAAGTTCTTATTAAAAAATTGTACATTCATTTGTTAACTTCACGGGCAGATCCAGAGGTCAGATTTCTCAATTAATGGAGGGGGCGTACGCCCCCTCTGAATCCCCCACTAAACCTTGTAAGCAGTGACACAGCGTTCAGCTTTTAGAATAAGAATACAATACTTTTTTGGGGGCAAATTGACCTAAAAGCTTGTATACAATACAGAGGGGATCCAGAAAATTTTGAAAAGCTTGGTGGGGCAGTCCTCAGATCCACAGGCTACTGAGGATGAAAGAGAGTTCCAGATCAATTTGCATAAAAATCTATAACAAAATAACAAACTTCATTAGAAAAGGGTAAGCTTCCAACCCTCTAAATCCATCAGCTACACTTGATATGAATGAAACCCAAATCAATTTAAGCACTTAACAATTGAGCATTATCTATCAAATATGGTTTCTGTATTTCTTGAAGTCCTGTCTTGACCGCGAGCACTATATTCTGGCCATGTACGTTCCTTTGATTCGGCTGATTGGTGTTGAATGTAGCCAGTTCCAGAAACAGGAATCAGATGACATGTCTACAGCTCTTGCAACTTGGTAGTGTGACTTCTGTTGTACAGCTACTTCCGCTCTGTCTGAGCTACTTCAGCTTATATTGAAATTTCCCTGCTTATTTTATACCCCAACTGAAAAATGCTGGTAATGACTTACTGACATGAGTAAAAATAATACTGTGGATTCATCTATTTTCGTGGGTACCAATTTTCGTGGTTTGGCGAAAAAGTATCAGTTCATGGGTTCTTAAATTCGTGGTTCTTTAGACTGCAGCATACACACCAATGTAAAATTTTCTTTTCGTGGGATATCAAATATTGTGGCTTAAGACCTAGTAACCCACGAAAACCATGAAAATAATTTTTAACCTGAATTATTTATTAATAATTTGTTTCAAACATGTAGTTTTACTAAGTGCACTTGGGTAAATTGTATGATACAAAAAATTCTGACATGTACAATTTATATCTGCCAAAAAATATAACCCAGAACTTAATGACTATCACAGTTTTTATATGCCCCATTAGTATGATAGTCAGAAAAGATTTTTCTCTTTTTTGACAACATTGACACTACTAAGGGCATATCAAGTAACACAGTTTGTCAAAACGATACCCAAAACTGATAATTATGATATTTCATGTGGCATATTTTTTTTTCCTTTTCACAAAATGGGGATCTCATATTTCCCAATTTCCACACAATGACATGAATGAATAGGGCTTTTCAAAGCTAATTACCCCAGAAAAGTAATACTTAAAGTAGCCAGGTAACTATACTTTACGGTTGAGTAAAAACATTTACTATGAAAATCACCCCATTTTTGTACAAAATGGAAATTTAAGAAGAGAAACAAATTCTATCAACAAGAAATGATTCCAAAGTTTTGATGCACCTATATTGGGTTAAATACAAGAGGCTCCCAGGAGCCTGAATCGCTCACCTGGTCTTGATGTTGACCCTATACTTTTGTAGAGCTAAATGAGCTGAACATTTAAGCAAGCAACAGCTTTTCTCTACCTGCAATAGTTTTCATTCTATAGGCCAAAAACACCATTTTTCACCTTTAAGGGGCCATAACCCCTATAAGGGGTCATCTGACAACTTCGACCCTATGGAGACTTTCGTAGAGCTAAATGAGCTTAACATTTAAGCAAGCAACAGCTAATCTCTATCTGCAATAGTTTTCATTCTGTAGGCCAAAAACATGAAAAAATGCTATTTTTCACCTTTAAGGGGCCGTAACCCCTATAAGGGATCATCTGACAACTTTGACCAAATGGAGACTTTTGTAGAGCTTTTGATGCTGAATCAGTAGCGTGGCCTCAGATTTCCTCTATCTCTTATACTTTTTGATTTATAAGCCAAAAACAGTAGTCTGACCCCCCTAGTCTATTTTTAGTAACAGTGGCCATGTTTTTACAGATCAAAAATCGAAACACAAATTTGGTGCAGGACACCCTAAGGATCAATCATACCAAGTTTCATTCAATTCTGTTCAGTAGTTTCAGAGGAGAAGATTTTTGAAAAATTGTTAACGGACGACGACGACAACGTACGCCAAGTGATGGCAATAGCTCACATGGACCTTTGGTCCAGGTGAGCTAATAATAGTGGAGTTACTCATCTAAAAATTAATTGAAATTTACCATAGATTAATTAGCCACAACTTAAAACAAGTAATACTGTGAGCAAGCTCACAAAAGGATACCCCCACTTCATATTGGACTCAGTCCAATTATCTCCCCTGAATGATGTCAGAGTGTGATGAAAATTCTTCATGCACGTACATCTACATATGATGTACTTCCTTCATTTTAAGTTTCAGAAAAATCCTCTAAGGGGTTTAGGAGGAGAAGCGCTTACGAGTTATGTGGACAGACGGATGGACAGACAGACAGACAGACAAACAGGGTGTTTCCTATATACCCCCCAAACTTTGTTTGCGGGGGGTGTAAAAGACAATTTAGACAATAAAGTTTATTCCGAGAACAAACTACACACCTAAAAATTTAACATGTTTTAAAATCCTGATAAGGCAATGTCTTTTGTAAAAATAAGAAAAATTAATTCCCTCTTCAGAAGAATTGTTGAAACACCCAATGTCATATCTCTAAGTCTTATAGAAAAGTGGCTTCATGTTGGTCTCTCCGTCAAGGCTGTACAACTATTACACGGTACCTGAACTAAACTAAAGAAAAATATTGTATTCAAAAGCGTGTGCCGTTTAAAGTGACATATCAGATTTAGACGATTTCCTATTTGGTAATTTCTCAAACCTTTAAATATTTTTTTTCTTTTGAATGACCTTTGAAGTTTTAGAAGCTTTTTAGTGTGATCCCAAATCACTTTGAATGGGTTCAATCTTTTTTCCCCTTGGATAGTTTTCCATGGACAAGACAACCTTATCATGTGTATAATCTGAGCCGATATCTTAAGATGATCCCTTTCCATTGTATCAGAACTACCCAATTGTTCATAAGTGCATCAATTTTCTTTTAATTGCAATTTTTTTTCAAAGTTCTCCATAAGGTTATAAACATGTAAGACTAACAGACAACACATGTATTGTCCCTGAATATTCACCTGTCGTACAAGACAGTTGTACCTGTTTTTTTAATTATTTATTATGTCTCGATTAACATATTTAACGGAAACCCATTGTTTAAGCTCATTGTGAATCAAATGCCTACATGGTCTTATTCATAAATATTCCAGGTACAATTTTTTTATCAAAAGTGCTTATTTAACTATGGTAAGGGTTCTAAGTGTAATGCAAAATTTATAAAAGATTATTCATAATGTAATCTCTTAAAGCCAATAAATTACCTAAAAAAAATAAAGATGAACATCTTAGCTATACCAGTCATTTCTGGATTTCTTTTGAAGTCTGAGCTGTTAAAATTTAAACAATAGCTAAAGAAGATAACTGGTGTATCTGCTGACAAAATCTTCTTATTGTTTCTGCTAAATTATGGCTAAAACACATGACCCTTAGTTCAAACAGTTTCACCATGCAAGGAATCTGGTTTTATTAATTGCCAACACAAAACAAGGAATGTATGCATGCAACTCTTGAATAAAATTAGATTTACACTAAACAAGTGTGGCCACTAAAGTATGTCTCGCCTGCCGGCACCATCACTAAAATCAACCACCTAAGCTTTCATTTCTTGATATAAACACAAATCGTGTCTGTATAACCAGTATCAGATGCCTAGCTATTATACTTTTCAAGCAATTTATTGTCCACACAAGTATTGCAAAAAGTTTTCTGCCTGAAAAAAAGACCTAAGTTCACAGAGTCACTGGACCCTAAAAATGGGGTCATGGTCACATGGCATGGAGACTGTTACGTTAACCATAACCTCAACTGTCTTGTATACCCAATATCAGATGCCTAGCTATTATACTTTTCCAGCAATTCATCGTCCACAAAAGCCTTACAAAAAAGTTTACGGCCTGAAAAAAGACCTAAGTTCACAGAGTCACTGGAGCGTGAAAATGGGGTCAGGGTCACACGGCATGGTGACAGTTGCGTAGACCATAACCTGAACTGTCTGTATACCAAATATCAAATGCCTAGCTATTATACTTTTCAAGCAATTCATTGTCCACAAAAGTCTTACAAAAAAGTTTACGACGCCAACGCCGCCGCCGTCAAGTAATACCTATGTCTCGCTTCTGCGACTTTTTGTCGCAGGCTAGACAAAAACTGTGAGCATAGCTCTCTAATATATACCCCTGCTCAATTTAAATCATCAAGATATTTTTTTTAATGGAAATCACATCACAATTATTGTGTAAACAGGGGCAGATCCAGGATTTTTTTAAAGTAGAAAGCGGGGTCCAAAGGCATAATATGACAAAATTTGCCAAATTTGCATAAAAATCAGAAATTTTTGCAGCAAAAAAGGGGGTCCAGACCCCTTGGACACCCCCCTTATGAATCCCTCATGGGTAAAAGTTTTATGAAAATCCATTGTATAATGGGGCCGTTTCAAAATCCATCCCTCAGTTGATTTTTTATCATTTCAATGTTTTAACTGTACTAACTCACATAAGCTCCCCCTCCCACTTCCCCAGTTTTCATTTCATGTTGAAATACAGGTTTCACAACTATAATTGATGAGATACGGATTTTTATCACTTCGTGTTAGATATTTGTCAAATTAGGTAATGGGCATTTGCGAGTTTCCTTTGACAAATATCTAACGAGTACAAATGTATGATAAAAATCCGTATCTCATTACTTGTAGTTGTGAAACCTTTTTCTCTAACTGTCTTACGTGAAAGTATAGGCCAATTTTAACTTAATATCTTAATATAACTCATAGGAAAATAATCTTATCGGTAATTTGTTAAGCAAACATGTGAAAAAAGTAGTTAAATTAAAAAGTACCACCTTTTTATTATAAATTTTAATTAAAAATAGACTTTGTATAACATCAAAAATTGTTTATGTGCATTTTTTGATAAATTTTGTTTGTCTTTTTATTCATTCGAAATCAACAGGTTTTCAAACAAAAGTATGCACTCTTTCCACGAGACGCGTATCTAACTGCGGTGTCTCGCGCAAACAGCCAATCAAATTTCTTGAAAATGAATATCACATCGTGTGGAGTGTGATGTGCAAAATAATCTCATCTCGCAAGAACTAGATAATATTGCACAACAGTTAGAGAAAAACTGTTATAGTACTGGCATTTATAGGCTAAGTCATATGGAATTTAGGATTTGGGATTTACAGGACCAATACCATGATTTTGAAATATTTTATTCAGATTGTGTTACAAAAGTTGCTAGAATTTACAGGACCGAACAGATTTTTACAGGCCATGGGCTATCCGTCCTTAGCCAGTGTGCAAAATTAGCACAAACCCGCTTGCCCTTGGCCAGTGAAAATCCTTTTTGGCAAGTGATTGGATATATAGAGACAAATTTTAAAATCAAGGATTCGGGCAAGTGAATCTCAAATCCTAATTTCCTAGACTGCAGGGTGCTATTGTCCATGGTTGTTGTAGGTCAAAACATTAAAGCCTTGACCCCTTATCAATGCTTAAGATTAAATCCTATATTAGACCTATTGACAAATGTAGCATTAATTTGCTATCCAGTGACCTTAAATTCAGACAGTCATGTTTGCTAAAAAGAAAACAAGAGAAAAAATTCCTTTGGAAAACAGAATTTTAAGGATACTTCATAATCTTAACCTTTCAACTCTCCAGCAAATCTTTATATCAAACTTCTGACAGATCTTTAAATGCTGAATTGATAGACCTTTCATGTAAAAACACAACTCTTCATGGGACTTGTTCAAATACTACAAAGATATCCAAATAAAATATGCAAATCATTACCCCAGTAAAAATTGGATCTGTTTTGTACCCTTTAAAAGATAAAGTCCACAAACAGAGACCTTAAACAAGTTAGTCAAAAGAGCATTTATATAATTTAAACAGTAAGAAACCCTCGTAAGATTTTCGCTTCTCCAGGTTTCGTCTATTGAAACAGTTAGTCACCAGGGTCCGTTAACAATACGTTCCGTTTTTTTAAGTTTATAAATGAGTTAAGCAACCTCCCCCTAAGTAAACTCAAACAAATCCAGCAAAGAATACGACTTTTCAATACGATTATTTGCTTTAAATGAAAATCCAAATATTTTTGCTGACTAACCCCGTTGATCTAATTTGGCACAGTACACATTTTAACATGTCCTTGGTGTACGATGTTGGGGATCGACTAGAGGACCAATCATATTTAATGAGATAAAGTCTGACCTTAGTCTTAATATTATGATTTATTATGTTCAGGGTAATATATATTACAGGATTATTAATTGCTAGGTCATATTTATATTCAAATAGATATATAAATGTTCCAATTTTTATTCAATATCACACTCTTGTCAGCCACTATTCATTCAACATGCTGTGATCATTCACTGTCTGATCTGATGATGTTCCCCCAAACCCAATCTCTCTGAAGTTTAGTGAAATAGATTATTCCAGTGATATTGTGTACAATTATGATACATTTTGTTCCTTTTATAAGCAGGGGTCTCTGGCAGCCCTTTCTTTATGGTGTAAAACTACCCCTTATCAATAAGATGATACATGTACTTCAATTTGGCATTTAAGCTCAAATACTTTTAGAATTTGCAACCCAATTGCTTTTCAATTTCTTTTTAGTTTTGGTACTTCAAATTTTGGCTTAAGCTTCTCAGGGGAGTCTTTTATAGAAACGAATGACAGAGGCAATTCAAAACTGCTTGCCTGATGGCACTTTTTGTCATTTTATCTAAAAATATTGTACTAGCATTAATGCACTCAAATATTATTATGTATTTGAAATTACTAATACATGTACTGCAGGAGTATACATGCCACTTGCATTTTCTGAATTAATATTTCAGTTGACATATGCTTTTCAAAAGACAAACAATAGGTCAACCATCCCACCATTTAAGCATCTTTTTCAACCCTATAAGATCATTACAGAAAGTTGATCTTCTAATAAACCTGGGTACCCCAGGTGACTGAAAATGTATTCTCTAGGATATACATGTCCTGTGTATGTATAATATAATACTGCCAGCCTACCCATAATGTGTCAGGTTTCTGACAGATGTCCTGATCTATTATAAAATTTATAAACATTTAGGTCATCAGTGCATCCTTGTATGATAATCACACTCATAAACAAGTGGGTGTCTACCAATCTGGATAGATGTGTGCATAAAAAGTGCATTTAAATTAGAATATATTATACTTTAATAAAAGCTAGGTTTTTAGCCTTGTAAATAATGCAGTATTGAAAGTTGAAAATGTACTACTGCATAAACTAATACAAAAGTGGGGATACAGAAATTTCAAAAGGTGGAGGGCATTGATTGGCTAAGGGGTGGGGGCCCCACTCTGGTCATGCTTCAATGATTTTCTATATATCCAATAATTCTTTTTCAGACAATAAGGGTTTGGGTCCCATTGGCCCGAATTTAGATCAGGCACTGGATAATGATAGAAATATATATATATCCAGTTGCAAGAGGTCTGAGTTTTAGAATCCCCTTTCATCAACATATGTAAAAAGGTTCTAAGCTTAAACAGTGTTTACTACATGTAGCATCAATGATCATAAATTACATCATATGTACAAGACTAATTTGTCCTTTCAATATACATCCCTTTAATCACAGTTCCCTGATGTTAAACAAACCTCCCCCTAAACACATGTACAAAGGTTAAGCTTTAACAGACTAAGTACTAGCATCAATGATCTAAAATACAACATTGCCCATAGGGCTGATGTTAGACATGGATAAGGCTTCTATTCAATCACAACTTTACACTTTGATCGTGGATAAAATTAAACATGCTGTCATTATAATTGAAGATTTTCGTAAAGATTCACCCCAAATCCTTGGATTATTTCATACCCTTAGGAAGCTATGTAACTATATCTTGTCCCTTGAGCTATTTTGTTAGAAATTTTGCCTATTAAAGATCATAAAACAAAGCATTCTTATTGCATTAAAATAATGCACAATTTAATCAAGCAAATGAAGAAGAATATGACTAAATGACCTTATGCCCCACCTTGCAGCGTACTAACTTCATGAGAAAGCAACCTAAACCTGATTTGGAATGAAGGAATGGACAGACAGACCCAAACACCAAATGCCCTTCTTCTTTCATAAGGGGGCATTGAAGCACGATTATCATAAATTGTTATACCCTACACAGGGATCATTCTGAATAATGAGCTGGATGGGTCAATGACCCATTTCCAATATGGACCATGGGCCATGAGTACCTTTACCTTTAATTATCTCTATATAATCATGAATTTATTCCAAAATGAATGGGCCAACTTATCTTAATAATTTTGATGGGCCATTTCCAAAAATGATGGGGGATTTGACACATGGCCCTTCCTAAAATGGTCCCTGCCTACATGTAGATTTTTTACATGTAAATGGGTAAACGACAATGAGATTTGGAATAAATAGTTTTGGATGCAATATTTTGGAGTTTTATTGGTGTGTAAAAGTGTGGACCTAAGCTGAAGCACATTTTTAATGTAGCACGGTAGCACTTCATGTTGAAAATGTGGGCAAGGGTCCATGCTTTTAGACACCAATAAAACTAAAAAATATTGCATTCAATGTACATAATAACTTACCGATAAAATATATTCAATGTTTGCACAGAATATTGCACGAAATGCATGGTTTATCTTTTTTTAAATTACTCCACGCAAGTGGTTGTTAAGGTGGCACATCGATGCTGGTGAGTTTCATCAAGAAATAAAACTGCATTATCAACCAATTGAAATTGTCATTATAAATTAGAATGTAATTATTTAATTATGAGGTCTTTAACTGTTGTCATTATGTACATAAAAAAGTTTTTTACACAGTGTGTGACCCATACAATCTTTCTTTCACTATTTTTGATCTGTAATCAAGATTTATCTGCATCATTTTGATCTCTCTCTTTTTTGTATATATAGCTGTTTTATGTTTTGATAAATTGGTCAAACAGGTCAGAGTCAGTCTTGCTACTGCATAAAGTAAGGTCATACGACCTACGTGACAAAACTTCAAAGCTATAAATTTTGTTCAAAAATTAATATTTGACAAACTTCCCCGCCACTGAACACTAAAAATATGAATCAATTCATAAGTAGTCCTTTTGAAAATTGACCTCTCCTTTCATTCATATTGTTAAAGATGGTTATCTGCAACTTGGCTGTCTATATTGGGTAAAAGGTACTTGGTATCGTATAAAAATATGGTATTGTTAACCTCTCATGGTTTTTAATTAATAACAAGCCATATCGATGTACAATGGAACTTATCTGATGGTCCACAATAAGGATCTTAATAGACAACAATGGGCTGATGTTTAAACTCTACTATGAGAGATGATAGGTTATAATTATAGACAGGTTAAGTGGCTCAAGACCAGAAATTTGACAGCTTCAAGCAGCAAATGAACAATTGATTGAAGACCTTACAGTCATCACTTACTGTATGACCAATCAAAGAATATACCATATAGTGGGTTAATTTCGCAGTGGTTTAAATTTCGCTAATTTTTGCAGGTTGATGGAAATCATAAAAATTATATCCATCTATTAATGGAAATCATAAACAAACACATTCACAAACTGCAAATGTTAGGAAATGTCTGAGTACATTTATAGCATCAAAACCTTTATTCTATAGAAGTGCATGAAGCAAGCAGATGTACCGATAGTGCAGTAAAATGTCAAAAGTTTGAAAGGGCAAAGACGAAACCTGAGTAAACATGAACAAGAACAGATTGAAGAAACACATAAACAACTGAATAGCAATAAACAACTCGAATTCAAGTTGTAACAGGCTCAGGTGCTCCGTAAGGGTTAGCAGTTCCTGCTTCCTTTAGCAAACCCATGCATTGTTTTCACTTCTCTGTTGTATACACGTAACATAGAAGGGGAGGTACTAGGGTCTTGCAATCTCCTTTCTTTGAAAATAATTCTTTTAAACCATCAACAACATTTTAAACCTGCCTTGGCCTCTTCTAATAGCCATAATTTTCTCTGTATTAAAATGTTTATTTATAAGTGCAAGCAGAATAAATTTGTACCATAGATGCACATCTTTTAACATAATTTCTACCTTCACCTGTAATTTAATCTCCATTAAAACAGCGTGCACATGAATGAATTATACATGCATGTAGGTTGTAATAGTACAACCAAGTAATTCACAATTTATGACTTTACATAAAATTTGAATTTTGAAATATGACACAGAATTCCTGTCCATGCGTCTGCGGTAGTAAAATTATACCAAGTGCATTTCAAGTGAGATCTTGTCTTCTAACCGTGGTTTCATAGTTTCCGGTGTTTCTGGAAATATGTTTTTTCACAAGAGACAATTGGCGGATGTAAAAAGACATTTACATGATACTGCACTTCAGAAAAAGGAAGATAAATTTTTATGTCAATGTTTAATATTTTTTTTAGCATTTTCATGGTTTTTAAAGTCGTCATATAAAATTTTTATGGTAATGCAAAATATCAATTTGTTATCTTTTATAACGGCCACATAAAACAAAGGACTATCCTTATACTTATGCTACTAACAATTCTTGGAAAAAGATTTATGCATTTTTTTCATGATTTAAATGATCACCACAACTAGGTGTGTCTAAAACATATGTCTGTTGCTTATTTAAGCACAAAAGGAGAAATCATGCATCAAATAGCACATTAAAATTAAAATTTATTCCATATTACCATGCATATGGTTTTTATACATCGTCAATGAATACATAAAGTACGCTAGGTATAAATGGCGAGCCTTCAAGCGTGTGCCCTCTCCCTCTAGGCTTTTGTGTACAGATTATGCATGCTTGGAACCATAGATAATTTTTGCTTGGTAGTGTCACCTACATTTCTATAAGTCATTATGATAACATTAAATCAAACCAAAACTGTATATCATGGTATATATATATAAATGATTTTCTCACCATTTTGTTTTTGGTGAAATAATTCTTTTGTTTGTTGTTTGCAGAAGAACTTAGAACTACTTTAAGCCAATAGTTTTAAGCGTTAACACTCCAATGATTCATAAAAACTACTTTTTCTATCTTAGGTCAGATTGTAAGGAGAATCTTAGTACATTATATTCCTTTGTACCTTTTCCAATTTGATTTCATTGCAATTTATTTAATTTCAAAATCAAAGCATGGGGTTTTGAGAAAAATAATCAGAAATGCTTTGAACAAATCTAGAAGCAAACCTATCTCTACATTTATGGTCTGGAATACTGACAAGTCTGGCAAGACCCTGTATGCAAAACTTTCATTTTTTTTTCAAACATTCTGTGGTTTCATCATTATTCGTGGGGTATCAATTTTCGTGGCTTTCCTTGGTGGGTTTAGCCCACGAAATTTGGTACCCAACGAAAAAGAAATTTAACATAGATCTGTATGCTACAGAACTCAAAACCACGAATTTAAGAATCCACGAACTAATCAATTTTCATCAAACCATGAAAATTGGTACCCTCGAAAATAAATGAATCCAGAGTACATGTTGAGTAAATCGCTTATAACTAAACATGTGAATCCTTGAATTGGTACTTTTTATAAAACTGTAACATATTTGTTTTAATCATAATATCAGAACTATTTTAGAATTTTAGCATAAAAAATTCTGAGTAAATGAATATGCAGTGAAAACAGACGTCCCTCTTCTTGAATGCTGGGTCCAATATATTCATTTTATCAGAGTAATCTAGTTGTATTAGGACTTGGTTAAAAGATGTACGTTTTGTAGTTTTAAAAGCGACCACTGCACTAAATATGGTCAACAATGATCAAATTCCAGATGTTCAGCGTTTGTTTTCAGGGCCAACTCAGATGTCTCCCATTGTTTTTCAAGGTCCATAGTTATAGATTAAAATTTCAGTGCTTTGCACACTAGACAATAAGATATCTCGAATTCTTGTTATAAATTCCCCTATTAATTCTGTGAAGTTAATCATTAAACAGTGGCTTCAGATTTAAAGAGTTACTGATTGGTTCAAAAGTTTCCAATTAATATCTTGAAAATCATTTTTCACCTCTTTTGGAAAAAACAATGAATTTAAACAAACTGATCAAATTAAATGTACTAAGTTGCACATGCAAAAAAAATCTGCAATGAAGACATGCAATATCCTGGTTGATATTTTATGTTAAACATCTAGCGAATATGGTATTTTATTTCAGCCATAAATTAATTCATTTGATATGATAAACAAGCCTATCCCTAACTTAAGGTATGCATAAGGCACGGACCATTTGATTTTCTGGGGGGGGCCTGGGATTTTTTTGAAAAAAAATTCCCGGCCCTGATTTTTGTAAAAAAAAATAATCTTGCCAGCACCTAGGTTGAAAAAAATAATCTGGCTTCAATCTTGCCAATTGAAAAAAAAAAAATCTTGCCAACAAAATTTCCTTGCTTAATATGTGTGTGAAAAAAATTTCCCGGCTCAAGGTAAAATCCCAGGCCCCCCCCCAGAAAATCAAATGGTCCATGCCTAAACAAAAATATATATTTTCCGAAAACAAGATTTTTACCTCTACGCTGTGATAGACTGTAAAAAAAATACAAACTACCAGTGTATTGAAAAAGCATTCCTTTTAGGCTTTATGGGAAAAGGGGAGGAGGTAAAAGCAAATTATTATGCTAAAAGTTATATAGTAACATTATTTCCAAAAGTTTTCAAACAGAATTTTAAAGAAATGTCCATTCATAAACTTCCAGGAAATGTAAATATAAATTATTTTACAACTATTTTAGTTAACATGTAGTTCTTTCCACAGCACGTCATTAACAAGAGACTCAGGTAATGACTTGAAAGTGTCGTGAGGGTCTCTTTCTCAAGTACATCTAAGGTATCTTCTTCAGGAAACCCACCAATCCATCATGTGAACCACAACCATCATTTCTAATAAACCATGTTACCCTTTATTGTACAACAACACGACAGAAGCCATTAGACTGATGGTTAAACGAATGTACACCACTTTTTTCTTGTTTTAAGGTGTTATTACTGGTGTAATTTGTCACAAAGGTGTCCAGAGTGGCGTCAGGTTAAGCAGGTATATACCAATCTGTACAGACTCGTATGTCTGATGGACATAAATCACATACATGTAAAGTAATTTATTCCATTTCAGAACTAACTTATTGTCAAAGAAACTTATACCAAAATAAAACTAATATGGCTGAAGGACATTAATTTAAACAAACATGTTATAAAGTAAAATAAGTGCAGCTATCCTAGTGTTTATATTCAAGGATAATGTTTGAGAGTGTACATCACAGAGCATGTAAGATGAGTTTGTGTAACTAGACATCATATGTAACCTTATACACATGTTTCGCCATCAAAAACACTTAAAACAGGAATAAAGAAATGGACCTCATTCAGGTTGGTTAACCCTCTACAAAACTGACTCAAGGTCTTTTTATAAACATAACAAGAGGTTAAGTTAGGATGTTAGGGCTGGATCCAGAAATTTTTGATTGGGAGTGGATGTGTCCTACAGTCCGCAGTGGCCAATAGGGGGTTGCAGACCAATTTTGCTGAAAATCTACACTAAAATAACAAAACCTCTGAAGGAAAGGGGGCACCTTATCGGATCAACCACTGGATGTCCCTAAGACACTTAGCGGCTTTCTGTGGTGTGACAGAGGTCCAGACATTGATAGGTTTTGGTTTTCTAGAAATCAATAACAAAATATGATCAGACACCCATTTACCACAGCAAGGGGAGATAATTTACAATTTATCTTGGTGATGGTCATTCATACATGTAAAGTTTTATCAGTGTAAATATACAAGAGATAAATTTTATTTAAACAAATCCAGTCCTAGAGCTAAAACAATTTTAATATTCATAATTTGTTTAAAACTGTAAGATTGTTACATTGACCTGTCTTTTCCAAATTTTATTTTTGAACTATCAAACATAGGAGGATCCAAAGAGGGGAGGGGGCTTTATGAAAGAAATTATGATTAAATCCTTTAAATGTGACAAGTCTGACCCTCTTGGCCAAGCAGTCAAAGGGCTTCTACTTCTAATTTTGAAAATGTCTTGATAGATAATGCCACTGTCAAAATACAATATTGTCTATTCAAAGAAAGAGTCATGTTTTTGATCAAAATCTTTTAAGTAATGATAACAGAGCAAAAGAAACAATAGTACATGTAGTTCCTAAATGATAGAATAGGTCCTATAGGAGCCTAAAACTTTTAAAGTCGTCCAAATAAGTATATTATTAAAGATGGTCTTTAAGTGAGCAAATATACGACTTTTCAAAATGGTAAATGACTACTATCCTGTACAGTATAGTGATGGCCCACAAATAAAATCATTGGAGTGTTTTATTATAATGGTGAGATGCGTTCTCTTTCACCAAAATATACTATCTTTTTAAGGGTCCTGTCAGAAACTTGATACCGTTCCATAAATCAAATAATTTTCCAAAAGTAAAGTAGGATAGAATGGTTTAAATGTCCCCATTCAGGGGACTAACGATCATTTCATATTTTTTTAAGATTTATCAATATATGTAAATAAGCGATAAATCTCGCCTTACCCACAAGTTTTAACAAGATACATATATAATGTATTGAGAATTTGAGATTTATATTTACATAAATTATTATTCAGTTAAAATTTGATTTTAAAACTTCTGTTTGACTGATAAAATGGTGTACCGAGGTGATCTAACGTGTGACATTAGAGATTAAGGCATAACAAAAAGTCAGATCATCCAATATCTTTGCCACTTGAAAACATTTTTTTTTCTGTTCATGGGCCTTAATCTGAATTCATCATAAACAAAATTTACTGCTGGTTTATTTTGTTAAAAAATACATGTATGGAAAAACCCACAACTTGGTCCAATAAACATTTACTTCGGTTTCATATTTTTCCTTGGCACCAATTTTCATGGCTTTCATTGTTGATAGTAAGCCACAAAAATAATGAACAATCCATAAAATTACATGCAAAAATCCAACTTTAGGTCTTTTTTTGTGAAACTGAAACAAATAAAACTGATATCCACAAAAAAAATGTGTGTGTGCGTTTGGGTTATATATGCTTTTTGAAGCACCTGGGCCAAAATTGGTGGTGGGGGGGGGGGGGGGGGTCAGTTTGAATAGTGGAGGAAACCAGATCGAAATCCCTGACATTCAGGCAAGCAACTGACAAACTAATATGTTTTTTTGTAAATTACACGGCCTTAGTGACCCAGGCCTCCAACAAATACACAAATAAACTTCACTTTGGATATGGAAAACAAGTAGTTTCTAAGCATCCTTTTTGTACATGTACAACAACCACTGCTGTATATAATCTGCATGCAGTAAATCATGCAATTAATTCTGGTGATGTATTAGATAGGTATCAAATTAAAAGCATCACTTTTTTACTGGCAGTCAATTTCACTACCAGATGTCAGGCACATTTTTTAAATTTGAGTTTTATCTCTGTCAACCTTGACTGCCACGAAACATCTGTTCCAGAAATACATACAACCACAAGTTTTACAGAATATACAGAGAAGTCTTTATAAAATTTGTGGGAAATATGTTGCATCTTCTTCCCTTGAGAAATCTCAATGCCATGAGAAAATCAGAAATATTTTGTTTATATTTATTATAACTAATATAATATTCTAAAGATTTCTTCTTTCATTATTTCAAGTTTCATGCATTTGCTGAGCAATAACATGTATACATGCACTAAGAAACCACTGGTCTTTGGTCCAGGTCTATTCATTGAGGGCTGTTGCTGGTGGCTCACAGTTTTCCTTTGCAGATGGTGAATTTTTCACTTGCTGTTCTTTTTGGATTTTGTGTCATATTCATTTATTTCACAGCTCATTATTATTCATTTCTTCTTTCCATTTATACCATCTTTTTTCACATAATCTTTCTAAGGAGAAATCAATTTATCCAGTACTATGTGGGTACAAAATATTTAGGCCTATAGAATATTACATAAACTTGTATTTGTCTGAATAGAAATTAAACAACTGGAAATAAAAAAGTAGATTTGCACCATCTTGTTATAAACCCCATTTCAATTTAAATTGTCAATTTATACCCTATCAAAGCCCATTTAGCTTTTCACAATTTTTTTTACAGGCATAAGAATAATTGTTGTGTGGAAGAATAATTGGTTAATTATTCTCAATTTATACCCCCATCAATAATAAAAACAACTAATTGTGATAATGGAGTCTGATTTTCTGTTGATAAGATTGATCAGATGTATAATACATGTAGGTGTCAGGTCAAATGCAGGTACATGTAATCTGTCTCAAGTTGGTTTCCTGGCTTTCAAATGAAAATTAATTTTTTTACCTGTAAAGAATACCACATATATCACAGGTGGAGAAAAAAGTCAAAAAGTACAATGTGATATCATGTAAAATATAAATGTACCTTACAAATTGTCAAAATGTATTTATACAAACACTAAATAAAGCTGAAGTTAATAGCTTCAACATGCAGTATTTTATCGCTTTTTTCACTTTTATTTAAGATTTTTAAAAAAGTACTTTATTTCATTTGCAAAGTTACCTTTTGAAAAGAAAATTGAAAACTTAACAATGATTGCATACTATTCATGCATATATAAAAATAAGACTTTTCATAATCTAAGGTGCATGTACAAGTATATGTGGCTTGAACAAGGACAGTAGCTTGGTTGTATAACTATAAACTGCATGAACATTGTAATACAAATGTATAGACCCTATGCCTACTTCTTGTACCAATGTGTTAAACCCTCCTTTTCACATAAAAACATTGCACAAGTATGACTCTTCTACTTTTTTTCAATGGTGATAGATGAATGAATTATAGTGGGTAAATAAAAATGATCTCTATTCAGACAATCGGATTAGCAGTCATAATCGGATCATACACAATAGAACTACCATTTAAATAGGACTGCTTTAGTATTGTCAAGAATACAAATTATATGTAATCTACCTAACATTATATTTCACTACAATTCTCATATTTTATGATGCATTATCATATTATTTTTCTCATAACATGACACTTTGTGATGAACTGACAAACGTTTCGCTGGTCATAGAATATGTCGGTCACATATTAAAATGGTCATATACAGTAAACATTTACTAGTAAGATTAATTCATTGTGGTTTTGTTAGAGTGAAATTCAGAAAATTATTTTCTTAAAAATTATAATACACATTCATAAGACAATATTTCTGTTTCTTTTAATCCAGATGTGATTTAATATTGTTGTATTTAGTGAAAGTTTAATTGGTGCCCTCTAAAGTGATCACAGATAAATATGAAACAAACATCTTTTAGTTTTTAGCACCAGCTTATGATGATAAGATGTTTAAGTACAAGTTAATAATTCTGTAGTTGTATGTAAACCAATGAGTACTACATGTACATTTACTTCTTAAAAATAATAGACTTTTACAGAATTGAAGAGTTAAGTCATATATTTAATCAAAAGGTATAAAAACTCGCTTGTAAGATTAACTTATTGTGATTAAAAAGGCAAATATACAAGAACTTTTATAGGTTTTTGACCCGGGTTTTTGATAGTGGTACAGGTACAATGTATAAATGTTGCACTACTATCTTTCTAAAGTTAATAATTACCTCAATGTAGTGGATTAAATCCAAGTAAACTATCTTTTTGACATCATGGACATGGTAGATCTTCATTTTTTCACTTGAACTCTTCATGTTGTCTTTATAACTTTCTTCACTAGTTTTTAAACTATGCACATTTGACATAAAATCTGCATGGCCATGTGACCCATCTGCTGAAGTTGGTGGAAAAATTTGGGAAATGAATAAGAATCCAAAAATGAGAATATTAGTGTCCAAATCCATATTAATGTCTTTTTCAAACTGTGTACTGTATGACCGATGACAGTCTGTGACAAACTTTTAAAAAGCTATATTTTTTGACAAGTTAGACTTACAGTCATGTTTGGCCCTGTTTCAAAGCGTTCTGTTGATCAAGAGGGTATGAATTGGCTGTTGAATTCAATAAACGTACCCAAAATGACACAGGTAAAATTTTGCATTCAATTTGGACAAGATGGTAAATGAATTTTATCTTGCACCGTAAATTAAATGTCAAAGTTTATAAAAATAAATAAACTAACTAAATAATTATTGATAAGTTTAAACAAATCACACGTTTTCTTTAAATGAATTTAATCAAATCTTTTTGTTGGCGGGAGGTAAAACTATGGTTGAATGGACATAAATCAAGGTTGCACTGATTTGCCAAAAAATAGCGACTGCTACCATAAAGCACATGTTTACAGTTAAAATGGAATTCAAACAGGATGTCAATTGAAAATGTGCAAAGGAGAGAGGAAAGTTAAATGGAAGGAGTCTATATTTTAAAGTGACAACTTGAAATTCGGTGATAAACTTAATTACAGGTAACAACAGGTATTTCAGGTGTGCCACTGTATTTTCATGAATAAGATACCAAGTGTCAGTTTTCTTATGTCTAATTTACTCAGATGGAACAAAAACATGTTTTGTAAATGAATTATAACATTTGAGAGCATACATGTACAACACTTTTGTCAGGATTGTTTACATGTATTTGAGATTTAATGGTCAAGGGGAGGTAACTTGTATTAATGTGAATTTTGTTGAGTTCAGCTTTATTTTTTTTAAATTGTTCTAT
Source organism: Arcuatula senhousia (assembly GCA_963971305.1). Lineage (NCBI taxonomy): Eukaryota > Metazoa > Mollusca > Bivalvia > Mytilida > Mytilidae > Arcuatula > Arcuatula senhousia. The sequence goes on from OZ020304.1 coordinate 52,531,127, forward strand.
TACATGTGAAGGGCAAGGGAGATATACAAAACTTTTTTACATTGTTTTTAAGGTTTATATAAAGAGTCTACTGCTAGGTGATATACAATAGAAATAGAAATAGCTTTATTCCAATTAAGGGCCCTATAATAGAGCATACAATTACATATAGGCGGTGGCTATTCTGCCGTAACCGGCAAAATAGCCTCACATGCTATTCTGCCGTAATGGGTGGAAAGCCTACACCACTTTATTTTTGATATGTTACTCCTACTAGCAGCCTGATTCGATATTTTGTACTCTTTTTCCAAACAAGCGTTGGTCCTGAGAGAAAAAAAATATATAGAATGCATTGGAAAATTGTAAGAAAGGGAGATAATTCTTAAAACTGTCAATAATTTCAATAGAAACCAATGTAACAAAATGGCAAGATTTCTCCTAGGACCAGACAGTTATGAGCAAATTGTTATTTATTTCTTATTTTGTACACTTTGAACTATCTTTTGTTAAAAATAAACGACTGTAGCCTTTTTTATCGATGAATCACTTTTCTTCAATTTTGCATGATTCTTAGGTGGAGTACTACTTAATTAGCAAAATATCAAGTGGAACAAATTATTTCTATTTTCATTATATATCTTTATTCTCAAACAGATTACATTGGTACAGAGAAACTAGATTAGATCATTAACGGGGTAATATAAATTTAAAATGATATTGCATATAATTGTTTTACCTTAGTTTTATTTCAGAAAAATTAGAAAATCTCAGTATAAAAAATTATCAAGTATTTTTTTAAAGTAAGTTGCATTTTTTTATTTTTATTATTATTTTTTTTTTAATGTTTATAGATACATATTCTATATAGCAAAATATAGGATGAACCAAAAATTAAATACCGGTACGTCCTCAAGAATTAAGCGCTTCAGGCCTTGTCAATGAAGATTGTACAAGGGCTAAGCGGTATTACGATTTCGAGAAATTTCGTCTTTTTCAGCTTTTTACCAAGCAGCTCAATGGTTGGCAGCCACAATTATTTTTATATTAAAAAACTCCATTAGAGATCTCAAACATATACTTCTGAGATTCAGTAAATTCAATTGTGATAACTTGTTTCTTTAAAGAAAATTGAGACATTTTATCTACGTTTTAATTTTCTTGGATGAAAAAGAAAAAAAAATATTTAGATCGACTAATGTTTCCGAATCTTATTTTCAAATTAAATATTAACTTTCAAATGCAACCAACAAAATGTTAATTTAAAAAGACATTCCAATGCCTTGAATCAAACACCACCAAACTATAATATCACTGATTTACCAAAAGATCTTTTTTTTTTTTTTTTTTTTTTTTTATCATCTTCATGTACAAGTTATCCCTAAGTAATTAGTCGAGTTAAGGCCGTAATACCTGTGTTAATTAATAAATTCTAACAATTACGGCAAAATAGCCTGGGAGACTATTTTGCCGGTTACGGCAAAATAGCCACGGCCTTACATATAAGTGATTATGACAATTTGTGACAGTAAATAATACAATATAGTCATCACCCTGACTGTCTTTTTACATATATCATACAGTATCATGCATATTCCTCGTAAACTTGCACAATTACATTTTTTTCCAAAACATCTTATAAAGATATAATTTGTTACACTTTGGATCAAGTTTGCAGTATGCTTGATTTCCTTATTGACAACATATTTGTCACATTTGGAGGAGAGATTTTTCAACAACAAGTCGGCATTCCAATGGGCACCAATTGTGCTCCTCTCCTCGCCGACTTGTTTTTATACTCTTACCTGACTGGATTTCTTCAGGAACTCGTAAAGAACAAGAAGATGAAAGAGGTAAGGTCATTTAATCTCACTTTCAGATATATTGATGACATCCTCTCTGTCAACAACTCGTCGTTTGGCAGATGGATTCCTTCAATATATCCTTCAGAACTAGAGATAAAAGAAACCACAGAATCAACTTGCTTTACATCTTTCTTGGATCTACATCTCGAATTTACCCGGATGGTCATCATCTCAGTACAAAAATTTACAATTATAAAAGAGATGATTTTAATTTTAAAATTATTGATTTTCCTAACCTGGAAAGTAACATACCCGGGTCACCTGCATTTGTGTCGATATTTCACAACTAATTCGTTATGCCAGGGCTTGTACACATTTTTCAGATTTTTTTATCCAACACCGCCTTCTCCGTAACCGACTATTAGATAAAGGTTACATGTATAAGAAAATACATCTCATACGATCCCTAAAAAAATTCTTTCTTCGTTATCAGCCACTGGTAGAAAAATCAATATTATGTTAGACGAAATGGTTAGTTCTTGCTTTGATTAGTGTTTGGCTGGTTGATGTACTGAGATGATCACCCTAGCATCCCTGATATGTCATCACAAACTTGTTGTGTTTTGTGTAACTACCGGAACCAAAGACTGCAATGGAAGAGGGAGCTTTGGCACGCCTTAAAACCTGGTTTAACCCAAAATTTCTTTTGAAATGCCTGTACCAAGTCAGGACCATTGCGGTCTTCAATTTTTCTGGTGTGTGTTCCTTGTTTTGTCTAGTCTTATGGAAATTTTTTATTTACATGTAAATCTTCGTTAATGACTTGATGGATTTTGATGATTTTTCATGAAGAATATGATAATATGAATGGATGTGGATTTAGAATTTCCATTGTACAGGGATAATATTTGCTGGGGTGGATCCAGAAATTTTTTAAAGGTGGTTCCACCTTTACGTCAGTCTACTGAAGTTGAAAGGGGAAAAGGGGGGGTTCCAGGTCAATTTTGTCTGAAAATCTGAACGAAAATTTTTTTAAATTCTGGGAAACAGGGTGTTCCAACCCCCAGAACTCCCTCTGGATCAACCACTGATTTTGATGGGGAGATTATTAATGACCTAACTTTTTGTTGTTTTTTTTTTAAGGGGGAGGGGTTGTATCCTTTTGTAATCCTCGTTGATCTTTTGTTTTGCGATCTTTTTTTTCTATTTTCACCAAAACTGGAGATCTAATTGATAGTAAGAACAAAATGTCCCATTTACATGTAGTTGCGCATGTACATGTATGTATTTACAAAAATGTATTAATACATTAACGGGTTACAATAAAATTATACTTGCTAAATTTAACTATGTGACATTTTTTAGTGGAAAGGGGGTGTGCCTGCAGGTTTAAGCTTGGGGTACAAAAACTTGAAAAAGAGTCAGAAAAAGGGAATGGCAAGTAAAACATGCATGGGCTGTTCATTTTTTTTCTCATTTGTTTTAAGGATAGGGGGCAGGCTGCAATTTTTTATCCTAAGTCCACATTGTCTGATTTGTATACTTGTAGCTTCTCATTCCTCATTTGATATACACCTACATGTATACATGAAGAAAATATGACTAACCTATTGTAAATGTTAAAAGTAAATATTATACAGCATCCAATAATCTGCCTCAGAAAATTCAGCTTAGAAGTTAAACATATATATTAATGTTTCTTTATATTCCATCCCAGATTTGTGAGAAATCTGTACATTTATATGGTTTTCTAACAAATGGTGGTGACTTGCCATTCAAAAGGGAATTTGGGATCTGCAATAAACTTGAATCATTTTTCTATCGTATGAACAACATTTAGATGAAATCAGAACCATTTAAAGTAAATTTCCTTAAGCAATACCAGCCCTCCCTCCTTATGTATGTTTATTTGGTCCAAGTTATTTGTCATAGGCAAATGATTTAGACCTAGTTTGTTATTTTATAAAGATTAACTGTAATTATATATTAATTAGTAATTTATAAAGGAATTAAATTGATCTATGGATTTTAATTTTAATCAGATTTAGGTTTTATCAATGGGAGTACTAGATTCATTCATGATTGACTCAGGTAATAGATTTATATGATTAACAGATTTATAATGATGGCTGAATATCAAAATAAACAATGGTCTATGACAACAATGATATAGCCTATTTCAATGGTCATATCCATTGAAAATTTCACTAAATCAAAATGACATGGATCTTATGTTATTAGTATCGGTCTGTCCATACAAATTTAATAAAGTTTTTCTTGAAAACCATAGATGAGAGTGGTTTGAAAGGTTGGTTTGGTGTGACAATCTGTAATTGTCCTATGCCAGTTATGTCAGACTTGTCAGACTCCAATTTCCTGTTTGGCAGTGGGTTGAAATATCAGTTTCTGTAAGCCTTTCTTAGAAACTGTACTTGAAAATGATTTTAAGAGAGAGTTTTATAAACATGTACATGTAAGACAAAATATAAGGCCTGTGAGGCTTTCAACTTCTAGTTGGTGTTTTATATTGGGGCAACTGTTTCTCATGGACACATCCTTCTATTTTTCAGCTCACCTGAGCTGAAGGGTCATGTGAGCTATTGCCATCATTTGGCGTTCGTCTTTGTTAACTTTTCTTTTAAAACCTTCTCCTCTGAAGCATCTGAAGGGATTGCTTTGAAACTTTGCAGATATCATCTATGCATAGGATGTTCTCAGTACATATACCATAATTGCAAAAATTATGACCGCTGACGAAAAAGCATAGTGGCCGTTGCTAAAAATAGAACAGGGGTCAGACCCATGTTTTTGGCTAAAATACAAATAAAAAAGTTTAATACTATTTGGTTAGGTTGTCAGTTGACCCCTTACAGGGATTATTTTTCAAAAAGTTTCCACCCTGAAAAAATGTACACCCGTACTTTACATGTACATTGTACCCTGTACTGACCTAGTCCAGAAAACAATTAACCCATTACCCCTCTCTTATCTGTATAATTGTCAACAATATAAGACCTTGGGTCTTTCATCTGTATGGTCAGTATTTATGTTGAACTGATCAACATGGCCATATACAGAGGTTGTTGACACTTGGATTTATAAACATGATTATAGGATTAAACTGGTCATCTTTGGACAGTGATCAGAGGAAGGGATCTAGATAGGGTGTATAACTTGAAGATTTAGGAATAAAACGTGGGATAAGATCTTTGAAAACCTATCAGTGTAATTGATTGAATTGCCTCATCTTTTTATGACCAGTTAAATAAGAAGATGTTTCACCTTTACAAAAAAAAAATTGCTACCCAGTGTCCAATGACAGAACAAAACAGAGGCTTTTGGGTAAATTGAGAGAACATGTTCTGTCATCAACAGTGCCTTATAAAGCTATGCATGAACTGGTTAAAATTGCACCCCATCCAACAGAAATTATTAAGTCATAATTAAGTCATTATTAAGAACAGGTCTAAACAGAGAGTATTTACAATTGATTTTAAGATGTACATCCAAAGAACCTCAAGGCTGAGCTTTTGATACATCTGATGATGCTTATGTTCAGATGTCGAGTTTCTTGATTTTTAAAAATAAAGGTTATAACAAAATTACTGAACTTGGAGGATCAATCTTAATGTTCCAGAGAAAAGACAAACAAAAAAGCGATAACGGAAACATTGAAGATCACAATGGACCTCAGATTTAAAATAAAATACATGTGTAGTCATGCAGTTAATGGCAGATATTCATTATTACTATATATTCATTATTTTGTCTTTTTCAGAAATAAGAAAATGAGATAAGGAAGAAACATAATGATTGTGGTCCTTTATTGGATGGTCCTGACTGGGCTCCTGATTGGTTGCCATGGTGATGGTGGGTCCATGCAGCATCTCATACTACTGGACCAGTTACCAAGCCAATTTAGTTTGGACTCTTCTCCACAGCTCATTGTTAGGACAAATTTCAGTGTAAGTATGGGAATGGAAGGTGCCTTGGTGCAATCACCCTTTAAAAAGAGATATTGATTAAATTCCTAGAAATTCCTAGGAATTTATTGGGGAAAAGTCCGTCAGCCAGCCTTTATGTGTAAACAGCACCTCTTTTCATAAATATCCATCCTCAGGCCAGGGGAAAAGCAGTTTCCATCAGAATTTTCCTTCTAGTCAGTCATTTTGATCACATACATGTACAAAGATATTTGTATTCCCTGCATAAAACACCATACAATAAACCAAAAACCATCCCTGTGAATGTCATTGTAACCTTAGTAAACAAAATACCATTGCTATCAGGGGTAATAAACTTTTCTCAAAACTTCACTTGTTAGATAATATTTTTGAGAGAGAAAAAAAGCAATTTGAGATGGCGAAGGATTTTTTTCTAGGTGCGTACATTTTAGGTTACATAATAGTGTGAATACTCTGCTCTGTACTTGGTTTAACCTCACTATTGTTATGAAGGTTAGAAAAATTAATGTCACTTTGAAAACATAAACAAAGTCAAAATTTTGATTTACTTGTCTAGACACTTATGTTTTTTTTTCTGGAAAATTGTGATATGGACACCTTTTGAATTTGTTTATGTACCAAACATGAATTGTACCAGGGGTGAGATACAGCCTTTTGAACTCAAGTGTTCCATTAGTTTATTTTTTGTCAATATCAATGGAAACACATGTTTTTAACGATGATTTTAAGTTGTTGTTGGTGTCCTTTTAAGAAAATTGTTTCTGTTTTTTGGAAGCAGAGATACATGTGTATTGTCATTCATAACAGTTATTCATGTACCTTCCTGGTTGAATAAGACCGCTTAGGTTTTTAAGAAAGTTACTTAATTTACCAGGAATACAAGTTTGTCTTAGAAGTAAACATTCAATCCTTCATACCAATATGTAAAATAAACATCGTCTGAATATAGAGGGAACCTGTTTTCCTTCTATATCAAGTAGTTTTGTTTGGAAATCATTTAATGATGCTCTTAGGTTTATAATGGGTCTAGAGACATTCTTATATGTAGATTGGTTATAGTATATTGGTGATGTTTATTTAAGCTAAGTTCATTATTTAGTTGACCATTGTGAATGTTTGTTCAAATCATTTATCTATGTTTTTGTACCCTGGCAGTTATTGGGGAGTTCAAACAGGCCGTGGAGTGTAACAAGATTATTTATACTCTCTCATTGTTTAAAAACGTCTCCTTTTATGGCTTTCAGAAGATATCATATGTATACAAAAGTTTGTTTATTTTGTATACCAAGGTCACAAATCTGTTTTATTTATTCTGTTTATTAATTTTGTCCCCTTTCCTTATAGAATTAAGATGGTTTCTTTTTATAATCAGACTTTTGTAGGGTATTGACATTAGTTTTAATTTTAAAACTTTCTATTTCTTGGTCAGATAGCTTCAAGACCTTCAATTACATGAGGTTATGTGTATTTCACAGTAGTCTTATAATTTTATTATTTAATAGGTCATAATTATGTTTCTATTTAGATAACATTGACAATGAAATAAAGACGTTAGAAGCCTGTGCCAAAAAAGTTTAAAAACTTTTAAATGATCTTGTTTTCTGGTCTTCTGAACATTCAACTTTCAATCTCTTTTTATTTCATAACATATGAACTTTGTCCAGATTGACCTATTTAAACATTTGCTTTTAGTATTTATTTATTTACAAAAAAACATAGCATGGTTGTGGGTTTATGCTAAAAAAGTCTTGAAGTGTATTGTTTAATTTGCATACCTCTCTTCTATACCTCTAGATCTGCCTCATGTATATATGTATGTTAGTTACCAGTGGAAGATCTTTTGCTAAGTCAGGACCCATTGACAAACCTAAGAATGGGGGGGGGGGCTTGTCTGGTTTTTATTCCAGACATGCAAAAGGAGAAGAGAATATGCTTATGCATTGCTGTCAAAAATAGGTTTTGATATTCTCTGTTTAGACATGTTCTCTGGATTTTGCTTCTCAGTTGGATTTTAGTGAAAGGTAGTGGTGCATGCATGGCTCAACGAATGTTTAGTTGCTGTATTATGTTAACATTTTTTACTGGATTGCAGTTTAGGCCTTGTAGTTTCTTCTTTGCCCAGTCTTTTCTCTGAAGCAGAAATATACACAAACGATTTCATAAGACACAATTTGTTTTGCACTTCACATTACATTTTTTTCAGAATTTTTTTTTTCAAACTTGTTGAAATGTGGATTGTATTTTTAACAATAATCATTTTAGAACTGTGCCAAATTTAAAGAAGCATGAAATGAATATATTATTGGAAATTAAATTAAATTCTTAATTTATGAGATGTTAGAAGTTTAACAGTGATTTGCTTGTATTGGTATTTTAAACCATATTGGGACGCTTGTCGCTGAATTTTACAATCTCAATTATATTTAAAAGGCAATAGTTAAAGAATTGTATTTATTTATAACAAATAATTTGAGAGCGCTAATGATTAAAGCTTTACACAAATCTATTATGTATTTTGACAATTTTACAGTTGGTAAAACGTTAGAATTAAGTAATAAATTGGGTTGTAATGGGTCCTATTAACCAAAGGAGAATGGATATTTATTAAATGTAACCAACTTGAATTTGTTATTAAAGGAAAACTTAGTTTATTGAATTCAATTTGAAACAGAGTTAAATTAATATTTGTTTAAGAATGGTTGTTTGTAAATGAGTTGTAAAAAGTGACTCCAATTATAATTTTTTAAATTGCTGTTTCTTTAATGTTGGTTGTGTCGTGTACACTTATTCCACATCTCTTTATCGTCCATGATATAAAAAATACTTTGAAATAACAAAAATGTTTACAAAATGTAGACTACATGTGAGTTACAAAAAATTTGAAGACTTTCTCTGAGATATTTTTCAGCACAGCATGACACCATAAAAGGCCAATAAAATGACAACTATATGCATCAAATTCTTAATGGAGAGCTAACATTAAATATTTATATGGCTTATCAAGCTATTTTATTATTAAACTGGCTACTTCTAACCAGTAAAATTTACCACAGTGTCTTAAAAGGTGTATTTGCACTGTAATTGAACTTTGATAAAAAAAAAAAAAATTCAGTGGACGTCTAGTAGTCAGTTGATAAAAAAAATCAGTGGACATCTTGAATTCATCTTGACATGGGAACATCCCAAATTAGATCTTTTTGTGATGGACAATGGCACGTTTGATTGCTTCGCTGACTTCACAGGGGGAGGGGTGGTTCACTCTTATTAAAGGATTTTTATAGGTTAAATTGATCTAATGGCGGCTCCATGATAATCTTTTTTATCAGAGCCACTTGCCGAAGGTTACAGGTCAAAGTGGCCTGACAAAGCGGGAACTCATTATAAGACAATTTGTAGCTTGTAGGGGTCTATTAAATAGGGGTGTATCTCAATTATACTGAGTGATTGAGAGAAGTGGGTAGCTTTTTCTGTATAGAATGTGTGGATAATAGACAGTTAATGAACTGATTGATGTTGTGGTCACTTTAATGAAAAAGATCAGAGAGCTTTTTTACAAAAGACTGACAAAAACTTGAATGTGAAAGTTCTTTTAGTTATGTGCTTGATTTGTGCTTCTAGTGTTCGAAAAATTACTTCCAAAAGTAGCCAAAAGATGAGGACATAAAAGAAATCAATCAAAGGAAAAAGATTTATAACAAATTTAAAATTTCAGAAGTGCAAAATTCTAAAGAAAGGTCTGGTACTCAAAACTTTTAACAAAACCTTGGTTAAAATTGACCTGGACCCCTCGTACCAGGCCTTTCATTTTACTTAAGTAATCTGTGGTGACGGAACCCCTGTTTCAAAAATTACTAAATCCACCTTATGTTTTTTTTTTTGCCCCTGTGATGACACAGGGCATTAAGCTTTACTCCTATATGTACAGCCTGAGGGATGTATGAATTACTGTCAAGCTTTTCTTAGTAAATGTACATGACAATGATTTGAAACTTGATAGGATGGTTCAGTATGACAAACTGTAGGTCATAAGTGACTTTCAGACCTTTTGGACTGGGCCGAGATGAAAATTTCATTCAAGCTTTTCTTGAAAATTGTACATGAGAATGACTTGAAACTTGGTATGCCAAATTGTACATCCAACACAACTTTCAGACCTGTCAGACTTCAACTTCCTGTTTTGGGCCAGCGATGGCATCCATGACCCATGGACAAATTCCTTCTTTATTTTTTCAACTAATGAACAGACTGGTAAGATAGTAGTAAATTTATTGCATGTTTTTCAGACACCTGTTTAACTCGAGCAGACACTTGTACAGCAATGCCTACCTGTTCAGATTAATTATGTGGGTGTCTGTATGTGATTATGTGATAATTCATGCATAGAAATCGCTATATGTCTTAGGGATGTTAGATTTAACAATATACCATCTCCGCATAAATAAATCTCTTTGATATTTTATTTGATCAAGTGAAAATTTAAATTTTATATTGTACCAAGTGAACCAATTATTTCTTATTTGTCTTCTTTGTGCATGCTTTGTGCATTTATTAAAACATTGTGCGATCAGGGAGAGTGAGTATATCAGATCCTGCAAATTATCAAATTATGCAATAAGGAAAAAGTTCTTGCTATAAAATATGAACTCAAGTTTTTTGTGTCTCTTTTTAAAAATCCACATATAGTTATTTTGTAACCAATACCAGACAGAAAAAAACCTCTTATATTCTCTCTATCACGTCCATATATAACACTGCATCTATATAAAAATTTTATTTTGCTTTCTGAAAGTTTTATGATCCGGTATTGAATAACAACCATTTGACAAAGTATTGTGGCTTTTTAAACATTGGTTAACTTTATCGTCTTATAATGATGGTATGATGTCTCCGATTTTTTTACTGACTTTAAATTTACAAACAATGTTGTTACTGAGTCTGCTCAGTCCCTGCCAAGTATTAAGTATCTTTGGCTAACCACAAACTACTATTCTATCAATACTGATACATACTTAGTGGTAGAAACAAGAGGCTCTAAGCAAATATGAAACTGATTGTATTAAGGATAGTGAAATATTATTTTCTATATCTGTTGGACCACCAAAGTATATAATTAATAATTATTGAATTTCAAGTCATCAAAAATTATTATGTGTCAGATTTTTTTGTACTCTGTAACTGATACATGTTCATGTATATAATAAGCATTGTTGTCTTGCCTTATTATTTGTGGTCATTTTTAGGCAAGTGTTACCTGCCTTATGTATAGTCATAAGGTTACCTCTGGCTTTTGCGGTTTTTTTTCTGTCTAGACGGAGTAATCTGCCTACTGTAATTCTTTATTTTCTATATTTCTTTTTGAAATTTGATCTTATATGTTACAATTTAGTGCATTTTTAAAAAAAATCTCCATTTCTAAATGACGCACAACAAGTTTTATTAATTCCTTTGCATTTACAAAACGAACTATTTAATGATCGACTCAAGAACATACATGAATATTTATCTGTAACTTGATTGGTCGTGCACTCTACCTTCAAATATTGCTGTTATTTCATTGGTTTAGTGTAGGATAATTTTTGATTCATTCATAAATAGAAAATACAATACACAATTAATACATGCTGGGCGAGTGGGGGTTTTGAATCGATACCATTTGTGTACAATACAATGCATGTGCACCTGAAAGTTTATATAATTTTAATTTAAAATATGATTGGTTATAGATTGAATAATCTTCAGTGCCAAAGAGGGGGACTAGAGTGTTCATTAACTTTTAAAATATCTGCTATTTTAGTGCCTTCACATTTTGCTTGCCTTTTAACGCTTTAGCGCTTTGATTTCTCATTGCCTAGTGCACATGCTTTGGACATTTCCTTAAATATTTTGATATCAGGCCCCAGTTTAAAAAAATATCTCAAATTAAAGATTTCCTCAAATCCTTCCTCAGCTGAGATTTCTTGCAATTTCATTGGTCAATATTTGAGTTGAGGACAGATTTGAGGAAATCTCAAATTTGAGATGTTTATGAAACTGGGGCCTGTTTTCTGAATTCTGAACTGTCTCCCACCACTCTGACCCTTGTGTGTCTTTCTGTATGCGTATTTCATAAGTGCAACTCCTCCTAAATTGTCATATTAGGATTAAATGAAAGTTTACATGAATTAGTGCATAATATGCAGATGTGAATGCTCCCCAATATCATACAGGGGAGATAATTGGGCTTAAGGTTTTTTCCTGAAGTGGACTGGTATGTTTTTGTGAACTTGCTCAGGGTATTCCTTATTTCTCTTTAAAGACCAGCACAAAACTTTAAATATGTTAATGTGTTCAGAGATCATAATACAAGTGTCTGCATAATATAAAAATTTTAATGCATTTGGTTCAAAAACATAAGTTTAGTATGTGTAAATATTTCATGTACATACAGGTAGATGGTTTGATTTATGAGGTATATAAAACTTTCATTGTGTGTGTAATATACTGCATGATCTATCTAGCTTAAAAGATTGGAACAAATTTAAAGGCAGCATTATTATGATGTATTGGGTACTGAAAAGTTTGAAAATAAATGGAATTGTCAGCCTTTTATTCCCTTTTTTCACTTGAAGCAAATGAAACTGTCGTTCGGGGAAAGTAATGTTCAGTGTCTTTGTTTGCAGTTTAAAATGAAATTTCTATATCCTTTTGTTCAATAATAAGTGTATGGTAGGTGGGGGCAGGCTGCTATAGATTAGGGTGTGTTTATCTTTTGAAAGTTTAAGATGTATAATTATTATTGTAAAGTCTTGTGAAAATTTGTAAAAAAAAATGGTTGAAAAAAGAAATGTAAGGATATTTTGACATTTTTTTAGACCATTGAATAATAAGTTTTGTGCACTTCCATCCTATGGCTATAAGTAGACTTTCAAGTATTCTGTCAACGTGGCTGCTCGGCACGACATCTAATGGTATGCATAACCATACTATAATGTCTCTTTCTTTACTACAAAGTGCCAAGTTCCTGTGTGTTGTCAGGTCTAGCATACTATGAGTAACCTTTGGATTAAACTGCTCTTTGTTCCGATTTTAATAAACTCTTTTCTGTTGATAAATACTCTCGCAGTTCCCAGGAAACTTAGTCGGTTTACTTTTAAAAGGAAATTTTTTCCACTGTTTCTTTTCAACGTAGCAATTAGTACTGTTTTCTAACATGTTGGTGTTGTTTGTTTTCTAAATCTTTATCTTTTGACCCAATTGTTTAAATAAACCATTTATCTTTTGAAGCGAAAATTAATAAATATAGTGTCCTGCTGTATGACATAGAGATGAAGTTTGGTCTTTGTACCTAGTAAAGGCCATTGTGAAAAAAGACTGGTCAAAGATACTGATAAAAAACAGGTGTTTATTGTCATTATAAGATTCAAGCCCATGGAAATATTACCTTTTTTGCCTCACCTATGAAAGTAGAAGGCCATATTTTCTTTTGGTTTGTTGGTTCATTCATTTGTCCAAATCAGGTGTAAGTTACTGTTGTACAAGTATAATGTTGTGAGTTGGCATGCAATCAGATATGTATCTCTCTCTCTTAAGGATGGTCACTGTTCATGTTTCAGGATTTCAGTCTGATTTCGGAAACTCCTCTAGACTTTGCCTTTAAATATTGAAGAATTTTTTTGCACACTGACCCCTACTTTTTATGATATTTTCTGATAATATAGACCTTAACAACCAACTGTATAAAATTTCTTGAAATTCTTGATACAACTTCATGGTTTTTAAGGCCAAAAACTTCACAATGTTAAAGTTATGTAAAATCTAGAGGAGTCTGATTTCCCGCCAAATTTTTTACGTCATTTACCTCGAAAACGAGCACACAGACCTATCATTTTCTTTTTGCTATTTGATTAACACAGTGTATAACCGGACAGTAAGCGATCACGGAAGTTGATCACTGTCCGATGGTAAATCCTAGTTGCATGTTATTTATTTCGCCAGATTTTTGTGGTTTTAAGGCTGCATGAACGTACTACGATATCGAATAGGAACAAAGGTGTCTGTTTTTATAGCTTGCTCATTTACACAACTTTTTAACGTTTCTGTTTGTATTCAGGACAATATGAACTATTATAATTTTTCGATTGATCATCGATGAGTGAACATTTTTTCCTTCACCTCTTAGCACATATTTGGAATTTACTCGCAAACTGCAATGCTTTTATTAGCCTTTTTATTATTATCAAAAAGGGCGATTGTTAGACTCTCTTCATTGAAAAGGATAGATGGAAATAAAATACACAATTTTGTTAAAAACAATAAGTTTTGTAATTATGGCATAATCGTTTACTGTCCGATTAATTGGTCATTTATTTTCTGTGAGTGTCCGATTAATTGTCTGTTTTGAATCCTCAGAGTTTAAATAAAAAAGCTATTTTTTCACATTGCTCGTCATTTCTTTATATCTTAATGATTTATTACATTATTCTACAATTTGCTTATAAGCAGGCTTGTTAATATGTTTTCATATTTTTATGATAATTAATGTCATTGAGGTTCATTAATTTACTTTGCAGAATAAATATGAGAACTCAAAATAGTCTCTACTGTTGGATTCGAAAACTTAATTGCGGCAGTGTTCATGCTATATCCATTCAATAAGCTCATAAAAAGAAGTGCGATTAACAGCTATGAGTACCTAAGTATGTTCACTTGTGTATGACTAATCAATGCTACTGTCAAAATTGTTCATTAGAAGCTTTCGATTGACTTTTGTGAAACTGACATCTTCTTATAGCATCGACAGCCAGTGTGCTAGATATTTGTGAGTCGATGAATTGTCACTTACTTGTATGATACGAACAACATGCTCAACATTTGATCAAGATTATGGACATCATGGAGCGGTCATCTCTCGGTAAATCTATGTCTTATATTAATAAAAAGCTTAACAATGATTTGAGTTGTTTTTAAAAATGTGGTTATCTTTAGCGACTGTGGTGACAGCTAGGTTATCATGACAGGTTTCTTCACAGCCTCGAATTCATGATAAATCAGTATAAGTCCCTCAAGCGGAGTAATGCCGGCTATGCTTATTGCTTGAAATCTGGTGACAGCTATTAATTACCTGTTTTGCTCATTAAACATCTTTTATCTTGGACTGCTTTAATATGCGTTATCCATTGCCGGTAAATTGGTTGTATTCACAAAGTCCATAATAAAAATATACAACAAAGTTCCAATCAATACGTATGACGCGCGTTTCGACTATTCTTCTTCCTCTTCAAGTCAGGAGTTGGACTCAGGATTGAGTCTTTGAAAACTCCAATATTCAAGACTCATGACTAAGATCAAATTATGTTTGGGCTAGGAAGAACCTAAGGGTTTAGACAATTTTAAACTTTAAACGCATGAAACATTATAGATTTGATGTGTTCTAAATCATAAAAGCAGAGTGACATAAAAACCGGGAATTTGGTAACGCTATCTGTTATATGCATATTTTAATGACTAACCGATCACCAACAACGTTAAAATAAACAAATTGAAAGATAGACAAACCAAAAGCATTGAAAGGAAAGTACTCAAAATTAAAACGTTCGAACAGGGAAGCCAAAACCCAACAATGATATAGGATCTGAGAATATCGACTTGGCATATGTTAAATCTGTTCCAAGTCTATTCCAACACCATTAAAACTGACCGCGTTCTGTAATTCGATATCTAAAAATTTCGTTAAAAGCGAACACCTACACCATTTGACTTTGTCTTTGAATTTACGTAAATTTCATGCTTAGGCTAGGTATGCTAGGTTTTAGTTGGATGCCTACATATCTCAAGAACTAAAAGACTTAGGGGATATTATATTGCTATGCCCATGTTGTAGACTTAATCTGAATTCCTCTAGGATTTTAGCCATGACATATACATGTTTCAAACGTACAGACCATGCAAGTACAAGTATACAATACCCATATGAACTGAAAACCAGTTGGACCATACAAGTATTCAGACCATATAGGTATTTCTCAATGATAATTGACAACACCCAGATTCATACAGTAAAACAGGGGAGCTCAAATAAAAACAAAAAGATTGAATCAAAACATAAAATAGGGAAATGTGTAGAATTTGTTTGTTTTTATCCTCATTTTTTTTATTTCACCGGTATAAAGGGGTCCACGAAAAAGTGTCATACTTCGTGTAACTGTTGATGATTTAAAAAAATATATATAAAGATTGAGGAAGACGACAATACATGTAGACAGTTGAATCGACTGCGCATAATGTAAACATTCTTGGCTAAAACATATTGCCGAAATCTTGCTGAATCAGCCCCCCTCCCCCATCTGCAGATAGTTATTTTCTCCGTCTTCTCATGGGTAAACAACTGCTTGGAAGGCCTGTCGAACAAAGTTCCTAAATAATCTTCAAACTTTTCATCCCACATTTCAATGACTTTGTTTTGGTTGAACATTACAATTGACGAGAGTAAACAGTCCGCCAAAAGTTAAGCACCACCGCATTTTAAAATGGCACCCTCGTTTTATCTTTTATTGAAATATTCTGATCTTTTGTACACAAGAACCTTTGGATATTAAAACAATTTTGCATCATGAAAAAATTGAAAATTAATAAAGATTTTAAAAATATGGGTACAAAGTATTGTGCGATTTTTCCCGATCCTGAATTCAAGTTTCGGAGACGCGGCAATAAAAGAAGCAGGCAATTCAAGCAAACCATTTTTCAAAGAATCTCTCACATGACACTTCTCTAAAATGTCGTTATCTAATAACATCAAACGACAAATATGAGTCTTAATGGGCTTTGCAGGTTTTGGGGCCTGCTTTAAAATATCTGCTTTTCCCCGACTGAACATGTTTATTTTCAAATGCTAAATTCTCCATAAAACTGCATGATAATTAAACTTTGTACTTTTCGATTATGATTAAATTGGATTGTTTCATGTAATAAGGTTTTTCAGAGATTTAAAGGCAAAAAATGAGGCATAAACATGTATATATGTTACAGTAAAAGTGTATAATTAGGAATTATACATAATTCCTGAAAATTTCAGTAAATATGTATAATTACTGGCCTCGTTAGTTATTATACATAATTTCTGAAATTTTCAGGAATTATGCATAATAACTAAAATATTGAGCAGTAATTATGTATAATTCCTAAAGACTAATGAAATGGTATAAAACCTATTCTAATTTGTTTAAAAACAACGCCAAGCAACAACAACAAAAAAAAAAACAAATAAAAAAACGCACAAAGCATTACATTTCACAAAATTTTAACTCCTTAAGATTTCACATATTTATTATTAAAATATCTCCGGTTCTTATTATGCAAGCGTCGCACATTATTAAATTTCGAGTATGTTTAGATCGCAACTCATTGCACATTTTACTGCGTTTTCATCAAGAACCTTTTATTTTATTTCAAATCAACCTGTTTTTACCAAAAAGTTCCCACTTTGTGACCTTTTCCACATTGTTTGAACTCAAGGTCTCAAATTGAAAAAGATAAAGACTAATCCTAACAAATAAAATGTGAGTCAGAATGAGATTACATGAAAATATTAGTGTATTGGTATATTTGATAAAATCAAAAGCGCAGAGAAAGTAGACTAGTCAATTTGACTGTAGTCCAGTGCAGGGCCTGGGTGGTAAATATAGCCCAATGAGGGATCAAGTGTGTACCCTAGGTGACTGAATAGGGTGGCCCTCGTCTGCGGGGGATGTCAGGTCTATTGAAATACGGGAACCCTGACGCTGACCATAGTGGGTCATAGTGGACCAGTGTGTGTGGAGAGTGCAAAGCTTCATGCACGTAAAAGACCCCTTTGTGGAACGCCAAGTAGTGCACCGCATAAGCTAAGTGTAACACAAGAACAGTATATCAACTATAGATACATATCTTCATTTGCAAAGTTTGAAAAGCTAGCTAGATTTTAAGAGAAAGGCCAACTTCCCGAATGTTAAATCTAATTTGTATGTACCAAAATTTTCAATTTCAAAGCTTATTTGCATGGTCAAAAGTTATTATTCGACAACTTTACTAGCTTGACAAAATGTTCGGATTAATTTCCAACTCACGAGGAATTACAAAAAAAATAAATCTGAATCCTAAATATACCTATGTTGTAATGGAATCTTGTTTCAACTCATTGTTTGGGTAAGCTATTACCTTTTATATTTGTTCCAGTTTTTTTTTCATATAATTTTGCCCTAGCTGAATCGTGTGAATAATGGTTTGTAAGGATTTTTGTCTTGATACTGCTACTTTGAACCCAACAATTAATCGGACAGATAGATATAGCTTTCGAACAATTAATGATTGTGTACAGTGGCAAGTGGTCGGACAGAGATGGAGTGAGTAGTGCTCTTACAAATCTGATTATTGTGAACAGTCAAAACCATTTCATCAAATAACATTGACACCGAAGGATTTCTTATTTAAACAGCTTTAATTGGAGATGCAATGCACTATTTCAATGTAAGTAGTTCACTAATAATTTGTTGTTTCTTTCGCCGAATTGAGTTTCCATTGTCAAAAATACCAATGATTGAACCAATTTTTTAGAAAATTTAAATCATCCACAGTGTATATTGATAATTTGAATAGTGATAAATAACAATGTAAACAAATTGTACGCTTCATTTTGTCTTAAAAAATCGTTTCAGTGGAATAAAAGCTTAAATTCATGGAAAAATCATACCATTTTTCAAAATCAACTAGGATTTTTACCACCGGACAGTGATCAACTTCCGTGATCGCTTACTGTCCGGTTATACACTGTGATTAAGTAAACAATTATCTATCATTTCCACCACACATCATAAAATCTTTGATATAAAAAAGTTCAGGAGTGACCATCCTTAATTGCTGTAAAAAACAAACAAAAAATCAGTGTGTCAATTGTGAATATATATAGATGGGCCAATTTTGGGTTTGAAAGAAAAAATAAGATACCCTCAGTGAACCTGATCATACTTTGATCCTCATATGGTTCATAAAAATTAATAATAAAAAAACGAAGAATCTAGAATTATATTCCTGCAATCAGGAAAAAAATATAAAGGTTCTATGTAAATATCACCTCATTCACTTCATATATACTTTCTTGTCTGTTTGAAAGACCTTCAATTTATTCACTTGAATCAAATTTGAAATCTTCAATTTTAGTTTTACCCCTAAATCTGATCTAAAGCTTATTGGAAGATAAAATAAGTGAATGGTTCTTGTCATACAAGGTATATCTTAAAACCTTTCAATCATACATAAATCATATTGTACTAGAATATAATATTTATGTACACAAAACCGTAGACTTATATTTGTAAAGAAAACATCAAGACATCACGATCAAGCCCCCTGCGGACTGAAAAAGTAATGTGTAAAAGATTTAAAAATTCATAATTGATCCGATTTTTAAAGGGCTCGCCACTTGTCAGGTATCTGAGAAGATTTTTATTTCAACCAAGTAGAATTTTAATGATTCAGCATATTAACTGTATGTTTACACTTAATATTACTGACAAGAGTAGACTTATTTTAAATAAAAAGTAACTTTTTTGACAGATTTATTACTCCAAGAGAGCCATCACTGTCTTCTTTAAATTTTGGCTTGTCATGGTGCTGTAATATTTGCAAGTACAATAAACTTATATTTTTTTAACAAGTGGTTTTATCTGTTGATTTACACTGAAGTTTTAGCTACATTTTTATTTTTGGCTTGAGGTCATTCTCTTCTCCATATCATTTAACTTAATTTTCTTTCAGTTATTAATTATTGATATTTTGTAAAATCAACCTTTTTTGCCCCCTCTTTGCCTGCTAAAATGCTTTGATTGGTCTCAGGACCCTGCTCTAAGGACCAGAAGGCACAAATCTCAGAACTGCTTGATTGAAATTACAGTTAGGATGGATTGTTCTAAGTAAATGGTAGTGCTGTATATGGCATTAAGCTATTAGGCCTCCACATGGTCAAAACTACTTGCAACCTGAAAGCTTTCTTTTGGGGGGGGGGGGGGGCGCATCTCAGCCCGCCGGTAAAACTGACCTTCAACATACTATGTAATTTCATCAATCATCAAGAATGACCTTCAAGAGCCCCAGCTATTGGTCAATATCCTTATATATGCACAACTAACATAAAGGTATAGCTAATGGACTCTACCTCTTTCTGTTTAATCCCTAAAATTATTGTACAAGTCAGTGTTCAAGTACTGGTAGATCAGTAAGCCATTATGTGGTCTTTTATGATCTAATTTTAGTATTTATAGACAATTTTAAAATATTATTATTTCACACACATACAATGAAAAAATAATCATCATTAGTTTAAATCTTTTGAATATTGTATAGCTTATCATAGAATTTTTTTTTGAAAATAATGATACTTAAAATAATTGACTGAAACATTAATCCCTAAGTTGTCAATGGTAGGGTGCAGATTTATTTCAGTTGCACCTTAATAATTTGGACAGAAACCAATTATATTTTGAAACATTAACCACTTTAGTATACAAACATGGGTGTATTACTTGCCAAATTTAAGAGAAAAACCATAATGATTTGAAATTGTTATGACACATTAATATTGTTAATGTTTAGAAAATCGTTAGATTGGTACCAGATTATGTAATTTTCGGTGTTAAACAAATATAATTATGATAATTAATTAATGACATGTTAGATAAAAACTAAGTAGGGTGTTGATTTCTAGATTGGTGAAAATCTGTGACATGTAAGAAACAAGCTAGATCCAGACCACCTTAGTTGAGTCATACCTCAATAAGGTATTTAATGCCTCTGCACCTATAGAAATCTGGATGCCATTTCATAAAGCAATCGTTTGCCTAACATGCACACAAGCCCAGGATAAGAAGCACATTAATTTGCGATTGCTTTTTGAAACAGCACCCAGAGCATGAAAGTTATTACAGAGCTGATGAAAATCATCAGACCCATTGGTTGGACGTGGCAAACCAGAGGTCCAACAAGAGTGACTATCACATGCATTATGTCAGACCCAATGTCTAAGACATCCATTTTGACCATTGCATCTTGGTCTAGGAAAACTTGATTTGGTCTGATGCAATGCTTATTGCAACCAGATTAGTTGTATGTCAGATATGTGGAAGATTTCAACAGCTCTTTGAATGCTGCATCAAAATTTCCTTTCTCTGGATTGGAAGGCATTGATTTGGGTATACATTACTGTCTCAAAATTGAACATAGAAAACATAACTTTATTTTACAGGGATTGGTAGATTTCAAAGAGTCTGATGATTTTAAAGTTTTGCTGAACGTCACTGCTCCATCCATAGAAGAGGCCTACTCTGTCACTGCTGAAGTAACAGAAAGCAAGGGCAGGTTGCTGATACAAGTGGTACGTTATGCATACAGACAGACAGACACAATTTTGTCACCACTCTTTCGCTTTACATGTATTTTCTGTTGTGTTTCCCATAGTAACACACATAGAAAGCAAATATATACAGGTATTGCAATATATATAACCTTAGACAATTCATACAATTAAGCAGTTCCAAAAATAATTGTCCATTAATACCCTATTGCGGGAAATTTTAGGGAGTTGCATTTCACAATTTGTATCCTAAAGGTAGATGTTTAATTTTTAGCCTTTTTAGAATCTAGAGTGCATAAATATATATGGACTAAAGTTTAGCAATCTCTTATTCTAGTGATTTCTTTGACCACGCAAATATAGTGTCGGAAAATATGAACATTGCGAAAATTTACTGCTATATGGGATTAGTACATTCTAATTAGTATTGTTCAGTTCCAATGTAATTTCTCAAGTTGTAAAACCAATGCATCAAAATCTATTCAACTTTAGCATGTTTAGTCTTAATGTAATATCAGTGAAAATGCTCAAAAAGGAACTACCAGTACCATAAAGAGAATTGTTTTATCTAGATATACAAATATAGGTTGATATATATGTTTTTAGACCTGAATTAATTGTGATCAATGAATTAAACAGAATGATCGATGATAAGATCTGAGATCTTCCCTTTGTTCCAATGATTTCTGTAGATTTTGATATATTATACTGCACTGTACAAGGCCTTGAATGGTACAAGGCTATTTAGAATGGCTTTGATGTTCTGCATTTAGTGCAAAATTAAGAAATTGGAGTCATTTATTTTCCCTTAGATAAACAGACAAGATAATGGATGTAATAGTCCACAGGAATACACCATAGAATGAAATACAAACAATGTTGATCAATGTTGTGTCATGTACATTTATTCCATGTGTCATTATCATGATTATTTTCTTAACCTGTTAAACGTTCCACACAATACATTATAAATCAGAATTTATTTTAGCAATGGTCGTAGGAACCTTTTGTTTCTAATGCTAGACCATCGGTTGATTTTGTACCTTTATATATATTTTATCGCATCCTGCAATCCCCATGTACTCCTGATGACTCTTTCTTTTCTTTTAGGAAGAAAACCTATGGCATAAATAACCTACTTGTTAATTGAACATTTAACGTAGCCTTTGTCATTATACAAAACAGAAACTGAGCTTGTTATTTTCCTTCAAAACTATTTAAATAAATTTTCTTTAAATTATTTTACTGTGAAATAAATAAAACTTGTATCCTTACAGTTTGAAGACAAACAATCTCTGTCACCAGTGACCTTGCCATGGATATTTATCATCATCACCATAGCAACCTGTATCGTCATCATCCTGGCCTCTGCTTACGCCATCTGGTGGTACTGCTCAAAGAAATATCTGGACCTCCAGCGAGATTATTACAGCCATGGGAATGTGATGTTCCGATCACGTAATAGCGAATGTTTGTCCTCAGGGCATGCTGAATTTCTACTGAATGCAGACACTGGACGGGATAGCGTGTTTGTTGATGATGGGAAGGATTTACCAGACGTGTCTGAGGAAGATGAAGATGAGGATGGAAAAGTATGTACTGTAAACTGGGAAATTGTCGCAGTGGTATTATTATCGCGTTGACATTACTAGTGCGAAATTTAAATGGCACGAATATATTTTTCATCCATTGTAGTCTATGGACAATAACATTACAGTGCAAATGTAAAACTGTGCGAGCTAAAATTCAGTGCTCCTATCATGAAAAAAAGATGGTGCGAAAAATTTCCCAGTTTTCAGTATTAGCAAGATTATAATGTCTTAAAATATTTTACTAACAGAGGATGCACTAAATACAGACTAAACAAATTAAAATTGGAATGAAGTGTCAGGCAAATAGTAAAAAGTGTCTGATGTTTACTTTCATTTGTAAATGACTATAAAGCAGAGAGATGAAAGTTTGTAATACAAATTCAAAAGGCTAAGCTTAAGTCTACTGTATTATGCATGTTTTTAATGCAATGAGCTTCTTTCTAACTTATATTTTTTCTGAAAAGAATTATGTAAAATGTTTGTCTGTATGCAAAATGAAATAAGTACAAATTTGAAAAAAAATCTTGATTGTATCATTTTTTTCAGCCAATAAGAAGAAAGAAGAAAACCAGGCAACGTCATCATGATGAAAGTGATGAGGACAATGAGAAAGTAGATGAAAAGCTCATCATAAAACGACGCTACCAAAATCCTTCCAAGAGACTTTACAAGGAACAACAAATGAGACGTCATGGTAGAAGGAAGCGCCACCCCTCCCTCAATGATCCTCCCTCATACAACACTGTGATGGAATATCCAGGGGGTTCAAGTGACGAATCAGAAGGGGAGGAAACGAGTAACAAAAAAACACACATTAACAGTGCTCAAAGTATGGAAGAAAGGGGGAATAGGGGAAAACAGTTTGTAGAGAGTAGTCGTAGCTTTGGAGAGCAAACATCCTATCAGGGTAGAGATCTGTATTCTCATAATCCATTGGCTTTTCAGACATTGCCTGTTGCCCATTCAGATACTGAGCTGAATGTGCATGTGCGTAGTCCTAGATATGTTGTACATAATATTCCTCCAAGAGGATTTGTAAATCCCATGGATCGTGTGGAAAATGAATATATAGAAAATAGGGACAGAAAATTTGAGAAAATACTTAATAGCAAAGACTCATTAGTGCAAGCAGAGCGTTCTAAATCTCCTGTATCAAGAGATGAGAGGAATCGTACTACACCTATTCCAAGAGAGGAGAGAGTAAGAACTCCAAATAAGTTGGAAAGGAATGCTTCATTTAAATCTAACTATTCACAATCATCATACAAACAAGATAGAACAAAGACACCACATCCAGCTGAAAGAGCTACATCACCAAATCACTATGATCCATCAAACACACCAAACCATTATGACCATTCAAACACTCCAAGCCATTATGAACATTCAAACACACCCAGCCACCATGAAAGATCAAACACGCCTAGCCACTATGATCAATCAAATGCACCCACTAGACTAGAGCGGTCTAACTCGAACACTTCAGGTCATTATGCCAGAGCAAAATCTCCCATGGAAAGAGGAAAATCTCCTCAAATTTATGCCAAAGCCAAGAAACCTCCTCCTATTAAACTTCCACCAGAAATAGACAACACCAAAACTGAGCAAAATAACTTGGATGAGTCGTCAGATTATATTCAGCTGAAGGCCTCTGCAGGTCCTCCCATAGAAAAATTAACGCCCATGGATCAGGTGGATGGAACCTTGGGAAATCCTATGGATATACCACTGACTTCATTTACTGGGTCCTTGAAGAAAAAAAGGAACAAAAGCAAATCTGAGGCAACAGGTAATCTAAGAGCATTTAGTCATCTAGGCAGTTGATGCCAATGTTTGAATGTGGAATTCAGTATAAGTTAATTGCTGCACATCACAAATACATAAAGATAAAAAACTTCATACTGGGTTATTGGATATCTCATAAGTGTTGCACTTATAGTACATTTAAATTGAGGTAACTAAAAGAAGTGTTTTAATTCTTAATTCATGTTTCTTATAAATTTGCAGTCTTACAGGTAAAAACTTTAAAAAGGGCAATTATGATATAGTTTAAGAAAATATTTACAGTTTACAGAGATAAAATATCACTTTTAATGTACATTTACTTTTTGTTTGACTACAGAAGCTAACATTTTCTTGTGCATTGATATTTTAGGTTCTCCACAAAGAAAGGTGCTGGAAGGCTATAATTACCAAGGCCCAATCTCACCTAAACCAGGTCTAAACATAACTGGAACTTCTACCATAAACTCTCAAAGATTTAGTGTCCTCAGTGATAACTCCATCTCACTCTATAGTAGTGGTGAAATCTACAGCCCAACAAGCCCAGGGGGAGAACAGCTGGATGAAGACCCGTTTGACTTTGATGTTGAAATCCCACCAATGAAGCAACCAGACCCTGATGGCCTGTCAGAGGCTAGTCTTCCTTTGCCTAGTCCCCCAGCATATGCTAAGATGCCACCGGGCTATAGTCCTCGGACCTTATTGCCATCACCCAAGCCAAGACCTCTTCCATTGAGTGCCCTTAGTCATAATATCCCAATAGATGATGATATGCTTAGTAAGTGTCTTGTGAAGTTAATAGAAAACTTTTTTAAAATATTGAATTATTCTTTACTCATATATCAGAAAACAAGGTAAATTTTATTTTATTTATGACATTTAAAAAAAAACTTTTAAAATTCGTAATTAAAACAAAAGAACAACACACAACATTTTAGACTTGAACAATACCAACAACCAGTTGATTGAATAATTTTAATTGAATAAATAATGAAAGTGAGGAAGTAAAAATAGGAATCTGAAATTAGGATTTCCATCGAACTTTTTAATATTGCTGTTAGAAAACAAATTTTCCAGAATGTAATAGCAATTAATTTTAATTTAAAAAGAAGTAACCTTTACAGCTTTTGTTCCTTTTCCAGGTGGAACATACATAGGACTAACTGCCTCCCCTACTAATGCCATGGATGGAATCTTCCAATTTCCTCCCCAGAGGGATTCTGGGATATCCTCTGATAGAAGTCTTCCACAATCACAAGGTGAGAGTCCTCCCTTTGCCACATCAACTCAAAATAGACCTGTCCATCCAGCAAAGAGGGAACTCCCACCACCCCCTCCTAGGACATTCAACCCTCCCCAGGGATATAGCTGGAACAGAGAGGACAATGGGGAGTATGCCAAATTGAGGGGTAAAGGAGGTGAGGGTAAGAAGAAGGATGAGGAGGGTGAAGAGACGCCAGCAGCTAGAGGTGGAGGAGGAAGAAAGAAACCATTTCTGAAACCTAGCAAGTAAGTTTGAACTGTCATGATAGGTTTATCAACAACAAGGCTAATTTGATGATTACAAATGTACCTACATAACATCCTTAACTGCCAATAAAGAATTAATTCTGTATCTACAAAAATTTGTCAATGGGTCAATAAAACATTCAACCTTATGAATTCCCAAAAAAATACTGTCTGCCATAAAAAAATACAATGTCATCAATCAAATATCTTTCCCTCTATAAAAGAGATTGTGAATACTAAAAAATGAATATCAAATAATTCTTTTTATGAATTTTTTTTTACATTATATGTAGTATAATTGCAAATGTTTGTCTTTTCAGACTGAATCTAACCATCATTTGTACCTTGAGTATTCTGAGTCTTGCCACAACAACTGTGTATGCTGCCTTCCTGCCGTCACAAACACAAGTCAGCATCACCATTTATGCCCCTAAATCGTTCTTTGAGAAAAAGATAGAAGTTTACTTCAATCAGGATAGACCAGGAGATATACTCAATGAACAGCTGACCAATGTATTGGCTTATGGTAGGTGTTTGTTCATTGTTTTGTTTTTTTTGTTTTTTTAAACTGTTAATTTCATTATAAGCACCCATTAGTTCCAAGTGTGATGACATAATCACTTTCTTAGATTTACACATGTGAAAATACATGTAGCATAAAAGCATGTTTTTTTAGCAGTTGATTAAAAAAGACCATTTAGACCATTTTAAAATGTAGTATTAATCAAGCATTTGAAGTTTTGCACATAAAATTTTGTTAAACAAAACATTTCTTATTAAATGCATGTTAAATAAAACATTTCTTATTAAATGCACTTGCCTCTTTCAGACTATTGTGATTTTCAGTAATCTTTAAACATTGAAGGTCCATATTCCTCTTCTTTTTTTCCAGACATGGCAGATCCCCATCTACTGAACCTGAATTCCTCCTTCTGTAGTTCCTCTCAATGTGAACATGGATGTGATGAGAACAATGGATTCTGTATCTGTAAAAAGGGCTACAGGCTGGACAATAAAGGGGTTTGTCAAGGTAAGATGTAAAAAGGGCTACAGGCTGGACAATAAAGGGGTTTGTCAAGGTAAGATGTAAAAAGGGCTACAGACTGGACAATAAAGGGGTTTGTCAAGGTAAGATGTAAAAAGGGCTACAGGCTGGACAATAATGGGGTTTGTCAGGGTAAGATGTAAAAAGGGCTACAGACTGGACAATAAAGGGGTTTGTCAAGGTAAGATGTAAAAAGGGCTACAGGCTGGACAATAAAGGGGTTTGTCAAGGTAAGATGTAAAAAGGGCAACAGGCTGGACAATAAAGGGGTTTGTCAGGGTCAGTTGGATGGAATGATAAAAGAGCTTTAAGATTATCAAATCGAAAAAACACAAGTTTATATGTTACACATAAAATCAGTGTGAAAAGTCAACATAATTGCTTACCAATTACAAGTTGTCAGACTGAAGTTATCTGAGATTCTTAACTCAATTTTCAGATTACCAGAGCAATTACCATTATCAATGGTACACTGAAGCTTGTACATTACATGGATAAAAAAGATGTCTTCAGTCAAATATATATTTTGTTAACTTGAAAAGAAGCGGGTTTGTCACTGATTAATTTTGCAGCAAAAAGTATTCATTACATGCATTGGGCATTGGCATCTTAAAAATAAAACAATCCTTATCTTAATGCTCAATGAATTTCTCAGTCTCCTTACCTAATTCATTAGAGAAGATATGATTTTATTGAAGACCAAATTCATTTTTTTAATTCAGATGTGAATGAGTGTAGATCAGTGATCCACCGATGCCATGAGAATGCTGATTGTCTAGACAGAGAAGGAAGTTATCAGTGCCACTGTAGTAAATACTACTATGGTGATGGCAAAACATGTTATGGTAAGTCGGTTTGTGGCAAAACATGTTATGGTAAGTCGGTTTGTGGCAAAACATGTTATGGTAAGTCGGTTTGTATTAGTGTTTATGAAAAAAAAACTCTACCAATAACAATCAGAGATTCCTAATATTGACGGAAAATGACTTTGCCTTTGATGAAAACTTAAAGCAAAGGAAAAGACTTTTCATTATCATCAAGTCAAAATAAGACTTTACACATTGAAAAAGTGAAAGGTTGCACCTTCTTGAAAGTTTCAATGTGAGTCTTCAATCATAACTTCAATATGTCTCTTACCATCACAATTGCTAAATGGTAGATAAATTTATCAATTCCGACTTCCACATTTACCATCCAAGGATATCAAAACCTTATCTATTATCCATGCAATGTTATAAAACGATCATATTTAATTTTATTCTGTAGAATGTGCTGCCCCTTGTGGAGAAGGGACTTATGAATATCAAGGCTGTGGAAATAATCAGAAGAAAATTTGTCTAGGTAAAAGTTATGCCTTAGTGTTCTGTGAACATTGCATTTTACAAACTTACAAACCCAAACTTTGGTTCAAACATTTTACAGCATGTACATTTCTTACCTTTAGGCCTACATACAGTAAAATATGTTAAACTATTTCTATTTGGGACCCAAAAAAATTTAAGTATACTTTATTTTACCCAGGTTAAACTAAGGACAGATGGGAAAAGCTTAATTTAGAAAAGGTTGAGTTCTATTTATTTATTTATATTCTTTAAAGGAATATATGTAGTCTGTATATAAAATTTATTAATATAAATATGAAAATTCTGTTGTGCAACCTAACATATTGCTATCTATATTTTTTTTCAGAATGTACAAAAGAATGTGCTGCAGGTTTCTATATGACCAGAAAATGTCATGCTCAAGGGGATTCTACTTGTAGAAGTAAGTACATGTATCAAAAGTCAAAGAAATATACACATAAGCATTTGATCGTCAGAAGTTCAAAAAGACAAAGTCAAAACCAGTTGATAGAAAAGTCAACTTGATAAAAATATTCAACATGATAAAACCCACACATTAAACAATCTTACTGCACACAGCAATGCAAATCGAAAATGAGAGTGAACTCAGATGCTTTGTAAAGGTAAGCAGTTACTGATTGTAGGAACATGAAAGAAGAATGTTACAGGAATTCAAAAGACTTCAAAGGCAAATGTATTTGAACACAATATGTATAAAAATCACTGTGCAACACTTGAGGCTTAATCAAGAATCTCTGCAATGACATCAAGATTAAACACTCAAAACCCAATGATAGAAATAAATTACTCAGATATTATTTCTTAATAAGATCTTCATGAAACTTTACTCACAAAGACACCATAACATGATCGATGTGTAAAATTGATCATTTTTTTTGCTTTTAATGGCTTATAATTTGTTCGCCACTACATAAATATTGGGAAAATGTGCTGACAGAAATGAAAACGTTTCATTTGTAAACAAAACTGCACAATTTTTTATGCCCTTAGTGTAGATATTCACATTTTCAGTTACCGTTACTCATTTTTATTTTTGCTTCTTAGTGTGTGATAAGAAATGTGAGAAGACAGAGTTTGAGTCGACCAGATGTACAGATGTGACGAACAGAATCTGTGGTGGTAAGATCTGCATTTAATTTTAGTAGTTCAACCCTGCATATTTGGTTGTATTTACCCTTTTATGCCTATCATTGTGTCCTCTGTGCATTATTTTTTTTTATTTAAGTTGTTTATGTACACAAAGCTATCATAGATTATTTATAAAACATGTTTTTCGTTGTTTTTTTATATTTTGTGTTTTTGTTTACAGACAGGAAGAAGTTGTCTCCCCCTACTTCTAGTGGCAATGTGATCTTGGAGAACATGCAAGGTGTTTCCAATGTCAATGAAGAGGAATTGTTTAGACCGAGGGGCTTCCACATAGATAGAGGTAACAGATCAACATTAAACAATTAATTCAAGTAGAATGTAAAACTCATATAATAGTAAATAATGAGATGTGGGATAAGTGAACAAGATATAACCATAAATCAGATGGAGTTTTTATTAAAATCTAAAATGAAATAATGTTTTCAGATGTTATATTAGAATGTTTCTCATTTGTAAAAATCAAATTGCTTAACAAGAGGCAAAAAAGGCAGCACAATTAAGTTTTGATGTAAGTTTGAGGGGTTTTTATACGAAAGGGGGGGGGCACCTCCATTTTTCACATCTGAATCCAGCCACTGTACCTTTGAATTTGAGATTTGGATTGATTGTTTTAGCTATTGTTCTTGAAGCACTGAAACAATCTAAACAATTGTGTAGGCAAGTGGCTTATGCATTAAGTTGCATTATGCAGGTTTTCTATGCCTTATTGACATCTAACAGCTTACATTAAAACTATGAATGGCTAGTATAAATCAATTTTCTTTTTTTCCAGGATCTGGGTTTTTCATCAAAGGGAATGTGAATTTCTTTAAACCTGAGATAACACTCAGACCAGTTAACCACAAGGATCAGAATGAACTCCATAGATATTCTGGTGACCAGGACCTTGTAGATAAATATTGTCCTTATCCTGTACCCTCCTACTATGAACTGGTTAAACTCAACTTGGTGGTAAGTTTAACTGAAATTGAAAGGACACATGCATTTATAGACAAGGCCAACATAATACACAAATCAACAGAAAAACACTTGAACCAAAACTTGAATGTTCTTCATTATAATAAGAACTGTATGCATTGAAGAGACAATAGAGAGATTAGAAACTTGCAAAAGACCTATAAAGTAACAAGAAACAAATGTATAGAATAGTCAGTCAATTTGCAACCAATATAGATTTATGCAAAATAAAGTAAGCAAGCATTTGTTGTCATCAAGAACATGAAATTCTAATTTTATATGTCAGATAAAATCTGTTTACAAAATGAAAGCATTGTAGATTTTAGATTGTCTCCTCAAACATTTCAGAAAGTTTCATTTTATTTTCATTTCAGAATATCACATACAAAAGCAAGACCTATGGTGGGAGGACCTTTATAGAACCATGTGATAACTACAGGAGACATGGGATGTTCCCAGATTCTAAACAGGCATCCAGTTCAATCCTCTGTTCCCATCCAGGACCAGTAACCAGTATATTTGAAATCTCCCCAGACTTTGGTACCAGTACACCACACTGGGTGGAAAAGACTGAAAGGTAAGAGGTTTTTGTCATGAAAAATAGTCTAACATGAACCCCCTATTCATTAAGTAAAAATCCTCATTGAAATATTGAAAATCTTAGGTGGGTGGGCAGGCAAGAAAAAGTTTTATAATAGTTTTCTTAGCTTCTACAAAATACAGCCTTTGGATATTGTACCCCCACTCGTAAGAGAGGGGGTATATTGCAATCACCTTGTCCATCTGTATGTCTGTCCGTCTGCAAAACTTTCCCAGCTCCTACTGAAGGGATTTTTGGTACATAGCTTCAGCATGATGTGATGTAACATATTCCTGCTCTTTCAAGGTCAGTTGCCCATCTTCTTCCTGTTTTGAGAGCAGACTTAGACTTTTATAAGATCTTATAAGGATCAACAATGGGAAATTCTTCGTAACATATTTCTCAGTTTCTACTAAAAGGATTCATTTCAAATTTGGTGCACAGCTTTAGCATGATAAATTGTTCTGTGCCTCCCCTTTCCAGGTCAGTAGGTCATCTATTTGCTGTTTTCGGAATGGTTGAGTGGGGCTATGCTTAGCACTATTTAGTGCAACCCCTTGTTTGTTATGCATTATTGGCACTGGGTGTTATATTAATGGATTGGATTTCTAGTTTGTCTGTCACCTACTTCCTGTAATCTCTAATGTGAATGACTTAGGTTACAGGAAAGAACTATATAACTTAACATTAAAGTTGTATAGAACTAAAATTGCAAACAACAAGTCATGTATACACTTCTTTTTTTCTAGAAAACATACTTATCAATCTTAAAAAAAAACAACACTATTTTATGGATCTACTTGTTGTTTTAGTTGTGTATCCAAGAATTCAGCCTGTTTGAACTGTACAAAGACTTGTGCTAAGAGGATGAGGTTACAGGGGGGAGAGTGTGGTGTAACAGATAAAGATAATGGCAGATCCCCTCGGCTGCCCCTGTGTATGACGTGCTGTGCTCAGGCTAACTGTACATCACTCTGTGAACAGTATCATGACTATATCTGTCAAACAGAACAGTAAGTTTATACTCAATACAAGTTGGCCAGATTAGGTCAATTTGAATTTTCATTACATTGTTTTATAAGCTTTTAATTGTTATCAGCTTCTTTGTTAGATACAGTTTGCACTTTATAAATACTGAGGGGGCGGACAGGGGGACGGGGATACGGGGGTTGAGGGGGTTGGGAGCGGGTGTAGAAGGGGCAGGGAGCTGGGGTAGAGGGGCGGGGATAGGGGGACGGACAGGAGGGAGGGGGTACCGGGGTGGAGGTGGCGGGGAGCAGGTGTGGAAGGGACAAGAGCGGAGGTGGAGGGGGCGGAAGCGGGGAAAGAGGACCCCCCTGTCCACCCTCCCAATACTGATAAGCTCCAATATTGTTGCAAACCGTATTTGTTCAAAGATGTTATTTATATTATTCATAAAAAATAAAACATACTTGTTCAAAGATGCTATTTATATTATTCATAAAAGTTTCACACATGTTGCCTCTCTATATCAAAGTGTTACAATGTATTAGCAATTGCTGTCTCAATTCAAAACCAGGAACCAAAAAATGAATGAATTTTCATTTTTTTTCATATTTTAAAAGTATTTATTTATCATTCTAATTTCAGATGTCTTGTTGGTGATATCCTTGGCTTCCAATTGAGACCTGTATTTGTCAATCCAGAAGATGTTTACTGTCACATGTTTCCAGCAACCAATCAGAAAATAGTAGAGATCAACTATAAGGTCATGAACTATTATGAGACCTTGGATGAAAGGTCACTTGTCATCAGTAGTGATGGAAGCTGGATTACCTCTGGAAAACTTAAAGCTAGGTATTCAACTTTTGTTTGATGATAAAATAGTACAAATAGATCATGGGCCCAAGTCATACATTTATGAACATGTACTACGGAATAGGACTAAGTTTAGCATACCACAACAATTTCTGGTCTTTTTTTTGATAAAATAAGCTTAAAAGCAGACATGCACTTGTTAATTCACAATGTTAAGTTTCAGATACATAAAGTTTAAAGATTATGAGCTTATGATTTTATATTACATTTTGCACCAGTTACTGTGTGACAAAATGACCTTGACCTAGACTTGTGATTGCCTTTCAGGGTGCAGGAAGAGATATCAATTTCTCTTCTTTTCTCAAATTTTGACTTCTTATAAATAATTATGAAGTTAATGTTGCACTCTTCTCAATTTTTCATTTTTAAAGTGGATTAAAATCAGGAAAAAAATCAGATATTAAAAAAACCTCCCCTTTTCTTTTTAGTGACAAGATAGTTGATATTGAGATAGATTCCAAGGTTCGACAGATCCCTGACTTTATAAAGATTCTGACGGGCAGGAAGGAGATGGAAGCTGGCAAATACAAGAGTAACTCTCGAAGTATCAGGACTCAGTATACAGAAACTATGGGACTGTGTAGACCTGACGTTCCATTCAGTGCTACATCTCAATTTTTTGGTAAGGATACAATATTATGATAAATGATGCTAATTATTCAAGTGGTTGCTGATCACTGTTTTGCATTGTTGAGGATTGGCACCAAGATAAAAATATAATGTTAAAGTTTTTTCGTGCATCTAATTTTCACTTTTTCCAAAGTAGTTGCCAACTAGTGATAATAAAAGCACACAAAAAATAAATCTCATAAATAGTAAATGTACAGTACATACTAGCTAAAAATGATTTCTGTAGAAAAAAAAGATCTTCAGTATTTTAAGAAATCTGCGATATTTTGCTACTGCGAAAAAAAAAAACCTGTACAGTAATATGTGTGAAAAATCTTATGGATTGGTAGATTTTCAGTTAAATGTATGAAAAGAAATGCAGACATAGCTTCCGTTAGAAAAGGTTAAAAAAACCTTCACAGATGCCTCAAACTAATGTCAATGACAGTTTTTGTAAACTTTTGTTGCTAACCTCTTATAGGCAGTTAATAAAAAGTTGTTGCGAGGTAAAGCTCATAGATCTCCAATAAAACTGGACTTATTTTCTTTTCAGCGCAACAATCCTGTGATGATGATGTTCTATCCAACCTGTTAGTAGCTACCGGTCTAGATGAACCATTTGACAAATATCCTGGCAAAGTAGAATACTTGAGCAATTATACCTATTCCTTGTCTTCTGAAGATACAACGGACTTACCCAACATGAAAATTGCCGTCAAAAGACAGAAGTCACTGCTTGAATCCCTCTTCCCTATGGCACAACTGAACTTCCATGAATTGGTGGGAAATATTACCCATAATGCAACACATTGGATTATCAATGTTACGGGGACAGTGAAGGAATGCCCAGGTAATAGCAGCAGATTGAAAATGTTTTTTTTCTCCTGATGAAAAGTCTTCTCAATTCTTTACATAATAAAAAAACTGTACGTACAACTTGTGTATTTGTAAAAAAACAGAAGTACAAATGTTTTGTATTAATCAGGTAGAAAGATAAATTATATAGTGAAAGATGTTTTAAGTATGAAAGATCTAGATTTGTATTATACGGAAAAATACAACAAACATGTGTGAATAATGCTTCGTTCTGTAATTCATGAAATTTGCTGGTATGCCAATACAAACCTGTATCTAAATAATAATGGTATCAAACTCCCAAGTCAGTCTTATAAGAAATGTTTAAACGGTTGAAAAAATTAAATATTATGGTTGAAAATTTATTTCAGGTGTCCTTGGAATTAACCTTACAGATCCTGGTTACCCTAATGATCCTTTGTACCAGTATGTCATTGAAGTCAGGTGCCCCAAGAAGTTTGAATTGTCCTTTGGAATTCCTACTGGGGACAAGCATTTCCTAGACAAAGAAATAGTCATCAGTGTGAAGGATAAATCTTTTATACATCAGTTGTTTGTGTTGAAGCCTGCAGCCAAAAGGGTGTATTATAGCGCCGGTGAGTGACTAACTTGCTGTAAGCATGCCCATTTCTATGCCCTGCTTACAACAGAAGAGGGGCATATGGTGTTTGGATCTAGATTTTGTCTATTGGTCTGTCTTACCTGTCATACACCCTTCCCAAATTAGTTTTATATTAAGATGAAAGTTGCTTTTTGATTAAGACATTATTACTTATACATTGAATGCAATATTGTGGAGTTTTATTGGTGTGTAAAAGCGTGGACTAAAGCACATTTTTAATGAAGTGTGGTAGCTAGAGTTTCATTGAGAAATAAAACTTCATCACCGAAGTACTAATATGAGGCAGGTTTTAACCTGTGATTAAAGTTAAAACGAATCTAAAATTATTTTACAAGCAAAAATAATTTTTGGAAAGTTTTATAATGCGATATGACTTCAAACAAAATATATTTGAAAATAAAACAGACTAGCTTTTCTTGTGGGTCACATGTGCGCTTGATGACGTTCAAATTTTCACAGCAAAAAGCGTTAAAAAGACGCTGAAAGTTTGGGAAAACAAGCATGCAATACTGGACGTTGAAGAAAAATTCAGCCCATAGTACAACTAAGATATTGACATTTCTACCATTACCGATCCTTTTGGGAGCGTATTAACCAATTAAAATTGTTGTTATAAATAAAAACAAAAGGAATGTAATAAAATCATCATGACACCTTTCATGGAGTTAAGAATAAAAGATTGACTTTGTGTACAAATGTATCATAATGTTAAATGTATCAACTATTGTCATTTATTGGTATTGTAGGTTCCTCCATTGGCCAGATGGCAGCTACAAAGGACCCACAGAAGCCGTCACATTTCTCTATTCCATTTATAGCCTCAGTTGTTGGGATTGTCATGTTGTTACTATTTATAACATCGTTTGGAATGATGGTTGTTTTTGGTAAGTTTAACATGAGCAAGTTATAAGTAAAAAACAATTTACAGTGAATTTCATTACCAGATTGGTACTCAACACAATAATGATTGCTGAGATTTTTCTAATTCATTGATAAGAATAAAAACTTTGTGCTACTGTTCACAAAAATACGAAGAATACTAGTCCAAAATTTGAACAGATCAAGCTTTTATGATATTTAATCAGTACGTATATAAAAAGCAACAAATTCTTTTAGTCTCTTGAATAATTATGACAATAATACATAAATTCATTGTAGGTCAGCCAACCAGTGATGTCCTGAGGTTTAACTGGTGCCACCTGGTGTTGATGGTTGGATACATATCTTTCCACTTCCTGTTTGCCATCTGTGCCTCCATGACAGTGTTTGTGCTGGTCATTGTGGCTGTCAACAGGTATACCACTCTGTAGACTTAGTAAAAGCTAAAAAGGGAGCATTAAATACTATCATTTTAAAGCTTCAGAATTTTTATGTTCCATCAGCTATGTTACTGAAAATATAAATTTTGTGCTCTGCCTGTTCTGTGATTGATTAAAAGAAAATAGGGGGTCCGTGGGCAAAAAATTTAAAACAAGTATTATTCAAAATATTTCTTTTAATTTAAGTGATACCACAGCTTTCCTGAGGAACTACCAGCAACAGAGATCGGTCAAGTCTGCCTTCACCCACTTAGAGATGGATCATATGGAGATTTACCTCCGATCTGAGATCAATCGACAAAATGTAGTGGCCAATGTCAGCAAACAGCAGTGCGATCAACAGATGCTAACCATCATTGAAAATCTTAATGAGGTATGTTTAAAGATTAAATTGAATTAAGATTGTTTTGTTATTGTAAAAATTTGATATACAGGTCATTTATTTAAAAAAAAACTTTAATTTGTAAGATAAAAAAAATAGTATAAACCTACTTCATCTTAGACTTTGAGTTGATTCTGTATCACTGAATCCAGAAGTACATGTATGAATATCTATATCCTATCAATACAATACATTTTTGGCCGGATTTCACGGAGTGAAAAATCCGGGTTATAAAATGGTGAATGTCCAGCGGGCGGCGTGCAAGCAGGGAAATTTTTTAAGCCTTATTTGTGAAAGTAAGGTAGCATATTGTGTTAGGG
This sequence comes from Arcuatula senhousia, assembly GCA_963971305.1. Taxonomy (NCBI): domain Eukaryota; kingdom Metazoa; phylum Mollusca; class Bivalvia; order Mytilida; family Mytilidae; genus Arcuatula; species Arcuatula senhousia. The sequence goes on from OZ020304.1 coordinate 52,568,155, forward strand.
ATCGTTCGTTTGTCTGTCTGTCTGTCCCAAATGTTGGTAGATAGGACATTATGTCTTTTGGACATATTCTTGTTTGCTCATAAAAAGTTTAAAAATTACATGTATTAAACAATATACAAAATTTCCTAGAAAATCTTTTTTTTTTTGTCCTTGCAACATATTGAGAAGCGACATAGAGGAGTCAATTTGGTACTTTTTAATGTCTTGTAGCAACACAAAAATTTCTGTTGCATTTTTCTGGCCAACTACTTGCAACATCCTCTTGATTTCTCCTTTAGTACTATATGGTATAAACCAATTAATGCCTGTAACTCATCTTTTTCCTGTTTATCAAATATTTTAAGACCCAGGTGACAAACATCTTCCACGGAAGACTGCCATTATAGTTTTACTTTTCAGCAGCAGTTAAACCAACAACACTAAAAGGTGAAATCATTTGGCTAAATAAATATTTAACTGTTGTTTTATCTTATAAAAACTGTTTGAAATTTATTTTATATATTTTAGTTACAACAAGAGATAGAGAAGAATATAACAGATGATATAGCAAAGAAAGATATCAAAGACGTGTTGGTCAGGCAGATCAAATCATTCTCACAGAAGTTTGTCAATAATATAGCAGCTTTCAGGTAGGTTCATTCACTTTGTTGCATGGAATTTTAAAATAGTAGTATGAATTTAGAAAAAAATGGCCTAAAGTGGTTATAAGATGAAGAAAATTTTCTGATACCTCAAAGGCTGGAAATACTACTTATAGAAAGGATAAATTATAGTTTTCTTTGTTTTGTTTTGTTTATTTTAACCTACAATTATTTTACGGAATACTACAATGGTAAATCTAGAAAAGAGGTTAAAAAGATTCTTTTTTTTTTGGTATGCAATAAATAGGTTAAGTTATTACTCTATTTTATTGACCGGGCTGGTCACGGGTCAATTATTTCAGGATTCTACGTTTAAATCTTACCTAAAAGACTGAGAAATTTAAGCTCCGCCCAACCTTGTGAATAAAATAGAGTAATAACTTTTATTAAAAAATAGAAATATTCAACTTATTCTCATGTTTTGACAAGCTCATACTAATTAATTTAGGATTTGCAGGATAAAAAATCATCCACATCATTTGGGTACTTGCAATGCAGGCAATATTAAGTTTGATTAATCATTATTAATTTTATAGGGAAAGATTTGACACTTATACCACATACATGGAGAAGAAATTTTCTGCTGACTTAAAACAAACATACAAAAGTATAGAACAGAACAAATGGCTACAGACAGCACAGTTCCTTAGGAGATCTGTCAAGAATGTCAGAGACTTAGAAAACCTACCTACTAGACCATTCACAGAGTGGCTAGGAATACCAAAAGAATTGACTCAGTTATCATTAGGTAGGTAAAATGTACCATTCTATTTTTATACCACCACAAACAAAGTTAGGGGTTTATAGGAACCTACCTGTCTGTCTGTCTGTCCACTTATTTCGTAGGTGCATCTCCTCCTAAACCGCTTGATGGATTTTTATGACACTTTAGATGAAGAAAGTACATCATACAAAGATGTACATGAAGAAATTTTGTTGCTCTCTGATGTCATTTGGGTGAAATATTTGGACTGCAGTGTTATTGTAATAAACAGTCCACTATGAAGTGGGTGCACATGTATCCTTTTGTGAGCTCAGTGATACTATTCCTTGTTATACCCCCTGCAAACAAAGTTTGGGGGGGTATATAGGAAACACCCTGTCTGTCTGTCTGTCTGTCCGTCTGTCTGTCCGTCCGTCTGTCCACAAAACTCGTAAGCGCTTCTTCTCCTAAACCGCTGGGAGGATTTTGCTGAAACTTTAGATGAAGGAAGTACATCATATGAAGATGTGCATAAATAATTTTCATTGCACTCGGACATCATTCAGGGGAGATAATTGGACTTAGACTTTTTAAAATACATTATTCAATGGGAGACCTTGTAAGCGCAACTCCTCCTAAACTGCTGGAAGGATTTTGATGAAACTTTACATGAAAGAAGTACATCATATGTAGATGTGCATGAAGAATTTTCATTGCAATCAGACATCATTCAGGGGAGATAATTGGACTTAGACTTTTTAAATACATTATAATACATTATTCAATGGGAGACCCTGTAAGCGCAACTTCTCCTAAACCGCTCGATGGATTTTGATGAAACTTTACATAAAAGAAGTACATCATATGTAGATGTGCATGAGGAAATTTCATTGCAATCAGACATCATTCAGGGGAGATAACTGGACTTAGACTTTTTAAATACATTATTCAATGGGAGACCTCGTAAGCGCAACTCCTCCTAAACCGCTTGATGGATTTTGATGAAACTTTACATGAAAGAAGTACATCATCTGTAGATGTGCATGAAGAATTTGTATTGCTCTTGGTTATTATTGAGGGGAGATAACTGGACTTGAGATTTTTTTTACAATACAGAGTCCAATATGAAGCGGGGGGTATCCTTTTGTGAGCGCGCTCACAGTATTACTTGTTTAAGCCTTATTTGGACCAATTGTAATCATTTGTTGAATGGGTCACTAGCCTTTGAAATGCAACTATTCAAGTTATATGCAGTTTTTTGAACAATTACTTGCTGCACTATTTTTTTTGTTCTCCCTTCAACAAGTAAGTCTTTGTTCTACATCTGTAAAAATAGACTTTTCTCTAATTCAGTTAGTTTAAACATATTTTTTTCATCCTGGATTGGGAAACAAGCTTAATGCTTATGTGAATCCCTCTCCACATACACAGGACAACCATTTTTCGTCCCTTCCGAAGGACTAGCATCATTTCTTGAGACCATCCTTGCAAATGGTGTCAAGAGAGAGTCGGAAAATTGGTTCATGAAATTTTCGCCCCTGACGAGGATCGAACCACAAACCTTGGTGTTAGTAACCGGATGCATTAACCACTACACAACTGGCACTAAACATAACTGAAATAATCTGCTGACCAGGCATGATGTCCTTCTTTATTTTTTTTTATTTCAGACAAACCCATACCTATGGTAAAATATCCTGATTTCAGTGAGGTATTCCAACCTCCACCCAAACCCATGAAACCAAAGAACAAAATAAATACAAAACCAGGGGAGAGAACCAATCAATATCACAACTTCTGGGTCACACCTGACACTACATTAGGGAACCAGACACAGGATCAGAGGGGGTCTCCAAGGGAGGAAGAGACGACCGGATATGATGGGTACATGCTGTTCTTTGCTCTGATGGTGGTGATAGATCTGGTCTGGTTTCTACATAGGATGTCCAAGGCTGTGGGTGTGTGTAGTCTGATACTGTATGGGTATCCTATCTATGTGGATATCAGAGAGAAAACAGGTGAGTTGCTATTGAAAGGAAAACTGGACCAATAGGAAATATTATGATGCAGAATAGGTGTACATGACATAAATTACTGTATAAAAAACCAGTGGCAATTCATTATTGTTCATACAACTACATGTTTAGACAAAGGGTCATGTTTTCACTCAAAAAATCATGTGCATTCAGATTAAAAACCAGTCAATTACTTAAGGAAGTACAAGGTCAAAAAATGTTTCATTGTACATTGTAGAGAAAAAAAAAGAAAACAATTTTGGGGGATTTTTAACTGAGAGAAGGTGTATGGTGTATCATATTCTTATTTAGTTTGTTAGTCAGGTAATATTCAACTGTATACTGTATCAGTTTATTACTAAGTTATTTTTTTCTAGATTCACAAGAGGAAGAAGACCCCAATAAGAAACAAAGCAAATGGTTTAAGTCTGGTTTCTGTAAAAGTTTGAAGAAATTTTTACTTAAGGTAAAGACTTCAGTCCATGATCAAAAGATATTAATGGTAAAAAAAAACAGCAAGAAGTTTGACAATAAGGTGTCTAAGAGGTGAAATATTCAATGTTAGATTAATGTAGTTTATTTAGCCTAAAATGACTATCAAAGCCATTTATTTAGGAAAGAAATTCAAAGCAACATTTATATTGAAGTTTTGACAATCAAAACAAGAACCTTGCTTTGTCATTCAATCAGGATCAAAATACTTTGAGATGGTTAATATGAAAAAATAACATCAAGAGTTTGACATGCATGATTGGAGTTACTTATTCTTCATTAACATTTTCTTGTAGCTATTTACAATTTTGCTTTGTCTATTTTCAGGCTCTAGTCAGTATGTTTGTACCCAAAGTGATAGCTACCATATTTGTTTGTCTGTTTATTTACATGTTGTCAATGGCAACCTTCCATTTTGTAAACAGAGAAACATTCAGTTACCTTGGATATTATAACAATATGGTAGGTATTAACTAAAAGTTAGGTTACTTGAATTTTTCTAAGATTGTGGAATTGGATTTTATGTCTGTCACTCATCTACTTCTTGTTAAACCAAATCCAGCCATTTTTGTCTTGGACCTATTTTTGTTGTGTCTTTGAAAGAATAACTTTTTTTTTTGATTAATAAGTAAAAAAAAGTTCTAAAATGGGAATTGTAATTAGGAATTAGTTCTGCATCTATATAATCTAAGAGCTGCATGTGTATGTCAAGTGTATGTGATTTTGTGTCTATATTCTTATACTGAAAGTTTTATATAGATTTTATGACTGGTGTCAAGTTTTTGTTCATAACAATTGAAAGGTTTACAAAAGTTTTCATGTTTTGTTTGTTTAATTTTACAGGATGATATGTTGAGACTAAATGAGAAATATATAAACAGAAGATTGGAAAGCCATGCTAGTCGTATTAATCTCCTTCAGTATCCTGCTTATCAAGAGTTGTCCAACTTGTACATACAGCGGCATCTATCCCTGTACAAGTCAAGCCAGAAACACCTCCATTCAATTCATGCAGCACATGGAGCGTTCTACTGTGGTTATTTGAAGTCTCTTGATGTTGCTGCCCAGTGTGATACAAGTATAGATTCTGATATTCCTGGAGTTATTGTATCAGCTTGTCAGTTTGAGAAAGTTAATCCCCGACCATATTTAAGGTTTGTATGTAAACAAAATAAAAACAAAATTATGTTTTTAGAAAATAGTTTCAATGCAAAGTATACATTGATATCTGGGCTTGAATAGTTGGGGTATATACATTTGTAGAGCTGTGCATCTTTCCCTGTATATGTTATAGGGTATCCATATTTTATCTGCAAGTTCTCCATAACTGCTGAATGGATTTTCATGAAAAGTTAACCCAATTTTTGTAGCTAATGTAAATGTGCACCTGTTATTTAGAAATATAACTTTTGTATAGTTTTTTCTAGTTGCTTATATTTTATAATGTTGATTCAAAACCTACAAATTTTGAATACATAGAGTAATTAAATGAGGTCCTCAGGTTTGAATTTATGAATTTTTCTCAGAAAAAAGGTTTATGAACATACATGTAATATAGTTTAACTGAAGTTGTAAAGTATAGTTACATTACTGTGGATTCATTTATTTTCGTGGGTATCAATTTTCGTGGTTTGATGAAAAAGGTCCATTTCGTGGATTCTTTAATTCGTGGTTCTGAAGTCTGCAGCATAAAGATCAATGTTAAATTTCCTTTTCGGTGTGTATTTATTTTCGTGGGTCAAGGCCATCCACGAAAACCACGAAAATTGATACCCCACGAATAATAATGAAACCACAGTATACGTTTTTTTCATCTTTTGTTTTCTCTTCTTTCCAGTAAAACAATATTCTCAACTTGACTATTTCAGACATGCCACTTCAGAGACAAATATATCTGACCTGCAGATGGATGAGTTTCTATACAGTATACGTAAGCTGATAGAAGATACATGTTATATAGTATTGATATTCATGTCTGTGGTTATCATCAAGGAGCTTCTAGGAACGGTCATCTGGCTATACATGAAGAGGTAGGCAGGATTATATGTAATTGTTAACTTGACTGGCATTTTATCAAACATGAATCAGAAGTTTGAAACTAGTTTTGAAGTTGAAATAAAAAAAAGATGTCTGGATGCAAGCAATAAAATCAAACTTACGACTACATTTGAGACATTGATAGTTTACGGATTTTTCATTCTGTTCTTCTCATCATGATATTTTAAGTTTTTTGAAAGATTCATTCACTCAGTCAATCTGAAGAATTGATCACTTTTTCAGTCAATTCTAAAAAAAAACTGTAAATCACTATAAAAATCTTTTACAGGTCTGGATTTATCAACCTGAGGATTATCTTTGAAGCTGATGAACCACCGACAGCCCCAAATAGATGAAAGTCTATGATGAACCACCATAGGCACCAAACAGATAAAATTCTTTATGTTATCTGATAGATTTCAAGTCATTGCTGACAGTAAACAAATTTATACACTGATGATCAATATGTACTGTAAACCTGAAAATTTTTCGTGGCAGTTTTATTTTTAGCAATTTTCGCCTTCCCATCGCTAGCGATAAAATTAAACGGGGCTAATATATATGTCTTTAATTGTAGTCTATCATCATGCTATGGACAATAACATTACAGTGCGAATTTAAAGCTGTGCAACCTTAGATTCAGTTGTCCTACCACGAAAAAAAGGTGGTGTGAAAATTTTCCTCGTTTACAGTATTTAAAATATATTAGATATTTGTTCATGTTTCATTTTAGTGGAAACACACTTAGTAAGTTATGTGTAAAAAAAAGACTGGACTTAAAATGTACCAAGTACTTGTTTCATTTTCATTTGATCTGAAAATAAATATTGATACCAATGGTGAATTTAAAAAGGTATCAAATAGTAGCCTTTTAAAAGTGCTTTGTGCCATTATAGTTTTAAAAGCCATGAATTAGCTTTAAACAAGTCATCGTTTTTTGTTCACACAGAAATTAGAATTAAATGTTTCAATTTGCAAAGGTTGCTATATGAATTACATCTGAAAGTTGAATTTATAAATTTGTGCAATAGTTAAATTATAATGATATGATAATTAGACATTTAATTCATGTTATGTTGGTCAACCATGGTTTGTGTCTGGGCATAGCATTTGTCATCTTGAACTTAAAATAGAAATTCTACCACACAGTCATATGTATTAAACCTTTATTTGTTTTGTTTTGTTTTTGTTTGTAATTGTGAAGTATGATATAAATTAGAACTTATATTTACCAAGTTATTTTCCTTTTTATTAAAGACTTTGAATTTGTATAATGTTTATGATTTTGTTAAGATTTTTGCCATAGTGTCTTCCATGGCTTTAGATATTGCTAGCTTTACAATGTTTTTAGGCTTTATTTTAGGAGATTAATTTATACCCTAATAATATTTTTAATGTTTTGATTGTCTATTTTAAGAACAACCAAAATGTAATTTGAAAAAAAAAGAGGGTTGTTTTTTTTTACGAGCATAGTCATATTTTAAATTGTAAGATAGAAATTAAGACATAGCTGTTTACCAAATAGTTATATATGTGTAATATTAGAAATTTATGTTATTGGCTCGTGGTGCATTATGACTAACAGTCCGGTGCTTTTTGAAAAGGTCCATAGAACTCACTTTAAGGATATAAGTATTTAAAAACTTTAATCTTTTATTTATAGATGAAGCCCGAATTTTAGAAAATGCTTTTGTTTTATTACTTTTACTGACTGTATGAATGATATTATTGATTTTACATATTATTGCTTCCAGTGTGTGCTCCATTTATGCTTCAAAAAAGCTTCAGCTTCCTTCCAAAAATCAGTTTCCATATTGTTTTCCGTGAAAGGCTAATTTCTTGTCTTTGTATATGTTTTCCAAGAGCATTTATTAAACATTTTGACGTCAATGATTATTTCTATTTAAAAATATAAACAAATTATATGTTGTGAATATCTGTTAGTGCTACAAATACTGCATAATGATAGTTAAAAAACAGGAATACCAATAGGTATTCTCTTTTCTCAAGTCATGGCACACAGCGAGTCTTAAGTAAACAGTCGCTGCAGAGGCTTTAAGCCTATAGTGAAACTATGAACTTCCATTGATTGCAAAATATATGGGATTTTATTATTTTATAGAACAAAATAAGGCAATTTTTTTCCATTTCATTTTTACACAAACACTTTTTTAATGTAAGTGGCTCTTCTATTACAAAAAACTTAAGTGTTTCACAATTATTTATCATGATACTTCCAGGTCATGCAGGTTGTATATTTAATATTTTACAATGTTGCTTTAATAGCAAAGAGTTGTAATGTATATGAAGCATTTTTATTCATCTACATTTATTGTCATTTATATAATTTACATCTGTCTTGTTTTAATATGTTTGTTTTGTATTGAGTGTCTAATGTTCTTGTTTTTATAAATTATTTTTGATCTCTTTCATCACCATGGTATATGAAGAGTACCAATAAAGCTATATTAAGATGTTTGTTTAATATTGCTAAAGCAAAGTTTGTACAAAATTATAGAGTTTTTAAACGACAGCAAAAAATTTGCGGATGTATTATGGTATGATGCTGTTGTTGTCTCTTAACTTTTAGTGTTGCTATAATAATTTAGTACTAGTTAAAACAAAGTGAAAATGGAGGATGAAGTTAAAATACAAGATTCAAACAAAAAGGCAAAACAGATCACATCACATAATAGAGTAATGCTTATTTCAGATAGTGGCAATTTTATGGTTTTACGGCACCAAACTTAAAATATTAAATGGGTTATTCTGGGAATCATTACACATGACAAGAAGGTAAAGAAACAAATTGATGTCCATGCAAAACAGATTATGGTATGTTTTGTTTAAAAAAGGTGAAATTATTTAAAACAGTCCTTAAGGCACTGACAAGGATCACACTACCACATTACTTTTATTGCAATCAAGAGGGGATTTAAAAAATAAAATTTGCATGTAACTGTCGACAGGAATTCAGATCAAGTTAAAAAAGGACAGAAATTCTAAAACAAGTACATTTAACAAAATCAGGTAAGAAAAAACTTTGGGTTCTTTCCATTTTTCTGACCAAAATTTGTTTCCAGAGTATAACTTCTGAACACCTTAATAGAATTACATTCAAATAACACACACACTTAAGCCTATTGATTATGGCTCAAAAAGTCTAAGATCAAGTGACCAAGTTTTGAAAAAAAAATAAAGAAATTTTGGACCGTAATAGGTTTCAAAATCCTAACTTATGAGCACAATGATAGAATATCAATAAACTTTCACCAATTATTGCTTTTGAGTTTTGAAAGGACTTGATGGTTTTAGGGTCAAAGTGTCAAAGATGGAGGTAAAAAATATTAAGAAACTTAAGAATCAAAACTTTTGAATGCTTGGTAAAATTCATAGAAATAACACATATTCATAATATATGTGTTACTGAATAATGATCATTTAAATTGTTAGCTTTTTAAGGTCCATGGTCCATGTGAGCTATTGCAATCACTTGGCGTCTGTTGCCGTCTGTCGTTGTCTGTTAACAATTTTTCAAAAATCTTCACTATTGAACAGAATTTAATGAAACTTGGTATGAATTATCCTTAGGGTGTCCTGCACCAAACTTGTGTTTCGATTTTTGATTCGTCAAAAAACATGGCCATCTTTACTAAAAATAGACCAGTGGGGTCTGACTACTGTTTTTGGCTTGTAAATCAAAAAGTATAAGAGATAGATGAAATCTGATGCCACACTATTTCTTCAGCATCAAAAGATCTACAGGAGCCTCCATTAGGTTGAAGTTGTCAGGTGACAGCCCCTTAAAGGTAAAATAGCTTTTTTCATGTTTTTGGCTTATAGAATGAAAACTAATGCAGATAATGAAAATCTGTTGCTTGTTTGAATGTTCAGTTCATTTAGCTCTACAAAAGTTTCCATAGGGTCAAAGTTGTCAGATGACCCCTTATAGGGGTTACATCCCCTTAAAGGCGAAAAATAGTGTTTTTGGCCTAGAATGAAAACTATTGCAGATAGGGAAAAGCTGTTGCTTGCTTAAATGTTCAGCTCATTTAGCTCTACAAAAGTAGTCATAAGGTTGAAGTTGTCAGATGCCCCCTCATAGGGGTTACAGCCCCTTAAAGGGGAAAAATAGTGTTTTTGTGCCTATAGCAGATAGAGAAAAGCTGTTTCTTGCTTAAATGTTCATCTCATTAAGCTCTACAAAGGCATTCATAGGGTTGAAGCTGTCAGATGACCCCTTAAAGGGATTACAGCCCCTAAATTTACATATTTTCATGTTTTTGACTTACATCATGACAACTATAGCAGATAAAGAAACGAAAACTATTGCCGAAAGGGAAAAGCTGTTGCTTGATTAAATGTTTAGCTTATTTAGCTCTACACTGTTCTTCAAAGGGTTGACATCAAGACCAGGTGAGCGATTCAGGCTCCTGGGAGCCTCTTGTTTATGATCATTGGCAATGTGGCTTGTACACGGGTTATAAACATTGTGGCTTGCTTTCAGATCAATCTGGCTTTCATATTGACAATGTGTCTTGCTGTTGGATTGGTATTTTGGCTTACCTAAAGATCCCTGGCACTGTGATTTGATTTTGGATCAATGCCATTATAGCTTGCTCAAGTAATCTTGACTCTGACTTTCGGATCATAAGTATTGTGACTTCGGCTTCTGGATCATTACCCTTGTGACTTTGGCTTTGGGACCATAAGCACAGTGACTTGTTTTCAGATTATTAACATTTTGGATTGGGTGCTTGTCTTTTAGAGTTGTGGCTTGTTTTCTGATCATTGACAAAGAGTGTTATCCTTATTTCTGTTGCTTTTTAAAGTGGTATGGCTTGCTTTTAGAACGCTGTCGTTATTTACATAGTGGCTTGTTTTAGGACCAATGGTATTGTGGCTTTAGTGTCATCAACATTGTGATTTGTCAGATCATTTGTTTTTGGAACATTGACATTGTGACTTGTTTTGGAACAATGTGGCTTATTCTTAGATCACAGACATTGTGTTTCGTTTAAAAATCACTGACAGTGTGGCTTGTTAACATTATTGCTTTTTTTCGAATCATGATTTTTTTGCTTATTTTTTAATCATTGACATTATCGTTTACTTTTGGGTCATTGACAATGTGACCTCTTTTTTTTGGTCATTGAGTTCGTTGCTTATTCTCGGATCATTGACTTCGTTGCTTTCTTTTGAATCATTTACGATGTTCCCTACTTTCTGATCAATGTTGTTGCGTATTCTTGGATCATTAACATTGCTGTTCAGGTATTTTTGTAGTCATTGATAAGAGTTGTTTGCATTCCGATCATAAGACTCGTGGCCAAGCTTTGGGACGGAACATTTAAATTGAAGATGTTTTTTTTTGTTTTAACCAGAAAATTGAAAAAAAAATTTTTGAGTGCGTTGCAACAGAAGTTTTATTTTTGAAAGAGTCGCTTAAGTATCATTGACATTGTGCTTGTGTTTGAATTATCGACAGTGATGAATGCTTCCGGTTCATTTGCATTGTGTCTTTGGGGACAGTGGTACTTGCTTTCGAATCGTTAACATTGTTGCTTAGTTTCCCTTTTTCTTATCTTTGGCATTGTGGCTTGTTTCCATACAATTGACATTGTGGTTTGCTTTCAGTTATTTACAATGTGACAGAACATTTGGATTGTTGCTTCTTTTCAGATCATTTTCATTGTGGCTTGCTTTCACACCTTTGTAATTGTGGCTTGCTTTTAGGCGATTGGCATCGTGGCTTGCTTTCAGACGATTGGCATCGTGGCTTGCTTTCAGGCGATTGGGGTCGTGGTTTGCTTTCAGGCGATTGGCATCGTGGCTTGCTTTCAGGCGATTGGCATCGTGGCTTGCTTTCAGGCGATTGGCATCGTGGCTTGCTTTCAGGCGATTGGCACTGTTGCTTGCTTTTAGACCATCGGCATTGTTGTTTGCTTTTAGACCATTGGCATTGTGACTTGCTTTCCAACCATTGGCATTGTCGCTTGCTCTCAGACCATTTGCATTTTGGATTCCCTTTAGACCATTGGCATGGGGGCTTGCTTTAAGATCATTGACATTGTGTGTGGGTTTTTTTGGTAATTGTCTATTAGAATATTGGCATTTTGGTTTGTTTATAAACCGTTGGCATTATGGCTTGCTTTAGGATCACTGACAGTCTGACTCGTTTTTTGTTAAATGGTGTTTTGGTTTGCTTATCGCTCAATCGTATTGTGGCTTGTTTTCGATCATATGTGGCTTCTGTTCGGTTCATTGCGTTTGTGGCTTGATTTAAGATTATTGGCATCATTGCTTGTTCTGTGATAATTGACACTGTGGTCTGTTTTAGGATCAGTATCATGGTGACTTGCTTTCTGACCATTGCCTTTGTGTTTTTCTTTCAGAACACTGGCATTGTGACTTGCTTTCAGACCATTGGGATTGTAGTCTGCTTTCAAACATTCGACAATGTGAATCTGTTTCGGGTCAGTGACATCGTGGATTGATTTTGGATTCTTGTATTGAGGCTTGCTTTTTGACGCATTGGAATTGTGGCTCTTGTGGTGTAACTTGTCATTTTGACTTGTTTTCAAGTAATAGAGATCGTGGCATTTTTTTCTTTGTCATTGACATCGTTGCTTACTTTCGGATCATTGACATAGTTGTTTGCTTTCCGATATTTAGACTTGTAGCATTGACAATTTGTTTTTTTCCCCAAATTTCATTGATAATTGTCACTTGATTTTAAATCATTGGCATTGTGGTCTGATACGGACCATTTGAATTGTGGCTTGCTTTTATAACATTTTTAAAACGTGGCTTTTCTTTCGGATCATTGGAATTTAGGCTTGTTTTCAGAACATCGGAATTGTGGATAATGATGAATTATGTTGAACGTAATGGTTAGTGATTGTTTTGATTAGTGTTTGGTTTATTTTTGTCATGAGATAATCACCTTTTTATTCAAATTATGTCTTCACAAACGTATTGTGTTTTGTGTTACTAACGGACCCCAAGATCGCGATGGAAGAGGGAGGTTTGACGCTTCATAAAACCTGGATTTACCCACCATTTCATTTGAAATGTCTGTACCAAATAAGCTTTTGGAACTTTAAAATTCACAGTGTATAACCGGACAGTACGCGATCACGGAAGTTGATCACTGTCCGGTGGATAAATCCTAGTTGTATGTTATTTTTCTCCATAATTTTTGTGGTTTTTAGTGTGTATGAACACTCTATAATATCGATTAGGAACAAAGGTAAGTTGAATTTATACTTTGCTCATTTATGGAACTTTTTAACGTTTCTTTTTGTATTCTTGACAATTCAAAATGTTAAAAAAATTCAATTGATCATCAGTGTTTGAACATTTTTTCCTTCACCGCTTAACACATATTTGGAATTTACACACAAACTGCAATGATTTGATTAATATTTTTATTATTATCTCAAAGGGCAGTTGATAGACTCTCTACATTGACAATGATAGTTAAGATAGAATAAACAGTTTTGTTTAAAACATCAAGTTTTGTAGTTTTGGCATAATCGTTTACTGTCCGATTAATTGGTCGTTTATTTTTTGTGGGTGTCCGATTAATTGCCTGTTTTGAATCCTCAGGGTTTGAATAAAAAAGTTATAATTTCAAATTACATGACGTATTCCCCATTCTTTTTTTATATTCTACAGGTGCTTATTCAAAGGCTTATGAATAGAATAAATGTGGGAGCTCAAAATAGTCTCTACTGTTGGATTCGAAAAAAAATAAATGAAGCAATGTTCATAACAAAATGGAAATCCATTCAACAAGATGATAAAAGAAAGGGCGATAAACAAATATGAGTACACTTAAAACCCTGGGCCTACTTTTTGCATGTCACTTGCATTGTGTATGACTTATTAATGCAAATGTCAAAATGGTTCATAAGGAGTTTTCCATTGACTGGAATCTTATGAAACAAATGTTCTTATCACATTGGACAGCCAGTGTACTGAGATATTTGAGTCATTCAATGTTCATTTACTTGTATTCATTAACGAACAACGTGCTCAAAACAATTCAGATCTAGATCATGGACGTAATGGAGCTGCCAACTGTTGGTAAATCCATTTTTCATATTAATTATATATAAATATACAAATTAATGTGGTAAAAAACTTCTTTTGATAGTTTAGCCTTTATCATATGTTGCAGCAAAAAAATAAATACACCATTGGATTAAGACATGTTTTTTTCTAGAATCAAGTGTAAGATTATTTTGATAGAAGTTGTAATAAAATTGCAATCGGCCTGTAAACTTTTGAAGCGGACACGTTTTAAATTAGGTCATGGAAGCCATTATCCTCACCAGCAAGACAGAAATATAGTAGGGGATTTCCCAGTTTTAATCAACCAATAATATCTGAGAAAGATCCTTCACCCGGTGCAAGGTCAACAGCACCTGGTTTGACCCCTTGCAACTTTACATCAATGTTATTTATAGATATTCACCTGGTTAAACACACACATTTAACCTTTTCCTTCATTATACTTATAAAGGAAGTATCTAGAGAATATTCCGAAAGATAATCCCGGTGTGAGGTCAAGAGCACCCGGTTTGACCTCTTGGTATAAAAAGGCAATTGATATTTCACGTGGTCACTTTTATGTAAACTAGCCATCACAGAATTGATGTTTTCGGGATAGGTTTATATGCTTTTTTAGGTAAGTGTTTGTCATCTTAAAGAACATAATTATACGTTATTTCATATTTCATTATTTGATATATATTTTAATTTTCAAACACTTCGATCTAGTTTTTATATATTTACAAAATGTATTTTTTAAACTTTATTTTATTAGTAAAATAGTTTGTACAAATACTTGATGAGTCTTGAATAGACGAAACGCACGTCAGGCGTAGCAAAATTTATTGTCTAGAACTTTGTTGTCAATTTTATTTGTACAAATACTTTTATCAATTATTACATTTCGAGAAAAAAGGGAAATAAATTATCAATTACAATGTTATTGTGTGGATTCAAATAGTTTCATCGCTTTTTCATCTGAATGCGCTGAGCGGAATTGACAATGTTTACACAATTTGCGGGAAACTTTCCGAATATCAAAATTGATGTTATATGTTTCGTTCAAAGCGGTTAAAAATTAGTAAAATGTAGGCCTTGTTCAAGTGAAAAATCCCGGTAATAAAATGGTTAATTAATTGGGCGTGCGGCGTGCGGGTGGGGAAAATTTCGTAATAATTTCCTCGACAACTACTGATCTTAATTCAAGATGCATAATGTTTCGTGAAACTTTGGAAATACTTTTTATAAACATTTATAAAGTCTTTTGATCAATTTATAAGAAGTTAACCGGTTTAAATATTGCTCATATATGTTTTTTTAATTGCGGGATTGTGTTAAGTGTATGCTTTAAAATATAAAAAACAAATGTTACCGAAATATTTCTATATGAACTCATTCGACTATAGGCTGGACAGGGTTGGCAAAGTATTGACCGCCCGGGAAAACCCGGGTTTTCCCGGGGTTTTCCCGGGCTGGGCAATACCCTTAAAATTGTCAAAGTGGGCAATGCTGGGTAATAAGAATTTATTCATGAAAAAAAAATCCTATTTAATAATAAATTATGCTTAAAACACTTTCCTCATCTACAAAAATTGAATCATTTTTATTAGGCAGTAAATTCATGTATATATTTGCACTATTTTTTGCTATTTTTTTACTCATTGTCATTGCAGTTTTGACAGGTAGGACAATACACAGTTTATAGTCTATACTAATTATTGATAAAACCCCCAAGGCTATAAACCAAGAGATATTTGTGAAACCAATATAGGATTAGTAATCAAAACATCCTTTATTGTCTAATTATAAGGTAGGGCTTGTGTTGATTAGAATGTGGCATACTGTACATACATGTATTTAAAAAATCAACATTGAACTAATATTAGGCCATATCAATTGCAAGTTCATTAGTAGACTCCCACCCACAAGCACTATGGCAATTTGATACATTAGTACATGTAAATTTTAACATAATTATATCTTATTTTTTTATATCTTTCACTCTTAAATCTGTTATTAATAGTGTTCTCTGATCTCATTATAAAGTTTTAACTGAAAAGTGTCCATGCACTAACAAAAGTGATTACTTTGTAGGTTTTTAATGATAATATAATAGGAAATCAAGTATTACCCAGTAATGCCCAGTATTGCCCAGTAAAACCCAATAAAACCCGGGTTTTCCCAGTATTTCCCACTGGGTTGGGAAATACTCTTAAAACCCGGGTTTTTGCCAACCCTGACTGGCTGGAGCATTTTATCCTTATATTAAAACAGGTTTTCTTTTCAAAGGGATGGCGCAGATTTATACAAAGCTCGAGCTTAAACCATACAAATAACCGCATCATTCTATGTAGCGGTTCAATAAGAAAAAAATAAAACATTGAGTCTAATTATTATTTTTATTTATTTATTGTAGAAATGTACCTAAAAGCACTGAGGACAAACAGTCAAGATTAGCGATACAGATTAAAGACAGTATTTATATTCAGTTGATGGAAATATGTGTAAAATTGGTCTTGTAGAAGTAAAAGAAGCACGCATACAGACACAAGAGGAATTCGACCATTGCAGGAATATTTTTTTACTCAACTAGGCCGTCAGACCGATTATATAATTTTAAAAAACCGGACATATGACTGTGTGAAAATATGGAAACTAAAACTTGATCGGGGAAGCTTACCATCATCTTGTCTATGCACGCATTAAAGAGAATGGACTATGTTAACCTTCAACAAACGTAGATATTTCAATGACTTCGATCCATAGCATTTTTTTACTTTTGTCAGCTTTTTTCCTGGTATATTGAAAGCAAAAAAAGACAATAGTGAGATTTTTCATGTCTAAAGTGAAGAGGGAGGACACGACACTTTTGTATATCAAAGATAAATGTCATATGAATAAATAAAGACACTATATTAGTTGGAAGCTTTTATTTGTTTTTGCATCATTCTTTTTATTATTTTACGGATTTTTTTCTTGACGTCTGTCTTCTGTAATTGTTTATCTATTTTCAAGTCAATTTTTATACGACTGCAAAATTTTTGCGATCGTATAATGTTATGGCGATGTCGTTGTCGTCTGTAGACATTTGGTTTCCGTGCTATAACTAGAGTAAATATTGACCGATTGTTATGAAATTTTGTTATAATGTTTGTTACCACTACAGAAGGGTTGTATTTGCGGTTTGTGGCCCCTACCATTTTAGAGAAAGGGCCAAAAGGGGCTAAAACGGGTATATTGACAAAACTGTTGTAAAATGTTTATTATTCATTCGATTGGGAAAATTCTTTTTTTCTATTCCTCATTAAAATCTGTCAACTAAATAAGTCAATGGTTTTAATATTTATTGCACCGTTTCATTGCTACAGGGGACCAAAAGGGACCACACCCTAAAAATTGACTTTTTATACGACCGCAAATTTTTTGCGATCGTATAATGTTATCGCGATGTCATTGTCGTTGTCGTTGTCGTCGTTGTCGTCGTCTGGGGATATTTGGTTTCCGTGCAATAACTTGAGTAAATATGGACCAATTGTTATGAGATTTTGATATGATGTTTGTAACTACTAGAGGAAGGTTCCTATTGTATTTGTGGTTGGTGGCCCTTACCGTTTTGGAAAAAAAGGGCCAAAAGGGGCTAAAATGGGTGTATTGACAAAACTGTTGTAGAACGATTATTATTCATTTGATTTTAAAAATTATTGAATTCCTCATTAAATTCTGTCAACAAAATGTGTCAATGTTTTTGATTTATATTGAAACGTTACATTGTTACATTGCTACAGGGGGCCAAAGACGGACCACACCCAAAAAATCAACATTTTAATTTGTGGTCCGATTTTCAAAATCTTTTTTTCATTAGAATCCTTGTGAAAATTTCTGCCAGCATTTTTAATCAGATTTGCAATACCTCTTACTGTTTTTGAGATATAAGGGGTCAAAGGGGCAAAAAACGCCATTTTTAACAGTTGGTCAAGGCAAATGGTTTAACACAAGAAATTTAGCTGAAGTGGGCCAGCCAATTGTTATGAAGTTTAAATATGATTATTATATACACTGAAGGAAGCTTTTTATTGCATTTGGGGTTTGTGGTCCTAACTTTAAAAAAAAAGGCCAAAAGGGGCTTAATCTTTTCAAAAATGTCAATGAATATAGAAATGTTTTTTTCTATTAAATGTTATTGTAAATATATATGTGTCAAATAGTATGCCTTTTTAAGTCCACCACAGGATGCATGTGTCAATAAGTTTTATAAGTCCACCATGGGCTGCTTGTGACCAAAGCAATTGACTATCCATATTGGGCCTCAAATGTACAGGGTTTAACATGTTGCGGTCGTATCATGCTGCGCTCGGCGTAGCTTTTTATTGAACTTGCTAGAATTCTTGCCTTGTCTGTAGGCGATGATGGTCTAATTTGTTTAACAAGTTATGGTACACCATTAATATATGATATGCAGTTGCATAAGTATCAGTACAGATCAAAATCAAAAGTGTTTCATCTGAATGTTTCTAAAGCCACGATCGAATGACGAATATAATCACTAATTCAGACAATACAACAAACAAAAACACATTATACAACCGTTAAAACCGCAATCAGCAACATGAACTCATGACGAAGCGAGAATGAACTGGACACCCATGTAAAACTTTATTTACACTTCTACTTTTAATAGCTGGGATATAAACTGAACAATATTTAGCTGCATTCCAGGTTATCTGAAATGGTAGTCATAAAACAGCGTATACATTTTAGTAAACCATACATAAATATTTAAAAGAAATCAAAAAACCCTTTGTATATTTATATACACGGTCACACTTGTAATCATAATAATAAAAAGCTGAACAATGATTTAAGTTGGTTTAAGAAATTTGGTAAGCCTTAGCGACTGTGATTGCAGATTATCACGAAAGGTTTTTTAACAGCCTCGAATCTATAAACTCCCTTATAAACGGAACTATGCTGGCTATGGTTAATGACAGTATTTTTTTTATTTCCTGTTTTCTTCAATTAAAAATCGTACACCGTTAATTTATTGGACTGCCTTAATATGCGTTAATCATTGCTGGTTAGTTGATTTTTTTACATCAGCCGATTGATGATTCTCAGCTAGCTGTCAGTAACAGTGAGTGTTCGATAGAGAGTTCCTTTACCGTCCTTTTGTTTGTTCTTGTTTTTTGTCTTATGTTCTCTCTAGTGGAATTGGACTTTGATCGATTGGATTTTTATTGTGTTAAGTTTTTGTGCTTTGTCTTGGAATATTGATAGGGGGAAGGTTGTGCCCAAAAAACGAGTTTAACCCCGCCACATATTGCATGTGCCTGTCCTAAGCCAGGAATCTTTGACAAAGCTTTCGTTTGAACTTGTATTTTTGATGTTTTCTGTTCCTTGTTTAAGAAGGGGTCTATCTGTGACTATTTCAGGGCTGGATTTGAATTATATGCATTCTATTTAGACCATGGGCCAATTGCAGAACCGCGAGCAGTGCCAAAATGGCCTCGTTGAAGGCTGCTGGCGGTTTTCCATTGTGGTTTTTGTAAATTGCCATTATAATTGTGGGTTGTGTCGCGTACACTTATTCCACATCTCATTATTTTCTATTGTATTCACATAGTCCATTAAAAATAAAAATTACAACAAAGTTTCAGACACTACATTTTCCTATGTCTTACGCGCGTTTCGTCTATTCAAGACTCAGCAGGGGAGTTCTGTGACGCGTTGTAACAGAGCTCTACCAAAAAATTTTAAAAATTCCAAACACAATACGAAGAGTGTTACCAAAAATATGATTTTTTAAAGATCAAACTATGTTTGGGATAGTGGGAACTTTAGAGTTAAGACAATTTTAAACTTTAAACGCATGAAGCTTTAAACTCATGAAACGGATAACTCATACATTTGTTGTGTTCTAAACGTCTAACAACAAGAAAAATATCAAAGCAGAGTGGCATAAAAGCCGGAAATTTGGCAACGCTGTAAATATGCATTGTTCAACGAGTAATCGCTCGCCAGCATTGTTTAAATAAACAAATTGAAAGATAGACAAACCATAAATATTGGAAGTAAAGTACTTTAAACTTTAAAACGTTCGAACAGGGAAGCCAATCCAACAATGTTCTAGGCTCTTACGATATCGACCTAGCATGCGTTAGTCTACTCCATTCCAAAACCATTAAAACTGACCGCGTTGTGTAATTCGGTATGTGTCTGTAAAAAGAACACCTTCACCATTTGACTTTGTCCTTGGATTCATGTTAAGTTCATGCTTAGGTCGTATACACTAGGTTTTAGTTGGATGCCTTCATATCTCAATATTAAAAGACTTAGATAGATGAATATTGCAATGCCCATGTTAATCAATCAGTGCTGACTAAATCTAAATTCCTCTTAGATTTCAGCCAAATACTAGTATATATTTGC
The DNA here is from genome assembly GCA_963971305.1 of Arcuatula senhousia. Classification (NCBI taxonomy): domain Eukaryota; kingdom Metazoa; phylum Mollusca; class Bivalvia; order Mytilida; family Mytilidae; genus Arcuatula; species Arcuatula senhousia. The sequence continues at coordinate 52,588,527 of OZ020304.1, forward strand.
ATGGAGCAGCACACTTGAAATGGTGTGGCCACCTGAAGTTCATCTGGTTTGAGCAATTTAACCTGCGTCGCCGAAGGCGAAAGCAAGTCTAGTAGTCGGGTCACTCCGTCCGTCCATCCGTCCGTCCGTCGCGCTATGGGGTGCCTGTCTTGTGTAATCTGAATCTCAAAAACGAAACGCTAGATATTTTTTGAAATTGCAACACAGTGATTACAGATACATGTATATTGAAAATGTGCACCTCACCTTTTGGGGTCATTCTATAATTTCGTTGCGAAATTAGGGGCCAAAAAGTGATTTTTTATATGTTTCCACCATAACTTTTGTTCTAGTTGACCAAATGCTATAAACTTTACAGTAATATTACTAACCATAAAAGAAAAGGCATGGTTGATTTTGGGTGTCCCCTCTTTTTTCGTTTAGAAATAAAGGCAAAATGGGCCAAAAAAGCGACTATATTTTATTTGTTTCCAAATTAACTTTTAGTACGGTACATCAAATGCTATTAAACTTTACAGTAATGTTTAATATTTACAATAAAAGGAAGGGTGCGGCTGATTTGGGGTGTCCTTTTCTTGTTTGTTTAGGAATGAGGGGCCCCAAAAGGGGCAAAAATGCAGCTTTTTATCTATGTTCCGATTTAGATTTTTTTTTATACGTTAATTTTTGTCATATATGGGATATAAAATGGAGGATACATTTTTTTCTTGACTCACCTTTTCTGTTAAGCAGTAAAGGGGACAAAAGGAGAAAAATAGAAACTATTTTTTGTCTTATTATTTTGATAATGGGTGGCATGTGACAAAAATACTTTGTAAGTCCTCCATAGGATGCAGTGTAAAAAAAATATTGACTGTCCATATTTGGCCTAGAACGTACAGGGTTCAACATTTTCAGTGCGACGCAGGGCCAGACATCGATTGGTCTTGTTAAAGTTTCATTCTGTAGTAACAGATTGTCGATCATAACTATTTGTAACGAAAATGCGGCATATACATGTATATAAAACCTTAGATAAATATTTTCATTTGCAAAGTTTGAAAAGTCAGCTAGATTTTAAGAGAAAGGCCAACTTTCCAAATCTGAAATTTTACCTACATGTATAATCCTTTTTATGCCCCCGCGACGACATGTCGGGGGCATTAAGTTTTACTCATGTCCGTACGTCCGTCCGTACGAATTTCCGTCAAGCTTTTCTCAAGAACCGTACATGAGAATGATTTGAAACTTGGTTGGATGGTTCAGTATGACAAACTGTAAGTCTTAAGTGATTTTCATACCTGACCGACATCTACTTCCTGTTTGGGACTTAGGCAAATGTGAAAATTTTCGTCAAGCTTTTCCCAGGAATCGTAAATGAGAATGATTTGAAACTTGGTAGGATGGTTTAATATGACAAACTGTACCTCCTCAGCGATTTTGAGACCTGTAAGACATCTACTAATTGTTTTGGACTAAGGCTGGTGTGAAAATATGTGCACATGACTTTAAAAATTTCTGTCAAGCTTTTCGCAGAATGATTTGAAACTTAGGATGTTTCAGTATCACAAACTTTATGTCCTAAGCAACTTTCAGGTCTGCCAGACATCAACTTCCTGTTTGTGGCCTAGCGGGGGCATCCGTGTCCTATTGACATATTCCTTCTTTATTTTTCCAAAAATTCCAATTACTTTATACAAATTCAAAGCTTAGATGAATGATCACATGTTTATATTCGATAAGTTGCTTGAACTTAAGAGAAATTACAAAAATAGTTCTTTTGTAGTAAATCTCAATCTTCATGCAATTTTATTGCAATACTTTGTTTGGATAAGCTGCTACCTTTTATATTTGTTCCAGGTTTTTTTTTAAAATCATTTTGCTGTAGCTGTATACCGGGGCTGTAAGGATATTTGTCTTGTTATTGCTACATTCAACCCAACAATTAATCGGACAGATAGATATAACTTTCTAACAATTAATGATTGTGTACAGTGGCAATTAGTCGGACAGAGACGGAGTGAGCAGTGCTCTTACAAATCTGATTATTATAAACATTCCAAACCATTTTCGTGAAATAATTTGACACCAAAGCATTTCCTATTTAAACAGCTTTAAATGGAGATGCAATGCACTATTTCAATGTAAGTGGTTCACTAATAATTTGTTGTTTCTTTCACTGCAATGAGTTTCCATTGTCAAAAATATCAATGATTAAACCACTTTTTTTCGAAAATTAAAATGATCTACATTATATATTGATAATTTAAATAGTGATAAATAACAATGTAAACTAATTGTACGCTTCAATTTTTCTTAAAATTTAGTTTCGGCTGAATAAGGGCTTAAATTCATGGCAAAATCATACATTGTTATTAAATCAACTAGGATTTTACCACCGGACAGTGACCAACTTCCGTGATCGCTTACTGTCCGGTTATACACTGTGGTTTTGGGGTCATTTACACGGTGGTTTGTTTTCAAATTACGGACTTGAGAAGCATTGACATCGTTCTTTTGCATTGTAGTTTGCTTAGGATAATTAACAATGCGGCTTGTTTTCGGACAATTTAGATTTTAGATTGTTTTTGAATTATTGCCATTGTGGCAGGGCGGATCCATAATTTTTTTAATGCGGTTCCACCAATAGTCCAATGAAGACGAATGGAGATTCCAGACAAGTCTTCCAGAAAATATACACGAAAGTGTCAGTTTTTTTCTGGAAACAGGAGGCTCCATCGCCCGGGGCCCCTTCCTGGAAAAAAGTGTGCACGAAACAGCCTACATAAATCAATTAAAAATATAAAAAAATAAATAAAAACAGACAGCTATCTTCAATTGCCTTTCGATTATACCAGTGGTAACTGTATGCCATTTTGCAATTGGACCAATATCAAAAATATAATGCATGCGATTCTGAGTTCGTGTAAGATATGATTTATCTTTTTCCTTTATATCAAACTTTCAATGTATATTTATTAATTAGGAAAACGCAGGGACGTTTAAACAAAAGACAAAATTCGATCCGTTTGTTTGCATTGCATGGCCGAATTTGAAAGTTTGTCAATGAAACGCAAGACAAAGACTGAAACCCGATCCAAATTTTGCACTTTGTGTTGAGACGCATTCAAAGTGACAAACAAACAAAGTAAGTTTTGCATTAAAATCTTAATCAAATGTGTTTTTCTCATTTTTTTTTTCAATTTACAAATCTATATTGGTAATTGACAAAAAAAATTCTTTGTACTTTGTATCATTATCAAATTCTTTTGAAAGTTCATATGTTTTCTATAGCTGTTCAGTCGTTTCTATGGACGCGTCATACCTTCGGGTGTATTAAAAAAAACCTGTCAAGTAACAAGACAAATAGGTTAGAAAGATATTTTACATCTATATATTGATCCCCCTTTGTCAGAAGAACTGAATCTGAGAATTGTTTTTCTTGATGTTTCCTACTAATGAATATTCATAACTCCTTGCTTTTCAGATGCGGATCAAGGGGATGGGGTGTTCCGGGGTTTGTAACGCTATCTATCCTTTATAAATTTTGTTACAATGTATTTACGTGTAGATATTCGGCAGAGCTGGTTTGCCCCCCCCCTCCCCTTTTGTCTATTTTCCACTAGAGTAGACCGCCCCTCCCTTTCGTCCATTTCCACTTTCGTGGACCCCCTCCCCCTTTCGAAAATTTCTGAACCCGTATCTGCTTTCGAAAAATGTCTTTACTACATTCAAAACCATAAAATGATGTACTATCGTTCAGTATTAAATCCACAGTTCCCCTTGTTTTGGCATTTTAGATATCTTGTTCTGGTCTAGAACTTGTCTAACCTTGAAAACATTTCTAAGGATTTTTTTTTCATTTTCTGTTCACATATCCCCATGATTCTAACACACAGAGTGATATTGTCGGTAATTCTACTAAAGAAATAGATATTTAAGTTTTACAGTCAATGCATGTTTTTCACCGTTTTAGCTACATAAATGGACGGCGACCCAACAGAAAAGAAGGGTCCTAGTAAACCCTCTTCCAAGGCGGGTTCAAGGAGAGGGTCAAGGGCGAGTAATGCAGGCTCAAAGAAGGGTAGTTCAAAGAAGAGGAAAACATCACCAAAATCGAAATCTCCCAAAACACCAGCATCAGAGCCTAGGGAGGCAGCAGGTATGAGAATGATGTTAATACTCACTGTAGTTTTTAAAAATCAATTACGATCGAAACATCCTTGAATTCTGATATTGATTATCATTTTGTACTGTGACTTGATATGAGATAAACATATACTGTGAAGTTTATTCCATGATGTTTGCGATTTCCTATTTTTGAGTTTTAAAAAGATTCAGATTGGAAGGTTTGACCCCAGTCATAGACCTGTATATTAGATTTAATATACAGGTCTATGTCCCAGTCTACTGAACTTTTTTTGTAGAGGGTCGATATACATGTGTGTTTTGTCCCTGACACCGAGTAATTTTGTCAATCAACTATATGCATACATCAAGTACGTTTAAAAAGGGACTAGTCACTAAAAAAAAACAACAACAAAAAACAAAACCCCCAAAAACCCACTTTGAATATAGCACCTCCAAATGAAACTGATGGACACTTTCACTTGATTCAATTACCTACTTTAAGTAATTATTTTACAATTGACTTGTGCTGTCTCCGTGTCTTAAAACATTCTTATTCTTATTTAGCGGCCAAACTAACGATCCGCGTTTCCTGTAATTTCTACTTACGATTTTGTGATTACTAAATCACGTTTCTTTTTTTGGTGAGAATTACTCGCGTTTTTCCTGGGTACTACTCACGTTTTTCCTGGGTACTACTCACGTTTTTTTTTCTGAGTACTACTAACGTTTTTTTCCTGAGTAATTCTCACGTTTTTATGATTACAACTCACGTTTTTCCTGAGTACTACTCACGGTTTTTTTTCTGAGTACTACTAACATTTTTTATGATTACAACTCACGTTTTTCCTGAGTACTACTCACGTTTTTTGTGATTACAACTCACGTTTTTTCTTAAGTGATTATTACTCACGTTTTTGTGAGTACTACTCACGTTTTTTGTGTGAACAATACTAATTTTTTTCGTTAAATATACTCACTTTTTTATGAATATTTACTCACGTTTTTGTGAGAACCAGGAATGTCAAAAACAATTTTATTTAATCCCTGTTAGTACTAATCATGTTTTTAAAGAAACGTCGTTTCTTTCCCCTGTATTTTACAACCCGTGCAGCATTGATCAAAAAGTTGTACACATAAAAAATATGATACAGATAATGTAGGTAACCTGATAAGCTCCTGCAATTAATGCCTCATCAAAATTGAGTTTAATTATCTCAGGGCATATAAACTATAAAAAAAAATTATTGAACTTCTAAATCAACCAGATTCATTTTCTTGTGTTTTGTGATTGGCAATTTTTATAAAACATCCTTCTTTTTTGGCAGGGCTGCCAACGTTTGAAAATCTTTTAATACATGCAGCTATTGTTAGTAAGCAAATATGCACTGAACAATTCCTAATTAAATGGTCAACTTAGTTTTTCAGACACAAAGTTCATAGCAAGCAGCTGAGCCATGCATTGTGCTTACTGTATTTATAGGTGGACCAACACTAAAAATGTGGTTGATGTTGATTTTGTCAGTAAGGGATATATGGAATTCAACCATTCATTAAGTAATAAGTCACTAACACTTACAAGTGATGTCACATGAACAAATAAACTAACAATTTCTAGCCTTTTGCACACAGGTTTATGGCACATTAATCTTTTGGTAAATGTAGAATTTTTTGTTCCTATTTAACTCGAATTGAAAAAGACAATTCAAGAAGCATAGACACACCAATGGGGCATTCGAGTGTCAGAAGTCTGAAAGGTCATCGGCAAAACTGGCAAACACAAACAAAACCAGCACGAGAAAACGCATAACACAAAATCAACAGAACCAGAAACCAACAACACAAATTCAAGTCCTAACAAGAGTGAACTCAGGTGCTCCAGAAGAGTAAGGGGTTTCTGCCTGCTATAGCACACCCATCGCGCTGCTAATTTCCAATTTAGTATGTGAAATCCAGTAACAGGCAACATGCAAGAGTCAAACCTACGTTCAGATATTGTTGCCACAGGTAACTGACCTAGTTTAGACATGTCATGAAAAATGAGGCCATTCCAAGTAATCTGGGTTGAAACAAAACATGTTTAAGAATTAGCAAGGGACAACAATTTATTTTAGATTTATATACATTCAACAAAAAAATGATTATATTTCAGGTGAGGTAAATATTTGTGTGAACGATCAGTCATCACAAATTGTCAAAAGTTTATTCTATTACCCTTATGCAGGTCCTGGGTGACAGAGTGGTCTAAGGTGCTGTAATAAAAACATCACAATTGATCACTAGCCGATAAACCTCAGATGGTGTTCCAGTCCTGCTTGTAATTTACAAAACAGGACTCCCCAATACGCAATTTTCGAGTTCATTGCTTTTCCGGAAAAATCCCTCAATTAGATAGAATTTATCACGTGACTTTACCAGTTTTTGAAGCAAACTGGTTTGCTGCCCCATAAGCTTACGCAAAAGCGTCTGTGGAATTATGAGAACAATAATATTTCTGTAAACTGTAAATACTTCAATAAATTGGACAAGTTTTCTTACCTGTGTAGAAAAAATTCTATAATCTCAGATTCCATCTTTAATAAATAACAAAGCATATTTATTTTTACCCTTTGCTCATTCGTGCACCGGAAGTTGACATGCTTTAAAAAAATTCTAATAAAAGAATCACCCCCGGGAAAACAAGCCATTCCTTCCTATCTCTGAAATGGCGTATTGTATGTGATTAGGTTTGTCAGTTACCTGCCTAAGGTCAGTGGTTTTCTCCTGGTAATGTGGTTTCCTCAACCAATAAAACTGACAGCCCTACATGGTCCAGGATAAAGGGCATTAAACACTAACACACATTACCCTGATGCAAGTTAAAAGAAAAAAAACAACTACTTGATCTTCTGTGTCCAGGTTTCCATGTCTTAACATGTCATGCATGTTTTATAACATTGGTCCTAGCCAAGGCTCCGGTGTTGACTATTCTGTTAAGGAACTTCAGATAAATACATAAAAAAAGGTTCATTATGTATTTAGTTTATCTAAATATTGTTAATTTCTATAGGTGGAGAATCCAGCCCAGATGAAGAAGCGGCCCCTACAGTGGATGTCCCTCTGGTTACAGAGGCCACCAGACCAAAAACACCTCCCAAGCCAGCTGTGGTATGTGTCATAGAGAATTAATGAATAGAAAATTTTTGGTTTAATGAATTGTTCTTTTATAGTGGTGAAGAGCGCTTTCTTTGACTTCATCACATATATATATACTTGTACATGTAGTATTAAGATAAAAATTTTGGAGATTAGAATCCACTTACAGTTCAAACTATCTTGAAAATTTATACAGTGATAATCCTTGATTCAAAATTTTTAAGTGTACTGACTTACAAGTATGGCTTTTTAAGCAAAGTTGCAGAAACATGCATACACAAATTAAAAAGATCCATTTTTTCAAGTAACTTTTCAAATAATACATGTTGTTCATTGAACATAAAAAATTTATAACTTCTTTTAAGTGTTCTGACTTTTTTGGGTCTATAATATTTTTATTTTTACTTCAGCTGAAGATGTTGAAAGAGAGAGTTTTGCTAACAGGTTTCAAACCATCAATGTGGAAAGAGGAGCATGAATACCCTATGATGAAATTCATCGAGGATCCCAGTTTACGGTTGATGGTAGCTTTCATAGATCAGTACAAAGGATTTGTGTTGGAGTTTTCCTTGCCACCTTACCCAGTGTCACAGCTGACGTATTTCATCAAATGTACTTTTGTACGGAAACTAACCTTGGAAAATTTTCACAAGAGTATACAGTATGGTTCTTTGAATGGGCCGCATATAGAGAGTTTGCTGAGAGCTATGGATGGATTCTTTGCTCCAGCCTTCTTTGAAAACCACTCATGGCCAGATAGTATCCTTTACATAATGTTCATAATTATCTTTTAGCAGTTGCATTTTTGTCCTGCAAAAAAAAGGAAAATGTTTGTGTAATTTGAATTCTCATGCGCTTGTGAAAATGATCCATTCATAAAGAAAACTCAAGAAAAACCTTGCATTCCATTTACTTCAATCATTGTTGGAAAAAATGTAGAAAAATATACCGTATTTTGCCGTGTATAGTGCGCATTTATGTACAATGCGCACCCCCTTTTCATGATGAAAATCTTGGGAAAAAACAAAGTTTTGTGTAAAATGCACGATCATTTTCTAAGATGACAGAGAACCCTGAAAATTTGTCTCTTTTTTCAGGTAGAAAGACTACAGATGAAGATTTTTTAATGAAAATAAAATTGTTTTGTAATTATTTGTGAAAATAAAAATAAACTGTTATATTATTTGTGTATTTTATTATGACAGCGAGATCGTAAATCCCGGTAATGGTCCCCCTTTTCAATTAACAAACAACAAGTGCTAACCCAAGCTCACATCTTTTGATGAAAACAATAAAGGTGTCAAAACAGTATGATCAACAAATTACTATTCAAACAATCCTGAAGTATATTACAACTGAATGGCTTTGTTAATTGGCATGCCTTGTTAATTGTCCAAGCCAGTTTGACAAAATATCGATGTTGTATGCAAATTAGCCTCAGTGTCAAAACAAATAATTACCAGTAAATCTAAATTATCTCCAGCTTGGGATGAGTATTTATTCACAAAACAATAAGAAAATGGTTATCTCTTGCTCAAGTTGCTCAAATAATTACATGAAAGAAAATACACAATCATGTAAACAAACCATTCTATTTTTAGAATTATTTAAATGAGGTTACTGAGGGGAACACACAATATTGATTGAGAAAGGAAACATGGAAAGGGAGAATGAATAAATAAATAAAAATCATATTTTATTATTCTTATTTTGAATAAAGAAATTGGATAGAAGTATTTTTTTAAGAACACAAATATTAGATACCAAACTAAACATATCCAAAATGGCGGACGATATGAAAATGAAATTAATAAACAAACACATGAAGACACTTCAATTAAGTTTTTTATTTGATAAAAGCATGATAAATTTTATTTAGAGAAACTAATAATGAACAGGATTCAATAAAAATCATGTGAGTTATGATTCTTGTGTTCAATCATGGATGAATCTTCTGTCCAAAGTCTGACAAACATCGATCTTTTGCCGTTGCCGATGTTCATGAAAATGTATGAAAATCTCATATAGGGATGTACTGTGCGCACCCCTATGTTAGATTCTGGAAATTATTGTAAAAAACTGCGCACTATACACGGCAAAATACGGTAGTTTTTTGTCATATGGATTTTGTCAATACTGATTTAATTACCATGTATGTGTTGCATAAATACAAATTTATTGCATAAATTATTTTGTGGAATTTTGTACGGCTTCATGAATATTCATGCATCTGATAATCGGTCTGCTAACCAATGACGTTTTAACCAATGAAAATAATGCAAGTGCTTAATATGTTTTGTATTAGATGTTGAACATTCATAATATTTCTGTTAAAGAACTGTTTCCCATAATTATAAATTTTGTTAATAATTTTATAAGCCTCCACCTCCCATTTCCACCACCCATATTTAATTGGGTTTTATTTTGTTTATTCAGTCAAATTTATTGTATGTTGTTATTTTTGTGCATTGTATTTGTCGGGGCGCTTTTTGAACCCCACCTTCGCTTATTTGTTAAATGTATCTATCAATGTATTCACTTATGCTGATTGTTAATATCAATTTCATTAAACATGGTCACCTTAGGGTGGCTCTATAACGCCATTTGGTGTTGTCTTTTATTCTTATATTGCGAACAAGCTCGCTGTGTGAAAGGAAAAAAATGACACAAATCACATTTTGCCTTCAAAATTTGTTTTAGTTACCCTTAACATATGACAGGTATACAGAATGAGTTTGCGTCCCACTTGCACAGGTTTCTAGGTAAACTAACCGACACTAGATGGAAGCTACTAGACAAGACAGTTTTGTATGTTCCTAAAGAAGGGCTTCAAGTTCCATCAGATGTGTCCTCCAAGAAGACAGAATATGTCCAAAGATTGGAAAGTATGATTATTTATGATGTTTGAAATTAAGGATTAAGAAGCTCTTTATTAAGTTTGTTTTATGATTGCTAAATGTCTATTTCAATAACTTTATGATGTTTCAATACTAATAATGAGCATGCATACAAATCATGCATCTTTAGGAATTGAAATATTCAGGGTTTCCTCTGGGTGTATTTTTCTTTGGGTCATCCCTTGGGGCAAATGCATAATTTTTGGGCCAACATAAATGACATTGGGCCAATATTTTTTTTTTTGAGTTTTGGCCGGAAATCATTATAAATATTATATTTTCAGTACCAAGGAAAGCACACAGATTACAACAGTTATTATTATGTTCAATAATATATATTTAAACATTTGTTGAATTGATCATAGTTAATCATATTAAGATTTAACAAACTGTCATAATATTTTTTTAATGTACTATACAGACCTGTCTAGAATTTTTTGTTTTTGTTATAATGGGCAAAAAAATAATATAATAAAAAAAAACTTGTTTTAACAAAATAAATCAATCATTGGAACTCCACTAAATCACAGTACTCCGCTGTTATGGAAGTGCTCCTATCAAAAGGAGGGTATTACAGAGGAGACCGAGATCGTAAATATGTAAACAAAGTTCTTTCATCTGATCTCAATTTGATGCATGAAAAAGGATGTGTTTGGATTACAGGATGTTCTTAATAAAATAATTTCATGAAGGTAAATCCTTGCATCTATGTTTACTTCTAGTTTTTCTGATATTTACACAAGAATATTTAGCATTTGGTCAACATGGTCAGAGCACGTGAATTGCCATTTAAATCAGCTGATATAAAAATAAACTTACTCCTGATTGGTCAATTATATTGCATTCATGATTGATTTCTATCGATTAATCCAAATCAATCAGCGATGGTCAAGCACCTGTTATTTTGACCCCTTTACACAATTGACAGTAAGAGTCTGTTCATGAGAAAACCATGCAAAAATGGAAAATTTGTCCAGTAGCAAGGTTTTTAATTATGTAAAAGGTATATTGCAACTGAAAGACCATCTTATAAGACTTATTCAGGCAAATTTATTTTTTCCAAAAATTCAAGATGGCCGCCCTACAGGCCTCAATAGATATATATAGCTTTCATCTGATTTATCGCTTATTTCAATCAAATTTTATTTGAAAATTTGACATTTTTATTGTGATTTTTTTCTAGGGGTGTAACGATTCACCGGTGCACCGGTGCATCACGATATTTTATCCCACGATCCGGATATCGATACCGTGTTTGACTTCGCGATTCCGATCCGATCCAAAAAAATGTCGTATCCATCTTTGGTAGGAAGATAAAAAAGTGTGCTTCCGGTGTCAACAATGGCACAAAATATTGTCAGTCGGACTGAAATAAAATCTTTTGCTTGAAAAGACTTCGGTTTACAGTCTATTTAACACATGAAAATTATACTTCTTAAATAATTCCATCGATTTACAATGATATGACAAGCAGGTCTTTTGTAACTTATGAAAGTAAAAGGTATCGTGATACGGATCGGATCGTGAGCCAGGTATCGTGATCTGTATCGGATCGTGGGAAAGTGGTATCGTTACACCCCTATTTTTTTCAGTCTACGTAGAAGGAATTAAAATTGTATCAATGTTTTTTGAAAAAGTGATGTTTGGTCTTTCAAATACAGTGCAATTTTCGTAATTCATAATTTTGGTTCCTCTGGTACCTTTAGGTAGGACTTGGGCAGTATTCCAGACTGTTCAAAAATGCTAAAATTTGTTATTTTTAAGGGCACTTATTGTCCAAGGTAACGCTTTTTTATCCTAATCCTTTAGAAATTCAAAAACAATAACATATCAAGACAAACTTATCAAAAAGCCGAGCTGGGATTTTACATTTTGACTTAGCCACAGCCCCGGAAAACAATGACATGTTTTGATAATTCTTCATAAAACTTACTTTTTGGAGGATTCAGTTTAAAACTCTGAATGTGTTTGCTATGAAACTAAATACATTTAGAACATTTGATACAACAGATGATCACAATACAAGTACCATTTAAGGGTCGAGAAAGACATATACTTGGGGATTAAGGGTGAAAGATGGGAATATTTTGTGTATTTTGATGAAATGTACAGAAATGGCCAACTTTAGGGGACTATTTTTCATGAATGAAGGGTTGGACTATAAATATGGAATATCTTTCCAAAAGACTGTTATATGGTCTGTACAAAAACATATTTGTAACTTTGCTTACGGTCATCCGTTACATGTTACAACATTACAAAAATTGAGATTTGGCCATTTTACCACATGGCTAAAATGGGCTTCAGGGGCCTAATAGTGGCATCTTTTTGAAATAATTAAAAGATGTACAGAACAGGAGACTTTATAGGCCAAATGTATATAACTTGTTCTATATAAACAAATAATATTGTAGAAATCAAACAAAAAAGCTCTTTTTACTTGGTGGTCTATTATAGCCCCCAGAGCCTTTTTAGCTCACCTGACCCGAAGGGTCATGTGAGCTATTGTCATCACTTGGCGTCCGTCGTCCGTCCGTCGTCCGTCCGTCGTCCGTCGTCCGTCGTCCGTAAACTTTTTAAAACGTTAACTCCTCTGACACCATAAGTCCAATTGCAACCAAACTTGGTATGGTTGTTCATTAGCATTCGGTGCTTAGAACTGATGTGGGGATTTTTGATTCGTCGTAAAACATGGCCGCCATGGCTAAAAATAGAACATAGGGGTAAAATGCAGTTTTTTGCAAATAACTCAAAAACGGCTACAGATATCAAAATTCTGGCATAGGGTAAAAGTGATCAGCACCTCAAGATCTACCTACCCTGAAATTTTGAAGAAAATCCAACAACCCATGTAGGAGTTATTGCCCTTTTTGTGGATTTTTTGCAAATTTTGCACCTGTTTAGCTCAATATCTTGAAAACTATACAAGATATTTGAGAAATTTAAATTGCATATTGTTAAGCACATCAAGATCTACAAAATATGTAACAGGGTCAACGTTGTAGGACCTTTCCTTTTAGGAGTTATTGCCCTTAGAACGTCAAAATTTAGCATTTTAACAGCATTTCCTCATTACATTGAAAACGTTAACTCCTCTGACACTTTAAGTCCAAATGGAACCAAACTTGGTATAGTTGTTTATTAGCATTAGCTGTATAGAACTGATGTGGGGATTTTTGATTGGTTGTAAAACATGGCTGCTGTGGCTAAAAATAGAACATACAGGTAAATGGCAGTTTTTTGCAAATAACTCTAAAACGGTGACAGATTTCAAAATTTTGATTGGGAACAAAAGTGATCAGCACCTCAAGATCTACCAGCTCTGAAATTTTGAAGAAAATCCAACAACCCATGTAGGAGTTCTTGCCCTTTTTGTGGATTTTTTGCAAATTTTGCACCTGTTTAGCTCAATATCTTGAAAACTATACAAGATATTTGAGAAATTTAAATTGCATATTGTTAAGCGCATCAAGATCTACAAAATTTGTAACAGGGTCAACGTTGTAGGACCTTTCCTTTGAGGAGTTATTGCCCTTGGAACGTCAAAATTGAGCATTTTAACTGCATTTCCTTATATTGAAAATGTTAACTCCTCTGACACTTTAAGTCCAAAAGGAACCAAACTTGGTATTATTGTTTATTATTATTAGGTGTATAGAACTGTTGTGGGGATTTTTGATTGGTTGTAAAATATGGCCGCTGTGGCTAAAAATAGAACATTAGGTTAAACTGCATTTTTTTGCAAATAACTCAAAAAGGGTGACAGATTTTTAGATTTTGATTGAGAACAAAAGTGATCAGCACCTTTAGATCCACCATATTGTCAGATGACCCCCTTATTAATCTTATGACCCTTTCAACGTTCAATCGATTTTGCCATATAACCTTTACTTCAGGCACATATGTCAGGTGAGCGATTCAGGCTCCTGGGAGCCTCTTGTTACAAAAAAAGTCTCTAGCCACCTTAAAATGGCAGTCAGACCTAAATGTGAAAAAAAAATATGAACCAGGAAAATTGTTTTATTTGTAAAATTCTACCATTTTCCGCACAATAAAACATTTTGTATGGTGGATCCCGACCAAAAATAATGTTAGTTTTTGCTTGAGGACAAGGGACTATTTCGCCAAATGGCCATGGGAGCCATGTTGGACCACCAAGTTGAAAGTGCTCTTTTGTTTGATTTCTACAATATTATTTGTTTATATAGAACAATTTATATACATTTGGCCTATAAAGACTGCTGTTCTGTACATCTTTTAATTATTTCAAAAAGATGCCACTATTAGGCCCCCGAAGCCCATTTTAGCCATGTGCTAAAATGGCCAAATCTCCATTTTTGTAATGCTGTAACATGTAAGGGATGACCGTAAGCAAAGTTACAAATATGTTTTTGTATAGACCATATAACAGTCTTTTGGAAAGATATGCAATATTTATAGTCCAACCCTTCATTCATGAAAAATAGTCCCCTTAAGTTGGCCATTTTTGTATATTTCATCAAAATACACAAAATATTCCCATCTTTCACCCTTAATCCCCAAGTATATGTCTTTCTCGACCCTTAAATGGTACTTGTATTGTGATCATCTGTTGTATCAAATGTTCTAAATGTATTTTGTTTCATAGCAAACACATTCAGAGTTTTAAACTGAATCCTCCAAAAAGTAGGTTTTATGAAGAATTATCAAAACATGTCATTGTTTTCCGGGGCTGTGGCTAGGTCAAAATGTAAAATCCCAGCTCGGCTTTTTGATAAGTTTGTCTTGATATGTTATTGTTTTTGAATTTCTAAAGGATTAGGATAAAAAAACGTTACCTTGGACAATAAGTGCCCTTAAAAATAACAAATTTTAGCATTTTTGAACAGTCTGGAATACTGCCCAAGTCCTACCTAAAGGTACCAGAGGAACCAAAATTATGAATTACGAAAATTGCACTGTGTTTAAAAGACAAAACATCACTATTTCAAAAAATATTGTTACAATTGTCATTCAATATACGTAAACTAAAAAAAATCACAATGAAAATGTCTTATTTTCATAAAAAAAATATTGAAATCACTGAAAAATCAGATGAATGCTATATATAGCTATTTAGGCCTGTAGGGCGGCCATCTTTGATTTTTCGAAGGAAAAAATTTGCCTGAATAAGTCTTATAGGATGGTCTTTCAGTTGCAATATACCTTTTACAAAAATGTAAACATTGCTACTGGACGATTTTGCATGGTTTTCTCATGAACAGGCTCTTTAAAATTAACGGTGTTAGCTTGGGTCATAAATCAATTAATAGGGCTTCATAGTGAAATTTGTTGTCAGTTTGAATGACACGAAAATGACATTGTTGATCAAAATACGGAACCAAAATTTTTTGCCACTTTGTTGGGCCAAAATTATATTTTTTGGGGCAGGCCTGGGGTAATGCAAATGCGTAATGCAAATGCATTGTAATCATTACATTTTTTTATGCCCCGCCAACTTTGTTGGGGGGCATATAGTTTTTCGGTCCGTTCGTCCTTCCGTCCGTCCGTCCGTCCTTCCGTCCGTCCGTCACACTTTAGTTTTCCGCACTTTTTTTCGACATCCTTGCATATATTCAAAAGATTTTTGGTATGTGAGTCTACCATGATGAGTTACAGGTCAAGTTCGAGTTTCGTTCCGGTCCACTGATTTTGACCTGAATTACGGCCCTTGAACTTAGCAAATTTTGTAAAAATAAGTTTTCCGCACTTTTTTTCCACATCCTTGCATATATTCAAAAGATTTTTGGTATGTGAGTCTACCATGATGAGTTACAGGTCAAGTTCGAGTTTCGTTCCGGTCCACTGATTTTGACCTGAATTACGGCCCTTGAACTTAGCAAATTTTGTAAAAATAAGTTTTCCGCACTTTTTTTCCACATCCTTGCATATATTCAAAAGATTTTTGGTATGTGAGTCTACCATGATGAGTTACAGGTCAAGTTCGAGTTTCGTTCTGGTCCACTGATTTTGACCCAAATTAGGGCCCTTGGACTTAGCAAATTTGGTAAAAATAACAGTTTTATTTTATTTGCCAGCGGGGCATCAGTGTCATCTTGACACATTTCCTTGTTTCAGTAATGCAAAGTAATGTGTAATGCACAAATTCTGCATTACATGTAATGTAATGTAATGCATTACTTGGGTCAAAAATTGTGTAATGCACCCATTACATTGCATTAAAATTGCATTTGCCCAAAATTTGGGCCAGAATTGAAAAAATAGGGCCAATGGCCCAAGCCAGCGGAAACCCTGAATATTGCTGAAAAAAGATTCAGAACACATTTTTTTCTTATTTGCTTTTAGTTGCCTTAAGGGAGTACGAGCCTGATATTTTTTGTAATTAAAAGTTTTTTAGAATAGAAATTTTGGAAAGAATAGCTCAAAATAGGTAGACTTTATGAAAAAAGTTTTAAAAGACATGGAGCCGTTTTCAAGATATAAGCACCTAAAAATATGGTTTTAACATAGAAATTAGAATTGAATGAAATTGTTATATGGTGTTTATTATGACCTTCTTTTAATACTTCTGAACAAATATTAAGAAAACATGTTGGAAATTTTTTAATGCATTTGAATGGATAAAAGCCGAGGATCTCAAAAATTTTCAATTTCTGAATCTTGTACTCCCTTATAGCCAATCAAATGTTCCATTCCCCCAAGCTGAACAGGAGTTCATCAAGGTACTTTGGAGTACTGGTGCTTAATCTATCTGTAGAATGTTGTAATAATAGAAGTTAATCTTTTTGATCAGTTTAAGGGGATACGTTACGTTAAAAACGACGTTATCGATAAAATTTACCTGTGAAACAGAAAAACGTCCCTTTTCGATTTGAAACGCAACGTCAATTTTACTTGAACAGCGTTGAACTTTAACGCTATTGTTTATCTTTGATGTAAATTCATGAAAAATTATGATCCATGACCTATGACAAAATAAATATCATTGTTTAGAGAAAGAGTTTCTTGTGTTAGTTTTTGGTTGAAATGTAATGAAACAATTTTGTTTTAATCAATGGAGAATAACAAAAGTTTGAAAATATTTGATCTTTTCCCATTACTTCTATACAAATTTCCCGCCAAAAACGATAATTTCAAAGTGAAATAACTTGAAAAATCGACCCATGACCCCCTATTTTAAATCAATATTTCGATGTATCGTGGTATTACCATTCACTATGCAAATTTTTTTTAAAAAGTAAGATGGTAGACCAAAGTAACGTATCCCCTTAACTCGCACATTCATTGAAAATGAAAAACTACTCATAGGTAGATGATTTTTACCTAGAGGAAAAAAACTCCTATCTCTGAGAGAAAATTGCTTATATCTACGATTGTTGCAACAAAATAATATTTTTTTATGAATTTTATGCTTTAACCAACTCTTTGACATTTATCTTTCTCATTTTCTTTTATATAAATATCCTTTTTGAGCTATTTTTTCAATGTGAAATTTTCAACAGGTAAGTCTTTTATACTAGGAAAATTTTTCCTTCATACAACAAGATAATCTCCTCTCTATAGATGTGAATTTAAACTGATCAGAGAGATTAACTTCCATTGTAACACATTCAATAGGAGGATTAAGAACGGGAACTCCAAAGTACCTTGATGAGTCCCTGTTCAGCTTGGGGTAATTAATCATTTTATTGGCTATAACAGCATTTTGATATCTGAAACATGATAAAGAAGAGACATATGATTATTCATACTTTATATTTAAATTTATTTTAGTTGAATGTTACAACCAAAGAACCTTATTACAAAAAGTAAATGACAGACCTAAAAAAATTGACTCATATAAGGCTGCATTTACACTGTGTTTTGGATCGATTCAAACAGAGATCAAACTAAAATGAAACGATTAAACATCAGTGTAAATGCTGACAAGATTGATTCTGTATGTATCAAAACTAGACTACCTCAGGAGGTATTCTAGTTAAGGTTGAACTAAATCAATTTGTTTCGGTTGAGTTTGATTTGATTATTTCTAGTGTAAACACGGTCTAAGAGATAGTGCATATTTTTTTTTCCTTTTCCTAGCTGCAATGATTCACTGGATACGACAAATCAAGGACATTCTGGCATCAGAACTGACCCTAGACATGGGAGATAACCCTGGCCCATTACAGGAGATTGAGTTCTGGAACAAACGGTGTACCAACCTTACCAGTATCAGCAAGCAGCTCGACAAGGAGGGCATTGTCAAAGTAACTGATGTACTGACTTGTGCCAAGTCGTCTTACATTGGACCCTTCAATATGGTTTCAGACCAAATAAAGGTTTGTCTTTGCTTCTTTTTTCAAGTAGAAGAACTGATGTGTTTGGGTCCCGTTCTGTCTGTTTACTTTAGGTTTACTTCAGGTTACTTTAGGTTTACTTCAGGTTGAAGTTACTTGTTAGAAGGGGAGCATCATCACTTTTAATATATTCTTGCATTTTATTCAGATAAATTTTGTTCTAGAGGGAAAAATAAAATAGTGTTTTAATTATCTTCTAAACTTGTGGAAATATGTACATAAATAAGGTTAAGCAACTGCTAAATTTTCAAAAAAATTGAATTTCAGGAAAATTTTCATTGAAATAAAGAATTTTCAAGTTTTCTTTTTTTATAACTCAGATGTTTGATTATGATTTCCAAAATGAAAAATCACAAAATTTATCGCCCTTCCCTATGCATTACAAGCTAATAACATTGCTGAATAATGTTTCTAGTGAAATTTTCTGTCAATAATTATGAAAAATACATTAATGAAATTGGATTCACTGTTTATCAATTAATTCTGTCTTTTTAGGAAGAATCAAAGCAAGCTGAGAGCAATCTGAAGTTTCTGTTGATGCTGAAAGACCCATGTTTTGAGCTTTCCCAGGGAACGCCAGAAAGTATCCCAAAGATACTGCCTAAGATTATCAATTATATCAGAATCATCTGGGTTAATGCCCCTTATTATAAATCTAGGGAAAGGCTGACAGCATTATTCAAAAAGGTAAGAGTTTACCTGTATAAAGAGACATGAAGATTTTTGTAATGGGACAGTTTAAATACCTGCGTTCTAGTAGGTAATATAAAGCCACAAATTATCACTTGGCTAGAGGTTTAAATCTTAAGCATATTTCGCAACAAGCTGGCTTGTCACCAGAAGGTAGAGTGGATCATGCTCTCTGGTTACATTTGGCGCCCAAATCAATAACTTGCAGATTTATATTACCTACTAGAACGCAGGTATATTTAAACTGTCCCGTTACAATAAAATTTTACTCAACATTAGGAAAATTCCACCAAACAAAATTATTACCTATAGGTTTCATCACTAGTTGAAAAAAATTATTTTGCCTGTGTCGATGTGTTAACGGTACCATGTAACAGTTTGCTAAAGATAACTTATGATTTTGTGTTATCATGTTACTTAAAAAATTCCAAGAAGCAAAAAATAAAGAAATAAAATTAAATTCATATTAAATGTAAAAACCTTGTAACATGTTCAAAGACTGCAAATGATTTACTTTTTTTTCCACTCCTTATACTTATTATTACTCCATAGCAAGGATGCGGATGCCCTATAGTTTTCACTATGTCTGTCTGTTCATCTGTTCATCAACAATTTTTTGTGAATGCCAAAACTAAAATTTCATGTATAAAAAACACAGATTTAATATTTAACACAGTGATTGAGTACCATTAGAGGAATTGCATAATAAAATTTCATGAAAATGTGTCGAATATTTTTGAAAGAACTTAGATTTTTTGCTTCCTGACATAGGCGGAATTCTTGTCATTTTTCCTTACATTTTGATATAATTCAGTTATAACCATTTATTCCAGGTCAGCAATGAGATCATAAATAGATGTAAAGTATCTATAGATTTAGATAAGATCTTCGAAGGGTATGTCCAGTCTGGTCTGACTATACTACAGCAGTGCATAGAACTGTGTGAGGGATGGAAAGAGTTGTATAACAAGGTATGGTTATAAATTGAACTCAAAGGGGTACAACAGCAATGAGTCATCTGTGGCAGAAATTAAAAAGAGGTACTCATCAAAGAAAAAAATTATTTCTTCGCATCTTTATTGTTAAAGAATCACTATGTAGGTGATAAGGTACGGTCTAAAGAAAACCAGAAAACTTTTACTAAACCATCCAGACTCGGAATTAAAGATACAACATCAGATGTCACCTGCCCTTAATGTCTTTAATTCCAAATTGTTGATTTTTCAGACCTCTAAGATGCACCATCAGAAGTCATTTGTCCATTGTTTTTTTTATGTCGCCTGCAACGTGTTGCAAAGCGACATATAGGAGTCACTTTGACACTGTCATCCAGCATCCTGCTTCATGCAGCCTCACAAAAATTTCCGTTGTAGTTTTCCGGGCAGCTACATGTCACAGCCTTATGATATTTGGCATGTAGATTCCTCTTATAGTACTATATGGTGTAAAGCAATTTTATGTCTGTAACTCATTTACTTCCTGTTAACCGAATATTTTAAGATGCAGACAACAAATGTCTTCCATTGATGACCACCATTTTAGTTTATTCCTTAATATTTATTTTTCAGACCTCTAAGATGCACCATCAGATGTCACCTGTTCCCTGGGTCCTAGATAAGAGCAGTATCTTTGCCCAGATTGATGCTTTTGTACAGAGGTGTAAAGATCTTATAGAGGTAAACTTATTTACTATATCTCATTTTAATCAGATAAAAACTAATTTCTTTCATATTTAACAGCTTTAGACATGGAACAAAAATAGCTATACATGCTCAAATTTATATATAGACCAAAATTTTTCTCAAATGTTTACATTATACGAGGAGAATGGAATAACTTAAGGATGTTTTCCCTTTATTTTAAATGGCTTACAGATGAGGTATTTGATAGTTTTTTATTTATTTTTTAAGGTATGTAAAGCCCAGAAACATTTTGGTCGAATGGAAGATGGCAACAAGAGTGAGATGCCACAGTTTGCCGGGCAAAAAGGTCCAGAGGTGGCAAAAGGTCTACTAGAGATTGAGAAAACTTTTGATAGAATGCTGAAAAGTCTTGGACAAGTAAAGCATAAGATACTGGATGTCAAAGTCACTACTTGGCATGATGACTTCAATAAGTAAGCTCTTACTCCATCTTCATTAGAGTTTTTCTTGGCAAAGGGGTATTAAGGCCTGATTTTTGCTGAAATCTGGAGGATGTAACAATTTTTGCATGGAAGAAAGGTTCCAACTCAAAGGAAAGGTCCTTCTTTTTCTGCCAATACTAAATGTTAACCACCCTGACAGTATTTTAAACATTGATTAATATTTTATGAACATACATTTATAAATATATATCATATATTTAAGTATAAATATAGTCTTTTTTAATATGCATTATAGGACAAAGCACATTACCTATATCGCATACCCTATATCGCACCCCCTATATCGCACCTCTTACCCTATATCGCACCCCCTATATCGCACCCCTAACCCTATATCGCATACCCTATATCGCACCCCTACAAAATATCAATATTTTATTTTATATGATATAATGAATATTACATGGCAAAATCTGCATCACATGCTGTATCAACCCTCGACCTATATCATACCTCGGGCCGTTGGCCCTCGGTATGATATAGGTGTCTCAGGTAAATACAGCATATGATACAGATTTTGCCATGTATTATTCAGTATTTATAGATAGCCTCACATAGATATAGTGTTTTAAGTAAAGAAATTGTTCTGTTTTAGTTTCAGAGATAATATGAAGACCCTTGAAGTGATGATGCAAAATATGATAACAGCTGCATTTGAGACTGTAACGACAATAGAAGGAGGGGTAGAACTTCTAGATATATTTTGTCATCTACAAGAAAGGGAGGTAAGTAAAAGTAGTAAGGACTTTGCAATACTGTGGATTCATTTATTTTTGTGGGTCTCAATTTCTGTGGTTTGATGAAAAAGGACCAATTTGTTGAATCTTAAATTTTTGGGTCTGAAGTCTGCAGCATACAGATCAATGTTATATTTTGTTTCTGTGTAGTATCAAATTTCGTGGGCCCAGGCCATCCTTGAAATCCACGACAATTGATACCCCATGAATAATAATGAAACCACAGTAGTCAACTTCCATGGAAAGGTCAACAAAATAAGGTAGCAAATTATATACCTGATATCTTCTGCTTTTGAGACAGTGACCGCAATAGAAAGAGGGATAGAATTTTGTCATCCACAGGAGTAAGAACTTTTAGACTGACAAGGTCCAGTCAAAAGATTGCATATTGAATACCTTATTTACATTTTCTGCTTTTTAGACAATGACGACAAAGACATGATGGAAGGCTTTAAACTTCTAGATATCTTTTGTCTTTTAAAGCAAAAAAGATAAGATTTACAGTGGGCAAATATATATAGCGATGAAATATTCTTTAATTTTAAGATTGCAATAGACAACAGCCAGAAGCTTTTAACTAAGACAGAAATTTGCTCTTTACCATTTTGAAATAGTTCGTTTTTAAATGTTCATGCTTTATCTTTTTCACTTTAGGATTAACCATGAAGCTAAAAAATAAAAAAAATGGGGTATAAGTTTGTTGGTAATGTCACTATTTACATTATTAGGAATTGTTCAATCATAGAGTGAGACTGACCTTTTCAAAAGTTTGTTCAGAAGTTACTTATCCACCACCTTACAAAAAGCTACTGATTTACTATAAAATACATTTTTTAGTCAACGTTAGATTTATGTTAGATGACAATTTTTTTTAACACTGGATTCCCATTTTAACAGGCCATCAGAAGAATGATAGACAAGAAGACTAAAGATGTCTGGATGATGTTTAACACAGAACTGAACTCTGTGAAGCAGGAGCTATCCCAGAAGCCTAGATTGCAAATGTCTGACCATCCTCAGTTTGCAGGCATGGGTCTGTGGGCTAGGCATCTCAAGAATAGGATCAATAGGAACATGGTTGTAAGTTTTATATTATGGCTCATACAAAGTGAACAATCTGCAACCTGAAGGTTATATAGAGGTGACTTTTGACCTCCATTTGGAAAAAAACAACCCAACTTTGAATATCCATTTAAATGAAATACAAGCTCATTACAAACATGCCTTGTACAGGTATAAGATTTTACCTTTTTTAAGGATAATGTTTTCGTAAAACTTTTAACCAATAGTTTTTGAGAGAGTATAAATAAATATGATCGCCAACACATGCTTTTTATGAAATAATTAAATATAACATGACTCGCAAAACAAATCATTAAAATGAGCGGTGAAAAAATTGGTTGTTGTACAGAGTTCGCGAAATGCGTCGGACCTGTCAGACCTGACTGGTAAAATTAAAGCAGGTCCAGCATTTTAATCATACTTACTGGACCCATGTCCGGTAGATTTTAGAAATTTTTTACAAGTTGTAGTAGTCAGGACCAGTAAAAAAAAATTAGGTCCAACCGATGATTCCATTATAGCAGACCTATGTCCGGCAAAGAAATTTTAAGTTTCGCGAACTCTGGTTGTATTTGTATTAATGTCATATTAAGGTAAAGTATACGTAATTCAGCGCCTCTAGCGGTTGTTACGTAACGTCATAATGTGCTCCATGAAATGGCGCAACGTTCGACGCTTCACTTTCGTTGAACCGATTTCATTTATTCAGCACGTCGTCATATTTTACTGATATTTTCTGCCGATACAGACGTGCGTAGGGAAAACTGATGCGGTAACATAAGTCAAGCCATAGTGTGGATCATAAAGCATATTAGCGAATGGTCATTATTATTTATAAAAGAAGAAAACTTTTGTGCCATATTCTCTTCTATATTTTATATCATCACATTTTACTGGAACGGTACGAGCAAGAGTATTATTTGGTATCACTAAAAAGGGGGTCCTGATCACGAATCACGAAGAATAAAAAATGCAAATAACGAAACACGGAAAAGTGGCTAATTTTTTGTTCACGGGTAAAAATTTGACTGTGTATTACTGTAAATTAAAGCATGCCTAAAACGAATTTGCTGAGAACGGTTCACGTGCAGTATCCAATCACGATGCACGGAAAAATATTTCAACAAATCACAATTCATGGAAATAAAAATTGTCGATAACAGAGAACGAAATAAACCCATCGGCCCCCTCTAGAAACTAGTAGTTTTGTGAAGGAATCGACAATGGCGACAGAGTATTGAAGCTGTATCGAGGAATAAAACAGCCAAGCAAATCAATTTATAAAATGTACAAGAATGTTCTATTAACTACGAGAAAAATCAAGGAAAAGTTTTACTGTCTAGGAATAATACAATTTATTTGGTCGTTTACGCAGGAAGAACTGGATCAAAAAGTTTTAACACTTTCGAAAAAAAACATAAAAGGCAATACTGCATCCTTTGCTTTTGCTATTTTTTTATAGATAAGGCGGCTATTTCGAAAAAAGAAGTTTGTGGACAGTAAAAAATAATGAGATATGGAATAAGTGTACGCGACACAGTCCACAATCAAGCAGCATTTCAGAAGAAAAAACACAATGGACAACCGCCAGCAGCCTTCAACGAGGCCAGTAGGCGCTGCTCCTGGTTCTGCAATTGGCCCATAGTCTAAAAAAATGCATATAATTCAAATCCAGTCCTGAAATAGTCAATAATAGACATGATGACTATAAAAGTTACTTTTTATCAAACATAATCGCATTTTGTTTCACTTCTCATGGGACCGAACCAATCACGGAAATTTTTACATAAAAAAAATTGTTAATTTTCGGGCAAACTTTTGAGAAAAAAATCACCAATTAGTGTCAATTGTGCTGGGCCCGCATAAATGAAGGTAATAAAAGACTTACGTACATGGATGAACTATCTCAAATGTTCAAGAGAAAAGACGAAACAAAAAACAAGGAATTCATACCAGAAAAATTCAAGTTCGCAATGGTCCGGACTTAAATTCAAAAGAAATTATATTTGTTAAACCAGGTTTTATGCTGCCAAACCAACATATATTTCTAAATGCTTTTACCCTAAAACTGTCATCACATACATGTATCTGCACTTTACATAGTGATAAAATACCATTTTTGTCCCGTACGGATCCCGGGAGACGAATAGGCACGCAGCAAAGCCTAGCTTGTCGTAAAAGGCGACTTTATTTAAAGGGTCCTGGGATTCTGACATCGGTGTTAGTGCTCAGCCCACAGAGTGACCATAGTGTGTACCCTAGGTCGCTGAATAGGGTGGCGCTCGTCCGCGGGGATTGTTATAGGTCTATAATACGGAAACCCCGACTGCTGACCGTAGTGGGCCAACATGTGTGGAGAGTGTCACGCTTCATGCATGTAAAAGATCCATATTCTAAATCTGTTGACCACCAATTAGTGCGCCACAAAGGCTAAATTTTACGCCCCTACTCATATCTCCTGGCATTTTCCTGTGGTCTTCAAAATTGACTGTTTCTTTGTTTCGCACCTCATCCTATTTTCTCATCATCATTTCATGTTCATCGCCTTTAAATAACCTATATAGCGTTGCAAGTGCGTAAAACAACAATTCACTCATCCCTTCACGACTCACTTGACCAAAATATATTTTAAGTAAATCGGTAAACTTTCTGATTTTTGCCGACGAGGCTTTCTTTGCGTTGTTCAGAGTTGTAGTATTTTTAATGCAAATGGTAAACGCAAGACAATTTCTACCCGCAGTAAGATGAGTTCACATAAAAATAGTTTTGGTAAATATTTGTGTTATCCTTTGCTACTTTTTTCTTCGCTGGACAAAACATATTTTATCATAGTTAAATGTCTTTACGTGAATCTTGGTAAGTATTGTTACCTTATTCTTAGTTTTGAATTCTTTCGTGAACTCTTTAAGTTGAGGCTTACCAGGTGGGATTTCTGCGAAACAAAGCCCTTTTTTTGTTTTTTTTGTTTTATTTTTATTTTATTTAACTGTTTAACAGTAAGAAAGATTTACTAGTGTGTATTTTTTATAGCGACTCGAGCGGAGAGCTCTACGGTATTTGTTCCCGCGAAAAATTTGCCTAATGCTGATATTGATTTTTTATGGTCCGGAAAGGCTCTCAAATTTTTACAGGAACGGAGTGAATTTGAAAATAATTACCCATTTTGCTAGTCGCATTCCAAAAATTATCTATTTAATAATGTAAAAAGAGAAAAATATTCTGATGACGACGAGTTGCTACATTTTTTGTAGTAACCAAATTTTAATCGATTTTTTTTTACTTTTCTATTTAACGTTCAATCGCCCCTAGGATCTCGTCCCCAATTGAACGTTCTACAAAATGAACCAAAACAAAAATAACTACGATGGTTTCAGATCTTATTTGACTGCATCGATTCGAAATCAATTTTTTTTATTGAACAGAATTGTGCTGTGCTCGCATTTAGGCACTACCTATTTCATATTATTAGTTAGAGATAGTGTTTGTACTTAAGGCAACATGAAGGTAAAACTGATTTGGGGTTGACCAACGGGCGTACGGACCCGAACACTATATATGCTCCTCTACTTTCGAAATAAAGAAAAAAACTGACGACGGTAAAAGCTATGTACATAAAATTATAAATCAGCACCCTTTATATATATTTATTATAAAAGTAAAAACTAAAAAAAAAAAATACTCATAAAATTTACGGATCGAGCAGTATCGTTCAACGGACAACACAAATAATAAGTTTATACTGTATAATTTATTACATACAAATGGCGACATGCTTACTAAGTTTGTTATGCTTCAAGAATCCTGTCAAAGAGTTCATATCCACACAAACAACACAACACAAATTTTACTTTTTAACATCGCGCTTTTTGTTTGCTTTTGACGTTGCCGAAAACGTCAGGAAAATGCGTCATTTTTATCATTTATCTCCACTTTGGAAGCCTGTAGCGTGAAAACGAACTCCGTAGTCAAGGACTTTCTTTACGCCAAAATGCAAATAATTTAATTTTGATTATATCTGGAGTTTTTAAGAAATATTGATCGGTTAGTAATTTTTTATTGAATGAAAATGTTCAAAAACATGACTTTTCATGTTCATTTTCCTATTATATTCAATATAATTTTGATACAAAACCAACACATCTTCGGAAGGTCATAACTCGAAAACAAGGTCCGTGACCATATTTTTTTATTGCATTTCCTTATTCCTCCCATCATAAGCTATCTATGACTACTTTTTAAAGAAAATTGATCGGACAGTCAATTTCGTATACTTTACCTTAAAAATAAACATAGTAAAGAAAGACTTTTTCACCCAAACAGCTTTGACAAGTAGGGAGATTTTATGGCCATGTTTACCTTTTTGATTGTTCATTGACCAATACACTTAATAAAATAGAAGTCAATAAGTGGAACATAACATTACTTTATAGGAGAATTTATCCATGTTAAACAAAATAACGTTTAAAACCAATGATATTTGGTATTTGCAAAATATGAGCGAGGAAGTTAAAGAATACATTTTTATGTTAGTAACTTTTCTATCAAACTGACGAAAAAGTTTTACCATTTTTCCCCATTTGAAAGGTCAATCTTTTACAATTTTGATTGATTAAACGAAATCTAGAAAACCTGACCTGTTGTAATAAACCTTAAACATTTAACATATCTTCATTGCATATTTGTCTGACAAAATCTGAAACCTTGGGCACGTTCAACATTCCTTCCTTGGGCACCCCTGGGTAGATTATTAGTCCTGGGTTTAAAAATAAACAGGATGTGGGTAACTTAAGAAAAGTGTACATTCAGAACATTTCCTTAACCTTGTATTATCCCAAGTGATGGTGTTTTTTGTCCCTAGGCAACCCTGGGTTTTAATTGTCAAACACAAACAATGTTTTTTTTTTTCAATTTGACCCATTAAAGACAATAATACTAAAAGCTATGTTTCATCTTACAGATTTTGACCAGGGCACATTTTCTGCCCTATACTGGGACTGGTGAAGAAGTAAGGGCAGCTTTCTTACAGCTAAACCAAGCTCTGGATGATTATATCAGAAAGACTGCACAAGAATGGATGCTAAGTTTAGAAAAGGTATACTTTTGTTTTCATCAATGCACAAAATTTGTGGTTTTTATGGGTGAGAGCCAACCACAAACATGTGTGTGTGTTGGTGTTTAACGCCCTTTATCGACACACCTGAGCCATGTAGGGCGGTCAGTTTTATTGGTGGAGGAAACCATTGACCTTCAGGGTAGGTAACTGACAAACCTAATCACATACAGTTTGGGAAGTTCCTTTTTTGTTAAATACAAATGGGACTCCAACACCAGCTGAGAGGTTATCGGCTAGTGATCAATATATGAATATGAATATGGAAATATGACTACTTGTAGAAACATGTACAAACACTGAAGCAAAAAATGTTCTCTTCAAGAAAGCCACAATAATTTATAAATCCAAAGTATTTTAAAATGAATTGCTATATGGTCAAAGAACCACATCATCTTTCTGTTCAGTGTGTCCTGCTTTGTGTTTTACAAGAACAGCTAAGGCTGACCTGTTATTAGGTTCTTTGTTGTATACCTGTTTCAGGATGTTGATTTCCTCAAGGTAAAAATTAAAAATTTTAAAGCTGATAATTGCTTTCTAATTTATACAAATGTTATTTTGTTGATCTTTTAGGAACCAATGAAACTATTGGATGTACCTTTGATGTGCAGAAGTAATTTAAGACCACCAATGCTGGATATTAATTTTGACAGGTAATTCAAAAGGACAAGCTCAAAATATTTTAAATCTGCAGATGCTTCATCTGAGGAAGGTTCATTACCTGGTACATGTATTCCGATTTATCTGTTGGAACCTAAACTTGGCAGACACTAACTATAACTAGAATGTTTAGTATATATATATGAAAGAGGCATTATTATACATCTATTGACAAACCATCAGAAAAAAAAAAAGAATTAAGGTAAATTATACCTTATATTATGAAAAGGCAGAAGATTGTTAAAAGCAATACCATACAGAAAAAAGAAAAATACACAGACTTAGCGCACCTGACAATAAACTGCCCAAGAATTATCAGGAAAAAAAACATTGGCTAATTAACAGGAAAATATGGTAAGTAAAATACTATTTTGCACCAGAGGGTATATATGTTTTCTTAATACTTGCAATTTGTCAAAACAACACTTGGATAGGTTAAACACACTTTATATACTGTAATAAACCATATATTTCCATTTTCTTTATGTCAGGAGGTTAGAGAAGATTTTCCAAGAGGTCTACTACTGGGAGAGGATTGGATTTGATATTCCTCATTACATCAGAATTGCTACTAACAG
The DNA here is from genome assembly GCA_963971305.1 of Arcuatula senhousia. Classification (NCBI taxonomy): domain Eukaryota; kingdom Metazoa; phylum Mollusca; class Bivalvia; order Mytilida; family Mytilidae; genus Arcuatula; species Arcuatula senhousia. The sequence continues at coordinate 52,617,967 of OZ020304.1, forward strand.
ACGGGAAGACCTTAGAAGTCTCAAAGAGCATGTACTACTGGTTGTCAGAGACTACAACAGGTTTGGAATTTTTTATAGCCACTCTCATATTGTTCTTACGTTCATAAACTATTTTTTAGTTGAAAAGACAATGCATTTTGCCAGGTTTTTTTCGAAAATCAAAATATAAGCCAATTTTTTTCATAAACAAAAATACCAATATGACCTCATACCTGAAATTAAATTCATAGGCATTATTAAACAGTTTAATTTTTTTTAAGGTGACGTACATGAATGCATGAAGTGTATAAAATTATAAATTTTTGGATGGATTTTATGGAAGGAAAAATCTGGGTTATAAAAGGTGAATGTTGGTTGGTGGGCAGGGAAGAAATTTGTGCAACAATTTTCTAGCAACTTCTAATCACAGTCACTTGATATTTGGTATACAGCATTTGGTTGGGGTCCGGTCCTTTAATGTTGGATTTTATTACCAGTCTGTTGTTTACCTACTTCTTGTTTAAGGGCATCCGGTCATTTTTTAATATGACAGATTTTTGAATTGATGCTACAAATTTTGTAGATTCTTGTTTGTATTGGATGTGCTTTTAAATGATGTCTTTTTGAAAATAAATCTTAAAAATGTAAATGTCCTCATACCCATGGTTTCATTTTGATTGAAACTATGAAGTCAATATATCTTCATCATATTAAAGAAATAAATGAAAAAAAATAAAACCTTTGATACTTTTATAACAGAATTAAATGCTGTTTGATATTTTCATTTTGCTACATGATAGTTTTTTTTTCTATGTAAAAGAATAATAGCAGCCTTGTCATTTGAGGAGAGATCTCTATTTAGAGAGAGAATCAGATACCTGGACAAGAAAATCCACCCTGGACTCTCCAAACTGACGTGGGTTTCCCATGGTATATCTGAATACTTCGTGACAGATTGCCGAGCCAATGCCACCAAGATACAACTGACAGTTGACGATTACAAGGGAGCTAATACAGAGATTGCAGCAAAGTGTGTTAAGATTAGTGAGCTACTGTTGCTGAAGATTGAACCCAGGAGAGTTTATGAAAAGATGGATTTTGATTCCTCAATGGTAGCTATTAATATAGCATTGCATGCCAACAGTTCACGACAAAACAAATTCAAAATGCAAAATACATCATTTGTATGTTTAGTTATCAATAATGATACATGTTGTTGTTTGTACCGCAAATAGAAAATTGGATTTTAAAGAATATTAGGCCCAATGACATTTAAAATAAAGTTTTTTCGTTTGAATTTTCGGCCGAATTTCACAGAGTGAAAAATCAGGGTTATAAAATGGTGGTTGTTGGGTGGGCAGCGGGTGGGCAGGCAGGCATGCAGGCTGGGAAGAAATTTTTCTCAGCAACTACTAATCACAGCTACTTGATATTTGGTATACAGCATCAGATTGGGGTCCAATAACATGGGATTCCATTTCAGGTCTGTCTCTCACCTACTACCTGTTAACGAAATCCGGCTTTTTTGACTTTGACAGATTTTTATATGTTATAAAATTAAAATTAATGCTAATTGATATTTAGATATAAAGATAAATACTGCAGAATTGATTTCAATGATGTAAATAATGTTTCAGATAGACATCAATGCAGGGTAAGAAGGACATTGTAATATTTTATTTTTATTTCCTTTTGTAGAACCTACATAGGGAGAATGTCAGTAAGAGATTAAGTGACATCCATAATGATATAGTAAGGATCATGAGGAGGACATTTGATATCTTCAAGAAAGATGGGAGTGAGGTAACTTAAAGTGTTTTTATTACATATGACTCTGAAGTGAAAATGAATTAGAAATACAAAATGGTACAATGAAAAAAATGAATTTTAAAGCCATACACTTAATAACAAGCCATTTAGTGCCATTAAATGTTAATGATGAATAAGCAAATAGCAAATAGCAATCTTGTGAAGTACCATAGAATCCAAAAAGGACAGGATTATATTAAGCTGTATTTATTTGCAGGTCTGTATTCACAACAGTTGAATTTTGTCTTTTAATGTTTGTGCTGAAAGCATTAATTCTATTTTATTGTATTTCAGGTACAAGTTCATTGGCATAAGTACACAGAGAAGATGGACCATATGGTTGAGGAAGCCTTCAGACTGAACGTGAAGTGGTCACTCCTAGAACTGTTCAATGCTATCAAAGGTGATGGGAAGGCTGCCCCTAATCCATTGTTCAATATCAAAGTTCAACTGGAAGGTCATAAGGTACTTTAGAATTTTGAATAAATTTTTGTATTGTTGATAATAAAAATCAAGGAAATATAACTGAATTGTAAAGGTTCGGTTGGCTTTTGATTGTCAGTTTATCATAGATTGGATGTATTTTTAAGCTCATATATTTATCATAGGATTTTAGTACCGGTAACTGCCATTTTTAGGCTAATTGTAACTAAAATGTTTTAATATACTTAAGAGGACAGATAAAACCTGTATTAAAATTATTAGGCTAAAGGTTAGACATGGAATATCAATATATTTCACAATTTTAGCCTATGTCCAATTGTGTAAGTCTTATGATTTATCAATGAGGTTCCAAGATGGTATCAAGAATGAACAATTCTAAAACAGTTACATGTAGAATTGGATGACCTTGAACCTAAGGATTAAGATAGATTCATGTATAGATAGAGTTTGGTCTGATTTGGACTGTATTTCAGGTTGAGTTTGACCCATCACTTTCCCAGTTGGCTCATGTTGTCAGCAGTGAGTTTGGTCATATCACCAAGGCTATATCACATATCCAAAGACTTCCTGTTTTGTTGACCCCAAAGGAATGCTATAGTGAGGTATGGTTACATGTACAAATAATTAACATTTCCAGAATCATGTCAAAAATGTTATAAGAGCACAATTTTCAGTTCTTTTTGAGTTTAATGAATATGGAGTTCAATGCAAATGAAACCATTTCATTGTGGTAGAAGGTTAACGGTTCACTGTTTAAGAACATAATGCATTCATTGTATGATTCAAAACCAATCCTAAAATTATTGATGAAAGACCCACTTCTGGACATAATACATCTAACATAAAGGTCTCAAGTACCAATATAAGCTTTAATGAAGATATCTGCCCTAGGAAAATATATAATATTAAATGTGGTGGAGTTAAAATAGCTTTGTTGACTCAACCTTCCCCTATTGGTTATCTTCATTAAGCAGAAATATAGCACATTATAAACCTTTTCAATATATTACATATTTGCGTAAAGGAAATTCATAGTACCTTATTCCTTTTTATGATGCCTGTTTCAGCCAATTCATGAAGTAATTGCCAGAAACGAGGAGACAAGGAAGATGCACAGCCAGATAAACAAGGAGATGCAGACTAATGCAGCACTGATGCAGAATTATCTGAAGACTTGGGAGACCTACAGGGAGATCTGGGAAATTGACAAGGATATGTTTATACAGAGATATAAAAACTTAGACCCACCTGTGTCAGCTTTTGATGCTGATATTGCTAGGTTTGTGAATTTATGAAAAATAATGAGAGTGAAATGAATAATCATGAACTGTGATGAAAAACTGTCACTGATAGTTTATTAGGACTTGTTTGGTGTCCATGTTTTCCTTAAGATGGAAACTTGATTACCCTTAATAATTTACACTTACATTATCTGCATGAAAAAGTTAAGTCTCTATTTTTAAATGAATTGTATGCAATAAGTTGTGGAAGGCCTGCATAAACAAGGAAAATTATATTGTTATTTGCAATTATTCCAAAACATTTTTATTTATAAATGATATTGAAATTTTATAATATGAACATAGATCTTTTAATGATTATGCAGTGTAAGCCAACTTGAACTACTTAATAAAGTAATAAATGTATTAAGACAAAATTTCAAATCTTCTTTCTATCTATTTTTAGATATGATGAAGTTGCTAACAACATTGAGGCTCATGAGACAATTGGTATAATACAGTTTATGATGTTGGACTGTAGTCCACTGAAGTATGCCATCCTGAGCCACTGTCAACAGTGGCAGACTAAGTTTACAAAATTGCTGAAGCTGATGGCCACCAACAAACTACAGTCACTTAACACCTACCTGGTGGAGAATAGCGATAAGTGAGTATTGTTGTTGCACAATTATAAAAATCCATTGTTTTCATAACATTTTTCCAGAACAGTGTATTGTAATGGGCATTTCTCATGGTTGGAGAATATGGTAAGAAGATATATGAAATTGAAAAAAATATACACAAATTGTTGATTTTAAATCTCTATTCAGTCATTCAATTTAATGCTCAGTCATCAGTATTTAAAATGTCAAATTCTTTTGATTGTTGACATCTAAAGAGATGTAAAAGTCTTATTTTGAAATACAAATTCGTTTTTATTATGCCCCATCTATGAAAGTAGGGGGAATATAGTGTTTGGGTTCATTTGTCAGTCCCTTGGCCAGTCCATACATCCCTCCGTTTGTCCCAAATGTTGCCAGATGGGGCATTATGTCATTTTGACATATTCTTCTTTAGGAAAATTTAACTATATGAATTCTTGTTTCATAGAGTCTATTCCGGAATAATGCCATATTTATATATAGGGTCATTTAGGTTAAATTACAAAGGATTGTTATTATAAAACAAAGCAATATAAGATCACCATTATAGTTTATAGACTTAATAACTGTATGTCTGAAATTACAATTTCATTTACATTATTTTAGAATAAGCCAGCCACCCCAGACATTGTCAGAACTAGGTGTCAGTTTGAATCTCTGGGACAAACTTCATTCAGAGTTAGATGACACTGAGTCCCAGTTTGCTCCACTCAATGAAGAGTTCCAGATCCTTGAGAAATACCAAGTCTCTGTTGAGGAGGTACATCTACAGAAACTTGGAAAGTTAACTGATGAATGGACAATTTTCCAAGAAAGTTTGAAGGATGCTGAGGGAATGCTGAAAAAGCATAAGGTAAGTTTCATATGTTATATACAGAGGTAGATCTGAAAATCTTTAAATTGGGTGCAAGGGGTGCTGCCTATTGCAGGGTTCCCACTTCATCCTTGAATTCAAGGAAACCTGGAAAAGTCCTTGAATTTCATTTCAATGTTCAAAAACCTGGAAAAATCCTTGAATTTTATCAAATATCCTTGAAAAACCCTGGAATTTTGTAATATGCAGATTTGTTGACCGTTTGATAAAAAAAAGACCGAAAAATATTGGATTTTTAAAAAATTTTTGGACTATTTTAGTCCTTGAAAATGACCTCAATACCCTTGAAAAGTCCTTGAAAAACCCTTGAAATTTGTGTCCAAAAAATAGTGGGAACCCTGCTATTGCCTAAAGGAAGTAAATAGGGAGTGGTCCAGGCAGAAAATCTGCTTAAAATGAATTTTTTTATTGAAGAGGGTGTGGGATTCAAATCCCATGAACACTCTTTCTGGATCTGTTACTGATATGTATAGATTTTGTTTTTATATTGTCATGATTGGTGTTTAAGATTAAGGGTTTGATGGGTTTTCCATAGAATTTTTGCCTTCTGCTACTTAAACTGCAAGCATATCGTGTCAGGACATGCTGAAACAGTTGTTTATCATTTTCACAATTAATTGGAATTGGCTTTTTCTAGACTGAAAATGATGAAGCATGCTAGTTAAAGATGCGTTTCCTATTAAAAGCCTTGAGGGATGCAAGATGTTTCATTAGCTGGGATACAAATATTTTGTTCCATTTCTGAATAAATGTGGTAATACCCTTTTATCCTTTTCAGGACATATTCAAGACTGGATTGTTAGCCCAATCTGATGAATTCAAGCGACAGGTCCATATCTTGTTGGATAACTTCCAGAAGAATGGTCCATTCACCAGCACCATAGGGCCAGGTGAAGCCCTAGAAAGTATCCATCAGTATGAGGAGCAGCTTATTGCCTTTAAGCAGACCCAGCAGCAGATAAGAAGTGGTCTTAACATATTCAAGATTGATCAGCCTCCCAATAAAGAGATAATGTTTCTGGAGAAGGTCAGTTTACATTATGTTATGTATATTGACATAATTAATTGATAAATATCTATGACATTAATATGTATGGGGGAGCAAGGGCAATTGGACACACTATTTAAAAAAATATTTTAAAGGTCATAGCAGTATTTTAGCCAAAATCAAGAGCAACTAAATGTGTAAGCCATTTTAGTCAGTCTATTTGTCTCTTTATCCCACCTCATGTTATTCTTTTTATGTAACTCTTTTCTTGAAAACTGTTAAGGTAGATGGGGTGTCTATCACTGAGCATCTTTTTGCACATCTATCAGAATTTTAAAATTTATAATGCTTGTTATTCTAATTGATTTCTATTGGGCTAGATAAACATCAAAATTTATATTTAAAACAAAATTTTTGATAAAAACACCTTATTTTCGAATTTTAATATAATTTAAGGGGGAGATAATTTGTATGGAAATGATGGAAAAAACACATTTTTAGCTTTTTTCAAAAACTTTGATGGTGAACTTTGTTTTTTATTTAGTATATTTACAAATACATACAAAACACAAATTTAAAAAAAAATCTATGGAGTATTAGAATTTTCCCCATTGATCCTATATAAACAGTAATAAATCATGCATTTTTCAAAGTCGTTTCTACAAAAATTCTGATGGTGAACTTTTAATTTTATTATTGAGATTTAAAGTACCAGTCTAGTGCTAACTGTGACCAAAATTTTAAAAAATTTCTATGGATAACTTTTTAGACACCCCATCTACCTTAAGTCACATTTGTTGTTGACATTTTCTTAAACTGTTAATCATAAAAGGATTACACATTTCCAACTTATATGTGCCTAACAGCCATTACTTTGTTTATTAATGGACACATTTGCTTGTTATAAAATGCTGAATGCTAAACAATTTATTTTCTAGGAATTACAATATATTGAGGACATTTGGCATATCAATAAAGAATGGGAAGGACTTTGGAAGGATTGGAAGACAGAGAAATTTTCAGAGTTGAAGACAGAAGACATGGAAGCAACATCTATTGGACTTCATAAGAAACTTCTCAAATATAGCAAGATGTTGGCTGTAAGTTTTAACTGTTAAAAAGTTTTTGATGATTTATTTTCAAGTCTATCACATACTGCGGATTACTTTTTGAATGTAATATTTCACGATTTTAGTACTATATTAACCTTGTAACTTGTTTCATTTTTAAATGATTTTCAAAATAAAATTTACCATACCTAAAATGATCATAGCACTGTAACATCCCTGTAACATGGAAATTCCAATGAATTTTATATCTGGAGAAGACCTTGAATTTTGATTAATTTGAAAATATCCTTAAAAATCTGGAATTTGCTAGTGGTCAATCAATCAAGAACTGAATTTCAGAAATTTTATTATCCAAGATAATTTGATCACCTATCTTTCATATAATTCTTTGAAATTACATAAATACCCTTGAAAAACTCTTGACTTCTTTTCACCAAAATGATGGCAAGTATTGCTTAATTCTTCTTTTTTTTGTCCCCCGCCGCAACGCGGAGCGGGGACTTGGAAATGCCGGTGTCCGTCCGTCCGTCCGTGCGTCCGTCCGTTCCTTTTAAACCAACATTATGTGTCTTTTCGTGAGTCTGCGGAATACATTATGTGTCTTTTTTTATTGTGGGACTAGTCCCACAATGATCAGAAAAAAACACCTGATTTGTCACCCTTATGGGACTTTCAGTCCTTATGCAAGAGTTGCACAATGTCATGTGTCCATACTTGGACATTTGCATTGCCCATGTGATAGACAGGACCATAAAATCTCTTTTTTAAAAGTTCCATAAAGCATCCAATAGAAATAGATTTTGATGGTAACCAATAAAAATACATTTAACAAAAAGAAAGGTAAAGTCCCACAATGTATATATGGACACTTTGGAATGGACAGGAAGTGAGATTTCAGCCAATCAGAATAAGCCTTTCATCAGAAAATACATAGTCTCATGAGGTGCAGTGTGGCATTGACCAGTGACAACTTATGGGACTTTAATTATAAGGTAAATATACTATGGAATTAGTTATACTTTATGTAGTGCTAACAATATTTTTTTGTCTTTTGATTCTGATATGCATTGGCCATATAGCTTATCAGAATACTCAATATAAAAGAACTAGAACATTGATATATTTGGAAAACTGGAATCGCATTGTGTTTAGAGTTTGGATATCACTTTTTGGAGTTGAAGCACAACCTTTTCTTCATTAGGAATATGGAATCCACTTTGAATATTTTGTTAACAATTATCATAATTCTTTTATGTTTAATTTTACTATGCGCATTCCACATAGCTGTAGTGAGCACATTGTTTAATAAAAGGATATATAATTTGTTGAAAAAATGGGATGATCAATTTTCAAGATAGGTGAGTTTGTTCTATTAATAGATAAGCAGATAATGAATTATAAAAATGTGTTCATTGTAGAATATTTTAGTTTTGTAATAATAGTTGAAATAAATAAAAACATGATAGAGGGAGGGTAGGAGGGGGTATGATCTCAAAGTCCTGCAAAATAAAACAAGAAATCCCGGATTCCCGTGAAAATAATTTGTGATTCCCACAATTTATTTCATTTCTTAACAAGTAACTTAAAAAGTCACATGATTTAATTTATAAGTCCCGCAACTGTAAGTAAACGTAACTTAAAAAGTCCCACAATTTATTTCATTTCTTAACAAGTAACTTAAAAAGTCCCACAACTAAAAGTCCCATAATGCAGTGGTCCCAGTATTTTTTTCATTCAAAACAATTAACATTAATAGTCTCACAATTTATTGCCTTCTTAACAAATACCTTGAAAAGTTCCACAACTTGAAGTCCCATAATGCAGTGGTCCCATTATTTATTTCCTTTTAAAGCAATTAACATTAATAGTCCCACAATTTATTTCATTTCTTAACAAGTAACTTAAAAAGTCCCACAACTTAAAGTCCCATAATGCAGTGGTTCCATCATTTATTATTTAATTTCTTAACAAGTAACTTAAAAAGTCCCACAACTAAAAAGTCCCATGATTTAATTTTTAAGTCTCGCAACTGTAAGTAAAAGTAACTTAAAAAGTCCCACAATTTATTTCATTTCTGAACAAGTAACTTAAAAAGTCCCACAACTAAAAGTCCCATAATGCAGTGGTCCCAGCATTTTTTTCACTCAAAACAATTAACATTAATAGTCTCACAATTTATTGCCTTCTTAACAAATACCTAAAAAAGTCCAACAACTTAAAGTCCCATAATGCAGTGGTTCCATCATTTATTTACTTTCTTAACAAGCAACTTAAAAAGTCCCACAACTCAAAGTCCCATAATGCAGTGGTTCCATCATTTATTTACTTTCTTAACAAGTAACTTACAAAGTCCCACAACTTAAAAGTCCCATGATCTAATTTAAAAGTCTCGCAACTGTAAGTAAAAGTAACTTCAAATGTCCGACAATTTCATTTCTTAACAAGTAACAAAAAAAGTCCCATAATGCAGTGGTCCCAGCATTTTTTTTTTATTTAAAACAATTAACATCAGTGCTGCCAAGTTTTCATCACGAAAATGCGTGAGATTTGGTAAAAAAATCAAAGATCAAAGGAAAAAATAACAAAGATCAAAGGAATTTTCCAACAAATTCAGATCAAAATGTGTGATTCTCACGCAAAATCTGTGAGACTTGACAGCACTGTAACATTAATAGTCTCACAATTTATTGCCTTCTTAACAAATACCTTAAAAAGTCCCACAACTTAAAGTCCCATAATGCAGTGGTTCCATCATTTATTATTTAATTTCTTAACAAGTAACTTAAAAAGTCCCACAACTTAAAAGTCCCATGATTTAATTTATAAGTCTTGCAACTGTAAGTAAAAGTAACTGAAAAAGTCCCACAATTTATTTACTTTCTTAACAAGCAACTTAAAAAGTCCCACAACTAAAAGTCCCATAATGCAGTGGCCCCAGCATTTTTTTTCATTCGAAACAATTAACATTTATAGTCTCACAATTTATTGCCTTCTTAACAAATACCTTGAAAAGTTCCACAACTTGAAGTCCCATAATGCAGTGGTCCCATTATGTATTTCCTTTTAAAGCAATTAACATTAATAGTCCCACAATTTATTTCATTTCTTAACAAGTAACTTAAAAAGTCCCACAACTTAAAGTCCCATAATGCAGTGGTTCCATCATTTATTATTTAATTTCTTAAGAAGTAACTTAAAAGTCCCACAACTAAAAAGTCCCATGATTTAATTTTTAAGTCTCGCAACTGTAAGTAAAAGTAACTTAAAAAGTCCCACAATTTATTTCATTTCTGAACAAGTAACTTAAAAAGTCCCACAACTAAAAGTCCCATAATGCAGTGGTCCCAGCATTTTTTTCACTCAAAACAATTAACATTAATAGTCTCACAATTTATTGCCTTCTTAACAAATACCTTAAAAAGTCCAACAACTTAAAGTCCCATAATGCAGTGGTTCCATCATTTATTTACTTTCTTAACAAGCAACTTAAAAAGTCCCATAATGCAGTGGTTCCATCATTTATTTACTTTCTTAACAAGTAACTTACAAAGTCCCACAACTTAAAAGTCCCATGATTTAATTTAAAAGTCTCGCAACTGTAAGTAAAAGTAACTTCAAATGTCCGACAATTTCATTTCTTAACAAGTAACAAAAAAAGTCCCATAATGCAGTGGTCCCAGCATTTATTTTTTATTCAAAACAATTAACATCAGTGCTGCCAAGTTTTCATCACGAAAATGCGTGAGATTTGGTAAAAAATCAAAGATCAAAGGAATTTTCCAACAACTTCAGATCAAAGTGTGTGATTCTCATGCAAAATCTGTGAGACTTGACAGCACTGTAACATTAATAGTCTCACAATTTATTGCCTTCTTAACAAATACCTTAAAAAGTCCCACAACTTAAAGTCCCATAATGCAGTGGTTCCATCATTTATTATTTAATTTCTTAAGAAGTAACTTAAAAGTCCCACAACTAAAAAGTCCCATGATTTAATTTTTAAGTCTCGCAACTGTAAGTAAAAGTAACTTAAAAAGTCCCACAATTTATTTCATTTCTGAACAAGTAACTTAAAAAGTCCCACAACTAAAAGTCCCATAATGCAGTGGTCCCAGCATTTTTTTCACTCAAAACAATTAACATTAATAGTCTCACAATTTATTGCCTTCTTAACAAATACCTTAAAAAGTCCAACAACTTAAAGTCCCATAATGCAGTGGTTCCATCATTTATTTACTTTCTTAACAAGCAACTTAAAAAGTCCCATAATGCAGTGGTTCCATCATTTATTTACTTTCTTAACAAGTAACTTACAAAGTCCCACAACTTAAAAGTCCCATGATTTAATTTAAAAGTCTCGCAACTGTAAGTAAAAGTAACTTCAAATGTCCGACAATTTCATTTCTTAACAAGTAACAAAAAAAGTCCCATAATGCAGTGGTCCCAGCATTTTTTTTTTATTCAAAACAATTAACATCAGTGCTGCCAAGTTTTCATCACGAAAATGCGTGAGATTTGGTAAAAAATCAAAGATCAAAGGAATTTTCCAACAACTTCAGATCAAAGTGTGTGATTCTCATGCAAAATCTGTGAGACTTGACAGCACTGTAACATTAATAGTCTCACAATTTATTGCCTTCTTAACAAATACCTTAAAAAGTCCCACAACTTAAAGTCCCATAATGCAGTGGTTCCATCATTTATTATTTAATTTCTTAAGAAGTAACTTAAAAGTCCCACAACTAAAAAGTCCCATGATTTAATTTTTAAGTCTCGCAACTGTAAGTAAAAGTAACTTAAAAAGTCCCACAATTTATTTCATTTCTGAACAAGTAACTTAAAAAGTCCCACAACTAAAAGTCCCATAATGCAGTGGTCCCAGCATTTTTTTCACTCAAAACAATTAACATTAATAGTCTCACAATTTATTGCCTTCTTAACAAATACCTTAAAAAGTCCAACAACTTAAAGTCCCATAATGCAGTGGTTCCATCATTTATTTACTTTCTTAACAAGCAACTTAAAAAGTCCCATAATGCAGTGGTTCCATCATTTATTTACTTTCTTAACAAGTAACTTACAAAGTCCCACAACTTAAAAGTCCCATGATTTAATTTAAAAGTCTCGCAACTGTAAGTAAAAGTAACTTCAAATGTCCGACAATTTCATTTCTTAACAAGTAACAAAAAAAGTCCCATAATGCAGTGGTCCCAGCATTTTTTTCATTCGAAACAATTAACATTAATAGTCTCACAATTTATTGCCTTCTTAACAAATACCTTGAAAAGTTCCACAACTTGAAGTCCCATAATGCAGTGGTCCCATTATGTATTTCCTTTTAAAGCAATTAACATTAATAGTACCACAATTTGAATACCTGTAAGGTAACAGACAACTCACTGTAAAGTTTCTTGTTGTGAAAGGAAATAAATTGTGGGACTTTAAGTTGTTAAACTATTTAAGCACAAATTTTTACTTAAAAAGTCACACAATGTTATTTCCTTTCAAAACAAGAAACTTTAAATGTCCCAAAAATTTATTTCCTATTAAACAAGAAACTTAAATAGTTCCACAGACTAATTTGCTAGAGAAGAAACAACATTGAATGCCTTTAAAAAATGCATTCCACTAAAACTATATGAACGACAGGTATTCTGTTTTAATTCTAATGAATATAAGATGCAACATATTCAGGATTTAGCCATTTAGAAAATTTTAAAATTTCTGTCACTACTGTACAGACTGTTTAAATTGGTTAATATTGTTTAATTGAACAGTGTGAAATCCTTGCACTGCAATTCAACCTGGTCATTCCACACTGAAGAAGGTAATTCATCTCAATTTGATGTTGGTGAAGAAAATCATGCATTTGAAATTGCATGTGGTACCTAAAATATTAAAATCAGCCTTAAAGTTACTTTACAAGTGTTACACAGGCAAATTTGGCTCACATGAGTTTCACATGAAAAAGTTCACATGAAATTCACCCGAATCGAGCTTATACGTGAAACTCACATGAAAAAGTTCACATGATTTTCACGTGAAATGAGCCTTCACATGAAATTCACATGAATCTCACGTGAGTTTCACGTGAAATTCATGTGAATCTCACATGAAAACACTTCACATCAATTTCATGTGAAAAATTCACATCAATTTCACGTGACCCAGTTTCATGTGAAACTCACATGATTTTCATGTGAAATTCATGTGAGATTCACATGAATATCAAGTGAAGCTCGATTCACGTGAAACTCATGCGAGCCAAATTTGCCTGTGTAGGATACATGTAGAAAAGAAAGGAAATGGGAATATGCTCAAGATACACAAACTCAGCCATGGTGAGAACACAACATTAAAAAAATACAGGCCACACATTGGTCTTCAATGATTGGTGGGATAATCCCACACCAAAGAGTGGACCGCAGTTGGCCTCAAACAAAAAATATGTACTAGTTAAAGAAAGTAGACACCCCCATAGACTCCTTAACATAAATGTAAATAAAAAAATAAAAAAACAGACAAGACTCACAAAGGTCGGAAATCCTGACTTAGGACAGGCGCAAAAATGTGTTTGGTTTGAACTTAAGTTTTGTGGGTACCCAACCCTCCCCCTTTATAACACACAGTAAAAGCCAGTTTAGATGCAGTCTGAGTCAGATGTGAAAAATCATAACAAAAACAACTTATGATAAAACATAGATACAAATAACACATGAGACTACTAGCAGTTACTGACATGCCAGCTCCAGACCACATACAAACCAAAAGGAAAGATTTCAAAAAAAAATTCATATATATGTAATTTTTGTGTGTGCCTTTAAAAAAAATGAATTTTGAATTATAGATACCACAAAATGCCAAAAAGAAAAAGACGAGATGAATTAGGAAGGAAAGTTGAGGGCCATTTGCAAAAAAAGTCGTACAAGGTAATTAGAGAAAATTTGATTAATAATCTGTGAGTGTTTTCTTACTCAAAAATGATATTTCAAGCATGTTTTTATTCAAAACAATAATTTGTATACTGTCATATTTTGTTTTGCCTGTAATAGAAGGTGAGACAGTTATAATTTTTCCAGCAGAGGTATGAAAAATTTTAGAACTGATTAATATACAATATAAAGAAGTGGGACTTTTTGTAAGAAAAAGTTGGACAGTAGTCTCTTAGTGATATTGTCCAAAGCAACAGGAAGTTGGTACTGACCATGTGATTTTAAAAAATGGCTACATCAATAACTGACATTCCAGCAGCATTTTTAGTGTTCATAACAGACTCTGCATTTTATTCAGCCAGTTTCTTCTGCATTTATAATAACATTTATTATCTTCATTGTTGGACAGACTGCTTACATATCATGCTGTTTTTTTCATTTGAGAATTTTAATTTAACCACCATATTCTGTAACCAGAATTCAGTTTTTGCAATTGGATATACTTTTTAACATAAAGGTATAACAATAAGCATGTGAAAATGGTTACCAGATTTTAAAGGAATAGGTTGTGACCAGGGATGGGGTAATCATAATCAGTAATGACAAACAATTGTAACTGATTTCATTTTTCTAAGTAATCACATGTAATCAGTAATCATTGAAATTTTTGATTACAAGTAATTATATGTAATCGATAACTGAGGTAAAAAGTGCTGTAATCTTGATTAATTTTGGATTACATTTAGATTACATTAGAGAAATTGTATTATAAAATGGATTCATTTAAAATGTTTCCCTTTTTGTTTTACATTACCACAGGCTTTTAACTGGCCCTTATTTTCCTAATTTTCCTCCTTTTTTTTGAGGTTCAAAAACCTTATTTACATATGAATTTCTCGATGAAAAGTTATCAAAACGTCCCCTATTTTTTACCTAAAATTCCTTATGTATCTCTAAAAAAGCCCTTATTTTTTCAAAATATTTTCCCTAAAAATGCCCTTAGTTTTAACCAAAAGTCAGTTGAAAGCCTGTTACCATGATTACATATATTATGAATATGATTAACTTTTAAATGCATGGATCAATTTGAATAAAATTCTAGGTTTACTTGCTTAAGTATTTAAAACTAAATTACAATAAAAATCTTTGAAATAAAACATGCTATGTAATAAAAAAAATCTTAATACTCAGAACATATATTTTATCCCAATAAAGACAGTAATGTTAAGCATGTATTTAATATAACTAATAATGGTGTGACGAAATGGGATTTTTATTTGTAAAACTTTTCTATTAAATAATAATAATAAAAATTGCAACAAAGTTCCAGACAATAAATTTTGCTACGCCTTACACGCGTTTCATCTATTACAGACTCATCACAGGCGTTCTATCAAAATATTTTAAAAACCAAACATAATATTCAAATAATGAAGAGCATTGAGCAATAACCACCCCTCCCCAAAAAAAAATAATGAAATGGGACACCAAAATATGACTAAGATTAACTAACCCTTTTTTATGTATTGTAAGCCTTAGCTTTTGAAACAAGATTAAGGTGAGCATTTCAGATTCTTTCAATTTGAACTTCTAGTAAATTTCATGTTATATTTTATGTAGGACATGTTTCTTTGGAGCAAAGTTCCAATTCCAAGACTAAAAGAGATATTTTGGCCTACAAAAGGAATCAGAAGAGAGGGTAAAGACATGGTAGTTTTTATTCCTAGTGACTTTGCAGAGTAAGTTTTATCATGTATTTAATGTCCACTATAACAGGCATATGTTTTACATAGGCAAAAACATTTAGACAAGTTTTTATGGAGATATATACTTTAAAAAATATTACCTAGGCATCTAATATTTGGTTAACCTTTTTGGTCAGTCATGTTGCACCCCAACATACAGTGTTCAACGTGCTGTAGTTGTTTGACATTTGACATACCAGTTTTTAGCTCACCTGTGAGCTAATGCCATCACTTGGAATCTGTCGTTGTTAACTTTTTTTCAAAAATCTTCTTCTCTGAAACTGCTGAAGATATTGCTTTTAAACTTTACATACCTCATTTATGGGACTATTTTACTAAGATTGCAAAAATTGTGACTGCTGACCAAGCAATATGGCCACTGCAGTTGCTAGAACAGGTGAGGTCAGATCCCTGCTTTTGGCTTATAAATCAAAAAGTATAACTTATAGAGAAAATCTGATGGAACTTTCCTTCTTCAGCATAAAAAACTCTACAAAAGTCTCCATTAGGTTAGTTTAAACATATTTATTTACCCTGGATTGGGAAACAAGCTTAATGCTTATATTAATCCCTCTCCAGCTAGCAGATTGCGAGTGTGGCCTTTGTAGCGGCCCCCATTGAGCCTACTCTTATCGAACTCTACAAAGGGGTTTTTAACGTGCATGGGGTATTGCTCTCCCATACACGGGACAACCTTTTTTCGCCCCTTCCGAAGGACTAGCATCGGTTCTTGAGACCATCCTCGCAAATGGTGTCAAGAGAGAGTCGGAAAATTGGTTCATGAAATTTTCACCCCTGACGAGGATCGAACCACGAACCACGGTGTTAGTAGCCCGACGCGTTAACCACTACACCACCGGCTCTCTCCATTAGGTTGAAGTTGTCAGATGACCTCTTTTAGGGGTTATGGCCCTTTAAAGGTGTAAAGTATCATTTTTTCATGTGTTTGGCCTATATAATGAAAACCATATCAGATAAAGAAAAGTTATTGCATGAGTAAACTTTCAGCTAAATAAGCTCTACAAAAGTCTTTATTGCGTTAAAGTTGTCAGGCGATCCCTTATAGGGGTTATGGCCCTTTAAGAGTGAACTATTGCATTTTTTTTGTGTGTTTTTGGCCTATAGAATGAAAACTATAGCACATAGAGAAAAGCTGTTGCTTGGGTAAACCTTCAGCTCATTGAGCTCTACAAAGTTTCCATTTGGTCAAAGTTGTCAGATAGGGTCTCACCATTAAGGTCAATTCCACTCATTTACAGCAAAACTGAATGAGGTGCAGTTAGGTCACATATTATGTTAGCCATGCCCCTTAATAGGCTATAATATTAATTAGATAGATATTGAGTGATATCTGTGGCATTTAGCTATTTAACTATAAACCACTCTCCATGTAATTTTAAAACTATAGAATGGTTATATATATGTAATGTCTCTCACTGATCTTGATTCAAAATATGCTTTAATTAGCCAGTGTTCTCCCCAGGCCCTTAAAGCATCCTGGCAATGTGATGCTATCTGGTTCAAATGTGATGCTATCTGAAATTACTTTTAATATACTCTATATAGAAAATGTGATGCTATAATTTTAGTCAGAAGATGCTATTACAATAAAACTGAAAATACCAGGATGTTATTAAAAATTTCTAGAGAGAACACTGATTAGCATGGCATTTCAACATTCAGCTCTTTTATATCATTACATTGCAAGTAATTTTTTTTCCTGCTCTGTAAACATATGATTGTTATATAAATATTTTATTTACAGAATAAGGGTTGATATAGAATCCTGTCAAACTTTTCCTGGAAATAATTATGAGACACTAAAGAGTCATAGCATTGGTATAGACAAATGATTGTTACTGTTCTGTTTTGTTCATTTGGACATGGCATCTGTGTTTTTGGTTTTTGTTTAGCTTTAATTTTACAATTTCACTTTACAAAAAAAAGATATTCCTGTTATTTATACTTTTTAAGCATTAAAAATTTCAAAAACAAAACCAAGAAAATATTAATTTTGTGTTAATAGCATAATTGTTCAATGTTTAAAAACCACCTCTTTTTCTAAACCAAATTATCACTGGTTATGGAAAAAAAAATCATTTCTCCAGTTTCAGTTATTTTGGTTGGTATCTATTTTTTTATCCCCCCCCCCTAAAAATTTGAGACTTGTTTGCACATGTTGCTGAAAGGAATCAATATAACATAAACACTTCATTGTGATTGACTTTTTATTTTCGTGGCAATTAAGCTAAGTAACCCCCAAAACCACAATAATTGATACCACATAAATAATAATGAAACCTGACAGTTTATGATTATTTTTTTTTACAAACATTGAAAAGCAATAATCGAAAACACATAAGGCCAAAAGATACAAGTGTGTTAACGTTATACAGGGATGAAAATGTGTGATTAATGTAAATTAAGTTTTTAGAAAAAAAACAACAACAAAACAATTACATGCCTGATAGGGTTATTTGTGAAAATTGTTCAAATTCCATAGAAGGTTAATAATTTTTATCAAATTGATAAGTAAATTTTCATCCTGGTTCATCCCAACTTTATAGATGGTAATATTGATTTTAATTTGAAATTTTTACAAGACTCATAATTTTTTCACAATGTAGCCCCGATACATTGAGTTTCCACCATTCTCACTCAGCGGCCAAAGGGTGTAATGAAACTTGAATTTCAAATAAGCCTATATCAAAAGATGTTTCCTTGAAAATTAATGGATGATTATTAAAACAGCAAATTAAACTTAAAATGAAGGAACACACATGGTGAGCCCCAGACTTTAACACACATGTATTTTTTTTTGCAAATATAGCCATGTTCATTTTGTTACTTTATCAGTTTTGCCAAACATCCTTGAAACCTGGACAAACAGAGGCGGATCCAGAGATTCTGAAAAGAGGGGGCCCACTGACTGGCCTAAGAGGGGGCCCGCTTTGGTCACGCTTCAATGATTTCCTATATATTCAACCAAATTTTTCCGCCAAAAGGGGGGGCCCGGGCCCCTTAGTGCCCCCCCCCCTGGATCCGCCTATGACAAAGTTTGAATTTCATTTATGTATTCAAGATCCTGGTAGGATCTTGAATTTTGAAAAATTGAAAATATCCTTGAAACATGTCAAACATCCTGGAATTTGAAAATTTAACAACCAGAAGGTGGTGGTAAGGCACGGACCATTTGATGTTCTGCGGGGGGGGGGGGGGGGGCTGGGATTTTACCTTGAGCCGGGAAATTTTTTCGCGCACTTTCCTGCCAGATTATTTTTTTCTCACACATATTAAGCAAGAAAATTTTTTTGGCAAGATTTTTTTTTTCAATCGGCAAGATTGAAGCCAGATTTTTTTTTCAACCTAGGTGCTGGCCAGATTATTTTTTTTTTACAAAAATCAGGGCTGAGAAACTAGTCAAAATGTGTGAAAAATGAGGAATTTTCCAATTTATGGCCTGTTTAAAGTGCTAAGGCTAAACCTGTGGTGAAAATATTTTGCAAAGTCTTACTGATATGAAAAGTTTGTTCATACCTTAACATATTTTAGTTTGACAAATCATAGTACTTGAAAAAATAATGAAAATACCCGGCCGTTTTAGGGCCTTCATGGCTCTACTCCTTTAGGCTTAATTTTTTTCGACCCTCCCCCCTCTTTCAACTATTATGTAATTAGCGACCAAAAGGGGCCGAAATGGTAATATTTTTATTTTAGGTCCGATTTTGAAAATTTTTGTTTGCAAGTTTGTTCTTGTCAGTAGCAAATCCAAAATTTAAATTAAATTGTCGTGCCCCCCCCCCCTTTTTTCACCTGTTACATATTTAGTGGTCAAAAAAGGTTGAAATCGAAATTTTTCTATTTTTGGTCTGATTTTGAAATTTCTTTCAGCAAGTTTGTTCTTGTCAACTAGCGAATCTAAAATTTAGATAATAGATATAAGCGACCCCCCTTTTACACCCCTTACATAACAAGGGCCCAAATGTTTATTTGTTCTTATACATGTAATAACTTTGGTCCTAATTGAGCGAATTGCTACTTCATCTCCTTTTGAAAAAAAAATCCGGTTCAAATGTGAACAGAAAGTCTACCAAAAGCTGCATGTGTCCAAAGCTATTGACTATCCATATTTGGCCTAAAACGTACAGGGTTCAATATGTCACGGTCGTATCATGCTGCGCTCAGCGAAGCTTTTTTTTCAGTATTTAACAGCAGAATTTTTTTTTTAAATGTTATCCTGTGCATGCATTCTCTTCTTCTTTCAACTTTTTAAAATTTTGTCTAATAGTAAAAATTGAATGCACATCCAAAACGCTAATTTTTGAAAAAGAAACATATTAAAAAAATTTGCTCACTCCCACCTTATTTTTTCATGCATTGTGCGATGAACTTTTAATTATTTTGGCATGGCCTAAATGGGACATTTCAATCATGAAAATATTATAAATAATAAAATCATTCATTTCTGATGATTTGTGTATTGCATATAATGATCTGAATTACCTTTTTTTGGTGGGAAACTTCCTGAGGGTTTAATAAATTTTTATGCTGCTTAAATGAACCCTGTAATTCTCTTTGTGAATATCTATAAATTAATTTTAACTCCGAAATCACGACAACTCATCTATATCTTTATTTGTTTTGTTCATTTTAGAAAAATGATTCTGATTCAGATATTGTCACTTAAATTTTAATGAAAACTTCACGTGATTTAACCAGTTTTGGAAGCAACCTGGTTGGCTGCTTGTTTGACTTTTGTAACAGCGTAAATAAGATCATGGAAACAATAATGTCTTTCAATCATGAATACTTTATTTAAATAGGAAAGTTGTCTTACCCTCATGGAAGTATTTCCAATTTTGAAGAGATCGAATAGAGGCCCCCATGTAAATACAGTGAATAATTATTTATTCTGATCTATTGGGATGACGTCATATGGCTTAAAAAATTGTAAAAAGATGGCTTTCTCCGGTGGAAAATGACATTCCGCGCTATCTTGAAAATGAGGGTATTTATCATGAGTATATATTAAAACAACATACTCCTTGTTTTAGAAGAATGGGGTATATTGATTTTTTTTAATCCAACCATGCGTCTATCTGTCTGCAACATAAAAATTCTTCGAACAATTTTGTCATCAACTACTTATCACAGCCTCTTTAAATTTGTAACTTTGTCCTATAGTACTATAAGGTGTAAAGCGATTTTATGCCCGTAACTCATCTACTGTCTGTTTACCGGTTTATTACAGACGCTGGCGACATACGTCTTCCGTGGAAGACCTCCATTCTAGTCTATTAATGGGTGTGATAATGATAGCCATATCACACCACTAAAGCTCAAGTCACAACCCTTGATGATATGAGACTGAAAGCACTATATCTCTATACAAAAACAAGCATTTTTAAGTTCAATATGTCATTGCAGATCTTATCAAGAAGAAGAAAATGTATAATACATTAAACAGTTTTAAGGAAGACTGTGATCTGCTAATGAAACAGTATACAGGTAATTTTAGTAAGATAATTTTTTCAAGTTACAATATAAATGTCATTTTCAACATGTTTAAGTACAATAAGTTTTTGAAAATACTATGGGAAGCTGTTTTAATATTTATTCTAATTTCAAGATATCTCATATAATATACCCAGGAAATTTTTGTTATTGTTAATTTAACATGAATAATTAACGTTAAATTAGTGTTAATCGAGCTTGGATTGGTAATTTGATGTTTAAGTTTAACATTTGATGTCACATAATTCAACAGCAAATATTAACGTTAAAATGTAAAACACTAATTTAACATTGTACAATTGTTGCCCACGATAGAAGGAAACATCCCAAATTGTAATCCCAGGGGGAGCAGTTTTTTCCCCACAGGCTTGCCCAAGGGATTTCAATTCGGGATGTTTCCACCTGTCATAGGTCACAACTGTTTTATTATATTTCTGGTTCAACAGAAGGAAACCATAGGGTTGTTTTCCTCATACAAGGCTTTCTAGACTGTAACAAAAGCTCTACAAAAGTCCTAATAGGGTCGACATCAAGACCAGGTGAGCAATTCAGGCTCCTGGGAGCCTCTTGTTACTGTTATAACTTCAAAAAATCTTCTTCTCTGAAACATCTGGGCCAAATGCAACCAACCTTGAAATGGTTGTTCCTCAGGGTAATTTGCAAAAAAATTGCGTTGAGATTTTTGATTGGTCAAAAACATGGCTGCAGTTACTAAAAAAAGAACTTGAAAGTAAAACAGATTTTTTTGCAAATTACTCAAAAATGGTTAGGTTTAACCAAATTCTGACAAGGGTAAAATTGTTTAGAATGATGAGGTCTCTACCTGTTGACAAATTTTTGTTAAAATCAGATAACAGATGTTGACGTTTTGCTAATTTTCACTGTTATATAAAATGGTAAAAAAATCCTAATTATGGAAAACTTCCTCAGCACACAGATTCCTTGTGTTTTCATTTCTTGTTTTCTTTTGATTATTTAAGGATTTGTCAACAATTTTTCTTCATACCTTTTTTTTAGAATCAACTGAAGCAGAAGAAAAAGATAAAGTCAAGAAGATTCCAAAAGATAGTAAAAGTTCAGTCATAGACACAACTCTTAAAGATACTGGAAGTTCAGTCACAGACATGATTCCTCAAGATACTGAGAGTTCAGTCACAGACATGATCCCTAAAGATACTGAGAGTTTAGTCACTGCCATGATTCCTAAAGATACTGGAAGTTCAGTCACAGACATGATTCCTAAAGATACTGAGAGTTTAGTCACTGCCATGATTCCTAAAGATACTGGAAGTTCAGTCACAGACATGATTCCTAAAGATACTGAGAGTTCAGTCACAGACATGATCCCTAAAGATACTGAGAGTTTAGTCACTGCCATGATTCCTAAAGATACTGAGAGTTTAGTCACAGACATGATTACTTTAGATACTGGACGTTCAGTCACAGACATGATCCCTAAAGATACTGAGAGTTTAGTCACTGCCATGATTCCTAAAGATACTGAGAGTTCAGTCACAGACATGATTACTGTAGATACTGAGAGTTTAGTCACTGCCATGATTCCTAAAGATACTGAGAGTTTAGTCACAGACAAGATTACTGTAGATACTGAGAGTTTAGTCACAGACAAGATTACTGTAGATACTGGAAGTTCAGTCACAGACATGATTCCTAAAGATACTGAGAGTTTAGTCACAGACAAGATTACTGTAGATACTGGAAGTTCAGTCACAGACATGATCCCTAAAGATACTGAGAGTTTAGTCACAGACATGATCCCTAAAGATACTGAGAGTTTAGTCACAGACATGATCCCTAAAGATACTGAGAGTTTAGTCACAGACATGATTCCTAAAGATACTGAGAGTTTAGTCACAGACATGATTACTTTAGATACTGGACGTTCAGTCACAGACATGATCCCTAAAGATACTGAGAGTTTAGTCACTGCCATGATTCCTAAAGATACTGAGAGTTTAGTCACTGCCATGATTCCTAAAGATACTGGACCTTCAGTCACAGACATGGTCCCTAAAGATACTGGACCTTCAGTCACAGACATGGTCCCTAAAGATACTGAGAGTTTAGTCACAGACATGATTCCTAAAGATACTGAGAGTTTAGTCACTGCCATGATTCCTAAAGATACTGGAAGTTCAGTCACAGACATGATTCCTAAAGATACTGGAAGTTCAGTCACAGACATGATTCCTAAAGATACTGAGAGTTTAGTCACAGACAAGATTACTGTAGATACTGGAAGTTCAGTCACAGACATGATTCCTAAAGATACTGAGAGTTTAGTCACAGACATGATCCCTAAAGATACTGGACGCTCAGTCACAGACATGATTCCTAAAGATACTGAGAGTTTAGTCACTGCCATGATTCCTAAAGATACTGGACATTCAGTCATAGACATGATTCCTCAAGATACTGAGAGTTTAGTCACTGCCATGATTCCTAAAGATACTAAGAGTTTAGTCACAGACATGATCCCTAAAGATACTGAGAGTTTAGTCACAGACATGATCACTTTAGATACTGGACATTCAGTCACAGACATGATTCCTCAAGATACTGAGAGTTCAGTCACAGACATGATTCCTAAAGATACTGGAAGTTCAGTCACAGACATGATTCCTAAAGATACTGGAAGTTCAGTCACAGACATGATTCCTAAAGATACTGTAAGTTCAGTCACTGATATTATTTCAAAAGATACTGAAAGTTCAGTCAAAGATATGACTTTTGAATCCCTGGAATATGAGAATGCAGACATATTAGAAATTTTAACAGAAGATGAAGATATTAAACATGTGATGAAGGAGATTGATTCACTAGAAGGAATAGGTTTTGACATTTTCGATGAAGTAATTGCAGATAGCTCAGATGAGGAGGAAGTCATTCCTATCATAGATCAAAAAAGTGTTAAAGCTCCTGAGGAAACTGAGTCAGAAAACATGAAAGATGAAAGCGAGTCGGATAATGAGAAAGATGAGAATATAAATTTACCAGAAAGCCAAATCCTTAGGGATATATCAAAACCAAGTATTTATATTCGGAAAGTAATTAAATCAGAAGAAAAGAAAACGAAACAAAAAAAACAGGGAACAGAGTTTATAATTCATTCCATTCCTGCTTATACTGTGAGAAGATGGTGTTACATATTATCCCTCATCTAAAAAAGAAACACCCAGAAATAAAAAACCCACCAGATAATTTGCGTGCCCTTGGTGATGACAAGCACAATACAAATGTTTTGAAAAAAGGCAGTGGTGAAATTCTGCTAAGTCGTAGACCAACGGAGAATTTTAAGGCCAATGATTATGGACCCTGTCCCCATTGCAAGGAGTGGCTCTTGAAATCGGTAATATCAAGACATCAGCTGAAGTGCAAGGAGAAAAAAGATACTACATGTAGAATGTCAAAAAAAAATCTTATTATACAATCTGACATGCTAAGTGGAAGATACCAGCAATCAACCTCTAAAATTCTAAAGAATGTCATCGACAACATGAGGGAGGATGATGTTAAAAAGGTGGCAAATAGGGACAAACTAATACTAGGATTGGGAGAAGTTTGGTATCAGAAAAATGTTGGAAATAAAAATAAAAGGGGCACTTATACATCTGGCAGGATGAGACTAAGTGCTAAACTACTCATGGAAATGAATGCTATCAGGAAAGCTAAGTTGAAAGATGAACCTGGTTCTTCTAATCAAATAGATGAGTTGTCCATGTGGGATTATTTGACACCTGAAAATTTTGACCTTATTACTGATGCAGTTCTCATGGTAGCTCGCCCTGAAGATGAAGATAAAGAAGACTTGAAGGCTCCTTCAAATGCCATTAAATTAGGCTATGACATAATTAGAATGATAAACATTAAATTGGGTCTTGCCCTACGACAATCAATGGACAGAGCAATTGTTAACAGTTGTTATGATTTGTTAAAACTATTTGAAAATGAATGGAGCGATAAAGTTAAGAGAAAGGCTAGCTCTGTATTGACTAACAGATCTCTAGCAAATTCAGGAAATAAAGTTCCGAGTCCAGAAGATGTTAAGAAGCTAACAGATCACTTGAGTGGTGCTCTAAAAGGATTAGATTTTAAAACAGACAGTGGACATGATTTTAGCAGGATTTGCTGCCTATTACAAGCTCGTTTGCTGCTTTACAACAAAAGGAGATCTGGCGAGATTGACTCAATCAGGTTAGTCACGTTCTGTACATATTCATTCTTAGATAAAAGTATGGGATAATGGTACTAAAAAGGGATGTTAAACAAAACTACCGAACTGGCATTCTCAGTGTCACAATCCATAAAGAAATTAGAAAGCATGTTATAATCTAGCGGAACACTGTCACAATGGTCTTGACTTGGTACAGGCATTTCAAAAAAAGAAATGGGGGGTTAAACATGTTTCACGGTACCAAACCTCCCATTTTCATTGCAACACAGTTGTCTGGTAGTAAAACACAGCAAACAGCTGTGGGACATAATTGGGAAAACAAAGTAATCATCTCAGTACAATTAGAACTTTAATCAGAAAAGCAACACTGAACTAAAATTTCAAGAGACAAAAACACAAACAACAAAAATCAAAAAGTCCTGAAGCCTAATTAGGGAATAACTGTATTGTATTTCAAGCTTTGGCGGTGTAAAACGTAGATTTTACTGTCGCAAATTTAGTTTACCTGGTGACGAGTAGCGGAGACAGGTAAACGGGTATTCGCGACAGTAAAATCAAGTTTACACCGCCAACGCTTGAAATACAATAGGGTTATTTCCATTCTAATGCAATCGATCAGAAAATTTGATTAAAATTAAGAAATATTTTGGAAAAAAGCTGTTTATTAAAAATTCTGCGAAAAAGCAGGTCCTCTTTTTGTACAAAACAATTCATGACGTCACGGGAAAGATCCACCTGAAATTCCAGACGTTTTTGAGAAAACTGTACGCTTCAATTCCTAATAAATTTTAAAGAAAGGGTGTTTCACATATAGATCTGGTATACATTTTGCCCCTTTCTACAGATATTCTTCTTCTCAAAATATGCATTTTCCAATATGGCGACTTTCCTTAGTTATGGCAGGTAAAAATGTGGGTTTTACGCAGGTAGTCGTCCAATGAAAAAGCTTCTTACAAAAATATTGCATTAGAATAAGTTATTTATCTGCATTGTAGGGTATTAAACTTAATATCTTTTTGCAGGTGTATAAAAATGATAAAAAGCTTTTAATAGAATTTATCAAATTTGTAGCAATAATGAGAAGTAAATGTCATTTTGATCATTATTCAAATTTTACAGTCCTACTAAATGGAGAAATATAAATTAATAGCATGAAAATTTTGAATTTTTGGCTCACCTGGACCGAAGCTCCATGTGAGCTATTACCATCACCTGGCGTCCGTCATTGTCTGTCGTCTGTTAACAATTTTTCAAAAATCTTCTTCTCTGAAACTACTGAACAGAATTTAATGAAACTTGGTATGAATGATCCTAATGGTGTCCTGCATCAAACTTTTGTTTTTATTTTTGATCTGTCAAAAAACATGGCCGCTGTTACTAAAAATAGACCAGGGGGTCAGACTACTGTTTTTGGCTTATAAATCATAAAGTATAAGAGATAAATGAAATCTGATGCCATGCTACTGGTTCAGCATCAAAAGCTCTACAAGAGTCTCAATTTGGTCGAAGTTGTCAGATGACCCCTTATAGGGGTTACGGCCCCTTAAAAGTGAAAAATAGTGTTTTTGGCCTATAGAATGAAACCTATTGCATATGGAGAAAAGCTGTTGCTTGCTTTAATATTCAGCTCATTTAGCTCTACAAAAGTCAGAAAAGGAATGACACAAATATTGTAAAAGCATACCATGGCTTGAGTTGTAGTTGTTTTACAGTGATATTCAATATATTCTATTTCTGAAATCGTTTTTATGCATTAATTAAACATAAAGATGATCATTAAAACAGTTTTGCATGATTATTCCGTTAAAGCTTTAATAATAAGTTATCACTGGTATTTAAAAAAATCTTTTCGAAACCAGACACAATCAAATAGTTGTCTTAATTTTCGAAATGTTGTATCTACTACGATTTCTTTATTCTTCTGTATTTCAGTTTAGAAAATTATGAAAAAAGGAGTAACAAGATGAGCAGTATAGATCAAAGCATGAGCTTTGACTTATCAGAACTTGAGAAAAAATTGCTACAAACTCAGGAGCTCATAATGGTTCGTGGCAAGGTAACAAGATCATATTTCTACTGCCAGGAACATGTAGGGATTTTAAGTTTCACAAAAAAATTGTGCTGCAATGAGATTGTGCATGAAACAAAATTTTCACTATTTTTGGGGGCATGAGCTAAATGTTTAAATTCCTGAATATAATATAATTTATAAAATAAAACTGTTTTGCTTATATTGTCAGATTTTTAATCACTACCAATAAGAAGACTTATTTTAGGTTTCAATCAACTATAAATTTTTTTATATTGTGAAAGAAGTGAATACGTACAAATGGGGTATTCAAAAATCATAAGTCCAAAGGAGCTAAAACAAAATCAGGAAACACAAACAACGATAAACAAAGGAACGAACAAAACAAACAACATATAAACATTTATTGCAGCTTAGTTGCCATCGGCAACACAAACTCAAGTCGAAACGAGAGTGAACTCTGGTATGGTAAATGAAGAAAACTGTAAAATTAAGTATGCCTAAAATTCAGAAATTGCAAAAATAAATAAGTTAACAGTAATTGACTGATAAATTGCACATTGTTTTCATGTATTAAAAAAAAATCATAAGCTAATAGAAATGAATTATCATCTTTTTTTTATTAATTTTTAGAGATCTAGACCAGTTCCAGTAATTGTCCCAAATGATTGTGTAGATAGTTTGAAGTATATTGCCAAAAAAGAAGTAAGAGAAAAGGCTGGAATTCAGTCAAATAATGGATATTTATTTCCTTCTAAAGGTAAATGTATGTTTAAAAAAATTAGTATGTTTTAGTGTAAGTGAATATAAAATATGTAATCATTGCAAAAAATTAATAGAAATATGTTTGTTGTCCCCAACCCAGGGGTCCAAGGGTTGGGTCAGTAAAGGTTGGAGATTTTTTTATAACTTTTTTATAATAAATTTTTACTGTGAATCATTAAAAATACAGTATAATAGGAAAAAAATATATTGTAACCCTGTTTACTAGCCATATTTCTTACTAAAATCATCAATCTATCTGTATAGCATCTTGCATGTGTCCCTATATCGTACTTTCACAAAGACACAAAGGGTCACCTTGCTGGCTCCTCGCCGCCAGCCATTTTGTAGATTTGGTACCTGTAGGTGGCCATTTTATTGTTAGTCAGATGAGCGCTTGCTGCAAAGGCCTTTCCGAATAAATTTCAAAGCGCTGCAATGTTGACTTGTTGACAAAATAAAAAAAAATATTTTGACGTTGGTTGTAAAAAAAAACTTTTTGGGCCATTAAAATCAGGTCTGTCTGCAGACAAATTATATTTTAATTAAGGCTTAACTTTATAATAATAAAAAAATAAGTACAATGACAATGAATTTATTAAATGTATGTATGCCATCAAATTGTGTCCTAAAATTAAGATTTTTTTTTAGTTTTGTCTCGTAAGTTCAGTGCATGGTGTTCCATTAAGGCATTATATTTGTCATTATGTCGGCACTATCCGTCGTCTTGTGTCATCCTACAGCGTCTAAAAATTTTCGTCACAGTTTTCTCAGCAACTACATGCCTCAGCCTCTTGATATTTGGCATGTAGCTTTTTCATATAGTACTATAAGGTGTAAAGCGATTTTATGCTGAAAAAACTTCCACTTCCTGTTTAACGAGATTTTAAAGTTTTTGCATATATTGGACTCATAGAAATTTTTCGTCACAGTTTTCTCAGCAACTACATGCCTCATCCTCTTGATATTTGGCATGTAGCTTTGTCCTATAGTACTATAAGGTGTAAAGTGATTTTATGCCTGTACTAATCTTTTTCCTGTTTAGAGATTTTTTTAAAGACACAGGCGATATATGTCTTCCATGGGAGACTGCCATTCTAGTTATTTTTTGCAATTCTTTCAAGTGAGTTTCCATAATTTATATTGGATACCTACCTCAGATGAACAATGGAAAGTAAATATAGCTGGATCTTTATTTTCTTCTGTTACAGAAGATTGGACATAAATCTAGTTTAACCCCGCCACATTTTACCGTGTCTGCCTTAAGCCTGGAATTTACATCAAAGCTTTTTGCACTCTGCTAACTTTTTAAAATTATTTTGCATTGTTTCTACAGGTAATCATGCTATTAGAAGCTATGACTCTCTAAAAAAAATTTGCTCTGAGGTGGAGTTGGATAATCCAGAAATTATAACCTCAGTGTCAATGAGAAAATATACAGCGACATTATCACAGGTATTTAAAATGAAGCTTAAAATATTTATAAATTAGATCTGATTTATATTTACATTTTATCTAAGAATGGACACATAACACTATATCCTCTAACTGATTTGAACTACACCATTTTAATTTATGCAACCTGATGTGTTGATATAAACAGGAACTGCTTACCCTTCCAAAGCACCTGAGTTTATTCTTGTCATTTAAACAGTTTTGTGTGTGTAATATTTGTAATGTTTTCCCCTATTTTATCCATCTTTTCTTTTGTGTCTTACCATACATCTCTACCTTATACTGGAAACATACTTATTTTGGCGAAGGATCAATTTTCGTGGATTTTGTGGTCATATAATTTACGCAAAATTATATACTCGCAAAAGAAATAATCATTATTGAATATGATATATGTGAAATATATTAAACATTAATGCGAAATTAATTAAGTACCTATGAACTTTGTTGAAATAATAAAATTGTGAACTTGGATGAAATTGTTAATATGGGTTCCCATAAAAGTTAGTAGGTTTGCAGTAATGTTTTCAGTCTGAATGAAATATGAATGTGGATGCTTCTTACAAATTTTAAAATGATATCTAATGTTATTGTGAGTGTTTAATGTATATACCTTTAGGTTTGGAACCTTAGTGATAGTGAATTAGAATGGCTGTGTAACCACCTTGGGCACACTAAAAAAGTACATCTCAACACCTATCGACAAACAAGTGGGTACATTGAACGGATCAACATTGGCAAATTACTAATGATGGAGGATAATAATAAGATGGAGGTTTATAAGGGGAAATCCTTGAAAGACGTTAAGTTTGAAGGTGGGTATATTACTGTTTTAGTTGTTCTGAAAGTCTGTAATTTGATATTCCATGGTCTACTTAATTTATTCAGGATACAATACGGTTGGTATTTTACTTTTGTGAATGTTAATTTTGTGCATATAGCACAGCAGAGTAAGGGGCATAATATTATACACAGAAAAAATTGCACTCCTGTTCAAATTGAAATTAAGTCATGGCAGTGAGTTATTTTATGTATGGAAAATTTTGTTCATTTGACTCTTTTGTGAACAAATAGACTGTTATTAGCAAAAGTCGTGAAATTTGACATATAGATATTACTTTCCGCTGGCAGCTTTGACTTCTTTTACATGCATAGTGAAATCTTAAGAACACCATAAATAAAAATTTGATAAGTTTAGGCATTATGGACATAAAAAAATAACTGTGCTTAACAAAAATACTACATAGAGCAAGATCAGCCATGTCTTTTATTTTTGTACACTTATATTAAATGAAGTTGTAAACTGGAACTTGAACCGACTACAATCAATTGAGCATCATTTCAATCAATAATCTAAATATCAGATGCCTTGATATTATAAGTGATGTTCTGATGATCGGTTTAAGTCTCAAATCGGTTGGTTAACGTCAGAGATGTAGTATACAGACAGTTGGGGTTGTGGTCTATGCAACTGGCACTATGCCATGTGACCTTGACCTCATTTTCACACTTCAACAACTCTGTGAACTAATGTCTTATTTGGAGTCACAAACTTCTTTGTGGAAAATAACTGTTTTCCATTGTGATTTTAAAAATTACTGCAGGTTTATATTCCACATCTTAAATACCTCAAACAACAAACAGGGTTCCCACGTGACCTTGAAACATGAAAAAGTTGTGAATTTCACTATGACTTTCAAGGTCATGAAAAGGGCTTGAAAATCATAAATGTGTCAATAACCTGGAAATAACCTTGAATAGTGGATAATTTGATGGACGACTGAGCCATCCAAAATTAAAATAATTCTCAGTGCCCCTCTCAAGAATAAATAATCCTAGTCCGTGATTTTTGTGAAACGTAAGATAATATGACCTTTGCATGAAAATTACCAACTGTCCTGAAAAAAAGTATTGAAACGACCTTGAATTTTAATCAGGAAAAAGGGTTGGAACCCTGAAAATAGACAATTCATTAATGCACAGTTTTGCATTACGTTATTTGAGCCACTTGTTATATGTGTTTAAACTCTTAGATATATATACATGTATAGTTACAAATGTTTATATTTCAGAAATCATTAACAACTCAGACTCAGATATACATGTACAAGAAGATCCTTATGAGATGCATGTTACAACACAGAAGAAGAAAAGCATAAAGAAAGTGACGAGAGTTAAATGGACTGCAAAAGAAGAAGAAGAAATTAAAAAGTATTTTGGTGGACATTTGCAGTCAAAGACAACACCAAAACAAAAAGAAGTTCTGAAGGCTATAGAAAAAAGTAGGAAGTCTTGTGGGCAAATAAACAGGCGGAATTACCATACCATTATAAAAAAAATTTCCAATATGAACAAGAAGAAAGATTAAGATTAAGATTTTACAATGTCTATATCAGTTGTTATTGAGGGTTTAATGTTTTAATAGCTCACTTGGCCAAATGCCATGTGAGCTTTTGTCATCACTATGCATCTGTTGTCATCTGTAAACAATTTGAAAAACCTGTGAACCATTTTGACAGCAACTTTGCAATAATCTTTAACAAACCAAATCATTTTTTAGATCATCCTTATAAAATAATTAGTTCTAAACAAAGGTCACCATGGCATCCTAGTCATCTGATTAAAATCTTACCAGAGGTTATAGATCTTTAAAGTAAAAAAATCCATTTCTCATGGCTTGTCATTAGACTTTAAAAAAAATTGTTTGTTTAAAGCTTAAAAGTTGTCCATGTAAAAATCAGACAGTAGGTGGCACATGGCAAAAACTTTTCCATTGTTTTAATGGTTTAACTTTCATCCCCTACTGACCATTTTTAGGAATGAACATTGATTTTTTTTGTCTCACCTGCGAAGCAGAGCAGGACATAGGTGTTACTTTACCAGCGGCAGTGGCAGCGGCGTTAACTTTTTGGGTAAGGTTTTATGAGCACCTCCATATCTCAAGAACTATAAGTCCTAGGTTGATGAAACTTGGTATGCCTATGCCGCAGTAGTAGCTTAGTACATCTGCATCCCCATCTTTTGACCTTGACCTTGATTTTCCGGTTGAGTGACTTTGACAATTTTCAATGCATTATAATTGGCTGGGTAAGGTTTTATGAGCACCTTTATATCTCAAGAACTATAAGTCCTAAGTTGATGAAACTTGGTATGCATATGACCCAGTAGTAGTTTAGCAGCAGCATTCCCATCTTTTGACCTTGACCTTGATTTTATGGTTTAGTGACTTTGACAATTTTCTATACATCTAATAGTAATGTTAAAGTTTTATGAAAATCTTCATATTTCAAGAACTATAAGTCCTAGGTGAATGAAACTTGGTATGCATATGGCCCAGTAGTAGCTTAGTACAGTGGCATCCCCATCCTTTGATCTTTACCTTTCCGGTTGATTGACTTTGACCATTTTCAATATATATAATCACTTCTATATCTCAAGAACTGTAAGTCCTAGATTGATGAAACTTAGTATGCATATAGTCCAAATGAAGCTTTTTATAGCTGCATCCCCATCTTTTGACCATGACCTTGACTTTCTGGTTGAGTGACTTTGACAATTTTAATATATGTAATAGCAATTTTTATATATTTTATAAACTGGTAAGTCGATATTCAATAATATATCAAAGTTGATGACTAAACTACAGAGGACATTTTCCAAGAAATTTGATTTTTTTTATAATGTTAATGAATTCATAATTCTGATGGTGCCGGCAGGCGAGACATACTTTAGTGGTAACTCTTGTTCTATACAACAAAGGATTGCTTGTAACCAGGCCATATATTTTAGTTGAAATGCATTACAGAAGCAAGAGTTATCTCCCCTTATTTCCACATTTTAATGCATTCCTTGTAATTTAACTTCTGATACCCCCAAATAGGAAACGGGTTGTTTTTTTATACGACCACAAAAAAATTGTGGTCGTATAATGGTATGATGCTGTCGTCGTCGTACTTTTAAGGTTTCCACAATAACTTAAGTTCTAGTTATTCGATTGACTTCAAAGTTTGCAGTGTTGTTCCTTACTATTAAAGGATGGATTGGATTGATTTTGGGATCCCCTTTTTTTCGTTTAGAAATTAGGGGCCAAAAAGGCTATTTCTTTGTTGGTTTCCACGATAAACTTAAGTTTTAATTATCCAATTGCTTTGTAATTTGGCAGTGATGTTCTTTACAATATAAGGATGGATGGGATTGATTTTCACCTGTTACAAAATTAGGGGCCAAAAAGGGCTGAAATCGAAATTTTTTTTATTTTTTGTCCGATTTTGAAAAAAAAATTTGCAAGTTTGTTCTTGTCAAGTAGCCAATCCAAAATTTAGATTAAATTTTTGCGACCTCCCCTTTTTTCACCTGTTAGGGGCCAAATTCAAATTTTTTTTTTAATTTTTGGTCCGATTTTGAAATTTTGTTTTGCAAGTTTGTTCTTGTCAAGTAGCCTTTCCATTATTAAATTAAATTGTTGTGACCCCCCCTTTTCACCATTTACAAAATTAGGGGCCAAAAGGGGTCAAAATCGAAATTTTTTTATTTTTGGTCTGATTTTGAAATTTTGTTAGCAAGTTTGTTCTTGTGAAGTAGTCAATCCAAAATTTAGATTAAATTTTTGAGACCTCCCCTTTTTCACCCATTACGTAATTAGAGGCCCAAAAGTGGCAAAAAATTCAAATATATATTTGTTCTTATAGTAACTTTGGTCCTAGTTGAGCAAATTGCTATTTCATCTCCTTTTGAAAAAAAAATTCCGTTTGAAATGTGAACAGAAAGTCCACCAAAAGCTGCATGTTTCAAAAACCTTTGTCAGTCCACCATGGGCTGCATGTGTCCAGAGCAATTGACTATCCATATTGGGCCTAAAACGTACAGGGTTTAACATGTTGCGGTCGTATCATGCTGCGCTTGGCGAAGCTTTTTATTGTAACATAATAAGGTCATCTGATTATAAATCAACTGACACACAGGATGAATTTTTACATGTGCCACTGAAATAATAGGGACTGCCTAGTTTTCTTGTGGACAGCCTCTTAAATAAAAGGAAATAAAAAGATATTTGCATACTAATCTCTAAAAGCACCATTAAACTTTTTGTGAGCAATTCAGACTCCTAGTAGCAAGCCATAATTTTTGTTTCATATTGCCACTGTCTTCATGGATATTTGAAAAACTCAACAAGTTGGACAATACATTTAGACAATGTTCGTTTTTTTAACATAAATATCATTGTATGTTGACAAAAATAGATCATTTAAAGCTCTCCTGAGCTTCACTAAGAGTGTATTCAGAATCTCCTTCTAGGGTAGCCTGGGTAGATTTTTTCCCATTTTTAACATAGTGTTACCTCTGTTAACTTTCAGTTAATCTTTTCATTATTAATAGTGTATATTTTGAACAACCTTACCTAGTGTGAATATCACAATGCTCAAGTTGCTTCTTGTTTTGCCCAGGTGAACAATATTTTTCTTACCCAGGTTACTCAAGCTTTTAATTCTAAATGCAAACTCATTCTATGAGATTTGCAATTGATTATATTTTGTTTTCTAATTTTGTATTTGACCAGTAGTGTCATTTAAGATATTGTTTAAACTAATACCTGTTGTTGATATGAAAGTAAGCTCTGATAGCAATAAATCTTTATGTGGTTGCTCTTTTGGTTAAAAAAAAAAGATTATTTGCTAAGTATACACCTGGAAAAAAGCTAAACACCCCATGTTTTTTTTCCAAGTCATATACATATTACAAACATGTTTGGTTTATTATTGGACTGTCATTCCTTGAACCTTTGTAATGCATACTAAAATATTTATTGTTGAGCACAATAAAACAGGATAATAACAAATAAAACAGAAAAAAACATTTTTATATGTTTCATAACATGAATAAGTTTTGTCAACCATTATTAAATGTTCAAATCACACTAGACAATTTTAAACATTATCAAAATATTGATAATTAATCATCAAAGGATATCTATATCTGACAAAAATCAAACTTTGTTTACTTAACAAAAAGCAAAGATATTTTCGGGGGAGGGCAGGCCTAGGTGTTTAACTTTTTTCCAGATTTGTTTTGAATATATTGTGTAATGAAAATGTAGTTCAAAAAATAAAGATGGAAATGTATAATTAAGTTTTCTGTTCAAAATTAAAATTCATTATACTTCTTTTTTTTTTTATTTCAAGTAAACGTGTGCCAGAATGCTAACTAATGATCATCTTCTCAAAACATGAATAGTTATATGGAGTACGTTTTAAACTTTTTTCTCATCTGCGAAAAAAGTCACTGAAAGTGAGACATAGGTATTACTTTCGGCAGCGGCTTAAACTTTTTGTAAGACTTTTGTGGAAAATGAATTTCTTGAAAAAGGAAGCTACCTAGGCATTTGATATTTGGTTTACAGACAGCTTGTGTTATGGTCTACACAACTGTCACCATGCCATGTGACCCTGATTACATTTTCACGGTTCAGAAACTCTTTAAAGTTGTTTTTTTTTAGTTTGTCAACTTTATGTTTAGACTTTTGTGGAAAATGAATTTCTTGAAAAGTATGATACCTAGGAATTTGATGTATGGTAAACAGACAGTTTGGGTTATGGTCTATGCAATTGTCAACATGCCGTGTGACCCTGACCCCATTTTTACTTTTCAACAACTTTGTAAAGTTAGGTCTTGTTTAGGTTGTCAACCTTATTGTAAGACTTTTGTGGAAAATGAATTTCTTAAAAGGATAATACCTAGGCATCTGATTTAGCATACAGTTTTTTAGGTTATGGTCTACACAACTGTCACCATACTGTGTGACCCTGACCCCATTTTTACAGTTCAGCAATTCTTTAAATTTTAGGGGTTTTTAGTTGTAATTCTTTATTGTAAGACTTGTGGAAATTTAATTTCTTGAAAAATATTATACCTAGGCATCTGGTATTTGATATACAGAGACTTTGGGTTGTGGTTTATGCAATTGTCACTATGCCATATGACCTTGACCTTCTTCATGGTTGAGTGACTCTGTAAAGTTGGGTTTTTTTTTAGGTTGTTAGCTTAATTTTAGGTGCCTATGGACAGCTGATACTTTATTACAAGAAAATTGTGCAGGTATACCCATGCAGTTATGCTTCACTGACTTTGACTTAATATTTCTGATAGTGTAGGCAGGGGAGACATACTTTAATCTTGTTTATTGGTCCATCAGAAAAAAGTCCATCCATCATACCGGTATGTTCTTCCTGACTTTTCTAATGGTTGTAGAAATTGAAATAATATTTGGTATGTGGGTCTGCCTTGATGATTTACATGTATTTGGTTCTGCTCTTACACTTTTTATAAAAATCAGTTTTCATGAATTTTTATACGACCGCAAAAAAATTGTGGTTGTATAATAGTATGATTCAGTCGTCGTTAAGATTAAATTTTTTCGATCCCCCCTTTTTTTACCTATTACAATTAGAGGCTGAAAGGAGCCGAAATCAATTTTTTTGGGGTCCGATTTTGAAATTTTATTTTGTAAGTTTGTTCTTTTCAAGTTGGGAATCCAAATCTAAATTAAATTTTTGCAACCCCCTTTTTCACCCCTTACATAATTAGGGGCCAAAAGGGGTTGAAATCGAAATTTTTTTATTTTTGGTCCAATTTTGAATTTTTTTTTAGCAAGTTTGTTCTTGTGAAGTAGTGAATCCAACATTTAGATTAAATTTTTGCGACCCCCCTTTTCCACCCATTACATAATTAGAGGCCCAAAAGGGCAAAAAATTCAAATATTTATTTGACAATTTGTTCTTTTGATAACTTTGGTCCTAGTTGAGCCAATTGCTATTTCATCTCCTTTTGAAAAAAAATTCTGTTTAAGATGTGAACAGAAAGTCCACCAAAAGCTGCATGTATCAAAAACCTTTGTTAGTCCACCATGGGCTGCATGTGTCCAAAGCAATTGACTATCCATATTGGGCCTAAAACATACAGGGTTCAACATGTTGCGGTCATATCATGCTGCGCTCAGCGAAGCTTTTTATTCCTCAAAGCTTGCAGATAGTCATATTAGTCAACTAATACAAATGTTTCTTTATAATTATCCTTGTTGGACTTAAATGTCACACTTGCATATATAGTAAGTATTTCTTTACTTCTTGTTGGGCTTAAATGTCACACTTGCATATATAGTAAGTATTTCTTAACTTCTTGTTGGGCTAAAATATCACACTTGCATATATAGTAAGTATTTCTTAACTCCTTGTTGGACTTAAATGTCACTGTGGGACTTGCATATATAGCAAGTGTTTCTTTTCTCCTTGTGGGACTTAAATGTCACTGTTGGACTTGCACATAAAGCAAGTGTTTCTTTTCTCCTTGTGGGATATAGGACTTGCATATAAAGTAAGTATTTATTTACTTCTTGTGGGACTTGCATATGGAGTACATGTAAGTGTTTCTTTACTCCTTGTTGGACTTTAATGTCACTGAGGGACTTGCATATGGAGTATGTATTTTTATACTTCCATATGGAGTTACTATTTCTTTACTCCTTGTGGGACTTAAATGTCACTGTGGGACTTGCATATGGAGTTACTATTTCTTTACTCCTTGTGGGACTTAAATATCACTGTGGGACTTCCATATGGAGTTACTATTTCTTTACTCCTTGTGGGACTTAAATGTCACTGAGGGACTTGCATATGGAGTATGTATTTTTATACTTCTTGTGGGACTTAAATGTCACTGTGGGACTTGCATATGGAGTTATTATTTCTTTACTCCTTGTGGGACTTAAATGTCACTGTGGGACTTGCATATGGAGTTATTATTTCTTTACTCCTTGTGGGACTTAAATGTCACTGTGGGACTTGCATATGGAGTAACTATTTCTTTACTCCTTGTGGGACTTAAATGTCACTGTGGGACTTGCATATGGAGTTACTATTTCTTTACTCCTTGTGGGACTTAAATGTCACTGTGGGACTTGTATATGGAGTTACTATTTCTTTACTCCTTGTGGGACTTAAATGTCACTGTGGGACTTGCATATGGAGTTACTATTTCTTTACTCCTTGTGGGACTTAAATGTCACTGTGGGACTTGCATATGGAGTAACTATTTCTTTACTCCTTGTGGGACTTAAATGTCACTGTGGGACTTGCATATGGAGTTACTATTTCTTTACTCCTTGTGGGACTTAAATGTCACTGTGGGACTTGCATATGGAGTTACTATTTTTTTACTCCTTGTGGGACTTAAATGTCACTGTGGGACTTGTATATGGAGTTACTATTTCTTTACTCCTTGTGGGACTTAAATGTCACTGTGGGACTTGCATATGGAGTTTTTATTTCTTTACTCCTTGTGGGACTTAAATGTCACTGTGGGACTTGCATATGGAGTAAATATTTCTTAACTCCCTGTTGGACTTGCATATAAAGCAAGTGTTTCTTTTCTCCTTGTGGGACATAGGACTTGCATATAAAGTAAGTATTTCTTTACTCCTTGTGGGACTTAAATACGGAGTACATGTAAGTGTTTTATACTCCTTGTGGGACTTTGATATGGAGTAAGTATTTTTTTACTCCTTGTGGGACTTAAATGTCACTGTGGGACTTGCATATATAACAAGTGTTTCTTTTCTCCTTGTGGGGCATAGGACTTGCGCATAAAGTAAGTATTTCTTTACTTCTTGTGGGACTTGCTTATGGAGATAAGTATTTCTTTACTTCATTTCACTATGGGACTTTCAAATGTAGTAAGTTTTTATTTTCTCCATGTGGGACTTAAATGTCAATGTGGGACTTGCATATGGAGTAAGTATTTCTTAACTTCCTGTGGGAGGTAAGTATAACTTCTCGCAAGACTTAAATATGGAGTGGTTATTTCTTTACTCCTTGTGGGACTTGCTTATGGAGTAAGTATTTCTTTACTTCTTGTGGGACTTAAAGATCACTGTGTGACTTGCATATATAGTAAGTATTTCTTTCCTTTTCTTTTTGTGGGAGTTGCATATGGAGATAAGTATTTCTTTGCTATTTGTGGGACTTAAATGTCACTGTAGGACTTGTATATATAGTAAGTTTTTCTGTACTCCTTGTGGGACTTAGATATCATTGTGGGACTTGCATATGGACTTAGTATTTCTTTACTCCTTGCGGGACTTAAATATCACTGTGGGACTTGCATATGGAGTTAGTATTTCTTTACTCCTTGCGGGACTTAAATATCACTCTGGGACTTTCATACAGAGTATGTATTTCTTTACATTTTCTCTGACTTTAATGCCACTGTGGGACTTGTATATATAGTAAGTATTTCTTTACTCCTTGTGGGACTTAAATTTCACTGTGGGACTTGCACATGGAGTTAGTATTTCTTAATTCATCGTAGGACTTAATTGTCATTATGGACTTGCATATGAAGTAAGTATTACTTTACTTCTTGTAAGACTTGCATATGAAGTAAGTATTTCTTTACCCCTTGTGGGACTTAAATATCACTGTGGGGCTCGATATGGAGTATGTATATCTTTACTTTTTCTGTGACTGAAATGGTGTTGTGGGACTTGCATATATAGTAAGTATTTCTTTACTCCTTTGTGAAACTTAAATGCCACTGCAGGATTTTCAAATATAGTAAGTATAGTATTTCTTTTCTCCATGTGGGACTTAAATGTCACTGTGGGACTTGTATATGGAGTTACTATTTCTTTACTCCTTGTGGGACTTAAATGTCACTGTGGGACTTGCATATGGAGTTACTATTTCTTTACTCATTGTGGGACTTAAATGTCACTGTGGGACTTGCATATGGAGTAACTATTTCTTTACTCCTTGTGGGACTTAAATGTCACTGTGGGACTTGCATATGGAGTTACTATTTCTTTACTCCTTGTGGGACTTAAATGTCACTGTGGGACTTGCATATGGAGTTACTATTTTTTTACTCCTTGTGGGACTTAAATGTCACTGTGGGACTTGCATATGGAGTTACTATTTCTTTACTCCTTGTGGGACTTAAATGTCACTGTGGGACTTGCATATGGAGTTACTATTTCTTTACTCCTTGTGGGACTTAAATATCACTGTGGGACTTGTATATGGAGTAAGTGTTTCTTTACTCCTTGCAGAACTTAAATGTCACTGTGGGACTTGCAGATATGTTTTCTTTTCTCTTTGTGGGATTTTTATGTTAGGATGATTCATGATACTTGTATACAAGATGATTGTAAAATATTAAAACCCATAATGCTGTTTAGGATGAGTTACACTTGTTGAAAATGTGAATTGAGAAACAAGCAGACAGATTTTTTTAAAT
Organism: Arcuatula senhousia; assembly: GCA_963971305.1. Taxonomy (NCBI): domain Eukaryota; kingdom Metazoa; phylum Mollusca; class Bivalvia; order Mytilida; family Mytilidae; genus Arcuatula; species Arcuatula senhousia. Next base: position 52,658,931 of record OZ020304.1, read on the forward strand.
AAAAATGCTATATCTTGTTTGATGTGTTATTATCCTATACTTTAGTTGTTTTTGTTCAAATTTGCCTTTTAAGAATTTCAGAAGTCTCACAAGTATGGCTATAAAAAAAGTCACAGAAGCACCTGTTTGTACAAAAAAAATTGAAAGACCCACAATGATAGTCTCACAATGATAAAGTCTCTCAATGTATCACTAGTTGGTCCGTCCGTCCGTGCGTCCGTCACACTTTTTTTCGTAACACTTTTCTCAGTAACTACTAATCCTAGGGTTCTGAAATTTTGTATGCAGACTCCTATAGGGGTCCCCTAAGGTGTAAGTGATTTTCAGGTCAGTCTGACATCTACTTCCTGTTAAACGACTTAGTCATTTTTTCTCCCATAGGCTCAATGGTAAATTTTTCGTAACACTTTTCTCAGTAACTACTATTCCTAGGGTTCTGAAATTTTGTATGCAGACTCCTATAGGGGTCCCCTAAGGTGTAAGTGATTTTCAGGTCAGTCTGACATCTTCTTCCTGTTTAACGACTTAGTCATTTTTTCTCCCATAGGCTCAATGGTAAATTTTTCGTAACACTTTTCTCAGTAACTACTAATCCTAGGGTTCTGAAATTTTGTATGCAGACTCCTATAGGGGTCCCCCAATGTGTAAGTGATTTTCAGGTCAGTCTGACATCTACTTCCTGTTTAACGACTTAGTCATTTTTTCTCCCATAGGCTCAATGGTAAATTTTTCGTAACACTTTTCTCAGTAACTACTAATCCTAGGGTTCTGAAATTTTGTATGCAGACTCCTATAGGGGTCCCCTAAGGTGTAAGTGATTTTCAGGTCAGGCTGACATTAACTTCCTGTTTAACGACTTAGTCATTTTTTCTCCCATAGGCTCAATGGTAAATTTTTCGTAACACTTTTCTCAGTAACTACTATTCCTAGGGTTCTGAAATTTTGTATACAGACTCCTATATGGGTCCCCTAAGGTGTAAGTGATTTTCAGGTCAGTCTGACATCTACTTCCTGTTTAACGACTTAGTCATTTTTTCTCCCATAGGCTCAATGGTAAATTTTTCGTAACACTTTTCTCAGTAACTACTAATCCTAGGGTTCTGAAATTTTGTATGCAGACTCCTATAGGGGTCCCCTAAGGTGTAAGTGATTTTCAGGTCAGTATACCCCTTCAACAATATAACATTCAACGGGCGGGGGACCTGGAATCTATTCTTGTTTTAAAGATAAAAATATTAAAGATTTTTTTTAAATTTAGGACAGAAATTGGGAGGTTGTAGAGACCAGTAAGAATAGAGTAGACCAGTTCAAGCGTACCATGCCACTTATTAATGACCTGAAGAATCATGCCATGAGGAAAAGACACTGGGAGAAAATACAGGTATGACATTAGAATTGTAAGTTACTAACAAATATTCTTACCTTATAGTTTGATATTTGTCAATTGTGTCAGAGTGCAAAGAAATTCATTATGCTTTTATATCACAATATCTTAAGGGGGGATAGTTGGACGATAAAGAGATGTGGAATAAGTGTAGGCAACACAACCAACATAAAAAACAGCAATTTAAAAAATCCCAATGGAAAACAGCCAGCAGTCTTCAACATGGACCCTTTTTTATTCCAACAATTCCTACAAACTGCTTGATAAAAGTCATAAACCATATTTTGAATGTACAGAATTAGAAATTTTAGTGGGCTAAAATCCAAACAATTGGATTGTTACCAAAACTTATTTTCATGCAAAAACATAATCATAATGAATAATCATGCAAAAAGATTATTTGACGCCAATTTTTAAAAATAAATTGTTCAAAATGGAGCGGGGGTATGTTTATTGAGTTCTTCTTCAAGTTTATTACATATTTTGAAGGCTGAGATGGTAAAAGACTTTGATCCCAAGTCAGGAGAGTTTACCTTGGAGAAGATCATACAGTTTGGATTTGACCAACATGCCGATATGATCCATGATATATCTGAAGCTGCTACAAGAGAATTAGTTATTGAACAGGTTTGGAACTTTTAATCTATATAATTTTTTCTCCTTAAATGATCGTTATAATACAATTTGATCCTCAAGTTAAATTTTTAGGCATTCTGTTTGGTAAATACACATACGATAGTTAAGGCCATGATAAAATAATTCCTACATTCTCATTCCAAAATCTTGAAAAAAAATGGGGTGGTAGGGCGTATTTTATTACTTATTTTTTATCCATTTTGATAAAATGGTCAGTTAATTTAAAGAAAACTTACCAAAAACACACTTGTTAGATATATGGATTTTAAATATTTTTATTTCTAAATTTTCAGTCCATAAATTGGGTTGCATGAGACAAAAATGCGTTGTCAGTCCACCATGGGATGCAAGTGACAAAAACTATTGAATGTCCATATTAGGCCTAGAATGTACGGGGTAAATGTTTTGCCTTGCCATGCAGGGCCAGACATCGATTGGTCTTGTTTTCTTTTCAAAAGCAAAAATACCCAAACTTTTTCAAAATTCTTGACACATCCTTTTGTCTATTGAGTGTTTTTCTTAAGGGTTATAGGTTAAAGAATAGCACAATTCTTAGGACACACACACTGGCATGGGTTTTAGTTTTTATATTGAATGGTTAGTGAAATAAAAGAATTGAAATTCATTATTTTTAATGATGTTTTTACAGGGATTGGAGGTGATAGAAGCAGTATGGAACTCGTCAGATCTGGACATCGTACCATACAAAGACAAGGGACATTATAAACTTGTGTAAGTTTATAGATAATTTCCTTTTATTTGATGCATTGAACAATTGCAAAATATTTTTCCCAAGTAACAAGGGTTCTTAAGCACATAGAACATTTAGAGCTAAGTTGCATTTAGTTATTCTTCCAATACATTTGTGCTCCTTGGTTATGTTACCCAATGCAAGTTTACCACTATTTTACTATTTTAGGATGGAACTCCTCCACCCTTCAACTTTGACTTATATAAACTTAAAAGTGTGTTTATATTTAAGAAAATGATAGTTGTATGGGAGTATTAATACAGAAATCTTCCAAATATGTGAAAAAAAACAATAAAAAGTTCATTCATTATCATAAGAATAATATGCTTACTGTGACCAGTTGATTGTGTTCCCAGTAGTGAAAAAGAAACAGTGTTTGACAATTGTAAATTTTGGCTAGATTTCACAGAGAGAAAAAAATCTGGGTTATAAAATGGTGAATGTCGGGTGGGCAGGCGGCATGAGGCGGGGGAGTGTAACAGTTTTCTCAGCAACTACTTATCACAGCCACTAGAAATTTGGGAAACAGCATTAGGGTGGGGTCCCATAATGTGGGATTAGATTTCAGGTCTGTCACACACCTACTTCCAAGCTTAACGAAATCCGGCCATTTTTTGACTTTCACAGATTTTTGTTACATTACAGGAGTGTAGAGAACATTTTCCAGTCATTAGATCAGAACCAGATTCACCTCTCCTCTATGAAGGCCTCGCGGTACATGAAATCATTTGAGGCTGACATAGACAGATGGGAGAAAGTCCTCTCAAATATTCTAGAGGTGGTGGAAATTCTTCTATTGGTTCAAAAGCAATGGATTTATCTAGAGGTATAGAATAACTGCAGCATATTGGTACGCCCAACATATAGAATTAGTTTGGGTTTGTTTGTTCATTCATTTGTCTGTCCAGCCCAAATCAGGTTTAACCTCAGTTTTAAGTTACTGTGGTTTCATTATTATTCGTGGGGAATCAATTTTTCGTTGTTTTCTTGGATGGCATTTACCCGCGAAAAGGAAATTTAATATTGATCTGTATGCTGCAGAAGTCAGAACCACAAATTTAAGATTCCACGAAATGGTCCTTTTTCATCAAACCACGAAAATTAGTACCCACGAAAATAAATGAATCCACAGTACTTTTTTAGGGAGAAAGTATGACATTATCATAAAAATCTATACACATATGCATCAGGGTATAGACAACAAAAAAATCACCAAAAAGGGCATGTTGCAGAGAGAGGATTCATGACTTTTGGACATATTCTTGTTTTTGATAAATTTACTCTTGTCAGTTTGATCATGTTTAAAAACTTATTATCAATATTAATAATAGAAGATGTTTTGATGGACAAAGAAATGTCTAGAAAGATATTTATTTGTTCCACAGGTATATGTTTTTTGTTCCCCTCCTCAAGCAGGGACATAAAAATGACGGTGTAAGTCTATGTGTGCGTCCATCCATCTGTCACACTCTTTCGTTACAGATTTCTCAGTAACCACTTTTTGTAGGCTTTTGATATTTGGTATGCAGGTAGAGGTCTCATATGGTGGCATGCATTTCTAGGTCTGTCACTTTCCTACATCCTTTTTAACGAATAGACTTAGAATTTTTGCTACTTGGTTGGGGGCCAGGAATTCCGTTCTTATTTTCTTATACATGTATGTGGTAAGTAGCAACCAGCATGCATAAAAAGATACATTCAGCAATTTCAGATTTGCAATTGAAGTGTCCAAGTTGACTTTTATGATATTCTCTTTATTTTGCAGAACATATTTCTTGGTGAGGATATCCGTAAGCAGCTACCCAAGGAATCATCTAATTTTGATGAAGTAAATGTGAAATGGAGAGCTGTTATGACAAGGATGAATAATGATAAGAATGCTCTCAGAAGTACACACCATCCAGGTACTTTGAATTATTTTAAAAAAATATCATTGGTACAAATTTATGGTTTTTGGTAGGACAGCCAAATGATCTAATATGATTCCCAATGTAAAAAGGTTTTTATGCCCCATCTATGAAAGTATGGGTTCTGTTTGTCTGGCCAGCCAAAATGTTACGAGATTGAGACATTATGTCTTTTGAAAATATTCTGGTTTGTTTTTATATCTTTGATGATTGTTGTAAAACCATGAATACATGAACCCATGAACATACTAATTTTTTCCCAATCCACAACAAGCATGGTTCTGTTGAAGTTTTGTTCATTTGAAATAAGATTATGCATGCATAAGTTTTTATCTTTAGGATATTAGTTATATTTTGAATTATGTTTTATTTTCTTATCCTTTATCCAGGTTTGCTAGAAGAGTTGACAGAGATGAACAAGAAGTTGGAAAGTATACAGAAATCCCTCGAAGCTTACTTGGAGACCAAACGAGGGGTGTTCCCTAGGTTTTACTTCATATCAAATGACACCCTGCTGGAAATCCTTGGACAGTCTAAAACACCTAATGCTGTACAACCACATTTGAAGAAACTTTTTGATAACATTGCTGCACTAGAAATGAAGAAAGAGGTTAGTTTAATATTCTGTTATTAAGTAATTACTAGGGCTTAAAGTTAAAATCTGGTAAATACAACTGCTTGAATCAGCATGGACTTTGGGTTTAATTTATAGAAATGAAACAGGAGGATTGGATGGGCCACAACAGGTGTGCTACATCGTCCATTCGTGACTGGTCAACTGTCGGGACTAAGCTGAGGCAGTAGGCAGTACTCCTTAGATGTTCAGATACAATATTGAAAAAAAAACAAATGACTATTATATTGTTGATTCAACAATTCAGTCAAAAACTTTCATTTGAACCAGGAAATGTCAAGGCAAGAAAACTTACATGCATATATTTGAAACCCTCTGAAGGTCAAAACTCATAAAAGGTGAATTATGGTTCAATTCGAACATATAATGTCTAAAAGTCTTTAATTCATCTTGTAAAAAATCATTCATGGAAATATTCATAAAACCCAAAAGTTTCTTGTCCAAGGGAGATCATCAACATGATAAATCTATCTTTCTGTGCTCACTGTATCTTGTTTATGCGTTTAATTTGGCTTTTTTTTTTTGGATTGAGAATGAAAAAAAAAATATAAATGTGTATGAATATTAGATCTTAAGACGTCATAAATTACACATATTTATGTTTCCTTGTCATTTTTACACTTTTCAGGGTAAACACATGAAGGCTATATCAATGAATTCTGAAGATGGGGAGAGGGTCGAATTTATCAACACTGGGGTCTTCTTAGATGGACAAGTAGAGGTAAGGAATATTTTTTATCCTTTAGTTTTGATTTACTCAGGAACTTAGTCTCAGTTGTACATTTGCATTTGAGATAATTTGGCAGATATATAAAACTTTATACAATTTTACATATGATTAAGACGGAACAACTAAAAAGGAAGTACATTGTATTATAGAAATGTAATTTTCTAATGATATAAAATAAAACTACCACCTGAAATACAACTTGCCTTTTTGACAGTATAAACTACTTTTATAAGCTCATGGTAATTTCATATCAATTTTAGAATTGGCTGGGTGACATTGAAGCAGGAATGGTAGACACACTGATGGAAAGACTGATAGCCACAAAGATTGCCCTGAAGAAGTCTAAGAAGGACAAGTGGTTGAAGGAGTTCCCAGGACAGCTATGTATCGTGGCCAGCCAGTTACAGTGGACAGCTGATACTGAGAGGGCACTGAAGCATGTCAGACTCAGGGGAGATAAGAAGGCTCTTAGAACAATGAAGAAAAAACAGGTATTAATTCATTAAATTTTAGGAAACTTGGATGCTACTAAAATATTATGGAGAAGTCAAATGAATGTTGCAGTAAAATAATTTGCTGTTCTCATACCCCAACAATGTTTGACAATTGCTATCAAAGAAATTTTTAGTGCCAGCATTGTCGTTCAAAAGCTTAATAAACTTGTGTATTTTTGTTATTGAATGATACACAATAAGTGCTCATGTTGATCTATGTTTTTAAGCTGCTTGGACTTGTCAAAAACCACATTTACAGTGAAAGAAATAAGATATAGACTGTGGACAAATTCTATTTAAACTGAGTAGGTGTAAATAGAATTGGGAAAATTTTGTTTTAAATACAATAAGAATTCTTTGAAATGTGGAGATAGATCTACATGAACTCAGAAGTTTATTCCTAAGACTGCATTCATGGATCACTATCTCTGGTGTTTTGTCTTGGCCGTTAAACATGACGCCACAATCATTTCGGTCATAGTTATTGTCAGAAATATACAACAGGCACACTATTTTAATACATGTGTCAGCTTTATACATAAAGTAGTGTTTTTATCTGCTTTATATGTTTTATATTTTTTACCTGCGTTGCCGAAGGCGAAAGCAGGTCTAGTAGCCGGGTCACTCCGTCCGTCCGTCCGTCCGTCCGTCCGTCCATCTGTCCGTCCGTCCCGCTATGGGGTGACTGTCTTGTGTAATCTGAATCTCAAAAACCAAACACTAGATCTTTCTGAAATTTTACACAGTGATTACAGATAAATTGAAGATGTGCACCTCCCCTTTTGGGGTCATTTTATATTTTCGTTTAAAAATTAGGGGCCCAAAAGGGGCCAAAAAAGCGACTTTTTAATTTTTTTCCACAATAACTTTTGTTTTGGTTGACCAAATGCTATGAAACATTACAGTAATGTTACTTACCACAAAAGGAAGGGTTGGGCTGATTTTGGGTGTCCACTCTTTTTTCGTTTAGAAATTAGGGGCCCTAAAGGGACCAAAAAAGTGACTTTTTTATTTGTTTCCACAATAACTTTTGTTCTGGTAGTCCAAATGCTAAGAAACTTTACAGTAATGTTACTTACCATAAAAGGAAGAGTTGGGCTGATTTTGGGTGTCCCCTCTTATTTCGTTTAGAAATTAGGGGCCCTAAAGGGACCAAAAAAGTGACTTTTTTATTTGTTTCCGCAATAACTTTAGTTCTGGTTGACCAAATGCTAAGAAACTTTACAGTAATGTTCCTTACCGTAAAAGGAAGGGTTGGGATGATTTTGGGTGTCCCCTCTTATTTCATTTAGAAATTAGAGGCCCAAAGGGGGCAAAAAAAAAGTGACTTTTTAATTTTTTTCCACAATAACTTTTGTTCTGGTAGTCCAAATGCTATGAAACTTTACAGTAATGTTACTTACCATAAAAAGAAGGGTTGGGCTGATTTTGGGTCTCCCCTCTTTTTTCATTTAGAAACTAAGGGCCCTAAAGGGGCCAAAAAAGCGACTTTTTAATTTTTTTCCACAATAACTTGTTTTGGTTGACCAAATGCTATGAAACTTTACAGTAGTGTTACTCACCATACATTAAAGAGTGGGGATGATTTTGGGTGTCCCCTCTCTTTTTGTTTAGGAACGAGGGGCCCAAAAGGGGCAAAAATGTGACATTTTTTATTTATGGTCCAATTTAGAAAATTTTTTTACAAGTTAATTTTGGTCATATATTGGATACAAAATGGAGGATACAATTTTTTCTTGACCCATGTTTTCGGTTTAGCAATAAGGAGACCAAAAGGGGAAAAAAAAAGAAACTATTTTTTTGTCTATTTTTACAATATTGGGTGGCATGTGACAAATATGCTTTGTAAGTCCACCATAGGATGCAAGTGTCAAAATATTTTGACTGTCCATATTGGGCCTAGAACGTACAGGGTTCAACGTTTTGCCGTGCGAGGCAGGGCCAGACATCGATTGGTCTTGTTTTAATAAACATAGTTCTAACATGTTTGATCTATCTATTACAGGTTACATCACTGAACAAGTATTCAGATATCATCAGATCAAATCTGACAAAGATACAGAGGATGAAAGTTACTGCCCTTGTTACCATAGAAGTCCATGCGAGAGACGTGATAGAAAAACTCATTAAGATAGGATGTAATGATGAGAATGCATTTGATTGGCTGTGTCAGCTTAGATACTACATTGAAAAGGTATACAGATATAATTAGCTGTAGACAAATTAAAACCAATTTCACTGAAGCATTTGCAAGCACTCCAAAATTCATACTTTTTGGCCAAATTTCACAGAGTGAAAAATCCTGGTTATAAAATTGTGAATGTTGGATGGGCGGCAGGCGGGCGGGGAAAAAAAATTGTAACAGTTTTCTCAGCAACTACTTATCACAGCCACTTGATATTTGGTATATAGCATCAGGGTGGGGTCCAATTCCCTGGGATTCAATTTCAGGTCTTTCGCTCACCTACTTTCTGTGTAACGAAATCCTGCTGTTTTTCATTTACAGATTTTTTAATTCTGTCAGAAAAAGTATAGTTGTTGATCTACTTTTTCACACTAAATGGTAGATTAAATTTAATCGGTTGCATCTTTTTTAAAAACTGACTGTTCTGTTACCTATTTTAATGACCATTTGGTGTAATGGTTGATTTTCAATACTTGCACTACAAACAGACAAATGATAGAAATGAGTCTGAAAGTGATTTTACAAATAAAGAAGTTTGTTAAACTTTTCATATGAGATTATTTTATTATCCAGGACCACACTGATGATGTCTGTGTTATCAAACAAACCAACACTGAGTTCAGATATGGGTGTGAATATCTGAACACAAAACGTCTGGTCATAACTCCCTTGACAGATAGATGTTACATCACCCTTACCACAGCACTAAATCTCCACAGAGGTGGCAGCCCTAAGGGACCAGCTGGTACAGGCAAAACTGAGACTGTCAAAGATCTTGGAAAGGCTTTGGGGATGTATGTGATTGTTGTCAACTGTTCTGAAGGATTAGATTTCAGAAGTATGGGCAAGATGTTTTCTGGCTTAGCTCAGGTATGTTTACTTTGGGAATGTTTTTTGTTTGTCTCACTTTCATATTATGCTTATGTTGTATTCTGTTAATTTTGTTGTTTTCAGTATACACTTTTTAGCTCACGTGACCCGATTGGTCATGCTCAAAACTCAAAAACGGCTACAGATATCAAAATTCTGGCTGGGTTAATGTGATCAGCACCTCAAGATATACCTACCCTAAAATTTTGAAGAAAATCCAACAACCCATGTAGGAGTTATTGACCTTTTTGTGGATTTTATGCAAATTTTGCACCTGTTTAGCTTAATATCTTAAAAACTATACAAGATATTTGAGAAATTTAAATTGCATATTGTTAAGCACATCAAGATCTACAAAATATGTAATAGGGTCAAAGTTGTAGGACCTTTCCTTTTAGGAGTTATTGCCCTTAGAATGTCAAAATTGAGCATTTTAACAGCATTTCCTCATTACATTGAAAACGTTAACTCCTCTGCCACTTTAAGTCCAATTGGAACTAAACTTGGTATAGTTGTTTATTAGCATTAGGTGTATAGAACTGATGTGGGGATTTTTGATTGGTCGTTAAACATGGCCACTGTGGCTAAAAATAGAACATATGGGTAAATGGCAGTTTTTTGCAAATAACTCAAAAAGGGTTATAGATTTTAAAATTTTGATTGGGAACAAAAGTGATTAGCACCTTAAGATCTACCAGCTCTGAAATTTTGAAGAAAATCAAGCAACCCATGTAGGAGTTATTGCCCTTTTGTGGATTTTTTTTGCAAATTTTGCACCTGTTTAGCTCAATATCTTGAAAACTGTATAAGATATTTGAGAAATTTAAATTGCATATTGTTAAGCACATCAAGATCTACAAAATATGTAATAAGGTCAACATTGTAGGACCTTTCCTTTGAGGAGTTATTGCCCTTAGAACGTCAAAATTGAGCTTTTAAAAAGCATTTCCTCATTACATTGGAAACTTTAACTCCTCTGACACTTCAAGTCCAATTGGAACCAAACTTGGTATTGTTGTTTATTAGCATTAGGTGTATAGAACTAATGTGGGGATTTTCGATTGGTTGTAAAACATGGCTGCTGTGGCTTAAAATAGAACATTGGGTTAAACTTTTTTTTTGTAATAACTCAAAAAGGGTGACAGATTTTTGAATTTTGATTGAGAACAAAAGTGAGCAGAACCTTAAGATCCACCATATTGTCAGATGACACCCTTATTAAACTTATGACCCTTTCAATGTCAAATTGATTTTGCCTGATAACCTTTACTTCAGGCACATATGTCAGGTGAGCGATTCAGGCTCCTGGGAGCCTCTTGTCATGAATATAAACACATTACATAAATGCACTTATATATGTACACGTCTTTTAATGGGCAAATTAATTTTTACTTACTCATGTGAAGACCTTTGGTTTCCTTATGATATTATCTTTCTTCAAATATAATTGACAGGCCTAGTAAACTGTTAAATTAGAAAAGTGTTTTAAATGGAAGAAGTGGAAAAGATAGTTCAATCTGAGGTCATTTCAGTAAGAATTGTTATATCTTTTATTATAGACTGGAGCCTGGGGTTGCTTTGATGAATTCAACAGAATCAATGTGGAGGTATTATCAGTGGTTGCCCAGCAGATTCTGTCTATTCTCAGTGCCTTAGCTGCAAGAGCACCCAGATTTACATTTGAAAGAAGGGAGATAACTTTGATTGCCACATGTGGAATCTTTATCACCATGAATCCTAGTAAGTAAAATGATGTATCCTTTCTCCATAATTGTATCCAGTTTGGTTGTTTTTTTTAATACCCTTAATTTTTGCATGTTCCTTTCAAGAAGCACATTGTTACTGTTTAGCATAACACTTAAAAGTAAAAGTATTTCAATACTGCAGATTCTTGATTTGTCAATTCAACCCTTCATTTATTGTCGATCTTTTCCAACAAGAGAAGAGGCTCCTACTAGACAAAATTATCTATGGTTTATTGATGAAACTTTCTCACCTTGATTTGTGTTTAAAATAACCTCCCCTGAAAACAATAAGTGACCTAAGTGGAAATATGCAATGAAATGTACTAACATAGGTTTAAAAACATCTTTTAAAACCTATTTTGGTGCCCTGTAGGAGCTCCAGGGCAGACTGGCATTTTTGTATACTCAAACTGTTACTGATTTCGATTCACAAGTATTTTTAGGACATGAGAGAAAGTCTATTCTAAATTTGTGTTACAATATGTTGCTAACAAATTTCTAAACAGCTGTATCCCCCCAAAAAATATATCTGTACAGGTATAGCTTCTACAACGTGATTGAGTTGATTATGGAATTTCTAACATCATGGGAAATTGATTTGATTATTTTAATGACAAGGCTTGCCAAGGGATTAAAATATCATATTATTTCCTGATATATAAGATATTCCACAATCTTAGAGAAGTTAGGTTTTTCTCTTATGACTACAGGTTAAAAATTGCAATAGGTTGATAATCAATTGCATGTGCAAGTACACCTCAAACAAAATTTTCTCAAGAGGAGAGAAATATTTTTCCACAACTGGTCGAGAGATTGATAAATCAGATGAAAATTAGAGAAAGTGTTTTTCATACCTATGTCTCAAATTTATTACAACATGTTTTATATACAGGTTATACAGGGAGAACAGACCTACCAGACAATCTGAAGGCCATGTTCCGCCCCATCGCCATGGTGTCTCCAGATTCAGTCCTCATTGCTGAAATCACCCTGTTCTGTGAAGGTTTTAACAATTGTAAAGTCTTAGCCAGAAAGACACACACCCTCTATTCACTGGCTGAGCAGCAGCTATCTAAACAGGACCATTATGACTTTGGACTGAGAGCTTTGGTGTCTGTCCTGAGATATGCTGGACCAAAGAGGAGGACCACACCAAATATGACAGATGAGGAGGTAATTTATTGAGAAAACCTTATTTTCAATTAAAGCTGATAATTGCACTGTCTAATTCTGTATGATAAAAAAAAAATATAAAACCTACCGGTAATCTCTCATAGAATTATGTCTTAACTGTATTTTGTATGTGGCATATATGATTAATATTTTTTTTTTAATTTTAATTGTGACCGACAGGTGTTCAGGAACAAAAATATCTTATAGTTTTCTCAGCAACTACTTCTTCATATTTTATTAGAACCTCTTGATGTTTTGATTAGGCATCATCATGAGGTCTTACATTGTGTGATTTGATTACAGGTCTGCCACTCATCTACCTGACCTGTTTTACAAAATTTGCCCACTTTCTCTCAGTATTTAAAATTTGGTATATCTTATTATCAACATCAACATACAGTCATTTTCTTTTGTTCCGTAGATATTATTGATATCCATGAAAGACATGAACCTACCAAAGCTGACAACAGCTGACCAGCCTCTGTTTAATGGTATAGTGTCTGACTTATTCCATGGCATAGAGATACCAGTGGTCGAACATACTATGGTTTGTATTCAATATTCTAAAAATAATAATCTAATATGGGTTTCTCTGTATGTCTTTTTACATGTTCATTGAGAATTAAACTGGTTGTAAACTTGTTATTGTGCATTAATCATAGGCGTGATCGTCCACCAATTCCAACTGTTCAACTTTTCAAAGTAACTGGCTTGGCATTTTAAAAATTGCTTAGCCAACTGGTTGAACAGATGAAACCAATTGACAAGAAAATAAGCAGTGCAGTGCAGATAATTTAAATATCTTACCAACTGTTCTGTTTTGGAGATGTAATAATATTTTCAATGTGACTTGGTCATTTCAAAAACAAATAGCCAATTACAAAATGTAAAAGAATTCAAAATGTGCAAATTTAATCTTTATAAAGTCTGAATTAATGTTTCTGCACTGCACTGCTTATTTTTCTTGTCAATTGGTTTCATCTGTTCAACCAACTGGCTAAGCAATTTTTAAAATTGCCAAGCCAGTTACTTTGAAAAGTTGAACAGTTGGAATTGGTGGACAATCACGCCTATGATTAATGCACAATAAATAAAACAAAAAACAGTTAAGACCTAAGACAACACACAGCACAACACAACATAGGAATGAGCAGGAAATCCAATTGTACAGAAGGATAAGCAGTAATTCCTGCTTGTTGTAACAGACTAGATCTGGAAGAAAAGAATCTTAGCTTAAATTTGTTTTGCAGATCATTTGATTTGTCAAAGCTTTGAATTTTTATTATTATTTAAAACCATAGATGAAGAATGCCATCATCGCTGAACTAAAGACTAAAGGCCTTCAAGCTAACCCTCATACCATTAGGAAAGCCATTCAGTTGTATGAGACCAAGTCTTCTCGTCATTCTGTTATGATAGTGGGAGGTACACAGTCGGGGAAGACGGTAGCCTGGAGGACACTGCAGGGAGCTCTCATATCTCTGTCTAAACGAGGAGAGGAAGGCTTCAGAAATGTTAAGGTATGTTAAGAGTGTTTAAGAAGGGGGTTATAAGAAAATATGTCTCATATGGTATCTAAAAATATTGATGATCACCTCAATATCCCTTTTGTGTCTCACAACCATCTGGTGTTATGTTTTACCACTGGATCCTAAGATTGTGATGGACCATTGTGATCTTCAATTCATCTGGTGTGTCTTTGCCTTGTTTTTACTTTTTTCTTTGCATTTGAGATTGATCAAATCAGTGTGATAGTTTTCTTATAATAACATATTTTTGGTCTGTCATCAATTTCTTATGAACTCTAAAAACTCAAAAACTATTCCTTGTACAGTTTTTAGCTCACCTGGACCGAAGGTCCATGTGAGCTATTGCCATCACTTGGCGTCCGCCGTCGTCCGTCGTCCGTCGTCGTTAACATTTTTCAAAACGTTAACTCCTCTAACACCATAAGTCCAATGGCTTTTAAATTTGGCACAGTTGTTAATTAGCATAGGTAGTATAAAACTAGCGTGGGGATTTTTGATTCTTTGAAAAACATGGCCGCCATGGCTAAAAATAGAACATAGGGGTAAATTGCAGTTTTTTGCAAATAACTCAAAAACGGTAACAGATATCAAAATTCTGGCGAGTATAAAAGTGATCAGCACCTCAAGATCTACCTGCCCAGAAATTTTCAAGAAGATCCAACAACCGATGTTGGAGTTATTGCCCTTTTTCTGGATTTTTTCAAAATTTTGCACTTATTTAGCCCTATATCTTGAAAACTATACAAGATATTTTAAAAATTCAAATTTCATATGATTAAGCACATCAAGATCTACATTTCATGTAATTAGGTCAAAGCTGTAGAACCATTTCTTTTAGGAGTTATGGCCCTTAAAGCGTCAAATTTTACCATTTTTCATTACTTTTACCCTGAATTTCAAAGATTAACTTGTCTGACACCATACATCCAACTTCAACCAAACTTGGCACAGTTGTTTAATAGCATTAATGCTACAATTCTATCGTTCGGATTTTTGATTCGTCAAAAAATATGGCCTCCATGGCTTAAAATAGAACATAGGGGTCAAATTACAGTTTTTTGCAAATAACTCAAAAACAGTAACAGATATCGAAATTCTTATGGGAGACAAAAGTGATTAGCATCTCAAGATCTACCTGCTCTGAAAGTTTCAAGAAAATCCAACAAACGACATAGGAGTTATTGCCCTTTTTCTGGATTTTTTTCAAAATTTTTCACTTATTTAGCCCTATATCTTGTCTGAAACTGTAAGACCAACTGCATCTTAACATGGCACACTGTTTGATAGCTTATATGCTACAACTCTATCGTTTAGATTTTTGATTCGTAAAAAAACATGGCCACCATGGCTAAAAATAGAACATAGGGGCAAATTTCATTTTTTTGCTAATAACTAAAAACTGGTTTCAGATATCAAAATTGTGCAAGAATCAAAAGTGATCAACATATTAAGATCTACCTGTCCTGAAATTTCAGAAAAGATCTGACTGCTGATGTGGGAGTTATTGTTCTTTTTCCTAATTTTTGCCAAATTTGCACTTATTAAGCCCAATATCTTGAAAACTAACCAAGATATTTCATAAATTTAAATCGCATATGGTTAAGCACAATAATATCTACAAATATATGTATCTGTGTAGTTCAGGTGAGCGATTCAGGCTCTTGGGAGTCTCTTGTTAATTTTGTACAGTCAACCCTCGCTACAACGACATTCGATTTAACGGAAAATTCAACATCCGACAAAACTTATGGCTTCAATTAAAGGTGTGAAAGGCATTTTAATCTTTTAATGTTTGATATTTATCAAAACATGTGGACATTTACATGGTGTTTGACTACGCATGTGCGTGGAAAATATTTATTTTGTTAATACTCTTTCATTGTGCAAATTGTTTTATTTGGTTTGATACTAATAAAAACAATAATTGTTACCAATTTCACTTTAAAATAACATTTCTCAGTCTTTCTAGACATTTAATATGTTTATTTGTGTTCCCCATTTATCGATCCACATACAGGCATTGTACTTTCACTTTCACTTTTTACACGAAACATGTTTTGTTTACAAGGAAAACAAAAGAATTTTTTATCTATGAAGAGACTCTTCCTGAAATAAAAACCTGTTCTGGATATCAAGTTTGATGTCAGAAAACGTTATTCACAAACAAGTACTGCCTTTGTATATTAAAAGATGGATTTGAAAGGATGATAAAGGAAAAAGGGGGGGTCATTGTTATGTTTATTTATGTACGTATTCAGTACAATCGGACTAAAATGAACCAAAATCAGCTAAAAAAATATCCAAACCCTTAATTGAAACTGACACTATACGAAGCCAGAATTGTTGAGCTAGTCACCGAGACCATAACAACACAAGATATTCCATGTACAAATAAAATTTCAGTAATGTATAACAAATCTTTATTACAAAACATAAAAAAATCATGTTTGTTAAACATATTCAACTCCTTTTTTCTTGCTGTAAATTTGTCCTGAAAAAAAAAAGACTAGAAAGGGAGATAATTATAATACAAAAATAAAAATTCATTTTAACAGCAATTTCAGTTTAACATCATTTCTGAGTGGAAACTAAAACGGTCATTGTAAAGAGGGTTGACTGTAGTTATCCATTGTGTATTAAATTTGGTAGAAATCATTTTAAATCATATTTCTGACTAGGCACTTCCTCACTTTATTGTCCCCCGCCGCAACGCGGAGAGGGGACTTGGAAATGCCGGTGTCCGTCCGTGCGTCCGTCACACTTTTTTTCGTAACACTTTTCTCAGTAACTACTAATCCTAGGGTTCTGAAATTTTGTATGCAGACTCCTATAGGGGTCCCCTAAGGTGTAAGTGATTTTCAGGTCAGTCTGACATCTACTTCCTGTTTAACGACTTAGTCATTTTTTCTCCCATAGGCTCAATGGTAAATTTTTCGTAACACTTTTCTCAGTAACTACTAATCCTAGGGTTCTGAAATTTTGTATGCAGACTCCTATAGGGGTCCCCTAAGGTGTAAGTGATTTTCAGGTCAGTATGCCCCTTCAACAATATAACGTTCAATGGCCGGGGGACCTGGAATCTGTTCTTGTTAGTATTCTTTTTTGGTGAATAAATAGGTGTCTTTCCATCTGTAAGATATCTTGTGGACACTGTTTCTTAGACTATACCATTTATTATATTTCAGTCAAGTTTAGTTTTTGGCCATACCATTTTCATTAAGTGTTTTGTAAATTGTATTGATATGTTAGTTTATTCCATTTCCATTATAGTTTGGGTTTATTAATGATTCTATCCAAGGTATATTTGTGAAAGTGACCTTGCCTTTGCAGATTTTCTTATATGGTCAACCCTTTCAAACAACAAGAAATTCTTATGTTTTATTGATAATTTTTGGCCTGTTTTGCTGAGAGCTTAATTCTCTATATTTTTGTCTTGGAAAGTGGAGGTTATTCAAGTATTGGTGACAGCCTTGGAGACGGTGGCTGCATTTACTATCAATGTTAAAGTTTTATGAGAAATACTAAAGAAATCATTATTTATAAGTGAGGATGTTTGATGTTTTTTACATTCTAAGGTGTTCCCTTTAAATCTTAATGCCCTGTCATTGGAAAAACTTTATGGAGATTTTGAGTTTGTTAATTACATGATATTTATCCTGTTTTATATTCTAAGGTGTTCCCCTTGAATCCTAAAGCCTTGTCTTTAGGAGAATTATATGGAGAGTTTGAGTTTACCACTAATGAATGGACAGATGGTGTGCTGTCAAGTATAGTGAGGAATGCTTGTAATGGTAAGAATTGTTTTTATACCCTGCTTCAAAGAAGACAAGGGTATACTGTTTTACCCTTGTTCATTTGTTTGTTCATCCGTAACATAGTTTTCATCGTAGTTGTCTTAGAAACTACATGAGATTAAGGTCTGATATTATGTATACAGCTTTATCCTTTAGTACCATATGGTGTATACCGATTTTATGCTCCTAGGTCATCTACTTCCTGTTGACCTAATTCTTAGTTTATTACTCATAATGGACTTGAAACTTTGTAAACAAAGAACAATCAATTTCCCTACTTTCATAGACATAGTTTTTGTTGGTTGGCCAGAACACATAGATTGGCCCATGCTAATATTTTGATTTTCAAATGATTGATTAAAATGGTTTTTAAATGCATCATGATTTAAAAAAAAGAAAACTTAAAGCAAGTATGACACCTGTTGAATAAATAATACGAAAGTACTTAAACTCATGTGCATAAATTTTGTTAGATTTGTTATTAAGTATAAAATTGGTGTTTTGAAAAAAAAATGGACCCACACAAAAATAATACTTTCACTGTACTAAATTCTTGTTAATTGTGTACCAAGCAGAATACCATTTAAAATGTAGAAAAAACCATTTGTTTTCAATCTAGATGATAAACCAGATGAAAGATGGATTCTATTTGATGGACCAGTAGATACACTGTGGATTGAAAGCATGAACTCTGTGATGGACGACAACAAGATTCTAACATTGATCAATGGAGAACGAATCTCACTTCCTGATCCAGTGTCCTTGCTGTTTGAAGTTGGAGATTTATCAGTTGCCTCCCCTGCCACTGTTTCTAGATGTGGTATGGTGTATGCTGATTATGAAGACTTGAAATGGCTTCCTTTTGTGGAAAGCTGGCTACAAGAGAAGAAAGAAAATGAGGTATATTGCAAGGAATTTGTCTGCCTGTTTTTGTCAGGGAATAATTTTAAAGCTCTTTGATTGGAGTATTGTGGCATTGTTATTCAATTGAAAATAGTCTTTGTTTGAAAGCCAATCTTTAGGAAATGTGCTACATGTATATTTTTTAGCATGATACCTTAAAAATTATTTAGTTGTATTTTTTGTACTTCAACTTTTTGCTTTAAATAAAAAGGCAGCAGCATTACTTTTTTAAAGAAAAATAAATCTGTTGATCATTTAACTTTTTAATTTCAGGTTCTTGTTGAAGAGCTGAAAAGAATGTTTGACAAATATCTAGTAAAGACCATGACATTTAAGAAATACTACTGTCAAGATTTGATCCCTATAGCTCCTATGAATGGGGTCAGATCACTTTGTAAGCTCTTTGATGCTTTGGCCACCCCTGAAAATGGAATGGACCCATCTCAACAGACAGACGATGGTTTTGCCAGATTAATAGAGTTATTGTTCTTGTTTTGTATGATTTGGTCAATAGGTGCCTCTGTTGATGAGGAAAGTAGAAAGAGGCTGGATAACTTTATCAGAGAAATGGAAGGGACTTTCCCTAACAGAGACACTATTTATGAATATTATGTGGACCCTAAAGCAAAGTCTTGGATACATTGGGACGAGAAACTGAAAGATGGGTGGAAATATAATCCAAGGTATGAAACACAGTTTATGTTCATTTTGTATGAAAAAAATGCTCTAGGGTTGATATTTCGTTTATTTGTTCATTTAAAACTTTTGTGGGAGTTATGGCCCTTTGAACTTAGAAATTTGCTGAAAATCTTCATTTATCATCTTGTCAATGCAACTTCTTTGAAACTACTGAACCCAATTCAATGAAACTTGGTATATAGAAGGACTCCATATGTAGTTGTGCATATTACTAGGAAATTTTGATACTAATATTTTTGTGGGAGATATGGCCCTTTGAACTTAGAAATTTGCTGAAAATCCTCATTTATCATCTGGTCAAGGCAACTCCTCTTAAACTACTAACTGAATTCAATGAAACTTGGTATATAGGAAGGACACTATATGCAGTTGTCCATATTACCAGGAAATTTTTATCCTCGAATATTTGTGGGAGTTATGGCCTTTTTGACTTACAACTTTTGGGGGGAAACGGTGGAGACATTGTTTTTGCAGGAAAAAACAAACTATTTTTTTATATTATAGAAAGTGATTTTCTTTTTGGACTGTCAATTAACTTCAGTTTGCCTCTTTATTGGACATTGTAACTGTTCTGGTGGGATTATACTTTGAAGTCTCTTTAACTTTTATAAACTTCTACAAAATATTTATTTCAAACAAATCTATATTTCATTTTCAGCATACCTTTCCATAAGATTACAGTTCCCACAGTTGATACAGTCAGGTACCAGTATCTAGTGTCTACTCTCATAGGCTCCTTCAATCCAGTATTACTAGTGGGACCAGTAGGAACAGGGAAGACCTCAGTAGCCAATCAGACACTGAATAAGACAGACCATACCAGTTACTCTATACTCAGCATCAATATGTCAGCACATGTAAGTTCTGCTCTATACTCAGCATCAATATGTCAGCACATGTAAGTTCTACTCTATATTCAGTTTCAATATGTCAGCACATGTGAGTCCTCCATACTCACCATCAATATGTCAGCACATGTAAGTCATGCTCTATACTTGGCATCAATATGTCAGCACTTGTAAGTCCTGCTTTATACTTGGCATCAATATGTCAGCACATGTAAGTACTAGTCCTGCTCTGTACTTGGCATCAATATGTCAGCACATGTGTACTTGGCATCAATATGTCAGCACGTGTAAGTCTTGCTCTTTATGTTCATTTTGTATGAAAAAAATGCTCTAGGGTTGATATATATTTTCGTTTATTTGTTCATTTAAAACTTTTGTGGGAGTTATGGCCCTTTGAACTTAGAAATTTGCTGAAAATCCTCATTTATCATCTTGTCAATGCAACTTCTTTGAAACTACTGAACCCATGTTATTACTCACCATTAATATGTCAGTACATGTGAGTCCTCTATACTCACCATCAATATGTCAGCATATGCAAGTCCTGGTCTATACTTGGCATCAATAGTCAACACATGTAAGTCCTGGTCTTTTCTCAGCATCAGTATGTCAGCTTATGTAAGGAATTGCCCAGGGTTTGGTGTTATAATACTAAGTATTTCATGTCAGAACATGTTTGCATTAGACAACTTGACATATTCATAAAAATATCATTAATTTTCATTGAACTTTAAGAAGAAGGGATGAAGGCAAAGTTGGTCTAAGTCACTTAATTTAAACCCAAAAAGATTTGGAAAAAAAGTCATCATATAACTTAATTGCAATGGATTTTATGGCTCTTTTGCAACATTTAACTGCCCTTTTTATACGACCGCAAATTTTTTGCGATCGTATAATGCTATGGCGATGTCGTTGTTGTCGTCGTCGTCGTCGTTGTCTGAAGACACTTTGGTTTCCGTGCAATAACTTTAGTTGTAGTGAACCAATTGTTATAAAATTTTGATATGATGTTTATAACCTTTAAAGGAAGGTTGGTATTGCATTTGGGGTTTCTGGCCCCTACCGTTTTAGAAAAAAGGGCCAAAAGGGCCTAAAACGGGTGTATTGACAAAACTTCTGTAGAAAGTTTAATTTTCATTCGATTTTGATAATTCTTTTTTTATTGTATTCCTCAATAAATTCTGTCGACAAAATGTAACAACACCTTTGATGTATCTTGTACCGTTACATTGCTATAAGGGGTAAAAAAGGGGCCACACCCCAAAAATCGACTTTTTTATTTGTGGTCCGATTTCAAAATCTTTTTTTCATTGGAATCCTTGTAAAAATCCCTGCCTGTGTTTTTCAATCAGATTTGCAATATCTCATACCGTTTTCGAGAAATTAGGGGTCAAAGGGGCCAAAAACGCCATTTATAAAAGTTTGTCCAGGCAAATAGTTTTTTACCAATATTAAGTTGTAGTGGGCCAGCCAATTGTTATGAAGTTTAAATATGATGCTTATATCCACCAAAGGAATGTTGGTTTTGTATTTGGGGTTTGTGGCCCCTACTGTTTTAGAAAAAAAGGGCCAAAGGGGCTAAAACGGGTGTATTGACAAAACTGTTGTAGAATGTTCATTACTCATTCAATTTTGAAAATTCTTTTTTTGTTGAAGTGTTCATAAAATTCTGTCTACTAAATGTGTCAATGATTTTGATATGTATTTCACCATTACATTGCTACAGGGGGCTAAAGACAGGCCACGCCCATAAAATCAACTTTTTTATTATTTGTCCAATTTTCAAAATCTTTTTTTCATTGGAATCCTTGTGAAAATCCCTGGCTGCGTTTTTCAATCAGATTTGCAATATCTCTTACCGTTTTCTAGAAAATAGGGGTCAAAGGGGCTAAAAACACCAATTTTAAAAGTTTGTCAAGGCAAATAGTTTTATACTTAAAATTAAGTTGCAGTTTTTACATGTATATAAATAAGGCTTTTTGTATTAGATGTTGATGTAAATATATATGTGTCAAAAATGCATTTTTAAGCCCACCACAGGATGCATGTGTCAAAAAGCTTTGTAAGTCCACCATGGGCTTCATGTGACCAAAGCAATGGACTATCCATATTAGGCCTCCAACATACAGGGTTAAACTTTTGTTGCGGTCGTATCATGCTGCGCTCGGCGTAGCTTTTTATTGAAGATGTATTTTTATGTTTTATTTGATTTTGTCAAAACCATGTATGGATAAAAACTTTTTTTTAAATATGGGTATAAAACCATTCATTTTGTGTCTTAGACAACATCCAACCAAGTACAAGAGATCATTGAAAGTAGAGTAGAGAAGAGAACTAAAGGTGTCTATGTACCTATTGGTGGGAAGAAGCTACTGACCTTCATGGATGACTTTAACATGCCATCCTTAGACCAGTTTGGTTCCCAGCCCCCTCTAGAGCTGATGAAAATGTGGTTAGACTATAAATTCTGGTATGACAGGGAGAAACAGATTGTCAAAGAAATCAGGGTAAATATGGTAAAAATAATAAATGTAACAGCTGTTCCATTAAGAATTACATTGGATGAAGTGCACTTTTTTTTCAAGACACGCCACCATCATACATCAATAACAAAATACATTTTTATCCCCACGAACAGAAAAATAAATAAAAAACAATGTCTCCCCTTTATCAAACTTGTGTGTTTTTGAATAAAATCCATTTTTGGCTGGATTTTTTGGCCGGATTTCACTAGTGAAAATCCTGGTTATAAAATGGTGAATGTTGGGTGGGCCGGAAAAAGACGCTCCTAACAGTTTTCTCAGCAACTACTAATCACAGCCGCTTGATATTTGGTATGCAGCATCAGCATGGGCTCCCATAACGTGGGAATTGATTTCAGGCCTGTCGTTCGTCTACTTCCTATTAAAGGAAATCCAGCCATTTCTGTCTTTGACCCATTTTTGTAAAATTCATTTACATTATAATGTTTTTGTTATATCATGTAAAAATCAAGCATTTATCATTCATAAGGTATCTCAGTTTGAGATGATATGATTTATGAAGTGGCATTTAATTATAAAAAAAGTGATCACATCTGTGTGTATGTACCCATTTATTTTAATTTTTGCAGGACATGTTTTTGTTAGCTGCAATGAGTCCCCCTGGTGGTGGACGAAGAGCTATTTGTCCTCGATTGAAGAGCAGATTTAACCTTATCAACATGCCCTTTCCACAAGTAAGATGTTTAGATAATATTGGATTTTTTTATATCTCCAGCAACATGTTATTAAAATACATATAGGGGTTACTTAAGCGTTATCTTGTGTCCTATTGTGTCACAAAAATTTCTGTCCTATTTCCTGTGTCTCATCAACATTTGGCATGTAGCTTCATCCTTAAGTAGTGTATGTTTTAGATTGATTTTCTACTCATAACTCATCTATTTCCTTCATGATCACCAAGCCCTAAGAACAAGAACAAATCTACCAAAATCTGATGATCAGTCTCTAATGATTGAAGAGAGCAGGGGACCATATGGAAATTTTTTGACTTGGTAAATCTATTTCAAAAGAAGTGATGGATTGTTGGCCCCAAGCCTCTCACTTCTATTTGATTCTTAAGGTCTCTTAATAGAAAGAATGCAGATGTGAGATGCAATTGACAGCCCATTTGTGAGCCATTATTTGGTTTGGCAAAATTGGTAATACTAACCTAACCTTTTTGGCAGGGCTGGCTAAAATTCATGAAAATTTGATAGGCTATATATAGTGAAAACGGGTTTTGGTAAGGAAAGGATTTGTACATTGAATAGGAATTTCTGTAACAGATATTTAATTTGTAAATATTGTTTTCCTTGGTATTGCAAAATTTGCATGCTCGTGGACTCATGAAACTTTAAGAAAATATTCAGTATGAATAAATTTTCATAATTATTGGGTATATGTACTAAATTTTGTGCTTTGAATAAGCCATGAAAACTTCAAAATTGGTGCCCCACAAATATTTGATGCTTCTTTTACAGTAGTCTAAAAATCAATAAATGGAATTTTGAATTAATTTCTTTCCTATTTTTATTAATAGGAGTCTCAGATCAGAGTGATATTTGGGAGCATGTTTAATCAGAAGTTACAAGACTTTGAGGAAGACATCAAACCCTTGGGAGAAACCATCACTAAGGCTACCCTTGAGATGTATCTGGCTGTCCAACAGAGGTTTAAACCTACTCCCACAAAGATGCATTACCTGTTCAATCTAAGAGATATATCTAAAGTAAGTATTACACACTAGGATTGTCAGATGTTTAGAAGATAACTTCAAATAACATCTAAAATACAAATGACAACAAAGTTCCAGACAATAAATTTTGCTACGTCTGACGCGCGTTTCGTCTATTCAAGACTCATCAGAGGCGCTCTACCAAAAATATTGAAAATGCCAAACACTGTATGAATATGAAGAGCATAGAACAGTATAACCAAAAAAACCAAACTGGAGAACCAAATTATTACTAAGATATTCAACCTATGTCTGGGGTAGGAAGAACCTTAGGGTTTAGACAATTTTGAAATTTAGACGGATAATTTAAAGCTTTGATGTATTCTCCAACTCAAAAGTGTTGGTGCCGGAGCGGGCTAACCTCGGGGAATTTAAACTCCACCAGCAGTGCTAACCTTCACGTGTGTTCGAAATACAAATGACAACAAAGTTCCAGACAATAAATTTTGCTACGCCTGACGCGCGTTTCGTCTATTCAAGACTCATCAGAGGCGCTCTACCAAAAATATTGAAAATGCCAAACACTGTATGAATATGAAGAGCATAGAACAGTATAACCAAAAAAAACAGACTGGAGAACCAAATTATTACTAAGATATTCAACCTATGTCTGGGGTAGGAAGAACCTTAGGGTTTAGACAATTTTGAAATTTAGACGGATAATTTTAAGCTTTGATGTATTCTCCAACTCAAAAGTGTTGGTGCCGGAGCGGGCTAACCTCGGGGAATTTAAACTCCACCAGAAGTGCTAACCTTCACGTGTGTTCGAAATACAAATGACATTTTTTAACTCCTTTACCCTAGGCCTACTAACTTAAGAGTAGGAATTTTATAGGTCAAGGAAAGATTTATTTAACATTGGTGAATACATCTTAGTCTATGCAAGTCAACAATTAACATAATCTCAGGGAAGGTGTTGATCAGCAGCAAGATTGTAAACAGCTCAAAGTTTATAGGGACCCTTATGTCATTGCCAGTTTTGCTATTTTAAAGTGCTTTGCAAATATCAAGAGTTTTTGACAACCATCCAGTGACACACCTAAAAGATGACTATTTCTCACCCCAAAAGTCTCAATGAATTAAGTTGAGTATCAAGTTTTGCTTTTAATTTTTTCAGATCTTCCAAGGAATGTTGAGGGCTGACAAAGATGTACATGACACCAAAAATGTCATGATAAGACTGTGGATCCATGAATGTTTTAGGTAGGTCAGAAACTATGATAAAATAGATATAAAAAAGTTCTTAAAACAACCATTCTAGGTTTTGAATGTTGAACGTTGAAGGTTTTTGTGTTACTTGAAGCACTCATGATTGATTCTTCAAACTATGATGTGTTAAAGAAACCCATATCATTTGATAAAATACATAACTTTAACAACATAAAAGGAATGCTTGATATATATTTGTTTTGGATATTTTTTCACAGATAAGTTGACGTTTATGACTATGAGGCCTTCATTACTATCCTGACAAAAAAAAAAAATGGCATCATTATTTGACCAGACCTTCCATTATATAAGTTTCCATTGTAAACATAAAATTCCTTCCTTTTGGCTGCATTTCATGAAGTGAAAAATCTGGGTTATAAAATGGTGAATGTCATGCGGCTGGCAGGCAGGCGGACAGGAAACAATTTTTTGTATTAGTTTTCTCAGCAGCTACTTATCACAGCCATTTGTTATTTGATATACAACATCAGGGTAAGTTCTCACAATCAGCCATTTTGACTTTGATCGATTTTTTTTTCAGGGTACTTTCTGACTCATTAGTTGACATCTATGACTATGAGGCATTCGTTAATATTCTGATAGAGAAGTTGGCCTCCTTGTTAGACCAGACCTTGCATTACATAAGTTCCAGTCGTATAAATAATACTCTTCTTATTGCAGGGTATTTTCTGACAGATTAGTGGACATCTATGACTTCGAGACATTTGTGGCTATCCTGACAGAGAAGTCTACATTATTTGTTTGGGGTTGTTTTGCAGGGTATTTTCTGATCGGCTAGTTGATGTCTATGACTACGAGACATTTGTGGCTATCCTGACAGAGAAGTTGGCATCTGACCTTCTGTCTACATTATTTGTTTGGTTTTTTTTGCAGGGTATTTTCTGACCAGCTGGTTGATGTCTATGACTACGAGACATTTGTGGCTATCCTGACAAAGAAGTGTACATTATTTGTTTGTTTTTTTAATTTCAGAGTATTTTCTGACAGATTAGTTGATGTTTATGACTACGAGACATTTGTGGCTATCCTGACAAAGAAGTGTACATTGTTTGTTTGTTTTTTTAATTTCAGGGTATTTTCTGACCGGCTAGTTGATGTCTATGACTATGAGACCTTCATTGCTATCCTAACAGAGAAGCTGGCCTCCTTGTTTGACCAGACCTTCCATAATATCTGTCCCAACAAACAGTCACCACTCTTTGGTAAATATTGAGTTAAATGACCATCCACTCATTAAAAGGTCTATTTACGTCAGCATTATTATCCTTGCTGTACTGATTTAATGAATTTGATAAAATAATTTTATAAAATTTGTGTATTATACAAGCATCCATAAAAAAGTTCATCAAATTGATCATTGACAAGCAATTTAAAGGATAAATTAATTTTAAGATTAATTATTCCTTGTAACCTATAAAGATAAGTGTAATGAGTTTAAATTATTGTCCAACTTGACCATTTGTGAAAAATGCTGTTTATTCTAAATGATTAAGGTTATTTGAAAAAAAAATAATTTCATAAAATTTCAAAGCTTTTTAGCTCGGTAAAAGAAGCTTGTTCCATGTGGTATTGTAGTCAATTATCAAATTTGATTTTAAACTACAATTGTATATCTTATTTTTTTAAAGCCCACATTATTATTTATTTTAGGTGATTTTCTAAACAAGGAGAACAGGTATGAGGACATAACAGATCAGACCAAATTAAGGAACCATCTATACAGTTGTCTGGAGCAGTATAATAACTCACCTGGAACCATTGCCATGAATCTGGTCCTATTTAGGGATGCCATAGAACATGGTAAGTTGTCTGGAAGAGTATAATAACTCACCAGGAACCATGGCCATGAATCTGGTCCTCTTTAGGGATGCCATAGAACAAGGTAAGTTTTCTAAAGCAATATAATAACTCACCGGGAACCATGGCCATGAATCTGGTCCTCTTTAGGGATGCCATAGAACATGGTAAGTTGTCTAGAGCAGTATAATAACTCACCAGGAACCATTGCCATGAATCTGGTCCTCTTTAGGGATGCCATAGAACATGGTAAGTTGTCTAGAGCAGTATAATAACTCACCAGGAACCATGGCCATGAATCTGGTCCTCTTTAGGGATGCCATAGAACATGGTAAGTTGTCTAGAGCAGTATAATAACTCACCAGGAACCATTGCCATGAATCTGGTCCTCTTTATGGATGCCATAGAACATGGTAAGTTGTCTAGAGCAGTACAATAACTCACCAGGAACCATGGCCATGAATCTGGTCCTCTTTATGGATGCCATAGAACATGGTAAGTTGTCTGGAGCAGTATAATAACTCACCAGGAACCATTGCCATGAATCTGGTCCTCTTTAGGGATGCCATAGAACATGGTAAGTTGTCTAGAGCAGTATAATAACTCACCAGGAACCATGGCCATGAATCTGGTCCTCTTTAGGGATGCCATAGAACATGGTAAGTTGTCTAGAGCAGTATAATAACTCACCAGGAACCATTGCCATGAATCTGGTCCTCTTTAGGGATGCCATAGAACATGGTAAGTTGTCTAGAGCAGTATAATAACTCACCAGGAACCATGGCCATGAATCTGGTCCTCTTTATGGATGCCATAGAACATGGTAAGTTGTCAAGAGCAGTATAATAACTCACCAGGAACCATGGCCATGAATCTGGTCCTCTTTATGGATGCCATAGAACATGGTAAGTTGTCAAGAGCAGTATAATAACTCACCTGGAACCATTGCCATGAATCTGGTCCTCTTTAGGGATGCTATAGAACATGGTAAGTTGTCTAGAGCAGTATAATAACTCACCAGGAACCATTGCCATGAATCTGGTCCTCTTTAGGGATGCCATTGAACATGGTAAGTTGTCTGGAGCAGTATAATAACTCACCTGGAACCATTGCCATGAATCTGGTCCTCTTTAGGGATGCCATAGAACATGGTAAGTTGTCAAGAGCAGTATAATAACTCACCAGGAACCATTGCTATGAATCTGGTCCTCTTTAGGGATGCCATAGAACATGGTAAGTTGTCAAGAGCAGTATAATAACTCACCAGGAACCATGGCCATGAATCTGGTCCTCTTTATGGATGCCATAGAACATGGTAAGTTGTCTAGAGCAGTATACATGTAATAACTCACCTGGAACCATTGCCATGAATCTGGTCCTCTTTAGGGATGCCATAGAACATGGTTAGTTGTCTAGAGCAGTATAATAACTCACCTGGAACCATTGCCATGAATCTGGTCCTCTTTATGGATGCCATAGAACATGGTAAGTTGTCTAGAGCAGTACAATAACTCACCGGGAACCATGGCCATGAATCTGGTCCTCTTTATGGATGCCATAGAACATGGTAAGTTGTCAAGAGCAGTATAATAACTCACCTGGAACCATTGCCATGAATCTGGTCCTCTTTATGGATGCCATAGAACATGGTAAGTTGTCTAGAGCAGTACAATAACTCACCAGGAACCATGGCCATGAATCTGGTCCTCTTTATGGATGCCATAGAACATGGTAAGTTGTCTGGAGCAGTATAATAACTCACCAGGAACCATTGCCATGAATCTGGTCCTCTTTATGGATGCCATAGAACATGGTAAGTTGTCTAGAGCAGTACAATAACTCACCAGGAACCATGGCCATGAATCTGGTCCTCTTTATGGATGCCATAGAACATGGTAAGTTGTCTGGAGCAGTATAATAACTCACCAGGAACCATTGCCATGAATCTGGTCCTCTTTATGGATGCCATAGAACATGGTAAGTTGTCTAGAGCAGTATAATAACTCACCTGGAACCATTGCCATGAATCTGGTCCTCTTTAGGGATGCCATAGAACATGGTAAGTTGTCTAGAGCAGTATAATAACTCACCTGGAACCATTGCCATGAATCTGGTTCTCTTTAGGGATGCCATAGAACATGGTAATGTATCTTAGACTGTATTTGTTATTTTTTATGCCCCATCTACGAATGTAGGGGCATATAGTGTTGGGTCTTTTCATCCCTCCATCTGTTTGTCTGTCTGTCCCAAATTGCTAGATAGGACATTATGTCTTTTGGTCATATTTTTGCTTTGATTTTTTTGGATAACACATATAAAATACAGAACAACAAAAAAGGTATAAAAATCATAAAAAAAATCATTAAACAACCAAAAGATAAAAAGCATAATGTATTGAAAAAGAAGCACAAAACAAACAAATTTCAAATAGAAAGCAAAATCCTGCAGAAAGGATTTCTACTAAGTGCAGTTGAAGAAAAATAATTTTGGTGTTTTGAACTCTTTTGAACATAAATTGTTGGAAATCCATAAACTAACATGGTTTTATTGTTGACAGTTTCAAAGATTATACGAGTAATCAGGAATCCATGTGGTAACATGTTATTGGTTGGTATTGGAGGAAGTGGACACAAAAGTCTGAGTCGTCTGGCTGCTTTTATCTGTGACATGGCCTCTTTCGAGATTGAAATCAGTAAATTCTACAAGAGATTTGAATTTAGAGAAGGTTAGTTATTTATCTCCATTCAAGATGTGAGCTCTCAGCTCTTTTAACAAGATTTTAAATTAATTTTGAAAGTGATGTGCCTCTTGAAAAATGCTTTTTATGCTTTTCATATTTAAAGAAAGCTGTAATTTGCAGGTCTCAAAGACAATATGTCATCTTGTATGTTTAAATGCTTTCTTTTTTAGTAAGATAATGTTGAATCAAGGGAAAAACTTCTCTTCTTTCAGATTTGAAGAAGCTGTATTGGCAGGCTGGTGTGTTAGATAAGCCAACCATGTTTATATTTAGTGACAACCAGGTGGTAGAGGAGACCTTCCTTGAAGATATAAATAACATTCTCAGTAGTGGGGAAGTCCCTGGGCTATATACAGAAGAAGAATTTGATAGTGTAAGAAGCATAATCTTTTAAGATTTTCCATGAATTTGAAAAATTTCATTGTATGTATCTGTGTTTAGGACATTAATTGTCCTATCTCTAAACCAGTTTAAAATTAAAATAAAAAAAACATGTAGGATATTACATGTATTAATTTAAAGTTATTTGACATAAAGTATCATTTACCAACTTATCACTATTGGAACCATCTAATTGAGCTTAAAATAGTTAATACTGTAAAAGTTCTAAAATTCATGGGTAGGAGTTTTCCTGGATTGGTTGTAAATTGCATATTTATGAATTCATGAATTTGTGGATTAAAAATTTATTATATTAAAAGTGATGTTAAATTCTCTGTATGTGAGGAATTTTAAAATTTTGTGGTTTTGTGGTTTGGCTGACCAACAAAAACCATGAAAATTGGTACCCAACGATAATTACTATTTTCGCATTAGTTCTGCTTGAAATGATCTGAGAAATGATACTATGGTAATGATAAGTTTCCGTATTTATTAGCTGATAGTTTTTTGCCTAATTTAAGGAAATGATTAAGATTGATATATATTTATTTAAACAATACATTAGGTAAGAGAAGCTTTGTTAGAAGTGATAGAGAATGATGGCCTTGAAGATACACATCATAGTATCTTCTCCTTCCTAGTGGAGCGAGTGCGCTCTAATTTACATGTTGTTCTTTGTATGAGCCCTGTCGGAGAACCTTTCAGGCAAGAAATTGCAAATATACTCTTCACAGTTGCAAAAACTGGTGCTAATGGGGACAATTTAAGCACGTGTTGAAGTTAATATATATTGCAATCCTGGTGATAGAATTAAACAGTTTAACACATTGTTAGAGCAGATATTTTCCATATTGAGAATAAATTTTAGAAGCACCATGTTAATTTTGGATGAAGGAAAGGATGATGTGCACAGATGCATTGTAGGTGTTAAGATTTGACCAATTATGCACTGTGTATAATTTAGTTTCTAATGGTTAAACACAATGAGTTGGGGGTTTTTTTTGGAGTCAGGTATATGAAATGTAGATTTGGTGTTTAATATCGATTTATTCAAATTGATAATGCACTGTCTAGGTTTTTATATGACCGCAAATTTTTTGCGATCGTATAATGGTATGGCGATGTTGTTGTCGTCGTCGTCGTTGTTGTCGTCGTCTGGGGACATTTGGTTTCCGTGCGATAACTTAAGTAAATATTGACCAATTGTTATGAAATTTTGGTATGATGTTTCTAACCACTAGAAGAAGGTTCCTATTGTATTTGGGGTTGGTGGCCCCTACCGTTTTGGAAAAAAGGGCCAAAAGGGGCTAAAACGGGTGTATTGACAAAACTGTTGTAGAATGTTTATTATTCATTTGATTTTTAGAATTCTTTTTTTATTGAATTCCTCATTAAATTCTGTCAACAAAATGTGTCAAAGGTTTTGATGTATATCGAATCGTTACATTGCTACAGGGGGCCAAAGATAGGCCACACCCCAAAAATCAACTTTTTTATTTGTGGTCCGATTTTCAAAATCTTTTTTTCATTGGAATCCTTGTGAAAATCCCTGCCTGCATTTTTCAATCAGATTTGCAATATCTCTTACTGTTTTTGAGATATTAGGGGTCAAAGGGGCAAAAAACGCCATTTTTAAAAGTAGATCAAGGCAAATGTTTTTACACAGGAAATTTTGCTGAAGTGGGCCAGCCAATTGATATGAAGTTTAAATATGATGATTATATCCACTGAAGGAAGCTTTTTATTGCATTTGGGGTTTGTGGTCCTAACCTTTTAAAAAAAGGGCCAAAAATGTCAATTAATATAGAAATAAGATTTTTCTATTAAATGTTAATATAAATATATATGTGTTAAATGTGCATTTTAAAGTCCACCATGGGCTGCATGTGACAAAAGCAATAGACTATCCATATTGGGCCTCCAATGTACAGGGTTCAACTTGTTGCGGTCGTATCATGCTGCGCTCGGCGTAGCTTTTTATTTATTGATGCACCAATGTATGATTTTCAAATTAACCACTGTAAAGTGGTACTAGTTATTCCCTTCTTAAAAGAATATATGTTTTATATGAAAAAAAAAATAGATTGTATATCTATGCTGAAATTTAAAGTAAAATTTCAAGTATTTAAGATTCTGTTATTCTGAGCATTATCATTCAAATCAAATTCAAAACTCAATTGAAACTATATTTTGTTAAAATTGTTTCATTTAACAGGAACCATGTACGTATGTTCCCAGCCTTTGTTAACTGTACAACTATAGACTGGTTCAGTGAATGGCCTATAGAAGCTCTAACAGAGGTTGCAGATAAATATCTTCAAGACATTTCCTTAGGACAAGATAAAGTAGGTCATTGTAATGCAAGAAAAAAAATGCATCATTGTGGCAAGCATATGATTTTTAACTGCATCTTACACATGTTTCATCAAAGTTCCTCTTACCATAAGATGAAAGGATGAAGTAAACAGAAAATCACAGAGCACAGTTTTCATGTTGTTTCTGTGAAAAAGTTTAAATTTCTGAGTTTAAAATATAGCTGTTTGTGATAAAAAAACTACTTAAGGATTCTTTTATTTTGTGTTTATAGTTTGCTCTTAAACATATGTGGCCATAAAAAAGCAATAAGGTTTCAAATTCATTGACTAAAAATCAACAATGTAAAAAAAATAGCTTCTCTTACTTATCAGTTCTTTATTGCATTTTTTTTTAACATAAATTTGAGAATGTTTTAATTTAACTGTTCAAATAAAAGTAATAATACAACTACCAAACTGACTAATTTAATTTAAATTTAGAGGAAAAAAATTATAAGATTGAAAACATTAGATGGCTCAATGTATTATCTTGAAATCTTTTACTTTTAGGACAAATACAAGCCAATGATAGTAAAGATGTTTTCTGTAATGCACAAATCAGTGGTTGAATTTTCTAAAAAGATGCTACTGGAAATGAAAAGACATAATTATGTCACACCCACCAACTTTCTAGAGCTTGTCAGTGGATACAAGAAGTAAGGAAAGATTAGTAGTTCTTAAAACAAAATATTCACATTTGCATGAATTGAATAATATCAAAGATTTATTGTCTCCCACTTTTTATGAAACAGGAGACTATTGAATTAGCTTTCAGTTTAGTTATGTAATTCATTTTAGATTGATTTCAGTGAGAAAACTTTTGAATACCTTAATTGAATCTTTTGAAACTTGCATACATTTTTGGCTGGGTTATAAAATGGTGAATGTCAAGCAGGCGGGTGGGGGAGAATATTTTGTATCAGTTAATTTTCTCATCAACCTATCATCACAGCCACTTTATATTTGATAATACAGCATCTGGGTGGGGTCCCATAATGTGGAATTAGATTTTAGGTCTGTCGCTCACCTACTTCTTGTTTAACAAAAAACTTACTTTGACAGATTTTTTAAAGTTTGTGTGGTAAGGAAGATGCCTATTGATTTCATTTGTTGAAACTTCTTACCTTAAACATAAGCTCTAAATTCAATCACAGTATTTTCAAAGCTTTTCACTTTGGCCAGTGGGGATTGATAAACATAATTTAACTCTAAAACATCAAAAGACTTAAAAAATTAAAAATACACAAAAGAGGATACCCCATCTAGACCCTACCTTAAAGGCCAGATTTCACAGAGTGAAAAATCCAGGTTATAAAATAGTGAATGTCAAGTGGGCAGGGAAAACATTTTTGTAACAATTTTCTTAGCTACTGCAAATCCTCCTGATATTTGGTATACAACATCAGTGTGGAGTCCAAAATTGTGGAATTTGGTTTCCAGTCTGTCACTCACCTACATCCTGTTCAACAAAATCCGGCCATTTTTGACTTTGACAGATTTCATTACACTTTCATTTCAGACTGTTTTTCTCCAAGACAAAGGAACTAGGTGATCAATCCATTAAATTGAATAATGGTTTGAGTAAATTAGACGAGACTCGTACCAAGGTTAAGCACATGACAGAAGAGCTGGAGGATGCTAGGGTCAAGGTCATACAGTACCAGAAAACGTGTGACGAGTATCTGGTGAATATCGTACAGCAGAAGAGAGATGCTGATGAACAACAGAAGGTTGGTAATAACTGTAAAGATTCCACTTTTTGTTCATGGCTAATATTTTTGGTGTTAGCTGTATTTTGTGGTTTGAAGTCTTTCTCTTTAGTTAAAAAAAGAAAGAAATGAAAATAGGAATTTGATTTTCGGCCGTATTTCACAGAGTGAAAAATCCAGGTTATAAAATGGTGAATGTCGTGTGGCTGGGAAAATTTTTTTTGTAACAGTTTGGTAAACATTATCAGCACGAGGCCTGTTAGGGTGGGATTTAGTTTCAAGTCTGTTGCTCACCTACTTTTTGTTTAACAAAAATCCGGCCATTTTTGACTTGACACACTTTTAAGGCTTGATATCTTATTTGAGTCACTTGAAATTACTAAAGCATCTTTTTATCATAATATGTATGTGGCATATATTTGAATTTATGTGTTGTGCAAAAAATAAACATTTACTATTTATAAATGTTGCATCTTTTATCTACTAATTTAGAGTGTGACTCAGAAGAGTGAAAGAATTGCAGAAGAGGAGGCAAAATGTCAGCACATGGCTGAAATAGCTCAACATGATC
Source organism: Arcuatula senhousia (assembly GCA_963971305.1). Classification (NCBI taxonomy): domain Eukaryota; kingdom Metazoa; phylum Mollusca; class Bivalvia; order Mytilida; family Mytilidae; genus Arcuatula; species Arcuatula senhousia. Next base: position 52,694,252 of record OZ020304.1, read on the forward strand.
TGGATGAAGCATTACCTGCTCTTAAAGAAGCCATAGAGGTAAGCAAGATAGAACAACTCCACAAAAAACTGTGCCTGGTTTGAAATAAGCTTTGAAATTACCTTCTTTAAGTCGATATGGAACTTTTGTTGCTTATGATATAGAGAAGTGTGTTTTTTTTCCTATAAAAAATGTTTTGTTTTGAAAAAATTTGTTTGACATGAACTCTATGATGCCTTAAGAATTATTGAAGTAAATAATAAAATATGACACATTATAAAATTTGTGAAAGTTCTTTAAAAAATCTTGATAACCAAATAAAAGGTAGTATTGATAAAAGATTCATTTGCAACATATTATCATTCAATTTTAATCAAGCATCTCTTTAAGATCTTACAAGCATTCTTAATTATCTAATACAGGCCTTGGATTCTTTGAATAAGAATGATATAACAGAGATCAGGTCCTATGGACGTCCTCCAGCACAGGTAGAGAAGGTGATGGAGGCTGTCATGATCCTCAGAGGCAGTGAACCTACATGGGCTGAGGCAAAGAAACAACTAGGTAAATTGTACAATTTATTTAACTTTTTTTTGCCCAATAATTTTTTCTTGATGTGTTATAGTGATTTTTCAAAGTTCATGATTTTGAGTAGGTAAAGTTAAAATAAGCTGAAGTTATCTTCTTTCTGTAAACCTTTCAATAGAAAAAAGCATTAATGTTTTTTGTACAAGTATTATGATTTCTTCAGTCAAGTAAAACAGTTCTTGAATAAGTTGCACTTTCTGTCTGTCTTAATTTTCTATTTCAACTTGGATTATCTCTTTTAAACTTTCAGAGAATATATAAATGTTTGGGTTTGTATTCTTAAATGCAGAATACAGCAATGTCATTCTGTTGACTGCAACATGTTGTAAAGCAACATATAGAAGTCACTTTGACTCTATCTATCGTCTGGCATCATCCTGTTTTGTCCTGCGTCCTGTATCATTCTTCGTCTGGCAGCAGCACAAAAATATCTGACACAGTTTTCTTGGCAATTACATGTCACAGCCTCTTGATATGAATGTTTTAAGAAGCAGGCAACATACGTCTTCCATGGAAGACCGCCATTCTAGTTTTAAATGATATTATTATATTTGAAAATACTTTTGAAATGATGGTGTTTTTTTTTAGGTGATCCCAATTTTATTAACAAACTGATTGCCTATGACAAAGACAACATATCAGACAAAATGTTGAAAAAGATCAGCAGTAACTACGTCAACCACAGTGACTTCCGACCAGAAATTGTGGGGCGTGTCTCTCTAGCAGCTAAATCTCTATGTTTGTGGGTCAGAGCCATGGAAATGTATGGACGTGTCTATAGGGTGGTACAGCCCAAACAGCAGAGGTTGACTGTGGCATTGAAACAGCTGACTGAGAAACAAGATGCCCTTGCAGAGGCACAGAATAAGTTGGAAGAGGTTTGTATCAATACTAAGGGTTTCTCCAAGGACCAGGTGACATGAATATTTCTGAATTGTGATCATTTTAAGTTTTTTTGCTTTCATTTCATCACTGGTATTTAATGTCTAGCTGGAGTTAAAACAATTTACGTAAAGATATGTGAAAAAGACAACCAAATGCTCTAAGAAGCAGTTTCTGAATTTTTTAAAACTATTTTCATGTTTCACAGTGAAAATAAAGTTAGATATGTAATAATGATAAGATTTTCAAAGAAATTAATTACTCTTTTGTAATAGGTTCTCTATTCTCAATTGTTGATAGGTCAAAGCTAAAATGGAACAGTTAAAGAAGGTTTATGATGAGAAACTGGAACAGAAAGAAGATCTGAAGAGGAAGGCTGATTACACAGAGATGATGTTAGAGAGAGCTGCTAAGTTGGTGGAAGGTCTGGCCGAGGAAAGGGTTAGGTGGGAGGAAACTGTTCAGGTAATGATAACAGTAGTTATATAATGCCCTGAAGCCTTTAAAATATCCAATTATAATTGTGTCTGTCTACCTGTCTGTTTACTGTTAAGTTTGTGGAAGGTCTGGAATATCCAATTATAAGGAAAGGGTTAGATGGGAGGAAACTGTACAGGTAATGATGTTAAAAATCCTCTGAGATAGAAAATTGGCATTATGTCTGCCTTTTTGTTTACTTCTAAGTTGGTGGAAGGTCTTGCAGAGGAAAGAGTTAGGTGGGAGGAAACTGTACAAGTGATAATTGCTCTTTTAATAACAAAATTTCACATCTATTACATACATACATAATTGTTTGTCCATTTTGCTAATTTCTCCTAATTAATTAATCTGGATGATGGAAACCAATATTGTTCCAAGAGCATACATGTGAAGGTGTTTCCTGTGTCCTGCTCTCTGAATAGAGACTAGGAATGTCCTCACAGAAAGCAAAAAAGGAATTCGAAGAAAGGAAAATAATGGACCATTATTTAATTATCTTTAACAAATATTAAATATGAGGATGTAAAAATAAGAAAGGACAAATGTAGCAGGCCTATAGTGGTGTATTTGAAAAGAACATTGCATCAAACTTATTTAAAGTAACGTCCCCTTAGAATTAATTAGATATGTTTAATTTTTTTTCAGACATTAGGAGAGATGATAAGTTACCTCCCAGGAGACTGCATGATAGCTGCTGCTTTCTTGTCTTACATGGGACCTTTCCTGTCTAACTATAGAGAGACCATAGTCAAGAAAACTTGGATTCCTCAGGTAGGTTGAGTGGACAAAAAACCAAACAAAATTCATTGGTCCAAATGGAAATCATTCTGGACAGGTTTCACTAAATTTGGTAATACATGTATTGATATCTTTGTCATTGGCAAAAGCTTTGTCATTGACAAAGTCACAAATGCAAATCTTTAATCCATTTCTCAGGTTTGAATTATCATACCATTGGATCCCGGTCAATGTTCATAGAAAATAAATTTCAAATATCACAGTTCAGAATAAATGGGAATTTGAATCACAATATACTGAAATCTGAAATGAAACCAATCATGTCTCGGGAAAATTCCCCAATGCCCCCCTTTAACTCGTATTTATAAAGATATATGTAACACATTTAGGGTAAAAATGATGACCATATATTTTATGTTTGTAGATTGCCAAGCTAGGCATACCCTGCACACCAACCTTTGAGTTTTGTGAATTTATGTCAAAGCCAACCCAGGTTCGTGAATGGAACATCCAAGGCCTGCCCAGTGATAACTTCTCCACAGAAAATGGTGTGATAGTCACCTCCTTCAATAGATGGCCCCTGATGGTAGATCCGCAGGGTCAGGCTATCAAGTGGATCAAAAACATGGAATCTGACCAGGTATGGTATATAAAGATTGGTGTAAGATACAATTATTGATGAGACTTGAGATTTATGAAAGTGATGTTTACCGTATAGCGGGTAATTTTATTGAGATGCAAATTTCGCAATTAGTACAAATGTATCCAAAAGAGGGTGTTTAATTTTGGTGGTCTCAATTTTTGCGGTTTTTTAGAATCTAGAGTATGTAACATATATATAGTTTATAGAATTTAGCAATCTTTAATTTTAGCGATTCCTCGGACCTCACGAATAAAGCGAATTTGAACATCATTAAAATTTCCTGCTATACAGTATTGTTTGCTGATTTTTTTACTTATCTTGAAGAATGGCATTATATTGAAGACTGCAATGAAAATTATAGTTAAACATCCACTAGCTCAAAATGACTTTAATATAAACATTTTTTATTTCAATTTCAGAAACTGACCGTAATAGATTTCCAGCAGACTGACTATATGAAATCACTAGAGGCAGCCATACACTATGGTTATCCTATCTTACTACAGAATGTACAGGAGAAATTAGAACCTTCACTGGATCCTATACTTAATAAGTCACTGATCAAGAAATGTGAGAATATATCTTTATTTTACCTGATCTTGTAAAGCAGAAATTCTAAAAAAACTTTTTGTAATGCAGGGCCAATTTTGTGTAAATATGAATATCAGTCAGAAAGCTTTAAAAAAAATCTGATTAATTCAAAAGAAGACAGTAGGGCCTTTATCAGGAATATGCATTGGATTGGTTCATTTCTTTGTGTGGTTACATGTATCAAGAATTAACAAGTCATAGGGAAAGTTATATTTTACAAGAAAAGGGAACTAACTAATTATTTTTACATGGATTAAGGTAAGGACTTTTTCCTTATGTCACTCTTAAAAAGCCAACATTTAGGCTTTCTTTTTATACCCCCACTCGTGAGAGAGGGGGCTATATTGCAACCACCTTGTCCGTCCGGTTCAATTTCTCAGCTTCTACTGGATGGATTGGTTTCAAATTTGGTACAGAGCTTCAGCATGATGAGTTATACCATGCCTTCCCTTTCCAGGTCAGTCCATCATCTACTTCCTGTTTTCTGAGCCGACTTAGACTTTTTTAGGGTAAAAAATTTGAAATGTGAAATTTTTCGTAACAGATTTCTCGGCTTCTTCTGGATGGATTGGTTTCAAATTTGGTACATAGCTTCAGCATGATGAGTTATACCGTGCATCCCCTTTCCAGGTCAGTCCATTATCTACTTCCTGTTTTCCTAGCCGACTTAGACTCTTTAGGGTAAAAAATTTCAAATGTGAAATTTTTCGTAAGATTTCCTCGGCTTCTACTTGATGGATGGGTTTCATATTTGGTACACAGCTTCAGAATGATGAGTTATACTGTGCCTCCCCCTTTCAGGTCAGTCCATCATCAACTTCCTGTTTTCCAAGCAGACTTAGACTTTTTATGGGTCAAAAATAGACAATTTTTCATAACAGATTTCTTGGCTTCTAATGAAGGGATTGATTTCAAATTTGGTATGCAGCTTTAACATGATGAGTTGTACCTAGCCTCTCCTTTTCAGGTCAGTCGGTCATCTACTTCCTGTTTTCTGAATGGCCAAGTGGAGGTATGCTTTGCACGACTTAGTTCAACCCCTTGTTGCATATGCCTTTCCATCAACACATACTTTTCATGCATCACTTATTTATCAGGCAGTTTAAAAAAAATGCCACTCTTTCCATTTCATTAACTAAACTTATAATTACAGCTGGTTCATTGTATATGAGGATAGGAGACAATGAGATAGAATACAACCCAGAGTTTAGATTCTACATCACTACTAAGCTCAGTAATCCTCACTATACACCAGAAATCTCCACCAAGACTACAATTGTCAACTTTGCTGTCAAAGAACAAGGTATTGAAGTAAACCCTAACAAACTTTTTGTTAAATTTGTAAATACAGAAATTTACTATCATCCAAGCAAAATAATAAGTAGTTAAGGATAAAATTTGGCTTAGACAGACTTTTGCTATATACACAAGGCTTGAACAACTTTTTTTGCATTATAACAATAATTTAACCATATAATACTCGTACATGGAAAAAGAGGAAAGTATACTTGTTGACCTGTGTCTGTCAGTGGTTCTATTGTTCCATCATTCTATTGTTTTTATAATCTCTTTCAGGCTTGGAGTCCCAATTCTTGGGGATTGTTGTGAAAAAGGAGAAAGCTGAACTAGAGGAAACTAAAGATCAGTTAGTAAAGAGTATTGCTAGTGGAAAGAAGAAGTTGGAGGAATGTGAAGATGAAATTCTCAGGTTTGCATTTTTTGTTTGTTTGTGATACATGTACTCATTTACTTTCACTACAATACTTATTACGAATACGAATACGAATCTTTATTGTCATTAAACTTTTATACAGTTTGTGACACATAAACATACACAGATATAAAACTAACTAAAACACACAGTAATACATAGTTACAAGTAAAGAAAAAATTAAGGGTCCCCTGTCCTCAGTTCAAAAGACTTTTTTATAAAGGATCCTAGTTTATTTACTTGCAATGGTGTTGAGGGGTTTAACAAATAAGTTACTTTTTCTTCATCATTCAGATTATTGAATGATATGTGTTCTAAAGATATAAAGTTAAAATAAGTTAGTCTTAAGTTTGCATTGTAAGTACATCTAAGTAAAAAATGATTCTCATCGTCCAATACCTGACATTTTTGACATAATCTTTCTTCTCTAGGAATTTTAAAGTGCCTTCCTTTTTCAATTAATAGTTTGTGGTCACTGATTCTTAATTTTGTAATCAGTTTCCTGAATTCAAAGTTTGAAATTGAGAGATATGGTTTTATTTTTAAGGCTGGATTCAATTTTTTATAGAAATTTAGTTTACTTTTATCATCAATACTATTCATTTTGTTTTTTACAATATTTTCATAGAATGAGTTTATTTGAGTTTTTACATATTTTTTAATGTTTTTCAGTTGTTTTAATTCCGTACAAGTCTCCAGTCTTTCTAAATCAATATTTGTTTCAAAAAGTATGTCTTTTACGTATGTATACCAGGTATACGTTCCCTTTTCATCCAGTATTTTAGTTAATTGGAAAGATTCACTTAATAGAGGGTTTAGATTTGTAGTGAAAAAGCGTGCTAAATACATAATAGTTAATATTTTGATATGACATTCAATGGGCATTCTACCCAGTTCTTGTCTAGTTCCAAAATTTGAAGCATTCTTATTAATGCCAAGTGCATTTTTGCAATTATTACAATATTCATCAATTAAAAGAAAAAAATATTAGATAATTATTTTGTGTTTGACGGACATAGTTTTAATCTACAGGCAGTATAGAGGTTGTTTGATTAATTAATTTGATTAATTAACACAATTGAAAGTTTGACAGGGTTGTCACATAGAATTTTCATTTATTCATTATACCCTAGCAAACAAAGTTTGGCTGAAATGTAGGATTCACTATGTCTTATCTTTTCTCTGTGTGTTCATATACATTTTTGTAGTTTATGGGTCTTACTCTCTTAAACAGCTCAATAAATTGATATGAAAAATTTTATGAGGGAAGTACATCATATGGGTTCTGCTGTAACAAATGTTATTGCTATCCAGTGTCATTTTAGGGAGATAATTGGATGAAGGTCTTTTACAATATAGAGTTCATCATGAAGCAGGAGTGGTAATCCTTTTGTAAGCTAACTCTGACAGGGACTTGGTTATTTTCAGATTGTTGAATGAGACAGAGGGATCTCTACTGGATGATGAGAAGTTGGTCAATACCTTACAGACATCTAAAATGACATCACATGAAGTGGCAGAGAAACTTCAGATATCAGAACAGACTGAACACAAGATTGATGCAGCAAGAGAGGTGAGAACGGGGGTTCATAAAAAATTAGTCCTCCTAGTTGCTTGAAAATTAATTTGATAAGAATGCTTGTTATACCCATACCTGTAGAAGTAGATGGACATATAGTGTTTTGGTCTGTCTGCGGAAAATCAGGTAACTTTTCATGATGTAAATATGACTTTTTCGTGTATCTCTATACACTTATGAATCAGGGTAGGAACAAACAAAAATCATCATATAACTATTCCCTACAATCAACAAAAGGACATGTTAACAGGTGAGGAATCAGATCCTTTGGGCATATCCTTGCATTGTTTGATAACCTTTAAAATTGATCTCTTTTCTTTTTAATCGATTTAAAAATCAATTACAGGTTTTTCTATAAAACCAACTATTGCATATGATGTTTATAACTTATTTTTAAAGTACTTTTATAAATGCATAAGTAAAATCCCTTATTTTGTTGTTATTTTGACAGGGCTACAGACCATGTGCCCAGAGAGCCTCTATCTTATTCTTCGTGTTAAATGACATGGGTTTGATTGACCCGATGTACCAGTTCTCCCTGGACTCGTACATAGACCTGTTCCTACAGTCCATTGACAGGAGTCAGAAGAGTACCAAGCTGGATGAGAGAATCTCAAACCTTAATGAGTACCATACATTTGCTGTATACAGGTAAATAAAAAAAAATGTTTGTAGAATGCTTACTTTTTTGTCTTACTTACTCTTTGAATTTTAGAAGTGTACTTGTTTATTTCTCCAGGACCTGTAGTTTGATCCTTGTCAGGTGTAAAAATTTCAAAGACTTATCTTTTTAAATGCTTTCTTTACACCATTTTGGAGATGGTCTCAAGATACTATGCAAATTCTATGAAAGGGAGGGAAAATTATCTCCCCATTTATTAAGAGAGTATTACATTTCTTTTTTAGTTGAATACCGGTAATAGGAGGTTAAATTGGTCCCTATAAATGTTATAATTGCTTACTGAAGAAATATTTCTAGAGGCCTATAGTGTGTTTCTCAAAAGAGTATCAATGCTTAGCATAACTGACTTATATCTTTTTCAGATATGCATGTAGAGGATTGTTTGAAAAACACAAGTTATTGTTCTCTTTCCAAATGTGTGTTAAGATATTAGAGGCAGTTAACAAAATCAACATGGATGAATACAACTTCTTTCTACATGGTGGAATTGTAAGTTATTTTATGTTCAGATTTCTTTAAGATTTTAAACTACAGCAATGACTGTCTGCATCAATCTCTTAATAAAATGAAATCATTCATAAATCTAAGCATGGTGTTTCAGTGATGTTTGACACATTATTATGTGTGTAAGCTTTTTCAGAAATAATTTGTCACTATTTACACTTCATACCTTAATATGTAGTAATTTGTTGTATCATACTTTTTTACACTAATATTAAAAACATGCACTACATATTTATAAAACAAAATGAAAAAAATAACATTTGTATTTACCATTTTCTCCCAGGTAATAGACAGAGATAGTCAGATAGACAATCCATGTTCTAACTGGTTGTCAGATTCAGCTTGGGATAACATCACAGAGTTAGACAAACTGACAAACTTCCATGGTATCATTACATCATTTGAACAGTACCCTAAAGATTGGCATAAATGGTACTCATCAGCTGAACCAGAAACATCACCTTTGCCAGGTTGGTTTGTTATTGCCAATTAATTTTGCATACTGTTTACTGAATATTGAGCTTTTGAAACCATTGCATGTAACTTCAAGGTAATTTTTAAATTTTCAACTTGTTAAACCGGCCAAAAATTTAAAAATTACCTTTTGAAAATACAGGATATAGGTATTGATATTTATTTCATCCCAACATTTTAGGTCTTGTCTATTTGTATGTTACAATCAGATTTTACTTTTGCATTTAAGATGAATTTAGGAGAACAAACAAAAGAATCATCTTGCAATTTTACACTTATACATATTGACAAACACCTCTCTGTATCAAAAGTTGTACAATACAGGAAATTTGTTTTTTAGACACATTAACTTGTATTCTGTTTCAGGTGATTGGGAGAACGCCTGTAACGAGCTACAGAAGATGTTATTTGTCCGCTCCCTCAGGTCTGACCGTGTGTCCTTCTGTTGTACCTCCTTCATCCTCAATCACCTGGGCGTGAAGTTTACAGAGCCCCCTGTGTTAGATATGGCACAAGTTATAGAAGATTCTACATACAAAACACCATTGATCTTTGTTCTGTCACATGGAGAGGTGAGTTAATAATTTCTAATTTTAAAGCTATTACATAGATGTTAAATGAAAGAGAAATTAAAATTATTAACCAACTAAGTATATTATTAGTCTATCTGCCCTTACTTAATGAAATGCAAAACAGGGCCATTACGAGAAAACAGGGCATTATGACAGGGCCATTATGACCGAAAACAGGGCCATTATGGATGGAAACAAAATGGCCGACGTTAATTAATTAAAACAATATTACAAATTGAATGAAAAAGTATCAAATCAATGTTAGAACTTGTGTCAAACTTCTATTTCTGAATGATTATGGCTTGTACATGGTCTGTATGTCTGTCAACAGTATTGTTGGCCATTTCATATTTCATAATTTGGTCGGGGTTTTTTTACCCTTAAAATTTCCTTATATTTTCCTTTTTACGCTAATCGTAAACAAGCTAATAGATTTATTTTCTAAATAAGATATTTAATTAAAAAAATCCTGGCTGTTATCAAATAAACAAAGTATAAAATGGTTTCCTACCTGAAGATAACCTTTAACAGGCGCGTAGCTACCCGGAGGCACGGCAGCATGTGCATCCACATCGTTTTCACACACAAAAAAAAATGGGTTTAAAAAATTGCATTTATTTCTGGCAAATACGTCAAGTCGCATAGTTATTCATTTTTGACAATAGTTTTATTATGGACGCTTTATTTTTTCTGAAAATTCGTTCCTTTTCCGATTATTTATTATTAACGTGTTGATGCCAATGGATGCAACGTTCGAGTTGTCCGGTATAGACATGCAAAAGTTCAACTCATATTTTGTATTAAAGGTGGCAGCAGGCGCGGATCCAATGAAAGGCGTACCGAGCGTACTCTCCCCTCCCAAAACTGACAAAAATTAAGTTTTTGCACAAAATCCATGAAAAAAAAAAAACTCAAAAAAAATTTGAGCCTCGCTTCGAATTCGCTCGTCGATAACAATTAACGAAAAATTCTTACATCCCCCTAAACTAAATTGTTGCAAGCAATTCCGATACTTTTGCCATGGCAGATGCGTCACCTAGTTCCTCAGAAGTAGGCTCAGACGAACAGACGTCAGCATTGACCAACCTTTCTTAGTTAACCCGTCATTACATGGCATTACCACATTACAAAAAGATAACGTAAAGATAGATTTGCTGACAGAGTCTTGGAAACAAACCGCAAAATTCAAATCTCCATTCAGGAAGTAAACTTTACTTTTTTTATTTTTATCAAACACAATATGCAGGAAATGATTCATTCATTTGAAATGCCTGTTCCAAGTCAGGGCCATTGGTATTTCAGACATTTCAAAATGCGTCTAACCGAAGACAAAATTCGATTCGGTCAGACAGAAAATGTAAAAAAAGTTTTGTTGAACATAACGAAGAAGACCCCCAAACTGACATTTGGTAAGATAGATCCTAAATCCATATCTCCAAGTCTACTATCTTCAATTTCTCTGATACATTTTTGTTTTGTTTTTTCTCTTTGACATATGAGATTGATCATCCTTAAGTTCGGTAGTTTCGTTATTACCTAATAAAAAGTGGTTCATTTTAGGAAATAATGTATACAAAAGAGTTTTGGATGAACTTCGAAATAACCTGCCTCCTTTCCTCTTTTGAAGAGCCTGTATTGTGGTCTACTGGAACATAAAAATTAAATTATTTTGAGGAACAGGGTTCATACTCTGTCCGCATGGTCCGCCTGCCAATTTTCTATTCTGATTTCATCAGTTAGCGAAACAACTAAGTTACTTTTTCATCAGACAAGAAATTAGACGAAAATATATTTGGAGGTTAAGCGCTATGAGAAGCGCGAAACCCCAAAATGCTTATAAACATTAGAACACTGATGTTGAGAAAGTCATTAACGCATGTATTTGCCGTTAAGAAAAAAAAAGTCGCTTGGAAGTCTTTTGCCAGCCTGAATAAGAAACTGGATTAACTTGTGGCAATAATACATTGATTATGTCATTATTTCTATTGAATATATATGTTGATCAAAAGCATTCGTAACATGAATAACTGTTCAAGTTAAAAGTTCTTTCTTAGAATTTTTACACTATGCAACCGAAATGTGCAGTTTATACTAAAAAGTATAAAAACTGTCTTCAGTGTTCAGTTTCGTTCTTATCTTGGACGGTCACGGATGAGTTTAATAAAAAAATTTAGCTCTTGAAAATGCTATCTTTCAGGAGCTTCCGGGGGGCTTCGCCCCCCCTGGACCCCCTACCAGGGCTTTGCCCTGGACCCACTGGGGGCCTTGAGCGGCCCCCAGACCCCTCGCCGTCGGCCAGCTTGTGCATCCACTTCTATCTTAAGATAGCTACGCGCCTGCCTTATATACAATGTACTGGTCCTGTCTGTTTCTGTCAGGTTTCTAAAAACCTTCTGAATGTCAATAGTTTGAATAAAATATTGATATGCAGAAAATGATCCAAACCCTGACAAACTTTAAAGATGTTTACATGTCCATTTGCTGTCTGCTGATGGGGGAAACTTTAGTTTGGGGAAAGAAATGAGTTGTAATTTGGTAACTATTCAACAAATCAAATCAAATTCTAATGTCCACAGCAACTCATCCCTAAAAATATTGAACTACGAAATGGGTTGTAATTTGATAACTAATCAACAAATCAAATCAAATTACATTGTCTACAGCATCTCGTCATTTAAAAAGTTATCCGGCAGACCGCAAAAATGTTGAACTGATAAAAATGTTTTTTGCCTGTGAACTGTACCTGCAAATTTATTAGTCAAATTATTTTGATCAGTTAAACATTTTATACTATGCATAATAACTAGATAATTTGCAAACAGATCTTAATGGTAAGGGAAAAAAACAGCATTAAAAGAGCAGGAATGATAAATCTTAGAATTTTTTCTTATGAATCAGAGACAAAAGTAACTGAGTTATGGCAGAAATTATGAGTTCCATTTCACTTCTCGACCCGAGTCTACGTTTTTCATAGTTGGTTAATAAAAGTATTAAGAAATGGGTGATTTCAGAATGGCCCTGTTATATGTTCTCGGTCTGCAATAATGGCCCTCAGAGTCTGTAATGGCCCTCGGCGTTGCCTCGGGCCATTACAAACACCTCGGGGCCATTATTGCAGACCTTGAACATATAACAGGGCCATTATAAAAACACCCATTTATTAATACTATATTAATGAATGGTTATGTCAAATTTTATATTGTTGGTTAAAAGGATAAATTAAGCAAGGTCTAAAAATATACATTAGATAAGTTTCAGGTTTTCAAGCATCATGAAGAAAGAAACAGGTATTTGAATACAGTAAACATATTTTAAATTGCTCAAATGAATGGAAATACAATGAACATGAATTTTAGCTTCCAGTTAGTGAAAATAAACCAACAAATAATTCTGAATTAATTGAAATTCCAAAATTTTTATTCAATTTCACACTAGTTAGACCTTTATTAATTTTTTTTACAATGTTTAAGTTATGATGATTTAAAACTTTATTATCAGGACCCAACAAACCAATTGCTAGCTTTAGCTGAGAGTAAAGGACTGTCTAACAACTTTAATGCCTTGTCCTTGGGTCAAGGTCAGGCTCCCATAGCAACCAGATTGATCAAAGAGGGAATAAGAGAGGTGTGTTTATATCAGTTTGACAAGAAAAATCATATACCCACATTATTGAATGCAAATCGTACATTGATATATTACAACAAAATTATTGAACAGGGATAATCAAATTCAAAATTTCCAAGAAAAAAACATTCAGAAACAAGTAATAATATATGGAAGACAATTTTGGGTTAACTTGTAAAATATGGTTATAGTATGAATAACAGTTAAAACTGTAAGTAATATCTCAATAAAACTATGTAACAAGATAGGAACCATTCCAATGTATTTATATGTAAACATTTTGTAAACATGCCAGTTTAGATGCCAGTATCTTCAAGATGCATTTTAGCATAGGATGGTTCATTTCGCATGTCTAAAAAAGAACAGACAAAACAAGGAAATGACATAGATATATTGATGATCACAATGGTCTTGACTTGGTACAAACATTTAAAGTTGCTTCAAAATTTTTTAAATCATTGATACGAAATGAAAAACCAGATGTTATATCCCAATGTCTACCAAATTTAGGGTAACTGGGTCTTCTTAGCAAATTGCCACTTGTCTCTCAGCTGGATGCCACAGCTCAATAAAATTATTGAGAAGTTCCAGACTCAGTCTCCAGAGCCACACCCAGAGTTCAGATTGTGGCTCAGTAGTAGTCCACATCCAGATTTTCCTATCACCATACTACAAGCTGGAATCAAAATGACAACAGAACCACCCAAGGTATGTTGTAGATTTATTCTTAAAATCTGTAACTTGGCAATTTAGTACCTACTACATTTCAGCCATAAAATGACAAAAATCTAGAGCAAATGCTTACAATTTTACAGAATTTAGATTGTGACATCAAAATGATAACAGAACCATATATTGTTTATAAGTTTTAGACCTAAACTCTACTACTGTATCTTAAATTTTTATCATGGTTCAGTACTACAGGCTGGCATAAAAACTGATTACAGAACAACCTTAGACAAAATTTCCTCAATTGTATCTAGAGTCTAATAGCACACAAATCTTAACTTTATCTTGGATGCTAGTTAGCTTTCAACTTAATTTTAAGCAGATGATTAATAGCGTCTTGCAAGTACATGTTCTAATACAGATAATATATATAGAAAAGTTTTTTTAACGTAGAAATGTGAAGGGTGACTGCAAAAAATGCCATGAATTTTACTTATTAATATAGTAAAGAACTCACTTGATTTCTTTTTTATCCACATGAAAATATTATTTTCTATTATAGGGTTTGCGGGCCAACATGAAAAGACTATATACCCACATAACTGACACCCAGTTTATGAGATGTCCCAAACAAGACAAATACAAGAAGTTGTTGTTTGCTCTCTGTTTCTTCCACTCTGTTCTGCTGGAGAGAAAGAAGTTCTTAATGCTGGGATGGAATATAGCTTATGAATTCAATGACTCGGATTTTGATGTGAGTCATTAAAATAGAAATGTTATTATTGCATGAAGAAACAGGTATTGTAGTTTCATTTTATTATTTGTGGGATGCAACTTTAATTCTATTGGTTACTACTACCTGGACATTTTTAAAAGTCATCATGCATGTATAGAAGAATGGCAGCAAATAGTATAATGTTGTTTTAAAACTTCTCATTCCATTTGTTGATACTAAAGTTAACTTATGTCCAATATTAAGAAAATATGTTTTTTAACATTTTTGTCAAGCTTTGAAGGCATTGTCTACATCATATTATTCAAATTAGAAAGATTTATCAAAATGTCAGATATAATTTTTATTACTGTCTGTTAAGGTCTCTGAGAACTTAATGTGTATGTATTTGGACCACTATGAAGAGACTCCTTGGGAAGGTTTGAAGTACTTGATTGCAGGAATTGTGTATGGAGGTCATGTGACTGATGATTGGGATCGCCGTCTTCTGATGACATACATCAATGATTTTTTCCAAGAACCTGTCATCAGTTCTTTGTTTTATCAGTAATTATCTTTTTGATAGATACAGTTTGACAAAAACTTCAATTGCTATTTTCTTTGAAAATTAGGTAGTGGTCTGCACCTTATTAGGGAGCCAATACTAAAATGAGATTCATCATAGCACATTTTCAAAATTGTTTGTTTTCAGATTAACCTTGTTATTCACTGTATTGGATCTTTTAGAAAAAAATAATGGAATTTTCAAATATTTTAAGAAATGCCCTTTCCCATTTAACAGATTTGTTCTAACTGAAATGCATTGATACAGTTACATAGCCATGAAATTGAAATTGTCTGTTTTCTATGCAAGTAACTGTCAATACTTTAAATATTTTTTCACAGGCTGTCATCCTTACCAACTTACTACATACCAAAAGATGGTCCCTTAGCTGTATACAGGGAGTACATCAGTATGTTACCAGGTGTAGATCATCCAGAGGCGTTCGGGCAGCACTCTAATGCAGATATTCAATCACAGATACAGGAGACCAAGATGATGTTTGATACTCTGGTCAGCTTACAACCTAGTGTCTCAATGGTAGGAGGTGGTGAGAGCAGGGAAGACAAGGTAAGTGAGCCATGAGTCAGGATAGATCTGTATTTTTCAGCTTCAGATAAATAAGGCAACTAATTTAATTTTAAATCATTTTGATAATCAGAAGACATTGGGACAAAATAAACCTTAGTAAAGTTGAAGTTCTGCTTTCAATAAGGCTGATTTGGCAAAGAAATACAGGTATATTGGTTAAGGCCCGAAGGTCGGCCATTTTGAATTTTTAAAAAAAAAAATATTTTGCCAAAAGAAGCATTCCATGAAGGGCTTTAAGTTACACCATTGCATTCATAGCCATAAAAATATTGCTTCTGGACAAAATTTAGGATTATTGCTTTTGGTTTTCTCTGAGACACGCACTTAAAAGCTGTATCAAAAGTCATTGAGTGGTTTTGGAGGGTTTGTGAATGAGAGAAGGATATTCCTTTAAAAAAAGGTCCACCTCAATCTTTAAGTCACAAACATTATGTAAAAGTTTCATGAAAATAATTGAGTACTTTAGGAGAAGTAGAAGCAGCAGATAAGAAATGAGATGCCGAAGATGTAAAAGATGTGCACCCCTATCACAATTTACCCCCAATTTTTGTCCCCTGTCACAATGCAATGGAGGGACCTATTAATGGTCTTTGTCCATCTGTGCGTCCTTTACACTTTTGTGGGCACAACTCCTCTGAGACCACTCAACGTATTTGGATGAAATTATGTAGAATTGTTGTTCATGATCATATTGTAACACCATTTTTATTCAAAAAAATTCATGGGAATTATGAGGCTTATTGACTTTGTTCATTATACCCCCCGCAAACAAAGTTTGGAGGGTATACAGGAAACACCCTGTCTGTCTGTTCGTCTGTCTGTCCACATAACTTGTAAGCGCTTCTCCTCCTAAACCACTTAAAGGATTTTGCTGAAACTTTACATGAAGGAAGAACATCATATGTAGATGTGCATGAAGAATTTTCGTCACAATCAGACATCTGTCAGGGGAGATAATTGTGCTTAGACTTTTTGAATACATTATTCATTTGGAGACCTTGCAACTACTCCTAAACTGCTCGAAGGATTTTAATGAAACTTTAAATAAAGGAAGAACATCATATGTAGATGTGCATGAAGAATTTTTATCGCAATTAGACATCATTCAAGGGAGATAATTGGACATAGACTTTTTAAATACATTATTCAATGGGAGACCCCGTAAGCGCAACTCCTCCTAAACCGCTTGATGGATTTTGATGAAACTTTCCATGAAGAAAGTACATTATCTGTAGATGTGCATGAAGAATTTTGTATTGCTCTAGGTTATCATCGAGGGGAGATAACTGGACTTGAGATTTTTTTACAGTGCAGAATCCAGTATGAAGCAGGGGGTATCCTTTTGTGAGCTGGCTCACTGTATTACTTGTTTTAGGTCAGAGGAACACTTTGAGGGCCCAACTCCTCTGAGACTGCTCAATGGATTTTTGATGAAATTTTGTAGGATGTTTGTTATGACATGTAGTTGATCATATTGCAAGATCATTTTGATTTGACAAATTTTATAGGACTTGATACTGTATATTCCTCTATATGAATAATGCGACTGTATCATTCAAAGTAAATTTTCAACTTTAATGTGGCTGCAGGGGACATTAATTATGTGCAGCATCTTGTCAAGCAGGTGGGGGTACAAAAAAAAAATGTGTGAATTTAAAAGCATTTATGTTTATATTCTACAGGTACTTGAATTGGCAGCCAACGTCTTTAAACAGATACCAGAGGACATAGACTATGAAGGGACTGTAAAGATGTTAGAACAAGACCACAGACCAATTAACACAGTACTTTTACAAGAGGTATTGACTGAGATAAAATAATCATTATACTGTCTTATTGTTTGATCTTTTACATGTTTTAACAAACTTGACAAAACTGATTTCGGATATGTCTGAATAAAATAGCATACAATATTTTTCAGACTTTAAGCCTAAGCAGCATGGCTGATTTTTATGAAAATTTCAGATTATCCAATGGATATTTTCGCTATATGTTCAACTATTTTTTTTCCCTACATTCTGCTGATGAAATGATTTTTTTCATTTGGTTGGGTAAGACACATTTGTCAAGATTGCTGAATTTGATCACATTTCAAATTTATTGCTTCCTTTCAGTGTAATTTCTACTTGTCAGATCTGTTTCAAGACTTCTAAGGGAGTAGGAAATTATTGATTTGGTGTATTATTGCTTTGGTAATGTATGAAACGATGGCCATATAGTTAATCATATTTAATAATCTTATAGATTGAAAGATACAATTCATTAATGAGCCAAATAAGAACAGCTTTGAAGAACCTTGAAAAGGGTATACAAGGTCAGGTTGTCATGACAATTGAACTAGAAAATACATTCCAGTGTATTTATGATGGCAGAGTGCCTCCCAAATGGCTTAAGGTAAGAAATTTTTAAAAAGTTACAAAAAAATATTCCAGTTAGGAATTTAAAGTTGGAAGTCCAAAAAGCAGACACACAAATTACTTGATACAAAACACAAAAACCATAAAAAAACAAACCTACATTACAAAACACTCATAAAACACCAAAACTGTATTCACCTTCATTGTAAAAGGTCTTATTTACAAAAAAATATTTTTATTTTAAATGGACTTACTGTTCCGTCATTTTATGGTTGCCATTATTTAAGTTAGTCAATAAAAATGTATAAATACAGTAGTTGTAAAAAAAATTATAAATATAAAAATATTGAGAGCTCTGACTGGAATACAAGACAGAATTCATAAGGTAACATAATTTTTGGCTGGATTTCACGAAGTGAAAAATCCATACATTGTATTATAAAATTGCGACTGTCGGAGGACAAATGAGCGAGGAAGAAATTTTTGTAACAGTTTTCTCAGCAACTACTAATCACAGCCACTTGATAGTTGGTATACAGCATCAGGGTGGGTTACCATAGTGGTGGATTCGATTTCAGGTCTGTCGCTCACCTACTCCCTGTTTAACAAAATATGGCCATTTTTGACTGACAGATTTTTTAATGAAATTTTATCAAGTTTATCAACAACATGATTAATGAATGATTTCAGGCCTATCCATCACTGAAGCCTCTAGCTTCCTGGACCAGGGACCTTGTAGCCAGAGTAGAGCAGCTGTCTAAGTGGGCTAAGAAGGCCCATCCACCACTGATTTACTGGATCTCTGGATTTACATTCCCTACTGGGTTCCTTACAGCAGTTCTGCAGACATCTGCCAGACAGAATAATGTAAGTATGGTACTAGCTCTCAATAAACTTACACCCCATCTTAATAGCTCATCTCCAATTGATTTCCTGGAACTCTAGATTTACATTCCGTTATGGGTTTCTAACTGCAGTGCTGCAAACATCTGCCAGACAGAATAATGTAAGTATGGTACTAGCTCTCTTCAAACTATAGCTAACATCCCATCTTAACAGCCCATCTTCCATACATTCTCTGGATTTACTTCCCCTACTGGCTTCCTTACTACAGTATTACAGATATCAGCTAGAGAATAATGTAAGAAATGGGTTACATTGTAACATTCAGATAAAAAATTAGTATTTACAGACAATGCTATAGATATATATGTCTACTACATATGTCTATAACTTGCATTGGGCTATCATAAAGAGTGTTTGCCATTTCAAGGAAACCAATATTGTGACCCTTATTATGTCCCCTGCTTCCAAAGTTTAGTGGTAACAAAAGGAAACTTTGTCTATGTGTCTTTCTTTCCACATTTCTTCTAATTTTTAATGTATTTTAATGAATCTTTGCATTATGGGAGTACATTATATGGAGATGTACACTAAGAAATTTCATTTTGCCCTGGCTTTACATTGAGGGATGACTTCATTGTTGGGGGATGGGGTTCCTCAGTAAGTTAGCTCGAAGTACTTGATGATCTACTCTTTACATGTGGTTAGGTACTTTTTTTCAGAGTTGGTAAATAGAAAAAATTGGTTTAACGAAATCATTTATATCTATTTTAACATTAACACAATGTAAACTTTTATTATGAAGCTGTCAGATGTGCTCATGTTTTATGTGTTTAGTAGTTAACATGTTTATTAAATCATTATTTCAGGTCTCCATTGATACACTTTCATGGGAGTTTAGTATTATGACAGTCAGTGATGAAAACATTGTAGGACCTCCAAAGGTAAGAACAGTACTATTGTAAAGTCTTTGTTGTTTTGAAGATACAGAGCATGTAAGCTGACAAGGGACTCAAATCATGTCTCACACCTCATTCCAGAGTTGTTTCTAAATTGCTGTGAAAGGAAATGGAAGATATTATGCATGATCTGAAATCACATTGTAGATATTGAAACAAATCAAACAAACAGATCTTTTACTGCTGCTCATCATATGGGAGTCCTTTCCCACCTTACTGCAAGTTTAAGACAGCCTCTAGCTGTTTTCATGAATGTGTGTCCCATTGCTTTTGCAAATGTAGTAAGATTTCTTCATTTGTTTTCATAGCATTTATGGCAGTTAACAAATCATTGTTTATATGGTTTTGCAGGATGGTGTGTATGTGAAAGGTTTGTTCCTACAAGGAGCTGGATGGGACATGAAGAACTCCTGTCTGGTGGAGGCTAAGCCTATGGAGTTGGTTTGTCCAGTCCCTACAATACACTTCAAGCCTGTAGAAAGCAAGAAGAAGGCAGCTAAAGGTAAATTCTTTTTTTAATTATTTTAACTGCACTCCTCCACCTCAAGAATATTTCCCAGGGTACCTTTAATTTCATAGATTTTTTGTCCAATGCCAATTTGAAAACAATTGAACGGATTTGTATTAGATTTTGCACAGCTATTTAGAACAATAAAATAAAATTCCAGTTTAATTTCCAGAAATGTCAGAAAAATATTTTTCCAATAAGGCCTGTTAAGCATTTTTTGTGAAACAAAAAAGGGTTTCATTTAAAGTTTCAA
Source organism: Arcuatula senhousia (assembly GCA_963971305.1). Classification (NCBI taxonomy): domain Eukaryota; kingdom Metazoa; phylum Mollusca; class Bivalvia; order Mytilida; family Mytilidae; genus Arcuatula; species Arcuatula senhousia. Next base: position 52,714,753 of record OZ020304.1, read on the forward strand.
AAGATGCCTTATTTTTTTAATTTTCCATTGTAGGTATCTACACATGCCCCTGTTACTATTACCCTAACAGAGCTGGTACCAAGAACAGGTCCTCCTTTGTTGTGGGGGTCGATATGAAGGCTGGAGAAAAATCACCTGACCATTGGGCTAAACGAGGGACAGCTCTACTGATGAGTCTTGATTATTGATTGGAACATTAAATGCTAAGTGTCTAGGAAAAAAATCTTTGAATAAGAAAAATGAATGCATCTGGATTATTTATAAACGTGAGAAAAATAACAATTTTTGAATCTTCAAGTATTTGATTTGTTTTTGTTTTTGTTACTGTTTTTTTTTATGTGTTTGCTTTGGTTTGTTAAAGTTATCATGTTTTTATATATTGGAAAGCTTTTGATATTATATACTTAGTTTTGTTTTTGAATGTTAAAATGTGTAACTAATATATTTTTCACAATTATTGTTAACATTTTTGAAATGATTTTTAAGTCTCTTTACATTTTATGGTCTATTCTTTATAAAAAGTGAAATCTTAACCTATATTAAAACTTTTATGTTTGAGTTATTTTTCAAAATCTCTTGATTTCTTTATTGTAAATAGCTTGTTGTTATTATTTTCCCTTTTTAAGGTTGAGGGTTGGTTGATTTTACATAAATGTTTACTAGTTTGATCAATAAATTTTCAATTTATTTACATTGCCATCATTTACTTTTTGTTCAGTTAAATGTAATTTAGTGAAGAGATTTTTTTCTTTTAATATTCTACATTTAGAAATTTTGGTTCAGTTTATGCAGAGATATCCTTATTTAAAATATATCTTTTATGATACTGTGGATTCATTTATTTTCATTGGTATCAAATTCATGGTTTTGCCACACAAAAAAAACAACATAACATTTCGTTGGATTTTTGATTTTGTGATGTACACATGTTGCTTAATGTAATCAATGTAAAACTAACACTTATGTTTATTAGAAATAAAGATCTTTACTGTCTGTGTCTTCATAAAGACATATGTTGTTACAAGAAAGCAAGTAAAATTTGTTCTGTTACCTGCAACATGTTGGGAAGCAACATATTGAAGTCACTTTGGCACTATTTGTTTTTTTTTGGCCTAAGGTCCTGCTATGGCGGTATCACAAAAATTTCTGTCATTGATTTCACGAAAACTACCTACATGGCCCATATATATTGATATTTTGAAATGTAGCATAGATGAAGGAGTGGGAACCTACAACAAACAAACCAGTCAATTATAAATAGTTATCAGTTTAATGATTAGATAAAAAACCTGCTGATGAAATAACAATAAGTTATTTATCAAAAGTAAAAGTCAACATGTGTCAAAACAAAATTATCCATCACCTAAAAATAAGTATTGAAAATAACAATCAAATGGCCCCTCCCTGTCCAAGTGTGTCTTTTCAACTTTGAGATTTCTTCATTAGCAGTGACACTTGAACATCTTGCAAAAATCTTTCCAATTATTCTGAAGATATTTCCTGAAAAAAAAAACCAAAGTTAAAAGTAATGAATAAAGGGCAAAAAAAGTTCAACAAATCAAATCATAATTATCATGTCCTTATTTTGTTTCAATTTTTCTTACAACTAATGTATATGTTAGCTGCAATAAGCAAAATCGGACATTAAGCTTATTTCCTAGGCAATAAATAATGCCTAGTCATTTACTAATTGCCTTAATTTTTGGCTGGATTTCATGGCATGAAAAATCTGGGTTATAAAATGTGATTGTTGGGCAGGCAGGACTGTGAAGAAATTTTCGTAACAGTTTTCTCAGCAACTTGATATTTGGTAAACAGCATCAGGGTGGGGTTCCCTAAATGGGGATTGGAGGATTTCATGTCTGTCGCTCACCTACTTCATGATTATCAAAATCTTGCCATTTTTGACTTTGACAAATTTTTTAGGCATTAGGCTTATTATCTGAAATCACAATGGCCAAATTCTTGCTACATCTTAGGCAATTAACAAAATAAAGGAAGGTCTGAAAAATAATTGAGAAATTACATTTTTAGCTCACCTGTCAGGTGAGCTATTGTCATCACTTGGCGTCAGCATCCGTCCTTTGTCCGTAAACTTTTTAAAATGTCAACTCCTCTTACACCATAAGTCCATCTGCAACCAAACTTGGTATGGTTGCTCATTAGCATTCCCTGCTTCGAACAGATGTGTGGATTTTTTATTCATCATAAAATATGGCCACTGTGGCTAAAAATAGAACATAGGGGTAAATTGCATTTTTAGCTCACCTTGACCATGTGAGCTATTGCCATCACTTGGCGTCCGTCGTCGTTAACTTTTCTTTGAAAATGTTCTCCTCCGAAATGACTGAAGGGATTGCTTTGAAACTTTGCACACTTCATCTATGGGATGTCTTCTAGCAAGATTGCACAAATGGTGACCGCTGTGTAAACAACATGGCCGCCGTTACTAAAAATAGACCAGGGGGTCTACAGACTACTGTTTTTGGCTTGTAAATCAAAAAGTATAAGAAATAGATGAAATCTGATGCCAGGCTACTGCTTCAGCATCTAAATCTCTACAAAAGTCTTCATTGAGTTGAAGTTGTCAGATGACCCCTTATAGAAGTTACAGCCCCTTAAAGGTGAAAAGTAGCATGTTTTCATGTTTTTGGCTATAGAATGATAACTATGACAGATAGAGAAAAGTTGTTGCTTGCCTAAATGTTCAGCTCACTTAGCCCTACAAAAGTCTCCATAGGGTCGAAGATGTCAGATGACCCCTTATAATTATAGGGTTACAGCCCCTTAATGCCAAAAATAATGTTTTTGACCTATAGAATGAAAACTATTGCAGATAGAGAAAAGCTGTTGCTTGCTTAAATGTTCAGTTCATTTAGCTCTACAAAAGTCTCCATTGGGTCGAAGTTGTCAGATGACCCCTTAAAGGCGAAAAATATTGTTTTTGGCCTATAGAATGAAAACTATTGTAGATAGAGGAAAGCTGTTGCTTGCTTAAATATTCAATTCATTTAGCCCTACAAAAGTCTCCATAGGGTCGAAGATGTCAGATGACCCCTTATAGGGTTACAGCCCCTTAATGCCGAAAAATAATGTTTTTGACCTATAGAATGAAAACTATTGCAGATAGAGAAAAGCTGTTGCTTGCTTAAATGTTCCATTCATTTAGCTCTACAAAAGTCTTTATTGGGTCGAAGTTGTCAGATGACCCCATATAGGGGTTTCAGCCCCTTTAAGGCGAAAAATAGTGTTTTTGGCCTATAGAATGAAAACTATTGTAGATAGAGGAAAGCTGTTGCTTGCTTAAATATTCAGTTCATTTAGCTCTACAAATGTCCATAGGGTCGAAGTTGTCAGATGACCCCTTATAGGGGTTACAGCCCCTTAAAGGCGAAAAATAGTGTTTTTGGCCTATAGAATGAAAACTATTGCAGATAGAGAAAAGCTGTTGCTTGCTTAAATGTTCAGCTCATTTAGCTTTACTAAAGTATTCATAGGGTCGAAATTGTCAGATGACCCCTTAAAGGGGTTATGGTCCTTGAAAGGTGAAAAATAGTGTTTTTGCTTATAGAATGGAAACTATTGCAGATAGAGAAAAGCGTTTTCTTGCTTAAACATATAGCTTATTTAGTTATACAAAAGTTTTCATTGGGTTGACATCAAGATCAGGTGAGCGATTCAGGCTCCTGGGAGCCTCTTGTTTTTTTTAAAAACCTTAAAAACAGCTAGATACCAAAATTCTGGCAGGGTAAAAATGATCAGCACCTCAAGATCTACCTACAACATGGGGGGAATTGCAGTTTTTGCAAATTACTCAAAAATGGTGACAGATTTTTATTGATAGAGAACAAAAGTGAACAGCACCTCCAAATCTATCAGCCCTGAAATTTTGAAGAAAATCTAACAACCCATGTAGGAGTTATTGTCCTTTCGTGATTTTTTTGCAAATTTTGCACCTGTTTAGCTGAATATCTTAAGAACTAAACAAGATATATGAGAAATTTAAATTTCATTTCGTTGAGCGCATCAAGATCTACTGATTATGTAATTGGGTCAACATTGTAGGACCTTTCCATTTAGGAGTTATTCCGCTTGAAACATCAAAATAGATCATTTCCACAGCATTCTATCATTATATCGAAAATGTTAACTCCTCTGACACGTTATAATTTAGTCCAATTGGAACCAATAGCATAGTTGTTTATTAGCATTAGGAGTACAGAATTGTGGGGATTTTTGATTCATCGTAAAACATGCTGTATAGCTAAAAATAGAACATAGGGGTAAATTTGCAGTTTTTTGCTAATAAATCAAAAAGGGTGACAGATTTTTAAATGCTGACAGGGAAGAAAGGTGATCAGCACCTCAAGATCGACCTGCTCTGAAATTTTGAAGAAGATCCATCAACCCATGAAAAAGTAATTGCCCTCTTATCTTGATTTTTATAAATTTTGCACTTACAAACTGTGGCAACTGTATTGAGCTCAATGTCATAAAATCTATATGAGATATTTCAGAAATGTAAATTGCATATGTTGATCTACAAAATATGTAATAAGGTCAACATGAAGCAAATAATTAAACCATATTGTCAGATGACCCCTTATGTTCAATGTCCAATATATTTTGCCTTATAGCCTATAATCTAGGCACATAAGTGAGGTGAGTGATTCATGCTCCTGGGAGCCTCTTTTTTGATTTTTTTAGATTTTTATTATCATTTAGAAAACACATAAGGGAACTTCAACTGAGTCTCTACTCTATCACCTTCTCAGATAAATGTTATTTTATTTATTATACGCACGGATTTTCAAATCTTTTTATTTGTTTTCCCCGAGTTAAACTGATGTAAAAGTTAGCCCTATGAACACTTTTTTATTTGTTTTAGGCGTTTTTCTGTTAGTAAAGCATTAATAAATGTTAGTTAAGATAAGCACATTTCACGAAATATAGTTAAATATAATTACTATCAATTTTACAACCGATTAAGAATGTAAGAATGTCAAATTGAAGCTGTGCACGAGCTCGGTGCACGAGAGAGGGCAAATAAAACAATATTACCCGCAAGGGTGATAGCTAAAAAAATATCACCCACTGGGTTTTGTTTTTTGAAATATGTTAAATGTGTTAGGAAAAAATCTTATGAAGTATAATAATAGTTAATTCTTCATTTCCAAGCATAGGGACCTTTATAGTACAGTTACTAAATTACAAAACATTACAATGCAGTACTGAACCATGAAACAGCAGTAACATACACTATGATAGGTAAATTATCACCCCAGCGGGTGATATTGTTTTATCTGTCACCCTCGCGGGTGATACTTTTTTATCTATCACCCTCTCGTGCGCCGAGCTATGCACGGCATCAATACGTATTTGACATTCTTAATCAGTTGTATTATTGATAGTAAAACTATTTTGATTCGACAATATTCCCGTCGTGCAATGCATCTTCTAACATTTTTTTTCTAAAGTTTTTTAGCTCACCTGACCATGTGAGCTATTTTCATCGTTAAGCGTCCGTCGTCCGTTAACTTTTCTTCAAAGATCTTCTTCTCTGAAACCACTGAAGGGATTGCATTGAAACTTGGTATACTTGATCTTTAGGATGTCCTCTACCAAGTTTGTGAATTATATACATGTCGACCAACCAACATGGCCGCCGTTGCTAAAAATAGAACAGGGTGTCAGACCATTGTTTTTGGCTTATAACTCGAAAAGTATAAGAGATAGAGAAAATCCGAAGCAACCCTCCTTGTTCAGCATCAAAAGCTCTAAAAATATCTCCATTGAGTCGAAGTTGTGAAACGACTCCTTGTAGGAGTTTTTGCCCTTTAATCATCAAAATTGACCTTTTTTCAGTTTTTGGACAATATCTTGATAACCGTTAGAGCTAGTGGAAAAGTTAGCATTGCAGAATTGTTAAGCTCATTGAGATCTACGAAAATGATTTCAGGGTCAAAATTGTCAAATCAACCGTTTAAGAGTTATTCCCCTTTAACTGTTTTTTTTTTCCATCAATTTACACTGATTTTCAAAAATCTTTTTCTCTAAAACCACTGAAGGGATTGCATTGATACTTGGTATACTTCATCTTTAGGATGTCCTCTACCAAGTTTGTGAATTATATACACGTTGACCAACCAACATGGCCGCTGTTGCTAAAAATAGAACAGGGCGGTCAGACCATTGTTTTTGGCTTATAACTCGAAATGTATAAGAGATAGAGAAAATCCGAAGCAACCTTCCTTGTTCAGCATCAAAAGCTCTACAAATCTTTCCATTGAGTCAAAATTGTGAAACGACTCCTTATAGGAGTAATTGCCCTTTAATCGTCAAAATTGACCATTTTTGCAGTTTTTGGACAATATCTTGAAAACCGTTAGAGCTAGAGGAAAAGTTAGCATTGCTGAATTGTTAAGCTCATTCAGATCTACAAAAATGATTCAGGGTCAAAATTGTCAGATCAACCGTTTAAGAGTTATCCCCCTTTAACTGATTTTTCTATCAATTTTAACTGATTTTTAAAAATCTTCTTCTCTTAAACCACTGGTGGGATTGCTTTGAAACTTTGTACACTTGATCTTTAGGATGTCCTCTACCAAGTTTGTGAAATTTGTGAACGTCGACCAACCAACATGGCCGCCTTAACTAAAAATAGAACAGGGGGTCAGACCATAGTTTTTAGCTTATAGCTCAAAAAGTATATGAGATAGAGAAAATCCGAAGCAACCTTCCTTCTTCAGCATCAAAACTCTACAAAACTCTCCATTGAGTCAAAGTTGTGGGATGACTACTTACAGGAGTTATTTCCCCTTAATCATCAAAATTGACCATTTTCACAGTTTTTGGACGTAATCTAGAAAGCCATAAGAGTTAGAGGAATAGTTAGCATTGCAAAATTGTTCAGCTCATTGAAATTTACAAAAAATGATTTCAGGGTCAAAATTGTCAGATCATCCTTTTAAGTGTTTTCAATCAATTTTAACTTAATATGTTTGTTTTTTGGTTTTAATTTTCAAATGGAAAGCTTTGTAACTTTGTATTCTTGGGCTTAAAAGTGTTTTCTATCCTAACTTGTCTCTTTAATGTTACTTACCAAGTACATGTAGACCATGTTGACACTAGGTAAGAGGCTTTAAAATAAGAGATCAGGTGAGCGATTCAGGCTCCTGGGAGCCTCTAGTTTCATAGAGCAACATTTGATTTTAGTTTAAAGAAAACAAATAAAAATATTTGAAAATCCGTGCGTTAAAGTACTTAAATTATTCAGTTAATTATATAGCTGAGAGGGTGATAGAGTAGATTGCTACCCTTCGAAAAGACATTATGAACCTCGGCTGCGCCGTAGTTGACAATGCTTTTCTCATGGTATCAATCTACTCGATCGCCCTCTCAGCTATATGTTATTTATATAATACCAACATAAGACATAAATGGCGTTCCCCGGGGTTCCATAGCTTTGGGCACGCGCAGTCTATAATGGACTTACAAAGCTATTTGACACATAAACTATGAGGTAGGCTCTCAATACATATTTGACATAAAATATATTTTTTTATCAACGTAAGACCTATTGATTGATTGATTGTTGTTTGCTTACTGTCCCGTTGGCGATATTTCAGCCATAATCGGGACGTCATGAACAACTAAAAATTCAGTATAAAACGTCAAATGACCGACGATATTGTGCTGTTTGTGCATACAGAATAGTCTATTAGCTTACAATAAATAATAAATGAAGTGTTTTGCCTGTTTTTAATCAAATTTGTTTTAACCAAATTTGCAATAAAGGGAGAAAAGTCATATGAAAAATAAACCTTCTACAGAATATTAATACACCCATTATAGCCCCATTTGGTCCTTTTCCTAAAATGGTAAAAAAAAACACAAAATCCAATATATAGGTAGCTTTCTTCGGGGGATAGAAACATAAATCGGTAAACAATCGCATGGAAAAATCAAATGTTTCCATAACAATACACGATCGCTATTTTTTTTTTTTTTTTTGCGGTTGCATAAACTTGTTTGAATGTCTGATTCTGAACTGTTGACTTTGAAGAACCCGAAATGCCTTGTTGTGGGAATGTTAATTATGTTGGGTTTTTTTAAGTTAGCATTTTAAAACAGATCGTAAGTTTGTTTCATATAAACCAATTAATTTTTGCGTGCTATAAACTTTCGCGAGATTCGCAGAAGCTTTGCATACGCGAAAGTTTATAGCCGCGAAACAGTCTGAGTGAAAAGGTTGTAATGATGGAGAATTACGAAACCGCGAAAGATTATCTCCGTGAAAATGTTCATTCTAAGGAAACCGCGAAAGTTTGTAGCCGCGAAAATTAATTGGTTTACAATTACAAGTATGCTATTAATACACGAACTGAAAATGTTCTTTTTCGTACTACTTTGCTTCCTTAAAATATATGTTAAGATACAGAGAACCAATATTTTATTGAATATTTACAAAATAGTAAAGATTGGTATGTTAACAGATAACATTTAGAATGTTCAAACAACAGAAAACTTGAAAATCTTTTCTGTTTTGTTTGCAACAAGCATCTCATTTCTTGTTCTATCAAAATGAATCGCAGTTGGAGAATCAAGGCCGTCATCCTTTGATAGAAGTTGTCTACATGATTTCCCGTCAGCCGTCAGAACTACGACGTTGTTCGATTCGTTACCGACGACGTATACAAGATCATCGTCATCGACTGTAACTCCACTAGGTCTACGAAGAATGGTTTCGTCTTTGAAAGTCCAAATCAAGGAGCCATTCAAATTACAACATGTAACGCAGTGCTCGTATGGCGCTGTGAACAGTAAACGGTCGTTTTGAACGGCTAGGTAGGCGTCCATATTAATTGCAATGGTTTTTATCTTATTTACTTTACCATTTGAAATGTTAAGACGATATATACCTGCGGACTGTCCGTAATATACTGCACAAAATATGTGGTTTGATTTAATAGCAATTCCATATACAAATGATGGCAAAGTAAATGCTTTTATTTCTGATTTGATTCTTGAATCGAGAAGGGAAATTGACGTCGGATAGTTTCCACCAGAAGAAACAGCCAAAGTTGTGTCATCTACCAAAGCAACATCGAACGGATAAAGTTTGGTTGCAATGTTGAAGTTTGAGGAGGAATTATTACTGGATAATCGGGAAATACACTTCTCATAGAACTGTGTGAAGAGGATTCCATTTTCTGGAATAGTTGTCAGTCCGTACACAGACCTCACAGAAGACTCATAAATTCGTTTAATTTTTAAACCAACGCTTTCAAAATTTCTTTTCTTGACAATCGGAATCATTTGAGCTTGTTTTTCCTTTCCTATTTTCAAACTTAGTTTCAATGGATTAGTCTGAACATTTACATTTCCAAGTGCCGTGATACCAGAAAGAATGTTCTCTACACCAGTGTCCATCGTAAAACATAAATCGGCCTCGCACATAACGTCTTCGTTTGCTGTAGATGACAGGTGCGCTTGTATCTTAGCAATGTCGCTTTCTTCTTGTTTGGTGTACAAAAACGCTTGTAGATTTGATGCATGTGTTTTCACGTTTTCTATCGTCGATTGCTTTTCCAGCAGTTTTCTCTCTTTATCGGAAATCAGTTCTATTCCTGAATCTAACTTCGAGATTTCATTTTTCTCAATCATGGAGAGCTGCGATAAAAGACTCTTTTCCAGTTTGTCAAGATGTTTGTTAATATTCTGTCTTAGCTCACGGATATTTGTTGCGATCTCTTCTTTCTGCTTTGCTATTCTGGCCTTATTTGCTACTCTGTTCTTTCTTATCTTCTTAACGTTCGAAACGAGCTCGGTAATAGTTTCTTCTATTTCCTGAAAGCAGCTGGATGTCTTAGCATTCCCAATAACATCTTCAAGAACGACATACGTACATTTACTATGCGTTTCTACCAAACATTTTCTACAGCAAGGGGTATTGTGATCTTTACAATAGGTAATGAATTTTTCGCTATGGATGTCGCAAGATTCGATTATTTCTTTTAAAGACGATGGCAGTTTCAGATACTCTGAGATTGGAATTGTTTTGTGCTCTCTACTGGCTTTAACAGACCCATGGTAATCTTGACAACTTTCACACAGGCCCTCGTCGCATTCATGGCACCAAACTAGTGCAGGGGTATTCTTTTTACGGTGTTCGCATATGCCACATGGAGGTGCTGACGTTGCCATTTTGACTGAAACAAATATATATAATTAGTATAATATGATTTGTCAACACAGTCCAAAACTTTTTTTTATAATCCAAACAGTTTAGAAAGTAGAAAGGTAAAGGTACAAATACGTTTAAAGGAGTAATTGGACCAAGTAACCATAAACCGTTTTAGTATAGTCTCGAATAGAGGCTGTATGGATGGAGATGTCCTCCATTCTGTATTCTTCATTATTATGTCCAACTATAGTAGGGCATAATTATGTATTCTTTCATATTTTGACACTTTTCTCTTTAAGGGTCTTGATTCACCTTTCTTAATTGTCCGAAAATAAAAAGACAGAAAAAAAGTACACAAAGCCCACATAAAATCGCAAACATGTTCATGGCTATTTAAGACATAATCATCCCTCTTTTCCCTCTGAATTATTATTTCTTAAAATTACTAAATTTTACAGCCAAAAACACGACCCCGTCTTTTTAAATCAAAATATCCTGACTTAATTTTTCCTGGTTTTTGGCACTCAAGCTGTCTTTTTATCTCAAACAACACCATAATCCGTTACCCCCCCCCCCCCCCAAAAAAAACCCCCTTAAAATCAAATGTGCAATAGATACGTGTATACAGGCGCCTTTTTCAAGGTGTGTCCTGATTATGGCTGAAATATCGCCGACGGGATATTAAGCAAGCAGGCAACAAAGAAAATAAAAAATATTTTTTTCAAGATGATGTAATATTTTATTATTCTGTGAAGCAAATGTGTACCAAAGGGGTAATCGAACATGACAACAAAATCGGTAGACATAAAAATCATCAAAATGAAACAAACCACATCATTTATCATTTACAAATATATGCATTAGGACTCCTATTTTTTTTGGGGGGTGGGGGTATTTATCATTATGTTGTTTTTTTTATGTTTTTTTTTATTATTATTATTATTACTATTTATTTTTCTTTTTTGTTTCTTTATTTTTCTAAACTTTTATTTTTTTTCACACACTCCTACTCACCATGAGTTAATTTACATAATCTAGTCGTTAATTTGCAGACATAAAATGCAATAAGTAAAATGGCGCAATTACTCTTGTAGTAAGCCGCCTTCCAAAACAAAAAGAAGAAGAAGAAACAAACCACACAACAACAACCACAGGCACTTGTTTCATGAAAAAAAAAACACATAAGTAGAGTATATGATTTTTTTCATGAAACAAGTGCCTGTGACAACAACATAGAAAAATAAAAACACACACATAACAACAAAACCGCATTTAGCAACATGAACTAAAGTCGAAACGAGAGTGAACTCAGGTGCTCCGGAAGAGAAAGCTTGCAGTTCCTGCTTGCTATCGCACAGCCGTCACGTTGCCAAGACTTATTTACTAACCTGGGCGTTGTTTGATATATGTACTCGAACAAAAATGGCAGCTTTAGAAAAGGAAGTAATTTAAAAATTTTATCTATATCAATACGTCAGAGTTTTAATAAAGTATTTACAGTAGTCTATACAAATACGCGTATCGCAATCTAAAAAATTATCGACGAAACCCCCCTCCCCCCCAAAAAAATGCGCTTAACACCAAAATGAAGACATACCATTGAACCTAGTACTATAAAAGGAATAAATCAAAATCTATTTTAAACTGACTATAAGCCATACGTGTTTTTCACCCGTCGTCGTCGTTTGTTTAACTGCTACCCAAAAACTGCGAAATTTTGAAATTCGAATGATATAAAGAGGTTTTGTAAAAACAAAACTAACGAACTTAGATGTCCAAGAGAAAGGACAAATACCAGAGAAATTGAAGACTGCAATGGTCCTGACCTGATACAGGCAATTAAAAAAAAACTAAAGTCAAAATATCAATATCAGCATGAACTGAATTAGAATATTCAATAGGTATCTACATAAAGAGTCAGCTGAGCTAAAAAGTGGTGTACTCGACAACAAAATATTCATTTGGAAGGGACATTTTTGTGTTACGAAAAATCTCTCTAGATTTTTGTATTGCCCCATGCCTCAACGCAAGGAGGGGGCCTAGTAAGGAAGCAACCATTTGAATTTTATTTTTACCCTTTTTGCATCCTGCTTTTTAATATTCGAAAAAATGGAGCCTTTTTTGCGTGCTATCTTAATTTTTCAAAATTGATCATAAAATCTTCAGCCAAAAACTGCATCCTGCCTTTTGATTTCCTGATTTTTGCCATCCTGCCTTTTTAGCTCACCTGACCCTTGTGAGCTATTGCCATCACTTGGCGTCCGTCGTCCGTCCGTCCGTCGTCCGTCGTCCGTTAACTTTTCAATCGTTAACTCCTCTTACACCATAAGTCCAATTGCAACCAAACTTGGTACAGTTCTTTATTGGCATGGGTGCTTCAAAACTATCGTTTGGATTTTTGATTCATAAAAAAACATGGCCGCTGTAGCTAAAAATAGAACATAGGGGTAAATTGCAGTTTTTTGCAAATAACTCAAAAACGGTGACAGATATCAAAATTCTGGCAGGGTAAATGTGATCAGCACCTCAAGATCTACCTGCCCTGAAATTTTCAAGAAGATCCAACAACTGATGTAGGAGTTATTGCCCTTTTTCTGGATTTTTTCAAAATTTTTCCACCTATTTAGCCCTATATCTTAAAAACTATACAAAATTTAAATTGCATATGATTAAACACATCAAGATCTACATTTCATGTAATTAGGTCAAAGCTGTAGGATCATGTCTTTTAGGAGTTATGGCCCTTAAAGCGTCAAAATTTACCATTTTTCATTACTTTTCCCCTGAATTTCAAAGATTAACTTGTCTGACACCATAAGACCAACTGCACCTAAACTTAGCACACATATTAAATAGCATATCTGCTACAATTCTATCGTTTGGATTTTTGATTCGTCAAAAAATATGGCTGCCATGGCTAAAAATAGAACATAGGGGTAAATTGCAGTTTTTTGCTAATAACTCAAAAATGGTTACAGATATCAAAATTTTGCCGTTTATTTTAAGTGATCAGCATCTCAATATCTACCTGCTCTGAAATTTTCAAGAAGATCCAACAACTGATGTAGGAGTTATTGCCCTTTTTCTGGATTTTTTCAAAATTTTTCACCTATTTAGCCCTATATCTTAAAAACTATACAAGATATTTCAAAAATTTAAATTGCATATGATTAAGCACATCAAGATCTACATTTCATGTAATTAGGTCAAAGCTGTAGGATCATGTCTTTTAGGAGTTATGGCCCTTAAAGCGTAAAAATTTACCATTTTATATTACTTTTCCCCTGAATTTCAAAGATTAACTTGTCTGACACTATAAGACCAATTGCATCAAAACTTGGCACACATATTCAATAGCATATCTGCTACAATTCTATCGTTTGGAATTTCGATTTGTCACAAAATATGGCTGCCATGGCTAAAAATAGAACATTGCTAATTTCTCAAAAATGGTTTCAGATATCAAAATTGTGTAAGAATCAAAAGTGATCAGCATATGAAGATCAACCTGTCCTGAAATTTTGAAAAAGATCCTACTGCTGATGTGGAAGTTATTGCCCTTTTTCATAATGTTTGCCAAATTTTGCACTTATTAAGCCCTTTGTCTCGAAAACTTTAGAAGATAATTCAGAAATTTAAATCCCATATGGTTAAGCACAATAATATCTACAGAATATTTGTATCTGTGTAGTTCAGGTGAGCGATTCAGGCTCCTAGGAGCCTCTTGTTATTTGAAATTTCACTATAGCCCCCCCCCCCTTAAAATGGTCGCTCCCTAATGGTCACACTTTTGTGGACAAAACTCCTCTGAGACTGCTCAACAGATTTTGATGAAATTTTGTAGGATTGTTTGGATTGTTTATCATGGTATGGTATGTAATTGGTCATATCGCAACGCCATTCTGATTCAACAAATTTTATAATAAGAGTTATCAGCTTTGTCATTTTAGCTCATAAGAACAATTTGTGGGTGCATTAACTTCTTTAAGACCGCTCAACAGATTTTAATGAAATTTTGTAGGATTGCAACACCATTTTGATTCGATAAATTTTATAGGAGTTATGATCGAGCCTTTATTGACTTTGTTCATTTTAGGTTAAAGGAAGTGGAACACTTTGAGTTCGACCAATTCTACATGAACAAATGAATAATGATGCTGTAGTGACATTTTAAAGGGGTTGTGGGTTGGTTTAGTTTACACAAATGTTGACAAATTGATTTTATCACTTGACTTATTGTTTATTTACATAACATGCAATAATCAGCAATGATTGTTTACTTTTTTGTTTCGTTTCTTTTTCTTCTTCAAATACGAGGGCTGTCCGTAAAGATCGTTGACAGTTGATATAAAATAAATAATATTTATTGGATTTACTTCAAATTTTGGTATAATAGAATGAGTAGTCTTATTAATAGGTGCACCAAATTTTAGAATAAACCAACTACTGCAAGTTGATTTTTCATCATTTAGAAAATAAATCGTATTCATAACCCGGAGCAAGACGTTCATATTTTTCGACGTCAAATTAAACAATTTCTTTTCCATATGGTCCTATTGAATGCAAAATTTTTAAAAACTTTTATGAGTTTTGAACATTATATTTTGTCAGATGTATCTTAATTCATATTTCTGCATGTATTGTTTCATTTTTGGACACATTTGATTCACAAATCGCATGGAAATTCAAGTTTTTGACATCAACAATACAACTCCAATCAGAGTATTGGTGGGGACAGTACTATATAGGAAATATGGCTATATCTTAATACCACACAACATGCCAATCGGTTATTTTCTATCCCCATATGAAATGCACATGCCATCAGAAGTATCTTAGTAAGCTTTTTTCACAATTTAAAGAATCTGAGTATATCTGTTGATATTTTTCAGACCCAAACATACAATGCTATAACCGTCCTTTGCTCCACCTCTTCGCAAAACGTTACTTTTTCTACGTCATTGAAACTGATGTCAATTATCAAAATACCGATTTCTCAATAAATTAGAATTATAGACCCTTCAAATTTGGTATGTGCACCATCCTAACTATTGGCAACACTGTAGTACAGGTTTCACTGCATCGCTAGATATTGTATATGCATAGCGAGATCTTGTTTTTAGCATTCTGAATATTTCTGAAAAATGTCTTACATTGCTCCGACCCACCATACAGCGAGTCAAATAATTAAAAATGTAGCTCTATTTATGTCGAACATTTGCAAAACAATAAACCAGAAATAAAGGAAAATGTTCAAAACTAATACTGGGTAAAGGACTATTCCCTAGTACGTCGTATTGGCTCAAATCTTTGCTTGTCCACGAACTTTACGGACAGCCCTCGTAATGTTATATTTAAACAAAGAATTTTTCAAGTTTTAAGCTCACCTGACCCGAAGTGAGCTATTGTCATCGTAAGGCGTCCGTCGTTAACTTTTCTTCAAACATCTTCTTCTCTGAAACTGCTGATGGGATTGCTTTGAAACTTTGTACACTTGATTTTTAGGATGCCCTCTACCAAGTTTGTGAAATTTGTGAAAGCCGACCAACCAACATGGCTGCCGTTACTAAAAATAGAACAGGGGGGTCAGACCATAGTTTTTAGCTTATAGCTCAAAAAGTATAAGAGATAGAAAAAATCTGAAGCAACCTTCCTTCTTCAGCATCAAAAGCTCTAAAAAACTCTCCATCGAGTCAAAGTTGTGGGATGACTCCTCATAGGAGTTATTTCCCCTTAATCGTCAAAATTGACCATTTTCACAGTTTTTGGACTTTATCTTAAAAGCCATGAGAGCTAGAGAAAAAAATGATATCAGGGTCAAAATTGTCAGATCATCCTTTTAAGAGTTATCCCCCTTTAAGTGTTTTCAATCAATTTCAGCTTGTTTGTTTTTTTCAAATGGAAAGCTTTGTAAACTTTGTATTCTTGATCTTAAAGGTGTTTTCTTTCCTTAAGCCCCAGTCACACTGTCACGTTTCGGCACCCCGTTTCACTACGTTTCTAAAACGTAGTGAAACGGCTATAAACGTAACGAAACGTACCGACACGTAGTTGAAACCGGGTACATACGTAGAGATACCTGGGCGCAAACGTGGGGTGCCCCGTTTGTATCGTTTGCACGACACAAACGTGGCGAAACGCGGCTAAATAAATAAACGTAGTAGACACGCAGTAGAACGTGGTAAAACGTCGTTAAAACGTGTTAAAAAACCTAGTGAAAGCGTAACGAAAACCTAGTGAAACGTAACAGAATGTCCACCACCAGGTTTTACAACGTTTTCCTAGGTATTTACTACGTTTCACGAGGTTTTATGAGGTTTTTGCACGTTTTTACGTTTAATGTTACGTTTCGCTAGGTTTATTTCACAATGTATCACGTTTTAGTAGGTATAATCACGTTTTATTACGCTTACTCTTTCATTTCGCCTATTTTTGCACCCTTGTTTTGTAAAAAAATCTTCATTTAGATCATATTAAAAGGAAAAAAAAGTACTGTGAAATTGGTAAACTACTGGATGTTGCTGATTGAGCATGTATACGCGTATTCTGCAAGATAAGGCTATGGTTGTTTCAATAAAATCAGAACCGGTACCAGAGAATAAGAAAAACGCGTTTAATTTAGGTGAGACATTGGAAAAGTAGGAACAATTTTAGAGGAACTGGAACGTGATGATATATTGTTTCCTTAGAAACTGTTTGCGAGTTGACCAAGCTATGTTCCAGGAGAATGTAGTTAAAATGACATCAGGGTTAAGAAGAAACACACATGGTTCAGAGAGGCAGTTGGCCTATCTCTATCGCACTTGTACTCATCGTAGCGATTTGTCAAGTTTTCTGTAACAACTTCTTTTTGGAATTAAATGACTGGGATAAAATTACAAGGCGATTCTTTTCTCTTATTTAAAGGGAATGAGGAAAAGACTGAAATAGTACTTTGCGTGAAAGTCTTAAAGCTTTTAAATATAAACAATTTGTAACAAGTATTTTGTAAGCTAATGCGCACTTGCTGTTCAAAACTTTAGTATTCGGTTAACAGAAAGTAGATGACCCAGGAGTATAAAATAGATATACACCCTATTATACCATATGATAAAATTGAAGGCGATATATAAAACCTCTACGACCTATAGTTGGACAACTGTGATAGGAAGTTTTCATCCATTTTCAACATATGTAAAACCAGTTTAGCTAGGAACCTGAAATTATTATGCACCATTTGGTACTACAGTAAATGCAAAATATCATATCTTTTATATTTTAAAAGCAGTTGGAAAACTGAGACAAAATTGTATTTCACAGACAGACGAACGGACGGACAATGGTAATATACTATACCATTAGTGATCATTAGTCTTTGGAGCGAAGATTTATTTCTTCCGTAAATGACTCTTTTCAGTGTGAGATGACCAGGTTGAGATGCGAGCACGTGCAGCGTTCTCACACTGGTCAATTGACCAATAATAACCGCAGGTACTGGTATTGATTGATGATGTCGACCAATAAAATGCAATGTTATTTTAAACTTTCGGTTTTTAGAATGATCAGATATAAAAAAATGATTTTTACGGAAGAAATAGGTACTTACACGCGTTCTTGGAAGACCAGCAATGATCTTTCACTCGAGATAGAATTTTTTTGGTCTTTTGACTCGTTCCGCTGCGCTCCACTCGCAAAAAGACTGAAAAATTCTATCACTCGTGAAAGATCAGCCGGTCTTTTCCAAGAACTTATGTAAGAACCTATAAAATATAAATGTACTAAAATATGAATGAAATCTTCTCAAAGCCATCACTACCTCTTCCTGGTGAATATATATATATATATTTATTTTGAGAAAATTACGCGGTTTTCGCAGATAATTCTTCACAGCGTAGTGGTACGTGGTAAAACGTAGTAAAACGTAGTACATACCTAGCAAAACCGCATAAATACGTACTTAAACGTAACATATACCTTGTAAAACGTGAGAAAGCCTAGTAATACCTGACGAAACGTACCACACACGTAGCAAAACGTAGTAAAACCTAATGAAACGGCTGATGTTAAACCTTGCCATACCTAGTAAAACGTAGTAAAACGTGAGGAAACCTTGTAAAACGTAGCATATACCTAGTTAAAGGTGAAGACCGAAAACTTTGACAATAAATTACATTAAAACGTGACGTTTTAAAACGTAGTAGAGAAAATCGGATAAGAAAGTCTCCTTTACGTAATGTATCACTTAAAGTACATAACAAGTACGTAAGGCATGTTTTCTTTTGTCTTCCTAACGTAACAAAATGCTATAATCAAATTTGAATTGTCGTTCTTTGCATGGCTTTCTTGATAAGTTAAGTAACTTACGTAAGACTTACATTACGAGGAGCAGAAAGTTATAAATACTCTCCCTTGTTTGTAAGCTTATATTAGTTTTATCGATAATAAAATGAAATAAATTGATAAATTTATCTATGCTATACTAAAGTTCATTTAAGGTTATACAATAAATGTATTTTTGCACTATTTTTATAAAACTGTAATAAACATTTGCAAATCAATCAGATTCGTATACCATATATATGAGAACTATTTATTATTTATTAGTTACGTCGCTGCAAACCTATTTATAGGCACTCTCCAAATCCGACCAGCACCTCCACGTGGTGAGAGTGGGGCAACGTTGCAGTTCATTAAACGCATCGCCGTCCCTGATGTCTGTACCGGCCAACGCTGGCGGTTGCATGCCGAAAGTTCTGTAAGCATGTATCGCCTTTCAACCTTGTGTTGAAACGTCGCTGCAGAGGCTTTTCAGCCTATAGTCACGACGTTAAAAACCCATCAGTCAGCCTATTTATAGGTATAGTCACGACGTTAAACTCCCCAGTCAGTCAGTCATTTATTAGTTCATCTTCTCAAAATTATTTTCCCGCGTTGCTTCAGACCTAAAACTAGAAATAATCACGGCGTTTATTAAAAAAACTCCCAATCAGTCGGTATAAATGCCTGAGGTAATCGACCTGCATAGAAACATAATTTTATCTTTTAGATGGTGTCTCCCCTTCGAAAGGCATCTTGAAAGGTTTTTCAATCAATTTAACATTTATCATGTTTGATAGATTTCAGTCCTGTCACGACTTGAATTTGCGTTTAAGATTATTAGTCCTTTGCCCTTTGCTTGTATAATTATTTTTGTGTTTTATGCAGGCGGATTTAGAACCGGCGTGCCGGGCGCACACCCTCCCGTTTGACAGCCAAGTTTGGTTAGGAACTGTATGAAACAAGAGGTCCCAGAATATTTTTTTAACTTGGGAGGGCGCCTCCCATATGAAAATTTCTGGATCCGCCACAGATTCGGTCTGTTTCTTTGTCCTATTCTCGTAAGTGTTTATTATAGTTTTGTTTTTGCCTTTTCGGAATTATAACATGCGGATGCCCCATTGGTAACTCTACTTCATAAACTGTTCATAGACGACTGATTAAGATATTCAAGTCTCTGATTGTTTTCCATTGCGGATTTTGTTATAATTGCGGCTTCGACACCATATAAAAGATAAAATTATGTTTCAATGCTAGTGAATGTACTCCTGTGTTTGTACAGTCAACTGAAGATCTTCGGATATTACCGTATTTTAAATCATTGCAGTTGAAAATCTTTAATTGTGACTGTGTCAGCTCAGGTTCTGGGGTAACCTTATGCATGTGAAGGGGCGGACAGGGGGGACGGGGGTACGGGGGTTGAGGAGGCGGGGAGCGGGTGTAGAAGGGGCGGGGAGCGGGGGTAGAAGGGGCGGAGAACGGGAGTGGAAGGGGCGGGGAGCGGGGGTACAGGGGCGGACAAGGGGGACGGGGGCATGGGGATTTAAGTGGCGGGGAGAAGGGGTGGAAGGGACGGAGGTGGAGAGGGCAGGGAGCGGGGTCGGAGGGGGCGGGGAACGGGGGAAGAGAACCCCCTGTCCACACACCTCTTATGTGTTGCACACAAACTAAATTCGTGTTAAGACATGGGTCGAGTTTTGAAATGATCAATTGGCTACTGACCAGAGTTTGTCTTGTCTGACGGGCCAACCTGCATCTACATAACACTCTGAGAGAATCAAATCTGTACTTCGTCAGTCGACAAAAGGCAAATGAACGAGGCCACAATCGGAATATGTTTGCCCTTCCCGTTGCTACACTTTTGAGTATTCAATTTCTCATCATCTTCTTCTCATTTAAGAAGGCGCTTAAGATTTTACATGATACTCTGGTGACATTATCCTTTGCATATTAACTTCCTGTTGTTATACATACCGGTACCGGTACTGTTGTCAAATTTTGGTTTTGATGTTTGTAAAGAATTGGACTTGATATATGGAATATAAAGGTAACAACAAAATAACCCAACTGGGATGATCAATCTTATATATCAAAGAACAAAAGACAAAAAAAAGGCAAAGACATACCAGAGAAATTTAAGATCGCAATGGTACTGACTTGGTGTAGGCATTTCAAAAGAAATGGTGGGTTGAACCAGGTTTTATGGCGCCAAACTTCCCTCTTCCGTTGCGATCCAAAGGTCTAGTAACATAAAACACAACATGGTTGTGAGACAAAATAGAAAAAAAGAGGTGATCATCTCAGTACAACATTTTATCAACAGGATATCAACCTTAGTAGGGGGGATATCTAATTACGCAAATTTGACTTTCTGCTGGTTGCGCCACAACTTATAATTGCGCCAACATATTTTTTGAAAGGGTAAGATCAATTGCGCTGATATTTTATGAATTCGATTGTGCCACTCATATTGAGTTTAACGGAAATTCTGACTGATGCATTTAATTGTTTTATGACTTCCTCCGCCTTTTCCCGGGCTTTGGAAGATACAATCCAACTGTTTGCATGTATCTTAACAATAGTTAAGACATGCAAATAATATAGAAAATAAGCATAATCATTGACAATTATAATTTTAAAACAATAAAAGTCAATGAAAATCAAAGGTATCTGCAAAGAGGATTCGCAGTAATGGTTGTAATGTGTAGCTCATCACAAATACATATTCTTTAAGCTTGCGACTAACATGACTAAGTTCACCGTTGATATACTTATGATACTTTTCAACAGAGTAGTTTTCTTACTATTGTAGCGCGACCAAGTGTGTACCCTAGTTCAGGCCGTTCTATGTTGATTAGACTTTTTAAAGCTGTAATGCGTAAAAATGCTTGTTTTGCTCTTACAATCCTAGTCCGATATAAGCCTGGTTGCTATCAGCACCTGGTGATATTTTAACATCAGAAAAAAAACCATACATGTAGCCCTTCTTGTAAACAACAGAATGTCTAAAGCAATATCATGGAAGGAATTCGAAATAAAATCGATCTATAATACCAGTATATACATTTATGTTCCGATATATAGAAACTAATTAGGATCAAAAGTCTTCTTACTTTGTTAATAATTTTAGTGTTTATCATTCATTTTTTTCTTTTATTTACCCCTGCGGGTTCCGTGTGGGAATAGAACCACAGCAGCGCTAAGCTTGTCGGTAACAGTCCACCAAAGAGCGCTAAAGAAACCTGACATCGGCTCGGGTGACTTTGCTATAATGTGGATAACCTAACCGTAAACCATAGTAGGGCACCATATTAGGAAAAATTCCACGTTCCTCGCGCGTTAAATAACCTTGTTACAGGTCTCGTGAAGAATATGATATCCATAGGAGGTTAAATTGCCAGTAAATACCATCACTCCTTTGCCCATGCAACTTGCAAGTCAAAACTGTCCTCCCCGACTGGCCTTGTGTCCCCGTTTCCCTCACTTATTTTTTTTTCGATTTTCTTGATAATAGTAAGTTTTGCAATTTTTATAAAATTATAATGTATTTTTAGAATTCACGTATAAATTGTTAAGTTTTTTAACCGTGCAAACGGTGAAATTTAGAACTTAGAAATTGGAGTTGTAAGTACTTAGAAATCATCTAGTAAATTATGTCCCGTGCGGGGCCCGGGAGACGAATAGGCCCGCAGCAGCGCTAAGCTTGTCGGTAAAAGTCCACTAAAGAGCGCTCAGAAACCTGACATCGGGGTCAGGCCGCTTTGCCCACAAAGCGACTGGGATGTGTGCCCCAGGTGGTTGAATGGGGCAGCCCTGACATCGAGAGATGCGGGGTCGTCAGGCGATAATGCGGAAAACCTGACCGCAAACCATAGTGGTGCACCGTGTTGGGAAAAATGTCACGTTCCTCGCACGTTAAAGAACCCTGCTGCAGGTCTCGGTAAGAGTAGGACCCGTAGGATCCCCATGCAGGAGGCTAAATTTCCCGTCCCTACCCTTCACTCCTTTTTCCAGTGGCAGTCAAAACTATCCTACCCGATTGGCCTTGTGTCCCCATTTCCTCCACTTCATCATCATTTCATGTTCATTGTATCACCATTTTCATGTTCATCTCCCGGATATAGCCGAAATCGTGCTGCTTGGGAGTAAAGCAATAACTAACTAACTAACTAAATCTAGTAAATTATTCGAAGATTTGCTTATCTACAATTTTGCAAAACACTCTTTTTGTTTTTTAGCAAAAATCAATTAATTATCATAGAATCTATCGCTCGCTTGGTTAACAAAAGGCCCCCCTTTTTATGTCACTTCCTATTGAAATCAGTAACACAAAATCTGGCGAAACAAGTTCTTTTCATGTACAATTGTTATTTAAATTAATAGCTTGAAGACCGATTAGAATGGTTTATCGTACAGCGGCTGCGGCGATTCGATTCGACAATTAAATGATCAGTTTAAATGGTAAAGTAGCTTATTTTCACTTTTCTATTGTTATTCAAATATTAAAAGTTGTTATGCGATGTACAAAAACTGGTTTGTTCGGTCTATTTGAATTTGAATAGCCGTTATTTGCCAGCTAAGTTAAATACTTGCATCTATAACGAGTAGTAGAAAAAACTACTCGAAGGATACAAACCAAAAGCTTACTCGAAAAGTGATAGGCGCTTAATCGCGAGAAGATTACTGCAATTTGCTACTTACAAAGTTTTGCTTTTATAAACCAATAAAAAATAAAAATTCAAAGTTACTGACTGTTCGCAAAGCAACGGATGTGTTGCACTTACCATTCAAAAGCGCCAGAGTTTAGTTTTCGTTCCGGCGTTAGTTCGAAATATTAATTACAACAAAGTTCCAGACAATTAATTTTGCTACGCCTGACGCACGTTTCGTCTATAAAAGATTCAACGGTGGTACTCTACCAAAAGATTGAAAATACCGAACATTGATTTAAGAATTGAATGTTTGTATTTTGATGTTTCGTTGACATGTAAACCGCTGACCGTAGCACATTTTTAATGAAACGCGCTAGCGCTTTATGTTAAAAATGTGTGACCACGATCAAGGGTTTTAAATGGCTTTGCCGATGAAACGTCAAAATACAAATATGTGAGACAATAGATATTTCTTCGAGTTATGCAGGTCGATTACCTCAGGCATTTATCCAGTTGATTAGATTTCAGAGGTAGTATACCGACTGATTGGGGAGTTTTTTAATAAACGCCGTGATAATCCCTAGTTTTAGGTCTGAAGCAACGCGGGTAAATAATTTTGAGAAGATGAACTAATAAATAATAAATAATTCTCATATATATGGTATACGAATCTGATTGATTTGCAAATGTTTATTACAGTTTTATAAAAATAGTGCAAAAATACATTTATTGTATAACCTTAAATGAACTTTAGTATAGCATGGATAAATTTATCAATTTATTTCATTTTATTATCGATAAAACTAATATAAGCTTACAAACAAGGGAGAGTATTTCTAACTTTCTGCTCCTCGTAATTTAAGTATTACGTATGTTACTTAACTTATCAAGAAAGCCATGCAAAGAACGACAATTCAAATTTGATTATAGCATTTTGTTACGTTAGGAAGACAAAAGAAAACATGCCTTACGTACTTGTTATGTACTTTAAGTGATACATTACGTAAAGGAGACTTTCTTATCCGATTTTCTCTAGTAAAACGGGGAAGCCGATACGTGACAGTGTGACTGGGGCTTTACTAGTTTCTTTAATGTTACTTACAAAGTGCATGTAGACCATGTTGCAAACTAGGTAAGAGGCTTTAGCATAAGAGATCAGGTGAGCGATTCAGGCTCCTGGGATCCTCTAGTTAGCTCATGTATTGCCATAACTTGGCGTCCGTCGTCGTCTGTCAACAATTGTTCTAAAATCTTCTCCTCTGAAACTGCTGATCAGAATTATATGAAACTTGGTATGAATGATCTTTAGGGCGTCCTGCACCAAACTTGTGTTTCGATTTCTGATTTGTCAAAAAACATGACTGTCGTTACTAAAAATAGACCAGGGGATCAGACTACTGTCTTTGGCCTGTAAATCAAAAAGTATAAGAGATAGATCAAATCTGATGCCACCCTACTGCTTTAGCATCAAAAGTCTCTATTGGGTCAAATTTGTCAGATGATCCCTTATAGGGGCTACAGTCCCTTAAAGGTGAAAAATAGTGTTTTTTTTCATGTTTTTTTGGCTTATAGAATGAAAATTATTGCAGATAGAGAAAAGCTGTTTCTTGCTTAAACATTCAGCTCTTCTAGCTCTACAAAATTCTCCAAAGAGTCAAAGTTGTCAGATGATCCCTTATAGGGGTTACAGACCCTCAAAGGCGAAAAATAATGTTTTTGGCCTACAGAATGAAAACTTTTGCAGATAGAGAAAAGCTGTTGCTTGCTTAAATGTTCAGCTCATTAAGCTCTTAAAAAATCTCCATAGAGTCAAAGTTGTCAGATGACCCCTTTTAGGGTAACGGCCCTTAAAATAACATTTTGCATGTTTTTGGCCTACAGAATGAGAACTATTGCTGAAAGAGAAAAGCTATTGCTTGCTTAAATGTTCAGCTTATTTAGCTCTACAAAAGTTTCCACAGGGTCGAAGTTGTCAGATGACCCCTTATAGGGGTTATGCCCCCTTAAAGGTGAAAAATAGTGTTTTTTGCTTATAGAATGAAAACTATTGCAGATATAGAAAAGCCTTTTCTTGCTTAACATTCAGCTCATTTAGCTATACAAAAGTCTTCATAGGGTTGACATCAAGACCAGGTGAGCGATTAAGGCTCCTGGGAGCCTCTTGTTTATGTTAGTTTTTGCTAAGCTCACGCAAAAAACAAGCTTCCTAAACAACTTTGTATTCTAGGTATTAGAAAAAAAAACAATTAAGTTACCCTCTCCATTTCAAGGTTTTCAACTTTTATTCTCTGTTTGCAACATCACAGAAACGTTTTGCAAAATAAAACAAGAGGCTCCCAGAAGCCTGAATAACTCACCTGACTTAAATGTTTTTTTAACATTAAAAGTGCCATAAGTTTAATTACATGTAGGTGTCATCTGACAACATCGAATAAATAAATTTTAGAAAATTATTAGTTGCATTTGCATTGAAAGAAAATTGGGTTTATTTTCTTGTAAACTTTTTAAAAGTCAGAAGAATTTAATTGGATCAACAATCATTTAAACTACGCCTCATATCGTAAAGAAAGTATTATCGAATCCAGTTTAAACCGGTATACAACAATGAAGTTTATATCAACTTTACAGTTGCACAGACGCCACATGCAATATGATTGACATGTTTAGATATTAAAAAAGCCGTTTTAATTAACCGAATTTTGAAATATTTTCACAGAAAAAAATATTATTTTACTAAAATTTCGCGCCGAATATATCAATAAATTTATTTATATTTATCATATATTTAGCTTTGATACCTTTAAATTTGTCCGTGTGTAACAGACGGAAACTTACAGGCCATATCTTGAAAAGGGACCTTTTTTGCTTATCAAACCATCGCGTGCACAAAAGTGGACAAATATGGCCATATCAAGACCTCGCGTGCACAACAAAAGTGGGCTAATATGCCATATCAAGGTCTAGAGCCTCACAGTACATAAATAGTATTATTATCTTTATTTGATTGCTGAAAATGTATGATAAAAAGATTATGACACAGGGTTTTCCATATCAGGTCCTTTATCATTCCTCGACCCATATTAGGTCTCGGCTTACGCCTCGACCTAATATGGGAGTCTCGGAATGATATGGGACTTGATATGGAAAACCCTGTGTAATAATCTATATGTATTAACTGTAATATTTTTTTGGTTTATAAAAACAATAAACTAAATTTGTAATGGTGCACATTTAACATAATCCGCTTCGCAGATTATTTAATGTGCACCATGAAAAAATAAGTTCGTGGTTAAATAAACCAAAAAATATTACAGTTAATTCTTAATTAACTCAATACATGTACATTAAAGTGTAGAATTCAATTAGTTGAACATTTAAGCAACCAATAGCTTTTTAATGAAGGTTCAGGTGAGCTATTGCCATCACTTGGCGAACGTCGTCGTCGTAGTCCGTCGTTATCCGTAGTTATTAAATACGAAAGAATATGGAATATGTTAACTTGTTTAATTGTGGGTTGTGTCGCGTACACTTATTCCACATCTCATTATTTTCTATTTTCTTTGAGAATCTTCTCCTCTGAAACTATTGAAGGGATTGCTTTGAAACTTTGCACTATTCATCTATAGGATGTCCTCTACCAAGATTGCACGAATGGTTACTGCCGACTAAAAAACATGGCCGCCGTGGCTAAAAATATAACAGAGGGGTCAGACTAGTGTTTTTGGCTTGTAAATCAAAAAGTATAAGAGATAGATTAAATCTGATGCCACCCTACTGCTTCAGCATCAAAAGCTCTACAAAAGTCTCCATTTTGTCAAAATTGTCAGATGACCCCTTATAGGGGTTACAACTCCTTGAAGGTGAAAAATAGCATTTTTTCATGTTTTTGCCCTATAGTATGAAAGCTATTGCAGATAGAGAAAAGTTGTTGCTTGCTTAAATGTTCAGCTCAGTTAGCTCTACAAAAGTCTCCATAGGGTCGAAGTTCTTAGATGGCCCCTTATATGGGTTACGGCCCCTAAAATAACGTTTTTTCATGTTTTTGGCTTATGGAATGAAAACTAAAGCAGATAGAAAGAATCTGTTGCTGGCTTAAATGTTCAGCTAATTAAGCTTTACAAATCTTCATAGAATCGAAGTTGTCGGATGACCCCTTATAGGGGCTATGGGCCCTAAAATGATGTTTCCATGTTTTTGACCCATAGAATGAAAACTATAGCAGATAGAGAAAAGTTGTTGCTTGTTTAAATATTCATTTCATTTAGCTCTACCAAAGTCTCCATAGAGTTGAAGTTGTCACATGAGCCCTTATTGGGGTTACGGCCCTTAAAATAACGTTTGTTCATACTATTGGCCTATAGAATGAAAATTATAGCAGATAGAGAAAAGCTGTTGTTTGCTCAAATGTTCAGCTCATCTAGCTCTACAAAAGTCTTCATAGGATTGAAGTTTTCAGATGACCCCTTTTAGGGGTTATGGTCCCTAAATAACGGTTTTTCATGTTTTGGGCCTACAGAATGAAAACTATAGCAGATAGAGAAAAGCGCTTGCTCAAATATTCAGCTCATTTAGTTCTACAAAAGTCTTTATAGGGTCGACATCAAGACCAGGTGAGCGATTCGGGTTCCTGGGAGCCTCCTGTTTACAGTTTGCCATCTATAAGGCATAAACAGTAATTTAGATATTAAGGGATCAGAACTCTTTAGAGGGGACAATAAAAACCCTCCATCATATTAAACTTTTGTATGGTTGAACTAACAAAGCAATGTGTAATTGAAAGTTTTTCTCTTTCTTAAAATTGTTTGCAATACAATGGGCGAAGGGACAATTTTGACGTTCGTCTTCGTCTTCGTCTTCCAATGAAGTTCAAACCGCCAGAAGGCGTATTGTCGAACTGAGTGGTGGTGCACACAAACTCTCAATTTACAGGTGCAGATTAAAAAACCAATATATACAATTAAAAACTGGACTGCTTCGCTGATTATCTGAGTGTAGTCTTTTGCAGTTCCTCCTTAAAGGTGGCGAGGGAACTGCATGCCATGGTGGAGGTTGGTAGACTATTCCAGATCCTAATTCCATCTGGGAAGGAGTATTGGTACACTTGTGTCCTGGCGTATGGTACTAGGAACTTCTGATGGTGTCCTCGGATAGTTACGGCTGTTGGTATTAGCCATGTTGTTGGGATTGCAACTAGGTTGTTAACTATCCTGTATACCATGATAGCCTTATTTTCTGCTCGACGTTGTTGAAGTGTTGGCCACTGCAGATGTTGAAGCATGGTGGTGACGCTGCTTGTGCGGTTGAAGTCTCCCATCACAAATCTGGCTGCCCTGCGCTGTACCATTTCCAGGTTGTTGGTATAAGCTGTTGTATGTGGGTCCCAGATTCTGCTGGCATAGTCCATTTGTGGCCTTATCAGTGTCTTGAAGCATAGTTCTTTTGTTTTTCTTGGGCATTGATGTATGTTCCTCTGTAGGAAGGCCCTGGTGTTGTTAGCTTTTTTCACTACTTGGTTGATGTGGGTGTTCCAGCTGAGTTTGTGGTGGATATTGACTCCCAGATACTTGGCCGACTCCGCTTCTTCCAAGATGTGTCCGTGAATGTTATATTGATGTTTAAGTGGTTTTGTCTTGGTTGTGATGTGGAGCACCTGGCATTTAGTGGGATGAAATTCCATGAGCCAGTCTCTTTCCCATGATTGGAGGGCCTCCAGGTCTTCTTGGAGTGCCACCGCATCTTCTTCTTTGCTGATGTTACGATAAAGCACACAGTCATCTGCAAAGAGTCGCACTGATGAGTTGTTTTGCAGATAGTTTGGCAGGTCATTAATGTACAACAAAAATAGGGTGGGACCAAGCACACTGCCTTGTGGAACTCCAGACTGCACTCGGGCTACCTTCTATTTACCGCCTTCCAGTACAACTTGCTGGGTTCTTTGGTGTAGGAAGTCGCTGATCCACTTGTGTAAACTGCCACGTACTCCATAATGTTGTAGTTTATGCATCAGTCTCTTGTGTGGTACTTTATCAAATGCCTTTGAGAAGTCTAGAAGTATCAAATCTGTCTGGCGCCTGTCGTCGATGGATTTCGCTAAGTCTTGGATTGTTATGACTAGCTGTGACTCACATGAGCGATGTTTTCTGAAGCCATGCTGTGCATCCGTTAGTATGCTGTGATGTTCCATGTGTCTCATTATGTTGCTCGTGATGATGTGTTCCAACATTTTGCAAGTAATTGACGTTAATGACACAGGTCTGTAGTTTTCAGGGCGGTTCTTAGCTCCTTTCTTAAAGATGGGTACTACATCTGCCTTTTTCCATTCCTGAGGTATTACTCCTTGGTCGATAGATGCTTGGAAGAAGACTGTGAAGGTTGATACGATGTACGCACCTATGCCCTTCAGCAGCCTGGCTGACAGTCCATCTGGCCCAGTAGCTTTGTGTATTTTGAGACCTTGGAGGAGTTTCATGACACCTGCCTCTGTAATGGTGATTTTGTTCATCTCTGGAATGTAGCAGTCGTCTATTGTTTTGATGTTGTCTGGTTCATTTGAGTTGAAAACCGATGAAAACTGGTTATTCAATATGTTGGCTTTGTTTGTTGGGTCTGAGTAGGTGAAGCCGTCTGTTGATTTTAGTGGTGATACTCCTGTGCTGTCCTTGTTTTTGCTGTTGATGAAGCTCCAGAATCTTTTGGGGTTTGATGTACAATCTGGAGAAATTATGTTGGTGATATATTCATTATAAGCCTTCTTGCATGCTGAGCTTGTTGCATTCTTCAGTTGTTTGTATCTCTGTTTGTTCTTTTTGCTTTTGGTAGTTCGTGCTTTATTAAAGCATCTTTTCTTCTTTCTCGACAGGGATTTTATCTCTCTTGTGATCCAGGGTTGTTTGAATCTGCTGCTAGTCATTTTAGATGGTACCGATGCTTCTAACATGTTATTAAGGTTTGTGCTGATGAAAGGCCATATTTCTTCCACTGGTGAGGTTGTTGTATATTTCTGAAGGAAGCGTTTTTGAAAATCCTTAGCATCAGTGATAAGTTTGTTCTCATCTGCTTTTTTCCAAAGATATATTTTTCTTTTGACTGGTTTTCCCCTTTTTACAGTTGCATTTGAGTCGATGAATACTGCATCATGGTCTGATAAGCCTGGTATTGGTGAACATCTGTTGATGAGTGTGGGGCGGTTAGTAAGAAATATGTCCAAAACATTGTCAAGGCGTGTTGGAAAAGTTACCGATTGTTCAAGGCAACAGTTCTGTACGAGGTCTAGAAAACTCTTGTTGATTGCAGATTTTACCTGGTTTTTCTCTATGGACAGTGATTCCCAGTTGATGTCAGGGAGATTTAAATCGCCTCCTATCCAAAAGACTGCATTTTTGTTATTTTGGTAAAGTTCTTCAATTGGTTCACAAAGCTGATTCATGTATTCTATGTCGCTGGATGGTGGTCTATACAGCGATCCAATAAATAGTGATATATTCTTGCCCATTTGTAGTTTTGCAGAAGTTGCCTCCGCAGTTGTATTGATGTCGACGTTGTCTATGATGAGGTCCTTTTTGATCGCTAATAATACACCTCCATAGCCGCCTTTTCTGTCCTTACGTATTACTTCGTAGTTTGGTGGAAAAATCTCGGAGCTACAAATGGATGGTGTGAGCCAAGTTTCAGTGCCCATGATGATACTGGGATCAGATTGTTCAATTAGGTTTGCTACTTCCTCCTTCTTGGTTTTGATACTTTGGAAGTTGATGACAATAACTTTTAATGATGTTGGAGTGTTTGGAGTTGATCTCGGAGGTACAGTCGGTGAAGAGCATGACCTCGGTGGCCTTTGGTGAATAAATCCTTAAAGGGTCCTACAACCCTGTTACAAATTTTGTACATCTTAAAGTCTTCAATTTGACGCACGCTAAATGATTTTCAATTAGTTCAGACACAAATGTATCTGTCCTCTGCAATTAGACGTCTTACTTTTGCATTATGGCGTTAACTACGTTACCACACGTTGTGCGCATGTGGAATCACTGACGGCCACTTCCGGTGCCACTCCTTCATGGTTGTCATCTGTGTTCAGCATGTCTTTTCCTCATGCAACCGATTTCTGTTGCATTACATTTACTTCGATTTATCTAAATAATTTAACGTTAAGCATTTAGTTTCTACAAATGTCATGAATGTTAGAATAAAGCATTTTGGAACCCTGTTCATTACGGGTTTCAAATTAATAGCTTGATTTCGAGATACAGTCGAACCTCGATGTGTCGAACTCGGATTATTCGAATACTCGGTTTACTCGAACTATTTTGAAAGTCCCGGCAATATTCCCATTAACCCAATGCATTTTTACCTTTGATTACTCGAACTCTTATAGTTCGAAATCTCGGTTAAGTCGAGGTATGTTGACAGTCCCCACGCTTTGAAAATAATAGTAATTAACCCTGATTAGTCGAAGTCGGCTTCAATTTCTTTGATGTCATTTTAATTGATTCGTGACCGCGCTGTATGGCTTCAAAAGGGGTTAATCATGATCATGAGTTGTTTATTTAATGATTGGACACGTGTGTATTCATGTGAAACTGTTTGATCTGATCACCCAAACGTTTTACACATCATGGTTAATTGTAATCTGAGGAGACGAATTTAATTGTTAAAGCCGGTATTATAATGATGTTTTCGTTTCAATACATAAATAACAATGATTGATTGTTATTTTTAATAAAATAAAATAAATCGGCGTCATCTCAAGAAGAAACTCAACTTAACTCTCACAATTACCAGTGACTTACAACACACGTGTTAATTCGTTTCGTAACATATTTTGTATTTTCAATGTTTGAATATGGTTGATTGCATCATATGATGTTTATTCAAGATTGGAATAAATTTTCCAAAAAATGTTTTATTTAATAATTTATTTCACACAAAGTAATCTATTGACACAATGCCACGTCTTCAAACACACAAAATACGAAATACATCTAGACATGGAAGATATGTACATAAAACAAGCGACGGAAGGTTCCACTTCGAGTTTATTCGTAACTTGGATGAGTCGAACCTCTGATAACTCGAATACTATTCAATGGTCCCCTCGACTTCGAGTTAACGAGGTTTGACTGTACTTGAATAAACAAATATTGAGGCTTGTTTTATAGGGTGTATTGGGATATGGGATATTCACACATTTATTCATGGGATACGGGATATATGAGGCAAAAATAACTGGGATATAGGATATACGGAAAACAGATTTACAGATACGGGATATTTGATGAAAAAAATACGGGGGTATGAGATATTGGTACCCCCACTTAACGAACCCCAATATATAAAATATTTAATACATTGTAACAATTTTCTAGGTTTTCTGATGTACATTCTGCATGTATGTCCATTGTGCATATCTGCAAAAAGAGATTTGTACAATTTACACTTGTCACATTTCGTCCAAGAACAAACTATCGGGCAAAATAATTTACTACGGAGATGCATTAATATGACCTGTGTTTTGTGTACTTTTGCATGTCTCACCCGCCCAAGAACAGTCTTTTTTAAGGTTTTGAATTAGCCAATCAAATATATCTTAAATAATCAAATTTTTCATCGCCTAGAACTCAAAAATAAAAACACACAAGCATATTATAATAAAGTCAGCATACTTGACATTCATGGCGTTCCCCGTGCGTTCCATAGCTCTGGGCACACACAGTGAGTATGTTGTGAACTTACAAAGCTAATTGAAACACGCACTATGAGGTCTGAGTATGGGGTAGGCTTTCAATACATATTTAACATAAAATACATTCTTATCAACGCAAGACCAATTGTGCTGTTTGGGCATACATAATAGTCTATTAGCTTACAAAAATAAAGTGTATTGCCTGTTTTTAATCAAATTTGTTTTTAATCAAATTTGCAATATATTATATAGAGGAGTCCTTTGTATAATATATTTCAAATTTGATTAAACAGCAGGCAGAGATTTTTATTAGGAATCCAATGAAAATAAATTTGATTAAAAAGCTACGATGAGCGCAGCATGATACGACCGCAACATGTTGAACCCTGTACGTTTTAGGCCCAATATGGATTGTCAATTGCTCTGGACACATGCAGCCCATGGTGGAACACATGCAGCCTTCAGTGGACTTTCCATCCACATTTAACAAAAGAATTATAAAATGATCACCCCTTTTGGTCCCTAATAAAGGGTATTTGCTACCTTTCACTTAAGCTCCTTTTGACCCCTAACAACAATTAGGAGGAGGGGAGTGTCACAAAATCAATCCTCATTTTTTAAATTCACTACTTGACTAGAATAAATGAGCAAAAAAAAAATGGAATGGGACTATAAATTAAAGTTTCGATTTTTGCCCTTTTTGGCCTATAACTTCATGTAAAAAAAGTTTGCAAAAAATAAACTTCTATTTTGTATTGACTACTTGACAAAACTTAACATGCAAAAAAAAAAATTCAAATTCGGACCAGAAATTTAAAAAAAATGCATTTTTTTGCCCCTTTTCGGGCCCCTCTTTATTAAATTGAAAATACGAAGAACCCAAAATCAATACCACGTTTGGTTTAATGGTAAGGCATATCATCGTCAAATTTCATAGTAATTGGCCAACCAGAATTAAGGTTCCTGTGGAAACAAATAAAATATTTGAATTTTTACCCATAATTTGTTAACGAATTGAGGGGGGACCCCAAAAATCAGTCCCATTCATTCTTTTATGGTATGAAACATTATTAAAAAATTTCACGGCATTTGGTAAACCAGAACAAAAGATATTGTGGGAACAAACTAAAAATTAGCATTTTTGGCCCCTTTTTGGTCCCCAATTTCTAAACGAAAGAAAGGGGGACCCCCAAAATCAATCCAATCCATCCTTTTTAGTAAGGAACATCACTGTCAAATTTGATACCAATTGAATAACTAGAACTAAAGTTATTGTGGGAACACTAAAGATAACAGACAACGCAGACAACGACGCAGACGACGACGACGATAGCATCACATCATTATATGTCAGCAATTTTTTGCGGTTGTATAAAAATCGGACCACAAACAAAAAGTTAATTCATTGAAGAGCGTGGCTCATCCTTGATCACATATGTATAATTTAAGGGTGCAAAATAGATATGAATCGTTGTCGTAACGATAAGGGAGACATCGGGTGCATTCACGGAGTTTCCGCCTCTTAGATTAGTGAAGGTATTTGGTTTGACATAAAGGTTTAGTAGTGTCTTCCAGATTTGATCCACACTAAATTGACTGTTGGCAACGTGACGGGTTTGATAAAGCAAACAAGAACTTCTTACTCTTCCAGATCACATGAGTTCAGTCTTGATTAGACTTGAATTTACGTTGCTGATATTGTGCAGTGGTTGTAATTTGTGTTTTATCGTTTTCGTTTTTTTTTTTGTTTGTTTTTTTTTGTTTTTTGGGGGGGGGGGTATCTTTTTGTGATGCGTGCATGATGGTTTATGTCTACCGATTCTGTCCTTGCATTCTCGGATTTACGACATTGATTGGCCTATTGTTAAACTTTTGCTTCTTAGAAGTATTTAGTTCATTCTCGGATTTACGACATTGATTGGCCTATTGTTAAATTTTTGCTTGTTAGGAGTATTTAGTTCACAGAATTAAATGAGGAGTGCAATGAAATAAAAGAATTATCGGAGAAAAGTCTGATGAAAAATAAGCATTCTACAGAATATTAGTGCACCCATTATAGCCCCTTTTGGTCCTTTCCCTAAAACGGTTAAAAACCACAAAATCCAAAATATAGGTAGCTTTCTTCGGTGGATAGAAACATTAAAATTTCATAACAATCGGTACACAATCGCATGGTAAAAATCAAATGTTTCCGTAACATTACACGATCACTATTTATTTTGTTTTTTGCGGTCGCATATTCCACTTTAATTGTTTGAATGTCTGACTTTGAAGAAATCGAAATGCCTTGTTGAGGGAACGTTATGTTTTGTTTTTATTTGTTTTTGTTTTTAAAGTTAGAATTATAAAACATATCTAAAGTTTGTTTCCGATATGGTATTAATACACGAACTGAAATGTTCTTTTTCTTACTACTTTGCTTCCTTAAAATAAATGTCAAGATTACAGAGAACCAACAGTTTAATTGCCTGATATTTACAAAACAATAAAGCTTGGATTGTTAAATAGAAACATTTGAAATGTTTAAAATCAAAATTGTTAAACGACCGAAAACATGAAAATCTTTTCTTTGAGGTTTGCAACAATCATCTCATTTCTTGTTCTATCAAAATGAATCGCAGTTGGAGAATCGAGACCGTCATCCTTTGATAGAAGTTGTCTGCATGCTTTCCCGTCAGCTGTCAGAACTACGACGTTGTTCGATTTATTGCCGACCACGTATACAAGACCATCGTCATCGACTGTAACTCCCCTGGGCCCACGAAGAATGGTATTGTCTTTGAAAGTCCAAATCACGGAGCCATTTAAATCACAGCATGTAACGCAGTGCTCGTATGGCGCTGTGAACAGTAAACGGTCGTTTTGAACGGCTAGGTAGGCGTCCATATTAATTGCAATGTCTTTGATCTTGTTTACAATACCATTTGAAATGTTAAGACGATATAAACCTGGGGAATTTCCGTAATGTACGGCACAAAAGATATCGTTTGCTTTAATAGCAATTCCGTAAACAAATGATGGCAAAGTAAATGTTTTTATTTCTGATTTGGTTCTTAAATTGAGAAGGGAAATTGACGTCGGGTAGTTTCCACCAGAAGAAACAGCCAAAGTTCTGTCATCTACCAAAGCAACATCGAACGGATAAAGTTTGGTTGCAATGTTGATGTATGAGGAATTATTACTGGATATTTGGGATATGCACTTCTCATAGAACTGTGTGAAGAGGATTTCGCTTTCTTGACCAGCGGTCAGACCATACACACATTCCCCAGAAGACTTTAAGGTTTGTTTGATTTTTAAACCAACGCTTCCGAAGTTCCTTGTCTTGACATTCGGAATCAGCATTTGAGCTTGTTTTTCCTTTACTCTTTGCAGACCTAGTTGCAATGGATACGTCTGAACATTAACCTTTCCTATTGCCGTGATAGCAGAAAGGATGTTTTCAATACCAGTATCTATCGTAAAACATAAATCGGTCTCGTTCATAACGTCTTCGTTTGCAGTAGATGACAGTTGTGCTTGCATCTTTGCAACGTCGTTTTCTTCTTGTTTAGTGTACAAAAAAGCTTGTAAATTTGACGCATGTGTTTTCACGTTTTCTATCATCGATTGCTTTTCTATCAATTTTCTCTCTTTATCGGAAATCATTTCTATTCCTGAATCTATCTTCAAAATTTCTCTTTTCCCAATCATGGAGAGCTCCGATAAAAGACCCTTTTCCAGTTTGTCAAGATGTTTGTTAATATTCTGTCTTAGCTCACGGAGTTTTGTTGCGATCTCTTCTTTTTGCTTTGCTATTCTGGTCTTATTTGCTACTCTGTTCTTTCTTATCTTCTTAACGTTCGAAACGAGCTCGGTAAGAGTTTCTTCTAGCTCCTGAAAGCAGCTGGATGTCTTAGCATTCCCAATAACATCTTCAAGAACCACATACGTACATTTACTATGCGTTTCTACCAAACATTTTCTGCAGCAAGGAGTATTGTGATCTTTACAATAGGTTATAAATTTTTCGCTATGGATGTCGCAAGTTTCGATTATTTCTTTTAAAGACGATGGCAGTTTAAGATACTCTGAGATTGGAATTGTTTTGTGGTCTCTACTAGCTTTAACAGACCCATGGGAATCTTGACAACTTTCGCACAGACCCTCGTCGCATTCATGGCACCACACCAGTGCAGGGGTATTCTTTTTACGGTGTTCGCATATACCACATGGAGGTGCTGACGTTGCCATTTTGACTGAAACAAATATGTATAATTAGTATTTAAATATGATTTTGTCAGCACAGTCCAAAACTTTGTTTTATAACCCAAACAGTAAAGAAAGTAGAAAGCTAAACGTTTAAGTATAAAGTCTCGAATAGAGGCTGTATTGATGGAGATGTCCTCCATTCTGTATAATAGGGCATTATTTTGTATTCTTTCATATTTTGACACTTTTCTCTTTAAGGTCTTGATTTACTTTTCTCAATTGTCCGAAAATAAAAAGACGGGATGAAAAAAAAATACACAAAGCCCACCAGTAGTATAATGGGTCACTCTAGACCAAAATGTACTTTTATTTTCCCATAGACTTCTATGTTAAATTTCCTTGACGATCTTGGCGACACTTGTCGCCCCCAGAACTCAGTAGCAGTAAAGTCGTGTGCAGTCATGCGGAACGATGATTTCTAATCTTAGCCCTAACCCCTAACCCTTTTGTATGTTTCGCCCTTTTATGGGCTCTTATATGCTGTCTCTTTTTCGTCCATGGACTCTTGTTTCGCCCTTTATGGGCTCTTGTCTCGGACCTTTCCCCTAACCCCTTTTCCTTTGTAAGTTTCGCCCTCTTGTTTCATAATGTTTCTTTTCGTTCATTGACTCTTGGTTTGCTCTTTACGGGCTCTCCTGACCCTATCCATAACCCTAACCCTTAGCCCTAACCTTAACCCTAACCCTACCCCCCTTTTTTTTCCTTTGTAAGTTTTGCCCTTTATGGGCTCTTTCGTGATGTCTTTTCATCCTTGGACTCTTGTTTTACCCTTTATGGGCTCCCCTGACCCTATCCCTAACACCCTTTTCCTTTGACCCTTTTGTGTCGCCCTTTATGGTCTCTTTGTATTCTTGCGTTGTTTACCTTCTTTTTTTCTATTTCCCTATCCCTCCCTACTCCCCCCCTTTTCTCTTTTTATTTTGCTTATTTCCTTACTCATTTTGTTGCTCATTCTGCTCTTTTTGTTGCTCTTTTTGCTCATTCCATTGCTCATTTTGCTCTTTTTGCTCATTTCATTGCTCATTTTGTTGCTCTTTTTGCTCATTTTGCTCATTTCATTGCTCATTTTGCTCTTTTTGCTCATTTCATTGCTCATTTTGCTCTTTTCTTTGCTCATTTTGCTCATTTTGTTGCTCTTTTTGCTCATTTCCTTGCTCATTTTGCTCTTTTCCTTGCTCATTTTGCTCATTTCCTTGCTCCTCCTCCTCCTCCTCCTCCTTCTTTGTTTTTTATTTGTTTCACCCCAATGGGCTCATTTTGATTTGTTTTTTGAGTTCTTTGTTTTACACTATCAATAAAAACTCCGGAGTTAAGGTACAACTTTTATTTACAATTTCTATTTTACAATATCAATATCCATAGGGTCTAGTGAGTAGTAAAGGGCGTCACTCTAGACCAAAATGTACTTTTAATTTCCCATAGACTCCTATGTTAAGTCGTTTTGACGATCTTGGCGACACTTGTCGCCTCCAGAACTCAGTAGCAGTAAAGTCGTGTGCAGTCATGCGGAACGACGATTTCTAATCTTAGCCCTAACCCCTAACCCTTTTGTAAGTTTCGCCCTTTATGGGCTCTTGTATGTTGTCTCTTCTCGTCCTTGGACTCTTGTTTTCGCCCCTTTATGGGCTCTTGTCTCGGACCTTTCCCCTAACCCCTTTTTCTTTGTAAGTTTCGCCCTCTTGTTTCATAATGTTTCTTTTCGTTCATTGACTCTTGGTTTGTTCTTTACGGGCTCTCCTGACTCTATCTATAACCCTAACCCTTACCCCAAACCTTTCCCCTAACACCTTTTTTCTTTGTAAGTTTCACCCTTTATGGGATCTTGTATGCTGTCTCTTTTCGTCCTTGTACTCTTGTTTTGCCCTTTATGGGCTCTACTGACTCTATCCATAACCCTTAGTCCTAACCCTAACAATTAGCCCTAACGTCAACCCTAACCCTATTTCTTTTTCTTTTGTAAGATTCGCCCTTTATGGGCTCTTGTCTGCTGTCTCTTTTAGTCCTTAGACTTTTGTATCGCCCTTAATGGGCTCCTGTTTCATGGTCCTTTCGTCCTGCGACTTTTTGTTTCGCCCTCTCTTAGTATTCATGTGTTTACCTTCACCGTATGTCTATCATTTTACGTATTCTTCCTTTTTACTAGTGTCATCTGATTGTCACTTGAAAATCTGATATTGTATTATGGTCCGATGCCTTTTCAAATCGTATTGGAATATTTAAATTTGAACATCTGCTCAATTGTATTTGCATTAGAAAGTTGTTTGGTGTAAATAAGGGGGTGAAACCCCCCCCCCCCCATTCGGGGGGTGGGGGTAAAATGGGGGTTTTTGGGGGGAAAATGGGGGTTTTGGGGTTTTTTTGGGGTAAAATGGGGGTTTGGGGGGTAAAATGGGGGGGGGGGAATTAAAAATGGGGGGAATTGGGGCTGCTTATAAGCAGCATTTTAAATCGGACGTAATTGGAATTGAAATTGGTAGTTCTTAGGGGGGGTAATACTCTTTAGCTAGGGCACTAAATACCACAATGAAAGTATCAGTTTCAATATTTTATTGCTAAGCTACAATCTTGTACAACTATATCTAATTTGCAATCTTCGGAGGTTACATATCTACCATTGCTATTTGCTCTTCTCCAGGAAAAATATTAGTTCTTAAACGTAAGATTTCCGGGGTGTCCTGCCTCATGTCGATCAACATGTATCCGTGGGGTTTCCTGACTGCGGCTTCGTAGGATTCAAGAAAGTACTTGGATCTTCCGGGGAACATCTGTTGTCCTAAGGTCATGATTTGGGATGTGTCTCTCGGGTTCTTGAAAACGACCATGTAGTGGGTATTCAGACTGATGGTTCTGTGGTGTTTGTTTTTATTAAACAGGTTCTGTACGATCAGCATAATACTGATGGATCTGTGGTGACTGTATTTGGTAAACAGGTCCGCTATGGCTTGTGTAATGTTGTCCATCTGGTCGTCGATGACGATAAGATGTTTCTCTTCGGGGTTCAAGCTCTCGATATTCGGGAGTCCTTTAATAAACTCGACGTTGTTCATTCCAGAATATAGAGGCTGTTGTACATCGTATGACCACCATATTCGATCGGGTTGGGGAAGCGTCATGTGTTGTATATTGTCGATGAATCTTCTTACAAA
Organism: Arcuatula senhousia; assembly: GCA_963971305.1. Taxonomy (NCBI): domain Eukaryota; kingdom Metazoa; phylum Mollusca; class Bivalvia; order Mytilida; family Mytilidae; genus Arcuatula; species Arcuatula senhousia. Next base: position 52,754,965 of record OZ020304.1, read on the forward strand.
GACTGACTTTCCACTTCCGGTAGGTCCTGTAATGACGCTGGTGAATGGATGAGCCCAAGGCATGAAATGGTCGTGGAGTAATCCATCGGGTACGTTAAACGTAAAGGGATCGCTCGTCGGTAAAATGAAGTAAGGCTCTTGTTCTGTCTTCCTATTGTTGACTGGTGTATCAGTTTCAGCATTCCTTTGCAGGGGTACTGGAGGTGTTATCAATTTAGATCTTGGTAAAGTAGTTGGCATGGTTCTGTTTCTTTTCACTTTGTTGTGAACTGTTTCGATGTGTCTCTTTACATGGTCTTTTCGGGAAAGTATTTTCCCACAAATAAAGCAATCCATGTTTCCTCTTCGGTGTCTAACGTAAGACTGACTCAAACTCTACCTGTCATTTCCTATATCTTTCTCTAACCCTATGTTTTGTTCTATTTTTAACCCTGGCCTCATTCTAACCCTAACTCTCCTTTGTTCTATTTTTAACCCTGGCCTCATTCTAACCCTAACTCTCTTCTGTCTTTAACCCTAACCCCTAACCCTTTTGTATGTTTCTTTATGGGCTCTTTATGGTGTCTCGTACTTAGTTCTTCTTATATTCCTTATGTATTGGTCCTTGGCTCTTTAACACCCTTAGTTTTTGGAATGGGTCACTTTGGGGTCAAGTCCTGACTGACCACTGACCATAACCACCCTTAAACCCCCAGAATCTGCCTCTAGACCTTAAAAGCTGTCTAATGATATACAACAACCCTATATTGGACCTAATTTAGGTATTGGTCATTTTGTGGTCAAGCCCCGGATGACCACTGACCAACACAACGGACATCAATGGAAAAACATTGTCTTACCCAAGACAATGCAACAAACCGGAAGAAAATCGGACAAAGAATAACAAAGTTATGACTTATTAAAATCTAGTAGTATAGATGTCCAAAGCTCTTAGAATTTCTCGGATATCTCGAATTTTCGCGCGAAAATGAACTTCCAAAAACCGGAAATTGCGTCATGGGGCGGAACCGGAAGTCACGTGATCCAAGATGGCCGCCGGGATCCAAGATGGCCGACCGGAACCGGATGTGACGTCATACGCCTGCGCAAAAGCCCCTAATCCACCAATCCACCTGAGAAATGCTAAGAGCTTTGGACATCTATGCTACTCCCACCTAAAATCGCAAACATGTTCATGGCTATTTAAGACATAATTATCCCTCTTTTTCCTCTGAATTATTATTTCTTAAAATTACTAAAAGTTTACAGCCAAAAACATGACCCTGTCTTTTTTTAATCAAAGTATCATGCCTTTTTATTTCCTGGTTTTTATTTTTTTTTATTTCATTTCATTTTTTATTTTTATTTCAAACAACACCATAATCTGTACCCCCCTACATAAAAATCAAATGTGCAATAGATACTTGTATACAGGCACCCGACCCGTGCAGATCTAAGTTCTGATTATGGCTGAAATGTCGCTGACGGGACATTAAGCAAGCAACAATAGAAATTAAAAAAAATTACGGATGTTGTCTTTGGTTTTATATTTTGTTATTCTGTAACGTTTATCGAAAGAAGCAAAGGTGTACCAAAGGGGTAATCAAACATCATTATACCGAAAAGACAAAGACAAAATCGGTAGACAAAAAATCATTACAATGAAACAAACCATACAACACCAACATAACAAAAAACCCACACAGACACATAACAACAAAATCGCATTTAGCAACGTGAACTGAAGTCGAAACGAGTATGAACTCAGGTGCTCCGGAAGATTAAGCTTGCAGTTCCTGCTTGCTATAAATGCACACACGTCACGTTGCCAAAGATTGACTTATTTACTAACCTGGGCGTTGTTTGATATATGTACTCGAACAAAAATGGCAGCTTTAGAAAAGGAAGTAATTTAAAAATTTTATCTATACCTATACGTCAGTTTTAATAAAGTATTTATAGTAGTCTATACTTTAATACGTGTATCGCGAATCTTAAACATTATCGACGAACACCAAAAACCCAACCTAAATGAAGACTTACCATTGTAACTAGTACTATAAAAAGGAACAAATAATTATTAAAGAATTAACTGTAATTAATTTTTGGTTTATTCAACCATAAACTTAATTTTTCATGGTGCACATTGAGTAATCCGCGAAGCGGATTATGGCAAATGTGCACCATGAAAAATTCAGTTTATGGTTCTGTAAACCAAAAATTTATTACAGTTAATTCTTAAAAATAAATTTTAGAGTACATTCCGCGTAAAAATATATTAAAATTAAATTCTTAATCAAAAATATTTTAAAATCAGTTAATCAATCTAGCGCATTAATATTTACACCTATCAATCAAAAGCATGCGGAGTCCGTGCAACTGCAAAGTCAAATTTCTATAGGTTATATTCCGGTTTAATCTGGATTTGACATTTAGATTTTGGGCTTTGGCACGATAAAAAATCCAATTAAATTCTTGGTTGTTTTTTTTAAGTTAACGGGAAAAAAATGTTTCAACGTAAATATAACTAATAATTCCTATATTTTTTAATTATTATTGTAACATGAATTGAGAATTTTCCTTTGATCTTCAGAAAGAATAAATAAGTACTAATAGGCATTTTTATTCCAAATCACCTCAACTGAATGATATTGCATAAAATGTCACCTGTGTCATATAAACCCTATGGAAAATTTCCATGCAACACCCAAATATTGCATACCAAAAACTCCGCCTCTAAAACATGACTCCTCCTTCAAACAATGAAAAAAAATATTTGAATATTTATTTTCATATAATATTTCCCGCCAAACGAAGACACGGACCAGTGTTTCATTAATAAATATTTTGATTGGTTAAAATATAATCACTCTACAAGTACGTGTCCCGCCTTTCAATTATTTTTTTTATCAGTGGGCGGAGTTAATTCATGTTACAAATAATTTATAGCACCGCCTACCTCGTTATAAACTACTCACGCTTCGCGTTCGAAGAGTCTTCCAGAATTCCGACCAGTACCTCCCCGTGGTGGAAGACGGGCCCTGCTCCAGCGATAACAAAGGATACTCTGGAGCAGCTAACACTGGCGGTGGTGTGTCATGGGCTGGACGACCCATGGCACATAGCGAGTCTAATAGTCGACGCAGAGGGGCTTTCCCCTAGTCGCGACTATAAATACCCATCTGTCTGCGTTCGAAGAGAACGTCGCTGCAGACCTATATATAGGTATAGTCACGACGTTAAACTCCCCAGTCAGTCAGCGTTCGAAGTTTATTAGGATAACTCGTAGTACTGTGCTATAAATATAACTTATATCTTTGGTTAAGAGGAAATATTGACCAATGATAAAGTGATGTTGTTTTCAGATTCTGAAAACCGGTTGAACTGGTTTGACAGCAGATTCATTCGGGCGGAGTTTGCCATCAATTATTTACCATTTGTATTTTTAGTGGGCGTATATTAATAGCTGTATAAGCCAATCGAATTCTTTGCATGTTATTTTGGTTCATTGGAAAATGGTCTAAATTTCTGAACAACGCAAAAGTCAGTAAAAATACTCTTAAATTTGTTTATTCTATATTAAACTTAGAGCCAGGGGCGGTGTTCTCGAAGCTATCTTAGGACTCAGACGTGTCTAGACGTGTCTATAGACCATCTAAAGACTCGTCATAGTCTTACGGTTAGTGAGGACACCTGGCCCCAAAATTAATTCCGAATTTAAAATGGCTATTTTTTTAATATATCAATATTTTGTATATACACTTTCTTGTGTATAAATATTGGACCACCTTTCCAGGCTTGTTTTTGCAAAAATTAAGTTCAATGTCTCCTTAAATTACTATAGATTATATAGGAAAGACCTAAAATGAGCATAAAATCATGCCTCAGAAAAAAATCTACGAATTTAAATTTTGATTTTATTTTCTCAAAGTTAATGTTTTATGCTATATTTTGAAATAAAACAATAAAAATAGAGGGTCACCAGCTTAATTTTCTGTCTTCTTAACAAACCTTTGTAATTTTTTGGTCAATTTCCACACGAGTTATCTTCCTTGTTTTATTTAAAAAAATGTGTTAATTAAAGAACTATTGGTGAGTTTCTTATTATTTGGTAAATATTTGACAAAATTTTAACATTAAGGTTCATCTGTACCTTTCTTAAAAACATGGCGTTATTTTTAATCTATTTTCAGTATATGCACAGCCAAAACTGCACATAAAATTGAAATATAAAGTGTAGCTGGACCTAGATATTAAAAATTCTTACCTTTTCTCTATGAATTCTTCCCGAAAAAATCCTTTATTTTAGAGATCTCTTTTTTCTCCGCTTTTAAAAACACCCGATTTAAGGCTAATATCACTTTCACCCTTTCTTGTGGCCTCAAATTTCATGCAACTTTCAATAAGGAATTTAACTAAAAGTGTTCACTTCGTTTCATGTAAGAGGCACAATAGGGATAGTTTGTCCTTTTTCAATTTAAAATCTGAACAGGAAAAAAAGAGATCTTTATTTTTAAGGAATTTAAAATGAAAAATTGATAGAAATTGAATCAGAAATTACCATATCTAGGTCCAGCTATGCTTCATTTTATTATTTTATTTGTAGTTTTTGTTCTGCATATACTAACAAATAGGTAGAAAATTTCGCTATTTTTAACGAAAGGTACAGATGAACCTTAAACAATTTGGTATGAGTTTTATGTCTTTATAAACATAATTTGACCTTTGTTTTATGGAACGCCAAATTAACATATATTCAATTAATTGTACCTATCTTCAAATAATTGAAGATATCTTCAATCATTTGAAGATATCTTCAAATAAATTGAAGATATCTTCAATTCAATTGTACCTATCTTCAAATAATTAAAGATATTTTCATATCAATTGAACCTATCTTCAAATGAATTATACCTAGGTGCAATTTAATTGCACCTAGGTGTAATTCAATTGTACCTATCTTCAATTGAATTGAAGATATCTTTAATTCACTTGAAGATAGGTCTAATTCCAACATCTCCATAATTCATTTGGAGATATCTCTAATTCATTTGGAGATATCTCCAATTCATTTGAAGATATCTTCAATTCATTTGAAGATATCTTCAATTCAATTACACCTATCTTCAATTTAATTATACCTATCTTCAATTCAATTATAGATATAGAGACAATTGAATTGAAGATAGGTTTAATTCAATTGAAGATAGGTTCAATTCGATTGAAGATAGGTTCAATTCAATTGGAGATAGGTTTAATTGAATTGAAGATAGGTACAATTGAATTGAAGATAGGTACAATTGAATTGAAGATATCTTTAATTGTGCTGAATTGTACCTAGGTTCAATTGAATTGAAGATAGGTATAATTGAATTGAAGATATCTATAATTGAATTGAAGATAGGTATAATTCAATTGAAGATAGGTATAATTCAATTGAACATATCTTCAATTATTTGAAGATAGGTACAATTAATTGAATATATGTTAATTTGGCGTTCCATATTGTTTTGCATTATTAGCTTTTTGTGGTCACATGACTGGTGTCCTCACTAACCTTAAGTCGTGTTCTCGAAGCAGTCCTATTTTAAGCTCTTGTCTTATTTTATGATAAAAACTAAGACACCAAATTTGATGTCTTTAGACCATCCAATCTTAAATTTTACTTATTTAATACACTAAAACTCACTATATTTTGTCCAGGTGTTCACTCATCGATTAACTTGTATTCAAGGCATCATGCATGATTTTAAACTTTGAACTTATTTTCACATACTTCGATGACCCTGTATGTTGTTTAAAATTATTCTAGGACAACGTGGTTATGAATTTAAAATAAAAACTGTAGCTAATAAAGTGTTGAATTTTAGCTTTAGCATTCAAATCGTAGCCCTTTTGGTGTACATACAGAGGAATATATTCTTTAAAAAAGTAAATTATTAAATTTTGTTTGAATAAAAATTGTATTAAATCTATATTGAGACGTCCTAACAAAAGACGCGTCTTAGATAGTTTCCAGAAACAGATTAGGATGGTCTAAAGATGGTCCAAACTAGGTCTCAAAATTTGACTTTAGACGCGTCTTTAGACACCGCTCCAGATTTTTTTTCCACCTGTCTGCTACCAAAAAACTGGGTCCATCAAACAATAGGGATGCGTGGATGATTGGTGTCATTTGATTTTGAAAATATTTGAAATTCGAATGATATATATTTAATAAAGGTTTGGTAATAAAAACAAAAACAACCGAACTTTGACGTCTTAGAGAAAAGACAAATACCAGAGATATTCAAAACTGCAATGGTCCTGACCTGATAAGGCATTTCAAAAGAAACTCAAGTCATAATATCAATATCATTCAGCATGAACTGAATTAAACTATTTAACTAGAAGCATCTACATAAAGAGTCAGGTGAGCTAAAAAGTGGTGCACTCGACAACACAATATTCATTTGGACAGGGTGTTTATGTGTTACCCTTTGAGGGTTGGTTTAGTACAAATTGATTTTATTGCTTGACTTATATCATTTATTTACATAAACTTCAATAAACAGCAATTTACATAAACTTCAATAAACAGCAAATGATTGTTTACTTTTCTGTTTTTTTTTTTTTCTTCAAATAATGTTATATTTAGATATAGAGTTATCTCAGTTTTTGGTAGGTATTTTGGTAAGCTTATGCAAAAACATCCTTTTTAAACAACTTTGTATTTTCCAGGGTAATGAGATTAAAGATGAACTTTTTCTACTTTCCCTTCTGCAGCAGTTAAATAAAAAAGGGAATATATAGGGTCACTGGAACTACCGTATCTGTCATCTTGCGTGGTCCGGTCCTGCAGTGTCACAAACATTTCCATCAGACTTTTCTGGGAATCTACATGCCCGAGTCTCTTGATGTTTGACATATAGCTTTATCGTATAGTAAGAGACTTGTGACTAATCTTTTCTGCATGCATGCATGAAAGAAGCAGTTGGAAACCCCAAACAAACAAACCAATTAATGATTAAAAGTTATCTCTTTGTCAAAAAGATAAAAGACCTGCTGATGTACTAACAATAATTTATTCCAACAGAAGTAAAAATCAAAATGTGTTCAAACAAAATAAGATAATATTCTAAACTCAAAATAAGTACAAAAACCAAAAACAAAAATAACAATGAAATGACCCCTCCCCATTCCAAGGAGTCTTTTTTTAAGTTTTCATCTCTTCGTTTGCAGCAACACAGGAACATCTTGCGAAAAACCTTGCAATTCTTCTGAATATACCTTCTGAAAAATAAAAAAAAAGGTTATGTTTTAGAATTATCAATTTGTGTTTGTTTGTGGATTTAAAAAATATCCAAATAGAAATTCTCACAAGTTATACACATTAAAACTTTTAATGACGGTGCCGGTGCTGATCAATTAAAAAAAGATAGAAAAGAAATGTTACCATCAATTGATGACCAAAGTCAATTTTAGAAATGATGCTATTTCCCGGTTGAATTTACATTAAATGTTATTCATCCGAATTAGGTTGATCACAGCATGGAGATATGATATATATCATATCTCCATGATCACAGGAACTCGCTGCCTTCTATAAGTAAAAAACAACACTTTGACTGATGACTCTTACAAAATAATGATAGAGGAGGTGGTGGTTGTTACTGTTATCGACACCCATTTTCATTACTTTTATATTTGTACATGTATTCTAATTTTCCCTTACTAACCTCTGTTGGTTGTCTGTCTTTCAATGTCAGCGGTAGGTTTTGTTTTGGGTGTTCTCTGAAAAAAAAGAAACAATTTCAACGAACGGCTCACTTATGACATGACAGTATTTAAAAAAGCATATAATTTTATTGATCATAAGTTTATTTTTGTCCTAGCTTTATCAGCGCCAGATGTCCTAGCTTTATAAGTGGCGGGTATATATATATATAAGTAAATGCACGATACTGGCAAGTTCCGGTCATTCATCTATCTGTCCTTCTATCAATCACACCTTTTGTATCTGCTACCTTTAGACACCTTCATGCATTTCTTTCAAATTTTCTGGTAGTCTTTCTTCTATAAATTTTACGTGCTTCTCTAATTTTGGTGGATTTTATTTATTTTGAGGAGCAGTTGCCAACTGTCAGATTCTCTAGATAACATTTGGACATTTGGAGTTTTATTCTTCATATCATTGTTTTTAAGAGAGTATTCACCATTCAATGTGCCATATGTAAGTTGTTCCAGTAGTCATCAGTGTTCCCCTGGCCATTAATAAGTATATTCAAGTTAGTTATCACTTTACTCTCTCTTGACCTTTACTACTGTCGTTTAAGCCTTAAACCATACGCTTGGAGAGTGCTAACAAATTATTTATTGTCAAGGTAAAAGTCTGATTTTTTCAGCGTCATGGCAGACGAATGTGCTGACTGCTCCAACCAAGCTCAACTCTCAATTTGTGTTCGTTATTGTTATACAGAAAACGATACATGCTATGTGACGGAGGATTTCTGCGGATTTGTAGAACTTGTAAAAACAGACGCCCAGACAATATCAACAAGCATTCTTAGTAAACTTCGTGAATGGGGATTTGATCTGACACGCCTAAGAGGCCAAGGCTATGATGGATGCTCGACGATGTCCGGGGAGGTATCCGGTGTAAAAACAAGGATCATGGAAGAAATTCCGCAGGCAAAATATTTTGTGCATTGTAGGTCTCACTGTCTTAATCTTGTCGTCGTTAACAGTTGCCAGTCAGTCGTAGTTGTCAGAAACTTCATGGCAATTTTGGGTAAAATTACTTGGTTTATCAGTGCATCCAGCAAACGCAAAAATATAATGAAGTCTATAATGAAAGATGCAGTGCAAGTCGATGTTACATTTGATTTGATTTATGATCAAGAAGAAGGACTATTTAGTCAAGGAAAACGACTGCTGCCCACCTTAGCAGAAACTCGATGGACATCACGAACTGACACTTTAACCTGGTTACTAAAACACTATAACAAGGTTTTAGACATACTGGACGAAATTCAAAACCAAACAGTAGGAAGTTCGGATGCGACGTCGTACAAAATGACTTTACTTAGTTTTGAGATATTAGTAGTTGCAGTCATAACTCAGTTCCTACTTGGCTACTTGAGACCTTTGTCAATTGGATTGCAGTCTGAAAGTTGTGATTTAGTTGAAGCACATGTTCAGGCACGAGCTTTGTGTGATTCGTTTTTAGACCTACGGGAAAATGCAGAGAATACATTTAAAAGTCTCTTTACAAGAGCATGCAAAATTGCTGAAGATAACGAAATAACGATTAGCAAGCCTAGAACATCGGGACGTCAACGTCATAGGGCAAACGCTGAAGCTGTATCCGTGGAACAACATTTTAGAATTAACATTTTTATACCGCTTATTGATCACATCATCAAACATTTAAACGACAGGTTTCCAGACAGCATTAAGTCAATGCTCTATGGTTTTTATCTCTTACCATGTAACTTTCCAAAACTGACCGATGAAATTATAGCATCTATCGTTGATGAGTACAGAAACGATATTCCATATCCCGATGATTTGCCTCAGGAGATCCACAGGTGGAAAACTTTATCGTCAATTAAAGGTGTAGGACCTAAATGTACCCTAGAAGAAATGCTGAAGCACACTCAGTTTTACCCAAACATTAACCGAATTTTTCTTCTTTTGTTGGCATTGCCTGTTGGGTCTTGCAGCTGTGAAAGGTCGTTTTCAGCGCTGAGACGTTTGAAAACCTGGAACAGGTCTACAATGACGGAGACCCGCTTATGTGGTTTAGCAATGCTACATATCCATAGAGATGACAATGTAGGGAAAATAGATCCCATGGAAGTGTTAAAAAGATGGGACTCGTCAGGGCATAGGAAAATTGCTTTAGCATTTGAAAAAGAATAAAAGAATTTTCTTATTAAAAAACTTCGATGTTCCTTATTAAGCCTTATCTTAAAAATTGAGAGGATTAAAATTGTTGCTTTTCCGTCCTCCTATTCGAATTCTCAAGTAAATGAAAAAAAAAATATTTACTCAAATATCTTATTTTTTAAAAATGTCATGAAACTTTCTACTGGCTCAATACAGCAAACATACATATGCACCAACTTCCAGAAAATTAAAGTGCTTATTTCGTCAGTTTAATAAACTGTGCTATTTATTTTTTTAAATTAACTAAATAAACCACCTTTTCTGTGTACATCTACGTTAAATAATATCAAACCCAAGACCGTAATTTTTATATAGTGTCCCAGTAAACAAAATTTAGAGTTTTATACATTAAACCTCCACCATGAAAACCAATGAAACCCCCCCAGGATTTGCCAGATAGCAGGATTTTGCACAAAAAAGTGCTCAGCTTCTGGGGGGCTGGGCGCCCCCCAGACCCCCGCCATTACTGCCTCCTCTTAATACAAATGCAATTTACGGCCCTGAAAACATATTAGGCAACCAACTAGAAAAGATTGTTACTTGCTTCAAATCAAATAATTATTGTAAATGTATACAATGCACATACCTTGAATAATCTCTTCACCAAACTCGGAGATGAAGCACTGATCTGTGATGCTGAATCTGTCACTTGATTTCCAGGATCTGTAAAATATATTAAGTATAGGTAGAAGTTTATGTGAATAATATATTTTCTCTTTTTTGTTGTTGATAGCTTTAGCTATTTGTACTTGTATAAATTAAAATGATAAAGATCCAGACAATAAAAAAAAACTTTACCTGTCACTGGTTTCTTGAAGTTGAGACTCGTCAGAGGTGCTCTAGCCAAAAGGTTGACTAGGAAAAACATAATAATAAAACAAAACAACCTTAACTTATATAACTGTTCATGGACATCTTTGTTATTTGCCATTCTTGTACAATGTGTAATTACATCCTGTCTCATTTTAAATTGTTTGACTTTTAATGCCTGACAAAACATTGAATAATGTTTCCCTATTTAAGACTTCATGTATATACCTTTATCTTTATCTTCTGTAGCTTCTACAATGTGTTTTGTCTCAGCCACTGCTATCGTCGTTTCTTTTGCTGCAGCTTCTGACTTTTCTTTAGTATCCTTTTTCATTTCATGATGGGGTCTCTCCATCTCAGCTTGTCTTTCTTTATCCTCTCTTTCCATTCCCTTCTGAAGTCTTTCTAGTTCAGCTTCTCTAACTATCATGGCAAAGGCAACACGTTCAGCCTCTGGAGCTGTTTCTTCTACAAGTTTTTCTGTGTTTGTCTTTTTAATTACTTTTTGTAAGTCTAGACATGTAAAAGAATATACTTTCATTTTCAACAAAGTTCCAGGCAGCAAATTTTGTCATGTCTGATAGATGTCTCTTTATTTAAGACTCATCAGATGCATTCTAGTCAAAAAGTTTAAAAATCAAACACAATATGAATAGGAAGAGCATATAACATTAAAACCTTAAATTGCTGTATTGGGAACGCAAAGTATAACTGAGATCAACTTATGCCTGGTGTTAGAAGAATTTTCTAGTTACTTAAAAGACTTTTGTACCTTTTGATTTTAATTGCCTCTGTTCTCTCTCTATTCCCTTCATCAATCTATCAAGCTCTGACTGTCGGACTGACTGAAAAAATGCCGTCCTTTCTTCCAATGGTGCCATTTCTTCCGAAGTATTGCTATTCATTTCTGAAAAAAAGAGCAGTTTTTTTATGAAAAGAAAACATAAAGTTTGGATTAAGTTTTATAAATAGCGACTGAGTAAAAAATCTTTTTATACAAAAGAAATAAAGACGTTAGAATCGTTTGAAGGAAAAAAAGGATCATCTCAATTGACATGTTTAATGAATTTCATTGTCTCACAACTGCATATAGTATGAAAAATTGATAATAATATGACAAAATTGGAACAAAGTCTTTGTGCCAGCGTTAAACATTAGTACCTTTAGCTTTCATTTGCATCTGTTCTCTCTCTACTCCCTTCATCAATCTATCAAGTTCTGCTTGTCGAACCGATTTGAAGAATGTCATCCTTTCTTCAAACGATGCCGTCTCTTCAACATTTTTGCTTTCCATTTCTGAAAAAAAGTTCTACATTTTAGCACTGTATACGGATCAAAAGAAGGATTCTATAAACCTAGTAGGAAAGAACATGCAACATACATCTTTCGAGTATCAATTCATCAGGATTTTTTGGTTTTCATTGAACTATTTCTATCTTATATTTAAACCAAATAATACAAGCTATATAAGTCTTTATGCGGGTGTGATTTTATTTGTACCTTTTGCTTTTAATTGCCTCTGTTTTCTCTCTATTCCCTTCACCAATCTATCAAGTTCTGACTGTCGGACCGACTGAAAAAATGCCGTCCTTTCTTCCAATGGTGCCGTCTCTTCTAAATAATTGCTTTCCATTTCTAAAAAAAAAAAATTCAAATTTTGTACATCAAAACTATTTTTATAGATAAGCAGCAAATATCCGTTAACTTCATTAAGTCATTCCTTCAAATCTGTGTGTTGCAGAAATCCATATTGCAAACAAAGAAAATACGCGAAAAGATTAAAAGTCTTAAAGATGGTCTTGTAACAGACGGGCAAAATCACTGACAAAAATACTTTTTTTTAGATTTGGGTCACTCTTTAAAATACTTGAAATTTAGACATTACGGGGGTTGGCAATTATAAATGCATATGATTGTCATCGTTGAAAAAAAGGAATAGTGTCGCTTTGTTTTAACACGCCCCAGATAGAAAAAGTTAAATGATTTTTTACGTTTAAAACAATTTCAACATAATTTTTATTTGAAAAAAAAAACACAAAAAAAAACAAACTTACCTATAAAAAGTATAAAATCTTCTAATTTACACGTCTAAATGTTTTTTTACGAATACTTAAACTCAATTTATCTTCCCTCTCAAATTGAACGTCTTTCTCTTCACTATAATTCCTCTAAATGTATTGTGACGTTACTTACGTTACTACACGTTATGCGCATGTGGAATCATTGACGGCCACTTCCGGTGCCACTCGACGTTTAATATTGGTGACATTGTACCCAACTTGTCCATGAGAAGTTTATTCTTCTTCAATTAACCTCCGTTTCAATTATTGGTTAAAAAAACAACAGGTTTTTGGGAGAAGCAAGAGGTACCAATGAAGCTTTGAATGTTAAGAGTCGGAAAAGACATTTAGCAAGAACAAGAAGATCACGAAGAAACCGCAAACAACTTAATAAACACAACAAAACAAGTTAATAGCGATCAACAATGCGAGCTCAAGTCGTAACTCATGTGCTCAGGAAGAGTGAGCAGTTCCAGCTTGCTATAACACAACCGTGGCGTTGCTCATGGCCAATTCGGGTAAGAAGCACAAATCTAACCTTATGACAAACAATCATCTGCATTAATCTGAGAGATAGAAATCCCATATTTTTCCATGAGTACATGATGTCTTCCATAAATTTAATTATAGTGAAAAACAACCGAGGAGCAACAAACCGGTAACCTTGTGTTCACAATTTTTGTGTCATGAGATATGAAATCACAAGGAACCATATTCAATTCAAATAAAATCAGTCGAAAGTCATTTCTTGTACATGTAGTTTGTCAACCTTAAGTGTTACGATGGTTGAGAATAATAAAAACAAAACAAAACAATCAAATAAAAAAAGGGAAAAAAAACAAAAACAACAGAGCTCGCCCGTCTCTGTAATTTATGAAATAATACCAAGCTGTCAACATCATTTGTACTTTAAAAGCTTTAAATGTCTAAGTCTGTTATTGCAGATTTTGTTTATCGAACTACTATTTTTATGGAAAACTGGTAAACTGAATGCAAGCGTGAATATAAAGACACATTTAAGAAAAAAAATCGCCCACGACTACAGGGGTGGTCCTTAATTTAAAGTTTTTCGTGTTTTCTTGGATGATGAAATGGTCCCGACATTTACATATTTATATATAGATATCAGGCATTTGGCGACATGTACAAGCAATGACTTTCGACTGAATTTATTTTGATTTGAATATTGCTCCTTGTGATTTCATATCTCATGACACAAGAATTGTTAACACAAATTGAAACAGAATTTCAGGCTGCCTCTGACTCATGACAGACACCATGTTCAAAATACAAAATAGACCAGACAAGCACAGCAGAGTTTAAATAAAAAATATAAAATCTTATCTCTACCTACCTACCTATCCTCTTCGCTCCCAGTGGAGCATTTATAAGGTCTCTAAAGAAGTACAAATAGCATACTTAACAACACTTTATGATTTTAAAGACTGTCAAAAGATTTGTTGATCATTCTCTGAAGTAATAAAATTGATATTTTATTTGATGTGATTTTGATTATGGTCGAAAAATATGTTGGACTGAGATTATCACCCCAACCCCCTTTTTGTTTGTTTGACAACCGTGGTGTATTTTTGGCTAAAACCGGTCCCTTTAAGATTGCTTTTAAAATTATCGATTTTTCCGATACGATATTTTCGGTACTTCTTTGTCATTATTTGGATTTTCCTGATAATCCCTGTTCGGTAATTTTGTTCATCACCTTTGTCTACAAAAATAGTGTGGTAGAAAATGTTCGGGAACTGATCTCCTTTGTTTGCCATCCTTATTGCATTACTAATTGCTTTGTAATTTAAAATGAATGATTAAATGCACAAGCTCGAGATAAGAATGGCTATTAGGTACGTCTTGATTACTTGCAACTAACTTGAAACTTAATTTTTTTCCAATGTGTAATTTCTTTTTTTTTTTTTTTAACTTTCGTGCTTTTCATGTTTAGTTTTCTTTTCTGTTTACTTTTTTTCTTTCTTCTACTCATTCACTCTTTCTATTCTTCACAGTGGCTACACCACAACCTCTGTAACTTTGTTGTCATTTTTATTTTGATAATCATCTTTGCTGCAATACTCTTCCGTGTCTACTGCATTCAAAAAGAACAAGACAAGAACAAAAATTTGATGAAAGGTGTGTTTTACAAAAAACAAAATGGCTGTAATTTTTACTTCTACATAAAAGAAAAATGAAAAAAAGTATGGATCAAAAGAATTTCACAGATAGAAAATGTTTACATATATCTAAACATTCAATTTTGGAAAAGAAACGAGTTTATTCTATTTCATTTTGGTTTTTATGAGTGTTTACCTTCTGTTCGTTTATATTTTTTTTTAAAGATTAAAATCTCCTCTCTTGCAAAAATTAATTCTGCTAGTATATCAATTCTATCGATATAATTTCAGATTCCAGGATTCTTCACAAATCTCCTAGCACATACAATGGCGGGTCTAGGAACTTGAAGAAGAAATGTCTGGTAGGTTTCATCTTTGAAGAAAGTATACTGTACATGTCACCGAGAATGGTCATTTACAAAGGGTAATCACCAGATGTAGCTAACAACAAGGAACATCGAAAAGATTAATAGTAAAGAAATTAAACTATTTCATAAGTTGATGATAAATTCAACCAGTACATGTCTTCTGTTTTAATCCCTAAGTTTCAAGTTACAACATTCATTTTTCCCTTTTTCACCCCTTAAAAATCGTTTGAACAAAAACGACACGGAGAGAATTCCTGGTATAACAAAACAACTCGAACATATCTACATGCTTCTTGATAAATTATACAAAATGTTGGCTGAATTGGATCACGAAAAAGCACTGAAAACAAGCCATCGTCACGGACACAAACCAGCAAGCTTATGAAAATTAACAAGTTCCCGTATGCCAAAAACGAGGATAAAACGGTTAGCAGGGTAAAAGATATTGCATACGATGCAGGTAGGCGAAATACAACACAAACAAACAATAGTTAACCACAGAAACTGAAAAAAAAAATGCTAAATCAACCTATAAGTTCTAGGTGAAATAAATGTAAAATGAAGAAAATATGTATCCCATCAAATTGATAATCCCATCAAATTGATAATTTACTCGTCATTTGTTCGAATCAAAACTTTTCTTGATTTTTTTATTGTATTTACATGTACTTAGTTTGATTGGGAGAAAGACCTTCAAGTTGTCATGGTGTAAACTTCCGGTTACACATTTTAGGCACCAAAATTTTCTAACATCATTGATTTTTGAAAATTAGAATAACGATTTGTAAAACAAATGATTCCAGTTCATTGAATAACTTATCAGAAATCTTCATGTGCAATTACAGAAAGTTTCATTGCGTTTTCACTCTTTACGAGTCAAATTTGAAAACTGGTGCAGGTACGGGTACGGGTAAATGAGCCAATAATGGTACGGGTACGGGTTACACATTTTAGGCACCACCGTCATATTTGCGCATGCGCATTGCCTGGTGATTTTCTTGGGGACGAAATACAAAAGTTCTATTATATTATACCTCGGAGACAATGGAAGGCGAACCAGTTGCAAAATGCATGAAAAAGGTTGCTATTCACTAAAATGCATGAAAAGGTTGCTTAATGACTATGATTTAATTAACAGGTTTAGGTTTTCTGTCTTGGAAGAAGAAGAAGGCCAACTTCGGGCTTGTTCTCACGAAGTCCAAATAATTGTGGCTCCCGCAGGGTTAAAAACGACCCGCGACCTGAGGGCTTTTTAAGGGCGATTTCCGACCTACACTTCATAAAATCGACCTATGTCAAAAAACGACCTGCGACCTCTGAAAATATGCCTTTTAAAAGCGACCTTGCAACCTCAGGCCCCTTTTAAAAGCGACCTTGCGACCTGAGGGGAGTACCCTGCGGGAGCCCCAAATAATTATGCCGTCTTGGAAGCCTTTTATAATTTTTGACGTTTGGCTTCCTACGACTGGGGATCTAATAAAAGTCCAAATGATAAATAAACCCAGAAAGACGTCATGATTATCTGGACTAGTCCTCACATAGCTCTTGAGGTTGCTTTTTTTTCATTTGGATTTTTTTAGTTGCAACCAAAAAAATCCAGATGAAAAAAAAAGCAACCTCAAGAGCTACGTTTTTGTAGCTAGTCCTCACAGGCACTTGTTCACATCAATGGGGGCTCGACTCTCAATGTGCCACTCGAAAATAAAAGCTTTTACTTTCGAGTGGCACATTGATAGTCGAGCCCCCATTGATAAAAACAAGTGCCTGTGCTTGTACTGTATGTATTATGTCTTTTGTCTGTTTTAAGGTTCATCTGTACCTTTCTTTAAAACATGGCATTATTTTTTAATTTTTTTCGGTATATGCACATTAAATTGAAATATAAAGTGTAGCTGGACCTAGATATTAAAAATTCTTACCTTTTCTCTATGAATTCTTCCCGAAAAAATCCTTTATTTTAGAGATCTCTTTTTTCTCCGCTTTTAAAAACACCCGATTTAAGGCTAATATCACTTTCACCCTTTCTAAAAGTGTTCACTTATTTCATGTTAGAGGCACAATAGGGATAGTTTGTCCTTTTTCAATTTAAAATCTGAAAGTCATAACTAGCATCTTTGAAATGTTTGCTATTTTTACTGTTGCACAAAAATGTAACTAAATTTACAAAAAAAAGTGAAAGAAAAGCTTACCTCTAAGATAAAGGAAGCAAAATCACTTTGCCCCCTTGTTTTTCCATTGTAAATGGCAGCCATTTTTGGAGATGCAAAATTTTAAAAAATCACTATATCATAGAATTTTACAATACCACTTTGACCAAAGAGGTATTTTGTCATCAACTTGTTTTTGTTTGCAACAGGGAGTGCATTTTGACGTCATATGACGTCACAATAGAAATTTGAGATTTTTTCCCATACTTTTTTTACTATGGGAATTTCCCATTCAAATGTAAAGATCTAGATTTTTAGGGCCCCGCGTCGAAGATGCGGACGCCCTATAGTTTTCACTTTGTCCGTCCGTCAACATAATTCTTGTGAACACTAAAACTCAAAAACTATTAACACCACAGTTCTGAAATTTTGTACAGCTACTAAGTAGCATGTAATAATATTTCATAGAAAAATTTGAAATATTTTTGTAAAAAAACTTCATATTTAATCGAAAATCACAGATTTTGAGAATTGGCCTTTGTGAACACTAAAACTCAAAAACTGTTAACAATACAGTTCTGAAACTTTGTACAGCTGCTAAGTAGCATGTCATGATTTGCATAATAAAATTTCGTGCAATTCTGTTAAAAAATTTTGAAAAAAACCTCATTTTTTATCGAAAATTTCAGATTTTGAGAATTGGACTTTGTGAACGCTAAAACTCAAAAACTGTTAACAATACAGTTCTGAAACTTTGTACAGCTGCTTAGTACATGTAGCATGTCATGATTCGCATATTAAATTTTCGTGCAAATCTGTTAAATATTTTGGGAAAAAAAAATCATTTTTTATCGAAAATCACAGATTTTGAGAATTTGACTTTGTGAGCACTAAAACTCAACAACTGTTAACAGTACAGTTCTGAAACTGTGCACAACTGCTAAGTAGCATGTCATGATTTGCATATTGAAATTTGTGCAAATCTGTTTAATATTTTTGGGAAAAAATCATAGATTTTGAGAATTGGAATTTTTTAACAATAAAACTCAAAGGCTATTCACAATACAGCTCTGAAGTTTCATACACATTCCATGGGTTATGCCTTAGTGGTTATAATCATATTTAATATAATTTTGAAAACACTTAGATTTTTTGCCGCAGGCCCTTTCTGACTTTGTCAGTAATCTACATGTAGTTAGAAAATGTATTTAAGCATTTTTAAAAGTTGTTATATTTTTAGTTAGGTCTTTTTGACCCTCACAAGATTATGTAAATAAATAAAGGCTTATGTTTTTGAGAAAAAATAAGTTTTGATTTTTTCATTCTCCAGACTACCCTTTACAGACAGTAGGTCCAGCTATGCTTAATTTTATTATTTTATTTGTAGTTTTTGTTCTGCATATACTAAAAAATAGGTAGAATATTTCGCTATTTTTAACGAAAGGTACAGATGAACCTTAACTTTGCTATTCATTTGTTAAATTGTGCTGTGTAATGTGGGTCTAAAAGCTCCCCCGAGCTTATGTCGTAATGTTTTTAAAATGTGCCAACTTTAAATAATGCTTTGGAAATCTTTTGTATATTGTATTTTGTATTGCGTCAGCAAATGACAACGGAAAATAAAATGGTCTGGCCACCTGGGACCAGACCGTCACACCAACAAAATTTAGGCTGTAGACCAGGTTCTATACACCAGGGCTACAAGTACATGTAACAAACGAGCTAGTTAGATCAATTGAGCTAGTAAAGCTTGATCAAGCTTTAAATTATTACCTCCAGGGGCGTAGCTAGACTATTTTAAAAGTGGATTCAAAGTTAACAGGTTATTTGATTGATTAAATTATATTTTTTGTTGATAATAACAATTTTTGTGGATTCAGTTGCGTATTCATGTATAGGAAGCTACGCTCCTGAGTCCTCCCTTTGCAGTATTTGACATCTTTTTTAAAAATTCCCTGTGCATCATGAAATTATCAGATTGTTTTAAGAAGAGGATCTTTGTCAATATGCAACAATAATTTTTCACTTCTACAATGTACAGTGGAAATAATTTTTATGAAAATTTGGTTTTTTGCATTAAGTCCAATGCAAATTTGGTTCTTTCAAAAGTCAATGGTAAAATTTAATCATTTTGATGTTTCTTTGTCCAAATATGTTTACTTAAACATGTTAAAGTTGTGAGAAATATTCATCTTGCACTGACAAATACTAATACAGATATACATGTAGACCTTTTTGTTAAAAATTACAAAGGGAGATAATAATTTAAAGCTTGATCGAGCTTACCTAGCTTGATTGGTACTTGTACAGAACCTCAGTCCCGTAGACAGCGCTCTTAAAAGGTAAAGGTAAGATTTATTTAACGTCGGTGAATACACATCAGACTGAGGGATGTGTACACAGTCAAACAATTAAGGTCCATCAGTACCTTTTGTTAAAATCGCATAATTTTCAACCTATTTTTCAGTATTTGCAGGGAAAAAATGGCATATAAAATTCAAATATAAGCGTAGCAGGACCTAGATATTAAGACTGCTTACCTGATTTTCAAAAGTTCTCCATGTAAAAATCCATTATTTTAAAGATCGCTTTTTTCTAAGCTTCCAATCACACCCGATTTGAGGCTAATCAGTTTTCGACCCTTCTTTGTGGCCTTACAGATGGGTGCACACATTACCTGTACGGTAAGTTAACTTGAGAAGCAGACATCAAGTTAACTTCAAGTTCACATGCGACTGGTCATGCGACTGCTTTGAGCTGGTTCCAAGTTTACTTGAAAAGCAGTCATAATTCCACGTCTGCTTTTAAAAGCAGTCACATAATTATACCCCCACTCGTAAGAGAGGGGGCTATATTGCAATCACCTTGTCCGTCCGTCCGTCTGTCCGTCCGGTTCAATTTCTCTGCTTCTACTGGATGGATTGGTTTCAAATTTGGTACACAGCTTCAGCATGATGAGTTAAACTATGCCTACCCTTTCCAGGTCAGTCCATCATCTACTTTCTGTTTTCCAAGCCGACTTAGACTTTTTTAGGGGGAAAAAAATTTGAAATGTGAAATTTTTCGTAACAGATTTCTCGGCTTCTACTGGATGGATTGGTTTCAAATTTGGTACACAGCTTCAGCATGATGAGTTATACCGTGCCTCCCCTTTCCAGGTCAGTCCATCATCTACTTCCTGTTTTTCGAGCTGACTTAGACTTTTAAGGGTAAAAAATTTGAAAAGTGAAATTTTTCGTAACAGATTTCTCGGCTTCTACTGGATGGATTGGTTTCAAATTTGGTACACAGCTTCAGCATGATTAGTTATACCGTGCCTCCCCTTTCCAGGTCAGTCCATCATCTACTTCCTGTTTTCCGAGCTGACTTAGACTTTTTATGGGTCAAAAATAGACAATTTTTCGTAACAGATTTTTCGGCTTCTAGAGAAGGGATTGATTTCAAATTTGGTATACAGTTTTAGCATGATGAGTTGTAACGTGCCTCCCCTTTCCAGGTCAGTCGGTCATCTACTTCCTGTTTTCTGAATGGCCGAGTGGGGGTATGCTTAGCACGACTTAGTGCAACCCCTTGTTATGACAGGTCTGGTCAAGTTAACTTCGTGAAATGTCTGCTTTAAAAACTGAATGTAAAAGGAGAACAAAATATGTTATTTTGCCTAAACTGTATTTGAAACTCATTGTTTTATGTAAAAGACAGGTTTTTTTTTTATTAAATCAAACCATTGCATAATTCAACATGTCTGGTAAGAGCAGACTTGTTGCAATGACTGGTCTTGTAAAAGCAGTCATGTCTTTGCGACTGGTTATGACCAGTCATAAGAAAGCTGTCACAAGTCCGCTTTGACCAGTCATGAGTTAACGCAAGTAAACTTGAATGTCTGCTATAGCAGACATGAGCAGACGTGGAAAGCAGTCAAAAAGTTAACTTTATGTTAACTTCCGTACAGGTTATGTGTGCACCTATCTGTAAATTTCATGCAGTTTTAAATTGGGATTCAAATGAAAGTGTTCACCTTTTTTAATTTCAGAGGTACAATGGGGATACTTTTTCCTTACTCGATTTACGTTCTGCAGAGGGAAAAAAAAAGATCTTTATTTCTAAAGAAAATAGCATGAAGAATTGATATAAATTAGATAAGAAATAACTATATCTAGGTCCTGCTACGCTTTTTATTTGAATTTTATATACAGTTTCTTCCCTGCATACACTGAAAAATAGGTCGAAAATTGTGCGATTTTTATCGAAAAGTACTGATGGACCTTAACATAAGCTAGAAGAGCTTTTGACCGATGGCAAGATTAACGACCGTTTTGCAAATATAGGGCCCTTGCATGGTCGAGAGGCTTGTGTGGGAAGAAAGCCTGATATTCTGATCGATTATGAAGTATTTCGGATTCCCCAACACTAGTTTCCAGGCACCTACCATTGCTCATGGGTTTCACCGATTTTCCAACTTATAATCGGTTGATCATAATTGATTATTTATGGATTATAATCGGATAGCATTTTTTGTTAACATTTGTGTCAATATGAGAAATATAAAAAAGATTCTGAGTATCAGTGTATAATATTCCTTCAATGAAAGACTTAAATTAATTGGTTTAATTTACAAATTATTAATTTTACTTCCAAAAACTTGTTATTTTAGGCTTTTTTGCTGAAAATCACTAAAGCAGTAGAGCCACGAAACCCCCAAAATGGCCCAAAAATTCAACTTTGATATACCTGCTTGCAATTGCTGCTTTGGTGTTCATTAGTCTTTATATTTTACGATTTGCAATATTTTTTTCGTCAATTGTTTATCAATAAGGAGGGAAGTGATGGCAAAAATAGACTTTTTTGTGAAAAATAACATTTTTTGATGCTTTTTCCTTGATTTTTGTGTATAAATCAGTGAATATGAAATGGGCCGCACCTCTCAACCAAAATTATTTTGCGATAGAAATGTGTATTATGATGTAAGAAATAGATTATCAAAAAATTATGATGGTCGACAAATGTGGCCAATACTAATTTTGACGAAATATGCAGAGAAACTAATGAAAATGTGTGAAAAATGGGGAATTTTCCAATTTATGGTCTGTTAAAAGTGCCAAAGCTAAACCTGTTGGTGAAAATATTTTGCAAAATCTTGCAGATATGAAAAGTTTGTTCATACCTTAACATATTTTAGTTAATTTTTTGACAATTTATAGTAGTTGAAAAAATAGTCGCCGATTTAGGGCCTTCGTGGCTCTACTCCTTTCATTATTTTCTGATTAATCTATTATTGAATTTTATAATTGATTAGTAGTAGACCTACTGATTAATCGATTTTAGCTTTTGACCAGTACTTTTCTCCAACAACTTGTCCGAAGGGAAAGGACAGTTAAAAAAATGCTTGAGCTCTGAATATTGATTAAAAAATGTCTGATAACTGTACATCGGCCCCCAAAAGATACTCTATAGACAGGTTAAGAACACAACCACAGGCCACCCATTGGTCTTCAATGAATGGTGGGACATTAAGAATGTTGTAAATCATTGTTTTGAACATTTAAATAAGCATGTGATTAAAATAATTGGGATATTTCTATTTAACATGTTTAATGATTGAAATATTGAATGAAGTCATGGATCACAGATTACATTTTGAAAAAAAAAAATGTACTTTTGACATTCATTGTTTAGGATTAAGTACTATTATTGACAGTTTTAAGATAAATTTTGATTTCAAATTTCAGGTATGGGGAAGACATGAGAAAGACTTAATATCAGTAAAGATTGTGATCAGTGAATCAAATAAGGGACAGCTTGAAATGAATCACTTTGAAAAGCTTATATTTACACCATATGGGTGTACAGAAGAGATAACTGCTGATATAACATCATATTTTTCAAAGCTTGATGTTCATATCAAGCAAACTGCAGATTTGAGTCAATTATTACCATTGAAATCACAACTAAAGGACTTAATTTCTTTGATTCAATCAAAGGCAAAAGACTCAACATGGGAGATCTTTGAAGGTAACTTTTCAGCCCTTTTAAATTTGTGTATGCAGACATAGTCTGCTAGACAATTAGGACCTTAATGGTCAAAAATTGGCATATTTGCCTCAGGTCCGGTGTTCTAATTTATAATAGAAATCTTAAGTGGATCCTGCAGAATTTTTGGAAGGTCTGGCAAGCCAACTCAACAGTCAAGTTATTATGTCTCGCCTACAAAAGTAGAGGGGCATATAGTGTTCCAGTTTGTTCATTCATTCGTCCGTCCATCTGTTCATCCATCTGTCCCAAATATAATTTCTGATTGAGGGGGTGGTACAGTACAAACTTCAACATACACCTATCAGTGTTGAGCCTAATTTCACTGCTGAGCCTGTCTCAGCATTTTTATTACCCTTGGCTGGGAATCTGTTATTTGACAATTAATAAGGCTATAAAACACTTGGGTAGCAGTGGCTGGTTAATTATGTATTTTGATCACAGGTTATTAGGTACATGTAGAGTTACCTGTTAATTTGGCATTGATAATTTTTTTAATCCCGAGGGTTTTTTTTTTATCGAAATAGCAAGATTATAGTTTACTTAAACCTTAAATTGTTTTAAAATAATTAATTATAATTCCAAATAGTAAATAATCTTAACTATTTACTGACACAGTAGCCCTAGTTTTCAATCCTTTTTCAAGTATTTAAGACAATAAATTCAGTTCTTGATGAATACACAGGTGTCAATTAAAATCATTAACCTTTACGATCATTAACCATGGACGAGGCCCAAAAGTGCCAAAAAAATTCAAATATTTATTTGCTCTTATAGTAACTTTGGTCCTAGTTGAGCCAATAGCTATTCTATCTCCTTTTGAAAAAAAAATTCTGTTTAAAATGTGAACAGAAAGTCAACAAAAGCTGCATGTGTCAAAAACCTTTGTCAGTCCACCATGGGCTGCATGTGTCCAGAGCAATTGACTATCCATATTGGGCCTAAAATGTACAGGGTTCAACATATGCAGATGTGCATGAAGGAATATCGTTGCTGTCTGAAATCCGGAAGGGGAGATAATTCATATTTTTAACTTTGTCAAAAAAGGGGGGATTAAAAGCTTGTAAGCACAACTCCTCTTAATTGGCTTGAAGGATTTTGTTGAAACTTTACATAAATGAAGGACACCATATGCAGATGTGCATGAAGGAATATGGTTGCTGTCTGAAATCCGGAAGGGGAGATAATTCATAATTTTAACTTTGTCAAAAAAGGGGGGATGAAAAGCTTGTAAGCGCAACTTCTTATAAACGGCTAGAAGGATTTTGTTGAAACTTTACACAAATGAAGGACACCATATGCAGATGTGCATGAAGGAATATGGTTGCTGTCTTAAATCCGGAAGGAGAGATAATTTAACATTGTCAAAAAAAGGGGGGATATAGAGTAGTATGTAGTGTTGAAGATTCTTCAAGGGAATTTATTACTGTTTTTCCCAATTTATTATGCATGAAGGAATATATTATTGTCAGACATTGGGGCCTGGTAAAGGAGCGGGGGATATCTCTTAGTGAGCTTTGCTCACAGTATTTCTTGTTGAAATTTAAAGTGCTATTGATTGTCTCATTTTATTTCTAGATTTTTCAAAGGATAGACTTTGCCGAAAAGTTATGACTGGCTTTCTACACAATATGGCAGATTCACCTGGGAAAGAAGCTTTTCGATCTCTAATTTCAGAGATTGTCTTCAAGCTCCATCTTCAAGACTCTTTGGATGTAGTTCATACAGGTTTCCGATGCCATTGCACCTACCTTTCAACTTCAGTATTTATTGAAAGGGAAATAGAGAGCAGTTCAAGTCCTGGTACTAATGACTCTATTGATTCACCAGAATTTGAATGCAAACCAAAAAACTCTCTTGATTCTTCAAAATCCAAAATCATAGAGCCATTAAAGAGCAGTTTGAAAAGGAAACTGTGCACTTCAGATGTTATTGTGTATTCTCAAAGAAAATTAGATAAACCAATAGAAGCAAAATTGGTTATTTCTTTGAAAAAGGGTGCAGACACAAGTTATTTCGATCTTATTGCAGAATTGTTGTCTCGGCTGCCATATCAGTCGGGTCACATTTTTGGACTCCGTATTAATGCTTGTGAAGCAAGGATGTATTCTGTTAAATATGATGATTGCAAAGATGAGGTTAACATATTTACTTACCAACCATTTTATACCTTCAAAGAGCATAATCAACCATTCAGCCTTGATTCATTATTTAACCTTATAATAGACATTGGTAAGATACTTCACAGCACAGAGTGAAAAGATTCTTTCATTTCTTTAATATCTTTGCAATTCTTCTGAATATACCTTCTGCAAAATAAAAAAGGTTATGTTTTAGAATTATTAATTTGTGTTTGTTTTTGGATTAAAACAAAAATCAAAATTCTCACAATTTATACACATTAAAACTTTTAATGAAGGTGCCGGTGCTGATAAATTAAAAACAGATAGAAGGGGAATATTACAATCAATTGATGACAAAAGTCAATCGCAGAAATGATGCTTTTTATCGGTTGAATATAGATGAAATGTTATTCATCCGGATTTGCATATCAAGCATAACTTAGCCGGTTGATCAGGAGCTCACCTCTATCTATAAGTTAAAACAAGAGGCTCCCAGGAGCCTGAATCGCTCACCTGAACTACAAAGATACATTTATTTTGTAGATATCATTGTGCTTAACCATATGCGATTTAATTTTCTGAAATATCTTGGTTAATTTTCAAGATATCGGGCTTAACAAGTGCAAAATTTGGCAAAAATTACCAAAAAGGTCAATAATTCCCACATCAGCTGTCAGATCTTTTCCGATATTTCAGGACAGGTAGATCTTAATATGCTGATCACTTTTGATTCTTGCAAAATTTTGATATCTGAAACCATTTTTGAGTTATTTAGGAAAAAGAATGAAAATTGCCCCTATGTTCTATTTTTAGCCATGGTGGCCATGTTTTTTGACGAATCAAAAATCTGAATGATAGAGTTATAGCATATGAGCTATTAAACAAGTGTGCTAAGTTAAAATGCAGTAGTTCTTATGGTGTCAGACAAGTTAATCTTCGAAATTCAGGGAAAAAGTAATGAAAAATTGTAAATTTTGTTGTTTTAAGGACAATAACTCCTAAAAGAAATGGTCCTACAGCTTTGACCTAAATACATGAAATGTACATGTAGATCGTGATGTGCGTCGTACGTCAGTAAATTTTTTAGAAACTTTAACTCCTCTGACACCATATGTCGGATTGTGACCTAACTTGGTGTGGTTATTCTTTTGGGTATGGTGTACAACACTACTGCTTGGATTTTTGATACGTCAAAAAACATGGCCGCTGTTACTAAAAATAGAATAGGGGGGGGGGGGGGGGGGTCAAATACAGTTTTTTGCAAATAACTCAAAAATGGTCACAGATATCATATTGTTCGCATTGTTTATTCATGCTGATGGATTTAATCTGTTTTAATTCTGGTTGTTTTTGAGTCAGAAACGTTTTATTCTAGTATTTTTCAAAGGGAATTTATACCGATTTATTTACTTTACGTATTTTGTTCTTTCGAATATAAATTTTTACGATGTCGGACGATTTCAAAGACTGTTGTAAATGTGACAAAAAAATGAATATTCTTGATGATTATGATGAATGCTACAGGCATAGAATATGCCATGCTGGGTTTCCGTGTAAATTTTGTGAAAATCGGACGGAAGAAAAACGGAAAGCAATCAATTTGATGATTGAGAAAGCGAAAGCTAGAAATGTAGTGTCGACATGTACTTCAGACAATTTGTCTAAGCGTATTCACGAGAGCAATCCTTCAATTGGTTTGTCAGACACGATTAACTTAGTCAGTTGTATTATGAGTCCCTCTGTGGGGAACAACACTCAATTCACTACGAGTCCCTCTGTGGGGGAACAACACTCAATTCACTATGAGTCCCTCTGTGGGGAACAACACTCAGATAAACGGGGAACACTTCTTATGTAGGGAACACACATTAAACACAAACAACAACAAATATGAGTCCCTCTGTGGGGAACAATCAAAATTTTATGAGTCCTATGGGGAACATTCCACAACAATTTGCCAATTCTTTTCCTTTTACATGTATACCATGTCCAAGCTCACAGGATTGTGGTGTTGGATTTTTGAACCCCTTGAACTATATGAATACAAATGTGAACTCTGGGGTTTCAAAAGAAGGGGTTCCACAGATGCCGTTATGGCCGTTTATGTTTAACCCATATGCATTTATGAACACTAATGTGTCTGATGTTTCAAAGCAAAATACACAATCTTGTTCTATAAATCAAACTGTAGGTTCACAGAGTAGTAGTAATAATGCACACGAGGTCCAAACTACCCTTTCTCATGATCAGCAGTTTTCAAGTGAACAGAATAATAATGTTCAGAATGCTCCATGTAATACTGACAAAAGCAAAAAGAGGTTCAATCGATTTGAGCCTTCTTCTCAATATGAAGACATTTCTGATCAAGAGTCTGAAAATAATCATTTCTCAGTCAGTAGACCTAATTCGCCCTTATCCTTAATGGCTCAGGATGAAGAAAGTATCTGTAAGTCAAAAGGTTCTGACTTTCAGTCTGAAGTACAGTCGTCAGTAGACTGCCAAGGTTTAAATGAGAAAGGTTGGTCACCTTTCCTAAAAAAGGTAGCAGATAAATTAGGTATTGAGATGGAGGAAGTGAAAGCCGATAGTTCTTATGTGTCAAGTAACTTGGCTAAAGCAAAGAAAGAAACTGTTGTTAGTAACAGGTTACCTTTAGATGGTTCAGTTCTCAGTATTTACAAAGAGGTTGATCATGAGTTTCAAAAGAAAACAGTCATAAGAACTTATAAAGCTAATGATGATTTATTGTGCATTAATCATAGGCGTGATCGTCCACCAATTCCAACTGTTCAACTTTTCAAAGTAACTGGCTTGGCAATTTTAAAAATTGCTTAGCCAATTGGTTGAACAGATGAAACCAATTGACAAGAAAAAAAGCAGTGCAGTGCAAAGAAATAAAATATCTTACCAACTGTTCTGTTTCAGAGATGAAATACTATTTTCAATGTGACTTGGTCATTTTGAAAACAAATAGCCAATAACAAAATATAAAAGAATTCCAAAATGTGCAAATTTAATCTTTTTAAAGTCTGAGTACCAAAGGGCACATTGTTAATTTAAATCAAAATATATTAATCCTCGTAAATTCATGGAAATTTTTCAAGGCATTATTATTTTTAAGGTATTTTTTATGCTTTATCATGTTCAAGGGAGACAATAATCTTGAGTTTTATATTGACTATCACATTTATTGAGTTGACAAAAATTGTTTCCCTTTATTTGATTTAAGTACCCAAATAATCCTTTAAAAATAAAATACCTTGCATAATGTTCATGCACCTATTATGATTTATATTTATTTGTATAAATTAAGAATGTGCCTTAAGGTATTCAGACTTTATAAAGATTATATTTGCACATTTTGAATTCCTTTTACATTTTGTTATTGGCTATTTGTTTTTGAAATGACCAAGTCACATTGACAACATTATTACATTTCTGAAACAGAACAGTTGGTAAGATATTTTATATCTGCACACCACTGCTTTTTTAGCTCACCTGGACCGAAGGTCCATGTGAGCTATTACCATCACTTGGCGTCCGTCGTCGTCGTCTGTCGTCGTCGTCGTCTGTCGTCGTCGTCGTCTGTCGTCGTCGTCTGTTAACAATTTTTCAAAAATCTTCTCCTCTGAAACTACCAAACAGAATTTAATGAAACTTGGTATGAATGATCCTTAGGGTGTCCTGCACCAAAATTGTGTTTTGATTTTTAATCCGTTATAAAACATGGCCGCCGTTACTAAAAATAGACTAGGGGGGTCAGACTACTGTTTTTGGCTTATAAATCAAAAAGTATAAGAGATAGAGGAAATCTGAGACCACGCTACTGATTCAGCATCAAAAGCTCTACAAAAGTCTCCATTTGGTCAAAGTTGTCAGATGACCCCTTATAGGGGTTACGGCCCCTTAAAGGTGAAAAATAGCATTTTTTCATGTTTTTGGCCTACAGAATGAAAACTATTGCAGATAGAGATTAGCTGTTGCTTGCTTAAATGTTCAGCTCATTTAACTCTACAAAAGTCTCCATAGGGTCGAAGTTGTCAGATGACCCCTTATAGGGGTTACGGCCCCTTAAAGTTGAAAAATAGCCATTTTTCATGTTTTTGGCCTACAGAATGAAAACTATTGCAGATAGAGATTAGCTGTTGCTTGCTTAAATGTTTAGCTCATTTAGCTCTACGAAAGTCTCCATAGGATTGAAGTTGTCAGATAACCCCTTATAGGGGTTACGGCCCCTGAAAAATGGCATTTTTTCATGTTTTTGGCCTTCAGAATAAAAACTATTGCACATAGAGATTAGCTGTTGCTTGCTTAAATGTTCAGCTCATTGAGCTCTACAAAATTCTCCATAGGGTCGAAGTTGGCAGATGACCCCTTATAGGGGTTACGGCCCCTGAAAAATAGCGATTTTTCATGTTTTTGGCCTACAGAATGAAAACTATTGCAGGTAGAGATTAGCTGTTGCTTGCTTAAATGTTCAGCTCATTTAGCTTTACAAAATTCTCCATAGGGTTGAAGTTGTCAGATGATCCCTTATAGGGGTTACGGCCCCTGAAAAATAGCCATTTTTCATGTTTTTGGCCTACAGAATAAAAACTATTGCAGATAGAGATTAGCTGTTGGTTGCTTAAATGTTCAGCTCATTTAGCTCTACAAAAGTCTTCATAGGGTCGAAGTTGTCAGATGACTCCTTATAGGGGTTATGGCCCCTTATAGGTGAAAAATGGTGTTTTTGGCCTATAGAATGAAAACTATTGCAGGTAGAGAAAAGCTGTTGCTTGCTTAAATGTTCAGCTCATTTAGCTCTACAAAAGTATAGGGTCAGCATCAAGACCAGGTGAGCGATTCAGGCTCCTGGGAGCCTCTTGTTTCTTGTCAATTGGTTTCATCTGTTCAACCAATTGGCTAAGCAATTTTTAAAATTGCCAAGCCAGTTACTTCGAAAAGTTGAACAGTTGGAATTGGTGGACGATCACGCCTATGATTAATGCACAATAAATTTCCGAGTTAATTCTGATCATTTTGATATGTTCTGTTTGACCCCACAGCTAGATGAGAATGCATTAGAAGGGTTATCTACTTCTAATTCTACGTTATTAAAAGCTCCAAAGGTTGGTAAAGCCCAATTTCGTTTTAAGAATAAGGATTTTCATGATCAGGACATTGAGATGAGGAAGGTTGATACGCAAGCTAGACTACTGTTGCGACAGGTGTCACATGCAACTCTGTTCACTTCATATCTGGAAAAGGTCAATGACAATGAAGATAAGCTTGAAGCTCTTATGGCTTTAATGGAAGTTTTAACTTCCATGTCAGATGTTATTTCCAGACTTATAATTAATTTTGTGAGATCTAGAAGGTTAATTCACATCTCTGAGATGGCTTTCAAAAATAAAAGCACAGAGCAAAAATTATTGTCTTTGCCAACTGAAGGGTCAAAACTGTTTGGTGGTAAATTTTTTGATGTACTTCATGACAGTGCGGAAATATAAGAGATGCTAAAGAAACACAAATTGTTAGAAAGAAATACACAGCTAACTCTTCTTCTGACAATTCTAAGGAAAGAAAGGTAGATTTTAAGTCTACAGAGGAGGCTTCTTCTAATGCTAAGAAGACAAAGTACAACAATGAGCAAAAGTTACAAGAGACATAGTTATAACAAGTCAAGCAATCAGAGTAACTATAACAAGCCTAGTGCAAGGTCTAAAGGTAGTTTTTCAAGTGAAAAAAAGGGGCAAAAACAGTTGGGGTTTCGTCCCTTCAAATAGAATCAGATCTGACACATTTTGTACAAAAGTTTTAAAATTTGGCCCAGGTAGGGTGTCATATTCAAAATGTTCATGTCAAATGGACGCAGATAACGTCCGATCCATGGGTTCTAAATTAAGTCCAGGAAGGACTGAAATTGTGTCTCCCCCCACTTTTGTGGGGAGACATATTGTTTTTGTCGTGTCCGTCCGTCCGTCTGTCCGTCACAAAGTTTGTCAGCGCAACTCCTCTGAAACTACTGAACCGAATTCAACGAAACTTGGGATATAGGAAGGACATCATATGTAGTTGTGCATATTACCAGGAAATTTTGATCCTCAAATTTTTGTGGGAGTTATGGCCCTTTGAACTTAGAAATTTGCTGAAAATCCTCATTTGTCGTCTTGTCAGCGCCACTCCTCTGAAACTACTGAACTGAATTCAACGAAACTTGGTATATAGGAAGGACATCATATGTAGTTGAGCATATTACCAGATCCTCAAATTTTTGTGGGAGTTATGGCCCTTTGAACTTAGAAATTTGCTGAAAATCCTCATTTGTCGTCTTGTCAGCGCAACTCCTCTGAAACTACTGAACTAAATTCAACGAAACTTGGTATATAGGAAGGACACCATATGTACTTGTGCATATTACCATGAAAATTTGATCATAAATTTTTTTGGGAGTAAGGGCCTTTTGAACTTGGAACTTTTTGGGGAAACGGGGGGAGACATCGTTTTTGTAGGCAAAAACAAACTTTAATTAATGTTTGTTGTTCCCCTTCCAAGGTCAGGAGTGAGAGAAACCAAGTTAAAACATGTTCATATGTTAGATATTTTAGAAGAGGTAGAAAGCTTGTTAGGAAAACATGCTATAGAAGTTGTCCCCTCGAATCAGATAGGTCAAGGGTTTTACAGCACATTTTTTGTAGTTCCCAAGAAGGACGGGGGTACACCTCCCATTCTAAATCTAAAACCATTAAATAAATTTCTAGTAAAAGAGCATTTCAAGATGGAGACATTAAGGTCAATTATTCAGGCTCTTCAAAAAGGGGATTGGGCAGTCAGTCTGGACTTGAAGGATGCATATCCTCAGATTCCAGTTTACCCCCACACAGACAATTTCTTCGGTTTTGTGTAAACGGTCTCCATTTTCAATTCAGGGCGATGCCTTTTGGTCTAGCCATTGCCCCTCGAGTCTTCACAAAAGTAATGATTGCAGTGAAGAGTTTTCTAAGAAGACATCAAATCTACATTTACATGTACCTAGACGATTGGTTAGTGAAGAATCAAGTAAGAAATATGTTGATTCAGCAGTTCAAACAATCAGTAAATCTGCTAGTAGATTTGGGTCTTTTAATAAATCCAAAAAAGTCTCATTTAATTCCTTCTCAAGTGATAAGCTACCTAGGGGCAGTGTTCAATCTAGAGAAAGGGTTAGTGTTTCCATCGGAAGACCGATTTCTTCTGATCAAGGAAGTTGTAACAGAAATGTGCCAAAAGCAGGTGGTTCCAGCCAAATTATTTCTGAGACTTCAGGGGTTGCTAGCTTCTTGCATAAACATAGTCACTTATGCCAGGTTACATATGCGCCCTTTGCAATAATATTTCCTGTGTTTTTGGTGTCCTCACAAGGACAGTTTATTACATCTTGTTCCAATAAAGAACATTTTAATTATTCATCTTCAGTGGTGGTTGGACAGGAACAACATTTTCAAAGGGGTTCCCCTAGAAGGCTACAATTACCCCCTAACTCTGTGGACAGATGCCTCGAATTGGGGCTTGGGAGCTCATTTAGATACAATGAAAATTTCAGAGAAATGGCCAGTAGAGTGTCAGAACAACCATATCAATTGGTTGGAGTTGAAAGCAGTTTGGAATGCTCTCATTCAAATGCAATCTCTTGTTCAAGGTCCGAATGTGCTAGTTCGTTGCGACAATTCCACAGTGGTAGCATATATAAACAAGCAAGGGGGACAAAATCACCCACACTGTGTTTTCTTCTTTGGGACATGCTGCAATGGTGTCGAAAACGGGAAATTCATCTCAAAGCGGCCCATATACCAGGGAAACTGAATTTTCTTGCGGATGGCCTCAGCAGAGGCCAGACTCAAGCAAAAGTAACGGAATGGAGATTGCATCCTTCAATAGTTCAGAATATTTTCAATGTCATGGGGACCCCCAATATAGACTTGTTTGCGACATATCTAAACAAACATCTTCCAAGAAAGTTACCTCTACTGGAAAAAATGTTGTCTCAAAACAGGGGACAAAATGTTCATCCAAATCCAAGAAGTCTAAATCTAGCAGTTTGGAAAATTTCAAAAGACCTAAAAGCTCAAAATCTTTTTCTAAACAAGCTAAAAAACTTATCAATAATCAACAAGAAAGCTGTACGAGGCTCGATTGCAAATCTACACAAGTTGGTGTACTGAGAGGAAAGTCAATTCCTCTTCAGCCTGTGTAGAAGACATTGCAGATTTTTTTATTTATTTATATAAAGTAAAAAGTTGTAAGGCTAGTACAATTATGGGTTATAGGTCAGCTATTAATACAATTCATAAAGGGGCAGGGAATTTTTCTGTCAGTACTGATTCTACCTTGTCTAAACTTATTAAGGGAATTTTTGATGATTCCCCAAATGTTAAACCTTTACTTCCTAATTGGGATTTGCCTTCAGTGTTATGGAATCTCTGTGAATCACCATTTGAACCTATTGAAACTTGTGATATAAAATTTTTAACTTGGAAGACTGTCTTTTTAATTGCACTAGCTTCTGCATCTCGGGTCAGTGAGATTCATGCTCTTACTATAGACGAATCAAATTTGAGATTTGAAAGGAATGGAATTCGTTTATTACCAAATTTACAATTCCTAAGCAAAACACAAAGATTAGCGAAACCTTGGTTACCAATTTTTATTCCTAAATTTGATGAGTTTGCTACAGATGTTAAGGATTTACTGTTGTGTCCTTGTAGAGCCTTAAATGCTATCTTAAAAGAGTTCAGGATAGGAGATTGAACTCTAGTAACATTTTTCTTACTTATCAAAACGGAGTATCAAGAGAAGCTTCAAAAATTCCATTAGTAGATGGATTGTTTCACTCATTCGTTATGTCTATGATAACATGGATTGTTCTTTAAAAAATGTTAGTGCTCATGACACTAGAAGACTTTCAACTTCTTGGGCGCTTTATAATGGAGCAACTTTTTCAGAAATAATGAACGCAGCTCATTGGTCTGTGGAAAATACTTTCACATCTTTTTATTTGAAAGATGTTCCAACAAAGGAAGCCAGATTTGCTAAAATGGCTATATTGGACACTTTTAAGAACAGAACACATTGAGCAATTTGAGATGACAGATATTATACTAAAGATTATTGGTGAGTCATTTTATTGATATGTTATTCTATTTATTATGCAAGTCCTACCACAGCTTTGTTTTGTATACAAATTCTGTGATTTTGAAAAAAAAGTTGATGCAGGTAAGTATAGATAGTGATATAAACTGAGGGTTTTTATATAGATTTGGTCTTTAAAAAAGAGGACCACCCCATGATTAAGTCATATGCAAGATCATATATGGCTTTCATTAGGTTTAGATTATTAATTTTCCTAGCCTACTTCGCCTGTTTATATTTCACAACTTATTCGATATGACAGGTCTGTAATTTTTTTGATTTTTTATATGACACCGCTGTCTCCATGACCGACTGTTAGACCAAGGTTACAAGAAAATACGTTTCATACTGTCCCTAAAACAATTCTTCCTTCGTAATCAGTCACTGGTGGAAAAATTCAAAATAAGGTTGAGCGTATTGAATATAGTAATTGTTTTGATTAGTGTTTTGCTGATTCTTATACTGAGATGATCATCTAAATTATTATCCCTAATATGTCGACTATTTCAGGACTGGATTTGAATTATATGCATTTTATTTCGACCATGGGCCAATTGCAGAACCGCGAGCAGCCCCTGCTGGCCTCCTTGAAGGCTGCCTGGCGGTTGTCCATTGTGGTTTTTCTAAATTGCTGCTTGATTGTGGGCTGTGTCGCGTACACTTATTCTACATCTTATTATTTTCTATTCACAACCGTGCTAAAACTTTACTGTTGTCACGCAAAAACAAAGTTATCGTGTCGCACTTTGTAGGGATTGTTTATGAAGTATCTATATACAGACATATATCAATCTTTTGGAAAGATATTCTATATTAGTAGTCCAACCATTCATTCATTTAAGGACACTTTAATTGACACCAGCAATTCGGAGGATCATAAAACATATCAACCATAATAATTGTCTTACATCATACCTAGCTAGAGACTATCATCATGATTTTTGAAAGTAAATAAAGGTAATAACAAAATTACCGAACTTGGAGGATCACCCAGGAAAAGACAAAACATGGAAGATACACTGAAACAGTTGTAGATCGCCATGGTCCTGACTTCGTACAGGCATTTCAAATGAAATGGTGGATTAAACCAGGTTTTATGACGAGCCAAACGTCCCTCTTCCATTGCGATCTTAGGGTCCGTTAGTTGCTGATCTCCTAAATGCATTGTGGGAAAAACAGAGGAAAATTAAGACGATATTGACTTTTTCAAGGTCAGTTTAGTTTATAGACTAATTGATTTGTAAATTATCTCTCCGAGCGGGATTCAGGTGGATTCAACTGCCCCTATGTGACAATTAAGATTAATAATCTAGACCGTTCAAGGTCCATGCAGCGAAGACTACGACCAGAAGCATGTAGATATTTCCGATTTGCACTATAGGAAATGTTGGCTATACCGGAACACGAGATTGCATATTGGACACCAACCATCATAGCACAAACCAGCAAGCTCGGGAAAATTAACAAGGCCCTGTATGCCAAAACCGAGGATAAAACAGTTAGCAGAATAAGAGATATTGCAACGATGCAGGTAGGCGAAATATAACACAAACAATAGTTAACTCAAAAAAAAAAATAAAATGCATAAACAAACTAAGTTAAAGATGAAATAAATATACAATGAAGAAAAAAATGCTGCATCTATGTATTTGTTCAAGTTGATATACATAACTACCCGTTATTCAAATTTTCTTAATTTTTTTTTATTGTTTAATTAATTGATGCCTTTCGGGTTGATTTAGGGAAAGACCTTCAATTTGTTTGGCTTTATGCTAAGGTTTCTTATTGATACACAAATTCTACTTACAACTACCAATATGTATGAGTTATTTGTAGGGAGCGGGTCCGTGTAACTTCTGATTATTTCGAACCCACTCGAAATAACTACCGATAAATACAAAGATGAAGTAGAAAATATTGTCACGTGAGTAAAAGGAATTTGTAATGTAGTTATAAAGTTTTTCTGGTATGTTTTGGAAAGCATATAGGTAGCAGAAAACTGCACACAGAAATCGAGAATGCAAGAGAGGTTTTAAATGACAATCAAAGTTATTATTTGTAAAGGATATTCTTTTCCATTTTTTCAATTTAGAATTTTATAAACGAAGTTTTAACTATGATTTTTACACAATATAAAAATTAAATGGTTAACAGGCAGTTGCAGCTTTTTTCTATTAAAGACAGTTAAAA
Organism: Arcuatula senhousia; assembly: GCA_963971305.1. Classification (NCBI taxonomy): domain Eukaryota; kingdom Metazoa; phylum Mollusca; class Bivalvia; order Mytilida; family Mytilidae; genus Arcuatula; species Arcuatula senhousia. The sequence continues at coordinate 52,791,869 of OZ020304.1, forward strand.
AGAACATTATGATTTTTTCTTTGGGTTTTCACGTTTAAAAGTTTGTGATAAATTATCTATATAACTGAACTTCTTTTCCAAGTTTCAGGTTTGCCAATGAAAGTTGATTATACTAAAGAATATAAGATTTATTGACTTTCATATTTTTAAACTGAATTTACTTTGGAACTTGAAATATGATATTACGTTTTCAGTTTTTAGAATAAATCAATTTTGTCTTTGTTTTGTCTAAAATGATTTTCTATTTGATGTTTGCAAACAACTTGTGTATTGTCGTGATATTCAATGATATTAAAGGTTTACCAAAGACTTGAAAATACTGTTGCCTGTTTTCGTTTTATTCGGTTGCATCGCAAACTAAATATCGGTAAAAATAAAGAAACTGAAAAAGAATATTTCCTGAAGCTTCAAAAAATTTCACGTTACTTTACAGTAAAAATGGAAAATAAAAACAAACAATTGCAACTTATACTTAAAGGGACAAACAAACTAACATACAAACGAACAAACAGAGAAACAAAATCACAAGAATTATAGTAAAGTTTTACGGAGGAGTCAACCATCCAAGTTATTTACAAACAAATTAAGCAACTAAATGGCCAAGAAAAAAGTCACATATTTGTGTTTCTTCATTTACGTATAATATACTATAATAAAACATTGACCTTTTGAATCAAAATATTTTGTTTGATTCTCATTTAGAGTGTGAGGTAAAAATCCAAGTATAGAGATATTGTAATGGGCTACAAGGATTGTGGCTCTAATCGACTGGTTATGCATACTTTTTCTTTGGATAATCATTAACCAATATGGACTCATTTCGATTGTCATTTCTAAAATATTAGTAGATTTTGTGTGGTTGTCTATCATAGTTCTATAATCTTTTTTTAAAATTGTTTACTTAATCTTGAACACTTGATGAGGTGAGTTCGTGTAGAAGTGGAATTAGTAAGGATTTCTATTCATGATAGAATCGAACGAATACCCTGTGATAGAAGCATCCAACCTGTTTACCTTTTTAAAAAACCATACCCCATCAGACAATTTTGCTTTCTTTTTGTAAACTTCGTAAACCAAGAGTGATTCTTGTTCCTAGAAATACCATAAAATCTAGAACAGAGCAATTTACTTTAAGCTCCTGAAAATTGAGCAGCCCGACTAGCTATCTTCGTGGCAAGTGAAGGTAAAAAGAGATCTAGGGTTAAAATTACAATAAACATCAAGGCTACGCTTAGCAAGCATTTATTCTATTCGAGACTCATCAGAGACGCTCTTGTCAAATTTAAGATTGAAAATGGTAAACACCGTATGAGTTTATATGTGTACCCTTAGATCGATCTTCTGTGTCCAGAAAGAACGTTATACAAAAGGAAACAAATATAGTGTAGCAATTAAAAACAAACTTAATCTAGCGTTTCATAGATTTAATGTCATGCTTGGTTTATGTCTGCAATCAATGTAGTTTTTCTTGTGCATTAGACAGACATTGGTCGACGGATATCCTCATGTTATGGAATGCAAGGTATGCACAAAAACATCAAAGATCAAATAATAAAGCACACTTTTAACTATCATAATGGCTTATTCTTCCAGTTAGCACAAAAACATCGAAGCACACTGTAAACTATCATAATGGCTTATACTTCTTTTTCAAAATCGATTTTAGTTTTGGCTTTTTCCCTTTCCTTTCACCGTCAGTGAACTGGTAGTGAATTTGAACTCTACCATTGCAATCACTTGAAAAATCACATGCCTCTTCTTTTTCTTTTGGTAAATCAATGATCTTTTCTGTTGTTATGATCTGTCCAAAGTATCTCATATCTTTGAAAAGAGAATTTGTCATTGGGTGAAGCTTGAGATCCAGTACATGGTTTTTCGCTGTAGTACTTAGCACAATTTCAACCGCTGAAAGTCGATCGTTGATCAATTTACTGACCTGATTTCGTCCAAGGAACAACTGAACATCAGATCCAAACTTTTTCATTTGATCAAGTTGCTTTTTCAGACTACTGAGATCTATTTCAATCGTTTTCAAATCTGCAAGCTCGGCATCACTTTTCTTTTTGCATTCATCAAACTTATTGTTGAGTTCTTCTATCAAGTCTTCCTGAAGCCTGTCTAGATGCTTATTTATCATGGATCTTAGATTATCGATCGATTCCTTTATGTTCCTTACGTGTTTCTCTAAATCGTCCGAGGCGACAGTCTGAGCGTTTAACAGAAACTCCACATGGGAAAGTGATTGTGTCACTTTCTCTTCTAATCCGTCTAACGCCATTAAATCTTTGGCTTTTTTCGCCACTTGAGAGAGCGGTACGATATCGCCATAACACCGACTGTGGACATATTCCACACAGTCCTCGCACAAGGCTTTGTTGTGTGTCCTGCAAAACTGTGTTAAGGGTTCGTTGTGGTCCTCGCACGACTCGCTGACAAAGAATTTCTTCATTTCTCTAAAGTCACTGATACCTATCACTTTATGGTCACCTGACATATTGATGATGCCGTGCAGTTTTTCACAAGTGATGCATATTCCTTCGTTGCAGCCTATACACCATCTAGTTCCCGGAAAATCTCCACAGGTGCTGCACAATTTTGGGACCAGTGCCATTGCTGTAGGAATCTAAAATAAAATTTTCACCAAGTTAAATTATATAACAGGCTAAAGGTTATGGTTTCATTTTACAAAGCAATGTTTTCGAATTAGTAAAATTTACATTTTGTAAACATCATATAATTATGATTGAAATGACCTTTTTGTCCTCGCAACATTTAAAACTATTTATTGTAAGTAAACATACATTTGACATTCACTTTATAGTTGGGGGTATTATTCAATTTCACCAATTAGACCAGTAGTTGACCTATGGAGCGTTTCCTAAGTGGATGGATAACCTGGAGATTATCATCACAAAACCGGTCCATTTTCATATATTTTGTTAAAAGCCTTCTATATTTTTAAAATTTCTTTTCGTCCAGGTTTTTCGGATCCTTTGGTTGTGAATTATTTTAGATAAAACTGTAAACCTTATTGATTTTCCAAAATTCTGTTGCTAAATGATTTGAAAATAATCATAAATCAATTAGTAATTTGGTTATAAGATCTTATGTAATCACATAAAACCAATTTTAAGTACAGCGATTTATTAGAAATAATTGTTTAATAGTTTAAAAGTCACATAAATGGCAACTAGTGCTAAAACTTTAATACTATATATCAAAATCATGTTCTGAATCGAAAAAACTGAAAGAGTAAACGAGGAGGAGGGGAAGATAAATAAAAAATAATAGAACAAAGAGAAAACTCACCTTGTATGTCCCAAATTTCGCAGTTTTTGTGAGTCACCTGTGACTAGGTAAGAACAGATAAATATTGACAGTTATGTTATCTTTAAACATTTACACAGTGACACAACGATTTATCGGAGGGGACGTGATATTTACATGTAGTACAATGTATATATGTTTGAATTTTAGACGCAAATTCTATAAATTTTAAAAGAGGATCTAATTCGCTTTTTATCGCTTTTCTTGGCGACATTATAATATGAGCAACTTAATATAATATATGCTCTTATAAAAGTAGGTCCAAATTCCAGAAACCTTAATTGAACAATCCCATGAAAGCTTCATCTGATTTCAGTGAAAGAGGCCAACAATACAAAACTGCAATCAACAGTGCAAACTTCCGTGAAATGAACGTCAATATACATGTAGGTCCTCATATGTCAAAACTTTTCTTTACGAAAAAAAATTTGTCCCTCCTTTTCTTGCTCAGTTGCGGATCCAGAAATTTTTAAAGGGTGTGGGTGTTCCGTATATAGTGTACTGAGTTCGAATTTTTTAAATTTTGAACATGTATGTAACTGTGTATAGTATGACTACGGGCAATTGTGTATATCTCAACATATTGTCGTTGGACAATAGCCACTTAAATATAAATGCAGGTCGATTTGACCGAAAATCTGCACGAAAATGTCAAAAGATACCTTTTTAAGGAAAGGGGGGATTGCAACGCCCACCTCGGAACTGTTGCTTTCAACATTCATCTAAATCTGTATATTAGCTACATAATACAGTTCAAACTTCTAAAAATACTACAACTTACACTTTAACAAAGGAACAATCTTTCTACAGAGGAACCTCCAATCCGTGGCGCAGGATGACGCACATCAACAAAACAACTGAAATTTAAAGATATTGATGGAGACGCCTTCTTCTTAATATAGATCTACATGACAGTCATAACTTACTTATATATGTAATGGTTACTTAATTAGTGGTTCTTTCAAACACTTATTATTAAGCCGTTCTCTGTCAATTTTTCGCCGGGCTAATTAATGTATGTGTCTGTATGTCTAATATAGTATCTTCCGGATATTTCGGCTTCAAAATCTGAGCAGTGACTGTGTAGGTCCTCGCTTCCCCATCCTAGTAACTTATTGCTTTGAAGGTTTTAAAGGATACTGAATCGTAATTATGTTTCAATCACATCTCCCCTCATTTCTTTATAAGCCAAACATTTGTTTGAGTCTTCTTACCTTTTGCTGGTAACTCAGATTGTTAAAAGGCACAGGATACGGTTACGGCAAATTTGGGCAAAACCGTAACAATAAGAAATTCTTATTGTTACGGCAAAGACGAAAATCGGGAATGGATGACGGGGCGGAGACCGAATTATTTACGACCGTAACAATAAGAATTTTCTTATTATTACGGCACTTATAATTACGACAAATCGATATTGTAACGAAATGAGATATATTGTGGCATAACATTTTATTGATTTATATATATAAAACAAGCGGGTAAAAATACTCAGATAATATTAATTTAACTCTATTTTATTTTGATAACTTATGGCACAAGTGACACAACCAATAATTGGTTTTGGGGTTTCGTTTTTATCCTGCGCATTTCTGTTGAAACCATTTATGACATCCATCACAGACTGGTGGGTCAGGGATGTTGCAGTCAGTGGAACAAACTTTGCAGTTTCATTCTGCAATTTCTTTCCGGCTTTTGATGCAACACGAATTTTAATTTCCTTCTATCCGCCGGGGTACATAGTCGCTTTATTCTACTAATGTTAGTGTTTCGTCTAAAATTTACGTCGGCAAGCCAGTTGCCTCAGTTATGTTTTCGGCAACGATATCAGAAAAAGCTACACGTCTTCATCTGGTTTAGGTATCCAATTCAGAATAAACTAAATATAAAAAGTGTTAATTTGGGGAGAAATTAACTATAAAATATTTTATATTTGGTTTTCTAATATTTCTCGTTCATAAATAAATTTGCCGTAATAATACATGCCGTAATAATAAGAAAATTCTTATTGTTACGGTCGTAATTGATTCGGTCTCTGTCCCGTTATCCGTTTCCGATTTTCGTCTTTGCCGTAACAATAAGAATTTCTTATTGTTACGGTTTTGCCGTAATCGTATCCTGTGCCTTGTTAAAACCTAGCTAAATAAACTGGGAAAGAAAAAACTGGGCCGGATCCTGAAAAAAGGGAGATCCACATTGTGTCCACTGCGGGCGAGATAGGGGATTCATGACTAATTTTGCCGAAAATATACATAAATAAAAATAAAATTTCCCAGGGAGGACTTAGGTTCCACCTCTGGAACATTTTTTTTGTAGAAAAAAAACATTAATAGGAAAAACTGAGATCGTTGACCCCCCTCTCCTGTCTTTTTTTTTCTTTTTCAAGATGATTTAAACATAATCAACAAGTTTCATTATAAGTTTGTTATTTTTCGTTTACATTTGTGTTCACATTTTCTGTAAATAAAATGAATATTCTGAAAAAAAAATATTTGTCCGAAAAATGTTTTTTCAACAACCTGCAAGGTGCCCCTCGGTCGATGTCCAATCAAAATCACTTCCGATGTAGAACGAGAATTGACGAGAAACTAACATTTTGGTGCACGGTTGTTAAGGTAAACTGAATGATATTTTTTCTTTCTTTTCTCCACTATTTGTATTTAAAGATGTAAATATTTGATTAAAACTGTTTAGCATGGTAAATATGTTTTACAAGGACCCCATCTAAACGATTAATTTGAGCTTGAATTATTGATATGACCTTGCAGTGCATTTCGACGACTGCATTGAATTCACTGTCTGAAATCCCATCAATATACCGGTTAAATTCAATAAAATGTGACGTCCAGAAACACCAGATGAGCTTTACGAACGTATTGATAGGATTTCAGACTCCTGTGTAGTGTGATTGAATTGCACACCAACAATAAAACATTTGATGTAGATGTAGTCAAAAAGCACGGAACGTGGTGGCCGAGTGGTTAAGCCTTAAGGCACTGGACTTTAAATCACAGGTCGACACCTCTGTGGGTTCAAGCCCCACACATGTCAAGGTTTGGATCTCCTGTACTTGGCGATCACAATACTGGTATACCAGTATTGTTAACAATACTGGAACAAAAAATTATTCCAGTATTGTATTCCAGTATTGTACCAGTATTGTTCATTTTCAAAATTTTACTGCAGTATTGTGTTTTAGTATTCAACCAGTATTGTTTTAATTGACACATAATTGTACAATATTTGTTTAATGTCAGGTATTTTATGGTTTTGATATTTGCATGGCATCACCTGCATATAAACAATCAGTATCAATTAATAAGCATGATAAGTGCATGTACACTAAAAAACAAAATGAGAACACTATTAAAACAGCTTTTAATAGTGAGGGATTTTAACATGATTAAAAAGATACACAACTGTAGTATTTATGATAAAATTTACATGTTTAGAAATGCCATATTGTCTATAAATCAACTTGATATGACCTTTAAAATATACAAGTTCAACATTTTTTTTAAAATACATGTATGTCTCATTCTTATACATACACAAGCCCTACATGTAGCTACCTATTAACAATTACACAAAATTAGGATGTTTTGATTACTAATCCTTATCATGCTTATTTAATCGTTACATGTACAACATGTATATGGTTTCACAAATTTGTTTTGTTTTATAGCCTGGGGTTTTTATAAATAATAAGCATTGATTTAACCATAGACCTGTATACATATTCTAATATACAGGTCTATGATTAAACTGTTGGTGTATTGTCATGAATTTGTTAAAACTGTATTGTAATGACAATGAAAGAAAAAAAAATTATAGCAAAAAAACTACACATTATTGAAATATGCATGAATAGTAAATGTTTTATTTACTGTCAAATACAAATCATTTATGTACATGTATTTCATAGATGAAGAAATTTTGAAGCATAAAATATTATTAATAGGATATTTTTTATTTCATGAAATATTCTTATTATCCAGCATGTCCAGTATTGACCATTTTGACAATTTCAAGGGTATTGCCAAGCCCTGGAAAACCCCAGGCCATCAAAACTTATATTTAGCCAACCCAAATGTGCAAATACATTTTTAAAACATTTTTGTTCAGTTTTCACTTTATGTTTTCATTAAAAAGGTTATGTTTTCATTAAAAAGGTTATTTCTCATCAAAATCAAATGAAACTTTCACATAGTCATCCATTAAAATTTAGTCTGTTCATAATCAATACAATTTATTCTGAATAATTTCTTAGAAAGGCAAAACAGAGTTAGAAAAATGGCATTCTATCTAAAATATGTCTATGACATAATGTATTACTCAAGGAACAATACTGGAACATCAATATATTCCAGTATTATTTATTTTTTGGAAAAAAAATCAACAATACTGGAATAAAATTTTGTTCCAGTATTGTTAACAATACTGGTATACCAGTATTGTGATCGCCAAGTACAGGAGATCCCAAGGTTTCAAGGCACCTACTGTTGCTCGTGGGTTTCACTGATTTTTCAGCTTGGAATATCGGGCTTTCCTCCCACACAAGCCTGGCGACCATACAAGGGCCTCCTTAGTCCTATTAGCCAAACGGTCGTAAATCTTGCCGTTGGTCAAAAGCTCTCAAGAGCTTATGTTAATTGTTTGACTTGTGTACGCATCACACCACTGATGTGTACTCACCGACGTTAAATAAATCTTACCTATACCTTTACCTGTACAAAGTATTATTCTTCCAGCTCAAAAAGACCCTTTCACGGTTATTACAGCCATTGAATAGGGGGCAAAAATTCGGGAAAATGTCTTAAAAACAGCTCTATTGCTTAGCAACACACATATGTTTTCCTGATTTTGTATAATATTCTCTCCTCCTTTCAAAAAAATTGCTACCTATCCAATATGGCTGCAATACCCGTCTATTCTAAAATCTTCTTGGAAAGATACTGTGAAATGCTTTGTCTTCCAAAGGCAAGATTTACCACATGCAGAATGGAGTTGTTCTGACACTGTACTGGTAACAGAGTAATTCTCGCCACCTGATTTTCAACCTTTGACTGTGAAATTTTTTGGACAGTAACTGAGTTAGTTTAGAAGTGAAACCTGATCTTAAAGAAAGATAGAATTGCCTTTAAAATGAGCTATTCCATGATGATTTTGGTAGAAATATAGCAAAATAATAGGCAACATGGCAAGAACTGTCTCAACGAAAAGAGTGGCAAGATCTACTCTCAGTGTGGCCAGTACAAAATGTAGTTCTATCCCAGTCAAAGAAAATAAGTATAAAATTTACAGGTCCAAATCCATTATTTTCAAATATTTTATGTAGATTATATTACGAATTTGGAAAAATTCACAGGACATACAATGTAACAGTTTTACAGGCCATGCCCTGTAGGACCTGTGCTAATTTTGAAGACTGCAATACATGAAACCTATTACTTGTTTATTTTTTCAATTTTTGTCTCGCCTGGGACAAATGTCGCAAAAGGTGAGACTTAGGTATGGTGATTCCAGCAGTGGCCAGCGTGGCGTCCACAATTGGTTAAAGTTTTTGCTTAAGTCTGTTTTGTGTGAACTAGTTATGTTACACCATTGATATTTGGTATGCAGTTGCATCAGCATCAGTACAGATCAGTTTTAAAAGGATTTCATCTGTATGCTTCTGCAGTCATGGTCTAGTACTCTACTGACTTTGAAATTTTACACTGATTTGGCTGAGGTTAAACTTTTTTCTTACGTCTGTTTAACATGAAGCAGTTATGGTACATCATTGATATTGGGTATGCACTTGCATTAGCATCAGTACAGATCAATTTCAAAAGTATTTTATCTGTATGATCCTGCAGTCACAGTCTACTGACTTTGAGATTTTACACTTTTTAACTTTTTACTTATGTCATGAGTGTTTTATATAAAGCAGTTATGGTTCACCATTTATATTTGGTATGCAGCTGCTTAAGCATCAGTTAAGATCAGTTTAAGGAGGATTTTTACTTCATTTTATACTGTGTCCAGTTGCGACAGGCGAGACATGTCTCTGTGTTAACAGTTTATAATCTGATATACAGGTATCAATATCAGACGAAAAATGATAAAAAATAAAGAAGAAATCGGAGGTTTTATGTCATATATACATGTAGAACTAGTCAAAAATTGATATCAATATCAGATGAATTATGAGGAAAAAAAAACAAGAAAAAGGAGCAAGGCTCTGGAAAAACAGTCAAGTCATGTCAGTCATTTTGCAAAAAAATTTAAGAAAAGGGAGAAATAACCAGTGTACTGTATGAATATTGCAACCAAAATATAAGAAAACAAGACGCATGACTGGCAAAAAGGACTGTTTCCAGGGCCTTGAAAAGGAGGCTTTATAAATAGAACTACAAATGTAGTCCTGATGATGACTGATTATAATATTGTCTGCTGATTTATCATGTGCAATCTCAATGAAAATTTGTTTTAGACAGCTAAGTGTTGCCTGGTCTTAGAGAATTTTTTAGATTTTTACATGACATAAGCTGACCAAATAATTTGATACTTAACATGCACACATGTACATGTATATACATATACTTCTTATTAGCCAATCTGGAATCACCAGAGAAAAGACTTAAATTTTGATACGACTGTTAATACATATATTGATCAAACCTTTTTAGCTCACCTGGCCAAAGGCCATGTGAGCTATTGCCATCACTTGGCGTCCGTCGTCGTCGTCGTCGTCCGTCGTCGTCGTCGTCGTCGTTAACTTTTCTTCAAACTTCTTCTCCTCTGAAACGGCTGCACAGATTCAAACCAAATTTGGTCTGGTGGTACTTTAGGGTATCCCCCACAGAACTGATGTGGGGATTTTTGATTCGTCGAAAAACATGGCCGCCGTTGCTAAAAATAGACCAGGGGGGTCAGACTACTGTTTTTGGCTTGTAAATCAAAAAGTATAAGAGATAGATGAAATCTGATGCCACGCTACTGCTTCAGCATCAAAAGCTCTACAAAAGTCTCCTTTGAGTCGAAGTTGTCAGATGATGCCTTATGGGAGTTACGGCCCCTTAAAGGTAAAAAATAGCATTTTTTCATGTTTTTGGCCTATGGAATGAAAACTATTGCAGATAGAGAGAAGCTGTTGCTTGCTTAAATGTTCAGCTCATTAAGCTCTACAAAAGTCTCCATAAGGTCAAAGTTGTCAGATGACCCCTTATAGGGGTTACGGCCCCTTAAAGGCAAAAAATAGAGTTTTTGGCCTATAGAATGAAAACTATTGCAGATAGAGAAAAGCTGTTGCTTGCTTAAATGTTCAGCTCTTTTAGCTCTACACAAGCCTCCATAGGGTCGAAGTTGTCAGATGACCCCGTATAGGGGTTACGGCCCCTTAAAGGCAAAAAATAGTGTTTTTGGCCTATAGAATGAAAACTATTGCAGATAGAGAAAAGCTGTTGCTTGCTTAAATGTTCAGCTCATTAAGCTCTACACAAGCCTCCATAGGGTCAAAGTTGTCAGATGACCCCGTATAGGGGTTACGGCCCCTTAAAGGCAAAAAATAGTGTTTTTGGCCTATAGAATGAAAACTATTGCAGATAGAGAAAAGCTGTTGCTTGCTTAAATGTTCAGCTCATTAAGCTCTACAAAAGTCTCAATAAGGTCAAAGTTGTCAGATGACCCCTTATAGGGGTTATGGCCCCTTAAAGGCAAAAAATAGAGTTTTTGGCCTATAGAATGAAAACTATTGCAGATAGAGAAAAGCTGTTTCTTGCTTAAATGTTCAGCTCATTTAGCTCTACAAAAGTCTCCATAGGGTCAAAGTTGTCGGTTACAATTGCGCATTAGCAAATCCCGGTCACCGGTAAGTTTTTGAACCCAATGTAAAGCGTAGGAGAAAATACAGAAATGATTTCCATTGGTTGATATATTTGTTGTTTCTAAATATAGCACCAAGCAAGCTTTTGGGTAATACTGGCAAAGAAATTCTGAAGTCACCTATGCGCTCATAATAATGTAAAAATGCGCAATTAAAATAACGTTAAAAAAGCACCCCCCTTTTTTCGACCAAAAATTACGCCCATAAACGCTGCACGAACCCCAATTTTTTATTGGCTAAAAATAAACATATGCATGTCAACACAAAGGTTCTGTGCCAAAGAAATGAAAATTCGGGTAAGATCTATTTTTTAAAAAATCGAAAACCAGGGTACCCCCCTATGGAAAATGCATTGTAAATCAATACGCTATTGTAACCTAGACGAAAAGTGATTTTTTACAATGCACCCTTTGGTTTGAAACTTTAATCGTTTTGAAAGTGAAAGTTCTATATAAAAACAAGAATTATGACACTCGATCTAAATTTAGACCCAAAAAACCAGACTATAGTCTGTTTCTTTTTTCTACATTAATGAAAATGAAGAGAAAATCGGATGGACACTAAGAATATTTGATAAATCATTATTGCTTCAATAAATGTCGGAACTGTTTTTTGTTTTATTTTGCATATACAAATACCAAACTTTTAAACACTTTTAAAAATTTAAAATTGGATTTGAAGTAAGAACATGACTGAAATTTTGGTTCGTGAAAATTGTCATTTTTACGAAAAATGGGTGTAACACAAAGAATGCAAGCAAAAATATGAATCATGCTGTAAAGTATCACAAACTGTAACCAAGGTCTTGTTTAGACAGAGAAGTAATTATAAATGCCAAAATTGGTCGAATTTTGGGTGATTTTACTAGGTTATAGTCTGTTTCAAAATATGCCATTTTTAAAATTGCAAAAAATGATATTTATTTTTTTATTCAAACCAGTGTTTTGAAGTAAACACTAAAAAGCAGAATTCAAACTATGCCCGTTCTTTTGAGTACATATATATCTTCCAAAAAATCGGCAACAATTTTTACGGCAAGTTAAAACATCTTTGTGAAATACCGTATTTCCTCAAACAACCCTCCAAATTTTTTCGACCTTTTCAAGAAGGGGGTACCTCTCTTTGATCAGCTCCCCTTGGCGTAAAAGAAAAGATTATTTTCTGTCATTTGTAATATAAACTCAAATTATAATAAGGTATCTTTTAATGAAGTAAAATATTTTCTCGTATTCATATGTCCAGCGTATAGGTTACAATTGCGCATTAGCAAATCCCGGTCACCGGTAAGTTTTTGAACCCAATGTAAAGCGTAGGAGAAAATACAGAAATGATTTCCATTGGTTGATATATTTGTTGTTTCTAAATATAGCACCAAGCAAGCTTTTGGGTAATACTGGCAAAGAAATTCTGAAGTCACCTATGCGCTCATAATAAGGCCAAAAAAAAATATATGTCTGTTTCCTGCTTCCCTACCTACCCTATTTTTTGGGCCCTACCCTAAAGTTTTTATTGGCATTTTGGAACAAGCACTGTTAAAGTTGGAATTATTTCCCCATTGACTCAATGTAAAATAATTTTGTAAAAAAAAATAATTTTCCTACCTACCTACCCTAACTTTCAAGAGTAGGAAGCAGGAAACAAACATATATTTTGTTTTGGCCTAATGTAAAAATGCGCAATTAAAATAACGTTAAAAAAGCACCCCCCTTTTTTCGACCAAAAATTACGCCCATAAACGCTGCACGAACCCCAATTTTTTATTGGCTAAAAATAAACATATGCATGTCAACACAAAGGTTCTGTGCCAAAGAAATGAAAATTCGGGTAAGATCTATTTTTTAAAAAATCGAAAACCAGGGTACCCCCCTATGGAAAATGCATTGTAAATCAATACGCTATTGTAACCTAGAAGATGACCCCTTATAGGGGTTATGGCCCCTTATAGGCAAAAAATAGAGTTTTTGGCCTATAGAATGAATACTATTGCAGATAGAGAAAAGCTGTTGCTTGCTTAAATGTTCAGCTCATTTAGCTCTACAAAAGTCTCCATATGGTCGAAGTTGTCAGATGACCCCTTTAAGGGGTTGTGGCCCTTTAAAGGTGAAAAATAGTGTTTTTTGCATTGGAATGAAAACTATTGCAGATAGAGAAAAGCTTTTTATTGCTTAAACATTCAGCTCATTTAGCTATACAAAAGTCTTCAAAGGGTTGACATTAAACCAGGTGAGCGATTCAGGCTCCTGGGAGCCTCTTGTTACATGGTACTTTTACTTTGTTCAAAAAAGACATTCATTTCATGCACTACATGTATCTCTTTCAATGGGTTGCTTATTATAAATCCTGTTATTTCATGCCTGTTTGTGAAACAAAAAAGATTTCTTCTTTCAGATAGGAGATAAGTTAATGTCTTAAGAAGATAACAAAACACCAAAATGTCGGAAAAGGGTTCCAGGACTGGAACACCCAACATGAAAAAGGGGTCTAAGGCTAGTACCCCTAAAGGATCAAAGGCTGGAACTCCTAAAGGATCTAAAAGTAACACACCTTTACCAGTATTAGATTCAGCAGCAGCAGCCAATGGACTGGCAGAACAATCAGATGAGATGGCTGGTGCATGTATGTATTTAATATCAAAATATGGTTGCTTCAAATGTAAAGAAAGGAAAAGATTTTAAGAAGTTGAGTTAAGTTATATGGAAGAGCATAATTGTGATAAAAAAATGTTTTGACTAATAGAACACCTGGTAAAAATTAGTAGTTGACAGTTGCAGCTTAATGAGAACAAAATGATGATTAATATTATACATGGTACTATATTTCAATTTGTATAATATTTCACATTTAAACATGACAAAAAATTGGTTTATCTATATCTATCATAATAAAATACAAAACTTTATATTTATTTGGATTACTGAAATGATTTTCAGTAGATTGAGATAATCGGTCAACTTTCCAAAGTACATGAATTGTTTGTTTTACAGTACGATATGTTCAAGTCAAGAAACTTCAAATTTATGGTTCAGTCAACAAATAAAATTGAATCATTGATTATTTTCAGCCAATGGTACAGTTCAAGAAAATGGAGATATGTCTTTGGCAGCAAATGGGACAGGGGAAGTAACTGAGCCAGCAGCACCAGAGCCACCTAAGGACACAGGACCAACTGTGGTATGTTTTATTTTGTATCTGTAATATATTTGTGTATTATTGCCCTCTGCTACTTATGATAACAAATCATTGAATGGGAACTATTGAAAAGTATTAAAACATTTTGACAAGTAACAATTTCTTATCATAGGATATTGGCACATAAAATCTTGCCATATTAAGACAAAAAATTTCCCATTTCTTTTTGAAAATGGATATTTGCACTACTAATAAACAGTGACAGTATCAGTTAATCTATTTCAGCTTTCTTTGATCAAAATGAGAATCAATGTAGCAGGACTGAAAGAAAGCATGTGGAAAGAAAGCCATGAAGATGCCATACAGAAATTCATTGATGACCCAAGCCTTAGATTCATGGTAGCCTTTATTGACCAGTATAAAGGATACATCATAGAATATGCCTTGCCTGCTTACTACGTAGATCAAATGACCTACTTCATCAAGTCTGAGAGTGCTAAGGAAATGACCTCAGATAACTTCCATGAGGTGATTCAGTATGGTACAGTAAAGGGACAACACATTGAGGGTCTTCTAAGACTGATGATGGGCATCTATGCCCCTGCATTCTTTGAAAATACAACATGGCCAGATAGTATCAAGAATGACTTTTCAGCACAACTTCACAAGTTTCTGGCTAACTTGACTGATACAAGATGGAAGCTAGAGGGTAAAACTGTGTTGTATATACCAACAGAAGGACTTAGAATGAAGTCTGAAGATGCTGCTAAAAATAAAGATCTTGTACAAAGGCTAGAAAGTAAGTTTTGGGATAATTTCAATTATAGAAAGACGGTGGCACATAACAGGTTATCTTTTAGAGCTTTTCAAATTGATTCATTTAAGAACTAGTTGTACATGGAAAAAAATACATTTAATGAAAAAATCTTTTTTTACATTTATGATTTCTTATTTTAATTTTTTTTTACCATAGACCAAAAAAGTCCAGACACTTTTCTCAGACATATTTATACATTTATGTGTTAATTGCATAAAGACAGTTTAATAGTTTTGATAAGTTCATGATATTAAGGAATGCTGTACTCGTTGAAATTTTTTTTTTTTTCACTTTTTAGCTGCCATGATTCACTGGGCTAGACAGATCAAGGAAGTACTGACCACCCAGGATGCCTTTGAAATGGCAGAGAACTCTGGACCTCTTGATGAAATCCAGTTTTGGAAGAACAGATGTTCTGACTTAACGGGTATCAGTACACAGCTAGATAAACCTGGTGTCAAGAAAATCACTGAAATTCTGACATGTGCTAAGTCGTCTTATGTTGGACCATTTCTGAAATTGTCAGGAGAGATAAAGGTATACTTTACAAGAACTCTTTTGGGTTTGATGTCCTCATACTTAGTTGATAAATAGCAATGTTTAGCAATTCTTAATAACATTATTATTATGCAACTTGATCATGACAGACTTTGATTGAGAATTCACATTGTTTATAAATGAAGATAGTATGTAATTATTTTATTTCCTCTTATTAGATATTGTAGGTGGAATTATAGGTAAAAGTTGTGATGAAATGGGAGTTTGTAGCACCAAACATTGTATATTCATGTACTTTTGTTTATGTTGTTGAAGGGAAAATGTCACTTTCTTATTTTGTAAAAAGCACAATTATGATATGGGTCAAGAGTTTGATTGGTGTGGGGTAAAAATGCAACAGATGTATGCTGTTAAAACAGAAATAAAAAAACATAATATTTTTTGTTTTCTGTATTTTGATAATGTTCTTGAAACTATTATTTAGACTTGTATTTAACATAGGAAAAAAACTGAAATATTATAGGTTTATTAATTACCTATTTTTCTTTAACTTCAATATAATTTCTTTCTCCAGGAGGGATCAAGACAAGCAGAGAGCAATCTTAAGTTCCTGATGGTTCTGAAAGATCCTTGTTATGAATTGTCTGAGGCTAAACCTAAAGATATACCTGGCATGCTGCCTAAAATTCTCAACATGATCAGGATGATATGGGTTAACTCTGAGTTCTACAAAACAAGAGAAAGACTGACTGGCATTCTGAAAAAGGTAATGGTGAATTTTATCAAAAACTATTTTGTTTTAAGGAGAACATATCTAAACATTACATCTTCATTATATAATGTAGTTGTTTCTTGAAAAAGTTATAAGCCTCCATCATTAGTGATTATTCCCTGAAATGATAAAGTTGGATACAAACATATTGTAAAGGGGGATAAAACAGCAGTAACACAATCACGTTCATCTGGGCAATCCTTCAGACTTCATTCTTCACTCTGTTGTAGTATATTAGTAAAAACCATAAGAACTACCAGTTACTAAATGGTTCTAGATAGTCAGGTCAATGAAATTAATGAATAAGTTGGAAGATCATATTCTATATGATAAATATTTCAAAACAAAATATTTTCAATTATAAAAAGATTTCCAATATTGAGCATTTGATATTCTGTTTTACAGATGAGTAATGAGATCATCAGAAGGTGTTGTCGTGAGATCAACCTGGACAGGATATTTGATGGCTATGTTCAGACAGGACTACAGTCACTCAATGATTGTATAGAGTGTTGTGAACACTGGAAGGAGATTTATGATAGGGTAGGAAAATATATTGTTTCACCTTGTGTTTTTCAACAAGTTTTCTTAGATAAATAATATTAACGAAATATTTTAGATTTAGGATGCTTTGATTGACAATAAGATTTTGAAATTAGTTAGAAAATGGTATTAACAATTGCATTTATGGATTTATAGAATAATTGATAATATTTCTATAAAAAATGTTGATGTACTGTGCCTTTTTAGCATATAAACTTTATAGATGAGTTAGAAGTTATTTTAAAATAAACTGTCTTTCCCCTGTTTGATATAACAGACTTAAGCTTTATAATCAATTTAGATATAAGTATATGTATAGTTTTACTAACTATATTAGGTAGCTGCAATGCATCACTATGCTGCTGTAAGTATCAGGCACAAAGGAAAAGGGGTGTGAAAAGTTAATTATCTCCCCTCGTTATACATATGTTGTACATAGAAATGCCCTACAAAATGCACTTTATTTTTAACATAAAAGATTATTTTGATTGTCATAATTTTTTTTTATCAAAAGTTTAATCAGCAGTTTAGAAAAAAATAAATCTTTTCTGAAGTAAATTAGAATTTTTATATAGATTGAAACTTAAAGTTGACTCAGGAGAAAGGTCAAAATCTAGATAACTTTAGTTTCTTTTAAACTACTTTTTTTTTATAATTTTACATTCAATTTTATTTTAATCCCTATATTGGTAAACATTAATATGTTTGAATGAAAAATAGTGCCAACATTATCAGTGATTTATTTTGTTTACCATTAGTGTGTTGTCCATATAGAAATATATTTTCATAACAGAGTCTAATTGGTCTTATTTTGAAAAAAAAATATTTGGGTAGAGGAGGTTATGGATTTTGTGTGTATATTTTATTTATGAAATTTCAAGTTTTGATAGCAATAAGAAAATTATAAGAAGTGGTAAAAATTTTGTTGCAGCTTTACAAAAAACAGAGATATGTCATTAGTATGCATATTGTATAAAGACATTTTTACTAGCATGTTTTTTATTCTTGTTTTTTTTTTTCTTTTTCCATAATATTAAAGATATAACTTATATAATTACAGACAGCCAAGCTTCATCACAAGTTTTCCCCAGAAGGATGGGTCTTAGACAAAAGTAGTATCTTTGCACAGATTGATGCCTTTGTACAGAGATGTAAAGATCTGATTGAGGTAAAAGTATTTGATAAGAAATTCAAAAACTATTTATATGTTAACTATAAAGAAGTGGGAAAAAAAATGAATATGTGTGTATAAAGTGATTTAGGAAAACTGATTTTTTTTTCTATGACTGTTTTAAAACAATTTGATTTTTGGTTTGTGAATTGTCTTACCAATGAAAACCATGAATATTTTATAAAAAGATATGGAGTAAATAAACAAGTGGCTTTGGAAGGTACCCCAAAAAACAGTACTTTTGCAGTAACCCAATATTTAAATTTAATAATTCTGTTACAGATCTGTGATGCCCAGATTCACTTTGCCCGAAGACAGGATGGATCTAAGACTGAAATGCCTCATTTTGCTGGACAGAAGGGTCCTGAAATAGCCAGGAGTTTGTTGGAGATTGAGGCAACTTTTGAGAAAAATCTGGCCCAGCTCAGAGCAGTCAAAAAGACTATCCTAGATGTGAAAGCTACATCGTGGCATGATGATTATAACAGGTATATATATATTGACATGAAAAAAATCTTTTTCTTTAAACAGGTTTATACCAGTAATGCAGAAAATATATGGTTTCTTTGATTAAAATAATTGTTGGGATTTTGTTTGTCAGATATCCATAACAAGATATAGTGTTATTTTCTTTAACATCAATTTTCCATTGTTTTTAATTTAAACCAAGAAAACAAACATTGCTTATGTATAATTAAGTGTTGAATAGAAGTAGTATAATTCATAAACCATTACATTTTAAAACAGCCATTACAAGAAAACCCTGCTGTGATTATATTTCTATGACAAAACAACATGAAAAAGGAGTATTTATCCATAAAAAGGGCACAAAACAATGTTCCTTTGGTGATGTACATCCTTGTAAATGTTTTAAAATTCACCAGTCAAGAGTTAATGCTTGTATACTTACTTTATTTTTTGATAGTTTTGCTATTCCAAGACCTTGGAATTTTCAACTTCATTATTTCACAGGTTCAGAGGAGGAATAAAAGATTTAGAAGTGATGATGCAGAATGTAATCACCTCAGCTTTTGATACTGTTACAACTGTGGATGCTGGTGTAGAACTTCTTGATATCTTCATGCACCTGGCTTCTAGAGAGGTAGGAAAATTTGTAAAGCAATAGGTACATGTAGTCATGTACATGTAATTTGGAAGCAGACACAAAGAAAGTTAAATTAAAAAAATCAAATCATCTGTTCTTTTTAACAAA
Source organism: Arcuatula senhousia (assembly GCA_963971305.1). Taxonomy (NCBI): domain Eukaryota; kingdom Metazoa; phylum Mollusca; class Bivalvia; order Mytilida; family Mytilidae; genus Arcuatula; species Arcuatula senhousia. Next base: position 52,811,206 of record OZ020304.1, read on the forward strand.
CTCTCAAAACTTTCCAAAAATGATAAACTTATTTGGAATACATTAATATTTATAATTCTGTTAAAGTATTTTTTTAAAAGCCACATTACTCTTTTACATATTGTAAGAGAAATCTTAAATGAAATATTTTACCAGGAACTGCTTTTATAAAGAATTATTTTATCCATTAAAATCATTTCACTTGATGACAAATTAACTTTTGCAGGCTATCAGACGAACCATTGATAAGAAGACAGTGGATGTATTTACAATGTTTAATGAGGAGCTTAATGCTGTGAAGAAAGAACTTACCCAGAAAACACAGCCTCAGTCACCTATCCATCCTAAATATTCTGGACAGGGTCTCTGGGCCAGGCAGCTCAAGAGAAGAATTGAAAGAGGAATGATGGTATAGTTTTGGTTGCTACATCAACAAGATGTTGATTTAGGATAAATGTACACATTACATAATTCATAAAAAACAGAAGTTTCAAAGTTTGAAGGGGATTGCATTCAGTAAGATTTCATGATATTGGTTTACTTAAGCTTAAACTTGATTAATTGTTGATATGAAAAAAAAAAACATGAGAAATTTCTTTTGGTTTGATTTTAGATTAACTTCATATCTTAATATATTGCATTTAATTGTATTAGTCTACAGGTAGAGTCATTATGTTTATACATGAAATAAGTCTTATTGGATGTATTAAAAATATTTTGTTTGATTATTAATGGTGGTTTAATGTTTTGTATTTTAGGCATTAGACAGAGCCCATTTCTTACCCTCTATTGGTATTGGTCAGGAAGTAAGAACCCAGTATCAACAGCTCTGTCAGGCTCTGGATGAATACATCAGGAAAACATTCCATGAATGGACACTTACTGTTGATAAGGTGGGTCTTGGAACAATCATGCAGATGCATTACAATATCATAGTATTGGATGATCTTATTATTGTTTGGTCAATAAAATGCTTTAGATATAAATATAATTTTGATTAGAAAATGCACATTTGAAACTTTATTATGACTCAGTCATACCCACAGGATATGAAAAAAAATCCTGTTGTTATTGAGAGAGTTGAGAGCGATCTTTTAAAAAATCAAAGACTTCCAATTTTGAGGTATTTGGTAGAAGCAAAGAAAAATAAGGTATATAAATATTTGAAGCCAAAAAAGTGATTATTTTAAAGACAAAAACATGAATTCATTTATGTTATAGATTTAAGCTAATGTAACTGATTTGCTCATGACACATTTTACTGATTTTTCTAGGAACCAATGAAACAATTAGAAGTACCCTTAATGTGCAGAAGTTTGGAGAGACCACCCATGTTGGACATTAACTTTAATAGGTACAGTCTTATAATAAAAAAAACAAAATTTTCATGGCTTGAAATGCGAACAGTGTTGGTATGTTGAAAAGAGGCTACAACTGTTTCAACCATTGTCATCAGATAAATAGTTTCAGTTAAGGGATAGTAATGTGAGATAATATGAACAATTTACATTATAAAGTTCTTGCAAGAATATGTTATACATGTAATTAACATTAGATTTGTAGTTAAGTATACAATCTTATGACATTATAGCTGTCCCATAGTACTGTTGAACTGTATAAAAATGATGGGTTTTAAGATATGTTGGTTATTAAAGTATTTTGAGTCTCCTCATATGATTTCCAAATGTTATACAGTTATTATATTTTCTTGTCTTTTAAAAAAAAACAAAGAGATTTAGATGGGTAATTTAAATATAAAAGATATTCTTTTATTCATTTCATATATTTTTTTTCACAAATTTTATTATTTTCATTAAAAATATTTTTTTATTTATTGTGAATGAAAAACAGCAATATGTGGTGAATTTATGCACTGAAATCACAGGGAATCCTTCATCCAAATCACCTACCCTATCCTATACAAAATGTCACTGTAAGCTGAAAGCATGGTCAGCTTAATACAATACAATTGCCAATTAATTTTGCGTTTTGTCACAAAACAAACAATACAGGAACAATTTTTTTTCTCACAGCAGATTTAAAAGATCACTCACTTGATGTTTTTCCCAAATATATCTTCATAATTTTGGTTTAAGGTATTTGCTATATGTAAAATGAGCTTAAAAGATATAACTTTGTATCTTATCCTGTTAATAACCAAAACTGATTTACACTTTCAATAAAATAAGACAATAAATGAATATTTATGAACAATGAAATACATGTATAACTAGAGCCACACCTTAAATTGCCTATATTTTAAATTTGTTCTTATCCTCTTGCCTTTATTAGGAACCTACTTAAGATGTTCCAGGAGATACATTACTGGGAGAGGCTAATGTTTGAAATCCCCCACTATGCCACAGATGTATACAACAAGAGAGAGGACCTTAGAGGACTGAGAGAACATGTTCTGTTGGTGGTCAGGGATTATAACAGGTAAAAACATGACACCAAGATTATGCTATGCACTTAGTTACAACTTAAAATTTCAATGTTCTGATAAATGAAATATTTTTTATGCCCCATCTACAACAGTAGAGGGACAGATAGTGTTCAAGTCATTACATCTGTCTGTCCATCCATTCCAAATGTTGTGAGACAGGGCATTGTGTCTTGCATGACAAATGATAATTTATGAACAGGTTTACAGCAAAAATAACTAGTCCGTTTAAGAATTATCTTGCAGTCTTGATGTATATCGATATTGTCGTATTTACATTTTAAATGAAGATAAAAGTAAGTAACTATGAATTTGTTTCTGTTCTAGTACACTTTATCCAGCATAATAATAGGACAAAAAGATTGATCTGTACATAGACCTTATTGGTCATCACATAAAGTGTTTTAAGAATTTATTATCACATGATCAATATGATCAATTAAACTGTGAAAAGAACAAAAGGATTTTATGTTATTTATATTTTCTTTCAGAATCATAGCTGCTTTATCAATGGAAGAGAGAGGACTATTTAGAGAGAGAATTCGTTTCCTGGACAAGAAGATACATCCAGGTCTGACTAAACTGACCTGGGCTTCCAAAGGAATCAGTGATTACTTTATAACTGACTGTCGTATCAATGCTAGTAAGATACAAGTGATGGTTGACGACTACAAGGGGGCCAACATGGATGTGTCTGGATACTGTGTCAAAATCAGTGAGCAGCTTCTTATCAGCATAGATAGCAGGAAGGTCTACGAGAATCTGGAGTTTGATGATGAACAGGTATTGTACTACAAATTTGTTATTAGGTAAAAAGAGGATTTTAATGTGCTTGATAAACATTTTATGCCCCATCTATGAAAGTAAGGGGCATATAGTGATCAGGTCTATTCATCCATCCTTTTGTTTGTTCACCCATCTCAAATGTAGTGAGATGGGGCATTATGTTTTTTGGACATGTTCTTCTTTTAATCACATTCAGTGACAAGAAGAATCAAACAGTTTATACCTAAGGGCTATTTCAGAATTAATTGTATGGGGGGTCCGAGGGCACATAATTAAAATTGTATGGGTGGTGGTATTTTTAGATACTTCCCAAATGTAACATAAAGGGGAAAAAAATTAAAATTTTATGCATGGTGGGTATAAAAAACAAGAGTTAACACTAAAGTATGTCTCGCCTGCCGGCACCATCAGAAACAATTATTCTTTCTTACTTCCACTATATTTTGAATTTACATGGATTTTCAGTTTCTGAGATCAAAAGATGTTTATAGAACTTAAACATTGCAAATATATGCAATAAAAATAATCAAAGTCACTCAACCGGAAAATCAAGGTCAAGGTCAAAAGATGGGGATGCAACTGTGCTAAGCTACTACTGGGGAATATGCATACCAAGTTTCATCAACCTAGGACCTATAGTGTTTGAGATATGGAGGTGCTCGCAAAACTTTTCCATTGCTATTATATGTATTGAAAATTGTCAAAGTCACTCAACCGAAAAATCAAGGTCAAGGTCAAAAGATGGGGATGCAACTGTGCTAAGCTACTACTGAGGCATATGCATACCAAGTTTCATCAACCTAGGACCTATAGTTCTTGAGATATGGAGGTGCTCGCAAAACTTTTTCATTGCTATTATATGTATTGAAAATTGTCAAAGTCACTCAACCGGAAAATCAAGGTCAAGGTCAAAAGATGGGGATGCAACTGTGCTAAGCTACTACTGGGGCATATGCATACCAAGTTTCATCAACCCAGGACCTATAGTTCTTGAGATATGGAGGTGCTCGCAAAACTTTTTCATTGCTATTATATGTATTGAAAATTGTCAAAGTCACTCAACCGGAAAATCAAGGTCAAGGTCAAAAGATGGGGATGCAACTGTGCTAAGCTACTACTGGGGCATATGCATACCAAGTTTCATCAACCCAGGACCAATAGTTCTTGAGATATGGAGGTGCTCATAAAACTTTTTCAAAAAGTTAACGCCGCCGTCGCCGCCGCCGCCGGTAAAGTAACACCTATGTCCCGCTCTGCTTCGCAGGCGAGACAAAAAGTGCCTTCCGACCCCATACATTTATTTCTGGAATAGCTGCTAGTGAGTACAGCAGCTAAAAAAGTTTAATCTTTTCTCAATTATTACTGTTAAAAATAGTATCTGAAAAAGTTGATATTAAGTTAAATTAGATTTGCCAATTAAGCTCTGCAACTATTTCTAGTATTTTGAAGTTCAAGAACAGTATAGTTTTTTGTCTCGCCTGCGAAGCAGAGCGGGACATAGGTGTTACTTTACCGGCGGCGGCGGCGTTAACTTTTTGGAAAAGTTTTATGAGCACCTCCATTTCTCAAGAACTATAAGTCCTAGGTTGATGAAACTTGGTATGCATATGCCCCAGTAGTAGCTTAGCACAGTTGCATCCCCATCTTTTGACCTTGACCTTGATTTTTCGGTTGAGTGACTTTGACAATTTTCAATACATATAATAGCAATGGAAAAGTTTTGCGAGCACCTCCATATCTCAAGAACTATAGGTCCTAGGTTGATGAAACTTGGTATGCATATGCCCCAGTAGTAGCTTAGCACAGTTGCATCCCCATCTTTTGACCTTGACCTTGATTTTGCGGTTGAGTGACTTTGACAATTTTCAATACATATAATAGCAATGGAAAAGTTTTGCTAGCACCTCCATATCTCAAGAACTAAAGCTCCTAGGTTGATGAAACTTGGTATGCATATGCCCCAGTAGTAGCTTAGCACAGTTGCATCTCCATCTTTTGACCTTGATCTTGATTTTCCGGTTGAATGACTTTGGTTATTTTTATTGCATATATTAACAATGTTTAAGTTCGATAAACATCTTTTGATATCAGAAACTGAGAATCCATGTAATTTCAAAATCAGTGGAAGTTTGAGAATAATTGTTTCTGATGGTGCCGGCAGGCGAGACATACTTTAGTGTTAACTCTTGTATTATCTTACAAATATTATTTTTTTCAGGCCAAACACAGAGAAATCACTGCAAAGAATCTTGCTAAGTTCCATGAGGGTATTGTAAAGACAATGAAGAAAACATATGAAATATTTAGAACTGATGGTAATGAGGTTAGTATAAAGTCATTATTATAAAAATGTAAGATTTAAAAATAATTATTTTCAGAAATGTCACTTAGCTGTCAGTGAAATATTTGTCTAATTGATTCAATAGGCTTTTCTGACATGAAGATTTTTTTCATCAACCATGTTTTTTAGGATCTTTACTATAAAGTAAGTTATAGATTTTGTTTTATACCATATAGAGTATAACTGCATGTACTTTTACAATCAATATCAAACATTTATTTTCCCCTTTAGGTACAACAACACTGGCACAGATACACAGAGAGAATGGATAAGATGGTTGAGGAAGCATTTAGACTGAATGTAAAATGGTCCCTACAGGAACTGTCCAAGGCTATCAATGGAGACGGGAAATCTGCTCCTAATCCTCTGTTCAGGGTCAAGGTCATCTTACAGGGAGATCAGGTACAAGAATGATATTTAATTTAGAAACTAAATAAGATATACCAGTCTGAAATACATTTCCAGGAAGGTATATAGCTTCTACAACGCGATCGAGTTGTTTATGGAATTTCTCGAGATGTTAGAAATTCCATAATCATCGAGAATTAAGTTGAAGAAGGTTTTTCTCTAATGTTTACAGGTAAGAAGTTGCAAAAGGTCGCTCATCAATTGCATGTGCAATTACGCTGAGAACAAATTTCTCTCGAGAGGTGAGAAATATTTTTTCACAACTGGTTGAGAGGTTGATAAATCGGATGAAAATTAGAGAAAGAGTGTTTGTGAATGAAAATGATTCACATTTTAAGATAATAGATTTTACCTCTTAGCTAATATGCTTGAGAACATATGAAACATGTAAAAAAATCACAGTGACAATTTTCATGTAAAAATACTGTTAAAGAAAGCTTTTTATGCCCCTTCTAAAAAATTAAGGAGGTATATAGTGTTTGGGTCCATTGGTAGGTTCACCCTTTTCACATTTTGCCAGATGGGGCATTTTGTCTTTTGGACATATTTTTGCTCAATCATATGGAAATATATTGAAAATGTTTTATTTTGTATTTGATAGGTGGAATTTCAACCCACTTTGAAACAGCTAGCTAACATTGTGAGCAGCATCTATGGACATCTGACTAAGTCCATTTCTAACATCAACAGACTACCCAACATTCTGACCAAGAAGAAGTCTATGAAAGATGTAAGTAGAAAATTAAAACTTGAGTTATTTACAAAAATAGACAAAGAAAAAATTGGTTAAAATACCCTAAATGAGGAAACAACCATATGTTGTTTTCAGCTCACCTTGCCAAAGGCAATGTGAGCTTTTGCCATCACTTGGCGTCCGTCGTCCATCGTTCAACTTTTTAAAAATCTTTTCTGAAACCGCTTAGTCAAATGTTATGAAACTTGGTAGGGTTGTTGACCGTTGTTCTATAGTATGTCCTCTACAAAATTATCGTTCGAAATGGCTGCCATGGCTAAAAATAGAACATAAGGGTAAATTGCAGTTTTTTGCAAATAACTCAAAAACCGTAAAAGATATCAAAATTCTGGCATTGGTTAAAGTGATCAGCACATCAAATCTACCTGCCCTGAAATTTTGAAGAAGATCCGTCAATTGCTGTAGGAGTTATTGCCCTTTTTCTTGATTTTTTTCCAAATTTTGCACTTTTTTAAGACCAATATCTTGAAAACTGTACAAGATATTGGAAAAATTTAAATTGCATATGGTTGAGAACATCAAGATCTACAAAAGTTGTAACAGAGTCAAAGTTGTAGGACTGTTCCTTCAGGAGTTATATCCCTTGGATCGTAAAAATTGACCATTTTCACAGCTTTTTGTTGAACTTTTCAAAAATCTTCTTCTCTGAAACCGCTTGGTCAAATTGAATGAAACTTAGTAGGGCTGTTCTGTAGTATGTCGTTTACATAACTTTTGTTCGAAATTTTGATTCGGCAAAAAACATGGCCACCATGGCTAAAAATAGAACATAAGGGTAAAGTGCAGTTTTTTGCAAATTGCTCAAAAACGGTAACAGATACTAAAATACTGTTTAAGTAATAGTGATCAGCACATCAAGATCTACCTGCCCTGAAGTTTTTAAGAAGATCTGACACTGGTTGTAGGAGTTATTGCCCTTTTTTTCAAATTTTGCTCTTTTTAGACCAATATCTTGAAAACTATACAAGATATTTGAAATTTTTTTTACATATTAAGAAGAAGAAATAGTCATTTATACTTAATGAATTGATATTTGATCATAATCAAGTTGTAAATTTGAATTATGATATCTTTTAGCCCATTCATGAGATGATTGCCAGAGATGAAGAGATCAAGAAGATCCAAACAGTCATCAACGCTGGTATGACTTCAAATGCTACCAATCTAAAGAATTATCTGGCGACATGGGATAACTATAGAGAAATCTGGGAGATCAACAAAGATATGTTTATCAGACGGTACCAGAAACTCAATCCGCAAGTGGCATCATTTGATGCTGATATTGCTAGGTGTGTATCTGAGACGTAAAAATGTCTGGTAGTTAAATTTTAATCTTACTTCTATGTATTTATGCTTTTTACATTTTGATCACTTTTAAAATTATTTAGTTTGATGTTAAAATTCCATTGACAACATGATTTTGACAAATATATAAACTGAAGATTTTACAGTATGTTTTTTTTTTACTGTGTTCACAAGGTTTAATTTTTGCTAAGAGTCAGATGTTTCAAAAATATTCAACAAGAAAAAGCGTCACATATTTTGTAGCAAAGTTAACAAATACACATATATGTTGAAAATTTTCCTAGCTTTTACAGTACACACTAAATAAAAAACAAAATGCACTTATGTTTACAGATATGATGAAGTTGCCAACAATGTCCAGACCCAAGAGACCATTCTGAACATACAGTTTGTATTACTGGACTGCTCTCCTCTGAAGTACTCCATCCTAAGTCACTGTCAGGAATGGCAGAATAAGTTTACCACACTACTGAAACAAATAGCTACTGATGGATTGAAGGAGCTTAACACCTTCCTAAAAACCAATGGAGAAAAGTAAGTCAATATTGAAAATAATGTTATGAAATCTGTTTTGAAAAGATAGTTTTTCATTTCAGGATAAAAAACATTAAAACATGGTATGACATCTTAAGGCAAACAGAAAATGAATTGCTTGGCAGGGCAAACTAAAGTCTGATTAGAAATTTTAGCTTTTACAGATTTTTGTGAACTTCTACATATGAATTTTGACATATCATTCTATTGTTTACTAATAAGTTAAATCCAATATAAGAATAAAGCAATATCATTAGAATTTAACATTATTTTATTCCAGTGTTAGCAAGATACCACAGACTCTTGATGAACTAGGAGAAAGCTTGAACCTTTGGGAGAAGTTGAACTCTGGACTGAGTGAGACAGAGGCTAAGTTCCCACCTCTACAAGACCAGTTTAACATTCTGGAGAAATATGAAGTTCCTGTGGAAGAAGAGGTAAAATCTGTTTATATGAATCATTATACATACTTTTAGTTATCTGTTTTGAAAAGGTGTTTTGTTAAATGAAGTAGAATTATGAAAACAATTTTTGTAAACCCAAAAAAATAATTTTTGTATTTTAAAAAAAAAATAACATTCCATTGATATTCAATACCTAGATGCATGTATTTCATGGATATATAAGATGAACTAATTTTTAATTGATATTTTTTCTTAACTTTTATTAGAAAAAATGAGTTTGACAAATGATATTTGTTTTTTTTTCAGATTCTTGCTATGTTAGCTGATCTGAGCCAACAGTGGCATGACTTCCAACAGAAATTAATAGATGCAGAGACTATGCTTAAGAAGAATAAGGTAATATATGCATGATTGTTTTAACAATTTAAAAATTGAACAGATTTTTGTATGTTGAAAAGCCTTTCAGAGATGATTTAATGATAATTTTTGTTAATAGATCAAAATCTTTATAAGATGTAGACACAAATTGAATTTCTACTCTAATGTGATTGAAAAGATTAATAAGATCATAATTAAAAGTAAACATTTTATTCAAATGAAAACAACACCACCACTAACAACAAACATTTAAATCATTACAATTATGTTACGGATCTCTACTTTTTTGTTGAATTATCATTTTGATATTATTTATATTTAGCTAGAAATATCATGAACATTAGCAACAGCATTATATCAATGAGGGATTAGAGCACCTAATCTGAATTGTGTGTCTTAAAACTTTGACTTAATGCTTAATAATTTTTTACAGGAAAAATTCAAGACTGGATTATTGGCCCAATCAGAAGAGTTCAAGAAACAGGTTCACAACTTGGTGGATGAGTTCAACACTAAGGGACCATTTACAAGTAATATCAGTACTGATGAGGCCATGGCCAATGTAGAGGCCATCAGAGACCAACTCAATGCTCTCAAGAAACAAGAGCAAGATATCAGAAAGGGACTCAATATCTTCAAGATCGATCAACCTCCATCTAAAGAAGTGGCCAATCTGGAGAAGGTAGGCTAATGTTTTAAAGATGAGAACGATTATTCAATTGAAAATGATTTTTTTATAAAGAAAAAGGAGTATAAAACAGTCTGTTGTCTCATCCTGAAGATCCATATTGTCACTCATAAGACCTCTCTCTAAAAAAAAACCAATCAGTTGCAGGTCTTTATACTGAAATAACATGGTAAACAATTGCTGAAATGAATTTACAAATGTTCAACCTTAATTTGAATTGCCATAAATAACTAGCCATTTGTAAAAATTACCTGTTTGAGACATTTTCAACACTGATATTATCTTGAATCCTTTTCCACAGGACTTAGAGCACATTGAACAGATCTGGACCCTCAATAAAGAATGGGAAGGACTTTGGGCAGACTGGAAGATCAATAAATTTGAGGAAATACAAACTGAGACCATGGAAACCACTGCTCAAGCCATCTACAAAAAACTTAACAGATACAGCAAGGAACTCAAGGTTGGTTTTTAAGACAAAGTTAATAGATAGTTTTCCATTAAAAAAAATGTCCAATATTTTAAGCATAGTGCATGTAAAAAGAAAAACATGAGAATAAGCTGGTTAAGCTGTCAACTTTTGATTACATATGTCATCAAATTGTATAATTTTTTGCCTTATCTAACACATTGAAAAATCTTTGTTATAAAATGGTGAATTTCGGGAGGCAGCAGGTTTGGGTCCCATAGCGTGTTAGAATAAATTTCAGGCTGTCACTCACCTACCTCCTTTTACTTTATTTAACAAAATCTGGCCATTTTTTGACTTTGACAGATTTTGTATTTCAGGGAATGGAAAGGAATTTTAAGCAAAGGGCTGATTACTAATTTAAAATTTCAAGGGACCATTTCTTAATATTCTATATAAAGTTTTTAGATGAAAGGGGCCATTTTCATTTTTGATGTGCCCCTGGCCCCTGCCTTCTCAATCCCTGGTATTTTAATATGTACATGTAACATATAAAAAAAGTGTTTCAAAAATAAGGCATGTAACTCTCTATAAAATTTAATTAAAGTTTTACCTGGTACTACAAATCAGCTATGAATTAACTATATGATATTTTACTTGTCATGTTAAGCAATCAGATGATAAGGAAGTAAGTATTACAGCAAGGCGACAATTTTCATTTATTTATTTTTTTTTATATATCCAAAACCAACATTTTGTCTTCTATAAACCAAAACATGATTTCCTTTTTATCCATTCCACTGCACTTTATATTTTTCTTTATCAAGAATCAAACTTTCTAACATTTTAAAACTTTGTATGGTTTTCGAAAAAGAAATTATATTAATTAATCAGTTGCAATGAATTGCAATTATGTATGCCCCTTGATTTGTTTTCAGAATTAATAACAAATGAATGTCCGTGAATAGTATAGTAAATTAAAAAATATACATTAAAATTTAGGATAAAAACTGGGAAGTTGTGGAAACCAGTAAAAGCAGAGTTGACCAGTTTAAGCGTACCATGCCACTGGTTGTTGATCTGAAGAATCCAGCCATGAGACCTAGACATTGGGAGAAAATTCAGGTCAGTACAGGTTACTTGTTGGTCTTAAAAATGATGAAAGCAAAAAAAGTTAAGAAATGGATCAACCCCAAATAATAATGAACTCTTAAAGTTCAGTTCTATTGTATTGCTACATTTATTCTTATTGGTGCTTACATTTTAACTCTTTTTAATCAGACTTGTTGATATACTTGCAATCCAAGAAATAGTCGTCAATTGATTGTCAGTTTATTCAAAACTCTGTTAAATTTGTATTAATTATGGATTTGGTGATATAGCTCATTTTTAGTGCTAGTTGAAACTTAAAGTTTAATACTGCCTTGGTAAACCTATTAAAAAATAATTTAATTTTAGCTGTTTTACAATAAATTCCAAATTACATATCTTTAAAAAGAATCAAGAATCACAAATTGATATGCAACACTTTTTGCATATGTACTGAATTATAAATACAAAATGCCACTTTTCAGACTGAGATGCAGAAAGAATTTAACCAGAAGGATGAGGAGTTTACTTTGGAGAGGATCATAGAGTATGGGTTTGATCAGTATGCTGAAACCATCAATGATGTTTCTGGAGCTGCCACCAAGGAATTGGCCATAGAACAGGTTAAAATTGAAAATGACTTCTACAATCAGCTGTTATGCAAATTAAACATGTAATAACAATTTTTTGTATGGAGATATTTTGATAAGATGTTCAAAAGTGAGTGAACATCATTTTCAAATGTAGTATATTGAAAGTCTAAAAAGGTCTAGACAAAATCATTAGACATAGAAAACAACATAAAAAGGGAAACACATAACATAAACACACAAAACAACTCGACTCCAATCAGCAGCCTGAGCTCAAATCTAAACCATAGTGAACTCTAAAGGATACTTTGTAAATGATAAAATTTGATAAATTACAAGTTATTGGGTTGATTATAGCTAAATGTTTTGGTAATGTCTTTTATTTTATTTTTTTTTATAGGGATTGAAAGCTATCGAAGATGCTTGGAATATAACAGACTTAGAAATTGTACCATACAAAGACAAAGGACATTACAAACTTGTGTAAGTATGAATCTAATGAGTTTACAAAGTCAGTAAATGTGTATTAATCATGATAATAATATCATGATGATGGGTTAATTTTATCTTCTTTCATCCAAAGAAATGATTAAACTTATTGAAAAATAACTCCTTTTATGGTCTCTTTATGGGCATTGTAGGGACTTTCTTTAAATTCCACCCACCTGTATGTGATCAGGTTTGTCAGTTTCCTGCCCAAGGTTGTGGTTTCTTTCTGGTTCTCTAGTTTCCTCCACCACTTAAATTGACTGCTCTATATGGCCCAGGTGTGTCGAAAAGGGCATTTATCACCAATACACACACACCTTTTAATACCATTTTGTCATTTGTCATTACAGGAGCATAGACAATATCTTCACAGCTTTAGATGATAATCAGGTACAATTGTCAACCATGAAAGCCTCCAGATTTGTCAAAGCATTTGAACAGGAAGTTGATAAATGGGAGAAAACTCTTTCACAGATTCTAGAAGTTGTTGAAACATTATTACAAGTACAGAAACAATGGATGTACCTTGAGGTAAGCATTGTGTTAAGAAAAGGATTTTTCAGGTGTCATTGTAATTTTCTGTTTTTATCGACCAAAGAAAGAAGGATAAAGACTAAGGACACTCAGCAATTGGCATAACAAAAATCCACAATACAAATATTGAAAACATGCACCAAGTCAAATTTTGGACCAAACTTTTTTAGCATATCTTTATTCTTTCATTTGCTGTTTAAAAATGAATTTATTTTATGTATACTGAACTTCACATTTATTTCACTCTGATAGGTTATTCTTAGACTGTAGAATAAAATACAGAATTCCAGTTCATTACTATATGTTCTTTGCTTAACTTTTTATCTTATCAACATTTTAATCTACTAAAAATAAGATAATCAAGTTGGTTATTTGTGAATGCTTTTCTTGAATTTGTGTTGATAAGGGCTAATAAATTATTTGCAGAATATTTTCCTTGGAGAAGACATAAGAAAGCAATTGCCTAGGGAATCAGCTGACTTTGATGATGTCAATGCTAAATGGAAAGTTATTATGACTAGAATGCACAAAGAGAAGAATGCTCTACGCTGTACTCATCATGAAGGTAAAGATGTGCACAGCTGATATTAGGAAAATGGGTTATTTTTTTGTGAATTAAGTGAAAATAATTAAGTATGAAAATAGCTTAAATAGACAAGAGTTTTTATAAAATTTTCACAACTTTTCCCACTGTTGATGATCATAATCATTAAACTGACTCAAGGCAAAAATCTCAAAATTAAAGCTTGTCCTGAAACTTTACACATGTGTAAATTACTGGAAATATTTTAAATGGATGATCATGCCCCTTTTGCTTTTTGTAATTCAAAATTTTTTCCTTGTTCTTACCTTTTGACATGGTTGTTGAATTTATATGTAATTAATCATTCCATATTAATATTTTTGCCACATTCAGGTGTCTTGGAAGCATTGAATGAGATGAACCTGAAGCTTGAGGACATACAGAAGTCTCTGGATACCTACTTGGAAACTAAGAGAGGAATATTCCCCAGATTTTACTTCTTGTCTAATGATGACTTGCTGGAGATCTTGGGTAACTCTAAACAACCCATGCTGGTTCAGCCTCATTTGAAGAAATGTTTTGATAATATAAAATCCTTGGACATGGCCAAAGTGGTTAGTATATACATTGTTTTTAACTCAATTACCTTTATATAATTTTGGTATTTTCTGGTTTATGATTTCATCTTTTTGTAAACATTATTAATGTCTAATTGAATTATAATATGTTCAAAAGCTATAAAAGAAATTTTTAATAGTATTGGTTTCATTATATGTAAGAACTTAATGAAAATATATTAGGCAAATTTTTTTTCTTGAATTTAACCCTGCATGTTCCAATTCATATCCTAGTATTTTTTTTTATTTTGTGGGAAGAATTTTTTTTATTGAAATTTAGTAATAGTATAACTTAATTTAATTTTAGATTGTTATTTTTAAAAGGGTTATGACTTAAACATGAAAAATGTGTACCAAATTTAAATTAGCAAGACACTGTTACTTATGTTTGTATTATTTTACTTTACAGAGTATTAGAATATTTGTGATAAGTACCTCTGCACTAATTTATCCTGTTTGTGTTTTAACATTTACTCATTACTTATATGAATTGAGTGTATTTATTGTCACATTGATGTTCAAAACTAAAACATGATTTTTACACTTGGTGATATTGTATGTAAATGTCATGATGAGTGAGGTCTTGATCACTGAAAGAAATAGTCACATTGACTATGATTGGCTTTGCTGAAATATAAGTTTACCCAAAAAGAAGAATATAGGATGATTATCAAATTAAAACTTCTTCGCTTTTATTAGCAGTGAAAAAATTAAAAGAAGGGGATCTATAGGAACCATTAGAACATATATTTATTTGGCATTGAAAAAATTATTTAGTCATATTGTGGATCAAAACACCTTAAATTTTATTTTAGGCAGTCTTTAAACAGTTTCTTCAATATTTACCCATACTAACACTGTTGAACTTACATTGCATTTTCTGAATCTCAACAATTTACAAAAGTTATCTTGTTGAGATTTTTCAGTGGTTTTGAAATACAAAAAATTCTTGTTTGCATGAGATTTAAATTACCAACTTTTACTCATAAAGACTTGTTAAACAATTAAAAATCTAACCTTCTTATATGTAACAGTTTTTTTTCAGATCTTGGAATAACATGTCCATAAATGAACATTTATTAACAATTGTCTTTTGATATTAACTTAAATCTTCTCTGATATTTCTATCCTTAAAAAATAACAATGAGATATGAAAAAAATTGTAAAGTTTTGTGCACAAATTCTACTGTGAATTTTAATTTCTGTTGATGATAACTTGTTTTAATATATGTGTCAGATTTTGAAGTTTTCTTAAACATTTAACATAATTTTAAGGGAAAAGTATGAATAATAAATAATTTACTAAAGCATCAGAGACATATCACTGCAAAAATATCCATTACGTAAAACTTTATACGACACATAAATAATGCATTATATTTATGTTTTTATTCCTTTTTAGCATGGTATGCAATGGCAAGCTTCTGCTATGAAATCTGGAGATGATGAGAGAATAGAATTCCTAACACCAGTTCCTCTAGAGGGTCAAGTTGAGGTATGGATATTAATAGATGATCAGTTGGATAGTTTCATGTTAAAATAATGTTTTACATAAATTAATTTAAAAACAATATATTTGAGCAAACCCCCATTACAGAAGTCTTGAGGATTACCAACATTGACACACAATTAAAACAGCTGGAATACCTTACCATAAAAAAAGGCCAAAATATAAAGTTTATTGAACAACATGTCAAGTTTATTCTACTCAATACAAGCAATTATAAAGGAAAACAAGATGTGGTGTAATGTTTGATCATAAAATTTTGTCATTGATGTTTAAGCTTAAATTTCACTGAATGTCATTTAACTTTTTACAAATTTTCAGAACTGGCTTGGTGATGTTGAGAGAGCTATGGTGAATACTCTCATAGACAAACTATCTGTGACTAAATCAGCCCTGAAGAAGTCCAAGAGAGATAAATGGTTAAAGGACCACCCTGGCCAGACCTGTATCACCTCCAGTCAGGTTCAATGGACTGCTGATACGATCAAGGCCCTCAAACAAACCCGTGACAGGGGAGATAAGAAGGCTCTCAAGTCCATGAAGAAGAAACAGGTAGGATAGCCCTTTATAGAAAATTATAAGACGTTGATTAAGTGTATGCAACACAA
The DNA here is from genome assembly GCA_963971305.1 of Arcuatula senhousia. Taxonomy (NCBI): domain Eukaryota; kingdom Metazoa; phylum Mollusca; class Bivalvia; order Mytilida; family Mytilidae; genus Arcuatula; species Arcuatula senhousia. The sequence goes on from OZ020304.1 coordinate 52,827,592, forward strand.
CTCACATAACAAGTGGTGATTTAGAAAAAAAACACAGAGGAAAACTGCCAGCAGCCTTCAATGAGGCTAGTAGGCACTGCTTGCCATTCTGTAATAGGCCCATGGTCGAAATAAAATGCCCATAATTCAAATCAAGTCCTGAAATAGTCAAAGATATTTTAATCTTAAGTATTGGATATTAATTTTGCAAAAATTTTAAAATGGTCTTAATTTATCTCCTACCCAAAACGTTCACAAAAAGTGAATATAAAATCCATAACAAAAATTTCAGCATTTGTAAATAGATTGTTATAATCAACTATACATTTGTTTACATTTGATGAAAGCAAGTTTTAGATTGCCAGCTCTATATCTAATTGTTTTACAGGTTGGTATTTTAAACAAATACTCAGAGATAATCCGTTCTAACCTGAATAAGATGCAGCGTCTGAAGGTTACGGCCATTGTCACTATCGAGGTCCATCAGAGAGACATCACTGAGAAGCTAGTCAAACAAGGCTGTTCTGATGAGAATGCTTTTGAATGGCTCAGCCAACTTAGATTCTATATGGAAAGGGTGAGTTTCATTTTTTTTATTGTGAAAGTTTTCTGGAATTATATACATTTCAATTTATTGTGATTGAATTTCTTATACATAACTTACAATGGTATCTATTAGTCATGTTCTTTAGAAACTAATTTTATTATTTACAAGAACATTTTAGATGGTAATGAAAAACAAACAAAATGTTGATTTGTATTGAAATGTTTTACCTTGAAAATATTTTAATTAAAAAAAAAGATTTTATCAATGTTAAGTTAGATGTTGCTTCTTAATATGAGTCTCATTTTATGGAAATGGGACCTTATCATTTCTTAACAAAATGAGTTTTAATGTTAAAATAGATGATAAAGAGATGTGGAATAAGTGTATGTGACACAAAATAAAGAAAACAGTGGACAACATGACAAGTGTTTTCATTTCATGTTAAATAAGACAGTGGATTTTTCATCGTTTCCATATTATAACTATTTCTCTTATTTATACAGGAACACCAGAAGGACATCTGTATGATCAGACAGACAAACACAGAGTTTAGGTATGGTTACGAGTACTTAGGAAATTCTGGACGTCTGGTCATCACCCCGCTGACAGATAGATGTTACATTACACTGACCACAGCTCTCCATCTCCATAGAGGTGGCAGTCCTAAGGGACCAGCTGGTACAGGGAAGACTGAGACTGTCAAGGATTTGGGTAAAGGATTGGGGATGTATGTCATTGTGGTCAACTGTTCTGAAGGATTGGACTTCAGATCTATGGGAAGAATGTTCTCTGGTTTGGCTCAGGTATGTTGGATTGTTTGGTTAGAAAACTTTTAAATTCTGAAAAATAAAGGTTTGGCTCAGGTATGTTGGATTGTTTGGTTAGAACACTTTTAAATTCTGAAAAATAAAAGTATATTTTGAGTTGGACAATTTCATGCAAAACAATCTTTAACAAACATCAAAAATAACACACAGTAAAAACCAAATTGATAAATGTACAATTCAAATCTAAGACAGGAATACAACAAAAACAACCAAGATGTAGAGAAACAAAACAAACACAAGCTGAAAGAACAGATTTGTCAATAAAGTTGAATTACATATATCAGAAAATATTCAACTGTTACTTATCATTTATTAAATGGTTTATATTTTTTACATAGACTGGAGCCTGGGGATGTTTTGATGAGTTTAACAGAATCAACATTGAAGTATTGTCTGTAGTTGCCCAGCAGATCTTGTCCATTCTCAGTGCCCTGGCTGCTGGTACTGAAAGGTTTGCCTTTGAAGGCAGAGAGATTGATCTGACACACACCTGTGGTATCTTCATTACCATGAATCCAGGTAATTGTTCTCTTATTTTATGAGTTTTGCTTTTATTAAGAAAATTTGGTTTCTATGCATACATGATCAATGCTTAAGTATACCAGAATGTCTTGCCATGATAATAATAGAGATTGAGTTAATTTGAGTATAATTGACCTTTGACATTAAGATTAGCCAGGTTACAGATAACTGTTAAAAAACTGATGCTGCAGTAGCCAGTAGACTCAAAAGTCAGATCATGCAGAAAACCCTTTTCATGTCTCATGTGATATAGTGAAATCATTTGGTTTATTTATTTTTTTATTTTTCAAACCCTAGAAATACTGATGACTTTGCTATAAGTTTAAAAGTATTTTCTCAATTTTGAACAAGTGTATTTTGCTTTATTCAGGTTATGCTGGACGTACTGAACTGCCAGACAACTTGAAATCCATGTTCAGACCTATTGCTATGGTTGTCCCAGACTCCATGTTGATTTCTGAGATTACCCTGTTTGGTGAAGGATTTGGAAACTGTAAAGCCTTGGCCAAGAAGACTTTTACTCTCTACTCACTGGCTGAGCAGCAGCTGTCTAAACAGGACCATTATGACTTTGGTCTAAGAGCTTTGGTGTCTGTATTGAGATATGCTGGTAGAAAGAAGAGAAGCAATCCAAACTTGTCTGATGAAGAGGTAATTTAGTTTTATATAAGGATGTGTGACAAAATTGCATGAAACTTCACTCCAGCTAGGAAAACTTTTTCCATGAAAAACAAAAAAATTAATTGCCACAATTGTAGCTCAATGTTTTTTTCAATATTTACAAAATTTCAATATCAATAACATTCTACAAAACAATATTTTTTCTACTTAATCACAGATAACAAAGTTCTCATAGAAAATTTAATTTTCAAATTGTTTGAAAAAAAGTGTAGTATTTTCTTTGAACAAAAGTATTTTTCCCAACTTGTATAATTCTAGATTAAATCAGAATCTCAATACCATGTTTGTTATCAGTAAAAAAATCAAATAAATAGTCCTTATTTCAGTAGCATGTTTAGTTATCCAAGTTAATTTTACAGTATATATCTCTTCTTTTTTCATTTCAGGTGCTACTTGCTTCTATGAAGGACATGAACATTGCTAAGATGACATCAGTAGACTTGCCTTTGATTACTGGGATCATGTCTGATCTGTTCCCCGGAACAGAGACACCTATAGCTGATTACAGCAAGGTAGGAATCATTCTATGTAACGATGCTTTCAGGAAATCACATGAACATTCAAGAGATAAGAATCTAATATTTATAAAAAAAGTTTTGTGGAAATATTTTAGGAAAATGGCGTACAAATACACATTAGATGCTTCTTATGTTACAGTATATACTTTTAGATACAGCTGAAGTTCTTGATCAGGATAAATGTGAGAAATTATAACACCTAGACAGAATTTAGTAAATATCAATGTCTTTTATTTGGAAAATAAAAATGTATATTTTGTAATACATTATATTCATTCATGAAAGGCAACCCTTATTTTCTCATAAAACTTGCTTTATAGAACATTCTAGTAGACTTGCTTTTTAATAAGCAATTCTATAACATTTCTTTGACATTTGGTTATATCTTTTATTTGATTTTAGATGAAGGCAGCTATCACAAAGGAACTAGAAATTAAGGGATTACAAGTCAACCAACAGACCTTTACCAAAACCATTCAGCTGTACGAGACAAAGACGTCACGTCACTCTGTCATGATCGTAGGAGGTACTCAGGCTGGTAAATCTGTGGCCTGGCAGACTCTACAGGCCGCCATGACTAGACTCAACAAGGAAGGAGATCCTAACTTCCAGATTGTCAAGGTTTGTGTCTGGATAGGATTAATTCTTGCAATAATTTCATGACATAATCTTCATTTTAAATCCTTTCTAATGAAATAAGAAACCAAAGAAGTACCATTGGTGTGTTTTAAGATTGTAATACTGAAAACACTAAATCAGTGTACTTGAAAGAAAGATTTATAAAAAAAATGAAATGCAAGACGTAACAAAAGACAAGTATAAGATACAGCTAGACTAGACTGCAATCAGCAACATGAATTCAAGTCAAAATGAGACATTTAGTTTTGCTGTTTGATATTACTCTATTTTATTCACAAGGTTGGGCGGAGCTTAAATTTCTCTGTCTTTTAGGTAAGATTTTAAGGTAGAATCCCGAAATAATTGACCCGTGACCAGCCCGGTCAATAGAATAGAGTAATACAAGCAAAATAAAGTATAAAATTTAGTAGTGTCTGTGTTTTGCTTTCATCACAATTTGGACATAGAATAAACTAGATAGCCATTGTTTTTTCAGGTGTTCCCACTGAATCCTAAAGCTCTGTCTCTAGGAGAATTGTATGGAGAGTTTGATCTGAATACCAATGAATGGACTGATGGTGTCCTGTCCAGTGTTGTCAGAAATGCTTGTAATGGTGAGGGTCATATAAGTTTCTCTTCTTCATAGAAATAACTTTCATCTTAAATACCCCATTTACTAGTAGTAATGCAAGATGACTGAATAGAGATTAGAGAAAAACATTATTTTGACAGAAATAAGAGGCACAGACCTAGCTTGAACTAAAAAAAAAACAAAAAAATGAAAATTGGTATCCTGACAATAATGAAACCACAGCATATAAGATTTCTGAATACAAAATGTTGTTATGATTCACAAAAAATATTACTTGTTTTAGATGACAAGCTTGATGAGAGATGGATTCTATTTGATGGACCAGTAGATACACTCTGGATTGAAAGTATGAACTCTGTTATGGACGACAACAAGATTCTAACATTGATTAATGGAGAACGAATCTCACTTCCTGATCCAGTGTCCTTGCTGTTTGAAGTTGGAGATTTATCAGTTGCCTCCCCTGCCACTGTTTCCAGATGTGGTATGGTGTATGCTGATTATTCAGATCTGAAGTGGCAACCATATGTTGACAGTTGGCTAGCAAAGAAAAAAGAAAAGGTAAAGCAGGGATCTGTATATGTCTAGGCCTTGTTGATACATTTCGAATTCTATAAAGAGAAAAGAAATAAAAGAAAAATTGGGTTTATGTCATTATTTTGTATAAGAACATTTTTATTAACAGACTACATTGAACATGTTTTGAATTTAAATGAGCAGTAAAAAAAAACAATATGCTATAATTCATGATAAATTTCAGGCTGGCAAGAAAGGAGAGGTAAGGAAATATCCCAGATCCATTGAACCCTGTCACTGCTAGATAGATGGTGCTGGACATTGGGTTCTAAACAATGGTTTTGAGACTTTCCCCATCATTCCTCATGATTTATAATACCTGGTTTTGAGATTTACCCTTTAATTCTACTTACAGCATGAGAGAGAACCATTTACGATTAAACTTGTCCCTCCCTCTCTAATCATAAGGTGTGTGAAGAAATATAACAAATAAGGGGATAAGATATCTAATGTCAAAAATTTCACTACTCATAACATTAATTCATGCATGTTATCATTCTGTCGGCTTAAATCACCTATTCTAGTTAAACTTCTTTATAGTGCCTAATGGTTTTGGACATTCCATCCTTTCTTCATTTCATTGATTCATTTTAATTATCATTACACACAAAATGAGTGTTCACTATTAATATGTATTTAAAGGGATTCCATTGATATAAAAAAATGTGCTACCCATTAAACTCTTTTAAATGAAAATGTTGGCAAATGGTGTTAAAATACCACAGTTTTATGTAGAGAAATGATTTACCAAAGATGTATTTTATGTTCAAAGACAGTGGAGGGAATAGAATGGCTGATGAAAATCTATGTTGTAATTTACCAAAAGAATATGAAAAGCCCCAATAACAAATTCTCTAAAAATGTATATACAAATATTAAATTACAGTACAAAAATAGGTTCTTGAAATATTCATTTCATTTAATCCTAAAAATAAATCGAAAAGAAAACACAGTAGAATACATTTATGTATGTACATATTTTTGCACTCAAATGCTCATATATTCATGTCATAAAATATTCCATCTTTATTTCAATGAAGCTTCATAAAAATATTTACACAAATTGATTTTTACTTCAGGTTCTTGTAGAAGAATTGAAGAGACTGTTTGACAAATTCCTCGTCAAGATATTAGAGTTTAAGAGACTACACTGTACTGAGCTTGTCCCAATAGCACAACTGAATGGTGTCAAATCTTTGTGTAACCTATTTGACGCCTTGGCCACTCCAGAGAATGGTGTAGATCCATTGGATTCTGAAAACTATGCTAGGATGGTTGAGTTTTGGTTCCAGTTCTGTATGATTTGGTCCATCTGTTGTTCAGTAGATGAGGATGGACGTAAGAAAATTGACAATTACATTCGTGAGACAGAAGGAACCTTCCCTAACAAAGACACTATCTATGAATATTTTGTTGACCCTAAGAATAAGACATGGGTACACTGGGAGGAGAAGCTAAAATCAGGATGGAAATATGTTCCAGGGTTAGTATTGTGTTCAAATGGAAATATGTTCCAGGGTTAGTATTGTGATACATACATGTATATAGTACAAAAGTTTAGAGAAAATTCAGTGTCTATAATATGAAAGATTTTTAAAAACAACTTTAAAGTAATGTTATATTAAATGAAACTTATCCGTGTTCAATGTCATTTTGAAATTAAAGACATATCATTTAATTATTTTTTTAGTTCACCTGGACCGAAGGTTCATGTGAACTATTGCAATCACTTGGCGTCCGTCGTTGTCTGTCGTCTGTCGTCCGTCGTCTGTCGTCTGTCCTCTGTTAACAATATTTCAAAAATCTTCTTCTCTGAAATTACTGAACAGAATTTAATGAAACTTAGTATGATTGATCCTTAGGATGTCCTGTACAAAATTTGTGTTTTGATTTTTGATTCGTCAAAAAACATGGCCGCTGTGGCTAAAAATAGACCAGAGGGGTCAGACTACTGTTTTTGGCTTGTAAATCAAAAAGTATAAAAGATAGATGAAATCTGATGCCACCATACTGCTTCAGGATCAAAAGTTCTACAAATGTCTCCATTGGGTCGAAGTTGTCAGATGATCCCTTATAGGGGTTACAGCCCCTTAAAGGTGAAAAATAGCGTTTTTCATGTTTTTGGCTAATAGAATGAAAAGTATTGCAGATAGAGAAAAGCTGTTGCTTGCTTAAATGTTCAGCTCATTAAGCTCTTCAAAAGTCTCCATAGGGTCGAAGTTGTCACATGACCCCTTATAGGGGTTACAGCCCCTTAAAGGCGGAAAATAGTGTTTTTGGCCTATAGAATGAAAACTATTGCAGATAGGGAAAAGCTGTTGCTTGCTTAAATGTTCAGCTCATTTAGCTCTACAAAAGTCTTCATATAGTCTAAGTTGTCAGATAACCCCTTATAGGGGTTATAGCCCCTTAAAGGCGAAAAATAGTATTTTTGGCCTATAGAATGAAAATTATTGCAGATAGATAAAAGCTGTTGCTTGCCTAAATGTTCAGCTCATTTAGCTCTACAAAAGTCGTCATAGGGTCGAAGTTGTCACATGACCCCTTATAGGGGTTACAGCCCCTTAAAGGCGGAAAATACTGTTTTTGGCCTATAGAATGAAAACTATTGCAGATAGGGAAAAGCTGTTGCTTGCTTAAATGTTCAGCTCATTTAGCTCTACAAAAGTCGTCATAGGGTCGAAGTTGTCACATGACCCCTTATAGGGGTTACAGCCCCTTAAAGGCGGAAAATAGTGTTTTTGGCTTATAGAATGAAAACTATTGCAGATAGGGAAAAGCTGTTGCTTGCTTAAATGTTCAGCTCATTTAGCTCTACAAAAGTCTTCATAGAGTCTAAGTTGTCAGATAACCCCTTATAGGGGTTACAGCCCCTTAAAGGCGAAAAATAGTATTTTTGGCCTATAGCAGATAGAGAAAAGCTGTTGCTTGCTTAAATATTCAGCCATTTAGCTAAAAAAAAGTCTCCATAGGGTTGAAGTTATCAGATGACCCCTTATAGGGATTACAGCCCCTTAATCATTAAGCTCTTAACAAAAGTCTCTGTAGAGTCAAAGTGTTCAGATGGCCCTTTAAATAACATTTTGCACGTTTTTGGCCTACAGAATGGCAACTATTGCTGAAAGAGAAAACTGTTGCTTGTTTAATGTTCAGCTTATTTAGCTATACAAAGTTCTTTTTAGGGTTGACATCAAGACCAGGTGAGCGATTCAGGCTCCTGGGAGCCTCTTGTTATTTTATTGACCTGGTTGGTCACACACCCATTATTTTGGACTTCTTTGTTTAATTATTACTTAAAAGTCTGAGAAAATTAGGCTCCATCTATCCTTGTGAACAAGATAGAGTAATAATGCCTTGGTTTAAACATTGATTTTGAAAGTTTTTTTATCGCTGTGAAATCTACTCATTTTCAATGAATTTTATGTTTGCTCAAAGTGTATAAACTTCAATTTAGTAAAAAAGAATGTTTGAAGATTAGTTGTTCTTAGCATTGACCTAACTTGAATAAGCTGAGGTATACTTTATACAATTAAAGTACATGCATTAATGTCTTCTGATCACTTATTTTTACAGCACTCCATTCTTCCGTTTGATGGTTCCCACAGTAGACACAGTGAGATATCAGTTCTTAGTGTCCACCCTGATCAAATCATTTAACCCAGTCCTATTGGTAGGACCAGTAGGTACAGGGAAGACCTCTGTAGCTAACAGTACTCTGGCTAAGGTGGACCAGAAATCATATGGAGTCCTATCTGTCAACATGTCTGCCCAGGTAAGTTGTCTAACAGTACTCTGGCTAAGGTGGACCAGAAATCATATGGAGTCCTATCTGTCAACATGTCTGCCCAGGTAAGTTGTCTAACAGTACTCTGGCTAAAGTGGACCAGAAATCATATGGAGTCCTATCTGTCAACATGTCTGCCCAGATAAGTTGTCTAACAGTTCTCTGGCTAAGGTGGACCAGAAATCATATGGAGTCCTATCTGTCAACATGTCTGCCCAGGTAAGTTGTCTAACAGTACTCTGGCTAAGGTGGACCAGAAATCATATGGAGTCCTATCTGTCAACATGTCTGCCCAGGTAAGTTGTCTAACAGTACTCTGGCTTAAGTGGACCAGAAATCATATGGAGTCCTATCTGTCAACATGTCTGCCCAGGTAAGTTGTCTAACAGTACTCTGGCTAAGGTGGACCAGAAATCATATGGAGTCCTATCTGTCAACATGTCTGCCCAGGTAAGTTGTCTAACAGTACTCTGGCTAAGGTGGAACAGAAATCATATGGAGTCCTATCTGTCAACATGTCTGCCCAGGTAAGTTGTCTAACAGTACTCTGGCTAAAGTGGACCAGAAATCATATGGAGTCTTATCTGTCAACATGTCTGCCCAGGTAAGTTGTCTAACAGTACTCTGGCTAAAGTGGACCAGAAATCGTATGGAGTTCTGTCTGTCAACATGTCTGCCCAGGTAAGTTGTCTAACAGTACTCTGGCTAAGGTGGACCAGAAATCATATGGAGTCCTATCTGTCAACATGTCTGCCCAGGTAAGTTGTCTAACAGTACTCTGGCTAAAGTGGACCAGAAATCATATGGAGTCTTATCTGTCAACATGTCTGCCCAGGTAAGTTGTCTAACAGTACTCTGACTAAAGTGGACCAGAAATCATATGGAGTCCTATATGTCATCATGTCTGCCCAGGTAAGTTGTCTAACAGTTCTCTGGCTAAGGTGGACCAGAAATCATATGGAGTCCTATCTGTCAACATGTCTGCCCAGGTAAGTTGTCTAACAGTACTCTGGCTTAAGTGGACCAGAAATCATATGGAGTCCTATCTGTCAACATGTCTGCCCAGGTAAGTTGTCTAACAGTACTCTGGCTAAAGTGGACCAGAAATCATATGGAGTCCTATCTGTCAACATGTCTGCCCAGGTAAGTTGTCTAACAGTACTCTGGCTAAGGTGGACCAGAAATCATATGGAGTCCTATCTGTCAACATGTCTGCCCAGGTAAGTTGTCTAACAGTACTCTGGCTAAAGTGGACCAGAAATCATATGGAGTCCTATCTGTCAACATGTCTGCCCAGGTAAGTTGTCTAACAGTACTCTGGCTAAAGTGGACCAAAAATCATATGGAGTCCTTTCTGTCAACATGTCTGCCCAGGTAAGTTGTCTAACAGTACTCTGGCTTAAGTGGACCAGAAATTATATGGAGTCCTATCTGTCAACATGTCTGCCCAGGTAAGTTGTCTAACAGTACTCTGGCTAAGGTGGACCAGAAATCATATGCAGTCCTATCTGTCAACATGTCTGCCCAGGTAAGTTGTCTAACAGTACTCTGGCTAAAGTGGACCAGAAATCATATGGAGTCCTATCTGTCAACATGTCTGCCCAGGTAAGTTGTCTAACAGTACTCTGGCTAAGGTGGACCAGAAATCATATGGAGTCCTATCTGTCAACATGTCTGCCCAGGTAAGTTGTCTAACAGTACTCTGGCTTAAGTGGACCAGAAATCATATGGAGTCCTATCTGTCAACATGTCTGCCCAGGTAAGTTGTCTAACAGTACTCTGGCTAAAGTGGACCAGAAATCATATGGAGTCCTATCTGTCAACATGTCTGCCCAGGTAAGTTGTCTAACAGTACTCTGGCTAAGGTGGACCAGAAATCATATGGAGTCCTATCTGTCAACATGTCTGCCCAGGTAAGTTGTCTAACAGTACTCTGGCTTAAGTGGACCAGAAATCATATGGAGTCCTATCTGTCAACATGTCTGCCCAGGTAAGTTGTCTAACAGTACTCTGGCTAAAGTGGACCAGAAATCATATGGAGTCCTATCTGTCAACATGTCTGCCCAGGTAAGTTGTCTAACAGTACTCTGGCTAAAGTGGACCAGAAATCATATGGAGTCCTATCTGTCAACATGTCTGCCCAGGTAAGTTGTCTAACAGTACTCTGGCTTAAGTGGACCAGAAATTATATGGAGTCCTATCTGTCAACATGTCTGCCCAGGTAAGTTGTCTAACAGTACTCTGGCTTAAGTGGACCAGAAATCATATGGAGTCCTATCTGTCAACATGTCTGCCCAGGTAAGTTGTTACATATATGCATAGCTTGGTGTAGCTTTGAAGGATATGAAGAGGGTCACTGGACACCTTGTTTAAAGTCCCATTTTATATGCCACCCAATCTAATGTCACCAACATAGTAAATCATTTAACAAAACAGAGATACTATACATTAATCTGTATATCTTCTCACATATTTTGTATAAAATATAACTCTGTGAAAAAGGACATGTATTTATGAAATTATATATGACGTTTGGATAAAGCTTTTCAGGCATGTTGATTCTCAATGAACAGATTTGATGCTTTATTGTTTTTCACTGCTCTTATCAAGATAGAAGTATAATTGTTCTGATATCGAAAAAATATTAACATTTTTTTTCCTTTACACGAGATATGGACCCTTTTTCTATCTTTAATTGTTGACATTGTGGCATTTTTTTAGACTACATCTAACCAAGTACAAGAGATCATTGAAAGTAGAGTAGAGAAGAGGACTAAGGGTGTCTATGTACCTATTGGTGGAAAGAAACTCCTGACCTTCATGGATGACTTCAATATGCCAGCTAAGGATACCTTTGGATCACAGCCACCACTAGAATTGATCAGATTATGGTTAGATTATGGATTCTGGTATGACAGAGAAAAACAGACTCAGAAAGAAATTAGGGTAGGTTAAATAGGACATTATAGAGTTACAAGCTCTCAAGAAAGTTAATTATACCTTAGTAATAAATCTTTCTTTCAAACTTTCTGTGTTTCTTAGTCAGATCTAAATATAGGCTAACTGCTTTTATCAATTACAACTTTGATAATTTATGTACATTTTCAGGTTATGATTCAAAAATTTTATTAAAGAAATGTTGATATCGGTCTTCAACGTCTGACCTCGGTAGGACCATTCAGATATGACAGAAGTGATGTATATTTTGTATGCATTATTGTTTCTTCCTTCTATTGCAATGTATATATCATATAATAAGGTTTTTTTTTCAAGCACAAAATGTTTTGATTACATTCAGATATTGTTTTAGTAAGTTAAAATATGTTCTTCAATTTTTTTTTCAGGATATGTTCATGGTAGCTGCTATGGGACCCCCTGGTGGAGGTAGAATGGTGATCTCACCCCGTATACAGAGCAGATTCAACCTTATCAACATGACCTTCCCACATGTATGTTTTGTTTGAAACCTTGTTTATAGATACTGGGGAAAGTTAGAATTAAGTGATTTGAAAATCTTTGAGTTGTGACAGTTTGGTTTGAAAGCATGACCAGCCCTTTAAAAATATTATCATTCAATACTTTTGGGAGTATGATATGATAAAAAAAATCATGATAGTTTTAAAATGTTATAAGGATATGTTAATTTTGAGTTAATTCTAATGAATATTTTTTTGTCTTTTTTTAGGAATCCCAGATTAAGAGAATCTTTGGTAGCATGATTAACCAGAAACTCCAGGACTTTGAGGAGGAAGTTAAACCTATTGGTGATATTGTTACTACAGCCACTATAGAAATGTACTATGCTGTTGTCAACAAGTTCCTACCCACACCTACAAAGATTCACTATCTCTTCAATTTGAGAGACATTTCAAAGGTATTCATTTGTTTAAAAAAATATTAAATTTTAAAATGAATACCGTTTAAGTTGTTTTTTTCGCAGGAGTTAAACTTAGCTAATTTCTTATAAAACAGAAGGGTTTTTTTCACGGAATTCACGGAATTCAACTGTAGGGATTACCTATATGCCAGTTTAAAATACAAAATTTTATTTTCGTGGGTATATATTTTCACAAGTTGCAAAATACCGCCAAAAAAAAAAAAGGGAAAATTAGTTTCTTCCCACCAAACTTATTTTGTTTAAAGTTTGTTATTTGTATTTATATTTGTACCTTATGCTTTTGTAACTTAGCTTGTATTCTTTAGAAAAATAGACACAAAAAGGGAGAAATAGATGGCATTATTGGGGTTGGAATTCAAAAAAGACATTTAAATTTAAAGTCTGCCTTTGTAGTGATTGTGATTAAGGATGACTGAGATAAAAAAAGCTATATAACATGAAAATTAATTGTTTAAATATTGCTGTTTTAGATCTTCCAAGGAATGTTGAGAGCCCACAAAGATTTCCATGATACAAAATCAGCTATTACAAGATTATGGATCCATGAATGTTTCAGGTGAGATGTTAAAAAAATAGAGCAATGGGTTTGTCAGAAATGAACAATCATATCTTGGACTTAATAAGGATTGGACTTAAGATAATTGATATAGTACTTAAACAGGTCGAAGAATCTACCTTTTAAGGAAAGTGTTTACATCAAACTTTTGACCAATGGTTTTAGAGAGAATGTAAATAACTAGGATCACCAACACGTGCTTTTTGGGCCATAATTCAACAAAAACTGACACGCTGAACAAATTTTAAAAATGAGCGGTGAAAAAATTAATTGGTCTATTTGCATCAAGATAACATAAAAAATATAGAATAAAGGACACCATTTTTTCCCCGAGGAGCATTGACCAGTAGGGAGATTTTATTGTTATTTTTAACTTTGTTATTGTCCATTGACCAATGAACCAAATGAAATAGAAGTCAAAATGTGGAACATAACATTACTTTATAAGGAGAATTTACGTGTGCCAAATAAAAAAACGTCTAAAACCAAAACTTTTCGGTATTGTCAAAATATGAGCGAGGATGTTAAAGAAAATATGTTAATGTTTGGAACTTTCGTATAAAAACTTCGAAAAAGTTTTACTATTTTTCCCCATTTCAAAGGTTATTTTTAAAAAAAATTGATTGATTGATTGATAGGTCAAATAAAATCTAGATGACTCGACCTGTTAAAATAAACCAACCCATCAATATTGAATAAAATAAAAGGAAACAAAGGAAAACAATCAAAGGTCTCAATTTGAAATGTGATATTGAAAAGATTCTAAATTATTAAAAAGGCAAATAAGAAACAATAGAATATATATAATTTTAAAAACATTTTTTTCTTTTCAGAGTATTTTCTGACCGTCTAGTTGATGAGAAGGATACTGAAAACTTCATTGCTATCCTGACAGATAAACTTGGCAGTTTGTTTGACCAGACCTACCATAACATCTGTCCCAACAAAATTCCACCTATATTTGGTTAGGTTTAAATATTCTTTTGTTTTCTGATTAAGCTTTAAAAATAATTACTTATTATTTATTGAAATAAACCATTGTAATGCAGTCCTTCTTTGATTTATAGAATTTTTTGGTAGATTTTGTATTCTGCCAAATCATGGATCAGATACTTAGAAGAAAAGCTAGACATCAATTTATGTGTAAAATTATCACTTTATTTTTTGCACTTCCATGGCAAATTTTGCAAAATTTCTAAAGATTTTCTTAAAGTTTATACATGTTTTTATTTTAAAAAGTTTTGTGGAAGTAAATTCAAGTTATGTCCCTTTGGACAGTAAAATTGGAATAGGAGGTAGAATCTGCTGTTCTAGATAAAATAGCAATTCACTCCACACTGTTTGTGTCCTATTGGCTCATAAAAGTAAATTTTACAGTAAGATATTATCTTATATAGATGATAGACGAAGCTGTAAGCTGTGGAAAGTGTTTCCAATATGTCATGAAATTTCCATGAAGCTTGTGCTTTTGTTATAATGTTAAAAAGCTTAAAATTCTGTTCTCTTATCCACAGGTGACTACATCAGTGTTGACTTGGTTTATGAGGACATCTCAGACATCAACAAACTGAAGAAACACATGGTAGATGTCCTGGAGGAGTACAATGGATCACCTGGTGTTGTTTCTATGGACTTGGTACTCTTCAAAGATGCCATAGAGCACAGTATGTACTTGTATCTGTTAAACTTGTCTGAAATTATAACTGCATAAAAAGTTAGATATTTTAGACATAATAGTACCTTACAATAAAGGTATATGCCAGTTTATTTTTTATGTAAGACTTGGAAAATAAAAGCTTTACATAGGTGAATAGGTGAATCATTAGTAAAGCTGAGAGAAAAATAGAAAGTTGACAAATATTTTCATGCCTTACTTTATTTTTTAGAGGTAAGTTCACGCCTTTTTGATATTTTTACTATTCTAATAAACATACACTTAGATTTAGTTTTGATATAAATCTCATATTTTAAAAAAAAAGAAACTTGATAAAAGAAAGTAGATTTGTACAAGTCACAATTGTAACATTTTGATTGTGAATCTATAAAAAAATTATTTTCATTTCAATTTTTTCCAGTCTCTAAGATAGTCCGTGTGATCAGACAGCCTCGTGGTAACATGTTACTGATAGGTATAGGAGGTAGTGGTAGACAGAGCTTGACCAGATTGTCATCCTATATGTGTGAAATGTCAGCCTTCCAGATTGAAGTCACCAAACACTACCGCAAAGCTGAATTCAGAGATGGTAAGGAAAAAAGCAATATACAGAATAATCCTCCACTTTTGTTACTTGTCTGATCGTTGATTTTATATATTTCCTGCAAGGTGTTGTTAAAGTTACATATGGGGGTTAGTTTGGCATTATCTGCCATCTTGTATCTTGCTGCTTCATAAAAATGCCTCTTTACAATTTTCTCTGCAACTGCATGCCCAAGTGTTTGTATATTTTTCAGTGTTTTTGAAATTCGCCGGACCTGCAGGACCGACCCGCAAAAAAATGTATAGGTCCTGCAAAAAATCTCAATAATTTGCATTTAATTGAATGGGAGGTCTGGCAAATATAATCTGAGGACTGGCACAACTACCAAACATTTCAAAATCTCTGATTTTTCATGAAGCTTCATTTTATTATACTTTATGGTGTAAAGCAATTTTGTGCCAGTAATTCGACTTCTTCATATTTACTGAATGTTTTAAGTCACAGGCCACACTTGTCATCTTTGATAAAATATTGTCATTCTGGTTTTACATGATTTTAGAATAAAAGTCTCATAAAATATTCAAGTGCAATTATACAGTGTGTGTGGATAGCTAAATGAAAATTTAAGTCAAATTTACTTATCCAGTACTTTCCTCTTCTAATCAACATGGTAATTGGTATCATCTATGACATTTTTATCTTAGATTTGAAGAGATTATATTGGCAAGCAGGAGTTGACAATAAGCCAACAGTGTTTATCTTCAATGACACTCAGGTTGTCGAGGAAGGTTTCCTTGAGGATATCAACAACATCCTCAGCAGTGGGGAGGTACCCAACCTCTACAAGGCTGATGAGTTTGAGGAGGTAGGTTCTTGGAGGATGGGTTAAAATTGGTCAGACTAATAGCAAAAATTCTGATTATGTTTACGAAAAAGTCCCATTTCAATAAAATCTTTGGATAGAAGATCAAATGGTTAATGAACATCCTATAAGATTTTAACTCTTGAGCAAAATAAAAGAAGAAAAAAGAAACAATTTCCTCACGAATTTAAGCATCAAACTCTTAGATTTTTTTTAAGTAAAGTTAAAAAAGGTTTAAGCTATGAACTATGTTTAAATTTTCAAAAAAAAACACTGCTTTGTGCTGATTTGTTAAATACACTGTTTATGTTTTAACATTGATTATGTTGTCTCAGTCTTAAGTTAAAATGTTTTTTGTATAAGTTGAAAAAAGGGTTTCAAAATGCTTCTCTAACTTTGTGTTCAATAAAAAACAAAACAAAAACAAATTTTTGTCCCCCGGCGCAACGCGTCGGAGGGACTTAGTAATGGTCTCCGTCCGTCCGTCCGTCTGTCCGTCCGTCCGTCCGTCACGTTTTTAGCTCACCTGGACTGAAGGTCCAGGTGAGCTTATGCCATCACTATGCGTCCGTCGTCGTCCGTCGTCGTCTGTCGTCGTCTGTCGTCCGTTAACAATTTCAAAAATCTTCTCCTCTGAAACCACTGAACCAATTTAACAGAAACTTGGCAGGAATGATATATGACATGTTGGCAACAAACGATCCTCATTTTGAAATGCTTTGATAAAAAACATGGCCGCCGTTACTAAAAATAGACTAGGGGGGTCAGACTACTGTTTTTGGCTTATAAATCAAAAAGTATAAGAGATAGAGGAAATCTGAGGCCACGCTACTGATTCAGCACCAAAAGCTCTACAAAAGTCTCCATTTGGTCAAAGTTGTCAGATGACCCCTTATAGAGGTTACGGCCCTTTAAAGGTGAAAAATAGCATTTTTTCATGTTTTTGGCCTACAGAATGAAAACTATTGCAGATAGAGATTAGCTGTTGCTTGCTTAAATGTTCAGCTCATTTAACTCTACAAAAGTCTCCATAGGGTCGAAGTTGTCAGATGACCCCTTATAGGGGTTACGGCCCCTTAAAGGTGAAAAATAGCCATTTTTCATGTTTTTGGCCTACAGAATAAAAACTATTGCAGATAGAGATTAGCTGTTGCTTGCTTAAATGTTCAGCTCATTTAGCTCTACGAAATTCTCCATAGGGTCGAAGTTGTCAGATGACCCCTTATAGGGGTTACGGCCCCTGAAAAATAGCCATTTTTCATGTTT
This sequence comes from Arcuatula senhousia, assembly GCA_963971305.1. Classification (NCBI taxonomy): domain Eukaryota; kingdom Metazoa; phylum Mollusca; class Bivalvia; order Mytilida; family Mytilidae; genus Arcuatula; species Arcuatula senhousia. The sequence goes on from OZ020304.1 coordinate 52,845,016, forward strand.
TTGGCCTACAGAATGAAAACTATTGCAGATAGAGATTAGCTGTTGCTTGCTTAAATGTTCAGCTCATTTAGCTCTACAAAATTCTCCACAGGGTCGAAGTTGTCAGATGACCACTTATAGGGGTTATGGCCCCTGAAAAAAGTGATTTTTCATGTTTTTGGCCTACAGAATGAAAACTATTGCAGATAGAGATTAGCTGTTGCTTGCTTAAATGTTCAGCCCATTTAGCTCTACAAAATTCTTCATAGGGTCGAAGTTGTCAGATGACCCCGTATAGGGGTTACAGCCCCTGAAAAAAGTGATTTTTCATGTTTTTGGCCTACAGAATGAAAACTATTGCAGATAGAGATTAGCTGTTGCTTGCTTAAATGTTCAGCTCATTTAGCTCTACAAAAGTATAGGGTCAACATCAAGACCAGGTGAGCGATTCAGGCTCCTGGGAGCCTCTTGTTTGTGGGTGCAACTCCTCGGAAACTACTGAATCGATGTTGCTGAAACTTTACACACTGATAGGGTACAATTAGTAGATGATCATCCCATATTTGAAATTTTCAAAATGGCCACCGTTTCCATGGAAACGGAAGAAAGGTCAAAATATAGGACATCCAATATCTCGGTTACCTAGGTGCACAGGGTTCTGAAATTTTGTAGGCTGATAGAGCAAAGGGTACTCTATAATAATATGAAAAAAATTTTGAAACAATATTTACAGTTTTCGAGTTATTTACGAATTTGTGATTTTTCAGTCCGAAAAATGGGACTTTGTCAAACGTTTTTGTGGGTGCAACTCCTCGGACACTACTGAATCGATGTTGCTTAAACTTTACACACTGATAGGGTACTGTTAGTAGATGATCATCCTTTATTTGAAATTTTCAAAATGGCCGCCGTTTCCATGGAAACAGGGAAGAAAGGTCAAAATATAGGACATCCAATATCTCGGTTACCTAGGTGCACAGGGTTCTGAAATTTTGTAGGCTGATAGAGCAAAGGGTACTCTATAATAATATGAAAAAAATTTTGAAACAATATTTACAGTTTTTGAGTTATTTACGAATTTGTGATTTTCCGTTCCAAAAAATGGGACTTTGTCATATCAAACATTTTTGTGGGTGCAACTCCTCGGATACTACTGAACGGATGTTGCTGAAACTTTACACACTGATAGGGTACTGTTAATAGGTGATCATCCCATATTTTGACAACCTATTTCTATCGTTTCTCAGAGAATATATTGCTTGAATTGACATACCACACAACTTTTATGTGGCGGCGGGGGACACATGGCTACGCGTAGCAATCTTGTTGCATTTTTGAATTGATTGAATTTATTTGAGAGTGTAATAAGAACAAATATTTGCTTTTTCTGAAAAGAAAGATATATTATCTTTTTGAAGTATTCCTTTTAGAAATCCATTTTGTGAAACCCTTTTCACAACATGCATATATTTTAATTTATCTATGTGCACTGTCTTATGTACTTGGAGTTAGCACTTTAATGAGTGGAATCATTTACCTCTGAAAGTTTGTCCATCAAGCTATATGGGTTTTTGCACTGCACTTAAATCTGTTTTATTTTATTTTTGAGTTAAATCAAATCTATAAATAATAAGATTCTAGATAGGAACTAGATAAAGATTGTATACATTTGCATTAAAAAGAAAGTCTTAAACAGTTTTATAAACATCTCAAGTAGAAACTCCTTCTAGACTATAAGTGTTTAATTAATTATTTATAAGATTTACTCTGAATTAAAAAAAAAAGGAAATGAAAGTGTGACATTTTGTCATCGATTTTTTTTTATGTTTGACTGCTTTATATGTTTCTAATGCACATAAATGGACAGACTTTCAGAACATAGAAGAATACTTTTGGATGATACAGGAAATGCAGTCCTTGCTTGGAAGTTCAATTATATATATGTTGTTTGTTTTCTCTAATAATCTACTGACAGTATTTTTTAAACATGTAGTTTTCTGTTATATATGAATTTTTTCTCTTTCTGTTAAGATTATTTAACAAATATAGGTAGCATTTGACAAAAACCTAATTTCTCAATGAATGTTCATGTCTTAAGTCTTTATGCCAAGTGAACTTTTATATCTTAATTTTCTTTCTTGAGAAAAAATTAAGTATAAGCATGCCAGTTTAACATTTCAAAAAGATCAATTTTGTTTCTAATATATCAGTAATTATAATTTTCTATAATTGCATGTCTAACATCTTAATTCTAAGTGAAGTTTTGATATTCTATCTATTCTTTAATATTTTATGCATGGTTCTTAAATAAGAGAAGCATTCGCTTTATATGTTTTCTGTCTTTGGAAAAATAATTGCATGATAATTTAATTTTGAAAAAAGAGCAAATCTCTATCTAGAATATCTGCCTATCCAAATACTACCGGTTACTCTCATTTCATAGCTTTATGTTTTTTTGAAAAATTATTTTGGCTTTGGTTTACTAACTCTTCTGTTCTAACCAATAGTTTTCCAAGCAAGGACACAGCAAGCATGTTATTTCATTCAGACTCAAGTTGTACAGAGGATAGCTGTCATGGCGATTACATGTATGCTATATTAATGTATTTTGTACATCTTGTGTTTGATAATTAGGTGCGAAATGCTCTGGTCGACTCTGCCAAGAAAGAAGGCGTGGACGAAAGCCCCCAGAGCATATTTGCATATCTGATCGACCGAGTAAGAGGCAATCTACATGTGGTATTGTGTATGAGTCCTGTTGGAGAACCATTCAGGTATGAGATTTTATAAACTTACATACCAGTATGTCATGGAAGAAAATGGGCATTTTTTATTCAAAAGTCTGTTCATGCCCTAGCCCTACAAAAACAAATTCTTTAAGTCAGAAAATATTCTCAACTCCTATAGTAAACATATTCTTAATTTTGAGTATTTTTTAAAGTTTTATGGCACCAGGGCAGTCAGACAGGTGGTGACAAAATATTATCTCCCTTGTAAATAATTTGTATGTCTAACTGATCCGAAAAACACATCATTTTGAATGACACGGTGAGCTGAAATCACCAACTTAATCTTTTGATTAATAAAAAGTAGGTCATGGTTATTTTCAAGTTCGGGAACAAGTGAATGTAGACCATTGCTATTTTTAGCTGGGTATGAGATACTCTCAATGTTTATTTATTTTATGAATGAAATTTCTATATTTAGAAAGGGGGATTCACAAATAACTTATGAAATTAGCACAACTTTGACAATAATTTTTATCAATACCATTATAGCGACGGGTTCAGGAATTTTTTATCTGAAAGAATGGAGTCTTATCTATTGGATATATTTTTTTCAGATTTTTAGGAGCATGATGTTTTATTTGTCACAAAGGAAATCAGACCCCATAATATCACTTAACATGAGAAATGTGCTCTTTTCACACTGCAAATTTAATAAACCAAGGCAAATTCGGTGTTGTTTACTTTCATTTTACATATTTTATATCACAATTTATTTTAAAAGTTGCTCTAATAAACTTTTTAATGCCCATAGTTACTACGTAAACATGCCGAATCAAATTCTACCTTATTTACTGAAGAGCGCATATTCTTTTGTCTCGTTCTGACCACCTTTCTGACTGAGGGCCAGAACATATAATGTGTATTTTAAGCAATTTTCTCTGCATCTACAAAGCACAGACAAAAGCAAGTAAATGTTTAATATGGGACTAAATTTTGCACTCTGTTATCATTTTTACTAAACCAAAATTTGTTGCTAAACTTCGATTAAAAGAGAAGTTTAAAAAAAAATTAAAGAATTTCAATTTCTACAGAAAACAAAAAATCCAGTCATTTTAAAGTGATAATCAAACAATATATAAGTATATTGTGAAGATATAACTGACATTATCTGAAAAGAATGATTGCTTGAAACTTCCAAAGAACAAAATTTTAAATAAAGTTGTTTAGTGATTTTCAATTTTTAATCAACCCACTTGGTTTCAATATTATATTTCTTGCAATTAATTTTTAACATGGCATTGTAGAAACCGTATTCGTATGTACCCTGCCTTTGTAAACTGTACAACCATAGACTGGTTCAGTGAATGGCCTGCTGATGCCTTGCTTGAGGTGGCTGACAAATATTTGATGGAGGTCCAGATCGGAGCAGATGATGAGGTAAAAATAGATTTAACTTTGTCAAATTTGTGTGCAATTAAAGAGTCTATTTATTATTTTTGTGTGATAGCTTGAAAAATGATGCTTAGTATAAAAATAAAGATTTTTTTATTTTTAAGGAGAAATTAACTCTTTTTTAAAGTCATTTGACATTATGAATTTATAGTATTTCATCCTCTTTCTGTTGTCATTTTTTCATCAACAACATTTGTTGAATGCTTTAAAAAATATTGTTTATAATATTTTGAACATTTTAAAAAGGGAATTGCACTCCACTCAAAATTCAACACATTATCTTTATTGATGAAGCATCATAAGTTTTAAATTTGATTCCACTTTTAATTCTGAAAGTTTAGTTATTCCCATATCAATGTTGTTAAACATTTTGCTCAGCGACATCTTTTTTTATCTTTTGCTAAAACTTTGCTTAAAGATAGCTTGGAATTAGCTTTTTGAACAAGCTTCAGAATTTTCAGGTTTATGCTTTTATAGTGTGTTTTGCAAAGCACTTTGAGATACACTTCCCATGCCTAAATAGGTCATAAATCCCTTCCTCCAACACTTTGCTTTTTTTTTCATTTTTCAAATATTTGTTTTATTTTTTACATGCAAGATCATTTACAGTAACAACTTTTGTTATTATATCAATGATGGTTTATACAATTTTGAATTAAATGTAATATAGAATCAGAAAAGGATGAATTCACCAAGTAAATGGGTAAGAAATGAAAAAAAAAGGTTTTAGAAATAAAAGGGATTTGGTCATAGATGGTTCAATAGAGGTTTATAGTTACAGTAAATCATGTAAAATACTTACATAAAGGTATCATAGTTTTGTACATTTTGCATTTTGTTAAAAAGTTTTGTTCTTTTTTAAAGAAAGAAAAGGTGAGATTATTAAGTTCTGAGCACTGCATGATAGTTTTAACTTGTTAATTACAATTCTAATTGTTCTCAGACTTGTCAAATCTCTAAACTTCAAATTAAAGGCTTGTAGATTTACAAGATTAATTAAAAATGTATTTGTGAATTCTTGTAGTTACTTTCATTCTAATTCATTTACAATTTCCAATAAGAAAAAAGTAGCATTTAGTATTTTACTAATAACTTGTGTGAAACTCTTTTGGCTAAATCTTTCAATTGTTGCCCCTTCATAAAAGTGATTCCTGATATAAGGTTCCCATAAAACTTTGCATGCTGTTAAGTTTGTTATGTTTATAAATTTTTATTGGCTCCTGCAGGGTAAGAAATGAACTTTGACCCCATTAAAACATAAAACATAAAACATTAAACACTTTGACCTAAGGGGGGTACCCTGTGTGTGTCCAATTTTATATTTTTATTATAATAATGCTAACAGTTCTAGACATGTTTTTAAACTTTCAGAAAAAGAAGGTGAGGTTCACATAGAGATAGTAAAAACAAACAAACCATTTAACTGGCTGTCTTGGTCCGTCCACACAGCTTATGAGTATATCTCCTGCATCTGTAAACTGTTTCATGTAGATACAACTTGGAAATCCATGACAGTTTTAAAGAATTTACAACGTGTCTTACTAGAATTATATAATTTCAAGTTTTTTTGTGGAAACAAGGCCCCTCCTGACTAACAGAGTTCCAGTTTTTAATGCAAGTGCATTTTGGTTATACATGTATGATGACACTTTAATTGAAATATAGTACACTTCTATAGATCTTATTGATGTAAAGAAAGTGTACTTGAATTGCAAAAATTCATAAACAAATGTCAGTTTGGGCTCTTTTTCTTCTGTAACATATCAGTATAAGATTTATGGTATTTATCTTCACCGCACCAAGTTGTATCTTGATATGAAACAGCCAATCACCACTGTCATGGCTTCGGTTCTTCATATATATAACAGTTCCTTTCAATTCAGATATGCTAATGTAATCTTATCATTTTCTTTGCAGCCATTTCAGGGGCATTCAGAACCCCCATATAAGCTTCCCTGATAATAATACTTCTCTTCTTTTCAGTGTATCCCGAACTTATCCTATTGTGCATTAATGTATTGTAATGCTACCCCAGTGTAACATATACACATGTACATATATATAGGTCAAATATATAAACAGATATTGATAATCGTTCATATTAAGTGATATATGTGTGACCCCACCCTTTCTTTGTATTTGTAATTTTTGGAAATTTCGATATATATTATCTGTACTTGTATGTCATGGAAGTGAACATTTTTTGTGTTTTGGTTGAAAAAAACACTTATTTTTTTTATTAATTCAATTGTAGATTTTTCTTGTTTCTTTACTATGTGAACAATAACAATGTTTTTTTTCTATTCTATACTACATAAATTCTGTCAAATATCTGATTAACATTCAATGCTTGCTATACTGCATTGATAGATAGAGTATGTATTAACAACAAATGCTTCTGGTCACTTCTCACTGCATGGAAGTTATTCTAATATCAAAATTGATGTTATGAATGTAATGTCATTTATATTATATTACATTGAAACAAGTGAGACATGGTTCCAGGGTTGAAACATTATCACTTTTATGGGTAAATTTTTGGCCGGATTTCACGGAGTGAAAAATCTTGGTTATAAAATGGTTAATGTCAGGCGGCAGGTGAGTGGTTGGGCGGGCAGGTGGATGGGCAGGCGGGGAAGAAATCTTTGTAACAGTTTTTGTCTCGCCTGCGACGAATAGTCGAGGAAGGCGAGACATAGGTATTACTTTCCGGCGGCGGCGGCGGCGTCGTAAACTTTTTTGTAAGACTTTTGTGGACAATGAATTGCTTGAAAAGTATTATAGCTAGGCATCTGATATTTGGTATACAGACAGTTCAGGTTATGGTCTACGCAACTGTCACCATGCCGTGTGACCCTGACCCCATTTTCACGCTCCAGTGACTCTGTGAACTTAGGTCTTTTTTCAGGCCGTAAACTTTTTTGTAAGACTTTTGTGGACGATGAATTGCTGGAAAAGTATATTAGCAAGGCATCTGATATTTGGTATACAGACAGTTCAGGTTATGGTCTTCACAACTGTCACCATGTTTTGTAACCCTGACCCCATTTTCACGCTCCAGTGACTCTGTGAACTTAGGTCTTTTTTCAGGCCGTAAACATTTTTGTAAGACTTTTGTGGACGATGAATTGATGGAAAAGTATATTAGCTAGGCATCTGATATTTGATATACAGACAGTTCAGGTTATGGTCTACGCAACTGTCACCATGCCATGTGACCCTGACCCCATTTTCACGCTCCAGTGACTCTGTGAACTTAGGTCATTTTTCAGGCCGTTAACTTTTTTGTAAGACTTTTGTGGACGATGAATTGCTGGAAAAGTATATTAGCTAGGCATCTGATATTAGGTATACAGACAGTTGCGGTTATGGACAACGCAACTGTCACCATGCCATGTGACCATGACCTCATTTTTATGCTCCAGTGACTCTGTGAACTTAGGTCTTTTTTTCAGACAGAAAACTTTTTGTAATACTTGTGTGGACAATGGGTTGCTTGAAAAGTGTAATAACTAGGCATCTGTTTTTAGGTATACAGACACTTTTTGTGTTTACATCAAGAAATGAAAGCTTAGGTAGTTGATTTTAGTGATGGTGCCGGCAGGCGAGACATGCTTTTAGTGGCCACACTTGTTTCAGCAACTACTAATCACAGCCACTTGATATTTGGTATACAGCATCAGGGTGGGATTCCATAACGTGGGAATCGATTTCAGGCCTTATGCTCGTCTACTTCCTGTTTAACGAAATCTGGCCATTTCTGTCTTTGACCCATTTTATTCTATTCAATCAGGCTTTTTGGCCACAATAGACAAAGATATGCCTAGAAATCCCCCTCCTCCTTTCCATCCTGATCCTGATTTCTACACATTATACGATAATTAGTCAAACATAAAGGAATAATATTTGAATTTATGATACAAGCCTTTGTTCATTAAGAGAAGTCACTTTCAAAAGTTTTCTCTTGCTGTTTTGTGAAGATAGTTTTGAATTATAGCATTGACACAACAGGTCTGATATTCCATTTTAGCCTAGGCGAGTCTGGAGGCAGTGGGTAGGTCATGTGCACAGACATCCTGACCTAAAAAAAAACAAAGCTAAAAAACAGTTTTGTAAAAAGATGAAATATGAAATATTCCAAACTATAATTTGTAATTAAATTAAAATGCTTAAAGCACTGAGAAATTTATTTTCCATGCAAATTTATGTTGTATACACTGATTGAAGATCTATATTATAGTACTGGTATATATGCTTGGTTTTATTTTCTGAAGAAAAAATGAGAAATTATGGAGTAATTCATATATTTAGCATCATTCTTGGAGATTATTGAAAGTAGATTATCAATCACTCATTGTTATTACAATATACTAGTACACTGAATTGTAAGTGTGTTTAATTTTGCATTTTCAAACACAAAAAATATAAACCAATTAATACAGCAATTTTTTTTAACTATCATTTCAGGACAAGCTGAAACCCAATTTGGCCAAGATGTTTTCTGTGATGCACAAATCAGTGTCTGAGTACTCTAAGAAGATGTTGTTAGAGATGAAGAGACATAACTATGTCACACCTACCAACTACCTGGAACTTGTCAGTGGATACAAGAAGTAGGTCAATCCTTAAAATTATTGATGTATTTAAAAAATGTGATTTTTGCTTTTAGCTTGCAACATTGTTCAGTGTAAGTCTAGTCAAATATAAGTAAGTAAAAAAGTTTGGGGTATATAGATAGGTTTGATTATCTCTCCATCTGGACATCTTTAAGATATCTTTTAATAGCAGTCCTCCTAAACCACTTGATAGATTTTGAGGAAGTCAGTGATACATAAAGTAAAACTAAAATGTGCATAATGAATTTCATTGGTCTCATAAATCATTCAAGGGAAACCATTAGACTTATGTATTTTTACAACATTGAGTTTAAGGTCAAAGTAATTACACATGTAGGTGGCATAGATCTTGAGAGTGCACACAAATATATTTAAAATCTAATCTTATTGTGCTTTTTTTCAGACTATTGAATGACAAGAAGACAGAATTAGGAGACCAAGCCAACAAGCTACGTAATGGTCTCAGTAAGATTGATGAGACAAGAGAGAAGGTTAAAAACATGACCATAGAGTTAGAGGAAGCTAAAGTTAAAGTAGTACAGTTCCAGAAACAGTGTGACGAATATCTGGTGGTCATTGTACAACAGAAGAGAGATGCTGATGAACAACAAAAGGTATGAATTACTGTGGTTTCATTATTATTCGTGGGATATCAATTTTTGTGGTTTTTGTGGATGACCTAACCCACGAAAATTGATGCCCCATGAAAATGGGAATTTATCATTAATCTGTATGCTGCAGTCTTCAAAACCACAAATTTAAGAATCTACAAACTGATCATTTTTCATCACACCACGAAAATTGGTAGTCATGAAATTAATGAATCGTCTTATACATGAACAAATATTTTATCAATACATGTACATGTGTATATTGTGAACTCATGAACAAATATTTTATCAATACATGTACATGTATATATTGTGAACTCATGAACAAATATTTTGTGTTTATGAAAACTTACAAAACATGAATAAAGCAGGCATAGACATGAGCAAAGGCTGAACTTGGTAAACTTAATTGAGCAGGCTTTTAGAAAAAAAATAATAATTGCATTTTGAATTTACATTTGATTGGTTAAGTCATTACCATATGAAAAGTTTAGTTTAACCCTTTCCTACATGTAGACGCCTTTGGACGCCCCTGTGTCATTTTGGTGACCCCCCCCTTCTTGCCCCCCTCTACCCTTCTAATCTCCCTGTAAAAGCATGACTGGGGTTATTTTGGCAAATATAAATGTTGCCTTAAAAATGGTCACTTTTTTCGCGCGGTTAGGGACTAAAAAGATGTTCTAGGGGGGTTCAGGGGGTCGAGGGGGCAGTAATGCCCCCCGCCGCCAGGAAAATTTTTTAACCCTCAGGACTGTGACAATTGCTCCCAAAATTGCCTCAAATGCCACATTTTAAAAAATTCTAGGTCAGAGAACAATTGGACTTGCCCATAATTTTTAAAAAATTTTTAAAGGTCAAAATTGGGTGGTAAAATGATGGAAAAAGCCATTTTTTGACATTTTTTGGCCAGCCTTGGTTACCATAGCAACCATGAAAATGGCGGTTGAGACCTGCATCAATAGACCCTGGCCCAGTGAACAGTTTGACTTAGTTTCAAAACCTTTGGATGAAAAATAAAATTTTTACAGCCTTTTCATTTTTTTGCCTTTTTTCATTGTGCATTTTTGCCATTTTTTCACTATTGCTCATGGAGGAAAGGGTTAACAAAGCAAACGTCACTCACATATTTTTTCTTCATTATTTCTTATCTTTATATTATCTTGTATTTTAGTCTGTAGCTCAGAAGAGTGAGAGGATAGCTGAAGAGGAGACCAAGTGTCAACACATGGCTGATCTGGCTCAGGCTGATTTGAATGAAGCTCTTCCAGCATTGCAGGAGGCTATCTTGGTAGGTTGCTTCTGCTCATTTGTAGAAAGATTTTCATTGAAACAACATGTTGATGCCCTACAGAATTAGAGGGGTACCTGTATCAAGTGTTTGGGTTACTTGGTTGGTCAGCCCTAAATCAAGTTTACCTTCAGGTTGAAGTTATTTTTCACTAATGTAAGGTGGGGCATCATGTCTTGAACATATTTATGTTTTGATACAATTGAATTTATTTGTACTGTGTCTTCTTGCAAATTGTATTAATCGTTGAATTTTAACATAAGTAAAATCCGAACAACTTATCTTAAAAAAAATTAGAAATGCTTTAGCATTTTGCCTGAAATCACACCTTAACTAGAAATGCTTGGTGTTTTGACTTCCACAAATGTGTTGGATAAAATGTTGAATTTTCTGTTTTCCAGGCTTTGGAATCCCTAAACAAGAAGGACATGACTGAGATCAAATCCTATGCTAAACCACCAGGTCTGGTAGAGAAGGTGATGGAGGCTGTCATGATCCTCAGAGGCAGTGAACCAACATGGCTGGAAGCCAAGAAACAACTTGGTATGTTTTAAAATGTTAATTGTACCAGACTTTAAGTTCCATCATCAGCTTCTTTTCATTCCAATGAAACATATAGGATTAACCTGGAGTTTTATGCTTGTTGATACATCATTGACAACTCAAAAAAAAAATTTGGGGATGAAATCAAAATTACTTTGAAGAGCAATTGCATCGAACCGGTACATTAGGAAATATTTTAATAGTTATTCTTTAAACTACAGTAAAAATACTGATATTACAATTTCAAAATAACACAATTATAATATTTTTCAGGTGATCAGAATTTCATTAAGCAGTTGATGAACTTTGACAAAGACAACATCTCAGATCGTGTCTTGAAGAAGATTGGTACATATGTTTCACAATCAGACTTCCAGCCAGAGGTTGTAGGTCGTGTATCTACCGCCGCCAAGTCACTCTGTATGTGGGTCAGAGCTATGGAGGTGTATGGACGTATCTACAGAGTTGTCGAGCCTAAGAAACAAAGACTGTATGCTGCTCAGGCTACCTTGAAGGAGAAACAAGATGCTTTGAGTGATGCCAAGGCTAAATTAGCCGAGGTAGAGGCTAAGATGGCTCAACTGAAGAAGGAGTATGATGAGAAGTTAGCACAGAAAGAGGAGCTGAAACGTAAGGCTGATTATACTGAGATGATGTTGGACAGAGCTGGTAAACTTGTTGAGGGTCTGGCTGGTGAAAGGATCAGATGGGAGGAGACTGTTAAGGTAGGAGATGATTTATCTGTCTTGTGTGAATGTAAAGCAAATAAAACACCAAAAAACATTTAATAAACGAGTAACTTTTGTGAATACAAAACTTCATATTGCTTAGAAAATATCATTTGTTTCCATTCAAAAATAATTCAGATAAGTAAGCCTAAGATTTAAAGATGTGTAAGCAATTACAGAAAAATGTATAAATATATTTTATACAATTGATTTTTAATTCAATAATTGATTAAATAAAAGTATTTTGTGTTAAAATGTTAAAGGCTAATTTATTTCCTCAACATTACAGGACCTAGAAGAGAGAATGGGATTCCTACCAGGTGATTGTTTGATAGCTGCTGCCTTCATGTCTTACATGGGACCATTCTTATCTGAATACAGAGAACAGATGGTACAGAAAATATGGCTGGCTGAGGTAAAATATTTATTCTTTCTATCATCAGACTTTTTTTGGTCATAAAAAATATATTATCATTGTCAATGTTATCAAGTGAATAAATTGACATATGTCTTAATCTAATATCTTAAGAATAATAGGCTCAGTTGGGCCCCTATAAAGGCAACACTTGCAAACTGGAGAGGATTCACATAAGCATCAAACTTGTTTCCCAATTCAGGATAAATAAATATGTTTAAATTAAAAACTAATTTACATTCATGTATCTGATCATCATTTTCATGTTATGTTGAAAAAGTCTGTTTTTGTTTTTGTTTTGCTAACATTCCTTAATAATAAGATAGTTAAAACCAATTTCATGTATGAAAATTTTTATTTATAGATCAGAAAGCTTGCCATTCCATCTGACCCCACTTTCAACTTCTGTGAATTCATGGCTAAACCAACCAGTGTACGAGAGTGGAACATCCAAGGTCTACCCAATGACAGCTTCTCTACAGAGAACGGTGTAATTGTAACATCAGCCAGTAGATGGCCCCTCATGGTAGATCCCCAGGGTCAAGCTATCAAGTGGATCAAGAGCATGGAGTCTGCAAGGGTAGGTTTTCTTTTAGATATGAAATATTTAGCCAAGAAAGGGATATGAAGTAAAAGCATATCTTAATACAATTTTTTTAATTTAAAAACTATACATTAAAGACATGAAGGTATTAATCCTTATTATAAAATCAGTCAATTTTCTATGGTTTAAATAGTTGTTCTTTAGGCAAAATATATTCTCACTGCTTATATTGTTTACCAACTAAAACAATGAATATTTGTTATTTGATTGAAGAAAATATGAAATTTTATAAACAACTTTGATTTATTTTTCAGGGTTTGAAAGTAGTAGATCTTCAGCAGCATGATTATATGAGGACCATGGAGTCAGCTATACAGTTTGGTCTGCCTGTCTTACTTCAGAATGTACAGGAAAAACTAGATCCATCACTAGATCCTATCCTTAACAAGTCTTTGATGAAAATAGGTACATACTACATTGTATTATTTTTAAATCATATTAAGATTTATTCTTTTGGTTGCTCATTTTTAGCTCACCTGGACCGAAGGTCCATGTGAGCTATTACCATCACTTGGCGTCCGTCGACGTCGTCGTCGTCGTCGTCTGTCGTCTGTCGTCGTCGTCGTCGTCTGTTAACAATTTTTCAAAATTCTTCTCCTCTGAAACTACCAAACAGAATTTAATGAAACTTGGTATGAATGATCTTTAGGGTGTCCTGCACCAAACTTGTGTTTTGATTTTTGATCCGTTAAAAAACATGGCCGCCGTTACTAAAAATAGACTAGAGGGGTCAGACTACTGTTTTTGGCTTATAAATCAAAAAGTATAAGAGATAGAGGAAATCTGAGGCCACGCTACTGATTCAGCATCTAAAGCTCTACAAAAGTCTCTATTTGGTCAAAGTTGTCAGATGACCCCTTATAGGGGTTACGGCCCCTTGATGGTGAAAAATAGCATTTTTTCATGTTTTTGGCCTACAGAATGAAAACTATTGCAGATAGAGATTAGCTGTTGCTTGCTTAAATGTTAAGCTCATTTAGTTCTACAAAAGTCTCCATAGGGTCGAAGTTGTCAGATGACCCCTTATAGGGGTTACGGCCCCTTAAAGGTGAAAAATAGCCATTTTTCATGTTTTTGGCCTACAGAATGAAAACTATTGCAGATAGAGATTAGCTTGTGCTTGCTTAAATGTTAAGCTCATTTAGCTCTACAAAAGTCTTCATAAGGTCGAAGTTGTCAGATGACCCCTTATAGGGGTTACGGCCCCTGAAAAATAGCGTTTTTTCATGTTTTTGTCCTACAGAATGAAAACTATTGCACATAGAGATTAGCTGTTGCTTGCTTAAATGTTCAGCTCATTAAGCTCTACAAAATTCTCCATAGGGTCGTAGTTGTCAGATGACCCCTTATAGGGGTTACGGCCCCTGAAAAATAGCGATTTTTCATGTTTTTGTCCTACAGAATGAAAACTATTGCAGATAGAGATAAGCTGTTGCTTGCTTAAATGTTCAGCTCATTTAGCTCTACAAAATTTTCCATAGGGTCGAAGTTGGCCGATGACCCCTTATAGGGGCTACGGCCCTTGAAAAATAGCAATCTTTCATGTTTTTGTCCTACAGAATGAAAACTATTGCAGATAGAGATAAGCTGTTGCTTGCTTAAATGTTCAGCTCATTTAGCTTTACAAAAGGCTCCATAGGGTCGAAGTTGTCAGATAACCCCTTATAGGGGTTATGGCCCCTGGAAAATAGCGATTTTTCATGTTTTTGGCCTACAGAATGAAAACTATTGCAGATAGAGATAAGCTGTTGCTTGCTTAAATGTTCAGCTCATTTAGCTCTACAAAATTCTCCATAGGGTCGAAGTTGTCAGGTGACCCCTTATAGGGGTTACGGCCCCTGAAAAATAGCGATTTTTCATGTTTTTGTCCTACAGAATGAAAACTATTGCAGATAGAGATTAGCTGTTGCTTGCTTAAATGTTCAGCTCATTTAGCTCTACAAAATTCTCCATAGGGTCGAAGTTGTCAGGAGACCCATTATAGGGGTTACGGCCTCTGAAAAAAAGAGATTTTTCATGTTTTTGGCCTACAGAATGAAAACTATTGCAGATAGAGATTAGCTGTTGCTTGCCTAAATGTTAAGCTCATTTAGCTCTACAAAAGTCTCCATAGGGTCGAAGTTGTCAGATGACTCCTTATAGGGGTTATGGCCCCTTATAGGTGAAAAATGGTGTTTTTGGCCTTTAGAATGAAAACTATTGCAGGTAGAGAAAAGCTGTTGCTTGCTTAAATGTTCAGCTCATTTAGCTCTACAAAAGTATAGGGTCAACATCAAGACCAGGTGAGCGATTCAGGCTCCTGGGAGCCTCTTGTTTGCATTTTAATGGATGTTTAAGCTCTAGGTATTATCTTACCATTGTACTGCATTGGGCATGTTGAATTCCCTCCCTGGGCAGCCTATGTAGATTATTTTTCCTGGGTTGAAATATGAAATAGAACGCCGGGAACCTCTGTTTTGCATGGGTAAATGATCTTTTAACAAATAAAAGTGTACATTTGGAACAACCTAGGTTACATATTATGTTGCAACATCATCATTACCCAGGTTGTTCTCGTTCTGCCCCAAGTAAGCGACAATTTTCCTACCTGGGGCTCCCTGGTTTTGAATGTGGAACGGAAGCATTGTAATGTGTATTTCTTTGCATTTCATAGTTATTTTGAATATACAAAATGATTATTGTTATATGTTATAACACTAAAATCCTCTAATTTTAAAGATGCTTAGTCAAACATCAAGCTGTTAAATGCACAATTGTTTATTGTACAAATTGAAACTTGTTATACTTTGATTTACAGGTGGAGCCTACATGATCAGACTTGGTGACAAGGAAATAGAATACAACAACGAATTTAAATTCTACATTACCACCAAACTCAGTAACCCCCATTATACACCAGAAATCTCCACCAAGACAACCATTGTCAATTTTGCTGTCAAAGAACAAGGTATGAACGAATAAAACTGATAATTTTAGCCAAAAAATAGCATCTCCATAAACAAGGTAATCTACATTTACTTATTCCAAACTGTATCAAGACAGGCATTACCAACAATTAAAAAAAAATGTAATAAAAGGGCCTAAACATGAATTTGACTTAGATATTGAATCTAATCACAAAATTCAGCAACTAGCATTATTTACTGAAGAATTTCCAATCAAACAACCTTTGCCAACAAGGTCTCATTCTAACAGGAAAGACTGAATTGAGTTTTACACTTACTGTAAACCGGGAAATTTTCGCGGCAGTTTAATTTTCGCTATTTTCGCGGTAAGGACAGCAGCGCGAAAATAAAACTGCCGCGAAATTTAGTCGTAATTTTAAAGGCTGAACTGAAAAATATGTAGCTACCGTGGTTACTAAAAATCAACATCGTATATTAAGCAAATGACAAAGACATACCTTGTTATGACCTAAATTTACGGGCTGATTGTATTTTAAAGTATTTGTTCAATATTTCATTGAAACGAATAAAATCTATTAAAACATTTATTTATTACAATAAAACACATTTTAATAAATGTAAGCACTATTTCACTGTTTTAAAACATCATTGTTATAAAAACACCCAAGCGTCATGGCTATCGGATTAAAGACCACAATTACACAGTTCGGTGCACATCAAAGACAGTTATGACCATTGATTGACAGTTAAATACCCGCGGCAGTAAAGGCACTCTTGATCAGGTCACACTTTAGAGATAATTGTTTAAATGTTTTGACAATCCATCTTGCATGTAATGGTTTAATGACACTAAGTCTGAGATCGATTTCAAATTTCTCCAACTTTTTGTTCTTTTTGAGAAACTTGGCTACTTCATCGGCGTACCAGTTTTGAAACTCCGATTTCAGAATATCTTTAAACACTTTGTTGATTTTAAGATCCAATGGTTGTAGGTGATCAGTACACCCAGCCGGCACAAACACAACTTTTATATTAGCTCTATATAATGCATCTAAGACGTCTTGGTGCCTATGAGCACTGAACACATCGAAAATTGCAAGTGCAGGTTGTTTCAACGGTAAATCAAGTTCGTCACGTTTGTCATTTACATAGGGCACCAACACCTTGTCTATGAAATGTAACATTGTTTCAGTATTTGACCAATGATTTTCGGAATGATATATATCCCATGTTTTCGGAAATTGAAATTTAGGATGGCATTGTTCAGTTTTACCGGCATAAAGTACTTGCGGTGGCAGTAAAACACCAGACTTCGAAATTGTCAGTAATGCTGTAATCTGACGTTTATCATCTATCCCAGCGATGTCCACCTGCTTGCTGCCTTTCACATCCATTGTCCAATCTCCACCCGGAACCATATTAACGCCTGTCTGATCCCAATTGAACACTAAATCGTTAGGAATGTTGTGATCTTTAATACATTTTTCGACACGTTCAACATACTCTTGTTTAGTTTTCTCGAAATCCTCAGGATGAGACCTAGCCGCTTTTGTTCCTTTTCGTTTGGTAAATCCTAAGCGTTTTAGAACGGACTCAGCCCATGTTTTAGTCAAGTCAACAGTTTCTAAAAGATCTGAATTGTGATGCTTCAAAATTCCCATAGCTGATGAAATAACGATTTGATAGTTCACAATACCGCCAACGTCTCTTAAACTTTTGATATAATCCAAAAGTTCTGCATCATATTTTCCCAGGAGTAACAGTCTGCCGCGATCTCTTTTGGGCAGTTCAGCATTATTTTCGAACTGTTTATGAAGTCCACGTTTTATATATGCCGATTTGATGCTCCGTACAGTGGATTCGTTGATTGGACTTCCTAGTTCACTGGTAAATTTTCTTGCCGTGTTTTGAACGCCGTGATCAATAGCATACCGAGCCATTTTAGCACGCACTTCTGGGGAATAGTTATTATATCCTCCACGTTTGCGCTTTGTACCACCTTTTCCAACTGGGGAATTGTCCAAAAGCACAGTTTCCACTTCCTTGTTTGCAGATACAAACGCGGGATTGTCCGTTTGCGGAAGCAAAGATGACACTTTTGAAGGAGTCTTAATAAGAAACCTATGCATGTTTCCTTTAGTAAATCTAACCGAAAACTGATCAGGAAAAATGTTCAGATTACAAATTCATAGTTTTAATCCCCCTAGGTATTGATTACAACGTTCACACATTTAGAAAGTTTACCAGTGGACTACATAAAGAAACTGAACATTGTTCAATTGGATCGATAGACGTAAATATTATTCCTTGTAGAGATCGGACATTTACACAAATAACAGTACATATTTTTTTTGGATCGGCTTTAGGACCGCGAATTTAAAACTGCGCGAAATCGAATTCCATCAACCGACCGCGAAAAAAAGACGGCGCGAACATTTCCCGGTTTACAGTATATTATCTTTACTTCAGCACACAAAAAAGTTATATATATATGATTTTTATGTCCTGAAGGACTAAGACTTGAATTTGGTTTGATTTTTATTTTGTTTAATTAGGTTTGGAGGCTCAGATGTTGGGAATTGTTGTAAAGAAAGAGAGAGCAGAATTAGAAGAACAGAAGGATCAGTTGGTGAAGAGCATTGCTAGTGGGAAGAAGAAGTTGGAGGAATGTGAAGATGAAATTCTCAGGTAGAATAGAAAAAAATGAAAATTAATGAATCATGTTATATTATATCTAGAATTTGAACAGAATCTAATGTTTGTTTTTTTATATTATTGTTAACATGAAGTAATTTAAAAAAAAATTGTGGACAAGTCAAATAAAGGTAATTACAAAATTACCGAACTTGGAGAATCAATCTCAAATGTCCATAAGACGAGACAAAACAAGGAAGACATACCGGAAAAAATTAAAGATTGCAATGGTCCTGACTTGGTACAGGCATATCAAAAGAAATGGTGGGATAAACCAGCTTTTAAGTCTTCCTATAAAAATCCCATTTCAATTCATTTTATAGCAAAGACTTGTTAAACTACAAAGTGTATTAAAAGATCTTAAAAAAATATTCATATATGCATTTTTTATTATTCATTTAAGTATTTTACCATGAACTAATCTTGTTTACAGACTTTTGAATGAGACCAAAGGATCCCTGCTTGATGATGAACAGCTTGTCAACACTTTACAACTATCAAAACTGACCTCCCAAGAAGTCTCAGAAAAACTACAGATTTCAGAACAGAATGAGGTAAAGATTGACGCTGCTAGAGAAGGGTACAGACCCTCAGCTGAGAGAGCCTCCATCTTGTTCTTTGTCCTGAACGACATGGGACGTATCGACCCTATGTATCAGTTCTCATTGGATGCCTATATTGAACTGTTTTTGTTGTCCATTGACAAGAGTCAGAAGAGCTCTAAGCTGGAGGAGAGAATCAGTAACCTGAATGAGTACCACACTTATGCTGTTTACAAGTAAGTTTACATCTTTTAAGTATTTTTGATGATAGAGAGTATTTTTTTTTAGAATTTCAGATATTTCCTTAGAATGAAATAAAAGCTATGAAACACTTTTTCACCATTTATCTGTTTTGCTCACAAGAAAGTCAAAACATTTTTTATTTGACTCTTTCAGATATGCCTGTAGAGGATTGTTTGAGAGACACAAGTTATTGTTCTCTTTCCAAATGTGTGTTAAGATCTTGGAAAATGCCAATAAGATCAACACAGATGAATATAGCTTCTTCCTCAGAGGTGGTGTGGTGAGTATAGCTTCTGCAAGGACACTTACATATAATTTTTGTTAAAATTCTAATTTTTATACCCCGCCACACGAAGTGGCAGGGTATTATGTTATACCCTCAGTTTTTTTCGGTGTCTGTCCGTCCGTCTGTCCGTCCCCCGAAGGTTTCCGACCAATAACTTGAAAACACGTCAAAGGATTTGAATGATATTTTGCACAGCTGTTTAGTACAATAAAATACAGGTCAAGTTCGATTTCCAGCATGTTCCAAAAAATAGTTTTTGAGATAGGCCACTTTGAAAAATCAAATTTCATGAAATTTTGAGTTTCCGACCAATAACTTGAAAACGCGTCAAAGGATTTGAATGATATTTTGCACAGCTGTTTAGTACAATAAAATACAGGTCAAGTTTGATTTCCAGCATGATCCAATAAATAGTTTTCGAGATAGGCCACTTTGAAAAATCAAATTTCATGAAATTTTGAGTTTCCGACCAATAACTTGAAAATGCTTCATGGGATTCAAATGATATTTTGTACAGCTATTGAGTACAATAAAATACAGGTCAAGTTCAATTTCCAGCTTGATATGAAAAATAGTTTTCGAGAAAGGCCACTTTGAAATCAAATTTTATGAACTTTTGATATTATAACGTGGAGGGGTATCATTTAATGTCCCATTACATGCCCTATTTTTTATTTATTGAATTCAGAATTTGAGGTTCCCAAAATATTTTCTGGAATTTGTTTATATTTGTAATTTTTGTTGATAGAGCTAATTGCCATAAATAATTGATCATTTTACTTTACAAATTCTTATTAAGCAACATTTGTTAGAATTGAATTAATAGGTAGCAGAATCATTTTTTCTTTTGACCAGAACAAAACAAACAATTTTCACCTCTTACAAATACAAAATGTTTGCTTTGTCAGGTTATGGACAGAGAAAATCAAATGGATAACCCATGTCAAAACTGGCTCTCAGACACAGCCTGGGATAATATTACAGAATTAGACAAACTGACTAACTTCCATGGAATCATTACATCATTTGAACAGTATCCAAGAGACTGGAATATCTGGTACACATCAGCTGAGCCTGAAACATCTCCATTACCCAGTAAGTAGACAAATTAAATTTCAAGATGGAAGATTCTGAAAAGAAATTTTTCTAGGCAAAGAGTTTTCTAAGAGTTCTTCCAACTTATATGCACAAAGTACTTTCAAATTATTAAACTAATATTTATTTTTTACCTACAGAAACTTAGTTCTCTTTTAGATAAGTTATGTATGGTCTGTAAAGATTTTTTCTAGTCTTTAAAAGCAAGAAATTTTAAGCTGGAAAGTATAGAAATTGGTGTCTGAGTTGTTTCTTTTAAACAACCTTATAGAATCTTATGAAACTAGCACACATAGAAATATGTGAGAAAAGAGAGACATCTATTGACTTTTTCGTAACTGTAGGCCAAAGGTTAACGCTATAAAGCAGTAGACCTCACACCATGCTTTTGTTACGATAAACTTTAGAAAGAAAAAAATTAACCAAAAATTGGGTTTTAGTGTAAGCACATCTATTTCAGGTGAATGGGATAATGCCTGCAATGAGCTTCAGAGAATGTTGATCGTCAGATCTCTCCGTCCTGATCGTGTGTCATTCTGTGCAACATCATTCATCATAAACAATCTAGGGTCAAAGTTCACCGAGCCTCCTGTCCTTGACATGGCTCAGGTTGTGGAAGATTCTACCACAAAGACACCACTGATCTTTGTGCTGTCACCTGGTGTGGTATGTATTTCAAAGTTCTAATTTTGTTCATTTCACCTTGATAATTCAGCCTCTCTTTCAAAAGAAGAAGACTACAAAGTTTATGAAATAAACTACAAGATGTTTAATAGTACCATTTGTGATATTTTAAAACATTGAGAGTTTATTAAATTTAAATTAGACACAAATCATGCAGTTGATAAAGACTTGTTTAACATTTAAAATTTTCATGATTGAATGAAAATCATGAAATAAAGTTGAATAACTTTTAACAAAACTTTTCATTACAGGATCCTACCAGTCAGCTGTTACAGTTGGCAGAAGCTAAAGGACTTGCCCAGAAATTCCATGCCCTATCTCTTGGACAAGGTCAAGCTCCTATTGCCACCAGAATGATCAAGGAAGGAATCAGAGAGGTAAATAGTTCTTCATTTGTTTTTGTTTTATTGTAAATATATGCAGCTCAGTTGAAAAATTGAAAGAGGTCAGTGCATATAAAAAATAAAAAATAGAATTTGTTTCATCACATTAACAAGAAAGACAAATCTGAGGCAAAAAGACAAGTAAGAAAAAAACCACACATGTTTGTCTTGAACATGACCACTTTAGATATAAAAACTGTGTTACTTATACATGTGTTATTTGGTTGGTACTTAAAAAAGGGTTAAGAAATAAGTCATTTCAAAACAAAGATAGGAAGTGGAAACAGAACATTCATATCTACAAAATTTGTTTTACTTGTTTAATTAATTGTATGTTTTGTCTGTGTTTTAGGGTAACTGGGTATTCTTGGCCAATTGCCACTTGTCTCTGAGTTGGATGCCACAGTTAGATAAGCTAGTAGAGCAGCTACAGATACAGAAACCAGAGCCACATCCTGAGTTCAGATTGTGGCTTAGCAGTAGTCCACATCCAGACTTCCCTATTGCCATCCTGCAAACAGGTCTTAAAATGACCACTGAGCCACCCAAGGTATACAATTAGTTAATTGTAACTTATCATCATATAACACAATACAAATACATTTAGTTCATATTAAAAGCACCTTAGAAATAGAGTAATAAAGTGCTGTAACGAAAATAAATCATCCACAGTGTTGGAAAAATGCATTTACCTAAGATACAGTTGACTTGAAAAGCATACCTAAAACATTACAAAACAGCAAACAAAATACCATGAAGTTATAGGTTATAATATTGAAAAGGGCTTGGGTCTAACACAGATGAGGGGATGAGGGAAATGTAGCTTCTACACCATAATCAAAATAATTATGGAATTTCTTACAGGGGGGGGGAGATGAAAATTTTATAGAGAGTGGCTTCATGTTTTGTATACCTTGCTTTTCATAGGGTGAAATTCTATTTCTTAAAGTACCATTTGCTTGTGTTTTTCAGGGTTTGAAGGCTAACATGAAACGTCTATACAATCTGGTGACAGAACAACAGTTTATGAGATGTCCAAAACAAGACAAATACAAGAAGTTGTTGTTTGCTCTCTGTTTCTTCCACTCTGTCCTGCTGGAGAGAAAGAAGTTCTTAATGCTGGGATGGAATATAGCTTATGAATTCAATGACTCTGATTTTGAGGTAACTTAAAAATAAACACTGAGACATATGTAGATCTATACAAATAACTGTAGAATGAAATTGATTCTTTCTCAAAAGAAATGCTTTGGTTGTAGTTCTATTTCTTTAAAGCAATTTTGAGATTTCCTAGAGTTGAGCAAAAAAATATTTTTTTGAATTTTCTGTTGATTCTGTTGCATCTGTTAAATCAATGATATAAATAAAAGTTTTTGATAAAAACTTTTGTATCTCATCATTTTCATAGGTGTCAGAAAATCTATTGAGCATCTATCTGGATGGGTATGACGAGACTCCATGGGAAGCATTGAAATATCTGATTGCTAATATAAACTATGGAGGTCACGTTACAGACGATTTTGATAGACGATTACTGATGACCTACATTAATGAGTATTTCCATGATGGTGTCATTGCCAACTCTTTCTACAAGTAAGTCCAAAGAAAAATTTATAATATATGTAAACCACTGATGTATATATTACTAATTATTGATAACTGATTTTAAAAGGTTGAAGTGGCAATTTGTAGTATTGAATTAATTTGCTCTATAAGTTTGTTGTAATTTAAATTTGACACAAAATGATTATTATAAAAATTCGTGTTTAAAGTATAAAGTAAAACAATGCTTAGTAGTAACGAAATGTTTTAAGTGATTGTTTTCAATTCAATTTTTGAAATTTTCATCTCCTCTTTGCAAGATCTTTATTATCAAGCAACTTTTACAAAGTTCTTTGCTCTTGCAGTGTCAATGAAAATAACTAGATACTAAAATATAAAGATTTAATTTGCAATTCAAAATTCAGGGTTTTCAAAAATGTTCTTTTGAATGCTTAATCTTTACAGAGATGGAGTACTCCAACAAAACTACAGGCAAGTCAAAAATCAAAAATTGGAAACCCCAAAACAAAACAAGAATTTAGAATTGATCACATTAGCCATTGTTACATGGTTTATTATGTTGTGTTTCAGGATATGTGTTGCTTGTTCACGGTCACGATGTCTGTGCTCTGTGTTAACAACATGTGACTGTTTTTCTTTTTAAAAGTTCACTTTGATGTTTTTACATTTATTGTGTGCAGATTGGATTTATTTCCATGGGAACCAAATTTATACTGGAAAAAGTCATTTTTAAAAATTTTAATATTTGATTTTTTGATTCTATCCAACGTCATTGTTATTTGCTTTAAGTTTAATTTGAATCAAAATTAACTGCAAAGTCCATAATTTGATTCCCAATGGAAATAAATGAAATCATAGTAATTGCCACATTGTAACACTTATGTTTAAACAGATTTTGTGAAAATTTCTCACTTGATTTGCTCTGCAAATTGCATGTTGCATAATTTCTTTCTTTATTTGGCTAAAAGCATAACAATAGCTTTTCTCGAATAAAAAAAATCCTCTTTTCTTTAAATTGGAAAAAGTGTTCAAGTCTTTTTGAAAAAAAATGTAAATTAAGTAAACTACTTATATTTTACTAACAAGAAAATATATTTTGTTTCAGACCAAATGGTTCGTTTTAACACCAGCAGAGCTAAAGTTTAAAACAAAATATTTTATAAAGTCTAAGTTGCATTGATTTTCAAAATAGTTATATTGCCTTTATTTATTTCAGGCTGTCTATATTACCAACATATTACATTCCAAAAGATGGACCTTTATCATCCTACAAAGAATATGTCAGTATGTTACCAAACATTGACCATCCAGAGGCGTTCGGCCAGCATCCTAACGCAGACATCCAGTCACAGATCCAGGAAACAAGGATGATGTTTGATACTCTCCTAGGACTACAGCCTCAGGTGTCCTCAGCAGCGGGTGGAGAAAGTCGAGAAGACAAGGTAAAAATACAATTCTCATCATAAAATCATGGGAAATCATAGCAAAAGGCTAGCTATCTTACCACTTAATAAACATCATTCAAATCAAACTTTTTTATTCAACATTTGGAAAGTCTATATGCTTTTACCATACCTGACCTGAAGGGTCATATGACCTATTGCCATCACTTGTTTTTAACATTGAAGCTGTGACTGTTCATTGTTGGGGTTTTTTTTGGGGGGGGGGGGGATAATGATTAAAAAAAATAATTTGACTTTCATCTAAATTAGTTTCTCTTCTGCTATTCAATTAATTGATAAAAGAAACAGATTTTGTGAGACATACACATCTTTATAAAAAATAGTATGTCATTAAATACAAGTACTTAAAAACTTAAGGATGAAGAGAAACAATAAAAGCTCTGTTTCTTTGCTTGATACATCTACTTTTTTTTTTTAAATTGTGTAAACTTCACAAAAAAAAATACTTGCTATTATGCATTTTAACCTGTAAAATGCTATTTAGGATCGTCCCTCTGTGAGTATTATCATTGTTGTCAACAACCTTCCAAGTCCTATTATGTTCAGTTAATGATATATATTTGTAACATATTTATGAAGATTTTGTAAGCACCTCTGAATATATGACCCATTTCAACACAAATTATTTGAAGACCTACATGGAAAACCTACATGTTGGTGTATGTATGTGTGATATGTTATTGTTGTTTTGTGAGTAAAAAATGCTTTTGAATTTACCAACAGAATAATGCTTGAAGATTAAGAAAAGAAAAGAAGAGTTTTAATGAGTGCCAATTTAATGGGTTTTTTTTGGGGGGGACAGCATAAAGAATTTATCCCCTCCAAAATTATAAAGAACCCACAATATGTTTTATAGGATGTTAAAATGGCTTATTTTATTTTCCAAGGTACTTGATCTGGCAGCTAACATATACAAACAAATACCAGAGAACATTGACTATGAGGGAACAGCTAAGATCCTGGCGCTAGATCCATGTCCATTAAATGTTGTTCTACTACAGGAGGTTTGTAGATAATTGAACTTTATGCCTATTAGAATAAGGAAATGTTGTCAATTTTTCCTCTTCTTGTGTTTTTTTTTCTCATGACCAATAAAATAGGATGCAGGTCTTTAAGCAGGAAAAAAATTCATTCAAATTTTGTTGTGTTGTTTACTGTCTCCACTGCAATGCCCTCTGCATTAAAACTGCAGGACCCATTTTTTGGGGGTGTCAATTTTGATTCATCAGTGAAGTAGCTATGTGTTACATGGACTTGTTTGTTCATTTTTACAGTTTTTGAGATCAGTGTAAAAACAAATTATTGTAAATTTGTATTTTATCATCATTGTTTTTCGTGCATTAATAACCTGAATCATTTTGTTCTTGTAGATTGAGAGATACAATAACTTGATGAATGAGATCAGAGATAGATTGGTAGACCTGGAGAAAGGTATCCAGGGTCTTGTTGTGATGACTATGGAACTAGAGAACATCTTCCAGTGTATATTTGATGGCAGAGTACCACCTACCTGGCTTAAGGTAGAAATTTGATAAATTTGTACATTTATGCCTGTTTTAATTCTCCTAATGATTTATATCAAAGAAGAGGGGGTATACTGTATTACCCTTGTTCATACGTCCGTTTGTCTGTAGCAAAAATTTTTATCACAGTTTTATCAGCAACTACTAGAGATAGAGGTCTTTTGCATATAGCTTTATCCTACAGTCCCATATGGTGTATAGAGATTTTATGTTCCTAGGTCAACTACTTCCTGTTTACCGAGTATATAAACTTGTATGCATGGCATTGTTTGGGGGTGGGGGTATCACTAGTGAGCATTAAATCACAGATTTACTTGTTTTATATGTATCATTATGCTTCCCCACATGTCAGAGGGCCTAATGGGCACTAAACATATTTAATATTGATGATTCATCTTAAAATCAACATGATTGATTTTCCCTATTTGAGGTTGAGAGTTACATCTTGATTTCTCATTTGCCTGAAAATTGTCTCCAGATTATATCAATGTTATGCATAAGGAATCAAAATCTAAAGTGCTGAACAGGTAACCAAATAATGGCTTAGATCAACCTAAGTCTTAGTTCATTATTAAGAGTAATTACGTGTGTATAATAAGTTTAAAAGGTCGACCTATGTTATATTTTATTCCAATTGTTCAGAGTAATATTAATAAGGTTAAAGTTACCTATTTCGTTTCCAAATACCCATACTTTCATTATTGTTTTTTTTTCAGGCCTATCCATCAATGAAGCCCTTAGCATCATGGACCAGAGATTTAGTAGCCAGAGTAGAGCAGTTAGCTAAGTGGGCTGTCACAGCACATCCACCTACCATCTTCTGGATGTCAGGGTTTACCTTCCCTACTGGCTTCTTAACAGCTGTATTACAGACATCAGCCAGACAGAATAATGTAAGTACTGGGTTACATTTCACTGAAGATTCCCCTTATAACAGTACATATACTGACCATGTTCTGGATGTCAGGATTTACCTTCCCTACTGGCTTCTTAACAGCTGTATTACAGACATCAGCCAGACAGAATAATGTAAGTACTGGGTAACATTTAACCATGAGACACTCCCCCTTTTTTACAGCACATTCTATTACTATCTGATGGAAGTCATGTTTTTAGATAAAAAGTTGACAGCATCACTTTGTATTGTGCAAATGTTTACTGTATTTAGTCAACTAGTTCTGACATTCCCCTGTAGTCACCAAACAGGTTTTTGTTGAAAAATAAGTTAAGTAAATCTTATTAGCCCTAAACCATATAGCACTAAACTAAAATTATTGTAATGTTGATATTTTCAGGTGTCAATTGATACTCTTTCCTGGGAGTTCAGTGTGATGACTGTTGGAGATGAAAATATTATAGGCCCACCAAAGGTTTGTATTGAAATAGCTTTTACATTTTAGAAAGGAATTTTCTGAATGATTTTCGTAAATATTTCAGCATTGTTATGGACCTGATATAAATATTTGTTACTGGTGAACTCTAGATCTAGATAACATTTCTCTCAGATGCTAGATAATCTAAAAATTCAATTTAGATTTTGATAACTTAAAACAGAATCTACTGTAAAAGAATTAATGTTCAAAGAGAATGAAACATTGGTTTTAGTAGGGGTATTTTTTTCAATCACAAATTCAAGAATCCTTAAATATGCAATTACTTCCAATTCACAAAAGATGATCCCATGAATTAAAGTTCTTTCCCAGTTGGGAGATAATTTCAAGAAGCCTTGTTGACATATTTTTCTCTAATCCTGGAAATTGACTGAAACTTCTACTCCTGTTCATATCTTTTTGTCCCCCACCACGTGCACAATAGAAAGCTGGGAAAAACATTATTGGCATCTGTCTGTGTGGTGGAGGGGAATTCATGTGTGCATCTGTCATATTTTTTTTGCAAACAAATTTTTTGTAGGCTTTTGATATTTGTTGTTTTCAGGTAGGGGTCTCATATGGGGATGGGTTTTCAGGACTGGACCCAGGAATTCTGTTCTTGTTTGTATCATGCAGGTAGCTTTGTGTCTTGACAATTCATTCTTTGTTTTATAGGATGGTGTTTACATCAAAGGTTTGTTCCTTCAAGGAGCTGGATGGGACATCAAGAATTCTTGTCTGGTGGAGGCTAAACCTATGGAACTGGTCTGTCAGATGCCAACCATACACTTCAAACCAGTAGAGAATAAAAAGAAGGCAGCTAAAGGTACAGTCAACAAATCAGAAGTTTCTTTCTTCTTATTCTTTTATACAGATTCTAATAAAATTTTATATAAGTAATTACAGTACAATCTGCTCCTATTAAGTAAGTCAATTAAAAAAGATAATTTGATATGTGAACACTTATCCAGTAAAAATTATGTTCTTTAAAACTTGTCCTACTCCTTTTTAGCTCACCTGGCCAAAGGCCATGTGAGCTATTGCCATCACTTGGCGTCCGTCGTCATCCGTTGTTGTTGTCGTTAACTTTTCTTCAAACTTCTTCTCCTCTGAAACGGCTGCACAGATTCAAACCAAATTTGGTCTGGTGGTACTTTAGGGTATCCCCCACAGAACTGATGTGGGGATTTTTGATTCTTCGAAAAACATGGCCGCCGTTGCTAAAAATAGACCAGGGGGGTCAGACTACTGTTTTTGGCTTGTAAATCAAAAAGTATAAGAGAACGATGAAATCTGTTGCCAACCTACTGCTTCAGCATCAAAAGTTCTACAAAAGTCTCCATTTCTTCCAAGTTGTCAGATGACCCCTTATAGGGGTTACAGCCCCTTAAAGGTGAAAAATAGCGTTTTTTTCATGTTTTTGCCCTATAGAATGAAAATTATTGCAGATAGAGAAAAGCTGTTGCTTGCTTAAATGTTCAGCTCATTTAGCTCTACAAAAGTCTCCATAGGGTCGAAGTTGTCAGATGACC
Organism: Arcuatula senhousia; assembly: GCA_963971305.1. NCBI lineage: Eukaryota > Metazoa > Mollusca > Bivalvia > Mytilida > Mytilidae > Arcuatula > Arcuatula senhousia. The sequence continues at coordinate 52,874,265 of OZ020304.1, forward strand.
CCTTATAGGGGTTACATCCCCTGAAATAATGTTTTTTCATGTTTTTGGCCTATGGAATGAAAACTATTGCAGATAGAGAGAAGCTGTTGCTTGCTTAAATGTTCAGCTAATTTAGCTTTACAAATGTCTCCATAGGGTCGAAGTTTTAGATGACCCCTTATAGGGGTTACAGCCCCTAAAATGATGTTTTTTCATGTTTTTGGCCTACAGAAAGAAAACTATAGCAGATAGAGAAAAGCTGTTGCTTGCTTAAATGTTCAGTTCATTTAGCTCTACAAAAGTCTCAATAGGATCGAAGTTGTCAGATGACCCTTAATAGGGGTTATGGCCCCTAAAATAACCTTTTTTCATGTTTTTGGCCTATATAATGAAAACTATAGCAAACGGAGAAAAGCTGTTGCTTGCTTAAATGTTCAGCCCATAAAGCTCTACAAAAGTCTCCTAGGGTCGAAGTTGTTAGATGACCCCTTATAGGGGTTACGGCCCTTAAAATAACGGTTTTCATGTTTTTGGCCTATAGAATGAAAACTATAGTAGATAAAGGAAAAACTGTTGCTTGCTTAAATGTTCAGCTCATTTAGCTCTACAAAATATAGGGTTGACATCAAGACCAGGTGAGCGATTTAGGCTCCTGGGAGCCTCTTGTTTCTTTATAACTCATTACAAGAATAAATATCACAACATAGAAATTTGCTATTAAAGAAATTGCACATGTTGATACTAAAAAAATATCTTTCATAATATTTCTTCTAAAATACTGTTAATATGGTTTGATTATGTATTTAATTATTAAGGAAAAGGTTTGTATTTTTTGTTCAAGTTGCATTTGATTTGTTTTAGTTGTGATAAACTTCATTCATTACATTAGTTATAGTACTTTGAAAGGATGAATGAGTTTTCAATTCAATAATTTAAAGTGTTCTTTTATGTTATTCTTCCTTCATAAAATTCTGTTGAGATGATTTTAAACAACATTTAAAATTGTATTTAGCAAGAGCAATGAAAAGAGCTAATATAGTAGTTGGTGGGTAAAAACACATGCAACCCTGTCTGTTATGTTGAAAAAATTGCACCAGGGTGGATTTAGAATTCGTGAAAGTTAATATATGGTATTGCCAAACTGTTTTGTTATTCTCAAATTTTGCTGTTTTGTCTTTTACAAATTATTTTTCTTATTATTGGAATAAATGAAATTTACTAATTAAAATTTCTTTCCTTTTTGATTTCTAAATCCATCTTCATTGACTGGTGACCAAATTACCATTTATGTTTGTGATAAGCTTGAAATTTCATTTGTTTATGCTATTTTTAGGCACACTTCTATACAATACAAAAACCCTATGTGTAAAATATAAATCTATAAGCAAATGCACTATCCATTGATGAATGTAAATAAAAAAAAACTTCTGAATAAGAAAAACAAAGCCACCACAAATATTTAAAGTATTCACTTGCTTGATGTTGTTTTTGATACACACTTTTTCCAATAGAATACTTAACACTATAAATATGAAAGAAGCAGAAAGGTCCAGTGGGCATTCAAATGTCAAAAGTTGAAGCAGGCAAAAACAAAACCAGTTAACAAACAAAAACAGCACAAAGTAACAAAAAAAATAAGAAAACAACCTAATATCAATCATCAATGCCAATTCAAATTACCATTAGAAATGAATTTCAAGGATTTTTTTCAATAGACATCATGTTTGCTAAGTTATAGGAGAAGGCACATACAAAAATATTTAGATACAAACCAAGGTACAAGCACTTGGTTTAATGCATGTAATGATAAATGGTCAAGTTTTTCTTAAGAACTTTAATGTTATTATGATTGTGTTTCAGGCATGTACAATGCTCCATGTTACTATTATCCCAATCGTGCTGGAGGGGCAGGTAGAGCATCCTATATAGTAACTGTCGAGCTGAAGAGTGGTGAAAAGATGGCAGACCATTGGACCAAGAGAGGAACTGCTCTTCTTATGAGCTTGGACTACTAGAATTTACAATGTTACAATCAAAGTGCACAGACATACTAATATTTGTACAAACATGAAGACAAAACTTTTTCTTAAACATTATCAGAGACTAAAATATTTAAATTGATCTTATGTGGTAAAAGGAACAATTTGTGATTAACACTTTTCAACTGCTGTGCTTTTAATTTCTATTCAGTGATTTTGTTGTTTATTTCTTTATTTGAATGGTTTGAAGACATTGAAAATGTTTTGGTGTTGTTTTTCAAAAATATTTTTAATACATTATTATAGGTTATTTTGCTTTTGTTATTTATTTTTACAAACATTTATTTATATATTTATTTATTTATTGTATTAAATAAGAATTCCGTCCATACGAAAAATTTTTAAAGCTATGTGATATATATAAAAATATTTAATTTAATTCCATCCAAATTTATATTGAAAAATTTATTTATTTTTTGTATTTGTTACTTTAATTGTTATTTTTACTGTTAAAAAAAGAGAACAATAAATTATGTACACATTTAATGTTTATAGTATTTATTTATGAGATTTTGGTGTTAAAACTGGAAATTTAGTAATATCTGGTTAAAAATCCATTAAAAAAGATACGCTGGATTATTTAAAAAAAAATAAAATATAAGAAATGGACAATTAAGAAAGGGTTGTTTAGTTACACTTGTTTATGAATAGTATACTTAAGAAATTTAAATTTCAACAAAGTAGAAGTAATATTTTGCTTCTCTTGACACATGTTTTGTTTATTCAAGACTCATCAGAGGCACACTTGCCAACCAATTAAAAGTGCCAAACCTTTTTTGTCAAACTATGAATATAAGGCAACTGGGCAGATACCATTGGCAACTATGCTGACTGACAACCATCGTCAAAATATGATTATTTTTTTGTGTCCATAATTTTAGGATGTGGAATAAATGTACACACTACACAATATCAGTGAAATGATTTATTAAAGGTAGGCCTGTAGTTGCTGCTTGCAAAGTAAGAATGTTTTTGTCATAGAATTTTATCCACTGACGCAACAGGGAAAAATCATCATCCTAGAAACAAATATAAGGTGAGGCACATTGACAGTTTGACACTTTTTTCTTATGTACATATTACATGTATTAAATTCACATTAAATATAATAACTAAAAGAACTCCCAGCCAATTTTATGGTTTTGGGTGATGTTTAGTCGCAAATCCACAATTTCAATAATCTGAAATACAAAAAAAAACACACAATTTGATTAAATTAAATCAACACATGTAAATGTGTGAAGTTTGAAAAATATGTATTACCATATACATCTGTTATCAATGTGTTTTACATTAGCAGCAAATTAACAGATAAGGCAAAGGATAGAACAAAGTGACTGCCAAAAAAATTCAACCAATTTTTTAGGTCTTTTAGATGTTTTCAACATCAACAATTCTTGTTGGAAAAAAATGCTTATATCTATTGCTTGATTCTTTAGACTCAGTCAAGACATAAACTAATAGCAAGCATTGTGCCCGCTCGAGCGGAGAGCTCTACGGTATTTGTTTCCGCGAGAAATTTGCTAATGCTGATTTAGATTTTTTATGGTCCGGAAAGGGTTATTATTTTTACAGGGCCGGAGTGAATGTTAAAATGATTTATAAGAAAAGAAATAATGCTTAAAAAAATAATAAATTGCGCTTTTAACAAGAAAATAATATTCTTAAAATAATAAATACACATAAGCTGCTCGTTTCGTCTTGGTTATATACACGTACGAAACTAACGTGTCTCGAAGCTTAATTGCCCCATACGATCTCGCCCCAAATACATTATATAAACAAAACGTAGTCCCATTTAGCTATGCTCGCATTTAGGCAATGCCTACTCCATATTATGGTTTAGTGTTACAAGTTCTGCCAAAGGTTGGTTACAAATGTGTTTACTTTGGACTACAGTTTGCTCCACCATTTAAACTGTCCCTCTAGTCTAATAGCCCATGTGCCTTGAAAAGGGCTCTCATAAATAGTAATTATGAGCTCATGATTTTATAGTACAACTAATATATTCAAGGAGGTAACAACCCTTTTAGATGTCATCTTGATGTGAAATCTTTCTGCAAGATCTTTTAAACACGTTTTATGCCCATCTTTGCTTTTCATTTATATTTTTTTTAAAGTGTTTGATGCATTTAAAATTTGATAGTACATACTTTTTCTTTACTCCTTATCTGTGATTTATTAATAAGTTGACCATCTACTGTCACTTGTTCTGGAAACCCAAATATTCCATATAATTCTATTGTTTCAAAATAAAGTGCCCCAGCAGGTTGATAGCCGCTGTGAACAACATTATACTCTATATATTTTCCCTAAAATGAAAAAAAAATAGTTTTCAAACCAAAATTCAGGAAAGAATGTGAAAGAAAAAACATTTTTTTTATTAAAAGCATCATCAACATTCAATTTACTTAAATTTGCCATATATGATTCTAATAATAATATTTATAAACAAATAGAAAAATACAATCATATCAAGCCAATCCAAGAATGACCATCTAATATTAGGTTATTGTGGAACATTATGCAAAAAAAAAAACCATTCTGTTCCTTACCTTTGAAGCAGTCATAGTTGCCTTTAAATATTGTTTTCTTTCAACAGAGGCTACAAAAGATTAATTTCAATAAGTCTATGCTATAAATGGTAAATATCCATGGCTTTAATCTTTGAAGTTTCTTCTTTGCAATGAAAAAGCATTACCATGAAAACTTAAGAAATATTTCAAAGGGTCATTTGTAACAAAATGTTGATCTGTATAGATGTAAAAAGTGAAAGTATTTTTTTGAAAGACTTGAATATGGAATCTTTTGTTTTGTTATAAAGAACTACATACAAGTTTCTTACATAATGACTCCCCATCATCCCAAAACAAATCTCCCTTTGCTTCTGTTTGCTCATCAAAGGCCACTATAAGTCCCATAGATCTTTGCCGACTGCAAAACAATAATGGCAAAAATGTTCTGGCTTAATCTATTTTATTGAATGAAAAATATTTCTATTACACTACCTTTCCAAATTTTCACCTTATTATACTCAACCGGAAATGGGGGTGTCTGTCCTATTTCAGATAGAGAGGTGGAAAACATCCTAGAACTTCGGTGCAGATACATGTTTTGTACAAAAAGAAATTGACATAGTAACAAAAACAAGAGTTAACACTAAAGTGTGTCTCGCCTGCCGGCACCATCAGAAACAATTATTCTTTCTTACTTCCACTATATTTTGAATTTACATGGATTTTCAGTTTCTGAGAATAGAACTTAAACATTGCAAATATATGCAATAAAAATAATCAAAGTCACTCAAACGGAAAATCAAGGTCAAGGTCAAAAGATGGGGATGCAACTGTGCTAAGCTACTACTGGGGCATATGTATACCAAGTTTCATTAACCTAGGACCTATAGTTCTTGAGATATGGAGGTGCTCGCAAAACTTTTCCATTGCTATTATATGTATTGAAAATTGTCAAAGTCACTCAACCGAAAAATCAAGGTCAAGGTCAAAAGATGGGGATGCAACTGTGGTAAGCTATTACTGTGGCATATGCATACCAAGTTTCATCAACTTAGGACCTATAGTTCTTGAGATATGGAGGTGCTCGCAAAACTTTTCCATTGCTATTATATGTATTGAAAATTGTCAAAGTCACTCAACCGGAAAATCAAGGTCAAGGTCAAAAGATGGGGAAGCAACTGAGCTAAGCTACTACTGGGGCATATGCATACCAAGTTTCATCAACCCAGGACCTATAGTTCTTGAGATATGGACGTGCTCATAAAACTTTTTCAAAAAGTTAACGCCGCCGCCGCCGGTAAAGTAACACCTATGTCCCGCTCTGCTTCGCAGGCGAGACAATAACCATGTAAATGTATATTTAAAAAATGTATGATGAACAAAATATTACTATTTTTCTATTCTATTGTATAAAGACGCATAATTGATGGTAGACATTTTAGTGTGCTGTTTTAAGTGTTCTGTTCAATGGAAAGGACATAATGTATAATGAGCATAGTAAAATACAAGCTAGTTTTCGTATAACACAAAGTAACTGCAAGTATTATGCTTTTTCCTTAGATTGTGCTTCACAGTTGCAAATACTCCTTTTCCCCAATATTTAAAAGATATTTGATATTAGCTATACTGATAAAGTCCAATTCTTAAAGTTTACCTAAAAGCTGTGGTGTTTGCAGGTTGTTGTGTTGGTAGAATGTGTCCACCCCGTATGTGTAGAGGTATGATAGATAATGGGGCATCTACTGTTATATGTTTGCCTGTTGTTGTGAATTCACTACCCTGTATAATAGAACCAAATAATGTATTGTCTGTGAAACAAATCTGTTCCAACAGTTGAATCACAACATTTAACAGAGTATATTTTGAAAAATAATCGAATAATATATATAAAATTTAACTTCTGTACTTTTTCAAAAGTAACAAAAAAAAGCGACACTAAATAAAACTGTACCAACAAGTTGCACGATCGATTCAAGACTCCGTGTAACACCTACTCAATCTTACAAAAAAGGCTTGTACAACACATATAAAGTCATGTCCTTTGTCCTCATAGAATACACTATTCGCACAAATAAAAAAATAAATAAGTATTTATTTCATCAAACAAACATCTTACATCATAATAGTTGTACCATCTCTGCTTAGGAAAATAAGCGTTAACCTTTGATTGTCCCTGAAACAAAAACAACGAAATTTTATATCAACGGGTCTTTTAAAATACGTTCCTGTATTTTGGAAGCAGTCATTTTGTCGATATGACAGAAAATCATGTCTCTTTAAACGGGAAAGTTTGACACACTTCTGTCCCTTCCAAATCAAGCTTTCATTACCCTTTTCCCACTTCACCTGCTGTTTCAGTCTCACTCTCGGTTACAAATGTATAATAGTCCCATCTTATAATAGTCCCATCTACTCTTGGTTTATGCACCTTCTTAGGCCCCTTTCCCCCTAATCCTGGGCTCTGAAACCAAATGTTCACCTTGTTCTGAAATAGATTTTTTTCTTTCTGAAATTAAGACTGTTAATTAAAACAGCGCGTTTTTCTATATTTTTTTCATTAAAACATTAATTCTTGTTGATTGTAGCCATTTTTTGGACAGTGTATTTGATACAGCTTACCTCGTTTAAAACAGGCGAAACTAGGAAGGCAGGTCCCAGTAAGAACTGTTGATCAATATCTCTAGTCGATTTATCTTCTGGAAATCTGCAGAAGAATTAATTAAGCATCATACAATTGAATCTGTAATGCCACATTTTTTGTTTCTTGTGCTGTTCAGTACTATCGTGAACAAAGGCCAAATAGAACTAAATAACCATTTATAGTGAAGCAAGTCATATTTTAACCTTAATCAATCTCATAAACAAAAGATGTGTAATAGAAGCCTCGAAGTACAAACTAACTGAATGAGTTTTAAATTTTTACTTACTCAAAAACTAATGATCTAGCTACCAGAGAACCTGTGGTATGGGCATCGTGAAATAGAGTATACATGTATGGTAATATCTTGTATCTGATGTGAAGAGCACGCCTGGCTATACTGATGAATTCATCGTCCCAAGCTGCTGGGTCTTGATGCTGTATCAGGAACATAATATACACATCGTATAAGAATAATTAACAATTAAACAAACAAAAAAGCTAACCTTTTTGAATTCTTGTTAAACTTGACTTATATTAAACACACAAGTGCTTAAACATTTAACTTCAAAATTCAATATGGCCCCAATATGACTTATGTTGTATTTTTAACAAGAATCGTTAATCAAAAAAGAGCCAGAATCGCTGACACTTTGAAGTAAAATTGTGAAATAGTTTGATCAAGATAAAGATAACAATACAAGATTTTGAATAGTTGCTTTTTTGCTTGAATTATTTGATTCAAATGGTGACCGAATGTCTTACATGAAATCCAAAGCCGTTATGATTCCTACTGAACGGATAAAATGCTCCAAGCTGATGCCATCGCAAGCACATTTCATATTGAGCGGGAAACCAAAAGCCACAGATATCGGCGCCAATCTAGATAATAAATGGAAAGAATTGCTGTAACAAATCGTTTTGAAATCTAGAGAAAAAAATAGAGGACAACAAAAGATGCAAAACAAAACAAAACAGAAATGCAACATTGTGTCGGTGAAAGCTAGTAAACTTTTTCTAGGAACTCTAGTTCTAATCTAGTATCTGTCCAGATATTTCTGGTACTATAAGATCTTATAACATAATATTTTGCTATATGAATACAATGGTGACGTATGTGATGAATATAAAGCATGAACTTACCATTGGAAATCCAAACATGCTAAATTCGAGGATTCCTGCAATAAACATATATTTTTAGTTTTAAAGATTCCATGCAGTTCAGTGTAGTTCTTTTAATGTTCTGTAATAACAAAAAGAAATAAAATAAAAAGGAACTTTGATGTTTATGGTATAGTATCATCTCTCTCTCCCCACTTAAGTGGATAGACATATAGTTTTTGTCTTTTCCGACCGTCTGTCCGTCGCAAATTTTATCAGCGCAACTCCTCATCTAATTTTGTGTTAAGCTAAAATATCAGTACTTCAAACAAAAATACAAATTCATTTCATTCTTGAAAATCAAACTTAACTATCAACCTTTTTGGTTGTTTTGAGAGGAGACACAGCATTTGGAAGTCTTAAAGGTTATTGTGTTTTTGATGTTTTCTGTTCCTTGTTTAAGGAATGGATTTGAATTAAAAACATTTTGTTTAGACCATGGGCAAATTACAAATTGGCGATCAGCGCCTACTGGTCTCGTTGAAAGCGGTTGTCCATTGTGCGTTTTCTAAATTGTGAGCTTTGTCGCGTACATTATTCCACATCTCATTATTATCTATATTATACCTACCGACAATAGACCATGCCATGTTACTCCAGAAGCTTTGATTATCACCGAGCCATTTGAATGAGTATTTCCCAGTTCCCGGAAATGACGATCTTGTCATGATGAATGGACGGGTATCCTTCCATATGGATGTTAAAGCTCTAAAATGATGTTTCATAAGATTTCATTTGCACAAAAATTGTTCGATAACAAAGGAATATACATATTGTTTAATAACTGTTTTGATTTTGACTTCTAACATCCGTCATGGTTAGCGATGATGATAAGTTTTTTTGCCCGAGCGTAGCCTTCTCCCGCAACACTTTTATGCTGTCTAGTTTAACCCCGCCACATTTTATATGTGTTTTTCCTAAGCCAGGAATCCTTGTCAAAGCTTTTATTTGTCCCTGTCATCTATCTGTTTTTTTTTGTTCTATGTCCAGAAATGGGTCTTACGTTGATAATTTAAAGATTGGTTTTGAAACTTATGTATTGTATTTTTAGTCTTGGGCCAATGCAAGACGGCGAGCAGCGACCTGTGGTCATGTTGACTGCTGGCTGTTTTCCATTGTGCCTTTTTTTTTAAATTGCCGTTTCTTTATCTTGGTTGTGTCGCGTACATTTATTCCCCCATTTCTTTATCGTCTATTGTTATTGTAAATTTCAAAAATGTCAAAACCCCCAAGGTTGACCAAGGTTCTTCCTATACCCAAGACAAAGATTGATTTTGGCCAGAATGTGGTTTCAGCATTTTAATTGTGTTTTATAAACAAAACATATTCAAATGGTGTTTGACTTTTCAACCATTAGCTTAAGCGGCTCTGGCGAGCTTTTAATAGACGAAACGTAAATCGCGCAGCATTTATTGCCTTTGAACATGATTGTTTTTATATATAAAAGTTGCTAATATTATGTCCAACCAAAAAGAGCCAACAGTTGTCATGTGCATTTGCACAGGATTATGCATTTTGTGATCTCATTTCGTCTGCTAGTACACGTAGTAGTATTTGTTTAATATGGTAGGTTCTTGGTATACTGCTTTTGTGAGATGTGGTTTAAAAAAAGGAAAAAATCATTATTTGGAATAATCCATTTATTAATGATTATGAATCACTTTGTATATTCCATTTGTGAGTTGTTGTAGTTTAAAGAAGTGATCGGCGGGTTATTACATGAAATGATTCATTTATGAGAAGCTATTCCATTTGTTAGCGAGCTTTGAGCTGTGTTTTAAGAAGTAGAATAATACGTAACTTGGAATATTCCAATTTACCAAGAAGTATTACTGTAGATCACTTGGTATATCCCATTTGTGAGTTTTAGTTTAAAGAAGTAATTACAAATTTACTTGATCTTGCTTGGAACAAGTTTACTGTAGATCACTTGGTACCTTCCTTTTGTTAGGTTTAGTTTATAAAAGAAGTGATTAACAGTTTACTTCTTGATCTTGGAATAATCCATTTACCAAGAAGTAAACTGTAGAATACTTGGTATATCCCATTTGTGAGTTTTAGTTTAAAGAAGTAATTACCAATTTACTTGATCTTACTTGGAACAATCCATTTATAAGAAACTTGGTATATCCCATTTTTGAGTTTTAGTTTATTTAAGAAGTGATTAACAGTTTACTACTTGATCTTATTTGGAATAATCCATTTACCAAGAAGTAAACTGTAGAATACTTGGTATACTCCATTTGTGATTTTTAGTTAAAAGAAGTGAGTGACAGTGGAATAACCTATTTCTTATTAATTATTTGTAAATTACATTGTATGTTCCATCTGTGAGTTTTTTTTATTTTATTTATTCGTGTTGAAGAAGTATTGTCCAGCATAAATAACTGGGAACTGTTAAACTGAGAAACGAAATGTAACCAAACGAGGCGAAGAGAAAATTAAGAAAAACGAAAATCGATTCAGTTTTCTTTTTTACCAGTTTCGCTCGATTTCGTTTCCTTTCTTTACATATTTCGGTTGCTTATTTTACTGTTTACGTTTCTTCTTTACCGATATCGTTTTTGTTCCGCTCCATTTCGTTTGGTTACTTTTTGTTTACCCGAAAGTGTTACATTCTTTAATTGGTTTGTCCTCTTTTTTGACACTGCATTTTTTCTTCAGTTTTCCATCTAAAAGAATACTTTCTGGCAGGTTTTTTGAAAATTATACAGTTTCTTCAAAGGTTTTACAATGTATTCTTCAAATAGTGTGAATTTCATTATTTTTCAAAAATTGCCAAAATGATAGGTTCTATGTCTTTAAGTACAATTGCCTTCAAAAGTTAACTTTATTTTCAATTGTCGAATTGCATTCCAAGGGCAATGTTTCTTTATAAAACAAATATGGATATCTTTGCTACGTACCCAGTACTCCCATTCAATTCATGACTAGCTACATAAAAGATAAAATATGTACCAGCATTCATCAAACTTACTTATATGTGACCAGACTTTCAGAGTGACCGTACAAACTATGTACAGAATAGTGGTCACCCCAGTGCTGTTTGGAATCCATACAAATTGTTTTAAAATACAAATTGCCGGTGTGACCATCCAATATATCTGAAAGAGTTGAGAATAAGCACAAACAGAATACCGAACATGCTAATGAGGCCAGACTTTATATTTACCTCTTAGTAAGTGAGGTTATGAAAAGTTTGATAGAAAAATAAACAATGTGATGATCGTGCATATATATTATGCAGAACCCTGATCCAACATTTCATAGATGGATATTCACTCCACGGAATAGGTAGATCCTTCCGGGCAATGAATTGTTTTGATACAGATTTTCAATTACTAGTACCTCTTGCTTCTTTAAAAAAAAAACAACAACAAAATGTTGTAGGCCCGTCTCGCACTAATATTTACCGACAGTTTTTCATTTAAGTTTTAAACATCAAATTACTTATTTTCTTTCGGTCGAAATGTTCTTTTCTAGACTTTGTCTCCATATTGATTTAAATGCAAGGTTGTTTTTTTTTTATATACTAGTTGTTTAAATGTGGTTACTCCTTGAACTATGCACTTCCATCTTCATAATCACCCACGTTCGCCAGTTAGAATACAGGGTAAGAGATATCCTCAGGCTTTGAACAAAAAATATTCATCTAAAGCTCCAGTCACACTGTCACGTTTCGGCACCCCGTTTTACTACGTTTCTAAAACGTAGTGAAACGGCTATTAACCTAATGAAACGTACCGACACGTAGTTGAAACCGGGTAAATACGTAGAGATACATAGACGCAAACGTGGGGTGCCCCGTTTGTATCGTTTGCACGACACAAACGTGACGAAACTTCGCTAAAAAAATAAACGTAGCAGATACGTAGTAGAACGTGGTAAAACGTCGGTAAAACGTGTTAAAACCTAGTAAAAGCGTAACGAAAACCTATTAAAACGTATCGCAAAGACAACTGTCAGGTTCTCTACGTTTTCTTAGGTATTTACTACGATTCACGAGGTTTTATGAGGTTTTTGTACGTTTTTACGTATAATGTTACGTTTCGCTACGTTTTATCACGTTTTAGTAGGTATCATCACGTTTAACTACTCTTACTCTTTTCATTTAGCCTATTTTTGCACCCTTGTTTTGTACAAAATCATTTAGATCACATTAATTTTAAACAAAACAAGTCCTATGAAATTGGTAAATTACGGGAAGATGCTGAACGAGCATACACGTCTTCTTTAAGATAAGGTTGTTGTTGTTTCAGTACAACCTGAACCGGTAACAGAGGATTATATAAAAACCTTATAATTTGGATGAGACATTGGAAAAGAAGGAGCTCCCAGTCCGGCATGTACGAACAATTTTAGAGGAACTGTGTGGAGAGGATATTTTGTTTCCTTTAGAAACTTTTTGCGAGTTGACCAAGTTATGTTTCAGGAAACTGTAGTTAAATGAGATCAGGGCTTAAGAAGAAAGACACATGGTTCAGAAATGCACTACTAGTTGGCCTATCTTTTGCACTTGTCCTCTTTGCAGCGGTTTGTCAGTTTTTCTGTAACCAATTATTTTTGGAATTAAATGACTGGGATGTAAGGTGATTCTTTTTTTTCTAAGTAAAAGGGAATGAGGAAAAGACTGAAATAGTACTTTGCATGAAAGTCTTAAAGCTGTTTTATATTAATATAAACAATTTGTTGCAAGGAATTTGTGAGCTAATGCTCACTGGTGATATCCCGCATCAGAACTTTAGTATTCGGTTAACAAAAAGCAGATGACCTATGAGTATAAAATTGCTATACATACTGGTACAACTCATGATAAGATTGAAGGCGAAATATCAAACCTCTACGACATAATACATGTAATAGTTAGACAACTGTGATAGGAACTTTGCATCCATGTTCAACATGTGTAAAACCAGTATAGCTATTATGCACTATTTGGTACTACAGTATACAGTAAATGCAAAATACCGGTATCATATCTATTATATTTTAAAAGCAGTTAGAAAACTGTGACGAGATTTTATTTTACAGACAGACGAACGAACGGACAATGGTAATATAACATGCCATTAGTGATCATTAGTCTTTGGAATACTAAAATATGAATGAAATTAAAACTTGTTTTTCTCCCCAAATCAATCACTGCCTGTTCCTAGTGAATATTTGTATATATTTTTTATTTTGAAAAATTCGCGGACAATTCATCAAACAAAGCGTAGTGGCACGTGGTAAAACGTAGTAAAACGTAGTACATGCCTGGCATCAATACGTACTACAACGTACCGTATACCTTGTAAAACGTGACCAACCCTAATAATACCTGACGAAACGTACCTGACGAAACGTACCACATACGTAGCAAAACGTAGTAAAACCTAACGAAACGGCTGGTGTTTAACCTGACCATACCAAAACGTGAGGAAACCATGTAGAACGTAGCATATACCTAGTTAAACGTGGAGACCGAATACTTTGACAATAAATTACATCAATACGTGACGTTTTAAAACGTAGTAAAACGGGGATGCAGTGACAGTGTGACTGGGACTTAAACAATAAATGGATACCTTTTGTCTTTTAAAAGTTTATGATATATTGTAATACATACGCGGTACATATGGTGGATAATTCAATGAATTTTTCCTGCAGCCATTGATAGACCCCTGTACAAAATTGGCAGGTTCGTTCATATCCTTAAATTAAACAAAAGTTAGTTGAATTTTGTCAAATCGTAGTCGACCCGCCATTTTATTTTTGGAGAAATCTGAGCCTGAATCAATTGTTTATTGTGTGTGTCTTTTTTAGGGGGGGGGGGGGAGGGGTGGGCTAACGCGCATAAATTCAACAACTGCTCTAAATTTTATAGCCAAAAGCACCATCCTGCCTTTTTAACAAGAGGCTCACAGGAGCCTGAATCGCTCACCTGGTCTTGATGTTGACCCTATATATTGCTTTTCTAGAGGTAAATGAGCTGAACATTTAAGCAAGTAACAGCTTTTCTCTCTCTACTATAGTTTTCATTCTGTAGCCGTAGACCCAAATCATGAAAAACGTTTTTTAGGGGCCATAACCCCTATTAGGGGTTCATCTGAAAACTTCGATCACATGAAAACTTTTGTAGAGCTAATGAACTGAACATATAAGCAAACAACCACTTTTCTTTATTTGCTAAAGTTTTCATTCTATAGGCCAAAAACATGAAAAAAACCACGTTATTTTAGGGGCCATAACCCCTATAAGGGGTCATCTGACAACTTTGACCCTATGAAGACTTTTGAAGAGCTTAATGAACTGAACATTTAAGCAAGCAACAGCTTTTCTTTATCTGATATAGTTTTCATTCTATAGGCCAAAAACATGAAAAAACGTCATTTTAGGGTCCAAAACTCCTACAAAGGGTCATCTGACAACTTCAATCCTATGAAAACTTTTGTAGAGCTAAATAAGCTGAACATTTAAGCAAGCAACAGCTTCTCTATACCTGCTATAGTTTTCATTATATAGGCCAAAAACATGAAAAAACGTTATTTTAGGGGCCGTAACCCCTATAAGGGGTCATCTGACATTACTTCGACCCTATTAAGACTTTTGTAGAGCTAATTGAGCTGAACATTTAAGCAAGCAACAACTTTTCTCTATCTGTAATAGTTTTCATTCTATAAGCCAAAAACATGTTTCACCTTTAAGAGGCCATAACTCCTATAAGGGGTCATCTGACAACTTCGACTCAATGGAGACTTTTGTAAACATTTTGCTGCTGAAGCAGCAGCGTGGCACCAGATTTCATCTATCTTTTCTCTTTTTGATTTGCAAGCCCAAAAATAGTATTCTGATCCCCCTGGTCTATTTTTGGTAACTGCAGCCATGTTGTTTAGACGGCGGTCACCATTTGTGCAATCTTGGTAGAGGACATCCCATAGATGAAGTGTGCAAAGTTTCAAAGCAATCCCTTCAGTCGTTTCAGAAGAAAAGATTGTCAAAGAAAAGTAAACGACGACGGATAACGGACGCCAAGTGATGGAAATAAAAAAACCGAAGCATTTCCTGCCTTTTTCACCATCGCCAAGACCCCATAAAATCAAATGGTCTCTCCCGTTTTAGTACATTTTAGTGACCATTCCGGATGGTAAACACTTAGCTTGTCGGTAAAAGTCTACTAAAGAGCTAGCAAGCGCTTAAAAACCTGTCATCGGGTAAGGCCGTTTTGCCCACATAGAAATTGGGATATGTACCCGAAGTGGTTGAATGGGTATGCACTGTCAAGATGAGTGCCGTGATCGTCAAGGCTATAATATGGATTATCTGACCGAAAACCATAGAGGTGCACCGTATTGGGAAAAATAATGTCACGTTTTTTGCGCAATAAACCATGCTGCAGGTCTTGATAAGAGTAAGACCCATAGGATACCCATGCAGGAGGCTTAACTGTCTAATTCTACGCACACCTTTTTTAGTGCCAGTAAAATTGCCTTGCGCTCCTTTTCCTCCATTTTATCATCATTTCATGTTCATTTTATCATCCTCGTCATCATTTCATGTTCATTTTATCAGCATTTCAAGTTCATCTCCCTGATATAGCAGAATTCGTGCTGTTTTGGAATAAAGCAATGACTAAAAAACTAACAATGCTCTATCACGATCATTATCGATGGTAAAAAAATAATTTTTTGTTGTATTTTCTAGAGTGTAAACTATGTTTGCTGTATAGGCTAGCACCACGATGCTGCATTGCCTGAAAAAATACTTACAATCCATATCCCATCAAACTTGACGTTTTCTGTGTCATAGAAATATTTGATGTATTTGATCCAAAATGGTAATGATTGATTGATGTTTGTGAAATCAGGAAACACCGTTGTCCCAGGCCACACCTTGACAATGAAAGAAAGTTCATTTGAAACATGATTTTGATATTTTTTTTTATAGAATCATTTAGTGTTTCGAGAAAGATACTTATTCCTCTTTTAAATATATAAGGTATGAGGAACAGGGAATAAAAAAAACAACTTGAAACTTCTTTGTTTTATATAGTCGATATCCTCGGTGCTGGTTTTGGCTTCCATGCCCGAGAGTTTTAGGCTTGAGTTGTTTTTCTTCAATACTTTTTGTTTTCGACCTTCCAATGTTTTGGTTCAATCAAACCTTTTATGCCTGCTTAAGTATTCTGTATTTGATGTTGTCACAAATTACTTTGTATCTGTATATTGTAATAAAAAAAATAACCACAAAAATTAATGCAAATAAATTCTTGAGAATGTGAAGAGTTATTCAAGTACTTTAATTGTCTGTACTAATACCGGTATCTAATTTCAAGTAAACAGACTTGAACAAATATAAAGCATCAGTGGCGGATCCAGGGGTCGGACCCCCCTTTCCTCCGAAATTTTTAAATTTTTGTGTAGATTTTCAGCAAAATTGGTCTGGAACCCCCCCCCCTTTGGCCCACAGAACCCATTATGTGGAACTCCCCCCCTTTCGAAAATTTCTGGATCCGCCCCTCAGCATTTTCATACACATAGCTTTATATAGGTGTTCATCGCACAACATCCAATATCTGTGAAAACAGACAGGCACAAGAGATGTTTCTATTTGCTGTCGCCACCAAGACCATTACTGGCTGTTCGCTTTGCGGTCACCACAAAGGCCATTAATAACTGTTCACTATGCAGTCTTCAAAAAGACCATTACTGGGTGTTTGCTATCTTGCCATGGGTCCATAGTAATGGTCCATTTTTAGGAGAATAGAAGGGCATTCGTACATGATAATTTAGAAAAGAAACCTCTCATATACCTCTGAATATAGAACATCCCCGTTATAATCCTTAACCAGTGCATCCATGTCTACTCCATCTTGGTACATGTTGTAACCAGGACTGTTTTTCTTTGCTGCTTCAATTATTGTGTTGTTTGCGCCTATTCCAGGGTCCTTAAAAGAAAGAATTTGCTGCTTAACCAATTGCATGTTAACAAGCATGAAAGTTCTGACCACATTTTGAAAGTATAGTTCTTTTAAAGTTTATTATACCCCGCTGTATAAGCGGTGTGGTATACAATAATTGATAGCTTCATCAATCTGTGCTCTCTTCCTTCCGTTTTTCATACTTTTTACTCCTTTTAAACGGTTTGATGCATTTTCTTCATACGAAACAGCTGGTTCTTAATGACTGCAAAAAGGTTTTTTTTTCCATTGTTTTGAAAGAAGATGTTCTGAAGGCAAGTTCTATTTTTCATCTTAACTGAATGTTACTACAAACGAAAAAAAGTACAAACAAAAAAGGCGGTAATATCAACAGGTTTACAAAGTGTGATGTGGGCAAGTGACATGCGGTGTGTTGCTTACCTTCTGCTACACCAAACTCCTTCGCAGTAGACTTATATCCTTCCCGATAAGAATAAGTCCAGATTATGAACGGACCCGACCGTTATGGACGGGAACTGGAACTCTGCGGAGTTTGCTGCACCACCGAAGTTCACTATCGATTTAAGTGGTATTACCGGCTTATCATTTACATGGGCATGACTTTTAACAACGAAAAGGACAACAGGAGAAAATGGTAGAAAACAGACTAATCCTTACATGTTGCCAACCATTTTCTCCTATTGTCCCTTTTTGGGTAAAATCCTACACCGTTACTTTTTCATACTACCGGTATCTTCAGACAATAACCAGTATTACCCCATGGATATGACGTTCCTGATTTAGGTTTAGTTTTGGTCATCGATATGTTTTGTTTTGTTTTTGTCGTATTGTTGTTGGTTTAATGATGATTTTGTTTGTGCCATCTCGGACTTCCGACATTTGAGTGCGCCATAGCTTTTTCTTTGCTTCTTAGCTTATTAGCTGTAACTTGTAACTTACAACTATTATGACATATTTTTGTCCATTGTTATGAAGTTCGTCTACGAATTTCGGTAGCCCTTTGAACGTCTTTTTGTCATAAGTGAAAATATATTTATTGAACATATAGTCAATATCTCCCCACTGAACATCCTGAAATAATAATAAAAAAAAAGTCAACATATATCTTCAAGAAAAGGCTTCAAATTTTAATGAAAAGCTTAATTGTAGAGAATAAAACAGTACTGTATTATACTTGTCATTTCGAAGCAATCTCGTTGATGATTGTATAACTGTTTGCCTCTCTGACTCTATTAGTTAAGATATCAAAAATACAACTTCTTTTCATGAATTGATTAAATCACGTGTAATTTGGTAATATTGAAAGTATGTTTTGTCTGGAACTTTGTTGTAAGGTTCTTCCTACCTTAGGCATATGTTGATTTGAGCCATAATTTGGATACCAATTGGACATAAATTGAATTTTAATATCCCTACGACGACATGCCAGAATGATTTGAAACTTAGAAGAATAGTTAAGTATGACAAAATGTATGTCTTGAGCAACTTTCAGGACTATTGGACTTCTACTTTTTGTTTGGGGCCTAGCGGGGGCATCCGTGTCCCATTGACACATTCTTTTTTTTACTTTTTATGTTTTTTATGTTTATTAAGTGTTTGACATTTTCAATCTTTTTGTGTTCTTGGTGAGTCTCGAAAACTGAAACGAACGATCTAGTAACTCTGTTGTAATCTTGAAGTGATGTACATCTTTTCCCCGGTCATGTCTTTTGCTAAAAGTCATAAACTACCTGTGATATTTCCGCATTTCTTGTTCTATCTACTACATCTTCAACGACTGTCAAGTTCTCATAGCCCCACTGGCATATGTGGAAACCAAGAGACCAGTATGGTGGCATTAAAGGTTTCCCAATAGCCTAAAAACAGTTAATGAAGTTGTAATGATACACTGCTAACGTGCTTTAAGCTTAAAATATATTACATGCTAGATAAGTTAAGTCGACAGTAATAAATAAAACAACAAAAAAACATTCATTGTCTAAACCAAATTTTCAAAGAGCCAGTCAGGAAACATAAAACGCCTACAATGACACAACTTACTTGCAAAGAATCAACAACATATAATATTATTGTTAAATCAGGTCACGCTTTTAATTTATTGTTACGTGAAATATTGACTTTTTGGACAATGTGTATGCAATTGTACCAAGACTTTTAAAAAACATTGTTTGGAAAGCATCATACAGACAGCGAAAAAAAAATCTTACAGAAATATATTGTTGTATGGCATCTTGTGGTGAATCTCCTAAGAACATATAAAAGTCCAGGACACCTCCTATCACTTTGTATGTAATGGCAGGGTGAGGTTCAGGCTGTAATACTACATCTGTTAAATAAAGGTAGCAACATAATTACAGGAGGGATCCCAAAAAAATGTACCAGAAAGATTGCAAAATATCAGCAATCATAGCCTTTTCCCATTTAAATTGTATAAAAGGTAAAGTATTGAAAAAAATGTACATGGTATTGCATTGAACTTGTCATTTCATTTCAGTTCTTCTTTTGAGGGACAACATAAGCTCAGCACTTCGTATCACACACACATTTCTGAGATTTTTTTCTGTAAGAGGAATATGTAGTTTGTCTAGCGTTCATTGCGAACATTTAATATGTTTGAAGGTATTAAAATAAATAGCTTTATTATTTATTTTATCTTTGGGTTCTTGGTAGATCAAGTAAGAATTGTGATAAGTACCCATAGCATGGCTATTTTTAAGGAAAACCATGTTCGCTCTTCCATCCTCCTCTAAATTCAGATGAACTGGGTGTGCTCCATAGAGATTCCATTCGTCCTTAATATAAATACATGTATACATTTTCAGTAAATGTTTGTTGAAGAAACCAAATTATGCACTAATAATTTATGCACTTCGTAAAGAATCTAAACAGATCTTTTCCTTAATTTCCATCTATCTAAAATTACATTACATACCATGTTGAATGAAATATTCTATTAAAACATTCACTTTTATCCAATATAAGAAAGAAATTGCTACTATTATGGAATAACCGTGTCTGACAAGCCAGACTTACAACTGGAGCTACATCTCTGGTAAATATTGACCACGTCTTCCAGTTCATGTCATGTTTGAATCGCCTGTGGTTGTGTTCTCCGAAACCATAAACATGTTCAGAAGACAGTCTGGTCGTCAGCTGCATAAACTGGCGGGAAAATATAGTTCCAGGAACTGTGCTGTCGAATCTGAAAAGAAGCAATATTAGTATAAAGATAATCTAATAGGAAATAAAGGATCGCATAACAAAGCTGTGGTTATCAGAATTTTGCCCACATGTTCAAACTATCTATTTTTCAATGATACCTTATCCTATAACAAACTTTTGACCATACAATATAAGTAAATGTTTTAGTTAAACATTTGATATAAAAATGACAAGCTTTGAAAAAATGTTGTTAAATAGTAAAAAAATCCTATGGATCATATGAACGAATTCTTGAACTTCACAGATTAGCATAAAAGCTAGGCTCTCCCTAACGCACCTAATAAGGAACATTTGTGAGCGTATTTATATACACAGACTAAAGTAAGACGAGTATTTTTTTAAAAGCATGCACAGGTACCAAGAGATATGACAGGCTCCCTTGAGGTGCAAAAAAAAAATCAGCAACTGCATGCTTTTTCCGTCTTCGGATGAATTACGGATGGTTTACGGATGAAAATATCCGTAGCTATTTTTCCTGTGTAATATGTCATTTTTTTTTTTGATATTATGCTTTTTTTTTTCATATCAGAGAGACAAACACCTCTTTTACTCTGTGTATATAAAATATGCCATGCCGCCATAAAGACGCCACAATGGAGCCTTTCCTATCCCCTGATACTAGTGGAAGCACATACAATTTTATCTTCATCGTAGAGTTTATGATTCGTTCCACGATGACGCCGAACACTGGCATGGTGACGAATGTAACATTATAATTCTTTACAGCGTTGGCTCTCTCGGGTATTTCCATCTTCAGTGCTTCGTCTGGTATTTCCCAAGCATTCATAGACTGTTCTGGATACATCTACAAACCATAAATATTAATATGAGCGTACATGTATTTCATAGTACCACCATATTTCAGAAGATGACAGAAGGTTTTGAACATAAATTTCAAGACAATTTCTCAAAACTAAAACTGCTTATAACACTATTGGTAACAAAGTGAAACATCAGAGTGTTGCTAGAAACTTATCATTATATATATGTAAATTTGTTAACACCATCATTTTTACACTAAAATATAATTCTAATACCGCAATTTTATTCTTAGTACTTACTTATTAAGAAGAAAAGACTTATCCTCGTTCTAAACACCCCCTCCCCGCCAAAAAATCCATTCTTGTTCTTTATAGGACACGTTGTTATTGGTTACTATAGTATTTTGTTTTTTTAAAAGCAATGCTGTGGCCAAGTTAGAAAAAGCCAAGAGTATTTTTTTCTCATGGTGCAAATGTTACATATACTACTAGTTAATTTATTGTTATACAATCTAAATGTAATTCGTACATATATTCTAAGAGCTTTCTCATTAAACATCTCTACATCTACACTGATATTGTCATAGACATCCATTCCGTAGACTTTCTGCATCCCCTTTCTCCGTAGCCTCGCGGACCATTTTGATGCCTGGATGTTGATGCTACCAACCAATTCATAACCCACGTCGTCGTGGACTACACACGGTGGTGTCTTTTCTCCGCCGTGCCTATTTTGCCAAATGCACCTGTAAAAAAGTTCAATATTTTTCTTCTTCAAATACACTGAAACGATTGTCCTGATAAACACTATTGATGAAACTCTAACATCGTAAATATGCATGGTTTGAAACATTGGTACCAATTTTTTTTTATCAAAATTGACCCAAATTTCGATCAAACAAATTTAAAATGCATCATACAAAACATGCAAAAGGTAATTTGTATAAAGACCCATGAATACGTATTATCATGTCAAATCTTGAAATATTATATTTAAAGAAAATATCTGCTTATGATAGCAGTGGTGTATCTTAGTACTCTAAAGAGCTTATCAAACTTTCTTTATTAGTTTACATATGCATAGATTTAAAACTGGATTATATATACATAAGAGCCACTATTTGACAGTAAAAGACTGTTTTTCGTTTGAAAAAAAGAAAAAAAAACTGGTCATACTTGACCCATTTTTTGATACATGTATGCCTAACACAAAAAATGCCGTCTTATATTGGGATAGAGGCTATTGAAAGAAGAACAATAATTATAGGAAATATACTGTTTGAATAGAAAAATAACAATATGTTTTTGCAAATATTTTAACTTCTTGCATTTGATTTAAATCGATCATTTTTTCACATTTATTTATTTTTGCAAATAAAAAAAAATTGACCCATATTTCGATCAAACAAATTAAAAATGCACAAGACAAAAAATGTATAACTCATAAATACATGTACGTAAAATATTGTTTATTTATGTCACATCCTAAAATATAAAAAAAATATTTGCTTATGATAACAGTGGTGTATCTTAGTATTCTAACATGTCTAAAGGGCTTAGCAAACTTTCTTTATTAGTTTACATATACATAAATTTAAAACTTGATAATGTTGAGTTTAGAGCCACTATTTGACAGTAGAAAGACTGTTTTTTGTTTGAAAGAATAAGGTTAAACAATAGAACAAAAATGGTCCTACTTTACCCATTATTGATACAAAAATCACTGTCTTATATGGGGAAAAAAGTACAATAATTATAAGACATATACTGCTGGATATACTGCTGGATTTAAAAAAAATATATGTTTTGGGCAGATTTGCATTAGATTTTAATTCATCATTTTTTTCTCATTTTAATATTTATCTTTTCAAATCAGAATTTTCCGTACATGCAAGTGGCATCAAGTTATAAAACTAATCAATTCATGAACCAACATGTCGTAATTATTTAATTAGATAAGAATTGATTGCCATAAAAGAAAAATGTCCTTGATTGTTAATTAGTCACTCAATTTCAATCAAGGCGTTTCCCTTTTAATCAAGTGACCCAAGCTTGGCATCAAAAAGTTCTGCCAAGCCTTCAATCAGTTTAGCTTGGACAAGGAGTCCATCAATCGGTTACCGACAGAGGAAAGGGATCATAAATAGCTATTTACATGTTGAAAGATTCATTCCACCTTCATCTGTTCTCGGAAAAACGCACTTGTTTGGAATTAAAATTGTAAACTTTCAAATTTGTTCAAAATGATGAAATTTGTTGTTACCAGAAAATCACTACCACCAGGATATCTCAGGAAAACATTACCCGACGACGTGTTTGCTACCAACACACCAAAAAAGTCTAAAATAAGGAGAAGCAAGTCAGATTCGGTTGTTACACCTCTAAAACTGCAAGTTGTAAAAGATTCGCAAGACTTCAACACAAAAGATTTTACAAAAGAACATTTCTTGGAAACAACCGGCATGAAGAGCGCGGTACTGCCGATCACGAGTGCCGGGAGTGAAAATTTCACCCCCGTGAGAATGGATACCGAGTTAACAGTTCAAATGATTGTTTGGAGCAACCAGTTGAGAAGAATCAAGAAAAAGACAGAGATGCTTCGTGAAAAAGACATTGAAATTCGCAAAAGGTTTGAAGACATCAGAAAAAGAGCGAAGCGTGTTTTCGAACAGACGGATTTGGAAGTCACGGAAGAACATTCAGCAACGCCTAGCAAACAGATGAAAATGAACTTTGGAACTCCAAAGCAGCTACCCAGAGTAGAACAACTACGATCTGGAAAAACACCAAAGACAAGAAAGAGACCCTCAACTCCTAGAAGACTGCTAAAAAAGAGCACAAGTGCATCAAGAATTAAGATGTCGAGGAAGGATAGTTTCCGAAATAGTAAGTCTGAATCTGATCTTTCCCAGGATATAAACGAACTGATGGTGTTTAGTCCAAGCCCAAAGACAAACTTTAGTGAGATGTCTAATTTTGGACAGTCCCCGTTGCTAACAGTGTTCAGACAAGGGAAACGATGTACTTTTTGCTGAAGATATGATGATGAGATGCACACTCAGTTCTAATTGTGCCAAAGACATTTATGTTCTTATTATAAAGTGATTGTTGTGTTGTTAATGATTTTATTGCTTGTTACAATATTTAATGTATAAGTTATTAAAGTATTGTTAAACTCAAATTTTTCTACAATTTTATTTACAGTTTGGTCCTTTATGAGTTTATCTTTACAACTCTTAAGTTATGAAAAGAAGGGATGTCTATTTTACCAACACCACCAACCACATTATTGTGGCAGGTTCTGACTACCTTATCAGGCACATGAAAAACTCAGCTGATGTCCATCGAGAGATCGTACGTGTCTCAGCTGATCGTGTCTTAGCTGAACAACTAAGTCGAGTTTCTGGTATTCAGCTGAAAGTAACACGCCTCTTTATTTGTTAATTGCTTTTGAATGTTTGATTTAACCACATTCTTTGGTTTTTCTAGTCAGGTTGTAAACAAAAATGCATTGAATAAAAACTTCCAATGGTCGCATAAGAAATAAAACAGATAAATGCACTCTTATTTCTTAAAAGAAATACCAAACGTTTATTCGAATTTAAAAGTCAACAAAAGAAGACATTGTTCCAACGTCACAACAAGCGAAAAAGAATAAGAAAAGCCAACTTCTAGTATACTTTAAACACCGAAACCAAATCTGTATCGCTTTGTACAGTTAGACTCTTCGCTGCACAAAGAAAAGGTTGCGAAATTACATATTTAAACAAATTACACTTTGGGGGCATAGATTAAATATTCGAACCATACAAACAACGCAAACCACTTGTAAACAATGTTTCAGCTGAAGTCTTTTGTATATATACAAGTGATGAAGTTATCAGCAACTTCCTTAAACAAGTTCAGTGTTCCCATACTGCATAACGAGGCAGAAATTTTATCAAAAGTCCCCGCCCAGTTAAAAAAAAAACAGAGTACTAAGATTAGAAGTTAGAAAAGGTTATTGTACACTAAAATGCAGGAGGTACACATGGACTCGGAAATAGATAATGAGATGTGGAATAAGTGTACGCGACACATCCTTCGATATAAACGATGATTTAAAAAATCCAGGTCGCTCCTCGCTGTTTTGCAACTGGCCCTGGATAGAAAATAAACTATACAAATGATTCAAGCCCAATCCTAAAGTAGTCTTAAAAACAAGAGACTACGCCCAAATAAGTCACTCTTTTTGGTTCGAAAAGTTATGTTGAGAAGACAATGCAAAAAATGCTGTTCATATCCGATTAAAAACCATGTAAATACATAAATATGAAAATCTCTATGACGTCGCGCACGATGTTCATACTATCGTTCAAAACGTTACCCAAGTTTAAAGAAAATCACTTTGTAAAAATTGCCGAAAACATAACAAATAAGAAAATTATATCAAATTAAAGTATAAATTCTGTAGAATAGTTTTTGTTAAGTCTTTTCCTCATTCTTTTACGCAGAACAACAGGATCGTTTTGAGAAAATTGAAAAGACGTAATTTTCGTGCTGTAGACGCGTAACATAATCAACCAAACATCTTTGCATTTTAGGGTGTAACTTTTTTAAAAATTGAGTTATTCATGTCATATTTTATAAACCGAGACTTGTGGACCAACTAAAAATATTTTTGGCTGAGAAAAATCAAAATAAAGCGCAATTTTGTTTTGATCGCCATTTTCCACTTGAAAAAAGTATGTAGACGCTGCGAAAATTGACCCACTAAATTATTTTTCGACAAGCGATTTTATTTAAATAACATATTAAACCAACGACAATAGTTCTGATCTCAAACATACAAAACATTTAGACATTTTTCTAGATACTTAGACCATATTTGGACGTTTTATGTGTGATTTTATTTCAACAGGCGCGGAAAACAAAGTAATACAAAAATGTCACAAAAACAAAAAACGACGTTCTCAAGTTTTTTAGTCAATGAACCATATAACTTTATCAGGTGAAGTCGAATGTTATTATTTTCGCCTTTAAGATATGTTTTTCTGCAAGTGTATTCCTTTTCAAATAAGAAATTTAAAATCATCTAAAGGGTTCCTTCTTGTAAAGATCTCAGTTTTAGTACAAGCAAGTCAAATGTCACACGACGTAAAAATGGCCGTTTTTGGCGTCGGAAATCTTTTTTGTCAAAATTATCATAACTCCAATAAAAAGACGAAAAAATAAAACAAATTTTTGCTTATATTTTTCGAATGTGCATTTATTCAAGTAGATGTATCTTAAAATTTGAAAATGTTCTAATTCATAATTAAACGCACTTACATTTTTTCGATTTCTCACACAAATGTCACACGTCCGAAAGGCAAGAGAAAGTACTACTATTCTTACGTTTGCTTCAATATTTGAGACAATGTATCTTTTGTTTTACAGTTCTGGATTAAAACTTTGAAACCATTTTAAAAATGTGCATTTGGTCAACTTGTTGTAGACCTAGCTTCAGAATTGTATGATAAAAATTATCTAAACCATCGGATTTTTACGATTTCGCACTTGAATGTCACGCTTGCTCATTTTTGACGTTTTTCAATATTCAAAACCAATATTCAAAACGACGTAATCATACACGTTTTAAAGACAAATCCCACTATTCAAATCTGACGTTAGGAATTTCTTAAAAACTTGTACATATAATCATGAGTATTGGAGAACTAAAATAAGCTGATAAAAATCATATGCCACCGTGCTTATTTCAAAGATATATCAACATAAAATATATAGAAATTTGACGATTCAGAAAAATACATACCTTTTCCTGAATTCGATTAAAAACTTTAATAATAATGCTAAAAACACGTTTTGAACACCAAATTAAAAAGAAAATGATTATCTCTAAGATATTGTGATTCAACAGCATAATGTTTTCATTATAAGCTGTTTTTATTAGTGATAAACTTTTTCCCGCCAAAACGGCCGGCGCCGTTTTTGAAAGTTTTAATTATGTTTTTCTCAAACTTCTAACGTTGAGAATTTTCTCATACTTTCTATAATCAACCGTCTTCATTTATCATTGCAATTAATAGTTTAAAAAGTAGGGGTAACCGATCAAATAAAAAAGAAAACTGGCATCAAATACACAATTTTATGGTATTTTTGGTAATTGGACGTACCACGTTATTCAATGCACACAGTAACGTTACGCTAAAATGAGTTTTTTAACGTTGAGTTATATTCAGGCATATTATACAATTCGCGAGACATTTTCGACAAAAAAATAGAGATGATATTTCTGGATTAAATGACAGCGCTTCCGCAAATGGATTACAAGTAAACCAGACCATTTTTGAAACCGAATTTAATTCTTATACCATCCTCCCGCCTTATAAATTGTTGATATATAAATTTATATAGTAATAGGGATGTCAGTCCGTGTGTGTGTCCTTGTGCCTGGACCGTTACGCCTAAGGTGCTCACCTCTTATGCGCCAAATCTTTACAATGATCTTTCATGGAATTTTCATACAATCTTTGTGATTATATAATAGATATATGTATGTATGCCCATCTTCTTTAAAAAATGATCTGATGTTTTTGGAGGGATGAGGGTTGTTTGTCGTTCCTATTTGTTAGCTACCGCGCAAAGTTTTTCTAGTTTAGTAGAATATATTTGCGGCGGGAGACAAAAAGAGAAGAGGGAAAAAAGTGTTGAAAGTTCCAGGCATTACCTTTTGATTTGATTGGGGCGCGTTACTCGTAAGAGGCGGTCCACCCATAAGATTAAAATTGAGTATAAAAAGCACAGAAAAAAAATCCAACATTAAACTAGACTGGGACATACGTTATGTAATTTTATAAAGTACATACAATTTCATAGCTTTGGTGTGTTCTTCAAATTATACATTGTACATGTAAACCTTTGTTTTGAACTAGGAAATGTGTCTATGAGTCACGGATCCCCCCAGCTCTTAAAATAATAATGAACCCCAACGTGTAGCACCCGAGATGTCTATCTTGACCAAGAATTAAACCTAAGTGTTAACAAAAGTGGTTACGGAAGTACAACCTACATACATGGGAGAGTAATAAAAACGGATTCTTTTCTGCATAAAAAGTACCATGCTATAGTAAAAAACCTTTGTACAAAACACTATTCATGATATTTTATACATGCGTGACATCCTTTATTAGAGTTGGAGAAAGAAATTCGATTTGCTCCATCACGAGTAAAGCGACCGCATTGTAGCTCCGCCAAATTAACAATGTCAAAGGAGCTACATTTTTGTACCTAAGTCAATTGACTATACAAACTTAATACAACATATTTATCTTAAAGGCTTAAAACCGGGAATGCCATATATACACAACATTTCAGCAACGACTCGACTATCATTAAAACGGCAAACAAATAACAAAAGACAAAATAAACATCAAAGGAGAATATAGTGACAATAAAACAAGTGGAAATTCTATATTGCGACTTCGATTTCTGTATAATGTTAGGAAGCACCCGTCCATCAACTTTTCGGAAAGACGGCAAAATTCTATCGAAACAATGGACGAACGTCACAATGACGTTGCGCTTTTCAATGCGTAAAAACAATAGTGGGATTTGTCTTTAAACAAACTGTCTGCGTTTATTTTTTTTTTCATCCTTTTATCTTTATTTGTGGGAAGGCTCATTCCCCTTTGATGTGAACATACTGGTGTGTGTTTATATAAATATATGCAAAGTATAAACAAAGAACAACTTATAAATAAATACGTAATTACTAGTATTATATAATAAAACAAGAAAATGACAAACATGACACGAGAAGCAAAATATAAAATAAAACTGAATTCTGATAAATATTCTAAAATGTTTTGAATGGAAAAAAGTCATACCTAAAAATATCATATACTATCGGAAGAAGCAAAGCAGATTGTAAAAGCACAATCACATTTGTTTGTTCAACGTCAATTTGACGACGTTACGGAAAGTGGTACCAATATCGTGCGCGACGTCTATATATAGCATATTTATGCCCCCGCCGCAAGTTTCTGTTTTGACTGGACCGATATGAAGTTTTCTGTTAAGCTTTTCTAAAAAAAATGCAAATGAGTATTATTTGAATTTGTAAGGGCAATTTGATATTAAAAATTATACCCGTATGTCAAAAGCAACTTTAAAACCTGGCAGACTACATCCTCTTATTTGGAACTATCAAGCGGTGGCATCCCTGTCGCATGGATCACCGGGTATTACCGACAGTAGTTTACTGTTGGCAAACTGGAGTCACAACAAATTTACGGTGTACGAGTTTTGACAAATTAAGAAAAGGACATTAGGAGAAGATAGTTGACAACAGACTAGAATTGGACTGCTGTCAACACTTTTCTCCTTTAACTGTTCTTTTCTTTGTTTAAAAGTGATGCACAGGTATTTTTTTTTGACCGCCAGTTTGCCAGTGTTAACCGTAGCCGCTAATACCTTGTTTACACACATTTTGCAACTTTTCTGTCTATCATTTTGCCTTTTAAACTTATTTTTTTGGTCAATTGTTCAATGATGAGTTTTCTTTTCCAATATCAAAAGTGCGCTTGACAGGCATATACAATGTTTACCCTGCCTTTATGATTTTGAAGCGTTTAAAAAATAAATACATGTAAAATTAAGTAAAGTTCAAGGTTAATTTGAGAAAAAAATATGTATTAAATAATACATAACCTTGAGATTCTTCGTGTTAAAATACATTTTACAGAAAGAGTTTAATAGAAGACGTAAATAAGATTATTAACATTTATTTTCAACGCATAAAGAATAAAATAAAGTACATGAATTACATGTAGACGAAGTTTAAAAAAATAAAGTAAAGAAAGAAACTTATAGCACTCTCTATTCCTGTAGAACATACATACCCTTTTGTTGAATCACAAACACTTTTAGTTGGGTTTTTCACCGGGCATTCCACAACACTGTCCGTCCTAGAATCTTGCACCGATGGTTTAACGGTAGGCGCTGTTGTTTGTTCGTTTACCATTTGCGCATTATATTGCGGTACATTCTTGTTTTCATTTTCCGAATCACTTTGTCGAACAAGTGAAACTATTGAAACAGCTAGTGCAGCTGCAGCAACAATGAACAATATAACTCCAAAACAATAGATTCTGCCTCCATTTGTCTTTTGTGGTTTAACATCATATCCATAAGCGGACATATTGAATTTTAAGTGTTTTTTTCTTCTTTTCAGAATGTAAAAGGTAAAAATCTATATGTCAGTATCCGACTTCCAAAAATTGCAGTGATATATTAAAGGATTTTCGTGACAACTTAATTTGAGAGGTTCAAAATGGGGAAATCTTCACGAATTTCAAACTTGATTTCCTAGTATAACAATTTATTCACAAAGACTTTAAATTCTTTTTATCAGAGTTAAGGCTGTTATACGCAAAATAAAAAAAAAAGATTTATGATGAAAAAAAAATATTTATCAATTGTATTTAAAGAGGCACTCATTTATTTTGAAACGTGGATCCTCATCTCAAGGGAATAACATTTTTCAAGACAAAATGAAAAGGAGGATATATGTTTTTCTTTGTTATGTAATAAAAAGTGTAGAGGAAAGAGATGCGAACTACAGAATCTAAAAGTGAATGAAGGGATATGGAAAAGAAAAATAAATAAATAAATAGTAGTAGTATACAGAGAAAACAAGTTATTATTCTAATAAAGTAAAACGGATAACATTTTGATTAGAGATAAATAGGAGAAAGAGCAATGTTTTTCTGTTCCATCTTTTTTGGGGAGGGAAATATGATTTTTTTCTTGAACGTTCAGAGATCAGAGATTAGGAGCCCCCTACCGATAATAAATGACGGGTGCCAAAAGCGAGATGCCTTTGTAGATGGCGAAACAAATATTTTCTGGACATATAGCTTATCAAACACAGTAGTGGGATGCGGATAAGCTTATTTACAGATAAAGAACCCATTCAGACATGTGCCTTTAAGGTCATTGAAACTCTAATCAAAATATTTGCGTTGTTTACTTCCATGAGCAACTGATTTGGTTAGAATGTTGATATTTTGCGACGCAACAAAAGAAAGAGAATCCCCCTTTTTTTGCCCCCCCCCCATTACAACATGTTATCTCGTGTCCATCTGTACGTACATACTACGTCCGTACGTACGAGTTCCGTCAAGCTTTTCTCATAAACCGTACATGAGAATGATTTGAAACTTGGTAGGATGGTTCAGTATGACAAACAGTACGTTCTAAGCGATTTTCAGATCTGTTGGACTTATACTTCTTATTTGGGATTGGTCGAGACGAAAATTTTAATCAAAATCCGTCAAGCTTTTCTTGGCAACCGTAGATGTAAACGATTTGAAACTTGTAGGATTGTTCAGTATGACTAACTGTACGTCCTATAAAGGACTTTCAGAACTGTCGAACTTCTACTTCCTGCTGAAGCCCAACGGGGGCATCCGTGTCCCATTACCCATCCGTCCTTATTTTCTTATGATTCTAATATTGTTAGTATATTGCTATTTGGGAATACCACAGGCGTTTGGGTCCAGGGGCGGTGTTCTCGAAGCTATCTTAGGACTAAGACGTGTCCATAGACCATCTAAAGACTCGTCATAGTTTTAAGTCGTGTTCTCGAAGCAGTCCTATTTTAAGTTCTTGTCTTATTTTAGGATAAAAACTAAGACACCAAATTTGATGTCTTTAGACCATCCATTCTTCCGTAAATGACTCTTTTCAGTGTGAGATGACCAGGTTGAGATGCGAGCACGTGCAGCGATCTCACACTGGTCAATTATCCAATTATAACCGCCGGTACTGATATTGATCGATGATGTCGACCAATGAAATGCACTGTTATTTTATACTTTCGGTTTTTAGAATGAAGTCCTCTAAGGTTTCAGAATATAAAATTTAATTTCTTACGGAAGAAATAGGTACTTACACGCGTTCTTGGAAAACTGGCAATGATCTTTCACTCGTGATAGAATTTTTTGAGTCTTTTGACTCGTTCCGCTGCACCCCACTCGCAAAAAGACTGAAAAATTCTATCACTCGTGAAAGATAGTTTCGAGAAACAGATTAGGATGGTCTAAAGATGGTCCAAACTAGGTCTCAAAATTTGACTTTAGACAAATTTAAGGATACTTTCGAGAACACCGCTCCTGGATTTTATTCTTATTTATTGTGTGTATATAAACAAAAATCTGACCCTCGCTAGCGGAAATAGAATAGAGACGAGATGAAAATTTTATATATGCGTTTTTATCATAAAGTAAAATCCTGGACCCAAACATAGTATAGAGACGAGATGAAAATTTTATATATGCGTTTTTTATCATAAAGTAAAATCCTGGACCCAAACGCCTGTGGGGAATACATAAAAAAAGAAAAGAAAATCGTTTCGCGATGTCATTAAACTTTTAAAAAAAACTTACTTTAATCGGATAATAAAAAATAATGAGATGTGTATGCGACATAGCTTACATAACAAGCGACATACTTGATCGCTATAATGCTTAAAAATGACAATTAGCTAAACACCTATCGAAATTTTAAAGTGAGTATCAAAATATCAATATTTCTACCAAAGACACTAAAATCAAAAATTTAACCAAAATATTTAATTCATATTCTTTGCGTTATAGATTTTGAAGCCATTTATTCGTTTCCAATTGATTGTTTTTAAACTTGTGAGCTTTATAAAAAACATTACCATAATATTCAGGATGTGATATTTCTTTACTCTTATCAGAAATCGACGTGTACAATTAAATTTTTCAATAAATTAGCTTCTCGATGATCAATGAAAGACTAGTAATTAAGAACTCGCCCCGACCCCCAAAAAAATATGAAGGGTAATTTTAACGAACTCCAACCATAAGTGAAAAATAAACAGTGAGTGAGTGAATGAGTTGGTGTTTTACGCCCTTGAAACGCTCTAAAGGTTATTTAAAGGCGATGAACATGAAAAGGATGACAAAATGAACATAAAATGGCCAGATGCAGTACCACCGAAACTTTTGAAACACCTCTCTAAAACCATCTCTCCAGCACTTACATGGATATTTCAAACATCACTCGACACTGGAAAAGTACCCTTAGACTGGAAGACCGCCAGCATAGTACCCGTCTTTAAAAAAGGTGATAAATCAGCCGCATCTAATTATAGGTCTGTCTCTCTCACAGCGATCTGTTGTAAACTACAAGAACATATTATCTACAGCAATATTATGGACCATCTTACTCACCATCAGATTCTATCAGACAGCCAACATGGCT
Organism: Arcuatula senhousia; assembly: GCA_963971305.1. NCBI lineage: Eukaryota > Metazoa > Mollusca > Bivalvia > Mytilida > Mytilidae > Arcuatula > Arcuatula senhousia. The sequence continues at coordinate 52,907,774 of OZ020304.1, forward strand.
TCAGAGCTCGTCGATCTTGTGAAACACAACTCGTTACCACCATCCAGGACCTAGCAAAGAATCTATCTGAGGGGAAGCAGATTGATGCAATATTGCTGGATTTTTCCAAAGCATTTGACAAGGTTCCCCCACAAGAGATTACTTCTTAAGCTCCACCATTATGGGATAAGGGGCAACACCTTACAATGGATACAGCACTTCCTTGAAGACCGAACTCAGCAAGTTCTTCTAGAGGGCAGCCATTCAACAACTTTCTCAGTAGACTCAGGAGTACCACAAGGGACAGTCCTCGGTCCACTCTTATTCCTTCTTTTCATCAACGATCTTCCAGAGGCAGTTACATCTCACGCCAGACTTTTTGCTGACGATTGCCTTCTGTATCGAGTCATTAACACCAAGACCGATCAACAACAGTTGCAATCAGATCTTAGAAAACTGGAAGAATGGGAGCAAACATGGCAGATGTCACTCAACGCTGACAAGTGTTTTACACTACACATAACCAGGAAACGAAAGACAATGGAACACAAATATACCCTACACAATCAGACTCTTGAAGTCACCAAAGACAGTAAATACTTAGGAGTGTCAATCAGTAGTGACCTAAGCTGGACCACACATATAAACACCATCTCTGCTAAAGCCAACAGATCCATTGGATTTCTACGACGCAATATCCACTCATGTCCCAAAGAGGTGAAATCAACAGCCTATACCACTTTGGTGAGACCCGCCGTAGAATATGCCAGTGCTGTGTGGGATCCCTTTAACAAAAACCAAATACAACAACTAGAAGCTATTCAAAGAAGAGCAGATCGGTTTACCTACAACAACTTCCATGACAAAGACCCAGGAGCTGTAACATCCATGCTCGCAAACCTGGGATGGGAAACCTTAGAACAACGACGTGCAAAAGCAAGAGCTGTAATGATGTATAAGATTACCAACAACCTTGTTGACATCCCATCTGCCAATATTCTGACACCAGCTGACAATAGGACACGGAGCAACACCGGATTTAGAACAATATACACCAGATCTGACATTTACAAGTATTCTTTCTTCCCCAGGACCATAATCACCTGGAATCTAATACCACTGGCCATACGACAGTCCACAACGGTTGAACAGTTCCGAGCCGGCATAGTACCTTTGGTCCTTGCCGTGCAGTCCACGATGTAATCAACTCTAAACTCCGTTTTTAATTGTAAATACGATTGCTTTTAACTGTACAGTTTGACGCATGCACGGAGATATAACACTCAGTACTGAGTACTCTCTAGACGGGAAGAAGAAGAAGAAATGATGATAAATGAAATATGGGGGTGGGGTAGAAAACCCAGGAACAGTCAATTTTTGAAGAACCACAGGAAAAGGTGGGTTGAGGCGGAAAATTTAGCCTATGTGGTGCGCTACATGGCGGTCCACAAAGGGGTCTTTTAACGTGCATGAAGTGTGGAACTCCCAACACGCGTTGGCCCACTATGGTCAGCGGTCAGTTTTTCTGTATTATAGACCTGACAACCCCACGGACGAGGGCTACCCTATTCAGCAACCTAGGGTACACACTTGGTTGCTCTGTGGGCTGAGCACTGACACGAAAACAGAATCCCAAGACCCAATAGTCGCCTCTTACTACAAGCTAGACTCTGCTGTAGGCCTATCCGCCACCGGGCCCCACACGGGGCGAAGAAGACATTATAAGTCATTATATACTTTTCTTGCCAAAGTCAAATTAAGACTTTTAAAGAGCTGCTCCAGAATTACGTTTCTAGTATATCCTTGACTTATATCTTGACAAAAAACAACAATCAATCAATCAAGAAAAATGATACAAAATTAGAGATGTCGTTGCACATTTTACTTGTCAGACAGAGGCGCGGATTAGGTATACAATTTTATAAAAGCTCGATGAAGGCTTCCTATGTGTATGCTTATTTAAGGTCTATGCCTTACTCGTCCATTGATTTTGTAGGTTATCCCACCTTTTTGTTATTAATTTATCATGCTTGTATGTTTTCAAAATGTTTCCTGTTAGAACTTCGTCAAATATTCAAACATAATAATGAACCAAATTGCGCTTTCTTTCTAGCTTTTGGGAATGCAACAGAGCATATTTTTTTTACAGAAAATTGGGCATTTGTCAAAATTTATACAGTAAAAAAAATTCTGATATTTTTATTCCACCTGGCCAAAGGTCCATGTAAGCTTATGCCATCACGATGAGTCCGCCGTGGTCGTCCGTAAATAATTTCAATTGCTTTTGAAGACCTCTTGGAAAATTTTGGTAATAGAAGCACCTTATCGCCTGAAAGATTTGAAAGCTGCTTTTACACTGTTTGCAACTTAAAAAATCACACCATACAAATAACACGATTGATTGATTGTTTTTTGTCAAAGATATACATAATCTACATAATCAGAACAAGATATAACAAAATATAAAATGGTATGGCGATTGAAAAGAAAAGTGACCACGAATTTTAACTCCTACTGGAAAGATTCGCTAGGACTCGCAGAAATGTTTCAATCTGTTGTAGCATCAAGGAGTTTTTTTTTTCTCCGAAGTCTGCAGATGGAATGCCTGTATACATGTGAAGTGTACGCTAAACAACTTTTGTCCTTGACCAGGCTATCAGTTCACTCCGTCAGTTCCAGTAACGAAATTTTTTGCACCGTCGGCCTTCGGGACAGTCAATGCAGATTTGTTCGAGATTAGTCCATTAATGTTGTCACATATCTACATTAGACTGGTTAAGTTTTATCAGTTTAATTGTTTGTTGTAGGTCATTTATATGATTTAGATAAATAGAGACGCTTTTGGGTCATCCCATGATAAAACTGCAATTAATCAATTAAATTCGTTAGACCAACTGTCTTTTTTTTTACTTCACATTTTAGTACCATTAAGATTTTCTTTCCTTTTAGCTTGACGATTCCATACGAATTGAATTGGTCGGCAGTTTTTCTTCAGGGGTTTCTCATACTCGCATTAGGTCTGTAGGCGGCGATCATCTGAACATCGCGATATATAAGAAAACTCGAATAAGCAAAAATGATACACTAAGAGGAAACATATGGGGAAAAATGGCTTCTTGGTAAGAATTTCATGGGTAAAATTTTAATTTCATAAATAATGCCAAAAGGGGATCTACATTTTTGAATCAATTACAATTCATATTATATATATAGATAAGTTATCCTAGCTATAAATAAATAAAAAAAAATCTAATAAGTATTAAATAAAACAAAAAGTCGAAAATTCAGTTGATGATGTCCTCAGCTATCCGCAATTCAACCTTAATTACTGACCCTATTGCAAGATAGACTAAATATGTACTAAATATGTCTCGTCACATGTATGAGATATCCGAATAAATATAATTGATAATAATATCTGAAATTGATAACCAATTAATAATAATAAAAATGGATTTTTGTTCGTTGTTCGAATTGTCATTTATGATTTTCACGTGTGCCTTTATTTGGGGATTATTTCATCATAAGCTATTGGAGAGTGAGGAAAACTCTTATTACTTTTCAGGGGACCAACGATGTGGCAGGTATATGTATGGCAAAAAGGTTAAGAGTCACGTTCTTTATGTTCAATTTGGCTTATTTTTGTTAAACTTTTCCATCTTCCAATTAGTATAATTCGAATGCTGCCAGTGAGAGGTTCCAATTTTAAAGTTTGCATCTATATACAGCATAAGCAAATCAACTGTTTCTTTGGCAATCGCTTTGGGACTGTATTTTGAATATAAAGGATCGATGGTAAAAAAAATCCGCGTATAGTCACGTCCTGGACGTCAGTATCACCCCCCCCCCCAAATTAATCGCTCTGACACGAAAGTCCTACGTACTAGAGTTTTCCTCTTTCTTGCACGTCTGAATACGAGTATTCGGTCAATAAACGTACAGGTTTCTATCTTCTGAGATATATCTTCTAATCAAAATATTCATGAACAACATACCCAAAATATTCGTTTATTTTTACACCCGCTATATGCTACTTTGCTGTTATGGTTCCATTATATGAAAGGTGTATACATTTTCGAAGGAGGGGAATGCTAAAAGAAGAAGTGGGGCATTCGAATGTCAAAAGTCCGAAATGGCAAAAAAAAAACAAAAACAAAAAAACAACCAACAGTAAACATTAAGAAGAAACAGACAACATATAAAAAAACACACACAAAATGAATAGCAATCAACAACGCAAAGTCATTACGAGAGTGAATTCAGGTGCACCGGAAGGTTAAGCAGTTCCTGCTTTGTGCAGAACGGATGTCGAATCCTGTGAAGAAGAACAAAATAAAACTCTATGACAAACCTCCATCTGTACTCATCTCAGTACAGAGAGATAGAAATCCCATATTTGTCTATAAGCGTATGATGACAGGTCATTATGTGTCAACCGTGATTCTCTATCGAGAAAATCTATGTATGTCCCACGAGCTCTGAAATAACGAATCGGTTGTGATATGTAAACCCAATGAGCTCGACCTAACTGAATGTTGCTACAAGAAGGGAAAGTTTACGATTGGAAAGTTGAAGTCATCATGATTACTATAGATTTTTGTTGAACGTCTTCCTTGCGTGTTCATTTTTAGATGTAGATCTAAATATAAGAGCAGAATTCTTAAAATCCGTAGTGTTCTTCATCTCAAGTTTCTGTGGATGTATGAGATGAGAAAGTCACAAAGAACTATCTAGTGAACATCATCAATATAGTGGAGGGCGAGGTTTAAGATAGAGCTAGTCAACATTTTTATGTAGAAGTGATGTAAGAAGTCTGTTTCATTAAGGAGCACAATCAAGATACTTTGCATAAATAAAACGGTAAAAACAAGATATACAATCAATTATTCACAGAGCTTTTTTTCTATTTCAGCATAAGTTACAAAAGACAACAAAGTAACAAGACAGTTAATCCTTTTCTATCGAACTTTGATATTTTGGAAGATTTGAAACTCCAAGAACAATCATGGAGTGGGTTGTTGATAGGAAAACACCCAAATGACCAAACTATTGAAGCCTTAACTTTGGAGTTACAACTGATTAGATGCAATACAGTTGCAATACAGGTATAAACAATTCTTTGAATCCGTAGCTGTCTGTCAGTACATTTTATGCCCCATTTTCGAAAATAGGGGCATGCCTTTGGGTCTGTTCGTTCGTCTGTCTGTCTGTCCGTTCGTCCAAAATGTTGCAAGATGGGGCATTATGTCTTTCGGACATATTCAAGATTCAAGTTTTTTTTATCACCATTACTTATCATACTGATTTGATCATCTCACTACCCCTATTGCGTATCACAACCGTGCTGTGTTTTGCAAAGTTTGGCGCCATAAAACCTGGTTCACCCTACCATTTGAGACCACAAAGTCAAGTCTTGGACATTTGAGTTTGATAATCCCCATCTTGTTATTACCTTTATTGAAAATTAAGAAAGCGCATTTTTTTTTATTCGCACTTCTTTGCATGATCAAATTTACTTTTTCACTGGTAATACTCGAACAACAGCAAGAAGGTAGCCAAGCCAATTTGTCGTAAGTCTAAAAACATTGAAAAAATGATACAAACACATTTTTTTTTATCTGAAATGGCTTCGAATCGTTGATAGAAGGAAGAGGCCCGGAATTATGTTAACCATATAATTCTGTTAGTATGGTTTTAGTCTTAGTGTTTTTTGCATAGGTTTATCCGAATTCAAGTAAACCACAACTCACAAACAACTATAGATACCCCACTACCAATCCCAGTGAGTTTAAAGCAAATCTCAACATCAACACCAAGCGTGAACTGGAGGTCTACATCAGAAATGTTACCGATGAAAAGCTTGTGTGAGGACTGTTTTATCGTTAAGTACTTTGAATGTTAGTTCTCAATGAAAGCGTTGCATGTTTGTTTCATATTGTTACTGATTTAAATATGAGTGTTTGAATTAAACAAAAGAGATTGATGATTTTTTTCTTTTTGAAAACTCATATTGCACAAATGAACATAGAAACTATTTACGATTTTTCTAATAAGAAAAAAAAAAGAAGAAACCCCCTTTTAAAACAACAATTATCATCCTTTCAATTGAAGTTTTCGTGTAAATCGTTTGTTTTATTTGTTTGTGTGTATTTCATTTTTAAAGACCTGAATCGCTGTTCAGACAAGGTCTGAAATTGATTTGTTGATTCTTTATTACAGGAGAAAGCTGAGAGTAATTGGACTAATTTGGCACCAGCTACTGTTCATAGAATCCGGGTTTAACATCGAAAGCTTAAAGACAGACACTGGAGAATGGTACATTTGGTCAACGAAACAATCCCACAATGTATTTCAGGTTGGAAAACCTTCTATTTAGTTTAACTGAATGTTTTTCCTGTTTTTCTCAGTGTGCATCATAGTGATATTTATTCCCCCCATTAAGCATTTGATCACAGCTTTCTGAAAACAGGTAATCAAAAAAAAAAGCAAAGGTGTACCAATGGGGTAATCAGTATCATAAAACAGTTAAGACGAAGACAAAACCGGTAGACAAAAAATCATCATAACAAAACAAACCACATAACAACATAAAACACACATAACAACAAAACCGCATTCAGCAACGTGAACTCGTCGAAACGAGAGTGAACTCAGGTGCTCCGGAAGAGTAAGCAATTCCTGCTTGCTATACAACACCCGCCACGTTGCCAAAGATCGATTTAGTGCTGGTCAAATTCAGAAAGGATGACAGGATTGCTGGTTCCTGTATTTCTTTACATCATAAATAAATTTGCAGTTAACAATAGGTGTTCTCCAAATAAATGTTGAGACATGAAAAGGTTTTTTATCAATTCTTTAATAAAAACAGCAAACTTATTCGACTAATATGTTTATGTAATGATTTTATATTTTACACTGGCACTCAGTCAGCAGTCTTGAAAATACTGTTGTAACTAGAAGAAGAATGTTACCCTTTCAGAATACCTGACGCTTATCCGATTTGATATCTCGTTGCTAGTTTCGATCTTGTTTTATTTATGTGTTGATGTCTTTTGGGCCAACACATTCGTTTCGGATTCTCGACAGTCGAATCTATAATTGACACTTCTTTTTTTTAATTACACCTATATAATTTTTTCATATTTTCCAGGATTACAAAGGAACTAACAAAGATAGTTTTGCTGAGTATTCAAATGGAATAGCAGTAATTCCAATAGCAGATTATCAACAAAATTGTTCAAACATTAGGTATATTCAAGTAAAAAGTATACATGCAATTGTAATTCAAAGCGAGAGTTTTTTTTTGTTTAAAAACCTGGTTTGAAAAACTTACAATTTTATTGAAAGAAAAAAATGTTCAAAACTAAGATGAAGAATTACTAATACTTTAGAAGAAGAATAATAACTTAGTATACTTTTTCTTCAAACTAAAATTTAGGCATCTTTTACGACTGCATTTGTTTCCTCTTCAGGAATTCGTTCGGTTTGGCTATAATCTTAGACGAAAACGGAGAATCTCACGGCATAGTACATATTCTTGGAAGTTTTTTAAACAGTAAGTTTATTTTATTGCAGCACTTAATTTTGTGTAATCACCTTTGTTTAACGCCTCTTAAATCACAAAAATACATAAAACCTTTAAATCCAGATTTAATTGCTTACAGGTTTAAAGTTAACAACATTTAAGTCAGCTGTTTTTTTCTTAAAAAAATGTTCTTTTTTAATCTTTTCAATTGACTTGTTTGCTGACTGGGAAAAGGCACTGGTTTTTATACCACACTAATATAGCATGATCATCAGCCAGTTTCCTCTGAGGTTACATTTTGGATATTTCCAAAACGGCTTGCAGCTATTAGATTATTTAGTCGGTGGTTTCATCGTTTCTTCATGCAAACGGTACCATGGTATCATCCTCCATTTAAACTGACCGCCTTGTATCCATGGTCAATTTCAGTCGAAAAGCTCGCGTTAGTTAAGTCTTTCTTGTTCAACTTAGACTTGGTTTTTTTTTCAGAACCAATCCAATACGAAATACACTTTCACGTGTCGAAGGTAAGAATGTCATATTTTTCATATCATTTTAAGCTTGAGTTATCTTTCATTAGCTTAAAATATTACTCTGAATTTGCAAAATAAAGGTTAGAAAGACCTTTTAAAAATTTGTGACATTGTTGTGCTTTTCATTTGCACAAACCGATTAAATGTAGAAAAAAATAAATGCAAAGTGAAATAAACCCCGCGGACGAGGGCCACCCAATTCAGCCACCTAGGGTACACACTTGGTCGCTCTGTGGGCTGAGCACTGAACCGACGTCAGAATCCCAAGACCCTTAATCGCCTCTTACGACAAGCTAGGCAATGCTGCTGGCCTATTCGCCACCCGGGCCTCAACTAAACATTATGTGCCCATCAATTGATCAAATGCGTCATATTGTAAATATCCTTCACAACTGTTTTTAGCTCACCTGACCCGAATTGTCATCGTTAAGCGTCTGTCGTCCGTCCGTAAACTTTTCTCTGAAACCACTGATGGGATTGCTTTGAAACTTTATACACTTGATCTTTAGGATGTCCTCTACCAAGTTTGTGAAATTTGTGACCGTCAACCAACCAACATTGCCGCCGTTACTAAAAATAGAACTGGGGGGTCAGACCATAGTTTTTAGCTTATAGCTCAAAAAGTATAAGAAATAGAGAAAATCCGAAGCAACCACCCTGCTTCAGCATCAAAAGCTCTACAAAACTCTCTATTGAATCAAAGTTGTGGGACGACTCCTTATAGGAGTTATTTCCCCTTAATCGTCAAAATTGACCATTTTCACAGTTTTTGGACTTTATATTGAAAGCTTTTAGTGCTAGAAGAAAAGTTAGCATTGCAAAATTGTTCAGCTTATTGAGAGCTATAAAAATGAATTCAAAGCCAAAATTGTCAGATCAAGTAAGAGTTATCCTCCTTTAACTGAATTTTCTATCAATTTTAACTTGTATGGTTTTTTGTTCAAATGGAAATCCTTGTAACTTTGTATTCTTGATCTGAAAAGTGTTTTCTATCCTAACTAGTTTCTTTAATGTTACTTACCAAGTACATGTAGACCATGTTGCACACTTGGTAAGAGGCTTTAGCATAAGAGATCAGGTGAGCGATTCAGGCTCCTGGGAGCCTCTAGATTATTAATCCAAGTTGATTGGGGCAGCCCTGTCAAAATGAATGCCGGGGTCGTCAGTTTATCATGAGGAAAACCTGACTGCAAACTTTAGTAGTACAACGTGCTGGGAAAATGTTACGTTCCTCGCACGTTAAAGAACCCTTCTGTAGGTCTCGGTAAGAGTTGGACCCATTGACTAAATTGCCCGTTCCTACTAACCACTCCTTTTTTGCAGTCAAAACTCTCCACTCCGATTGGCCTTGTGTGCCTCTTTCCTCTACTTCATCATCATTTATTGCTTATTATATCGCCCCTTTCATGTTCATCTCCCGGGTATATCTTTATTTGCAAAATACACCCATATAGGTCGAAGCAAAAACAAAAAAATGTAAAATACAAAACATATACAGAAAGCTACAGAGTATACAGAACTTTAAGATATGGAGATATAGTTTTGAGAACATTTTGACCAATGTGAACCCTATTTTCGTAGTCCGAAATCGCGCTACCTGCGAGTAAAGCAATAACTAACTAACTTATAAATATAATAACAAAAGATGCAAAATCCATCTCAAATATCCTAGAAGAAAATTCCAATTGAGACAATTTTTGAAAGACATACCGGAGAAGTCGAAGATCCCAATGGTTTTGACCAGATACTCATGCAGGCAAAAATGATAGATTGAACGCCAAGACCTCTTTCTACCCTTATAGTCATAGGGTCCGGTAGTATCACAAACCACAACACGGTTGTCAGTCACAATAAATAAGTGAACATGTATAGCCTTGATCTAAGACTCAGTCGCGGAAATACAGGTTTCAAAATTACTAATATTATAGAAATAGAAATTCTTTATTACCAATCATGTGGCCTTGGAGCCAAATGTACAATGACATATTACAATGATTTAAACATTTACATAACAAATACAATAATGTTATTATAAAATATTCCAGCAATGTGAATTATTTTGAATATAAAATAATATGTAGAACCAGGCAAATACTGAATTTTGTAACAACAAAAAAATATATAAGTTGTGAGATAAGTATTTTTATTACATCGAGTAAGATATTTGCCAAACTATACTTATGAAACGAGCATTTGCGAGTTTCCTTTGACAAATATCTAACGAGATTTTTAACAGATGCAGATATAATGATGATGTCGGCAAGGCTTCGTTTGCTAGATGGATTCCTTCAATTTATCTTCCAGAGTTTGAGATTAAAGAACCACCTAATCTGTATGCTTCATGTTACAATTCTTGGATGACATTGAGATCTGTGTGACTGAATTTTAGAATAAGGTTAAAGAAAAATAATTCTAGTTCGGTCTCTCAATTAAAAAAGTTTTCCTTTCCATAAGAGCAATTGGTTTAAAAGTACAAATTATGTATCATGAAATGATTAGTGTTTTCATTAGTGTTTGGCTGTCTGTTATACTGAAATGATTATACCATTATCCTTGTTGTGTCTTACAACCATGTGTTTTGTGTTACTATTGGACTCTAAGATCGCAATGGAAGAGGGAGGTTTATCGACATAAACCCAACAATGATCATCACTTTTCGTAGTTTTGTAATCTTTTTCAATTCTTATTTGAAAGAAAAATTGAAGGAATCTATCTAGCAAACGATGCATTTTTATAAGGAGGACATCATCAATATACATGTATCTCAATGCAAGATTATAATACTTTCTTTTTTCCACCTTTTTGTTCTTTACGTGTCCTTGAAGAAATTCAGTCCCATAGGAATGTAAAAACTAATCGATGGGAAGAGGGGCACACTTTTTGCCTATTTGAATGCAAACTTATCTCTCCTCCAAATGTGACAAATATGCTGTAACTTTGGACTAAGCATACTGCGAAACTTGGTTAACGAAAAATATAGCAAATGCTATCTTAATTTGAATAACAGTTGTAAAACTATATTCATCGTTTTTATAGGGTAGCTGTCTAACGTTAGATGTATATGGAGATCAGCTTGAGAATTTAGGTTTGGTTCTAGATTTTATTTGCTTCTATGGGCTATTTGGATATCCAAACGGATTTTTCATTGATAAAGACAAGAAATATAACCTAGATGAGGACGATTCTCTCGAAAAGAAAATCTCAAAGAAGGGGAAAGTGAGTAGAATAGCATTTATAAAAATTATTTTGCAAGATCTACAAACCACTGAATGATAAAATATTACATAGCTTAATTATTTGTATGCAACATCAAAACATCTACAACGAACACTGAATGACACATTTAAGTTTCTTCAACGCGGGGGTAGTGTGAATAAAAAATACAACTTCTAAACTGCAATCAGAACGAAAACTCAACTCTTGAACAACAATCACCAACGCGAACTCGAAACAAGAGTGGAATCAGGTGAAAGATAAACAGATTCCGTTTGTTATAAAAAAAAACACAGCACAGCTCTATTGTAGGGAAATTTGGGTACCAAGAACTAAATGTATCCGGCGTTATCAAATGATAACTTTGAAGAAAGTATTTGAGCAGATTGACAATTATGCAAATTTACAGATTGAGCTCTCAGCACCCTTTTAATAAAACTTATGGGCACAAAACTCACAAACTTATATCCGGAATCGCCAATTTAGGGGAGACTGAAATTTTACTTTTTTTTCAGATGATTAGATTTTCTGACCTTCAGCTTAGCCTGACGAAAAATCATATTTTTACATGGACGTATTTTTAACAAATATCCTGCTGATTATCGGGAATCTCAATATTTCCACACCTGAACATGTCACTTAACCCTATAGGTGGTAGTAAGCAAAATGGTGGAATGAAGTGACAATTCAATTTGGAAGGTCATCTCGAAATTGTGATCATACGGAATACCGTAACAAAGTGATCATGAAAAACAGATTTTGAATTCAGATTACATTACAAGTCATCAATACTGTTGCATGATTACCATGATATCATATTTAAAAAAACTCTTCTGAATTGACTTTAAGGACAAATATACTAGGTCCGAAACCCAAAATGTATCTGTGAGGGTAGGCAAGACCACCAAGTTCAATTACAGAAGTATTAGATGCATCTGCATATAAATTTTAGTTTTTTGCTGTTCTTTGACTTATACTAATTCTCGAAGACGATGTCTTGAGTGTCACTTTGTTTTATTTTTCAATCATTGTTTTCGTTGGCTTGTGGAGATCGACACGGAAATTGCTAACACCGGGTTATGATGATCCTCGGTTGCTGTCTTCACTCAAGAAATTTTACGATATACACAATGCCCTCGTAGACAAATATGGGATTTCTCTCTCTCAGATGAGTGCAGATGTTGGTTTGTCACAGATTTTTGTTTTGTCTTCCTTTACTGGATTTTAAGAAGCAGAGGTACCAATGGGGTATATCCGAATGTCAAAAGTCCGAATGGGCAGAGACAAAACCAGTAAACACCAACAAGAATGGGACAAAAACAGACAACATGTAAAACATGGAAACACAAAACAACTGAATATCAATCAACAACGCGAACTCCAGTCGAAACAAGAGTGAACTCAGGTGCTCCGGAAGAGTAAGCAGTTCCTGCTTGCTATAGCACACCCGTCGCGTTGCCAATAGTCCATTCAGCGTGTCAAATCCGGTAAAGGAAGACAAAACAACACCCTATGACAAACCAACATCTGCACTCATCTGAGAGATCGAAATCCCATATTTGTGTATAAGTGCATGATGCCTTCCGTAAAATTTCTTGAGTGAAGACAGCAACCGATGAGCAACATAACCCTGTGTGAGCAATTTATGCGTCAGACGTGTCGTTCTGCTAAGGAAATCGATGTAAGTCCCGCACGCTCTGGAGTAACGAATCAATTGAGATACGTAAACTCCATAAGCTGGAGCGGACGGAATGTTGCTACACAAGAAGGGGAAGTTGACGATTGGAAAGTTGAAGTCATCACGTTTGTCATAGAGTCATTTATCGTCAGAAACTTGAGATAAAGGACACAACAAATTCTAGGAAGTCTGCTTCATATTTAGATCTACATCTCGAAATTGACTCTCAAGGAAGACTTTCAGTGAAAGGACATCATCAATATAACGGAACGTGAGGTTGAAAGAGAGAGCTAGTCTACGGTCTTATTTGTCTAGAAGAGATTGCAAGAAGTCTGCTTCATATGAATGAAGAAACAAATCAGCAAGCAAAGGTGCACTGAATTAATTTAAACACTGAATTAGAAATTAGCACGAAATGGGTGTGCTATAGCAGGCAGATGCCGCTTACTCTTTCGGAGCACATGTGTTCACACTTTTTACGACTTGAGTTCGCGTTGTTGATTTCTGTTCGGTTGATTTTGTGCTTTGTGTTTCCTCGTAATGTTTTTGTTTCATGTTTACCGGTTTTGTCGCTGCCCTTTCGGACTTTTGACACTCGAATGCCTCATTAATGCCTCTTTGTTTTCTTATAGTCATATTCCAAAATTATATTTTAACCTTATACAATTCACCACTAAATTAACAAACTTTATGCAACTAATTAAAGTCAAATTACACAAATGTACAAATATTTCATGTATTTATTCAATGTCGTGAAACTGTACAATGAATGAAAATGTATAACAACTAAAATATGATTTTCAAACTACCTATATTCCGCTCAGTTTTGCAGATTACTTATCATTTAATAGTATCACACAGATTCTTAAACTTTTCTACATGTATGCGTTTATAAACAATAAATAAAAATATCAAAATAAGTTATCATCTATTTACAAATGTCAGTAGAAAAAAAATGATATTACAAGATGATATAGCAAGCTAAATATGATTATTTATAATGCTTGAAAGGTTTAGATGTCCACTATGTTATAATGTATGATGATGGTAGATACAATGAAATGTATAATGTTATGTAATGTGAGGCAATTGTAGAATAAATATTTAATAGCCTGTCATCCTCTTTTTGATTAAATGAAAAAGAGTTTGACACAACAGTTTATTAACTTTAACAATTCAATCTTCATATGTCTTCTTATAACAATCACGAAAACGAAACATAAGAAATGACATGTAACACTAACCGACTCTAAGCAACGCTTTCATTTCTCTGATTTCCGTTTAACGACCCTGTACATCAACTATCTTCATCTTTCACTGGACAACTTAAAACTATAATAAATTGCACCGGGTTTAAATGCCCAATGAAAATCGTCCTCCATCCTTCACAGAAGAAAGACTATCTCCCTAAATTAGGGTTCGTTCACCTTGGAATGTACCCTCTTACCCGTATTGTCCTTGTGTCCTTTGTCAAAGAGACATTACCTGACGTTTGAAATACTCAAAATGGCTACTAGTCCACACAGCAAGGTCAATAACACTGATGACACTGTGTGTAATGATTGGACGGAATTGTATTGTGTATGACTATCATAAACACCATCATCTTCAACAACTATCCACTGCTCATCTTTGTTAGTCCTATCCGATTCAGAATGGACGGCATCTTCACTTGAATAAGGGCTCCTCATATCAGTCATTTCACCCTGGTTTGGACAACCTAACCACCATGTGGCAACTGATCTGGGATATGTGGCATCGATCTGTAAAACAAAAAAAATATATATATATAAATGGAGTACAAAAGTCTATTACATATTTAAATGTGTTTGTGGAATGTGGGTCTAAGAAACAAATACAAAAAAAAACCTGCACGATTTAGTCAAAAAGGTTGAAGTAAGTCAGGGTAAACTTGGTGTTCACTTCGATATATAAACATCTGTTGTCAATTTTAATTGAAATGTGTGGATTTACTTATTAAGCAATGAATAACATTTATCTGTTTTTTAAGGACATAAAATACACTTCTATTGTAAATACAATCAGTTATTGAATAAAACTATTGTTTCTATATATTTTATGCAGAACTGTCTTTTTTGACAATTACCTTTATTAAACTCATTATTCTAAATAGAGAATGTTTAATACCATTGGTACAATTTGGCCTTTAAATTTTTTTCTCGCATCTGTTTTTGTGACAATATGCATGTCAGCTATGTTAATTTTCGACAGAAGTATAAAACAGACAATAAATTGCTTTGACCAAATGTAACTAGGTCATTCTAAATATTTATTTCATATCACCCTCTTCAAATGACAGACAATTGTCTTTTTGTAACAAAATACTTATATTTCTTTTCAGAGTCATTCATTCTAAAGATGAGAAATTTAAAAATTATATACCATTTATCTCAATTTTATCGTATTTAATTTCAATTCAAAATTGTTGTTTACTGAATGAACCTTACGAGTTTAAAACTGTTTGAATTTGATGTTTGATTTGTTTCTTACCGTGAACAGATGATCATTGTATCTATAATACTTGTCACCACTGAAGAAATATGTTCTACCATTTTCCCATTTGAAAGCAGCGGTAATTTTAGTCGGTAGACCTCGCCATACAGTCACTGGTCGTGGATAGCCATATTCTACACGACGACCAGAATATCTCCAATAGTATCCACCTGAAAGTGATACAAATTTTATAAGTAACAGATGAAAGAAGCAAATGAGTATCAATAAGACAATCGAATGTTGGAAATCTGAATAGACAAATACAATACCAGTTGATACAAAAATAAAACAATACAAAGAAACTGTATATAAGTATTTTTCCGGTATGCCTTCCTTGCTTTGTCTCGTCTTATGGACCTCCAAGTTCGATAATTTTGTTATTACCTTTATTTGACCTTTAACAATAAAAAACAGATACTTAGATGTCACAAAAGCACCAACTATTACCAAAAAGACTTTCAATCTTCAAGTAGTCGGTTTTATCACTACTGAGTTAAAATCTATAAAAAGCCTTGTATTAATATAACTTCAGACAAAAGAAATGTTAATCATAATCTGTTATTCAATAAAAGTACATGTAGTCGTTTTGGATATACTTGTTATTAAATAAGTACAAATACATACCTTTAAAGAAATATGTTTTTCCGTTTCCACTCCACACAACAGCAGCATCAATATTAGCAGGCACTCCTCTAAATCCTACAGATATCTTCTTTGGACCATAGATGTGTCTTGTGTTTTCAAACTTCCAGTATTCATCACCCTAAAAAATGAAAGTTTAGTAAGCTAATTAATGGGCACCAAAGGATTTCCTTTCAACAAGTACTTATGCCACGTTACAGTCAACATGTCATCATGTAATTTTAAAAGTTTTGATAAAATAAGCAGAGGTTCCAATGGGACATCCAAAGCCCAAAAGTCTGCAAAGGCAGAGACATAACCAGTAAACACAAACAAGGACAGGACGAAAGCAGACAACATAAAACACAGAAATACAAATCAACTGAATAGCAATCAACAAAGTGAACTCAAGTCGTAACGAGAGTGAACTCAGACGCTACGGAAGAGAAAGCAGTTCCTGCTTGCCATAGCACAAAAAGTAAGAAACCATACTGATGTAAAATGACCAGTGCAATCAAACAACAATTTTCAAGAAGGAAGTTGTATCTGTTTTGTATTACCTTGAAAATATATGTATAACCATTATCCCATGTGATAGCAGCATCTATTGGACCTTCGACTCCTCTGAAATCCCAGGAGATTCTTCTAGGGTAACCTCTGTCTACTCCATATCTGGAGAGCCTGTAGTAATGGTGGCCTGAAGAAAAAAAAACAAATTATGAAAGAAGTATTGGTTTACACAAAATGAAACAGAGAGAATTATTATTAAGAATTTCGTATGGCAATCTAAATATTACGGTTCAAAACATTGATAAATAGTTTTTAAAATACCCACAAAAAAGATAATTAAAATAAAGGCAGAGGGAACAGCAATTTTCTTTCTAAACTATCAGAAACATCATTACTTTAACATAGTCTTGATAGATTCAACATATATTTTTTAACTTAAGATTGTTTGCATATATTATATTTTCTCATTTATTTTTTTAAAGAATACAATCGTACTAGTTTGCTCTTTAAACATACCTTTGAATATATATGTGCGACCATCTTTCACTCGAGTAATTGCATCTATATTTGCATGTTTACAAATGTGAGGGATTTTCATCACGGGGCTTTGCGTAGTAGTGGTCTCTATAGAAGGTGTAATAGTTTCAACCCTTGGCTTGGGTGTGTGCGGTCTAGGTGTGTGAGGGCGATGTGTGCGTATTTTGCGCCACCATGGCGTCCGTGTCGTTGTTGTTGTAGTTGGAGGTGTTGGTCTAGGTGTATTTAACTTTGATCCTATTAAAAACAAAAATGTATTGAAAGGACTTGGAAAGTTAACCTGCTTTTGAATGATACATGTCATAAAAAATAAGAACAAACGGATGACAGAGAAGAATTAAAAGACAAAAACCTGGAATTACCTTATAAAGAAGGCAACACTCCTGATTTAATTGTTATAGGTATTTTAAACTTATAAATGCTTGGAAAATAGAGATTAATAGGTTCTTACACGAGTCTTTATTGAAGATCAGGGATTTCTTCCATGAGTGTAAGAAATTCCGTCTTTTCACGAGTGGAGAGTGGCGGAACGAGTGAAAAGACGAAGAATTTCTTACACAAGTGGAAGAAATTCCCGATCTTCAATAAATAACGAGTGTGAGAACATATTTCTTCCGTTTTTAACAGTGAAAAAAAATTTTCATGAATGAATATAACGAGGTCAAAATCCAATTTGCATATATTGAATTAATGCGCAAACATTAAATTTGCATATATTGAGTTAATGCGCGACCAATAAAAACAGACGACATATAATTAATTTATTCATTGACCTTTCAACTTTTACGAACTACTTTTTTTAAAGGTTTTTGATTGGTTGATTTCTCTATGACAGAAACGGTCACATGGTCCTGTCTGTCATGGGCTGTCTGTCATAGAAAATAAACAAAAACGAAAGAATTAATGACGCCAAACCTCCCACTTACACTGTGACTGTGATATGACCATCCCGTTTCTGCATGTGGACGATATGCTTTCAATATTTTAATTTTTATTACATTCTAAACTATTTGTTGTCAATCTTAGGTATATCATCATTTGCTGTATGTTTGTGGTTGGTAAAAAGTTCCTTAAAGATTTGGAATTTATGGACTTTTTTGGCGAAGAACCTAAATTGACACAGATATTCGTCTGTTTTAACATTGATTGTTCTTAATTTGTTCTTTTTTTTCTGAACATGGTATGACACCTTTTTATTAATAATTTAGGCATTATATTCATCTATTTTCAATTTTAATCACTCCTTCGTACCGTACAATGACTGTATTCCAGCAATATCATCCCTCCCCAGAGAGAAATCTGCGGTGTATCCTTTATAAAACGGCGCCATCAGAGAGCTGTAGATATTTGAGTGAGCAAGTCCCAGAGAGTGGCCGATTTCGTGAGTAGCAACTTGAAAGAAGTCGACACCTAAAAATGAGAAAATAACCATGAAAGAAAAAACGCATAGAAAGTATAAAATACTTTCATTCTCTTTTCTTAACTGCTATTCAATAACATATTGTGCGTTTTTCTGAAAAAATACATTCTAAAGTTGTTTTCTTTATAATTTTGCATTAAACATCTAACAAGACTATTATAACAAGGATAAATTGATTTATTTACTGATTTATTTAAGAATTATTGGGGTCAAATTGTTTTCTTCTTTTCTATTAATTAAATTTCATCACATACCATCCGGAACATTAACAGTCCATGGCTCATCATCGTCAAAGTGAGCGTCACCACCGAACTGAGGGAAGAAAGCATGTGCTAGTGTCTGTCCCTTGCCATCAAATGGGTTGTTGTCTCCGTGCCAATTCCTCTCAAACCGGATATCGATGTCAACTGCTCCTGTTTCTTTTCTTGTAAAGGTCAGAGGTGAGACATTACTCCATGTCTGTAAGAAGAAAGCCAAGCATTAAGAAACAAAAAAAAATGGAGATGACCCAATATTGATAAAACACCGACAACTTTGCGATAGAAAAATATCCAATAGTCTTATTTCATACTAATCGTCTTGCAAGTATAAAACTGCACTTTGATTCAAATGATTCAAAACCGATCCCCAGAAACAAGGGTGGTGAAAACTTAGTTGTGCAAATATCTATACTAATATCTTGGGCAAAAATGCCGACAATCCAAATGTTGTTTACTAGTTTCATCATAAAGTTTCATAATGCTGATTATTTATATAACATGATAATGTAAGTATTTAGAGATCCATTATATTCAAAGGATCTGAAACATCGTAGCAAATACCATTTTCATTTGCTTGCTTTACATTTGATAATATGTGGTAGTGACATCTCCAAGCTGTTACAAATTGTCTATTCCACATAGTTTAGAATTTATATCGTCTATTCCACATAGTATAGAATTTATATCGTCTATTCCGCATAGAATAGAATTTATATCGTCTATTCCACATAGTATAGAATTTATATCGTCTATTCCACATAGTTTAGAATTTATATCGTCTATTCCACATAGTTTAGAATTTATATCGTCTATTCCACATAGTATAGAATTTATACATACCTGGAATGCTCTATCTATCTCACTATCTACATCATTTCTATCCAGCGTGTTTCCATATTTTGAAACTTTATATGTTAAATGATGCTTTGACCATTTACTTCCTACAACAAGACAAAAATAATACAAAGATTTAATAATAAAAGAAAACCATATCATTGAACAAAGCCAAAATTTTAAGATTCAACTGAGTACTGGCGTAGTACACCAACTATAAAATGCTGATTTGGTCTGTATAGACTTGTCAACTTCAAAATTAGAAAAAAAACAAATCTACAAAGTCAGTTTTTAATTGTTAATACACGTGATTGTTAGCTGTGCAGGTCGAACACGGAGTATAAACACTCAATAAGTTCTGAGTAAACTCTACATGCGTAGTATGACTACTTGATGCATATATTATTAAAGCTAAGATGTTGGTATTGCAATGCTTCTTCCATGTGGTTTGATTTTGAATTTATACACCTTGAATAAAAACAAGAACATTTCCAAAAGACATAATGCCCCATCTTGCAACATTTTGGACGGACGGACCAAAACACTATGTGCCCCATATGTCGTAGATTGGGCATAAAAATTATTGACCACAGTGTTTTGTAATTCGATCAACAAAATGTACCAGGTTATCAGATAAAGAAAAACCCACCATGTAGTGCATATCTTTTTCTTCTTCTAGCATTGTCTGATGTTCCAGCATCATCAGTAACACCACACCGTGGACGATTCATCATCTCCTTGGTAGCTAAGTCAAGCTCACCTGGAAAGGCATAGAAAAAGTTAATTAATCAACGACAGACATACAGGTGAGATATAGATGCTTGTATACAATATGGTGTCTGCCAGGATAGTATTGTGTCAAGGTTTCCTGATTCTGCAGTTTTTTTCAGCTTACGTCTTGTTGGTTTATACTTAAATTGTTTTGTTTAAGCAATAAATCTGCTTGATTTTGTCTAGCCCTTTCAGCACAACCGAATTGTTCATGAATTTGTTGTCCTAATATTCCAACAATGATTAAAAACTGTTACAATCTATGCATATGAACATGTTGAAAAGCTACAAACAAGAAAACCTAAATTATATTTATTCCTGACACAACAGCATCGTCATAGATTTTGAACTACCAGATGAAATAGACCGATCAGAAGAGGAGAAGAAACCTTTGAAGTTATCAAAATTAGACCAACACTACAAACCTATTATTACCATGCACTTGATAAACACCAAACAAATGACAAAATTAAACACCTTATGTTATTTTTCGACTACCCTTGACCGTTTAATTTACATTTTTATGTTATGTCATCATATTAAGATTATAAAACTCATTCTCACTACAATTTATTGTTTTTGTTATCTTAATTAAGGTGGGCTTTGTTGGGTACATGTACGTATATCACATCATGGGTCAGTTATATATCATTTTTTCTAAGCTGATATGTCTTTATTGTTCCACGTCAACAATATACTAAGGTTTTTTGCATAATTTTTACAAAAACTTTTAAAACTGGATTAAACTATTTAAGAACTGGAAAATGTTCCATCTATTTATTTATTATTTCTATACAATAACACCACGTGAATAATACGACCTGCATTTTGCTGACTTTTTTGAAGATGTTAAATACAGGAAAGATTGCAATGCCTATCAGCCCGAAACCAATAATAATCCATAGAATTTGACCATTACTTAAGTCATATTAATGCCATGTATAGCTGATCAACGCCCACGCAATGAGATGCGCTTAATTTGTGCAAATTAAGGAGAGGCGCCAAATAAACAAAAATGAAGCCACTTCGAAAACATTCCAATTTTACGGTATCTTAAGACTTAACCTACTGACTTCATCCTAAAGCCGGAATAGAAACATATACATGTATACAATCGAATTTTCTGTTGGCTTTTTGTTATACAGTCTCAGGCTAGTATAAAGCCAAAGACCATTATTTTCATCTCAAAACGACTTATACCGGGTCAAATGTTTATATCCCCTGTTTATTCAATATCTGGAAAATGAAGTGTAAAAGAAGGCGTTAGAACAATTTAAAAAAAAGGTCATAGAAATATCTTTTGTTGAAAAGTCCTCCAAAACAACAGAAAGTTCATAGACTGAGGTGCACTACATTTTTTCAGAATTTTGATGTTATCACCCTTACTGTGCAAGCCACGGTAGATCTATATCTTACTGATCTGCACACCTGTTCCTCGGTATTTGTGCCGTTTTGGGATCAAAAGTGCAGTTGTAAATTAGTGTTTAAAATGACACAAATTTCTGTTTTTTTTTCTAATTTTGCCAACAAACTAAACCTTGTAACGTTATTATGTTAAATTTGTGTTTAGAGAGACCGAACTTAAATCTATCAAAATAACCATTCCAAAGCAAAATAGTCGCTTTTAAAAAAAATCTCCGTGGTGTTCGAAATCCTCATGATTTTAATTATCATCTTCGCATTGAAACATTCGTTCTATTTCAGATATTTAGTTATTTTACCGTATTGCTAGTACAGACATACAGCTTGCAAAAAAACATGAAGCCAGACACAACACTGTAATTAAACCATGTTAATGCTTTAAGTCTGTATAATACTAATTAGGTGTCAAAGAAAATTGAAGTTTGTTTACTATAAAAATAGACAATTTATTAACATCGTGCATGTGGGTGCTTCATTACAGCTGATACACTGGCTTTTGTACATTGTATTTCACATAAGTTTTCGAGTTAAAACGGTACAACGTGTTCGATGTTCTTGCATCTTTGGGTGGAGTTTCCAATATTAATGAATAGAATATGTTTTACTTGTAAATGTAATTATCGAAAATTATCATTTAAGATACATTATTGGCAATATTCAAAAGCTTCATGTATTTGTTTGCAATCATGTTTAAAATAGAAGGAACATGAATCGAAATAAAGAAGAGAAATTTGAAACATAAAATCATAACTGGACATTTTTTTTTTTTGAAAATTGGTAAATTTTCTTTAACTATTATAAGTTTCTTGTGAACAGAGCATCGGTTCCTATCAAAGATGTAACACTTGCCATATGATCTCATCTTTCAGTTTGTGGTTTCTGAAGCAGTAAAGATAATATACCCTATAAATTGTGGTTAGGATGCAAACTTTGATGTAACCCTCAGATAGAGTTGACATGATAATCTTTCAAGGTCATTAGGTCCTTTAAAGTACAGAAAGATACAGATTAAAGGAAAATTGAACCGCAACACTTCCGGAAATACAGATGACGCATGCACCAGAATATTAGGTAATGAAATCATAACAGACACGCTTCTTAATTCATATTTTATATTTGACCTAATTGACCTTGGTTTGATGTTTTTCATACCTGTTATTGGCAGGTTAGCCATTCTTTGAAAGTTCCTGATAGCATTTTTGAAGTAGTCCTCTGTTCTGTAGGCCGAGATCTTCGAAGAATCTTTAGCAATATACCCATATTTCATGAGGTAGTTCTGTAAAAAAATGAAATTTGATTAAATTAAATTCTTTTGAAATTTTATTAACTGACCAGACAAAGAATACTAGTTAAAGAAAGCTTCGAAAATAAAAGATACCAGGGACGGACCCCCAGCAGAGTTTGATGTACATGTAAGAAGGGGCATACAGTAATACCTTGGCAAAGAGGGTTATTTTGGAATATGCAAAAGCTTGTGATTTTTCTCTTTTTCAGGGATGCAAGCTTCCCTCTAAATCAATCACACATCCGTCTGCATTTCAATATAACTCTCGATGTCTGAATTTTATAACAGCTAAGACTCAAATTAAATTAGATTTTTAATGAAATATATCGGAAATTTAGACTGCTTTTGACCAAATTGCATATGAGCATACATTAACAAGTCTTGGAACGAGCACTACGTAAATAAATAGAATATCAGATTAAAATATTAAAGGCAATCTGATTCTCAAACATTTGTTGCATGGTAAACTTCAGATGTTACTAATAACAGTCAACAAACTTGAAAAATAACATACAGAGAAAACATGCCGTTCTATTATTGGTAGACTTGTTACAAGTCCCTTTCTAATTATAATTAATTTTCAATTTCAAAATTATATTAAAGGGCCATTTAGTATCAAAGAGAAATGTGAGATGTCTCCCGCAACAAACAGAGATATTTCTTATCAGCGGAATATAATATCTTCACTATAAATGATTAACTAAACATATTACATAGAGAGGGACTTGTAGCAAGTCTATATTATTGGTGCCGGATTGTTTTTATTGGATCGATTGTTACATTTGTGTTTGTTCTATAGTTCGATGACTTACTCGAGACTAAGTCAAGGGTCATGCAACGTTATAGGGAACAAAAAAAGTCTTGATTTTCAAAACATATTGAAAATCTTAGTTAATATAACAATTGTGAACATAAAGGCATAAACTATTATTTTAAATAGGTCACAAGGATATTGAAAACAAAATCAAAACAACTGTTTGATATTGTCTATAGCAACATTTCCTTGTTACAATATTTTTAGGAAGCTCATTAAACTTTGTCGTCCTGTTTTAAGTTATGATTTTATATCTTATGAAAATCTCTTCCTTTGTATTATTGGATATTCATCATTTTTCAAGTGCATGTAAAACCAGTGTCCTTAGTTTAAACATATTTTATTTGTAATAAAACAAAATGGATTGGACACAAGTAAATTCATACTTAAAAAGTCCTCTCCGCAATACAATGAGAGACATTACAATGAAATACATAATAAGGTACAAGATCGTGCATTTTAAATTAAATAGAAAAGAAATCAAAACGAGCTATAAGCAAGTAACAACGATAGAAGTATACAGAGAAGTAATGGAATTTCACGAAAAAAGAAAGAAAGAAAAAAGTGAATGAGAGAGAGAAAAAAAAAAGACAAAGTGCTGATGTGATGATTGTCCACTTAGAAAATCTACGTCCTTATTCCTAGTTCCCGAATCAACTAATATCTATGAAAGAGGGGGCGTAATTGCTAAAAATGTCAAATTCGGGATGAAAATTTGAAGAAGCTTGGTCAATTTTATACCAAACAAAAATTCTCAATGAAAGCCAGTGCTCATCTTGGGCGAACCTGCATGCTTACATATACTCTGTATTCACACGTTTGGTGCCATGGAACCAGGTTTAATCTAATGTTGAAATATAATGTCACCCATCAAGTCATGACAATTGTTACTGACGTTTTAAAACCAATCATTTTTTGTCGCCGATTTCGTTCGTTCGGTGGTTTGTTATTACCCATATGCCAACAAGGGAGTTAAAGAAGTTATGAAAATTGCTTTGATTTTACGATTTATCAATATAACCCATGGGCTATCGTATTTTCTTCAATATTGCTGAGTTTAAATCTTTTTTACTTCGACCTATTTTAATTGAAAAATGTGACATTTGATACATCAAAACATAAGATTTTCTTCGTGATTGTGATTATCCATTATCATAATGAATAAAAGATATTTACGCTTCAAATGTCATTTCTAAAAAGCATTTAAGGCTATTTTCATCTCAAAACATATTGTCTACTTTATTTGATATCATACGACCACCTATATATAGTCATCGTAAAGACACCATTTGTCTTGATCAAAGCTTACTTTTATGCAAACAAACCAGTTGATCTAATTACAAATTATCGAAGCTATAACAGAAAACTTTTTGAATGGTAAATCACTAATTTCGCAATAATGGGCTTTTTACTATTTGGTAGAACAGAATATCAACAGGAACATAATAAATTTGTAAGTCAGGACCATTGCGATCTTAAATTTCTCGAAAGTGCCTTGGTCTTATTTTGTAATTTTTTCTTTGACGATCCTAGCATTGACATGGCTGTCCCTTTTAAACATCATGGGTACACATCACAGTCGCTATGTGGACAGGGTGATAAATTAATTCTGTAATTGTGTTGATTAGTACCTTTGGTTGAAGATCTATATCATTAAGTTAACGAACAATGAATCAATTTGATAGGGAATTTACAGTAACAAATTTAAAAAAATGGACAAATATATTATTCTCTCTTACCGTTTGGTTTGCGTTTATAACTAAAAATCCATTACATTCATGTATAAAAATTTCTAAAACTATAGTCAATATTGCACATAATTTACACAGTAAATCCATTTTTATAACTGTAATAATGTTCCTTGTTTAAAAATAATCTTCCAATTTTCTGTCGCTTACGTAATGTTAGCCGTGTGATCCTTATAAATATCAAAAGTTTTTAACAGTAACTCTGAAAATGATTATTTCTTGTATTTTCCCAAAATGTTAAAATGAATTTAAGTTCCATATGATTAAGACAACTTCCTTCCAAAAGTTCGTTTTTGATACTTTCGATAGATTTCATTGATGTTTAGTTTAAAGGTAATTTTTATAGTGGTAATTACGTCATCATAGCTTGACATGCTCAATTGCAGGTAAGGCGGTCTCTGCAATCACCACCGGAAAGGTCACCAAGTTCCGGGGGAGTGATCTTAGCTGTGCAGTGGTTTATTTCCTTTCACTAATCAGTCTTAAGCACTGGATGTTTATTTACCCCGATTGAAGCGCTGTTGATTTGTAACTTAACCCCGGTGTCTGTTTCATATTTAACCATTGTCCGATTGGCCATTGTAATAAATTGGAAATAAAGCACCGGGCGGCGTAGGAATATAAATGACCGATCAGATACTGACCACGGCGCATTAATAACTAATGACCGCTACATATCGTCCTGCAGTAAAAGGTCGAATATTAATTAATCCCTACTTCTTAAGTTTACTATAATTACCTGACATATTTATTCGATTTACACCCACGATAAAATCTTGATACATTTATTTTAATGAAGTATATGCTTATATTGAATGGCTTTAAAATATATCATTAGTTTGAGGCCTTGAAGCACGAAAAGAGTTCAAATACAATTCAATGTTAAATTTTAAGATATCAATCTATATTTTTTTAAACATTGTACAGTTTAAATACGTATTTGCCAATTTCATATCATATATCTTTACTTTATCTCCTTGTATTTTAGACAATAGAAATTGCAGACTACATTTTAGATCTTATCAAGAAGAAGCAAAGATGCACCAATGGGACCTTCGCTTCATGCACGTAAAAGACCCCTTTGTGGACCGCCAAGTAGTGCACCACATAGGCTAAATTTTCCGCCCCTACCCACCTCTCCACTATTTCTGTGGTTCTTCAAAATTAACCGTTCCCATCCTCATATTTCATTCATCATCATCATTTCATGTTCATTTTATCAACATTTCATATTCATCGCCTGTAAATAACCTATATAGCGTTGCACGGGCGTAAAACGCAAACTCACTCACTCACACAATGGGACCTTCGAGTGTCAAAAGTCCGAAATTGCAATAACAAAACCAGTAAACACGAATTAACACATAAAATACAACACACAAAATCAACCGAACAGAAATCAACAACGGAAACTCAATTCGTAACGAGAATGAACTCAGGTGCTTCGGAAGAGTAAACTATTTCTGCTTGCTATGATAAGCACTATTATCGGAACACCACAGATGAACTATATATTCCTTCTAGATTACCATTATCATCCAGTGTTTGAAAACTTAGGATCAGCATTAAAATGCCGAACAAAATAACGTTTAAAACCAATGATATTTGTTTTTTTGCGAAATATGAGCGAGGAAGTTTTAAGAAAATATGTTTGTGTTAAGAACTTATAGGTTTTTAATAAGCAAAGAGTTTTGTATGGAGCCAAATTAGTCAAGAATTTGTTAATCGCATCATTTCAATATATTTTGTTTCAAATTTTCATGTACCAATAAGAGTAACAAATGTGCATTCACGAATATCTAATAACTGACCCTTATTTGGGTTGCTTTTCCTTTTTCTTGTTTTTCATCTTTTGAAAGTATGATTGAAAAGAAATCGATTTTGTATCAAACTCGTGTACTATATGGGGATGGTCTGTGTTTCATAACTTCATTAAAAGACAAAGACAAGAAAATTATATAAATAGTGAGTCACTGACATTGACCTATTTCCACATCATTCAGTTCTGATTCATTCATAATTTCATCTCAAGTTAAAAAAAAAGCTAGAAGGGTCACCTGACTAAACAACACGTTTGTAAACGTCTTACCATCAAAGAATACGTTTTACTTTAAGGACTGTTACCGGTAAAAAAACAAATTGTAACTTCAAAAATTGAAATTATCACGTCGTGGAAGATTCATGTAAAGGAGAAATTATCTTTTTGCTTTAGCTCAGGCTTTTTCATGTTTTTGCTTTTTTTAGTTGTTGCTTTTGTACACATCCAAAAACTTTTATGGCAAGATTGTGACTCCCATGCTATATTTTAAGGGGTTGTTTGTGTGTGTGATGCTGTTCCTCTGTTTTTTTTAGGAAATGCTTTCAGTGTTTGTTATGCTTGTGTCCTCTATTGATAAAGCATGAGGATTTTTTTGCTGTTTAATCGAATATATGTGAATGCCCTTTAAATATTTTTAATATGTTGAATTTCTTAATTTCAGACAATAGTTCTTTTTATTCAAGAATGAAAAATACATAAGAAAATTAAACAGTATGGAGATGGGGACACTTTTACACACAGAAATGATTGATAGTGGATACCTAAACATTATGTAGATAAAATGAAAGGACTGAATGTTTTACTAATTCAGACAAGTCTTTTTAATTGTTCTTTGTAAAATATGTTTATAAAAGTGAAATATAATTACTTTATTCAAAAATAATAAAACATTTTATTGTATAGTATTAATCGCATTTTAGTTCTCATAATAGATGCGAATATGAAGTTACCGGTATCTTTGATGGTCTTTATAGATAACCTTACATATAAAATATTTGGTAGATATCTAGTTTAGAAGGTTAACTTCCTGCAGTTGCACCAAGGATGCACTCATACCCCAATTTGTCATATAAAACTTAAACTTTGTCAACAATCCTTTCCGACTAGCACTATAACCAAAATGACTTTACCAAACACTTTTGATTTTTTTAATTACTAAAGATCTCACACCACACAATAGACACATTGAAGTGATTCTTATTGACCTTTCATCATATGATTGCAGATGAAGAATATACAGCTAAATATTTGCACTCAGTGACCCCTGATATAGACGTTATGTCAGAAGCATTTATATGATTATAATAACACACCTCTATCTTTTCAATGTGTATTTGCAGCTCTAATGATCATCATTCATATTCTAATTCAAACTTTTATATCCTTTCGTTCATTTGGCGTGTAAAAGGTGTTTGTTGTGACAATATTTGACGATATATTAAATGTGTGCTTAAAAAGTATATGGAGTTTTGGAAATAAAACATAAATGACACAAAGAGAACTTAAAACACAATGCATGTCTGACAAATGTACCAAGAAAGTAATATCTTGTATTCATATATGACTTCTTTTAAAAAAATTGATTCTTATTTCGATGATAGTGCCCATACATGGCTATTACTTGCTATTTCAGCTAGGTCAACACTTTCCGACATATCTCTTCACTACTACTAGTTAGTTAATCTGTTAATGTTCTTCTGTTTCCTTTTCTTACTGTCCAACCCTTGTTTTCTCTTCTCTTTTGTTGCTGGTCTAAGTGATTACCTTTAAATTACAAGGACTTGAATAACTAATATTTACTTACAATAATTTGCCATATACTAAACTATGACAATTTTTTTTTAGTATATGGCAAATGGATATTATACATATATTTGTTAGTAAACTGATCATTTGAAGTCAAGTCCCCGTGCTTTTACCTTTTTCCCGTGCGGGACCCGGGAGGCGAATAGGCCCGCATGCAGCAGCGCTAAGCTTGTCGGTAAAAGTCCACTAAAGAGCGCTCAGAAACCTGACATCGGGGTCAGGCCGCTTTGCCCACAAAGCGACTGGGATGTGTGCCCCAGGTGGTTGAATGGGGCAGCCCTGACATCGAGAGATGCGGGGTCGTCAGGCGATAATGCGGAAAACCTGACCGCAAACCATAGTGGTGCACCGTGTTGGGAAAATGTCACGTTCCTCGCACGTTAAAGAACCTGCTGCAGGTCTCGGTAAGAGTAGGACACGTAGGATCCCCATGCAGGAGGCAAAATTTCCCGTCCCTACCCATCACTCCTTTTTCCAGTGGCAGTCAAAACTATCCTACCCGATTGGCCTTGTGTCCCCATTTCCTCCACTTCATCATCATTTCATGTTCATTGTATCACCATTTTCATGTTCATCTCCCGGATATAGCCGAAATCGTGCTGCTTGGGAGTAAAGCAATAACTAACTAACTAACTAACTAACTAACTAACTTTTACCTTTTAATGTTGTTGGTAGGCTTTCTAAGGCTTGTCATTTTTCTTACATCTTCGCAAGCCAAGGGAGGGGGGCCGGATCGTTACCCTTGTCTAGTGAAGATGTTTTTCGTATCCCCCTTCTAAATTCTTTTGATTGTGTTTTCTATGTTGTACGCTTTTGTTGTCTACTCATGTCATTTGTGACTTGACATTGCCTTAATTTAACTTCTCTTTTACATATAAAACGGGCAATCTTTAATATATTTTCAAGGATAAGCTGTTTGTATATGCTAGAAATGTTTGGAATAATATTTCTCTCCTACTTTACACATGACATATAAATGATTGAAGTTCTAGATCTGTAGCATGTATATTTTTTAAATTCACTACGCTTATCTTAATCATTGTCGTAGAAGAGTAGAATTTTTGAATTGGATTTCGTTCAGACAGGTGTTCCGATACAGCGTCCTTACAACACGAAAACACGTATAAGATACCCCAACTGTCAACGTATAAAGAATAGAAAGATTTCGTGACTTGTCATGCTTAAATAAGTCCATCATCTCTTCTAGATGATAATTCAGGTGTTCCCACTACTTTATTTGTCATTTTCCAGGTGTTATTTGCTTAATGGGCTAATATTTTATATTTTAAGTAATGATAACAATTTCTGCTTTGCTTTTAATTAGAGATTACATTGACCTGTGTCATTATAACATCATTGCTTCGTTTGTAAGTAAGTTTCAAACTCAGTTGAGCTAGAAAAAATGATGACTACGGCAAATTGTTAATTGCATAGACGTTGCAACTGATAGTCACCTTGGTCCCACCAGATTGTTGGTTAAGGGTATGACTCTTACTTTTATGTATATAAGTTATACTTATGATAAAGTTAAAATGTTACAACTTTTTCAAATAGAACATCTTTCTAAACCAAGAAAGTGCAAACCTTTACCAAAGACATCGAAACATCATAACTAATAGATAAGTCCTTCTCAATTTTTTGTAATCATGCCACAGAAACATCTTTGGGCTAGCTATTGTAATAAAACCAGGACAGTGCGATTTTGTTTAACATAAATTGGAGCTTCGATTGATTTAAAATTTTGTCTCCATATAAGAATGACGAAGATAGACATCGTCACCAAACAAAATATAATGGTCATGTCAAATGAAAAGAAAAGTACCTAAAAATCTAAAGTTTCTCTTTTGCATGTGAACCAGGCCTGAATTTATATATTATTTTTTTTATTCAAACACGTACATCAGACCAAAGTATTTAATCACACCATTAACGACATGACAAATATATTTAAATGGCAGAAAAATGACTTTATTGCAAGTTACGAGTGTTTAGCTCGTAAGCTTACCACTGAAAGTTCACGAGGGATTTACAAAACTATGCACGAGTTCACGTTAAAGTTAATGGTAGTACATGGTAAAAGAAAAGTAGAACAAATTCTAGAATAATGTCAACGCCCAGTTTTCAACATAACATCAAAGTTCCGGACAATAGATTTTGCTTCGTCCGCCTCGCGTTTTGTCTTTTCAATCCTTATCAGAGGCGCTCTACCCAAAGATCGAAAATGACCAACAATGTATGAATATGAAGAGCATAAAAAATGCTGAACTGGAAACCAAATTATGATTAAGATCAACCTATGTCTGAGGTAGGAAGAACAACTATGAAATTTATTAAACGGATATGTATTGCTTTGATGTACCCTTTTAACTCAGGAGCGGGCTGACATCGGGAACTGCAAACTCCACCATGCAACAGCGCTTACCATCATGGATGTTTAAGAATTCATTTTTTTCTATGATTGCTTGAAAATCCATAGTGTTTTCATAACTATATTAAAGAATACACATGTATTTACATTATTCGATTTGTAAGGTACGTTGTAATGAATTCTATTCTTCGTGAAATAAAACATCGATGTATGATACCATAGAAGACACATAACCAATGTGCAATGATACATTAAAGTGTTGTCAGATGCAGGCTTGTCATGAATTTCTCCATCAGGTGGTTCGAAATATACAAGCCGGATCATCAATGTACGAGAGAAACAACAACAACAATAAAGGACCTACATCCCCCTAAAATATAGATTTGAGATAGTAATGGCTATAAACAAAAGATTGGGAGGTATCGCAAGTAGTCCATAATTGGGGCTTAAGGCTTAAAAGAAGGAAAATCATTATTAATTACTAGGGTTTGATTGTTTTAAAGTTTTGAGCCTGAAAAAAGATTTGCTACCTGTAAGGCATAATAGTTTGCTATAACCATGATAACATGAAAACAGACGCGGTGTATTGTTAATTTACGGAAGTCAATTACAATCGTTCCCAATTACTCGGCACCAGGTTTATTTTTTTACGCCCAATAACTATAAACGATAATTAAATTATCTGCTTTGCGGCGACTTTACAAATGATAACATCTAGTTTAAATTATGTATATAATAACTCTTTATGGGCGATTTCATGGTCAGCTTCATTCCGCCCTTGTTTCTATTATAAACGTTGAATAATTCAAATTCCGTTTTATTATTCATAATTTAGAATTTCTATATATGTTCCGACTGTTTACGTAAACGAGATGTCTATAAAATAATGACATTTCAATAACATGAAAAATATATATATTACATTTAAAAGTTCCAAATGTCAGTTACTATATAAGAAGAAACCTGGAGCCACTTCGTGACTTGTGGGTTAAACTCAGATGTTAGGAGAAAGGAAAAGTTTTTGACACCAAGTAAACAAAATCAAAAACAAGTGAAACAATCTGAAAATAACTTTGTTGTTTGTATTTAGTGCGGGCAGTTTTTGCGTCGCAGAACTTGGACGAAATAATCCAAAGAGTATTGTATAAGAATTTAGAGAAGTTACCAAGTGGAGGGGTTGGGTTGGGTGGAGAATGGAAGAAATAGGAATAGAAACGTAACAAAATATATTAAATTATTCAGATGGAATCATTGTTTGTAAAACGTTTATTTTTAATCACTACTAGCCACTTTGTGATATATACTAGCGGTTTCGGCTGTACAACAAGATGTTGAAAGTCCTTTTCTATTTCTTTGAATTTATTTGAAAAAGCGAATAACATCTGCAAATACAAATTCATCAATAATTAGATTATAGATATTTATTTCTTATTGTACATTAATTTGAAAAAGTAATGAAAAAGTGTCAGCCAAATACCTATAATTTTCTTCTAAAAATGGGATTAAAAGACATTAATGAAAACAGAATGCATTCTGTCAAATTTGTGATTTCCCTTGAGTCAATTTGCCGCCCAACCGTACCAAGGACTTCGGTACCCAGACCCAGGAACCAATCTCTTCGTAACTTTTGTAACAAGTGCTTTCTCGTTTATAACACCTTATAATAGGCTTATTAACCTTAATCCACCAACGCAAATGTCCCTAAAGGGACGTCGCTTTAGTCTTTCTTCCGATACACGAACAGCGGAAGAATTTCTTTAAGTTTAAACAATTTCCGCTCATTTTTCAAATACATGAGTAATAGAAATGCACATCTGACATTTTGTTAAACAAAGGTAAGGACAAGCACCTGTACTGGATCAAGTATCTGGAAAACGCCTAATCTGGGGGAAACCTGAAAAATATTAGACGGCATTGGTTACACATTGAACCAAATTATTCTGGACATTCAATCGTGAAAATTCTGAAAAGACTTAAAAAAAAACATTTTAACTTAACATTATGTGTCATATATTCAAGTATGCAAAATTAAAAAAAAAAATAGGGCAAAAATAGAATTATTAGGAATGACCTAAATTGGTTCATTTGTCGATGCGAAAATGCTTTTTAATATATTTGAATTGTGAAATGTCGGGTGCCTATTGCTTTTTTTAAAGTCAATTCATGTTTTCGATATTTGAATCGATTCTTTAAGTTTTGGTGGTTAACATTATATTATAATTCGATTTGTATCGATATTTTCTAGTCCGAATAAACAGGTTGTCTCGATGTAAATGAGCGACATGTGACCAATCATTGTACGCATTTATCGCGATACGATTTTTACGATCAATCGCAATCGATCTTTCCTGACAAAATCATATCGAGTTTAATTATTGTCTCAGATCTTACTGATATTGTAACTCGAACATTTAGAATTGCTTCAAACCAATCTTACCACGTTCTCACCAAAATAGGTTTCAGTTGTTTCTTTTTAGTTGATTTCTAAAGACCTTTTTTCATAACATCTTAAATATTTAAAGCGATTGCAATCGATTGCAATTTTTACATTTGTAGATGACATTTTCACGAAGATCCATCGCAAATATCGCGATTCTCCGGTAGCGATACGATTTCAATACGGGATATAGTCCGAAATGTTGTTGGAAATAAAATATACAAGTTTAAGTCAATAAATTTTGCTACTCATGACGCGCGTTTCGTCTAATCCGGACTCATCAGAGGCGATCTACTAAAAAGATTGAAAACACCAAACACTCTATAAATATTAAGAACACAGAAAAATAAAACCAAAATATGCCGAACTGAATCTCAAATAATGAATAAGATCAACAAATGCCTGTAAAAGGTAGGAAGATGTCTTGGTTTGAGCGCGGTTTAGGCTTGAACTGTGCTTAAATTCGTGTATATGGACATTAGATAGACTATTGGAGTCGATGAAGATGGCCTAAGGGCTGTTTATGTTGTGAAGGACTGGGAAAAATTCCACCTATTGTTTTAAAACTTATCATTTGTGAAAATGGGAGATTTTATTTTTTTTATAACCCAATTCTACAATACATGTTAAACGATAAAATATGAGGTTGCCGGAATTACAAGGATCTTACTGCAACCACAGACCTGTAGATAAATATATTAAAGGTGTATGCTGCAACATACTGCGCCAGCAATCGCATTTTTATTTGGGTCTATTGGTATAAGTTCTTCCCAATTTTGGTGTATTTTGATTAAGGTAGTTTTATCTGGTCACATCATTACTCATTTTTTTTCGAAGTATATCTCTACTAAATGGTATGCAAGTGAGAAGATTTTTTTATAAGGTTTTGATTATTTTTGCAATAAAATAATTTTTATGATAAGAAATGTAATATATTCTAGTAAATCATAAAATTATGGACCACTAGTGAGTTTGCGATGAATGGAAGGTCAGAATCAGAAAGCTGATCCAACTAGGTCACTTCAAACGTATGAAGCTGAATTTAGATGGTTAAAGGATCGGAGCTAAAAGTCATTCACCTAAAAACCATTGGCTTGAATTTGAAATCAATTCTAAAGACTGAACTCATATATTATGATATGATCTTCAAGAATAATATTTATTTTATCATCATATTACAAAAAAATATCTATTTATATTTTTGTTCAACTTGATACTATATAAATCTTTAAAACAACACTTGAGAGCGGGTAGATACAATTTAAATAGGTAAAAACTGAAAAGGGGAATTGAAAGCATGACTGTTAGGTCTCTGAACCTGTAGTTCAAACGCAAATTACAATGGAAAATGAAAATGCATTAATTTATATACATGAAGTGAATTTCTATTTTCTTCAAAAAGACAAAACAACTATACATTCATGGTTCAAAAATCT
The DNA here is from genome assembly GCA_963971305.1 of Arcuatula senhousia. Classification (NCBI taxonomy): domain Eukaryota; kingdom Metazoa; phylum Mollusca; class Bivalvia; order Mytilida; family Mytilidae; genus Arcuatula; species Arcuatula senhousia. The sequence goes on from OZ020304.1 coordinate 52,943,304, forward strand.
TAGCAAAATCATCCGATATGTGGTTTCTAAAATAAGACCTTTCAGTTCTTTAACGAGTACACCCAGAGAGAAAACAGTAAGTGGTTCCGACTTCGCTCAGTGTATGCACACAAATATTATTGTGGACTAACAACAAAAAGTCAATCAGTATGATTAAAACAATTCTTTTTTAACTCATGGTCATTTGGTGTAATCTACATCTATATCAAATCAAAGTGCACATTACATACAACCGTATCCACAGTTGCATCTATTAGTAAAAAACAAATCTGCAAACAGATTAAGAGAATTTGAGATAACCTATCTTAACACAATTCTGTTCGCGTGCCTTATGCGATTAACGTAAAAAAATACAACATACAGTCGTGAGCGGAACAACCAAGATGATTATTGTAGTCACGCCGTAAATATGACCCTTGTTTTATAAACTAGAGACCATTCCTCAGGTGGTGGTCTGGCATTCTTTTATACCCTTCAAAAACAATAAATTGTGATCAAACCTCAAATTCGATTGTTCCTTATCACGTGAACAATTGGCACGTGGTTTTAAGATCATTGAAAAGCAGATGCGCGTGCTGCTGTTGCAGATACAGTTGTACTCAAGAATTTACTGCAGATTGCAAATGCTTTGTTTGAGTGTAATGTTAATTATGCAACAAAGCACTTTTTAATCAAGAAGACAATACGAGGCCGGTGATTGCATTTTTGTACCAGTTTTATTTGAAACTAACATCACATTTTCAGAACAAGTTTGGTTTGATCTAATGTGCATGCTCTTGTGTCCCAAAGAAATTATGATTTACTTACTGGTAAATGAGATCTTAATTGACGACACCCATTTCTCTTTAATGTCCTTATCGAGAGTCGAGCTGTTTGCGATTTCCGTTTCAAACGATTTGAAAACCGTCTGTTTGTCACTTTCCAATCTCGCCATGCCAGAGGTCTGTCCGTGGTTCGTTTTGTTGAGACATTTTTAAGGTCAAATGAATCAATATTTGAAGTTAACAAATGTAATGAAACTAGCAGTCGGGTGTACTTGAAAGTAAACCGCTAGTTATACTTCAAGGTATCAATGTCACAGTTTACAACAAAATAAATGTTGTTTTTAATCATCCATATAAAAGTTTCAAGAAGTATTATTATACTTTCAAGAAGTATCATTATACTTTTAACAAGTATCGTTACATTTTCTCGAAGTATCTCAATACTAACGAGCAGTATCATTATACTTCAAGAAGAAGTATCATGATACATTTGTACATTTAACATGTATTGTTATACTTTCAATAAGTATCATTATACTTTGAACACGTAGCATTATACTTTCATTAAGTATCATTATACTTTTAACACGTATCATTATTCTTTCTACAAATATAATGATAGCTGCGAGAAAAGTATTTGATCTTATAGCAATTATCTGATTCTCCGTTGTATAGTATGGAACGCCATAGCTGCCTTATGATGATGTGTTTCATTATGTGATGATACTTCTTCATTATGTGATGATACTTTGTCATTATGTGATGGTACTTTGTCATTATGTGATGGTACTTTGTCATTATGTGATGATACTTCTTCATTATGTGGTGATACTTTGTCATTATGTGATGGTACTTCTTCATTATGTGATGATACTTTGTCATTATGTGATGATACTTCTTCATTATGTGATGATACTTTGTCATTATGTGATGATACTTTGTCTTTATGAGATAAAAGTTTATTATTATGAACAGCGCTAAAAAAATATTCTTTTCTTATGACAAATATTTTGTTCAACGCGTAGTTTTTCTGTGTATCCCCCCCCCAAAAAAATATTTTTCAAATGGTCGGTTTCTCGAATTTCAAATCCATAACCAATACATAATTTATTATATATCAAAACTTTGTAACAACATTTTTCTTCTTTAGTGGTTAATTACTTTGTTTTTTTTAACTAGTGTTGATAGACGTAAACTCTAGTGATAGATTGTATATATTTTTTCTGTTATTTTTGAATGAAAGACGCTAAAACCCGAACAGTTTAAAACATAAATTTAAATCCCGAGCTAAAAATAAAGAACTAAAAAAGACATGTTAATGAATCTTTAAGTAAAACCGCATGAAAGAAGAAAAATGTCGTTTACAAAGTTTTAATATATTTAATAATAAATTATATATTGGTTATATTGATTTGAAATTCGGGAAAGCGACCTTTTGGAAACGATTTTTTTTTTGGGGGGGAACTACCTGTTGAACAAAATAAGAAAGGACTATTTTTTTCAGCGCTGTTTATAATAATAAACTTTGATCTCATAAAGACAAAGTATCATCACATAATGACAAAGTACCATCACATAATGAAGAAGTATCATCACATAATGACAAAGTATCATCACATAATGAAGAAGTATCATCACATAATGAAGAAGTATCATCACATAATGACAAAGTATCATCACATAATGAAGAAGTATCATCACATAATGACAAAGTATCATCACATAATGAAGAAGTATCATCACATAATGAAGAAGTACCATCACATAATGACAAAGTATCACCACATAATGAAGAAGTACCATCACATAATGACAAAGTACCATCACATAATGACAAAGTATCATCACATAATGAAACTCATCATCATAAGGCAGCTATGGCGTTCCATAGTATCGTGATGTTTCATACAAGTATCATGATACTTCTGTAAAGTATCATTATACTTCTAATCAGAATCATTATACTTATTGTTGATATCGTGATACAAGCGAGAAGTATCTTGATAGGAAAATGTATCGTTATATAAATATCATTGTTGTTACATGAACCGCCATTCATAAACTGCTTATCAGTATTTTAAGTACATTTTTGGTATAAAAAATTCAATAGTCCTGTCGACAAACAACTGCATTATCTCAACACAAGTCTGAATAAACAACCTCGAAAAGGAATCTCATTTTTTAGCTCACCTGGACCGAAGGTCCATGTGAGCTTTTACCGTCACTTGGCGTCCGTCGTCGTCGTCGTCGTCGTCTGTCGTCGTCTGTCGTCGTCTGTAAACAATTTTTCAAACGTTAACTTGTCCGACACCATAAGTCCAATTGCAACCAAACTTGGTATAGTTGTTTAGTGGCATTATGTGTACAAAACTATCGTTCGGACATTTGATTCGTAAAAAAACATGGCCGCCATGGCTAAAAATAGAACAGGGGGGTCAAATACAGTTTTTTGCAAATAACTCAAAAACGGTCACAGATATCAAAATTCTGGCAAGGGTAAAAGTGATCAGCACCTCAAGATCTACCTGCCCAGAAATTTTCAAGAAGATCCAACAACAGATGTAGGAGTTATTGCCCTTTTTCTGGATTTTTTCAAAATGTTGCACTTTAATAGCCCTATATCTTGAAAACTATACAAGATATTTTAAAAATTGAAATTGCATATGATTAAGCACATCAAGATCTACATTTCACGTAATTATGTCAAAGCTGTAGAACCATTTCTTTTAGGAGTTATGGCCCTTTAAGCATCAAATTTTACCATTTTTCATTACTTTTCCCCTGAATTTCAAAGATTAACTTGTCTGACACCATGAGTCCATTTGCAACCAAACTTGGTACAGTTGTTTAATGGCATTATGTGTACAATTCTATCATTCGGATTTTTGATTCGTCAAAAAATATGGCTACCATGGCTAAAAATAGAACATAGGGGTAAATTGCAGTTTTTTGCTAATTACTCAAAAATAGTTACAGATATCAAAATTCTGATGGGGGGATAAAAGTGATCAGCATCTCAAGATCTACCTGCTCTGAAAATTTCAAGAAGATCCAACAACCGATGTAGGAGTTATTGCCCTTTTTAGCTCACCTGACCCAAAGGGTCATGTGAGCTATTGTCATCACTTGGCGTCCGTCGTCCGTCCGTCGTCCGTCGTCCGTCGTCCGTAAACTTTTTAAAACGTTAACTCCTCTGACACCATAAGTCCAAATGCAACCAAACTTGGTATGGTTGTTCATTAGCATTCGGTGCTTAGAACTGATGTTGGGATTTTTGATTCGTTGTAAAACATGGCCGCCATGGCTAAAAATAGAACATAGGGGTAAAATGCAGTTTTTTGCAAATAACTCAAAAACGGCTACAGATATCAAAATTCTGGCAAGTTAAAAGTGATCAGCACCTCAAGATCTACCTACCCTGAAATTTTGAAGAAAATCCAACGACCCATGTAGGAGTTATTTCCCTTTTTGTGGATTTTTTGCAAATTTTGCACCTGTTTAGCTCAATATCTTGAAAACTATACTAGATATTTGAGAAATTTAAATTGCATATTGTTAAGCACATCAAGATCTACAAAATATGCAACAGGGTCAACGTTGTAGGACCTTTCCTTTTAGGAGTTATTGCCCTTAGAACGTCAAAATTTAGCATTTTAACAGCATTTCCTCATTACATTGAAAACGTTAACTCCTCTGACACTTTTAGTCTAAATGGAATTAAACTTGGTATAGTTGTTTATTAGCATTAGGTGTATAGATCTGATGTGGGGATTTTTGATTGGTCGTAAAACATGGCCGCTGTGGCTAAAAATAGAACATAGAGGTAAATAGCAGTTTTTTGCAAATAACTCTAAAACGGTGACAGATTTCAAAATTTTGATTGGAAGAAAAGTGATCAGCACCTCAAGATCTACCAGCTCTGAAATTTTGAAGAAAATCCAACAACCCATGTAGGAGTTATTGCCCTTTTTGTGGATTTTTTGCAAATTTTGCACCTGTTTAGCTCAATATCTTGAAAACTATACTAGATATTTGAGAAATTTAAATTGCATATTGTTAAGCACATCAAGATCTACAAAATATGTAACAGGGTCAACGTTGTAGGACCTTTCCTTTTAGGAGTTATTGCCCTTAGAACGACAAAATTTAGCATTATAACAGCATTTCCTCATTACATTAAAAACGTTAACTCCTCGGACACTTTTAGTCTAAATGGAATTAAACTTGGTATAGTTGTTTATTAGCATTAGGTGTATAGAACTAATGTGGGGATTTTTTATTGGTCGTAAAACATGGCCGCTGTGGCTAAAAATAGAACATAGGGGTAAATGGCAGTTTTTTTGCAAATAACTCTAAAACAGTGACAGATTTCAAAATTTTGATTGGGATCAAAAGTGATCAGCACCTCAAGATCTACCAGCTCTGAAATTTTGAAGAAAATCCAACAACCCATGTAGGAGTTATTGCCTTTTTTGTGGATTTTTTGCAAATTTTGCACCTGTTTAGCTCAATATCTTGAAAACTATACAAGATATTTGAGAAATTTAAATTGCATATTGTTAAGCGCATCAAGATCTACAAAATTAGTAACAGGGTCAACTTTGTAGGACCTTTCCTTTGAGGAGTTATTGCCCTTGGAACGTCAAAATTGAGCATTTTAACTGCATTTCCTTATATTGAAAATGTTAACTCCTCTGACACTTTAAGTCCAAATGGAACCAAACTTGGTATTATTGTTTATTATTATAAGTTGTATAGAACTATTGTGGGGATTTTTGATTGGTTGTAAAACATGACCGCTGTGGCTAAAAATAGAACATTAGGTTAAACTGCATTTTTTTTGCAAATAACTCAAAAAGGGTGACAGATTTTAGATTTTGATTGAGAACAAAAGTGATCAGCACCTTTAGATCCACCATATTGTCAGATGACCCCCTTATTAATCTTATGACCCTTTCAACGTTAAATAGATTTTGTTATAACCTTTACTTCAGGCACATATGTCAGGTGAGCAATTCAGGCTCCTGGGAGCCTCTTGTTTGGGTTTGGAGTAACAGTGGTGGCTCCCGCAGGGTTAAAAACGACCTACGACCTTAGGGCTTTTTAAGGGCGACTTCCGACCTACACTTCATAAAATCGACCTATGCCAAAAAACGACCTCGCGACCTCAGCCAACATATGCCTTTTAAAAGCGACCTCGCGACCTCAGGCCCCTTTTAAAAGCGACCTTGCGACCTGAGGGGGTACCCTGCGGGAGCCCCACAGTGCTTCTCGTGACCGCTTATATGCTATAGAAATAGTGCTCTCATACTTGTTCAATCTCAGTTTGTAAATGCTTTTGTGGTTTAATCTCTGGTCTCAACTGTGAAGTGATTTGATAAATACCTAAATTCTGTTTGAATAGTACGACCCAGTAACACATTATATAATAGCATAAATTAATCCAAACCAATCTGAGCAGAAAATTTTGTGGTTTGTATGATCATGAAGTAAGCTACCCAGAATACTTTATGGGTTAATTGCATGTTACCCACACGAACGATGCTGCAGATTCTTACGATAAATTGTTGATTTTTATCATAAACTCAACAACGAATGTTTAACACTTTCATATTAAAAAAGTGATGACATAAGAAAATGGTTTTTTTTTCTGAATCATTGAATTAATCAAAACTTTAAAAATGCAATTTTAAAAGTACCCTTGGCATCATTTGCTTAACCTTGAAATCTGTCCCATTTAAAAAGCAAATGAGCCCTGCTTTCGATTGCATGCATTTTAAATGCCAATTTCCATCTATCATATTAATGCATCACACCTTTTTTTCATTTTTTGTTGTTGCGAATGAAACCATTATACTCAACGAGTGTTTCAACATCTTTAAACCTATTGAAAAGAATGTTTTATATAATGTTGTAGCCTGCTACGATGTCTTCATCCCCACCAGCATACAGCAGCGAGCACAAATTTTCTACATATTTCACCTATATATTTAAACGAAAGTTCGCTTTGCATTTGTTCATTGTTATACTTGAGATTTCAATGTGTCGCCATCCCTAGTTGGTCATCACTGCTTGTACTGTTATTCTCGTATTGTTTACTACATGTATCCCGCTTCATAGACTAAGACCTTGTTTATTTACTTCGTGTTTACCGTAAAGTTACATTTAAAGTTAGGCGAAAATTTCTTTTCTGAACTCAATTTCATTATTTAGCGAGGCAAATAATGTACATTGTTTTTTTTTTTATTTTGGTTTAAATTGCTATTTTTGTTTAGAATAATTTGAACTGCCGTATTTCAAATATTGACTCAATCTGTTGGATATCTTCATTTCTGTATAAGTACCCAATAATTCTGGTTTGAATAAATGAGAGTATGCCACATTAGTATTTTTTCCTTCTTTTATCGTAAAGAGCTTGGATTGATATATTAAAATGTGTGTCGGGATACTAACACCAACGACCACGGTTCGATCCTCGTTAAGATGAAAATGTCAAGGACCAATTTTCCGATTCTCTCATAACGCCGTTGGCGAAGATGGTCTCTATTAAATAATCATACTCGTCCTTCCAAAAGGATGAAAATGGCTGCACATTTTAAGGGGGAACAGTACGCCATACAATTTAAAGATGACTTTGTAGGGTTTGATAAGAGTATCAACAATTTGGGCCGTTATAAAGGCCATACATTGTACTCACAATTCGCATTGGAGTCGTATATGCTTAAAGCTTGTCTCCCAATTTAATATAAATAGATAAGTTTAAACTTTATACAATAACTGTGTTATAACTTTGTACTTAACTGACTGACAGTGAATAGGTTTACTGGGTTGTTTTCGTTTAAATTTAATTGTAGAAAGATGAGACTTAGAGCGGAAACAATTTCCTTTTTAATTGCAAACAAAGGTATCTTATTGACGTGTACATAAACAACATGGAGTTCCCCATATTTAATGTACTTTTACATTACCGCAAAAAAATATGAAGAATGCAAAATAAAATAAAAGAAATATAAAGCAGTTCATTTCTATTTTAGTTTGAAATGAAATTAGCATAATTTCAAAAGATCTAAGTCAATGGTTTAGTATAAAAATCATAAAGCCTTTAGTCCAAACTTAACTTGTACCATAAAAGCAAGTACAAATTTAACAAATTCTTTCTTGCTGTCTAAGAGCCCGTACACCAGGGGAAAACGTATTACGACTATTATGGATTGCGAAGTTGGTCAGCGGACCTTTGGTTTGTTAGAACATGGCATTTCCGTTAATAATTAACAAAGAAGCACGCAAACGTTCATAAGTTCATAAAGAAAAAAAGAAAATGAATTTTAAAATACCTGGAAACATGCGAAAATTTCCGTCACAGTCTGGGCAACTACATGTCACAGCCTCTTGATATTTGGAATGTAGCTTCCTTATATAGTATTTTATTTTTTCTTTGTTGCATGTTTTTAATGGCATTTTGGGTGTACCTTTTGTCTATGTATGCATGCTAAAAATTCTGGTCTGTTTTTGATAATACTGTATTTTTGACCAGAGACAGAAAATATATCTAAGTGAAACAATATTGCACACATTGTGCATCTGGCAAACACATGTAAACATATTGCATTAAAGTTTTATCATTGTTTTAAATTTAAAAGTTGTTTCCTTCACAAATAAGAAATAATTGTAAAAGCCTTCGAGGAAAAAAACTCTTTAAAAAACATGAACTGTATTTGTTGTTGTTTTGTTAAGCCGGTCTTTTGTCTCTTTTTCATGTGATTCTCAATGCAAATGCATGAGAAACCAAAGCCATATTTCGTATTAACAAGAAGTCATATTAAAGATTTCGTTATCACTGACTGGTGCCAATGCACCCAATGTGGTCATAGTGAGACTGCACTCATTTTATTTGCCCTCCGTACAATAATTTTGTCATTTCCCCAGAGATGTGACTAGCCTCTAAAACATGTCATTAGCCAGCATCTATCCTCACTGAGTCTTTCCGACAATGAACCAGTATTTCTGGAGTGGATTCTGTCTTTTCTGACAATGAACTCTTGTGTAATATGTGAATGTTATTTACATCACTGACATCTATATCCCTGTACTGGCTGAATTCCAGACCGTCGTCACTGTGACGTAAAACACGGACGCTGCCAAAGAATCAGCTGTTTGGTGCCTGGGAATGAGGCAACTGTGTTACAGAAGCAACACAAATACAACATTACGTAATGCATCTGACAATAACACGTGAATTACGCAAATCATATTTTTTTATTGACAAATTGAATAAATAATTTTAATTATTATTCCATACATTGTATGCGTTGAATGACAGATAGTAAACAAATGAGGTTTATATTGTGTAATATTGCACTGATTTACCGATTTCAGCCCCTATATATCTTTCTTTAAAAAATAGTACGACAAATCCCATACTTCAGTACTACAGTAAACTAATGCCAATATATGTATATGTATTGCACAAATAAAGAAATGGAGCAGTCGCACACGACAGCTAGCCTTATCCCCTCACCGGTCAATGATTTTAAGTATTTTTGTGTAAATTTATTTTTTGCAAGGTATTTCTGCAAGTGATGTTAGAGACTCAACTTAAACTAGTCGAAGCAGCCACCTTGCATATTTCTGTACACACTGCAAATTTAGTCACAACTCACCATCCACGATGTACCCACTGACCCAATACCATCTCTCTATCACTTGCAGTTTCTGAGATATGGACCTTAACCAAAACTTTAACCTGGGTCATTCATGCGGAAAATATAGGTCAAAGGTCACTAAATTTTGGTACGGATGCTGGTTACTATCCAAGATGTACCCACTGACCCAATATCATCTCTGTCACTTGCAGTTGCTGAGATATGGAACTTAACCAAAACTTTAACCTGAGACATTCAGGCGAAAAATATAGGTCAAGGTCACTCAATTTTGGTACTGATGCTGACTATCATCAAAGATATACCCACTGACCAAATATCAACCTTCTATAATGTTTAGTTCCCAAGTTATTGATAAAACAAAAACCATTACGTACGTACGTACGTACGTACGAACGAACGAACGAACGAACGAACGAACGAACGAACGAACGAACGAACCAAACGCTATATCCCCTCCCCATCTCCGTTGGACTCGGGGATCATTAATACATGTATGCTCCATTTCAATAAATCTCTATAAACCCAGTAAAGACCTTAACTGGACTACCCATATCAATTCCATTACTGCCAAAGCGAATTGCACCATCTGCTTCCTAAGACATAACATACACTCATGTCCACAAGAAGCTAAATCTTCAGCTTACACCACTCTAGTACGACCTACAATATAATATGCCAGTGTAGTATATGGGATCCAAACAGCAAGAACCAAATCAGCCAGCTAGAAGCCATCCAAAGACGAAGAGCACGGTTCGTGTACAACAACTTATACGACTGTGAACCATGATCAGTCACAGCTATGATCAATCGTCTTGGCTGGGAATCCCTTGAACAAAGACGAGCTAAAGCCATGGCCACTATGATGTTCAAAATCACATACCATCTTGTTGAGATTCCATACCAACACATCTTGCTATCAACCGACAGCAGAACAAGAGGGAATGCAGCATTTCAAAGGCTGCACACTGGAACAGACACCTACAGGTTTTCCTTCTTCCCCGGGAATCTTATACCACCAGGAGTAAGGAACGTGCCTACCATTTGGCAGTTCCAGACTGTGTTAGTGTCACTTACCATTACAGTCCAGTCCGAGATGTAAACCGCAACCAATGTTTTTAATTGTAAATAGCAGACTTTTTAACTGTACAGTCGGACATGTGCGGAGTATCAATACTCAAGTTATGGGTACATTCCTACCGGGAAGAAGAAGAACCCGAATAATTCATATTCTGGGTCCCCGCCCGTTGAGCGAAAAAAAAAAAAAAATAAGTCGGCTCGTTAAACAGGATGTAGATGAGCAGCAGATCTGAAAATACATCCCACCATATGGGCTGCTTTTGGTGTACTGGTTAAAGCTGATAATGGCATACCAGAAAAATGTCCTTTTGTGACAAAGGGGACTATTTTGCGAACTGATATTTCTTTTTATCAATTTTGAAGAGAAAAATAGTGAAACGGTGTCAGACAAGAATTCACGAGAAAACCGGACTGAATTATATTTTCTGAGATAAATCCATGAAATTCGATGATCTATATATTCCTCACTGAAGTACCTAACTACATGTACACATGCATGTACAAAGCATGGTAACCCAGCACCACTGCTTTAAGCCATCTGAATTATGAAAACGATGCATTTGATATTATTTTCAGAAAAGTATTTGCGATGAAACTAATGAAAACACGTAAACTATTCACCGATTTTGTCTTTGCCCTGTCGGACTTTTGTCATTCGAATGCCCCACTGGTACAACTCTACCTATTTTGCTCAGACAAAACTACATTATTTCAGAAGACAAATGCACTGTGCTACAGATCAAATTTGAGGATATTGTCTAGCATGTAGGTAAAACCAAAGCCTTACATCAGATCAATTATTCTTTTGATGCTCATGTTTCTGAAGAAATCAGAAGAAATCGTAACCTTTTGATGTTTGAACTATAGACAAAACATTGCTGACAGATCTGAAGTGTTACAATACACACCCACAGCATGTGATGCTAATACAATCTGGTACAAGTTACAGGTTAGCATTTTACACAACAAAAGAATATGCTTACGGTGGAATAACATTCCCACATTTTTACCTTCGCCACCGATCGCGAAAGCACGTCTAGGAATCGGGTCACTGTCTGTCCGTCCGGGAGTACCTGTCTTGTGTAATCTGAATCTCAAGAACCAAACACTAGACCTTTGGAGATTACATATATATTGTGCACATCTCCCCTTTTGGAATCATTTTTTAGTTCCATTTAGAAATCAGGGACCCCAAAAAGGGCCAAAAAGTGACTTTATTCCTTTGTACCCACAATAACGTTTGTTCTAGTTGACCAAAGGGTATGAAACTTAGTTGGCCATATGGTATGAGACTTTACAGCAATGTTACCATTATAAATTTGATTGATTTTGGGTGTCCCCTCTCTTTTGTTTAGAAATAAGTGGCCTAAAAGGGCGGCTGAAAAATGATTGTTTTTTTTTTTTTTTTTTTCATTTTAACTTGAGTTCTGGTTAACTGATTGCTTTGAAATTGTACAAATATGGTCCTTACCAATAAAAAATGTTTTCATTGATTTCTTTTAGGTCTCCCATTTTATCGTTGAGAAATGAGGGGCCCAAAAGGCAAAAAATAAACCTCCATTACTTATGGTCCGACTTCGAAAATTGAAAAAGAAAATAATATACAACAAAGTTCGAGACAATGGTACGCTTGGCGTGTGTTTCATTTATTCAACACTTATCAGAGGCACTCTACCCAAAGATTGGAAATCCCAAACAATATATGAAGACCATAGAACAATTTACCAAAACTGTCGAACCGATAACCAAATTATGATTAGGATTAATCTATATCTGTGGTAGGAAGAAAACTTGGGGTTTCGACAATTTTGAAATTTAAACTTTTAAACTAAAGCTTTGATGTGTTCTTTAACACAAAAGTGTTGATGTCGGAGCGGTCTAACCTACTCAACCAGCAGCGCTATAACCGTCAAGGATATAAGAAATAACAAGAACAAATTCTGGGTCCCCCGCCCGTTGAGCGAAAAAAAAAAAAATAAGTCGGCTCGTTAAACAGGATGTAGATGAGCAGCAGATCTGAAAATACATCCCACCATGATATGGGCTGCATACCAAATATAAGAAGCCAATGATTAATAGCTGCTAACAAAGCTGTTACGAAAAAAAGTGTGACGGACCGACGGACGGACACCGGCATTTTTATGTCCCCGCTCCCTGTTGCGGCGGGGACAAACATTACAAAAAAGTTCCAGACATTTAATTTTGCTACTGACTCCGTTTCGTCTATTCAAGACTCATCACAGGCGCTCTACCAAAAGATTGGAATTGCCAAACAATATATGATGAGCATAGAAAAATTATGACGAAGATCATTTTATGTCTTTGGTAAAAAGAAACCTTAAGGTTTTGACAATTTTGAAATCTAAATTAACAACTACTAACGGTTAATTTAAAGCTTCGATGTGTTCTTTAACACAAAAGTGTTGATGCCGGAGCGGGCTAACCTCAAAGAATCAAACTCCACCAGCAGCGCCAATCGTCATGGATTTTTGAAATGAAATCATAACAAAGTTCAAGAAAATAAATTTTGCTACGCCTGACGCGCGTTTCGTCTATTGTCATATATTGGTTTCAAAATGCAGAAAAATATTCTTCTTGACCTCACTTGTTAGGTTTAGCAAATGAGGGATAAAAAGAAAAAAAAGTTTTTTCTTATTCTTGTTAGATATAAAAAAAACCTTAAATATTTAAACGTACAAAATGTATTCTCTAAGTATTCATTGTATTAAAGTCTAAAATGGGTTGCATGTGACGAATATATGCTTTGTCAGTCCACCATAGGATGCAAGTGTCAGAAACTTTTGACTGATTTTGCCGTGCGACGCAGACATCGATCGATATGGTCTTGTAAAATTGATAAAATTTGAAAGTTTGCCATATTTTAGCCGTTACGACTGCATAGTCGTAGATTTTTAATCAAACCATGATCTTGATAACGACTTAAATGAAGTCTTATAGGCTTTAATTCTAAAACAGTATGCATATCACATCGCTTCTTATTATTTCAGCTTACATTGACAAGAAAGGTGATAATTCAATTTCAAGCATTTCAAATGAGGTGGTGTATTAAACCAGGTTTATGGTGTCAGACAAATTCCAGACAATAAATTTTGATACGCATAACGCGCGTTTCGTCTGTTAAAGACTCATCAGAGGCGCTCTACCAAAAAATGTAAATGCCAAACACTTTAGGAATATGAAGAGCATAGAACAATTGTAAAACAAAGCACAACATTCGGTGAGACACAATAGGAATTTAATAGCCAGGTGATAATAGCGAATCGTATCATTTGAGTGAAATTCAAAGGCGGGTAACGAATAAAACAACTCTATAGGTTTCAAGGAGACAATGATATTGGGTGAAAAAAAAATCAGAATTTTTTTTTCTCGCTTATCGTTAGAGATGTAAAGTATAAACACAATATGTAGCGTAGGTAGGTATATTTCTTTCAAAGATTGAAATTAAAAATTAAAAATTAGATTCGTCGTTTTCGTGTAAATTAGATTCGTCGTTTTCGTGTATGTTATTACTGAGATGACCATCAGAGTAAAATTCGAGATGCAAATGTAAGAACTAGGTACTAGTAATTAAGTACCACTTTTTATAACGGAATCATGCAAAGAGCGATTCATAATTGGGTGGAAAGCCTACACCAATTTATTTTTGATGTGTTACTCCTACTAGCACCCTGCTTTGATCTTTTGTGCTCTTTTTTACAAACTAGCCCTGGTCCTGAGAGAGAGAAAAAAAATAGAATGCATTGTAAAATTGTAAGAAAGGGATATAACTCTTAAAATTTTCTATAATTTCAACATCAAAGGAGTAGGAAATCTTTCTAGCCCTCAATGTAGTGAGGTGAATGTTATGAAACTGTTTGACCCTAATGGTAGACACAAACGTAGTCATGGTCACAAACGATACAAACCAAGATCTGGTGCCAGTCAAACTGACAACAGATCTCTTTCAGACACGTTTGATGATCTACAACAACCATTGGGAGTCCATCATGTTCGTACCATTCTCTATTCACTACGAGTCACGAAACTTAAAGACCTACGTGATCTTGGGTTAGAAAAAGCAGGTACTGATCCATTTACTCCTTCTTACAGGCTTACTAGCATTATTTGCGACGTTGCTCTTTTCCGTCTTTTTAAGCCTGTAAGAAGTGAGCCTCTTACTACTGAGGATAGGAAATTTCTCCATATTCCATTTAAGAACAAAGGGATAGATGCTATAAACATTAGCAATATTTTAAATCGTAAGGAAGTTACATCTCAAATTCCTCAATATTTCAAAAATCAGTCAACACCAATTGTTTCCTACCGCTACACTAAAACCATAAGTAGTAAAATTTTCAACCACAAAAAGGCATTGCAGGACCTAAACATTGAAGAATATCTAAAGTCCCCTCTGACATGTGATTGCTATGCTTCCCCCTTTGTCTATGGTACATCTGGTCATGTCATCACGGGTGATCTTAAGATAATTGAAAATGATTTATTACGTAATGTGGTTTCCCATGGACCTAAATTCAGGGAACCGCAACGTATAAATTGGAATCATAACTTTAAGATCATCATGGACGCTGTGGAGGACTATGCTAGAGCCTGGATAAAGAGGGAAAAGGACCAAGAACCAGAGCTTGAATCACTGTCGGACTGGGTAAGGACTATCCGATCTCTTGTACGAAGCCGAATAGACAAACTTCGCAAATGTTTGAACCCCCGGCCTTCTTCTGTATTTAGAGATCGTGAAGCTCTCAATTGTCTCTCTTCCTTACATGACAGGTATGTTGTCACGCCAGCAGACAAGGCTTCCAATAATATAGTTTTTGTATGTAAAGCACATTATTACAATTGTCTAATAAAAGAACTAGGCATTGATGGTAATACTTCCGCTAGTGCTACATACACACAGACTACATTTAACAAAGATGAAATCTTAGCCACCCATAGCTCTTTTATGTCCTCTTTCAATATTCCAATGAAAGAGGAACATAAAGAGTTACCATATTTGTACTGGATACCTAAACTTCACAAAAATCCGTACAAAGAAAGGTATATAGCTGTATCTTCATCATGTTCAACTACAGAACTGTCCGTTCATTTAACTAAAATCTTGTCTGCTGTCAAAGAAGGTCAACAAGCATACTGCGACACTATTTATAATCGTAGTGGAATTAACCATATGTGGATTTTGAAAAACTCAAAAGATTTGTTAGATCATTTTAAATCTAAATCATTTTCTGAGGTTCACTCTTTGAAAACGTTCGATTTTTCAACTTTATACACTACCTTGCCACACGAAAAACTAAAATGTCGCCTGAAAAAACTTCTCGAAAAAGCCTTTTCAAACTCAAGGAATTTTGTTGTTTTGGGTTATAATTCTACATTCTTTTTCAAAACATTTTTCAAAGATAAAATTTGTTACACACTGGAACAAGTTTGCAGTATGCTTGATTTCCTCATTGACAACATATTTGTCACCTTCGGAGGAGAGATTTACAACAACAAATCGGCATTCCAATGGGCACAAACTGTGCTCCTCTCCTCGCCGATTTGTTTTTATACTCTTACGAGACTGAATTTCTTCAGGGACTAGTAAAGAACAAGAAGATGAAAGAGGCAAGGTCATTTAATCTTACATTCAGATATATTGATGATGTCCTTTCTGTCAATAACACTTCATTTGGTAGTTGGATTCCTTCAATATATCCTCCGGAATTGGAGATTAAAGAGACCACCGAATCTAATTGCTTCACGTCTTTCTTGGATTTGCACCTTGAATTTGACCCAGGTGGTCATCTCAGTACAAAAATTTACGATAAACGAAACTTTTCTTAATCTACAGAGCAATATACCTACTTCTCCTGCATACGGTGTTTATATTTCTCAACTTATTCGATATGCCAGAGCTTGCACACATTTCACAGATTTTTTGATCAGACACCGGTTTCTTCGTGACCGACTTTTGAATCAGGGCTATAAGAAAATACGTCTCATACGATCACTAAAAAAATTCTTTCTTCGTTATCAGCCACTAGTAGAAAAGTTCAAAATTGAGTTAAAAGATATGATAGTTAATTGTTTTAATTAGTGTTTGACTGGTCTGCTGTACTGAGATGATCACCTCAATGTCCCTATTGTGTCTCACAACTATGTTGTGTTCTATGGTCATTACCGGACCCTAAGATCGCAATGGAAGAGGGAGGTTTGGCGCCATAAAACCTGGTTTAACCCACCATTTCGTTTGAAATGCCTGTACCAAGTCAGGACCATTGCGATCCACCAGTTCTCCGGTATGACTGATTCGTTTTTGTCATTTTCTCTGGACTATGAGATTGATCATTCAAGTTCGGTAGTTTTGTTATTACCTTTATTCAATAGAAACAAAATGGCAAGATTGCAGTTATGAGACTGACATTTTATTGGATGCTTCCTCGAAATTATACCTTTACAGCAAGTTAAAGTCTGATGTTAATGTTAATGTTTCAGATTACATAAACCTTCCAAACTTTAATAGTAGAAAAATACTTACCAAACTACGTATTAGTGGCCATAATCTAGAGATCGAACTTGGTAGATACAAGAATATACCAAGAGAACAAAGATTTTGTAAATCATGCAAAATAATTGATGATGAAGCTCATTTCTTCTTTCATTGTCAAATTAATAATAATATAAGAAAAACATTTATTGACTCAATACAAAAACAATATGCTAATTTTAACCAGCTTGAAACCTTTGATAAATTGATTTTTCTACTTAACCCAAATATGGATGTTTTGCCCACGGTTGTTGATTTTATATTTAGCAATCATTTGAGTTGCGACAATGAGATCCACATTGGTCAAAGTCATACATATTTGTAAATACTATATAATGTCTTTGTATGTAGAGTTACATGTTCATTGTTTTTTGTCTGTTTTTACATGTATATTTGTATTTGCTTAACCTCTTTGAGGACTGGTTTCATTATGCAAAAAAAATATTAAGTATAAAGTATATCGATATTTCAAGGAGTAATCTCTCATCAGCAGCATTTGAATCAAAACATTGGAAGGTCAAAAACCAAAAATATTGATCGAATGAAAAATACTAAAAACCAAAAAAAAACAAGTCTAACAGGAAAGTCAAAACAAGCACCAAGGATATCGACCATCAGAAACCTGGTCATTAGGAGTGTTAAACTTAAGTTTACCTATTGGTTGAAGTTACTAACTACAACGAAGGAAGTATGGTATCATCATGGAACTCTATTCACATAAAATCAGGATATGATGGATCAAAAGTCATGATAAAACTTCATATTGTTTATGGTGGTAATTTGGGACAAATAATTGCAGCAAGATTGGGCATCATGTCTTTAGGACTTATTCTTGTTGTATTAGTCTTGGCATTAAAACTCAATATGCAACAACCGTTTCCAAACATGCTAATTCCAATGTAGCTAATGCTGATACCTTTCATGGTAATTTTAGTCTATCTGTTCAATGCTGTTTAGCATAGAGATTGCTTAAACGTTTAGCTCATTAAGCTCTACATAAGTGCCCATATGATCAGATGATCTTTATAGTTATGGCCCTTTAAATTAATGCATGTAGAAAAGCTGTTGCTTGCTTAAACACTCTGCTTATCAAGATCTACAAAAGTCTCCATAGGGTCAGATGACCCTTTGTAGGGGTTATGGCTTTTTGAGGGTCAAACGTGTTGGGTTTTTGCATGTTTTTCTTATAGAATGAAATGGGACAAATGGGAGATTTACCTGTTTATTTCCTATAGAAGTATAGAAGGTATAGAAAGGCTGTTGCTTTATTAAATGCTCACTCGGCCTATGGTTAAGATCAACAAAAGTCTTCATTGAATTGAAGTTGGCAGATGATCCCTTTTAAGGTAAACTTCGTTCATGTCTTGCAATATACATGTACTTGTTCCAATGTATATGCAAGCTATTGCAAATAAGATCTACATATGTTAAGGAGATAAAGGGCTTTTGCATATTGAAGTTCAGGTGAGCGATTCATGCTCCTGTGAGCCTCTTGTTTGTGTTTTTTAACTTGGTTACGGTTGGTGGTGTCTTTGCATGAGCTCTGTTAAAGTGGTTTTATGGTAAAATATTCTAAATGTAAATTGTGTAAATCATGTTTATTGCATGATGTAAATGAAAACAAATAAAATAAAGAAAACAATAATATAGTCAAACAAAAGAGACAAATATTCAGATATTGTCGTAAAAAAACAAAAAAAAAATATCCAAGAAAAAATGAATGTCTTCAAACTAGAAACGATTAAGCATGGCCGGTGTTCTTTTTATGTTTGTAAAAAGATGGTCTGTACTTGTAACAGTTACCACAAGTTGAACATTGGAATCGTTCTGGGTTATCGTGTGCCTTGAGGTGTTCCACCAAGTATCTCTTTTCCTTAAAATTTTTCCCGCAATAATCACAGGAAATTCGCTTTTCAGTAACTCCGCATGTATGTCTGGAAAGACTTGATTTGTACCTGTAAACTTTGCTGCATCTTTCACATTTAAAAGGAGTTTGGTTTGTATGGCTGGCTTTGTGTCCTTCAAAACTATTTTTATATACAAAACCCTTTCCACAGACATCACACATGTATTTAAAATCCGACTTGTGTTCTTTTATATGTGAATTCAGTCCTCCTCTCGTTTTAAAGGTTTTTGCACATTCATTACATTTGAATAGATTCAGCTCACCGTGACTTATTAAGTGGTCTTTGAGATCATATTTCGAATAAAATTTTTTATTACATTGCGGACATTCTTTGCCATTTTCTGAATGCATTACAACCCTGTGTCGTTGGTAGCTTGTACTATGCTTGTATGTTTTTCCACAACATGATTTTGATGAAGTCGGTGTACTACATGTAACTACTGTAACTTCTGTCACAGCGAGATCATCAACAGCTATTTCCTCTTCTCAGTACTAAAGGACTAGCTGGTGCTGATGATTTGGAATCGTTATTGTTTAAGTCAACAAAATCATTGGTTTCATCTGGTTCTTCAATAGGTTTTACCCCAAGACATGACATAGTCGATGACAAGTCCTAAATTTAAATTAAAAAATACATTTGTTTATATTTTATATTTGAAGATACTAGATCGTTTCACAAACATGATTTTCTGGAGATTATTATCTGGCATCTTTCACATTACACATTAAATCTGTCTACCAGTGGTCGATACACCCATACTAGCCAGAGGGTTGGTTTGCTAATATGGATCAAAGGCAGATATGGGGTGTTATATGAAAAATGTCATAAAATTCTTTAATTATTTTGGCTTTTGTATATACAGACTAGATGCATAATGAATAAAGAAAAAAATACGTTGCATGTTACAAATCTGTTGTTCTATTCTGTCGGTGTTTTATGTTTTATTTGATGTACAAAAGAAGAAATGCTAATTATGTTTAGGAGGTCCACTCTTTCTGGTTGAAACTTGTGCATAGTACTTAAAGGGTCAGAACATTGCAAAATATCAACGTTAAAAAGGCTTTCTACATTAAAATTTTAGCTTCAGACGAGAGTACATCCTTGATTTAGGAATTGTGGAAGTATATTCTATATCAAATATATATATGTTGGATTATTTATTGTATTATATTTTATTATTATTTTTTTTTGATGAACTGTAAAGCTCATTAGTAACCGGTGCTTTGCACCGATAGTAACCGGTGCCTAAAACTGATAGTAACCGTCCTGTACATTTTTGTCTTTAATCTTTAATCTCATCTATTTTTTCCGACTTTTGTTAAAATAAGGATTAACTAAATACAAAACTATATTGGCTTTAACACGTTTTACTCCAAAAACATGCGTTTTTAAAAGATTATGAAGACTTCACTTTACCCTTTTGATTGAGGAAAGCTGAACCTGGCAAACTTTTTTCATTGTGTTTACAAAAGTAAACTTTTAACTATTAATTAATGTCTTAGATTTTATATCATAAATTAGGTACTTACCTGTCTTATGTACCTTAGGATTTCTCTCTTTGCGGTATTCAGCTCGCCCGGAAGTCAAAAATCATGTGATTACCTGACTTCCGGTAATACCAGACCTGCATGCCTCATTATTCTTCTCGGCGCACGAAGGACAAGACGTCCTTCATTCAGCTCCGTAACTCATGGCTGAGAACGAGCAGGTTAGTTCGGCCGTCGAGTCTAATGACGAACAACAGGAAGAGCAAAGCGCTCGTTGTTCGGGTAAACAAAAAACCACAAAAAAACGTAGACGTTCAAAGTATGAACAGTTGGAAGAAAAGTGGAATGAAAAGTTCGTGGATTTAGAAACGAACTTAGATAAAAAGCTTGATGGTTTCTTTGATAAAATGGGAAATATGATGTCAAGCATGCAACTTGCCACAGCCAGTACTGAACGTTCACAAAGAGCGTCACATAGTACAGTAGGGTCACAAAGACCTGAAGTTAGTAGCAATGATATGGAGTCACAAAGACCTATACTAGCCATACCTTCTACATCAAAAGGACCACAAAGGCCAATTGATTTGTTAGAAGACGAATTCTCTAGAAGTCCAGCAAGGGTAAGTGATATTTATACCCATTCTGGTAGTGATCTCGATGATCAATTGTCTTTACAACCAAGACTTAGTGAAAGGGTTGATCTTGACAGTTCTTACAGTGAGGACATGTCTGCTAATGAAAATGAAAAAGACAATGATAATTCAAATGACAAAAGTAAAAAAGGTCTTTTTGAAATTTTCGGTGAAGACGCTTTGACAAACAAAGCTGTCAAGAAAACTGGGATCGAGATTGACGAGTCTCAGAAACAGGTGTTGTTAGGAAGTTGGAGAACTGATAATCCTAATAAATTAACGGCTTTCCCAGAGGAAGTTTTAGATTCTTTTCCTGTTGACAATGACACTGAAAAGTTTCTTGAAGTACCGACACTAGATCATATTATTGAAACTTGTTTAGTCCGAAAATATGGTAAAAAGGCAGCGTTTACTACTGCTGGAAAGTTTCTCTTTTCTCAACCATATAAGATGATAGAGAAGATAGCATATAGAGGGCAACAAGCAAGTTATCAGGGTATTATAATGCAATTATATATCCAGCAGAGTTTAGGTACTTTAATGTCAAATTTGTTGAGTAATGACTTTGATAAAGACAGTTGCATAAAGCAAGTTCGTGATACCTTTGCAATGACCACCAAAAGCTTAGATCAAATAGGAAGGGCAGGCGCGTTTCATCATATTGTGCGTCGTCAACTTGCTATAGCTGACACTTCACTATTTACTTTAGAAGACAATAGGTCCATTTCAGATTTACCGTTGTCTAGCAATGGGGTTTTTGGTGACAAATTAGAATCAACTCTTAAGACAAACAAAGAGAAAAAGAAAACTCTAGATGACATTTTGCCTGATTTTGTAGATAAGAGCAAGGGTCAAAAAAGAAAAAGTAAAGAAGCCGAGAGTGCTTCAGCTCCTAAGAAATCTTATCAGGAGAAGGATAAATCAAATGTTAACACTTACAAATCTTCTTCTAATTATTTTCGTATTCCCAAGATTAAAAGAGACTATAGTGCAGGAGGAAAAGGAGCAAAAGCTGACGGATGTCAAGGTCAGAGCTTTAGAAACAAGAAAGGTGGTACCGGAAAGGGACCCAGCTTCAAACAAAACAAAAGTCAATGACAAGGTAAGAAATCTGATGTTGCTTCCAAAGATACCGGTTGGAGGTCGTCTGTCTCATTTTTACCATCAATGGAAAAAAATAACGACAGACAAATGGGTTTTATCAACTGTAAACGAAGGTTACAAGTTGGAATTTATAACAAAACCTCCTTTTTCGGGTATCAAAGAAACAAAAATAAATTTAAGGGACTCAGATATTTTACAAATAGAAATTCAAAATTTGTTAGAAAAAAATGCTATAGAAAAAGTTCCTGTGAATCAAACTCGATGCGGTTTTTACAGCACACTTTTTCTTGTTCCAAAAAAGAATGGGGAACTCAGACCAGTAATAAATCTGAAACCTTTAAATCGTTATCTGAGGAAGCAACATTTCAGAATGGATACTATGACAAAGGTTTTAAATCTAGTCAAACAAGGAGATTGGGGAATGACGCTAGATCTAAAAGATGCGTATCTGCATATACCAGTGTTTCAAAAACATCGAAAGTTTCTCCGTTTTTGTTTTCAAAAACAAGTGTACCAATTCCGTGCCCTGTGTTTCGGCCCAACAAGTTCTCCAAGGGTCTTCACAAAGATAATTTCGGTCATAGCGGCACATCTTCGAAAACAAAGCATACGTCTGGCAACTTATCTGGACGATTGGCTTGCAGTAAATCAAAACAAACAAATATTAGTTCAAAATCGAGAAACTATTATAGATCTCCTTGTTCGACTAGGTTTTATTATAAATGTAGAAAAGTCGAATTTTCTCCCAAATCAGGATGTGACATACATAGGGGGAAGGTTCAAACTAGATTTAGGGAAAGTGTATCCTACAGAGGACAGAATAAAAAAGCTCAAAATGACAATTCTAGAGTTAATGAATGGGCAAACAACAGCACAACATTATCTGAAAGTGCTCGGAATGATGGCCTCTTGTCTAGAGTTGATACCCAATGGTCGTCTGTTTATGAGACCAATTCAGTGGCACCTATTGCAGCAATGGAAACCATCTCTGATGAGCCTCAATTATATAATTCCTTGCACAATAGAGCTCAAGATGCATCTGAGTTGGTGGTTGTCAACAACAAACACCTTGAAGGGCCGAGTGATATCGCCTCTTCAAGCAACTGTGACACTAACAACAGATGCATCTATGATGGGTTGGGGTGGCCATGTAGGGAATCAAACAGTTCAGGGTCTTTGGTCCGATCTAAAGAAAACTTGGCATATCAACAATCTAGAACTAGAGGCTGTTATTCTGGCAGTCAAACATTTTCTACCAACTTTGAGAAAGAAAATAGTGTTAATACGCTCCGACAACACAACGGTTGTTCAGTACATCAATCGACAAGGGGGGACTCGGTCCGCTTATCTATGTCAGCAAACATGGGAGCTTTGGAATTTGGCAATTCAGAACCAAATTGTTTTCAAGGCAGCTCACATTGCAGGTCAGGACAATGTCCTGGCAGACAGTCTGAGTCGTGCCAAAGTCAAATCGACAGAATGGTCTCTGAATCAGGAAATAACGAATCAGATTTTTCACATGTGGGAACATCCTCTGATAGATTTGTTTGCTTCCAAAGAAAATCACAAAGCTCCAGTGTATTGCTCATGGATAAAAGACAACAAAGCATATGCAATAGATGCGTTCACAATTCCTTGGGAAGGCATGTTTGCATTTGCTTATCCCCCTCTGTCCCTCATTCAGAAGGTGATTCAGTACATGCAACAATTTCAATGTCAGCTAATACTGATAGCACCCCATTGGCCGAGACAAACTTGGTATCCTCAAATGTTACAAATGTTAATTGCACCACCAGTGAAATTACCAGTGCAGGAAAATCTTCTGTCTCAAGGGAAGGGGAAAATAACTCATCCCAGTCCAGAGATATTTCAGCTGACTGCATGGCTGTTATCGACAGTAACTTCAGATCAAAAGGCTTTTCAAAAAACACTAGAAAATTGTTGGAACAGTCATGGCGTCAGGGAACAAGGAAAGATTACAAATCAAAATTCAAAAAATTTCATAGCTGGTGTAGTCAAAGGAAAATTAATCCCTTTGAAGCATCTTTAGAAGCATGTGCTAATTTTTTGGCAGATTTATTTGATGAAGGCTTGAAATATAGAACTATTGCTGGGTACAGGTCAATGCTATCGTCAGTATTAGCTCCCATTGATAAAATTCCTGTGGGGCAACATCCTAGCATTATAAGATTGTTAAAAGGTGTTTTCAATAGTCGTCCTCCTGTGCATAAACTTATACCTGAATGGGATTTACCTATCGTTTTAGATTTGCTGAAACATCCACCTTTTGAGCCGTTGAAATTAGCCTCGTTGAAGTACAGTACCTTTAAGACAGTTTTTCTAATTGCGATAACCACTTTCCGTAGATGTAGTGACTTGCAATCATTAAAACTCGGAGAAGGATCTGTGAATGTACAAAGTCAAGGTATTACTTTTTTGAGACATGGATTTTCAAAGCAGTCTAGACCTCAACATGATAGTTCAAAAATTTTTATTCCGTCTTTTTCGGACAATAAACTTTTGGATCCAAAACGTGCTTTATTTTACTATTTGAAAAAAACTGAGAATTTTCGTAAAGATGAGCAAAGTAACAAACTATTTTTGGCAGTAAACAAACCTCATAAACCTGTGTCTTGTCAAACAATTTCAAGGTGGATTGTTAAAACTATTAAGTTAGCTTATAGCAAGAAAGAGAAAAAGATAGGCAAAATAAAAGGACATTCTACACGTGCTATTGGACCATCCTGGGCCTTGTTTAAGGGAGCTCCAATGAGTGACATTTTACAAAGTGCAGATTGGAGCAGTGCTTCTACGTTTATGAAGTTTTATAGGAAGGATGTCAGTGTAGATTTTTTAAAGTAATGATTCTACCCGGCGAGCTGGCTGGAGTAGATTAATGTTTTTATTAATCATGTTAATTGCTGATGTACAGTTATTACCTATTGTTATATTATGATGTTTATCATGTGGGACTCTGATGGACAGGAAGTCACATCATGGTTATTATTGGTGATGGTTTTTAGTTATACAGTATTGATGTGAAAGAAACTGTTTCATGCATCCACAGCCTGTATTGAGAAGCTTTGGAATCAAAGATAAATCCTAAGGTACATAAGACAGGTAAGTACCTAATTTATGATATAAAATTCCAAAATTTGTTAACAAGTTAAAATTTTGTGAATAAATTATACTTACCTGTCTTATGTAACAACCATCCCTCCATCCCCTGCATGAATCAGTTTATGCGGTGTCCTTCGTGCGCCGTATGAATAATGAGGCATGCAGGTCTGGTATTACCGGAAGTCAGGTAATCACATGATTTTTGACTTCCGGGCGAGCTGAATACCGCAAAGAGAGAAATCCTAAGGTACATAAGACAGGTAAGTATAATTTATTCACAAAATTTTAACTTGTTAACAAATTTTGGAATTTTATTCCTGAATGTAAATGGAGTACCGTAAAGGGTTTTCTAACCTTATAAATAAAAACGGAAAGCTTAAAATTATATTAAAAGTGACATGTACATACCATATTCCAGTCCATTACGACGATTTTTACGGCTATTATCCTTTGCTTTTACGGATAGTAACTCCGGACGCGAAATATTTTCGAATAGTAACCGTCTAGGTACACCACCGTGCTGGTGTTTTTAAACATTTTTGAATTTAACGATCGGGAATTTCAATGACAAAAATATTAGAAATTTATAGGTAAAATCGTTTCAGACAAGTCTGACGACCAGGCTTGTGATACCGGGCCCCTCGCGGACCTCTGAAAAAAACCAAGAGTCGATTACACTTCTTTGTGAGAGCCTCACCCCTAACACCTAAGCAAGTTGTTTTTTGATTGGTCAAAGCGTTTTCTCGAAATTCATGATCAAGTAAAGAAAAGAAACGGTACAAAGTCTCAAATAATACGTTTTGGGCAATTAACATGTAACGATGTACAGAAAAGATGGTTTCTTCCAAAGGAATGAATCCATCTGAGCAAACGAAGAATTGTTGACCGAGAACATTATCAATACATCTGAAAATGAGATTGAATGACTTTGCTTCCCTTATCTTCTTGTTATTTATGAGTTCCTAGGGATACTTCGTCTCGTAGGAGTATAAAAGCAAGCCGGCGAGAGAAGGCGCACAGTTTCTACCCAATAAAATGCAATTTTGTCGTTAAAAAATCTCTCCTCCATAATTATGTGACAGTATATGCGTCAATAAGGAAATTAAGTGGTCTATATATGGTGTAACAAATCTGATATGTGTAGAAGGTTTAGAAAAAAAATATATTTTAAGACTCAAATTAAATAGTGAAATGATCATCAAAGTACTTGTAACCGACAGTTAAAGTTTAATTAAACAATTGATCATTTGACTTGAAAAATCTTGAGTTTTTATACAAATTGCTGGTTTCAAAAGAAAAACTTTAAGACACCACCTGAGATGGTGAGATAGAAAGGAACTTTACAGATACAGGAGACTTAAAAATATGAAAATTAAAACCAACATAGTTACACCAACGGAGTCGAGAACAGTGATCGATACAGGCCACTAAGAATTTTAAATTTCAATTCTAGTGTTAACTGACAAATAACGCCCATCCTTGGATTGATTTTCTTTCCTAAATTTAGCAAATAATGAATTTTGAATTATTAGCAAAAGTTTTCAATCAGAAAGAAACAAAAGCATGTTTGAGCTCCAGCTAAAATTCAACATTCATGTTTGCTCAAAATGAACCAGTACTTGATATTCTTTTTTACACACATATAATTTACTGTATTGGAATTTGAGTATAGGACACGAATCATAGGCCCATAGAAAACATTTTAACTTGGGCAGGAAAGACACTTCGGAGTAAGACAGAGCCAATTTGTGCAATATCAATGTACAATAAAAGCATGAAATTTTAGGCACGTTTAATACGAGAAGTGAAATCGGATAATATAAAGCATGGCGCCAACTTAACTTTCCTTTCTTGGATACCTGTAGCCCATTTAGAATCTTTATAGGCTTGTTCACAAAAATAAGCATTACAGGAAATCTTGTTCTATGAATATCGAGTGGGTTATACTGTGCTTGGGGGGACAAGTCGAATTTAGTTAGAATCCCCAATCATGTTATTTTTGACTGTAAACCATCTGCGTGGTTTTTTTTTTAATTTCAACATGATGTAGTAAAATGAAGGGTTTACAATGCAGAATTCTATAGAAGCATTGTAACAAGTTACTAATACCGGCATTCAATTAATATACCTATTGAGGAAATGGTGTCCAAAGGCGTATAGCATTTATATGTCATTCATGCTTTATACAGGGTCCTGTGATTGGAAATACAAAAATATAATAATTTGTTTTATTTACAACTCTTACCATACTTTACCCGTGCGGATTCTGGGTGGCGAATAAGCTAGCAGTACATGTAGCGCTAAGCTTGTCGGTAAAATTTCACTATTGAGTTGGGCCGCTTTTTCGCTGGGATATGTGTCCCAGGTCGTTGAATTGGACAGTCCTGTCATAATGAATGCCGGATTCGTAAAGTTATAACGCGGAAATCTTTTTATTACAGTAATAATTTCTTTAGTGCAATAAATCTGTTAACAATTAAGCATAAAACCTGAGCGCAAACCATTGTGCGCGGTGTACCTTGTTGGGACTGCTGCAGGTCTCGATTGTAGAACGGCCCGTAGGATCCCCATGCAGGACGTAGGATCCCAATGCAGGACGCTTAATTGTCCGATCCTACCCAGTCAAACTCTCTTGTGTCCCAATTTCTTCCACATTATTATATGCATCATTTCATGTATATTTTATTACCCTTTCATGTTCATCTTAATATAATCGAAATCCTGCTGCTTGAGAGAAAAGTACTAACTAATAACTAACTATCACAAAATGGATTCTTTTTATCTGTCAAGTTTTGTCATAGCTATGTTTCATGCATCTCTTGATGTTAAGTTTTGTAATATCCTAAAGGAGAACTAGAGGCTCCCAGGAGCCTGAATCGCTCACCTGATCTCTTATGCCAAAGTTTTAATAAATTTCACAAACTTTCAAGTATACAAAGTTGCAAAACTATCCCTTCAGTGGTTTCAGAGAAGATTTTTGGAAATCATTTAAATTAATAGAAAAAACAGTTAAGGGGCAATAATTCCTGTAAGGACCTTTTAATGCTGAACAAGAAAAGTTGGTTTAGATCTCTTATACTTTTCGAGTTATTAGCCAAAAACAATGGTCTGCCCCCCTGTTCTATTTTTAGCAATAGCGGCCATGTTGGTTGGTCGATGTATATATAATTCACAAACTTGGTAGAGGACATCCTAAAGATCAAGTGTACCAAGTTTCAAAGCAATCCCTTCAGCGATTTCAGAGAAGAAGATTTTTGAAAATCAGTTAAAATTAAAGAAAAAAAAACAGTTAAAGGGGAATAACTCTCAAATGGCTTAAATCATTTTTGAAGATTTCAATGAGCTTAACAATTCTGCAATGCTAACTTTTCCTCTAGCTCTAACGGTTTTCAAGATATTGTCCAAAAACTGCAAAAATTGTCAATTTTGACAATTAAAGGGCAATAACTCCTATAATGCATCGTTTCACAACTTCAACTCAATGGAGAGATTGGTAGAGCTTTTGATGCTGAACAAGGAAGGTTGCTTCGGATTTTCTCTATCTCTTATACTTTTCGAGTTGTAAGCCAAAAACAATGGTCTGCCCCCCCCCCCTGTTCTATTTATAGTAACGGCAGCCATGTTGGTCAGTCGATGTGTATATAATTCACAAACTTGGTAGAGGACATCCTAAAGATCAAGTATACCAAGTATCAATGCAATCCCTTCAGTGGTTTCAGAGAAGAAGATTTTTGAAAAATCAGTTAAAATAAATGGAAAAAACAGTTTAAGGGGAATAACTCTTAAACAGCTGATCTGACAATTTTGACCCTGAATCATTTTTGTAGATCTCAATGAGCTAAACAATTCTGCAATGCTAACTTTTCCTCTAGCACTAATGGTTTTCAAGATATAGTCCAAAAACTGCAAAAATGGTCAATTTCGATGATTAAAGGGCAATAACTCCTATAAGGAGTCATTTCACAACTTCGACTCAATGAAGAGATTGGTAGAGCTTTTGATGCTGAACAAGGATGGTTGCTTCGGATTTTCTCTATCTATTATACTTTTCGAGTTATAAGCCAAAAACAATGGTCTGCCCCCCCTGTTCTATTTATAGTAACGGCGGCCATGTTGGTCGGTTGATGTGTATATAATTCACAAACTTGGTAGAAGACATCCTTAAGATCAAGTATACAAAGTATCAATGCAATCCCTTTAGTGGTTTCAGAGAAGAAGATTTTTGAAAATCAGTTAAAATAAATGGAAAAAACAGTTTAAGGGGAATAACTCTTAAACGGCTGATCTGACAATTTTGACCCTGAAATCATTTTTGTAGATCTCAATGAGCTTAACAATTCTGCAATGCTAACTTTTCCTCTAGCACTTACAGTTTTCAAGTTATAGTTCAAAAACTGCAAAAATGGTCAATTTTCATGATTAAAGGGCAATAACTCCTATAATGCATCGTTTCACAACTTCGACTCAATGGAGAGATTGGTAGAGCTTTTGATGCTCAACAAGCAAGGTTGCTTCGGATTTTCTCTATCTATTATACTTTTCGAGTTATAAGCCAAAAACAATGGTCTGCCCCCCCTGTTCTATTTATAGTAACGGCGGCCATGTTGGTCGGTCGATGTGTATATAATTCACAAACTTGGTAGAGGACATCCTAAAGATCAAGTATACAAAGTATCAATGCAATCCCTTCAGTGGTTTCAGAGAAGATTTTTGAAAAATCAGTTAAAATAAATGGAAAAAACAGTTTAAGGGGAATAACTCTTAAACAGCTGATCTGACAATTTTGACCCTGAAATCATTTTAGTAGATCTCAATGAGCTAAACAATTCTGCAATGCTAACTTTTCCTCTAGCACTTACAGTTTTCAAGTTATAGTTCAAAAACTGCAAAAATGGTCAATTTTCATGATTAAAGGGCAATAACTCCTATAATGCATCGTTTTACAACTTCGACTCAATGGAGAGATTGGTAGAGCTTTTGATGCTCAACAAAGAGGGTTGCTTCGGATTTTCTCTATCTATTATACTTTTCGAGTTATAAGCCAAAAACAATGGTCTGACCCCCCTGTTCTATTTTTAGCAACGGCGGCCATGTTGGTTGGTCAACGTGTATATTATTCACAAACTTGGTAGAGGACATCCTAAAGATCAAGTATACAAAGTTTCAATGCAATCCCTTCAGTGGTTTCAGAGAAGAAGATCTTTGAAGAAAAGTTAACGGACGACGTACGACGGACAGACGGACGGACGACGGACGCCTAACGATGACATTAGCTCACATGACCCTTCGGGTCAGGTGAGCTAAAAAGAGAATAACCAACTTTATGCAATCTACATCATTTCAGTTGACATGTCAGGACTATAGCATATTTGTTTAAATAAAAACTTTTGGGTAAAATAAGGTTTCGGGACCATTCCACTGACGAAGAGATGAATTATATGAGTTTGATATGCAAAGGGAAATAACCAAGAAGAAAATGTAAGGCATGGCATCAATTTTATTTTTCTGTACTAAAAAAAAACAAAACTAGGGCTAAGTAAGCAATATATATAATAAAAACAAAATAAGAAGAATCAAAATAACAAAAAAAATTATATAACAACAATAAAGAGCTAGATAATTATATTATAATTGGTAAAATATTCAAACTCTTTTCTTTTATGAACTAATATACTTTAAAAAGTGTGTTCAAAAACATTAAATATTATGGAATTTCAAAACAAGCTTTTGCCAAATAACAACAGGTGTGAAATAAAATGTAACATCAAACATTTATTAATGAATATATTAAAATTTCTACAATATCATCCCCATTTTCAAGTATGCTTGAAAGTAAAAAAAAATGGATAAGTTAACTTTAACATAAATTCAACAAGTGGAAAGTGAGCACTACTAAATTTATTTTAGTCTATACAGAAAAGCTGTAAGAAATGGAACACTATCACTAATAGATTTAGCTTTCATAGATGTTTTGTTTTTTTACTGTTAGGAAAATAAGCATTGATTAAACTTAACAACAAAAACAATTGCACATATCAATTTTTTTACAGAAAATATAGAAATTAAATTTAAAAAAAAACAAATAAAACACTTTTAAAGCCTCATAAAATAATTAAATAATGAAACAACAGTTGTTCTTCCACAACATATTTCAATATCATAAAGATATTTGATACTATAAACTGTTTTTGTCATTTAAAAAGAGTGAAAACTGATTATTAAATATATTTGTGTCATAAAATAATGAGGTGCAAAATAATATTGGTTTATTTAGCTGTATTTCATCTGATATTTGTGCAGATCTTGTTTATGTCAAAATAAGGAGATCAATAGTTAATTTTAAGATATGTAGACTAAAACAACTTATAATCTCTTATATTAATTTCATATCTAATATATAAAATATTTACATAATATTCATGAAACAGTAAATATAAAATCTGTAAATTAAATAATAAAAACATTTTAATATAAACTAAGATTTGACAAATTATTGGTAATTCTTGTTTCATATAATGTTGCTGCTCTAATGTACACAAATAAAAAACTCTTTTTAAATAATTTAAAGGCAAAATGATATTTTAACATATTTTATCACTATTTGTCAGTCTCCTTTTTAGCTCACCTGGCCAAAGGCCGTGTGAGCTTATGCCATCACTATGTGTCCGTCGTCGTCTGTCGTCGTCCGTCTTCGTCTGTCGTCGTCTGTCGTCCGTTAACAATTTCAAAAATCTTCTCCTCTGAAACCACTGAACCAATTTAACAGAAACTTGGCAGGAATGATATATGACATGTTGGCAACAAACAATCCTCATTTTGAAATGCTTTGATAAAAAACATGGCCGCCGTTGCTAAAAATAGACTAGGGGGGTCAGACTACTGTTTTTGGCTTATAAATCAAAAAGTATAAGAGATAGAGGAAATCTGAGGCCACGCTACTGATTCAGCATCAAAAGCTCTACAAAAGTCTCCATTTGGTCAAAGTTGTCAGATGACCCCTTATAGGGGTTACGGCCCCTTAAAGGTGAAAAATAGCATTTTTTCATGTTTTTGGCCTACAGAATGAAAACTATTGCAGATAGAGATTAGCTGTTGCTTGCTTAAATGTTTAGCTCATTTAGCTCTACGAAAGTCTCCATAGGGTCGAAGTTGTCAGATGACCCCTTATAGGGGTTACAGCCCCTTAAAGGTGAAAAATAGCCACTTTTCATGTTTTTGGCCTACAGAATGAAAACTATTGCAGATATAGATTAGCTGTTGCTTGCTTAAATGTTAAGCTCATTTAGCTCTACGAAAGTCTACATAGGGGCGAAGTTGTCAGATGACCCCTTATAGGGGTTACGGCCCTTGAAAAATAGCGTTTTTTCATGTTTTTGTCCTACAGAATGGAAACTATTGCACATAGAGATTAGCTGTTGCTTGCTTAAATGTTCAGCTCATTTAGCTCTACAAAATTCTCCATAGGGTCCAAGTTGTCAGATGAACCCTTATAGGGGTTACGGTCCATGAAAAATAGCGATTTGATTTTTCATGTTTTTGGCCTACAGAATGAAAACTATTGCAGATAGAGATTAGCTGTTGCTTGCTTAAATGTTCAGCTCATTTAGCTGTACAAAATTCTCCATAGGGTCGAAGTTGTCAGATGACCCCTTATAGGGGTTACGGCCCCTGAAAAAAGCGATTTTTAATGTTTTTGGCCTACAGAATGAAAACTATTGCAGATAGAGATTAGTTGTTGCTTGCTTAAATGTTCAGCTCATATAGCTCTACAAAAGTCTCCATAGGGTCAAAGTTGTCAGATGACTCCTTATAGGGGTTATGGCCCCTTATAGGTGAAAAATGGTGTTTTTGGCCTATAGAATGAAAACTATTGCAGGTAGAGAAAAGCTGTTGCTTGCTTAAATGTTCAGCTCATTTAGCTCTACAAAAGTATAGGGTCAACATCAAGACCAGGTGAGCGATTCAGGCTCCTGGGAGCCTCTTGTTTTGTTTCAGGTTGACTTTGATACAAAATCTTAAATTTTGGAAGTGATAAAGCACATATATGGGCATTGCATGAAATAAAAATACAATTGGTCATTGTGGCACGAAGCATTTAAACATATTGTAGGTCTTGGAACTATATCAATGAATGGAAACAAATATCATCAAACATTTTCTGTTTTGTCATTATCATTTCCTTAAACAGACTTTTATCTTTAAAGTTGAAAAATAATATAAGAAAATTAATTTTTCTTTGAAATCTAGAAATCTACATAAAAATGTAATGTTGTAAAAGTGAATATTTATTAAATTAAAATATTGGAAGAAACAATATAGAATACTAACAGTAAAACATTACTGGGTTTTTCTGGAAGGGAAGACATTTATCTTTGCCTGCTCAATGGATTTAAAATCAGTTTAATTAATATATATTATTGTATGATATACAAATAATTTATAATGAAACATAAGACATCCTTAAATATTTTCTTATCTTGGTTTTCAATTTGATCTAATATTGTTTTTTCTAATATAAATATACTTCTATAACTACATATCTAAAGAACTTAAATTATGCAAAGATAAACATAAAGCATCCATATCATGTTTGTCTACAAAATAACAAATTTATATAATGAATAAAACTAAGCACCAAAAGAAATATTCTATTTACAATTCAGAATAGATTTTAACAACTACAGTACATGGCACATTATTACTAGTTTTTCTCATAATATATATATTTTTTTCATGCTCTTAAAATTGAATTATTTGAACATGTCTTTTAAAAATGATATTTGTTAAACAAACAGCATATCATAACAAAATTTATGACAAAATCATGAGTAGAACCATTACAAAATTTCAGTACTTTCACTAAAATGCACTAATTTTCCTGAAAAAGTAGAGGACACTGATTGCAAGGGATTTGTGTCTATAGTTCAAATGTAATACAAGTGTGTCTAAGAAAGCGAAAAAAAATTGGATAAAAAAAAAAATTAAATCCATTTTTATTACAACTTAAAACATAGAAAGAAAATGAGGATGATGATAATGATATAAAAGCAGTATTTTAAAAGCAGCTTACAAAATATAAAATCATTAACCAAAATCCATTAAACCAGGCACCACTTCAGCAATCCTATATCAAAATAAATAAAACTTTAAAATAAATATCTCCATGGCATAATAATATATAATTTGACACAATTTCTGTTGTAGGTTGGTAAGGCTTTATAGAAGACTCTCTCTCCGTCAGACTGTTGTATGTTTCTTAAAGCACATTGAGGCTGAGTTCACACAGTACCGCACCTGTGTAGGTTTAGGTCCATCGTCAAACACATGACCTAGATGAGCATTACAGTCCACACATCTGGCTTCCAATCTCTGCACTCCTGAGCAAGGTAAAGTGAGATATGCTCAAATATTGCATGCATAGGGTAATATTTTTTTTTAATTAAATCTTAGACAAAACAAACTTTTTCTAGTTTAGTACTGCTTGCTGCTCAATTTGCTTTCTGTTGATGGCAAGTTTTGTGCCATCAAACCCAGTTTACCCCACTATTTCTTTTGAAATGGCCATAAAAGGACTGACCCTTTAAGTATTTTTTGTCTATGTTTATGGAAATTTTTGTTTTGTTCTCCATTGGTAGATATGGAGAGCTTAAAGTTGGAGACTTATTGTTTTGTAAAATGAGAAGTGTGTTGCAACAAGCAGAAACTGCATACCCTTCCAGGGCACCTGAATTCACCATGGTTAAAACTTGGATATCATTGCTAATTCCTGTTTGGTTGTTGTTGTGAGTTTTGGGGTTGACTGTTTCTTTGTGTTGTTCTCATTTATGTTTACTGATCTTGTCTTTCCCCTTTTAGACTTCTGATAGTCCAATGCCCATTAGTATCTCTCTGCTTCTTGTAATAAACAGTATATAGTTTCAGAAGAAATTGCAAGAGAAAAGGACACTTTAATTAAACACCTTTAATTAGAGATAAGTTCAAACCACAAAAGTAACAAACATATAAATCAACACCAAACGGCTATATATATTTTTAACAAAACCCAATGTTGCATATTAAAGTTCTGATTTGACTTTCATTTGCTCTTTAGGTAAAAAGTTGAGTGAAGCAGAATTAGTACAGTATCGCAGTCCAGTTGGATCAGGACCGTCGTCAAACACATGACCCACATGTGCACCACACTTAGCACACGTAACTTCCACTCTGGACATACCTAAGGAGTAAACAATACACATGTTTACACACTAGTACTGACCTTGAGCAAAGGATTGTGGAAAAAGAGTGGTGCAACATGCAAGGTCATGTGATGGGAGATAAACAGGTATAACATGCTCATGTGAGATTTTTTTTTATTGAAGAGAAATATTAAATAGTCTGACACAGATGAGAACCATAAACAGTTGATTCATAGAATTTATTGTTATTTTTTTTTTTAAATTGTGGGAAACATTCAACAATTTTTTTTAGATTTTGCTATGTGGTACGCGTTTTATCATTATAATTATAATAAAACTTAAAGAATGATTATTTTACAATAGTTCCTTTGACAACTACACATTAAGCTATGGAAAAGTTGGCTAATTGAAACATTTGCTAATATTTTTTCCAGATTTTTGTTTTAAATTTATGATTTGTAGTATAACATCATTCATATATGGCAGGCTAAATGTGCATAAAATGTATTAACATATTCAACTGATAAAAAATTTCAGAATTTTAATAGAGTAAGCTAGTTATTTGTTTGTGGATACTATGACCATATAAAATATGTGTAGTCTAAGTTCAAACTTACCATGAGACGTGTCTTTGACAAGTTTGATTCTATCCTTATCTACAGCATCATAGAAAGAAGGCCACCCAGATCCCGAATCAAACTTGGTTTCCGACGAAAATAACTGGTTCCCACAAACCACACAGGTATACAGTCCTTCAGCTTTGTTATGGACATACTGACCTGAATACTTCCTTCAATAAAAAGAAGAAAAGTGATGGTATGTCTTGAATTATATTAACAGCTTACTCTTCAGGAGCACCTGAGTTCATTCTTGTTAGGACTAGAGTTCCTGTTGTTTATTGATATTCAGTAGTTTATCTGTGTTTTATATGTTGTCTGCATTTTTGTCCTGTTCTCATTGGTGTTTACTGGTTTTGTGTCTGACCTTTTGGACTTTTGACATTGGGATGTCCAATTGGTACCTGTGCCATAAACATATTACATAGTTTTAAGTCTCTCTTTTGGATTATAGATTATTTGCTACATTAGCTTGCTTTCAGTATGATATATTTAGTATAAGTTTCTACAATGTTCTAAGTATTATTTCACTTGTAATGTGCATGAATGCATCAGTGCAACAAAACATCAATACAATGTAATATTAAGCACTCAAATTTCATTAACTGTAAACACACAAATGAATTAATTGTCGTGGTTGCTAATTTAAGTGCTTTCAATCCAAATGTCTAGTTTGCAGTTAATATTCAGGGTTTTCAATTATGATATTTTGATTAACATATAATAATTGCATAAATAGTCATTCCAGCTGATTAGAGTTTTAAATTTGAAAAACCTTTCTTAACCAAAATATCTATACATTTATGTCCTTTTTCAATGTAATAAACCCCCCCCCAAAAAAACACCTATTTATAAGGAACAAATTCTTTAGTCAATAAAAAGCTTCGCTGAGCGCAGCATGATACAACCGCAACATATTGAACCCTGTACGTTTTAGGCCCAATATGGATAGTCAATTGTTCTGGACACATGCAGCCCATGGTGGACTGACAAAGGTTTTTGACACATGCAGCTTTTGGTGGACTTTCCACTCACATTTTAAAAGCCTATTGTGGATAGATGAGTTTTGATTACTGAAATTTTTTGGTGAGGTTTGAACAAGTAAAAAAGTTTCAATTTTAGCCCCTTATTACATAGTAGGTGAGAAAAAGGGGTCACAAAAATAATTTTTGTATCCGCTTTTTGACAAGAACAAACATGCAAAATATTTTTTTAAAATCGGACCACAAATAAAAAAGTATCGATTTTGGCCCCTTTTGGCCCCTAATTATGTTATAGTAGAAAAAGGGGGGGGGGGGGTCGCAAAAATTATTTCTCAATTTTGTTTTTTGACAAGAACAAACATGCAAAAAAAAATTTCAAAATTGGACCACAATTAATTTTTTTTAGATTTTGGCCCCTTTTGACCCCAATTTACATAACGGGGAAAGGGGCAGTGCAAAAATTCATCAGGTTCAATCCTTTATTGTAAGAAATATTCTTGACAAATTTCACAGCAATAGGCCAACTAGGATTAAAGTTATAGTGGAAACATATACAATATTTGATTTTTTTTGCCCCTTTGTGCCCCTAATTTCGAAACGGAAAAGGGGGGACCCTAAAAATCAATCCCATATATTCTTTTATGGTAAGGAACATTATTGCCAAATTACAAAGCAATGGGATAACTAGAACTTAAGTTATCGTGCCAACAAACATAAAAGTAGCATTTTTGGCCCCTTTTTGGCCCCTAATTTTAAAACGATAAATGGGGGGACCCCCAAAATCAATCCCATTCATCCTTTTATGGTAAGGAACATCAGTATCAAATTTCATAGCAATGAAATAACTTGAACTTAAGTTATTGTGGTAACACTAAATTTAACAGACGCCGTGGACGACAACGACAACGACAGCATCATACCATTATACGTCCGCAATTTTTTTGCGGTCGTATAAAAAAGGATTCACTCTAAACAGGTTTACTGTAATTCTGAGTAAATACCCTTCAGTTCCCTGCTCTTGGGTCACATGATATTGCAGCGGTGTGAGCTTTTCTCTTAGTTCCTCCTTAGGTATAGTCACAGAACAGGTGCCTGATGTTTTACATGACTCTTGTAACTTCTGGAGGACGGGTGAAGGTTCTTTTTTGGCTGCTGTGATCAGATGCAGGATGTTCATCCAGATCAGTGGTTGGAAATGCAGTCTCAACTTCATATACTATACCACTGAAAAGATACAATCAAAGTAGATTATACAATTTAGTTAATTCTTTAAGATAATTCATATATCTTATAACAAACTTTGCTCCACCATATTCATCTGCAAACCATCACTATGATCATGATGATCATTATCCTATTTTTTTTATTTATTTGGGATTCAGAGGGGCTGTGATATTTTTTGAGGAGATCAACAAATGAAGCTAATTTCACAAACCGTGAAAAGGGGGGGGGTTGAAAGTAAAAAGAAATTTGAAATTTTTTTGGATTCTCTACTATAAAAATTTCAATACATTATTACCAATTTAGATGTAAAAAAATCTTTTGATTCAGAAAATCTCAACATTTTTATCTCAGAAGTCCACCTGTTACAAATATATAAATGTATCATACCAAGATACTGTTAATTTTATCATGTTTATAGTTTAAACATATTGATCAATATCAATGAATTTGTTCTGGATACATGTACATTTACAAATCTTGATTACCTGTGCACCAAATGCACCTATAATCACATGCAAACTCTGAAAGTAAATATACACGACTTATTCATGCCAATATGCAAAATCTAAAAGTTTTGTAAAAAAAAATCTGACATTCCTACCTCCTTATTTTTTTTTCTCATCCAAAATCAACAAGTTAACAGAACCACATGTAAGGAACAAATGACTTTGACAATCTTATCAGATCCATGCCAAACCATGTACAGCAACCTGTCTGCAAATACCTTTACACAATCAGTGATGTACTCAATTGATAAACCATCTACCAATAATTACCCCCTGCAGGCACCTCAAATGGGGTACAAATGAGGGGTTTGTGATGTTGTTTACATTTATTGGAAATAAATTGTTCAAATTAAATCTATGAATACAAAATTACAAGTTTATAGACAAATAACCCCACCCTAAGCAATTAAAGTGATGCTTAAATCTATTTGTTTCTTTCGATAATACAAGGATGTTTAAGTGGATAAATGTTTATTAGAAATTTTACTGGCGCTCAACAATTGACTTAACTAGATGCCTATTTATATAAAAGCTGAATTTTGTAAACAGAATGTGAATTAGGCACTTAAATTATGTTGTTGTTAAAGAGGCAGTTTAAATCTAATTAGAAATAGATCATGAACAAAAACTGAGAAATCCTGTAATATTGGTAAGAAATCCTAATTTTTACCTTCACAGAGGTGGATTCAGAAATTTTGAAAAGGGGCATCCATCAAGAATCTAGAAAAAGAGAGGTTAAGGTTACAGGTTCATTCCAACCAAAAATATACAAGAAAATAACAAAATTTGACAAGAATTTTTTATTTTTATTTTGGGGGGGGGGGGGGGTTAAACACCTAGAATCCTCTCCTTGGATCAGCAACTTCTCCAAGTTAACTTTACATGCATGAGCTACTAATTATCCATACTTATACATGTTCCTTAACAATGCAATTTTATGCCTCGTTTAATATTGTAAACAATTGTACATAATATTTTATAACATCTTAACTACTGCATGCCAATCTATTGAACAAGTGCAAAGATTAGATACATATGTTTATGTACATAAAGGTTGTTGAATTTTTCCACTGTCTATAGCTAAAGGTTTACATTGTCTCTCGGCATGCTCAGAAACATCTATGTAAATTTATTATACGACTTAATTATAGGGACTTTTAAATAGCCTGAATAATGTGAACATCAGCTCACAAAAACTACCCCCATCCCAAAGGCACATGCATGCACATATACAATATGCAAAAGTTTCATGAAAATTCATAAATAGTTTCATCAATCCAAGGTCAAACGTCATGGGTCAAGGTCATTCCTTAGAAACAAGGTAACATTAATGAAAAGTCCATAGCAACCATATTTATTTTAAACCAAGACTTAACTTCTTCAGTTTAGAGTTAAGTTTTTTCAACCAGAAGTAACCTTTAGTCCATAGCAACCGACTTTGTTGGAGACGCACATATACGATATGCAAATAGTTCATGACAATTCATAGGGTGGTTTGGAGGAGTTGTGGCACTAAGTTGGAGTAGACAGATACATGGAAGGATGGACACCACTACATGCCTATCACTTTAGTAGATACTAGATACCCTCAGTAGAACTCACTAGTAAAGAGCTTACAGTATATACATCAAACTAAACAGATCGCTTTTACATTACAAAAGTAGGATTGTAAATAGCAGAAAAGCAATTTAAAAGACTTTACATACAGACAGCTACTGAGCCTGCATTAGTAAACAGAAAATAAAGTGCAATTATTATGAAAAGATGAAATGCTGATTCAGAAAATTAAACTTCTGAATTGTTTCCAAATTAATTTTCTGCTACATAAGTGAAAATGCAGACACTTAAAATATTTTCTTATAATATTTCATTTTTTTCTGACACTGTTAATAGAAAGCAAATATTTTAGTATTTTATGCTTAAAAGTGTGATTGCATTACAAGAAAGAAAAGTCAGACATAAACAATATTCTCTATCCCTTTTAAAATACAGATTGAACAGCGGGGGCAGATGGGTGGGGAGCAGGGGTGGAGGGGGCGGGGAACACTGGGAAGAGAACCCCCCCATTTGTAGCAGATTATAAATATACAAAGACAAACTGAAGGTATCTATATATTTGGGTGTGACAGGAGTACAGACTGAAAAAGACACAGACATACAGACAGACATGTGGAAAAGACCGACAAATTGAAAACTAGAGCTTCTGCATCCTCATCGAGGACCTTAATGAACCTTGCAACTGTTGTTCAGAGTACATGTACTACCACTACTTGGGATTTTGAAAATATATTTTTTCCACCTAAATAATCAATACTTCTACATTGAAGCAGAGAATTTCTTTATCAAACATAACTGATAAGTTTTACTTTTTAAACATCTGTCGACCAAATGATTATGACTATTTCATTATATTCTTTCACTTTTTCTAGAGTTACTTTGAAGTCTGGTATAAACAACCACATTGACCCATTTGACAAATGTAGATCAATATAAAATATCTTCATTTCATTCATAAACTTAAGATAATAAGGAAAAACTGATTAGAAATTTAGAGAAAAATAAATAAATCTACCTGTTCCATTTACAAATTAAGTTAATCTATTTTCTATGGAATTTATCACTTAACATGTGTACTAACTTATAGTAATAGTAGGAATTGCTTAAATAGGAAAAGGAGATGCAAAAAAATTGGGTAGGAATTATTTGGTTACTTTCAGTGTTATAAGTCTTCAAATAACTTACAAAAATGTCAATTAATAGTTCAATAGATACTTTTTAGTTTAGTCATAAGATAGTCCCAATGTATATGGTTTGTGAAAATAATGTTAAAGCAATAATTTCAAACCATATTTAAACAATCTTCTCCCCCACATTTTCCACCAAAGTTCAAAGGGCCCTATCAACTATCACAAAACAAGAATAAAAATATCCCTTTGGTTGCATAGTTTCAGAGGAGTTGAACTGATACAATGGTATAAAACGGTGTGGATTAGCTTTAAGAATAGAAAATAATGATCATAATAATTAACAGGAAAAAAACAATGGAAATACGTTTGATAATTTACAAAATGCAATAATTAGGATGATTAAAATGGGATAAATCAAACATTTCAAAAGGTTCGATAGTACCAGGTTTCTTTTCTTGTACTACACATGGTCGATATCCTTGCATGGTGCTTGATTTGACTTTCCTGTTCAAGCTTTTTTGGTTTTGAGTTCTTTTGGTTTTTGACCTTCCATGATGTTTTGATTTAAGGGGATACGTTACTTTGGTCGACCATCTTACTTTTCAAAACAAATTTACATAATGAATGGTACATTACACATTGAAATATCTATTTGAAATAGGGGGTCATGGACCGATTTTTCAAGTTATTTCACTTTGAAATTATCGTTTTTGGCGGGAAATTTATATAGAAGTTATTGGAAAAGATCAAATATTTTCAAAATTTTGTTATTCTCCATTGATTGAAACATTTTTTTTTCATTAGATTTCAACCAAAAACTAACACAAGAAAGTCCAAATCTTTTTCTAAACAACGATATATATTTTGTCATAGGTCATGGACCATCTTTTTTCAAGAATTAATATCAAAGATAAACAAAAGCGTTAAAGTTCAATGCTGTTCAAGTAAAATTGACGTTGCGTTTCAAATCGAAAATGGACGTTTTTCTGTTCCACAGGTAAATTTTATCGATAATGTCGTTTTTAACGTAACGTATCCCCTTAAATGCTGCTGATGAGAGGTTTCTCCTTGAAAT
Organism: Arcuatula senhousia; assembly: GCA_963971305.1. Classification (NCBI taxonomy): domain Eukaryota; kingdom Metazoa; phylum Mollusca; class Bivalvia; order Mytilida; family Mytilidae; genus Arcuatula; species Arcuatula senhousia. The sequence goes on from OZ020304.1 coordinate 52,985,872, forward strand.
ATGCATATGAATAAAGTTTAGATTTCACATATCATGCATATGAAATGTGAACAAATCTTGTTAACATTCTTTTTAAAATACATTTTGTTGACATTCATATAGGAAAAAAATTAAGAATTTTCAGGTACCTTCTACCTTGGTACACATGGTACAGTGCACTAAAAATATCATTACTTAATATTAAGTATGCTGCAAGTGCTAGTGGCAAGTGCACAGATCAAATTAGACCTGCATGTCTGCATGTATATTAGATGTAGGTCTATTGTGCAAGATACATGTACATGTACAAATGTATATTAAACAAGAGTATGTTATCACATATACATTAGCTATAAAATTAAATATTACAGGGGTTGGCACACAGTGGGTTGGCATGGTTGGGAAGGATTTTAAGCATCTAAGCCATTAACCATTTTTTTCATGGAAATCAAAATTTTCAATTAAGGGGGCCATTTCAATATTGTATATATTTTTTTAATGAAAAGGGACCATTTTCATTTGGCCCATGGCCATACATGTGATTCTCCCGCCGGGAGACAAAATCTCCCGACTTTTTTATCCATCTCCCGTTCTCCCGACTTTTTGTGTAATCTCCCGCTTTTTCAAGACATAACAAAATTTCAGTTTTATAGACATTTTAATAGACGATCTTCCAAAAGTGCCATCCCGGAACGTTCCGGATGTTAGAATAGGGGTCACGAGAGGTCAATGGGGGTAAAATGGCGGCTTTTTAGAAGAGAGCACAGGGACTGAATTATTCTATCAATCATTAAATGTGTTTTCTAATCATGGAAAACAATCAAACATGAAATGGATGAATTTGTTTCACTCGGGGGGTCCTTTCAAACCAATTCATTTACACTTAAATAATGAAATTTAAAAATTCCCTTCTACGCACAAGTGACGTCGGCAACCAGTTATCCAGTAATTTGAGGTAAGATTTCGACAATTACCAAAAAAATCGAAATTGGAAGATCGTCTATTGGTTAATCATAAAACATTTCCGGTGTTTTAGGGGTTTGTCAATTAGGTAGACGTTAATTTAACAGGTAAAGGTGTTAATTGAAGGTTTATTGCCATGATTGACCTGATGGTTGTATAAACAGTTTGAGATTAATCAGTGCAGCCATGTATATTTGGCACACGCTAGTGCCTCCCTTACCAAAAACAACTAACATGTACCATATGAGAATCTAATATGTTTTCTCATGTTAGTTTCTAACATTATTTTCTTACGAGTTTTTTAACATGCAAATGAGGTTAGAAACCATATTAGAATTTTAAGCCAGGATGTTAGAAACTAACCTAATTTGCATGTTAAAAATCTCGCGAGGTCATTCTAACATGAGATCTCATATGAGAATTTCCTTAAAAAGAAATTTGGTATTCAGATATAAAATCTTACGTGAAAAAATTTTCCTCACATGAGGAAATTTCTCACTTCTTTTACTCATGTGAGAAATTTAAAAAAGGCGTAAAATAAGATAATAACCAGGAATAAGGTCCTGACTTAATTCTGAATACATACATGCAACATGTTTGTGCTACATGTACATAACTAAACAATTTGGTTACACTAAACATTCTAAATGTGTCATTTGTTTAAACTTTATAGACCATCATGCCTAGATTATATTCACATTGAGAATAGAATTAAGATTAATATAAAATGAAGACTTAATAATTATAATACTCATTATTACATGTACATGTATGACAATCAAAATATATACAGGTAAAAAAATGAAGCATATACCTTAAATAAATGATATAGATATAACATGATAAAGTAAATGATGCTATTTTAATTTTCTATACTAGTTGTTCTAAAGTAATTTAATTAAAATGTTTCAATAATAATAACATTCAATTTTGAATAATGTAGTATTATGTCCAAAATTCCCATACTAATTGTGCCTCTATTAATTAGTTGCATTTTATTTTTTAAGATGCTTTTAACAGTCATTTACATATAAATTAATCTCTCAAAACAACATGTATGCATTTAATAAATATAAATTACCTTTATTTGAAATCATAAATCCTTACAAAAAACTTTTAAGTCTATTAGATCAAGACACATTCTTCTTGCATCTTCTTGTAAATTTTCAATTTTCAAAATGTGTAACAAAATGAATTTGATTGGATCAAAACAATTTCCTGTTAAATGCATCATGGGCATAAAATATGAAAATTCTAACATAATTCTCATGTTAGAAATTTCATCTTAGAAATATAATGAGTATTCTGCAAAACTTAATTTCCTAAATTTTCTATGCTTTTATTTCTAACATAAATCTCATATGAGGAATCTGATTTGTGATTTTTCCATATATTTTCTGTTAGAATTGAGAACTCAAAATTTCTATGTCCAAATTTCTAACTTGAATCTAACATGAGAAAGAAGAACTTTGAAAAAATCTGTTAAAACCTTGATGGTTGGAATTATTTCTAACATACTCGTTGAAAATCTAACATCAGCATCATGCGAGGACCGTGTTAGAAATTTCCTTCATATATGAACTACCAATTTCCTCACATAAGCAAACTAATTTGCATAGGAATCTTGTATGAATCTTGTAAGTTTCTTATGAGATTCATATAAGAACTTGTTAGTGGTTTCTGTACGGGCACAACTGTACAATTGACACTGAAATGCAATTTTAATGAGTGTTGGAAATCTCCCGCCTTTTTGTCCAATCTCCAGCCAAAAAAATCAAAATCTCCAGCTTTGTCATGACGGATCCGTCACATGTATGCCCATGGCCCACTGCCTTCCCACATTTGTCCCAATCCCTGATATTAATCCCATTTACATGATTTAATGTGCAAATCTTAAGGGTTTTTGGTTTTGCAGTTGCAAAATGATTATTAATCACATCAATTCCATCTATACACCTACCATATCTTTTAATTAATTAATAGTTCTAATCAAAATTCCTTGTGACATGTTAGCTAAGTGCAAGGAATAATAAATCTGATAGTTTTAGTTTTTGCTATATGATAGTAAAAGAAGAATGCGTTTTAATACATGTAACGATTATAATTAAATATTGTGAAAACAATTAAAATGTCCATGTGCACATTAAAGCACGGTAAGTGCTCAAATCAAAGTAACGACATTGCTTACAAATACCTCAACTTCCAAATTCTATCTATTTTTCATCAGTTGTTCCACCATATTGAATAATAAAACATTTTTTGATTGTCTCCCTTTCTATAGTGATAAGGCCAAACCAATAAGGCAACTCAATTTGTTTTTTTCGTTTATAACTTAAACTACATTCCCGAACTTTCTGGTCTCATTCATTTTGAATTAAGATTAATGTATAATTTACAAAATGTACAACTATCAGGGATGTCCAAATCAGTTTTATTTAATCCCAGACAACTATGAAGATTTGAAATTCCATAAATGTATCGCCCCCGAAAAAAGGTGACTGAAATACCCGGCTGAAATAGGCTTGCAAACCGTCGGTTAATTTCTAAATTGAATTATACAATACATTTATTTGAAAAAAACAACATTCTTCTAAATTATACAGACATAAACATTTTTACCTAGGAATCCTTGAACCAATACAAGAAAACAAAGTAACATTTTTTACTACAATTGTGGTAAAAATTACAACAACGTCAAACATGATCTGAATGTGGCCTATACGTATGGAACGCCAGGACTGCCTTATGTTGATAACCATCATTATACTCAGGCGTAACGCCATTATGCTCAGTCGTTACAACTTTATACTCAGTCGTTTCAATTTTATATTCAGTCCTTACTACATTATATTCAGTCGTTACCACATTATACTCAGTGGTTAGAATATTATACTCAGTCGTAATAACATTATGTTCAGTCGTTATAACATTATGTTCAGTCGTTATAACATTATGTTCAGTCGTGTCAACATTATACTCAGTCGTGTCAACATTATGTTAAGTCGTTTCAACATTATACTCAGTCCTTAAAACTTTATACTCTTTCATTACATTATTATATTCAGTCATTACAGCGTCATACTATGCAGTTTTAACATTATAATCAGTCCTTTATTTAGTTTACCCTGTTGTTCAATATTATACACTTTCGTTACAGCATTATAATCAGTAGTTATCACATTATACTGAGGCGTTACACCATTATACTCGGGCCTTACAACTTTATACTCTGTCGTTTAATAATTTTACGCTGTTGAGACAACATTATACGATGTCGTTACCACATTATAGTCAGGCGTTACAACATTATGCACCGTGGTGACAACATTATACTATGTGGTTACAACTTTATACTCAGTCGTTGGATCATTATACGCTGTCTATTCAACATTATAATCTGGGGTTACATCATTATAATCTGGTGTTGCAACATTATACTCTGTGGTTGCATAATTATACGCTGTCTTTTCAACATCATACTCTGTGATTACACCATTATACTATGCTGTCACAACATTATACTAAGTTTGTGCAACATTATACTCAGTACTTACAACATTATACTATGTGATTACAACTTTATACTATGTGGGTACATCATTATACTATGTGGTTACAACATTAGGTGCTCTTTTAAGTGGTTGTAACTCGGGGGAAATCGGAAATCAACGACAATTTCCGAACTCGGATTTTTTTGTAAGATTAAATTTCACACTCACCGCCTAACAAAATGGCAAGTATGGTCAGGGGTTTTTGTTTAATATGGGAATGGGTACTATCGGCGAGCTTTTTTTTTTACAAAAAATGCTATAAAAATCGCCAAGCAACTATCAGACAACGAATTTGCCGCTCTTGGTGTCGTGACGGGAAGGGAATCGCTGACGAAGTCACAAGCGGGACCACAAGACACGTCCACCATCCGGACAGATGAAGAAGAACCTTCTACGAGCAGTGATATTGTATCTAATTTCAATCAACCTACAGGGTGGTAAAAACATTTCAAACTCGTATTTTCATTTTTGAACAGATGCGATCTGTTAAAGTACATCTTATTAACCTTTTAATAATAAAAGTGTTTTCTCTATTTAGTTTTTATACCCCGCCACACGAAGTGGCAGGGTATTATGTTATACCCTCAGTTTTTTTCGGTGTCTGTCCGTCCGTCCGTCTGTCTGTCCGTCTGTCCGTCTGTCCGTCCCCCGAAGGTTTCCGACCAATAACTTGAAAATGCGTCAAAGGATTTGAATGATATTTTGCACAGCTGTTTAGTACAATAAAATACAGGTCAAGTTCGATTTCCAGCATGATCCAAAAAACAGTTTTCGAGATAGTTTACTTTGAAAAATCAAATTTCATGAAATTTTGAGTTTCCGACCAATAACTTGAAAACGCGTCAAAGGATTTGAATGATATTTTGCACAGCTGTTTAATACAATAAAATACAGGTCAAGTTTGATTTCCAGCATGATCCAATAAATAATTTTTGAGATAGGCCACTTTGAAAAATCAAATTTCAAGAATTTTTGAGTTTCCGACCAATAACTTGAAAACGCTTCATGGGATTCAAATGATATTTTGTACAGCTATTGAGTACAATAAAATACAGGTCAAGTTTAATTTCCAGCTTGATATGAAAAATAGTTTTCGAGAAAGGCCACTTTGAAATCTAATTTTATGAACTTTTGATATTATAACGTGGCGGGGTATCATTTAATGTCCCATTACATGCCCTATTTTTGTAAATCTATTTGTTTTATATCCAATCGTCTTTTGCTACAGCAACAGCTAGACCAATGAGGTGATTCATTACATGGACGGAAGATAGCTAAATTACAGTCTTTGTTAACTTGAGTTTGAATCAAATTATAAGATGTAAAACAACTTTATAAATCTGTGAGCTTATGCACACTAGTGAAACCCCGCTTTCAAAATTATAGGGGTTGTGTAAATACCTAAGTATTCGGTGAACAGGAAGTAGACGATCTAGGAACATCAGTTTGCTAATACGCTTTATGGTACTATAGGATGCATCATGTATAACTGTCTTGTAGTTGCCATAAGGTACTATAATTATAAGATAAAAGCTATATTTATATACAAAATATCAGGCCTCTATGTCATGTGTTCGCTTAGAAAACTTCTTTGAAGCGGGGATATTAAAAACTTACAATTTGAAAAGACAGAAATATTGATAAAAATAACTTAAAATATCGGGCTTTGGTGTACATGTTTTTACAGTAGCACCATTCAAGTTACCGAAATTCTTTCTACAGACCAGTGAGATACCTAGATTTTGTTATTATCTTTCAGACTTTCCGTCTTATATGCACAAATACACATATACACATAGTGTACTGGCTACATACCGACTATCATAAATTTCATTGTCATATGTACTTGTAGTTTTTAATGAGTTGAGAGCGGAAACCTATGATTAAGAAGGGTAATGAAAAGTCTTAAGATCAATGGACAATAAATCCCACAAAAAATTGAGGATACAGATTTCCTGTTAATTTTGCCCAACTTCATATTTATGGTGTCCTTGCTACATATCAACTTTCTTTAAGAAGTGAACGGAATAAGTGTGACGGACAGACGACAGGACAAACAGACAGGCGGACGGCTAGAATAACAAGAGGCTCCCAGGAGCCTGAATCGCTCACCTGGTCTTAATGTCAACCCTTTGAAGACTTTTGTATAGCTAAATGAGCTGAATGTTTAAGCAAGCAACATCTTTTCTCCATCTGCAAAAGTTTTCTTTCTTTAGGCCAAAAACACTACTTTTTGCCTTTAAGGGGCCGTAATCACTATAAGGGGTCATCTGACAACTTCGACCACAAGGAGACTTGTGTAGAGCTAAATGAGCTGAACATTTAAGCAAGCAACAGCTTTTCTCTATCTGCAATAGTTATCATTCTGTAGGCCAAAAACACTATTTTTTGCCTTTAAGGGGCTGTAACCCCTATAAGGGGTCATCTGACAACTTTGACCCTATGGAGACTTTTGTAGAGCTAAATGAGCTGAACATTTAAGCAAGCAACAGCTTTTCTCTATCTGCAATAGTTTTCATTCTATAGGCCAAAAACACTATTTTTTTGCCTTTAAGGGGCCGTAACCCCTATAAGGGGTCATCTGACAACTTCGACCCTATGGAGGCTTGTGTAGAACTAAACGAGCTGAACATTTAAGCAAGCAACAGCTTTTCTCTATCTGCAATAGTTTTCATTCTAAAGGCCAAAAACTCTATTTTTTGCCTTTAAGGGGCCATAACCCCTAAAAGGGGAAGGGGTTATCTGACAACTTTGACCTTATGGAGACTTTTGTAGAGCTAAATGAGCTGAACATTTAAGCAAGCAACAGCTTCTCTCTATCTGCAATAGTTTTCATTCCATAGGCCAAAAACATGAAAAAATGCTATTTTTCACCTTTAAGGGGCCGTAACTCCCATAAGGGGTCATCTGACAACTTCGACTCAATAAAGACTTTTGTAGAGCTTTTGATGCTGAAGCAGTAGCGTGGCATCAGATTTCATCTATCTCTTATACTTTTTGATTTACAAGCCAAAAACAGTAGTCTGACCCCCCTGGTCTATTTTTAGCAACGGCGGCCATGTTTTTTGACGAATCAAAAATCCCCACATCAGTTCTGTGGGGGATACCCTAAAGTACCACCAGACCAAATTTGGTTTGAATCTGTGCAGCCGTTTCAGAGGAGAAGAAGTTTGAAGAAAAGTTAACGACGACGGACGACGACGACGACGACGACGACGGACGACGACGACGACGGACGACGACGACGGACGCCAAGTGATGGCAATAGCTCACATGGCCTTTGGCCAGGTGAGCTAAAAATATGTCTTCCCACAAAGAGGGGGGATAAGCATAACAAAATAAAATAAAAAGCTTGACTGGAATAATAGGCGTTTGATACTAAGAAATGCTATATCTGTTAAGAGTAAAAATGTGTCCAAGGATTGTTTCCTATCCACGTCTTATGTGTTTAAGTTTAAAGCGTACAAAATCTTGGTTCAGGGATTTAGCATTAAGTACAGCTAATAATAGCTTTTTCGTATACTAGTTCAAGAAAATTCTTCTGACAATATTGGTGAAGCAGAAGACTCACAATTCGAAGGATTACCTTTAGCAAAAATGTACTACTATGTTGTCTCGAATGAATAACTGTATGTTATATATAACACAATGGGACGAAAAAGCGAAGGCGAAAAAGATTTGTCAAACTTGCAAAAAATGCAACCAACATTGAGGTTAAATAGATGCATATGACCTTGTATAAACCTTCTTCTCAATCTAAAACTAACTTAACCCTGTAAGTGGGCATTTTTATAAAGGGCAGATGGACGAACGAACGAACCTGAACATCAATTTACTTTGTTCACCTCTACTTTTGTAAGCAGCGCAAAAGTATAGCAAGCAACTTCCTCCTACCAACAGGAATAGGACCTTTCTCTATTGTATGGTTATTTAGATTTCTGTATTTGTTTTAAAAATTTATTATTTTGGGGGGTTGCTTTTCATTTTCCCTGCCGAAACGCGGAGCGGGCATATAAAAATATGTCGGACGTCCATCCGTCCGTTTGTCCGTCGCACTTTTGCCCGTAATAGATTTTTCAGCTACTAGCAATCCAAGGCTTTCAATATTTGGTATGCAGCTTCAGGTAGGGGTCAAAATAGAAAAAAAATCGTAACAGAGTTCTATGCTTTTATTATTCGTACGCTTTCCATATTTGGTATGCAGCTTCAGGTAGGGGTCAAAAATGGAAAATTTTTCGTAACAGATTTCTAAGGTACTACTAATCGTACGCTTTCAATATTTGGTATCCAGGGGCCTGTTTAACAAAACTATCTAAAGATATGTCTAAAGACGTGCATAAGAGATGAAATTGAGATGGTCTTTTGACCATCTTATTACATGTCTAAAACCACACAACAAAGCTATCTTATGGGTATCTTAGTTAATACGGTCTTTTGATGGTCATAATTTAATGTTAGCATCGGTTTTAATATTATTAGTCATTTTTTGACAAAATTGATTGTATTTAAACTCTTTTCGCTATGTTATAATATATCAAAAATAAAAGTAAACATTTCTCTATTTCATTTCTTACTAGCATTTTATATCGAAATGATGGCAAATAAATATAATTTTATAAATGGAAAATTTATTTAATAAAGCTTCAAACTTCAACTTATCGTTGAAACTTTAACCACAGGTAATTCACAAAACTACATAGAAAACTATCTAGTAAACAACTTAGATACAATAGGACCAACAAGGATCAAGTTGGTCAATACATTTGCATGTTTTAAATACTTACGAATTAAGAAATGATTACGTTACACTAGTGTAATTCACATGCAAAAATAAGTATTGCGTTCAGGAGTCTTTATTTACTTGAATATATAGCAGACTAATTTGTACTATGTAAAAATGAACCAAAGACAAAAATACGGAATAAATATTAAGGATTTATTTATTTTTTTAAGATATTAAAATCATTTTTTGGTCTAAAGACCACCATAAGACAACTAATTCGTAGTCTTAATTTTAAGATTAAAAATTTGCGATGTCTGAAAATAAGACGTCTTCGATAAACCGATTTAGGACTAAGATTTGTCTATAATCCATCTTTAGACACGTCTTAGTCATAAGACACTTTTGTTAAACAGGCCCCAGCTTTAGATAGGGGTCCCATGTGGTGAGATCCGTTTCCAGGTCTGCAGCTTACCTACTTCCTGTTTAACGAGCTTACATAGCATTTTAAGTGTCATAATGGAAAAACTTTTCGTTCAACATTTCTCAGCTATTACTATTCTAAGGCTTTCTATATTTGGTATGGAGCTTTAGATAGGGGTCACATATGGTAGGAAGCATTTCCAGGTCTATCGCTTGCCTACCTCCTGTTTAACGAACTGACTTAAAGTTTTTGCCACACGGCGGGGGGACCAGGAATTTCGTTCTTGTTGGTTTTGTTTTTGTTTGTTTGGTTTTTTTTTCGAGGGGGGATATGTTAATCTCGGGTTTTTGTTCTACCATTGTTGCATTGTTGATGCACAACCACTATCCGACCCGAAACTTTCCTATGTTTTCATTCGTGTATTTCAGTCCGTTTTCCACCGTTAAAAATTATCTGCCCTATTTTTTCGCTCTCCTGTAAAAAGGTTAAAAATAGTACCTTAAAAATACATGACGCTAAGGTGAGATGCACTCTTATACAATGTGCGATTAAAAATAAGGTGTTGGATTAAGCGACTTGTAATTTAAAAGGTAAGGTCTAGACATATTTTTGCCTCTATGAATATAATCTAAATCACCATACCTAATGACATCTTCGCTAGCCAAGGGTTACGATCTGCTACCTCTCATCTTCACCCTTGGCAGATCTAGAAGGTTTTTGTAATCTCAACATTTTAATTATCTCCCTTGAAGCAATATCTATTCCAAGTTAAAAAAAATATTTTCATCCAGAAAGTTGCAAAATTAGGAGATATTTCATTCCATTAACGACAAACATTTATCTAAAAATAAAATAAAGGAAATTTTGGTAAGATTTGATCAAAACTGCTAATATTTTTTTGCAAAAATAATAATTATTTATCACCTTTGTAAACCCACATATTTGTTAACAGATTATTTAAAAATGGAAATAGTGCAATTTGATTGGATGCAGGCAACTTTCACTGCATCCAATCAGATGAGAGAATGTTTGACCACAAAAATCCTTCTATATCTGCCAAGGGTGAAGATGAGAGATTGCGGATCGTAACCCTTGGCTAGCGAAGATGACCTAATGATAAAGATTCATTTTTTTAACACAAACACGTCGTTAAGGCCAAGCGGAACTGATACTCTGTTTTTGTTAAAAAAATCCTGTGTATTTATTTCCATGGGTGCCACCTACACATTCGGTTTAGTAATTGCGCATACAAAAAGACACCAAATCAGCTAGTTGGAAAAATTCTATGTACACGGGCAAAAAAGTGTAACACTTTTGAATAGCCCGTAGTCAAGTAATTTCAGGGGAATTAATGTTATATTTGACCAAGTACAAGTGGTGCGTTTGATAGGTTTTTATAAATATGTTACATTGCGCAAAAGAAATTACAGATAAATAATTTACATAATTTTGAAATGCAGACTTACTACCTCCATATAAATTCTAATTCATGCATTGTTTATCTTTTAATTTTAACATTTGGACAGTTGGATAGGAAAACTTTTGTTGCAGGGACAGATCGAGAATGGATTCACAGTGGGGGGGGGTTACCCCTTATAGTCTACCGAGGACAAGAGGAGGGTTCAGGGTCAATTTCGCAAACTTATTCAATGGAAAGGGGATTCAAAACCCCGATACCCCCCTCTGGATCCGACATTGCCATAATAAAAAATAAAATTTATTGTTCAGATTTAGATTTGTGCGACTGTTTTCCTTGAAATTATGAAGATGTTGAGGCTTATTGAATTGACCACTGTTAATCTTGAAAACTTATAAATTGCATGGAAGTTTTGAAATGACTTTGAAAAGGGGGAGGCGTGGAAAATACAAAAGCCGTCAAATTTGTACAGCTTCATTAAATTAAAACAAATTAACTTATTTATAATATTACTATACATGATACATAAAAATACATATTGGAACAAAGAACAAAACCTATAATTATTTGAATCCAATTCATTTACTTATCATTCAATTTGTTTATCAATCTTATATAAAACCGGTTCTCTATTAATTTGGATAAAGCGACCTAAGATCAACAAGAATTTGCTTTGTATTTTGATTTGTATACAATTTAAGTAGGTCAAATCCTCGTGACTCAAAATAAAATTAAATATCCTTTTGATTCTTTAAATGAAAATATGTTTTATTGTTTTAATTTTCATACAAATTTAATGAAACTATTTTTATAAGTTAACGAAAAATATTTTAGTGAATAGATAGCATTTTTCTTTTGTTACTTATCGCAATGTCAAGGACGGGGGTGTTCGTTTGGGTAAATAGTTATAACACAGGCACTAAAAAAGAACCAACTTTAGAATTACGTATCTCTTCAAATGTTTGAGGTGCCACCTTGACTGTAGCATCAATTTATGAGAAAATATTTACTGTGTAATTGGAATTTTTTGTAGATTTTTCCTGTTACGGGCAAAAAAGTGTAACAGTAAATAACAACACCCCCCATTTGACACAAAAGTTAAAATATTTGTAAACGTAAACCATTTTTGGTCGTAATATTTCGTATGTTAGTTAAGAAATAAATGTTTAATCCTTTTTTAAGAACAATTTTGTCCAAAAGTGTCGTTTAATAGCATTTTAAAGGTCTTGACAACAGCGTAAACAACCCAATAGCACTTTTCTACCTCGTTTGATAGAAGAGTTAAATTCTTTTGTTCTCTTTTCGGTGGAAATCGGACTGATTTGCTATTCGCTATTTTGATTATTAATCATGTTTTGGGACAAGCAGCTGCAGGGAAATCAGTGTACCATGGACACATTCCTTTTTAGCTCACAGGTCATGTGAGCTATTGTCATCGTTAAGCGTCCGTCGTCCGTCCGTTAACTTTTCTTCAAACATCTTCTCCTCTGAAACCACTGATGGGATTGCTTTGAAACTTTGTACACATTATCTTTAGGATGTCCTTTACCAAGTTTATGAAATTTGTGAAGGTCGATCGACCTACCAACATGGCCGCTGTTACTAAAAATAGAACAGGGGGGTCAGCCCATAGTTTTTAGCTTATAGCTCAAAAAGTATAAGAGATAAAGAAAATCCGAAGCAACCATCATTCTTCAGCATCAAAAGCTCTACAAAACTCTCCATTGAGTCAAAGTTGTGGGATGACTCCTTATAAGCGTTATTTCCCCTTAATCGTCAAAATTGACCATGTTCACAGTTTTTTGGACATTATCTTGAAAACTGTAATTGCTAGAGGAAAAGTTAGCATTGCAAAAGAGGGGGTCTCCGTTCAATTTAAAGCTCTAGCAGCTTTCTAAAAATAGCAAAATTTCACCTAAAGAAAAAATCCTACTATAGAATCAGCTCAAAATCTGAAGGAAAGTCCCCTTTCTAAAGCTCTTCGAAATAATGTGAAAAAACAAAGAGGCACCGTTCATTTTTTCAAGAAATTCATGAAAATTTAAAATTTTCGTATTTATTCTATATAAAATATCTCCCTTTGATTTAGTACGGGAAATTCTAAAAATGATTAAGAATACCTTATTTGTATTACAATTGCTCGTAATTTGTTAAAAAATATTATAATATATAGTTTTTGTCTGTAATATCCAGTCAGTTTATTAACTTTATACAAAATACCAATATGTGAGTAGAAAAGCCTCAAGCCACCTTAAGAAACAAATCAGTTGGATTGTAATAAAATGTTGAAAAGGAAATACCATATACAATCAAAAATCATCTGCTTAGCAAATTCTTAGTTATTTCACTGGAGTTGTATGAAAAGTAAGTGATGGTCAGATGGACATGTGATTGAAAGAATTATTTGAACTGTTAGCTTTCTGTTTGTAAAATTTGAATTATGATTAATTTTTGGTATAGTAGTATATTAGCTTCTAGTTTCATCATTTGAAATTCCATTTAAAAGTAGGACACAAATGCCTCCGCATAGGCTCACAAACAGTAAGTCAAAGTCCGACGGAATTGCTTTGGTAGTACCATCCATACAAATTTCAAATTATTTTCATGTACGATTTCTAAGAAGAAATTGACGGAAAATTTAAAGTTAATTTTCTTTTGGACAAAACAGGAAATAGAAGTCCGACAAGTTTGAAAGTTGATAAGAACATACAGTGCATCATTTTATATCACCCTGTCAAATTAAAAACCATTGTTGAGAAAAGCTTGACTAAAATATTCGGCATAAACGTACACTGTCGTTTACGGAAGGAACTCGGCGCAGTGATCGGAGACCAAGCTGAATTACATGCACTTTCAATTTAACGAACGGGAACGGGCACCGCGTGGAAATTGGTAAGGACGGAAAGACATCAGACGTGACAGTATAACTGTATATTCCCGTCATGTTGTGGCAGGGTATATATATAAATATGATAAGCGCATTAAAGTCAAACAAAAATACTAATAAGGTTTCTTAAAGTATAAATTAGTAACTATATCACTGATGGGCTTAAATGGTTACCCAAATTCTGGGTATTTTTAAGGTATTTTAAACCTTACTGTATTTAATATTTATTTACAGTTTTGAACACTGATTGAAGAAAGTTTCGGTTTTCGTCAGTTGTCAAAAAAAAATCTTCTACGTTTTAATACAGCTAGCCTATTGTGATATTGCCGCTTCATTGAATTTTAAATATTTACCCTCGGCAAATTTCGGAGGCAAGTATGTGTATAAGCTAGAAAAAGGATGGGCAAACCATTCAGTTGACTTTTCCTCAGTTAAGCTCAAATTCATCTCATCTTCTTGATTTTTGAATTCCCATTTAATATGTATCGCCCAACTGGAGGAAAACTACTAAATCCTATTCCCGGTAATGAATTGATTATTTTCAAGTTAACTATTTATTACATTCATGACATTTGACTGGTCATTTTAACCAAATTCTAACCACAAACCTCGTTAGGAAGGATTTTGCAATTTTGGTTCCATCATAATATTTTTTTTTGCTTTGCTGCATCATCTTTTTTTACAAAAGCACTCCATTCTGCTAAAATTCACCTCATTCGGTAAAATTTACCCGGGTTTTAATAATTGCACATGGAATATAATTCCTATCAAATAACCCCATGTACTGACTACTTCATTGTCGGCAGGACCCTTAAGATTTCAATTCTATTTTTTCCTTAAATGTTTTGTTTAATTCTAAACTTTTTATTATGATTTATATATTTTAGATTTTCCTTTTAAATGTGGTTTACTTTCAAAACAATTCTTCGATTTCAAATTTATTTTTTTATATCGTCAAATTCCTTCCCCTTTTGCATTTAATTTAATTCATGCAAAGATAACTAATTTTATCAGTTAAAGCGTCTTCGCTTGCAAGACTAGAAAAACCCAGAAATACTTAACTGCGCGAGCCTAAGGGCTCGCGCAATACGAGTTTGAAATGTTTTTACCACCCTGTAGGTTGATTGAAATTAATTTATCAATAGATCAGATACAATATCACTGCTCGTAGATGGTTCTTCTACATCTGTCCGGATGGTGCACGTGTCTTGTGGTCCCGCTTGTGACTTCGTTAGCGATTCCTTTAAACGGATCCTGTCCCTTATTGTAATGACACCAAGAGCGGCAAGTTCGTCGTCTGATAATTGCTTGGCGATTTTTATATCATTTTTTTTTGTTCAAGAAAAAGCTCGGCGAGAGTGCCCTTATCCATATTAAACAGAACCGCCTGACCATACTTGCCATTTTGTTAGGCGGTGAGTGCATGTGAAATTTAATCTTACAAAAAAATCCGAGTTCGGAAATTGTCGTTGATTTCCGATTTCCCCCGAGTTACAACCACTTAAAAAAGAGCACCTAATGTTGTAACCACATAGTATAATGATGTACCCACATAGTATAAAGTTGTAATCACATAGTATAATGTTGTAAGTACTGAGTATAATGTTGCACAAACTTAGTATAATGTTGTGACAGCATAGTATAATGGTGTAATCACAGAGTATAATGTTGAAAAGACAGCGTATAATTATGCAACCACAGAGTATAATGTTGCAACACCAGATTATAATGTTGTAACCCCAGATTATAATGTTGAATAGACAGCGTATAATGATCCAACGACTGAGTATAAAGTTGTAGACACATAGTATAATGTTGTCACCACGGTGCATAATGTTGTAACGCCTGACTATAATGTGGTAACGACATCGTATAATGTTGTCTCAACAGCTTAAAATTATTAAACGACAGAGTATAAAGTTGTAAGGCCCGAGTATAATGGTGTAACGCCTCAGTATAATGTGATAACTACTGAATATAATGCTGTAACGAAAGTGTATAATATTGAACAACAGGGTAAACTAAATAAAGGACTGATTATAATGTTAAAACTGCATAGTATGATGCTGTAATGACTGAATATAATAATGTAATGAAAGAGTATAAAGTTTTAAGGACTGAGTATAATGTTGAAACGACTTAACATAATGTTGACACGACTGAGTATAATGTTGACACGACTGAACATAATGTTATAACGACTGAACATAATGTTATAACGACTGAACATAATGTTATTACGACTGAGTATAATATTCTAACCACTGAGTATAATGTGGTAACGACTGAATATAATGTAGTAAGGACTGAATATAAAATTGTAACGACTGAGTATAAAATTGTAACGACTGAGTATAAAGTTGTAACGACTGAGCATAATGGCGTTACGCCTGAGTATAATGATGGTTACCAACATAAGGCAGTCCTGGCGTTCCATATATACGCATTATATTGTGGCCTCCATAGACCTGGATTATATATTCTAATATACAGGTCTATACTGTATCCAAGGACTGAATTTGAAATGAACAGTCATGTGCATACTTTACAGATTTTCGCTCTGTCAGATCAGGAACATTATAAAACAAGTCTGTTCCTGGTCAGATGTTTTGTTAATTTAAAGCATAAACGACTTAAATCCATACCCCGGCACCAAGAAATAAAACTTAAATCCATACCCCGGCACCATGCATATTCTTACCCAATATGATTATGATAACAATATTTTTCAAGGTATTCTTTAAATTCTGTTGCCAATTTGCTTACCCATAGACTGAGAAAATCATATCGAATTTTATCATTGTCTCAGCCATAGATATGCATTTTGAACAATGTTATATTTAAGTCATGTACTTTTACGTACATTTACATAATATTGTGAAATTTGTGATATTAATTTCTATACAAAAATGTCAAAACTGATCAAAATGGGAATCATGTCCTTAATTTTGATCTTGATACCAAATAACTATGACCTAAACACGTGGAACATGTTATATTTTGTATTCCATTTATTTAAAACCACTTTAGAAAATTCGATATAATGTATTCTTCATGCGCACCATTGACACTATTGTAAACCACTTTTCCGTTCTTTGAATACTAAAATGTTTATCGGCTTATATCATTTTTTTGAAAACTAAACAGACATATCGATGAATAAGTTGTTGAGAACGACTGTGCATTCGGAAATTTTCGTTTTCAATGAAAGTAAGTTTTTTTTTAAAATCTTTTTTTATAAGAAAAACGAAACAAATGTCTCTTGCTTTTAAGAATTCGAACAGGTTAAGAAAATTAAGACAAAAAAAAACCTAAATGGTTCTGTATAGTTTATACATAAAAATATTAGAATTAAGCAAGGTGTAGACTAATTAAAAGCTTTGGAGAAAACGTAATAAAATCTTTCTTCTGGTATTTACTTAATAAAAACAGACCGTGTATTTTCAGTGACAATTGGGTCTAACCAAAACCATCAACCGTCTATGATATTTGATATTTAATTAAAAGTTTGTCTCTCTGCTTTGAACACGAGGGGGAACACTATTTGTTAAAAAAAAAGTGTTTCCTTAAGCACCGTCCCTTGGTGTCCATAGCTGAGAGATGAATATCTATATCATTAACATACTGTACATCTATTCTTATTCTTATTCATATAGTCAACCATGCTTGTTCCACACAACCACACACATGCATGATATATATATTGTATAACATTAGTTATGTACTGTTTTAAATCATAAATGTTAATTAATTGTCATTGCCTGCAAAGGTCCTTGATTGTCTGAAATAAATAATGTCTAATGTCTATGACAAATAAACATTATCCAAATTTCTAATTCAATTGCACACTCTTCATTTTCATTAGGGAGCAACCATTTGATTTTTATGGGGGCTATGGTGATTTTCTTCGTCCTGCTTTTTTATTTTCGGAAAAAGACGAGCTTGGATTTTTTTTTGCGCGCTGGCGCGCATTTTTTTTAAAGTTACTATAAAGGACAAGATAGGATAAGAGCACAAATTAGCACCCTAATTTGGACAATTTTTCCAAAATTGGAATATTGAATTATTACTGTGTGATTTTGTGATTCAGATGCTATATTTTTTGGAACAGGCAAAATTTTATTGAAAAATTGACATGATATTGCATAATTACGCATGTGCACAAAATGACAGAACTATGAAATGTAGCAAAATTGGCTTAAAATTGTTAAAATGACAACAGTTTTTATGAGATTTAAACATGAGCGGACCTGCGGCCCACAAAAATAATTTCTGTAAACAATAGTTTTCGTATGCCAAATCCACAGTTAAAATATTTTTGTGGGCCGCTTGTCCGCTTATAGTTATTTTAGCCAAAAACATACAAAAATCTACCGAAATTTTAGTAATTTTGAGAAAAAGTCCCTTTTTCATCAAGTTTGATCAAGTGCTACGATCAGATTTGATCTTTTATTTGTTCAAAACAATTAAATTTATGAACTTTCATTACTTAATATCATATAAATCAACATTTTAGCATAAAATTTCACTTTTGAAAAAGGGGCCAAAAATAGCCCTTAACATACCTTGTCCTTTTATGCCAAAACCACAATCCTGCCTTTTTTTTTAATTCAAAGCACTGTCCTGCCTTTTTATTTCTGGATTTTTGCCATCCTGCCTTTTTATTTTAAATTTCACCATAGCCCCCCTCCCCATCAAATCAAATGGTCGCTCCCTTATTGCGAGTATATAAGTCATTTTTTTTCAAATAAGTTAAAACTTTGTTGGTTCTCGAAACAGTCGCCGGAACTTGTTTTAAGAATTTCTACAACTTTCATACCAACTGTGATAAGAAGCAAATGGGGCAGTTCAAAAAGGCAACGACGAAGCCGGTAAACATGAACAAGAACAGCACGAGGAAACACAAAATCAACCGAACGGAAACCAACAACGCGAACTCAAGTCGACAAGAGTGAACTCAGGTGCTCTGGAAGAGTAAGCGGTTCCTGCCTGCTAAAGTACCCCCGTCGTGTTGCTAATTTCCAATTCAGTGTGTCAAATCCGGTAAAGGAAGACAAAACAAATTTCTACGACAAACCAACATCTGCACTCATTTGAGAGATAGAAATCCCATATATAAACCAACTGTAATAAGTTGAGCAACCTAAGCTAACTCTACACTTTTAAAACCTTTGATATTGTAGAATATTTAGTAATCAAGATAATCACTATATCATAATAAATTTATAAGTATTGAATTGACATGTATCTGTCATGCCTATTTGAATCTTTACACCAAGAGGGTTTACATGCATGTGTAGTGCATATTTAATTAAATAAAGATCATTATCGACCAAGCCTATAAAACTTTCAAAATCTAGACTAATTTAGTTGGATAAACATTTAATTACTTTCAGATCAATATAAACCAGGAACCCAATGGCGAATAGTAAAGAAAATTTAGAATCGTTTTTAAAATGCGTCGATTGTCAACAATACTTTGGAGAGAAAGGCAAATCTCCCCATGTGCTTCCATGTTTACATTCAGTGTGTACTAGTTGTCTCAAACGTCTAATAGAACACCAAAATGTAAAATGCCCAGAATGCTCCGAAACGTTCGAGGCGAGAGGGAATGACGTCAGTGCGTTTCCGATTGACAGCGGCAGACGACACGTTGTCGATTGCTACCGCGTGCAGAAGAAATCCGCCGAATTTTTCTGTAACCAATGTGCACCAAACAAAGTCAAAGCAATCAGCAGATGCAAAGATTGCGACGAGTTTCTATGCAATACCTGCTCCGATGCCCACAACAGAACCAAGCTGACAAAACGCCATGTGGTTTTGTCCTTGGATACATTAAAAGAATCCCCACTTGAAGATTTCCACAATAAGTTAACATGTACAGTTGAAGGCCACGAAGGGCAACAGTTTTCCCACTATTGCAACTCCAAATCTTGCAATCAGCCAATTTGCAGTTTATGTTTGGTACAATCGCACCAAAAGGAGGAGGGTCATGACGTCAAGTACCTCAACGATGTGTACGTAGAGAAGAAAAGAATTGTTGAGAACAATCTGTTAGACATCAGACACAAGAAAACAGGTGTAGACGAAACCATAGAACTACTCAACGACGAGGTACAGAACTTATACCTTAAAGAGAGCGCCATCGAACAAGACATCGAAAAAGCCTTTACAAGATGCTATGACATATTGGATGATAGAAAAGAAGTGCTGAAGCAGCTTCTGTCAGATATATCTGGAAAGAAAAAGAGAGAATTAGATTCGCAACTGGATGATCTGTCACAAAAGAAGGATGCTTTAGATCAAGCTATCAAGTTCTCAGAAGACCATATATCGTATAGCAACGCCGCAGAGTTCTTGATTATGAAAGACCAGATAATAAGCAGAACAAATGCTCTTCGTGACAAGGAAATCGACACGACACCTCACACCAATGCTGAGATGGCGTTTGAACCTGTGAATATGGAAGACGAGTTTCGTGAGTTTGGAAAGGTGATGGGAGACATTTGGGCGACTGCAACATACATTCCAAATACAAGGGTTCAAACTTTTGATGTATCCCTGGGAAAAGAGCAGGTTATTTTAATAATCACTCCACACGACTCACAGAACAGACCCGTGAACGAAAGTGGAATTGATATAAAAGTCGACATATTGGACGACAAAGGCAAGCGACATGCAGGCATCGTAGTAGACCATGGTAAAAAGTTTGGAGCATACAAAGTATATTTTGAGCCAGTTAAGTCTGGGGAACACAGAGCCTATGTCACCATGTATGGACAGACCTTATCTAGAGATGGCTATAGGTTTGTTGTGAATGATGACAAGACCATGAAGAAAGGAGATCTTAGATTGAATTTGAAATCTACAGGTATGATAAAAATGATCATTTTTGTGAAAATGTTGAAATGGTACTTTGCTCTCTTCAAGATACTAGTATTCTAATCCAGCATAACACAATTAATAATTTGCATTGTCTATCGCTTGACCATTGTTTTTTAATATTCAGATAAAAAGCTTTTAAATTCAGATTTAGAGTATAAGGATATATAAACTACAAGGTTTTTTTTAACTTCATAAATGTTAAAGCACTTTGACTCGACCAGTTTGAGCGTTTTAGCTCTTTTTTTTATAAAAAGCTTTTGATATACATGTGCATGTGTATTTTCAGCAAGATCTTCTAAGAAGTCCCACCCACTGACCGCTACAGCCTCAGCTAGAAGTCCAGACGTTAGGATATCCAGTGGAATGATGAGTGGCAAGTTTTAATATACTGGATATTGGCAAATTCCAAAATGACCATCTTATTGCAGGTTTTATAAGCATTTTGAATTTTGCTAGCTATACAAAACTTAACATTATAATAAAGAATCGAACAAAGTCAAACATGGTCGCATTTCGTTAAAAAGCTTAAGGACGTTTTGAAATCGAATCCCACGTTATGGGGCCCTATGCTGATGCTGTATATACCAAATATCATGGGGCTGTAATAAGTAGTTGCTGAGAAAACTCTTACTACCATTTATTTTTCGTTCGCTCGCCACCCACCCAACATTCTCCAGTTTATCATCTGGATTTTTCACGACGTGAAATCCAGCCAGAATTTTTTTTATCTCTTTCCTTCGTTTTGAATCATTTCAAATCTACAGTTCTTTTCATTAACGTCTACATGTCCTTTTATAGATGTTGACTCACAGGCTGACAAGACCTCCAGTGTAAATGAATTTCCGCCATACAGAGCGAGTGGAGAAATTATTTGTAAGTATTTCCTCATCAGAAACTGTCTGGAATATTTAAAAAAAATGCATATATTTAACCGAAAATGTTAGGTCATATAAAAAATGGTTTGTCTTTATTCAAGTATAAGACACTACCTTGCAAAAAGCGAGTCCATTGTAGTCCATTGTATTCTTCTCAAGCACCAATGACATCATTTATCTGTAGATGTAAAGTAGCAAAGCACATACGGGGTATTCGAATGTTTATATATATGAAGCCCTAAAACAGAGAAGATCAGTAGAATTAGCTGAAATTAACAGCAATTTGCAAAACAAACCAACCAACACTGCAAAAAACAACAACACAGACTTGGGTCGGAACGAATTGGAAAACTCGCTTGCTATACATGCTATAGGTTTGCGTAATCTCCTTGCTTACAACACATCCATTTATCGTCAATGTTGATGCGTTGATAAAATAAATTGCAAAAATATTTTTTTTTTATGTTTAGGTCCAGAATTTTCCCTTGATATGAAAACGACCTACCATCTATATGATCTTACCGAGGATTGCAGAACACTGACCAATCAGAGATCCAGACGAGCAACAACACGTGATTTGTCTGCTTCCTTTCAAAATTACAGAGGAACCATAGCAACCAAATCTCTTGGTAAAACAAACCAACAATACTTTGAAGTTTCAGTCAACTTTTTCGTCAAGAGGCAACTCCGTCAAGATTTGATATTTGAAATAGGTCTAGCAAGAAAAACTGAAGTTGATATGCATTACACTTTAGACAATCATACATTAGCTTATACATTTTGCGCTCGGAGATGTAATATTTGCCGAACTATATGTCTCCAATGCTGGAACAACGGTCAGCGCCTATTCCATACTCCTGCTACAGAGAATTCGCCTCCTGGAACAACTCTTAAAACTACATATGGCTTCCTTCTCGACACCAAGAACAGACAGTGGATCATTTTGGACGCAAAGAATAGAAAGTTTATCTTCAGATTTAGGAATGTTGATGTCAGTCGACCACTCTGGCCTACATTTGGCGTATACAATCCGGATCTTGTAAATGTTACTCTAACACTACGATCTGGAAGAGAAATTACAACAGTATTAGAAGTTCCCTTTGATCTGTAACCGAAAACCAAAAATGTTTGAAATCTTTATATTGACAGAGCATTTTTAAACGCCAAAGATTTAAATATTTACCTATTTATTTTATATTTGACTCTATATTCATTATACACTTTATATTTTCATATGTATATATCTGTGATAAAACTTTTTTTTCAAAGGTTGAAGTCGTATTTTCAGCCATGTTAAAAAGAAGCAGAAGTACCAATGGGGTATCTGAATGTCAAAAAGTCCGAAAGGGCAGAGAGACCAAACCAGTAAACACCAACCGGAGAACAAGACGGACCAAGTTAAAAAAAACAGACAACATATAAAACACGGAAACACTACTGAATCTACTGAATATCAATTAATAACGCGAAATCTAGTCGTATTTACCAGAGTGAACTCAGATGCTACAGAAGAGTGAGCAGTTTCTTCTTGCTATAGACACTCGTTGTGTTGCCGACAGTCAATTCAGTGTGTCGAATTCGGTAAAGGAAGACATAACAAAACCCTATGACATGATGTCTTCCGTAAAATTATTGAGCGAAGACAGCAACAAAACCCTGTGTAAGCATTTTTTTGGACGTGACGCTCTGGTAGGGAAATCGTTGTAAGTCCTGCAAGCTCTGGAATAACGAATGAATTGTGATACGTAAACTCCAAAAGCTGAACGGACGAAATGTTGTTACACAAGAAGGGAAAGTTGACGATTGGAAAGTTGAAGTCATCACATACGTTTAACGTTCTATATTTGTAGTTTCTTAAGTTTGTCGTAGGGGATAGGGATAGGTTTTCTTCCAATAATCTTCAGAGTATGAAAATTGAAAGGCACTTTTTCATAATGTTAGGACCTAGTGCTTCTGCTTCGTCCTTGTTAAGTTTACTGTCACGTTGTCTTCATCTCGGACTAGAGTTAAGAATTCCTGTTCTGTCAGGTCTAGGTGGTCATCACTACCATGCCCCTCAGTCTACGCCTCTCGTATGGTTTTAAAAGCTACTGGCAAAATTATAGAACTTTGAGAATCATTCATAAATGTCCAAGAGAAAAGACAAAACATGGGAAACATTCCGGAGAAGTTGAAGACCTTAAGGTTCCTGCCTTGGTACAGGCATTTCAAAAGTAATGTTTAAGAGCGCAACAAATCCCTCTTCCATTGCAATCTTAGGGTCCAGCAGTCACACAAACCACAACACATAATGTATCCACTAAGTCGATCGACCTTCTCCTTTTGACAATTTCCGAGTTTTCATGGAAGAGAGCAGGCCAAATTTGAGGACGTTTTCCAGTTCCGGTATAGGTGATTAGTTGACAGAGATTCCTATATGTTCTGATATGTTTCTCGCAGAAGATAGTGATCGGTTTTCTTACAATAATCTTCAGAGTATGATAATTTAGAGCCACTTTTTGATATTGTTAGAACATAGTGCTCAGTTCTGTTTCGTCCTTGTTTTCGTTTGTGTTTACTGGTTTTGTCTCTGCCTTTTCGGACTTTTTGGTGCCCCATTGGTACCTCTGCTTCCTTCATATAAATGTTTGATGCTGACGATAGTTCTATATGGTCCGTGTGACATTTAGTACAATTGCGATTCAAAAAAATCCTATAATTTCGTCAGACAACATTGCAGCACACTACAAGTTTCAGTGGGAGCTTAGTTTACGTTTTTAGCAGAGTTGCAACGAAGATGAATTCGGGTATTGTTATGCTGATGACGGGTGGCTGGGCGTGCGGGCGGGAGTGCAGCTGGTCGTCAACAATTGAATTCCGTACAATAACTCAAAAAGTTGTGAAACGATTTTTATGAATTTTTTGGATATTATTACATACCATAAGAGAATGAACTCTTTTGATTTTTGGGTAAATCCGTTCAAGGTCAAGATCATAGCGACAGAAATTTCTTGAATATCAATTAGTGGTGTCCGGACCATAACTCAAAAAGTTGTCCAACGATTTTAATGAAACTTTGAGATATTTTTACATACCATAAGAGGAGAAACCCTATTGGTTTTAGTGTAAGTCCTTTCAATGTCAAGATCACAGCGCCAGAAAAACCTTAGAAAACTTCTTGATGATTAGTTGTTACCGACCATAAATCCAAAAGTTGTCAACCAATAAAAGTTGTCTACCGATTTTAATGAAACTTTGGCCTTATTGATTAAGGGAAAGTCCTTTCAAGGTCAAGATCACAGCGCCAGAAAAACGTTAGAAAACTTCTTGAATTGGTTGTTTTCGACCATAACTCACAAAGTTGTTAACCAATTTAAAGAAACTTTGGGATATTGTTTGGGAATTTTCTCTAAAATTTAGGTCAGCAAACACTGTTAGTATATTTCTCAAAATGTGACTTCTTGACAAAAATTCTAAAAGATTTTCGTATTAAGCATTGAGCATTTTATGAAAATATGACTTTTATGGATAAGGTATTCAGTTATTATTAATAAATTGGCCTGGTGATGCCTGTGAAAACTTATGCTAAAGTTTTGGTTAGTAAAATGCTGCAACTCGGCTTTTGCACCCTTGGTTTTTCCATTTCATTTCATTTGCCTAAAGTTTGCTCTATGCAGACAGTCAATGAATTCTTTGTTTTTCAGTGAGACATTTCAGAGCATAAGAAAACTCTCTCACAAACTTACATCAGTATACACACGGCGTAAAGGTAACTTGAGTCCTTTAGTCAGTTTTCACTCATTTTTTTAAATTGTGGGATTGCCTTGTGTGTCACAATTCTGTGCCACCAACTGGAGACTCATGTTTCCTAGATTCAGGATCAGAGGGCTTAGGTAGTAGACGCATTGAGCATTTTATGAAATTATGACTTTTATGGATAAGGTATTCAGTTATTATTCATCCCATTTTGTCATCGTCTTATCTCTCTCATCCTTCAGAAAATTTGATCTAGATTGTTGCAAGACCATTCCGGTATGGCCAAGACAGATTTGTTTGCAACAACTACTTAGTATTTCTTCTGTTGTGTGTGAATTCTCAGTCTTCTTTCTCATTTTAAGGGTGAAACAGTACATCGGTATTATGTAAGACTTGAAGTATTATATAAATAAACTGTATATATGTATGCATGGGTTTTGTCAATAGATCCATCAGAAAGAATGGATTTATGAATAAAAAAGCTTAGCCGAGCGCAGCATGATACGACCGCAACACATTGAACCCTGAATCTTTTAGGCCCAATATCATCGATAGTCAATTGCTCTGGATTCATGCAGCCCATGGTGGACTAACAAAGGTTTTGACACATACCTTCTTTGGTAGACTTTCCACCAACATTTTACAAAAATTCATTCGATTTTTACTATTCTAAAAGCAAATGAAAAAAAAATATAATTACAATATCATATTTATATCATTTCAATATCCCCGCTAAATTTCATATTAAGAAATTGACCCATTTTTATGGTTTATCTATTATTATAGATGTTATTGACGGCTTTGACCCCTAACTTCTTGAAAACAGTAAGAGGTATTGCCAATTTGTTAAACGAGTGAAACAGTTTCAATTTTGGCCCAAAATTACGTAAAAGGGGGGAAAAGGGGGGTCACAAAAATTTATTCTCAATTTTATATCCGCTATTTGACTGTATTGAAGAACAAACATGCAAAATAAATTTTCAAAATCGGACCACAAATAAAGCAGTTTCGATTTTGGTGCCTTTTGGCTCTAAATTCGTAATAGGGGAAAAAGGGGGGGTAGCAAAAAATTATTCTCAATTTTATATCCGCTATTTGACTGTATTGAAGAACAAACATGCAAAATAAATTTTCAAAATCGGACCACAAATAAAGCAGTTTCGATTTTGGTGCCTTTTGGCTCTAAATTCGTAATAGGGGAAAAAAGGGGGGGGGGGGGGTAGCAAAAAATTATTCTCAATTTTGTATCTGCTATTTGACAAGAACAAACATGCAAAAAAAAAATTCTCAATCGGATCACAAATCAAAAAGTTTCGATTTTAAACCCTTTTGACCCCTAATTACGTAATAAGAGGGAAAGGGGGGCTCGAAATTCATCAGGTTTATTCTTTCATTGTAAGAAACATTCTTGACAAATTTACCAGCAATAGGCCATCTAGGACCAAAGTTATGGTGGAAACAAATAAAATATTTAAATTTTTTGTTCCTTTTTGGCCCCTAATTTCGATACAAAAAGGGGGACCCCCAAAATCAATCCCATTCATCCTTTTATGGTAAGGAACATAATTGTCAAATCAAAACTAGAACTAAAGTGAAAACAATCAAAATAGAAGTATTTTTTGCCCTTTTCGACCTCTAATTTCTAAACTAACTAAAGTTATTGTGGAAACACTAAAAAGTTAACAAACAACGAAAACGACGACGACAGCATCATACCTTAATACGTCCGCAAATTTTTGCCGCAATTCAGTTAAATAATTCATAGAATTTGTCTTTGATTTAAAGTCGTCAATCTTCTCTCCTACTCAAAGTTTCCCGCCGCTCAACAATTATTGGCCGAATCAGGTCAAAGAATAAATTTGATGCTCTCGCTCGCTCGATTTTTCTGATTGTGAGTTCTTTTATATCCTATCAGCGACTTTTGACAACTCACCAAAACTGCTCTTTAAGTTGTGTGCTCTTTGATGAAAGTTCTTGACTTGTTGTACCATCCCTTCCAAAAGTATTGTCCTTTTCCAGTAAGACTGTATAGAGACAAGATTATGAGTATGGGTTACTTGCCTCCCTTTCAAAGAATATCATAGCGACCGGGTTTCTGGATGGCTCTTGCCGTTACCATCCTTCCAGACGATATCATTCTGTTCATCTCTATGCTTTAGTTCAGAACACTTTTTTCCTCTTGACATTTCGGACAGACTATTTTAATAATTTTAATAATGAGATTCGGTTCTTCATCACATTGAATGATCTACATAGGATTTATATCACTATTAGAATCATAGAATTAGATTTAAGCTAGGTTGGAAAAAAAACTAAAGTTGAGGTGTTAGTATCTTGTATTTCCGGGTCAAGCTGGATGTCATTAGTTTTCTTTGTCTAGTTTATTTTCATGAAGAAGTAAATCATGTTTTATACCGGTACAAGAGAGACAACTCTATTTCTTCGTTTTGGGTACACCTAATTGTTAAAAATTCTGTATAAATCTTTCTCTACCGCCAAGTTTTGCACTTGTATTTGTCATAGAGCTCTACAAATCTTTCTTAAGTTTCCTCTGTTGCTGTATCAATACTGTTTGTGTATGTGAAATACTAGTCATTTTTTTCTACTTCAGAACTGTTTAGATTAATAACTGACTTCCAGATGACATAACATATTCTTTGTTTTGTGTCTGTCATGTCTGTGTCCTGTTGGATACCACTTTTTCTTATTGCTTATTCAAAACTTTCGGCTAAAACATCTTTGTCTCTGTCACAAAATTATCAGCCAATTTGTCTTGAATTTTGAACAGGATTTGTTTTTCCTTTCTTTCCTTGTACTAGATATAAAGGACGATGACCAATCATTTGTTTGAACAAAAAAAATAATCTACTAAGTTTCTTTTTAGATTGCAATCAATGTTTAGTTGTTTTTATATGTACTATCTTGTGAGCTAATTGGTTCCTTTTCTAACTCTTTTCAATCTTTTTCAGAGTTGTTATTTTTTTTCAAATGGATGCAGCATATGATATAAGGGCTCCATTAATCATGAGGCTATAAGACACCCATTTCCTTTATCCTGGGCAAAAATACATTTAATAAAGAACAAATAATAGAAATATGATGATTTATTTGATATATAATACTGAGACTCGTCTCAATTTACATTCATACAATATCAATGGTGGTCTGGTGTGAAGTGCAAGCATTTATATGGTGTATATATGTATGATAATCCATGTATGCTAAGGATACAAGCAGTATGATTGTGTACAGGAACGATTCTGACCAAAAATAAAGTATTAAAAATGTATGCTTATACCATCAGCAATTTTTAAAAATGTTTAGCTAAACAAACGATTCTGACCAAAAATAAAGCATAAAAAATGTATGCTTATACCATCAGCAATTTTTAAAAATGTTTAGCTAAAAGATTTTATGCTTCTGATTTGCAAGCAATTTGTCAACATTCAACATGAATCTTATGACACTTGATTTGATAATGATTTTTCTTTATAAATGACAAACATGTAGCATTTTCCCTTTTTTATCAAAAAACTTTGCAGATGATTTTTCAAATAAGTTGATTTTCTTCTTAAGTTTAAGAAAAACTATTTTAAAGTCTACATCCTATGACCAGCAGTTGCAAGTAGAAATAACATGTTAAAAGATGCAACAGAACTTTAAAGACCCATTAACATGATTAAACAAACATATTTTTTAAAATAATGTATATGGTTTCTTAAGATACATACATGTACACACAAACATATGTTACACCATACATGTATTTGGCAAAGTTTTTGTGTTTTTAAAAGTGAAAAGTAACATACATTCATGTAACATGTTAAAGTCAATGTCAGAACTTCTTTTTCTTAACAGGTTAAAGCAATTTCTGTGATAAATATTTGATGCACAATGCTCTACTATTGAACTAACTACATGTAATAAACTACATGTAATAATGCCTGAACCATTAATACAAATGAATCACAATATCTGGATATAAGCACCAAAGATGCATAAACATTTACATGTACATGTATATATATTTCATGTTGAAGCAAATAGATGTACAAAATGCACTGATGTCAATGACACGAATGAGATCTTGCGAAAAAAGATCTGGTATTTTCTTGCTAAAAACAAATGGTTGAGGAGTTTTATGAAAATTATATAAAATATATAAAAGGTGTGTTTATAAAAAAAAGAGATCTGATGATTAATGCGCTACACTAGATATGAAATTTTCTATTATCAACCTTATACAGTATATAATTGACAAAACAAGTTCTCTGTTCATCTAATGATATCTTTTTAATGACTGCTATTTTAGTTTTTTCAGTGTCATGTTCTATTACATTTTGTAGTTTATCAACAACAGAAAAGAAATTAACAATTTTGGTCTCAAAGCAAAGCAAAGCAAAATGGTTAAGCACTAACCGAATCTTATCCATACATACATGTACATAAATATAGTAATTAGGGTCATAAATTAAAAACACATTCTGAACAATTGTAGACAATCACCGCAATATAGTAAGATAAAGAACAAGGTACGATAAGGCCAGTAATTGGCCCCCTCTTCGACTAAAATAGAAAACCAATCTAGAGAAAAGTCCTTGTGTTATTTATTAAGTCAAATAAATGAAGAAGATAAAACGACTAAATTTATAAGAATTTTTTATGTTATTTATTTGAAATTGCTTGTCAAATCATGGCGAGTATGTACGATTTCTTCAAATTCACGAAAAATGGACAATATTTGGGTAATGTTTTAAATTTTTAGATGCCAGCGACTACTTAGATCACAATTATTGATTATGAACTTTAATTTGCACTATAAAATTATTATAAATCAGTCGAGAAATCCATGGTCTACGTTGTCGCCGATGATTAAAAATACCAAAATAAGCATGAAAAATTACATTTTTTGATGATTTTGTTACTTTTGCACTACTTAAGGCCTCTATATGATGATGGAAAATATTTACCATTTTCAAAAAGTTTAATCATCTAACTTGAAACCTTAATGATATTTCAATCATTTTACTTAGGATTTGTTTTTCTTTAAATAAGGGGGCCAAATATGGCCCTTACTGTACCTTGTCCTTTTGTGAAGTTATTTTAATCTTTAAATAGAAAAACTTGATATAAGTTGTTTGCATAAAAATATGTAGACTAAGAGAACTTAACAAAAACAATAGTTATTTTCTAAATTGTACTGGCCTATCTTTAAAAGTGGCACAAAATTTTCACCAAAAAAAATCTCCACTTTAATATCATAAAATAGTATAAAAGTATTCATTTTGATTTTCCAGTATAATAATAAACCAATACCTCTTTCTAGATTACTGCAAGAAAAACAATGTACAGTTTATACAAGTTCTACACAGAAACATTGTGATATAATGTAAATAATTTACAAATCTTGACAGATATAATGTAATTTAAATTCAATTTACAATTTTTACAGAAAAACAATATGAAAGACAGAAGGGGAATATATAACAATAGGCTACAAAAGAGAGGTTTAATTTGTAATAGTTGCATATGTACAGAGTGTGAAACTTTGGTTAAGAAGCATTTTTCAAGGCAAACTATGTGAATGATATTGCTCCAGTGTGAGGATCTAGATGGGATTCCTATAATAAGAAAATTTTGTCACTTTAGTGTATATTTTCACAAACTTGGACTGGAACCCCTCCCTTTCAAAAAATTCTAGATCTACCCCTATATTCAATTATGAAAAAGTATCCAAATTTATCATTTCAAAATGTTTAAACACTTAACAAATGCTTGGCATTATTTTTTATCTTATTATAAAGATTTGGATTTTAAGACAATATTACACGCACATCAAAAAACCCAAAACATTAACAAAAGTGCCAGCATAAAAAAATGCTCTTTTATTCAAATATAAAACAAGTTTGTGAAGTCCCTGAGAGCAAATTTGGTATTACTTAGCAAACATATTTCATGATAATGTTTAATATATAGGAAGATATTGTTTATGTTAAACCAATGGATACAATAGCTACAAAACATTGGTGACTTGTGGAGAATTTAGATCTTAGAATTTTATGAATGTTATTTTCCATTCATAAAATTAGTTCTGAGAGTTTCTTTAAAATAATTTTCTCAAGTATTTAACAAATTAAATTTAATATTGTTCAAAAATACATTTATACCTTACCAGAAGTAATAAAGTTATGTATAACTAATTACAATAAAATACATATTGCTTTGTTGTAAAATCTGCTCAACAGATGGGTATATAAAATGAAACTATTAATGGTCCTTTCATCTTAAAATAAATCAAAACCTACAGAATAAAACAAACAAAACTATATTGTA
The DNA here is from genome assembly GCA_963971305.1 of Arcuatula senhousia. Lineage (NCBI taxonomy): Eukaryota > Metazoa > Mollusca > Bivalvia > Mytilida > Mytilidae > Arcuatula > Arcuatula senhousia. The sequence goes on from OZ020304.1 coordinate 53,017,641, forward strand.
CATGTTGTATACCCTTCTTTTTTTTTCATTTTTACTCTAAACTCTTATAAAACAGTATTAAAACTCAAGATTTTTTAAATTAAAAAAAATGTAGATTATCCATTAAAGACAAAGAAGAATTATGACAAATGTTGTTTGAAAACCAATAAATTAATGCCTTTTTTTTCACTAAAAGGCAAATGGAACTAGATCCTTCTAAGATTAACTGATTGGTTGATTTTTTCAATATTTTGCATGCTAAACCTTTTCTGAGAATAACTTAAAAAGTCATGGCAGCAATAACATTTAAGGCTAAATAGAGACATATCTGGAGATGATATTTCTATATTGGGTAAATAAATGGGTTTGACATTATACACATGTAGGTTTGAAGTGAGTTTCTAATGGATCCAGTTGCATTTGAATAATAGAGGTTCTATAAATAGTTGATTTGTTATAAAGAAAGTGCTCAACATTTCAATAACAGGTCTTTTTCATATTTATCATAGCAAAAACTTAAAAAAGAATCGTTTCAAATAACAGAATTTCATAATGATGTTTCACTAATAGTGAACAAAGTCCTAGTATATAGAAATTCACTGAGTTTCACACTTCAGACTTTGATTAAAAGTCACTGCAGAAAACTTTGTCCATATATATCTGATACATGTATAAATATAAAATACTATGATTGACATAAAAGGGGAGGTAACAAGATCAAATCTTTGACTGTGCCCATGTTGATTGCTTTGGACCTCGGCTTGGCTTGTCATCTTCAAGGAGATTTGTCACATTAAAAACATCTAATATATCTGAAACAAAAAAAGCTAAAGATTAAAAAAAAAAAATAAATAAATAAATGATTTTTTTCTATACAAAATGAAACAGTTTGGTGTATAAATTATGCCTACATTTACATGTATGGTAACAAATCAAGTTTATAAAGAGTTTTAAATTCTTACCTTTCAAATACCTTCATGAAAACTTTATTTAGATAAAACAGCTGATCAGTGTGATCGACAATTTGTACAATGTATAATAATTCTTAATAGACATGCACATCATAATTTTGTAGACACAAGAAGTGTAATTTTCAAACAACAAGGTATGTGATATACCGAAACAGTATTACATGCATCTTCAGCTGTACAGCACATGTACGTCAAATCTCTAATGAAAGTAAATTTCTTATTTTTTTTATTTGCAAATAAATTTTAAAACTAAGGTGCCAATTTCTAATATAAGTTCATCATAAGGCATGATAAGTTATGCAACATTATCATAAAAAGGTAACCTCAGGGAATGAAATAATATAAGAGCAATAGGTTAAGAAAGAAACACCCCAAAAATATTTCTACATGTACAATAAACATGTATCTAGAAGTAAAGACTTTTAAGTCGTCAATTTCATTTGCTTGTATTTTCTTTTAACAATATATTAAGAAAGTCCTTCCTAAGTTACTTACATACATGTATCATGGAACTTAGATTAATTCTGTTATAACTAAAGTAGCTTAGTCTATTTTACTTTCATGCATGTATGTCATGTTTGTATTAAGAATGTTAACCATTTCACTGTCAATGTTTTACCAATCACATTACACCCATATGAATTTGTACTATGATAATAAACAAGAATGGTAGTCTTCCATGTCACCTGCATCTTAAATTAAAGTTTGTTTTTGCCTACAAAAATGATGTCTACCCCCGTTTCCCCCAAAAGTTCCAAGTTCAAAAGGCCCTTACTCCCAAAAAAATTTGATGATCAAATTTTCATGGTAATATGCACAACTACATATGGTGTCCTTCCTATATACCAAGTTTCATTGAATTCAGTTCAGTAGTTTCAGAGGAGTTGCGCTGACAAGATGATAAATGAGGATTTTCAGCAAATTTCTAAGTTCAAAGGGCAATAACTCCCACAAAAATTTGAGGATCAAAATGTCCTGGTAATATGCACAACTACATATGATGTCCTTCCTATATACCAAGTTTTGTTGAATTCGGTTCAGTAGTTTCAGAGGAGAACTTTGCGCTGACAATAAATGAGGATTTTCAGCAAATTTCTAAGTTCAAAGGGCCATAACTCCCACAAAAATTTGAGGATCAAAATTTCCTGGTAATATGCACAACTACATATGATGTCCTTCCTATATACCAAGTTTCGTTGAATTCGGTTCAGGAGTTTCAGAGGATTTGTGCTGACAAACTTTGTGACGGACAGAAAAACAGACGGACGGACGGACAGACACGACAAAAACAATATGTCTCCCCACAACAGTGGGGGGAGACATAAATATCCAGTAAACAGAAAGTAGATGAGTTACTGCTTTAAGATCTCTTCACACCATAAAGTACTTTAGGAGGAAGCTTAGTGCCAAATATCAAGGGGCTGTGACATGTAGTTGCCCAGAAAATTGCAACAGAAATTTTTGCTACGCCACAGGACAACTCAAGACAATGGAAAGTGTCAAAATGACTCCTATATGTCACTTTGCAACATAATAAATGACAAGCACAGTGTGAGTTTTAAAACAGTGAAATATTTTTTTAAAAGCTTGATGCCAATAAACATGATAAACAAAGATAAAATATTATCTTTTAAGGATGAGGCGCATTTTCAATTCTTAGCTTAACTATTCAGAAGCAGCTTACATGCAACATGTGCAATCTGCATGTAAAATTACTGTAGTGAAAATTGTAGGTTATAACTGCCATTATTTGTTTTATTCTGATATGATAGACATGTCTGCCTTTCAGGAATTATTGAACTCTTAATGGTAACATTGTCAATATCTAAATCATTCAGTTTTTCATATGAGTAATATTATTTCACACAAGAACAAGTTGTCAACATACAATGGTATATAGCTGTATGCAGTTTCCTGGCTACGATATCTATATATGAGGAAAATGTCATTTGTAATGGAATTCTAGTATATCCCCCAGAGTACTATGGCTGGCACTGATAGAATCAGGATAACCATTACAGTTGTATGGAAGCTTGGCATTAATAAGTCTAATTGGACTTTATCACCCGTTGTTTTGTAGTGGTCGAAGGTGTTTGTTGACAAGAGAATGAGATTGTCTCGCTAATGTAAAGGCTTTATATTGTAAAATTCTCTTATGATCATATTTTTTTTCTATATTTATTTTCACTATAGCCAATGTCAATTTTTTTTACCTTCTTGCAAATCTTGATTAAAAAAGGAATAAAAAAAATTATTACTAAAAAATTCAAATACACAAATGCAATATACCTAAACTCATCAGGAAGCAACCGTCCGGACCTATATCAGTTTTAAAAGGTGGAAAACAATGCAAGAAGTCACAACCCTGCTTTCCCAATTCTGCTTTGTGTTAAAATGTAAACAAGTGTGTCAGCATTAGGAAACTACCAATGGACACATTGAAAACAGTTCACCCCTTTTCTTCAAAGCCGGGTACAAAAATTAAGCTAAGAAGCTTATATAGACAATGTGTGCTATGCATTCAATGTACAAAGGTGAGTTCACAGCTCCAATAAACAGGTGCAAGTACATGAACAATGTAGTACACAAATGTACTTCTGAGAAAAACTTAGCACATTTAATTGCAATCATAAATGTTAAAATCATATGTTTTTGTCCCCCGCCGCAACACGTCGGAGGGACTTAGTAATGGTCTCCGTCCGTCACTTTTTTTGTGGGTGCAACTCCTCGGACACTACTGAACGGATGTTGCTGAAACTTTACACACTGATAGGGAACTATTAGTAGGTGATCACCCCATATTTGAAATTTTCAAAATGGTCGCTGTTTCCATTGAAACGGGGAAAAAAGGTTAGAAAGGTAAAAATATAGGACATTCAATATCTCTGTTACCTAGGTGCACAGGGTTCTGAAATTTTGTAGGCTGATAGAGCAAAAGGTACTCTATAATAATACGAAAAAAAATTTTGAAGCGATATTTACGGTTTTCGAGTTATTTAGGAATTTGTGATTTTTCAGTCCGAAAAATGGGACTTTGTCAAACATTTTTGTGGGTGCAACTCCTCAGATACTACTGAACAGATGTTGCTGAAACTTTATACACTGATAGGGTACTATTAGTAAGTGATCAACCCATATTTGAAATTTTTAGAATGGCTGCCATTTCCATGAAAAAGGGGAAGAAAGGTCAAAATATAGGACATTCAATACCTCGGTTACCTAAGTGCACAGGGTTCTGAAATTTTGTAAGCTGATAGAGCGAAAGGTTCTCTATAATAATACAAAAAAAAATTTGAAGCAATATTTACAATTTTCGCGTTATTTACGAATTTGTGATTTTCTGGTCCAAAAAATGGGACTTTTTTTTTAATGTTCACTGGTTTCCTTCCTTGTTTTGACTGAATGATTTCGTCTCAGAAACAACCAATTTCTATCGTTTCTTAGATAATATATCGATCAAATTCATACCATACAACTTTCATGCGGCGGCCGGGGACACATGGCTACGCGTAGCAATCTTGTTATTTCTTAACATGGAAATGGAAAAATATTGGTGTTAAGTCATATACATCGTATACATGTATGTCAGAAATTTAAGATTAAAAATATTAATCATGTTAATCATTGTTAATTCCTTGTGTACATGCATGGTACATGTACGTTGACACTGATAAGGAAACCATATACTGTACATATATGTACATTGTACATGATAACATATGACATTTTAAATGGCTTATGTAAACCTTGGCCCTCTCAATTTCTTTAGAGGCTTCATTTTAAATATACATGTACATGTGTATATAACTAACTTTAACACATACATTTGTACATGAAAGTTTTTTTTTTCAAAGTTTGTTGTAGAATGCAGTCAATCATAATCAATTTTTTGTCAATGACAATTGAAAAAGAATGAATTAGAAGTACATGTACAAAAAACCCCCACTAATATTGGATTCAACATTATTACATGTTCAACCTACATGTATCAAAGCAAATTTGGAATATTATAGTCATTCTTCATCCTAAGGCACAATGAAGACCTACAACTTGAAGCATTTGCTAAAACTTTAGTGTTCAGAAAATTTTTATGACACTGCCAATCAACGACCCATTATTGAAAGTAATCAAGACTTTTAACTGGGTTCTAAATTTATCCACATAATATACTTTGCTTTACTTGGAAAGATATTGATTTTTGGAAAATATTCAGTAATAATTGGAGGAGGAGTGCTTTTGACAAACACTTCTGAAACATTAACCAGTGTTTATGTCTTTTCAATGATCTGTTGTAACATTAGAGAAAGAGCTGAAGTAATGAAGTTTGTCAAGATTGTCATTTGACTGAAGAATATATGTCATTGTAAATGTACATGTATGTATGCAGACTCTAAAAATCATTTGCAACAAAGGTACAATAATGATAAATACATGTACAATGTAACATGTGAAGTACATGTAAGTAAGTTTAGAAAGCTACATGGGACAGTATTAATTAACTAATCAACAAATGCAGAAAATATAGGTCCAAACTTTATGCATTCATTTTAATTTTGTTTGTTAAACATGTTAAAAATGCAAAAGAAAAGAAAGTCTTGTTTGTTAAACATGTTAAAAATGCAAAAGAAAAGAAAGTCTTGTTTGTTAAACATGTTAAAAATGCAAAAGAAAAGAAAAGAAAGTCTAGACATTATGAACAGGGTAGGAAATTTGCTGAAAAAGTCACCAGCCCTGAATTGAAATTCGACCTACCGGGTATTATTACTATAAAGCCAGTTAAATTTTCATCAATTTGAACCTGCCCTGCCAATAAGGCAATTGGGCTATTACAAATGATCATTATACATGTATTTCCAACTCTGCTATAAAAGAGCCTCATATGATTACTCTGTTTGACAAGAAAGAACATGTATTTTGATGGTGATCATGCTAAAATTCTTATGTATCCTTATGACATGTATGATGTCCTGCATTTTGAACATGTTGAACTGAACATTGAAGCAGAGATTCTTTTATCTGCAATAATACAGGAGGTGTGCCACCAACAGTTGTGAATCCAGACATTTTTCTGGGGAGGTGGGGGTCAGTTACTGACAACAGGGGTGATGGGCCTTAATTAACACTCTTCAATGATTTCCTTTGTGTATAATTATTACATCATACATGTCCTTTTTTACATGTATGTAAGTACCAGTATGTTTAAGCTTGTGTGAATTCCTCTCAAACTTCCTAAATGTATAATTTTTGCATTATACAGTATAAGATGGATGCTTGTGTATAAATATCCAAAGCAGTAGTTATACTGCAACATTTTTCCCAATCAAGACCAAAACTGTCACTAAACCAATCTGTGTAGGTGTCTCTAATAAAGGTTGTAATGAATAAAATCTTGTGCTATTAATATTTTATAGGATTTATGATTATCAAAGAGTTCTCACAGAAAACACAGATCAATATTTAGGTTCTCTATCTTATATGGTTACAGGTACTATGATACAATAGTTTGACCAACCATGGCCAGCTGTCCAAAGCTTAATGCTTAGATTTTCATGCGACAGACATACATGTACTGGTCATTCTTTTATCTTTATCTATATGTACAAAATGTATAAACATGAACTGTACAAAAATTTTGTACATCATTACATGTAGATGTAAACATACACATGTACAGAAAATGAACACTATATACATTGTACATATGCACTGTGTACATGTATTTTGTATTTGTATTCTAGATCTTTTCACTTTTAGGGATTGGTGTCATACATGTATCAATGTCTATAAATAACAAATTTTAATAAAATTTTAAAAGAATTAAATGTGACTGGAAATTTTTTTTTTTGTACAAAAAGTGGTATCAGCTGACCAGTCAGACCTGTACCTGTATTTTTACAGCCCTTCTTATCTGCTCATCATGCTTATATCAAATTAAAGTCCAAAACTAAGGCACTGCCACAACAAAAAGACTGGACTGGCAGCTGAAAAAATTGGTCTTTGAACATGTACATGATGTACAAATTAATGTAAGTGAACATTCTGCATTTAAAAAAAAATGATATTAAAAACTCATCACATTACAATGGCCTTATACAGTACATGTCTCCAGGGATTGGGAAAACAGGGGACATGGGCCAATGGCACATCAAAAATGGATATGGCCCCCTTTCTGTCTTTCATCTCAAAAATTTATATAAGATATGAAGAAATGGCCCCTTGAAATTTTGAATTTCCATGAAAAAAGTGTTATATGGCCCATTGCTAACAATCTCTTAACAATTCCTGTTCATGCATGTCATGTGTATCTGTCATCTTTAAGTTTTCATAAAGCTGAAACAGCTCTGAAAACATGTACAAAATGTAGATGTATTTGTGAGTAAGGCTACATGTAAGCAAAGATTTTTTTACTGGTACATTTACTTGTTATATATGATTCTTATTCTTCAACATGTTCTAAAATGAAATAAAATGAAATTAAATATGAACATTTTTGTAAACTACTACATGTACTTAAGGGATCATAATCATTGTGATAATAATGAAATAATAATGAAAGAATCAACTGACAATTTTCAAAAATTGAACTTTAATGAGACATGTTAGAGATAAACCAGTTTACAAATTTGAGCCAGACAAAAGATTTAAACTTGGGGTGGGGGGGGCAGAACCATCAGAAAGCATGATCCACAACAATTTCACTGAGGATAAAACCCTGACCGCCCAAAAGACATGTGAAATCAGCTTGTTACTGAAATTTGTGAATCCGTTGCATACGTACATGTATTCATGTACAATTGTTTTGATAAGATATGAACCTAAACTGCAGGTGGATAAAAAACTGTCTTGTTTAAGATTCAACCTCTCCAAGGGTCTAGAGCTTACATATTTACATGTACATGTGCAAATGTACCTCAATGGGCTTCTTTAGATCTTGAAACTCCCAATAAACTATTTGGAATTCTTAGTCATGTTATTTGGGAATGGGTCCATACATCACATACATGTATGTAGCCTAGAGCACGGTCCACAACTGTCACAAGGAATAGATTTTTGACTGCCCTATATATAGGGACCAGCCAGCTTGTTACCAAATGAGCTTAAGATTTTAAACTCTTAACATGTGATAGCGAAACAGCTTTATATTTGTGATACATGTACAGGTATTACATGTACCTACTGGAACAGCATAAAATGACCAGTTACACTCCCTTGAATGGAGAAAATAAAATTCAGTAAAGGTTGACAATTATTCTGAAAGTTCAACCTTTGACCTGAAACCAGACTTGGCGAAATTTGTCGGTCCTACAGACATGTCCAGTGATTTTCATCTTTGGTCCGACCAAAGTCAGTACTGCACCGGACCAGATGTCTGTCAGATTTATGGATCATAATGTATTTAATTGTTATTTTTCGTTGTTAAATTTTCTTCCAATCTTTTGATTTTGACTAAAATATAACGATTTTACTTGCTATTTATTGACAGCCGGTTAATTTTACTTTATTTATTAACAAACAACATCAACAAATGGATGAAACTGTTAACAAAATTTGTTGCACATGCGCAAATTATCGGAAATAGTGAAATCATGTGTTGAAATCCAGAAAAAACATGAATGATTTCCGGAATTTGACAATAATATCCAAGATCAATAAAATTTTGGTCTGACATGTCCGAAGGTGTTTTGGTCGGACCGGCAAGTGATGTTACACTATCGGACCAAAAGTCCGGCCTATTCCAAAACTATTTGGCCAAGTCTGTGAAACTACATGTACATACATGTAGTTATTATTTTCTTTTTCTTTTAAATCTTTTATTGAATGATGCGCAAATGTACTGTAATGTAAACTTTGATCCTGTTTATACAAACCTTTACTCCAATCATACTATAACACAGCATCCTTTTTTCTCTTTTACAGGACTAGTGTTCATTTCTCGCACAATTTCTATAAATACTTCATTAACGTTCTGTGTATTTTTAGCTGAGGTCTCTATAAAGGGACATCCCCACGATTGTGATAATGATATGCCTTCGCTGGATGGCACTTCTCTCTGATGTTCCAAGTCTGCCTTATTTCCGACTAATATCATTGGAATATCATCGACACCTTTGACTCTTTGAATTTGATCTTTCATTGTTTTAATGTCTTGAAATGTTTGTAAACTTGTAATGCTATAAACAATAACAAAACCTTGTCCATTTTTAATGTACAAATCACGCATTGATGCAAACTGTTCTGTCCCTGCAGTATCAAGAATTTCTAACACAGACGGTGCTGAATCAACCTCTATTTCTTTCCTGTAAAAGTCTTCTATAGTTGGGTCATATTTTTCCATAAAGGTTCCACTAACAAATTTGACTGTCAATGCACTCTTGCCTACACCACCACTTCCAAGAACCACCACTTTATATTCCCTCATGGCTAATTATCAGGTAATAAAAGTTGATATTTTGCAATGGTCAATTGCCCCTGAATGGACTTGTCTGTATCAAGTTTAATGTTTAAATCCCCACGACGAAGTGAGGTCACTAAAACAAGGTGCGCTGCCTCTGGTGATTCAGAACATGTTTTCTGAAGGTTCCTTTTATTTTCGAAAGAAAACTGAACGAAAAGATTATGGCGTTAGTGTCAGAGTATGTAAATGTGTAAAAATAATTCAATCGATTGTTCAATCAACGCTAAAAACTAATGAACTTGTTGCGCGACCAGTTGTGAACTTTTCTGCCATTTTGGGTGGGCGCAGGAAATAGGAGAGTTAAGATAAGAACGATAACTCCCATCATTTTATCAAGAGGCTCCATGGAATTTTTGTTTTCAGCTGTTCATTGTCAAATAAAAGGATTTCACAAACATTTGCACAAGAAACTTAATATTAGTTAAAAAATAAGTTAAACGACAATTAATTCTCTAATATTTTAACATCTACTCCAAAAAACAAACTAGAGGCTCCCAGGAGCCTGAATTACTCACCTGATCTCTTATGCTAAAGCCTCTTACCTACTGCAACATGGTCTACATGTACTTGGTAAGTAACATTAAAGAAGCTAGTTAGGATAGAAAACACTTTTAAGACCAAGAATACAAAGTTACAAAGCTTTCCATTTGAAAAAAAATGATTGAAAACACTTTAAGGGGGAAAACTCTTAAAAGGATGATCTGACAATTTTGACCCTGAAATCATTTTAGTAGATCTTCATGAGCTGAACAATTTTGCAATGCTAACTATTCCTCTAGCTCTTATGGCTTTTAAGATATAGTCTAAAAACTGTGAAAATAGTAAATTTTGACGATTCAGGGGAAATAACTTCTATAAAGAGTTGTCCCACAACTTTGACACAATGAAGAGTTTCATAAAGCTTTTGATGCTGAAAAAGTTAGGTTGCTTCAGATTTTCTCTATCTCTTATACTTTTTGAGCTATAAGCTAAAAAGAGAGCCGGTGGTGTAGTGGTTAACGCGTCTGGCTACTAACACCAAGGTTTGTGGTTCGATCCTCGTCCAGGGTGAAAATTTCATGAACCAATTTTCCGACTATCTCTTGACACCATTTGCGAGGATGGTCTCAAGGAACGATGCTAGTCCTTCGGAAGGGACGAAAAAAGGTTGTCCCGTGTATGTGGAGAGTAATACCCCATGCATGTTAGTTAAAGACCCCTTTGTAGAGTTGATAAGAGTAGGCTCAACGGGGGCCGCTGCAAAGGCCACACTTGAAAACTGCTAGCTGGAGAGGGATTTACATAAGCATTAAGCTTGTTTCCCAATCCAGGATAAATAAATATGTTTAAACTAAGCTAAAAACTATGGTCTGACCCCCTTTTCTATTTTTAGTAATGGCAGCCATGTTGGTTGGTCGAAGTTCACAAATTTCACAAACTTGGTAGAGGACATCCTAAAGATCAAGTGTACAAAGTTTTAAAGCAATCCCATAAGTGGTTTCAGAGAAGAAGATTTTTAAAAATCAAGTTAAAATTGATAGAAAAATTAGTTAAAGGGGGATAACTCTTAAACAGTTGATCTGACTATTTCGACCCTGAATCATTTTTATAGATCTCAATAAGCTGAACAATTTTGCAATGCTAACTTTTCCTCTAGCTCTTATGGCTTTTAAGATAAAGTCCAAAAACTGTGAAAATGGTCAATTTTGATCACACACAAAATCTTAAAAATGATGTCATGTTATTAATGATTAAGTCAATACATTTCTTCCAAAGCTTTTTCTGTTCCCTTAAATTGAATATTATTCTAGTATAAATTGAACAAATCGGAGAAAAAGAAATGTGAAAAGGTTAGAAATATATGTATACATGTAACAAAGCACTTCAAATTTTATGTTCTAAATTTCCTTCTCCCTCAACCTTAGTTTGTATTTTTTTTTATTCTACGTAGATGCATGTATGCAAGTTCTAAGGTTAAACAACCTTTTTAATGCATCTTGGTCATACAGGGTAGTCACTTTTATATAATGGTACAGGAAACCAGAGTACCTGGAGAAAAATGCTGACCTTGAGCAGGTTACTGACAAACCAATTACACATGTACACTGGTGGGGAAGTCCATTTTTTGTAAATTACAAAGTGTTCAATCCACTAATTGCATGGATCTAGGCAAATGACTAGTAATTATTAAAAGTGTGGTATCTAAATCCAGTCCCTTTAAACCACTTGGCCACCAAGCGTATCTAAATCCAATCCCTTAGATCCACTTGGCCACCCAGCATATCTAATTCTAGTCTCTTTAAACCACTTGGCCACCCAGCCTATCTAAATCCAGTCCCTTTAAACCACTTGGCCACCCAGCCTATCTAAATCCAGTCCCTTTAAACCACTTGGCCACCCAGCCTATCTAAATCCAGTCCCTTTAAACCACTTGGCCACCCAGCCTATCTAAATCCAGTCCCTTTAAACCACTTGGCCACCCAGCCTATCTAAATCCAGTCCCTTTAAACCACTTGGCCACCCAGCCTATCTAAATCCAGTCCCTTTAAACCACTTGGCCACCAAGCCTATCTAAATCCAGTCCCTTTAAACCACTTGGCCACCCAGCCTATCTAAATCCAGTCCCTTTAAACCACTTGGCCACCCAGCCTATCTAAATCCAGTCCCTTTAAACCACTTGACCACCCAGCCTATCTAAATCCAGTCCCTTTAAACCACTTGACCACCCAGCCTATCTAAATCCAGTCCCTTTAAACCACTTGGCCACCCAGCCTATCTAAATCCAGTCCCTTTAAACCACTTGGCCACCCAGCCTATCTAAATCCAGTCCCTTTAAACCACTTGGCCACCCAGCCTATCTAAATCCAGTCCCTTTAAACCACTTGGCCACCCAGCCTATCTAAATCCAGTCCCTTTAAACCACTTGGCCACCCAGCCTATCTAAATCCAGTCCCTTTAAACCACTTGGCCACCAAGCCTATCTAAATCCAGTCCCTTTAAACCACTTGGCCACCCAGCCTATCTAAATCCAGTCCCTTTAAACCACTTGGCCACCCAGCCTATCTAAATCCAGTCCCTTTAAACCACTTGACCACCCAGCCTATCTAAATCCAGTCCCTTTAAACCACTTGGCCACCCAGCCTATCTAAATCCAGTCCCTTTAAACCACTTGGCCACCCAGCCTATCTAAATCCAGTCCCTTTAAACCACTTGGCCACCATGCATATCTAAATCCAGTCCCAGTCCCTAAACCACTTGGCCATCCGGGCCGCCTATCCTATATGGACAATACACATGATATACACATGTCAAGTTGTGTAAATTAGCTAATAACAACAAAATTTAGCACATCAATTAACTTTTTGTACCTAGGGCAAATATATCAATTTGTAAAATTTATCAATACTTTTACAAATGTTTTTTTTTTCAGGGTTATGATTAAGTTGACTTTTACATACTATTTCTTGCAAATGTGTATATATAATGGATGTCAAGTAATGTCAACACATTAATGTCAATAATAAACATATAGGCTTCTACAAGCTCTGTTTGAATATAAGCCAACAAATACAATCTATTCATGTGATAATGTAAAAATGTAGTATTCCTCTGAGTCTGTATACCTTTGATACCTAATAGTTTTTGCAACAACAGGAAACACAATGCAATTATTAAATGCACACCCAAAAGCAACGATATGTTATCATGACATAATTTCCATATTACATATGAGTTTAAACATATGTATTGTGAAAGGACAAGCACTTCTCATTTGTAATCCTTGACACAGATAAAAGTATCAAGTTCAACATTTATACATTATTTTGGACATCTTTGCTAGTAAAGGGCTACAATCTGCTATCTCTTATCTTGAAGATGAGAGTTGAAGCCTTTTAAGGAAAAAAAGATTATAGAGGTTAGGTTACACAAAGCAACATGATTCATACATCTCATGTTCATCTACTCCATATCCTTTCATACATAATTTGTTACAGGAATTTGTCTTTAATGCTGTGTGGAGTTAGTAGAATAATTCCCTATGTTTTAAATGTATGCCCTTTATTTTTTAGATATGGTGTACTTGTACATGAGATCTTTATTTTTACACTTTGTTTATAGTCATTATGCAAGTTTATGTAAATTCTAAAACCTGAGGTTTAATGTCCTCCTTCGTAGTTTTGCCCTTAGCTATATTTATTTGAATTTTGTTTGGTTAAATGCATTTTAAGCATCTTTTGTAATTGTGGATTTCCTATGTTTGGGTTCTAGTGCTGCTGATGGGGAATAATTTTCAAAAATGGCCATACAGCTCATAAAAAATAATTGCATTTGGAGTGGACATACCGGTATGTGTTATGGTCTCAAGTTCATTTACTCCATATCCTTTCATACATTATCTGCTTGAAAACTTATTATCTAAAGATGCCATGACTACAGTGCAAAGTTTTATGACAATCTGACTTTTAATATCCAAATTTTCTACAATAAAATGTGAAGGATGGAAAATCATACTCACTAAAAGTTAACTGTTTAAAAAATGGCAAAGAGAAAGAACATGCTTTGATTGAACAAAACATTTATTTTATTGTCTTCTGAATGTTAAATATCGTTATCCATGTACATATATATATTACAGACATACCTGATTATAATTCATCACATTTAAACACACATAACTTGTACTAGAGGATTTGGAAGTTAGATTATGCACTACAAAAAAATTTGCAAGGAATTTGATAAAATAATTTAAGTTATAGAAACTTGGAGAAATGTGATTTAATATTTCACAATACTTAAAATTTGAACTTTAATACTAAAACTCTGTATCTCTTCAATAAATACATCAACCTGTCTAAAGAATTTGTTTTGGAAAACTAAGAGGTTTGAATCAAGAATAAAAAGACAAAAAATATCTGAAAAATTAATCATCTTCAGGGTTACTAATAATTTAATGTGAATTAACTGTAACATTACCTGAAAGTCAGGAAAACATAACTCAAACAATGACCTTGGAAAGCTGCCATTGTTAGGCATTGAATAGGAAGATTCAACAGAAGATTTCACAGTTTCATTATTGAATTAATGCTTACTTTCTGGTAAGGTTACAAGTTTTTCACTGTAAGACGAAGAAAACAGCAGTAAAATATCAAACAAACATAGTTTTTGACAACTGAATATCACAAGACAGTTATGAAATGTTAAAAACTTTGAAACTTCAGAAATAAACTTTACAAAAGCAAAACCTTGGTATGTCTTAGAAATGGTCTTGACAAATATCTACTTATACATACTAGTACATGTATATAAAATATCAAAATGACTTCTGACAATCTTCCTTATGTCATTCCCTCTTACTTTATTATGAAATAGTTTGCATTACATTGAGCTCTCAAACAATATTAAAATCCATTCTTGAAAATCATGCATAATTTAATAAGGTGATTGATAATCTAAACAACAATAGAATATATCGATGGAATGTACATGAAAATTTTAAGCAAAGTGCACTAGTATTCAGAGCAAATAAAGATATGATTTTGAATTTTCTCCTTTTCCATTACTTCTACTGTTTTGGTTGATTGCATCCTTTAAATATCACCAAGTAACTCATTTTTTTGTATTTTTGCACCTGTCCCTTCATAAACGACAGTCTAATGATATTAATACATGACATTGCTATGTAGTTTTCTTTTGTTTCTCTTTAGTGGTGTATTTATTACAGATGAGTTGAAGTAAAACTTCTATCTTAAAATTATCTATAAATACAAATATATGTAGTAGATGCACAAGAAAATTGTTAATTTTGGAAATGAAATAGCAATGTTTTTACCCAAGTGAAACCACAAATAGGTCAATTCATGTAATAAATTGGCAAGAAAACCTATTCATAATATTAGGAAAAGGAAATTTTCTGATAAAACATGAATGCATGACACATTTTACATGTAACTCTCGTTTTGCCTGTTTTGTGTGATTATAAAATGATTTGTAAAATAAGCCTTTTAAAATTGACATTTGACCTCATTGACTAGAAACATCAGTCTGTTTATAACCATTGCAAATGAACAACAACATCCTTTATAATAATATATATATTTTTTTAAAAGTCCATTGGTTCCAGAAAATTGAAAAAGAATAAATTATGCTTCTCCTACCCACACAAATTTGAAAATGAACAAATGAACTTGATAAAGGTCAAGAGTGCTTGTCAAAGTTTGTTTTACTTTGTAAATATACTATAAGAAAGCATTTATAAAAAGACACATGAAATATTTTAAAAAATACACGAAAAATCAATGTTTGTATTATTAAAAAGGATTTCATCACAGATAAATTGATCAAGTGAAAATATGATATATACAGTGAAAAATTGACATCAATATTATCATAAGTTTATAAACATCTAAATGTAAGAGAATAGTTGATTGGCTAACTGTAAAACAAGACAGCTTCTGATTGGTTCATCCAGTTGGATACCAGCAGGTATTCTGCTTTCAGTACCAACCTTCATACATCAGATTTGTAGTGTGTTATAGTAGGTCCCATCTTCAAATATTCTCACAAAATAGCTGAAATGAAAAAAATAACAGAGTTAAGATATGAAGTCAAATAATCAAGAGAAGGCATATGAAGGCTCACAATATCAACATGTGAATCAAGCTCCAAAACCAGCGGCTATCCGCTCGTGACCTTAGGTTTATAGGTAGCTTCACTGACTATCAGCCACTGTTTTCAGAGCATGCATGTGAGTGTGCCATGTGTATATAATTTGTATTGCAGATTTTAAAATAGTCATTGTTATGGATGCTATGTCATACAGATTTATTCTACATCACATTGCAGACTGTGAATGTGCCATGTGTATATAATTTGTATTGCAGATTTTAAAATAGTCATTGTTATGGATGCTATGTCATATGGATTTATTCTACATCACATTGCAGACTGTGAATGTGCCATGTGTATATAATTTGTATTGCAGATTTTAAAATAGTCATTGTTATGGATGCTATGTCATACAGATTTATTCTACATCACATTGCAGACTGTGAATGTGCCATGTGTATATAATTTGTATTGCAGATTTTAAAATAGTCATTGTTATGGATGCTATGTCATATGGATTTATTCTACATCACATTGCAGACTGTGAATGTGCCATGTGTATATAATTTGTATTGCAGATTTTAAAATAGTCATTGTTATGGATGCTATGTCATACAGATTTATTCTACATCACATTGCAGACTGTGAATGTGCCATGTGTATATAATTTGTATTGCAGGTTTTAAAATAGTCATTATTATGGATGCTATGTCATACAGATTTATTCTACATCACATTGCAGACTGTGAATGTGCCATGTGTATATAATTTGTATTGCAGATTTTAAAATAGTCATTGTTATGGATGCTATGTCATACAGATTTATTCTACATCACATTGCAGACTGTGAATGTGCCATGTGTATATAATTTGTATTGCAGATTTTAAAATAGTCATTGTTATGGATGCTATGTCATATGGATTTATTCTACATCACATTGCAGACTGTGAATGTGCCATGTGTATATAATTTGTATTGCAGATTTTAAAATAGTCATTGTTATGGATGCTATGTCATATGGATTTATTCTACATCACATTGCAGACTGTGAATGTGCCATGTGTATATAATTTGTATTGCAGATTTTAAAATAGTCATTGTTATGGATGCTATGTCATACAGATTTATTCTACATCACATTGCAGACTTAGAATGTGCCATGTGTATATAATTTGTATTGCAGATTTTAAAATAGTCATTTTTATGGATGCTATGTCATACAGATTTATTCTACATCACATTGCAGACTTATCAGAATCATTTGAATTTTAATTACATGTATCTCTGCCTGTTTATCATTTACTGATTAAAAAAAGAAAAAGGTAGCTTATCTTTATAGATTGGATTTCTTTAGTCTTTCAGGAAGTAAGCAGCTAGATTACATGTACACTATGTACATTATTATTTTTTCTCAAAGTACAAAAAAGAAAAGAAAAAGAAAAAAATCCAATATGACAAGAATTTGTTTAACAGGAAGTAGGTCAAAAATGGAACTGAAATCAATACCCACAATATGAGAAACCCATAGTAATGCTGCATACCAAATATGAAGAGGTTGTGATTAGTAGTTGCTAAGAAAACTGTTACTAAAATTATTTTCTTGCTTGTTGCCCAGCATTATCCATTTAATAACCCAGATTTAATATTCACTCTATGAAACTTGTCCAAAAATGACTGCAACAAGCATTCTGCGAGTATTGCAAAACAATACTTAGTCCCCTACCGGCCTCATATTTCAGTCACTGGTAACAATTTGTCAAACAAATGAATACCTAAACTTGATCAGTTTATTGTCTACAAGGAACAATAAAAAAAGTTTAGAAAAGAAAAATGCAATAGATTTTCAAAGTTCAAAGGGCCATATCTCCCATAAAAATTTGTGGACCGGCACGAAACTTGATCTGTAACTCATCAAGGTAAATTCACATACCAAAAATCAGTTCATTATCTATAAGCGTTTAGAAAAAAAGTGAGGAAAACTGAAAATTTAGTGAATTTTCAAAGTTCAAAGGGCCATAACTCCCATAAAAATATATGGATCGGCACGAAACTCAAACTTGATCTGTAACTCATCAGGGTAAACCCACATACCAAAAATCAGTTCATTATCTATAAGCGTTTAGAAAAAAAGTGCGGAAAACTGAAATTTTAGTGAATTTTCAAAGTTCAAAGGGCCATAACTCCCATAAGAAATTGTGGACCGGCACAAAACTCAAACTTGATCTGTAACTCATCAAGGTAAACTTACATACCAAAAATCAGTTCATTATCTATAAGCGTTTAGAAAAAAAGTGCGGAAAACTGAAATTTTAGTGAATTTTCAAAGTTCAAAGGGCCATAACTCCCATAAGAAATTGTGGACTGGCACAAAACTCATACTTGATCTGTAACTCATCAAGGTAAACTTACATACCAAAAATCAGTTCATTATCTATAAGCGTTTAGAAAAAAAGTGTGGAAAACTGGTATTTTAGTGAATTTTCAAAGTTCAAAGGGCCTTAACTCCCATAAAAAATTGTGGACCAGCACGAAACTCAAACTTGATCTGTAACTCATCAAGGTAAACTCACATACCAAAAATCAATTCATTATCTATAAGCGTTAAAAAAAAAAGTGCGGAAAACTGAGGCGTGACAGACAGACAGACGGACAGAGGGCAAACCTATAGTCCCCTTCGGCTTTCGCCGGTTGGGGACTAATTTCGCCGGTAGGGGACTAATTTCGCCGGTAGGGGACTAATTTCGCTGGTAGGGGACTAATAAGTATACAACTGGTTAATTTTGTGTGTGTAATATCTGGAACTTACATGTTTAAAACTTTTCACATTTTCAAATCTGTTTGGCAAAGGCTATTTTACTCCATCAAATTTCATTTGGTTTTCAATAATTTGAAACATTTCACCAGGCTGTGGAATTCTTCCTGTTTCTAATTTTGACCAAACTGGAACATCTAGAAAAAAAATCAAATCAAATCATTTGTTATAAAATAATGAAAATAATTATTGCCACATCAAGTTATTTAAGAACTTGCATGTAATTACATTTATAAACAAACTATGTGACTGTATTTGAAAAATTATTTTAAGGTGAAGAATCATTTATCGACCTTTCAAATAACACAAAAAGATTGTTTCAAGACACAATCATTTTTAATTTAAGGATTTAAGATGTTTAAGGATCGGTTTGTATCATACACATTTTATTTATCATCTGGAGTCAAATGCAAGGTGTCAGACCCACTGGTCACTTTGGAGGCTGTTGGCTATTTTACACTGCAGAATTTTAGTATGTGGCTGATTTAAGTGCATGTTGTGTCATATACACTTATTCCAGATCTCATTGCCTTCAGCTACCATATTTGTCAAGATTTGAATGATTAGTAAATAAGGACTACATGTAAATGTTCATTTTCCAAAATTAAACATACATATTTGCCTACCATTAAATGAAACTTCAAAGGCACCTGTAGATATCATTTGTCCTTCAATTGCATTACTTAGAAAAAATATCATTAAACAAGCATAAATCTGAAACAAAAAAGAATAAACATATAGAATTTTAAAGAAATTTTGAAATAATACATGAAAACATTTCTCACAATTTAAAAATTGGATTTTTAAAATCTGTCCGATTCAAAAATGGCCGGATTTCGTTTAAACAGGAAGTAGGTGAGTGACAGACCTGAAATCGAATCCAAGGTTATGAGACCCCATCCTGATGCTGTATACCAAATATCAAGTGGCTGTGATTAGTAGTTGCTGAGAAAACTGTTACGCAAATTTCTTCCCTGCCTGCGGCCTGCTCACCATTTTATAACCCGGAGATTTCACTCACTCCCTAATCCTGCCAAAAATCCTTACCTACAAATGTAAGCATTGTACACGAACTTATATCATGTAAACAACTACCGAAAGTTAAATTTCAAATAGTACTCAATAACCCCTTGGCTTATTCAAACAAATTACACATATCTTTTATCTTCCAGTTGCTTGTATTTAGTGTAACAGTTACAACATGTACAATTACATAATGCATGTAATGTAAACCTACATTTTGTAAAAGGTATGATCTTTTTTGTATGCATTTCCCTCAACTTAAATGTCAATAACCATGATAGTTATGCATGAACCAGTCATGATATTTATTAAAAGTTTCTATGACATTTTCAGTTAATTTAAAAGTAATCTAATGTGAAAATGATTGGAGTGGGTCTGGTAAAGGCTTTTTCCATGAAAACTTTTAGAACTTTTAATTTCCAATGCATACATGGTGTAACTGTACATATTTGAATGCTTTACTTCTTGTGTTTAAATACTTGTACAGGCCTGTAGTTAAATGATCTTTTTTATTGTATGACATTTTTAAGATGACTTTTGAATACATATAACATAATGATGATGAAATGATTTACAAAGTTTCATGATATATTTGTACCATACATTTTGTACTTCATTTATGGTAAAGTATCTTCAACCTTAAGGTAAACCTAAGTATAACACCCCTTTTTATGGTGATCAATTAACCATGAAGATGATGAGACAGGTACAATTTTATAATGATTTTTGTTTATTCATATCCTGATGTACATGTGTATTAAGTTTCATGATGTAACATGTACCACACTTCATATGGTAAAGTAACTTCAACCTATAGGTTAACTTAAGTACAACACCCTACTTTTTCTGTGATCAATCATGTCAATCAACCATGAAGTTGATGAGACAGATACAATTTTATAATGATTTTTGTTTGTTCATATCCTTAGGTATATGTGTAAAAAGTTTCATGATGATACCAAACTTCCTTCGTTGTAAACTGACTTCAACCTGTAGTTAAACCTAATTTAGTGTAAACAATATTTTATTAGTAAACTAGATAACATTAATACAAACAGATGACATTGATTGGGATTGGAAAACAAGTGACAAGCACTTTTACAAGTTCCTCTCCCAAAACCTAATTTAGGACAGACGGACACAGACCAACAGACCAGAACACTTTAAAATGCCCCACTACTTTTGTAGATGGGACATAAAAATAATTATCTATAATCACACTTACTTTGTTTTCCTGAGCCCAGGTAAATATATTAGGAGTTTCCATATTAAGATGAGGAAATGGGTTCTGTCCACTGACAACCATGACAATTACAAGTAACTTAAATATACTGAGAAACTGAGCAATAGCGGCATAGGTTGGAGGTGGAGGATAGTTATCTCCCTCTATCTGCAATGCCGGAAATCGCTCGTGAATGGCGTGAGCATACTGCTCAAACACCTTCTTGTACCCTCAGGAATAACTGTAATGAAAACAATGAACAATTAGGTCATAATTGTATTAGGGCTTTAAGATAAAGAATTTCAAGTACATGTACATGTATGTTATGAGTTAATATGTTATATACAATGTATTACAACACAATTATTTCATATTCATAGTCACTTTTTCATCAACACTGCTTTTCAGTGTTCTCCCCAGAAAATTTTGATAGCACTGTGGTAACGCGTGGCGAGATTTTTGAACATGGGATTTTCCGCGGCGTTATTTCATGGATTTTCAAATAGCAATGTGAACTTTATTCTAAGATAAAAGTTATTTATCTGTATCTGTTTTTATAAATGTATTCTGTCACTATTTAACAATAAAAACTTCTGATTTCTAATTACCATATAAAAACTTCTAATAGATCTCTAAATTCCAAAACAGAATGTAAGTATTAGATCCTTGATAAGGTACTACTTGACTTTCTCAATAGAGACTGGGGTTGGAGCACAATTTATAACTACTAAATAAATGATTAGATATTTGAAGAAGTGTAGTTTTTAAAACAAACATCCAAAAAGATTGTTGTTTTTAAAAGAAAAAGAAAACTGGCTATTGATAACCTTAACTAATAATTTATAATTGTAAGTAGAACATATTTTGCTATAAATATGAGTTATTAGCTTAAAAAATGAAAATAAATAATTTTAAGGGGAAATAACTCTGTACCTTTATGTCATGAATAAATATTTCTAAAAAATCGATTTTTTGTGGCTTTTCAATCTACAATCTAGTCTTAAAACAAGAATATATTACAAAATTCAAACAGTTCTAATCATAAATGATAGTTAATTGTAACATTTAAATAATGACACAAGATTTTGGAATGGGATAAGAGATTAACTCATGATTGATTGCCAACGGCAAAATCCTTTGAAGTCTCGATGTTCTACCTTTAACTGGCCTGGCTTGGGGGCTAATTATGACAAGTTTATGGCTTCCTTTGTGAATTACCCGAGTTAATCCCTTAGATAAACAGTTTAACAATCAAGGCAAGTGAAGAAGTGATGAAAACCAAATGAGATTTTAAAAATGTGGGACAAAAAACTAAAATTGAAGAAAAACGATAGCACCGCGGTAACATTAATAGCACCGCGGCCGAAATTATAGCACCGTGGGCCCACGGTGCTATAATGGCCTGGGGAGAACACTGCTTTTACAACATCAACATTTGTTAAATTTTGTTTGAATTTGATCAAATAACTGAATGATTGTGAGACTGTATGAATGTTAATGTGGGAGCTGAGCATAGCCAGGCTCTCAACTCTGCCAAATGTCACACGACTCAAAATGTGATGTAGAAAAAAACTTTCTATCATTTCTCATAAGTTTTGGAAAAGTCTGTGCATATGTTAAAAATGGTGGGGAATAATAGCTTATCATTCCTAAATATCTTGTTCAATCACTGGATATTTGATTATTGGGTTTCATCTACGCGAGCTTTCAAGGACAAGGTTTTTCTATTAAATGTTTGAAAGATTAAAAATATCAATTTACATACCATATACAGGTAATCAAAAGTGGTTTGGGGGTAATTTTATTATTATTAAGAAAAATCTGATGTAAGCAAAACACATCAGATTTTTCTTAACTTTACAGAATTAAACTTTCATAAATGAACATTGAAAAAATACAAAAAAATTTGGGTGTCAGATTTATGACCTTGCGAATTCCGTGACCTACATGTACAGTATTATTTTTCAATAGATTATATAAAGGGAAAATAGTTACAAAAAATGTATTCAGCATCATTGTGAGCTGAAAACCCAACAAATCTTAATTGTATTTGACAATCCATGTATACTATCTTTTGAAAATCATGAAAAAACTGGGGGTCACATATCTTTTCTAGATATTGAAGAAAAACTAATTTTTCCTATACACATTTCTGTATGAAAATTTGTCACATATAAATTTTCCAGCCAATTATCTCCCCTGAAAATAGAAATTTTCAGGAAAAACGCTTATTTCTTTTTGAATATTTATGTTATATTGATTTCATTACTAAAATAAAATAAAGAATTAAATTTTGCATCTGTTGTGTTATTTAAGTAATTTTAGTTAAAACACAGACTAAAAATTTGCAGGATGTCCAAAAAAGATTCTCAGTTTTATACCCCTGAACCACCTTCAGCAAGTTGCAAATTTCGAGATTTGTGTCCAAAATTGGGCTGCTAAATTTAAGCAGCCTCAACATTTGTAATTGAAGAAATTCTTTCAATGAAGAAAACTGGGAAAGTCTGTGATACGTCAGGACTAAATTAAAATGATCTAAAATTCTAGCGATTCCTTGGACCTCACAAATAAAGCAAAAATGTCTGGCTATATGGTATGCATGCTACAATATAACCGCGAAAATTTTTAATAATGTTGATATTTTGATTTTTTCCAATCCTGATATGCTTCTCCAAGTTACAGGTGCGGCGTGAATATTAATCATATCGCTTTTAAAAATATATTTTGTGTTTTAAAACATGGAAGTAATTTTAAAATATTAGTAAGGCAGTTATTTTCTAGCAACATAATTTCATTTATTTTTGTACATTGCTCATCAATTCAGTAAATATTGTCCAATCCAACAACATTATCAAAAATTTGGAATTTGGGGTTTCATTGATGTGTAAATCCATTGACTGAAGCACATTTTCAGTGAAGAGCTATCATCATGTTAAAAGTGTGCGACTGGTCAATGGTTTTACATGCCTATGAAACATCAAAATACAAACATTCAATTCATGTACATGTAATTAAATTTTCATGTTTTCTTATATTTAATTCTGATTGTTTTGATTTATGGTGTACATTTAAGTATTTATATCCAAATGCAAATTCAAGTTGGGAGAATTTACCTAAATAAGAAAGAAGTTTAGTTCTGAGTATAGTAAGGTCATAACACGGTTACTACCACGTGACACAAATGTCAATTCATCAAGGTATCAAAGACGATTCAAATGGATAGATTAACAAAAGGGAGTACCACATTTTGATTATTATGTGCCAATAAATGTTATTCTATACATGTATGTACATGTACATGTAAACACATGTAGGTTGTTTACAGTCACAGATCAAAGTTCAAAAAGCATTGTATTTAAAGTCAAACTTAGTGAAATGGAAGATGAAATATTATTGATAATATTCTGTGATCTCAGAGTTTAAACCAAATTCAAGGACTTATGACTAAATATTCATTTGTATTCCTGACCAGGAGAGAATGTTTTGACCATAAATGAATCAAAGAGTACCAAGATAATTTTTTGGCACTAACTGACAAAACGATAATTTTGTTCCTACCAAAATAGAAATTTAATTGTTGGTGCTGCTAGTGCTAATTTTGGAGCTTTGATATCTTTGTGACTCTCTGTCTGTTCTGTTGGTGTTAGATCGCGCCATGTAAGGAAAATAAGAGCTGTAAAAATTGCAACCATAGAAAATTGGGCCATTTCGGCCATTACTTTTTCAATTGTTCGGAATTATGGGTTTTGATGAAGATTCTAGAGACGTTCCGAACAAAGTATTAACAGTCCTATAAAAAGCGCCCGAGAAAGCACAAAAATGAATATATATTAATTATTTTAATGGTAATTTCAGTAAAAAAACTCAAGTTTTTAGAATAAATTTTATCTCTAAAAGTATCCATAATAGTGGATGTGGTGATTCTCAACTGCTATGAAGTTTCACAATTTGTAGTGGGTGTAGTTGTTATTCCATATTTACGATTTTTCCTAAATGGGTTCTTTAATTGGTCAGGGAATATTTCACTACTTTTTATAGTACCATCTAAATGTTATTCTGTCCCAACTGAGGTATTTAAAAGGATCATTATAGACCATTTAAATACCTCCCCAACTATAATGTTTCCATTCTTTTTGAAAAAAGCTGCGTTTAATCATCTGTGCCAATCGTGACTGAGTTGTTCCGAGTCATGCGGAATAGAAGTTTAAAGAGTGGAGAAGTCGAAAGTTTTGATACTGTTGCAAGATGAAACAGATTCCGAGTTAAGAATCTCCATCAGTTCTTTCGAATTCTTCAGGATCGACACCATTTGATCGACACCATTTCTAGAATAAAAACAATCGTTGTATTTCTGGAGGCCCTGATAAATATCCAGAAGAATATTCAACCGGTGTTTAACTTACACGTGTTTTTTGGGAAAAAAATGGGAAAATAATGCTTTTTGTTTCATTTTTATTTGAATGTGCATTTTTGTAAAAAATATTTACTAGCGTCTTTTAAAAGGAAGCAAAGGTGTGCCAAAGGGGTAACCATACATCATTAAACTGAAACTGAGACAAAGACAAAATCGGTAGACAAAAAAATCATCACAACGTAACAAACCACACAACATCAACAAAAAAAAAAAAAAGGAGACCGCATTCAGCAAAGTGAACTCAAGTCGAAACATGTGAACTCAGGTGCTCCATATTAGTATACCAAACATATTTCTTTAGAAATCAAGACACTTAACTCTGAGTGCGTAAAATCATCACCTGTGAAGGGTTAGATATAGTAAAGAAGGAAATACTCCACATTTTATGAGTGGCTGTAATTAGAAATCGTTTTTTTTAAATAAAAACTGCAAATAAATAACCGTTGTTATTTTAATATGAAATAAGAGAATTTTGTGTATGTAGTTGTAAAATGCTTAAATGCGTTCTATTTTTTCCGAGATCATGCTTTTTGAGGGTACTTCTAGAACTAATATTTTTATCCCGAACAAAACTTTTGAAGCCAGAAAAAAAATCAATAAACATCTTAATTACTTTCTTCTGAATACTGTTTTCTGTAAAAAAATAACTTGATTTTTTTTGTTACAGCATACAGTAAAATAAAGATGATTTTAGAAAAATGCATGGGATGGGGATTTATGGATTGCTTTTAAAAATGAATATCGAGGCTTGTTTTGGGTATATTGGGATATGGGATATTCACACAATTTTTTCATGGGATACGGGATATTTGAGGCAAAACTTACTGGGATATGGGATATTTAAGTCCATTTAATTTACAGGGATATGGGATACTGGAAATACACTTTTTGGGATATGGGATATTTGATGAAAAATTAACGGGGATATGGGATATTGTTCCCCCCCCTAAACAAGCCCCAATATCAAGCAGTCGTGAATTTTACAGATGTCGGTTGCGTTCCGATCAGCTTTTCTTATAGGTGGACTGGTCTATGTATGTCCCGGGTAAACAACACACATATTGATGTCCCATCACTTTGAAGCATAGTCATTGTGAATTTTATAAAAATGTAGTTATCCTACCCTTTTCCTTCCCGCCTTTGATCCTACACTTAATTTTGCAAGGTGGTGTAGCAAAACATGTTGTTCTGTCACAATCACAGGGAGATAATTGTGTTTGATAAATGTTATGTTCTTAAAATGAATTAAGGTTATGAAAAACTTAATTACGATAAGAAAAAAAGGGAACAAGGACGCTTGGAGAAGGGCCGGATTGGAACGAGGATTTAGAGTTGCCGTTCTTTGACAGAAGGCTACACTTCGTGTTCTCTCCGTATGAAGTCAGATTTGATTGCAATGGATTTTTGCTTACAGTTTCAAGTAATCCAACCTATATATACTAATTGTTTGGTTTCAATTGAAAAGGTAAAGGAAATTTACATATTGTCAATTATCGTTAAATTTTACACTGCAAAATTTTTCAAAAAACCTTTTCAATTTGCATAATAAAAGCAGTTTGTGGCAGAATTATTTGCTGGCAAAATAATGGAAAGACCAAGAGTAACAAATCTGCTTTTCTATAAAAATCGACTTTTTGGGGATCTGCTTTTCTCTACATTATATATATTGTTCAATGAATGTACGTACCGTGAACGTTTAGTTTTTATGCAAATTATTTTTACCAATATGAAGAAATTGTGATAAAAAGTGCTTTCAAATACTTCTTGCTAACTATCGAGTGTATCGTTGTTTGTTAGAACTGGTTGATCCTCTTTTTGTTGTTTTATTTTTAGATACCATGATATTTAAATATTTTTGTGAATATCTCTCTTTTCGAAAATATTGTCTTTTCGTATTTACCAAAAACATATCTGATGTTTATTGACGATTTGATATTGATTGTAAAAATTGCAGAAATGGTTTCAAAATAGGAAAACAAAATATTTTCACTATCTTTGGTACCGAATGCCAAATGATTACGTGCATCGGTACAAGATTAATATCCAGTAGAATATTCAACCGTCGTTTAACTTATCAATTAATACGTGTTTTTTTTTAAACTGGCGAAATAATGATTTTTGTTTCATTTTTATTTTATTCTAAAAAGAGGCAAAGGTGTACCAAAGGGGTAATCATACATCATTAAACCGAAAAGAAAAAGACAAAAACGGTAGACAAAAACATCATCACAACGAAACAAACCACACAACAACAACAAAACAAAAAGCACACAAAACAACAAAACTGCATTCAGCAACGTGAACTCAAGTCGAAACATGTGAACTCAGGTGCTCCGTATAAGTATACCGAAGACACTTATCTCTGCGTGCGTTAAGGCATCAACTGTGAAGGGAAAATATACATGTAGTACAGAAGGAAATAGTCTACATTTTATGAGTGGCTGTAATTAAAAAATCGGTTTTTTTTGTGTGATAAAAACTGCAAATAAATAACCTTTTTAATTTTAGTATGAAATCAGAGAATTTTGTATGTAATTGAAAAAATGTTTACATGCGTTCTATTGTTATCCGAGATCAATGCTTTTTAAGTGTGCTTCTAAAACTAATATTTTATCCCGAACGAGACATTTGAACCCAGAAAATAAAACAATAAACATCTTACTTTCTATTGAATACTGTTTTCTGTAAAAAAATAACTTGAAATTTTCTGTTACAGCATACAGTAAAATAAAGATGATTTTAGAAAATGCATGGGATTGGGATTTATGGATTACTTTAACCAATATCAAGCAGTCGTGAATTTTGCGGATGCCAGTTACGTTCCGATCGGCTTTATCTTATAGGTGGGCTGGTCTATGCATGTCCCGTTTTTACAACACACATATTGATGTCCCATCATTTTGAAGCATAGTCAATGTGAATTTTATCAAAATGTATAGTTATCCTACCCTTTTCCTTCCCGCCTTTGATCCTACACTTTATTTTGCAAGGTGATGTAGCAAAACATGTTGTTCTGTCACAATCACAGGGAGATAATTGTGTTTGATAATTTTTTTTGTATTTTCACATTTATTTGCATGACATCTCTCACGATATGTTTCTATCTTCTCATTGATTCAAGACAGCACTAGAAACGTTTCATGTAAGTGCTGTATCCGTAATATCAGGAATACCAAGATACGACATGACGTCACGTTTTGACGTTAGATAATATCCAAGGACAGAAAACTCAAAATAACATAGCATATGGTTTATTGGTGTAATAGAATGCTAAATATGTTGTGTTTTATATGTATTTTCAGATTCCTAATCTTTGTTATTTGTAATGTTAATCGTACCTATATGATAGTTTAATATAAGTAAAGCAACAATAATGATAACAAGAGTTAACACTAAAGTATGTCTCGCCTGCCGGCACCATCAGAAACAATTATTCTTTCTTACTTCCACTATATTTTGAATTTAGATGGATTTTCAGTTTCTGAGATCAAAAGATGTGTATAGAACCTAAGCATTGCAAATACATGCAATCAAAATAATCAAAGTCGCTCAACCAGAAAATCAAGGTCAAGGTCAAAAGACGGGGATGCAGCTGTGCTAAGCTACTAATGGGGCATATGCAAACCAAGTTTCATCAACCTAGGACCTATAGTTCTTGAGATATGGAGGTGCTCGCAAAACTTTTCACTTGCTATTATATGTATTGAAAATTGTCAAAGTCACTCAACCGGAAAATCAAGGTCAAGGTCAAAAGATGGGGATGCAACTGTGCAAAGCTACTACTGGGACATATGCATACCAAGTTTCATCAACCCAGGACCTATAGTTCTTGAGATATGGAGGTGCTCATAAAACTTTTCCAAAAAGTTAACGCCGCCGCCGCCGCCGCTGGTAAAGTAACACCTATGTCCCGCCCTGCTTAGCAGGCGACACAAAAACAACAAGTGGTAGGTGTGAGTGTTTGGGTTTCATGCCCTTTTCAACTCACATGGGTTGACAAGCGTGGTAAGTTTTTAATGGGTAGAGGAAACAAAAGTTGCCAGAGGAAAGCAAAGACTAAAGGCAAGCAAGTGACAAACCTAACACATAACATGCAGGCACCCAAGACACTTGTGAATTAAGATAACACACTCAGATAGGGTCTAGTCTGCCAAAAAGTTTTCAAAAAATATTTGATGAATTTGAATAAAATCTAAATATGCAAATGCTGAAATGGTAATGAATCATTGTGTAAAATTTCAGATCTGTTTCCCTTACATTTTTCAAAATCTGTGATTTTCTATATATAAAATCAAAAGTTTTATAAAAAATATTCCACTGATTTCTATATCTTTCTAATATGGACATCTACATTTTCTACACACTGATTGTGCAAAATACAAATTTGTTTTATATTTAAAACAGTTTTAGGGTTATAGTGTTCAAGAAAAATAGCTGATGGACAAATTGAAAACTATAGGGCTTCTACATCTTTGATGTTGGGCCCTAATTACAAGGCAGAACTTGAAAACCTGAAAAGGCAAATTACTCATGATTAATAGCTTGGACTTGTAAGTAGCAAGGTACCAAATAGGTATATGTGTGAAGTCATTGCCTGTGAAAGGAAGATTCAATACAAGAAAACATGGCTTTTTACGTGTGGTTATAAATGAAAAATGATTTTTGGTAGAAATGTTGCACAGTGAATTACAACCTAATTCCACATATGAAACGTCATTTAATCATGTTAATATTATTGTAAAAATGCATTTTATTTTTCCGAAATTTCTATAGGAAAAAGCGTGAATTTTCAGGTACATACTAAAATATAATTTTTTATTCCATGGCTTTCATATAGTTTCGTACCCGGTAAAAATATCCATATACATTATACTTTCTTCTGAATAGAAATTAAAACCCCAAAATTTAGTTTTGAGACAAACAGAAAATTATGAATTTTGACAAGAAAGCATTGTTTTCAATGGGAAAATCTTTGGTACTTTGCACTCTGTAATGATCCCCCTTAACAATCAGCCAACCCAGCCCCCTTTTTTTTGTGGGTATGACAATTACCTGAATATTTGGTTCATCAGCTGCTGCTCCGTCAGGTAAAATTTCCTCTATCTTTATCTGAGGCTGTTTTTACACTCAATTCCTCCTGATACACACAAACCTTTTAATGATAATCAGAAAAATCTGTCACACCAAAAACTGATGGATTTCATTAAATATTTTAGTAGTAGAGTTACATACCTGACATTGAACCTCATGCTAATGCTGTTTACCAAATATCCATAAGCTGTGATAAGTAGTTGCAGAGAAAACTATTGCAAATACAAATGACAACAAAGTTCCAGACAATAATTTTGCCACGCCTGACGCGCGTTTCGTCTATTCAAGACTCATCAGAGGCGCTCTACCAAAAATATTGAAAATGCCAAACACTGTATGAATATGAAGAGCAAAAAACAGTAGTACCAAAAATACCAAACTGGGGAACCAAATTATTACTAAGATATTCAACCTATGTCTGGGGTAGGCAGAACCTTAGGAATTAGACACTTTTGAAATTTAGACGGATAATTTAAAGCTTTGATGTATTCTCCAACTCAAAAGTGTTGGTGCCGGAGCGGGCTAACCTCGGGGAATTTAAACTCCACCAGCAGTGCTAACCTTCACGTGTGTTCGAAACACAAATGACAACAAAGTTCCAGACAATAATTTTGCCACGCCTGACGCGCGTTTCGTCTATTCAAGACTCATCAGAGGCGCTCTACCAAAAATATTGAAAATGCCAAACACTGTATGAATATGAAGAGCAAAAAACAGTAGTACCAAAAATACCAAACTGGGGAACCAAGTTATTACTAAGATATTCAACCTATGTCTGGGGTAGGCAGAACCTTAGGAATTAGACACTTTTGAAATTTATAGTTGATTCATTAATTTTTCTGATTATCAATCTTCATGGTTTACACCAAAAAAGACATTTCGTTGGAGTCTTATTTGATTTGTGCATGAATCAATGTAAAATAACAAGATTGCTATTTTTATAGATGGCTAGTATTTAATACCAACGAAACCTAAAAAATTGATACCCAACAAATATAATACCGTAATTAAACCACATTAATGAAAATTCTGGAATTGGTAAATTGATGTCTAATGTACCAGTACATTAAACCTTTATTTAAAACAAGTGCTGTAAAAATGGAAATTCTTTGATTGGGGTTATTGTTCCTTAATTCATGGTCACAGCATGTCTTTGAAAACATCCCCAACACAAATATTTAATCTGAATACTATAAGACCAATCAAATAAGAAAAAAGCACAAATCTATCCCTAAGGTGAAAGGTTTTCTTTACAATAATATTACCCTTTTATATTTCCAAGTTGACAGTACTAGTAATGAGTTTTTACCTAATGTTTCCTTATTCTTTGGAATGTAAGTAATGATGATATCATGACCATACTTCCTTCTATAGGAATCTTCTTCAGAGCTTTAAGGCAAAAAAGATTAAACTTTTAACATTGAGAAATGTAAAATGAGTATACATGTATCATATATATATATCTTGCAGGAGTGACGGTATTTGTCTGAAGTCTGACAGGTCTAACAGTCACTTAAAACATACTGAACAACCTCACCAAAGGAGTATGTTCACAAATGCCTACTATTGGCCCTGTAATTGGGCTTATGATCGAGCATTCAAAATAGTTGCTTAGAAAAACTAGAATACCTATATTGAATATATATAACAGTTTTCTTGTGTTCAAATTGTGTTGTTCCTTTTGGAAACACCCTTAAAAATTGGAATGATCAGGAAAGTCTTCATTTTAATGTATTTTTTGCCCCTTTTCACCACTATTTTACCAAATCAAAAGAAGCTGCATGCTCTGAACAATTTTTGTTAATTTATTTATTACTTAAAAGTGAATATTTTAACCAAAAAATTATCTTGGTCAGAATATTTGGCCAATATTATATTCATAATTTTTAACTAAAAAAAAAATGGCTACCCTACTAAAAATTTACACTGGAATTCCAGTTGAAAGTCATTTGAATTCCACTGTTCTTCACTGAGCAATTTTGCCAGAAATCCATTGGAATACCAGTGGAATTCAATTGGTATATCACCCGAATCCCAATGAAATTTCAGTCGTATTCCATAGGAATTCCAATGGAGTCCTCACAAAATTCCACTGAAATACACTGGGCAATTTGGCCCAAATTCCAGTGGTATTCCAACACAATTCCAGTGGTATTCCAACATCTTTCCATTGGAATTCCAATAGCATTTAAGTGGAATTCCAACACAACTCCAATGGAATATAAACATAACCTCAATAGAATTACATCATACTTCTTAGGAAGTTCAGTGTAACTTAGATAGAATTTTAGCTTGTTTACCCTTAGTGTACTTTTAAGGGCATACAGTGAAACAATTTTAACTATAAATATGTCAAAAATAGTGGGTTTCAAAGAAGTTCACTAACTTCAAAGGTCTATGCTGTTCACCATGTTCACCAAAGTAAACAATTCATTCACAATTTATGACATTTTCTAAAGTATTGAGTCTTATAAATGACCATTTTAGCAACATTAATCTAAAGCTGTATCAAATTTGAATTTAAGGGCCGTTTTGGGCTCTTCTGAACATACTCCTTTTAAATCAGTTAGTGAGATAAACTTCATGCAAATTTTCATATCAACCCAATCCTTAACAGGAAATAGAAGAGAAAAGCATGATGGAAATTCGTACAGACAAACATGTATAAAACCTAATGCCCTAAACACGTTGTTACAGGGGCATAAAATTGCATTGATTTAGGTTCTTACATAAGTCCATGGAAAAGACCGGCTGATCTTTCACGAGTGATAGAATTTTTCAGTCTTTTTGCGAGTGGAGCGCAGCGGAACGAGACAAAAGATCCCAAAAATTCTATCACGAGTGAAAGATCATTGTCGGTTTTCCAAGAAAGCGTGTAAGTACCTATTTCTTCCGTAAAAATCATTTTTTTTTATATTCTGAAACCTTAGGTAACTTCATTCTAAAAACCGAAAGTTTAAAATAACATTGCATTTCATTGGTCGACATCATCGATCAATATCAGTACCGATGGTTATAATTGGTTAATTGACCAGTTTGAGATCGCTGCACGTGCTCGCATCTCAACCTGCTCATCTCACACTGAAAAGAATCATTTACGGAAGAATAACATATCCTTTCAAAAACTAAACCATTTGGACTAGCCCATAAATCATACAAGAGTTAACACTAAAGTAAGTCTTGCCTGCCGGCACCATCAGAAACAATTATTCTTTCTTACTACCACTATATTTTGAATTTACATGTTTATAGAACTTAAACATTGCAAATATATGCAATAAAAATAATCAAAGTCACTCAACCAGAAAAACAAGGTCAGGGTCAAAAGATGGGGATGCAAATGTGCTAAGCTACTACTGGGGCATATGCATACCAAGTTTCATCAACCTAGGACCTATAGTTCTTGAGATATGGAGGTGCTCGCAAAACTTTTCACTTGCTATTATATGTATTGAAAATTGTCAAAGTCACTCAACCGGAAAATCAAGGTCAAGGTCAAAAGATGGGGATGCAACTGTGCAAAGCTACTACTGGGGCAAATGCATACCAAGTTTCATCAACCCAGGACCTATAGTTCTTGAGATATGGAAGTGCTCATAAAACTTTTCCAAAAAGTTAACGCCGCCGTCGCCGTTAAAGTAACACCTATGTCCCGCTCTGCTTCGCAGGCGAGACAAAAATGTTCTTAAACTGAATTAAGGATATGAAAAACTTAATTACGATAGGAAAAAAAAGGAAACAAGGACGTTTGGAGAAGGGCCGGATTGGAACGAGGATTTAGAGTTGCCGTTCTTTGACAGAAGGCTTCACCTCGTGTTCTCTACGTATGAAGAGTCAGATTTGATTGCAATGGGTTTTCGCTTACAGTTTCAAGTAATCCAACCTATATATACTAATTGTTTGGTTTCAACTGAAAAGGTAAAGGAAATTTACATATTGTCAATTATCGTTAAATTTTACACTGCAAATTTTTTCAAAAAACCTTTTCAATTTGAATAATAAAAGCAGTTTGTGGCAGAATTATTTGCTGGCAAAATAATGGAAAGACCAAAAGTAACAAATCTGCTTTTCTATAAAAATCGACTTTTTGGGGATCTGCTTTTCTCTACATTTTATATATTGTTCAATGAATGTACGTACCGTGTACGTTTAGTTTTTATGCAAATTATTTTTACCAATATGAAGAAATTGTGATAAAAAGTGCCTTCAAATACTTCTTGCTAACTAACAATTTTGTGTATCGTTGTTTGTTAGAACTGCATGATCCTCTTCTTGTTGTTTTATTTTTAGATACCATGATAATTAAATATTTTTGTGAATATCTCTCTTTTCGAAAATATTGTCTATTCGTATTCACCAAAAACATATCTGATGTTTATTGACGATTTGATATTGATTGTAAAAATTGCAGAAATGGTTTCAAAAAAGGAAAACGAAATATTTTCACTATCTTTGGTACCGAATGCAAAATGATTACGTGCATCGGTACAAGATTAATATCCAGTAGAATATTCAACCGTCGTTTGACTTATCAGATAATACGTGTGTTTTTAAACTTGCGAAAAATGCTTTTTTTATTCATTTTTATTTTATTTTAAAAAGAGGCAAAGGTGTACCAAAGGGGTAATCATACATCATTAAACCGAAAAGACAAAGACAAAAACGGTAGACAAAAAATCATCACAACGAAACAAACCACATAACAACAACAAAACAAAAAGCACACAAAACAACAAAACTGCATTCAGCAACGTGAACTCAAGTCGAAACATGTGAACTCAGGTGCTCCGTATAAGTATACCGAACATATTTTTTTTTAAAATCAAGACACTTATCTCTGCGTGCGGAAAGTCATCACCTGTGAAGGGAAGATATAGTACAGAAGGAAATAGTCCACATTTTATGAGTGGCTGTAATTAAAAATTTGGGGTTTTTTTTTGTGATAAAAACTGCAAATAAATTACCTTTTTAATTTTAGTATGAAATCAGAGAATTTGGTATGTAATTGAAAAAATGTTTAAATGCGTTCTATTGTTATCCGAGATCAATGCTTTTTAAGTGTGCTTCTAAAACTAATATTTTATCCCGAACGAGACATTTGAACCCAGAAAAAAAAAAACAATCAACATCTTTCTTTCTATTGAATACTGTTTTCTGTAAAAATAACTTGAAATTTTCTGTTACAGCATACAGTAAAATAAAGATGATTTTAGAAAAATGCATGGGATGGGGATTTATGGATTACTTTTACCAATATCAAGCAGTCGTGAATTTTGCGGATGCCAGTTACGTTCCGATCGGCTTTATCTTATAGGTGGGCTGGTCTATGCATGTCCCGTTTTTACAACACGCATATTGATGTCCCATCACTTTGAAGCATAGTCATTGTGAACTTTATCAAAATGTATAGTTATCCTACCCTTTTCCTTCCCGCCTTTGATCCTACACTTTATTTTGCAAGGTGATGTAGCAAAACATGTTGTTCTGTCACAATCACAGGGAGGTAATTGTGTTTGATAATTTGTTTTGTATTTTCACATTTATTTGCACGACATCTCTCACGATATGTTTCTATCTTCTCATTGATTCAAGACAGCACTAGATACGTTTCATGTTAGTGCTGTATCCGTAATATCAGGAATACCAAGATACGACAAGACGTCACGTTTTGACGTTAGATAATATCCAAGGACAGAAAACTCAAAATAACATAGCATATGGTTTATTGGTGTAATAGAGTGCTAAATATGTTGTGTTTTTTATTTATTTTCAGATTCCTAAACTTTGTTATTTGTAATGTTCATCGTACCTATATGATAGTTTAATAGCGAGCTAAGCACGAGCGGAGAGCTCTACGGTATTTGTTTCCGCGAGAAATTTGCTAATGCTGATTTAGATTTTTTATGGTCCGGAAAGGGTTATTATTTTTACAGGGCCGGAGTGAATGTTAAAATAATTTGTGTAATAATTCACTTCAACAGCGAACTCGTTCGCATTTTCATGAGAACAAAAACAAACACCAATATTGGCGTAAAAGAGCCACCTTGAAAGGCGACCAATATTTTATTGATAATTAATACTGATAGCAAGCATATAAAATTTATATAAACAATACATGAATAATGCGAAGGTGGGGATCAAAAAGCGCCACCTTAAAGATACATAACACAATAATAGAACCTCAAATATGATAAATTTGTAAAAGTTCGAAAAACAAATGTTACATAATATTACATCATAGAGTATAAAACATATAAAGCAGTTACGCAAAATAAACCTAATAACCTACATGTCCTTATCTACCTTTTTTTATATACTTAATATTCTTAGCTGAAAATATTGGGTGGTGGAAATGGGAGGAGGTGGTAATTTGCAATTCGTATAAAATTTACAGAACAAATTTTCAATACATAATCAGAGCGCACTCTGCATTTATTAAACATTAGCCGCACCTCCTCAATTTTGATTGGTTTAACTTTTCTCATGCTATATGAATATTCATGAACCAGTACAAATTCCACAAAATAATTTATGAAATAAATTGTCTTTGTGTAATAATTCCCTTCAACAGCGAGCTCGTTCGCATTTTCATGAGAACAAAAACAAACACCAATATTGGCGTAAAAGAGCCACCTTGAAAGGCGACCAATATTTTATTGATAATTAATACTGATAGCAAGCATATAAAATTTATATAAACAATACATGAATAATGCGAAGGTGGGGATCAAAAAGCGCCACTGGACCATGCAGGTCCTCCCCACCCGAGCTGTGTGACCAGTAAAAAAAATTATATATATACCGAACTAATTACAAGAGGAAAATACAAGTTAATTCATACAATTCATATACAAATCTCAAAATCACACAATAGACTGGTAAATTCGCACTAAAACCCAAAAACCCTGTTTTGTCAGGGAGAAAAGGGAAAGCGATAAAGTACCAGAATTTAATTAATTACATATAAAACTTGTAATTGCAAGTTCAGAGTCTACATATTTTCTCATAGCATTAACTGTCTGTTAAATTTCACACACGATTAGCTTATCTAGACAAATACATTATATTTCACCTACAATCCCAGATGCCTGATTTATTAGAATTCTTTGTTAAACTGTGCCCTATTAAAACCTCATTATCAAATTATCTTGCGTTTTCCCAAGGGAGAACAACATAAATCAGCAACCGCTGCGGCTCGTGCTCACATGGTGTTGACTTGTGTCATTAGCCGGGTCTTAAATATTTCAAAAATGCATTTGATTTCCATCTTCCTAGAGATCTCAACTGAGAATCTGTCAAACCTAATCTCATTGCCATAGTGCAGGCACCATATCGAAAGCTGTGTGTGGTATAAAGATCGCTATTCACGCCCAATTTGCTAAGTACTTCTTTTAATTTATCCTCGAATTCCTTCCTTGAAATAGGACTTAAATTCGGGTGACAAAACAAAGGGCCCTCATTTTTTCCTCTATATGTAAGAAATGATTTAACCCATTTTATTGGGCAAAATTCTAATGGATATTGGGATTTTATAACAATACTAGAGACTGAACCTGGAGCGGAATGTTTAAATGATTTAAAGTTTATAAGCAGGCATTCGATAGAGTTATCTGTAGAAAGTACAATGTCATTTATCTTTAAGCAATGATTTGTATCTGACGAGAAAGTAAATTCCCCAAGCCTCAAAAACCCATAAAAAGCTGTCAAAAACATAGCGATATACAACGATTGATAAAAACCATTTTCATATGTAAGCAGAATGGTTAACATTCTGTCAAGTAATGATTTTGTAATAGGTAATCGACTTTCCTTTGTTGGTCGTAATTTTATTTATAAGAACAGAAATAATGCTTAAAAAAAATATAAATTGCGATTTTTGCAAGAAAATAATATTCTTAAAATAATAAATACACATAAGCTGCTCGTTTTGTCTTGGTTATATGCACGTACGAAACTAACGTGTCTCGAAGCTTAATCGCCCCATACCATCTCGCCCCAAAATAAGCAAATGGAAATATTGGAAATTAAATGATAGCGATAAGCAAAACGTAGTCCCTTTTAGCTATGCTCGCATTTACTAGGCAATGCCTACTCCATATTATAAGTAAAGCAACAATAATGATAAAAATGTTCTTAAAATGAATTAAGGATATGACAACTTAATTACGATAGGAAAAAAAAAAGGAAACAAGGACGTTTGGAGAAGGGCCGGATTGGAACGAGGATTTAGAGCTGCCGTTCTTTGACAGAAGGCTACACCTCGTGTTCTCTCCGTATGAAGAGTCAGATTTGATTGCAATGGGTTTTCGCTTACAGTTTCAAGTAATCCAACCTATACATACTAATTGTTTGGTTTCAATTGAAAAGGTAAAGGAAATTTACATATTGTCAATTATCGTTAAATTTTACACTGCAAAATTTTTCAAAAAACCTTTTCAATTTGCATAATAAAATCAGTTTGTAGCAGAATTATTTGCTGGCAAAATAATGGAAAGACCAAAAGTAACAAATCTGCTTTTCTATAAAAATCGACTTTTTGGGGATCTGCTTTTCTCTACATTACATATATTGTTCAATGAATGTACGTACCGTTTACGTTTAGTTTTTATGCAAATTATTTTTACCAATATGAAGAAATTGTGATAAAAAGTGCTTTCAAATACTTCTTGCTAACTAACAATGTTGTGTATCGTTGTTTGTTAGAACTGCATGATCCTCTTCTATTTGTTTTATTTTTAGATACCATGGTATTTAAATATTTTTGTGAATATCTCTTTTCGAAAATATTGTCTATTCGTATTCACCAAAAACATATCTGATGTTTATTGACGATTTGATATTGATTGTAAAAATTGCAGAAATGGTTTCAATATAGGAAAACAAAATATTTTCACGATCTTTGGTACCGAATGCCAAATGATTACGTGCATCGGTACAAGATTAATATCCAGTAGAATATTCAACCGTCGTTTAACTTATCAATTAATAGGGTTTATCAATTAATCTGATAAACCAATTTAATTATAGGGAATAAATGGTTTGTGCGATAATTTCGTTTACTCCGTTCTAAGAATTTTCCAGTTCAATCTGGTTTTATTGATTATTTGTGACGTCTCAGTTCATTCATTCAAAAACTTGTATCGCAAGGTCACTTCGTTAAAAAGTTGCTCCAACAAAAATTGAAAAAATCGTTTCAACATCTGGACCATCCGTCATCGAAATTACCATGAAGCCTCAAAATAGAAAGAGACTGTCTCCAAATAAGTTCCAGCAGATCAAGAAGTCAGATAAAGACCCAAAGAAAGCCAGAACTTCAAACAGGACAAACACGAGGTCGGCAAATCATGTTCACGGAACTAACATTCAGCTAATACATGCTGAGGACAATTCTAAAACACCCTCAAGAGTGCCAGGTCAAAGGATGGACATTGAAAGCTCCGAAAATGTCGTCGGCCCAACGCAAAATCATCACCGAACAGCAAATATTTCAATGGCACGTGGCCCTGTCATAAACATCGGGTCTGAAGCAGATCAGCGTCAAGTCCAACGTCCTCGAGTAGTTCATTTTCCAAGACCTTCATCTACTGTAAGTGCTTCACAAGACCAGCAGATGCCTAATAATCTCCAGCCAGTCAACGATGATCCCATGATAAGGAGGGATGAGCAGACAAATGTGGTCCCGGGTAGCTCTAGCTGTTATACTTTGAACACTTCAAACCAGGGGCAAACTCAGGGTAGGTTTATACGTGTAAATGATACTAATAGCTTAATTTTACAAGGTGAAAAGTCTCCGGATTTTATGGTTAGTGTTTTTGATCCCATTTCATCAACAAACAAGCAAACCAAACAAAGTTTTATTTTGGAAATTAAATGCGCCCTACATAGAGCTGATTAAATCAAGTAATAATTACAACAACAAAAAAAAAAAAAAAGCAAATAACACAAAAGAAAAACAATAGATATATGATTGATGTGATATTTTTGATTAAAAGACTAAAAGGAGACATTTATGATTGCTAACAAAAGTACCTACATAATATAAGAATGAAGATCAGGCCCGTCGTGTTCATCTCCGGCCTTGTTTTACTTTATATATTTCAATGATGTACGCCCTCCTAAAGTGCTTGAAAATTCCTTTGTGGAAAGATTCTCCCAGTATTAACACCTTATCGCCCGACTGTTTTGTTATTCTCCGATTTTACTAGAATGAAGATATAGATATATGTATATTACTAAATATTTATATTTATATTCCGGTTTATACGCATATATATTTTAATACATGATTTGTTTCCAGCTTGGAGAGCCCCAGATGGTTTTAGTATAGTTAAATTAAAAGTTAATTGTATATTAAAAATATATAATTGAATACAACACTTAAAAGAAGCAGAGGTACCAATGGGGTATCCGAATGTCAAAAGTCCGAAAGGGCAGAGACTAAACCAGTAAACACAAACAAGAACGGGACAAAAACAGACAACACGTAAAACATGGAAACACAAAACAACTGAATATCAATCAACAACGCGAACTCCAGTCGAAACAAGAGTGAACTCAGGTGCTCCGGAAGAGTAAGCAGTTCCTGCTTGCTATAGCACACCCGTCGCGTTGCCAATAGTCCATTCAGCGTGTCAAATCCAGTAAAGGAAGACAAAACAACACACTATGACAAACCAACATCTGCACTCATCTGAGAGATCGAAATCCCATATTTGTCTATAAGTGCATGATGTCTTCCGTAAAATTTCTTGAGTGAAGACAGCAACCGAGGAGCAACATAACCCTGTGTGAGCAATTTTTGCGTCAGACGTGTCGCTCTGTCAAGGAAATCCTATATAATATATAATTGAATACAACACAACCTATTGAATTATTTCTAACAGTGTTTCGTGTATTTATTAGTTGACAAGTTAATTTGAACTAAACAATTTTTATTTTCATTACTCAAAAGCCATATAAATAATACTTGGTTGCTTAGATCTTTTAGATTTGGAATTTTAGATAAGATAAGATTAAGTATTGGGTCTCTTTTATTTGACAGAGTTTTACAATCAAGAAGAAAGTGTAATTCATCCTCAACCCCGTTGTTACATAATTTGCAGACTCTTTTATCCTCATCTATATTAAAATATCGACCTCTCTCTATTTCAAGTTTGTGACATCCTATTCTAAATCTGGTGAGAGTGTTTCATCAAATGTTCCTATTAAGCTCAAAGACAAAATATGGAATGGGGAGTTTGTTGATTTAAGCTTACTTTTCAAATCAAATCAAAGTATGTCTAATGGTTTAGATGTTAATGGTGAACTTGCTATAATAGGGGGTGTCATTTCAGTTCTTCCTAAATAACATAATTCAATCACAAACATTGATACATGGACATCAGCTTTCATGATATATGCAAGGGTAATGTTAGAAAAATGGCCGGAAAGGGGATTGGAATTTTTCAAATATCTGCATACGGTCAGATTAGCTGCATCCAGGGGTTGCTCTGGGGGTTGGGTTATGTATGATGAACAGTTTCGTATGCGTAAAGCCCGTTGTTCATCCTCTTTATGGGGAGGTATTGATATGGAATTGTGGATGGTGTGCGTAACAACCCCAAATACTAATAAAACCTGGTTCGGTCAAAGTCAAGGTCAATCGAGTGAAGGCTTTCAAAATCAGGAATATAATCCGTCAAATCAGATACCACAAAAGTGGAACACATCAGCAAACCCAAAACAAAAATACTACTGTAGAATGTACAACTGCGGTCTACGTTGCACATATGGCAATAGTTGTAAGTTTTTGCACAAATGTCAAAAATGCAACGAAGCACACCCAGCGTCAATTTGTATCTAGAGTATAATTGGATATAGTAGTACATACAGGTAATGGTAATTATCATGCTGTATGTTTGCGTTAAAGGTTGTTTATTTATTTGAAACTCTTAATAGTTTCCCCTAGATAGCGCACTCATTAAAGTTGACAATGTGTAGATTGCTTTTAATTACCCTAATTATAAGACAGATTTTAGTTGTTGCAAGGTCTTGATTTAAATTTCAAATGTGCAGTTTTCCAGTTACAAGACATCTTCAGATCTTAGCTATATACACAGATTGTAGGGGAGATAACGCTTAATAAACAGCAAGGTGCTTAAGAATCATTGAAATTCTCGATATTTTTTTTCCCTAGTATGTTGTGAATATTTTGACACGACTGCCTACCGGCGGGGGGGGGGGGGGGGGGGGGGGTTAGAGAGTGTGTATAGACCCACTCTTATGGCGGGTTCTGGCAAGATAAGGGGCCCCGATCGTTCCCGCTATTCTACGTCGGATCATATCATGGATTACTTTTCGGCGTTACCGCTGGAAGTTTGCAGGTTAAGACTATCTCATGTTGCCATGAGTAGTCGGTTCTAAACTGATACCAGTCTG
This sequence comes from Arcuatula senhousia, assembly GCA_963971305.1. Classification (NCBI taxonomy): domain Eukaryota; kingdom Metazoa; phylum Mollusca; class Bivalvia; order Mytilida; family Mytilidae; genus Arcuatula; species Arcuatula senhousia. The sequence continues at coordinate 53,060,611 of OZ020304.1, forward strand.
AGCTTTCCTAGTTTGCTTAAATAATTGCTTAAATTTTGCCATTTGCTACAATTGCCTTATATTTGCTGTTCTCCCCTGGTTATAAAGTAACAGGGGGTTCTGGGATATGACCCGTCGTATTGGGAGTCGGGACCCTTGTTCTCTCTTGGTGGTTGTTTTAACAAGAGGAATTTAGCATCCTTTGATACCAAAGGTGTACAGATTTGCCCGTAATATTATGGTATTCTGTTTTTCTTGCCAGATGTCGACAGCCTTGCTCAACTGTGGCCGTTTATCCAATTTTATATGTAGTTAGTTTTTATTGTGCCTTAAGAAGTATGACTCTATAATTAATAGGGTTTATCAATTAATCTGATAAACCAATTTAATTATAGGGAATAAATGGTTTGTGCGATAATTTCGTTTACTCCGTTCTAAGAATTTTCCAGTTCAATCTGGTTTTATTGATTATTTGTGACGTCTCAGTTCATTCATTCAAAAACTTGTATCGCAAGGTCACTTCGTTAAAAAGTTGCTCCAACAATTAATACGTGTTTTTTTAAACTGGCGAAATAATGCTTTTTTTTCATTTTTATTTTATTTTAAAAAGAGGCAAAGGTGTACCAAAGGGGTAATCATACATCATTAAACCGAAAAGACAAAGACAAAAACGGTAGACAAAAAAATCATCACAACGAAACAAACCACACAACAACAACAAAACAAAAAGCACACAAAACAACAAAACTGCATTCAGCAACGTGAACTCAAGTCGAAACATGTGAACTCAGGTGCTCCGTAAAAGTATACCGAACATATTTTTTTAAAAATCAAGACACTTATCTCTGCGTGCGGAAAGTCATCACCTGTGAAGGGAAGATATAGTACAGAGGGAAATAGTCCACATTTTATGAGTGGCTGTAATTAAAAATTTGGGGTTTTTTTTTGTGATAAAAACTGCAAATAAATTACCTTTTTAATTTTAGTATGAAATCAGAGAATTTGGTATGTAATTGAAAAAATGTTTAAATGCGTTCTATTGTTATCCGAGATCAATGCTTTTTAAGTGTGCTTCTAAAACTAATATTTTATCCCGAACGCAGAAAAAAAAACAATCAACATCTTTCTTTCTATTGAATACTGTTTTCTGTAAAAAAAAATAACTTGAAATTTTCTGTTCCAGCATACAGTAAAATAATGAGGTTTATCTATTTATAAGATAAACCAGTTTAATGAAAGCGAGATTAATATTATTTCGATTTTTCTTCTCCGTAATTTACTATCCGTTTTTTGTTCCGGGTTTTATAATTTTATACATACGTTGACATTGATGGACGAATGAAACAAAATTAGAGGACAAATTTGCTGAATTTAAGAAGCATTTATATGGTGCGATATTCTCGTCAGAATTTAGGACAGTTGTTTTGACATTATTGGAGAAAAATTTGAAAGTTATCCAGCCAACCTTGTATAACAGTAGGACATTGAATCAACAAGCATGGACAAACATTGCTTTTAATATTTGTTAAAACAATTTGAACCCTTCTGTTTGAACCATCGTAAAACCAAAGGAACCAGCCGCTTTCCTGGAATTGAATCATTACAACATGACCATGAAGAAAAAACGATAAAAGAAGAAAGATTGAACTCTGTCGCCTGTTTCGGTACATATCTTTTACTTTCTGTCGAAAAACTTAGGAAAAAGAGAATTGAACTCTGTCTGTACATATCTTTAAGTCGAAAAACAGAACTTACTAAGGAAAAACGATAAAAGAAGAAAGATTTAACTCTATCGGTACATACCTTCGGTCGAAAAACAAACCTTACTACATGTACTAAGGAAAAACGATAAAAGAAGAAAGATTGAACTCTATCGGTATATATCTTTCGGTCGAAAAACAGAACTTACTACATGTAGTCAAGTACAGGAAGATGCTGATAGGGCCATCTGGTGCTTCAAGGAATCAGGATAAAGCAGGACTGTAGCATCTTCTTTTTCAATGGGGGCACATTTCCGAGATCAGATTTATAATTCAAGGTACATGTTTATGTTTAATTAAGAATAGCAGCTATAACACAAATAAATCTACTTTAACTAAGCTTATACCAGGGTAGGATATTGACCATTAAATTTTACGATATTTATTACTTTCTGAAGTAAAAGTTTGACATGTCAAAATCTTGTCATTCACATCTTGTTTGTATTATGTCAACCAAATCACATGACGGGCACCTGTAAATTGACGTTACGTCACATTCAAATCAAATCATTGATGTCATGTAAACATGGTAAACGAAAACAATCACAAAATGTACAAAACTACATAAAACATATACACATGGTACTGCCGTATTAACAAACTTTACATCAAACGTAGCTATTCTTTAAATGATTTCATTTTTAATTTAAAATTGAGTACTGCTCGTTATATTATATTTCAGTAAACCTTTCTGTTGTGTTCTATAATATGTTTTTCGTTTGCTTTAACTTTGTTTTTGTTTTGCTTATACTTTCATCGCACTTGATAGCCTAAACTAGTGCATGAAGTGACAAGTCAAATCACTGTGTCTTCCCGTCCGTCTTTGAACCCAAGCTTTGAACTTTTTGTTTCAGAACGATTAAGAATTTTCCGAATAAGTACACACTGTCCTAATCTCCATATAAGGTTTAATTATTATAACTTGTAAAGCTATTTTGATTTGTTCTGCATCTAAAGGCTTAATATGAAACTACACATCTTATTTTTTCCAGACTGCTAAACTGTATATTGAATATTACAGATCATATCTTTAGACGTTTTCCTGCATTTAACAGGCTGGTCCTCAGATTAATACAAACGTACACAACATGTCACATGAGAAATGGATTGTTAAAATTGTCCTGTGGGGCATTACGCCCCCCCTCTTTTTTAGGTCATTCGATCATTTACTTCCTGTTTCAGACCCAGTCCTTTTTTGTTTTGGTATTTTTTACACGGGGTTATTCAAGTTATAAAAATTTATTGTACAGAAACTGTATTCTTAAATTGAAATTTTGGAGTACTGACAGAAGAATGAATGCTGGTTATTCTTATTTATCATGTTTATTCGAATTACGAGTAAAATATTTCTATAGTAACAGAATGCTCCCCAGCCAAGACTTGTGATCTTTTTATCTGAGTATATGAATTTTCATTCCATACCATTTCAGCATCATTTAAAGGCATATTTTCTACCAAATTCACATATTTTTCGTCGGACACTCCTATCTTTTGATGTCATTTTGACCGAAATGTAATGAAAGATAACTTTGAACATGTATCATGTTTACATTTAAAACCAATATTGCATTAAACTTGGTTTATTTCGCTCACAATAGACCAACGTGGTTGATTATTTGTTTGCCTTCGTGACGACAAACATATTTTTAATGTATAAATTTAATACAGCCATCAGTCTGGATCTCATACATGTATGTTTCAGTTGTTCATTATAGTGACAAATTAAACAAATTCATTTACCGGTATATTGTCATTTTCTTTGTTTGGAGACTCTGGCGTTATCGTCGCCTTTAAAATTTCTACACGGACTAAAACCTGAGACGAGAAACAGATAGCTAACAGCGTGCATTAACCGTAAAAGTGTTTAAGCGAAGTTTGACACAGTGTGCATGATGCTAAAGGCGGGATTCGATCTCATGAATATGAATTTTAATTTTTTGTTGTTGTTGTAAAACTTTAGATTATTGGGTTTTTTTTTCGGTTTTTAAATTAATAGAGTACACCGACTTTATTTTATTGTCGTTTATATTTTAAAGTTTAGAATTAGACAATACCAAGTTTTCTGTAGGCCTTTTTGTTAGTACACAAAATTATTTTCGTAGACAATATCCCTTTAACTTATTCAATTTGTAACATTTGTTTTCTGCATAATTTTTATGATAGTCAATTGATTGCGTACTAAGTATTCTTGATATAACCATGTTTACTAGATTCCTATTATTTGCATGCTGTACATGTTGACAATACAAATATTTAACGACAAAAACATGAATGCAGACACTGAACATTTACATTTACTTCTTGGATTGAAACTATAAGCATGCCGAATTAAACTAGTGGCACAATAAGAAAATCTTACATATATTCATTAATGCAAAACATGTTCAACCCGTTGATCGCTTAACAAGACAGTAGATAAGTTATAGAGATTCGTTCAGGCGCTGATTGATGAATTATGTTGTTTCATTATAGTGCATTGTTTTATCACATTGAAGAAGGAAATTATTCTCATCTTATATACGCTCAGTTCAGAAGAATTTAAGTCATTCAATACTTTGAAACATGAACAGTCCAGCAATACTAAAGAAGTATAGTCTAAACAGGTGGGAAATACAAATCATATTTATGGTTTCTACTATATTGAATAATTCAATTATACCTATGCTGATGTGTCCCTTATTGGCCCATGTTAACTCAGATTGATAGATGGTAGATAAAGTGGGCTGGTGGGGTAAAGTATGAACGTGTATAGACACTTTCATTTGGCAATAAATGGGAGACACTGTTTTTGCTCCATGTGATATTAATTAAAAATTTCTAACGCTTTACCGTTGGAATTTGGTCTAGACCATCTCATGCCTCCATGAGTGGTCGGTTCTGATGAATTTGGCCAGTGTTTTTTAGTACAAAATAAAATCCAAACTACAATTAAACAAAAAGAAAGTGTGTCCCAAAAGAGGGCCAGGATGTATTTTGAACGTGTATAGACACGCTCATTTGGCAAGATAAGGGGACACTATTCTTTCCTTAATTGTACGTCGGGTCATATTACCAAAAAACTTTCCAACGCTTTACCGTTGGAAGTTGGTCTAGACCATCTCATGCCTCCATGAGTGGTCGGTCCTGATCTGTTGTCACCAGATTGGATTCGGCCAGTGTAATGTATAATAAAAGTAAATCCATGGTAAATCTAAATCAAAAATAATATTAATTTCACTCCCATGTAATAAAAAATAATCCATGGGGTGACAAAATATGAGCTGGCGTACTGGAATATTGTGTCCCTCGTTCTCTCCAGGAACCTGAGAGGAATGTGAGCATCCATTGCCTACCAATGGTGCACAGACTTGTCCGTATATCCTAGTGATTGGCATTCTGTTTCCCTATCTTGTCAATTCCTCTCTTGCAGTTAGCTGTGGCCGTAATTAGCCATTTAATATGTTTGTGTCAGTATTTATACGCCAAATCATTGAGTCTTTAATTAATGAGGTTTATCTATTTATAAGATAAACCAGTTTAATGAAAGCGAGATTAATAATATTTCGATTTTTCTTCTCCGTAATTTACTATCCGTTTTTTGTTCCGGGTTTTATAATTTTATACATATGTTGACATTGATGGACGAATGAAACAAAATCCCTCCATCCATCCCCCTTTTCACCGTCCAACATTTTTGCTGCTGTTGTTTTATTTTCTTTTTCAGGCTTTTCAAATATGACTACAGGAGCTCTACATATATACGGACGATGCAGTTTGAAATACACTTGGATTTTACAAAGATGACCATGTTACTGTTCATTTTGCTAGTTTCATTGACTTGTTTGAAATGTTACTTATATATTTATTTATTTTTTCTTACTGCATACCACTAGTATACCAAAAACAGATATTTTAAAGTTATAAATTATCAGTTTTTCATTCAATTTTTATACATTTTTTGTGTTTGTGTGTATAAACTAATATTTTTAATAAAAATTCCTGTCACAGTCTACTAGGGCGGAATTTGGCAAGATAAGGGGACACTATTCTTTCCTTAATTGTACGTCGGGTCATATTACCAAAAAACTTTCCAACGCTTTACCGTTGGAAGTTGGTCTAGACCATCTCATGCCTCCATGAGTGGTCGGTCCTGATCTGTTGTCACCAGATTGGATTTGGCCAGTGTAATGTAAAATAAAAGTAAATCCATGGTAAATCTAAATCAAAAATAATATTAATTTCACTCCCATGTAATAAAAAATAATCCATGGGGTGACAAAATATGAGCTGGCGTACTGGAATATTGTGTCCCTCGTTCTCTCCAGGAACCTGAGAGGAATGTGAGCATCCATTGCCTACCAATGGTGCACAGACTTGTCCGTATATCCTAGTGATTGGCATTCTGTTTCCCTATCTTGTCAATTCCTTTCTTGCAGTTAGCTGTGGCCGTAATTAGCCATTTAATATGTTTGTGTCAGTATTTATACGCCAAATCATTGAGTCTTTAATTAAAGATGATTTTAGAAAAATGCATGGGATGGGGATTTATGGATTACTTTAACCAATATCAAGCAGTCGTGAATTTTGCAGATGCCAGTTACGTTCCGATCGGCTTTATCTTATAGGTGGGCTGGTCTATGCATGTCCCGTTTTTACAACACACATATTGATGTCCCATCACTTTGAAGCATAGTCATTGTGAATTTTATCATAATGTAGTTATCCTACCCTTTTCCTTTCTGCCTTTGATCCTAAACTTTATTTTGCAAGGTGATGTAGCAAAATCACATTCACAGGGAGATAATTGTGTTTGATATTTTTTTTTGTATTTTCACATTTATTTGCACGACATATCTCACGATATGTTTCTATCTTCTCATTGATTCAAGACAGCACTAGATACGTTTCATGTAAGTGCTGTATCCGTAATATCAGGTATACCAAGATACGACAAGACGTCACGTTTTGACGTTAGATAATATCCAAGGACAGAAAACTCAAAATAACATAGCATATGGTTTATTGGTGTAATAGAGTGCTAAATATGTTGTGCTTTTTATTTATTTTCAGATTCCCAGACTTAGTTATTTGTAATGTTCATCGTACCTATATGATAGTTTAATATAAGTAAAGCAACAATAATGATAAAAAATGTTCTTAAAATGATTTAAGGAAATGAAAAACTTAATTACGATAGGAAAAAAATGAAACAAGGACGTTTGGAGAAGGGCCGGATTGGAACGAGGATTTAGAGTTGCCGTTCTTTGACAGAAGGCAACACCTCGTGTTCTCTCCATATGAAGAGTCAGATTTGATTGCAATGGGTTTTCGCTTACAGTTTCCAGTAATCCAACCTATATATACTAATTGTTTGGTTTCAATTGAAAAGGTAAAGAAAATTTACATATTGTCAATTATCGTTAAATTTTACACTGCAAAATTTTTCAATAAACCTTTTCAATTTGCATAATAAAAGCAGTTAGTAGCAGAATTATTTGATGTCAAAATAATGGAAAGACCAAAAGTAACAAATCTGCTTTTCTATAAAAATCGACTTTTTGGGGATCTGCTTTTCTCTACATCATATATATTGTTCAATGAATGTACGCACCGTGTACGTTTAGTTTTTATGCAAATTAGTTTTACCAATATGAAGAAATTGTGATAAAAAGTGCTTTCAAACTAACAATGTCGTGTATCGTTGTGTGTTGGCACTGATCCTCTTCCTGTTGTTTTAATTTTAGATACCATGATGTTTAAATATTTTTGTGAATATCTCTCTTTTCGAAAATATTGTCTTTCGTATTCACCAAAAACATATCTGATGTTTATTAACGATTTGATATTGATTGTAAAAATTGCAGAAATGGTTTCAAAATAGGAAAACTAAATATTTTCACTATCTTTGGTACCGAATGCCAAATGATTACGTGCATCGGTATATGATTAATATCCAGTAGAATATTCAACCGTCGTTTAACTTATCAATTAATACGTGTTTTTTTTAAACTGGCGAAATAATGCTTTTTGTTTCATTTTTATTTGAATGTGCACTTTTGTAAAAGATACAAGCGTCTTTTAAAAAAGAAGCAAAGGTGAACCAAAGGGGTAATCATACATCATTGAACCGAAAAGACAAAGACAAAATCGGTAGACAAAAAAATCATCACAACGAAACAAACCACACAACAACAACAAATCAAAAAGCGCACACAACAACAAAACCGCATTCAGCAACGTGAACTCAAGTCGAAACATGCGAACTCAGGTGCTCCGTATAAGTATACCCAACATATTTTTTTTTTAAATCAAGACACTAATCACTGCGTGCGTAAAGTCATCACCTGTGAAGGGAAGATATAGCACAGAAGGAAATAGTCCACATTTTATGAGTGGCTGTAATTAAAAATTTGGGGTTTTTTTGTGATAAAAACTGCAAATAAATAACCTTTTTAAGTTTAATTAGTATGAAATCAGAGAATTTTGTATGTAATTGAAAAAATGTTTAAATGCGTTCTATTGTTATCCGAGATCAATGCTTATTAAGTGTGCTTCTAAAACTAATATTTTATCCCGGACAAGACATTTGAACCCAGAAAAAACAATAAACATCTTACTTTCTATTGAATACTGTTTTCTGTAAATAAATAACTTGAAATTTTCTGTTCCAGCATACAGTAAAATAAAGATGATTTTAGAAAAATGCATGGGATGGGGATTTATGGATTACTTTAACCAATATCAAGCAGTCGTGAATTTTGCAGATGCCAGTTACGTTCCGATCGGCTTTATCTTATAGGTGGGCTGGTCTATGCATGTCCCGTTTTTACAACACACATATTGATGTCCCATCACTTTGAAGCATAGTCATTGTGAATTTTATCATAATGTAGTTATCCTACCCTTTTCCTTTCTGCCTTTGATCCTAAACTTTATTTTGCAAGGTGATGTAGCAAAATCACATTCACAGGGAGATAATTGTGTTTGATATTTTTTTTTGTATTTTCACATTTATTTGCACGACATATCTCACGATATGTTTCTATCTTCTCATTGATTCAAGACAGCACTAGATACGTTTCATGTAAGTGCTGTATCCGTAATATCAGGTATACCAAGATACGACAAGACGTCACGTTTTGACGTTAGATAATATCCAAGGACAGAAAACTCAAAATAACATAGCATATGGTTTATTGGTGTAATAGAGTGCTAAATATGTTGTGCTTTTTATTTATTTTCAGATTCCCAGACTTAGTTATTTGTAATGTTCATCGTACCTATATGATAGTTTAATATAAGTAAAGCAACAATAATGATAAAAAATGTTCTTAAAATGATTTAAGGAAATGAAAAACTTAATTACGATAGGAAAAAAATGAAACAAGGACGTTTGGAGAAGGGCCGGATTGGAACGAGGATTTAGAGTTGCCGTTCTTTGACAGAAGGCAACACCTCGTGTTCTCTCCATATGAAGAGTCAGATTTGATTGCAATGGGTTTTCGCTTACAGTTTCCAGTAATCCAACCTATATATACTAATTGTTTGGTTTCAATTGAAAAGGTAAAGAAAATTTACATATTGTCAATTATCGTTAAATTTTACACTGCAAATTTTTTCAATAAACCTTTTCAATTTGCATAATAAAAGCAGTTAGTAGCAGAATTATTTGATGTCAAAATAATGGAAAGACCAAAAGTAACAAATCTGCTTTTCTATAAAAATCGACTTTTTGGGGATCTGCTTTTCTCTACATCATATATATTGTTCAATGAATGTACGCACCGTGTACGTTTAGTTTTTATGCAAATTAGTTTTACCAATATGAAGAAATTGTGATAAAAAGTGCTTTCAAATACTTCTTGCTAACTAATAATGTCGTGTATCGTTGTGTGTTGGAACTGATCCTCTTCCTGTTGTTTTATTTTTAGATACCATGATATTTAAATATTTTTGTGAATATCTCTCTTTTCGAAAATATTGTCTTTCGTATTCACCAAAAACATATCTGATGTTTATTAACGATTTGATATTGATTGTAAAAATAGCAGAAATGGTTTCAAAATAGGAAAACAAAATATTTTCACTATCTTTGGTACCGAATGCCAAATGATTACGTGCATCGGTATATGATTAATATCCAGTAGAATATTCAACCGTCGTTTAACTTATCAATTAATACGTGTTTTTTTAAACTGGCGAAATAATGCTTTTTGTTCCATTTTTATTTGAATGTGCACTTTTGTAAAAGATTCAAGCGTCTTTTAAAAAAGAAGCAAAGGTGTACCAAAGGGGTAATCATACATCATTGAACCGACAACGAAACAAACCACACAACAACAACAAAACAAAAAGCGCACACAACAACAAAACCGCATTCAGCAACGTGAACTCAAGTCGAAACATGTGAACTCAGGTGCTCCGTATAAGTATATCGAACATATTTTTTTAAACCAAGACACTAATCTCTGCGTGCGTAAAGTCATCACCTGTGAAGGGAAGATCTAGTACAGAAGGAAATAGTCCACATTTTATGAGTGGCTGTAATTAAAAATTTGGGTTTTTTTGTGATAAAAACTGCAAATAAATAACCTATTTAAGTTTATTATGAAATCAGAGAATTTTGTATGTAATTAAAAAAATGTTTAAATGCGTTCTATTGTTATCCGAGATCAATGCTTATTAAGTGTGCTTCTAAAACTAATATTTTATCCCGGACAAGACACTTGAACCCAGAAAAAAAACTATAAACATCTTACTTTCTATTGAATACTGTTTTTTGTAAATAAATAACTTGAAATTTTCTGTTCCAGCATACAGTAAAATAAAGATGATTTTAGAAAAATGCATGGGATGGGGATTTATGGATTACTTTAACCAATATCAAGCAGTCGTGAATTTTGCAGATGCCAGTTACGTTCCGATCGGCTTTATCTTATAGGTGGGCTGGTCTATGCATGTCCCGTTTTTACAACACACATATTGATGTCACATCACTTTGAAGCATAGTCATTGTGAATTTTATCAAAATGTAGTTATCATACCCTTTTCCTTCCTGCCTTTGATCCTACACTTTAGTTTGCAAGGTGATGTAGCAAAATCACATTCACAGGGAGATAATTGTGTTTGATATTTTTTTTGTATTTTCACATTTATTTGCACGACATCTCTCACGATATGTTTCTATCTTCTCATTGATTCAAGACAGCACTAGATACGTTTCATGTAAGTGCCGTATCCGTAATATCAGGTATACCAAGATACGACAAGACGTCACCTTTTGACGTTAGATAATATCCAAGGACAGAAAACTCAAAATAACATAGCATATGGTTTATTGGTGTAATAGAGTGCTAAATATGTTGTGCTTTTTATTTATTTTCAGATTCCCAGACTTAGTTATTTGTAATGTTCATCGTACCTATATGATAGTTTAATATAAGTAAAGCAACAATAATGATAAAAATGTTCTTAAAATGATTTAAGGAAATGAAAAACTTAATTACGATAGGAAAAAAATGAAACAAGGACGTTTGGAGAAGGGCCGGATTGGAACGAGGATTTAGAGTTGCCGTTCTTTGACAGAAGGCAACACCTCGTGTTCTTTCCATGTGAAGAGTCAGATTTGATTGCAATGGGTTTTCGCTTACAGTTTCCAGTAATCCAACCTATATATACTAATTGTTTGGTTTCAATTGAAAAGGTAAAGGAAATTTACATATTGTCAATTATCGTTAAATTTTACACTGCAAAATTTTTCAATAAACCTTTTCAATTTGCATAATAAAAGCAGTTTGTAGCAGCATTAATTGATGTCAAAATAATGGAAAGACCAAAAGTAACAAATCTGCTTTTCTATAAAAATCAACTTTTTGGGGATCTGCTTTTCTCTACATCATATATATTGTTCAATGAATGTACGCACCGTGTACGTTTAGTTTTTATGCAAATTAGTTTTACCAATATGAAGAAATTGTGATAAAAAGTGCTTTCAAATACTTCTTGCTAACTATTAATCTTGTGTATCGTTGTGTGTTGGAACTGATCCTCTTCCTGTTGTTTTATTTTTAGATACCATGATATTTAAATATTTTTGTGAATATCTCTCTTTTCGAAAATATTGTCTTTCGTATTCATCAAAAACATATCTGATGTTTATTAACGATTTGATATTGATTCTAAAAATTGCAGAAATGGTTTCAAAATAGGAAAACAAAATATTTTCACTATCTTTGGTACCGAATGCCAAATGATTACGTGTATCGGTATATGATTGATATCCAGTAGAATATTCAACCGTCGTTTAACTTATCAATTAATACGTGTTTTTTTTTAAACTGGCGAAATAATGCTTTTTGTTTCATTTTTATTTGAATGTGCACTTTTGTAAAAGATACAAGCGTCTTTTAAAAAGAAGCAAAGGTGTACCAAAGGGGTAATCATACATCATTGAACCAAAAAGACAAAGACAAAATCGGTAGACAAAAAAAATCATCACAACGAAACAAACCACACAACAACAACAAAACAAAAAGCGCACACAACAACCAAAACCGCATTCAGCAACGTGAACTCAAGTCGAAATATGTGAACTCAGGTGCTCCGTATAAGTATACCGAACATATTTTTTTAAAATCAAGACACTAATCTCTGCGTAGGTAAAGTCATCACCTGTGAAGGGAAGATATAGTACAGAAGGAAATAGTCCACATTTTATGAGTGGCTGTAATTAAAAATTTGGGGTTTTTTTGGTGATAAAAACTGCAAATGAATAACCTTTTTAAGTTTAGTATGAAATCAGAGAATTTTGTATGTAATTGAAAAAATGTTTAAATGCGTTCTATTGTTATCCGAGATCAATGCTTATTAAGTGTGCTTCTAAAACTAATATTTTATCCCGGACAAGATTTGAACCCAGAAAAAAACAATAAACATCTTACTTTCTATTGAATACTGTTTTCTGTAAATACAGATGGGTCCAAACCTAACCTGTACAAAAGTGAACCGGGAGCAAACATTTAGTTTACTTTTCTGGTTTGGTTTGCTTGACCAAACAAAATAGCAAACAACGGTTTACTCAAAACAAACCGTGGTTTGCTTTTTCTAGTTTGGTTTGGTTTGAAAAGCAAACCAAACCAAACCAGGCGGCTTGTTTGGTTTGCTCTGACCAAACCAAACTTTGACGCTGGTTTGGTTTGCTCTGACCAAACCAAATTAGGGTGCTGGTTTGGTTTGCTCTGACCAAACCAAACTAGGGCACTGGTTTGGTTTACTCTTACCAAACCAAATTAAAATGGTGGTTAATATCTAAATCAGAATAAATTCTTAAAGAAAAATATATTTGTTTTACGAGAGCAAATATCATTAAATGATGTCGGACGTCGTATTACTTCGATTCTTTGAATCATCTGCGCATGCTCATGGTTTGCTCTTAGCAAACCAAACCAAACCAAACCAGGCCGCTGGTTTGGTTTGCTCTAACAATAGATAACTATGGTACTGGTTTGGTTTACTCATAAAATACAAATCTTATATGATGTTACATGTTTAAATAAGAATTTGTAATTCGATTTAGACATTTAGTAAATAATATTTATTCATGAAATGTAATAATTGAGAAATAGTTCGGACATTCTTTCACATCGATTTTATGAATCCTCCGCGCATGCTCGCGGTTTGATCAGAGCAAACCAAACCAAACCAAACTAGGGCGCTGGTTTGGTTTGCTTTTTAAAGTTTGGTTTGCTCTGACATTTGTCTGACCAAACCAAACCAAACCAAACAAGCCGTCTGGTTTACTTTTCGAGTAAACATGAAAGTAAACTTTGGTTTGCTAAAGTAAACCAAACAAAGTGAAAAGTAAACGTAGACCAAACTTCTGGTTTGCTTTTTAAGTTTGGTTTGCGTACAGGTTAGGTTTGGACCCATCTGTAAATAAGTTGAAATTTTCTGTTCCAGCATACAGTAAAATAAAGATGATTTTAGAAAAATGCATGGGATGGGGATTTATGGATTACTTTAACCAATATCAAGCAGTCGTGAATTTTGCGGATGCCAGTTACGTTCCGATCGGCTTTATCTTATAGGTGGGCTGGTCTATGCATATCCCGTTTTTACAACACACATATTGATGTCCCATCACTTTGAAGCATAGTCATTGTGAATTTTATCAAAATGTAGTTATCCTACCCTTTTCCTTCCTGCCTTTGATCCTACACTTTATTTTGCAAGGTGATGTAGCAAAATCACATTCACAGGGAGATAATTGTGTTTGATATTTTGTTTTGTTTTTTCACATTTATTTGCACGACATCTCTCCCGATATGTTTCTATCTTCTCATTGATTCAAGACAGCACTAGATACGTTTCATGTAAGTGCTGTATCCGTAATATCAGGAATACCAAGATATGACAAGACGTCACGTTTTGACGTTAGATAATATCCAAGGACAGAAAACTCAAAATAACATAGCATATGGTTTATTGGTGAAATAGAGTGCTAAATATGTTGTGCTTTTTATTTATTTTCAGATTCCCAGACTTAGTTATTTGTAATGTTCATCGTACCTATATGATAGTTTAATATAAGTAAAGCAACAATAATGATAAAAATGTTCTTAAAATGATTTAAGGATATGAAAAACTTAATTACGATAGGAAAAAAATGAAACAAGGACGTTTGGAGAAGGGCCGGATTGGAACGAGGATTTAGAGTTGCCGTTATTTGACAGAAGGCAACACCTCGTGTTCTCTCCATATGAAGAGTCAGATTTGATTGCAATAGGTTTTCGCTTACAGTAAGCGTGCTTCTTAAACTAATATTTTATCCCGAACGAGACATTTGAACCCAGAAAAAAAAAAACAATAAACATCTTACTTTATATTGAATAATGTTTTCTGTAAAAAAATAACTTGAAATTTTCTGTTACAGCATACAGTAAAATAAAGATGATTTTAGAAAAATGCATGGGATGGGGATTTATGGATTAATTTTACCAATATCAAGCAGTCGTGAATTTTGCGGATTCCAGTTACGTTCCGATCGGCTTTATCTTATAGGTGGGCTGGTCTATGCATGTCCCGTTTTTACAACACACATATTGATGTCCCATCACTTTGACGCATAGTCATTGTGAATTTTATCAAAATGTAGTTATCCTACCCTTTTCCTTCCCGCCTTTGATCCTACACTTAATAATGCAAGGTGATGTAGCAAAACATGTTGTTCTGTCACAATCACAGGGAGATAATTGTGTTTGATAATTTTTTTTTGTATTTTCACATTTATTTGCACGACATCTCTCACGATATGTTTCTATCTTCTCATTGATTCAAGACAGCACTAGATACGTTTCATGTAAGTGCTGTATCCGTAATATCAGGAATACCAAGATACGACAAGACGTCACGTTTTGACGTTAGATAATATCCAAGGACAGAAAACTCAAAATAACATAGCATAAGGTTTATTGGTGTAATAGAGTGGTAAATATGTTGTGTTTTTTATTTTTTTTTTCAGAATCCTAAACTTTGTTATTTGTAATGTTCATCGTACCTATATGATAGTTTAATATAAGTAAAGCAACAATAATGATAAAAATGTTCTTAAAATGAATTAAGGATATGAAAAACTTCATTACGATAGGAAAAAAGGAAACAAGGACGTTTGGAGAAGGGCCGGATTGGAACGAGGATTTAGAGTTGCCGTTCTTTGACAGAAGGCTACACCTCGTGTTCTCTCCGTATGAAGAGTCAGATTTGATTGCAATGGGTTTTCGCTTACAATTTCAAGTAATCCAACCTATATATACTTATTGTTTGGTTTCAATTGAAAAGGTAAAGGAAATTTACATATTGTCAATTATCGTTAAATTTTACACTGCAAAATTTTTCAAAAAACCTTTTCAATTTGCATAATAAAAGCAGTTTGTAGCAGAATTATTTGCTGGCAAAATAATGGTAGGACCAAAAGTAACAAAATCTGCTTTTCTATAAAAATCGACTTTTTGGGGATCTGCTTTTCTCTACATTATATATATTGTTCAATGAATGTACGTACCGTGTACGTTTAGTTTTTATGCAAATTATTTTTACCAATATGAAGAAATTGTGATAAAAAGTGCTTTCAAATACTTCTTGCTAACTAACAATGTTGTGCATCGTTGTTTGTTAGAACTGCATGATCCTCTTCTCGTTGTTTTATTTTTAGATACCATGATACAAAAACATATCTGATGTTTATGAACGATTAATTGATATTGATTGTAAAAATTGCAGAAATGGTTTCAAAATAGGAAAACAAAATATTTTCACTATGTTTGGTATTGAATGCCAAATGATTACGTGCATCGGTACAAGATTAATATCCAGTAGAATATTCAACCGTCGTTTAACTTATCAATTAATACGTGGTTTTTTTTTAACTGGCGAAATAATGCTTTTTGTTTCATTTTTATTTTATTTTAAAAAGAGGCAAAGGTGTACCAAAGGGGTAATCATACATCATTAAACCGAAAAGACAAAGACCAAAACGGTAGACACAAATATCATCACAACGACACAAACCACACAACAACAACAAAACAAAAAGCACACAAAACAACAAAACTGCATTCAGCAACGTGAACTCAAGTCGAAACATGTGAACTCAGGTGCTCCGTATAAGTATACCGAACATATTTTTTTAAAATCAAGACACTTATCTCTGTGTGCGTAAAGTCATCACCTATGAAGGGAAGATATAGTACAGAAGGAAATAGTCCACATTTTATGAGTGGCTGTAATTAAAAATTTGGGTTTTTTTTTGTGATAAAAACTGCAAATAAATAACCTTTTTAATTTTAGTATGAAATCAGAGAATTTTGTATGTAATTGAAAAAATGTTTAAACGCGTTCTATTGTTATCCGAGATCAATGCTTTTTAAGTGTGCTTCTAAAACTAATATTTTATCCCGAACGAGACATTTAAACCCAGAAAAAAAAAACAATAAGCATCTTACTTTCTATTAAATACTGTTTTCTGTAAAAAAATATTTTGAAATTTTCTGTTACAGCATATAGTAAAATAAAGATGATTTTAGAAAAATGCATGGGATGGGGATTTATGGATTATTTTTACCAATATCAAGCAGTCGTGAATTTTGCGGATGTCAGTTACGTTCCGATCGGCTTTATCTTATAGGTGGGCTGGTCTAAGCATGTCCCGTTTTTACAACACACATATTGATGTCCCATCACTTTGAAACATAGTCATTGTGAATTTTATCAAAATGTAGTTATCCTATCCTTTTCCTTCCTGCCTTTGATCCTACACTTTATTTTGCAAGGTGATGTATCAAAACATGTTGTTCTGTCACAATCACAGGGAGATAATTGTGTTTGATAGTTTTTTTTTGGGGTATTTTCACATTTATTTGCACGACATCTCTCACGATATGTTTCTATCTTCTCATTGATTCAAGACAGCACTAGATACGTTTCATGTAAGTGCTGTATCCGTAATATCAGGAATACCAAGATACGACAAGACGTCACGTTTTGACGTTAGATAATATCCAAGGACAGAAAACTCAAAATAACATAGCATATGGTTTATTGGTGTAATAGAGTGCTAAATATGTTGTGTTTTTTATTTATTTTCAGATTCCTAAACTTTGTTATTTGTAATGTTCATCGTACCTATATGATAGTTTAATATAAGTAAAGCAACAATAATGATAAAAATGTTCTTAAAATGAATTAAGGGTATGAAAACATGGAAAAACTTAATTACGATAGGAAAAACAGGAAACAAGGACGTTTGGAGAAGGGCCGGATTGGAACGAGGATTTAGAGTTGCCGTTCATTGACAGAAGGCTACACCTCGTGTTCTCTCCGTATGAAGAGTCAGATTTGATTGCAATGGGTTTTCGCTTACAGTTTCAAGTAATCCAACCTATATATACTAATTGTTTGGTTTCAATTGAAAAGGTAAAGGAAATTTACATATTGTCAATTATCGTTAAATTTTACACTGCAAAATTTTTCAAAAAACCTTTTCAATTTGCATAATAAAAGCAGTTTGTAGCAGAATTATTTGCTGGCAAAATAATGGAAAGACCAAAAGTAACAAATCTGCTTTTCTATAAAAATCGACTTTTTGGGGATCTGCTTTTCTCTACATTATATATATTGTTCAATAAATGTACATACGGTGTACATTTAGTTTTTATACCGAAGACACTTATCTCTGCGTGCGTAAAGTCATCACCTGTGAAGGGAAAATATAGTACAGAAGGAAATAGTCCACATTTTATGAGTGGCTGTAATTAAAAATTTGGGGTTTTTTTGTGATAAAAACTGCAAATAAATAACCTTTTTAATTTTAGTATGAAATCAGAGAATTTTGTATGTAATTGAAAAAATGTTTAAACGCGTTCTATTATTATCCGAGATCAATGCTTTTTAAGTGTGCTTCTTAAACTAATATTTTATCCCGAACGAGACATTTGAACTTCCGTTCGAATATGGCGGGCATGAAAATTTTCAGAGAGCAAAAATTGTGAAAAACCAACATCAAGTAGAGTGTATCCTTTGAAAATAAGTATTGCAAAACTTATTTATCTCACAAACTCACTTTTATGAAAGTTATTCCATCCTTAACTGGCCATATAAACTCGTCAACGACAATTTGAGATCTACGACCGGAGGCCAGCCCACTACCAAACAAAGATGACGGGCACCAAAGGCATATGTATAACACTTTCCATATTCATATTGATGCTAAGCTGGTCAAACTTCCAAACTGAACTGAAAAACTTTCGCTTTTAATCCAGCGATAATGTTCACGTTGATTTGACAGGATGTGTATCCGTGAGCTATGAAAACTTCTCACTGTCTGTGTTTACATCCGATATAAATAAGACCTACTATTCGGCCATACTAAAGAAAAAATCAAAGTGTGTGAACAAAAACTTATTTATATTTATTATTTTACTCAAAAGTGGCGATGTACACCCACAGCCAGGACCTGAGCACAAAAAACGTCAACCTAAAAATCCCTGTACAAAATGCTCAAAATGGGTTATTGCAACAAGTAAAGCAATTAGTTGCGATTTGTGTGAAGAATGGACGCATATAAGATGTACCTCAGAAATAACTGAACAAATTTACAAAAAACATGTTAAATGGGGAATCTGTTGACTTCATCTGCAGTAAATGTCTTACGCAACAACTACCACATACTGATCAAGACTTAAGAGCTGACTGTAACGATAATACTAATTTAAATCAAAGCTTCAAAACTGATGATCAATCTCCGGAATCTGTTTTTAAGTTTTCAAAAACGAAAGGAATGAAATTTATTCATTTAAACGCAAGATCGCTACTTCCAAAAATGTCAGAAATTAGAATCGTGGCTCAAAAATCAAATGCATCAGTCATTGCTGTATCAGAAACTTGGCTTGACTCGACTGTGACCAACGGTGAAATACAAATTGATGGTTATTCCGTCCTCCGCAAAGATAGAGACAGGCATGGGGGAGGTGTCTGTACATATGTGAACAACAGCATAGCTTTCAACACAAGAACTGACCTCACTTCTGATTTGGAGTCTCTGTGGATAGAACTACTGCTACCCAAAACAAGGCCGATTCTTAAAGGAACAATTTACAGGCCACCCAATATGTCTGACTTCACCAGCAAATTTGAAAATGTTATTAGTCAAATAAAATCTGACATTGAAACTATCATTTTAGGGGACTTTAATATATGTATGAAAAACAAAAACTCTACACTAGCAAAATCTTTTATGAATATTTTAAAGTTATTTAGTTATGAACAGCTCATTACCGAGCTCACAAGAATAGCTCAAAACTCTTCTTCAATTATTGATCTAATTGTATGTAACAAATCAGAAAATATAGTTGACTCTGGCACAGTCTATTCTGGTTTAAGTGATCACAACATCGTCTATTGTTGTAGAAAAGTTAAAAGAGTTTCAGTAGGTAAACATAAAAATATCAATGTACGGTCTTTAAAAAATTATGACCAGGTTACTTTTTATGAAGAGTTGAATAATATTGACTGGTCCAAGTGCAATTAATATGAAAAGACAGTTGATGAAAATTGGAATTGTTTTAGGGAATTATTTACAAGTGTCTTAAATAAAGTTGCTCCCTTAAAGAAAGTTAGATTTAAACAAAATACAGAACCATGGATGTCAAATGAAATTTTGAATCTTATCAAAGAAAGAGATGAATTGTTATCTAATTATAAAAAGACAAATAACCCTGAATACTTTAAAATGTTTCGCAATAAAAGAAATAAAGTTCAAAGGGAGATCAAAATTGCAAAATCTAGCTATTTTTCAGATAAGATCGAAGAAAATAAAAATGACCCTAAAAAGTTATGGAAACAACTAAAAGATCTTGGTTATAAAGCCAAACCTCGGGAAGCAAGCATTGTACTGAATGTGAGCAATGAATTGTGTCATGATTCTAAAACCATAGCAAACTATATTAACAATTTCTTTACAACTGACAGAATTAGTTAAAAAGCTTGCTAAAGCTAAAGGTTTATACTCTGTAACATCTCAACTATTTTCAGATTTTTACAATAAGAGAAATCCTAATAAGAACACATTTATATTACAACCTGTTACGGAAGATTTTATATATAAAGAATTAAATTCTCTTAATGCTTCCAAAAGTACTGGTTTAGATGAGATTCCAGCTCGTTTTATAAAAGATGGCGCCCCTATATTAAAAACACCTATTGCTTTTATTATTAATCAGTCAATTTTTTCTGGAGTTGTTCCTCTTAGTATGAAATATGCTCGAGTCAAACCTCTTTATAAAAAAAATAGTCCGCTTGAAGTTGGAAATTATAGACCTGTTAGCATACTAAGTATAGTTTCTAAGATTTTAGAAAGAAGTGTGTATAATCAATTAGCTGATTTTCTGCAAGAAAATAATATGCAATATAACTTACAATCAGGTTTTAGACAAAAATATTCTACTGATACATGTCTCATACATTTGCTGGATTATTTAAGAACTAATAACGCAAATGGTTTGTTTACTGGTATGATCATGCTAGACCTGCAGAAAGCATTTGACACTGTTGATCATAGTATACTATGTAATAAATTAAAAATAATGGGTGTTGAGTCGACAGACTGGTTTAAGTCATACTTATCAGATAGAGTACAATTTGTGTCTGTAAATAATACTATGTCAGAACCTATGAATGTAACATGTGGAGTTCCCCAAGGTAGTATTTTGGGACCTCTGCTCTTTTTAACTTATGTAAATGACATGCCAATAAGTATTGATAACAAATGTAAACTAATTTTATATGCATATGATAGTGCAATTTTATTCTGTAATAAGGATCCAAAGATTATATCTGAAAAATTAGGCTCCGTATTGGAAAGTTGTTCTGATTGGCTTATTGATAATAAGCTTTCACTACATCTTGGAAAGACAGAATGTATGCTTTTTGGCCCACCAAGGAAACTTAAATGTATATCTGAGTTCTATGTAACTTGTTATAACCATGTAATAAAATCCACTGACTGTGTCAAATATTTAGGTGTATCTATAGATAAATATCTTAATTGTGAATATATTGTATCAAATATTATACAAAAAGTAAATTCTAGACTTAAGTTTTTATGTAGACATGCAAAGTGCCTAGACACCAGATCAAGATTGACCCTCACAACAGCTCTAATACAATGCTATTTTGACTATTCCTCTTCATCTTGGTATACTAGCATTGGGAAAGGGGTAGCAAATAAATTGCAAGTACTACAAAACAAAGTTGTGAGGTTCATTCTTGGTCTGGGGCCAAGAGCTAGTATAAAAAATGATATTTTCGATCAAGTTAACATGCTATCAGTCAAAAATAGAGTTAAACAGATGTGACTAAATCATGTGTACAATATTTTTAATGGAATTGCTCCAGATTACATGTCATCAGGTTTTTTTCGTAATTCGAACAACACCAGAGGGTCATCCAACTTAAATTTTTGTGTCCCAAATTCAAAAATTTGTAATAAGAATACATTTTTATTTAATGCAATCCATGACTGGAACAATTTGCCAGCAGAAATTAAGGTTTTAGACCAGAAATATTCGTTTAAAAAAGCTGTCAAGCAACATTTAAAGGATGAAGCTAGAATCCGTGAAAATAGTGATTTTTTGTTTTATTGATATATATATGTCAGTTTCTAATATTTTTATTTTTATTGCAAAAAATGTTGTCTTTTTAAAAAAAAATGCTGATTTCTGATATATATCTTGTAACTTTTTGATAAAGGGACCCCATTGGAAATAAGCTTTTAGCTTTAATGGGTTTTTATCCCAGGCAATCAGGTTGCATTAGTATAAATTGTTAAATGTATTGTTTTAAATTTATATGTATTTTTATCATGCTATGCATTGTATACTTGATTTTGCCTAAATAAATATTATTATTATTATTAGTATTAACCCAGAAAAAAAAACCAATAAGCATCTTACTTTCTATTGAATACTGTTTTCTGTAAAAAAAATATTTTGAAATTTTCTGTTACTCAAAGTTACTGTTTACAGCATACAGTAAAATAAAGATGATTTTAGAAAAATGCATGGGGTGGGGATTTATGGATTACTTTTACCAATATCAAGCAGTCGTGAATTTTGCGGATGTCAGTTACGTTCCGATCGGCTTTATCTTATAGGTGGGCTGGTCTAAGCATGTCCCGTTTTTACAACACACATATTGATGTCCCATCACTTTGAAGCATAGTCATTGTGAATTTTATCAAAATGTAGTTATCCTACCCTTTTCCTTCCTGCCTTTGATCCTACACTTTATTTTGCAAGGTGATGTAGCAAAACATGTTGTTCTGTCACAATCACAGGGAGATAATTGTGTTTGATAGTTTTTTTTTGGGGTATTTTCACTTTATTTGCACGACATCTCTCACGATATGTTTCTATCTTCTCATTGATTCAAGACAGCACTAGATACGTTTCATGTAAGTGCTGTATCCGTAATATCAGGAATACCAAGATACGACAAGACGTCACGTTTTGACCTTAGATAATATCCAAGGACAGAAAACTCAAAATAACATAGCATATGGTTTATTGGTGTAATAGAGTGCTAAATATGTTGTGTTTTTTATTTATTTTCAGATTCCTAAACTTTGTTATTTGTAATGTTCATCGTACCTATATGATAGTTTAATATCAATAAAGCAACAATAATGATAAAAATGTTCTTAAAATGAATTAAGGATATAAAATTAATTACGACAGGAAAAAAAGGAAACAAGGACGTTTGGAGAAGGGCCGGATTGGAACGAGGATTTAGAGTTGCCGTTCTTTGACAGAAGGCTACACCTCGTGTTCTCTCCGTATGAAGAGTCAGATTTGATTGCAATGGGTTTTCGCTTACAGATTCAAGTAATCCAACATATATTATACTAATTGTTCGGTTTCAATTGAAAAGGTAAAGGAAATTTACATATTGTCAATTATCGTTAAATTTTACACTGCAAAATTTTTCAAAAAACCTTTTCAATTTGCATAATAAAAGCAGTTTGTAGCAGAATTATTTGCTGACAAAATAATGGAAAGACCAAAAGTAACAAATCTGCATTTCTATAAAAATCGACTCTTTAGGGATCTGCTTTTCTCTACATTATATATATTGTTCAATGAATAAACGTACCGTGTACGTTCAGTTTTTATGCAAATTACTTTTTACCAATATGAAGAAATTTTGATAAAAAGTGCTTTCAAATAGTTCTTGCTAACTAACAATGTTGTGCATCGTTGTTTGTTATAACTGCACGATCCTCTTCTTGTTGTTTTATTTTTAGATACCATGATATTTAAATATTTTTGTGAATATCTCTCTTTTCGAAAATATTGTCTTTTCGTATTCATCAAAAACATATCTGATGTTTATTAACGATTTGATATTGATGGTAAAAATTGCAGAAATGGTTTCAAAATAGGAAAACAAAATATTTTCACTATCTTTGGTAATGAATGCCAAATGATTACGTGCATCGGTACAAGATTAATATCCAGTAGAATACTCAACCGTCGTTTAACTTATCAATTAATACGTGTTTTTTTTTAAACTGGCGAAATAATGCTTTTTGTTTCATTTTTATTTTATTTTAAAAAGAGGCAAAGGTGTACCAAAGGGGTAATCATACACCATTCAACCGAAATGACAAAGACAAAAACGGTAGACAAAAAAAATCATCACAACAAAACAAACCACACAACAACAAAACAAAAAGCACACAAAACAACAAAACTGCATTAAGCAACGTGAACTCAAGTCGAAACATGTGAACTCAGGTGCTCCGTATAAGTATACCGAAGACACTTATCTCTGCGTGCGTAAAGTCATCACCTGTGAAGGGAAAATATAGTACAGAAGGAAATAGTCCACATTTTATGAGTGGCTGTAATTAAAATTTTGGGGGTTTTTTTGGATAAAAACTGCAAATAAATAATCTTTTAATTTTAGTATGAAATCAGAGAATTTTGTATGTAATTGAAAAAAAATGTTTAAATGCGTTCTATTGTTATCCGAGATCAATGCTTTTTAAGTGTGCTTCTAAAACTAATATTTTATCCCGAACGAGACATTTGAACCCACAAAAAAACAATAAACATCTTACTTTCTATTGAATACTGTTTTCTGTAAAAAAATAACTTGAAATTTTCTGTTACAGCATACAGTAAAATTAAGATGATTTTAGAAAAATGCATGGGATGGGAATTTATGGATTACTTTTACCAATATCAAGCAGGCGTGAATTTTGCGGATGCCAGTTACGTTCCGATCGGCTTTATCTTATAGGTGGGCTGGTCTATGCATGTCCCGTTTTTACAACACACATATTGATGTCCCATCACTTTGAAGCATAGTCATTGTGAATTTTATCAAAATGTAGTTATCCTACCCTTTTCCTTCCTGCCTTTGATCCTACACTTTATTTTGCAAGGTGATGTAGCAAAACATGTTGTTCTGTCACAATCACAGGGAGATAATTGTGTTTGATAGTTTTTTTTTGGGGTATTTTCACTTTATTTGCACGACATCTCTCACGATATGTTTCTATCTTCTCATTGATTCAAGACAGCACTAGATACGTTTCATGTAAGTGCTGTATCCGTAATATCAGGAATACCAAGATACGACAAGACGTCACGTTTTGACCTTAGATAATATCCAAGGACAGAAAACTCAAAATAACATAGCATATGGTTTATTGGTGTAATAGAGTGCTAAATATGTTGTGTTTTTTATTTATTTTCAGATTCCTAAACTTTGTTATTTGTAATGTTCATCGTACCTATATGATAGTTTAATATCAATAAAGCAACAATAATGATAAAAATGTTCTTAAAATGAATTAAGGATATAAAATTAATTACGACAGGAAAAAAAGGAAACAAGGACGTTTGGAGAAGGGCCGGATTGGAACGAGGATTTAGAGTTGCCGTTCTTTGACAGAAGGCTACACCTCGTGTTCTCTCCGTATGAAGAGTCAGATTTGATTGCAATGGGTTTTCGCTTACAGATTCAAGTAATCCAACATATATTATACTAATTGTTCGGTTTCAATTGAAAAGGTAAAGGAAATTTACATATTGTCAATTATCGTTAAATTTTACACTGCAAAATTTTTCAAAAAACCTTTTCAATTTGCATAATAAAAGCAGTTTGTAGCAGAATTATTTGCTGACAAAATAATGGAAAGACCAAAAGTAACAAATCTGCATTTCTATAAAAATCGACTCTTTAGGGATCTGCTTTTCTCTACATTATATATATTGTTCAATGAATAAACGTACCGTGTACGTTCAGTTTTTATGCAAATTACTTTTTACCAATATGAAGAAATTTTGATAAAAAGTGCTTTCAAATAGTTCTTGCTAACTAACAATGTTGTGCATCGTTGTTTGTTATAACTGCACGATCCTCTTCTTGTTGTTTTATTTTTAGATACCATGATATTTAAATATTTTTGTGAATATCTCTCTTTTCGAAAATATTGTCTTTTCGTATTCATCAAAAACATATCTGATGTTTATTAACGATTTGATATTGATGGTAAAAATTGCAGAAATGGTTTCAAAATAGGAAAACAAAATATTTTCACTATCTTTGGTAATGAATGCCAAATGATTACGTGCATCGGTACAAGATTAATATCCAGTAGAATACTCAACCGTCGTTTAACTTATCAATTAATACGTGTTTTTTTTTAAACTGGCGAAATAATGCTTTTTGTTTCATTTTTATTTTATTTTAAAAAGAGGCAAAGGTGTACCAAAGGGGTAATCATACACCATTCAACCGAAATGACAAAGACAAAAACGGTAGACAAAAAAAATCATCACAACAAAACAAACCACACAACAACAAAACAAAAAGCACACAAAACAACAAAACTGCATTAAGCAACGTGAACTCAAGTCGAAACATGTGAACTCAGGTGCTCCGTATATGTATACCGAAGACACTTATCTCTGCGTGCGTAAAGTCATCACCTGTGAAGGGAAAATATAGTACAGAAGGAAATAGTCCACATTTTATGAGTGGCTGTAATTAAAATTTTGGGGTTTTTTTTGGATAAAAACTGCAAATAAATAATCTTTTAATTTTAGTATGAAATCAGAGAATTTTGTATGTAATTGAAAAAAAATGTTTAAATGCGTTCTATTGTTATCCGAGATCAATGCTTTTTAAGTGTGCTTCTAAAACTAATATTTTATCCCGAACGAGACATTTGAACCCACAAAAAAACAATAAACATCTTACTTTCTATTGAATACTGTTTTCTGTAAAAAAATAACTTGAAATTTTCTGTTACAGCATACAGTAAAATTAAGATGATTTTAGAAAAATGCATGGGATGGGAATTTATGGATTACTTTTACCAATATCAAGCAGGCGTGAATTTTGCGGATGCCAGTTACGTTCCGATCGGCTTTATCTTATAGGTGGGCTGGTCTATGCATGTCCCGTTTTTACAACACACATATTGATGTCCCATCACTTTGAATCATTATCATTGGGAATTTTATCAAAATGTAGTTATTCTTCCCTTTTCCTTCCCGCCTTTGATCCTACACTTTATTTTGCAAGGTGATGTAGAAAAAACATGTTGTTCTGTCACAATCACAGGGAGATAATTGTGTTTGATAGTTTTTTTTGGTATTTTCACATTTATCACGTTTCTATCTTCTCATTGATTTAAGACAGCACTAGATACGTTTCACGTAAGTGCTGTATCCGTAATATCAGGAATACCAAGATACGACAAGACGTCACATTTTGACGTTAGATAATATCTAAGGACAGAAAACTCAAAATAACATAGCATATGGTTTATTGGTGTAATAGAGTGCTAAATATGTTGCGTTTTTTATTTATTTTCAGATTCCTAAACTTTGTTATTTGTAATGTTCATCGTACCTATATGATAGTTTAATATAAGTAAAGCAACAATAATGATAAAAATGTTCTTTAAATGAATTAAGGATATGAAAAACTTATTTACGATAGGAAAAAAAGGAAACAAGGACGATTGGAGAAGGGCCGGATTGGAACGAGGATTTAGAGTTGCCGTTCTTTGACAGAAGGCTACACCTCGTGTTCTCTCCGTATGAAGAGTCAGATTTGATTGCAATGGGTTTTCGCTTACAGTTTCTGATGGGTATTTATAGTCGCGACTAGGGGAAAGCCCCTCTGCGTCGACTTATACCAATCGGTATAGACTCGCTATGAGCCATGGGTCGTCCAGCCCATGACACACCACCGCCAGTGTTAGCTGCTCCAGAGTATCCTTTGTTGTCGCTGGAGCAGGGCCCGTCTTCCACCACGGGGAGGTACTGGTCGGAATTCTGGAAGACCTTACAGTTTCAAGTAATCCAACCTATATATACTAATTGTTTGGTTTCAATTGAAAAGGTAAAGGAAATTTCCATATTGTCAATTATCGTTAAATTTTACACTGCAAAATTTTTCAAAAAACCTTTTCAATTTGCATAATAAAAGCAGTTTGTAGCAGAATTATTTGCTGGCAAAATAATGGAAAGACCAAAAGTAACAAATCTGCTTTTCTATAAAAATCGATTTTTTGGGGATCTGCTTTTCTCTACATTATATATATTTTTCAATGAATGTAAGTACCGTGTACATTTAGTTTTTATGCAAATTATTTTACCAATATGAAGAAATTGTGATAAAAAGTGCTTTCAAATACTTTTTGCTAACTAAAAATGTGTGTATCGTTGTTTGTTAGAACTGCATGATCCTCTTCTTGTTGTTTTATTTTTAGATACCATGATATTAAAAAATATTTTTGTGAATATCTCTCTTTTGGAATATATTGTCGTTTCATATTCACCAAAAACATATCTGATGTTTATTAACGATTTGATATTGATTGTAAAAATTGCAGAAATGGTTTCAAAATGGGAAAACAAAATATTTCCACTTTCTTTGGTTCCAAATGCTAAATATTAACGTGCACCGGTAACAAGATTAATATCAAGTAAAAAGAAACAAAGGTGTACCAAATGGGTAATCACACATCATTAAACCGAATAGTCCATCAGCCAGGTCCGGAAAAAAATAATTTGAGTGGATACCCCTGTAGACTGATTTTTTATTGGAGAAATCAAAAGACAAACATGTGAACTTTATTTTGGAACTTGTTATACTTTGCAAAAAGATGCGGAAACTGGTATAACAGAGGCCCCTTTAGGGGTACCATAAACTGGCAAAAATGTTAAACCCTTATAAAACATTCTATTATACTTAGTCTACTACAATATTTTTAAAAAGAAAACTTTAAACATATTAAATGTTTTCTAGACAACCAACGACAGACAAAAGTTAGTTTAAATTTTAAATTTAAAAAAAGAAAATTAAGATAGCTAGGTGGAACATTTTGTGGAAATAATCTACCTACACCATTACAAATTAAATAAAACAATGTCATTCAAATATTTGTGGTACCAGTTGAAAGTTTTCGGTATTTATGAATGTGGTCCCAGTCAGCTGAAATCTATATTTTTTCCATGATTAAATACAAATGATCAAAATAATGTGTTTCATTATTTTTTTTTTCAATTTTAGTTTATATATTTGACCATTTTGAAACTATAGTACATGTATCAGAACATAAGAACTTTAGTCTTTATTGCCGTTTAAAAGTTGCCATAATGACACGTACATGTGCATTTTTGATCATTTTGCAAGGCAGCATACAACATACATGTATACAATTATGGCGCTGCTTGTTTAACCGTTTGTTGTACTTAGTAACAAAAGGGATACAAAGTAACTGTAATCGAGGAAATCTGCTAGCCAATTAATTAAGTTTCTATATTGAACTTTTTTAAAAATTTATTTGACGCTCTGTTATGTTTGGTTTGCCTTTTGGATTTACTACTATTGTATATTTGTAAAATACTTTGAAGATCCATATTTTGTTTCTTCATTGTTGGCAGTTGTTTCCGAAACCGTCTTCTAACTCTCATTCCAATCGTAACTATTTTTCTTGCTAAAAATATATTTTGAAAAAGAGGCCTTTTTATTGTGAACTTTTTTATGTTGCTGAGCAATGTCGTAGAGTTTGGTCAATTTTTCCCAAAAAGAAGTTTACAAAACGAAGTTGAAATCACCAGACCATTGAAGTTAGAGATTGTGCTAACCGACGAATGAATTGAAAGAAGCAAAGAGGCACCAAAGGGGCATTAGAATGCCAAAAGTCCGGTAAACCGGTAAACATGAACAAGAACAGCACGAAGAAACACAAAACACAAAATCAACCGAACAGAAATCAACAATGCGAACTCAAGTCGTAACAAGAGTGAACTCAGGTGCTCCGGAAAAGTATAAGGCGGTTTCTGTCTGCTATAGCAAACCCGTCGTGTTGCTAATTTCCAATTTAGTGTGTCAAATCCGGTAAAGGAAGACAAAACAAATTTTTTAGACAAACCAACATCTGCACTCATTTGACAGTTTGTCTATACGAGTGCACATGCAGTGTCTACCGTACAATTTCTTGAGTGAAGACAGCAACCATGGACCAACATAACCCTGTCTTAGCCATTTCTGTGTCAATCAAGGAATCTATCTATCTATCGATGCAATAGCCGCAAGCTCTGGAGTAACGAATCAACTGTGATACAAAGACTTCATGAGCCGGAACGCACGGAATGTTGCTACACAAAAAGGGAAAGTTGACGATTGGAAAGTTGAAGTCATCGCGTTTGTCATAGAGCTTTGTTGAAGTCTTCCTTGACAGTCAATTACGAGATGTACAGGTTCGCGAGGATACCGGTATACGAGATGGAGAAAGTCACCAAATCGAGAATTGTACAGTGAAATGACATTATCAATACTAGTATAACGGGAACGTGAGGTTTAAAGAAATAGCTAGTCTAGTTCTCCACGAGTACAATATGTACCGTCTTATACTTCATTCAAAATTTCTGAAAATTCAAAGAAAACTACTTGTCCTGAGTTTGTGTTAATATGCGAATACTGTAAGCTTACTAATTGTGTGGTTTTTAACTTGAATGATCTCAGTGTTTCCCATTTTTCGTGAAATTACAAAAAAAAAGAAATAATTGTACACTAATGATATAAGTTTCTGTAGACCTAAAATGCTTGTGTGGAACTACTAGTATTCTTTGCATTTCGCCAGTAACATTTGACAGAAGCGACATACATATGCTAACTTTTTGATTGTTCGTCTTCTTGAATCGAACGTCGCTCTACAAAGTTATTAAGTATTCCGTCTCAATTTTTATGTAACTTTTCTCTATATTTCTTAATAGAGTTAAGGAATTACTCAACTACTTCCTGTTAACAGAATACTTTATGGACAAAATTACAAAACTCTGACAACGTTCGGGACAATGTTACTGAACAAACGGATACGAAACTTTTTATGGGAAATGACACTTCAAGGAGGTACATGAATATCCACACGCCCTTTGCCATAGAAAAGCTTCAGCGCCTATTTCTATTTATTTAAATACAGCTGACCAGTACTAGTATTGCCACGAAATGGGGGGGGGGTGTTCAGATCAGACAATTATTTTTTTCATAAAGGTGTCTCGAGACAAATTTTTGTTTTCATTATTAACATTATTTTACATGGCAGAAATCCTTCTTCAGAATATTTCTAACCTCTGTTACTAAAATATTTTTCATTAAAATTCAGATTCATATTATTTAAAAAAACACGAACCCCTTCACCCATTCTTTTGAATTAATAAAAATAGAATTGGAAAAAAAATTTACAAAACGACACCGTTACATTTTTTTAAGGCGACAGCACGATATAAATTGTCGACTGAAATAAAAAATGAATAAGTTATAAGTAAAAAGTAATGTACATATTACATATAAGTTTGAATAAAAAGTCAAACACACCTGACCTAAAGTAAAGTCTAACAGGCCTAAAACAAGAGAACGTGATTAATTGGTTATAACTTTGTTTTCAATAATGTAAAGATTCTCCTTTTCTGTATTATAACACTTTATATGTTTGTTTTTAAAAAAATACCATTGAAATGACTTAAAATCATAAAATATAATGATTCTAAAAATAGAAAAAGTGACATTTAATTTTAAAAACAAAACCATATCGGCCAAACCATTACAATCCGCACATGGATTTTAAAACTGGATTTTTCTGTAAAACGCTGTTTTTAGCTCACCTGGCCAAAGGCCATGTGAGCTATTGCCATCACTTGGCGTCCGTCGTCGTCGTCGTCGTCGTCCGTCGTCGTCGTCCGTCGTCGTCGTTAACTTTTCTTCAAACTTCTCCTCTGAAACGGCTGCACAGATTCAAACCAAATTTGGTCTGGTGGTACTTTAGGGTATCCCCCACAGAACTGATGTGGGGATTTTTGATTCGTCGAAAAACATGGCCGCCGTTGCTAAAAATAGACCAGGGGGGTCAGACTACTGTTTTTGGCTTGTAAATCAAAAAGTATAAGAGATAGATGAAATCTGATGCCACGCTACTGCTTCAGCATCAAAAGCTCTACAAAAGTCTCTATTGAGTTGAAGTTGTCAGATGACCCCTTATGGGAGTTACGGCCCCTTAAAGGTGAAAAATAGCATTTTTTCATGTTTTTGGCCTATAGTATGAAAATTATTGCAGATAGAGAGAAGCTGTTGCTTGCTTAAATGTTCAGCTTATTTAGCTCTACAAAAGTCTCCACAGGGTCAAAGGTGTCAGATGACCCCTTATAGGGGTTATGGCCCCTTAAAGGCAAAAAAAAAAGAGTTTTTGGCCTATGGAATGAAAACTATTGCAGATAGAGAAAAGCTGTTGCTTGCTTAAATGTTCAGCTCATTTAGCTCTACAAAAGTCTCCATAGGGTCAAAGTTGTCAGATGACCCCTTATAGGAGTTATGGCCCCTTAAAGGCAAAAAATAGAGTTTTTGGCCTATAGAATGAAAACTATTGCAGATAGAGAAAAGCTGTTGCTTGCCTAAATGTTCAGCTCATTTAGCTCTACACAAGTCTCCATATGGTCGAAGTTGTCAGATGACCCCTTATTGGGGTTACAGCCCCTTAAAGGCAAAAAATAGTGTTTTTGGCCTATGGAATGAAAACTATTGCAGATAGAGAAAAGTTGTTGCTTGCTTAAATGTTCAGCTCATTTAGCTCTACAAAAGTTTCCATAGGGTCAAAGTTGCCAGATGACTGTTGGCCTAAAGAAAGAAAACTTTTGCAGATAGAGAAAAGATGTTGCTTGCTTAAATGTTCAGCATAATTAGCTCTACTAAAGTCTTTTTAGGGTCGAAGTTGTCAGATGACCCCTTTAAGGGGTTATGGCCCTTTAAAGGGGAAAAATAGTGTTTTTTGGTTTGGAATGAAAACTATTGCAGATAGAGAAAAGCTTTTTATTGCTTAAACATTCAGCTCATTTATCTATACAAAAGTCCTCAAAGGGTTGATATTAAGACCAGGTGAGCGATTCAGGCTCCTGGGAGCCTCTTGTTATTAAATCCTAGTGGTTTTAATATTTTTAATCGTTGACCATTGTATCCAGGTGAATCTTGTCGAGTAAATTTTAAAGCCGCCTCACACTTAACCGAAAAAGGTTCGACGAAGGGTAACGAATGGGAAAATTGACAAAATAGGTGCGAATTGAACGAATTCAAATAAAAATTTCCTCCGAATAATCCGATTATTAACTATTGTTAACTATGATCAACGAACAGTTAGCGGAGAATGAATATGACTTACGATGGGTCACGATTTTTCGGATGGCTACGTTGGGTAAATTATAGCCGAAGATGAGCGAAGAGTTGATATGACCTGATAACACGAACAGATAATGAACGACGGTTTACTATGGCGAGCGATTCGAAACGAAGGCGAACGAAAATATCGGGCGCATCAGGAAATTATGCAACAGCCACAATCCCCTCCTGCATCTCCAAAGTCTCCAACGCCACCACCTATCTTGCAGCAGGAAGATGATACAGCCAGTGTTGATGACACTGTTAATATTATGATATTGGACTTCATAGCTTAGGGAAAATAGGGGCTTAACATAATTTTAATGAAAGGTTATAACATTTTTTTTCTGCCAAAACCCAAGACAGCAGCGTATAATAATGAGGGTCATCATGGAGGGGGATGGGTACCTGTGATACGTGCGAAGTCATAGGAAGACATTCGCAAATTGTAAAAATAAGGAAATTTTGAACGTAATAATTAGCAATTTTAATTCTAAAAAATATCTTTTTAAGACATTTTTATGATGCAAATTCTTTTTCTAAGTCAATAATCCTTATGCATACTATAGATTTATAAAACAGTAATTGATGTTTTCAACCCCATATTCAATTTATTGAAAATAAATGAATGACAACTTTTCAATTGCTCACCAGAAAAATGATTTTTAACCTATTTTCCGCATATTTCATACAAGTATAACATTTGGAATTATGAAGCTTAGATGTAATACTTAATTTTTGTACCATAAAAAAAATCGGTCTACGGGGGTATCCACTCAACTTTTAAATATGACGTCTTTTCAGAGTTGGCTGATGGACTAGAAGGCCGTTTTCAGTTGACCTACTCGAGTTAACCCTAGTAAAGTGATTTTCTATTATTATCTCGGTAGGATCATGCGCACTTGATTTTTAACTGAACAAATTATTTTAGTGTCGGGTTTATTCGTGTACTTTTTCTCAATAAAACGGGGTACTCTAGTATAGAGTTGACCATAGCGACAATATTATAACAATAGAACTTCAAGACTTTTAAATAATAAAATAAAAAACATTATTTTCTAATGTAACTTTAGGTAATAACATTAGATACGTATTAATTAAAAAATCTAGTCACATTGTCGCAGGTAAACTCTACTCATGACGTCACGTACTCTATCAACCCTGCTTTTACCAGAGTTTCATTCGAGTAAGGGTTAAAGGTCATCGCGGTTTACCCGAGTCCGAACTCGTCGTTTATTTGCTACTCGGGTTAACTCGAGTTAACTAGAGAAGGTCAGCTGAAAACAGCCGAAAAGACAAAGACAAAATCGGAAGACAAAAATATTCATCACAACAAATCAAACCACACAACAACAACAAAGAAAAACACACATAACAACAAAACCGCATTCAGCAACGTGAACTCAAGTCGAAACATGTGAACTCAGGTGCTCCGTATTAGTATACCGAACATATTTATTTTTTAAAAATCAAGACACTTATCTCTGGGTGCGTGAAGTCACTTTTAGATTTTCTAAATTCCCTTTTGATAAACAGCCAATCGCACATCACTTCCGTTCGATTTGATACGAACCATTTTCTTTTGGTGGGGGGCCTGGGATTTTTTTCAAAAAAAAATATTAATTCCAATTTTTACAGAAAAAAATAAAAATGCTCCTAATTGAGCTGAAAAAAAAATTCAATATTCATAAATTTCCAAAAAAAATTATACATCCTTTGAACTCAAATGATAAAAGCCTGATTTTTTCTGCCTCGCTTCGCTCGGCATATCATTGCCTTTTGCAAAAGTTTCAAATTTTGAAATTATAATGTGCTACGAAATAGTATCACTTTTAATATGTTTGTTACATGCATACATGTACATCTACAGTTTTAATCTGTTATGGTATGAACATCTGCTGTATGACTCCCAATCAGGATAATTAAAAGTTACATTGCATTTCTTTTACCTTGCAATGTAATTATGATAACCTATTTTACATATACACTATTGTTGCATTATACCCATAAAAGAAGTTGAGAGCGGTGTAATGTTTTAGACTGGTCCGTCAGTCTGTTTACCCGAGGGATCAAATCATTTCCATAACTGATTATGCAGAAACTTTTGACCTAAGGCTTTCAATATTTGGAATTTATCATATGGTTGAATACGTTTCCTGATCTATATATCGTCTACAGGTCTTAGTTTTTTCTGTTGCTTTCAGAATATAGCCTCTGTATCATTTTGTGATGTATGTCAGTTTCCATGAGCTTCAGCGGCCTTCGGACACCCTGGTATGAAGGATGAACATTTGAAGTGTGGACATCTTAGACACTGTTGTCCCGCTTAACAAATAAAATTATATGTATTTCCCATCCCACTGGTAGATCCAGAAATGTCTATAAGACAACATTGGTCAATATTTACAGATTTCTTATTTTTCCAACTGCATTCTTGTGTTGTTTTGTAGTTTATATGATAATTTTTTTAATGAATTATGAAATCTAAATTTCATGATAAGCTTTCAGGAAATCACAAGAATGGATGTTTTTACATCATTTACCCAAGAGCTTTTGATGCCTTCAGCTATCCCCATGTCTGTTTAGTATGGTAGTTAAAACGCAGGATCCCTAATCAAATCAAAAGGCTTGTTTTTCTATGATTCCTTATTGCCTTTAATTTGTACTTTTCTTTGTCTTATTTCAACCAAAAACTTGGAAATTAACTTTTAAAAAATTTGATACCAAAAGATGAACCTAAAAGGTAACCATGTGATAAGTCCCCTACGTGACAAGGTTACCAGGGCAATTACAAATGAATATGGTTTTCACTTCTAGTCTTGATATGTTTTAGAATAAGATTTCACATATTGGATAAAAAGTATATTTATAAAAGAAACAAATTTTGGATTTTAGATATCCAGCTATTTGACTTTGTCTATTGTCCATTTAAATTAATATTGCTATACACATTTTTGTACTGAATGTTTATTTTTTGGGGGGATTCTGGTTTTTAATTATTTTCATTTTTTAGTTTGTGTTTTCAATAGAGGTTGGCTGACATATTAGCCATGTCTCTCTATATCCCATTTTTCTTATAAATATATGTATGTTTTGAATGTGCATGTATTCAAAATAAAAAAACAATAATCCAATGTACATTTCATCTCCTACCATGAGTTTGTCTGTTAGACTTATTCCACATATCCGTTTTGTCTTTAAAATATATGAATGTTACTCACAATGAGAATAAATTAGTCCAAGAACTGGCCTAATTCACACAATTGATAAAAGACCTGTAAACTTACGAATAGAAAAACAAATGTAAAAACAAAATTCTGAATTTGCCTGTAAAAAAATTATTGATTTTACTTTGGGTAGAAAAAAAATTGTAACTTTGATTTG
The DNA here is from genome assembly GCA_963971305.1 of Arcuatula senhousia. Lineage (NCBI taxonomy): Eukaryota > Metazoa > Mollusca > Bivalvia > Mytilida > Mytilidae > Arcuatula > Arcuatula senhousia. The sequence goes on from OZ020304.1 coordinate 53,096,997, forward strand.
GACAGAAAAAAAAATATCAGGTAACAAAATCCCAGGCCCCCCACCGTATGAAAATGGTTCGTGCCTAAGTCGTCGTGAATTTTTAAAAAAAAATAGGTGAATATAACCCAAAGAGTTGCATTTTGCAACCATGCAGGGTACGGATGGAAAGGAAAATCATTTGCAAGTTGTATAAAAACGTCAGATGTACTAGTAAAGAAAAGAGACAAATAAATCGATTTTGAAGGGAGTGGGTGAAGTTTTGCCAAGATGGCGGCTTTCCTCCCTTGTGGTATTATAAAATAGGGGGTCGATTTTTTTAAGTCGATATAAATGACCAGAATTCAAGCCCCTGTGGTATGAACTACATGCAAGTATACTTTTTTCCATAGTCGCTGTTTTCCATTGTGGATATTTTTAAATTGTCGTTTATATATATTGTAGGTTGTGTCGCGTACAGTTATTCCACCTACATCTCATTATCTTCTAGTAAAGAAACTCATTCGGAAATATCAACATTCTTTGCTAAGATACACCTGTCAAACAATCATACGATACAGGACAAGAGCCAGCTGTGACAAGTGAAAATGTCTCGGCTATTTACAACAAAAGGAGACAAGCAAAGCCATGAACTATCGACCAGTTTCGTTGACCTTCATTTGCTGTAAGATGATAGAATATACAATTATCACCCTAGTTGGTGTGTGACCCGGTGGTTTCTTTCCCCGAGAAAGTAAGGTCACCCGAGGGCTTGCCCCGAGGGTGACCTTACTTTTTGAGGGGAAAGAAATGCCGGGTCACATATCATCTAGGGTGATAACTGTTATATTATATCGTATATTTAAATGAAACAATTTAATATTGAATTTTAAACATATTTCGGACATTTTAACCTTTTTCCATTATAAAATTACAACCCATAAAATATTAAAAACCCCTGGGGCTCACGTGAAAATTCTCACGAGAGGGTTACCTTACCATGCGACCCAATGATTACCGGTTGAACTAGTGAATTATCACATGTCACGTGACAACGTCTAAGCGAATCACAATAAATATTTCTATATGAGTATATAATATTATACAATTATCACCCTAGTTGGTGTGTGACCCGGTGGTTTCTTTCCCCGAGAAAGTAAGGTCACCCGAGGGCTTGCCCCGAGGGTGATATTACTTTTCGAGGGGAAAGAAATGCTAGGTAACATATCATCTAGGGTGACCTAGATGAAAAAATGTGGTCACGTGCCAAATCGCACGAGAGGGTGACCTTACCATGCGACCCAACGATTGCCGGCTGACCCAGTGAAATATCACATGTCATGTGACCGCGTCTAAACGAATCACAATAAAGATTTTTATATGAGTATAAAATATCATGTAATCTATTGCCACACAATGGAAAATCTTGGGAAACACCACATACCATCCGATAATCAATATGGATTCAGAGCTTACCGATCGTGCGAAACACAGAACGTGAATTCTGTAGAGGCGGTCACAAGAGAACTTGACACACGAGGACAGATGAGCATGCTCATACATAACTTTTCCAACGCCTTTGATACGGTGCCACATTAACGCCTGCTTTCCAAAATGTCACACTACGGTATCACAAAAACACACTATAGTGGGTATCAGCATGGCTTACCAAGAGACAACAAAAGAAATGCATAGACAGACTAGGAATCCAGCCACAACAACATAAGTTACCGCATACATGTACGTACTGGATATAAATCTCATTTAATCTCTGCTTCAAGAAAGTGTTCTCTAAGCTGTATTTCAAAATAGAAGAAAATGAGATGTGGAATAAGTGTACGCGACACAACCTACAATACAAACGTAAATTTAAAACACCCACAATGGAAAACGGCCAGCAGCCTTCAATGTGACCAGCGGTCGCTGCTTGCTGTTTTTTGGCCCCTGGATTGAAAATAACTAAATATGATTCAAGCCCAATTCTAAAGTGCAAGGAAAATCCCTCTTCTTGACAAAAAAAACCAATTAATTATAGAGTCATACTTCTAAAGGCACAATAAAAACTAACTACATATTAAATTGGATAAACGGCCACAGTTGAGCAAGGCTGTCGACATCTGACAAGAAAAACAGAATAACAAAATATTACGGGCAAATCTGTACACCTTTGGTATCAAAGGATGCTTAATTCCTCTTGTTAAAACAACCGCTAAGAGAGAACAAGGGTCCCGACTCCCAATACGACGGGTCATATCCCAGAACCCCCTGTTACTTTATAACCAGGGGAGAACAGCAAATTTAAGGCAATAGTAGCAAATGGCAAAATTTAAGCAATTATTTAAGCAAACTAGGAAAGCCCAGACTGGTATCAGTTTAGAACCGACTACTCATGGCAACATGAGATAGTCTTAACCTGCAAAATTCCAGCGGTATCGCCGAAAAGTAATCCATGATATGATCCGACGTAGAATAGCGGGAACGATCGGGGCCCCTTATCTTGCCAAAACCCGCCAGCCTAAACTGTGACAAAATTTTATTATTAGAAATATTATTAACAATTATAAATTCTTATTATGAACATCATAAATTCTAAGTTCATGGTTCTATTTTAACTGGTCAAAGGTCCAATATGGTGTAATTTTTCTCTTGAATGTCCTTTCCATATGGCAATAATGTAACTGCTTCCATGTAATATGACAACAGTACAGCAACTATAACGTACTTGTCTGAAGTTCATCGCAGTAGAGAATCTCGCTTCCAACTTTCAAGGTAACTGAAAAATTAATACAACAGCAGCAGAAATTATTCTTACATCAACATATTATATATAAGGGAGAATATAGGGGAGGTGGGTGGGATTTTTGTTGGAGCAACTTTTTAACGAAGTGACCTTGCGATACAAGTTTTTGAATGAATGAACTGAGACGTCACAAATAATCAATAAAACCAGATTGAACTGGAAAATTCTTAGAACGGAGTAAACGAAATTATCGCACAAACCATTTATTCCCTATAATTAAATTGGTTTATCAGATTAATTGATAAACCCTATGAATTATAGAGTCATACTTCTAAAGGCACAATAAAAACTAACTACATATTAAATTGGATAAACGGCCACAGTTGAGCAAGGCTGTCGACATCTGACAAGAAAAACAGAATACCAAAATATTACGGGCAAATCTGTACACCTTTGGTATCAAAGGATGCTAAATTCCTCTTGTTAAAACAACCACCAAGAGAGAACAAGGGTCCCGACTCCCAATACGACGGGTCATATCCCAGAACCCCCTGTTACTTTATAACCAGGGGAGAACAGCAAATTTAAGGCAATAGTAGCAAATGGCAAAATTTAAGCAATTATTTCAGCAAACTAGGAAGGCCCAGACTGGTATCAGTTTAGAACCGACTACTCATGGTAACATGAGATAGTCTTAACCTGCAAACTTCCAGCGGTATCGCCGAAAAGTAATCCATGATATGATCCGACGTAGAATAGCGGGAACGATCGGGGCCCCTTATCTTGCCAGAACCCGCCATAAGAGTGGGTCTATACACACTCTCAAAACCCCCCCATCCCCGCGGTAGGAAATGGCAGTCGTGTTAAAATATTCACAACTTCATAGCTAGGGAACAAAAATATCGAGAATTTCAATGATTCTTAAGCACATTGCTGTTTATTAAGCGTAAGCTCCCCTACAATCTGTTTATATAGCTAAGATCTGAAGGTGTCTTGTAACTGGAAAACTGCACATTTGAAATTTAAATCAAGACCTTGCAACAACTAAAATCTGTCTTATAATTAGGGTTATTAAAAGCAATCTACACATTGTCAACTTAAATGAGTGCGCTATCTAGCGAAAACTATTAAGAGTTTCAAATAAATGAACAACCTTTAACTCAATATACAACATGATAATTACCAATACCTGTATGTACTAGTATATCAAATTATACTCTAGATACAAATTGACGCTGGGTGTGCTTCGTTGCAATTTTGACATTTGTGCAAAAACTTACAACTATATATTGCCATATGTGCAACGTAGACCACTGTTGTACATTCTACGGTAGTATTTTTGTTTTGGGTTTGCTGATGTGTTCCACTTTTGTGGTATCTGATTTGACGGTTTATCTTCCTGATTTTGAAAGCCTTCACTCGATTGACCTTGACTTTGACACCGAACCAGGTGTTATTAGTATTTGGGGTTGTTACGCACACCATCCACAATTCCATATCAATACCTCCCCATGAAGAGGATGGACAACGGGCTTTACGCATACGAAACTGTTCATCATACAGAACCCAACCCCCAGAACAACCCCTGGATGCAGCTAATCTGACCGTATGCAGATACTTGAAAAATTCCAATCCCTTTTCCGGACATTTTTCTAACATTACACTTGCATATATCATGAAAGCTAATGTCCATGTATCAATGTTTGTGATTGAATTGTGTTTTTTAAGAAGAACTGAAATGACACCCCCTCTTATAGCAAGTTCACCATCAACATCTAAACCATTCGACATACTTTGATTTGATTTGAAAAGTAAGCTTAAATCAACAAACTCCCCATTCCATATTTTGTCTTTGAGCTTAATAGGAACATTTGATGAAATGGGATCAAAAACACTAACCATAAAATCCGGAGACTTTTCACCTTGCGAAATTAAGCTACTATTAGTATCATTTTTACGTATAAACCTACCCTGAGTTTGTCCCTGGTTTGAACTGTTCAAAGTATAACAGATAGAGCTATCCGGGACCACATTTGTCTGCTCATCCCTCCTTATCATGGGATCATCGTTGACTGGCTGGAGATTATTAGGCATCTGCTGGTCTTGTGAAGCACTTACAGTAGATGAAGGTCTTGGAAAATGAACTACTCGAGGACGTTGGACTTGACGCTGATCCGCTTCAGACGCGATGTTTATGACAGGGCCACGTGCCATTGAAATATTAGCTGTTCGGTGACGATTTTGCGTTGGGCCGACGACATTTTCGGAGCTTTCAATGTCCATCCTTTGACCTCGCACTCTTGTGGGTGTATTATAACTGTCCTCAGCATGTATTAGCTGAATGTTAGTTTCGTGAATATGATCTGCCGACCTCGTGTTTGTCCTGTTTGAAGTTCTGGCTTTCTTTGGGCCTTTATCTGACTTCTTGATCTGCTGGACTTTATATGGAGACAGTCTTTTTCTATTTTGAGGCTTCATGGTAATTTCGATGACGGATGGTCCAGATGTTGAAACGAGTTTTCAATTTTTGTTGGAGCAACTTTTTAACGAAGTGACCTTGCGATACAAGTTTTTGAATGAATGAACTGAGACGTCACAAATAATCAATAAAACCAGATTGAACTGGAAAATTCTTAGAACGGAGTAATATACAATTATTGTCTTTTGATGAGGTAAATGTGTGGAGTTATTGACTTTTGAAAAAAACTGTTATTCACCGAGTCCAGTGGGAGAGGTGAATAACAAAAGGGTTTTTTCAAAAGTCAATAACTCCACACATTTACCGAATCAAAAGACAGTTATTGTTTTATTCAATCATACATAGTGACATAATAATTTGTTTTTTTTTTCGTTTTTTTTCTGTTTTTGTTTGTTTATTTTGTTTTGTTTTTTTATTTGGGGGGGGGGGGGGGGGGGTAATTCCCACTTCTCAGAAAAATACATATAAGAAAACAAAAATGAAAATATCACGGACGCATATCTCGCTTTTTTTTACAATAGGGGCACTTTTGTCGATTCGGCCATGGTGAAAATAAAGGCAAAATAAAACAGCAGATGAATTATCAAATTATTTAAGGGATGAACTTGTTCGTTACAAGGCAGTTCTGCAAAACCAGACCATACACCAGGTGGTGGCAACAGGACAAAGTGGAGAAATTGTGCTGCGTGACTTATCATGTTACGAATGCGAACAGTGTACAGAAGGACAATATCTCAAATGCAGTAATATTACCGTCCAATCCAGGAAACATATTGTGCAACAGGAATCTCAAGATACGACAAACAGGGACTTTGATAATGACGAGGATGAAACAACTGGCAGTGACGAGCAGTTAATAGAGAAAGACAGTATATTAGCGTTATACACAGATGACGAAAACGAGGAATATTACATCTTGAAGGCGCATTCCGAACCATTTATTTTGACAAGAAACGTAAGAGATAGTTGGGGGATTTTCCATGAAAAGGGAACAGAAGTAGTGAAAGGATATTATTTTGAAAGGATTGGCGATAGCAGTTTCCGATATAGAATGATTAAAGATATTGTGGCGATCGTTCCGTTATTATCAGTGAAACATATTTTGGTCAACGAAATAAATGACTGTGTTTTGGAGTTGAGTGAAAGTGACCATATGGACATACTAGCCGCATGTGATCAGTAATCTGAAGAATCGAATAAATTCTTGTTTGTGTGCAATAAATGTTACTGATATTTTTCTTTACTGTAGTTCCAAAATGCAACTCAGTTAAAAATTAGAAAAAAATTGTCCAACTGAAATTATCTTTGCTCATCATACATCATCATGTAGTTTCAATTTGGCCGACAGTTTGTCTTCAATTCATGTCCATTTCTGGTTAGGGATCGACCATTGACCTAGTTACTAGGAGGGGGGCTTGACTTACCGTAATTAAAAATACTTTGAGTTTTATTTTTGACTAGGATCAGGGTAAAAAAAAAGAATGTTCTGAAATGAAAATGTTTTTTTGTCATACAAATCAATGTTATCAATCTAACTTATTTTTAACAAAGGAATAACAAAGCTATATATCTTCGCAAAATAATAATTATGACTAACACCCCTACAGTTAAATGGTCAGTCCCTCAACAATAAACTAAATACAAACTTCTATACAATTTATGTAGCGTACGTTCTATCACTTTTAACGTCAATATTTGATGCTAAATGAGCGTAACGTTATATGCCACGAACATCGCGCGTAACATTCAAACAATTCATGATTTGATGATGCATCATCACACAAAACCGACATATTTGACCGCTGTAATGCTAAACAAGAGGCTCCCAGGAGCCTGAATCGCTCACCTGGTCTTGATGTTGACCCTATACTTTTGTAGAGCTAAATGAGCTGAACATTTAAGCAAGCAACAGCTTTTCTCTACCTGCAATAGTTTTCATTCTATAGGCCAAAAACACCATTTTTCACCTATAAGGGGCCATAATCCCTATAAGGAGTCATCTGACAACTTCGACCCTATGGAGACTTTTGTAGAGCTAAATGAGCTGAACATTTAAGCAAGCAACAGCTAATCTCTATGTGCAACAGTTTTCATTCTGTAGGCCAAAAACATGAAAAAACGCTATTTTTCAGGGGCCATAACCCCTATAAGGGGTTTTCTGACAACTTCGACCCTATGGAGACTTTTGTAGAGCTAAATGAGCTGAACATTTAAGCAAGCAACAGCTAATCTTTTATCTGCAATAGTTTTCATTCTGTAGGCCAAAAACATGAAAAATCTTTATTTTTCAGGGGCCGTAACCCCTATAAGGGGTCATCTGACAACTTCGACCCTATGGAGAATTTTGTAGAGCTAAATGAGCTGAACATTTAAGCAAGCAACAGCTAATCTCTATGTGCAACAGTTTTCATTCTGTAGGCCAAAAACATGAAAAATCTTTATTTTTCAGAGGCCGTAAACCCTATAAGGGGTCATCTGACAACTTCGACCCTATGGAGAATTTTGTAGAGCTAAATGAGCTGAACATTTAAGCAAGCAAAAGCTAATCTCTATCTGCAATAGTTTTCATTTTGTAGGACAAAAACATGAAAAACCGCTATTTTTCAGGGGCCGTATTCCATATAAGGGGTCATCTGACAACTTCGACCCTATGGAGAATTTTGTAAAGCTAAATGAGCTGAACATTTAAGCAAGCAACAGCTAATCTCTATCTGCAATAGTTTTCATTCTGTAGGCCAAAAACATGAAAAATCGCTATTTTTCAGGGGCCATAACCCCTATAAGGGGTTATCTGACAACTTCGACCCTATGGAGACTTTTGTAGAGCTAAATGAGCTGAACATTTAAGCAAGCAACAGCTAATCTTCTATCTGCAATAGTTTTCATTCTGTAGGCCAAAAACATGAAAAATCTTTATTTTTCAGGGGCCATAACCCCTATAAGGGGTTATCTGACAACTTCGACCCTATGGAGACTTTTGTAGAGCTAAATGAGCTGAACATTTAAGCAAGCAACAGCTAATCTTCTATCTGCAATAGTTTTCATTCTGTAGGCCAAAAACATGAAAAATCTTTATTTTTCAAGGGCCGTAACCCCTATAAGGGGTCATCTGACAACTTCGACCCTATGGAGAATTTTGTAGAGCTAAATGAGCTGAACATTTAAGCAAGCAACAGCTAATCTCTATGTGCAACAGTTTTCATTCTGTAGGCCAAAAACATGAAAAATCTTTATTTTTCAGGGGCCGTAAACCCTATAAGGGGTCATCTGACAACTTCGACCCTATGGAGAATTTTGTAGAGCTAAATGAGCTGAACATTTAAGCAAGCAACAGCTAATCTCTATCTGCAATAGTTTTCATTTTGTAGGACAAAAACATGAAAAACCGCTATTTTTCAGGGGCCGTAATCCATATAAGGGGTCATCTGACAACTTCGACCCTATGGAGAATTTTGTAAAGCTAAATGAGCTGAACATTTAAGCAAGCAACAGCTAATCTCTATCTGCAATAGTTTTCATTCTGTAGGCCAAAAACATGAAAAATCGCTATTTTTCAGGGGCCGTAACCCCTATAAGGGGTTATCTGACAACTTCAACCCTATGGAGACTTTTGTAGAGCTAAATGAGCTAAACATTTAAGCAAGCAACAGCTAATCTCTATCTGCAATAGTTTTATTCTGTAGGCCAAAAACATGAAAAATGGCTATTTTTCACCTTTAAGGGGCCGTAACCCCTATAAGGGGTCATCTGACAACTTCGACCCTATGGAGACTTTTGTAGAGTTAAATGAGCTGAACATTTAAGCAAGCAACATCTAATCTCTATCTGCAATAGTTTTCATTCTGTAGGCCAAAAACATGAAAAAATGCCATTTTTCACCTTCAAGGGGCCGTAACCCCCATAAGGGGTCATCTGACAACTTTGACCAAATGGAGACTTTTGTAGAGCTTTTGATTCTGAATCAGTAGCGTGGCCTCAGATTTCCTCTATCTCTTATACTTTTTGATTTATAAGCCAAAAACAGTAGTCTGACCCCCCTAGTCTATTTTTAGTAACGGCGGCCATGTTTTTTAACGGATCAAAAATCAAAACACAAGTTTGGTGCAGGACACCCTAAGGATCATTCATACCAAGTCTCATTAAATTCTGTTTGGTAGTTTCAGAGGAGAAGATTTTTGAAAAATTGTTAACAGACGACGACGACAGACGACGACAGACGACGACGACGACGACGGACGCCAAGTGATGGTAATAGCTCACATGGACCTTCTGGACCTTCGGTCCAGGTGAGCTAAAAATGACATAAGTATAAAAAAGTATAAAAAGGCAATTAACATTTTAAAGTTAGTATCAAATTATCAATAGTTTTACCAAAGAAGACTAAATTGAAAGATTTTACTAAAATTTCCATTTCATAACCTTTATTCAATAAACTTTTAAGCCAATTTTTTATTCCCAAAGGATTGTTTTTTAATTTATATGGTTTATAAACAACATTACCATAGAAATCGGGATGGGATATTCCTTTTAAAATCAAAATTCGACGTGTACAGTTAAATTTTCCAATAAGGTATAGATACATGTACCTTACCTTACCTTACCTTTCCTCTTCAAGCCATAGATACATGTAATTTTGATAAAATTTAATAAACGACTTCACTAATTTGTGGTAACGATATCCTTGTTTTAGTAAGTTTTTTTGTAATACACCGGTTTTTATCATTAAAATCAGACACACCATTGCAGATCCGAGCATATCTTACCAACTGTGAAATATATACTCCGTAAGGCGGAGCAAGTGGTACATCACCCTCTAGAAAAGGAAAATTAATAATAGGAAATGAAAAGTCATCCCGTTTATCATATATTTTAGTGTGTAATTTTCCATTGATAATACTTAAATCTAGATCTAAAAAAAGGGCATCTATCACCGGCAAGGTTAGATTTATTCAAAATTAAGTCCTTGGGATATACATGTATTTCCGTAATAAAATAAGTAAATGTGGGATTGTTTAGTGAAAGAATGTCGTCTAAATATCTATATGTATAATTAAAAGTTTCAATGAGATGTTGTCTGTTGGGGTCTTTTTGAAGTTTCGCCATAAATTGGGATTCATAACAATACAAGAAAAGGTCAGCAATAAGTGGAGCCCAATGAGTTCCCATAGGGATACCAATGACTTGGCGATAAATTGTTTTCCCAAAACGAATATTAATGTTGTCCTTAAGATAATTTAGAGCAGTTATCATTTCTGCATCAGTCCAATTGACGTAACCTTTATGAGTCTCGTTACTAAAAATACAATTTATTAAATAATTTAGAAACTTTAGAGCAGATATAGTCACTTTTAGATTTATCGAAACACCATTTTCAAATTGTTTTTTTTTTAATAAGATAGTGAGGAAGGTTGGTGTACAAAGTAGAAAAATCGTAGTTATCAACGGTATGGCAAGGACCTTCAAAAGCGCAAAGTTCCTCTCGTTCAGATTGTATATCGAAAAGGGACAAACTATCTCTTTTTGATCCTAAAGTTTTTGTGGAAGTTATAAACTTTTTAATTCAAAATTATTCGGCAAATGGGACGGGGTAGCATCGATTTCACAGGCAAAAAAAAACTTTAAACCGGCATATAAAATTCTAACATTTTATTCATTTGCCAATTATTTCTCCTCCGTCACCACCCAAGGGCACTTCGCAAATAAAGTTGCGATTTTCTTCGCAATTGTCGTCCGCCCATTTGTAACCTCTGTGTAGGTCCATCAAGGCACAGTGTTGATAAAAGTTGGAATTGTCTGGTTCTAATGGTGCCCAGTTTGTGTACGACATCGCTTGATTACTAGGCAACCATAACCACTTTCCTTCATTTGCAAGATCGGTAGCTCCAATCCAAAATAAAGCGGGTGAAAACGAGGCTACAATATATATATGTAAAGAAACGGCTAGTACATGTAGGAGTGGAAATTTGCTTGTTGAAGATTGCTTTAGAAATATCCGAACCTAAGAAGAAGCATCATACATTGCTTAGTAAATTGTTATATTTTGTTATTCAAATTATACATTTAATGACTTGGAGTGATTGTTTATATAAATATATATAGAGAGAGATTTTGTCCATTGCACATTATTCATAATTCTATAATAATTTAAAGTTTTGCTCATGTTGTTATTTCCATTCCGAAATGTCAAGTCGGTTCTGCTCAACATTCACAAGTAGTTCCACTGATGATGAAATATCAAACATGGCGGATCCAGAAGATTTCAAACGGGAGAGTGCGCAATTAAGATAAAAAATCTTCTGGAACTTTTTGTTTCATACAATACTAACTATTTTTTCTTGTCATACAGGAGGGCGCACATCCGACACGCCGGTCCTAAATCCGCCTTTGTGTTCAACAGATTAAAAAAAATATCCCCGTCCAATTACTAAATTATTTATTTGTTGTTAAGATTAAGTAAGTCAATCGAAGAGAAAACAGTTTATTTGTTAAGCATCATTTATTACCCTTCTTGACTTTCCACGATCCCGTTGCACCAAAACCAGTAGCAAATGCCACATAGTTGACGTCATGTGGCGATGTGTCATTCCACGTCATGAATGTCTGCTTCCCTACGTCATTTCCTTTGCCAACTTTGATGACATTGTTTGTCCAACTGACCCAGAATGGAGAGTACTTATTACAGTCTACCGGATGCTGCTGTTGTACATTGGTGTCCATGTGAGCACACTGCTTACAGTCTTAAAGAAATAATTAAAAGTTTTTTTTAATATCTAAGGCTCACTAACTGAACATTCGGCGAGGAAATAATTGTAACAACATTAGCATATTCACAATGATCGAGCTTTTTGTGCATCAATCTTTATCAACAGGTTAAAACGGTAAACATATTCGAAATAGTGATAGGATGTCTTAGTTAAGAAGGACCAAAAATGTTATCTAAAACCTATCTGAGCTTTTTACATACTTTTTGCCATAACCCTTAATGCTTACCCTTACACTAACCCTTAAATCTAACCCTAACCCTAACTTTAACCGTAACCTCTATCCTAATCCTAAACTAACCTCTAACCCTAACATTAACCCTAACCCTAACTTTAACCCTTACCTTAATCCCAACCTTAACCCTAACCCTAATCTAACCTAACCCTAATCTAACCTTAGACCTCACCAACCGAACTCTATCTCTTACCCTGACCCCCTTACCCTAACCGTAATCGTATCCCTAACCTTAAGCTTAACCAAAACATTTCTAAACCAAAGCCCTTAGTTAAACCCTAACCTCAACTCCTAACACTAAAGCGAACCCTTACTTAAACGCTAACCCTAACCATACTCTCGCCTATCTTATTAATAACAAGTAGCCATTCCTCAAATTTAAACCCTACCCATAACTTTAACTTAAACCACGCACTTCTCTACACCGTAACATTAACACCCTTCATACTTTTATTCATCTCAAAAACATATTATAAGGCAGAGCCTTATAGAGTCATAAAGCTATCTGATTTTCTCGTTTTTTCCCGTCTATACAGGGTAAATCGGTCAGCCAATATTCTTACCACGGGATCTATTCAACATTAATCGTGTATTTTCATTGTTTCAATGTATTTTAAATTGTATACAGATTGTCTAAAATAAGAGGTACATCTGAATACCCCAACATAAATGCATTATAAATGTGCACTAGCTATCGTATATCAATACACGTTAATGTTTACTTAACCATTGTTTACCTTTGACCTTTGATCAAGTGGGCGGAGCCTAATTACAGATATAAGAATGCGGAGCAAACAAAGAAAATTGATGTGCTATGTTTCAAGTTTATGAAACATAGATCATGCTTAGATTTTGCTCTGCCTTTTAACGCTTTAGCGCTTTGATTTTAATGGCGATCCCATTTTGTAAGTTAGTACATAATTACATCGACTGTCTACATAGTACGCAAGTTGACTTTGTCAAAATTTTTCTTGTCGACAAACCAACCGGGATATTTAGTAAAGATAGTTGAGAACAAAAACAGAGTTATATAAATGTTGGATGATATTGCTGGGATATGTTTCCAATGGTCACAAAAGATCTGCCGTGTTTTTAGAAAATTTTTTCAACAGTGTTACAAGTCTAAAGATACGTGTTAAAACAGATAACCTTTCTGAGGAACGAATCATTCACGGTTAAGATTACAATGAAATTATAAGCAGTTGCTACATAATAAATTGACATCTAGTTGGATTGAGATTGTCATGCACCCAAATTTATCAGAAATGAAAAGCTCCGGTAAATCAACAAACATTTCGCTCTATTAAGTAAAAAATAGGACATCTAATGGGCCATTAAATGATACCCCGCCACGATATTCAACAATAGTTAAATATATTTGTATAATATAATTTATATACGATACATATATATTATAGAGACGGAAAAGAAACGAGTCATCTTTCTAAGACCAGAAAATTTCATCATTGTCAAATTTGGAAAATTTAAAAAGTGGCAAATCTTCAAAAAAAAAATTCGGATCATCCTGAAAATTGAACTTGACCTGTATTAAATTTTACTCAACAGCTGTGCAAAATATCATTAAAATCCTTTGACCTTCGGGGGACAGACAGACAGACAGACGGACGGACGGACACGGAAAAAAACTGAGGTTATAACATAATACCTCGCCACTTCGTGTGGCGGGGTTTAAAAATGACTTTTACACACGCTCATATAAAACATTTTTATCGAATACTTTTTTCTACGTCTCTGATAAGGTCACCAAATTCCATCTATCCGGTGAAAACTTTTTATTACACAACGTCATTTTCTCAGATTCTGATGAATATCAGTTATTTCTTGTCATCCGACATTTGATTTGAAATGTACTTTCTGCTGTTGACATTTTGTATGCGCGTGTCATCTGCTGATTTGAAAAGAAGAAAAGGTCAACTGAAGAGGATCCCGACAGGGAAGTGAGTAGGGAAAACATTTTGAAATTAACCAGAGGGGCCACGTCGTTAAAGATGGGCTATGGTATTATCAAAATCTTTTTTAAAATACACTTTTGTGTTGAAGATCAAAAATATAAATTACCCGTCTAAATTTCAAAATTGTCTAAATCCTAAAGTTCTACCTACCGCAGATATAGGTTGATCTTAGTCATTAATTGATTTTTGTGTTCGATATTTTTGGTTTTACTGCTTAATGTTCTTCACATTCTGGATATACTATTTTGCTGTTTCAATATTTGGGGGGACGCCTCTAATGAGTCTTAAATATACCAAGCGCGCATCAGGCGTCGAAATTTTTTTTGAATGGAAATGTAACTTTTATTTCTACGTGAACTCATTTTACTAGTGAAATTAGTTGAAATGAAATGATGATAAATGAAATATGGGGTGGGACGGAAAGCAAAGGAACAGTATTTTTTTAGACCATGGGTGGGGGCCAAAAATTTAAATATATGTCGTATATGGTGCACAAAGGGGTCTTTTAAGTACATTAAGCGTGGTTCTCTTCACACACGTTGCGGTCGGATTTTCCTCATTATGACAGGACTGCCCCATTCAACCACCTGGGACACACCTCGCAGTTGCTTTATGGGCTAAGCGGCCTAACCCGATGTTAGGTTTTTGAGCGCTCTTAATTGGACTTTTACCGAAAAGCTTAGTGCTGCTGCGGGCCTATTCGCCACCGGGAACCCGCACGGGTTAACTCATTTTACTAGAAATGTCTACCTTCAAATGCCTACCTCTTATTACAGATTGGTGGTCTCCCCAACCTCCGATGACGATTTCATAGGTGTCCCGTGTATCTACCCCTTTGTCTTTGGACAGTGCTATGTGGGCATCGTTACAAGCCTTTACTTCAAAAGCAACCGACGTTTGACCTCTGACATCAATTCCAAGGTCATAGATATAGTGATAAATGTAATCGTTGCCAGTCGCCAATGTGAATTCTGTTTCTGAAAAAAAAGGTTTAAATAGATTCAAAATTTTAGAACCACGTGTTGTATGTCAACAGTTAACATCAACTAAGAGACCAGAAGGAACATGCAATGCTAAACTATTTAGACCTATTGATATAACAATATTATATTTTCGCAACGCACACCCACATCACCCCACTAAATTCTGATAAATATCTAAAAAACATGTGTCGCAATAGCAATTATATTTGACTCACATGCAGGGGACATTTTGTGTGTGTTTATGCTGAATTTAAGCCATTGTTTTGAATATAAATCAGAATACACTTATCAATTCCATAAACGTCTGTAAAGCTATGAATGAAGTCGTAAGGAATTAAATACAAATGTTTTCACATGTTATATAGAAGAAGTATTTAGAATTTTCTAATGGAATAAGAAGCTCATTTATTTTCTTACCATTATATCGGTTAGCTATCTGGTTAGCCAGGAAAGTCTGAAGATCTCCATCTACTATTTGTGGTAAATGTCCACCAACTACACTGCAATATTCCTGAAAATCAATAGTTGCTGCATTTTCAGTTTTGGTTTTAATACCGTGGGTTTCGTAATTTTTTTCATTTAATGTTATTACATGAATCCTGTTATACTGAGTTTCTACATTTTATTTGTATTGTTAGTTGTTTTTGTGTTTCTAGGTCACTTGACAAAATGCCAAGTGAGCTTGTGTCATCACTATAGATCTGTCGTCGTCTGTTGTCTGTCATCTCTTCTGAAACTTCTGAATTAATTTGGCTTAAAGTTTGTAGGAATGTCCTATGACATGTTTCAAATGATCGTTCTTAATTTCAAATAAGTTCGACAAAAACATGGCCGCTGTTACTAAAACTAGTATAAAACATAAATGCTGGGTAAAATCACTAAGAATGGCTTATATCTCAGTAACTATAACTGATCGAAAAAATCCGAAGGACCCTTGGCTCTTCTGAAAAAAAAATTCTACAAATCTTCATTGTTTCGAAGTTTTGAGATGACCCCTAATAGGGTTATGACCCTTTAATGGTAAATACAACGTTTTGTTTTTCCCGTTTTATCATGTAGAATGAGAATAGAGAAAAGCCCTTACTTGCATGAACATTCAACTCATTATATGATCGATTCAGGCTACTGTGAGCCTCTTGTTTGTTTCCGACCTGGATCAAGATGATCGGGGTTATTTGTCGTTTGCTATCTTTCAAGGTTGCTTTTGTTATTATTTATACCACCACTAGATAAGACAACTTAACTTTATCAATAAAGGAACTTACAAAATTACCGAACTGAGATGACCATTCTCATACCAAACTGAGATGATCATTCTCATACTAAACTGAGATGAACATTCTCATACCAAACTGAGGTGACAATTTTCATACCAAACTGAGATGATCATTCTCAAACCAAACTGAGATGACCATTTTCATACCAAACTGAGATGACCATTCTCATACCAAACTGAGATGACCATTCTCATACCAAACTGAGATGACCATTTTCAAACAAAACTGAGAGACCATTTTCATACCAAACTGAGATGACCATTTTACAACCAAACTGAGATGACCATTTTCATACAGAACTGAGATGATCATTCTCAGAGTCCAAGATGAAAAAAAAACAAATGCAGATGACTTACTGGAGACATGGGAGATCACAATGATCCTGGCTTAGTTTAAATCACTATTGTTATGATGTTCACTTGTTTTCAATAAAAGTAAATTAAACAAAATGAAAACAGATATTCGATTTTCATTTCTTCCGCTGATTATATTATAATAGATTAAAAATAAATAGTTACCAAAGCCGATGCCCAAGTGATTTGAGATCCAACAAATCCATAACAGTTTTGGTTGCCAACATACTTTACAAAACCCAGAGGACAAGCCCCTCTATCTTTATTGCAAAAAAGAATAAGATAATTTAAATCTTTGATGCTGCTGTTTTACAATTGTGAATTGTTGTTTTGTTTCTATTTGAACTATATCACAATAAAATATAAAAAGTTATAGTTACAAAAAATATTTTTCAGCACACTTTATCTAACCTTAACTGCATTTCAAGTTTGTACTTTGTGATACATCATGCCTTTTACTTAACAATCAGTCATTTATTGT
Source organism: Arcuatula senhousia (assembly GCA_963971305.1). Lineage (NCBI taxonomy): Eukaryota > Metazoa > Mollusca > Bivalvia > Mytilida > Mytilidae > Arcuatula > Arcuatula senhousia. The sequence continues at coordinate 53,114,237 of OZ020304.1, forward strand.
TTATGTTTTTTCTCCATCTCAATAGGTATCCTATCACTAGGTACTTAACAAAAGTTAACAATAACCGGTTCAAGGATGTCCTCTTTATATTTGGAGTTAAATCTAGACATTTACTCTTACTAGAAGACCGTCTAAAAAAATAGCCTTTTTTTTTTGGAAAACGAGATGAAATTTTTTATTGCAAATAGTAAATTTTAAAATTTCTTTCATATGTGATGTGTAAACTTTTCACATTTTTTTCCATTGGATCGGTAGTATCATGAACAGGTGTGAAGGGTCAGTAGGTGACGCAGCACGTGTTTTAACAGTGCGCACACAAAATAAAGTTCCTTATAAAAATCATTAAAATAACCCTTTTTATCGAAAAAAAAAAATCACATTTTATCACTCGGTTAGTACCGATAAAGAGAATATAGGACTTTCTATATCTTGAGATCGAGTTTATCAGTGATAAACTCGATCTCAAGATTCAAAAGTCCTATATTGGGGGGGTGTAGGAGGGGGTCTGATCCCGAATCCCGAACTAATTTTTACAAAATCCCGTCATCCCGACTTAAAAATGAGAAAATCCCGTATCCCGGTAAAGTTGATATAATTTTATCCCGGAATCCCGAACTTAAATTGTCTAAATCCCGGAATCCCGAGCTTAAATATGGCCAATCCCGGTGTCCCGAAAAAGGTCCTACCCCCTCTATATTCTATATTTATTGGAATGTGACCATTTCCTATCATTGTCGCAATGGTTTTTGAATAAAGTGCACCATACATGCCAAAGATAGATCTCTTGAATAAGAACACTGTCAGACGTTTGTCATAAGGTTTTATTTGGTGTTCTTTTGCAAAATCTGGCTGGTACTAAACACGTCATTGGGTTTATCGCACCAAACAAGAACTGCTCACTTACCCAGAGCCCATAATACTGTCTTCTAAACAGACCATAATAATAGAATAGACTTACCAGAATTTTGTCCCAAAATATTTATAAACGTTGTGGAAAAAATAAATACAAACTTCCACATTATGTCGATAAAAAGATAAGTCGTGACTCTATAAACAGAAGTCCTTAAAATCGGTTATCTGGTTCCGCAAATCATTAGATTCTGATATCTAGAACATTAAACAAGTTTTTATAGGTTAAGGAAACTATTTGTCTCTGAAGGATACTTTCACAAACTTAAGAACTACATCGACCATTGTTTTTCGTAAAAAGGCAATTGATAAAATTGCATCCCAGATTAAATTCTTTTTATAAACAACGATTTCGAACATGAACAAAAGCTTGTCTTTGCTTTTTATTTTACTTTGAACTTTATCTTCAATACTGGATTAAGAAGCAGGTTTTAAACATAATCCTTTTTCTTATCAACTTTTTTATGCATATGTTTTTGTTTTGTTGTATCCAGTCCCCTTTTGAGTCGAAATAAATTAGATATTCACACTTAAAGTTGGTCAAAAATTAATTTGATTTTAAGCTTAATTTGGAAAGGCGCAATTACGCTAAAAATCTGAATGATTGTTATCACAGAAAAGGACAAAGGAAGAAAGCGGTTGGTCATTAGGCTGTTGTTTGCCGTTTTCTACTATAAATTGTCCTTACCTCACTTGGCGTCTGTCGTCGTCGTCGTGGTTGTCTCTTATCCGTTAATAACCTTTCAAACATCTCCACCTTTAAAACTACTGGTCAGAATTTGATGAAACTTGGCATGATTAATCCTTAAGAATTTTGCACAAAAAAAATGTGTTTCGGTTTTTAGCATGTTTAGCCGTGATAGTTGCTGATTTGATTAGCCACGGCTAAAGGTACGATAACCTTTCAGTAACTGACCAGATGGTTGTAATGCCTCATTATATATCAATATACACGCTCGCAATATAGTTCCCTTTACAAGAACGAATCACTACTCTACTTTTTCACTAAACATAAACAATCTATAAAATTAGATTATCCCAGCTACCAGTACTTACAGTACTTTGATTGATCCTGTTTAGACCATGGTCGCTCTTGCTTAACATAGAACAAATTTTTAGGTTTTAGGGGTCTTTGGAATCAAAAGCTCTATACAAAAGTCTTTCATGGGTTGAAGTTGTCAAAGGACCCCGTATAGGGGCGAATGTCCTTTTAAGGGGGTATTCTTCTGAGGTTTCAGTCTCGTTGAAATCTCGTTTGTGAATAATTTTAAACCTTGCCTTATAATTGAAAACTTTTGGTGGATATATATCAAATGATGATCCATCTAAATTTTGTCAAAAAGTTATGAAGATATGATAAGTAGTAATATGAGATATGCAGCATTTTGATTTTTGACCAAATTTTAGTTACCATTGATCTGAATCTTAATTTAGCCAATTTCAGGGTAGGGGTAGTAAAATTCATTTTTCCAACAAAATATTCATGCAATTCATATAATTTCTTTTCTAAATTCAAACAGATATATTTGTCCAATTATTTCAAACGAAAATGGAGAGTTTTGAGGTTTTGGTATGACATGTATGATAAAAATTTTGAAAAATCTAGATTTTTTTCCGGTTTTATGGTGTCTTGAAAATAACCTAAAAAGGCACATTTTTGGGACTAAATTTTCTTATATCATCACGGACATATACTTTTTTAAAGTTAAATTTGTTCAGAATCATGGCATCTACCAATATGGAAACTTTGAGAGAAAACTTGATTTTGAAACTTGATATTTTAAAGAAAATTACCTCAAAATAGGCCAAAAAAATGATGAAATTTTGGGTAAATTGTCAAAATAGGCCCTTTTTAAATTGATTGCTGTAGCGAACTTAAATGCACACGGACATATTGTTTTCTTAGTAAATTTGATTTTCTCGGGGTCTTAGCATTTCAAAAATGTAGGTTTGGGAAAAAACTTGATTAAGGAAAATTTTGATCCCTCAGAAGAATACGTCCTTAAGGAAAAAGATATAGCGTTTTTTGTTTGTTTTGCTTTTAGAAAAAAAATATTGTAGATAGAAAAACTCTGTTGCTTGCTTAAACATTCAGCTCACTTTGATCTACATAAGTCGTCATTGGATCGAAGTTGTCAGATAACTCCTAATAGAGGTTATGGTCCTTAAAGATAAAAATAGTGGTTTTCTTCATGTGATTGCCCGGTAGAATGAGATCTATTGAAGAAAGAAAAAGCTCTAGCTTGATTATACCTTCATCTCATTATCATTCCCATTGTGTCGAAGCTGTCAGATGACCCTGAATGAGGGCATGGCCCCTATAGGTGAAAAGAAGTTTTTTTCATGTAACTGCCATATAAAATTAAAACTATTACAGAAAATGAACAGCTTTTTAAACATTCAGGTTCTAAAGCTCTAAAAAAGTCTCAATTGAGTCGAAGCTTTCACAAGCTCCCTTATAGAAGAGACCCTTAAATTGGTTCGAGACCACAGCTACCTTCAATTTTCGTTGTCCGCTAATATTGTTCCTAATAAAACATAGTATTTCTTGTAAATGATATTGTAATGTTAGTTTTTATGACTAAAGGATGAACTTGGAGTGAAATGAGAGATGAAAGATAGTATAGATTTATCAAGTTTTAATTTTTTTGAAATTCATAAATAAAGTTGTGATTCGGCTAAGTGCAAAAAGGTGACTTTTTCATTTTTCAAGCACCTTTATTCTAATCCTCATAGGTGTAAATTAAAAAAAAACATTTTTTTTTTAGATGGTAGGATTTTCAGAATTTTTTACTAAAGTTCTGGAAGCAAATGAACTTTATGTGGCCAAAGTTGCGTTTAAAAAGAAATGGTGGGATTATTTTTTAAATTGACATAACTTGATATTGAAAATGCATTGAAAATTTGGAAAAACTTTCTTAAGCTTTACAGCTTCAACGATAGCCGGTAATAACCTGTGTGTAAGATACAAAAAATTACTTGAACAGTTTAAAATAGGTACTGAATATGAGAAATTAAATGGCATAAATGATATTAATGGACCATGGCCATGCATTGTGCTTCGCCAAAAAGAAAACAACATTTTACATTTTGAAGTAAAAATATTTAATATGAAATATTTTCTTAAATACATTAAAATCTTCATTAAAAAAGGTTAGTGTTTCTATTTGAACACAACAGACATCCCTCTACCTCATTCTACACAACATATCTCTGATTTGTTGTCCCATTCCTAAATAGATGATAAAATTAAACCCAAATCCAAACATGAGAGTAAGTTCTCGTAGGGTTGACATAAAAGCACTTCTCTTGGTGGAAATTGCGCCTTGATTTGGACTAAATACCATCATAAGTTTATGATAAGCATTTATAAACTCAGACAACAAGAAAACAACACAAATTACGACTACAGTTATTGCCGAACGTCTGTTTCTTGCTCTAGCAGATTCTGATTCTGTCCACGAACCTGTTCGTCGGGCACATGTAAGTTTACACGTTATAATAAAAGTGCAAAGTATAGTTATAAACATTGCTATCGCATAGACTATAGACATGGACATCGAAAACGGCAATAAATCAAAAGAGCTATTGGGTGTTGACTTTTGCCAACAGCACGTCCCACCTCTAACTCTTAGCGATTGAGATTGTACTGAAAACTGAATAAGAGACAGCGCTAATATTCCTATACATGAACAAACGGCCCACTTTAACCAAAAAGTTATTCCCATGTATGCTTTGCTCTTCAACGGAAACAGAATGGCGCATGATTTTTGAATACACAAGTTAGCGGTCATGACAACGGACATCATATGAAAAGCAACAGACATCTCAGCTACAAAGTTGACAACTATACAAGCTGGAAAGTTGAGAACATAACGCGTAGCCAAACCATAGTCGAACAAGTTTAACACGTGCGCGAATTTGTGATACACAAGAAACGGTAAAACATTTGTGACGGTCATGATCAAAGCTGTCAATGTGTCTGTGACAGCAAGAAAGGACAACAATATGGTAGCTGGGGTCCGATTTTCTTTTTTCTGAAAGACGAACAATACAAAAGAATTCAGTACTAAAACGACTATTGTTAGTACAATTTGGACAATAACAACTGAAAATGGTAAAATATCTACTGCCCATAAAGTTTCACTATAATATTTGCAGCCTTGAGCAAGTTTGAAGCAGTTGCTTCTTTTGGCCAAACCGTTAATTTTTCTAACGGTTGATATTTTATAATTATTAGTCCATGGTTGTACATTTACACCTGCTTTCATAAATGATTTCTTACAATTAAGACTTTCAAAATAAACCAATACATTCCATGATTGTAGGTTATCATTTATTTCAAGCTGCATGACGTTATAGTAATCATCAGAGAAAAACAAGTTATATTCATCGGTGAAACCTATCCTGCGATAGCAATGACTTTTAACTTTTAATAAGTTTTGTAAATCATAGCCTGAAATGCTGCTCCCATTTTGTAGAAGGTGATCTCTGACAAAAGATGAACACGAAATATCGTTTGCATGAGGATCATGACTTATGTTTCCTAATTTGCAATACTCTGTGAGCATCCATGGTGACTCAAGAAAGTAAATTTCAAATCCAGAAAAATATGGTATTATAGCGTCTTGAACATATGACGAATAATAAGCCTCTCCATTTGAAAAGATCTCCTGCATTTCACCAGTTACTGTGATATTGTATAAGTCACTATTGCATATGTCCAAAGTTAAGCAATCATGCCAAAATGATAGGTCGCATTCAATACCTTGATCCAATTCGGTCGTAAATATGACAATATTCGAGTCATTGGCTCGGTTATCCGTATTGTTGACAAACTTTTGACAATCTAACGGCACATACAAGTAGCTATTGTACACTTCCATATCATCAAACAACGCCTGTTTCTTAAACACTCTTACAAATAGTTTGCCCACGGTTCCATTGGTTGTCAAAGCTGCCGATGTCAATGTGAAATAGTCGGACTTATCACAAAATTTGGAAAAATTAGAAGCAATTTGTGTTTCTGCACTTATATAAATATGCATCGATGCATAGGAGAGTAAAATTGTCAAAATATATCTTACAACTGAAGACATTGTTCGCATCTGATACCGTACTGCTTACTGCTCGCATCACATAATGTGGTATTCTCTGTCTTTTCTCGGTATAAAAAGGCAATTGAATGTCAACGATGCCATCTTTTTTTCAAGTGTCATTTTTGACAGTAATGATTTGGCCTTATGATTTAATTTGTTAATAGCTGCAGACAGAAATTTTTAATTGATTCTTCCTTTATTTTGTAAATAAAGCAAACAACCATATATACGTAAAAAAGTTTTAGACATAATGCGTCCTGTCTGTATGATTTGTTCACAGAAGATCAACGAATTAACAAGGACATAAAAAAAAATGGAAAGACTATACTCTCAAAAATCAAATACATGTAAATTAAAATTTTAAAATAATTCTGGCCCTAAATTTTTGTTACTTTTACCACACATTTTTCTAAAAAGTTAAGATACTTGCACTATCAAAATTATTTCTAAATAGCATATACAAAAAATAAAATATTGGCCTAATGGTAAAAAACAACAACAAAAAACTACAAAAACAATGACTTTGATTGATGAAGGTTACTTTCGATTTTCAAGAGATAAACACAAATTGTTTTTTCATATGAAAACAAGAAAGCACATTGTATGCTATCTGTATCAATCTGAAGTTCTATCATGGCTATGCGTTAGTTCTCCGTATCCGAATCTTGACAGGCCGCGCAGCTTTTCCTACACTGACGAAGCATGTATGCTGGATTTCTCCTGCATTCACCAGATTTAGCCCATAATTTACAAAGTCGGTTCTCATCCGTACATTGACTTTTATCTGAAAAAAAAGGTTTTATCTTACGTCATGGTATGGTATTGCTTGAACTGATGTCATTTTTGGTGCACAAATAGTTTCACCAAATAAAAAAGTCAATTTTAGATACATTTACCCTTATGGATCACACGAGTTTACTCTCTTTCACACGTGAATTTGCTTTGCTTATTATAGTTACATATTCAACCAAAACAAAAAAGCAAGAAATTTCATACAAAAAAAACCCCAAACCCACCCACCCAAAAAATAATAACAAAACACAAACAAACAACAACAAAAACGAATCAAATACTTACTTCTAGAAATTGAACAAGAATCACAACTTAGTGGACAATTTTTTATCATGTATCCTGGATTTCTCCTGCATTCACCGTTTGCTGCCCAAGCTTTACAACTTCTTCTAGAATCTTGACAGTCTGAAAACAAATCATGTATCAATGAAAAGTTAAATGGAAATATGCTAAAGTTTATTGAATTTTGAAGGAATGTCTTAGGCTCTTATCTGCACTGATTTTTTTTTCAAAACCGCTAAAAAAAATGAATAAAATTTTTATAAGAACTGTAATTGATGTAAACATTTTAAAAATCTACAATTCAATTGAAATAAAACAAATTTTACATGAATGCTTATAAAGAAAGTTCAAAAAGTTTTTCTTTATTACAAATCGATTGAGTAATACACTTTGATACCAAGGAGACCAAGGGTAAATGTACGAGTTGAATATCGATTCAAAGTACTGAAAGCGAGATTAATCTACAACTTTTAAAGATTGTTCAATGTTAAGTGTAAAAGTAGAAAGGAACTATATTGCAAGCGTGTATTGGTATCTGAATTGATATGTGATGAGGTCACACGACCATCAGTCAGCTTTTAATTGGTCAGTTACTGAAAGGCCATCGTACCTATAGCCGGAACACCCAAAGCTTTTGTTGGCGTTGGTGTAGTTGTAGTGGTCGGCAAGGTGGTCTTTCTACCAAAACTAATAGTTACGTCCGCTCCAGGTGTATCAACGTCTTTGTTGGACTCGCCAACGCTTGTGTTTTTATCTTCTAAAATGTAAATTCTAAAGTAAGTACATGCTTAGCTTTATCTATAAAGATACCTTTTTAGTTTGAATTTCTATTGAACATAAATACAGTGGACAAAACTTGCACACGAGACAATGTGAATATTTTTTGCATCGGGCGTCAATTACAATAAAAAAGTATAAAACGTCACTAGATCACTAGATGTAAACACAACTATATTTTGGGAAATTGTTTAATCTCCCGAAGTTTTGAAATGTAAAAAAAAATCAAAAGGACAAGTAGGCAAGTAGAACTTTTCTACAAGTACTGGACAGCACAAAATAGCGCAAATTAAAGTTCCGAGAAACCTTTTTGACAGTTACGCATAACAGGATAGATCCTAAAAGACGCATAAATAAATTCGTTTCTATAATACATGTAATACTTGTTTAGCCTTGCCGTTAAGTTACCCTCTAAAGTCAGTCTGAGTTTTATAAACACAACAAAGACAATCTGACATAACTATAAAGGCGTAATTCAATATTTAAGCCATTTTCAAATTGTATGCCAGAAACATACACATGACTTTAGTATTTACTTTACCTTTAACAATTCTACAAGAGTCACAGCTTTTAGCACATTTTATCAACATAAACTCTGCATTTCTTTTACACTCCCCTAAATTAGCCCACTCCTTACAACTTGAATCCCCGTCAATACAACCTTCTACAAAATGATAGACTAAATTCAAGTATGTTATGCATGGAATTAGCCTTCTTGGTTGTTCAACTGACTTGCTTTCTAAAAGCCTATCATTTAATAATTAACAATAGAAAATCATTTCAGGGGCATTAATAAAATCATTATTAACTTGAACTAGTATACATAAAAACGAGACGAAACGAAGTACAAACAGCTAATAATATACACATGAATGCAGGTGGTAATACCTTTCAGAAGCTGTTTTAGAATTCCTCACTCTAGCTGGTTGTTGCAAAAATCATTCGTCTGCCTGTTTGGTACATTTTGTGATCTCAAGAAAGATTATTGAATGCTTTTTTGACAAACGAATGTGTGTATTTAATAAACAAAAAATTTAAATATTATTCATAAGTTATTTCCATAATGGCATTCTTAAAGTTACCGAAATGAAAGTGTTGAGACAGAAATTAAATTTATATATAAATAGTTATACAGAACTTTAGATTTCCAGAATGAACTGCCACTTACTTATGATTTTTCCACTTTCACAGACTTTGCAGCTCATTTGACATTCATAAAGCATGAAGTTTGGGTTTTTGTTGCACTCCCCTATTGACGCCCAAAACACACAAGATGTGTCCTTGTCAAAGCATTCTGTAAATAAACAAATTACAAATCATACAATGGTGTAAAGCCCAGAAAGACGTGCCAATAAATGACTTATATCAAAATACAATAACAACGGCTATGCCTTATAGTAAAAATACATCAAGAAGGATTGGTTCAACCAGGTTGTTGGTCTACATCTAATTCGTACAGTAATACCATTGACCAAAGTGTCTTTCTTTGACCATTTCAAATTGACTTAACTACAGAAGGTTTTCCATATCAGGTCCAAAATCATTTCGACAGTCCCATATAATGCCGAGGAACTACTAGTATTTCGACCTTATGTGGAAAAAAATCTATGTCATAATCTCTTGATCGCATCATTTTGTAAGGAAACTTACTTATGGGTCTTTTATACACAGAAATGAAAACAATTTTCTCTTTTATTATTATTGTTTGATTGAAAGTACATTCTTTACATAATCCGAACATCATTTAATGTTTGTTTAGGGCGGAGTAAATGACAGCACACGTGCATGCGAGGCTTTGATATGGATAACAAGTATTCTCATGAGCACACGAGGTCTTAAAATGAATAAAAAAAACTTATGGCATTTTCGCCCCCTGGTCAGATATGGCTTGGACATTTCCGATTGTTTCATCTGGGCAACTTTTGGCATATTAACTTGTGTGATAAAATTATTTACGAATGCATAAATGAATGGTTTTGATTTATTTATTTATTTATTTATTTATTTATTTATTTATTTATTTATTTATTTATTATTATTATTATTATTATTATTATTATTATTATTATTATTATTTATTAAACTACATGTACCTCCTTTACATTTTTGCCTGGAAGATAAACCATACCGGTCAGATTCATCATACGAATTCATCTCAAAACCCGTAGAGTTCAAATCACAGTCCATTTTTAACTCTTGGTCCATTTCTGTCCCTATAAAATGATCAGTAAAGCTGAAAGATTAAACCGACTCTCTCTCATCATGCTCACATGTTTACTGCATCACTTATCTAACACGGATTTAGTATCATTTTAGAAAGTATGTTTTTCAAGTTTGGTGTCAATAAATAAATATCAAGTGAATCATTGTTTCATTCAATTATAGATTTTGTTTCCAGTTATTTCTGAAATTGAGAGTTTTAGTTATAATAATTATATAATGGCATTGGGTCAACTCAATACTGCAATGTATAAATTACTTTGTCATGACTGTTCCCAGAATTTATAACTGTGAACGCCATGCTATTTCACTTTCAGTGAACGGCTTAATCAATACAAATTATTTTGGTTAAGGTAGGCACATCTAAAGATTTTTTACTTAATAAGTCTAAAGAGGATATAGAAAAGTCTACCCAACAAATAAAAAAAAACCTTTGATCTATTAGTTCATATATACCTCTTGTAGATTCACATCGTTTGAGGTAATTGTTACCGCAAGGAAAGATTTCTTGTATAAGGCGATACAGCACTGGATCTTTCTGTCGAAGTCTTTCACGGAAACTTATTGGACCATGAACTCCATTTGCTTTGTCATTATGAACATTTACATTAAAGAAGCTCTGTACCCCTTCAGCCTATATCAAAAATGTAATTTGCTTATCAAAATAATATCTAAAGCATGCATGTTTTTTTGCTTATCATTATTTCTTGTATTTAAATTTTTTTCCTTGTTTTCAACATGGCTTTTTAATGTTTTAGTATTTTGTGTGTATAAATTTACAAACATTTACATTGAAATCGTCGAGTGCAATCTCTCAAGAATTCTTTCAGGGGTGAAATAATTGTACTCGTAGAAAAAGTATTTCAACAATTTTCTTACATAGATGTTACATTAAATGGTAACATGTAATATCAAGTTCTTACAAAATATTCCATTGGGGACTCTAAAGCATAGGTATCTTTCCATAAAGCTGTCCCATTTACTCTCCTAAACTGAGCATTTAATCGGTCGTTCCATTTAGGTATTGCATGTTTAGCACCTAATATATGCACTCCATGTGCAATCTCATGCACAAATATATCTTCGAGAAAATATCGGTCATTACAAAAACAAATAGCATTTTCTTCTCCAGCTGTACAAACAGGAGCATACTCGGTTGCACCAAGCCCGCGGGCGCGCTCGTTTAACGAATCCGGAAGCCATCTGTGTTCGGGAATGTCTAGTGTTTGTTCAGAGGCGCCAATAATGGCAACTCTCCCAAACATCTTGTAGTATGATCGTCTCACTGCCTTATTGTCTGCCAGCATGAACCTTAGTACATAACATGCCCGTCTTAGGGCATCGTCTGATACATTTTTTGATGCTGAAATAAATAAAAGTTAAGTCGAGTAAACCAGATGATTGGTGTTAAAAACAAACAGGGATTATCAAAAATTTGCGACTAGCGTGTTCTATAGATTAAAGACTGCTCACCATTCCAAAGCATCTGATTTCATTCAAGGGTATTTATGGTAATTTTGTCCGTATTGTCTTTTCAACTCTAATCGTATTTTTTTTCCTAACCACCCTACCGAGGACATGAATGGGAGTCACCAAAATCTATATTCATGTAACGGTTTGTCATTTTCTTTGTTATGTTAATTTTTCGGGGTTGTTATTGTCTATTCGTTATAATTCAGAGGGTCATTTTTCTCTATTTGTCATGTCTATGGAACAATTATTGTTTATCTGATTCAGTTTTTTTCTCTATCCTTCAAAACCCCTCGACACCCTCTTTACTCATTTAATTTTAAACCTATTCAGTAAGGCGTAAAACACTAACTCAAATCACATCACATATTTTACCTACAGATAACTGGTATTCCATATGCTTCTGTATATTTAGAATAGAATCTGTCTAATCCATTCGGTCCCATCATTTCTGGATCTCTTAGCTCATCAGGGACCCCTCTGACATAACAGCAGCTAGACGTTGTCGTGGGCTCTCCTGGTCTTTCACTTTCTGCTGAGCGAGTATATCGTCTTGAACCTTGGAAGAAAAAATGCCATAAAACAAAAATATTTTATGTTGAGATATGTCCAACAATTGCAACGTTGAATTATAAGCTTCTTTGTGTACCAGTAAGCTTAGGTGATTTGCCACTTTTTCAAAGTTATCATTGGACAAATAAAGGAGCACAATTTGAACTGACGAGCATAAATATGAGTAAATATAAGAGAATTGACATTAATTGAAAGAAGCATCAAGTTAGAAACTTACTCCCTATTCCTTATTTTGAATAAGGAATAAGTAACTGGCTACTTGTTCCTAATTTCACGATCGATTTTACAGTGGTTTTAGATTTTCACTAAGAAGTAGTGTTTACTTTTCTTATGTGGAAAATCTTTATTCTTTAATTTTTGTCTCGCTTGCGAAACAGGTTTTACTTTACCACTGAAAAAGCAAGACAGTAAGACATGTATTTAACGGCAACAGCGGCGTTAACTTTTTTGGTGAGGTTTTATGAGCACCTCAATATCTCAAGAACTATAGGTCCTAGGTTAATGAAACTTGGTATGCATATACATCAGTAGTAGCTTAGCATAATTACATCCCCACCATGACCTTGACCATGATTTTCCGGTTGAGTGACTTTGACAATTTTCAATAAATATATAAGCAATGTTAAGGTTTTACGAGCACCTCCATATGTCAAAAGCTATAGGTCCTAGGTGGATGAAACTTGGTATGTACATATGCCCTATTAGAAGCTTAGCGCAGTTGCATCCTCATCCTTTGACATTGACCTTGATTATCCGGTTACGTGACGTTGGCAATCTTCAACACATAAAATAACAGTGTTAAGGTTTTAAAAGCACCTCCATATCTCAAGTACTGTTGGTCCTAGGTTGATGAAACTTGTATGTATATGCCTTAGTAATAGTTTTGCACAATTGAATCCCCATCTTTTGACCTTGACCTTGATTTTCTAGTTGAGTGACTTTGATGGTTTCAAAAGCATATATTAGCAATGTTTAAGTTCTATAAACACCTTTTGGTCTCAGATATTGAAAATCCTTATAAATTCAGAATATAGTGGCAGGCGAGACATACTTTAGTGTTAACTCTTGTTTTAATATAAACATAGGATTTATCAATAAAAGAAGTAGGCGTGGTTTATTTGCCTTATTTTACTTTCATTTGTCTTCGGCTGGAGCCTCAAGTTCTGTCATTTAACTACCTCAGTTGAGAAATCAGATACATTTGTAATGCATGATATGTCTGATGCCTGCGTTTTACATGTGAATTCTAATACAATTATACTATAATTTTGCAATTATCTGAAAATCAAATTAACTGAAAAGGTTGAAGCAATGCACTTAGAACAGAGTATTCTACTGATAGCATCAATAATTAAGCAGCAGCATTTCTATTTACCTGGTTTTTCCTCCGAGGCAAAGTACTTGTAATAATCTGCCTCCGACTTGATGTCAAAATCCTTCTGACCATCATTCTTGTTAAACTGGAGGTCAAACTCTACAAAACATATTAAAAAGACGCTTTACTCAATAGAAATATAACAATATTAGTTAATTGTGGTTTTCAACCTTCCACGAGTTTGGTTCAAATGCTGCTGTCGAGAGAGTACTCGTTTTTGACACAAAACATATTTGTAAATGAATACTTTTACAAGAGAGTGCGCCAACCAAATAAGTTAGCTGATATACATTTGAGGATTTACATGATTAAGAAACTTAATATATGAAAATGTAGTTTTCATTAGGAAAGCTGTACATGTGGTCAAAGTACAAAATTAAATCACAGACATTAAATCTGATATTAAAAGGCAAAAAAGAAAAAAAGAAAAAAGAAAATTCCGAACCGGGTGATCAATCTCAAATTTCTAAGACACAAACAAAATGGGGGAAAATTCTAATCTTGAGAGGTATTTTTAAAAATAATCATTCACTTACCTGATTTTCCCAGTGTTAGATGCATTCCAAATCCACAATGAAGATGCCATATTAATAAACAGATAGCTTTCATATTGACTATTCGGTACTAATGTATTCGTAATCCTAAGCGTAATTTTTCGTCTCAAATGGGTGAAGATAAATTACATAGAACATGTAAGAGAATTAAAACAGGCATGAAGCAATTACTACTGGTTACTGTTTGTAATTATAAAGGTTGTAAAATGCTAAGTTAATTCTGTTTTGCAGCATACTAAATTAAACTCATCATTCGATTGTGAAGATGAATGCGTAAACATGCATTATACACAAAAAATTGATATTTTATGATTTATCTTAAACAAAAATAATTGATAAAATGTATTAGAACTAAGCAGGCAAGTGGTCACACCCATCATTGGACTGTTTTTGATCAAAACACGAATTATTATTATTTGCACCCATTTCAATTGATACTCATAGAGAAACTTGGGGAGCGACCTTTTGATTTTTAGGGGGGGGGGGGGGCTATGGATATTTTCGTGGCCTTTTTTTTCGGAAAAAATCGGAGCCTCGAAATCTTTCAATTTTCACGCTGGCACATGCATTTTAAAAAAAAAAATTAAACTTACTATAAAGGAGGAGGTTCACGAACCTTCATATTTGGCCCTAAAATTTCAAGTATGAGATAATCATGTCATATTTGTTGTAGATATAGTACTATGGATATATGTAAGACATTTGCATTTGAAAGTTTAATTTGTGACATTACTTCGTCGCAGTGACGTCACAATCTTCGGCATTTTGCAAAAAATATTGAAATCATTAGATTTTGCCCTTTTTCAATGCACATTTGTGCTTTGGAGATATAGAGCGCACTCAAGGACACCCTTCATAATTAAGTAGATTATAATTATGACCATATTAAAGGTTTTCTGAAATTATGAAGGGTGCCCTTGTTTGCGCTCGTATTTTTCTTGACCAATTTAGAACCAAAAAGTAGCAAAATATGGTGAAATTTGGGAATTTTAGTTAAATTCCCCAAGTTTGACCCCTATGGTTGAATTGGGCTTTTATAATATGTCAAAATGAAGTTCAGAATTAGATAAACCAAGCACATGACTATACTTAACTAAACTACTTAGTAGTATTATAACATGAAATATTTAAGATTTTTGCCAAATTGTAGGCCAAAAAAGGGTGTTCGTGAACCTTCTCCTTTTTCAGCCCAAAACACTGACCTGCCTTTTTTCAATTCAAAGCGCTGTCCTGCCATTCTATTTCGGAGTTTTGCCATGCAAAGAATATTTATTTATTCTCAATCAAAATACTTTATTGATGCTACGAAAACTAAGAAACGACAAGCAATTAAAAAAAATAAGAGACACTAATAAACTAATAGTACATGTTGTACCATTAATAAAGATAAAATACCAAACACTGTATGACATACAAAAATCTACACTCATCTGAGAAAGAAACCCCGCATTTGTCTAAAAGCACATAATATCTTCTGTACACAAATTCTGAGTGACAACAACAACCAAGGAACATCATAATCCTGCGTTAGCAAATTTTTTGTGTGCCAGTCGTGATTCTTAATCATGAAGTCATAATATACCCCGCAAGCTCTAGAATAACGATTCAGTTGCGATATGCAAACGCCAGAAGCTGGGACGATATATTGACATTAGACGATGTGAATGCTTCTTATATAGAGAGCTTTGTATAAAGTCTTCATTGTGTATCAATAATGGAGATGTGGAATCCTCAATGATCAGGTATCTGGGGATAAACAAGATACAGAGTCACCAAATCCAGGATTATGTAAAAATAGGACCACTCGTCTCAAGTTCGGATTGAGGGAGTGAAACAGCCTCGTCCGACGATAGCCGATTTGTAATAACACATCATCAATATAATGGAAGGTAAGCTTAAAGCAAGTCTTCTTTGTTAGAATGATATAATACGTCTTAACACAGAGGAAGATCCAGGATTTTAGTTTAGAGAGTTCGTTTTCTGTTGTTTTTCGCCGAGCGAGGCGCAAAAATTTTCAGTGTTTTTTTGTACGTGGATTTCTGCCAAAAAAAGACATTTTTGGGGGTCAGTTTCAGGGTGGTGCGAAGGCTCGGTTTGCCTTTCCTAAGATCCGCGCCATCTGTTTAAAGAACTGCTATTTAATATCTGTGCTAAAGTATGATGCTCATGTGGAATTGAAATATACAACGTAGAGAAAGCAAATGCTTTAATGCTCTGACAATATGGAAATGACGAGTTTCCATCAGTAAAAATAGATGCATTATGCAGGCCGGCGTTTATTGTCTCCAAAATTTATCGTTTTTAACAGATCTAGATCAGAAAGAAGTTCAGAGGTACATATAGATGACCCGGCAATAAAGCTTTGCTTGTATGTATTTATATGTAATTTAAGAATCATATACAAGGCGGCAATTTAGGATAAAATGACACAATCTTTTTGCCAACAGAAAGGCCGTACATAAAAGTGAAGTGACAGATTTATGATTCGTCTTTTATTTCCTGCTTGGGAGGTATTGTGGCTGTATAAGTGGTGCGATTGCTGGTAAAACCAACCACTCTTTTTTAGCGGTTTCAACAGTTAATATAATGTCTTTATAAAAATTATGTTACTTGGTGCTTTATTTGCGAGTACAAAAACAAATTTGTCATGTAAGGCCCGTAAGGCGGACAGTGTCTTGACGACATCAGAGCTGGTGGAAAATGATATTGCCTCAATGTTGATAAAGCCTGATAAAACTATTTTTTTTAAATCCAAAGACCTCGTAGCATTAACCTATTCTGAAGAACATCTCTCTCTGTTTCAGGCAATTATAGTCTTTTACTTAGTGATTATAAAATTAAGGTTTCGGTTGAGCGATTTTGAATAACAATATTTTGGTCATTTCGCCCAAATATTGCAGAGAATGTCATTTTTCACTATGCTGATATCCCCTGTAACGATATAATTTGAAAGGGAACTTGTCACAAGAACTCTGGTGATTTACCTTGAGATAACGTAATTGGTTTGGAAATCCCACAAAACTTATTCTGTACTAAGTTGCAACAGTGGAAGTTTAAGGTATAAAAGATCATGAGAATACTGTTATCTTTAAAATAAGGAATAAAAAGCTTCGCCGAGCGCAGCATGATACGACCGCAACATGTTGAACCCTGTACGTTTTAGGCCCAATATGGATAGTCAATTGCTCTGGACATATGCAGCCCATGGTGGACTGACAAAGGTTTTTGACACATGCAGCTTTTGGTGGACTTTCTAAATTCACATTTTAAAAGGAATTATTTTTTTTTTCCAAAGGAGATCAAAATCAGACCACAAATGATTAAGTTTCGATTTTGGCCCCTAATTTCATAACAGGGGGAAAAGGGGGGGGGGGGTCGCAAAAATTAATTCCCAATTTTGTATCCACTATTTGACAAGAATAAACATGCAAAAAAAATTTCAAAATCGGATCACAAGTAAAAAAATTTCCATTTTGGTCCCTTTTGGCCCCTAATTACATAATAAGGGGGAAAAGATGGGGTTAGCAAAAGTTAATTCTCAATTTTGCATCCGCTATTTGACAAGAACAAACATGCAAAAAAAAATTTTCAAAATCGGTCCACTAATAAAAATGTTTCGATTTTGGCCCCTTTTGGGGCCGTAACCCCTATAAGGGGTCTTCTGACAACTTCGACCCTATGGAGACTTTTGTAGAGCTAAATGAGCTGAACAATTAAGCAAGCAACAGCTTTTTGCTATCTGAAATAGTTTTCATACTACAGGGCAAAAACATGAAAAAATGCTATTTTTCACCTTTAAGGGGCCGTAATCCCGATAAGGGGTCATCTGACAACTTCGACCAAATGGAGACTTTTGTAGAACTTTTGATCCTGAAGCAGTGGGGTGGCATCAGAGTTGCACTATGGCCCCTTTTGGCCCTTAATTTCTAAACGAAAAAAGGGGGGACTCCCAAAATCAATCCCATCCATCCTTTAATGGTAAGAAATATCATTGTTAAATTTCATTGCATTTGGATAACTAGAACTAAAGTTATCATGTATACACTAAAGTTAACAGACGACGACGACAACAACAACGACGACAGCATCATACCATTATACGTCCGCAATTTTTTTGCGGTCGTATAAAAATGTGTTGGCTCTCTTGTTGTATTATTAACAAAATAAAGAGCTTAATTTTTATTTACTAACATCATTAATATATGACGATAAATGTTGAATACCATCTCTATATGATTTATAAAATGAGAAAATCATAAAACCGTGTTCTATGCCTTCCCAATTTTTATACTCTAATGGATGATTTATATGCCGGAGACGACGTGCCAAAATCATTCCCTCGTCTCTGAGTCCATCATACTCAGCTGTCATTAAATAAGTTTTAGGAAGCAACTTAAAATCATTATTGCTGGCCATTAATGGTGCAAAGTACGGATTTAGAAGAAGCTTTTCAATCTTCGTACTAACGTCTGTATTTTCAACTGGATAATTGTCATCTGGTTGCAATTTGTACTTCCCTTGAAGCGTACTTGGATCCACCAGATGGCGATATACTGATCTTGTATCACGTGATACGTGTGTATTATTCATGAAAAAATCGACATAATCTCTGTGTCCGAACCCATACATATTGTAATAAGAAATCATGGTATGTTTTGTTACAGGGGTAAAGGTGTTTGTCATGGCTACATCGAATTCTCGATAGGAGGTAAGATTATAATCCATCGCTTGCAAAGCCGGATAGAGCAAAGCTTGAAAATTCAGACTTGGTTTAATTTGTTCTTTTCCAATATATAAAGCCACTGCCATTGCAAGGTTTCCACCAGCGCTATCTCCTGTTCAGAAAATAAAAAAAAACCACTACCAATCACTTGTGCATTAAACAAATTAAGCAAGTTAAATACAAAGCCGGTTAATATAAACAGTTTAACATAAATACTTATTCAAAAATATTTTAGGAACCAAACTCACTTATTATTGACTGATTCGTTTTTGTCATTTTCTCTGGACTATGAGATTGATCATTCAAGTTCGGTAGTTTTGTTTTTACCTTTATTCAAATCTCTGAAGCCAATCAAATAAAGTATACTCGTATTTGGTGGCAAAAAATTGGATAATCAACTAAACATACACTTTCTATAATTTATACTAATGCACCAATTGCTGAAAGTCAATCTTAATTTGTACAAGTTTTTATTTTACTTGTTGAAGTCCGTTGTGATCAATTTGTACAAGCTTTTATTTTACTTGTTGAAGTCCGTTTTGATTTGTACAAGTTTTTATTTTACTATCAAAACATGAATCATTTAATTACATGTTGTATCACAAGCAAATAAAAACAGAGTAACATAATATATAAAATAAAACAGGTAATTGACGAATATCTACAATCAATATACCTGATATTCCTATTTTGTTTGGGTTCACCCCGTATTTTTCTGCGTTTTGAAGAAAATATTTAGTTGCTTTTACACAGTCATCGAATGCTGCTGGAAATATATGCTCTGGAGCAAGTCTATAACTGTAAAAAATATATAAATAAACAAAAATAAGCAAACAAATGTGTACATGTATGTTTTACTCTTTTAAAAAGAATTGGCATAAGCACGGGAATCGACCAGTAGAATGAAAAACTCTACTTATACTAGATAGAGCCATGCAAATAAAAATAAAAATGAAAAAGGAAGACAACAGTTTATCATCAAAAAGGACAAAGTAATCATGATTGGCCTGTAGTTATTACAAAATTATATTTTAATCATTCAAGGTTTGTCTGTGTCTACATTTGTCGTGTTTCAATATTAATAACAGGTCACGAGGATTGTTCAATATCAAGTTTTAACAAGTTAATGATTACACAATAGCGACCATGGTTTTAGCCCATATATTTTAAAGCATGTTTTATTTTTAAACTATAAAAAGAATTAAATTGGTTTAGTTCTTGGCTTTTTTTATAATCAACTAATTATGGAAGTGTATATAATATACAATACCTTACTGATACGACCATCACACCTGAAGTTTCAGCCAAATCTCTGGTAAAAGGGTCATAGCCATCTAAAATTCAAATAAAACCAAACGCTTAAATCAAAGACAAGTTGTAAGACTTTTTTTTACTTTTAAGGAAAAATAAGGCACAAAAAACTCTGGATTTTTCTTGCAGTTCAAAATAGAAAATAATCAAAACATGCTGTAAGAAATGAACACTATTTCTTGTCACGCTGTAGATATCTTTCCAACAAAGCAATGTTAGTTTTTGTCCTTCTGGTCATTGTGGCCAGTATGACTTTTGATGGCTCCTGTTTAAGCTGCTGAAAACTTGACTGTATTGACTCAGACTGTTAATATTTGTACTCTTGTGTACATAGTTAGTAGGTTAGTTGTTGTTTTCTCCCAAGCAGCACGAACTCGGCTTTATCAGGGAGATAAACATTCAAGAGGAGAAAAATATACATAAAATGATAATAAAGACATTAAGTGGAGGTTATGGGACACAAGGTCAATCGGGGATGAAAGTTTTGACAGATACTGGACAAATGAAAGATGGATAGGATCGAAAAATTTAGTCTCTTGCATTGAGATCTTACTGGTCCAGCTCTTATCGAGACATGCAACAAGGTTCTTTAACGTGCGAGGAGCTTGAAATTTTCCAAACACGGTGCACCACTGTGGTTTGTGGTCAGGTTTTCCGCAATACAGCCTGACGACCCCGGCATTCATTATTACAGGCCTGTCTCATCCACATGTGGCACACACCTTAGGTGAAAAGGGACCTCACACAATGTCAGGTCCAAGAGCGCTTTGCTGTGCTGTGTGCCTTTTAGTCCCCAGAATCCATTCGGGTACCTTATGCATAAAGAGTAGCTCTCTATAATAAGCCCTTGACTATTTCAATACTAGACTTGAATTGTATGCATTTTTAATTGACCTTGGGCGAATAGAAAAACAGCGAACAGCGTCTACTTGCTTCGTTGAAGAGTGCTGACTGTTTTTCATTGTAGTCTTTCTAATGTCCCGCTTGTTTATGTGAGCTGTGACGCGTACACTTATTCCTCTATCATAGATACAGTTAAACTTACCCGCACTTAGCAGTACCCAACCACCTCCATGGATGTAAACAACAGCAGGCATAGGTTCCTTCGATTGTGTCTGGGGTTTGTAAATTTTTACAGCTATCCCATCGAAGCTTGTGTCTGTAGTCTTAAAAGGTATGATAAAAATATACAGAATTGAATAAAAACAAAGGAAGCCAATGTAACAAGGAAAACTTTAAGCAAGCTCACAAAAGGATACCCTAGTTTCATTTTAGACTCTATTTATCTCTTTATCGTCTATATTGCCCCAAAACTACAGTCCAATTATCTACCCTATATGATATGCAAAGACTGTTCAAATATAGTCATAAAATAATTCTTATCACATCTTTTTCATGATTATATATTGTCAAAATGTCGGTCATTCATGCATGTTCTTTCATACAAAATATGCAATGCTTTTTTGCTCCTGATTGTAAGTTATAAAGGAAATCATTGAAGTGTGATGCAGCCGTCCCCCCCCCCACTTTGGTGTAATGGTTAAGGCGTTAGACTAGCGACCGAAGGGTCGTGAGTTCAAATCCAGTCGCCGGCACTATCGTGTTATATCTTGAACAAGATGTAAATGAGTATGTGGTTGGGTAATGGAAATGTTGAATGATAGCTGTTAGCGCCTGAATGGCAGCTCCGGCTGTATACTCCACAAGAAGCTGAGAATGATTATAGTTCGCACGGCCCAATAACAACGGGTAATAATTTTGAACCGCTTTGAGATGACTTTTAACTGTTATGAAAGGCAGTATATAAGAACTTCAAATTATTATTATATCATTAATTTTTGTTCACTTTTAAGGTTCTGACCACTTATTAGCAAAACTTCTGGATCCAATCACCCGTGAAAAGGTCATGACTTTAACAATACTAAATGGTGTATGCGGGTATATGTCTCTACAATGTATATTACCTCAACATGTTTACTTTTAGGATGTAGATATTTTGCAGTGAGTAGTAACAAATCTGTCAGTTTTCTGGCCACTTCCTCTTTTCGGAATCCAAATAAGCTACCGATAGTGGTCTGAAAATATTAAAAAAGTTACAAAATATCTCGTAGTCAATTAAAAATACACTTTTAAAACAGTCAACCGATGTTTTTGGAGATACAGCTTTAACTTTCATCAGTACATGTACCATAATATTCGATATAGCAGTGCTTGCTTCGTCTATGATCTGTATATAGGATTTTAAAAAAAGTGCAGCTGGTCACAGATTTATTCTGATTAAAGTTTATAATATTTTCATGTTATTTTCGTTAATCTTACAGACCAATTTACGTTTTTGAGAGCAATAGATTTAGGCTACTTTCATATACTCCCTTTCATATTGACAAAAATATTAGATAACTGCTTCACTCCAAAGCAGCTTGAATTTGGCTTTATCTGAGAAATGAACATTGGATCATGCAATGGTGACAGAGTAGGTTTGGGACACAAGTTCAATTTCAAATAGAGGGAGAGATGGGATAGATCGGGCATTCTTCCGTAAATGACTCTCTTCAGTGTGAGATGACCAGGTTGAGATGCGAGCACGTGCAGCGATCTCACACTGGTCAATTAACCAATAATAACCGCCGGTACTGATATTGATCGATGATGTCGACCAATGAAATGCAATGTTATTTTAAACTTTCGGTTTTTAGAATGAAGTCACCTAAGGTTTCAGAATATAAAAACTACATTTTTACGGAAGAAATAGGTACTTACACGCGTTCTTGGACAACCGGCCATGATCTTTCACTCGTGGTAGAATTTTTTAGGTCTTGTGACTCGTTCCGCTGCGCTCCACTCGCAAAAAGACTGAAAAATTCTATCACTCATGAAAGACCAGCCGGTCTTTTCCAAGAACTTATGTAAGAACCTATAAATCTATTCAACCGCAGGATATCCTACGGGTCCTACTCTGAGCGAAATCTGCAGAAATGGACTTTAACAGACATTATTTTCCACCCAAAGGGCATGAAGATGGTTTACGGTTATGTTTTCCGTATTCTGGCCTTATAACCCCAGCATGCTATATGATGGGGCTACCCTAAGCAAATATCTACATGGGTCATACATTCCAGTCGCCGCAACGTGTATGAAGTGCCACGGTGCATTATGCATCAGGGTACTTCGCGCTCTTTAAGGATTTTTACCGACACGCTTAGCGCTGTGGCATGTTTCGTCTCCATCCGGTGCCCTCACGATACCGTTTATTTGGTACAATAATTATTTGTGGCAGAAGTTAACACTGTAATTCTGACTTCGTACAAATAGTAAATTGATTTAAGATCTATATATATACATGTACATGTAAAATAGTGTTAATAATTCGCTGAAAATGTATACTAAAAAATAACAATGCCTATACTTTTGTACCCATAACAGAATGCATACCGCATCATCTATAATTCTTAAGGTTAAAGCTGGAATTTGCTGTTTGAATGGTTCAGCTGCGTCTTTTGGCAGAGGCGTGTATGCATAATAAGCTATCATGACTGCTGGTATCAAAATAAGCCACTTCATTTTGTCTAAAAAATAAAGATATATCAGTATATTTCAGTATACACATCGTACAAGAAGCCCTAAGTTAGATACCAGAAGGCCAGGGAATCCATGAGTGAGTGAGTGAGTTGGTGTTTTACGCCCTTGCAACACTATATAGATTATTTAAAGAGGATGCACATAAAAAGGATGACAAAATGAACATGAAATGATGATGATAAATGAAAAATGGGGGTTGGGTGGGAAACAAAGGAACAGTTAATTTAAAAAGAACTACAGGAAAAAGAGAGAGATGGGTAGGGACGAAAAAATTAGCCTATTTAGTGCACTATTTGGCGGTCCACAAAGGAGTACGTCATTTACGTGTATGAAGCGTGGCATTCTCAACACACGTTGGCGCACTATGGTCAGCGGTCAGGGTTTTCGTATTATAGACTTGACAACCCCCGCGGACGAGAGCCAACCTATTCAGTCACTAGGGTACACACTTGGTCGCTCTGTGGGATGAGCACTGACCCGACGTCAGAATTCCAAGACCCTTTGTCGCCTCTTACGAGAAGCTAGGCTCTGCTGCGGGCCTTTTCGCCACCTGTTTCCCGCACGGGACAGGAAACCATGAAAAGTCAAGTTAGTTAGTTATTGCTTTACTCCCAAGTAACAAAATATCGCAGTCTGCAACATTGGCATCAGTAAAAATCCTTTTCGGCAAGTGAAATTCGAAGAAAAATCGAATGCATAGGATAAAACAATATCAGAATAAAACCTAAAAGTCAATGATTCAAGCAAGTGAATCTCAAATCCTGATTTCTTAGGCTGTATCAGGGAGATCAAGATGAATAGGTGATACATGTACGATGAACATGAACGGATGATGAGTTGGAGGAAATGGGAACACAAGGCCAGTTATGGGGAGTATTCATGCAGTTCTTGCCTAGCTGTTATTACACTCTCGTAAATTTATTACATAACATATAAAGTTGCGAACTATCTATCTATGTTATAAATGGACACTATTTTATAATGCATTTTCTATATGTGAATACTCTGGTTTTCGATTAAAATTATAGATCTTTATTTTTAATATCTTTGGCACAGACCCTTAGAGTAGACATGCATATGTTTATTTTTTGCCAATAAATAAAAGATGGTCGCGAGGCGTTTTGGTTGAAAACGTTATTTGTTTTAAATGCCCAATTTTACGTAAATATGAGCAAATAGGTCACTTCATTCATTTTCTTGTATAATGCTTTATTTATAGATCAACATATTTATCAACCGATCGAATTAATTTCTGTATTTTCTCTTTCGCTTTATGTGTTAAAACATTTAACGCTGGCCAGGAATTTCAAATGCGCATTTGTAACCTTTTATCAAACTCCTAACAATCCAGTTCCCGTCTTCTCGCTCCGTACATTACATTTTTGTACTTCAAGTCGGAAAAGATAAGTCTTGACCTTTGGTGTATGTCTAATCCGGTATAAAACGACAAATTAAATTTAACACTATATATGAGAGAAAAACCAGCATTTTGACTTGTCTAAAATATAAAAAACCTTCCGTAACATTTCCAGTGGGACGATGAACAATAATGGAAAACAGGGAATTGGAGTTTTCTACGGTTGTTAAATTAAAACATAGAACGGCCTTCTAGAACGTTACATGTACAATGAATATTGTCTTTAATGTCAAGTTCCTTGGGGATATATGCATTAATAGTGTCAATAGTGGCTCAGAAACCGCCTGATTTTGAGACACGATCTGTAGACGGAGTTGCGGGGTTAAAACAACATTTTTAAGGGTATCACTCTACAAACAGTTGGAAATTCAAAACACAACATTGTCAACGTTACGCAGCTAAAATTATGACATTATATGACAATATAATTTTTCAATGGAATTGCTGATCGATCAAAAGTTGAAAAACTGTGAAAACTTACCAATTTGTAAAGATTATCCAAATATGTGTGATGCAAAAGTCAATGGTCATTATCTAGGACGTAAATAAAATCTCCCAAACATTGATACGATATCAAATATTGATATCACACAAATATGTCATGTGTGTGAAAAGTAAACAAAATGACATTGCACAAACAATGAATCGGCGTAAACTGTGTGTTCCTATAAAACTCAAACTATGAATGTAACCCCTGAAATAAACGATAAATTCACAGTAGAATGGTAGTAAGGACACTTAAAGTTTTTCATAGAGCAAAGTGTTTTGGTGATGTCAAGTATTCCTCTTTTTCTAGACCAGATACATTGAATGGTATAAGCATTGAAATACGATGTTTGTTTTACGTCTAGTCGAAATTTTTTTGGTTAATTTTAAGCAAAACACACGACTTGTTTTATCAGGAAACAAGGATTTTTCTTCCACTGACGGAAAGTTGTATAGTCTATGCACTGTCTTAAATATTACGACCATTCATTCTA
Organism: Arcuatula senhousia; assembly: GCA_963971305.1. Classification (NCBI taxonomy): domain Eukaryota; kingdom Metazoa; phylum Mollusca; class Bivalvia; order Mytilida; family Mytilidae; genus Arcuatula; species Arcuatula senhousia. Next base: position 53,140,298 of record OZ020304.1, read on the forward strand.
GAGTTTTTTTAATGATTTGCCACCTCTATTTTGTTCATTCCCGAATCTTACATGGAAATAAATTAGTGCTTCCATTTTAACTGACGTGTGAATTGAATCGTTTGGTTTTTTTAGTGCGACCTTTTGTTTCCCGCAATATCTGTTGTAATGTGTTACATTTTATTAACACACTCATTTTTACAACCAAGCTTTGAAAATTTTGATTTTTGGTTTATACAATGAAAATAAATTTAAATACGCCAATTTGTTAATCCCGGTAACATAATACATTTAAAATTAGGGAAATATATTTCGAAGAAATCTAATATGAAAACTATAATTAGATGGAACCATGTTTTAAATGTTTAGCTCACCTGGACCCTTAATTCCTGGACCAAGAGTCGAGGTGAGCTATTTCCATCACTTAGAGCGTCTGTCATCCTCGTCTGTTAACAGTTTTCTGAAATCTTCTCCTCTGAAACTACTGAACAGGATTTAATGAGACTTGATATGATTAAATGATCCTTAGGGTGCCATGCCCAAAAGCTTTGTTTCGATTTTTGATCCATTAAAAACATGACCGCTACATATCTAATTAAAGATGGACCGGAAAGGGGGTCATATTACTGTTTATTGCTTTTAAATCATAAAGTATAAGAGACAGAAGAAATATTACGCAACCCTCCTTCTTCAGCAACCTAAGCTCTACAAAAGTCTCCATTGAGTCGAAGCTGGTAGATGGCTCCTTGTAGGGTTATGTCCCCGAACAAAAGGGTTAATAATTGAGTTTTTTTCATGTTATGGGCCTAAAGAAGAAAAATTATTGCAGGTAGGAAAAACTGCTGCTTGCTTAAACCTTCCATCCATTGACCTTTACAAAATTTTCTGATAAGTCGAAGCTGTCAGATGACCCTGTTTAGGGGTTTCAAAGATAAAAAAACCCTTTTTTTCATGTTTTTTGCCTAAAGAATAAAAACTATTGCGGATAGAAAAAAACAACCTTCAACTCACAGAGCTTTACAAAAGTCTCTGATAAGTCAAAGCTATCAAATGAACCCGTTTTGGGTTATGACCCTACAAAGATAAAAAATGGCGTTTTATTCATGTTTTGCCCTATGACATGAAAACTATTGGATATATAGAAAAGCTGCGCTTATTGAGCTCTACTTAAGTCACCATTTAGCCGAAGGTGTAAGATGGCCCCTTATAAGTGTAATGGCTCTTTGCAAGTAAAAAAATCTGTTACATTTTACTAACACACTCATTTTTACAACCAAGCTTTGAAAATTTTGCTTTTTGGTTTATACAATGAAAATAAATTTTAATACGCCAATTTGTTAATCCCAGTAACATAATAAGCTCCCGCTCCGCGGGAACTAAATTGATAGGGTATGATGCCTTTAACCGGAACACGTATAAGCTAGTCAAAAATCCGCACCCAATAGCACGGAATGCAAAATTAATTTTCAATTTTGTAATTTGCATTTAAAAAAATTAAATACATAGTTATTATATTTATATAAATATTCTGATTATTCTCAGCTATGATATGTTTTAAAATGTTCAAATAAGGACTTTTTGCATATATTATTGAATTGTTCCATTCTATCGCTAGAGGTCGCGTCGCGTCTATCAAAACAAAATGAAAGCTGACTGTCATTCTAACTTTCTCGGTGCATATCAACCAAAATGAATAACTTAAATAATTCAGCAGATATATTTGCCCAGCAGTCAGTACATTACCCATTCTCTTACACAGAGTTGTCGTTCCTTACACGTGTGTGTGGATGAAAGGAACGACAACTCTGTGTAAGAGAATGTACATTACCTTGTCGCCTCGGCCTCATGAATTGTTTTTGTTATTTTTCTCTCTAGCGTTTGCATTCGAAAATGAAAGTGAAAGTGCTTTCTTCGAGGTCCGAAATCATCTATTATGACCATATATGGTTTAACAGGTCGAAGAAACTACCATATTTAGAAACCACGTGATAATTTATGTACCTGTACATTTTTGTACTTTAACTAATCGACTCAATGCTATTGTTTACTACTAGTCTACTACTTTTGCTTTTGAATGAAAAAAGTACATTTTCCGATGGTCTCGCAACAAAAATTCAAGCATGTTAAATGCATGAAAATGGTGTTTCAAATCTATTCCATGTTGGATTTTTTTGTCAATAATATAAAAAAAAGATATTCCTAGGAAGAACATCGGATAGCTGGTTTACACTATTCCACATGCAGTTTTTAATCACTTGGTGTTTACAATGTTTAAGATAAAATCACTCCCTTGTTCTGTTTGCACGTGTTTTCCTTTTTTATAATCATGCAAAAGCTTGCATTTCTTGCTACCATTTAAAATAATGAGTTTTTTCTTTTATTTTAAGTATCATGTACCATACATGTATTCAAATAAGAAAGTGACTTAATGTGCGGGAGCTTATCAGGTTTAACCTGCATCATATTACATTTAAAATGAGGGAAATATATTTCGAAGAAATCTAATATGGAAACTATAATTAGATGGAACCATGTTTTAAATTTTTAGCAAGAGTCCAGGTAAGGTATTTCCATCACTTCTAGCGTCCGTCGTCGTCGTCTGTTAACAGTTATCTGAAATCTTCTCCTCTGAAACTACTGAACAGAATTTAATGAGACTTGATATGATTAAATGATCCTTAGGGTGCCATGCCCAAAAGCTTTGTTTCGATTTTTGATCCATTAAAAAACATGACCGCTACATATATATCTATTTAAAGATAGACCGGAAGAGGGGTCATATTACTGTTTATTGCTTTTAAATCATAAAGTATAAGAGACAGAGAAAATATTATTCAACACTCCCTCTTCAGCAACCTAAGCTCTACAAAAGTCTCCGTTGAGTCGAAACTGGTAGACGGCTCCTGGTAGGGTTATGTCCCCGGCCAAAAAATGTAAATTATTGAGTTTTTTTTCATGGTTTTGGCCTATAGAAGAAAAATTATTGCAGGTAGAAAAAACTGCTGCTTGCTTAAACCTTCCATCCATGAACCTTTACAGAATTTTCTGATAAGTCGAAGCTGTCAATTGACCCCGTTTAGGGGTTTCAAAATAAAAAAAAACCTTTTTTTCATGTTTTTGTCTATAGAATAAAAACTATTGCGGATAGAAAAAAGCTGTTGCTTGCTTAAACCTTCAACTCACAGAGCTTTACAAAAGTCTCTGATAAGTAAAAGCTATCATATGAACCCGTTTGTGGTTATGACCCTTCAAAGATAATAAATGGCGTTTAATTCATGTTTTGCCCTATAAGATGAAAACTATTGGAGATATAGAAAAGCTGCGCTTATTAAGCTCTACTAAAGTCACCATTGAGCCGAAGGTGTAAGATGGCCTCTTATGAGGGCTCTTTGAAAGTAAAAAAAATAAAATGTTTTTTTTTTATGTTTTTGCTATAAAGAATGAAAATTATTGGAGATAGGGAAAAGCGATTGCTTGCTTATATAAACCTTCAGCTCATTGAGGTCTACAAAAGTCTCCATAAGGCTGAAGATGTTAGATAACCCATTACAGGGGTTATGGCACTTTGAAGGTAAATCGTTTTTTCATGCTTTTGCCATTTGGATGAAATTTATTACAGATAGAGAAAAGATGTTGTTTGCTTAAACCTTCGGCTCATTGAGCTCTACAATAGTCTCCACTGGGCCGAATATGTTGAATGACCTCTTATACATGTAGGGAGTATGACCCTTTAAAGGTCAAAATAGCGTTTTGCTCTATAGATTGAAACTATTACAGATGGAGAAAAGCGGTTGTTTGCTTAACCTTCAGCTCACTGAGTTTTTCAAAAGTTTCCATTGGGTTAATTAAAGTTGTCAGATGATCACTTATAGGGATAACAGTTCAAAGAGAAACCCTTATAGCTTTAGGACCAGATGAGCAATTAAGGCTCTTGTTTCGTTTACTGTTATAAAAGATTAGTCGAAATCTGTAGGATATACTTCGAATCAATCAAACTGCTTACAATTTATCTTGCAGTTCTTTATACATGTTTATGGTAGACTATTCAAAGGACCAGGTATGATAAGGCAATATTTGGCCCCCTGGTAGGATGAAAAAAAATAATTCGTCAAAAGAAAACCACTATTGTTATTTAGTGAGTTAAATGAATGCAGAAGCTTGTTTAAATAAAGTTTTAAGCATACAACATTATATTGATTGAAAATATTGTGTCAAAAAATGGCCAATATGCATGATTTCTGTCAAATTTCCTGAAAATAGACATTTTTTGGACAATATTTTCAATTTTTAGAAGTGTGCACCTACCTAGACCAGGCTGTTTGTTCATGAAATCTTTATTTTACTATAAATTAAGTATAAATCAGTTGAAAAATGCATGGTCTACATTGACGCAGGCCTTTGAAAATAACAAATTAAGTATGAAAAATGATTTTTTTTTAAAATTTCCTTACTTTTGATCCATTTTAGGCCTCTATAAATTTGAAAACTGTGTAAATTATGGTAAATAAAGTCCATAGTCAAAAAGTTAAACCATCCAACTTTAAACTAAAAATGATATTATTACTATTTACTTAGGATTTTATTTTTCCAAAATTAGGGGGCCAAATATGGCCCTTACCATACCTTGTCCTTTGTCTGTTTGTTTATGTAGTTATTGCATTTTTGTTCTTTTGGTCAAATGAACAATTAAAATTTCCATATGTATGTGATTTAGCATGCTAGTAATATCTAAAATCGTACTGACTGAAAAATCCAATGTGCTGACTGATCTTACTAGTACTTGACTTTCTATATGTTGCAAGAGAATCAAAAGAACATGTTTTAAAGAAATCTTTACGGAATTATGATCTGCACTTTCGTGAAAATTGCGTATAAAAAGAACACATAAAAAATAGGGCATCTAATGGGACATTAAATGATACCCAGCCACGATATAATATCAATAGTTCATAAAGTTTGATTTTTCAAAGCGGCCAATCTCAAAAACTGTTTTTCAGATCATCCTGAAAATTATACTTGACCTGAACTTTATTGTACTAAATAGCTGTGCAAAAAATCGTTGGTTTCCGTTGACGGGTTTTCAAATAATTTTCAAATAATTTTAGGGGGCGTTACCCCTATAAGGGGTCATCTGATAACTTTGACCCTATGGAGACTTTTGTAAAGCTTAATGAGCTGAACATTTAAGCAAGCAACAGCTTTTCTCTATCTGCAATAGTTTTCATACTGTTTGGCAAAAACATGAAAAAATGCTATTTTTCAGCTTTAAGGGGGCGTTACCCCTATAACGGGTCATCTGACAACTTCGACCAAATGGAGACTGTTGTAGAACTTTTGATCCTGAAGCAGTATCATGGGGGACGGACAGACTGACGGACGGACAGACACCGAAAGAAACTGAGGGTATAACATAATACATGTACCTCGCCACTTTGTGTGACGGGGTATAACAAAAACACCCCCCCCCCAAAAAAAAAAAAAAACAAAAAAACGTCAGAGGCTAGTGTTACTGCCCTGATTTTCCAGCGAACTTCCAAATCTAGGATAGTATTGCAGTTGAGACCACAAAAGCCAGCTTAAGTGGGTTCAGTGACGCACAACCTTAATCTTTTTTTTCGGAATTTACTGTACCGATCTGTCCCCGATGAAAAAGAAAAGTACATTGCTAAATGTACCTGTTTTTAAAGATGTTTATAGTAAACACTGTATTGTAAAATCTTTATTTTTTGCCAAGAAATAGAATTAAACAAATAGTATAAAACAAGCATTAGTGCGTTCGGAAACGCCTTAAATATTCCAATTTGTGCCAGTATTTGTGGTTCCCAGACAATTTAGATCTCAAGTAAATCTTTTTACGCCAATCAATTTTCAGCCTTTTTAAAAAGATATACAATTAAACTTAATATTGGCCAGTGAATTCTTATAAATGATGTTTTAATTGATAAAACCATGGCTACAGTTGACCACATTACTATTGGTTACTTTAAATGCCAGCCTTGCAGAACAAATTTACTAACAGAAGGAACTTGTTGTTTTCAATTTGCAGCCTCGTGTTTGGCGGTTTCAAATAAATAGCATCTTTTAATATGTCCAAAGATCTAGATGGATACTCTTTGGATCTGTACGGGCTTGATAATGGCCAATTTTATTTGATTCACGTTACAGCTTTGATATGCATCTGGATGAGCTTGATATGTGCCGTAACGGGTTATTATCGTGTCTTTTAGGAACAAAATGAGGACCAAAACATTTTTCTTAAGCACAACGAGTGAAAGGTTCGTTGTTTACATGGCGTTGTGTGATTGTCTATTTAACGTTGCACATACTTTTGACCATATGCATATTCTCATTACAAAAGACCACCCTCACCCCAAGGCTATCTGTGTTTGGTACGGCTTCATGCTGGCCGAGTTCATTACTGCACAGATACGTATGGTTAATATAGTGGCCATCAATGCATTCATGTTAATTTATATCAGAAAGCAGATTAATTTCGGGAAATATGATTGGCGCTTGCTGGCATATATTTTTGGAGTTCCTGCAGTCGGTGGAATAATTGGCATTTCTTTCGGTCAAATGGGACCAAACGGATCATTGTAAGTACTTTGAAAACAGTTCTTCTTGTTTTTGATATATGCGTGTATTCACCAATATTTTAAACTGTTTTATTTGTATTGAAGTAATTTATACAAAAACTGATGTGACTGATATATAAATGGTGTCGTTTTGCCCCAGAAAGAACGACTTTACAACTGTAAAAAAAAAATACCTTTACTGAAGCTCATTAAAAAAAAACCAATCAATGTTTTAAGTATTAAACACGATATAAACCAAAATGTATTCTAATATAGATAAAGTTATATGTGTCCTGGCGGTCATATTTGTGCGATACGAAGCCTACACTACAGATGCCCAATATGTTGATACATCACTAATCAAATCTACAAATAGAGATCTTTTCTTCATCGAACGACGAGTCCAACCAAATTGGCTTAGTTGCTTCTGAATATTCATATGACATTTTTTTAAAAAGTAAAATATAATGTACTTGAAATTATTAAATAGAATTGAAATCTACATTAATTTTCTATTTTTAGTTGCTACTTTGATGGTGTCAAGGGGAAAACGATGAATGTTATTTTCACGACTGTTCCACTGCTTACTGTCTTGTTTGTAAACAGCGTTTTCTACGTCCTTACATGGTGGCGTATTCGCCAGGAAGGGAAGAGACTCAAGGATAACATAGGTGACAACGCAGCGTCCACCAAGGCGTCTCACAAAGCGGCAAAAACCATGTCCTTGTTCGTCGCGGCGTTCTTCATCCAATGGTGGGCTATGGGTTTGTATGGGCTGTGGCAGCTATTTGAAGATGTCCCCCAGGTACTTTTCCAGGCTGTAACAACCTTCTCCAACTTAGGAGGAGTCCTCAATGGAATCGTCTTTGTCATAATCAGAAAGAGGCAGAACAAAACGGAACAGGAAGCGAAGACCAAAAACGTAAATAACAGAAAAATTGTGATGCTGTTTTTTTTTGTTTTTTTTTAGATGTTTGAAACTTTTTTTCAAATTATGGACGTTGTTATTTCGATATTTCATCTTTTGGCGCTCAAAAATAATACAAGAAAAAAAAAACAACCATTGAGATTGAGATGCACTGATGATTCATTATAACGTAAACTTTCTACTTAAAACGAACATTTACTATTTTTTAAAATCAGTTTTGGTATTAAACTTTTTTTTTTAATTTGGGTCAAAATAAATGAGTTGAAAATATATAAGATTTTAAATAACGTAAAGGTTATTCCTTGGGTATATATAGCTTAATTTTGTTTTCGGAAAAATCTTATAACTAATTTTTTTAAATTAATTTTTATAGCTGCCCAAATCGATAATATTACCCTAGATATGAATTATGCCTTGAATAAACATCTTTTACATTATAAATTTAAACTATTGTATGATGATTGATGGATCCATCCAATCTTACAATTAGGAAAAATGTTGAATTGATTAAAAACCACAATTTGTTGTTGTTGTTGCTGACTTGAAATTTTGTTGATCTTTGATACTGTAACAGAAACTAATTAATTTTTGCGCTTTTTAATCATGTTGACATTATCGTTCCGTTTTATTTTTTCTGTTCTTTAAAATTTTAATCAGATATTAAGGAAGCAACGAAAGGCATGAGTCAGACCAAACTGAAATACGAAAAGAAGCATGCAAATCTCAAAACCCTTTTAAAAAATCAAAAAGAAATGTATTGATTTAATTACTTGTGAACTTAAAATAGCAACCGAAACAGTCATGAAACACAAAAAACAATCAGGTGTTCCGGAAGGGAAACATTAATAATGCTTACAATATACTTCCGTTTAGTCTTTATTTTTTATTACTGTTTGCTTTAAACATTTTTATATGAAAAATGACCAATTTATATTGGTTAAAGTCAGTTTAAGGACAATAAAAAAACTTAAAATAACAAACCCACATCTACTCTCATCTTAGATATATAAAGTATGTTCTAACTGGTGTACAAACAAAAGACAAAAACACATCATAACTTTGGGTTCGAATTATCTATTTAGTTATTGTCTGGTAGGCCTTCAAAGCAACAAGTTGAAGAGATGGATGAAACTGTGAAAATGATCAATTTGATCTTACAATTATTGATAAAAAATCAAAAGTTTTGATGCAGTTACAAAATGAAACTAATTTAGAGTTAAGAATCTCCACCAGTTCCTTTATGTTATTAAGGATCAACACACATTTGATTGACACCATTTCTTGAGTACACCCGAAATGAAAAAAATACGTCTAGTTGTAACTTGTAAGCGATGTTTGCATGCATTTTTTTGTTATTTAGGAGTCCAATAGAAGGATGGCATTTCATCCGTTTCATCACCAACAGAAAGGCCGAAGGAGGAAAAGACTGATTTATAATTGTCATTTATTTAATCCTCTGGCAGTGTTGTTGTGTATTTGGTGTCTTTTCTGGTACAACTTACACCAATCTCAGTTTTTAAACTGTCAATATAATGTTTTTTTCCACACAAAATTGATATAATTCGGTGCTTTGTCTGCAGGTTCAACACCATGTTTGTCATGTAAGGTGGAGAGTATTTCGTGAACATTAATGTTTTTGAAAATGGAAGTTATCTTAGTGCCCATCGATCCATTTAAAGACTCTGTTCTTTTCAAAACCCACCTGTGCGGGTTCCGGGTGGCGAATAGGCCCACAGCAGCGCTAAGCTTGTCGGTAAAAGTCCACTAAAGAGCGCTCAGAAACCTGACATCGGGTCAGGCCGCTTTGCCCACAAAGCGACTGGGATGTGTGCTCCAGGTGGTTGAATGGGGCAGCCCTGACATCGAGAGATGCGGGGTCGTCAGGTGATAATGCGGAAGACCTGACCGCAAACCATAGTGGTGCACCGTGTTTGGAAAAATGTCACGTTCCTCGCACGTTAAAAAACCCTGCTGCAGGTCTCGGTAAGAGTAGGACCCGTAGGATCCCCATGCAGGAGGCTAAATTTCCCGTCCCTACCCATCACTCCTTTATTCAGTGGCAGTCAAAACTCTCCTACCCGATTGGCCTTGTGTCCCCATTTCATCCACATCATCATAATTTCATGTTCATTGTATCACCACTTTCATGTCCATCTCCCGGATATAGCCGAAATAGTGTTGCTTGGTAGTAAAGCAATAACTAACTAACTAACTTTTCAAAACCAATGACCTCACAGCTTTAACCAATTCAAATCGTGCTACTTTACTATTTGGATATACAGGACAGTAGCTGACCGACTGCTTATTTAACAAAGAAAATTTTAAAACCAGTTATGTATTTTTATTTACTCTCTTCCTTTTTATTCTTGAATAAATTACACATGTCCGACAAAACAATAATCAACAAAGGTATACATATCATGGCTCCACCGAATATTCCGACAATGGTCGATGATGGTCGGTCGTCATACGCTGAAGTCTTACTTCTGATGTATGAAGAGGTTGATTTTGCATCAATCGTAAGTTCTTTTTTTGAAGCCTCTATGTCGTCCTTTAAAATCTCTTCCAGTTCGTCGTAGGTGAGGTTCATTCCATTTAAATAGCTGTATTTCCCACAACAACACTTTTCAGAAGTATTAAGAACTGCTGAATTTGTTGTTGTTTGTACTATCTGTATGCTGGGAGTAGAAGATGTTGTTGTAGCTGCTAAACTTGTGGTTGAAGCAGGGTCGCCTGAGACAAAAACAAAAACAAACAATCGTTTTTAATATATTTGAAAAAGATGATGGTAAATGTTTCTAAGGTAATTCTTAGTATCAAGGATAGAATAGGGAATGAGTTACTAATTTAATTGTTAAATTCAAAATTGATTAAAACACCAGGTTTCTTTTCTTGTAATGCACATGGTCGATATCCTTGGTGCTAGATTTAACTTCGAAGTTTTGGAATTCGACCTTCCAATGTTTTGATTTAAATGCTACTGATGAGAGGTTATACCCCTTGAAATATCGATATATAGCATATCCAAATTAACCATTTATACTTGCATTTGGTATTTGCAAAGAGATAATTCCTTTTTTGTTTTTTTTTGTAATAACGTGTTTTGATTTTGCTTTTGGTGGTCGTGCTTTGCGTCAGGCGTAGCAAAATTTAGTGTCTGGAACTTTGTTGTCATTTGTATTTCGAACACACGTGAAGGTTAGCACTGCTTGTGGAGTTTTAATTCCCCGAGGTTAGCCCGCTCCGGCACCAACACTTTTGTGTTGGAGAACACATCAAAGCTTTAAATTTTCCGTTTGAATTTCAAAATTGTCTAAACCCTAAGGTTCTTCCTACCCCAGACATAGGTTGATCATCTTAGTAATAATTTGGTTCCCCAATTTGGTATTTTTGGTTTTACTGTTCTATGCTTTTCATAATCATATAGTGTTTGGCATTTCAATATTTTTGGTAGAGCGCCTCTGATGAGTCTTGAATAGACGAAACGCGCGCCAGGCGTAGCAAAATTTATTGTCTGGAACTTTGTTGTCATTTGTATTTTGATGCAACAATCAATTGTCCAGGAGAAGTTTGTCACCCACAACAAATTATATTCTGTTGTTCATAGCTAGAAATCGTTTTTAAGCCTTTTAAGTCGAGGAAGTGTTAATGTTCTCTGGTCATTTATGCTGGCGTCACACTGTCCCGATTTTGACATACGATGGACACACGAATGTGAAAATTTCAACTTCGTGCGAAGTTAGTCCCGAACTTGCTAAAAATCAAAATCAAAACCGAAGGGTATACGATTAGAACCGATGACTAAGCGATCGGAAAAGTAGCACATACGAATAGCTGCGAACCGATTACGAAGTTAATTGTTACGATGTTATCAAGATTAGTCGAGAATTAGATCCGAAGGAGACACGAATTTATACGACGGCTGTACGACGTCGTGTTTAGCATACGATGGGTCTACGAAGCATCACGATGGGTATACGAAGTATGAAATATAATAACGCGATTTGCAATAGGTTTATATAATTTAGCCTATATAAATTGTCCTTTGCAGCCTCTAATTAGTATTTATGGATAACAAGTTAAAACGATGGCTCTCCAAGCAAACCCCTGCTGTCACTGATGTCGATCAGTAAGAGTAGAGTAAACCATTTGATCTTAAGCTAATATGTAGAGCCTGTTAAGATAGAACCAAAAAAAAGAAGACGCTACTTTATCTTGTTTTGTTCGTGCACACATAATCTGAAAACAAGAAGAATATGTTGTAACTACATGTATGTAGAAAGTTCAACAATTTTAGCTGTTGCGAACGATTCTTGAACAAAGCGTGTCCACCTTATAATACATAACTTCGTTAACGGTCCTATACCGGTATCTAAGTCCAAAGGTCCCGTAAATATTTGCGGACCAAAACGGAATGTAAACTTGATCTCAGTAACCGGTAATTGTGAACTGGCATACAGTACATACCAAAAAGCAGTTTAATAACTATAATTAAGGGTTTAGAAAAAAAGTGTGGGAAACTGATATTTCAGTGAAATTCCAAAAGTTCAAAGGGTCCTTACTCTGTAAAAAATTGCGGACCGGAACAACGCGTTAACTTGATCTTTAACTTATCATGGTAAGACTCACATACCAAAAATCAGTTTAAAGTTTAATATCTATATATAAGGTTTAAAAAAAGTGCGAAAAAGTTATTGTGACAGCGAGACGACCGGGCCGGACAGACACACAAACGGGCAGACGGAGTGCAAACCTAAAATCCCCTTCGGCTTTTGTCGGTAGGGGACTGATAAAAACTGAAGTAAGTTCAAAATGTTTAAACCTTAATTTCTTATATTGAAATTTAAGTATTAAAAGGTGCCACAAAAGCCTGGACGAGGACGCAAAAGAGAGAAGCGCCTGGCTAGAAAGAACAGGACGAAAAGAAAAGCGTCAGAAGATTTAGATCCAGACTGTCTTCGCTTTGTTTTTTCTTTTCTTCTTGTACTTTTGAGACTGATCATTCTAGTTTCAAATTTTTTTTTAAATTTCCTTTATCAATTTTACGAAACTAAAAAAATTATGAATAAAGAATTAATGAGGACTCTTGTATCACAAGCTGCTGTCTTGTAAGTCTTCCTCCTGCTGCATTTTATTTATGAGGGGGGAAAACAGAGCTATATACATTTACTAACTTTTCTTTTTCTAAACGATTTATTGTAACACGCCCCTAACTGAAATGGATTAATAAATGTCCCTATAAGGAACTTTTGACACGTTTGATATTTTTTTTACTTCAGAAATCGTACTGCTTTGACCAGTGCCGTGTTTCCATCTCCATGCCATTACTCTATGCCATTACATTAGTTACGACGGATATACGAATACAAGGCGAGGTCTTTGCGACGCCGTGTTTCCTTCGCACCACCTCCGGAGAACTTGTTGTTTTATTCGTGCCGCCATCGTAAGATAAATTAAGCCGACGACACTTAGAAGGCAACACGAAATCAGAAGATGCTTTCACGAAGGCATTACGATAGAAAGGATGGATTAACGAACACAACACGAACAAGGACCTTCGCACGAACCTTCGGGAGTTTTTTAACATGTTAAAAAATTAGGAAGGCATTACGAAGTTGCTCCCGAAGTTGGAATATTTCAGCCGATGGTGCTACGATGGTAAAAGATGACAACACGAATAGCGCGATTTGAATACGATCACTCCCGATCTTGAAAATATCCATAATCGTGTTTCCATCGGGGTCAAAATCGGGACAGTGTGACGCCAGCATTAATGCTGGCGTCACACTGTCCCGATTTTGACATACGATGGACACACGAATGCGAAAATTTCAACTTCGTGCGAAATAAGTCCCGAAGTTGCTAAAAATCAAAATCAAAGCCGAAGGATATACGATTAAAACAGATTTAGTTTAAACATATTTTATTGCCAATAAAAGCATATTGGATTGGACACAAGTAAAAATCTTACTTAGGTAGTCCTCTCCGAAATACAGTTTTACAATAGTATATATACAGTTACCGAGCATGCGTAAAGATTATAATATGATATATAGATGATATAACAAAATGAGAAATACAAGTAATTATGTGTTTCATGTGGATAAGGTAAAAAAGAAAAAAGAAAAAGAACAAGATTTTGATGCCAGACATGTTGAACAGAGACCATCCTTTCCTACCCTAAGGTTAATCAACAACTAGAAATCGCTTAGAATTTTTAATAAATTTGCATATTTCGTTTAAAAGTTTTTGGTTATTGTTGTCAGAAAAATCTGAACAGCCATGCAGAAATAGGTAAGTATCTATTTGAATTGTGTCAGGTATCCATTCTAGATTGTTTAGTAATTCCGTCCTCTGTATTTGATACAAAGGGCATATGAGGAAAAAGTGATTTGCATCTTCTATGCCACATCCACATCTACAATAAGGGTCAGCTATTATGTTCACTTTGTGTAAATCATAATTGAGGAATGATGCAGAGCATCTAAGTTGAGTAAGAATAATGTTAATTTTTCTAGGACCTGACGTGTAGAACAATGGTACTCTGTGTGCGTTGACTTTGTTTGGTTTAATACGCGTTTTGAACTTCGCCAAAGAATCGACATTACGAAGAGATACGTCTAATTTATTCCACTCCTTTATTGTGGATGGAATGAATGACTCGCTTGTGATAGACAGTCTACAGAAAGGCATAACTATGTCCTCGCCATTTCTAAGAGGATATGTGGTTAAACTTTGAATTTTATTGGGAACAAGGTCTTGTAAGTAAGTAGGGGTGTTATTATTATGAATATTATAAAACATTTGCAGTTTTCTACGACGTCTTCTTTCATGCAGCGTTTCCCAACCGACTTCATCATAGATTTTTTCGGTTTTAGCAAAAATAGGCAACCCAGTCACTATTCGTGCAGCCTCTACCTGAATTTGCTCTAGTTTACCAGTATAGACTACTCCACAATTATCCCATACTTCTGAAGCATATTCGAGAAGTGGCCTTATATAAACCAAGTAAAGTTGTTCTAAGTTTTTTCTGCTTAACTGGTATTTTAACTTTCGAAGGATATTTATATGGCGTCTCCCACAGGATATAATATTTTCCACGTGGACATTCCATTTTCCATCCTTACTGAAAGTAACACCTAAGTGTTTATGAGTAGTTTTTATTGGAATATCTAGCCCATTCAGGGAAAAATTCAGTAAAGGTATTTCGGTATTAGAAAATATCATCACTTCAGTTTTATCAGGATTGAAAAACATTAACCATCTTTTTGACCATTCGTCCAACTCTCTCAAGTCGTGTTCAACAACATTTTTTACGCTGTTGATGTCCTTGTTTGAGTAATTGAACGAAGTGTCATCTGCAAAAAGTCTACACAAGGAAGTCATATTCTTAGCAATATCGTTTATATATATTATAAATAGTAGAGGTCCCAAGACTGATCCCTGTGGTACACCTGCGAAAACTTCACCAACAGATGAAGATGAATTATTTAATACCACTTTCTGCTTTCTCGAAATTAAATAGCTTCGAAACCAGTCAAGTAAATTCCCTTTGATACCATACGCGCTAATTTTGTGGAGTAAACCTCTATGCCAAACTTTATCAAACGCTTTTGAAAAATCACAGAATACAAAACAGTTTATGTCTTTTTGTTCAAATGAGTTAAGAATGCAATTATACATTTCTAATAATTGATGAACAGTTGAAAATTTCGGCATAAATCCGGATTGATATTCGTAAAATATCTTGTTTGCATGAAGATGGTTATAAACATGTTTAAAAATAACTCTCTCCATGACTTTGCCGACACAGCTTATTAAGGAGATGAGTCTATAGTTTGAAGGTATAGATGCGTCACCTTTTTTAAAAATAGGTGTGACATGGGCGAATTTCCAATTCGAGGGGAACTTACATTGCTGTAGAGACTTGTTAAAAATTATAAGAAGCGGGATGGCAATGAGATCTGGGCATACTTTTAACATTCGATGACTGATGATATCGGGGCCTGATGCTTTATTAGGCTTTAATATTTGAATCACATCGACAATCTCTTTCACTGTTATATTAATATTTGATAAGATGTTTTCAGACCTTTCCTGGAAGAATGGAATTTCAACATTTTCTTCGTCTAATGTTGATATAGAACAAAAATATTTATTTAGGAGTGAACATTTCTCTTCTTCATTACACACAATATCATTGAAGTCCTCGTGATTTATCGTATTATATAATGGTGGTACAGAGTTTGTTGGCTTCCCAGACTTAATTAACATTTTCATAATTTTCCAGTATGTTTTTGGATTGTTTGCGTTTTCTAAAATAATGTTGTCTAAATTCTTTTCAAACTGCTCCTTAGCAGATCTTTTCATATTATTTACCTTATTTCTCTGCTTTTTGAACTTCATAATATTATTTTCAGTTTTTGATTTTAATGCTTTTTTTCTTAGTCTATCGCGTATTCTTATTTCTCTCCGCAGATTGTTATTGAACCATGGTTTGTCATTCTTTCTTACAGTTACCAATTTAGTTGGAATACAATCTCGTGAAATTTCTAGTACTTTATTTGTAAAAATTTCACAAGCTTCTTCTATCCCAATTGTATCATCTAAAATATTTTCCCAGTCAGCAGATTGTAACTTGTCAATGAATTTATCTTTATTTAAGCGATCATAGATCCAGATTTCTCTTTTATATGTTCCCGACTCTCTTGCTGGGGTTTCGATATAACCGATAGCTGCATCATGATCACTGATAATACGGGGTATTTGAAGCACATCAGAATATGAAGAGTTTAAGTTGTCACTCAGAATTACAGGGTCTAAGAGGGTACTCGTGTGAGCAGTAACTCTTGTTGGCTTGTCGATAATGTTTTGAAGGTTGAACATGCTCATGGTTTCTATAAGTTTGTTATTATGCGGATTGTTAAGGTCGGAGTTCAGATCACCTGTTAGAATAACATTTGCGTTTCGGTTGAGTGCCATTTCAATTGAGTAGTTAAGTCTACTCCAGTATTCGACACCTGACCATTCTGGTCTATAGGTATTACATAATAGAAATAATTTTCCATTCGCGTTAATTTCAACCCAGATTGTTTCATCTACATCATTTTCAAGGGTTTGCAGTCTCTTAACACCGAGGTGATTTTTTGTATATATAATAATTCCTCCACCGAACCTATTTCTATCTTTTCTAAAGGTATTTGAGAAATCATTTAAAGTGATGTCATTATCGGGTATATCAGGATCTAAATGGGTTTCAGTAGAACAGATGGCTAAACGATTAGAAAAGTAGCAAATACGAATGGCTGCGAACCGATTACGAAGTTGTTTCGATGTTATCAAGATTAGTCGAGAATTAGACTCGAAGGAGAAACGAAGTTATACGATGGCTGTACGACGCCATGTTTAGCATACGATGGGTCTACGATGCATCCCGAGGGTTATACGAAGTATGAAATGTAGTAACACGATTAGCAATAAGATTATATAGTTTATTGTACATGTTGTATATAAATTGTCCTTTGCTGCTTCCATAACAAGTTAAAACGAAGGCTTTTCAAATATACCCTTCTGTCCCTGATGTCGACTAGTAATAGTAGGTGAGACATTTAATCTAAAGCTTATATGTAGAGGCTATTACGACAGAACAGAAAAAGGTGCTGTTGCTTTATCTTGTTTTGTTCGTGCCTTGTGTGAACACATAATCTAAAAACAGCAAGAATATGTTGTAACTATGTAGAAAAAATACAACAAAGCATGCATTGTTATTGCAAATGGCGCTAAGGGAGCAACCATTTGATTTTTATGGGAGGGCTATGGATATTTT
Source organism: Arcuatula senhousia (assembly GCA_963971305.1). Classification (NCBI taxonomy): domain Eukaryota; kingdom Metazoa; phylum Mollusca; class Bivalvia; order Mytilida; family Mytilidae; genus Arcuatula; species Arcuatula senhousia. Next base: position 53,157,606 of record OZ020304.1, read on the forward strand.
CTTCGTCCTGCCTTTTTATTTTCGGAAAAAGTCGACCCTGGATGTTTTTTTAAAGCAACTATAATTTTTTTAGCCAAAATTACCATCCTGCCTTTTTTTACTCAAAACACTGGCCTGCCTTTTTATTTCTGTATTTTTGCCATCCTGCCTTTTTATTTCAAATATCACCATAGCCCCCACATAAAAATCAAATGGTAGCTCCCTAAATAGGACAACCCGTATTGCAATAAAGTGTAATTTGAAATAACTTATTTTGCAATAAAATTATAGTTCAGTTTACAATATGTCCGTTGCTCTTATTATTGGTATATATGGATAAAAGATAAAACCCAGGCTTTAATTCTTAGTATACCTACGCTGCATGTCCATGATTTCGACAAGTAAGAGTGGATGCATGTAATATCTTAATGTAGAGACTGAAGATAGCAAAGAAAACTGATGTTACTTGATTTATTAAGCTCTTTCAAAGTCTAAGAAAGTTACGCGAGAGTAACCCATTATAACGCGTAAGTAACGCGTTTTTGTCTCGCCTGTGACTTAAATCTGTTCAGTGAAGTAGAGAAACTTTGCTCAAACTTTCAACACTTAGACGTAACTAACAAATTTATCTGGTTGTTATCTTGTGAAAACGAGATATATGCAATATGTTAGCATCTTATACCCAAAAATGTTTTCAAAAACGAGAGACTGTTAGTAGATTATGAATCGTCACGAGTCATGCTACATGTGTAATTATTGTTTGTTTTCTAATTTGTTTATTTTATTTCCATTATTATTATCAGATTATTATTTTTCATGTACGAATTATGTATTTATATATGCTCTTTCGAGGGCCCATGATTTGGTGTAATAAATTATACTTATACTTATACTTAGGTATTACTTTCCTGTGGCGGCGGCGGCGGCGACGGCGACGGCGACGGCGTTAACTTATTTGTAAGACTTTTGTGGAAAATGAATTACAAGAAAAGAATAATAGCTAGGCATCTGATATTTGGTATACAGACAGTTGGGGTTATGGTCTACGCAACTGGCACGATGCCGTTTGATCCTGACCCCAATTTCATGGTTCAGCAACTCTGTGAACTTAGATGTTTTATGGGGCAAAAGACCCCTTTGTAGGACTTTTGTGGAAAATGAATTACAAGAAAAGTATAATAGCTAGGCATCTGATATTTGGTATACAGACAGCTGGGATTATGGTCTACACAACTGGCACCATGCCGTTTGACCTTGACCCCAATTTCATGGTTCAGCCACTCTGTGAACTTAGATGTTTTTTCGGGCAAACAAACCCCTTTGTAATGTAAGTCTTTTGTGGAAAACGAATTAAGTGAAAAGTATAATAGCTAGGCATCTGACATCTGGTATACATACACGTCCAATTATGGTCTATGCAACTGGCACCATGCCATTTGACCTTGACCCCATTTTCATGGTTCAGTGACTCTGTGGACTAAGATGATTTTTGGGACAATTAAAACTTTTGTGGAAAATGAATTAAGTTAAAAGTATAATAGCTAGGCATCTGATATTTGGTATACAGACATTTGGGGTTTTGGTTTACACAACTGACACCATATTGTGTGACCCTGAACTCATTTTCATGGTTTAGAGACTTTGTGAACTTAGATGATTTTGGGTGGAAAATGAGTAAAGTGAAAAGAATAATATTATAGCTAGGCATCTGATATTTGGGGATTATGGTATACACAACTGATGTCACCATGTAATGTGACCTTGACCTCATTTTCATGGTTGAATGACTTAGTGAATGTTGGTCTTTTTTCATTGTTTCTCAATAACTATGGTATCTAGAACACACTTCAGACATTTTTGTGATGGTTAAATGGAATTCTGTCATCTGTCACATAACCTTGACCTTAACTTTTCTGAAGGCCCAGCTAGACTTTCAATGAGTTCTGTGATGGTGCTGACAGGCGAGACATACTTTAGTGTCAACTCTTGTTATTATTTGTAGAAGCGGGTTATTTCGGGAGAATTGATAAAAGCGCGTTATATTGATTTTTAGATTACCAAAATGAGCCCAACGGGCTTCCGTATTCAACGATTTTAGCTTTTGCGAACGATTCTTGAACAAAGCGTGTTCACCTTACAATACATACTTCCTTATCGGTCCCATATAAAAGTCCAAAGTTCCCGTAAACATTTGCGGACCGGAACGGAACGTAAACTTGATCTGTAACCCGTAATGATGGACTTGCATACAGTACGTACAAAAAATGCAATTTAATAACTATGAGGGTATAGAAAAAAGTGTATGAAACTGAAATTTCAGTGAATTTTCAAAGTTCAAAGTGTCCTTACTCCTCTAAAAGTTTGCGGACCGGAACGACACGATAACTTGATCTTAAACTCATCATGGTATACTCACATTCCAATATCTATATTCTATATTCACGTATAAGATTTTCAAAAAAGTGTGGAAAACGTATTGTCACAATGAGAGGGCCGGGCCGGACAGACACACAAACGGACCGACGTTGTGAAAATCCTAAAGCCCCCTTCTGCTTTTGTCGGTGGGGGACTGATAAAAACTTAAGTGTGTTTGAAATGTTTAAACTTTTATTTCTGATATTGAAATTTAATTATTAAAACATGCCACCAAAGCCTGGACGAGGACGCGGAATACGAAAGCGCCTGGCAGGAAAGAACAGAATGAAAAGGAAAGCATCAGAATGCTCTAGATCATGGCTGTCTTCTCCTTGTTATGTCTGGAAAGCGCATTTATCCTGAAAAGCTAAGACATCGCAAATAGAAAAATGATGATCACCATTATAAACTTAAAGTTAATGTGTCTAAATCATAGTACATAGAAACAATGGGAAAAGATTAAATAGATGTCCGTCCCTTAATCTTTATCTTTCGTACATCATGTACTTATACATTTAATTTAGTGAAAATTACGAAAATAAGTTCTGGTATATAAAAAATAAAGTAAAACTTAAAAGAAAATGAACCATATGACAAATGCATACTGCTGCAAAATTTTGTATTTAGACATTATCTTGCTTCTTACAGTGCCGTGTTTCCATCGCCATGCAATTACCCTATGCCATTACTCTAATTACGACGGCTATACGAATATAAAGCGAGGCCTTTACGACGTCGTGTTCCAATCGCGGACCATCGGAGAACTTCTCGTTTCATTCGTGTCGCCATCGTAAGATAAATGTAACCGACGGCAATAAGAACGCAACACGAAACGATAGGATGCAATCACGAAGGCATTACGATGCAAAAGATGGAATTACGAATACAACTCGAAGATTGGCCTTCGCACGAACCTTCGGCAGTTTTTAAACATGTTAAAAAATTAGGAAGGCATCACGAAGTTGTTGCCGAACTTGGAATATTTCCGTCGATGGTGCTACGATGGTAAAAGATGGCAACACGGATAGCGCGATTTGGATACGATCACATACGATCACCCCCGATTTAGAAAATATCCATAATCGTGTATCCTTCGGGGGCAAAATCGGGATAGTGTGACGCCAGCATTATAAGATACATCTGAGATCGCATTAACGTTAAGTTAGTTACTTATTGCTCATTCGCTATCTATTCGTTACTTATTCCCTATCCCCTAATGCTGGCGTCACACTGTCCCGATTTTGACATATGATGGACACACGAATGCGAAAATTTCAACTTCGTGCGAAGTTAGTCCCGAAGTAGCTAAAAATCAAAATCCAAGCCGAAGGATATACGATTAGAACATGGCTAAAATATTAGAAAAGTAGCAAGTTGTTACGATGTTATCAAGATTAGTCGAGAATTAGACTCAAGGAGAAACGAAGTTATACGATGGCTGTACGACGCTATGTTTAGCATACGATGCATCCCGATGGTTGTACGAAGTATGAACTGTAATAACACGATTAACAATAAGACTATATAGTTTATTGTACATGTTGTATATAAATTGTCCTTTGCTGCTTCCATAACAAGTTAAAACGAAGGCTTTTCAAATATAACCTTCTGTCACTGATGTCGACCAGTAAGAATAGATGAGACATTTGATCTAAAGCTAATATGTAGAGGCTATTACGACAGAACAGAAAAAGGGTGCTGTTGCTTTATCTTGTTTTGTTCGTGCCTTGTGTGAGTTGACTGAAGCACATAATCTGAAAACAGCAAGAATATGTTATAACTATGTAGAAAAATTACTACAAAGCATGCATTGTTATTGCACATGGCGCTAAGGGAGCAACCATTTGATTTTTATGGGAGCTATGGATATTTTGTTCGTCCTGCCTTTTTTATTTTCGGAAAAAATCGAGCCTGGATTTTTTTTTGTGCGCACTATAAATTATTTAGCCAAAAATACCATCCTGCTTTTTTTACTCAAAGCACTGTCCTGCCTTTTTATTTCTGGATTTTTGCCATCCTGACTTTTTATTTCAAATATCACCATAGCCCCCACATAAAAATCAAATGGTAGCTCCCTAACTAGGACAACCCGTTTTGCAATAAAGTGTGAATTGTAATAACTTATTTTGCAATAAAATTATAGTTCAGTCTACAATATATCCGTTGCTCTTATTATTGGTATATATGGATAAAAGATAAAACTAGGGCTTTAATTCTTAGTATACCTACGCTGCATGTCCATGATGTCGACAAGTAAGAGTAGATGCATGTAATATCTTAATGTAGAGACTGAAGATAGCAAAGAAAACTGATGTTACTTGATTTATTAACCGCTTTCAAAGTCTAAGAAAGGTACGCGAGAGTAACCCGTTATAACACGTAAGCAACTCGTTTTTATTGAATAGAAGCGTGTTATTTCGGGAGAATTGATAAAAGCGCGATATATTGATTTTTAGATTACCAAAATGAGCCCAACGGGCTTCCGTACTTTTGGCATAAAGTTCAACAAATTTAGCTTTTGCGAACGATTCTTGAACAAAGCGTGTTCACTTTACAATACATACTTCCTTATCGGTCCCACAGGCGTTTGGGTCCAGGATTTTATTTTTATTTATTGTGTTTAAATATGAAGAAACTGACCCTCGCTATAATACTATTTCCACAGTATAGAGATGAGATGACAATTTTTATATACACGTTATTTAACTTGATCTGTAACCCGTAATGATGGACTTGCATATAGTTCATACAAAAAAAAAGCAATTTAATAACTATGAGGGTTTAGAAAAGAGTGTGTGAAACTGAAATTTCAGTGAATTTTCAAAGTTCAAAGTGTCCTAATTCCTCTAAAAGTTTGCGGACCGGAACGACACGATACATGTAACTTGATCTTAAACTCATCATGGTATACTCACATTCCAATATCTATATACACGTATAAGTTTTTCAAAAAAGTGTGGAAAACGTATTGTCACAATGAGAGGGCCGGGCCGGACAGACACACAAACGGACCGACGGAGTGAAAAACCTAAAGCCCCCTTCTGCTTTAGTCGGTCAGGGGACTGATAAAAACTGAAGTGAGTTTGAAATGTTTAAACCTTTATTTCTGATATTGAAATTTAAGTATTAAAAGATGCCACCAAAGCCTGGACGAGGACGCGGAATACGAAAGCGCCTGACAGGAAAGAACAGAACGAAAAGGAAAATGCTCTAGATCATGGCTGTCTTCTCCTTGTTTTGTCGGAAAAGCGCATTTATCTTGAAAAGCTAAGATGTCGCAAATAGAAAAAAGATGATCAACTTTATAAACTTAAAGTTAATGTGTCTAAATCATAGTACATAGAAACGATGGGCAAAAGATTAAATAGATGTCCGTCCCTTAATCTTTATCTTTCGTACATATACATTTAATTTAGTGAAAATTACGAAAATAAGCTCTAGTAATAAAAAATTAAAAGAAAATGAACCATACGACTTAATGCATACTGTTGCAAAATTTTGTATTTAGACATTATCTTGCTTCTTAACAGTGTCATGTTTCCATCGCCATGCCATTACCTTATACCATTACTCTAATTACGACGGCTATACGAATATAAAGCGAGACCCTTACGACGTCGTGTTCCAATCGGGGACCATCGGAGAACTTCTTGTTTCATTCGTGTCGCCATCGTAAGATAATTGTAACCGACAACAATAAGAACGCAACACGAAATGATAAGATGCAATCACGAAGGCCTTACGATGCAAAAGATGGAATTACGAATACAACACGAAGATTGGCCTTCGCACGAACCTTCGATCGGCAGTTTTTAAACATGTTAAAAAATTAGGAAGGCATCACGAAGATGTTGCCGAACTTGGAATATTACCGCCGATGGTGCTACAATGGTAAAAGATGGCAACACGAATAGCGCGATTTGGATACGATCACCCCCGATTTAGAAAATATCCATAATGGTGTATCAATCGGGGGCAAAATCGGGATAGTGTGACGCCAGCATAATCGTTATCTTTTCGTTTCTTGCTCCCTATTCCCCATTCATGAACTATTCGTTTCTTATTCCCTATGTCTTTATTTTATATGTTCTAGTTTTTATTTGTCTTTATCGATACTCAAATGATATAAAAACAGGATTTTATATATAGAACTATATGACAAAAGGCATTACAGCAGAAATTCACTGAGCCATTTGCACGGAACATCTCTGAATACCAGTCATGCCAGTATTGCTAAGTTGTAAATGGTACAAATCTTCTAACAAAGTTTGTTTACACATTAAGTTCACTTCCTATTTACTTTTAAGATTCGCTTTTATCGCATCACTCTCGCGGGTTTTGAGTTCACACGAGACTTTTAAAACTTGGAACCATATTGAAATAAATAAAAACAAAAATAGTTACAGACACGTCATAACCAGAATACAAACAAACTTGATCTGCTTTGCATTGCCACTAACAAATGGTCAATAATGTCAAGTGTCATTGTCTTCAATTTTATTTATTATAGCAATGAAATTGCGTTTTAATAGGGAAGATATACGCTATTTCGAATAGGTAACGAATGGAAAACGTATATCTAGGTTATCTTGGACAAAAAGCAGTGACAGTGATTTCTTGTTTATATGTTGAAAGACCTTTGTAGTTTATTGCTATTGAGATACAGATGTTGTAAAGCTTCTTACAAGTTAATTTTTGAAAAACTGCAACAGCAACTCGGGTATTCTGTAAGCGTAAAGTCAATAAAATATTTGTGAAATGTAAAAATACACATACCAGTAGAAGTTGCTATGTAAGTCGTAGCAGTCCCACCAAGGGTAATGGGAAGTACAAGTCCAGCTGAAAAAAATCATTTAGTGATGGAATTTGTTATGAGTTAATTGTTGTTAAAAAAAAGTACAATTATTGGTCATCACTTGATAAAAGTTCATTTTTGATTGCGTGTTAGCTAGAACCAGTCAATTATGTAACTTTAAAAATTCCCCTAAAATTAATTGAAGATGATGAACAAATGGCAACGCAACAGAGGCAAAGAACAAAACCATTTCGAAAAAGGGTTTTTATCCGGCAGAAGAATATATTGCTTAATTATAAAAATCACAATAATCATGTAAAATCATGCACGGGCATATCACCAATTAAAGCAAATGCATCCCTAAAGAAGTTATTTTTTACTGTCAAGGACTTTATGACCTTTTTTAGTTATGTTTTATTTAATTAATTTCACATGTTTCTCTCTCATCTATAGCTATTATTCAATAAACGAGTTAATTTTATTGATTAACAGCGCGTTTACAACATCAGAAATTTGAATTGCAAATTAATCTTAAAATGAAGTATGTATATTGAACAAAAACGTTGTGCGAATTTTAATTATATATCTTGCTTTAATGTTGAAACCGCTAAAATGTTTTTTTTTTACTTTGTTACAAAATATTACTATAAAAAAGCGAAATGCATTTACCAATGTAATGCAAATAAGCCTATAGAACTTATCTAATAAAACGTTGACGCAAATGGACAAGGATCGAGAGCAAACGAACTTTGCTATTTAAGAGCAAATTAAGTCTTAACACATTTGCAAATGTACTTGATTTATTTACAAATAATACAGGGTATACGTCCCCTCGACAGTAAAATACATGAAATCTGATAATTTAGTTTTAATTTTCTCAGATGCAGTCTTAAGGTAAAATAATCGAACAAGATACCATTTAATTACAAAAGGCATATCAGAAACGCATATCATAAAGTAAAACAAAACTTTTTCATTCTCACCATTAAAAGATTAAAGCTATTTACCATGTAAATGCGTTTGATTAATTACCAACTTACAAATATTATAAACAGCCATCCTATTATCTCCACCGCACCAATCCGATACAACTGTAGGACAAGGATAACCACATTCTACGATGTTAGATGTTAAGGTTCCTATATCGTTTCCACAAATGCATTTTGGTAGTGTCTGAAGAAAAGGACAAAAATATAAATAAAATATTGTTAAAATGATCTGTCAACTGAGGTCTTTCTATAAAATGGGAACATGTCATGCAGATTCTTATCCTACAGCTGCATGCATGGTTCATGGCCAAAACATACCGACAAACTAACAGGATATGGTTCACTCTTCAGACCTTTGATATTTATTTTTGTTGGGATAAAATATGTATTTTGATTTAAGGATATGATACAAAAATACAAATGCATATGTACTTCAAATGTAAGTGTCAATAAAGCTGATTATTTCATTTCATTATGCTTTATTTTCATATTTCAAAGAGGGACAGAGGGGCGGATCCAGAAATTTTCGAAAAGGGGAGTTCCACATACTGGGTTCTGTGGGCAAAAGGGGGGGGTTCCAGACCAATTTTGCTGAAAATCTACACACAAATTAAAAAATTTCGGGGGAAAAGGGGGGGGGGTTCCGACCTCCAGCCCCCCTCCTGGTTCCGCCACTAGGGCATCTGATAAAAAGCAGAAGGCCAAAAAAAAGACTAGCTTCAGCACCTATTCGGACCGAAAAGTTCGAATGAGGACGCAAATCCAGAAGATTGTGAGACTTCAATGGAAAGTGAATTACTTGAAAATTATATCTAGTTATAAGAATCTATACCATATACCATATTTGATACATATTAACTTTAGGTTATGTCATACGCAACTGTCCCGTTTACTATACTATGTGATCTTGACCAAATTTTCACAATTCAACTTCTCTGTCAACTGAGGTCTTTCAATAAAATGCGAACATGTCATGCAGATTCTTATCCTACAGCTGCATGCATGGTTCATGGCCAAAACATACCGACAAACTAACAGGATATGGTTATTGTTAAAATGATCTGTCAACTGAGGTCTTTCTATAAAATGCGAACATGTCATGCAGATTCTTATCCTACAGCTGCATGCATGGTTCATGGCCAAAACATACCGACAAACTAACAGGATATGGTTCACTCTTCAGACCTTTGATATTTATTTTTGTTGGGATAAAATATGTATTTTGATTTAAGGATATGATACAAAACTCCGTTAACTCTCGCATTAACTTGAAGACAAAGAACCTATCAATTTCGCAATTTTTTAACCTAGGTAAAGTGAGACTGATATTCGACGTTCGATATTCGATATTCAATTTTTTGAATATCAAACTGAATATCAAACGGTAAATTTTACCGTTTGATATTCATTCGATATTCATTTATCGTTTTTTCTTAGTGAAACCATATAATGAATATCAAAATGAATATCAAACGGTATTTTTTTTAGGTTCGATATTCATTTGACATTCGTATCTGTCGAGGTTTGTTTTGTGAATATCAAATGAATATCGAATGAATATCAAACAAAAGTTCATTTACGTTCGATATTCATTTTACGTTCGTTTTAGGTCTAGTTTTGTTTTGTGAATATCAAATGAATATCGAATGAATATCAAACAAAAGTTAATTTACGTTCGATATTCATTTTACGTTCGTTTTAGGTCTAGTTTTGTTTTGTGAATATCAAATGAATATCGAATGAATATCAAACAAAACTTAATTTACGTTCGATATTCATTTTGCGTTCGTTTTAGGTCTAGTTTTGTTTTGTGAATATCAAACGAATATCGAATAAATATCAAACAAACCTTAATTTACGTTCGGTATTCATTTTACGTTCGTTTTAGGTCTAGTTTTGTTTTGTGAATATCAAATGAATATCAAACAAAACTTAATTTACGTTCGATATTCATTTTACGTTCGTTTTAGGTCTAGTTTTGTTTTGTGAATATCAAATGAATATCAAATGAATATCAAACAAAAGTTAATTTACGTTCGATATTCATTTTACGTTCGTTTTAGGTCTAGTTTTGTTTTGTGAATATCAAATGAATATCAAACAAAACTTAATTTACGTTCTATATTCATTTTACCTTCGTTTTAGGTCTAGTTTTGTTTTGTGAATATCAAATGAATATCGAATGAATATCAAACAAAACTTAATTTACGTTCGATATTCATTTTACGTTCGTTTTAGGTCTAGTTTTGTTTTGTGAATAATATCAAATGAATATCAAACAAAACTTAATTTACGTTCGATATTCGTTTTACGTTCGTTTTAGGTCTAGTTTTGTTTTGTGAATATCAAATGAATATCAAACAAAAGTTCATTTACGTTCGATATTCATTTTACGTTCGTTTTAGGTCTAGTTTTGTTTTGTGAATATCAAATGAATATCGAATGAATATCAAACAAAACTTAATTTACGTTCGATATTCATTTTACATTCGTTTGAGGTCTAGTTTTGTTTTGTGAATATCAAATGAATATCGAATGAATATCTAACCAAAGTTTTTTTGTCATACGATATTCATTTGACGTTCGTTTTAGGTCTAGTTTTGTTTTGTGAATATCAAATGCATATCGAATGAATATCGAACAAAAGTTAATTTACGTTCGATATTCATTTTACGTTCGTTTTAGGTCTAGTTTTGTTTTGTGAATATCAAATGAATATCGAATGAATATCAAACAAAACTTAATTTACGTTCGATATTCATTTTACCTTCGTTTTAGGTCTAGTTTTGTTTTGTGAATATCAAATGAATATCGTATGAATATCAAACAAAAGTTCATTTACGTTCGATATTCATTTGACGTTCGTTTTAGGTCTAGTTTTGTTTTGTGAATATCAAATGCATATCGAATGAATATCGAACAAAAGTTAATTTACGTTCGATATTCATTTTACGTTCGTTTTAGGTCTAGTTTTGTTTTGTGAATATCAAATGAATATCGAATGAATATCAAACAAAACTTAATTTACGTTCGATATTCATTTTACCTTCGTTTTAGGTCTAGTTTTGTTTTGTGAATATCAAATGAATATCGTATGAATATCAAACAAAAGTTCATTTACGTTCGATCTTCATTTTACGTTCGTTTGAGGTCTAGTTTTGTTTTGTGAATATCAAATGAATATCGAATGAATATCAAACAAAACTTAATTTACGTTCGATCTTCATTTTACGTTCGTTTGAGGTCTAGTTTTGTTTTGTGAATATCAAATGAATATCGAATGAATATCTAACCAAAGTTTTTTTGTCATACGATATTCATTTGACGTTCGTTTTAGGTCTAGTTTTGTTTTGTGAATATCAAACCAGTTTCTTTCTGTTTGATATTCATTTGACATTCGTTTCCGGTGTCAATTTGTGATGTGAATATCAAATGAATATCAAACCAAAGAATAATTCCATTTTATATTCAACGAGATTCGTTTCGGGTCTAGGTATGTTATGTGAATATCAAATAAATATCGAAAGAATATCAAACCAAAGTTTATTTGTCATTCGATATTCATTTGATGTTCCTTTTAGGTCTATTTTTGTTTTGTGAATATCAAATGAATATCAAACCAAAGTTTCCTTCTGTTTAATATTCATTTGACATTCGTTTCCGGTGTCAATTTGTAATGTGAATATCGAATGAATATCAAACCAAAGATTAATTCCATTCTATATTCATTTGAGATTCGTTTCGGGTCTAGGTATGTTATGTTAATATGGAATGAATATCGAATGAATATCAAACCAAAGTTTATTTGTCATTCGATATTCATTGGACGTTCGTGTTAGGACTAGTTTTGTTTTGTGAATATCAAATGAATATCAAACCAAAGTTTCCTTCTGTTTGATATTCTTTTAATGTGAATATCCAATTTATATCAAACCAAAGATTAATTCCGTTCTATGTTAGTATGGTAGGTGCACCAAGAGATGCTAAGCACAATGCATGCTTCGGATGCTGGATGTGACCTATATTTTCCACATGAATGACCACTTACAGAAGAATGGTTAAACTTTATTCCCACTTACCGACAAGTGCCACGTCAACCATATTGGTATGGTAGGTGCACTTAGTGATGCTTAGCAGAATGCATGCTTCGGATGCTGGCTGTGACCTATATTTTCCGCACAAATGACCACTTATAGAAGAATGGTTAAAGTCAATTCCTTCTTACTGACAAGTGCCATAGCAACCATATTGGTATGGTAGGTGCACCTAGTAATACTTAGCACAATGCATGCTTCGGATGCTGGATGATGTGACCTATATTTTCCACATGGATGAACTCTTACAGAATAATGGTTAAAGTCCATTCTCAATTACTGACATGTGCCACATCAACTATATTGGTATGGTAGGTGCACCTTCATATGTAGTGATGCTTAGCACAATGCATGCTTCAGATGCTGGCTGTGACCTTTATTTTCCGCATGTATGACAATTTATAGAAGACTGGTTTAAGTCCATTCCTTCTTACTGACATGTGCCACATCAACTATATATTTATGTTAGGTGCAACTAATGATGCTTTGCACAATGCATGCTTACGATGCTGACTGTGACCTATAATTTCTGCATGAATGACCCCTTATAGAAGAATTGATAAAGTCCATTCCTTCTTATTGACAAGTGCCATAGCAACCATATCTATATGGTAGGTGCACCTAGTGATGCTTTAATGATTGCTGGAACAAATAAATGTTGAGAGATGGGGCATTATGTCGTTTGGACATATTCTTGTTTACTGTTGGTTTTATGTATTAATTTCATTCTTTCATGTTTTATTTCCTGTCTTTAAACTTGGTTTTACCTCAAAATTTATCTATAATTTGTAATTGGTTTTGGTTTAAAGGATGGCTGAGAAATCACAGGCGCTTGGGTCCAGGATTTTTTTTAAATATAATAACGTGTATATAAAAATTTTCATCTCCTCTATATACTTTTTCCACATGAAAATTTTTATATACACGTTATTATATTAAAAAAAAAATCCTGGACCCAAACGCCTGTGTGAGAAATCACTGACAGTACCAAAATTGAATGGCAATCAATCAATATGATTTGGCTTAATGTTAATGTCACGGTAGCCAGGTGGATACCATGCGATGTAAATTTGGCCCAAAGGTAGAAATAACGATAACACAATTCTTTATTCATATTGCAATATCTATGTATCATCTATCATCTCATCTACATGTATTACAGCTATATGTGCATCTATGTCAAATTTTGATAAAGTCCATTCCTTCTTATTAGCAACCATAGTGTCAGTGCGTAAATCCGTGTCACGTGATCGATGTACAATTCTATTTATATCAAACATATGAAATCAATGTTTGAGCACCTGAGTTCACTCTTGTTTCGACTGGAGTTCGCGTTGTTGACTGATATTCAGTTGTTTTGTGTTTCCATGTTTTACATGTTGTCTGTGTTTGTCCTGTTCTTGTTGGTGTTTACTGGTTTTGTCTCTGCTCTTTCGGACTTTTGACATTCAGATACCCCATTGGTACCTCTGCTTCTTTCAAAACTACAAATAAAAAATACCATTCATAAATACATGTTTACATCATTACTCAACAAGAAATGATCAAAATCAATCATAAAAAACTTCAAAACATACAAGAAATATCAAATATTTTACAAAAATGATCTTTGCGAAAAATCAATAAAAACATACTGGGCAGTGCGTAAATCCGTGCCACGTGATCGATGTACAATTCTATTTATATCAAACATATAAAATCAAGAAATAAACATCAAAAAACGAAAGGAAACTAATAATTTCGGCACCATAAATTGTAAAATAACATTGTTAAAACATTTATACGTGTTCAATCGATCAAATAAAGGTTATATCGGAAAAATAAACAATGTGTCAAATGTGAAACATTTGTAATCACACGGCAGAACCATTACGGAGAAAAACATTGTTAACGGACGATACATGCATTTTTTTTCACGGTTTATGTCAATTTTCAACTTTTAATCTCGAAAATATCAAAAATATAAATGTAATAAACTTATAAACATGCCCAGTATATAAACAAGAACATATTGTATAAGGATTTAATTTCTTTTTGTCGAACACAATGATATATTTTTAAATCATTCACGAACGGTGTGCTCGATTTGATTACATTGACACGGACAATTCAAACTGGTTAATGTAAACAGACCTGTATAGAGTAATACTCTGGTAAATTATGCTTCTAAATGAGTAAAAGAAGTTAATAAAGTTTTGTTTTAATGAAAATATCAATATCCAATAATAACGTTTAATAATTTTTTATATATTTCAAGCATAACAAAATGACTCTAAATACATGCAATAAAACTTGGTAACGGACCGATACATGCAAAATAATTGCGGTGCAGTCAACAGGTGTAACTAAAATACAATTAAGAGGTACATAATTTGACAGTGTTCTGATGATACAAATACAGTTATGTTGACTGCAAAAAGTAATACATAATGTCATCGTTAATATTAAAAATTCATAGTAAACACAAAACATCAAAAATCATTGGAAAAAGAACTATTTTACCTAATGCTCTATTACCCAAAACATCAAAATGTCAGCGTTCAGACGGGGAATAAATTCTGTAATGCATATGACAAAGTTTAAAACAACAACTTATCCCAACCAACAATTCAAATATAATAAAAGGTAATAACAAAACGACCGAACTTGAAGAATCAATCTGAAACGTGGAACTGAAAAAACAAAACAACGCAGACACACCGGAGAAATAAGAGATCGCAGTGGTCTTGATTTAGATCAGGCCTTTAAAATATGGTTGAACCTGGTTTTAATGCACCAAAACCTCCCTCATTCATAATATTTATCGGTACAAGTTGCAAAATATATATGTTTTTTCTTTGTTTTGCGTCAACTCTTTTTGTGAAAACCTACCAGCCAGCAAGGCAAAGTTTTTGAAATTTTTGAAAGAAATGTAATCAAATTGTCCGATTTTCTACCAATACAAAAAATATTTGTGTTTGTTTTTGTCATAACTTTGTTGTAATTTTTATTTCTAACATTCGTGACGGTTAGCGCTGCTGGTGGAGTTTTGAATTCCCCGAGTTGTAAATCAGCTCCGGAATCAACACCTTTGTGTTGACGAATACACCAAAGCTATAAATTATCCGTTTAAATTTTAAAACCGTGTAAACCCTATTACTTCCTACCCCAGACATAGGTTGAGCTTAGTCATAATTTGATGTCCCATTTCGATATATTTTTGGGTTATTGCTCATGATTTAGATATAATGTTTGGCTTCGTTTTTCAATATTTTGGTAGAGCGCCTCCGATGAGTCGTAAAAAGACGTAGTCAGGCGTAGCACAATTTTTTGTCTGGAACTTTGTTGTAATTTTTATTTCCAAAAAATATTTTGTTTAGAATTTTTTTAAATTTCATACAGCTATTAGCTAAAATAACAGATATTTATTATAAATGTGTGTTTTTACACAGATTTACTTTTACCAGTGGAACACAATCTTTTTTTCGTTCCAGATAATTGCATTATCAGTAAACTGTTACATGTATTTTTAATATTAACATGGACATGAAGCAGTCGCACATAACAGAAAATCCTCTTGTCCGTTATATTAAAGTCTAAAATACTGCCAAAGTCTGGAAGGGTCCCGTCGGCAAACATCTAAGTGTTTTCAGAACGGTATTAGTAAAAAGTTGTTTTTCAGTTATTGTTCACTAAGTCCAATTTGAAAATCCGTGATTTTCTATGAACTTTTTTTTCAAACAAATTTTATGGATTTGCATGAAATATGTTTTAATATACTAATCATGACATGCTACACTGAACCTACCCTGCAACTTTATCAGAAGGATAATGTAAATAGTTTTGGCGTTAAAGTGTTCACAAAGCCCGTTTTAAAAATCTATCAAAATCATATAAGTTTGTCCAACTGTACAGAACTGTATTGTTAGCAGTTTTTAGCTTAAGGTATATTTTTCACAAGAGTTGTAGACGGGCAATAGGACGGACGGACAACGTGAGAACTTTAGGGTGACTCTCTACCACTTGCAGATTCTTAGCTATGGACATTTACCAAAAACTGTAACCAGAATTATACATGCTGAAAATGTAAGTCAAGATGAATTTATGTTAATGCAGATGCATAATATTGTTATTCACGACAAATGGAACAAACGGGTGACCTACATAACACACATTAGTAACACTTTGGATACATGTACCATTGACGACTTATCCAAATAAACAGAAAACGCAAAATTATTTATTTTCTATCCAATCTTAAATCATAATTATCCAATTCTCTTGCAGATGAAGACATTTGAACCATCTAAAAAAACTTTAACTTGAGTCATTTATGTGGCAATGTATTAAGTCATGCTGACAGCCATTACATACCGCTGACCTTTAAGATACATGTATTATGGTTCTGCAGCTTTTGAGGCTTGTTTAGGGTATATTGGGATATGGGATACTCACACATTTTTTAGTGGGATACGGGATATTTGAGGCAAAAGTTATTGGGATATGGGATATTTTTTGTCAATTTTATTTACAGGGATATGGGATACTGGAAAAACACTTTTCGGGATACAGGATATTTGATGAAAATTTTTTGGGGATATGGGATATTGGTACCCCCCTAAACAAGCCCAGCTTTTGACATAACTAAAACCATTACGTACATGAAGCTTCATACGAACGAACACACCAATAGCCATCTTACAATTACAAGAAAGGAGAAAGTTGTTGCACCCACCTGGCGGCACCAAAACTGATATTAGGTAGATGGATTCCTTCAATATATCCTCCGGAATTGGAGATTAAAGAGACCACCGAATCAAATTGCTTCACGTCTTTCTTGGATTTGCACCTCGAATTTGACCCAGGTTGTCATCTCAGTACAAAAATTTACGATAAACGAGACGATTTTAATTTTCAAATTATTAATTTTCCTAATCTACAGAGCAATATACCTACTTCTCCTGCATACGGTGTTTATATTTCACAACTTATTCGATATGCCAGAGCTTGCACAACTTTGACAGATTTTTTGATCAGACACCGATTTCTTCGTGACCGACTTTTGGAGCAGGGCTATAAGAAAATACGTCTCATACGATCACTAAAAAAATTCTTTCTTCGTTATCAGCCACTAGTAGAAAAGTTCAAAATTGAGTTAAAAGATATGGTAGTTAATTGTTTTAATTAGTGTTTGACTGGTCTTTTGTACAGAGATGATCACCTCAATATCCCTATTGTGTCTCAAAACTATGTTGTGTTCTATGGTCATTACCGGATCCTAAGATCGCAATGGAAGAGGGAGGTTTGGCGCCATAAAACCTGGTTTAACCCACCATTTCGTTTGAAATGCCTGTACCAAGTCAGGACCATTGCGATCCACCAATTCTCCGGTATGACTGATTCGTTTTTGTCATTTTCTCTGGACTATGAGATTGATCATTCAAGTTCGGTAGTTTTGTTATTACCTTTAATTGATATATTTTTTTTAATATCAATAAATTTAACTCACACTGTTGTTTGCAGTTAGGACACGACATTCATACGACAGTCGCTGAGAAAGTATATACACGCACCATTTGTCTGATACACTATAAATCATGCATGTATTCGTCCGTAACGTAGATTATTTGCATGTACCCCTTTTTCTTGGACAGCGACATGCTTTGCAGTCCATGGCTTCGTGAATAATTTGATGAACAGCCTATACAATTTCAAAAATCATTAAAAGAGCACAAAACTTTAAAAAAAAAAAACACAAAAAAGCGGTTTTTGCTACACGTTGCTCGTATTTAAAGTGTGCTATAGTACGAGGGTAGGCTTAATGTAGGTTAATGTTCTCAAAAACTACATGGCAGATTTCAATGTTTCAAACATAAATATTTAGCTAGTTCATTTTTGTTTATACTGTATGCTTCAGTTTTTCTATTATCATTTATTAACAATAAAATGTCTTACCTTTTCTGACTATATCCATCCCAAATTGTGTATTTTACCTGTGTTTTAATCCGTTTCAAGGATTTTACGTCTATGTCCCGTCCGTCAACATTGTTTCTCGTCTTAATGGTTCTGCCGTGTGGTAATTGTACGTATAAAATCAATTATTTTCAAAGAACTTATGTTTAAAATGTTGCTGGAGGTGAATAAAATACAAAGTAATCAATGAAATAATTAACATACCTCTTTGGGCTTACAAAATCTCAAAATATGGTTACAGAATTTTCTTCACCACGGCGATTGTGAGGCAAACTAATAAAGAAGCAAAGGTGTACCAAAGGGGTAATCAGTATCATAAAACCGTATAAAGACAAGGACAAAACCGGCAGACAAAAAATCATCACAACAAAACAAACCACATAACAACATAAAACACACACATACATAACAACAAAACCGCATTCAGCAACGCGAACTCAAGTCGAAACGAGAGTGAACTCAGGTGCTCCGGAAGAGTAAGCAGTTCCTGCTTGCTATAGCACACCCGTCACGTTGCCAAAGATCGATTAAGTGTTGGTCAAATCCGGAAAGGATGACATTACAAAACTCTATGTCAAACCAACATCTGTGCTCATCTGAGAGATAGAAATCCCGTATTTGTATACAAGCACATGATGTCGTCCGTAAAATTTCTTGAGTGATGACAACAACCTGAGAGCAACGTACCCCTGTGTTAACAATTTGCTTGTCAGCCGTGCAGTTCTATCAAGGAAGTCGTTGTACTCCCCACAAGCTCTGGAATATCGAATCAATTGTGATACGTAAACTCCATATGCTGGAGCGGACGGAATTTTGCTACACAGAAAGGGAAAGTTAACTATTGGATAGTTGAAGTCATCACGTTTGTCATAGAGCCTTGTACAAAGCCTTCCTTGTGTGTCATTTTCGAGAAATAGATCCAAATATGAAGCGGACCTCCTAGAATCTGTAGTGTCTTTTATCTCAAGTTCCTTCGGATATATGAGATGTAAAGAGTCACCAAATCGAGGATTGTTTAGTGAAAGGACATCATCAATAAAACGAAATGTGAGATTGAAGGATAAAGCAAGTTTGCGGTCCTTTTTGTCTAGAAGTGATTGTAAGAAGTCTGCTTCATATGAATGAAGAAACAAATCGGCAAGCAATGGTGCACAATTTGTGCCCATTGGGATACCTATTGCTTGCTGAAAAACATGTCCACCAAACTGTACAAATATGTTGTCGATTAGAAAATTGAGCATTTCTATTATTTGATCTTCTGTAATTTTGTTTTTCTTGCTAGACTCTTGGACGACAAAGTAAGTCTTTTTATAACCGACTACCAAATACTTGTACCTGCGTTTTCCGTTCTTTTTGATAAAGCTACGTTTAATCAGCTGTGCCAAACGAGATTTTAATTGTGAATGTGGAATTGAAGTATATAATGTAGAGAAATCAAACGATCAAATGATAATCGGAAACGGACAAAATTTCCGTTTTTTAAAATTATTTTTGCGTTACGCACAGTGTTGGTGCTACATAACATTACAGACATTACATTGAATATCGACGTCGCATTAAACAATGTAGCATTTTTTGTGCCGGTCTTTGCTCTTTTTTTTCTATTTTATATATATTGTTACTGTTGGTTTTATTTGTAAATTGCTGAAATGTTGTATACTATCAAACTACGACATTTCCAATTTTAAACATTTAAGATACACATGTCGTAATTTTAGGGGTTTTTAGAGAAAAAAGGGGGGGGTTCATATATGAAATCCATGCTCCAAGTGCCTGTGCAAAATTGTTACTTGTGTGGGACCTTTTGTATCAAACAGTTTGAAATAATATTATTATGCATGTCTCGGTCTTGACAATGACAAACGGCAGTCGGTGTCAAATGCGTTGATTCTAAACCCCCCTTGAATTTAAGTTTTCAAAGTTACGATACGTTCAAGCTGTAAAACATTTCAACATGCATTTTCCTCTGCTAAAAAAGAAATTTTACGATGCCAATACAAGTGTACTTGACGGCACATACAATGCTTGGATTTAAAAGAACGTGCATTGTATAATATATATAGAGTCAAATTAAAAAAAAAAAATCTTTTCCTTTTTTTTGATTGGGGTTGGGGTGTTAGGATCGTGGTGCCGATTTTAAAATCCAGTTTTTAAGAAACGGAATCTCCTTTTTTTGTGCTACAAATATTTTTCCTTTGGATATAGTTCTTATTTCGCCGGGCTTATCAATTATATTGTATAACTTTCATTTTTCGATTTACATTGTTCGATAAGATACATACATACACAAGAGGCTCACAGGAGCCTGAATCGCTCGTCTAAACTACACAGATACACATATGTTGTAGATATTATTGTGCTTAATCATATGCAATTTAAATTGTTGAAATATCTTGTATAGTTTTCAAGATATAGGGCTAAATAAGTGCAAAATTTGGCAAAAAATATAAAAAAGGGCAACACTCCAACATCAGCCGTCAAATCTTTTTTTTAAATTTCAGGACAGGTAGATCTTGATATGCTGATCACTTTTTATTCTTGCACAATTTTGATATCTGTAACCGTTTTTGAGTTCTGAGCAAAAAACTGCAATTTACCCGCATGTTCTATTTTTAGTCATGGCGGCCATTTTTTTTAACGAATCAAAAATCCGAACAATAGAAAAGGATGCTCGCTGGTCTTGTTTTGGTATTTTTGTCATTTTTTCGGAATCCTCTAGATTTTACCATCAAAATAGGGTTAAATTTTTTGCCCACGAACCCCCTATTTTTTTTGTTATTAATGTCTTTAATATGTCATAAAGTGGTTATATATAGACAAAGTTTTATCAAATCCTATTTATTCTGTCACGGGTTTTAACACCAAAATAGTGCTAATGCTAAACCTATGAAAAAGTCAGATAAAACCTTTTCCCGCCAAAACCTTAACGTCAATTATCTTGAAAACGAGGTCACGAACCTATCAAAATTTTTTGCTTATTTTATACCTTTTACTTCTATCTTTTTATTTAAGGCATAAAATTTGAAACCTATTTATTTTCAATAATATAGTAGCGAACATCCTTAAAGCATATATGCTAATTAACAAGTGTGCCAACTTTAAACGCAGTTGGTCTTATGGTGTCAGACAAGTTAATCTTTGAAATTCAGGGGAAAAGTAATGAAAAATGGTAAATTTTGACGTTTTAAGGGCAATAACTCCTAAAAGGAATGGTCGTACAGCTTTAACATATTTACATGAAATGTAGATCTTGATGTGCTTAATTATAAGAAATTTGAATTTTTGAAATATCTTGTATAGTTTTTAAGATATAGGGCTAAATAAGTGCAAAATTTTGAAGAAATCCAGAAAAAGGGCAATAACTCCTACATCAGTTGTTGGATCTTTTTGAAAATTTCTGGGCAGGTAGATCTTGAGGTGCTGATGACTTTTAATCTGTCAGAATTTTGATATCTGTTACCGTTTTCGAGTTATTTGCAAAAAACTGCAATTTACCCCTATGTTCTATTTTCAGCCACAGTGGCCATGTTTTTTGACGAATCGAAAATCCGAACGATGAATTTGTTAAAGACATACTATAAAACAACCCTACCAAGTTTCATTACATTTGGCTAAGCGGTTTTAGAGAAGAAGATGTTTTTGAAAAGTTGAACGACGGACGACGGACGACGGACGCCAAGTGATGGCAAAAGCTCACATTGCCTTCGGCAAGGTGAGCTAAAAAGTATAACTTCATACACGTAGTTCATTGCACGCCAAATGGTATCAATTATGGGAAAGTTTTTTTACCGTGCCTGTAAGTAAGAAGAAGGTATGTTAAACTTTAAATTTTTATTTGTGTAGTCACGTGAACTTTTTGCGTGTTTAAAAGGATATAAAGCCGTCGTAGTTAGAATACATGAAAATAAAGTTACAATTGAATTTGTAAGTCATTTTGTTGGAAATGACGCATCGATTTGCTTAAGGATATTTTTACTTTGGACATGACGGACATTCGCAAAACATGGCCTCTTGTGTCCTTGTCTTGTTCTTATTTTTTAGCTCACCTGGACCGAAGGTCCAGGTGAGCTATTGCTATCACTTGGCGTCCGTCGTCGTCCGTCGTCCGTCGTCAGTCGTCCGTCGTCCGTCGTCGTTAACATTTTTCAAGCGTTAACTCCTCTAACACCATAAGTCCAGTGGCTTTAAAATTTGGCACAGTTGTTTATTAGCATAGGTAGTATAAAACTAGCGTGGGGATTTTTGATTCGTCGAAAAACATGGCCGCCATGGCTTAAAATAGAACATAGGGGTAAATTGCAGTTTTTTTTGCAAATAACTCAAAAACGGTTACAGATATCAAAATTTTGGCAAAGAGAAAAGTGTTTAGAACCTCAAGATCTACCTGCCCTGAAATTTTCAAGAAGATCCAACAACCCATGTAGGAGTTATTGCCCTTTTTCTGGATGTTTTGCAAATTTTGCACTTATTACATGTAAGCTCAATATCTTAAAAACTATTCAAGATATTTCAGAAATTTAAATTGCATGTTGTTACGCACATCAAGATCTACAAAAATTTTTATTAGGTCAACGTTATAGGACCATTCCTTTTAGGAGTTATTCCCCTTAGAACGTCGAAATTATCCTTTTTAACAGCATTTCCATGTTACATTTAAAACATTAACTTCTCTGACACCTTAAGTCCAATTGGAACCAAACTTGGTACAAGTGTTTATTATTATTGGGTCTATAGAACTAATGTGGGGATTTTTGATTGGTTGTAAAAAATGGCCGCCATGGCTAAAAATAGAACATAGGGGTAAAATGTAGTTTTTTGCAAATAACTCTATAACCGTGACAGATTTTTAAATTCTGATAGACAACAAAAGTGATCTGCACCTCAAGATCTACATGCCCTGAAATTTTGGAGAAGATCCAACAACCCATGTAGGAGTTATTGCCTTTTCCTTGATTTTTTTTTATAGATTTTGCACTTATTAATCTTAATATCTTGAAAACTATATAACATAATTAAGAAATTAAAATTGCATATTGTTAAGCACATCATGATCTACAAAATATGTAATAGGGTCAATGTTGTAGAGCCATTCCTTTTATGAGTTATTCCCCTTAGAACGTCGAATTTGACCATTTTTACAGCTTTTACTCATTGCATTTAAAATGTTAACTTCTCTGACACCTTAAGTTCAATTTGAACCAAACTTGGTATAGTTGTTTATTAGCATAAAATGTTCAGAACTGATGGGGGGATTTTTGATTGGTTGAAAACATGGCTGGCATGGCTAAAAATAGAACATAGGGGTAAATTGCTGTTTTTTTGCTAATAAGTTATTCCGCTTAGAAAAGGATCAATGTTAAATAGTATTTGCCTAATAGCCTATAATAGTTTAGGCACATAAGTCAGGTGAGCGATTCAGGCTCCTGGGGGCCTCTTGTTTTTATTACGGAACGATGGGTTAAACCTGACAAAGAAATTATTCGAGAATTTGTTTTCACAAAGATTGACAGAGATCCGAAAAATAGAAAAGGGATAAATATTTGGTTGTTCAATAGATACCCGTTGTTTGTAACGGTTGGCATTGCTAATTTGGTCATATTTCGCATGTTCAAAGCCTATATATAATTCATTAACAGAAAAGATTAAGCCAAATATTAATTATACATTTTGAAAATTTTTTTAAGTAAAATATCTGATCTATGCACTAACTTATTTTTTTTATTTATTATTTAAAAACGTATTAAGATCAAGTTTGTAACAACAACGTGCGTAGCGTCTAGTCTGTTACACATATAAGCAGTTGTGGTCTGCAATTTCATTAGCATCAGTACAGATAAAATCCAAGTACATTGTATCTTTATGTTCCTGAAGGCAAATTTACTGACTTTTATATATTTTATACTGATTTGTCAACACTATCTATATTTGGTTTGCAGTTGCCGGGGCAGTTGCATTCATGCAGATAAATTTTATGAGTAAATGCCACTTACTACAGTCATTTTTTTTCATTGGAAATTTTATTTTGTTTTATATTGTGTCCAGTTGCAACAAGTGAGACAAATCGGTGGGGTAACAGTTTATTTAATATCATTAACTGTGTTACTATGTACTTTATTTATATACTTTTGTGGATCCGCATGTCCCAAATCAGGTTGAAGTTTATTTACCATGAATGAAGTTTAGTGTCATCATGAAACTTCATGAAACTTTGAACACATATACACATCAGGGTACTTACAAACAAAAATCATAAAATTTTACCTATTTCATCAACTTCACGCAGTAAAAGCTAGAACAGACTTTAAATTCCATGCAATATTGCAAAGTTAGTAAAGCCTTAGAAAAACTAAATATGAAGGAAGTTTTTTATTGACTCCTTATAGGAATTATAATCCCTTAAATGACTATATAAATGTTTATGCCTTATAGCTTGCAGAATGCAGAAAATAATAAAAAGCTTTGATGGTTAAGGCAGGAACCATTTTCTTATGGTTATGAGGGGAGATTTTTTTCCAAAAAATATTTACTCCAATTTTTATTGAAAAAAAATATCTTTAATGGACATGAAAGAAAAAAAAGTTCACAAATTCAAAAAAAAAAAAAATAACATTTGCAAATTAGATCCAGAAAACAAAGGAAGAAAAATTTTAAGACAATTACCATGTTTGGAAAACTTTAGCTGTAACTGCTAGAACATAATTTACAAATCTTCAAGACTATTTAGTATCTAAATACTAATCAAAAGAACAATGGAAAGCTAGCTAGAGAAATGCATAAAATCATTAGACATACAAACTGTATCGGTTCATCTTTGGCGGAGAAGCAACCCACTACTTGATACATGTTTGAATGAACATTGTCAACAAAAACAAGAGGCTCCCAGGACCCTAAATCGCTCACCTGGTCTTGATGTCGACCCTATAAAGACTTTTCTAGAGCTAAAAGAGCTGAACATTTAAGCAAGTAACAGCTTTTTTCTATCTACTATATAGTTTTCATTTTGTAGCCGTAGGCCCAAATCATGAAAAAAACGTTATTTTAGGGGCCATAACCCCTATAAGGGCTCATCTGACAACTTCGACCCTATGAAAACTTCTGTAGAGCTAAATGAGCTGAACGTCTAAGCAAGCAACAGCTTTTTTTTTATCTGCAATAGTTTTCATCCTATAGGCCAAAACCACTATTTTTCACTTTAAGGGGCTGTAACCCCTATAAGAGCTCATCTGACAACTTCGATCCTATGGAGACTTTTGTAGAGCTAAATGAACTGAACATTTAAGCAAGCAACAGCTTCTCTCTATCTTCTATAGTTTTCATTCTATAGGCCAAAAACACGAAAAAACTTTATTTTAGGGGCCATAACCCCTATAAGGGGTCATCTGACAACTTCGACCCTATGAAGACTTTTATAGAGCTAAATGAAAGACATAATGCCCCATATTGCAGCATAAAGAACGGATGGGCGATGGGACCCGAACACGTACTATATCGATCTCCAAAACTTTCGTAGATGAGGCGTTATTACTCTATTTTATTCACTAGGTTGGGCGGAGCTTAACTTTCCCTATCTATTAGGTAGGATTTAAACGAAGAACCCCGAAATAATTGACCCGTGACCAACCCGGTCAATAAAATAGAGTAATACAAAACAAAAGAAAAACATTTAAAAACTATATGTATCTGACACCTTTCAGATTTTACATGTACATTAACAAAACATGCAGCTTTTTTATCCCCCCCCCAACAAATAAGTGGGTGTACATGTATATAGGAATCACCTTGTCTGTCCATCTGTCAACATACATCATAAGCGCAGGACCTCCTAAATAACTCAATAGATTTTGATAAAACTTTATATAAAGGAATTATATCATGAAGATGGCCATGAAGAATCTTCATTGCTGCTAAATATCATTCAGGAGAGGTAATTGGAATCGAAATTTTGAAAATAGTGTTCAGTTGGAGACCTTGTTAGTGCGTTGTCTAAATCGAAAAGGCCGAGGCATAGAGGGGGCTTTGACCTTGAGATTACTTGTATTTTCATAGACATCTACATTTCATTTATTTATGATTCTTTATTCTATATTATTCTTGTATAGATAAGAAAAGACACGTTTGATACAGAAAAAAATGGTATTTTACAATTTGAAAAAAATATGGCCTGTAATAAAAGTATTTGCCAACTTGTTTTGGTACGGCTATAGGTAGTTATTTTCCATAAAATACACACGAATTTTTATCAAAGGGAGCCAAATTAACTTGTTAATGCATTACAGATCACAATTGCTTACAATTATTCCATAAAGTAAGCATTTTATGGCTGCTTGTGTGATTATAACACAAACTATACAAAAGTACGGGAAATTTTCCCGCCATTTTATCATTTAAAATGTAGAATTATGTCAAATTGCAATAACAGGACTCAAAATAGTTCACATTCTACCTGTTTACACACGAATTTTTAGAACTGCTTACTATCCCTGCATAAAATGATAATTTCATGGCTACTGGAGTGATGCTCCACAACTTTGGCAAAAGTACGGGAAATGTTCCCGCCATTTTTATGGTCCTCCAAAAAGGGAAATTAGTCAAATAGCTAAGAAACGGACTCAGAAACCCATATTTTTCTTAATGTTAACTGAAAGTAAATGGAACCTAGTATAATATACAGAAAAATTACGAAATTCTATTGATAGGATTTCTTGCAATAGCATTAAACATACATTTTTTTCATTGCTGCCTATGTATTTCAATGTAAATTACTGAAAATTCAAGGGCTTATAACTCAAAAACGGAGTCAGAAACCCCTATTTTTTATTTTTTATTTCAAAAGAGAGACATTTAAAGGATCAATTCACAAAGTTTAAAAAAAATCTATTGACAAACTTTTTTTTACCATCTGGTGCAAGTACCCCCTTAAGCAAGCAACAGCTTTTCTCTATCTGAAATAGTTTTCATACTATAGGGCAAAAACATGAAAAAAATGCCATTTTTTACCTTTAAGGGGCTTTAACCCCTATAAGTGGACATTAAAAAAATATAAATTTATCTGTTTGGTCATGGTTGTAATATTTTTGACTTCTGTTTTTGTTATATCAAATCTAATGGTCTACCGGTTTTCCAAATTATTTTTACTCCTAGCGTGTCTGATGAAGGTTAATCCAGAAAAGCGCTTCACACGCAGTGAAATTTTGCATTGTACATTTATCAAAATCATTTCAATATGTGGTTTGTGTCTTTCTGGCAAATATTCCATATTCTTTCGTTTTTAATATCTGACAACTTTGACCAAATGGAGACTTTAGTAGAGCTTTTGATGCTGAAGCAGTAAGGTGGCATCAGATTTCATCTATCTCTTATACTTTTTGATTTATAAGCCAAAAACAGTAGTCGGACCCCCTGGTCTATTTTTAGCAACGGCGGCCATGTTTTTTGACGAATCTAAAATCCCCACATCAGTTCTGTGGAAGATACCCTAAGGTACCATCAGACCAAATTTGGTTTGAATCTGTGCAGTCGTGTCAGAGGAGAAGAAGTTCAAAGAAAAGTTTAATGACGACGACGGACGACGGACGACGACGACGACGACGACGGACGCCAAGTGATGGTAATAGCTCACATGGACCTTCGGTCTAGGTGAGCTAAAAACCCATCAAAATAATTCAATACTTTTGAAATAAGGACCAGAGACCCACAGCAGCTGGCAGCTAGAAAGTAAGCTCATAGAAAAAGAACGAAAGAACAAAATGGTTCCCTGATTATTGATGGAGATGATGATGATGATGATGATGATGATGATGATGATAGAATGGCCATGATGTAATTTTCAGAGGACATTTCACTCCCGATGAAGGCAACTGCCGAAACGTTAAAACTTTTCAGCCATAATTATAAATAAATATATAAATAATAAATTTCGTTTGATATTCATTTGATATTCACATAACATACCTAGACCCGAAACGAATCTCAAATGAATATAGAATGGAATTAATCTTTGGTTTGATATTCATTTGATATTCACATTACAAATTTTCACCGGAAACGAATGTCAAATGAATATCAAACAGAAGGAAACTTTGGTTTGATATTCATTTGATATTCACAAAACAAAACTAGACCTAAAACGAACGTCAAATGAATATCGGATGACAAATCAACTTTGGTTTGATATTCATTCGATATTCACAAAACATACCTAGACCCAAAACGAATCTCAAATGAATATAAAATGGAATTAATCTTTGGTTTGATATTCATTCGATATTCACAAAACAAAACTAGACCTAAAACGAACGTAAAATGAATATCGAACGTAAATTAACTTTTTTTTGATATTCATTCGATATTCATTTGATATTCACAAAACAAAACTAGACCTAAAACGAACGCCAAATGAATATCGAACGTAAATTAAGTTTAGCTTGATATTCATTCGATATTCATTTGATATTCACAAAACAAAACTAGACATAAAACGAACGTAAAATGAATATCGAACGTAAATAAAGCTTTGTTTGATATTCATTCGATATGCATTTGATATTCACAAAACAAAACTAGACCAAAAACGAACGTAAAATGAATATCGAACGTAAATTAACTTTTGTTTGATATTCATTCGATATTCATTTGATATTCACAAGTCAAAACTAGACCTAAAACGAAGGTAAAATTAATATCGAACGTAAATTAAGTTTTGTTTGATATTCATTCGATATTCATTTGATATTCACAAAACAAAACTAGACCTAAAACGAACGTAAAATGAATATCGAACGTAAATTAACTTTTGTTTGATATTCATTCGATATTCATTTGATATTCACAAAACAAAACTAGACCTAAAACGAACGTAAAATGAATATCGAACGTAAATTAACTTTTGTTTGATATTCATTTGATATTCACAAAACAAAACTAGACCTAAAACGAACGTAAAATGAATATCGAACGTAAATAAAGTTTTGTTTGATATTCATTCGATATTCATTTGATATTCACAAAACAAAACTAGACCTAAAACGAAGGTAAAATGAATATCGAACGTAAATTAAGTTTTGTTTGATATTCATTCGATATTCATATGATATTCACAAAACAAAACTAGACCTAAAACGAACGTAAAATGAATATCGAACGTAAATTAACTTTTGTTTGATATTCATTCGATATTCATTTGATATTCACAAAACAAAACTAGACCTAAAACGAACGTCAAATGAATATCGAACGTAAATTAAGTTTAGCTTGATATTCATTCGATATTCATTTGATATTCACAAAACAAAACTAGACATAAAACGAACGTAAAATGAATATCGAACGTAAATGAGGTTTTGTTTGATATTCATTCGATATGCATTTGATATTCACAAAACAAAACTGGACCTAAAACGAAGGTAAAATGAATATCGAACGTAAATTAAGTTTTGTTTGATATTCATTCGATATTCATTTGATATTCACAAAACAAAACTAGACCTAAAACGAACGTAAAATGAATATCGAACGTAAATTAACTTTTGTTTGATATTCATTCGATATTCATTTGATATTCACAAAACAAAACTAGACCTAAAACGAACGTAATATGAATATCGAACGTAAATTAACTTTTGTTTGATATTCATTTGATATTCACAAAACAAAACTAGACCTAAAACGAACGTCAAATGAATATCGAACGTAAATAAAGTTTTGTTTGATATTCATTCGATATTCATTTGATATTCACAAAACAAAACTAGACCTAAAACGAAGGTAAAATGAATATCGAACGTAAATTAACTTTTGTTTGATATTCATTCGATATTCATTTGATATTCACAAAACAAAACTAGACCTAAAACGAACGTAAAATGAATATCGAACGTAAATTAACTTTTGTTTGATATTCATTTGATATTCACAAAACAAAACTAGACCTAAAACGAACGTCAAATGAATATCGAACGTAAATAAAGTTTTGTTTGATATTCATTCGATATTCATTTGATATTCACAAAACAAAACTAGACCTAAAACGAAGGTAAAATGAATATCGAACGTAAATTAAGTTTTGTTTGATATTCATTCGATATTCATTTGATATTCACAAAACAAAACTAGACCTAAAACGAACGTAAAATGAATATCGAACGTAAATTAACTTTTGTTTGATATTCATTCGATATTCATTTGATATTCACAAAACAAAACTAGACCTAAAACGAACGTAAAATGAATATCGAACGTAAATTAAGTTTTGTTTGATATTAATTTGATATTCATTTGATATTCACAAAACAAAACTAGACCTAAAACGAACATAATATGAATATCGAACGTAAATTAACTTTTGTTTGATATTCATTCGATATTCATTTGATATTCACAAACCAAAACTAGACCTAAAAGGAACATAAAATGAATATCGAACGTAAATTAAGTTTAGCTTGATATTCATTCGATATTCATTTGATATTCACAAAACAAAACTAGACATAAAACGAACGTAAAATGAATATCGAACGTAAATTAACTTTTGTTTGATATTCATTCGATATTCATTTGATATTCACAAACCAAAACTAGACCTAAAAGGAACGTAAAATGAATATCGAACGTAAATTAAGTTTAGCTTGATATTCATTCGATATTCATTTGATATTCACAAAACAAAACTAGACATAAAACGAACGTAAAATGAATATCGAACGTAAATTAAGTTTGGTTTGATATTCATTCGATATTCATTTGATATTCACAAAACAAAACTAGACCTAAAACGAACGTAAAATGAATATCGAACGTAAATTAACTTTTGTTTGATATTCATTCGATATTCATTTGATATTCACAAAACAAACCTCGACCGATACGAATGTCAAATGAATATCGAACCTAAAAAAATTACCGTTTGATATTCATTTTGATATTCATTATATGTTTTCACTAAGAAAAAACGATAAATGAATATCGAATGAATATCAAACGGTAAAATTTACCGTTTGATATTCAGTTTGATATTAAAAAAAAATGAATATCGAATATCGAATGAATATCAAACGGTAAAATTTACCGTTTGATATTCAGTTTGATATTAAAAAAAATTGAATATCGAATATCGAACGTCGAATATCAGTCTCACTTTACCTAGGTTTTTTTAACACTGAATAAAAAATACATATATCATAAGTATACCTTCTAAAACTTACCATCACCGACACAAAAACTCAAATTTTTGCAGGTTTATATAAAATTATCTTATTTTAATTTTACGCGTTGATTAAGTATTATCCAGCATAAATATTTACCTTTGGTAAACCGTTATTCCATGTATTCACACGACCTTTACCGGGTGCTGGTAAACTGAGAAACGAAATGAAACCAAACGAGACGGAAAGATTACGAAATAGGTAAATTAAGAAAACGAAAGGTGTTGGGTAAAATCGATTCAGTTTTCTTTTTTTACCGGTTTTGCTCGATTTCGTTTTCTTTTTTTTTTTACCAGATTTCGGTTGCTTGCTTTACTGTTTTCGTTTCCTCCTTTACCAAATTCGTTGTTGTTCCGTTTCGTTTGGTTTCTTTTCGTTTCACAGTTTACCGGTACCGCAAGTGTTTACATTTTATAATTAGTTTGTCCTCTTTTTTGACACTGCGTTTTTTTTCTGCAGTTTTCATTGAGAAGAATACTTTCTGGTAGGTTTTTTGAAGACTTAACAGTTTCTTCAAAGGTTTTACACTGTATACTTCAAATAGTGTGAATTTCATTATTTTTGAAAATTGCGAAATTGATAGGTTCTAGGTCTTTAAAGACATTAAGTTTTAAATATAGCAATTTACTCAACAATGTTTAAGTAAATAATAAATCATTTACAACCCAGTAAACAAAGAAAAGATAAAACTGAAAAAAAAATAAATGTTCCTATGTATAATTGTGCTCATAGTTTAGTTCGAAATGTTTATTCTCAAGGATGTCCAAAACAAAAATGCATTGAATAAAGGTTTTTACAAAATTACCGAACTTGGAGGATTTATCTCAATACATATCGGAAATTTTACGATTGTAATGGTCTCGTCATCCCTCTTTCATTGCGATCTTGGTAGTTGCAAAACACAAGACGGTTATGAAGACATAACAGGGATATCGGGTAGGTCATCAAAACACTTATCAAAACAATCACTGATTATAACGTTTTATCTAATTTTAATTTTTCCACCAGTGGCTGTTAACGCAGGAAGATTTTTTTGAGAGATCGTATGAGACGTATTTTCTAATAACCTTGGTTTTAAATTCGGTCATGGAGACAACGGTGTCGGATGAAAAAAATCTGAAAAAAAGGTTTGTAAAAGCCCTTGCATATCCAATACGTTGTGAAATATAAACACTGTATGCATGTGATGTAGGTATGTTACTTTCCTGGTTTGGAAAATTCATAATTTGAAAATAAAAGTCGTCTCTTTTGTTGTAAATTATTGTACTGAGATGAACACTTTGTTCAAATTCAAGATGCAAACCCAAGAATGACGTGAAGCAATAGGATTCGGTAGTTTTTTTTGTGGCTGAATAGGGTGGCCCTCGTCCGCGGGGGTTGTCAGGCCTATAATACGGAAACCCTGACCGCTGACCAAAGATGGCAAACGTGTGTGGAGAGTCCCACACTTCATGCATGTAAAGGACACCTTTGGGGACCGCCAAGTTGTTCACCACATAGGTTAATGTTTTTCGCCCCTACCCTGATCTCCCCTTTTCCTGTGGTCTTCAAAATTACTGTGCCTTTATTTTGCACCCCACACCCACATTCCATTCATCATCATCATCATCATCATCATCATCATCATCATCATCATCATCATCATCATCATCATCATCATCATTTAATTATACTTTTCATGTTCATTGCCTTTAAATAACCAATATAGTGTTGCAAAGGCGTAAAACACTAACTTACTCACTCGGAGTTTTTTAATCTCTAATTCTAGAGGATGTATCGAAAGAATCAATCTACCAAACGAAGCGTTGTTGACAGAGAGGACATCATCAATATATATGAAAGTGGTTTTAAAGGACCATGCCTCTTTCATCTTCTTGTTCTTACCGAGTTCGTGAAGAAATTAAGTCTCGTAAGAGTAAAAAACAAGTCCGAGAGAAGATGAGCACAATTTGTGCCCATTTGAATGCCAACTTGTTTTTGAAAAATCTCCCTTCAAAATGTGACAATATTTTGTCAATAACGAAACTAAGCATATTGCAAAATCAGATAAGATGTTTTGGAAATTAATATAGAATAGTGCATTTGCCAATTGTTGTTCACTTTGATTATTTTGGGTGCTTAGTCATATTTTTCCGGATTTTACTGTTACCGTCGGTAAACAGCCACCGGACAAGGAATAGTACATCGCTTGCTCTCAATGCAATTCCGATATTTTGAATACACTAATCAAAGCATATTTGAATGATTTTGATAGCGAAGTATGAAATGATGTGGTATATATTATTAGAATATGGTGTCAAAAACATTTAAATCTCTGTTAGTTGTATAAATTTTTCACGTGAATTATCCAAGACGTACACGATAAAACCCAAGGCTTGTCCTACTTCTATCCATTTGGAAACCAACATGATTTTTCATAACGGTAATGTAAATGGTAAAATTAAAACGATCACGGAATAAAAATTGGCAAATGGTCTATTATAACCTAAAACAACAAAATGATGGTTTAAACAGTCAAAATAAATCAACTTTACCCTTTGAGTGCCAGCATATTTGTACGTGATTGTAGAATTTAAACATTTTTCTATGCAACCAATGGTAGTAGTGACGCCGACCATGCTATCTCCAATAAGAGCATTACTGTCATCATTCCAGTAACAGTTTAACATTTGAACTCCTGCAACTGTGATTGTAGTCATTTAAAATGTGCTACACAAAGATAAGCAAGATACAATAGGTAATCATGTAGCAATAAGCAACAATCACCGAGAAATAAAAACTAAGTCAGGTCACAGATTTTTGTTATTTTAGGCTTTAAAAATATGTTTTTGAGATGGACTGAATTTTATCGATGGCGATATATGCATTTGTACTATATTTATAATGTAACACGCCCGGTAGTAATTTAGCCAAAAATACATAATAATAAAATTAAAAAAGGATAAAAAAAATGGCAATTTTAAGTATTGTGTAATTTTGCCAAACCCATAACAAGGTACCAATGATTTATATAAAATAAAGAAAAAGAAAATAACTATTTAAAAACTCGGAAGAACGTGTTCATCAAACCCTTCCCCTACATACTACCAAATGTTTGTGCTAAATGTACTCGCCCATAAAAAGCGAGTTTGAGTAGTGCTGAAATGTACCCGACTAAAATCCGTTTTTTTTAATAAAATGTCTGAAAATGTACTTCATCGTTTGAAAAAGTCTGAAAAATTCTTAATAGTACTCGAAAATTAAAAGGCTCAATATCCCTAATTATTGTTATTAAAATAAAAATTATTGAATTCTGTACATGTACGTGTGTTATTTGGAGTGTATATAAGGTCCAAAATATATATTACGCAAGTCTCTCAAATAATTAAGAAATTCGTTTGAACAAAAACTATACTTTCAGAAAACTATGGTTTAATTACATGTAATGAAAAAGGATATCTCTTTTCAAATAATAGTTTGGTGTCTGTATGAACAAGTATGCTTTGTGTTGGGTTATTTTGTTACTGCCTTCATTATTTATTGAGGGCGTCAATCTTTTTCATGTATCTAAGGTTTGCAAATTGCGATCAATCCTCTGATGCAAAAAAATAATAATAAAAATATCAAGTTAACATTTTATAGCCTGGAATATGTTTGTACTTGTCGTCTTTTAATTAATGTCCAGAAGGAAGTCATTCATTGACATTTGGATGAAAGGTTTTGAATGTATTATATTTTCAATTTAGGATTAATACGAAACTGCCAGCATCTACCAATAGACCATTGGTAGCTTGAAGGATGCTGGCTAAAGATTTTTTTTTATCTTTGAACATGTTGAAGGTTTATCTTTATCTTCGATTTAAAGCACACTGTCAGAGCCGGGTGTCAGATACTAAAAAAACAAATCTATCAAAGCGTAGAACAGAATGACAGGATGCAGAGCAGTTCTAGAATTGTCAGTTGCGACCAAATTGCATAACAATAATTTAGAAACAAATACGAAACAGTACTAAAAATATCATCGAGTAGTCATGCGTGGAAGTAGATCAACTGTTTAATTATAATATTTGGAAATTATTGATATTAGTATTTAAATTTTTCTGTTGGATATTCAAGGGTAAAGATCAACTAAAGGAGTTCATATTCAAAATTAGATATGCATTTAGAACAAAAAAGTTTGTCTTTCGCACTTCTTATAGACGACACATTTTTATGTTCTAAGATGAAATCATCAAGTACAATGTCAAACTTTGAAAGTTTGTTAGGGTATGATTTCAATATATTTTAACTAAGATAAATTCTACAACGAAATTCCAGGCAATTTTTCTCAAGCTTCGCCCATTTTGTGATTTGGTTAACAGAGACTAGTAAGAGATTCTTCATAAAAATCTTAGTTGATAAATAATCTGCATGTAAGCTTACCTTTCAAAATAGTGCAATTCCAAAATGCAAGAAACAAAAGAAAAGTCAGTACAATACCGTCGCCTATCATGCCTTGTGATAGTCATGTAGATTGTAAAATCAACCACACAGAGCGGTTTTACTTATCAACACTGCTTTCTATATTGATTTTTGAAAATCTTATTTTGTAAAAAGGTAAGCATTAATGAGTAAAACATAAAATCATCACGAATTTGCATTGTTATTGACCCATTCATTTTCGAATTGATTGCTGAAAAAATAATAGATGAAATAGGTGTTTATATAATAGATATGTTGTTTTGTTTGACCGAGAAAAAGAACAAGGGAGGGTGTTTTGCATCTTTGACGTCTTTTTCAATTTCAATAGATCACGTTTTTGTTTTCATTGCCTGGTGAATGTCTTCCAAACTTCGAAGAAACAATAGTGATTACAATTTAAATGCTTAAAAAACTGAAAAATATAATATTTATAAAGCGCACATATATTTATACCTTCTTCCATCTATGTGTCAATGTACGAAAATGCATTTTGTAGAAAAAATCCTGCTTTTTAAAAAAAGCGATTGTAAACAAATATTGCAACATCATTGAGCTACGTGAGGCCAAATCGACGCTACGATAGTTGAATTTCCCCCGTTATCAATAAAGCTGTTCACCTGTCTAATTAAATATTTTGTCGTCTTCGTTTATCATTTCGTAGATAAATTGGTAAAACATTCACTTATTTACAAAATCAATAAACATTTTATTATTTTTTTTATTTTAGTTATGCTTTTCGACTTTTGGCTCAACTGTTATTGGTATAAAGTCTGGGCATCACACGCAATTTAAAGTTTTGTGCTTATTTCTGAAAGAAGAAGATGTACCTAATGCTGCATCTGAATGTCATATGTCTGAATGAGCAAAGACAAAACCAGCAAACATGAACGAGAACAGCATGAAGAAAGACACACACAAATATACAAAAACATCGCAATCAACAACGCAAACTGAAATCGTACCAAGAATAAGCATTTTCTGCTTTGAAAAGCACACCCTTCGAGCTGCTACTGGCGAATCAAGCATTTCAAATCAGGTAAAGGAAAACACATAAAAAATCAACATCTGCAATCATCTGCGATATAAATAACCCATAATAATTTTGTCTCTGCATACGTGATGCCTTTAAAAAAATCCTTAGTGAAACCGAA
This sequence comes from Arcuatula senhousia, assembly GCA_963971305.1. Lineage (NCBI taxonomy): Eukaryota > Metazoa > Mollusca > Bivalvia > Mytilida > Mytilidae > Arcuatula > Arcuatula senhousia. The sequence continues at coordinate 53,194,620 of OZ020304.1, forward strand.
GATTAACCTTACCGTGTATGAACAATTTTGTGTTAGACGCGACGCTCTTCAGAGGAAATCGATGTATGTCCCACACGCTTTAGAAAAACGAATTAATTTTGATACGTAAACCTCATAAGCAGGAGCGAACAAACTTTTGCTATTTAAGACAGGGAACTTGATGTTCTGAAAGTTGAAGTCATCGCTTTGTTGAAAGTGTTCCTTAAGTCTCTATTTCAATGTAGATCCAAATTTTTAGCAGACTTCTCAGAAATGAACCCGTTGTGTCAATGAGATATAAAAGATGGAGAAAGGTCACCAAATCGAGAATTGCTCAATGAAAAGATATAAAGTAAGGGAAAAAAGGGCTAGAGCTTGGGTATGATCTTTTTAGCTGGAAATGATTGTTAGAGTTCTGCTTGATTTGAATAAAGATTAAAATAAGTAAGCAAATGTGCAAACTTGGTGCCCATTGGAATCCCAATTGTTTGATGAAAATCACGTCCACGAAACTGAACCTATGTTGTCAATAAGAAAGTTGAGCATGTCGATTATTTGGCCCTATTTGGTAACTTTTTTTCTTAGACTTATTGATGACGAGGTAAGTTTTGAATAATCGACTACCAGATATTTATACCTATGTTTTCCATTCTTTTAAAAATTGCGCTTTATTAGCTGTGCCAATCGTGATCTGAATTTTGCATATGGAATTAAAGTATAAAGTGTGGAGAAATCGAACGTTTTAATGCTGTTACAGGATGAAACTGATTCAGAGTTAAGAATCTCCATCAGTTCTATGGATTTTTTTATTGGCACAGCGCAACAAAGCTTAAAAAATATATCAGCCTGAGAATATCGTCAACTCATCGGTTTAACTATGAGCATATTCTCAGACTTTAGATGAATTTGTTGCATCGGGCCCTGAATTTACAAATTTCTTGTTTGACCCAATGATATATAAAAAAATCAAGAAAAGGACAAACAGGCATTTTACTAAACATGTAGATGTTTTTAAACAAACAGAACAGTTGAACAATTATCTATTTTGACCTCTAAATTGATATTGGACGAAGTCCGACTAAGTGTAGATTGAGTGTATTGATGCTTCGAACCGGAAGTAGCATTTTGCAAATCAATCCAATAATCCCCAGAACAAAATGCTAGCTTCAGCTGTGTGTTCGCATTCAAACCAATTAAACATAAAAAGAAATTATGTTTTGGCGACAGCCAAAACATAATTTTTATAATTTTCCTCTGATTTTTTTGCGCCATTTGAACTTTATTCGAAAATTTCAAATAAAGCACTATAACAACGGATTCCAATATTGTAACGTGTTTACATGACAACGGACTAACTAAATGACGTCACTATCACGGCAAGACACCATGACAACGTAAGTAATGTGGGAATGTTTTGCACATTATCAAAAATTCTTTGAAACTTTCGAAGCTTGCTTTTTCTGAAAAGGAAGGCATGGTTTTCATCATTGGCATTATTCAAATTTTATTTCATAAGAAAAATCTATGAGAAATTGACTTCGCCCGATTTTAGGCTAAAGCCTACTCCACATTAAATAATATGAAAATATTAAAGATGGACATATAGATACATTTGTATATGTTATTGACACATATTTTATCTTTGGTTAAAGCTATGTCTAATATGATTTTTATACACTCAATGTATTGTTTTAATAAAAAAAAATGAAATAAAAAATATGTTTCAATTTTCCTTCAATCTCATTACTGTAAGTGATCACTTTTGAATATTTCTCGTGACTATCTCCTAATTGTTTGAGTATTGATTTTACTTTCATATTTATATGATCTACTTTCACGTAATTAAAATATAAGTGCCGCCTAGGTAGGGTCTTAAAAAGCAGAGAGATACCAAAGGGACATTTGAATGTCAAAAACGACAAAAACAAAACCAGTAAACACAGACAAGAACATGGTTAAAAAACGAAAACAAATAAAAACAACGGAAAGCAGTTTCTTTTGTAGTACACAGGCAATTTGGATTCAAATAAATATCACATGGTTTAGAGAACTCGTTAAATTCCTGTGAATCTCACGTGAATTTCACACGAAAATCATGTAAATCACACACGAAACTGACTTACTTGAAAATGGTGTTAATTGGGATTGATGTAACTAAAGGTATTTCATGTGGAGTTCACGCGATTTTCACCTGAATCTCACGTAAGATTCATGTAAATTTCACGTGAAAACTCATTTCACATCACTCTCACATTTACTTTTTCATATACAATATATGTACATTGCCAGAAAATATAACATTTATTTGTGCGAGCTTTAGAAACATGATAATGGCGAGCTTTTAGCGAGCTTTATTATCATGTTTCGTAGCGAGCACAAATAATTGTTATATGATTGGCAATGTACGTATATTGTGTTTATCCTGCAACTCGAAATTGCCAACTGTAAAGCTGAAAATAGCGATTTTTGGGCAAAAACAAGTGAAGCCATCAAAGTTGGCACCATAGCATGTGCTGTGACGTTACTGATTCCCGATGTTATACCTTGGCAATCCTCATACTGGGAAGTGGGACCAGTGGAAGTGATATCCTGTCAACACAAAAGTAATATCCTGCTAATGCACGGATATCATTGAACAATATCTGTATAGCTGTATTGTACAATGAAATAGCTCATTGCAGGATAAATGTTAGTTTCAAGTATAAGATCGATTCAGGTGAATTTCATGTAAATCCTTTCATGTGTGAAACTCAAGTGATACAAAACAATGTGAAAAATATTGAAATAGAACATTAAAAATGATAAGCATAAGCGCACTCTTGTTTCGTTTTAATTTCACGTCGCTGATTGTGGTTTATTTGTGTGTATTTATTTTTGTTTTGTGGTTTCTGTTTTTGTGCTGATTTTATGTCCAACGAACTGTCTTTGTCTTTTTTTTTTCGAAACTGTAAGCATCAACGTGAATCAAGTCTAAACGAGAGTGAACTAACGTTCACTGTAAGAGTAAGCAGTTTGTGCTTGTTATAGCACATCTGGCAAGTTGCCTTTAATCAATTTAGTGTTGGTAGTACGGAAGGGATAACAATACTAAACCTCAATGTGAAACCAACCCTCGCACTCATCTGAGTGATAAATATGCAGTATTTGTCTTCTAGCACATGATGTCTGTCGTATAGTTTCTTGAATAACGAGAACAACTGGGGAGCAAAGCATCAATGTGTTACCAAAATCACTGCTTAGACGCTCTATCAAGAAATTCATAATACTCCCCATCAGTCTGGAAAAAACATAACGAATCAGATGTGTTACGTTAACTAAAGGATGGAGCGGACGGAATGTTGCTACACAAAATTGGAAAGTTGACGATTTGAAAGTTGTAGTCATCACGCTTGTCATAGAGCTTTGTACACAGCCTCACTAGTGTGTCATTATTAAGTACCATAATGACCAATAATGGAAGTTATTTGATACTTCTAAACAAATTCTAATACGTAAAAAGTACACTTAGAGTTTATTTATAAAATCACAAAGGAATGCAGCCAACCAATTAAGACACTTATAATGTAACTTACAATAATTATATGTAGTTTTATTAAGATTAATAAAAAAATGAGCAAGAGACAAAGCTTACCAAAAGGGCAATCAAATATCACTAATCTGAAAAGGCAAGGACAGAGTCGGACATAAAAACACCAAAACAAAACAAACCACAAAACGAACAAAGCGCACATAAAAACAACTAAACCTAAATAAGCAATGTAAACTAAAGTCGAACCGAGAGTGAACATAGGTGCGCGGGAAGAGTTAGCAGTTCCAGCTTGCTATAGTCACCAATCACGTTGCCAACGATCGATTAAGTGTTGGTCAAATCCACAAACTAAGAAAAAACAAAATTTGAAATAGAGAAAATTTATAGTAGACCAAGATGCAGAAAAAATAAATAATTGAAACGAAATATAAAATATCATTTTACAAAAAAATTTGTGATTATTGTGACATGAAAATCATGTGAATCACATACGAGACTGACTGACATGAAGTTGGTGTTGCTTTTCACGTGGAATTGATGTAAAGTATTTTACGTGAAGTTCAAGCGATTTTCATCTGAATCTCACGTTAGATTCGTTTGAATTTCACGTGACAAATAATTTCACATCACTCTCACATCTACTTTTTTATGTTAGTTTCAAGTATGAGCTCGATTCGGGTGATTTTCATGTTAATCCTTTCATCTGTGAAACTTAGGTGAGTCAAATTTATCTCTGTAACACACCAATTGTGTGTTACAAAACAATTTGAAAATATTGAAAAAGAGCATTAGAGATGACAAGCACAGTCGCACTCTTGTTTTTCTTAATTTCACGTCGCTGATTGTGGTGTATATTTGTGTATTTGTTTTGTGTGGTTGTGTTTTTTGTGAGATTTTATGTCCAACGACTTGTCTTTGTTTCTAGAAACCTTCAGCATCAACGTGAATCATGTCTAAACGAGAGTGAACTTAGGTTCACCGGAAGAGTAAGCAGTTCCTGCTTGTTATAGCACATCCGTCATATTGCCAATGATCAATCTAGTGTGGTTAGTACGGTAGGGATAACAATACTAAAACTCAATGTAAAACCAACCCTCGCGCTCATCTGATAGATTAATATGCAGTTTTTGTCTTGACACGCTCTATCAAGAAAATCACAATACTCCCCACAATTCTGAAAAAAAAACCATAACGAATCAGATGAGAAACGTTAACTCTATAGGCTGGAGCGGACGGAATGGAATGTTGCTACACAAAATGGGAAAATTGACGATTGAAAGTTGTAGTCATCACGTTTGTCATAGAGCTTTGTACACAGTCTTCCTAGTGTGTCATTATTAAGTACCATAATGACCAATAATGGAAGTTATTTGATACTTCTAAACAAATTTTAATACGTAAACAGTACAATTAGGGTTTATTTATTAAAAACACAAAGACATGCAGCCAATGTAACTTACAATATTTATATTTAGTTTTATTAAGATAAATACAAATAAGCAAGAGACAAAACTGCGCCAAAGGAGCGATCAAATATCACTAATCCGAAAATACAAGGACAATCGGAAGACATAAAAACACAACAACAAAATAAACCACAAACCAAACAAACACACAAGAAAACAACCAAACATAATAAAACAAATGTTAACTTAAGTCGAAACGAGAGTGAACATAGGTGCACCAGAAGAGTTCCAGGTTGCTATAGTCACCAGTCAAGTTGTTGACGATCGATTCAGTGTTAGTAAAATCCACAAATAAAGAAAACAGGACATGTAATGGGACATTAAATGATACCCCGCCACGTTTTAATATCAAAAGTTCATAAAATTTGATTTCAAAGTGGCCTATCTCGGAAATTGTTTTTTCGGATCATGCTGGACATTAAACTTGACATGTATTTTATTGTACTCAATAGCTGTACAAAACATTTGAATCCCATGACGCGTTTTCAAGTCATTTGTCGGAAACTCAAAATTTCATGAAATTTGATTTTTCAAAGTGGCCTATCTAATCGAAAACTATTTTTTGGATCATGCTGGAAATCGAACTTGACCTGTATTTTATTTTACTAAACATCTGTGCAAAATATCATTCGAGATTCGAAATTCGAGTTTCGAAATTCGAGATTCGAAATTCGAGTTTCGAAATTCGAGATTCGAAATTCGAGAATCGAGATTCAAAATTCGAGAATCGAGATTCAAAATTCGAGAATCGAGATTCAAAATTCGAGAATCGAGATTCAAAATTCGAAATCCAATATACAAAATGATATTTTTTTGCAGGAGCCACGTTTTCCAGATTTAAAGCAAAATAAAAGGTCTTTTTCGCAGAATACATTTTTTGTGGTTATTTATATGAAAGTGTATACTATTTCCGATGGTTTTTTTGCGTGTTCTTATTTTCGCGGTTTTTAAACTATCGGAATTTTTTTTTAAAACAATAAATGCCCGAGAAAAAACACTTGGCATTAAGTCCGCAAGTTTTATTTAACTACACAGCCACTCAAAAGGATGGGTAATTAAGTGTGTTTTATGAAATTAAGGGATGCCTAAGATAATATGTGATATATATTTAAATGGCTTGACAATGAGCGTCTCCCGAAGAACCTCCAAAGTGGGAAAATGTCTCTGGCTCTTGTTCAACTGTAACTTGAGTAGCTTGCTCTGGTGGTGGTGTGTCATGAGCTGGACGACCTAGTCAAACAGCGAGTATTAAAGTAAGCAGTCGCTACACGTTATAAGGATGTTTTGGCATGATATAGCAATTTTGAGCTTGTTGTCGAAAATCCCCGCTACTCTTTTATAACCCAAAAGTGAGGGAGTGGTTTCCAACTACTTCTGAATCTGCCACAGCAGCATCTGATTCAAACTGCATTATAATTAAATCAGGTGATTTAAAATACACACTAATATAAATTATCTAAATCTTTTATACAAATCCGACCAAGACTCATACTTGTTTTGCCAAATACAACAATAAATCATGACAGGTAAATATATTAGTAGAGTAGATGAAATGCAAAAAGACGCTTTATTTAAAAATTTAAAAATTTAATGTCCCGAAAGAACATACTGCTAATTTTGGACTTAAACGAAAGGTACACGCTTCTAGTTTGATTTTTAAATTGTCGTAAGAAGTTCGTATGGTCGAGTTTTTTCTTAATATTACGTTGAATAGGGGTACCCTCGATCAACTGTCTCATAGTATGACAATATAACATCATATTCAAAGCAGATAAAAAGATTTTCACGTTGATTTTGCATTTATTACCTACAAAATAGACATATCTTGACTACCAATGTAGTAGGTTTACTTAGAGGGTGCATCTTTGTATTCAAATTACGTTTTGAAAAACGTCTAAAATATTATCAAAATCAAGGCGAATTTAACTTACCATTTTAAAACTCTTTAAGCATCATCATTGAAACTAATATGTCGTATTGACATATCTACTATAATTGTTCCCCAATTTTTATAGCAATAGAACGAATAGTTTTGATTTTAACGAGCAAAAACTATTATTTTAAATTTGTCAATTGTGGTCCGGAAACCTTAATTCCGTACTTGTTACATCTTTTACACTATAGTTTAAATGCAAATTTTGCTAGTTTTGTTTCAAATTACGATATTTTTTTGTGTTTTTGTGTGGTTTTGATTTGTTAATTTGTTATTGTGTTGATTTCCATTTGAATTTACTCGTTTTCTTGTGTCTTCATCTTTCAAAGGTCAAAAGCACCGTAATCAATGGATTCAGTAAGTAGTCCTGTTAAAATTGGACCATCAAGCTTAAAAAGGGGGTGTTATTCACACGATTGGGACAAATGCATTATTTGTCACGTTGTATTAGAAGAGCCGACAATCAGGATGCGCACTGTTGGTAAAAATACTTCTTAATTAATGCTATTTTTAATTGGTTTTAATTAAAGTGTACATTTCTTTTTTTTTTGGTATTTGAATGCGACTCATCAAGGAATTATTGTGAATAACAGACTAGTACTTCTCCCGTTTTTGTTTATTTTCTATGACAGACAGCCCATGACAGACAGGATCATGTGACCGTTTCTGTCATAGAGAAATCAACTAATCAAAAACCTTAAAAAAAAGGTAGTTCGTAAAAGTTGAAAGGTCAATGAATAAATTAATTATATGTTGTCGGTTTTATTGGTCGCGCATTAACTCAATATATGCAAATTTAATTTTTGCGCATTAATTCAATATATGCAAATTGGATTTGACCTCGTTATATTCATTCATGAAATTATTTTTTTCACTGTAAAAAACGGAAGAAATATGTTCTTACACTCGTTATTTATTGAAGATCGGGAATTTCTTCCATTTGTGTAAGAAATTCTTCGTCTTTTCTTACACTCGTGGAAGAAATCCCTGATCTTCAATAAAGACTCGTGTAAGAACCTATTATTTTAGTTAAAAAATGCTATTCCATGTTTTACTGAACATCGACCACAAAGGGAATTATGACACTATATAAAATAAAAGATTTATTAGACATTTCGTTAATTTTCAAGCATAAGTTAACGTTTATCAGGACATATACAATTAGTGCCCTTGTGTCCAAAAGCCATTCTTGAATGATTTGTTGAAGGAATCGCTGAATTCGAGATTGAACAAAAAAAAATAATCATAAACTGTGAATCAAAAACCAAGATTTTGTCAAAAAATTATCAAATTTGTAATTGTCGTTAATGAGATATAGCGAAAATTATCTGTGTTTTTTCATGGCCAGAAATCAAAAATACGATATATTACCAAATTACAAACACTTTTTCACAGGTTTTATACAAAATAAACTTTTAAAATCGAAGTATCATTATGTAAGAAAGATTCTGTAAAGTTTTGTGAAATTTGAAGCAGTTATAAAGTTGTTGTTGAGGCTAAGAGTGGGGTACCCCCTCACCTTACCCTAAAAATTTCCTTACTTTACTATGGCGAATCCTTATTTTTCATTCAATGAATAAGATAAATAGATATGTTGAACTACAATATATAACAATACTTTTGCCTAAGTTTTATGAAATTTTTAGCACAGATTGCAAATCCGTGGTGGATAAGAACTGTACGGTCCTTGAGTGGCTTTGTTAAGTTTTAGTCAGTAAAAATACACAAAGATTTTCTAGACACAATCTAAAACAGAAATATTACAATTACACATTAAGGAAAAGAAAATACCTGAATTTCGAAAAATTCAAAGATGGTTCAAAGGAAAAAATTGGCGATAAGAGTAAAATAACACATTTTGTGTACGGATGACAAAACACTTGTTTCACTTATCAACGTTCCCTGTTATAATTCTTATCAAAATATTATAGGTAAAAACAAAAATAACAACATGCGACCACATTTGTGTGAAATTTTCAAAGAGATTCGTGCGATAATGTAGAAGCAATAGCGGTTACAAGAAAGGTACACCTTCGTCCAAATATGCAAAGTCCATGTTTTCACACGAGTAAACCCCTAATTAGACTCGAATTAAAATTTTTCGTATTCAACAATTAATGGTGTAATATTCAAAATATTATGTGTAACTTTAATCAAATTCTATAAAGTTCTGTAGGTATAATCAGTCATTCTATATTGGCACCCCTGGTATTTTGGGCAGGAGTATGGACGATTACAATATAAGGCTTGAAGACCTAAAAAACGAATAAAGTAGGCCTATAAACCTTACTTGCCCTAAATGCATTGATATAAATGGTAAAAAGCATTAGAACCTTTAACAATGTGTTAACTTAGTTTAGAAGGTTTGTTTTACTGTATTGTTCTTAATATCCCCCCTTTTTAAGGATCTCTTAAACACAGTTTTTAATGATTATATGGCCAAATAACATTTTAGAAAACATATTTGGGTATGTTTACTGTAAGACAAACTTGAAACAAAAACAGAAAATTATATTTAAATTAAAAAATAATAGCGCAGAAAATTCCTCCACAAAAAGGGGGGAAATTCGACCTTCATGTAAATTTATTGAATTTTTTATGATAAACGGTAGTACTATCGAAACTTTTTCAATTAAAATCTTTGTTTAGACATTATATCATATATTTCCGATCAGTTGTTTCAATTTTGACCACAAAGAAATACGGAAATGAAAAACACTTTTACGGTTGTTTTTTTTAGTTTTTTTTTTCGTCTATTGACCTTTGACCTTGAATTCCTGAAAACTCGACCAACTCTGATTCTTACGACAAGCATATTTCGATTGCTTAGGTCCTGCTCTCTCCAACGATATATAAAATGTGAGTATGTTCGGTGGGGACATTAAATTTTTCAAATCAAGGTGCCGTCTACTCTACTATATCTAATTTACCAATAGCAAACAAAATATAAATATATTGAGTTTACCAAAATTATGGAATACACTGTTGAATTTAAGGGTTTCTGAAATTTAATGATGACCTATTTTGTTGGTTATCAGTATATTGAATTTCGAGTTTTGAATCTCGAATCTCGAATTTCGAATCTCGTATCTCGAATTTTGAATTTCGAATCTCGTATCTCGAATTTTGAATTTCGAATCTCGTATTTCGAATTTCGAAATTCGAAGCTCGTATCTTGAATTTCGGATCTCGTATTTCTAATTTCTAATCTCGTATTTCGAATTTCGAATTATGTTTTAAAAGAACTATTTTAATTGGTACATGATTATAAAACAAGCAATCTGATTGATTAAAAGGATATTGAATCTCGAATTTCAAATCTCGATTTTCGGATCTCGAATTTCGAATTCCGAATTTCGAATCTCGAATGAGCCTTCTGTGCTTTCGTATGAGCGCGGCCTAATAATAACTCCTTTGAAAAAACGCCATTTTGTAACTGTAGCGATCTTGTTTAAATTGCACAGGTCGATGATTATGCAACTGTAATTGATTAAATGAATTAACCATGACATTTCTTTTATCAATTATCATATAACTTGATGACAAAATCTAGACAAAACCTCAAAATATAAGCAAAATGTATAATCATTCTAGCTTAAAAGAAGGCAAAATCGTCATTTATACCGCTTCAGTGGCACTTCTAAACTGAAATTTGCTTGTGCGTTATATTATGGGTCATTATCATGTGTTAATGCTGTTCAATTTTCCTAATGAAAAAAATATAACTAGATTAAAATTCTAAAATTTATATTATGCTGATAAGATAAAAGCTACAAAAAAGTCGCCATTTTGAAAATTAGATGGCTATCTAGATTTTTTTCTTTTATCCAGGACCTGACTTTTCTTTTTTATTATGCATCTTTTGACTTTTTTTATGCAATGCAATTTGTTGTAAAGTGTAGAAGCTTGAAGTCCTTTCATACAAGTAAAATAAAAAAAAAACATTTTAAGCTACCATCGGAAAAAGATCAATTAAGTCATAAAAAAAACAAAATTATTATGTGATAGGGTTGACCAATAAAATTAATAATATTTCTGATTAATTTCTGATAATATAAGTCCTTTCTGTAACATGTATATCATTTTGGTGGGGCAAAAAAGGGTATTAGATCTACGTCCTAGGCCTTAAGATTAATTCTAATTTCAATCGAGGAATTATCATTATTGACTAGGTATTATCTTAATGACTAGGCATATTTTTAAAAGACATTGAACCTATCATTTTCAAAACATAATGAAATTCTTACTATATATGAATATAGTGCAAAACCTCTGAAGAAACTAAACAGAAAGTATTCTTTACGAGAGAAAAATTCAGAAAAAAGAGAACAAACTTATTATAAAATGCAAACGCTGGTACCTTTCGTGGTGTTACCTGGATCAGGTATTTTGTACTTGTCTATTTAATCACCCGAAGACTACCTAGATATTGTGTTATCGGAAAATTGCTTTCTGCCATAAAATTCGATTATTTATATTTAATAGTAGATCAAAATGTTTATTTTCTCATTTATTTTTTAATAACATTATAACGCCATTTTACTAAATTAGAAACGTAAACGGGGCTGGCATCATTTCATTCAAAGTGTTGTCAATTTCGTTGCAGAATTTGAGTACGTAGACCATTATTGAACTGTGTTTAGTTAAGGGCATGTTAATAACGGTTTACCCAAAGTTGTTTATTTATGTTGGACAACACTTATTTAATACGAAGAATTAATAACGTTTGTTTTATATAAAGCTGCACAAATTTGACTTTTTGTGCAGGTAAAGGTGAGTTTTAAAAGGTATATTTTTCAAATATGTGTATTTCATTCAGTTTTTAAAAAAAAATGCGAAATTGATAGGTTCTATGTCTTTAAAGCCTAATTATACCTACTGCATATACAATTAAATGTTGTTGGTTTTATTGTTCTGGAATCCTCATTATCATTAAGTGTTTGGTATTTTCAATCGTTGGGAAAAAAAAATTATTGTCTGAAATTTTGTTGTAACTTTTGTTTATTAAATGGTTTATGTTAAAAGTTAAAGGTCTGGAATAATAAATCAAAGAATCATAAAATTTTAAACTGTCTTTTTAGGCTTAAAAAATATGAATTGTTAATATAAACTTATATTAAAGCTACAAAAAGTCCATTAAATAGTGCAGTTTTGCAGAATTTAACAAAAAAATGTCTTTAACAATCATTTGCTTCCCGAGTTGTATTATGCAAACTAGATGCATACGACCCAAGTTTGAACTCACTCGGAAGTGCCCGCGCAAGACCATCTAAAAATACTTAAGGAAATGGATGTAAACAAACGTGGTCTGAAAAGGTATGTTCTGGTTTTTGTAACTGTTTTGATTTTTCCTTACTCCGTTCCCCTTTAAAACAAGAGAAATTGGTTTAGAAATCCCCCCAATGAGAATCGTGTGTCATTGAATTAATCGAGTATTCAGTTTAATAGGCCCGGTTAATATATAGCACGATGAATGGAAAACAGGTGCGTGTGTGTTGTTATTATTTACATGTTTAACACTTTTTAATCAGTATTTCAAAATAGCGGAAAGGTTTTACTTGTCAAATAAAAAAGAAATATGAAATTATATTAAACCCAGAGCTTTACATGCTCTTACTTCAAAATTCATTTTTGTTTGTTTTATAATGTTCGGTAAAATCGAAATGTTGTTCACGAAAGTTAATAAGTTGCCATTGGTATCAAACCTCTTCAACAATCAGCTAAATTTCTAGCCGGTACACACACATTATTAAAATTTTCGTCTTCATAAAAGCGCAAAAAGTTTAATTTTATGATTATGCAACAGTTAAGTGATTATTTTTACATTGCAATTTTTTTCCCAAAACTGCTTTATTGACTTTAAACGTCAATCTACAGAGCTTTGCAGCAGAAGGGATTATATCTAAGACCAGGTTTAACTACATGTATTATAGCATATGAACATATGAAGTATACCTGTGACACATCTTATTTAAGACACAGTTTTGTATTCGCTTTGGCTTTGTTGTGAATTTTGTTTCAAGAAGGGACTTTCAAATTACACGAATTTGAACACTCTATGTCACGAAAATTCTTTAAAGGTTTGAAAATGATTTAAAAATGTGTTAATCAGGTCGAGGAATCTACCTTTTAAGGATAATGTTTACATCAAACTTTTGACCAATGTTTTTTTAGGAGTATATATATATATTAAATAACTACGACCACAAACACGTGGTTTTTAAGAAATAATTAAAAAAAACTGACTTGCTGAACAAATGTTAAAAATGAGCGGTGAAAAAATTAGTTAGTATGTTTACATCAATATTAGATAAAAAGTTAAGGTATAAAGAACACCAATTTTCCCCGAGGAGCATTGACCAGTTGGGAGATTTTTGTGTTATGTTTACCTTTGTTATTGTCTGTTGACCAATGCACCGAATGAAAAAGAAGTCAAAATGTGGAACATAAACATAACTTTTTAAGGAGAAATTACCCATGCGAATTAAAACTACGTTTAAAACAAAAAAATGGCGAACTATGAGCGGGGAAGTTAAAGAAAATATGTTTATGTTGAGAGCTTTTCTATAAAAACGTCAAAAAAGTTTTACTATTTTCTCCCATTTGAAAGGTCAATTTTATAAATGTTTGATTGAATGATAGGTCAAATGAAATCTAGATGACTCGACCTGTTAATACGAAGAACACCTTAACTGCCATTAAATTCCAAATGTGTTATTTTAACGCTTTATCTACAAATGGCTAATCAAAATGATCTAATAATTAGAACCAGACATCATTGAGAAACCATTCCGTTGTATTGATGCTGTGCTTATAATTTTACATGAACAAAACAGTTAGAGAAAGTAAAACGGGTTTCTAAACCGACAGAGTCTTGTCTCAAGCCCTTAGATGGGCAATAGTCCATGGCCAGGAGGGTAAGAGGAGCCTACAGTTCGATAAGTTTGTTTTAATATTTGTAATCTGTCCGTACCAAGTCTCCATTCAGAAAAACGACGTTTATCCAAAGCATCAAGATGATTTTGAACCTTAAAAAAATCATCCACTATAATAGAAATTTAAATTTCACATTTGTCTTAACATTTAAAAAAACCGAAATTATTCACGTGTTTGTTAGCCGCTATGTTAACCAGTCCTGTATTATGCCCCCGTCACACTGGATAAAATTTGTACTACGTTCTTACTAACAAGAGGAGCCTGAATCGCTCACCTGGTCTTGATGTCAACCCTATAAAGAACTTTGTTTAGCTAAATAAGCTGGACATTTAAGCAAGCAACAGTTTTTTTCTCTTTCAGCAATAGTTGCCAACGTGCAAAATGTTATTTAAAGGACCATCTGAACACTTTGACTCTATAGAGACTTTTGTTTAGAGCTTAATGAACTGAACATTTAAGCAAGCAACAACTTTTCCTTATCTGCTATAGTTTTCATTATATAAGCCAAAAACATGAACATGTTAATTTAGAGGCTGTAATCCCTATAAGGGGTCATCTGACAACTTCAACCCTATGGAGACTTTTGTAGAGCTGAATGGCTGAACATTTAAGCAAGCAACAGCTTTTTTCTATCTGCTATAGGCCAAAAACACTATTTTTCGCCTTTAAGGGGCTGTAACCCCTATAAGGGGTCATCTGACAACTTCAACCCTATGAATACTTTTGTAGAGCTAAATGAGCTGAACATATAAGGGAGCAACAGCTTTTCCCTATCTGCAATAGTTTTCATTCTATAGGCTAAAAACATTATTTTTCACCTTAAAGGGGCTGTAACCCCTATAAAGGGTCATGTGACAACTTGACCCTATGACGACTTATGTAGAGCTAAATGAGCTGAACATTTAGGCAAGCAACAGCTTTTCTCTATCTGCAATAGTTTTCATTCTATAGGCCAAAAACACTATGTTTTGCCTTTAAGGGGCTGTAACCCCTATAAGAGGTCATCTGACAACTTTGACCCTGTGAAGACTTTTGTAGAGCTAAATGAGCTGAACATTTAAGCAAGCAACAGCTTTTCCCTATCTGCAATAGTTTTCATTTCATAGGCAAAAAACATTATTTTTCACCTTAAAGGGGCTGTAACCCCTATAAAGGATCATGTGACAGCTCGACCCTATGACGACTTATGTAGAGCTAAATGAGCTGAACATTTAGGCAAGCAACAGCTTTTCTCTATTTGCAATAGTTTTCATTCTATAGGCCAAAAACACTATTTTTTGCCTTTAAGGGGCTGTAACCCCTATAAGGGGTCATCTGACAACTTCGACCCTACGACGACTTTTGTAGAGCTAAATGAGCTGAACATTTAAGCGAACAACAGCTTTTCTCTATCTGAAATAGTTTTCATTCCATAGGCCAAAAACACTATTTTTCGCCTTTATGGGACTGTAACCCCTATATGGGGTCATATGACAACTTTGATCCTATGGAGACTTTTGAAGAGCTAAATGAGCTGAACATTTAAGCAAGCAACAGCTTTTCTCTATCTGCAATATTTTTCATTCTATTAGCCAAAAACATGAAAAAATGTTATTTTTCCCCTTGAAGGGGCTGTAACCCCTATAAGGGATCATCTGACAACTTCGACCCAATTGAGACTTTTGTAGAACTTTTGATGCTGAAGCAGTAGGGTGGCATCAGATTCCATCTATCTCTAGTACTTTTTGATTTACAAGCCAAAAACAGTAGACTGACCCCCCTGGTCTATTTATAGCCACAGCGGCCATGTTTTTTGACGGATCCAAAATCGAAACACAACTTTTGTACAAGACATCCTAAGGATCAATCATACTAAGTTTCATTAAATTCTGTTTCGTAGTTTCAAAGGAGAAGATTTTTGAAAAACTGTTCACAGAGGACAGACGACAGACGCCAGACGACAGACGACGACGGACGCCAAGTGATTGCAATAGCTCACCTCAGGTGAGCTAAAAAGGCATAAACCGTGGAAAGAACTTGATGAACGTATTAAAGACGTACTAGAAACTTGTATGGTCGTAGTGCGAACTTTAATGGACGTAGTACGAACTTTCTTGGACGTAGTCCGAACTTCAAGAACGTGAAGGACGTGGAATAATTTTGAACATGTTCAAAACAAACGTAGTGAGAACGTGGAGAAGTCAAAACGTAGTACAGACCTACTAAGAACGTATTGAGAACTTTATGATCGTATCATGAACGTAGAAGGGACGTATCAAAAATTTCAAGGACGTGGCCTGGACGGTATGGTTTTTTGTGCCGTTTATGCTACGATTTCACTACATGTACGTCCTTAAAGTTTGCACTACGTTCGCAGTACGTTTTCACTACGAATTCATATAACGGTATTTTTCGTTCAAGTTTGTAGCACGACCATAAGGAAGTTTCTACTGCGTCCCTAACACGTCCGTACAGTTTTTACTACGGTGACAGTACGTCCTAGCGGTTTTAACGCCGTTTCTAGTTAGTTTTTACTAGGTTCTCTGACAGTTCACATGAATTTGTACATAAGGTTTTGATATGTTTTTAAATAGATCGGATGTCTCTTGCCCGCCGGAAGAGGATTATTTTATTCTGCATTTAATACATAAAGGACAAGGTACTTTTTAAGATAATTATTATACTTTGCCAATTATATTAGTCAAAAATACTGTTTGTGCGCACAACATATTATATTGTGCGCACAACATATTATATTGTGCGCACATTATATTATATTGTGCGCACAACATATTATTTTGTGCACACATTATATTATATTGTGCGCACATTATATTATATTGTGCGCACATCATATTATATTGTGCGCAAATTATATTATATTGAGCGCACAATATATTATTTTGTGCGCACAACATATTATATTGTGCGCGCGCAACATATTATATTGTGCGCACAACATATTATATTGTGCGCACAACATATTTTTTTGTGCGCACATTATATTATATTGTGCGCACATTATATTATATTGTGCGCACATAATATTATATTGTGCGCACATCATATTATATTGTGCGCACAACATATTATTTTGTGCGCACATTATATTATATTGTGCGCACAACATATTATATAGTGCGCACAACATATTATATTTTGTGCGCACAATATAGTATTTTGTGCGCACAATATATTATTTTGTGCGCACAATATATTATTTTGTGCGCGCAATATATTATTTTGTGCGCACAATATAATATGATGTGCGCACAATATAATATAATGTGCGCACAATATAAATATAATGTGCGCACAATATAATATAATATGCGCACAATATAAATATAATGTGCGCACAACTTAATATAATGCGCTCACAACTTAATATAATGCGCGCACGATATAATATAATGTGCCCACAATTGGTGTTACTAAAACGCGGAAACGGAATGCGGAACAAAAACGGAAAACGAAACGGAAAGCAGAATAAGTGTTTTATTTGTCATACATACATGTATGTTTTATATAATCCATTGAACGTAGGTCTATTAAACAAGACAGATAAATGCACATTTCCTAGTTCCCATTAGGCCATATTTGGCTTTTATCATACCTTTTCCTTTGTAGTTATCTTGCAGATTTTACGCAATAGTTTGCCTTTCACCCCCTCCACGTTTTCCATTTTTTTTACCCCTTGCCTTCCCGTTTCACACCATTTTCCATCTTTATTACACTAGTACAATTGGTTGATTAAACTTAATATTAGGAATTTGAGTTACACATGGATATTGGAAAAACCTTGGCTCTGTAGCCATAAAATGATATATAAAATAATTATGAAATGAAAAAAAAACAACAAAAGTTCAACCTTCTATAAAGACAATTATTCTTGAAAAGTTTTAGAGACTCAGATTTGTCAGTCGATCAAGTACATTTTAACCTTAGCTCGATCCTGACAATCTTTTTAGCAAATATAGTAAAGTAAAATTAAGATTAATGACATACATGTCAGATATAGCTTGAAAACCTGTTTTATTTCGTCTCCTGAATTCCAAGTAGACCCTACACGTATTGGAAGACGGTTCTGGTCTCCGGTTTAACTGAAACTGGAGCAGCCAACCCTAGCGGTGGTGTGTCATGGGCTGGTCGACCCATGGCACTAAGCGCGGTGTCTAGTAATGAGTCGCTGCAGAGGCTTCTAGCCTATAATGTCACGACTATAGACTTTATATTCCAGTATTTAATGATAACCCCACTAGTAAGATATAGGGGGCTATATTGCAATCATTTTGTCCGTCGGATTGGGGTATTCTTAGCAGGCCTAAGTGAAACCCCTTGTTTCATCCAGTCTTAAAAATGTTGCATGACAAGTTCGGAGAGTTCGTAAGGTAAAACATACATACATGTTATTATTCAACAAAATATCCGTATAAATATACCCCACATCGAAGGAGAGAGAGAGAGAGTATATCTGTGTCCATCCGTAGTTCCGCCCCGTTTTTGTTTACTCGTAACTCATTTACTATAAGTCCTAGGTTGTTAATATTTGGTGACAACCTTTATATTGAAAAATACAATTATCAAAATGGGTAAACAACGCTTTATTTTGGTATTCTGTATATCGATATTTCAAGGAGATACCTCTAATCAGCAGCATTTGAATCAAAACATTGTAAGGTCAAAAAACCAAAATTATTCAACAAATGAAAAGTACTCAAATCAAAAAGGTCCCAACGGGTCAATCGAACATCTACTTCTTGTTAACCGAAAACTTTACACACTTTAATTTCGTCCCGCCTTTGCAAAGTGCGTGGATTCAAAGCCGCTTTAGACATCAACTGTGACTCCACCAGGAAGATGGTAACCATCAACAGAAATGACATTACCCAAGGACATTGATATACGAATATAAGATCCAAAGAAGCAACCAGAAACTGTTAACCAAGACTATAGAACTGTATTTAACAAAAATGGGCAAACCAAACAAAAACAAGTGTGGCCACTAAAAGTATGTCTCGCCTGCCGGCACCATCACTAAAATCAACTACCTAAGTATTACAAAAAGTTTTCTGCCTGAAAAAAAAGACCCAAGAAAACAGAGTCACTACAGTGTAAAAATGGGTGCAGGGTCAGACATCGACTGTAAGTTGGGTAGACCATAACCTCAAATGTCTGTATACCAAGTATCAGATGCCTAGCTATTATACTTTTCCAGCAATTCATCTTCCACAAAAGTCTTACAAAAAAGTTAACCGCCTGAAAAAAGACCTAAGTTCTCAGAGTCACTGGAGTGTGAAAATGGGGTTAGGGTCACACGACATGGTAATAGGTGCATAGACCTTCACCTCAACTGTTGGTATACCTAATATCAGATGCCTAGCTATTATACTTTTCCAGCAATTCAACGTCCACAAAAGTCTTACAAAAAAGTTTACCGTCTGAATAAAAACTTAAGTTCACAGAGTCACTGGAGCGTGAAAATGGGGTCAGGGTCACACGGCATGGTGACAGTTGCGTAGACCAACACCTGAACTGTCTGTATACCAAATATCAGATGCCTAGCTATTATTCTTTTCCAGCAATTCATCGTCCACAAAAGTCTTTCAAAAAAGTTTACGCCGCCGCCGCCGCCGGAAAGTAATACTTATGTCTCGCTTTCGCGACTATTCGTCGCAGGCGAGACAAAAACGAAAAAGAGCCAATTGGAGATCAGCCATACATGAACAATACAAGCTAAAAACACGGGGAAAAAACAAGAGAAAAGAAGAAGGAAGGAATTGAAGGAAAATGACGGGGGAAATTAGGGGGAGAAGAAGAAGGGAGGAAACTGAGGAGGAGGAGGGAAAGGAGGAGGGGGAGCAGGAGGAGAAGGGAGTAAAGCTAAGCAACAACACAAAGATACGACCTTCACCACAACAGCTCGTAGAAGGGGGACCGTCCATGAAAGACGAACAAAAAACAAATTTTAAGCCATACAAGTGGACAAACCTCAGTACAGGTGCCCATAAAGGGCGAAACTAACAAAACAAAGAAGGATTAATCTGTGTAATAGATTGGACCACGTGACTCTTGGATCTAACCGGTTAGTACTGGTTAGAACTTGATTTATCACTTTGATCATTTGCTTTTTATTAGCTCACCTGGCCGAAGGCCATGTGAGCTTATGCCATCACTTTGCGTCCGTCGACGTCCGTCGTCTTCCGTCGTCGTCCGTTAACAATTTCAAAAATCTTCTTCTCTGAAACTACTAAACCAATTTGATTGATACTTGGTAGTAATGATATATGACATATTGGCTACAAACGATCCTCATTCTAAATTGATCCGATAAAAAACATAGCCGCCGTTGCTAAAAACAGAACAGGGGGTAAAACAGCAGTTTTATGCAAGCAACTCAAAAACGGTGACAGATATCAAAATTCTGGCATAGGGTAAAAGTAATCAACACATCACGATCTACCTACCCTCAAATTTTCCAACAAACCATGTGGAAAATATTTCTAAACCCTAAGGTTCTTCCTACCCCAGACATAGGTTGATTATCATAGTAATAATTTGGTTCCCCAGTTTTGTATTTTTGGTTTTACTGTTCTATGCTCTTCATATTCATATAGTGTTTGGCATTTTCAATTTTTTGGTAGAGCGCCTCTGATGAGTCTTGAATAGACGAAACGCGCGTCAGGCGTAGCAAAATTTATTGTCTGGAAATTTGTTGTCATTTGTATTTCCCCTTTTCTTGATTTTTTTCTGCGTTTTGCACTTTTTTCTCTTGTTTTGCTCCGTGTTTTTATCGAAGTAGTCAGATGACCCCTTATAGGGTCAGATATTTCAAGAACGGGAGGGCCATCCTGTGGCTCATAGACACATTTTCTAGTCTTCATTGGAATCCAAGTAAAAATCCCTGCCTGCGGTGTCAATCAGATTTGCAATATCTCTTACCGTTTCTGAAAAATTAGGGGTCAAAGGGGCAACAACGTCATATTTAAAAGTCGGCCAAGGCAAATGGTTTTACACAAAAAATTAGTTGTAGCGGGCCAGCCAATTGTTATGAAGTTTTAATATGATGATTAAATCCACTAAAGGATGTTTCTTAGTACTTGCATTTGGGATTGGTTGTCCCTAACGTTTTTGAAAAAAAGGACCAAAAAGGCTTAAATGGATTTACTAACAAAACTGTTGTTGAATGTTTATTACTTATTCGGTTTTGAAAATATTTTTTTTATTGCATTCCTCATTAAATTCTGTCAACTAAATGTGTCAATGGTTTTGATATATATTGCATCGTTACATTGTTGAAGAGGCCAAAGCCCGTCCACGCTCAAAAATCAACTTTTTAATTTTTGGTCTATAATTTTCAAAAGGTTTGTACAAATGTATAAAATAATTCAAATATGCATTGAAAGTCCACCAAAGATTGCATGTGTCAAAAAGCTTTGCGAGTTCACCATGGGCTGCATGACTGTGGCCAAAGCATTTGACAATCCATATTGGGTCGCAAACGTCTACAGTGTTCAACATGTTGTGGTCGTATCATGCTGCGCTCGACGTAGCTTTTTATTCAGTTTTGTTTTTGTCAATATATTTCTTTGAGGTGAGATTCTATGCGTTTGTTTTAGTATTTTGGTGTTTTTCGTCAACATATTTTCTTTTGTGGGTGAGTTTTTCTTCAACAGTTTTCCCTTTTCGTCCCGATTTTGTGAGTTACTTTTCATAGGTTGATGTTTTTTCGTCAACAGATTTTGTTTTGAGTAAAGCTTTATCATGTTTCTTTTTTAAAACTGATGTGTTTTCGTCAATACATTTTGATTTGTTTGAATTTGATGTACCGATTTTAATTTTTAGTCCAACTTTTTGATCACTTTCTTGTTTTTTTTTTTGGTGTACGATTGCATTGAAAACGCTTCAAGTAGCCTTTTTAGGCTTAAAATGTTTGTTTTTGGGTAAAATGGGGCGTATATCATTCCAAATTTTGGGGAGGTAATGAGGGGGAGGAGGTAAATAGGGGGTAGTGGATACTGGTATTGGGTCTGCTGCTCGTAAGCAATAGCTATAAAAAAATGGCTGTTAAATGCTGTAGAAAAGGGGAAAATGGCCGCTCAGCCTTTCGCTGCTGAAAATGAGGGAAATGGCAGCAGCTGATGCTGCTGAAAGGGGAAAATGGTTGCTCTTGCTGCTGGGAAATGGGGTACATGGCTGACTTCCTGCAGAAGGGGCTGGTTTGCGGGGAGGGGACATGCTGTTCCTTGGGAGGAATTAAAACGCTTACACGGGTTCGGATACTTTATTGAGTTCATACAGTCTACAGTTTAATCTTCTTTCATTGGTTTGCTGGCTTCTTTATGGTGTTCCTTGATTGTTTTAGGCTTTCTTCCTCCATTGTTCTCTGTATATTTGGGCTTTTTGCTGGTATGCGACGTTACCAGACCGGACACAGCAGAAAAACTGGACTAAGTGAAGATTCCTGGCGAGGTGTCTCGAAAAACTATTGAGTAATTGTAGTTGGAGCTGACAATGACAAAGGAGTAGCCACAAGGCACGAATTTCGTAAGATGCGTCGTGGAGGATTCATTGTGATCTGGTTGACATTAGCTGCAATAATATAGCTCCTTCGACGTTTTTTGATTAGGCGGAGTCCCATTACCCGTAATGGAGCAAGTCGAAATTTTATGTATAGCTCTTAGGCTCTCTACGTCCTTAGACTATGCTGGTCCTCGTCTTGATTTTTTTTTTCTTTGCATGCTTTATTGACTTTTCTTCATTATATTTTTGGGCTAATGTTTGTCTTTTCAGGCTTCTTTACATTTGCCTTGTGAGATTCTTGTAGCTTTGTCATGTTTGTCAAGTGTCTTGTTTCCTTGTATATTGCTTTTCCTAAACTGGCGTAAAGAGCGGACTGGCGGACAAAATGATTGCAATATAGCCCCTCTTTTACGAGTGGGGGAATCATTAAATATACTGTACATAATATAAATTCTATAGTCGTGACAATAGGCTAGAAGCCTCTGCAGTGCCAGGGGTCTACCAGCCCATCACACACCAGCGCTAGGGTTGGCTGCTCCGGTTTCAATTGAACCGGAGACCGGGACCGTCTTCCAATACGTGTAGGTTCTACTCGGAATTCGAGAGACGAAATAAAACAGGTGTCCAATCTATAGCTTTATATACCAAAAGCTAATCCGACGTGCCATCAATCTTAATTTTACTTTTCTATATTTGCTGAAAAGATTACTTAGTATCAGGATCGAACAACGGTTAAAGGGTACTGCCAAATCTGAGCCTCTCAAACTTTTCAAGAAATTTTGTCTTTCTAATTGTCTTTATTGTTAAACTTAATGTTGTTTTTAATCATTTTATAGCAAACCTCCGGTACTGAGCTAAGGTTTTCTTTCAAATTCCATGTTTAACTCAATTTCCTAATATTAAAGTTAATTAATCAATTGTACCAGTGAAATAAAGATGGAAAATGGAGTGAAGCGGGAAGGCTAGGGGGTAAAACAAATTAAAAAACGTAGAAGGGGTGAAGGCAAGCTATTGCGGAAAATCTGAAAGATTACTACATTGGACAGGGTATGATAAAACCAAATTTGCCCTAATGGGAACAAGCAAATTTAAGACACTTATCCGGCTTTTTAAAAACATCTAATTAAAATTTTTTTATATAAACATATGTAGGACAAATAATAAACTTATCCCGTTTTCCGTTTCGTTTTCCGTTTTCGTTCCACATTCCGTATCCGCGTTTTAGTAAGACAATTGTGCGCACATGATATTATATATTGTGCGCACATTATATTTATATTGTGCGCACATTTCATATATTGTGCGCACATTATATTTATATTGTGCGCACATTATATTATATTGTGCGCACAAAATAATATATTGCGCGCACAAAATAATATATTGCGCGCACAAAATAATATATTGTGCGCACTAAATAATATATTGTGCGCACAAAATAATATATTGCGCGCACAAAATAATATATTGCGCGCACAAAATAATATATTGTGCGCACAATATAATTTTTTTCTTTGTATGTCCCTATCCGGGCTCCGTAGAATAGAGCTCAGTGGGTATCCTGAATTATTTTTCTGACAAGGATACAATCCTGCCTTTTGATGTCAAATTTACCCATAGCTTACACTTACAAATCAAATGGGTGTTTCATTTATTTGGGTATATGTGTCGAGAAAATAAAAAAAATCAAAAAGAGCATTTAAAAAATGGGTCAAAAATAGAAATGGCCGGATTTCATTAAACAGAAAGTAGATAAACGTTAGACTTGAAATCAAAATCAAATCCGGGGGGGGGGGGGGGGGGGGGGTAATATATAAAAGTGTATGTGGATGCGCCAAAAATATGGGTAGGTTTTGGGGAAAATTTATATTAAAATGGGTATAGTTTTAAGACAATTTTATATAACAATTGGCATGGTTTTTAATTTTCATTGAAAAGAAATCTGGTCTCATATATAAATATAGGGCATGATTTGTACATTTTTATATAGAAATGCACCATGAAATTCTGCAACAGCAATAAGCTGTGAGTAAAAATCTTCCTCTCCAATTTTATTTGGCAACAATACAGAGTTTAATATATGAATATTAAATGAAATTACAATGTAATATGAATATAACTTTACAGTTTACTTAATATAAATATGGGTCATAAAAATGTCGATGTTATATAAATATGGGTCATGAAAATTGTTGACTTCATATAAATATGGGTCATGAAAATTGGAAATTGTATATAAATATGGGTATCAAATTTAAATCGAAAATGGCACATCCCCACCAAAAAAATTACCAAGTTACCGTCCCCCCGGGATCAAATCCCATGTTGTGGGAACCCATGATGATGTTGTATACCAAATATTAAGAGCCTCTGACATGTCTGATTGATGAGTAGTTAGTGAGAAAACTGGCACGGAACATCAAATTGTCTACTAATAAACATTTATGTCAACAAATTAGAGTAAGTAAACAGGAAGTAGATAAGCGACAAACCTGATATCGAATCATACGTTATAAAAGCCCATGCTTATCCTGCATGCTAACTAAATAACCCATGCACGTTAAAGAACTTTTTTGAAGAGTTTGATAATAGTAGGCTGAATGGGGCCCGCTACAATTGCCACACTGGTCGGCAAACTGCAAACAGGGGAGGGATTCACAAAAGCATCAATCTTGTTTTTCATTCCAGAATTAATCAATACGTTTATAAACTAAATATGAAAAGGATATGATTAGTAGATGCTGAGGAAACTGATGATTACAAAAAGGTTCCCCGGCCAACCGACATTTACAATATATCCCTGGAATTTTCACTCCGTTAAATCTGGCCAATAACATCTTGCTAGTACATTGTCTTCAATACACATGCAGTATTTTTGATGCATACATATTTTACATTTGCATTTGAAAATTCTTTCCAGACAGTTGACAGCTACGATTTTTCTACTTTGTATACAAATCTTCCTCATAATCTAATTAAAAAGAAATTTGAATATTTAATTAAATGGTGCTTTGATAAATCTAAAAGTGATTACATTTGTTCTAAAGTTTCAAAAGTATTGGGTAAATCGTTTTTCAGTAACGAAACCTATAAAGGCTATGTTAATTGGACTGACGTAGAAATGATTACTGCACTTAACTTTCTTTTAGATAATATTTACATACGTTTTGGAAAACATATATATCGCCAAGTTATTGGTATTTCTATGGGAACCAATTGCGCTCCACTTATAGCAGATCTTTTTTATATATTGTTATGAATCACAATTTATGGCCAAACTACAAAAAGGCACAAACAAAAACCACCTTATTGACATTTTTAACTTACAGATACTTAGACGACATCCTTGCCCTAAACAACCCCTATTTCTCTAAATTTATAAATGATATCTATCCTAAAGAATTAACCCTTAATAAATCTAACTCGACCAGCGATAGATGTCCATTTTTGGATTTAGATTTAAGCATTTTCAATGGAAAATTGCACACTAAAGTCTATAATAAACGTGATGACTTTTCTTTCCCAATTGTAAACTTTCCTTTTCTTGAAGGTGATGTACCTCTAGCTCAATCTTACGGAGTGTACATTTCACAGTTAGTCAGATATGCTCGAATTTGCAGTGGTGTTTCTGATTTTAGTGACAAAAACCGTTTCATTACAGAAAAATTGCTAAAACAAGGTTATCGATACCACATATTAGTCAAATCTTTTACTAAATTCGTTCATAAATATGGGTATCTTATTGAAAAATTTAACTGTACACGTCGTTTTTTGATTGTAAAAGGAATATCACATCCCGAATTCTATGGAAAAGTAGTTTATAAGGTACGTACATTCAAAAACAATCCTCTTGACATGGTAATTTGGCTTAAAAACTTATTAAAGAAAGGATACAAGTTGGAAGTTATAGTAAAATCTTTAAATTTTGTGTTTTTTTTGGTAGAAATATTGATAATTTGATAGTAACTCTAAAACATTAATTTTTACTATTGTATTGTTTCGAAGCATTACAGCGATCAAATTTTTTTTTACATCAGTCGATAAATGCTTCTTAGCTAGCCGTCAGTAACTGCGAGTGTTCTCAAGGGAGTTCCTTTACGTTTCGTTGTTCTCGTATAGTACTCTTGTCTCAGGTTCTCTCTTGGTGAATTGAACTTTTATCGATTTGATTTTTAAAGTGTTATTTTTTGTGCTTTGTACAAGATAAACAATAGGAGGGAGGTTGGGCCCAACAAACTAGTTTAACCCCGCCACATTTTTATGTGCCTGTCCTAAGCCAGGAATCCTTGTCAAAGCTTTTGTTTGTCCTTGTCTACTATCTGGGTTTTGTTTTGGTTTTATGTCCAGAAATGGGTCTTTCTTTGATATTCTAAGGATTTGTTTGAAACTTATGTATTGTATTTTTAGTCTTGGACCAATGCAAGACGGCGAGCAGTGACCTCCGGTCATGTTGAAGACTGCTGGCTGTTTTCCATTGTGATTTTTTAAATTGCTGCTTCTTTAATGTTGGTTGTGTCGCGTACACTTTATCCACATCACTTTATCGTCTATTATGGTACAGGCTGAATAAAAACCCGAAATAACCAGGTTTTGTGGCCCTAAACTTTCCCTTTTCATTGCAAATCTGTGTGCAACATCAACACAAAACAACACGATTGTGAAACACAATTTATGCAATATTCACTATACATTAAGTTAGTTTGTCAAATATAGGTGGCTAACGGTGGATAAATGATGCGTCATGCAGTTTTTGAGAGGTTTATAGAGCTAACGAAAATAAAAAAAATCAGACATCGAACGTATGCGCGGAGGTGATATTGCTGTTTTTGTTTAAAAACTGTCGCAAACTTTCTAAAGACGTATAGTCGCAGTACAGTCGCAGCAAGAATGTAGTTGGGACGTAGTAAAGACGTGATGAACGTAGAAGACACGTAGTGAAAACATGCTGAACGTAGAAGACACGTAGTAAAAACTTGATAGTCCTAGAAGAAATTTGTTGTAAACTTGAAGGACGTTGCACGGTCTTTGTAAGGACGTAGAGATTTTTATCCCGTTTGCACTGCGTTCTAAGAACGTACTAAGAACTTGGTGGTCTTCGTTCCAGTGTGACGGGGGTATTTAGTTTTATTAACGTTTTTACGAAAGCTATATGGACAGAATGCCTTCCACATCTAGTATTTTATGTGATTTCGTCGTTTTGTATCGTTTTGTTTTGCTCTGAGTATTTCATATTAAAGTATACTTCAATAGAGAATAATGAGATGTTGAATAAGTGTACGCGACACAACGGTAATTTAGAAAAAAACAATGTTAAACCACCAGCAGCCTTCAACAAGGCCAGTAGACGCTGCTCGCCGTTCTGAAATGGTCTATGCCTATGGTCTAATTAAAATGCATATAATTCAAATCCAGTCCTGACATAGTCACAGATAGACCCCTTCTTAAACAATGAACAGAAAACATCGAGAATACAAGTAAAAACAAAAGCTTTGTCAAAGATTCCTGGCTTAGGACAGGCACCTATAAAATGCGGTGGGTTTGAACTATTTTTGGACCCATGGCAACCTTCCCCCTATCAATATTTCTAGACAAAGCAGAAAAATTAAGTATTCAAGTATACTTTCTTGAAGTATATTTTACATTGTGGATTTTACAGATGTAGCTTTTGTCATGTACACCAGTTCCACATCTCATAACATCTATTACAAAGCAAAAACTATTTCTAGTTTGTCATTTTTGTTATTTTCTTCTTACTTTTTTATTTTTGAATAAATTACACAAGTCAGATAAGACAATAATACACAACGGTACACAGATCATGGCTCCACCGAATATTCCAACAATTTTAGACGACGGTCGATCGTCATATGCTGAAGTCTTACTTCTTATGTATAAAGAGGTTGTTTTTGCATCGATTGTAAGTTCTTTTTTCGTAGCCTCTATATCATCCTTTAAAATTTCTTTCAGTTCGTCGTAAGTGAGGTTCATTCCATTCAAATAGCTGTATTTTCCACAACAACACTTTTCAGAAGCATTTGAAACTGCTTGGTTTGTTGCTGTTGTTTCTGCTATGCTGGGAGTTAAAGGTGTTGTATCTGTTGTGATGGTCGTTGAAGCAATGCTATCTGCAATAATCGACGGAATAAAGCAAACGTCTTGATCACAAGTTTTTACATTTTCATACTTTAAAAATGGCACTAAACGACAACAGTATGTAATGCATAATGAGAAAGTTGGAGAACAGATCAAAGCTTTAAATTATCCGTCAAAATTTGAAAATTGTCTAAACCCTAAGGTTCTTCCTACCCAAGACATAGGACCATCTTAGATATTATTTGGTTCTTTAATTCGATATTTTGGGTTTTTTTGTTCAATGCTCTTCATAATCATAGTGAATAGACGAAACCCGCGTCAGGCGTAGCAAAATTTACTGTCTTTAACTTTGTTGTCATTTTAATTTCAAGATTATCCTCCGTAGGTTTGTATTACACAAAAGTTAACAGTTTCCTCCATATAAGAATTACTATGATTTGATTTCGTAACAGTGTGTTATTAAATGGGGCCATTTGGACACTTAACCTATTCCCCCAACACAACTGTAGTTACAACTGCGTCTTCTTGGCCAGCTTACAAGGATAACGGTTGTCGTAATTCCAAAGAACTTTGTAAATAACTGGTAATAGACATTTAGGTATTGATATTATTTCCATTTTAACATGTTTAAAACGGATAATTTTTAAAGACAGAACCATTTTTTTTCTAAACATTGTATTCACTGAGACTTTCAAAATCGTTTTAGATTTAGTAAGTGATGAGGTAATGATGAGGGACATGTAAGGTTTAGTCAATTTATTTATCATTAGCATTTACGAGGAAAGCAACCAACCATTCGAACGTCAAAAGTATGAAAAGATAAATTGAGGAAATCAGTCGATCCAAACAAAAATAAATTAAACATGAAAAGTACTTTTTAAACAGTTTAAACAAACGTGAACTTAGATGTGTCGAAAGTGTAAATAATATTTACTTGTTGCAATTTTCTCGTTGAGTTACTTACAATTTAGCGAAGAAAGACAAAACAAAACTCTTTGACAAACTTGCGTCTATTATCATATGAAGGAAGAAAGTGTATACTGTCTTACATAAGATTTATTGTGTGTAGCCGACAACAGAAGAGCAACGTAACCCAGATTTATCACTTTTTGTGTAATACGTTACAGTCTATCAAGAAATCATGATATGACAAACTGGTTCTTGAATAGCGAAGCAGGTATTATATGTAACTTCCATGAGCGGGATATGTTATTTCCATAAGAAAGAAAGAACGAAATGCTGTTACACAATAGAAAGAAGCAAAGAGACACAAATGGGACATTTGAGTGTCAAAAGTCCGAAATGGCAACAACAAAACAGGTAAATACGAACAAGAACAGCACGAAGAAACACAAAACACATAATCAACCGTACAGTAACCAACAACTCGAACTCAAGTCATAACATGAGTAAACTATAGAACACCCGTCGCGCTGGTAATTTCCAATATAGTGTGTTAAATCCGATAAAGGACGAAACAAAACTCTATGACAAACTAACATCTGCACTCATTCGAGAGATAGAAATCCCATGTTTGTCTACGAGTGCATGGTGTCTACCGTAAAATTTCTTGAGTGAAGAAAGCAACCGAGGAGCAGAATACCCCGGTGTTAGCAATTTCTTTGTCAAGCGTGGCACATTATTTTATATAAAGCTGCCAGTAAATAAAGGTAATAACAAAATTACCGAACTTGGAAGATCAATCTCAATGTCCAAGAGAAAAGACAAAACATTGAAGACACACCAGAAAATTATAGATCGCAGTGGTCCTGACTTGGTACAGGCATATCAAATGAAATATTGGGTTAAACCAGGTTTTAAGGTGAGGTTTAGAATGTATATTTTTCATATATGTGTATTCCATTCAGTTTAAAAAAAAAAGCGAAAATGATAGGTTCTATGTCTTTAAATTTGACAAATTGGTGACAATGAAAACAAAATTAAGTTAACCATACCCTTGCTAAAAAGATTGTTTATAATTAAAAAAGAGGCTGAATCGCTCACCTGACATAAATGTTTTTTTGATACTGAAAGGGCTATAAGTTTGATAAGGGGTCATCTTGACAACGGTTACATCGATTTACTGAATGCGTATAAGTGTAAACTTCATGTTCAACTAGAGTTCAATTAGCGGAACATTTTATGATCAAAAGCTGTTTATTATTTTCTAGTTTGCCAGTTATAAGCTATAGATGGTAATTTTGACATTGAGGAACCATAACTCCTATAAGGGGCCATTTAAAAATTCCAATATATTGAGTTTTTTTGTAAGGCTTGACTATCTAAGCAATACTGTAGTTGAGAGTTTTTCTCTAGTTTTAATTGTTTGCAATACAATGGAGAAAGGTTGTGAAATGGACAATTTTGACGATTGAAGGGGAATAACTCCTAAAAGTAAGGGCATAACACCTTTGATCCCATCCTCGGAAATCCAAGGGTTCTTCATTCGCCTACTCGTTCATCACCCCTGGGACCTTACGCATGAAATACTTCGTTTTTGATAGTTTTGTATCGAGATTTCTGATTGGTCGCTTTACAGTTTTCTCATGGGATTTAAACATGTTTCTATAAATAAATAATATCAAGTTCAAGATCAGATCCTGAACTCGAACCGAACATTTTCATACCAAATATCCCAGGAGTGAGTAAGCGAGAGAAGAAACCCTGGAATCTGAGGATGCTTTGATCCTATTACAGGTTTTTTTTAGATCTTTATGTGCTTGATAAAAGGAATTTAATTTTCTCAAATATCCTTAATAGTGCTCGGGATGTTGAGCTTAACAATTATAAAATTTGAAAAAAAAATCAAGAAAAAAGGAAAACAACTCCTATATGGGTAGTTAAATTTTCTTTAAATTTGCAGCACAGGTAGATCTTGAGGTGCTGAACACTTCGGTTCTCATCAGAAGCAAAAGTGTACCAAAGGGGTAATCAGTATCATAAAACCGTAAACACAAAGGTAAAACCGGCAGACAAAAAATCATCACAACAAAACAAACCACATAACAACATAAAACACAGTCACACATAACAACAAAACCCGCATTCAGCAACGCGAACTCAAGTCGAAACGAGAGTGAACTCAGGTGATCCGGAAGAGTAAGCAGTTCCCGCTTGCTATAGCACACCCGTCACGTTGCCAGAGTGATGACAACAACCTGGGAGCAACGTACCCCTGTGTTAACAATTTGCTAGTCAGCCGTGTAGCTCTATCAAGGAAGTCGTTGTACTCCCCACAGAATTTTGATATCTGTTACCATTTTTGAGCTATTTGCAAAAATCTGGAATTTACCCATATGTTCTATTTTTAGCCATGGCGGCCGTGATTTTTTACAAATCAAAAATCCAAACAACACTTTTGTAACCCTTATGCCAAGGAACAACTATACCAAGTTTGGGTGCAATTAAACTTATGGTGTTGGAGGAATTAACGATTTTAATAAAAAGAATGAAGACTGCAAAAATGGTAAATTTTGACGTTCTAAGGGGAATAACTCCTAAAAGGAACGAACGTACAAGTTCGACAGATTTTGTACATCTTTATCTGCCTAGTGATATGCAATTGAATTTTTAAAAATATCTTTTATAGTTTCTAAGATGTTGAGATTTACAGGTGCAAAATTTTGAAAAATGCAGAAAAAGGTCAAAAACTTCAACATGGATCATTGGATTTCTTCAAAATTTCAGGGCAGGTAGATTATAAGGTGCTGATCACTTTACAACCTGCCAGAATTTTGATATCTTTCAACGTTTTTGAGTTATTTGCAATAAACATCGATTTACCCCTATGTTCTATTTTTAGCCATGATGGCGATGTTTTTTATGCATCAAAAATCCAAACATCACTTTTGTAACACCTATGCAAATAAACAACTGTACCAAGTTAAGTTGTAATTAGACTTATGGTTTCAGAGGATTAAGTGCTTATAAAACTAACGGGCGGGTGGACGGACAGACGGACGGACGACGGACAGACAGGCGGACGACGGACGCCAAGTGATGGATATAGCTCCCATGACCCTTCGGTTAGGTTAGCTAAAATGTCACTAAACTTTCATTGTTTACCGGTATCTATTGTTGAATTTGATGCAGTCAAAACTTGAACGTCAAAAGTTCAAACAAACATACCAGTGCACTATTTTTAGTTGAAAACTTTTATCTCACTGGTAATTCAGTTTTAAGACAATTTACAATCAATACCTGAAGAGGTTGCCATGTACGATGGTGTTACTTGATTCTCTGTAGTAGTTCCACCAAGTGTAATGGGAAGTACGAGCCCAGCTAAAGAAAAATAAAAGTTTTGGTTGTTTGTTGTGTGTTAACAAATGTAAACAATGGGTAAAACATCTTTTTATGCCCGATCAAGATGTTAAAACTTTTTGAGAAAAAAACTTAGATCTTGGCTATCCAAATTAACCGTTTATACCCGCGTTTTGGTATTTGTAATTTAGATGTGATTCTGCTAAACAATTGAAAACCATTAATGCTGGTTCATAGACAATAAGGACTTAAAAATACAACTTAAAATATTCAATCATTTTGTTTTGTAACTTAATTTATACAATAAAAATCACACACAAATTATAATTTTATTGACAAACTACGCTTCATAAATATAATAAATAATAAACGCCCTTTTTAACAGGATAACACACAATTTATTCAATGTGGGCCTGCATCATATACATATTTTACAACATCCAATAATTAGAAAATTAATAGTATGAACGAATAATAAAAATCAAATTAACACTAGCACTGTACAGAGGAAATTTTGTTAACGTTAAATTTACCGTGCTTCGATTGTGAATTTTAATGTTAAAGTTTAACATAAAACGTCACATAGGCCAACATGAAAATTAATAGTTTTAAAGATATTAAGCATTTTGTCATTTGAGGGGTGGGGCATGACCTCCATACTATCCTAGGCTACCAAAATGATCCGTCTTAAAATAAGGACTTAGAATATATATATGATTATAGGGTGGGGATCATTTTTCAGACCACTTCATGGTACCAAATGATTCGCATTACAATAAGCACTAAGAATATTTATGGTTATGAGCCGGTTACATGTATAGAGTGGGGTTCCTTATGGTTTTTGACACATTAAAAAATATCAATTTTGAGGTATTTGAAGGCTCAAGGCGGTGAACAGCCCCTGGCCCCCATACTTGAAAACTAGTTCGGACCAACAACTCATTGGTTTTTATCATTGTGCAAGTATATAACATATATAACATGTATAAAGTACAGAGGTGTCGTATAAAAAGTGTGAAATGTGACGGGAAAATTTAAAGTTTTCGGCAAACAGGAAGTATATGTTTGATTGACCAAAAACATATCCAATAATACATCATGGGCATATAATGCTTATCACCTAATATAAACAACCTATGACTAATAGTAGAGTTATGATTAAACAAAAAGCGGGACAGAAATTGGAACAGAACCTCAGACAGACACAGGTTTAACAGTATACCCCCTCTTCAACGAAGCGGGGGTATAACTATTTTTATGTTAACAAGTATAAATTGATTTATACACTAGCTAATTCTACTTACTTGTATCATTTACAAGGTCAATCATATACTTGTCAATATATATTGTGAAGCTCTTCCTTACAATCGTGGATTAAATAGCATCAATGATGTACAATCCCTTTTACATCACTTAACACATGAACACCCGGGTTAACCCGAGATCGTGAAATCGGTGGTTATCGTGAACTCGGTTAGGCAAAATGTAAACAAACGAGAATTAACCAATGGGAAAAGAGAAATTACGACTAAAATGTAGTCGTTAACGCGGTTAATGTTATCGTTCAACCCGGTTTGTTCCTTTTTACTGTTATCGTGAACCGCAAATTTGTATAATGTAATATGTACCAAAAGCTTCTTTCTCTTATCAAATAGTGTTAGTTTAGATGTTTGAAACCTTTGTTAGTGTAACAAATTAACTTTTTGGTCTTTGAAATTAGAAGTATCTCATTAACAAATACAAATGACAACAAATTTCCAGACAATAAATTTTGCTAATTAAGGAAAGAAACTAAAAAGGGTAAATAAAGGTAAAATTACCGGACTATATAATATATAATATATAGTAAGGTTGTCAACCATATGCAATTTACCACTCTCTAATTAATTACAGCCGATGTTTGGGAAACTTGGGGTATATACATGCGTCCGATTATTTATTTCTGACCCTGTTAAAGTACTTTATAAAGAATTATCTTACTTTTTTTATCTACTTTTCCATAACAACTTGCTTTAATTGTTTTGGTCGTGGTCCAAAATCTTGGAACTAAATATAAACGGTATGGCAAATTGCAACTTCGAATTCGGGTTTAATTTTTAAGAAAACAAGAGGCTCCCAGGAGCCTGAATCGCTCACCTGGTCTTGATGTTGACCCTATACTTTTGTAGAGCTAAATGAGCTGAACATTTAAGCAAGCAACAGCTTTTCTCTACCTGCAATAGTTTTCATTCTATAGGCCAAAAACACCATTTTTCACCTATAAGGGGCCATAACCCCTATAAGGAGTTACTGACAACTTCTACCCTATGGAGACTTTTGTAGAGTTAAATGAGCTGAACATTTAAGCAAGCAACAGCTAATCTCTATCTGCAATAGTTTTCATTCTGTAGGCCAAAAACATGAAAAATCGCTTTTTTCAAAGGCTGTAACCCCTGTAAGGGGTCACCTGACAACTTCTACCCTATGGAGAATTTTGTAGAGCTAAATGAGCTGAACATTTAAGCAAGCAACAGCTAATCTCTATCTGCAATAGTGTTCATTCTGTAGGCTAAAAACATGAGAAATCGCTATTTTTCAGGGGCCGTAACCCCTATAAGGGGTCACCTGAAAACTTCAACCCTATGGACAATTTTGTAGAGCTAAATGAGCTGAACATTTAAGCAAGCAACAGCTAATCTCTATCTGCAATAGTTTTCATTTTATAAGACAAAAACATGAAAAATCGCTATTTTTCAGGGGCCGTAATCCCTATAAGGGGTCATCTGACAACTTCGACCCTATGGAGAATTTTGTAAAGCTAAATGCGCTGAACATTTAAGCAAGCAACAGCTAATCTCTATCTGCAATAGTTTTCATTCTGTAGGCCAAAAACATGAAAAATCGCTATTTTTCAGGGGCCGTAACCCCTATAAGGGATCATCTGACAACTTCGACCCTATGGAAAATTTTGTAGAGCTAAATGAGCTGAACATCTAAGCAAGCAACAGCTAATCTCTATCTGCAATAGTTTTCATTCTGTAGGACAAAAACATGAAAAAACGCTATTTTTCAGGGGCCGTAACCCCTATAAGGGGTTATCTGACAACTTCGACCCTATGGAGACTTTTGTAGAGCTAAATGAGCTAAACATTTAAGCAAGCAACAGCTAATCTCTATCTGCAATAGTTTTCATTCTGTAGGCCAAAAACATGAAAAATGGCTATTTTTCACCTTTAAGGGGTCGTAACCCCTATAAGGGGTCATCTGACAACTTCAACCCTATGGAGAATTTTGTAGAGTTAAATGAGCTGAACATTTAAGCAAGCAACAGCTAATCTCTATCTGCAATAGTTTTCATTCTGTAGGCCAAAAACATGAAAAAATGCTATTTTTCACCTTCAAGGGGCCGTAACCCCTATAAGGGGTCATCTGACAACTTTGACCAAATGGAGACTTTTGTAGAGCTTTTGATGCTGAATCAGTAGCGTGGCCTCAGATTTCCTCTATCTCTTATACTTTTTGATTTATAAGCCAAAAACAGTAGTCTGACCCCCCTAGTCTATTTTTAGTAACGGCGGCCATGTTTTTTAACGGATCAAAAATCAAAACACAAGTTTGGTGCAGGACACCCTAAGGATCATTCATACCAAGTTTCATTAAATTCTGTTTGGTAGTTTCAGAGGAGAAGATTTTTGAAAAATTGTTAACAGACGACGACGACGACGACAGACGACGACAGACGACGACAGACGACGACGACGACGACGGACGCCAAGTGATGGTAATAGCTCACATGGACCTTCGGTCCAGGTGAGCTAAAAAGGTTAACAAAATCCTTAGACGGACAGACACACGGACAAGAATAGATATCAGTAACATAATAAACCAACAGCTTATTCAATATTGGCACTATATACATGTGTAGTACAAATAAACGACCAATCAACTTCGTTTATAAAAAAAATAAACCATGTCAAGACATAGTGACCGTCTTTTTGTTATACAGGAAGTAGATCGAGAGTGACAGACCTAATGCTATGGGATTGCATACTTATGCTACATACCAAATATCAAAAGGCTTCGATGAGTAGTTCATGTAGTTATTGAGTTAATTGATTTTTAACTTCGTGGAATCCAGCAAAAAGAGGGACATTAGCGACCCTTTATCATATAACTGACCTTTATAATTTATTCTCAATCTTATGGCAGTCGTTATGTACAGAATATTTAACATGAAAAGGGCTTCACTTGGTTCCGAATCCTTGCGGTGCACAGGAAGCGAATAGGCCCACAAAGGCACTAAGCTTGTCGGAAGAAGTCCACTAAAGAGCGCTCAGAAACGGCTGACATTGGGTCCGTTCACTTAGCTCAAAAACGACTTGGATATGTGCCTAAGGTAGTTGAATGGGACAGCCCTGTCATAATGAATACCGGAGTCATCATGCTATAATTCGGAAAACCTGACCGCAAACCATAGTGGGTCAAGGTGAGTGGATAGGGCCAGTGGCTGATCCAGAAATTTTGAAAGGGGAGGGCGCGCAATTAAAAAGGTCTTTGGGACTTCTTATTTAATACAGTTCCTAACCAAATTTTCCTGTAAAACGGGAGGGAGCGCGCCCGGCACGCCGTTCTTTAACCCACCTTTGATTAGTCATGCTTCTTGCCAGGGATGTCCAAAAGACACGTAAAAGATCACTTTGAAGATCGCAAAGTAATTCATCAAATATAAGCTAAGTTTTCTGCCCGTAACCACCTCGCTCTTTATCCTGTGGTTTTCAAAATTTACAGTTCTTTTGTTTTCCACCCAAACCCTTTTTTCTTGCTCAGTGTGTGTCGGTTCAAAAGGATTCAGTATTGTATTTTCGGCAGATAAAGGTTGCCTATGTGAACCTGGTTAAGGGTTGGCTATATCCCACTCTGTTAAGTGTTCAAACTAGTATATGACCTCATTTCAGGTAAAGTTTCTTCATTGTCAGTCACCATAGGTTACAGTTTCAGATCATGCGATTTATTTATTTTTTTTTTGGGGGGGGGGAGGGTTTCGTTATTTTCTGGGTACATTGGCCTATTGTGCATTGGGGGTACATTAATCTTATGAGTTGGTACATTTCCTTATTGTTTATGGTCGTACATTAGCACTTTCGCATGGCATACATGACCAAATATTTTTATTGAAAGCCTTATTCTTTATATAGCAGAAATCCTTTTCAGTGTTTATCTGTAGCTGTGCTGTCAAAACATATTTTTAATAAAAAAAAAGATTTATTATGTTTTTGTTTTTTTATCGGAAATGATCGGTCACTTAAATACTGTGCAAAAGTATGCTGTTAAAATCGCATTCAAATACTTTAAGTGTGTAGGTCTATGATAATGATTTACTGGCAACGCAATAATGTTAAACTATAAGTATTTCGGTAAAACTGGTTTTAGTTTGTCATCAAAATAATGCTCGTTTGATTCAGTCCAGAAAAGCAAGAGGTGTAGGTTGTACACGGTTTTTTATTTTTTGATTTTAGATTTTTTTTATTTTGTCACAGCAATTTGTATATTGTATGAATCTGCACACTCCGTTTTAAGCTCACCTGGCCAAAGGCCATGTGAGCTTATGCCATCACTATGCGTCCGTCGTCGTCCGTCGTCGTCCTTTAACAATTTAAAAAAATCTTCTCCTCTGAAACTACTGAACCAATTTGCTTGAAACTTGGCAGGAATGATATATGGTATGTTGGCTACAAACGATCCTCATTTTAAATTGATCTTATAAAAAACATGGCCGCCGTTGCTAAAAATAGACCTGGGGGTCAGACTACTATTTTTGGCTTATAAATTAAAAAGTATAAGAGATAGATGAAATCTGATGCAATGCTACTGCTTCAGCATCTAAAGCTCTACAAAAGTCTCCTTTTGGTCGAAAATGTCTGATGACCACCTTTAGGGGTTTTGGCCCCTTAAAGGTGAAAAATAGACTTTTTTCGTGTTTTTGGCCTACAGAATGAAATCTTGCAGATAGAGATTAGCTGTTGCTTGCTTAAATTTTCAGCTCATTGAGTTCTACAAAAGTCTCCATAGGGTCGAAGTTGTCAGATGACCCCTTATAGGGGTTATAGCCCCTAAAAGTTGAAAAATAGTGTTTTTGGCCTATAGAATGAAAACTATTGCATATAGAGAAAAGCTGTTGTTTGCTTACCATTCATCTCAGTTAGGCTCTACAAAAGTCTTCATAGGGTCAACATCAAGACCAGGTGAGCGATTCAGGCTCCTGGGAGCCACTTGTTTATTTTATGGGGTGTTAACAACTAATAAGGAAATACATTTTATGTATTTTTTAATGATCATAGAGAAAATGCTTCATAAAACGTTTTCAGCGCAAATCCGGGAATTCCGTTCCAAAACGTTCATTGTAAACCTTTCGTTTTAGTTATCTCAACAGAATAGTGTCATTAAAACATATGCAGTACGTTTTAAAACTAGAAGTTACCGTTGAAGGAATATGTGACCATGTTATGTTGACGATAACTTAAACCGAGTTAAACGATAACAGCTTTGATTTGTAACCGCGTTAACGACTACGTTTTAGTCAAAATTTCTCTTTTCCCATTGGTCAATTCTCGTTTGTTTACATTTTGCTTAACCGAGTTCACGATAACCACCGACTTCACGATCTCGGGTTAACCCGGGTGATGAAAAAGGTTAGTTCACGTAAGAACAATTAACATATATTTTGATAATGTTTCATTACCAACTTACAAATGTTATAAACAGCTAGTCTGCTGAGACCCCCACACAAGTCTGTTGTAACAGTAGGACAGGGGGCGTTACATATAGAGTTGTCATAATCTGCATTACTATTCAGTGAAGTACCACAAAAACATTTAGGGGTTGTCTACAAAATACCAACCAGAGCTGTTTTAGTAGCAATGTTTATACATGTTTTAACTTTTATATTGGTAAACAAGTGTGAAATGCAAAATCAAGAGCTCTATACATAAGTTTGTCATATATTTAACAAATGTTTTCAAACATGTGTTTTTTTCATATGGGCACTAAACGTATGTTGAACTTATGATTATAATGTCAAACACGAGACGGAATTTCTCTTAAGTAACTGTGTTCCGTATATTCAAAATATTGCCAGATTTATCTTATATAGCTGAAAAAAGTATTCATGTATATGTTTAGATTTACATGTATAAGCAACAATTATACATTTTGTTTGCAAATGGTATATCGTGTGGCAACCAATAACGGATAAATTATTTTACATTTGTGTGAATTTACCATAAGAGCGAAAAGAAAAGCACTTACAAGGTTAAAGCATTTTCATTAGAATACATTTCTTTGTGTTCTTTTATTCCTTTTTTCATTATTGCGTGTATATTTTCAACCCTTACAGTATAAAGACAAAAGAGTAAATATCAGCTATTTTTCAGTGTTATTGTTTAGAAGATAAAAAATAATAAATGTACTTATTTTCAACAAAAAGTGTTAGTCATTGTAATTTTTAGCTCACCTGGCCGAAGGCCATGTTAGCTTATGCCATCATTATGCGTCCGTCGTCGTCCGCCGTCGTCTGTAAACAATTTCAAAAATATTCTTCTCTGAAACTACTGAATTAATTTGATTGAAACTTGGTAAGAATGATATATGACATGTTACCTACAGACGATCTTTATCTTAAATTGATTCGATAAAAAACATGGCCGCCGTTGCTAAAAATAGAACAGGGGGTAAAACAACAGTTGTTTTGCAAATAACTCAAAAACGGTGACATATATCAAATTCTGACATACGGTAATAGTAATCAACACGTCAAGATCTACCTACTCAGTGATTCTGAAGAAATTCCAACAAACCGCATGGGAGTTATTGTCCCTTTACTGATTTTTTTCTCCTTTTGCACTTATTTTGTCTTAAATCTCAAGAACCATACAAAATATTGAAGTAATTTCAATTGCAAATTGTTCAGCTAATTAAGCTCTACAATACTGACTAGATGTCTAAATTGTCAGATGACCCCTTATATGAGTTATGCCCCCTTAAACGCCAAAAATAATGGTCGTCTGTAAACAATTTCAAAAATCTTCTCTGAAACTACTGAACCAATTTGACTGAAACTTGGTAGGAATGATATATGACATGTTGGCTACAAACGATCCTCATTTTAAGTTGATCAGATGGCCGCTGTTGCTAAAATAAGAACGGGGTAAAACAGCAGTTTGTTTTGCATATAACTCAAAAATGGTGACATATATCAAAATTCTAGCATAGGGTAAAAGTGATCATCATATCAAAATCTCAGAAATTTTGAAGAAATTCCAACAAACCGTGGGGAAGTTATTGCCCCTTTTCTTTTTTTCTGCTTTTTGCACTTATTTTGTCTTATATATCAAGAACTGTATAAGATATTAAAGTAATAATAAATCAAAAAATCATAATTTTTTTAACAGTTTTTTTAAGCTTTAAAAGTATGAATTGTTACTATAAACTTTTATTTAAGCTACAAAAAGTCCATTAAACAGTGGGATTTTTGCAGAATTTAACCAAAAATGATCTTAACAATCATTTGCTTCCCTAGTTGTATTATGCAAAATAGATGCATACGACCCAAGTTTGAACTCACTCGGAAGTGCCCGCGCAAGCCCATCTAAAAATACTTTAAGGAATGGATGTAAACAAACGTGGTCTGAAAAGGTATGTTCTGAATAAGGCTTTTGTAACTGTTTTACCTTTTTCCTTATCCCGTTCCCCTTTAAAATGATAACAATAACAAGAGAAAGTGGTTAGAAATCCCCCAATGAGAATCTTATGTCATTGAATAAATCGAGTTTTCAATTAAATAGGCCCGGTTAATAAATAGCACGATAAAAGGAAAACAGGTACGTGTGTATTGTTATTTTTTTACATTTAAAACACTTTTTAATCAGTATTTCTTAATAGCGGAAAGAATTTACTTGTCGAATAAAGTTATATGAAACCCAGGGCTTTACGTAAATGCTCTTACTTCAAAATACATTTTTGTTTGTTTTGATGTGTTCGGTAAAAATCGGAACGTTGTCCACGAAAGTTAATAAGTGGCCATTGGTATCAAACTTCTTTCAAAAATCAGCTAAAGTTCTAGCCGGTACACGCACATTATTAAAATTTTCGTCTTCATAAAAGCGCGAAAGCTCGAATTTTATGATTATGCAACAGTTAAGTGATTATTTTTACATCGCAATTTTTTTTCCAAAAACTGCTTTATTATTACTTTAAAGTAATTTCATTTGAATTTTGTTCAGCTAATTAAGCTCTAAATAACTGTCCATTATGTTGAAATTGTTAGACAACCCTTTA
Organism: Arcuatula senhousia; assembly: GCA_963971305.1. Taxonomy (NCBI): domain Eukaryota; kingdom Metazoa; phylum Mollusca; class Bivalvia; order Mytilida; family Mytilidae; genus Arcuatula; species Arcuatula senhousia. Next base: position 53,236,630 of record OZ020304.1, read on the forward strand.
TAGGCGTTGCGGCCCTTTAAACGACAAAAATAATAGCCTTATGTTGTGAACTGTAGAAGATAGAGAAAAGGTTTTGCTTGCTTAAATGTTCAGCTAATTGAGCTCTACAAAATTGTCCATTAAGTCAAAATTGTCAGATGACCCCTTTTAGGGGTTATGGCCCCTAAATAAGCATTTTACCATGTTTTTTGCCTATAGATTGCAGATAGAGAAAAGCTGTTGCTTACTTAAATGTTCAGCTTATTGAGATCTACAAAATTGTCCATTAGGTCTAAATTATCAGATGACCGTTATAGGAGTTATGGCCCGTTACATTACAAAAAAGTAGATTGTACGTGATATTTAGATTGTGTTTCATAGAAGATTGAGCCACCCATTTGCTTGCTTAAATGCTTAGCTTTATAGAGCTTTCCAATGGTTTCATTGTTATGATGGGGTGTTGGCAAAGTGAAATATTGTTACATTAAGTCATTGAAACCAGGTGAGCGATTCAGGCTTCTAGGAGCCTCTTGTTTAATTTTTCATGTCTACTTTAAAACATACCGTTTGTGTGCCAGCATAACTGAATGTTTGCCCTGAACTTAAACAAGTTTCTATGCATCCAATAGTAGTAGCCATGTCACCCATGTCCGCTCCATTCATTGCTAATTCATCGTCATTCCAATAACATTTTATCATTTGTAGCCCTGTAACTGTAAAATTATTTTTAGTTAAATTATTATAAAGTTTAAAAATATAGATTGAAACATGGGTGTTACCATATTACTCTGATTGTCATCCTGAGTTTCCCAATATTAGTCAAAATAACGAATATCAAACTGGAAAAAAATACTGTATGATGACATTGATCTTAAAGCTGATCGCGGAGACAACGTTGGCGGATTACACACTCGTTTAGTATTTTTTTAAGAAAGAAAAAAAAATTAATCCAATTTCGCTTTGGGCGACTTGAGTAACAGAGATAAGTTTTGATGTTGGTTAGACAAGATTTTCCAACAGAGCGCGACTGGGATGCAAACAACAAGTGCTCGACTTTACCAAGTCCTATATTTTCCTGCTCTTAAATGCATCATTATTTCATGTTTATTCTATCATCCATTCATGATCATCTTCCTAATTTAGCCAAACATAGGAGACATTTTTCAACAAGTTAGCATTCTAATGGGCGCAACCTGTATCTCTCTTTTCGCCGACTTGTTTATTCTTCAGAAACCTGTAAAGGAACTCATAAAGAACAGTGCAAGAATATGAAAGAAGAATTGTCCTTTAAAGGAAAGAGATTAACGAAATCAGGCTCGATGTAGACGCTCTACCAAAAATATTTAAAAAAGCCAAACGCTATATAATTATGAAGAGCACAGAATAATAAAACCAAAACTTTACAAGCTTCAACTTATCGTGAAACAAAACTAACAAATCTTATTCTCATCGTTATCTTTAAAAAGTTAGTTTTTTCTTGACGATTTCAACATAAAATAGTGCATCTAATTCTACATAACAAATGTTATTCTTCAATTTTCTTTCTATCATTTGCACAATCTAATGTATATATATGCATTGATATCAGCAAGACCTTGAATCATTTAAGTTATAGATGTACTAAATGTTTAGAGCAAAATGCATCATAATTGATGGTTTCATAACAGTATTTTTGACTATTTGGATAACAGGTCTATAAACCTTCTAGTCTAGTACTGTAAAAACAGTCATTATTTTTCGACTTTTACTAGCTACATGTAAGTACGTTTCTTACAAGGATGAGATCGTTTCTTTCATAATAGGTCAAGAACATTTTAGACTGACACTAAAGATAATTATCGCCAATTGTCAAGTACAAAGGAAGTTGCTAAAAAACGGTTAGAAAAATGGAACCACGCAAGTACAAGTAAGGCGTTCCAGGAATTTTCAGACTTTGAAAGTGTACAGTTAAGAACGTTTCATACTTTTTTGTAAATGTACATTCATTTTTAATACAATTATGTTCTTAAAATTCACAATTAAGACTTTTGGCAGTGTGTAGTGTAATGTCATTTTACTGATGAAGTTTAAATGATGCTTTAAATACTTTTAGAAAACTGTACTAAAAAAAACAAATACTATTTCTAACATTTAATGGCAAATAATGAGTTTCTTTTCAAATTCATTTTAACAAGTCAGTTGAAGTGCATTGTGAGTAAAGAAGGAAAAATGCTTATCATTTAAAAAATTTACATAGCAGAAAAGTTCATGAATCATTTTATGAAAACAAATCAAAAGACCTTTCTATAAATCATTGCATGGAGTAAACCAATATTTTTACTACTGAAACGTATCCATGGAAGTATCTCTTTTCTTTTATATGAAAACTGATCCTTAAGGATGATCGCTGTTCAATTTTTGAGATTTCTGTCAGATTTTCGGAATCCTCTGTACTTTACCATTAAAATAAGGATAGTTTTTGCTCAGTAACCCCCGTTGTCTTTTGATAATAATGTTCATTTGGTCATTAAGAGCTTATTTGCAAAGTTTTATAAACTCCTTATTATTTTTTCATAGGTTTTTACACTAAAACAAGTTTAAAGCAATTAAAAAATTACAAATTATATTCATTTTAATATTCAGTATTGATTAGGTAACTGAAATATGAGCTTATTGAGAAAAACAAAATTTCAATTAGAGGAAAAACGAATTCATAATTCGTGCATTTTTTATCGACCGAGGTACAGTAAAATTGAATTGTTTCAGCGAAATACAAAGTATTTTTTTTCAAAGAACCAGATGTACCAATGAGGCATCCGAAGGTCAAAAGTCCGAAATGGCAGAGATAAAACCAGTAAACAACAATGAGGACGGGACAATAAAACAGGCAACATGTAAAACACGAAAAAAACTACTGAATATCAAATTAACAAGGCGAACTTTAGTATTAACGAAAAAGAACTCAGGTACCCCGGAAATGTAAGCAGTTCCTGTTTGCTATAACACACCCGTCGCGTTGCCATCAGTCAATTCAGTGTGTCAAATCCGATAAAAGGAAGACAAAACAAAGCCCTATGAAAACCAACATCATATCCTGAGTTTAAAGTAACAGTTCGAAATATTCTAACCAAGTATAAGTTTCAACACCATATTGTCCCAACACAGTTGCTACCAAAACATTTTACTTATTTTGATAGTTTCTCCTTTCTTAAAACATCCAATGAAATAAATAATCTGAAATCTGCTATTCTTGTCTATATTTATGTTTTGCAATTGTATAATAAACTGTGTTACTACATTGACGCCAACATTGATTTCGATTGTCGACTAATCTCAAAAGTTAAAAATGAAAAGCGCAAGATGAACGTATACATGTATAAGGAAAAATCTAGATCTATACAATAATTCGTTTGGGGGATTTTTTCGTTTGTTCTAGAAACACTTAAGTAGCAACAATTGTATGACTTAAGATACACATGGTGGAAGCTTGTTGATTTGTCATATTTATGTATGCAACTTTGCATCATATGATAGACAACACCAAATATTATATTTTAATTATGCAAGGCTTCGGAAAAAGAGACAAACCAGTGAAAATCCAGGTACATAATGCATTTCAATATCATATAAAAGGCATATCATATCAGAAATTGAAAATGAAAACGAAACAAACTACAATGCTAATTGAAAATTGTGCAGGATATATATCACAATACCAGTTTATTATGTTTGTTTTAGAGATAAAAACAAGTGAAAATGCTTATTTTATTGAATTCCATTAAAATTAAATCCATAACAGATAATACAGCAGAATGGCAAATGAGTTGTTTATGTGAATTGGTTGTTTGTGTCAAATATTGTTTTTTGAACAGCACCCACTGTATAACTTACACACCATATATATGACCCGGTTGAAGATAATGCAACTGTACAGTGCTTATTCTTATAATCTTACCAGGCGATAAGAAAAAATTAAAATTACTCAAACGTATGTTACACGCCATATGTTTTACCAAGTTGAAATACTGTGATGTTATGGATTCAAATGGACACTAATTTTGCACCTTTGCTTGCTGATTTGTTTCTTCATTCATATGAAGCGGACTTTTTAAAAAATGTTATAAAAAGATAAAAAAAAAAGATTGTAGACTGGCTCTCTCTTTTCACCTCACTTTCCGTTAAATTGATGATGTCCTTTCACTTAGTAATTCTCGATTAGGTGACTTTATCCATCTCATATATCCTCAAGAACTTGAGTTAAAGGACTCTAGGAAGTAACATCTTTACGTGCAATGCATTGAATATTACCTTCTGTCGTTTCATGCTTACTTGATGACGAAGTTCAGTATCTTTACGTTATGTGGTGATTTCTTTACGTTTTGTGGTTATTTCTTTACGTTGTGTCTTATGACGTAAGTACTTACCAGGATTTTTTTGTTTGATCTGTTTCTGTAAATACTTTCCATGTCAGTCTTATTGTCGCTTATGTACTTTGTTAGAGAATCTGCAGAGACAGGCTATCTAACGCATCATTTACTACAGTTAACCTCTATTGAACGAATGTTTAGACACTAAAAGTGCACTTTGAGTCAGGAACTTATTAAAGGCAGCGAATTATATCAGTGAAACGAAAACATGGAGCGCATTTAATAATAAAAATCATACAAAAAAGTTCCGGTTAATACTTACTTCATAAGACATAACGTAAAGAAATAACCACATAAAGTAAAGAGATAACCACATAACGCAATGATACTGAGCGTCGTCATCAAGTAAGCATGCAACGACAGAAGGTAATTTTCAATACACTGCACATAAAGATATTACCACCTAACGTAATGATAAAACTGTACAAAGCAATGTAAAATAGCCAAAACATAATTACAAGATGTCAAAACGTAAAGTTAAAAGAACAAAACGTAAAGCAAAAACGACTGGACGTATAGTAAAATTGACAAGACGTAATGTATAGACAACAGAACGTAAAGATTTAGATACATAAAGAATATATCAAATCGCTAAAAGTAATAACATATAAACCACAAGTAACGAAATGTGCTCATCATAAGACAGTTTTGGCGTTCCATACTGGGTTATGTTGCCTATCGGTTGCTGTCTTCACTCAAGAAATTTTACGGTAGACACCATGCACTCGTACACAAATATGGTATTTCTATCTATCCAATGAGTGCAGATGTTGGTTTGTCATAGGGTTTTGTTGTGTCTTCCTTAACAAGATTTTACACTCTGAATTGAAAATTGGCATCGCGAGGGATGTGCTATAGCAGGCAGGAGCCGCTTTCCGTTCCGAAGCACCCGAGTTCACTCTCATTACGACTATAGTTCGCGTTGTTAATTGATATTCAGTAGTTTTTGAATTTCGGTGTGTTTTTTTTTATTGTTGTCTGTTTTTTTTCGTCCTGTACTTGGTTGTGTAAACTGATTTTGTCTCTACCCTCTCAGACTTTGATATTCGGATACCGGATCGGTATTAATCTATTTTTTTTTACCGGGCTGGTCACGGGTCAATTATTTGGGACTTCTTCATTTAAATCCTACCTGTAAGACTGATAAAATTAAGCTCCGGCCAACCTTGTAGGGTAGAGAACAAATAGAGTAATACATTTGCTTCTTACAATTGCACATAAGCTTATTGTTACCATGTGGTAGAAAAAAATCTACAATTATCCACTCGTACGCAATATGTCATACTATGAGATAAAAAGACATACATATACAAGAATTCCGCACGAGATAAAAAGGTATAAGCATGAGATGATATATTGTACGTATGAAAAGTCTAAGCATTAATTTGCGTGCAGTGGATATTGTCTATGGAATCTTTCTTAATCGTAAAACAGAATAAATGTTCAAGCTGAGCAATGCTTTTCCATACAATTGTTTGGTGTATTGAATTGACTCCTTTAGAGAAAATAGCTAATATTTTGTAGGATAAGAAAAAAGAAACAGTTTCAAGCTGAGACTTTTCGTAAAAAAGGTAAAAAATGTAGAAATAAGAATTAGACCTGAATAGTGCTTACTTTATCAAATGTAAAACGAATAGATACGACACGGGATTGAGATTTCATCTCTAAAGTATCAATCCAATGATTTTTATTAACGAATTTTGTCTTTGGTATGTCTTTAAAACAATATTGCCTTGAACGTTGTTGATTTCTTGAAGAAAATACCAAGTAGCAGTATAAAAATTGGAGTAATATTTCAAGATCAAGCTTAAGAATTTTGCTTGGTCATACTAGTAATTTGAAGATAATCTTAAACACCTTATAATATAGGTGGAGTTTTAATTCCCCGAGGTTAGCCCGCTCCGGCACCAATACTTCTGTGTTGGAGAACACATCAAAGCTTTAAATTATCTGTTATAAAATTTCAAAATTATCTAAACCCCAAGGGTCTTCCTACCCCAGACATAGGTTGATCATCTTAGTAATAATTTGGTTCCTTAGTTTTGGTATTTTTGGTTTTACTATTCTATGCTCTTCATAATCATAAAGTGTTTGGCTTTTTCAATATTTTTGGTAGAGCGCCTCTGATGAGTCTTGAATAGACGAAACGCGCGTCAGGCGTAGCAAAAATTATTGTCTGGAACTTTGTTGTCATTTGTATATAATAATATAACAACGAAATTCAAGATAATAATTTTTCGTTTCAACCGCTTCGCGTTTGTCTAGACTAGACTTGTCAGAGACTGAATTGACAATTTGTAAGGCCAAACTACAAAATCATTTTGTTAAATGTGTATGGCTTACCTTTCAAAATAATACAATGCCAAGAAGCAAGAAAACAATGAAAAGTCAGTACATTGCTGTCGCCTCTCATATTTTGTGATAGTCATGTAGATTGTATAATCAACCACACAGAACGGTTTTACTTATCAATATTGTTTTCAATATCGATCTTCCAACATTTTGATATTGTATAAAAGGTAAAAAATAATGAGTAAAACATAAAATCGCAAATTTACATTGTAAGTGACACATTTATTTCAAATTGCTGCTTCATTGAAATATGTGTTGACATAATAAATACACCAATGGGTTTTTATTTAATAACAACAATAAAAAACAAGAATTAATGCTGCTTTCCATATTTAATGTTCTTTTTTTTCAATGATTCCTCGTCACTGTATCATAGAAAAAACAACTGTAATTCCAATAATTGACAACAAAATGGAAGACTTCAAGTCTATTCCACTCGTAGAGAAAGACTATAAATGATTTTAAACAACACAAATGGAATTGTCTATAAGTAATGTAATGATCAGTATGGGTGGATCAAAGCTCCGATTGAGTTTGTCAAAAAAGCTCTTCACCTGTATGCTTAACGACTTAGTTTGCATCTTTACACAAGTATATTAAATTTCTAGATTTTTTTTTCAACTTTGCTTTTAGAATTTTTGACATGGTCGTTTCCAGAAAGTCTGAGCGTTACGTATACACGAAATTTAAATTGTATGCTTATTGCTTATAGTTACCCGAGCAGTTTTGGTAAATTGTAACAAACCAAATTAATGATAAACAAATGGACACACTAGTCATGTAGAAGTTTTAGAAAAAAATGTTTTTTTTTATAATTTTGCAGATCTGTATTCATTCTGACCTACATATTGATTTTTAAAACAATGTGAAAAACATTGAAATAAAACATTAAACGATGAACAAATAGATCTGTTTAATTGACTCAAATTTTATCTCTTTTCAAAGCTTAGCCTTAAAAGCAAACGGTTGTTAAAACACTCAAAGCATTGTTTTGATATGTCAAATGTGTATAAAAAATCATTCAATATTATTACTGTAGGTGATTACGTTATAACATTTTCTTCTCGACAATTTTTTACTTAAGATTAATCTTTACTTTGTAATATGAACTTTTTGAATGTTATTTAACTGTATATGCCAGTTGCCCTAGGTTTCTGGTTGGAATTTGGCTTCGAGATCGCCCTTATGCCAAGCAATGACAGTTTTAGTAGAATATCTATTTCGAGGTCACCTCGCTCCGATATCACATTCGTTTAGGCTGTACAAAAAAGATCATATTAATTTCCAAGTTCAATTTTGTCTCTTAAAATTTTCTGCATTTGTTTTTATCTACTGTTTGGTATGCAAACAAAATCGCAAAACTTAGGAATAAATGATACACGTAACATCTTTTTGTGATATACAATACTTACAAGAATCTTTAAACAAAACGTACCAATGAAATGACATTTTTTTTTCGAAACAATGTACAAAAAACAACTAAGACTGCAAAATAAAGGTATATTGTCCAATGGTGCATATCTTGATACGGCTAAGGAAGCCGATGAATATGGTATACAAGGATTAACAAAGATATCAAAATGATGATAACTAATCTGAAAAGTCCAAGAAGAAAAGATAGAACAAGCCATAACATACAGAAAAATCATCACAATGTTCCTGACTTGACATTTAAAAATAAAAAGTCGGTTAAACCAACTGTAAATGGACAAAACCATGCTCTTCCATTGCTGTTTAAGGGTCAGGTTCTCATACAAAACTCGAAAAAGACACAGAGATCAGTCACAATTGGGAATGTGAACTAAATGTAGATAATAATCTCAATGCAACATACATAATCGTTTCTTAGGTTGCATATTTTTGTACTGATATCTTGTTCTTTGTTTGCATGTAATGAAAAGCTTTGCAGTTAATAAATCCAAGACGATAATCATGGATAATGTTTATTTCAGACACTTATGACCTGTTGATAAAATACTTATAAAGAAGAGGAGCCTATTGTTGCTTAAAGCTGCTAAAGGTTCTACACTTTTCATTTAAGAGAAAGACAATAACACCGCATATTTTACTTTTTTTAAATATTCTATGTTTACATGCATTTTTAGTTTCTATAAACAGGTTTAAATTTATATGTTTTCCTAAGCTTGCAAGCTTATACCTTGCAAATGTATTACGACTGTTGTTATTCTTTAAATGGTGTCGATAAAAAATGGATCCTGAAGAATTCACAAGACCTGGTGGATATTCTTAACTCTTAGTCAGTTTATTTTTGCAACAGCATCAGGATTTTCGATTTCAACACAACATGAAGAAACACATAACAAAAAAATCAACCGAACGGAAATCAACAACGCGAACTCAAGTCGTAACAGGAGTGAACTCATGCACTACGGAAGAGTAAGCGGTTCCTGCCTGCTATAGCACACCCGTCGTGTTGCTTATTTCCAATTCACTGTATCAAATCCGGTTAAGAAGACACAACCAATTTCTACGACAAACCAACATCTGCAATTATTTGAGCAACTACCCTGTGTCAGCAATTTCTGTGTCAAAATGACGCGCTGCCAAGGAAATCAATGTCATTTCCGCAAGCTCTGGAGTAACGAATCAACGGTGATACGAAGACTCCATAAGCAGGAGCGGGCGGAATGTTGCCACACAAAAAGGGAAAGTTGACGATTGGGAAGTTGAAGTAATCACGTTTGTCGTAGAGCTTTGTTGAAAGTCTTCCTTGAGAGTCAATTTCAAGATGTTGATCTAAATATGAAGCTGGCTTCCAAGAATCCGGTGTGTCCTATATCTCAAGTTCCTGAGGATATATGAGATGTAGAAAATCACCAAATCGAGGATTGTTCGGTGAAAGGAAATCATCAATATGACGGAGGCGAGGTTAAAAGAGAGAGCTCGTCTACGATCTTTTTTGTCTAGAAGAGATAAGTCTTCTTCATATGAATGTAGCAACTAATCAGTAAGCAAAGGTGTACAATTAGTGGTCATTGGAGTCCCGATTGTTTGCTGAAAAACACGTCCACCAAAATGAACAAATATGTTGTCGATTAGAAAATTGAGCATGTCGACTATTTGGTCTTCTGTATATTTGTTCTTTTTCTTAGACTCATTGATGACAAAGTAGGTCTTACTGTCATCGACTACCAGTTATTTGTACCTACATTTTCCGTTTTTTTAAAAATGCTGCGTTTAATCAGCTGTACCAATCGTAATTTGAGTTGTTCATGCGGAATAGAAATGTTCAAGGTCCATATTTGATCCACAACATTTCTAGAATAACAACAATCGTAATGTTTCTGGAGGCCGGATTTTATTTTCGTTACAAATGTAGTATTGAAGTCAACAAAACTGAAAGAGGTTTAGTGGTACATGTTGATGACCTGCAATGAAGCGCTGTTTTTTTTATGTGATCTAGGAATCAAGTACAAGGATAGAATGTCATCATTGTAAACGTATTTTTAACTGTTGATAATTCATTTTAAAAAGGTGAATAATTCATTTATGAAAACAATCAAAAGATCTATCTATGGAGCATTGCATTGTATTGATCTCATTTTAACCACAAAAAGGTAACCATGGAAGTATTTTCAAACTTTTATACGAATATTAAAAATTAAACAATAAAGTTATGAATTATTTATTTGTCAATGATGAAAACATAAAATGCAGCCAAAATTACTTCACATTTTACTAAACAATATTCATTTTAATATTTGATATTATTTAGGTAACTAAAATATGAGCAAATAGAGAAAAACTAAATTCAATAAGAGGAAAATGCATTCATCCATTAAAAATTTAATAGTCGACCAACGTGCAGTAAAATTTATATCGTTGAAACAAAATTACAAAATATCATCTTTCAAACGCTTTATTTAGTGCGAAATCATTTCTCTATAATTGCACAGAAAAGAAAACGATGTAGATATTAGCATTGATACATTTACGTTATCAGTTTCAATAACCTATTGTCCCATTAGAACACGGAGGTCGTAGAAAGCTTCCCATGCGTTAGTTGTATGATCTTATATATTTTTGAGTACTGGCATATGTGTTGGAAAGGTCACTGTTTACATATTTCCAATTTTTTGACGTTCTGATATAAAATTGCGGCTATCTCTTATTCAGTTGATAAGTTTACCTCGTTTAGTCATTGTTGCAATATTTTTTGGCTTAAGTATTTTGTTTGTTCAAATCTAATGTCCTCCCGGTCTTCCAGTTTTTCCATCCCTAGCGTGTCTGATGAAGGTAAGTCCAGAAAAGCGCTTCACACGCATTGAATATTTTTTTTAATCATTTATAAAAATAGTATTTATATGTGGATCGTCTCTTTCTGGCACATATTCCATATTCTTTCGTTTCAAATACTATCACAACATTTTGCTTCTTTTGTTGCAACAGATAAAATGATTTACTTTTTTCCAGAACATCCAATGAGTTTAGCAATCTAGAATCGGTATTGATTAGTGAATTCTATTACATATTTTATTTTTTGGACGCCAATATTGATTTCGGTTGTCGACAAGTGCCAAAAAGCACACGTGAAAAGCGCAAAGCAAAACGAGCACATGTATAAGGTCAATTTAGGTCTGGTATGTTTACTCGTCTTTTTTGGCTCTTGAATATTTCAACAGCAACATTGATTATATGACTCAAAGTATACAAGATGATTTAGTATTTGGTGTATGCATGCAACCTTGCATCTAATGACAGAGAGATCTAATTATATTTGCACATAATATGACTGAGTAATGCTAAGCACCGCAAAAAAAAACAGTAAAAATCCAGGTACATATCCTATTATCTATACTACTAAAATAACGAAGCGATTTTTGTTAGCCGGAATGCACCCTAAACAGCAAATGCTACGACTAAGCTTCATATATCAAAAATAGAGGATGGTTTTGCCCTTTGAAAATTTCATTAGCACATATGCAATTAGGTCTGCTGTTTGCTAATTAATCTAATTAATTGATCCGGAAACTTTTTGGCCGTCATCGTTCCGAAGTTACCTCCCCCGCTTTTTTAGAAATGTTTGAAATTATCTCCCCTGTTTTCAAACAATTACAAAAAAATCCCACAAAACTTTTCCATTAATAATGTTATATATTTAGAAGATTTTATATAATAGATTATATTGGTAAGTTTACTTTAATCAAAGTACCGTTGGTACTGACAACTCGGAAGTCAGAATGTTTTCTTTTATAATGGAACTTTATATCCAATGGATTAAGAATGTTTGTCACCATATAACATGGTTTAACCCACCATTTTTTCTTTAAATGACTCAACTACATGTAGGCAGCGTACCATATTTCTTATTTTGAAAATATTTTAAGGATTTCTTGTAGCATGTCTTTGAGTTGCATAAATTTGTTTATTTCTGCTGGGTATTCTGTTGCAAATAAATGCGACACATTTTAGTTTCTATTGAATGCTGATTTCAAGGATGGAGATTTCGTTAATCTGGTGTTTGATAAAACAGTTCCTGTTTTGTGAGGCTTTGTCTTATGTTGCACATTTAATCTATATCTTTTTTTATACTTAATTTTGGAAAGCATTTCCTGTTTTGTGTATTTGGACAAGGCTGTATATTTATGATATAACCCTTGTGTGCAGTTCATATTATGGTATTGGAGTAAAAAATTAGCTTTATAATTATGTACTCTGGTAAATCAATGATTTGTTGCAACAGATACAACTATAAGTGTTATACTTCTTCAATTCCAAGTTCTATGGAATTCTGTTTTGTTGTTCTTGGTATTTTGGTAAATTTAATTGTGTCCCAAATTTGTGGCTAATGAATACATGGTAATTTATGCACGATTTCATATGATGAACTTCTTGCATACCAAGTTTCGTTTAATTTTGTTCAGATGTTTAACTCTTTACCGTTCCTATGACCCGAATTCGGGTCATAAGCGTTTTTTCAGGGGTCGCATAACTTTGAAGTCATATGCAACTATCAAAACCTGGTTGAAATAATAAGTGTTATATATGACAATAAAGCTGATTTCCTCTAGTTTACAAAAATATAAATTTTATTTTGTAAATATATAATTATCAATGATTTATTTTATAAAAACTAAAGTATGTAGACCGTAAAAAAGTGACGTAATTTTTTTCAACTTTAAAAAATCGGTGTCCGAGACAAAATCATCAGTGGTATAATTATTTCGTCATCTAGAGAAAAAAGAAAATTATGTCTAAAAAGGTAGCAAAATTCTCTATCTAAATGTGTTGGAATTTTATATTTTAACCGATCTCATAAAAAACAGTAAACAATTGTTTTTCACTTTCGATTTCAGTCGCGGGTTGTGTTGACTAACGTGACTAACAGATGGGGACAGCCTTATCACCATTTGTACATGTATATCAGGATTTCAGGTTAATGGGTGATTATTCACACTATAATTTGCAGATGGTATCCTGGTATAAGCACAACATATGATGTCCTTTTTAGAAATATCTGTTTACTTGTTCATGAACTATTATCAGGGTTTTCAACATAAATATTGGGTCAACAGTCCGACAAAACTTTGCTTTTCTAGATTTTTTGGTAACATGCATATCTATATATGGTGTAGTTCTTGCAAACCATGTTTTGTTTGTGTTCAGTAGTATAAGTGGAGTTTCATTTATAGCTTTAAATTATATGTTTAATTTTCAATATTGTCTAGACCCCTAGATTCTTCTTACCCCAGACATTGTTAGATAAACTAGATACCAGGGAGATGATAGCCATCTCAAAGGCCCCGCTCCCATAAAAAATTGTGGACCGGCATTAAACTCAAACTTGATCTGTAACTCATCAAGGTAAACTCACATGCCAAAAATCAGTTCATTATCTATAAGCGTTTAGAAAAAAGTGCGGAAAACTGAAATTTTAATGAATTTTCAAGTTTCAAAAGGCCATAACTCCCATAAAAATATGTGGACCTGCACGAAACTCAAACTTGATCTGTAACTCATCAAGGTTAACTCACATACCAAAAATCAGTTCATTATCTATAAGCGTTTAGAAAAAAAAGGCCGGAAAACTGAAATTTTAGTGAATTTTCAAAGTTCAAAGGGCCATAACTCCCATTAAAATTTGTGGACCGGCACGAAACTCAAACTTGATCTGTAACTCATCAAGGTTAACTCCCATACCAAAAATCAGTTCATTATCTATAAGCGTTTAGAAAAAAAGTCCGGAAAACTGAAATTTTAGTGAATTTTCAAAGTTCAAAGGGCCATAACTCCCATAAAAATTTGTGGACCGGCATTAAACTCAAACTTGATCTGTAACTCATCAAGGTAAACTCACATATCAAAAATCAGTTCATTATCTATAAGCGTTTAGAAAAAAGACTGATTACTATAGGGCGTCCGCAACAAAGTTGCGGGGCCCTAATTAAGTAATAATTTTCTTCCCCTGTTTGGTATTTTTGGTTTTATTGTTTTATGCTCATCATAATTATATTATGTTTGGCATTTTCAATTTTTTTGGTAGAGCACCTCTGATGAGTCTTGGTGCGTCAGGCGGAGCAATATTTATTGTCTGGAACTTTGTCATTTTTATTATAACAAGATTGCTACGCGTAGCCATGTGTCCCCCGCCGCCGCATAAAAGTTGTGTGGTATGTCAATTCAAGCAAAGTTTCTCTGAGAAACGATAGAAATAGGTTGTCAAAATATGGGATGATCACCTATAAACAGTACCCTATCAGTGTGTAAAGTTTCAGCAACATCCATTCAGTAGTATCCGAGGAGTTGCACCCACAAAAATGTTTGATAAGACAAAGTCCCATTTTTTGGACCGGAAAATCACAGATTCGTAAATAACTCAAAAACTGTAAATATTGTTTCATTTTTTTTTCGTATTATTATAGAGTACCTTTTGCTCTATCAGCCTACAAAATTTCAGAACCCTGTGCACCTAGGTAACCGAGATATTGGATGTCCTATATTTGGACCTTTCTTCCCTGTTTCCATGGAAACGGCGGCCATTTTGAAAATTTCAAATATAGGATGATCATCTCCTAACAGTACCCTATCAGTGTGTAAAGTTTCAGCAACATCGGTTCAGTAGTGTCCGAGGTGTTGCACCCACAAAAACGTTTGACAAAGTCCCATTTTTCGGACTGAAAAATCACAAATTCGTAAATAACTCGAAAACCGTAAATATCGCTTCAAATTTTTTTTTCGTATTATTATTGAGTACCTTTTGCTCTATCAGCCTACAAAATTTCAGAACCCTGTGCACCTAGGTAACCGCGATATTGAATGTCCTATATTTTGACCTTTCTTCTGTTTCCATGGAAACGGCGGCCATATTGAAAATTTCAAATATGGGATGATCATCTACTAATTGTACCCTATCAGTGTGTAAAGTTTCAGCAACATCCTTTCAGTAGTTTCCGAGGAGTTGTACCCACTAAAAACATGACGGACGGACGGAAGGACAGATGGACGGAGACCATTACTAAGTCCCTCCGACGCGTTGCGGCGGGGGACAACAAAGTGATGTGTAGGACTGATTGATGGACCAGAGACATAAAGCTCTGCAACTTTTTTGTGTGGGAAATAGATTGATGCAACAAAACAAGTTATCTTTTATTACTTTTGTAGAATAACTAACATTTTTACAGACAACACATACTTGGTATTTTGGACAATATTTTTAGACATTAATACCATTTCAATGGTAGCATGTTTATTATTGTTCAATAATTAGTTAAAGTAATCTTTATAACATTACATAGCAATCATCATATCAATATTACATATTGATTCACTAAAATGCATCAAAAATGTCACCAACATGTTATATGTACAAAGAAAATGGGCACAATGATAAAAATTACCCTATTGGACTTATATGTAAATATTATTTAACCCAATGTTTTGTTTTTAATAAACAATTACTAGTGATTTTTTTAAATGATAGGGGGCATAACCTGCCTCTAAATAATCTTAATTGGTCAAATGTCATTTCATTGACAAGGTTACATTCATAATTGAAACTTATAACATATATCATGTATATTGAAATACATGTAGACAATCTTTAACATGTCAAATAGTATAATCATTGCTTATGATATTTGTCAGTCAATCTATTTACATGTACATTGGATAACTTGTAATAAATATATCTATTGTAAACAGCTGAGGAATAAGATGCTTGTACTATGATGAATTGAAAGGATAATTTATAGAATACTTTGTTACAGTGAATTGAGTAAATATGCATGCCACAAAATCTTATTAAATACATGAAATAAAAAAAAAAACTTATGGAGCATTTACAGCTTTCAACTTTTGTTAGTCTTTTATCATTTTTTTATAGACTTCATTTGGCAAATAAATTGGAACTATATGTGATTTTATTCTTTCTTGCACTTGAGCTGTTACACATTGGTATGTTGCATTGACATGTAATTCCTATGAGGGCCTCAGGGAAGATTAGTTATTATATTGTCATGATTGTTGCATACTTTTACTTTGTAAGCATAATAATATTGTAAACTAACTGTGTTACCCTCTATAAATAAAGAATTTATTATTATTATTATTATTACACTTGCATGTGTTTTCTTTTTCTTTGTGTGATTATACTTGTATGTCCAATATGGGTCCAGACAAAGCTTCCTTCATTAATGTATTGTTCTGCTCTGTATTTGCCTTGATGTTTATGAAGATATGATGTTGTGTGGATCCATCATCAATAGAAAATATATAGAGTAACAAACAAAAAAAAGTTCTTATACATATCACATTTATTTTTTTAATATTTCACTTGATATTAAATTCACCACTGAACTCATTCTTTTACACAACATATTAATTCATGATTTTTACTCAATCTTTTTCACATCATCCTAGGATGTTTATATATTTTGTAGCTGCTCAAAACAAATTTTCATAATTTCTATAGACTTTTGGACTCCTTAGTTAGAAGAATAAAGCTCTCTGTAAAGGTAAACACTATTTTGATGCTAGATATATCCAGTTTCAGTGAGAATTATATATGCACAGTCAGCATTTATCCATATCTTGAAATTGCAGATGCTGATGACTTTTATCAACTTTTAGCTTTATATGGCTCTTTGTCTGAAAGAAAAAAAAACATTTATACTTAACTTGCTAATACACACACATATTAAACATACAATGTAGGACACAATTCACATATAAATCCACATTTAAATTGATATTTTGCAAATAAATAATGTTATAAAAATAAACATCAGCTTACAATAATGTATTTTTTATCAACAATAATGATCAATAATAGTCTTGCAATTTCATATGTCCTAAAGTTGCAGCAATTCCACTATAATATTATCAATCAATCAATCAGTTTATTGGATAAAGCTCATGAATTAACAATGCAATGTAATCCCCAAAAGACATATATATATATATGTAAGACATAAGTATAAAATGTAAATAAGATGAAATAAAACATTTTTGTCCCAATATTTCAAGTTATAATATTGCAACATTTAAGGGCTGCAAATTTAGAATACAAGGAAAACTGAAGTTTCTTTGCTTTTTTTGTAAGATCAAAGATATTTGATGATAGATTTCCATTGCTTCCAAGTTATTACAATTTCTAAACACAGTTTCCTATCAACCAGAAGGTTCATGCAATAAACATGAAACCCAGAAAATGTAAAATCAAAACAAATATAAGGTGACATGTGACCAAATTAGCCATGCTGTTCTTTGAAGATATATCACATTAATCATTGTTAATATTTGTTTAATTGTTTTAAGTAATGAATACCTAACTATTTAGTAGGTCAGAAAATATTGTCAGATATTGCTTTAATTTCTTTAAGTCATAAACACATGTACATTGTCATTAAAAATCTAAAAGGTCTTCAGGAGGGGGGTAGCTTTCCATAAAATGGTGAACAGCGATGTGCCAAAGAGTAGGCCATGCCCATAAAAATAACTTTTTTATAATTGGTCCGATTTCAAAATATTTTTTCATTGGATACCTTATGAAAATCCCTGCCCTTTTTTGCAATATGATTAACAATATTTCTTACAGTTTTTTTTTAAATTAGGGGTCAAAGGGCAAAAAATGTAAATTGATATACATGTATGTATATAAATAAGGCTTTTTGTATGAGATGTTGATGTCAATATACATGTATATGTGTCAAAATGCATTTGAAAGTCCACCACAGGATGTATCAATGTCAAAAAGCTTTGTAAGTCCACCATGGGCTTCATGTGACCAAAGCAATAGACTATCCATATTGGGCCTCCAGCGTACAGGGTTCAACTTGTATTGGTCGTATCATGCTGCGCTCGGCGTAGCTTTTTATGCTATGAGGGCAAACATATCGAAATATTGTACATGTACATGATGACAGCTGTACAGAACCTCAGGACCTGTCCTGCAAGAATCTGTTCAGTCCTGCAAGATTTGGTGTGTCTGACAGAATTACTGGCTGATCAGACCGTAATTTTGTATGAACTATCCTGGTATCTCGTTATATCATGGTACGTAGCTACGTAGAAACAGTGACGTCACAGTTGAATATTTGGTTTTGAAATGAAAGAAAAATACCACAATAACACAGAACCCATGATATAATGAGAACGGAGTATATTAGTAAATTGCAGACAAAAAAATGCTTGGGTCAGACACAATTTTCAGATTCACCGGACCGAATGTCCGCTTTTAAAATTTTTCGATATGTCTGCACTCTTGAGTGAAGACAACAACCGAGCAGCAACATAACCTTGTGTAAGCAATTTTTGATTTAAAATAAATTAGATTCATATTAGACTCTAATATATTTTTACTAAACAGGTGGCAGTGTTTTACATTCTATAATAAATACATGTACACAGAGTTCAGCATTGACCTGTAGTAACATATCTATTATTTGTTGTACATGTAGAGGAAAAGAACATAATTGATTGAAGAAAAGAACATAATTGATCATGTTGATAGATTACACATAAAACTGTAAAATACAATAGACAACATGGTGATACAATCAATATACATGTACAATGTACAAGACATAGACATAGACATAGACATAGACATATTTTATTTAAATCCAATCATGGAGCCCCGTGAGAGGCAGTACAATTATTCATAACAAAATAAAATGAATGAAATAAAATATAAATTTATGATTTAACTGATTAGTCTTCAATAACAATAAAAGGAAAAACACATTTTAAAGATAAACTACAATGAAAGCCTCTGCCTGGAATATAAGTAATGTTGGAGGAGACAGCTCTTCTTACGAAAATAGGATCAATTATTGGTTATAATGTATTATATTAAATATATGTATATTATATAACCATGATAACAAGTATTACATACTATCATAGAAATTGATTATATATTCATGTCTATGATATTAATGACATTCCTGATATTTAATTAGCACTAGATAATAAAGAATGTTAATGTATGTAATCGTAAATTAAACAAAACTCTTTAAAATAACATAAATGCAAGACTTACTTGTCACGTCAACTTTTACTTCCGCAAGCCTTGATACATCACAGAACCATACGAGATCATTGGGAGCGAGTTTTTCAATAACAAAATCACTATTTCCCTCTGTCGAGACTCCTGGGCATGCATACAAACCGAGATCGTCTGGTTTGAATTCAGTTTCTAAAGTTGTTATGTCGATATTTTTTGGTATCAGTCTCAGATAGATTGTTAAAATCAAGCTGCCGTCGCCATGTTTGCCGCTTACGACCTGACAAAGCAATCGCTTTTTCTCGTCTGGTCCTATATTTTATTTCTACGAGAGTTAGCGACGTGACAACGAGTTGTAACAGTTTGCCGCGCTTCTTCCATTTCATCTTTTCTCCGACAAGACTCGGAAGCCAAAGACTTCCGAGTAAAAATGAATGCAAAAAATGTTTTTCCGTCAAAAATTGGAACTTGATAGAAAAATGAAAACCATATTAACGTTTTTACCGGCGAATGTGCCACTGGACATTTGTTTAATTAACAGGTGAAATAACTAATAATAAAAGACAATAAACTAACCGTAGTATATTTAATTTGCGAATAGCACAACCATGTAAGGTCATGCTAAAGCAATGCTTTTAATATTGTGTGGTCTTTTTTTACAAGCAACGCAACGATATTGAGATTTTCCCGCGAATTCGCGGGTTTTGCCTAGTCGATAAAAATTTTAAGCAATCGAAATTAGAAATCAAATAAAATTACAACTCTAATTGAAAATTGTACAGGACATATATCATACTTCCAGTTTATTATATTTGTTTAAAAGATCAAAGCAAGTGACAAATGCCTATTTGATTGATTTTCATTCAAATTTGTCCCATAAAAGATAAAGCAGCAGAATTGCAAGTGAGACGTTTATGTAATTTGGTTACAACTGTTTTAAGCATATTTCTATTGTTCACGTTTCGAGCCATATATATCACCCGATTAAAAATACAGTGGTTCAGCCTTGTGGTTTTAAGCCTTGCAGTGCATTTGATGTTGTAATTGTGCGGATGCTTATTACTTCCACGAGATAGAAAAATATTAGTAAAGCCAAACCTACGAGATATAAACAGTATTCATGATGTACTAGTTTGATCAATGTAGAAATACAAATGACAACAAAGTTCCAGACAATAAATTTTGCTACGCCTGACGCGCGTTTCGTCCATTCAAGACTCACCAGAGGCGCTCTACCAAAAATATTGAAAATGCCAAACACTGTATGAATATGAAGAGCAAAGAACAGTATAACCAAAAATACCAAACTGGGGAACCAAATTATTACTAAGATATTCAACCTATGTCTGGGGTAGGAAGAACCTTAGGGTTTAGACAATTTTGAAATTTAGACGGATAATTTAAAGCTTTGATGTATTCTCCAACTCAAAAGTGTTGCTGCCGGAGCGGGCTAACCTCGGGGAATTTAAACTCCACCAGCAGTGCTAACCTTCACGTGTGTTCGAAATACAAATGACAACAAAGTTCCAGATAATAAATTTTGCTACGCCTGACACGCGTTTCGTCTATTCAAGACTCATCAGATGCGCTCTACCAAAAATATTGAAAATGCCAAACACTGTATGAATATGAAGAGCATAGAACAGTATAACCAAAAATACCAAACTGGGGAACCAAATTATTATTAAGATATTCAACCTATGTCTGGGGTAGGAAGAACCTTAGGGTTTAGACAATTTTGAAATTTAGACGGATAATTTAAAGCTTTGATGTATTCTCCAACTCAAAAGTGTTGGTGCCGGAGCGGGCTTACCTCGGGGAATTTAAACTCCACCAGCAGTGCTAACCTTCACGTGTGTTCGAAATACAAATGACAACAAAGTTCCAGACAATAAATTTTGCTACGCCTGACGCGCGTTTCGTCTATTCAAGACTCATCAGAGGCGCTCTACCAAAAATATTGAAAATGCCAAACACTGTATGAATATGAAGAGCATAGAACAGTATAACCAAAAATACCAAACTGGGGAACCAAATCATTACTAAGATATTCAACCTATGTCTGGGGTAGGAAGAACCTTAGGGTTTAGACAATTTTGAAATTTAGACGGATAATTTAAAGCTTTGATGTATTCTCCAACTCAAAAGTGTTGCTGCCGGAGCGGGCTAACCTCGGGGAATTTAAACTCCACCAGCAGTGCTAACCTTCACGTGTGTTCGAAATACAAATGACAACAAAGTTCCAGACAATAAATTTTGCTACGCCTGACACGCGTTTCGTCTATTCAAGACTCATCAGATGCGCTCTACCAAAAATATTGAAAATGCCAAACACTGTATGAATATGAAGAGCATAGAACAGTATAACCAAAAATACCAAACTGGGGAACCAAATTATTACTAAGATATTCAACCTATGTCTGGGGTAGGAAGAACCTTAGGGTTTAGACAATTTTGAAATTTAGACGGATAATTTAAAGCTTTGATGTATTCTCCAACTCAAAAGTGTTGGTGCCGGAGCGGGCTAACCTCGGGGAATTTAAACTCCACCAGCAGTGCTAACCTTCACGTGTGTTCGAAATACAAATGACAACAAAGTTCCAGACAATAAATTTTGCTACGCCTGACGCGCGTTTCGTCGATTCAAGACTCATCAGAGGCGCTCTACCAAAAATATTGAAAATGCCAAACACTGTATGAATATGAAGAGCATAGAACAGTATAACCAAAAATACCAAACTGGGGAACCAAATCATTACTAAGATATTCAACCTATGTCTGGGGTAGGAAGAACCTTAGGGTTTAGACAATTTTGAAATTTAAACGGATAATTCAAAGCTTTGATGTATTCTCCAACTCAAAAGTGTTGGTGCCGGAGCGGGCTATCCTCGGGGAATTTAAACTCAACCAGCAGTGCTAACCTTCACGTGTGTTCGAAATACAAATGACAACAAAGTTCCAGACAATAAATTTTGCTACGCCTGACGCGCGTTTCGTCTATTCAAGACTCATCAGAGGCGCTCTACCAAAAATATTGAAAATGCCAAACACTGTATGAATATGAGTATAACCAAAAATACCAAACTGGGGAACCAAATTATTACTAAGATATTCAACCTATGTCTGGGGTAGGAAGAACCTTAGGGTTTAGACAATTTTGAAATTTAGACGGATAATTTAAAGCTTTGATGTATTCTCCAACTCAAAAGTGTTGGTGCCGGAGCGGGCTTACCTCGGGGAATTTAAACTCCACCAGCAGTGCTAACCTTCACGTGTGTTCGAAATACAAATGACAACAAAGTTCCAGACAATAAATTTTGCTACGCCTGACGCGCGTTTCGTCTATTCAAGACTCATCAGAGGCGCTCTACCAAAAATATTGAAAATGCCAAATACTGTATGAATATGAAGAGCATAGAACAGTATAACCAAAAATACCAAACTGGGGAACCAAATTATTACTAAGATATTCAACCTATGTCTGGGGTAGGAAGAACCTTAGATTTGGACAATTTTGAAATTTAGACGGATAATTTAAAGCTTTGATGTATTCTCCAACTCAAAAGTGTTGGTGCCGGAGCGGGCTAACCTCGGGGAATTTAAACTCCACCAGCAGTGCTAACCTTCACGTGTGTTTGAAATACAAATGACAACAAAGTTCCAGACAATAAATTTTGCTATGAGATTATATCTGTACTGAGAATATATGAAATTTTAACTCGTACAAATTACACTTAATTCAGCTGTTGGTTTAGTATTAGTTTGATTACTTTTTTGTGAAAATAGCTAATATTTTGTATTTTCAAACTGTTACAGTATAGAATATCAATTCAAGAATTTTGATAAACGAAATTTTTCTTTGATGCGTCTTATTACATTTTTTGCCTTGACGGTTGTTGAAAAATTTTCAGGCAGATGCCAAACAAACGAATTTGAGTACAATATCAAGATCAAGCTTTAATAGTATGCCTGATCATGCTTTTAAATATCTAAAACACGGGGGAGGTAACTTCCATTATAAAGGTAGGTACGTATGTGTGGCCCAAAAGGGTATACAAATATATGAATGGGTCTCTTTTTTAAGCAGGCGTATAATTATATGAAACGGGTGGGTAAAAAATTTAAAATACTTGGAGTTACCTCCCCCCCCGGTGATCTAAATACAACGAAAACATCTAAAACATAATTTTAAAGTAATTTTGATTTATCTTGATAAAAAAACAGAAATACTTTACCCAAACTTTGAAAGGTCACCGTAAAAAATGTTGAAAAATGATCTACACTTACCTTTCAAAATAGTACACTGCCAAAAAGCAAGAAAGCAATAAAATGTAAGAACAATACCGTCGCCTTTCATGCCTTGTGATAGTCATGTAGATTGTATAATCAATCACACAGAATGGTTTTACTTATCAATGCTGCTTTCAGTATTGATTTAGTAATATCAAATTTTCTAAAAAGGTAAATTTTAATGAGTAAAGCATAAAATTCACATTGTAATTGACAAACATATTTTCAAATTGGTGCTTTAAAAATGTGTTTACATGACAGATGTAGTATTTTTTTTAACAGAAAAGGAAGAGATTACAAGAAGATTGCTTTTCATCTTTGACGTTCATTTTAATTCTACGTTAACAGATCACGTTTATTTTTTGCTTTTCCTCGTGAATGTCTTTCGAAATCATAGAGGAAACAATAACAATTTCAATACTTAAAAAAACTAGAGGGAAAGGCATACTAGTATATTAATCCCCCGTTGCAACTATTTGTTTTGAACATGATTACGTACTTGAATATGCTCAATGAGGGTGGACATAAGACAGTTTAACCTTGTTTGTCAATGAAGTTGTACGTCTGTACATTCGACGACCATAATGGTCCCGATTTGGTACATCATTTAATGTATTAGTTCGTAGATTAATTGAACAAATATTTTTTTTTTTCATTTTAAATTCTAATTTTAATTTGCTTTTCAAGTTTTGGCTCAATAGTTTCTAGTAACTGGAAGTCTCAGCCTCAAACGCAATAAAAATAGATAATCGACCAAATTCTAGTACTGGTATGACCAAAAATGGTACAAAAGTAATAAAAAAAATGACACGCAGATATCCCATTTTACAAGTAATAGTCATGTAGATGTTTTTCAGACGAACAGGTCGGTTAAAAATAACTAGTTCTGACGTCCATATTGATTTTTTTTTAATAATATGAAAAAAATATTGAAACAAAGAATCAAAAGATGAACAAATAGGTTTATGTAACTGACGGACATTTTATCCTTTTCCAAAGATTGGTATTGAAAGGAAAGGAAATTATTGTTTTTGCACTCAATGTATTGTTTTAATTCACAAAAGCGAAATAAAAATAATTTACAATTATCATTCAATCTCAAAACTGTAATTCATCACTTTTGAGCTCAAGTACCAACAAATGTCCAAAAATAGACATATTTTCAATGGTACGTTTTATCATGGAAAATAAAACAGACAGGTGAGATCTTTACATAACTAAGGTCGATGGACATGAAGGGAAAAAAATAGGATGGTTAATCTTACAAATTACAAGAAGAAAAGACAATGACATACCAAAGAGACTATCACAATGGTCTTCCACTTGATGAGTCATTTTCACAAAAATTGTGGGATCGACCATCTTTTATGACTTCACTTGCAATTTAAGGATCTTGTGGTTACACGGTTATGAGACAGAATGGGACAGATGACTGGGTAATCATCTCAAAACAACTGGCAAAATCGTTTTATTTTGTTGTATATTTCTGAACTTTAAACTCTTTCCTAGTTTGTATGCTATGAAAAGCAATGTTGTAGACAAAGTCTTAATAATAAGACACTGAGTTCTTTTTATAAAAGATTTCGAGTCGTAGACCTATAAGAATTAAGAAGGTCAATGATGCTTCAAGCTGCTTAAGTCTCTTGATATTTTTTTTATTAACTGAACGTTAATAAAACTGCATCTATAACAATTGTTAATAATTATGTACAAGTTTACATGCATTTTGTATGTTTTTTGTTTTTTTGTTTTTTTT
Source organism: Arcuatula senhousia (assembly GCA_963971305.1). Classification (NCBI taxonomy): domain Eukaryota; kingdom Metazoa; phylum Mollusca; class Bivalvia; order Mytilida; family Mytilidae; genus Arcuatula; species Arcuatula senhousia. Next base: position 53,261,879 of record OZ020304.1, read on the forward strand.
ACTTTTAAATACATGCAGTTTTATATTTAAGAAAAAAGCTTGCAAGTTTGTACCCTTTAAACTTCAATAATTCAAAGCCTCGATAATTGCTTTCCTTTAAAAATAATGATTAAGTATTTATAATTTTAATTACCGCTAGTATGTGAAAAGATCAGATAGCCGTGGGGAAATAAACAATACATCATGAGCTACATTTTACTGAATATTTATAACGATAATGAACCGTAGACAAGAATGCCAACATTTTCTATCGTTTTTAATTTGTGAAATTAATATTAAGTCTGAAACTAATTATTACACTTCACTTTACCGCACGGGAGGCTACATAACAAGGCACACATTGTCCAATTCATATTTATATTTTGGTTCTGTTTCATCGTGAAACAGAGAAAGCCCGATGTTATATACCTACTTTGTCATAACATCCCATTATATCTCAATAGAAGTTTTAATTTTGTTCACTTTCCAAGTTGTCACTTTTTGAGTAAGTATCAGACAAAATTGATATAAATTAATAAATATTTATATCAAAGAAGTTATACTTTCTTTGTCATCCATCCTTTTTCTGCTTCATTTTATTTATACAATTGTGTTACTATTGATGAAAAGATAGTCTTACAAGACATCAGGAATAGCGATACCTCCGAAGAACTTGAGTTTCTTTTACTTTTTGTCGTGAGTTTGCCTGACTACCAAACCTACTCCTGTTTCAATTTTCTAACCATAACTCCAAGCTTTCAAATGTTTTTAATCACTTCAAATTGTTTTGCTCTATTATCACTTTGATTTTATTGCACAAATTTTGGTAGCCATCATGTATATATACTCAAAATTCTAATTTTTAGACGCCCCGCGTATGATCTTCAATGTGAAGGAATGCCAGAAACAGAAAGAAGAAGTAGAAATTTTTGGTTTCACATTAATTGTGTTGTATGTCTTCTTTTGATTTTCCTCCATTTTGTTTTGAGCTTTTGAAGAGAATGGGTACTTTCGTTATTTTACTTTTTTTTTACTTGGGTACAAAAAAGAGTAAAGCTGTAAGTTTAGGTTCATAAGTATATTTGGTTTGAAAATTTTCATCCTACTGGCGAACGAAAAAAACACGGATGGACGGAAGGACTGACAATGGTAATTTTCAAAGCTCTATAGCGTGAAAAGGCAGCGCTAAATCTTAGCACTAAAAATTAAAAAAAACAATCTGTTTTTCACAAACTTGAAACATAACACTTTAAAATGATCATGTCAATTTTGGTCGTTTGCTCCGTCCACTTCAACGTTTGTTAAGAAATCCGTAATTTGGCTCCGTGACCAGTCCTTCCTTTTAAGGCCAAATAAATACATCCGACTTCAGCTCTTTTTTTCTGCAAAAATCGTTCAAAATTAAAAATCTGAAAAAAAACACATGTAAATTTAACCCAGTCCACTGGTTACCATATGAAACGCCGGAAGCGACGCCACCTGAGCAGTTGCATTGACCTTTTCGATATAATGCAATTAGACAATTGCCGTGGATCATATTTTTCTATATAAATGTTGTTGATTTTTTATTGCCTTTATTTTAAGACCACAACGAATAATATATTTTTATTTAATAAAAAAAGTTCACCGGGGGCCACATTCGAAACCAAACATGGTAAAAAAAGCTAATTGTGTTACTTACTTCTTAATTATACGCGATAAATATCCTTTAATAAATCCTCTTGTAGGAATATTGCATGACCGATTTAATTTGTCTAGACAATAAAAAACGCGAAAACCAGATAGCTTTGACTACACAAGGATCTGCTTGTGAGGAGGAAATATTCCTTTTCTTTTGAAATATATGTTGGAAAAAATGAAATATATAGTTTGATTGGTTTGATTTGCCCTTGAAGTTCCGTTGTTCTAATTGTTTTATTCACGAGGAATAACTTTATTCCATTAGAAACCGTTAAAATGATATGTCATCATCTTGCCTTTTAAGTTTTGAATTCATAGTTCTAACGGAAAATGAGTTGAACTTTTGAGTAATTACCATTCAAAAACAATAAAAAAATGATATGGCCTACCACAGTCTGACCATAATTAAGGTCTTTCCCTTCCACAGAAGGAAAGACCTTACTGTATTTCTTCTGATTATTATTGTTCTTCTTTTCTGCCATCATTTGACGAAAAGTGTTGCGACATATCTTTTCGATACTTGGTACCATTATTTGGTCATACGAATACTTGCCTAAACCCATGCTTTGAAACCGATCTATTTTTAGTAACGGAGTTATCTGCCCTAGACCGGAAAACCTTGTTTGCAAATTAACTCAAGAACCATGACGCTTATCAAAAATCTGAAGTGAGGAAAATGTTGCTTGACTCCTGGTCATGATTCGTCACCCCAAAAAAAAAATTCGACTAACTCCTGATTACGCGTTTTTGACTCGAAAAGTGTCGCGACTCGTCAATTTTTTTTCTTCAAAACGGTTAGTCCTAGAGACTTGGGACCTTCACCAATCATCCTAAGTGACATATATTACATCTAAAAATGTCAAGGTCAAAGGTCAAATCTCAAGGTCAGAGGTCATGGTACACCTTGTTTGCAGTATAGCTCAAAAACCATACAAAATTGAAGCAGACATGTAATGGGAAAAATACTCGTCTCATTTAGACCTTTATTTGATATAAAGGGTCGAACACTGTACGACAAACCGTTTTCGAGTTATGGCCCTTAACGCGTTTCGGCTTATCCGTTTTTGGCTTATAACTTTTAAACCGTCAGAGATAATATAGTAAACATATGGGTTTTTTGTGACCGTCATTATATGTCCTTCAATTTAAGACCAAAGTCGAATGGTCGCGGGCAGCCATTTTCAAAATGGCTGACACCGTAAACAGTTTTTATTAAATAACACTTAAACCGTACAAAATTGAAGCGGACAATACATGGAAAAAATGTTTGCCATGTCGAAAGCTACAAAAAGTGTTTCAGGTGCGAAAGCGTAAAACTTGTCGTTTTTGAGTTATCGCCCTTGATTCTTGTTTTTAAAGGATTTTTTGTTTATAACTTTTAAACCATAAAAGATGATGAATGAAACATAGGGTTCATTTGAAACAGGATTAAATTACCTACAATTTGAACCCAAACAGTACATGATTCGATTGAACGGTTTCAAAATGGCAGCCATAACAAGTTTCGCGAAACACGTTTTTTGCCAATAACATGAAAATCATAACAGATAGTATAGTAAACATGTATACTTAAATGAATCAGTATATAAAGAGCTACAATTTGAGTCCAAGGTCAAAGATCAGAGGTCAAGGTCATTCCCTAGCAACAAGGTAACATTAATGAAAAGTCCATAGCAACCATATATATTCTAAACTAAAACTACTTTTTGAGTTAAGAGTTAAGTTTTTTCAACCGGAAGTAACCCCTAGTCCATAGCAACCGTCATAAAAGTCCTTAGCAACCATACTTTTTCTGACTCTAGGTCCCCTGCTCTTCATTTTGGAGCCTATATCACAATAACTGGCAACATCTTGTCATAAACAAAGTGACTCAAATGTCTTGAGTCCATGTATAAAATACCATAACAAAAACATAAGACAGGGAAAGACCTCACATTTGTTCTCTGAACAAATGACTTTTTAATTATGATTTGGAATTGTAAGTGTGATTGTTTTAAGCTCTTTGTATTTATGTGGTGTTTAGCGTTTTCATATTTTGCAATAGCTCCTCTGATGAGTTTTTAAAAGATGAAACGCGCGAAGTACGTTACTAATTAATTGCATGGATTGACTTCAACCATGAATCTTTATTTCTAAAACTGTAAATAAATGAGAAGCAATTGTCAAAAACATTTTTTTTCTGGCATAGCAAATGATATTGCATGCATGTTTTCCGATTGTCTAAATTCAAAATCATTTTCTTTCTTTGCACTATATGTACACATAGTAGATACTCTCGGTGCTGGATTGAGCTTCCCTTTTTCTAATTTATTGGACACGAGTTCTTTTCATTCTACAGTTTTCAGTTTAGATCAAATGCTATACTGCTAATGACAGATTACATTTTTGTACACCTTAGAATAATTTTGCAAAAATACAAATTTGCGGTTTTATTTATGGGACTTTGAATTCTGTAAAGATAACAATTGTAATCAAAGCGGTAAAGCGTTAAAAAGCAAGCGAAATATATGTTCTAAAATAGCAGATGTTTTCAGATTAATGAACACTCCAGTGCCCCCCCCCCCCCCCCCCTTGGCACAGAAGATTATTCAATGTATATATAATTACATTATAATTAAGAATTTTATAAACTTTGGGGTGCACATGCATTGTATTGTACATAAATGGTATCGATTCAAAAACCCCTTCGATAAAAATGAACTCGTCCAGCATATACTAGTAAACGCGAAAGCCAGTGGTAACCTTATTAGTCTTCCAGAATTCCGACCAGTACCTCCCCGTGGTGGAAGACGGGCCCTGCTCCAGCGACAACAAAGGATACTCTGGAGCAGCTAACACTGGCGGTGGTGTGTCATGGGCTGGACGACCCATGGCACATAGCGAGTCTATACCTGTTTAGGTATTAAAGTCGACGCAGAGGGGCTATCCCCTAGTCGCGACTATAAATACCCATCAGTCAGTAACCTTATTACTACATTAGGCATGACTTTTCATATTCAGTTTTTTTATTCATTTTTTATACTCGATCGAACCTTGGGTGTTTACATGCAACAACTATTTTGTATATATCTATTCCAAGAGTCAAACAACATGTTACTTAAATGTATAATCAAACTTAGTATATTTTGCATTTTTTTATTTCTGATATGTTTATGCTTGTGATGCTACGGTCCCCTCTGGGTATCGTGATTGACAATTCAGTACAATATGTTGCCGTTGTTACACGTAAAGGCTCCCGGAAAAATATTGTTTATAAATCAATTGTCTCTCTTCCTTACATGACAGGTATGTTGTCACGCCAGCAGACAAGGCTTCCAATAATATAGTTTTTGTATGTAAAGCACATTATTACAATTGTCTAATAAAAGAACTAGGCATTGATGGTAATACTTCCGCTAGTGCTACATACACACGGACTACATTTAACAAAGATGAAATCATAGCCAACCATAGCTCTTTTATGTCCTCTTTCAATATTCCAATGAAAGAGGAACATAAAGAGTTACCATATTTGTACTGGATACCTAAACTTCACAAAAATCCGTACAAAGAAAGGTATATAGCTGGATCTTCATCATGTTCAACTACAGAGCTGTCCGTTCATTTAACTAAAATCTTGTCTGCTGTCAAAGAAGGTCAACAAGCATACTGCGACACTATTTATAATCGTAGTGGAATTAACCATATGTGGATTTTGAAAAACTCAAAAGATTTGTTAGATCATTTTAAATCTAGATCATTTTCTGAGGTTCACTCTTTGAAAACGTTCGATTTTTCAACTTTATACACACTCTTGCCACACGAAAAACTAAAATGTCGCCTGAAAAAACTTCTCGAAAAAGCCTTTTCAAACTCAAGGAATTTTGTTGTTTTGGGTTATAATTCTACATTCTTTTCCAAAACATCTTTCAAAGATAAAATTTGTTACACACTGGAACAAGTTTGCAGTATGCTTGATTTCCTCATTGACAACATATTTGTCACCTTCGGAGGAGAGATTTTTCAACAACAAATCGGCATTCCAATGGGCACTAACTGTGCTCCTCTCCTCGCCGATTTGTTTTTATACTCTTACGAGACTGAATTTCTTCAGGGACTCGTAAAGAACAAGAAGATGAAAGAGGCAAGGTCATTTAATCTTACATTCAGATATATTGACGATGTCCTTTCTATCAATAACACTTCATTTGGTAGTTGGATTCCTTCAATATATCCTCCGGAATTGGAGATTAAAGAGACCACCGAATCTAATTGCTTCACGTCTTTCTTGGATTTGCACCTCGAATTTGACCCAGGTGGTCATCTCAGTACAAAAATTTACGATAAACGAGACGATTTTAATTTTCAAATTATTAATTTTCCTAATCTACAGAGCAATATACCTACTTCTCCTGCATACGGTGTTTATATTTCTCAACTTATTCGATATGCCAGAGCTTGCACACATTTCACAGATTTTTTGATCAGACACCGGTTTCTTCGTGACCGACTTTTGAAGCAGGGCTATAAGAAAATACGTCTCATACGATCACTAAAAAATTCTTTCTTCGTTATCAGCCACTAGTAGAAAAGTTCAAAATCGAGTTAAAAGATATGATAGTTAATTGTTTTAATTAGTGTTTGACTGGTGTGCTGTACTGAGATGATCACCTCAATATCCCTATTGTGTCTCACAACTATGTTGTGTTCTATGGTCATTACCGGATCCTAAGATCGCAATGGAAGAGGGAGGTTTGGCGCCATAAAACCTGGTTTAACCCACCATTTCGTTTGAAATGCCTGTACCAAGTCAGGACCATTGCGATCCACCAGTTCTCCGGTATGACTGATTCGTTTTTGTCATTTTCTCTGGACTATGAGATTGATCATTCAAGTTCGGTAGTTTTGTTATTACCTTTATTCACTAATTTGCTAATTATAATTTCGCTAACTATATACATAGTGTGTAATGAAAAAAGGAAGCGAAACCAAAAAGAACAAAACAAAAATAATGGAAAAAAACCAACAACAAAAACCCCGAAATGTCACAAAGATTACATTTTTATAAAGGTGCACCAGAATTGATAATGTTATGTTGAACAACAAAAATGAGCATATTAGTGGAACTGAACAAATAGAGATTGATTAAGAAGACCACGAAGTTCATGTGTTAGATACATGGACACGTGTAACTCCGTAATTTTACTTTCACCAATTATCTGGACTGAGTTTCAGAAAAAAAAAGTCGTAAGATTATATAACAGTAATATAAACAAAGATTTTCAATGGCTGGAATCTACATCTTTTTGAAGAAAAAAATACCATATACTTCCAAGATGTGTTTTAGAGTGCTTTATCTAAATGAGAAAACGGACATGGTGGAAGTCTGATAGCACATACGTCAGCACAGAAATTCCACCATTTACATGATTGTACCGCTCTGGAAAAAAAGAAAACAAAGCTCAAGACACTATACGATATATTTGAATTTATCTTAAGGCACAGACCATTTGATTTTCTGGGGGGGCCTGGGATTTTACCTTGAGCTGGAAAATTTACTTCGCCCGCTTTGCGGGCCAGATTATTTTTTTCACACACATATTAAGCAAGGAAATTTTGTTGGCAAGATTATTTTTTTTTTCAATTGGCAAGATTGAAACCAGATTATTTTTTTCAACTTAGGTGCTGGCCAGATTATTTTTTTTTTACAAAAATCAGGGCCGGGAATTTTTTTTCCAAAAAATCCCAGCCCCCCCCCCCCCCAGAAAATCAAATGGTCCATGCCTAAGAATGAAATAAGCAAGCCATGCCCCATTTCTAATATAAATATTTATAAATAGATAAGATGGAACGATTTTTTTAAATGATTAAAAGTACATGTGTAGAGAAAGAAACTGACGTCTTCAACAAGAATCTAAATGAGATTTTATCAACTTTGTGGTGGAATATATTTGTGTCCATCTATATTTCAAAACCCAACTAATACCTCTCTTAGATCTTGGCAAGTTTTACAACATTCAGTCAATGGATAGTGGTTGCACCAATGGTCTGGGTTTTTGCTGAATCCCCATGAGCCACTCTTTAACTCGCTACAGGAAACGGAACCATCTGCTACCCAGATATGCGTATCCACACATTCTGAAAACAAATCATATACGAGCCTGTATAATGAAGTGGTGAACGTGTCGGACAACCTACACAACAAACCTTTGTTAAAGGGGTGGTAAAAGTTGCATGGAACAAAGTTTATACTCTTCCTTAAAAATATTGCGAGGATAGTCTTGAGAATCGATGCTTAACATTGTTAGAAACAAAATGGAGAATTTATACATATCACATTGAAATAATTTGGTAGATTTCGATAGGGAGACACTAAATAGGTACCGCTATGTAAGAAACAAAGAGGCATGAATGGGGCATTCGAGTGTCAAAAGTCCGAAAAAAAAACAACGACAGAATCCGTTATCACGAACGAGAACAGCACGAAGAAACACTAAACATAAAAGACACAAAATCAACCGAACAGAAACCAACAACACGAACTCAAGTCCTCATGTGATCCAGAAGATTATGCAGTTCCTGCTTGCTATTGCACACCCAACGCGCCGCCAATTTTCAATTCAGTGTGTCAAATCCGATAAAGGAAGACAAAAGAAAACCCTTTGACAAACCAACATCTGCAGTCATCTCAGAGATGGAAATCCAATATTTGTCTATATTTGATTAAAAAAAAGGTCGGTCTCGCTCAGGCTGCAGACGAAAGAAACAAAATAAGTAAATAAATGTTATTCACTTAGGCAATTGATGCAATTATTTTAATGAATTTAACAATATTTTTTACATACTCTCACTAAGAAGGTGGTAAATTGGAAACTAAAAAATGTATCGAGTTTAAACGAAAAATTATCGAAATTTTATTTCACAAAACTTGAACGCATATAATGTCTTTTGAATATGGTGAATCTTCATATTACCTTTGTAATGCATTCACTTGCATGTAACATGTGTAAGCAGATCAATCGTTTTGTGGACACGCACTTTTATATTCTTGCTTTGTATTTTCCAATATTGACTCAATCAGATTTGGACTACTTTTTTTCAAATTGTTTGCTGATATAACAAACAAAACATTTTCTTTCTTTTTCCTTACATACAACCTACAATGTACTGGATCCCTAAACTACACAAAAATCCTTATAAATCTCGTTTCATATCTGCTTCAAGTAAGTGTTCTCTCACTAATATTTCTAAAGTCTTATCACTTGCTTTGACTACTATGAAAGAATTTATTATTCGATACTGCGAAAAGGTATTTGAAAACAGTGGCATAAATCATTTTTGGAGTGTGAAAAATTCGCTCGATGTTTTAGACAAACTTCGCGCTTTTGAAGGTACTTACCATACAGTTGATAGCTACGATTTTTCTACTTTGTACACTAACCTTCCTCACTGTCTTATTAAAAAACAATTTGAATATCTGGTTAAATGGTGTTTCGATAAATCTAAAAGTGTCTATATCTGCTCTAAAGTTTCTAAATTATTTAATAAATCGTTTTTTAGCAACGAGACTCATAAAGGTTACGTCAATTGGACTGATGCAGAAATGATAACTGCTCTAAATTATCTTTTGGACAACATTTATATTCGTTTTGGGAGTACAATTTATCGCCAAGTCATTGGTATCCCTATGGAAATTAATTGTGCCCGACTTATTGCTGACCTTTTTTTGTATTGTTATGAATCCCAATTTATGGCAAAACTTCAAAAAGACCCCAACACACAACATCTCATTGAAACTTTTAATTATACATACAGATATTTAGACGACATTCTTTCACTAAACAATCCGACATTTTCTAATTTTATTACGGAAATTTATCCCAAGGAATTAACTTTGAATAAATCTAACCTTACTGGTGATAGATGCCCATTTTTAGATCTAGATTTAAGTATAATCAATGGAAAATTACACACTAAAATATATGATAAACGGGATGACTTTTCATTTCCTATTGTGAATTTTCCTTTTCTAGAGGGAGATGTACCACTTGCTCCGTCTTACGGAGTATATATTTCACAGTTGGTAAGATATGCTCGGATCTGCAGTGGTGTGTCTGATTTTAATGATAAAAACCGGTGTATTACAAAAAAATTACTAAAACAAGGATATCGATACCACAAATTAGTGAAGTCGTTTACTAAGTTTTATCATAAATATCTATACCTTATTGGAAAATTTAACTGTACACGACGACTTTTGATTGTTAAGGGAATATCCCATCCAGATTTCTACGGTAATGTTGTTTATAGAGCAAATAAATTCAAAAAACAATCCCTTGGGAATGCAAAATTGGCTTAAAACTTTATTAAATAAAGGTTATGAAATGGATATTTTAGTAAAATCTTTGAATTTAGTCTTCTTTGGTAAAAATATTGATAATGTAATACTTACTTTAAAATGTTAATTGCCTTTTTATACTTATGTCATTTTTTAGCATTACAGCGGTCAAGTGTGTCGGTTTTGTGTGATGATGCATCATCAAATCAAGTGTTTGACGTGTTGTGTCGGATTTAAAATCGACATACTTGACTTTTTTACATCAGTCGATGGATGCTTCTTAGCTAGCTGTCAGTAACTTCGAGTGTTCTCAAGAGAGTATCCTTACGTCCCGTTAATTACCTGTTGTCTTTTTGTCTCAGATACTCTCTTGTTGAATTGAACTTCTATCGATTTGATTTTTACTATGTGTTAGTTTGTGCTTTGTTATTGATTATCATTAGGGGGAAGGTTGGCGCCAAAAAACTAGTTTAACCCCGCCACATTTTAATGTGCCTGTCCTAAGCCAGGAATCTTTATCAAAGCTTATGTTTGTATTTAGTCGAATTTTTGTTAATTGTTTTTTTTGTCAAGAAGAGGGTCTTTCAATGCACTTTGGGATTGGGCTTGAATCATATGTATTTTATTTTCAATCAAGGGGCCAATTGAAAAACAGCGAGCAGCGACCGCTGGTCACATTGAAGGCTGCTGGCTGTTTTCCATTGTGGATATTTAAAATATACGTTTATAATGTAGGTTGTGTCGCGTACACTTATTCCACATCTCATTTTCTTCTAGATATTATTTTAGATCATAAAGAATGTACACGTTGTGCTTTTAAAACAAACTTGGTTTTGAATCATTTCAATACATTTTCCATGCCTCCATATATATACTTGTTTGCGCATTGTTACACATATGAAATTATAAATTCATGACGACAAAGCTTAAAAATGAAATAACATCCATTTAAAAAAAATCATAAAGAGAAAAATTATAACACTTAATTACGGATTTTTAAAATAAATAATACAATGTTAAAGAATTAAAGTACGCACCAAATGCTCCCGGTTCACAAACAGCAAAAATAACCAAAACAGCAATAAAATATTTCAAAAGCATGGTATCTACTGTATCTATTATGTGATTTTAAATGAATATACCATATGTTACACGAAGTCATCTGACCTCTATTCCATTGACCACAAATTTAGTTGTCATTCTTTGTTTTCATTTGTAGAAATTAAAATTGAGTGTTTCAGCTGACCTTAAGGCACCAACCATTTCATATTAAACAAAGACAGATTTTTTGGGGGTTTACTAATTAAGATCATTAGTTTGAGTCATATTACTAGTTTGTTAGAATTCCGGAAAAAAAAAAACTGTTGTTATTTTTAAGACCGGAATATACTCTGTCTCTGCATGGCAAACCTGAATCAAAAACAAACCTTCTCTATGAAGACACTGGCTTTTTCAAGGGTGTCAGACTTACTTTGACATATCATTTCGTCCAAGGGTGAAAATAGGGCGACTGCTACTCCTTGGGGCCAATCTGCTCCGTCCTTTGCCTTTGCGGCCTTTGTCTCATCCCCTTATAAAATTCTGCAATATCACATCTGCGGAAGGTGTTTTTGGTCCAACCCTTTTTCGTTTGCCCCATAAATTCAACTCTAAAGCTTGTCTTGTTATGCTTGTTTCTTCTTTCCCCTGGCCTGTGTGTGCCGCGAATCCACTTACTTTTTCTAGTTTTAATCGCTTTTTCAATTGGTTGTCCATTGTGTGGTTTTTTACTGAATTGCGGCTTGATTGTGGGCTGTGTCGCGTACACTTACTCCACATCTCATTATTTTGTATCTTATTTGGTATTTGTTGCTTATTTTTTCTGACCATCTCATTGGATATTGGTAGAAAATTCTATCAAAGCAGATATAACTCGTTTGTTTAATTGTTTAGCTGCCTGTAAAACACGAATCAGGGTCGGAGGTGTCTATGAGTCGAGTCATTGTGTTGCATATTCGGCAGATTTCATTGGCGGTGCCTACAATGTGTAACCGTACCCGTCCCCGTACCATTTTTGACTCATTTACCCGTACCCTGTATCAAGTAAAATTGTGAAACGGGTAGTTATTGTTTCATACTCTAATTGCTGATATATTTTTTGGTCACTTTTTAGTCATGCTTAAAACAAATATGTTTCTTATTTGATTAGAAAATGAAAATAAGTTATCTTATTTCCAGGAAAAGGACATGCAGTCCGAAAACCGGTGGTATTTAAACAATAGAATGTGAGCTCTTCATCGGAAAAGATAGGAAAGTCGATTTGAATGTTTATCCTGGTTGTCAAGTGAATCAAAAGTTCTTTTTTGTACAAAATTTCTTCCAATTTTAAGTTATGCTGATAAAATAAACTTTTTTGAATTAAGAAGAGTTTTTAAAAGTAACAGATTGCATTTTAATGCATGTTATTATGTGGATATTTATGAAATGCATACGGTGCAAACTGAAATGGATCGCACAACTTTAACTTTTATATAAAAAATTGAAAAAAATCACGCTATTTGTCTAAATGTATATCTTCCCATCTGCAAATTTTCAGACATGTACTGCAAGAGGTAAAGCCAAAATAAAATTAAGAAAAAGACCTATTTTTCTAGTCCGTCTTGACAACCTTCTTTTTAAAAGTACACGATTTACCTGTTGAATTCGATTATGTCATAGAACATGTTTACCTTTTTGACCGGTATCCGTAAATTGGGATCAACAGTATGTGAATTTGCATTGTATTGGAGTAAATGTCCAATTCAATATTCAGTCATCCGTTTTAAAAATAGGAATGCCTCCCATTTATCATGTTTATAATTCATTAAAGATAGAACTTGGTTGTGTCCCTTGAAAGTTTTTCATAGTTACACATTGAATTCAAATGGATCGTTATATGATAACAGTAAAATATAATTTTCAAACTAATATCTGTCGAAAGAAAAGGTAATAAACTAACTTTCCCACAAGTTTCGAAAATGTACTGCAGGTATCACGCCTTGTGTGATTTTTTAAAGGTTGAGTTGACATTTTAATTTTTTCCAACGGCCAATAAGTTTCACTCGATTTGTTAAAATATGCACTTTTGTTGACCTTATAAACAACTGTATACGCAACAGAAAAGATTCGTTAATAACATAACATGTCCAACGTATATGATAGTAGTCAAATCCATGCGTAATAAATGAAAATTGAAGATTGTTTACATGCCGTCGCCATCGTTGTTGCCATCGTTAAAATTTAAAAACACATTAGCTGTTTTCTGCAGGGGAGATAATTGAATACCACTAGATATTAGACTGCATGTATACATGTCACATGTCCTCATAGGGTACGGGTGAATTTTCAATGTAGGTATCGAGTAAAAACATGAAATACAAAATATGTGATGTTTTGAAGTATATGAACATTGAATGTTATATTTATTTAAAAGGCTTTTGTCAAATATCACAATGATTGACATCGTTTTCTCTACAATCGATGCGAATGTGTCGGGGGGAATATGTGAAATTTTGACAAATGTGGGTGCGGGTACGGATACGGATACGGGTTACACATTTTAGGCACCATCCATTTCATTCCCCTGTAAAAGTTTACCCATGTAAACAAACGAAAAAATATGGATACTACAAAATTTTCAGCTTTGTCCGAACCTATTTGTGAAGATCTTTTATCTGCGTTGGGTCGTATTTGTCTTTCAGATATCAATGTAATGAAGGTTTCACCCTTAAAAATAATTAATAGCAATGCAGCTCATGCAAATTTATTTTCTAAAGCATATTGCGATTTACAGTTTTGGGAGAAAAGTTTTTCGTTTGGAGAACTATTTCACCATGGCATCGACTTATGTTTAGAGTATTGTGAAGGACACTTCCCAACCAGAAGAACTGACAGAATTGTTTTGGAAAAAATATCACAGTTTTTATTTTCAGGTGATACATTGTATGCATACATGTAATATGTGTACATGCATGTAGACTGGTAGTCCAAATAATTATGCCATCTTGGAAGCCTTTTTTAATTTTTGGCGTTTGGCTTCTTACTTTTGGTCTCTGGGGATCTAAAATAGTCCTAAATTAAATGAGAAAACCCTAGAAAGACATCTTGATTATCTGGACTAAGGTACTGGAAGTCTCGGTCACCCCGGTGACTCTAAATGATGCCCGTAGATGTCAGATGATGACCGTAGATGCCCGGGACTAAATAAAGAGGATTTTTATATTGTTTGTGTTGTATTATGATAGCTTATACTAATAAAAGCTTATTTATCCAAAAAAAAAAGAAAAAAATATTGTTTTAATAGAAAACGATACAATTTTGTTTCACCTCACCGACCGCGGTCAGGGTAATGAAGACATGTGTACAACAAGAGGCAGTCCGGAGATTATATATTGACAATATTGATCATTTTTTAATAATTTATGTAAGTTTATATTATATTCTTGCATATTTTCCCCAAAACACAGAATTAAACAATATTTTAGTAGAAAAACGAGTCACTTTTTACCTCAGGTCCCACTCGCCGCCCGGCAAATGAAGACCTGATAAACCATGGGCAGTCCGGATATAAATTATTGACAATATTAATAAACTATTTATATTTTACGTTACATTATGTCATATTCTAACATGTTTTTTTTTTAAGATTTAAAAATATTTTTATTTGAAAAACGAATCACTGTTTATATCCACAGGTCCCGTCCGCTGCCGGGAAAATGAAGTCCTGACAAACAGCAGGCAGTCCGTAGATACATGTAATTCATTGACAATATCAATCACCTTTTTATATTTTATGTTATTGTATATCATATTCTTGCATATTTATAAAAAAAACCAAAGAATTAAAAAATATTTTAGTAAAAAAAAAGAATCGCTTTTATATGACCATGTCCCGTTTGCCGCTGCCTGGAAAATGGTGACCTGATAAATGATGGTGGGTAGTCCGGAGATAAATTATTGACAATATCAATAAACTCTTTATATATATTTTTTTCATATCATATTCTTACATTTTGTCAAAAAAAACATATTGTACAAAAATCGAATCACTTTTATATCCTGGTGACTAACAAGGGACAGTCCAGAGCTAATGTATTGGCAATTTAATTTACTTTTTCTATTATTTGTAAGTTTACTTTATATTCTAACATAGTTTTTTTTTCTAAATTAAAAAAAATATATATATATTCAAAGATGCCAACTTCGGTTGGAAAATTTAAATCATTCTGAATAAAACACTAAACTAATACGGCAGTCCGGAGACTAATCATTTTTTTAAAATAATTATATAAGTTTATCCCACATTCAAAAACTGCTTTCAAAAATATTTTTACTGATCAATTTATATACCCCCCCCCCCTCAAACAAAAAAATACAACCCGAAAAACCGTGCTGATTTTGGCACTTTATAGATAGCATTCAAGGGCAGAAACGCAACATCATGTGAACGACTTTTTCTTCTTTTTCAAGTAACTAGTTTATACCAATTACTTATTAAATCCAAATTTTGTTAAAAAAGTAGTCCAAAGCATAAAATAAACCAAGCTCTATTATTATTTGGCCTGCTGATCGACTTCAGCCGGGAAATTGGAAAAGGGCAGTCGGAAATCATATTTGTAAAAAATTGACCATTTAATACTTCCATAGTAAAACCAATCATTAGTTTCGTTTTTTTTTATATTTATTTTAAGTTGTATGTTAATATTGTCATATTTAAATATATATTTTAAACCTATTCAAAAACATCATGCAATTACGAAAAAAAATTATGAAGCGCTTTTATTTTCAAAGATGCGGGTTTGGCCGCGTTATTGAAAAAAAATATATAAATATGGGACAGTCGGGAGATCATGAAAAACTTACAAAATTAACTTTGAGGTGGCATTTCTTTGGTATAATATTATCTATGATATTCTTATTTTTTCTTTATGATAGAATTCTTTTTGAATGTTAAAAGATCAAAAGTAATCACACTCAAAATTACGGTTCTTTCCATTTTTTAGGCAAGCGCCAGCGAAGCCTTATGGAGTCTATAGAGTAGTGATGATTTTCGCGTTTTTTTTCAGTCTAGACGGAGTGATCTTCCTGCATCCAGTCTGGAATAAAACGGTGGCTTGTTGTCGTCTGACAGTTTAAGTACATACAATGAGATAGAAAATGAAATCAAAGCATCAAACCCTATTTCTTATCTTCATGACAGGCTTCTTCCGGAAGTAAAAGCTAAAATCTTCCTTCCTTACTTCCAAAATAACAACATTCCTTTCAAGTGGACCAACAATAATAATGAATCTTTCAACCGCACAATTAAATTAAATACTAATTGGGTATCTTTAAAGTTAACAAACTTGATAGAGAAATTACATGTGTTAGAGCAAGACCAAATTTCTGATCTAAGGGGAGCTATTTCTGGCCAAGGGAAATACAGCCTGTCAAATAGAACAAGAACTCTGTATGTACCACATGAAACATGGGTTCAGTCTAATGTTGACCAAAGAACCAGGCGGTTAAATCGGTTGTTAGGGTTTAAAATAAGCAATTCGACATCAGTCACATCCTCAAATGGAACATTAACTGTTCCATTTGCAGCTCGAGTTGATAAAAAACCTGGGCAAAGAAAAAGAATAAAAAATGCAAAGACAACAACAATAACTTGCAAACGCGCAAAATTTGAGTGAAAATCAAAATCATTGATGTTTTACAGGTTAAAGACAAATGCTCATATTCATGGTGTAGCTAGTGTGTGTGTGTGTGTGAGTGAACGTTAAAATGAATATGTTTTTACAACTTAGGGAAGGCTATAATTCAAATCTTCTTATTCAAAATGACGGCACTTTTTGTTCTTAGACGTTTTTTTCTTTTTTTTATGATACATGTATGTAGATATTAACATATTTTTATGACATTTTAATTAGTGCTTTGATGACTTATGGCTATAAAATGGTCATCTTACCGGCGGTATTCAATGTACTTGTACTTTTGTTCTTAGACTTATTATTTTTTTAAAACATGTAGATAAGTTACATTTTAATTAGTGCTTGTGTTGTTATATGAAACTAAATGCATAAAATTATAATAGATAAAAATGAACCCCTTTGTAGAATCACGTCCTCGTCGTGGGGTTTGGTAACGCATTCAGATAATGCGGCTGAGAATTCTACAACGTATAAAATAACACTTTTTTCAACTCAGCAGAATGTCAAGCATCTTCAGACAATTCATAAAAGCTAAGAAAAATTTGACTATAAAGAAATAATGGAAAGTTCAGGATTAAGGGATTAAGCCTAAGATACACAGTCTGCAACATATTTATAAAGAAAACACTGGCAACATTGACCTTTATTGGCGTTAAGGTCAAGACTGCTTGCTCCTAGTTTGTAAAAAAAATGGCAATATATAAAAAAAAAATGAACCCCTATGTAGAATCACGTCCTCGTCGTGGGGTTTGGTAACGCATTCATGTAATGCGGCTAATAATTCTACAAACACATGAAATAAGACTAAAGTTTTACAAATTGTCGGAATATCAATCACAATTTAATTGTTATAAATTATATAAAAAGTTAAGACTAATTATGAAAAAGTTAAGACAAAAGAAAATTCAAAATAAAGAAATTTAAAGTGACTTAAATCTCACTATTTTCAATCAGTTATTTAATGACAAAAATATGTAAGTATATGATTGTAAAATAACAAATAATAGACATTTTTTTATTGATGTTAAGAAAAGTTTAGCTCCGGACTGTCCTTTAAATTTACGGACTTCGTTTTTTTTTCACTGTTAGAATCGGCAATTAAAAAGTGACTTTTTTTAAAACTAAAACCTTTTTTTTTCGTTTTACTTTGGGAAAAAAATGTAAGTATATTATGTGAATTAACAAAAATTAGATATTTTTAAATTAAATTCAAAAAGAACATAAGTTTTTTATTGATATTATCTATAATTTAGCTCCGGACTGCCTATTGTTTGTCCGGTCTTCATTTTCATGGCGGCGGCCATTAAGTTAAAAACAAAAGTGCCTCGTTTTTTTAATAAAGTAACATTTTTTGAAATTCTTTTCGGAAAAAACACTTAATAATACAATAAAATACCATATTAAGATAAGATTTTATTAAAATCCCTTTTTATATAGCTCCGGACTGCCCATTGTTTGTCCGGTCTTCATTTTCATGGCGGCGGTCGTTAAGTTAAAAACAAAAGTGCCTCGTTTTTTAATAAAATAACATTTTTTGAAAATTCTTTTTGGAAAAAACACTTAATAATACAATAAAATACCATATTAAGATAAGATTTTATTAAAATCCCTTTTTATATAGCTCCGGGCATCTTTTGGCATGATTGGTCATCAACGGGCATCTATGGGCATCACCGGGCATCATTTAGAGTCACCCCGGTCACCCTAGTCCTACTAAGTTTTAGTGTGTGACCTAGTCCGAGATTGCTCAGACGTCCTTAGCATTTTTCCAGCAAGCTGGTGCCGTGGGACGTCAGAGCTCCTTCCATATCAAAAACACGGGATTTAGCACAACAGTTTTGTTGTGCACTTCCGAGATAAATTAAGCAACTTTATCATTAGAGTTGCATATATATATATATTTTGGTCTCAAATGAAAAATTTGGTTATTAAGAATAAAAATACAACATATTTTAAAGAAAAATATCTTGAATAAATTTGTACATTATTTTGCTATCTTGAACTTGATGAAATTGATGAAGTTCAAGATCAGCTCTTAATTTTTTCTTATTTTACTGGATATTACATGAGGTAGTTTCTAGAAGCTATATACTTTAAAATATTGATTTATATATAGTCTTGTTTTACATCTACCATTTTACAAATGACAGATGTAAGAGTTATTTTAACATTTACAAAGCATTAGTTATAATCCCGTGTTTTTATATGGAAGGAGCTCTGACGTCCCACGGCACCAGCTTGCTGAAAAATGCTGAGGACGTCAGAGCAATCTCGGACTATGTGTGACCCAGCAGTTCTATTCCCCCCATTGCTATGTTCATTTTATTATGTACTCCTTTTGTTTCTAAATGTTTTTGCAAATGAAGATTTTGATGAATGTTCAATGACTGTGAAGATAACAAGTATGAGCTCACTGCAAAAATTACTATGTTTTAAGCAAAACTTTTAAGTATATACGGTTGTACATGTAATATAATCTTTAATATTTCTCTGTCTCCAATGATGGGAAAAATCCCCCATGTCATGGCAGTAAGAAACAGATAATGAATAATTCTGGGCCTCAAGATGCTAAATATAAAGGACATGGTACAGTCATGACAGTAATGGCCATATTTGGCCCCCTAATTTATGAAAATATAAATCATAAGGAATTTACATGTATGAAAATGCACTTAATGTATGGATTAAAATGGTTCAAATTTATTAGTACATGTATAAACTTTCAATTTCCAATAATCTTCTCTGTTTTTCAATTTTATAGACACCTAAAACAAACATTGATTTTTAGAGCTTGAAATGTAATTTTCAAAGGCCTCTGCCAACATGACCCAGGGATTTCTGAACTAATTTAGACTTTATTTGAAGTGGATTTAAAAATCCAGTAACAAGATCTCTGGGTCAAGAAGGGGGAGGCATCTAAAAATTGAAAATGACTCAACAATTTGTTAGTAATCTTACAGACATGTATGTGTATTTGGTTAGTTTTAACATCCGGTTTTTCATCATTGTTAGATGATATGCTTATTTATACATGTAAGAACAGTTAGTTTAATCACTTGAACTTCTAAATAGCATAAGCAATCTTTCTACATGTACACAACTGTTATAACAATTTTGTAATTTCTAGTCACAGAGGGGGCCAAATATAAGCCTTACTGCACATAATACATTGTCCTTTGAAATTTTTTTATTGTTAATCAATATTTATATGATAAAATTAACTGCTTTTTGATTTGTAGACTGCAGGAATGTTGGAGTCAACATGGAAGACCTGGATAAAAGAGATTTAACACAGTTGCTCGCAATTCATCTGTTTGGAAAACTATCAACAGGTCCATGTTTCACCATTGATAAAAACTGTCAAACAATTGAAAAAGAAGATTTGTGTTGCTCCAAAAATGCTGGATGTAAAATGGCCGGACAATTTGGAGACACAAGCATAGGTAACTTGTTAGTGATAATACACCAATATGTGTAATTCCCTAATAGGAGGTTTGACCCATAAAACCTGGTTTAACCCATAATTTTTTTTAACTGCCTGTACCAAATCAGGACCATTGCTGTCTTCAATTTTCATCTTTGTCGTTTTTCTTTGCCATTAATGATTTGATATATGAGGTTGATCATCCCAGTTTGGTAGTTTTGTTATTTATACCCTTAATCATCTTCTAATTGTGACATGTGTTTTGCAACATTTTAGGACTGCTACATGTACATGTAATTACACCACAGTACATAGATATTACTGGACTTTAAGGGTCATGTATGTTATTGTTGTCACATGGATTGCATCTAAATCTACCAAAAACTTGCTAGAGTCAGAGAAAAAAATAGTGTTTTTAATATAATTCTCATATATATAGACAGGCTTTTAACAATCTAAGATTTTTGAGTTATTCCCCTTTAACTGTTTTTTTCAATCAATTTTAATAAAAATATCTTGTTACTTGTATACTTTCAGAGTCCATGAAACACAGCTTGTACACACTAAACTACATGTAGGTAATCAGCTCAGAAATCAGGTGTGCCATTCAAGCTTCTGAGAAAATTTAGTTTGTCATAAGATTTAGTAGCTGTGCTTAAAGATTTATAAAAACATAAATATTTTGTTTATTAATCTTTTAATTTATTATAATTTTTATAGGCAATACTGAGGTGTGGCATGGGAAAGTGAACATTTTAATCAAAGACAAAGTTATAGTGGAGGTTTTGTGCGATGGAGACAATGACACTGACACCCCTATCCCAGAAGGAAAACATGTACAGCTGTTGTCAAAAAGTTCCCAACTTGTTGCTGAATCAATTGTATTTTCTTTTCTTCAAAAACACATGCATCCAGAAAGGGAGAATTTTCTAACTCCATGTATAGGTGTAGATTGTTCATCAATGATGGTTATGTTTTATGATTCGGAACATGATATTCTTTTGGAAAGTACCAAAATACCACTAATGTCTAAAGATCATGGGAGTTCAACATTTAGTACCGAGGCAGTTCTAGTTGCATGGCTTGTAGTAAATTATAATATTTTATGCACTGGAATTACTGATAGCATGAAGACATTTAAGGCAAATTTTGTTTCCCAAGCTAAAGACAAATTAGAGATATATCAAAACAATCTTAGATTGAGAAATGTGGCAGATTCTACAGGAAAAAATCGTACATGTATAAATTTAAATGAAAATTTTATACCGAGTCAATTTCTGTTGGATAGACAAAGGAAAATAAATGCAATACAAACAAGTAAACTTGCATCAAAAAAAGTAGAAGATTAATGTACAAAGTATAAATCTGTATATATTCAATATAAAGTATGTACGCCATGGTTTCTTCTTGATTTTCAATGTTTCTTATGTATGTGTACACATTTTAATTTAAGAGAATGATTTAAACTGATCTAGATGCGGGCTATCAATTTAAATCTGAAAAACCCAATAGAGCCATCAATATAAAATTGAAACTCCATAGAGTTAAAGTTGAATATATATGCTGTATAAAATATATGCACAAATACATACATGTATATACCAGCAAGCTTATGCTTTTCTGAAATCCTTTGCCAAAAACATTATGCTTTTAGTGTAAAAAGTGCACATACATGTAATAACTTCAAAAAACATAAATTGAAAACATGTAGAATTTAGTGTTTCATATCGTGTATATATCCTGTATTTTATTCTGCTCATCCATTTGTATGTTTGTACATATGAGTATTGCTAGTCTTTTTACCTGCGTTGCCGAAGGCGAAAGCAGGTCTAGTAGTCGGGTCACTCCGTCCGTCCGTCTGTCCGTCCGTCCGTCCGTCTCTCCGTCCGTCCCTGTCTTGTGTAATCTGAATCTCAAAAACCAAACGCTAGATCTCTCTGAAATTTTACACAGTGATTACAGATATATTGAAGATGTGCACCTCCCCTTTTGGGATCATTTTATAATTTTGTTTAGAAATAAGGGGCCCAAAAGGGGCCATAAAAGCGACTTTTAAATTTTTTTCCACAATAACTTTTGTTCTTGTTGACCAAATGCTATGAACTTTACAGTTATGTTACTTACCACAAAAGGAAGGGTTGGGGTGATTTTGGGTGTCCCCTCTTTTTTCGTTTAGAAATTAGGGGTCCTAAAGGGAAAAAAAAAGTGACTTTTTTATTTGTTTCCGCAATAACTTGTTTTGGTTGACCAAATGCTATGAAACTTTACAGTAGTGTTACTCACCATAAATTTAAGGGTGGGGATGATTTTGGGTGTCCCCTCTCTTTTTTTTAGGAAAGAGGGGCCCAAATGGGGCAAAAATGTGACATTATTTATTTATGGTCCAATTTAGAAATTTTTTTTTACAAGTTAAATTTGGTCATATATTGGATACAAAATGGAGGATACAATATTTTCTTGACCCACCTTTTCTGTTTAGCAATAAGGGGACCAAAAGGGGAAAAAAATAGAAACTATTTTTTTTTGTGTCCATTTTTACAATATTGGGTGGCATGTGATAAATATGCTTTGTAAGTCCACCATAGGATGCAAGTGTCAAAATATTTTGACTGTCCATATTGGGCCTACAACGTACGGGGTTCAACCTTTTGCGGTACGACGCAGGGCCAGACATCGATTGGTCTTGTTTCAAGTTAATCCGTTCAGAGTGTTACAATAAGTTTATTTCTTGGTCATTTAAGTTTCTACACTGCTTAATCTGTTACAAACATCTGCATGTGAAAAATTAAAAAATAAATTACATGTTAATACATGTATGATCAATATTGTATTTAGGTGATAACCTCATTGTTCCAAAATAGAATTAATAGTCCTTTGTGAGCTTATGGCCATCACTTTGGTGTATGTTGTCCATCCATTCTATCAATTCAAATTTTTCTCAAAACCATTTTGAGCAAATGAAACTAAATTTGGTATGATTGTTGTTCATTGATTCATTAACAAAATAAGATTTGACCAAAAAAAAATGTTTGTCTTAAAAATAACATAGGGTTCACATCTCCTACAACAAAAATAAATGACATCTAGATATAACTTTTTAGCTCACCTGGACCGAAGGTCCAGGTGAACTATTGCCATCACTTGGCGTCCGTCGTCGTCCGTCGTCGTCGTCGTTAACTTTTTTTTTGATAATCTTCTCCTCCGAAACGACTGAAGGGATTGCTTTGAAACTTTGCACACTTCATCTATGGGATGTCCTCTACCAAGATTGCACAAATGGTGACCGCTGTCCATACAACATGGCTGACGTTACTAAAAATAGACCAGGGGGGTCAGACTACTGTTTTTTGGCTTGTAAATCAAAAAGTATAAGAGAAAGATGAAATCTGATGCCACCTTACTGCTTCAGCAACAAAAGCTCTACAAAAGTCTCCATTGAGTCGAAGTTGTCAGATGACCCCTTATAGGGGTTAGGCCCCTTAAAGGTGAAAAATAGCGTTTTTGCATGTTTTTGGCCTATAGAATGAAAACAATTGTAGATAGAGATAAGCTGTTGCTTGCATAAATGTTAAGCTCATTTAGCTCTACAAAGTCTCCATAGGGTCGAAGTTGTCAGATGACTCCTTATAGGGGTTACAACCCCTTTAAAGGCGAAAAATAGTGTTTTTGGCCTGTAGAATGAAAACTATTGCAGATAGAGAAAAGCTGTTGCTTGCTAAAATGTTCAGCCCATTTAGCTCTACAAAATTCTCTATGGGGTCGAAGTTGTCAGATGACCCTCTATAGGGGTTTAAGCCCCTTAAATGTGAAAATAGCGTTTTTGCATGTTTTTGGCCTATAGAATGAAAACTATTGCAGATAGAGAAAAGCTGTTGCTTGCTTAAATGTTCAGCTCATTTAGCTCTACAAAAGTCTCCATAGGGTTTAAGTGTTCTGATGACCCCTTATAGGGGTAACAGCCCCTTAAAGGCGAAAAATAGTGTTTTTGGCCTATAGAATGAAAACTATTGCAGATAGAGAAAAGCTTTTGCTTGCTTAAACATTCAGCTCATTTAGCTCTACAAAAGTCTTCATAGGGTTGACATCAAGACCAGGTGAGCGATTCAAGCTCCTGGGAGCCTCTTGTTTGTTTTAAAGCCCTTTAAAAAATCTACATTTGTTAATTGTACAAAAGTCTACAATAAGCTGAAGTTGTCAGCTGATACCTTTAGGTTATGACTCAATCACTGTTTTCTCATGTTTTTTGCCGTATCGAATGAAAACTGTTGCAGATAAAGAATGCTGTTTCAACTGAAGAAATTCTACAAAAGTCTTCATTGAGTCGAAGTTGTTATGTGACCTCTTTAATGAGGTATAGTTTTTTAAAGGTTATTGTTTGTGTTATATGACTAAAAGTATTCCAGATACAGATTTGTAAATGTTCAACACAGGATCTGAAACAGTCAAACGGAACAGATGACCCCATATAGGGGTTATGGTCCTCAGTAAGAAAAATGTTTCCTAATAGGCAGATAGAGTAAAGCAGGGATTAAATAAAACTGATGGGATATGTATCTTTAGATAATCACTAATGTTCTATGCCTCCCCTGTTTACCTGAGATTTTGTCATATTTTTGCATGATTTCTGTTGAAAATAGGTCAACTTTCTCCGGGGTATGCTTTAAAACTACTGAACAGATTTTTATGAAATTTATATCAAATGAAAGAGGGGAAAATGGAAAATAGCTATTTCGCCATGTGAAGGGAAACACACTTAAAAAAAAGAAAAATGTCATGTTTAATTTTAGGTGTATTTAAGTTCAATGTCATTTTCAGAAGGTTCATAAGGGTTATATTTCTCCAGGGTTGGTTCTGTAAATAATAAGTGTATCAAAATGAAAATTATATCCTCTTAAAGACAATTATTTTCTCAAATGCTAATTGAAAACTCTGTATTTCTATATTTAGAAATGACAAAGATATCAAAGAATTCAAATTACTTATCTTCAATAAAACTTTAAAAAAAAACATCAAAGTTTGAATTTCTTGTTATTTCACAGGCTTAATTAATAAACAACTTTACTGTGAATCTAAAACAAATTATATTCAATAAACAGATCAAAGAAAGGGCTTTCATGTGATATAAACTTTATGACAGTAATATACAATTAAGACCATCAATTTACAGGTAGAAGTTTGTCAATTTCACTTAATTCCCCTGAGGCACTTGCTGATAAAAATGTACAATTATTGATTTTTTCCTTATTAATTTGGCAATTTATTGAAAATTTTACTCAAAAAATTTGGACCATCTTTACATTATTCAATATAAAATTAATATTTGAAGGGTGATTGCCAAATATTTTGTATATTATAATTCCTGAATAATTTGTCTTTCCAATGATATAAATATTGTGTAATTTCAATTAGTGAAATTTGCGTTAATAAAGAAAAAAGTTGGGGAGGCATAGAAAAATATTGAATTTTTGTTAGTTTGTATTGGATGTTGCTCATCCCCTTGTTTTGGACATCCCTGAGTAAAGTTGTTATTGCCACCAGCCGAAACACGCAGCGGGAACATAGAAATGCCGGTCGTCCGTTTGTCATACTTTTTTTCGTAACAGATTTCTCAGCTACTATTATTTCTAGGCATTCGATATTGTTATGCAGCTTCAGGTAGGGGTCTCATATGTTGGGATGCGTTTTCAGATCTGCGCTTACCTTCTTCCTGTTTACTGAGACAACTTAATTTTTTAAGGGTCAAAAATGGCAAGTTTTTCGTAACAGATTTCTCAGCTACTATTGATCCTAGGCTTTCAATATTTGGTATACAGCTTCAGGTAGGGGTCTCATATGGTGGGATGCATTTTCAGGTGTGTCGCTTTCCTATTTCCTGTTTAAGTGGCCAACTTAGAATTTTGTAAGGGTCAATAATAGAAAATTATTCATAACAGATTTCTCCGCTACTAACAATCTTAACAATCTTAGGCTTTTGATATTTGGTATGTATACGTAGCGTAAGGTAGGGGTCTCGTGTTGGGATGCGTTTTCAGTTATTCCGATTACCTACTTCCTGTTTAACAAGCTGACTTGAAATTATTAAGGTTCAAAAAATGAACATTGTTTTCGTAACAGATTTCTCAGTTACTATTAATCCTAGGCTTTCGATATTTAGTTTCAGGTAGGGGTTTCATATGGTGGGATGCGTTTCCAGATCTTTCGATTTAGTGAGCGGACTGAGATTTTTACGCTCACCGGGGGACTCAGGAATTCTGCATGTTCTTGTTTGACTAAAGTTTCGGCGTAGGTCTTCATTGAGTCAGAGTAGTCGGCCGACCCCTTTTAGGTTTAAAAACCCTTAAACCCTTAAAAGTAAAAGAAGCAAAGTTACCAAATGGAACAATCGAATGTCATAAGTCCGGAAAGACTATAAAAACGGTTATCACAAATTCGTCACAAAAAACAAACCACACAACTCACTAAAAACAAACAACATGGACTAAAGTAAAAACGAATTCAAACTCTAATGCATCGGCAAAAAGTTGATGTATGCCTTTGCATTCCATGACATGATGAAACCATCGCAGATTGTTGCACCAAAGACTTCCGAAATTTTGTAATAGACCTTTACATTTAAAGATAACAAGTATTATTAAATACCAAGTGATTAATTTAGGCTTTTGGAAGGATTCAGTTTTTATGCCTCCATCTACGAAAGTAAGGGTCATACAGTGTTCCAAAATGTCATGAGATGGGGCATTACATGTACATGATGTATGTCTTTTGGACATATTTTCGTTTTGTTTTATTACAGTGGGCCCTAATATTGTAATTCAAGAGGAAGATGTTAAAAATGGTAAACCCTAGATTTATTCCCTATTCGGAACGTCAAGACCATTTTCAGAAATCGAATGCCCAAATGATACTCCATTGTTTCCTCGTTTGCATGTATGCTTTCAAACATTTTGCCTCTTAAACCTTTTTCTATGAAAGGAATGAGAAAACATCCTTTATCATTTTACTTTATTGATAGTAAAAAAAATATCCACAAGAAAAAGTTTTCTTTTCAGTTCTTACAAAAACTTATTGAATTGTGTTACAATTTACAGCTATTTTTCTATTGAGAGTAACTAAAATGCCGAACCGCAGGTTTGACGTGGAATATCGTATGCTTTGGGTTTTCTTTTTTCTCTTTCGAAGTATCATTTTTGACACGGATGCTGTTTAAGACGAGGTCTATTATTTCACAAATTGATAGTAATGATGCTCCTAAAAATAGTCCCATAGATCCTCCTATATCACCTAAAAATATCAAGAAAAGTAACTGTCATGCACAATTACTAGTAAAAAACATTTCAAACATGTGGTATACATTCGTTTAAGTTCTCTTTAAAATGAAAACTGGTGTCTGGAGTTGTTGGTTTCGATTACCTGTTAAATGTTTAAATAGACAATAAACTCAGCAAATAAATATTCTTTGCTAATACAGGCTTTCTTCAATTAATCCAGTGCTCGAACTATTTCTGTTTTAGTCTGTGATGCTACTTTGTTTTCACCCTTATTCTACATTAATATTTTTTAATGTCCCATCAAGGAAAGAAGGGGACATGTAGTGTTCGGGTCCAGGTCCGTCCGTCCTGAATGTTCGGAAATGGGACAGTATGTCTCTTGGACATATTCTTGTTATCAGAAGATTTATATAATTTTTTTATTTGATAATTTAACTTAAAACATCCTTCTGTTCCTATACCTTCGTTTCATTGGCGTAATTTGTAGGAATGTAGATAAAACAAGTTTACTACTTACAAAACAAAGAAAATGTATCAAATGCTTTTTGCTGGGTAATTTCTTCGTAATTCATTTGTCGGTAAAACACATCAATCTGTGCGAAATTTTCTCTGAAAGTAAAACATGTAAAACAAAAACAAATAAAAAAGGCTTCATATAAATGTCATGTATACAACTTAAAGATATAATTGACCTTACGCACATTTTGAACATTAGAAGAAGAAAGCCCCTATATTATCTTATTTCCATTAATGCCTTTTATAAGAATAAGCAGAACACGTGGGTCTTCTCTTGAATCGCTTTGCATAACAATTTTGGATTAATTAAACTACTAAAATTTCTTTTTATAATTTGTAGGTGTGAATGGTTACACAAAGATTATCTACCTTAAATATTTAATGTCAATGCTTTCGAAGTGAATTATGAACCATTATTGTTAGTCTCCTGGATTCAAATGCCTTTTTATCACATTTCTACAGCTTATTACCATGGGAATCTTTTGCAGGGCGTTTGAAATATATACTATAATTTTTCAACTGTTACGTGAAAAATCATTTACACATACCTTATGAATTTTTCGTTAAGTTTCAGAGAGTCTAAATAGAATCCAAAGTATTCAACTATATCATCGACAGCAGCAGCAAACTTCATTCCTTCCTCTCCAACAATTTTATAATACTCAATACTGTCAATGTAATTTGTGAAATTATTTAGAATTTCATCTTTAACTTCACTGAAGTTTCTTAGTAATTGTAAATATCCGGCATTTTCATAATAAGCCCACGCATCTTGGTCGCATAAAACATTTTCCTGAATATCTAAGGCGAGTGTTTTAATTTCTGATAGAGCAATTTTAAGACTTGTCTCGTCGGTCAAAAGCTCATATAAAAATCTCTCTAAATTTGCCTTTCCAAGTAGAATATTTCCTGAAGTAAAATTTTTAGCTATGTCGTATTTTAATCCTACACCTTCGTTCAGATAGTCATGAATTAAATCATGTATGATATCAATTGGTCGAAAGAGAGTGCTGTCAATGGTTTCAATTTTAACATCTAACGCCTCAAGTCTCTTTTCAAAGGACAATGCTTGAGTTTCGAAAGAAAAACATATCTGACTTAATTCGTTCTTATTTGCTTCTAATACCTTTAGAGGGTATTCAATAGCACTTTGGTATACGCTATGTCTGACGGATAACCAGTTTTCAATAGTTATTATGA
Source organism: Arcuatula senhousia (assembly GCA_963971305.1). Lineage (NCBI taxonomy): Eukaryota > Metazoa > Mollusca > Bivalvia > Mytilida > Mytilidae > Arcuatula > Arcuatula senhousia. The sequence goes on from OZ020304.1 coordinate 53,290,973, forward strand.
AAGTCTGAACAAGCGTTTGCAATTCCTTTTCAGCAAAAGTTATAATTTCACTATACAACTCGTTCACCAATTGTTTTAGACTCTCTAAGATTTGTCCAGTCTCATTAAGATAGGTCAGATAAAGACTCACGTCGTCCTTAAGAGAGTCAATGTTTGTTATCATCGAGTCTTGCAATAATTTCTTAGGAACAACATTCGAGTTTAAGCTTCTCGAAATATTTTGGTATTGGTAGTTAAATAATTCCTCTCCCTCAGCATACGCATTAATTAGCTGAGTATAATTTACCATAGTTACTTTAACGATCTCTTGCCTATTGCTTAATCGATTGCTGACTTGACTATATATGTATTTTCGTAACGACGATTCTGAATTATCAAGGGAATTCATATAAACTATATCTTCTTGAATATTACTTATGAACTCTTTATAGTTCAAAGCAACGACATGCCCATGCCGCTCTTCCAGGGCATCCCGGAATCGGACAAAATTTTTCTCAACAATGTACATTTGATAGTCATAGAGAAAACTTTTTATTTCGCACATCCATTTAAGATTTTGAAACTCTATTGAAGTTGCTTCTTCAGTATCATGTATAGCATGGTGAAGGTCGTGAAGAACCATTTCTTTAACGTGATGAAGTTCCTCCTCAAATATCTCTGCTGTTTCATGCAAATCTTCTAGCTTTGCTTTGTCCATTTTTGATGAGACTTCTTTAGCAAGCATCAATTTTTCAGAGAGAATCTTGGATACGTTGGCCGTAATAAATTTATCAATAGCGTATTTTGATATGCCACCATAAGACAAATCTGTTTCAAACCCGTACAGTTTACAAGGTACCGGACAATCACATTTATTGTCCATTATTAAGGGAAAACGGTCTGTAAATACATAAATAATCTAATTTATTTAAACACGTAGTTCAAATAAATATTTACAACATCAGTATCTGGATAACATATAAAACAAAGATATCTTAAAGTTATGCCATACAAATTTAAAAGAATAGGTTTAATACTGGGTCTCCTTGTCGGTTGCCATCCGACCAGTTTGAATCCAGTTATGGTAACAAAAAGAATCCTTATAATTTATATGTTATAATTTAGATTATCAAAATTACTGTCATTTTAACTATAGTTAGCAAATGCTTTTAACAGTTTTTGAAACTAGTTCTGTATTTTAGTGTTAGTATAAAACAATTTGGTTACAGACCGTTGGTTGCACTTTAAAACCAACATCTTATTAAATAATTCATATGGTGTGCGTGTGTGTTAGGGTATAATGCTCTTTTCGGCGCATATGGGCGATAAAGGGCGGTCAATTTTAATGGTGGAGGAAACCACCTATCTTGGGCAGGTAACTGACAAATCTATAGCTAATCATATACAGGTTCGGAAGTCCATTTTTCGTAATTCGAACACCACCTGAGAGGAGATTGGCTAGTGATCAATAGTGTGGTATTCAAACCAGCGCGTTAGACAACTCGGCCACCCAGCCCCCCATTCAATTAGTAAAGAAACAGATATGGATTGGAAATTATTAGAAAATCTGTAACATTATACCAATTTAATTTTTTTTTACCATGACTTACCTATGACATCACGTAAACATGTAAAATATTGGGCAATAGTGCATACGGCTGGCTTTCCTGTAAATAATGTAGGTATTTCATGTCAGTAATGGGGCTCAATACATAAATAACTATTGTATATAATCAATATTTGGTATGCTTTAACTGAAGTTACTTTTTTAAACTCCGTTTAAACGCAACTTTTGCTATCTTGATATTATAGTTTTTTTTTGTCCAAATAACATCATTAAAAGCTATAGCTACAAATAAGATTATTTTGGACATTGAAAGGACAAAGGTAATCAGGACCGATACGGACAATTACCTTTGCATCACTACTTCAACACTCAGATACCAATCTTTACTAAACAAGTGTCACACTAGAAAATGCTTACCATTTTGATGTGGCATGTAAAAGTGTCTACACTGACAAGACGCGTCAGCGATCTTAGATAAACAATTCAGTTTACAACTGGTCTGAGAATAATGAGTAACATATTCCAGCTTCTTTTCACTGCAATTTCCGTAAGGTTCGGGAAGATTATTGATCTGCCGTAAAAAAAGAGTAAACGTAAAAGACGTAAGAGATATCTATTAAGACGAGAACTTGGAGCATGTATTAATTTACCCTAATATTTTCGGCAACCTTTGAAAATAAAATGAGAGTCAAACTTTTTCCTGTATTTTGATAGAAGCAGAGATACCAATGGGGCATCCGAATGTCAAAGTCCAAAAGGGAAGAGACAAAACCAGTAAACACAAACAAGGACAGGACGAAAAAACAGACAACATATAAAACACGGAAACACATAAACTACTGAATATCAATTAACCACAGGAACTCTATAGTGGTAATGAGCATGAACTTAAATGCTTCGGAAGAGTAAGCAGTTCCTATCGGCTTTAACACACATGTCGCGCTGCCAATTTCCAATTTTCATTTTCAAGCATTCGTTTGGACTGGTTTTCAATCTTTATCTTTAATCTAACGGTTGCATGTGGCAAAGCCGTGTAAATGCTCCTAAAGTTTTATTTTTAGCGAATGATTTCATCTTTAAGAAGTTAAATGATCAAGTAAAATTGACGCCAATCAATATGTATGTATGTATAGTGTATGAACGCCTTAAGAATTTGTTGGTTTAGTAAGGGTATTGAGAATTCCCCAATTTTTTTTCTTCATTTTTTTCATCAATTAATAAATATTTATTAAAATTTCTATCTATGCCAACCTCTGTTAATCGAACTCCAACAAACACGTGTGCCCCGGGTGATACGGCTTGGCCCAAAGCATGGACCATTGGTAATTCATCCTCATCATGAACAAGAAACTTTAGACCAGCAGCACCATGTGGCCCAGGCATGTACTCATATTGCTCTATATTGACTTTCAATCTCAATCCACTTTCTATCCCTAAATTTAAAATTTAATTGTATTATAAAAGTATAAAATAATGTATTAACCAACTTCTAAAATAATGGACACCAATCTAAATTTCGTAAAGTGTTATTTAGCCATGTAACATAAACAGACGAAGCAAACAAGTACCAATGGTCATCAAAACGTCAAAAGTCCGAAACGACATAGAAAAAAACTGGTAAACGCGAACGAGACATCAGGGTAAAAACACAAAAACAACGTGAACTCAAGTCGTGACGAGTGTGAACTCAAGTGCTCTTGAATATTAAGCAGTTCCTATTTGATCTAACATACCGTCGCGTTGCTAATGGTGAACTCAGCGTGTTAAATTAGGTAAAGGAAACCCCCGAAAAAACTATGACAAACCAACATCTGTGCTCAACTGAGAGATAGAATTTCCAATATTTGTATATGAGCGCGTGATGTCTTCCACAAAATTTCTAAAGTGAAGACAACAGAGGAGCAACATAACCTTGTGTTAGCATTAATTGTGTCAGAATTGATGCCCATGAGACTGAGAATGTCACCAAATCAAGTTGGTAAGTCAATTTAACAGAAAGTGAAGTTAAAAAAGAGAGCTTGTCTGCCATCTTTTGTCAAGAAGTGATCAATTGGGGGATTTTTTTTCTTGCCTTCGCCAATATGCATGGTTATCTGCACCTACTCGACCCATTTTCTTTGTCATAGAGTTTTAATTAAGCTCTTAGTGTATGAATTAAGTGAATATGTTGTAAGGTGATAACACAACAAGCAAACTGGGAGGGTCAATCTTAAATTTCCAAAAAGAAAAAAAAAACAATGCAAAATCACACCAATAAAATTGAAGATCGCAATGATCCTATAACTTGGTGCAGGAATTTCAAAATGTGTATGGTGCTGTACCTTGTTGCGATTTCAGGGCCCGGTAGTAGTAAAAGATACAATTGAACTCAGTTTGCGAAACACAATAGGAATACTAGTATGTCATATAGGTGGGTCCATCTTATGATAAACAAAAAGTTACCCGGTGATGTTACAAAATTCTCCTTCTCTCTTTTGTGCCAAGTGTAACAAACGCCATGATCTGTAAGTGTAGTAGTGAACTCATCCGGACTACATTTGCTGTCCCGCCATGTACATCTTAAAAAATCAAGATATGCCAAGGCAAATTATAAATATTCAATCAACAATCATAGACAAAGAACATAAGAGCCAGTTGTTGTTTTTATAGTGTATCTGCATGGTTCATATTGATATAATTTAGAAATCACACAGGGATACATAGAATGGTGTTATTGTGTGTGTGCGGGTGGGGGGTGGGTGTTGCCATGATTCCTATTTGTTAGGTGTGTTTGGATGTATATATATGATTATTGAAGAACGTTTATGATTCGAATCTTCTGGATAACAATAAACAAGTAAATGAATTTTATTCTGTCCATTGACTATTTAAAACAGGTATGCTTTGATCTTTAAATGTTATACTTTACTCAAATATGAAATCCTGTCTACTATGAGCGGTTTGAAGAAACAAATTATCTAGTGTAAGGTTTTCAGTAAACACTTGGAAACTGCTGGAATTAAATGAGTCGTCTGGGGAATACATCTCTTCAATTAATCTATATCGTCCTTGGTTTGCTGTAAGGGAACTCCTGGAATTGTATACAGATTAAACATTTTACTAAATAAATATTGATGTATTGAAAGCCCTTTTAAGATTTTAGAATAGAAAATTATCATCCTTTAGCTTCTCATATTTTGTATGTATATCTGCAAGAAACTTCACATTTAGAGAAGTTCGAACGTTTAAAATTGAAAAACTATAACCGATCGTCTGTTTGAGTCGAAACAAAGCCAACAAAAAGTAACAACAGCGATAAAAAAAAACTCCGTTAATTTGTTTTTATCGATTTTAATTTTATTCTTACTTAAATGCATTTTGATTGCATATTGTGACAGAGGGGAACTTCAATGTTTTGTTGAAATTTAGTTTCACATTGACTGTAGTTGGTCGACTGTAGTAATATAACATCCGATCAACAATCTGGTATGTCAGGGCTCCGAGACAGGTTAGTATCAAAACTAACCACAGGCATCTGAAACACAAACACCAAGTTTTTTAAATAATCAAAAACAAAAAAATCAAAAAGTACTTTGCATTCGAAATCTGCAATAGTTGAAACGGCCTTTTTGATTTAAGACCCAATTACACTAAATAAGTTTAGTGTAAAGAAGAAGGGCCTCAATCACGGTCAATTCAGACTCATGGTAATATTATGTCTATACAAGTCTTAGTTGACTGCAACGCTTTTATTCTAAAAATATTGAATATATTTACAATTCTTATCAGCTTTTTTTCTAGTTTAGTCTAGTTTTTCGAAAAATGAACTTTTAAGGCTTATTTTAATGTACTAGTCTTGAGAGCATTCAGACTATTATCAATCATCTGAAGCCCTTGCTATTCGCAATGGAGCTTACGTTACCAAAAAATTATTTATGCTATAATGGTGTTATTAATGATCGTTTTGATTTATTAATTATCTAGATCACAATGACAGACCTGGGTTCAATTACATACTAAAGTAATTAATTACAATTCAATTACAATTACATTTTTTCAGTCATATTACACATTACATTATCCAAAATTTTTAAAAGTAATTAATTATATTACAATTACTTTGGTAATGTAATCAATTACTTTTCAATTACTTTGTATGTGATTAGTAAAACACAAAATACACTTGTGAAAATAATTTTGTCAAATGAATGTACATAAAGCTATGATCTCCTGTTGCATACAGCAAGAATAAATTCACTTCATTTATAAAGCCTAACTGGTTACAGGCAATTATTTCGGACATCTTTGTTCAAAAACTTTCCCAAAATTAGGAACTGTCCAATTAGTTTGAAAAACTGGATTAGAATAAAATGATGGCTAAAATATATCTTGCAATTCCTGTGTGGTGATACATGTAAACCTTTGGAGCATATATTTGTTTAATGTTTTCAATTTAATTTTCATGTGCTATTTATTTTTTATGAACCAGCTTTTTGATATTTATTTAAGAATTCTTAATTCCAAAATGTTAAGCTTGAACTAATTTATTTAATTATGCAATTATTATGTGATATTACAATAAGACAACTGCCCAAAAAGTGTTCTATTTAGAAGCCATATTTGACATTCTTTTGACAAAATATTTCAGTCTGTTGTTTTAGCTGATTGAACATTGAAAAGGTTTTTGTTTTTCTCTATTAGATGATCAAATTTATTGCCCAGGGCTTGGTGTTCTGTTGTTTTAGTGATTAAAGGGCTTGAGTGTCAATCAAATGAACTGTTTATTTAAAGGAAAATACTAATTTACTAAACACAGTAAATGAAATACTTATTTTTCTATTTGTCTTCTATTTGTAATTTTTTTAACTTTGAAAGAATAAGCAAATATTTTATGTTCATTACCAAAAAGGTGTCATTTTCATGTGAACATTTGCTTTTTTGTTAAGTTTAAATATACTACATGTACTATGAATTCATGAAAATGTATCATGCTTATATTATCCTTAATCATTCTGTAAGCAATGTAATGATGTAATTGAAATGTAATTGGCATTACATGCAAAATATGAAAAGTAATTCATTACTTTCAATTACAAGTAATTAGAATTTGCCTCAATTACACATTACTTTCAATTACATGGAAAACATGTATTTAATTACAGCTAATTACAATTACTTTTTTAATTACCCCAGGTCTGCACAATGAGTACATATAGACGGTTTTGGGTTTAAAAATCATTTGACACTGAACACGAAAACTTTTATTCAAATCATTCATGTTCGGGAATTTTGCTGTTACTTGAAGTACTTATAATGAAAGTCACTGTAGATTTCAATTTAGGTGAACCAACTTTCACTCAACATTTGTTAACAACCAATATGTATTGTGAAATAGAAGCCTGGTAAACTCTTCTGAAAAATTATATATAGAAGAAAACACCGAAATTAAAAGTACTATACATTTGTACTAGTATATAGTAACATAGTTATGTTTCATTTCTGAGATAACTGTAGAATGTTCAGTCTAAAATAAATACAGACTTCTTACGAAATTTAGAAAAAATACTAGTATATAACCCTGTATGTAAAACTAACAGTACCTTCTGGTTCTTGAACCACCTCCTTTCGACAGAAACCGACATCCATGGATTGACGTATCTGCTCCAAACTGACTTAGTCTTTTTATTAAGGTTCTGTTGCCACCTCGTTTTTCCTCAGAGATGGGTTGTTCCGTGGAAATATGTCCCCTTTGAAATAGCGAGCCCTTCATTTTAATATTTTTTTTTCAAAATTAACAATTGTTGAATAACAATTACAGTGTTTAGTAAATGACCTTCTATATTTGTTTAATGCCCATCATTAACAACGCAAAGTTAATGGTCTAAATCCAATCGACCCATGCTAAAAGTTTTTATTTGTTTAATTCCACAATGGGACATATCAATATTTCTGTTTAACTCTTTAACCTATAAATAATGCAAAAGTTTTTATTAATTATTTGGTTTATGTCTCCAGTTGAATGAAATTGTAATTAAATTGTCATTATCGTAGATGACCAAAATTATTTGACAGACCAGCAATTTATTCAAATGTCTGCGAGAGCGATTTGGTTTCCTAAACTTGGTTAGACAATCTTATAATGAATACCTGTACTACATTGTAACTGACAGCTTCAGTGATGACTTGACGTTCTCAAAGCATGTATAGTTACGATTTAACAGAATGGTCATTTGAGTCTTTGGTAGTGACTATCTATCACTGAGAAGTTATTGTAACGTCTGCTACTTTAGTGGCAGTCAATAAAAATTCCAGGAGTGTAGTCATATGGCTGTATATGTAGCCGAACTACCCTGTAGCACAGATAAAATACCTCTCGGTCTCTATTTTGTGACTATCTGCATTTTATTTGTTTCCAGAAGCTTGAAATGAATGAAACCTCAGATTTTATAGAAAATCTGCTTCAAAATTAAACTTACATCTCGAACTTTACACCTAAGACGTTGTATAGAGCTCTATGACAAGCGTGATGAATTGAACTTTCATGATATTGTCATTTTCAGAAACTGCTTACTCATCCGGATCACCTGCATTCACTCTCATTTTGACTAGAATCACGTTGCTGATTGTGGGTAAGCTTTGTTGTTACATATGGTTGCCCAATTGATACACATTTTCTTTTGCATTATGCATGTTATGTATAACAATATTCTTTCTGCTCCAGCTTATGAAGTTTACGTATCGAAACTGATTTGTTATTCTAGAGTATGTTTGGTGTATAACGAATTCTGTTATAGAGCGTCATGTCTATAAACAAATTGATTACACAGGGAAATGTTTCTCCTGGGTTGTAATCGTCACTTTAAGACCGAAGACATCATATGCTCATGTACAAATACGAGTTCTCTTGTTCATTGAGTATATCATGGATATCCGACTTCGGCTCATTGTTTTCACAAAATACAAAAAAAAAACAAAAATCTTAAAATAGAACATGCAAATTGAACGTAATCCACTGATTACCGTGACACACCGGAAGCGACAATACATGAGCAGTTGCATTAACTTTTTCCATATAATTCTATGCAACAATTCCCGTGGATCATACTTCTATATAAATGATACAGATTTTTTATTGCATTTTTTAAGAAAAAAAAGTTCACGGGGGCCACATACAAAACCACACATGGTGAACAAAGCTTATTGTTTAGTACTTCCAAAACCCTATGACAAACCAACATCTGCACTCATCTGAGAGATGAAAATCCCATATTTGTCTATAAGCGCATGATGATTACCGTTAAATTTCTTGAGTGACGACAGCAACCGAGGAGCAACATAACCTTGTGAAAACATTTTTTTTGGTCAAACTTGACGCTCTGCCAAAGAAATCGATGCAATTACCGCTAGCTCTGGAGTAAAGAATCAATTGTGAAGCGGACTGAATGTTGCTACACAAGAAGGGAAAGTTAACAATTGGAAAGTTGAACATGTTAAAGTCATCACGTTTGTCATAGAGTTTTGTTAAAAGTTTTCCTTGAGAGTCTATTTCGAGATGAAGATCTAAATATGAAGCAGAATTCCTGCATCTGTTGTGTCTTTTATCTCGAGTTCCTGAGGATATATGAGATGTAAAAGGTCACCAAATCTAGAATTGTTCAGTAAAAGGATATCCTCAATATAACGGAGCGTGAGGTTAAAAGAGAGAGCCAGTCTACGATCTTTTTGTCTAGAACAGATTGTAAGAAGTCCGCTTCATATGAATGAAGAGACAAATCAGCAAGCAAAGATGCACAATTTGTGCCCATTTGTATCCCCATTGTTTGCTGAGAAACATCTCCACCAAATGGAAGAAATATGTTGTCCATAAGAAAATTGAGCATGTCGATTATTTGGTCTTCTGTAACTTTATTCTTAATTGTAGACTCATTGACAAAGTAAGTCTTAGTATAATCGACTACCAGATGTTTGTTCCTGCGTTTCCGTTTTAATTTTGGATAAACTGCGTTTAATTTAGTTAGATATGCCAGTCGGTTTGAGTTGTTAATGTGAAATAGAAGTATCAAGATAAAGTGTAGACAAGTCGAAAGTTTCGATGTGTTACAAGATGACACTGATTTAGTGTTCAGAATCACCATCAATTCTTTCGAATTCTTTAAGATCTGATTGAAACTTTTTCTGGAATAACAGCAATCAAAATATTTTTTGAAACATGATCTAATTGCCCCCATTTTTATGACACCGGAATGAAGTTCTGTTTGTTTTGATGTTTATGTATACAGGGATGTGGTGTCATCACTTTTTGCACCATTAAAAAAGCTGAAGAAGGTAATTCTTGAAATTTTGTTAAATCATATTTTCAAAGAAACTTAAAAAAGGTTACTCAGTCCAGATTGTTTTTTTTTTCTTTTCGCTAGTTCACCTTGATAATAATTAAACGATCCCTATTTGAAAGATAATTTCTATTTACAAAACGAATAGTTCATTAATATTATGTTATACAATATTCCAACCTGTAAGATGGTTATAATAATATTTGTGTATATCACTTTGAAGTTGCAACCTTAGCAATTAGCTCCAAATTAAACAAACAGACGGAAAGCCAGTAGACAGGCTTTAAATCTATCCTCTCTAAAACTTGATACTTAAACATGATAAAGATGACATTTTCAATTGATATTTTATTTGCTTTAATTTAACCAACTATATAACGTTTGGACTTAGGGACACGTTGCTGGGTGCTGTTTCGTTTGCTTTTTATTTGTCTTTTTTGTCTTTGTCATTTTTTTTTGGATTTATGATATTTGAATGCTTAGAGTATAGCCTTATAAATGAACGCAAACAAGCTTTGATGTAAATCCGATTTCGGTGAAATAAAAAAAAGAAGAATAAGATATGGTACTGCATCTGAAACAAAAAAAAACCAAGGAACAATTGATCCGTAGTAGCTGATTCATAATAATACACCCTTATAGAACTTCCCTAGTTTGCAAAAGTTGCACTATAACCTTCTACAAAAAGCTTTGTAAATACCAGCGATAAATTACATGCATTTGTATGTAAAAGACCCATTTAATTGTGGACCGCTAAATAGTGCACCACCTTCCCACCTCACCCCTTTTCTTGTGGTTTTCAAAATTACTGTTCCTTTGTTTCCCACCCCACCCCAACATTTTATTTATCATCGTCATTTCATGTTAATTTTATCATCCTTTTAATGTTCATCGCCTTTAAATAACCTATATAGCGTTGCAAGGGCGTAAAACACCAACTCACTCACTCACCAAATACCTATGTTTATACGTGTTTTTTTACAGCCTGCAAATGTTTACAGCTATGAAATAAACCACAAAAACACAATACGTACATTGTATGCTCAGTCCAACCTTGCTTTCAACTTTTCGCCCTAAAGGTCAAATGAGTAAAAATCGCAGGATGACAACTATATGCAATGTTGAATAAAATATGAACCATTAGAAAAGATTTATGATTCAATGTAAATATTGAAAGAAAAATACTCCCAGGTTTCAGTTGCAGTTCAGTCGTGTCAAACATTGCAAAATGCTGTATAGAGGAAAAACGGGAAGCCAAAATGTAAACAGCACCAACTTTAAATCATCATGTGCTTTTTGAATATTTTTACAATCTGCACTTGCTTTGCCATCTACACGAATATTCTATTAGTCAAACCAGCGGACCAGCAGTTTTTCGGTGGTTTGGAATAGTTTATATAGTTTACCTTGTTATACCGGAAAAAGAGTTCCAACAGGGTATAACATGCGCCGTTTTGACGGTATTCTTTTCAACAAAAGAAATTAATTTTAAAAAGAATTGAATTCATATTGCAGTCAAATTTTTATATGGAGTATTAACATAATTTAATTAGGAGCTACTAAGCCAGTACAATAAACCTAATTGATATAAAAGATTATATTTTGGTAATTTGCGCACGATATACTGCTTCCTCACAGACATTCAAATAATAAAGCTGATAGATTAATTAATAATGTAACAAACAGAGTATTCCTCGAAGTATTTATGAGTGTGTCCACAATGCAAGTTACATGTATATCTCTTGATTTACTCGAACAAGATAAAGTTTTAAGACACGGTTGAGCTGCTTATACAGTCTGCTTCATATTTGGATCCACATCTCGAAATAAACTCTCTAGGAAGACTTTAAACGAAGCTCTATGACAAATGTGATGACTACAGCTTTCCAATCGTCAACTTTCCATTTCGACTGACACTAAAATTGCTAACACAAGGTAATGTTGCTCCTCGGTTGCTGTCACACCATGCGCTCATAGACAAATATGAGATTTCTATTTTGCAGAGGTTTGTCATGGGGTTTTGTTCTGTCTCCATTTATCGGATTGACAATTGGTAGCACTACGGCTGTGCAATAGCAAACAGGAACTGCTGACTCCTCCTGCGCACCTTAGTTTACTCTCGTTACAACTTGAGTTCGCGTTGTCGATTTCTGGTCAGTTGACTTTGAATTTTTATGTTCTGTGTTTTTTGTAAATCTTTGAATATTTGTTCTTTTGTCCATATCTTATTTTTTTATTTTATTTTTTTTAAGATAATAACAAGTTTATTCAACAATTACTCGTTACAATTTACCCTAGTGGACCGCGCAATATCCAAACTAAGGGGTGTAGGTAATCATCGAGTTCGAGTTCGAGTTCGAGTCAGAGTTAAAGTTCGAGTTAGAGTTCGAGTTACAATTCGAGTTCGAGTTAGAGTTCGAGTTAAAGTTCGAGTTATTTTTCGAGTTCGAGTTAAATTTTGAGCTAATTCGAAACAGTAATTTTCATAGACATAGTCGAGTTACGACTCGAGTTAGAGTTCGAGTTCGAGTTAGAGTTCGAGTTACAAATCGAGTTCGAGTTAGAGTTCCGACCTAAAGAAAACCTATTTTTAGCAAACTACAAAATAAAGAAATTGCAATTTAAAAGATCACAACGGAAAACAGAAAGCAGTCTTCAACATGACTAGAGGTTACCGCTGGCCGTCTTGCATTGACCCAAGACCAAAAATACAATGCATAAGATTTAAAACCAATCCCTAAACAAACTAGAAAAACTGTTAGTCGTGGCTTACTAATAAATACCCCGCTACCTCTTTCCTAAAAACAGATCAAATTTTAAACTAGGGGTGCAAATCTACACTTTTTCACGAAGATTGTGTGAAAGTTTCACTGACATCCATTGATGGGTTTGGGAGAAGATGCGGATAGCTGAATAGCGAATTCCATGTTTCGCTTCCCCAAAATCAGTTTGATCAAATTTTAAAAGAGGTGCATATCTGCATTACGTCACACAGATTGTGTGAAAGTTTCATGAAAATTCATCAAGGAGTTTAGGAGGAGTTGTGATAAGAGATAGGTACCCTAAAGTGTAAATAAGGCAGGACGGACGGACGGACGGACGGGACGATGAACAGACACCTCTATCACTATATACGCCCGATTTTTTCAAGAGGGGGTATAATGATAAACGAAAGACTCAATTCTGGACATAGAACAATAAATAATTTGTAACTCTAACTCGAACTCGATTTCTAACTCGAAATCTAACTCGAACTCTAACTCGAACTCGAACTCGAACTCTAACTCGAGTCGTAACTCGACTATGTCTATGAAAATTACTGTTTCGAGTTAGCTCAAAATTTAACTCGAACTCGAAAAATAACTCGAACTTTAACTCGAACTCTAACTCGAACTCGAATGGTAACTCGAACTCTAACTCGAACTTTAACTCTGACTCGAACTCGAACTCGAACTCGATGATTACCTACACCCCAAACTAAGGGTTCCTTTGTTTTACACATCCCTCTGACCCAGGAATAATCATAGGGATAACACAACAGTCCCCTTTTACCTTTCTTACATATCTTATTTATCTACATATATACATATCTTATTTAATCATGTTGTTACAAAAAAGGCTTATACAATGTTCATGTTTTGTTCTAATTTGCTTGGTTATTTCTGGGTTAATTGATTATCTCCCTACGTAAAGAGAAAGCTTTTTTTTGTTTGTAACAATATATTTCAAATTGTAAGATCTAAATAATTATAATTTGCCATATCATATTGAAGAAAAAACCTTTACAATTAGCTTTAAATTGAAAAAAAAGATCAAAAGCTGGTAAACAGGTTTTGAATTTTTAGGACATTATAAAAATTAATTTTCAATTTTGCGACTTCGTATCTCAATTTCTTCTACATCAAAAGATGACATTGTTAATTTGTTTCAATGTTTGATTTCACCATCACAGTAATACTAAGTTAAAGAAAAAGGACAAATAAGAAAATTTTATACGCAAGTTCTTTTTAGGTGCAAAAAGCACAAAAATTGTTGGTGACCTAAAATAAATCCCCTCTTAACATTGTAAAAATGCGCTGCAACATCTACAAAAGCTCTACAAGCGCAAAAATATGATTAATTTCAAACATTTGTTAATCAAGAAAAACCCAAAGATCAATTCGTCTTCTAAAAGCTACCCTGATTTCCATTTTTCGTCCCATAAAGCAACAATTGGTCATCGACCATTTTAAGGTTATCAGACTCATATTTGATAGAAGAAAATTCCCCTTAAAACGGAGAAAAAATTACAAATTCAGGAAACCATTGGTCGTGTATCAAATATGGACGGTATATTTGTTTTTCATCATTTTGAATAGTTAAACGGTATCAAGAGACAGATAACACTGAAATTGGGAACCAAGGTATTGCAAGTATAGATGAGTGGTCAGAATTGAATGATATTGTTATTGGTTTGACTGTTCGATATAGAAACAGATCTGTCTTTCTCTGTGTTCCTTTTTAAAGAGAGCAATAATTCCATCTTCAAAACAGTTTTATGTTTGTAACATAAGATAACACTTTATGTCGTTATTCAAGGACACGTAGTTTCTGGTCGATCCTCTAGCTGCTACATGTACTCTACCATCTAACAGATTCTTCTGAAAGTTACTGATCGATTGATTGTCCACCATTATTATGTTATTTTTAATGGTCATACTGATGTCATAAAGTGCAATCTAAAGTCTCCTTGGCATCATTAGGTTTGTGAATAACAGGTCGAAAAGTTCACAAACAGACAATAAACTTGCACCAAGAAATAAACCCATTGATCCTCCTATGTCACCTTAAAAATAAACAATAAATATATATTGTCAGTTAAATTAAAAATGTATTGCTCTTTTCTCCAAAAGTTTATACTAAATATTACATGTACCACATGCTCTTAAATCTCGTTACATCTATAGCATGAGGGTCATCGGTCTGGAGGGTTATATCGCCCGAGGGGTTCAACAGAATGTAGTACGGATTGACATTTTAGTTTATATTAAAATTACGCTGTGTAAGAAATTATGTGTTTTTGTTCACTGGGGGATGCGATTTATGGTAATTATTATTCGTACGGAATGATGGCTTATAATTCATTATAAAATATATATAAAGAAAATCTTAATACCAAAGTATAAAAGTGTAGAATAATTTTATGTCTAGACATTTTAAAAAGTTCATGTGTAATATTGCAAAATGGCTTCCTTAGATCCGCAGTTTTACCTTTTAAAAGATGGATGTTCTAGTGTAATCACCTTGGTACACACATGTTAACTATACTTACATATAAGTGCAAACAAATCATATGCTTTCTGCTGAGTGATTTCTTCATAACTCATCTGCTTATAGAATATATCAAGTTGAAGAAAATTTTCTCTGAAATATAAAAAAAAATCGCTTACCCAAAATTAAGTTAAAATAGGAATGCTTTATGGTGTAAGGATTCTCTGTGTTATCTTTAGTCAAGATGCTAAGATTTTACACGTCTAAGTTTGCATTTAATGTTATTTAATATAAACATTTCCTATGTAAAATAGAATGGGTTAAAATAATTAAAAAAAACAACAATGGCAGTAAAGATACTATCGTATAGCGGGCTAATTTCGCGGTGGTTCAGTTAACGCTTATTTTCGCGGGTCGACGGAAACCGCAAAAATAAATTCCATGAAAGTATCCAACTAATGGAAATCATGTACAAACCAATTCACACACCGCGAAAATAAAACCCGCACATTTTTTTCAAATACTTAATTACACAAAAACCGCGAAAATAATCCGCTATACGGTAACAAAACTACCGAACTTTGATGTTCAATCTCAAATGTCCAAGAAGAAAAGACAAATAAGACAACGACATAATTGAGAAATTGAAGATCGCAATCGAATGGAATGAAACGTCATATACAAGTAAGTTAGTTACATTACTTTCCAAATTATTATATACTTATTTGAAAATTCAAGTCGTCTGTAGACATATTATTGTACAGAAAAAAAATTGTGTTCTGTAGTGTTTAAAAAGGAAGGAAGACTGAATAAATAAACATAACACAAGTATTTGATTTGTTGAATTTATCATATCATACCTTATAAAATTGTTGTCAATTTCTTTTGATTTTAGATATGAAGCGAGATAATCGTTTAAATTATCCATGGCTCCGAGAAACGCTTCTCCGTCTGTGCCAACAGTTTCATACAGTCTAACAAGTGAATTTAAGTACGTATAATTGGACGTGATTTCTTCTTCTACAACGTCGACTGGACGCAAAAAGTCAAAATTACCGGAAAAATTGTAATATACAAACGCATCTTCGTCACTGAGAATGGTATTAAAGATGTCTATATGTAAATCCTTAACTTGATCTAATTCAGTTGTCAGTTCAGAATCATCTTTGAGTATTAACTGCAATAAATTACTTAAATTTAATCTGCCATTTTTCATTTCTGTAGACATAAAGCTTTCAGCGATGCTGTACTTGGAACCCGAACTATTTACAAAGTAATTGTCGATTTTTTGACTTATGGTATGAAGATGATTAAAATATGAACTATTGACGATTAAGACTGTGCTGAACAATGAATGCAACTGGTCTTCAATTGATGATAAAAGTTTTTGTGCCGAGGAACATTGCTTTTCAAATTCAGCATGTCTATCCTGTAGAATTCTAAGGGGTCTCTCTATAACTTCATAATAGGTAACAGCACGTGCATACATCCAGTTTCTCATTAGCCATCTGAAGTCTTCCCGGCTTTTAAAAATAGCTTCTTCTGTCAAATTATGATAATCATACACATTGTCAGTAAGGTCTTTTAAATTACTCAATACATCAATGGTTCTGTTGAGGTAACTTTCAAACCTTACCGAGTGTTTCCTTGCGTAGTTATTATGTGAAAGCGAGTCTAATAACAACGGTGCCGGAACTGCGTAATCATTGTGCGATTTTGGCGCGAAGTCATACGTATAGTTAAAGATTCCTACTCCTTCCTGATATGCTGTTATTAATTCTGAAAAATTAACTAACGACCTCTTAATAATTTCTTGTCTGTTGTTCAATGACGAAACTGTTAGATAGTACAAGAAACTTCTTACGGAGTCATGACCAAAGCTTGTACTATTCAGGGATCTTATGTTATTTTCTATCTCGAGAATAAATTCATTGTAACCTAGTGCAATAATATGGAAATTACGTTCTTCGTAAGCATCACGTGGTCGAATGAAATTTTTTGCGACGACATATTCTTGATAACCATAAAGCCAGTTTTTCCATGAGCAAACATGATGCACATAATTTGAAACCTTAGAAAAAGAAACATTAAATGTCTCCAAAGATTGAAAAAAATCATTCGAAAACTTTTCTTCAAGTTTCAGTAACTTTGATTTAAAATCATGGTAATAAAGTCTAAATTGGGAGAGTTTATTCTTATCCATTCGAGATGTAACTTCATTAGCTGTTTTCAAATTATCTTGTAAGTTCTGAGTTTCGTTTAGATGTAGGAATCTGTCTGAACTAACTCTTGACGTGGACGCGTAAGATATATCACTCTCATAGGCATTGAACTCACACGGCACTGGACACTCACATTTGTCTTCGTAAAGAATCGGAAATGTGTCTGAAAAAAATAATGTCAAGAAGAAGTACAAATCAAAGGAGATTTATTTTAGTGTAGGAAACAATATTTATACAAAATATGACTATATAAATCTCCCAAATGTTTATTTTTGAACAAAGCAATAATAGTTTTGGTAACGATACATTAGATGTAAGCGTCTAGAAGATTTTCATTTGGAATCTTAGCTTGCTTGTTAATCATAACGCACTAAATCGTTCTCAGAGCTGACCCCCGATGACATCATATGAATGTTGAAAAATTAATTGAAATGTACAAGAGATTTTGAAAAGATGAAAATGTAAAAAGTATTTTACTAAATTTATGTGTTGTCTTGCATTTTCGTAAATTGAAAAAAAATGTATATATTACCAATTAATTCTTTTAGGCAAGAGTAGTACTGCCCTATTGTACACACCGGCGGATATCCTGAAAGAACATGAAATTACAATGACATTTTAGTCATCTCATTGCTAAGTTAGGAAAAAAATTAATGACCCAAAAAGCCATGTGATAAAATGCTTTAAAACATGTTTATCGGTATAATAAAATAATCTGTTGAATAAAAATCAAAGTAAAAAATACAAATGACAACAAAGTTCCAGACAATAAATTATGCTACGCCTGACGCGCGTTTCGTCTATTCGAGACTCATCAGAGGCGCTCTACCAAAAATAAAAAAAATTTATACCTTCAGATTCAGGATAAATGTTTTGGTTTCTAACTTTGTACTTGGATTTTTTTGTGTATTTCGAAACAGGCTCTTATGATATTTATCTCGAAATAGACACTTAAGGAAGGTTTTCAAAAGGGAGTTTTGGCAAAAATGATGACTTTAACTTTCAATCGTCATTTTTTTCTTCTTGCGTTGCAAAATTTAGTCTGCATCAGCTTATGGTGTTCGAGAATCACAATTGGTTCGTTAAACCAGAGTTTTTGGACCTTACATAGTTTCTCTTGTAGGGTGTCACGTCTGACATAAATATTGCTAACACAAGGCATGTTGCTCCTCCATTCTTGTCTTCACCTAAGAAATGTTATGGAAGGCATCATGTGCTCATAGACATATATGGGATTTCTATCTATCAGATGACTGCAGATGTTGCTTTCTCGTAGAGTCTTGTTTTGCTCTCAACCGGATTTGACCGCTGAATTGACCCTTAGCATATCGACGGGTGTGCTATAGCAAACATGACCTGCTCACTCTTCCAGAGCACCCTAGTTCACTTTTGTAAGGAGTTAAGTTTGTGATATTGATTGCTATTCAGTTGTTTTGTGTGTTTTTATGCTGTCTTTTTCTTTGTGGTGCTGTTATCGTACATGTTAACTGGTTTTGTTTTTGCCCTTTAGGATTTTTGACATTCGAGTGCCTATTGGTACTTCTTTGCTTAATTGACAAAACAAAATAGAAAGTATCTTTTAATCCAATATGTAGTTTAATATAAGAATTCATAATGAATGTAGAATATTATAATTTGGCATCAACAAACCGTTCTTAGATGGCATATAAATATGGCGACATCCACAAATGCCAGCAGCTGTTTTTGATAAACAATCTAGTTTGCATCCACCCTGGGTATACACATCAACATATTTCAATTTATTAATGCTGCAGAAGCCATGAGGTTTTGGAAGATTGTTGACCTGTAAAAAAAAGATTTTAAAAATAATTCTCCTGCAATTTTGTTTTCAGATAAATAGGATTTACTGTGTTTGTCTGTCTATCCTTTTGATTACATCCCACGTAAGAAGGAAACTTATTTTGTACATTGATTTTTTTCATTGATATTTATCATGATAGGACTGAAATAACTGAGGTTGGGATTAATACCTCATAGTTATACCAATCATAGGGCAAATAAAGTTGTTGTTATTTTGTTTTCCCTATTCTGTCTATTTCGACGATAAAATCTGATGTTTAGAACATTTTTTCTAAAAGAAATTTAAAAATCAAGTCATCTTCCCTTTATAGTCTATGCATGTTTAAATAACAAACAAAAAATGCCTAATCTTTTTTTATTTATTTCAGACATAAACCAGAACTAGATCATATATAATGAGGCCTTAAAAGGACATAAAAAGGTAAATTTCAAAATCAATGATATCGATAAAGTTTGCTATGATTTTATTGCCTAATAAAGTAGTTATCGTCGGGATCATTTTTACATTGAACAATTTTTAGCTATGCATCATTCTAATCAGTTAATCATTTACGTTTATGCCAATAGCATGCAGTGCATTGGTGCCAAATTAGGTAATGAAAATCAATTAATGCTTTGAAGACTAATTCACGTATCTCATTTCTGTTCAAACATTGTATTGTTTAATCGTGAAAACATAGACGAAAATTGATAAAACTCTAATGTGTATATTTGCTTAAGATTTTTATGCAATTCCAGTCGCATTAAGTAATTCTTGTAAACTATTGTTTAGTATACATATGATTTATTACAAAGTCAATGCAGGCAATGCAAATACAACTTTTTCTACCTTTCTTTTCAAACTAAATACAAATGACAACAAAGTTCCAGACAATAAATTTTGCTACGCCTGACGCGCGTTTCGTCTATTCAAGACTCATCAGAGGCGCTCTACCAAAAATATTGAAAATGCCAAACACTGACTAACCTTTAGTCATACTTAAAGAATCGATAACAGACCTGCAGTTTTTTTATTCTGTACGTATACGTTTTGCTATTTCAAAAGATTAAGCAGAGCACCTTAACCTTTTACGCAAATTCAGTTTAATTACTCTTTTAGGTGATTTCCCATGAGCTTTTGTCAATCGAAGAACAAATAGATACTAAAAGGAAGTTCTTAAATAAACAGACAAACCCTGAAGACACAAACAAAACAAAACAAACAACAAAAGTATAAAAACAGGGTAAATCAAGTTGTTCCTTAACAGTAAGCAATCGACCGCACAAAACCAAAGAACAATGCCATTTGCACACAGGCACTCAACTAAGCTAAATTTGCCTGTATACATATATGGCTTGGTTTTGTGATTTGTTCTCCGAAAAACATTTGTTTTGCGTGTTATATTGGACAACAAGCCAGTACAAATATGAAAATAGTAAAATCCAAGTCACTTCTTCATAATTTTAGAGAAAAAAATCATAATGATAAGCTATTGATCAATTCTTTTTCGTACTCACCTTTAGTAGTTGAACTCCAGCAAAAATATTCGAACCTGTTGAGACTGCCTGCCCTAAAGCATAAACTCTTGGAATCTCAAAACTATCGTGAATAAGAATTTTTACTCCAGCTGCATCGTGAGGTCCAGGCATGTATTCATACTGTTCTACGTTAAGATGTAGTTTGAGACCATTTTCGACCCCTAAAACAAAACAAGATTATTATTTTATTTTATTATTTTATTTTTTTATTTTTATTAAGGCCAATTCTATCATTACCTTATTTGCTAGTTCATATAGCAGTAAGAGCACTAGCTCTAAAAAATGCTCTACCCCTTACAATCCAAAAATAAATTTAATTCATGAGACTTAAAATTGTACATTGATTATTATACAACAAGTACTACTGTTCAAAATTAATCGTGATTGTAACAAAAAGGGTCTTCAAGTGAAAAAAAAATACAAAGTTCAGTAACAGTTTTTTTTTCTCGTATGCAGAACATCTTTTTTCCACCAATTGCGATCCACCAATTCTCCGGTATGACTGATTCGTTTTTGTCATTCTCTCTGGACTATGAGATTGATCATTCAAGTTCGGTAGTTTTGTTATTAAGTCGCCCAAAACAAAGTTTGGGAGACTTATTGTTTTTGCACCGTTTCTTATTATTATTATTATTATTTTTCTTATTATTATTATTAAGTCGCCCAAAACAAAGTTTGGGAGACTTATTGTTTTTGCACCGTTTCTTATTATTATTATTATTATTATTATTATTCTTCTGATTCTTTATCGTAAAGTTGTCCTCCCTAATACAAGAAAATGGTCCAAGGAAATTGAATAACACTTGTGAGATTGGATAGTGGGTCACTCAAAGTTGTGTAATGCACTTTTAAAATTTTCAAGATGGCCGCCGTTTCAAAATGGCGGCCATCGGAAAAAGTGGGCGGAATTTTTTTTTTCATCCGATCGTCTTGAAAATTGGTCATCTGGGTAAAGCGGGTATGCTGAACTCAAATCTGCGACCGGATTTGAAATCCCACTTACGATTTTTAAATGGCGGCCATTTTACTACACCCGCCCCCCTAAAAACGTCAACTTTGTCCGATTTCAACGAAATTTGATTTCTAGACTTAATTTGATGCACTGATTTGAATGGAACTCTATCCAAGGCGATTTTGGGCGACTTGTGTGTTGGCATCCCAACACAATTATACCTAGTTATTCTTCTGATTCTTTATCGAGAATTTGTCCTCCCTAATACAAGAAAACGGTCCAAGGAAATTGAATTACTCTTGTGAGATTGGATAGTGGGTCACTCAAAGTTGTGTAATGCACTTTTAAAATTTTCAAGATGGCCGCCATTTCAAAATGGCGGCCATCGGAAAAAGTGG
Source organism: Arcuatula senhousia (assembly GCA_963971305.1). Classification (NCBI taxonomy): domain Eukaryota; kingdom Metazoa; phylum Mollusca; class Bivalvia; order Mytilida; family Mytilidae; genus Arcuatula; species Arcuatula senhousia. Next base: position 53,312,989 of record OZ020304.1, read on the forward strand.
GCGGAAAATTTTTTTTCATCGGATCGTCTTGAAAATTGGTCATCTGGGTAAAGCGGGTATGCTGAGCTCAAATCTGCGACCGGATTTGGAATCCGACTTCCGGTTTCAAAATGGCGGCCATTTTACTACACCCGCCCCCCTAAAAACGTCAACTTTGTCCGATTTCAACGAAATTTGATTTCTAGACTTATTTTGATGCACTGATTTGAATGGAACTCTATCCAAGGCGATTTTGGGCGACTTGTGTGTTGGCATCCCAACACAATTATACCTAGTTACCTTTATTTTCTAAATGTGTGCAATTGTCATAGTCTTTTAAACTATCGTGTGGTACAAAAGTTTTATGGAAAACTCCAAAAAATCATCTAAATTTTATGATTTGCGATTGGTTACAGTTACCTGGAGATGATACATGACCATCATGACCATTCCATGTAAAACACACGCCATGATCTGTTAAAACCTGTCTGAAGTCTTCCGCTGCACATGGTGTCCCCTTCCATGAACAGCTATGATGATGAAATGTAGAACAAGAAAAAGTTACTGAACGATAAGTATATTTCTTTAGGCAAGCAAATAAAAAAAACGGTTAGGTTCATATCATATCATATTTTTTCTGTCCTTTTCAACGTTTACAATGATTTTTTACATTAACTATTTTCAATCTGAACAACTAGCAGTAGAACAAAATATGACTAGCAGTAATAGAATATGTGCTGGATAATATATGCAAAACATAACTAGCCGTATTTAATCCACTTAATAAATTTGCTTCTTACATATTGTTTGAAAACAATCATGTAAGCTTATTTTCAGAATTTTGGTAATCATTTTATAGTTCTTTCAAGCACCTAAAATGTAAAATATTTTAAAAATGCTTCAACTACTAATTTTTTAAAAACTCACTCCAAACTTGAAAAAAACCCAGTGAAGTTATTACTTCATCTATTTTTAGAATGTAAAAGTCCATCTTTACCTGAATATGAAATCTTTTTTCTGGTGGGCAGTGTTAAGATACATATCATCAAGTGTCAAATTAACGAAGTCTTTAATAGAATTGTTCTCAGCTCTTGACGAAAACATTTCTTCGATCATCTCGTACCATCCATGTCTGGTTGCTAATGTAGCCCTTCAAAATAATTAAAAAACAAATAGTGATATTCATAATGCAAGGCCTTGGTTTTGAACCCTGTATGTATAATTCCATTTTTACATACAATCATATTTTCCAGAATTTTAATTCACTTTTCCGAAAGTTAGGTCTGAATTTTCATTTCTTAATACATTTAAAAAAATGGAAAAAATAGTATTGTTCAATACACAGCAATGAAGAAAGCTGCGATTTTAAATTCTACTCGATATTATTTTGTACACACTTACTTGAAAGCATTTTGATTGCATATTGTAATTGCTGGAAACTGTAGGGTTTTGTTGTAGTTGACGCCAACATTGACAGTTGTAGGCGAATCGTAGTAATATATAATACGGTCTACTATTTGAAATACCAGTGCACCAAGGCACGTAAGGAAGAGTATTAACCAAAATAACCTGAAAAAGATATTTCTAAAACAGTTAATTGCATCCTTTCTTTTTTTTCCACATGAAACCCATTCTTAAAACATTTAAATCATGCTTTTTTGTACTGCTTCATAATTTTTTTTTTTTTGGGGGGGGGGCATGATGTTAGAGTTATTATTTACAAATGATGACATTCTTACATTTAAAATATGTACATGATAAGTAATGTTCAGTTCATGTAAGAATAATGTGAGACCAAAAAGTATTTTACATAAACTCCATTCATAGTAAGCTTGCTGTAATATTATTTATGCAATCCAGCAAAAGACATTCAGTGTACAAAATATACCTTTTAAAAACATTAACCTGCAAATACAAAGTAAACGAAAATATAACATGATAAAGATATCAAGTAATGACCATATAACAGTTACAACGTTGTAAGTTTTTCGAGGAAGTTGAATCTAAACAATATGCTCATTATTTCTTTAATATTGCTCAAAAGTTTCTTAATTCTCAACATTATTTTCTTTTTCTATTTTAAACTAAACTAAAGGCAAAAGACCAATATGGCTAGCCACAACAATGCAGTTCACGTGACATCTATGATTGGGCGGAGCAAAACAAATTTCTTTGTTCAACTTAAACAAAGCTTCAAAATGGTTTGAACATAACAATGGGTTTATAAACATTTTGATTTAAAACCACATTTAACAATTAATTTGTGAAATAGAATTACGTATTCATCAATATTCTGATACTAAACCTTATCATAAAGTCCATGACCAAAAGTCTTCAAAATTTATTTTTCACGAAAAACTTGAAATTGAACAAATTGTCCAGAATTTTAACTGAATTCGTCATTGATGAAATAAAAGTAAAAGAAATACTCCGGTGAGATTCACTTGCAGCGTTGCTCCATTCCAAAATAACGGTACATGTGTAGGTCGCATTGTAAATCGGTTCATTAAAAGATGTCAAAGGGGATGCATTCTTGAAGCTAAATTATGACCAGTATTATTATGATTTTCTTTACATCGATTTCGATCACTAGGACAAACAGAATTTCAAAATAATCTGATGCTATGGAATTGTATTTTTCATTATTTATCACTATATTGAATAGGGTAATTACGTGGTTTTGCATAAAGTATTTCACCAAATAAAATAATTACTTTTAGCGAAAATTCTTTAACATGAGCAAAGAACGAGGTTTTGGTTTTATTTGTCTTGGAAAATTATTAGTATCTAAAAAGATTTTTTTTTCATCTTCAAGAACCAAGGGAAATTTTCAAAATACAAATCGTTTAAAATTATTGAATCGCATCAAGAAAGTGATATGTTTCATTTTTTCCGTGTCATGGCGACCTTGTTTCCTGTTTTCCAATATCTTTTTAAATAAGAAATGGTTGATTATAATTTCTATATCAGGAAAATACCTCAGGAATATTTGTTGGTTAATTCCTGTGACTTTTGTAAGACTTTCGAAACTTTCAAATTTGATCTCCAATCTTTGTAAATTCGTAGGGACCTTTGTGTCTACATGTCTACAGCAGTTTCACAGTGAATTGCTTTTATCGATGCACCTTTTCAGCACAGGCAAAGGACAATACATTTATCCAAACACCACACAAAACACTTCAATGAATGTGGATATAGATGAAAAAATCAGATGTACTTATGGGGCATCCGAATGTCAAAATCCGAAAGTGCAGAAACAAAACCAGTAAACACAAACAAAGACAGGACGAAAAAACATTCGCTTTATGTATACCAGTGGGCAAAAATTTTGGATAATATAAAACAACAATTTTTTGACAAAATATTATTTTTATCGAAATTTTATTTTGTAAGAGGTAATAGACAAAAAGGGGGGTCATATATAAAATCCATGCTACAAGTGCCTGTTTGCCTCTTATGAAACGCTGTTAAAACATTTTTACGTATTCCATTTATTTTTATGCTTTACAATGCTAAAGTTTTATCGACTTTAATTCATGCTCATCATGACATGCATGAAATTTAGATATTTGAGCAAAATTTTTCCTGAATTTGTCTTTTTTTAATTTTGCATTTGAAGTCTAAAAAACTCCGAGAAATAAACATCAATTGAACAGAACTATTATTATCAAATGAGATTTATTGCATTTGAAGTACTTGAAAACTCCCAGAAATAAATATCAATTGAACTGAATTATTATGAAATGAAAAATATTGGTATTTAATTTTATTTGTCTAGGGAAATGCATTTGTTCAATAATAAAGATTATAAGAATTCTTAATTAAGAAATTATTGAATTTATGTCGAGAGGCACATTAATAACATCTCCAGCCCTTTGACCAATGATAGCCAAGATTTATTATGCAACAAAAGTTTATCAAAATAGAGGAATGTTCTGATTATTGAATAAATTATTTAAAACATCTAATCTGGAGTTGAACTATATGAATAATTGATTTAGAATTGGTTATAGGATATGGCTCAATTGAGCAAAGGGTGACCTAACCTTAAGCTTAACTTTAACAATGCAACAAAAATGCAATGTAATTTTCGGCAATTAAAATGAAAAAGAATTCAAGTCAATCACTAAATATAAGTTTTAAAAAAAGTGTTCTGCCATCTACGAGTAATAGCAAGCAAAATACAGGAGTGGGTGCCATTGCATGGCGAAAAACTTCTCTGAAACCGCTTGACCAAATGCAATTTTATGGTCATCAGGACAGTTTGAACATTTTTGAAGAAAATCTTAGTATATGCAGCTCCAACGGCATTTTATCAGGGCAAATAAAGTATAGAAAGATCTAGGTAAGGAAACACTTATTAGATTGAAACATCTATTTTGTTGAAATGGAAACGTTTTTTGGTACATTTTTTGCGTTCAAAATGTTTTTAAATACGGATACTCAACTGACAATTCAAATTCAATTCAATTCAATTTCTTTACTTGCTAGAGCTTAATAGCAATAATTGGTTTATCCTCATACACAATGGATAAGAAAGTATATAATAATAACACATTTTGCTATGAAACGGAAAGACATCTTTAATATAAATTTTAATTTTTTATTGAGTAGTAGTTTTACTTATTCACTTTTGACCATAAACTAATTACTACCTATTATAAAAAAATTGTCAGCGATACTTCAATTGGGTCGTTTGTTTCCGTCGTTTCTATATTTACAAAAGCTCTTTGTACATTGTCAGCGATACTTCAATTGGGTCGTTTGTTTCCGTCGTTTCTATATTTACAAAAGCTCTTTGCAATGTACATACTTTCACTTTTCAGGCCTTCACTCGGTGGCTATATTAGGATTCGCAATCTTCGGATTTCCATCAAGACAATATGGCCGCGACCAGTAGATTATGTGTTCCGCTTCGGATTATATTTTAGTCAGTGTAGCATATCTTGCGTAACTTCAGTGTAATGGATATTTGATTTTGGATTGCGAAAATTTAACTAATTGAATAAAGTTTTAAAGGACTAAAATACTATTCGGACACCAAAAATAAGTTAAGTCATGCAAAAAAATTGTACACAGCATCTTCGTATTTCATGCTTTTTAATGCAACAATGCGATTCAACTAGATCATGTAGCGTACATGGCGTAGTCACTTTATCAGGTTGTGCACATGTTTAAGCGTACTTTCTTATACTCAATTTTGACTGCAAAATGTTAATTCATTGAAGATTATTATCACAGACAGAAATTTAGGTCAATCAGACACACTAAATTCAAGCATTTTATTGATTTTTAGAAAATGACAAAATAGCCACATTGGGTCATTCGTCTGTCTTGATCTAGGTCATTTTAATAAAGATGAATAATTTAATCTATTTCTCACAAAGCTATTGCGGGATCCGGAAAAATAAACTTATTTGTCACAAGTTATTGGTTGTTCGAAAAAGTTATCATTGCTTGATAATTTTGTCGATTCACCACACAGAGACCAAAGTCGCCACGCTTACAAACATGTCAGAAAATAATTGCGGAACCACAGGGTCTTGGATTATAGAGTAGGGGGTCGATTTTTTTTTAAGTCAATATAAATGACCAGAATCCAAGCCCCTGTGTGCGGAACATGGATTGCAACGTTCCTGTATAAGTTTGCTTTAGTCTCCATCATAAAGGGAGGGACAATCTTTGAATAGGTGACAATCAAAAATATTTGTGCAGTGGCGGATCCGGGAGGGGGGGTCCGAGGTTGGAATTTTCCTCCTTTCCGCCAAAAATTTCGCAAGTAACGTGTTGGTTTTCTGCAAAATTTGTCTGGAACCACCCCCTTTTCGTCATTCGTCCACAGCGGACTTTATGTGGACCAACCCCTTTCAAAATATTCTGGATCTGGCCCTGTTTGATTTATAATATAATTTATTGCTATTAGACGTAAAAAAAATTAAAGGCATACATGTACATTGCAAATTTTCATAAAGAGATCTACATTGGGTTTAAACTTATTTCATATAATATTATATACTTCAAAATCATAGGCTGATCTGACAAATTATAACCATTAAAGTAGACGATAAATAGATGTGGAATAATTGTACGTGACACAACCAACATAAAGAAACAGCCAGCAGTCTTCAGCATGGCCAGAAGTCGCTGCTCGCCGTCTTGCATTGGCCCAGGACTAAAAATTCAAACAAAGGATGAGTCCAGTTTGCCTTTTGGTCACACGCAGAAAAAAGTCAAAATAACAATTAATGATTTTTTTTTACATCTTCGCATGTTTAGAATGCAACTAAATGTTGAAAATAATAATAGTATAAAACGAAAATTGTAAAAATTTCTAGGCAAAAAATATATGTTTTCGTCTTCGGTATTCCCAGAATCCCGTTGGTAGCTTTTGTTCTCAGAATAATTTGAAGATTGAAACTTTTTTAAACTTAAACATTAAGCTGATTTATAAGTATATATAAACAACTGACTGTGACATCTTCGATCCAATGAAGACTTTTGTAGAGCTCGATGAGCTGAAGGTTTAAGCAAGCAATAGCTTTTCTCTATCTGCAATAGTTTCCTATTTCCTCCACTAACATAGTCCCGTGCGGGGTCCGGGTGGCGAATAGGCCCGCAGCAGAGCCTAGCTTGTCGTAAGAGGCGACTAAGGGTCTTGGGATTCTGACGTCGGGTCAGTGCTCAGCCCACAGAGCGACCAAGTGTGTACCCTAGGTGGCAGACTAGGGTGGCCCTCGTCCGCGGGGGTTGTCAGGTCTACAATACGGAAACCCTGACCGCCGACCATAGTGGGCCAACGTGCGTGGAGAGTGCCATGCTCCATGCACGTAAAAAAAAACCTTTGTGGACCGCCAAGTAGTGCACCACATAGGCTAAATTTTTCGCCCCTACCCACCTCTCCCCTGTGGATCTTAATTTACAGGTCCTTTGTTTCCCACCCCACCCCATATTTCATTTATCATCATCATTTCATGTTCATTTTATCTTCCTTTTCCTGTTCATCGCCTGTAAATAACCTATATATAGCGTTGCACGGCCGTAATAACCAACTCACTCACTCACTCCACTAACATAACCAAACTTTGATGCAGTTATATTAAACTAAATAGGAGATGATAAACCTACATGTACAATGTACTGGATCTAAAAACAAATAATGTTTAGGATAAACACTTGCATAACTTAGATTCATCAACATGTTTATCTTAAAATGGCTTAATTTTAGATTGATTTTATAATATGTGTACAGCAAAGGCTACTTATTAAATTCAACAATAAACCTTAGCAGGACCTAGAAATAATAAAGTCTTTTTTTATGTTTCTAAAGCAGACCTTTGCTTTTTGTGTCCATAGCGGCTTGCTAGGCAATATGCATTAGAGTCCACACTTGTATTTGTATACATAGAAAACTATTCTATTACTGAATCATCTCTTTGTTTTTTAAGGAATTGCAATCAAATAAATAATAAATTCATCTTCAGTGAGATGTTACACAATGGACATATTATTGGTAGATGTATCAATCATCAGCTCATGAAAGCTCGTCCCAGGTCTGCAAATCACGGCCCTATCCGTTAAATTTGTCAGTTTATCAATAGTTTGTTAGTTAGTTATTGCTTTACTCCCAAGCAGCGCGATTTCGGCTATATCCGGGAGATGAACATGAAAGTGGTGATACAATGAACATGAAATGATGATGAAGTGGAGGAAATGGGACACAAAGCCAATCGGGTAGGAGAGTTTTGACTGCCACTGGAAAAAGGAGTGATGGATAGGGACGGGAAATTTAGCCTCCTGCATGGGGATCCTACGGGTCCTACTCTTACCGAAACCTGCAGCAGGGTTCTTTAACGTGCGAGGAACGTGACATTTTTCCCAACACGGTGCACCACTATGGTTTGCGATAAGGTTTTCCGCATTATCGCCTGACGACCCCGCATCTCTCGATGTCAGGGCTGCCCCATTTAACCACCTGGGGCACACATCCCAGTCGCTTTGTGGGCAAAGCGGCCTGACCCCGATGTCAGGTTTCTGAGCGCTCTTTAGTGGACTTTTACCGACAAGCTTAGCGCTGCTGCGGGTCTATTCGCCTCCCGGGCCCCGCACGGGACCAGTTTATCAATATATGTTGACCTCAGGTCCCATTTTCATAGACTCCCATAAAGAAATTTAATTTGGCATTATATTTTTTTATATTTGAATTTTGTATTTGTCGACATCTTTAATTCTTTTTTTCACTTGGTTAAGATATTCTTGGGGTCTGTATGTTTCATCGGCAAAATAGGTAAAACCCAATGAGTTTGAAATATTGTTGACTATTTTATTCCAGGGGTTTGTGTTTTTTATGAGTTTATATTTTGGTTATTAATTATATGTTTATAAAATTCTAGAATGGCAAAACTTACTTTACTTGTGAATGGTTATCTAACTAATCGGCTCGATATTCATCATTAGAATTCCAAAACATTAAATTTGTCAATAAACTTTTCAATGGGATTTGATGTATCTTTTTAAAAAGAAGTATCTATGCCCCAATTTTCTCAACAATAACGTTAACTAGGGGAAACAAAACATTGTTTTTATCTTATAGTGCGCTTTTCTTGCTTTGTCAATTAAAATGTCAATTTCAGCGTTAAAATTGCCATTTTATTTCATACATACTTCCAGATAAGTATATTTTGATACAGTTTCTATCAAAGAATTGTTAAAATGAAATACATTTTTGAATGTTTTTCCATTTGAATTAAATACCAAAGAAGCAAAGGTGTACCAAAGGGGTAATCAGTATCATAAAACCGTGAAGACAAAGACAAAACCGGCAGACAAAAAATCATCACAACAAAACAAACCACATAATAACATGAAACACACACACACATAACAACAAAACCGCATTCAGCAACGCGAACTCAAGTCGAAACGAGAGTGAACTCAGGTGCTCCGGAAGAGTAAGCAGTTCCTGCTTGCTATAGCACACCCGTCACGTTGCCAAAGATCGATTAAGTGTTGGTCAAATCCGGAAAGGATGACATTACAAAACTCTATGTCAAACCAACATCTGTGCTCATCTGAGAGATAGAAATCCCGTATTTGCATACAAGCACATGATGTCGTCCGTAAAATTTCTTGAGTGATGACAACAACCTGGGAGCAACGTACCCCTGTGTTAACAATTTGCTTGTCAGCCGTGTAGCTCTATCAAGGAAGTCGTTGTACTCCCCACATGCTCTGGAATAACGAATCAATTGTGATACGTAAACTCCATATGCTGGAGCGGACGGAATGTTGCTACACAGAAAGGGAAAGTTAACTATTGGAAAGTTGAAGTCATCACGTTTGTCATAGAGCTTTGTACAAAGCCTTCCTTGTGTGTCAATTTCGAGAAATAGATCCAAATATGAAGCAGACCATCTAGAATCTGTAGTGTCCTTTACCTCAAGTTCCTTCGGATATATGAGATGTAAATAGTCACCAAATCGAGGATTGTTTAGTGAAAGGACATCATCAATGTAACGATCAATACTTTTGATTTATCTGTATTTACTTCAAATTTCCATAATTTGAACTCGTAAAGAACAAGAAGATGAAAGAGGCAAGGTCATTTCATCTTACATTCAGATATATTGATGATGTACTTTCTGTCAATAACACTTCATTTGGTAGATGGATTCCTTCAATATATCCTCAAGAATTGGAGATTAAAGAGACCATCGAATCAAATTGCTTCACGTCTTTCTTGGATTTGCACCTCGAATTTGAGCCAGGTGATCATCCCAGAACAAAAATTTACGATAAAAGAGACGATTTTAATTTCAAATTATTAATTTTCCTAATCTACAAAGCAATATACCTACCTCCCCTGCATACGGTGTTTGTATTTCACAACTTATTCGATATGCCAGAGATTGCACACATTTCACAGATTTTTTTATCAGACACTGATTTCTTCGTGACCGACTTTTGGAGCAGGGCTATAAGAAAATACGTCTCATACGATCCCTAAAAAAATTCTTTCTTCGTTATCAGCCACTAGTAGAAAAGTACAAAATTGAGTTAAAAGATATGGTGGTTAATAGTTTTAATTAGTGTTTGACTGGTCTACTGTACTGAGATGATCACCTCAATATCCCTATTGTTTCTCACAACTATGTTGTGTTCTATGGTCATTACCGGTTCCTAAGATCGCAATGGAAGAGGGAGGTTTGGCGCCATAAAACATGGTTTAACCCACCATTTCGTTTGAAATGCCTGTGCCAAGTCAGGACCATTGCGATCCACCAATTCTCCGGTATGACTGATTCGTTTTTGTCATTTTCTCTGGACTATGAGATTGATCATTAAAGTTCGGTAGTTTTGTTATTACCTTTATTTGCAGTAGGACTCTAAGTTATTCAGACAGTTTTGTAAACCTAATTCACTTTTTGACGATACTTACATGTGGTAAAATTATATTTGAATGCGGCATGACATTTTAGGCAACGTACGCAAGGTGTAGGATCATATCGACTCCTTTTAGTAAATTTTGGAGTTGATCTGTTCCTTTCGGTTATTACAACGACTCCTATGCTAAATATCAACAAAAAGTTTGCAAGCTTCTATCTTTAAAGCTGTAGTAAAAGAGGAGACCCTGGCACTCATTACGACAGAGCTGCCCCATTCAACCACATGGGACAGACATTCAAATTAGTTTTTCTGTTAAGCGACGCGCTCTTTGGTGGACCTTTTACAAACAAGCTGAGTCCGATGTTGGCCCATTCGCAGCTAGGAACCCGCACACTGCAATTTCTAGAAAATCTGTTTTGATTAGGTAGGTAGGGCTATGGTCACATAAAAGTGCCAATTTTTTTTTATGACAGTCCTTGGAAAATTAGCCTAAATCTAAATATTAACATATCAAGAAATCTATTTCATTTTTTAAAAAACATTTTATAAAATCGGGAACATTAACGGTCATTATTATTACTGAGGTCATTACAATAGGAGCAAACGAAAATTATTTTTATATTGAATAAACTTTTATCACAATAGTGCGCACACAAGTTGCGGGGTTGCTTTTAAAAACATGTCAGAAACTTTACATTAAGACAGCCCTGGACATTGATGTTCCTTAATTGTGTAAAAATTTGAGACGTAGGGCCCTTCAATGGCAGATAATTATACAAAATTAAGAAATTTCGGTTTGGGGTGCAACTTTTTACAAGAACAACAGAATGTAAACAACTTGCTGCGAGGGTGGAATTCATGATATGAAGCAGCAAATTATCAGACAAAACAAACCATACACCCACAGCTAATAAACTCTAGGTTCCCATGAAGCACAAATTTGGTCAACTTCAAGTCGTCGTTTCAGACAGACTTCAAATTCTTATCAAAATTTATTCAAATTGTTTTGTTTTTATCCGCTAAGGAAACTTTTAGGTAGTCAATGTATGATGATACACAATATCGGCTACGGGCAACTCCCTAAAATATTCCGGATTTCTAAATTTTTTAATAAGCAAGTTTCGTAAGTACATTTAACAAATATTGTCAGGTCGCTTGTAATCTAATTTGCACACATGAATATTAATGAGAAAAAAGTGATACTCATTTCTGGCTATGTTCTAAAATCGGCTGTGTTCAAAAATCGGGAAAAAAGCAGAACTTATTAATAAAAAAAATTATCAGGAAAATATAGAATACATGTATCTAATTCCTGCTACGATTTATTTTTGAATTTTATATCCAGTCTTTGCAGTAGACATACTTGAATTCAACCATTTAAGGTAAACATATACGTGAACCTGAACTTGGTATGATATGGTTGATGTTGTTGTGGACGCCCTACGCGTTCGTTACCAAAATGGAAATATGGGACGGAACATATGTTAAAGGGTGGTAAAAGATAAAAACAAATAAAATGGATTTTGGGGCCATTAGGATAAAAAAAAACCTCCACAAATGTCCCCATCCAGTCTAGGTCTTAAGATGATCCATTTTAAAGTAAATAATCACATTTATGTAAAAATTCATTGCAAGTCAAAAGTCCAAAAGGCCAAAAACAAAACCAGTAAACACTAACAAGAACAAAAAAACGAACAACATAACAAAATGCAAACATAAATATCCAGGTGAATAGCAATCAGCAACCCTAAGTCGTTACAGGATGAACTCAGGTGCTCCAGAAGTCAAAGCAAATCTATGATTCTTACTAAAGCAATTCTAAATCAACATCTACGAATTCCTTCTTGAACAAGAAAAGACTAAAAAATTGCCCCGTCTAGTTAAAATTTGACTTGTTCATAGGATAACTGTACTGTTAGTAGAAAAATATATGCGTATTGAAATACATACCGTCTTGCAGGAAACGACTGACGTTCAGTAACATATTTTAGCCCGTGGAAACTGGTTTGTTCTCCAAAATCTCTCACAGGTTTTAGCCTCTTCACTGGCTTTTCCGTAGTCATAACGTGTCCATTACTTTTCATATTTCACGAGATACATTTAACAACTGATGGAATTTTAATATCTGCGATAACTAATATCCAAATATTTATTTATATCCAAATTTCAATTTATAATTTTTACGTCTTCACTCCTCTGTGACAAATGCCATATAAATAATTAATTTGCAGAAACCCTTTGGTCTTTAAGTTGTGATTTTTATTCCAGTGATTCTAATAGAGATAATATAGTATTTATCAAGCATACATATACAGCAATCAAGAGCTATTATATGAAACCAATAGAGTATCGAACTATTGAAAGTTCGTTACAATACTAAAATTGTGAAAATCTATCAGAAAGTATTTTTCTTATTTTTATGATCAATACACATTAATGATAACGTAAGTTGGCAAAAGTTAAAAAAATGTGTAAACGTATATGTTCTCATTAGTTTTTAGCTCACCTGGCCAAAGGCCATGTGAGCTATTGTCATCACTTGGCGTCCGTCGTCGTCGTCCGCCGTCGTCCGTCGTCGTTAACTTTTCTTCAAACTTCTTCTCCTCTGAAACGGCTGAACAGATTCAAACCAAATTTGGTCTGATGGTACCTTAGGGTATCCCCCACAGAATTGATGTGGGGATTTTTGATTCGTCGAAAAACATGGCCGCCGTTGCTAAAAATAGACCAGGGGGGTCAGACTACTGTTTTTGGCTTGTATATCAAAAAGTACAAGAGATAGATGAAATCTGATGCCACCCTACTGCTTCAGCATTAAAAGCTCTACAAAAGTCTCCATTTGGTCCAAGTTGTCAGATGACCCCTTATAGGGGTTACGGCCCCTAAAATGATGTTTTTTTCATGTTTTTGGCCTATAGAAAGAAAACTATAATTGCAGATAGAGAAAAGCTGTTGCTTGCTTAAATGTTCAGCTCATTTAGCTCTACAAAAGTCTCCATAGGGTCGAAGTTGTCAGATGACCCCTTATAGGGGTTACGGCCCCTGAAATAATGTTTTTTCATGTTTTTGGCCTATGGAATGAAAACTATTGCAGATAGAGAGAAGCTGTTGCTTGCTCAAATGTTCAGCTAATTTAGCTGTACAAAAGACTCCATAGGGTCGAAGTTGTCAGATAACCCCTTATAGGGGTTACGGCCCCTAAAATGATGTTTTTTCATGTTTTTGGCCTTTAGGAAGAAAACTATAGCAGATAGAGAAAAGCTGTTGCTTGCTTTTATAAATGTTCAGCTCATTTAGCTCTACAAAAGTCTTCATAGGTTTGAAGTCGTCTGATGACCCTTAATAGGGGTTACGGCCCCTAAAATAACCTTTTTCATGTTTTTGGCCTATAGAATGAAAACTATAGCAGATAGAGAAAAGCTGTTGTTTGCTTAAACGTTCAGTTTATTTAGCTCTACAAAAGTCTCAATGGGATTGTTGAAGTTGTCAGATGACCCTTAATAGGGGTTACAGCCCCCAAAATAACCTTTTTCATGTTTTTGGCCTTTAGAATGGAAACTATAGCAGATAGAGAAAAGCTGTTGCTTGCTTAAATGTTAGCCCATAAAGCTCTACAAAAGTCTCCAAAAGGGTTGAAGTTGTCAGATGACCCCTTATAGGAGTTATGGCCCCTAAAATAACGGTTTTTCGTGTTTTTGGCCTATAGAATGAAAACTATAGTAGATAAAGAAAAACTGTTGCTTGCTTAAATGTTCAGCTCATTTAGCTCTACAAAATGTAGGGTTGACATCAAGACCAGGTGAGCGATTTAGGCTCATGGGAGCCTCTTGTTTTTTATAGCTTTCATATCTTAAATACAACTGTATTATATCGAAAAATATATATCAGTCGTTAAAAATATTTTCTCAGTATTATAGTGTAGAGATAAGAGCTGATGCATTTTATTACTGACTTGAGGAGTGCTCTTCGTGCATTCATACCGATCAAGCGATATAGAGGAATAGCATCAATGCAGAGTTGGTAATTCTCGAGACAAAAACATTAGACAAAAACAGAACTTGTAGTCCGCCAGTTGCTTATAAAGGCAAAAACAAGGGGGTAACCTTTCGTTACTGTTGCGCTTTTTTGTTATATACTTTTGGGGGTTTTATACAGACGCCATGTGTATATCAATTTGTTTCAATACCCCTTACTACATTATGGTTGATATTAAAACATTTTAAAAATATCTTTAAATCGTATCTTTAAGACGAAAATCAGTACTTAATTACAGTCCGTCGGTTGTTTTTAAGGTACAGACAAGGGAAACCCTTTTGGGACATTGTAGTAATGACAGCAAATCCATTTCAAGCATCAGACACATCCTATTGATAAAGGGGGTTGCTCCTAACGAAATTTTTATTTGCGGCATTGATTTATTTAAGATGGTTATTTCGATGATGTGCGCTCACTAACATGCTTGCAAATGATTCTTCTGTGGATAGATCCCATCATTGTATCCTTATCGCGCAACTGTTTTGTGATTTTCCGACCTAAAAGTTTGTTGTAAGATTTTTGATAATTACTGTTTTCTTTGGTGGGTTTCCTTATACACAAGCGAGATTTTATTGTAGAGAAAGTTTATTTATGGGGTCATTGTGCCATGATATATTCCTAGAATTTCCGACCACTGCCCTTGATTAGCTGAGCAGTAGAATTTATTATTTCTGTTTCTTAGTGCTGTTTTCGTTTGTGTCGACTGATTTTGTCCTTGCCCTTTGAGAATTTTTATATTCAAATGACCCGTGTTATAACCCTTTGCTTCTTTTCTATATACAATATAAATACCAAATCGACAATTCCTGAGTGAAATAACACATAATATAAAGTTGTGGTTAGTTCTGACATCTCTAAAAATGTCAGAAACTGTTCTAAATCTGGTCTGTTGTCAGTTCTAGAACAATTTATGACAAGTCATATTCAGCTATAGAAATGATAGAAATAAAAATGACAATAAAGTTCCAGACATTAATTTTTGCTACGCCTGACGCGCGTTTCGTCTAATTAGTCATTAGAGGCGCTCTACCAAAATATTGAAAATGCCAAACACTACTTGATTAGGAAGTGCATAGAAAAATTAAACCAAGAACTGTTTTAGACAGCTCTATCCCATGACATATTTACAACTGTTTTACGTTCGTTCTGACAATTTCAAATCTTTTCTTTGCCCTGAAACCTTCAGTTCTTTTCCCTGTTATGGGACTGTCCTACCAGCTGCCAATTTTAGAGTTTAGTTCAGACGGTTCTTCAACTCTCCTTAGTCATGACAGACAGGCTATTTACAATAATATTTAAAAGGAAAGCTATTTTTATAAAGTACGAAAGATATTGGATTATTAATTTCGGTTCATAAAATGGGATGTCACTTAATTAGTATTGTCAGTGCACAGTATTATCAGGGACTAGAATATTCTGAAAATGTCAGGACATGGAACAGTTCTACAACTGTCGGTGGCTAGAACAGTATAAAAGAATGTCATGACAGTTGTTGTCCACGGTTAGGACATGCAGCTCATGAACTGCCAGTCGTAGCCTGACAGTAAAGATGTTAATATAGACCTCAACTGTAACAATGCACGAAGTTAAAGAAATGAGCAAGTCTGCAGTTAAATAGATTTATAAGTAATTCGATTCCTATAAATCAAGGCACTCGAATGGAAGCAGAATAAGAGACTAATAGCACTCCAAATGGCATAACTGATTGACCAAAGTCACTAAAGATGACACAATTTTCAACAGTACGTTTCTCCCGTGCATTTATGCCTTTAAAAAACGATGTTATTCCAATTAAATAGATCTTATATGACTACAATTTTGACTGACACTGGAAAACAAGTAGTAAATAAGAGGCAGTCACTTCTATTCAGATAAGGAAAAAGATTAACAAAAAAAATGAGCCGTTTTCACACTCCAGATTCGAATAGGAAAATGAGAAGGGAAAAACTAATTAGAAACGTGAACCAAAATTTATTTTAATTTTTTTCATGTATCAGAAACACAGTGATCAGAAAGGCTTCTGTTAAGGCTGTGATAACATGAATACTTTCATGACTGTACAAATTCAATAATAATACCCCAAAATACGATATGGAACAGGGGGATGGTATGTATTTTGTATAGACTAAAGCAAATAATCGAACGAGAAATACCATAAGTTTCAATGCACACTGTTATGAGGTATATATATCTCATGGATCTTTTTTACCAATACAGAAAACATCGGAAACTGATACGTTAAATTACTACTAACAATGGCTAATTTGTAAGCTTTGGTGCGAAACGAAAAGATATCTAATTATAGCCATTAGATATGATAAATAATTTAACATATTTATTTCAAATATGAAAAATGAAAGGCAATAAAAACAAAAGTTGAATACAATTTTTTGCGTTACAACTTCATTCTTTATTAAATAATTTTAATTAACTAGGGACACAAGGGAGAAACGGTATATCAGTAAAAATGATCGTGAACAAATTTCCGGTCAAGTAACTGCATGATAGCGAAGAATTCTATTGAAATACAAATGACAACAAAGTTCCAGACAATAAATTTTGCTACGCCTGACGCGCGTTTCGTCTATTCAAGACTCATCAGAGGCGCTCTACCAAATATATTGAAAATGCCAAACACTGTATGAATATGAAGAGCATAAAACAGTATAACCAAAACTACCAAACTGGGGAACCAAATTATTACTAAGATATTCAACCTATGTCTGGGGTAGGAAGAACCTTAGGGTTTAGACAATTTTGAAATTTAGACGGATAATTTAAAGCTTTGATGTATTCTCCAACTCAAAAGTGTTGGTGCCGGAGCGGGCTAACCTCGGGGAATTTACACTCCACCAGCAGTGCTAACCTTCACGTGTGTTCGAAATACAAATGACAACAAAGTTCCAGACAATAAATTTTGCTACGCCTGACGCGCGTTTCGTCTATTCAAGACTCATCAGAGGCGCTCTACCAAATATATTGAAAATGCCAAACACTGTATGAATATGAAGAGCATAAAACAGTATAACCAAAACTACCAAACTGGGGAACCAAATTATTACTAAGATATTCAACCTATGTCTGGGGTAGGAAGAACCTTAGGGTTTAGACAATTTTGAAATTTAGACGGATAATTTAAAGCTTTGATGTATTCTCCAACTCAAAAGTGTTGGTGCCAGAGCGGGCTAACCTCGGGGAATTTAAACTCCACCAGCAAGGCTAACCTTCACGTGTGTTCGAAATACAAATGACAACAAAGTTCCTGACAATAAATTTTGCTACGCCTGACGCGCGTTTCGTCTATTCAAGACTCATCAGAGGCGCTCTACCAAATATATTGAAAATGCCAAACACTGTATGAATATGAAGAGCATAAAACAGTATAACCAAAACTACCAAACTGGGGAACCAAATTATTACTAAGATATTCAACCTATGTCTGGGGTAGGAAGAACCTTAGGGTTTAGACAATTTTGAAATTTAGACGGATAATTTAAAGCTTTGATGTATAAATACAAATACTAAACGAGTATAAAATTAAACGGGTAATTTGGTTATGCTGTATATGCATATTTCAAGGAATAACCTCTCATCAGCAGAATACAATACCACAACGGGTATAAAAACGATTAATTTGGATAAATGCTGTATATCGATATTTCAAGGAGTACCTTGCAGCATTTGAATCAAAGCATTGGAAGGTCAAAAACAAAATTATTGAATGAAAAGTACTAAAAGCCAAAAGGATCGAACAGGGAAGCCAATTCCAGCACCTAGGATATCGACCATGTGCAGTACAAGGAAAGCAACCTGGTGTTTTAAACAATTTAGAATACATACGGGAATTTCAATAACAAAAAATATCAGAAATTTAATGGTAAATTCGTGTCAGACAAGTCTGATTACCAGGCTTGTGATTACTTTCGGTGACCTCTGGTCCACCAGCAGCGGTTATCGACCCATTGATTTAAAAATACAATACCAAAGTGGGTATAAAACGATAAATTTGGTTATGCTGTATATCGATATTTCAAGGAGTAACCTTTCATCAGCAGAATTTGAATCAAAACATTGGAAGGTCAAAAACCAAAATTATTGAATCAAAAGTACTCAAAGCCAAAAAGCTTGAACAGGGAGGTCAAATTCAGCACCTAGGATATCGACCATATACAGTACAAGGAAAGAAACCTGGTGTTTTAAACAATTTAGAAATAAAAATACAGGAATTTAAATAATAAAAAATATAAGAAATTTAATGGTGAATTTGTGTCAGACAAGTCTGACGACCATGCTTGTGATTACCCTCGAGGACCTTTGGTCCACCAATAGCGGTTATCGACCCAATGATTTAAAAATAGATTACCAAAGCAACATTTGAATCAAAACATTGGAAGGTAAAAAAAACAAAAGTATTGAACGAAAAGTATTCAAAACCAAACAAGTTCGAACAGGGAAGCCAAATCCAGCACCAAGGTTATCGACCATGCGCAATACTAGTAAAGAAACCTTGTGTTTAAAAAAAAATTTGAATTTAACAAACGAAAATTAAACGACAAAAAAGTATCTAAATTTATTGTTAAAATCGTGTTAGACAAATCTGAAGACCAGAATAACCCTCATTGGTTTTTTTCATAGAAAGTCAGTCTATTTTCTTTTATAGCAAATTTTAAAACAAAAATAATTATGTCTGTCAAAATTGCTCAAATTTAAGAAATTGAGACACGAAAGCCGTTTTTCTTAAAATTTAATAGCTTTTTCAAAGTATAAAAATAGCATAAAACTTTATGTTATTATAAAGATGTCACAATAACACATTGTGTAAACAAAACGAGTTATTTGTTTCAAATCAATGTCAAAAATGCATGAAATGTGGTGTTTTGGATTCAAATATCATTATTTTATTAACCAATGACTTAATAATATATTCATTTCAAATGTAAAAGAAAAATTGTACATTTTATATGTTTTGTTATTTTTGGGATATCGTGAACAATTTAGCACCACTAGTTTTGATCGTGAACTATGATCGTGAGCAAGTTATAAGCCAATATCGGATGTTTTTTAAAAATAATGAAGATATTGTTGATTGCTATTCATTTGCTTTTGTATAATTTTTTGTCTGTTTCTTTGTGCTGATCTCGTTTGAACTATTGATTTTATTTTTGTCCTTTAGACGTTTGAATTACCCATTTGTATCTCTCTGCCTCTTTCACCCCAGGAAACATTCTTAGTATAAAGCTTTTTAAGCAAATCAAGTCTTATACAAAAGTTAATAAATCCAAAAAACATGTGTTCACAGAATGGTTGAAGTAAGATAATTGGGTCATGGTCATATGGCATGGTGACAGTCAGTTGTGTAGACCACAAAGAAATTTGTGCACTGAAAAAAGGCACATATTAATAGAGTAATTTAAGAATGAAAATGGAATCAAAGTCACACGGTTTTGGTGCAAATTGCGAAGACCATCAAGCATAACCAAATTAGCCGTTTTTTACCCGTTTTGGTATTGTATTTTGAAATCACTGGGTCGATAACCTCTGCTGGAGGTAATTACAAGCCTGGATGTCAGACTTGTCTGACACGAATTTACCATTTAATTTCTCATATTTTTGTTATTGAAATTCATGATCATTGTTAAATTCTAAATTGTTTTAAACACAAGTTTTCTTTCCTTGTGCTGCACATGGTCGATATCCTCGGTCCTGGATTTGGCTTCCCTGTTCGAACCTTTTGGCTTTGAGTACTTTTTGTTTTTTGATACAATATTTGTATTAAAATGTTGATGAAAGGTTACCCTTTAAAATATCGATATACAGTATAACCAAATTAATCGTTTAAAACTCGTTTTGGTATTGTATTTTGAAATCACTGTGTGGAAAACCGCTGCTGGTGGACCAGAGGTTCCCGATGGTAATCAACAGCTTGGTTGTCAGACTTGTTTGACACGAATTAACAATTTAATTTCTAATATTATTTTGTTATTGAAATTCACGATTGTTCAATTCTATTTTTAAAACACCAGGTTTCTTTCCTTGTACTACACATGGTCGATATCCTCGGTGCTGGATTTGGCTTCCCTGTTCGACCTGTTCGAACCCTTTGGCCTTGATATCTTTTTCATTAAATACTTTTGTTTTGTTTTTTGTTTTTGTTGTTTTTTTTTTTTTTGCTTCCAATGTTTTGATTCAAATGCTGCTGATGAGAGGTAACTCACTGAAATATCGATATACAGCATAACCATATTAACCGTTTTTATACCCGTTTTGTATTGTATTACCAATTTCTAAAGTTTCTATATACCAAATATCAGATCTATAGGTATGATACCGTTCAAGTTATTCGTCTTCCACAAATTTCACAAAAAAGTTAATACAATGCTATTGCCGGAAAGTAATTTACAAGACTCGCATGCGAGACAAAAACTGAAGTTTTATGGGATTTTATGATATCAATATTACCAGCAGTGTGATCCTTTTTGGAAAAGTACTTAATACAAATATAGATCAAAATTTTTATTAAGAAAATGTTCATGAGAAAACCATTCAAAATCGTCCAATAGCAATGTTTTCATTTTTTAAAGGTAAAGTGCAGCTGACAGATATCCTTCAAAACTTACCTTTCATGCGAATATATTACTTCATAATATTATTCTCTTGATATGTTATTGTTTTTGAATTTCTAGAACATAAGGATAACAGGGCGTTATATTGGACAAAGGGTATCCTTTAAATAAAAGTATAACAAAATTACCGAACTTGGAGGATAAATCTCAATGTCCAAGAGAAAAGATGAAACATGGAAGACACACCGGAACAGTTATAGATCGCAATTGTCCTTACTTAGTACAGGCATTTCAAATGAAATGGTAAGTTTAACCAGGTTTAATGGCGCACCAAAACTCCCTCTTCCATTGCGATCTTAAGGACCGGTAGTAACACACAACGCAACACGGTTGTGAAGAAATAATTGGGATAATCAAATGATAACAACAATCAGCAAAACACTAATCAAAACAATAACTAACCATTACGTTCAACCTAATTTTGAATTTTTCCCACCAGTGACTGACAAAGGAACAATAGCAACTTTGAGCCTTTTTTGAGCAGTTTGGAACGTTGCCAAAGTTGTACCTTAAGGTACCAGAGGAGAGAACCGATTGTGAATTGTTAACGCGTCTGGCTACTAACACCGAGTTTCGCAGATTGATCCTCGTCAGGGGTGAACTTTCATGAACCAATTTTCCGACTCTCTTGACACTATTGATTAAGGAACGATAGTAGTCCTTCGGAAGGGGCGAAAAAGCTTTTCCCGTGTATTTGGGAAAGCAATACCCCATATGCACTTTAAAGACAACTTTGTAGAGGTCGATAAGAGTAGGCTTAATAGGGGCCGCTTCAAAGGCCACACTCGCAAACAACAAGCTGGAGAGGAATGAATATGAGCATCAAGCTTGTTCCCAAAACATTGCTCTATTATAGATTTTGTTCATCTTTATGTGCTTAACAACATGCAATTGAAATGTATCTAATATATTTCATAGGTTTCGAGAATAGAGCTTAATAAGTACAAAATTCCCCCAAAAAAATCAAGAAAAAGGGCAACTACTCCTACATGTGTGTTTACATCATCTTCACAATTCAAAGCAGCTAGATCTTGAGGTGCTGAACACTTTTGCTTCCCTCAGAATTTTGATATCTGTCACCATTATTTTTAGTTATTTGCAAAAAACAGCAATTTACACCTATGTACAATTTTTATAAAGCTATGGCGGTCATGATTTTTTTAACAAAGCAAAAATCGAAACTAGCACTCATGCCAAGGAACAACTATACTAAGTTTGGTTGCAATTAAACTAATAGTGTCAGAGGAGTTAACGATTTTAATGCAATGAATAAGACTGCAACAACGGACAATTTTGACATAATTCTAATTGGGGAATAACTCCTATTGGAACGTACCTAAAACTTTGATCCTGTTACAGGTTTTTTTTATATATATTTGTCTGCATGACAATGTGCAATTTAAACATTGCTTCATTGCCTTTTTTGAAATGCTGTTAAATTTTTCGTCCTTAATGCTTTACAATACTTAAGTTTTATTGACTTTTATTCCTGCTCATTATGACATGTATGGAATTTAAATATTTGAGTTTAATTTTACCTTAATTTGTTTTTAACTTTTTTTTGCATTTCAAGTATAAAAACTCCTAGAAATAAACATCAAAATTGAACTATTATCGAATGAGAATTATTGGTATTTAATTTTATTTGTCTAGGGTAATGCATTTGTTCAATAATAAAGATTATAAGAAATATTAATTGAGAAATTATTGAATTTAAGTCAAGAGGCACATTAATAACATTTCCATGCATTTGACCAGTGATAACCAGGATTTATAAAGCAACATAATCTTTTACAGAATGCCGATATTGTTTTCTGTTTATGAAGAAATAACATTTTCAGTGTTATTTCGGATAGGCAGAAAAAATATTTTTGGTCATTCCTTATAAATTAATTTCAAGTACTTGTTTTTTCAATCGAAGATCCTATTACAGAAGAAAAATAATTTTAAAACAATTTATAAATTTTATTTCCCAATTGGAGCCAAACCTGATCAAGTATTGGACCTTTGTTGTAATTTATATTTCATCCATTGAAAAATAACACGAGCTAGTTTTCAAATAGTAAAGATATCATATGAATGTTTTATTCTTGTTATTATCTATAGAAAGTTTTAAGCATTCAGGTTGATCTTGATCTAAATTAATTTATATTAAAATGAAGTAATGTGCCAAATATTGTATCAATAATTATAACCTCTATCCTAGCGTTAATCTATGATGAAACATATTTAATAACTGAATCAGAGTTGGTAATAAGATAGGGCAAACTTGAACACAAGATCATATCTAAGGCTTTACTTTTACAATAACCAGGTTAAAAATAAATTACTTTAAAAGGTATAACATACAAAAGTGGCTAAGATGCAACGTAATTTTCGGACAATTAAAATTAAAAAGAATTAAAGTAATAAACACTACATGTAAGTTTAAGAGTGTTCTGCTTTCTATTAGTAATAGCAAGCCAAATGCGGGTTTTGCCATCCTTTGAAGAAAAACTTCTTTGAAATCGCTTGACCAAATGTAACTTAACTTGGTACGGTATGTATTCTGTCAAGGACGCCCTACACGTTCATTAGTAAAAATTAAACATGGTAGGAGTATCCTATCTTTGAAAGAGGTACCAATGGGGTATCCGAATGTCAAAAGACCCGAAAGGGCAGAGACATAACCAGTAAACACCAACAAGAACGGGACAAAAACAGACAACATGTAAAACATGGAAACACAAAATAACTGAATATCAATCAACAATGTGAACTTCAGTCGAAACAAGAGTGAACTCAGGTGTTCCGGAAGAATAAGCAGTTCCTGTTTGCTTTGGCACATCCTTCGCGTTGCTAACAGTCAATTCACAGTGTCCAATCCGGTAAAGGAAGACAAAACAAAACTCTATGACAAACCAACATCTGCACTCATCTGAGAGATCAAAATCCCATATTTGTCTATAAGTGCATGATGTCTTCCGTAAAATTTCTTGAGTGAAGACACCAACAGAGGAGCAACATAACCCTGTGTGAGCAATTTTTGGGTCAGACGTGACGCTCTGCTAACGAAATCGATAGTAGTCCCGCACGCTCTGGAGTAACGAATCAATTGAGATACGTAAACTCCATAAGCTGGAGCGGACGGAATGTTGGTACACAAGAAGGGAAAATTTACGATTGGAAAGTTGAAGTCATCACGTTTGTCATAGAGCCTTGTTGAAAATCTTCCTTTAGAGTCAATTTCGAGATGTAGATCTAAATATGAAGCTGACTTCCTAGAATCCGTTGTGTCCTTTATCTCAAGATCCTGGGGATATATGAGATGGAGAAAGTCATCAAATCGAGAACTGTTTAGTGAAAGGATATCATCAATATAACGGAGCGTGAGGTTGAAAGAGAGAGCTAGTCTACGATCTTTTTTGTCTAGAAGAAATTGTAAGAAGTCTGCTTCATATGAATGAAGAAACAAATCAGCAAGCAAAGGTGCACAATTAGTGCCCATTGGATCCCTATTGTTTGCTGAAAAACACGTCCACCAAACTGAATAAATATGTTGTCAATGAAAAAGTTGTGCATGTCAATTAATTGGTCTTCTGTAAATTTGTTCTTTTTCGTAGACTCATTGATGACGAAGTAAATCTTGGTATAATCGACTACTTGATATTTGTAACTGCGTTTTCCATTCTTTTTGAAAAAGCTGCGTTTAATCAGCTGTGCCATTCGTGATTTCAGTTGTTCATGTGGAATAGAAGTGTTAAATGTGGAGAAATCGAATGTTTTGACGCTGTTACAAGATGAAACTTATATAGAGTTAAGAATCTCTATCAGTTCTTTCGAATTCCTCAGGATCCACATTTGATTGACAGCAATTCTTGAATAACAACAATCGTAATATTTCTGGAGGCCTGATTTTATTGTCGTTAGTATTGAAGTCATCAGAAGGTTAGAAAAGACAAAAACAAATATAAATGATTTTTAATGAGGTCTTTAGTATCAAAATTCCACAACTGTCCCATCGAGTCTACATGTAGGCTTAATAAACCCTCTAAAATTCAAACTAACCAGGTGCACACTCAAGAACAATGCGTGCACGTGCCATGAGCGCACGATAAATGCACGGTGAGCGCACGATTAACGCATGATAAGCACACGATCTGTGTGACCCTTTTTAAGGTTTATGGCCACATTTATGTAAAAATTCATGGCTTTGCCCTATGGTTTTAAAACTTTTGCAGATAGTGAAGATCTTTTGCTCACTCATATGTTCAACTCAAGCAACAGCTTTCAAATTACCATAGTCTCCTTTTGTTCAAAGGTGTCAGACGTCTTTTTTTTTGGGGGGGGGGAGTGAAAACTTATTCTTCTATTTAAATATGAAAGGCTTGATGTTTATGTAAATAAATATATATATGCTTTTTCCCGAAAAACGTGGTGTTGTACGTAAAAACGCATGCATTTGTTATAATGTTCGATATCAAAGAAGCAGATGGTACCAATGGTCTTTTGAATGAAAAGTCCAAAAGGGCTAAGACAAACCCAGTAAGTACAAACGAGACCCTCACAAAGAAACAACAACATGAAAAGCACCAAAAAAAGAACTGAATTGCAATCAACAACGCTGATTATACACGATGAGCTAAGGTACTCCGAAAAGCTAAGCAAATCTATGATTTTTCACTTAAGAAATTTTAAAACAACATCTATGAATTCCTTCTTGAAGACGAAAGTAATGTACGTGATACAAAAGAATGACAGAAAATACATTGCCCAGTTAAATTTTGAACCGCTCAAACGCTTTCTCTATTGTATTAGTAAAATATATGAATATTGAAAACATACCGTCTTGCAAGAAACGATTGTAATTCAGTAACATATTTTAGCCCGTGGAAACTCGTTTGTTCTTCAAAATCCCTCAAAGGTTTTAGCCTCTTCACTGGCTTTTCCGTAATCATAACGTGTCCATTACTTTTCATGTTTTACCAAATATATTGAAGAACTGATAGAATTTTAATATCTGCAATAACTCAAATATCTTATTATCTAATTATATCCCCAATTTATCGCATTTTTCGAAATTTTTAAAACTTAAGAGAAAAAAAAACTATTTTGTGCTTTTCTTGATTTCGAAAAGGCTTTTGACAAAGTTTGGAGAACAGGCCTATTCTACAAGCAAATGTTGAATAATATAAATGGGAAAATGTTAGCAGTAATTCAAAACATGTATAGAAACATAAAATCTAATTTTGTTTACAACAATGAAAGTTCCGCATTATTCCCGTGTGACAATTGAGTGAGGAAAGGTGAAAATATGTCACCTTTTCTATTAGCAGTTTTTTAAACGACCTAGAATCTTTCTAAAAAAAAATAACGGGCTAACATCCATAATAGACGATATTGAGATGTGGAATAAGTGTACGCGACACAACAAACATAAACAAACAGCAATTCAAAAAATCACAACGGAAAACAGCAAGCAGTCTTCAACATGACCATATGTCACTGCTTACCGTCTTGCATTGGCCCAAGACTTATAATACAATACAAAAGCATCAAAACCAATCCCTAAATCATCACCGAAAGACCCAATTCTTGACATAAAACAGTTAACATAGAATGACGAGGACAAACAAAGGCTTTGGCAAAGTTTCCTGGCTTAGGACAGGCACATATAAAATGTGGCGGGGTTAAACTAGATTTTTGGATCCAACCATCCCCCTATTGATAAGCTTGCACAAAGCTACATATAAAACACACTGTAAAACTCAATCGACAAAAGTTCAATTCAGCAAGAGAGAACCTAAGACAAAATACTGTACGAAAACAACAACACAAGGAGGAACTCTCTTGAGAACACTCGAAGTTACTGACAACTAGCTAAGAAACATTTATCGATTGATGTAAAAGAATCAAATACATCAGTTCTAAATCCGACACCCCACGTCAAAACAATGAATGATCACCATACAGAACCGACATACTTGATCGCTGTGGTGCTTATAAATAATACTGTGGATACAAGGTGTACATTTAACGTTTTAAAGTTACAATTAAGCTATCAATATTTCTGGCAAAACATACCAAATGCAAAGATTTTACTTAAACATTGAATTCGTATCCTTTTTTCAAAGGGTTTCTAAGCCAGTTTTTAATTTCCATAAGGTTGTATTTGAATTTTTGTGCTTCATAAACTACATTGCTATAAAAATCAGGAAGAGATATTCCTTTAACAATCAGAAATCTACGTGTACAATCAAATTTTTCGATGAGATGTCCATTTTATGTGTAAATTTTGTAAAAGATTTGACTAATTTGTGGTAACGGTAACCTTGTTTTACAATTTTTCTGTAATAAAACGGTTTTTATCATTAAAATCAGACACATCACTAATGAAATGGAATCAATCTTAGGGGTTAATGTCAATTTTTTTCTATACAGTATGCGGACGATACAGTTCTGATATCTGAAAGTGCTTCCAAAGATTTTGCAAAGATTGGAAATTTTAAGCTAATATAGATAAAACTAAAATCATATGCTTTTCTAGTGGAAGGCTTCCAAATAATTTACATTTTTAAATTACTTAAGATAAAAAAAGAAATTGAAATTGTCAAAGAATTAAGATATCTTGGAACAACCCTAAATAAAACTTGATATTAAAGTACAGTCTGATAAAGGAACACAGGCCATGTATGTAGTGATAAAGTTAGGCAAATACCACAGTTTATCAATTTCATGTCAACTTGATCTCTTTGATAAAATGGTAAAACCGATTTTACTCTATGGGTGTGAACTTTGGGGATGCCCAAATTTTTATCAGATCGAAAAAGTTCATTTAAAATTTTGTACACTTCTATTAAATATAAAATCTTCTACGCCTAGCTGTGTTGTTTATGGAGAAATTGGTCGATTTCCACCTTCCCTAGATCAGTCTAATATCTAGTGGTATTCAATTATCTCCCCTGCAGAAAACAGCTAATGTGTTTTTAAATTTTTAACGATGACAACAACGATGGCGACGGCATATAAACAATCTTCAATTTTCATTAATTACGCATGGAGTTGACTACTATCATATACGTTGGACATGTTATGTTATTAACGAATCTTTTCTGTTGCGTAAACAGTTGTTTATAAGGTCAACAAAAGTGCATATTTTAACAAATCGAGTGAAACTTATTGGCCGTTGGAAAAAATTAAAATGCCAACTCAACCTTTAAAAAAATCACACAAGGCGTAATACCTGCAGTACATTTTCGAAACGTGTGGGAAAGTTAGGTTATTACCTTTTCTTTCGACAGATATTAGTTTGAAAATTATATTTTACTGTTATCATATAACGATCCATTTGAATTCAATGTGTAACTATGAAAAACTTTCAAGGGACACAACCAAGTTCTATCTTTAATAAATTATAAACATGATAAATGGGAGTCATTCCTATTTTTAAAACGGATGACTGAATATTGAATTGGACATTTACTCCAATACAATGCAAATTCACATACTGTTGATCCCAATTTACGGATACCGGTCAAAAAGGTAAACATGTTCTATGACATAATCGAATTCAACAGGTAAATCGTGTACTTTTAAAAAGAAGGTTGTCAAGACGGACTAGAAAAATAGGTCTTTTTCTTAATTTTATTTTGGCTTTACCTCTTGCAGTACATGTCTGAAAATTTGCAGATGGGAAGATATACATTTAAACAAATAGTGTGATTTTTTTCAATTTTTTATATAAAAGTTAAAGTTGTGCGATCCATTTCAGTTTGCACCGTATGCATTTCATAAATATCCACATAATAACATGCATTAAAATGCAATCTGTTACTTTTAAAAACTCTTTTTAATTCAAAAAAGTTTATTTTATCAGCATAACTTGAAATTGGAAGAAATTTTGTACTAAAAAGAACTTTTGATTCACTTGACAACCAGGATAAACATTCGAATTGACTTTCCTATCTTTTCCAATGAAGAGCTCACATTCTATTGTTTAAATACCACCGGTTTTCGGACTGAGATGTAAAAACTAGAATTATTTCATAATTGGTCCAAACTAATTTTAGGTAAACAAACAAAACTGTGCTCATTATCATTCAATCATATGTGTCAGTTAACCAACATACACCTTTTCAATGGTTTGATTTGTAAAAGTATTTTTAATGAGTGTGGACATGCTTGTATTTGGAATTCACAAAATATACCAAACGTAGATTTGTTAAAGTCTATGAATAAGATTAAACAAAGTCTCTCTGATTAGTTCCGACAAATTAGCATAAAGAAATACAAAATTGTTCTAAACCGACCAACTATAGGTTATTAAAAGATTCGCTAGAAAAAGAAAAATATTTTGATATTCTCAGCAAGAAATATTCTATTCGAATGTGCCAAATTACAACGGGAAATCATAAACCTCCCATAGAAACGGGTAGATGGCATAATATTGATAGAAAAAATAGAATGTACAAATTGTGAAATGAACAATTAGGAGATGAATATCACTGTATATTGGAATGCACAGTTTTGGCTGATGACAGAAAGAGCCTTATCAAGAAAAAAAATCACAATAAATCCAAACGTCGAACTCATGTCTTCAGAAAATAAGTTTAGTTTATTGAATTTAACGAAAAATGCTCCGAATCATAATAAAAAGAGCAAGTCCCCCTCGGTAATATCTGGAATTTTTGGCTTAACTGTATGCTATATTATATTTCAGTTGATATTACACATGACAGTTTTTGTCTCTGACTTTGTTATTTTATGCTTTCGCTTTGTGTTTGTTGTATATAATGTAAATAGTTTGTCTCTGCACCAATGTATATGGTTATGAGAAATAAAGTTATATATTTTATAATTATTTTTACGTCCTTACTCCTTTGTGACAGATACCAATTGAATTATTAATCTATCTAACCCGTTTCGTCTTTAAGTTGTGATTTTTATTCTAATGATTCTAATAAGAGATAATTTAGTATTTATCAAGCATACATGTACAGCAATCAAGAGCTATTATATGAAACCAATAGAGTATTGAACTACTGAAAGATCGTAACAATACTAGAATTGTGAAAATCTATCAGAAAATATTTTTCTTATTCCATTAGTGATGAAGTAAGTTGGCAACAGTTAAAAAAATGTGTATATTTTCACATTAGTTTTAGTTTAGCTATCATTACATGCAACAGTATTATAGCCGGGTTATCAGGAGTAAAGAAATGTTTTCTCGGTATCATAGTTAAGAGATAACATGGATAAGAGCTTAATTGCATTTTATCATGTATATATATTAACTTGAGGAGTGTTTCTTGTACATTCATACAGATCTAGAGATATAAAGGAACTGCATTCACTATTGAAATCATGAAGTAGTTATCTATAAAACAAAACAAAAAAGAAATTACAGTCCATCGCTGGTTGCTTATAAAAGCACAGACAGGGGGAAACTTTTCGTTACTGTTGTGCCTTTTGATATATACTCGTACTTTGGGGGATTTTGGCTTTATCTGAATTTATATTCAAACAGTTTTGCGTATCTTCAATTCGTATCTTTAAGACGAAGCTAGTGGTTTATTATACAGTCCGCATTTATCTTTTAAGGCACAGACAGGGCTAGTAAGTAAGAGTTACTGTTATGTGTTTTGTGTGACACTAGCGAGATTTTATTTTATAGAAAGCCTGTTTTATTTCCTGTTGTCATTGTGCAACTGTATATTGCTAGATTTCCCTGTGATTCACTTTGTCTTTATCTATTTTAATTAGCTGAGCAGTAGGAATTATTATTTCTGTTTCTTAGTGTTGTTTTCGTTTGTATCGAATGATTTTGCCTTTGTCCTTTGGTAACGCTTTGCTTCTTTTCTATACACAATAAAAATACCAAATCGAGAATTACTGAGTGAAATAACATCTTAATATAAAGTTGTTGTTAGTTCTGATATCTCTTAAAATATCAGAAACCGTTTTAAATCTGGTCGGCTGGTAGTTCTAGAACATTTTATGACAAGTCATGTTTAGCGATGATACTATTACATGTAGAACTATTTTAGACAGTTGTAATCCATGACATATTTAGACCAATTTACTGTTTTAAAACTGCAATCTGCAGAGAGATTCACAAAACCAAAAAAAAGTACAGCATTAATGAATAAGTTAAACCAGTCATAAGAATATTTTTATTTCAGTTTATCAAAAAGATGTATCCCTTAACAATATGTTTAAGATAGTTGTTTTTCTATGATTAATGTCATGATCAAGTTTAGACCACTTTCATGACTTTCGTAAAAATATTAATCTTGTCCATCCGTTTATTAATTATTTTGTATCTTATAATTTAAACGATTCTTTTCTACAGTTATGTAAACTTCCATACCTTTTTCAGACTGCAGTTAAGCATGGCGAAAGCAAAAATTCACTACAGAAGCTGTAGTCTACGTAAGACCTCCATACCAGCGGTAACTTGGTGTCATAATTGTTCGGAAGGACTTTGATGAAGCTGCCAGGAGCACCATAGTTTGTCTAAAGCGTCAGAAAACCATAAAACTGTTGCTATTTCCAATTACCAAAACTTACCAAGGGATGTTTTACAAATCACTGACATCTGCCCGGACCACGATGACAAGTACTTTATGTATTGCCAGGACCACTCACAACCCTGCTGTAGAACTTTCAGCCTACAGAAACACACATCATGTAAGAACGTAGCAAAATTGGAAGACGTCGTTCAAAATTTCAAATCGTCAGTAGCTCTACAAGACCTCAAAGCTTCCATGAAAGAATCCATTGAAATAACAAAAGTCAAAGCTCATCGGAAAAAGAATTTGAAAACAATTAAAGCCGATAGTAAATAAGAGGCTCTCAGGAGCCTGAATCGCTCACCTGACATGTGTGCCTGAAGTATAGGTTATTAGGCAAAATCTATTTGACATTGAAAGGGTCATAAGTTTAAAAAGGGTGTCATCTGACAATATGGTTTAACTTAATGTAGTAATGATTGTGCACAGTAATATTTTAGCAATTGAAACCTTTTAATAATTTTCTTTCCTTCAACATTCTAAAATGAACAGTATCACAATCTTGACCTTATTTCATATTTTGTACATCAGGATGTGCTTAACAATATGCAATTAACATTTCTTAAATATCTCATATAGATTTTAAGATATTGAGCTTAAAACATTTTTGTAAGTGCAAAATTCATAGAAAAATAAAATTAAAGGGCAATTACTCTTCCATGGGTTGTTGGATCTTCTTCAACATTTTAGGGCTGGTTGATCATGAGGTGTTGATAACTTTTTTTCTCAATCAGAATTTTAAAATTTGTTCCCCTTTTTGAGTTATTAGCAAAAGAAAAATGCAGTTTACTCCGATGTTCTATTTTTAGCCACAGCGGCCATGTTTTACAACCTACAAAAGTCCCAACATCAGTTCTATACACATAATGCTTAAAAATAACCATAATAAGTTTGGTTTCAATTGGACTTATGGTGTCAGAGGACTTAACGTTTTCAATGTAATCAGGAAATGCTGTGAAAAAAAATCAATTTTGATGTTCTAAGGGAATAATCCCTAAAAGGAAGGGTCCTACATCGTTTACCCTATACATATTTTGTAGATCTTTATGTGCTTATCAATATGAAATTTGAATTTCTCAAATATCTTATGTAGCTTTCAAGATATTGAGCTAAACAGGTGCAAAATTTGCAAAAATACACAAAAATAACTCCTACATGGGTTGTTAGATTTTCTTCAAAACTTCTGGGTAGGTAGATCTTGAGGTGCTGATTACTTTAACTTTGCCAGACTTTTGATATCTGTAGCCGTTTTCAAGTGATTGCAAAAAACTGCATTTTACCCCTATGTTCTATTTTTAGCCATGATGGCCATGTTTCACAACGAATCAAAAATCCCCACATCAATTTTAAGCACCGAATGCTAATGAACAACTTTACCAAGTTTGGTTGCAATTGGACTTAAAGTGTCAGAGGAGTGAACGTTTTAAAAAAGTTACGACGGACCGACGACGGACGCCAAGTGATGACGATAGCTCACACATGTGAGCTAAAAAGTACTTGATGAAATACAATATATTCGACGTAGAATAAACAACCTTGATGTTCTACAAAATAACATTAAGACCGAGCTTAAAACAAAAGAGGAAAAAACAGACATAAGATGGTAGATTCCTGCGTTTTCTTAAGAAGAAAAATACTATTTTTTTACGATAACCTTAAAACCTTAGTAAATCACAGGGACTTGTTATGAAAAAAAAAATTAAAAAAAATATCTCTATATAAAAATCCACAAGGGAGGAATCTCCATTTTAAATACCACATACTGCAATTTTTCAATATTTTAAACCATCTAGTCCTACGTAATTTTTGGTAAAGCTGGCGTGCCTTTGAAGATAAATGAATGAAT
The DNA here is from genome assembly GCA_963971305.1 of Arcuatula senhousia. Lineage (NCBI taxonomy): Eukaryota > Metazoa > Mollusca > Bivalvia > Mytilida > Mytilidae > Arcuatula > Arcuatula senhousia. The sequence continues at coordinate 53,346,405 of OZ020304.1, forward strand.
GTTCAGGATATCTACTTCATTGTTAACTTACATTTATTTAAACTTCACTACGATGACTCTTTTTGTGAAAATTTACTCATGCGAAAACTCCTTCCATATTTTTACGACCCAATTCTTAATCTGCGATTTGATTGGTCGATAAGTAGGTTGAGGTATTACTAGTATTTTCTCTTTCGAGAATCGGAGCACCGCAACTCAACCAATCAAATTACGGTGCTCCAATTTTCGGAAAAGAAAATAATACCTCACCTACCAATCAAATCGAGATTGAAAAATTGCAGTATGCGGTATTATGACATGGAGATTCCTCCCTTGTGGTTTCTTATATAGAGATATCAATTTTTTTTTCGTAACAAGTCCCTGTGAGTAAATGTGAAAAAAATACTTCACTGACTTACAGCCGTTCCTGTATTCCGCAACAATGGAAAGACAAGTTCATCCCGTAGAGAATCGTCTCTTGGAACTCATTTAGGATAAGCCGTTTAGATCAACATCAAGATCAAGCCTTTCTTCAAAAGATTCGCCAACCAAATCAAAAGTTTTGGTACAGTAAAAGTCAACACTACACCATCCTCCATTGTCCTCAGTAGAAGGAAGGAGAGGCCCAATTGATGATCTCTAGACCCTTGACGAGACAGAGGATACATGTATCAACCTGACTGTGAATAAAACTTTTGATAATGTCAGTACTTGGTGTTTTGGTTGTTTTGAACTTACCAACGGTAGAATGGCACTTACAGATAGTAGTAGAAATTAACTAAACATTTTAAATACAAATGGAACAAAAGGAGTAACAATGAACACACCAGGTAATCCATTGGACGTCACACAAGTCAACTGGCAGCTACACCTGCTCGTTTCTACAGTGGTATCCACCTTATTAATCTCCATTCCAGGAAAATTACCAAATCACTCCTCACTGGTCAGCAGATACATGGTATAACAACCTGTGATGACGATCACCTTATTTATTGTGAACGGGGAATCGGAGTGCGGATGATCCGCATCATTGGCAGAACCGTTACATATATAGTTAAGAAGGAATTGCCTTGTGACAGCCACGGTAGTTCGATTGGTGAGATGATTATGTCTACCAACCCGGATAAAGATAGTGTGTCGTGTTATGACATCAAAGGAACAACAAAAAAAAATGGTCGTTTAAGTATAAAAGTATTCTCCGCTATCCCCGTGGTATTACCACTGATTAACGTAGCGGGACGTGCCTCGATAAATATAGATATCATTTCCGTCGATGGACAAACGAATATCAATAGTGGACTAGAAAATGTTTATTCTCTTGATTTTGACAAAATCAATGACAATATTTTGATTTCAGATTTTCGTGGCCGCAAAACTGTAGTTTTGACACAAAACTAAGACAAATCAGAAAACAATATATAACACCATATTGTTTTTATCCTGTTTTAGATTTTTCGAAATTTGTTATTAAATAAATAAAGGTCTTCATTAATTGTTTTGTCATTTTGTTCATTTTTATAACTGAATGGAAACGTTCCTTTGCATTTTGGGTGTGAACTCAACAATTCCAGAAAATTGAGCAAAAGACCAAATATGATTTATTTTAGAATCTGTTTTCTCTCTTTTCGAATTGTATTATAGCTTTAATATGATTTTATCATTTTGTATTCATTTTTACCACAAAAGGAAACTTTCAGTTGCATTTCATGTTTTTAGAATTTTGACCGCTTCCGTAAAACAGGTTTAAAAAACGTTAGATATTGATATATCTGCCCCAAGTTTTAGAATAAAGAATTGGTGTAAGCGACACAGCCTGCGAAATCAAACGGAAAAGCACGATGAAAGCAGTCAACAGCCTAAAATGAGGTCAATAGGCGCTGCTCATCGTTTTGCGATTAGCATAAGGATAAAATATGAGGCATACAATTTAAACCCAGTCCTGAAATAGTCATAGAAAAGTCCTCTTCTTAGATAAAAAAAACAAAAAAACTGACAAATACAATCAAAAGCTTTGTCGATGATTCCTTACTTAGGACAGACACCTATTAGATGTGGCGGGGTAAAGCTATTTTTTCTCCTATTGGACATTTTCACTGTAAGCCGAAACCGAAACCAGAAGTATGGAAAGCAAATACTGTGTCATTATGATCATGCGTGACCTTGTGATGTCAAATAAACGCTCTGTTTCAGATTAATTCATTTTCCTTTGTAGCCAATAGAAGATATTGAGATGCGGAAAAAGTGTACGCGACACAACCTACAACATGTCTGTTCATAGTGGGATTGCTTGAAATAGTTGACATTCTTTTACTTTTCGATTGGATTTTGACGATTGACTTTATCTCGATTTAAAAAAAAAAATGTTGGTCTCTACGTCTTTACAGCGTCATAGTTTTTCTGTATCTGATTGAAATCCTTGGTTCTTGGGATTGTTGTGCGCAATGATGTAATTATGTAAAGATGGACATCCCATCATACTTGTGCTGAATGCTTTTTGTATATGCCAAGGACAAAAAAGGTCTTATGACAGTGCCTTGTTGAACACATCTTGAAGAATCCGTTGTGTCCTTTATCTCAAGTTCCTGGGCATAAATGAGATTGAGAAAGTCAAAAAATCAAAAGTTATCACAAGGTTATGTTGCTCTTCGTTTGCTGTCTTCATTCAAGATGTTTTACGGATGACATCATTCACTCATAGACAAATAAGGGATGTATATATCTCAGATGAGTGCAGATGTTGTTTTGTCATAGGGTTAGGGTTTGTCTTCCTTTACCGACACACTGAATTCACAATTTGCCGCACGACGTGTGTGTTATAGAAACCAGGAACTTCTTAAATTTCCGGAGTCACTCTCGTTACGACGTAAGTTTGCATTGTTGATTTCTGTTCGGTTGATTTTGATTTTATATGTTTTATATTTCCTGGTTTTGTCGTTGACTTTTCGGACTTTTGATACTCGAATGTCACATAGGTGTCTCTTTACTTCATTGGAAGGGCTGAGAAATGGTCCTGTATATCGGAACGCATGCACGTTAAAGATTCCTTATAAAAGAAAGGAATAGACAAGAACAATAGGGGTCGATACAGAGGCAACACTATATTGTCTTAATTCAAATTGTTTAAAACATTAGGTTTCTTTCCTCGTACTGCACATGATCATTGTCCTCAATGTTCGATTTGAATTCCTTGTTCTAGCTATATTCTGTTTTGGTACAAGTGCTTGTCTTTTAAACCTTTTCTGTTTTTATTCTGCAGTGAAGAGGTTATTCCTTAAAATTTCCGTACACAGCATGACTATATTGAGCGTTTTATATGCGCGTTGGTATTTTGTATTTCGAGTTACGCTGTGACAGTTTTAAAACTGTTCTGTACCTTGAAACCTACGGTTATTTTCCCTGGCAGCTTCAGAGCTGTTATGTGACTGTCCTACCCCCTGGCAATTTCAGACGGTTCTACAACTGTCCCCTGTGATGACAGACATGGCTATCTAGAATAATATCTAAAAGGAAAGCTACGTTAACAGTATAGATGCTAATATATACACCTCAGCTGTAATGAAACGCAAGGCAAAGGAATGAGCAAGTCTGCAGTTATTTTAATATAAGAAGTAACACCAGACACATTTAATTTGCAAAACACTCAATTGCAAATTTTGCGCCGCTTTAAAATTTGTATGGTAGGTCATATGAGTAACCAATGTGTTCGTCTCAACATGGGATTTCATAAAATACTTAAGTTCTTTATTCTTTATCTTAAAATAAATTTTTTGGGGGGGAAATTCTTTCATGGGATTTTTTTATCCCATGGGATAGTGATAAATCCCATGGGATTCTGACAAATCCCATGGGATATTTATTAAATCCCATGGGATAATTTCTTGGTCCCATGGGATTCTTTTGTCCCATGGGATTCTTTTGGTCCCATGGGATTTTTTTTGTCCCATGGGATTTTTTTTTGTCCCATGGGATTTTTTTTTGTCCCATGGGATTTGTTTTTCTCCTATGGGATTTTTTCTGTCCCATGGGATTTGTATTTCTCTTAGGGAATTTTGTTTATCCCATGGGATTCTATTTTTTTTTTAAATGAATTCAATTTTGTCCTATGGGATTTTTATAATTTGTAAGTACTGGACATCAAAGCAATTCAATATGTGGGAGAACAACAAGAAACCAACAAAAAATCTTCAACAGCAGCGTCTCAGTAACTCCAGCAACAGAAATTATCAAACTAGGGTTCATCAACAATAACAAGCATCAACTTTGAATTTTTAATCATATCATAATCGATTAATCAATCATAAATATAAAACAATGCATATAAATAAACAAACAACAGTTTTACAAGTAAGACATATATTACATGTAAGATTTTAGATGAACTTAAAAATAGACAAAATAGAATTTTAAATAGTGTGAGCTTAATTTACAGTATAGCCTTTTTTGAAAGATTGTTTAATTAAAGAGAGGATTAAACAAAAATTCTTTAAAACAATTTGACATTAATTATACATGTAATATGTAACTTTCTTCCATTATGAATATTATGCTCAATGGAGTCTGGCTCATTATTATCAGGAAATAAACAGTTAAAAATTTGGAAAATTGAAATATGAAACATATAATTCCAGAGACAATGATATCTCTACAAGTTTGTTTTTTCAATTTTAATCATACATGCACATATAAAACATAAATATTATATAAACTGTTAACTCATTTTGACGCTCATGTATGTGTATTTATGACACTCGTCACCTTAATTTTTTCAGCAATTTACATTCATTTTAGACAGTTGTCATGATAACTTAGGTTTAAAATCTTAATTTCAGTAAATAATAAAAAAGTTTTAGTTGAATGACGCATCATCAATATTTCATCTTAATTTATCAATATATATAATGCCTTCATATTGATATAAAGATACAAAATGTTTTATTACAATGCACAGTTTATTTCATAGGTACTTTCTTTTCTAAAATATATTGTTTTAAGTACAAAATTTCCATGTACATCTTTCATCATCTGCTAACACCTGGCTCTTTACTGGAGTCTTCTTACATGGTTATGCTGCACTCTACACTCAACATTGTCCATGACAAATCTGATACGAGCACCTGAAAGTAGTACACAAATAACTTTATACAACACCTGAAAGTAGTACACAAATAACTTTCTTTAGACCATTGTTTTCATCATGTTCATGAACTTTTTAAAAAAATTTGGCCATGTTCAAAACTTTCACTTATAACATCAAAATCGTTATTCATAGTACAACCTATAACTGACTCTACTTCTTGTGACCTAGACCTTTGACATGTTAACACAAAATTAATAAGTATTTATATATCTTATTGTCAATTATATTTGCAAGTTTAAAGAACTTTTTTAAGGTGTTCAAAAGTTACTCTTTCACAAAATGCAGAAGACAGTATAACTAGGATGCAAATTGAAGCATAGTAAAACTTTTACAAATGTTCTATATAATTGTCAAGTTCTTGAATATTCATACTTTAAAAAAATATATTACTTCTTGCTTTCTATCTTAAATAACATTTATGAAATTTCTTAAAGTATTAAAGTCATTGTAATGAATAACAGATATATTTTCCTGTACAATTTTATTTACATGTCCAGAAATTTTTCAAAAAACCCTTGTTTCAATATATACAAAATAAACAAATCCTTACTTTTCTCATTTCTTTTCAAGACAATGGCTTCATACCATGAGCCATCTGTCCACCTAGCCTGTACTTTATTCCCTTCAGTTATCAGTGGCTGAAGAAAACAAAAAACAAAAATACAAAAATAGGAAATGCAATAGTAAATTTGAAAACCATCGTTTAATGTACACCATATTTAGTTAAATCATGTTTTAAAATTTCAGTATGTTTTAAAGATTTTTTAAGGTTATCAAAGTGACTTGTAAGAAAGATATGAAAGTTTTTTTTTAACTAATATGATCTAAACAAGTATAATTTTCATAACAGAAGTACAAATGTATAACTTAATTTATTCTTAATGAAATTTGAAATTGTTTTAATAAAAATACATAAATAAATGATGAAAACTGCCAGACACAAAAAAAATATTAACTGTAATCTTCATAATCTTCACTATTTAATAATAGTAGAAATGCCATCATGTCATCAAGTTTTGCAAGGAAGATGTTTAAGTGCTTGTATTTTTTTTTAATTCAAAGTAACCGAGACAAAGGGCTGTATTGACTTGTATCTAATTGTATACAATCATAATAGTGAAACAGCTGAGCATGAAACATACCTCAACTTCATCAGTGTTTAATGTCTGAGTAGACCCTTCAGTTTCAGCAGGATTTTCTTCAACCTAAAAAAAATAAGAATGCCAATTATATACTACTACAATTATATACTTCCTAACAGATTGACTCAGAAATTGAAAAATATTGCAACTTGTGTGGCAAAACTTTAAAATCCACAAATAAAAATTGACAACAATTTCAACAAAACAAAATTTTACTTGTAGTTGTAATTTCTTGAGAGAACAATTTTTGTTTAACTACTAAGGATTTTCTTATTTTAAGGCATCAAATTGTTAAGTCTCATAAAAACTCTCATTTAAACTTATAAATTTTGTTTGTTTGTTCATTTGTTAAATATATATTTAACATATGTATACATAGATACATTAACCAAAACTATAAAATCCAAGATTAAAGAACCATTCAAAATAAAATCTTATCAACATACCTCTCTCAACTGTTCAAATATTTCATTAAGCTGAAAAGTAAAAAATTATCATTGTTTTAACATCAATAACATGCTTTTTTCTGAACCAACACCATGACCATTATTTGTGTAGTTACAATAAATGTTTGTTTATATTTCAGTATGTTTTAAAACAAGAATATGTCCAAGAGACTAATGCTCAGTCTCCAAACATTTCCCCTCACAACTAATGAACCATGATATTGATGCCAAGAGTATGATGATTTTTGTATGCTTATATCCTATTGTATGTCTAATCAAGTTTCATGGTATGCTTTATATTAAATAACCTCTTTTTCTATTAAGTTGATAAGTCAGGTACAATTTTATGATGATTATTCTTTTTTCAAACCCTGTGAATATATATGTGCATAAAGTTATATGATCATACCATTCTTTCTCAAGGTAAAGGTACCTAAACCCAAAGGTAATCTGATTTGGATGGAAAAAATGAATCCATTTTTTATGCTTTAAAACTGATATATTTCTTATGGTTTTATTGCTTCACTGACAATAGTAGTTTACTTACCTGATCTTCAGGATTTTCTAATATTCTTCTTCTTTTTGGTAATATAATTCTCTGTGGTCTGTTAAAAAGAAAAAAGTTAATTAGAATAAATCCAATCTTAACTTTAAAGCAAGCTGTTTCATTTAACATTACGTTAAAGATGTGATCAATATGAGTCAAACCCACTTGTCTGTATCTATTGTAATGAGATTATCACCTCACTATCTCTATTGTTCCAAACAACAATATTGTTTTGCTTTACTACCAACACTATGGCCACAATGAAAGAGGAAGGTAATGTCAGTACCAAGTTATGACCTTTGCTATTCCCTATTTTAGTATATTGTGAGTTATCTCCCATTTGCAGAGTTATCTTCTCTTTCAAGAAGGTATTTCAACTAGTTACTGCGTGGAAAATAAGTTTTTCTGCATTTGTTTTTTAATTTGTCAAAAAATGTCCATATGTAAAATATTATTAATTTGAAATGGTTTATAACATGTTTTCCTGATTTAATAGGGTCTGCTAAGCCCTCTGAATAATTTTTAAAAATTAAAACCTTATTTTTCCCATTCATTGCAAAGTAAAATACCTTCTGTAATGGAGGACAACTCTTGTAAATGGGGGATAACTCACTATTTATGAAAATAGGAAAAGTTCAATTTGCTTTGTGAATTTTAAATTGTATCCTTTAGGACAAAATGAATCTTGCAATAAAGAATGTTACAAATAGATGCAAGTTTTATTTGTCATGTCTTTATATTTCTATTTCTATATGAGCAAGGTGAGAAAAAGTGTTATCATTTCTTTCTTATTCATGTAATTATGTCTGTTAACTTGAAATATGTATAATCTAAACCCTACCTGATAATATCTTCTTCATGACTATCTTCAAACTCAAAGACATCCTGAAATAATAAAAAACAAGTTCAAGATGATTATACAGATAAGGTCAAATACATACTGTACTTTTATAATGAGTAAAATGATGAACTGAAAAACAGATATTGATGAGAGAGTTTCCAACCACAGCTAAAATGTAATACAATAAAGAAGGATGTATTCATGGAACGATGCTCCCACTTGCCTTAAACAGGATGTAGAAGTCTGACAGGTCTGAAAATTGTTCAGGACATACATTTTGACATATTAAGCTATCCTACTAAGTTTCAAATCATTCTCATTAACTGCTTCTGAGAAATGCTTCACGGAAATTTGGGCAGACGTGTGTTTTTCTTCTTTTAATATCAGGTTCACCTTTATAAGTAAGTTATTAAAAAGTAATACTATGCAAACCTTTTCCTGTAGCTTCCTCTTAAGTTCTTCAACTTCTTGTTTTAACTTTACGTTTTCTCTTTTGAGTCTCAAATTTTCCTCCTAAAATAAAAAAAAATAATAAAAAAATTCAATCCTCAAAATACTACATATAAAAGAAAATGCATCATTGCTACATAAAACAAAAACATTTAAATTTAGACAAAGGACTTATTCTATTATTTTATTGTTCTGTCATGACTTTTTTTATTTGCTTAAGACTGTTTTTTTTTCCTCAGTTTTAGTAGATCTACAGTGATATATGCTGTACTTGTATATATTATAAATATTTCTGGTAGTCAACTGCATGCAACATGCATTGTATAAGCTACATTTAAAAAAAAAATTACATTGTACTTAAAAAAATGCTGTTTTTATGAACAAAGTTTCATGTACATTTATCCCTTATTCCATAATCTTCTTAAGTCATGTTACTGTTATTATTTGAAGGCAGTGGGTAGTTTATGTTTTTTTTTTTAATGTCATTGTTAAATAAAGGGTATTAATAAAAAAATATCATTTAAAGCTAAAAATCTTCTTAACTGCAAACATAAACTTACTGCCATGTTTTCTGTAGTATTGGTCTTAAGTTCCTGAAAACAAAAATCATTTGAATGTTAACAATAATTTAATGAAATTTTGGTACTCATTAAAACATAACATAACATAAGTCAAACATGTCAAACAGTTTTAAAAGTTTATTTCAACAAAACCATAAATGACACTTAGTCTTCAGTTTTAAAGGTCTCCATTTTTTTGGTCCTGCCATTAATGTATAGGTGTTTCTTTAAATGAAATAACTTCTTATAGGAAATGTTTTAACTGAGTAAAACCTCGTCATTTTAACCCATCCTATCTATTGAAATGTCTCCACAAAGTCAGAACTTGACAGCTTGATTTTCACAGGTTTTAATAATTTTAGTTATTTTCTAAATCAAAAAAGAAAAGAAAATTTTCATTCAAGTTGTTAGACTAGGTATTTATCAAGTCTTTATACATAATACATGTAAATGATAAAAACAACTATTTATACCTTCAATTTCTTTGCATTTTGTCTAAATTCTTCTACTGACATCAGTCCACAATTAAGACGGCTTAAAAGTCTGTGAACAATGGGTTCTTCTCTAACCCCAACAAAATGTCTGAAAAGACCAGCTTTGACTTCTTTGAATGATGTTCTCGTTACCAAAGTTTCACACTCATGAGCCTGAAACACTCTCTGCAATTCTAAAAATGGCCTAGAGTAATATTGTTTTGGCTGTTGTTAGCAATAAAACATAAAAAAAAAACTTTTAAAAGGAGAGAATAAAGCAAAACACACAAAATTCAAGTTTGGCATGCATCAATCTGCATTGATCAAATAATTTAAAATTTGGTATTTTGACAGATATTGCATGGATAAATAAGAGGGTTAACACTTCTCATTTTATCTACGTAAGGATCACCATTAATTTTAGAAATGAAATATCTACAAAATAACAAACCTTTTTGTGAAGTGTTTTGTTGGAGTAACTTTGTAATGCATACAAATATTGCACTCTCCAAAAATTGTACCTGTGTCATCTGCCATGTGAGACCATGTCATTTGTTTTGAGAATGAGAAACTTAAGTCAATAATGGGAATGTCTGGTATACAATTGTAAATTTTGCGATTGATAATAAAAGGGAAGAAGTTTATATTAACCAAAATAGTTTAATAATAATTAAAATGTTCTTATATTTTTGGTAAACTTCTAATCATTTGATTGGCTTTTACAGTCATGTAACTTAAAAAAAAATAATTTGGAGGTTTTCTCTTAAAAAAATACTATCAGGGTACCATGCTATTGTTACCCTCTCTTGTTTACATCTAGTGGGTAACAACCCTATTGTTACAGTGCAAATGACTTTTGAACTCAACATTGCAAGGGGAAAAATACTATTGTACCACTCTTGAAAAATCAATAATGTGACATCAGCAGGTAAACAATGAACCAAAAATATTATAAAACAATTGTATGTTTAGGTGGAAACATCCCTGATTGAATCCCTCGGGCAAGCCCTCACGAAAACAACTCGGGATTACAATTTGGGATATTTCCCTCTATGGCGTGCCACAATTGTATATTACTTGTGTAGCTTAAGCAAAAAATGTGACCAATTGGACATTGCCAGAAGGCAGCAAACACTTTTTTAACTATTCTATGCAATGAATTGTTGGAAAATTATTATGCTTGTTAATGTTGGTTTAAAATCTGTGACTTTCTCTTTAAGCATCAAAAAATGACACAGTGTGGTGAATGTGCTGTGTTTAAGGAAGCTTTCCTAAAGAAGCTCACCCCAGAGGAAGCAAAGACATTAGAGCTGAAGAGGAAGGCACATCTTACACTTCAGAGGTAAATACATGTAAAAAGAGCAACTCTTGCAATCTTTTTTGGGGAGGAGAGGAGATGGTGGTGGGTTGTTATGTATCACAACTAAAGCAAACATGTAAAGTTTGAATTTTGATCCTTTATGAAGTGGTCAAAATCATTTGAAAAAAGGAGATCTGTTAGTCCACTTTTCCAGTCATCATGTACCTTTAATTTACATCAATTCAATAGATTAATTATATCTGAATGACTTTCATAAACTTTGCATCTATAGCAATGTTATATTTATATTATGTTGTTATATTTATCTACTGTTATAATAACATGAACAATATAGTTAAAAGGATTTTCATTTAGCTTTAAGAATTTTTTTTTCATAACAAGTAGTAATTACCCCTTAAACTAGTTAGTTACAGTTACTTATGTAATGGTGTATTGACCTTTAGCACTAAGCTTGCTCATTACTTGTTTTCTTATGAGCAATAAATAATCTAAGTGGTACATGTACCCGGTAAATTGTTTCAATTTTTGCAGTTAGGTTAAGTTATATGTACATTAATACATTTTGCATACTAGTAGCATGTCTAACCATGCTAACAAGATATCTTTTTGTTGAATACATGTTTAATTAAGTATTTTTTTTTTTAGAATTTGCAGAGAGAAGTACTATAAACATAGGAACAAATCTGCTGCAAATCCTGAAACATATGCCTCAGTTATTATTGATAACATGGACCAGTCCAAAACCTCAATTCCAAGGTTTCCATTTGCATCCAAGGTAAGTAAATAGTATTAGATTTGATTGTCAGTGTTCTGTAAGATAGGACAATTCAATACAGCAGGCTTTATCCGAGTTTTATTTAAATAGACAAAAACAAAAATCAAAATGGGTGAAGGACTTATTTAATGTTTTCAATGAATAACATTTTCATAAATGAACATAAAAAAGGTAGCAGGTTATATTTTGCTTCCAAAAAGTGATTTGGACGTTATTGTTAATTATATTGAAAAAGCACAATTTAAGAACTTTAATTAAAGGTTATCAGTAAGAGGGAATGACTGGTATTTGAATTAAACTGATTTTTTTATGATAAGAATTTGCCATCACTAGGCGTCCATCATACATCTTTAAACTTTTCTTAAATCTTCTTCAAAATTTGTAACAGAGTCAAAGTTAAAGGACCATTCCTTAAGAGGTCATACCCCTTCCACTGTAAAAATTAACCATTTCACAGATTTTTGTTCAACTTTTCAAAAAATTTCTCCAAAACCACTTGGCCAAATGTAGATTGTTTTATAGTATGTCTTTTACAAAATGATCGTTCAGATTTTTGGTAATTATATTTGTATATTTTGTAGAATGACAACAAGCTGACAACTCTACACCACCATGTTACTGGTGTCCTGAGTCACAACCTAAAGAAAACATATGCCTTCACATGGACCGACCAGTTTCCCTCCAATTGCAATATAACACTTAATTGTTTGATATCATGCCTGCATGACATTGCAAATGTAAGTATTTGATTTGATCACCCATTTTCTATTTTAAGACAATCTGACCTAAGTTTTCCTTATGGAGTCTTAATTTATGTGCAGTTGCTTAGGCTTTCTTAACGTAATAGTTACACTCCTACTTGTCAAACAGGGGGCTATATTGCTATAACTTTGTCTGTATGTCAGTCTATTGGCTATAATCTTTCCTAATAGATTTCTCAGTTTCCAATCAATGGATTGATTTTGAAGGTGTTACACAGCTTTACACACATTGAGTTCCTGTTTTCTAAACTGCCATAATGAAATTGCATATCAAATATTTTATGACTTTATACACATGATTGGAAGGGTATCAGACAAGATGTAATAGAATAAGGAGACATTTAACCCCAAGAAGAAGGCAAATTGCTGAAACATCGAGACATTTAGCTGATTGTTAATAAATAAATATTGTATGGTTTCTCTGTTTATCTTTCGCAGCTAATGTCAACATCTACATTTAATTACATTTATTTGCTGATTTCTGAGAGAGAGAGAAAAAAACACCAGTAAATCAGATCTATATGTATCATTATAAAATGACAACACATAAAACACTTTTTCATTTTTATACGACCCCAAAAAATTTGTGGACGTATAATGGTATGATGCTGTCGTCGTCGTTGTCTTTGTCGTCGTTGTCGTCGTTGTCTGTTAACTTTAGTGTATACACGATAACTTTAGTTCTAGTAATCCGAATGCAATGAAATTTCACAATGATATTCTTTACTATTAAAGGATGGCATTTTTTTTTTGCATGTTTGTTCTGGTCAAATAGTGGATACAAAATTGATTACAAATTAATTTTTGCAACCCCCTTTTTCCCCCTATTATGTAATTAGGGCCAAAATGGAAAATTTGTGGTCTAATTTTGATCTCCTTTCGAAAAAAAAAAAATTCCTTTTAAATTGTAAGTGGAAAGTCCACCAAAAGCTGCATGTGTCAAAAACTTTTGTCAGTCCACAGATCAATTGACTTTCCATATTCGGCCTAAAACGTACAGGGTTCAACATGTTGCGGTCGTATCATGCTGTGCTCGGCAAAGCTTTTTATTTAAGTTTTATACCATGTTGTTCTAAGTTATAAGTTTGGTTCAGATTCAACATATTTTGGTTTTATTCTAGGCTAACGGAGGAGGACTTCCACCTACGCTGTATATCCAGGCTGACAATGCTGGGAAAGACAACAAGAACAACTTTGTCCTAATGTTTCTGGCAATGCTTGTTAAAGCAGAAATTGTGCAAAAGGTGGGTAAAGGACTTTTAAAAAAAAAAAATCAGTAAAATAAGATTAAAACCTTCAACAAGTTAAATTATAAACTACAGTCAATTACATCTACATGTAGATAATGTATAAAGGTGAATAATGACTTATATGTTTTTCAATTCAAATATGTTTTAAAGTCATTAAACGTTTCTTTAAAAATCATCTCAGAAAAAAACATTTATTAAGGGATTGTTTTAAAGATCTTATCAGAAAGAACATTAAAGGGATTGCTTAAACATGTTAAAAGGAGTCAGTTGAGTAAGGGGTACAAAGATGTAGACTTCAAACTTTCTTTTTTGTTCACTCATATTATACTTATATTTTGTAAGAATGTATCAAGAACATGAAGAATGCTGCATTTTATTTCAAAACAATAGAAATACCTTAGTTCAAGTGTTGTTTTTGCATTTTTAAAATATAATGTCCATATATTGATTTACAGATAAAATTCAGTTTCCTGATGGTGGGCCACACCCATGAAGATGTGGACCAGTTCTTCAGTAGGGTCTCAGTCAAATGCAACCAACAACCAGCTGTTACATTACCCGAGCTCCATAACATTATCAGGACCTCAATAGAGCCATCCCCAGTTACTACACACCTGGAATCATTGTATGACTTTCGGGCCCTAGCAGACCAAACAGACTTTATATTTAAAGACATCATGGACAAGCATGTTTTCGTGTTCAAGAAAAGGGATGAACAGATTATTCTGAAGTATAAGAACTGGCCACTTGCAAGTGAGGTAGCAAGGGAAGAAGATATTACGTCTCTTGTCCCTAATATATCCCAACCAGCAGTATGGTCTGAAGGAAGAGAAGAATTTAAAGCAACTTTGAAGAAGATGTCCGATGACCTTACCAAATGGAAGAGCTCTGGAAGGGTTACAGCTGACAACCATGCTTGGTGGATCAGGTACCTTAGGTCATTTGAAGGAGGGGCAACTATCCCACAGATTCCACGAGTCGACCTCTTTCAGAAGTATAAGGTTTGCAATATTTATATACTTAATAGATAAGAAAGCAGTATTATAGGAATCCCAGATCCGATTTCATACGCTTAACATACAAATTTTAATACAGATGCAACGTGGTAGAAATTCATTTTCCCTTACATCTAGATTAGTCACATTGATCAATAGCAAATAATGCATTTTTGTTTATACAGCAGGCATAACCATAAATCTATGTTTTCTGTGTAACCTTGTAAAAGGTTAGAGATGGTAGGTAGTGGTTATTGAAAATAATATAATTCTGTAATGGATTGTTACCATCCAACTTAAACCAATGCTTAACCTAATTTCAAAGGATTTAGATATTATATTTTTATTTTAAAAGCCTTTTTTAGTGCAAACAAATTTGACAAAATTTAATGCGCTTTTTTATGTTTAAAAATCATTTAATGTTTAAACTGGTAGTTCATGTATTGAAACTCTAACTTTATATTTTTCAGATTCCACGTAAAAGAGGCTCCACAATTGACCAAGATGCACTTGAAGTTATCAACCGACATCTGAAGAAATGCAGAAAGGTCACCGTGATAAAGATTTCAAAGAAGAGAGGACGTTAAGAAACAGATTCTTAGATTCCTAGATTAATGCACTTTTATGTTGCTGAGGCTTGTTAGAAATTGACATATAGTGGTCACTCCTTTTGAATCACAATTATTTCCTTTACATATATTTAGTATGAAGCTTTCTCTTATAGAATTGTATGGTGTAAATTCATCTTCTCTTGGTTTACCCAATATTTTAAGATGCAGGTGACATAAATTTTCCTTTAAAGACTGCCGTTCCTATTGTCGTTTATATATGAAATTGTCTCCTGATGTCTAATTATAGACATTCCCTTTTGACTCTTTCTGTTTGATAACATTTTAATTTTGTAAAATATTAATTTTGCAATTACAATATCATAATGTTGATCCGATTTACAGCCAAATTTTGTACTTGTGACTTGATCAAAAATCTGTTACAAAAGAAGGTACTTATGAATATTAAATTGTATATAGTTTTATAAAATTTGAAACTTTATGTTTAAATTAAGGCATTGCATTAGTATAATTTTAAATGAAATATTAATGTTAGAGAATATAAATTAGTTAAAAAATGTAGGAGATGAATGTCATGTTCTGTTTTTAACAGTGTTATTTAAAAAAATGTTATAAGAAACTCTTGGTAAAATACTAAGATAAGTTTCAAAATCTAAGTTCAAGTTTTAGTCTGTTGTCTCTTTTCAATTTTCTTGTTATTTTAACAAATCTACAAGCATACTGATTTATTTAAAATAATAACCTTGTTAGATATATATAGATTCTTTTTTTAATTTTTAAAAATTGATATGTTTTGAATATCTATATTTTCTAAATATGTGATTACTTCTGAATCATTTATATTCATTTGTATATATTTTTGTTGATGTTTGCTTTTGGAAACATAATATATGATTTCGAACTTTTTTTATATCCTCTGCTTTGATCCATTTCAATGCATAAAAATTGATTTTTCCTATTTACCCTTTTAATTATTTATTCTCAGGTTACTACTATATGTTATATAAACATTTTAAGTACTGAATATAATCAATTATGTGAACAATTATAACTCTTTTATATACAGTATTGTATTTATTTTTACAATAAAAAAGTTTTAAATATATATATAACAGGGATTGGGAAGGAATTTTTAGCAAAGGGCAATTTACCACTTTTTTCATGGAAATTCAAAATTTCAAAGGGCCATTTCTTAATATTCTATATAAATTTTTGAGATGATAAGGGGCCATTTTCATTTTTGATGTGCAAATGGCCCATGGCCACCTGCCTTTCCTATCCCTGTATATATATTTGTGTCAAATTGAGTAAACAGTTTGTATTAATTTTCATGTTTTATATGTACACATAAAGTTTTATTTCGGTGTGTGTGTGTTTAAAATCAAAAAGTGATAGAGATAACATTGCGTCTTTATGTTTCATAATATAATGATCTGTAAAATTATGGCAACAAGACTTTTTAAAGAAACCTTTTGATTCTTCTGTCAAACGTAAACTTTATACTATTTTGGTTTTTCCCTAAGTTTTGAAATGATTAATGCTTAAATAAATCATATACATGCAATATATCTCTATCTTTTGTAAGTATATTTTTAAAATTGAATATTTAAAATATTATAAAATTGAATAGTTAATCTGATTCAATTAAAAATTTCAAATGTATGCTTGTTTTTGTTGATGATAAGTACTGCTATAAAAAGTTTGATGACTTCTATTGTTGGAGTTATTAGTATGCTGCCGAGTTCCTTTAATGTTGGTTTGATGTTTTTTCCCACAAGTTCAATCAAATCAATTTCTATTCCCAGGCATTTTAAAATCCCATGTTATGTGAGCTGACTTGCATACACTTTTTCCAGATCTCATTATTAACTACAAAATTGAACCATTTGAAAAAAATATCCCATGGGATAAAACAAAATCCCATAGGAGAATTACAAATCCCATGGGACAAAAATTATCCCATGGGAGAAATAGATATCCCATGGGACAAAAATAAATCCCATGGGACAAAAAAAATCCCATGGGAGAAATAAATATCCCATGGGACCAAAAAAATCCCATGGGACAAAAAAATCCCATGGGACCAAAAAATTATCCCATGGGATTTAATAAATATCCCATGGGATTTGTCAGAATCCCATGGGATTTATCACTATCCCATGGGATAAAAAAATCCCATGAAAGTATTTCCCCTAAAAACTTTTCTTTTTTAGATAAAGAATAAAGAACTTAAGTATTTTATGAAATCCCATGTTGAGACGAACACATTGGTTACTCATATGACCTACCATACAAATTTTAAAGCGGCGCAAAATTTGCAATTGAGTGTTTTGCAAATTAAATGTGTCTGGTGTTAAGTCCTAATCCTATGAATTAAAGCACTCGAACGGAAGCAGAATAAGAGACTAAAAGCAACCCTATGGGCATAACTGATTGACCAAGGTCATTACAGATGACATTATTTTCAACAGTTTTTCTCTTGCAATTTATGCCTATCAGTAAAAAAACCTTCACAACTATGTCTACGTGATGAGATACGGATTTTTATCCCACCGAGTTAAATATTTGTCAAATTAGGAAACGAGCATTTGCGACTAAAATGTACCCCATTAATATTTTTATTAGTAAATGTTAATCAAAATTTGACTTTATTACATAAAAAAAACCGTTTTTGTGCACTATTGGATATATTTAATTAACGACAACAAAAGGTTGAACGTTCAAACAAAAGTAAGCACGTTTTCCACGAAATGCGTATCTGGGACGTTTTCAAAAAATGTCCACTTTTTAACATGGCAAAATAAAATCAAAGTACTGAAAGTACTGGTAGCCGGGGTAATCTACAAAATTTAAATTGTTTATTTGTAGCAAAATTAAAAATAAAAAGCTACTTTTTGTGTAAAAGGGATTTTCACAAGGATTCCAATGAAAAAAAGATTTTGAAAATCGAACCAAAATTAAAAAGTTGATTTTATAGGCGTGGCCTGTCTTTGGTCCCCTGAGCAATGTAACGGTGCAATGTATATAAAAGCCATTGAAATGTTAAGTTGACAGAATATAATGAAGAATTCAATAAAAACGAATTTTCAAAAATTAATGAATAATAAAAATTCTACAGCCGTTTTGTCAATATACCCATTTTAGCCTTTTGGCCACAAACCCCAAATACAACACCGTTCTTCCTTCAGTGGATATATTGTAGTGCATCTTGAAACTAAATATATTCAGTGGTTCTAAAGACCGAAAATTTGGTTGATTAAAAATTTTCAATGAAAAATTACATGGTCGAGAAACAATTTACAGAAAATTTATTTTTAAGCCTTATTTTCAAAATCAATTATGGTAAATATGACTAAAATTCTTCTTCAAAGAACCGTTTAGAGCCATTTTATCTGAACAATTAAAAAAGTTATGAGGATTTGAACTTTGGGTAAATTATCCTGTCCATTGCTGTGTATTGCCATCCAGTTTGACACTTAATGAGATGCAAAATAATGAATATGACATCACTAATGAGATCGGCGAACACTCCTATAAACAAAATATCAATCCGCTTTGTATTCTTAAATAATCATTTAATACTTTCGCATCAGATAGGCGTCTTACATACTTGTAAAAAATTTTAACATTACATAAATAAGTTTTGTAACATAATTGCGAGTAAAGCGACGAAAAAAAAACAAATCTGGTAAAGGAACTACATTGCAAGCGTGTATTGATATTTCAATTTGATAGGTTTTTGGTGAACCGCCGGAAAAACCATCTGATAGCTTACCGAAAGGCTATCGTAGCTATAGCCGTGGCTAATCGCTAGCGATTACCCCGGCTAAAAATGCAATGTTGATGAAATATCCTTTTAATTTGAACTTCATTTTCATCAACCTTTATAGTGACAGAATACAAAATATACAACCTTAAATCCAAGTGTAATGTGGATGAAATTTACACAACTTGGAACATGG
The DNA here is from genome assembly GCA_963971305.1 of Arcuatula senhousia. NCBI lineage: Eukaryota > Metazoa > Mollusca > Bivalvia > Mytilida > Mytilidae > Arcuatula > Arcuatula senhousia. The sequence goes on from OZ020304.1 coordinate 53,365,613, forward strand.
GTTACGAAAAAGTCCACTTCGCAACATTATTTTAAGACATTATTTTTTTAACAAAGGCATCTTAAATAAAATTTCTTGACATTATATGTAAAAGTCAGCACTACGCATGCAATACGACTGTTAAATTTGAAAATTTTAGTGCAAAAAAAATAAACTAAAACAATTATTTAAAAGGCGTGATTTTTGAAACGTTAAGAAAATTGTACCTTTAGACTGAAAGCAATTTGAGGCATATAGTTTTAATATTGTTCTAATAAAGTTAAATGATTCTTCAAATCAATCTATAAAGGACCAATGAAAAAAGATATGCTTTTAAATAATAGTTTTTCGATGATTTAAAAAAGTGAGGCACGTTGCATAGTGGACATACGTATGTTGCAAAGTGGACATTATTGCATTTTAGCCTTCGAGGCGCTCTGTAAATTGTTTGGTTTATTTCAACGATTTTAATATTGATTAGAATAGGATGTGAAATACATTATTATGTGCTGCTTTTGATCTTTTTCTGTGAAATTCAAGTTTTTGTGCCAGTTGTCCACTTCGCAACGCACTGTCCCCTATGCAACGAAATGTGTCCACTGTGCAACGATATTTGTCCACTTCGCAACGAAACGTTTCACAGTGGACCGTTGCAAAGTGGACATATTTACACATACGTCAACTTTTTGTTTTATTTGAATGCCATACTAATATATTTTTTCTTAATTTGGTCAGATCATTTGGTTTTCTTTATAAATATCGAAGAATCTGGTGCCTTTCTACTCAAATTCTTCAAAAAAAACCCGTTGCGAAGTGGACAAAACCAAAAATATTATAGTGAAAGGTCATACTAACTGCCTTCAAACATACACAAAAACAGCATCCTCGATTATGTTTTTGCCGCCATATAAATTTTAGTGGCTTTAGTTATAACGAAAAATAAAAATATTAAAATCAAGATACATGAAAGATTTGATTTTCATCAATTATTGTTGTAGTTGCGAAGTGGACATGTTTTTCACGGACACACACTAAATTGCTAATAACAACGTTTAAGGAGAGACTAGCTTAAAGTAAAGACATTTAATTTAAACTATGAATGTAAGTCAGCATATATCCAACATTAAATACTTTACAAATTGATCAAAATTGGTTGGAATTATAAAGAGATGACTGAAATTATTCAAATGGACACGATCTTGGAGGCTATTTTGTGTCATTTTGTTTCAATTTTTAAGATTTTTTGATTACATATTGAACTTTACCTTATTGCTTTCCCAACTTAAAAGTACAACGAAAACAATGACACTTAAAAATATACGCAATATCTAATTTTAACATCACTGTACATCGTGGACACAAAATTGAACATTTTTTGAAATCCGCCCACCTAATAGCGGTGTCACGCGTTGATAGCCAATCAAATTCCTTGAAATCGAATATCTCATCGTGTAGATTGCTTCTTCTCGCGAAATCTAATAAATGCATATAATACCAAAAATACGACATTGGCTATTTTGTAGACTAAATCAAATAATTGAACGAAAAAATTACCATAAATATCATGAATATAATAGTAAATTGTAGAAATCTTGTTATGAGTTTTTATATCTCTGGGATCTTTTGTATAGATACAACAGATATGTTTTTAATTACGAGTAACAAAGACTTATGTGTAAGCCTTGCTGCGAAACGAAAAATATTTAATTATAGCCGTTAAATATGATAAATAATTTAGTTTAATTATTTGAAATATGAAAAATGGAGGGCAATTAAAAAAAAATTCAATATTAATTTGTTGTTACAATTTCATGCTTTTTAAAAACATTTCAATTAAAAACAAAGACTTTAATTTTGTATACAATTTCTGTTTTTTGGGGTTTTTTTTTAAGAGCACTGGCAATGAAATATATTATTGATCGAATTTGTTGACAAAATTCGGATTCAACGCAATGAGAACGCTTTCTTTTGTTATCTAAATGATAGTTTAATGTTATCAATTTAAAATAGCTACAATGGTCTTATTCCTATACTTTTAAATACTTCATCTATATTTTCAATATTTTTAGTGACGTTCAAGCTGAAAAATCATATAACTACAGGGCGCTTACATTCGGTTGGTTGTGAGCTTATTTAAACATTGTTAAGAAATATTCTACGGAAGGGTAAGGCAGGGATGGAACATTGAAAATTCCCATTTGTAGATTTTTTGGCGTTCGCTTTATCATAAGAACAAACACAACGCAGGTTTTCAATTTAAAAGCCTAGATATGTGTACACGCGCTTCGAAGAAGAGGGGGTATACTGGTTCACCTCTGTTCGTCCGTCTGTCAGTCCGCAACATAACTTTTGTAACATTTTTCATCAGCAACAACTAATCATAGTGACTTAAAATTTGGTATATGACTTCAGTATGAGGTGCTCTATCGCGAGTACCGAAATTAGGTCTGTCAGATATCTACTTCCTGTTTACCAATTTAATAAGTTTTCAAGAGGGGGGTTTGGCGCGCAATAAAACCTGGTTTAATCCACCATTTCATTTGAAATGCCTGTACCAAGTCAGGACAACTGCCTTCTATAACTATTCCGATATGTCTTCCATGTTTTGTCGTTTCTCTTGGACATTGAGATTGGTCTTCCAGGTTCGGTAATTTTGTTATTTTCTTTATTTTCAACATTACTGGTCAATTGTTGAAATTTTTCAAAACAGTTTTTTTTTCGGCAACTACTCATTACAATGACTTGAAATTTGGTAATACATGTATATGACTTCAGTATGAAGTCCTCTATTGTTGGTACCGAAATTAGATATGTCGAATATCTACTTCCTGTTTACCGACTTAGTCAATTTGGAAGGTAGGGGGTATACTGAGTGAGCAGTGGCTCTCAGATTTCTTGTTGTTATGGTTATATATAGGAAAAAATTACGGGACATTTCCCCGTACTTACTTTTGACTACACTGTATACAATGTAATTTAACTTTTGACTCGTTGTATTTCCTAAACCTAAGACTAACTTAAAAATTATGTGGTCAAAACAAAGTTTACTGGTGTTGCTTTATTTAATTCTACTTATTTTTTGTGACTTTGTTATTGATATGCCACCCTATAAAGGGTTATCTGCCTGATTCATAGAAAACGTAGTACTTAAACAATACGGTCAAGTTCTGAACTAGTTACTTGTTTTCGTTTGATTTATTTTAAAGATTCACGTTTTTACTTGTTAAAAAATGTACAATGAATCAAATGACTCTTTGGTACTTTTATTTTGGCACCTTCATAGAATACTCACAAACTTGTTTTCTTACTAAAAACACAAATGGTGAACATTCGAACAGGGGGAGGAGTTCACAATAAAAACAGCGCGTGCAAAAAAATCCCGGCTCAATTTTCTCCAAAAATAAAAAGAAGGACAATATCAAACAGCATCTATAGGAACGTGTTAGTTAAAAAGCAAATGGTTGGCAACTTGCTCCCTTAGAAAACTTGCCATTAAATAACGCAGTATACGTGTACTTTTGGAACAGATTTGCTTCTATCGAAATCTTGAGTAGAATCAAATGAGCCGTAATATTATTTCCACATTTTTGTTCCAATTTATGATCTATTTTTTATAGAAGGAACAGCATCTACAATATGTAAGGCCGCCTTTAAATCTGCCGAAGACAACTTAATGTAATATACATACTTGAAGGTTATATAACCACTTTTTTCTCGTTCTGGTAGTTATCTTACTTCTTTTACAATATGAATTTATGCCTTCTGACTGCAAAGGTGTTTGGCAAATATTTTCATACAAAGAACGATAACCCTTTCTGATTGCATAACCTTGTCCTAGGTTTTTACCTTTTAGAGAAAATTATTTGTGATTATATACACATGACATATATATTGTTGGAAATATACAATCATGACGTAATTTGTTTATATTAAGGCTGTGTACAAAATAACAACAATTAGGATTTAATCAAATTGAAGACATCGAGGTACGTTAAATTTTTTATACAATTTATTTAACTCCAGTTTCCAAGTGTACAATCATGTACATGTATCCTATATTCATGATATTGCCCTTGGACGGTATGGATCATGGCGATGTTATCACATTATCAATGACCATCAATGTCTTAAAAGTTTGATAACCTTTAAAAGCATTAGACACATTAAGGACCGACCATTTAACATGAAAGGGGGGGGGCTTGTTTTTTTTTTTTTAAATATTCTGAAAATATAAATTTTCGATGATAAAAATATTTTGGCAGCAGAAGGTAAGAAAAAAAAATTCTGAAGAAGGATATCTGCCATTTAAAATGATGATAATAATGAAAAAAATATTCTATTCCTTTGAAGAATAAATGGAGAAAATTTCTGACCAAAACAAAAAAAACAAGCCCCCCCACCCCCCTTTAAGTTAAATTGTCCGTCTCTTTACATTTTGTTCTACAATGTCTAGCATTGACAGCAGGCATACCATATTATATTATGAACAGATATATCACAGGTTTGAAGGTGTATTTGCACAAAGTACCAATCAAGGTCGAGATGATAAATTTCCCTACCCGATGAGCAGAGACATTGTACAGTTTACGTTTGTTCAAGCGAGGTCATAGGGCGACCCCCATTGACAATTGTTTCATGAAAGCTCTACCTATACGATCTCTTAAGAAATCTTTCTTCGACGATCGTTTTCAGCCATTAGCTGGCGGAAAAATTCAAAACTATGTAAGACAAAAGGGTTAAGGGAACAGTCATTATATTTATCAGCTGAGGAAGTAAATTTACCCAAACTTAAGCTGTGACCCATGACTCCCCTATCAGAGAAGTTCCAGGTTCAAGACCCCCTTACATGCCCTAAGAGTTATATTTTTTATGCGGGACCCCCTGTCTTTAGTGTAACTATTTGGAATATGCATAAAAACGTTTGCATGTGGTTATTAATATTTATGGTCCAACCTTGAAGATAGGGGTCTTTGATTTAAATACGATTATTTTAATAAAAATATTTTGTCAGCAAGGTGTCCACATAAAAAGTTTTCTTAAATAACAACACAAAGCGTAGAGGCATGCATCTGCATTAAGTAAAATAGCGTGTCCCTTTGGAAACCAACAAACAATATTTGAAGTATTAATTACACAATATTACAGGGATTTTCACCCGTGATCACTGCATGATGTAAAAGACACAAGTTGCCAGTTTAAAGTTTAAACGACATTAGATACTACTTTATTGCATACCTTTACCATTGTGGGTTTTCTAAATTACCGCTTGTTATGTGAACTGTGTCGCGTACACTTATCTCACCTATTATTATTTTCTATGTAATGTTATTATTTAACATTTGTATCAATAAAAATGTATTCTTTTAAAATACATATAAGTACTTGTATTACAAAAAGCAATGTATGTTCCTCAATAGTATGAAATGTCTCTAGAATAGTTCATCACTGAAATCACATTGATTTTATAAATTTAAGCACATCGGGTGGTCCAGAATGGTGTTAATTTTTTTAATGGAGCCTAGAGACCAGGAATTGAATGATAAAAATATGTGGTGATAAATTTTGTTAACGAGTTACAATCCAGCACACAAGTTGCCTGAAAGGGATTTGTCCCGCAAAGCTAGAAAAATATCTCAGCTCTGGTGACTCGTATAATTCTACCCACGACTGCCCCTTAAATTGCCCCCCGCTAAATAATAACGACGCTTCCCTTAGTGATTGTTTTGATTAGTGTTTGGCTGGTTGTTGTACTGAAAAGATCACTTCGATACATTCCTTCTATGTCTCACAAACGTGTCGTGTTTTGCGTTACTACCGGACCCTACAATCGCAATTGAAGAGGAGGGTTTAGTGCTTTAAAACACACAATTTCTTTTGAAAAGCATTAAACCTTCATTCTAAATTCTTACTACATGTATTTAGCATAAGCTTTTATGACGCGAATCAAATACAGTTTAAGGTATTTGTGTAGATTTTTGTTAATTAAGTTGTTTTGCTATCTATTCTTAAGTGTTATGTTTAATTTCAAAATAACTAAAATAAACGTTCTTCCGCAACGGAAGTGGAAGGTTTTGCGCCACAAAACCTCGTTTAACCTGCATTTATTTCTAAATGCCTGTAACAAGTCAGAACCATTGCGACTTGTCTTCAATTTCAATTTCTCCGGTGTGTCTTTTTAAAAATTGTTTTGTCTTTTCTACTTAGACACTTGAGATTGCATTGACCATCCCAATTTTTACCTTACCTTTATTAGGGATCCTAAGTCCTTTTCAAAGATGCATATGTTTAGAGTCATGTGACTTCTCTCAAATATTACCCTTGGTTATTGGTGGATTATATGAAAACCATAAGTAATTAGTCGCATGGAATATGTATTTGTGATGAGCTCAGTACACTTTTCAACCATTTTAATCCTTGAATCTTCAGAAAACTGAAACTTTTCGTTTTAAATATTTTACAGCTACCTTTGATTTCCAATGAATATTTTTTTTATTGAAATTAAAAAAAAATGATAGATTTTAAAACATTTTTATATCATTTACTGTCTTTACCATTGTAAATAAGACCTGAAGGAGGGAAGTCATAATATATTGAAATTTAATTAATTTTACTACTACGTTTTCCTTAAAATCAATGAGTGGCGCAATTGAATCCATAAAATAATGTGCTTACCCTTTCAAAAATATGTTGGCGCATATAATATATTGGCGCAATTAATATGTTGCGCAAAAGGACGTCAAATTGGCGCAAACGGATATCTCCTATGTCCTGTGGTGTCACTAAAATTTATGTTGCAATTTTCTGGGCTATTACTTGTCACTTGGCATGTAGTTTCCTCTTATAGTACTTTATGCTGTAAAGTGATTTAATGCCCGTAACTCATCTATTTCCTATTTAAAAGACGCAGGTGACATGCGTCTTGCATGGATTACCGTCATTCTAGTTTTTAAATTTCAAGCGTTTTGGACTGTTTTTGAACAGCTTAAACATTGTATCAAAAGTTTTCAGCAATTACAAGTAACGCTCATGTGACCATAACAAATATGGCAGCTTGTGGACGCAAACGCAACATGGCAAATTGATGAATCCAAAGTTTATGATCTTTTTTGCATTTTTATTGTATTTTATATTAAAAAAACTGCAGAATCGTGTAGAAACTAAAAAAAAACACTGAGAGAAGCCATTGCATGGAGAACTACGATCAACTACAGTACAGTATACAAGAGGAACTTAAAGAGTAGCATACCAGACACTGAACATACGTCGAGGCAGGACACAAACATGTAGAAGAGTTAAACTTACTTTTTTGTCTCAGTCTCCATCAACGTCATAAAAGGGGGCACTGCCTGATTGCCTAATAAGGGGTTTAGCAAGCCTGTAAATCCATCACTGCTTACGTCTTTCAAACGGGTCGTGTCTGTCTCATATTATAACAACCTATTATTACATAACAATCGTATCAGAAGCTCTTTACTATTTCTTTAACTAAATGTTATAAATTTATTCACTGAAAATTGTGTTTCATTGTACTTTTAGATGGTCAACCTAATTGTCAGCTCCGAACACCCTCTGGTAGACGACATTATAGAGATAATTGTGACTGGTCTTCAGAAAGGACAACACCTAACTGTCAAAGCAGCAACGTTTGAAGGAAATTCTAAGTTTTCTTCATTTGCTTGTTTCGACTGCAAAGAGAATGGAAGAGTGAATTTGTCAAATGAGCCTGCTTTGTCTGGCACATACAAAGGTAATAGTGATGTTTATCGGTAATCATTACATTTTTCCTTTGATGTTTGCCGCTGGTAAACCCTGTATCACGAACAGATGTTTATTACCGAAATTATCGGGTCAGTACGGTGACGTAGCATATTGTAGCACATGTTTACAGTGCGCACACAAAAAAAGTTCCTTATAAAAAAAAACATTCAAAGACGCCTTTTTAACAAAAAATAATCACATTGTGTTGCCCTTCGGGTTCACCATAAATCAGTGATAAACTCGATCTCAAGATTCAAAAGTCCCCTATATTCTAAATATATCTTAAGTACAATTATTATTATCTATGAATACAAGTGCCACTAAAACATTAATTTTCTACAAAAAGTATCGATGGAGGTGCACTTTAATATTAAGTTATAGGTGAAAAAATAGTGAAACACACAAACACACACACTATTTCAAATCATTCCTTCAATGACTCAAAAGAAAACGAAAAGAGCCAATGAAATTTCTCTCATTGTGGCTTATCAAAGTGTGTACATATTATTTGCTTCAATTCAAATTGCACATATAAAACATATTTAACTGAAAAAGTCGATCCATCTAGCATGGTTTTACTGTTTTAACGCGTCTAGGTGCAAATAAAGGACTACTCAAGTAAGTTTCAAGTGCTGCATGGAAAATGCCGAGCAACCATTTTGTATTACATGTACATTTTTGATATTTGAATAATGAATTATCGGTTTTATTGGACCATGAACAATTTAAAAGATTTCATTATTAACAGATGTTAAACCAATGGGTTTGTTTTGGAGCATGCAACAAAGTCCAGGGCAAGAACCAGGAAAAAGATATACAAAGAGGATTGTAACAACTCCACAGGAAGTGACGTTGTCTGTTTTCGACGGACATTTAACATGGGACCAAGTTCATTCTGAGGCTGCTATGCCAATGATAACTAAAGTTATCAACAGATGGTTCAAAGCTGACAATGTAAAGCGGATAGAAATCAAGACGGAGAAATTAAAAGGAACACTTTTCATTCCACCAGGTACTCGTACATATGATACACACGATTTAGCCCGTTTCATTTTATTCTTCAAATACTTGCTTCAATCTGTTTTAAAATGATGGTGTAAAGTTCATTTTTTCTGAAGACATTCTATTTTTTTATGCTCCATCTACGAACATATTATTTTGGGGTCCGTTCGTCCGTCCGTGCGTTTGTCCATTCGTTCGTCCGTTCGTCTGTCCGTCCATAATGTTGCAAGAAGGGACTTATGTATTTTGGACATATTCTTATTTCCTTTGTTTTTTTCTTGTTTAACCCTGTTTGTTTCTTATATCTCTGTTAGGTTATATATAGGAGTGCTATTGTGCAAAAGGTTATTTGGTCACAGAACGTAAAGCTTGAAAAAGATTTTAATAAGAATTATGATGAAAAATAACACATGAAGAATCAGTTTTAAAACAAAATGTAAGATTTTCAAAAAGTTTTCAAACAACAGCCTTGAATCAACCTTAAATTTCTTTGACTCTAATTATTGATTTCAGGTCCAGGTCCTTTTCCTGGTGTTATTGACATGTTTGGGACGATTGGTGGAATTGTGGAATTCAGAGCAGCGATGCTGTCAAATAAGGGCTTTATAACGCTAGCCTTACAATATTTTGACAGCTTTGGTTCATCTGATGTTGATTTTAAATATTTACAAGTAAGATTTTATTTTAATCCTCAAAGCAAGCTCATATAAACGTCGAGCAGCATACTAACCATTATACACAGTAAGCTTATCCAAAGAAAACTTCAGAAGGAACTATCTACAGAGAAAAAAAACCAGTCAGTTTCTTGTTGTTGTGTAATTTAAATTAAGTGATAAATCCCCAGACTTTGTTCTTATGTAAGCCGAAAATAGCATGAGATTTATAAAAAAAATCTTTTTTCTTTTTATTTTTTTTAATTATTATGTTAATCATGTAACGTATCATGCTTTGATTATTTTTCTATACATTTTTTGTACCATAGTAATTTTGGTTTATGAATTAAGGTAATAACAAATAACCGAACTTTGAGGATCGCTGTCAATGTCCAACCGGCAAAGGTCGCTATGGTCCTGACTTCGTAAAGGAATATCAAAAGAAACTGTGGGTTATATGGAGCGCCAAACCTTCCCTAGGGTCCGATAAAAACACAAAAAACACAACACGGTTTAGAAGACAAAATTAGGATTGAAGTGAACATCTCACTACAACAATCAGTCAAACAATAATCAAAACAATCACTAACCATTACCTTTAAAATAATTTTGAAATTTTCCACCAGTTGCTGATAACGAAGGAAAATAAAGATGAGTATATTTTACACTATGAACCGAAAATTGAAACTTGTTTTGACTTTTTGACATTTCAATCCTTATAGATCAATTGGAAGAAATTTTCAATCTCTAGACGAAAGTCGTGTCATTTACCAAATCGATATCATGGTTATAATAAAAACTTTCTTAGGTTGATTTCTTATAGTCACTAAAAAACTGTGATATATAAACAAAACATTTTTTAATCAAGTTCTTAAACTTCTCCTCATCATACCATAACATTCTTTATTTCAGAATGCTGTTCGTTGGTTAAGTTCCCATCCAGCAACACTTAGTTCAGGGATTGGAATAGTTGGTGTGTCAAAAGGCGGCGAGTTAGCTCTTTTGTTGTCGACTGCTTGTCCACAGGTTCATATTTTATGGAATACATTGTTATTTGATAAGCGCTTGTACCACTGTAACTCTTTAAAGTAATATTTATAACCTATTCTAATAATTATGAAATTTTATGGAAATATTCGATCTTAAATTCAGAATGCGTTAGTCAGGCGATCAGTTATCTTTGAAATCTGTCTCATGTTAAGGGAAAGGAAATGTTAAAATAATCCGTTTCATGTTTGAAGTTCATATCTATGATGTCTCCTTTTTGATTAAGATTTTAATTGTTTTGTGTTATATTGTCTTTAGTTTGTCTTTTGTCCACGCAACAGAAGATTGATGAGTCGTTTATATTGACAAAAGAATATTAGATGATTTTTGAATAACGGCAGGTCCAATGAAATGAAAGGAACCATAACAAATGAACAAATAAAGAATAATACTTTATGTACATGCATGACATGCATATCATGGCTATGTATCTTTCTAGGTAAAGGCAGTTGTGAATATCAACGGTCCGCCGTTTATTTCCCTTGACCCAATTCCTCCATTTGAAAAATATGTTTAGTAAGTATCTAATATATTTGGGACTTGTTTTAGTAACTGTTTTTTAGGCAAAATATTGATGACTCGATCCTTTTTTTTATTTCCTTTTGCAGATTTACCATTTGTATTTGATCATTATTGAATAGAACTTAAAGTTTGCTTTGTTTTAGAACATAATTATTTTAGCCTGAAGGTGTTTTTTTTTTTTTTTTTTCAAACACGCAGTTAGGGACGGACCATTTAACTTGAAGGGGGTGGGCTTGGTTTTTTGTTTTGTTCAGAAATTTTTTTTTCCGCGCAGAGCGCGGACAAAACTTTTATTTTTCGAAGGCGTCGCGACAGAATATTTTTTTTAATATCAGCATTATTTTTTATAGCAGAAATCCTTCTTCAGAATATTTTTTTTCTTACCCTTAGCTGCCAAAATATTTTTTTCATCAAAAATAGTTTTCAGAATATTTTTTTAGGAAAAAACCAAGCCCCCCCCCCTTCAAGTTAAATGGTCGGTCCCTTAATGATTAACGCCACTCCATAACATTATTTAGGTTTTATCAGAACGGAAAATAAAAAAAAAGATGATGAAATGAGCATGCAATGATGATGAGAAAGATAGGGTTGGCTGGGAAGCAAAGGAAATGATGACGCGAAAGGTAAGGGTTGGATGGGAAGCAAAGGGAATGATGACGCGAAAGGTAGGGGTTGGATGGAAAGCAAAGGGAATGATGACGCGAAAGATAGGGGTTGGATGGAAAGCAAAGGATCGAAATGATGACGCGAAAGTTAGGGGTTGGATGGGAAGCAAAAGAAATGATGACGCGAAAGATAGGGGTTGGATGGGAAGCAAAGGAAATGATGACGCGAAAGATAGGGGTTGGATGGGAAGCAAAGGATCGAAATGATGACGCGAAAGTTAGGGGTTGGATGGGAAGCAAAGGAAATGATGACGCGAAAGATAGGGGTTGGATGGGAAGCAAAGGAAATGATGACGCGAAAGATAGGGGTTGGATGGGAAGCAAAGGAAATGATGACGCGAAAGATAGGGGTTGGATGGGAAGCAAAGGGAATGATGACGCGAAAGGTAGGGGTTGGATGGAAAGCAAAGGATCGAAATGATGACGCGAAAGTTAGGGGTTGGATGGGAAGCAAAGGAAATGATGACGCGAAAGATAGGGGTTGGATGGGAAGCAAAGGAAATGATGACGCGAAAGAAAGGGGTTGGATGATAAGCAAAGGAATGTTAGATTTTGAAGGCCACAGAAAACCAAAGAGGTGGGTAGGGGCAAACCCGTAGTCTATGTGGTACACTCAAGGTGTTAACAAAGGGGTCATTTACATGGATGAAAACATGACACTCTCCAATTACGTAAGCTCGAGTTTTAATTGTTCTATGATATAGATTTGTGTAGCATATTAAAAAAAACTGTTGATCGAAAAGAATTGACTTCAGTGTTTTTGCAAGTTTGGTGTCACAATTCGAAATTGCGTACTTACTTTAAACTTAATAATTGTTATTTTACAAGCATGGATAAAATGAAATCGTACGCATTTGATGAAAGTGGAAACATGACTGTGCGATCAAGGGACTCAATTTGTGAATACCTAACTCCAGACTTATTAACGCCAGTAAGTTGGTATAACTATTGATTTTTTTGGGGAGGGGGACAGTTGATAGAAAAAAAATGAAAAGGTTCTTATAGGAATGAAGACATGGCTAGTAAAATAGGAATCTTCTTGCCGAATGTCTGCATTTTTTTTACTACTCTGTACATGTATGTCCTTCATTTTTTTCGCTTTTACTTACTCAATTTACGAAGATCTTGTCTGATGCCAAAGTAGAACAACATGCATACTATGATACTATTTATTATCGTATTGGAATCAATCATGAAATTATATATGTGGATTTTAAAGAACCTAAAAGATTTATTGGATAATTTAAAAAAACTTATCATATTCTGAGGTTTATTCTTTGAAAATTTTCGATTTCTTAACTTGGACAGCCTATTGCCATACGAAAACTTAAAGTGTCGTCTGAAAAAAATATCTCGAAAAGGTTCAAGATTAAGGAACTCAGTTGTTTTAGGTTATAATTCTACATTTGCATACGGTGTTTATATTTCACAACTTATTCGATATGACAGGTCTTGTACTAATTTTACATATTTTTTTTATACAAAACCGATATCTCATTAACTGACTTATGAGTAAATACGTCTCGTGCGATCTCTAAAAAGTTCTTGCGACGTTATTAGCTACTGGCTGAAAAAAATCAAAATTATGTTGAATGGTTTTAGTAATGGTTTTGATTAGAGTTTGGTTGGTTGTTGTACTGAGATAAGTAACTCAATACCCCTATTGTGTCTTCACAACCGTGTTGTGTTTTGGGTCACTTCATGACCCTCAGATCGCAATGGAAGAGGGAGGTTTAGCACGCCTTAGAACCTGGTTTAACCCACAATTTCTTATGAAATGCCTGTACCACGTTAGAACCATTTCAATTTGCAATTGATCTGGTATGTCTTAGACATAATGTCTTCCTTGTTTTGTCTTTCTCTTGCACATTTGAGATTGACCCTCCAAGTTCGGTAATTTTGTTATTACCTTTATTTACCAGCTGTAGTATAATGCAGTTCGATTAGTGTGAATTATCTATTCATATTCCATAACGTATCCAACTGCATTGTCTTTTTTTATCATGATATGTATACATTCTCTACTTATTTAGACATGGGAACACGATACAAAAGTATTATGCATTATTGGAGAGGACGACCAAAGCATTCACCCTCGCTGTGCGAAGATGTTGTATGACGCTTATCCTCCACACAAGAAGGGAAATATAGAAGTTGTAGTTTATCCAAGAGCAGGACATCTAATTGAACCATCTTATCTACCAAATTGCAACTTCAATATAAAAACCTTCGATTCTGATGTGTTTAAAAGAAATATAAGTAAGTTGATACCATGATTTGAAAAATGAATAAACGTTTGGATGAACAAATTTAAACTCGTATGTCCAAGAAGAAAGACAAGGTAAAGTCATACTTACGAAATTGATTATATATCGCAATGTTCCTGACTGTTCCTTGTTTAAGAAGTGGGTCTTTCTTTGACTATTTCAATATTGGATTTGAGTTGTATGCATTTTTTTTACATTGGGCCAATCGCAAAAAGTCTGCTGGCCTCGTTGAAGGTTGATTGCTGTTTTCTTATTATAGTCTTTTTAATTTACCACTTGTTTATGTGAGTTGTGTCGAGTACACATATTCCTCTTAGGACAAGCATTTCTAAAGACCAGGTTTTATGGCATCAACCTTCCTTTAAACTTAGCTAGTTTTAAAAATCAATCAGTACTTAAATTAGAATAATATACAACCAGAATGAAAAAAAATGTTTATTTTCTAATTATATTTTTTTATAGAGTATCTTTGTTTAACTGTATGTTTTATTTTGTAGCAGTAAAACTCTACTGGGGAGGAGAGATGGAACCGCAATCTTTTGCTCAGGAAGACTCATGGAAAAGAATTGTTACCTTTTTGAAATCCAATTTATTAAATATTCCTAGATCAGAACTACACAGTAATTTGTAATGTTTGTGTAAAACTAACATGTTTTTTAATATTCTGAAGGATCTTTGAAACGGGTTTGACTTTTTAATCACTAGTGTTAAATCAGAGATTAAAAGTTTATAAATCTATCTCTTGTCTAGCTACTTAAGTTTATTTCCTTCCTAGACCAACTAAGCTGTAAGTTAAAGTATTTACTTATTAATTTTACACAATTTGTAAAAAATATTTTTTTGATATTGATATACAGTTTTGAAATGATGATTTTTTTTTCAAAGTGCGTTAAAAGTTCCTAAAACCAGTAAAGGACTGACCATTTATCTTGAAAGAGGGGTCTTGTTTTTATCTCACCTGACCAAAGGCAATGTCGTCCGTCGCCCGTCGTCGTCCGTTAACAATTTCAATAATCTTCTTCTCTGAAACCACTGAACCAATTTAACTGAAACTTTGCAGGAATGATAAATGAAATGTTTGCAACAAACGATCCTCATTTTAAAATAATTATATAAAAAACATGGCTGCTGTTACTAAAAATAGAACATAGGGTAAAATCACTTAAAATGGCTTACCTCAGCAACCATAACAGATAGAAAAAATCCAAAGGTCTTGAGCACTTCAGAATCAAAAGCTTTACAAAAGTATACATTGGGTTGAAGTTGTCAGATGACCCTTGATCATCTTCGCTAGCCAAGGGTTACGATCCGCTAAGATGAGAGATAGCGGATCGTAACCCTTGGCTAGCGAAGATGACCCTTGATAGGGGTTATGGTCCTTAAAATGTCAAAAATAGCGGGGTTTTTTCACGTTTTTGCCCTATAGAATCAAAACTATTGCAGATAGAGAAAAGCTGTTGCTTGCTTAAATGTTCAGGTCATTAAGCTCTACAAAAGTCTCCAAAGGTCGAAGTTGTCAGATGACCCCTTATAAGGATTACAGTCCCTTAAAGGCGAAAAATAATGTTTTTGGCATATAGAATGAAAACTATTGCAGATAGAGTAAAGCTGTTGCTTGCTTAAATGTTTAGCTCATTTAGCTTTACAAAAGTCTCCATAGGGTCGAATTTGTCAGATAACCCCTTATAGGGATTACAGCCCCAAAAAGGCAAAAAACTAGTGTTTTGGCCTATATAATGAAAACTATTGAAGATAGAGAAAAGCTGTTGCTCGCTTAAATGTTTAGTTCATTTAGCTCTACAAAAGTCTTCATAAGGTCAAAGTTGTCAGATGACCCCTTATAGGGGTTAAAGCCCCTTAAAAGCGTAAAAAAGTGTTTTTTGCCTATGGAATGAAAACTTTTGCAGATGGAGAAAAGATATTGCTTGCTTAAATGTTCAGCTCATTTAGCTTTACATGAGTCTACATAAGGTGAAAGTTGTCAGATGACCCGTTATAGGGGTTTAAGCCCCTTAAAGGTGAAAAATAGTGTTTTTCATGTTTTTTGCCTATAGAATGAAAACTATTGCGGATAGAGAACAGCTGTTGCATGTTTAAATGTTCAGCTCATTTACCTCTACAAAAGTCTCCATAGGGTCAAAGTTGTCAGAAAACCCCTTATAAGCTAAGTATACAGCCCCTTAAAATTTGAATCATAGTGTTTTTTTTTTTTTTTTTTTTTTTGCTTATTTAGAATTACAACTACATTGTATTGCAGATAGAGAAAAGGTTTTTCTTGCTTAAACATTCAGCTCATTTAGCTATACAAAAGTCTTTATAGGCTTGACATCAAGACCAGGTGAGCGATTCAGGCTCCTGGGAGCCTCTTGTTTTTTTGTTCTTGTCAGAATGTTTTGGAAAAAAATATTCAGTTTTTGAATGGCCTCAAGACAATTTTTTTCTCATTATTAGCATTAGTTTATACAGCAGATATTCTTTTTCATGATTTTTTTTACCTCTGCAGCCAAAATATTTTTCCTCTAAAATAACATTCAGAATATTTTTTTAGGATAAAACAAGCCACTTCTCTCATTTTAAGGGGGTACCCAACACTTAGGCTAAAATAAAATTGTGTTGTTTAATTTTCCTGAAAATTTGCCCAAAAAAAATCACTTTAAATAAATACATTCAATCACAAAGTTTAAACATTTCCATTTTTGATCACTTAGAACATCGATTTCTTTGATTAAATGTAATTAACTAAAACGTTCAAATGATTTTTAAGAGTTATCTACCTTAGGTGTTCTGTACCCACTTAAATTGTCGGTACATTATACCTAATACCATGTTTTCTTACGAGCTGTTATGATTTTTTATACACTTACCGGTACATTCTTTTTGTTTTGCTTTTATACATGTATCAGCTACTTTGATAAGTTAATAGTACTTTGGTGATGACGTTCTCAATGAAACTAATTAACTGACCGTGCATTGAATTTTGGTCCCTCATAAAACAAAGAATCTATGGTCCAAGATAAACTCATAGGTTTAATGGCTCATATCTAAAATAAAAAGGAACAATAGTTTTTGTGAATGAGACATCTCTCTATAGTATAAGGCACGGACCATTTGATTTTCTGGGGGCCTGGGATTTTTTTGAAAAAAAATTCCCGGCCCTGATTTTTGTGAAAAAAAATAAATTGGCCAGCACCTAGGTTGAAAAAAATAATATGGTTTCAATCTTGCCAATTGAAAAAAAAAATCTTGCCAACACAATTTCCTTGCTTATTATGTGTGTGAAAAAAATAATCTGGCCCGCAAAGCGGGCGAAAACAATTTCCCGGCTCAAGGTAAAATCCCAGCCCCCCCAGAAAATCAAATGGTCCGTGCCTAAAGTGCATACTGTCCAATACTTGAATGGTATATATCACTTGAAACATACTTTTTTATCCTGTTAAAGGGCACCTGAAGTAATCTTTTACGAACTTTGCGTTGTAAACGCAGTTGTTTTGTATATATCATCATAGCTCTATTGTTTTTCACTGGTATTAGTTTTAAGTTTAGGGAATGGTATACTACTTCAATTTTGCTTGACGGTGTCACGATTTATGTATGCAAAAAAGTTCCGAAAACAGACATTTCAGTCTCTTATTTAACTACCGTTATAGACGACCGAGACTTCTTTTCTACAGGTTTCCGTTACAGGTTTGATTGTTTGATTAACATCCATAACTGTTGCATAGTTTGTTATAAAGCATCTTTTTAGACTTGCAAATACCCGAATGAAATCTTTTGCGAAACGGTATTTGCTGACAGTTCTTGAACATTTATAGTTTCATGTTTACGTTTACCTCAAGCATGTCAAAATGGCTTAAATTTAAATCGATTTTTCAGTATGTGTACAGCAAAGACTGCATATAAAAATCAAAAATAAACCGTAGCAGGACCTAGATAAATTAATGTCATATCTATTTTTATTAATACTTTTATGATTAAGTCCATAATTTTAAGTTCTGCTTTTTTTCCGTTTTTGAGCAAAGCCGAATTTAGGTTAATATGACTAACACCGTTGCACGTGGCCTAAAAAATCATGGGACATTTGACTATAATTTAACCAAAAGTGTTCACCAAGGACAAACTATTCATATTGTATCTCTCACCTGACAAGTTATTTCAAATACAATTTGAACGCAAAAAAAAAAACTGTACCGACAAAACTGTGCTATCTTCAACAACAAAAAATGTTTGGATATAATAAGGTGTGTCCATATCTAGGTCCTACTATACTTTATTTGACATGATCATATGCCGTTTGAGCTGTACATATACTAAGATCATCTTTAAAAAAATTCAAACTGTCCTGGTGAACCTTAAAGCAACAACAGCAAAACAGTTTTGGATAGTTCTAACTTGTTACATGTTACACCCCAGGGTAGTAATAATCGTCTTCTATAGTAAGGCAATTATTAAAACGCCTCTAGATATTTGTTGACACTGACTATACTATTAGAGAGGGGGTTAGGACCTTTTTCGGGACACCGGGATCGGCCATATTTAAGCTCGGGATTCCGGGATTTGGACAATTTAAGTTCGGGATTCCGGGATAAAATTATATCAACTCTACCGGGATTCGGGATTTTCTCATTTTTAAGTCGGGATGACGGGATTTTGTAAAAATTAGTTCGGGATGACGGGATCAGACCCCCCTCCTACCCCCCTCATTAGAATCGGGTATGTATTGTACATAGCATCTACACTATGAGGTTTAGTTTGTCAGACTAAATTGAAGGAGATCTCGGATATCTAAGGCAGAGATGCAGTATGTAGACCTATCGATTTGAGGAAGTGCCCTACCACTCATCATTTTTCCCCAGCTATTGTATTAATTATCGTTCTGCATTGTTGGAAAGTTTAAGTCTGCGGACAATTCAAACACAATTATGGAAAGAACCTTACTACAGCCATCATAGGGATGGACAACGTGTTATCTATTCCCTATTGTAAAACCACATTAGTTACGGAAACTGCAAACCAGACAACGACTCAGCAACAGGATAATGATTAGGTTTTCATAAATTTTCACAACCCAAAAAGCGTTTTTTTTCATATTGGTACATGATATGTGGGTGGCATGTAGAAGTAACCAGTTTGAAACGAAGGAACAAGAGATGAGCTGTTCTGATAGTTTTTAAATTGATTTCGCCCTTGTGGTTTATAAAGGTTCATACAGGTCGACAGTTTTTAATATTGTTCTATTCTTTATTACGCTTAGTCGTTTACCAAGGCTGAAGATAATACGATCCTTAGAAATAATGTACATTGTACTTAACAAGTACTCCTATTGAAATACCATTAATTTCAATTAACTTTCACTGACTATTTAAAATCGCATATCTTTTAAACTCAAAAATAAGTGTCAGGGTGTTACACTTAGTTTCAGTGTGCAAACCAGAGTATCAAAGTGCAGAATAAAGTGTCAGGCTGTAGAACATAGGAATTCGTGACAGTGTCAGGATTACAGAATTTAAGGTTAAAAAAACAGAGTGTCAGGAAGTAAAACAGTGTCAGGATTCAAAACAGAGTACCAGGGTGCAGAACACAGTGTCAGGGTTCAGAGTGCAAGGGTTAAAAAGCAAAGGTAGCAATGGGGTATCCGAATG
Organism: Arcuatula senhousia; assembly: GCA_963971305.1. NCBI lineage: Eukaryota > Metazoa > Mollusca > Bivalvia > Mytilida > Mytilidae > Arcuatula > Arcuatula senhousia. Next base: position 53,385,145 of record OZ020304.1, read on the forward strand.
TCAAAAGTCCGAAAGGGCAGAGACAAAACAAGTAAACACCAACAAGAACGAAACAAAAACAGACAACATGTAAAAACATGGAAACACAAAATAACTGAATATCAATCAACAAACCGAAATGCTCCGGAAGAGTAAGCAGTTCCTGCTTGCTATAGCACACCCTTCGCGTTGACAACAGTCCATTCAGCGTGTCAAATCCGGTAAAGGAAGACAAAACAAACTCCTATGACAAACCAACATCTGCACTCATCTGAGAGATCGAAATCCCATGTTTGTCTATAAGTGCATGATGTCTTCCGTAAAATTTCTTGAGTGAAGACAGCAACCGAGGAGCAACATAACTTTGTGTGAGCAATTTTTGCGTCAGACGTGTCGCTCTGCTAAGGAAATCGATGTAAGTCCCGTACGCTCTGGAGTAACGAATCAATTGAGATACGTAAACTCCTTAAGCTGGAGCGGACGGAATGTTGCTACACAAGAAGGCAAATTTGACGATTGGAAAGTTGAAGTCATCACGTTTGTCATAGAGCCTTGTTGAAAGTCTTCCTTGAGAGTCAATTTCGAGATGTAGATCTAAAACAGAGTGTCAGTCTGAAAAGCACAGTGTTCGGGTGCAGAACACGGTTTAAAGGTCACAGAAAACAGTGTCAGGATGAATGACATGCTATGAGAGTACTAAAAAGTGTCGAAGAACACAATATCAGTGTATAGAAGAGAGTGTTAGGGTGTAGAACAGAGTGCTATGGCGTAAAACAGAGTGCCAGGATGTAGAACAAATAGTCCGGTTGTAGAACAGAGTGTCAGGACGTAAAACAGAGTGTTATTGAGTGGAGTTAAGTGTCAGGGTAAATCACAGAGTATTGTGGTGCATGGCATAGTGTCAGAGTGCAGAGCATTGTGTCATTGGCAGAAAAGTGTCTGGATGCATGACATTTATAGTGTTAGTGCTGATAACAAATTGACAGGGTGCATGGCATTGTAGCAAGGCACCATAATTGAGCTCTACAAAAGTCCATACAAGGCTGAAATTGTCAAATGACCCCTTTTAGAATTTTGGCCCTTAAAAGGTAAAAATATAGTTTATTTTCAAGTTGTTTGCCTTCAGAATGAAAACTATTACAAATAGAGAAAAGCTGTTGTTTGCTTAAGCCATCAGCTCATTAAACTCTGTAAGAGTCTCCATTGGGTCGAAGTTGTAAGGTTATCCTTATAGTTTAAGGTGAGCGATGCAAAATCTTGAGTGCCTCTTGTTTTCATATTTGTGCTCTGTACAAAAGTAAAAGCTTACTTAAACCATCAGACCATTAATCTCTACAAAACTCTCTTTTGGGTCATATAGTTATAGCTCAAAAAAGAGACCCTTATGCGTAAGGACCAGGTGAGCGATTCAGGCTCCTGGGAGACTCTTGAACAATGAGTCAGGGTGAAGGCATATTTTACGGTGCTAAACAGATTAGTGCTAGTGCAAGGAGTTGAGATAGAGTGTCAGAGCATTGAACAATACCAGAGAATAGATAGATTCATGGAAACGGATAAAATATTACTGCAGTCGTAGCCTGATTATAAAAAGTAAAAATTTATCTTACACAACTGTTACTTGGTTAACAGTCTAGATATACATTTAAAACTTCTGGTGATGATCGAACCCAGGATGTACGGATCAGAGATTTCCAAGTTCAATCAGTTTTATCTTAATAAATTACTTTTCTATCAACATAAAATCAAATGTGTTAACTTCAAAGACGTAAAAATCAATACTAAGTAAACAGGTATTCTAATTATTTTTTCGAACTCATTCTGGTTTCGGTGCCTGATTTTTTGTTGCACATTTGTGAACTTTTAGCCCACCTGGACGAGGGTTTAGGTGAGCTATTGTGATCACTTGACGTCCGTCGTCATTGTCGTATGTAACCAAACAATAATTTCTTATTTTTCAAAACTCTCCTTCTCTGAAAACAATGAACAGAATATAATAACTTTAGCCCCATTTATATGCACAGTTTTACATATTACGTATGTATTTTTACATACGTGGGTAATTTTACCCATGTGTGCAATTATTGCACGTGAATACAATTACATACGTATGTAAATTTACTCATGGTGTAAATTAACATCACCTCAGGACCAGATGTAAATATTTATGTGTAAATTTACGTAGGCTATTCGATTAAATTTTGCGCAATTTACATAAATGCATAGCTCGATTTTTTTCTTCCTGTTTAACTTGTAACCTTGACCTTTAAGCTTTCACAGACATCTTCCGTATATCATGAGCTGTACGTTTTGCAAGTTTTATGAAGTTCAAAAGTTATGCATCGGAAACCAATATCACTCTCCAATATCCAAGGGTTTTTTTTGTGACCTTGAACTTCAGCTCCTACAATACAATCGGCATCCCATAATATGCGAAAATGTAAATTAAGCTTCAGGATACCTGTTCTTAATTTTTCATGACTTGTGTATTTAACTATTGGCCTTTTAACCATAAAGCTATAAGCTTCTTCCTAATAGCTTAAGGTTTCCAAAAGCTACGATTTGGAGACCAATCTGGACAGAAAGACGGACGGACAGATAGAAAGCTTAATTCTATATTCTAGTCTATAGAATACAAATATGCATGACAAGAAGGGCACGGGACATTAAGGTTAGGTTTTCACCAACGCGACTTTGACCTATAAAGAAAAGATAGTTGTCCTATTACCGCATTGTATAAGACAGCTTGTGTCGTGAATTTTTGTCAAATGGATCAACTCCATACTAGACGGAAAGAAAGTAGAATTCTATGCTTCTATCTTCAACGGAGCACATTTCTGTCATGGAAATAGGATTTTTTTGTATGTGCTTTTACATATGCATGTATAGGTCAACATCTCAATCTGAATTCGAAACAAATTCTAATAATACATGTAGATAGTTCTGTCAAAGGCCATGTAACTATGAATGATGGTGGTTCCGATTTACATCAAGTTATGAATGAAAGTAATACCGAACTGGGATAATTAATCACCTAATCCATTTCACTTATCTCATATATAAAAAAAAAGAAAAGACATGTCATAGAAACAGAACATAGAAATGATCCTGACTTGGTATAGACATTTTAAAAAGAAATGGTGGGTAAAACCACAGATGCTTGTGTATAGACACATATTGAATTTCGTTACAAGTGGTGATATAAAAAAAAACTTTTTAAGAGACCGTGTGAGACATATTGTTTTTCCTAAAAACCTTGGTCTAAAAGCTGATTATGGACATAATGGTGTCCAGTTAAAGAATCTGAAAAAAAATAGTTCAAGCCCTGTCATATCGAATAGGTCTGAATTAGGGTGCTTTTGTTCCGAGTAGGACTAATGGTTTCTTATGGGTTCTGCCGTTTCCAATACTGATAAAACTGGGGCACCCTAAATGGTATCTAAATGCGACAAAAGGGGTGTTAAGCCCTAAAAGACTTTTTTTTTAAAAATATTTCCCTTCATAAGCAAATCATGGGGTACATGTATACAAAATGACTGTAATGAGATCACTGCCCTTATACAGTTTCATATGGACAAAGCCAACTTTTAAATTAATTTATAGATATACACACTCAGCATAAACTCATGTAAATGGTTAGCAAATTTGCTTATACATACGTGTGTAAATTTGCACATGTGTATATTTACATACGTATGTATAATTTGGGCATGTAAATGGGGCTTTAGTATGATTTATCCCTACAGGTTGTCCTGTACAAAAGTTTTGTTTCGATTTTGATCCATCAAAAAATATGGTTGCTGTTTTTAGCTTGTAAATCAAAAATTCTAATGCAATATGGAAAAATCCTGTTATTTCATTGCTTCATTAAACATGCGTCTATTTTTCTATATACCTGTCGGTGTTTTATCTAAACCCGTGGGGCGTAGGAATCTACTTTCGGCAAAACTAATTTGCATAACAATTAAAATGGCTGACCTAGTTAAACAGGTGGAAGAAACACCATATTTAGAAACCATGTGATAATTCGTGTACCTGTACATTTTTGTACTTTAACTAATTGACTCAATGAAATTTTATGCTATTGTTTTACTACTACTTTTGCTTTTGAATAAAAAAAGGTACATTTTCTAATGGTCTCGCACCAAAAAATGCATGCATGAAAATGGTGTTTTATGGTTGTTCACGATATTGCAAATCTGTTTCAAGATGGATTTTTCTGTCAACAATATTAAAATAGAGATTCTTAGGAAGACATCGGAGCGCTGGTTTACACGGTTAAACACTATTAAACATGCATTTTTTTATCATTTGTGTTTGACATCTTATATTTACAATGATTTCTTAAGTCTCTGTCACGATATTAATTGCAAATGCGTTAACAGAATTTTTTCGAAGTTAATAGTTTCCGTCTTCAAAACCCTAAATGTAATAGGTTTAAGCATGTTTAAAGGTTTCAAACTTCCATGCTTTAAGTTAACTTAAAAAAGACATTAGTTTCCGTATCTAAAGAGGTTAAGTGTGAATCATTATTTACATGTATAAACATTGCATCTAAATACAAGAACCAATTCAGGTATAAAACGGTTAACTTGGTTATACTGAATATCGATATTTCAAGGAGAAACCTTTCATCAGCAGCTTTTGAATCAAAATACTGGAAGAACAACAAGCGCTCACCTGGTCTTCATATCAACCCTATGATGAACTTTGTAAAGCTAAATAAGCTGAAGATTTAAGCAAGCAACAGCTTTTTCTCTATCAGCAATAGTTTTCATTCTGTAGGCTAAAAACGTGAAACATGTTATTTTAAGGGCCGTGTGACAACTTTGACTCTATATAGACTTTTGTTGAGAGCTGAATGAACTGAACATTAAAGCAAGCAACCAATTTTCTTTTTCTGCTATAGTTTTCATTATAGAAGCCAAAACATGAAAACATTTTAATTTAGGGACTGGTTTCCCTAAAAGGGGTCTTCCGAAAACTTCAACCCTCTGAATGCTTTTGTTGAGCTAAATGAGCTGAACATTTAAGCAAGCAAAAGCTTTTCTTTTTCTGCATTAGTTTTCATTCCATAGACCAAAAACATTTTTTTTTTTTGCCTTTAAAGGGTTGTAACCCCTATAAGGAGTCATCTGACAACTTCGATCCTATGGAGACCTAAATGAGCTGAACATTTAAGCAAGCAACAGCTATTCTCTATCTGCACTAGTTTTCATTTTATAGGCCAAAAACACTATTTTTCACCTTTAAGGTGCTGTAACCCCTATAAGGGGTCATCTGACAACTTTGACCATGTGAATACTTTTGTAGAGCTGAATAAGTTGAACATTTAAGCAATCAACAGCTTTTCTCTAACTGCAATAGTTTTCATTCTATAGGCCAAAAACACTTATTTTCGCCTTTAAGGGGCTGTAACCCCTATATGGGGTCATCTGACAACTTTGACCCTATGAAGACTTTTTAGAGCTAAATGAGCTTAACATTTAAGCAAGGAACAACTTTTCTCTATCTGCAATAGTTTTCATTTTACAGTCCAAAAACACTATTTTTCACCTTTAAGGGGCTGTAACCCCTATAAGGGGTCATCTGACAACTTTGACCATGTGAATACTTTTGTAGAGCTAAATAAGTTGAACATTTAAGCAAGCAACAGCTTTTCTCTACAAAATGTATCTGCAATAGTTTTCATTCTATAGGCCAAAAACACTATTTTTCGCCTTTAAGGGGCTGTAACCCCTATAAGGAGTCATCTGACAACTTCGACCCTATGGAGACTTTTGTAGAACTCAATGAGCTGAACATTTAAGCTAGCAACGGCTTTTCTTTAGCTGCAACAGTTTTCATTTTATTAACCAAAAACATGAAAAAAAACGCTATTTCTCACCTTAAAGGGGCTGTTACACTTATAATGGATCATCTGACAACTTCGACCAAATGGGGACTTTTGTAGAACTTTTGATGCCGAAGCAATTAGGTGGCATCAAATTTCATCAATATCTTATACTTTTTGATTTACAAACCAAAAACAATAGTCTGACCCCCTGGTCTATTTTTAGTAACGGTGGCCATGTTTTTTGACGGATCAAACATCGAAACACAAGTTTGGTGCAAGACACCCTATGGATCAATCATACTAAGTTTCATTAAATTCTGTTCAGTAGTTTCAGATGAGAAGATTTTTGAAAAATTGTTAACGGACGACGACGACGACGACGGACGCAAAGTGATGGCAATAGCTCACCTGGCCCAGGTGAGCTAAAAAGGGCTTGCTACATACAAACTTGTCATATCACAATAAGAATAATACAAACAAACAAAAATTATGACAACAAATAGTCATCCTTACTTCCCTAATTTCCTTAATTTTGGACTCACCCTTACCAATCAGTGAACCACACTGACTGGCGGGCACAACCAAACGTAATGTGACAGGGGGGTTAGGCACTGTGGGTGTATTCTGTAAGTCCTGCAAAACAAAGGCATTCTGTAAATCCTGGAAAAGAAGGAAAGGGACTGACTGTCAATCACATGCTCAGTCATGCAGAATCATGGTAAAAATAGACATAGGAAAATAGTGCAGTGGTTATATTCTGTAAATCCTGGAAAAGAAGGAAAGGGACTGACTGTCAATCACATGCTCAGTCATGCAGAATCATGGTAAAAATAGACATAGGAAAATAGTGCAGTGGTTATAATATAATGATTTGATGAGATATTTTTTTTCCGAATTTTAGATATTTTGGAAATTTTCAAAGATTTTTCAAAAACTTCATGAATGAAAAAGCTTAAAAATTCTTGTATTTAGTTCCTTTGTTTACAAAGTTGTCACTGCACTATTTTATAGACTGACCTAAAAGTTGGAATCAATATCTTTTAATCAAATCAATTCTTTCGTTTTTAATATTCATCCCCATTAATATTTATATTAGTCTAGCGTGAATATGAAACACCCCTTCAAATTCCATCAACTTCCTTTATACACAAATCTAAGGTCAGTCCAATCAATATATACAAAATTTAGGTATCTGGATAATATGTGAATGTATGTTGCTATGTTTTGGTTGTGTTGGAAGCATACAGCGGTATCCCATGTTTGGGTTGATTTTTGGTTTTGGAAGCATGCAGCACTAGCCCATGTCCAGGTTGATTTTCAAGGAAGAATCAAGGATGATTTTACATTAGCAGAGGGTAACTATATCAAAACTCTTGTTTTTTCCCTGTGTAATGAATTTAAACTTTTCACAAATGAATCTTTTAAGAATAAATTAACTTGATACAAGTAACGAAAAAATTGTCATTTATATTACAACTCTTAAATACTTGTGTGTGCTTACTGCTTTGACAATGCTTTAATAAAAAATGTATTAATCTTTAAAATGAAGCAAGCAATTTTCTGAATTGTGAGGTTGGTGAGACCAAGGATAGTTTTTTAGACTAGAAAATAACCAATCACATCCACACTTTTATATACCAAATCTACCACCTTTCAAAGGAGAGGCAAATAAGGGGAAGTAACTTGCCTCTTCAAACTTTTTACAGATAAATGTGAAAGCTTTGTTTATACATTCCGTTTGTCCCTGTGACTGTCACAATACGTTCTGGACATGATCCATCAAATATGTTAATTTTAGCACCACTCTAAAGAAAGCAAAACAAAATAAGAATTATTTCTTATTCTCTTAACGAAATTTGTATTTTAGAGGCATTTTGGTAATTAAAATAAAAAAAAATGCTTTTATTAAATTTATTTTGTTATTTAATGATCAAAAGACAATTTAATGTAAGTATCCAATGCTAATTTGACTTTTTGCTTAAATTTTTAAAGGACACTCTGATAATTATTTCAATTTTCCAATGTTAATATTAAACCTTATAGATATTAATCAGAATTTAAATATCAGCAATCATGATTTAATCTTTTTTGTTGGATTATTTATTTACTTACATCTTCCCTGAAATTTTTAATGTTATCTCATTCTGCGAATAAAAAAGAAAAAAAAACATTTAGCATAATATCACTATACATGTAAGAGAATACCACTGTTTAATACATTTCAACCTTTTCATTAGAATTAGACTCAACAGTGTCACAAGGGTTTGATTGTAAAGTTTGTCTAAACCATGAATGAGCAGAAAAGGGGAGGGTTTGAAAAGGCCTTCGTGAATTTGTCTGAACAAGAAGATTTCCTCATCGGTTACATTCACCTCTTTAATACCATCATGTTTTTAAGGAACTCCAAAAACTAGTACGTTGTTTTAACCTACAAGTACTTAAGGACTTAATCACGGTATCCCTAGTTTAATACCGTAGACTGAAATTATACCATACTTTAAGAAGACACTTCCCCCTGATAATTAATAAATGCCAATTGAAATCTTATATCTTATTTTATAAGGTTGTTTTACATTTGGTAATTATGCATATAATTGGCCTCTTATAGTGGAAGGGCTTATACTTAGGAAAAAGAAAGAAACATTCGAGCATACTTGTACAAGGATGAAAGTACAAAAACTGTTCTTATCGCTAATAACTCAATGTTTACTCCATAAAAGGGAGAGCATTTAAGCTATAAAATTTGTACATCCAGTCTCATTGACCCCCAAACTTTCTCATATCAAACCTCACCTCAATAATAACTAAAATGGTTTTATATCTGGCCATTCGTAAAATCATTCTCAATTTTCTCTATCTCTTATACTTTTTGAGATATAAGCTAAAAACTATGGTCTGACCCTCTGTTCTATTTTTAGTAACGGCGGGCATGTTGGTTGGTTGACATTCAGAAATTTCCCAAACTTGGTAGAGCACATCCTAAAAATCAAGTGTACAAAGTTTCAAAGCAATCCCATCAGTGGTTTCAGAGAAGAAGATTTTTAAAAATCAGTTAAAATTAAAAGAAAAATCAGTTGAAAGGGAATAACTCTTAAACAGTTGATCTGACAATTTTGACGCTGAAATCATTTTTGTAGCTCTCAATTATCTGAACAATTTTACAATGCTAACCTTTCCTATAGCACTAACAGTTTTCAAGATAAAGTCCAAAAACTGTGAAAATAGTCAATTTTGACAATTAAGGGAAAATAAATTCTATCAGGAGTCGTCCCACAATTTTGACTCAATGGAGAGTTTTGTAGAGCTCCTGATGCTGAAGTAGGTAGGTTCTCTATCTCTATAAGCTAAAAAATATTGTCTGACCATCCTGTTCTATTTTTTGTAACGGTGGCCATGATTGTTGGTTGACCTTCACTAATTTCACAAACTTGGTAGAGGACATCCTAAAGATCAAATTGTATAAAAATAACCATAGAATCCACCCATTTATGGAATGGAAACCATGTCTCTGACCCTTTTTTATATTAGAGGCATTTGCCCTAAACTCACTCGAGATGTTATAAGTAATAGGAGGCTATATCCAATTTCTACACCCCAACTTATTAGATCACCAGGTGTTTCGAACATCTATTTAGACCAATTAGCTATTACTAATTGACCTTGGCCATGTTCATCATCAGGGACCAAGCCATAAAATACTGATTTCATGGTTTCCATTCCATAAATGGGTGGATTCTATGGTTATTTTTATACAATGTGTACAAAGTTTCAAAGCAATCCCATCAGTGGTTTCAGAGAAGAAGATGCTTGAAGAAAATTTAACGGACGAACGGACGGACGGACAGACGACAGACGCTTAACAATATCTCACATGACCCTTCGGGTCAGGTGAGTTAAAAACCAAACGTATTGAATGAAATCATGTTTATTTAAAAGCGTATTTTAAGAATGTCAAAAGGTCATTTCATAATTAAAAAAAAAAAAACAAAAACAATTAGCCACAACTTAGAATTGAATTGTATATCTTGATCCTCCCGTCCACTGAGAATAGCAAATTAGACATGAAAAGCACAGGCGTTTGGGTCCAGGATTTTATTTTCTCATAAACAACGTGTATATAAAAATTTGCATCTCGTCTCTATACTATTTCTACGTGGAAATAGTAATATAGCGAGGGTCAGATTTTTTTTTATACACAATAAATGAAAATAAAATCCTGGACCCAAACGCCTGTGCTTTTCATGTCTAATTTGCTATTCTTAGTGGACGGCAATTAATATCGTGACAGAGACAGAAATCATTGTAAATATAGGATGTCAAACACAAAGTGATAAAAAAACTGCATAGTTTAATAGTGTAAAACAACTCTCCGATGTTCTTCCTAAGAATCTCTATTTTTATATAATTGACAGAAAAATCCAACTTGAAACTGATTTGTAATATCGTGAACTACCATTCAACACCATTTGCGTCAAACATGCATGCATTTTCGTCGCGAGACCATTAGAAAATGAATATCTTTTTCATTCAAAAGCAAAAGTAGTATTAAACAAGAAGGAATATGGTTAAAACCATATCCATTGGTACTCGAGTTACAAATATGTCACAGTTAGGCTTAATGCATTTAGCATCATAGTTATACCTACCATACTAGAATGAAAGATAAGGTTGGAGGGATTCATTCATTGTTATAAGCATCATTTGAACAAACCGTACCACCAATATGTTTTATTGTACTTTCTAGTTATAAAACAATATGGGAATTGAATGATTCTTTTGTAAGTGGTCATTCATATGGAAGAACAGGTTACAGTTACTTTTGAAGCATACGATTGCTTAGTATCATTAGGTGCACCTTTTACTGGTTTTTGACACATGCGTTCCAGGATGGAGTTTCAACGCATATTTGAGTTTCTAAGATTTAAGAAAATTAATATACACCTGTTTTTTTTACCCTTTTACTCAAAAACATTAAGAGATATAGAAAAACGCAGGCGGAAAATTTCACAAAGATACTGATGAAAAAAATTTTTTTAAATCAGACCAAATATATGACCAAGTTGATTTTTCGGGTTGGTCCATCTTTGACCGTCCACAGCAAAGTAACGGTGCAATTATACAGTCAAACCTGTTTATAGTGACCCTTCAAGGGACCTTGACAAAAAGGTCACTAGAGACAGGGGGTCTTTATATAGAGGTTGTGGAGATAAAGTATAATGTTAGACATATGTGTATGTGTATTAACTGAGGCACAGCTTCCATAGATCTATAGAAAGTATACTGATTTAATCTTGACCTATTGAAACTAAACAATATACTAATTTACTGGCAATATTTCATTAATATTTTTGAACATACATGTCTTGAGAAAATTTATCTAAAACTTTTTTAATACATGTTTGAATATAGGTTTATGGTATTTTTATATGTAATTTTGAAGTACATTTCTTAAAATATCCCTTTATATCTTATTCATAAGTATAGGGAATGTTGCCAAAGAATTTCTCATAAATCGAGAAAAAAAATATCTCTCTTTGATTACTAAAGTAATAAATTTGGTAAATCTAGAATTGACAAAATTACTTATTCCCATCTTTAAGGTCCTTACATACAGGTTTTGGCACTGCAAGGGACAGTTTCTGATGGTCCCTAGTCACGTTGGACAGGTGGTCACTATATAGAGGCCAAATATATAGAAAAAAATGTTGGGGGGACTCAAAATAGTCTTCATGGACAAGAAGTCTTTATATGGAGGTGGTCACTAGTACAGGTTTTACTGTATACTCTAAACCATGAATCGATAACTAGAACTAAAGTTATGATTTCAACAAAAATGCTAACAGACAACGATGACAACAGAATCACTCCATATCTTTTAAATACAACACATTTTTTTAGTCATATAAAAAAACTATTTTTATTTTATTGTATGCAACTGTTGATTTTTTTTGCATTGCAAACTGACAAAATGTTGATAGGACAGGCCACCCAGCTAAGCTCAAAAGGGTCTAGAAAGCCTTTTATAATTATTGACGTTTGCCCTCCATCGACTCTAGATCTGGGGATCTGAAAAAGTCCAAATGACAAATTAACCCCAGAAAGACCTGATTATTACCTGGACTAAAAATAATCATCGTATAACGAGTCGTTGCTCAAACGTTAATTTTGAGAAAGTTTAACTGTCTGTAGCACGGGGGGTAAGTTTCTTTATAAAAGTAGGTTCATATTTGTGCTGGCCAAGGTATCTGGTCAATTTGTCCCAAGTTCAATTTGTCCGAAACGAATTTGTCCCACTTTTGGTCAATTTGTCCCACATCTAATTTGTCCCACCATTTTTAAAAGTTTATATATATAAGTTAGTCGATCTAGCGGCATCTTGTTTTCAAAAAATCACATCACGAGGTCAAGGCCTTATTGATAATTTTAAATCAATTACACGTAAAATTATATCATTAAGATCGAAAAATGTTTGCATGGTTCATAACTACATAAGTAGAGAGTTGCCAAAACGATAAAACGATTAAAAAATTAACATATCTGGAAGAGTTCTATTCTGTTTGTGAATATTATGCTGCTGAGAAAAAAAAAATAGTTCGCGCAATAATATAAGAAATTTAACTGCAGTAACAGCTATTACAGTGCGATAATGCACCGGATGGTGACTTTTTGGTATTTTTTTTTAATTGATCATTGATAAAATTTCACACATACTCTAATTTATTCACAAACTGACATTAAAATCAACCCTCATGACGAACTATTTTACATCCTATTATACAACATATGAATTGTTATGCAATAGATAACAGGGTGACTCTAAGTATACATCTAGAACAGATATTCGAGAATATGTCTCTCGTATGACAATAGCGTAAAACTTCATCGAGTCGATTAGTTAAAGTACAAAAATGTATTACTCTATTTTATTGACCGGGTTGGTCACGGGTCAATTATTTTGGGAGTCTTCGTTAGAATCTTACATGTACCTAAAAGACTGAGAAATTTAAGCTCCGCCCAACCTTGTGAATAAAATAAAGTAATACAGGTACACGAATTATCAAGTGGTTTCTAAATATGGTTGCTTCTTCGACCTGTTAAATTCATTAATAAACTGCGTGTAAAAGGTAATTAAACAAACCTGTGTGACGGACTCTTTTTTTGCGGAGCTTAAGGTCAAAGACGTCATTCAAGGGGTTAGGGGAATTTTTTAAATAACAGAATTTAATGCCACTTTGATTGAATGTTGATGATAAAAAACATATTGTATTAGAACAGAGATAAACAATATCTGATGCAACTACCCTTCATCAGCATCAAAAGCTCAGCAAAAGTCTCCATTCGGTCGAAATTGTCAGATAACTCCTTATAGAGGTTATGGCCCTTTGAAGGTAAAAACTTTCGTGTTTCATGTTTATTCCTTATATAGAATGAAAACTATTTGAGATTGAGAAAATCTACTGCTTGCTATAGACTATAAAAACATTCAGCTTATTCAGCTTTACAAAAGTCTCCACTGTTCTCCATTGAATCTAAGATATCAGATGACCCTATAAATGCAAAAAATAGCCTTATTTCATGTTTTTGCCTAATAAGTTGAAGACTATTGCATATAGACAAAAGCTTTAACCTGCCGCTCATTTAACTCTATTAAAGATTTTATTTTGTCGAAAATGAAATCCCTTATATTTTATAATTCCCTTAAAGGATATTAAGTATACAAACATGAGACCATACGTCTACTTTTGGTCAACGTTGTCAATTGTTCCCCCTTATAGAGGTAATAGCTAATAGAAAAAACTCTTACAGCTGAAGGACCAGGTGAGCGAATTAGTCTTGTCTGACACGATTTACCATGAAATTTCTAATATTTTTATCGCTGAAATTTCCGATTTTGAAATTCAAAATTATTTAAAACACCAGCTGGTTTCTTTCCTTGTAATGCACATGGTCGATATCCTCGGTGCTGGATTTGGCTTCCGTGTTCGAACATTTTGGATTTGAGTACTTTTCGTTTTCAACAGTTTTGGAATTCGACCTTCCATGTTTCGATTCAAATGCTACTGATGAGAGGTTACTTCTTGAAATATCGATATATAGCATATCCAAATTAACTGTTTATACCTGCGTTTTGGTATTTGTAATTTTGAAACCACTGGGCGATAACCGCTGCTGGTGGACCAAAGGTCCCCGAGGGTAATCACAAGCCTGGTCGTTAGACTTGTCTGACACGATTTACCATAAAATTTCTTATATATTTGTCGATGAAATTTCCGATTTTTAAATTCAGAATTGTTTAAAACACCAGGTTTCTTTCCTTGTAATGCACATGGTCGATATCTTCGGTGCTGGATTTGGCTTCCGTGTTCGAACATTTTGGATTTGAGTACCTTTTGTTTTCAACAGTTTTGGAATTCGACCTTCCAATGTTTCGATTCAAATGCTACTGATGAGCGGTTACTCCTTGAAATATCAATATATATATAGCATATCCAAATTAACTAATTATACCTGCGTTTTGGTATTTGTAATCAATTAATATCAATATACTTCATAAGACATTTTCCTAACAAATTTTAATTGAACAATTCAATCTATCATATATTAAGATATTTCAAAAAAGGGTTAATGATCATCCTAGCGGGTGATCATTTTCTATCTATCACCTTCTCGTGCGCTGAGCTCGTGCACAGCCTCAATTTGACATTCTTACTCAGTTTTGGGATTGGTTTTGATACTTTTGTATTGTATTATAAGTCTTGGGCCAATGCAAGACGGTAAGCAGTGACCTATGGTCATGTTGAAGACTGCTTGCTGTTTTCCGTTGTGATTTTTTGAATTGCTGTTTGTTTATGTTTGTTGTGTCGCGTACACTTATTCCACATCTCAATAACGTATATCAGTTGTATAATTAATAGTATTTAGATTCAGCAATATTTCGTGCAAGGTGTTTATTTCACCGTGGCCAAACGCTAATTACATATGTAATGCATCTTCTGACAGAAAAAAAAAGTGTTTTCTAAATTTATTTCATAGGGCAACATTTTATACAGTTTAAACATGTTAAAGAAACAAATGAAAAGATCTGATCCGTGCGTAAAAGTACTTAAATGGTTCAGTATAATTTATTAAATAACATATAGTTGAGAGGGTGATAGAGTAGATTGCTATCCTTCGAAAAGACATTGTCAACCTCGACTGCGCCTCAGTTGGCAATGCTTTTCTCGGGGTATCATTCTACTCTATCACCCTCTCAGCTATGTGTAATTTACATAGTGTTTCTATTCAGGTTATCAGTAAATATACAGTATAAACTCGTTGTTCATATTTAGTTATAATATGGCGCCATTCGAAATTAGCAGACCCGGCATAAATTAAGACTTAAATTTGGAAAAAAAATATGATTTGACACGCGCATTGGGACTTTGGGTCACTTTGTATTTATGTCTCATGTAAACGTCCACAATCTTATACATGATCGTTTATGTATTTAATTGTTATAAAAAAATAATATAAATATATGAATGTATAGATTTCTTAATTATTTAGAACGTTTGTTAAATCTTCATCATGTTCATGGTATGGTTATTCAAGTGTGGAAATGTTATGATAACCAGAGTCTACAGTATATTTTGCACACAAGAATGAACACAAAATAAACAGCAGCTGACATCTTGATTTTAGGCCGGCATTTTTTCATTTTATGGTAGGTAGATATTCGTTATTTTGATATGTTCTTTAAATAATAACAATTTTATACATACTAGTAAGCTTAAGATTTAAATCCAATTGAACCCTTTCCGAACTTATTGGAAAGTAAAGTCAATTGTGAATGTGAAGTTCATTAAGATTGCATTATTCTTGCAATTATTTATTCATTTTTCCAATTTGTAAAATCGAACAGTCTATTAATGTCGTGGTTACCTGCAATAAAAGTGTATTGTTTTTGTACTTCAAAGTGGAGTTAATGAGCCAATTTTGTCTTATATCACACAACGAAAAAAAGAGTTCAATAAAAATATGGTCGATTTGTATGTCAAATAATGTTTGTGTTATGTGCCAGTACCAAGTCGTCTTTTTATGCATTTTTGTAATCATTCATAATTATTTTCATACATTATACTTACGATTCTGTTTTGTTACATGTAGTATTCATAATATAAATACTGAGGCTCAAGTACAACTTTTGATAGATTTTTAAGTGTTGAATTTTCGATTAATGTACCAGAGTTTACCCAAAACGAATATTTTATTTAGGAAAGGAGGGTAAATATTCTCAGCATTCAGTCTTAAAATTAGTAAATACATGAGTCTACCGAATTCGTACATTTTCTCGTTTCTCGTAAATTTTTTTTTATATTAAAATTCTAATTGGACTTCGTCAATAGAGGCCGGTTTTATCAATGAAAAACCTTTCTATCATTACGTCTTAAGAAGTTTGTTATTTGAAAGGGTCTACATGTAACTTAAAATAATCTGGATAAGTAAATATTTGATATAATGGGAAAAAAAGGATTTATAACTAGCCTGTTGCATATTACTTTAGCATTGTAATGTTGAAATTTTAAGGACACAGTTTGCGTCATACAGTAGTAAATAATCCGCGAAAAAGGTGTTTTATTTCTTCTGAGGTATTTCTGTATAGTTTCGTGTTATATTTCAGGCATAAACAACGCATTTAAATTTTGATCATTGAAGATGTTAAGACCAGAAGGAGGATACGGATGGGTGATAGTTTTCTGTGCATTGATGATGCATTTTATAGTATTTGGAATATGGAATACATCCGGGTTACTATTTGTGGAGATAAGTGAGAGTCTTCAGACCGGAAAAGCCGAGACTGCTTTGATAAGTTCGATTACATTAGGAGCAATGCTGATGTCAGGTATTCGCCTTCAATTAAGAAAGCTATTTTTATGAGTTTAAAAAAAAACCGAAAGTCATTTTTTTTGTATTTTCTGCCAAATGACAAACATGAAGCGATGATGAATGATTACCGGTATATAGAAAAAAAAGAACATTAACCTTGAGTCAGTCATGTGTAATATAATTTAGATTTCCACATCAAACATTTATTAAGACTTTCGACATACACTAGATATTTTTTTTAATAAAGACGAATGAAATGTCACGACTGTTACTTATGTCATTATTCTTTTAGACCGATAGTTTCTATACAGAATTTTACCTAAATAAGATTTATAGTCAATTTTCACATCATTTTATAAATGTATATATATTTGTCTATCTTTTTACTATACCTGTTCATTGGATTTCGTCATTTTTTGACGTGATGGCGGATTGTTAAAGTATTCTATAGTCGTATTAAGATCTTCCCAACGATGTTTGAACTGCAATATCAAATTTGCTCATAAAATGTTTTGGTAACTCCCTCAGCGAGACTCCGATATCATAAATATTATTTAATCAAAACTGAGTACGTAAAGGCTTAAAATCTTCATCAGGCTAAAGAGATTTTTGCATTAATGCTACTTCGTAACAACAAGAAATCTAATGATTCAAAGTCTGTTGTTTGTTTTTTTATAATTGTCGGGTGTAGATGAGCAAATGACTTGAAATCAAATCCCATGTTATGCGACCCCAATGCTGATACTGTGTACCGAATATCAAAGGGTTGTGATAAGTAGTTGC
Source organism: Arcuatula senhousia (assembly GCA_963971305.1). Classification (NCBI taxonomy): domain Eukaryota; kingdom Metazoa; phylum Mollusca; class Bivalvia; order Mytilida; family Mytilidae; genus Arcuatula; species Arcuatula senhousia. The sequence goes on from OZ020304.1 coordinate 53,402,606, forward strand.
TGAGAAACCTAAAACGATATTTTCCGGTCCGCACGTCCGCCTGACATTCACCGGCATCATTTCATAACTCAGATTATTTACTTCGTGAAATCCGGCTAAAGATGCAGCAAATTTTAGTTGCCATTTTTTTTTCTTTTCTAGGGCCTATATCGAGTGTCTTGTCCAATGTACTTGGCCATCGGATGACAAGTGTTCTCGGATCACTCTTATCTTCTGTCGGCTTTGTTGTCGGTAGTTTTGGAACCAAGCTGTACGTTTTATGGATAACACTTGGCGGTCTTGTGGGTACGATATTTTTTACACCATCTTATATAAAGACGGCAAGTACACGTATGACCTTTACAGCAAAAAAACTTTTTATTTTTAAATTAATCGCATCGAAATTTTTGGATGGCATTCGACATACTTATACATGTATATAAATGACTTGACGGAGGTGTGAGAAATTTTATTTTGATATGTTGTGAGTACTATAGAAGTTTGACTTCCTTACTGAAGAATGTTTTTGACGATTTTGTAAGTATAAAAGTATAAAACAGCTCTGATCGGATTCACAAGCAAAGTCTTGATTGAATATGACTTGTCGACACGTATTAACTTCATTTAAAATAAATATTGTTAATATTTTTAAATGTGTTACGGGGCATTACACCAACTGACTCACTAAACAAGTTATTTGATAGTTTATACTTATTGACTTGGTATGATTATTTTCGCCGAGGTGCAACTATTGCCTGAGGCGTAGCCGAAAAAAAATCTTACGACAATGAATAAAAATATAAAGGCCAATCCCAAAAAGCACATTAATACATGCAGCTTTGATTTTAGCAGCATCGAATAATTTTAGTAACCTTAGCCAAATTAGCGTTTATCGAAAATACGATCGTTAAAAGTTTAAAAAAAACCCACCATTTTGAAATTTATCTCGAAATATCTAGACTAGTACATTTATGTAAATCAGAATAATTCCTTGCGTCTAAAAGTTTTTTTTTATTAAGATTGAAATCGTTTAAATAAATATTGAAAAATTTTTAGTTGGATTTGCTTGAAAGAAAATTTAGGGTTATTTTCTTGTATGTACATTTACTTTTAAAAGATCAAAAGAATTTGGTTGGATTTTACCCCGTGATTTTACGATCATTTAAACTACGCCTTTGTGAAGGAACTATGATCAAATCCAGTTTTAACCGGAATACAATTTATAATAAACAGTTGCACGGTCTCTACGTGTAAATAATTCAATTAAGGCACTCGTCACAACTCGGCCGTAGCGGACTCACCCGAGGATTGCCGATTGTCGATTAAGGAACTATTATCGAATCCAGTTTAAACAGGAATACAATGATAAAGTTTATAAAGCGGTCGCTACGGTGCAATTTGATTGACAGGTGTTAGGCATGAACCATTTTTCTATGGTGGAGGGGCCTGGGATTTTTTTCCAAAAAATATTAACTCCAATTTTTATTGAAAAAAATAATCTTTGATTCACAAATTCAATTTTTTTTAATTGAACAATAAAATTTGCAAATTTGAAAAAGAAAATATGAAGAATTTTGAAGGCAATTACCATAGTTGGTAAACTCTAGCTGTAGTACTAATCAAAAGAAAAGATGGTGGTTAGTTAGAGAAATAAATAAAATCATTATAGACATACAGACTACGTGGTTCACCTTTGAGAAAACCAACATATTATTTGATATATATTTGAATGAACATTGTCAAGAAAAGAAATTAACCAGCAAAATAATAACAAAATAAATACTTTGGAAATGAAGCTCAAGTGACCCACGGCAGCTGGCAGCTGGAAAGTAAGCTCATAGAAAAATAAAGAACAAAATAGAATGAAGGAACTGTTGTTAACAAGGAATACTCTGAGCGATCTGGCAAAAGGCTACCTCCGCACTTCATATTGGAATCTATATTACAAAGAACAGAGTCAAATTATCTTCCCTGAATGATATCTGCAAGCGACGACATTTCTTCATGCACATCTCCATACGATGCACTTCAATTCATTTATTTAAAGCTTCATCAAAATCCATCAAGTGATTCAGGAGGAATTGCACTTACATGCATATGATCTCCCATTATTAAATATAATACTTAAGATATCGAGGTCTAATTATCTCCCATGAATATTATACGACAGCAAGGAAAATTCTTTTTACACCTGCATATACATGTATGATGTACTCCCTTCATGTAAAATTTCATTTAAACCTGTCAAGCGGTTTACATGTATTAGGAGAAGTGCTTGTGGTATGTGGACAGACAGACAGACAGGGTGATTCCTATATACCACCCAAACTGTACAACGAAGTCAAGACCTCTAATTTGCTCCTTAACTGTTATAATAATGGATTTTTTGCTCCTTAACTGTTATAATGGATTTGGATCATCAATTTATATATCCCAAATAATTCACTTTCAATTTGGTTTCCTGATAATACCACAATACTGATAAAAAATAATAAATAAACACCAAAATACTCACGGGGAATGCCCAACATCCAGGATTTAGTACCATTTTTTAAAGAAGCAGAGGTACCAATGGGGTATCCGAATGTCAAAAGTCCAAAAGGGCAGAGACAAAACCAGTAAACACCAACAAGAACGGGACAAAAACAGCCTTTAATAGGTGCCTTGAGCCTCCAACCCCTTAAAATAGAAAATTTAGCATCGCTACGCTCGGCAGACCTTTCTTTTCATATCATTTAGAACCTAGTTATAGTAATTCAAGTATAAGAGCAACCAAGGGAAGACAAGGTCTGATTATCAGAAAGCATGGATAGAGACTATTCTAAGCGTTTAGACAAATCATCTGCTCAAGGCAACACTGGGAAGTATGATAAGAATGACAGATGTACATTCCAGAAGGGGGAGAGTAATTCTGCGCCACAAAGTCAATATTACAGCAAAGTAACAAATGCATGGCCAAATAGCTAGAAAATAATGAAACAGCTGAGCAGAGTAGGGCTTAGAAGATACCACCAGGAAGCCAAATTATGTGAATAATCTAGGGATAATACAATCAATATACATGTAAAAGGATATGTACATGATGTATATTAACAAATTTTAAAAAAGTTTTTGCTAAAAAAATGTTAAAAAAACTAAAATTATTCTGGATGTGAAAATGGTTGGTGCCTAAATATAAATCACGCTGATTTCGCGAATTATATTATACATGTGCATCATGAAAAATTTGGTTTAGGGTTCAATAAACAAAAACAATATGACAGTTAACTCTTTTATGTCTTAATTTGCATGTAAATCAAATGCAGTAATTTTAAAATAAAGTTTGGTAAATTGAGTCTATTAACTATTGTATTTGATATTGTCTGTTGTACCCAAACACGTTTGTGGATACACGTGTCACAGTTGTTATGAATTCAAGGGTGCAACCGTTTGATTTCTATGGAAAGGGGCTATCTGGATGATTTTTTTCTTACTACCCTTTTTCATTTTTTGAAAAAAATAGCTTGTATTGTTTTTGCATGCATCCAAAAGAAGAAAACAAAATACTATAAACTTTCAGCTAAAACATCGTCCTCTCTTTTTTCAAACAACTATGCTGTCTTTTCATTTCCTTTGGGTTGTTTTTTAGCTCACCTGGACCGAAGGTCCAGGTGAGCTATTACCATCACTTGGCGTCCGTCGTCGTCCGCGTCGTCGTCGTCGTCGTCGTCGTCCGTTAACAATTTTTAAAAAATCTTCTTCTCTGAAACTGCTGAACAGAATTTCTTCAAACTTGATATGATTGATCCTTAGGGTGTCCTGCACAAAAATTGTGTTTGGTATTTTGATCCGTCAAAAAACATGGCCGCCGTTGCTAAAAATAGACCAGGGGGGTCAGACTACTGTTTTTGGCTTGTAAATCAAAAAGTATAAGAGATAGATGAAATCTGATGCCACGCTGCTGCTTCAGCATCAAAAGCTCTACAAAAGTCTCCATTGAGTCGAAGTTGTCAGATGACCCCTTATGGGAGTTACGGCCCCTTAAAGGTGAAAAATAGCATTTTTTCATGTTTTTGGCCTATAGAATGAAAACTATTGCAGATAGAGAGAAGCTGTTGCTTGCTTAAATGTTCAGCTCATTTAGCTCTACAAAAGTCTCCATAAGGTCAAAGTTGTCAGCTGACTCCTTATAGGGGTTATGGCCCCTTAAAGGCAAAAAGTAGAGTTTTTGGCCTATAGAATGAAAACTTTTGCAGATAGAGAAAAGCTGTTGCTTGCTTAAATGTTCAGCTGGTTTAGCTCTACACTAGCCTCCATAGGGTCGAAGTGGTCAGATGACCCCTTATAGGGGTTACGACCCCTTAAAGGCAAAAAATAGTGTTTTTGGCCTATAGAATGAAAACTATTGCAGATAGAGAAAAGTTGTTGCTTGCTTAAATGTTCAGCTCATTTAGCTCTATAAAAGTTTCCATAGGGTCAAATTTGCCAGGTAACCCCTTATAGTGGTTACGGCCCCTTAAAGGCAAAAAATAGTGTTTTTGGCCTAAAGAAAGAAAACTTTTGCAGATAGAGAAAAGATGTTGCTTGCTTAAATGTTCAGCTTAATTAGCTCTTCAAAAGTCTTTTTAGGGTCGAAGTTGTCAGATGACTCCTTTAAGGGGTTATGGCCCTTTAAAGGTGAAAAATAGTGTTTTTTGCTTTGGAATGAAAACTATTGCAGATAGAGAAAAGCTTTTTATTGCTTAAACATTCAGCTCATTTAGCTATACAAAAGTCTTCAAAGGGTTGACATTAAGACCAGGTGAGCGGTTCAGGCTCCTGGGAGCCTCTTGTTTTAGCTCACCTGACCCGTAGGTCAGCTGAGCTATTGTCATCGTTAAGCGTCCGTCGTCCGTCCGTCCGTCTGTCCGTAATCCGTCCGTTAACTTTTCTTCAAAGATCTTCTCTGAAACCACCGATGGGATTGCTTTGAAACTTTGTACACTTGATCTTTAGGATGTCCTTTACCAAGTTTGTGAAATTTGTGAACGTCGACCAACCAACATTGCCGCTGTTACTAAAAATAAAACAGGGGGGTCAGACCATAGATTTACTTTTTAGCTCAAAAAGTATAAGAGATAGAAAAATCCAAAACAACCTTCCTTCTTCAGCATGAAAAGCTCTACAAAACTCGTGATTGAGTCAAAGTTGTGGGACGACTCCTTATAGGAGTTATTTCCCCTTAATCGTCAAAATTGACCATTTTCATAGTTTTTGGACTTAATCTTGAAAACTTTAAGTGCTAGAGGAAAAGTTAGCATTGCAAAATTGTTCAGCTCATTGAGATCTACAAAAATGATGTAAGGGTCAAAATTGTCAGATCAACCGTTTAAAAGTTATCCCCCTTTAACTGATTTCTCTATCAATTTTAACTGATTTTTAAAAATCTTCTTCTCTGAAACCATTGGTGGATTGCTTTGAAACTTTGTACACGTGATCTTTAGGATGTCTTCCACCAAGTTTGTGAAATTTGTGAACGTCGACCAACCAACATTGCCGCTGTTACTAAAAATAAAACAGGGGGGTCAGACCATAGTTTTTAGCTTTTAGCTCAAAAAGTATAAGAGATAGAGAAAATCCGAAGCAAACTTTCTTCTTCAGGTTCAAAAACTCTACAAAACTCTTCATTGAGTCAAAGTTGTGGGACGACTCCTTATAGGAGTTATTTCCCCTTAATTGTCAAATTGACCATTTTCACAGTTTTTGGACTTTATCTTGAAAAATGTAAGTGCTAAAGGAAAAGTTAGCATTGCAAAATTGTTCAGCCCATTGAAATCTACAAAAATGATTTTAGGGTCAAAATTGTCAGATCATCCTTTTAAGTGTTTTCAATCAATTTAAATTAATATGCTTGTTTTTTTTCAAATTGAAAGCTTTGTTACTTTGTATTCTTGGTCTTAAAAGTGTTTTCTATCCTAACTATTTTCTTTAATGTTACTTACCAAGTACATGTAGACCATGTTGCACACTAGGTAAGAGGCTTTAGCGTAAGTGATCAGGTGAGCGATTCAGGCTCCTGGGAGCCTCTAGTTTTTGCATCCTGTCTATCCTTTTTTTTAATTCCACCACCCCCTCTAAAATCAAATGTTTGCTCCCTTACTGATTACCAAAACTATAACCAGTACCATTAAACACATTACTTTGAATACATAATTGAAGGACTGATATGTCGTCAAACTCACTTTTGTCAACCTGTATATGACTTTCCAAACTCATGTACATAGCTCACCATGTTTTTAATTAGTATTTTCTATTGATTGAAACATTCAAAATTCCGTTTGAGAAAATGATAAACCACCGTTTGTTTTAATGTTTTTTACTGTCTCATTCTAACCAAATGTCACTGCATTGACTGATGGCAACGCGACGGGTTTGCTATAGCAAGCAGGAACTGCTTACTCTTCCGGAGCACCTGAATTTACTCTCGTTATGACGGAAGTTCGCGTTGCTAATTGATATTCAGTAGTGTTTGTGTTTCCGTGTTTAATATGTTGTCTGTTTATTTCGTCCTGTTCTCGTTGGTGTTTACTGGTTTTGTCGCTACACTTTCGGACTTTTGACATTCGGATGCCCCAAATGGTACCACTGCTTCTTCCATTGTGTATCTATTTGTATTGCTCATGTTACTACCAGACAACTACATGTAGCCCCAAAGATTAGAATTGGAGGGAGCAGCTTGACGCAATTAAATCTGGTTAAACCAACCATGTCTTTTGATACGAGATTTTCAATTTCTCCTGCCTGGTTTTATCACTATTTCTAAGAATTTTAAATTGATCATCCCAGTTCGGTAATTTCACTATCTTAATTGAAGCATTTGTCTTTAAAGCACTTGACCGTGTTTATATGAAATGTTAAAACTAGATTTTGTTTTGCAGTGATTTATGCATAGAGCTCAACAGAAAGAATTCAGAAGAAAGATATATCTGCTTAAAAACTGATACAAGAAAGCTTTATTTAATTTTCATGATAAATGGGTATGACCCTAAATTTTCAATAGGTCCGTTGAGTTGGAACTTGTAGCTCACAATGGAAGAAAGGGACTTGGTGCAGTGGTACCATTTGGGGCAACCGAGCTAGACCAAGCAAAAATTTATATGTGCAATTAATCATTCTACATTCTTTCAAATTAACATATAATCACACTTGGAAAGCCTCAACTGGAAGAGTTTACGAAAAATTAGCAAAACTTACCAAGATTCACGTAAATTAGGTTTTGGTAAAACATCTAAATACAATATATTAGGTTCTGTAGAGAAAAAAGTAAAAAGTTTGAATTATGTTTTGTATCGGTTTTCAATTTTGGGGATTTAAATTATCGTTCAAAGACACAAATATTTACCAAAACCATTTTTACGTGAACTCACCTTACTGGCGGTGATATTTTACCTTCAAGACCGTTAATATTTAATGTGCCCAATCTTAAAATACATTTTAAATGTATACTTTCTATGTTTAAAGCTGAAATATAATCTTGTTATATCGTCCATAATTTATTATTATAAACTATGAAAAAAACTGACTACGATGATGTACATGAACACAAAATTACCAAAATTAATTTGCTTCATGTTATATTATGTCATTATATATCTAGAAGGCTTTGGTTTGAACACTGACAAATTTTACTTTTTTGCTACAGCAGCCTCATTACAATCTGTATATGGTTGACCTAGCTTATTCTGTCGTCTCTATTGAATCACCTCTAACACACATCAAATCTCTGATTCTTTCCTATCCGTAGACCATTCCTTGCATGTTTTCTCACATTCTAAATATGAGCACATTAGCTGGGTGCATTTTTCATTAAACGATCGCTGTTAACCGTGTTCGTTATTCCTTGTGGTTTTAATGGAATAGCGCACACGTTAAGGTAACGACCGCTTGATGAAAAGGTACACTGGTATCTAACATTAAAGGTATGAATACTGAAGGAATACATTGTTTATTTTGTAGGTCTTGGATTTGGAATAAGTTTTATTCCATTCATTGTAAACATTGGCTTCTACTTTGAAAGACGCAAATCTTTAGCAGTGGGCATCACAGTTTGTGGTGTGGGTCTTGGGACCATTGCGTATGCACCTTTAGTGGAAATATTGCTAATTGAGTATGGCTGGAGAGGGACTACTCTTATTCTCGGAGGACTCGTTCTGAATGTAGCCGTGCTTGGCTTGTTACTTAAACCCGTTAAAGAACACCATGATCCGAATCTGTTAGAGAAACAAGAAAAACCTTGCTATGATTACAAGAATGAAAACGGAAATATCAATCAAAATGGGAATGAATCATATCTCTCCGAGAAAATGTTACCAAATGACGTCCCAATAAACCAGCAAGCAACGGACATAAAGTGTAACAGTAGATGCTGCAGACAGATATTTAAACACTTCGATTGTTCTATCTTTAAGAACCCAAGTTTTATAATATTCTTATTATCAAATTTTCTTGCAATTTGTGGCATGACGATACCATTCATCTACCTACCAGACAGAGCGATAGAGAACGGAAGAACAAAATCCGAAAGTGCCATCCTGATTTCGGTAATAGGATTCACCAATATATTTGGTCGCATCATTGTGGCATATTTTGGAGATAGACCTTTTATAAATCGACGTTTAATATACATCCTATCATTGGTGATTAGTGGCATAGTTAACATATTGAATCCCTTGAATGACAGTTTCGTGTACCTCATCCTATACTCTTCATTTTGTGGATTTTTTATGGGTAGGTTTGAAGGACGAAATATGAAATACTCAATGGCAGATCCAAGGAGGGAGGCATGGGACATCCCTCTTTTTCTTTCATATAGAAAAAAATGTGGATCAAATATATAGGATTTCATTGAAACTTTAAGAGCCCTCACTTGTCAAATCAAAGTACCAAAAATACTGGTAGCCAATGGGATATGAAATTAATTCATGTGACAAAACCTACATAATCTGGCGACAATTTAAAAATCCTTGATGAAAACAAACAATGATCAATAGCCTCCAATGGAAATGAGCTTTGCTTCAGATCAAATAAAGTATGAATATAGATGAAAAACAACCCTCAACATATCTTAGACATAAAAAGTACAAAGCTTTATGTTTTAAGACAGACACATGCATATTAAAAGTAATTTTGTGTTACGTAGAGGACATTTAAATCAAGGTCCGAAAAACAAAGAAAAAATTGGGACACCTTGAAAATAGCTTTAGATAAAAATCTGACTATAAAACATATGATCTAGCAACATACAACTCGGGTCATACACGGGTTCCCGGAAGAGCAAGAATAAGCGAATATAAGAGTAAAATGTTCACTCAAAACCAAAGGATCACCAGTTAATTACCATAACTTATTTTGTAAAGAACCATAATTTAACATCTAAATCTGAATATTTATTCGTTTTTTCTCCTTTCTCAATGTAAAGGTCTTTTCTACACGTTATTCCTGGTGCTTGCTATGGATATGGTATACCTACATCAGATAGGAAACGCAGTAGGAGCTGTGATTTTGGTCCATGGTTTAGCAGCTCTGATTAGTCCCTCCATTATCGGTATGTATGCAGAAAAAGTATACCATTATTTTATGCCTATTCATAGAGCAGTCAAAACTATTATCCTGGCTATGGGGTGCTGGAGATAAGAAGCAGAGAGGCACCAATGGGGCATTCGAGTGTCAAAAGTCTGAAAGGGTAAACACGAACAAGAACAGCATGAGGACACACAAAACACAAAATCAACCGAAATGAAATCAACAACTCAAGTCGTAACAAGAGTGAACTTGGGTGCCTCAATAGAGTAAGCGGTTTCTGCCTGCAAGAGCACACTCGTCGCGCTGCTAATTTCCAATTCAGTGTGTCAAATCCGCTAATTTAGGAACATGTCTATTCCTAAACTTGTGGATGCCATTGGTTGATCAAACTTTGAATCTAAGCAAATAAATTCCTGGCATAAAGAATATACCCCAAATAAATTATCTAGCACCATAAGAAAATAGAAATGCTAGCAAATTCATCGTCCAGTATAAATGACAATCAAAATGTGCATCGTTCTTTGGCATGGAAAAGTGTGTTTGGGAGGGAATGGAATAGTTTATTGTTACACGCTGACGTAATTTCTGAAAAAAATAATAAAAACATCTGAAATTACTTCATATTACAAATATATATAGTAAGTAATTAATACAATTATAGAAAAGATTCATTTATTTTCGCGAGGATCAATTTGCATTACCCCTTTTCACCCCAAATGAAAGTTTGTTGGATTTTCAATCCCGTGGTTTTAACACATTTCTAATATCAAATTCGAAGATAATTAGATGTGGAATAAGTGTAAGCGACACAACCTACATATATTAACGGTTATTTCAAAACAGCCAGCATGCATCAATGTGACCAATGAACGCTGCTCGCTCTTTTGCAAAGGGCTTAAATTGAATAGAATGTGTACGAATCAATTTATCATAAACGCTGTGTTAAATTCTTATTTTGTGGATGACTGCCACCAACGAAAACCACCAAATTTGGTATCCCACGAGTAAGAATGAAATCACAGTGTTTTAAGCACAGAACCAAATGTAATTTCAAATCTTTATGTATACACGTGTAGTTGCTTCTCATTAGGCGTGATTTTTTACATGTATTAAAAACAAGGGGTTGCACTAAGTCGTGCTAAGCATACCCCCACTCGACCATTCAGAAAACAGGAAGTAGATGACCAACTGACCTGGAAAGGGGAGGCACGATACAACTCATCATGCTAAAGCTGTATACCAAATTTGAAATCAATCCCTTCTGTAGAAGCCGAGAAATCTGTTACGAAAAATTGTTTATTTTTGACTCATTTAAAGTCTAAGTTAGCTCGGAAAACAGGAAGTAGATGATGGACTGACCTGGAAAGGTGAGGCACGGTATAACTCATCATGCTGAAGCTGTGTAGCGAATTTGTAACCAATCCATCCAGTAGAAGCTGAGAAATCTGTTACAAAAAATTTCACATTTCAAATTTTTTACCCTAAAAAGTCTAAGTCCACTCGGAAAACAGGAAGTAGATGATGGACTGACCTGGAAAGGGGAGGCACGGTATAACTCATCATGCTGAAGCTGTGTACCAAATTTGAAACCAATCCATCCAGTAGAAGCCGAGAAATCTGTTACGAAAATTTTCACATTTCAAATTTTTTACCCTAAAAAGTCTAAGTCCACTCGGAAAACAGGAAGTAGATGATGGACTGACCTGGAAAGGGGAGGCACGGTATAACTCATCATGCTGAAGCTGTGTACCAAATTTGAAACCAATCCATCCAGTAGAAGCCGAGAAATCTGTTACGAAAATTTTCACATTTCAAATTTTTTACCCTAAAAAGTCTAAGTCGGCTCGGAAAACAGGAAGTAGATAATGGATTGACCTGGAAAGGGGAGGCACGGTATAACTCATCATGCTGAAGCTGTGTACCAAATTTGAAACCAATCTATCCAGTAGAAGCAGAGAAATTGAACCGGACGGACAGACAGACGGACAGACGGACGGACAAGGTGATTGCAATATAGCCCCCTCTCTTACGAGTGGGGGTATAATAATTAATATTAGATAATTAAGTACATACATATCAGGTATATGATAGACGCATATTAAAATTCTTCGCGTTGGTTATTCTATCTGATTATAGAATTACATCTCGTAGGTACTTTTAAATAAATATATTCAAGGAGAGCTTCAAAATACCCCCCAAAAATACTTAGGTCCAATAACCTACAGAAAAACAATCTTGAGACCTTTAAGAAATTTAAGAAAATACCAAAACTCACAATCAAGGAGTGCTCAAATATTATTTCCATAGTGTAGCTTACATCATGATATTGTTCAAAACAAGTTAAAGTTTTACAAAAACACTTTAAGCATTTTAATATTAAAGGTAAACAAAAACAGCTTAAAATGAATTTTAAAGTCTTACAGGAAAATAATGTTACTCAACGTATTGTACTTTGTTGAAAGATTTAAAATTGTTTCAAATGATATATGGACTAAATATTTTTTAATACAATATTGAAATGGACATAGATTTTATTGGTGCGAAAATAATTGTTCACGTCATATGTATTTTCTTTATAAATTGTACATGTTCATATTCTATTAACTACGGAAGCCCTTGTCGACAATTAATAATTATAATATTTTATTACCGAAAGCAGTACAGCTTATATACAATAATTTATAAATACAATATTGAATAGCGAAGCATGATAATTATAAACCATTTCTAATTTGTTCAGCACAATTCAAAAAATTACCTAAGTTATTAAGTTCTTTGACGTTGCAAACAGACAAAGGTTGGACTAATTTAAAAGCAGAAGGTTTTGTTCCAATAATATTGGTTAATATACATCTTACGAATATCAGTATATTTACTTCAATTCAGAATCAAATGAAACTCATCATCAATGCAATTCATACAAAGATCACAAAACCTTTCGTTTCTATTTACATTATGATATATACTAGTTTCAATTTTAAAAATTATTTGCGTTAAAGTACATGTAGTATCTTGAAAGATAACAATTTGAAAATTCAAAATTTCAACAACAAAATCGCAAAATGACTTTTGGCTGCCAAAGACCATGGAACTAATATTGCAGCAGACTTACATGTATGTGTCACATGAAATTGGCATAAAAATGGTAGTAATTGGTACCTTAGCACAAAAACATCCTTACAAGGAAATCATCTAGAAAAAAGGTCATTGAAACATGAAAAAAATGTTAACAACACTTTTCTACTAGTCAGGTACATGAAAATTATTCTTCCCCTAACTTTGGTTTCAACATTGTTAGGATGTAAGCCTCTAATTTTTTATACCTGCATCAGTTTCATTCTTTTTTCAGGATGGTTATACACTCTCTCTGGAAGTTATGACGTTCCGTTCTATGTAACAGGAAGTCTTATTCTGATTGGAGGGTTATCAATGTGTTTAGCGAAAGGCAAGATGACCACTCTTTCAGAGGATTTTTTATGAATAAATGGTAATAAATTCATTACATTCAGATTTTTAATTATGTTATTTATTTATATATTTTTTCCGTTTATCTTGTTGTCGATAGAAGTCCACTAAATAGTGCTCAGAACCTGACGTTGGGTCAGGCCACTTTGCCTTAAGAACAATCGGTGTTTGATGGCGTGTGTTTACATATATAATGCGTATAGATATGTTAAATTTACAAATAATAACTTTAAAAAATTATGTTCTGTAATTTATCATTTAAAAGTCTTTGAGTTTTATTTGTATGATATTGTGGGCAACTCTCTACTAGAGTAACTCGTTCTATTGACAAAAAATACAGGAGTAGTAACTTGTTTAGTTGACAAATATAATGCGCATGATGTCACCAAGCTATAACTAGAAATAAAATGTTCTAGGGTACACCGAGTAGATAAACTGAAAACAGCTCAAGAGTACCCAGAGGAAAACATCATCCTTGGTCGGTTAACCGACAAACCTTATTACGAACAGATAACTATTATTTAGCCCGTCATACGCTCTGCTAAGCGTAATCCAATCTCAACTTTGTTCTATTTTTATATTAATTTATCCTATATTTGTCTTCGACTGTCTTCGGTTTTTTCTCCTTTCTGAATGTAGAGGTCTTTTCTACACGTTATTCCTGATGCTTGCTATGAATATGGTATACCTACATCAAATAAGTAACGCATTCGGAGCTGTGGTTTTTGGTCCATGGTTAAGCAGCTCTGATTAGTCCCTCCATTAGTATGCAGAAATACAATTATTAAATGCCTGTTCATGGAGCATTCAAAACTATGATCCCGAAGTGCTGGAGATGAATTAGGAACATATCTATGTTTAAGCTTGTTGATGGTTGTTCTAATCGAAGCAAATAAATTCCTAGCATAAAGAATATATACCCCAAATAATTTCTAGCGCTATAAGAAAACAAGGATGCTAGTAAATTTGTCGTCCATTTCGAATGATAATCAAATTGAGCATCGTTCTTTGGTATGGAACACTTGTTACTCGCTGACGTCATTTTGGACAAAATTGAATGAAAACCCATCCGAGATTACGTCACATGAAAAATATATACTAATACTCTAAGTTGATAAATACATTGATAGAAAGGAATCTACTAGTGTTTATTTTCGTGGGCATCAAATTTAATTTCCTGATTTTCATCCGAATTCAATCCCGTGGTTTGAACATATTTCTACAATGATAGAAGATGTGGAATCAGTGTTAGAGACACAAGCTATACTAAAAAATGGCAATTTAAAAATCTTCAATGGAAAACTGCCATAGAAGCTCACTCTTTTTCAAAAGGCCTTGAATTTAATAGAATATGTACGAATCAATGGATCTTAAACGTTTTGTTATCTTATTATCTTTTGGATGATTGCCACCAACGAGAACCACGGAAATAACAGTATTTAAAAACTCAAAACCAAATGGAAATTCAAATCTATATATATACACGTATAGTTGCTTCTCATTCGGTAGTGATTTTTACATGTATAAAAATTTAGACAATATCCCTGGTACATTTATATGAGGTTTATGATAGACGCAGATTAAAATTCTTCGCCTTGGTTATTCTATTATAAGATTACATCTCGTAGATATATTTAAGAGGAGCTTCAAACTACAAAAAGAAATAAACTATACAGAAAAAAAATCCCAAGACATTCAAGAAAAAACAAATCCACTCTTGAAAAAAAACCAAAGAGACAGCACTGAAATAAAATTTATAGTTAACAAAACAGCTTTAGGAATTTTAAAGTCTTTCAGGAAAATAATGCAACTAGATGTATTGTATTTTGTTGAAAGATTTAAAATTGTTTGAAATAAAATGTGGACTAAATATTGAAATGGAGTATGATTTTCTTGGTGCGGAAAGTTTTGTTCAAATCATATGTATTTTTTTTACAAATTGCACATGTTTGTTATTGCATCATAATTCTGGTAACTAATGCAGCCCTTGTCGGCCATTAAAACAGTATCTTGAGAGATACCAATTTGAAAATTCAAAATTTCAACAACAACAAAATCGAGAAATGACTTTTTGCTACAAAAGACCATAGAACTATAAAAAATACAACATATTTACATGTGTGTGTTACATGAAATTTGCATAAAAATTGTTATAATTGGTATTTTAGCACAACAAACATCCTAAGAAAAAAATCATCTAGATCAAAAAGTCATTGAAGCATGAGAAAAAATATTGCAGATGTTGGTTTGTTGTAAAAATTTTTGTTGTCTTCCTTTACCGGATTTGACACACTGAATTGGAAATTAGCAACACGACGAATGTGCGATAGCAGACAGGAACCGCTTACTCTTCCGGAGCACCTGAGTTCATTCTTGTTACGACTTGAATTCGCGTTGTTGATTTCCGTTCGGTTGATTTTACGTTTCTTCGAGCTATTCTTGTTCGTGTTTACCGGTTTCCTCGTTGCCCTTTCGGCCTTTTGACACTCGAATGCCCCATTGGTTTCCTTGTTGTCGATAGAAGGTCACTTATAAAGAGCGCTCAGACACTGAAATCAGATCAGGCCACTTTACCTAAAAAAGCAATTGGGATGTCTGGCCTTGGTGGTTGGTGTGTGTATAAGAGTTTAAAGCCCTTTTTCAACGCACCTCGATCATAAAGGTTGTCAGTTTTACAGGTGGAAGAAACGAGTGTATCCGATGAAGTTGCGAGACTCTAAAATCTGATCGTGATGCATCGTGTTTGAATAAATGTCCCAATTTCGTCACTTCATTATTATTTCATGTTCATTTTTCATTTTATCATCTTTTGAATTTCACGTTTATTCCCCTATTACAGCCAAGCTTACTAACCAAAAGGACGCTGATCATTCAAAAAAGGTGTACCAAAGGGGTAATCAGTATCATAAAACCGTAAAGACAAAGACAAAACCGGCAGACAAAAAATCATCACAACAAAACAAACCTCATAACAACATAAAGCACACACACACAAACACACATAACAACAAAACCGTATTCAGCAACGCGAACTCAAGTCGAAACGAGAGTGAACTCAGGTGCTCCGGAAGAGTAAGCAGTTATTGCTTGCTATAGCACACCCGTCACGCTGCCAAAGATCGATTATGTGTTGGTCAAATCCGGAAAGGATGACATTACAAAACTCTATGTCAAACCAACATCTGTGCTTATCTGAGAGATAGAAATCCCGTATTTGTATACAAGTACATGATGTCTTCCGTAAAATTTCTTGAGTGATGACAACAACCTGGGAGCAACGTACCCCTGTGTTAACAATTTGCTTGTCAGCCGTGTAGCTCTATCAAGGAAGTCGTTGTACTCCCCACATGCTCTGGAATAACGAATCAATTGTGATACGTAAACCCCATATGCTGGAGCGGACGGAATGTTGCTACACAGAAAGGGAAAGTTAACTATTGGAAAGTTGAAGTCATCATGTTTGTCATAGAGCTTTGTACAATGCCTTCCTTGTGTGTCAATTTCGAGAAATATATCCAAATATGAAGCGGACATCCTAGAATCTGTAGTGTCCTTTATCTCAAGCTCCTTCGGATATATGAGATGTAAATAGTCACCAAATCGAGGATTGTTTAGTGAAAGGACATTATCAATATAACGAAATGTGAGATTGAAGGATAAAGCAAGTTTGCGGTCCTTTTTGTCTAGAAGTGATTGTAAGAAGTCTGCTTCGTATGAATCGGTAAGCAATGGTGCACAATTTGTTCCCATTGGGATACCTATTGTTTGTTGCAAAAACACGTCCACCTTCACTGTCGATTTGAAAGTTGAGCATTTCTATTATTTGATCTTCTGTAAATTTGTTTTTCTTGCTAGATTCTTGGATGACAAAGTAAGTCTTTTTATAACCGACTACAAAATACTTGTACCTGCATTTTCCGTTCTTTTTGATAAAGCTACGTTTAATCAGCTATGCCAAAATAGATTTTAATTGTGAATGTGGAATTGAAGTATATAATGTAGAGAAATCAAATGTTTTAATGCTATTACATGATGAAAATGACATAGAATGGAGATTTTCCATCAGTTCTTTAGAATTTTTGAGAATCCACATTTGATTGACGCCATTTCTAGAGTAACAACAATCGAAATACTTTTGAAGGCTTGATTTTATTGCCGTCAATATTGATGTTAACAAAACTGAAAGAGGCTTATTTGTACATTTGGATGACCCAGCAATAAATCGTTGCTTGTATGAAGTTTTATGTAACTTTGGAATCCAATACAAGGATGGAACGTCATCGTTCTTTTTGTCAACAGAAATGCCAAAGGAAGAAATGACAGAATTAGGATTGTTGATTATTGCCTCCTTTGCTTAAAAAAAAATGCTTAAAGAAAAATAACCCAAATGAAATTATCTTTTTGCAGGATGAAAAGAAATCAAAACAAGACAAAGAAATACTAGAGATATTGATCGCAATGTTCTTTATTTACTTACTTTTAAAGGAAAAAAGTGGGTTGAACAAGATTTAATGATCCAGTTTTTATTGTGATTACCCTCGGGGTCCTCTGTTCCACCACCAGCGTTTATCGACCCACGTTCATTAAAAACGGTTAGTTTGGTAATGCTAGTATATCGATATTTCAAGGAGTAACTTCTCATCAGAAGCATTTGAATCAAAACATAGAAAGGTTAAAAACCAAAAGTATTGAATGAAAAGTACTCAAAGCCAAAAGATTCGAACAGGAAAGCCAAAATCAGTACCTTGGATATCGACCCTGTGCAGTACAAGGAAAGAAACATGGTGTTCCCAACAATTTAGAATTTAGAAACAATCTGAAATTTAATGGTAAATTCGTGTCAGACACTTCTCACGACCAGGCTTGTGATTACCCTCGGGAACCTCTGGTCCACCAGCAGCGGTTATCGACCCAGTGATTTCAAAATACAATACCAAAGTACAATACCTATGCCTGATAATCTGACAAAATCTCCAATAAATGAGGAGCAATTCTCCCTAATAAAGACTTATATGAAAATTGGAATTATTGTATGAAATAATCTTAAAATGTACATTCTCATTTCGAAATTTGTCAAACCTGCATTTAAACAAAATTTGTAAAGAATTTTAAAATTAAATAAATAAATAATGTATGAATGTGGATGTCAATTATTCGAGGCTGAACAGACGACTTCACTTGCTTCACCCTTGGTGATTGTTGTCAGTGCATATAGTTTGCAGTACTATGTCAACACATATAAGCCCATGGATAATTCTGAAATATTTTGCCTAATGGTTTTTAAAAATACACTAAATAATATTTTAATGAAACATTGCACAAACAATCCAAATAAATGGGCCAGTGTTTTACCTATATTTTTTTCATAAAGCAAAAACATTTTCATTGTTTTGTTTCAGGTAAGACGGAAAGGTTTAAACAAATATCGAGGTATCAAGATATAACAAAGGCAACAACACAAAGGAACGGACCGCATCAAATAAGGGACGGACCATTTAACTTGAAGGGGGCGTTAGTTTTTTTGTTTTGATCAGACTTTTTTTTTTCGAAGCCGTCGCGACATAATTTTTTTTTCAATATCAGCATTATTTTTTATAGCAGAAATCCTTCTTCAGAATATTTTTTTGGAAAAAAACACCCCCCCCCCTTCAAGTTAAATGGTCGTTCCCTAATAAAAAAAGCAACTAATCCGCAAACAGAACGCGAAGTTATATCCTCGAGTGTTATCCAATGTGCCCTGAACGGTAAGCGATTCATTTTTGTTTAAAAAAAGGATCCGTCGCGTTGTCAACGATAATTCAATGCAGATCAAATCTGATGACGATTCAAAAATTCCATGACACAAACCCAAATCTGCGCTCATCTGAGAGATATGAATCCCAGATTTGTCTACGATCGGATTTTGCCTTTGGACTTGTAAGATTTTACGGACTTTCATATTTTCTTGCCCACATGCTATTTCTGTGTTTCCTTCTGTCAAATCAAATGTCTGTTGCTTATTTTTAATTTTGTTTGTTCTGGTATGACTAAGTAACAATAACTGAAAAAAAAGTTTCCATAATAGGTGTGCTAGTAGATGTAGTTCTTCATTCGGCTTTCTTTATCTCGGTCATAGGGTCAGCGTCTTGTACAGAGACCGGGAGGCGAATAGGCCCGAGGCTATGCGTGTCGGTAGATGTCCACTGAAGAGCGCTCAGAAACCTAAATTCGGGTCAGGCCGCTTTGCTCACAAATGAAGGCATGGGTCGTCAGGCGATAATGTGGAAAACCTGACCGCAATCCACTATGCATGTAGAGTGCCACGCTTCATGAACGTAAAATATCCCTTTGTGGACCACCAAATAGTGCACTCCATGGGCTACCCAACTCTCCGTTTTTCCATTGGTCTTTAAAAAAATACTGTTCCTTTGTTTCCCATTCAGTCCCATTTTTCCCTTCTATTGTGAGTAGACTCAACCAGAATTCAGCAATGTATTTTCGAAGATAAGGGTTATTTATGTGAAACCGGGTAAGGGTTGGCTTTATACCACATAAGGTAAGTGTTCCAACTTTATAGTATGGCCTCATTTAGGTAAGGTTTCTTCATGGTAAGTCACCATAAGTAAGAGTTCCAGATTTCCGAGGGCTTCGTCACTTTCTGGGTGCTTTGGCCTTAAGTGCTTTGAGAGTACTTTGGCCTGTCTTGTGGGTTGGTTTCATTCTCCTTCTGGTCGCACATTGGCCATTTTGCATTGCATACATGGGTTTATGTTATGAGTGCTGTATCCTAGGTTCAATTTGTTGATTTAATTACTTTCTTTCCTGTCCTGATTATGACTGAAATACTATCGACTGGACTTTAAACAAACAAACAATATAAGGTCAGCTGTAAAAAATTAAATCCAGGCATTCCTACCTTGATATTGAATGAATTGTGTAAAGCCCACTTTTAAATCAAATGCATTTTAGTTGTCTCTCTTTAAGCAAAAAACTTGATGGCATTTGCATCCATTCGAATCAATTTCCATAAAATTATTTAACCAATTAAGCCATTTAGGTTTGTATCATGCAACTTTTTTTATATTATAGAAATAATAAATGTGCAAGTAATTCGAAATCGTCAGACAGACTGACTTTTTGAGATATAAAAAATCAATATGCACAGGGGTGCAATATTTTACTAACCAACACTTTAGCATAAGTTGTTACAGGTATTACATGCCAATTTAATACGAAAATCTTTTAAAGTTTTTGTCAAGAAGTCACTTTTTGGAAAATTTACCAATTTTTTTTATCTAAATCTTGGGTGAAGATTCCCCAAACTCACTAGGGTTTCTTCTCTTATGGTTATCAATGTCTGGAAGCGCCTTTTTAAAAGATATTTTCTAACATTTTTTCTGCAGCTGTGACCTTGATCTTGAACGGACTGACCTCAAATTCAAAAGGGTTCCTCCTCTTATGGTATGTAACAAATCCCAAAGTTTCATTAAAAGCTATGGTTCGGAAACAACTAATTCAAGAAATTTTCTAACGTTTTCTGGTGCTGTCACTTTGACCTTGAAAGGATTACATGTAAGTCTTAAATCAATAGGGTTCCTCCTCTTATGGTAGGTAACAATATTAATATCCCAAAGAAACCCCTAATTTAAGAAATTTTCTGACGTTCTTTTTTCGCTGTGACCTTAAATGGATTTACCAAAAATCAATAGGGTTCATCTTCTTTTGGTATGTAATAGTATCCCATAGTTTCATTAAAATCGGTTCTCAACTTTTTGAGTAATGGTCCGGAAACCAATTGTTGACAACCTCCCGCACACCCGGCCGCCCGCAATTATCATAACAATACCCGAGTTCAACTTAGTTGCAACTAGGTTAGAAATTAAAAAGATATGATTTGTTGACATATAATATGGTATCTAACAAGAGCCTCTATTAAACTCGGAGACATATGGCCCAAAGTAGATGAAAGGCACAATTTCAAAGATTTAGAATGCAATCAGAAAAATACGTGAGAGGATTTTTTTGTTTACATGCATCTTGCATACAATAAGTTCAAAGAATAAATACACTACTAGAGTAGAAAAGATATTCATTTTGTGCAAAATTCCGTTTGTGCCAAAAACCGGAGTGTGTGAAATGGTTTCTGTTTCTGTACATTGTAGTAACTAAAACTGGCTTTTATGCCGCGGTTAATTCGGTTTTGCTGAATAATTATGCATATTTTGAGGATGCGTTGTAATTCATCTGCAATATTTGAATTAAAATATTTGAAAATTATTTGAAAATTAAAAAACCTAAGGTACGCGTACCTAACATTTCGAAACGGGTTATCAAAAACAGAAACGAATTTATCGACCAATGAAGAAAGAAAAATAAAATTGAACGTTTTGCTTCATGGCCCATTTTCTAATTGGTCTCAAGAGAGAGAGGAAAAATCATTTATTTGCTTTTCGCATGAATTATTTAGAGGTATCCTAAAAAAATTCTAATCATTCATATTTATTGATAATTTTATCTTTATGGCAAAATAATAACAAGTTTAAAATGATTCCTATTATCTCAAACAAATTGTACATTATCAGTCTAATAGGTAGCTCATTTTGAATGTCTTTCTCCAAAGGATTCTTATTCTTTCAGTGAAGAAATTGTAAGATAAAAAAGAAAATAGAAAATGATTGGACATTAATATTAGATAAGACATTCGGTCTTATGCAAAATACAATATTGTCAATTTACAATATTTTATTTTCTTAGCTTTGTAAAAAATGTTTACCATTGTTTATCCCTATTCAAATTCAATTTTTTTTTTTTTCTAATTTCAATAAAAGCTCTTTTTGAAAACGTTGACATCATCATAAAAGATAAATCTTACAAAACATATAAATCTGGCGAAAAGAGTCATAAAGATTAGATATCAGCTAAGTTTTGGGAGATGGAAGAATGATATAAAACATGGATAAATTGTTATTGTTTTTTGTGGTACCGGTACTAACGTTAAATGGTTATACATTTCAAAGACAGGATAAATGTATGTATCGAGTTTTTTTCCTGTTTTTTTCGAAGATTTTGTTTTCATTATCCTTTAATTTGTTTCAACTTCTTTGATCGTCGTTGTTCAACATTAAATATGTTTTATTTTCTGAAAATCCTTAAAACTCAGCCCAAGACTTATTCAGAGGGCTAAGGTCGTGGTATTGGAATGTCATTAAATAATTCTTGTAAGAGTAAAAAGAAAGATGTACGTGCCCGCGGACAAAGTTTTTATCAGTATTTATTATTATTATTTAGAATTACTACGGATGACAAGGCTCCATCTACAAATACTTCCATACCAATCAATGGATCTGAATGAAACTTTCACACATTCTTGGTGATACATCAGATGTCGAAATATCATGTTTAAAAAACAGTCAAAGAACGGGGTAACGTAAAATATTACATTCGCTTCGAATTTGAAAAAAAAGAGACAATGGAACCGTCTTTTCGATGAAAGTTACGATTATGTTCGTACTGATATTAGTATGCCTTCTTTTTGAATGATACTAATTTTATTGCTTGTAAAGAAAGTTTTTATTCAATGACGGCCTGGGTGGCCGAGTGGTCTAAGGCACTGCACACTATTGATCACTGTACCTGATCACCTCTCA
Source organism: Arcuatula senhousia (assembly GCA_963971305.1). Taxonomy (NCBI): domain Eukaryota; kingdom Metazoa; phylum Mollusca; class Bivalvia; order Mytilida; family Mytilidae; genus Arcuatula; species Arcuatula senhousia. Next base: position 53,425,216 of record OZ020304.1, read on the forward strand.
GATGGTGTTAGAGTACAACTTGAGTTTACAAAAAAACGAAACGTCCCTTCCTTTATGTTATAAGGTTTGTCATTTACCTGCTAAGGTCGATGGTTTTTCCCGGGTTTTCTTCACCATTAACAACTGACCGCCCCATATGGTCCACGTACTTCGAAAAGGGCGTTAAAACCTAACACACACGCACACTCGCGCACACACTTATTCAATGGGGATTTTTTATTTAATATCAAAATGTGAAAAGGGCACAAAATACTGGGTTAATATGTAAGTCAATGCTCAGGGTGTAGTCCAATATAGAATTTTATGGTTTTCTTAAAGTTTTTCACACTCTAACAAGGCTAATTCTCAACTTATCTATAAGCAAAATTTCGACCTTTGAATATTTTGGAAACCATTTCGATAAATTATCAAAAAATGTTTGCTTAGATATAACCTTTACAGAATATCTTTTATGTTATTATCTTATTTTTAAAACTTAATCTTCAGCGAATTTCCTAAACAAAGCTAAGAAAAAAAAACTCAGCAGTCCATACGCCCGGGTGGCGAATAGGCCCGCAGCAGAACCTAGCTTGTCGTAAGAGGCGACTAAGGGTCTTGGGATTCTGACGTCGGGTCAGTGCTCAGCCCACGGAGCGACAAAGTGTGTACCCTAGGTGGCAGAATAAGGTGGCCATCGTCCGCGGGGCTTTTCAGGTCTATAATACGGAAACCCTGACCGCTGACCATAGTGGGCCGACGTGTGAGGAGAGTGCCACGCTTCATGCACGTAAAAGACCCCTTTTTGGACCGCCAAGTAGAGCACCACATAAGCTAAACTTTCTGCCTCTACCCACCTCTTCCCTTTTCCTGTGGTTCTTCAAAATTAACCGTTCCTTTGTTTCCCACCCCACCCCCCATATTTCATTTATCATCATCATTTCATGTTCATTTTATCATCCTTTTCATGAACATCGCCTGTAAATAGCCTATATAGCGTTGCGCGGGCGTTAAACACCAACTCACTCACACACTCACGTACGTTTTCTATGCAAAACTCATTGACAACACGGCAAAATAAGCCTTTTAAATGATATAAATTTTATTTTCACAGCTGACCTTGGAAAATCTAAGCCGACAACACAAGCAACTACGGATGGTCCAACTGGTAAGCATTTAAAATACATTGTCATAAATAATTTGTATAACTAAAGTGATGTAGTCGGTTTATCATCTAATGTGACGATTAAAATGTTATTAAAGAAAGAACAAAAAAATGGTATTTCAAACAAGAGGCTCCCAAGAGCCTGAATCGCTCACCTGAACTACACAGATACATATATCAGTAGATATTATTGTGCTTAACCATATGCGATTTAAATTTATGAAATATCTTGTTTAGTTTTCAAGATATTGGGCTTAATAAGTGCAAATTTGGCAAAAATTAGGAAAAAGAACAATAACTCCCACATCAGCAGTCAGATCTTTTCCGAAATTTCAGGACAGGTAGATCTTAATATGCTGATCACTTTTGATGCTTGCACAATTTTGATATCTGAAACCAGTTTTGAGTTATTAGCAAAAAAATGAAATTTGCCCCTATGTTCTATTTTTAGCCATGGTGGCCATGTTTTTTTACGAATCAAAAATCTGAACGACAGAGCTGTAGCATATAAGCTATCAAACAGTGTGCCATGTTAAGATGCAGTTGGTCTTACCGTTTCAGACAAGTCAGGGGAAAAGTAATGAACAACGGTAAATATTGACGCTTTAAGGGCCATAACTCCTTAAAGAAATGGTTCTACAGCTTTGACCTAATAAACATGAATTGTAGATCTTGATTTGCTTAATCATATGCAATTTGAATTTTTGAAATATCTTGTATAGTTTTCAAGATATAGGGCTAAATAAGTGAAAAATTTTGAAAAAAATCCAGAAAAAGGGCAATAACTCCTATGTCGTTTGTTGGATCTTCTTGAAAATTTCAGAGCAGGTAGATCTTGAGATGCTAATCACTTTTGTCTCCCATCAGAATTTTGATATCTGTTACCGTTTTTGAGTTATTTGTAAAAAAATGTCATTTGACCCCTATGTTCTATTTTAAGCCATGGAGGCCATATTTTTTGACGAATCAAAAATCTGAACAATAGAATTGTAGCATTAATGCTATTAAACAACTGTGCCAAGCTTGGTTGAAGTTGGATGTATGGTGTCAGACAAGTTAATCTTTGAAATTCAGGGTAAAAGTAATGAAAAAAGGTAAAATTTGACGCTTTAAGGGCCATAACTCCTAAAAGAAATGGTTCTACAGCTTTGACCTAATTACATGAAATGTAGATCTTGATAAGCTTAATCATATGCAATTTGAATTTTTAAAATATCTTGTATAGTTTTCAAGATATAGGGCTAAATAAGTGCAAAATTTTGAAAAAATCCAGAAAAAGGGCAATAACTCCTACATCGGTTGTTGGATCTTCTTGAAAATTTCTGGGCAGGTAGATCTTGAGGTGCTGATCACTTTTACCCTATGCCAGAGTTTTGATATCTGTTACCGTTTTTGAGTTATTTGCAAAAAACTGCAATTTACCCCTATGTTCTATTTTTAGCCATGGCGGCCATGTTTTTCAACGAATCAAAAATCCCCACGCTAGTTTTATACTACCTATGCTAATTAACAACTGTGCCAAATTTAAAAGCCATTGGACTTATGGTGTTAGAGGAGTTAACGTTTGAAAAATGTTAACGACGACGGACGACGGACGACGGACGACTGACGACGGACGACGGACGACGGACGACGACGGACGCCAAGTGATGGCAATAGCTCACATGGACCTTTGGTCCAGGTGAGCTAAAAAGGGACAAAATTTGCTTTGAGTTTGATTAATCCAAAAGTATATATAAATCAAATGTAAATGTTATTGAATATCACTAATATTTAGCGTATCCGATAATTTTGTCCAAAGTTTCTATAAATCATTATTTTGCTTTTTAGTAAATTAATTTTCGTATTCGGTTAAAACGTTAAATATAACTCAATATATATATAAAAAGTACAAAATACAAAAAAAATAAAAACTAAAGCGGAATAAAAACGGTTATTCTATTATGCTCAAATTTGCTACAAGTTCCTTTCTAATTAAGGTATATTGTTTATTGTTTTTCAATCAAAAATAATTGTACAAATTTACTGATGCGGCCATTAGAATGTGTTTTCAATTACTTACTTACTTACATGTATCCTCTTAGGCGCATAAGGCTGTAACCAGAGATCTCCATTCACTTCAGTCCTTGGCAATGTTTTCCATTTCACCCCAGATCTTTCCAAAGCTCTTAAACTCACTGGTGACAGTTCTTCGCCACGCAGGTTTTCTTTGGTCTTCAGTACTATATGTTTATTATTTCTGATACGTATGCTAAATGATATAATAAATAATACAGAGGGATTTGTAGCAAGTCTAGATTATTCTGCATATGCATATTTCAAGGAGTAAATAAAGCCTGTAAGACTAAACATTGGAAAGTTATTAAACCCCAAAACGTTCAAGCCAAATACAGTATTGAGGATATTGACCAAGTGGAATACAAGAAAAATCTAGGCAATCAGAATTTACAATAGTAATAATGCTGGTAAATTCGTATCTAACAAGTTTGACTACCAGGCTTGTGATTACTCTCGGAAATCTCTGGTCCACCAGCATTGGTTATCGACTCAAAACCATTAAATAAAGCAATTTCAATTTGAAACAACTATATATTTTAGACCCTTTTTTATCTATGAAGGAAAAGACTTTTGTACTACTTCGCAAACCATCCTATTTTGAAAATTGATTTTGCACTTTATATTATCCCTTTTAAAACATTCTTAATTGGCTTTCTTGCTTTTGTGACACTCAAATGCCTGACACAAAACACTTTCTATTTCATATTTCTAAAATCAATTAGTATAATAAAAGTAATATAAAACTTTTGCTTCCCGTATAAATGCATTCAATTGCATTTCAGACTTTGAAAGGTCTTTTTTTTCTTCTCTTTGAAACGCACAATTTAAATGCAATAAACTTGGCAATAAGTTTGGATCTTAATTTCTGTTTAATGACGTAGACGAATGCGTTATTAACCAAAATGTTAAAAATAACACACTAAACGCCAATTTTTTCTCAAAACTTAAAAAAAAAACTAAAATTGCTATTTACCAAGTTTGCTGCCAAGTGTTGCGATACTTAGATAAATCATCAGATGATAAAGTATTAAGAAAGTTGATCAAAAACTTCTCCTACCCAAAAAGTAAAAGTAAAAGTAAAATCAATGACATTAGGGATTGGACAAATTACAAATATCCCACAGAAAACTATAAGCGATGCTCGATCATTGAGTAAAATGACTTATTTCACATTGTGAGTCGTTAAAAGATGTATTAAGTCTCAACTCTAGTTCTAATTGATTGTGTCGAAATAAAACTTTGAGGCCGACTTCAAATATATTGTCGAAGACTTCAACGTACATATCAATTGACGTTTTCCTCCACTAGAAATATTTGCTAACCGCGTACTCTTAATGCTTTATACCTTTCCTGTTTATTAACGTGTATATAGATATTTTTGAAGCTGTTGATAATGCATTTTAAGCCCAATTTTATGGTGCCGGTGTAACGCTTTGCTATTATCAAATCTAACCACAGGGTATCACGGTGATGGGTTTATAACTTCAAGATGTACTATTATGGTATATTACAAATCTAATAGTTGTTCCAGGGTACTACCTGTTACAATATTAATAAAGTCTTCGTTTTAACCTTTCGCATTAAAGAGAACAAGGTCTGATATCTAAATTGCATCTTGAGGTTGTCTTACACCATCATGAAATACCTGCTCAATCAAATATTGTCTTCCTCTGTGGGTATGTCACACGCAAGAAACGGAAGGTCCCTAAAGACGTAATTACGTGTTAAACTAACTGATGAACATGATGAGAACACTTATTTTGGTTTTAATTAGACTTTGTTCTTATCTTGTGCTATGATCTGTAAGAATGATTGGTAAATTAAGGCTAGCAATTAACTCAGCCTCGCTTTTTAAATTAGCGGTTTTATCTATTGACATAAATTGTTTATTGAGTTTTGTTATTGTTAAACTCCAAACGAAATATCATTAATTATTTCATAGGAAAGCTACTGGCAGTTTTTACGTTTTTTGAGACTATTTAAATAAGGAGACATAAGTTAAAAACTAGAAATTGATAATTGCATTAATCGATCTGGATGTAAAAAAATACTTGAAAAAAAATTTGAGTCGTGTTTCAAATTTGAAATTGGATTACATTATGTTGTTGGAATTTTCATCTGGATATTAATTCAGAAAAAAATGTTTGATATATTCATTTCAAAATAAAAAGTTTGTGAAGATGGTAAGACATAGACATTTTTATCTGATCCTGTTTTTGACGATTTGTGTCTTCTGGAATGTAGAAGCACAAGGTACGTATACATGTAGTAAGACTAAGCTTCGGCTATCATATTCGAATATTTCATGTAGAAAAAGTATCTTGCGACACTTTCAGCCTTCCGAAGGACAAAATATGATGGATGTTAAATTTGGCCCTAAAATTTACAATATTTAAACAATTATTGAAAAGAGGTGCAACTATTCTAGATCAGTTCTTTGATGAACAAGGTATTAATAGTAAAATAACAGTATTTTTAACAAAATCTCATTATTATGTCACAGTGACATCATCAAATTCTGCGAAAATGGCGTTTTTGTGAAAAAATAATAAAATCATGCAAGTTTTGAGTTGTCTTTGCCAAATTTAACTATGAGCCACATGGAGTACCACAAAAATATTTGTGTGGTTTGTTTTTGTATTGAAAATGATCATGTTCACCAATTATTGTAGTGGCACTCTGTGTGTTTCATAGCTATCCTTGCCAAAAATCACTCAAACTTTGCAGTTTGTTTTTACAGTTTTTCACCAAATTACAATTTCAATCCACCTAATTAAGGTAATTATCTTACCATCACACTGGATGGCTTCAAACAAACTCATGATTATATAGTAAAGTTTAACTACTTTTAAGTATGTATTGCATATTTGTGGCACATTTTAATAATTTCCAAATCAAGGGGCAACTCTTATCATACCTTGTCCTTTAATTTTTTTATATTTTTCTTTAATTTCATGTTCGAAATGTAGATCCTCCTAGATTCGGTAGTGTCCTTTACTTCAAACTACTGGTGATAGATGATGATGAAAAAAGTCAACAAAACGAGGATGTTGAGCAAAACGTGCTTGAAAAAATGTATCTGTCGTATCATTATATTTTTTGTGGGAAATATAAAAGGATTCCATCTAGAAGTAATAGGATTTAAAACCCCTTCTTCGTCACAATTAATTGTATTTTAAGCATACTTTAAAGCCCCAAATTGCAGAAATTGGCATAATTTGAATAACAAATGTTTTACTAATTGTACCAAAAAAGATAAATCCAAGCAAGTTATCAAACTTCACGTTTTTTATAGTACTTTCATGTTTATTTCTTATTTAAACAAATATAATTAGTTTGTATTAGTTTGACAAGTTTTTTAGCAGACACTCGGTATTTTAATGTGATATGCCCTTGAACACAATCATGTTCCTGTATTTATATGTATTTCCCTACAAAAAAGTTAAGATCGAAAGAACAAGAAAATAATCCTTTAAGACTTCCCTCATATTGGTAGGCTGCGCTTTTTCACATTTTTCTGTTTGGTGACTTTCTTGGCTTTCTTTATAAGAAAGAAAATGAAATGAAGTACACAACAGATTATAGAAAGTATATTTTTTCACATTCAAGTAAGAACTGTACAGTGCTTTTTTACAAACGTGATGTGATGACTCTGCCTGTCCAATAGACAACTTTTTTACCTTTTGTAGCAATGTTTGATTCGTTTCTGTTAAATTATAAATCTTGATGTCCATCACGATGTTTCACGATGCCTATTCGTTCGTTCAGAGCATGTTTTATGTTCATATTCTATCATTTCATATTCATACAGTGTTTGGCATTTTCAATATTTTTTGGTAGAGCGCCTCTGATGAGTCTTGAATAGACGAAACGCGCGTCAGGCATAGCAAAATTTATTGTCTGGAACTTTGTTGTCATTTGTATTCCTTATAGATGAAACTGAAATGATTTAATTCAAATAGTATAAAAGCAAACAAAGCCTGTACAGTGATAACATATTGAGGATTAGATGCGGTTCGTAGCTCTTTTCGGTTCTTATTGATTTTTAGCTCACCTCACAAAGTGAGGGGGGCTTATATGATACCCTTGGCGTCGGCATCGGCGTCAGATTTGTTGAAGGCTATTTCCAGCTACTTACTTATGCTTCATCAACCATATTGGTATGGTAGGTGCAGCTATTGATACTATGCATTATGCATGTTTCGGATGCTGGCTGTGCATGCTCAGTATGAATGGACATTTACAGATATGTCGGCCTCGGTGTCGGCGTCGGCGTCGGCGTACGCACCACTTACAGAATAATGGTTAAGATCCATACACGCTTACTGACAATTGCCATATCAATCATATTGGTATGGTAAGGTGCACCTAGTGATGCTAAGCACAATGCATGCTTCAGATGCTGGCTGTGACCTACTAGTATATCTGTATATATTCCATATGATTGACGACTTACAGAAGAAAGTTAAGATCCATACACACTTACTGACAAGTGCCACATCAATCATATTGGTATGGTAGGTGCACCTAGTGATGCTAAGCACAATGCATGCTTCAGATGCTGGCTGTGACCTATATTTTCCACATGAATGACTGCTTACAGAAGAATGGTTAAGATCCATACACACTGACAATTGCCACATCAATCATATTGGTATGGTATGTGCACCTAGTGATGCAAAGCATAATGCATGCTTCTGATGCTGGCTGTGATATTTATTATCTACATGAATGACTACTTACAGAAGAATGGTTAAGATCCATACACGCTTACTGACAAGTGCCACATCAATCATATAATCACCTAGTGATGCAAAGCACAATGCATGCTTCAGATGCTGCCTGTGACTTATATTTTCCACATGAATGACCACTTACAGAAGAATGGTTTAAATCCATATATGCTAACTGACAACTGCTACACCAATTAGTTTGGTAGGGTAGGTGCACCTAGTGATTCTTAGCACAAGACATGCTTCGGATGCTGGCTATAAACTACATTTTCTGCATGAATGAACGCTTACAGAAGAATGGTTAAAGTCCATTCCTGCTAACAGACAAATACCATATCAACCATGTTGTCAACCATAGTTGTATGGAAGGTGCATCTAGGGATGTTGAGCAAGATGCATGGCGCAGATCCTGGCTGTGACCTTCTTTTTCTGTATGTATGAGAACTTAAAATTTTGAAAAGTTTAAGTCAATTCCCGCTTCATGACAATAATGCATAACGAAGTGAGCTTCGTAATCGATAGATTACCGATGTTTTTGATTGGACGGACACCGTCCGCCGAATCAGAAAATTTGAAAAAGGACCATTAAGAGGTACGGAACTGCAGCTAATTGAGGATGTGAATCTCCTTGAAGGAAGAATGAGAAAAAAATACAATTGCAATAAAGTTTGCGTGAACTTTCGATGAAATTGTGAAGACGATGAAGCAGGTTAAGACTTGTCAGCATAATATTCTTATATGACATTTAAAGCAGCAAAAAAGATGCTTTTTCATCATACATTTTGAATTGTGACTAAAACCATACTGGGGTTTGAAACGAAGAGAACTAAAATTTAAAACAGATTGTATCATGGCTATGGTTTCCCTTATTCTCTTAAAATATTTTTCATGTTCATGTTTTCAATGCATCATTTTACATTGTTTTACAAAAATATATGTTTGCATATATATTTATCATGAATTAATGCATTAACTATAACAATATATCACTAATGCCAGAATTGTTCGGGTGATGGTTGCTGATGATTTCGATGACATTTTAACATAGACATGCACTTTGGTTCAGGTAGTAAATCAAAGAACTAAACACCCATTATGTTAATAAATCAATTTAGATTATGTTCTAGGTAAATATTTTGCAATTGTCTCTGAATTATTGATATCTGTTCTGTTTGTTTGAACAGCTCAAATCCAGGGTATCTGGTTAATTATACGCTACCGTGGACGTTTTTAGTGTTTCGTTGCAATGTTAACAAATTGGGAATAAATTCCATTGCTAAAAGTTCTAAAACAGGAAAATTTATCACATATAACATGTAATGTATACGTTACAGCTAGAATGATATACTATTATTTAGAATCTAAGGCATGAAATTATATCCTAGTCCTAAGTATTTCATAAAGAAACCATCATTGAAATACGCATGAAAGCAAATTATAAATAGTTTACGTTATTTTATATAGCACCAACGAAAAAAAGAATCCAATACAGGCTGAAATCATCTGCAAACCTTTGTTCATTGGACATGGTCTTAGTGACCTGCACTTTAATTTTGATGCTATAACATATTTTAGTTCATAGTGAGCGTGATAATGATTAACCCCAGGGACAATATTATGGGTTAATATTTTGATATCACAATTGAATAATTGATGTCGATTCTTATATTTGCATATTGCTAATGTATTCCATTAACTTTTATATACAGTACATCTGAAATCTGTTGGGCTGTAAAAGACATTTTCTATGCATGCAGACCTTAGTTTATTTTAAAACTTTCACGGCTTTAAGATTTAAACTATCTTTGTGAAAAGTAATGTTTACTAAATCAATAACAATACCGAAGTCATTCATTATATTGTTGCTAACAATCTTGTGACCTTAGGCTAAGATCAGTTCCGTGTTAAGATACGGATCAAACATTAAAAAAGTAAACTTAAATATGCATGCGGAATACATTGGCTTAAAACTTTTGCATTTTTGTATACTTTTGTTTTAATATTGCCAAGTTTCTTCCTTTTAATGCGCATCAGGGTTGGCAAAAAAGCGGGAAATACTCATATTTCCCAGGACCGTGGGAAATACAGGGAATTTCCGGGAAATACTGGTAATTCCCGTCCATTACTGGGAAATAAAGATTGATCTTAAAAATTCTATAGAACTAATACAAACTGTGATCATAAAGTATTATTACATGTATCTATGAAATGTCATATCAGTCATGTCAGTAGTGTTAGGAGAAAGAAATTAGTATTGTATAAAATTAGGGATTTATTTTTAGAAATTTCTCCAACAGTCCTCTTAACATTTTCTGTTGAAGAATCTTAATGTAATAGTCCACTGATCATGAGTCATTTATGGCTTCATTGTTAAACAATAGATCCTGGTGTCAACTGTCACAGTGTTAATTGCTAAAACAACACCACAATGGTCTAAGCTTGGGTGTCTAATTGCCTTATTTAAAGACATAATAAAAAAAGTCAATTAACGCAAGAAAAACACCACAAATTGTAACAAATTTCTTCATTAATTGATGTAGATGTAGTAGATTTATGTAAATTCAACTCCATGTATTTAAGACAATCACCATTTTACTAAAAAATTCTCTAGGACCATCTTTAATCATGTTAATAGCTTAACACAATTTTGAAAATTACTTTATGACATTTGAAAAATTAAATATATATATTTAAAAGAGCAAAAAGATGATAAAAGTGTCAATTTTTTATAAAATTGCCATAAAAAAACCCTATATATTTGTATATTTCCCAGTATTTCCCACTTGTAAAAAAATGGAGTATTTCCAAGGACGGGAATTCCCGGTAATTACCAGTGGGATTTACCGCTACTGGTATTTCCCGGCCAACCCTGATGCGCATGGTCGATATCTTTAGTGTGAGGGTTGGTTTCCTTGTTCGAACATTCTGAGCGTACTGCGTCTCTTTCGGCACTTTCGGTTTTCGACCTTCCGAACATTTTCATTTCGATGCTGATCAATACAAGGTGACTCCTTGAAATATGCATATACACGTACAACATAACGATATTACCAGTTTTTATCAGTATCACTTTTTATTTAGACAAAAAAGATTGTAGATAAGCCCTCTGTTTTAATCTCACTTTCCGTTATATTGATGGTGTCCTTTCACTGAACACTTTTCTCGATTTATAACTTTCACCATCTTATAAATCCGTAGGCACTTGAGATAAAGGACACTACGGATTTTATTATGTCAGCTTCATATTCAGATCTACATCTTTAAATAGACTCCCGGTGAAAACTTTCAACAAAGCTCTATGACAAATGCGATGCCTTCAACTTTTGAATTGTCAATTTTCTCGTTTTTGTGTAGCAACATTCCGTCCGCTCCAGGTTATGGAGTTAATGTATCTCAAATGATTCATTATTTCAGAGCTCGAAGGACCTACATCGATTTCCTTAGCAGAATGTCTGACACAAAAATTAGTCACACAGGGTTATGTTGCTCTTCGGTTGCTGTCTTCATATTTAGATCTATATATCTTTAAATAGACTCCCAATGAAAACTTTTAAACAAAGTTATATGACAAACGCGATGCCTCTCCTTTTCGAATCCCCAATTTTCCCGATTTTGTGTAGCAACATTCCGTCCGCTCCAGGTTATGGAGCTTACGTATCTCAATTGATTCGTTATTCAAGAGCTCGCATGACCTACATCGATTTCCTTAGCAGAACGTCACATCTGACACAACAATTAGTCACACAGGGTTATGTTGCTCTTTGGTTGCTGTCTTCAAATTGCTGTCTGAAATTTTACAGAAAACATTACGAGCTTACAGACAAATATGGGATTTTAATCTGTCAGATGAGTTCAGATGTTGGTTTTTCATAAGGTTTTTGTTATGTCTTCTTTTTTTGACGCACTGAATTGAATGTTGGCAACGCGATGGTGTGCTTTAGCAAGCAGAAACTGCTTTCTCTCATGGAGCACCTGCGTCCACTCTCGTTACGACTAGAATTCGCGATGTGAATTGATTTTCAGTAGATGTTTGTCCCTTTTGTCCTTCCAGACTTTTGACAATCGGATGCCCCATTAGTACCTCTGCTTTTTTAATGACAACTACTTGTTACTCTATATATTTATACGCAATGGCACAACCGTAGGTCGACATTTATACGCATTTTGTAATTAATTTACATTCAAGTTATTTTTATCGTTTTTTTTTCATTCTTAAACATGGCTCATTAAACAACTAATTTATCATTTCGTTGAAAGTCAATATATTGAAATGTAACTTTTTATTCTATAAAAGATGGGATTTTTATCTCTCAGTTGAGTTCAGATGTTGGACTGTCAAAGTTGTATTTTGTGCTTCTTTCACACGATCTGATTTCACACGATGAATTGCCCATTAGCAACGCGACGGGTATGTTGCAACAAGATGGAACTGCTAACCCTTCCAAAGCACCTGAAATCACTCTCTATACGATTTAAATTCCTGTGACTGATTGCTATTCAATTGATTTTGTGTGTAGTATTTTCAACGAATGGATCCCTATTGTACAATTACCACAAATTTGAAATATGTGCGGTTTTTTTTTGCAATTTAAGAAGCAGAGGACATATAGGACATCCGAATGTCGAAAGCCCGAAATGATGCCTACGAGAACAGGACGAAAAACAGACAACATAAAAAACAGAAATACAAAAACAACTGAATAGCAATCAACAACTCGAATTAAAGTCAGAATGAAGAGAAAGCAGTTCGTAATAGCACATCCGTCGCGCTGCCAACCATCAATTCAGTGTGTCAAATCTGGAAGACAAAACAAAACCCTATGACAAACCAACATCTGCACTAAATTCCGTATTTGTCGATAAGCGCATGATGTCTTTCGTAATATTTCAAGAGTGAAGACAGCCACCGAGAAGCAACATAACCCTATGTAAGCAATTTTGGTATCAGACGTGACGGTGACGCTCTGGCAAGGAAATCCATGTCAGTCCTGCAACTCTGGAATAGCAAATCAATTGTGATACGTAAACTTCAAAAGCTGGAGCGGACGGAATGTTGTTACACAAGAAGGGAAAGTTGACGATTGCAGGGTTGAAGTCATCACGTTTGTCATACAGCTTTGTTGAACGTTTTCCTTTAGGGTCTACTTACAGATGTAGATCTAAATATGAAGCCGACTTCCTAGAATCCTTTGAAAGTATTCTAAAATATATTGTATTCCTTAAAGATTTTTGAATACACACTCTGTTTGTAGTCTTTATCATTATGAATGAATACACCCAATAGAACATGTTAGTCATAATAACTGATCTAACCGTTTTTGTTATTTTTTTGTTTTATTTTTTTTACTTTCACGTGATCCTGTCCGGATCATAAGAAAAGTACTGCCGACTTGAAACGAAAAGATTAACAACCAATGCAGTGTAATCATTTTATAAGATACAAAATGAGGAAGAAAGGATTTTTGTGTGATTTATATTTTTCGCTATTTGCTAAGAATAAATATAAACTTGGATTTTTTTAATTGTCACTTGTGTGCGTACAACAAGTTCTCATTTATGCCACATCTCAGTGTCGTCTGACTAAAACCCTTCAAATGTTAAAAAAAGGATCCAAGAATTAAAACATAACTTGACCTTGTATGCGAAATATATTCACTGAAAATAATTAAACTAAAAACACTTTTAAGCTTATGATTTGATACATAACCGTTACATTGGTCACCGTTTATGGCTACAATGTAATGTGTTCTACTTGATGCCCCACGAATGCAAAATAATTTTCGTCTCTTGTCAGAAACTTTACTAGTTCATGAACTGCTACGCGTAATGTATCATTTTAATGTCTTTCAGAATCTATTTTACTGAAATATTTTAGTCGATGCTAACGCTGACAAATGTGCATGCAAACATTGTTTATGTGGCACAATTCTCCGGTATGACTGATTCGTTTTTGTCTTTTTCCCTGAACTATGAGATTGATCCTTCAAGTTCGGTTGTTTTGTTGTTACCTTTATTCACAATAGATATTTTAACAACTTGTAAATTAAACATTGAATAGCATATATATGTTTGAGAACACTACTTACAAAACATGCCCATTAAGGTCAGGATGTTAACCACTAAATATATTCACTGAAAATAATTAAACTAAAAACACTTTTAAGCTTATGATTTGATACATAACCGTTACATTGGTCACCGTTTATGGCTACAATGTAATGTGTTCTACTTGATGCCCCACGAATGCAAAATAATTTTCGTCTCTTGTCAGAAACTTTACTAGTTCATAAACTGCTACGCGTAATGTATCATTTTAATGTCTTTCAGAATCTATTTTACTGAAATATTTTAGTCGATGCTAACGCTGACAAATGTGCATGCAAACATTGTTTATGTGGCACAATTCTCCGGTATGACTGATTCGTTTTTGTCTTTTTCCCTGAACTATGAGATTGATCCTTCAAGTTCGGTTGTTTTGTTGTTACCTTTATTCACAATAGATATTTTAACAACTTGTAAATTAAACATTGAATAGCATATATATGTTTGAGAACACTACTTACAAAACATGCCCATTAAGGTCAGGATGTTAACCACTAAACCCACGGAAAGAATAATCTAACTGCTTAACCGTTTAACGTTTTTATTATTTTTATGGATCTTATCGTTAAAAACATTCAGCCGGCTTTTCATTGATTTACTAGAGTCGAGTACAATTATCTATAACTCCGGGCAATGTGACTTGTGATATATGGAGGCTAAGCACACGCAAGGACGGACATAAGTCTCAAATGACTTAATCACGTGTTGATTATATCATGGTCTATGACTAAAATGTCAAATGACAATTATTTTTTATCCTTATCATATGAAGCTATCGGATTGATGATGGCTAAATGGAGCTTTGATAAATAAATTATCAATCCTTGTTAACAGAACGTTTCAGATTAAAAACACAAATGCACTCCATATTACAAAGTTGTCTTTGATTTCTCACTTTAAATGAGAAATTACTTTTTTCATATATATGGAGGCGATAAAAAATATGATATCGTTGCAGGTTTATATCAGAAACCATTTAAATCGAGCTGCTTAATTGAACTAAAGTAAATATATTAGTAACATTGCTCTGTTATTTCGACTTAAAATTAGTTTGAGCTAATAGAAAAATTCATGATTTCGTGCTGCTTACATTTGGACATACAAATGAAAATTTCTTTGGATATTGTTTTGTTTTTGACGTTTCATTGTATTAATGTTGTACAAGGACTAGGTATGTACTGCTTTACATTATTTTATATTAAAACAATAGAGAGCGATTTTACTTTTACAAAATTAATTATTTTGAAGATATTACCGACAGAGAAATAATGCACTGTTTAGGAAGCATTTGTTAAAAAAGTCTCTGAAAACATTAGGATAGAATGATTTGGTAATTAGCCAAGGGAGCTATTTTGAGGAAAAAAACTCGCCAGTATAATATAGGTCACGCCTCGTGTCTTTAGACTTGTTATGGCGAATTTTGTTGGGTATATTTGCACCTCATACTTTTCAGTGTTTAATGTTGTTTTTTTTTTCAATTGATAAGATACTTGATAAAAAAAAGTGTAATAGATGATTTATTTGTCTGATGAAACTTTGACGAGTATAAACTTACGCAAAACCAAGTCTGTAATTGTTTAAAGACATAGAACCTATCATTTTGGCAAATTTTAAAAAAATACTGAAATTCACACTATTTAAAGAATACATTGTAAAACCTTTGAAGAAACTGTTTAATTTTCAAAAACCCTGCCAGAAAGTATTCTTTTCGACGGAAAACTGTAGAAAAAAATGCAGTGTCAAAAAAGAGGACAAACTAATTATAGAATGTAAACACTTGCGGGTACTGGTAAACTGAGAAACAAAAAGTCACCAAACGAAACGGAGCTGCACAAAAACTATCTCGGTAAAGAAGGAAACGTAAACAGTAAAATTAGCAACCGAAATCTGTATTAAGAAAGGAAACGAAATCGAGCGAACTGGTAAAAAGGAAAATTGAATCGATTTTAGCCGACACCAGTCGTTTTTCTTAATTTACCTATTTCGTTTTCTCTTCGCCTTGTTTGGTTACATTTCGTTTCTTAGTTTAGCAGTACCCAGTTTACCAAATGTAAATATTTATGCTGGACAATACTTAATCAAGGCGAATAATTAACATGAGATTATTTTATAGAAAACTGCAAAACTTTTAGTTTTTATGTTGGTAAAGGTAAGTTTTAGATAGTATATTTTTAATATATGTACTTTTTATTCAATGTAAAAAAATGCAAAATTGATAGGTTCTATGTCTTTAAGTAACACAAAATGAAGCTTTATTTTGTGATCACCTTTGCAAAATAGATGGTTGATTTCGCTGTTGAATTTTCTTCTCTTAGGTAGATACATTAAATTTCTAAGTTGGAATTTGTATGTTGTTTTTAAAGTTTTTTTCCTGCTCATTCTGATAGTCTAAGTACGAGTTACACAGACTTGCGTATATGAACAAACGAAAAGTCCACTAAGGGGCGCTCAGAAACCTGACATCGGGTCAGGCTGCTTTGCCCACAAACCGACATGGATCTGTGCCCCAGGTGGTTGAATAGAGCAGCTGTGGTCATAATGAATGCCGGGGGTCAGCAGGGTTTAATGTGGAAAACCTGAAGGCAAACTATTATGGTGCACCGTGTTGGGGAAAATGCCACGTTCCTCAGACGTTAAAATCACTGCTGCAGTTCTCGGAAAGAACAAGGCCAGTAGGCTCACCATGTATGTCTAAATTGCCTGTCCCTACCCTTTACTCCTTTTTTCTAGTGGCAGTCGAAACTCTCTTCCTCGCTTTAGCTTCTCGTCATTCCATGTTCATTGCATCACCCCTTTGATGTTCATCTCCCGGGTTTAACCGAAATCACGGTACTTAGCAATAACTAACTAACTTGCAAAAATTTGATTTTAAACTACGTGTTTTGTTTTTTCTTCGGTTTTTGATATATATAACATTGATGTCTAAATAGGTTCGTGTCTATTTGATGCTGAACTGAAACTTTCCGACTTTATTACATTTTTAGAAATAATATGAATAAATAATAAATTAAAGATCACTTTAAAGTCGACTATCAAAGACTCTATATCTTAATTTAAATAATGGACTTTTCGTGTCAAGTTTAAATTTATGACTTGAAAGTATAACCCATGCTGCATAACAGTCATAAAGATAATTAGTATAAAGATTTGTTTAAAGCTTCAGCAACTTTGCCTCATTTTAAGAATTACAACTTCTAACTGTATTTTCATGGTTAAACATGATACTTATAAAGTCATTGAATACGGTCATTGACATAATTGAAGGCCAAATCGTAAAATAAATACTGAATTTACAAACAACTCATTGGACAAACCAGCACATGTGATCAATAGATCAACCTTTCAAAAAAAATTTTTTTTACAGTTTTGTTTATGTTCATAGAATTAATAAATCGAATTATACTAAGGCAATGAAAATTGCTTCAAATATAAGTGGATTTTTTACTAAGGTCAATCTTTTCTTGTTACTTCAACTTACATGTTGAATGCATATTCAACTACTTAATTTTCAGTTAAAATTTATTCAATGTAAACTTTTTTGTTAAAGTGGCTCTAGACAAAATTTAATTATGTTGATATAGAGGTGTGTTTTAAGGACAAACCTGGATGAAAATAAGATTTTTAAAAATTCGTTCATACCATTACGGTTTGTTTTTCTTTGAATGGCTTAATCACTTTAACAGTTAATTTCAATTGAGAAAAAATAGAAAATCTATGCTTTAATAAGGGAAATTCCAGCCTAAAGAATGACTTTGACGCAAAAAAACTAGAATGAAAATCGCCAAACTGAAAAAAATAATGAATGACACAAGAAAATAGACAACCTTGCAGTTTTACATCAATAGTTGGTTCTCATTGAAAAATAATATTATAATTGCTGTAAATATTAAGTTGATATACTTATATTTAAAATCAATTGTAATTAAAAGGTCAAGTAAAGTCTCTCACAGTAAGATATCATTTCCAACTCATTGCTTACTTTAATTTAGTAGGCATTAATGAAATAATTTCAAATATTTGATAAATAAAATATAAATGAAGCAAAATGAAACACGAATAAATATGTAATGTAATGACTTTAATAGAAATTAGACCTAGCATGTTACTTTAATTTTACTAACGTTTCTTGAATGAAGTATTATTCAAATCTGTAATGTTGAAAATAGTTTCTATGCCGAAACATGCATGAATTATTGGCAACATATTCTGTACGTGGATCGATTGCCTATTTGCACGTTGAAATTTACCTGAGCATTGTTGAAAAAAATTGAACTTTAAATTAAATTAAAGAGTACGTTGACCTACTTATTCAATCCATTGTTTGTTCAGTTTGGTGGACTTGTTTTTCAGCAAACAATAGGGATTCCAATGGGCACTAATTGTGCACCTTTGCTTGCTGATTTGTTTCTTCATTCATATGAAGCAGACTTCTTACAATCTCTTCTAGACAAAAAAGACCGTAGACTAGCTCTCTCTTTCAACCTCACGTTCCGTTATATTGATGATGTTTTTTCACTAAAAAATTCTCGATTTGGTGACTTTCTTCATCTCATATATCCCCAGGAGCTTGAGTTTAAGGATTCTAGGAAGTCTGCTTCATATTTAGATCTACATCTCGAAATTGACTCTCAAGGAAAACTTTCAACAAGGCTCTATGACAAACGTGATGACTTTTACTTTCCAATCGTCAACTTTCCCTTCTTGTGTAGCAACATTCCGTCCGCTCCAGCTGATGGAGTAAACGTATCTCGATTGATTCGTTACTCCAGAGCGTGCGGGACTTACATCGATTTCCTTAGCAGAGCGACACGTCTGACGCAAAAATTGCTCACACAGGGTTATGTTGCTCCTCGGTTGCTGTCTTCACTTATGACATTTTACGGAAGACATCATGCACTTATAGACAAATATGGGATTTCGATCTGTCAGATGAGTGCAGATGTTGGTTTGTCATAGGGTTTTGTTTTGTCTTCCTTTACCGAATTTGACACGCTGAATAGACTATTGGCAACGTGACGGGTGTGCTATAGCAAGCAGGAACTGCTTACTCTTCCGGAGCACCTGAGTTCACTCTTGTTTCGACTGGAAGTCGCGTTGTTGATTGACATTCAGTTATTTTTGTGTTTCCATGTTTTACATGTTGTCTGTTTTTGTCCCGTTCTTGTTGGTGTTTACTGGTTTTGTCTCTGTCCTTTCGGACTTTTGACATTCGGATACCCCATGTAACCAATGTAACCAATTTTAAATACATGTAACCGAACCTGGATGGATTTGAGTGAAATGACACCTAGTATTGGTATTGATATGATATTGGTTTAAATGCATTTCAGCTTTAAATTAGTTTTCATGTTTTGAAAATGAAGACACGTATTGTTTCAAAATATTTTCAAATTTGTCATGAATCCAAATTTTAAAACATTTTAAAGTTCCTAAGCATTTCATTCTTCGGCCTTTCGTTGGTTCTAAAGAGGACGACATTGCAACCCTAATCTCTAAAGTACTAGTACATAAAAATCCATATTAACAGCACTTCATTGGGGGGCTCAACCTAATGTACAACTTATCTCTTTAAGTTCTGTTGACTTCAATACTGACGGCATATGGTGGGGTTTAACTAGTTTTCTTAGCACAACCTTCCCCTATTGATAATCAATAACAAAGCACAAACTTACACACAGTAAAAATCAAATCGATACAAGTTCAACTCAACAATAGAGAACCTGAGACAAAGGACAACAGGGAATTAACGGGACGTAGAGATACTTTCTTGAGAACACATACTGACAGCTAGCTAAGACGCGTCTATTGCAATTGACTGATGTTAAAAAAAAGTTATTCGATTTTAAATCCTACACAACATGTCAAACAACGTTAAAATGATTTGGTTATAAATCCTCACACAAAACCGACACACTTGACCGCTGTTATGTTCAAAAATGACATAAGTATAAAAAGCGTAATAGCATTTTAAAGTAAGTATCAAATCATCAATATTTTAACCAAAAAAAGAGACTAATTTCAAAGATTTTACAAAAATTTCCATTTCATAACCTTTATTCAATAAAGGTTTAAGCCATTTTTTCATTCCCAAAGGATTGTTTTGGAATTTATTTGCATTATAAATAACATTACCATAGAAATCGGGATGTGATATTCCCTTTACGATCAAAAATCGACGAGTACAATTAAATCTTTCGCCAAGGCATAGATACTTTAAATGATAAAACTTAGTAAATGACTTCACTTATTTGTGGAAAGGTAACGGTATTTTTTTTTGTAATACACGGGTTTTTATCATTAAATTCAGACACACCACTGCAGATCCGACCATATCTTACCAACTGTAAAAAATATACACAAATTAACAATAGGAAATCAAAAGTCACCCCGTTTATCATACAGTTTAGTGTGTAATTTTCCATTGATAACACTTAAATCTAGATCAAAAATGGGCATCTATCACCAGTAAGGTTAGATTCATTCAAAGTAAATTCCTTGGGAATATATTTCCAAAAAAACTAAGAAAATGTGTGATTGTTTTGTGAAAAAATGTCGTCTTAATATCTGTATGTATTATTAAAAGTTTCAATGAGATGTTGCTTGTTGGGGTGTTTTTGAAGTTTCGCCATGTATTGGGATTCATAACAATATAAGAAAAGGTCAGCAATAAGTGGAGCACAATAAGTTTCCATGGGGATACAAATTACTTTGCGATAAATTGTTTTCAAAATGAATATAAACGTTGACCAAATAATAATTTAGAGCAGTTATCATTTCTGAATCAGTCCATTGACGCAACCTTTATGAGTCTCGTTGCTTAAAAACGATTTACTAAAATTTATAAACTTTAGAGTAGATATAATCACTTTTTGATTTATCGAAGCACCATTTAACCAATGTTTTTAATAAGATTGTGAGGAAGGTTAGTGTACAAAGTAGAAAAATCGTAGCTATCAGCTGTAGGTTAAATACCTTCAAAAGCAAGAAGTTTGTCTACAACATGTATCCTTTAGAAATAAAAAAAAACGGACGGAGATTCTTAACTCTAAATCAGTTTCATCTTGATACAGCATCAAACGTTCGATTTCTCCATCCTTTTTTTCTTTTTTGCATGCAAAACTCAAATCACGATTGGCACAGTTAATCAAACATTTTCCCCAAAGAAAAATGGAAAACGCAGTCTGTAGTGATTATACAAAGACTCACTTTGTAGTCAATGAGTCTAAGAAAAAGAACAAATTAACAGAGGACCAAATATTTAACATGCTCAATTTTCTTACTGTCTTGTTCTACAGTTTGGTGGACGTGTTTTTTAGCAAACAAAGGGAATTCAAATGGGCACAAATTTTACACTTTTAGTTGGGTTTTTTATGTTGTCTGTTTCTTTGTGCTGATTTCGTTCTTGTTTAAATGGTTTTGTTTGCCCTTTCGCACTTTTTACACTCGAATATTGGTAACTCTTTGGTCATTTAAGGGTAATTAAACATTTTATATTAAACATTCGAAACACCTTTAGATAAAGTAAAATTATTGAAATAGAGATTAACATTAAATTAAAATAAAGAAAAAAAAATCATTCTTGAATTACAAGATGTCAAATTTTAATACGCAAACGGCAATATTAGTAAGCAAAAACTTTAAAATTAATATAAAATATCTTCTTGAGATTTCAAAAATTATATTTTGTATTAATTTTGTACATTATACTTACCACATTAACATATAAATAAATAAAGAATACTTACTGATTACAAAGCAGTATTCCTTAGGAGGCTGGATAAATTTCTTCTCAATATCGTATATCTCCAAAATCCAAAAGTGCATCAATAAAACATCTATAAAGTTTATATATAACTGGCACATATAACAAAACATAACTGTTCATCAAACAACATAACTGTTCTGTACAATTAAAATGCTTCCACCATGCATGCAAAACTAGTCTTCATTCTGCAAAAGACATAAATACAAAAATATTTACTTTAAGAAATTAAAGGAATCTATTAAAATCCCTCAAATAAAACTTCACAAAAGTTGACTCAGACGCCCAATCAGCAGCTTCAATAATAGCTTTAGTAGACGCTCCTTTGTATAATGCCCAACTTGGAGCTATTGCTCTAGTCAAATGAGCATTGACTTTCAAGTTTCTATCTGAATGTGCATTTTGAACAGTTTTAACTATCCAACTAGCTATTGTCTGACAAGATACTGGCTTGTGTGGTTCATTCATGGACAAAAACAGTTTACCCTTGTCCGAAGCACCCAATTTTTGTCTGAATTCTTTTGTGGTTCCCAAATATGCACATAAAGCTCTTTTAGGATCTAGTAATTTCTTCTCAGAAAAACTAGGAACAAATATCTTTGATCCTAAATGATTTTGTCGATCCTGTTTAGAAAGCCCTTGCCTTATAAAGGTTACCCCTTTATCTTGCACTTTCATTGATTCATGATCAATCCTTAAACTTTGAATATCACTGCATCTACGAAATGTTGTAATTGCAATGAGAAACACAGTTTTGTATGTCACGAACTTTAAATCTGCTTCATTTAAAGGTTCAAATGGAGATTTTTGTAAAGCCTCCAAAACAACTTCTAAATTCCATTCTGGAAGTAATTTAAGCTTGGGTGGTCTTGACTGTAAAACACCTTTTATCAACCTTGTAACCACAGGATGTTGACCCACAGGACAATTTTGATATGCAGGCAAAACTGCCGAAAGCATTGATCGATTACCTGAAATGGTTCTGTATTGTAAACCTGACTCAAATAAATATGTCCAAAAATCAGCAATTTGATCTAAAGTTGCTGCATAGGGATCAATTTCCCTTTCACTACACCAGCTATTGTATTTTTCGAACTTTTTGACATAGTCTTTTTGTGTACCCTTTCGCCATGATGCCATGAGCAACTTTCTAGTTGATGCAGAAAAGCCCCCTGCCTCAAAGTTTCTGTTGAGAGGAGCCAAGCAGTCAGATTAAACATTTGAGGATTTGGATGAAAGATCCTCGTTTTTGGTTGATTCAACAAATTCTCCCACATTGGCAACTGTATTGGAGGAGCTATCAGAAGTTCCAAAATTTGAGGATACCAATGTCTCCTCGGCCATTGTGGTGCTATCAGAATGATCGTACAATGGAACTGCATCATATATTTTAATACTTTTGGAACAAGGCAAATTGGAGGGAATGCATAAGCAAACATGTTCTCCCATGATGTCGTTAGGGCATCCAGAGCTAATGCATCTGGGTGTTGAATCCAAGAACAGAAAATCTGAGTCTGTTTGTTCTCCGAGGAGGCAAACAGATCTACCATTGGAGTTCCCCAAATATGAAAAATCTGACTGACAACCGTTTTGTTCAAAGACCATTCATTCTGTTGGACCAATTTTCACTCGACTCAACTGATCTGCCAATAAATTCTTGCTTACGATATGTGCAGCCTTCAAAACTTTCCCGTGCTGTAAAGCCATCTGCAATAACTCCCAAGTCAGAAAACAAAGGTTTGCTGATCTCGTGCCCCCTTGGCGATTGATATATTGGACGACACTGGTATTGTCGCTCCTTATCAAAACACATTTGTTTTTGACCTGATTTAGAAAATGTCTCAGCGTTAGATAAACCGCCTTCATTTCCAAACAATTGATATGCCAAATTTTCTGGTCTGAATTCCATTCCCCCTGAAAAATCTGTGTCCCAATATAACCCCCAAAACCGCTTTTCGAACCATCTGTCATGATTGTAACATTGCTATTCTGTGATACTAAATATCGGCCTTTCTGCGTGCTGGCTGAATTTAACCACCACATCAGATGCGATTTTAGATGTTGAGTAAATGGGACAAATTGATCTAAATTTCGAGGTATCGGTTTCAAAAAACTCAAAAGATGCAATTGAATTGGTCTCATGTAGAGGCGTGCATTGGGGATAAGATCTATACATGAAGCCATTACCCCTAATACTCTGAGAAAATCTATTGCTGTGTTTTGACCCGAAAACAAGTTCTGAATCAATTTCTCCAAATTTTGAATTCTCTCCTCTGTGGGAAGAACAATGCCATTGTCTAGTAAAAACTGACCCCCTAAGTATGTCACTGTCTGACTGTGAATTAAGGCAGATTTCTCTCTGTTTATGATAAAGCCCAGTGCAACTATCAGATTTAGGCACCTCTGTCGATCTTGTAATAGTTGAAACTTGTTTTGGTTTACTATTAGCCAATCGTCTAGGTAAACTACTAGTCGTATGTTTTGTGTTCTCAGATAGGCAGCAACCACTGTTACCAGTTTTGTGAAAATTCTTGGAGCAAAAGTCCCCCCTAAACACATGACTTTCCACTGATAACACTGGTTGTTCACACAAAACCTCATGTACTGTTTGTGTTTGTGAAATATTGGTACATGAAGATACGCATCGGACAGATCGAGAGATATTGCCCAATCGTTTGGTTGCACTAGATTTATCACTTTTTGCATTGTGTCCATTTTGAGGTGAATTTTCTTTAACTGCCTGTCGAGGGGTTTTAAATTTGTCACCATTCGTAACTTCCCGTTTTTCTTGGGTAAAAGGAATAAGGTACTGTAAAAACCTGTTATTGCTTGGGGAAAATGAATTTTCTCTATTACTTTCTTTTCGAGCAAAGTATTTATTTTTCCCATGAAAATATCTAAATTTTCTTTTGAAACATGAGTTTGTTTGACCCCCGTCCAAAGAGGTTTCTCCAAAAATTCCAACTTGTACCCCTCTTCTATAATTGAGAGTACCCATTTGTCGGTTGTTATTTTCTTGCAATTTTGAAGAAATAGTGACAACCGACCCCCAACAGGAGTTTGTGGACACAACATTAGAGGACTTACTTCCGAGTCAGCTGCTCCGTTTCTTAGGAATCCGTGGTAAGGATCCCCAGGAACTTTTTCCAGCTGGTCTGCCCTCATTTCGTCTATTGTCACTCTTAGCCCCTCCAGAGTAGTTGTTCTTGTACTCATTCTGATTTTTTTGAAATCTAGTATTCTGAACATTCTTGTCAGAGGAAGCAGTGGTACGTATTTGATTTAACTACTTTGGCCGCTGAAGGCCCATTGTCTTTAGACTCAGTCTCTAATTTACGTTTACGCGTAAACTCGGGTAACAAATCAGACACCTTCTTTTTCTGATCTTTCCTCTTTTCTAATAAATCATCAAGATGGCTACCGAAAAGACCATCACCTGTTAAAGGCAAATTCTGCCATTTTGATCTAATATCTTGTAAGGTAGACAAACCTGAATCTTCAGCTGCCACCTTTCGTCTCATATTGTGCATGAAAGCACCATTTCGTCCTGCCAAATCTAGTGACTTGGTCGACATGGCAAACACATCCCTGATGGTTTGACAAGCTTGTTCCTTGTCAATTTCATCCTCCTCTAGACCTTTCAACAAAGAAGCAAGAGCCTGTTGGATATACAAAATAGAAATTATGTTCATATGTGATGACACTTGCCCTTGATAACCTAGTTTCTGTAAGTATTTATAAGGTTGAGAATGTAAAGTTCTGTGAGTGTCCCAGCCTTTGACAGCTTTATTACCATGAGTTTTTGCCAACATAGTCTCAAGTAAATCATCAAGAGTTGGTACTTCTAAAAATTTCTCAGAACATTTATGCAAAGGAAAGCAAGCCTTATAATTTTCCTTAAACGCAGTCAACCTATCTGGTTTGGACGAACGCCATGAGCTTTCCAAAATTTCTACCTGGGCCTGATCTAAGACCAGCTCTGCACTAGCTTCATGTTTCTTAACCTCGTCTTTGAAGACTTTAGAAATAATGTTTGTACGGTTCTCTTTTACCTCAGACTTTTTTACAGTTGAAACACCCTCATTAGTGTTTGTGTTTTCTGTTTCATTACTACATGCATTGTCATTAGATACCACATGCTTAAGAAACCTGTTGTTGTTAGCATTAGGTTTAGTTACAGTGTCAACATTTGACATATTGTCTCTGACTGGGCTTCTCCCATTGTCACTTACGGAGTCAAAACCAGATACATTTTTATCAAAATTATCTCTTTCTTCCTGATTTACTTGAAATGATATTTCCGACCTCAAATCTATATCATGATTTCTGCTAATTCTCGGGGACCTTAGGTTCTAACGCAACTATTTTCCTTGGTGGTCTACGCTCTCCCGAAGAGACGTTCTCCACTGTCAAAACAGATCTAGGCAGACCCGAAGTCTCTTTATTCTGATTTGTCGACATTGTAGTTATCAAATCAAACATTTTATCCAACTTACTGTTAAAATTGGTCTCCATCGCATTCAAGCGAGCATCGTATTAGGCCTGCATGTCGGCCTTTGATATACGCTTCTTCTTACCAGTCTTCGTACCTGACGTACGAGCACTTTTTTGAAGAAAATTTACCAGCTGACATTGTGTCAGGTTTTTTCCGCTAAACTCTCTTTCTGCGGACCTACGATTGTAGTCTCAGACTCGTTCTCCGAATCTACACTTTCCATAATAATAAATTAAACGTAACCGAAAAAAATAAAGTTGAAAGAAAAGCAATGAGACACCTTTTCTCTTCAACGCAAAATTTTAGACTGGCGCGAATGTATTACAGGTAGATTAATTACACATACAGGTAATATAGTCACATGATCATAGTGAGATGATAACATCACGTGATGTTTAATTTTAGATCATCTCATTGATTGCGATTGAGACACTAATAACGCGAATTATTTATATGTTAATGTGGTAAGTATAATGTACAAAATTAATATAAAACCTAAAAAGCTTAATACTGGCCAAAAACTTAATCATGGTACTACAAATCAAAAGACATGGGGTATCCTGGTACAAAAAAAAACGGGAAACAGAAACAGAAAAAAATGGTTTAAATGGTAAAAACAATCTAACTCGAAAATGTATTTTTGTGTATATGAACAGTGTCTAACATGGACCTGTTTTCTTTTTTTTTTGTTAAAAACTATACAACCATTGACAACGGTTTCGTTGTTTTTTTGTTTTTTTTTTGGTTTTTTTTTTACATGCTCCTGTTATTGACGTGTCGGTAATATGTAGTGAAGAGAAATGGATGATGACATGTATTGCCAATTCAAAATTCAATTGTAACGTGTGCAAGCGCTGGATCTAACAGACAAGAACTATGTAACTTGCAGATCAATGTGTTTTAAACAATTTTGAATTTAAAAAACGGAAATTTCAGCGACAAAAGTATTAGAAATTTTATCTTATGCATACATTAAATGCTGAAATGAAGCACTTTAGAACATATAGAATGTAAACTAATTTGAAATGAACCCACAAAGAGAAATTTTAGTAAAATGCCATTGATATTGGTTTATTTGTTTTGTCTTTGCGTTGATTTACATTTCATGTATTGTTCAAGTATATTTTCGCATATATGTCATTAACAATATGATCAAATTGCACTTTTCAAGGTTTCCAAAGCATTTAAAGTATGAAGGGTCCTATTTTGACGCACCGTGAGATCAATTGCATTTACAAATCATCTACAAAACTGATTATTTCAAAAAAATGTTCTACACTTTGCTATAGGTTTTAACCGTAATTCCACTTTCTCAAATAGATTTGAATTACCAAACTTTAAGTTGATACTCTAAATTTTCTTGAGCCTTTTTGCTAAAACCACTTTCACTCACTACCTCTAAAAACCGTTTTGCTGTATTACTGTACAGACAGTTGGAGAAATTAATATTTTCACTAGAAACTTTCATGATATAAAAACAAAGTCATATGACAAAAGTGTAATTTACAAAGTGCCCTTCCTTTATATATTTTCCTGGAATTTTGAAATATTTTTCCCAAGATTTAGAAATACAAATGACAACAAAGTTCCAGACAATAATTTTTTCTACGCCTGACGCGCGTTTCGTCTATTCAAGACTCATCAGAGGCGCTCTGCCAAAAATATTGAAAATGCCAAACACTGTATGAATATGAAGAGCATAGAACAGTAAAACCAAAAATACCAAACTGGGGAACCAAATTATTACTAAGATATTCAACCTATGTCTGGGGTAGGAAGAACCTTAGGGTTTAGACAATTTTGAAATTTAGACGGATAATTTAAAGCTTTGATGTATTCTCCAACTCAAAAGTGTTGGTGCCGGAGCGGGCTAACCTCGGGGAATTTAAACTCCACCAGCAGTGCTAACCTTCACGTGTGTTCGAAATACAAATGACAACAAAGTTCCAGACAATAACTTTTGCTACGCCTGACGCGCGTTTCGTCTATTCAAGACTCAGTAAGATAAAGTATAATATTGCAGATATGATTTTTCATAAAAATTCATGTCTTCGGTGCGTCATAACTGGTACCTGGAGGTATTCAAACAATTTTATATTAAATATTAACACTTCAAGGTGAAAAAACAAACTCGTGAAATAATACTAGTAAATGATACATAATGAAATCTCTGATTGTTGATTATCAAAATTGTTTAAAACACTAGATTTGTTAAGTCATTTTACTGTACCTGATCGATATCCTCAGTGCTGGATTTGACTTCTCGATACGAACGTTTTGAGTACGCTTTTACCACATTTCTATATATTTTTGGTCTGTACGAAAGTTAAGAAGGCTCATTCGAGATTTAAAAATCGACATTCCAGATTGAAACTCGAGATTCAGGATTCGATACTCGAATTTCGAAATTTCATATACTTATAACCAATCAGAATACAATTACCAAAACAGTTATAAAACGGTTAATTTTGTTTATGTCGTATATCGATATTTCAAGGATTAACCTTTGAATAAATAAATTAAGGTCAAACAACCAAACATATTGAATAAATTGATTAATTGATTGTTGTTTGCTTTGTGTCCTGTCAGCGATCTTTCGGCCATCATCATGACAAAAACAAAGGACAATATATAAACAATGTTGAATATAAACCTAAATAAAAAACCGAGGATTTGAATAAATAAAAGTACTCAAAGCCAAAAGGTTCGAACAGGGAAACCAAATCCAGCACCTAAAATATCGACCATTTGCAGCACAAGAACAGAAACCTGGTATTTTAAAAAAATGATTATAGCAATCGAAAATTCAATAAAAAATATTAGAAAAATTGTAAATTCGTGTGGGAAAAGACTGACGATCAGGCTTCTGATCACCCTCGGGGTCCTCTGGTCCACAAGCAGCGGTTATCGATCCAGTTGTTTCAAAATACAATTACCAAAACAGGAATAAAAACCGTTAATTTGGCTATGCTGTGTATCGATATTTAAGGGAGTAACCTCTCATCATATGAATCAAAACAATGGAAGGTAAAACAACCTAAAATATAGAATAAATGAAAGTCCTCAAAGCCAAAAGGTTTGAGCACAGAAGCCTAATCCACCACATAGGATATCGACCATGTGCAGTACAATGTAAGAAACCTGGTGTTTTAAGCTTCATCTGTATGATTACTTCAAAATGGCTTAATTCTAGATCATTTTTTCAGTATATGTACAGCAATGACTGCATATAGCATTAAAAAATAACCGTAGCAGGACCTAGATATATTAATTTCTTATTATTTTTTATTTATATTTTCATGATGAATTCTGTTATTTGCAAGTTCTGCCTTTTTCCCGTTTTTGAACACAGTCGATGTTAGGTTAATATCACTAACACCCTTGCAGGTGGCCACAAATCTCACGCGACATTTGATTAAAATCTAACTAAAAGTGATCACTAACATGTCAGTTAAGTGGAGCAATTGGGATAGTTTGTTCTTATTTGAACGCAAAAAAATCATAATACAGAAATCCTGCTATCTTCAACTAAATAAATGTGTCAATGTGATAAGGTGTGTCCATATCTAGGTCCTACTATACTTTATTTGTCCTGATAATATGCCGTTTGCCCTGTAAATATACTAAGTTTTTCTTAAAGAAAGTTCAAACTGTCCTGATGAACGTTAAACAATTTTGAATTTAACAAACAGATTAATTGTTCCATAGTACTTCTTTAGATATTCAAAAATCGATATTTAAGATTAAAGAATCGAGGTTCGAAATTCAATATACTAATGACCAATCAGATTGGCCACCATTGAATTAAAAAAAACATCTGTACACGGCATGATTTAATGTTATATTTGTCAAATTATGTAAGAGTTTTTGGTCAGTCTTGTATAGAAGAATCAGTTAATTAGTATAGAATTTATATGTATTTCCAATCACCTGACTTTTAATTAAAAAAATTGCTGTAGAGGCTGATCCACAAGGGGTTTTGGAGTTGGAATCCCTTCATTCTTTTAGTTTATAAAAAAGTCTTGTGGATTTTCGACAACAAGCACAAAATAACTAAATCAGGCTGTTACATGATTGTATAAGTTCAAATGTTATTTGTTGATTATATATAGTTAGTTCTTTTTTTCATATTAAAGGCATATTGTCTACGGCAAACTCATTTTTTTACCCCTCAATTTTTTGGTGTCAATTAGACCGAAATGCAATAAAATGAATATTGAAAAACAAATTTGCTACAAATTTTGCCTCAAAAGTAGTTTATTTTGATCAAAATAGCTCGACAATATTGATTGATATTTTATTTACCTGCACTACGTCACATTGACACAGATTTAGACTGAGTAGTTTTAACACGGACACTGAGCGGAATCTCGAGTTTTGTCCCCGAATACATTGATATGTTGAAAAAATACCGATATTTTTCGTGTTTACCTTTTAAATAACATTCAAAAATTAATACAGGCAATAATTGTCAGTTTTATTCATTAAGTAGCTCTAATATTCGGTTGCCGTTTAAATTTTCTTCCGAGCTAAAACTTCGAGAAACAGATTATGCACCACGTGCAAGAACTATTGAAGTTTTCAATCAAAGAAAGTATAGTGCGCATGCTTACAGCTCATCTACATCTCATGAATATGAATTTTTGTAAAGCTTTACAAATATTATTTATTTTTCAATTTTTGAAGTAATAAAGAACCCTAGTGGTATTTTGAAAGTTTGTATCTTTCTAAATAAACAAAACGAATAGTCTGACGACAATTTTTTGGTTTTACAAAAAAATATTTTTTCGTAGACAATATGCCTTTAAGTTTCCACCTGTCAAAATTAACCAGTGATGATATAGAATTTTATGTCCGTCCTAGAACCTTCCAGGTACATATGAATCATTTCAATCAATAGGAGTTCAGACTTTAGGCTAGAATCCTCTGTGGCGACTGTTTACTTTAATATTGGCTTTGCGAGTTCAAGACTAACAACAACCAGAGTTACAGTTGAATATGAGACAGGAACTGCCCTCAACTGCTTGGAGGTTCTAGTCGGCATTCGGGAGACGTAAACGAATCATATCATTAAGACTGTTTTCAGTTGACCTACTCTAGTTAACTATAGTGAACTCAAGTTAGAAATAAACGACTAGAGTTTGTACTCAGGTAAACCTCAATGACCTTTAACCCTTACTAGAGTTTAAATCTAGCCACAGCAGGATTGATAGAGTAGATGACGTCATGAGAAGAGTTTACTTGCGACAATATGAATGGATTTAAAAAAAAGACACATATTACGTTTACTTTAGATCAAGCGACTTTAGAAAATAATGTTTTGTACTTTAGTATTAAAAGTACTGATGATTTATTGTAATAATATTGTGATAATGGTCAACTCTATACTAGAGTATACCGTTCTATTGACAATACGTACTCTAGTAAACCCGAGGTAGAATAAGTTGTTTCTTTGATAAATATAGTGCGCATGACCCTATCGAAGTATTAATAGATATTTACTCTACTAGGGGTAACTCGAGAAGGTCAACTGAAAACGGCCTTTTTATCACCTATCATCTTAGTTTAACCCTAAATTACCTTATGCATACTTAATTGCTAATCCGTTTGAGTAGCTGCGAAGTTTAACAAACTCTCGAACTAAATGACACGTAGTTACAAGCGGTTATATATATAAAAACGATTCTGATTGTAAGTTTTCCTTTTCTTGAAGGCGATGTACACCTTGCTCCCTCTCATGGAGTGTACATTTAACAGTTGGTCAGATATGCTCAAATTTTCAATTATGTTTCTGATTTTAATGACCAAAACCGTTTCATTACAGAAAAAATGCTAAAAGCAAAGTAATCGATACTACAGATTAGTCAAATATTTGACAAAATTCGTTCATAAATATGGATATCTTATTGGAAAATGTAACTGTACACGTTTGAGTGTGAAAGGAATATCACGTCCTGAATTTTGTGGAAATATTGTTTATATTTTGTAATTCAAAAAACAGTCCTTTGGACATGGTAGTTTGGCCTAAAAACTTTTTAAAAAAAGAATACGAGTTGACAGTTTTAGTTAAATCTTTAAATATGGTGTTTTTGGGGTAGAAGTATTGATAATATGATAGTACTTTTAAAACGTTTAACTATTACCTTTTGACTATTGGCATAACAGTGTCAGTTTTGAGTTATGATATGACACTAAAGCATTAGTTGTTTGAAGTGTTGTGTCGAATTAAGAATCGATATGTTTATTTTTTTACATCAGTCGATAAATACTTCTTAGTTAGCTGTCAGTAACTGTTGGTGTAACTCAAGAGAGTTCCTCTAAGTCTCGTTGTTCTTGTATAGTCGCTTGTATCAGGTTCTCTCTTTATGAATTAAACTTTTATCGATTTGATTTTTAGAGTGTGCTATTTCATGCTTAGTACATTGATTAGCAATATAGGGGAAAAGGTTGGGCATAGAAAACTTGTTTATATGCATCTGTCCTGAGCCAGGAATCCTTGTCAAAGCTTTAATTGGTCCCTGTCATCTATATGTGTTTTGTTCTATGTCCAGAAATGGGTCTTTCGTTGATAATTAAGGGATGGTTTTGAATCTAATATATTTTATTTTTAGTCTTGGGTCAATGCAAGACGGCAAGCAGTAACATCTGGTCATGTTGAAGACTGTTTTACATTGTGATTTTTTATATTGTTGTTTCTTTATGTTGGTTGCTTCGCAACATTTTTCCACTTTTCTTTATCGTCTATGTGAATTGATATATCTTTTTTTGCACTGCACGCAAACTGAGTGATTAGGAACATCAGACTCATTGTAATTTCGTTATAGTTTATGGTGCTGATATTTAAACATGACAGAAAAGTCAAACTTGTCAAATTACCAAACGCTAGATCAATTTTTCTTTGGGGAACTTTTAATAGTCCCTTTGATTATAAATCAAAATTAAAACTGCATATGTTTAAGAGAGAAAAACATGCAACGGAAGTGGATTACATCAATATACCATGCTGTTAAAGAGTCCAATATTTTCATTTCCTGTTGCAAAACAATTACAGTTGCCAAATTATGTCGTTAAGCAATTTTCATTTCGGTTTTTAATTGTTAAGTATAAAAAAATATCTGTATTTGAAATTTTTCCATTTAATGAAGTTGACAACCGTTAAACATTTGATTACAATGTGTTTTCACTCATTGCATTGATTAAAAAGAATAATTCAATAAATTAATATTTTTATTCATACTTTTAAAAAGGCATTTTTATTAGATGAATTGAGATTATCAATAATACGACTGTAGACAAAACTTTGTTGATAATTTTTCGTCAACTAATGGGGAATTTAACCAGTTTAGAACTAGCCAGAACATAGAACACCTTTATCTGTGTTTTATCTTTTTTTTTCAAAGTTGTCCAGCATTTATTTGAGGAACACCTGTAATAAGTAGCCCCCGTAATCTTTTGACGTTCGTGTAAGAATCCTCTTCTCAGTCTCAGGATCAGTCACAGAACTTCTGGATCTATTGTCAACGCATCGTGAATGATTCATCTCCCGATCTCTATATGATTTCATTTTCCTTGGAATTTGAATAAATGTTCCTTTTCAAATCCTCACATATTGTAATATATACTGCCTGATTTTTTTATAGACATTGTTTTTATTTTCAATAAAATATGGTCGTCAGAACTCTAACCATCATTTCAAAAGAAGCAGTAAAACTAAACGATTTGCTAACTTTTCTAATCATTTGTCGAACATTTTAATATTCTTTCCAGGCTTATACCAGAACTTCTCCAAACTTTATCATTTTCTTCTGATACAGCGTATAGATATTCATAAAATAGATTTTCTTTTACTCTGTTGGTACAGATATTTGGCCCTAAAACTGATTGAATGAGGAGAACAGTCTTTCATGCTTAAATTATTTATTATATTAAAAAAAAATATCCTCATTTTAATTTTGAAAAATAAGGGGATAAGGCATTATTTCATGTTGAAATGAACCGAAGAAAATTATGAAGGTGCAATAAATGATCGTCACTTGAAACTTCTTTATTGAAGGGTACTGTTTAAAGCTTTTCAAAGATTTCTGAACATATTTATTACCAGTTTTTAATCGTTGTACAATTTAAAAATTCAAACTTTTCTTTTTACAGAGTTTCCAAACTCTAAATCCCCTAACAATTATTGTTCCTTATCTTTAAAAAAAAACGTTAAGCGTATATCTATATCTAAATCCAATTCAAATATTGGCCAAAGCAGGAATGAATACAGTAAAGTATTGACTACAATGGAGGAGCCTTTGTTACTTACTTTTGTATAAGCATGAATAGGTCTACTATCATTTGTATCAAAATAGAAACTGAATGTGAGTAAAATTCTGATCTTTGTTTAGTTGTGGGAGTTATGGCGTGTCAAAAGAAATATTGGCTTTGACACACACAAATCTTAAAGCTAAAAACCGACTAGAAAGGGGTTTGTTTACAGCATCGGAGTGCTTACAACTGCAGAAAATATTGAACTACCGGTAGACCGTACTTCGTCTTTAATGTAAATATTTGATTTACATGTTGGAATGTAAATCAATTGGTGTTTCACGATTTTTAACTCGAACAAGAATTGATTGAAATAAAAGACGGGTGGAACATAGTTTAAACATATTTTATTGTCAATGAAAACATATGGGATTAAACACAAGTAAAAATCTTACTTATTTAGTCGTCTATGAAATACAGTTTTACTAAAGAAATAGAAATACAGTAACCAAACATGCATAGTGATTAATAATTATATAACAAAACTGAAAAAAAAATCGCAAAAATGTACATGCAAAAAAAGGTTAAGAATAATAAAACAAGATTTTGATGCTAGATATTATATTGAAAAGAAAACATCCTTTCCTATCCTAAGATAAATCAACAACTAGCTTGGGGTGTTAATAAATGTGCAGACTTCGTTAGGATGGCCGAGTGGTCTAAGGCGTAGGTTTAAATACCACACTATTAATCACTAGCTTGCCGATAACCTCTCTGCAGGTGGTGTTCAATTCCCGCTTGTAATCTTGAAGCTTAAGGTTCATCTTTACACTTCGGAAAAAATGACTGATATTTTACGTCTTTTTTCAGTCTTT
Source organism: Arcuatula senhousia (assembly GCA_963971305.1). Lineage (NCBI taxonomy): Eukaryota > Metazoa > Mollusca > Bivalvia > Mytilida > Mytilidae > Arcuatula > Arcuatula senhousia. The sequence goes on from OZ020304.1 coordinate 53,460,629, forward strand.
GTGGAGCCTAAACTACATATTCGATTGCTTAAACTGGAGAAGCAGCGTCTAGATAATTTTTTTTGCATAAACTTAAAGTATTTTGTTCGTGTACACTTGATCCGTTTTGCCGGGGCATTTTTTTTTTTGAGTTTTTTTAGTTCACCTAAATGTAGTTAACAAAGCCCTGTCATTAGGCCTGCACGTGCAAGGTAATTTCATTATTAGTGTTATTAAATCTACTCACAATCGGTTTATGGAAGGTTTTTTAGGGGTAATTCATGCTTTATTATGGTACAATTTGAACGGAAAGAAAATGAATAGAGAAAACAACAAAAGAAATCTTGTAAACTGGAAGGGAAATGATCGGCATTTTTTATATCTAGACGCTGCTACACCTTATTTTGTGTTTCTATGTGTCGTTTAAGTCGTACATAGACTAGAAAAAAAGGCCAAATATCTACCATTTTAATCGAAGTGTAACCATGAACTTAAAACAGGTATCCTTCCCTTTTATCATGTTAAGGTTCTTCTAAATGAAAAATGGCTGCCATGCATTGTCAATACAAAACTTTAAAAAATTACACAGATTGAGCAAATGATGTATTTTGTTCAAAACATGTCTAATTAGATTTGACTTACCAATACCGAGAGCAAGCTAGTATTTAAAATCCCACAATGAGTCTAAATGTAATTATATTTACATTCACATGTGCATCTGATTACTATCCTACTATTCGAGCACATCCTTACAAATATCTAATTTTTTACCTTTAAAGACAATATTTTTATGAAATTATTTCTAGCTTGCTTTAGATAAGATTGTAAAACATTCATTCCAATATAATTTTAGCAAAATACTTATTTTATCTAGGCTGTGTATTTTTTGAAAGTTTTGTATTGACAATGCATGGCAACCATTTTTCATTTAGAACCTTAATTATCAATTTAAGATAAAACTTGGTTGTTTCCCTTGAAAGTTTTTCATTGTAACACATTCAATTTATTCAAATCGATCTTTTAATGTTACCAGTGAAATATGATTTTCAATCTAATATATATAGTAAGTAAAGGTAATAATCTAACATTTCCACAAGTTTCGAGAATGTACTACAGGTATTACGCCTTGTGTGATTTTTTAAAGGTTGAGTTGGCATTTTTATCTTTAGCGTCCGGCAAGTCTCACTCGATTTGTTAAACTATGCTCCTTTGTTGACCTTATAAACAACTGTTTACACAACAAAACAGATCTTTTAATATCATAACCTGTCCCACGTATATGATAATAGTCAGATCATGTGCTAAAAATGAAAATTGAAGATTTTTTATATGTCGACGCCATCATTATTGTCATCGTTAAAAATCTTAATTAACACACAGTTCTTTCTGCAGGGGAGAATACTGGATAACACTAGATATTAGACTGATCAATGGTACAGAAATGGGCACCGAAATCGCCCCATTTGTTTCTATTAACATTTTTCCATTCTATAAAGTAGATATTGACTGTCAAATTAATAGATCGATCAAAAAGAAATACTTTATTGCAAATTGCTGTATTGACGTGTTAAAATTACGATCCAAAGTTTAAGTTTTATTGGTGTGTAAAATTGCTGACCTTTGCGCACATTTTCTACGTTATACACCAATAAAACTACAAAATATTGCATCCAAAGTATAGTTAAAAGGGGTGCATTAAGATCAGAGCATATTTTTATCATTCTGTGACTAATGAAATCGATGCATGATGCTTTATTAGACTTTAAAATTTGAATCACATCGACCATTCCTTCACTGATATATTAATGTTGGATAGAATGTGTTCAGACCTCCCTTTGAAGAATGGACTTTCAAAACATTTATCGTGAAAAAAAACCCTTTTTTTATATTATATTATAAGGAGTAAACATTTCTCATCTTCATTACACACAATGTCATATCACTCCTCGTGATTTGTCGTATTACATTATGGAAGCACAGAAATTATTGGCTTCCTAGACTTTATTAACTTTTTCATAATTTCCCTGTATGTTTTGATTTTTTTTTATATAGACACTTTGATTGCACATGTGAAGGAATAGAATGAGATAGATTCGGTACTGTTTGTCATAATTTGGTTAAATTACGATTCAACAATTTTTTAAACCCTTTTTCGCTTACCTGGACCGAAGGTGAACTTTTACCATCACCTGGCGTCCGTCGACGTCGTCGTCGTCGTCGTCTGTTAACATTTTTTTCAAACGTTAACTTGTCCGACACCATAAGTCCAATTGCAACTAAACTTGGTACAGTTGTTATAGTGGCATTATGTGTACAAAACAATCGTTCGGATTTTTGATTCGAAAAAAAATATGGCCGCCATGGCTGAAAATGGAAAATAGGGGTCAAATTACAATTTTTTGCAAATAACTCAAAATCGGTAACAGATATCAAAATTCTGCCGCAAAGGTAAAAGTGTTCAGCACCTCAAGATCTGCCCGCTCTAAATTTTTTAAGAAGATCCATTAACCGATGTAGGAGTTATTGCCCGATTTCTGGATTTTTTTTCACTTATTTAGTGTATATCCTGAAAACTATACAAGATATTTCAAAAATTCAAATTGCATATGATTAAGCACGTTAAGATCTACATTTCATGTGATTAGGTCAAATCTGTAGGACCAAATCTTTTAGGAGTTATTGCCCTTAAAGCGACAAAATTTTCCATTTTTCATTACTTTTCCCCTGCATTTCAAAGATTAACTTGTCTGACACCGTGAGACCAAATGCATCTAAACTTGGCACACTTGTCTAATAGCATATATGCTACACTTCTATCGTTCATATTTTTGATTCGTCAAAAAACATGACCGCCATGGCTAAAAATACAACATAGAGGTAAATTGCAGTTTTTTGCTAAAAACTCAAAAATGGTTACAAAATTGTGCAGGAATCAAAAGTGAGCAGCATATTAAGATCTACCTGTCCTAAAAAAATTAAAAAGAACCGACTTCTGGTGTGGGAGTTATTGCCATTTTTCGTAATTTTTGCCAAATTTTGCACTTATTAAGCTTATATCTTGAAAACTAAACAAGATATTTCAGAAATTTAAATTGTATATGGTAAAGCACAATAATATCTACATAATATGTGTATCCATGTAGATCAGGTAAGCGATTCAGGCTCCTGGGAGCCTCTTGTTACAACTTAAGACATATTGAAAAGATTGGGGAGTTCAAACTTGATTGTTAAACTTGTTATATTTGTCCTTTATATCCTACTAAAGGATTGTTTCAATTACTAGTAGTCTAAAGAGAACAACTGAACTTGTACATGCTGCAACACCAACTATTTATCAATTTTTCAGTCAGAAGTTTAGGTTGTGACGGCCTTTGTCTCTCACTTTCTTTAACTTTTAACGCATATTATTTATTCTATTATAATAATACATTTTCAAAGTCTGCTTTCCTTTATTTTTAGATGTTTCATACAAACTTCTACGAGTCTATAATGGAACGAGTCTTGGAATGTTCAACCTATGGAACTTGACAAATATATCATGTGGAAACGAAAACTACTTTTATCGCAGCGACTTAATAGACAATTTACAGCCAAATTCGTCGTGTCCAACATATGCAAGTATATAATACCTAAGAAAAGGACGAAAAATTAAAAACGAAAGCCATTTTTTTTCAAAGTGTAGATGAACTTCTAGTCATATTCCTCTTTTTCTTATTGATAACGAATAACAGATTTTATGTTATTACAAAAAATTACTAAATGGGGACAGAAAATCAATCTGATTTTATCCCTGAGTCCAAGGGAGTTGGGGAGGGGATATATCGATATATAGGAACTTTCGATCGTACGTTCGTACGTATATTCGTACGTAATGGTTTTTGTTTTGTCAATAACTTGGGAACGAAACATGATAGAGGGATGATATTTGGTCATTGGGTACATCTTTGATGGTTTAGTCAGCATCAGTACCAAAATAAGTTACCTTGACCTATATTTTCGGAATGAATAACTCATGTTAAAGTTTTGGTTAAGGTTCATATCTCAAGTGATAGATCAGTGGGTACATCTTTGATGGTAGTCAGCATCAGTACCAAAATTAAGTGACCCTGACCTATACTCATGGAAAAAAGAAACTGTGCATGTCTATTGAAAATCAATAGTACCCATATTTCTCTTAATCAGAAAATCGTAAAAAATGCAGTTATCGAGTTGAAATTTTCACTGAATGTCGAGTGGACCATGCAGATCATTTTTGGGTAAAAATCCGAAATTTGTGTAATTCCAGTTTCTGAGATTCAAAAAACCACTTTTTTAACCCAAAAATGAAAAATCAAGATTTTCAATGAAAATTAAAGCTGTTAACTTTCAACCACTAAAAGAATAATCGTTTTTGGTGAAAATCAGCAGAGAAAACTTAATTTCAAAACTGTGCATTTTTTCCAAAGTGTAAATTTGTGAATTTCAAATTGACACTCCCTGATTTCAAACTGCAAACAAAACATCTTTTAGAGGTCTAAAAATGATTTTTTTTGTCCACATCTTTACAAAAATGATTTTGCAATAATTTTGTGATAAAATGTATCAAATACTAAATAAAATTTTGAATTTGTGATTTTTCAAAGTGATGCACAGTTTCTTTTTTCCGTTAGTATATATTTTCCGAAAGAATGACTCAGGTTAAAGTTTTGGTAAAGGTCCACATCTCAGCAACTGTAAGTGATAGAGAGATGATAATGGGTCAGTGGGTACATCCACATTTTCTGCATGATTAATTCATGTTGAAGTTTTGGTTAAGGTGCATATCTCAGCAATTCCATTTAATAGAAGAATCATATTTGGAAAGTGAGTATATCTTGGATAGTAATTGTCATCTGTTCCAGATTTGGTCACCTTGACTTTCATTTTAATGTAACGGTCGAGGGGGTTAGCTGTCGTGTGCGACTGGTCCATTTTTTTTATTATCAAATCGATTAAAAAGTCAATATCAAACATTTTATTTCATATAAGAAATCATGACAATTGTAACAATTTTATCTTTAAAACATTTGAAAGAACACAAGCTTACAAATAACTATGAGTTAGTTGACACCCACTTCAAAGGGTTATCTGATATTATTTTCACATGCTGAATCTTGGCTTTACATCGTATTAATAGTAATATATGTTGCCATTGCCATTTCAGCTTTTCCTTACTTTTTATCGTTATAATGGTGACGAAAAATATTTAAAATTTTCGTTCACGAGTTCAAACCTGCAGTCAGTGTTACAAGGAGATACAACGTGGGTATACCCACTTTTTTCAACTGCACACTATCCATTGTAAGTATTTTCTTATTTTTTTAAATTTGTTAGAGAGTCGTTGCCGGCATTCATGAAATTTGTTTTATTTCTTTTCCTGAAAAAATATCTACATTGCATCAACTAACTGCATTTCGATTAAATGGCTAGTTGCATGCGTTTAATATCAATAATTCGATCTATATATACCTGATGGCTATCACATCGAAAATCTTAAAAAATAAATGCTGTAACAAAATCAAAGTACTTGAAATACTGGTAGTCGGAATACTATTTATCTACAGATAAAGGTAATAACAAAACTACCGAACTTGAATGATCAATCTCATAGTCCAGAGAAAATGACAAAAACGAATCAGTCATACCGGAGAATTGGTGGATCGCAATGGTCCTGACTTGATTTTGAAGATTGTCTATGTTCAGTATTTAAATAGAATAGTATTTGGATATTGGGTTTCGGGTAAAGCGACGAAAATATAGATCTCTGAAAAGGAACTACATTGCGAGCGTGTATTGATATTCCAATTGATATGTGATAAGACAATATGACGATCAAGCTTGTTTTGATTGGTCCGTTACCGAAAGGCTATTGTCCCTATAGCCGTGGCTAATCGCTTTAGCAATTTTCCCTGCTAATAAAACATTTTATCGTATACAACGCAACTGCATCCAAGTCTGCTGTTTTCATCAATGCCAAAAACATTTTTAATGTAAATTATACGTGAAATCCTGAACTTTTTGTCCGTTATAAAAGAAATAATGATAGAAAATATGTTCATATCACCATTTGTAAAGATTGTTTTTACTTTTCAGCTTATCTAGATGGAAACAAAATTAAAAATAATGTTTTCTCAATTATACATTTATTTCGTTATGTTTTCTACAAATTTTACTCACTTTACTTTCATTATTGTTGCAGGATAGATGATCATTTTGAATTTAAACTGACAGATGTAACTGGAAATACTATGTATGCTGGGATTATGCAACCTTTCCAAAATAATGGGTCAACATTTTTTCACTCTGCCTCAGGAATTGACATTACAAGTATATAATGGTTTCTTTATTTTTTTAAATTGTTAAAATTTTGTGGAATACTTTTCATAAAAACTGACATACAGTCTACGTTAAAGAATATTTTTCTTTGGTCACGGATGAAACACTTGTAGCAACAACAAAGATAATTCAGTAAAAAATGTGAAATATGCAAAATAACAAACAATCATGTTCTAGGCAATATCCAATATCCTCTAGCCTATAGCCACAAAAAAAAACACTAGTAAATGAAGAGTCAAAAAGCCAAATAGGGAAGCAAATGTTATGTAATTCTTTTAGCAAAAATTGGATCATTTTTTTCATTATTTAAGACATTACTTGTACGACAAAATGACGGTTTTAATTTTCATATCATGAAAAAGTTATCCGTTACCTCAATGATTTATGGTGTGATTACATTTACAGCTGAAACAATATACTAGAGAATGGCATGTACTGATAGTTAGGGACCCGTATCGAAGATGTAGACGCCCTATAGTTTTCACTTTGTCTGTCTGTCTGTCCGTCCGTCGACAATTCTTGTGAACACTAAAACTCATAAACTATTAACAACACAGTTCTGAAATTTTGTATAGCTACTTAGTAGAATGTCATGATTTGCATATTAAAATTTCCTGCAAATCTGATCAATATTTAAAAAAAAACGTCATTTTTTATGAAACATCACTGATTTTGAGAATTACAATTTTTTAACAATAAAACTCAAACGCTATTAACAAAACAGCTCTGAAGTTTCATACACATTCCATGAAGCATGCCTTAGTGGTTATAATCAAAGTTTGTATAAATTTGAAAACACTTAGATTTTTTGCCGCGGGGCCCTTTCTGTTTTTGTCAGTCTTCTGGTTAATCATTTGTTGACCCGTTATGCCCCTGGACAGCATTTTGATCTTACTGCCTATCAAATGTTTCTTCATTCGATAAAAGTCATTGGTAGTTTGAACCATGGACATATCTTTCATTCCAAATTCTATTTGAGAATATGTATGATTTGTAATAATTGTAATATCCCCAGCTCAAGAAGTGGCGAGTGAGATATGTCCGTCATTCCCTCCTTCATCCCTTCCGAGCATCACAATTTTAGTTATCTGCTAAATACTCCTTCTAGATGTGTTGATGGGTTTCCTTCATATTTTCAGGATTCTTTCTTACAAAATGTTGATGACTGTGCAACTCCTAATTAAACGGTTAGAATTTTACAAAATTTCCCAAAGTCATCCATGATTTGTTGTAAACATTCATTTAGAAAATTTATTTGTTTTAAGGTTTATTTTAAGGCATCTATTTATGAGCTAATTCTGGTCTTAATTGCAAATAATTTTTGACTGTCTTCTGTTCTTAGATGATCACGCCGTTCTAAACCACGTCGTACAAACGCAGTTCATTTTGTGTTTACACCGTACTCTAATTTATATATCTTAAGCACAAAAATGCTTGCACCAAGTCAGATATGGCGTTTTTTTTTATCTCCATTGTATTTAATCATCTTGTACTCGTCTTTGATATTCCCCTGTTCGATAATGTTAGATGTTGTTATCTTTATTTCAGATGATGTTCCAATAACCTCCGAGTACGTATCGGTAGAATTGAGTGGATTGTTTCAAGGTAACCTTAACCATTGAGGTTCAGTTGATTATTTTGATATTTTTCTAACGTATTTGTGTTGTGAATTTTGGCATTTATTTTTGTTCTTTTTATATATTTTTAAAAGTGCCAATCTGCGAGAAATAATGCAAATTTGTTCCAAACCAATAATTCCATATCTACTAAACGGATGGCACAACTAAAACACCTTTGTGAAAGACTTATTTTGGCAAAATTATTTTTTCTGGAAAATTCAAAATGGCCGACCTAGAAGGTTAATCAGTATAGCTGTTTTTTTGTTGTTTTTTGTTTTTGTTTTTTTGCAAAATCAACTTGACTAAATACAAATCTGCAAGTTTTACAAAGTTAATTTTGTCCAATTTATTTTCAAATAATCGAAAATTGAACAGGAAATCGTCAAAGGGTAATTAATACCTTGGCCTTAATGAAAGATACTTAAACGACAGGCTACTTCTTTTTCCCTAGTACGGCTTCTTCTTAAAGTTAATCATATAAAAAAATCAAAGCTCGGCTAATGCTATGTTACGTTGCTACAAGTCAGTGAAGTGGGTCAGTTTAAGAATTTGGTAGAATATTTTCTAGTCAGGACCATTGCAGTCTTCTTTGTCTATTACACTTCGATTAAAAATCGTAGCTCGTTACCTATATGAATTTTCTAATGAGAAAATAACGATTTTTTTTTCCTTTTTTCAGATTTTTGTAATATTACACGAACTTTTCCAGCTGAAGTCTCTAGCTGTTTGGGTTTGTATTAACCTTTTGAGAAAAAATCAGAACCAATAAACTATCTCAAAACTTCAATATCAATTTAAAGCACTGAGGTATATTTCCTTGGTGCGGGATTTATCTGTCATTTTATTGACTTAATTTTAAGGTTTGTGTGTGTACTTCTCCCGATCTGTTTTGGTTTCTGCCTTACATTTACTATGTTTTGATTCACGGTGTAAAAATTTCAAAGCTAAAAAAAACATTAAAATGTCAAAAGATTTACGCATTCATTTGCTGTATTGGCATCTTATCTTTAAACCTGTCTTATTTATACTAGTTGCATCACGAACAATCATTCCACATCTCATTATGATCTTTTACTGTAAATTTTGAGGGATTTAATGCCAATTGGCGAATTGTTATACTTTTGTTGTATTTCTTCTAAACTTTGTCCCAAAAATAATTTATTGAAACATATGATTTGATTCATTTTCTTCTGTTAGGTAATCTACTAATGATTCAAAAATAATCTCTCATAAAGATGCAAATGTTTTTTTTATTGCTATAGAACCACCAACTCTTACCGTTGCGGCAGAGGCAACTGTGGTATATGGGAGCAACATTCAGTTGAACTGTACAATCAACAGTACTATACCAGTTTCTAAAGTGTATTGGGATATAACCACCCAAGGAGGGTACCAATTAATTGAGATGTCTCCTGCTGATTTTATTGTTTTTGATATCGTTAACGCTGATTTTACAAATGAGGGCTCCTATGAATGTTACGTGGAAAATGTGCTTGGTATTGATAGTGCATCTCAAACTTTGCTTTCCGTATATGGAGGTATGGAACTGATTTGAAATTAAAAGTAATAAACTTTAAGTAAGGAATTTATTTAACATGTTTTGGTATGTCCTATGATAATCAAATAGCTTATTATATATGGGCAATTGCTACACGGTTTGATTAATTAATGAAGCCAGAAAGTTTTTGTTTTTACCATCCTTTGGGTGAATCGGCTTTTCTTCGCCCGGGTTTTTTAACGGTTATTTATTAAAAAGTAATTAAGCATGGGATTCACTCCTACAGTGTTTGGCATTTTCAATATTTTTGGTAGAGCGCCTCTGATGAGTCTTGAATAGACGAAACGCGCGTAAGGCGTAGCAAAATTTATTGTCTGGAACTTTGTTGTCATTTGTATTCCTAGAAACACGAGTATCGAATTTAATGATTTGTACTAATTTCGATAAAAAATGTCTTATTATATGGATTATATTTACCAAATATACCTTCATCGAGCAAAATAATCTTCTTAGCAACCGAGCTTAAGCCCTTAGTTATTTTGACATATAAAAATCCTTAATATTAGGAAAATGATTCACTTGAAACACCTATGTAAGAGTAGTAAAAACTATTGAACTCGGTATGGTTGTTGTTATCATTTGGTTTGTCTCTGCAAAATTTACAAATAACCATATTTTCGAAATCAAGAGATATTTAATATGCATTATCATATTTTTAGCCGTACCCGATGTTACAACATCCACAGACTCCATCACACTCAAAACATCGGACACTGTCACATTATCATGTTTTGTGACAGCAGTACCTCCAGCAACCTCCTTTTATTGGACCAAGCGAGAAGCAGGGGTAGATTCTGTCATCAGCACCAGCGATCCACGGTTTTCATTTGGACCTCTTCCATCCCCTTACCTGACCATAACTAATTTACAAACCTCGGACAACGGAAGTTATGTTTGTCATGCGCAAAACCTTGTTGGTGTAAACGAGAGTTCTGAAGTGATACTGATGGTCAATGGTAATTTTTAGACAGAGCTTTTAAGTTGGCCATATGAAGATTTAAATAAATGATTTTCGCCTGTTATATTGTCAAGACAGTGAGTTAGTCAGCCATATTCCTACTAGACGATCTTTATACATTGATATTGTGTAATATTTTTTTTAATGTTTTAAATCTTATACAGATTGTTATAACCGCGATATAAATGTGCATTACATTTCATATATCAAATCAACAGTTGATGCATAATTAAGAGATTGTCCAAGCAAAACCCAGGCAATAGCTGGCACACGACAAATTTTGTTTTTCAATTTTTTTTATTGATTCCACATCAGGTTAACATCCATTCCTCAAAACAAATGCAGATTTTTGGTCTATTGAAGTGATAACTTTGATATAATTTATATAGAATGCATTGAAAATATGCAGAAAAAGGGAGATAATTCTTGCATATTTGCAAAATTTGGCTGCTTTCTTCATGAACTTGAAAGCTGAATCACAAGTCATCCATGTTGCTTTCAAACGAATCCTGGTGATTTTGTTTTATATGCGAGTCCAACAATACATTAAAACAATAAATTTGCTAGGCTTTTGCCTGATTTCTACATGGACAGCCTCTTAAGCATTGTTGGCATTTTACCTTTAATCCAGCCTATACACCTTTCTATATTTGACCCATATATAGAGACTTTTGCAGACCTCAATGAACTAAATGTTTAAAAGCAACAGCTTTTCTCTATCTTTTGCAATGGTTTTCATTCGACATGTATAGGCTAAAACAAGTATCGAATGGGCAGAGCCAAATTGATATATTGGAAATATATGCCAACAGTGTGTGACATAAAAGCATATTTCCTTTTACAAACAAACAAACAAAAAGAAATGAATTTCCCTTGTTTAATGTTTTAAGATGTATTCCAAAATAGAACAAAACTAATGTGATCATTTTAAAGTGTTATTTTTTTCCATTTTGTGAAGAATAGATCATCTCTATTTCTAGTGCTTAGTTAACTTTGCCTTTTGTTAAACTTTAGGCTGGTTTGTACAGAAATTAAAGCTAAAAAATCAATGAGAAATAGAAATCTTTAAATAAACAACTTATTAAATTTCAAAAAGATAACTCCTTATAATAAAAATGAATTAAAAAAATAAACAAAGTACAATTTATTAAAATTCAGAAAGATAATTCCAAATGAGAAAAATGAATAAAAAAAAAACAAATATTGCAATCTGTTAAAGTTCGAAAAAATTATTTCAAATGAGGAGAAAAAATCTATTATTAAACCAATAAGAATTTATTCAAGTTCAAAAATAATTTCAAATGAGAAAAAGACAAACATGAGCAACAATGGCAATTAATAAACTACAGAATATCACAGCCAGTAAGACGTTGTCTATAAATTACACTTCCAAGTACACATTGATACATGTGCATGACTTATGTAACATAATTTTGTCATAAATCTATAAAACAAAACAAAAAAACAAGCCGATTCTATATAATTTTCTAGGTAAATTCAAACTTTTTTCTTTTTTCAGAGGCTTCAACGACAGACCTTACTACATCTTCAACTATTGAGCAAACGACTTCAGATAGTACAACTACTGAACATGCTTCTTCTACAACACAAACAGGTTTATTTTGAAGACATTTATAGCATAGCTACATGTATATAGATCAAGATTAATACCCATAATTAAGATGCCTTTTACCAACTTGTCTCTTTCACCTCTCTCACATATTTCTAAATTATCATGGAAATAATCAGCAATAAATATCTAAATAGAGAATAGACACATCCAACAAAATGTAAATAGCTTTGTTTAAACCGTATATTGTAGGAAAATAAAACCACGGTAAAAAAATACTTAAAAATTCACACGCACAATAAAGAAATAATACAGTAGCCTTACATGAACCAATGGCAGGGAACTGAGTATATACACACGTTTGTACGCAAGCAAAAAAGTAAACAACGACACTACAAATACATGTACCTTTCTATCTACCTAATCCTTTAAAAGCGAATACAAAGAATCAAGTGTGGGTTAGCACCATATGGAATCAAGAAAGATTCGTGGTTCGATCCCCGTCAGTGGTGAAAAAAATCACCAACCCATTTTTCTACTCTCTCTCTTTTGACATCATGCAGCGAGGATGGGATGATGAAAAAGGTGGCCCCGTTAATAGAAAGCAATACCGTGTGCACATTTAAAACCCCTTAGTAGCTAGAAATCGATTCGAGTGTAGTATGTTTTCGTTTGTTTTGACAGATTCAACTCCGTCATCGACATCAACAACTCCGACACCCGGTGTTGTTTCTACAGCGAGCTCCGGTACTAATACGTCAGGTATTCTTTATTGGAAACTAGTATAAAAATAATGCTAATTAACTTTTTTACACAACAGATAGATTCGTGTTTAGTATTTGCAGTATTCCTCGGTGCTTGTTTTTATAATTGCAATTTATAGTTGGATTAGAAGAATATAACTGTAGTAATTTAAAGGTATAATTGTACCGTTGAAAATTCTGCATTGTTTGTTCCTGACAAATTTATCAAATACAAATAAAATGTATAGGCAATTGTTTACATCAAGAGGGGGCAACAGTGTTAAAAGAATAAAGAAGAGTTGTCCTATACATACTATAGATAAGCAGATATAGTATAATGACCCTTAAAAATGAAGAATAAATAATAGTGAAGCTAGAAATATAAAACTAGAACATGTAGAACGAACTATTGCCAGAGAATAGAAAGAAAAGAGAAAAGAGGGCCCAAAAAAAGAATTTTGAATAGTAGAAATGTGTCAAGTATGCATGTTTAAACCTTTAGTCCTTGAAACTCCACATTTATCCTGAATGAGTAAATAATACACAACAATACATTTTGCAGAAATTGACCACAGCTTTATAAATATATAAACACATGATACATTTATAAATTGAAACAATCAAAAAAGTGAAATCAAAGTCAGATGGACTTAAAAATTGTAAATAGCATTAAATAACCACTGTTTATGGTACTCAAATACTTAAATTCCGCCAAAGATTATGGTAGGAAATAAAAGAGAAAATTAAGATCACCATTGGAACACATGTGATGGTCTAAATTGTAAAATCCCTTACAAAAGTATCTAAATCAGTTTTTAAAAATGGTACAAGCGAATATGGTCGAATTGACAGCGAGGACAACTCTGTCCATACTGCCAACCGCCAAGAAAGCAATTCTGAAGTGGGGGGAATCGGATTCGCTGTGAAAGGTGTGGCGAACAAAATATTGGGTACTTTTTCATGTCAACCCTAACACAAAATTTATGTTTTATGCTTACACCTACCCTAGCTATCTTATTTAAGTTAAATATATTACCAAGTCAAATCGACTAAAGAATTGCAATTAAAAAAAATATATTTGAAAAAAGCCACAGATTATGGTTTTCAAATATTTAAATAAAGTTGCCGGCAAGTAGCCGTTTTTGGCAACACATCAAAATTGTCATAGAAATTCCACTAGATTTAAAAATAACAATTTAATAATTATGAGATAGGCTTTACTTTTGTTTTAATAATATGTTGATTGTTTTTATTGACAACCTTCAAAAGTTAAATAAAACCAATAATATATTCTAAACCTAACCCTAGTTTAACTGTTGAACCGTAACCCAAGTTTCATATAATTTTAAATCTCCATAGAGATGGTGTATATATTTGGTATAGCTTTGCTAGATCCCAACAGTAGTATAAAGTTAGATGTTGATTTTTCACATGTTTCAGACTATTTAAATCTTCCAAACTTTAAAAGTATAAAATTAGTTTTTACTAGCTAAACTATGTATGCGGGACCGTAACCTAGAGTAGAGATTGAACTTGGTAGATATGAGAAAATATCTGAGAGAACAAAGACTGTAAAAAGTGTAAAATAATTGAACATGAAGTTCATTTCGTTTTTCATTGTCAATGTTGGAAAGAAAAGTATGACTTTATACCAAAAACATAATTATGTTCATTTTAACCATACTGAAAAAAAAATTTATGTTTTCTCAAAGTTTGTTAATTTTGTAAGAGGAACATTTGAGTTGCGACAGTGAGATTAACTTTAATCAACTGATAATCAAATGCAAACATATTTGTTAATATTATTATACCTTTGGTTTTATTTGTACTAAGTTTCACTGTCTACAGTTATATGATCATAGTTTTTGTTTGTGTTTGCTAACCCTTTTGGGGATATTGTGTAATAAAGGTTAAATGAGATTTATTTTGGTATCGAATAGTTTCCCCCCTCTGCACTGTAAAACAGGAATGTGTCTTTTTTATCTATAAATAGTATCAATATGACTAAATGCCAAATTAAAAGAAATGAAGCACCGAACCATGATTAGCCAATTTAAGCTAGATGGGCTTTAACTTTCATGCTTTCCAGAGATCATGAAGTATTTTGCTAATTTTATCATTTCTCCGAATTTGATTATTTTATAGAGAGAGTTAGAAAGTAGGTTGGTTATAAAGACTTAATTAAACTTTTTGTTTTTATAAGGGCGTTAAACAAAGTACAAAATTACCGAACTCGGAGAATCAATTTCCATCTCAATGTCCATAAGACGAAACAAAACAAGGAATGAAAGTCTGATAAAATTATCGTGGAATAAGAAACAATGGAACAGTTAAATCATTTATTTTACTTGATCAGCATAAGTCTGTGCACTTGCTCTGTAACTTTTTTTCTGAATAATTGATTCTTTGTAATACAGGATTGTGTCCATGTTCGTGTGATTATAAAGCTAGAGTAGACTACTGGGCAAACCATAACGTTACCAATATGACGTACAACGAGATTGTCGAATGGCTACAACCAAAAATCAAAGAATTGGAGAAAGTTTTAACCATCGACAAAACAAACATTTCGGCAATTCTCAGATCAAAAATCAGTGCTAAAGATGATAGACCTTCTGCAAAGGGACTTGGAGCAGTTGGTATCGTCATACTATCGGTTGTTGTTATGCTCATTGTTTTGTCGGATGTGACGTCACTTCCTAGACACGCGGTACTTTTCAAACACAATTGGAGTCGGTGTTACAAGAAGGATTAAGAATAAAGAATACTCTATCGTCACAATGCCAATTGCAATAAATTACACTATTTGTCACAATATATTGTTATCTACGGAAATATGTGATGCATTTTAGTTTATCCCAAATACTTAATGTAAAGATTGACAATCAAGAAACTCAATGTTAATCAACATGCACATTTTTCAGCATGTGTTTATATTTGTAATTGATATTTTTTTGTATCTTTGGGAGGGAAAACTCTCTTCATTTGTTAAAAATGAAGTGAAGTATTAATGTTCCAAATGAAAAGAATTTTCAATAAAAGTTTTTTTTTTATTGTCTTGGTCGTTAAAATGAAATAAAAAAAGGGACTACTATAAAGATGACCTTATTAAGCACCCCAAGGATGCTACAATTGATAAGTCTTACTATATTTTCAGACTCCCTCTCGATTGAAAATCACAAATAAAAAGACCTACATAAGTTGTTCATAATTAGGATATTCTATTGTGAATGTATTCAAAAATTCACAACACAATGATACAAGCATGTGGATACACGCAAGATATCCCATCTGCAAAGCAAATTTTTATTTCACAAAGGAAACCTTGAAGTCAAGGCATTCCTGGTACTTCGTCAGAAGTAAAATAACTGAAACGAAACGAGTATGTTGTTTAGTTGTACCACACACTGCAAATGCTTGAGTAAAATCGCGAAGCTCTCAAATTCTAAAATCATAAGAACATTATTATTTTGTATTACAGGTGCTATTTAGATAAATATATTGGTCAAATCCTTTACTAGTAAATGCTACTAGCAATGCCTGCTATTGTTCTTGAAAACATCATGTTTAGAACTGAGGTCTTTTAAAAATCAATTTCATCCAGTGTTGTTTTTTTTCCTGTTAGTTTCTACTTGCCAAAGTCTTATTCACTTTGTCCTTTATAAACAGTGGCGGATTAAGGGGGGGGGGTTCCGGGGGTCGGAACCCTCCCCCTTTCCTCCGAAATTTTTAAAATTTTTGTGTAGATTTTCAGCAAAATTGGTCTGGAACCCCCGTCCCCCTTTTTGCCCACAGAACCCAGTATGTGGAACCCCCCCCCCTTTTCGAAAATTTCTGGATCCGCCTCTGATAAACCTATTGACTAAAGAGTCTCTGGTGAGTCAAAATACGCTACAGACATATTAGAAATTGCATGTTTACTGAAGAACTACCACAGTCATAGGCTGATCTTAGTCATAATTTGGATTCCAGTTCGTCTTAGTTGGGTTTTAATATTTTATGCTCTTCGTGTATTCTTTTTCAATCCTCAAGAATATTTGCTGGTCAGTTTGAAAATAACAATTTTATGAATAGACAATAGGTTAAGGTACAAAATCAGCATTAATTTTTCCATAGGTTGCTGAACTCATTTAAGAGATAATAATCGTTCAAAATTTGGCGGGAAAAGGCTTTTTCATAGGTTTAGCATTAGACTTGTTTTAGTGTAAAAACCTATGACAAAATAACAAGAAGTTTATAAAACTTTGTAAAGTAGCTCTAAATGACCCAATAAATCCTATTTTTCAAAATGAAATAAGGGGTTACTGGGCCAAAAAAATCTAGAGGATAAAATCTAGAGGACAGAAATCTCAAAAATTGACCAGCAATCGTCCTTAAGATAGAGCACCTCTGATGAGTCATAAATAGACGAAACGTGCGTCGCGAGAAGCAAATAAATTGCCTGCAACTTTGCTGTATACGTTATTTCAAACTGACAATTAAGTGTTTTCCTCTGCAGGCGCGGATGCAGGAATTTCGATTAGAGGGGGCGTGGGTATTAAATATTCGCCGAGTGGAGCGATGCGCGAAAATATTATGTCTTTTTTTTTATTGATTTCAGAGTAAAAAAAACACAATTTTATTGAGGTGGGCCCCCGCCTGTATTCGCGCCTGCTCTGCAAAACGTCGAATGCACTATGAAAGAAAATACAAAGCTAGATCCTGAACTACTTGCAACCTGTGCACATTTCATTACTAATCCATTTTATAAACCAAATGGATTGCTGTCTCTTTGTTTTCTCTTTTTCAAAATTTTAAAGTAGAAGTGAGAATGAACTCAGGTGCTCCGGATGGGTATGCAGTTCCTAGTCGTTGCAACACACCCGATGCGTTGCTAATATGGTCAAGTTAAGGGTGTGTCAAAGCAAAACATTAACAGACAGACAAAAACCCGTTAATACCAGTTCTAACAGCTTCAATTTGTAGTACCCAAATTTGATTCGCTAAAAAAAGCCATTATGTCGTCTCTTTTAAAGAATTTAATAACAGGTCTGCCTTCAGTCATGAGAACACTACAATCGTTACTCGACTATGGGGGGAGATGAAATAACAGAACCTCATCAAACTGGAGACATACTAGGCAAAAAAGAAACGTTACATTGGTTTTCTTTTCAGATTTTTTCGAAACGTATTTTGTTTTCATTTTTAATGTAATGATTAGGAAATAAACGGGTTTTTCTGTCAAATTTGCGTATTGAAGGCGGAATTGAAAATGACGTAACGTCATTTTTTTTTTATTTTGACCAAATTGCAACTTTTAGAATTTTACGTGACAAAAATTCAATAAGACTAGTGATTGTGGTCGTTAAATGTAGCAAATATCACAGCTTTCAAAAGGTCGAACTTAAATGTTGAAAATTTGTAAGTCAGGTACTTTACGTTAACATTAAAATTAGAAGGAATTCTCTATTTTCGTGTTGGATACAGGAATGACCAAAATACAGGTGATAAATCATTTAAAAGACTTAAGAACAACTATCCATAGTTCAAAGACTCGTGTCAGAGGTAGCAGTACAAAAAAAATGGTGAGACCGGAAGTGACAGAATACCATAACCAACGCAATTTTAAATCAGGCTTTCCGGCTTTATTTTTCTTCGTAATCGCTTTGAAAATGGTTAAAAAACATTAACTCGTGTTAATGTATAAAATTTCAATCGAATATTCATAAACACTGTAGATACGGGGTCACGCCAAGCTGACGTCATTGTTCAAAAAGACGTCCTCTATTGTATGGAACGCCAAATTAACATATATTCAATTAATTGTACCTATCTTCAAATAATTAAAGATATTTTCATATCAATTGAACCTATCTTCAAATGAATTATACCTAGGTGCAATTTAATTGCACCTAGGTATAATTCAATTGTACCTATCTTCAATTGAATTGAAGATATCTTTAATTCACTTGAAGATAGGTCTAATTCCAACATCTCCATAATTCATTTGGATATATCTCCATTCATTTGAAGATATCTTCAATTCATTTGAAGATATCTTCAATTCAATTACACCTATCTTCAATTCAATTACACCTATCTTCAATTGAATTATACCTATCTTCAATTCAATTATAGATATAGAGACAATTGAATTGAAGATAGGTTTAATTCAATTGAAGATAGGTTCAATTCGATTGAAGATAGGTTCAATTCAATTGAAGATAGGTTTAATTGAATTGAAGATAGGTACAATTGAATTGAAGATAGGTACAATTGAATTGACGATATCTTTAATTGTGCTGAATTGTACCTAGGTACAATTGAATTGAAGATAGGTATAATTGAATTGAAGATATCTATAATTGAATTGAAGATAGGTATAATTCAATTGAAGATATGTATAATTCAATTGAACATATCTTCAATTATTTGAAGATAGGTACAATCTATTGAATATATGTTAATTTGGCGTTCCATACTATTGTACGTTTCTTTAGCGTTTTGGCGCAAATGATTTGTATCATGACTAAAATTGACAAAATTAAGTAAGACGCACCCTTTTCAAACCAAAGATTCAAATTTCAAGAGAATTTTGTAATTATCAACATTTTGTCTTTTCATGGTTTAATTGAACAACGTTTTCAGAAATAACCCAAACCCACCGGAAGCAGTTGCAAAATATCCCATCCCTGTAGTTTTACGGGTTGTTAGGTATACTTTGATACTGACTTCAAACTTCAAATTCATCGAAATGCTGTCTGATATCCAAACAAAATGAATGGTTATTCAGGAACGATAATGCTAAAATGTTTACTTTATTTTCTACAATATCTACGTAAAACTGTAAAGAGATGTAAAATTCGATTGAAAATTAGGTAGACTGGATTTTTGTCTCTTCAGTATGACCAAAAATACGTTTATTCAATGGAATTTACATTTTTTCGTTTGTTATAAAAATTTTATCAAATAAAATATAAGTGTAACTTTTCTTTTTTGCCTAGTATATAAACCAAGTCACTGGATTTCCCGATTACCGTACATATACTTCAACTCAAGGGCCACACAGTGGAACTACTGTTTAAAGAAATAGAGAGTTTCATATTATGGGCAGCCATTCGGGCAAAAAATAACCCCAAAAAATTAAAAACAGGAATTAAACTGAAAACAGACACACAAAAAAACTCAAAAAACAGACGTTAATTAAAAAAAACAGACATAAAATTTACCAACAGTTAAACGATTAGGTAAAACAGACACACCAATATGAAAATCAAAGCGCTAAAGCGTCAAAAGACAGAGCTTACTTTAAGCACTGAACGACTTGTTTTCACAAACTGGAAAAATAACACTATAAAATGACCAAATAAACTTTGTTCGTTGTATTTAAGCTATATATCTTAAAAAGTATTAATGAAAAAAAATAATTTCTTTTTCTGTACCATAAACAGGTCTATAGTGAAACGTTCGAAACAAAGTTCTGACTGATAGGTTTTTATAGTTGTCACTGAA
Organism: Arcuatula senhousia; assembly: GCA_963971305.1. Classification (NCBI taxonomy): domain Eukaryota; kingdom Metazoa; phylum Mollusca; class Bivalvia; order Mytilida; family Mytilidae; genus Arcuatula; species Arcuatula senhousia. The sequence continues at coordinate 53,480,901 of OZ020304.1, forward strand.
TTTAGGTTGGCTGAAAAGCACAAGACTTACTATAGGTGCCATGTATCGTCAAGACTATCGCAAACCATCGCCAGAGTTGACTGCTCCAGTAACAGTCTCCATTGGTTCATTATTATACACCTTGAACGTTTGTACAGTAATTTGGCTTCGCCCATTTAAGCATTTGTTTTGAAAGCTTTAATTTAGCTCCACCCACCTAAATATTTGTTGAGAAACGTGTGTTAGCTAAGAAATGGGTGAAAGGTTAACAATGCTTAATTGTACATCAACTGGCGTATTGATACATTAAATTTAGTGCACTTTTATATCGCATTTATATATGGTTATAAAGACATAACTGGTACATGTTATCGCCTAATATCGTATAGAAAGTATTATCTAATCCAGTTTAAACATACACTTTTCAGTTGCACAGACGCCACGTGCAATGTGATTGACAGGTGTAAATATTAATACGCCGATAAAATTAACCGATTTTTTAATATTTTTATGGAACAAAATGTTATTTTACTATTTTTTTCGCCCGAATACATCAATAGATTTATTCATAAGTATAAACTGTTATAATGTTTTGGTTTATAGAAGCAATAAACTAATTTTTTAATGGTGCACATTATACATAATCCGCTTCGCGGATTATTCAATGTCCACCATGAAAAATTTAGTTTATGGTTCAATAAATTAAACAAATAACAGTTAATTCTTGAATAACCAATTAAAAAGACAAAAAGTTTAGAAAACTAATCGGATGATTTTCAAAGTTAAAAATAATGAATGAAATACCATATTGAACCTGAAGCTGTCAAAACTAGTTTCCCAAAGGGGACTTGTGTCCCCGTTTCCTCCACTTGATCATCATTTCATGTTCATTTTATTACACTTCGTGTTCATCGATATAGCTAATTTTCACCGGCGTTTGTGTCAAAGATTTTATTCCTTATCATTAATTGTGTGTAAAAAATCTGATTCTGACCGTTTTTGTAAAATGCGGACAAAGATACCCTACTTCACTTCACTGCATTATTTGCCTCGGCGTGTAATCCAATTTCGGCATTTACAATTATTTACAGAAATGAAGATGTAATTCATAAAATTCCAAACATTTCAAACAAAGTCCCTGAATCAGATTCATTTTCATTGTTGATTTTGAATCCATTTCACTGTTAGAAAATGCACGAAGGCTCCGTCGCGAGCTACAGTGCGACGTCAAAAGTATCTCGCGCTTTCAATATGGTGTCACGTTGAAAAGAAATTTTATAACATATTCAAACATTGAAAAATGTTATATATATAACTAATGTACTCACCAAACAAGTTTAACTTTTTTTGTAGCATGACCCTTTGCCTTTCAGTATGACAGTCGAAGCCGACGGGGAATAAAACGATATAAGTTCGAAATATACACTTTTTCACATCTATTTTGAATTCTATAATGCTAGAGATTCTAATTGATTTCTATTTGGTTAGGTAAACATCAAAATTAATAATTACAACAAAAATGTTGATAAAATATACTTTCTTTACGGATTTTGATATTTTCCTGTACTTTTTTAAGGGGTGGTCATTTATATAGAAATAATAGGGAAAAAACACATTTTTCTCTTTTTTTCAAAAATTTGATGGTGAACTTTTTATTTCTTAATCTATCGTTTTCAATGCCCAAACTTAGCATGATGCACACTCTCATTATAATAAATCAAATAAACTAATTACTCAAAAATTGCGAACTTACACTTAAATATATTATTTAAAAATTCATATAAAACAAAGCCTTTCACAAATTTTACGAAAAATCTATGGAAAAGATTGTCTTAGATGAAGGAAATTTAAAGATCCTATTTTAAAAGTACTAAATAATGCCTTTTTCAAGTCGTTTCTACAAAAATTCTTATGGTGAACTTTTAATTTTATTTTAAAGTACCATTCTCTAGAAAGGACTACCTGTGGCCAAAATTTAAGAAAGTTCTGTGGATAATTTTTTGACACCCCATCTACCTTAGGCATTTTTTTTCTCAGACAGGCAAGCCTTGTTTCGGGTGTCGGTATTCTGTGTAACCTGAATCCGAACCAGGATTTCAGAACCGTAGATTTTTAAAACGTCAGTTTAACCAAATATAACCACAAATTTTGTATTGAAACAGAATAGGTTAACAAGAATCGAAAAAATCAGCTGAAAAATTGTTTAACCAAAAAAATAGGTCACATGTTGTGTTTTATACCCAAAAGTTTAATAAGTGTGTAATTTGTGTAACCTGCGCCTTACATAACCCTTTAATTAATGCGATTATAGACCAAGTGGTTACAGTATAAGGGGAATCGGGTAAGTTTGGTAGGCAGGGAAACAGTTTTTTTTTCAGGCTAAATGACCAATATTGCCAAAAATAATTTTTGAAAGTCAGATGAAGTTTCCAAAAAAATAGTTTCTATTTATCAAAACTAATGTTAACAAATGTTCAGTTTAACTGCAACTTTGACAGGTAAACGTGTTGTCTTCAGAAAGGCTGTTCTAAAATTATCACTAACGCATCTGTTGTGAAGACATCCTATTGTCAAAAAAATCGGCAAATTGCAACCTATTGCACATTCTTCCTCTATTTCCACAATGCTATTTGCGAAAGCATTTTTACACAGTTTAATTGATATCTCATCAAATCAGGGTTGAAATTCACACTGTCTCCTCCAGTAGAATTACGAACACATAATTCCGTCATAAATGGAATAGCGAGGAGCCCACAATCTGTGTTACAAGGGGGTCCTGATTGGGGGGGGTCTTGATCACGAATCACGAAGAATAAAAAATGCAAATAACGAAACACGGAAATATGGCTAAATTTTTGTTCACGCGGATAAAAGTTTGACTGTGTATTACTGTAAGCATGCATGCCTAAAACACATCGTGTACAAAATACTTTGCTGAGAATGGTTCACGTGCAATATCCAATCACGATGTACGGAAAATAAAAATTGCCAATAACAGCGGGAGAACGAAATAAACCACACGGCCCTCTCTTATAATTTTGTTCTAGGATCACCACTTTTTGATATTATTTTTTCATAAAATCATGTCACTTGAAAGTTATTATTACATTGTACTTTCGCCTGCAACAGATATAAACTTTAAAACATTAATTTTTCTTACATCAATCTCAATTATAATTCCTGGGATACTCAGTTTCAAACTGAAACGGTAATCATCGTATCCCAGGAATTTACGTACACTATTGCCCGGGACAAAGCAGAATAGAAAGTATCAGATGATATATAGCCCTCTCCGCGCTTAAAGATACCAAGTCGGGGGTCTCGGCAATAGAAGCTGGCAGTGCGTTCCATGTGCAGATCATTCGAGGGAAGAAGCTGTACATAATTGTAAGCATGTGTAAGCGTACGTCTGACTTGGTGTGCATGGTACATGTTTTGGAATGTTTTGTATTGTTGGTACTTCTTGAAGTGAGGTATGAGGTAGTCTGATGATGAATTATCAACAGGATCGTGTACTATCTTAAAAACATGGTATATATAGTTGAATCTTTGATTGAGTATTTCCCACTCTAAGCGTTCTGGTATGTCAGCTACGCTGCTGGTGTTCCTGTATCACATGATCCTGCTGTTTGTGGCATATCTTGCAGCTCGCCATTGTGCATGTCAGTTTCTGTATTGATTGTTGGCTGTATGGATCCCTTAAAGAGGCACAGTATTCTAAGTTTGGTATAACACAATTCAATTTGATTCTTTTTTTTTGTTCTGAAATATCCTTTTGTGATATTTTCAACTTTTCACAACTTGTTAAAGACCCTACTTGTTTCAAAAAGGGATGTAATCCTTCACTGGTAGATGTAATTATTACAAACAAAAAATCATTATGTTTCAATACTCAAAATGTGCCAACTGGAGTAAGTGACTGTCATAACATTATTACCACCATGTTCAAAGGCACAGTAGCACTAGATAACAGAAAATTAAAATATTATAGAAGTTATAAAAATTTTGATGTAAATGAATTTAGCAATGACTTACAAAAGATAACAATAGATAAGTGTAATCAAGAAGTTGACTCTGTTTACAATTGCATATTAGAGAGAGTTTATAAATGTTTTTGACAATCATGCACCTATTAAATCAAGGTACGAAAGAAAAAAAAACCTTGACCTTGTATAAACGAAGAGCTTCGTAAGGCCATATACAAAAAACAGATGCTGTATTCTCAATATACAAAATGCCAGAGCGACAAAAATTGGGAAAAATTTAGAAGGCAGAGAAATTTAGTTACTAAAATTAAAAGAAAATCAATGAAAACATATTTTTTAGAACGTTGCTCTGGGGGATCAAAATCTGGGGACTTTTGGAAAACTATTAATCCATTTTTCTCTAAAAAGGGAACCAGTGGAGAACAAAAAATTGTTTTGTGCGAATCTGACAAAATTGTTAATAAACAAAAAGATGTAGCAGATCATTTTAACCATTTTTTCTCCACTGTTGCAGAAAATATTGGGAAAGATTTTGTATATGACCCTGCAAACCACTCGAGTATTAAAGAAATAAAAAAAAAAACATATATGTGTAGCCGGGCTAAATTTGTAGATCCCTCGGGCCAATCAATAAATAAATATCACAACATCTCAAGGTTTTGGATTCTTTATTAGGCTTTAAAATTAACTTCGATTCAGAAAATCCCTATAAAATACAAATATCATGAGTATGGCTCAAAGAGGAATAACTCTAGCTTAATCGTAAACATTACAATAATTGCCATACGGAAAATCCATAAAATTAAATATACCAAATAATTCATATGTACACATATTCCACAAGTATCTTGCAAAACAATCTAATGTCTTGTATAAAGGACAATTATTTATATCTCTTATGATAAACATAAAAGATAACTATATTTAGAGCTTGAAAAATACTCTAATTCTCAACATAGAAAAACTAAAGCAAACTTGTTAAAAATGCAAACAAACAAAAAGGAAAATATTAGTTAAAACATAAAACAACATAGACCTTACCTCACAAGTATGTGCAAAGGTATAATACCCGTCTGGTACAAGTTACAGCTCAAGTTAGTTTACTACATCATATGCATCTGAATATAAAAATTAGGCTCATAAGTCATGAGTTCACATGACAAACTAATATAACTCAAAAATACTTTTCCAGCATATATATTAATAAAAACTTCTATTTACTCTATGAAACATTATTTATTTTGAAGTTAAAGTAAGATCTCTCATTCTACTTTATGTCTGGTTGATCTCTTGATCTTTAAACTATTTTTTAATAAAGGTTTAGATTTGTTTTATATAATCAAGTTTATTCCATGTTTATAGTTTTTAAGTGTTTTACTGTATATTACACATTCATACAGATATCATACTGTAGGATAATAATTATTTGCAAAGACTATTAATAATGGTTAGTTAAAGAAAAAGAACTGACCTTCCAAATAAAATATATAGAACTCCAAGAATTACATCCAAAGAAATAAATCCAATATCCAAAAGAAAGTGAAGTAAAGATGGCAACTGGAAATTTTAATCAGCTGTTCCTCTCAAAGGTGAAAATCAAAGAGAACTTGAATAACATTTAAAAATTTTAATTCAGTCCTGGAATGTCCAGATCATTATGTCGTTGCTCAGCCTGTCCATGACTTTTTCTGCTTTACATGTATAACCTTTTATTTTGTCTTGTTTTAATAAGTAATTATTATTTATTAATTTGTGCTTTGCATGTTCATATATAGCTTGTAGCATTTTAGTACTTGCCTGTGCTTTATCACTTGCTTAGTTTGATTTTAGTGCTTGAATGATATAAGCTTTTTATGTGCTTCTTGTGTTTGTCTTTTGCATGCATGTAGTCTTTGTAAATGTATATGTCTTAAATATATTGTATTGTGCTCTTATTAGTTATATGTATTATTCGGAAAAAAAAGCTCTTGAGAGCTTGTGTTTATTGTTATTTGCAAATCCGAATTCAAATAAATCTTTCTTATCTTATATTATTATCTTGGTTCGGGTTCGGGTTAGGGTTACACAAATTACTTCTACTTCTACTTCTACTGTCTGATGGCCAACTTCAACAGGATGAAGAAACTGCCATTTCTCTGCGCATGCATATATATAAACAATTTTAAAAAGTGATTTACGGGTAGGTGAAAGAAACAAAAACTTCTAAGTAGACAGGTGATAGTGAAATAAAAATAACTGACTATTTTTTATTTTTACTCATTATTTATTTATTTTCATTTTTTTTTTTTTATTATTATTTTATTTTATTATTTTTTGACATTTTTAGAAAAAAATTCTTTAGCTATATAGGTTAAAACTATTTACATAAAGACTGTATTTAATGGCTGTAGTTGTATTGAGTTATTGTGGATTTGAATGATTCGACAGGATCACTCATTAAGATGTTTACAGGGATGCTATTTCAAAGTTTTATGGTTCTTGGGAAAAAGGATTGGTGTCTTACTTGAAGTCTGCATTGAGGGATTTGGAAGGTTAAGGAGTGCATGTTTCTAGACTGTCTGAGAGGTGGTATGAGTCTGTCAGTTTTGTTGATGGCTACTAAGTGGTATTGTATTTTATAGAGGAGTATAAGTCGTGCATCGCATCTTCTATGTGCAAGGCTCCTCCAGTTCAAGTGGGTTAGCATGTTTGATACGCTAGAGGTGTTGTTGTATCTGTTTGTTACAAACCTAGCTGCACGTCTTTGGATCATTTCAATTTTGTTTACTGACACCTCAAGTCGGAAAAGTGATCTTGACAACTCAAAAACCACGGTGTCCAACCCCCGTACAGTGCATTCCGGAAGTAGTGCGGTCCGGGACCGGAATAATTACGGAATTGCAAAAAATAAAGTTTTTAAATGCATATTTTTCTATCTAGATGGAAGTTTAATTGTAATTTTTCAGTGGAGTTACTTCCTAAACACAAACGATTGATTATATTAGCCGCTGGTACATGCATCTTTTAATATATTTTTTTAAATTCGAAAAACGCATTTTCATTTTACGAGTCCATGGGTGAATTTGAAGCAACGTAATTTGACCTCCTTCTTCAATTGAAAATTGACAATTTAACACAGCAAAATAAAGTTTGACCTTTTATGTCTTATTTGTTTAAATTATAAGCTTGATGGTTTGTTAATAGAAGCACTATAATTATTTGAAATCAAGCACTCATAATTTGATACTGTATGGCTCGTTGCTTTTTATGGAAATCAAACTGTACGGCTCGTTGCTAAAATAATGCGCATATTTTGCCTATTTCATAAACGTAAAAAACATATAAAACTATTGCGCGAGGTTATTTTAAAACCGGTTCAAGTAGTTACGGGAAGAAGAGTTAAGGAAACTGCACGAGAGAAGTGTGATAACTGTGTAAACCTTATGAACGAGACTTTTGACCAGGAATTAGATCATTTAGGAGTTTGACAGTTCAAGTCCCTTTAATAGGTTGGTACAACAATCACTGTCCCAGGTTTTCCATGCTTCTTTTTCATCACCTCTTTTTGACTCCTGGCTCTCTTAATAAAATAGTTAAAAAAAACATACACCACAATGCATTGCACGCAACAAACCGTCTGTTCTACGTCCACTTATTCTTATTTCGCAAATATACGACGACAGCGCGATAGGACGGTTTATATAGATAATATAACTATATAGATATAGTTTTAAGTTAAGAAAAAAATACAAAAAATGTATGTACAATTAAGAAATGTTAATTTAGTGTCGAAGTGCTGAGACAGCTGCCTTGAATGACTCAGATGATTCACTCAGGCCCAACTGCCACAAAACTTCAATAAAAACCTAGTTATTCTGAGTAATTACTAATGATGTTGAGAATATTCTCAGACTTAAGAATATTTTTTGTTTTGTGGCACCGGGGCCAGGACAAAGGAAGGTTGTTCCAGTTTCGTATTGTTCGGGGAAAGGATGTTTGTTGACGGATTTGAAGACGAGACTATGGAATTTGGTAGGAGAGGCGGGTCATGTGTCTAGTGAGCCGGTCTTTTGACGTTAGATATTTTATAAAGCATTGTCCAGTGGGGTCTGTTCTGCGGTTTGCTAGGGATCTCAAGTTCAAATCATATACATTTTGTATCATGTCACTAACGCTTGATTTATTATGGGAGCGACTATAGAAATGCACTTCTTCGATATATTTTTTGTTGGTGTTTTTACCGGGTGGAACTGATTTTGAAATTTCTGCATAGGAACCCTAAAGTATTGTTAGCATTAAAGGGATGTTGTTTGTTTGTCTGTCCCATTTTAGGTGAGATTGTATTAATACACCAAGGTATTTGAAGGCGTCAACATGCTCAATTTCATGAAGTTCATGGCCATTATTAAAATGTTTCTGTGGAGTTTCACTATTTTTGTTGGATATAAAAGCTACATGTAAATACGCAATAGTATGATCGGCAAATAATCTTATTGTTGATATTTAACCTACTGGAATGTCGTTAATGTAAAAAGGAAAAGGCTGGGTACCAGTACATCTGAGGAACACCTGACTCAATCGTTACATTACTCTTCTGTTATACGTGTGCGGTTTTTTGGTTGTTTTTCTTTTGTTATCTCCGCGCTAGCGAAAGCGCGGGGATAATGTTTTGCTGTTCGATGTACGTACGTACGTCCGTACGTATGACGTTAATGTCCAGGATAATCTCTGTAACCACTGGGAGTAGAAAGATGAAACTTGGGTCATTGATTGCATTGTGCATGGGTGGGGACTGTGCCGAAGGTTTTGGAATTTTTAAATGGCCCCTAGGGGCTGGGCTGCATATGTAGCCTAAGGGCACATTATTCCTTCGTCACGCAACTCCACCCAGGTTATTTGGAATACCGAACTGAAACTTGGCTCAGTAGTTGCACTATGGATGTAGATTCTGCCGAAGGTTTCGGAATTTTGATATGGCTCCTAGAAGCTGGGCTGCATAGGTAGCCTAAGGGCACATTCCTTCGTCATGCATAATTCTTTACATTACTATCACTCCCACTACCAGGGAAAAGTCTCATATTAATACATATACATTTGATAGTACAGTATAGTAATGCTCATTATAGTCATAGTTTATTTCTTTCAATTATTTGCCCTTATACTATCAAACACCAGAGTAGCGCGGGGATATGCAGCGTGGCTGCTTCGACTTGTTCATTTGGTTTTTTTTTTTTCTATAGATTTTTGTTTGTTTTTTATTTTCGTATTACTCGGATCAAGGAACCATAATCAATTCATAGAAGAGTAATACTATTGTTCTGGGTACCGAAGCACAACTTATAAATGCGCAAAATAGTTCAGATGAAAGAGTAAGAAAAAAGTAATTTTTAATTGCCATCATGGTAAATTATTTGGACTTATGGTACGATATGTAAAATTAAGACATGCTTGATTTATTTATTTTAGCTAAATCAGTTATTTGAAAGTTAGGTGATAGAAAAAAAATTCATACGCTTCCCGTCGTCTAAGCTTCTACACTCAATATTGTTGATACTGTCAACGTGTATATCATTTTTAGCTCATAGACACTGTTTATTTAAAAAAAAATCATGAAATTTAATTCAATGAATATAAAGTATGATAGATGTATGGATTTTCAAACAACAATAATAGTGTATTGTCATCGACATGCATTTACACACTGTGCATTCACCTTGTATTGATTAAATATCTATATTTAGTCTTGAAGATGGTGTGAGTGACGGCTTATATTATCTACCATGTTATGCATGTATGATATGTGGTATGGCATAGACTTGTATATCAATCTAAAATCAAGAGGAATCACTGACTCCGAAGTAAACTAGGACTTCAAAATCAAAAAGAAACGTAAAATATATCAATTCACAATCCGTATTTCTTCATGTTTATTCATATTTGAAAGGAAACAAATACTTTGCACTGAACTTTATTTTAAAATATATTACTAAAAGAATACAGAAACATGAAATTTGAATTAACCTTACACACTAGAAAATCTCATGAAAAACTTCTTGTAAATAAATATAAACATTTGGGTGTGCCACAAAATATGGTAGTTTTTTCGGACTGAAATGTAAATTGTCACCAACAGGTACATTAGTTATTAACCTAAATCTTAAGTAGTATTCCCCCCTTTCTGGGGATTTTAAGACTTAATTGTATTCAGTAAACGGTATCAATGTCAGTTCAAGCAATATCATGAATATGCAATAATGTATTATGTTTGAAAAAATCACTGTGAAAAAAATACTTTCACATGGTTTTTATACTTTTTGAGAAAATTGCTTAACATCGCCACGACAACAAGCACATCGCTCTCTTCATCCTGTTGCTTTTAATAACAATTAACAAACAAACAAAAATGAACAAACAGCAAATTATTCATTGAATTAATATACATGTATCGGGAAAGAAATTTAGCCGAGTATCCTTGGATATGGGTTTACCCATATCCTTTCTTGTTTACGGACCTTCTGCTGATTTTCTGAAGCTCTACCGATTCATATACAAATGTACATAACAGACTCATATTTTATACCATTCATACACTATAGTATTAATCAATTGTCAGAAAATCCAGAAATATTCGACAAGTATTGATCCTGTGAAAGTATACCTACTCAAATTCTTCCATTGTTAATTTACTAACCACAAAATACTTGAATCTAAAAATGTACACCCAGTTATATACCTTTATATCCGAAAACCTATTCCAGTCGTACGTCCATACAAACTCATTCGCAGTAGGCTCATCCTTCCCGACAAAAATAGGTCAAGATTATCCCACTGCTACAGGCTTGTATAAATTCCGTCAAGATTCTTGATATTTATTTTAGTTAAATAATTTTTCAAAATTGTCCTATAGTTATAGCCATGAAAACATAAAATTTTCTGTAATACTAGTATTTTTTTCTTAGAAGAATTAATTCAATTTCAATGTTGTAAAACCAGTTTAAATGAGTACGCACTATTTCAAAGTGAAGTAAAGTAGAAGAATTTAGGCTATACTATTATATAAACAATGTGGTTGCGCAATGCATTTTTGTCTCGCCTGCGAAGCAGAGCGGGACATAGGTGTTACTTTACTGGCGGCGGCGGCGGCGGCGATGGAGGTGTTAACTTTTTGGAAAAGTTTTATGAGCACCTCCATATCGCAATAACTATAGGTCCTGGGTTGATGAAACTTGGTATGCATATGCCCCAGTAGTAGCATAGCACAGTTGCATCCCCATCTTTTGACCTTGACCTTGATTTTCCGGTTGAGTGACTTTGACAATTTTCAATACATATAATAGCAATGGAAAAGTTTTGCGAGCACCTCCATATCTCAAGAACTATAGGTACTGGGTTGATGAAACTTGGTATGCATATGCCCCAGTAATAGCTTAGCACAGTTGCATCCCCATCTTTTGACCTTGACCTTGATTTTCCGGTTGAGTGACTTTAACAATTTTCAATACATATAATAGCAATGGAAAAGTTTTGCGATCACCTCCATATCTCAAGAACTATAGGTCCTAGGTTGATGAAAATTGGTATGCATATGCCCCAGTAGTAGCTTAGCACAGTTGCATCCCCATCTTTTGACCTTTACCTTGATTTTTTGGTTGAGTGACTTTGATTATTTTTATTGCATGTATTTGCAATGTTTAAGTTCTATAAACATCTTTTGATCTCAGAAACTGAAAATCCATGTAAATTCAAAATATAAGGGAAGTAAGAAAGAATAATTGTTTCTGATGGTGCCGGCAGACGAGACATACTTTAGTGTTAACTCTTGTGGTATATTTGAGTACTTTTCATGTTTTTTTTTTATTTAGAGAGTAGGGGCTAAAAAGATGCCATTGAAAAGAAGCCCGGAGAGCCAGTGATTAGTGTACGGACCGTTACGAACGGGAACTGGAACTGTGAGGAGTTTGACGTCCATAAATACAATTTATACAAATACTAAAACGGGTAATATGGCTATGCTGTATAACGATATTTCAAGCTTGTCAGCTGCATTCGAATGAACACATTGGGAGACCCAAAACCAAAATGTTTTGAACGAAAAGTACTAACGACCAAAACGTTCGAACAAAGTAGGACAAATCAAGCACCGAGAATATCGACCATGTGCAGTTCAAGGAAAGAAACCTGGTGTTATAAACAATTTCAATGTAACAACCGGCGGAAATTTCAAAGACAAAAATATATGGGAAGTTTATCCTACCGGGTACTGTTCCTTTATAGTTTTTTTTTTGCTTTTTGTTTTGTTTTATTATAATATTTAATAATATTTTACAGCCACTATATCCCGAGCAAATGAGTGAGTGGATTTGTGTTTTACCCCAAGCAACGCTATATAGTTTATTTTAGGCGATGGACAAGAAAGTATGATAAAATGAACATGAAATGATGATGAGAAATGTGGGGTCAGCGGGAAACATGGGAACAGTTAATTTCGCACAGAAAAGGAAAGAGGCGAAAAACTTAGCTTATGTGGCGAACTAGCTTGGGGACCGGTCAATATTTATTAGGGAGTTGGGACCGGTGCATTTAAAATTTCAACAGCGAAAAAAGTTTATGTCCTACATATGAAAAAAGCAAAAATAAAATAAATGTCCTATATATGTTGTAATGAAAAAATGTCCTATCAATTCTCAAACTCATTTCTATATACTCCTAATACAAAAAAAACTTTGTTGAATAGAATTATTTTTTGCTATATTTTGCTATATGATCCTATATCAAATCTAAATTTTGCACCTCCAAAATGAAATATTATGAAATATTCTATTTGATAGTTACTTTTGCTTTTTGGTAAACACTAACATATTTTTTTTTCGCCAAAAAAAAAGTTGCTGTCCTATCCGGCAGCGCCGATGGAAAAAAAAGTTTTGGCCCTATCAAGATTTTCAAAGAAAAAAGTATGTGTCTTACTACAATTTGCACCGGTCCTATCACTCCAATAAATATTGACCAGTCCCTTGATGGCCCACAAAGGGGTATTTTACGTGCATGAAGCGTGGCACTTTCCACACACGTTGGCCTACTATGGTCAGCAGTCATATGGTGCATGTATTATAGACCAGACGAACCCCGCGAACGAGGGCCACACCCCGTCCTCTGAGACTGAGCACTGACCCGATATCAGAATCCCAAGACCCCTAGTCGCCTCTTACGATAAGCTGGGCTCTGCTGTTAGGGGCCTATTCATCTCTTGGGTCCGCACAACACAAATTATTTGTTTGTTGTCTTTATTTGACTGCTTAACAATATCTTACAGTGCCTCTTAACGAGTTGGCAAGGAAACGTTAACTAGTAATATTTAAAACATAGTCTCCTATCTTTTTTGATTTAAAAACGTATTTAAAGATACTTTTCATCAGGCATCATGCGCAAAAAGGTGCAACGGGCCGTACAGTTTCAGAGTGAGTACGCGCAACGAACCGTACAGTATCATTGCAACGGGCCGTACAGTGAAGAAAAAACTATGATCTCTATTTTCTTTTAAAGTATGTAGTTTTACCTCCAATTCTTGAATGATTTCCGAAACTATACTTATAAAGTTTCTGTTGATACCCAGAAAATTAATTAAATATTTGTATAGTACCAAATATGTATGATTTTTCTGTCGAGTTTTCTAATAAAATGACCCTAATGCGTTTTCAGAAGTATACGACAAAGAATTAAGAATTCTTGTACTTGTGTATTTATTCATTTTACCGAAAGTTTCCTTTACATGAATCATAGTCAAAAAGTATTTTTGAACAATTTAATGTATTCATATTCAAGGTTTTCTTAATTAGTCGCCACTCCGGGTCACAGAAAAATACAATGCCTCGGATCAGAAATTTTCCGCATGCGCATTGAAGTGGCTTAAAACAAAAATACCCTAGTCTATATTTGGAAAATCTGGAAATCCCTTTTCTATAATCGTATTAGATAAAATTATAGTCTAGACTGAACCGTTTAATAAAAGTAAAAATGATTATATATTAATGCACAAATAAATGTGGTACAAAACGTGTGTTCCTAGATTGACTGCTTTTATTTGTTACAGCAAAAACCAAATATGAATATACAGTTTGATAATAAGGGGACGACCATTTGATTTTGAGGGAGGGGGCCTGGCAGTTTGTGTAAATAAATATTCTGGCCTGGAAAAAGTTGGAAATAAATAATCTGGCCTCTGTTTGCAAAAAAAATAAATAATCTGTCCCAAGATCCTTGACTGTTGCTCAATTAAGCTATTGTATGCAGAAAATAAATATTCTAGCCACGTATAGCAGCAAAAAATAAATTCTGGCCCGCAATATTTCATGAATTTTGAAAAGAAATAATATGTCTCGACTGAAACTTCCAGCCCCCCCTCAGAATCAAACGGTCGTCCCCTAATAATTCCTAATCACAGGACCCGGCCCTTAGGGAATGACAACTTGATTCCGATGGGGGCGTTGGATTTTTTGTTAATAAATAATCTGGCATTGAAATTGGAAATAAATAATCTGGCCTCTACCATAGATGAACAGAAAAAAACCCAGCCATAGATACACAATAACTCTACCGTCAGATACAGTCTGACTCCAATTGTTGTCTACCAAAGATATACAACACCTCCAGCCAGATATAAGGCTGTATGACATGTAACCTGACTCCACCTGTTGTCTACCATAGATAAACAACACGTCCAGCCAGATATTAGGCTGAAAACATGTACATGTAAACTGACTCAACAATATTCTAAGCATATACTTTAGTAAGCAGTCGATTGAAATCATGGAGAGAGTCATGAAGACTTTTCAATTATTAATCAGTGTAAAATTATTAAAAAGAAATATGAAAATTGATTAGGTGAATCTAGCATGTGAACACTAACTAAAACAGTCAATATATAAATAAACCTCTTCCAAAATAAAGTGAAACAAGTTTTTCAAAATATTTTTTTGAGAAGCACCCCCCTTCCAACTTTCAACATATACTAGCCTGTTATTATGTGTACACCATTTAATCTTAAACTAATATTTTACCCAGCTCCACATTGTTACAGAAGTATACTTATCATATTCTACTTCTCTGATTAAAAAGGGGGCAGGTTGAACCAGAAAGATTTTCGTTTGCTTGCAATAATGAAAACATCATATGTATTGTATCTTTTAATCCCAATCGCATTTAGTAAATATCATATTAATTTGATATACAAATATTCAGATGTTTATAATGTAAATGTTCCAGACCGTATACGTATTCAGACCGTACGCGTACGGTCCAGACCGTACGAGAATATTTTCAAAATACCTGTACGGTCGGACCGTACGCGTACGGTCTGACTTGCATTTTCTAGGTCAATATTCAATAAAATGTATTGATCCTCACGGTAGAAATGCATTAATTTTATCATTTATGTTTAAGCAATTCGTCCGTCAGTTTCCCCACATATTTACCTACTTTTTAGCAAAAAAAAGTTCCACAGAGCTCTTATTTTTTATATTATGTGCATCTGATTTTACTTTCTACAGAAATAAGTTATATGTATTGTCGTCATCCTCAAACTTTACTGAATATAATTTTAGAATTGTTTTTTAATCATCATCACGAAGTCTGACATTTTTGTGGACCCTATATAGAAGCCTATATACTGGTGAAATCCAACAACAAAGCAGAGAATAAAAACTAACAAATTCTACCAAACGAATATTAAACATCATATTACCCAATTCCCTCACCTACCGTCTTTCTATATTTTAGCTATTTACAAATTCAGACTTTTGTTTTATTTCGTTTGTCTTATTATTTTAAGTTTGCTTTCCTCTTTTTCGTTTTTTCATTTTTTGGGGTTTCCCTATTTTTTCCGTAAGAATCTGGGAGATGGTAATAACACTTTTTAGGTTCAAAATAAAATGTTTTTTTCCTAATATCATATGAATAAATGCAAATTTAGAGAAATACCTATATGGTCTGAATACTTGTATGGTCCAGCTCGTTTTAGACCTTACGGGTATACTTGCACGGTCGGACCGTACGCGTATGGTCGGACCGTATAGGTATACTCGTACGGTCCGGACCGTACGCGTACGGTCTGAATACCTGTACGGTCTGGAACATAAACAATGACAAAAATCAACCAAATAGCATTACCGGTAAACAAATATTAAACATGTACATGAATGACAAATTGATACTATGTAACTGTTAGTACAGTACTGTTTATGTAATTATCATTAAAATCATTTGACAATTTTAAAAAATGTGCAAATAGATATTGGACAAAAGTTCATTTTTTTACAAATAAGTCTTCCCACATCTTCTTTGGCTTTCAGTAAAACAAATTAAGTACAAATTATTTATGATGCATACAAGTTTAAACAAATTAAGAACAAATCACTTGGGAAAATATCAAGATGTTAAGCATCTTTCCAAGGAAACTGTTACAAAATAATTTAATACATAATTCTCATACATAGATAACTTGCATAGGCACTTGTATACAGGATAACCCTTATGGTGCCCCACCCCCCTTTTTTTCAAAACCTATTATTTTTCATTTTTTCTGTTACATTTCTCACTTTCACTCATACATATGTCAACTATATGCAAATCTACCATCAAACAGTATCTACTATCCATATGGGGTTACTGATATATATCAGTAACCCCATATGGATAGTAGATACTGTTTGATCAGTAACCCCATATGGATAGTAGATACTGTTTGATGGTAGATTTGCATATATAAGTGAATATATCATTGAACCTCAATGTGTATTACCTGGGATATGGACCTTTACCAAGAAATTGATCAAAAGTGTTCATGTGTAAAATATAGGTCGCTGTGACCTTATTTCTGGTGGGTGGTGCCATGTTACCAAGACTCATCGAGTAGTGAAATATTATTGACCCCTTACATGTAGTATTCAAGATATGGACCTTAACCAAAAACTTAATCAACGTCATTCATGCGTAAAATATAGGTCATAGTGACCTCATTTCTAGTGGTTGGTGTCACCTTACCTAAGACACATCTAGTAATGAAATATCATTGACCCCCAACATCTAGTATCTAAGTTATGGACCTTAACCAAGAACTTAACCAAAGTCGTTCATGCATAAAATATAGGTCACAGTGACCTAATTTCTAGTGGGTGATGTAGCCCTACCCAAGACCCATCTGGTGGTGAAATATCATTGACCCCCAACATCTAGTATCTGAGTAATGGACATTAACCAAGAACTTAACCAAAGTGTTACGGACGGACGTACGTACGGACGGACAAGGGTAAAACTATATGTCCGATCCACATACATGGTCGGGCCATAAATATTGACTGAGCCCACATGGAATTAATTACAAATGTACTTGTTCCTCCGACTCTAAATCTAAAAAAAATAGAAGCAAGCGAGTAAAAAAAAATTTTATTAATTTTTTCTGAAATATTAATTTTTAGGAGCTAAATTAACCAATCAAAATTGAGAATTCACATCCCATATGCAATATATAGGTACACTGAACACTAGGACATATTTTAGTATCAAGGAAGCTTAATTTTATTATTTTTATTTAAATGGACTTTGTTGCTAAATATGTAAACCGATTGTCCATTTTTTAACAAGGTTAGGCTACTCTACTTTGTCAGCCAGACGGTGACATCCCGGTAGTCCGACAATCAATAGTCCGACAGCCCATTGGTCCGACAACCCAATAGTCCGACAACCCATTGATCCGACAGCCCATTGGTCCGACAACCCAATAGTCCGACAACCCGATAGTCCGATAATGCCAATATACATGTATTTAATGTTTAATAAAACTTTAAACACAACCAAATAAAAAACATCTAAGCATACAATCTTGACTTCAAATGGATGCTTTATAGAAATTAAATTATATGAATATTGGCAATGATTTCATTTACGTATCACTAACTTTAATTAAGATATAAACTGAAGAAATCATGCCTATTTAAACAAGAGGCTCACAGGAGCCTTAATCGCTCACCTGGTCTTGATGTCAACCCTATGAAGACTTTTGTATAGCTAAATGGGCTGAGAAAAAGCTTTTCTCTATCTGCAATAGTTTTCATTCTATAAGCAATAAACTCTATTTTTTACCTTTAAAGAGTCATAAAGACTTTTGTAGAGCTTAATGAATTTAATGTTTCAGCAAGCAACAGCTTTTCTCTATCTGCAAAAGTTTTCATTCTATAGACCAAAAACAATATTTTTTTTACCTTTAAGGGGGGCGAAACCCTTATTAGAGGTCATCTGACAACTTTGACTCATTCGAAACTTTTGTAGAGCTAAATAAACTGAACATTTTAGCAAGCAATAGCTTTTCTCTTTCAGCAATAGTTTTCATTTTGTAGGCAAAAAACATGAAAAAACGCTATTTTTCACCTTTAAGGGACTGTAACCCGTATAAGGGATCATCTGACAACTTTGACCAAATGGAGACTTTAGTAGAACTTATGATGCTGAAGCAGTAGGGTGGCATCAGATTTTATTTATCTCTTATACTTTTTGATTTACAGGCCAAAGACAGTAGTCTGCATGACCCCCTGGTATATATAGTAGGTAGCCATGTTTTTTTACGAATCAAAAATCGAAACACAAGTTTGGTGCAGGACATCCTAAAGATAATTCATACCAAGTTTCATATTATTCTGATCAGTAGTTTCAGAGGAGAAGATTTTAGAACAATTGTTGATAGACAACGACAGACGACGACAGACGACGACGGACGCCAAGTGATGGCAAAATCTCACTTTGACCTTTGGTCCAGGTGAGCTAAAAGAGAAATAAAAAGCAAAAAATATATGTATGTTACAGGGTAAAATGATCTCAAGGGAGATCCGGAATCCTCCTAGGGCAAATTTGAATTCCGATTTCTCCTAAGACAAATTGGAATTCTGATTTGCTCTGGATATAAACCAGTGCTAATCAGAATTCAAAGGATGGGTTGCGATAAGACCCGTTTTTAGCCCACCGCGAAAGTCAAAAATAAAATTTACTAAATTCTTTCATAAAATGTCTTGTTGGAAAGGTTAATATTTCTATTTTTTGAAAATAAACGTCTGTAGTTTAAAAGATTTTTTATTTTTTAGTAAATGGTGCTTGAAATGAACCACCACAAATGATTTTAACATTGAGCCTATGGGAAAGTGGCGCAAATGAGTGATATATATCCTTCCCGAAAGTATAGCCTTGCACGCGGAACCAGCTCCATATTTTATTCAAAAGCTTGTTTTACTAAAACACATCTTTTGTGAAAGTTTCAAGCTGGTTCCGCGTGCAAGACATACTGAAAATTTAAAAAGACTATAATTTTTGAACTTGTTGTCAGTAGTTAAAAATTATGCGAAATCTCTCCGTTTTCCTCGTTTTTCTGTGAGATTAGCGTTCATTTCAAATTCAAAATTGTTCTTAAAAGTGATGTATATGTATGATGAACCTTTTATAGAATTGTTAACACTGGCTTCAACTATATAAGCACAAAATTTCACTTTATTGAAGCCCTACCTTGAAATTTCTTTTAAATCAAGATGAAATTTTCATTCAAAATGGGTCAATTTTGAACACGATTTTCCCAGCCGTGTTAATGCAAAAGGATTTAAAAGTAGTCTTTCACAACAGTACAATCATTTTGCTACAAAATAAGGTAAAAAGTAAGAGACTATGAAATACTTTTTATTTTTCGCCTACAGATGGGCCAAAATAGGGCCTTATCGCAACCCATCCTTTGTTCCCAGAGAAATTGAGATATCCCTAGGAGGATTCCGGATCCCACTGACTGAACATTGAAAAGTTCTATTTTGAAATTAAAAGAATTTTTTGAATTTTCTTAAGTACATTGTCTTAAATTCAAAATCAAAAACTATATTTTAAAAACAAATTAATCTAAGGCCTTATTATATTTATAAAGATACATTTCTTTTCGTCCGCCCGTCACAATTGTCAGTGCAACTCCTCTGAAACTACTGAACCGAATATCAGCGAAAAGTTGTATAAAAGAAGAACACCATATGTAGTTGTGCATATAACCGGGAAATTTTGATCCTCAAATTTTGTGGAAGTTATGGCCCTTTGAACTTAGAAATTTGCTAAAATCATCATTTATCATCCTGTCAACTAGCGCAACTCCTCTGAAACTACTGAACCGAATAAAATGAAATTTGGTATATATAGGAAGGACACCATATGTAGTCGTGCATATTATGCAAGGAAATTTTTATCCTCAATTTTTTGTGGGAGTTATTGACCTTTAAACTTAGAACTTTAGGGGGAACGGGGGCACATCGATTTTGCATGCAAAAACAAACTTTAATTTAATGATAATAATTAACTTGATTACATTTTCGCGACAGTTTTTCCTGGCAAGTACATGCAAAAGCATATATACCTGGCATTTAGCGTCATTCTATTAAACTCCCAAGTCTGAGTAAATTACAGCCCCAACTTCATTCCTGACAATGAAATACCGTATGTCAGGAGGCTGCATGATTTAAAGCAATTTTATATTGGTTACACACTGACTGTAATTGTGATTGGAAGAGATGGACTCAATAAGCTGCTTTTTCCTATCATGTAGCTAATTTTAACTCGATTTTTATCATGATTGGGAAACAAACCCTCTTCTTTTTAGCGTTCCCCATTGAGCCTAATGTGTATCAAATTTTTCGTCGTTTCCAAATGACAAGCATTTATTCTTGATCATCTTCACAAATGTTATGAAGAAAGAGTCGGAAAACTTGGTTTGTGAAATTTTCAATCCTGACCAGGATCGAACCACGACCCATGGTGTTCGTAGCACTGCACGTTAACAACTTCACCACCGTTTGCCATCGTCATGTAGTTAAAAGGACGGGTACATATAAATTTTATGGTGTTTTGTTTTGTTATTTCTTAAAAGTATACATATGCCTTTTTCTGTAAAGCTTCATGAACAATGTCATTCACTAATTATGCGGGTCCCAGTGTACTCAACAGAGCCCAGCTAGTCGAATTATTGGTATTCTGTGACGATGGGTCAGGGCTCTACCCACAGAGCGATCAGGTTTTGTACCTTGGTGGCTGAATAGGTTGGCTCATGTGTTCAGGGATTGTAAGGCCATAACACTGAAAGCCTGTGTTCAGAGAGCTATGGTATTATGCCCGTTTCGAGTGCACATTTGCACAATTTTCCTCCCCATTTATTACTTCTCAATTTTCTAGTGGCTTTCAAAATTTACTGTTTCATTATTTCCCTTCGGACTCATATTTCTCTTTATTTCATTATCATTTTATCAACCATTTCATGTTCTTCGCCCGTATGTAACATATAATGTTACCCTTAATTGAAAAGTCACTTACACCTAAAAGTTAATCTTATGTGGGACGAACAAACGTACCTACGCACGGGCGTACAGTCCCAATTACAAATGCTGTATTCACATTTGAAGACGAGGCATAATTATAACCCCGATTGAAAAGTGGGGGATATAGAGGTAGGGGTGTCCGTCCGTCCTTCCTTCCATTGCACCTAAAGATACCCATCTCTTATCCCAAATCCTCTTTAACCCCTTGATGGATTTTCATAAAACTTTCACACAGTCTTTATTACATAATGTAGATGTGCACCTTTTATTAAAAAAATTGATCAAAATGATTTTTGGGTTTCCCTAGCAATATATGGCCTGAGCCATCCGACTTCCAGAGGTTACCCATCCCTTATTCGCAACTGCTCCTAAACTCCTCAATGAATTTTCATGAATTTTTCATTCAATGATGTTTGAAGTATAATAAAGACATGATCGATGTGCATCTATTCTAAAATTTGATCAAAATAATATTTAGGTTTTCCCGCTGCAAAACACGAACTTCGTCATTTGACGCCAAGGGGTACCCATCTCTTAAACGCTACTTGTCCTAAACCCTTCCATGGATTTTCATAAAACTTTCACACAATTTTCGTTACATAATGTAGATCTGCACCACTTATTTAAAACATTCTTCTGATTGATTGTTGGCGGGGTGGGGGTATTCATTTGTGAACAGCTGCTCATAATTTTTTATTTATTTTTTTTTTATATTCGATATCGGTCCGATCAACTGGATTCTTGTATGTTGTCGGACTATTGGGTTGTCGGACCAATGGGTTGTCGGACTATTGGGCTGTCGGACCATTGGGTTGTCGGACTATTGGGCTGTCGGACTATTGGGTTGTCGGACTATTGGGCTGTCGGACTACAGACGTGTAACCAGCCAGACATGTCATAATTTTATCTTAATAACTTAAAGGAACATTTTCTTTTACTGGACACTCTTATAAGGATAAGATAACACATTGAGTTGGGCTCTAATATTTATAAATGTTTTATTCATTCAGACTGCTTACTTGACTCAAAAACACAAATCAGATTATATGTTATACAGCTCTGTATCTGACTAGAGGTGTTGTATATCAGTGGAATCAGATTATATGTTATACAGCCTTGTATCTGACTAGAAGTGTTGTATATCTATAGTAGACAACAAGTGGAATCAGATTATATGTTATACAGCTCTATTCTGACTAGATGTGTTGTATATCTATAGTAAACTACAAGTGGAATCAGATTATATGTTATACAGCTCTATTCTGACTAGAGGTGTTGTATATCTATAGTAAACAACACGTGGAATCAGATTATATGTTATACAGCTCTATTCTGACTAGAGGTGTTGTATATCTATAGTAAACAACAAGTGGAATCAGATTATATGTTATACAGCCTTGTATCTGACTAGAGGTGTTGTATATCTATAGTAGACAACAGGTGGAGTCAGGCTACATGTTGTACAGCCTTATATCTGGCTGAAGGTGTTGTATATCTATGGTACTCAACAGGTGGAGTCAGATAACATGTTATAAAGCCTTATATCTGGCTGGAGGTCTTGTATATCTATGGTACACAACAGGTGGAGTCAGATTACGTGTTATACAGCCTTATATCTGGCTGGAGATGTTGTATATCGATGGTAGACAACAGTTGGAGTCAGGTTACATATGTTATACAGCCTTATATATGATTGGAGGTGTTGTATATCTATGGTAGACAAGTTATAAATCCTTATATCTGGCAGAAGGTCTTGTATATCTATGGTACACAGCAGGTAGAGTCAGATTATAGGTTATATAGCCTTTATTTCTGGCTGGAGGTGTTTTACAGCTATAGTAGAGAACAGATGGAGTCAGATTGCCTTATATCTGACTGGAGGTATTGTTTATCTAAGGTTGACAACAGGTGGAGTCAGATAACATGTTATACAGCCTTATATCTGGCTGTAGGTGTTGTTAATCTATGGTAGACAACAGGTGGGGTCAGGTTACATGTTGTACAACCTTATATCTGACTGGAGGTGTTGTATATCTACGGTAGACAACAGGTGGTGTCAGGTTACATGTTGCACAGCCTTATATCTGGCTGGAGGTGTTGTATATCTATGGTAGACAACAGGTGGTGTCAGGTTACATGTTGCACAGCCTTATATCTGGCTGGAGGTGTTGTATATCTATGGTAGACAACAGGTGGAGTCACAGGTCACATGTTATATAGCATTATATCTGATTGAAGGTGTTGTATATCTTTGGTAGACAACAATTGGAGTCAGACTGTATCTGACGGTAGAGTTATTGTGTATCTATGGCTGGAGGTTTTTTCTGATCATCTATGGTAGAGGCCAGATTATTTATTTCCAGTTTCAATGCCAGATTATTTATTAACAAAAAATCCAACGCCCCCATCGGAATCAAGTTGTCATTCCCTAAGGGCCGGGTCCTGTGATTAGGAATTATTAGGGGACGACCGTTTGATTCTGAGGGGGGGGCTGGAAGTTTCGGTCGAGACATATTATTTCTTTTCAAAATTCATGAAATATTGCGGGCCAGAATTTATTTTTTGCTGCTATACGTGGCTAGAATATTTATTTTCTGCATACAATAGCTTAATTTAGCAACAGTCAAGGATCTTGGGACAGATTATTTATTTTTTTGCAAACAGAGGCCAGATTATTTATTTCCAACTTTTTCCAGGCCAGAATATTTATTTACACAAACTGCCAGGCCCCCTCCCTCAAAATCAAATGGTCGTCCCCTTATTATCAAACTGTATATTCATATTTGGTTTTTGCTGTAACAAATAAAAGCAGTCAATCTAGGAACACACGTTTTGTACCACATTTATTTGTGCATTGATATATAATCATTTTTACTTTTATTAAACGGTTCAGTCTAGACTATAATTTTATCTAATACGATTATAGAAAAGGGATTTCCAGATTTTCCAAATATAGACTAGGGTATTTTTGTTTTAAGCCACTTCAATGCGCATGCGGAAAATTTCTGATCCGAGGCATTGTATTTTTCTGTGACCCACACTCAAATTTCCTTCCTTGTTTGAGGCCTTGTTTACCATTGAACGGGGGTTGGACACCGTGAAAACTGCGGAAAAGAAATAATTTAACAGAATGTACCTTTTCTTGGGTGCAGTAACATTGTTTGTTGCATATACACATGCTTTTTATCTTCCTGGATTAGCCCCTGTTGTATACTGTGACAGTACAGTGACAGACAAAAAATGCAAGGTAAAAATGTCCTTTGAGCATGTTGAGTATCAAGATATTTATCCAGTAGTGGCCTCCAGGCCTGGGGTAATGCAACTGCGTAATGCAAATGCATTGTAATCATTACATTTTTTTTTCAGTAATGCAAAGTAATGTGTAATGCACAAATTATGCATTACATGTAATCATAGACCTGTATATTAAAATTTACAGGTCTATGATGTAATGTAATGCATTACTTGGGTAAAAAATTGTGTAATGCACTCATTACATGGCATTACATGTCATTAATGGGGCTTGTTTAGGGGGGGGTACCAATATCCCATATCCCCGTTATTTTTTCATCAAATATCCCATATCCCAAAAAGTGTTTTTCCAATATCCCATATCCCTGTAAATAAAATGGACTTAAATATCCCATATCCCAGTAAGTTTTGCCTCAAATATCCCGTATCCCATGAAAAAATTGTTTGAATATCCCATATCCCAATATACCCTAAGGCTAAACAAGCCTCATTAATATTTTTTCTTATTTTGTACATCTGAAATAAAAAGAACCATTTTTGAATGAGAAAATAAAATAAAAAATAGTCTTTGAAAACAAATTATTATAGGGTTTAAAACAGAAAGTTGTCAATCAACCCCTTAATCCAATAATAATATTATATAATTATTCATTTATATGTACTTTTATTTGAAAATTTATAAAAAGTTTAAATTATGCAATGGTGCACTTAGGCCAAAAAAAAAAGTAGGTGAGTTTACTGTCACCCTACCCTACCTAATTTTTACCCCCCTACCCTAAAGTTTTTTTGAGCATTTTCCATTAAGCACTATTAAAGTCACAAAGCTGCCCCCATAGACTCAAGGTAAAAAAAATTATAAAAAAAAAATAATTTCCTACCTACCGACCCTAATTTTTTTCAGCATGTGACAGTAAACACACATACTTTTTTGTTTGGCCTTAGCAACATGACACTATAGTCCTTTTTAGAAAGTATTTTCCGGACGTGCAGACCTGAGAAATCTTTTACTTATGCACTACAGGTTAACGACTTCCGGGTAGGCCTCTCCATTGAAAATCTGTTGAAGTTAACTAAATTCGTCAACTTGTTAAAACATTTTAAATCTGATTGCCAAAGTCTAAAATTACATTGTACTAAAACATACGTTAACATCCAAGACTTCACTCCAAACCAGTTTATTTGTACCGGGAATGGGAAATTACGCCAAAATCGGATAGGGATAAATTGATGTTTTACCTTAGCTCAACGTTGTTCACACCATGAGGCCGACCCACAAAGGGAAACTACTCTTGCAAAAATGAAAACAAAAGAATCGGAATCGGAATTCCGGGTGACTTTTTGAAAAGGGCTATGATTGTCTGTAGTAAAGTAAGAAAAGAGAGACTAAAAAACCCCAAAAACACCCTTAAATAGCTTCATTTGATGCTTGCAATTAAGATAGATGTCTTCAGGCATAACAATGGCATTTTTATTGTCCTAATTTGTTTTTATTACAATTAGATATATTCACTTTTATGAAAGGACAAAAGACCAAAGGATTTAATCTTTAAATATAATTAATTGTAAAAACAGAAATGACATGCCTGTCTATAGTGGACTTGCAGAAAACACTATTTTCTGATTTATTCAAGAAGATTTCAAAATTGAAAGAATAAAAATCCACCAAAAACTATACAGTCCGAAAACTGGTGGTATTTAAACAATAGAATGAGAGCTCTTCGTCAGAAAAGATAGGAAAGTCCATTCGAATGTTTATCCTGGTTGTCAAGTGAATTAAAAGTTCTTTCTAGCAAAAAAGTTCATTCCATTTTAAGTTATGTTGTTTAAATGAACTATTCTGAATTAAAAGAGTTTATAAAAGTAACAAATTACATTTATAATGCATGTAATTATGTGGATATTTATAAAATGCATACGGTGGAACTGAAATGGATCACACAACCTTAACGTTTATATAAAAAATAGAAAAAAATACACTATTCTTTCCATCTTCAAATTTTCAGACATGTACTGCAAGAGGTTAAGCCAAAATAAAATTATGAAAAAGGCCCTTTTTCTAGTCCGTCTTGACAACCGTCTTCTTAAAAGTACATGATTTACCTGTTGAATTTGATTACTTCATAGAACATGTTTACCTTTTTGACCGGTGTCCGTAAATTGGGATCAACAACATATGAATTTGCATTGTATTGGATTAAATGTCCAATTCAATCTTCAGTCATCCGTTTTAAAATAGGAATGCTCCCCTTTTATCATGTTTATTATTAATGAAAGATAGAACTTGGTTGTGTCCCTTGAAAGTTTTTCATAGTACACATTGAATTCAAATGGATCGTTAAGTGATAACAGTAAAATATAATTTCCAAACTAATATCTGTCGTAAGAAAAGGTAATAACCTAACATTCCCACAAATTTCGAGAATGTACTGCAGGTATTACCCTTGTGTGATTTTTTATACGACCGCAAAAAATTTGCGGACGTATAATGGTATGATGCTGTCATCGTTGTCGTCGTTGTCGTTGTCGTCGTCATCTGTTAACTTTAGTGTATACACGATAACTTTAGTTCTAGTTATCCAAATGCAATGAAATTTGACAATGATATTTTTTACCATTAAAGGATGGATGGGATTGATTTTGGGAGTCCCCCCTTTTTTCGTTTATTAAAGGTTGAGTTGACATTTTAATTTTTTTCAACGCCCAGCAAGTTTCACCTGATTTTTAAATTTTAAATTTTAAATTATCCGTCTAAATTTCAAAATTGTCTAAACCCTAAGGTTCTTCCTACCCCAGACATAGGTTGAATATCTTAGTAATATTTTGGTTCCCCAGTTTGGTATTTTTGGTTATACTGTTCTATGCTCTTCATATTCATACAGTGTTTGTCTATGCTAATTATTTATAAAAACCCAGGCTATAAAACAAACAAATTTGTAAAACCATATACATGTAAAGATTAGTGATCAAAACATCCTAATTTTGTGTAATTGTTAATAGGTAGCTAGGGCTTGTGTATTTATAAGAATGAAACATACATGTATTTAAAAAAATGCTGAACTTGCATATTTTAAAGGCCATATCAAGTTAATTTATAGACATAATATAGAATGGATGTATAGTGAGCTGCAAAGTTAGAAGGGGTGTCCGTGTGCCAACAGTGTTGAAAATCATCTTTTGATGGTATTGTAAGGTTGGTATTGTATTTGGGGATTGTGGCCCCTACCGTTTTAGAAAAAAGGGCTAAAACGGGTGTATTGACAAAACTGTTGTAGAATGTTTATTATTCATTCGATTTTGAAAATTCTTTTTTGATTGAATTCATCATTAAATTCTGTCAACTAATGTGTCAATGGTTTTGATATATATTGCACTGTTACATTGCTATTGGGGGTCAAAAAGGGGCCACACCCCAAAAATTGACTTTTTTATTTGTGGTCCGATTTTCAAAATCTTTTTTTCATTGGAATCCTTGTGAAAATCCCTGCCTGCGTTTTTCAATCAGATTTGCAATATCTCTTACCATTTTTGAGCAATTAGGGGTCAAAGGGGACAAAAACGCCATTTTTTAAAGTTTGTCAAGGTAAATATTTTTATACCAAAAATAAAGTTGTAGTGTGCCAGCCAATTGTTATGAAGTTTTAATATGATGATTATTTTCATTAAAAGAATGTTGGTTTGAATTTGGGGTTTGATGTCCCAACTGTCTTAGAAAAAAGGGCCAAAGGGGCTAAAACAGGTGCATTGACAAAACTGTTGTAGAATGTTTATTATTCATTCAATTTTGAAAATTCTTTTTTGTTGTTGAAGTGTTCATAAAATTCTGTCTACTAAATGTGTCAATGATTTTGATATGTATTTCACCATTACATTGCTACAGGGGGCTTAAGACAGGCCACGCCCATAAAATCAACTTTTTTATTTGTGGTCCGATTTTCAAAATTCTTTTTTCATTAGATTCCTTGTAAAAATCCCTGCCTTATTTTTAAATCAGATTTGCAATATCTTTTACCGTTTTTGAGAAATAAGGGGTCAAAGAGCCAAAGAATTGTAAATTAATACATCTATAGAAATAAGGCTTTTTGTATTAGATATATGTGTCAAAAATGCATTTTTAAGTCCACCACAGGATGCATTTGTCAAAAAGCTTTGTAAGTCAACCATGGGCTTCATGTGACCAAAGCATTGGACTATCCATATTGGACCTACAACGTACAGGGTTCAACTTGTTGCGGGCTTAGCTTTTTATTTTTAAATAGAAAATGTATGAATAATGTGACTTATAGCTAAAATACAAGAGGGAAAACAAAACCCAAGACTCAGATAACAGCATTATGAATAGATAAATATACATAAATATATTATGGTTTAGGAAAAGGATTCTTCAGACTTGCACCACCCTTGAAATTTTAACTGTGGTGATCCCTGACTATATTTGTTAAATTTTATCATAAATACTTTTTAATCATGTTTAAATCACTCACTATTAAAATATGTTTTAATAGTGTTCTCATTTAGTTTTTTTCTCGCCTGCGACGAATAGTCGGGGAAGGCGAGACATAGGTATTACTTTCCGACGGCGGCGGCGGCGTCGTAAACTTTTTTTAAGACTTTTGTGGACAATGAATTGCTTGAAAAGTATAATAGCTAGGCATCTGATATTTGGTATACAGACAGTTCAGGTTATGGTCTACGCAACTGTCACCATGCCGTTTGACCCTGACCCCATTTTTACGCTCCAGTGACTCTGTGAACTTAGGTCTTTTTTCAGGCCGTAAACTTTTTTGTAAGACTTTTGTGGACGATGAATTGCTTGAAAAGTATAATAGCTAGGCATCTGATATTTGGTATACAGACAGTTCAGGTTATGGTCTACGCAACTGTCCCCATGCCGTTTGACCCTGACCCCATTTTCACGCTCCAGTGACTCTTTGAACTTAGGTCTTTTTTCAGGCCGTAAACTTTTTTGTAAGACTTTTGTGGACGATGAATTGCTTGAAAAGTATAATAGCTAGGCGTCTGATATTTCGAATACAGACAGTTCAGGTTATGGTCTACGCAACTGTCCCCATGCCATTTGACCCTGACCCCATTTTCACGCTCCAGTGACTCTGTGAACTTAGGTCTTTTTTCAGGCCGTAAACTATTTTGTAAGACTTTTGTGGACGATGAATTGCTTGAAAAGTATAATAGCTAGGCATCTGATATTTCGAATACAGACAGTTCAGGTTATGGTCTACGCAACTGTCCCCATGCCGTTTGACCCTGACCCCATTTTCACGCTCCAGTGACTCTGTGAACTTACATATAGGTCTTTTTTCAGGCCGTAAACTTTTTAGTAAGACTTTTGTGGACGATGAATTGCTTGAAAAGTATAATAGCTAGGCATCTGATATTTAGTATACAGACAGTTTAGGTTATGGTCCATGCAACTGTCACCATGCCGTGTGACCCTGACCCCATTTTCACGCTCCAGTGACTCTGTGAACTTAGGTCTTTTTCAGGCCGAAAAACTTTTTTGTAAGACTTTTATGGAAGATGAATTGCTGGAAAGTTATAATAGCTACAATGTAGGCATCTGATATTGGGTAAACAGACAGTTGCCGTTATGGACAACGCAACTGTCACCATGCCGTGTGACCCTGACCCCATTTTCACGCTCCAGTGACTCTGAACTTACATGTAGGTCTTTTTCAGGCCGAAAAACTTTTTTGTAAGACTTTTATGGAAGATGAATTGCTGGAAAGTTATAATAGCTAGGCATCTGATATTGGATAAACAGACAGTTGCGGTTATGGACAACGCAACTGTCACCATGCCATGTGACCATGACCCCATTTTTACGCTCCAGTGACTCTGTGAACTTAGGTCTTTTTTCAGACAGAAAACTTTTTGTAATACTTGTGTGGACAATGGATTGCTTGAATAGTATAATAACTAGGCATCTGTTATTAGGTATACTGACACTTTTTGTGTTTATATCAAGAAATGAAAGCTAAGGTAGTTGATTTTAGCGATGGTGCCGGCAGGCGAGACATACTTTTAGTGGCCACACTTGTTTAGTATACATGCACTTATCATGCTTATTAATTGATACTGAACTGGATGTTATGCAGGTTATGAGGTCAAAACCATAAAATACCAGACATTAAACAAATATTGTAGTCAGAATATGTGTCATTTGAAACAATACTGGTACAATACTGCAATAAACATGATAAAATTTTGAAAATAAACAATACTGGTACAATACTGGAATAAATTTTTGTTCTAGTATTGTTAACATTACTGGTATATCAGTACAGAAGATCCCAATAGACAATAGACAATAGGACCGCAAAATAATTGCGGAGGTACAATGATATGATGCTGTCGTGGTCATCTGCGTTGTTGTTGTTGTTTGGTCACTCTCGTGAGGTGTTTTTGATAGCAAGGCGTTTTCGATAGCTAATCTTGAAGTACATCTGCGGGTCACCTGCAAGCATTTTTCCGGTACAATTCCAGAAAGTGAAAGTTCAAAGATACAAAATTTAGGTCAACCGTCCGACATCATCTAAAAATGCTTCTATAATTGTTTGTGATCTTTTTCTTGTTTAGTATACATGCACTTATCATGCTTATTAATTGATACTGAACTGGATGTTATGCAGGTTATGAGGTCAAAACCATAAAATACCAGACATTAAACAAATATTGTAGTCAGAATATGTGTCATTTGAAACAATACTGGTACAATACTGCAATAAACATGATAAAATTTTGAAAATAAACAATACTGGTACAATACTGGAATAAATTTTTGTTCTAGTATTGTTAACATTACTGGTATATCAGTACAGAAGATCCCAATAGACAATAGACAATAGGACCGCAAAATAATTGCGGAGGTACAATGATATGATGCTGTCGTGGTCATCTGCGTTGTTGTTGTTGTTTGGTCACTCTCGTGAGGTGTTTTTGATAGCAAGGCGTTTTCGATAGCTAATCTTGAAGTACATCTGCGGGTCACCTGCAAGCATTTTTCCGGTACAATTCCAGAAAGTGAAAGTTCAAAGATACAAAATTTAGGTCAACCGTCCGACATCATCTAAAAATGCTTCTATAATTGTTTGTGATCTTTTTCTTGCAAGCTGCCATATTTACAGCCATTTTCATAAACCTGTTAACGAGCAAATTGTTTTATTGATATTAAATTTTCCCTACCCACTATAATGATCAAACTTATTTGTGTTGTCTACTTTATTAACCGGCATAAAGAGCAAAAATAGTTTCATTTTGACCTAATTAAAAATATTGTGTACTACGTCATCAAAATTATTGAATTTACCTGATGTTTCATTGTAGGTAGGAAATACAGCGACCTCTATTTAGGCATCAATTGTAAATGAATAGTAAAAATTTTCGGAAATTTTAATTGTTGCATTTAAAGTTAAGATGTAGGAAGATGCACTTGAAAATTTATTTTATTTTTATTTAATGTAACAACAACAAAATACTGTACAATTATTAAGTTTCAGTCTGTGCCAAAAACTCTTTCAGCCACTAGACATTTGGGCTAGCAAATTTCTAATTCCACCAGACCGAATCAGATTCAAGCAGACCATTTTTTTTTCAAGCTAAAAGTACCATACCAAGCACTGCACCAGTAAACAATACAATGACATGACAAAAGAAATGAGCTTGGTCTAACTAATATTTTTTTCCAGATTTTTAAAAGGTAAATATCGGAGTGCCTTCTTTTATTTTGAGAAATATAATAGAAGACAAGTAAAGATATATTCTGCTTTATTTTTCAATACATATTGATATTTTAAAATATATTGCATTTTGCATTCAATTGCATAATACATTGGCCATGTCAGTCATTCATCTTTATTTATTTTCTTGGTTGATGAACAATAACAAAAAAAAACACCATATGGATGTTCAAAATGGCAGATTTTCGTTCATTTTTTATTTGGCATCTTTCCATTCAACGTACATATCCCCGTATAAATTGTACGTGTTTCCCAAAGAAAAAAAATCATTTGAAAGTCGAGAATCTCTTTTCCAATGACAAAAATTATCTGTTATTTCAAGAAAATTATGAAGAGCGAGTAACAACTTAATATAATCAAGTATCTTGTTACCCTCGTACACGTTTAAAATCATCCATATAAACGTACCGTGTTAAAATGCCTTAAAACTGCGATTTATTTATCTGAATTTCTCCATTTTTTTGTAAATAATTCAAGAATAACTTGACCTTTATTTACTGACCAATGCGCATATGCAAGAGGAAACCATTCCATTCGGAAGGTTTTGCGCATGTTGGTAGTGTAGAGCGTTAACTCTCTACATCCGAATGCAGGATTTCCCCCTGACGTCACGGAATCCGTTTTTAGCTCACCTGACCCGAAGGGTCATGTGAGCTATTGTCATCACTTGGCGTCCGTCGTCCGTCAGTTAACTTTTTAAAACTTTAACTCCTCTGACACCATAAGTCCACTTGAAACCAAACTTGGTATGGTTGTTCATTAGCATTCGGTGCTTAGAACTGATGTGGGGATTTTTGATTTGTCGTAAAACATGGCCGCCATGGCTAAAAATAGAGCATAAGGGTAAATGGCAGTTTTTTGCAAATAACTCAAAATTCTGGCAAAAGGTAAAAGTGATCAGCACCTCAAGATCTACCTACCCTGAAATTTTGAAGAAAATCCAACGACCCATGTAGGAGTTATTGCCCTTTTTGTGGATTTTTTGCAAATTTTGCACCTGTTTAGCTCAATATCTTGAAAACTATACAAGATAATTAAGAAATTTAAATTGCATATTGTTAAGCACATCAAGATCTACAAAATATGTAATAGGGTCAACGTTGTAGGACCTTTCCTTTTAGGAGTTATTGCCCTTAGAACATCAAAATTGAGCATTTTAACAGCATTTCCTCATTACATTGAAAACGTTAACTCCTCTGACACTTTAAGTCCAATTGGAACCAATCTTGGTATTGTTGTTTATTAGCATTAGGTGTATAGAACTGATGTGGGGATTTTTGATCGGTCGTAAAACACAGCCACTGTGGCTAAAAATTGAACATAGGGGTACATGGCAGTTTTTTGCAAATAACTCAAAAACGTTAACAGATTTCAAAATTTTGATTGGACACAAAAGTGATCAACACCTCAAGATCTACCAGCTCTGAAATTTTGAAGAAAATCCAACAACCCATGTAGGAGTTATTGCCCTTTTTGTGGATTTTTTGCTAATTTTGCACCTGTTAAGCTCAATATCTTGAAAACTATACAAGATATTTGAGAAATTTAAATTGCATATTGTTAAGCACAACAAGATCTACAAAATATTTAATTGGGTCAACGGTGTAAGACCTTTCCTTTGAGGAGTTATTGCCCTTAGAAGGTCAAAATTGAGCATTTTAACAGCATTTCCTCATTACATTGAAAACATTAACTCCTCTGACACTTTAAGTCCAATTGGAACCAAACTTGGTATTGTTGTTTATTAGCATTAGGTGTATAGAACTGATGTGGGGATTTTTGATTGGCTGTAAAACATGGCTGCTGTGGCTAAAAATAGAAAACTAGGTTAAACTGCATTTATTTGCTAAAAACTCTATAAGGGTGACATATTTTTAGATTTTGATTGAGAACAAAAGTGATCAGTACCTTAAGATCCACCATATTGTCAGATGACCCCCTAATTAATCTTATGACTCTTTCAACATCAAATAGATTTTGCCTAATAACCTTGACTTCAGGCACATATGTCAGGTGAGCGATTCAGGCTCCTGGGAGCCTCTTGTAAAATTATATATTTATTGAAAATGGCCGATTTCAAGGAGACGCTGATATAAAAACAGAGAAAAACAGATCTTTATTGGATAATAAATGAAAGATAAATGTAAAAATACTGAATAATATATATTGATTACTTTCAATTCACTAGACCGATCGGACCAGTAACTACCGAAATTAACTAGACCGATCAGATTTGTAATAGACACGGGCATCGGGCTATCCGTTAACATCGCACACTGAGTTTTCAAAAATACCTAAGACCACCATTGATTCACCATTGTCTGTTAAATTTAGTGTTACCACAATAACTTAAGTTCTAGTAATTCGATTGCTATGAAATTTGATAATGATTTTCCTTACCATAAAAGGATGGATGGGATTGATTTTGGTGGTCCCCCTTTTTTTCATTTATAAACTAGGGGCCAAAAATGCTACTTTTTAAATTTTTTTCCCACAATATCATTTGTTCTGGTTTACCAAATGCTGTGAAATTTTACAATAATGTTCATACCATAAAAGGATGAATGGGATTGATTTTCGGGTACCCCCCTCAGGTCGCAAGGTCGCTTTTAAAAAGGGCCTGAGGTCGCAAGGTCGCTTTTAAAAGGCATATTTTGGCGGAGGTCGCAGGTTGTTTGATTTTATGAAGTGTAGGTCGGAAGTCGCCCTTAAAAAGCCCTCAGGTCGCAGGTAGCTTTTAACCCTGTTGCAAGTTTTTGTTTCATTTCCATTTGCAAATTAATGCATGAGTAATGGCCCTTTGAACTTTGAAAATTCACTGAAATTTTATTTTCTGCACTTTTTTATAATGAACTGATCAAGTTTAGGTCGGTAGAGGACTATGTAATTTGTTTTGAAATACTGACTCAGAATGCTTGTTTGTTTTGCCTTTTTCCTTGGATATTTGAGTATTGATATATATCTTTATTTGTTAAATAAAAATCCAAAAAAGAAAACTTACTGAGAGGTTCTCTGAAAAGTAAACATGTCTGTGTGAAAGTGAAACTTTACTGGCAGCCACAGTGTTAACTTTTGTGTTAAGGTTTTATGAGCACCTCAATATCTCAGGAACTACAAAAAAACATGTATAAGTCCTAGGTTGATTAAACTAGGTATACATACATGTATGCCCATTTTAGTAGCTTAGCAAAGTTGCATCCTCATCTTTTGACCATGACCTTGATTTTCTGGTGGAATAACTTTGACAATTTTTGGCCTGATTTCCCAGAGTGAAAAATCCAGGTTTTAAAATCATGAAAATGGTGAATGTCAGGCAGTGGATGAGAGGGCGGGAAGAAATTTTCGTAACAGTTTTCTCAGCAATTACTCATCACAGCGACTTGATTTTGTTTACAGCATCAGGGTGGGGTCCCATAACATGAAATTCGATTTCAGGTCTGTCGCCCACCTACACTGTACTTCCTGTTTAATGAAATCGGCCATTTTTTACATAAACAGATTTTCATTACATATAATACACGTAGCAATGTCTTGAAGAACTATAAGTCCTAGGCTGATGAAACTTGGTATTCTGAGCTGGGTCTGGCAGTTTGCAGCGATTCAAATTATTTATTGTCTAAATTTTGCAAGAAAATTGATTCTGTGAAAGTATTTTATTTTCTACATCGTGTTAAATACTACAGAATCTTAATTGGAACATATTTTTATGCCGGGGGGGGGGGGCATTAAGTTTTACTCATGTCCATACGTACGTCTGTACAAATTTCCGTCAAGCTTTTCTCAGGAACCATGCATGAGAATGATTTGAAACTTGGTAGGATGGTTCAGTATGACAAACTATACGTCCTAAGCAATTTTGAGACCTGTCAGACATCTACTTCCTGTTTTGGATTTAGGCCAATGTTAAAATATGTGAACATGACTATGAAAATTTCTGTCAAGCTTTTCTCAGGAACCATACATGAGAATGATTTGAAACTTGGCAGGATTGTTGAGAATGATAAACTACATGTCCTAAGCAATTTTGAGACCTGTCTGACATCTACTTCCTGTTTGGGACTTAGGCCAATTTTAAAGAATGTGAACATGATAAGAAAATTTCCGTCAAGCTTTTATCAGGAACCATACATGAGAATGATTTGAAACTTGGTAGGATGATAGTTCAGTATGACAAACTATATGTCCTAAACAATTTTGAGACCTTTCGGACATCTACTTCCTGTTTGGGACTTAGGCCAATGTTAAAATACATGTATGTGAACATGACTATGAAAATTTCCGTCAAGCTTTTCTCTAAAACCATACATGAGAATGATTTGAAACTTGGTAGGATTGTTGAGTATGACAAAATATATGTCCTAAGCGATTTTGAGACCTGTGGGACATCTGCTTCCTGTTTGGGACTTAGGCCAATTTTAAAGTATTTGAACATTATATGAAAATTTCTGTCAAGCTTTTGTTAGGAACTGTATACCAGAATGATTTGAAACTTGGTAGTATGGTTCAGTATCTATGACAAACTATATGTCCTAAGCGATTTTTAGACCTTCCGGACATCTACTTCTGGTTTGGGTCTTAAGCAAATGTGAAAATATGTGAACATTATATAAAAATTTCCGTCAAGCTTTTCTCAGGAACTGTACACCAGAATGTTTTGAAACTTAGGATGGATCAGTATGACAAACTGTATGTCCTAAGCGATTCTCAGACCTGTCAGAATTCTACTTCCTGTTTGGGGCCAGCGGGGTTATCCTTGGCCCATGGACACATTCTTGTTTATTTTCTCAAAGATACATGAAGATGACACTGAATATATATTTACGAAATTGCCACCCCCCATCAAAAACAAATGGTTGTCCCCTCATTTCCACCAGAATAATATGTCATCACCACAAACATTAAACAATGTATTCAGTTAAAACATGGCCTTGTTAATGTTATGATTGTTTACTTATTTTGTATCCACACAAGTTACAATGTATGCAATGTAACATGCGTACAAAATTAAAAATTGACTACATTACATACATGTAAGCGTGTTCAAAAATGTACCTCTGAACATGTTCAAGTACATGTATATTAGGTGGTAATAATTTTGAAAATTTGCTTTTATTTTGCAGCATGACCTAAAAATCTTTGTGAACCGTTTGAAATCAGTGGAAACAGTTCTGCCTTATGAATATAACAGGTTTGTAATTGAACATATTAAATGCTAGATAAATGAAAAAAACTCTGAAAGTTGACAATACATGTATGTTTACATGTTGCAGCTTGCAATCAATCCTTGTGGCTTACGATTTAGACATTAATATTTTTCATGCTTTTATGTTAAAAAGTAAATCTTGGTAGAACTTAAAATAATCCTCACTATTGCTAACCAAGCCTCTGACTGAGAAATAAAATTTTGATAATCCTGGTAACAAGTAGTTGCTGAGATAATCATGTGATTCCCTTTTAATTTGTTGATTCTCCAGTTTTTGTTTTTTTGTGATGCCATTCAAGTAAACTACATGTAAGCTTTAAGTCAAAATAAATTCCCATTTTCTTGATTATTTTTATGACTTGTGAACATCTGAATTTTGATAGAATGCTGGGCAAACACCATTTAAAAACATTAATTTTACTTAAAAGGTATATTAATGACAAATCACTCTTGTCATGCTTGTTGTCAAAATGTTTGTGCACACACATTTTTGTCTTTCCAAAAATCTGAAAGAAACATTATGTTTTATTTAATTACTTGCAATGGCAATGTTATAACTATCAATTGTTAAGCTTACAAGCACTTCTATATACTTCAAGGCATGTCAGTTGATGAAACTTTGTATCCATTTGCCTTGGTGGTACATACATGTATGTAGCTTAGAAAAGCTGCATCTCTATCTTTTAACATTGATTTTTGATTTTCAAATTAACTTTGATAGTTTTTAGTGGTATTTAGAGTTTGATTATTAAATAAATTCATGAATGCATAATAATAGGAGATTTAACAAAGAATTTTGATGGTGTTGGCTGGTCAGGTGTCTGTTATATTTTCATGTTGATCATACCACTGATAGTCTTTTAATACCATACATGAAGTTATAACCTTAATCAATTACATGTATTTTGAAACAGCGGTGCACTTAAAAAACTAAAGCAAAATAAATGGACCATAGACAGAGAGATTTAGAAATAGTGACTAGATAAAATTTTGAAGCAAGTTCTTGTATTTATTTTCAGTTTTGATTTCTGTACAGATGATGACGATGATTCTCCAACATTAAACCTTGGACAGATCCTTATGGGGGATAGGATAAGACCATCACCTTATAATGTATGTACACATATCAGGATTTTGAACATTCATATAAAGGCAATATTTACTGCATGTCCTCATGTATTTTGAACAAAAAAAATGAAAATAAACTAAAACAAGAGGCTCCCAGGAGCCTAAATTGCTCATCTGGTCTTTATGTCGACCCTGAAAGCCCTATAAGGGGTAATCTGTCAACCTCCACCCTATAAAACATTTTGTAGAGCTAAATGAGCTGAACATTTAAGCAAGCAAGGCTTTTCTCTATCTACTATTGTTTCATTCGGTAGGCCAAAAACATAAAAAAACTTATTTTATGGGCTGCAACCCCTATTTGGAGTTGTCTGACAACTTCAACCCTATTGTGACTTTTGTAGAGCTAAATGGGCTGAACATTTAAGCAAGCAACAGCTTCTCTCTACCTGCCATAGTTTTCATTCCATAAGCCAAAAGCATGAAAAAATGTTATTTTAGGGGCCGTAACCTCTATATGGGGTCATATGACAACTTCCACCTAATGGTGACGTTTGTAGAGCTAAATGAGCTGAATATTTAAGCAAGCAACAGCTTTTCTACCTGCTTTAGTTTTCGTTCCATTGGCCAAAAACTTGAAAAAACGTTATTTTAGGGGCAACTTTCTAGAGGAAAGGGGGTTCCAATCTCTGGATCTGGTACTAATGGAGTGACTGATATTTTTATTTCAGATGAAATTCAATCAGCCGATAAATTGTAAAAGTGTCTGCATGAAGGATTATGCTAAGGATGACAAAGACAAATCTAAGAAACTCAAGTTCTTGAAGAAAGGCATTCTGTTGAACTATAACCATTATTGGTAAGGCTTAAAAAATATAATACCAAGAACACAATATGAGTAAGTAACTATGAAAATACAAAGAGTTTTAGATAAATGAATAGAATTATAACTACATGTATACATTCAAAGTTTGGGAAGTATAATAGCAATTACCCTGTCTGTCTGTCTACCACTCTTTCTTTTTGTTCACATAATGTGTATTTTGCATTACAATGGATAGAATGCATTCCACCATATTCATTTATAACATACCTGTTGAGTCAACAGTGTTGACCCTCCCGCTTTTTGCGGGAGACTCCTGCTTTTGGGACCATTATCCCGCTAGAAAACCATCTCCCACCTAGGAGACCCCTTTCTCCTGTTTTCTTAGCCCCCTAGCCAGTTTGTTCAAATAGTGCATTTAAATTTAGATTTTTGAAAGCTAAAAATTAAGCTTTATACCTCCAATAGTCTAAGAAAATTTAAATGTTCTAACATTCCTAAATAATAAAAAGTGATAATAATAGTGTTGTTGATTTGTCAAAATAGAAATGCATTTTATTTTATTTCTGATTTCTAAAAGACATTTGTGAGTTTATATGTAAGACCTTTAGTTAACCAAATATCAAAAAGATGTTTTCAAATTTATTATACCCCACGCAACTTGCGATGGGTATAATGTTTTTGACTGGTCCGTCCGTCTGTGATCAAAGTTTGTGAACTGTGAAAGTCTGTCAATCAACCAATTCCTGTTAAACCTGCCAACTTTGGCTTTTTTCACTAAATTTTCAGGGTTGAAAATTTTTGTCACAGATTTCTCAGCAACTGTAAATCATATTATTTTGATAGTTTGTATGTAGCTTTAGAAGTCCTATATGGTGGGATACATTTTCAGGTCTGTCACACTTTTACTTCCTGTTTTACGAGCCGACCTTGAAAGACAACAACTCTGACTTTTTTATTCCTAACTCAAAATAGATAATCTCTGTCCATAATGTGGACGCGTGGGGTATGTGAGCATGCTCACTAAGGTTCTTTCATATTTTTGGGGGAGGCTCAAAACTGATTTATTATTACTTTAAAAAATGTTTTCATTTAGGATTTTTACATGTATTAGTCAACAACTAAAATGACTGAGCAAAGAACGGACACTTTAAAAGGATTGATACTTATTGAAATGACAGACTAAGCTGGCCCCAGCCCCACAAAACAATAAAAAAAATCCCATGTCGGTGCTTGAAAAAATTCTAAACTCTTATAGTAATAACAATGATTTGAGAATATTCTCAGATTTAACATTTTTAGGTTTTGTGGCACCCAAGGCCTGATCTATAACAAAATAAGAGAATGCCATATATAAGCTTTAGAATTATTGTTCAAAGGACATAATTACATGTATCAATAAATATTTTGATAATGTTATTTTTTAGGATTGTTGATAATATGCCTTTAACCTGGTGTTACGATGTGGAGGATGGACAGAAATATTGTTCTACAGGGTTCCCTATTGGATGTTATGTTGACAAAAATGGAAAACAGAAGGATGCTTGTGTCATCAGTGTAAGAATCCTTTAATCAGATGATTCAACATTTATAATAGATTTATACTTAAATCTTTTTTTTTTTGTCTTGTCTGTGACGAAAGGTCTGAAAGATGACACTTAGGTATAACTTGGTGTCAACTTTTGGTAAAATTAATTTCTTGTAAAATATAATACCTATGGTAGTCATCTAATATTATTATATACAGGCAATTTGTGTTCTATTCAACAGTCACAATGCCATGTGACCTGAACTCATTTTTATGGTTCAACAATTGTAAGCTAATTGTAATTTTTGTGGGTAGTAATTTATGTCTGTCTGCAAAGCAGAGCAGGACAAAGGTGTTACTTTACCGGCAGCAAGGGTGGCAGTGTTAACTGTTATGTCAAGAACTATAAATCCTTGGTTGATGAAACATGGTATGCATATGCTCCATTAGTAGACTAGCTGCCCAGAGTTGCATCCCAATCTTTTTACCTTGACCTTGATTTTCTGGTTGAGTGAATTGGACAGTTTTCAATACATATAATAGCAATGTTAGAGTTTTGCGAGCACCTCCATATCTCAGGAACTATAATTCCTTGGTTGATGAAACTTGGTATTTATATGCCCAGCTTAGCACAGCTGCATTCCCATCTTTTGGCTTTGACATTGATTTTTATTTAAGTAACTATGAAAATTTTTAAGAATTAAAAAGGTTTTCTGATGGTGCCAGCAGGAGAGACATACTTAAGTGATAACTTTTGTTATATTCTTTCAATGCAGATTGATTTGTTCAATTTTTAGCTCACCTGGACCAAAGGTCCAATTGTAAGCTATTACATCACTTAGCGTCAGTTTGGTTGTCTGTCGTCTGTTAACAATCAAAATTCTTCTCTGAAACTACTAAACAGAATTTTATGAAACTTGGTATGATTGATCCTTAGGGTGCCCTACACAAAAATGTGTGTTTTTAGTCCCCTACCGGCAATAGCCGAAGGGGACTATAGGTTTGCGCTCTGTCCGTCTGTCACGTCTCAGTTTTTCACACTTTTTTTCTAAACACTTATAGATAATGAACTGATTTTTGGAATGTGAGTTTACCTTGATGAGTTACAGATCAAGTTTGAGTTTCGTGCCGGTCCACTTATTTTTATGGGAGTTATTGCCCTTTGAACTAACTTTGAAAAATTCACTAAAATTTCAGTTTTCCACATTTTTTTTCCTAAACGCTTAAAGATTATAAACTGATTTTTAGTATGTAAGTTAACCTTGATGAGTTACAGATCAAGTTTGAGTTTCGTGTTGATCCACAAATTTTTATGAGAGTTATGGCCCTTTGAACTTAGAAAATTCACTCAAATTTCAGTTTTCCGCACTTTTTTTCTAAACGCTTATAGGTAATAAACTGATTTTTGGTATGTGAGTTTACCTTGATAAGTTACTGATCAAGTTTGAGTTTTGTGATGGTCCACAATTTATTGTGGGAGTTATGGCCCTTTGAACTTTGAAAATTCAATAAAATATCAGTTTTTCGCACTTTTTTTCTAAACGCTTATAGATAATGAACTGATTTTTGGTATGTGAGTTTACCATGATGAGTTACAGATTAAGTTTGAGTTTCCTGCTGGTCCACAAATTTTTATGGGAATTATGGCACTTTGAAGTTAGAAAATCCATTGCAATTTTATTTTTTACATTTTTTTATTGTTCCTTGAAAATAATAAACTGATCAAGTGTTTGACAAATTGTTACCATTGACTGAAATATGAGGCCGGTAGGGGACTATGTATTGTTTTGCAATACTCTCAGAATGCTTGTAATTTTTTGTCTGCTATTGCTACTGTTTTTGGCTTGTTAATCAAAATTTATAAGAGATAGAGAAAATCTTATGCAACCTTTCTTCCTCAGCATCAAAAGATCTACTAAGCAATTAGGTCCAAGATGTCAGATGACTCCTTATAGGGGTTCTGGTCCTTTAAAGGTAAAAAAATAGTGTTTTTTCATGTTTAGTTTAAACATATTTATTTATCCTGGATTGGCAATTAAGCTTAATGTTTATGTGAATCCCTCTCCAGCTAGCAGTTTGTGAGTGTGGCCTTTGTAGCAGCCACCATTGAGCCTACTCTTATCGAACTCTACAAAGGGGTCTTTAGGGTGCATTGGGTATTGCTCTCTACATAAACGGGACAACCTTTTTTATCCCTTCTGAAGGACTAGCATCGTTCCTTAAGACCATCCTTGAAAATGGTGTCTACAGAGAGCCGGTGGTGTAGTGGTTAACACGTTGGGCTACTAACACCAAGGTTCGTGGTTCGATCCTCATCCGGGGTGAAAATTTCATGAACCAATTTTCCGACTCTCTCTTGACACCATTCGTGAGGATGGTCTCAAGGAATGTGCTAGTCCTTCGGAAGGGACGAAAAAAGGTTGTCCTGTGTATGTGGAGAGCAATACCCTATGCACGTTAAAGACCCCTTTGTAGAGTTCGATAAGAGAAGGCTCAATTGGGGCCGCTGCAAAAGCCACACTGGCAAACTGCTAGCTGGAGAGGGATTTCCATAAGCA
Organism: Arcuatula senhousia; assembly: GCA_963971305.1. Taxonomy (NCBI): domain Eukaryota; kingdom Metazoa; phylum Mollusca; class Bivalvia; order Mytilida; family Mytilidae; genus Arcuatula; species Arcuatula senhousia. The sequence continues at coordinate 53,524,403 of OZ020304.1, forward strand.
TTAAGCTTGTTTCCCAATCCAGGATAAATAAATATGTTTAAACTAAAATGGTGTCAAGAGAGAGAGTCAGAAAATTGGTTCATGAAATTTTCACACCGGACAAGGATCAAACCACGAACCTTGGTGTTAGTAGTCAGATGCGTTAACCACTACACCACCAGCTCGTTTTTTTCTCACCTGGGAAGTAGAGCGGGACATAGGTGTTACCTGGTGGCGGCTGCGGCTTAAACTTTTTGCCAAAGATTTATGAGCACCTCCATATCTCAAGAACTATAGGTCCTGGGTTGATGAAACTTGGTATGCATATGCCCCAGTAGAGGCTTAGCACAGTTGTATCCCCATCTTTTGACCTTGACCTTGATTTTCTAGTTGAGTGACTTTGACAATTTTCAATGCATATAATAGCTATAGAAAAAGTTTTGCCAGCATCTCCATTTCTCAAGAACTAATAAAGTCCTAGGTTGATGAAACTTGGTATGCATATACCCCAGTAGTAGCTTAGCACAGTTACATCTCCATCTTTTGACCTTGACTTTCCAGTTGAGTGACTAACAATTTTCAATACATATACATGTAATAGTAATGTTACGGTTTTGCAAACACCTCCTTATCTCAAGTATTATTGGTCCTAGGTTGATGAAACTTGGTATGAATATTATGCCCTAGTAATAGCTAAGCAAGCACAGTTGCATCCCCATCTTTTGACCCTGACCTTGATTTTCTGGTTGAGTTACTTTGATTATATTTATTGCTTACATTAGCAATGTTTAAAGTAAACATCTTTTGATCTCAGAAACTGAAAACAGCATTTTTTCATGTTTTTGCCCTAAAGAATGAAAACTATTGCAGATAGAGAAAAGCTGTCGCTTACTTTAACCTTCAGCTCATTGAGCTCTAAAAGTCTGCATTACATGTAGGTTGAAGATGTCAGATGACCCCTTATTGGGGTTATGGCCCTTAAAAGGTCAAAAATAGCATTTTTCATGTTTTTGCACTATAGAATGAAAACTATTGCAGATAGAAAAAAGCTGTTTCTTGCTTAAACCTTCAGCTCATTGAGCTTTACCAAAGTGTCAATTTGGTTGAAGATGTCAGATGACCCTTTGTAGGCATTTTGGCATTTTAAGGTCAAAAATAGCGTTGTTTTTTTTCATGTTATTATCTCATAGAATGGATAGAGAAAAAATCTTGCTTGTTTAAACCTTCAGCTCATTAAGCTCTACAAAAGTCTCCATTGGGTCAAAGTTGTCAGATGACTCCTAATAGGGGTTATGGCCCTATAAAGGTAAGAAATAGCGGGAGTTTTTTTCATGTTTTTGCTTTATAGAATAAAAACTATTGCAGATAGAGAAAAAAATGTTGCTTGTTTAAACGTTCTACAAAAGTCTTCATTGGGTTGAAGTTATCAGATGAACTCTTTATAGGGGTTATGGCCCTTTAAATGTAAAATGAGCTTTACCAAATACATCCTTAAAGGGTAAAGACCAGATGAGCAATTCAGGCTCCTAGTTTAAAGTTGACAAGATTTTAAAGAAAACATGAAAAACTAGATTTTAGAATGTTATCCATATTTTGCCGCAAATGTACAGGGTTCAACATGTCACAGTAGTATCATGCTGCACTTAGTGTTGCCATTAATTTTTGTTTTTTTAACCTTTTTTTTCACAGAACAAGTACAGTGAGAGTAACACCTACTATGTATTTAACCATCTAGATATCACTATCAGTTACCATAGTGGTTATAACACTGACTGGGGAGAAGAATTAGGATGGAATGGTGGTCGAATTGTAGCTGCTAAGCTGGAACCAAGGAGGTATTACAAGGCAAAATGCCAGTCAAACTATTTAAAATGCATCTTGAATTTGTACAGAAAAAGGTTTAAGTTAAAACAAAATTAGAAAATGAAGAGTTTACAAAAGGAAAGCAAAAAAAACCCCAAGAAGTATTCAATAGGGTATTATATCTTAAACTCAGCAGCCCACTCACACTTGAAAAACAGAGAAGGGATGATCAGAGTGTGTCTGTCTGTTACACCTTAGTTTAACTATCTCTTATCTGCAACTTGCCCAAAACCATTGATGGATTTTTATGAAACTTGTACATTATTTTTTGAATATTTTGTAGATGTGCACTTTTTATTTCAAAGATTTGATAAATTGATTCTTTTTTATGAGGGGTATACATGTAAGCTACCAGTCTTCATGTTTTTGATGTAAGGAATGAAAATAATTGCAGATAGAGAAAAGCTGTTGCCTACTTAAACCTTTAGGCCACGCTGAATTATTTACTTGTTCGTCGGACCGCTCGCATGTGAAATTGTTTCCTTAAGAAAAAAATATAAATTTCTTCCGCCTGCATTAACTGGAAACCCGCCCGCGTCCGGAGCCGGAAGTTGTGTTCAAAATTTTTTTTTATCTCCGCGTTTGAAAGATATTTGTCTTTTGCAAAAGTAAACAACCCAAAAATTGCCAATTTTCAACCATGTACTCTTATAAATTGTCTAATCGCTTGTTAGTTACGTTTAGTGCTCCAATATTGGAGATACATTCAGGATAACGTTTATGTTTAACGTCTTAAAAGACGTTAAACATAAACGGTTGAAACTATGTTTCATTCCCCTCAAACAAAACACTCCCATGAAAACAATGAAATCTGTTGCCACCAAGTAAAAGTATTGTTACAAAATGCATGTACTGTACTGCAATTGCATGTCAAATGGAAGACTTTTACATTGATAACATTCATAACATTTAAAGAATGCCATATACGATGTATAGTCGACCCTTTTAATCGATAGATTCAAGTTCCTGTGGTATTTTTCCTCGGATGACCTCAGGTTTACATGTAAAAACAACATGGTTCAAATTGAAAACATTAAGGAAAACCCCTAACTTATGTGTAAGGACAATAATGGGATATTAATGACACCATCTATGAACATCCAATTCACCATTGACCAAGGATTGTTTTGTAATATTTTTTTAATAAATATTTACAAATTGTTATTGTTGTTTTTTTATTGTTTTTTTTGTGAATAAAGATAGGAAGTTGTTTTTCTTTTTAATATTTTATCTTAAAATTATGCCTTGCCAGCAAGATTTTGGGACATAGTCATACTTGCTTGGTGTAATTGACTTTCTCTTGGTCTGCTTGTGGCTATTGATAGTAAGCCACGACAGCAACTCTTCAAAGAAAAAAAACAACTAAAGACAACTATTTCCTGCTTAAATAATATATTAATCAATTGGAAAAGCCATTAACCACTGAGAACAAGCATTTGTTATACTTTAAAAAGAAGTTTTTTAATATTTCAAAAATATGCTTCAAAAATAAAAATAATCCCTCGCTCTGATGATGATGGGTATTTATAGTCGCAACTAGGGGAAAGCCCCTCTGCGTCCACTATTAGACTTGCTATGTGCCACGGGTCGTCCAGCCCATGACACACCACCGCCAGTGTTAGCTGCTCCAGAGTATCCTTTGTTATCGCTGGAGCAGGGCCCGTCTTCCACCACGGGGAGGTACTGGTCGGAATTCTGGAAGACTTCCTCGCTCGCCTCACTTTTACATTAAAAACCAGAAAAAAAAACTTTTTAAAAATTGAAAAACAAGTCGCTCCCCTAAAAAAAAATCAGTCACTCCTAAAAATCAGATTTTCAGAAAAAAAAATAATAAAAATAATTTCGCTCGCTCACTCCTTTTTTAGCTCACCTGGACCGAAGGTCCATGTGAGCTATTACCATCACTTGGCGTCCGTGGTCGTCATCGTCGTCGTCGTCGTCTGTCGTCGTCGTTGTCGTCTGTTAACAATTTTTCAAAAATCTTCTCCTCTGAAACTACCAAACAGAATTTAATGAAACTTGGTATGAATGATCCTTAGGGTGTCCTGCACCAAACATGTGTTTTGATTTTTGATCCGTTAAAAAACATGGCCACCGTTACTAAAAATAGACTAGGGGGGTCAGACTACTGTTTTTGGCTTATAAATCAAAAAGTATTAGAGATAGAGGAAATCTGAAGCCACACTACTGATTCAGCATCAAAAGCTCTACTAAAGTCTCCATTTGGTCAAAGTTGTCAGATGACCCCTTATAGGGGTTACGGCCCCTTGAAGGTGAAAAATAGCATTTTTTCATGTTTTTGGCCTACAGAATGAAAACTATTGCAGATAGAGATTAGCTGTTGCTTGCTTAAATGTTCAGCTCATTTAGCTCTACAAAAGTCTCTATAGGGTCGAAGTTGTCAGATGACCCCTTATAGGGGTTACGGCCCCTTAAAGGTGAAAAATAGCCATTTTTCATGTTTTTGGCCTACAGAATGAAAACTATTGCAGATAGAGATTAGCTGTTGCTTGCAAAAATGTTAAGCTCATTTAGCTCTACAAAAGTCTCCATAGGGTCGAAGTTCTCAGACAACCCCTTATAGGGGTTACGGCCCCTGAAGAATAGCGTTTTTTCATGTTTTTGTCCTACAGAATGAAAACTATTGCACATAGAGATTAGCTGTTGATTACTTAATTGTTCAGCTCATTTAGCTCTACAAAATTCTCCATAGGGTCGAAGTTGTCAGATGACCCCTTATAGGGGTTACCGCCTCTGAAAATAGCGATTTTTCATGTTTTTGTCCTACAGAATGAAAACCATTGCAGATAGAGATTAGCTGTTGCTTGCTGAAATGTTCAGCTCATTTAGCTCTACAAAAGTCTCCATAGGGTGGAAGTTGTCAGATGACCCCTTATAGGGGTTACAGCCCCTGAAAAATAGCGATTTTTCATGTTTTTGGCCTACAGAATGAAAACTATTGCAGATAGAGATTAGCTGTTGCTTGCTTAAATGTTCAGCTCATTTAGCTTTACAAAATTTACCATAGGCTCGAAGTTGTCAGATGACCCCTTATAGGGATTACGGCCCCTGAAAAATAGCGATTTTTCATGTTTTTGTCCTACAAAATGAAAACTATTGCAGATAGAGATTAGCTGTTGCTTGCTTAAATGTTCAGCTCATTTAGCTCTACTAAAGTCTCCATAGGGTTGAATTTGTCAGATAACCCCTTATTGGGGTTACGGCCCCTGAAAAATAGCGTTTTTAGCTCACCTGGCCAAAGGCCATGTGAGCTATTGCCATCACTTGGCGTCCGTCGTCGTCGTTAACTTTTTTTCAAACTTCTTCTCCTCTGAAACGGTTGCACAGATTCAAACCAAATTTGGTCTGGTGGTACTTTAAGGTATCCCCCACAGAACTGATGTGGGGATTTTTGATTTGTCAAAAAACATGGCCGCCGTTGCTAAAAATAGACCAGGGGGGTCAGACTACTGTTTTTGGCTTGTAAATCAAAAAGTATAAGAGATAGATGAAATCTGATGCCACGCCTCTGCTTCAGCATCAAAAGCTCTACAAAAGTCTCCATTGAGTCGAAGTTGTCAGATGACCCCTTATCGGAGTTACGGCCCCTTAAAGGTGAAAAATAGCATTTTTTCATGTTTTTGGCCTATAGAATGAAAACCATTGCAGATAGAAAGAAGCTGTTGCTTGCTTAAATGTTCAGCTCATTTAGCTCTACAAAAGTCTCCATAGGGTCGAAGTTGTCAGATGACCCCTTATAGGGGTTACGGCCCCTTAAAGGCAAAAAATAGTGTTTTTGGCCTATAAAATGAAAATTTTTGCAGATAGAGAAAAGCTGTTGCTTGCTTAAATGTTCAGCTCATTTAGCTCTACAAAAGTCTCCATAGGGTTAAAGTTGTCAGATGACCCCTTATAGGGGTTATGGCCCCTTAAAGGCAAAAAATAGAGTTTTTGGCCTATAGAATGAAAACTATTGCAGATAGAGAAAAGCTGTTGCTTGCTTAAATGTTCAGCTCATTTAGCTCTACAAAAGTCTCCTAGGGTCGAAGTTGTCAGATGACCCCTTACAGGGGTTACAGCCCCTTAAAGGCAAAAAATAGTGTTTTTGGCCTATGGAATGAAAACTATTGCAGATAGAGAAAAGTTGTTGCTTGCTTAAATGTTTAGCTGATTTAGCTCTACAAAAGTTTCCAGCTCATTTAGCTCTACAAAAGTTTCCATAGGGTCAAAGTTGCCAGATGACCCCTTATAGTGGTTACTGCCCCTTAAAGGCAAAAAATAGTGTTTTGGCCTAAAGAAAGAAAACTTTTGCAGATAGAGAAAAGATATTGCTTGCTTAAATGTTCAGCTTAATTAGCTCTACAAAAGTCTTTTAGGGTCGAAGTTGTCAGATGACCCCTTTAAGGGGTTATGGCCCTTTAAAGGTGAAAATAGTGTTTTTTGCTTTGGAATGAAAACTATTGCAGATAGAGAAAAGCTTTTTATTGCTTAAACATTCAGCTAATTTAGCTATACAAAAGTCTTCAAAGGGTTGACATAAAGACCAGGTGAGCGATTCAGGCTCCTGGGAGCCTCTTGTTTCATGTTTTTGGCCTACAGAATGAAAACTGTTGCACATAGATATTAGCTGTTGCTTGCTTAAATGTTCAGCTCATTTAGCTCTACAAGATTCTCCATAGGGTCGAAGTTGTCAGATGACCCCTTATAGAGGTTACGGCCTCTGAAAAATAGTGATTTTTCATGTTTTTGGCCTACAGAATGAAAATTATTGCAGATAGAGATTAGCTGTTGCTTGCTTAAATGTTCAGCTCAATTAGCTCTACAAAATTCTCCATAGGGTCGAAGTTGTCAGGTGACCCCATATAGGGGTTACGGCCTCTGAAAAAAGCGATTTTTCATGTTTTTGGCCTACAGAATGAAAACTATTGCAGATAGAGATTAGCTGTTGCTTGCTTAAATGTTCAGCTCATTAAGCTCTACAAAAGTCTCCATAGGGTCAAAGTTGTCAGATGACTCCTTATAGGGGTTATGGCCCCTTATAGGTGAAAAATGGTGTTTTTGGCCTATAGAATGAAAGCTATTGCAGGTAGAGAAAAGCTGTTGCTTGCTAAAATGTTCAGCTCATTTAGATCTACAAAAGTATAGGGTCAACATCAAGACCAGGTGAGCGATTCAGGCTCCTGGGAGCCTCTTGTTTAAAAGTCAAAATCCAAAGAACAAGAAATTAATTCTGTATGGCCTTAGCTCATTTAGCTCTACCAAAGTCTCTATTGGGTCAAAGTTGCCAGATAAACCATTATAGAAGACCGATTTTGCTTAATTATAAGGACAAGGTGAGCATTTCAGGCACATTGGAGCCTCTTGTATACTAATGGAATGAGTACTATTGCAGATAGAAAAAAAGATTTTACTAGCTTAAATGTTCAGCTCGAAAGCTTTATACAAAGTCTCCAATGTAACAAAACTGTCAGATGACCCCTTTTAAAGGTATAAATTGTGTTTTTGTTTAATAGAATGAGAACTATTGCACATAGAGAATAGCTTTTGCTAACTTGACTGTTGAGTGCAAGAGGCTCTACAAAAAATTGCATATAGGAGAAAAGTTGTCATGGCTCTTAAAAAGAAAAAAGTGGGGTTTTTTTAAAGTCTTTGCATTGTAGTTATATTACCTTCACATTTATCAAGATCCTGTGAGTGATTAAGGCTTCTGTGAGCCTCAATTATAAAATTAATTCATTTTTCATTTGTGGGTACAAATTTTCCCAGTTTGATGATATCTTCAGCAAACAGATCAATATTAAATTCCCTTTTCCTTGGGTATCAAATTTCATAAATCTAGGCACCCAAGAAAACCACAATGTCTCATATCCAACGAATAATAATGAAACCACAGTACTAGTATAGGTGGAGGGTAATTTTGCAATGTGTTGTGCATGTGTTATGAAAAAAAGTGTAAGGAAATAGATACAAGATTGTGTCATTTAAGAAATCATTCCCAATCCCTCATCACGTACTTTACAATTGTATGTGGGATAAGCCCTTACCCCGAAAAAATAGTTTGTGCTCCTTTTATGTTGTATTAACATAGTGCTCTTCTGTATTATCAACAGCATCAAACACAGAAGACCAGGAGATTGTTCTGACACTAATCCTGTCATGGGTATCAGGGGTGACGTGGAAGATGTTTCCTTCAATTATACCTATTCTGTTACTTGGGAGGTATGTATAACCCAGCCATGGGTTTCAGGGGGTGAGGTGGAAGATATTTCCTTCAATTATACCTATACTGTGACTTGGGAGGTATGTATAACCCTGCCATGGGTATCAGGGGTGATGTGGAAGATATTTCCTTCAATTATACCTATCCTTTACTTGGGAGGTATGTTTAACCCTGCCATGGGTATCGGGGGTGATGTGGAAGATATTTCCTTCAATTATACCTATCCTTTACTTGGGAGGTATGTATAACCCTGCCATGGGTATCGGCGGTGATGTGGAAGATGTTTCCTTCAATTATACCTATCCTTTACTTGGGAGGTATGTATAACCCTGCCATGGGTATCGGCGGTGATGTGGAAGATGTTTCCTTAATTATACCTATTCTGTAACTTGGGAGGTATGTATAACCCAGCCATGGGTATCGGGGGTGACATGGAAGATGTTTCCTTTAATTATACCTATACTGTAACTTGGGAGGTATGTATAACCCAGCCATGGGTATTGGGGGTGATGTGGAAGATGTTTCCTTCAATTATACCTATTCTTTACTAGGGAGGTATGTATAGACCACCCATAGGTGTCAGGGAGACATTTCCTTCAATTATACCTATTCTGTTATTTGGGAGGTATGTATAACCCAGACATGGGTATCAGGGAGATATTTATATTTCCTTCAATTATACCTATTTTGTAATTTGGGAGGTATGTATAAGAGGTCTAAGAGTTGGTCACTCTGTCCTTGAACACAGGGTAAAATTACTTAAAGTTGCAATAACACCTGGAAAAAAGTTAAGCACCCCTAGACTTTTTATGTTGTTCGATGATTTGAAATAATTTTTAATTTTCATGGATTTGGTCAGTTTTAATTCTTCAATATGTGACTGGAAGGATGTTAGCTTGCAGTTTAAAGCAAATTTTTGCCTTGAAAATTGGGAGATAACTCTTTAGGAAATAAGACGCAAAACTGGTAGTAAAAAACAATGATTCTAGCAGTCAATCGTGCTAAAGGTGGATATATTCGATATTGACTCTTTGGCAATACAGTATCAATCTTTTGATTATGATTTACCTTTTTGAGTGCGATTTGACAATGAATTAAAAGTTTCGAGCTTCAGAGCACCATACTTTTAGGAGACCGTGTTTATGTACAAAAGCCATCTTTTTTGCAATGTCGTGTTATGTAAATAAACGATGTCTTTTTGTTTGTTACAAACATGTTAAATTGTGCTTAACAGTGCATATTCTAGTTTGCAATAAAAAATTACAATGATTATTAATTAGATAATGGTTAAAAAGTGTTTTGGAAATGTATGATTTAAAAAAATCATGGGGGTGCTTAACTTTTTTCCAGGTGTATATAACACAACGACAAAATCTGAAGGATCTTTTTTTTTGCAAAAAAAAAGCAGATTATGATTTTTTTATAGATACAAACTTTATTATTTATATTCTCCAATGTTACAAATGTGTTTTCTATTTTTATTCACATCCTGTTGTTAATTTTTTTCTCAGGAAAATGATGATATTAAATGGTCATCTAGATGGGATTACATTTTCAAGCCTTTGCCAAGTACAAATATTATATGGTTCAGGTAAATAGAATATTAATATACATAGTCATAACAGACTTAAATTAAAAAAAGAGATCTATTTTCATGCTGCATCATCATTTGTTGATTGTTGTTGGTGTCTGATAACTTTTGTGTTTCCATAATACATTTTGTTCCAGTTGACAGATTCTTTTAAAACTTTACAACAATGTTTCTTGCCAAATAAATGGAATATTAGTATGAGGTTAATAAAAGCTTTTCATTTCTAATAGCAAGTCTGAAGATGGTTGTTAAAAGGGTAACAAGAACAATTTAAACCTTATACACAAAATGAAGGACAGTACATGTAATGTTATTTAACCTTTAAGTCTCATTTAGCTTGGAGGACAGGTTAAATATTTCAATCATTCTGATGTATCATATAACTCATGGACCTTTCACTTTTTTAGCTCACCTGACCCAAAGGGTCATGTGAGCTATTGCCATCACTTTGTGTTCGTTGTCCATCGTCCATTAGCTTTTTAGCTCACCTGACCCGAAGGGTCATGTGAGCTATTGTCATCGTTAAGCGTCCGTCATCAGTTCGTTCGTCCATCGTCGGTTGTCCGTCCGTTAACTTTTCTTCAAAGATCTTCTTCTCTGAAACCACTGAAGGGATTGATTTGATACTTGGTATACATGATCTTTAGGATGTCCTCTACCAAGTTTGTGAATTATGTACATGTCGACCAACCATCATGGCCGCCATTGCTAAAAATAGAATAGGGGGTTAGACCATTGTTTTTGGCTTATAACTCGAAAAGTATAAGAGATAGAGAAAATCCGGAGCAACTTTTCATGTTCAGCATCAAAAGGTCCTTACAGGAGTTATTGCCCTTTAACTGTTTTTTTTTCTATTAATTTAAACTGATTTCCAAAAATCTTTTCTGAAACCACTGAAAGGATTGTTTTGCAACTTTGTATACTTGAAAGTTTATTTAAACTTTGGCATAAGAGATTCAGGTTCCTGGGAGCCTCTAGTTTCAAACATCTTCTTCTCTGAAACTGCTTGGCCAAATGCAGCCAAACTTGATATGGTTGTTCCTTAGGGTATTGTGCAAAAAGTTTGCATTGGGATTTATGATACATAAAAAAACATGGCGGCTGTTAATAAAAATAGAACAGGGGGGTCAAATACAGTTTTTTGCAAATAACTGAAAATCAGTCACAGATATCAAAATTCTGATTGGAGACAAAAGTGATCTGCATATAAAGATCTACCTGCCCAGAAATTTTCAAGACGATCCAACAACCGATGTAGGAGTTCTTGCCCTTTTTCTGGATTTTTTTTCAAAATTTTGCACTTATTTAGCCCTATATCTTGAAAACTATGTAAGATATTTTAAAAATTCAAATTGCATATGATTGAGCACATCAAGATCTACATTTCATGTAATTAGGTCAAAGCTGTAGAACCATTTCTTTTAGGAGTTATGGCCCTTAAAGCATCAAAATTTACAATTTTTCATTACTTTTCCCCTGAATTTCAAAGATTAACTTGTCTGACACCATACATCAAACTTCAACCAAACTTGGCACAGTTGTTTAATAGCATAAATGCTACAGTTCTAATTTTCAGATTTTTTATTTGTCAAAAAATATGGCCGCCATGGCTTAAAATAGAACATAGGTGAAAATTGCAGTTTTTTGCTAATAACTCAAAAATGGTTACAGATATCAAAATTCTGATGGGAGACAAAATTGATCAGCATCTCAAGATCTACCTGCTTTGAAAGTTTTAAGAAGATCCAACAATTGATGTAGGAGTTCTTGCCCTTTTTCTGGATTTTTTCAAAATTTTTCACTGGTTTAGCCATATATCTTGAAAACTATACAAGATATTTCAAAAATTAAAATTGCATATGATTAAGCACATCAAGATCTACACTTCATGTATTTAGGTCAAAGCTGTAGGACCATTTCTTTTAGGAGTTAATGTCCTTAAAACAACAAAATTTACCATTTTTCATTACTTTCCCCTGAATTTCAAAGATTAACTTGTCTGACACCGTAAGACCAACTGCATTTTAACTTTGCACACTTGTTTAATAGCTTTTATGCTAAAACTCTATTGTTTAGATTTTTGATTCATCCAAAAACATGGCCGCCATGGCTAAAAATAGAACATAGGGGTAAATTTCATGTTTTTTTTGCTAATAACTCAAAAATGGTTTCAGATATTAAAATTGTGCAAGAATTAAAAAGTGATCAGCATATTAAGAACTACCTCTCCTGAAATTTCGGAAAAGATCTGACTGCTGATGTGGGAATTATTGCCCTTTTCGCAATTTTTGCCAAATTTTGCCCCAATATCTTGAAAACTAACCAAGATATTTCAGAAATTTAAATCGCATATGGTTAAGCACAATAATATCTACAAAATATATGTATCTGTGTAGTTCAGGTGAGTGATTCAGGCTCCTGGGAGCCTCTTGTTTTCAATCTTCAACATAAGAAATCAAATGTTCGGTTTTTATACCCCCGTCAAACGAAGTTTCAGGGGGTATATAGGAATTACCCTGTCTGTCTGTCGGTCTGTCCAGATATCTCATCAGTGCAACTTCCCCTAAACAGCTTGATAGATTTTAATTAAATTTTATATTTTATATGAAGCAAGAACATGATATGGAGATATGCATGAAGAAATTTCGAAGCTTCCGATATCAACCAGGGGAAATAATTGGACTTAGACTTTTTAGCTCACCTTGCCGAAGGCAATGTGAGCTTTTGCAATCACTTGGCGTCCGTCGTCCGTCGTCTGTCGTCCGTCGTTCAACTTTTCAAAAATCTTCTTCTCTGAAACCGCTTGGCCAAATGTATTGAAACTTAGTAGGGTTGTTCTGTAGTATATCCTCTACAAATTTATCGTTCGAAATTTTGATTCGACAAAAAACATGGCCGCCATGGCTAAAAATAGAACATAGGGGTAAATTGCAGTTTTTTGCAAATAACTCAAAAACCGTAACAGATATCAAAATTCTGGCAAGGGTAAATGTGATCAGCACCTCAAGATCTACCTGCCCAGAAATTTTCAAGAAGATCCATCAACCGATGTAGGAGTTATTGCCCTTTTTCTGGATTTTTTCAAAAAAATTACTTATTTAGCCCTATATCTTGAAAACTATACAAGATATTTCAAAAAATTAGATTTCATATGAATAAGCACATCAAGATCTACAAAAGTTGTAACAGAGTCAAAGTTGTAGGATCGTTCGTTTAGGAGTTATATCCCTTGGATTGTAAAAATTGACCATTTTCACAGTTTTTTGTTATACGACCCCAAAATTTTGCGATCGTATAATGTTATGGCGATGTCGTCGTCGTCGTCGTCGTCGTCGTCGTTGTCGTCGTTGTCGTCTGGGAACATTTGGTTTCCGTGCGATAACTTGAGTAAATGTTGACCAATTGTTTTAAAATTTTGATATGATGTTTGTAACCACTAAAGGAAGGTTGGTATTGTATTTGGGGTTTGTAGCCCCTACCGTTTTAGAAAAAAGGGCCAAAAGGGGCTAAAACGGGTGTATTGACAAAACTGTTGTAAAATGTTTGTTATTCATTCGATTTTGAAAATTCTTTTTTTAATGAATTCCTCATTAAATTCTGTCAACTAAATGTGTCAATGATTTTGATATTTATTGCACCGTTACATTGCTACAGGGGGTCAAAAAGGGGCCACACCCAAAAAATCAACTTTTTTATTTGTGGTCCGATTTTCAAAATCTTTTTTTCATTGGAATCCTTGTGAAAATCCCTGCCTGCATTTTTCAATCAGATTTGCAATATCTCTTACCGTTTTTGAGAAATTAGGGGTCAAAGAGGCCAAAAACGCCATTTTTAAAAGTTTGTCAATGCAAATAGTTTTATACCAAAAATCAAGTTGTAGTGGGCCTGCCAATTGTTATGAAGTTTATATATGATGATTATATCCACTAAAGAAATCTTGGTTTTGTATTTGGGGTTTGTGGCCCCTACTGTTTTAGAAAAAAGGGCCAAAAAGGGCTAAAACGGGTGTATTGACAAAACTGTTGTAGAATGTTTATTATTCATTAGATTTTGAAAATTCTTTCTTTGTTGAATTCATCATTAAATTCTGTCAACAAAATGTGTCAATGATTTTGATATGTTTTTCACCATTACATTGTTACAGGGGGCTAAAGACAGTCCACGCCCATAAAATCAACTTTTTTATTTGTGGTCCGATTTTCAAAATCTTTTTTTCATCGGATTCCATGTACACAATTTCCTATTATTTTTTATCGGATAAGCAATATCTTTTACCATTTTTGAGGAATTAGGGGTCAAAGGGCCAAAATTGTAAATTAATACATGTATAGAAATAAGGCTTTTTTCATAAGATGTTGATGTAAATATATTTGTCAAAAATGCATTTCTATAAGTCCACCACAGGATGCATGTGTCAAAAAGCTTTGTAAGTCCACCATGGGCTTCATGTGACCAAAGCAATGGACTATCCATATTGGGCCTCCAACGTACAGGGTTCAACTTGTTGCGGTCGTATCATGCTGCGCTCGGCGTAGCTTTTTTTCAACATTTCAAAAATCTTCTTCTCTGAAACTGCTAAGTCAAATGAAATGAAACTTAGTAGGGTTGTTTAGTAGTATGTGGTCTACAAAATTATCGTTCGAAATTTTGATTTGACAAAAAACATGGCTGCCATGGCTAAAAATAGAACATAAGGGTAAATTGCAGTTTTTTGCAAACTACTCAAAAATGGTAACAGATATTAAAATTCTATTTGAGTAATAATGATCAGCACATAAAGATCTACCTGCCCTGAAGTTTTGAAGAAGATCTGACAATAGTTGTAGGAGGTATTGCCCTTTTTCTTTTTTTTTTCAAATTTTGCTCTTTTAAGACTTATATCTTGAAAACAATACAAGATATTTGAAAAATTTAAATTGCATATGGTTAAGCACATAAAGATCTAAAAATTATGTAATGGGGTCAAAGTTGTAAGACCTTTCTTGATAGAAGTTGTTTTCCTTAGAACATCAAAATTGATAATTCCACAGAGTAGCAGTCCTTTGTTATATCCAGCATATAAGTATCATCGAATACAAGGTGAGCGATTCAGGCTCCTGGGAGCCTCTAGTTAAGTCAATGGGAGACCTTGTAAGCGCAATTCTTCCTAAACTACTATATGGATTTTGAATAAACTTTACATAAAGGAAAAAATCATGGAGATATGCAAATTTCATTTCTGTCAAATATCAATAAAGGGAGATAAATTATGTAATTAGACTTAGTTTTTAGGCAAAATAGAGTTAAATAAGAAGCAGGGGGTATCCCGTTTGTGAGAATTATACCTTGTTTTATGATGTATTCAGCAGATTTTTTAAATCAATGCGCTATTCCCTATTTCAAATACACAGCTATTTGGTTGTAGAAATGAAACATTATTTTTCAGCTTTGTTAATTCCCTTGTCATAGTGATGTTTCTCTCTGGTGTGGTTGCTATGGTTATGTTGAGAACTCTTCACAAAGATATAGACAGATATAACGAAATGGAAAATATAGTAAGTATGCTTCATGTTGCATTGTTCAAACTGTGACCAACCCGTAATAATTTCTTATTTTACAGGGTTATTTGATATTCCAACTGTATGTTCTAATAAATTTTTGGCTGGTTTTCACAGATAAAGAAATATGGGTAACAAAATGATGAGTGTGGGGCTTACAGTGAGCTGGCAGCATGTGGACTGAGAAAAAAAAATGTTGTAAGTTTTCTCACCAACTACTTATCAAAGCCCCTTGATATTTGGTGTGCAACATCAGCTTGGAGTCCCATAATGTGGGATTCAATTTCAGGTGTCTGTCTTACAACTTCTTAAACTGAATGTGACCATTTTTGAATTTGACAGATTTTTATCAGGCTTCTTTCCCCTGTTTTGGATGTGGTGGACATCCGTGTTTTGTCGACACATTCTTCCATTCTATAGCTCAAATGACATTCATCCTTTGTCTACCTATAAACGTTTCAAAAATACTTTCTGAACAACTAGGCCAAATTTCTTTAAACTTGGTACTGATGTTCTACAGTATGCAATCTAGAAAATTGTCAATTCAAAGATAGCCAAATTTGCTGAAATTTCCGCGTAGTGTTAAATCACATTTAAGAATTCAATATAGTGTTAAATAACATTTAAAGGCTCAAATTCCTTTAAAAAAAACCTAAAAGATAGAAAATATCTGATGGATTTTAGACTCTTCAGAACCATAACCTCATCAAAAGTCTCCTGTGATTTGAATTAAGTTGTCAGGTGACCCCTTCAAAGTTCAAAATAGTGTTTAGCCTAACATTTGAATAGAATTTATTGACCTTTTGCTTGTAAAAATGTTCAGCTCAATAAGTTCTACAGAAGTATCAATTTGTCAAAGTTGTCATGTGACCCCTTTTATGGTTTTGCCCCTTAAGAATTAAAATTATGGTTTTGTCTTATAGAATATGACAAAGATGTTGCTTGATGAAATGTTAAGCTGAAGATGCTGTACAAAACCTCCATATTGTTAGACTGACCCTAATAAGGATTTTGTTCTTTTAAAGTTAAAAAAAAATCATGTTTAATTTTCCAAATAGAAGAAAACCATTGCAGGAAGATTTCCAATGGAATGAAAACCATTGAAGTTAGAGAAAAGTGTTGCTAACTTCAATTCAATGTTAAGGCTATGTCCATACTCCATAGGGAAGAAGTTGTTTGATGACCTTTTGATGATTCGGGCTCCTTGTTGGGAGCCTATAGTATAAAACACATGTTTCATTTGTTTGTTT
The DNA here is from genome assembly GCA_963971305.1 of Arcuatula senhousia. NCBI lineage: Eukaryota > Metazoa > Mollusca > Bivalvia > Mytilida > Mytilidae > Arcuatula > Arcuatula senhousia. The sequence goes on from OZ020304.1 coordinate 53,540,843, forward strand.
TAGTCTGTCATGATACTTTATAACTCTTACAGGAAGAGTATGCCAAAGGATGGATTATGATTCTAGGTGATGTATTTCGTCCTCCAAGACAGGGAATGCTATTTGCTGTCCTCATTGGAAATGGTGTACAGATCTTCTGTGTGGCTCTTATTACTCTGGGTAACTTTCTCATTGAAGAAGGGCCTGGGTGGCCAATGGTTTAAGGTTCTGGTTTAGATACCATACTATCAACCACTATTCAATTAAATATGCATGTGTTTGATGTCCATTTTGTATTTACAAAACTGACTACGACACTTGTTAGCTCACCTGACCCAAAGATTCATGTGAGCTATTGACATCACTTGGCATACATTATCTGTGTTTCAAATGTAAACTCCTCTGACACTAAAGGTCCATTTGCAACTAGACATGGTTCAATTGTTTATTGGCATGGATGCATCAAAACTTGTATGGAATTCTTTATTCATGAAAGGTATAGCCGCCAGGCACTGACCTTTTGACAGCAATTTCTTAATATTAAAATTATCCTCTTCATAAGTTCAATTGCTATCAAACTTGGTATAGCTGTCCATTAGCATGTGTGGTAGAAAAAATGTTTTGATTTGTTTAAAAAACATAAAAATAAAACATGAGGGTAATTTTTTTTGTAAATTACTCAAAAACAGTGACAAACATAAAAAATTATGATGAAAAGTGATGTTTGAGCATCTCAAGATCTACCTGCCCAAAAAATAAGAAAAAGATATAGTTACCTATGCATGAGTTATTGCCATTTCTCTTTATTTTTTTCTGAACTTTTGCTTATTAAGCTTATTCTCTTGAAAAATCCACAAGATATTAATTCAATAAGAATAAAATTGCATATTGTTTAGCACAATAAGATCTACATAAACTTTTACAGGGACAAAATTGTATGGCCATTCCTTTAGGAGTTATTCCCCTTAGAACATGGAAATTAACTATTGTTAAGCCTTTCCCCTTTTTATGGCAAACTGTAAAAGCTAAAGAAAACCTTTAATTATAATATTGTTAAGTCAGTTACTCAGTATGATAGAAGGTTTTTAATGATCCCTTAAATGAGTTGTGGTCAGTCTAATATCAGATTACACATTACTCAGTTTATCTGGTCCTTTAAATGTCATAAAAGTCATTATTATCTTATAGCCTGAAAATAATCTATTTGCCAATTAGCTTCAGATTTAGTTCAGGAATCGATTTGGTTTTTCTTTGTATAAGCGCTATGGAAGGTGCATTGGTTGTTGAATGGCATACACACTGAACGAGTCTTGGACTTTGTCAATAATGACTACAAGAATCTAATGGGATTGCTACCATTATTAGAACCCTATTAACCTTTTTACTATGTTCATGTTAAACAGTTAGGTGTCAGTTTTTAGAATACGGTGTCAAAAACATTTCAATGCCAGTTAGTTTTCAGATTTCTGTGGTAGATTATCATAGTCATGGAAGATGAAGTCTGGGACTTGTCTGGTCTGTGTGCTATTCGGTAGAGCCCCAGTCACACTATTACGTTTTGGCAACCCGTTTTACTACGTTTCTAAAACGTAGTGAAACGGCTGTAAACGTAATGAAACGTACCCACACCTAGTTGAAACCGGGTACATACGTAGAGATACCTGGACGCAACATGGGGTGCCCTGTTTGTATTGTTTGCATGACACAAACGTGGCAAAACGCAGCTAAATAAATAAACGTAGCAGACACATAGTAGAATGTGGTAAAACGTCGTTAAAACGTGTTAAAACCTAGTGAAAGCGTAACGAAAACCTAGTAAAACGTAACAGAATGCCCACCACCAGGTTTTACTGCGTTTTCCTAGGTATTTACTACGTTTCACGAGGTTTTATGAGGTTTTCGCACGTTTTTGGTTTATTGTTACGTTTCGCTAGGTTTTTTTCACGTTTTATCACGTTATAGTAGGTATAATCACGTTTTATTACGCTTACTCTTTCATTTCGCCTATTTTTGCACCCTTGTTTTGTAAAAAAATCTTCCTTGAGATCACATTAAAGGAAAAAAAGGACTATGAAATTGGTAAATTACGGGATGTTGCTGAATGAGCATGTATACGCGTATTCTGCAAGATAAGGCTATGGTTGATTCAATAAAACCAGAACCGATACCAGAGGATAAGAAAAACGTGTTTAATTTGGGTGAGACATTGGAAAAGTAGGAGATCCTAGTTCGGCATGTACGAACAATTTTAGAGGAACTAGGACGGTATGATATATTGTTTCCTTAGAAACTGTTTGCGAATTGACCAAGCTATGTTCCAGGAGAATGTAGTTTAAGATGACGTCAGAGTTAAGAAGAAAGCCACATGGTTCAGAGAGGCAGTTGGCCTATCTCTATTGCACTTGTACTCATCGTAGCGATTTTCAAGTTTTTTGTTACAAATTATTTTTGAAATTAAATTACTGGGATAAAATTTCAAGGCGATTCTTTTCTCTTATTTAAAGGGAATGAGGAAATTTGCGTGAAAGCCTTAAAGCTTTTTGATATAAACAATTTGTAACAAGTATTTTGTAAGCTAATGCGCACTAGTGATATCCCGCTTCTGTTCAAAACTTTAGTATTCGGTTAACAGAAAGTAGATGACCTAGGAGTATAAAATAGATATACACCCTATTATACCATATGATAAGATTGAAGGCGATGTATAAAACCTCTACGACCTATAGTAGGACAACTGTGATAGGAAGTTTTCATCCATTTTCAACATGTGTAAAACAAGTTTAGCTAGGAACCTGAAATTATTATGCACCATTTGGTACTACAGTAAATGCAAAATATCATATCTATTATATTTTAAAAGCAGCTGGAAAACTGAGACAAAATTGTATTTCACAGACAGACGAACGGACGGACAATGGTAATATACTACTAGTATACCACAAGTGATCATTAGTCTTTGGAGCGAAGATTTAATATAAATGTACTAAAATGTGAATGAAATCACAACTTACTTTTCTCCTCAAAGCAATCACTACCTCTTCCTTGTGAATATATATTTTGAGAAAATTACGCGGTTTTCGCAGATAATTCCTCACAGCGTAGTGGCACGTGGTAAAACGTAGTAAAACGTTGTACATACCTAGCAAAACCGCATAAATACGTACTTAAGCGTAACATATACCTTGTAAAACGTGAGAAAGCCTAGTAATACCTGACGAAACGTAGCAAAACGTAGTAAAACCTAATGAAACGGCTGATGTTAAACCTTGCCATACCTAGTAAAACGTAGTAAAACGTGAGGAAACCTTGTCAAACGTAGCATATACCTAGATAAAGGTGAAGACCAAAAACTGTCAATAAATTACATTAAAACGTGACGTTTTAAAACGTAGTAAAACGGGGAAGCTGATATGTGACAGTGTGACTGGGGCCAATGTAATTTTCGTGGCACTGACGAAAGAAAATTATAATTGATTCTGGAAAAGAATTCCAACGCTAATTGGCAAATGGACTATTCAGGCATTTTAGTCAGGTGAGTGATTCTGGCTCCTGGAAGCCTCTTCTTTGTGATTTGATTTGTCAGTTGCCTGCCTAAGGTCAGTTAGAAAATAAAATTTATCAAATATTTCCTTCATTTGTCACCAACTTTAAATCAAAAGAAACAACTTGCCCTCTTAAAACTAATCTTTAAACATTAATTGAGTGACAGTATTAATGGTTCTTATTAAATTGCATTATTTTTATACTGAAATTTGCCAAATACATGCGTGATACATCATTGGTCACACCTCTTATTATATGTTGATAATTGATTTTTTAAAAATACACAGCTTTAAATGTCAGCTGTACAAAATGGTGGGTCAACCATAGGTTGTTGCAATTTAGGAAAAGCAATTTCAGCTAGTTTTGTTTCTCTAGATTTTTAATTTAAAAAAAAATTACATGGTAATTCATTATTAATGGGAAACAATCAAAATAAAACTACAATGCCACCTGATAGGAAAAATGGTGATGGTTTTCTTTCACGGAATTGTAGCTAGTTCTTATGCAGGACTCTTTATCAAACAATGTTATGCACATTTTTAAAAACTTTATCAAGCTCATCTAACTTCAAGGTCACGTGGGCTATAGCCATCACAACTTGTCAAATACTGTCCATCCTCATATGTTGTGAATCAAAACAAAACCAATAACACAGCAGCAGACAGTCAAAACCAGAAAAAAGAATCATCAAAATTATGGGTTTTAACTTTAAATTATTGTTAGATAAAATGTAAAACATGTAAATCACTGCCAAACATGATCTAATATAAATGTCCTGAACTTCTAGGTATCCATAAACCTTCAAGTTTCGTTTCTGATGTGTTTTCCTCTTTTGAAAAGCTTTTAAATGTGAATTTGTTATTGTTTCAGTATTTGCCTGTGCGGGATTTTTGTCACCGGCCAACAGAGGAGCCTTAATGACATGTGCCTTGGTAGGTAGCTTAAAGATATTAGTTATGAAGATGTACACTTTTTTATTTTATTTTTTAATGTTATTGATTTTTGGCCAGTATCTATTGAAAGTTTTTAGATCTGCCTAGATGGCCTTTAATGCAATGGTTAACCTCTAAACAGTGAAAACCAGAAAAACTGCATGGGCAAATTTTTTTCGAAAATTATGGTATAGAAGGAAATGAGATGTGGAATAAGTGTACACTACTACATAATATAAACAGCAACTTAAGAATCCACAATTTAAATAGCCAACACTTTTCAATGTAATCAATGGTCACTGCTCACTGTTTAGCAATTGACCCAAGGTCAAATGTAATGCATATGATTCAAATTTAACATGTTTAAGTAAATCCTAAACCCCTTCTGAACATAGAACACCTAACATTAAGACAACCAGTACAAACATAGGTTTTGACATAGAACAGACACATATAAAATGTGGTGGCCTTAAAGTAGTTTTTTGGGGCCCAACCTTCCCCCTATTGATAATCTCAAACATGGCACAAAAATTTACACAATGAAAATAAAAATTGATAAACATTCATTTCAACAAGAGAGAACTTTGAAAAAAGACAACAGGAAAAAGAGACATGGAGGATTTCTCTTGAGAACACTCTCTATTACTGACACTTAGAAGCATCTATCGACTGATGTAGTAAAATCAAGAATATTGGTTTTAAACTTGACTTGACACTTCAAACATTAATGATTTTATGATCACATCATACACAAAACCAACACACTTGATCTCTGATATTCTCAAAGATGACACAAGTAAAGAAAAAGTAATTATCAAATGATCAAGATGTGCATGAACATGACAAAAGTTTTCCGAGGAAAAATCTGAATAAATATTAGAACAAGAATAAATTTTTGGTCATCTGTTTTCATGAATTTCTTATTGAATTCAGATCTCATATGTTTGTCTTGGTTCACCAGCAGGATATGTATCAGCAAGATTGTACAAAAGTAAGTAACCATAAAGGAATTTGCCTGTACATTGAAACAAAAAGTTTTAAAAGAAAATCATTTTTTGTCCTTTTATGCCCCATCTACAAATCTAAAGGGCATATAGTGGTCTGTTTGTCTGTCCATCCTAAGTCATATTTATGTCTCCCAAACGAAGTTTGGAGACATGTTGTTTTTGCTCAGTTCTTATTATTATGTCTCCCAAACGAAGTTTGGAGACATGTTGTTTTTGCTCAGTTCTTATTATTCTTATTATAATTTTTCTTCTTTCCGGGCGCGTTTATTTAAACACTTTTCTGCGGTGTTTCTCAGAAACCGATAGACAGAATAGCTTGATATCATATTACTTGATAGGCCCATACTCCTAGATGATCCTCCCGAAAAAAAAATTTCAATATGTTGGAGGGAACATATATTTTTGGGGTCTCAAAAGGGGGTGGGGTTTTGCACAATTTTACTATAGAAGTCTATGGGAAAAGTGATATAACTTGATAATGTGTGATCTTAAACTTGGAAATACTGTGTTACCTCATATATTTTAATTTTCATACCTGGTCACATTTAGTGGTGAGGTATTATGTAATACCCTCCGCTTCGTTGTCTTAAGGGGGGGGGGGGTCATGCTCCACCCCCTTAAATGACAAAATACTAAATATTCTGAAAACCATTGAGAATCCCACCCTATAACCACATATATTATTACTCCTTATGATGAAACAAATCATTTGGTACTATGGGGGGTCTGAGGGAGGTCATGCCCCACCCCCCTCAAATGACAAAATACTAAATATTCTGAAAACCATTGAGATCCCCTCCCTATAACCATATATATTAATACTCCTTATGATAAGACAAATCATTTGGTACCATAGAGGGTCTGCGGGGGGTCATGCCCCACCCTCCTCAAATGACAAAATTCTAGATATTCTGAAAACAATTGAGATCCCCACCCTAAAACCATATATATTATTACTCCTTATGATAAGACAAATCATTTGGTACCATAGGGGGTCTGAGGGGGGTCATGCCCCATTCCCCTCAAATGAAAAAATGCTAAATATTCTGAAATTAATTTAGATCCAACCCTATAACCACATATATTATTACACTTAATGATAAGATGATTTATTTGGTACCATAGGGGCGTCTGAGGGGGGGTCATGCTCCACCCCTCAAATGATAGAATACTAAATAACTTGAGTTATTAGGGGAACCCCTGCCCAAATTTTTTCCATTAGGTTCTAAAAATGCATTTAAAGGCATTTCCAGGATTTTGCTTACTCGTGGGACTTCTGTAAAAGTTTGATTTACAGGGGAACCCCTGCCCAAATTTTTTCCATGAGGTTCTAAAATGCATTTAAAGGCATTTTCAGGATTTTGCTTACCCTTATGACTTCTGTAAAACTTGTATTTTTAGGTGAGCACCCTCACAAATTTTTCCCATGTGATTAATGGGACTTCGTTTGGGAGACATTCGAAACTGCATCCAGTTTCAATTTTACCTTGTTACCCTAAGGTTTGAGTTAAATTTCCATAAGGGAAGAGACATTTGTGAGGTTTGGAATCATTCCTTGTGGACATGTTTTTTTTTCTTTTTTTGTTGTACTGTTCTGTAAAGTTATACTTGGAAGCTTACATGGTACCATAATAAACATTGTGAATGAGTTTGATAAATTTAGAAGCAATTTTTTAACTTTACATTTTTATATTGATTTTATTTATCATGAAATATCTTTGTTCTTTAATCAAGGAATAACGTACATATAATTCGTTTCTTTAATTATCTTAAATAATTTCAATTTAACTAGTCTTGGGCCAATGCAAGACAGCGGCTAGCTGCAACCTCTGGTCATCTTGAAGACTGCTTTGATATATTAAGTTGCTGTTTCTCTATGTTGGTTGTGTTGCATACAATTATTCCACATCTCTTTATTGTCTATGAAGGCTGTTGAATCTATGCTGTTCATGTATTTCATTTAAGGCGGACATAATTTTTTTTTGGCCAGCAAAGCAAATATTTTAAATGTTTTTACATGGTTTTGATGCAAAAACAAATTGCCAGTTTTAAGGATTGTGCACCCCCTTCCCACCTCTTCTTAATCTGCTCTTGATTTTCTTGTCTACCTTCTTATTTCAGCATTTGGTGGGGACAAACTGAAAACCAACACCATCCTCACAGCATTTTCATGTTCAGGGTATGTTTATAAAATTATTGATATACTGTAAACCAATTTATTATTGTAACTAAAATATTTCGTGTTTTGTGTCATAGGGCATTTTCACAGCTATTTATCTTTGCCATTCTTGGTAAAACCCAATAATATTACTATGAAATGAGTTAATTTGCGACTATAATTTTTCATGAATTTATGTTTGCTGCAAATTCAGCGAATATAAATTGTTCGCCAAAAAATTAATTGGTTTACAGTATAGATGCACACATGCTTACCTGTATGTTATTTAGTTCTTTAATCATAAAGGTTTCATTTGTTTTGATTCTAAGATATTAAGAAAATGATATCTGATTTTTATTAATACTTTCATATCTCAGGAACATTTAAGTCATAGGTTGATGTACTTAGTATGCTTTTCATAATGGCAGGTTAGACTATATAATTATAGAAACTATCACTTTAGCAAATTTTATACACAACAAAGTTCACACTTTATGAAGATTGTAGTGTAAAACCTCTGAAGAAACTGTTTAAATTAAATCAACTAACTAACTAAAGTATTCTTTTCGAGAGAAAACTGCAGAAAAAATGCAATGTCATAAAGCAGGACAAACTAATCATAAAATGTAAACAGGTAGCACATGTGATTTGACCTAGATCAGGTGTATTGTACTATTTTTTAGTTTATCAGTTTTAGTCTATCAGTAAAAACAGAAATTTTGCCTGGATATCACACTATCATAAAATTGCTTGCTGTCAATTTCATTAATCATTTTTTATTCATCACTCATCATGCTCATTGTATACACAAAAATGTTTGATTTTTATATTTATTTAAGAAAGACTTATTGAACTCCAAACAAGTTTTGTCTGATTACTTACGGGATTTGACATCATTCCATTCAATGTGTTGTCAATTTTGTTGCTGATTTACAATTAATTTGAATGTATAGAGCATTACTGAGATGTGTTTGGTAAAAGTCATTTAGATGAGCACTATTTTTTTATATCAGACAACAAATAGAATAAATAACAACTATTAAATGTATTTACCATGATAAAGCTGCAAAAAATTAACTCTATGTTGGAAAAAGCAAGTTTAAGAAGGTCTATTTTTCATATATATGTGTTTCATTCAGTTAAGAAAATTTGTAAAATTTGAAATTGATAGGTTCTATGTCTTTAAATGTTTACATTTGTTATTTATTCACAGGATTGTGTTTGGAGTCTTTCTCGTACTAAACATTTTATTGTGGGCCAAAGAGAGCAGTGCAGCTATTCCAATTGGCACTCTAATTGCTCTACTAGCTCTTTGGTTAGGCATATCTGTTCCACTGGTGTTTGTTGGGGCTTACTATGGATACAAGAAAAAGGTAAGTTTGAAAGATTGATTTCATTGTTATGCATATCAACAAATATATTTTGTTACATTTACTCATGAACTTGAGATTTATTCTGCAAATTTTTATGGAATAACATGACACTTTTGACCTAGAAATTTGCTGTAAATCCTTATTCATAGTATTGTGGACTTAACTCCTCTGAAATTACCAAAGAGAATTTAATTAAACTTTGTATTGAAGAAGTGTACCATATGTAGTTGTGCATACTACCAGCAATTCTTCATGGAATTTGTGGCCCTTTAGACTTTGACATTCTCCAAAAAAAAATGATTGATTATTGATCTTGTAAACACAACTACCGGGACTCTTAAATTACTTAAAAAAATTTAAATTAACTTGTTATGCAAGAAGTACATCATATGTAGTTATGTATATTACTGTGGATTCATTTATTTTCATGGGTACCAATTTACCTAAAAGGAAAACACATGTTTATAGAATTACCCAATTAGCATTACTAGGGATACAGATGTTTATAGCAAATAGTAATGACTTATAGTAAGAATTTTGAAACACTAATGCTCATCTTCTGTTTAAACAAAATGTATATAAATATAAATGCAAAAAGATAAATATCTTTTATATATAGGCAATAGAACACTCTTTGAAACCCAACCAGGTTCCAAGAGATATTCCTGACCAATCTCTATGCAAAAAGATGTACACCAAACCAATTCCAGGAATTATCATGGGTGGTGTACTGCCATTTGGATGTATATTTATTCAGATTTTCTTCATTTTGAATAGCATATGGTGAGTTTGTGATTCCCCCGCCCTTTTTTACAAATTTTAACTTTTGAGATTGATTTGATTGGCCAACCTATTATGGTATGATGCTGTTTTCGTTATTGTCTGTTCGCTTTAGTGATACCACAATAATTTTAAGTTTTAGTTATTCAATTGCTATGAACTTAACAATAAAGTTCCTTAACATAAAAGTATGGATGGGAATGATTTTGGGGTTCCCCCTCTTTCTTTTACAGTTAAGGGCTCAAAGGGGCAACAAATGCCACTTTTAATGCCCCCACCATAACATGTCAGGGGGCACTAAGTTTTACTCATGTCCGTTTGTACGTTCATCTGTACAAATTTCAAGCTAGCTTTTCTCAGAAACTGTTCCAAGAGAATAATTTGAAACTTAGTTGGATGATTCCGTATGACAAACTGTACGTCCTAAAGCAATTTTCAGACCAGTCGGACATCTACTTTCTGTTTGGGACTTAGGCCAAGTCAAAAATGTGAACATGACTATGAAAATGTCTGTGAAGCTTTTCTCAGAAACTGTAAAATAGGATGATTTGAAACTTTACAGGATGGCTCAATATGTCAAACCGTATGTCCTAAGCGATTTTCAGAGCTGTCTGACATCTACTTCCTGTTTGGGAACAGGTGAGCGATTCAGGCTCCTGTGAGCCTTTTATTCATTTCAAAATAAGGGTCCAAAAAGGGGGCGAAAAATGCAACTTGTTTATTTCTAGTCGGATATACGTCCACAAAAAAAGAATTGTGATTGTATTATGTTAAGGCAATGTCGTTGTCGTCTGTAGACACTTTGGTTTCTGTGCAATTACTTGAATTGCAGCGAACCAATTGTCAACATCATTTGATATGATGTGTTTTAACCAGTAAAGGAGGGTTGGTAACAAAAACACTTTTAAGCTCACCTGGACTGAAGGTCTATGTGAGCTATTACCATCACCATGGTGTCCATTGTCGTCGTCTGTCCTTGTTGTCTGTGGTCCGTTTACAATTTATAAAAATCTTCTCCACAGGAACTACTAAGTAGAATATAATGAAACTTGGTATGAATGATGTAGGGTATCCTGCACCAAAGTTGTGTTCCGATTTTTGATCCGTCAAAAAACATGACTGCTGTTACTAGAAATAGACCAGTGAGGTCAGACTACTGTTTTTAGATTGTCAATCAAAAAGCATAAGAGATAGATTAAATCTGATGCTAAACTGCTGCTTTAGCATTAAAAGTTCTACAAAAGTCTCCATTTAGTTGAAGTTGTCAGATGATCCCTTGTAGGGGTTGCAGCCCCTAAAAGGTGAAAAATTATAGTCTTTTTTCATGTTTTTGGCTTTTAGAATGAAAACTATTGCAGATATAGAGAAAAGCTATTGCTTGCTTAAATGTTCAGCTTATTTAACTCTACAAAAGTCTCCATCGGGTGGAGATGTCAAATGACCCCTTATAGGGGTTATGGTCCCTTAAAGGCAAAAAAATAGAGTTTTTGGCCTATAGAATGAAAACTATTGCAGATAGAGAAAAGCTGTTGCTTGCTTAAATGTTCAGCTCATTTAGCTCTACAAAAGTTTCCATATGGTCAAAGTTGTCAGATGACGCCTTATAGGAGTTATGGCCCCTTAAAAGCAAAAAATAGAGTTTTTGCCTTTAGAATGAAAACTATTGCAGATAGAGAAAAGCTGTTGCTTGCTTAAATGTTCAGCTCATTTAGCTCTTCACAAGTCTACATAGGGTCGAAGTTGTCAGATGACCCCTTATAGGGGTTACAGCCCCTTAAAGGCAAAAAATAGTGTTTTTGGCCTATAGAATGAAAACTGTTGCAGGTAGAGAAAAGCTGTTGCTTGATTAAATGTTCAGCTCATTTAGCTCTACAAAAGTTTCCATAGGGTCAAAGTTGTAAGATGACCCCTTATAGGGGTTATGGCCCCTTAAAAGCAAAAAATAGAGTTTTTGCCTTTAGAATGAAAACTATTGCAGATTGAGAAAAGCTGTTGCTTGCTTAAATGTTCAGCTCGTTTAGCTCTACAAAAGTCTTCAAAGGGTTGAAGTTGTCAGTTGATCCCTTATAGGGGTTACAGCCCTTTAAAGGCAAAAATAGTGTTTTTGGCCTACAGAATGAAAACTATTGCAGATAGAGAAAAGCTGTTGCTTGCTGAAATGTTCAGCTCATTTAGCTCAACAAAAGTCTTCATAGGGTTGAAGTTGTCAGATGACCCCTTTTAGGGGTTACAGGCCCTAAAAGGCAAAAAATAGTGTTTTTGGCCTATAGAAGGAAAACTATTGCAGATAGAGAAATGATGTTGCTTGCTTAAATGTTCAGCTTAATTAGCTCTACAAAAGTCTTCTTAGGGTCAAAGTTGTCAGATGACCCCTTTAAGGGGTTATGGCCCTTAAAAAGTGAAAAATAGTGTTTTTTGCTTTGGAATGAAAACTATTGCAAATAGAGAAAAGCTTTTTATTGCTTAAACATTCAGCTCATTTAGCTATTGAAAAGTCTTCAAAGGGTTGACATCAAGACCAGGTGAGCAATTCAGGCTCCTGGGAGCCTCTTGTTGGCCTATAGAAGGAAAACTTTTAGGGGTTACTGCCCCTTAAAAGTGAAAAATAGTGTTTTAGGCCTTTAGAATGAAAACTATTGCAGATAGAGAAAAGCTGTTGCTTGCTTAAATATTCAGCTCATTTAAGTTTACAAAAGTTTTGTAGGGTCAAAGTTGTCAGATGACCCCTTTATAGATGTTACAGCCCCTTTAAGGTGAAAAATAGCTTTTTTTCATGTTTTGGGCTTATAGAATAATAACTATTGCAGATATAAAAAAGTTGTTGCTTAAATATTTAGCTCATTTACCTCTACAAAAGTCTCCATAGGGTCGAAGTTGTCAGATGACCCCTTATAGGGGTAACAGCCCCTAAAATATGTTGTTTCATGTTTTTGGACTATTGCAGATAGCTGTTGCTTGTTATTATTCAGCTCATTAAGCTTTACAAAAGTCTTCATAGGGTTGAAATTGGCAGGTGATCCCTGAAAAGGGTTACAGTTAAAGGTGAAAAATAGTATTTTTTGTTATAGTATGAAAACTATCGCAGATAGGAAAAAGTTTTTCTTGCTGAAACACTCAGCTCATTGATCTATACAAATTCAAGTCTTCATAGGGTTGACATCAAGACTAGGTAAGCAATTTAGGCTCCTAGGAGCCTCTTGTTTATTTGTGGTCCGATTTTCAACAATCTTTTTTTCATTGGAGTCCTTGTAAAAATCCCTGTCTGTGTTTTTCAGTCAGATTTGCAATATCTCCTACTATTTGTAGGAAATTAGGGATCAAATGGGCCAAAAGTGCCTTTTAAGTTTTCTTAGAAGGTTGGTATAAATGTATAAAAAAAATTTGGATATGTTTTGAAAGTCCACCAAATAATGCATATGTCAAAAAGCTTTGTGAGTCCATCATGGGCTGCATGTGTTGAAAGCATTTGACATCCAAGATTTGGCTGCAAATGTACTGGGTTCAACATGTTGTGGACATATCATGATGTGCTGAGTATAGCTTTTTAGCTTATTTGAGTGGAATGGTGATGTGAGCTATTGTCATCATTTAGTATTGTCTGTTGTCCCTCCATTAACTTTTTTTTCAAAAATTGCTTCTCTGAAACCACTGAAGGGGTTTCTTTGAAAATATGTACACTTGATCTTTAGGATATCCTCTACGAAGTTTGTGAAATTTGTGCACCCGACCTACCAACATGGCAGCCATTGCGAAAAATAGAAAAGCATCATAAGTTCTTCAAAATTCTTCATTATTGAGTCAAAATTGTTGGATGATTTGTTATAGGAGTTGTTTCCCCTTAATTGTCAAAATTGACTATTTTCACAGTTTTGGATTTAATCTTGAAAACTGTAAGTACTAAAGGAAAAGTAAGCATTGGAGAATTCTTAAGTTCATTTGGGATCTACAAAAATGATTGCCAGTTCAAAATTGTCTGATGACCCCTTATAGAGGTTATGGTCCTTTAGCGCTGAAAAGTATTGAAATTTGTGTATTTGACCTATAGAATGAAAGCTCTTACTGATAGAGAAAAAAATTTGCTTGCTTTATCTTAAGTTCAATTAGCTCTTCAAATGAAGCTGTTGGGTGACCCCCCCCCCCTTTTCCCCTTTATAGTAATGGCCCCAAATTTTCAAGCTTTGGGTTATTGCCTTGCAGAATAAACCTATAAAAGATGAAGAAAAGCATTTGTTTGCTTGAATGTTTGGCTATATGTGCTCTACAAAAGCCCTCAGTATAATGTGGAAATTGTATGGTGATTCTTAATTGGAGTTTTTCACCTCAGCTACCCCAAATTATTTTCATTCCATCAGTCATTGAAATCAGGTGAGCAATTTAGGCTCCTGGGAGCCTCCAGTTATTTATTTGTGATACAATTTTCAAAATCCCCCCTTTCCCCTTTATAGTAATGGCCCCAAATTGTCAAGCTTTGGGTTATTGCCTTGCAGAATAAACCTATAAAAGATGAAGAAAAGCATTCGTTTGCTTGAATGTTTGGCTATATGTGCTCTACAAAAGCCCTCAGTATAATGTGGAAATTGTATGGTGATTCTTAATTGGAGTTTTTCACCTCAGCTACCCCAAATTATTTTCATTCCATCAGTCATTGAAATCAGGTGAGCAATTTAGGCTCCCGGGAGCCTCTAGTTATTTATTTGTGATACAATTTTCAAAACCCTTTTTCATAGTAATCCTTGTGAAAATCCCTGTGTGGGTCAGATTTTGCAATATCTCTTACTTTTTTTAGAAATTAGGAGCCAAAGAGCCCAATATAACACAAGTTATAAGAGTTCTGACATTAAAAGTTGGTATAAATAGAAAATTCAAATTTGCATTGAAAGTCCACAACAGTATGCATGTGTCCAAGTGCTTTGTAATCTTAAGTCCACCATGACAATCCATTTTTGGCCTCCATCATACAGGGTTCAACATGTTGTGTTCGTATCATGCTGCGCTGGACATAGCTTTTTATTCCATTTTGGAATTAGGGGCCAAAATTGATTTTTTATTTATTCATAGATACCATTAAGTATTATTAATGTTTTCTCTGAAAGACTGCCCATCTCAGACATGTTCATGTGACTCTTTTGTTAAAGATATTAGTCAGCCAATCAGAAAGCATTGGAAAAGCAATTAATGCAAATAATCTCTTGACCTAATAGCTTTTTATGTCTCCCCCACTTTTGTGGGGAGACATATTATTTTTTGTCCTGTCCTTATCCATCCATCCGTCTGTCCATTTGTCTGTCACAAAGTTTGTCAGGGCAACTCCTCTGAAACTAGTGAACTGAATTCAACGAAACTTGGTATATAGGAAGGACACCATATGTTGTTATAACTGCATATAACCAGGTAATTTAGATCCTCAAATTTTTATTGGAGTTATGGCCCTTTGAACTTAGAAATTTGCTGAAAATCCTCATTTATCATCTTGTCAGCGCAAGACCTCTGAAACTACTGAACCAAATTCAATGAAACTTTATATATAGGAAGGACACCATATCCAGCTGTGCATATTACCAGGAAATTTTGACCCTCAATTTTTTGTGGGAGTTATGGCCCTTTGAACTTAGAAATTTGCTGAAAATCCTCATTTATCATCTTGTCATGGCAACTCCTTTGATGAATCGAATACAGCTAAACCTGGAATATGGGAAGGACACCATATGAAGTTGTGCATATTACCAGGAAATTTGTTATCCCCAAAATCTTGTTGGAGTTATGGCCTTTTAAACTTAGAAATTTTGGGGAAAGAGGGGTAGACATTGTTTTTGTAGGCAAAAACAAACTTTAATTTATACATGTTTATGTTATTTATAGAATTTTTAATGTCCCTGTAAAAGATTGCAGACACATTATTTAACATTTGTACTTTGGAAAAGATCAGGGATTTCTTACACCGGTGAAAAATTCTTTGATATTCAATATAAGACTTGTGTAAGAACCTAATATGTTGAAACTGTACTATTTGAAGTTTTAATTAAATGTCATACATATTTTTAGGTCACACCAGATTCATTACATGTTCGGTGCTTTGCTACTTGATTTCACCATTTTACTCATCACATGTTCCGAGGCCACCATTCTCCTGTGCTATTTCCATCTATGTGCTCAGGTAAGCTTGAAATACAATCCATTATGATGTAAGGGAAATGATGTTTTATTCTGTATTTTGTAAGTCACACCAGATATGTTACATGTTTGGCTCTTTGTTCCTTATTTCTATTTGAAAATATTAATCCCACATTTATTAAAGTTAAAATGAGGCCCAAATTTGGAATGTTATGTATGTTATGTGATAAATACACATTAATTAAAGAAAAAGTCCTTTTAATATATGAGAGAAATTTAAAACTAATTTATTGATTGTAACTGGATAATTTGTACTCAATAAGTAATAATGATTAATATTTGTCAGAAAATTGTTAGGGAGTTATTGCACTTTGAACTTTGACTTTTCCATAAATTCCTAAACATGCTTTTTCAACTAAATTCCTCTGATACACTAGCATGAAATTTTATTGAAGTTATGGCCCTTTGAACATAGAATTTTCCAGAAAATTTTAATTTACTTGTTGTGAATTTACACTTGCTCTGAGTAACCTATGATTATTTTATGAATCCAGTATTGAGATTTATGAGTATTTATTACATATGTTATGAATAGTAACTAACTATGTATGCAGAAATGATGAGTTGTAGATTATTTCTATGTTTTTACGCCAAGATCGTAGTTTTTAATTCTACTTTCACTTTCTCAAAATAACTGTAATTTTATTGAGGAGTTGGAGTTATCTTTCTTAGAGTGTACTTTTAAGCAGGTGCTCGTTCGTATTTATTTTCATGTTGAAACGATCTTTTATGTACATTTTATATAATGAATACTTTGTAAATGAAATATTACGCGAAACAGTGGTTTTGCGGGAAGTGTTACATGACGTTTGTCATGACTAGGAGTTGTGACGTTTAACGTTACTTTTGGAATCGATTTTGGTAAGCAACTTTTGGACTTCCCAGAGAGTGAACGTGTTTTCTGTCTCTCCTGACTTTTTCTAAATTGGGGATTGCTTCGAGTTTAATTATTCATACTTCGGGTTCGATTTTATGTAGCTAGATTCTTCTTACGTTAGTTGTTAAAGCGATGAAGTTCGTGACTTCGTATGTTTGAATCTAGATTTACGCATGTTTACTTGGTTCTTGCTAATGTTAGCGTTTTAGCCATGAAGTTGGTAGCTACTTTAGTTTGAATCTGATTTAGAGTCCGGGGATTTCTTCAACTGAAATTGTTCACTGATATTTATTTATTTATTCCACGGCTGGGCATTTTTTATATGGCATTTTGGTCATAGTGAATAGATTTTTGCCAGCTGTTTTTATGTGATAAATTGTTAATTATTTGAGATTGTTGAATTGATTCTTTTGCAATTGTTACAATAAAGTATCTATTTTTGGTAATTTGAGTTTTTCTAGTAAAGTAAAGTTTCAGCAATCACTGAAATTTTGGAATAAGTGTATAACAAACAAACAAACCGCTCGGTACAAGAATTTCCACAACATTACTCATTGTTTCTGTTAAACTCCTCTGAAACTTCTTGACCAAATTCAATGAAACTTGGTAGGTAAGCTAGTGCATCATATAGAGTTATGCATATTACCTGAAAATTTTAATTCTCATTGCATTTATGGCTCTTTGAACCTAAAATTTTTAGAGAAACACATTGTTTTTGTGATAACTAGAAATTTTTATTTAACTGCATCTTCAAAAAATTACTCTGGTTTCTTTTTACAGGACTACCACTGGTGGTGGAGATCTTTCCTGACCAGTGGATTCACGGCTGTTTATGCATTTATGTACTGCATACATTACTTTGTGAACAAACTGGAAATCCATGATTCTGCCAGCTGTTTCCTTTACTTTGGATATACATTCATAATGGTGTTCTTATTTTTCCTGTTAACAGGTAAGACTTGAAAACTTAATGAGTTTAAAATTTTATGTTCAAGAATTATAGGTTCTTACATAAGTTCTTGGAAAAGACCGGCTGATCTTTTACGAGTGATAGAATTTTTCAGTCTTTTTGTGAGTGGAGCCCAGCGGAGCAAGCCAAAAGACCAAAAAAATTGTATCAAGAGTGAAAGATAATTACCGGTTTTCCAAGAACATGTTTAAGTACCTATTTCTTCCATAAAAATTAAATTTTTATATTCTGAAACCTTAGGTGGATTCATTCTAAAAACTGAAAGTTTTAAATAACATTGCATTTTATTGGTCGACTTCATCGATCAATATCAGTACAGGCGGTTATTATTGGTTAATTGACCAGTGTGAGATCGCTGCACCTGCTCGCATCTCAACCTGGTCATCTCACACTGAAAAGGGTCATTTACGGAAGAAATAAAGGTATACAATTATTCAAATTAACCATATGCATCTGTAATCATACACCTTTCAGCTCCTAGATTGTTAAGTATGATTAACAAAAGATTTTTTTAAAAGTCATTCTTTGGTTACTGTGGATTCATTTATAATTATTTTAAACACTTTCAATCCAAATTTGCAGTTTGCAAGAAGGAATTTAAAATTAAAACTTTGTTGGATTTTATTTCAAAGTGTGTCAAAATACCTTACGAATAATAATAATATCTCAGTATTAAAAATTCAATAAGAATTTTAGTATTAACATATATTTTGCTTAAGGATGTTCGCTGGTCAGTTTGAAAATAACAAGGTATCTAAATTTATATAGTTGATGAATAGACCATAGCTAAAAGTACAAAATAAGCTTTAAAAATTATAGGTTGCCGAACTTGTTTTTGAGATAATAAGCATTCAAAATTTGGCGGGAATATAAGAATCTAACACCGGTGTTAGGGCAAGATAAGGAAATCTCCGACACCTCAGGGTAAGATTTCCTAATGTAAAGAAATCTTACCCAAGGGTGTCGGAGATTTCCTAATCTTGCCCTAATCATCGGTGTTTGATTATTTTTCTCACTAAACCCGTAAATGTACAACGTGGATTTGTTTACAAAACATAGCGTGATGTAAACAATAGAGTTACGTCCCTTGGAAACTGCACAAGGCTATCTTACATGGGGTGGTGTGAGACAGAAAAATCTCACATGGGATGGTGTGAGACAGAAAAATCTCACACCGCTAAAAATAGGAGCTGTCCTGTCCAAAAAGTGAGAAAAGGGTTTCTCTGGCTTTTTCGTAGGTTTAGCATTAGGCATGTTTTAGTGTTAAAACATATGAAAAAATAACAAGTAATTCATGAAACTTTGTAAATTAGTTCTTAATGACCCAGAAAACCTAATTATGAAAAAAAAATAAGGGGGTAGCTGGGCTAAAAAATTATCCCTATTTCAATGGTAAAATCCAGAGGATTCCGAAAATCTGACAGAAATCTAAAAAAATTACCTACAATCATCCTTAAATAATATTTTATTTGTGGTCACCTGATGGTGATGCATATGATATCTCCAGCATTTGAATGTAATCGAGATATGCCAAGCACAAAATCAAAAGGCATATCATGCAATGTCAAATAAAAGATCATGCTTTATTACTGTTATGTATTGTTTCATCATTTTAAAAGTTTACACACTATGACAATTTTCAAAGAAATTCTATTTACTCTGTCATTCATTTTAACAGGTTTAAAGTTGCCAGTCAGGGGCAATGCAAAAGTAATGAAAACTTTAGTGAAAACCCTTTTCCTGCCAAAATTATAAGCACTGATAGCATGAAAACCAGCACATGGACCTACATTTTTTCTTGCTAACTTTGATCTGCTGTCAATATTCTCTCAAATAAATGAAACTTTATCAATTTTTATTTACGTACGAATAACTAAAAATTAAAGTTCATTTAACTTTTTTAGCATTAAAAATCTATGCTAGATAATGAATGATTTTTTTTTTTTTATTATTTTATCAGACAAAATTGAAATTTTTGAAAAAATATTCCTCTCCTCTCTCCATAATGAAATGGTTGGTATGTAGCATATTTTGTATCACCCTCAGGTCACAGAACAGTCCCTAGCCAATTTAATGTAGGGGGTCCTGATGGGGGGATCCTGATCTCGAATCACAAGGAATAAAAAATGATAATAACGAAAAAAGGAAATGTGGCTAAATTTTTGTTCACAGATAAAAGTTTGACTGTGTATTACTGTAAAGCATGCCTAAAAAGAATCACAGACAAAATACTTTGCTGAGAAAGGTTCACGTGCAATATTCAATCACGATGCACGGAAAAATATTTCAACAAATCTCAATTCATGGAAAATAAAAATTGCCAAAAACGGAGAACGAACTAAACCCATCGGCCCCTCAATGTACACACATACTGTGGATTTATATTATTTCGTGGGTACCAATTTTCATGGTGTGTTAAAAAGGATTGGTTCCCACATTCTTAGATTTGTGTTTCTGAAGTCTACAGCATACAATAAATGTAAAATTTCCTTTTTGTTGGATGTCAAATTTTGTGGATAGATCGATCGAACCATGCACCCATGAAAACCTGACAAAAAATGATACCCCACAAATAATAATGTAACCAAAGTTTTTCATGTAATACTTTCTTTTTCCAGGTACCACTGGATTCTTTGCCTGTTTCTGGTTTGTGACAAGGATGCACAATATTTTCAACGTCAAGGTTGTGAAAAAACAATATTTAGATGTTATCAGTGTTATTGATACATTACCCCTCCCAGAAAAGACGGACTCAAAATGAGGCCCCTCTCCTTATGTGGCCTTAATTTTGCATAACAAACAATTTTTAAAAAATGTTGAAAAGGAGCAATCTCAGAGTTTTCACATTATCTATGCATATTTTGTATGACTGTACTCAATTTTATTTTACCAAGAGGTTGAAAAATATCTATTATATGTCTTGCATTTATAAAAAAAACTGCTCAGATATGCCTACTTTCTCTAAAGCTTACATTATAGATTCCTTAATATTCATAAGATTTTTCTGTTATTTTTATATGGCCAGAGTATACAATTAATTTACAATGCATTTCTTTTTTAGCATTTTTGAAAAAAAAATTACAATTCATGCTTGCAAACATTTTGTGCCAAACATTCCTTGCCATAAGACTAAAAAAGTATTTGAGTTTGGACTGGCTTTAGATTTTACCAGGTCTGAAATTTTCTATATGAAAAGTTTATAAATGCATGTTGTCAAAAATTTTCACATCTTGTAAGTCTTAATTTTTTACCTTTTACTGGTTGAATAAAAATCAAATTTGCATTTAGAATTGAGTTCCAAAATTTTTATGACACTTCATTAGACCTATAGACTATAACATTGTACCGCTAAAATATATATAACTCCTAGAGATCTACAAGAACATTTGTTTAAAGCAGGCAATATTTTTTTTAGGGACTTCATTTGTGTAACTTAAAAAATCGGAGACGATTATTGTGTGCTCGTACTTTATGACTGGTGTTCTTGAAACTGTGGATTTTATATTTGAATCAAAAAAATGGATTAAAGCAGAAAATAAACTTTTTTTATATAAATGTTTGGTGCTATGTTAATTAAATTTTTGAGATATCAACGATCATAATTCAGAGTCGTTGGTGTGAAACACACCATTTCACATAAATTTGTTGATGAATAAAGCTAACTAAATGTTCATAAGTTTGGTATACTTTTTTCCTAATGATAATGTAACTGTTTTAAAGTGTTTTTCCTGCCTGATAGTTATCTTTATCCATCCTATTAATTTGCTTATTATATAGATATAGATAAAATATCATGATTTCATAGTTAACAAATTATTATATCCCCCCCTCATGCAAACAAAGTTTAAGGGGGTATATAGGAAACACCCTGTCTGTCTGTCTGTCCGTCTGTCTGTTCACATAACTTGTAAGCACTTCTCCTCCTAAACCGCTTGAAGGATTTTGCTGAAACTAAACATGAAGGAAGTACATTATATGTAGATGTGCCTGAAAATTTTTCATTGTGCTCGGACATCATTCAGGGGAGATTATATGACTTGAGATTTTTTTTTACAGTACAGAGTCCAATATGAAGCCGGGGTATCCTTTTGTATTACTTGTTGGATATTCACTGTGTGAATTACAGCATTCAACTTTTGTGCAAATTGTTTAACCCTCGTAAGTTTCCTTTAAAAAATACATGACATAGTACGCAATACACGATTCGTCAATCAATAGTTTTTTCGTTTTCAATACTTTGATGATCTATTTGTCACGTTTATTCAAATTATCTTTATGATAAATAGCATAACTAATTTTAGGTAACAAATATCAATTTTGATGTCACTCTTGTCGAATAATGCTAGGGGATGAAATTCATGTGAAGAACAAGTTCTGTGCACTTGTTGAATCACTGAATTGTATCAAATTTGATTTTCCCCACCCATCATTAGTTATACTATAAATATTTTATCCAACACAATCATATGTTTATATTTTTATGTTCATGTATTTCTATATTTTTATAAAACACTTTTGATTTTCTCTGTAAAATCACCTCCATAAAAATTCATTTTGTTATGTACTAGTATAATTTCTTTGTTATGACATGTTGAATTAGTGTGTTATTTTAATGGTGTTATTGTTTTGTATATTTTTATGTCACTTGAAAGCTTCAACCTGTAGTACCATATTAAGTGTTTTCACAATTTTATGCATGTTACTCCTCAGCTTCCTGTTGTTATTACTTTAGTTCCAATGAAAACAAAATTTATGCTCTCCACTGTAAATTTCAATTGAAGACTGTAATTGTGGACTGGTTATTTCATGAAATATACTTCCAAAATTTATTATTATTAGATCATTTTATTAGAATTTCAAAACACAAATATTTTACAAGAGACACCATGCTTTTTGGGGATTTTAGATCTTTTTATTTTGCACTTGAATACTTCATAGCTGAGAAAATTTTTGATGTTCTAGGTTATCACTGTTTTTATTTATCTCCTTTATTTATAGAATTAAATGGCTGATATAGGGTTTTAAAATATTGTTAAATACAGTAAATCAGCTTTACTAGTTCAGTTTGTTTAATCATCTGTTTTAACATTTATAGAGCCATCAAAGAACTTTTAAAAATCATTTCTATTTTTTCTGTTTAATAGAATTGCATAATATTTTAGGAATATATAGTTATTAAATGTGACTTTGTACATAGTGGGAACATCATTCAAATGTGATATTTATTATATTTGCTTTTTTATGATAAAAAAATAATACAGTTTACCAGTCTATCATTTTGCCAATCGCTTGATGTTAATGAAACTAGCTTCAGATACTATGCTGTAGAAATCTCAAAGATTTGAATGCTTCCTTATTATTTTAGAAAATAACATTTCCTTTATTAGTACAGTACATGTAAATTGGAAAGTGGTTCTTTCGTCATGGAAATATTTATTTCAAAAATTTCCCCAACGCGAATGATTAACTTAACAAAATTGTGAAAATATCACACAACAAAAATTTGCACGTTAATAGTAACCATATTTTACCTCTAAGTACATTATTATAAAGTGTATTGATGGATATATTTGATGTGGTTCTGGAGTGTAATACTGGGCATCTTTTTTCGGACATCTTGCAAATTTTTAGTCTGCATTTTATTTTAAATGACTTAAAATAATACAAGAGATGCAAAATTTAATTCTTAATTTCATTTCATTAATGAAATGATAATAACATAGATATTTTGAATTACACCTTTTCTGAAAAGTTATATTTTCAGGGGAGATAATTGACAGAAAAATGTGTGCTACATTTTTATTTAGAAAAGTGTAGGGAAAAAAATCTGGGTTATAAAATGGTGAATGTCGGGTGGGCAGGCGGGGAAACTACTTTCGTTACAGTTTTCTCAGCAACTACTAATCACAGCCTCTTGATATTTAGGGCCCCGCATCAAAGATGCGAACGCCCTATAGTTTTCACTTTGTCTGTCTGTCTGTCTTCTGTCTGTCTGTCTGTCTGTCTGTCTGTCTGTCTGTCTGTCTGTCTGTCTGTCTGTCTGTTCTGTCCGTCTGTCTGTCTGTCTGTCTGTCTGTCTGTCTGTCTGTCTGTCTCTGTCTGTCTGTCTGTCTATCTGTCTGTCTGTCTGTCTGTCTGTCTGTCTGTCTGTCTGTCTGTCTGTCTGTCTGTCCATCTGTCCTTCAACAATTCTTGTGAACACTGAAACTAAAAAACTATTAACAACACAGTTCTGAAATTTTGTACAGCTAATTAGTAACATGTTATGATTTGCATATTAAAATTTCATGCTAAAATGTGAAATATTTTTGGACAAAAACTCTCTGATTTTTTATCAAAAATCACAGATTTTGAGAGTTGGATTTTGTGAACACTAAAACTAAAAAAAACTCTTAACAATACAGTTCTGAAACTTTGTACAGCTGCTTAGTAGCATGTTATGATTTGCATATAAAAATATCGTGCAAATCTGTTAATATATTTGGAGAAAAAAAACTTCATTTTTTTTTCAAAAATCACAGATTTTGAGAATTGGACTTTGTTGAACACTAAAACTCAAAAACTGTTAACAATACAAGTTCTGAAACTTCGTACAGCTGCTAAGTAGCATGTCATGATTTGCATAATAAAATTTCATGCAAATCTGTTAAATATTTTCGAAAAAAATCTTCATTTTTTATCAAAAATCACAGATTTTGAGAATTGGACTATGTGAACACTAAAACTCAAAAACTATTAACAATACAGTTCTAAAACATTGTACAGCTGCTTAGTAGCATGTCTTGATTTGCTTATTAAAATTCCGTGCAAGTCTGTTTAATATTTTTCATTTTTGGAAAAAAACTTCATTTTTGATGGGAAATCACAGATTTTGAGAATTGGAATTTTGAACAATAAAACTCAAAGGAACTACTAATCACAGCCTCTTGATATTTATATGCAGCATCAACATGGGCTCAAATAACGTGGGATTTGATTTCAGGTCTGTCACTCATGCACCTACTTCCAGTTAACCGACTTAGTAAATTTTTTACATTAATGGTCAAAAGTAGAAAATTTTCGTAACAGTTTTCTCAGCAACTGCTTATCACAGCCATTTGAAATCTGGTATGCATCATCGGGGTGGGGTCCCATAACGTGGGATTCTATTTCAAGCCTGTCGCTCCTCTACTTCCTGTTAAACGAAATCCGGTCATTTCTGTCTTTGACCTATTTTTTTATGTTTTATAAAAGCAAAACATATAGCTTTTCATTTGTGAAATATATATAAAATCTGATGGGTTTCCGGCTCACAATGATGCTTGATAACTCCTTACCCTCTTCGATAACTTTGCAAGATCATAAATCTGTAGAAAGGTCTGTGACCCTAATATTTTTTTTTTGCATTTTTTTTTTCAATGTTCATTTATGAAAGTTTGATTCTGCAAAATATTTTAAAAATATGATGGATTTTGCTTTTACCCTCGAACCACCTTATGCTCACCTCACAAAGTGTGATATCTAGAGCTTCTAAACTCACTTACAGTAGAATGATAAAGTCAATTCCAATTCACTGACAAGGTATGGTAAGTGTACCTAATGATGCTTTGCACAATGCATTCTTCAGATGCTGGCTGTGACTATATGTGCATGGATGACCTCTTGCAGAAGAATGGTTAAAGACCATTCCCACTTACTGTCAAGTGCCACGTCAACAATATAGATATGGTAGGTGCAACGAGTGATGCTCAGGCACGGATTCAGGCGGGGGCGCACTCGGCGCCCCCCCCCTCCCCACCCCTTAAAAATCAATAAAAAGGGCCAAAAATGTTAGTGCCTCGCTCCGCTTATCGTACTATATATTTGATACACATGTCCCGTCTAACAAAAATATCCTGGATCCGCGCCTGATGCTAAGAACACAAATGCTGGCTGTGACCTTAATCTTCCTCATTGATGACCAATTACAGGAGAATGGTTTAGGTTCATTCCCACTTATAAATTAGTGCCACATCAAGCATATTAGTATGGAAGGTGAACTAAGGTATGCTTACCACAATGCATGCTTTAGAAGCTGGCTGCGACCTATTTTTTAGCTCACCTGACCCGAATAGTTATGTGAGCTATTGCCATCACGTAGTGTCCGTTGTCTATTATTTTTTGTCTTGCCTGCGAAGCAGAGCGGGACATAGGTGTTACTTTACTGCCGGCGACTTCAAGTTTGGAAAAGTTTTATGAGCACCTCCATATCTCAAGAACTATAAATCCTAGGTTGATAAAACTTGATATGCATATGCCCCAATAGTAGCTTAGCACAGTTACATCCCCATCTTTTGACCTTGACCTTGATTTTCCGGTTGAGTGACTTTGACAATTTTCAATACCTATACATTCAATGTTAAGGTGTTGCAAACACCTACATATCTCAAGTATTATTGGTCCTAGGTTGATGAAACTTGGTATATGCATGTGCCCTAGTAATAGCTTATCACAGTTGCATCCCCATCTTTCGACCTTGTCCTTGATTTTCTTGTTGAGTGACTTTGATTATTTTTATTACATATATTAGCAATGTTTAAGTTTTATAAACATCTTTTGATCTCATAAACTGGAAATCCATGTAAATTCAAAAGAAAGAATACTAGTAATTGCTTCTGATGCTTCTGCAGACGAGACATACTTTAGTGTTAACTCTTGCTTCAAAGGTTAACTCCTTTGACACCAAAAGTCTAATTGCAACTGAGCTTGGAACAGTTGTTTATTGGCATGGATGCTTCAAAACTATCCTTTGGATTTTTGATTAAAAAAAACATGGCCAGCAATAGAACATAAGGATGAAATGCAGTTTTTTTTTGTTTTTTTTAAACAACTCAAAAATGGTCAGGTATCAAAATTCTAGCAAGGATAGATTTTAGTAACATCTCAAGATCTACCTGCCCTGAATTTTTTTAAAAGAGTCAATAACCCATATAGGAGTTATTGCCCTTTTTCTGGATTTTTTCCAAATTTTGCACTTATTTAGCTCAATATCTTGAAAACAATAAAAGATATTTGAGAAATTCAAATTAAATCAAATTTTGATTACAATATTGTAAAGTTAGTAAAGCCCTACAAAAACTCAACATGATGGAAAGTTTTTATAGGAGTTATTGTCCCTTTAATGTTTATATAACTGTTTATGTCTTACAGCTGGAAGGCTAGACTGCAGATAATGTTAAAAAGCTTTGATTGCTAAAATGTTCAACTAATTGAGCTCTACACTTTATTGCATTAGGTTAATTTATGTTGTAAGATGACCCTTTATTAAACTTACGGTGCTTTGAATGTAAAAAAAAGTTGTTTAAATCTTTTTGACTTATAGCCAGCTAAAAATTCATGGCATTTAATCAGGTGAACCATTCAGGCTCCCGGGAGCCTCTTGTTTTGCATTAATGACATCATGCAGAAAAAAGTCTGTTACTGCTTACTGACACGCTACACATGAATCATTTTGATATGGTAGGTTCACCTAGGGATGTTAATTACATAAGAGGTCTTTTTTCGTAACTCTATACTGCGATGAGGATGGCAACAAGTCCAAAAATAGCATACCATCAAACCTGTAATGTTGTTGGAATAGCTAATTAGCATGGTGCTTGCTTCAGATAATAGCGTTGACCTTTTTTTCCACAATGACCACTTTAAACTTTTAATAGATAAACTCCATTCCATTTGGCTAATAACTAGTGCCACATCAAACATATTGATAGGTGCACAAAGGAATTCTTAGCATGACACATGCTTAGGATGCTGGCTGTAACTATTTTTTTTTGCATGGGTGCTCACTTCAAATTTTGAAACGTTGGCTGTCCTTTCCTGGTTATTGACATTATTGTGTAATGAAGTGAGCTCTGTAATATTTTGGATTACCTTTAGATGATTCCAAACTGCATGCAATATCAAGCCAGCGGGCAATATTTGACTATAAAGAGCCTGTGGTGGGTGTTATTCTAAAGCGTATTAAATGAAATAGCTAAAAAAAATCACTGGTCCCATAGAGTTGGCTAACCAAGGACACCAAGAATAGATACGCAAAATGGCAAAAAAAAATCAATGCAGTTCTTAACAGACAAGAAGCAGCTGAGATCATCAATGTTGGAATTGAAACATGCCCCTTTATGTTGAATGCCAAACAACCAGAACTGCCGTAAGAGAACTTAAGAAATGTAAATCGCTTATAAAAGACAACATTACCAGAACTATTTAGAGCTGACCAAGAAACTGCTACAAAACAGATAGATAAAATTTCAGCATGAGCATGGAACGAGGAAAAGATAGCATCTGATTAGAAAAGATGACCTGTCAAATTGCCTCAGAAAGGGACTTAATAACAATGCCTATAGTGCTGCGGAAATTGGGGTGGTTTAACATCCACCCAAAACATTTGGCAAAATGATCTTTAAGAGAATAGCAGACGATGTGATTAAACATATAAGTTTTAGAAGTAAAGAAGAACGATGTACAACAGGGCAGATCTTTTTCTTATATTTGTGCTTCATCGACTTTGAAAAAAAAACATTTGACAGTGTACCAAGAGCCCGGACCAAGAGTCACCATGGAACATAATGAAACAATATATGGAATATCTGGCAAACTGATCAAATTAGTAAGATATATGTATCAAGACAACAAATATGCAGTTACAACAATTGCAAGCTATGGTAGATCAGACTGTTTAATGTCAAATCAGGTGTGAAGCAAGGCTGCAACATGTCTGGCTTCATCTTCCGTGTGGTTATAGATTGGGTAATGAGAAGGTTACCATCATATAACAACATAGGAATCCGATGGAACGCTACCACCAAATTAAATTGATAGATTGTGCTGTACCACTATCGAGCACCAAAGACCAACTACAGAGAAAGCTTAATGACGTCAATTAATGTTGATTCCACTGGCCTCAAGATTAATCAAATGCATCAAAACAAAAGTTTAGACACTGAACACAAATGCCAACCAACCGATCACCAACAGTGGTGGAAATGAAATTGAAGACTTCAAAGTTTTCTTTTCTTGGTGCAATAAAACAACCACTGGCGGAACACTGAAATAAAGACATCAGAAGACGATAAGTCCTTGTCAAAATGAATAGCTCGTACTAGCTTGCACTTATTTGGAACAACAACCAATAATAAAAGAGATGTTCAACTCAAACGCCATCTCCATCCTCCTATTCGAAGATGAAACTTAGAAAACGACAAAAACGGTGAAAATCATGATGCTGGTCACCTTCCTACCCAAAGCGAGGAAGCGATCTGATGATGTAAAAGCCAGTGATACCATCAGAAGAAGAAGAGCGTGTACACTAGGTTGTTGAACAGGATGGCTCTCGTCCGCGGGGGTTGTCGGGTCTGTTTGATACGGAAACCCTGATCGCTGATCATAGTTGGCCAACGTGTGTGGAGAGTGCCATGCTTCAAGCACGTAAAATATCCCTTTGTGGACCGCCAAGTAGTGCACCACAGGCTAAATTTTCTGTCCCTTTTCCACCTCTTCTCCTTTCCCATGATCTTCTTCCTTTGTTACCCATCCCACTTCATGTTTCTCATCATCATTTCATGTTCATTTTATCATCCTCTTCATGTTCATCACCCTTCAATAACCTATGTAGTGTTTCTAAGCGTAAAACACCAACTCTCTCGCTCACTCAAGCTATCATTCCCAGCAGGAGCATGGTATAAACACGAATCGCATTTTTTTATAAATGAGTCGACACAATACAAGGGTACATGATATTGTAAGCATCGGATATATAAAAAAGCTAAAGTAAGGGCATTCAACTTTCGAATTGTCAAACACTCATGAATAGAACATAGAAAATAGAACATATTTTATTTCCCAATCAAGGGCCCAACAAGGGGCAGCATGAGTATACATATAACATTTAAAGAGAAAATAACAATAATTAAAGAGTTACAATCACACATCAGAGTAGCAAGACAGATATCATAATATTCATTATGATTCTATATAAATTTATAAGTATTTAAAAATAAATTCACCCACTGCATTTAACACTATTGGATCTTCAGAAGTAAGTAAAAAAATAAGCTTTTTGTTTAGACTTTCAAAATTTGTATTTTCTTTCTTGATAAATGAAAATAAAATTTCTCTTTCCTGCTGAAAATGATTACGATCAATTAAAAAATGAATTTCGTCTTTACCCGTATTGCATTTTTTGCAATAACGTTCTGTTCTAGGAATATTGATATGACTACCAACTTCAATCATTAATTCATGTGAAGATAATCTTAATTTACAAATAGCTTTTCTTATTTCAAATATCTTTGTTTCTTTTAAATAATTTTCAAAACCAAAATTGTGTTTAATTTTTAAAAAAGTTTGTAGTTTACCATCTTTTAATTTGTTCTATGATTTATACCATCTGAATATTTTATCTGAATTTTCTTTTTTTAAAAGTTCTTAAATGTATATGGTCCATAATTTTTGTCTCGCCTGCGACGAATAGTCGCGGAAGGCGAGACATAGGTATTACTTTCCGGCGGCGGCGGCGGCGACGGCGGCGGCGGCGGCGGCGGCGGCGACGGCGGCGGCGTCGTAAACTTTTTTGTAAGACTTTTGTGGACAATGAATTGCTTGAAAAGTATAATAGCTAGGCATCTGATATTTGGTATACAGATAGTTCAGGTTATGGTCTTCGCAACTGTCACCATGCCGTTTGACCCTGACCCCATTTTCACGCTCCAGTGACTCTGTGAACTTAGGTCTTTTTTCAGGCCGTAAACTTTTTTGTAAGACTTTTGTGGACGATGAATTGCTTGAAAAGTATAATAGCTAGGCATCTTTTATTTGGTATACGGACAGTTCAGGTTATGGTCTACGCAACTGTCACCATGCCGTGTGACCCTGACCTCATTTTCACGCTCCAGTGACTCTGTGAACTTAGGTCTTTTTTCAGGCTGTAAACTCTTTTGTAAGACTTTTGTGGACGATGAATTGCTTGAAAAGTATAATAGCTAGGCATCTGATATTTAGTATACAGACAGTTCAGGTTATGGTCTATGCAACTGTCACCATGCCGTGTGACCCTGACCTCATTTTCACGCTCCAGTGAATCTGTGAACTTAGGTCTTTTTCAGGCCAAAAATTTTTTTTGTAAGACTTTAATGGACTATGAATTGCTGGAAAGTTATAATAGCTAGGCATCTGATATTGGGTAAACAGACAGTTGCGGTTATGATAACGCAACTGTCACCATGCCATGTGACCATGACCCCATTTTTACACTCCAGTGACTCTGTGAACTTAGATCTTTTTTTCAGACAGAAAACTTTTTGTAATACTTGTGTGGACAATAGATTGCTTGAATAGTATAATAACTAGGCATCTGTTATTAGGTATACTGACACTTTTTGTGTTTATATCAAGAAATGAAAGCTTAGGTAGTTGATTTTAGCGATGGTGCCGGCAGGCGAGACATACTTTTAGTGGCAACACTTGTTACTTTCTAAATTAATATTTGAATAGTATAATGCTTTTTTAACAAGAGAGTACCAAGACAATTTGTTGTTACCATGTATAGTTTTGCAGCAGGCATATGCATCTTTAAGTAATGGGAAAGAATCAAGATTCTCCAACCTGAGCCAATCAAACATTTTAAAATATCATAATGCAGTGGGTATCTACCAAGCTCTGATAAAACTGCAAAATTAACACTTCTTTTATGAACACCCAAAATGCTTTTTGAAAATTTAAGATGAAGTTTCTCACACTGTAGGGATTTTAAACAATTGCCAGAGTCAAAATCATTATTATTTAGTTTTTTAAATGAAACATTATAACTACCCTAAATTTCTGCATTATATAAAATAATAGGTTTTAAAGTATGATCAAAGATATGCATACTTGTCTCAACAGATAGATTCATACATATAAAATCTTTTTGGTATGTCAACTTTATGTTGATTTTTCTGCCAGCTTTGTTAAAGATAACAACTGTGGTTGTTTTTAATATTTACTCTTTAACACCAATCTGAACAAAATTTTTTCCAATTTTTGCAGCCTTTGTTGCAGTCCTTCGGATGAGTATGAAATCAAAACAATATCATCAGCATACATCAAGCAGTATACATGTTCAGACTGTAAAGACACGGTATCTTGACATCCAGTTAGGCATGATGGGAGATCATTTAGAAATATTTTAAACAGTGAGGGGCTCACATTATCTCCTTGCCTAACTCCTAAATTATTTCAATGTGTTCAATGTGAGAATTTCCAATCTTAATACATGCATTTGAGTTCTTATATTCAATTTTCTCTTGGGTAACATGTCTAAAATTTTGACATTTTGAGCCTGCTCAAAATCAATCCGGTTTCATAAACTACGAATCATTTACTGCATAAGTCCAAATGTACTTTTTTTTTTAATTTGAAAGTCAGCAAAAATTGTCGGGTCAATTTGTTCTTTTCAACTATTTTATTTGTCCTTTGTGGGATAAGATTTGTTTTTATAAGACAGGTCCGGGATAAAACTACATATTTTTATTTGATGACGCAGGCGCAATCAGCCGGATGACGTGTTAGCCATCTTGACAACTCAAAAACTGCGGAAAAGAAATAATTTAACAAAATGTACCTTTTCTTGGGTGCAGTAACATTGTTGGTTGCATATACACATGCTTTTTATCTTCCTGGATTAGCTCCTGTTGTGTACTGTGACACTTCAGCGACAAACAAAAAATGCAAGGTAAAAAATGTCCTTCGAGTACCAAGATATTTATCCAGTAGTGGCCACGGCCTCGGGTAAACTTCACCACCCGATATGCATAGGACGTGTACATATGTAGTCAGTAGATAATGTAAAGTAGTTTTCTCCCTCTCAATAATATAAGGCAGGTTAAACCTGTGACACTCCTGAAGTTTCAATTCTATTCATTTTTTTTTTTTTGGTGCGAAAATAAAAACTACTTGTACAAATGGGGTAGCACGAATTACCGAAAACCAGGTGAATTATCTGACCAAATTCACAAGACCTAAGGCTTATTTATCAGGCGCAATCAGCCGGATGACGTGTTAGCCATCTTGACAACTCAAAAACTGCGGAAAAGAAATAATTTAACAAAATGTACCTTTTCTTGGGTGCAGTAACATTGTTGGTTGCATATACACACGCTTTTTATCTTCCTGGATTAGCTCCTGTTGTGTACTGTGACACTTCAGTGACAAACAAAAAATGCAAGGTAAAAAATGTCCTTCGAGTACCAAGATATTTTGCCAGTAGTGGCCACGGCCTCGGGTAAACTTCACCACCCGATATGCATAGGACGTGTACATATGTAGTCAGTAGATAATATAAAGTAGTTTTCTCCCTCTCAATAATATAAGGCAGGTTAAACCTGTGACACTCCTGAAGTTTCAATTCTATTCATTTTTTTTTTTTGGTGCAAAAATAAAAACTACTTGTACAAATGGGGTAGCACGAATTACCGAAAACCAGGTGAATTATCTGACCAAATTCACAAGACCTAAGACTTATTTATCAATTTTTAATTGGACTGGTCCGGCAGTCTGTCACATTTCATGAAGACTGATAAAAAATAATAAAACATGTATGTCCAAAAGATATAATGCCCATCTAGCAATATTTGGGTTGAACAGCTTACTTTTTTTATACCCCGCCACACGAAGTGGCAGGATATTATGTTATACCCTCAGTTTTTTTCGGTGTCTGTCCGTCTGTCCCCCTAGGTTTCCGACCAATAACTTGAAAACGCGTCATGGGATGCAAATTATATTTTGTACAGCTATTGAGTACAATAAAATACAGGTCAAGTTCAATTTCCAGCATGATCGTAAAATAGTTTTCGAGATAGGCCACTTTGAAATCAAATTTTATGAACTTTTGATATCATAACGTGGCGGTGTATCATTTAATGTCCCATTACATGCCCTATTTTTGTACTTTGTGAATGGGGCATAAAAATTAATTCCATCATTTCCATGGGTGATTTGCTTGATACAACAATAATTTTGGATGATGAGAAATTATTTCCCGATGTTTCGAGCACAGTGCTTAAGTGACTTTTGGTAGTTTCATGTTTTTTGAAAACTTCAGAATGTGACAACAATTTTCTTCCATTGAATGTCCAGTGTCATGTAATATTGACAGGCTGTCTACATTTTTTGCATATACAATGCTGTCGGCCTTTTATACGCACCTAAGGGTTATAATTGCCAAAATATTCTTTAACAACAATTATTGTTTGATAAAAGTCCACTACCAAATAGCTGAATGTTTCCTCTATTTTGCATAATTTTCATTATTTGAATTGCATAACATAAAGCTCTAATAAATGGTACTGAACAGGAGCACTCAACTTTTTTGTCAACATAAAAATGTCAGCTTTTTGTACGCAGTCAAAAATTAGGTCATCACAGTTTATCCCCCTTTATGCAAATGAAGTCATGGCACACTTTGTTTTGACCTTTGGTCATTTCCGGAAAACATGTCAAAATATAGGCTGTTTCCAAAAAGTGTGCTTGGTAAAATTTAGTTTTACCGACAAGGTGGTACTTTGTCAGTGTTCTCCCCAGGCCATTATAGCACCGTGGGCCCGCGGTGCTATAATTTCGGCCGCGGTGCTATTAATGTTACCGCGGTGCTATCGTGTATTGCCGCGGTGCTATCGTTTTTCTTCAATTTTAGTTTTTTGTCCCACATTTTTAAAATCTCATTTGGTTTTCATCACTTCTTCACTTGCCTTGATTGTTAAACTGTTTATTTAAGGGATTAACTCGGGTAATTCACAAAGGAAGCCATAAACTTGTCATAATTAGCCCCCAAGCCAGGCCAGTAAAGGTGTAGAACATCGAGACTTCAAAGGATTTTACCGTCGGCAATCAATCATGAGTTAATCTCTTATCCCATTCCAAAATCTTGTGTCATTATTTAAATGTTACAATTAACTATCATTTATGATTAGAACTGTTTGAATTTTGTAATATATTCTTGTTTTAAGACTAGATTGTAGATTGAAAAGCCACAAAAAATCGATTTTTTAGAAATATTTATTCATGACATAAAGGTACAGAGTTATTTCCCCTTAAAATTATTTATTTTCATTTTTTAAGCTAATAACTCATATTTATAGCAAAATATGTTCTACTTACAATTATAAATTATTAGTTAAGATTATCAATAGCCAGTTTTCTTTTTCTTTTAAAAACAACAATCTTTTTGGATGTTTGTTTTAAAAACTACACTTCTTCAAATATCTAATCATTTATTAAGTAGTTATAGGAATGTATCTTTGACTCACATAGAGTGAATTGCTTACTGATAGGAAGCAACACTGGGTGTAATGAGACCCAGTCTCTGTTGAGAAAGTCAAGTGGTACCTAATCAAGGCCCTAATACTTACATTCAGTTTTGGAACTAAGAGATTAGAAGTTTTTATATGGCAATTAGAAATCAGAAGTTTTTATTGTTAAATGGTGACAGAATACATTTATAAAAACAGATACAGATAAATAACTTTTATCTTAGAAGAAAGTTCACATTGCTATTTGAAAATCCATGAAATAACGCCGCGGAAAATCCCATGTTCAAAAATCTCGCCACGCGTTACCACAGTGCTATCAAAATTTTCTGGGGAGAACACTGTTTGTCATTGCAGAAGTAATGTAAGCTATATAAAAGTACCAATATTATTCAAAATTAAGAAATATTGTTTCAAAACAAAAATAAAATCTCATTTTTAAATACTTTTCTTCAATCTAAGAAAAAGAAATGAAAACAATCTCATGTTTGTGTTTAAAAATTACCATGTGCGTATAAATACACGATGCGTATAAATACCCGACAAAGCTGTACATTAATCAGCTTGGACATAATTTTTTTAAGGAAAACAATGTGAATTTTATGGATTAAAATTTTTATTCTTTTCACATGTTTTGTAGTTGCGGGTAAGCATCTTACAATTACCCATTTACTTAGTAGAGTTACCCTCTTGGTATTTGGAAAATGGAAATATTTTATTTTTACTTGATGCATATGAAGACTGAAAATTTTCACCATTCTTAAGTTTTTAATTTTCGTTCAATTAACCTACAGCATGAATAGTACAGTATACATGTACAGTTATTGATTTATGCCAACAGATGTAGAGTTTCATCATTGATTTGGTCTTTTTGAGTTTATGTTACTTTTCCAGGGAGAAAGTATGGTTCAGTGTCCTCTTAAAATTGATACACATACATGTTTAACATGTATAAGAGTTACTCTTAAAGAATATGAATCATTGTCATAAAATTAAACACATATCAACTTCATAGAAAAGTGATATGTGTACTGGGGTTTCAGGGTAAGGGTCATGTTATGAAGGGGAGGGAATCATGTCTTTTGAACATATCATGTGTATAAATCTGAATGATAATAATAGTTGATTAAGTTTGAAATAAAAAAAGATTACTGGTATACTACAAATTCAAAATCAATCATGTGTTTAATATCATGAATATAGAGTTTTTAAAATAGTACATGTTTGTAACATGTTGGATTTATGAGATGTACTCCTTCATCTGGTATACTTTACTTACCTTTTAGTTTTTGTGTTACAAATTTATATGGTAAGTTTTGGAATTGATTCAAAGTTTCAAATACATGTAGCTTGCATAAACAACCCATCAATACATTCTGGTTGGTAAGCAGCATCTGATCAGCATGGAGTCCTATGTCATTAGATTAGAATTCGGGAAGGTTGCTTATCTACATTGTACTTTTAATTTCTGTTAAACATGTTAAATGAAATCCAAAATAGTCTGTTCATGCATTCAAGCTACATGTACATGTATGATTAAAAAGAAAAACATTTTTAGACAAATGATGGTATGATGCTGTCAGTGATTTCTGATAACTTGTATTTATTCAAATTCAAATTCAAATTCTTTATTCAGCCCAAGAGGGGCCCATTGAGGGCATATAAATCAATACATGTATACAAACAAGACATATTTTACAATGATTATATTGATTGGACATAAAAACAAATAAATATTGAAGAACAATAATGTGAGTCAGTCAGGACAAAGAGGGATAACTCTACACGAATTATGATCTTTTCTAATCTGGGATATCAGTAATAGGTATTTACTAAATTGTATAACTCTAATTGCCAAGAGAAGAAAAAACAATTCATGTATAAAAAATGCGACAAAGAACTGGTGACAACTAAGTTTTTTTTGTTTGTTTTTTTTTTATAAATAAGTTTCACTTAAGCAAATATTTAGCTCTCAATGCATAAAATGAGGATAGCAATTCACATAATATAGAGTTAAAATGAAGGCTATCGTTCGACATGAACCAAATAAGCAGATTGCTATCAGATATTTGGGATAAATATGGGTATTTTTTTAATAGTTCATCCAGAAAGGTTTTTCTTTGATTATTATAAAGGGTACATTTAAATAAAAAATGTTCTTCGTCTTCAACCGAGTTCATTGAGCAAAACTGGCATGTTCTGTCTGATCTTGGCAGTGTTATACTTTTCCCATGTTCATCAATTTTTCGCTCATAACGGCCTCTCTCTTTGCGGAGACAGTGATTGCTTATTCTAAATCTAGTTAAAATTACTCTCTTATCTCTGTTCTTAATATTGAGGTAATCTTCAAAAGTGAAAGCATATTTAAATTTAAAGTAGTTGCTTAATTTACTGTGATCATCTCTTTTTAATAGCGAGCATACGCTCGAGCGGAGAGCTCTACGGTATTTGTTTCCGCGAGAAATTTGCTAATGCTGATTTAGATTTTTTATGGTCCGGAAAGGGTTATTATTTTTACAGGTCCGGAGTGAATGTTAAAATAATTTATAAGAAACGAAATAATGCTTAAAAAAATAATAAATTGCGTTTTTTACAAGAAAATAATATTCTTAAAATAATAAATACACATAAGCTGCTCGTTTCGTCTTAGATATATGCACGTACGAAAATAACGTGTCTCGATGCTTAATCGCCCCATACCATCTCGCCCCAAAATAAGCAAATGGAAATATTGGAAATTAAATGATAGCGATATCCCTGATTGTCGACATTTAGAACCCAAAAAAAACGTAGTCCCTTTTAGCTATGCTCGCATTTAGGCAATGCCTATTCCATATTAAGTCTCTTTGATGGCTCCAATATGTTAAAAAATCAGTTTTGATATTTTTTTTAAGTAAAATTTTGAATTTATTTTTACTGAGTTTTTTACAAAGTGCTAAATTTAGTCCAAGTTTTTCACTAAAAAACTTAATATTTGCATACCATGATTGATAAGCCATAGCTTTATCAGAGGAGCTTTCAATATAAGCATCACTTAAGAGATCAGTGGGGGAGTTTTCAAGGCGGTGCCAATACATAAATATTTGAATTACTATGTTAATATATAAAGGAAATCTACCTAGCTCTGATATAACTCCAATATTTGTGCAATTTTTTGAGACACCAAGAATGTACTTGCAAAATTTAAGATTTAATTTATCAGGTTCCCAATCTTTGAAAATTTCAAAAAGATGCATGGCTCTTCTTTTTGGAGTCAAATTTAACATACCCCATATTTCACAGCCATATAAAGCTATTGGTTTGATGGTGTGATCGAAAATATGAAGTAAGGTCTTAATTGATGGAGAATTATTAACATGATTAAGGTGACTTCAAACTTTTAACATGTACAATACACAATTACTTGTACACTTCTTGTTTGTTCATATTATTTTGACACAATCTAATAAATCGGATTATTTTTTTTCAGACTGACTTAAAAATCTTTGTGAACCGTTTGAACTCAGTGGAAACAGTTGTGCCTTACGAATATCACAGGTTTGTAGTATCACAGACATTGAATGTCAGAAATAAAATGTCAAAGAAGTCTTGTAAATTTATCTTTAACATGTATGCAAACATTAACATCAAGGACTTACAAATGACTTATATTAGAAAAATTGGGTAAAAATATGTAAATAAAATAAAGATAGATTCAAATACACATTATACACATTATTCATGTTATTCAATCATACAAAAAAGTTAAGTAAATAAATTTCTCTTTTCTGCATAAAAGTAAAATCTTGGATATGCCTTCATTGTGTTTTTCAATAAGTTTATCTTAATTACAATTCAAATGGTGATATTAAAAAGAAAAGTAAACTAGGATTTAGATTCAAGTTAAAAATCCATTATTTTCTAATCATAATTACTAGCTTCCTTTGTAAGTTCAGTTAGATTCATTTTTTTCTAGAACAGAGTCTTCCCATCTATGAAAGAGAATGAATTGTGACTAGTTTTGTTCATTAAAAAAATAACCCAGTGCTTGTCTGTTTTTTTTTTCAGTTTTGATTTCTGTACAGAAGATGAAGATGATTCCCCAACAGAAAACCTGGGACAGGTGGTTTTCGGGGAGAGAATCAGACCATCACCTTATAATGTATGTACCACAAACTGATTTTTATACGACCGCAAAATTTTTGCGATCGTATAATGTTATGGCGATGTCGTCGTCTGGGGACATTTGGTTTCCGTGCGATAACTTAAGTAAATATTGACCAATTGTTATGAAATTTTAATATGATGTTTGTAACCACTAAAGGAAGGTTCCTATTGTATTTGGGGTTGGTGGCCCTTACCGTTTTGGAAAAAAGGGCCAAAAGGGGCTAAAACGGGTGTATTGACAAAACTGTTGTAGAATGTTTATTATTCAAAATGTGTCAATGGTTTTGATGTATATTGGAATGTTACATTGCTACAGGGGGTCGAAAAGGGGCCACACCCAAAAAAATGACTTTTTTATTTGTGGTCCGATTTTCAAAATCTTTTTTTCATTGGAATCCTTGTGAAAATCCCTGCCTGCATTTTTCAATCAGATTTGCAATATCTCTTACGGTTTTTGAGAAATTAGGGGTCAAAGGGGCCAAAAACACCATTTTTAAAAGTTTGTCAAGGCAAATAATTTTATACCAAAAATTTAGTTGTACTGGGCCAGCCAATTGTTATGAAGTTTTGATATGATGTTTGTAACCACTAGAGGAAGGTTCCTATTGTATTTGGGGTTGGTGGCCCTTACCGTTTTGGAAAAAAGGGCCAAAAGGAGCTAAAACGGGTGTATTGACAAAACTGTTGTAGAATGTTTATTATTTTATAGATTTTGAAAATTCTTTTTTTATTGAACTCCTCATTAAATTCTGTCAACAAAATGTGTCAATGGTTTTGATGTATATTGAACCGTTACATTGCTACAGGGGGTCGAAAAGGGGCCACACCCAAAAAAATGACTTTTTTATTTGTGGTCCGATTTTCAAAATCTTTTTTTCATTGGAATCCTTGTGAAAATCCCTGCCTGCATTTATCAATCAGATTTGCAATATCTCTTACGGTTTTTGAGAAATCAGGGGTCAAAGGGGCAAAAAACGCCATTTTTTAAAGTTGGTCAAGGCAAATGGTTTTACACAAGAAATTTAGCTGTAGTGGGCCAGCCAATTGTTATGAAGTTAAATATGATGATTATATACACTGAAGGAAGCTTTTTATTGCATTTGGGGTTTGTGGTCCTAACCTTTTTTTTTTTAAAGGGCCAAAAGGGGCTAAATTGTGTCCAAAATGTCAACAAATTTAGAAATAAGATTTTTTCTATTAAATGTTATTGTAAATATATATGTGTCAAATATGCATTTTAAAGTCCACCACAGGATGCATGTGTAAAAAAGGCTTTGTAAGTCCACCATGGGCTGCATGTGACCAAAGCAATAGACTATCCACATTGGGCCTCCAATGTACAGGATTCATCTTGTTGCGGTCGTATCATGCCTCGCTCGGCGTACCTTTTTATTCCATAATTATTATACCATCCACTGAAATTTCAAGGGTATTGTTTACCTGTACATGTGTATAAAAAAATTTCAGAAACTACAC
Source organism: Arcuatula senhousia (assembly GCA_963971305.1). Classification (NCBI taxonomy): domain Eukaryota; kingdom Metazoa; phylum Mollusca; class Bivalvia; order Mytilida; family Mytilidae; genus Arcuatula; species Arcuatula senhousia. The sequence continues at coordinate 53,581,552 of OZ020304.1, forward strand.
ACGAGTGTAACATAAAATTTGGTGTCAAGTATGACAAACTATAAAGCAACTTCCTGACCTACATGTTTGGGTCGATTGGGCATCTTCAATTTTAATTTCAAATTACATGTATCTCAAAAAAACGTTTAAAAGATTCTTTTCCATAATAATGGTATTGATGCATTGTGTTATTTTTATTTTAGATGAAATTCAATCAGCCGATAAATTGTAAAAGTGTCTGCAAGAAGGATTATGCCAAAGGTGACAAAGACAAATCCAAGAAACTTAAGTTCTTGAAGAAAGGCATTCTGTTGAACTATAACCATCATTGGTAAGTTTGAGGAAAAATAAAAATAAAATATAAAAGAAGTGAGCAAATACAAAAGAACTCTATTAAAATACCACATATAAAAAAAGTAAAGCAAAAGATACATGTACATTTACTTAACTTTCCTGTCATAATCAAGAGTGGTGCTCCTTTATTGCCGTCAGTCTGCAAAATTAGCTCTGGCCCGCTTGCCCCTGGCCAGTAAAAATCCTTTCGGGCAAGTGAAATCGAGAGGAAGAAGCAAAGGTGTACCAAAGGGGTAATCAGTATCATAAAACCGTGAAGACAAAGACAAAACCGGCAGACAAAAAATCATCACAACAAAACAAACCATATAACAACATAAAACACACACACATAACAACAAAACCGCATTCAGCAACGCGAACTCAAGTCGAAACGAGAGTGAACTCAGGTGCTCCGGAAGAGTAAGCAGTTCCTGCTTGCTATAGCACACCCGTCACGTTGCCAAAGATCGATTAAGTGTTGGTCAAATCCGGAAAGGATGACATTACAAAACTCTATGTCAAACCAACATCTGTGCTCATCTGAGAGATAGAAATCCCGTATTTGCATACAAGCACATGATGTCGTCCGTAAAATTTCTTGAGTGATGACAACAACCTTGGAGCAACGTACCCCTATATTTATATAAGTTAAATAGAACAAAAACCCTAAATCAAGGATTCGGGCAAGTGATTCTCAAATGCTAATTTCCTGGACTGTGCTGTTGGTTCTTATATGAAATTAAGTTGATTCTGACACTGACTCAACATTGATCTGTTAAGTAACGAAAGAAAAAAAAGTGTAAAGATGTGAGCATGGTAAAGGATTGGCTTTCGACAAGAAAATGGTTCCAAATGTCTTAATAATCAGTTGTTAAAAGTTATACAATCCCTTGTTTTTAGCTCACCTGGACCGAAGGTCCATGTGAGCTATTGCCATCACTTGGCGTCCGTCGTCCGTCGTCGTCTGTCGTCGTCCGTCGTCGTCGTTAACTTTTCTTTGAAAATCTTCTCCTCTGAAACGACTGAAGGGATTGCTTTGAAACTTTGCACACTTCATCTATGGGATGTCCTCTACCAAGATTGCACAAATGGTGACCCCCGTCCAAACAACATGGCCGCTGTTACTAAAAATAGACTAGGGGGTCAGACTACTGTTTTTGGCTTGTAAATCAAAAAGTATAAGAGATAGATGAAATCTGATGCCACGCTGCTGCTTCAGCATCAATAGCTCTACAAAAGTCTCCATTGAGTCGAAGTTGTCAGATGACCCCTTATAGGAGTTACGGCCCCTTAAAGGTGAAAAAGAGCATTTTTTCATGTTTTTGGCCTATAGAATGAAAACTATTACAGAAAGAGAAAAGTTGTTGCTTGCTTAAATGTTCAGCTCATTTAGCTCTACAAAATGCTCCATAGGGTCGAAGTTGTCAGATGAATCCTTATAGGGGTTACAGCCCCTAATATAACGTTTTTTTCATATTTTTGGCCTATGGAATGAAAACTATAGCAGATAGAGAGAAGCTGTTCCTTGCTTAAATGTTCAGCTCATTAAGCTCTACTAAAGTCTCCACAGGATCGAAGTTGTCAGATGACCCCTTATAGGGGTTAGGGCCCCTAAAATAACGTTTTTTCATGTTTTTGGCTTAGTGAATGAAAACTATAGCAGATAGAGAAAAGCTGTTGCTTGCTTAAATGTTCAGCTCATTAAGCTCTACAAAAGTCTCCATAGGATCGAAGTTGTCAGATGACCCCTTATAGGGGTTATGGCCCCTAAAATAACGTTTTTTCATGTTTTTGGCTTAGTGAATGAAAACTATAGCAGATAGAGAAAAGCTGTTGCTTGCTTAAATGTTCAGCTCATAAAGCTCTACAAAAGTCTCCATAGGATCGAAGTTGTCAGATGACCCCTTATAGGGGTTATGGCCCCTAAAATAACGTTTTTTCATGTTTTTGGCTTAGTGAATGAAAACTATAGCAGATAGAGAAAAGCTGTTGCTTGCTTAAATGTTCAGCTCATAAAGCTCTACAAAAGTCTCCATAGGATCGAAGTTGTCAGATGACCACTTATAGGGGTTACGGCCCCTAAAATAACGTTTTTTTCATGTTTTTGGCATATAGAATGAAACTATAGTAGACAGAGAAAAGCTGTTGCTTGCTAAGTGTTCAGCTCATTTAGCTCTAGTTTATTATTATTAGGTGTATAGAACTGTTGTGGGGATTTTTGATTGGTTGTAAAACATGGCCGCTGTGGCTAAAAATAGAACATTAGGTTAAACTGCATTTTTTTGCTAATAACTCAAAAAGGGTGACAGATTTTTAGATTTTGATTGAGAACAAAAGTGATCCACCATATTGTCAGATAACCCCCTTATTAATCTTATGACCCTTTCAACGTTAAATAGATTTTGCCTTATAACCTTTACTTCAGGCACATATGTCAGGTGAGCGATTCAGGCTCCTGGGAGCCTCTTGTTTTTTCATCATACTGTTATCTTAAAGACTGAATTGACTGTATACAATTTGGTTGTTGTGCAATTAATTCAGTTGTAGTTGAACAATTGTTATGAAATTTTGATATGATGTTTCTCATTATTAAAGAAAGTTACCTATTTCATATTTTAGGATTGTTGATAATATGCCCATAACCTGGTGTTACGATGTGGAAAGTGGACAGAAATATTGTTCTACAGGATTCCCTATTGGATGTTATGTTGACAAAAATGGCAAACAGAAGGATGCTTGTGTCATTAGTGTAAGAATTTGAATAATAGAATAAAAAGAATTGCATTCTTCATTAACTTGGTATTGCAATCCGGGTTTCTTTGAGGGTCATACAAAATTGATCCTTTGTTACAATTTTTATCAAACATTTCTACGTATCATAATGATTAAGAACACTCCACACTGTACACAAGAAGGGAGAAAGTTTAATTTCAAAGCATTACTTATGGTTATAGAGAAGGAAAAAAAACTGGTTTGCATATACATGATATATGTGTAGCAGAATACTAAGACAACAGAAAATTTGCTGACATTTTTGCTAGACTTAATGTACGGACTGGAAAATTAACAATAGAATGATGAATGTTAGGCCGATACAAGAAGGTAGACAAAAAAGTTTTGTAACATTTTTCTTAGCAACTAATAAGTGTTTGATATTTGGCATCAGCATATGCTAGAATATTGTGGGGGTTTTTGATTTTTTGTCTCGCCTGCGACGAATGTCGCAAAAGGCGAGACTTGGGTGACGGCGGCAGCGTCGGCGGTGTCCACAATTGGTTAAAAGTTTTTGCTTAAGTCTGTTTTGTGTGAATTAGTTATGTTACACCATTGATATTTGGTATTCAGTTGCATCAGCATCAGTACAGATCAGTTTTAAAAGGATTTTACCTGTGTGCTCCTGCAGTCACGGTCTACTGACTTTAAAATTTTCACTGATTTTGTAAAGGTTAACCTTTTTTCTTATGTCTGTTTAACATGAAGCAGTTATGGTTCACCATTGATATTGGGTATGCACTTGCATTAGCATTAGTACAGATCAATTTCAAAAGCATTTCATCTGTATGCTCCTGCAGTCACGGTCTACTGAATTTGAAATTTTACACCGATTTGGCCGAGGTTAACCTTTTTTCTTACGTCTGTTTAACATGAAGCAGTTATGGTTCACCATTGATATTGGGAATGTAAAAAGACAGACCTTTTCTTAATATTTATAAATTAGTCATCAAGTTCAGGATCAAAATACCACATGATGTTCTTCGAGTCAATTTTATGTCATTCTGTCCTCGTCAGTCGATGTGTGAACATCTTTTTTCTTTTTAGCCCCTGAAGAAGGACTTTATGTCCGAAAATTTGGGCATTCTTGTTTTATTTGTTTTAAAGGTTTTATTTCTTTATATTTCTTATTTAGTTTTTACCTTTTAAATGTGGCTTCACCATCCATTTATTTATCTATTTTATTTATACACAAGCCACAGTGCAACATACTTTATTTATTTGATATTGGGTATGCACTTGCATTAGCATTAGTACAGATCAATTTCAAAAGCATTTCATCTGTATGCTCCTGCAGTCACGGTCTACTGACTTTGAAATTTTACACCGATTTGGCCGAGGTTAACCTTTTTTCCTATGTCTGTTTAACATGAAGTAGTTATGGTTCACCATTGATATTGGGTATGCACTTGCATTAGCATCAGTACAGATCAATTTCAAAAGTATTTTATCTGTATGCTCCTGCAGTCACGGTCTACTGACTTTCAGATTTTACACTTTTTAACTTTTTACTTATGTCATGAGTATTTTATATAAAGCAGTTATGGTTCACCATTTATATTCGGTATGCAGCTGCTTAAGCATCAGTTAAGATCAGTTTAAGGAGGGTTTTACTTCATTTTATACTGTGCCCAGTTGTGACAGGGGAGACATGTCTCTGTGTTAACAGTTTATTATTTTTTAATGGGGGCAAACATTGCCATTTTTGTCTTGTGTTATATGTTGATTTTTTTTCACAGAACAAGTACAGTGAGAGTAACACCTACTATGTATTTAACCATCTAGATATCACTATCAGTTACCATAGTGGTTATAACACTGACTGGGGAGAAGAATTGGGATGGAATGGTGGTAGAATTGTAGCCGCTAAGCTGGAACCAAGGAGGTAATTAGGGTTGTAACAATACAGTTTTCTGGCACACTACACTTATTGCAATATTCTACTTCCATTTCAGTACATATCACGATACAAAAACTTCATCAGACTAAAAAAAAATTTGGCTTGGTTATGGAAGCCTTCCAGAAATCTGTAATTTTTTTCGGATTTCAACACAACATTTGCTCATTTGCAGCAAATTCTGTAAACAGTTTCATTCCTCAGCACTAAAATAACCTGTTTTATCTCAAATTTATTGAATAAAATAAAGGACATACGGGAAATAGACGAGGCAGAACTGTATGCTTTAAACAAAGTTACACAACAAGATATAACAATTAAAACATTTGGCAACCTGAGGACAATGCTGTTTTTATCATAAGCAGCCCAACTGTATCAAGAATTGAACCCTGGATCAAAATATTGGATTTCAGTATACACATTGAATTTTTTCCGCCCTACAACAGGGAAACTTTCTCCGGTTGCAAAATTTCTGAATGTTGATTGTTTATTTAAATGCATACATTTTCTGAGGTCAAGAGGTATTTGTAATTAATTTTCATGGTTGGTTGGTTTTTGCTAAAAAAAAACTACACAGGGTCTCCAATGTGGACCAAAGGTTGTTGCTTGTCATGTTTGCAATTGGTCTAAAGTTTTATTTATCCAATGCAAATTTTGAGGGTGTCAGCATTATCCATTTGAGACCCAGATTCAAGAATGTGGAAGCACAATAGTTTTTTTTCACTTTGTTATACTGATTGCCCTTGACAGTCATTATTCTACATGTTCTCATATGTGAAAAAAACTTGTCTGTTCTTTTTGTTTATACCTTGAATAAATTTGACAATAAAACTTACTATTATTTACAGTATCAAACACAGTAAACCAGGGGATTGTTCCAATGCTAACCCTGCCATGGGTATCGGGGGTGATGTGGAAGATGTTTCCTTCAATTATACCTATACTGTGACTTGGGAGGTATGTATAACCCAGCCATGGGTATCGGCGGTGACGTAGAAGATGTTTCCTTCAATTATACCTATACTGTAACTTGGGAGGTATGTATAACCCTGCCATGGGTATCGGGTGTGGTGTGGAAGATGTTTCCTTCAATTATACCTATACTGTAACTTGGAAGGTATGTATAACCCAGCCATAGGTATCGGGGGTGACGTGGAAGATATTTCCTTCAATTATACATATACTGTAACTTGGGAGGTATGTATAACCCAGCCATGGGTATCCGGGGTGACGTGGAAGATATTTCCTTCAATTATATCTATACTGTAACTTGGGAGGTATGTATAACCCTGCCATGGGTATCGGGTGTGACGTGGAAGATATTTCCTTCAATTATACCTATACTGTAACTTGGGAGGTATGTATAACCCTGCCATGGGTATCGGGGGTGATGTGGAAGATGTTTCCATCAATTATACATATACTGTGACTTGGGAGGTATGTATAACCCTGCCATGGGTATCGGGTGTGACGTGGAAGATATTTCCTTCAATTATACCTATACTGTAACTTGGGAGGTATGTATAACCCTGCCATGGGTATCGGGTGTGACGTGGAAGATATTTCCTTCAATTATACCTATACTGTAACTTGGGAGGTATGTATAATCCAGCCATGGGTATCGGGGGTGGTGTGGAAGATGTTTCCTTCAATTATACCTATACTGTAACTTGGAAGGTATGTATAACCCAGCCATAGGTATCAGCGGTGATGTGGAAGATGTTTCCTTCAATTATACCTATACTGTGACTTGGTAGGTTTGTATAGCCCTGCCATGGGTATCGGCGGTGATGTGGAAGATGTTTCCTTCAATTATACCTATACTGTGACTTGGGAGGTATGTATAACCCTGCCATGGGTATCGGGTGTGATGTGGAAGATATTTCCTTCAATTATACCTATACTGTGACTTGGGAGATATGTATAACCCTGCCATGGGTATCGGCGGTGACGTGGAAGATATTTCCTTCAATTATACCTATACTGTGACTTGGGAGGTATGTATAATCCAGCCATGGGTATCAGGGGTGATGTGGAAGATGTTTCCTTCAATTATACCTATTCTGTAACTTGGGAGGTATGTATAATCCAGCCATGGGTATCGGGGGTGATGTGGAAGATGTTTCCTTCCATTATACCTATACTGTGACTTGGGAGGTATGTATAACCCAGCCATGGGTATCGGGTGTGATGTGGAAGATATTTCCTTCAATTATACCTATACTGTGACTTGGGAGGTATGTATAACCCTGCCATGGGTATCGGGTGTGACATGGAAGATATTTCCTTCAATTATACCTATTCTGTAACTTGGTAGGTATGTATAACCCTGCCATGGGTATCGGGTGTGACATGGAAGATATTTCCTTCAATTATACCTATTCTGTAACTTGGGAGGTATGTATAACCCTGCCATGGGTATCGGGTGTGACATGGAAGATATTTCCTTCAATTATACCTATACTGTGACTTGGGAGGTATGTATAACCCAGCCATGGGTATCGGGTGTGACGTGGAAGATATTTCCTTCAATTATACCTATACTGTGACTTGGGAGGTATGTATAATCCAGCCATGGGTATCGGGGGGTGACGAGGAAGATATTTCCTTCAATTATACCTATACTGTGACTTGGGAGGTATGTATAATCCAGCCATGGGTATCGGGGGGTGATGTGGAAGATGTTTCCTTCAATTATACCTATACTGTGACTTGGGAGGTATGTATAATCCAGCCATGGGTATCGGGGGGTGATGTGGAAGATGTTTCCTTCAATTATACCTATACTGTGACTTGGGAGGTATGTATAATCCAGCCATGGGTATCGGGGGGTGATGTGGAAGATATTTCCTTCAATTATACCTATACTGTGACTTGGGAGGTATGTATAATCCAGCCATGGGTATCGGGGGGTGATGTGGAAGATGTTTCCTTCAATTATACCTATACTGTGACTTGGGAGGTATGTATAACCCTGCCATGGGTATCGGGTGTGACGTGGAAGATATTTCCTTCAATTATACCTATACTGTGACTTGGGAGATATGTATAACTCAGCCATGGGTATCGGGGGGTGATGTGGAAGATGTTTCCTTCCATTATACCTATACTGTGACTTGGGAGGTATGTATAATCCAGCCATGGGTATCGGGGGGTGATGTGGAAGATATTTCCTTCAATTATACCAGTGTTCTCCCCAGGCCTTTATAGCATCTCGGGACCGAGACGCTATCGTAATTTGCTGCGATGCTATCAGTCTTTACCGAGACGCTATTTCAAATTGTTAAAAATACAAAGGTATTGAGTTGATAAAACAGTCCTTATGAAGCCACTGACTGATTGGTGATCATTGAGTAATTGACACATTTACCACCCCAAGCCAATTAACAAAGAAATCAATGACCATGGTTTTGTCAATTAATTAGGAAATATCGATCTTTGAACTGATTAGCCATGTTTGTTTGTTTCGTATGTCCCTCCTCTAATTAGGAGCACCACCATATAGCGTAATATATAGGTGTAGAGTGGAACATTTAACAAATTGCACCAGTGCAATTAATGTGAGCATTGCCTTCCCCAGTTCCCTAACCTGGCAGGAGTTGGACCTAAATTTACCTAAAAAGTACGAACATAATGCAAATAAATACAGTGAAAATAAACACACAACAACACTCGCTCACTCTCAAAATGTGAAAAACATAAGTGAATAAAATACAAAATAAAATGCACTCTAGGTAAGCAGTCCCCCCTAAAAGCCAAGGCAGAACGAGAACCGGTTAGGACAATACTCTATCCAAACCGATGACGTTAAATGCTCAGTTGTGTTAAAGGTGGAGGAAAGCGGAAAACCTGCAATTGCCGATCTCCGAAAGAAACCACCGAACTGTCAGGGGAACAACCAAACCCCACAGACATCATGTAAATGAGAGGTCTGTCCGACATTCCATAGTATTCAATGTGAACCAGTATGGAAGTCGACCAACAGTCCCAAGTTTTCCATCATCGAGAGAGTAGACGTCCATAAAACAAAAATAAATCCAAAATAAATGCAAATATGCATAATCCTGTGTTAAAATCCATCAATTTAACATAAAATAAAAGCACAATTTAGAGTCCAAAACATTTTAACACATAAAATTTGGAGAGCCAAATAAACACGTCCACTCTGCACGAAGAGCGGGAAAAGTAAAAAAAAAAAAAAAAAAAAAAAAAAAAAAAAAAAAAAAAAAAAAAAAATGCAGGTGAACGCCTTTTGCGAAGTGAATTATTTCTATTGGACAACCAGCCAGGACCAATAGGATTTAACCAAAACAAAAACAAACATATGCACACGTGCTTTTTTTCAGGTATGTATGTTATTAGAACATGAGCCGTTGAATTCTAAATTAAGTCATAGATAACCCATACCCAAAATAAAGAAAATGCTTTTTACCTCAATGAAACATGATTAATTCCATTGTAACATTTGTTATTCCAAAATATTGATTCCTAGATATATTGTTTGACCTTTGGTCAAAACAGGAAGTCTAAAAATAGATTCCAAATTTCCCATTACCTTATCTAGCATTTTCTCCTTTTGGCAGGAGAACCATTGGCATCTTAGTGACCAGTGTGAATGAAATGTAAACATTTGTACTTGGTAATTTATTTATGCCAAAAATAAAAGCTATTAAATTATATTTTATTGCTTCAAACCCAGGCAAATGGCTTTCAGGCCTGTCTTCTCCTCTTCCATCCTTGGTGACTGGATGCAGTTCACTGAGAGTGAGAGTTCATAGATAACAAAAGACAAACTGATGTTTTAGCCATTGTTAAATTGCTAAAATCAGTTATACTCCAACTCTTTTTTAATATGGAACTATAGTATCCATAGCTTGAAGGTAGACTTACATCAAATGGGGTGGGTGGGGGAGGAAAGAAGGGGGGGGATATCATAAAACACGTATACATGATGCATGGTCAAAAACTAATCATAAATTGATAGTGAAACGTCGATCGACATGATTTTTTTTCTTTCTGACACCTGATATTGTTTACGCAAAATGTGATGCTATCCAAAATTTCTGGGGAGAACACTGATTATACCTATACTGTGACTTGGGAGGTATGTATAATCCAGCCATGGGTATCGGGGGGTGATGTGAAAGATGTTTCCTTCAATTATACCTATACTGTAACTTGGGAGGTATGTATAACCCTGCCATGGGTATCGGCGGTGACGTGGAAGATATTTCCTTCAATTATACCTATACTGTAACTTGGGAGGTATGTATAACCCTGCCATGGGTATTGGGGGGTGACGTGGAAGATGTTTCCTTCAATTATACCTATACTGTGACTTGGTAGGTTTGTATAGCCCTGCCATGGGTATCGGGGGTGATGTGGAAGATGTTTCCTTCCATTATACCTATACTGTAACTTGGTAGGTATGTATAACCCTGCCATGGGTATCGGGTGTGACATGGAAGATGTTTCCTTCAATTATACCTATACTGTAACTTGGGAGATATGTATAACCCTGCCATGGGTATCGGGTGTGACGTGGAAGATATTTCCTTCAATTATACCTATTCTGTAACTTGGGAGGTATGTATAACCCAGCCATGGGTATCGGCGGTGACGTGGAAGATATTTCCTTTAATTATACCTATACTGTGACTTGGGAGGTATGTATAACCCAGCCATGGGTATCGGCGGTGACGTGGAAGATGTTTCCTTCAATTATACCTATACTGTGACTTGGGAGGTATGTATAACCCAGCCATGGGTATCCGCGGTGACGTGGAAGATATTTCCTTCAATTATACCTATACTGTGACTTGGGAGGTATGTATAACTCAGCCATGGGTATCGGCGGTGACGTGGAAGATGTTTCCTTCAATTATACCTATACTGTGACTTGGGAGGTATGTATAACCAAGCCATGGGTATCGGCGGTGACGTGGAAGATATTTCCTTCAATTATACCTATACTGTGACTTGGGAGGTATGTATAACCCAGCCATGGGTATCGGGGTTGAGAATGAAGATGTTTCCTTCAATTATACCTAAACTGTATGTTTTGAAGAATTAGATTTGGAACTGTTGATATGAGATAGCAAACTTGATTTTTACACCTGTGCTGTTTAACCTTTGTTCGTCAATTCTGTAGTCATGACCCGTTTTTTTGGTGAGGGCAAAATTGGGGTTTCATTTGCTTCGACTTGAAGATTCAATTGTTTATGCAATTCTACTGCAAACACTATTTAACAACAGTTAAATTACCTGAAAAATACCACGTTATTTCATTGAAATGAAAAACCAAAGCAAAGATGAAAAATTGCAACAAATCAGCACATAACATGTTGTATTGCCTAGCATTCTCAAAATTTTGAAAATATAAATGTGTCCTATTCTTATTTAACCCAAGATTATTTGAAATGTTTAATTTATATTTGTTACTGGTATAATGACCATATTGCATTAGGTTTTCTGTTGAAAGAGCCATATATAATTGATTTAATAATGATTATAAAAAAAAAATTCCCAGTTAGGTAAAGAACTTTTGTTTAACATTTTATAAGATGTTATGTAATGTGTGGTATGATAACAAATAAATATGTCTGTTATTATTTTTTGCAGGAGAATGACGACATCAAATGGTCTTCTAGATGGGATTATATTCTCAAGTCAATGCCAAATACAAATATTCAGTGGTTCAGGTAAAAAAGATAGAATATTCCTTGGGCTTTTTTGTTGTTGTTGAAAAACTTGAATCTCACTACCTTCTCATACTCATTGATTACTTTTCTTACATGTCATTGCATTGATTATCCAATTGTTGAGTCTTCAAAACTACCCTTTTCACTCACAATTATGTCTCCTCCCCACACTTTGGTAGGGAGGCAATGTTTTTGTCATGTCCATCTGTCCGTCACAAAGCTTTTCTGCATAACTGCACTAAAACTTAACAAAATTGAATTTAACAAAACTTGTTATGTAGCTAGCACACCTTATGTAGTTTTGCATATTATTAGAAAATTTTGATATTCAATTCTTTGTCGGATAAATGGACCTTTGGACTTTGGGGGACATCATTTTTTGCAGCCCAAAACAACAGACCTTTTTGTGCTATTTTTTCAAAATATATGTATGTGTATGCATTATGGTAATTATAAGAACTTCAAATAAGATTAAACAAGCTTTCATTTTAGTGTTATTTGATGTTATATATATTTGGGTTTTTTTCTTCAGTATTCTGAATTCCTTAGTCATTGTGTTGTTCCTCTCTGGTATGGTAGCCATGATTATGTTGAGAACTCTACACAAAGATATAGCAAGATACAACCAAATGGACAATTCAGTAAGTAGGCCTTAGTTATGTTAATAGTTTTTAAATAAACCATATATATTCAGTCCTATTTTGTTATCAGTGGACTTGATTGTGGAAATCTATTGCTAGGTGCTAACCACACGAACAAGTAAACAATGTAACATAACAATGTAAAGCAGTCCAAAACAGATATAAACAGAAACAGAATGTGTGATATTTCTGCCCTGTCCATTTTCACAAAAGCATGATGGAAGAGGAATATAGAATTGAGGTGGAAATTTGTTTCTGGGATGCCTTGATATAATTTTATGAAACATTCACACATTAATGCTTGTGAGGCAAGGAACCACTATCAATATAGGAGTTCATATGTCAAAGGTCAATGTCAGGACAAGCAGATTTCTTGTTTAGTTTAGACACATATAACATTTGTTTGATCTGATCTGATTTAATTACGTTATCTTATAGGAAGATGCCCAGGAAGAGTTTGGATGGAAGTTGGTACATGGTGATGTATTTAGACCTCCAAGGAAAGGAATGTTATTAGCAGTCCTCAATGGAAATGGTGTACAGATCTTCTGCATGACTCTCATTACACTGGGTAACTTGCTCATGAAGATCTTTAAGATAAGCTGCTAATATGGAAAAATTATGTTTGATAGATTATTTCTAAGAAGCCAAATCAAATAGTTGGTGAATCCACATGCTCAAAGACACTTAATATCAAATATATAAAATTTTCAGTATAAATTATCAAATTTCAACCTGAATAGATAAACAGATTTTAGTCTGAATTTCACAGAGTGAAAAATCCTGCTTATTAAATAGTGAATGACTGGCAGGCAGGGGGGGGGGGGGAATTTCCTTACATTTTTCTCAGGCAACTACTAATCACAGCCACTCGATATTTGGTACTTAGCATTAGGGTGGGGTCCCATAACCTGGGATTTGATTTCAGCTCTGTCGCTCACCTACTTCCTGTTTAACAAACTATGGCCATTTTATACTTAGACATATTTTTGTTTGTTTCAGTATTTGCCTGCCTGGGATTTTTGTCACCAGCCAACAGAGGAGCCTTAATGACATGTGCCTTGGTAGGTCTTGTTCTATTTTGTAGCTTAAAAATTAATTTTATTGTGGAAAAAAAGTAAATTTAGAAGCCATCCTTCTCTTACACTAATGACCTCAAATGCCTTTAAATCTGTGTCAGAAAAGCAGCTACTTGGTTTTCCAAATACCTTAGATTTTATATACTAGACATTATGCACATAATTTCTGTTCCAGTTTTCTGGACAACTACCTGTTGCAGCCTAGTTAGTGTATAGCTTTGTCCTTTAGTACTTTTTTTTGTGTAAAGAACTTGTATGTCTGTAACTCATTTACTTCCTGTGTACCAAATATTTAAAGACGCAAGCAACATAGGTTACCCATGGAAGACAACCATTCTTACTCAAGTACATGAATCAATACATCCTTGTAAAATGACTTTTTATAATATGTTACTTTAAAGAATTAATTAATTTGCCATCTGTTATAATGAACTTCTAATTGATTTCAGGTGTTATATGTTTGTCTTGGTACACCAGCTGGATATGTATCAGCAAGATTGTACAAAAGTAAGTGAAACATTAGATAAATGAAGTTTTAACATAATTTTATTGATTTTGTAGTTAATTAAAAACTGTGCAAGAAATACTTGCACTTGAGGTGGGTGTTAGGATGGGGAGCTACTATGTAAAACAATGATGAAAGATAGGTTACTTCTGCAATGTTAAGCATACAAATAAAAGGGATGCATGTTTCTCTTATTTTTATAAACAGATTCATTAAAAACCACATAGAACTTATTATAAACCATAACAAAGACAACAGAACACTGCTACACATTATATTTGCTTGTTTCTATCATGTAAAAATATGATTGTTCTTGTGTAAATCAGTACAACCTAATGTGGGCTTTTAAAATGTATGTTGTATTTTATGTTCTTGTTTATTTTCTTCTTAAAGCATTTGGAGGAGAAAAATGGAAATCCAATGTCATTCTGACAGCATTTTCATGTTCAGGGTATGTTTATTGTTGTATAGAATGACCTTTTAACTTGTATGTAATAAGGTTGGTCTGCTACTTGTTCAATGTAGTAATTGAAGTAGAAAAATTGGAATCATCTCAAAATACAAATAAAGGTTGAGGTTTTTTTCCGTTATTGACATGTAATCTCAACTTATTCTTTGTTTAAGAACAAATACTGGAAAAGGAATAATAAAGGTGAGGATGAGGATCTAAAGGGGTGTTCTGGGGGTTGACTCTCCACTTTTTTCCAAAAAATTCTAATTATCACGTAGATTTCAGAACCATTGGTTTAGACCCTCCACTTTTTTGTCCATAGTGGCCAGGATGTGGAGCCCCAATTTCCAAATTGTTTACATCTCATTTTGTTACCATAAGAAAAAAAATTAAAGATTTGGTTAAAAAATTGTCTAATGTACAGTGACAAACATGTTATATCCATGTACCTACCCATTACACAGGTGCATCACTTTTTTCAAGGCTTTTAGAATTTATACAGTCACCATATACATATTTTAAAGGTGTAACATTGTTTTGTTAAATGAAAAAAGGGGGAAAATAATCTGTTTAGAGGTTATAGGTAACACATGTAACGTCAGCATGTAACGGCCACATTTTTTAACATATCAGTTAAATTCTTTACATTTATAATTTCTTTGGTTTATTTTCAGAATTGTGTTTGGTGTCTTTTTCCTGTTAAACCTTGTATTGTGGGCTAAAGGGAGCAGTGCAGCAATACCATTCAGTACTCTCATTGCATTACTAGCTCTTTGGTTTGGTATATCTGTCCCGTTGGTGTTTGTTGGGGCTTACTTTGGATACAAGAAAAGGGTAAGCTTGAAATTATGATTTGCTTGTTTGTCCGTTTCTTTTATATACTGCAAACAGAGAAACTTTCATGGAATGATAATTTTGTGTTTTGTAAAGTTAACTTTGCATATAGGGAAAACACATAGCATTTATTTTGGTTATTGTTTATATTCTAAAATATCTTATAAAAATTGAACCATTCACATTGGGGATATTTTCACATTATGTACAAACAATGTGATTCATTGTGATTTTGAATTGAATGAAAATTAGCCCCACTTGAAAATGTTCATATTTACAGGACCTTTTATGAAATTATAAAAATCCATATACTTGAATGTATAATTTTCACATTTTCTTCAAGTCTGAAGAATTGTAATTACAGTGCAAAATTGTTATATTTATTAGTTCAAAGTGCTTTATTTAGATGACAAAAATCCTGGTACAAATTTTAAAAGAGAGTATAATTTTAATGGGAAACTAGTCTCTAGACATTTCATTCATTTAACATTTGCTGTTTACACTTAATATGACTCAAAATGAAGAAAGAAATCAGTGAAACAATACAAGTACCTATTATAGATATTTTGAAGGCATTTATGCTATTGTTGAGAAACCATGTGCATATCTTTTACTGCAAATTAAAAGAAGATGTAACCTACATTGACATATTAGTTCATTATATTTTACTAGGCAATAGAACATCCTGTGAGAACAAACCAGATTCCAAGACAGATTCCTGACCAATCTCTCTACACCAAACCTATACCAGGAATTATCATGGGTGGTGTTCTGCCGTTTGGATGTATATTTATTCAACTTTTCTTTATTTTGAATAGCATCTGGTTAGTTGGTTATTATGAAGAAATTACATTTAAAAAATCAAATAGTTAAACAAATCCTTTAAGATCAATTCAAGGATGCCAACAGTATTTCATAATAATTTATAACTTAGATTTCTTGTATTTTGTTGAAAATTCACTTAATGTGGCACTATTTGTTGTCTTTCTATAGCACAAAAGTTTCCATCTCAGATTTCCAGGAACTTTTAAGTCCAAATCTCTTGATATTTGGCATGTTGCTTCATCCTGTAGTACTATATTGTTTAAAGTAACTCATCTCATTTATTTTGTTCCAGTTAACCAATACTTTTAAACACATTTAAACACAGACTATATACAACTTCCATAGAAGACCACAATTCTGGTTTGCAACTTCAATTAGCTCATCCACAAAAAAAGAAATAAATTACTCATCAACAAAAAAAGATGCTCTTATCTTCAACAGTATTTGATGTATGGATGTAAAATGTTATTATGTTTTTTTGTAGGTCACACCAGACATACTACATGTTTGGATTTTTGTTCCTCGTTTTCACCATTCTACTCATCACATGTTCCGAGGCTACAATTCTCTTGTGCTATTTCCATCTATGTGCTGAGGTAAGTTTAAAACATTGAAATTAAAGGACAACTATTCCACTTTAAGTAAATTTGAATGTGTTTTGAAATATTTTTATGCAGTGTAAGTATGGTATGGCATCATTATGGAAATTTATACACATATTCACCAGGATAGACGATAATAAAATGTGGAAATAGTGTATGCAACAAAACCTAAATATACAAGCCCTATTAAAAAATTCACAATGACCAGGGGTCACTGCTCTGACATTGCGAACAAACAGAAATCATCATAAGTTTGTAAAATTGCACCTGTTTCGTCAACTTTATGGTTGATTGATCACAGAAAATTTGGGGGGTGTTATACTTAGTTTTACCAACAGAGTTATGTTTTACATGAAGAAAGTAAGATATCATTTGAAACTTTATACACATATTTGTAAGAATATGAGCAGACTAAAATCATCATAAAATACTACCCTGACATCCACATTATGGTTCAGTGATTGATGAAAAAAGAACATATTACAAAATGGGACATAATTTGACATTTTCTTGTTCACATGATATATATGTATTACCTAAAAAGTCTATTTCTCTTAATAGGTAAACTATTCTGCATTAACTTATTTGTTCAATGAAAGAAGTTATATAGAAACACACATAGGCGGATCCAGGGGGGGGGGCGGGCCCCCCCTTTTGGCGAAAAAATTTGGTTGAATATATAGGAAATCATTGAAGCGTGACCAAAGCGGGCCCCCTCTTAGGCCAGTCAGTGGGCCCCCTCTTTCAGATATTCTGGACCCGCCTCTGTAGAAACACATGTATCTTTATAATTATTACGATATAACTACTGAATCATTCCAAATATGAAGAATTAGTCAACAAGTGGCTGAACAACTAGAAAATTTATGAATGTGTGTAACTCTCAGAAATCCTGATATTTCACCCCTATTTACAATGATATAATGTTATAAATTTTTATCCACAGGACTACCATTGGTGGTGGAGATCTTTCCTGACCAGTGGATTCACAGCTGTTTATTTATTTATATACTGTATACATTACTTTGTGTCCAAGTTGGAAATCCATGGTTCTGCCAGCTGTTTCCTTTACTTTGGATATACATTCATTATGGTCTTCTTATTTTTCATGTTAACAGGTAAGACTAGAAAAAATGAAATAACTTTGATTAGAAAAATTGCATCCTTTTAACTATAAAAATTTTTTACATCCTGAAGTGTCTTGTACTGTTTACCAATAAAAAAAACTTCCAATCTAAGCAATCTGCATTTTATGATGTATAAACTGATAATTTCCTGTAAGAAATTATGTCTATAAAAAAACTAATTATTTTTGTTAACATATAAAAGATGGATGTGATATCTTGGACTCTAGAATACAATGTGATAAAATATGGAGTTGACATATCTAACACAATTTCACAGTGTTCAGAATAATAATGAAATATTCAATGAAAGACATATATATAAATGTTCAGATTCATTGTGAGATGTAAACATGAACCAAGTAAATGTGTTTTTGGCCCGATTGCACGGAGTGAAAAATCCGGGATGTTGGGAGGGGTTGCGGGTGGGGAAAAAAATTTTGCAACAGTTTTCTCAGCAACTACTATTCACAGCCCCTTGATATTTGGTTGACAGCATCAGTTTGGGGTCCCATAATGTTTGATTGGATTTCAGGTCTGTCTTTCACCTACTTCCTGTTTAAAGAATTCCGGCCATTTTTGACTGACAGATTTTAAAAATAATTAAAATTGTAATTTAGGATAGTTCCTAGCATTGTATAATATACTTGTTCTTATCTTTTATGTAATCTTTTTTTTTCAGGAACCATTGGATTTTTCGCCTGTTTCTGGTTCGTTACAAAGATTTACAGTGTTGTAAAAGTAGACTGAGGACCTTACATGACATTTATAACGGGGGAATTTCTATTGGTTTATTATTGGTCATGTTATCTTCTGGGGTTCTTGAAAATTGTCAAGCAAAGCAGTGTTGTTCCAAGACTATCTAAGAATTGACATGGACCATGTACATGATTTGTTTGACTCTAATATTCCAATATATTTACCATGAGATGGACAAAAATGTGTCATGTCATTTTAATGTCCGTATAAATTCTAGGGTCTTGGGAGAAGACTGAAAATATTAACTCCAGAATTATTCAAATTTTTCATTGTCTTCATAGTCTTTATACATTTCTGGGACTTTTTTCAAAACTTTTTCATTTAAAGATATTAATAATTGTATTTGCAAATAAAAAATTTACTTTATATGTTTGGAGTTAATTTTTTGGGTTAAGTTAATGTATTCCATCAATTTCTATTTATTTATTTTTTATCTCATTGATCGAAAATTTTAAAAATAATTTCAGGGCTATTGTGGAAATGGATATAAATTTAAAGTGTTGTGTTTGCTTGCACATTAATTTTACTTTGATGGGTCATTTTGTTATGAATAACAGTGCATTTCTATATGATGCCATCTGAAAAATTTGGGGTTTTATTTTGGGGATGACCCTGTTGTAGGGGAGGGATTTGTTATATGTACACAAAGGAAAATATTTATTATTGAGGATATTAAGACAACCATGTGACTTATGAATATTTTTGCATTAATGTGTAAATGTGTTTGTTACTATTGTTTTGTTAAAAAATCATGAATATATTTTAATAGAAGCAAAAAAATAAATCTGATACTAGGTTTTGTTTATTTGCTGATCGAATATTTTTCATATCATGTTGTTTTTTCAAGCATGTCTTTGATTTTCTCAGCAAAAAAATCATTATATATATTTTATTTTTTATACATTTCATTATATTTGTGTAGAATTGTTTTGAGTATTTGTTTAGTGGTTATTGAATTCTGGTGTTGTTGATTTTGTTAATATTTTTGTTTTTTAACTCTCATAAGGTAGTCCCAGATTTTGGCAAAAAAAAATTAAAAAGAATTTGAATTTGATAAATTTTGTGTGCAGTACCACTGAAAAGAATCTGCCTTCTATTTAAATGTAATACAGTTGAAATTCAAGCAGTCTCTATTTTCTTGCTCCCAAATAAAATAAATCTATCTTTCATAAAATATGGGCAGTTGGACTTCAAGCAGTCTCTCTTTTCTTGCTCCCAAATGAAATAAATCTATCTTTCATAAAATATGGGCAGTTGGTTTTCTATCGCTATTAAAACTGACTGCCTTGTATCACCATGTGTTAAAAAGGGCATAAAACACTCATTTAGCTGTTGAAGAATTTAATGTGAGAGGGTGGAAGGAAATTTTAAATGTTTATAGGTGGTGAAAGAAATAATTTGGGAAATAGAAATGTAAAAATGTGAGCGGTTGGGTACTGAAACAGGATCCACCCACATTTGATTTTTATACAGCCTTAACTTACATGCAGTTATGTCCCTTTATGAACAAATTTTGTACAAGTTTAAAGGCTACACAAATCATTGGTCATTTATCCATTCATTTACTATTATTTGATGCTGTTTGCTAGGATAAGTTTCACAGAAGACTTAGCTTAATTGGATGAAGCATATAAGATAAGAATGTCTGAAGTAGATCACTGATTTATGCAATGATGTAAATACTCATGATTAAAAGACAATAGAAATCATGCCAGACAGTGAATAATTCTGTATGCCTAATTGTATGCATTCCTAGTTAATTAAAGTCTAGTTATTGGTCCAATGTTTGAAAGTTTTAAAAGATGTATGATGGTGATAATTTGCAAAATAAGAATTAAACTCTTTATTTGTAAAGCAAACATCTTTAGCTTAACAGAAGAACTTTTTTATGTATGAAATTTAAAAAGTAACAAGTTATGTAAGATCTGAAATTAAGGATTAAGAGGTATATAATACAAATCTCTTTTTTAATTGAGATAAAGTTATATAGTATGCAAGTTTCAGAAACAATTGCCAATACTAAATTTGAACACAGCTATCAGCAAATCTAAATTTCTTTAGTTTTATTATGTTGTTGTGAAAACGATTAAACTTTAGGTAGGATTTTCTAATTTTTTTCTTCAAAGTGGTTATATGATACAAACAGTATGAAAGGATTGCATAAGTTTTGCCTAGAATTTGTAGCAATTATTTATGTGTGACTGAATCATAGATTATTTCATAGATGTTGAATTGTTTTATTTATGATTAAACTTTGACATTTATTTCTAAGCAGAATTTTAAACATTTTATTCAACACCCACACAAAAAATGATCTTCAAAGAGTTTGCCAGTCTGAAATTTGAATTAGATATTTTTAAATAAAGACATTAGTAGACAAGTTAATTAAAATTATACTTAACATTAGATTAGTTTAAAATATTAAGTTGACCATTGCTTGTTGTAACTTATTTAGATCTAGCAAAGGATTTGAACCTTTTCTACTTTTCTGTTGAATAGGATTTAATGAATAAATGTTTAAAACATTAATAAATGTATGTACATAGTGGGGACATTATTGAATGTGATATTTATACATATATATTTAACAGTTGGTGTTTTCATCGAGATATCTGCTTACTATGAATAAAAATTTGAATAAAATAAGCAAGTCTTTCATTCTGCCTTTATTTTCTTGTTGAATGATTCATTACAGATCAGATTTGTATCAACAATTTCTCTCCCTATATTCCTCTGGTAGCACATTTAAAGCTGTTTTATATTGATATGCTGTTATGCAGTGTCCATATGGCTAGACAACATTATTCTATTATAAATAGAATATATTCAAATAAAAGAAAAGTATTGAACAGAATTTGACAAATGGACAATTATCAATTATTTCATTCAAGTATATGGGTTTTATATTGTACATGTTTTGAAAAAAGATATCACTCTGTCTTACAGTGTCTTTTAAATAATTTGATTATCTGATTTGGAAATTGTATGAATTTTAACAAAGAAATTGGCTAGATTTAAGGTTGGGTCAATTATATAATACCTGCAAGTCCTGCATGTGCTTGATTCATATACCAGAGCCATACCAATGTGGCTGATGTTGCACTTGTCAGTAACCAGGGATTAATCGTCTGTAAATTGTCATTCATGCGAAAAATGAAGGTCACAGCATCATCCGAACCTTGCATTGTGCTTAGCATCACTAAGTGCACCTACCATACCAATATAAATGATATGGCACTTGACAGTAAGCGTGAATGAACTTTTACCATTCTTCTGTAAGTGGTCGTCCATTCGGAAAGCATAGGTAGCATCCAGCATCTGAAGCATGCAGTGTGCTTAGCATAATTAGGTGCACCTACCGTAGCAATATGGTTGCTGTTCCACTCAGCAATTGTCATTAAGCAGGAATGGACTTTAGCCTGAATCTTGGGGATTTGGGACGGTACTTTCGTAGGCGGGGCATAAAAATGCCAAAAGTTTTACTTTACATTTATATTGGCAGGTTGGTTGATTGGCATCGAGGTTTGTATTGTCATCCTTGTTGAATTTGACCCACACAAAATGAATTGTTGGCAACGTTACTGCTGTGCTATAGCAAGCAGGGATTGCTTACTCTTCAAGAGCACCTGAGTTCACTTTCGTTTCAATTTAAGATCACGTTGCTTATTGCGGTTTGGTTGTTATATGTGTTGTGTTGTGGTGATTTTGTGTCTCTCGGTTTGTCTTTTATTTCCCCTTTGGTACGCTTTGCTTCTTTCAGCCTCACCTCATACATTTTCTCATATGACCCAATTGAAATTATTTGTTATGGTCCCTAATCTTCAGCAAAACATTTTGTCTCGTACCATCCCCACCCTCCCCCTTTTCGCAGGTCTGTCGATCATGTGCTTCCTGTTTTCTAAATGGTTGAGTAGGAAATGCTGAAAGCATAAATTAGTTTAACCCCTTTATATTTTGTTCAGTTTAGTCATTCATTGAAAAACATGACTTCTTTGTCAAATGAAAAGAGCATAGTAAAGGTTTGCAAATAGTTATTAACCCAAGTTCTACATAGAATAAATAGAGTACGAGCAATCACACCGGCAACACAGAGAGTAAATAGAGTACGAGCAATCACACCGGCAATACATAGAATAAATAAAGTACGAGCAATCACACCGGCAACACATAGAATAGAGTACGAGCAACACACCGCCAACACCTAAAATAAATAGAGTACGAGCAACACACCGCCATCACCTAAAATAAATAGAGTACGAGCGATCACACCGGCAACACAGAATAAATAGAGTACGAGCAATCACAACGGCAACACATATAATAAATAGTGTGCGAGCAATCACACCAGCAACACATAGAATAAATAGAGTACGAGCAATCACACCGCCAAACACATAGAATAAATAGAGTACGAGCAATCACACCGCCAACAGAAGAACTTGGACCAAGACCGCATACTCATCAAACCGCATGTAGAAAGAAAGCTAAAGCCGGATCCACACAGATAGCCGTGCCAACCCTCTGGGTTGCAGAATTAAAACTTACAAATGCAGATTTGCCCATTTAGCCAAGTAAATGTCTTGTCAGACCATATCAGGTGTTTACTGAAAAGTCCATTCAATCTGATGCTGTAACCAAAAGGAAACTACTTAATAAGATAAAGTATGCTTTCCGAAACCCTACATACTTCTTGTTGCTCGGATTAAAACACGCTTTCACTTTGATACATGTCCACTTTCTGTTTTATTTTTTTATTGTTCATATCAAAACATATTGATGTTTGTCTTAAGTTTCTGTCTCAAGACTGCTAGAATCTAAAATGTTGAGAATATTTTTTTTAATCCCCAGCGTAAAGCTGACATTTCTTATGTATGGCATTACATAAGGTTTTGATTGGATTTTTATTTTGAAGCTCATTTTTACTTTTTTTTTATTGAGGGGCAAAAGAGATTTCGCTCAAAGAAAGTAAGAGATATTCTTATAGGAATGGTGTGAATTATTTCCGAAGAGAGAATGTACACAATTTCCGCTTCAAAACGGACATCTTTAAAACTATTAGAAAATGTAGGACATAATTTTCTATACCGGCTGTGCGTATTTCAAACTAATTTAGTTCTAAGTTTGTTTCTCCATTAGTATAGATTAATTAAGATAATTATGCAGCCAAAATTAATTGCAAACGTTAAACGTGACAAAATTCTAAGAAACCAAGATGCAACCAAGCGGTTGGTATCATTAACGAGCAAAGGCTGAGTCCATTTGAAACTTCTATTAAACATCAGAATTCCTAAATGAAGCATGCCTAAAATGAAATATAAAGCAGATAGCATTAGAAATGCTCCTGATATTCCTGGAATATAATAAAAGTATAATAAAATACAACTTAGAGTTTTGAGAGAATAATGCTGAACACTACAACGATTGTATCTTCTAAAAGAATTCTCAAACAGTGTGACCATAATAATCATCAAGTCATAATTCATTCCTCACATTACCCCAAAAGCCGAGGTATAATCAGACCGATTGTCTTGTCATGAAAATGTAGCGTTTCTAAATTGTGTTTAATAGCTCAGAAACTAGACAAAAGTGTCAGAACATTGGAACTGTCATTATTAATCAACACCTATTGTTTTTAGGGATGAGAAAATCGAAAAATTCATTAGAATAGTTGCACGTCAAAACCACAAAAATGGGAATAATTGGAAAAAAGTTACAAAAATCGTTTAGGCGTTTGGATATAATGTTCTTCGTTTGGGTTTGAATGGTAGTTGAAATAGATTGATATCAAAGCTTCTTTTAGATCGGGTTGCAATAGCAGTTAGCATTAAAAAGTCTATTTCTATGTCTTGAGGGAGAATTTTTGGCCTTTCCGGACATTCTGTAAATTGATTAACAAAATCAAGCAGATATACAGAAGAGCTTCTTTGATCGATTGAAGAACACTTGGGAATCTTATTATAAGACATACCATACTCTGGCCGTGTAGGGGTATACTAGTTAATCTATTACTAGAAACAAAAGGGATGATTAGGAAATAACAATTATAGGCATCTTCTCAAGACAAATGCGATTTTCTCCTCGAATGCCAAATATCCATTTTGACGCGTTATTGAATTGTCACTGTCATCAATATAGCCTAAAAACAAATCATCAGACAGCTTAGTGACAAAGGAGATAAAAGCAAATTTGTTCGGACAACATTTTCAATCTTTTATGACGAAGAATAAGAAAGTCGAAATAATTACGCCAAATTGACGTTTACTTAAGGGTAATTGAACTTAATGTGTATTGTGCTTGATTCCGCCGTATTATCTTTTTTAATTAAACGTCTTGGGAACAGATTTTAGGATGGATTTTTTTCTTGTGAAGACAGGTCTTAACAAGTGTTTTGTTTGATCAGGAATAATTGGGAGTTAAAACTTTTCTTGTAAGTTGCTGTGCATGTAGTTTAGTTCTGCTGTTCGCAATAGCTCGTTTTTCAACATAACTTTTATAACATACATTTTTTTATGTTTCAATTTGCTTGGTTTATCATCAACACTTTTTGTGAAACTAAAACGAGCTGTGATTAATTTACTTCAATATTACTCAGTGATATGGAAAAGCGTTTTTTGAAGGCATCTCTAATTTTCCTACCAATGGTGATATATTTGTCTCTTATGTTTCATGCGATAGACAATATTTGTGACGAACCAGACACTATAACATCGAGACTCGAAACCGTAATGCAAAATCGGGACGGAAACCATGAGTTAAACATTTCCCGAGCTTTGCAAAATCTAGCAAAACGGTATGACGAATTGGAACAACAGAAGAACAATCTGTTGTCTCTTGTACGAGGTTTTATGAATAGAAACTCGTTATCAGAGAACAGGAAACAGTTTCTTTCGGAAATTAAGAAGATCGTTCACCAAAACGACGAAATTATAGCTGGAACAAAAACACAAAGTCAACGGCATGACTCCGGAATTGTAAAGCCAAAATTCATGTTCAATTGTGAGAACATAAATGAAATTACATTAAAACAAAAAGTTGGGCACGGAGTGACAAAGCAAGCATTTTTAGGATATTACAAAGGCGAACCAGTGGCCGTTAAAATGGTAACAAGACATCAAAAAGATGTGAGAATGTGTCTTCAAAAACTCCCGCCTGACGACCAAAGCAGACGGCATGAATGTTTCACCTTTTCCAACATGAAATTGATGAAAGAAATTCTCTTGCTAGAACAAATGGATCACCCGGGATTCATAAAGCTGTTAGGTTATTGTGTAAGGAGCGAGGAGAGTGACAGTACTGATCTATCAGAGCATGGAATTACCGCCGTTTATGAGTACGGCAGGCGGCTAAACGTTGCAAATTTACAGTTTAACACTTTTGGAAGCAGACTAAGGCATGCGATCGATCTAGCTGACTTTTTATCGTATTTGGATAAGTCTCCTTTGGGATCGCTTAGAGTAAGAGATTTTAAGGAAGCCCATTTTCTTCTGGTTAACAATTCAATCAAGATGATCGATTTGGACGATGTCGACAATTTAGAACCTTCATGTGATGTCTATTTCGATACCCAAGACACAATTTATGAAAATGCTTCGTTTGTGAAACAAAATACTTGTGGATTCGATCTGCCTTGTTATATGGGTTTATGTATAGGGTTTAATGCAAAAAATAATCTAAAAATGATGAATAGGATATTCTTTAGTCGTTTATTGCATACTAAGTTATATCCTGCTATAGTCACTGAACCTTTAACCGACTTAATTGCAAGAATAGACTCCTCTACTATATCGGCATCCGATATAGTATTGGAATTACAGAAGATTCAAAAGCATCTATTTTCAAAGTATGGCTCTTTTGTATAATAACAAATAATTTGTATATCTCCAATATATTTATTAATTTTTGTTGTCATTGTGAGACACTTTTTATATATTTATCGATCTTTTCCACAAAATTTCATTTATTACATAAGAAAGCGGCATTAAGTTGAAGGTTTGATTAAATTCTTCGTTTCATGATATATTAATATAAAACAATTAATTAAATATAAAAGATTTCCTTTTCATATGACCATTGATGTACCATCATGATAATATACCCCAACGTTATTCTTGCGTGTGCACGATGTTCAATAAAAGTCTATTTGAATCGTACTTTTTTTTTTACTACCTGGACTTCTTATTTTGATGAACGGATTTGACACACTGAATTGACGGTTGACAGAGCGACGGATGTGCTTTAGCGGGCAGAAACTGCTTAACTCATCCGGGGCACCTGGGTTCACTTTCGTTACGACTTGACTTCGTGTTGTTGACTGCTATTCAGTTGTTTTGGGGTTTTTGTGTGTGTGTGTTCAATGTTGTCTGTTTTTTTTCATCCTGTTCTCGTTTGTCTCTGTTTTTTCTTGACATTCGGATGCCCATCGGTACCTCTGCTTATTTAATGCTATATTTACATTTGTTCTATTGTTATCATGTAGCAGAGCTCATTTTCTTCATCTGCTTCCCGATCGGGTTTTCATCCGCCCCATATGCCACGCCGCTTCTGTGCCACGTCAAATAGCAGTACATGCAATTACTTTGACTTTGTTTCAGTTTTTGATGCATAGAATTTAAAAAGACAAATATGTAAAAAAAAGAAAAAAATATTGGACCTTTTCAATATATTCAATTTTTCAAAAAGATATATAGATTTAACAAAAGTTTCACATATATCGTTCTTATTTCTAAATCAAGTCTGCTTCTTCTGTTTTCAAAGTACTCTCAAATAGTTGAGTTTCCAAACCTAAAAACCTAGACTTTTATGTCGAAATCATCGCCTTAGTACAACCTAGGAGTCCAATATCCATAATTTTCACATGCCAATTTTCTATTGAATAAAACCATGGAGAAAACTACCCCGTTGAAATGTATGGCTTTTGTCCGTATCATTAATTTAGTAACTCAATTTGGAGAAGTCATTTGTATTGAAGGCAAATCGTTATATAATTAAATAAAAACTTTTCGCTTCCTGACAATGCCTAATATGGAAATCTTGTTATAAGCCTAATTCTTGTTTAGAAGAATATTGCAACGCATTTGTTAGAGAGAAAGATTAAATCAAGCCGCATCGCTGGTTGTATCTCTGTAAAATATTTTACAAATAGTCGCTCGTTTGTGTTTCATTCCTGGTTAAAACAATTATATAGAAATTGATTTCAGACCAAATTTAAGGAACCTGGTATAGCCATTTCCATCATAATCAAATAAATTTTTTTTTTCCTAAGTTGTTTCCAAACTCGGACCTTGATTTCCAAATCAGAAGAAAAAATACCATTCGGAATTACATTAACAAAAGCAAACAACAAAATTTTACCCATGCAAATTAATTCTGCACGCGATTGCTGTACATAGATACACATTAAAAGCATATTTTAAATAATTTATTGAAATATAATATAAGCGATAAGTTGGTATTGAATCTTTCATTGGAACAAATTGAAGAACGACGTACGGCGTACGGCAACAATTGGTCCATGTTAAAATAATGTTGTCCGTAAGATTTTATTGTCCACATTTCATTATTGCCATAACATATCAATTGGTCGTGGACATGTGTGATTTTAAAAAAAAATTAAAAAAATCTTAATTTTTTTCGTTGACAAGACGAACTTGATGAACAATCGGAGAACACACTTAATTAACTTTTGATAAATCTATGATGTTATAAATATTAGCTTTCAGGAAACGAGTTGAAAGGCAATTTCTTTTACCATACCATAAAATACTTTTTACAAAGAAAAACTCCCAGAATCCACTTTTTTGACTGAACAGTCTAATACGTATGCATTTGTTTTGGGAATCAATTAGATTCGTGCAAGTCCATATTGGTTTCGCCACCAGAAAATGAGCGAAACATAATTGATAAAGTAATCCAAGAAAAGGTCACGATAGTAGACAATGAATTATCCTAAAGCATTTCCGGGTTCTCGCATTGTTCGATCTGCTAGTTCATTATACTCGAGTTCGTCAGACATATCAGCTGCAGACACCGGACAGTTAATTAGGATTCCACATTTATATAATTGCAGAACAAAGTTCAGATTTGCCAATCGCACTCTGACCACAACATAGACATATAATCCGTCTTTTGAATTCCCTAGAAACGAAAATAAGCCCTTCGCGCTATTGGTAATTTGTGATCAGTCTGTATTCAAGTGTGTTCCGTTTACTAGAACAAAACAGGCTCTTAGACTAGATTTTTGTGGATGTTTATTTTTTGGTGTATTACCCACACGTGTTTGTATTTTTACAATAGAAGCATCTACAAAATTACAAAAGACAGTTTCCTCCCCCTTACTAAATTGTGATTTTGATTTTTTTAAACAACTCATAATGATTTAATAGTGCTGCTAGTGGAGTCTTACAGTCCGAAAACCGGTGGTATTTAAACAATAGAATGTGAGCTCTTCATCGGAAAAGATAGGAAAGTCAATTCAAATGTTTATCCTGGTTGTCAAGTGAATCAAAAGTTCTTTTTAGTACAAAATGTCTTCCAATTTTAAGTTTTGCTGATAAAATAAACTTTGTTGAATTAAAAAGAGTTTTTAAAAGTAACAGATTGCATTTTAATGCATGTTATTATGTGGATATTTATGAAATGCATACGGTGCAAACTGAAATGGATCGCACAACTTTAACTTTTATATAAAAAATTGAAAAAAATCACACTATTTGTTTAAATGTATATCTTCCCATCTGCAAATTTTCAGACATGTACTGCAAGAGGTAAAGCCAAAATAAAATTAAGAAAAAGACCTATTTTTCTAGTCCGTCTTGACAACCTTCTTTTTAAAAGTACACGATTTACCTGTTGAATTCGATTATGTCATAGAACATGTTTACCTTTTTGACCGGTATCCGTAAATTGGGATCAACAGTATGTGAATTTGCATTGTATTGGAGTAAATGTCCAATTCAATATTCAGTCATCCGTTTTAAAAATAGGAATGCCTCCCATTTATCATGTTTATAATTTATTAAAGATAGAACTTGGTTGTGTCCCTTGAAAATTTTTCATAGTTACACATTGAATTCAAATGGATCGTTATATGATAACAGTAAAATATAATTTTCAAACTAATATCTGTCGAAAGAAAAGGTAATAAACTAACATTCCCACAAGTTTCGAAAATGTACTGCAGGTATTACGCCTTGTGTGATTTTTTAAAGGTTGAGTTGACATTTTAATTTTTTCCAACGGCCAACAAGTTTCACTCGATTTGTTAAAATATGCACTTTTGTTGACCTTATAAACAACTGTTCACGCAACAGAAAAGATTCGTTAATAACATAACATGTCCAACGTATATGATAGAAGTCAAATCCATGCGTAATAAATGAAAATTGAAGATTGTTTATATGCCGTCGCCATCGTTGTTGTCATCGTTAAAAATTTAAAAACACATTAGCTGTTTTCTGCAGGGGAGATAATTGAATACCACTAGATATTAGACTGTTAACTATACTCGAGTTATACTCGCTCAGGTATCAAAGCTGTGAATTTATTGTATAAATATAACCGGCTGAATTATGGTCCGGCTATATGAATTACAAAATGGAGTTCCGAATTAATATCTTTTATTTTGTCGGACCTGGATGTGTCCAGATCCAAGGTCTAAACTATCACTGTACAAAACAATAACATAACAAAATATATAGAGAATTAAAACATAATTACATAGAAACAGATTAGTGTCCAAAGTGTCAATTAATCCAACCTGAGACGGAACAATCACTTACTTAACAATAGAACATAATTAAATGAATGATAAATAAAAGATCAAATAGACTATCAAAAGATAAAACACATGTTTTATAGCAAGATTACATATTAGAAAGTTGACAGATTAAAAGTCCATTTAATACCCTAATTTGAATAACTGGATTTGAGAAATAAATGTCCGAATTCAATTTTAAACACAATTTTATATATTTACTCTAAAAGTCGTCTTTAAGTCGAAAGTTCACCATTTCCCTGGTTATATTCTCCCATTGCCCACATAAACTCGGTCCCCGAGTTTGATAAACACACTCCGTTATCGTCGTGGTCGCCTTCCTCTGTTCCCCGTTAAAAGAGGTCTTCTTATTGAACGCGGCGGAGAGTGTCCTCGAAATCGCGGTGACGGGTCTTTGTGATTGTCTAACAAGCGTCGATTTTCTTCTTCAATCATTTCTATTTGCTCTCTGAGTCGAACTATTTCTAGACGTTCTTTTATTCCGCTGTTCTGAATGTCCATTCTCAGATTGTGATTGTCCCTCGAAATTCGATGTATTGTGTTGTTCGCGTCCGATAACTGATCCTTATACTTTTCAATGGTGCACTGATTTTGTTCCAATTTATCATGAAGTTCATCGATTGCATCTAAAACGGATCTTCTGTGCAAATGTAACTGTCTATTTTCGGTCACTAATCTATGGAGTTCCACAGTCATATCCGAATCTAATGTCTTTTTCTTTATGCGTGCTATCTCCTCGGTTAAATTTCTGTTTGCAGTTTTCAAAGTTCTGCAATTTTCCTGTGCTATTTCTAAACGGGCGTCACACGTTATAGCAGAAAGTTCGTGGTCGCTAATTTCACTAAATGGAAACACAGTTTTCTTATTTTCCAAAAATTTCTCCATTCTTTCAGAGTCACGTTTTAATTTCGATTTTGATTTTCTTTTCTTCGGCACACTAACGTTAGTTTTCGGCTGCAAAGCACAAACGCGAGCGAAATGGCCAGGCTGTCTGCACTTGTAGCAAAATGAAGTTTTGGCGGCACAAACGTGGTAGCAATAATTGCTTAAAGTCTTACCGCAAAACTTGCACAAAACGTCGGGTGTCCATTGCTGAAACGGTTGTCCATTTCCGTTGGGCTGGTAATTCCAGGCTCCAAAGTTGTTTCTCCACTGGCTCATCCGTGAAATGTTGTTTCTGGGGAATCTAGCTGACATGGTAGAACACGGTACCGGTATTCGAGCACTGTTTCTCACCAAATATAACCGGCAGAATTATGGTCCGGCTATATGAATTACAAAATGGAGTTCCGAATTAATATCTTTTATTTTGTCGGACCTGGATGTGTCCAGATCCAAGGTCTAAACTATCACTGTACAAAACAATAACATAACAAAATATATAGAGAATTAAAACATAATTACATAGAAACAGATTAGTGTCCAAAGTGTCAATTAATCCAACCTGAGACGGAACAATCACTTACTTAACAATAGAACATAATTAAATGAATGATAAATAAAAGATCAAATAGACTATCAAAAGATAAAACACATGTTTTATAGCAAGATTACATATTAGAAAGTTGACAGATTAAAAGTCCATTTAATACCCTAATTTGAATAACTGGATTTGAGAAATAAATGTCCGAATTCAATTTTAAACACAATTTTATATATTTACTCTAAAAGTCGTCTTTAAGTCGAAAGTTCACCATTTCCCTGGTTATATAAATTTCAAAATTGTCGTAAGACTTAGGTTCTTGCTATCCAAGGCATAGGCTGATCCTAATCGAAATTCGATTCAAATTCGTCATGTTTTCTTCTGCATGTGCTCTTCACATTCAGTTGACTTCTGGCAATTTGGACGTCATGATCAAAGAACTGGTCTCTGATGTGTTTTCAAAAATTGCTTTGAAATTTTGGCTTTTAGTTATCTTTGATCCGCAAATTAAGAAAATTTCACAAAGCTGCTGAACTACTGCTACTCAGTCCATAGTTGAACCAACGCCTTTTTACATAACCTAGCTGGTCCAAAACTGAACAATTCCTTTATCAACAATACTTACTCTCATCTGAGAAAATAAGTTATATAAGAATTCTCATTTATTTTTTTACAGACCGGCAAAGCAATTTCTGTTAAAACATTGTATTATTCTTTTTCTAATTATTGAAATAGGAAACCCAAATGCCCTTAGGACATCTTAATTTGCCTGTAAAATGGTACAGTTTAGATCTCAAGTTTTCACTCAATCTTCAGTCTACAAACATGATTTTGGTCCTTCTTTATATACTAATAGTCACACCAGTGTTAACTTTGCATGATTCATCAACTACTTTGCAAACATGTCAGTCACGGAAGTGTTAACATTTAGAAGGAAGAATTCACAGAATGATAAAAAACACATGGTTGATTTTACAGCAGCTATTTACATTTCAACTCTATAGTTTTTAATAAACTCTATTCTATAATAATACCTTGTTTAGAATGCATGATTTTGAAGTTCTAAGAAGGAAGGAGCGAAGCACAAAATTTGTATATTGTTAACGATGGTAAATCCGCGGGGGTCCAGGTTATTATCGTGCAGATTTTACGGTAAAATTGGCGTGGGACCTTCTTTCGTCCTCAATAACATATAGGTGGACTTTTCCCCTTTTCAAAACATCCTTTGTCGCCACCCGGGTCTGCCCCTGATAAAAAGGACTTAATTGTTTTTTATTGTCTTATATAAAGAAGATCAATAGGTAAAAATTGTAGGACGGAAGTTAGTTTTGGTTTTACTCAAGCACAGGCGTTTAGGTCCAGGGTTAAATATTTTATTATAGATAACGTGTATATAAAAATTTTCATCTCGTCTTTATGCTATTTCCACTGTGGAAAAAGTAACACAGCGAGGGTAAGATATTTTTATATTCACACAATTAATAAAAATAAAATCCTGGACCCAAACGCCTGTGGGATAATTAAGGGCGGGCAATTCAGCCTACTGCTGGGATCCAACTTTCTGATGCACACGTTCCAATAGCTCTGTGAGAAGCGGCCTGACCCAACATCAGGATCTAAGTGCATTTGGGAGGTTTTTGCGATGGACGGCTCTTGGTTTACATTGTACAGACACACACAAAAAATACTAAATATACAATATAAACGTTTGGAGGTTGATCCCCTGTCGCTAAAATAACGATTGTTAAGATCATACAGCTAAAGATTCTCGAAGCAGTTTCATTCTCAAAATTCCACTAAAATAAAATACAAATTTGATATATCCCTTTAGACCGATTTAGATCTTTTTAAAATTAACAGTGCTTAATTTGTGACATCTATTATTCAACTCAATTGCATTAAATTGAAAGAAACTGTTTGAAAATGATAGTCTTCCTGCATATTTTTAGTGAGAACGAATTTTCTGATGCAGTAAATATTTTGCAGTTTAATACGTTTAAGTGTTAACACAAGATTTATGGGACAAGACAATACGGTGCTAAACAAGACTTAATAAAGCTTTATGATGACAAATCGTAACAAACAACTTCAGTCATCGGAGTTCTTAATTTGATACTAAGGTTTAATTATGGGAACCATAAAGTTTTATGTGATTGCGAACTATTTCTTAAGAGTTTAATTTTGTGCTGGCATAGTTTTAAAACAGTTTGAGATTTAAGAACTCAAATGGGAAAACAATGATCATGAGTTTGATTGCGATCAAATACCGTAGCTTCGAGGAAAGAATTACTTTATTTAGAGAATCAAGGTTCGTGATTTGGTCCTCATCAACGTTTCATGGTATGGTTCACTGTGTTAAACTTTAGGTTTAGCTAGTTAGTATGTTATTAACTTAAGAAGGTGTACCAATGTTATAAATTCGAAAATTCAAAGACAAAATTGGTACACACACCACGACGAAAAACAAACCATAAGAAGAAGAAGAAGAAGAAGAAGAAGAAGAAGAAGAAGAAGAAGAAGAAGAACTCTTTATTATCCAATTAAGGACCCATCATGGGCATGATACACAATACAATGACATTAACATGACAAATAAATTTAAATTACATACAACAAACACAAACTTTTTTAAACACAACCAAAACCACAACCAGCGACGTGATTTACTCAAGTTGAAACGAGAGGAACTCTGGTGGCCCGGAAGGATAAACAAGTCCTGCTCCCTCCTATGGCACTTCTATCAATATAGTGTGTCAATGCGCCATGTGAAAAAAAAACTTTCGTATGACACAATATTGATAGAGGAGAGCAATTCCCTGTGGTCAATCCAACATCTGCATTCATCTGAGAAATAGAAATCCCGTTAAAGCACATGATGGCAAAATGACTACTGGTTTGTCTTATAATTATGTCCCCTCCCACTTTTGTGCGAGAAATATTGTTTTTGTCGTGTCTGTCCGTCTGTCCGTCTGTCCGTCACGAAGTTTGTCAGCGCAACTCCCCTGAAACTACAAAACCGAATTCAATGAAACTTGGTATATAGGAAAGACACCATATGTAGTTGTGCATATTAGCAGGAAAGTTTGATCCTCAAAATTTTGAGGGAGTTATAGCCCTTTGAACTTAGAAATTTGCTGAAAATCCACACTTATAATCTTGTCAGCGCAACTCCTCTTAAACTACTGAACCAAATTCAACGAAACTTGACATATAGGAAGAATGTAGTTTTTGTAAGAGTTATGACCCTTTAAAGTTATAAATTTGCTGAAAATCTTCATTATCATCTTGTCAGCGCAACTCCTCTGAAACTACAGAACCAAATTCAATGAAACTTGGTATATAGAAAATACACCATATGTAGTTGTGCATATTAGCAGGAAAGTTTGATCCTCAAAATTTTGAGGGAGTTATAGCCCTTTGAACTTAGAAATTTGCTGAAAATCCACACTTATAATCTTGTCAGCGCAACTCCTCTTAAACTACTGAACCAAATTCAACGAAACTTGACATATAGGAAGAATGTAGTTGTGCATATTACCAGGAGATTTTGATCCCCAAAATATTTATTGGGGGACTTATGGCCTTTTGAACGTATAACTTTTTGGGGGAAACGGGCGGGACATCGTTTTTGTAGGCAAAACTAACTTTAGTTATCATATCTTTTTGCCGTTTGTTTTCAGGTTGCCATTTATGTCGACTGAGTTTGTCATGGTTGTTCTGACCTACTACACTTGAATGTTCAAATGGTACTTCTTGCTTCAAAAGTAGAGACTTTAACTAAGAAGACTTTTATTACATGTATAATTAAGCGGTCCTACAGTTTGAGTTGAATTCATTATGATGAACTTGGACTAAGATTGGTTTACAGACCATCATAAGATATGTCTATAGGTCCTAAGACACCTTCCTAAAAAGACTTTAACAGTCCCTGTATTGGATATAACAGCTAGAAACCTTTCATGAAGCGTATGTATTTCTGCTACAAACTGTTCAATATTGGATAATTCCCAATGACTTTATCAAAGTGTTTACTCGTATATCATTTAGTAAGCAAATTTGAATGCAAAATGATTTTAATGAATCTCTAGATGCTATCGAATTTCCATTACAAAACTCTGTAACTCTGTTCTTATAATGAAGTTATATTTCCATAGTGAATTGGAACCAAAGTTAGTATGTATGATCTATAAATATTATTGTATCCGTGACGTTTTTTATCAAATAAGACTACTTAAACAATCCCCCATCATTAAATAGATGTATTTTTGGAAGATCAGAGGGGGTTAGTTAATAAAGTCCATAATGCAAATTAAAAAGGATTAATGGCTTGCTTAGGAATATTGCAGTAAACTACGACATAGATGTGTAACAAAAATGCAGTATTTTGTCTGGCATTTAGTTTTTGTGCATGTTGCGAAAAATCACTCATATTGCCAGTTTTTCACCGTGAATGTTTAAAAATGCTGGTGATGTTTTAGGGTTAAATACCCAAAATTCAGTCTATGCATAACCCCAAAACAAAGATTCCTTTACATTTAACTGAATTGCAGAAAAAAAATCACCCTTTAAATTTTAAAGTATTTATGCAAATTTACTTTTATTTCAAAAGCGAATAACTTGCATAGGAATACATGTAGTTACCTGAAGGAAATCACATGAAACTACAGCCAAGATTAAGAAGACAATACATTATTTTCGTTCTTTTTCTAAAAGAGAAAACTTCGTTGCCGTTTTTACTCGAACGCTGTCTGATTTTTAGTAAAAAAAAAACGTCATATTTTCAAAATCTTGTATCTATTTTCCATTACACGTCTTCTAGATAATTGAAATACATTAGACTTGCCGTAAACTTCAAAGCTTTATAATGGGTGGACGTCTGACTTATAAAAAAACCCGTCTCATCTATTTAAAACACGCAAAGTGAGTACCAAAATACAACAATTCTTGGTATTTTATAACTACTTTAGTCTACATTTTTGTATATAAAACTTTTTATCTACAAAATTAGTTAATTAAACTTTCCGATTTTAGAAGCATATAAATATCAATTTTGTCAATGGTCTCCTTGCGTATGTTCAGATGGTTACCCAACTCGATATAAGCGACATTTAATAATCAATTTCAGGCAAAGGGTCTATTTCCTGTAGGCAGTAAGCTAATACCTTGCCACTTACTTATTGGCTACAATTTTCAGGCAGAATATTTTTTACTTACTAACATCTTAGGAAATAACTTTTGTGACTATTGCTTGGCTGATTTTTGCATGTTGCTACTAATTAACATACATGCAAACCAAACCACCAACCATTGTATAGCGCAGATAAAACTTAATGGAAAGGACATTCCAAGAAAAGCTAGAAGTCAACTGCTGAAAGAAGGTAAACGGTAATCGCTCTGGAGCCAAAACTTTTAGTGTTGAATGCGAGGATTTTATTTTAGTTTATAGAGAGTTACAGTTAATATTCAAGCGCAAACTCCCGGGGGGTTACTCCCTATATACCAATATACGGGATGTGCAATTTTTATGGGTCCATTTTTCACAATTTTTTACATAGATTTGGGTATCTTTTTTTAAGCAGTACACATAGATTTGGTACCCAATTTTGTTGATGTCTTACATAGGCATGAGAGTCAAAACAGAAAAGGTGCCTTAGACTTGGGTCTTTTGTGTTTTTGGGATACTCTACGAAGTTAAGATGTCATTTTAAGTAAGAAAGAGACTTGTAATTAATTTTGTAAGGCTCCAATAAAAAAAAACTTGATGGACTTTTAATTGGTTACATAGATATGGGTATTTTTTGCTAATCACATAGATTTGGGAATGTTTTTGACGATTTTCTGACATAGATTCGGGTACCAATTTCAATCTACAAAATGCACACCCCCGTCATAAAACACCGGAGTAACCCCCCCCCCCGGGCGCAAACTCCTTTTCCCGCCCCGGTAATTTGGTATTTATAAAGAGCCAACTCCTTAATAGCTATTCCATCCTTACTTCACATTGGAACTTCTCTTGGCTACTACACACAGCAAGTTTTATTGGGAATGCACATCTTGACCGACATATCCGTGGTTTTTAGATGGATTAATATCTCCTTTTAAGCATTAATGTCCCCATTGCGAATTTATAGATGATATATCACCTTTGACGGAAATTTAATTATTTCTCAGCAATATTTTGTGGGTGGCTGTTTGTTTTCAGATTCAGAAAAAATATACGTATTTCTCAACAAATATATATGTTTTTAACTTTACATCATTTCATTAACTTTACATGATTTCATAAATTATCTATACCTATACTGCTTATGCTTATCTTATCTACTGATTGAATTCATGAAGTCTAGACAAAGACAATGGATATCGTTAAAGTAGTAGGCTTTCAATGTCTGGTTTGTAATGGCAGTGCTAAGAATGATGAAAAAGATCTTGTGTATAACAAACAGTTCAAGGGAATCTTAAAAGGACTTGAGAAAAAAATGAGTGATGTGTTGAAATCCAACGAAAACATGGAAGACCGAATAAAAAGATTGGAAGAAACTGTCGACAATCTGAAATCCTGGAATTGGAAATTAGAAGCTTCAAACCAGGATCTGTTGACTAGCATGGAACATTGCAATTCACAGATGGACACCTTAGAGCGTTATTTTTCTTCAGGACTTGGTCTTAAAGATTATAAACCGTTTATTGGTTCGCCAGTAAAACGGCTTTTGGCACCAATAAATCCAACAAGTACGTAATTGTCTTCGTGAATAAGGGGAACAAAGCAAAAAACACGCCTTCTTTGTATAATAGTTCTTATAATGGACAGCTGAGAAAGGGCATTTAAGCCTTGATCAGCATGCAGATTGCTGGACCAGGGAAAGGAATATTTCTAGGTTGACATATCAATCATTTGAAGGACATTGTAAAATAAAGGTCCATTACACGCTCTTGTAAACTATGGTATGGAAAGCCGCTGTGAACCCCTCGACGACAATACATAATTTCTATATAAAATGTACATTATGATCGTCGAGGGGTTCACAGCGGCTTTCCAAAATAAACAGTTGTCATGTCAATTAATACGAATTAGATGTGGCAACATTCTTTTCGAGTAATACAAGTCCTTGATCATACCATTATTTCAATTTGTGTTCCTTATCTTTCTACAGCTCTGTTTTAATTTCAGCCTCGCTTACAGATTCTACACAGCGAGTGGCATTCTTTGTCCGTGTTAATGGTGGAATACCACCAGATAGTTCCATGGAAAATGGAAGTGGTGGATACAAAAGGTGCTTTCCACGACGACAGTGGCATATTTGAAGCTCCTGTGGATGGTCAGTAGTATAGATGCACCGATCAAGTCCCATTTCTCGGGCTGATTAGGGCTGATTAGCCCTCTGTGACGTCATATCCACTTCCGGTTCCGCCATCTTGCTTCCGGTTCCGCCATCTTGCTTCCGGTCCGCCATCTTGCTTCCGGTTCCGCCATTTTGCTTCCGGTCGGCCATCTTGCTTCCGGTGACGCAACATCCGGTTTTTCAATTCTTAAAGTTTCCCGCCAAAAAGGTTTACGCGGGAAGTATGTTCGGAACATCACCCCTTGAGATATCGGACTTGACCGTAGAGTGTGGGATGGAGTTGACTCGCCCGTAGAAGGGATGGATCCGTCCGCATAACAAGTTATGTATTGCTTAGTGACGCCAATGAGAAGCGCTCCCTGTAGTTCGAACGAACCAATGGATGTCGAGCGCCGTCATTTGTGAGATGGTTTGAAGTTTGAATAGGAGAGTCACTTTACGACTAGTTTTCTAAGCGTAAAGACGTATTAAGCTTTTTTGCAAGGTAAGCCCTTAATATTTCTTGTACATGTATGATGTGTTAACTATAGTTCAAGATACATGTATTGGTAATACCTTAATTGCTAAAGAATTCTGAACTACATGTATAAAGCTCTATATGTCTTATTTAAGCGTATGGTAAATTTTGGCGGGAAGGGTACATGTATTTTGTATTAGGCCCAATACGTCTTATATGTTTTGGCGGGAAGGGTACATGTATTATATATTAAGCCTAATATGTCTTGAATACATGGTAAAGATTTGGCGGGGAAGGTACATGTATTTTGTATGAAGCCCAATGTTTCTTATTTCAAAAAAGTTTTGGCGGGAATAGTACGTGTATGCTATGTTTTAATATTTACATCTATTAGTAAAATCCGTGGTTTATTTTGAACTATTGTTTGTAGAAATGTTTATTGATTTGTCATTCCCCTTAGATAACACCTGTCACTTCGAACAAAGAAGTGTTATCACGCGTTATGATTATGTAAAGTCAATCGACAAATCGTCACCTAATAGTAAAATCAATAATAGCGAAGACCAAGTTTATCTCTTGGCTTGTACATGTATATTTTAGATTTCGAATACTATGTATTCGCCAGCGGTTAAAGTGACTTTTTCAACGAATTAAAAAAAACTTTTTCACGATGTTGTTTGTATCCACCATTCTAGACCATATTATTTTATTATGCAAGTCTGTATTTTAAATACTTTGATATTAAACTTGGTTAATATCTTAAATATTTATTTGAAATTAAAAAATAATATCTTTCTATTACAGTTATAATCACAAGGTTGAAGATTTTGATTGATAATTTCATCATCTTCTATTCTCGTACTCAAGGTAATTATTTTTAACAATTGATTTTGAAATACTTTACAGTTAAGCCTATGACGTGATCCGACAGCTGCACATATTTTTGCAAAGATCCATTGTCAATTTTTTAAAGCTTTTGTTGTCCGTTTTTTTTAATTTAATGATAGCGTATTGATTTTCGATGTGTAAAATTTTAAATGATTTTGTTAAATGCTAATTTATCGACAGAACAAAAGTTACGCACACCAGCTCAGACTTTTTAACGAGTTGTTTTCCCGATGTTGTTTTTTATCCAACATGCAAGACCGTTATATAAATAAAATAAATATTATTTTACTATGAAATTCTGTATTTTAAACAGTTTGATATTAACACGCTAAACAAGTACATATTTGCAAGCCATATTAAAGACCATCTTTCTTTTTCAGGTGTAAATTTAGATTGAAGAATTTTGATTGTTGATAGCTTCTGTTTGAGATAAGGTAATTATTTTCCCTTTTTCGCAAGTGAACTCATCTCAAGTGATCAGACATAGGTAAAAAATTTGCCATTTTAACGATTGAGTAGCGGATATTTATAAAGCTTTTTGTTGTCGTTTAATATGAAACAATTATCCTTGCCATGTCAGATAAAATTTAAATGGTATTTAATCAAAACATAAGTTACCGACTTAAAATGACACTAACGTGAACTTTCAACAAACACAGTTTTACATACAATTATTTAATTTTAACAAACCATAGCGTTATGAATTTAAATTCCCGACAAATATTCCTACATTTGTTTTTAAACTGAATACGTGACCAGACAGGTGTGTTTAAGAAAAATCAATACACACAGCGATTCACCTTTTTCAATCGATTGTTCACAGATGAGTAATTTCAATATAAACACAGACATTTAAATAGCTTCGTCTAACATAAAATATTTATTTTCAGAATGGCTATTGTATGTGAAGTGTGTGGCAAGAGCTTTGCCAATAAGCAAAATTTGACTCGTCATCGTAAAATCCATGAAGGTGTAACATACAATTGTCCCGTCTGTGGAAGAGGGTTTAACGATAGTTACACCATGAAACGTCATGAAAAGACCCACGGGGATAGGCCAAAATATGCCTGTCCTTACTGTGACCACCTGATAGAGCGCCAAGACCACTTTAGAGCGCATATGGCCAACCACGAGCGGCGCATGAGGGAACAAGTCCGTCCTACCTCACCTCAGCCTGGACCCAGCAGGGGGAGGTCCCGCTCGCCAGTCCGTCGTCCGTCTTCTCCTGCCTTACCTTCGTCTCCTCAGCCTGGACCCAGCAGGGCAAGATCCCGCTCTCCCATCCGCCGTTCGTCTTCTCCTGCTTCGTCTCCCGATGTACTTCCTGAGGACCCTGAAACCCGTACCTTGTACCTACGCCACTGGAGAGATATACGTACCAGGGAAAATATCGAAAACCCGATTCAAGACCGTTACAACTTTACCCTTTATGGCCTACAGCAATCTTCCCTTAGAGATATGGCCCATTATATTTTCCAACAACAAACAACAGCCTTCAAGATCAACCTGTCCTTTGGATTCATGCTTCGCCATGTCGAAACTGGGGAACTTCGTTATTTCCACTCCAGTTACAACAACCATCGGTTCTTCGAAGCTCCACATTTAATCCAGAACGAAGAAGACCTGGAGCATTTTTTACAAGAGTTGGTTCGCCAAGACCTTGTGGAATTCATTAGACAACAGCGGGAAGATACCAAATGGACCGTCCATCTTCTGACCAACGTGACATTTTATGTCAACAAGTTGACGGACCACCCCATTGGAGCCGCTGTCTACCTTGGTCTCAACAACATGATAGGTGGCTCCCATGGTACTTTCGACGATAACCTTTGCTTTTTCCGTTGTCTGGCAGTCCACAGAGGAGCTCCTGTTAAGACCCCCGAAACTTCAACCAGAGCATATTTCCATGAATACCTTCAACATGTTGGCCTGTCTTCTGATAAATTCAACGGCGTCTACTTAGATGACTTACCTCTATTAGAACATCTATTCCACCTCAATGTTTTTGTCTACGAGCTCAAACAAGACGAAGAAGGTCATGTCCACGCCGAACTCTATCGACGATCTCCATTTAAATACGACAACACCATGAATGTAAACATCTGTATGAATCACCTGAGCTATATAAACAACTTGGACAAATACAGTAAGAGTTTTAAATGTCGTCACTGCGATAAACTCTGGAAACATGCAGGGATGCTCCATCGCCACGAAAGAAGCTGTACCGGCGGTACCAAATTCAATTATCCCGGCGGTGTATACCATACCAACCAAACCGTTTTTGCAGAATTGGGAGACGAAGGTATTGACGTCCCGAGTCATCTACAGTTCTACCCATATAGAGCCACCTATGACATTGAAGCCATGCTGATTCCAACTGACAAGGAACGCTCAGCCAAACTAGAATGGACCAGTTCCCATGTTCCAGCAAGCGTGTCCGTCTGTTCCAACGTTCCCGGGTTTCAAGAGCCCCGATGTTTCGTCTCTGAGGGAAACACCAATGACATGGTAGACCAGTTTTTTGCCTATTTAACTGAAATAAGCGACAATGCTTTTAATCGTTTATGTCCCCTATACAATGCTGTCTTTGCTGCCATAAAAGAAAAAGTTAACCGTGACTTAGAGGCCGTCTCTGAAGAAGAAAAGA
Organism: Arcuatula senhousia; assembly: GCA_963971305.1. Taxonomy (NCBI): domain Eukaryota; kingdom Metazoa; phylum Mollusca; class Bivalvia; order Mytilida; family Mytilidae; genus Arcuatula; species Arcuatula senhousia. Next base: position 53,624,588 of record OZ020304.1, read on the forward strand.
AAGAAGCCAGGAAGTCCCACTATCTAACCAAATTACGGGACCGACTCGAGCGCTATCTTCAGGAACTCCCCGTCGTTGGATTTAATTCGGGAAAATACGATTTAAATGCCATGAAGATAGACTTTTTTACCCGACTCATCCGCCACAAGATCTTGTACACAGTCAAAAAGAATAATAATTTCATGGTCGTCAAAACTGAAAAGCTCAAATTTCTGGATATCATCAACTACCTCGCTCCAGGCTTTTCCTATGCAAAATTTCTGAAGGCTTACGATTGTACAGAGGAAAAAGGTCATTTCCCGTATGAATGGATGGACTCCTTAGAAAAGCTTAACCACACTGAACTTCCTCCTCATGATGCCTTCTTTTCAACGCTTAGAAATTCCAACATTAGCGACGAGGAATACACCTATTGTCTTAACATTTTTAAAGAGAAGAAGATGACCACCATGGAGGACTTTCTAGTTTGGTATAATAATAAAGATGTCGAGCCCATGTTGGAGGCCATCGAGAAGATGTTTCTCTTTTATAAAGAGAGGAACATAGATATGTTTAAGGACGGAATCAGCGTACCTGGACTTACGTCCAAATACATGTTTCAAGACCTGGACAGCTATTTTACCTTGGTTGATGAACAGCACAAAGATGTACATGATTTACTAAAAAGTAATATCGTCGGTGGACCCTCCATTGTCTTTCATCGCTACGCCGAGAAGGATGTCACAACAATCCGCCCTAATGATTACGATAACCCCAAACCCTGCAAGAAGATTATTGGATTTGACGCCAATGCCTTGTACCTGTGGTCCATCATGCAGGACATGCCTACCGGCCACTTTTCAATACGCAAAGCTGAGACCGATTTTCAACGCCAAACACCGAAAAGGTATCAGAATATGGCTATTGAATGGTTGGAATGGGAGGCTTCTGACTCTGGACGTCGGATACGACACCAGGGAAACAATAAGGAAAAATGTATAGGGATAGATCGCCTACCAGTCGATGGCTTCTGCGCAGAGACAAACACAGTCTATGAATTCCAGGGATGTATTTGGCATGGTCACCAATGTATATTAACAGAAAACGACCACGGTGTCAACCCAGTCAACAGAAAACCGTATCATGATCTCATGGCAAAAACCAAAGCTAAAAAAGAAAAAATAATAGAATTAGGATACAATTTTGTAGAGATATGGGAATGTGAATGGAGGGAAGAAATCAAAGGTAACAAGAAACTTAAAGAATTTATAAAGTCGAAACAACGCCCCTGCGATTGGATGAAAACCATGACGGAAGAGCAGATCATAGACGCCATTCTTAGCGACAGACTATTTGGAGCCCTGGAAGTGGACATTCACGTTCCCGATCACCTAAAACCACAATTTTCTGAGATGCCACCCATCTTCAAAAATACCAATATATCCATAGACGACATCGGAGACCATATGCGTCAATATGCCCTTGCCAATGATGTAATGAACCAACCCCGAAAAAGCCTAATAGGGAGCATTTTCGGAGAAAAAATTATGATTATAACGCCACTTTTAAAATGGTACCTGGCCCACGGACTCGTCATCAGCAAAATTTATGCCGTTTTGGAATACACTCCGTCCAAATGTTTTGAAAAGATGGGAGATATCGTCAGCGATGCCAGAAGAGCCGGAGACGTCGACCCACACCAGCAAATCATAGGTGACACGATGAAACTTGTGGGTAACAGTATGTACGGAAAATCATGCACCAATCTTGAAAAGCACACCGACATGGTGTATTGTCGAGAGAAAGAGGTCGGACAATATCTTCGTGATCCGTTTTTCCGTTCCTGTAACCAACTTGACTCTGACACTTTTGAGATTGAGATGGCAAAAAAGGCTTTAAATTTGAATTTGCCACTTCAGATCGGGTGTTTTGTTTACCAGTACGCCAAACTCCGGATGTTACAATTTTACTTTGATTGCATGGATAAATACATAGATCGCCGGGATTTCCAGTACTGTTCTATGGACACGGATTCTGCGTACATGGCACTGTCTGCCAGTATGTTAGAAGACGTCATCAAGCCGGAGATGAGAGAAGAATTCCAACGTCAAAAACATCTATGGTTTCCAAGGGACGATACCACTGAGCATGCTGCATATGACAAAAGAACACCGGGGCTCTTCAAAGTAGAATACGAAGGCGACGGAATAATTGCCCTTTGCAGCAAGACCTACTACTGTTTTGGCCATGAAAATAAATTTAGTTGCAAAGGGATCAATAAAAAATTAAATAACATCACGAAAGATACATATATGGATGTCCTGCTATCCAAAAAGTCCGGGTCAGGTACCAATCGCGGTTTCCGGTCCGTGGACAATCAAGTCTACACTTACCTGCAGGAACGGGCCGGATTCTCGTATTTCTATCCAAAAAGAAAAGTCTTGGCGGATGGTGTTTCTACGGTTCCTCTGGACATTTAAATATTCTTTAAATTTGTGTTTATGTTCACTTGTGATTTTAATTGTGATTGATTGTTCTCTTTGAATCTTAATATTTTAGATTAACTTTTTTTTTCTAATAAATTTTACATTAGGAATTGGTTATAGTTTTTGATTGGTATGTGTTCTATTGTTTTAGAATTTTTTTTTGTAATAGATTTTTCTTATAGTAGTTCTTAGTTTAAGTAAATAGTTTAACTTTTTCTTTGTCTTAAGAGTTCTATTTTTGAGCTTGTGAGTGTTATACTCTGTATTGATATTTGTAAATAACTCAAAACATTGTGAATTTTGCTAGTAAATAATGATATTTGAATATTAGTTTGTTTGTAAATAATGATATTTTTTGTACATATAAACGTTGTGAACTGAAACTCTTTGTTTTTTTATATCGTTGTCAGACCTTCACAAGGCAATAAAACAAACCTCATCAGAAAACACTCTAGTCAATAGTACAAAGGATCACCAAATACAAAACTAAAGAAACATCAGAAAACGCTCTAGCCATTAAGAAAGTTACATAATAAAACAATGTCTGCAAGCACACAAGAAACATCAGAAAACGTTCTAGCCAAAAGTACAAAAGGTCATCAAGTCCAAAAGAAATAAAACATATCATGTTATTTTGCTTGACCAAAATCGTTGCACAACGCTATCCTCAGCAAAGGGTTAACATATGGAACATTTTTGAGAAAGTTATAGAAGGCTTGGGGTATGATACATATCTACAAAGAGCACGCATTGAAGCGTTGAAACCTATATAAAACGAACAATTATTTGCGTTCATGACCAGTTATAAGAAGTACCATGGACCGTACACACGTCAGTATTAGATCTAGTGCTAGTTCCATCTATAGAAACTACGACTTTCATCTAGATATTATAAAATTAATTGGGGTTGTTATACTCCTATCGCTCATGATAGCTACGCTAGCTCTCTTGGGACAGGTCCAAGAATGTGATGATACAACAGACTGTATACGAATGACGCCTATTGAACCAACGATGAATCAAAGCTCGTGTACTTACTCTCAACAGTTTCCGTTGACACAGAATTATTTTCTAACGGTGTGTACCTATCAGGGAGAAGTAAGAGTCGATGTCAGAAAATTTATAGCCGAACAACCGACCATCTTGGGATACTTTTTAAACACGGCGCAATGGAACACACTTCTCACACTCGTACCCCGAATCGAACAATCAATCACCGAAGCAAAGAGGGAAGCAACCAATGAGAAGACAGGAAAATAGACCAATGAAACGGCAGCGTTTCGACCAATGAGAAGACAAGAAAACGGACCAATGAGAAGAACAGAAAACGGACCAATCACAGCCTGGAGTAGCGTTTAAATAGGAATAGCTCTACAGGACCGGCTTCATTCGAAAGAAACACTTCCACAAAGAATGGCCGAAAACGATATTGTTCAGAAAGCGGCTGAAATGACTGGGGTTTTACCAAACACGAAACGTTTTGTTAGAGACTTAGGAGATGATATCTTTGCTGAACTTACAGAATGGAAAGGAACTACACGAGTTGACATCCGCTTCTGGAAAGACGGACACGTCCCTACCAAAGACGGTGTTAGTTTACAGTTGGAACAATGGAAAGCCTTGTGTGATTTATCTGATGTGATCGACGGTCTGTTTACCAAAATCAAGCAAAAGGAAACCGTACATTGGAGATGTCATATTGGAAACGACATTTACGTGACTATGGAAGATCCACAACTTTACGTAGACATTAAAACCTTTTGGATTCCAGAAAATGAATGGCGATATACACCGACCAAGAGAGGTGCCAGGCTAAGTCGACAACAGTGGACCGAATTGAAGAAAACCATGTCAATGATCGAAGAATTAGAACCAGACATTAAAGACATTGTGCCTATGTATTGATGTTGTGTATAGATTATATATAAATAAATGATGTAAAATGATCTCTTTTGTATTTAATTAATGTTAAGATAACCCTATAAAACATCGAAACAACACAAAAAACCATCAGTTGTCCTTCGAACCACGAAGTAACAACATGTCCTATACGTGCACATGGTGTAAAAAATCTTACGTGTGGAAGACAGACTTAATACGGCACGAGAACGCAAAACACCGAAACATGATTCAACAAGAAACAAATTCTAAAAAACAGCAGCAGTTGTCATACCCTCATATACTGGAGCAGCAGCAGCAGCAGCAGCAGCAGCAGCAATTGTCATACCCTCATATACTGGAGCAGCAGCAGCAGCAGCAATTGTCATACCCTCAGATACTGGAGCAGCAGCAGCAGCAGCAGCAGCAGCAATTGTCATACCCTCATATACTGGAGCAGCAGCAGCAGCAGCAGCAATTGTCATACCCTCAGATACTGGAGCAGCAGCAGCAGCAGCAGCAATTGTCATACCCTCAGATACTGGAGCAGCAGCAGCAGCAGCAGCAGCAATTGTCATACCCTCTGGGACAGCAGAAAACAAACGAACCTTACTTTATCTACCCAACCAGCGATCCCTTTGCGTTTCATGTTCCTGACGGTCAACGCCAAGATCATTTCATGCCATGGGCTCATCCATTTACTAGCGTCATCGCAGGACCTACCGGAAGTGGAAAATCAGTCTTTGTTAGAAGATTCATTGACACTATACAACATATGATGCTGCCTCAGCCCGATCGAATATGGTGGTCGTACGACATACACCAGCCTCTATATTCAGGAATGAACAACGTTGAATTTATCCAAGGGCTACCGGATATTGAGACCCTGAATCCCGAAGAGAAACATCTCATCGTCATCGACGACCAGATGGACAACGTCACGCAAGCCATAGCAGACCTGTTTACCAAATACAGTCACCATAGATCAATCAGTATCATGCTGATCGTACAGAACCTGTTTAATAAAAACAAACATCACAGAACTATCAGTCTGAATACCCATTACATGGTCGTTTTCAAGAACCCCAGAGACACATCTTAGATCATGGCCATGGCACGTCAAATGTTTCCAGGAAGAACAAAGTACTTTTTGGAGGCCTATCAAGCTGTAGTTAGAAGACCTCATGGATACATGTTGATCGATATGAAACAGAATACCCCGGAAATCTTACGTTTGAGAACCGACATTTTTCCCGGGGAAGAGCAAAAGGCAATGGCGGATCTATAAAAAGAGGACATACTTTGCGATTTCAGTCAGTCGAGAGACGGATGTCGACGGAGTAACATGGTTTCTCCTCGTCTGAAAAAACACGCCACGGATATAGTGTACCTACAAAAAGCCAAACCCTGTGCTAAAAAATTTCTCATTGAGAAAGCCGACAGATCTTTAGTAGAGTGCCTGTGTGAAGTAGCTGATAACATCTTGAGAGGAAACGTACCCTTAACGTCGGAACAAAAGACCAAACTACGAACTCACAAGAACGGATTGAGAACCTTGACCATAAAGAAAGTCGCCCTAAAAAAGAAGAAAACCGTTTTACAGAAAGGAGGCTTCTTAGGTTCCCTCCTAGCCCCGATAGCATCACTCTTGTCCCCTTTGCTGTCGAAGATACTACAATGAGAACGCTAACACTGAAAACTCAGTTTCATCCACCACCGACCAGACCTAGACCCCCAGTAGACCAGAAAGTAAAGACCATGGACACCCTCGAGAATAACATGCAGACTCTTTTAGAGAGAGAAGACTTGCCCCCGGATAAGCGAATGAAGTTACACGACTAGGCCTTGACTCGATACATGAACATCTTGGACGATTATAGACTACGCCCATACATACCGGAAACCATGACAGAAAAGCAAAAGACCCCAAAAGTGGTACCAGACCCATTAGAAGAAGAGATTCTCCAGAGTGTTCCCAAGATGATGAAAAACAGAGCCGAACTACTGTTGAGAAAAATGAAAGCTGACCCCGCCATGGAGTGGAACGAAAAAGGAGAGTTTCGGTACAAAGGAAACCTTCTGGAAGGCACGAACGTGGTAGATTTAGTCAACGACGTCTTGCGCAAACGAAAGAACTTTGAACCACCGGGCTGGGAAACCTTCGGAGATGCCTTGAGAGAAGCTAACGTTCCACGTGACTTGATCGGACACGAAGACCGCCGGCGATACATATACCAACAGAAAGGAACTCCAACACTTAAAGAAACACCACTCTCGAGTCCTTTTAAAACACCCGCATCGACTGCTCTAAAAACACCCTTTGGCACACCAAGAGCTCCTAGGACTACACCCAGGTTACCCAAAATGAAGTGGAACGACTATAAATGAGACAAATGCTGGATCAACGTCAGAATGAAAAAATGGAATTGGCCTATTACGACGTCTCGGTCCCTGGAAGTTATGGAGGATTAAACAAGTTTAAACCAAAAGGTTACACTAAAAAAGAAGTCAAAGAATGGTTACAGTCACAGGATCCCTACACGCTGCACAAGAGAACGAGAAGAAGATTCCCGCGAAGACAAGTTTTGGTGTATGGAAAAGACCACCAATGGCAAGCCGACTTGGTGGATGTTGCCAAAATTGCATCGTATAACAAAGGATACTAGTACCTGTTGACCTGTATGGACGTTCTGTCCAAGTTTGCTTGGGTAGTACCACTCAAGGATAAGACGGGGAAGAGTTTGGTAGCAGCATTTCAGATCATCTTTAAAGGGGACAGGATACCCATACGTCTACAGACCGACAAAGGAACAGAGTTTACCAATCGAGTTTTCCAGAAATTCTTGAAAGAAAACGACGTGCACTTTTTTACCACCTATAACGAAGAAACAAAAGCCAGCCTCGTAGAACGGTTCAATCGAACCTTAAAGACAAAGATGTGGAAATATTTTACCCACCGGGAAACCCTCACCTACCTAGACGTCCTGGATGAAATGGTAGAATCCTACAACAAGACGATACATAGGGCCATCGGCATGCCCCCATCAGATGTGACATGGGCCAACCAGACCGTCGTGGCAAAACGACTTTATGGTAGAGGAGGACCTGGAACCAAGTGTAAATTGAAACCTGGTGACAAAGTGAGACTAGCCAAAAGCAGACGCCTCTTTAAAAAGGGCTACCTTCCTAATTGGACAGAAGAATTATTCACAGTCGTCAGATGTGTTGAAACCAAACCACCGGTGTACGTGGTCCAGGACGACCACGGCGAAGTTTTGGAAGGCACATTCTATGCAGACGAGCTACAGAAAATTATCAAAAGGGATAACGTATACAAGATAGAAAACATCTTAAAGAAGAGAAAAAGAGGTCGCAGAGTTCAGTATTTAGTCAAATGGCTAGGATATCCAGAGACATTCAACAGCTGGATCTTCAATCAGGATCTTATAAAACACGATGCAAAGGTGTAAATACTCAGTCATACAGATGGCACCGAGCGAAACGGACAGTACAAAGTCGTGGACAGCCTGCGGGAGAAAGACACCCCGAGCGGAAGTGGTGTATCTGTGTCAAGTCTTCATCTTATACACCGTCATTGTCGTCAGTATATACAACTTGACCGTGCAGTCGGATAAACCAACCTTGTGGACAGCCCTCCTGAGCAGCAGTTTAGGATATCTACTACCCAGCCCAACCATCAAGAAGAAACATGTTCTACCTGACACTTCCGAGTAACAGCTCCATGGATTACTTTCCCGACAACACCCTCACTCACTATCTCACCCGACTTCCCCAGCCCATGGATCTAGAAGGATCGTGGGAGATCGGACTATCAGAAATCCAATATCCGCACAGTTGGTACAACGTCAAGGAACAAGAAGTGTTCGTTCAAGTACATTACCCACCCAAGGAGAAAAAAGACAAAAATGTCAAAGATATCGAGATAGACTTGGAAACGGCCATATTTCAAGCACCAGAAGGTTATTATAGTTCACCCAGGAGACTCATTAATTGGTTAGAAAAAGCCAAGAACAAGGAACGAAATGATTATTACGGTCTACATATAAGCGACGTCCATCACAAAGCCTGGATTAACGTCAAGCCTGGATGTCACGTGGTACTCAGTCACACACTCAAGGAGATTTTAGGATTTAAAAGGCAATTCATGTTTGGAGAAGGAAACTGGAAAAGCGATCGACCGGCAGACATATCTCGTGGACTCAACACCATCTTCGTGTATTGTCCCCTGGTGGAACCGAGAATTGTGGGTGATACTCAAGCACCCCTTCTGAGAATCTTACCCGTGGAAGGAAAAGACACCCAGGAGGTCAGTCACGTATTCGATCCGATTCAATACGTACCCCTCGCACAGAGAAGGTTTCAGACGATCGAAATAGATTTAAGGGACGACACCGGTAAACCAGTGCCATTTGAACGTGGGAGAGTGACGGTGACACTTCACTGTAGAAAGAGAGCTGAATCGTTCCTATCATGAAGACAAAGTATTATCCAGATGCAAAAGCGTACCAAGAGTATTATTTGAGACAATCGGGGAAAGGATATCCGGTATTTGCGGGAAGACAACACCAGAGAGGACATGGTCTTGGAAGTATCATCGGGAACCTATTTAAATCGGCCGTACCCATGTTAAAGAAAGGAGCTAAAGCCATAGGAAAAGAAGCTTTGAGAACCGGGTTAGGAATAGCCTCGGATGTGGTTGAAGGACAAAACATTAAACAAGCAGCACAAACCAGAGTGAAAGGAGCGGGAAGAAATCTGGTTCAGAGAACAATCAAGGCCATGGGACCACCCGGTGAAAGGACTATAAAAGGACCTGCAAAAAGAAAACCAGCCAGACGACGTCAGACCGCTAAACAGAGAAGACCTAGAGATATCTTCGAATAGACATGGCTTTAGTTCACCCCGATTCCTGCGAATGTGCTAAATCAGAGTTGGATCTTTTTGGGGTACCACCGACACAGACCAGTGTAGAGCATGGATACTGGGAACAGAAAGGATTGACTTCGGCATTAACAGACAGCGGACCCTACGAATTTGTCATCAGCGGAACAGGGGACGATTACATAGACCTGGCCAATACCCATTTATTCGTGGAAGCACAAATTGTAAAAGCCGACGGAGAAGCTTTGGCTGCAGAAGACGTGGGACCCGTTAATCTTTTGATGCACTCGCTCTTTAGCGACATCAGCGTTAGTCTCAACGAAAAGTTGGTGTCCCCACCGACAAGCACCTATCCCTACAGAGCTTACATAGAAACACTCTTGAGTTATGGTCCGGCGGCTAAAGATTCACAGTTGACAGGCGTCCTGTGGTACAAAGACACCGCAGGGAAAATGGCCGATAGAACCGAAGCCAACGAAGGATTTACCGTCAGAAAAGCACAAGCAGCAACCAGCAAGTCCATACAGATGTTGGGAAAACTTCACTTGGATTTATTTTGTCAAGACAAGTATATATTGAACCACGTAGACCTCAAGTTGAAACTAAGAAGAAGCAGAGATCAATTTGCCCTATTTGGAGACGCAGACGACTACAAGATCAAAATCAAAGATTTGTCGCTGTTTGTCAGAAAAGTACAACCCAGTCCTGCCGTGAGGATGGCACATGCCCAAGCTTTGGAGAAGACCAGTAGTAAATACCCGATCAGAAGAGTGGAAGTCAAAGTAGACACGGTCCCTGCAGGAAACATGAACTACATACAAGACAATATGTACTTTGGACAACTGCCCAAAAGACTCATCATTGGCTGTGTGGACAGCGATGCATTAAACGGGACGATCACCAAGAACCCATTCGATTTCAAACACAATAAGATCAACTACTTGGCGTTAAATGTAGACGGAAGACAAATACCAGCCAAACCTCTACAACCAGATTTTACCTCTGGAGGTTTCATCAGAAGTTATATGGGGCTATTTACCAGCACTGGAAAGATGTATCAGGACGAAGGAAACGCCATCTCCAGAGATGATTTCGATAAGGGTTATACCTTATTTGCCTTCGATCTGACACCAGACATGTCGGAAACGGGAACCTTCCAGCTTATAAAACAAGGGAATTTGAGAGTAGAGATGCATTTTGCCGAAGCCCTTCCAGCCACCACCAACATTGTACTGTATGCAGAGTTTGACAACGTCATAGAAATCGACAGAAACAGACAAGTCTTGTTTGACTACAGTGCATAATGAACACGAAGGAGATCGATACGACATTGAAGAGATACCCAGGGACCCAGAACGTATTTAAAGGAGTGTATGCGAGGAACAGATTACCCAGACAATTAAACGTGCCCTCAGCTTTGATAGGGAACACGGATCCGGATAACCTCCCCGGCACACACTGGGTGGCTATTTACATCGATGCTAATGGAAGAGGGGAATACTACGACCCAACCGGAACACCACCGTTTCAAGAAGCTTACAAGAACTTTATGGATAAACACTGTACCAGTTGGACCCATAACACCACCAGAGTGCAAGAAGAAAGATCGATCGTTTGTGGGCACCACTGTATATTCTACATTATACATAGATGTATTGGACATACCATGAAAGACATCGTGAGGACCCTTGACAAACCGGAAGAAGCGACTTATCGCGTTTTGTATTTTGTCAATAAAATTATGAAAATGTAATGATGGTGTTGTTGTCAATAAAAACGCCTTATACTACTAAAACTATTTAATGATAAAAAATACACGATACATAAGAAACAAACAGCCCCAAGATGAGACTAAAAATACAAACGATAAAAAGGTAATGAAAAATTACAGTTACAGATACAAAAGTACTATAAAAAGTTTACAAACCCAAACAACCACCTGGGTAACACTCACAACACCACATTGCACCCTCGACGTTCTGGTGTGTCGTAAAGCACGGTTGTGTGTCCTTTAAAGCGGGGATGACATCCGGTAAGATTTTCGAAACGTCCCTCAGTTTAACAAATTGTTCATATTGTAACTGGACTCCTTGGGGTTTCAGTGTTCCATCCAATGTCTTGAACCTGAGTTCAACTTTTGGTTCTAAATATCCCTCATAGTCCAAATTGCCAAGGTGTAAATATAAGTTTCCACCCAAATGTCCTTCTACCACAGCATATCTATTACTATTAATCTGAGCAAAAACGGTATCCACCTCATTAAAATAACTTTCGAACATGATCCAACGCACCAGAGGGAATCCGATGGACTCGTTTCCTTGCTTAAGTTCTATCCAACCGTTCTCCACGATTAGTTTAGTGTCATTTTCCAGATCAAAGGAAGAGGCATCGGGGTAACAAACGTCCAGATCTTCCAGAGTCGGACCCCTTATACCCTCCACTAAATCATCACACCCATGTGAAATCAAAATGTCGCACAGGATTTCGAACGCCCGTCGACCCCTTCTTGGCAACACTTCGTAGAAGGCCCTGTTTCTACCTTTATGGGTTGGTTTACTCATTATAAATTCACCCGTCTCATCGTTGAGAATATGGCTTTTGATGAGATCTTCTATCATGGACTCGATAGGGGTTCTTTCAACCAGAATCTTGTAATTTCTGGTCAATGTTTTTCTGTCCTGTGTATTCATTCTGTAATAAAGAAAGAATAACATAAACATTGGTATACTATTACACATTATACACATAAAGGTAAACAAATCGGTAAACACATAAAACAAATAATGGTGGCGTTTACTAAAAGGACATACATGTAACGGCCTAATACAAAATACATGTAGTTCAGAATTCTTCAGCATATAAGGTAATACCAATACATGTATCTTGAACTATAGTTAACACATCATACATGTACAAGAAATATTAAGGGCTTACCTTGCAAAAAAAAAGCTAAATACGTCCTTACGCTTAGAAAACTAGTCGTAAAGTGACTCTCCTATTCAAACTTCAAACCATCTCACAAATGACGGCGCTCGACATCCATTGGTTCGTTCGAACTACAGGGAGCGCTTCTCATTGGCGTCACTAAGCAATACATAACTTGTTATGCGGACGGATCCATCCCTTCTACGGGCGAGTCAACTCCATCCCACACTCTACGGTCAAGTCCGATATCTCAAGGGGTGTTGTTCCGAACATACTTCCCGCGTAAACCTTTTTGGCGGGAAACTTTAAGAATTGAAAAACCGGATGTTGCGTCACCGGAAGCAAGATGGCCGACCGGAAGCAAAATGGCGGAACCGGAAGCAAGATGGCGGACCGGAAGCAAGATGGCGGAACCGGAAGCAAGATGGCGGAACCGGAAGCAAGATGGCGGACCGGAAGTGGATATGACGTCACAGAGGGCTAATCAGCCCTAATCAGCCCGAAAAATGGGACTTGATCGGTGCATCTATACTACTATGGTCTTTATGCCTTTTTCGTCACTATAACTTCTTATCCAGCCATCATCGAGTATGAAGTGGTGAAAAACGGGGCGCCAGTAGCATTTGGTGTGTCTGAAAATTCAGCACAAAAATGGGCTTCGGCCTCAGTGTCCACGCGTATTCAGCTTGCGGTTGGGGACCACGTTTATGTTAAGATTCATGGAAATGGTCATGCAGATGCAGGTCAAATGATTGGGTCGTATTCACACTTTATGGGATTTATGCTTTGAGTCTGTAATAAAAAATCTAAACATAAGTGGTTTCTGTATACCATTAAAAAAATCAATGCATAGGATTTCCAACAGGGCATTTAATCCACTTACAAACGTACCCGATAACTGTTTTAAAGACGAAATTATCGAAACAAGTTACAAATCTGGTCAAGAAGCAGCGGTTATAGACGACCAATGAAAAGTCCAATTAGTCGAATGGTTAGCTCTGTTTTACTCATATATCCTAATTGCAAGAGTAACCTCACATCAACAACATCTGCGTCAAAAAATGAAGGTAGAAAGCCCAAAGTATCTAAAAGCGATAAAATTGAGTAACCAATATCGCTATAAAAATGAACTCGGATGCTCTGAGCAGGATAAACGGTCCCAGTTTGGTTGTATGATATTGTGTTGTACTGATTATAGCACAAAACCAGATCGAATGATGACAGTAATTATTGTATATTCAATGAAATATGTACCATAAGGTCACAGGCCATAAGAATCCATATTGAACGAGTTAATTTAAACATATTTTATTGTCAAACAAACTAAGACAAAGGGATAGGACACAAGTTCTACAACTTAGAACGTCTTCTCCCATATTGAACGAGTGCTTATCAATTACAGTTCGTCCTTATATAAAGTAAAAAACCTTCAAAGATGTTATCAAATCTGGAGGTAAGGGGATCTCATTTAAATTGTCACGCTCTCACATCCAAGCAAAGTCAAAACAAATTGAACTACCGTTCTTTTTTTGTGTCGCCACTGTGATCTTCCTTTTCAGAAAAAAACTTGGCACCGAATAATAATCAATATACGCAATTTTGTCGGCACTGATTTTGTGAGCTTTTTCTCTGTACAATCATAATTCAAATATATAATTGTTTTAGCTCATAAAATTCGTTGCAGTGGAGTTAATTATTGAAATTATTTAGAACGAATACATTTTTTTTTAATTTTCATGCTTAAACCGGCATAAAAAATGTCTAAAAATTATTTAAAAGACATTTTAGCTCATTTGGTCCGAAGGCTCATGCGATCTATTTTTTTACACAGCAATCCATTTTTTTTTACTTATCATGCAAGTGTTTATTAAAAATAAATAAAAATGTACGATGCATTTTTTTCAGCAAATAATATTTTCAACTTTTTTAATGCTAAAAAAACCTAAAATTAAGTAAAAGTAAGTAAGTAAGTAAGTAATATTTATTTAAAGTCGTCATATTATATACAAAATAACAGAAACATGAGCTCTGTAGAGCTCTTTAAACGACTGGATATTTTAAAACAAATAACAGACATGCAACGTACAAGACACATATTGACACAAACGAATAGCATATAAAAGCAGTTAGATTAAGGCAAAAAATTATTTTTACATCGCACACTATGTATTGGGATATATATTATAAGAAAAGGTCCAAGAACAGTGAAATAGTGTGCAATATAAAATCAAACATAAAAGCAGACAGCACATCAAATAAAAAAAAATAAAATAAAATAAAAGCAAGCAGTTATGCTAGCACAAATTAGAAAAATATAAAAAGCACTATAGCAGAATAGAAAAGAGCAGCAACAAAAAGCAAACTGGAGTAGCAGGCTTGAGATGAGCCTGAGATGAGCAGCTGAAATATTTTCCTGTCAAGTGATATTAAAGTCAAATTTTATCGAAAACAAATGAAGCAGCCTATTCAATAAGATCTACCCAAAACTATATGAAAATAATTTTGTGATTTAAATTTTTTATACGGTCGTTATAGCTTTATATTGTCAAAGTAGATTTTCGGTTAGTAGTCAGACTTAAATGGTAGAGTTACTTGCCCTTTTATTTACATCCGGGCAACTTGTCTCCAAAGCAATCCGAAACATTCCAACATTTCGGCGGTTTTCACATTGCAAGAACGCTACAAGATGAGCAGAGGAACGAATAGTATCCTCAGTGAAATTGAGTGGGATGAAGGGCTTAGCATGCCCGTGGCTAATGCCGAAAATAAGGCTCTGGAAGACACGGTGATTAACATTTCTTTGTTAAAAAGGGGGAGGGACAACAAATGATAATATAAAAAAATCATACCAAGAAATGGGATGAATTAAATGTAGACATGACTTGAATTAAAACATACTGGCCTTTATATCAATGATATGAAGACAGGTTTAAGCTATGACACTCCTGGCTGAAGTCACAACATATCTTTGAAAATATTTGACAAGCTAATGATATAATTTTTTTTTTTCTACTGTTTATTGTGATTAGTTTAAACATTTCATGTTCAAAAATAATACCAAATAAGCTTTTCTTCAATCTTTAAGGTGCTTAATGACATAGGAAATTATCAAAGAATAAAGCATTAAAAAACACTGAAAGTTCATCGAAACAAGTGTGCTTAACCGGACATTGATGAAAAATTTAGCTCATAAGTATCATTATCACTCTCATAGGGAGCATTTATGGAAATGAGACTGTAAAATTGCATAAATGTTCCACCACATACTTTGTATGTGTAATAGTTTGGATATTTCTGAAGTATCAATTAGAATGCAGAAAAGGTATCTTTTACCTAAATACTGTCTTTAAAACCATTTCATATAGTCTTTTTATCAAGTAAATTGATGATTTAGTCATAAAATTCAATGTCAAGAATGATAAGTTATAAGACAAGGCTAATAAACTCTATACTTTTGTTATTGCTGATGTAATAATCAACCTTTTTCTATATTTATATATTTTGTGATATTTTCATTTTGTAGGTACAAGACAAGCAAAAGAAAATTGTTGCTTTTACAAATGAGTTGGAGGAAATTGAAGACCGTGTTCATGCTATGTCTGAGCACCTTAAGAATGTTAGACAAGAACTATCACACACTCAGGTTTGTTTATTCAAATGTACCAGTAAGATTTCGTAAGCTAATTAAGGACCTTAAACATTATTAAGATCATACAGGGATTGGGAAGGCAGGGGGCCATGGGCCATATGCACTTTAAAAATGAAAATGGCCCCCTTTCATCTCAAAAATTTATATAGACTATTAAGAAGTGGCCCCTTGAAATTTTGAATTTCCCATTTAAAAAAAGTGGTAAATGGCCCTTTGTCAAAAATTCCTTCCCAATCCCTGTACATGATGATTTTCAAAATAACAAACACAAGCATAGAAATAAAGTTTTAAAACAAATTTAAGTCTAAAGTCAGAGCTTATATATATTTACAATGACTATATTCATTTGTTTTTGCATCTTTTAATCTCTTTTTATGTTTTCATTTGTAAAATCAAGAGCAGTACTGTGCATTTCATTGCATTTGCATAACTGCATATAATTAAAATTTGGAATAAAAACTGCTAGGTTATTAATATTAATAGTGTTTCATATTAATAATCTTATTTTCAGGGTTTGGTTGGAGCCAGAAAGAAAGAAATTGAAACAGAAAGCCACTTGTTGAAAATAGCTGAAAGAGAAGAAGGAAGGTTAAAACAAGAAATTCAGAAACTAAGCAAAGAGCTTGAAGAATTAAAGGAAAAGAAAAATATGTTTGAGGTAATAGAAGAGTTGTTATTAATGACTGAGCATTAGCAGTATTTTGTAAAAATAAATTAAGTGTCAATTTACATGCACATCTTGTCTATTTATTTCAAAGCAATCTATATTTTGAATATTTTGTTTACTTTCATAAAAAATATTGCATTTTGTAAACTAGTAAAAATAATTTGTCTGTAGAAAAAATATTTGTGTTTGCTATGGAATATTTATCCAGAATACTTTTCTTTAAGTTTTTGAATAATTTCAATTAAATCAACATTTTTATTTTCTTTTAGAACAACATTTTCAAGCAAACTCAGAAATTAGAGGAAATGAAATCACAGATGAACTGGGATCAACAAGCGTTAGAGGCGTGGTTAGAGGAATCAGCAAGAAAAGACGAAGATGCCATGGCTATACAGAAATACACCAGACATGATGAAAGTAAAATTAAGGTAATCAGAAACAAATCTTTTTTGTCATGTTGTTTTTGTATAGTCTTAAATAATAATTTAGATTATTATTTTTGATGCAGAAAAGGGTATGACAAATTTGTGTTGCATTGTTGAAGTGTCAAAATTAACTTAGAAGGAATGTTCTATAAGATAAAAAATTGTAATTTGTTTACTTGGTATTCAAGTCTCCTTCATGAACATTTCAAGTTTAAATGGGTTTACTTTCAAAGTATCACTGATATTATAGTAGGGTATGAAACTCATCTCAAAAAGAAGCTGAAGGTTGCCTCAATGCAAATTTTCAATATTAATGCTGATTGTACATATGTATATGCCATTTTTTTTTAAGTATAAGGTTTTCCTGCTCAAGGCCAATTTAACTACACAACCTGTTATTTCAAACTTTTTACTGTAGAAACTTTCTGTATTAATCTAACAGGAACTATCTCTGCGAATGGAAAGACTGACAGAAGAGAATAATGGAAAGAGGAAGGTCCTGGATCATGAAACAACCCAAACTCTCACAGCACAAATAGAACTAGATAAAACTGCTGAAGATTTCAGAAAGGCTCACCAGGAAAGACAAGAAATTATACAACAGTGGGAAAACACATTAGAACAAATGAACAGACGTGATAAAGAAATGGATTTACTTGCTGCTGTATGTAGTTATTTGTTTTATAAATAAGAATTGATCATGTAACTATATAGTTTTTTTGTACTTTGATTTCCTGGATTTCTTACAGACTGTATTTTTTCAAATGATAGATAAAAATAATTAATCCAATAATTTGACTCATATATAAAGGTGTTTGGTTTTGAAAGTTTTTGAAAAATTGTTTTATAATTAATTGTATAATTATTTTTTGTTGTAAACTAAAAAGAATTTTACCATGTACAAAAAAAAAATAGATCAGGATCTTTGTATGAAATACTTGTAATATTTTACAATCATTTATATGAATGCATTGTGTAAAAATAAAAAATAAAAATATTTTTTAAACAGCAACTAGCTCGTGTAAAAGGAGAAGTTAGAAAAAGGGATGAGGCGATCAAAGAAAAGCAACAGTTCTTAGAAAATGAATTGGAAAATAATAGAGAACAAGAAAAGAAGATATCTGTAGCTGAAAGAATAGCAGCAAAGACCAGGCTAGATTTACAAGAGGCAGAAACAATGAGGATTCAGTTCAGTGATGAGGTATGTCTCTATGCCTAACCTATGAAAGTAGAGGGCAGATAGTGTTTGGGTCTATTTGTTTAAGATTTAAATTCAGGTTAAAGTAACTTTTTCATGTTGGAGTGGGCATGTTGTCTGTTTTGTGACATATTCTTGTTTTAAGTAATATTGCTGGGTGTTTTCATTGTGGTCTTTTACAATTGCTAGTTGTTTATGTGGGCTGTGTCAAGTACACTTATACCACATCTCATTAACTTCCATTGAGTCATTGATTTGAACTATTATTTAATAAAAATAAACAAGAAATAATAAATTCAACAAGATGTAAAGAAAATTGGAAAGTTTTCATGTATTTAAATTTTATCCTTAAAAATGCCTACCAGGTAAATGAAAGGCACTGAGATATTTGTTTTGCAGTAATGCAATACTAAAATTGGCTCTTTACAGCATTCAATATTTTATATATGTATTACAAATTAATGATCAATTCAAGAGAAATTAGTAAAATTATTAATTTACTTTTCGTAATTAATTTTCAGTTGGATGCTCTCAAGAGAACTGTTGACCGTACTGCAACTGACCTTGAAGTCACAAGGTCACAGGTTTCTCAGCTGAAGAAGGATGTTGGAGATAAAACTGTCAAGTAAATATTTTGATTTCCTAAAAACAAAAAATAAGGTATTCAAGAAAATTATAATTAAATTAACCTGGACAGAGTGTAACTTACTCCCAAATTTCCATTGCATAATTAACTAACCTTTAATGTAAAAGTTATGGACAATTGCATGTCATATACTCTTCTAATTACTTATACTCTTTCATTTAGAAATGGCTCATTTATGTGGGGGATAGTTTTGTGGACATTCTGTGATCACGAATTCAGCGGAAAAAACCCCACACGAATATTACCATGTTTACAGTAATATTTGGGTAAAATTGCAGAATGATAATAAATGTTTTATCTATTATTACAGATTACAACAAGCCAAAGAGCTGAGAGAAACCTTGATTGACAAATTGAAGATTGCCACAGAATCTACCCTCAGTGCTGAAGAGCGTGCCGCTAGGATGGACGAGATGTTACAAGAAGAGGAGAAAAGACAGCATGCTATCGATGCACAATTAAAACATCTACGAGATCTTCAATTCAGGAAAACAGAAGAACTACATCAATGTAAAGTCAAGGAAAGAAACTCAGAGGCTGAAATTCAGGTTGGTTAATGAATTTAAGAATTAAACTTCAATTAATCTCCATTTCTGAATTACATGAGGAACTGCTTGTCTTCTAGGGTAATTGTGAATACACAAGATATGGTTAGATTTCTAAGATTTGAATAGAAATTGTTCAAGTGGGTTGTACTTTGTCAAACTTTGTTGTTAGTTTTGACTGATTTCAAATGTTTAAGTTTTTCAACAAATCAATGCACTGTTATATCATCTACATTATATGACATTACATTTATGAAATGAAAGACGAAAACATAAAAAAATATGCTTTGAAATCAATTGATTTACAATAGTTTTGATATGAACTTGTGTTAATATTTTATTAACCACTTCAATTTCATTCATTATTTTAGGGAAGCCAAGCTGCTATTAAAAATTTGAACAGTAAAGTTGGCAAGCTTGATACAGACTCCTTGAAACAGCAAGAAATTATCTACAACCAAGACTTTGCCGTCCAGCAACTAGAAAGACGAATCAATCGTTTGAAAGGTGAGAGGAGCAATGAAGAGAAAGTGGCATTAGAGGCAAAGATAAAGGAACTTACAGATGATTTGGATCAGAAACAGAATACTCACACACTTCTTACACTACAGCTTAAAAGACTGCAGGTAAATAATTTGTAAATCCATAAATTTGAGCCTTTAAGGCTTTATAAGATAATTTTTTACGAAGCGTGCCATTTTTGACAATGTTTGATAAAAGAAGCAGACCTGGGGTCAATTACATACAAATGTAATTAATTACAATTCAATTACATGTAATTTGTTCTAAGCTAAATTACACATTACATTACCAAAAAATTGAAAAGTAATTAATTACATTACAATTACTTTGGTAATGTAATTAATTACTTTTAAATTACTTTTATTTGAAATATTAAAACACATTATGCAATAAGTATTGTTTTTTTTCCATTATTTTAATGATTTTTCATCATATCAATGTTCTTTATTTAACCTGACTGGTTACAGGCAACCATTTCGTACATCTTTATTCATAACTAACCCCTTAATAAAAATAGAAAATTAGAAGCCATCTAGCAAGATTTAAAAATATGAATGTCATACATGCATTAAATGGCAACTAAAAATAGCTTATAATTTCCTTCCAGAGCGAACAAGTAACATTTTAGTATTTGCTTTATAAATTTACATGCTCTATTTTATTAATCTTCAGCTATTTAATTTTTCGAAATTTTCTAATTGTGATTAATTCTAAATTATTACAGTATTAAGCTTGAAACACTACTTCTTTATGAAACAAATTAAGACAAAACAACCAAAAAATTTTTCTTTTTGGGAGCCATGTTTGACATTCACTGGACAAAAGAAATCAGTTTGTTGTTATTGCTGATTTAAGATTATGTCTTATGATCTAAATTAGTGCACAAGGCTTGGAAATATGTTGTTTTAGTGGTTAAATGGCTTGGGTGTTATTTAGATAACTGTTGTTTAAATAAATATGTTGATTCACTTAAAAAAAAATCCATCCCTTTGTATAGTCTTATACAATCATTTCTTTCACAGAATAAAGAAATAACTTTTTTATGTTAATTACCCAAAAAGGTCAATTGCATGTGAATATTTTGTATTTTAAAAGGATGACCTATGACAAAATATCATGTTTCTATAATCATGATACTCCTTTTTGATCTAGTGTCAATATTCATTTTTCAAATATCAAGAATAAGCATTATGATATGTACATTATGTAATTGAAATCTAATTTGGCATTACAGGCAAAATATGCAAAGTAATGCATTACTTTCAATTACAAGTAATTCAGATTTGCCTCAATTACACATTACATTCTATTACATGGAAAACATGTAATTAATTATGGCTAATTACAATTACATTTTTAATTACCCCAGGTCTGAAAAGAAGTATACTTTGTTCATTTGGAATATAAATTCATACTTTACTTTGCTGTCTCATAATATTTTCCAGAATGCATATGTTGTAGATGACAATGAAAAAGGACAATACATTTCTAGATTTAGCTTGCATGTTTTTTTGTTCTTGCAAATTTTTATTTGGTTCAATCAATAATATATCAGACAAACAAGTAAAAACAAAAGCCAATACTTTGAATTTCCATTGGAAAATTAATGTTTGACTTTCATTAAACTTGTCTCATTCTTTTCGTGAACAAAGTAGGATAGCATTTCAGGTTGACACATAAAAGAATAAATAAGTATATTGATCACATGAATGTGTATTTTTTCTATATAGGATGACATCAGAAGAGTTAAGAGAGAGCTGGAGAAGAGTGGATCAGAGAAGGGAGACCTGACCAGTAAAATAGAGGAATTAAATCTTTATAATGATAGCTCCGAGAGAGAACTGAAGAAGATTGTACAGAACAAACAGGTAGAGACTATATGTAGATCAAATTTACTTTATCTAACTACAATCATCCTAAAAGCATGGGTTTTGGCAGGATTTCATAAAATGAAAATCCAGTTTCTTTCCAAAAGGATGAATTTCATGCTGGGAACATATTTTCGTAACAGTTTTCTCACCAATTAATTATTATAGCCCCTTGATAATTGTTGCAGCATCAGCATGAGGTCCCATGGATTCAACTTCAAGTCTGTCACACACCTTGTTCCCTATGAACAAAATCTGTCCATTTTTTAACTTGGAAAAAATTAATAGAAAAAAAAAATATTAAGGGACCATTAGAGAATGAAAACTTGTACATTTAAATAACAAATAAAAATTCTTACTGTAAGAAAATAATATATTTTTGACTATTATAATTTTGTTGCAGCAAATAAATTTATGGTATTTTTCGACAGATGTGACAAAGCATGTAGAAATTAATAATTCATGTTTTTTATTTTTTTGTCTTGCAGGATATGATGGTGGACCAAAACATTTTGAAGTTGGAGCTGAAGAGAATTCGTGAAAATCTGAATGACAAATCTGATGATGTGCTGAGCCAGGAAAAAAGAAGACTACAACTGGATACTGTATGTATTTGAAAACATAATCCTGTTTGATGCTTCAGTGCTATGTTGTACAGATCTATCCACATGACTAAAAAGCATTAATTTCACCAGGGAAATCATTAAGTTAACTACTTGAAAATTAACTAAAAGATAAATGATTTAATTTGCAGTTCAAGTCTAATGTTTTTCATGGATTCTGTAAGTGGTGATTAAAGTTGAAGTATTTTAAAATATGATTTTAATATATTTTTCATTGTTTAGAGTTTAAAGATATATTGTTTTATACTTTGATTGGCTATAATAAAGACAAAGTTTGTATTTTATAACTTACAATGTAGGTCATAGCATTGTTTTCCATACTTTTCATAGGCTATGAAAGAAAGACGTCAAGAGATCACAATACACAAGGAGATGTTACAGGCTCAATACAGGGCTGCTGATGATGAGAGGCAACAGATTAGTGCTGAGTTACACGAAAGAATCTCGAAAATTGATAAACTCAGGAAAAGGTATATATCCAGTCTTGGATAGCTTAAATTTTTCACCTGAAGTGTCTTTAGTAAGAAATTGTGATATTATTTGTGAAAGATTATGAATATCCTGCAGTGGTGTAAGCGTAAAAAATATATAATAAAAGAACTAAAACAGATATTTGTTTTGAAAAGACTTTTTATAAGTTCTCAAGTTTGCAATATACAAATACATTTGCAAAACCCTAAACAAAACAAAGTCTAAGCACAATCAAATACACAAACAAAACTACATGACTAATATAAATTACAGAAATTGTATTTACATTTTTTTTTTTTTCAGATATGAGATTCTTATGATTTCAATGGCACCACCAGAGGGCGAGGAAGAAAGATCTCAAGCATACTATGTCATCAAGGTATAAAATTTTATAAGTTATTTATTTAGTGTCTAATTAATTTAATTAGGATTTTGGTTGAAATAAGGATAAGAATGAGTATTAGTAGTTAAAACAAATTTCAGATTTATAACACTAATTCCTTGTTTTACAATTGTAACTTTTTTCTAAATATTTTGTCAACAGACTGAATAACTGTTCATCTCATTTTTTTTCAAAATTGCTTTCATAGCCATTTATGCATTGACTTTTCTTTTATTCTGTCATTTTATTTTATTTTCCACTCACGTTTTGCAACAAAATCTATTTTTATGAATTCTCTATTATTTAGGCTGCTCAAGAAAAAGAGGAGCTTCAAAGAGAAGGAGATGACTTAGATGCTAAAATCAGAAAGGCAGAGCAAGAAATCAGGGCACTTGAAAACACACTCAAACTAATGAACAAAAGAAATGAAACATACAGGAAAAGCTTCAACAAAGTCACAGAAACGAGTAAGATATTTGTTAATAATGTAGTGGATATAGTTTGTAAAATTGTTTAAAGTTATTGTATCTTTCTTTTCTTTTATGAGAAAACAATGAAGAAAGCACATGCAGTATGATAAATATTAACTTAAAGTATTGTGTAACTTCTTAACCCTTTACACAATGAATGCATATTTATGCCCCACCTACAAAAGCAAAGGGACATATAGTGTAATGGTCTGTCTGTCCATCTGTTCCTTTGTCTGTTTGTCCCAAATCAGATTTGCTCTCAGGTTGAAGTTCATTTTCCATGTTTTAAGTAGGGGTATCATGTATCATGTGGACTATTCTTTTAATTTGCTTCTTTAAAATTCTGAAGGTAATAATGTTTAGTAGCTTTATAAATTTATCATTTGTTTTATCAGGTGATGAGATGGAAGAGAAACAACAGTTAGAAGAACAAATGAGGGCTGTCATGGATAAGTACAAATATAAGAGGAGACAGATCAGAGAGTTACAGGAAGACCTCAAGGTAATTCATCCTCAGATATCTTTAATTTTGGTTTCATAATTCACATACTTGGAATTTCTACTGTGAAATAAGAGTTTCAATATGATATGAATATCATACTCTATATATGTTATTCTCGTACCTTGCTATAGATATCACTTCTAGGGATGTTTTGCAGAAATTTAGCATTATTCTAATTCAATTTGTCTTCTATAAAAGATATGCAACGTAGAAAGCAGAAATTAATCAAATATATGCTGAACATGACATCAAAATATCTGTGACATATTCACTTTAAAAAAAAGAATATTATTTTCTCCCTTGTATTCAAAAGGTGTGATTTTAGGATGAAATTCTGATGTTTCAAAAGAAGATGATATTCTTGATTTATCATTTTTAGACAATGAGTAATACTTTGGACAATCTGTGCAGAGACCAAGATGCTTATGAAGAAATGATCGACGAGAAAAGGGTAAGCAGCTCTAATAATACTGTGGTTTCATTATTATTCTATGGGTACCAATTTTTGTGGTTTTCATGGGTAACAGTCAACCACGAAAATAAAAATCCAACAAAGTGTTATTTTTGCATTGATTGTTATAAGAAACAAACAAAATTTAGAATCTAACTAAATGACCACAAAAATTGATACCCACGAAAATAACTGCATCCGCAGTCACCCTTTTTGCTTAGAAACATTAATGATGTTTGTATGCTAAGAGATGACTAATGGCACTGATAATGACATTCAGATAGTTTACAAATTTAACTTTATGTATAAGGGTATTCAGAATAGAAGTTGAAGGCAGTGTCCTCCATTGAAAATATTTGTTACTTGAAAAATCAAAGTGCTATTTTATCTTTGGTTGTTTTTTGCTTTCTAGAACATGGATAGATTTTTAAAAAAATCATTTTAAAGTTTTAAAACATTTGTAAAATGTTTATTGTTTAAAGAAATTTTAATATGTCTGTATAAAAAAAAATATTATATGCACATAAAAAAGTTCTCCTGTAAAAAAAAGGTTGATAGTTATTTTATTTTTGCTTTTAGAACAAGGTTGTACAGTTAGAAAAAGAAATGGAGGATCAGAGAAGCAAGCTGGAAAGAGTAGCTAAATCTGTAAGTCTAACTCCCGTCCTTCAACTCAAGTTTTTGTTTTATACAAATAAAGACATTTTCTGTAATAATGGTGAATGATATTTTGTGAAAGTTCCAGTTTAAGTAAACATTATGCTATTACATTGTAGTATGAATATGTATATTGGGCAAATGTCAAAATATGTTATTAATGTAATGATTTATTTGGGAGGAACTTAGGTCTCTTCCAGTGTCATGGATGTATGGGCTTAAAAATAAAGGCACTTTTTTTTCCAGACTCCACCACTCAAACAAATTTTGCAAATTATCCAAATGTAAAATTATATCTCTTTACAAACCACATCCCTCTAACATATTTCTTGTCAAAATGATGTTTAAATGATATTTTTCTTATTGCTTCCAGAACTCAAGATATGCCAGAGAATTAAGATCTGCCAAGAAATCTAAAGGAGAAACACCTGAGGAGGTAACATTTTGTTTCAAGTTTTGCTGATGTCTATGTTCAAGAATACACCATTTTAGATTTGACAATGCTTTAAAAAAAAATAAAAAGTTGAAAAATGGTTACCAAATTTTAAAGGAAAAAAAGTTATACAAATCAAAGCCAAGAATGGGATGCAGAATTGAAACAAAAACAAGGGGGGAAAGTTTAATACATTCTCTGTGAAGCATGTCAGAATAAAATTTGAATGATTGAAAGATCTTTTCACAAGGAAAAGAGGAAAATATATATTACATGGGTAAAAACACTTGCCTGCTGCTTTTGGTGAATGTTATTTCACACCTATATTGGTGTTTTACCACAATGCAAAAATATTGAAAATTTACCCAAAAAGTAAAGAGATATTTTATGGCAATGCATGTCCTACACAAAGTATAACTTTTATGTTTACAGAAAGATTTCCATGTACGAGAGATGAGAGAGTTCAACAAGAACATGATTTCACAGATTGGTGTTGTTGTTTCTCAGCATCCAGACATCGCTGAAGCTGTCACGATGTACTTCTCACAGGTAGGGATTGGAAAATGTCAAAAATTAAGAGTGCCATTATGAAATTTTATTTTCTATAAATGTACTTTACATTTTAAAATGAAATTTTATTTTGTATGTAATAGGTATTGAAAGAAAAAGAAGAATATTAAGGAATTTTGTGAATAGTGAATAAAATATTTTACGTCTTTCATACATGTATCTCAATGTTACTTTCTACCAGTTGTAAAGTAATTTTATATATATAAAAAAAAATGAATAACAGTATGTGTGCATATCAAATATAGATATCTAAAAGCTTTGTTAGAAAAAAAATATGACTTCTTTTCATTTTCTGTGCATTCTTTTGCCATTAATTAAAAAACTGAAATATTGTAAATTTTAAGCCATTTGCCTAAAAATTAATTGAACATGCTTTAGGTCAAATTATGAAAGTTTAAAGTAAACATTTCATAAAGTTAATTAAAGAATTTACAATTAACTTATATTTCAGGCCAATTTACCTCCCCCTACACCTAGTGGTGGCCGAGCCCTTGGAAGTTCTCGTAGCAGTTTGGGATCAGGACGTAGCAGTGTTGGTAGTATTAAAACCCCACCTAGTGTAAGTGGAAGACCAACGCCAGTCCAGATTGGTGCTGATTTTGGTAGGTGACATTATTCTAATAAATAATAAATAAAGGTAATAAGTGAGAGGAAAAGATCAGGGTCGCATATTCAAAAAAGCAATTATTAATTCTATTTGACCATTTAACTTTAAGGATTTGGTAAAACAACAACAGACATTTAACCGAGAAAAATTAAAACTCAAATTGGTTTTATGGTGTGAATAAGTTCTATGTAAAGAAGAAGACAAATAAGTGTAGATTTGAAATAAATTTAGATTGAAGATCAATTTTATTTGAAAGTGCAATAGATGTTTATTATCAGCATCAAAGAAAATAGGAATTTTAATTAATCAGATCAATGAAGACTTAATTAATGTCTCTGTTTACTGTTTAGCAAATTTTAAAAGAGTTTTTTCTGTATAATTGAGATGATGCAAATATGTAGTTATGTCCTTCATTTTAAATTGATTGTGTTTATTTAATTGTAGGAGGAGTTCGTTCCCCTGGCAGTTCTCGAAGCTCCAGCTCCATGAGTTCTATCAGGAGTGGACAAGGAAGACGCTAGTCATGTCATCCAGTGGTTTGATCCGTCCAGTAGAGTGTCTTTCAACTGTGATATCTATTTATAGAACATTCCAAAAAATCTATTTATAGACCAAACATTTTCCAAATGGTTATTTAACAGGTCGGGTTTTCTAGATTTCGTTTGACCTATTAATCAATCAAAATTGTAAAAGATTGACCTTTCAAATGGGGAAAAATGGTAAAACTTTTTCGTCGGTTTGATAGAAAAGTTCCTAACATATGCATGTTTTCTTTAACTTCCTCGCTCATATTGCTCAAATACCAAATATAATTGGTTTTAAACGTTCTTTTGTTCAACATGGGTAAATTCTCCTTATAAAGTAATGTTATGTTCCACTTATTGACTTCTATTTTATTAAGAGTATTGGTCAATGGACAATCAAAAAGGTAAACATGGCCATAAAATCTCCCTACTTGTCAAAGCTGTTTGGGTGAAAAAGTGTTTCTTTAATATGTTTATTTTTAATATGACATTAATACAAATACAACAACCAATTTTTTCACCGTTCATTTTAAAGATTTGTTTTGCGAGTCATGTTATATTTAATTTTTTCTTAAAAAGCACGTGTTGGCGATCGTATTTATTTATACACTCTCAAAAACTATTGGTTAAAAGTTTGACGAAAACATTATCCTTAAAAGGTAAAATCTTCGACCTGTTTAACATTGTAATTCTATATTGATGTCATTCTATATTGATACTTGTTTGCAGGCTTTTGCTGCCATCACGAATAGATTGAAAAAGAGAAATGGAGAGCCTTTATCTGATCTGATATAATGAAATGTTTTTGTAGTGCTTTGATTAATGAGTCTCACACTGCCAAAGATTTATTTCTATGAATATATTCAAATTAACCAATGAATGTAGCAGAAATTTTGATCAGTGTTGTGACTTGTTTTTTCTTAACCTTTTTGTCGAAAGGTATCAAAATTGTGAAAAGGGAAGACTTTAATTTACCTGCATATATAGTTGTTTTTGCTACTAAATGTGTCTTTTTTTATTGGTATCTTGCAATGAATTAAGTTTTTAAGTTATTGGATAGCAAGTATCCTAAATAATTTGGTAATGCAAATTAAGAAAATGAAGAATTTGAGTAATACATAAGTATTTTTTTTTCTATTGAATTTTTTTGTATATACACAAGTATTTATGTATTGTCAACTGTACATTACAAAAGATTAAAGTATATTATAAACACATATTAATGTCTAATTTTGGTTTTGTATTAGTGTAGTCCTTCATACTGTCATTAATGCATAAACTTTACTTCCAAATGAGAAATAATCCAAGAGCACCAGTTTTTTATACCCCCACTCGTAAGAGAGGGGGCTATATTGCAATCACCTTGTCCGTCCGTCCGTCTGTCCATCTTTCTGTCCATCCGGTTCAATTTCTCTGCTTCTACTGAATGGATTGGTTTCAAATTTGGTACACAGCTTCAGCATGATGAGTTATACCATTCCTCCTCATTCCAGGTCCGTCCATCATCTACTTCCTGTTTTCTGAGCCGATTTAGACTTTTTTAGGGTAAAAAATTTGAAATGTGAAATTTTTCATAACAGATTTCTCGGCTTCTACTGGATGGATTGGTTTCAAATTTGGTACACAGATTCAGCATGATAAGTTATACTGTGCCTCCCTTTTCCATGTCAGTCCATCATCCACTTCCTGTTTTCCGAGCCAACTTAGACTTTTTATGGGTCAAAAATAGACAATTTTATGTAACAGATTTCTTGGCTTCTACAGATGGGATTGATTTCAAATTCGTTATACAGCTTAAGCATGATGAGTTGTACCGTGCCTCCCCTTTCCAGGTCAGTCGGTCATCTACTTCTTGTGTTCTGAATGGTCGAGTGGGGGAATGCTTAGCACGACTTAGTGCAAAGCCTTGTTGTTGATAGATTTTATATTTGCCTAGCAGGAGGTAGAATTAACCACCCACTTCCCCCCCCTAAAAATACTCAGAAATGTCAAATGATCAGCATTTCAAGATCTTTGTCCTTCCGGTTTCTTTTCTTAAAAGATGTTTTTCTCTGAAACCACTTGGTTTTACGAGTAATCAGGATAGTTTGAACTTTTTAAAAGGAAATCTGCTTTTTCTGTTTTTGAGCATAGCCGATTCTAGGCTAATATCATTTACACTCTTTCAC
Organism: Arcuatula senhousia; assembly: GCA_963971305.1. Classification (NCBI taxonomy): domain Eukaryota; kingdom Metazoa; phylum Mollusca; class Bivalvia; order Mytilida; family Mytilidae; genus Arcuatula; species Arcuatula senhousia. Next base: position 53,654,136 of record OZ020304.1, read on the forward strand.
CTGGCCTAAAATTGCATGGGATACTTAAATGAAATTTAATTGAAAGTGTTCACCAACATGTCAAGTTGAGAGGTACAATAGGGAACAAAATGTATGCTATCTCTAAGTAAAAAGGTATGTAAATGTAATAAGATGTCCTGATGAACCTTAAAGCTTTGTGTACTTGATGTTCAGTGTATTCAAACCAGTTCAATGCTACTGACCAGGTGTGGCACTCAAAGTAAAAAGATTTAGTGATGAGGTGAGCAAGCCAGGCTCCTGGGAGCCTCTAGTTATATATACAAAACCGTAGTAGACAGTCTACTACAGTTTTGTTCTGACAGATAAAAATTGTTGCTTGTTTACAAATAAGCTCATTTGTACCGACAAAGTCCTTGGAATTGAAATTGTCTGATGGCCTCTTTAAGGAGTTAGAACGCTAAAAAGGAATTTCATGTTTTGCCATCAAGAATACAGAGAAAAGCTGTTGCATGCTTCAAAATGTTTAGGTTATAAGAATACAAAAGTTTAATACCTGGTAAGTTACCATTGATGAAAATGCGAGTTGTTGTGGTCGTAGGAACATCTTTCGGGCTAGGACCTTGACTTAAAAATAGAATGTTATTTTCAAAAACTGAATCTACGAATTCAGCTAAAGGCTTTAGAAGTACTGAACTCTTTAATGGTGTACATTTTAATTTGCATCATTTACCCATGACCTTTAATTCATTTCAATATGGTTTTTAACTACCGGTATACGGTTTTCCATTGTAGATTTTTTATAATTGTCGTTTATATTGTAGGTTATGTTGTGTACGCTTTTTCCACATCTCATTATCTTCTATTCAGTGTTTTTTTATGGGTACTCAATTATCTCGAGACTAGGTAAATGAAACCAAGTACATTGATAATATTACAGGAATTTATAATTATAGTTCATATCAGCAACATAAATTGTATCTTAAATAAAGCTGCATTTCTGCTTGAGTGTCTTCTACAAACTTTTACAAAGTAGCAATCATTAATCATTACATGTATTACTATCATTACTACAACTAAGGTTTTGTTTTCTTAATAATATCTCAAAAAACATTAGGAGTAGGTTTATTTCGATTACATGCATTTTATTTAGACCATGGACTGATTGCAGAATGGCCAGCAGCGCCTACTGGCATTGTTAAAGGCTGCTAGTGGTTTTCCATTGTGGATTTTATATGACTGCGAAAAACTTGTGGAAGCATTATGGTATGATGCTGTTGTTGTCATTATCATCATTGTTGTCTGTTAACTTTAAATGTTCATACAATAACTTTTGTTCTAGTTATCCGATTGCTCTGAAATTTCACAAAAATGTTCCTTACCAATAAAGATGAACAGGATTGATTTTCGGGGTTCCCTTTTATTCGTTTAGAAATAAGGGGCCCAAAATTCAAACATTTTATTTGTTTCCATAATAACTTCAGTTCTGGTAGGATAATTGTTATGAAATTTAACAATGATATGCCTTACCATTCAAACCATAGATGGGATTGACTTATGGGGTCCTTCCTTTGTTCATTTAGAAATAAAGGGCCCGTATGTGGATCGGCCATATATTTTCACCCTTGTCCATCCGTAGGTACGTACATCCGTAACACTTCAGTTAAGTTCTTGGTTAAGATCCATTTCTCAAATACTAGATGTTAGGGGTCAATGATATTTTACTACCAGATGGGTCTTGCATAGGGCTACATCACCCACAAGAAATTTGGTCACTGTGACTTATATTTTATGCATAAACAACTTGGGGGGTCAATGATATTTCACCACTAGATGTGTCTTGGGTAAGGTTACACCACCCACTAGAAATAAGGTCACTGTGACCTATATTTTATGCATGAATGACTTTGGTTAAGGTCCATAACTTGGATACTAGATGTTGGGGGTCAATTATATTTCACCACTAGATGTGTCTTGGGTAACATGATCATCCATTCCAATAGAAATTAGGTCACTGTTACCTAATTTTTATGCATGAACGACTTTGGTTTAGTTCTTGCTTAAGGTCCATCACTTGGATTCTAGATGTTGGGGGTCAATGATATTTCACCAATAGATGTGTCTTTGGTAAGGTGACACCAATCACTAGAAATTAAGTCACTGGGACCTATATTTTACACATGACTGACTTTGATTAAATTTTTTGTTAAGGTTCAATTCGTGAATACTACATGTTAGGGGTCTGATATTTTACTACTAGAGTCTTGGTAACACAGCACCACCCACTGGAAATTATGTCACTGCGGCCTATATTTTACTCATGAACACTTTTGATTAATTTCTGGATAAAGGTCCATATTCCAGGTTATACATATGATAATGATATTTCATGAACGGGAGGGTCATCCTGTGGCTCATACACACATTTTCTAGTTTATTTCTGGTCTGATTTTGAAATTTTTTTTTGCAAATTAATTCTTGTCAAGTAGTGGATACAAAATGAGGATTAATTATTGCAACCCCCATTTTGTTTGTTATTTCTGTAATGAAATTGGGGCTTAAAGGGGTCGAAACCAAAACTTTTTCATTTACTGTGGTTTCATTATTATTTGTGGGGTATCAATTTTGGTGGGTGGAGTTGACACGAGAAATTTGATACCCAACAAAAGGAAATTTAAGATTGATCTGTATACTTTATACCTCAAAACCAGAAATTTAAGAATCCACGAACTTGTAAATTCCTATCAAACCATGAAATTGGTACCCACGAAAATAAATGAATCCACAGTATTGTCCGTTTAAAAAAAATGTTTTGCTAATGTATTCTTGTCAAGTTGTGAATTTACAAAATTGAGGCTTAATTTTGTGAAACTTCCCTCCCCTCAATTGTCGTTAGGGGCCAAAAGGCATAAAAATGAATGGTAACAAATACCCTGAATAAGGGGCTAAAAGGGGCAATATTTTTTCAACTGATTAATTTTGGTTTGCTTTAAAAAAGGAAAGAAAGTATTCCTTGTGAAATGTGGATGGAAAGTCTGCCATGGGCTGCATGTGTCCAGTGCAACTGAATTATCCATATTGGGCCTAAAACCAATAGGGTTCAACATGTTGCGGTCGTATCATACTGAGCTAGACAAGCTTTTTATTCTAAATTACCTCTTATGTGATCTGCCTCCCATACACTTATTCCACATCTCATTATTTTCTATTATGAAGCTTGCAATGAAGCTCTCTATGAAAAGCCCACACTCCCAATTACAGCTATTACCCATCATATGACCTTGATCCTGATTCTTTTGTTGATGATAACCAAATAAGAACAAAAGAAGCAGATTTCTACATTTTATTCATTTTTTAGTCCAATTTAAAACATTTATGAATAAAAACATTGTACAAGAAGTGCATTTTCATACCATTTCACCCATAGTTTTTTTTTCATAATAGAATATTTACAAGCATGACACATTCACTCCTGCACTGTGTGAACTTCAAAAACTGGACACAAAAAAAACCAAATATATTAAGCAATTTTAAGTTTTTAAATATTTCTATATCCTTTATTAAAAAAAATATGCACATATTCTATTTTGTGTAATAAAATTTGTCTTAAAGTCATAATTCATAATTCTAAATTCTGTAGACAAGATATTTCTTTATCTAAATAAGCCAAATAAGTGTATTACCCTCAAATAATGGGAAATGCTTACTTTGTTCAAAAAGTTCCCCAATTAAATCATATATATGTACAAATCAATATAACATGTATAGCACTGTCAAAAATGTTCCTGATCAATACAAAAACCAAGAACATGATATCTAATAAAAAGAAAAGAAAATCACAAATACAGTGAAACTGATCTAAAACGGAACCCTGATTACATTGAATACCTGTCTAAAACTAACTGGTTTTTAAGTTACTTCTTCATATTTCTATACATTTTAAACCTGTATAAACCAAAAAATTCTTTTTTAGTCCAAAAGGGTTCAGTTTAGACTGATTTCACTGTAATAATGAACAAACAATTTATAAATATAATCCAATCATAACCTTCACATAAGTACATTTTACTTTCAATTCAGAATACAATATGGTTAAATAGAAGGAAGAGATCTCTTGTACGCACCTTTTCAAACAAAAACATCAAACTAGCGAATATATATAAATATGTGAATGGACAACAGTATAGCAGGCAGTATTCAAAATTGTCAACTTTATGATAATACTTTCTTGTATAACCAAAATTTTAAACTTTATTTGTAAATGGGAGGTTTTACAATATTTTTAGACTGTCTAAAACAATTGTTTGAAGATACCACCTGCTATACATTTTTTTAACAATAATAAACCTCTCACATGTAGAAGTAATGCTTCAAGGCACTGATAATTTACTTTGTCAAATCAATATCTTGTGATAGTTTTCTAGTGTGTTAACAACATACAGTGTACAATGTAGGACTGCCATTGTATAATTAAACATTATCATTTTTCTGTCTGGTTTAACAAAAATCTCAAAAATAATTAGATGATTATGTTACATGTATCATCAACATAAATAATAAACACATAAATAAAAATGAAAAAAGCAAAAAATCAAGTCAATATCAGTAATGGAACATTAAGACAACTTCCTTCTACTGGTTATTATTTCAACACAATTTTACTTCATATCTGAAGTCCAATTTTTATACATTAGAATATTGTTAATACAATGTAGTGTTCAAACTTGTGTTCATGCTGTTAAAGTGATATTTACCATATTCCAAAAACAAATTACGGTAAGCTCTTAAAGACAAAACAAAAATATTTTCATGTATAAGTAACTTAATGAGGAAGTTATTAACCTAATAAATAACAACATGTATCGTCTTTTTAAATGCACAAACACACAAAAAATTGGGGGTCATAATCATAAGAAGTCTGCAATTATTCCACAATGAATCAATGAAGCTTTGGAAAAAAAGAAAAGTTCTATTTTGAACTATTTATTCATTGAATTTAAAGTTTTTCGATTTAAAAAGGTATCAAAAAGATCAATATCCATCAAAATAAACTGGATCAAACCAACAAAATATATATCTGAAAAGAAAACCCCATTTCCCAGGTTTTCTATCGATGAGGCAATGGAATAGAAGAACATTATGGTAGAATTTGATAACCTAGTTGTCAGTGTTCTCATTCTATCAATTTCTTGGCCTTGAAGTATCTTCTGAGGTAGAGGACTTGCCATGTTGCTAATCCAAGTAAACAGCACATTGAAAAAATACTGAAATACATTACTCTTGAGTGTGTTGATTCTGTATAAAAGAAGAAATAAAATAAAATTACAACAAATAACAAATTAATATTGATTGAAAATCTTTACTTACACCAAATAATGGATTTTACGAAGTGGTGTTAAACCGATGAATAAGAATTTGAGATCCATGATAAATTTCATATTGATAAAATCATTTGAATTTAAGAAAATAATTGTGTTTTATCTATCGACATGTCTGAAGTCCTGTTTATCATTTACAGTTGTCCAAGAATTAAATGTAGGGATACTTTACAAGGTTGGAGAAGGTTATCTTTTTTTATTTCATCATAAAAATCTTTTCTAAAATCCACTATCAGAAAATAAATAGATTAAAGTTTCTCCCATTCCCCCTCACATCTAAGTCGCATGCATAGTAAGCTCTTCAGTTTCTATGGTCCACATTTTTGACACATTTATTAAACTTTCTTTGCATAACATGAAGATTGTATACTTGTTTAATAACATGACATGAGAAGCCCCTGCTTCCTGGGTCCTACATTTTATACAAGCCACTGTAATGTCAAATGATGCAGACAATTAAAAGTGTCTGTTTTGTGTGATTATACATTACCATATCATTAACTGTTTGAAGTGGTGTGTTATATTTTAAATCAATATATTTTATTCCTTTTTCATCAGTCAATAGATGCTTCTAAGCTTCCTTTAAAACTAAGTAAGAAACAAACCAACCATTAGTGTCTCGCATTTCTTTTTCTCTGGCCTTCATATATTCAAAATCATCTACAATTGACTTAGATAAATCTTCTAATCTCCTGAGTTCAACTTCTAAAGGCTTTAACTTTTCTGCTTTTGCTAACTGTGGATGAAAAACATTATATTAATAACATAGTTAAGTAGAGTATGTATAATCAGATTTAATTCATTCCCTGGAAAATAAAAAAAATCTGATACTTTTGATATTAAGAACTAACTTGCTAACTATCTTCTTGTTTTCTTGATCTCAAAAATGTGACGGATCCCTCATGACAAAGCTGGAGATTTTGATTTTTTTTTGCTGGATATTGGACAAAAAAGGCAGGAGATTTTTAAAGGTCTTCAATTGGCATTTCAGTGTTAATTGGCGGGCACTAGTGTGTGCCAAAAATGCATGGCTTTACTGATTAATCTCCAATTGTTTATAATTAATCATGACATGTAAGTTTGTTTTTAGATAGTCACACATGAACAATAGTTACCATTGCCAATTGCAATAAAGTTATGTGTTTCTTTTTTTAAATTATCGTTGTCTTTGATTTGTATTTATCTTGTCTTTGTTTTGTTTTGGTTTTTTTTGTTGGATTTCATGATTTGAGTGCCCTTCAGTTCATCTATCTGAATAAACAATACCATACAGATTGTGACACTCACATCATCATACTGTTTAGCCTCTACTCCATGCTTCAAGTCTAGAGTCACTTCAGTATCAGAACCTCTTCCACCTAGAAAAAATTGTATATAGTACAAATTCATTGACTGAATGGATAACTAACTTATCCACCATGACTACATTTGTATTTGTGAGTGCTTCGATTGCTTTTTATATTTTAGCCCAGTTTTGTGCTTTACTTTTTATTTCTAGTGAATATCAAATACAGGATACACTTAACAGGTTCAAGTACCTTTAACTAAGAGAGAGAACAGGAACTGCTTATTCTTCTACATCACCAAAGTTTATTAACTTAACAACATGAATTTATGTTGCTGCTAGCATTTTTAAAGTTGCAATTGTGTGTATTTTTTAAAAGTGTATTTTTTTTATAAATAAATTTTGTTTTTGCCTTGTCAGACTTCTGACATTCAGATGCCAAAATAGTACTTCTTTTCCTTCCCATATCATATAACCATCTTGCCATGCATATGTATATTGTATTCAGTTTTGTTAATAATCAAAGGAAATTTAATAAATTTGTAAGCATGAAACTCAAACTTTAAAGAATACAAGGATTACCTGCAACCATTTTGGCATCAAAACAAACTTCAAACATATCATATTCTTCTGTTGTGAAGGCAAATTTTCCTTTCTTTATATCTTCCTTGTGGTAAAGTATATGACCTTTAGAATCTGTAATCTAAAAAAGAACAAACAGTATATATAGATGTATTATGCAAGCATAGCAAAGCATAGCAAAACTCTTAACTATACACATTCTGCCAATTGTCAATTGGCTCAAAATAGGATGAAAAAAAATCCTTTCTACACATGCAATTTGTCTTAACGTTAATCTCGATTAACACTTATTTAACGTTAATGTCACATTAATTTAATGTTAAATTCACGTTAGTTTAACTTTTAAATTTTTAACATTATTTTAGTGTTAAAATTTTTAACGTTAATTTTCCTGTTGAATTATGCGACGTCATATGTTAAACTTTAACCTCAAATTAACAATCGAAGCTCGATTAACACTAATTTAACGTTAATTTTTAATGTCAAATTAACATTAACAAAATTGCTTGTGTATCGGAAGTATTCCACTCATCCAGATTTCTGTATTTTTCCGAAAAATCTGCACATGCGCTGAAAAACAGGGGGAAATAATAGCACGTTGTCCCTTATTATCTCATCCAATTTGTCTGTATTTTGTTTCATCTATGCGAGCTTTTTCATATTATAGTATACCAGGCAGGTTAAACCTGTGAGGCTCCCAAAGATTCAAATGTATCTTTAAACATTTTACAAGTTAAAATAGTTGTTAATTTTTTTTAAAACACAATGAAACAAATTTATATTTATGTTTCTTTGTTTATGTTATTCTAAAATAAAAACAAACTAGCTTATCCTATGGGTCATGCACGAGGTTGATGTCAATTTGTTGAAGCATTTTTCAATGAAAAATAATTGTGAAGACTACAAGAGGGCTAAAGAAATTAAGCTCTAAGTACTACAAAAACTATTGATTTCTTGACCATGACCATTTTTGTCCCCTTTAAGAGTGTTTGAAGCATCATTTAAAATGAATAGTAATTCCTAAAAAACATGAGCAACTGTCAACTTGTTTATTAAAATGATAAAAGTGGCCTACATGTACATTTAAGGTAGAGGCTTCAGAAACTTTTACAGTGCTATGTAATAGACCATATTGAGATGTGGAATAAGCGTACGCGACAAAACAAACATAAACAAACAGCAATTCAAAAAATCACACGGAAAACAGCAAGCAGTCTTCAACATGACCATAGGTCACTGCTTACCGTCTTGCATTGGCCCAAGACAATACAAAAGTTTCAAAACCAATCCCTAAACCTACATATGTTAAAATACACATCACTGTACATGTACCATTTTACACGGTAAAGAAGTCAATATATTTGTTGCACTATGATGAGCTGAATTTTCCTTCAACGTCCAATTTTATACACTTATCTTCACATAACTTTTAAAGTACATCTTCTTTTAATTCGGCTTTCTATCTTTAATAAACTGTTAACACAGAGACATGTCTCGCATGTCGCAACTGGACACAGTATAAAATGAAGTAAAAATCCTCCTTAAACTGATCTTAACTGATGCTTAAGCAGCTGCATACCAAATATAAATGGTGAACCATAACTGCTTTATATAAAACACTCATGACATAAGTAAAAAGTTAAAAAGTTTAATATCTCAAAGTCAGTAGACTGTGACTGCAGGATCATACAGATAAAATACTTTTGAAATTGATCTGTACTAATGCTAATGCAAGTGCATACCCAATATCAATGGTGAACCATAACTGCTTCATGTTAAACAGACTTAAGAAAAAAGGTTAACCTCTGCAAAATCAGTGTAAAATTTCAAAGTCAGTAGACCGTGTCGGTAGGAGCATACAGGTGAGATCCTTTTAAAACTGATCTGTACTGATGCTGATGCAACTGCTTACCAAATATCAATGGTGTAACATAACTAGTTCACACAAAACAGACTTAAGCAAAAACTTTAACCAATTGTGGATGCCGTCGCCGTCGCCGGAATCACCATACCTCAGTCTCGCCTTTTACATTAGTCGCAGGCAAGACAAAAATTTGTATGTCATTCAGCTTAGGTGTCACCTACATGAAAAACTAGTTTCCAATAATTTTCGTAAACAACCAGTATGATTGTTCAGTCAGGGGCCTCACTTAAATCAGTGATTTTTTAATCACTTGTTTAAGTATTATTAAGTTATTTTCCTTTCAAAGCTAGAGTTACCTCTCTTTTAAAATCACTTGTTCGAGTATTACAAATGAACTACTTATAACAGTGATTTTATTATAATGTCCTTCATTTTAAATGTTATGAAGAGAAGTCTGAGTCTTATTGTATAATTAAAAATAGAACACACCCCTGTCTAGATAATGGAATGTCCAGTCATGGCAGGACATGACCCTGAACTGAATTTTGGATAATTACCCTCCAAATCACTTGTTTAAGTATCATATGAATTTTTACCTTAAAAAAATCACCTTTTTAAGTAACATTTTGTTAGGTAACCCCTGCTATCTTCAGGCATCGCGAACATGAAGATTTTGATCGCGAACATGGGTAATTAATTACATAATCAGAAACCTAAGATATTGAAGTTAATGGGAAAATTATTGCCACAGCTGGGAAAATTCAGAAAGTAAAGTAATGGGTTGTTACATTTGGTCTTTCTTTTATCAGAAAATCACATATTTTGGGGAAATACTGATAACAGGTGGCAGCAAAATCTATAATTTTGTAATATTAAAGAAGCTTACTAAATCTTTTTTCAATATTTATTAATTAATATAATTTTTTTTAAACTGTTCTTTTGTAAATTTATATTTTTGGAAAAATCTTTAGCATTTTGAAATGCTACTTGAATAAGTGATTTAAAAATCACTGATTTAAGTAATGCCCCTGACTGTTGTTAGTGATATGGAACTGGATGAAATAATTTGAAAGTGGGGAAAACAGTTGCCAGGGCCAGGGATGGATCTTTAAATATTTCCAAATATTTTTAATTTAAATGTTTTTGTATTTTTAATTTAAATGTTTTTGTGTATGTCAATTTGTCTCTTTTTTAAAAGATGCTGATTTTCTTTTTTTTAACTGGTACAATCATATGGAAAAGTGAACTTGTATGCATATCATTCTGACTGGAATAACTTACTGCAAGGTTTATTTTTTGACCTGGTGCATCAGAAATCTCATAATCCCCAGCTACTAAAACATCTTTATGAATCTCTTCTCTAAGACATTTCTTTGTGTTAGGTGGAAGATGGAACATAAGGGCATCAGTAAGTGTTAAGAAAACACCAAAGAACAACAGAAATATTTGATACACATCCATGTCTTTGAAATATGTTTTGTTTTCGCCGGTGCACGTTTGCTAACGTGGCATTCGATACTTTTCGGTACTTTCCGGAAATTGTAAAGATAAAACTAATTACCCAAAAGATTTATTGTTTGTGATCTTTAAGTTCAACATTACCATGGAATTTAACTGAAAATACTATTTATTGTTTATCATTTATCAACCTTTCCATTTGAAATGGTTAGGATTTTGTTTCAATGTCAATTATCCCGGGCAATTATTCATATTTAGCATATTAAGTTTTGGTATTCAGTCAAACTTTTTGGGCTGGGTTAATTAAATGTTTATAAATATATGGATTTTTTTCAAAATCTTAAGCATAAAGTGACTGTGAAGAATTTGCCAAAATAACAACGGACGCCTCTCCAAGGGCAAAATGCCACCTGGTGCTGGTGCAGGAGTCAGGTATCTTAATGTAAACCTTGATAATATGATTTAGGCATTTCCAAGATGCGAGCACAGCATAATTATTCAATTTTCTTCATTGGAAAGAAAACAGAGGAAGAAATGATGTTTATTAAACTGATAATCATAAAAGCTTCTTCGGATAAATTTGGCCACAATCAACAAACTGAATATTTTGCCATGACTTCGGTGTGCATACGGACTCCTCCCCCAAGCTTCTTTCAAATACTCCAAATTTAATTTTAGCTAACAACACTATGAATCATACTGAGTAATATGATATGAGGCAGGTTTAACCTGTGTCACTCCCGAAGTTAAAACTTGTTAAAAATATTTTGATAAAAAGCTACATTAGATCTAATAACCTTTTTAAAGCGATGAATTTGAAAAAAATATGTGCGAAAATAAAACAAAACTAGCTTTTCTTGTGGGTCACGTGTGCGTTTAATGACATTTTAAATTTGTAAAAAAAAAAGCATTAAAATGACACTGAAAGTTTTGGAAGGCAAGCACATGCTAAACCGGACGTTGAAGGAAAATTCAGCTCATAGTACAACTCAAATACAGACATTTCTACCATTATCGGGGAGCGTATGAATTCTATTTATTCTGAAATGGCGCCTATATGAGCGTGTGACATTTTGCTCCAAATTTTGAATAATAAAATGAGTCATGACGTTGACAATATTTACCTCCTTGATGTGCTATTCCAATAGTCTATTTGCCAATTAGCATGATTAGCTTAAGATTTTATTTTGGAATCAATTTGATTTGTTTTTGTAAATATGTAGTGCTATCGAAAATACATTGGTTACTGAATGGCATACAGATGTCAAATTTGGCACTAAAATATTGCTTATAATGTCATGTAACCCAATTTTGGCATGCTACCCAAATTTGGCGTTTTTTATAAAAGTCAAGAGAAAATTTTAAACAGTTAAAATTTGTAATATTTTATCTTTCATAAGAAACTGCTGAATCTAGAGAATGGGAAAAAAACGACAGTCTGTAAAATAATTGTCCTTTTTAGACCCAAATCAATAAAATACATCCTTGTGTGACGTCATTTTATACGTCCTAAATATTGACGTAGCTTGCGATGGAGCCTACACTTTCAAACAGTGAAATGGATACAAAAACAAAAATTAAAGTTAAAATTTTCCAACATTTAATGAAATTTTAAAGATTTTCATGAAAATATCAATTTTTGAAGTCTCTTGATCCTGAACTTTACAATGAAGTTCAGGATCAGAGTATTGAAAATGTGGGTTTTCTTACAATATAATAGTAAACCTATGGCTTTAAACCAAATTTATTAATGACCACAAATTGATCAGAGTAATATTGATTATTTCGAACCATCTAAGATGATATTGCAGCTTTATTAAAGTTGGAGAATGATATTTGATTTGCTCCATCACAAGTAATGGGACAGCATTGTAGCTCCACCCAATCAACAATTTCAAAGGAGCTACATTATTGTAGGTATATAAACATGTGCCATCTTGTTTCAAAATAATCTCTTCTTTAAAAATTGAATTTTTTATCATTGTTAATTCACTTAGGAATTATTCACACAAAAAAAAAACAGAGATTCTCTCCTGATTTGAAGAATTTGCAATCTCCAAAACGAGAGTAAGACTCCTGATCGGAAGATCATATTTTGAAATAATTTTCTATTATTGGCATGAGCAGAAAAATTGTTGAAAGTGCATTTTCAATTAAAATGGAAGTTACCCTTTCCCTCCCCCGTGATGGCATAACTTTTCTGTTAAGAATCTCTGAATAACAATAAGAAAATAAAATAATGATGGCACCAGCTCCTTTTATGTGAAATAACATAACTATAAGGAAAAATATTACATGTATATCAAGCACAGCTCCTCAGCAGGCACAAACTACCGGTGAGGGAGGACAGCATTATTGCATGTTGCATCTATATTAGAATTATTTTTCAGAATTTTTTATTAAATAAAAAACAACATGTAAACATGTAAAATGGCCCAAAAAACTAGTTTAACCCCGCCACATATTACATGTGCCTGTCCTAAGCTAGGAATCCTTGACAAAGCTTTCGTTTGTACTTGTCTTTTTGATGTTTTCTGTTCCTTGTTTAAGAAGGGGGTCTATCTGTGACTATTTCAGGGCTGGATTTGAATTATATGCATCTTATTTAGACCATGGGCCAATTGCATAACCGCGAGCAGTGCCAAATGGCCTCGTTGAAGGCTGCTGGCGGATGTCCATTGTGGTTTTTCTAAATTGCCGTTTAATTGTGGGCTGTGTCGCGTACACTTATTCCACATCTCTTTATTTTCTATTACCAGTAAAATGTACATGGATTCAGCCCTCATTCTTTATTCAATGCATGTATATCAGTTTTGAATATCTGTTTTTATTGCTGTATTAAATTTACTGTTAAATACATATTTTATCATTTTATGAATGATGATCATTGAGATCATACTACTAAGTACTACATACCACCATTGATTTGGGAAACAGATGTTTCATTATTACTTAAGGTATATTTTTCAAGCTTGATTTCATTGAATCTCAATATATGGTTGTGAACATGGATTCAACTTTAATCATTCTTCCATTTATTCACAAGGAAATAATCCAACACAATGGGCTAATGATTTCATTGTGACAGCTGTGATACATTATATGCATTATACCTTCTTCAATAATTCTTACATTTAAACTACATCACTGATCAGCAAAACCTTCAAATCTTTCTTTTTTCAACAAATTATATGCACATTATTCCATTATGAATGATGTCAATATCTAGCATAAAAAGTTTTATTGAATATCTTATTTTTAAGTTTATATTTATATTATTGTTTAAAATTCGTCGTTGGAAACCCACGGTTAAACTAAATATGGACTAGAAAAATATTATACCAGTAATACAGACACAAAGCTTTACATCACAAAACAATCTTTGGAGATTCAGGTCTCACCTCTTCTTGCAAGGGGTAACTTGAACGATACTGGCATAACTACTTGAGCTTACATGTAAATTAACATGGATTTTTCTCTTTTGATACATTTTAGGCCCATGTACATACACTAGTCCTTTAACATAAGACTTAATTTGTATGGGGCACGATGTTTTCATTTGGATATTTATATGTGCCCCATGAACATGATGAAGAGTACATATAAAATATCCAAATGAAAATGTAGTACCCCATTCGAAGTCTTATGTTATAGGACTAGTACATGCACATGCATGACATGTATATTTATGGATATTAATAAAAATTGCAGAATGTTTATACAGATGTCAGTATATTTTATGTTTTTTTTTCAGACAAGTTATTGTAAGATTAGCAAGCTTAGCAGGGACCGGACATAAGATCAACAGAGTAAGACCCAAACAGTACAATGGAAAGTTTGAAGTCATTCATTTTGATCCGTATGGTATGTCTCATGTTTATGATAGTGCAAAGTATTGTTTATTCAGTCAGAAAGGTGGTCAGCACGAGACAAAAGAATATGCGCTCTTCAGTAAATAAGGTAGAATTTGATTCGGCATGTTTACGTAGTAACTATTGGCATTAAAAAGTTTATTAGAGCAACTTTTAAAATAAATTGTGATATAAAATATGTAAAATGAAAGTAACAACACCGAATTTGCCTTGGTTTATTAAATTTGCAGCGTGAAAAGAGCACATTTCTCATGTTTAGTGATATTATGGGGTCTGATTTCCTTTGTGACAAATAAAACATCATGCTCCTAAAAATCTGAAAAAAATATATCCAACAGATAAGACTCCATTCTTTCTGATGAACAATTCCTGAACCCGTAGCTATAGCGGTATTGATAAAAATGATTGTCAAAGTTGTGCTAATTTCATAAGTTATTTGTGAATCCCCCTTTCTAAATATAGAAATTTCATTCATTAAATAAATAAACATTGAGAGTATCTCATACCCAGCTAAAAATAGCAATGGTCTTCTCGACTTCCTAAAATATTTTTTCTTTAATTCTGCAATATATAAGGCCTTAACTGGTGAAACTGTTTAAATTTTACTTTTATTAATATAATGCATGTCTTTATAATAAAATGATAATAAGCAAATGTAAAATGACGTTTTAGAAGGGGGGGGTCTATTAAGTGAGGTTTGTTCGATTTGTAAAACTGTAATCGTCTCCCTTCATTTGCCTAGCAATGTTTGAGACTTGTTTGTGACAAAAAAAACATTTTTCTCCTTAAAATTTTGTCAACAAAAAAAGCATAAGATTGGTCGTCATCTGTCAAAGTATGTAACCCGTCGCACTTACCATTATTTTTTAAATTCAACATGTTTATCACCTTTATAGAGTTCCGGTTATTCCTTAGAGATAATAAATTCCTTTTTTTGTCACAAATTATTATTCTATGCGTAAAACATCCTAACTTAGAAAAAAGAACAATAGTTTGTCCATTCACTTGTTCCCGAACTTGAAAATAACCATGACCTACTTTTTATTAATCAAAAGATTAAGTTGGTGATTTCAGCTCACCACGTCATTCAAAATGATGTGTTTTTCGGATCTGACAGTTAGACATGCAAAATATTTACAAGGGAGATAATATTTTGTCACCACCTGTCTGACTGTATTCAAATTTTCTATAACTTAACATTCTCAGTTTTATGGATTCAGTTAGGTTTAAAGAAATACCAATTGTTTGCAATCTAAAGGTCGAACAGTATTTGATAATTTAAAGAAGAACTAATTTTCAAGTTAAAAAAAAAATTCAAAGTTAGGAATTAAGCACAAAAGCACCTTTATACATGATAAATGAGAAAAATACAATGAACATTAATTTGTCATATAGAACAATGATCAACTTTACCATAAACATTATTGCATCTAATTTATAGATACATTAATATCAAAAAGCTTGCTATATCTTCTATGGACAATGCTGTTCAGTATGGAATAAAGACTGCTGGTTCATTTCTTTACTTTGATGGTTTTCTCAAAAAGACATTTCATTTTGCAAGAAGACATCAATATAAAATTAACGCTTCATTGACATTTTATTATTACATGTATTATGATTTACTCTTTGTCTCCAAAAATTGGTATCCCATAACCGTCATGAAATAAAGGATTTGGGATTTATAGGACCAAATCTATGATTTTGAATATTTTATTAAGATTGTGCTACAAAGGTTGCTTAAAATTACAGGACCAAATAAACTTTTACAGGTTACGGGTTATCGGTCCTGTACAAATTTCCATGACTGCCATGAAAAATAATGCAACTACAGTGACTAATGTCGTAATGATTAAATGAAATAAAAAAAATATTTCTCTTTTTTTTTACAGTCAGACAGAATGTTTTCTACAGAGAAGTCAAGAAGTTAAAGACACTTTCAAAGTCCAAGCGATCTGGTTAAAGAATTTTGGTCAAGAAAAAAAAAACAACTATGTGATATATTTCTCTTGAACAGAGGTTATGTACATAAACATGGGTTCAGTGTGAAGAATTCATTTTAAATGGAAATAGACAGAACATGTACCTATTCCAATGCAAATAAAATTTGTATTAAATGGAAAATGTTTTTTGCTTTATATACTCATGGAAAAAAGAAACTGTGCATGTCTATTGGAAATCAATTGTACCCATATTTCTCTTAATCAGAAAATCGTACAAAATACAGTTATCAATTTGAAATTTTCACTGAATGTCAAGTGGACCATGCAGATCATTTTTGGGTAAAAATCCGAAAAATTTTGAATTCCAGTTTCTGAGATTCAAAATCCACTTCTGTAACCCATGAAAAATCAAGAATTTCACTCAAAATTTACCCTGTTAACTTTCAACCACTAAAAGGAGAAACGTTTTTGGTAAAAATCAGCTGAGAAAACTTAATTTCAAAAATGTGCATTGTTTCCAAAGTGTGTGATTTGTGAATTTCAAATTGACACTACCTGATTTCAAACTGCAAACAAAACATCTTTTAGGGGTCTAGGAATGAAATTTTTTGTCCAGATCTTTAGAAAAATGATATTGCAATACTTCTGGGATAAAATGTATCAAATACTAAATAAAGTTTTGAATTTGTGATTTTTCAAAGTGACACACAGTTTCTTTTTTCCTTTAGTATATTTTAAATATTTGTCCAATAAAGCAAGAGTTTTTATATGGTGTTATTACCATATGTCTTATACAAAATACAATACTGCCTGTAAAACTATTGAGAAAGTAAATTGCTTTTAGAGCAATTTTGAGCTTACTTGACTTAATATTGAAGATAGCATGACAGAAGATGTTCATTCACTTGGCCATATTGGCTTAAGTCATTTACCACCACAGGTTATTTGGATTAAAAAAAAATCACAATATTCACTTGAAAAAAAAAGATGAACTCCCTGAAGAACTCCCAGTCTGGATTTGCAACTGCAGCATGATCTGCATTTAATAAGCAACAGCCTTTTTATATAGGGGTCACTATTCCCCATCTTGTATTTTGATTGTAAAGATATAATGATCAATTAAGTTCAAGTTTTTAGCTAATAGATGATACAAAGAAAAATTGTATTAGAATTACCTCCCTTGTCACAATATATTTTCTGTGTCTTGTTAGGAAGAAATTTAACGCAGACTGAGTATTGTTGTTTTTTGGGCCCCGCATAGAAGATGTGAACGCCCTATAGTTTTCACTTTGTCTGTCTGTCCGTAACAATTCTTGTGAACA
Organism: Arcuatula senhousia; assembly: GCA_963971305.1. Taxonomy (NCBI): domain Eukaryota; kingdom Metazoa; phylum Mollusca; class Bivalvia; order Mytilida; family Mytilidae; genus Arcuatula; species Arcuatula senhousia. Next base: position 53,671,798 of record OZ020304.1, read on the forward strand.
CTAAAACTCAAAAACTATTACGTAACAACACATTTCTGAAATTAAGTACAGCTACTTAGTAGCATGTCATAATTTGCATATTAAAAGACCCTTAAAAATTCATGCAAAAATGTGATATTTTTGGAAAAAAACCTTCATTTTTTATAAAAAAATCACAGATTTTGAGAATTGGACTTGTAAACACTAAAACTCAAAAACTATTAATAATACAGTTCTGAAACTTTGTACAGCTGCTAAGTAGCATGTCATGATTTGCATATTAAAATTTCATGCAAATCTGTTTAATATTTTGGAAAAAACTCATTTTTGATGGAAAATCATAGATTTTGAGAATTGGACTTTGTGAACACTATAACTCAAAAACTATGAACAATACAGTTCTGAAACTTTGTACAGCTGCTAAGTAGCATGTCATGATTTGCACAGATTTTGATAATTGGATTTTTTTAACAATAGAACTCAAATGCTATTAACAATACAACTCTGAAGTTTCATACACATTCCATGCAACATGCTTTAGAGGTTATATTCAGGGAACCTTTCTGACTTTGTCAGTATTCTAGTTTTGTATTCTATTTGATACTTTACACAGTGAGAAATCATGTTCCCTATGAAAATGATAAAGGAATTGCTTGAAACTGTGTACATTTGGTCTTTACTTTAGATGTCCTCTACCATAGGTTTTCCTAATCAAAAAAGCAATGTTGCTGTGAGAGAAAATCATATTGTGAAAAACCAGATAAATCTTAAGTTGCAGTGCATTTTACATGATGTGCATAATATATTACATAACAAGGGGTTGTACTTAGTTGTGCTACGCATACCTCCACTCGACCATTCTGAAAACAGGAAGTAGATGACAAACTGACCTGGAATGTGGAGGCATGGTCAATCTTATCAAGATTAAGATGTGTACCAAATTTTAAACCAATCCCTTATGTTACGTAATTTATTTTTATTTTTGACCCTTAGATAGTCTAAGCTGGCAGGAAAAATAAGAAGTAGATGACCTACTGACAGATGGGGTATTTTGTTGTGAAAAAAATACATGACATTATAGAGAGAGGGGTAGCTAGACCAATTACTTTCAGCACTTGGTCAGCGAAAGTGAAGCAACAGTCAATTTTGTTGACTTTTCACTATAAATTTGAAAACTTGTTTCTTGAATTATTTTCAAACTTTCTAACAAGTTACCAATCTATCTGATATACACGTATACTTGTGTTAAGGCCAATTTTTAGATTCTCAATCAAATTTCAAGAATTTTTTTAAAATGTGACATTTTCCTTTAAAAGTTAAAAATGGACATAATTTGCACATGCAAAACTTAAAAATAATTTATTTTCAGGTGTCTGCAAAAAATTGGAATGATAGGGGATGAGAATAAAAAAATATTTTTAAATTGACCTTTCAATAATAATTATTAATAAGTTTTTTTATGTAAACTCACTTTGTATTTTATATTTGTGAAATAAACATTTTAAAACCAACTTTATAGGGGCATTTTTTTTCTGAAACAAATGCCCATGGAAGATTCTCTTAAATTGAACTACAATTTATAATGTGAAAGTGGTCATTACCGTTACGAAATTGTAAAAGCCACTTCTCATAAACTGGATGCCGGATTAAAAAAACTAACAGAACCAGTTTCTGTTTTGCCGGAAAAGTCGGAAAATTTCATCATCATGTTTACTTACTTACTTACTTGATACTTGGTGGGTGAAAAGGATCTAGTGTCGATCCCCTCTCATCGTTTGTTTACATGTAGGTAGGTTCCCCATTCAAGAGTTCATTAAATAGTTATTTATCATGTTTATGCAAGTCCACATATATAAATACGCCTCCTCGGAAGCCTTTTCGACATTTGGGTGGGGATCAAAAATCAAAATCATGAAAAATTATGTGACAAAAACTGAAAAAGTAAAAAAACAAACCTCACACACACACAAAAAAACAAAATCAAGCAGAAATACATTGCAGAGTTGCAAACAATCGTTGTTCCTGTCAGACATTAGGGACAGAAATCATTCAGGTCCTTTAAAACCAGTTGTTGTGCAGGACCTGATGGCTGGCAACATTTAAAAGAAATAAAATTTATGCCAAGGGTCATAAAACCTAACCGTCAAGTGCTGACTACCAATATCTTCTAGGAACCCCTTCATCTGTATAAAGTATAATATTTATATATTATATTATATATAAAGGCCTCTCTTTAAAAAGATAGGTCTGGTATAAGTTTAGAAGGTCTGGCATATTACAGGCTTCCCAGCCCTGTGGCTGTAGTTCCCAATATGTCTGACAGAAAAATAAAAATGTTTGCATCTCTACAATGACATAGTGGGCGGGCTGTCTACAAACCCTAATTTTTAGCAGTAGTTGTTCAGTTTAGCATATCCTGATCTCGAATTGTTTATGATGCTATGAGAAGTTATATCTGGGAATTTTTTAGTTACAGTTTGTACATGTACATCTTGGTGAAACTGGTAGTAAAACCTTCCTCTGTGACTTATATCCCATCTATTTTGGCATTTTTCTGAATGCTTTCTCTCGATGCCCTTTTTATATCATGCTTAGTGACCATCGTGTGTGCATCTGAATATAAATTTTCAGCTTCTTTAGCTGCTTCTTTTGCCAATTTATCTGCTAATTCATTTCCCTTGACATTCACATGCCCTGGCGTCCATTTCAGATTTACCTCTATACCTTTTTTCCTATAGTAGATATTCTATCTTTAATTCGAACTATTCTTGATTTGTGGCTTTCAGATTTTCAATTGAGTGATAAGATTCTTATTGACAAATGACTATCCGAATAAATAACCAGCTGATGAATTTTTCTTTTAATTTCAGATTGAATTTTATATTTGAAGACTAAATTTATTGCCAAAAGTTCTCCTAACAAGATGGATCTTCTTTAACATTACAAACAGGTTGCTTCATCTCTATAATATCCTCTTCAAAGCAAAGCACTGCTCCTGATCCACAAGGTCCTGGGTTGGATAGACACAATCCATCTGTAAAAGCAATTGCAGTATGTTCATCTAAATCTAATTCTGTAATAATTCAGTTTCATAATGTGTGGAAAAAATTAAATACGATTGTAAATGTACATTATGTACATTGTACATGTTGTACAACCTCAGAAGGCAGAGGGGCACACTTTAAAGGGGATAGAGCACAGTGCCCCTCTATTTCGGTCTAGCTAGGAGACACTGTACATATTTGCTGGAACTATAAATCTTTTTACCCATAACCTGAAATTGGTTCAATTCTGATTGTGATCAATGGTCAAATTTGGTCTAAAATTAAAAAGTGTCTTTGTCCAATGTTGTCAAAAACCTTCTGGGCATATGTACAGTACACTATGTTTTTGCTCCATCTAAGAAAGGGAGCATTTAGTGTTCAGGTGTCAATTTTATCTATTTTTTCCTCCATCTTTTCATCTGTCCATCCATCCCAAATGTTGTAAAATGGGGCATTTCTCTTTTGGACATAGGGTCATTGCAATAATACTAAATTCCCCATTCTATTTTTGTGACAATCGAAAGTTTAACCAATGGCAAACTTTTAAATACTTAAGCACATGATAAATTTTTCTACGACTTTTATTGAATGTCACTTCATAACACACCTGTCGCTAGTTACTTTCTAAAATTGACAGTCCTATCACGAACTTGATTTGATTAGAAAGTCACTACTATTGGATGATACTGTACTTCATTCAAAGGTACTAAGCATGTGTAAAAGTTATTTGGAATATGATAGGTTTGTAGTGAGCAACTAGGCTTTCATAGAGAAGGAATAAAAAACAACTCTATTCTTAACTGACATGATTTAGATGGATCATAACATGATAAGAATTAAAGAATCCATCAAAAGTTTTTAATTATAAGGTATGTTTTAAAAATTATTCTCAAACAAAATTTCACAAGACTGAACATGGTGAAACCTCAAAATAATACACGTCTTAAAAGTAAAAAAACAAATGTTTTACCCTATAGACAGAATATAGACTGAAAACTATTGCAGATAGACACTAATAAAGAGAAGCTTTTGCTTGCTTAAACCTTTATCTCATGTAGCTCTACAAAAATCCTATAGGGTTGAGTTTGTCAGATGACCATTCTAGGGGATATAGCTCACAGAAGAGAAGACCTTAGACTGAAGGACCAGAAATCAGGCTCCTGAAAACCTCTTGATGGTTCTGTCAATGTGATTGTTCCATTAGAGATTTGGGCTCAAGTTTACTCTTATACAGTGTATTCAGAGTAATAGATACATGCACTTGATGGTCTATAATGCTTCGAGTTGATGTCCCTAGAAAAAGATATCAAATTGGATATGATGTGTTTTCTTGATAATTTAAAATCTTAAAGACATTGCATTTGCAAGAGAGTACTGGGGAATCTAGAATTTGGTTTATATTTATCCAAAATTGGTTTCCAAATCGTTATTATCACCTGGATAGAATTTCATTACACTTGACTTAACATATTAAAATTTATAAAATTGAGTTAAGGAATATTCAAGTTGCCTATTTGAAATTGGCCATCAGCCTGGAGCCATGGCTTTAAAAGGCTTGGGGGGGGGGGGGGGGGGCATGTAAAATGTGTGTTGTTGAATGCCCACCTGGCTTGTAAAATTTTTTAAAATGTAGTATATTTATTTTGTGGAGCTTGTAAAAAATTTAGAGAGCTTGCTGGTTTTAAAAAAATTTACATGTACAAGCCCATCTGGCTGAAGTTGAAGACTGTTGTGCTGAGGTCTAGAGGTCAATTACATGTTGCAAATGTGATATATCGTATGATGGATCTTATGTTCGTCAGAATCCAGTCTACATTCTGACCATGAGATTTTATTCCGATTTGTCCAATATTGATACTTTTTGTTCAGTCTGTCATGTCTGTTTCATGTGAACAAGTTATATTTATAAAAAAATGGTATACAGTTGCATTGGCATCAGTACAAATCAATTTTAAGAGCCATTTATACATATGTTTAATATTGTTAGATACAATATTGTTAGCCTCAGATTCATTAATGAGCTGCATGCTCCATTATGTTGTGTGGGTCCAGATTTTAACCTCACAGGATATAAATGGACTGTGTAGTTTAGAGTAAATGCAGCACTGTGCATAATCACTTTCAGTATAATTGGCATTATTGACTTTATTTTATACTGTGTTCTGAGTGAGCTGCCTCAGACATATGTATCTGTGAGATGGTTTATTTTCATGGTTTTGCCCTGTTAGCATGTAGAATGAAAACCATTGCAGATCTATGGATAAACATTAGAAAAGCTTCTAAGACAAAAAAAATTGTTTAGGGTAACATGGTTAAAACTTCAGATAGGGTACATGTAGGTAGGAATTTTTTCATGGGGACATTTAAGACTTTAAATGCTTGTTGTAAATTAAGCAAAAACTTAAGGGTATATAGGCATAAAATTATAGAATGGGCCAGTTACCCCAAACAAACAACCTTTTCCCCCCTTAACAAAATGAAAAGTTGTACAAAAGTTTCCTTTGAATTCATTGTTGTAGTAATGTCATTCTACATCTTTGAGGACTATGCCCTATATTAATTTGGTTATTTATAGTTATAGTAAAGCATCCCTGATATGTCATCACAGTAACCTATTGTGTTTTGCGTAACTACCGGACCCAAAGATCGCAATGGTTGAGGGAGGTTTGGCACGCCTTAAAACCTGGTTTAACCCACCATTTCTTTTGAAATGCCTGTACCAAGTCAGGACCATTGCGGTCTTCAATTTGCCAGTATGTATTCCTTGTTTTGTCTCGTCTTATGGACAGTTGAGATTGATTCTCCAAGTTCGGTAATTTTGTTATTACCTTTATTTGCTGTAAGAAAACTTGAATTGCCAATTATGTTCAGTTGGAGATTTGTACTAAAGTAGTCATAAATAGACACTATGTTCCATAATAGAGACCCTTGTGGCTTAAAGACCAGATAAGTGATTCACTCATGGCTCTTTGGAGTCTTAGTAGCGAGAAACATGCAATGATTTATTGATGTTTTTGTTTTAAAAGTGGAACTAAAAAATACTTTTGAAAATATAAAACCTACATTTTTGTCTGTAATCATCATGATTATAATCATGATGATAAGTTATGAGCCAAAACATTATATTGGTACATGCATGACATGTACTCATGCATGACATGTTTATAAAAGGATCTAAAATTGTATCAGTGGGTTGTTCCTTCCATGATCAATGCCTGTTTTGTACTTTTTATTCCATATGTTATTTACGGAACTCGTTTCTTTTATAAAGTGATGCTAGTTTAATATAGGATTTATGACCATTCATCCCCCTCAACTGTAAATATATAATTTATCTTTCTTCCTTATTGATATTCGGTCAAATAAAAATCTTGCTACAAACGTCATCAAATTGTTACATTTCACTTCTGCTAATATTTGTTTCTCTTCTAGATCTTGAAGAAGTAATTTTGTGGTTGAAAGTCGGTGGTTTATTTGCGTAAATAGGACTTAAATAAAATGCAAGAATTACTATTTTGAGCAATACCAATTAGATGCAACAACTATAGTATGATAAATAAACAAGGAAATTGACAAGTTGTCTCACATTTGTTAATTTAGTATCATTCTTTTTGACTATGTTAGGTGCTTCGTTAACATGTTTAAGCATTAAAAAAAAAAATAAACGGACAAAATTGTGAATCATTACTGTCTGGTGGATATAAATCCTCTGCCATTGTTTATCTGATTTCATAAAAACTTTCAGAAATTAGTGATGGATTCAAACTTTCTTCATAAGGGTGGGTGGGTTAAAGGGGGGGGGGGTGGCACATCTGTCACTCTTAGGTTAATTAGTTCCTTTATATTTAAGACCCTTTTTTTAACGACCTCTGGATCCCCTTCAAATCCACCACTGTGCAAATTCTCTGTTATATTATGGCACTGTGCACCAGCTATTATGGCTATTTGTGAGCGGCAGTGGGATTCTGTATAATAATTTTATAATTCATAGTTCAAGACTTTTTCAGGTTTATTTTATTTTTTAGCTCACCTTGCCGAAGGCAATGTGAGCTTTTGCCATCACTTGGCGTCCGTCGTCCGTCGTCTGTCGTCCGTCGTCTGTCGTCCGTCGTTCAACTTTTCAAAAATCTTCTTCTCTGAAACCGCTTGGCCAAATGTAATGAAACTTAGTAGGGTTGTTCTGTAGTATGTCCTCTACAGAATTATCGTTCGAAATTTTAATTCGACAAAAAACATGGCCGCCATGGCTAAAAATAGAACATAGGGGTAAATTACAGTTTTTTGCAAATAACTCAAAAACCGTAACAGATATCAAAATTCTGGCATGGGGTAAAAGTGATCAGCATCTCAAGATCTACCTGCCCAGAAATTTTCAAGAAGATCCAACAACCGATGTAGGAGTTATTGCCCTTTTTCTGGATTTTTTCAAAATAATTACTTATTTAGCCCTATATCTTAAAAACTATACAAGATATTTCAAAAATTTAAATTGCATATGACTAAGCACATCAAGATCTACAAAAGTTGTAACAGAGTCAAAGTTGTAGGATCGTTTCTTTAGGAGTTATATCCCTTGGGTTGTAAAAATTGACTATTTTCACAGTTTTTTGTTCAACTTTTCAAAATCTTCTTCTCTGAAACTGCTTAGTCAAATGAAATGAAACTTGGTAGGGTTGTTCAGTAGTATGTGGTCTACAAAATTATCGTTCGAAATTTCGATTCGTCAAAAAACATGGCCGCCATGGCTAAAAATAGAACATAAGGGTAAATTGCAGTTTTTTGCAAATTACTCAAAACTTGTAAAAGATATTAAAATTCTATTTGGGTAATAATGATCAGCACATAAAGATCTACCTGCCCTGAAGTTTTGAAGAAGATCTGACAATGGTTGTAGGAGTTATTGCCCTTTTTCTTGTTTTTTTCTTCTTCAAATTTTGCTCTTTTAAGACTAATATCTTGAAAACAATACAAGATATTTGAAAAATTTAAATTGCATATGGTTAAGCACATAAAGATCTAAAAATTATGTAATGGGCTCAAAGTTGTAAGACCTTTCTTGATAGGAGTTGTTTCCCTTAGAACATTAAAATTGATAATTCCACAGAGAAGCAAGTCCTTTGTTAAAATATCGAGCATATAAGTATCATCGAATACAAGGTGAGCGATTCAGGCTCCTGGGAGCCTCTAGTTTATTTCTATTACCAGTACTAAGGAAATATTTAAAAAAAAAAATTATGTAGCATTTATGTTTTAATCTCATATAGTTTCAGCCATTTGCGTCAGAAAATTATTAGGTCCATTAAAGTACACTATTTAATAGTGAATTGGAAAGGTCAGAATATCCCAATTCAAGTTTTTGACAAGCAAATTGAATTCTCTTATGAATTGTTTTGAATGTCAAGTTTTCAGAATTAAACATATGAAATTGTCATTTCTGTCAAGTTCCAAAATAACACTTTAATACTATCAATTCATGGTTAAAGTCTATTTGATGTCGTCCCACACAAAATTTCCTCTCAAGGGGGCATCCTAATGTTAGTAACATTTTGTTTCAAGGCTGTTACAAAGTTATCATTTAGTTATGTCAGTAGAGAAAAGCTAAGTTGTAGCTGTCAATTATGTCTGCTCAATTTTTTTTCTAGACAGGCATTTTTGTCTTATTAAACTCCCACATGGTAAAACATAATTTAATTTTGTACTTAAATTTTTCTATAAAAACTTTATGTATTTGGACATAGTAGTCATTGCTGCTTAAGATTTGGAATAAAAAATTGTAAAGGTCACTTGAATTTGTTGCCCTCTTTGTTGTTTTTGGTCTACATGTAAATAAACATGTGACAGAGAGTTGTAGAACTTTCTTGTAAAAGTAACATATTCATGTATTCAGCATCAACCATTTTATTCCTATAGGTCGGGTTGGGTGTAGTTTCTGGTACATTTTTGAAATTGTCAGAAAATTAATCATTTAATAAAAGACCAAAAAAACTTTTTTTTTTAAATAATGAAATTCACATATATGAAAAACATAGTGTAAAACATCTAATAAAAACTGTTAAAATTAAAATAACAAAACTAAACAAATTATATTTTTTGGAAAAATGGCACAATCTGCACAGAAATGTAGTGTCTGGAAAGGAGAATAAGCTAATGCTTTCATGATGTTACAATGTACCATATCAGGTACATTTGATCTCACAATACCCTAGATTAAGCATTATGGTAAAATTGTTTTCTGTCATAGAACCCAATTTATTTGTTTTATTTAGCAGACTGTACACCAAAATTATGATTTGTACATAAATGTACATTGAAATACAGAAATTAGGATACCTAAATAAGAAACATCAAATGAACCCCAAACATGTTTAGCCATTATACCAAATACACACCTTACAAGGGTTGTCATCATTTCATTATTGTGTTGCAGGATATAGCAACAATTTAAGTATAAGTATATACTGTGGATTCATTCATTTTCGTGGATACAAATTTTCGTGGTTTGATAAAAATTAATAATTTTGTGGATTAAATTCGAAGTTCTGAATTCTGTAGCATACAGATCCTTTTTGTTGGGTATCAAATTTCATGGGTCAAAGCCACCAAGGAAAACCATGAAAATTATTCCCAACGAATAATAATGAAACCACAGTAGAACAATTTGGATACTGTGCAACAATTTTGTGAAAGTTGTGCCCATTTGACCATGAAGATGGGGTCCATGTATCTATCACATTCTCGTTCCAACAATTATCAATGGATGTTTTGTGAAGTTATACTTAATATTATATAAATAACATATAGCTGAGAGGGTGATAGAGTAGATTGCTACCCTGAGAAAGGCATTGTCAACTGAGGCGCAGCTGAGGTTGACAATGTCTTTTGGAAGGGTAGCAATCTACTCTATCACCCTCTCAGCTATACGTTATTTAATTTATTATACTGAATCATTTAAAAGTACTTTTACACTCAAATTTTCAAATATTTTTATTTCTTTTCTTTAAACTGAAATAAAATGTTGCCCTGGGAAACAATTTTAGAAAACACTCTTTTCTGTAAGAAGATGCATTAGTTAGTGTTTGTTGTAATATTTAAGCACTTTGCATGAACTATTGTAAAATCTCAACACTATCAATTATACAACTGGGTAAGAATGTCAAATTGAGGCTGTGCACTAGCTCGCCGCACGAGAGGGTGATGGATAAAAAATTATCACCGACTGTGGTGATAATTTACCCATTTTAGCTCACCTGACCCGAAGGGTCATGTGAGCTATTGTCATCACTTGGCGTCCGTCGTCCGTCCGTCGTCCGTAAACTTTTTAAAACGTTAACTCCTCTGACACCATAAGTCCAATTGCAACAAAACTTGGTATGGTTGTTCATTAGCATTAGGTGTATAGAACTGATGTGGGGATTTTTGATTGGTCGTAAAACATGGCCGCTGTGGCTAAAAATAGAACATAGGGGGTAAATGGCAGTTTTTTGCAAATAACTCTAAAACGGTGACAGATTTCAAAATTTTGATTGGGAACAAAAGTGATCAGCACCTTTAGATCCACCATATTGTCAGATGACCCCCTTATTAATCTTATGACCCTTTCAACGTTAAATAGATTTTGCCTTATAACCTTTACTTCAGGCACATATGTCAGGTGAGCGATTCAGGCTCCTGGGAGCCTCTTGTTTAAATATCTTATATATAATAGATTATATTGTTCAATTAAAATATGTTAGGAAAAAATCTTATGAAGTATAATGATTATACTTGTATCACTAGTACCTTGAACAAGCTTGAATTTGAGTACCATACGACAAATTTTGTTGAAGTTGTGCCCCTTTTAGCAAGCCGACTTAAAAATTTTGTCGTTTAGCGGGGGACCCAGGAATTCTGTTCTTGTTTATTAACCAGGTAATACTACATCACCTGGCATCCGGATAGACCTTTGCCAGTACATCCTCCCAAGTCACTTAGAAAGATGTTGCCAGTAACATTTTAGTAAAACAACATTTACTTAGTGCATCTGCGACATACTTTTTGTATTTTAATTCTTTATATTGTTATATATTAGAGAGTTCACATTGTTTATTGATCTGTTTGTATATTGTTGTGCTGTAACTGGTTTTGACCTTGCCCTCTCTGACTTTTGACACTCAAATGCCCAATTATTTTTTTTTTTGCCATTGGTGCCTCTATGCTTCCTGTATTTATAAATGCTTGATAAAAATATAGTGTTTTGTTGTTTTTAATTTCAAGATTTCATCAACAAATATCTTTGACATTAGTATTAAAGTGAAGTCGACAACCTTGAAAATAATCTAAAAACAATTAAAAGTACAAGGATTCAGAAAAAGAATATTTTTCAAAAGAACTTAAGTCAACATCCTTAAAAATCAAAATAAGCATAGAAAAGTTAAAGGGTTAGAAAAAATGTTCAATATTATTCTTCAAATTAACTTTATATTGATAGATAAAAAAAAAATAACAATTTATTAGAAGTTCATAAGTTAAAATCTATCAAGATGATCCAGTAATAGCAGTCATAGTTGTATGGACAATTCGGAACATCGAAATTTTTAACTGCAAAAATTTGATGTTAAATATGTCTGTAAAGTTAAGTTAAGTTTAAGAAGTTTTTTCCATATATTTGTGTGTATTCCATTCTGTTATATGATAAACTAGAAAATGTGTCTATGAGCCACAGGATGGCCTTCCCGTTCTTGAAATATCATTGACCCTCAATGTGTATTACCTGGGATATGGACCTTTACCATGAGAAATTGATTGAAAGTGTTCATGTGTAAAATATAGGCTGCGGTGACCTAATTTCTGGTGGGTGGTGCCATGTTACCAAGACTAATCGACAATGTAGTAGCAAAATATCATTGACCACTAACATGTAGTATTCCAGATATGGACTTAAACAAAGAACTTAATCAAAGTCATTCATGCCTAAAATATAGGTCACAGTGACCTAATTTCTACTGGGTGGTGTCACATTATCCAAGACACATCTAGTGGTGAAATATCATTGACCCCCAACATCTAGTATCCAAATTATGGACTGTAACCAATAACTTAACCAAAGTCATTCATGCATTAAAAATAGATCACAGTGACTTTGTTTCTATTTGATGGTGTCATGTTACCCAAGACACATCAACATGTAGTATCTTAGATATGGACCTTAACCAAGAACTTAACTAGTCATTCATGTGTAAAATATAGGTCACAGTGACCTAATGTCTAGTGGGTGGTGTCATCATATACCCAAGACACATCTAGTGGTGAAATATCATTGTCCCCCAACATCTAGTATCCAAGTTACAGACTTTAACCAAAAACTTAACCGAAGTCATTCATGCATAATACATAGGTCACAGTAAACAAATTTCTATTGGCTGGTGTAGCCCTACTTAAGACCTATCTGTTTTTGAAAAATCATTGACCCCTAACATCTAGTGTCCGAATATTGGACCTTAACCAAGAACTTAACCAAAGTGTTACAGACTTAGGGACAGATGGAAGGATAAGGGTAAAACTATATTGCCGATCCACATACGTGGTCGGGCCATAAAAATTGCAAAATTGGTAGGTTCTTTAATGATATGTTTTTAAATTTATATTTACCCAAAGATATAAAATCTAGCAATTTTGATAAATCTTATGGTTAGATTTTGATGGTGATGATAGATTTTAAGTGTTTCTATAAATAGGAACAACTTCACCTTTTGGGGTTATCCAAATCAATAATTTTGCTACTTTTAGAGAAAATTGTTTAACAGTGTCGGTAGTTTCTGACGTTGGCCCTCAACACTCAGCAAATACTTTTATTAGATTTGATGTGTAACGAGAATTTTAATTGGCTGTTTAAGCAGACAGGGAATACAGTAATAAGTTATCTTGAATGATTGTTTCTTAAGATGATTAAAGACTTGACGTCAGATATTTTTGTCAAAGGTTCGTCAATAATCGCTTATGGTGCAACTGACGTACACTGAAATGAAATTGTCATGTTAAGGTTTCCTTTTTTTCGAATTATTACATCTGACATTTAATGAAATCGTTGAAATTCGGTTAAATTTTAAAATTGTGATTTCAAAAATAAAACTTTGGTATTTCAGGACTTAACAGTCAGGGAGATCATCAAAATAAGTTATAATTTTTATAACTGATTTAGGTTATCTGAATTTAAAAAGATAACCATTTTCAGTTACTTTTGTTAAATTAATCACTTTGAAACCTACAAATTTTCATAGTTAGTGTATTTTCCCCCACTAGGCAAAATTTTTTCTGCATTAATTGACCTTTAAACTGTGTAGTTCAGCTATGAGTTTGAAATTGCAAGCTTATCTTATTGGTACGCAAGCCTCTCAAAGATGATGCCCATGAGAAATTAAAATGTCATTATCACAGCACCAGTGCTTAAATAATCATTTCCAATAAATAAACCTTGTAAAGTCATTGATAATCTATCAATTAAGATCAAAACTTTAGATTTAAGATTAGAATTAAAAGAAAATTTTACACTTTTGTAAAATTAGTCATTTTAAGCAAGAAAATAGAAAAATAACTGAAACTGGTTACATTATTAAAATAATCAAGGGAAGTAACTCAAATCTGACAAAAAAAGTAAAAATAAGTAACCTAGAATGGTTATTAAAAAATTATAACTTTTTGATGATCTCCCTGACTGCTTAAAGTATGTAAACAAATGGATATTATTTGAGTGGTTCATCAAAATTTACTTTTCCTTTGTGTCCCACCTCACCCCCATATTTCATTGATCATCATCATTTCATGTTCTTTTGATCATCCTTTTCATGTTCATCGCCTGTAAATAACTTATATAGCGTTGCACGTGCATAAACACCAACTCACTTACTCACTCAGTTGATTTTATTGCAATGTTCCAAACAAACTACCTTAAAGCAGTATTACTGTAAAGATTCAAAGTATTGAAGTTGTGTTTGTTTAATGTACCTATACTTCAAGCCAACACATTTTTGCAAGCTATTTATTTTGTGAGGAACAGAAATTGTTGCAAATTTTTCATTTTTATGCCCTGTCAATTTAGTTGGGGGGATATTGTTTTTCGGTCCATTCATCCGTCCTAACCGTCTTTCCATCCTTCCGTGTGTCACCCTTTAGTTTTCCACACTTTTTTCCACATTCCTGCATATATTCAAAAGATTTCTGGTATGCGAGTCTGCCATGATGAGTTACAGGTCAAGTTTGAGTTTTGTTCTGGTCCACTGATTTTAACCTAAATTACGGCCCTTGAATTTTGCAAATTTTATAAAAATAACAGTTTTCAAAGATAAAAAGCTGTGAAATTGCCCTCTGTCATGAATAAGTTGGTTTACCTTATATTATAAAAATGATAACCATTTTTAATTAAAAGTAAACATATGAAATCATCACATTTAAAGAGCATCTTATTGTTGGTAACTTGATCCTCTAATTAGAAGTTGACCACTATTAACAAGGGCCATTTACTGTAACATTGTAAAATCTTCATAGCATCAACCCCAAGGGAAGAAATTCAACTTTCTAGGAGCCTCTTGTTTGTTGTATAAGATTGTAGACATAAAAAAATGCCTCTAGATATTTTGATGATCTAGTTAGATGTACTGATTGTGGACTTCATCTTTTTCAGATAATGTACGAAAAAGAGAAAGTTAATCAGTTACTATGACACATATCCAATTTCAAAGGTTTGAATATCTTCACAGATAGTTGGCAAAAATGAGTTCAAAAGAATGTACTTAAAAGTGAGTATTATGTTTTTGATGATATTGCTTTTATGTTTTTGTTGTATAACATATTGTGTCCTTTTGTCTATTCCTTTTTGCAAACAAAAAGTTTCATGTTTGTCATACATGTAGCTGTTGGTCCGAATTAAATTAATTTTGTACGATAAACAAAATAGAATAAAACAGCTGTGCTAAGAAAAGAGAATTCAGTTGAGCAGCAAAATGTAATGACAATGAAATTTGTATGTCAAAAACACCTTGGTTGAAAAAACAATGAGATTAAGAATTTCTTTGTCAACCAAAAACACCTTGGTTGAAAAAAACAATAAGATTAAGAATTTCTTTGTCAAAAAAAACCAAGAGGCTCCCAGCAGCCTGAATGGCTCACCTGACTGGCTGAATGAAAATATTTTTTGGATACAGGTATCTGTCAGAATTGAAAAACTCTTATTAAGGATCATCATAAAATTTACACCTTATAGTGAATGCTTTTGTAGAGCACATATAGCCAAACATTCAAACAAACAAAAGCTTTTCTTAATCTTTTATAGGTTTGATCTGCAAGGCAATAACCCATAACTTGACAATTAGGGGTCAAACTTTTATAAGGGGTCATATGACAGCTTCAGCTTAATGGATATTTTTGAAGAGCTAATTAAATTGAAGATTTAAACAAGCAACATCTTTTATCTTTATACAACAGCTTTCATTCTACAGGTTTAAAACATGAAACAAAACCCCACTATTTTTCACCTTCAAAGGACCATAACCCCTATAAAGGGTCATCTGAAAATTTTGACCCTGAATCATTTTGTAGATCTTAATGAGCTTAACAATTTTCCAATGCTAACTTTTCCTCTAACACTTACAGTTTTCATGATAAAGTAAAAAAAACTGTGAAAATGGCCAATTTAGGAGTTACAGGATAGTTTTGTAGAGCTTTTGATGCTAAAGGATGAAGGTTGCTACAGATTTTCTCTTTCTCCGATACTTTTACAGCTATAAGCTAAAAACAATGGTCTGTCCCCCTGTTCTATTTTTAGCAATAGCTGCCATGTTGGTTGGTGGGTATGCATAGATTTAACAAACTTGGTAGAGGACATCCTAAATACCAAGTATTCAAAGTTTAAAAGCAATTTCTTCAGTGGTTTCAGAAAATATTTTGAAATATCAGTAAAAATTGAAAAAAAAAATAAAGGGGAATAACTCTAAAACAGCTGATTGGACAATTTTGACCTTTGAATTCATTTTTTGTAGATCTCAATGAGCTTAACAATTCTACAATGCTATAACTTTATGCACTTAAATGGTTTTCATGATTAAGTCCAAAAACTGTGAAAATGGCCAATTTTGACGATTAAGGAAAAATAACTCCCATTAGGAGTAGTCCAACATCTTCAACTCAATGAAGAGTTATGCAGAGCTTTTGGTGCTAAAGGATAATGGCTGCTTCAGATTTCTCTATCTCTTGTACTGATTTTGAGCTATAAGCTAAAAACTATGGTCTGACTCCCCAGTTCTATTTTTAGCAACAGCAGCCATGTTGGTTGGTCGGCGAATTTCACAAACTTAATAGAGGACATTCTAAAGATCAAGTGTACAAAGTTTGAAAGCAATTCCTTCAGTGGTTTTAGAGAAGAAAATCCTTGAAGAAAAGTAAATGGCCGCACGACCAACAATTAATGATGACAATAGCTCAAATGACCCTTCTCGTAAGGTGAGCTAAATATAGCACACTTTTTAAAACTCTTAAACAAAAATTTTGTAAGAGGGGAACATTTAACCCTGTTTCAGAAAGAAACTTGAAGTGTAGCAGTCCTTTGGACCAGCAATGTGATATTTTTCTAGTTTAACTTTATTTGATCTTTTGTCTTCACCAATTGGATAATTCGTTTTTCCATTGTTGACTATTCATGTATTTGAATTTGCACTACATTTATTTATTCTTTAGATGACACCATATATATAAGTTGTAATCTTGTACAACTTGAAAAAAAAATCAGTTTTTCTCATTTCTACTGAGTACTTAAAGATATTTTTATTTCCAGTTTTCTATCAAATTTATTTTTCAGGTTTTTTAGTTTATTGAAAATTTACATGTTTTGCTTGAATAATCTTTTTATTAAAAATTCATTTCCACCACAATAGAGCTAAGATAATATAGCAACTACAAAAGAGAAAAATATAAAATGACTTTGTGAATGTAATTTAAAGTGACAATATTTTCGCTTGTATCATTACTAATTTACAAGCTTAAAGTTTAAAACCCCAGCTGATGTGGTTTTTGATGTAACATCCACCCACACATCTTGAAAATTACATGAAGTTGTATAAATATATCTAAGTTTTTGGGTAGACGAATATTCCTTTGGGGATACTGTGGTATTATATTGTCAGATCTACTTTTATTGTGGTTTTATTTTTCAGAAAAGAATATCGGTTGACATTTGCGAGCCATTGAAACTCTGCCATGCAGGTAAGTTTGAATTCAGCTACTTAGCTTCCAATGATTTAAAAATGTATGAATTTATATTTTAATTTTTTCATTTCAAATATTAATTTTGATTTTATTGTTTAGCAGGATAACATTATTTTTAAAACCAATGCTTGAAAGATTGATGACAGACAAATTTTTTTCCCCCCACTGTATATATACATGTCTGTCTGTCTGTGTCAAAATTTTTTTTGATACTTTTAGACATAGGGATGGGGTCCCATATTTAAGATTGCTGTTCTTTTTCTTACAGGGAAACTTTGTAAAAGATAGCATTCTTAGCAAAAAAGTTTATTAAATTTTTCTCAACAAATACATTTACTATGCAATTTCAGGAGTTGGTTCCAAATCATGCTTAAAAAATCACAAAGGACTATTGCTTATTTACTTCACATATGTAGTGAAATTTACACCACCTGTAAGTGGGGGATATATTGCAATCACCTTGTCTGTCTGTTAGCTTTTCTTTAAAGAAATACTACTCTAAAATCACTGAACAGAATGTTTTCAAAGTAAATTTTGGTCTTTTTGCGTCATCTACCAAGTTTGTGAAATTAATTCCCCATTAACCAACCAACATGGCTGCTTCTGCTGAAAATTATACAAGACCATCAGACTACAGTTCTTTGCTTATAGCTCAAAAAGGATGTCAGACATAGTGAACATTTGAATCAATCTGCAGCTTCAGCATTTAAAGTCCTTTAAGACCATTTTTGGCCCGACTTGTATAGCAACTCTTCATTTAGGTGACCTGGTGAGTTTTAGTTTTATTTTAACATTTGATATTTTTTATGACTCATGTTTATATCTGCATTCTTAAAAAACAGACCCTGTGAATTACAGGGAAAGCTCTTTGAAAAGATTTCATAATAATTAAAGCAAATAAAGCACTGTAATTTTATCTTGAATTTAAACATTGTTTCATTTTAAGTAAGTTTTAATTTCTTTACATTTACCCAGAAAGTTTTACTTGTACTCTTAGATTAAAACTAGATTGCAATTCAGGTTCACCATTTATTCTTTCATATCTAGAACATATAATGCCTGTGGTCAAAATCAAATATGTCAGTTGTTGAACTTTTTTGACAGAAAATTCTTTTGAATCATATACTTAGATATTATTTTGCCTCAGACTATTTTTATATCTTTCAAGCTCCTTTTTACATTTATTGTAATTTTGTAAATAAATGTGAAAACCTCCCTGAAATTGTAAGAACTTTTCAAGCTGATACAAACAGTACTCTTTCTACACTGACACTTATTAATTAAGCACTAGGAATTGATCTGCATTGGTTTTTGAATAATGTACATTATAAATAAATATTTAAAAAGAACTAATTAAGGTTATTGAACTGACAAGCTTTTTATTAGTTCTTCCAACAAATAGTTTGATTTTTTACCCCCGCTTGAAAAGTGGGGGTATACAGTAATAGGGGTGTCTGTCTGTCCTTCCGTTACACCTCAGGGTACTCATTTCTTATCGGCAACTCCTCCTAAACCCCTTGGTGGATTTTCATGAAACTTACACACAATCTTTGTGACATAATATAGATGTGCACCTCTAATTTTCAAATTTGATCAGAATAATTTTCGGGTTTCGCATAGCAAAACATGGACTAGGCAATTCGACTACAAGGGGGTACCCATCTCTTATCATGTTCAAAGAGATGAAAAACTTGATGGAAAGCTTTCTACTTATTTGAAGTTTAAAAATAATTTTTGTTTTGAAAATTATCTTAATTGTGTTAAAGATTTTAACCAGAGAAAGGCATTGTGCAGATTTAGAATTTCTGCACATAGATCACAAATTGAAACTGGCCGGTTTAATAATACTCCTAGATCACAAAGAATTTGTCAAAAATGTTCATCCGGAGATATTGAAGATGAAATTCATTTCTTATGCTCGTGTCAATTTTTTGAAGTTAAAAGAGCTGATTTATTTAATTTGGTCTCAAACAAATATCATAATTTTTCAAATCTAAACACTCTTAATAAATTCATTTTTTTAATGACTTTGGAAGACACTCAGATTTTAAATGTTGTTGCTAGATTTATCATTGACAGGAACATTTAATAAAAGGTGTGTTTTTTTTGTTTTTGAAAATAGATGTTGTAAATTAGATACTATTCTATGTTTTATGTGTAAGTTGATTGTATTTGTTAAACTATCAATTATGTTCTTTCTCTCATTGTTGTAATCTCTTATTGCTCCTCGTGGGCTCCTGATCTGGAATAAAATGATGTTTATGTTTATGTTTATGTTTATGTTTATCCTCAAAACCTCCTAAACCCCTTGATGGATTTTCATGAAACATTTACACAATCTTTGTGACATAATGTAGATGTGCACCTCTGATTTTAAAATTTGGTCAGAATGATTTTTTGGGCTTTCTCATAGCAAAACATGGACTAAGTCATTCGAATACAAGGGGTACCCGAATTTTATCCACATCTCCTAAACCCCTTGATTGATTTTCATGAAACTTTAACACAATCTTTGTGACATAATATAGATGTACATCTTCTATTTTAAAATTTTGATCAAATGAGTTTTCCTTAGCAATACATGGACTTAGCCATTCGATTACAAGGGGGTACCCATATCTTATCAGCAACTCCTCCTATACACAATGATGGATTTTCATGAAACTTTCACATCACTTTCATCTTTGTAATATAGTGAAGATGTGCACCTCCCATTTTAACATTCTATTTAAAAAAAGGGGGGGGGGGTATTTATTTGTAAGCTACTTACTGCTCACAGTTTTTCTAGTTGATTTTTATGCCCCATTTATGAAAGTAGGGGGGCATATAGTATTAAGGTCCTTTTGTCTGTCTGTCCTTCCCTTCCCCTGTCTGTCCCAAATGTTGCAAGATGAGGTATTATGTCTTTTGGACATATTCTTGTAATGGAAATTGTATGGTTTTGTACAGTGGAAAAATTATTAAAGCAATTCAGAATCTTTCTTTAAAAAAAAATGCCAGGCGCACCATTTTTACACCAATCAATATTGATAATACTTCCAAGAAAAGGGAGCACTAGCAAAAAATACGTAATTGCTATTAAGAATCATTTTATGTGCATAAAGTACAATAATTGAGTTGTCTCTCTTAGATTCAATTTTTGAATCAATATTTTGTTCTGGTCATTGAATTATGAAATATTTTCTATTACCCAACGCTTTCTATAAAAGACCCGTATCAGAGATCTCTGAGCTAAAATTAAAAAAGCCCAATATGAAGAGGCACCCAAAGAAGGGGTGTAATTATACATAGGAATCATGATATTTTTTCTACGATACTCAGTGTATCAGATCCTCGTCAACTTAATGATGATTCTGATGTGGTTCTCAATTTTTGGTTGCCAACTTAATAAAATACATGTTTAGTTTACAGAAAACAATATTTGGATATATATAAATCTGTTAATGGACCACAATACACCATAAAACATATTATTATACTTCAGTAGATTTTTTCTATATAAAATACAGGTAAATAGTTTAACTATTTTATCTTGAATTTGGGAAAAGTACTATTTCCCTAGGGATATAGTACAAGCTATCTCCCTAGGGTAATAATACCGTAATACTATTTCGATGGGTTTTTGCATGATTGGCAGTAGCCGTGGCTAGAGTACCCTGTATACAAAGTAAAGAGTGAGCAGTAGGCTGGCTTTAGTTAAGTTGCTTTCCGATTCAGTATAATAAAACAATTGTTTACTTGTCATGTGGGAAACAGTACATTTGTTTCTACGAGGTACTTCCTATTTCATGAGGCTCATAATTGCCTAAAAGCAACATGTTTTTAAATTCATTAGATATGCATAACTTTTATAAGCACGAAATGAAAACTGACCGTTGTTGAATGAAGTAAGGTTTTTCGGCCATTTTTGTAGTCATTATACCCCCTGCTTGAAAAGGGGAGGTATATAGTGATAGGGGTGTCTGTCCGTCCGTATGTCCGTCCTTCCGTGAGGCCTAAGGGTACCCATCTGTTATCCGCAACTCCCCCTAAACCCCTTGATGGATTTTCATGAAACTTTCACACATTCTTTGTCACATAATGTAGATGTGCACCTACTATTTTAAAATTTGACCCCACTTGAAAAGGGGGGGGGTATATAGTGATAGGGGTGTCTGTCCGTCCGTCCTTGACGCCTAAGGGTACCTATTTCTTATCGGCAACTCCTCCTAAAACCCTTGATGGATTTTCATGAAACTTATACACATTCTTTGTCACATAATGTTGATGTGTACCTACTATAATTTTAAAATTTGATCAGAATGATTTTTGGGGTTTCCCATAGCAAAACATGGACTTAGCCATTCAATAACATGGGGGTACCCATCTCTTATCCGCAACTCCTAATCCCCATGATGGATTTTTATGAAACTTTCACACAATCTTTATGACATAATGTAGATGTGCACCACCTATTTTAAAATTTTATCTGATTAATGTTTTGGGGGGGGGTATTTATTTGTGAGCTGCTCACAGTTTTTCTAGTTTTACAATGGCCCCCTGTTGATGTTAATTAAAAGAAACATAATTTATTTTTATGCATACTTTTAGGTAGACTAACAAAAATAACTGTATTGATCCACCATATTGAAATTGAAAGACTAAGAAGATAATGAGATGTGGAAGTGTACACGACACAACCTATAATTAAAAAGACAATTTAAAAAATTCATAATGGAAAACAGCCAGCAGCCTTCAATGTGACGAGTGGTCGCTGCTAGCTGTTTTGCAATTGGCCTTGGATTGAAAATAAACAACATATGATTCAAGCCCAATCCTAAAGTGCAAATGAAAGACCCTCTTCTTGACAAAAAACAATTAACATAAATTGGACCAATACAAACATCAGCTTTGATAAAGATTCCTGGCTTAGGACAGACACATTTAAAATGTGGCAATCTTTAACTAGTTTTTTGGGCCCAATCTTCCGGCTATTGATAATCAATAACAAAGCACAATTAACTAACACACAGTAAAAATCAAATCAATAGAAGTTCAATTCAACAAGACAGAACCTGAGACATAAGGACAACAAGAAAAAAACGGTACACAGAGATACTCTCTTGAGAACACTCGAAGTTACTGAAAGCTATTAAGAAGCATCTATCAACTGATATAAAAAAATCAAGTATGTTGAATTTAAATCCAACACAACACGTGAAATAATTAATAATTTGGTGATGTATCATCACACAAAACCGACACACTTGACCGCTGTAATACTAAAAAATGACATAAGTTAAAAAAGTGGGGGCAATAAACATTTTAAAGTAAGTATCAAATTATCAATATTTTTACCAAAAAAGACTTAATTCAGAGATATACATTGTACTTGTTAATTTCTGCTGACTTAAAAAAGAATTATGAAACTTTGTTAATTTTTCTTTTCTTTTCTGCTGAAAACTCTAAATGGACTTAGAAATTTATATATTAGACTTTGACAGATTTTTCTTTTCTCTTCTCCTGAAACCCTAAACAGACTTATATATTAGGTCAACCTAACTGATAGATCCAATACTAATCATGCCGAGTGTTGATATTGAACTTTTAGACAATAAAGTACTGTCTATGATATAAGATTCAAAGAACAATTATAATTGCCAGGAGATTCTTCAGTCGAAGGGGAATTTTTTTCTTTGAATTATGCATACTTATATAAAGTGGTGACGCAGTTTTCGTCAGCTTTGAAATGTGACTTAGTTTTAATGATGCAGTGACCTCAGGTTATATTTCAAAATCATGTTTTTAAATTCATTTGACAAAGTGAACTGTTTGACCAGAGACAAAGGAAATAAACACGTCCTTGATGAAATAGTTTTCAAATCTTATTGCGTAAACAATATTTGCTTTAAAGAATCACAAGTTAGATGTCCTTTAATGTAAAATTGTTTTTCAGTGTCCCAAATCTATTATGATTTTTTGACTGGATTTAAAGGAGTGAAAAATCATGGTTATAAAATTTTAAATGTTGGAAAGGTTGGGAAAAGTTTCCTAAGAGATATCTCAAAAACAGCTTGTTACATGCAGCCCAGGCCCTTGATATTATGTGCATATACCCCATAACAAAGAAATTGGTTTCAGGTGTGTTTGGCACCTACTTCAGGATAGTTTCTGTTAAACAAAATCTGGCAGGTTTTGAAATTTTTTATATAATAATAAAATTTTATAGCATCAAATTATCGTGTCAGTACATTTAAAATTGTTTGAAAGTTAATTTTTGACATTGACCAGTCACCTATGATTCTCAAATTGTTAAAACATTTAAAATTTTCATATCTCCAGCCTCTATCTGCAGACCTGTACACATTTTTGTAAAGAATTTCTCAAAAATCATGAACATTGATATAAGAATGATATAAAAGGCAGGTACAAGTTTGCTATTTCAAGCTTTTATACTTCTTCTAAGATTTTCAGACCTTGTGGACACCATCTTGGTTCTCGTGCTGTAGTCTTTGTCTTCATTTTTTTATGTCCTTTGCATCATATTGCAGATTGAAATATATAGGTCATGTTTGCACTCTCAAATGTCATCTTGCTGCTTCCTGGCACAAAATATATTTGTCACAGTTTTTCAAGCAGCTACATGCCAGTTTCTTGGTATATAGCAAATTGTCCTAATTGCCATTTAATACTGGTTACTCATTTACTTCCTGTTTACAGAATATTTAAAGATTCAGGTGACATTAAAAAATGTCTTCCATGGAAGACCTCTGTTCAATGTTAAATGGTTTATATAAGCTCCAGCAATTTGAGAGCTTTTTCTACTAGTCCCCACCCAATGGCACAGAATGCAAAATTAATTTCCTAATTTTAATATGTATCTTTTCACGATACTTGGCAACTCGCATAAAACATTAACCCTCAAAAATAAAATCTGGTAAATACTCATATAAGTAATTGCTTAAATTGAATTTCCCCCCAAAAAACAAACCTTGTGGTATTGTGACTTCACTTGAATTTGACATCATTTTAGTTTAAGAAAAAAAAAACACAGCCTTGTTCTGAATGTATTTGTATTCCTTTAAACCATGCAAAAGCTTGCATTTCTTGATGTTTTTTAGAAATAATTAGTTCTTGTTTAAACAAATGTACATGTATGAGGTACAAAATATAAGAAAGTTACTTTATCTCCAGGAGCTTAACAATAGTTGTACATGTACCTGCATCATAATTAATTTAGAATGTTTAGGAAAATTAGCAAGAAATTTAGAATTTTGATGGTGCAGGTAGGCCAGCTGTACTTCAATGACTTTTTAGCTCACCTGACCCGAAGGGTCATGTGAGCTATTGTCATCGTTAAGCGTCCGTCGTCCGTCGTCCGTCCGTCCGTTAACTTTTCTTCAAAGATCTTCTTCTCTGAAACCACTGAAGGGATTGCATTGATACTTGGTATACATGATCTTTAGGATGTCCTCTACCAAGTTTGTGAATTATATACATGTCGACCGACCAACATGGCCGCCGTTGCTAAAAATAGAACAGGGGGGTCAGACCATTGTTTTTGGCTTATAACTCAAAAAGTATAAGAGATAGAGAAAAACCGAAGCAACCTTCCTTGTTCAGGATCAAAAGCTCTACGAATCTCTCTATTGAGTCGAAGTTGTGAAACGACTCCTTATAGAAGTTATTGCCCTTTAATCATCAAATTTGACCATTTTTGCAGTTTTTGGACAATATCTTGTAAACCGTTAGAGCTAGAGGAAAAGTTAGCATTGCAGAATTGTTTAGCTCATTGAGATCTACAAAAATGATTTCAAGGTCTAAATTGTCAGATCAGCCGTTTAAGAGTTATTCCCCTTTAACTGTTTTTTCCATTAATTTACACTGATTTTCAAAAATCTTCTTCTCTAAAACTACTGAAGGGATTGTATTGATACTTGGTATACATGATATTTAGGATGTCCTCTACCAAGTTTGTGAATTATATACATGTCGACCAACCAACATGGCCGCCGTTGCTAAAAATAGAATAGGGGGGTCAGACCATTGTTTTTGGCTTATAACTCAAAAAGTATGAAAGATAGAGAAAATCCGAAGCAACCTTCCTTGTTCAGCATCAAAAGCTCTACGAATCTCTTCATTGAGTCGAAGTTGTGAAACGACTCCCTATAGGAGTTATTGCCCTTTAATCATCAAATTTGACCATTTTTGCAGTTTTTGGACAATATCTTGAAAACCGTAAGAGCTAGAGGAAAAGTTAGCATTGCAGAATTGTTTAGCTCATTGAGATCTACTAAAATGATTCAGGGTCTAAATTGTCAGATCAGCCGTTTAAGAGTTATTCCCCTTTAACTGTTTTTTCCATTAATTTACACTGATTTTCGAAAATCTTCTTCTCTAAAACTGCTGAAGGGATTGCATTGATACTTGGTATACATGATCTTTAGGATGTCCTCTACCAAGTTTGTGAATTATATACATGTCGACCAACCAACATGGCGGCTGTTGCTAAAAATAGAACAGGGGGGGTCAGAACAACCTTCCTTGTTCAGCATCATAAGCTCTACGAATCTCTTCTATGAGATGAAGTTGTGAAACGACTCCTTATAGGAGTTATTGCCCTTTAATCATCAAAATTGACCATTTTTGCAGTTTTTGGACAATATCTTGAAAACTGTTAGAGCTAGAGGAAAAGTTAGCATTGCAGAATTGTTTAGCTCATTGAGATCTACAAAAGTGATTTTCAGGGTCTAAATTGTCAGATCAGCCGTTTAAGAAATATTCCCCTTTAACTAATTTTTCCATTAATTTACACTGATTTTCAAAAATCTTCTTCTCTAAAACCACTGAAGGGATTGCATTGATACTTGGTATACATGATCTTTAGGATGTCCTCTACCAAGTTTGTGAATTATATACATGTCGATCAACCAACATGGCGGCCTTTGCTAAAAAAAGAACAGGGGGGTCAAACCATTGTTTTTGGCTTATAACTCAAAAAGTAAAAGAGATAAAGAAAATCAGAAGCAACCAGTAGTTATTGCCCTTTAACTGTTTTTTTCTATTGATTTAAACTGATTTCCAAAAATCTTCTCTGAAACCACTGAAAGGATTGTTTTGCAACTTTGTATACTTGAAATTTATTCAAACTTTGGCATAAGAGATCAGGTGAGCAATTCAGGCTCCTGGGAGCCTCTAGTTTAAGGTTAAGACCTGGATATAAAGAAGGAGTACTTAAATTCTACCAGTTTTCAAAGTTTTTGTGCACTGTAAGTTTGCTGACATACACAAGAAAGAGACCAGCTGTCAAAAGAACACTCTTTACTATTTAAGAAGCCTGTGTTTTAGTCACTTACAATATGAGCTAATGTAAAGAAGCCACAAACTCTATCTTCTAATAATTCATCTTAGTGTCTTTATGATGGCAGATGCATTAACCATTGACATGATATTTGTAACAGATTTGATATTCTGGACTTAAGGTCTAAATGACCTTGTAACTTTTTTTGAATTTAGAATTCAGAAGGTCATTGGGTTAAAATATATAATGTAATCAGATTCTGTTATTATTTATTTTCAGGATCTGAACTTTGTAGACTTATGAACTTAATTTTCTAGAAGTACCACATGACAGCAGTGTTATAAGTTCCATGAAGTAAAAATGGCCATCAAATGGTGAGTACACTGCATTATTCTTTCACAAGCTTCTTTAGCTAATTGTTAGATGTTTATATACTTGTCCTTTGAGAGTTTAACTTGCCCAAAGTTTATTTTTATGCCGCTCGACGACATGTCGGGGACATTAAGTTTTACTCATGTCTGTCCGTCCGTACGAAATTTCCATCAAGCTTTTCTCAGGAACTGTACATGAGAATAAATTGAAACTTGGTAGGATGGTTCAGTATGACAAACTGTATGTCTTGAGCGATTTTCAGACCTGTCGGACATCTACTTCCTGTTTGGGACTTAGGCAAATGTGAAAATATGTGAACATGACTATGAAACTTTCCGTCAAGCTGTCCTTAGTGATTATCAGACCTGTCGGACAACTACTTCCTGTTTGGGACTTAGGCTGATGTGAAAATATGTGAACATGACTGAAATTTTGGTCAAGCTTTTCTCAGGAACTGTACATGAGAATGATTTGAAACTTGGTAGGATGGTTCAATATGACAAACTGTACCTCCTAAGTGATTATCAGACCTGTCGGACATTAACTTCCTGTTTGGGACTTAAGCTGATGTGAAAATATGTGAACATGACTATGACAATTTTGGTCAAGCTTTACTCAGGAACCGTACATGAGAATGATTTGAAACTTGGTAGGATGGTTCAGTACCACGAACTGTATGTCCTAAGCGACTTTTCTGTTGTGGGCCTAGCAGGGGCATCTGTGTCCCATGGACACATTCCTTCTTTATTTTTTCAGACTTGTTCAAGACCCTATGATTATTCCTTATTGCTGAATATTGCAATAAGTTTGTGTTATAAATAATATGTGTGTTGTCAGTCATTACAAGTTTATTGTTTGAAATACTAGTACATGTAAATTCATTTCACTTTCTTATTAGGGAAAATTTTATTTGTCTTTTTATACCCCATGCAACGAAGTTGCGGAGGGCATAGTGTTTTGGACTGGTCCGTCCATCTGTGATCAAAGTTTGTGAACGCAACTCCTCTTAAACTACTGAACAGAATTTAATGAAAGTTGGTATGCAAGAAGTATACTATATGTAGTTGTGCACATTACCAGGAATTTTTTATCCAAAACTTTTTGTTGGAGTTATGGGCCTTAGGACTTAGAAATTTGCAGAAAATCCTAAGCAACTTCTCTTTAACTACTGAACATACTTTAACAAGCTTGGTATAGAAGTATAACATATGTAGCTGTGTATTTTATCACAAATTTTTATAGTCCAATAGCAGAACTTGTGGGGTATGTAAGTGTGCTCCTTAAGGGTCTTTTTTTATGATCAGCCAACAATGTTGCAATGTTAGTTTTTCGTCCATTCATTTGATAAACCATCTCACTCACCCTAGAACTTTGATTTAAGTTAAAATGATATTTGAATTTATGGTTGCTGATATAAAATAAGGACAATATAAAAAAATATTGCCAATGTAACCATGACTTTATGACTTTAGTTAGGAGACAAATTTCCCAGTTTTTTTTTTGTTTGTTTCTTTTTTGGTTTCTTACAAATTTGTCATTGCTTGTCTGTTTGGAATATAGTACAGAGACTGTTTTGTCCTCTAGTTTTGATGTCAGTACTCTAACCACAAAGAAAGGTCATCTTGATGCTTTAAGATATAGGCCTTATATGTATATTTTCATAAGAACAATAATTTTAAACATTTAGCACCTTAGCTTTAAGAACTTGTACATTTATTAGACCATTATTTTTTTGTGCTCTAGAAAGGAAAAGTTTTTCTTTTAACAAAGACAAAATATTGCCAAGGGCTTAAGGTCTTTGAATTCCTAATTGCTCTCAAGAGGATTTTTGTAACAGTTTTTTTTACAACAAGATACTTATTTATTATTAGGGAAATTTCCAGAAAAAAATGATGTCATATGGAATGACTGTAGGCTATTTAGTTTTGCAGTCAGGTTGTTTGATTCTCACATAAGCTGCTGAACTCTAGGACGCAGAAAGACAAGATACTTGCCATTGTCTTTGATCTAGGTCAGCTTGAAATAGATTTTATATTGAAATGGCTTGTCTGTAATCATTTTTAATCATAGTATCATTCTTAATTTTAATCCCTTTTTGGTTTCAACTGATAAAATAAGTTTTTATCATCCATGCCATTTAGTTCAAAAATATGATATTTCCAACAATTTTAACAAGAATATTTATACATGTATAATCTATATGAGTTACAAAAGATCTGAAAATAATGTAGTTCTCATTTAGATCTAATATATGATGTTTCAAATATTTTTAAATAGAATATTTATATGCGGTAATCTTTATATGTTACAATCAAAAAGAAATTATCTAAATATGTTTATTTGATTGTTTCCAAATAAAAAGAAAGACAGACTTGGTAAATTATGTTTTCTATATCTGTTTGAGTAAAAGGCATTTTTGAGTTGTTTTCTCTAAAAATTTTCAATTTTTTTCTGTAAGAAGCAGAGGTACCAATGGGGTATCCGAATGTCAAAAGTCCAAAAGGGCAGAGACTAAACCAGTAAACACAAACAAGAATGGGACAAAAACAGACAACACGTAAAACATGGAAACACAAAACAACTGAATATCAATCAACAACGCGAACTCCAGTCGAAACAAGAGTGAACTCAGGTGCTCCGGAAGAGTAAGCAGTTCCTGCTTGCTATAGCACACCCGTCGCGTTGCCAATAGTCCATTCAGCGTGTCAAATCCAGTAAAGTGACTG
The DNA here is from genome assembly GCA_963971305.1 of Arcuatula senhousia. Classification (NCBI taxonomy): domain Eukaryota; kingdom Metazoa; phylum Mollusca; class Bivalvia; order Mytilida; family Mytilidae; genus Arcuatula; species Arcuatula senhousia. The sequence continues at coordinate 53,701,431 of OZ020304.1, forward strand.
TGATAGTGACTGTGATAGTTTTAACACTTTAATTGTGTTGATAGACGGTTACTTTGCCTATGTCTGGCAATGCATGTAAGAAGCTCATTTGGTTCACATGTCATTGCTTTTTTTATACGACCGCAAAATTTTTGCGATCGAATAATGGTATGGCGATGTCGTCGTTGTCGTCGTCGTCTGGGGACATTTGGTTTCCGTGCGATAACTTGAGTAAATATTGACCGATTGTTATGAAATTTTTATATGATGTTTGTAACCACTAGAGGAAGGTTCCTAATGTATTTGGGGTTGGTGGCCCTTACCGTTTTGGAAAAAAGGGCCAAAAGGGGCTAAAACGGGTCGGGGTGTATTGACAAAACTGTTGTAGAATGTTTATTATTCATTTGATTTTGAAAATTCTTTTTTTATTGAATTCCTCATTAAATTCTGTCAACAAAATGTGTCAATGGTTTTGATGTATATTGAACCGTTACATTGCTACAGGGGGCCAAAGACGGGCCACACAAAAAAAATGAACTTTTTTATTTGTGGTCAGATTTTCAAAATCTATTTTTTATTGGAATCCTTGTGAAGATCCCTGCCTGCTTTTTTCAATCAGATTTGAAATATCTCTTACTGTTTTTGAGATATAAGGGGTCGAAGGGGCAAAAAACGCCATTTTAAAAGTTGGTCAAGGCAAATGGTTTTACACAAGAAATTTACTGTAGTGGGCCAGTCAATTGTTATGAAGTTTAAACATGATGATTATATACACTGAAGGAAGCTTTTTATTGCATTTGGGGTTTGTGGTCCTAATCTTTTTTTTAAAAAGGGCCAAAAGGGGCTTAATCGTGTCAAAAATGTCAATGAATATAGAAATATTTTTTTTTCTATTAAATGTTATTGTAAATATATATGTGTCAAATATGCATTTTAAAGTCCACCATAGGTTGAATGTGTAAAAAAGGTTTGTAAGTCCACCATGGGCTGCATGTGACCAAAGCAATAGACTATCCATATTGGGCCTCCAATGTACAGGGTTCAACATGTTGCGGTCGTATCATGCTGCACTCGGCGTAGCTTTTTATTTTATCAGGGACAGCCTGTTTACTTTTGAAATTTTGAAATTGTGGTTTTTGTCTCGCAAGCAAAGCTGAGCGAGACATAGGTGTTACTTAACCAGCGTTAAGGTTTTATGAGCACCTCCATATTTCAAAAACTATAAGTTGATGGAACTTGGTATGCATATGCCCCAGTAGTAGCTCAGAACAGTTGCATCCCCATCTTTTGACTTTGACCTTAATTTTCCGGTTGAATGACTTTGACAATTTTCAATGCATGAAATAGCGATGTTAAAGTTTAGTGAGTGGATGGGAACTACAGTATAAATTCTAGGTTTATAAAAAGATATGATGTTGATTTTACATTTTAGTGACTGTGATAGTTTTCACTGGTACTTTTGGGGAACCCCCATGGTTTCTATTAATGAGGGAGTTGCTCTCCCCAAACATAGGACAGTCACGTTTGGTCCTAATACCAATTGCAAAGAAATAGTAACATTCAGGTTCAGACCAACTATGCAATTCTTGTCAGAGGGAACCAGAATAAATGTTCCTTGTAGTTTTCAATTTTAAGGAGAAAAACCATGACCTTGATGAAAATAGTTTGAAGAAAATAGAAATAAAGCCAATAAAAGAATTACAGAACTTGGAGGATCAATCTCAAAGTCCAAGAGAAAAGACAAAACATGGAAGACACACTGGAATAGTTATAGATCGCAATTATCCTGACTTGGTACAGGCCTTTCAAATGAAATGTGGGTTAAAGCAGGTTTTATGGCACGCCAAACCTAGCTCCCTCTTCCATTGCAATCTTAGGGACCGGTAGTAACACACAACGCAACACGGTTGTGAAGACATAATAAGGATAAAAAGATGATCATCTCAGTACAACAATCAGCAAAACACTAATCAAAACAAACACGAACCAATCCGTTCAACTTAATTTTGAATTTTTCCACCAGTGGCTGATAACAAAGGAAGATTTTTTTTTTAGGTACAGTATGAGATTTATTTTCTTGTAACCTTGGTCTAAGAGTCGATCACGGAGACAGCAGTGTTGTATAAAAAAATCAGAAAAATTTGTACAAGCCCTGGCATATCAAATAAATTGTGAAATATAAACACTGCAAGCAGGTGAGGTAGGTATGTTGCTTTCAAGGTTAGGGAAATTAATAATTTGAAAATTAAAGTCGTCTCTAATTTATCGTAAATTTTTGTACTGAGATGACCATCCTTGTCATATTCGCAATGCAAATCCAAGAATGATGTGAAGCAATTGGATTAAATGGTGGTTTTCATAAATTGAAATGTTAACAAACATAAATTTGTTTCTTGTTTATGTCCATAAAACCTATATAGATAGGATTACATGTATATGTGCATGCTAAAAATATTATATATATGACTGATTTGTGATTAATTCCCCATAAAGAACAGAATTAATATTTCAAAGAATTAAAGTGCAGGCCACATAAATGATGTCTTCCATGGAAAAGTTCAATTCTGCTTATCATAGATCTACTTGTATGAGTCAGTTGGAGAGTTAAGTCAGTGACTCGACCTAGTTCACATTATGATAAAGTTGATCAAAATTGCACCACAAGATTGTTAAATCACAAGGAAAGACCATATGAAATTTGAAGCCATATTAAGCTTAATTCATAGGCAAAAATCCATGTAAATGCAATTGACATTTTCAAGATACGCAACTCACCAAAATGTCAATTACTAGTTAGAAACCTCTTATTTTCTAGTTTAAGGATTATATTCCATATGTCTTTGACTTATCTTTGATCGGAGAATTTTTAAATTACATTATTGTTCTGCCTAATTGATACCTTTTTATTGGGATTCATCACGTATCTGAATGATTCAGGGAAAAAATTATTGTATAGTTGGACGTCATTGATCAGTTTTAATAAAGATACACTTGAATCTCATTCAGCAAGTTTTATGAACCAGTTAGCATGGCTATAGAATGTACCAAGTTCACATGTTGTATTTCATTTTTATACCCCATTTAAGAAAGTAGGGGGCATATAGTGTTTGGGTCTGTTTGTCTGTCCTTCTGTCATTGTCCTTCCATCCATCCTTCCATCTGTTCCTTCGACCATCTGTCCCAAATGTTGTAAAGGGTCATCATATGTTGTATGGACATATTCTTGTTTAATAATATTCCATGAGGACTTCAGGTGTGTCAGTAAGAGATCTCCCTAACAAATCTTCCCTTTGGCTTTGCAAGATTAAACATAGTATGCTCGAGTCAAAATTGCACTAGCAAAATATTAACTGAATTTAACATTAGTGCTTTAGTTCTTATACGGTAAAGGAAGAAATGTGTTTGATACTCAGGGAATGTTGAAATTATTGTCTGACACAGTGCATTTCTGGTATAAATAAAGTAGTTGTATTTTTATACTGTAGATGCGTAATATCCATTTTGTAGTAGATTTAAAAAATGTAGGTGTCCTTTAAAAAAATAACCTACAAATCATATAAATATATATAGAGTACTGATTAAGAGTATAAAATATCACATAGGAACAATTTCAACCTAATTTTAACACTTTCCAATATTGTAATATTCTAACCTAAAAACAACCGCTAATTACACACTAACGATACTTTAAACATAGGTTGTTAGCATTGCCGCTAGAAAATCAAGTAGTATGTCTTAGAAATGGCGTCATTAGAAATCTGAATTCTTGTCTGGAGTACAATTCTCTGATGTCACTTATATTCGTCATTTCCTCGCTTCTGACGCTTGTATTTGATCGCACCAAAAAATAAAATCTAATTGTATTCTGTTTTCAGTTGCTTAATATATTGTATTACTGTACTTAAGCATGTAATCTTAGTTTAAATTAAAATTCTTCATTTTCATCCTTTAGGAGGTTTATTTATTGATCAACTTAAAGGCAAAGTTTTGGGTCATTGCGTTCATGTTTTTAAAAAGTAATTTTAAATGTAACATGATTTAAGTTCAAATTTATATCATTAACCATTAATATGATCTGATGTGTAGTGTATTTGTTAAAATGACTTTTGTCATTTGTCATACACAAATGGTAAAAATGTTTTTTTCATTTTATATTTATTGTTTTTGGCCAGATTTATAAAATAGTAAATCGGGGGTGGGGGGTTTTGCATATGGGTTTGAATTTTTTATATTGTATCAGTTAGTTTTGTATACTCTGAGACTTCTTATCACAGCCTCTTGATAATGGTTGGTATACAGCATCAGCATGGGATCCCATAATGTGGGATTTTCATTTTAGGTCTGTCGCTCACCTACTTCCTCAACAGTTTAACAAAATCAGACTGTTTTTATGCCCCCCCGCAAACAAAGATGGGGGGTATATAGGAATCACCATTGTTTCAGTCTATCCACATACCTTGTAAGCCCAACTCCATCTAAACTGCATAATGGATTTTGATGAAACTTTACATGAAGGAGGTACATCATATGGAGATATGTGTGAAGAATTTTCATTGCAGTTGGATATCATAAGGGGGAGATAATTGGACTTTCTTTTTTCACTATAGTGACCAATATGAAGTGGGGGTATCTCTTTTTAAGCTAGCTTGATCACAGTATTCCTTGTTTACTTTGACAGATTTTTGTCCTGCCTGGGACGAATAGTCGCCAAAGGCAAGATATAGGTATTACTTTCCGCCGGCGGCAACGTCGTAAACTTTTTTATAAGACTTTTGTTGACAATTAATTGCTTGAAAAGTTTAATAGCTAAGCACCTGATATTTAGTATTCAAACATTTCAGGTTATGGTCTATCCAACTGTCACCATGCCGTGTGACCCTGACGCAATTTTCACGCCCCAGTTCCTCTGTGAACTTAGGTCTTATTTCACACCTTAAACTTTTTTGTAAGACTTTTGTGGACGATGAATTGCTGGAAAAGTATGATAACTAGGCATCTGATATTTGGTATACAGACAGTTCAGTTTATGGTCTATTCAACTGTCACCATGCCATTTGACCCTGACCCCATTTTCACGCTCTAGTGACTCTGTGAACTTAGGTCTTTTTTCAGGCCGAAAACATTTTTGTAAGACTTTTTTGGATGATGATTTGCTGGAAAAGTATAATAGCTAGGCAGCTGATATTAGGTATACAGACAGTTGAGGTTATTGTCTACGCAACTGTCACCATGCCTTGTGACCCTGGCCCCATTTATACGCTCTAGTGACTCTGTGAACTTTTTCAGGCAAAAAACCTTTTTTGTAAGACTTTTGTGGACGAAGAATTGCTAGAAAAGTATAATAGCTAAGCATATGATATTTGGTATACAGAAAGTTCAGGTTATGGTCTATTCAACTGTTACCATGCCATGTGATCCTGACCCCATTTTCACGCTCCAGTGACTCTTTGAACTTAGGTCTTTTTTTCAGGCAGAAAATTTTTTGTAATACTTGTGTGGACAATGAATTGCTTGAAAAGTATAATAGTTGAGGCATCTGATATTAGGTATACAGACACTTTTTGTGTTTATTTCAAGAAATGAAAGCTTAGGTAGTTGATTTTAGTGATAGTGCCGGCAAACAAGACATACTTATTATCAGATTATGTTGCTCCTTATGTTGTTCCTCATCTGTTACAAAAATTCTGTCATAGTTTTCTCAGCAGCTACACTGTACCCCCTGTTCCAAAAGTAGTTAAAAAGCAGGATACAAATATCTTTGCTGTGCTCAATTTTAGGTGTGGATAATCCAGGTCTAAAATGGCAAATTTCAGGGGCAGGATGGATGACAAGATGGTTGGGAAATTTTTAAAATTTCTTTCTGAAGTTCAAATATATTTTAAAATGATTTGATACCAAAGTCATCTATGACAGTATATGTAAATGCAAATTCTAATATGGACCACGCCCATGAAACCATGACGACAAGCCGTGTGTAAATTTCCAATAAACACCGGGTCCACGTCACAGTTTCTTTAACGCTAAAATCAATGACGTCATAATATATTTTGTGCACAAAAACAACAAAAATGGCAAACATTTTGTCTTGCACAATAATTCAACGGAAAACACAAAAATGCATATTAGAATAGAAATAATCCATGGCCGCCCGTGGTTTATTGGAGATTTTAACATGGTATCCATTGTTTTCGTTTATTTTACCCCTCGCTCCGCTGTGCTCCACTCAGGGTAAAATAGTAATGAAAACAATGGCAACCCATGTTAAAATCTACAATAAACCACAGGTGGCCATGGATTTTTTCTTAAATGTTCTCATTTATTAAGGAAATACTTGGCATTAACTTTATTTAAGTTCAACAATTTAAGACATATGATGTATCTATAAAGTGCATTGCCTGCTTCTGTGTCATATGACTTAATAAAAAATGGAGCCATAAGCAGCAATAAAGTGTTGATGAAAATACGTTTTTGAAATACCACACAAATCTATTTCCAGTATTATAATGTCAAAAAAAGAATATCTTCTTCAGTGTCTATTTTGATATTCTTTAATAAAATTCTCGTCAATGGATACAGTAAGGATTTTGTGGTATATATTTATATAGAAGTTAAAACCTATTCTTGAATTTGTTGCTTTTGTTATTGGTGTTTTGAGACAAATAAAGAAACTTAATAATATTTATTTTTAAGCGTTTCCTTATATAAAAGTACATCTTTTGTGCACTTGATATTATGCACATTGTAATTAAAACTGACATCGCTTTATGAAGGTCACATGCTTGAACCAGTGAGTGTTGGACTTCTACTTCCTGTTTGGGACTTCAATATTTGTCAAGCATTTCTCAGAAACCTTACACATGAAATGATTTGAAATTCTGCTGATTGGTTGGGTATCACAAATTGTACATCATTGAATTTCAGACCTGTCAGACCACTACTTCCTGTTTGTGACTGGGTCGAATTCAAATATGAAAATTTCCATCAAGCTTTTCTCTGAAACAGTATGTAAAACATTGAATTTGAATTTGGCTGGGTGGTTTTGGTACCACAAAATGTATGTCTTGAGCATTAGCTGCTAAATTGACCATGGTTGCTGATTAACTGAAAATGAATTTTGGCGTTGACCATGGTCAACCATGGTCAGTTAAGGAATGACCATGGTCAAGGAAAATTGACCATGGTTGACCATGGCTGACCGTGGTTGACATGATGGTCAATAAATGACCATGGTTGAACCATAGCTGAGCATGGTCAAAAATGGGGAAAACCATGGTTGACTGTGCTTCAACCATGGTCAACCATGGTCACGTTTCGCAGGGGAACTTTTGGACCTGTCAGTATGCCACTTACCCTTACTGATGTGAACTGAATTAATATTAAAACTTATGTACAGCTTTTCACAGAAAATAAACATGCAGAATGGTTTTAATTTGATACTTGTTGGTTAAGTAATATAAATCATTATGTCTTAAATGATGCTCAGACCTCTGTGGTGGATCCAGAAACTTTCAAATGGGGGGGACACAAATTATAAAAAAAAAATTCTGGGACCTCTTATTTCATTAAGTTCTTAACTTTTTTCTGTTGAATTTGGGGTGGGGGCGCCCTACACAGGGACAGCTGTATCCCATTCTTCATTTACTTTGGATGAATTTCATGATATGAAATCAAGGATATTAATAGGTGAATGTTTGGTGGGAAGGAAATAACTTTTTGTAACAGTTTTGGTATGCAGCATCAGCATAGATAGGGCCCAATCCATTTCAAATGATCACCACCTGCTTCTTGCTTAATGAACTTTTTCTAGACTTTTTACTTTGACAGATTTTTTGTCTGTACATTTCAAGACTTCAGATTCCTATGAGGAGGTCAAAAGTCCAAGTGGTGTTAATTCTAGCAAAGATTAGTGACCTTATAATAGATTTTCTGTGGTAAGTTGTTTTCAAATGAAACAAATTTCCCTTCATTATGTCTCCATACTAGAGTACCTAGGGACCTCTAGTTTACAGTAAATGATAATTAACAGAGAAATTGATAACACCAAGAAAATAATAAATTAAATCATCTCTGACATAACTAACAAAATAGAATTGTCCAATACAGTTTTGACATAATTGTTCAAAATTTCAAGCCAATTGGAGATGACTTGGTAGCTGTAATAGTTAATGCTATACGGCTTTAATTGATATTGATCTTGTGATGAACTTAAAATACGCTTCAGACACAGATAGTATTCATGATCAACGTAGCATCAGTGATGGTCTGATCTTAGCTGCTGTAGTATTATGGGGCCAATTCTCATATTCGTTATGAGGGATTTTAGTTAATTAAAGAAATCTATCAGAACTGGTTGTTTTGCTTATCAGAACAAAATACAGGATATTTTTTTCTCCAGGACTATTGGAAAGCTCTTCGGAAGAAGATACACAACTGATTTGCATTTTTTTATTTTTTGCCAATTTAAACAATGTCTAACTGGTAAGTTTTTGAATTAATTCATTTATTCATTTATTTGTTTTATTGTTTGAAAGATGAAGATATTTCTTAAGGATTTATTTTTGTATGATCTTAATTATATTCTGGTATCTTTGAATTATTATATCTGCAGATATATTTTTATTTATTATTACCATTTTTATTATTTTTTCATTTTTTTATTTTTTTATTGTCAGTCTGTGATTTAGATATCATAAAAAGATACAAAATATTAGAAAAAAAGAAGACTATATCTGTATGTTATGATAACTTTTTACTGATCATTCTTCAAAGATTTGAAATTGAGGTGAAAATGCAGTTAAAATGTATTTTTGTAAAGACAGTGTTTCAAATTGTAAATAATTGCCCTAATTTATTTGTTCCATCTGAGTTGTTTTTAATTAACTTTTAAGAAATAAAACAATCATCATAGTAGTATGTGTTTGTGGAGCCTTTAAAGTTGGTTACTGTGATTTTATTTATTTTCGTGGTTTGATGAAAAAGAATCAGTTTGTGGATTCCTAACTTCATTGTTCTGAAGTTAGCAGCATACAGATCAATGTAAAATTTCTCTTTCGTGAGGGATAAAATTTCGTTGGTCAAGGTCCCCCACGAAAACTGATACCCCTGAATAATAATGAAACCACAGTATTTAGTCTGTCTGTCTTTTCCTAGGTCTTTTTTTTCTCATTGGGAACAATATCTAGTATTATGTTATAAAGTTTGTTCTCTCCCTGAAAATAGGAAATAAATATTAAAAGTTAAATTGATACTTTACTCACTTATTGATTGAGGATACACAATAAGAAAGCTAATACTTAAAAAGATGTCAACTAAAAGGTCATAATGATCTATATTTCCTCTTGATTAATCAAGGGACCGTGTTGAGTTTGTGCATACCTCAGGTATTGTTTTTTTTCATTGACCATTTACTGGTATATCAATTTGATCCTTATCTAAAATCTTGATTGGTACAATTGTACTACAGGGTTATTTGAGGTTGCAGTGACCTAAATGGCGGTTGTCCATTGTGGTTTTTGTCTCGCCTGCGAAGCAGAGCGGGACATAGGTGTTACTTTACCGGCGGCGGCAACGGCGGCGTTAACTTTTTGGAAAAGTTTTATGAGCACCTCCATATCTCAAGAACTATAGGTCCTGGGTTGATGAAACTTGGTATGCATATGCCCCAGTAGTAGCTTAGCATAGTTGCATCCCCATCTTTTGACCTTGACCTTGATTTTCTGGTTGAATGACTTTGACAATTTTCAATACATATAATAGCAATGAAAAAGTTTTGCGAGCAACCTCCATATCTCAAGAACTATAGGTCCTAGGTTGATGAAACTTGGTATGCATAAGCCCCAGTAGTAGCTTACCACAGTTGCATCCCCATCTTTTGACCTTGACCTTGATTTTCCGGTTGAGTGACTTTGACAATTTTCAATACATATAATAGCAATGGAAAAGTTTTGCGAGCACCTCCATATCTCAAGAACTATAGGTCCTAGGTTGATGAAACTTGGTATACATATGCCCCAGTAGTAGCTTAGCACAGTTGCATCCCCATCTTTTGACCTTGACCTTGATTTTCCGGGTTGAGTGACTTTGATTATTTTTATTGCATATATTTGCAATGTTTAAGTTCTATAAACATCTTTTGATCTCAGAAACTGAAAATCCATGTAAATTCAAAATATAGTGGAAGTAAGAAAGAATAATTGTTTCTGATGGTGCTGGCAGGCGAGACATACTTTAGTGTTAACTCTTGTTTTCTAAATTGCCGCTTAATTGTGGGCTGTGTCGCGTACACTTATTCCACATCTCATTATTTTCTATATTTCTTAAATAATTTAATGGATTGTAATTTAAAGTACTTTAATACTTGTAGATCATGTAGAGGGTTCTGACTTTTGATCTTATCAAATCTGTTATAGAATTCAAAGTAAATTTTCTAATTTGTTGAGAATTAAAATTTTTGGTTTGCCTGACCAACAAAATCAGAAAAGTTATTACCTAAAAACAAATCCTAACAAAAGGTGTTTGTTTTTGGGGGTTTTAATTTTATTTTCAGGCAACAATAACATGGTGCATTGATTCTTCGCAAAAAAGGATTTGTTAGTCTTGAATACACTAGTTTTAAGGTTGTTTTTATTCAATGTCATATATTCCTTCTGGAGTAAATAAATTAGGTTTATACCTTTAAAGTCATTTTATATCTCCATAGAAGACAGTGATCACCCTGTCTGTCTGTCTGTCTGTCTGTCTATCATCATATTTTGTTAGTGCAACTCCTTTAAAACTGCTCGATGGATTTTAATGAAACAGGTACATATATGTATGGAAAAGTCTATGAAGAAATATAAAGTCAGGGGAGATAATTATGGAAATATGTTTTCTAAGATAAAGTGCAGAATGATACAGTGGTGAATGGGAAATCTTTTTGTGAGCTAAATGCTATAATTTTTCAACAAATCTGCAAAAAAAATACGAAAAATTTGAAGATATGGTTTCAAAATAATCAGAATAATATACTAGATGCTAAATATGAACTTTGATAATTATATTTAATTAAGTACTTTAAATTCAAAAGCTTTTTTGAAGTAAGAATTTAATGATATTTTTACACCACTGCTTGTAAGAGAAGGGGCTATATTGCAATCACTTTGTTTATATACATTTAAAGCACGATGTTTTCATTCATATTAAATTGATGTTCTATAAAAATATAGCTAATCTAAGAATTAATAATGAAGATAGTTTTCGTTTTTTTGTTTAATTGTTGTACTTGATTAAATAGGATATTTTTGGTATCAATTGCCAGTGCAGAAAATGGTTGTGTCATTGCCTCATCAAACAGCAGTATAATATAATGGTAAATCGTGAGCTCTTTGTTGTAATTATATATTTTGTAATAGACAGAGAGTCTATAATTTTATTTTATTTGACATGTTATACATTTACCAGCACGACTGTATGATGATGTTTAAAAAAGGTGTCAAAGTCCAAAGGCCTAATGCACTCTATTGTCAGCTCTGTCACGTCATAGGGGCACCTAGATAATAATTCTTTTGACATTAGAGTGTTCAAAGGGACAAATGGATGAAACAATCATTTCAAATTAATATCATGTTGAAGACTGCCAGCTGTTTTCCATTGTGATTTTTTAAATTGCCGTTTCTTTATGTTGGTTGTGTCACGTACACTTATTCCACATTTCTTTACTTTTGGTCTTAGTACCCTGGATGAGGAAGCCTTATAGTTGCACTTTGTGATCCTCTGGGTCTGTCCATATAATCTGTCAACAGTTTTTTTTTATGGCCCGACCACGTATGTGGATCGGACATATAGTTTTACCCTTGTCTGTCTGTACATACGTACGTTTGTAACACTTTGGTTAAGTTCTTGGGTAAGGTCCATTACTCGGATACTAGATGTTGGGGGTCAATGATATTTCACCACCAGATGGGTCTTGGGTAGGGCTACACCACCCGCTAGAATTAGGTCACTGTGACCTATATTTTATGCATGAACGACTTTGGTTAAGTTCTTGGTTAAGGTCCATAACTTAGATACTAGATGTTGGGGGGTCAATGATATTTCACCACTTATGTGTCTTGGGTAAGGTGACACCATCCACTAGAAATGAGGTCACTGCGACCTATATTTTACGCTTGAATGACTTTGGTTAAGTTTTTGGTTAAGGTCCATATCTTGAATACTACATGTTGGGGGTCAATAATATTTCACTACTTGATGAGTCTTGGTAACATGGCACCACTCACCAGAAATAAGGTCACAGCGACCTATATTTTACACATGAACTTTTTTGATCAATTTCTTGGTAAAGGTCCATATCCCAGGTAATTCACATATAGGGTCAATGATATTTCAAGAATGGGAGGGCCATCCTGTGGCTCATAGACACATTTTCTAGTTTTACACTAAATCTCATGTACTAAATAAAGGAATTCAGATTTGAAATTTTACACAGTTATTTTAGAATAGCATGCTAAAATTTCATGAAAAACCATTCAAAAACTCCAGAAAACGGGTGGATTTAGATGGGGGTGAAGGATGTGCCCCCTCCCCTAAAACTGACCAAAATTATGTTTTTTTGCATAAAATCCTTAAAAGCTTAGATAAATATTTGCTGATCATGGGATATGGTTTAGGTCTGTTGCTGATCTACTTCCTCTTTGCAGATTTATATGGCAAGCCAATGTGAACTTTATTCCTGATTTATTAATATCAATAATTATTTAACATTTTGACATAAATGGCCAATTATATAAACTAAGTTTTCTAACAGTTTTCTCAATCAGCAATTACTTAACAGTGTTTGGTATATGTGGGATTTAATTTTTGGTTCGTCATTATGACCACATATACCTCCCTTTAGCAGTTGACATTTTGACTTTTCGCAGAATGGTTTGAACAATATGCCCGGTATGCATTTGCACATGCTTTACAGGCAAATTATTCAGACCATACAAATCACTTGAATTTCAATGAAAACTTCAGGCTTTGGGGATAAGACAATTAAATATAACAGCTTGAGGCATGATATTCAAGAACTTTTATTCAATGGTCATGTTCTGAAATGATTTCATACAGTTAGTTTTTGTAGAAAAAAGTTTCCACCTTCTTTGGTAGACATCGATGGCAAATTTGAAGAATTGTTTTCTTCCTTGGACAGCTATAGATTGATGCATGACGAATATTGACCAAAAGCCAATAGAGAATAAATAAATGTTCCGCTATTTCCATTAAATTACTGAATCTGCAGCTATTTATAGCATCCTTCAATGAATATTACCATCATACCGACTCCATGTTACGATTCTTCTATTGTGTGAATTGTTACATTGTTCCGGATTTATTGAATTGATGAGTGTGCAATATGGTTTATAATTTCTTAAACATAATTTCATCTTAGTTGAATCAATATCTCTCTCCTTCTCTTAGATTTCCCACTTGCAATCTTTGGTCAGTAATTCTGGTTTATTTATATATTGATTTTTCGGCTATAAATATCTCAAGGTGCTTTGCATGTCTTTACAATTAACACATATGGTTGTGGTTGTTAAATGTTACCTCTTTTTGCTTAGAGGCTGCAATTTGTAATTATCCCAAATAAGGGGAAATGGCTCAGATGGGATTATAATTCTGTGATAAATGCGGATGTCTAATTACATCTTTAGTTATTGGTCAAAAATCCTCTTACTAAGAAGCTGCTTGCTTCCAGGGTAGAAGAAGATTGTAGACAGATTTAAACCAGTTTGATTTGCTTAAATCAACTCTTGATGACCAGTAGTCCGTATTGCTGAAATACAAAGCTTCTACAACCCGATCGAGTTGATTATGGAATTTCTAACATCAAGAGAAATAAATTTAATTATGTTAATGGCGAGGGTTTGCCTAGCGATTAAAATTTCAAATTTATTTCTCGAGATGTTAGAAATTCCATTATCATCGAGAATTAATTTGTAGAAGGTTTTTCTCTAATGTTAACAGGTAAGAAATTGCAAAAGGTCGCTCATCAATTGCACGTGGAATTACGCTGAGAACAAATTTCTCTCTAGAGGTGAGAAATATTTTTTCACAACTGGTTGAGAGGTTGATAAATCAGATGAAAATTAGAGAAAGTAGTATCTCAAGTTCCTGTCAGGTTAAGATGTTATAGTCACATTTCTGGTTGTTTCAGTTCCACACACTTACTGTATTTTTTAGGCATGTGGAAAATTTTGCGGTTGTGGTGAAAAAGGAAAATGTAATTTTCACGATTTTTGATAGTCATATTGGTGCTTTGATATGATCCACTCATGTGTTAAAGTTTTCATGTCCTGATGATTGCTGAAAAAAAACAGAAACTAAATCACCCCAAAAAAATCCTTTCAACAGTATACAAATGCTACATTGGTGACAAAAATTGGCTTATACAGAGTGGCCATGAAGTAGACATTAGCTAGAGTTATGTCACTCATAAGAGTGGGAGATGATGTAGACATCTCGGCTCTGTTCTAAATCATTTATTTGTTTGTTATGTCAGGCCATTAAGGAATTTTTTATCTCACTCTTTTAAAGTGTCCATAAAATGCCTTTATAAAATTAAAGATTCCTTAAACCTTAAAGATAGAAGTATCTTTGTTGCATAAAACATTGTTATTTGATGATTTTGTCTAAATAGTTCTAAGATTCTTATTTGATTATATTTAGTGTCATTGACCTATAACAACCCACATATCTTAATGTTTTGTCATTGTCTCAAAATTTCCATTTGTTAAACAATCACTGATTGAAGCTGCCTAATGAGACCATATGCGGAAGTTTTTTAACTTAAACCATTGACTTTTGATATTTGATTCTGTCTTATGTTTGGTTTCATTCAATATTAATGGCGCTTGAATGTCTAACTTATCTTATATGGTACCAGTACATATGCACTAATTGGAGTTGCCTTCAGATCAAATGTGGCAGGTTTTTTTTTTACTTACTGTAAAACATTGTCATTCGATCTATGAGTCTGTTGTTAGGCACCAACCATTTGATTTTTTTTTTGGGGGGGGGGGCCTGGGATTTTTTAAAAAAAATATTCTGGCTTTGATTTTTTGCCAAAAAAATAGTCTGGCCATCTTATAGGGCGAAAAAAATAATCACCCAGGCGAAAAGTCATGGTCACTGTCCATGGTCAACCATGGTCGACCATGTTTGACCATGGTCTGGTGACCATGATCGACCATGGTTATCTATGGTCGACTGCCTTCCGTTAATTGGCACCATGGTCATTAACCATGGATGACCATGTGTGACCATGGTCGACCATGGTCAACCATGGTCAAACATGGTTCTATTATTTTCAGAAAAAAAATAATGTATCAGTTTACAATCCAAATTAACAATATAATTTAATTTTCTAAGGAACAAAATTGATTTATTAATGCGAATTCTGCATGCAAATTGTAGGTAAATCTATTCCAAAACATGACTAAACTGAAAAATAATTTAATGTCTACAATTTGTAGTGACTGTTTAATGTTGCCATGATATCTCAACAGTCGTTTCCATTATAGATTGAAAGAATTTACACTGATCTTGATTTGACTGTACATTTTGTTCTTTATCTCTTTGTTATCTACATGTCTGCACATTTTTTCACAATCATATCCTACTTGGCAACACAATAGGTTCAAATCTCCATACTAATAGTAATTCCCAATCCATATATATGTGGAACTATTTCTGTAAAATGCCTCAAAAGGTCTCCAACTGACAGGTTTAATGCACAAATATAAGAAATAAGATTACTATATGCCCAAACAAGGTTTTAAATAAAAAAAGAAAGAATTATCTCATTAAGTTATACTACTTGTAAACCCATTTCAAGTTCTCAAGATTAAAAAAATAAATATGATTGGTAAAAGCAAAGGGAGATAATTGTCTACCATGGTCAGACTATGGTCAGACCATGATAAACCACAAAATTTATACCATAGTTCTGCCATTCATGATTGACACTGGTAGGTGAAATGTGAGCAAATTTTAATTATTCTATTGTTATGTGCAGCAATCAAGACTTTATTAGGTCTTGTTAAAAATGTCAATAGAACATTAAAACCAAACACCAGTTGGGTAGCTGAAAACAAACATGTAAGTCAATTAGCCTTACATTTGTATAAGTGAAATAAAGTCACCTCAGGTTTGATATTCTATTAAGTCTTAACCATTTTAACAAAATATTATATTGTTTTATTTAAAAAATGCAATTTAAATTTTTTATGGACCATTGTCAACCATGTTAAGTACTTTGTGACCATGAACTACCATGCTCAGCAATGATTGACCATGATTTTGACCATGGTCAACCATATACTGACCATGGTCAAAAAGTATGGATCATGGTTGACCATGGTCAGTTTCGATTTTGACCATGGTCAACCATATACTGACCATGGTCAAAAACTATGGATCATGGTTGACCATGGTCAACTGAAACTGACCATGGTCAACCATGATGCAGACTTTTTGACCATGGTCAGTATATGGTTGACCATGGTCAAAATCATGGTCAATCATTGCTGACCATGGTAGTTCGTGGTCAACCATCTTGAACCATGAAATACCATGGTGACCATGGTCAACCATAGTCATCTTTTCGTCTGGAGTGGCCCTCATTTTGCACATTAGAATAAAAGAGATTTTCTGGACAAAATTTTCTAGCATTGAGTGTATGGGAAAAAAATAAGCTGGCCAGCACAGCGGTCGAAAAAAAATTCCCGGCTCGGGTGAAAATCCCAGGCCCCCCCCCAAGAAAATTAAATGGTCGGCACCTATAATGATATTCAGTGTGTTACTCCAAACTTATCTTGATTTCTTTTTACACATGTACACCAGTACAATCATGTGCACTTAATAGAAGCTACATTTAGACCAAACGAGGAAGTTTCTTCTTTACTTAAAACTCTAACATCTGATCAAATTCTATGAATCTGATTGGATATAATTCAATATCAATGGCTTATATCTTAGATTTTTTTTACAGATGTTACAGGTAATGCACTAATAGGATTTGTCTTTAGAAGATATGTGGAAGTTTTTCTTTTTTATTAAACATAATGTCATTTGATAATATTTTACACTTTTCAGTGTCAGTGACTCCAATAACCCACTGATCTTTATTCTTTTTCCCAGTGTCTTAAAATTTCTGTATGCTATCAGTACATATGCACTTATAGAAATTGCATTGAGACCAAAGACAGAAATAAAAAGATTTTCTTTTATTTTTAAACAAATTATCTTTTCAAATTAAAATCTATGTATAATCAGTGTTAATGACTCCAGCAGCCCACTTATCTTAATGTTTTGGTTATTGTCTCAAAATTTCTGTATGTTACACAATCACTGAGAGATTCTGCCGCCACAGACACCAAATGCGGAAGTTTCAATTTTACTTAAAACACTGTCAGTCTAATTTGATTACATTCAGTGTCAATGGCTCCAACAACCAACTTATCTTAATTTTTTTTGTCATCGTCTCAAAATTTCCATAATGTTACATATGCTTTATTAGGAGCTACCTTGAGACTAAAGACGGAAGTTCTTTCTGTTGCATAAAACACTGTCATTTGATATTCTAAAAGTCTCATTTGATTATATTCAGTGTCAATAGCCCTGCAACCCACACTTATCTTAATTTTCTTCTATTACTGACTTAAAATTTCCATATGTTACATATGCACCTATATGAATTGCCTTCAGACAAAATGCGGAAGTGTCTATTTTACCTAAACTTTTCATTTGATGATATTCTTTGTGTGCAGTTAACAAGTCAAAGTTTATTGAATGTTTATTGCCTCCTTCTACTTGAGGGTAAAAGACTACAATACAAAAATAATACGAACTAATTGATAATAACACAAGTACATGCAATTTCAAAGATATGAAGTGTGTAATAACAAACAGCAATATGACAGTAGTAAATTCAGATGTAAAGTTCGTTTTAAACCTAAACTGCGATAAAACCCAAAGATGAAACTAACCAAGAAAACAGATATAATATAATACTATGTGCATATGATTAATGAATTCACGGGTTTTTATTTAACAACAAAGCAAATAATGCTTAACATCCCTATTAAAAGTCTTTGCTTCTTCAATTATACAAATAATTATAACATTAAACAAACATGTCTTTTTGAATGTATAAAGAAACCCACAACGGTGAATAACAACATACAAAGAAAAATAATTTGTCGATTAACACATCGTGTACAGTGATAAAGTGAACGAACGCACGTGTAGAACTTATCATCTTCGATTCACACTTTGCATACAGTGACACTTATGTACGTATCAGAAGAAGATTAATAATATGTAAGTTTTGATTA
Organism: Arcuatula senhousia; assembly: GCA_963971305.1. Classification (NCBI taxonomy): domain Eukaryota; kingdom Metazoa; phylum Mollusca; class Bivalvia; order Mytilida; family Mytilidae; genus Arcuatula; species Arcuatula senhousia. The sequence continues at coordinate 53,719,769 of OZ020304.1, forward strand.
AAAGATCAAAATATAATTAATTAAACATTTGTCGGGAAAATAGATAAAGTAAATAAAATGTAAAAACTTACTCTATGGGGTGTCAAACCAGCATAATAAAGAAAATTCCATCCTTAGCTAATTAGCGGATGTTGGCAAAGACAAAGGATTGTAACTAAAAGATAGTACAGAATGGTAAAAACTACGACATTCATTCCGGAGTCAGCACACTCCCCTTCTGATTTCAAATCGAAATCACCATAATAAACAAAAACAATATGATTACAAATGTCTAAACTAATACTAACTACATACTACTAATATAATAAATGAACAAATCTAATATAAGTTTAACTTCAGAACATTACAATATTTCACTGATGATATATCAAATTGCTTCAATAAGTTGAACAAGTTCAGAGATTGGCCTAACATAATTTTTTCTACAACCATCAACAACAATTACTACTTGTACTTTCCTAACCTTTTTATCAGCACTTTCGAAAACTTTATCAATTATACCCATTGGCCATTCACTTCTACGTGCTTCATCTCTTAAAAGAACAATGTCTCCCTCTGTAAACTTATATCCGTCCGATTGCCACTTGGCACGCGTTTGGAGCGAATGTATATATTCGGACCGCCATCTTTTCCAGAATTCGTCGGAGAGACGTTGGACCAACTTCCACTGACTGCGGATGGCGTCTTTCGTGCCAAACTCGACTTCACCACAAACGCCAGCGAAAACGGAAGGCTTCTGTGTTAAAACCATTGACGGCGAAAGAACAGAGGGATTATCAGGATCGACAGACAACGGCACTAGTGGCCTAGAATTAACAATCGCACAGACTTCACACATGAAGGTTGACAGTGTTTCATGTGTCAGATCTTTATATTTGTTGTTGAGTAACATGGCATCCAGTATACGCCGACATGAGCCAATCAAACGCTCCCAAACCCCACCAAAATGTGAAGAATGAGGAGGATTGAAGAGCCAAGTTACGTTGTTCTTAGCTAAGTATTGCGCAACTTCGCCTTCCTCGACAAATACAGCATCTATTGAAAGTTCTTTAACAGCGCCTATGAAATTTGAACCCCTATCGGACCGAAATTGACGTACGGGTCCACGAATCGACACGAATCGGCGAAGGGCATTTATGAACGACGCGCTGCTCATCTCTTCTATTATCTCCACGTGTATCGCTCTAGATACCAAACAAGTGAAAAGTAAGGCCCATCGTTTGTTTGAAGCTGATCCACCGCGAGTGCGTCGCACCACGACTGGCCATGGGCCAAATACATCGACACCGACATACGTGAAAGGAGCGTCTGTTTGTAACCGATCGGAAGGAAGATCTGCCATTTGAGTCCATCCTAATTTACCACGCAATTTCTTGCAAGTAACGCACTTGCTTATTAAGCTGTTAATCATTCGTTTCATGCCGATTACCCAAAAACCTGCCGATCGCACGGCTCCTTCTGTTGAAGTTCTCCCCTGATGCTGTATCTTCGCGTGATAATGGCGGATAATCAACATCGACACGTGGTGGTTTTTCGGTACGATAATCGGATGTTTTTCCAAAGATAACGTTCCGATTTCCTCTTTACTTTCTTTCATATTAATAAGTCGACCGCCGACACGGAGAATTCCATGAGAATCAATTAAGGGTTTTAGCGCACGCAAACCACTGTTCTTCGGGAGGTCTTTACCACCATTGATTGCCTCGATTTCACGATAGAAAACCTCGTTTTGAACTTGACGAATGACGACGCGTTCAGCTTCTTTCTGGCAAACGTGATGCTTTTTGACAGAGACACAATCACGTATAGTTTGCTTCAAGCGCCGTATCGCACCTACCAACCGGGACCACTCAGAAAAACGTTCGAAACGACAACAGCCCAATGACGACTTCTCGATGAACGTCTTAGAACTGATTATTTCCGTTCGCACTTCCTTGTCCTTCTCGGGACTAATGAGCGGATAATGAACCGACTCGGCTACACTTTCGGTCTGCGATAAGACGGAGGGACCATTGATCCACGCACTTAATGAGAGGTTTTTAGCTCTGAATGGGCGCGTCGCGAGATCCGCTGGGTTTTCTTCTGTTGGAACAAAATTCCATTGATCTGGCGTAGAGACCGCTCTAATGCGACTGACACGATTTGCTACGTAAACGTGAAACCTTTTCGTTTCGTTCCAAATATAACCCAGAACGATTTGACTGTCAGTATGGAACTTGAAATGTTCCTGTTTCAAGCGGAGTTCTGCTTTAACAATTTCCGCTATTTCTACTCCTAAAACCGCTGCACAGAGCTCTAAACGCGGAATTGTGTGACCGTGAGAGGGAGCAACTTTTGCTTTACCCATCAGAAAGCCGATATCGCTGTTTCCGGACGAAAATACTTTAAGGTAAGCCACCGCTGCTACTGCTTCCTTCGATGCATCTGTAAAAACGTGCACTTCCAGACGGCTGGAATTCTCTACTGAAAATTTACAGTACATTCTCGGTATACTTAAATCATGGAGATACGTAAGCGACTGTACCCATTTCTCCCATTTGCTTCGGAAGCTTTCGTCTAACGGTTTATCCCACTCGGACGACGACGATGAAGCCATGACGTCACGAAGTAATTGTTTGCCCTCTAACACAACCGGCGCCACGAACCCGAGTGGGTCAAACAAGCTGTTTATTGTGGATAGCACACCACGACGCGTGAAAGGCTTCCGTTCGGTCTCCACATTAAAACCAAACGAATCGGTATTTATATCCCATGACACACCAAGGCTTCTTTGAGTAGGTAAAAATTCTTTACCGATTTCTACGTTTTTAAGATCTTTCGCTAGATCTTCCTTGTTGAACTGTTTTAATACTTCTACCGAATTCGACGCGATTTTGTGTACTCTTAACCGACCGCCATCTCTTAGCTCTTCTTGTGTCCTCTTAATGATGTCAACGGCCTTCTCAACAGATGGACAACTCAAAAGCCCGTCATCAACGTAAAAATCGTTGTTCACAAAATCCTGTACTTCGGACCCTGCTGTCTCGACTGATTTACGCAACCCGTAAGTGGCCACCGCAGGAGACGGCGAATTTCCGAATACATGAACGGTCATGCGAAACTCGTCTAACGGCTGATCGAAATCATTTTCCCGGTGCCACAAAAATCGTAAGAAATTTCGATGGTCCTCTTTCACGCGGAAGTTGTGGAACATTTGTTCTACGTCGGCCGTCACGGCAACTCGTTCACGACGAAACCGGAGTAAAATGCCTTGAAGACTATTAGTTAAATCCGGTCCTTTCATCAGCGCTTCATTCAGAGACATTCCATCGTGCTTAGCGGACGAATCGAACACCACTCGAATGGATTCGGGCTTTCTGGGGTGATAAACCCCGAACATCGGCAAGTACCAGCGCTCTTCCTGCGGCGACAAGCTCGGAGCTTTCTCGGCGTGACCGCGATCAAAGATTTTCTGCATGAAATCTTGAACATGTTTGCGCTTGGTTGGGTTGTGGAGCAGGTTAGCATCGAACAACTTAGCTCGCCTATGCGCTTGAGCCCTATTATCCGGAAGCGGTAACCTGTCCTTTCGGAACGGAAGTGGTGCTGACCAGAAGCCATCACGGTTTTTCTCAAACCCTTCATTCATTAATTTAACAAACTCGACGTCCTCGACGGAGCGACCAATTCTCTCATCGTTTTCGGTCTTTTCAAATAGGCGAATTTCATTTGGACACGGTTCCAGGTTGGTCGGACGCCCGTTCATCGCGACATAGGTCTTATTAACATTTATCTCGGGGGAATGGGCCTTTCCCAAACAAACCTGGCCTATGACGACCCAACCGAGCGGTAACCGTTGCGCGAACGGACAGTTGTCCCCGTTTGTTCTCTGTTCTTGAACGAAGTGTGCACCCGGTATATCTCGGCCAATAAGCAGTTCTATTCCGACTTGATCGAGTACTGCGGGAATGAGGGGCGCTACCGAACGTAAGTGAGGATATCGCATCGCAACGTCGGGAGTTGGTATCTCGTTTCTATTTCTCGGGATATCGTTACATTCGGTAAGTGTTGGCATTTGGAGGGTACATGTACCATCTAAAGACTGAACCACATAACCACTACTTCGTCTTCCACTTGTCTCCACCTTACCTGCACAGGACACAAGTGAGTAACCTATATCAGGGCTATTAACATTAAATCTATCAAACAAGTAAGAAGAAGCTAATGAATTACTACTCTGATCATCTATGATTGCATAAACAACACAAAAATCATTAGGTTTGTCTTTTTGATACACTTTTACAGGTATAATCTTTGCACAAGATTTGCTAGTGCCATAAGGCTTGCCACATATTTGAGTACATTTTGATTCGATGTCGTTAGATTTAGTCGTATCATTATTGGACTGTTTCTCCCCTTCGTGACAATTTGAGTCTACGTGAAGGGCAGTGGGATGGGCGTTGCTTTTACAAACCTCACACTTGACATGTGCTGCATCTTTACAGTTTTTGGCTCTATGTTTAACTGACCCACAGCATTTAAAACAAATGTTATTGTTCAGAACAAACTTCTTTCTCTCATGTATAGGCTTTTTGCGAAACACTGAACACTGGTTTAGCGTATGAGTAACTGACTTGTGAAGTGGACATGCAGGCTTTATTTCTGACTTAGCCTCACTTTCGATGGTTTCGGTCTTGTGGACAGACACTGGATTTCGTATTTCACGCCTTGCTGGTGGTCGGGATGATGTATTTTTTGGTTCGCTGTTGTTGAAGTGGAAACTGGGGTCATTCTTCATTTTCGCAATCCTCAGTATAAAATCGTGAAAGAACGAGAATGGGGGGAAGGCTACTTCCTTTTGCAGCTTGTATTTTGAAGCTTCGTTCGTCCATTTCTCCTGCAAGTTCCACGGGAGTTTTGACACTAGAGGATTTACTCCTGTAGACGAGTCAAAATGAGCAAACACTCCAGCATAAGCAGGTTGACCTTTCACTGAGCTGATCTCGGACACAAGGTCTGCTAGTTCGTAAAGTCTCTTGGGTTCGCCCTTTGGTATATTGTGAAACGTGGCGATTCGCTGTTTCAAGTATTTCTCAACAATTTCTGGTGCTCCAAATCGTTGATCAAGTCTTTCCCATATTTGTGACACTGTCTTCCCTGAATCGCCTGCGTTGCAAGCCCGTAACGTGAAAGCTTGTTTAGAGGATTCCGTACCAAGATACCGAATTAGAAGATCAAGTTCCTCTGTGAATGAAGTATCCAACTCCTCCATGATTCCTTTGAAGCTGAGTTTCCAAGACATGTAATGCATCGGATTGTCATCGTATCTATTCAGTCTTGACAGTATTAAGTCTTTCTTTATTAAAAACCGACTGAACTCGTTCACGGTATTTACAGGTCGGTTGTCAGCGTTTTCTCGTGCACCCTGCGATTTCGGCGTAAACTCTTGAACTGTTGGATTTAGTGTTGAAAACTCATAATTCTTTTGTTGGATTGATTTCTTTGGTTGTTGACTTGTTGCCGTTTGGGTTTCATTTAGCTGATAAGGTGTGCCAGTGATGAAGTTAACGGTTGGCTGATCGTGACTTGCAGCTACTGTTGAGGAAAATATTGGCTGTGGTCTACTATTTACGGATTGAGAACTTTCGGTGAAAACCGCCGCTTCGTCCGTAATTTTACAGAGTTCGTTAATATAGCTCGCAGTTCTATCTTGACTGCTTATACTTGGGGCAAGGTCACTTCTAGCTACTGCTGATTCCTTCAGATCGTTTATCTCCCTTTCTTGGATTGCGATGTCACGCTCAGCTCTTTTGATCTTTAATAGAGTATCTAGTTCTGCTATTTGTTTCTCGATTTTCGATTCCTGTTTTAGATATTCCAGTCTAATTTTGCTGGCTTCTAAGTCAGTTTGCTTATCTGTTAAACCACTGGCTATACTTTTTCCAGAACGCATAGAGCCACAATCTGATTTTGTAGACATAGCTGGCTTACTGGAACGAGGGCGTTGATTATCTAGCCGATGTATGCAACTGTCTATTTCTAACACCATATCCTTTATTGTATCAATGTGCCCGTCAATTGCTCTTGTGTAGGCTTGCTTCTCAGCGATTAGCCGATCCATAGCCGTAGGATTGGAGTTCTGTGGTGTATTCATTGTGCTGTCTGAACGTAACGCAGATCTTTTACTGTGCAGTTAACAAGTCAAAGTTTATTGAATGTTTATTGCCTCCTTCTACTTGAGGGTAAAAGACTACAATACAAAAATAATACGAACTAATTGATAATAACACAAGTACATGCAATTTCAAAGATATGAAGTGTGTAATAACAAACAGCAATATGACAGTAGTAAATTCAGATGTAAAGTTCGTTTTAAACCTAAACTGCGATAAAACCCAAAGATGAAACTAACCAAGAAAACAGATATAATATAATACTATGTGCATATGATTAATGAATTCACGGGTTTTTATTTAACAACAAAGCAAATAATGCTTAACATCCCTATTAAAAGTCTTTGCTTCTTCAATTATACAAATAATTATAACATTAAACAAACATGTCTTTTTGAATGTATAAAGAAACCCACAACGGTGAATAACAACATACAAAGAAAAATAATTTGTCGATTAACACATCGTGTACAGTGATAAAGTGAACGAACGCACGTGTAGAACTTATCATCTTCGATTCACACTTTGCATACAGTGACACTTATGTACGTATCAGAAGAAGATTAATAATATGTAAGTTTTGATTAAAAGATCAAAATATAATTAATTAAACATTTGTCGGGAAAATAGATAAAGTAAATAAAATGTAAAAACTTACTCTATGGGGTGTCAAACCAGCATAATAAAGAAAATTCCATCCTTAGCTAATTAGCGGATGTTGGCAAAGACAAAGGATTGTAACTAAAAGATAGTACAGAATGGTAAAAACTACGACATTCATTCCGAAGTCAGCACACTTTGTGTCTCATTTGATTGTATCCAGTGTTAAGGGCCTTAGACATTCCATAGTTTAAAAAAAAAGGGAATTATTCATAATGTTACATATGCACTAAACAGTGATGCCTCCAGACTGAAGATGGAAGTTTTCTCTGTCACATAAAACATCTTCATTTGATTTTCTATGTGCCTCATTTAATTATATTCAGTGTCAATGGACTCCAACGACCCATTTATCTAAAAAAATTGTCCGTACTGTCACAAAATTTCCATATGTTAAAATTTTGCACTAAGAGAAACTTCCTTGAGACCAAATGCGGAACTTAAACTTGGAGCTCTCTGTGGAATTTGTCAAACTTGTTCACTGATTGTGTCGTCAGAGTCAGAATTAAGTCTTGTGTTTCTTGGTATGGTTAACCACATCATTTTACCAATATCTTTTATACTATCATTATTGCAAAAATTGTATCCTTTGAGCTTTTGTTACTTTAACTTATCTCCAATACTTTGTTATTGGACTAACAATTGTATTATATGCACAGACAATGTCTAAATGTTGCTGTAGGTAAGAGGCATATAATTTTTGAATAGAAAAAAATATGTTGATTTGTTTTTGGAACAGCAACACTATCATATAACTAACATCATGGTAGTAACATAGACAGGACCTTTTAATATTACATTTATGCAAACATGAACAAAATAGAGAATCCAATGGGACATCAAAAAAAGAAGTTTTGAACATTTTTATTTCAAATTTGATGAAAATCAAACTACACAATATAGAAAAACAATTCAGGTGCAAACAATTGGTGCAAGTTTTCAAATAGTAGCATATCCACAGTTAGGCTTATAGAGTATGTTAGCCTCAACCTTGAATACTTAGAAATTTTAAATTCAAATTTTGTATGCTTTTTTGGCCATTACTGTCCTAATAATCATCTCATATATGAATATTTTTATTTGGCCTGTTCTAAATTGAAACTCTGCATCCACCCCTGTCAAAGACCCCAACTTTGAATGCAGGGGCCGATCCAGAAACTTTGAATGGGGGATTCAGAGTATAGTCTACTGAGAACAAAAAAGGTTCTTTAAAGTCAATTTAACAAAACTTCTCTGTGAAAATAATTAAACTAGGAAAGAGTGTTCCAACCTCAGATCTTAGACAGTCAAAAGTTGAAGAAGTTATTGTACTTTGAAAATTTGTAGTTTTTATTCAAATGTCAAAAATATTTTTTAAAAAACCTCCTACATTTTGTGATTGGTATTTGTAGAACATTTTACAAAAAGGAAAATAACTTAGTGAGGGTTGGTGATATTTTGATCATGTAAATTCAGTGGGTTCTGTCTCTTATATTTAGATTCTTTAATTACAAAATCATTCTTTTTACAATCATTTACAATATTATGGTATAACAAAACTCCCACACTTTTTCACTTTTTAAAAAAAGTTTTCCTCATAGATCTCAGTATAAGCCTACATCAAAACAAGGAATAACACCTGCTTTCGCCACTACACTGAACAGAAACTGCGTAATACAAACAGAGTCGTATAATTTTTTAAAAGATTTCAATATTTGTCAATCAGGTGCAGTTGTGGTAGTATTTATCAGATACAAATTACAGATCCATTTCTAATAATCAGATTTACATGGAACCATATGGTACAAGGAAGATCTTCAAAGGTTTAGAAACATCAGAGTTCTCAACTGTATCTCTTCCTAGTTCTGTAAGATAGGCAGAAACTAAAGGGAAGAGGTGGTAACCAAAAAAGTGGTCATTGGTAAAACATGGTAATGGATTATAAAATGGAATGATATTGAAGTCTGATCCAGACTTATTTTACTGACAATGGAATAATTCAGGGTAGAAAACTGATGCATTTGGAAATAGAAATGATAAAAATAAAAAGCATTAGAATACACATTTTTTATTTTGGATATCTGGACAAGGTTTTGATACTATGGAAGCCCTGATGTGCCACGACCAAAAAAAATAATTAACTTGTGCACAGTTCGCACAAGTTTCTATCTTGTGTGCAGGAGTTTGTTATCTTGTGCACAAGAGTTTCAAAACTGGAGCGCACGAGTTAGTAATTCGTGCGCACAAGTTAGTAATTCGTGCGCTCAAGTTTGAAACTGGTGCAAACTGGTGAACACAAGATAGGAAACTTGTGTGCACAAGATAACAAACTCATGCGCACAAGTTAGAAACTTGCACACGATAAAAAAACTTTAATGCACAAGTTAGAACCTTGTGCGCACCAATTAAATATTTCTTTGTTCGTGGCACATCAGGGCTTCCAATTACTATTGACATTATCTTTTCATAAAATTGACAGTGTTATGCCAGTATAGTAAGTTATTTTAATCCTTGTTTGATATATTTGTCTCCAGGATGATAATTTCAGAGCAGAGACAATTAAAATGCTGGTCTGTCACAATTTTGTAAGTGATCTCAAGTTCATGCATTACAATTGCGACAATATTAATACCTTGTACAACTTTGAAACTCATTGCGATTTTTTTGCAAGTTATGCACCTTTGACCAATCACATGGAATTGAAACTTTTTAAGCACTATTACACAAACAATTTTTGATTTATTATTTAAATTTATATAGAGAAAAATGAGATTTGGAATAATTGTATGTGACATAGCTCAAATAAACAAGCAGTATAATAGAGGAATGAGGCCAGCATAGTATGGTTTGTGCAGTTAATACCTTTGACTAAATGCTGATTATCTATTTTTTGGAAGTTATGCCCCTTTGACCATAAAAAATAATCAAATTCAACAGAAAGACATTTGCACATGTAAAGTCACATTTATATACAGGTTGTCATATTCTCAACAGCAAAGAATCAGTGTTTTGCATTAGAAGTTGAAGTCAATTGGAAATAAAGAATAACCAGTAGTTTAATTTATAAGGCTTTTGGATATTATCATTTTAAAACTTGATGATCTAAGGGGGGACTCAGGACAAGAGGAGTCTTCAACCTACAGGGATCTTGAATGCAGGCCAAAATGAACCATTTGCACATCAAACCACAGGGGCCTGTGTTCAGTAAAAAAAATATATCCCCCTCTATCCCCTGTCACAATTTTCCACACGGATGACCAATTAGAAGAATGGTTAAAGTCCATTCCTACTGACTGACGCCACATTAACCCTGAAAGAGGGGATAAATATTTTTTACTGTATAAAAGCTCCTGTTATCAAACTTGAAAATTGCCCCTTGAAATTTTGTTTTCCTTATAAAAAAGTGGTGAATTGATGGTCCTGTGCTAAAAAGGTCTTACCATAATCCCTGCAAGTTGAACCCCAATTTATCACCCATATGATCCCACCTTTTACCCCTAAATCCTGGCTAATTCCTATGCCTTGATTTTTGTCTCGCCTGCGACGAATGTCGCAAAAAGCGAGACTTAGGTATGGTGATTCCGGCGGCGACGGCGACGGCGGCGGCGGCGTCCACAATTGGTTAAAGTTTTTGCTTAAGTCTGTTTTATGTGAACTAGTTATGTTACACCATTGATATTTGGTATGCAGTTGCATCAGCATCAGTACAAATCAGTTTTAAAAGGATTTCACCTGTATGCTCCAGCAGTCACGGTCTACTGACTTTGAAATTGTACACTGATTTGGCCGAGGTTAACCTTTTTTCTTAAGTCTGTTTAACATGAAGCAGTTATAGTTCACCATTGATATTGGGTATGCAGTTTCATCAGCATCAGTACAGATCAGTTTTGAAAGGATTTGACCTTTATGCTCCTGCAGTCACGGTCTACTGACTTTGAAATTATACATAGATTTGGCCGAGGTTAACCTTTTTTCTTACATCTGTTTAGCATGAAGCAGTTATGGTTCACCATTGATATTGGGTATGCACTTGCATTAGCATCAGTACAGATCTGTTTTGAAAGGATTTGACCTTTATGCTCCTGCAGTCACGGTCTACTGACTTTGAAATTTTACACAGATTTGGCCGAGGTTAACCTTTTTTCTTACGTCTGTTTAGCATGAAGCAGTTATGGTTCACCATTGATATTGGGTATGCACTTGCATTAGCATCAGTACAGATCTGTTATGAAAGGATTTGACCTTTATGCTCATGCAGTCATGGTCTACTGACTTTGAAATTTTACATTTTCATACATTTGTTTAGCATGAAACAGTTGTGGTACACCATTGGTATTCAGTATGCACTTTCATTAGCATCAGCGCAGATCAAGTTCAAAAGCGTTTCATGTGTATGCTCTTGCAGTCACGGTCGACTGACTTTCAGATTTTATAGCTAATGCTGATGTGGCCAATGTTAACATATTTTTGTTGATTTTGTCAATTTGACATTGTGCATCATTCTGCAAATCTTAATATATAGAAAATTATATAGATACTTAAAATACTTTTGTATTTACACCAATGGGTTTCATTGCTTTCTTGTATCATTCCAAGTAATTTAAGCAATATAATGACAATTTAGATGGAAAATTTGGATGCAAAAGTACGTAAGTAAGTTTTAATGTATATTTATTTATTCCTTTACATACACTGTTACTGTTTCATTCCCTTGCAGGTTATCACTATCTTAATCAGCATGCTTTCAGGAACAACTTTTAAGTTTGATTCACACATAGATAATGTCAAGGTATTGTTCATACTAATACATGTTATTTTTTATTATTGTTTATCATAAATTTTATTCTTAGTCTTGAACAATTTATATAAAATAATTTATTCTTTATTGATATAAGCATCACAATCAAATACACATAAAATAAAAATATAAAGTATATGATAAACAATTTGTTTCCATTTACTACAGGTTTTTAACTATGGCAGTCTCAACATTTCTTCTGAGATGATCAGGATATACAGTTTCCTTTTGAGGGTGAATGTGGATGATTGATTTGAAACATTATATTTAACTGTACTTTTTATCACTGTTAACATTTTAGAATGTTTTATCCACAGGAGAAAGTCTTTTTTTTTAAATACCTATTTAGATATTGTTTATTTCATTCATTTATAATAATCTTTTAGAAATTGTTGCTCATCTGTGGATTTTAAATATGCACTTTATGCCCCCCCCCCAAGATAAAGCCTTTATTAAATGCATAGTTGGCACATAATATGTTTGATAACATTGGGCATTGTTAGTACATTATCCTATTTACTAATTATATTTATACATTACATAACATTAAGCAAACATTTTTTGATACGTTAAAATTTAACAATAGGAAAACATGATTGTTATGTATAGTCAATTTAGTCTTTCAGTTTACTTATAATAGTACAATAAACTAAGAAAACAGACACCAACCTTCATTTAATACATGTATTATATCAAGTAATTGTAATAATTTATTTTTCAAAAGTTTTTTAGGAGTTTAAAAAAAATGTTTACTTTTTTATTCTTGTTTATTCCTTTGACTATATACTATTTTATTGTTGTGAAAATCTGCACAATACACGTATACCTGTTCCTACTCTTTTGTTTCATTTGGTAATTCTTTTTATAGGAAGGCATTACCTGTTGTCCAACAAAGGGGCCCACTTGTACTTCGGCAACATATTCACCTGTACCACATGTGGGAAAACCTACAAAACCAGAGTAGGCCTTCAGAAACATTCATGCCACATTTGTTCGATCTGCAAAAAGTCATTTCCTACCAACCAACAGTTACAACGCCATCACTGCAAGGGTGAATTTCAGTGTCCAAAATGTAATTTGATCTATACATCAGAAAAACGCTTACTGGCACACAAATGTAAATTTTGTACGGGTTGTGAGAAGATCTTTTCAACAGTTCAGAAACTTTCACGACATTGCTGCCCTAATAAGATTGCTCAACAGAAATTTACACCTAGGCAAAACCAGAATGGGAGCATGAAACCAGCTACAAATGAAAAGTCAGCCCCCCAAGGACAACCCAATGATGTTACCAACAAGGAAAATGAAGACTGCAAAAAAAGTGGAATCAGCAAACTAGAACAGCTCTCTCAACAAAATGATACAGATCTTCAATTAGTTGCTGCTCGTGTAGAAGTTTATCATTTTACTCCAATAGACCTGACATGGCAAATGAACAGATGTCAAATGCTTGGAATTACTCTTGAAGCTCCATCTATGCCATTATACAACACAGACTATGATAGTGAAATTGGAAGACCAAGGAACTTAAAGCGTATTGTTGGAGATGGCAACTGTTTCTTCAGATCAATTTCATTCATATTAACTGGAACAGAAAATTACCACCCCAGACTGAGACAAGCAACAGTCAATCACATGCTTTCCCTTGGAAATAAAATGGCATCCATATTACCTAATACTCAATCACCAAATGCATATATTCAACAGAAAAAGATGGACCAATCAGGAACATGGGCTACAGAAGTGGAAATATTTACAGTTGCTGATATGTTGAAAACATCCATATTCATCTACTCCTCATTACACAGCTGGATTGAATTCTCAGCGTCTTATCTACAGCCACAAATTGCTCCATCACCAAATGCAATATATATAAATCACACCAATGGAAATCATTATGATGTTGTAACTTCAACTTCAACTGTATATGTTCCAGTTATTGATAATGATAAACAATCTTGCAATGAACCATCTAACAGTATTAATAACAGACCAAGCAGAACGGAATATTTTAGGATCTACAAGCAACAGAAAAGACAAAACTTATCCTATCGTTCAAAAGAGACTGAAGCAAAGAAACAAAAAAGATCTGATGATTCCACTGTTCAATTAAAAGAAAACTTGTATAACAAAAAAAGAAGGTCAGACCCAACTTTTATACAGTTCGAGAGGGACCACAACAAAGCTCGAAGATCTGATCCCAAATTCCAACAGTTTGAGAAAGACCATAACAAAGCCCGAAGATCTGATCCCAAATTCCAACAATTTGAGAGTGACTACAACAAAGCTCGAAGATCTGATCCTGAGCACCAACAGTATGAGAGGGACCTCAACAAAGCCCGAAGATCTGATCCCAAATTCCAACAATTTGAGAGTGACTACAACAAAGCTCGAAGATCTGATCCTGAGCACCAACAGTATGAGAGGGACCTCAACAAAGCCCGAAGATCTGATCCCAAATTCCAACAGTTTGAGAAAGACCTTAACAAAGCACGGAGATCTGATCCTGTGTATAAAGAACGAGAGCAGCAACATGACAGAATAAGGAAAAGATATAATGCTTCATATAATAAAGTGGAAGACGAGGAACAACTGATTGCCACATTCAAACAAGACGTATCAACAGCCTGTAACTACATCTGTTCCTGTTGTGAGCAGCTTTGGTTTAAAGAATCAGTTGTTAGTATATCTAGAGCTAGTCGTGTGCAAGAACCACTTTATTCCCAGTGCATACGAGGAGTTATTAGTTTTGATGGAGCTGAATACCTATGCAGAACATGTCTTAGTGGGATGATTAAACGAAGACTTCCAACACTAGCAATGTATAACAAGCTTGGATTTCCACATAAGCCAGAAGTTTTGCATCTCAACTCACTTGAAGAAAAATTAGTTGCTCCTGTCTCAACATTTTTCCAAATGAGAGAACTACCAAGTGGACGTCAACATGGAATACTTGGGAACGTTGTCAATGTACCAGCTGATAACATTTCTACAGTAAAGATGTTACCAAGGCATCTCCCAGAATCACAGACAATACCTGTTAAGTTGAAACGAAGACTCCGATACAAATCACATGTAATGTTCGAAAACATTCGACCTAACCATTGTATTGCTGCTACTAAGTACTTGCTTAACAAACCATTATATAAGACTTATGTAACTGATGGGTTAGATGAAACTTGGTTGCCTGAATGTACAACAAATCAACTGGAATCAAAGTGGGATAGTTTTATTCAAAAGAAGAAACCAGAAGAACCAGATCTAGTACAGGGTAGTGATGAGAACATTCCAAAAGAAGATGAAGACAAACAATCTGAAAGTAGATCAGTTAAAACAAGTGATGATATAGATGAGGAAGACAACTGGAGTGAGACTGAAGACATTGATGATGAAATTTTAGCAGAATGTGATGGTGTTTATGACACAATGCTGTATCCAGATAATATAGACGACCAGAGAAAGATATTGTCTTTTGCTCCAAGTGAGGGAAACCGGCCTTGCAATACTTTTGGAAACAGTATAGAAGAGTTGTCTTTTCCAGCAATATTTTGTGGAGAATCTCGTCCCACCAATAAAGAAAGAGTTATATCCATCAAATACAGTGAAATTTGCAAATCAGAATTGAGAAATCAAGATCGAAGAGCAGCAATGAATATCACAAATATTTTCTTCAAAGCAAAGAAACTGCAAATGAAACAAATACAAGATAAGATATGGTTATCTATGAAAAGGGTAAAAACCTCAGGAAAACGCCTTACTGCCAAGGAAATGAGGGATGAGTCCAACATCGAACAACTTGTAAGATTGAATGATGGATTTAGAATATTCAGAACCTTGAGAGGGTCTCCTCCTTATTGGGAACATGCAAAGAAAGACCTTTTTGCCATGGTTAGGCAGCTTGGACTGCCAACATTCTTTCTGTCAATGTCAGCAGCAGAGACACACTGGGTACCACTTTTAACATCTCTAGCCAAACTTATTGATAAACAGAACTTCTCAGACCAAGATGTTGAGAACATGTCTTACCAAGATAAATGCAGACTGATTCGTTCAGATCCAGTTACGACAAGCAGATATTTTGACTACAAAGTCCAGAAGTTCTTCAATTCATTCTTACAGTCTCCACTTCATCCTCTTGGTGTTGTCCAAGAATATTTCTATAGAATAGAGTTCCAGCAACGAGGATCTCCTCACGTACATTCAATACTTTGGGTAGAGAATGCTCCTGTGCTGCATGAATGTGACAATGAAGAGATTGAGAATTTTATATCTAAATACATTACTACTGATAGACAATATCCCACTGACAGCAGTCAACCTGACTTTGTCCGAGTGCAATGCCATCGTCACACCCACACATGTAAAATGAAGGTTAAAAAAGAGTGCCGATTTCACTTCCCATTACCACCTATGACCAAAACCAGGGTGTTGGATCCCTTACCATGTGATATATGTCCAAAGGAATTAAAGAAACACAAAGAAAATTACAAATTGATTAAAGAAGAACTGGCTAATAAAACAAGACTAGATTCTTCATTTCAAGAATTCATCAACCAACTTCACATGTCAGAAGAAATGTATGTCCTTGCCATCCGTTCCTCTTTAAAAGACACTAAGATCTTCTTGGAAAGAAAACCAGAAAGTATTCGAGTCAACAGTTATAACAACACTGTACTAAAAGCATGGTGTGCCAACATGGACATCCAATTCATCACTAATGCATATGCCTGCCTCATGTATATCGTTAATTATGTTAGCAAAGGACAGAGGGGGATGAGTGAACTGTTGAGAAGGGCTTGCAATGAGGCAAAGAAATCCAACACTGACATTAAGCAGCAAGTAAGGGAAGTAGGCAATAAATTCTTGAAACATGTTGAAATATCTGCACAAGAAGCTGTTTACATATGTCTACAGATGAAATTAAAGAATTCTACATGTGGCCACATATTTGTCAACACATCACCACCAGAAGATAGACCTTTTATAATAAAACCTTCGGATGAACTTGAAAAACTACCAGACAATAGTACAGATATCCAATGTGGGAATTTAATACAAAGGTATTCTTCTCGACCTAAGTCTGCAGAGAACATGTTTCTAGCTGATTTTGCAGCATGGTACGATATGAAAACAACACCAGCAGAAAGAAATAAGAACAAAACAATAGATGAATTAATTGAAACTGACAATGAAGACAACATAGAGGACTGTACTTACAGTAGTGACGAACATGAAGAAGAAGACCATCCACAGACATTAATGTACAGGAATGGTGTGATGATGAGAAGGAGGAAGAAAAAGAAAATTATCAGATATGTCAGATATTCAAAAGAAAAAGATCCTGAAAACTACTATCGGGAACAGTTGTTATTGTTCATCCCATGGCGGAAAGAAGAAAAAATATTTGATCCATATGACAATTATGAACAAAAGTACAGAGATGTTCAAGAACATGTAACTATGAACAGGAAACTTTATGAACACCACAGTGAAGAATTAGAGGCAGCTGCAGAACAGATAGATAGAGAACTAGATGATGAGGCTTATGATGAAGTAGCACCTAATGCACAACATGTAGAACTTCAAGACCTAGACATGATGGAAGAACTTGACTTGCAAAAAGAAGGAGAAGATTTGTTCACAAATTATGATATTGGAGGCAATGAAACTTGTGCTGCTGGCACAGATGTCAATGAAGAACTTGTTAAGAACAGAATTTCAGATGCAGAATTTAGAGTAATGGCACAATCAATGAACCGTAAACAGTATGAATTTTTCTACCATGTTTTGAAGAAGGTTAAAACAACAAATGACCAGTTCATGCTTTTTCTTAGTGGGGGTGCAGGTGTTGGAAAAACAAGATTGACTAAATGTCTGTTCCAGGCACTCCTCCGTTATTTGAATGTAGTTGAAGGTGAAAACCCTGATCAAATAACAGTTCTACTCACAGCTCCAACAGGAAAAGCAGCATATTTGATAAATGGTAGCACCATCCACAATGCTTTTCACATTCCTGCCAATCAAGGATTCCAGTACCGACCACTGAAGTACGAGTATTTGAATGCTTTAAGATATAAGTTAGAACACCTCAAGATAATCATTATTGATGAAGTATCCATGTGTGGAACTAGAATGTTTTCTTTTATTAACCAAAGGCTACAAGAAATCAAAGGAATAACAAAACCATTTGGAGGATTGAGCATAATCACAATTGGTGACCTGTTTCAATTAAAACCAGTCATGGACTCATGGATCTTCAAACAGCCATCTGGAAAATCCACTGAAATTCTTTCAGAAAACATTTGGCAAGAACGCTTTTTAATGTATGAATTGACAGACATCATGCGACAAAAAGATGACTTGTTCTTTGCAGAGTTATTAAACCGTGTTAGAGAGGGAAATCAAACAAAAGAGGATTTACAATTTTTGAACACCAGGAAAATTGATGTTAAAGACCCAGGTTACCCAATAAATGCAACACATTTACTTTATTTCAACAAAAAGGTAGATGCATTCAATAATGAACTTTATATGCAATCCAAAGAACAAAAAGCAACAGTTGAAGCTGTAGACATAGTGATTGGTGATGTTGCCCTAAATGTCAAAGAACAGATAAAATGCAGTACAAAGGAATGTGAAATGGGACTAAGTAAAGTTTGTAATGTGGCTTTAGGAATGAGGGTAGAATTGACTGTTAACCTAGATTTGAATGATGGTTTAGTTAATGGAGCTGGTGGTATTGTCAGGAAGATAGAATGCACAGGCACCACAATCACTAAGATCTGGATTGAATTTGATGATAAGAATGTAGGAAAGGATTGCCGTGGACAGTCTACAAGAAAAAACAAGAGAAATGTGTTATGGACACCTATTAACAGAATATTGCGTGAATTTCCTGTAGGTAAATACAAAAGTTGCAAAGTTGCAAGGAAGCAGTTCCCAATACGTTTAGCAGCTGCTAAGACACTTCATCGTGCTCAAGGAGATACACTCAAAGAAGTTGTAGTAGAATTTCCTACCAAGAAGGAATGCCACATGCATTATGTTGCACTTAGCAGGGCACAGAAGGCTGAAAATCTTTTTATCATTGGAGAAATAAATGGTGACAAGATCCATGTATCATCAGAAGTTAAGGATGAAATGACCAGATTGAGAACTACCAGAAGCCTTTCTCTATGCTATATTCCATTGTACACCATGGACAATACAAAATTCAAAATATGTTTCCACAACTCACAATCGATACATCTACACATTGATGATGTGAAAGCAGACCAAAATTTCCTTTCATCTGATCTGAATATGTTTGTGGAATCAAAGCTTTGCTCCTCAGACAAAGACGAAAGATATGTTCTTCCAGGATTTCACCTGTTTCGAAATGATTTTCTAAATAAAAGATCTTCATATGGATCTATTATATATATTAAAGATGGTCTTCTATGCAAAACAGAATGTCTGAACTATACTACAATAGAAATAACAAAGGCCACATTTTCCTTTCTTCAATGTGTATGTGTATATTCTAGACCAAAGGAGAGCATAAAAAAAGTCATAAGAGCGATGGAATATCTGATCTCAATTTTAGATCCCCATGTAGAGACTGTTATTATGGGAGACTTTAATATTGATTTTTCAAAAAACAGTTGTGATTCCAAGACACTAACAAATCTTATGCAATCCCATGGTTTACAACAAGTAATGACAGAGATTACTACTGATGGTAAAACAACCATAGATCTTATTTTCACCAATATTGCTGATGATTCATATAATTGTGGAACTTTGGAATCATATTTCAGTTATCATAAACCACTTTGGTTTGCTAAGCAGATGTAGAACATTTGATTTTAAAACATTTTAAAACATTTTTTGAATTATATTGTAAGAGCCAACATTTGACATTTTACAACAGAGGATCCATAATCCAGCGTTTTATAATTTTTGGATGCAGGATGATACTCATCCATATCGGTTTAAGCCACTAGACACATGAAACAGATTACCTGAATTTTTATTGACAATTTCTAATGAAGACACGAAACAGATTACCTGAATTTTTATAGACAATTTCTAATGAAGACACGAAACAGATTACCTGAATTTTTATAGACAATTTCTAATGAAGACATGAAACAGATTACCTGAATTTTTATAGACAATTTCTAATGAAGACACGAAACAGATTACCTGAATTTTTATAGACAATTTCTAATGAAGACACGAAACAGATTACCTGAATTTTTATAGACAATTTCTAATGAAGACATGAAACAGATTACCTGAATTAATCAGAAGAAGAAGAAATATACAATACAGTAAAAATTAATTTCCAGGTAATTATTTGATGTAATAGTATGTGTGAACTAAAGAAAAAATCTGCTTACACCAATATAGAAAATATCTTAGATTCTCATCCCTTCAGCCTCAATTCTTTTATCGGCCTGAAAAAAATTATGTTGATTTTTGGCAAATTAGGTTCATTTTTCATGTTTTTGGTCAATTTCCTTTAAAATAGCAGAAAATTTATCAAAATGTTTTAAAATTAAAATAAAATTTGTCCACCTGACCTATATTTTATATAATTTTGTATGAGAATCCATGAAATATTTATTATAGCCTTATGTATACAAAGTGGTATTCATTATAGTAACTATAGTAACATTCAACATCATTTTCTTTAGCGGGATCCAGAAATTTTCAAACAGGAGGGCATTCAATTTTAAAAATTTTTCTGTGAGCGCTTATTTCATACAGTTCCTAACCAATCAGGAGGGCAAGTGGCGCGTTAGCTAATTCTTAATCTACCTTGCATTTTTTTATTGTGACCAGCTGCGTCAGGCGAGACCTCTCTCTGTGTTAACAGTTTATTAATAATTAACACTTTTTTGCTCTGCCCTATCCCTTGTCTTCTTGACCCCCACTCCCATACTCTCGGCAAGGCCCTCAACTTCAAACTTTGCTGGATGTATGGTTTTGGATGTAGATGGAAGGATGTAATACTGTCGTGTAGATTTTGCTGATGGTTCAGGTTTTACTAGTTGTCCAAATTAACTGCCATTTGGTTCAAATTTAGAAACATGCTAGAACCCCAGCTGTTATTATTGACTCACTTGTCAATTGATTTATTAAAGCCTACTAAAAATAAAATTAATGAAAACCAGCCATGCACTACAAAGTTTTAGGGATAAAAATAGCAACACAACATCAGCTGCTTTCTTTTTATAAAAGTAAGGTTAAAGTGATGTATGACCAAGGTTGGTGGGTAGCCAGAGGAGGTTGGACACTCTGCACACGGCACGCATATATCTTGTATATTATCGATTGCGTGGCCTATAGACAATCAGTCTAACAGTGGTTATCGACGGGTCAACATCAAACCGCACGTGTATTCGACCGCTGGTCACTAATAAATTGATAATTAATTAATATGTAAAAACAAATGATTAACAGCAAAGAGCTGCAAACCTCTTCGAAAATAATACTATTATATATTTATATATATATTTTTTTGGTTTACATGTTAAGACTAAGATCATATTTATGAAGCAAATTAATTCCATGTTTTTATCAAATAAATGTCTTTAAAGTAAATACATTAAATGATATCCTAGATTATTCATATGTTAAACAAATTGTCATAATCGAAGTTCTTTACATCTTTCGGACCAATATATACTAATACAGGTCTACAATACTCTAATTCCTTGAGGTCTATAACTGAAATCACTGAGCCTGCACTAATAATTTTGCAAAATTTCCGCCCCACACCCTTAAAAATAATTTATCCATCTATCTTTAAAAATACATTTTTTTAAGCGTGAACATTCCTTATAATATTATTTTAAATGAACTTTACTGTTTATTTATTTATTTATTGGAGATATAGAAAAGCCGTGATTCTGGAAGAATTCAAAAATGTTTGATTTGAATATGCAAATTACACATGTAGTAGAAAATTGGCAATGTTTGTTGGTTAAATACAAACAAAATAATGGGGCGCTATGGGGCGCTGAAAGAATTTAAAATGTCCAATATATAAAGATTCCATGTCTGAAAAATCAGCTATGGAACTCAAAGGGTTTTCTCAGAATTTAATGTTAAAGATAACACGTCAAATCTAAAAACTACATTTTCAAAAAAATTGTATTTGTAAATGAGTTAATTAATTAACAGATATCGTATATCTGAGTTTTAAAATTGTATATTACGAAAGCTGGATCATGGTTCTGACGATATACAAAAATCTGGACACCTGGGGTTAATTAGAAGTAAAATAATTTTGTTACAAAAACGCTGAATTAAGGGTCGTAAATCAAATTTGAAATGCTGATAGACGATGTAAGTTTGACCACGTGACCTTTGCACACGGCCTTAGGCTGCCGTCCCTCCTCTGGTGGGTAGCTTTGCTGTCTAATTGTTTATGCTTTGAAGGTTGAACCATAAATTAAAGGAAGTAAGAGATAAGCACCAAGTGACCAGAAAATTGAAGGGGTAAAAATAGAATAAGGAACTGAGTCATATAGCAGCTGATTATTGTTTTCACTGTAGGCAAGAGTTAAGCTTGGTCTATTTTTGTCTTGATCTGATCTTCTTAACATTATAATCAACCTTTGGTTGTTGTTTTTTTTTAAAGATAATTGGATTTTGTGTAACCTATGGTTGATTTTTGGACTTGTTTTTGGACAGACATGACATAATTGTTTCCTGTTCATTCAGTAATTTTCCCCAATAAGGGCTTTGACCTCACCCTACTGTCATTGAGTCTGTAGAAAATAAAAAACTGTTTTAACCAAATATCAATGATTTACATATATTTGTAAAATAGTTCGATGTATGACTGTAGATATAATACAAGATGTATTCCATGATCCAAATACCATTATTTTTTACAACTTTTGAAAGAATTCCTTGTATTTATTTGCCATTGAAGATTGACTCTTGACGTCAGAAAGGGGCATCTATGTAAAAGTTATGATTCTGATGAAAGTTTTTGTCAGATATTGGCAGAATTGTAACAAATTTATTGAGAAATTTTAGGAATATTTATTGCTTTTTGAGATGAACTCCTTTGATGTCAAAGTGTAGACATATTTTTCCAAGATTATATTGTTGGTAAATAGAACTTGTTTTATGAGTTGTTCAGTGATTTTCTAAGTTTTTCTGTTAATGATTCATTATATAATTTTGTCTGGTGCTTACTGCAAATTCACATGTCTGTAAATTGTTGAAGGCATATGATACTTAAGTATATATTTAAGAAATGGTATTTATATTTATACAGTTCTATTTTTACTGTTTTTACATACATGCTAATTGCTTTACAATGACCCCACTTTAAATGTGCAGTTGGTACTTTCAAAGAGGAGTGATTTTCTTACCAATATATTTCATTTTACTTCTGCTCTTCCAGGTAACAAAATGCATGCAGTGTTCTTTGAAATCAGTAGGCTAAAGATTTATATGCCCAATGATGGGCCCTATGATTAGGAAATAAAGATATTTATTTATTTAATGGAAAAACAGGGATCTCAGACTTTTGGTTATAATTCATTATACAGCATTAGGACTTTGAGTATAGTAGTTTTAGATTGGATATCAGGTCTGTTGCTATCTTTCTTCCTGGTCATTTTTGTCCTTGACCCATATTTTGAGACAGAAGGGACCTGACCCCACTGAAAGAATCAGATGTGAATCTGTTTTGTACTAATAGAAAATAAAGAAATGTGGAATAAGTGTACGCGACACAGCCCACAATTAAACGGCAATTTAGAAAAACCACAATGGACAACCGCCAGCAGCCTTCAACGAGGCCATTTGGCACTGCTCGCGGTTATGCAATTGGCCCATGGTCTAAATAAGATGCATATAATTCAAATCCAGCCCTGAAATAGTCACAGATAGACCCCCTTCTTTAACAAGGAACAGAAAACATCAAAAAGACAAGTACAAACGAAAGCTTTGTCAAGGATTCCTGGCTTAGGACAGGCACATGTAATATGTGGCGGGGTTAAACTAGTTTTTTGGGCCCAACCTTCCCCCTATCAATATTCCTAGACAAAGCACAAAAACTAAACTTGTATTTTTAACTTTTTCAGCTATACTAGACTCCTAGTCCGCTATCCATACGTGGTACTTATTCTGGTCTTTACAGTCATTCTCACATGTCTCATCTTGTCCTTGACTTTAACAGATCTACCCTCCTTCCGAGATCCTCTTGAGGTAAGTGAAATATTAAAAGTACATGTGTACCAAAGCAGGTATAAAAAAATGGTTTATTTGGTCATTCTGTATACTGTAAACTTGGAAATTTTCGCCTGTTTTTTTTATTGCTGAATTACCGCAAATATATCCCCATTGGGAATGAATCATTCCTTATGTAGAAGTAACAAGAATTTATCACCCAATGCAACCCGCAAAGTACCTTATATAAATGAGCATTAGATTAAGGATGTCATACCACTACCAGAAGTACTTCATTGTATTGTACCCTGTGCACATTAAAGACCCCTTTGTAGGGTTCGATAAGAATAGGCTCAATGGGGGCTGCAACAAAGGCCATTTTCGCAAACTGCAAAATAGAGAGGGATTTATAGATGATATAAGCTTGTTTCCCAATCCAGTATTACCAATGCAAGACGGTAAGCAGTGACCTATGGTCATGTTGAAGACTGCTTACTGTTTTCCGTTGTGATTTTTTGAATTGCTGTTTGTTTATGTTTGTTGTGTCGCGTACACTTATTCCACATCTCAATATCGTCTATAAATAAATATGTTTATAAATTACATACTTTTAAAACTTTTCTTTTTCCAATTTTATACAGGGCTTTGAGCCACGAGGGACAGAAATCGGCAAGAAACTAAATACACTCCACAACATTCAAGCTAATGATGGGAACAGAATATCACTGTTACCTTCTAATTTCCATTCCCTTCTCAACGTTCAACACATTGACAACAGCGAAGAAGATACTTCATTGTACGATGATAATGAGACTGAAACATATGTTAAACGCAGCTTAAACACAAACTTTTTTTGCCAGTTTTCAAGTGAGTTTTGATTAAAAACCAATCATTGTCAAATTTTTGAAAAAGAGATAAAAAAATGACAGCAACTGAGATGGGTTTAAAGTACAAGGCACATAATATATAAAAACAGCAAGTTCAAACAGCTGAAAGTGGCTAGGAACAGCAGCTGTGCTCTCAGTTTGTTCATTTATTCCAGACAAAACAAAATTCAGTGTACATGAACCTATCATGATTTTTCATTTTAAATATTGGTTTCTAGAGCGTTTTAGTTTATAAAAGTCAATGTGCTATATTATATCCTTTAATTCCCTTGTGTAATAGATCGCTATTTAATGAAAAAAACAGTATTATTGGTTTGTTATTATTGAGGTTTTTGCCACTAAGTGTTATATATCAACGTGTTTAATCAGTGTAAGACAACCATTAAAAGCATAAAAAATATGAGATTTTCCTTATATGATTTTTTATCAGTAGTGATCTTTTTCTTATTAATAAAGCTTTGTTATAACTGACTAGAAATATTTTTTTAATGTTTTCGGAGATTAGACAAATGCAAAGTCATGGTTTAGTATTTCTTGGTTGGAAAGATTTGTAAAGAAAATCAGTCATCTACCTAAGACAAGAAAAACCTTTTTAAAAGGATTTTCAAGCAACAAGTATGCATATTCAACTTGAAAAAAAAACACAATAAAAGTTAATTTTGTCCCCTTCCTTTCTCCAATAGTGGCTGACTATAGAATTCAGTCTTGATAGAGCCACATATTTTAAATGAGTTTTGGAATTAATGTGCATGACACTGAATAATCCAAGCCATAATAACTTTGATATCTTTTAGTTTCTGCATTTTAAAATGCCAACAGTTTTGAACATATATTGCTTGTGATCTTGTGGTTGTATGTACCATTATGGATTCTTTTTTCAGGTAAAGACTACAGTCAGTTTGCCCATATAGCCTTTACAGCTGAAGATGAATCTAATCTTTTCACTGCTGAAAACATCCGAAAAATGTGTTCAATTGAAAACCAGATCCTACAATCATATTCTACATTTAATCAGCTTTGTTTACAAAAAGATCGTCCTGATGCTAATTGTTGTCCAAGCTGGTCCCTTGGAAATTATATAACCGTCTTGTCACGAAAAAACAATTGCTCAGAAATCACTGAAGAAGATGTTGGCGATGTATTGAAAACACTTCATAAATGCTCAAAATATTATTTTAACGAAACATTATCTCATGAATGTGAAGCTACGAAAAATAACGGACGAGTGTACTCTCGTTGTAAAGACATTCCTCGTAGGTGTGTCCGCTTGAATGCCGTCTACAGCATTTTACATTATCTAACAGATATTCACTTTATACCAGAAAGTGCCAAAACAACCAATCAACCTTTTTTACGTTACTCCATTTCATTTTTACCGATACCTTCATATGTTGATAAAGTCGATCTATATAAACATGTAGAATCATCAGTAGAATCCTCCGATCAAAATATAAATATAGCAGGGATAGATTTCGGAATCAAGTTCCAACTTTTTAGTGACTACTTATTAAGAGATGCTAAATGGATCATCTGTGCTATCGTTGTCATTTTTATACTCATTTGGATATTTACTGCTTCGATATTCGTAACAATCATGACATTTTTAGTCATCAGTTCCTCTTTGATTGTTTCTTACTTTTTAAACAAAATCGTTTTTGAAATGGATTTTTTCCCTTATATGAACCTTGTTACTGCTGTTATAGTAATAGCTATTGGTGCTGATGACGTTTTTGTATATTGTAAAATTTGGCACATGTGCAAATCGGAGAGAAATAATGGCACGATGGAAAAGATCGTTACCAATACTCTACACCATTGTACATTGTCCATGTTTGTTACTAGTCTCACAACTTCGGCGGCTCTCTATTCTAATGGTGCTACCTCAATCACGGCTATCAAATGTTTTAGCGTGTACGCCGGTACAACTGTACTTTGTAATTTTATAATTACTATATTGCTCATTCCTGCCACTCTGATAATACACGACAAATGGTGTAATTGTGAAACCTGGTACAATCCTGATTTTTCATCCAATAAAAACATCTGTTTCTTTTTATGCAAGATTCCATACAAGATATATCATCATATATCTGATTGGTCCAGAATCTTTTTTGAAAAACTGCTTCCATTTTTTATAGTGAAATTTAGATATTTATGGATATTAGTATTAGGTGCTTTAGGTATAGGAGGTGTGGTTGTGATATTTTTTTACCCGAAGCTCAAACTACCGTCTACAGATAAATTTCAAGTTTTTTCATCCAATCATCTTATAGAACGCTACGAATTTCATATAAGAAACTACTTTAGGTTCGAAAAATCTAAAGATGTCGAGGAAATGGCTTTATTACCATTGACATTCATTTGGGGAGTACTAGCAACTGACAATGGTGACTATGTAAATCCTGAAAGTAGGGGAACTCTACAATTTGACAACACTTTCAATGCAATGACACTTAACGCTCAAACTTGGTTATTGCAGTTTTGTAATAAGTTAAAATCTACAGACTTTTACCAGTATGTTCCAGGGTTAGATCTTACAAGTTGTTTTTTCGATGGTTTTCGAGACTTCTTGTCTAAACCATGTATATTTGATGATGAGTACCCATGCTGTAATAATACATATCCAAAAACAGAAGAAATGTCATACTGTTTGTATAAATACATTCCAATGCTCATGAACACACCTGGAGTACATTACGATTTAAATTCTCCAGGAATTCGTTACATTGACAATACTGTCAGACTCTACATTGTGCAATTTTTCAGCAATGAACGATTTTCATTTTCATATAATAAAACCAAAGATTTTTATAAGCAAGTTAATAGCTGGTTTACTCAGGAACTGCAATCTGCACCTCCAGAACTGAAAAATGGCTGGTTCGTCAGCCAGCTTGAATTTTATGATCTCCAAAACAGTCTTTCAGAAGAAACGCCCATCACTTTGGGCATTTCTCTTTGTGTTGTTGCTGCAGTGATATTTTTTACTACGCTGAATGTTTTACTTAGTATTTTTGCCCTACTTAGTGTAGCTTGTATTATGTTCATCACGATAGGAACCTTAGTGCTGTTGAACTGGGAATTAAATATTCTTGAAGCTGTAATTATCACCGTAGCTTTAGGGATGTCTGTAGACTACACATTACATTACGCAGTTCTTTATCGTCTGTCTCCAGAAATAGATCGTGAGAACAAGATCATTAGCTGTATCCATGGTTTAGGAAGCGTTATGACCATGGCTGCTATTACCACATTCCTTGCTGGGGGTCTTATGATGCCAGCTACAGTATTAATTTACAAAAAATTTGGAATCTTTCTTATGATTTTGATTTCTATCAGCTGGACTTATTCTACAATATTTTTTCTGTCACTATTAAGTGCTTTTGGACCGTTAGGTAATTTTGGTCAATTTCATTGGCCAACATGTGAAGTATGTGTCTCCGCCCCTGAGGAGCACTACGACAAGACTCAGTACACACACTCAGAAATTTCGTCAACAAGTACTTATCCCAACACAACCACTAGTACTGCTACAACTTCCACTAGTGAATCCAGAGAACTTGAATCCATGTCAGATGATCTCATTGAACCGTATTCATTACCTCAACGTAGGAGGTCAAGGTCAAAAGGACATTTTCACGAATATATGAAAGCACGCACAAGAAGTGACAGCCCTTCTGAAGAACTGAGGCCAAGTAGAAGTGAAGGATATCATTCCAGGAGAGGAAGTCGTGTCAGATTTTCAATAGGTAGCATTGAAAAGACTAGTCCTAGTCATAAGACAAGTCCTGGGCATGACCTTGAAGGGGGGCTTTATGGGAAAAGACGATCTGTTGCTGAAGACTCTGTGTTTGAAGTTTCGGAAGAATCTTTATCAATGGTAACTGAAGGAAGTAAATCATAGTTATTGTTAAAGTTAATTTTTATATTATTTGTACCTTTTGTTGAACAAAAATGATAGTTTATCTCAATGAAGTAAGGGTTTAAGAAATGTTTTTCTAATAAATATTTGTTAAAGATTTAAATTTTATAGATGTTTTTGTTTGATAGATGTTTTAGTCTTTGTTAGATATTTAAAACATGAATTTCCATTACTTTATGATAAAGTACTTAGTATATATTAACTGTTACAGTTCCTTAAGTATTTTTTTTAGATATTGTTTAATTATATATGAAGAAGTAAAATTATTACTACATGTATAAGTTTCAAATAACAAAGTGAATTTAAATGATTAGAATTTAATAATGTTTCAACCAAATCATGAATTTAATGTTTATTCTCTTACAATTCAGTTCAGATAAAAAGAAATAGAGCACCCTACATTTCATACTTTTTTAAGCCTTTTAATAATTTTTGGCCAGATTTCACAGAGTGAAAAATCTGGGTTATAAAACAGGTGGGTGGGGAAGATATTTGCCTTACAGTTTTCTCAGCAACCACTTATCACAGCCATTTAATCCCATAACCTGGGATTGGATTTCAGGTCTGTCATTCACCTACTTCCTGTTTAACAAAATCAGGCCATTTTTATGTCGCCTGCAACGTGTTGCAGAAGCGACATATAGGGGTTACTTTGGCACTATCCATCGTCTTGCGTCGTCGTCCTGCGTCCTGTGTCCTGCGTCCTGCGTCCTGCGGCGTCACAAAAATTTCCGTCGCAGTTTTCCAGGCAACTACATGCCACAACCTCTTAATATTTGGTATGTAGCTTCATTGCATAGTACTATAAGGTGTAAAGCGATTTTATGCCCGAAAAATAACTACTTCCTGTTTGACGAATACTTAACGTTTTATATATAATGGACATAGGTGCAAAATTTTCGTCGCAGTTTTCCAGGCAACTACATGCCACAGCCTCTTGATATTTGGTATGTAGCTTCATCGCATCGTATTATAAGGTGTAAAGCGATTTTATGCCCGAAAAATAACTACTTCCTGTTTGACGAATACTTAACGTTTTATATATAATGGACATAGGTGCAAAATTTTCGTCGCAGTTTTCCAGGCAACTACATGCCACAGCCTCTTGATATTTGGTATGTAGCTTCATCGCATCGTATTATAAGGTGTAAAGCGATTTTATGCCCGAAAAATAACTACTTCCTGTTTGGCGAATAAACATAGATACGCAGGCGACATATGCCTTCCGGGGAAGGCTCCATCTAGTTTTATATTGGCATATATTGTTTTTTGTGGGCATTGGTTTCAAACATTTATTTTCAAGATAGTAGCACACTCCCTTTATATCTTAAAAAATCATGTGCTTGTAGTTTGCTGCTCTCGTGATACTTTTACGTTATGTATAGATTTTAAAAAAATAAGTGTGCCTTCAAGAAATCCTTAGTGTATTTGAACTAACAAGGTGTGTCAGAAGGATGAATTATTTTATGTTTATGATGCTGTTTTCAGGCTGAAAAATTTTGGTCAATGAAAATTTAAAGACAAGCTTATTATATAAAAAATATTTTTTAGGCAATTTTAATGTTTACTGACTGCATATTACATGATTTTTCTTGTGGGGGTGGGGTCATTCTTAATTAAGACTTTAAGCAGAGTCTCTTGCCTCAAGTGTTTTGCCTCCTAAATATCTTCATTTTTTTTTCTACCATCCTAACAAATTTTGTTTCTAGTCCAAAATTCTTTATCCTAAATTTTTTTTCCCTATTTGAAAGTTTCTTTTTAAATTTGGGACTCTGTCTATCTCAATTCTATGTGAAGGAGCAACCAGTTTTGTATGGATACTGAATGAAATGTGTTATATTTATTACCCTGTAACATTTTTTCAAAAAGGGGTTGTTATTAGAATAGGTACTTTTTGTCAACTTTCATTGTACATGTACTTGCCAATGTTGCACCTTTGTAATGTTTTTAGACTTTTTGTATATTTTTATTTTGCTACAGTGCTTTCAATGTTTCAACAGATCAGGTAACAGTCTGTTTCGCTCATCTTCAAAAGGTGTTCAAAAAAGTAATTTCTATTGTGCAATTAGTTATTGTAATTATTAAGTTTATTTTATTGAAACATTTTCTATTACAGTGTTCTTACAATTTTTTTAATGTTATGTGAATGTGTTTTTGCAAATATACCCCAATAGAGACATTGATAAGCAAGGAGAGACTGATTATTATATATAGCAGGTTATATTAGTGTGATGAAAATTTTGGCATTATTTTGCTGAAACATATAAAAGTAAAACATCACAATAAACAACTTTTAGATTTGAAGCAGCAAAAATAAGATCATAATTCACAAAACTATACCCATCAAAGTAACCCACTATATGGCATTTTATAAGAGTAGTCGATTAGATTTTTTTGGGTTATCAAAGTGATTCTCTTATTATGTAACTAATATATTTGTGTGTGTCTATAATTTAAATTTGACAAAAGTAGCTTTTTAACAGCCAAAAATTACGTGTAGAAAAAGGGAGATAAATCAAGTCTTGAACAAAGATCATTTTATGCCATTCTCATCTTAGATTCTCATACCTCCCAATCAGATTTTTCAGCCGCTTTAAAGAAATTAGTTATATTTTTTTTGAAAATTGTGTTAATTTTTGGTCAATTCCTATCAAAATGACACAATTAAAATTTTATCAAATTGAATTAAAAATGAAAAATAAATTTGCCTGTGCTCCCCATATTTTTAAGAAATCTTGATGAGAATCTAAGAATTATTTTATCATGGCTTTATAACAAAAACTCCATTTAAATAGTATGTACTAATCTGCAATAACAAAGGGAAACTGAGTTCTTTTTTTTAAGCCCTTAAGATTTAAGCAGATATTATATTAACCACCTTGTAGATTATTAAGGTGTAGAGACATTAACATGGAATTAATAATGAATGTGTATTTCAGTAGTGTTCCGATAGTGGTTAAATTTGAAATCTATAATAAAATGTTAAAAAATAACTCTACTCCAATTTTAGCCTTCATATTATAACTGTTGAAAAGGATTATCTGTTCATGCTGTTTAGAATTTGTTTTTTGTCAGAAAAAATAAGGTGTCCAGTACAAAGGATGGGTTGCGATAAGACCCTTTTTCAGCCCACCGCAAAAGTCAAAATTTAAATTCAGTAAACTCTATCACAATATGTATTGTTGAAAAGGTTAATATTTCTATTTTTTGAAAATAAACGTCTGTAGTAGAAAAGCTTCTTTTATCTTTTAGTAAATGGTGCTTGAAATGAACCACCGCAAATGATTTTAACATTGTGCCTATGGGAAAGGTGCGCAAATGAGTGATATATATCCTTCCCGGAAGTATAGCCTTGCACGCGGAACCAGCTCCATATTTTGTTCAAAAACTTGTATTACTAAAACACATCTTTTGTGAAAGTTTGAAGCTGGTTCCACGTGCAAGACATATTGAAAATGCAAAAAGTCTATAATTTTTGAAGTTGTTGTCAGTAGTTAAGAATTGTGCGAAATCTCTCTGTTTTCTTCGTTTTTCTTGAGATAAGCGGGCGTTTCAATTTCAAAATTGTTCTTTAAAGTGAGGTTTATATACGATGAACCTTTTATAGAATTGTAAACAATGGCTTCAAGTATATATTATATAGTTCATAAATGCTATGCCCATGCGTATTCATGACTTATAAGAGTATGTTTTTGGAATTTTTTAAAATTTCCAGCACTCATAGGCCACCATTAAAAGGAAAAACTGGTATTTAGTGCATAGAAATTGTTATTTATATTATTGATCACAATTTTTTTTTTCTTTTCTTCATCTTTTCTTTGTTTTATGATGGGGGTAAATTTTTCTGACTGTAACTTATATTTTTTGCATGGATTACCATTTAGAATTTTGAAAGGTTTGGAAAGTCCATAAATGCTTATTGACAATACTGCATAAGGAGGTGAACTTTGTAATTGATAGATTACCTAAGTTTGCATTTAAATACATATAAATTAATTTTTTAATCATATCTCAATGAAAAAAAAAGGAATTTTCATGTTTTGGGAAATGTTTTACAAAGGATGAGTGACAATAAGACCCATTTTGCCCCAAGATTTACCAAGAAATTAAAACGGAGCATACAGATGCCTTGAGTTGCTGAAACATTGATAAATTATTAGGCTTAAAGAAAATGATAAGCTTGAGCTATGTCATTTAATCTGTCATGCCAATCAGTTAACTCAAAAAACTATATATATTACTGAAATTGTCCTAATTTCATTGATTTTTGCTGATTTTCACACACTTTTTGGTCCGAAAGAAGGTGGGCGCATCAAAACAACAACTTCATATGTGGTTAAAATGTGTAAAATGATGAAATTCATCATTTCTGAAAGTTAAGAGATGTTGTTTTCATGCGCCCAATGTTTTCTTAAGGAAAATATGCAATGAAACCATTCAAAATTGCAGATTTTCTCTTATTTTGTCAAATAAGACCATTAAATATGGTGTCATTATTAGGTCACAATGAACGAAATTTGCCTTATTTGATATGTTTACTTTGAAACAACACATAAGCTGATATTTCTTACAAATATCATACCATTTGAACCAACTACATTTTCTTGGGCCAATTATGGGTCTTAATGCCACTCATCCTTTATCTATAACTGTCATATTTTTTTTTTATCTTTCATTGTAATATGAAAAAAAAATTGTTTTGCACATTTAAACAAAACGTTTTCAGCACTTAATTATTATACAGCATTTTCATATTCATAGCATTTGTTACTTACTAGAAAAATAAAAAACTGCATTTTTATCATGTTTATTAAATTAATCTAACTTTTGAAATAAGCCCATTTCAATTTTGTTATTGTAATACATGTATTCTGTTATATAGCTGCTAATTGAGTTTCATATTTTATATTCAGTTTCAAGTTATGAAATTATTTTTTTTTTAATAATAAATTTATTTTCAAAGTGAAACTTTTTTCCTTATTTTCTTGAAATCAAAAACATTTGAAAAGTTGGCTTAGTGTTCATTATGTCTTGAATTGTCTTCCCCATCTGACCCATCCCCCACTTGAGTGTTTTTTGTCCAGTCTGTCTGTCTGTCTGTCTGTCTGTCTGTCATAAAGTTATTCCACTGGACTCCTCTAAAACTTTTCAACAGAATTTTATGAATTTGATGAATTTTGGTATTTAGCAAGCACAGCATATGTTATGCACGTTACCAGGAAATTTTGATCGTCAAAATTTTGCTAGAGTTATGACCCTTTGAACTCAGAATTCTTGAAAATCATTGTTTCTGCAGTCTACTTCTCAAATACTACTTGACCAAATTGGATGAAACTTGGTATGAAGCAAGTACATCACTTATTGTTGTGCATAATATAATATAAGTATGAAATTTGACACTCCAAATTTTGTGAGAATTTTGGACATATTTGAACTGAAAACTTTCCAAAAAATTAATACCTAGCTAGTTTACATATCCCAGGGAAAGTTTTTATCTTCAAACTTTGTGAGAGTAATGGCCCTTTGACTTGAGAATTTTCCTGTCTATATAGACTTTCGGGTCTGACGCTCATCTACTTGTTAGCTCACCTGTGAGGTTATGTCATCACTTTGCATCCGTCGTCTGTAAACAATTTAAAAAATCTTCTCTGAAACCACTAAACCAATTTGACCAAAACCTTGCAGGAATGATACATGACATGTTGGCAACAAACGATCATCAACTCAGCAACTATAACAGATAGATAAATTCTGAAGGATTAGGCGCTTTAGAATCAAAAGCTCCACAAAAGTGTCTTCATTGGGTCGAAGTTGTTAGTCAGATGACCTGTGTAGGGGTTATTGCAATTTAAAGGCGAAAAAAAGCGTTTTTTCCTGTTTTTGCCTCAGGCGTTTGGGTCCAGGATTTTATTTTATTATAAATAACGTGTATATAAAAATTTTCATCCCGTATCTATACTATTTCCACGGAAATAGTATAGAGATGAGATGAAAATTTTTATATACACGTTATTTACAGGGATGTCCAAAACAATCAGTTTTATTTAACCCCTGTTATTTATAATAAAAATAAAGTCCTGAACCCAAGCGCCTGTGGTTTTTGCCATATTCAAGGAAAACTATTGCAAATAGAGAAAAGCTGTTGCTTGCCTAAACTTTCAGCTCTTTTAAGCTCTACAAAAATCTCTATTGGGTGGATGTTTTCAGATGACCCTTATAGGGGGACCCTTTTAAAGTCAAAAATAGTTTGGTTTTTGTCTCGCCTGCGAAGCAGAGCAGGACAAAGGTGTTACTTTACCGGCGGCGGCGGCGTTAACCTTTTGGGTAAGGTTTTATGAGCACCTCCATATCTCAATAACTATAAGTCCTAGATTGAGGAAACTTGGTATGCATATACCCCAGTGGTAGGTTAGCAAAGTTGCATCCCCATCTTTTGACCTTGACCTTGATTTTCCGGATGATTGACTTTGACAATTTTCAATACATATAATAGCAATGGTAAGGTTTTGCGAGCACTTCTATTTTTCAAAAACTATAAATGCAAGTATAATAAAACTTGGTAAGCAAAAGTCCCAGTAGTAGTTTAGCCCAGTTGCATCCCCATCTTTTGACCTTGACCTTGATTTTCTGCTTGAGTGAGTGACTTCATTATTTTTATTGCATATATTAGCAATGCTTAAGTCTCAGACACTGAAAATCCTTATAAATTCAAAATATAGTGTAGGTAAAAGGAATTATTGTTTCTGATTGAGCCGGCAGTCGAGACCGTGATACTTAAGTGTTAACTCTTGTTTTTCCATGTTTTTGCTTTATAGAATGAAAAATATCGAAGATAGAGAATTAAAGCTGTTGCTTGCTTAAACCTTCAGCTCATTGAGCTCTACAAAAGTCTCCATTGGGTCGATGTTGTCAGATGACTCCTTATATGGGTTATGGCCCTGTATAGGCAAAAAAATGGGTTTTCCTGTTTTTGCCCTATAGAATGAAAACTATTGCAGATAGAGAAAAGCTGTTACTTGCATAAACCTTCAGCTCATTAAGCTTTACAAAAGTCTCCATTGGGTCAAAGTTGTCAGATGAACCCTTATAGGGGTTATGTCCATTGTAGGGCCAAAAATAGCATATTTTGTTCTGTTTTAGGCCCATTATATGAAAAGTTTTGCAAATAGATATTAGATTCGTATATTTCAATTACATGTCTATGGCATTGTTGATGCAAACCGTTGTTTAACTTACCTGATCCCAAGGATCATGTAAGCTCAATTAATTGTAATCACTTGGTGTATTTAGTTCGTCCATCCGTATACAGTTCCTCTGCTCAAACTGCAACGAAACTTGGTAGCATGGAGATGTATAAAATGATATGCCGTTTATAGTTTTTGGTTCTTAAAAAAATGCTTCAGATATTTTTGCAAATAGCTCGAGAAAATAATCAGATATAATAATATTTCTGTTCTGAAGCCCTTCAAGATCTATCAAGATCTAGAAGTATTGAAAATAAAGGTAACAATTAACAACATTTCCGAATTTGGAAGATGGAACACGGAAGACATATCGATATATGGATATTGCAAATGTCCTGACTTGGTACAGGCATTTCAAAAGAAATGGTGGCTTAAACAAGGCTTTATGGCGCACTAATCGCCCCCTCCTTTCCATTGTGATCTTTGGTCCGGTAGTTTCTCGAAACACAACACGGTTGTGAAGACATAATAGGGGTATTGAGGCGATGCATGCAGTACAACAACCAATCACAATCACTAACCATTTCGTTTAACATAATTTCGATTTTTTTCTACCAATGGCTGACAACGAAGGAAGAACTAATTGAAGATTGTATGAGAAGTATAATCTTGTTCTAATACTAGTAGTCGGTCACGAATACAGCGGTGTCGGATTAAAAAATCTGAAATCATATCAAATAAGCTGTGAAATATAAACACCGTATGCAGGTGAAGTAGGTTTAGGATCAGAAAAAATGATATATAATTATAGAATTAAAAGTCGTCTCTTTTTAATCGTAATTTTCATGGTTCGATCCTCGTCAGGGGTGAAAACTTCATGAACCGATTTTCCGACTCTCTCTTGACACCATTTGCGAGGATGGTCTCAAGAAACGATGCTAGTCCTTCGGAAGGGACGATAAAAGGTTGTCCCGTGTATGGGGAGAGCAATACCCTGTGCACGTTAAAGACCCCTTTGAAGAGTTCGATAAGAGTAGGCTCAGTGGGGGTCGTCTACAAAGGCCATTCGCAAACTGCTAGCTGGAGAGGGATTTATAGAAGCATTAAGCTTTTTTCCCAATCCAGGATAAATAAATATGTTTAAACTAATCGTAATTTTTTGTACTGAGATTACCAACCGGGTCTAATTCGAGATTTAAATCCGAGAATGACATGAAACAAGTGGATTCGGTGGAGGATATATTGAAGGAATTCATCTACCAAACGAAGAGATGGTAACAGAGAGGGCGTCGTCAATATCTGAACGTTCCTGAAGAAATCCAGTCTCGTAAGAGTATTAAAACATGTCGGCGAGGAGAGGAGCACAGTTTGTGCGTATCGGAATGCTAGTTTGTTGTTGAAAAATCTTTCCTCCAAATGTGTCGAATATGTTGTCAATAAGGAAATCAAGCATATTGCAATCTTAATCCAAAGTGTAAAAATCCTATCTTTATAAATTTTTTGGAAAAATGTAGAATTATAATCTGAGATAACAAAGTTACTTGAACATGAAAAAGCCCTTTTTCAAGATTTCGCCTAAGTTTTTCGTGTGGCAATGTGGTGTACAAAGTAAAAAGAATGAGCATCAGACAATGACCGGGGATTTAAAATTATATATCTAAAAAATCTTTTGAGTTCAACATTCCATGTAGGAGATATTGCCCTTTTTTTTTTTTTTCATGAAATTTTCACTAATCTTACAGTGAAATATCTCGGAAATTTTTTAAGGTATTTGAGTTATTTAAACTGCAAATAGTTAAGCATTACAATGTCTACAAATGGTGCCCCTTATAAAATGAAGATTTGTTGAATATAAAGAAAGTTCCTTCAGGTGAAATGTGATGAAGACGGGTCTATTCCTAGGAAAATTGCTGGATTCGCTGCTATTGAAATTTAATGTTGCATTAAAGCTTAGCATGGTCACGGCCACCAATGTCCTAAATCATAACGTTCAGTTACGCGAGAAATTCGTTAGGAGAACTTCCGGATAGTAGTAAGTACGCTTTATTTTTATTATACGACCGCAAAATTTTTGTGATCGTATAATGTTATGGCGATGTCGTCGTCGTCGTCGTCGTCGTCGTTGTCGTCGTCGTCGTTGTCGTCTTGGAACATTTGGTTTCCGTGCGATAACTTGAGTATATGTTGACCAATTGTTTTAAAATTCTGATATGACGTTTGTAACCACTAAAGAAAGGTTGGTATTGTATTTGGGGTTTGTAGCCCCTACCGTTTTAGAAAAAAGGGCCAAAAGGGGCTAAAACGGGTGTATTGACAAAACTATTGTAGAATGTTTGTTACTCGTTCGATTTTGAAAATTCTTTTTTAAATGAATTTCTCATTAAATTCTGTCAACTAAATGTGTCAATGATTTTGATATTTATTGCACCGTTACATTGCTACAGGGGGTCAAAAAGGGGCCACACCCCAAAAATCGACTTTTTTATTTGTGGTCCGATTTCAAACATTTTTTTTTCATTGGAATCCTTGTGAAAATCCCTGCCTGCTTTTTTCAATCAGATTTGCAATATCTCTTACCGTTTTTGAGAAATTAGGGGTCGAAGGGGACAAAAACACCAATTTTAAAAGTTTGTCAAGGCAAATAGTTTTATACTTAAAATTAAGTTGTAGTTATTACATGTATATAAATAAGGCTTTTTGTATTAGATGTTGATGTAAATATATATGTGTCAAAAATGCATTTTTAAGTCCACCACAGGATGCATGTGTCAAAAAGCTTTGTAAGTCCACCATGGGCTTCATGTGACCAAATCAATGGACTATCCATATTAGGCCTCCAACGTACAGGGTTAAACTTGTCGTATCTTGCTGCGCTCGGTGTAGCTTTTTATTCCTTATTATTGTCATTCCAATCCTCACTTGAAAAATGGGAGAATGTAGTCAGCTGTAGGAATGACTGCTGCTGACTGCATTCTCCAATTTTCACAACTAGATGAGGAGTGACGATAAACATGAAAAATAGAAGCAAACTTGCCAGAAAATTCATCTCCAAAATCATTACCGGAAACTTCTCGAAACGAATTTCCTGGGTTGTTGTTTAGGACATTGGTGGCCGTGATGGTGAGTTTTACCTTCCCTAACCAGATAATCGCACCTTATTTTCTGTATACCGAATGATCGAGATAAGGTATTCTTCAGCATGACCCATTTGTCGATCTCAAAGGAGTGCGTTTCAGACTCAGTTAAAACCGTAACGCATTTGCAGTAATCTTTTCATGTACATAAAATTAGCTGTGGTTTAATTGCTAGTACATTTGAAAGCTTTATAGCATTTCTTAGACAAGTCTGTTGGCAAATCACCCGTACCCTTGGTAGCTATAACTAAAACCACGGCGCAATTGAAACAAACAATTTCGTAATAAGTACATACGCACTCGAAAACTTATAAGGAGATTATCCCATTAATCCAACAATAGCACATCAGCGACACGGAGTATTTCTATCTGTGGCAATTTAAGTATCATTTTTATTAATCCAACTTAATTTTCGACGTCTTTTCAAACTGCGTTGTAGACTTTAACTTTTAAAATAGCTCTTGCACTGTGACATTTTATGAAACATTGCAACGTTTACCAAAGCTAGCAACTTTTATTCAAATCTGCTGTCAAGATTTAATTCAGAAACAATTGATATTCAGGTTATGACCACAGGGACTTGACTACAAACGATTATTAATAAATTTACTAACATATATATGTATACTATCCATGGCCATATACTAAAAAATCACTTTTTAGTATATGGCCATGGATAGTATACATATATATGTTAGTAAATTTATTAATAATCGTTTGTAGTCAAGTCCCTGTGGTTATGACTGACATATTCACCGCAGAAATTGTATAGTTTTTTGTTGTTGTTTTTTAAATATAATTAATCAGTATAACGTAATAAAATTTATACTGCAATTGTTCTATATAAGTAGTCAAATTTTACTGACCGTATATCGATAAGTGATATACGGTCAATGTCAGTATATCACTTTAAGAACACGCCCCTTTTCTATCGTTTCTTACATTTGGGCCAACTTATTTGGTCAACACGGGTAACCCGGTGGTCACAATGATTTTATGATCATTTCTACACGCGCGTTGAGCCTTTCAAAATCGAACTCCAACCTCGACCTTGTAGTTCCACATTCTCGACTTGATTTCAGTTGCAATCGAAGAAATTTTAATTTTTTGTCATGAGAAGCTTTCGTATGAAAAAAACAAATATTGGCATGATTTACTGTTTGAAAATTACATTTAAAATTTATAACAGACTTGTATATTAGAAGATGTTCTATGAATTTACAAATAAGGTAATTATCAACCGGAGCATTGGCGCAACAATCATTTCCAAATATTTTCTCTTCCACCTTTCAATTTTGCGTTACTATGGCTTTATGTATATGAGCATTTAATTTTTGGCACAGCCACTTGTTCCAATACAATCGGAAAGACTCAGTTGAACTGACATTCCTAGCATTTACTGCAAGAAACAAGAAAAAGAAATGTTGCATAAAAATTAAGCATTTTAATGTTAATCTTTGGGTGAAAGACGATAGAAAAAAATATGATCTATTAACGTACACTTACGGAAATTTTTTACATTCCGGTAATTTATTAATTTCAACAATTATAGATACAATCGGATAAATTTTAGTTTACTCTCTTTATTATTTATTTGCATTTTGTGTTTTTAATGTTTCTAAAAATCTACTTACTTGTAACTTGTTCGTAGATATAATATAAAAAAAATCATTCAGAAAATAAGCAATACATTTCTTTGCAATCCTTAACGCATAATTTGTGTTGAACTCTAAACACGTTTACATGTAGTATTCAAACATGCTTAGGATTACTTGACGAAAATTTCTGAGATTGATATTTTTTTTATGTGAAACATGTTCAAATCTTTGTTTAGCTTTACCATATTTACTTTGAAAAGTGTTCAGGTTTTAAACACAACCTATACATGTTAAGGATATAGATTTTTTACATTTTCAACGCCATTTTAATAGTATGGACACAATCATGCAACTCGAATAAATCTGTCCAGACACAGGGACGATATCCGATTCTAAGGTCAAATTCATGCACTTCGATTCCAGATTAACCAGGTTGGACGTATCGAGTAGGCCAAATTGACAGGTGTTATGACCATACAAGGAGAGAGGGTCGCCGTGGGGTGATTTATTGATTTTTTCAATTTATTCATTTTGTTAAAAAACACGTCGAACAAAATAAAAAAAGTAATGCAGTATAAACACAATAATAGTACACTGACTCGAAATAAAATTATTTTATACGAATTCGGCTCGAAACAAGAAAACGCTCGGGAGACCCTCGCGTTTTCCTGTTTCTAAGCCTCATCCGTATAAAAATTTTATTTCGAGTCAATGTACTATTATCACACGGCAGAACCATTAAGACGAGAAATAATGTTGACGGACGGGACATGCAATTTTTTCACGGTTTATGTCAATTTTCAACTTTTTATCTCGAAAATATCAAAAATATGAATGTAATAAACTTTAATAACATGCCCAGTATATAAACAAGAACATATTGTATAAGGATTTAATTTCTTTTTGTCGAACACAATGGTATATTTTTAAATCATTCACGAACGGTGTGCTCGATTTGATTACATTGACACGGACAATTCAAACTGGTTAATATAAACAGGCCTGTATAGAATAATAATCTGGTAAGTTATGCTTCTATATAAGTAAAAGAAGTTAATGAAGTTTTGTTTTAATGAAAATATCACTATCCAATGATAACGTTCAATATTTTTTTATATATTTCAAGCATAACAAAATGACTCTAAATACATGCAATAAAACTTGGTAACG
Source organism: Arcuatula senhousia (assembly GCA_963971305.1). Taxonomy (NCBI): domain Eukaryota; kingdom Metazoa; phylum Mollusca; class Bivalvia; order Mytilida; family Mytilidae; genus Arcuatula; species Arcuatula senhousia. The sequence goes on from OZ020304.1 coordinate 53,761,430, forward strand.
GACCGATACATGCAAAATAATTGCGTTGCAGTCAACAGGTGTAACTGAAATACAATTAAGAGGTACATAATTTGACAGTGTTCAACTTTGGCCTAAAAACAAAACTACCGAACTTTAATGTTTGAAAATTAGTTTACCTTTTGGCTTTTTTCTTAAATTACAAATGAATATTAAATAGACAAAACGCGCGTCAGGCTTAGCAAAATTTATTGTCTGGAACTTTGTTGTAATTTTTATTTCTAACATTCGTGACGGTTAGCGCTGCTGGTGGAGTTTTGAATTCCCCGAGTTAAATCAGCTCCGGAATCAACATGTTTGTGATGACGAATACACCAAAGCTATAAATTATCCGTTTAAATTTTAAAACCGTCTACACCCTAAGTTTCTTCCTACCCCAGACATAGGTTGATCTTAGTCATAATTTGATGTCCCATTTCGATATATTTTTTGGGTTATTGCTCATGCTCTTCATGATTTAGACATAATGTTTGGCTTTTTCAATATTTTGGTAGAGCGCATCCGATGAGTCTTAAAAAGACGTAGTCAGGCGTAACAAAATTTAATGTCTGGAACTTTGTTGTCATTTTTATTTCCAAAAATATTTTGTTTAGATTTTTTTTTAATTTCATACAGCTATTAGCTAAAATAACGGATATTTATTATAAATGTGTGTTTTTACACAGATTTACTTCAGCTTTTACCAGTGGAACACAATCTTTTTTCATTCCAGATAATTGCATTATTAAACTGTTATATTTAATATTAACATGGACATGAAGCAGTCGCACATAACAGCAAATCCTCTTGCCCGTTATATTAAAGTCTAAAATACTGCCAAAGTCTGGAAGGGCCCCGTCGGCAAACATCTAAGTGTTTTCAGAACGGTATTAGTAAAAAGTTGTTTTTCAGTTATTGTTCACTAAGTCCAATTTGAAAATCCGTGATTTTCTATGAACTTTTTTTTCAAACAAATTTTATGGATTTGCATGAAATATGTTTTAATATACTAATCATGACATGCTACACTGAACCTACCCTGCAACTTTATCAGAAGGATATTGTAAATAGTTTTGACGTTAAAGTGTTCACAAAGCCCGTTTTCAAAATCTATCAAAATTATATAAGTTTTTCCAACTGTACAATACTGTATTGTTAGTAGTTTTTAGTTTAAGGTATATTTTTCACAAGAGTTGTACACGGGCAATATAGGACGGACGGACGGACGGACAACGTGAAAACTTTAGGGCGACTCTCTACCACTTGCAGATTCTTAGCTATGGACATTTACCAAAAACTGTAACCAGAGTTATACATGCTGAAAATGTAAGTCAAGATGAATTTATGTTAATCAGATGCATAATATTGTTATTCACGACAAATGGAACAAACAGGTGACCTACATAACACACATTAGTAACACTTTGGAAACATGTACGATTGACGACTTATCCAAATAAACAGAAAACACAAAATTATTTATTTTCTATCCAATCTCAAATCATGATTAGCCAATTCACTTGCAGATCAAGACATTTGAACCATCTGAAAAACTTTAACTTGAGTCATTTATGTGGCAATGTATAAAGTCATGCTGACAACCATTACATATGTACATACCCCTGACCTTTAAGATACATGTATATGGTTCTGCAGCTTTTGACGTAACTAAAACCATTACGTACATGAAGCTTCATACGAACGAACACACCAATAGCCATCTTACAATTACAAGAAAGGAGAAGTTGCATCCACCTGGCGGCACCAGAACTGATATTGATACATTTTTTATTTAATATTAATAAATTTAATTCAGACTGTCGTTTGCAGTTAAGACACGACGTTCATACGACAGTCGCTGACAAAGTATATACACGCACCATTTGTCTGATACATTATAAATCATGCATGTATTCGTCCGTAACGTAGATTATTTGCATGTACCCCTTTTTCTTGGACAGCGACATGCTTTGCAGTCCATGGCTTCGTGAATAAATTGATGAACAGCCTATACAATTTAAAAAATCATTAAAAGAGCACAAAACTTTTAAAAAACACAAAAAAGTGGTTTTTGCTACACGTTGCTCGTATTGAAAGTGTGCTATAGTACGAGGGTAGGCTATTGGTTTGTTAATGTTCTCGAAAACTACATGGCCGATTTCAATGTTTCAAACATAAATACTTAGCTAGTTCATTTTTCTTTATACTGTACGCTTCAGTTTTTCTATTATCATTTGTAAACAAATAAAATGTCTAACCTTTTCTGACTATATCCATCCCAAATTGTGTATTTTACCTGTGTTTTAATCCGTTTCAAAGATTTTACGGCTATGTCCCGTCCGTCAACATTATTTCTCGTCTTAATGGTTCTGCCGTGTGATTATTGTATATATAAAGACCCATGTCCCTCCAGGTTATCCGTAAGGAGGGTAAGAAATATGGTAATAATGAACAATTGAGACATATATAAACACACTTTATCGCATACCTATGGAACGCCATAGCTGCCTTATGATGATCTGTTTCATTATGTGATGATACTTCTTCATTATGTGATGATACTTTGTCATTATGTGATGGTACTTCTTCATTATGTGATGATACTTTGTCATCATGTGATGATACTTCTTCATTATGTGGTGATACTTTGTCATTTTGTGATGATACTTCGTCATTATGTGATGATACTTTGTCATTATGTGATGGTACTTCTTCATTATGTGATGATACTTTGTCATTATGTGATGATACTTTGTCATTATGTGATGATACTTCTTCATTATGTGATGTTCCATACATACCCCTATATCGCATACCCTATATCGCACCCTTACAAAATATCAATATTTTATTCTATAAGATGAACATTACATGGCAAAATCTACATCACATGCTGTATTTACCCTCGACCTATATCATACCTCGGTCCGTTGGCCCTGGGTATGATATAGGTGTCTCAGGTAAAAACAGCATATCATACAGATTTTGCCATGTATTATCCAGTATATATACACTATTGGTATTACATATATATATATTTTATTTAGATCTACCCCTTTACAGCGGGGGCACCTACTTCCAGGGTATAAAAGTGGCGCGTCTATAAATATTCTATACATGTTGAAATATACACTATAAACATAAAATGCATTCTTTCAGCCTATAAAACAACAACAACAACAATATTGAAATTTTAAAATATGATATTGACAAAGATAAAATGTCTTTCAATTAAAAGTCTATTCAGTTTTCCTGTAAAAGCTTGGACCTTGAATTAAAACATTCACTTAGAAACATTCTACCTAAACAATCATAAAATTGTCCTACATCATTGCTAAAAACATATCCAATATCACCAATTAAAAATTGTAACTTTGTGTTAGGCAACAGTTCTGTGAAATAGACAGTTGAGTTTTCTCCAGTATGATATGGGAAGTCAATATTGGATTCTAAAAGTTCTGAGTATTCATTACGAATATAGTCATAGATTGGACAATCAAATAAAACATGTGAGAGGTCCTCGCTTACGTTTTCAGTACATAGATCGCAAGTATTATGCTGTGACATATTCATCCTATGGAGATATTCATTTATATTTTTCGTTCGCGCAAAAAGTTTAAGGCGAGATTCGCGGAAATTCCCTTCATTTAAATACGCTTGTCTTCCTTTTATAATATGGAACTGTCTATAGTTATCTAGACTACTCTTAGATTGTACTTCTTCAAAGAGTTTTTCCCTGGTATAAGATCCAATGAGACCAGTAAGGTGCCTCTTATTTAGGCTTTCAATAGGGACATTGGTGTTATTTACATTGGAAATAGTTTGCAAGATCTTACTTTCATATCCCCAAAAAGATTCATTCGATTCATTCATTTCATTAAATACCATTTTACATAATCGGTGATCTGGAAGTTCTAAAAAGCGCTTAAAGTAGGTGACCCTTTGTCGATCTATAAAAGCTGTTATAGGTTCCCATCCCAACTCAAGTAAGATAGCTACCTTGGGTACATTTAGTTTGGTTCGTATGATAACTTTAGCAGCTTTATACTGTAGTCGTTCTAATATATCTTTACTCGAGTTAGACAAAGACATCCAAACTGCAGATGCATGCGTAAGCGAGGGCATCACGACAGAATTCCATAAGGCATCGCCAAAATTAAAACGGTTAAAATCACCATGCTCTTCAAGGACACGAATCATATAATTTATCTGATTTTCACCCTTTTCCTGGAGGTATTTGTTAACATGATAATTTGAACGTAGGGAATTATTGAAATAGTAACCAAGATATTTATACTCAGTTACTTCTTCAAGAGACTCATCACCCAGTTTCCAGTTTGCGTTCGGGTTTATTCTTTTACCGATTGCCATCACCTTAGATTTGCTTGCATTGAATTTTAAGTTCCATTTTTTAGAAAACTCGTGGGAGATTTGTAATAGTGTTTGCAACTCTTTAGGTGATTTAGAAAATAAAACCACGTCATCAGCAAACAGAAGACAATTAATCACTTGAGATGCTAAGTTTACGCCAATATTGCTCTCGTTCAACATCTGAACAAGATCATTCATAAGAACAGAAAAAAGCGTAGGGGATAAAATGCAACCCTGCTTGACCCCATATTCTTGCTCGAAAAAATCAGACTCAATATCGCCAAATAGAACCTTATTTTGAACATTTCTATAGATCTCTTTTATCAAACGCCAGGTTTTACCCTGGATTCCACTTTCCCACAGTTTAAATAAAAGTCCTTCACGCCAGACTCTGTCGAATGCTTTAGACAGGTCTAAGAATGCAATATAAAGGGGTTTCTTAGATGATTTGGCAAGGGAGCAAATACCCTGTAAAGTAAATATGTGGTCCTCGATTCTGCGATCTTTCCTGAAAGCCCCTTGGGATTCACCTAACATATTTGAATTCTCGAGGTGTTCAACGATTTTACTTTCAATCGTTCTTGAAAAGAGCTTATAGACATTAGAGGATAACGTTATTCCTCTATAATTATTTAGGTTGTACACCGAGCCCGATTTATGAAGGGGTTTTATAATACCTTTATGCTATTCGTCGGGAATTACCTCTAGGTCCGTCATTAGAGTAAACATTTCTACCAAAGTTCGTGTAATGGCCTCGCCCCCATATTCCAAAAACTCGTTTGGTATACCGTCTATACCAGGCGCCTTCCCAGATTTAAGTTTCTTGATGGAATTTAGAATGGACTCTTTAGTGAACAGCAATGACATAGTATTTTCATCGGAAAAATGCGCATGCTGTTTTTCGCTTATAAAATTACAGACTTTTTCTCTATATTCGGTAGTGATTGTTGTGTCTTTACCAATAGAGTCGAAGTGTTTGATAAGACATTCACTTAACTCATCTTCATCTTCGACCAGGTTATTGTTACGCATAGGGTCAATAATTTGACTAACAGTTCGCTTTTCCCTAGGACCTTTAAGGAGATTCCAGAAGGCCTTGCTATTTTTCTGGGAACCTTTATTTTTCTCGAAAAACTTTATCTTACCCTGTATTTCTTTTTGTTTGATAGCGTTATGTAGAGTTTCCTTACGCTTACGGTACAAGGAGGATATAGATTTACCCAATTCGCTGTCAGATGGGTGTTTTTTGTTATGTCTGCGTTGCAACTTATTAGCGTCTTGACGCGCTTTCAACATATTAGCCAGATCTTTGTCCCAGAAGTTACGATAATTTTTAACCCTTGACGCTTTTGGTATCGTTTGTTCTGCGGCCTTGTTTACTTTTCCTTTCCAGATGTTCCAAACTTCATTTATATCATTAGAAGATTGGATCCAAGAGTCAGGAAAAGCTGAGACCAGCAACTGTTGGAAAGAGTCCCAGTTTGTGCTATCATTGATTTTCCAGAAGGAAATATCATTCTCAACCCGAACTTTTGTTCGCTTTTTCAATTTGGATTGAGTCAAGGAGACGCTTAGGATAACATGATCGCTATGCAAGTCGTATTGGCCTTCTTCGTCGATATACACTTGCCTGATAATTTCAGCAAGTTTGTTTGATAATAAAATGTAATCAATTGCCGATCGTTGGTTGTTTAAAATTCTCGTATGAAAACCTTCACATGGATCTACAGCGTTAGCGATAGTCAAATCGGCAGCTTCGGTAAATTGCTTTAATCGGTGACCGTTATAACTATGGTTATTGTCAAAGATAATAGTCTTACGAGAAATGTCGCACTGTTTAAGACAACGGCCATTAAAATCACCCGAAAGGCATATTTCATATCCTTGGGAGGAAAAAGAGGCACAATTCTCTAATAACTCATAGAACAGACTATCAGTCATAGTCTTATCTAAGGTGATGGCAATTAAAAATTTGAATCGCCATTTTTGAATTTATTGCTTCATTGAAAATGTTAAAAAAAAGCCTTAAAAAAATCCCGAATAACCCGACCTGTAGGAATAGCTGAAAATACCTTATACGAACATTACATAGTACATGTACATATATGCTTTGATGAGATACAGAACTATATCACTAATTTTATCATGACGTTGCGCTTCGTGGTATTTTTGTATCACCTAAACATTTCAGCAATTTAATGTCTGTAAGAAACCCATGCAATTTCGTCCAGATGAAAGAGTTCCAGATCTACAAAAGGGACGGGGCAACTAAAAGCACTCACCTCAAGACTCCATTTAGCAAAATATTTTTTTCGAGAAATTCAAGATGGCTGACCTACGGGCATTATAAGTATAACTGGGTTTCTTGGAAAACATAGCCATCCTCGCGAATCATGACGTTTCTTGTCTTCAATGAAAGCTTCCTATTACGATAAGGAGAAGCTACCTTTTCCAAAAAGGTACGTCGGACTGCTGAAGAATGTTCATTTTTATCTGATTTCAGTAAATGTATAAATCAATAAATAGAGGTCATAGAGTTAATTCATGTACAGTTTTTAATATTTTTTCACAAAGGCTTCGACGAATAAAAGACAAATTGTTATAGTTAAAGCTTTTTATTAATATGTACAAATTAAAATAAATGAAGCACATAATCATATTTACTGAACAAACAAGAACATTTATTGCATTTTAAAGAAAACTTAAAGTTAATCACAGAATCGCATTTCACATGTACCAGTTTCTTCTAGCATTCTATAAGCACAAATGTCCAGAAACTTCATTATTCTTTTGATCATAGTGCCGCTAAAAACTTTTGACCTGGAATAAAGATAATTTATGAATGATTATTTTAGCTCAGCATAATTTACTTAATTATACTATATTTTGATATGGTAATACCTAGAACGTTTGTACTAAATAAATTACAACAAATTGTAAAGATTACCCTTTTTTTGATACATTTAGTACATCTCTTTTAACTTTGAGGTTTATTTGTTAAGTTCAGACTTATCAGAGACTTGCAAAATAAAGGATATTTTTCAATAATGTTTCAAATGTTTAAACATTTGATTACAAAAGGTAAGACTTATTTAACGTCGGCAATGTTTGCACAGTCAATTAACATAAGCTCTGAAGAGCTTTTGACCGACTGCAAGATTAAAGACCGTTTGACTAATATAGGCACTTGCATGGTCCCAAGCGCTCACTTCTTCACTAGCACAAATGTACACGCTAATATCACTAGTGCATTCTATAACCCCCACCTATCATTGCAAATTAAGTCACCAAAGTGAATATGATATACAATGAAATAAAAATATATACTTAGATATAAATATAAATGCATTTTATATATTTTTCTATCTAAATTCTTACCCGCTCTCCGTTTAGCTTCTATGTATACAAAATATATAAATTATATGACAAGAAACGCTTTGCTTGATTATTTTATCTTGAAGAATTAAGTTTTCTTTTAAATATATACATAGTATCAAAGTTTTCTTTAAATCCGGTGGGTTAGGGAAACTTTTTTTAAAAGTCAAGTTTAATCAAAGATTTGGTAGAATGTTCATTTCTAGTTTGTTGGTGGTGCTTGTCAGGCATGCATACCATGTACTGTTGTTCGCCTACCAAATACTTATAGGTGACATCAAAATCATCGCATACCAAATACTAGTAGGAGACATCAAAATCGTCGGCTATACCAAATACTAGTAGGTGACATCAAAATCGTCGCCTACCAAATACTAGTAGGTGACATCAAAATCGTCGCCTACCAAATACTAGTAGGTGACATCAAAATCGTCGCCTACCAAATACTTGAAGGTGACATCAAATACTTGTAGGTGACATCAAAATCGTCGCCTACCAAATACTAGTAGGTGACATCAAAATCGTCGCCTACCAAATACTTGTAGGTGACATCAAATACTTATAGGTGACATCAAAATCGTCGCCTACCAAATACTAGTAGGAGACATCAAAATCGTCGGCTATACCAAATACTAGTAGGTGACATCAAAATCGTCGCCTACCAAATACTAGTAGGTGACATCAAAATCGTCGCCTGCCAAATACTAGTAGGTGACATCAAAATCGTCGCCTACCAAATACTTGTAGGTGACATCAAATACTTGTAGGTGACATCAAAATCGTCGCCTACCAAATACTAGTAGGTGACATCAAAATCGTCGCCTACCAAATACTTGTAGGTGACATCAAATACTTATAGGTGACATCAAAATCGTCGCCTACCAAATACTAGTAGGTGACATCAAAATCCTTGCCTACCAAATACTAGTAGGTGACATCAAAATCGTCGCCTACCAAGTACTAGTAGGTGACATCAAAATCGTCGCCTACCAAATACTAGTAGGTGACATCAAAATCGTCGCCTGCCAAATACTAGTAGGTGACATCAAAATCGTCGCCTACCAAATACTAGTAGGTGACATCAAAATCGTCGCCTACCAAATACTTGTAGGTGACATCAAAATCGTCGCCTACCAAATACTAGTAGGTGACATCAAAATCGTCGCCTACCAAATACTTGTAGGTGACATCAAATACTTATAGGTGACATCAAAATCGTCGCCTACCAAATACTAGTAGGAGACATCAAAATCGTCGGCTATACCAAATACTAGTAGGTGACATCAAAATCGTCGCCTACCAAATACTAGTAGGTGACATCAAAATCGTCGCCTGCCAAATACTAGTAGGTGACATCAAAATCGTCGCCTACCAAATACTTGTAGGTGACATCAAATACTTGTAGGTGACATCAAAATCGTCGCCTACCAAATACTAGTAGGTGACATCAAAATCGTCGCCTACCAAATACTTGTAGGTGACATCAAATACTTATAGGTGACATCAAAATCGTCGCCTACCAAATACTAGTAGGTGACATCAAAATCCTTGCCTACCAAATACTAGTAGGTGACATCAAAATCGTCGCCTACCAAGTACTAGTAGGTGACATCAAAATCGTCGCCTACCAAATACTAGTAGGTGACATCAAAATCGTCGCCTGCCAAATACTAGTAGGTGACATCAAAATCGTCGCCTACCAAATACTAGTAGGTGACATCAAAATCGTCGCCTACCAAATACTTGTAGGTGACATCAAAATCGTCGCCTACCAAATACTAGTAGGTGACATCAAAATCGTCGCCTACCAAATACTAGTAGGACACATTAAAATCGTCGCCAATACTTGTAGGAAACATTACTGAAAACCGTCGCCTACCAAATACTAGTAGGAAACACTAAAATCGTAATCTACTAAATACTAGTAGGAAACATTAAAATCGTCGCCTACCAAATACAAGTAAAAGACGTCTACCAAATATACAAGTAGAAAACACTAAAATCGTCGCCTTCCAAATACTAGTGGGAAACATTAAATCGTCGTCTACCAAATACTAGTAGAAAACACTAAAATCTTAGCCTACCAAATATTGGTTGGAAACATTAAAATCGTCACCTACCATATACTAATTAATAGGAAACATTAAAATCGTCGCCTTCCAAATACTAGACGGAAACACTAAAATCGTCGCCTACCAAATACTAGTTGGAAACACGAAAATCGTCACCTTCCAAATACTAGTTGGAAACACTAAAATCGTCACCTACCAAATACTAGAAGGAAACATTAAAATCGTACCTGTCATTGTCTCTGGCTTGATAAAATCCGTCATGGCTGTAGACAAGAAGTTGTCTCCTGTGGAAAAAGATCATTATACTGTTTAGAAGTATTACATTTATTTCTTCTTTATACTTTTGCAAGGTGTCATGTAATTATGAATTAAGAAATTTTGCTTGGTGGTATAAAAAGAATTGAGAACATTTAAAATTTCGCGTTTGTGGATTGCTTGCATATTTGAAAAAAAAGAAAATCGATTGAATGACCAACAGGATATCAAGTAAAAGATTGTTAAAAAAAATGATGTAATTTTTATGGATACACTTACTTCCAGTATTGTCTGTATGGAAAAGATGGCTGGATGATATTGGTTTCTGGTTCTTCTTGTCACAATCTAGCATTGTTCGTACCTCAATGTTTGAAACTCTGCAATATAATATACCCTATAAAAAGTCTTTTTAATCGCAATCGTTTTTAGGTTTTCATTCACTAAAGTGACGACTTTAGAAATTAAGAGGTCTTTCAAGAGTAGCTTTCCTTGAGCTACTCGAGGAAATTGTAACAGGACGTAATACAACAAATTATTACTAACAAAAACACCAGTATCTTAACAGTAAATAGCGCATATGAATTCATATCAAACATTGATTTTTTTTTTTACAAATGTAGATTTTTATTCCTTTGATGTAGATAATGGAAATTTGAAATAGCTTTAAAATATCATAACTTTCTTATTTTATAAAAACAAAAACTTATTTTGGGATTGGGAAAAAAGTTATAAGCTATTGCTATTCCCTCTCAAGTTTGCAAGAATGGCCATTGAGCCTGCTATTGTCGAACTCTTAACAAAAAGGTCGGTATTGTTAACGTGCGTGGGGCATTGCTGTTCAATCAGTTTCTCTTATTTTTTTTTCATTTCTATAAGTATAATGACAGTCCTATTACTTTTATACTAAATAAATGAAAAACACATACGTTCGTTTGTTTAGTGGTGTAAAATCAGCTTTCATGACCGATGTCCTCATTGCATGTTCTGAATTTGGGTGGCAATGGTTCTCACGAGCACGTATACTTTCATTCGTATTGACTACATATGGATCATTTGCTTGTAAGTCTTGTGTGTTCTTTGACACGAAGAAATGCAAAAATTGCCCGTCGCCCTTCTTTTCGATTTTTCCTGCTGCTGGGATATGGCCATCGTTTTTCTGGTCTCCTTGAAATTGTAGTTTTGCTTCTGTTGCAAAATCAAATGGTTGGTAGCCAATTGTGAAATTTGTTTGTTTTCCCGCGTTTAATCGCTGTTTACATAGGCTGACTTGGTTACTTCGTCTGCTGACTGCATGACGGCCAGACATCATGTTTCCGCTGAAGTTTGTCTAAAACATATAATATGTCTGTTTTATTCAAAAATGTCATATAACTATCAGGGGTCAAACATTTATACAGAGCTTAGTTATATTGAAAATAAGTCTTTAATTCAAGTCTTAAAAAGTGTATAAATTACAGCATCTATTCTTCTGTAAGCGAGCAGCGACCTCTGGTCATGTTAAAGACTGCTGGCTGTTTTCCATTGTGATTTTTTTTAATTGCCGTTTCTTAATGTTGGTTGTGTGGGCTGGCGTACATTTATTCCACATCTCGTCTATTAAAGATGATCTAGATTACTATAACTATATAGTATATAAAATCAAAGAGAGTTGCATTACATTTGCTTTCTTATCCATATCATATAAGTTAACATGATTTGTGGTTTAAATGTAAAAAAATGGTCAAGATTTGTGCATTACCTTTGCTTCTGATTTTCTTTCAGTCAGGCCAGAATACGGAAGAGCATCATTAGGGGTCAAGAAGTCGAACAGAACTCGTGGTTTTCGTACAGGATCCAAAGCTTTGTAGCCTTTTGGTGGACCATGGAAGTCTTGATGGGCAACTGAAATGAAGAATTGTATCGACATGCAGATTTTCGAGGTTACCAATGCAAGGTCAATATGTTAAAACAAGTATATGAAATAAAAATTTAAATTTTCTTTTTTTTCTGGTTCCAAATTTATATGTAGTAACTGTTCTAAATTGATCGCTGCAGACCTATATCTAGGTATAGTCACGACGTTAAACTCCCCAGTCAGTCTGTTCTATTTCAATTTTGGTATGAATCAGCAAGCCTCCATTCAAAATACAAATGTAATAAATATCGGACATTCATTGTCTGTACTTGATAGGGATGGAGTTTAAGACATAACTGAAAGGTTTCTACAATATATGATTCTTGTACGTGTTTTGTAAGTCAAAATACTTACGTGATATCTGTCTATCAAATGTATGGAGACTTGGATCAAAACTCATAATAACATTATCTGTATCTCGTTTCTCTAGGTTCATTTCCATAGCAGTCTGACCCTTAGAATTCTAGAGAAAAACATAAGATCGTAGAATGAACTAGTAAATAATCTTTTTGATGTTAAATTGGTTATGTACCTTAAAAATATCGCTGAAGAGAGGTCCATCCTCCTCAAAAGATAGTAGAAAAAAATGTTGTTTGTTTATGTATTGTTTCCCGTTTCAGTTAATATGAAATTTCGCAATAATAGTATAACAGAAATTTTGAATTATTTTAAAGAGAAAATGTGAGAATGAGGATACATTTTATACATACCTTCCATGGGACAGCAGGTGTGAAATCAAAATCAGTTTTGTTTGATGTTTTTGGTTCCTTTGAAAATGATGGATCATTTTGGAAAAGCTGAAATATGCAAAAAAGTAAAATATATGTAAGCTTGTATTGAAAACCAATTAATACATTTTATCATTCGAAAATCAACTAAAGTTTATTGCAACCTTGCTGATCTTTTGAACATAATTTTATGAAATAAATTGTATCGCAATTTCTACAATGCCAGCATCTTCTTGATAAAAAGCCACATGATACACAACCAGCGTCTGGTGTGATCATCTTTGTAGAGAGTCACAGGACACTTACACTGCCAGCATCTGCTGTGATAATCTTTACAGCGAGTCATGTGATACTTTTATTACCAGCATCTGCTGTGCTACTTACACAGCCTGCATCCGGTTTGATAGCAAATACTAACACTGCCAGTATCTACTGTGGTAATCTTTGTAGGGGGCCATTTGATACTTACACTGCCAGCATCTTTTGTGATCATCTTTGTATAGCACCACAAAATACTTACATTGCCAGCATCTGTACTGCCAGCATTTGCTGGGATCATCTTTGAAGGGAGTAACGTGATACTTACACTACCGTCACGTGATAATTACACTACCAGCATTTGCTGCGATCATCTTTGAAGGGAGTCACGTGATACTTACGCTTCCAGCATCTGCTGGGATCATATTTGTAGGTTGTCACGTGATACTTACACTTCCAGCATCTGCTGTGATCATCTTTGTAGGGGGTCACGTGATACTTACACTTCCAGCATCTGCTGTGATCATCTTTGTGGGGGGTCCACGTGCAGTCACTGTTCTGCTGATGAAGTCTTTATCATAAATTGTATGGGATGTGTCTGGGTCTGTGCCAAACTGAAATGATTCAGATTTGTGAATTGATATTGCATTTAGTGAACTAACGATAGATCTTTCACCTGCATGGACTATGTAGTAGAAATGAATGAAAAAATATATCTACATATATTGAAACATCATTTTTTTTAGAATTATATTTATGTTTTTAAAGTCTGATTGTTTTTCAAAGTACAGTACCTGTATGAGAACACGTACATTATTCCTTCTAAAGATTGAATCTAAACAAACAGGCTTTTTACCTCAAAATGGGCTGTTTCTTGATATGTTCTGCCATCACCAGCATCTATAAAATATATCAATATCATTTATCGTAAGCGGCATGGATTACATGCTAGGTGGGGGTGCCGTACGGAGTCCTAGAGACCTTGTACGGGTGACCGCTGGTTGAAAAAGATGTGAACTCGCTCCTTCGGAACGGCCCTATATAGCATTAGCGATTATATTAATATCATTTAATCTAATTCAGGGTGTTAAAATTCGAGACTTAGAAAATCTATTTTCTGCTTATATATGATCATATGTTGACTTTCAAAGAAAATTGCATCAATAATATCTCATTCAACCTTTTTCAAATCAGTAATACAATATCACCATTTCTTTGTAAATGTACTGATAAAGTACAGTGCACCTTGACAGAAGCCAAGGCCTATATATGTACAATGTTTTGACGTATTTTACTGTATGACCTTAATACCGTATAAGAAAGTTCATTGTACCTTTGAAAACATTAGGCACTGTGTATTGCCTGGCATATGATGCCAATTGGTTCTCTGGTTCTTCGTCCTCCTCGAGTTTACCACCGTTTCTGAAATAAAAGAAGCGAACACATTGATACTTGGTGACGTAGGTTATAAAAGACTCCGAAATACAGTGGGCGTTTGTGTCCGTTGCAATTATATTGGTTCTACTACCAAGCTTTTTCAAGACGAAAATCGACTATTAAAGTATATATGCTTATTTACAGATAGTTAGTTCTTTCAAGGACAGGAATTACATCAACACATGTATACATTTGACATTCGTTTTTCATCTTATCAAGAGGAAGACCATTTAGATATAAGTAATTAAATTCGAGTTCAACAGAATAACATTGCAGCAATATGGAACAAAAACGTAAGAAGTTCATTGTTCCTAGACGTATATCTTACTCTAAAAGTTTTGCTTTTCTTATTGCGGCTTCTCCTGGGGGTAGTGTCCGTGGACCATAGTCGTCGTTTACTGTTGACTTCATTTTGCCAACTGAAAATAATTCAAATTATAAGAATTCTACTATTGTTGCTTTGGCATTTTGTATAAATGCACCAATTATCAGGTTCTGTGATTTTAAAGTAAACTAAAGCCAAGCAATAAGTACATGTCCAAAGTATTTGTATTTACATATCATTATTTTCATTAACTTTTTCAATCTTTACTTTTGTTTCTGTTTAATTACTAAAAAGCTTGCATTTATGCAGACCTTAATCGTAAAAAAGAACCAAATAATTCAATTTTTCATAAATCAAAATAATGTTCCTCAAGATAGTTTTGAACAGAATTATTCCACAATCAAAACGTGTCACCGAACATATGAATTTTGCATGTCACTTAAAAAAAAACTTCTACTCATGCCGCATTCGTACAGACCTATATTGTCATAATCTCCAGCTCTAAACACGTGAGACTCTTTCTCCATTTCCTTCATGTTGGATATTACAGATCCCTTTTCTCCAGGCATGGGATCCGATTTACTTATAGGTTCATCTCCAACTCCAAATGCTCTCTGGAATTCACTGAACACCCTGTTTGAGGACCGAAAAGTTATTGATTAAAAATTATGGGTGTCAAGCAATAGCAACAAAATAAAATTTACTGTTAAAGTCCTTTTAGATTGACTAATGAATACTACATTTATTAATTGAACTATCAAATTAGGAGAATTTTGTGTAGTTTTCAAACAAGCCATGCAAGAAAGCAATACTACAGCAGTAAAATATGACACTCTTCATAATCATGATTACAATTTATAATGTTGTTCGTTGCTGTACTAATGCGCGGTCATATAACACTCAAGGAAACTATAATGCTATATTATTTTCCATTTTGGACTGACGAAGTGACTGTTTAAAAGTTAAATAGTCCTTTATTTGCTTGAAATAGACTTACGATGGTTTATCACTTCCAAATGCTATACTTGTTGATCTTTGTGGATGTACAAATTTTGAATCAAGTGGCAGCTTCATAATAGATGTTCGTAGTCTGGGATGGTTCGGAGGCATTGACTGGGTTCTTTGAAACTGAGAGAGAAAAAAATAAAAAATATTGAAAAAGTTCAATTGATTTTTACCAAAACTTGTTTAGTTTTTAAAATTCTTAGACTTAGACTTGTACCAGTGATTATCTTGTCTCGAGCTCTAGTATATATAGACAGAGTAGCAACAAGTAAATTTTTACTTGGCGAGCAGTGCAACATGGCCTCGTTGAAGGCTGCTGGCGGTTGTCCATTGTGGTTTTTCTAAATTGCCGTTTAATTGTGGGCTGTGTCGCGTACACTTATTCCACATCTCATTATTTTCTATTCTAACTGTCACACTTTGTTATATTCCTATTTCATCTATAAGCTGATGCATCTGCAGTCAATCACTTCATTGTTATTTTTTCTATTCTTTTGCCATAATTCAGTAAAAGTTCCATGGTTCTCAAGCTTACAGCCATTAGTTTGCACTTCCTTGAACCGACATTTAAATCGCCAAACACATTTCTTTTTTATTTTGTTATCTTTGAAGTAAATAAGAATTTTACAAACAAGCTCAATAATACCTGGGGAACATAATGCAGCACTTCGAAGTCTCCATTATTTCCTTGCACTTTGATATAGCGGCATTAACCGCAAAGCAACCTTTTTATTATTTTTCATCTTTTACGTAAATCATAATTTTTACAACAAGTTCAAAATACGTGATAAATACCTCGGGAACATAGGATGTGGTGTACTCAGAATTCTCCATTTTCCTAGATGTCATATACCTCGGAGCCATGTCCTGTAAAAGTGCATGACATCAAATATAATTTAAATTGTATCTTGCAGCTTACTTTATAATTGGTATCAGCATCAATAATTGAAATACAGCATCTTATTTTTCAAGTAATTAAGTTACTATTAGCTTTCACAAGAACGAAAAGTCAATTTCATTGTGTGTGTTTTTTTATTCCGTTTACGTAAACTCGACAATTGATATTTGATGCTTTAAGATGTTGGTTTATTTTCTCTTAAAATTTAGTTCAAAACTTAAAAGTACGCTGTGTTATATTACATTTGGCAGTGAAAGCACTTTCAAAAACAACTATATGTACATTCTACTTGAAAGAAAAGTTTTAGTCTCCTTATATTATTGCCTTATGAAAACTCAGAGGCGGATATCCCGTGATCGATATATTCTAGAAAAAAGGGGGCTAGCTGAGTTCTATCCACAGTCCGCCAAGGACAAAAAGAATGGATTCAAGACCCTTTTTTTCTCGAAAATCTACATAAAAAGAGGATACGGGTTATTTCAACCCCCGGAACGGCCTTCTGAATCTGTCTATGTGTTTGTCTAAATCTAAACTTACCGGCCAATTAATAAAATCTAAACTTACCGGCCAATTTATAAAATCTAAACTTACCAGCCAATTTATAAAATCAAAACTTACCGGCCAATTTATAAAATCTTAACTTACCAGCCAATTTATAAAATCTAAACTTACCGGCCAATTTATAATCCTCTTGTCAAGTATCATATCTGGCTGTTAAAAATAAGGTATGAATATAATAAGCTAAACACTAAAGAGTTTTTTTTTTTACTATCGATGAGAATTGTTCAAGGCTTTGGAATTAGCACTTGGCAAAAAAAGAATCACTTCAGAAATTATGTTAAAGGCTTTTATGTATCAAGGGGTCAAATTATTAGCCATAGAATATAACCAAACCTAAAGAAAATGCGCTCGTCTTCTTGCTTTTATTTTCGCACCATTTTATAGAATTTCAAACATTATGGGTTTTTTTGCATGCTATTGCCACGGAGTCGTTCGGAAGAAGATAAGATCGAGAGTTTTTCGTTGCCATATTTTTTACATCGTTCTTTTTTTTTTCTTTTTTTTCTAACTTTACGTGTTTTTTTTTTTTGGAATTCCTTAAATCGAAATGCATCTTCCAACTAACTAGGTTTCTTTTAAATGTTTTGTATACCTTGCTTTGTGGCTTCTTGATAAAATCTGCTTTGGTCGTACTGTCTCTATAGGTCTCTAAGGAGACATCCTTTCCACTATCATTTCCGATCTCAAAGTGATGAGACAGCTGTAAGAAAATAAAGGTTCATACATGAAAACTTTTTTTTCTAAACCAGCCGTTGAACAAACGGAAGATAAACAAATACAAGTATAATGAACATTAGCAGAATCAGGGATAATCATCAGCAAAAACAAGACCAAAGAACTTAAAGCGAACATATAAACACAACAGCACTGCATGAAGTCCTTTATCTACATTGCTGTTGATAGTACAGTGGACTGTAAGCTTAACATTATGGCCAGATTGGAAACATTATCATGATATTGCTCATGTGTAATAAATTTCCATAAGCCACTGAAAGCATTTAACAGTATAAACGTAATTTTATCAGAACCACAAAATACATGTATTATATTTATAACTAGTGCAGTCATGCAATAAAAGTGTCATTGCGGCATTAACATTTAAACAAAGCATTTGATCGCAACATTTTACAATTCTTCTCTTGACTTTATTCTAGTGCAGTCATATATGTTCGAATCATGCAATTTGACATACTAGTATGTTCATTTTGACTATATTTTTTAATTACCGTAAATAACTAGTACCTGTTCTTGGGTTTCAGGAATCGACGATGGATCAAGGGTCTGTCCCTGTGAAGGAAAATATAATAACATATTTCATTAAGATAATGGAAATTGACCATCGGGGATGTTTTAAAGACTTTCAATGTCAAGAAATGTGAATAACGCTGGTGTGCACAAAGTTGCTTTGTAGATATCATGTTCTTCTGTCTAGAACTAATCCCAGGTCCATGTTTGGCTATCTGTAAACGCATTTACCAATTAGAGAAATTGTGAACTTTATTAATGCTTATTAAAAAGATTGATGGCATTGATCGTTTCCCGTATATTCAGCCCTTCTAAATAAAACGTTATACATGATAGGAATTGCATTTTGGCATTGAACTATCGAATAAAGTAAACACAATTATGTTGCCATAACCATATAAACCAATGCGTCCCGTGACCAATGTTTTCTTCCACTACCTGTCTAAATACAGACATGGATCAAAAGAACTAGAACCATATTGTCACTTTCAACCTTCAAAATTTTGAATTTGGTTTGGTATTATCTAAGGAAACTATATTTTAAATTTCAATTTTACGCAAAACCTATGTGTCCGGATACTTTTGGTACATGTCTGTATGGTTTCAAAATTTGGTGTTAATGGCACAAATATAAGAAGCATTGTTATGAAATTGACATGATACCATGAAAAGCTGTGTGAATGGTCAACTTAAGCTGTGTAAGCCCATGGTGATACCTGAAAAATGGAAGCATGATTCTTGATTTAAAATCATATAAACTGACAACAAACCTGATCGGGCTCGTCTGTATTCTTCCACTTAAAACATAGTCGTGGTCAATTGTTATTCAAATATAGGTGAAAGGTATATTGTAAAGCATATTATTTTTTGTGGTTTTGTTTTGTTTTGTTTGTTTCTTTGTTAGTTTCATTTGTTTGTGTTTGTGTTTTAGGTGGATATAAGGATAACAATATAGCTAATCATCTAAATGCTTGATGAAATCAATTTTGCTAGCTGTTAATTGTATTGATAGAAAATAATGAGATGTGGAATAAGTGTACGCCACACAGCCCACAAATCAAGCAGCAATTCAGAAAAACCACAATGGACAACCGCCAGCAGCCTTCAACGAGGCCAGTATAGGCGCTGCTTGCGGTTCTGCAATTGGCCCATGGTCTTAATAAAATGCATATAATTCAAATCCAGTCCTGAAATAGTCACAGATAGACACCTTTTTTAAACAAGGAACAGAAAACATAGCCGAATCGTCCCCATGTCATAATTTTCAACGCATTTAAAAAAAAAATGTACTGCTTGGTTCCTACTTTTTCTCTACTATGTCAAAGTAAATTTAATAATGGGAATGCTTCTTTTCATTTACAATACGCAATATCATCATAAATCAGTTATCTGGCTATGTAGTTTGTATTGATTTCATCGTTATTTGGGCTTTGGATTAATTTTCTTCATCTATATTTTAGGTATTGTTTTGTTTCTACTCATTTATATTGTATCAAGTTCTTCCATTTTGTCAATACATATATGTGGTCTATCGTACAGAACCAATATGTCAGTCTGGGTATGATATATG
The DNA here is from genome assembly GCA_963971305.1 of Arcuatula senhousia. NCBI lineage: Eukaryota > Metazoa > Mollusca > Bivalvia > Mytilida > Mytilidae > Arcuatula > Arcuatula senhousia. The sequence continues at coordinate 53,781,421 of OZ020304.1, forward strand.
TTAATTTAATATATCTATGGTTGAATGCCAGCCAAAGTACTTTTGCATTAATCAGTAGTGCCATGTACACTGTTGCTTGGTCTATTATAAACCCCATTAGGTATGTCCAAAAACCTTTAAGAAGGCAATAAAATAACGGTGCGCAGAAAGCAACCTCAAAATTCAAAAACAGGTGGTTATGTACCGGAGAAATGAAAATCGCAAAGGAAGATTTGACCAGGTTCTATGGTGCCAAACCTTCCCAATTCATTGCAATCTTGGTGACCATATCCAGACTGTAGTAACTCTTTGTGGCCATCTACAGGTAGGGAACTTGACATTGAACAAGACACAAGTAGCCAACAAAACTTTCACCAACAAGAAGTCTCTTAAAACTTGAATTCTGAAGCATAAGCTCGATTTGAAGAATTTCATTTAAGAAACTATAAAATGACAAAAAAGAACAACGAAATATTTAAAACCTCCATATTCGACCATTGCCATGTCCATAAATTAAAGTTTTATCGTAAAAAAATCGCGAATTTGCTCTTTTGTCACGGTAAGGATGCATGTTGACTCTAAAATGCACGATAAAAGGATATGCTATTTTGGAATTTATGTATTCGTTTCTTACCGGAAAGTCAGTTCCATAGCTTGTTCCAAATATTCCTGTTTTGGACAATCCCTTTGGTGTATAATTGTACTCTCCATCTTTAAAAACACAACTTTTGGATAAATTTCTTCGGATTTCCTCGACCCTTAAGTTCCTCTGTGGTCCATATAACCGACTTTTCCTTGTTTCATTCGATTCCATGTTTGAAGGTATTATAAAACGGAAAACTTCAGACTTTATGACGGACAATCGAGGTTCAAAAACATTCAAATCATAACTGTATAATTAGGATTTGTAATTTCTAATACAGGTATTTAATTTTCACCTGTTACATAGTTAATAATTTAATAAGCTGTATACATATAATGATCCAATTTAGGATTAGTGCCTATTGTCTTGTGTAACTATGGTTTTGACCTCTTAATCCAACCGAGAAAAATAATTAGTGCCTATATATAAATATCCGTATATGCAAAATCATAACTGTCAAAATATCTGAAAGGCTCCCATGGCGAAGTGCAATATTATTCTAAGATTTTTTTTCTACTTGTTAAATTGTTTCTTAATTCAATTTAATAAATTTATATCAAAATTTAAAAGTCTTAATAAAATTATCAAGCTAAGTCAATACTGAAATTCTATACCTTTTTTGATAACGCTTTTAAAGTTTTGGGATATAATAGAAGAACATAAGATATTTGATAATAAGGTTAAATTATTTAACCTTTCATTATGTTTTGTTTATCATACTCGCTTAGTGAGAAAAACATTGATTCAATCTGCACAATAATTTGTTTAAGTCTATCAAGACCAGTATATATTACAAAACCACGGTCCGTATATGGCGCTAATTTTTGCAGTATGATAGGGCTTCTTGGATGTTTGAGAATTTGAAGGTCTCTTTGGAAATGTGTCCGTCTCCTTGAAATTTCAAGGATACATTCTGACAGAATATCTTAAATTTATTTAAAGTACTGTAGTTGTTGTATTTCCTGCTTATTAGTTCTGTAATTTTGCCAAAGAAAAACGAAGCTGTGAACAAAACCAAAGTTACTTTTAAAGGGTCATTACATTGTATATCTAAATATCTAAAACATTTGTGTCTTTCCTAGGCCAGGAATCTTTCTATAAGCTTCTGTTTGTTTTTGTCCTTTTTATGTCAGTTGTTTTGTTTTGAACATCCCTGGTTGTTTTATGTTCGTAAATGGGTCTTTCATAACCATCACAGGGAATTACCATGGAAATGACATCTTTTATGCTGCATGGTTTTAAACAAAGAGAAAGGCAATTAGGAAAAAATAGCAGAAAACAGTCGAACGATTAACTGTGGTCTACCAACACGGTAGGCTACCTTTGGATTTCCAGACTTAACCAAAGCCGGTTATACCCCGTTTATTAGATCTAGGGCTTAGAGGTGCAGAGCGCAGGCCCACCAGTGTTGACACGCCCTGGCTCTCACCAACCTTGATACAATGGATCAATTGTGGGTGATTTTGGTTAATCAAAGGCTATGGTTGAATCCACATATCAAAATTCCGCGAAAATGATCACGTTAGCTAAGTAAAACAATTAAGTATCTATAAAAGAAGTACAATCCCCAATGTAAACCAATGGTCCTCCGAGTCCAGTGTAATGCTTTATGTTAGCAATTCGGACATGTAAAAAAATCACGGCAACAGAAACTGAAGGCGAGGAAATTATTAAGAAGGCCACTCACCCATTTATGTGCTCCCAGCACGAAGAGGACTAAGTAAGTAAGTTATTACAATTATTCCGGGAAGTATCAAAGACAATCAAATACAGGTAACATTGTCAAAGCGGCTACTGAATGTTTGGTTCCCACTGTATATTTTCCACATCTCATCATATTCTATATCAGCGTTAGGATTCTAACAACATACATTTGTACTTCATGAACTTAGTGTATATCTTAAAATCACGATTCTGCAAAATATTGTTGAACTGCTTGAAGACTGCTTAAACACAATTAACAAATTTGAAGTTTGGTTTAATATTATGTTGTGTGGTTTGTTTTGTGTTGTCTTGTATAGTCTACTGACTTTTTTTGTCTTTGTCATTTCTGACAAAAGACATTCGAATTGTGTACATTTATTTTCTTAGAAAATCAGCTTATTTAAAAAGCGTCAAATTTAAGTTATAACGGCTCTGTTTTCTTCAGTTGACTACATGACGCGTTTAGTTAGTGGGTGAAGATGGTTATGAACCTTAGTGGTGGTTTACCGGGTGATTTACAGATCTATGCTTTTATATTGCCCCATTCGTATAGATATAACCGACCAGAATTTATAAATAAAAGTCTTCTCTGGCATTATTAAATTATATGGTTATGTGTTTAAGCTGCCTTTAGCGGTATACATGTACATGTATTTATTTAAACCTTAGTCCTATATCAAGTAGTAAGAACAATGTGTAGAAAGATTAGTACATATATAAATTACAAAATTGATTATCTATAGGGAAACGTGTCAGGTCCTTTTAAATTTTGCACTTAAGAGTTACACACATCCCCGAATATACATATGATTCAAGACATATAATTCATATTTTACTTAAACATGGCAACTCTGTGTATATGAATTAACTGAGTGTACAAATTAAGTTGACGATTCAGTCTTTGAAATGCTGAGTAGCCGTGACAGAAGTGCAGTGAGTTGACAGATGTTTAAAACATAACCATCTGAGATGAAAATCGGCTCAAGACAACGCAAAATTGGTACTTCTTCATAAGAAAAGGACATGTCATTCATCCTATAAAGACTTTGTATGGAAAAACTTAGCGTAATGGTATTAGATGCTACCCGTAAAAAGGTAAGACGGGTACCCCGAAATTTCCGGAAAGTGTACCGTGTCCGTTTTGATATTTTATTTTTACATTCTCGATTGTCCCCCTTTGATAAACACATTCCTTGGCAGCAAAATTTGCTCTCATTATGAACGACGATTTTGACTTTGGGGAGGCGAAAAGTGCAAAGGTAATACACTTAAACCAAGTTTTATATCAGCTACCATCGACCCCTTGTTCTATAGTGCATTGAAACTTGAGTCTTGACGACGAAAAGATATTGCTGTGACCAAATGTCATTTTTAACTCCTTTTTTCTGTTTGACAAAAACAAGTATGTATATTTCAAGGAGTTCCTTTTTTTTATAATCCACAACCTCCTATCCATTTACTCCTTTCATACAAGAGGTCACATACCTCAAAGTTATCAGAGTGATGGAGTACTCATTTGTTGATATTAAAGTATCTGGTGGTTCAAACTGAAACCTTCTAGTCTCAATGCGGTAGTTCGATTCACCGAAATCCCGGTATTTACCGAAATCCCCTTAGAAAACATCGAAATCCCCTCAGAAAATACCGAAATCCTCGGTTTTGTGGAATAATACCCTCAAAATCGAGTATATCAGCATCGATTTGATTAAAAACAACAGTTTTAATGAGAAAGAAAGTATTTTGAAGTCTGTATACAAATTTATTTGTGTGATGTGTAAAATTCATTGAAATCCAATATGGCGTCCTACATGTATACAGGTGATGGTCTTGCTAAAATGAGTATCGATATTCCGAGAAAGTATTAAAAATAGTTTTTTTGTTTGTTTTTTTTTTTCAATATAAAAAGAATAAGTATATATAGATTTCCATGATTGTCATTTGGATTTAACCACATGGTATCAATTTATATCAATTTTATTTTATTTCATCATAAAATCTCATGAATCAATAACTAGCAATTAAAATAAATTTTATTTCTTTTCTTAAATAATATTAATAATAATAATAAACAAGAGTAACGTATTTACACAATTTAAAATAATATGTAAATAAAGTACAATTACAATCTGGATAAATAGTTCACAAACCAACTTAAACCTTTTTCTTAGTGCTTGGAGCATTGCTGAATATCCTAGATCGTTGAAATGCACTTTATCTGTAGCTTCACATTCCCTATGATAGATTTTGATAGGTTTGAAGTAGCCAACTGCTTTGTGTTCTTTAGCCACGTTCAGGAAAACTTTGTTAGCAATGGTTCTTCTTTCTTCATATTCAGCTGGTGTACATGACTAACTCGGGAGCGTTGGAGAACTGCCATTAACAAAACAGCTGCTCCTCTGGTAGTGCATTCGATGACTAGATCTTTAACATTTCTGGTGAATTGTTTTTCGTCAAATAAGTTTTCGCTGCAATCATTTCCACCAATTTGTAGAATTACTATCCTTGGCTTGTAGTGAACCAATAGTCCGGATCTGATCTACTTGGTAAGTGTGGTTACGTACCCGCCGCTGAAACCGTGATTTCAAGTGTACCGTGCATTAACTTGTCATTGGGCATGGCAGTAACGGGTTAGTAGGGTCTATCCGTTGGTGTGGTTTTCTTGGGTCTTCAAGTCGTTTACGGAGGCGTTCAACAAAGCTGTGTCCAAGTACTAAAACGTTCATGGTTTTCCAGATGTATTTAGTAACAGAATGGGGTGAGTGGTGGGATAATAAATAAAATGCCGTTATATATACATGTTTATATATATATATATTTTTTTCTCTCATCATTTTTACTGTCATATATAATAATCAATTATTTTGTTTTTAATATATTATTTTGTATTTTATATAACAAACAATTATTATTAAAAAAAAATATTGATGACAATCTTTACTAGCTTAACAGATATTTAAATTTAATTTGTGTTTATAACATTTTTTCTCCGTAAATCTTAGATTTCAATCAGTTTTTAAAATATTAAATTTTTAAATATCATAATAATTCTTTAATGTCAATGAATGCGTAGAACATAAAACCTGTTAGTTATTGATTGTGATTAATTAATGGCACGCATGTATACCCAGCGATGATCGATTTATAATAAACAATTTTATTTTATGGCACCCGTTTCTGTTGATCGGATTATACGGCACGTGCTGTAAACCGTACAATCAGATCGTTTGCAATTTGCATGTTTAATCAATTATTAGTATTTCCACAATTAATTATAGACGCTGTTCTCATTTTGAGTTATTAGTTGGGTTTTTTTTTTTCAGAATGTCAGTCTCCAGTTATTATATTAAAAAAGTAAAATATTTAAGTTTTGTTAAATAAAAGTTATGAAAAGAAAACGAGTTAAGCTATTACTTTTATCATGAAATAAAACGCTAAATAAAATCCCAATTGCTAATAATTCATTAAATGCACGTGGTTGATTGATAGATTTTGGTTTGCCTAACGTTCGAAACGGGACAAAATACACACGGAATGATCCGCATACAACACTACAATATATAATAAATAAAAAAAATTGTTATACCCGGTATCATATGACACATGCAGCAAAACCTCAAAAATGAAATTTAATAATAGCAATTGCGAGTCCCTTAATCATGTACATGTATTGAAAAGGGCAATTGATTGGAAGTCAAAGCCACTCCTAGATCTGGTGGAAATACTGCAAGACATGGTGGGCACTCAGTATAAAGAATTGATGCGTAGTTTGGTCACTATGGCACAATATAGAGTAGCTGATACTCATTTACACTTTGTTACATGTATATCGAAGTCAGCATGGGCCAGCAAAACACATGAGGAACGACAGCGTCTTGTCCGTAGATTCAGAAGTGTAAAAAAAAGCTTTGTGAAAACTACGAACACATGGACAGCTAATTTACAGCAACTTTGCTGCAGATCAACGGCAACAGGTTGCGGAAGACCTCTTTTTTTGGTAAGGGAGGATATCTTAGTAGGTTTATTTTTTCTTAATAAACTTTAAATAATTGTGAAATCGCGGACTGCTATAGATATGCCCGAGCCTTGTGCAGGATATCTTAGTCAATTTTAATTTTTCTTAATAAACTTTAAATAATTGTGAAAGTTATCAATAATGACCACCCATGCAATTTATCATTTATGTGATAAATGATATATATATTTTTTAAATAATATTAATATTAGCAAATCAACTTTCTAATTCTAAAATTTAATGAATGAATGGTGGTAATGCAGCCAAGATGTTTTCATCTTGTAAGTAAAATTTAGTTTTAATAATTAAAGATTCGCTATTATTTCTATATTTTAATGTTTTATGTTTTAGTTTAAAATGTGTATACAACATAATTGCTATCGGGTCTGTATACTAGTTTTAGCACTATGATAATACCTGTATAGGACGCCATATTGGATTGCAATAATATAGACTATATATACGGCACACCAATAAAAATGAATACAAACTTTAAAATACATTATTTTTGTATAAAACTATCTTTATAAGGCAAATCGATGATGGTATTATTGATTTTGAGGGTATTATTCCACAAAACAATGGGATTTCGGTGAGTTATGAGGGGATTTTGGTAAATACCTGGGATTTCGGTGAATCGAACTACCCGTCTCAATGCAAGTCATTTCATACCTAAGCTTGATTTTACCCTTAGGTTGAGTAGCACGAGTTACCGAAAACCATGTGAATTATCGAAAACCAGAACGACTTAACGAAAACCAGTAGTAATTGTCCGAAAACCACAATAAAACATGGTTTAAGTGTGCAATAATGATTAAAAAACGCGTTATCAGTCTATTGGAACCTATTTTGTTTATTAGTGTCTTTTTAGACTATTAAATATAAAATATATTTCTTTTTACTGCACTACTCATGAATCGTACAAATTATAATTATAATGGGTGGCCACTCTGCATTTCTCAGAGCTTGTGACTTGCAAAACATATTTGATCAATTTTAAGTCATGAGCAATTGCTGTGTGTATTGCAACAAACAAAGTAAAAATTGGTTTGGATGTTGGGTAATTTACACACAAGCAATATACAATAGTACAGCGTCATTTAAATTGATGAAAGGATAAATTATCTGATTATAGTAAACAGTTGTTAATCATCTTAAAATTGAATTTAGTTTTGTTTATTAAATCAGTAATTGTTAAATAACTGAAGAAAAATAACGATCTTATAAGTTAGAAATAATTAAACAGTACAAAATCTTTTTATATACATGTATTATATTGTAACATTTTTTTTAATCAATCTCTTGATTCAATTTCACTCTATATAACATTATTTGGAGACGAAAGAAAAATTTAAGAAAATTTAAAACCCATGGACAGACAAATTTAACAAAAATATTTACGTAAGTACCAGTATCTGTAATATTCTGTATGCATTGGGGGCTTTTTCCTTATTTACATGTAATTCATTAATGTTAAAAAAAATTATCTTCATCATTGTTCATACACAATCTAAATTTACAATGGTCTTTTATTAAAATAGGACCCAAAGGACTCATTTATCAGTATGAAATCACCCAATACAAAACATTTACTAGGTGTGAACTTGAATTTGTAAAAAAATACCCAGATGCCAACATTAGAATGGCAACAAGTCCAAATATAGCATGTTGTCCAATCTCCAATCTTGAAAGAGTACTCCTTCATGCCCTATTCCACATGTTGGAAAGTTTCTAGATTTGCCACGCCATGACAGCATAAGATAAATTTTGTAATTCAGATTCAGAGTAATCTTTTGTTTGTTTTTAAAGAAAAACTTGTTACATCAATATTTAAGAGATTGTATTATGATTGTACCTGTACATGTATTTATTTTAGGGCACAGCAAAAACTGGTAGAAGGGCACAAAAGTCTGTCAATCCACCAGATGCACCAGATTTTGAAGCAACATCAGATTCTCCTAAAGTACAGAGAAACAAGCCACAAAGACAGGAACCTGTAGGTTTATAAAGGCATATTGAAAAAAATTATAGTTTTTATACAATCCTGTACATGACTTAATTAATTTTGCTATTACTGCATGTACATGTGAGCTATGTCGCCTACACTTATTCCACATCTCATTATTCTCTATAGATTGGTAAACACATGTAAGAAATGAAATTATGCAAAACCATGTCAAGCTGGCATTTTATACATTTATACATTTATACATTGTAGTTGCTTGTTATCCAACTGCAGGGTTTGTTGTTTGTTTTCAAGGTGTTCATGTAAAAGCACAGTGCAAAAGTGAAATCTTTTTTATGTCTAAAATGGTGATGTTGCATTAGATGTAGTATTAATATATCAGATGAAAAACAATCTTCTATACACCAGCCATAAAAAAGTGCAGTTATATACTGTAAATCAAGTAATTTTAAATTAAAGATCGCTAATGATATTATTTGCTATGAATTGTACACACACATGACACACTGTAGATTCTGTAAACATGAAAAATTAAGACCACTAAAATTTAACACCTCACTTTTGGATACAAATCGTGAAATTTACAACTCACTAAAATTTCCCACTATACGGTGATAGGTATTTGAGAAATTTAATCATGTAATTATCATTAGAAACTTTTATATATTTAGATGTCAGAAAACGTTATCAAACTGTGACACTTTTTGGAAGGAAAGTATTTCTCAGACTTACAAAAATACATTGCAAGTCTTTAAAACCAGATAAAAGATAAAAAAAAAATAGACTGATAAGACGGAACTAGGTTTGAATGATAATATTTAAAAAATCCATGTTTTTGTGTGAAAGAGACAAAAATCAAAGTAGTGCACAAACTCACATCATATACATGTAGGTATAATTATAACACTACAATGCACATTAGGTACATTTATAACAAGCTGTATGCAATTTATCTGTACAAAAAAAAACTGTATGATTTATCAGATGCTGGTTAACTCATTTTATCATTATGTTAATTTTTCTCTTAAAAGGATGAACCACCAAAGCCATCCAGGGTGTCAGGATGGGGTGAGGACAACCCTCGGAGAAGGTAACAGGTTATAGTATAAGATGGGCTATTTTTCAAAGGTCACCCCTTTTAAATCAAGTACATGTACTCTTAGAAATCATCAGTTCATTCATGTTGACCATGATTGTGAATTAAGGATTTATTTTACAAGTTATTAAAGAAAATGGATGATCTTGTTGAAAACCATTTAAAAAGATTCATATGAAAGTGTGGTTTCAAGATTAGAGCTATAATTGGTTTTTAATTTCATAAAATGTTTATGGAAAGATGTGTTCATTTGTTTTAAAACCAAATAAAATATCTTAACACATGAAAAAACAATTTATGGGAAATAAAAAAAGCTTTTGTAATTATTTTCTTTGTAATTTCAAAGTCATGTTATATACATTGTATATTGTTTGACCACCTAGTGGCAGTTTTTATGTTTTTATTTTTTATTTTATAGTCGAAAACTTGGAGAAGGATTTGAAAATATTGAAGAGTAAGTTTTATAACTAAAAACATGCATAGTTTTAAAGCTGAAGAATGGTTTTCTCTACAATAAGCTAAGATGAATATCCAAGTTTAGTTCTACAGTACATTAAGGAATATGCATAAAGCATGAAATATTTTCATTTAATTTATATGTTATGAAGATTTTAAACCACTTTTACAGGGGGGAATATAAGAATGTAAAAAAAAAAGTTTTGATTTTTATGTTGTTGTAAATATTGTGGGTCATTTTGAATGATTCCTGTTCCTTTCTGTACTGTATTTTATAAGCAAAGCTTTTTCATTTTTTTTATTACATTTGTACATGTATTAGGATTGCTGGACTAGAGATAGCATCTTACATACTTGTATATTTTTCTTAGACATAATACCAAAAAAGCTACATAGTGTCATAAAATTAGAACCATTGTTGAATAGTAATCTTAATCGATGATTTATTTTTACTTTTAAGAATTCTTTCCTGTTATATATTCAAACCATGTCTAAGTAATGATTTATTTAAAACACTGTTAGAAAAATCAAAACTTAATTTACAAATAAGTTTGGTTCACTTAAAAGCAAAGCATTAATTGAAATGACAATACTTGCATTACTGGTTATTGGTTTGTTTTGTTTGTTTGCGTTTTGTGGCTCTGGCTAACAATAAGGACTGCATGATAAGATATGCATGGCTTTCTGAAAAAGGAATGGTATTAATTCTGTTAACCGAAAAATTTTAAATTGTACCAATTCTGTCTTGAAAATTCAAGTTTCACAACTAATGTCTTAGCAAATAAAGGTAAAGCCATTGCCCTTTGATAATAAGAATGTCTTGTGAACTGAACTGAATGTCCTTTATAAAAGGATTTCCTTTAACTTGCCTTTCCCTCTTTTCAAAATTTAAAAGAACAGTCATTGTCTTGTATTCCTGGAAATGTTTGAAAGCATGGAGTTTTACATTGTAAATGGATGAAATTGAAAGCATGGATTTTTACATTTTAATGGATGAAATTGAAAGCATGGAGTTTTACATTGTATTAAATGGATGAAAATTGAAAGCATGACATATTACATTGTAAATGGATGAAATTGATCGATCATGTATTTAGTAATTTCTTAGTTGCTTTGTTTTCAGCAGTTCAAAGTAAGCTGCATGTTTAATTATACCTCAATCTTAGCAATATGTTAGGCACACTTTCTATTTGGCTGTGTTTTTCTTGCCTGCTGGTGACATTGAAGCTTGTACATTTGTATGGAATTACATGGGACTCTATAGAATGACACTTTAAGAATTAATCTTTTTAACGTCAGTCAGCAACTGGTCATGGCGCCAGAATGTAAAGATTGTGTGAATTAGAGGAAGATTTAAAAAATTCACAGGTCCTGTGCTGTCGGTCCTGTGCTAATATCCATGATTGATAAAGATAACTAATTCATTTCAGTAGTTTACTACTCTGAATAATGGCGATTCCCTCTTTTTGTATATAGTGAGTTATCTCCCATTTGTGGATTTATCTTCTCTTTCCAGAAGGTATTTTATACAAGTTACTGTGGGAAAATTTAAGTTTATCTGCATTTATTTTTTAGTTGGTAAAAAAAAATTATAACTTATTACATAGATGCTTATGAAATACCGATTTTTCCCAGTGAAATAAAATCTGGTATATTCACAGTGTGAAATAACAAAAATATTTTCACTCTTGCGTCCTTCCCAGTCAAACTCAATTATGACATCATGAATTGTATTGCGTTGTCGACATGATTCCTGCCGTCTAAATTCATACGCCATTCAAATAAATTTATTAAAAACGATTAAATAGCTACATTTTATCTATGTAATAAATACGATAACCAATAAGGTCTCATGAATAACCAAAATATGATCACTTGTGCGAGAACTCACTGAGATTTAACTCGTGCGCGGAACAAGTTCCGCACACTCTTTAAATCTGTGTGCGTTCACCGACTCGTGATCATATTTTGGTTATTCACTCGACCCAATTAATTATCCTATAATTATTTTCAAAAATGTATTCAACATGTTCTCTTAACCTAAATAGGTCCAATAAGTCCATTTAATAATTTATAGAAAATAAAAACCTAATTTTTCCCATTCATTGCAATGTAATATACCTACTGTAATGGAGGATAACTCTTGCAAATGGTGATAACTCACTTATTACAAAAATAGGGAATGTTGCTGACTGACATTAAAAGGAATAAATCACAAGGTGACATTTTATTAGGGTCCACATAATTCTAATCAACATTAGTACAATGGGCAATAAGTTGTTGCTTGCATGATAGCTTGCTCATTAAAGATAAAAAAATGTATAGAAAGCATGTTGATTCATTAAAAAATTTATATTTATGTTGAGGCTGTCAAAAGCACATATATATAAAGATTGCATACATGTTTTAAAATGGTAACATCAATATATGGTTCATAACATGAAGCTTTTCTATATATTGTAAATGTAGCCTAGAGTAGTTGCATAAATCATTTATATTTATAGAAAAAAAAAGGTTTTATTCAATAACAAAAGAAACTTGAGCTTTAAAGTCATGTAATTGAAAATGTGATTTACGTGTTTATTACTGTTCCCCAAAATCATGTAAATAATTTGTTTTAGGAACACATTTTTCTATCATTTTAGTATTAGATGGAAACTGTAGATATAAGTGTTATAAAATGTAGTTTTACATATGAGGTATTTCAAATACTTTATTTTACAACCTGTACAAAGAAGGGTTGGGAATAATGTTTTACCCTTCTCCTTTTGTTTGTATGCATGTCTGTCCTGAAAAAACTTCAGTGTAGTTATCTCACCAACTGCTTATTGCAGCAGCCTGGTAAATTCCCGGGGGTAATATCCTGTAATTCCATAGAGCAGACAATATATAGAGCACAACAGCTAAAAGGTGATACTCAGCCTCAATTTATTCAATACTTCCTTATCCCCCATATTTTATTAGACTTGCGATTAACTAATAATTGTTTTATTTTGTGTTTATATACATGCATTGCATATTGAAATACTGTACATGTATGCTAATTATAGTTATTAACATATTTTATTAAATCCTTGTAATGTTTCATTCATTTTGCCACAGTGATGTTTTAGCAGATATTGATGATATTGTGGGGTAATGTTTTGCAAATTAAATGTCGTCTCTTTTAACATTACTATAGACAGTGTTTCAGGTCACTTTTCAATAACTTCACATGGTAATGTGTCCTTGGTTATTTCATGGCCATTATATTCTTAGTGAAATCTCTCTTATGGTCATATTGAATTAAAGTTTTTTGTTTGTTTATTAATTTTTGAATACAACCTCACATTTACATAAAATGCATGCTTCTTTCTTCCAAGATTGAAAATATATTTAATGGCTTTGACATGCAAAAAAAAATTGTATGCAAATTTTAAGCAATTTCAGATTTGTCTTTCCTTTCTTCTTGCAGTTTATTTATCATTAAAAGCATATTTATCTTAAAATTTATTGTTTTATTTATTTATTTATTTCTATTAGATTTTAAAAGCTTGTGTCTTTTCTTAAAAGCACTTACTGTTTTTGTTAAACTTACATAGACATTTTATTTTAAAACGTAAATTCTCTGGGGTAGAAAATATCTTGGGCTTTCTTCTACACTTAGAATTTCTAAAATAAATGAAAAATAGTTAGCTTTAAGGGTGTAAAGTGATCTTTCATGGAAAACAGGATCTTGTCTTGCTCTCTATTCTATTGGTTTAGATGGTGTTGTTAATAATTAGGATCTAGAAATTTATCAAGTCAGCATCTGTAAATCAAAATACATGATTAGATGTTTAAGCAGTGTGTTTAAAAATAGACAAATCCCTTTGGTTTACCTTTCATTCTCCACACAAATGAAGGAAAATAATCACTGTGTTCTTTTTTGTTTAATTACACATTTTAAGTGTGTTCAGCAGTGTGTATTTTAACATTTGAACACAGAATGCATGTGTCACTAAAGAAAATATGTTACAAGATCCCTTCCCAACCCTTTGCAGTGTGTATTGGATTTTATTCTACCTATTAAATCACAATTTTTATATTAGCATTTCAGAATTTTAAGAATTACCCTATTTTGATTTTATGTTATTCAAATGTTTCAGAATATATAACAGCAAAATCTTAGCAAAAAGTTAAATATCATCAAAACAACAGGTTTTGTTTTATCTATAATGTCTTGTCAGTCTAACGATTGTTATAGTCCTAGATTAATTTTCTCTATGTTATTTTAAGACTTATTTATCCTGATCCATTACAAATCTTTTTAAGTAGATTTTCTATTTGATTTGTTTTAGTGAGAGGTTAAGACCGAGAACACCAGAGGACGACAATGATTCTGACCAAGGTAAGAGTTATGGCCCCTTTTTCATTGTTTTTATGAACTAAATTAATGTTTAACTATAGCTACTGAGTACTCCAACAAAAGATTTCATTAATGATAAGGGAGCAACCATTTGATTTTAAATGGGGGCAGGCGCGTAGCTATCTTAAGAGAGAAGTGGATGCATAAGCTGGACGGCGAGGGGTCTGGGGGCCGCTCAAGGCCCCCAGTGGGTCCAGGGCAAAGCCCTGGTAGGGGGTCCAGGGGGGCGAAGCCCCCCGGAAGCTCCTGAAAGATAGCATTTTCAAGAGCTATCTTTTTTATTAAACTCATCCGTGACCGTCCCAGATAAGAACGAAACTGAACACTGAAGAAGACAGTTTTAGTACTTTTAAGTATAAACTGCACATTTCGGTTGCATAGCGTAATTATTCTAAGAAAGAACTTTTAACTTGAACAGTTATTTTACGAATGCTTTTGATCAACATATATATTCAATAGAAATAATGACATAATCAATGAACCATTGGCACAAGTTAATCCAGTTCCTTATTCATGCTGGCAAAAGACTTCCAAACGACTTTTTTTTTCTTAATGGCAAATACATGCGTTAATGATTTTCTCAACATCAGTGTTCTAATGTTTATAAGCATTTTGGGGTTTCGCGCTTCTCATAGCGCTTAACATCCAAAGTCAGAATAAAAAATTGGCAGGCGGACCATGCGGGCAGAGTATGAACCCTGTTCCTCAAAATAATTTATTTTTTTATGTTCCAGTAGACCACAATACAGGCTCTTCAAAAGAGGAAAGGAGGCAGGTTATTTGGAAGTTATTCCAAAAATCTTTTGTATTCATTATTTTCCTAAAATGAGCCACTTTTTATTAGGTAATAACGAAACTACCGAACTTAAGGATGATCAATCTCATATATGTCAAAGAATAAAAAACAAAACAAAAATGTATCAGAGAAATTGAAGATAGTAGACTTGAAGATATGGATTTAGTATCTATCTTACCAAATGTCAGTTTGGGGGATTTCTTCTTTATGTTCAACAAAACGTTTTTACATTTGCTGTCTGACCGAATCGAATTTTGTCTTCGGTTAGACACATTTTGCAATGTCTGAAATAGCAATGGCCTTGACTTGGAACAGACATTTCAAATAAATGAATCATTTCCTGCATATCGTGTTTGATAAAAATAAAAAAGTAAAGTTTACTTCCTAAATGGAGATTTGAATTTTGCGATTTGTTTCCAAGACTCTGTCAGGAAATCTATCTTTACGTTATCTTTTTTGTTAATGTGGTAATGACATGTAATGACGGGTTAAATAAGAAGGGTTAATCAATGCTGACGTCTGTTCATCTGAGCCTACTTCTGAGGAACTAGGTGACGCATCTGCGATGGCAAAAGTATCGGAACTGCTTGCAACAGATTGAACCCAGAATTTTAGTTAAGGGGGATGTAAAAAAAAAATCGTTGATTGTTATTCGAACTTGGCGAGGCTCAAATTTTTTTAGTGTTTTTTTTTTCATGGATTGTGTGCAAAAACTTAATTTTGGCCAGTTTTGGGAGGGGGGAGTACGCTCGGTACGCCTTTCATTGGATCCGCGCCTGGTGCCAACTTTAGTACAAAATATGAGTTGAACTTTTGCATGTCTATACCGGACAAGTCGAACGCTGCATCCATTGGCATCAACACGTTAATAATAAATATCGGTAAAGGAACGAATTTTCAGAAAAAATAAAGCGTCCATAATAAAACTATTGTCAAAAAATGAATAACAATCAAAACGACATTATGGGCCTTGACGTATTTGTCAGAAATGGATGCAATTTTTTTAACCCATTTTTAGCTCACCTGGCCAAAGGCCATGTGAGCTTATGCCATCACTATGCGTCCGTCGTCGTCTGTCGTCGTCTGTCGTCCGTTAACAATTTCAAAAATCTTCTCCTCTGAAACCACTGAACCAATTTAACAGAAACTTGGCAGGAATGATATATGACATGTTGGCAACAAACGATCCTCATTTTGAAATGCTTTGATAAAAAACATGGCCGCCGTTGCTAAAAATAGACTAGGGGGGTCAGACTACTGTTTTTGGCTTATAAATCAAAAAGTATATGAGATAGAGGAAATCTGAGGCCACGCTACTGATTCAGCATCAAAAGCTCTACAAAAGTCTCCATTTGGTCAAAGTTGTCAGATGACCCCTTATAGGTGTTACGGCCCCTTAAAGGTGAAAAATAGCATTTTTTCATGTTTTTGGCCTACAGAATGAAAACTATTGCAGATAGAGATTAGCTGTTGCTTGCTTAAATGTTTAGCTCATTTAGCTCTACGAAAGTCTCCATAGGGTCGAAGTTGTCAGATGACCCCTTATAGGGGTTACGGCCCCTTAAAGGTGAAAAATAGCCACTTTTCATGTTTTTGGCCTACAGAATGAAAACTATTGCAGATATAGATTAGCTGTTGCTTGCTTAAATGTTAAGCTCATTTAGCTCTACGAAAGTCTCCATAGGGTCGAAGTTGTCAGATGACCCCTTATAGGGGTTAAGGCCCTTGAAAAATAGCGTTTTTTCATGTTTTTGTCCTACAGAATGGAAACTATTGCACATAGAGATTAGCTGTTGCTTGCTTAAATGTTCAGCTCATGTAGCTCTACAAAATTCTCCATAGGGTCCAAGTTGTCAGATGAACCCTTATAGGGGTTACGGTCCATGAAAAATAGCGATTTGATTTTTCATGTTTTTGGCCTACAGAATGAAAACTATTGCAGATAGAGATTAGCTGTTGCTTGCTTAAATGTTCAGCTCATTTAGCTGTACAAAATTCTCCATAGGGTCGAAGTTGTCAGATGACCCCTTATAGGGGTACGGCCCCTGAAAAAAGCGATTTTTAATGTTTTTGGCCTACAGAATGAAAACTATTGCAGATAGAGATTAGTTGTTGCTTGCTTAAATGTTCAGCTCATATAGCTCTACAAAAGTCTCCATAGGGTCAAAGTTGTCAGATGACTCCTTATAGGGGTTATGGCCCCTTATAGGTGAAAAATGGTGTTTTTGGCCTATAGAATGAAAACTATTGCAGGTAGAGAAAAGCTGTTGCTTGCTTAAATGTTCAGCTCATTTAGCTCTACAAAAGTATAGGGTCAACATCAAGACCAGGTGAGCGATTCAGGCTCCTGGGAGCCTCTTGTTTTTTTTTTTTTTGAAAACGATGTGGATGCACATGCTGCCGTGCCTCCGGGTAGCTACGCGCCTGGGGGGGATGGCTATGGTGAAATTGAAATAAAAAGGCAGGATGACCCAAATCAGGAAATAAAAAGGCAACATAGTGCATTGAAATAAAAAAGAAGGTGGATGAAGTTTTTGGCTGAAAATAAATTATGTAAACTTGAAAAAAAAAGATTGTGTGCACTAGTATTATCTCTGTTATCAATCAACACTACAAATTTTCATAGGATGAATGCGCATTGATGCATGCCAAATTTAAATTATGCATGATTTGTCATTTTCTCTCCTTTTTAATGATTTTATACTGATATTTTTTGGTACCAACGGCCAAATCTAGGACTTCGAAATTTCAGAAACCAGTTAAAATTCATGATTTAAGCTATGGAATAAAAATTTTCACTGACTGGAAGAGAAAAAAAAATCACAGGAAGTTTTGAACAATACTACATTCCTTACAATTAAAACTTTTTCTTTCTGAATAAGATACATGTACCTATTGTTTTTAGTCGCTATGATTAATGAATTTAAAAATTGAAAAAATAAATGTTGGAGTAGCTATAAACTATTCTGAAGTCAACCATTCAGAATGGAATTTTTGACAAACATTTCTGATTTTTATTTAGAAATATGCTACATCCACAAAAACACAATTGGTTTAGTCATGCTCTTCTTGAATATGTAGCAAAAAGGAGTAGATTTGGTTGGAACCAAAATTGGCTCAAAATTTCAACTCGGAGTAAACTTTATGAAATTACTGCCAAATATGTTTTGAAATGCTGTAATTTAAGAAATAACAAAGACTAGGTTTAAAATATTCAGCAGCTTGGAGAAAACTTGCTTAGAAATCATATGATTTGATGAAATTTGTAGATTTTTGGCAATTTCAGAGCATTTATGGTTAGAAATCACTTAAATTTGCATAGAGCGTAAGTGTTAACAAAAACAATTTTGTGATGAAATGCTTATTTTTGAAAGACAAATAGATGGACAAAGAATAAATGTTGTCGATGAATGCACTCTATACTAATTTCAAGAAAAACCTCTTGTAAACCCTTAAAAATGAAGGAAATATTGATATTTTTGGAGTTTTCAGCATGTTTATGACGTCATTAAAATCATTCATAATGTCGTCAGCATGTCAAATTGATCAAAAGTTTAAAGTTTGGTTATCTAAGGACTGAATTATATCAAATATAATGAGATTGTAAGTTGACAATTTGTGAAAATATGGGGCCAATTTCAGCCCTTTCTGAACATACTCCTTTATATAGTAAAACACATTATATAATGCATATGGTAATTTAAATTTGACAAGTTTAGACAGATGATCAGTTATTCATTGTCTTTGTTTATACTTTCAGACATCCCTGTGATTCCAGACTTGGAAGAACAACAAGATGATGATATGACAGTTAAAATAGCTGTGGCACCAAAGTAAGCACATTGTAGACAATGATTATGATGTTACTCATAAAAATAATACAAATAGATCCACCTAAAAAAATAACAAACAAAAAACAAGAGACAACAAATAAAAAAATGCTAAAAAAGAACCAAGAAATCTATATATAGAGAAGTTGTCAAGCCTTAACATTTAAGAAGTATTTGGTGTTTCAACATTAATCTTTAACTCATACACAAAATGATGACAATTTTTCACTCACACCAAATATTTTTGCTCTGGAAAATAACGTGAAATGTATTTTGTTAATGCTGTTAGTAAATCACAGGTGGTTTATTGTCTCCCTTTGTTTCTTTTCAGTGTTGCTGTAAACAGGGTGGCAACATACAGAGAACTAGATAATGACCTTTTAAGACAGGCTGCATTTACCACACTGGTATGTGTACTTCAGTTCTGCAGTTTGGTTGATTTTATGTTTTTATACCCCCACTCGTAAGAGATGGCGCTATATTGCAATCACCTTGTCCGTCTGGTTCAATTTCTCTGCTTCTACTGGATGGATTGGTTTCAAATTTGGTACATAGCTTCAGCATGATGAGTTATATTGTGCCTCCCCCTTCCAGGTCAGTCCATCATCTACTTCCTGTTTTTTGAGCCGACTTAGACTTTGTTAGGGTACAAAATTTGAAACAGATTTCTCGGCTTCTACTGTATTGGATTGTTTTCAAATTTTGTACACAGCTTCAGCATGATGAGTTATACTGTGCCTCCCCTTTTCAGGTTAGTCCATCATCTACTTCCTGTTTTCCGAGCCATCTTAGACTTTTCAGGGTGAAATATGAAATGTGAAATTTTTCATAACAGATTTCTCGGCTTCTACTGTATGGATTGGTTTCAAATTTTGTACACAGCTTCAGCATGATGAGTTATACTGTGCCTCCCCTTTCCAGGTCAGTCCATCATATACCTCCTGTTTTCTGTGCCGACTTAGACTTTTTATGGGTAAAAAATAGACAATTTTTCATAACAGATTTCTCAGCTTCTACTGAATGGATTGATTTCAAATTTGGTATACAGCTTAAGCATGATGAGCTGTACGGTGCCTCCCCTTTCCAGGTCGTTTGGTCATCTACTTCCTGTTTTCTGAATGTTTGAGTGGGGGGGGGGGGGTATGCTTAGCATGACTTAGTGCAACCCCTTGTTTGTGTTTCTTCCTGCTGTTCCTTATTATATTGTTTGTTGTTGCCCTGTCAGACTTTTGACACTTGAATGCCCCATTGGTGCCTCTTCGTTCTTTAAATTATTTCAAAGATGGTGGGCATTAGACTTATCAAAAGCTGTACAAATGATTCTCATTATTACATGATAAGTTACTAGAAATGTAAAAACAAATTTAGGTACATTGGAATAAACTGGTTGAAATTTGAGTATCACCCTGTAGTTAAATTTGCAAATTCTTTTTGGTATACTGTGGATTCATTTATTTTCGTGGGTATCAATTTCGATTCTAAAATTTGTGGTTTTGAAGACTACAGAATACAGATCAATGTAAATTTTCCTTTTCCTGGGTAAAGAGCACCCACCAAAACCACAAAAATTGATACAAATCACAGTATTTTGTTTGAATGGAAGGAATGCATTAATGTACAATGTATTTCCAAATTTACTAAGTTCTAAGCTACACTTACTTAATGTAACAATTTATAATGTTTATCCTGATAAATCAAATATCCTTACCTTAAAAATGTATAAATGTTATCTTATGATATAAGGAGGGCTTTTTTATTGCAGGATAATGACATTGATCTGAAATTACTGACCAAGAATTTATCTACAGAAGCCGACTTAATTGAGGTATGGTATAGGTTTTTATGTTGCTTGCAAGGTGTTGCAAAACAACGTGTAGTTGTCACTTTGGCACTATCTATTGTTTTGGATTGTCCTATATTTTGTAATTGGGAAAAAAAATCCCTCACAGTTTTATGGAAAACTTCATCATGTTCATGTACATGCTGAAATTTCTTACTACTTCCTTAAGGTTCATCTTTACACTTTGGAAAAAATGGCTGATATTTTACGTCTTTTTTCAGTCTATGTGGAGCCTAAACTGCACATTCAACAGCTTAATAAAGCGTAGCAGCGTCTAGATAAATTATTTTCGCATAACATTTTAATTTTTGTACGTGTACACTTGTTCCATTTTGCCGGGGCATTTTCTTTGTGTTTTTCAGTTCACCCAAATATAGCCAAATATCAACAATGCCCTGTCATTTGGCCTCCACGTGCAAGGTAATTTCATTATTGGTGTTATTAAATCTACTCACAATTGGTCCTTCAGAAGGCTATTAAGGGATGATTCATGCTTTATTTATGGTACAATTTGAACGGAAAGAAAATGAATAGAGAAAACAACAAAAGTAATCTTGTAAACTAGAAGGGAAATTGGCTATTTTAAAATCTAGACGCTGCTACACTTTATTTTGTATTTCTATATGTCGTTTAAGTTGTACATAGACTAGAAAAATAGGTCAAATATCTACCATTTTATTTGAAGTGTAACCATGAACCAGATTAATACCAGTAGCTTATCCACTTCCTGCTTACTGATATAAACAAAGGGGACAATTATCTTCTTTGATAGACTGCAATTTCAGTAACATATTGAAATGGAACATATGTTTAAAATGAAATACAAAGCAGGTTAAGACCATGATGATAACAGGATGTGGTTTTCAAACTGAAGAATCCCCAATAATGGCTGCAGTAGGAACAAATCTTTTGATTTAGATAACACAATTAGAAGTATCAACAGAAAACTCAAAAGTACATTTGTCATGTTTGTATCAAGGCTAGTTATCTTTGGGGAAAACCAGGGCGGATCCAGGATTTTAGTTTGAGGGGGGGGGGGCATAAAAATATTTTGTTGTTGTTTTTCCCTGAGCAGATTGAGGCATGAAATTTTTTTCAGTGTTTTTTATGTAGATTTATGGCAAAAACATAATTTTTGTCAGTTATAGAGGGGTAAATGCCCTGTAGGCCTTTCCTTGGATCGGCGCCTATCATTGCCTGTCAACCATGTAATCTATTAACAAAATTTTATCAAAGTACTGAGCCAACAGTTAACGAACCTAAAAGTAATGTGTAATGTTTTAACTTTCTTTACAGGAAGACAAACCCTGGGACTGGGATAGATTATTTACAGAGGTGACATCAGAATTGTTATCACAGCTGGAAACTGTGGAGGAAAGTACAGACAATGAAATCAATCAGACTGTGTGATTGTACATTCTTAGTCTATGAATTGTTGTAAACATTTTACCTACCAATTATTATTTTTTTGGACCTGTAATGCTATGCTCTGACTTATCAAATAAAATATAAAATAATTTTGTAAGTTTCATAGATGGATCCCAAATATTTGGTCAGGATGACTTAAATAAAATAAATTTTGTTGAATATATAGAAAACATTGCCAGCCTATTTTGGGTCAGCTAAAGGAATCTAGAAAGATTAGATGTGCAACTGAATTTTACATTTTTCATGCTGTACAAATTTCTGAAATTCAAGTTTCAAAAGTTATATTGTGATAATTAAAATATCCCTGCTGTACATTGGTATATGAATATAAGTAAAATACATGTATGTTATGATGGTGAAGAGAGTTGAAATTTAACAGACTTAATCTGTGTACAAAATGTAGGTTCTGACACTGATTTTGCTAATTCTTTAAAGGGTTTGATAACTTTTTATCCTTAAACGTTTTGTCAATTGATATAAAGATTTATGCAAAATATCTTAATCTAAGAACAAATTCATTTGTATAAGAAGATTCACTGTTATGTATGTTAATTGTTATGTGTATGTCCGTCCATTAAATTATTATAGATATTTTTATTGTTTTATTTTACACTGTTACATATTGATTTACTCACTGTTTATATATAAATGCCCTACAAAGTTAGAACTGTTACTATTGATATGGCAGTTGTTCTTCAGCAAGCTTATTGTTCATAATCAAACATACAAGAAGTTCACCATGTTTTCTTTTAAATTAACAAGATAGCTACATGTAGCCAATGTCCCCCACCAAAACAAAATGGCAGTGGGATATCATTAACAACAAATCATGACAAAGAATCCTACAAAATTTCATCAAAATCCGTTTAGCAGTCTCAGAGGAGTTGCGCTCACAAAGTGTTCCTATGACCTAAAATGAACAAAGTCGATAAAGATCCATACTGGCGGTGCAATATGATCAATTACATATCATGATAAACAATCCTACAAAATTTCATCAAAATCTGTTGAGCTGTCTCAGTAGTTTTGCTCACAATAAATAAAACAAAGTCGATAAAGTCCCATAACTCTTATCACCTTTGTTGAATCAAAATGGTGGTGCGATATCATCAACTACATATCATGACAAACAATCCTACAAAATTTTATCAAAATCCATTGAGCGGTCTTGGGGGAGTTGTGCTCACATTTAGTGCTTTTATGACCTTATATGAACAAAGTAGATACAGTCCAATAACTCCTATAAAATTTGTCAAATCAAAATGGCAGTGCAATATGAGCAACTACTGGTACTAGTACAATCCTACAAAATTTCATCAAAATCTGTTGATTGGTCTTAGAATAGTTGTGCTCACAAAAGTGTGACGGACAGGTGGACGAAGACTATATTGCATTGCGGCAGGGGACAAAAAGAGGGTCATAATCCTATTGTTGATGCCTAAAATGACTTTGAAGGATACAAGGGCACATTTTATCAATTTTTCAAGAGCAGTGGAAATTGAAATTTTCATGGACTTGAATTGATTATGATTTCCACATCTGGTTGCCACTGTAGCTGGTTGATACCGCCATTACTAAATACTTTCATAACAGAACAATAATTCTGCATTTAAACAGCTCAATACATGTACTAACAACAGTGCTATCTGAGTGATTATTTTTGGAAATCATCTAAGGGACCGACCATTTGATTTATATGGGTGGCTATGGGTGAAATTTGAATTAAAAATGGGTCAAAGGCAGAAATGGCTGGATTTCATTAAACAGGAAGTATATGAGCCACAGACCTGAATTTGAATCCCACATTATGGGAGATCATGCTGATGCTGCATACTAAATATCTAGAAGCTGTGATTAGTAGTTGCTGAGAAAACTGTTACGAAAATTTTCTATTTTTGAACATTGATGTCAAAAATTAACTAAGTTGGCAAAAAACAGGAAGTAAGTGAGCAACAGACCTGAAATCGAATCCCACATTATAGGGGCCAATGCTGAAGCTGCATACCAAATATCTAGAGGCTGTGATTAGTAGTTGCTGAGAAAACTGTTACGAAAATATTTTCCCTGCTCGCCCGACATTCACCATTTTATAACCCTGATTTTCACTAGTGAAATCCGGCAAAAATCCAGAAATAAAAAGGCAGAACAGTGCTTTGAATTAAAAAAAGGAGTGCGGAAAAAAATATCCAGGCTCCGCTTTTTCTGAAAATAAAAAGGCAGGACAAAGAAAATATCCATAGCCCACTCCATAAAAATCAAATGGTGTTCCCTAATTGAATAAAATCTGACATTATACACTCCCTTTGTTACCATATCAAGTGTCTGTAAAACATTACCTCTGACTTTAATATGCCTACCATCCTTCAGTTTCTCTCTAACTGTTAAAGTTGCTTAATTTAATTAAAAGCTTTATTAAGTGATTTTCCACTATGTTCTTTTTTTAGTAACAGTAGCCATGTTTTTTATTGGATCCCTTTAAAATGAGGATGGTTTATTGTCAACATGTGATTTATCATTCCTGCAAAGTATCAGTCAAATTGGTTAAGTGGTTTCAGAATAGAATATATATTAAATTGTACATGAACTACAGACACATAGTGATGGCATAAGCTCACATGGCCTTTGGCAAGGTGACTGAAAAGGCTCTACAAATCTCACATCTTTTTACTAAGGTACATGTATTAGCAATAAAAATGAAAACTGTAAGTTTTACAATTTTTAATCAATAATATCAAAAAACATCTTGTTTCAAGTTTTAATTTCCATTCCATATTGTTTATAAATACTTAGGGCAATTCCAGAAATAGTTATATGGGGTTTAAGGAGGCCCAGACTTCACCACTTATACAATTTTTGGCATACATGGTAAAAGAATGTTATAAATTCCTCACAAACCTCACCAACTATATTTTGATATATAAAATGCCTTCAAACATATATTTTTTTTCTGGAATAGCCCATACATATCAGGTATTACAATTGTGAAACAATTTTGGAATATACATAATTTCATATAACATTGTTAAACAAACAATAAATAAATACAATGAAATTCTTAGCATTACAATTGAATGCATGGGAAAAAATTATAAATACAAATAGAAATATACCAATAACAGTTAATCTCTTTTTAGAAAATTGGCTATTCTCAAATTTGTGTTTGACAAACAAATATTAAACAAATTAAAGAAAATATTACAAAAATACACTTCATATAATATTGTAATGCTTGATTGTGTGTTCAAGTTCACATATCAGTAATTTTGATATACAGTAATCAAACAAATTTATACATTTCTTCTAAACAAACTTCATTGAATTAGTGTTTTAGATTCTAGAGACTTCGAATTTAACTCTAGCAATAGCCCATTATTTATAATTATGAAAAAAAAGTTATAAAACAAAGAAAAAATCACCTAAACATATTGCGTTTATTAATAGTAATAACCAGCAATGCACAACATATCACAGAAAAAATACAGGACGGATTATCTATTGGAATCCTCAGCTTTATCTTGCACAACTTATTTGATGAGGTCACACTTGTCCTTGGGAGTATGTGTCATTCAGTTTATCAAACAGCGGAATGGGTGGGACCAAGGTTTTGAAAAGCTGAAATAGACAAAAAGAATAGATTAACATACAGCAGTTAATGGTGATAAAGTATATTAAGTTTTCAAATAAAGTTACAGAAACTTGAAAACAGGGATGAAAAATACGAATAAAAAGAACAAAATAAAAAGGTCAACTTAACTTGAAATTATACATGTATGTAAGCACACTACTATATTTTCTAGCATAATAAAACACACCAACAACTGATAGTTGATATGGACAGATAAAAGATTTACTCTCTTTGTTCTTTGTTCCCTTGAAATAATCAAGTGCTTATAAATACATGCAGTTCAATTACAATGTATATAATTTAAATAAACTTCCAAAAACGATCATCAAACAAAAGTGCTACAACATCCTGCCTGGTGCTTGTGCACTTATTTTTTATACATGTATCCTTTGATTTTGATAGTTCACCTGATATTTGTACAATGTTATACATAATACCCAAAGTAAACATATTTTGATGGAAGTGTCTGCCTAAATATACTGTAATATTTGCCCAAAACAAAGTGAAACAAAAAATCATTTTAGTTTTGAATTTTTTTCATTAAAAATAAAAAAATCAAAATAAATCACACAATCCCTGAACCATATAAATTTCACACTTCTATACCTCTGTTGATGGTTTCAATAAAGGTATTTGCTGTTAAATAAAATCCTTATTGTTATATTACTTAAGACAAAAACACAAGAGCATCACATTAACTTTCTGCTTGCAACATATATTCTTTTTCAAAGTTAATAAATAAAGTGATAAATTTGTTTCTAAGAGTGCATTTGTTTTATTTAATTTAGTGTGACAGGATCAGGACCTTTCTAAGAATCTGGTGGGTTCGGGCAACTTTTCACTTTTTTGTGATATGGTTTTTAAATGACCAATTAACTAATTATTAATATTGCTTTTTTGTGTGTTTTTGTGGGGAAGTGGGTGGGGGTAAATAATTTAGATGAACAACTAAATTGTGCTGGTCATTCAAATATATTGCAAGCAGAATATACAATATCTTGTACAAAACAGCTTTACACACAATAAGCTCCCTCACCTTTACCAGAACCCCTCTTAATAATAAAAAAAACAAAAACCATTATTTCAAATTCATCATTGGGAAAGTTTGTCCACTTATTTATAAGCTAAAGCAAATGGACAAACAAGCAAATATTCATATTCCTGTACAACGAATGTGAATAGAGAATTGATATTTAACAACTTCCTTATCTCCATGTTAAAACACAAAATCCTTCCCTTGTTAACAAATTAAAATATTTTTCTGTTTTCCTTTTCAATTTGTTAATATTCTATTTTCCTGTGTAAATATGAACACACATAACATACTCATTCTATCTGATCTGGTTCTTGTACCAGATAATAATAAAGCTAAACATCAAATAAATTAATTAATTTTATATTCAAAATCAATATCTTGAATATATAGCATTTGTTTTTAAAAATATGATGCAAGTGAAAGTTGTATTTATCTTGAAACTAATTTTATACATTCAATTTTTGATTCAAATAATATTTTTTTTATTCAAATAATAAATAAGTTTTATCATTTTACTTACACCTACATCTTTTTATATATAAACAATCACTTCTTTGATAAATAAATAAAACAAAATAATCAAACTTGTGTAATATTACTTACTGTTTACTCAAATAAAAGAAAAAAAATGTTTTATACCAAATATCATTCAACTAATTTTAAATATAAGATAAATATAAATATGTTAGAGCATGGAAGTAATATTGAGAAGGAAGAACCACTAAGCCAGATGAAACGGTTTATCTGCGTTACCGCCTATCTTATCGGAATCCTGTTAATTGACAATAATCGTGTCATGTAGATACACACTCAGCATGTCTCGATCGGCTTGACCTTTTCGGCAAGTTCCATTTTCGACGGATATTCGCGAAATGACCAGAATCAAATGAAAACAAAGACCTGTACAATTTATCAAAATTAAAATGTACCGATCGTGTTTTTTGTGATGGTGGGGGCGTCTGAAATAAATACTTTTTATTAAGGATGCTCGCTAGTCTTGTTTTTGGATTTCTGTCATTTTTTCGGAATCCTCTGGTTTTTACCATCAAAATACGGTTAGTTTTTTTGCCCACAAACCCCCTATTTTTTTTTAATCGATGTCTTAAATATGTCATAAAGAAGTGATTAATAAAGTTTTATCAAATCCTTTTTATTCTGTCATGGGTTTTAACAGCTAAAAAGGGTAAATGCTAAACCATGGGGTATCCTGAAATTAAATAAAATATATTGGAAAATTTAACTAAATGTGAATGCACAAATTGTATCATAGACCTGTACAATATAATTAGAATATATTCAATTTTAATATATTTAATATACAGGTCTATGATTATATGAATAGTTATGTAACACCATTTTTTATTTATGAATAAATTTGTGTTTTGTTCAAATGTAGGACCTGTAGATTCTCATAAAAGCAAATTAAGTTTAGTTTTTCATAATACAGATTTTCGTATTTTCAAGCTTGTCAAAAAAATCTTAAATAAAAAAAAACATTTCATTATTGTAGCAGATTTTTCGTTTTGCAGAGAAACCTTCAAATAATTGAATAAATGTTTATACAAATTATTTAAATAAATTGACTTTACTTTAATCACTTAACTCCTCTTAACAACATTTAAAGTTTAAAATCTACTTAATCTAAGGCTTTGAATTCCAACTTTTGCCGATAGAATTGCTTGATTTCAATCAAAATCTCTATTATCCGACCACATCCGACCAAATTCTCGTTAGTATCAATCGAACCGGCGTCATGTCTATTTTTACAGCATATGTTTTTGTAATCGGAGGTCACCTGGAGCACATTTTTGAAATTACAACAAATTCTTATTTTAAACAGTTGTAATGACCATAATTTTTGTCCGATTTTGAAGTTTATTGCACCATTCGATTCGTATTTGAAAGCGCAAGTTTACGATATAGATGTCCCACCTATGGTAATTAATTACAGGTGCTCTTTAAAGGTAAGCAATTTCATCCAATTCGATAAAAATCACGTGTCCGATAAGAGAATCCAGATGACGAATTGGAGTGGCGCTAACGCAGATAGTTACCAAAGGAATCTTATCGAGACAATGCTAATTAGATAAAATCCCAAAGTTTTGGTAGAAGGCTCTGCTGGTAACTAATATGTGATAATTGGTCGATGTAGTTCCTTCTCAATATTACTTCCATGGTTAGAGTATTAAAATGTGGGTCATTTTACCTTGGGTGTAATATGTTTATCCAGAAATTCTTCTCTGTAATATTGTGTTCCAAAAGGTAGATGTCCATATTTTGATGTCGTGTGTAACAGGGGTTCATATCTTCTTTCTCTCTTGGTAAAAGGTTGGAAACTAGAAAAAGTAAGCAATTTGTTATAAACATTGTATTGTTAATATCATGGAAAAATCATCAAAAATTGAAAATCATTACATAAATAGATTTTTAAATTCATGCATTAAGGAATCAAGATTCAAAAGTTATAATGAGATGCAAATTGCTACAAAAGACAGAAAATGCAATCTTAAAATTGAAAAATTTAAACACTTCAAAAACTAATTATCATTACCTTTACAACGCACATGAGTTCACTTATTATTGGGTTTGAGGCAGTGCTGGTTGATTTTTACTTGAATTTGGGTTTTTTTGTGGTTCTATTCTATTAACAGGCTTCTAATTTTAGTTGAAATCTTTGAATGTTTTGTAGTTTGATAAAATATTTTTAAATCTTAATACAGACTGCATTTTACTCTTAGACTTCATTGAAAATTTGTAGGTAACTTTGTGAGTCCCTATATATACTTACACATCATCATTAAGTCTTGTAACCCATTCCTCTGCTTTCATTGCTTCCCTGGCCTCCTCAAGGGAGGTAAATGAGGTTGCAACTCGTAGAGACGGCTGGAATGACTTGTATCTCTGTTTTTGGACTTCCATTGGATCTCTAAACGGTCCCTGTGGTTTACCTGACAATGGTGGCAGTTTTTGAGGTTTGGGACATTCGTAGCTTTTACATGCTGGGTCATAAATGTTTCCAGTCTTCTTGACTTTGATGTGCATCAGAGGTGGCACACTTCTCAACATATACTCTTGTTCTGATGGATATCTGGAAAAAAGAATTAAAAAATATTCAGATGAAACGTCGGGTAAAGTCAAAAATAATACTTGATTATTGCAGTTCATATACATGTAATTTGGTATATTTTCATGTGATTTGCCTGGAATTTTCATGAATTATCTTATCTTTCATTTGCATTTAAAAAGGAAATAAATCTATGGGTAGTTTTATATTTGCAAATATATTGATGGAAGATGATGCAGAAACCTTTCCTAAAAATTTTACTTGTTTTACAGTATACACAAGAATGCATGAATAATAACAGTCTGTCAACTGTACAACTAGAACTCTCAAAAGACCATTTGTACTTTTTGTCTCACTGTGTCTTTTTTTTACTGATAAGGTAAGATAAGAACAAAAAAATTCTTTGCCATTTGTTTTCTTACTTCAAGATTAAAGCTTGTGTTCAACATTTAGACCCAGGGAGCCCCTGGTAGGAAAAATGTTGATTACTTGGGGCAGAACGAGAACAACCTGGGTTATGACTTAGTAACATAATATTCATCCTAGGTTGTTCCAAATGTACACTTTATTTGTTAAAAAGATCATTGACCCATACAAAACAGAGGTCATCCGCGTTCTGTTTTATTTTTCAATTGGAAAAATAATCTACCTAGGCTGCCCAGGAAGGAAATGTCAAACGTGCCCAATGCTAAAATATCATATGGCAGATTTTAGAGTGCATACATCAAATCAACTATGGAATTGAGTTTAAAATTGTCTACATGAAAATACAATTCAAATGTAAACCTGAAAAGGGTAATGGATGGTCAGTTTTATACCCACACCACAGGTCAAAATTTATTTTTTTTATCAACAACTTTAGTCTTAAGTAATTTTTTGTCACATACGGATTGAATGGTGAATTATAAATTCCAGGTATAACTTCAGTGCTAATAAGATGGTGATTTTTCCTTGCTAAGAATTCGTTCTTCTTTCTTTCTTCATGTTCTTTCTGTCGCCTTCTTAAGTTTTCTTGTTGTTCTGCATAGTCTTCTAGTTCACTCCTTAAAAACAAAGAAATATTAAAAAGTGAAAGAAAAGTTTTTATTACATAGATGCATATGAAATACCGATTTTTCCCAGTGAAATAAAATCTGGTTAATTCACAGTGTGAAATAACAAAAATATTTTCACTATTGCGTCCTTTCGGTCAAACTCAATTCTGACGTCATGAATTGTATTGCGTTGTCGGCATGACTCTAATGCAATCTAAATTCATACACCATATAAACCAATTTATTAAAAAACAATTAATGGCAGTATTTTATCTATGTAATAATTACGATAATCAATTAGGTCTCATGAATAACCAAAATATGATCACTCGTGCGGAAACGCACTGATATTTAACTTGTGCGCGGAACAAGTTCCTCGCACTCTTTAAATCTGTGTGCGTTCATCGACTCGTGATCATATTTAGGTTATTCACTCAACCCAATCAATTACCCTATAATTATTTCTTGGATGCATCTCAGTTCTGTGCATGAAAAATTTATAATTTGATATTAAAATCTTGCAGATATAAGTATAATTCTAACATAATATTTTGAAGAAAAACAGTTTGTCTGTATTTTTGAAAACAATAAATTGTGAATTATTTTGCATTTGTCATTGATGTCAGAACTAAATGACATGTAATTGATAGTTGACTTCTAACTTTCAAACTTGTAGATTTAGGGCTAATCCAACATTGATAGCATGGGAGGTTGGAGGGCACTCTTTTATACCCCTACCATTGTAAAAATGTCTAAAAATACCACCACTGATAATACTCTAACTGTAGTGCCTTCCTACCCCCCTAACAATAAAATAATTCTGAAAAAGTCCTTTATACATTCTCGTTTAACTTATCCAAGTAACCTTTTTAGCTCACCTGACCCAAAGGGTCAAGTGAGCTATTGTCATTGCCATCTGTCCGTCGTCCTCCCATTACTTTTTCAAAAATCTTCTTCTCTGAAACCACTGAATGGAATTTTTCAAAACTTGGTCCAAGTATTAATCAGGGCATGATGTTTATAAATTGTGTTCGGCTTTATGATTTGATAGCAAACATGGCCGATGTTACTAAAAATAGAACGTAGGGTAAAATCACATTCAAAGACTTATAACTTGAAAACTAGAACAGATAGAAAAAATCTGAAGGTTCTTAGGCTCTTCAGAATCAAAAGCTCTACAAAAGTCTTCATTGGGTCGAAGTTGTCACATGACCCCTAATAGGGGTTATCGCCCTTTTATGGTCAAAAATAGTGTTTTTTCATGTTTTTGCTCTATAGAATGAAAACTATTGCAGATAGAGAAAAGCTGTTGCCTGCTAAAATGTTCAGCTCATTAAGCTCTACAAAAGTCTCCTTGGGTCAAATTTGTCAGATGACCCTAAATAGGGGTTGTGGCCCTTTCAAGGTCAAAAATGTTTTTTTATGTTTTTGCCCTATAGAATGAAAACTATTGCAGATAGAGAAAAGCTGTTGCCTGCTAAAATGTTCAGCTCATTAAGCTCTACAAAAGTCTCCATAGGGTCCAAGTTGTCTGATGACACCTAATAGGGGTTATGGCCCTATTGAGGTCAAAAATAGCGTTTTTTTCATGTTTTTGCCCTAAAGAATAAAAACTATTGCAGATAGAGAAAAGGTGTTGCTTGCTTAAATGTTTAGCTCATTAAGCTCTACAAAAGTCTCCATTGGGTCGAAGCTGTCAGATGATTCCTAATAGGGGTTATGGCCCTTTTAAGGTAAAAAATAGCGTTTTTTCATGTTTTTGCCCTATAGAATGAAAACTATTGCAGATAGAGAAAAGGTGTTGCTTGCTTAAATGTTTAGCTAATTAAGCTTTACAAGTCTCAATAGGGATGAAGTTGTCAGATAAGCCCTTACAGGATTGATGGCCCTTTTTAGGTAAAAAATAGCGTTTTTTCATGTTTTTTGCCCTATTGAATGAATACCATTGCAGATAGAGAAAAGGTTGGGCTTGCCTTAATGTTCAGCTCATTTAGCCTCAGGAAAGTCTCCGTTGTGTCTAAGTTGGGATTTGACCCATTAAAGAAGACCATTATGCCTTAAGGACCAGGTGAGCGATTCAGGCTCCTGGGAGCCTCTAGTAATCATTAATACATTTCAGTTAACTATTAATTCTAAATAGTTCTTCCTTTGATTTTTACCTGACAATGGCATTCTTAACTTCCAATGCCTCAAGATATCTCTTTTGGCTGTAATAATTATACACATATTTCCTAACATAGTATCCTCTCCAAATCTTTTGAATCTACAAAAATACAATCAGGAATGTTATGAACACAAACTAAGTAAACCATAGAAAGGATAAGAAAATGCCTTAAAATCATTGAATTTTTTTCAACATCTTAAATCTTTTTATAAATGCATTTGGGAGCAAAGTGTAAACTGGCGAGCAGTGTATGAACTATACATGTATTAAGATTTTCTTGGATCTTATTTAAATACATTCCACATCCCAATACTTATTTTCAAGTCCTATATCAGCTAATTATATAATTCAAAAAGATTGTAAAAGCAATTAAAAACTTAAATATGTGACAAATACTAGAAATTAGTACAATGACTAGTATCATTCTAAAAATCTTATTCTAATTCAATAACTTACATGAGTAGCCATAGCATTGTACTGGTTTAGTTTCATAATCATAACACTGTTCTGAAATAAAGAAAAAAACAAATATGAAAACGCCAAATAAAAATACAACCTAAAAAATAATGAGTTGTCTTTCTCCTTCGAAACATTAAAAAGCAATCATATTTAAAAACATGAGTGTGATAATTCCTTTTTATCTAGCTTTTTTTCTTTTTTTTTTTCCATTCAAAAAGTATTTTAAAGAAATACATACATTTTTTGGATTCAGGTTTAAAAGAGAGGAGCAAGAACATGTATTCAGTAATTAATCTTTTCACACTATTTTCAGTTGCTTAATTGTATAAGTGTGAATGAAAAATGACAGTCTTGAAAGGTTGATTGAACAATGTGTTGCAAGTAATATAAACTTGAAAATATATGTTTTCACATCAAATATCATCACAGATATTTGATACACTTCGGTTAAAAATACTTTTTCATCTAAGAACTTCTAGTATTTACCTTTACAAATATTCTGAAGCATTGTCTTCCAGTAAACCCTCTCCAATTTTTCTGTATAACTGTTGCACAGTGATCTAAATGTCTGAAATGATAATAAACTTTGGTTTTCATTATGGGTCTTCATAAATATTATCATACTCAGTCTCTACCACCATTTTTTTTTTACATGGATGTTTATCATTACATATTTTTTTTTAATGAACAAATTTACGAAATAAAACACATCCCACTGTAATGATAAATGTAAAGTTTACCTTTCTTTTATTGTCATGCATGTATTGTCATTTCGTTGAGAAAATTGAAAGTGTTAACATTGATATTTATAATTTGCATTTTTTATTGTTTTTTGTATTTTTAGAAAATCAATATGTTCCTACATTACATGTAATCCCATTTTCTCTTTCTCTCATGTTATTTTTTAATAGCTGGATGTTCCTTTACAATTTACATGTACATTAATTTTGTACTTTCGTTAAAATCAAAGAACAAACTTACTTCATATAAGATCTAACTTGAGAACCTCTAAAGTTGGCCTGAATCTTAACTGATGATTGGAATTCTCTCTGTCTTTGTAGTTCTGCTTCACTAAAATAAAAGAAATTGATGCATTTTCAAATTTGAGACTATACTTGGCCATGTCTTCTATTTTGCTGCATGTGCAAAAAGTTGTCAATTAATGCTACATGTAGGATCACAGCTTTTAAAGATAATTAAGAAAGCTTCTGTTAATTAGTAACAAATGCAAAACTTAAAATTTAAATAGCATGTCCTGAATATGAGGTTTTGTAATAATCTAGTGGAGGGCAGAGCTCATAAGATAAGATGTCTGTCATATTGCAGGAGAATCAACATACATAATGGGTGAAAAACTTAAATGGCCTTGGGAGTGAGATTCACCAGACAGGGCTTAACTGTGTTTTTCATTTGTTTTTTACATTTATTTAAAAAATCTAAATTTTTACCAGACATTTCATTTTGTCAGACAATATCACATCAGTAGTAATAGAAAAATCACAAATGACTTCACCCAAATGTACATTTTCCAAATTTATCTTTTGATTTATTTTTTAGTACAATTAAGTCCAACACATTTATTTCCAAATATAAATTGTTTCAATTCATCTTATCATAAACAATTTATTAATTTATTTTAGCTTACAAAATATTTAAAGATACTTTGTAACTTTGGCCGTCACAGGTTAATACTAGTTGAAAGTACCACTACCATGGCATGGGTAAACCTTATGGCATTATTCATTGTTTGTTTTGTTTTTTGTTTGAAAAAAAAAACAAACTAGCCAGGGTTTGACACCAACATTTTGTACTAGGTAGTATAGAGGACTACTTCTTCTTTATAGTAAATAGTCCTTCACTAATATTGGTAGTTTTTTGAAGTGTGAGGGATGCTTAAACATCCTGAACCTGGGTTGGGAGTTGCAACTGCCTAGAAATTTTCATAAAATTGTATATAATATAGATGAAAAATCATGCTTTCAGAAATTTCAGAGAAAATTTAATGCTTATTATTTGTCAGAGAAATTGTCTTTTATAGTCAATATATGATTTATTAAAAGAATATCTAAATCTGTTGTGTATTTTAAGAAAAAATCATGAAAACTACATGTATGAATAATTAATAGGATTTAAAGTTATTTTACACCATGTACACAGCCATGACCTAGCTTTTTTTAGGTGGTCCAAAGGACTAATGGTTAGAAATATTTAAGTAGTCCTCCTTGAAAATAGGTGGGCACCGGACTAGCGGACTACTGTTAGTGTCAAACCCTGCTAGCTGTTCTTTTGGGTTATGCATGCATAATCATTTAATGACATCTAAAATTTTCAAAGAAAAAAATGTTAAAAAGATGCTGAAAGTTCGGGAAAACATGCGTGATAAACCGGACATTGAAGGAAAATTCAGCTCATACAACAACTAAAATATTGACCTTTCTACCATTATCTCTCCTTTCAGAAGCGTATTACGCTCCCGAAGGGAGCGATTATGGTAGAAATGTCAATATTTTAGTTGTACTATGAGCTGAATTTTCCTTCAACGTCCGGTATAGCACGCGCTTGTTTTCCCGAACTTTCGGTGTCTTTTTAACGTTTTTATCTTTGAAAATTTTAGACGTCATTAAACGCTCACGTAACCCACAAGAAAAGCTAGTTTGTTTTTATTTTCGAACCAAAAACATTTAATTAATTGAAACCTCGGGAGCGTAACAGGTTTTACCTACCTCATATTATGATAAAATTTAGCTAGTCGTAGAAAACTAAAGTGGTAAGTGTAAAGTAAAACTTTCCAGCAAGGCCATCACTTTAAAACGTCAATTTTGCATTGATTTTTCAAGAATATATGTGTCTGTTTTCTGAAAAAGGATTGACAGGTGAATAAAATGTAAACAGATAAAATAAATAATGCCCCTTACTTTTTCCTATCATAGCAGGTTTCAACTATTTGGTCAGTTTGCCGAAGCAATCTGACCATAGTCGCCATATTGTTTTTGTTGTCAAGTGAGATCACCTAGCTTTAGTTAAGAACAAAATAAAAGGTGAATTGTTTCATCATAGTATTTGCCAAATAAAAATAATTATTCTTTTTACTGAAAACTGATACAATTTCCTTTTAATGATTGTAATAAAAATGATGTACGAAACTAAAGATTTAGGGATAAGTCACGAGTTGTTCCGAAAATTGTTACCGTAGGAACGTAATCAACAAATATGGCGGCAAAATAACTTTTTCTTCTTGACTTTTTTGTTCTAAAACGTACTCATTTACCAATAATGACACTTTATATGCCGCCCCTCGCCCGGAAAAAGCGAGTGCCAGAACGATACAAGTAAGATCATTTATATGATGCACCTGACAATGCTTGCACATTTTTTTCTCGACTCAAATTTGGACAAAAAATCAAAAAGACAAAATGATTTTTTAAAAAGGTCCCTTAAAGAAAAAAGACTAAAAATGGAAGGAGTCAACATGTTCTGATGTTACTACCAAATTGTATATTACTCTTCTACAAATACCCTGAAAAATATCCTTGGGACAGGGATTAATTAAAACTAGTTTTCTTATTTCCAGATCAGGATGACAAACATGAGTTTTGGCTTTTGCATTATTTAATTTCAAGACTGCACTGCAGCTAAGACTGCACTGCAGTGCCAGTAATGGTGCATAGAGTCTTGAGTCGAGAGCAACAGAAAGATGAAATTTGCGATTATGAGAAAAGCCTTGTCCTAAAAGCAATCATATACACACAATTTAATCCATTCCCGTTTGATTGCTGTTAGGACAATGTGATAGTATTTTCCACAACTTTTTAGCGCTTGCAGAATATTTTGAAAGTTTGAATAAGTGACAAGATTTTTTCTGCATTTTGTCAGACTTTCTACTTTAATGACCCTTGCTATGCTTGCGTATGATCTACAAGACTGTCTAATATGAGAAAGACATTGCCTTAAAAGCTCGCGTAGATACAAAAATATAATCTATTCCATTGATAATTTCGAATAATGCCTGGGACGAGATAACTTGGGACGATGTATTACTATTTCCCGCAATTTTTCAGCACGCGCAGACATTTTCAAAAACTTCCGAAAATCGAATGTTTCCGGTGATAGAACGATTTTTCTTCCATAGTATTTTGATTCTCGTGCAATTTGGCATACTTTTTACATTAAAGAGCTCGCTACGCTCACATAATATCTCTGGATATCACACTCAGACTGCAGTCTTCGAAATTTGGCCGGACCTACTGAAAATATCCAGTTAAAATTGGTTTGGTCCAGTTAAGTTTTACATATAGCAAATTTGATGAAAATAGGCATTCAGTCCACTGGACTCCACTTCCTAATTTCTTTGACTGAGACTGCAGTCTTCGAAATTGGCCACAGGCCACAAGCCATGGCTAGTGAAAATGCTTGAGGGCCTGTAGAAATTGCAACAACAAATATACAAAATTTTTCAATAGTAAGTTGTCGGGCCTGTGGACCAAAATTTATAGCGTGAAGACTGAGACTGTCCTCTTGAAAAGCCAGCTCATTATCAATTGAGCTATAGCAAAGTAGTAAACTTTGACTTAATCTTTTTATTAAAATCCTGAAAGGCAGGTATTTAAACTGTTCCATTAAAAAGGTATTTTAAATCCTTTAATGTAGAAATTAAGTCTGCAAAATTACACGAGACTCAAACTGACAAAGTACATGTATGATGGAAGAAAAATTGTTCTGTTGGAAACATTCAGATTTTTTGGTTTTTTTTAAAAAATGTCTGTTTGTACGGATAATTGTCAATGGAATGGATTTTATTCTTGCTTTTAAGGCAATGTCTTTCTCATATTATGTCTAGTCTTACAACACCCATGTGTGATAGCCCAGCTACCTGCATCCTCATTATCCTGACATTTGATGATGATAAAAAAAACAAAAAAACTTGAGGCTAAGAGGCAAAATTAATCATGTTAATAGAACATATTTGATTACTATTTCTGCAGAAAATAAAACTTAATTACCCGGTAAACAACTTAGGATTGATTAAAGAAATTTGGACTTACTAAAAAGATATTAATTTTCAAACTTGGTACTTTATTGTACTAGAAGCCTCCTGTATGTTATCATGGAGGCTTTTAGCATATATATATATCAATACATATTTCCATGTGAGGAAACCTACATGTATCATGAATTTTGCTTTTCATACAGACAGTTTACAGGTGTGTTGTCAAACTATTAACTGTTTCTTTTCTTTCTTTCTTTTTAAAAGTCCAGACAGTTTTAGAGTTATAAGCACTAATGCTGAAGATGCACATCCAAAGTTTTCTGATGATAACATATACCCTGTTCCTGACCAAGAACAATTTAAAAGAGGCATTGCTCTGCCAGATATTTACAATAAAACAACAAAAGTTTTACCTAAAGAAGTACCAGATTATAGAATACATAGACCACATCCAAACAGCTGTGGATTTTTGAGACACAATGTTCGTATTTTAAACGACCCTATTTGCAGTGTGTATACATGCGACACTCATTCTGAACAAGACCAGTGGTGGCCTTCACGGATTTCTAATGAGCCATTGCATATTCCTCCTAAGACAAAAGATACAATATATAGAGAAGGATATATGAGAGACCTACCATTGTCTGCAAAGGGATTTACTCGATTTGAATCTAATCCTCATAAAAATGCTGCCCATGGAGTTGGTAAGTAGAAATATCCTATAGTGATGGACTTCAGTGTTTTCTTCTACATGTAGCTACATTGTTATTAGGTTGACAGGATTGGATGACAGATTCCTTTCTTCATGTGTTATTGGTAAAACAAAACAAAAATGAGAAGAGAACCTTAAGTCAGCCTAGCAAATTCCTATTTAGAAAATTCTTGTTCTTTTTATGGAATCCCTATAATCTTAAGATTTGTCGAAACTAGAACAAACATTTGACAAATAACTTTTACATAGACAAGTCTATAAACAAGCTCTTGTACATGTAGAAATATAAAGCAAAATGTTGTTTTATATCATCTTTATGTAATATTAGTATTATCAGAATGACTGATATTGCTAGGTACATGTATGACCACATACATGTATGTTTGTTTTTAAATGTAGTACGTATTACATGTTATATTGTTCAATTTATATAAATCATATATATTTATACATAATAATATGTTATATTTTATACTTTTGTTACAGTTCCAGTTAATTTCCTAGCTGCAAAAGATGGCCAAAAGAGAATATTTCAAGAAAAGATATCTTTTGAACATCAGTATAACTGCAGGAAGGATCCAAATTATCCTATAAGAAATAAGGTAATACATGTATATATGATTTAGAATTCAAAAAATTTATTATACTTGTTATTTTCCCACAGTATTTCGATCTTTACTTTTTAAAGGTTTTGCACATCTCTTAAACCAAACCTCTTTTTAGCTAGATCACCAAGCACATTTTAGATAATCTGAAAAAAAATGGCTATAAAAAATGAAAAGTTTTTTCTCAAGTTGATTTTTTTTGGCATGCTTAAGTCTGAATTGAAGCATTTTTTTTTTTGGAGGCTTCATTCATTGCATCTGATTGAAATGTTTAATAAAAGTTATATGTTTAACACATTTATATTGATAATATGATTGATTTGTCCCAACCTATGATCTTCATTCACCTGATAAGTCAGTGTACATACCAACTTGAAATCTATTTTAAAATAAAAATATTGACTTTTTATTAATTTTTTGGAGCATATATAGTTTCAGAAGTTTCCGCTTGTAAGTAGTGCTAAACCAACTGCTTGAAAAGATTTTTGTTAGTGAAGTATTTAAACAAGACAAACTTATGCAGCTCATCATAAGCAAATCATTCATCTTCAGAGCTCAAGAATTACAAGCTCCAACAAAAACAAAGCATGTGTTTAAGTCTTCTTACAAATAAACAGAACAGATATTAGTGATGGGCAATCGGTTTTATTTCATAATCGATCGGAAATAATCGAAAGATCACAATCGATTATTAATCGATTATAAAATCGGACTTAATTTTTCATGAAAATGATAGAATTTACTCTCCAAATTAATGTTATTCTCGGCAATATTTGCATAAATTCACTCAAATCTATTATATTTTGATTAATCGATTATTGATCGATCAGTAGCATCCGCAGCCCATTTCGATTTGATTTTCCAATCAATCGATTAATCGGAACATCACTAACAGATATGAAAATAAACATATAGATTTTAGCTATTAAAATGAATCACATTTTTAACTAAAAAGCATTATACATTATGGTTTCTAAAAACTTTCTATATATATATTTGGATACCTTATCTTAGAGCATTTACCATGCCATATTAGACTAGTTTGAAATCAGTTAAACAATTCTTTATTGAATACAGTCAAACTAATTCAATGTTTGACCAGCTAAAGGAAGGAAGATCGATCTGTCCCAACCCCCATCTCACACCATATTTAAAGTAATAACCAGCATCAGAGTGGTTGGATTTATATTAATGTTCCATATATACGATATTTAAGCTATGACTAGTTTTTGTTTTAACCAAATGTTAATAATTAATGCCTTTTTCTTCAGGAAGTACAGCATTAGGAAGGTTAATATGTAACTTTGCATGATTGTTTGTTAAAATTGCTAATATTGTACAAAAAAGTGTACAATTGCATTTTAATTGCATTTGTATGAATGTTTTGTTTTGCATCATCCAGAACATTTATATTTGAGTTACATGTATATGAGTTATATAATTTATAGTATCACAACTGAAAAGTATTCTCATTCTGTCATGTAGTAGAGCATAGTCACTGTGTACTGTGTATACTTTTTATGAACATTATGAGTTACGTGTTCTTATAGATGCAATATAATGTCCATGCATGTAATTTTTTTATCAATTTCTACAGTTTTAAATTGTTTGAAGCAAATCCGCCCGACAGTGACATTCTAAAGAACTTTTAAAGGGTGTAAAAAATAAAGTAACTCTTTTTTTATCTATCTCTTTGATTTTTACTTTGTAGGATACATTTACAAAAATGTATAGAGATAGTCATAAAACATGTTATATGCAATATGAAAGAATATAGATATTTTTAACTGTATCTGTGGAACTAATTTTAATTTACAATAAGAAATTAAAATCTATCAATATGAATTTAAAACAAAATTATATACGAGTCATCCATAAAAATATACTGTGTAGATGAATGTGTTTTAGAATTCATAATAGTTGAAATTATATTCATGTCAAGTCATTCCAAACTAAAAGATGTATATTTTATAATCTTTTTCAGCGTCATGGTAGTTTTGTTTGGGACCAAGCCAGTGAGGAAATGTCAAGAAGGTTCATCGAGGAGCAGAAAAAGTATGAAAAAACTCTACAGAAACCCACTAACGAAACCACATCAGAAATTATACCTGATATTTTACCACCCATGCCGTGTATTCCATGTGAGACAGATTTAAAACCATCACCTGCCACAACACAGGTGCCACAACAAGCAGTGCCTCCTACATCTACAACTAAAAGTGGGACAAAAGAAGAAACAAGTGAAAAAGTTACAGAAACAAAAGAGACTGTCTTAGACAATACATTTAAAGCTGATGAAAAACAATAAGCAATGCTCGGATAATATCATTAGTTATTAAATAATTAGGAGAATTGCTTTCAAGGAATAGAATAGGCTTCTTTTGTTCAAATTAAAACTTGGGAAATATGCTTTTGTCACTTGGTTCAAACCTTGCACTCCTTTACCAGCCCTAGAAATGTCTTGTGATCCCATTTTTTTTTTAGAGTTTTGGGATATAATACCTATATTCTGAAGGTATTGTTGATGCATTCTTTTAATTTTCTTATTCTTCAGGGTAGAATTTGTTATACATTTATTTTTAGTTTTGTTTAGATAACAGTTTTTCAAAGAAATGTTTTTAACTGCCATATAACTGTCTCGTATAGTAGAATTGCATAATATTAGTAAGACAGGGGAAGAATTAGGAAGTGCTGATGAATATGTTATTTCCAAAGGAATTAAAACATAGTTAAGAGTAGAAAGCAAGGTACTTTGTTATTATAAGATAAAAAACAAAATAGAAGTGTTGATTCCACCCTGTAAATGTCTGAATGTTTTAATGTTATATATATTATTAAAATAATATATTAAATGCATTTACTTTATAAAGATGTCATTGAGTTGATTTAAAATATGCAAGTTTTGTGTGGAGACTTTTTTTCATCTTTATATATCTTTTACATTTTTCTTATGCAATATTCATTTTAGAATGCTGTGATGTTTTGTTGTTGAGAGTTGAGTTTCATACTT
Source organism: Arcuatula senhousia (assembly GCA_963971305.1). NCBI lineage: Eukaryota > Metazoa > Mollusca > Bivalvia > Mytilida > Mytilidae > Arcuatula > Arcuatula senhousia. Next base: position 53,824,254 of record OZ020304.1, read on the forward strand.
TTTATATATTATTCTTTTCATGTAACCAGTATTACCAATTGTTGAATTTAAAATATTAAGATTTTTTATACTTTTGTTAAAATGTATTAATAAATATGAAGTGAAATTTGATTTGTTAATATAGGTTTCTTGTTAATTTGTTATATGATTTACTTATAATCATTTATAAAAAAATCAAATATTGGTTGCCAAACTTTATTCCTGGAATAAGATTCAGATTATTAAGATACAACTGCATGAGTAGATTGTAAGGAAAGCTGCGTATATTGATACATGTGTATTTATTCATGCCAAAAACAATGTAATATCTATAAAAATCTTTTAAAAAGTTGTAACTAGCATTTCGGATTTACATTAATATGTAAGATAAACCTCTAGCTAAGGGGTTTTGTTTAAAAAACTTTAAAAAAAAATAAATTTAAAAAAAGAGAGATATAATTAAGTTTATTTCTGTTCTACACTTTTTATTTATAGCAAAATGTTCATATAAAGTCACTCCTTTTTTAAAGTTCAAAGTTTAGAAGAAAAAAAAATGAACAGGGACATAATTATTTTAAACCTTGTCAATTTAAACTATAATTATAACTTAAACTACACTTTGAAATATCACTTTTATTATATAAATGACTTACAAGTATTAACAATGCAAGTATTCGAGTTTTCTGTTGGTAAATTTTATATAACGAAATATTTTCCTCAAAGAAAATGTACTTGACTTAATATATGAAGTTGTTTTCCTGCATTAGTATTATAGAAGTATTTACCATTTTGCATTTTTTACGATTGTTTCATTGAGTTTTACAATTTTATTGTTAACATTGTGTATGTTGATTTTCATGTGAGCTATATGACATTTAGCCCTTAGTTTTCTTGTTTCTGTTGAGTTTGAGATATTTAGTATATTATATCTTTTGAAAATTAAAGGGCTTTCAGCAATAACTAATAAAATATACCTTCTTTTAAAATCTCCTTTTGTTATGACCCACATTCCAAAGTAGAGGGGCATATATATTGTTCTGGTCCATTTGTTGGTCTTTTTGTCCCAAACCAGGATATTCCTTTTCAAATTAAGTTACTTTTCTAAAAAGAAAGAATGATATTGTTATCAAACTTTATAAACATATTCATCAGGGTATGAACAAACAAAACTCATCATAATTTTTCATATCAACTTCTTGGTTCAGAAAATATTGTCTAAAGCTTTATTTTAAGGATATTGGACAAGTCCATTTTGAATATGTGTTTTAGTTCACATGAGTACTAAACTCTAAGTTTTTCTTAACCCTTTGGTTAAAAAATCACCAATTGGTCCTGTGTAGATGGAACAAATGAAAAAAAAACCAAGAGGTTCCCTTGATTAAAGAAAGGGCAGATAAAAACACCTGTATTAAAGAAATGTAATAGCTAATCTAGCTCCTCCCCCTGATCAAAGTGACTTAATTTTGGTACAGATGTTGTTTCTCTCAAAGAAGTGATCATCTACCAAAAATCACTACTTTACAACTTGCAGTCGCTGAGATATTGACCTTTACATTTACCAAAACTTTAACCTGAATCATTCATGCAGATTTTATAGGTCAAGGTGACCTAGTTTTGATACAGATGCTGGGTACTGGCAAGATGTTACACTAACCAAATATCATTCCTCTACCACTTGCAACTACTTGAAATATTGACCTTAACAAAAACTTTAGCCCAATCCAATTATGCGAAAAATAAAGATCAAGCTGACCTAATTTGGTACAAATTTGGGTCCAATCCACGATGTACCCACTGACCAAATATCATCACTATAAATGATGTGTTATTGCTTAGTTATTGGCACATATCTCAGTCCTCCCCAACTCCGTTGGCCTAGGGGATAGTGAAATTAGATTTCTGGAAATGAAACAAATAAAACAGGTAATCTTTGAATATTTACCTATTGTGTACATGAAATATCGCTGATTTTAGAATTGACAATTAACAATGAACATTAAAAGTGCAAGTTTATGTTGTTTGGTTTAAGTAAAGAGGGAGGTTTTCCCGAACTTTTCATTAGCTAATCAATTTGCAAAACACTAAATATGAAAAGATTGGAGAATATTATCCACTGTATGCTAATGCGACAAGCTGGAGTTCGCAAAAGAAAAAAAAAGAAAAATAAGAATGGCTTTATTTCCAATCGAGATTCCTCAAGAGAAAAATCAAATACAGTGATTATAATAATCATGCAATATTATGCATGCAAGACAGGTCAGAGCACCTTAGAATATAAATTGTGTAAACATCAATAATAATTTGTAAAAAAAGAATTAGAGTATGCTCGAGTATGCCACGACCGCAAAGTTTATAACAATCCACTATAACAGCCAATTATTTAAACTATTTTAACGTTTGTTGGTAAGTATGAACCAGACAAATAAGTGATAAACAAGTATACTACATAAACTCAATTTTGGACTAACTGTCTAGTTTTCGTGATACAGACCGTAACTACCCTGTAAGGCTCAGTGGATGTAAAGGAAATACTGCATAAAATTATTCCACTTGAGATGCTATTATAAACGGTTGCTATGTAAAACAGCCCACGAAAAAGTATCCATCTTTGTTTACCTTAATTTTGGATAGTAAGTATATAAAGTGTATAGTAAAATGTGATAAGTTTCTTACAGGCATAATATAAACAAAGATAGAACATCAGCTTTCAAATTTAGAGTAAACACGTTTCTTTTTATATCAGCAACTGTAAGGGATAATGTATCACTGTGTGTGTTTGTTAATGTAAGTTCTAACATTTCAACTATAGGTAAGAAATTTATAATACATTGTACAGGTAGGACAGTGTCTATATCATCTTAATATTTTTCTATTTAACAGTTTAAAGTCACAGGAAAAAACAAGAAAAGTTCGTTGCACTAAAGCATAAGAGGAATTTAATTTTCGGTTACTGCAGAAAAGATTTATTTCGCGTCGAACAAAGTCGTATTATAAGATAATATGATAATATGTAATATTTTTTTACCAATCACTTCAACTTAAAGCTTGGAACCAGCATTCTTATTGCAACTGCAATTTGACTCGCTAAGCCTGTAGGAGACATGTAAATTACGTGTATTTATATGTAACAAAATAAATTTTGGATCATGGTTTACATATATTAAAGCATAATAACCTCTAGATTTATGTTCATCAATTATAGAATGTCAAGTTATAATAATTGCTCAGTATATTAGCAAATTGAACCTTATCTCTTTGACCTCAAGCTTATTGCTCATCATGTCATTATAAACATTACTAAGTTATCGCATGATATTGGTTCTGGATCTTACTCAGATGCTACTGCTTTGATGTTCTTTGATGAAGCGTGACTTCAATCAAAATGGGTAAACAGGATGCAAAAATCCTGTCAGGATTACAGTACAAAGTAGAAGAAAATCCTCCATGGATAACAACTATTTTCCTAGCTTTTCAGGTATGACATACGACTATATTTTCAATTGAAACTTTCAAACCATAAGAGTTGCTGTGCTACAATATTGAAACATACATAAGCATTGAACCTACATAGTTATAGTACATTTTTGATTTTTTTTACTATAAACAGCTACTAGCATCATCTTTCGCTGAGGATAGAGTACCTTAACCCTTTTTTTTCTCAAAATACCAGCAATTTATACATAGTATTAAATGCAAGAATTTATTTGGTAAAATATGTTCTATCCGAAATGCATGTACACGTGTAGATTTATAATCCACTTAGGAATGAAATCAAAAGTCGGCGAACATATGCTTCATGTCATGAATTGTTGTAACTTACTGAGTCTTTGCGTTGATTTAAAACAACAGCAGATTTAGACCCCCCCTTTTGACGAGATGAAAATTGTTGAAGGAATTCACTAAAATGGGAAAACAAGGTCGGTCACTTTAGTAAAGCCAAGGGGTACTGGTTATAAAACGGCTTGGAACCACGCCAGATCCTTATACTTGAAAAAACATAACATGACGGACATGACTGATGATGACAAACTGTAACTTCGAGCTCTTTTTTAGCACTATTTACTACTACTAAGTTCCAATCTTGCAACTCCAAGTCTTCTTGCTACAATCATTTGTGCCAAAGGTGATGTTCATGTTACATCTCTGATGATGGGAAACATGTTGTTTGCTTGTGGAATCTGTACTTTTATACAGACATTCTTAGGTGTCAGGTAAGCTAATAAACATTTTTTTTTTGCAGTTTATTAATTTTAATATTTTTCTGATAATTGATTCTCAACAAGAATTTGTCAAAAGACACACTCATCTCGCAACATTTGGGACAAACGGACATAAACACTATATGCACCTACAATTGTAGAATGGCCATAAATATGCACGGATAAAATAGTGTTTCAAAAGTAAGTTATACTTTGCTACGCTTGGTCGTCTTTCCATTTTTAACCTTTATGTTGAATATGAAAATGTTGGTAAAACCACCGCTGTTGCCGTCGGGAGAAGAACAATCTCTTTGCCACACCTTCCATGCCCGATAAAAATATTTTCGAAAGTTTATAAATTGGTATTTCTTTCATATTTCAGACTACCGATAGTACAATGTCCAGCCTTTGCTTATATTGTTCCTATGTTAGCCTTAACCAACTTTGAGAAATGGAAGTGTCCAAGTTTCAACGAAACAGCATTGAACACAGTCGGAAATGAAACCATTGGTGTGTGCTCTTTTTCTATAACAAAGAGTTTACACTAAAGTATGTCTCGCCTGCTAGCACCATCGCAATACCTACAGTTATTCAACTATTCGTTCATAAATTTTCGACATTTGCCTGTGGATCAACTGAAATGATTCTAGATATCATAGTCATTGAAAAACAGACTTAACATAAAAAACAACAGTTGATTAGCGTAGAAATGAGGTCAATGTCATATGACATGGTGACGGACGCAAAGATCCTAATTTAATTCATCAATATCCTAAAGATCCGAGATGCCTAGCTTTGGCTATTATAATTTTTTAAAGATATCCATTTTCCACAAAAGTCATACCAAGAAGTTTACAGCCTGAAAAAAATGGGTCAAGGTCACAAGGCATGGTGACAGTTGCGTAGACCATAACCTCAACTGTCTGAATACCCAATTCCAGTGGGTAGCTATTATAATTTTCAAGTAATTCGTTTTGAACAAAACGCTTGCAAAGAAATTTTCGGTCTGAAAAAAAAACCCAAGTTCACAAAGTAACTGAAGTGTGAAAATTGGGTCAAGGTCATAAGGCATGGTAACAGATGCATAGACCAAAACCTCAACTGCCTTTATACCCAATATCAGATGCCTAGCTATTATATTTTTCAAGCAATTCATTGTCCACAAAAGTCTTACAAACAAGTTTTGGGCCTGAAAAAAGACCTAAGGTCACAGAGTCACTGAAGCATGAAAAAGAGACCAGGGTCATCACACGGCATGGTATTAGTTGTGTAGACTAAAACCTCAACTGTCTGCATACTCAATATCAGATGCCTAGCTATCAAACTTTTTAAGCAATTCATTGTCCTACAAAAACGGTTTGGACCTGAAAAAAAAACCTAAGTTCATATAGTCACTAAGGGGTGAAAATGGCGTCAGGGTCACACGGCATGGTGACAGTTGCGTAGACCATAACCTCAACTGTCTGTATACCCAATATCAGATGCCTAGCTATTCAAGCAATTCATTGTCCACAAAAGTCTTACAAAAAAGTTTACGCCGCCGCCGTCACCGGAAAGTAATACCTATGTCTCGCCTCCGCGACTATTCGTCGCAGGTGAGACAAAAACTCGCGAAGTTATAAATAAATTCAGTTATTTAGGAAACACCACAGAACGGAACACAAATAAATGGCAGACAATTCAATGAATGATTTGATAAAATATTCCAAAAAGGTCGAAAAACCTAGTACAAAATGTAACAGAGTAGGTATATCCTAATTTTTTTTTAAAAGACAAAATGGTGTCATTTAAAATTCTTACTTGATATTTATTCCTTCCACATCAAACGTACTCTTGGTATTGGGAAAATGATAATATTTATAAACGTGCACCAGGCATCTACGCGCAGTTAGAAAAAGTTTATTTAGTCAATGCAATTTTCAATAAGTATGAAGTCACGAATCATAATTATTCATATTCTAGGAAATATAACGGACAATTCCGATCCATATTGGCAGACAAGATTGAATATGGTAAGAATAAAAACCTACTAAACCGGCATTGTCTTGCGGTAAAGCCGAATTGCAAGTATAGAAGCCACACAAATGTTAAAAGTACATGACAGAAAAACTACAATAAACTGTTGATAAAAAACACGCACAATAAAACCGATCTTGAGAGGACGACCAAACTACGAACAGTATATCCTTCTATATTGTATATTCGTAGTCAGCTAGGGCATTAGAACAACAATGAAATTTCTCCATGCACTCCCAAGCAGTTGAGGAGTAGTTGCGCTGACGTATATAAATGGTAATTCCTTTAGATCCAACCTTTTTCGCGTTTGTTATAAAATGAATCTTAACCAAAAGGGGCATCGAATATAAAACTTTTCTTTTTGTCCTATCATAAAAATGGCTTTGAATTTCGATGATCCTTGGTACATTTATCCGAAGCGGTTTTATAAAAATAGTTTGTCTTTACTTCTTAATTTAGATCACCGGTTCTATCATGGTGGCATCAGTCTTTGAAATCATCCTTGGTGCCAGCGGAATACTGACAATCCTGTTACGCTTCATTGGACCTTTGACGGTGGCACCGACGATCATGATGATGGGGCTGGGCGTGGTAGAGACTGGGTATCAACTAGCAGGAACACACTGGGGCATTGCATTTGGGTAAAATCATAAAATACAATTGCAGTAACTCCCTAATGCAGCCAAGTGTGTTTATTTTTGTTGGTCTAAGCTACGCTTATTTACGAGATAGTTAGATTAAGATAGGTTTAAAAAAAACGATAGCAAATTTTGCAATTTTTTCTTCATGGTGAGTACTACAGTATCAGCAATGATATCTTCTAACAAAAGTCTGACTAAAGCGAAAACTCACGTTCATTAAAGATGAAGAAGTCACTTTTAATAATGCAAAAGAGTCACTTCTGGTCAAAGTGTTAATATATCTTTTTTGTCTTCAGAACAATTGGTCTCATCATTCTTCTTTCCGAATGCATTCCCAAACTTGAAATCAGCTTACCTTGTACTCAAAGAAGCAACAAGGAAGCTGTGGAAAAATACAAAAGGGAGACAAAACAACGGAAAACAGAAATGGTCTTTCATAAAATGTTTTCTGTAAGTAAAAATGAACTTTTAATGTATCAGCTCTTATAAAATTGTCCTTTAAGCTAGGAAAACTCCAAAACATACCAACACTGAGAATGTTGAAATATAAATTACAACAAAGTTCCAAATAATAAATTTTGCTACGCCTGACGCGCGTTTTGTCTATTCAAGACTCATCAGAAGCGCTCTACCAAAAGTTAAAAATGCCAAACACTATATGAATATGAAGAGCATAGAATAATATCAAAAAATGTCGAATGAGAAACCAAATTACGACTAAGACCAACCTATTTCTGGGGTAGGAAGAACCTTAGGGATTCGATTTTTTTCTCAAAATAAATATTTATGTCAACATAGTTAGTAGAAAAAAAATACGATGGTTTGGTCCGAGAAAATTAAACCCAAAGAAGTTTTGATGCCCTTAATTTCGACCTGCTTTCGCCTTCGGCGACGCAGGTAAAAATTATTGCACATTTAAATGTACAGTCATATTTCATATATTTTGTAAACAAATAAATATTTCTACTAAAGAGTTTCAGAAAATGATTGTGTTTTTTTTTTACCCTTAGATGCACATGATTACATAAAAAATAGTTGTAACAGTATTAATATTAACATGTTTAATAATTAAAAATATCTAATTTTAACAGAATTATAACAGTGTGTTATAACAACTGTTATTATACCATTAACAATTTTGAGTTTGCAAATGCATGAGATAAGATTGTTCACAAATTCATTATTTCCTTTCTTATGAAATCAATTTACATATATAAGGTTCCATACAATGGAAGATACCAAGATATACCAATGTATACAGTGATTAAATTGCTTCCACTTTTCAAAAATCAATTGTGGTTCATATAAATATTTTAAAATATATGAGGCAATTTTGGTAAAGATTGAAACTTCCAGGGTTTCACTGAGGCTACTTGTCAATTGGTATGATTATACTACAATGGAATTATTTCATCAAGATTCAAACTTCCAGAATTTCACTGTGTTTTCTATACAATCATTAGTAATACTGTCTGTATCAGAGTCCCCATCATCATGACATAAGTCTGGATAATGTCTCTGACCTGAACATGTGGCTATTTGTCCATTCATATGGTTAAAACTACAAAAGAAAATAAAAATACATGTACTGTCATGCAAAAAATCAAGATTCCAGTAAAAAATACATTGGGATGTCTAAACTTACTGATGGGAGATGAAGAATCTGAGTTGTAAATTCCTTTACAAAATTGCCTTTAAAAAGTATCAATGGTGAGGATTTGGACAATGTCCCTTCTAACATGTCTAACTGCCACCTACATTTATAGAATAGACCTCGCGTGTATATGGTAGTCTTGTGCCTTTTAAAACAGGTACCGGGGTAGGCTATGATTTAGAGCTAATATATCTTTACATGATTATACAACCCTAAGATAACTGCACTCCTCATGAAACAAGAATGGAATTCCAGGGTCCCCCGCCGGTGAAGTAAAAATTATCGAACACAGCTGATTTTTTAACTTGACCAAGGTATTAGTAATATAAACATTTGGTATAAATTTCATGAAAATCTGTCAACATCTGTAGGGATGAGAGCACTTACAAGGTCTGTTTTGCAAAAAACAAAGTCGTTTTTATGGTCAAAGTCCCATAACTCCTACATAAATAATCTAAAAATGCTGATTGTCCAATTTGACCAAGGTATTAGTGATATAAACATTTGGTAAAAATTTCATGAAAATCTGTCAACATCTGTAGGGATGAGAGTGCTCACAAGGTCTGTTTTGCAAAAAAACAGAGTCGTTTTTATGGTCAAAGTCCCATAACTCCTACAAATATTATTGGAAAATGCTGATTTTCGAACTTGTCCAAGGTATTAGTGATATAAACATTTGGTATAAATTTCATGAAAATCTGTCAACATCTGTAGGGATGAGAGCGCTTACAAGGTCTGTTTTGCAAAAAACAAAGTCGTTCTTTGGTCAAAGTCCCATAACTCCTACAAAAATTATCAAATAATGCTGATTTTCGAACTTGACCAAGGAACTAGTGATATAAACATTTGGTATAAATTTCATGAAAAACTGTCAACATCTGTAGGGATGAGAACGCTTACAAGGTCTGTTTTGCAAAACAAACAGATTCATTTTTATGGTCAAAGTCCACTAACTCCTACAAAAATTATTGAAAAATGCTGATTTTCGAACTTGTCCAAGGTATTTGTGATATAAACATTTGGTATAAATTTCATGAAAATCTGTCAACATCTGTAGGGATGAGAGTGCTTACAAGGTCTGTTTTGCAAAAAACAGAGTCGTTTTTATGGTCAAAGTCCCATAACTCCTACAAAAATTATTGAAAAATGCTGATTTTTCGAACTTGTCCAAGGTATTAGTGATATAAACAATTGGTATAAATTTCATGAAAATCCTTCAAAATTTGTAGCCTTGAGAGCGCTTACAAAAAGTGTGACGGACGCCCGGCATTTCTATGTCCCCGCTCCGCGTTGCGGCGGGGGACAAATATGATTGACTTAGGGTTATGCTATCATATCAAATATAAAATTTGAAAGTTGGTGTTTAAATATCAATATTTATGCATGTTATGATGTATTGTGAGTTTTTGTGATGCATATTTCATTCATATCACTTCTTTTACAATAATTGTTCTTGACAAAGAAATTGTTGAAATATATGCATAACTGTGGATTTTTTTGTTTTCATGGGTATCAATTTTTATGGATTGCTGAAAAAGTGCCAGTCCATGGGTTCTTTCTTTCATAACTCTGCAATATGTAAAGCAGTATAAAATTTACTTTTCGAGGATCAGTACCACCCACGAAAATAACGAAACCACAGTATTATGAGATTAGATAAAGGAATGACATAGGGCAGAAACATGCTCACACAAATCATTCTTATTCCTTTTTTTTCCCCCATGTTGTTCTGTGCTTAGTGTAATTTGTGTCTTAAGCTGCTCTTTTAATTTATGCGATAGCATTTCATTTCTTACAGTTAGGGACCAAGATGATTTGAAGTTACCTTATTCCATTAACACAATCAGCATGTGCCTTGAATTTCATCACTGGTTTCAATAGTGGATCTGATTCTGATAAAACTTTGACAGGTGGTTTGGATGTATCCCACACACATACTGTTCCATCGTGGCACCCTGAGAACAAGTGACGTCCTGAGCTGTAAACAAGAATATCATAGATATCAACTCTCTTTTCTATGGTTATTGATTTGATATCTTGTTTGGCAATTTATTCAATAACTTGCCTATAAAACTAGAATGAGGGTCTTCCATGGAAGACGTATGTCGCCTGCGTCTTAAAATATTCAGTAAACAGAAAGTAGATGAGTTATGGCTATAAAATCGCTTTACATCATATAGTACTATAGAAGGAAGCTACATGCCAAATATCAAGAGGCTTTGTCATGTAGTTGCCCAGAAAACTGTGACAGAAATTTTTGTGCAGCTGCCGAACAACAACTCAAGATAAAGGATAGTGTCAAAGTGACTACTATATGTCGCTTTACAACACATTGCAGGCGACATAAAAATGGCCTTTTTCTCCCAAAATGTTAAGAATTGTTGAGTAAGTTGACAAGAGTTTTTTTTCCAAAACATGGAAATTGGAAATTTTCTATATACTTGTGAAGGGTGTGTTATAACAAGCAGGAACTGCTCACCCTTCCAGAACACCTAGGTTCACTCTTGTTGGACTTGAGTTCATGTTACTATTTGCAATTTGATTGTGCTTGTGCTGTTCTTGTTTTTTCATCTTGTCTTTTGTATCTACTTGTTTTTGTTTCTAGTTTTTGTGCTTTGTCTTGGAATGTTGATAGGGGGAATGTTGGGCCCAAAAAACTAGTTTAACCCCGCCACATATTACATGTGCCTGTCCTAAGCCAGGAATCTTTGACAAAGCTCTCGTTTGTACTTGTCTTTTTGGTGATTTCTGTTCCTTGTTTAAGAAGGGGGTCTATCTGTGACTATTTCAGGGCTGGATTTAAATTATAGGCATTTTATTTAGACCATGTGCCAATAGCAGAACTGCGAGCAGTGCCAAATGGCCTCGTTGAAGGCTGCTGGCGGTTGTCCATTGTGGTTTTTCTAAATTGCCATTTGATTGTGGGTTGTGTCCATACACTTATTCCACATCTCATTATTTTCTATTATTTTGTCTTTGCCTTTTCAGACTTACAATATTTGAATGACCTGTTGGAAATCCTTTGCTTCTATTTTCTACTACCGGTATTTGCAATTCAAAATTTTTCATTGTTTCATTATGCATGATTCAAATACCAATGAGACACTAACCTGTCTTGGTCGAAATACATCCTTTGATTTGTTTCACATAACCTTAAAGCTACAAATAAGATGTGTCCAGGTTTTCTCAAATCCCAGCATAGAATCTCAGGGTCCTGTAAATAAAGAATTACAAATATTTAATATTAATCGGTCATAAGTTAACATCTTTTATAATCTCTATTATGCTCTCATTTAATGTGTTTAATACATGATTTGTAATATTATCTTGTTTCGTTTGAAAAAAAAATTCAACAATAGGTTTAAAAAGCTTAAACATTCCCACAAGTATAAATTAATTTCTAGGAAATATACATGAATCTGAAATCCTCTGATTTGCAATTTGCCCCTTTTGAGGCTTTACATAATCAAATTTAATTTGAACCTCAAACAATAGTTTAAAAAAATATCATACAATGTAGTTGGAATGAGAATTTTATTACATAAAAAAATTATAGAAGACATTTTACCTTTCGTCCGCCACTGTAAAGTTTTGTCCCATCTGGTGAAAATGCTATATGAGTTACTCCCCCTTGCTGGCCCTGAAACATGCATATCATGTCTCCTTTAGGTTCATGATATAATGCAACTGAAATGAAATTAGGTTTATAAATATGGGGTAATGTCAAGTTTGAAATTCTTAATAATTCTGATTAGTAGTAAAAACTTTCTATAAATATACCGTATAAGTTGTTTTTTTCGCAGGTATCTAATTTTCGCCTTTTTCGCGGGACTTAGCAACTCGCGAAAATATAAACCCGCGAAAACTAAATCTGGTAGATAGTATATGTAAAGTTATACTCGTTTTTAAATAATCGCTAAAATTGAATTCCGCGAAAAAAAGATCTTTCATTTTTCAAGGAATTCGCGAAATTGAGCTCCCGCGAAAAAAACAACTTATACGGTATGTTCATAAATTATATTGGAACAGTCTTGACCAAATCAAATTTTATGTTTTTTTTTCTTTTATAATACATGTACAAAAATAATTTATTTACTGATCAGGTGAAATATATATCACTAGTTATTACATAGATGCATATGAAATACCGATTTTTCCCAGTGAAATAAAATCTGGTAAATTCACAATGTGAAATAACAAAAATATTTTCACTCTTGCGTCCTTTTCGGTCAAACTCAATTATGACGTCGTGAATTGTATTGCGTTGTCGGCATGACTCCTGCGGTCTAAATTCATATGCCATTCAAATATATTTATTAAAAACTATTTATTACCGGCATTTTATCTATGTAATAAATACGATAATCAATTAGGTCTCATGAATAACCAAAATATGATCACTCGTGCCGGAACACACTGAGATTTAACTCGTGCGCGGAACCAAGTTCCGCGCACTCGTATAAATCTGTGTGCGTTCACCGACTCGTGATCATATTTTGGTTATTCACTCGACCCAATTAATTATCCTATAAGTAATGCAAACACACTGCAAAATAAAAAGTTAAAGAATATATAACATTTCAGAAAAAAATCAATATCTGTACAATCAATCTGTCAAATACAATGTATAAAACAGTTAAACCTTGCAAAGGCATTTTTAAACAGAAAACAGGAAATTTAAATCAATAAGGAAATATCCCATTTTACAGTCTTCATATTGACCTTTGCCAATATGCTTGCTAACCAAATGTTTCTGTTAAGTCCTACTTACTTCCTCTGGAATAAGATCCTGCAGCATATATACCATTACCCTCAGGACTGGGTGATATACATGATATAATACCTGGCTGTCCTTGGTGTTTAGCTGAAAAATAGGAAGCCTACCAAGTGATTGATATTCTATGTCTTATATTCAATAATGCTTAGTTTTGAGGTTGTATTTCTTTTACTTTTAATATTTTAAGTACATGTATTGCAAAAATGATAATGATTTAGGAATATTTTTTTAATACCCCCTTCACACTTACGAGATTTCCTTACGAGTTCTTACGAGTTTTCAACTCTTATTCGATCGCGAAGACTCGTAAATCACTCTTTGCTACTCGTTAACAGGTCTTCCTAGCTCGTGTGAAATCGCAAGAACTCGTGAAAGTTTTACGAGGATTTTTGACATGCCTCGTAAGACTTTTACGTGTTGAAAAAACAACAATGTCATAATTTAACTCGTAAACACATCGTAAATAAATCGTAAAGACCTCGTAGTGATCGTAAATGACTCGCCTCTACTCGTAACTAACTCGGAAAGACCTCGCAAAGGATTTCCTTTACGAGTGGTTTGCGAGTTAGTTACGATATCCTTTTCAATATCGCAATTCACTCGAAAAGACGCCGTAACATGCTCGTAAACACGTAGAAAATAATATTCGTATCGTCGCTGGACGGGGGTTCGTAAAATTTCCGCACAACTGATGAAATCGTGACAAGTCGGAAATAGACCGTAAAAGGTTGAAAGAAAATCTCGCAATAACTCGTAAAACTATACATTTTGAAAATCGTAACAACTCGTAAGGAAATCTCGTATATGTGAAGGGGGTAATATTAATATATACATGATTCCCTTAATGTATTTGTTCAAAATAACCTGCAACTATGAAAAAATTCCTTCCATAGAAAAATAACATATATCAAAGCAGGTATTAATAAAATGTTCCACACTAAGCCTATATATTACGTTAAATGGAGGTGCTCCTATCTAGAGGAAGAACATACAAATGGTAAATTTGGTTATCTGTATGCAGGAATAACCCCCCAACCCCCTCATTAGCAGCATTTTAATAACATGAAGTAAAAAAAACCCAAAAGTAACATACGAAAATTACTATCAGAGTAAAGCTTAATCAATTCATGTACACATTTCCTTATTAACAATATTTGTAACAAAAAGTTTCAGTCTAAATGTATATGCTTCAATGGACATGTATATACCTACAAAATGTTTGTCTCTGTATGCAGTCCCTGCCAGGCCTCGAGACATCAAACACTCGTATCATCTTGTTAAAGCCTGTATACAACTTTTTACCATCACTACTTAAAGCCAGGCTGTGAGCTGTACAAACCTCATCCTGAAAAATTATCAAATAGTGTATAAAAATTTACTTACTTAGGCAGCTTGAAGCAATGTTGCCACTTTCTGAATATTCTGAATATAAGGAAATACCCCCCCCCCTTAAAAAAAAAGAGACGAAATTCAGTGTTTAATTTTTTTATAATGTTTCATAATGTAAATTTAGAAGTGTCTATATGAAACATCTGTCAATTCATTTTCAGAAGTCTAAAAATGTTTCAATAGAATTTACTTTAAAAATTTTTACAGTTAGCTCTAAAATGGAACTTTAAATTTTGATATTAACATCAGAATTTTAAAAACATTGGTACTTTTAAAAGAATCAATAGGAAAGATTCACATTTTCTTCCATCTACTCCCTTGATTTTTCTTAAACTTTGTATATTTTTTTGGTTTTATCAAAGACCTTAAAATATACTAAATAAAAGATTCACCATCAAATTTTTTGAAAAAGGAAAAAAATATTGTATTTTCCTAAGGTTTCTATACAAATTATCTCCCCCTGAAAAGTACATGTACAGGAAAATATTGAAATTTGAAAAATAATGTGTATCTATTCCAATTTATTGTTTTAATTGTCAGTTTTAATGTTTAAGTCCAATAGAAATCAATTGAACGAGAATAGCAAGCATAATGAAATACAAAGTTATGATAGATGTGTAAAAAAATGCTCAGTAAAAGACATCCCATCTACCTTAATTAACTGTAAATGACAATAATTTGGAATTCTGTAATTGTTTAATTTGGTTCGACAAACTGCACGCCATGGCAATTTTCAGATATACAGTTCATACTTCCACAAAGGGGCATCTATGTATTGTTGACATATTCTTCCATATTATCTATGTGTGATAAATATGGAACAAAGTTGCTGTTTAACATTTACCAGATGATTATATGGTCTGTATGTACATTTCAGATCTCCTGAAGTCATATCCCACATGTGTACTGGACTGTCTTTACAAGTAGTCAAGAAACTACAAAATAAAACATATTTATGATCTTAAAGTTAATAAGATAAGTAAACAATATATTCTCCCCAGGCAGATCTCTAAGGAGGCTATATCTTTTCCCTAACAGCATTGTCTTACATGAATAACATTTTTTGACAAATATAGATGTTACAAAGTCTATATTTTTACCTGATTGTAGACATTCGATGCAACTTCATTAGTGAATGAAACTATACATGAAAGAAGTACATGTTAAGGTGATGTGTACAGAAATTTCATTGTTCTCAGACATCATTCAGGGGAGATAACTAAAGATTTTAAATTCCAATTATTGAAGCTAGGATTATCCTCAGTGACCTTGCTCATAGTCCAAGTTAAAAAAAAATCATGACCAGTCAATACAACAAGAGGTCCAATCAATATTTGTTTGACCAAAAATTTTACAAAGTATAACATGATCTAAAAACACTAATACACATACACTTTTTTATGTCAAGACAAATATAAAAATAAATGGTTGGCTTACCAACAAGTTTCCAGATCATCAGATATCATTTTGTTATACCAGCAAAAATCATACACTGTGTCACTCTCCTTAGATTTTGTAATGTGTTTCTGAAATGGATTAATACAATACAATGCTTAAACTAGAAACAAAGCAAACATTGTCAAATCATGAAACTCATAATTTTTTCAATATAAGAAGTTAAAAGTAGGAAGTTAATCAAAGACTTGGTAAGTGTCTCTAGTACAGGGTTGCCACTATTTTGTTGTTACAAAATTCAAGAGTTTTTCCAGGACATTTCAAGGGTATTTAAGTCATTTTCAAGGATGAAAATAGTCGACAAAATTTCAGTCCCTGATGAAATTTTTTGTGAAACAGTTCAATTTTTGAACCTTGATTGTGGAACTATCAAATTCCAGGGTTTTTCAAGGATATTTTTTTTTTTTCAAAATTCAAGGTCTTTTCCAGGACCTTGAACTGACAAATGAAATTCAAGGGTTTTTCCAGGTTTCAAGGATGCGTGGCAACCCTGCTAGTTAGTGATGAAAGCTAGCACACAAAGGAATACATTTGCCTCATAGTCATATCATACTTTATATACTGTGGTTTCAATGGGGTATCAATTTTCAGGGTTTTCCTGGATAGTCTTGACCAACACAATTTGATATTCAACAAAAAGGAAATTCTAAATTGATCTGTATGCTGTACTCTTTTAAACCATGTACGGGTATTTGCATCTTAGATGCGGTATTTGAGAATCCACAAACTAACCATTTTTCATCAAGCCACAAAAATTGGTACCTATGAAAATAAATGAATCCACAGTGGAACAAAAACATGTCTAGTTATCTCCCCTTTCTTGTAAAGTTTCATTAAATCCATCCATTGAGAGAACTGAAAATACCAGAATGTATATAATTTCTGCAGCAAATACCGGGGTATTAAATAAAAAAATTTACAACAAATACCATGTCTTCTTCTTTCTGTGAGGGAGGTGTTTCTGTAGATGGACAATAAACTCTCAGTCTATTGTCGTTACTGTTTGTTAACAAATATTTCCCATCAGGAGACCTAATTGATAAAAAGAAAAAAAACACAATATGGTTAAACAGTATATTAACAATAAATGAAAAAAAGAAAAAAAGAAAACCAGTATATTTACAATAAATAATATAAACAAAAAATTTGTTCACCAACTGTCACAATCCTTAAGCTGTTGTTTAGTCATGAGCTGCATTAATCAACTACAATGGCTGTCTTCCATGGAAAATGTATGTTGCCTGCCTCTTTAAATATTTGGTAAACAGGAAGTTGATGAATTACTGGCATAAAATTGCTTTACACCATATACATGTAGCTACATGCCTAATATCAAGAGGCAGTGACTCCACAGGACGATGGATAGTGTCAAAGTAACCACTATATGTTGCTATGCAACAGGTTGCAGGTGACATTAAAATGTGGTTTTACACTCATTATGATGTTTATTAATCAGGTCATAGGGAAAGCAAAACTAAGGGGTTTTTCTTACAACTGTATATGTATATTGAAATAAAACTATTAATAAGAAAAAAAGGTCACATGTACATGTACTTGGAAATTTACCATTTACATCCCCTGAGGTAGTTTTTGCCATCAGATGACATGAAGTCTGTAATAACTCTGCCACAACAAACAGGCTTGATTGTGTATGGACTTGTACACTCTCTGAAAAGGCAAAAAGATGATAATTTTAATAAGTATCAATTTCTATATAATATTCATTAATTTTGATTTACAGTTGAACCAATATTATTTTAATGTGTTTCAAAGGACATCGATGTCCTGCCATACCAAATTCCTTCTTTTTATGACATAGACAATTAGTTCTATAACAGTACAAAGTTTTGTGGCATGATAACTGTGTTGTTATATTTGACCTTAGTCAAATAAATTTGCTTTAGCTTTTTCAGTATTGATATCCAGATAAATGTCAAGCACGTTGGAACTGTCAACCATGTAACAGGGCTCAAGTCAAGTTTTGATGAGCCGTTCACATGAGATTTGCAAAAATATTGAAAAATAGAAATTTGCCGCCATATTATGGACTAAATGTGTGTGTGTGTTGGTGTTTAACGCCCTTTATCGACGCACCTGGGCCATGTAGGGTGGTCAGTTTTAAAGGTGGAGGAAACCGGAGCACCTGAAGGAAACCACCGACCTTGGGCAGGTAACTGACAAACCTAATCACATATAGTTGGGGAAGTCCATTTTTTTGTTAAATACAAAAGGGGCCAAAACACCAGCTGAGAGGTGATCAATAATTGGGTATTTAAACCAGCGCCTTAGACCACTCGGCCACGTGCACCCAGGCCCTGGACTAAATGTGTGAGTCCCACAGGACTGATGTAAGGACTAAAATATGATTCTGTATAGAAATTCTAAAAAATTGTAAGCATTTTTATACATTGTAAATGAGCAAGGACATGAAGTGTGAGATTTGATATCACCTTACTATGCTACATGTAAGTACATTACGTAAAAGTTTTCTAACTTATATTAAAAAGGCTATTTTATCATACCTATCTATTTCTACAATTTCTCCCTCTTGTATGCTACTCTCTGTCCTCCAAGTCCTTACAACATCCTCAGGTAATACAACATTAGCATCGTATGATTTCATTAAATATGGAGGTATGAATTCAACCTCACTTTCTGAGGAAGAGGAGTCTTTGTGTTGTCTCCCTTTGTTGGACGAATTTTCTTTGTATTCTACTTCCTTCTGCTTTTCTGGATCAGTTGTCAAGTCAATAACAGAATTTTGAGATTGAAGCTCTTTATTTGATAAACTTTCTTGAGATTTATTCAATTGTTTTTCAGAATCAAATGTCAAGTCTATAACTTGAGAACTTTGTTTTTGGGAAGCACTTTTTTCGACAGTCTGTGATGAACATTTACCTGATATGTTTGAGTCTGGTTTCTTAGGAAATGAATCTGATTTTCCTTTTGAAACTGTCCTAGGAATAAATTGAAAATTAGAAGCCGATACTTGTGAAGCCTGCTTTGGTAAAGTCGTCTCTGTCCTTGCCTTCTTTGAAGGAGGTTCTTCTTGAATTTGATCATTAATAGAAACTGAAATGTGGTCCAAATGTTTTGCTTGATTATCATTTACAGGTTCATCACCTTGAATTGATTCATCGATTATTTGCACTTTTTCTTCATGATCAGTAATGGTTTGGTTGCAGTGACTACCAATAACAGGTGGAGACGGGACTTTCATAGAGGTAGAATTAATGACAATATTTTGAGACTCCACGTTTTGAGTAGATGTGATTTTGTCAATGCATGTAACAAGTTGTTGTGTATTGTTCATTTCTAAAGAGCTAAGGTTCGGATCTACAGAATCACCTGTCTGGGCTAATCTGTCCATATTGTTGAGCAATTCTTGTGTACTTGTGGCTTGATTATCATCAGACATTTTCTAGTTCCAAAAGTGACCTGTAAAATAATTAATATAAAATTAATGTACATATTTATTTTGAAAAATAGGACATCTATTATAATGGGATTATTTGACAATATCATGCCACATTTACCAAAAATAAAAAAAAAGAAATAAAGTGGCATAATTAAAACAAAAAGTTTCTTGAATTTGCTGAAAATTGAACTTAATTACAGTACAGCTGTTTTAAAATCAGTAGAAGTTTTTTCAAATCATCAAGAAAGCATGAGTGACAACAGACAGATGGACAACAAATCAGATAGAGGCTATAACAGCTATACTTTGTTGCTTCATACATGGATAGTTATAAACATAACTTATAATAAATTAATTTGACATAGTGATTTAAAAAAAATTGTTGGTTAGTTCTATACACATGATAAATGACCCCTGATAACTTGATGGGGGAAATCAGGAGGCTGGCATCGTGTTTTACTTATGTCTGTCCCATGGATTATGATACATCAGACCCTACATTGCAGTGAAAGAAATAAGCAGCAGACGGTGGACAAATTCAATGTAAAAGTAAAAAGGTCTACATAGAATTGCGAAAATTACACGTGGAGATAGATCTACATTGACTCAGAAGTTTATTTCTAAGACTGACATTGCAGATAATAAGGTTTTGAAATTTAGCAGGCTGGTTTGGTAAGTACCTACATGTATGACTTACCTGTATGGAATTAAAAGTTTCACAACCAATAGCATATGTATCCTGGATATGTATAATACATGTAGATATACAATAATTTTAAGAAAGAACCTTACTGAATAAAAATCAGCTATGACAAGGTTCATGTACATGTACAAAATGTATGTAACTTAGCTACATGTAGGTTTTTATCTTCAGTTAAGAGTATTTTTTTGATAAATCATTATTTTTATTTTTATTATATTCACTAGATTTAGGTCCATCATATACATGATGTACATTTTGTACAATGTACACGCAAGAGCACAGATGTTTGTCATGGAGTTTGTGAAAGGACCATTTAACTTGAAGGAGGGGGCTTGCTTTTTTTGTTTGTTTTTTTTTGTCAGAATTTTTTTCTGCGCAGAGTGAGTAAAATTATTTTTATCTTAAATTTTTGAAGGTATGGCGACATAATTCTTTTGTTCATTATTAGCATTTTTTTGTATAGCAGAAGTACTTACAAATGTAAGCTTCTTCAGAATATAATTTTTCTTACTATCTGCTGCCAAAATATTTTTTTCATCAAAATCATTTTCAAAATAATTTTTTGGTAGAAACTTCTTATTCATATGGGTTAATTCCTATCATTTTAAAGTTTGTTAGCACTGCTGATTACAATTGTGTTGTATAAGTTATTTCTTTTGAATTCTCATCTTCAGCAGTGAAGTCAGGAGAATTGGGAATGTTGGTACCCTTGACTTTTGCAGTATCAGGATGCCACACTGGAACCCTTTGTGAAATTGTTTGAAATTGTCATTTTGGGTTTAATTATTAAGAATTTATTCATTGTTTAGTTTGTGATTGTCACAAAAATTATAAGGAATCCACTGACCATGCTGACTGGTTTCTTCTTTGTCTTCCTGTCTAGAGTACTGAGTGTTTATTTCTCTGTGGTTTTAATTAAGTTCTTCTATTGTGCCCTAGGTGATGTAATGATTAGTTAATAACCACTGATCAACATTAATATGCACAAAGTCCTGCAGATCTACAGAAAAATGTATTTAAGTTGAAAATCAACACCTGATCTTTTGCTTCAAAATTAACCTCCTACTCTTCCTTAATTTTGGAAATAATTTTTTATTTTCATTTTCTAAAAATGGCACTATTTGTAATGTTTGTACGTCTTGATCCTCCTGCACCATGTCGGTTGTCCTAGGCATATTAACATTGGCGTCATCCTGACCCACGGACAGATATGGACACAGGAGCCCTGACATTGTGAGGATGCATTGGCGTTAAATTTTTATTTTACCTTTCTAAAAACCAATATATTTTCTTTTTATTCTTATTATTTTCTTTTTTTCCCTTATATATGCTTTTTATTCCATATTATTATTATTTCTATTAATTATGTTTCTTTTTATTATCAATATTATCTTTTTCTATTTTTACATAAAATTATTTTATTAATTTCATATCAATTTATAAATTATTCAAAAATACTTGACTCAGAGCATGTGGCCGCATACATGTAGCTGCGGTTCGTAGCTCTTTTCTGTCCTTTTTTTATTTTGCAGAGCTCTATTCGGTCCTTTTTGAATTGTTTTGTTTGGCGGCCCTATGGACTGAATATACATGTATGATCCTCCAAATAAAAAAAATAAAAAAAGGACCAAATAGAGCTACCACAGCAGACCTATATCTAAGTATAGTCATGATGTTAAACTCCCCAGTCACCTGATCTTAATCAAAGAAGAAAGCGAAATGGTAGAAAAGTCATTTGGCTGAGATATCCTTCAACATCTGGCAGCATAATTTTCCTTATCTTTCAGGGTCTTTTTTAAGTTGGAATTCCAGCACCTTCCAAAGGGAGGGGGTACGGACTATTTCTGGAATAGACCATTTTCCTGAGTCAGACATCTTCTCTTTATTTTACCAAGTGCCTGAGGTAGATTAGGTATAAATCTCTGACACTTTTTACCTTTTTAAAATCCAGCGAAATTGGGCGCTGCCATGTTTTAGTCTCGCAGAGAACTTTTAATTTTAAATATCAAATTTTATCAAATTTCTAATGATATATCATCAAACAACATTGGATTGTTAAAATATTGTAAAATAAATGTTTTGATAATATTTTATAAGCTTATAAATTCATTTTTTTAACAAATTTCTGCGGTATTTCAAGATGGATGCGCCCATTGAAAACATGATTTCTGGATTTGGATTAGAAATTACGAAGGAAAACAAGAATTCCAATGATTACAATCGACTTTTACGATTATTTGATGATAACCAAATCTTGAATATTCAAGTAATTAACTCTTTTATCACGTTATCAAGAAAAAATAAAGGGATTAATCAAACACAAATATAGGGCATAAAATGTGCACCCAATAATTGAGACCCTCCTAATTTGTAACCCCATTATCTTTTTGGTAACACGTGGTTACATCAGAATCTGTAACTAGAAATCATGTAGTTAATCCCCCTCATGTATCTGTATCTGTATCTGTACTGGTACGTCAAAGATACCACTTCTGGTTTTTACTTGACGGGGAGAGAGAGCGCGCCGGATTAGCGGTCGCCGGTGAGAGCTGATTTAAAGCTCTCTACGCTTGTGGAATTAACGGTTGTTTCCTTCAACTGGTTCCACTCGATAATTGTTCTGACAAAGAATGAGTTCGAGTATTGCTGTGTTTGCTCGGTGGCACTACAAAACACTTTGTGTTGTTTCTGACTTGTTTGTCAATAATATTGTTCGTTTGGCAGTCACTGAATGTTTAAGCTTTAATGAGCCGCTTTTGTCGTGCTGGTTTAAGGAATTCCTCGGCTTCAATGGCAGGAACCAACCCCTCAACCACCTTGTACAAGAAGAGTAACCTCTGGCTGGTACGTCTGTCTTTTAGTTCTTCTAGCTGTAGTTGTGCTAGCATTCTTGTGACGCATCCTTCATCTCTGGATTTGTAGTCGCCTGTGATGAACCTAGCTGCCTGGCGTTGTACTTGTTCTAGTTTGTTTATGTCCCCAGTGTTGTAGGGGTCCCAGACTGTTACTCCATATTCCATTGTGGATCGTACAAGTGAGATGTAGGCTAGTTTTTTGCAACTTTGTGGACAGTATTTTAGGTTTCGCCGGAGAAAGCCTAGGGTGGAGTTTGCTTTCTTGGTGACATTTGCGATATGGGTTGTCCACTTCAGATCCTCTGAGATTTGTAGCCCAAGGTAAGGGTTGTTTTGCACTTGTTGAAGGACATGGTTGTTCAGCGAGTAGAACTTGTTGGTTTTGTTCTTGATGCTCATGATATAGCATTTTTTGGCGTTAAATCTCATGCCCCAGTCTTCTGCCCATTTTTCAAGCTTCTGTAGGTCGGCTTGTAGTATGCTGTGGTCGTTGGCTGTTTTGATGTTTCTGTATAAGAGGCAGTCGTCCGCAAATAGTCGAACAGATGAGTTTACTGAATCTGGCAGATCGTTGATATGGCAGAGGAAGAGTATTGGGCCTAGAACTGTGCCTTGGGGGACTCCTGAGTCCACAGTGACTTCTTCCGAGTGTTCTTCTTCCACCACTACTTTCATTGTCCTCTGTGTTAGGAACATACGTAGCCAGTTATTGATTGTGCCCCGGATTCCGTACGAATCTATTTTTTGTAGGAGTTTGTTGTGTGGTACAGTGTCAAAAGCCTTTGAAAAGTCCAGGATGGCTACATCTGTTTGAATACCTGCGTCGTATGACTTCATGAAGTCGTTTATTGTGGTGAGTAGTTGTGTTTCACAGGAATATCCAGATCGGAAGCCATGGTTTAAGGATATTAGGACTCTGTGTTTTTCTAGGTGTTTTAGAATGTGTCGACATATTATGTGCTCTAGTAGCTTGCTTAGAACTGATGTGAGTGATACGGGTCTGTAGTTTTCAGCTGCGTGTTTGTCTCCTTTCTTGAAAACACATGAGATGTTTGCTGTGAGCCAGTCATTTGGTAGTTGGCCAGTGTCAACAGAGCGTTGGAAGATTGCTTGTAGTCCAGGTGCAATAGCAGTAGCACATTCTTTCAGTATGCGGTTTGGTATGCCGTCTGGTCCTGAGGCTTTTGATGGATTGACTGCCTTAAGTAGTTTCTCTACTCCATTGGTTGTTATGATGAGGATTCCAATAGTTTCTTCCACATGTTTTGATGTTTTTGGTGTTGTTTGGTTTTGATCTTGAGTAAATACGGATTTGAACTGTTGAACCAAAATCTCTGCTTTTGCTTTGCTGTCGCTGATGAGTTTTCCTTTGTTTTTTAGAGGCGATATTCCTATGTTGTCTGATTTCCTAGATTTGATGTACTTCCAGAATGGTTTGGAGTTGTTTTCTTCTAATCCTTTGATGATGTTTTCATTGATGTAGGACCATTCTGCTCGTCTTACTTGTTTCTTTACTTCTTTCTGGAAATGGCGATAGTTTTGCCATTTGTTGGTACGTTTTGCCTGTTTGTATAATCTTGATTTCTTTTTAAACATCTTACGTATCTTGTGGTTTATCCAGGGTAGTTTATTTTTTGATTTAATTGTTCTTGATGGTATATGTCTGTTCATGCTGGCTAATAACTCTGTTTTGAATGCGTTCCACATGTCTTGGATGTTGCTCTCTTCACTGTACATCTGTTTTAGTTTAGATGAGGTTTCGCTGATCTCTTTGTTTAATTCTTCCCAGTTTGCTTTCGGGAAGATGTAGCATTTCCTTGGTTTTGTGTGCTGATAGTAGGGTTTGGTGTCGCAGTCTGTAACTATCATTTCATGTTCTGAAATACCAGGTGCGTTTTCTGATGTTTTAACCAGGGATGGGTTGGTGGTTAGGACTAGGTCGAGTTGGTTGTTTTCTCTGGTTGGGTATTCGTGTATTTGAGTCAGATTATATCGTATTGTTACTTCCATTAGCTTCAATTGGACATCTCGGTCGCTGGCGTTCTTGTTGACTGTCATTGTATCCCAGTCTATGTCTGGGCAATTGAAATCCCCAGTAAGAATGATGTTTTTGCAGGATTTTGTTGCAAGTTCTAGTGATTTTTCTAGTTCTTCTATGCATTTAGAGTTACGATGTGGCATGTAGAAGGTTCCTATTAGTTGTTCTTTCTTTCCTTTTAGTTGTATTTTAACCCATTCTATTTCACACTCTGTGATTAGCTCTGTTTGTTCTGTGGATATTATGTTTTTGTTTATTAATACAAACACGCCTCCCCCGAGGGTTCCTCTATCATTCCTATAGCATATATAGTCGTCTGGGAACACTTCGCTTGATTTGATGGCGTCTTGTGTTGGATTTTTTCCAGGTTGTATCCCTTTAAGCCATGACTCTGTACCATTAATTATGTCCGGTTTTATGTAATCTACTGCGGCTGTAAATTCAGAACGTTTGTCTTTAATTGAATTGTACTAACCTCCATATGGTCTTTGGTAACAAGAGTTAGGAAGCAACTATCTGATTTTTAGGGGGGGGGCTATGGATATTTTCTTCATCCTGCCTTTTTATTTTCACAAAAAGTCGGGCCTGGATTTTTTTTGCATGCTTGTGCGCGCAATTTTTTTTTTTTAACAACTATAAATTTTTTAGCCACATTTGTTGTGCAAACGAGGCACCCTAGTTGCATCCAGGTATCTCTAGGGATGTAGCCGGTTTCAACTACGTGTCTTTACGTTTTGTTACATTTATAGCTGTTTCACTACGTGTCTTTACGTTTTGTTACATTTATAGCTGTTTCACTACGTGTTAGACTTAGAAACATAGTAAAACAGGGTGCTAAAACGTGACAGTGTGACCGACAAAATGACTGGGGCTTTACTTTTATATGAACAAGCAATTTTTTGCCCCTTGAAAATATTTTAATTTCTATCCCTGTTATTGCATATAATTTTGTAGAATTTTTTTTTTATTACATCCATACAATACATGTATATTCCCACAACGCACAGGTCCCTGCTTATCAGTAGTATTCGAGTTAATTGGATATTAAGTAAAAAAAAAATTCAAATTTCATTAACAAGTTTTAACATTTACCATGTGTACAAGCACTTGTTGTCTGTGATAAAATAGCATAAAAGTTACAACAATTTTTCAAACTAAATGTAGCCAAGTTATTGGGTAAATGTTTCCTTTTTAGTACATGTTGTATGTACATGTATTTAAAAGATTTGTCATGTTTGTCATACATATACATATTTAGATGAAATACTGGATAACCACTAAGTTACCAAAAAAAGACAATCAATTACAAATGTACTGGTACTTTACATTCTTGAATCTAATTTATCACAAACATGTTTATCTTCTTGTCTTTCAGAAAATAAATTCACTTCAAGAAATAATCAGTTATGTTCATGGATGCCTCAATACATCGAAATGCAGGTTAGTCATTCTTTACTAACTATTGAAATAACTTAGCTCACCTGACTTAAAGGGCAAAGTAAGATATTGGCATCACTAGACCTCTGTTGCCAGTTAATTCCCTTTTTCCAAAATATTCTTTTCTGAAACCACTGAACATGCTAAAACAATTTTTTTCAAAACTTTGTCCAATTTTTATTGAGGTACATGTCCTTTTAGATTTTGTCTGATGGGCTTTTTGGTGCATTTATGAACATGGATCCTCTAGTACTTCATGTACTTGTTTTTCACAATAGACACATACTTTGAGATTAAATTCCTGATTTCATGTATTATTTGACAAACAAGATATAGAGGTACCATATACATGATAAATGTAGATAAAGTTGCTCTTTTGAAAAGTTTGATTATTCATGTTTAGTTGATAAACGTGATTAGTTTTACAATATTTATTATACATTTTTGTAGCATCACCATTTATTTTTTACATTGTATTATTTGTATTGCATAGTTTTAAAAGTTTATTTAGCCAACTAAGACAAAAAAAATCTCCAATTGACAGGATTGATGTTTCAATATCAGTTAAAAGAAACATTTGCCACATGTATGCCTGACATTCTTTTTCTGTACAATTTATTTTGAATTGGCTTGATGATTTAAGAATCTATTTTAATAATTCTGTTATACAGAGGAGATGGCTTCCTCATCCTTGACAAGTTGGTCAGCCAGTCTGTAACAGAGGTTTTTGTACAACATGCAGTCACCTGGATAAGATTTATCATTCAAAGCATTGAGGTACATGTAAAATCAAATATGTTGTTACTTAAAGCTTGAAGGTTATAAAGTTTGTTTTGTGTCAGAATTCAATTTTTGAAATTGAAATTGTTTTATGTTTTATACATGTGTCTTTCATACAATGTACAAAATTTTGAACATTTAACCTGTGCACTTTTAAATCATAGATCCCTTTTTATCAATGTACATATGGTTTCAAAGTTTTAAAGAAATAATATATGTTATACATAAACACAATTAAATAATGTATCATTGCTACATGTATGTTTCTGTATGATTTTTTCGAAGAGGGGGGTATACTGTTTTACCCTTGTCCGTCCGTCCGTTCTTCCATTTGTTCGTCCGTCCGTAACAAAATTTCCGTTGCAGTTTTCTAAGCAACTACATGAGATAGAGTTCTGATATTTTGTATATAGCTTTATCCTATAATTCCATATGGTGTATAGTGTATACCGATTTTATGCTCGTAGGTAGTCTACTTCCTGTTTACCGAATACTTAGGTTTTTACACATATTGGACATAAATGCAAAATTTCCGTAACAGTTTCCCAAGCAAGTACATGAGATAGAGGTCTGATATTTTGTATACAGCTTTATCCTATAGTACCATATGGTGTATACCGATTTTATGCTCTTAGGTAGTCTACGTCCTGTTTACTAAATATTAAGGTTTTTACATATAATGGACATTAATGCAAAATTTCTGTCACAGTTTCCAAAGCAACTACATGAGATAGAGGTCTGATATTTTTTATACAGCTTTATCCTATAGTACTATATGGTGTATACCGATTTTATGTTCCTAGGTAGTCTACTTCCTGTTTACCAAATACTTAGGTTTTTACATATAGACATTAATGCAAAATTTCCGTCACAGTTTCCCAAGCAACTACACCAGATAGAGGTCTGATATTTTGTATACAGCTTTATCCTATAGTACTATATGGTGTATATTGATTTTATGTTCCTAGGTCAACTACAGAGTATTTTAGCTCGTATGTGTGGCTTAGTTTGGGTAGCGGGGGTATCACTAGTGAGCATTAGCTCACAGATTTACTTGTTTAAATAAGAATAATGTACATAAACATTTATACTACTGAAAAAATAGAAATGTCTAAGGCATCATCAGGTATCAACTACTGGTACATGTAGTATAACAAGTGTATATTTGAAATGGATTTTCATAAAATAAACCATTAGATAGTTCAAGATATACAGCCGTATTAACTTATTGATCACCATTGTATTATTTTCAGTCCCATGATCCTCCAGCAGTGAAATCTCTAGCCTGTCACGTGGGTTGTCAGATTATACCTCTGACTGTCAGTTTTACAGCATTGGCCAAGGATGTCATCAACAGTCTACCACAGCTGATTCAGGGCTTGTTGTCTAGAAATAGTGAAGTATGTACCTTTAGAGAGTACTGTAAAAGGGGAAATGTTGATGAGGTGGTTATTTTTGCAAATTTCATGTCATTGATTTATTCATGAAAAAGAAAACCACTTGTAGATTCATTTCAATGTTAAATGCTTAAGAAAGATGAAACACTTCATGAAAATTTGTTTATCCTCTTTCCGTTAAAACCTTGGTATAAGTACATTGTGCAGGACATTTAAAATTTTGAACAATTAGTAGTGACCCAAACGATACCTTTAAATCTTCTATTATATTGGAAAATTGAATAGGCAGTTCATGATCAATGAATGTCATGCATCAATTAATCCTTACTAAGAATATAAAATTGATGAGCAGAAAGATTTACTTTATTAATTCGTGACATGACATAAAACTTTCTTTATATTTTGCATACATGTAAAAAAGTTTTGGGTATTAAATTAAAACTTTTTGAATAAATAATTATAATATCTCACAATTCTATTTTGGAAGAAAATAAATAACAAGCATCCAATGCAAGATCTTCTTTATATACCAATATTTCATTTGGAACTTTTGATTGATAAAAAATAAGTTATTATGATGCTCATTTCTACAACCTTGACACTTGAGGTTATGCTGTATAAACTTCATTTACACTTTAGTTAATGCTGTATAAGATACAATTTCAAGTTTTAAAAGAAAATATAAATTGTAAATTACTTTCTAAACATAAGTGACAATGTAAAGAAAATCCAGCGATTTCATAAAATGAAAAAAAATCACAACGGTAGTGTTTGTTCTTGTTTTATTAATATTCAATTGACTGAATAATTGTTTGGTCAAGTTTTACGCCATTTTTATAAAACCTCTGTAAACAATGGACTCATACTTATTTACTAAAATGCACAAGCTACAACTTTAATAGATAATCCTATGATTAAAAGTGCCTAAGGTTATACATGTTTCACTCATGGAATGGTTCATTTTAAGGGCGAATATAGTTACATGTTCTAAATAAATATCCTTTTTCACTTTATATTTTAAAATATTAATTTCAAAAAAGGTAGTATAAATTAATAAAGTAATATGTTGATAAGAAGTTTATTTTTTTGTTTCCAAAAATCTAGAAAGAAATGAATGTTTGCCTTTATTTCAAAAGCTTAGTACACCTTTTAGGAACTTTAGATGTAGCAAGATTAACTTAATTCATGTCATTTTTAGCTTTGTTTTAAAGTGTTTGGAATGGAAATTTTTACAAAAGAATTCCTTGTTCAACTTGGTCCAGAATTCCTAAAATATGAGAAAACGAGATTAGGAACAGTAGTTCAATAACGACTGTCTGATTTGAGTGTTGGTCTAGATGTTATGTTTGAGGAAAGTCCTTTACCACTATAGCACACAAAAGGAAATTACAATTGGCTATAAACTTAGACTCTGCTACTATGGAAATGCCAACTTGACTTATCAGGGACTAAAATCCATTATTGCCATCATATCTAAATATCCAAAAAGTTATAACTTTTTTTAAGCATCTAGATCAAAGCTCCAAATGAAATATTGGTATGTAAAGAACATTTTGCATTGGATGCTTGTTATTTATTTTCTTCCAAAATAGAATTGTGAGATATTATAATTATTTATTCAAAAAGTTTCAAATTAATACCCAAAACCTTTCTACAATAATAAAGAAAGTTTTATGTCATGTCACAAATTAATAAGGTTTAAGTTTACTGCTCATCAATCTTAGATTGTGGGTAAGAATTAATTGATGCGTGACATTCAATGATCATGAACTGCCTATTCAATTTTTCAATATAATAGAAGATTTAAAGGGATCGTTTGGGTCACTACTAATTGTTCAAAATTTTAAATGTCCTGCACAATGTACTTATACCAAGGTTTTAACGGAAAGAGGATAATAGCCAAAAAAAAAAATAAACAAGATGAAATTAATTATAGATGTAGAAATTTTGCAACGGGGGTATTTTTGCTGAGTTCAAGATCTCTAAATATCTTATCATTCAAATGCATCGCACCATTCTTCCAGCACCAGCAAAGAGTATATATAATCAGAATAATAGGAATTCATCCCCATGCGCAAAGTTCACTTTCCAAAAAAAAAATATATCACAATCACGAAAAATTTCAAAATTGACAGTACCCTTTCAAAGAAACATTATGTTATTGACTGAATGGAGAATTTGGCTTATATGTTAGTGTCCCAGCAAAACGAAGTAGCATTTGCACTAGATCTTTGACTTCTGCTTATCTTATTCTATGATCTATCAGGTGTTGAATGTATTTGAAAAAAAAATAAAAACATCCCTTGTTTTTTATCGTCCAAGAAAATGTGGCTGTACTTTGCCGTATACGTACTAATTACTAATATGATATGTTGAATGCTGAATATTTTATTTTAGTGGGAAAGAACTGCCTTGAAGCTTCTTGGAGTATGTGTACAAAGTTACCCAGGGCCTTGCATTACTCTGAAGGTATATTATTAAGAACCTATAGATGTATATAGAGACCTGTTAGCCTACATGAAATTGAATAATTGCAAGTCAATGCTTCATTTCAACTTCTATAAGGGACATAAGAATTGTTGGTCATATTATAGACAGTTGGACACATTCTGTTTGTATTCATACAAACCAAAAACCATTGTATTGTAAAAACTTACAATAAACATGTACACATTTACCTACAAGTGCTCATTTTTGCCTTTTTAAAAATCTTTGTTAAAAATGAGAAGTTCAATTATCTTTCCTGAATAAAATCTGACAGCAAGGAACTTTTTTCATCTAAACATGCTTAAGTTTCATGGATGTCCAAAAAAAAAGTAGCCTGCTTTTCAAGTAAGGGGTCAACATGAAGTATAGGGTTTTTAGCTCACCTGACCCGAAGGGTCATGTGAGCTATTGGCGTCACTTGGCGTCCGTCGTCCGTCCGTCCGTAAACTTTTTCAAACGTTAACTCCTCTGACACCATAAGTCCAATTGCAACCAAACTTGGTATGGTTGTTCATTAGCATTCGGTGTTTAGAACTGATGTGGGGATTTTTGATTCGTCGTAAAACATGGCCGCCATGGCTAAAAATAGAACATAGGGGTAGAATGCAGTTTTTTGCAAATAACTCTAAAACGGTGACAGATTTCAAAATTTTGATTGGGAACAAAAGTGATCAGCACCTCAAGATCTACCAGCTCTGAAATTTTTAAGAAAATCCAGCAACCCATGTAGGAGTTATTGCCCTTTTTGTGGATTTTTTGCAAATTTCGCACCTGTTTAGCTCAATATCTTAAAAACTATACAAGATATTTGAGAAATTTAAATTGCATATTGTTAAGCACATCAAGATCTACAAAATATGTAACAGGGTCAACGTTGTAGGACCTTTCCTTTGAGGAGTTATTGCCCTTGGAACTTCAAAATTGAGCATTTTAACTGCATTTCCTCATTATATTGAAAATGTTAACTCCTCTGACACTTTAAGTCCAATCAGAACCAAACTTGGTATTATTGTTTATTATTATTAGGTGTATAAAACTGTTGTGGGGATTTTTGATTGATTGTAAAACATTGCCACTGTGGCTAAAAATAGAACATTAGGTTAAACTGCATTTTTTTGCAAATAACTCAAAAAGTGTGACAGATTTTTAGATTTTGATTGAGAACAAAAGTGATCAGCACCTTAATATCCACCATATTGTCAGATGACCCCCTTATTAATCTTATGACCCTTTCAACGTCAAATAGATTTTGCCTAATAACCTTTACTTCAGGCACATGTCATATGTCAGGTGAGCGATTCAGGCTCCTGGGAGCCTCTTGTTTATGAACATGCTCACAGGTCAGACTATTCTGCATTAAAAATGTAAAAACATTTTAGAAGAATATATAACAAGTTCATAACCTTATGTTGCAGGGTAAGATAGAAGCTGCAGTGTTAGTCTTACTTCAAGATGAAAAGCCTCCTCAGGTAATATATGTTTTTTTTAGCTCACCTGGCCAAAGGCCATGTGAGCTATTGCCATCACTTGGCGTCCGTCGTCGTCGTCGTCCGTCGTTGTTAACTTTTCTTCAAACTTCTTCTCCTCTGAAACCGCTGCACAGATTCAAACCAAATTTGGTCTGGTGGTACTTTAGGGTATCCCCCACAGAACTGATGTGGGGATTTTTGATTCGTCGAAAAACATGGCCGCCGTTGCTAAAAATAGACCAGGGGGGTCAGACTACTGTTTTTGGCTTGTAAATCAAAAAGTATAAGAGATAGATGAAATCTGATGCCACGCTACTGCTTCAGCATCAAAAGCTCTACAAAAGTCTCCATTGAGTCGAAGTTGTCAGATGATGCCTTATGGGAGTTACGGCCCCTTAAAGGTGAAAAAATAGCATTTTTTCATGTTTTTGGCCTATGGAATGAAAACTATTGCAGATAGAGAGAAGCTGTTGCTTGCTTAAATGTTCAGCTCATTAAGCTCTACAAAAGTCTCCATAAGGTCAAAGTTGTCAGATGACCCCTTATAGGGGTTACGGCCCCTTAAAGG
Source organism: Arcuatula senhousia (assembly GCA_963971305.1). NCBI lineage: Eukaryota > Metazoa > Mollusca > Bivalvia > Mytilida > Mytilidae > Arcuatula > Arcuatula senhousia. The sequence continues at coordinate 53,857,516 of OZ020304.1, forward strand.
CAAAAAAGAGAGTTTTTGGCCTATAGAATGAAAACTATTGCAGATAGAGAAAAGCTGTTGCTTGCTTAAATGTTCAGCTCATTTAGCTCTACACAAGCCTCCATAGGGTCGAAGTTGTCAGATGACCCCTTATAGGGGTTACGGCCCCTTAAAGGCAAAAAATAGTGTTTTTGGCCTATAGAATGAAATCTATTGCAGATAGAGAGAAGCTGTTGCTTGCTTAAATGTTCAGCTCATTAAGCTCTACAAAAGTCTCCATAAGGTCAAAGTTGTCAGATGACCCCTTATAGGGGTTATGGCCCCTTAAAGGCAAAAAATAGAGTTTTTGGCCTATGGAATGAAAACTATTGCAGATAGAGAAAAGCTGTTGCTTGCTTAAATGTTCAGCTCGTTTAGCTCTACACAAGCCTCCATAGGGTCGAAGTTGTCAGATGACCCCTTATAGGGGTTACGGCCCCTTAAAGGCAAAAAATAGTGTTTTTGGCCTATAGAATGAAAACTATTGCAGATAGAGAAAAGCTGTTTCTTGCTTAAATGTTCAGCTCATTTAGCTCTACAAAAGTCTCCATAGGGTCAAAGTTGTCAGATGACCCCTTATAGGGGTTATGGCCCCTTAAAGGCAAAAAATAGAGTTTTTGGCCTATGGAATGAAAACTATTGCAGATAGAGAAAAGCTGTTGCTTGCTTAAATGTTCAGCTCATTTAGCTCTACAAAAGTCTCCATAGGGTAGAAGTTGTCAGATGACCCTTTTAAGGGGTTGTGGCCCTTTAAAGGTGAAAAATAGTGTTTTTTGCATTAGAATGGAAACTATTGCAGATAGAGAAAAGCTTTTTATTGCTTAAACATTCAGCTCATTTAGCTATACAAAAGTCTTCAAAGGGTTGACATTAAACCAGGTGAGCGATTCAGGCTCCTGGGAGCCTCTTGTTTTTTTGTATACAACAAAAAAACGACGGGAAGTTTTAACAAGGATATGCATGATTTTAAAATTTCTTCAACCCTCTGGCAAATGCATTCTAGATTTAACTTAGCAGGATAACAGTTTACAAAGTACCAAAGTGTTTCAGAACATTATAAAAGATATGCTACCAAAATAAATACCTTTTGAATTTACCCAGCAATAGAATACTGGAAAAGGTTAGAAAAGCAATAAAGCAAGAGGCTTAGCTTTTATGTGTACATATGATTATATATCTTTCTCATACTGATTTGATTCTTTTGAAGAGAGCAATGAATATAAAAATAAATCACTTTTGATGATTTAACTATTTTCTTCTACTGTAGGAAGCCATTAGACTTTACATTAATTTAGCTCAGTGTGGTGGAGGGGGCAACAAGGGGATCAAACACACAGAGGCGTGGTCACAGAAATGCCACCAGATTCTAACCAGTATAACTAATGTAGTACATCTCTTATATGAAGGGATTTATTCAGCAGGTAAAGGTGTTGAAATAATTGATATGTTGAATTTGTTATTCAGAATGTGCAAGTTTACATAAATTTCAAGAATTAAGTTCAGCTTCATTTGAAATAAAAAAAATTGGCACAGTAAACTGAAATAAGTGACACATTTGAATTGCTTATGACAAAGATAGTTGTGAAGTATTTGGATAGCTGAGTGAACCAGATGAATTTTTAAATTTTACCAAACTAGAGGAAAAAAGTGTAAACCAGAAAATTTTAATGTCATCTTTTTGGCAGTAAGACGACTCAATTTTAGTTCCTACATTTTTAATTCATGCTGTAATGTTAATGTCAATAGACTACAATGAAAGACAAATATATTAGCAATGTTTAATTTTCACACTTGCAATATCAACACAGAAATCACGAAAAATAAAACTGTGGCGACAATTTCCAGGTTTACAGTACATGCAATTGTTATTTCTTGTTACCTTTGTACACCAATTATGAAATAAGAAATAATTGGTCCTTAATGAAATTTATCTGACAAATGTTTGAAATAAAGCCACAAACTAAGTCATTATGTGATATATTTTTTTCTGTATGAATGATTTCAAAAATGGAAAATCTTCAACTTGTGACTCTGAAACCTTTTCTTCTCCTTTGTAGTGAATTATTTGTTTGATTAGTTAGTTAGACTATAAATATTATTGTAATTTGTTTGTTTTAGATTCCTCCACAAAATACAGTGCAGATCCACTACCTATGAAAGACTTACCAGAGGAATACACCACAAGATATGGAATTTTGTCTTCCTATTTGCATACCTACATTTTATGTCTCAGAAAACTACTAAGGTATATATTTGTCTTTTTAAACCCATTTTTTGGAAACTTTTATATTATACTTGTGATTATTGTCATACTGAGGGAAGCCATGGAGGTAGAAGCCAACATCACCCTGGTTGACCGTCGCTTGGAGGAGATAGCTGTCAGGGAAATTGCCAAGATACAAGCAAAATCAGTGTACGAGCCAATCAAGCAATGCCTGGATCCCCTTTATGACCACGAAGGATATGAAGTCTTTTCGTCTCTTCTAGGAAAAGCCCCCTAAATAAAGCTGAAGACATGAGAAGGACTACAGGCATAGACATCAAACTGATAGAGTCAGAAGTAACTTTCAAACCCGGATGTGAAAAGTTGATGATGTCAAAACCATATTACTGGAACAGACTAGGCAGCTCCAAATCACGGACAGAAGAACAACTACTCTGCAAGAAGTTGATAGAGAAACTACTTGGAGGTGCGAATGAAGAGACAATCATCGCTTTCACGGATGGGTCTTGTCAGGGAAACCCAGGACCATGTGGAGCGGGAGCTATCTTATACCCAGGGAGTAAGGGCAACATCAAGCTAAGAAAACCAGTAGCCAGACAAGGATTGATCCTTCTGGGGGAGCTAGTGGCAATAGAGATAGTACTGCAGCACTGTATTACCAACCCGTCAAAAGACCACAACAAGCTGCACATTTTGTCAGACAGTCAGACAGCAGTTGGAATTATTTCCTTGAACTGGCAATCGACCAACTACCTAGACCTCATTAGGGACATAAAGGAGCATATCCATGTGCTATCCAGAAGCGGATTGGAAGTAGTGATCTCATGGACCCCAGTCCATGTTAATATAGCCGGGAATGAGATCGCTGACATGCTTGCCAAACAAGCCGCGACAGATGCATGCAATATGGAAGGGGAGTACAACTATGTCACAAAATCAGACATACAGGTAGCGGTTAAAAAATCTACAAAAAAGAAATGGCAATTGCGTTGGGACAACGGAAACACAGGAAGACTGCTACAGGAACTATGGCCAAAAGAAGGACAACCACCAATGCTGGATTTTCCTAATTGTCACACTGGGCGCATTCTTACAGAACTACGTACCGGGCACAACCCCCTAAACAAATATAGACATCAAATCGGAATCGCCCCAACACCAAAGTGTGACTGCGGATCTGACGAGACCACAGAACATTTTCTGATTGACTGCCAAAAGTACGACACCCAGAGACACAAGCTACAACAGCAAATCAAGGCCCTTTCACCGTGCCTAACCTTGGAAGTCCACCACCTCTTATCAAAGACAGAAGAAAACAGAAAGTTCTACCAAGACATTTTAATGCTAGTGGGAGAATATGTTACGAACACGAGACGATTTGATACTCCTCGTCTCCCACTACCCTGATCGTGAGCCTGCGCACTTTTTTCCAACAAGTACTGTGAGAAAATTATACTGAGAAAAAACCCGCATGAGGGAGCCACTAGCGCATTCAGAGATCAGTCGTGTCTGTATAGACGGCAGGATCAGGATCAGGATAGCAATAGCTGAAAATTTGAATTTGCTATAGAGAATTTATATATTGTTACAATACACAATTTAAACTCTGTACCTAAATTCTAGATTTATGAGAATACAGTTATTTATAAAAAGAACAGCTTTAGAAAAATAAAAGGATAAGATCAATTATTTCAAACCAGTTTTGTTCTAGAAGATGAGCACAGTTACAATGCTACTAATTTAACTAATGCGACTGTTTTCACAAGTGTCTTAAAAACAAAAATTTCAAAAATTTATAACACATAATATATTGTTTCACATAATATTATAACATTACAGTCAGCCATTTCCAGCCCCTGTCAAAGTACCAGTTACCGATATAATTGATATAGTCTCAACCATTCTCTCCGTCAATAGTAAAGATTTAGTAAGTACAACTTTTTGTTTGTGGGTAATTGTTTAACCCAATGAATTTGTCTATTTGTTCCCATGATTGTGTGAACCACAATACATGGGTAGGAATGTAGGTTGAAATTTCAGTTTAGAAATTGTAAGAAAACAGAACATTTTTTCCAAAACTGAAAAAAGTGTTCAACAAAAACTAATTGATAGAGTAATTGAAATTGTTCCAAAAGGGGATAAGATATTAAGCTGCTTTCTCTTTTCAAAATGTGGGTTTTGATTCTGTTCCATACAGTTTTTTACAAAGGATTCCAAATGTTGGATAACATCTGCCTTTTGACTTAATATAATATCTGTTTTAGAAAGCTATCAACCTAAAAATATGAATTACTGAATGTCAGTTTGACAATGACTCGTACATGTTGTATGACACTTGAAAAAAGTGAGAAGTTTAAAATATACTAAGTTGTACCAGGGATTAAATAAAACTGATTTGTTTTGGACATCCCTGGTTGTACATGCACTATAAATGCAGTCATCATTGTCTTGTCATAACTTAAATGACTTATAAAAAAATGTCTACCAGGTATTTTTTGAAATTTACTCATTGTATAAATATCTTTTTCTAGGTATCAAGACCATCAACGGAAAGATTGGTTCTCTCTGGATACATACCTGCCATACATACAGATGCTATAAATTGTCTTCATACATTGATATCAAGGTATATAAATGTGATGAAATATTTTATGATGGCCATAAAAGTCTTGGAAATAAGGACTGTGATTCACAGGCTTGAATTCTTTGATTGTTTGCCTAAATTTTTGAGTACTTGCCCGAAATTCTTAACCTGCCTTAATCCTGAGTTTTCAGATCTTGTTCTGCTTATAGAATAAAAATTTACATCTACATCTACAGGTAACGAAGCGCCTTCTCCTATCATAAGGATTTGAACTGGCCAAGATTAATTTGAAGTTTTTAAGGAAACTGATATGTTTTGACATGCACATTCCTCATTAGCATATAATATTATTTTAAACACAAATCAATACTTGTTAGAATAAAAAAAAAATGGTTAGTACGCGTGTATGTTTGATTTTATTGACCTTAAGCAAAATATTATTCTTTTATTTTGGTTCTTTGTAATTTTGGAACAATAAAATTGTCTTGAAGTTACTTGTTTTTTTATGTGTGTTCTATTGTCATTTTATCTTTGTCATCCGACAAAAACTCAAGTTTAAGCATGTTATGTATGATATATACCATATACATCTGTTTTAGATGCAGAACTTTGCTGTTGCCTCAGGCTAAGGCTATAGTTTCTTTGCTGGTGAAGGAACTCCTATGGAGTCAAGTCAAGATAGCTTATGGTCAAACTAGAGCCTACAGGTATTTTATATTGAACTGATGCATTAGTAAGGTTAAGTAAAAATCTTGAAATTGCTACAACTCTGTAACAGGACAACAAAGAATAACTAGTAATTCACTTTGCTATGTTTATGTTGCCTGCAACATGTTGTAAAGCAACATATAGGGGTCACTTTGGCACTATCTGTCAACTTGCTGCATCGTCCAGCATTCTGTGGCACCACAAATTTTTTTTTCACAGTTTTCGTGGTAACTACTGTATACTCATTTATTTTCCTGGGGATAAAATTTCGTGGTTTAGAGCACAAAACTGAATTAGTGGGGACAAATTTTGGTGGATTTTTAATTTTGATATACACTCTTTAACTAAATATTTTAAATTCATGGGGATTTAATTTCGTGGATTTTTCTTACCCACGAAATAAACGAAAATTAATCCCCCACGAATATTTCTGCTTCTACAGTATCTATGTTGCAGCTTCTTGATATTTGGCATGTAGCTTCCCTACATAGTAATATATGGCATAAAGCAATTTTATGCCTGTAATTCATCAACTTCCTGTTCAACATATATTCTAAGACACTGGTGACATAGTGGAGAGGACGTCCTAAGTATGCATTTACTTGTGTCCAATCCATTTTTTTAAATTTACAAATAAAATATGTTTTAAACTAAGGTGACATAGTCATCTCCCTTGGAAGACTGCCATTCTAGTTTTCTGTAATTACCAAATCAGCGACTTACATAAAAATTGTCAATAATGAAACAATATAAGTGAAGATTTTGTTCATTTAAAGAAAAAATACGGGGGTTTTTTTTGCAAGTAATTGTAAGCCTCAATTTTGTTTGTAGTGCTTTACGACAGTCAGTGTACAGAGCTATAACAGAGTGGCTGAAGACAACACAGTGTTTGACAGTCTCTACAGAGGAAGATGTATGGTTAATACAGGAAATACTTCATGATGGAGCGCCACATACTGATGATATGAAAGTAAATGATTAATGTTTTAAAGACATATTGTTTTGGTTTCCTAAACTTGCCTATTTAGAGGTACTAGTGTAATCTATAACTCAAAACCAAAATTGTTCAAGTTAATGTTTTCAAAGTTAGCATTCTATTCTTTTGGAAAAACTTTAGATTTTACAATTTAGCATTAAACTAGACTATTCTCAGCAAACAATGCTAAGGGCTGGCCTTGGTTCAGATGTTAAGTTATACCTCTGCTTCAAAGAAGAATGGGGTATCTTACATAATTTTTGTTGCAGTTTTCAAAGCAACTACATGACACAGAGGTCTGGTATTTCGTATATAGCTTTTTCAAATAGTACCATATGATGTAAAGTAATTTTATGTTTCTAGGTCATCTACTTTCTGATTATGAAGTACTTAGGTTTTTACTGATAGTGGAAATACATGTAAAATTTCTGTCACAAATTTCTAAGCAACTACATTTACATGTTTCTGAGGCCCAATATTTTGCATATTGGTTTATCCTATAGTACTATATAGTTCATAGTGATTTTATGTAGAATATGATGTACATGTTTGTACTTTCCTTTTATGATACTATCTATATCTAGGTGAGTATCGGACAAGTCTGATATGAAACTAGATGTAGATAGTATCAAAAAGGAAAGTATATAATTTTTTTTTTATCAGTAACAAACATTTAACAAGTTTTCAGTACAATAATGTCACATGATGTCACAAATTACATTACATTTCATCACATGACATCACTTGATATTTGCTTGTATCACAGACTGTCCATGATACTAAAAAATATCAAACATGAGATCAAAGGGAAAAATCGCTAATTAACGATGCATAATCCTTAGTTTACTGAATATGTATTTCGGCAAGGCATAGTTCTGGGAAGTGAAGGTATCACTAACATATTTCTTGTTGGTCTTGTTTATTACAATAGTGTAAAAAGTTAAAAGTCTTTTGAATTCTGTTTAATTCTATTAAAAAAAAAGAACTTTTAATGTAAATTCTATTTTTAGGTTGATTCTAAGATTGACAAAAAGTCTAGTAATTTTGAACCTCCTCCAGCAAAGAAGAAAAAGAGGGGAGGTTACTCTGAATTAACTCATGGTATAAGCAGTCAGAGAAAGATAAATACAGAAGCTGATTCAGACCTGTGTTGTTCGGCATTAGAAAGTATGAATATTTTAAACTTTTGTTTAAGCAGTTGTCCTATTTAAGAAAGAATATTGTAAACATAGTAATTTTGGCTGTGTGCTAATTTTCACTATATACATGGTAAATGTAAATTCACAGTCCAAAAATAATACATGCAAATATGCTGTAAATATTTGAAAATCTATGATTATAGAAAAGGTGAGAATTAGTACTCCCAGAATAGACATTTCGGCTGTCAGATTGTAACAAAATAAGCAACCACAAAAATTAATATGTTTCCAGTACTATTTTACATGCAAATAACATGAATAATAGATATAGAAATAACTTAATTTATATTGTTTAAATTTTTTAAGTTGTGATAATTTTTTTTCAATCTTAAATGTATAAAGAATGTTGATTAAAAAACATGAAATTTGTATTAAATCTATAAAGAGAGAACAATATCAGCTTAAAGCATAAACAAACCAAAGTTAAACTGAAAACCTTACCAAATGTTGTTGTGATTTTGCTTTTCATTATCTGTCTATGTTAACTTTTCTTGTTTTACTTTTAGCTCTGTACTGTGTGATAAGTTATCTTGGGAGTCAGATGAAGCTTAAAGTCATAGAGGTAAGGTTATATAAAATTTTATTATATGCTTGTATCAAATCACCACTGAACATTTACAAGTTCTATGTGTGTTTATGTGTGTGTTGGTGTTTAAGACCTTTTTTCAAAGCACCTGGTCATTTAGGACAGTCAGTTTTAATGGTTGAAGCAACCAGAGTACCCAGAGAAAACCATCAACCTTGAGCAGGTAACAGAAGAACCTAATGCAAATTCTTAATATAATTTCTAAAGTAGTCATTATAATGTAGATGAAAAGACACAAAATATATATATTGCTTAAAATGGAATTAATTTAGTAAGAAAAAAGAGTTATCAGATATATACATGTGTAAGTATAAATTTGTTGCAGCAAGCAGGTAAACAAGCTACAAAAGTGAATATTTATAGAATCTTATTTAAATATAAATAATATTATCTTATGTTTTAGGATATACAAAATTTTGTTTTGTCAGTGGCCTTGACTTTCAGAAGACCAGGGAATTATGGGATACCCTATACTGATGACAGATGTAGACTGATTGTTTTAAAAGTTATGAAATCCCTGAATTTGATGCCACATCCAACAGCTCCTTCCATTCTCCAGTATTCTCTGTCTATTTTTAGATCTTCATCACAAGATACTAGTTCTATGGTAAGGCTTGTTAGGATCATTGATTATAATTAGGTACCGAATCAGAGGGACATATAAACTAGGGAACATGGTGGCCGAGTGGTTAAGGCACTGGAATTTAAATCACATGTCCACACCTCTGTGGGTTCGAGCCCCACATGTCAAGGTTTCCAGGCACCTACCGTTGCTCGTGGGTTTCACTGATTTTCGAACTTGGAATGTCTGGCTTTCCTCCCACACAAGCCTGGCGACCATGCAAGGCCTCCTATTAGCCAAAAGGTCTTTAATCTTGCCGTGGGTCAAAAGCTGTCCAGAGTTTATGTTAATTGTTTGACTTATGTACACATCACATCACTGATGTGTACTCACCGATGTTAAATAAATCTTACCTTACCTTTACCTTTTACCTTTTACTAACCTTTGCTTTTAAGCTGATTTCTTAAAAAAATCCAACCAATTATGCAGATCAGAATGAAATTTTGTACACTATTCATCAAGGAACACCAGCACTGATCATACTGAAGCAAAATTGTGTAAATCAAACCAACATGTGATATTTTGGACATCAGTGTCATAGGAAACATTTTTTTATGGCCCGACCACGTATGTGGATCGGACATATAGTTTTACCCTTGTCCGTCCGTCCGTCCGTCCGTACGTCCGTACGTCCGTACGTCCGTCCGTAACACTTTGGTTAAGTTCTTGGTTAAGGTCCATTACTGGGATAGTAGATGTTGGGGGTCAATGATATTTCACCACCAGATGGGTCTTGGGTAGGGCTACACCACCCACTAGAAATTAGGTCACTGTGACCTATATTTTATGCATGAACGACTTCGGTTAAGTTCTTGGTTAAGGTCCATAACTTGGATACTAGATGTTGGGGGTCAATGATATTTCACCACTAGATGTGTCTTAGGTAAGGTGACACCACCCAATAGAAATTAGGTCACTGTGACCTATATTTTACGCATGAATGACTTTGGTTAAGTTCTTGGTTAAGGTCCATTACTCGGATACTAGATGTTGGGGGTCAATGATATTTCACCACCAGATGGGTCTTGGGTAGGGCTACACCACCCACTAGAAATTAGGTCACTGTGACCTATATTTTACGCATGAATGACTTTGGTTAAGTTCTTGGTTAAGGTCCATAACTTGGATACTAGATGTTGGGGGTCAATGATATTTCACCACTAGATGTGTCTTAGGTAAGGTGACACCACCCAATAGAAATTAGGTCACTGTGACCTATATTTTACACATGAATGACTTCGGTTAAGTTCTTGGTTAAGGTCCATAACTTGGATACTAGATGTTGGGGGTCAATGATATTTCACTACTAGATGTGTCTTAGGTAAGGTGACACCACCCACTAGAAATGAGGTGACTGTGACCTATATTTTAAGCATGAATGACTTTGGTTAAGTTCTTGGTTATGGTCCATATCTTGAATACTACATGTTAGGGGTCAATAATATTTCACGTATCCCAGGTAATGCACATTGAGGGTCGATGATATTTCAAGAACGGGAGGGCCATCCTGTGGCTCATAGACACATTTTCTAGTCTTGTTTGTTTGTTTATTTGTAATTTTTTTTTGGGGGGGGGGGTGGTAGATTTTATTTAAGGAAACCTTGATTTTAATATTTGTTTTATTGGTTTAATATTTTATCATATGAGTCACTTCATAGAACATCAAGATTGACTTCTTTAATCTGAAAAGTTAACAACATTCTGTCTGAATTCAAATTATTTATTATAAAAACAGGGGAATAGTTTAAATATGGTTTAAAACCCGGAGAAAAGAACAATTTCAAAAATATCTTAAATATTTTATGGGGGGTTGTAATTGTAAATATATAGCCTTCACTATACCCCATCGTAAGAGAGGGGGCTAAATTGCAATGTCTGTCAAAATGGAAAAAAAATTCATAACAGATTTCTTGGCTTCTGCTGAAGGGATTAATTTCATATTTGGTACACAGCTTAAGCATAATGATATGTATTGTTCCTCCCCTTTCCAGGTCAGTCGTTAATCAACTTCTTGTTTCTGAATGGTCGAGTGGGGTAATGCATAGCACAACTTAGTGCAACCCCTTGTTTGATTTAGCATCTCTGAAATAAACTCTCTTTATAATCTCATGTTTTTCTTTATTTTTTTTTTCAGGTTTCCACTTTTTCATTAGAGGCACTACAGGTATGTGAAGCACTGGTCCATGCTAGAGCTCCCTGTTTCCAAATGCCAAAACTTGTTCCCAGAGAGAAGCCAACTAATGGAAGCACAGACAACAATTTCAATGCAAATGCTGAAAAAAGTTTCTCATCTGTTCAGTTTTCTGACCACTCATTAGATCCCAGACAAGAATTTGGCAGTGATGTAATTGATTTAGACAATTTAAGGTCAACTGATAAAAACTCAAGTAGAAAAACTAAAGCAAATGAAGATGTAAAGATAACAAAAAATTATGCAGAAAATAAAAAGAGGTCAAATGACGCCCAACATTCAAAACCATCAACCAGTAAAAAGGCTGATAGTGTAATTGAAGTTTCTGACAGTTCTGACAGCGATATTGAAATTGACCCTTATGAATCTAAACCGGTAAAGAAGCCAGTAGCTTCAAAACAGACTGAATCAGGAAAGGCAAAACATTCAGAAGTTGTAGAAAATAAAAGCAGTAAAAAGACAGACAGTGTCCATGTGGATGATGAGGATGAAAGTATAGATCTTACAGCAACCATGGATACAGATCAAAACAGTGGTGATGGGGACAGTTGTGTTGAGGGGAAGGAAACAAGTGAGAAGGAGGCTGACAAAATGTTATCTGTAAGTATGAAGTTGACGTGTGTCTTTGTGAGAAATGGCAGCACAAATGTTCAAGATGCATTTAGAAGAAATTCATAAGCCATGATTATGGATTGCATTTCATCATTTCCCATTTAAACTGTGAATAATGTTTGTACCCCTTTTGTTAATGCAAACACATTTTTATAGAAATACATATATTTTCCAAAATATTTTCATTTGAAGTTATATATTGAGGTTAATGTTGATTGCTTTCTAATTTTGACTGGTCACCATTTTATTACAGCTATGAATGTTTGTTGTTTCAGAATGAAGACCAGATGGACATGGAGGAGATGATGTGTGCCTTTGTCGATGCTGACACAGATCAATAAAAATGTTTGCTCATTTGCTGAATGTTTTTATTTCATGTCGAGCCTTATCAAAATTCAAAATGTCCAATTATATTTGTATGTCATGTATATAGATGAATAGTTGTTTGTCATGCACAGAGAATAAACTCTATTTTTTTATAAAAATCTATATCTGGGAGAAAAATGGAAAATTCATTGGAAAAAGTTTTTAGTCTTTAATGTTTTGGTCTAAGGCCAGTCTAATTTTAAGAAAATTTTGGCCTGTCAATTAGAGTTTGGTACATGTATTTTCACTTAGGTTTCCAACTGGAGTCAGTTTGATGTTGCCATGCATTATCTTTAATTATGTAGAAAACTTTGGATTTTTGATTAAGGAAAGAGAAAACATTTGTGGAACAATTCATTTTTTTCCAGACTTTTTCATATGTCTAGCATTAGCAATATATACCTGTTAAAAAAAAAACAAAAAGGCTTTGATAAAACTTTATTAATAACTTCTTTATGATATATTAATAACATTAATCAAAAGAAAATAGGGGTTTCATGGGCAAAAATTCAACCCTATTTTGATGGTAAATACGTGAGGATTCTGAAAAATGACAGAAATCCCAAAGCTAGACCAGCAAGCATCCTTAAAAACATACTTTTACTAGTTCAGTACTCAAGGAAAACAAGCATTCTGAGAGTATCGAAAACAATACATAGCCCCTGCTGGCCATATATTTCAGTCACTAATAAAAAGGAGTAGAGCCACAAAGGCCCTAAATCGGCCCGGTATTTTCACTATTTTTTCAACTAGTATAACTTGTCAAAAATTTAACTAAAATATGTTAAGGTATGAACAAACTTTCCATATCTGTAAGATTTAGCAAAATATTTACACCACAGGTTTAGCCTTGAGACTTTAAACAGGCCATAGATTTTAAAATTCCTCATTTTTCACACATTTTCACTGGTTTCTCTGCATATTTCTTCAAAATTAGTGTTGGCCACATTCCTCGAACATTGTGATTTTTTGATAATTAATCTATAATATCATAATACACATTTCTTTCTTAAAATAATTTTGGTCGACAGGTGTGGCCCATTTCATATTCATTGATTTATACATGAAAATCCAGGAAAACTGTCACAAATTGTTATTTTTCACAAAATAGTCTATTTTTTACCTCACTGCTCTCCTTATTGATAAATAATTAAAGAAAAAAATATTGCAATTCATGAAATATAAAGACTAATGAATATAACTGCAGCAACTACAAGCAGATATATCAAAGTTGAATTTTTGGGCCATTATGGGGCCTTCGTGGCTCTACTCCTTTGTCAAACAAATGAAAACATAACTTGATCAGTTCATTATCTACAAGGGATAATAAAAAAGTGCAGAAAATAAAACTTCAGTGGATTTTCAAACTTCAAAGGGCCATGACTCGTGCAAAAATTTGGGGATGGAAATGAAACATAGACTTGATCTGTAACTCATCATGGTAGGCTCAAATACCAAAAATCAATTTGTCATCCATAACATTCAGAAAAAGTGTGGAAAACTGAAATTTCAGTTAATTTTCAAAGTTCAAAGGGCCATAACTCCCATACAAATTTGTAGACCAGCACTAAACTTTAGCCTGATCTATAACTCCCAAACCAAAAATAAGTTCATTATCTATAAGTGTTTAGAAAAAAAGTGTGGAAAACTGAACTTTCAGTGAATTTTCAAAGTTCAAAGTGCCATAACTCCCATTAAAATTTGTGGACCAGCATGAAACTCAAAACTTGATCTGTAACTCATCATGGTTAACTCACATACCAAAAATCAGTTCATTATATTTAAGCGTTTAGAAAAAAAGTGCGGAAAACTGAACTTCAGTGAATTGGCCATACATGTAACTTCCGACCAGCACGAAAATAGAACTTGATCTATAACTTATCATGGTAAACTTGCATAGCACGAAACTCAAACTTGATCTGTAACTAATCAAGGTAAACTCGCATACCAAAATCAGTTCGTTATCTATAAGCTTTTGAAAAAAGTGTGAAAAACTGAGGCGTAGATGGACGGACAAAGCAACCTTAGTCCCCTTCGACTTTCTCCGGTAGGAACTAATAACATTATCAGTGGATTCATCAGTCCAAAAAATTCAAAGAAACCCTGACAAAAACAGGTGTACCAAAGAAATGACAACCTTTATTGCCATGACATGGTAAGGTAATGTTTCGTAAATTGTCTTAAAATGCCATGCAAAAGTTTAATAGCCATGTTTGCTTTTTTTTACCTACATGTGTGTCAGAAATCATAATAAATATTCTGGTTTTATTGAAAGTGAATGCAAGACGACTAGGAACAAAACCAAAGCTCTACAAAAAAACTTCATTCAAAGTTACCAGATGACCCTTATAGGTAAAAGAAAAATGTGTCATCATCATGTTTGGGCTTGCAGAAAATTTTTTTTCAGAAAGAGAAAAGCTGTTGCTTAGATGTTCCACTGGGTTTTCATAAGGATGTCAGATAACCCCTTTTGGAAATTATGCTGCTTAAAAGGTCATACCTAATATTTTATTGTTTTGAGACTTAAGGTATCAGTGAAGATCATTTTAGCAGTGGAGGCTCATGCAAGGGAGCCTCTAGTTGTATTATGTTTTCAGATATACAGGAATGGTATTTATTACTTTTGATTATAATCACATGATATGTGAGCTGGGACATATATTTATTCTCCAACGAATCAAAAGTAGTGTTTTGGAATCAGCAAGAGGCTTCCAAATAAAAAAATCTTCTAAAGACTCAACTAACGGTTTATGAGCAATCAGCTGTTGAAGCACCAGTGTTATCGGGGATGTGACAGCTGGTTGTGACGGACGGACAGACAGGTTCAAATTTTCATTTTCTTAGTTTTGATGGGGTCTCACTATTTAGCGACAAGAAGCGTCAAGAACCGACAAGAAGCGTCAAGAACCGACAAGAAAGATTTTTTTAACGACAAGAAGTAAAAAAATAAATATTTTTTTAATTAAATTTAAAAATTATGATAGTTAATAAGATTAAAAATATTGTCTGGTAGGATTTGTTTTATAAATTGTATTTTGATTCAGGTTTTTTTTTTATCTTGGTGTGTGTGTGGCATAACGACTGTGAAGTTCCAATATTTTATTAATTACATATTTACATTGTAAATGTTCCAACTTAAACACTGCTAACTATCTTCCCCTATCTGCCCTGATTTCCCCCGATTCCCTGATTAATTCTACATATCAATTTTCCCAAATATATATAATTCCAATCTTCCTGATTTCATAATCACAGGTCAAACTTCAGACAAGGTTAACCCATGGTCATGATACATATCCTTGTGCTGACATAACCAGTTTGTAATAAACTGGTCACTTTGGCCCAAGGCACAAAACATACATGTTAAAAAATATCTTAATAAAATTTCAACCATAATGTCACATGTGATAACTACTAAAAAAGTGTATTTTTCTATTCTTGTGGTTGTTTATTCAACTCATTTATTTGTAGAACTCTTTGCCATGCTGTTGCATAGTTATCAGCTTTGTTTAGCGTGTTTCCTAACCTAAAACGTAAAATTAGAGAAATGTTACAAAAACATGCAAAACAATCCTTAAGCGTGCCGTTTATAATGTTGATTGCTGTTTGTAAAATAATTCAATATGATTACAGGATCATAAATGATCATTAATGGTGCGTGTAACCAATCAATCATGCATATGACCACTTTCTTGATTAATAATTAGCAGTAAGCGTACATCTACCTTTTTACTAAAGTAAACAGTTGCTGGGAATTTTTATAAAAAAAAATTCTTTCTTAAATCATAATTTGATGTTATTTATTATTATTTAATAGAAAAAAGAAAGCTTTTTACCACAAATAATATTAATTTGTTCGTTTTTAATATTGTTTTTATTTATTGCTGAGAAAATCCTATTTAATTATTGTCTCAGTTTATAGGAAACCCGCATAAAAAAATCCCCCCTTTTTTTTATGCATTAGATTTGTTTTATTTTAATGCTCAACTTAATATTAAACTTTTTGATAATTCTTGTCGGTAATTAAACTTTCTTGTCGCTTCTTGGCGCTTCTTGTCGGATCTTGACGCTTCTTGTCGGCTCTTGACGCCTCTTGTCGCTAAATAGGGAGACCGTTTTGATGCGATATTTTATCCTTGTTATTAAACAGTGCAGATTTGTTTGATATGACGGCCAGATCTACAAAAATGCCTGATCCACTGAACGTACAATCCCTTCCGAAAAATAAAAGTCTGACCGGCATTCAAAAACAAAGGTTTTTTTTTCTGAAATAATGTATTGGAATAGCGCATTGATGAGATTGAAGTTCTATGATTTAGCCTGTTAACATACTTATTCGCGGATCGTTACTATGATAAAATCAACATAAGTGTTTATCACAAGTTTTTGCTCATAAATTCACACATCCGACTCAATGCTAAGTCGCAACATTCCTTGTTGTAGTTCGGCCCAGAAGTGTTAGTAAATGCATGGTCGGCGTTGTATGTATGAAACTCATATTTAACTTTTCCCTTATCAAGTTTTTCTTTGAGAGCCTTTTGATCCTTTGGCGAAGAAAATCCTTCTAGTTTGTCCAGTTCTCCAAAATGACATTGTACAGGACATTTTATTTTGCTGACGTCTGCTAGTTGGTCGCCTGGAATGCCGTAGAAAGGAGCTGCTGCGGCAACCTCCGGAATATTTGCTGCCGCCGCCAAGGATAAAGCTCCACCCATACAAAATCCTGTTACTCCAACCTGTAAATATACAGTAAAAAAGCGTCTTTTCTACACCAACTTCATATATTAATTAATTGGTTACATTACCTTTTCTTCGTAGAACTTTTTCAACATCTCGATCACGAAGACTTTGAAAGAGGAATCTGGTTGTTATGCATACATTTGAATATGATTAAGCAAAAACAGTAAAGAGGTTAAAACTCCAATTTCTCGAAAATACGTCAAATATTTGTGGAAAAACTTTGATGTTTTGCGACCGGACCCTTACAGTAACAGACTGGCTTTGTTTGTTAGTAGCTTTGATTTTACCTTTTTGCATCCTAGAGATTTTAAATGAAGCACTGCTGCCTTGATATCTTTAATTGCGCCAGGCCAATCTAGATTATTCATTAAATGGCCTGCATGTTCGTTATCCGTCGCCTTTTCCCCTCGGTAAAGATCGGGAACCAATGCAACTACTCCAGCTTGTTTGGCTATAAGCTCCGCTTCTTCCTGGATCTGGTCATTTAGGCCCCACCATTCCTGCAGGACGACCACGCCTTTTTTACATAAAGAAACATCGCCTATCAGTACCCCAGGTGTGTCTCCTTTTGGGTGTTCAGATTTGCATTTAACTTGCTGCTTTGTCATTATGTTGACTGTTTTAAAATATAAAGAAACAAGAATTACATATTTTGGTTATACTTTATATAACTATTTAAAGCAGAATTGAAAATGGGGGTTACTAGGCAGGCAAATGTCAGGACCCCCTTTTTTAAAACAAATTTGTAGGAAAATTGGCTAAGTATTTCAAGTTTTTTAGCATAGTTTATAAAGTATAAAACAGGAAAACGAAAAGTGAAGTAAATGTTAAGAACAGAAAATTAGCAGCGATTTTCAAGACTCCCGACTATACTGAGACAAATATCTGTGCGGTGAAGGTAGATTAATTTTCAAGTAACTTACATGTTGTAAAAAATCTAGAATCCAATAATAAAGAAAAAAATCTAATTAAAGAAAAATAAGGTTGTTACAAAATCTTACCTTTTCGCTAAATCTTTCCTATTGAAGATGTATGCTCCTATACAACAAATTTTATATTTGATAACAATCAGGAACTGTCCAATCAAATTAAAGTAAACTTCCTTGAAAGAAGAATTTCTTATTCCCAGACTGTACTTGGAAAACCCAGAAGTAGTTAAGCAATGTCCAAACCGGATTCAAATATTTACTTTGAGGGATTTAAATAATCAATAGCTTTTTCATTAAAGTACGCTCACCTTTATATTGATTGTCATGATTGTGGTCGAAGAAAAAAAAAGATATAATGTTTATTCATAAAAATATTTTATAACATTAAATCGTGCTTACCCACCTATATTAGACTATATATCTATGTCAATGTATGTTGACGCATTTTAACCTAATGAACTAATTCCTACCCACCCCATTCCAAATATTTTCACTTACTGAAACGGAGAGGAATGGAGACTACGGATTTCCCTACATTAACATGAAATCAACATTTCTATATAGTTTTATATTTTAAACTTTCCTATTGAAATCTCGAGATAAAAGACTACAGTAAAAAAGGTTATTCAATGTTTTATATCTCACCTTTAACTTACATGTTGCTAAAATACTTTTACTAAAGCGATATGAAGTATGCCTAACACTTTACTTTATAAATACTGAAGAAAAAGAACAAGGCAAAGGAACGTCGTCACAGAAAGGCCTTCAACGTGGAGCCAACGCTCACACCTCACTACAAGTTGCACCAGTTCTAGGTGTTGGGATAAAATAATTTCATAAATAGAAGAACGGAGTATTAAGTCAAGTTTTATTTTACTCTTTCCTGTTTTTTTCTTCATCATCAACTGTTTGTACAATTTCCGATCAGTGAAAAAGTTGTCTTCCGGAAGATTAACAATACATTTTTACTTTAGATAATGAAAATAGTATGGTGCAGACGTAGGTTAATATTTGAATGTATTTCTCAACTCGATACTATGAACCACAGCTCACAACTAAATATCCCTGTTCCCTAAAATCATTCAGATGAAACTTTTAAAAGTGATGAGTCCCCCTATCTTCCTCGAATAGTTAAGTCCATTTTTAGCTCACCTGGCCAAAGGCCATGTGAGCTTATGCCATTACCATGCGTCTGTCGTCGTCCGTCGTCTGTCGTCCGTCGTCCGTTAACAATTTCAAAAATCTTCTCTCAAACCACTGAACCAATTTAACTGAAACCTTTGCAGGAATAATATATGACATGTTGGCAACAAACGATCCTCATAATGAGTCATTTTAAAATGATTCGATAAAAAACATGGCTGCTGTTTCTAAAAATAAAACATAGGATAAAATAACTTAAAATGTCTCATAACTAAGCAACCATAACAGATAGAAAAAATCCGAAGGACCTTAAGCTGTTCAGAATCAAAGCTCTACAAAAGTCTCCATTGGGTCAAAGTTGTCAGATGACCTGTGATAGGGGTTATGGCCCTTTTAAGGTAAAAATAGCGTTTTTTTCATGTTTTTTGCCTATATAATGAAAACTATTGCAGATAGAGAAAAGCTGTTGCTTGCTTAAATGTTCAGCTCATTTGGCTCTATAAAAGTCCCAAAGGGTCGAAGTTGTCAGATGACCCCTTATAGGGGTTACAGCCCCTTAAAAGCGAAAAATAGTGTTTTTGGCCTATATAATGAAAACTATTGCAGATAGAGAAAAAGCTGTGGCTTGCTTAAATGTTCAGCTCATTTAGCTCTACCAAAGTCTCCATAGGGTTGAAGTTGTCAGATGACCCCTTATAGGGGTTACAGCCCCTTAAAGGCAAAAAATATTGTTTTTGGCCTATAGAATGAAAACTATTGCAAATAGAGAAAACCTGTTGCTTGCTCAAATGTTCAGCTCATTTAGTTCTAGAAAAGTCCTCTGAAGGTTGAAGTTGTCAGATGACCCCTTATAGGGGTTACAGCCCCTTAAAGGAAAAAATAGTGTTTTTTTTGCATAAAGAATGAAAAGTATTGCAGATAGAGAAATGCTGTGGCTTGCTGAAATGTTCAGCTCATTTAGCTCTTCAAAAGTCTCCATAGGGTCGAAGTTGTCAGATGACCCCTTATAGGGGTTACAGCCCCTTTAAGGTGAAAAAAGTGTTTTTTTGGGGGGTTTTGGACTATAGAATGAAAACTATTGCAGATAGAGAAAAGCTGTTGCTTGCTTAAATGTTCAGTTCATTTAGCTCTACAAAAGTCTCCATTGGGTTGAAGTTGTCAGATGACTCCTTATAGGGGTTACAGCCCCTTAAAAGGTGAATAATAGTGTTTTTTGCTTATTTAGAGAAAAGTTATTTTCTTGCTTAAACATTCAACTCATTTAGCTATACAAAAGTCTTTAAAGGGTTGACATCGCGACCAGGTGAGCGATTCAGGCTCCTGGGAGCCTCTTGTTTACTATGGAATCCCCAGCAACAATTCATCAGACCAAAATTTAAGATAAGAGGTGCTCATCCACATTATGCCCAAAAGATTGTGTAAAAGTTTCATGGAAGCTCATCAGGAGGTTAAGGAGGGGTTGTGAATAAGCAATTAGTACTCTGGGGAACTGACGGACACACTGACCGACACCACTATCACTATATAACACCCAATTTTCAATTAGGGTCTGCAAAGAATCAAAGTTTAGCAACTGGACGGGTGTTTCAACACGCATGAAACTGCTTAGCCTTCCGGAACATCCGAAGTTACGGCTAGCATTCGCGTTGTTGAATGCTGTTTAGTTGTTTTTCTATGTAATTATGTTGTCTGTCTTTTTTTTTTGCTTGCTTAAGAGTTCACTTGTGGCGAACAATTACTGCCAAGAGTTAATAAAACCGAGCACCAAATTCCTGGAATAATATTTAAAAAAATGTTTTTTTTAAATTATCGTTAAAATGACATGGGAAAGGTCATTCAATTGTCGTTTTCGACACAATCGTTGCCGCTCAACGTCACTTAGCGACGTCTTAGATCCTCACGAAGGAGCAGCAGTATGTCGGACGACACTAGTCCATGTTCTGAAGCGACGTCGATGATTACAAGGGTCGGCACCAGTATGGAGAGGAGAAGTTCTGGAGATGTTTTACAAGGAGATGTCAATATATGCGAAGGGGATTACGATTCAGATTACAGCATCGGAGCCTTAGGCGAAAGCGACGATGAATTCGATGTATTTGAAGACGATTCATCCGTAGCTAGCGAGTTTGAGGGTCTTGTTGTAAGTTAATTATTAATCATTGAAAATTCCGTTAGCCTTTAAGAGCTTGTGTTGTAAGTTTAACTTGAATATTACTTGGCTTGAAAAAAATGAGGCTGATAGTTTAAACAAAAGAAAAAAAATATTTTCATATCATAATACCTACTCGACTAGTTAACTTCACTTTATATGACTTATTCTTACTAAATGATGCAGTTTGAGCACAGGAATTGACCATTAATTGTCATTCAAAAGAAAAAAAAACCACATTGACCCATTTCACTTTTTTGAAAAGAGGAGAACATTGAAGTCTCATTTTATTGATAAAAGGATTGATATTTAGTCCATGTCATTAAAAAGAAGGACCCCTTTCTCCTGCTCTTAAAGACAGTTACGTTTTTACATATTTATTTTTATATATATATTCTAGATCGAAGGAAGGCAAATGAAACTTGAAGAAGCGGAGAGTGAGGCAGATTTAACCGGGTGTGAAATAAACCGAATTTTCACGAATCCCATTTTCAAAAAGGTTAGATATATTGTATTTTCACACTTTCGCAGCTCTCAGCAACAAATACAGGTCACTATTCGTCGTCTACTTTTCTGTCTTCACCCTTGTCGTCAAACGCAGTTACCCAGCATCTTCATTTAATAGTTTTTTTTTATATTTTATAAATAAACGTGTAAGATTTTTTTGTCGTAAACAAAATCAATGGTTTTTTAAACCCTAAAACATATGTTTAAACTCAAAAGATTAACCTTTACTTCGGGCAAGAGGAGCAAACCTTCAAATGGTCACAAAAATGCCTTTTAACGAAACTATCGAAAAACTGAAAAAATATCCATAAAAAAATTTTTACTATAAAATTTCCGGAACGTTTTATGAGCATCATTTGTAATTAGTACCAAAGTGTCAACCTTAAAAACAATGTAAAAAAATCATTTGGTACCATGCAAAAGCCTTTATTCTTTTACAATTTTTAGGTCTCAAACCGAAACATTTACAATGCAAAAATGCTGGGTGTGATGTTTACATCCTTATTGTTACCTAAAAAAAACCTTAAAACATAGGTTTTAATAATTATCAAAACTCTGAATTGATGCAACTGAAACAACACTTTTTGGGTTGATTGATATGCTTGCCAATATTTGAATATTCTACAAATTTAAAGCCGAAAATTGTACGATGTTTGATTGGTATCAGAAAATGTTGTAAATGTAAGGATGAAAATATTAGCCAAGTTTCAGGATGTTGTTCTTAGAAATACGGACGCTGTACTAACCATGCTAACATATTGAAATTGTAATATTGTGATATTTTGGTGGTAACATCGTTCTATGTATCCGCACTTTTATGGTGTTGACTGACTTTTCACTTTGGCTATTCGGTTAATGTGGAAAGGAAAAGTCAGACGGACGAACGGATACCAACACTATCTGCCCCCTACTTTCGTAGATGGGAAATAAAAGGTGCCAACAGAGTGTAAAGAATATCTCCTTTTTGCGGTTGAATGATCTTTCAAAGTCATATAGCCTGTTATAGGTACATGTATATGTATGTGGAGTTTTTACTGGTCAGGATTACTAATATTCCTTTATAGACATGCATAAGTTGCATAGGTTATTTATAGGCGATGAACATGAAAAGGATAATAAAATGAACATGAAATGATGTTAATTAATGAAATATGGGGGTAAGTGTCCCGGGGGGGGGGGGGATGAAACAATACATTTTGAATACCACAGGATAAGGGGAGAGGTGGAAAGGGGCGGAAAAATTAGCCTATGACCGTCTATAAAGGGGTCTTTTCAGTGTATGAAGCGTGGCACTCTCCACACACTTTGGCCCACTATTGTCAGCGCTCAAGAGTACATTAAAGTACATCGTCTCTTTATGTGTAGGCAGTCGGAGATAGCTCTGACGTCATACGGCCTTTTTTCTTCAGGCAATCTAGCTGGGATCCCATGGACCAAATTTTGTCTGCAAAAAATAAAACCGAAGCGTGGGACTCCTGCTTGCATGAAAAGAAATCTCGGACTATACCACAAAATTAAACACCGTCGATGAGCATCAAATGCTTGAAGCTTGTGTTCCAAATACACATTTTTTGAGAAGCGGAAATCAATCACTTTTTCCTTTAATTGTAGAAAAGATCAGGAACCCCATACGTTGCTCAAAGTCCGTTAGATCAATCAGATGATGACATTGATACCCTTATACGAGAGGAAATGTATGAAATGGAGAGAGAAAATAACATCCCCATAGAAAATCGTTCATCGACTAGAGCTCCCTTATTAAATAGAACGGGACCTCAGGTAAGTGAATTTATTTCTAAGTATTTTAGGTCTATTACGTTTATTCATGTTGAGAGACAACTGAAAGAGTCGTTCTTATTTGCGGAAGCAATAAAAACCAAATATGGCTTAGATTTGTAAAAAAACCCATCTAAATCAGGATTCCTCATTGTGATTTAAAATGGAATATTTTTAAGAACCACATATGTATTAAGCAGCGAATAAAAACACATTTTGATTCTGAAAAGATCTATTAGATTTAAGTTACACGACTGTCTATGGTTGCTTGTATTTTACACAACAGCATGATTACTCTAAAAACAGTGAAATCTTCTTTTCACAATTAGGTCTGCTATAGCAAGCAGAAACTGCTTCCTCTTCCGGAGCACATTAGTTCACTCTCGTTACGGCTTGAGTTCGCGTTGTTGATTTCTGTTCGGTTGATTTTTTAATCTTTATGTTTCGTGTTTCTTCGTGCTGATCTCTTTCGTGTTTACTGGTTTTATTGTGCACTTTCGGAACTTTGACACTCGAATGCCCTATTGGTGCCTCTTCGCTTCTTTCACCTTATAATGATTTAGATTCAGTTTCCTTAATAAAACATTTTGAATTCTATTATTTGTAGATAAGATCTGCACCAAATAACAAAGAGAAGAGGTTGTCAAAGTCTGTCAAAACGGACACAGAAAATGGAAGAATCAATAACTTGTTGTCCGACAGGCGTAACAGTACCTTTGAAACACAAGAAAAAGTTGGTGAGCACATGGGCGGAGAAAGTTTGAAAAAGACCAAAAGTATCAAAATGGAACCTGTCAACACCATGCATGAAAATGCAAAATCTAAGGTATCGTTTGATATCACTAAAACATGATAAATTGGATAAAGTATTTTGAAAGAAGGCAAGAAAATCAGCCGTCCCAACAAACAAAGCAACAATAAAAAAATTTCACAGAAGCTTCCACTACCGACTGTACAGCTGCAACCGGCATACAAAACCAGCAACATTCCGATATTGACTCTATTGGTGAGATCGATACAATGGTTTGCATATTCAAACATGTCAAATGCCCCCAATGCGCTTTATGTTGTTTAAAACATAAAACTCACCACACCCTATATGATTTTAAACTAGCTAAACAGAATTAAATTACGCTAAAAACTTTCATAGCAAATCTCAAAAAGTAAAAACAAATGATTAACTGATTTACATATAGGTTATTAATAACCAAGTTTATTATGAGTTACTAGTAAGCGTTCATGTCGTTTTGAAAGCCAAAATCTTTCTGGTTTTATTCATGACTCTCTCGGATGATGTCCTAGATTCTTAAATTTACTTTGGCATGTACGCAAGTTTATTGTAATCGTTTGTGTGTTTTTGTTTCATTTGATACTTCGTGCCTTTTTAGTTAAGGTGGACTGATTTTGTCTTTGCCCTTTTGGACTTTTAACATTCGAATGACCCATTAGCATCTCTTTGTTTCGTTCAAACCGATTTCGCAAGAACTTTCGCGAAATTACTCTTAACAAGAGGCTCCCAGGAGCCTGAATCGCTCACCTGGTCTTGATGTTGACCCTATACTTTTGTAGAGCTAAATGAGCTGAACATTTAAGCAAGCAACAGCTTTTCTCTACCTGCAATAGTTTTCATTCTATAGGCCAAAAACACCATTTTTCACCTATAAGGGACCATAACCCCTATAAGGAGTCATCTGACAACTTCGACCCTATGGAGACTTTTGTAGAGCTAAATGAGCTGAACATTTAAGCAAGCAACAGCTAATCTTTATCTGCAATAGTTTTCATTCTGTAGGCCATAAACATGAAAAATGGCTATTTTTCACCTTTAAGGGGCCGTAACCCCTATAAGAGGTCATCTGACAACTTCGACCCTATGGATAATTTTGTAGAGCTAAATGAGCTGAACATTTAAGCAAGCAACAGCTAATCTCTATCTGCAATAGTTTTCATTCTGTAGGCCAAAAACATGAAAAATCGCTATTTTTCAAGGGCCGTAACCCCTATAAGGGGTCATCTGACAACTTCGACCCTATGGAGAATTTTGTAGAGCTAAATGAGCTGAACATTTAAGCAAGCAACAGCTAATCTCTATGTGGAACAGTTTTCATTCTGTAGGCCAAAAACATGAAAAAACGCTATTTTTCAGGGGCCGTAACCCCTAAAAGGGGTCATCTGACAACTTCAACCCTATGGAGAATTTAGTAGAGCTAAATGAGCTGAACATTTAAGCAAGCAACAGCTAATCTCTATTTGCAATAGTTTTCATTCTGTAGGCCAAAAACATGAAAAAACGCTATTTTTCAAGGGCCGAAACCCCTATAAGGGGTCATCTGACAACTTCGACCCTATGGAAAATTTTGTAGAGCTAAATGAGCTGAACATTTAAGCAAGCAACAGCTAATCTCTATCTGCAATAGTTTTCATTCTGTAGGACAAAAACATGAAAAAACGCTATTTTTCAGGGGCCGTAACCCCTATAAGGGGTTATCTGACAACTTCGACCCTATGGAGACTTTTGTAGAGCTTAATGAGCTAAACATTTAAGCAAGCAACAGCTAATCTCTATCTGCAATAGTTTTCATTCTGTAGGCCAAAAACATAAAAAATGGCTATTTTTCACCTTCAAGGGGCCGTAACCCCTATAAGGGGTCATCTGACAACTTTGACCAAATGGAGACTTTTGTAGAGCTTTTGATGCTGAATCAGTAGCGTGGCCTCAGATTTCCTCTATCTCTTATACTTTTTGATTTATAAGCCAAAAACAGTAGTCTGACCCCCCTAGTCTATTTTTAGTAACGGCGGCCATGTTTTTTAACGGATCAAAAATCAAAACACAAGTTTGGTGCAGGACACCCTAAGGATCATTCAAACCAAGTTTCATTAAATTCTGTTCAGTAGTTTCAGAGGAGAAGATTTTTGAAAAATTGTTAACAGACGACGACGACGACAGACGACAGACGACGACGACGACGACGACGACGACGGACGCCAAGTGATGGTAATAGCTCACATGGACCTTCGGTCCAGGTGAGCTAATAATACTATTTCTAATATGACTAGGTTGGACTGAGATTTTTTTATCTTTCACAGATGATGATTCTCAAGCCAGATACATCTCCATCGATCACTCCCAGAAAATGCAAGATAGTGAAAAAGGCTACTTTTGAAAACCTCCCACCAAGGAAGCCAATCTTCAACGGGAATATGATTCAGCCAACCTTTCACCCACCAAGATCACAGACTCCTTGCTTCAGCAGGAGGAAGCTACCACCCATAGAAACACGCAAACCAATTAACATATCCTCAACATTTGACGAAGATATAAACAGGGGTATTGAAACAAAAAGTGCAGTTGATTGGTCATCACCTACAATGGGAGGTGGAGTAAGACTTGTCAATAACCAATCAGATTCTATGATCAAACCGTCAATTGTCCCTTCGCCCATGATGACTGAACCTGCAGCTGAACATTCAGAGACCGATTCATTTGATACAACAGAATCAAGATCAGTTTCCAGCTCAAATGAAAAATGTTCCTACTTGTCTACCTCCAAGATTGATGATGAATTTAAGAATATGTCATGGGTAAGTTTTTGCGAACATATAGAAGAAAATAAGATGTGGAATAAGTGTACGCGACACAACCTACAATATAAACGTAAATTTAAAACATCCACAATGGAAAACAGCCAGCAGCCTGCAATGTGACTAGCGGTCGCTGCTCGCTGTTTTTCCCCCTCATATATTTGCATTATATGGGTATAGGTTATATAACAAAATTTAAACTACCAGAATGGAATGATTAATCTTAAAAGTACAAGGAGACTTCATCCACTCGTGTTTGCTATTTTTATATCCTTTTTATTATATATTCTATAGTTTAAGTTGGAGAGTGAGTTAGAAATTCTTTCCCTGAAAAAGTAAGGTTACACTGTTGAGTCTGACTTTCTCAAAGAAAGAAACATCTGGGTCACACACCAAATGAATGATAATTGTATAGGCTTCGTAGCATTTATAAAACTTAAGAATATTAACAGTCATTATGGATTCATTTACTTTTGTATAAAAGATAACAACTAAAAAGTAACTATATAAAGAACGTACTATTTAATCATAAAGATAATTGTAATCTTAAGTTCAAAACTTAAACATACTTTTTATCTTCATTTCAGACATTCGCGCCTTCTTATCAGGCACATAGCATTCTTTCAACAAGTTACCAACAACAGTTGTCTAGTCCTTCTTGGAAACCTTCTGAATCATCAAGCGAGGGAAAGGTTGGGGTATTGAGAGGTCTCCGAAAAAGATTATCCCGATTTAGAAACTTCCTTGTTGGCAGACTAGACGATATACGATCGATCTCGCCATTACATTGATTTATCAATGAACTCTAATGCAGATATGAACTTTCATGTAGTACAATTATAGTAAAAATAATTGATATTTAAATGGAAAACCACAAAAATAGGTAAAATGAAATATTAGAGATTGTTATATGAACACTGATGCTGTTACGATATAAATATATAATTTAAAGAACTTAGACAGACATTGTATAATGGAAAAATCACAGTGTATATGTAATTTTTATATTAGGGAGGTTTTGTTTTATTTATAGTAATTATGAATTGAAAAGTTTATGGGGGAAGATAGAGAAAAAAATGAAAGGTATATTTCCTAAATAAGGCAAGAATTTTCAAAAAAGAAAGTAGGATTAGTAATAAAAGTAGTCTGTACATATAATTTAAGAAGTATTTGTACAATTGAGTTGTTTTGACATTTATAGAAACGAGGAAGCACATTCCTATAGCGCAATGCAAATTCTTTATATTTTTTTTCTTTTCTTTGATAAATGCTTAAAAATGAATTTAAAACTATTTTAACAACATTGTTTAATCCAAGATTAGTATAACATGTGACTGTACACACTTCATTCTGTCGCCATTACTTCTGTAAAATAAATAATAAAATATGTTAAATGCTTGTATTTCATTGCTGTCCATTTTCTAAGATTCGAACTATGAAGCAAACAAAATATAAAATAATGAACACTCGCCATTACAGGTTAAACCAGTAAGCACAGACTTAGCACAAACACAATTACAGCCAAGCCATCATATGGCAAAAAAATACTGAAAGGATCAGAAGTTAGACCACTGTCCTTTTTATATCTAATGATATCAAATAAACAAAGCCAAAGTACTGCATTTAAGTTAAAAAAATGTTAGCTGATTTTCATTATTAAAAAATCTATCGTTTCATCTCCTAAGCTCACATTTTAAATCTTTGTAAACAAGACAAAATACGGAAATGATATTTACCTTGACCTCAACACAGTTTCCTGCTCCACACACTTGTATGATTGTTGCATTAGCAAGTGCTTTAGATTGGTATGTGGCTATAACCTCATTACCTAAAAACATCAGATATATCAATATACTTTGATTTCATTTCCTGTTGTGGGAAACACTTTTGTTGTTCTGTTTTTTTTTTTTGGTTTATTGAGATTGATGCACTAAAAGATATTATGCGTCTTGCATTCATTAAGAACATGATTTGTCTGAGGCTAAGAACATATAAGCGGCATTTACCAACAAAAAATTAACACAAATCTAGAACTATCATACTTGACTTTAAACACCCAAAAGTAACCACAAATAAGGCTTATACTACAGACCGTTTGATTTTTAGCCTCGTGTTTTATCTTATTGGCAGATATAATTCGATGGTTTCGGCAAAATTTTAAGAACTTTAACAATACTCAATAGAGATAATTTAAAAGACTTACTTGGTTCATAATAATCAAACAGGAATATGGGGACAGGTTTATGACGAGCCACCATTGCCACTCTCTTGATGTCAATTTCTATACACATTGTTGTGGACAAAACCTTAAAATAAACATTGCATCACATTTTAACATGTTTGCTTTGTTTTACAAGATATACAGTGACCTTCATTTAATCATAGATTTATTACATACAGATACAGATACCGATATTTTTATTCAACCAATTAATGGTGCCCAAGCTCTGAGCGATTACAATTAAAGAAAATAATAAACATATATGATTTGAATGATTCGGTACAAAAATATAAACATACAAAGCACAATATAAAACTTACTTTTACAATATATTTAACAAGTACATGTATGATTATCTAGAGCATCAATGAAATGAAAAAAAAAATATATAAAAGCTCATAGACTAACCCCTCCCCCATTCCCTAATTCCATGTCTGGCCCTCTATCTCACTGTGACTGTAAGAGAACCCAAAAGTTATTATCATCATATATATTTTAATATTATTATTATTTTAATAATATACTTTTACTATAAAGGTAGAGAACTCTAATTCATATTCTTATCTACCGATTTGAATTCAATAATTCCTTACGAGTTCAGTATTTAAAGCGCTTAGAATTGACATTACGTTTAGATCTTCAGAGGACATAATCCAAATAAACTTCATATCATCCGAAAGTTTAAATATATTCTGATATTGGGATGTTAATTGATTTAAATGAGGAGAACGTACATCATTAAGGGAGCAGCATTTTAATAAGAAATGGAGCTCATCTTTAACAGAATTTTTACATAGTTGGCATAAAAACCTAACTGTGTCTCAAAGCAGAATTTTAAAGGAACAATATTAGTCATTAGCAATAATGCATATTATTCTAAAGTAACTAAAAGAAAGTTTAAAAAACAAATACGACAATGTCACATAAGTGGTACATATAAGATTAAAAGGATCAAAATTAAATCTCACTTCGTCAAAATATAATTCTATACGTCTGAATTTTTGCTCCACTTTCTTAAATAGTCCACTAGTTTGGTTTGTATTGAGTGTATCTAAATCAGCCTCCATACCACTTGGAATGTTTATTTCTAGCAATGACATAGTACTTTTCTCTGTTCTTGTCCAACTGTTAAGTAAAACACGGAAACAAATAATAAACAGTGAAATAGGTCTTTAAATTGCACCGGTGATCATATAAATATCTAGAAGAAACAAAGTTGTAGATAATAGAAGCAGATGCACCAATGAGGCAGTCGAATGTCAAAAGTCTGAAAGGACAAAGACAAAACCATTTAACACGAACGAGAACAGACAAAATAAAGACACATAAACAAGTGAATAACATTCGACAAAACGAACTCAAGTCGTAACGAGAGTAAACTTGGGTGCTCAGGAACTTCCTGTTTGCTATACCACACCCTTCGTGTGTTATATGTGAACAAATGATTTTATACTGCTGGGCAAACAATAGTTAAATGTGTTCTCAAATTGCACCGTTGATTACATTTGTATATAAGAATCTAGAGAAACAAAATTGTAAATGATATAGAATATGATGTAAATAAAGGTAATCACAAAATTACCGAATTTTGAGGATCGAATCTGAGTTATTTTCTCTATGTCCAAGAGAAAAGACAAATCATAGAAGATACATCGGAAAAGTTATAGATCGCAATGGTCCTGACTTGGTACAGGCATTTCAAATGAAACGATGGGTTAAACCAGGTTTTATGTTTAGGTTACCCGCCCGATATTCACCATTTAATAACCCCGATTTTTCACTTCGTGAAATCCGGACATAAATTATAAGGGGTATAAAAAGACAAACATAGAAAAGAGAAAAACCTTTCCATATAAAATTTCGTGTAACTGTCCATTATTTCATTTCTGAATGACCAATTCAAAGTTTATTGCTGTACAGACATACCTGAAGCAAACTTTTAGTCTAAAACCAAATATTGAATCTCTGAATACTGTTGGTGTCAGTTTATATGCTGGCCGTCTTAGCTCTTTAATAATATTGAAATAGGCTACCACCTAAAACATATTGTGTTGTATTCATAAATATATAGAAATTTAATATTTATTACAAAATGTAATATTTTTAGAAATAGGCTTAGCACCCCTAGGATAAAAAAACCATCAGTTTTATTTAGCACACAAGAGCTTAAACCAGATAACTTTTCATAGACAACGACGACGACTTCATTCTATGAAAGAAACAATTGTTTTAGAAAAAAGGCTTAATAGGAAAAAAATATGAAAAAATGTCAAATATTATTGAAATTTATATCACAAAAATGATATTCATCAACATAAATCCTACCTCAAATAAACACAATCCACTACCTGATGCTTGAATATCAAAGTTACGCACTGTTTTAGGAACCTATAAGTTTAAAAAAAAAACCAGGAAAACTCAAAAATGAAAAAAATATTGTAAAATATAAATTACAATCTAATCAAGGAAAACAAATAAACATATAAAGCTATGTTTTCAACTTTGTTTTAAAAATTGATGTCTGTATGCTTACTTTGGCTATTGTTTTAATTTATCCAGCATTAACTTTAAACCAATGTTTATATTGTTAATAGGAATTATCTATAAATTATTCAATGTCCCACCCCACCGACGCTGATAATTTTAGCCCTATGTTCATAAATTGTTATTTATCCCATGGTCCAATTAAATTAAGAATAGGGAAAATATACATTGATTACATTTTTGAAAAATCAAACTAAAGCAATTTTGGTAATGACTAAGTTTTATACATATATGAAAAAAAAGACAAAATTTGGTATAAAGACCAGAAATGTAATAAATCTTCAAAGCCTATAAGTACGGACAACAAGGACAAATTTAAACTCACATCTTCTGATTGAAGAACTAAAGCATTTGCATTATTAGCTGTAAAGGTTTTCCCTGTCCATCCATTTCCTTTTGCATTTAGTGTAATTGAAAAATTAGGGGTGTAAAGTTTAACTCCAAGACCTGATAAAGCTTGTAAAGCAACAACGGTATCCTGAAAAAATATAGATTGAAAGTACTTTCACAAAGAAATACCGTAGTTCATGGTACAACGGGTTATAAACAATATTATTTTGAACATAAATATCAAATCTATGTATTTTTTAATAATATCAATGGATTTTGAGTAAAGGTTTTTGTTTTATCTATGCACTGTGCTGTAGATTGATTGATACTTTTAATGGAGAGTGGACATTTATGACAAATTTCTGTCATACAGTTTTTCGTCTGAATATGGTGTGATATAATAATAAACCAAGAAAGGTTTATACCTGTGTAGATATGAATCCACCATATGGATTACGTTGTTTTCCCAACCATCGAAGTACTTGTACACCATTATTAAGATCGTTTTTTAAATTATATCCCAGCAATACATAGGATGTAATTTCAACATCGATTCCTAAGGCTCTAGTATAGTATGGTCTCCATGATCTCCAAGGCTGAACTCTTCGTGCTTCCCTTTCCGGTAATTCCCAATATTTCCCACCATCTTAACAAAATAAATATACCCAATAAACAAATAAATCATTCAATCCTCGGATAAAAGTTATAAGCAAACAACAAAATAAAGATAATTTATAAGTGAAAAACAATTTTCATCCATCTTAACAAATAAAAGACAAAGTCATGATTTCATTCAGGAATGATAAAAGGAACTAGGAACCAGATTTGTTTCTGACCATTCATACAGGCATTAATAATGAAGCCTCTTGATTCTTAGTCAAATGCATGTTTATTACTCCTGTCTCTCTTTATATATTTCATATGATTTTTTTATATATATATTTATAACCTTAATTCAGGAGTATCAAATAAATTACCAACAGTTTTTGCTTTGTTCTCCAATTCTATAAGCAATGATCCAGCAACGGGATGCTTCACCAATGATAATGCGTAATACGATATAGCTAACTCATATAAACCGTCAAACGAGGCAGGTGCTCCATTCGCAACAAAACCAGTGGCTTTTCGAATTGCATCATCTACATCCTTGGTTATCTAAAAAGAATGATATATGTGGATAACATGTGTAGGTTTAAGGCCAAATATTTCTTTTTTTCGTGAAAAGAGAATCAATTCATCATAATATGAACATACTATTAATAACATTTAAACAAACTCAAACCCAACATTTATTTTGACATGCCTGTACCAAGTCAGGACCATTGCGATCTTCTATTTCTCTTGAATGTCTTGTTTTGTCTTTTCTTCTTTGATATATGAGATTGGTCATCCAAGTTCGGTAATTTTATTGTTTCCTTTATTAATAAATGATTTTTTATACCTCTTTATTTTTATACTTTGTAGTTCTACCTCTATAAGTCAAACCTATATAGAAAATTAATAAGTTTTTAGTAAAAATGAATTTTGATTACTTATTTCAGATCTAGTTCTTACTTCGGGAGCCACCTGCTTATGGTTTTTAGCTTCAACAAAAGCAATCAGGACGAACGCACACATGCTTCTAATACTTGATGCTGATCCACCCTTAAATATACAATAGTTTTAAATATAACTGATAAATAGGAAGATCATATCATTATGTAAACTAAATTGTTATATGACACAATTTACCACCCAACATTTATTATTGTGTCTCCCAAACTTGCAGTGGTCTGTTTTATAGATGACCCCTAATTTCACAATGAAAGAGGGAGTATTTGACGCTAAAAGATCTGGTCAAACCTACTTATTCTTTTTTGAAATGCCTGTATATAAGTTTGTTACACCCATATCATCGTCCATTTATCATAACTTTGGTTGTCTCTTACCTAGTGGGCAACATGGTCTACATGTACTTGGTAAGTAATAAAAAGTACAAGTCAAGCCATAACAATTGAGACATTTAAATTGACAATTTTTTTCCGGAGTTTCTCTTCTCTTAATTGGACATTGAGATACAAATGACAACAAAGTTCTAGACAATCAATTTGCTACGCCTGACGAGCGTTTCGTCTATTCAAGAGTCATCAGAGGCGCTCTACCAAAAATATTGAAAATGCCAAACACTGTATGAATATGAAGAGCATAGAACAGTATAACCAAAAATACCAAAATGGGGAACCAGATTGATCGTCAAAGTTCGGTAATTTTGTTATAACCTTTAAATATATGTGGTTCATTAAGATATAGTTTATATATATTTTTTTATTTTTATATTCTTTGAATGTGGCTTTCTATACTAAAAATTTTCAGTAAAATTACTGAATTGGAATGATCAATATAAAAATAAAACAAGAAGATATTTATATTGTAGGTTCTTGAACTTTGTCGTAACTTTGGTTTATAGATCTATACCTGCATGCCTTTGTTGGAGACGCTTCCTGGTTCTCTGAATTCTCCTGAAGGTGACTGTTGCTTCAATAGCCATTTAATTGCTTTGGTCATCACATTGATGTCAATAAATGTAAAATCGGCCGCTTGAGCAAATGATTTCAAAACAAAAGCTGTTAACCTAGAGAAAATCCGAATTCAAAATTCAAATAAGACTATATTCAAGATCAAGAAGCAGAGGTAACAATCATGACAATGGGGCATCCAAACTGATTTATTAACACATTATGTTTGATTGATTTGATGTTAAAGTATATTCTAAAACAAGTGTCTGGCTGCATTTTCATACTAATTAACGTAAAAAAAACCAACCATGAATAGTATGGAATGACACCTTTAAAGCATTATATGCATGTGCATTAACTCATATAAGAAAAACAATTAAAAATATGATGCTTATAAATGGTGAAAATATGTAAAATATATTAGGATCTTTAGGTTTAAAAGAAGCAAAGGTGTACCAAAGGGGTAATCAGTATCATAAAACCGTGAAGACAAAGACAAAACCGGCAGACAAAAAATCATCACAACAAAACAAACCACATAAAAACATAAAACACACACACATAACAACAAAACCGCATTCACCAACGCGAACTCAAGTCGAAACGAGAGTGAACTCAGGTGCTCCGGAAGAGATGTAGGGATAAACAATGAAATTTTACAATATAGCTAGAAATTAAGGTTAAGCAAACAAAGGAAAAGAAACAACCAATAACACTACATTCACCATCTCGGTTTTAGGAAATAAGCTAAGGGTTTATGGTTTGATATAAGATTCATGGAAAAATATTGTTTATACCAAGTTGATCCACTTTTATCTCTATTACCAAAGCCACTAAATGATCCATCATTTTGGGAATAAGAGAGTTGTCTTTGGTATCCTTATAAATAATGATATTGCATTTTACTTTTCATAATACTAACATTGATATTCTATCTTTTCTTAATTACAACTTTAGAATTGCAACAACTAAAATTATTGCAGATGTAGTTTAAAATACACCATTCCAAGGTTTTAAGCACATGATTTTATCAAGTCATGAATATATATAGTCTAATAATCATACACAGACAATTTCTAACTGTTGTTAATCGATCTTCGACCATCAATTCAATGTTAGTGTTTATCATTTAACATCACATAATTCAGCAGATATTACATTACTAATGCTAAATTAAGTTAGATTATCTGAATTTGAATCATAATTGCATATGCAGCACTTTTTAAAATAAATAATGCCCACAAGAGCTTCCTACTGGACTTTTGTCGGTAAAATGTGAAGTCGTCCAATATCCCATTAGCTCTTTAAAAAGTAACGTAACTTGTTATTTTTCTTTTATCAACGAAACAATATTTCAGACACAGGTAATACAATTAATACATACATGACTTTTATATAAATAAATTCAATCAAATAATTTACCTTCTTGTAAGAATTTCTCAGCTTTATCTTTCAAAGCTGGAGTTAATCTGTTAGTTGCTCGTAAATATTTAGTGACAAAAGCATTTGGAACAAATTTTGCAAGATTCTGCTCTCCACAGCCATACGGCTTTCGTAGTAGATTTTCAATATTTCTCAAAGTTGGTCCCAACAGATCACCTGTGTGACAAATGATAAAGAACGAAAAATCTAATGTTAGAATATAAAAGATTACTTGAATTATAAAAGAAATGTTACGGTTACTTTTTAGTAATGTAAAAGTGATAAAAATCCTCAGACTTTTAGTTGATTAATAGTTATGCAATATCTGGAACCACACATAATATAAGATAATCCAAGATATCTGAACAAACATTTTACATCATCAGTAAGATGGTTGAGCAAAAATACCTTCACATAATATTTTTTTTCTAATGTTCAGAATAAATAGACATTGGTTTGCACATTGAAAATCTATATTGAAAATATTATGCCACCTTACTAAGTTTTGAAATAACTGAGTTTCAACTTTAAAAAAATATTGGAAAAATCAACATAAACTGTTTTAAAGACGTTCATAGAGTTTTGTTATTTTATGTTTATTAAACTTATACCTGTATGATATACCATTAGTTTTGGTTTAAAAACGCCATTCTTCTTTTCAAGATATTTTAGAAAACATGAATCATTCATACTATAAAAATTAAGTCATTCAAATTTAAATACAGGCTGAAAGGTTGAACATGCACGAAAATATGCTCCGTTTTAGACATCCCTTACTACTGAAATGTGATTTTGAATATTGAAAATATCAATAGATCTATGTTATTTCCCAAACATTGAAGTATCAAATCAGGTAAATCTATACGTCCGTGCTTTAACTTACCTATAACATTAATTTTGATGAATTCCGAGTCCTGAACAATATTCGGCGGAAAAGAAATCTTTATTTGGTCGTTGAAAGTAGGTGTTTGTTTAAGGTCCACCAGTAGAGGTACATTAAAGTTCTGTTGCACCCCTTCTGCCTGTTAACCATAGGATAAATTATAAGGCTAAGGTCACTGAACGTAAAAATTGCACTTTGCATCACAAGTAATTAAAGGTAAAATTTTGAAAGGTCGTATTGAACATTTTAACAAAATATAAAGTACATGTAGTCTCAAATCATAAACACGCAAAAGACACATGAAAATGGTTATGAAAGATTTTAATAGTAGTAGTAAAAAAATTGTCTCAGGTAGTACACTTATACAAGAGGCTCCCAGGAGCCTGAATCGCTCACCTGGCATATGTGCCTGAAGTAAAGGCTATTAGGCAAAATCTATTTGACATTGAGAGGGTTATAAGTTTAATAAGGGGACCATCTGACAACATGGTGGATCTTAAGGTGCTGATCAATTTTATCTCAATTAAAATTCAAAAATCTGTCACCCTTTTCGAGTTATTAGCAAAAAAATGCAGTTTAACCCAATGTTCAATTTTTAGCCACAGCGGCCATGTTTTACAACCAATCAAAAATCCCCACATTAGTTCTATTCACCTAATGCTAATAAACAACAATACCAAATTTGGTTCCAATTGACTTTAAGTGTCAGAGGAGTTAACATTTTCAATGTAATGAGGAAATGCTTTTTAAAAGCTCAATTTTGACGTTCTAAGGGCAATAACTCCTCAAAGAAAAGGTCCTACAACGTTGACCCTATTACATATTTAGTAGATCTTGATGTGCTTAACAATATGCAATTTAAATTTCTCAAATATCTTGTATAGTTTTCAAGATATTGAGCTTAACAGGTGCAAAATTTGCCAAAAATCCTCTAAAGGGCAATAACTCCTACATGGGTCGTTGGATTTTCTTCAAAATTTCAGAGCTGGTAGACCTTTAGGTGCTGATCACTTTTGTTTCCAATCAAAATTTTAAAATCTGTCACCGTTTTTGAGTTATTTGCAAAAAACTGCCATTTACCCCTATGTTCTATTTTTACCCACAGCCGCCATGTTTTACAACCAATCAAAAATCTCCACATCAGTTCTATACACCCAATGCTAATAAACAACTATACCAAGTTTGGTTCCAATTGGACCT
The DNA here is from genome assembly GCA_963971305.1 of Arcuatula senhousia. Classification (NCBI taxonomy): domain Eukaryota; kingdom Metazoa; phylum Mollusca; class Bivalvia; order Mytilida; family Mytilidae; genus Arcuatula; species Arcuatula senhousia. The sequence goes on from OZ020304.1 coordinate 53,895,526, forward strand.
GAAGTGTCAGAGGAGTTAACGTTTTCAATGTAATGAGGAAATGCTGTTAAAATGCTCAATTTTGACGTTCTAAGGGCAATAAATCTTTAAAGGAAAGGTTCTACAACGTTGACCCTATTACATATTTTGTAGATCTTGATGTGCTCAACTATATGCAATTTAAATTTCTCAAATATCTTGTATAGTTTTCAATATATTGAGCTAAAAAGGTGCAAAATTTGCCAAAAAATCCACAAAAAGGGCAATAACTCCTACATGGGTTGTTGGATTTTCTTCAAAATTTCAGGGTAGATAGATCTTGAGATGCTGATTACTTTACGCTATGCCAGAATTTTGATATCTGTAGCAATTTTTGAGTTATTTGCAAAAAACTGCATTTTACCCCTATGTTCTATTTTTAGCCACAGCGGCCATGTTTTACGACGAATCAAAAATCCCCACATCAGTTCTAAGCACCGAATGCTAATGAACAACCATACCAAGTTTGGTTTCAATTGGACTTATGGTGTCAGAGGAGTTAACGTTTGAAAAAGATTACGGACGGACGGACGGACGACGGACGGACGACGGACGCCAAGTGACGCCCATAGCTCACCTGACCCTTCGGTCAGGTGAGCTAAAAAGTTTAACAAAATATTTTCAGATTTTTTTCCAGAAAAAAAACACTAATATAATAAAATATAAATCGGTATAAATAATTTTAAATGGAGTCACTGTACATAAAACAACATCCGTTATAACAATTTGAGTAACTGCACTGCACAACAGAAGGTACTCTGTGCAATATTAATTCAGACTGCTTGCCGTTTTGCATATGGCCTTAGACAATATAACGCTTATGTTAAGTCTGCCGATTCTTCATACCTCAATTAAAAATTCCCGTTCCACAGCATCTGCAGCTTGTGTTGTTCTGGCAGTTCCTTTTAGTTTTATTGTGCCTATTTTCCTTGGCTCTATAGGGAAATATGCAGCCCCAACTCCACCCTTTGTAACAGTAATTTGCTAGAACAAAATAGGAAGCAAATATGTACCAATGACTCAGTCCTTCTTTCTAGAATCTTAAGACAAAATCGGCAGACATAAAATAATCACATAAACTAACCACACAACATTTAAAAATCCATATTTCAGATCAACCGCAAAAAGCAGAGTGACCTCAACATGCTCAAGTCGAAATAAACATTTGTAAAAAATGAAACGCTTCTCCAAATCCAAACCAACGTTTTGTCTCTTTGAAATCACACATTTAAAAAGGACAAATCGAAAAATAATATTGCCGATATCTAACGTGCATGTTAATAAATATTTATGATTTCAGCCCCTCTATGTTACTTGCAATGAACATCAGAAATCATGTACCTTTGTCCAGCCATTTCGACCAGAATTAATTGGGTTTCCATTATTATCAACAAAGTCAAATGAGGTATCGCTTGCCATTGTAACAAATACCTGTTGGAAAAAAAGCAATGATAAACATTTGTGTAAACAGTTATCGATGTTGACATCAAATCATGGTAAAAACGAAAATATACAAATAGAACTGAATCTTTCAGTCAATTACCCCAAAACATCTAGAAAAATACAAAAACATAGCCGCTAAAATGGCTGAATGAGAAATTCACTCCTTTTTGTTCAAGATCAAGTTTCCAAATTCATACGTTGTTTTTTTTGGCAAATCTTTTATATTTTATCGCAGAAAAAAATAACTATTTTAAGAATATTCAAAAGATACATACCTCTACGTCCTGATCCAAGAAGTTGAAAATAGAAGCCTGGATAATAATAACCTCTCCTCGGATTGCAGAATATGGCAGTTCAAACCGCATAAAAAATCTCTGGAACGTTGTTATCTACCAGAAAAGGTTCAAAAATTAAATGAGCGACGTAATTAATTCAACTATCTGCTGAAGAAGTTTTGCTTATTTAAGGTAAATGAAATCATGAAATAAAACCAAAACCATTCTTTTCTAAAAGAAAAACTTTCGGCTGCAAAGGAGTTTTTCGGTTAAACATGGAATTATATGACGTCAGAGGCTAAAACGCTAGATGCAGATTGTATGAGATGGAACCAATTTTACTATTTTGGTAGTCAAAGCTCCTAAATTGCAAATCAAATTTATTATATAATGCCTTTGTTCGTTTTTGTCTAAAATGTATCAAACATCTGACATATTTATGAAAAAATAACAATTTAATTGTAATTTACATTGGCAAACTCAGAGGCAATTCCTAATCCAGATCTTGGGTTAACGGCAAACGCTGAAGCAACCCATTCTGTTATCGTGTCAGGAGCTCTTGTTCTGAACACTGCCGAACCCGTACGACTAAAATAATATAAAAAGATTCTTATCTTTTAAAACTTCACATAGTATAAAAAGTTCGAAAAATATATATACCCATTGCATTATTTCAAACCTTATTCACACCCCTAGTAAGGTGAATTCACGACGATCAGGAAAGTCCAGTGAAGGATTTACGTAATGTTGTATTTGGTGGGTTGAATTCGTCCCTTTTTCGATCGATATTGTTTACAAACCGCACATGAAATGCACACCTGAGCATTGTAAATAAACATAAACCTATGTATTATTTATATTTCTTTATAATTTACATTTTTGTATTGATTTCAATAAAATGTGAAAGTTTGGTTAATTTTTGATTAATGGTTTAAAAGTGATAATTAAAAAGGTTATATAAATTAAAAGTAAACAACACATTTCAAACTTATGATAAAGCATGCAATGTGTACCCACGTTCTTTTTAAATCATTTTAAATTAAAACATGCAAGGAGAGTACTACCAACTGTTTAAGAAAATCAAATTAGTTGACACACCAAACCGGTAATTTGTATCACCATTTTAGAGGATTCAGTTTTGTTCAGTTATAGACTTCTGTTTTGGTAAATTGTGGATACTGGTTTGTCGGGTTATATCATACATTTTTATGGTTATTTACAAAATATTGCGTAATTATAAGTTGCATATATGACCTATCTTACTCAAACTCATTTCGTGTTATCCAGGAACTTACAGAATTCGTTTATGCGGATATCATGCATGCTTACATTCCAAATTTTAGATATTTTGTACTTGTTATATGCTTACAACCTTTTGGGTAAAATTCGCATTAATAAAGCTATAATAGATTAACGTCTTCATTCATATGATTCCGACTTCTTACAATCACTTCTAGACAAAAAAGGATCGTATACTAGCTCTCTCTTTTAACTTTACTTTCCGTTACATTGATGATGTCCTTTCACTGAACGATTCTCAATACTCATTTATCGTCAAAAACTTGAGATAAAGGACACAAGAGATTCTCAAAAGTCTGCTTCATATTTAGATCTAAATCTCTAATCTCTCGAAATAAATTCCAAAGGAAAACTTTTTACAAATCTCTATAAAAAACGTGATGACTTCAATAAATATTCAAATCGTCAACTTTTATACTCCTTGTGTAGCAAAATTCCGTTTACTCCAGCTAATGGAGTTCAAGTTCCACAATTGATTCATTACTCCAGAGATTGCGGTAATATTACATCGATTTCCTTGGCAGAGCGTCACACATATGACACAAAAAGTGCTAACACAGGGTAATGTTGCTCCTAGATGGCTGTCTTGACATAAAAAAATTAAGGAAGACATCATGAGTTCATAGACAAATATGGGATTTCTATCTTTCAGATAAGTGCAGATGTTGGTTTCTCATAGGGTTTTGTTTTATCTTCCTTTACTGGAATTGACACACTGAATTTGAAATTGTCAGCGCGACGGGTGTTAAATAGCATGCATACAGGAACTGCTTACTTTACCGGAGCACACGAGTTTACTTTCTGCGTCGTTGACAACTGTTTTGTTGATTTTGTGTTTGTTTTGTGGTTCTTCGTGCTGTTCACGTTCGTGTTAACTGGTTTTGTCGTTGCCCTTTTTTACTTTAAACACTTGAATGCCCCACTTGATTTTAGTCAAAATATTTGGAGTTTTTGCAAATACTTATAAGTAGGAATTAAATCAATATGATCCTAAAATATCTAAAACGTATCTTAATTACATGTTTGCATCAATTGGAATTAAATGCCTCATCTCACATTTTTCTGGATCTGGAAGGGGGTGCATCTTCATACAGTCTCATTTTTGAAAACGAACTGCATTAGCAATGACTGTGAATTGGTTGCCTTTATATTCCTGCCAACAGGCACATTACATTTCGTTACAGTATTTACTATTTTCGAATTGCAAAACCTCCGTGTTGATCCCGGATTGCAAATAGGCCCGCAGCAGCGCTTTAGCTTATCGGTAAACGTCCACTTAAAATCGCTCAGAGACCTTTCGTCGCGTCAGGCCGCTTTGCCCAAATAGCGACAGGGATTTGTGCCCAAAGTGGTTGAATAGCACAGACCTGTTATACTGAATGCCGGGGTCGTCAGGCTATAATGCGGAAAACCTGACCGCAAACCATAGTGGTGCACCGTGTTTGAAAAAAAAAGAACCCAGCTGCAGAAGGAGGCTAAACTGTCCGTCCAAGCTACCCTTTTCCAATGGCAGTAAAAAAACTATCCTCACTGATTGGCCCGATGTCCCTATTTCCTCCACTTCATCATCATTTCATGTTCATTGTATCACCCTTTTTATGTACATTTCCCGAATATATCCGAAATCGTGCTGCTTGGAGTAAAGGAAAAACTAAATGACTAACTAACTAAGGAATTAAAAAAAATCGAGATGGGGGATTTATTTATAGAAAAATGGGTTGGTGCTTCCGTAATTTGAGACCCATGCTTAATATCTGAGGTGCACTCGGGGGAGGGGTCTGGCCTGCGTGGCAGGGCGGGCAATAACTGTTACCTTACCAGCGGCGGCGATTAATGCTTTCAATGTTTCAGTGTTGGAGTGATATGAGCACTTTATGTTGACGAAACTTGGTATGCATATGCTCCAGTAAATTAGCTTTGATTTTGTTTTAAGATTTAATAGAAGTTCTTGCACAAGATCAGGTTTATTGAAACACAAAAGTTTATCCTTTAAACAAAAAGATATTCTTTCTGTCCCTTCGACTAGTTGACCGTGACATTTAGGACCATCCATAAACTACAAAAGCGCTCATGAAACATTTTTTTTTTAAAACTTACAAAACTTAAGGTTTCCATAAATTTGTATCTCATTTCTCATCAGGTGTAGCAAAATTTATTTTCTGGAACTTTGCTGTAATTTTTATTTCAAATGGATATGAGTAAGAGAAAACTCAACCAGGAGATGAGAAATGTATCAAAATCATTTTGGATTCGCTTGTAACACAATACATTTAAGGATGAAATGGTAGAATTTTAAAATTTTTCTATAACCGTTGGTATAGGGATAATGAACTCTTAATGATCTTCGCTTTCGAGTATGTCTAGAAATTCAACCAAATATGCAAGGCCTTGATTGATGTATTGATTGTATTATTTTTGCTAATAATAAGCATCCTATATCTAACAATAATTTAGTTTCTTAATGTGGATATTTAACTTAACATTTTAAGTATGACTATGATTATCTTTAGTTAACAGCATTTGCCCACAAATATTAATACATTTAAATTTAAATGTTTTTTAAACCGATACTGAACCGAACTCCGTGCATTACCAGAACAGAATCCTCTTATTACAAGAACATTATCCGCCAATTTTTACATCTATTTTTTCAAGGTATACTCATTTTTTTCAATACAAATTTTTAACTTGTCTCTAGTACGTATAATAGTCTTGCTTTAATGAAAAATATTGACACTATAAGCAAACAAAAACACAACAATTTGATGTTATAGTTTTCGTCGTGAACATAACTCAACCTTGACGTTTTTCGTGAATTGTGACTCTATTTTAAAACAGATTCGTATATGCTTTTACGACTTTTTAGTTTTTAGTGTTACAAATAAAGAGACGGGATTAAATTGATCATTTATCTTTCGAAAGTCATTAATTTTGCAACAAAACAAAGTTGTTTACTTTTTTATTTAACCCGACAGAACTGAATCGTCTTACCAAATACAACTTTACGTGAATCCTTCACTGGACTTTCCTGATCGTCGTGAATCCACCTTACTAGGGGTGATTCAAGCCGTTAATTTATTTGATATGAAATGCATTAAAATTGTATATGCATTTTTTAATTATTTCATATAAAACGCTTGATTGGACTTAAAGTTATAATATACAAACAAATGTTACTTCGTCTTTCCAAAATTACTATAAAACAACTATGTGAGTAATCTGAAGTATTTATGATATTAAGACATTTACCCGGTAGTAGCATTAGCCCATATCCAAGTCTCGGGGAAGACTTTTCTTGTACGACTAGGGGTTACAAGGCTAGTTGAAGTTGATCCACCAGTTGGACCATCATCAAATCGAACACTCGGTCCACTGGCAGGTCCTGCTGCAAGCAGTGAATCCGATGCAGATGTACTGGACGAAAATTTCCCTATTTGTGAGACAAGTCAATGTCATTTTTATGACTAGAAATGTGTAAGTGCCAACTATTTAAAAAACAGTAATATCCGAAAGCAAGAAATATCTTCATAGTTTGGAATTTTTACTGCAGACTTCTGATACTTCGTAGTGTAATAATTTCAAAATTCATGATTAAAAAAAATGCTATATTCCATAGGTAAATTTTACAGTTCTTATTTAAAACAACTTTTTATGACCCTTCAAAAAGCCCCCACAATAACGGTGATGACCCTGCTTAAGGCTATTTTTCTGTAAATTGGCATATATATGTACAGGAAACTGTAATAAAATGTCAGCATATTTTAAAAGAAGGATGTAGATATTCTTTGCAGAAAAGGAAACATTTGACACTGTTTTTTTCAGTTTAGTGTTTTAAGCAAATTATTGCTGTTTCCATAGGAACGGCGTAATAAAAAAGTTTTTATTTATACATAATGACCCTATTACACAAAGTTTGTTTATTAAACCACTTGATGTATACTTATAGCTATGCCAGAAAACAGTTTAATCGCTACAGAACATCAAGGTGCAGGAGGCTGCTCCATAAGAAAAAGCAGAGCCATCTGCGAAGCGCTGGCTATACCTATTAATTCCCTTTCTACCATGAAGGTATGCTATTGCTGAAGTATACAGTGTTCAATAAGGAAGTATAGAAAATTAATTTCTTTTCAAGAATTTGTTGCAATACAATCAAGTTTCTGTTTTGTGTTTACATTTTGCGGAACGGACGAGATAAATTATGTTCTAAAACATTCAGTCTTCATCATTTTTCGACGCTTGCATTTGCTTGAAATGGCTTTTTACATGTTTTACTATAGTTTTGTATGCTTAATTACAAACTTTACATACAAAGTACATGGACATAAAGTCATGACTTCCTCCTTTTAGTTGATTTGTATAACATTACAATTGGAAGATTTTTACGTACATGCATGGTGATACTTTCATTTAAAAATGAAAACCTTTGGCAACTTCTATTTAATATTTTAAAAAAGAAAAGAAAATCTTGAAAGTCTTGCTTATTACATTACTATATGATTGTATTTTAGGCATATTGTTTACGAAGAATAATGTTTTTTGTTCACACAAAATTAAGTTAATAAACTATTTATTCTATCTATTCCTATACAATCGAACAACAAAATTATAGTCGGGTTACCCTGTTACTCTAAAAATCGAAAAAAAAATAATTATCACTTAATAATATTTGAAAAACTTTACAATAATTTATATCATGAAGTCTTATCCCGCCTTAAGCATGCGCACTCGGTTTAACTTCGTTAAAAACTGGTTCGTAAATGCGGCCAATAATCCGTTTGTCGAAGTTTGAGCCCGTGAAGAAATCTACATAGCAACAGAAACACCAAAGCCACCAAACAAAGAAAATGACAATAATGACTGGTACTTCAGTAATGAAGATTATTTAGATAGTTTACATTGAATTTGATTAATTTGTCACAATATTTTAGTCTTCGAAAACAAAACATTCAATAATTCGATTGATGGCCGTTTTTAAGTTACAAAAATATATCTGTCGTCACGAAATGAACAAATAATCAATCAATATGGTCGAATAATTTTGAGCAAAATAGTTAAAGTTTACGGCACATTTGGTAATAAGTGTGTATTCTCAATTACTTTTCTATATTTCGGCCTGAACGACACCAACAAAATGGGAAGGGAAAAATATTTTAGTTAAACATGCCTTTAAGAGTATCGACTACGTCGTTCTCACATATATACAGTGTTTTTTTTTAAAGATATATATATATATATCATTACACAGGGTTTTCCATATCAGTTCCCTTATCATTCGACACCTAACATGGGTCGAGGAATTATATGTGACCTGATATGAAAAAAATTGTGTCATATTCTCTTTATCACAATATTTTCCACCCAATACCTTAAAACGTAATAACGTCTACTCCAGTCTTTTATAAAAAAAAAAATAAATAACAAACAAAACACAAAAAATGTATTCAATTTTCTTTAATTATAGTTTAATTATTGTTTGAATGTCGATATAAAATTAATTATAATCCAAACATCATCTGATTTTTGTTAAAAGGGCGGAGCTATTGACGTCACACGAGCACGCAAGGCCTGATATGGCCTGGAAAAAGCCATATCAAGCCCTCTCGTGAGCGCGAGAGGCCTGATATGGCAATAGCAGGACACTGGTCAAATATGGCTTGGACGCTTCCGGCTGTTTCATCCTGACAAATTCATGCACATAAGCGCTAAATGTGTGATAAATAGACTTAAATGTAAATGCAATTTCGACATGTGCTAATTAGTTATTAAATTACACTTACTAACTGTACTACTAACTGTACTAGTTGCTTCACATGGTACAACATACTGATATAAATCTGCATCGGTCAAAACATATACACCAGCTTGCTGTAAATTTTAAATGAAATGAAGCCATAATGTTTTCTAGCCATTAATTTGTATTGTCTCTTAAAAAACATATACCACTTATAAATTTTGTTTGTATATGTATTATAAATCTTTCATGTGAATTTCAAATGATAAAATATTCAATATGCAAGACAATTCATTTTTTTTTATGTCATTACTGATATGACAACAATAACAGCCCACTTAATATACTATCTTAATGTTTTGTGGGCGTTTCCTGATTTTAACGATAGTTTTCACCTCATACAAAACATTGAACTTATACTTATATATTGGTCTTTATATTTTGTTTCCCCAAAAGTCAAATTTATCATCATCAAAACAGAAGCTTAAATTGGACTTGAACATGTTGAAGAAAAGGGTATATATCAATAGATTTTTTTTAAAGATTGACTTACACTGAATACACCGAACGCATCCCTGCCAGAGAACGATCTTGGGAACCAAAAGTCCCAACTGCGCCATATTGGGAAATATCCTGTGTTGTCGTATCGTTGTATCTCCCTCACAACCTTTAGTTCAAATTATATATTCAACTTATTGACATTTTGTATATAATTTAATGATGTCTCTTATTCTATCATGTTTATATTCAATTCATGATAGAAATTAATGAAAAGTGGAAAGTGTACGTGTCACAGCTAACAAATAAGCGGTAAATTAATTAAAAACACCATAGAAAACCAGCAACATCCTTCATCGAGGCCAGTAGGCGCTGTTCGCAGTTTTACAATCGACCTTAAGTCTCAACAAAATGCACATAATCAAAATCCAGTCCTGAAATAGTCAAAGACAGACCCCCTTCTTAAACACGGGAAAAAACATCAGAAAGACAATTTCATACAAATGCTTTGTTAACGATTCATGGCATTACTCCAGAAAAGCGCTTCACACGCAGTAAATTTTGCTTTTGTACATTTATAAAAATCATTTCAATATGTGGATCATGTCTTTCTGGCACATATTCCATATTCTTTCGTTTTTAATATTAGAAGAGGCATATCTAAAATGTAGTGGGTCTTAACAAGTGTATCTGGCTCGACCCCCAAATCAAACATCCTAGATAAAGCACTAAGATTTATTATAAATGCTTGTAACGAACACTCTGTGTCCCTTGTCAGTGAAAGATTAAGTAAAAACAGACTTTGAAAAGCTTAAAAATGTCTAGTAACATTTGCTAGGTAGGAAATTCAAAATTGTGCAAAACTGTTTGTACACACACACAATATTCATGCAAGATGAAATACAAACTCTTTTTAGATCAATCCAATTTGATTGTGATTGTTCTTAAATGCGAAGACCAAGACATGACTATTGCGTAGTGTTTTCCCAAATATGCAACCACCTAAATCACTCAGGATTTCTTTTGTTACCAATTACTTTATACAGTTCAATAGTATTAAAAAACTTATTTTGCATTAACCATAGGCATATTCGTCCACCAATTCCACCTGTTCAACTTTTCGGAGTTAGCTAACTTGGCAATTTTAGAAATTGCTTAGCCAGTTGGTTGAACAGATGATACTAGTAGACAAGGTAGAAGCAGTGCGGTGCAGCAAAATAGATTATATTACCAACTGTTCTGTATCAATGTTATGATAAGATTTAACAATGTGATTCTGTTATTCACATTTTGCTAATTGTTATTTGTTAAGAAATGACAAAATCACCTTACATATTGCATTACCTTTTCAGCACACAGGCACTTGTTTCTAAAAAAAACTTATTTACTAACAATACCACAAGGTGTCTAACGTATCGTTTTTTGAAAATTCACCTACTCTTGATATTCGTTATTTATACCAAAAAGATCCATTGCCAAATGAATAAGAGTAATATCGTAAACTAGAATAAATTATCTACAAAATGGTTTGTGTAATAACTACCTGCACTGGACCCCAACACCACAAATGTAACTCTAATTTCTGACTTGTCACAAACAGCGTCATCCCAACAATACTGCACCAGAACAGTTGATAAGACATTTTATTTTCATGCACTGCACTGTTTTTATCTTGTCTACTGGTATCACCTGTTCGACCAATAAGCTATTTCAAAAGTTGCCAAGTCAGTAACTTTGAAAAATTGAACAGTTGGAATTAGTGGACGACCGTCTATGGTTAATGCACAATAATAATGTCTTACGTCTTCAACAGTTACATCGTTCCCTGTTTTGAACAATAGTACACTCTTATCAACAGCAAGAACATAAACCAAGGATCGAGGTTCTGCTCTGACACTCAGTTGGACATTGGTTGCTGGGAGAACCCGCCTTGTGTTAAAACTGAGAGAGACCTAAAGATAAACAAGTTTGATTAGCTTTGATATTTTTTGTTATTGAAATTCCTGATTGTTCAATCTTAAATTGTTTGAAACACCAGGTTTCTTTCCTTGTACTGCACATGGTCGATATCATCGATGCTGGATTTGGCTTCCCTGTTCGAACCTTTTGACTTTTAGTACTTTTCATTCCACACTTTTTGTTTTTGTCCTTCCTATGTTTTGATTTAAATGCTGATGATGAGAGGTTACACATTGAAATATCGATATAGAGCATATTAACCAAATTAACCATTTTTATACACGTTTTGGTATTGTATTTTGTAAATAAAATTAAACCCTTAAAGATTAAAATTGATTTGAGCAATAAATATATGTCTGAGGTAACGTTTTCTTAATTATGAAGCTTCATATTGGAAAACCAATTTACCATCATAAAAATAATATATATGTATTCCAAAAATCACTGATGCGTGGATTCGCATGTCAAATTTGACCCGGACATTCCATAAAATTAACAGTTTCAATTCTCAAATCACTACTTTCGCTAACTTGGAAATAAGCATAACAACCTAACGGGCACATAATGATTAGAACTCCTAGTTTTAAATATGGGTACCTTAATTGATTTGATACAATATACTTGAAAAATAGATAATAACAGATAATCAAAAGACTAACATGATTAACTTATACAGAATTGATAAATATATATAAAAACGTATAATATTGAATCCAATATATCAAAATATGATTATATAAAGTTATCGTATGTAATCTTTTCATGTGTGTATACCTTATTCCTAAAAATTTCATCAACTGGGAAGGAAATAGCATCAGCGACAATTTCACCATTTCGTCTAGCATAGTAGACCAGCAACTTGGCATTAGGTACCATATCATATGTAATTCTCAATGGAATTTCTCTTCCATTTCTTAGTCGGAAACGTCCTTGTGAAACCAAAACCGACTTAGCAAACACCTGTGAAATAGACCATAGACAATAGAATCAACGGCAACCGATTCTACTTGCAATACATCTAGAATTTGGATCTCGAATTTTATTCTGGTGGCCATCTAAGTGTAACCATATACGGCAAGAGATGCTATATAGTTGAAGAATTCAATGTACCCCGATGGTACCTCTGCTATTTTCTTCTACTGTCATAGATATATGTCTTTCAGAAATTGGCATTTCACCACAACATTGTTTTTGTCGATGCGTGTGCTGAATGTAAATTTTCAGATTTGCCAAAAATAAAAAAAAAATCATAAAATCATTTTTGGTTTCACACCTACTTCTTTTGCTCACCACTAAGCATTAGTCCAAACTCGCTAACCACAATAGGTATCAAGCTTCATTCCCAATTAAGGATAAAATAATAAGTTTAAACTAATTAGCTTAATACACATTATACTGGTTCTATTTTGGGCTATGTTACACTAAAAAGAAAACTTCAATATAATTGTACCTTATAGTAAACAAAGGCTCGTCTTTCTGTTGCTTTAATCTTTAATATGAGATTCTGCCCAGGCTGCAATGAAACGGATTGATAATATTCAAACCACAATTGACTGCAAAATTGTTTAATACATAATGCTTTTGATCAGCTTTCCTCATATTGATGAGTTGGATTTGATAGATAACATTAGAAAGTTTTTTTTTCACACAAAGTTGCTTACGGATAAAATACATAAAACTAACTATCTTTTTCTTTATTCCAACAAACATTACAAGTTTTACTAGTACATCAAAATACCTTTTTACATGTATGTTCCTTCAGACAGGAGTGGATAAAATGACTTCTCCAACCCAACACCTTAAGATTGTTACTAAGTATTTTTAATTTTCAACATGTGAGTGTAGGCGAGGGAAGACAAATCATATAATCTACCACTTTCTTTGAAGAAATGTTTCTTGTAAGAAATTTTAGAGAAAAAAATCTAGAATTAGATAATGCAAAAATTAAACTGCAACATGATGATGAAATTTGAGCGAGCAATTTTTACAGATATGCATCGGAGAGTGAGTTGGTGCTGTGATATACATAGAAAGTGTTAATTATTCAATTGCATATCGCGAATGTTTCAATCGAAGATACTTACAATCGCTTTCCTATTGTTGAAGACAGTAACTTTGAGAAAGCTGTTACTTGGAGAGTGTGATTGGGATACAGAGCGGTAAGTTATGGCCTTCAGATAGGTTGCCTGTTTAAAAAATATCATTATTCATCTGTACTTAACAAGTCCAATAAAAAAGAACTTGAAACATATTTCTATGCATCAAAGATAACGGAGAATTTAAACTTCTTATTCGTTCAAAACTTCCTTTGAAGTTTCACATTTAAATCTATAAGACATTTAATATATTTTCAGAAATCTTGAAGAGCAGGACCATTTGTACATTTGTACAATTTGCAATATGATGTTCCCTTTTGAAGTTGCAACATGGTTAACTTTCTTACTATGTTCATCTGCTTAAGATTCACAAATACATACATAAGAATATATTTTACAAACTCTTTTGAAACGGCTTACTATTTAGTCCTTGTATAGTAATATGAGTGAAAAAACATGTATTTTTTAAGCTGTATACACACAAATAAGTATGTATTACCCTAAAGCTACCATAAACTGCGTCAGAGGGGAACTTAGCAGACGCAAAAATTTCTCCATTTGGTGGAATCGTAAAATTACGTGACCAAAGAGGTCGTGATACTGTCCTTGTTGAAGATCGTCGACGAATGGGCATTTCCTGTGTATTATTGACTTGGGTATTTTCAATGGCAACTTTTACAGAGTAGGTAACTGTTATGTTGACTTCGCCAAGCGGTGGATCTAGCGGACTATCGTCTATTTTGGTTGCACGTAGCTGCAAAATAAACCATGCTCAATTTGTTTGAAGGTCAAAGAATTTCTGTACGTATTCATTGACAAAGAGTTGTTTCTTAAAAAAGGAAAGTTAGAAATGTATTCTTAAAAAAACCATTTTGTTACAACTTCGCATCTTAACCACACCACACTTATATTATATCTTTTAACTTAAAAAAGAAAACGAGACAACTTATTCTCTTGTAATTAAACGCTTCTAAACTAAGTTATATATGAATAACGTGTGTCTTTTATTAAGACTTACTACGATGGTGTAGTCCAACCCAGGCTTGAAATAACTTGGCATAGACCGGGAAAACGATAATTTTTCTGGATATCGATAAATTCGAACTGTTTGTGTATCTTTGGCTGAAATACCGGTCAACCGCTCGACAACAACCACCGTTATTTTGATATATGAACCGATCCTTGGGTAAACTTCACTCATTGGAACTCGGACTGTCGTTTTGCCAGTTATCTGAAACATGATAGAATAAAACACAATACAAAATGCCAAAATTGATGAGATTAAAAATGTTTATCCGGTTATGCTAAATACATAGAAGATAATGAGATCTAGGTCACAGCCAACATTAACAAGCAGTGATTTAATAACCAAAATGGAAAAAAAATCCAGCAGCTTTCAAAGTATCCTGGTTCCCGGGACCGCGTTCCAGGTTTTAGCAGTAGCTATAAACTTCCACGAAAGGATTAGTCTCGATCACCCAGACGCTTATCAATAGATGATAAGAGTCTGGGACAGTCCCATTACCTATTTTGTTATGTGTACGTTCGGAGTACTTTTAGGCTTTATCATAACGTTCGACGAAAATCACTCAACCGTATGTTCAGAATTCTGTGTATATGGTTCAGTAATTTTATGCAAATGCAATAGCGACATAACTTCTCCAATTGATGTGATTTGTTCTCTTAAAACATAATATTTCTTATTTTACACATACACATCATATTTTACATTTTTGAAGACAAGTTGGTTTTGTTAACAATAAAAAAATTCGTTTTATCGTTAAATTGTACTCACGGGCTTTTGGAAATTGTTAATGTTTATTGGAGTTAAAAATTGGGACATTCTTGATTACAGAACCATGCACGTTTGACCAATCCGATTCTCGATTATGCAGAACGAGTTGTCAAAAACCAAGGAAGACCAATGAAACGTTGAGTTTTTAAAGTTGGTTCATTTCAGATTGAAATGAATCTTGTATGCTAAACACGTCATATACACACGTGGTAAAGGTTAAAAGGTATAACGATCGCCACCTAGTGGTAACGAGAAATCAACAGGTGTTTTCCCAGACCCACTACCTTGGTACCATGAGTTTGGGTTGAGATTACGAAAGGATTTGTGTATTGCGCACTAATCTATGTTACGTATTTTTGGTGGGAAACTTCACGAGGGTTAGATAAATTCGCACGCGAGTTAGATAAATCCTGTAATTAACTCCGTGAAAATCTAGAAATTTATTTAACTCGAAAATCACGATATTTCACCTATATCTATATAGATAGAAATATCGACAATAGTTAATACATTCGATGAGGCAAATATACAGTTTGAATCTTGCACAGTTAACAAATGCATAATATTTTTCGTCATAGTAGCATTTGAATCGAAGCAATGAAAAAGGAAGTTAACAAAAAGAGTCAAATGGAAACATTATAGTATTACATACATTTGTGCATCGCGATAAAATTGGCCAAATATTTTATTAGATCTCAATGAGAATTGAAATACCTTTTTAGAAAAGATGTCGATAACAAATTTTGTATTTCAAGTATCACTGAGTTAAATACTGTTAACCGTGTGTAGTACAGGGTTATTTTAGTAGTTTTAAATTATTCGCGCTGAAATGTCCATAGACTACACTAGAAGAAAAACATATTAGCGCTGCTTCATTTTTGCGCTAGCAAACCAACACGAAAATCGCAAATACACGGTATAAGAATACCGCGGATTTTTTTTCGGTTTACAGTAATGTTCAGTTTGATATCAGGTAGTCACAAAACCACTTGAAAAACAACACACATTTTTTAACTTAATTTTCACAGCTGAACTCTTTGTGACGATTATGATTTTCTATTTGGGGTTGAAAAGTATTTTTTCAAAGCTGAAGAAAATCTTTTTTTAAAAGATTTTTATCCTAAAATGTTATCAAATTGAGAGTGTGTAAAATATTTTGGCAATACATGTATATATTTTCTTAAAATTATCTGAGGGAAAGAACATTGCATAGAATCGATTTTCATTAGTTATGCACTTTCGTTTTTCCATGAGTATATTTCTTAGAGTGAGATAAACTCAAACTACTATGTGATTAATTACCTCAAACTGTTTTACAATGTCAGATTTGCTACTCCATGATCGCCCTATCGTAAGATTCACATTTCCTATTACAGGTTTACCAAAGGTATACCTGTAAAAATTATAGAATGTTATATTGATACCGCATGGTTTAATACTGGAAGACAAATTAACATGCTAGTCTAGTGATTCAATTGTTTATGTCAAAAAGACATCACATCTGATATCGTAATTAATTTCAAATATCCAAGGAAAATAAGGTTAATTTATTTCCTACTGGAGAAATGTAAGACTGTAATTGTTATTATAATTGCGATCACCGACGTAAGACAACATTAACTAGCAGAAAGGTACCAATGGGACAATGAGTCGTTTGAATGTAAAAGGCCTGAAAACAATGGAAAAGGTAGAGACAAAATCGGAAAACGCGAATAAGACAGCAACATTTAACACACAAAAACAACTGAATATCAAGTAACAACGCATACTGGAGTCGTAACGTAAGTTGACTCAGGTTCTCCGGTAGGATAAGCAGGACGTGCTTATTGCAAACACACCAGTACCGTTTTAATTGTCAAATCAGCGTGTCAAATCAGGTAAAGGTAGACAAAACAACATCTGTTCTATTCCGAAAGAAAGAAATCCAATATTTGTCTTTGAGCACATGATGTCTTCTATAAAATCTATCAATCGAAGACAAAAAACCCTGTCAGCAATTTTTGTGTTAGGCGCGACACTCCAAGAAGAAAATCAATGTAAATCCCACAAGCTCTGTTATAACGAATTAGTTGTGATATCTGAACTTCATACGCAAAACGGATGATATGTTGCTACACAAGCAGGGAAAGTTGACAAATGGAAAGCTGAACTGATCACGTTTGTCATTGATTTAAAAGTCTCCCCTGGATGTTTATTTCGAGGTGCAGATAAAAGTATGAAGCAAGTTCTAGAGTCCATAGTGAGTACAGCGACTTCCTTGATAGAGCTACACGGCTGACAAGCAAATTGTTAACACAGGGGTACGTTGCTCCCAGGTTGTTGTCATCACTCAAGAAATTTTACGGACGACATCATGTGCTTGTATGCAAATACGGGATTTCTGTCTCTCAGATGAGCACAGATGTTGGTTTGACATAGAGTTTTGTAATGTCATCCTTTCCGGATTTGACCAACACTTAATCGATCTTTGGCAACGTGACGGGTGTGCTATAGCAAGCAGGAACTGCTTACTCTTCCGGAGCACCTGAGTTCACTCTCGTTTCGACTTGAGTTCGCGTTGCTGAATGCGGTTTTGTTGTTATGTGTGTGTGTTTTATGTTGTTATGTGGTTTGTTTTGTTGTGATGATTTTTTGTCTGCCGGTTTTGTCTTTGTCTTCACGGTTTTATGATACTGATTACCCCTTTGTTACACCTTTGCTTCTTCCATAGTGTATCTTATTTTAATTTCCTGAGGATCGATGATTTGAAGAATTTGTGGATACAAGGATATTTTCAATATGGCGGGAGGAGAGGTTAAAAAAAAGCTTACAATGTACAATGTACAATCTTTTTGTTTAGAAGTGATTGTAAGAAGTCCGCTTCAGATGAATGAAGAACTAGAGCCTCCCAGAAGCCTGAATCGCTCACCTGATCTCTTATGCTAAAGCCTCTTACCTAGTGTGCAACATGGTATACATGTACTTGGTAAGTAACGTTAAAGAGATTAGTTAGGATAGAAAACACTTTTAAGACCAAGAATACAATGTTACAAAGCTTTCCATTTGAAAAAAAACACAAAAAACAAAAAAGCAAACATATTAAGTTAAAATTGATTAAAAACACTTAAAAGGATGATCTGACAATTTTGACCCTGAAATCATTTATGTAGATCTTAATGAGCTGAACAATTTTGCAAACTATTCCTCTAACTCTTATGGCTTTTAAGAATTAAGTCCAAAAACTGTGAAAATGGTCAATTTTGACGATTAAGGGGAAATAACTCCTATAAGGAGTCGTCCCACAACATTGACTCAATGAAGAGTTTTGTAGAGCTTTTAATGCTGAAGAAGGAATTTGCTTCGGATTTTCTCTATCTCTTATACTTTTTGAGCTATAAGCTAAAAACTATGGTCTGACCGCCCTGTTCTATTTTTAGTAGCAGCCGCCATGTTGGTTGGTTGACGTTCACAAATTACAAACTTGGTAGAGGACATCCTAAAGATCAAGTGTACAAAGTTTCAAAGCAATCCTACCAGTGGTTTCAGAGAAGAAGATGTTTGAAGAAAAGTTAACGGACGACGGACGCTTAACGATGACAATAGCTCACATGGCCCTTCGGGTCAGGTGAGCTAAAAAGTGGACAATAAGTGCCCAGTGGAATGTCGATAGTTTGCTGAAAATGACACACCAACCAAAAAGTACAAATATGCTACATGTATCTATAATTAAATTCGTCATTATTTTAGTACAACCAACAGCAAAAACTGACTGAACCACCATTAACCATAATTCGCATATTTTTGATAATGATTGATACCGACAAAACGTAAACAAATTTGATAGGTCGTGATGTAAAAAATGTTTATTAAACAAGGATCATAGAGACAAATGTTTAGAGGGTCATTTCACAAATTACATGCCCTTGCATATCGTTTGGGTTGATAAGTATACCGATGAAAGTGAGATTCAAATTTGTTTCAAATTTGTAACATTTTTATAATAATTTGAAAATTGAAACCGTTGTTTTGACGTATATATTTAGTACTATATTGATTTTTAAGTTCAAATTGGATATGCAAGACCAGGAATGACGAGGAGCAAATTAAATAAGATACAACTTTAATGCCCAGTTCTCATGGACAAATTATTATCAAACCATGCAAGGGGGTTTCGTTTATATAATATTTGAAAGATAAATAAGTCTCGCTTCTGTCAGGTTGCCCTTTACGAATTTGAAAAAAAAAGTAGCTGATTTCGAGAATAAAGTGTTTCTTTCATTCTGTGATCGTAGCTGTTTATTCTAAAGTAGTACTCTAAATAAGGTTCACGTAGTGGACAGATCATCAAAATGGTTAATTTTAGCATAATTTGACTTGTTTGTATGCATTTTGACATCAAAACCAATTCGAAAACTAGATATGTTTATTTGAATATTTGTTTATTTCAAAGATAACTTTTGACTGGTTATATTGAGAAAGGTTTTGCGGGGAAATTTACCGCAAGTTTCACTGTTTAATGAAACTTAATTTCGATTGATTAAATCTTTAATAAATTTTTATTATGTAATCTTATCGAATTCCATGATCAAATGTATGCTTTTTGTCATGTGCCTAAACATTTATGAATTTTGCTGGATTTTTCGTGCACTGATAGTTAAAACATGATCAGCACGGTGTACATTTATATTTTATGATAATGCTTGTTCACTATTCCAATTTAGTGACACCAGTTTCTCTCTTTCTAAGTAATTGTGGCTGTATATCAATACTTACAGTGCAGATATATCGATAACAAAGAATTCGGATGTACTTAGTTGGAAAGATGGACTAATAACGTTCACTTCAAACTTTGGAAGCACTGAAAAATGTTTAAATGCAACTATTTTTAACATAGTAGTACGCTTTAAACATTTGAATTGGAGTATGTCATTTGTTACGGGTGTTCCAAAGCAAGAAAAAACTGCTTACTCTTCATAAGCACCTGAGTTAACTCTCGTTTCGACTTGAGTTCAAGTTGCTGAGTGCAGTTTAGTTATAATGTTATTTTTATTGTTTTGGAATTTTTTCGTGGGGATAATTTTTTGTCTACTAATTTTTTCTTTGTTATTTCAGAATTATAATACTTGATAACCCTTTAGTACATGTTATTTCAGAACTATTATACTTGATAACCCCTAAGTCTACGTTTGCTTCTTGCTCAAACTTAGTGAAAATCATTATTTTATCCCTCTTAATGTTCACTTGTGAATTGTCACTTATTTTTGTAAGTTGTGTCACATACACTTATTTCACACTTCATTATGACAACATTCCTTGCGATTTTTTGAATAAGTTCTTATCTTTTACTTAAAACATTGTAAGATAACTTCGTCCTTTTTATAATATTAAATGAGAAGCAATTTTATAGAAGTCATCATCCACTCTCATAAGCAAATATGATGTTTCTTTCTTTTACTCTCGGGGCCTGGGTGGCCGAGTGGTCTAAGGCGCTGGTTTAAATACCACACTATTGATCACTAGCCGATCACCTCTCAGCTGGTGTTCGAGTACCGTTTGTATTTTACAAAAAAGGGACTTCCCCAAATGTATGTGATTAGGTTTGTCAGTTACCTGCCCAAGGTCAGTGGTTTCCTCCGGGTACTCCAGTTTCCTCCACCAATAAAACTGACCGCCCTACATGGCCCAGGTGCGTCGATAAAGGGCGTTAAACACCAACACACACACACACACACACACACACACTCTCTCTCTCTCTTACTCTGCTTAATCTCCCGGACCACCTGCGATCACTCTCGCTTCAACTTGAGTTTAATGCTATATTTGTTTTGTGTTTTTTTGGTGTTGTTCTCGTTCATGTTTACTGGTTATGTCTGCCCTTTCGGACTTTTGCCATTTGGATAACCCATTGGTACCTCTTTGCTTCTTTCATACCTACCATATTTTTCCACACTGAATGTCTTCGATCTTTGTTCAGCCTAAAAACCATAAAGTGCACACCCAGTGTTTGTTTATAAATATGAGAGCAAGCATCCCCTTAGTAAAAAGAATATTACCTTATCCACAGTTACTAAAATGCTTTTCAAATAATATACAATGCAATGTTATTTTTTTTTTTCATCATTTGTAGAAGCAAAACTATTTTGCATGTATTCTTATTTCATTCTTTGAGATTGTTTTGTTTTGCTTCATTGCATTGATATTGATACCTAAGTCTGAGAATGAGCCTACAAAAAAATCAAATATTGAAACATTTAATGTAAGTAAAGTATTAGATTACCTCAAATTTACCCATTGGTTTATAATAAAATTAAGATAATTAAAAAAAATGTATTCTGATGTAATTTGAATTATGGGAGTTTTTGTAACAAAATATTTCATTTATTTATATTTGTCATACAGAGTGTTCTGTGGTTTCAATTTAGAATTAAAAATGGTTTTTGTTTAAATGTAAAGAAAATCGTCATAAAAAAAAATTTCAT
Source organism: Arcuatula senhousia (assembly GCA_963971305.1). Lineage (NCBI taxonomy): Eukaryota > Metazoa > Mollusca > Bivalvia > Mytilida > Mytilidae > Arcuatula > Arcuatula senhousia. Next base: position 53,917,098 of record OZ020304.1, read on the forward strand.
GAAAACATAAGTCATTTGTAATTTTGTATCCCTTCATAAAAAAAAATGTCAAATTATAACATTTAGCTTACACATATTGAAAGTCTTATTAACTTATATTTAATGTTGGTAAAAATGGCTTCAGAATAATGTAAAAAAATGGTAATAAGCACAGAAAGTAACGGAAATATTAAGGGTAACCGATTACTTTTTGCGCATATCAATAGATTAACGAATTTTACCGGATTTGACACGCTGAATGGACTATTGGCAACGCGACGGATGTGCTATAGCAAACAGGAACTGCTTAAACTTCCGGAGCACCTGAGTTCACTCTTGTTTCGACTGGAGTTCGCGTTGTTGATTGATATTCAGTTATTTTGTGTTTCCATGTTTAACATGTGGTCTGTTTTTGTCCCGTTCCCGTTGGTGTTTACTGGTTTTGTCTCTGCCCTTTCGGACTTTTGATATTTGGATACCCCATTGGTACCTCTGCTTCTTTTATATACCAAAAAATAAATCGTATAATGTGTAACCTGACCGTATCCCGATGCTATTGGTAATAAAAGTGACAACACATACGCGGGTTGACAGAAACCGCGAAAATAAATCTCGCGAAATTATCTATCTAATGCAAATCATATACAAACATAATCACAAACCGCGAAAAAAACCCCGCAAAAATGTTTCACATACCGTATGACAAAGTGAGTGAGTGAGTTGGTGCTTTAGAAACCACGAAAATTTACCCCCGCGAAAATAACCCGCTATAGGTAATTGAATGATTTCATGATCATTTTCAATTTTTGTTCAAGACTAAAGCCTGACAAGATTAGCTTTTTAAAAAAGCTGAGGTCATTCGTTTGGTGTTTTTAAAGAATAAGAATTATTTAATAAGACAAAATAGTGTATGATAAATGGTTGTTTATAACGTTTCATAGAAATCAAATAATTTAGAAATATCGTAAGGAAACTTGATTTGGAATAGAATTATTAAACTCAACAAACTTAAGGAAAAAGAGCAATTAAAACTTTTTTTCATAAACTCTATCAATTCGTCATACAAATGTGTCAATCTAACACGTTTTTTGTGGATAAATAGAAAAGATTCGAACTTTTTAACCACCCTACCTAATGTTAAACTATTCTCATGTACAGTTTTTGGGGGAAAAAACTTGATGGAAATTCATAATGACGTATATATACTTACATGTACGGGCGGACAAAAGTAAAACTTGGGACCAATAGAAAAGAGCACATAAAACAAAATGCAATTACAAAATCAACTTAACTGCAACAACAACATTAACTATACAGTCCAAACATAGTTTTCCAAGTTTCTACTCCTAGCGTGTCTGATGAAGGTTAATCCAGAAAAGCGCTTCACACGCAGTGAAATTTGTCTTTTGTATATTTATCACAGTCATTTCAATATGTGGATCGTGTCTTTCTGGCACACATTCCATATTCTTTCGTTTTTAATATTATTTCAGAGTTTGGCTTTAGTGCCGTGTGGAGGTCGTAGAAAGCTTCCCCGTGCTTCAGTTGTATGCTCTTATATATTTTCGAGTACTGGAATGTGTGTTGGAAAAACACAATTTACATATTTCCAAAATTTGACAACGTTTGGATATTTCTTTAAAAATTGATAATTTATCTGTTTGGTCATTGTTGTAATATTTTTTGGCTTCCGTTTTTGTTTAATCAAATCTTATATGCTACCGGTTTTCCAAGTTTTCTACTCCTAGCGTGTCTGATGAAGGTTAATCCAGAAAAGCGCTTCACACGCAGTGAAATTTGTCTTTTGTATATTTATCACAGTCATTTCAATATGTGGATCGTGTCTTTCTGGCACACATTCCATATTCTTTCGTTTTTAATATTATTTCAGAGTTTGGCTTTAGTGCCGTGTGGAGGTCGTAGAAAGCTTCCCCGTGCTTCAGTTGTATGCTCTTATATATTTTCGAGTACTGGAATGTGTGTTGGAAAAACACAATTTACATATTTCCAAAATTTGACAACGTTTGGATATTTCTTTAAAAATTGATAATTTATCTGTTTGGTCATTGTTGTAATATTTTTTGGCTTCCGTTTTTGTTTAATCAAATCTTATATGCTACCGGTTTTCCAAGTTTTCTACTCCTAGCGTGTCTGATGAAGGTTAATCCAGAAAAGCGCTTCACATGCAGTGAAATTTGTCTTTTGTATATTTATCACAGTCATTTCAATATGTGGATCGTGTCTTTCTGGCACACATTCCATATTCTTTCGTTTTTAATATTATTTCAGAGTTTGGCTTTAGTGCCGTGTGGAGGTCGTAGAAAGCTTCCCCGTGCTTCAGTTGTATGCTCTTATATATTTTCGAGTACTGGAATGTGTGTTGGAAAAACACAATTTACATATTTCCAAAATTTGACAACGTTTGGATATTTCTTTAAAAATTGATAATTTATCTGTTTGGTCATTGTTGTAATATTTTTTGGCTTCCGTTTTTGTTTAATCAAATCTTATATGCTACCGGTTTTCCAAGTTTTCTACTCCTAGCGTGTCTGATGAAGGTTAATCCAGAAAAGCGCTTCACACGCAGTGAAATTTGTCTTTTGTATATTTATCACAGTCATTTCAATATGTGGATCGTGTCTTTCTGGCACACATTCCATATTCTTTCGTTTTTAATAGGTAACTTTAAGTGTTCCGGCGGAAAAAATATTGAAATTCTGCTTGTTATAACAAACTGTTCACTTTATCAATGGTCAAGTCCCGGGTGGCGAATAGGCTTACAACAGAAACCATCTTTATTATCGTAAAAGGCGGCTAAGGGTCTTTAGATTTTGTGGGGAGTGTCATGTTTCCTGCAATTCTCTTTGCTGACAGCCAAGAAGTGCACGCTATAGGCTGAATATTTCGATCACTTTTCCTATAAGCAACACACATTAAATAACTTAACTTTTGACACAACTTAACATCAAAATCAAACATTTTCAGTAGAAATTTTCAAATTATTAAGTAATAATACAAACCCTAAGACCTTGGTCTTTCTCTAAGACGTTGACGATAGTCTAAATTTATTCTATTTGATACATTTTTCAGTGTTTATCTTGTGCTCTTCATATTTTAGTTATGGCCGTTTAATTACTTCAGTGTTTCTAATTGAGTTGCTAGTGGGTAGGTTGCAATAGGTTGCAATAGTTCATTTGCTCATCTATACATAGTTAGCTCATTTGGTGGAGCATATTGTTTACTATCAAAGGAACTATATTTTCACTTGATTTTAAAACAAAATATCATAAATGATATTTATTTTTTATAGTACAAATACCAAAGGGTAAAATAACCTAAAATCGTTAATTTCACAGTATATGCTACATATTTGACAGTAAAAACCATGAACTGAGCTTTAAAGTAGCAAATTAACTAAATAAACATGTACACCCAACTTGTTTAAGTAGACGAATCGCGTGTCAAAGCACATGAAATAATATTTAGTCTAAGAGCTTTTTTGTTACAGAAAATAAATGTGCCCTTCTATGTATTTTTGAAATTTGATTAGATTTCTTAGCTGCTGTGAAAAGCATTCCGAATTAAAGAAAGAAACTTCTATAAATTAAAATCTTCTTTACGTCGTCAAAAAATACATTATTATAGACATATTTAGACACAGCTAGATGTTTAATCTTAAGACAAGCCTTATCATTATTTTTTTGTTACAAATTTTATCTTTCATAAGAAATGCTGGGTCCTGGGAAGAAAACACTTGTGTGTTTTATTCTTAGAGTTTCTATTTTTATTATGAAAGTTAACCTTATTTGAAAATAAACGGGAACAAAAATGGTTCAAATGTTAAAATTCTAGGCTGATCGGGATCACAATGATTGTGTAACAAATTGACCTACTAAGCTCGATTCTTTCACCGCAAAACCGTTTTTGCAACGATAAATGATTGTTGAAAATAAACTGGAACAAATACGGCTCAACTGTAAACATCTTAGGTTGATCGGGAATGTGTAACATATTGACCTACTAAGCTCGATTCATAGATATTTATAAAGTAAAGTGTATATTTTAATACTGTTTTCTTTTCTTTTAGATTCTAACTCTTTATTTAAAATAGAATAAGATTACACACATTTAAAAGAGGGCCATGTTTGCTTAAAGTAATTAAAGCATGCAGATTGTGTAGCTTAATGATCACATATTAAATTATTTAATCTTTTTAGATAAGCAGATTTTTAAGTTGTACAATGTTTACATCAAGTTTAACAAAATTTACCATGCAGCGACTTTAAAACTTTATACATCTCTATATGTCATTCGCCGAGGCGAATGACAATAAAAGAGACCAATACCATCGTAAAAGTACATTTAAGAATTATCCTCTTTCCGTTAAAACCTTGGTATAAGTACATTGTGCAAGACATTTAAATTTCCAACAATTGGTAGTGACCCAAACGATCCCTTTAAATCTTTTATTGTATTGAAAAATTGAATAGGCAGTTCATGATCATTGAATGTCACGCATCAATTAATTCTTACCCACAATATAAGATTGATGAGCAGTAAACTTAAACTTTATTAATTTGTGACATGACATAAAACTTTCTTTATTATTGTAGAAAGGTTTTGGGTACTAAATTGAAACTTTATGAATAAATAATTATAATATCTCACAATTCTATTTTGGAAGACGATGAATAACAAGTATCCAATGCAAAATGTTCTTTACATACCAATATTTCACTTGGAGCTTTGATCTAGATGCTTAAAAAGTTAGAACTTTTCGGATATTTAGATATGATGGCAATAATGGATTTTAGTCCCTGAAAAGTTAAGTTGGCCTTTCCATAGTAGCAGAGTCTAAGTTAATAGCCAATTGTATTTTCCTTTTGTGTGCTAGTGGTAAAGGACTTTCCTCAAACATAACATCTAGATCAACACTCAAATCAGACAGTCGTTATTGAACTACTGTTCCTAAACTCGTTTTCTCATATTTTAGGAATTCTGGACCAAGTTGAACAAGGAATTCTTTTGTAAAAATTTCCATTCCAAACACTTTGAAACATAGCTAAAAATGACATGAATTAAGTAAATCTTGGCACATCTAAAGTTCCTAAAAGGGGTACTAAGCTTTTGAAATAAAGGCAAACATTCATTTCTTTCTAGATTTTTGAAAACAAAAAAAAATAAACTTCTTATCAACATATTACTTTATCAATTTATACTACCATTTTGGAAATTGATATTTTAAAAAAGGATATTTATTTAGAACATGTAACTATATTCGCCCTTAAAATGAACCATTCCATGAGTGAAACATGTATTATAACCTTAGGCACTTTTAATCGTAGGATTATCTTAAGTTGTAGCTTGTGCATTTTAGTAAATAAGTATGAGTCCATTGTTTACAGAGGTTTTATAAAAATGGCGTAAAACTTGACCAAACAATTATTCAGTCAATTGAATATTAATAAAACAAGAACAAACACTACCGTTGTGATTTTTTTTTATTTTATGAAATCGCTGGATTTTCTTTACATTGTCACTTAAGTTTAGAAAGTAATTTACAATTTATATTTTCATAAACTTATTGTATCTTGTAATTGAAATGTATATTAAACAGCATTAAATCAGGTATGAAGTTTATACAGCATAACCTCAAGTGTCAAGTTGTAGGAATGAGCAACATAATAACTTATTTTTTATCAATCATAAGTTCCAAATGAAATATTGGTATATAAAGAAGATCTTGCATTAGATGCTTGTTATTCGTCGTCTTCCAAAATAGAATTGTGAGATATTATAATTATTTATTCATAAAGTTTTAACAGGTCGAAGATTTTACCTTTTAAGGATAATGTTTTCGTCAAATTTTTAACCAATAGTTTTTGAGAGAGTATAAATAATTACGATCGCCAACACGTGCTTTTTATGAAATAATTAAATATAACATTACTCGCAAAACATATCTTTAAAATGAGCGGTGAAAAAATTGATTGTTGTATTTGTATCAATGTTAAATTAAGAATAAACATATTAAAGAAACACTTTTTCACCCAAACAGCTTTGACAAGTAGGGAGATTTTATTGCCATGTTTACCTTTTTGTTTGTCCATTGACCAATACACTTAATAAAATAGAAGTCAATAAGTGGAACATAACATTACTTTACAAGGATAATTTACCCATATTAAACAAAATAACGTTTAAAACCAATGATAGTTGATATTTGCGAAATATGAGCGAGGAAGTTAAAGAATACATGTTTATGTTAGGAACTTTTCTATCAAACCGACGAAAAAGTTTTACCATTTTTCCCCATTTGAAAGGTCAATCTTTTACATTTTTGATTGATTAATAGGTCAAACGAAATCTAGAAAACCCGACCTGTTTAACTTAATACCCAAAACCTTTTAACATATATGCAAAATAATATAGAAAGTTTTATGCCATGTCACGAATTAATAAAGTAAAAGTTTTCTGCTCATCAATTCTATATTCTTAGTCAGGATTAATTGATGCATGACATTCATTGATCATGAACTGCCTATTCAATTTTTCAATACAATAGAAGATTTAAAGGGATCGTTTGGGTCACTACCAATTGTTCAAAATTTTAAATGTCCTGCACAATGTACTTATACCAAGGTTTTAACGGAAAGAAGATAACTGTAATATTTTCTTGGTTTATTGAACCATAAACTGAATTTTTCATGGTGCACATTGAACAATCCGCGAAATTAAAATTTAGTAAAAAAGAATGTCCATGAAAATATAAAAAATTCGGTTTATTAAATCGGCGTATTATTATATATACACCTGTTAATCACATTGCACGTGGCGTCCGTGCATCTTCAAACTGCAAACTTCATAATTCTATTCCGGTTTCAACTGGATTAGATAATACTTTCTTTATGATATTAGGCGTAGTTTAAATGATCGTTAATCCAATCAAATGCTTTTGAGTTTTTAAAAGTTTGCAAGTAAATGTACCTACTTTGCTTTGAATGCAAATGCAACTAATATTTTTTTTTTAAATTTACTTATTATTATTTGAATAGGGATTAGGGGTTGCTTCTACTTACCATTTGTTTAACATATATCCTCCAATTGCCAAGATTAGTAAGTGTTGATAACTGGAATGATCCTCCAAATACCCCAAATACTGGTTTGACCTTAAGAAACTGTTGCACACGGTTTTTCTTCGGATCCTATTGATAAAGGAGCAATCTGACAGATATGTATGTCCGAATAAATATAGATTCATTTTGAATGGTTTAAAATTAGAAAATTAGTTTTTAAAGACGAAGTCTGAGATTTATGATTTTAATCAAATAAAAAAATAAGATCGTTAAGGAAAATTTGACGAGTTTTTTACCCGTGCTTGCCACAGTGGTGGAAAGCAGACTTGTACATATATTCATTCATTACTGGAGCAGTTCCAGGTTCTCCTGATAGAGGAGGGATTTACCAGAGGTAACAGGTAACAGGTTAACAGGAATTTTGAAAGCCATGATGGCACTATAATGGAAATCAATCACAATTACAGTCCTGCAACAATAAAATTCGAAAAAAAAAATCTGCATTTTTTTGTAATAACATGGCAATGTTAAATCATATGCGAATATTTGTAAATAGTAGTTTTTAAACTAAATCACAAAAGCATTGTAACTGACTTATGAAACCACGTATTTTTATATGTAAAAAGTATAAGCTACTGATATCATGATATGTTATGTAAAACTACCTGTATCCAGATATCCATTTCACTTCTCAAAACTTTAAGATTGGGATCAGTACCAAAAACTCTGAACTGCACTACCAGTTGATCAAATAGAAAAAAAAAGTTTCAATATTTGCATATATGCACAGTAATTTTGAAAACTAATAATTGAAATCAAAATTACAATAAAAGTCCCAGGCAAAACTGAAAACTAAATTATAATAAAGATTAAACTATGCATCATGTATATGAAACCTGTTTGTAATAATTTTTTGTAATTAACACAGAAAATTCATAGTTTTGATGTATCCTTTGACACAAATGTGTTTGATGCCTCAGCGGACCAGCCTCGGGGAGAAAAAACTCCAACAGCAACACAGCCCACCAACAGCAACATCACCACCGATGTGAGAAATCAAAATGACGACAAAGTTGTAAAAGTTGTAAACATTACAGGTACCTAATTTCTTGTTGCCTGCTCTTGACTTTCAAGTGTTTTAATAAATATGAAATTGCATGATATGCTACACCAAAATAGCAGAAAAGTATTTTTTTTAAAAGATTTCTAGATAACATTTTGGTTACTGTTACATTTTATTAGTAGTTCAAGCATTTGACTCATTTGTTGTAAAATGAAAATGACTGTGATTGTGGCTAGAGGCATATAGAATTATCCAAATTATTATACTACTTTGAAGTGCTTTTAAGTTTGGAAAACAGCTCTGAAAGTTAAGCGTGTAAATGATCTTTGAACACTGCTACAGATCGCAGAATTCTATATGTGCTACAAGACTTACCAAGATCGCCAGGTTTATATGAAGCTTTGTCTGTCTGTATGAAGATAGACGATGATTTAGACAACGAACGTATATTGATAACATTTTTCTCAAAGTTGACAACACCAGAACACCTTACACGGAGAGTAAAGCCATAATCACCCCGCCTGACTGTGAGCGGAACCTACAATGATAAAGCCAATGTCTGATAAGTATACTTTCACTACATGAAATTCTAAACTCCAATTAAAATTTTTATGCATCCCACTTGTATCCTTAAACGCGCTTTAAAACATCGAATTAACATTTGTTGATTTAATGGCGTTTTGAAATTTTCCAAATTGGTATCTTTTGGTTGAATAAAGAGCGATCTGACCATGCTCCAGTTATTTCTTTTCTCTATATGTTTTAACTAATGAGGTGGTCGTACTCCTGGGGGATTAACTTCTTAAGTAAAGATGTACATGCATTAGCCAAAATATTGGTAGCCTTTTTTTTATGAAAATTTAATTGAAATTGGCAAAGTTTTAGGACAATTTATAAAAAAAGTTTGCTTTTTAATTTTCATTGAATCTAGTCTCAAATAAAATATGGGTCAAGTTGTGTCCACTTTTATATAGATATGCCCCATGAAATTCTGCATCAGCAATTAGCTGGGAGAAATTATCTTCATCCCTTATTACATTCGGTCACAATAATGGGCTATAATATATAATTATTAATTGAAATTTATTAATAAATTTAGGATTACAATTCACTGAATATGAATATTGGTAATAAAAATTGTCGGTTTACATATGAATGGGTCATGAAAGTTGTCGATTTTATAAAAATATGGGTATTGAATTCAAATCGCAAACGGCATATCCTAACACAAGAAACTACAAAGTTACCACCACGGGGATTCGAACGCAACCTTAAACGAATCCGATGATGAACTCCCAAAATAAATTAAGAAATCTCAATACTTAAACGGCCGCGAACGGCATATAATCGAATATTTTTTTTATAAATCGATGACTTTTTAGTATTTGTCTAGATTTTCTCAATCGTGCTTAGTGAAAATAACTATACTGATTAATGTTAATATTTGTTCAGTTATTTTTTTTAAAAAGCGTTGAATACTAATGCTTACTCGTAAAGTGATGACGGCTGGCTTCACTGAAAAAGAAAAGACATCAACGATACACTCAATATAATCAAGTGTTATTTCTTTTTATACCCCCCACTTAAAAAGTGGGGGGTATATAGTGATAGGGGTGTCCGTCCTTCCGTCCTTCCGTTACACTTCAGGGAACCCATCTCTTATCCGCAACTCCTCCTTAACCCCTTGGTGGATTTTCATGAAACTTTCACACACAATCTTTGTGACATAATGTAGATGTGCACCAACTATTCTAAAATTTGATCACAATGATTTTTGGAGTTTCCTATAACAAAACATGGACTTAGCCATTGACTACATGGGGTACCCATCTCTTATCCGCAACTCCTACTGAACCCCTTGATGGATTTTCATGAAACTTACACACAATTGTTGTGACAAAATGTAGATGTGCATCGTCTATTTTAAAATTTGATCAGAATGATTTTTGAGGTTTCCTATAGCAAAACATGGACTTAGCCATTCGACTACATGGGGGCACCCATCTCTTATCCACAACTCATCCTAAACCCCCTGATGGATTGTCATGAAACTTTTACACAATCTTTGTAACATAATATAGATGTGCACCTACTATTTGAAAGTTTGATCAGAATGATTTTGGGGTTTCCCATAGCAATACATGGACTCAGCCATTCGACTACATGGGGGTGCCCATCTCTTATCTGCAACTCCTCCTAAACCCCTCAATGGATTTTCATGAAACCTTCACACAATCTTTGTGACGTAATGTAGATGTGCACCTACTATTTTAAATTGTATCTGATAATTTTTTTTTGGGGTGGGGGTATTTATTTGTGAGCTGCGGCTCACAGTTTTTCTAGTTATTTATGCTTCTTTTTCTTCCTATTCAGCAAGTTTTTTGAAACCACAATAATGGTCGATATGGATAACCAGTAGAAAAGTTGATTAATGCAAAAAGAAATAAACGAAAAAAAGACTGCTTTACACTCAACGTCATTTTTTTTCACTGACATGACTGATACAAGTTCTTAGATCTTATTTTTGAAACAACGATTCATTTTAACTATGATCTAAATTTTCTCCACTAATTTAAAGCATTTTTAAACGTTACCCAGGATAAAATATTAGATAAATATTATCAAGATAACCCCTTACTTACTTTGAAGATAATTTCTGGCATTGGTTACAGCTACTGTTCTATTTTTCCTGTCTAAGAGTCTTGCTTGCACAGTAATTCTTCCTTTTCTGCCAAGAAGGGATGCTATACATAGGTGTAAATCATCCCCTGGCCTTATTGCCTTTGGTGCAGTAGCAATATACGTGCTTTAATGTATAATAGTAAGGAGAGTTGACCAAGTTATATACATTATGAACCTTCATGCAAGTTTTGTTCTATGTCAATTGGCAATATACATTTCATATATTGTGTAGCAATATCATTCTCTTAACTATTAATCGTTTATAATGATTATAAAGATCAGCTTTTTCTATTTAGATAAAAAAAAAGTTACACGTTCTTTCGTTCAAAAGAATTTGCCGATATCATTGATATTACGATAACAGCCATGTCTAACCCGACAACTACTCGAACATTTACTAGAAATACTTATTGCAGAAATCTCTCCAGACCCTGTAATACTTCACCTGTACCTATTCACATTCAACTACATCATGTACTTGAAGCAGATGAAACATTACAGTGTAAGTGTACACGTACGCTTTCATCTTAGAAAATCTAATATTCAGAAACCAGAAATTTCTTAGCGTTTCATCCTTACTTTAACTTACTTTTTACATGCCACAACACAGAGCATTGACACTAAAAATAAAAGTTGACCTTTCATTTTTAATTGTCGGCCTGAAAGTAGAATAAAACAAATTTTTGAACTTGTGCTTTTGAATTTACAAAATTACCAAACGTTGACGATCAATCTTAATGTCCAAGACAAAAGACAAAACAAAGGAGGACACACCGGAAACATTGAAGATCGCAATGGTCCTGATTTAGTTCATGCATCTAAGAAAATAATGGTGGTTAATACCAGGTTTTATGGCGCACCAAACCTCCATTATCCATTGCAATCTTGATTTAAACATGTTGATTGAAATAATGATAACTATAGAATACTTAATAGAATAGAATATAGAAAAAAAACTTTCAATAACTAATGTGTCTATTCCAACCATTGCTGTTTCTGGTCTGAGATTTATCCTTATTTAGTATTGTTAGATTCATTTCATGTATATTTTGTCCCTTTGGGTTAAATAAAGAGAAGATTCAGACCATGTACATTACCGACATTGATCTGCTTTTGAAACTTTTTATTTTTTCAATGACCCCAACTGGGGTATGTTGAATACAAATAAACAAATATTAATATTATATGCAATAAGTAATCAAAGACAACTTTTGATTATATTATAATTAAGTGTAACGTCGGATTTAAATTATAGTACACAAGCTTAAAAAGGAAGGCAATATCAATTAACAACAGGTAGTATAATCTTACATAGTTTAGCGACATTTACTTTTGTTTTATAGTCGTTAGAATTGAACAAGTCATAAATTTTGAACAGGTCATGAATATTAAAGTATTTGGATGCTTAAAAGAATCTTAAATTAACAATTGATTTCTTTCCACAGAGAAAAAATTACATTCAAACAAATAGTAAAATTCATTACAATCACATATATCACAAATACAATCATCTTTTTCAACTCATCCAGAGAGAGATGATCGTATTTGTGATATCTGTGATATGGATGTAATAGTGATGAATTTCACTATTTGTTTAGATGCCATTTCTACGTCATCTTTACTGGTTCTATGGGCTTCTGAATCCCGGTCATTTTACTCTATAGAAGACGGCAACGAAATTAAAAGAAAACTGTCTTATTTTGTGCTAAAAAGTGCTCTACCTGCAATGTAACTTTTTTATTTGTTCAATGTCTCAAATGAATCGTAATTAAATACAGAACATCCTTTTGCTCACTGTTGAACGTTTGTCATTTTTAACAACGTTATTAATTCCTCCGCCGAGAACAATTTCCGGAGATAATACGAATCTCGCGTTTGTAGTCATCTTGTTTGTTTTTTTATTTACAATATTAAAGAAACGTATTATCGTGACGGTCATGTTCATTTTAACATAAAATATTTCACAAACCTTCTATGCTACTGTCAAGACAATGGTCTCCCGTGTATAATAATGCATTTTTATGTTTTGTTCTTTTATTATATAATGCAGAACTAATCTCCTTATTTCTACAAAATATTCTGGTTAAGTGTGAATAAATTATCTGATTTCTGTATACATTTTATTTTTAAAATGTAAATACTAGTAAGAGGAAATGCAAATGCAATTTTTCCAAGTCTTTTTGCAACCATACTTGTGTGCCAATCTGTGGTAAGAAAATATGATTTATTCGTCATTTAGAAAGTAATAAATTGTGATTTTACCAAGTGAACTCAAATGTAAAGTTACTTGCATAACTTTTACTAATCTTAGTAACATATGTTACAAGGAATTAAATCATGATTTTATGTTCTGAGAGTTTCAATTATATATCATTAAGTAGCGTATGTAAGCAATGGTTTAGTATTTATACAATTCATAATTTATATTGATACAGTGACGGATCATTCCTAGACGGTTAATTAGGTAGCAAATTACCGTAAACAATATTGTCAATAAAATTTTAAAGATCAGTGTTAACAGGCCGTGATAGAAAATCATATTTTGACCAAATCGTATAATATTAATAATTGTTTATTCATGCGGTCACAAAAATGCTCTATGAGCAGCTTGCAATATGACAAAGCTTTAAAAATAGCATATTATTATATAATAATTGGTTTGCATTTAGTATTTCAATATGGTCAATATGTAAAAGATTACAAAGTAAAATTGAGAAAACTAGAGCTAATAATGTATAAACGAGTAAGAAAACAAGCCAAATTGAAACCAAATAAATAAATAAGTGTACATGATATTTAGAAACATCTAAATTTCTTATCAATCTGTTCCTGATAATATGATTTCAAATTTTGAATCGTTACTCCAGAGCTTGCGGGAATTACATCGATTTCCTTGACAGAGCGTCACATTTGACACAAATTGATGACACAGTGTTATGTTTCTCCACGTTTGCTGTCTTCGCTCATGAAATTTTACGGTAGAAACTGTGCACCCGTAGACAAATTTGGGATTTCTATCTCTCAAATAAGTGGAAATGTTGGTTTGTCGTAAAAATTTGTTTTGTCTTCTCTTACCGGATTTGACACACTGAATTGGTGTGCAATAGCAGGCAGGAAACGATTACTCTATCGGAGCACCTAAGTTCACACTTGTTACAACTTGAGTTCGCGTTGATGATTTCCGTTCTGTTGATTTTGTGTTTTGTGTTTCTTTGTGCTGTTCTTGTTCATGTTTTGTCCATTCGGACTTTTGACACTCGAATGCCCCATTGGTGCCTTTTAGTTTCTTTTAACAGTAGAAAATATTTAAAATGAGCAATATAAAGATATTAATGTTTTATTAATATGTATATCATCTGTATTTGTACCTATTTGTTTATTAGATTGCTTTGGTCATAAATGCATGAACATAAAAAGCACACCATGATTATCGTAATTATCATCGTTATAAAATTCCAACAAATATCGTAAATAGCTTGTAAGTTTCACAGTTTGATTATTTGCTTAGTCTTCACTGATGAGTCTTCAATAGACAAAAAAACGGCCGTACATACGTGTTATGGTCATTTTCTCCATTTTTATCATATTTCAAAATTGTCTAAACCCTAAGGTTCTTCCTACCCCAGACATAGGTTGATTATCTTAGTAATAATTTGGTTTCCCAGATTGGTATTTTTGGTTTTATTGTTCTATTCTCTTCATATTCATATAGTGTTTGGCATTTTTAATATTTTTGCTAGAGCGCCTCTGATGAGTCTTGAATAGACGAAACGCACGTCAGGCGTAGGAGAATTTATTATCTGGAACTTTGTTGTCATTTGTATTTCATAAAATATCAGTCGCAAATTGAAATTATTTGCTTTGAACATTGTCAGAATTTTGTTCTATTATTGAAGGCTTGTGTTCCAAAATACTCATTTTTCTTAAAATTTGAAATCAATCATCTTGTTTCCTTTAATTGTTGAAACGACCATGAACCCGGACAGGAAACTCATAGGTTCCTCAAAGAACGTTAGATCAATCAGGTGATGATATTGACACCCTTATACGAGAGGAAATGTATGTTATTGAGAGAAAAAAACCCATCGCCTTTGAAAAATCCTTTATTGATTATAACCCCCCTTATTAAATAAAACGGAACCAAAAATAAGTGAAATTTGTTTCTAAGTAATTTCGGTTTTAAACGTTTATAAATATTGAGAGACCGTTGAAAGAGATTATCCTTTCTGTAACATCAATAACCAAATATGGTATAAAATGTGTGTAACATACATCTAAAACAAGATTCCAAGTTGTGATTCAGATCGGCATATTTCTATTTTGATAAGGTATATATAACAATAAAGTTAAACGGCTGTATTTAAGGGATTGTACTTCACGAACCAATCAAATTGCTTTTTCATAGTTTTCACATTACTCCTTAATAAAACTTTTCGAATCATGATAATTGCAAATACTATAAGATCAAAATAACAAAAAGAAGAGGTTGTCAAAGTCTGTCAAAGCTTACAACTAAAATTAAGGATTCAATAACTTGAAAACACAAAAACAGTTTGTGAGCACATGGACAAAGAAAGTTTAATAACGACCAAAAGTATCAAAGTATAACCGGTCAATGTCATGGATGAAACCGCAAAATCTAAGGTATCTCGTAAGCTTTTTGTCATTTTCTCTGGACTATGAGATTGATCATTCAAGTTCGGTAGTTTTGTTATTAACTTTATTTTAATAAAGTGTGATAAACTGTCTCAACTTTTATGGAAACTAGAATGGCGGTCTTCCATAGAAAACGTATGTCGTTTGCGTCTCAAAATATTCGGTAAACAGGAAGTAGATGAGTTAAGGATGTTCGCTACTATTATTGAAAATAAATAGGTTTCAAATTTGATGCCTTAAATGAAAAGATGTTAGTAAAAGGTATAAAATAAGCAAAAAATATTGATAGATTCGTGACTTCGTTTTTAAGATAATTGTTAAAGTTTTGGCGGGAAAAGGTTTTCTCTGACTTTTTCATAGGTTTAGCATAAGCAAGATTTCGCTGTTAAAACCCATGACAGAATAAATAGGATTTGATAAAACTTTGTCTATAACCTCTTTATGACATGTTAAAGACATTAATGACAAGAAAATAAGGGTTCGTGAGCAAAAATTTTAACCCTATTTAGATGGTAAAACCCAGAGGACCCCCCCAAAAAAAATGACAGAAATACCAAAACAAGACCAGTGAGCATCCTTAATTACGGCTATATAATCGCTTTAAACCATATAATACTATAGGAGGAAGCTACATGCCAATATCAAAATGGTGTGTCATGTAGTTACCCGGAAAACTGCCACAGAAATGGTTGTGACGCAGCAGGACGCAGTACGACGCAAGACGACAGATAGTGTCATAGTGGCTCCTATATGTCGCTTTGCAACTCATGGCAGGTGACATAAAAACTGCAGGGAAAAGCGAAATGTTCATAGAATATTCTACAACTGACTGCACAGGTCAGCTCAAAAGCTTAAAATCACAAGAAGCACTGTGATATTGAATAGCACTAGTTTGCATATCAAATTGCATCTTGCAATTGAAAGTAAGCAAAACCCACTTCAATAGTTAAAGTATTTATAATTTTTAAGACATATGTATTGAAATAATCGCAATCAATCCTAGTAGGTATCCAAAATGTCATCGGTTAGTTTGTCTTTTTGATCTTTTATACAAAGAGTGATTATCATTACATTCAGATGGTAATATATGTGTCATCTTAATAAAGGTTACAACAAAACTACCGAACTCAGATGATCAATCTCATATCTCCAAGATAAAAAAGGCAACTACAAACCAGAGAATTTGAAAATCCTGACTTGGAACATGCATTTCAGAAGAAATGGTGGGTTGAATCAGGTTTAATTGCACCGAGTCTCCCTCAATTAACCATTCTAAACACAAATGGTCAGGAAAATCATAAGCAATTGGATCTGTTGATGCCAAATAAAGATGATTTTTGAGACATTAGAACACGAGTTTGATTATGTGTTTTGCAGGTGTTAATTTTTTCTTGTGCTGAATTTTTAATTTGTAAAGGCTTAAGCTTTTCACTTTTGTTATTAAACTTTTCTTAATATGACAAACATTCTAAACGTATTACAAAACAATACATGTAAAGCCCCCAACCGGCACCATATTTCATCGTTTAAATGATTATACATTACATATATACATAATTCTGGTTAAATCTAGTACCACAAAACAAAACATAAACTTGAGAGTACATTATCTACATGCGTGTTGGAAAATGTGTGGAAAACTAAAATTTCAGTGTGTTTTAAACTTTCGAAAGCCATTACTCTCGTTAAAATTTGCCGACCAAAACTTTTAAAACAAACATGGTCTGTATCTAATCACAGTACAAGCACATACCAAATTCAGTTCATTATCTACAAGCGTTTGGAAAATAGTGGGAAAAAAAGATATCCTTTCTTATTAGAGCAAGAATTTTCCACAAAAAATCAAAGTAGGATTTGTGAGGTAGTCTTTACGAAAAAAAAATGGATTTTTTTTACAACTGAGCTGTGTTGACATTTATGAAAATAAGGAAGTGCATAGTATTAACTAAAGCCCATTGTATATTCATTATGTACCATGTTTGTTTTAAATTGTCCAAGCTCCTTGTAAATGAATATTAAACTATTATAATAACAAAATTATTTATTTCAATGTTAACATAATTCATATGTACACACTTCCAATCTGTCATCATTACTTCTGAAAAGTAAATTATAAAATGTGTCAAACGTTTGTATTACAGTGTTATTCATTATCTAAAACTGTTAATTAACTTAATTAACACAAACACAATTAGTGTTAATGTAAACTTCACAAATTGAATTATTGAAAAATAAAACAAAGAAATTGAAAATTCCCAGTAGTAATAGAACGCTTTTGGTAATTGATCATTATGTAACAAGAGGCTCCCAATAGCCTGAATCGCTCACCTGACTTAAATGCTTTTTTGACATTGAAAGGACTATCAGTTTAATAAGGGTTCATCAGACAACATCGATCAACTATAAGCATAATAATGTAGAGTTGACTTAGTTGAACATTTTAGCAATCAGGAGCTTTTTGTTTTTTCAACAGTTTGCCAGCTGTAAGGCATAAAAAGGTTATTTAGACATAAAAGGGACCGTAACTTCTATGAAGGGTAAATAAAAAAACTTCCATTATATTGATTTTTTGTATGGCTTTACTTACTAAACTGAAGTTTTTCTCTAGCTTTAACTGTTTGCAATATAATGGGGTAATCTTGTGGCAATTTTTATGCTTTAAGGGGAATAACTCCAAAAAGTACAAGTCCTACAATTTTAAATCAATTACAGATTTTGTAGATCTTTATGTGCCTAACAACACGCAATTTAAATTTCTCCAATATCTTTAATTGTTTTTGGGATATTGTGCTGAATATGTACAAAATTTTTTAAAAATAAAAAAAAAGGGCAACAACTCCTACATGGACGCTTAGATGTTCTTGAAATTTTCAGGGCAGGCAGATCTTGAGGTGCTGAACACTTTGACTTCGAAACAGAATGTTGATATCTGTCACCATTTACGAGTTATTTGCAAAAATCTGCAATTTACCCCTATGTTCTATTTTAAGACATGGCGGCCAAGTTTTTTTACAAATAAAAAATCGAAACGAAGTTATATAGCACCCATGCCAAAAAACAACAATACTAAGATTTGATGCAATTTATAATTAGGTTATGATGTTGGAGGAGTTAACGATTTTAATACAACAAATGAAGAATGCAAAATGGTTTATTTTAACGTTCTAAGGGGAATAACCCCTAAAAAGAACGAATTTTTCAAATATCCTATATAGTTCCCAAGATATTGAGATTGGAATGTACAAAATTTTTAAAAAATCAAGAAAAAGGGCAACAACTCCTACATGGGTGGTTAGATCTACAAATTTTCAGGGCAGGAAGATCTTGAGGTGCTGAACATTTTTACTTTGAAACAGATTGTTGATATCTGTCACCATTTTCGAGTAAGTTGCAAAAATCTGCAATTTTCCCCTATGTTCTATTTTAAGCCATGGCGGCCAAGTTTTTTACAAATCCAAAATCGAAACGAAGTTATAAGTTATGTAGCACCCATGCCAAAAAACAAAAATACTAAGATTTGATGCAATTTATAATTAGCTTATGATGTTGGAGGAGTTAACGATTTTAATACAACAAATAAAGAATGCAAAATGGTTTATTTTAACGTTCTAAGGGGAATAACCCCTAAAAAGAACGAATTTTTCAAATATCCTATATAGTTCCCAAGATATTGAGATTGGTATGTACAAAATTTAAAAAAATCAAGAAAATGGGCAACAACTCCTACATGGTTGGTTAAATCTTCTTCAAATTTTTAGGGCAGGAAGATCTTGAGGTGCTGAACACTTTTACTTCGAAACAGATTGTTGATATCTGATACCATTTTCGAGTTAGTTGCAAAAATCTGCAATTAACCCCTATGTCATATTTTAAGCCATGGGAGCCAAGTTTTTTTTACAAATCAAAAATCGAAACAAAGTTATGTAGCACCCATGCCAAAGAACAACAATACTAAGATTTGATGCAATTTATAATTAACTTATGATGTTGGAGGAGTTAACGTGACGGTACCCAAATTGCAACACCTTTGACGGTTTTTGTCTCGTATCTTTATCTGGGCACAATTGCTTAAAATTTTGGTCGGCTATGTTTTAAGAGTAATGTTTACTGTATTTATCCATACAGAAAGAATTTTAATATTTGACACACAAACGTCATAAAACAGATTTAAAGACACCTGAGAATGACCCTAACTTTTCACATCAGGAGTACCCAAATTGCACATGGGGGTAAACAATTTACTCCTTAACATTTCTCTTAAAAATCTTGCTTCATTATTGAAAGTGATTACTTTAATTTATTTTTATTAAAAAATCCTATCAAGAAAAGGTATGTCAAAAAAATTTAAAGGCATTTTATGACTCCCGGTCGGATTTTTAGACAATTGCACAGTATTCTCGAAAAGGGCTGCATAATTGTGTAATTTCTTGTTTGCAGCTAAAACAATGGTATAGACATGCAAAGTCCGTTGTAAATGAAGCATTTACATCTTTTAAATATTTAAAAACACTAAATACAAACATAACTGACCTGAAAACAAAGTTAATTTGAAGTCTAAATTTAGGTCTCCATTACGTCACCTAGTGCGGACGTGATAGAAAGCACTTTAATTTTAGTTTCGGGTTGAGATCTTGGAATATTCATATGAATTTTGCTGTCTGAATAATTTGACAACAAATGATATTTAGCAAAATGAAAAATATAAAACGATTGTCAAGATTTTCACCATCAACCAGAAGTCCTGTCTGTCGCATGACAATTTTCAGCATAGGGCCATATTGGATAAGGTATTCCACTATCATATACAATCATATTTTTTCTTTTAGAAATGACTTTTTTATTCATATTTTTGTTGAATACTTTAGGAAAATAATCTAATATTAATAATAGAAAAGAAAATCTAATATTACTTAACAATCCTGTTATTTTAGAACAATTCATGTAGAGTGTTGCAATTTGGGTACCTGTTGCAATTTGGGTAGCGTTACGTTAACAATTTTAATACAATGAATAAAGACTGCAATATTGTTAAGTTTACGTTCTAAGAGGAAAAACCCCTAAAAGGAACAAGTTTTTAATTAACTTTTATAATTTTCAAGATATTGAGCTTAATAAGTGCAAAATTTGGACTTTTTTTAAGGCAGGTAGATCTTGAGATGTTGTACGATTTAATTTACCCATAATTTTGATAACTGTCACCGTTTTTGAGTTATTTGCCAAAAAACTGCAATTTTCCGCTATATTTAATTTTTAGCCATGGCGGTCATGTTTTTTATACAAATCAAAAATCCAAACGATGGTATTATAGCACATATACCAATGAACTGCTGTAAGAAGTTTAATTGCAATTGGACGTATGGTGTCAGGAGTTAACGTTTGAAAAATAACGAACGGACGACGGACGCCAAGTGGCGGCGATAGCTCACGTGACCCTTCGGGTCCGATGAGCTAAAAAGCCCAAAATACTACATTCAAGTTTTAAAATGTTTAGATGAGACAAAATTGTCCAGATGTAAGTAGTTAGATTTATTGAAAACTATAATTTTATTTCCTATGCTTACACTTAAAATCTAACTATGATGATGATATTTACCTTAACCTCAACACAGTTTCCTGCTCCACACACTTCTATGATTGTTGCATCAGCAAGTGCTTTAGATTGATATGTCTCTATAACTTCATTACCTTAAAGTATAAAACATATACATATATAGTGAGTAATACTTAAAATATGTATAGTTGTCACGTTGATGAGCCTGTGCATTGAAAACGACTTTCATCGCCATAACATTTCAATTTTATATCATAATGATAAATTGACTAGTTTATGTCTTTTGAATTACATTTGTACTTTACTGATCATTAGTCAGTTTTATTTTCTGAGTAAATGGTAGTATTCACGTGTTACATTTATTCAGTTTACATGAATTGTCTTATGCTAAGTACATACTACGTAGAGTAATAAAAACGATCAAACCGACAAAACACACAAGTTTACTGAAGCTTAAGCTATCAGAACAAGAGAACATACATACACTTGAATTTGGCCTAATTGATAAACTGTTTTATGTTTTGTTCTTATGTTTTTTTAATCGATAGACTTTTGTTTGTATTTGTCTTTTTGATATTTTCTATTCTTTGTTAAAGAAGGGGATCTATCTCTGACTTTTCAGGACTAGATTTGAATTTTTTGCATTTTATTTAGACTTTGTGCCAATTGTAGAACATCGAGCAGCACCGGCTGGCCTTGTTAAAGGCTTCTGGTGGTTTTCCATCTTAGTTTGCTAAAAAACCCGCTTGTTATGTGAGCTGTGTCGCGTACACTTATTCATCCTCTTATATTTCTATTGGCTCAAAACGTTTGACAAATGTTTTTTTCTTTAAGGGGGAACTTGCAGGTGATCACATGACCAGCCAAAAATTAATTTAAACTTGCCATTTAACTTAATAATAAAAGGTGTTCAAGATTTTGAAATTCCATTTAAAAAATATTATAATGATATATTCTAAACTTTGTTTTGATATTAAAAGCATTAAAACTATTTTTTTCTTTATTATATTGTTTCATTTTATAAAATATTATTCAAACCTAACGGATTCTCAGATTTCTGCATTTTGACAAAGGGAGATAATTTATGTCTAAATTTGCTAATTTTGACAATTTTTTGACATATTTTTGTATTTATTTGAAAAACTAACTCAGAAGCACCCCCTTTTCTTCATATTATTTTAAAGCAATATAACAGCCAAATATAATATCAAAAAATTACAAAATTCTATTGATCAGATTTTTCAAAAATCCGAATTTTCCTTTAAAATTATGTACTTTCTTTAACATTTCAATGTAAAAAAGCCAACCTTCAGAACCAGTTATCTCAAAAACTAGCTCAGAAGCATGCCTTTTTCGAATTGGATTTTCAAAGTGTATCTCTTGATGTGTCTATTTACAAATTTTAAAGAAAATCTATTGACAGGAAATTTTTGGTGTTTGGTGCAAGTACCCCCTTAAATATCGTTTAAGATAAACTATAAAAACTGTAAACCACTTCTCACAAATTAATATCCACCATCACCCCTCTTTACGCAACAAGAGGCTCCCAAGAGCCTGAATCGCTCACCTGAACTACACAGATACATATATTTGTAGATATTATTGTGCTTAACCATTTGCAATTTAAAGTTCTGAAATATGTTGGTCAGTCTTTAAGATATTGGGCTTAATAAGTGCAAATTTGGCGAACATTAGGAAAAAGAACTCCCACATCAGCAGTCAGATCTTTTTTGAAATTTCAGGACAGGTAAATCTTAACATGCTGATCACTTTTGATTCTTGCATAATTTTGATAACTGAAACCATTTTAGAGTTATTAGCAAAAAAATGCAATTTACCCCTATGTTCTATTTTAGCCATGATGGTGGTCATGTTTTTTTACGAATAAAAAATCTGACAATAGAGTTGTAGCATATAAGCTATTAAACAATGGAAAATGGTAAATTTTGATGTGTAAGGGCCATTACTCCTAAAAGAAATGGTTCTACAGTTTTTACCTAATTACATGAAATGTAGATCTTGATGTGCTTAATCATATGCAATTTGAATTTTTTAAATATCTTGTATAGTTTTCAAGATATAGGGCTAAATAAGTGCAAAATTTTCAAAAAATCCAGAAAAAGGGCAATAACTCCTATGTCAATTGTTGGATCTTCTTGAAAATTTCAGAGCAGGTAGATCTTGCGATGCTGATCACTTTTGTCTCCTATCAGAATTTTGATATCTGTAACTATTTTTGAGTAATTAGCAAAATACTGCAATTTACCCCTATTTTCTATTCTTAGCCATGGCGGCCATATTTTTTGACGAATCAAAAATCCGAACGATAGAATTGTAGCAATTATGCTATTAAGCAACTGTGCCAAGTTTGGTTGAAGTTGAATGTATGGTGTCAGACAAGTTCATCTTTGAAATTCAGGGGAAAAATAATGAAAAATGGTAAATTTTGACGCTTTAAGGGCCATAACTCCTAAAAGAAATGGTTCTACAGCTTTGACCTAATACATGAAACGTAGAACTTGACATGCTTATTCATTTGCAATTTGAATTTTTAAATTATTTTGTATAGTTTTCTAGATATAGGGATAAATAAGTGCAAAATTTTCAAAAAATCTAGAAAAAGGGCAATTACTCCTATGTCGATTGTTGGATCTTCTTGAAAATTTCAGAGCAGGCAGATCTTGAGATGCTGATCACTTTTGTCTCCCATCAGAATTTAGATATATGTAACTATTTTTGAGTAATTAGCAAAAAGCTGCAATTTACCCCTATGTTCTATTTTTAGCCATGGCGGCCATATTTTTTGACGAATCAAAAATCTGAACCACAGAATTGTAGCAATTATGCTATTAAGCAACTGTGCCAAGTTTGGTTGAAGTTGGATGTATGGTGTCAGACAAGTTCATCTTTGAAATTCAGGGGAAAAGTAATGAACTAGAGGCTCCCAGGAGCCTGAATCGCTCACCTGATCTCTTATGCTAAAGTTTGAATAAATTTCACAAACTTTCAAGTATACAAAGTTTCAAAACAATCCTTTCAGTAGTTTCAGAGAAGATTTATGGAAATCAGTTTAAATTAATAGAAAAATACAGTTAAAAGGAAATAACTCCTGTAAGGACCTTTTGATGGTGAACATGAAAAGTTGCTTCGGATTTTCTCTATCTCTTATACTTTTCGAGTTATAAGCCAAAAACAATGGTCTGACCCCCCTGTTCTATCTTAGCAATGGCGGCCATGTTGGTTGGTCGACATGTATATAATTCACAAACTTGGTAGAGGACATCCTAAAGATCAAGTGTACCAAGTTTCAAGGATATCCCTTCAGTGGTTTTAGAGAGGAAGATTTTTGAAAATCAGTTAAAATTAATGAAAAAAAAACAGTTAAAGGATAAATCTTAAATGGCTGATCTGACAATTTTGACCCTTAAATCATTTTTGAAGATCTGAATGAGCTTCACAATTCTGCAATGCTTACTTTTCCTCAAGCTCTAACGGTTTACAAAATATTGTCCAAAAACTGCAAAAATGGTCAATTTTGACGAGTAAAGGGCAATAACTCCTATAAGGAGTTGTTTCACAATTTTGACTCAATTGAGAGATTTGTAGAGAATATAATGCCGAACATGAAAAGTTGCTTCGGATTTTCTCTATCTCTTATACTTTTTGAGTTATAAGCCAAAAACAATGGTCTGACCCCCCTGTTCTATTTTTAGCAATGGTGGCCATGTTGGTTGGTCGACGTATATATAATTCACAAACTTGGTAGAAGACATCCTAAAGATAAAGTATACCAAGTACCAATGCAATCCCTTCAGTGGTTTTAGAGAAGAAGATTTTTGAAAATCAGTGTAGATTAATGAAAAAAAAACAGTTGAAGGGGAATAACTCTTAAACGGCTGATCTGACAATTTTGACCCTGTAGTCATTTTTGTAGATCTCAATGAGCTTAACAATTCTGCAATGCTAAAATTTCCTCTAGCTATAACGGTTTTCAAGATATAGTCCAAAAACTGCAAAAATGGTCAATTTTGATGATTAAAGGGCAATAACTCCTATAAGGAGTCGTTTCACAACTTCGACTCAATGGAGAGATTTGTAGAGCTTTTGATGCTGAACAATGTAAGTTGCTTCAGATTTTCTCTATCTCTTATACTTTTCGAGTTATAAGCCCAAAACAATGGTCTGACCCCCCTGTTCTATTTTTAGCAACGGCGGCCATGTTGGTTTGTCGACATGTATATAATTCACAAGCTTGGTAGAGGACATCATAAAGATCAAGTGTACCAAGTTTCAATGCAATCCCTTCAGTGGTTTCAGAGAAGATCTTTGAAGAAAAGTTAACGGACGGACGGACGGACGACGGACGACGGACGCTTAACGATGACAATAGCTCACATGACCCTTCGGGTAGGTGAGCTAAAAATGGTAAATTTTGACGCTTTAAGGGCCATAACTCCTAAAAGAAATGGTTCTACGGCTTTGACCTAGTTACATGAAACGTAGATCTTGACGTGCTTAATCATATGCAATTTGAATTTTTAAAACATTTTGTATAGTTTTCAAGATATAGAGCTAAATAAGTGCAAAATTTTGAAAAAAATCAAGAAAAAGGGCAATAACTCCTACATCGGTTGTTGGATCTTTTTGAAAATATCTGGGCAGGTAGATCTTGAGGTGCTGATCACTTATACCCTATGCCAGAATTTTGATATCTGTGACCGTTTTTGAGTTATTTGCAGAAAACTGTATTTGACCACCCTGTTCTATTTTTAGTAACAGCCGCCATGTTTTTTGACGTATCAAAAATCCCAACGCAAACTTTTTGCACAATACCCTAAGGAACAACCATATCGAGTTTGGCTGCATTTGGCCAAGCAGTTTCAGAGAAGAAGATGTTTGAAAAAAGCTAACAGACGACGGACGACGGACGCAAAGTGATGGCAATAGCTCACATGACCCTTTGGGTCAGGAGAGCTTAAAAGAAGGGTTTGCCATTTACATTACATCACGAAGAAAGTGTGAAAGTAGTTTAATGAAATACATTTAGGGATTTAATAGGAGTTGTTTGTCATATATATCAGTGTACTGCTACGGATGTTTCTCGATGGGTAACCCTAAATATCAATTTGGTCAAATTTTAAAAGAAGATGTGCACATCTACATTATGTCACAAAGATTTTGTGAAAGGTTCATGAACATTCATCAAGGGAGTTTAGGAGGAGTAGTAAAAAAACAGATGGATATCCAAAAGTGTAAAGGAAGGATTGGCCCACATAAAACTCTTTCACTATATACCCCCACTTTTTAAGCAGGGGTTTTAAAAACTTTAAATGACTTACTTGGCTCATAATAATCAAACAGTTTGATAGGAACAGGTTTATGACGGGCCACTAGAGCCACTCTCCTGATGTCAATTTCTATACACATTGTTGTGGACAAAACCTGAAAAATATGCATTACAATATATCACAAATGTTTTTGTATCCATGACAGTCTGTCACATCTTTTACGTACCAGAGCAACCATCAATGATACATTTAACTTAAAATCTAATTGACGAAAGCTAACTGACATGAAATTATTTTTACAAAGTACTGAAAACGTACTTATTTTCGCGTGGTATTTATTTTCACGGATTTCGCAGTCAAGTATTTTTCGCGAAATTTAATACCCACAAAATGAAGTAAACTGTATGAAATAAAAAGAAAAGTAAGCAGAATTCGCGAAATTAAGTACCTGCGAACCTGGGTAAAATCGTTAAACATAGAAAATGAGAACCGTAAAAATAAGTACGTTTACAGTACATAATCTTACTTCGTCAAAATATAATTCTATACGTCTGAATTTTTGCTCCACTTTCTTAAATAGTCCATTAGTTTGGCTTGTATCGAGTGTATCTAAATCAGCCTCCATACCGCTTGGAATGTTTATTTCTAGAAGTGACATGCTGCTTTTCTGTGTTCTTGTCCAGCTTTTGAAATACAGAGACAAAACTATCTAAATTTGCATGACATACAAATGTGAAATGCGTCTTCAAATTGCATCGGTGATCAAAGAGGAAACAAAAGTACAACAAAAGAATAAAATATATGTTAAAATTCAATAAACAATTCAGAACAATTTTAATTACAAAAACTTATACTAATAATGGCTTACTTGTTTTGATAACAGAAATTAAATGACCATCAATAGTCTGGATATATTTAATTTTGTATAACTATAAAATTATTGTAGGCTTTATTTAATCTGTTAATGATTTATATGATATAGAAGTTGCAAAAAAGCAAAATTGCAACGGGTATTAAAGGCAAAGCACACAAAATAGAGAATTAACAATTTCGGTGAGAAACATTTGCAATCTAGCGGTTGATATTTTGATATGTGAATGAAGTATTGTTGTGCACACAAACCTGAAGCAAACTTTTAGTCTGAGACCAAAAATTGAATCTCTGACAACTGTTGGTGCCAGTTTATACGCTGGTTGTCTCAACTCTTTAATAACATTGAAATATGCAGCCACCTAAAACAGATTACTATTATCATAACTCAAAAATATATTATTTATGTAAACCATGTGCTTTAAACAATCTTGACATTTACATAACTGTTTGCATGGGATTAAAGTATCAACCGTTGGAGAGAGGAAAACAGTTACTTTTCAAAAATTGCCTCACTTGCCTTAATCAAAGTTACGGCCTTGTCTGAAAGCGCTGATCCTTGAGATATCAGCATGTAAATTTGAACATAAGTTAAGGACAACTGTTTTTTAAAGCATGCAAGGAACTCATATGGACAACAAATACGACTACGTTTAAAAGACTAAAAGAGGAAATTTAAGTCTTTTAAACGTAGTCATATTTGTTGTCCATGTGAGTTCCTTGTTTGCGTTTAAAAAACAGTGGTCCTTAACTTATGTTTTTTTAAACACAAAATATTCAGAAAAGTCAGAAAAAGAGAATAAATTAATATACATCAACTAAAAAGAATCTTACCTCAAATAAACACAATCCACTACCTGATGCTTGGATATCAAAGTTGCGTACAGTTTTGGGAACCTTATATTTTAAAAGAAGTAAAATTTTAAATATAAGTGAGACAACATAGTGAGATAAAAGAAGTTAGTAGGCATGTCTTATAACAATTCATCAAACGGTTGCCTGTAACATGACAATAACAACAACTTTACATTATCCGCAACTTAACAGCTCAAGATCTGTTAAGGAACTGCGTAATTAATGCTATTGAATTACCTAACAACTGCTAATGCATATGAACGGCTACTTTGTCATAATGATTTTTCATGAAACTGCTAATTCTTTAAAGATAAAACGACTGCCTGTTAAGAAAACTTGTAAGACATGTAAAGGCCAATTAACTGTCCTCCATTTAGTTTAGGATTGCACCGAGATGCTTCAATGCAATGAAATGCAATATGCTCAATTTCTATCTCATCAATTTCATCAGGCTCATCTAATAAAATACGTATAGCTCTGACAATCAATGGACTATTAGGAAATTTAGAAAATAAGTCAATACATTGATAATAAAAAAGAGGAAAATTGGGCCAGCTTATGAAAGCTTTCTGTTGTCATAAACGCATATCATCACATGAAATACATAAATGAGTTACAACGAAAAAGGATACTAGTAAATTGATATCAAACATCAAAACAAAGAAATATTTTCAAATAGTTTTGTTTGTTTTGTTTACATTATAATGGAGCCACCTTTTGATTGTTTTGGGGAGGTGGGTGGGGGCCTTATAAATATTCTTCTTTTCTGGAAATAGCGTTTTAATATGTACATAGGTAACATGTCCCTTACATTTATCAAAATGACCATCAATGATAAGTTAAACTCACATCTTCTGATTGGAGAACTAATGCATTTGCATTATTAATTGTAAATGTCTTCCCTGTCCATCCATTTCCTTTTGCATTTAGTGTTATTGAAAAGTTAGGGGTATAAAGTTGAACTCCAAGACCTGATAAAGCTTGTAAAGCAACAACTGTATCCTGAAAAAATATAGAATATGAATTAAGTGAATAACCACAATGAATGGTGAGAATTCACAATAACAAGATGTTAATAATCCTTATACGTATAATAAAATATGAAACACCCGTATCCTATCGATTATTATACGAAAAAAGAAGAAGATTGTCCTCTGTTTGTACAAGTTTATTTGTCAGATGAAAAAAAATGAACGTTTTATGGTTTATGTAACGCATATCCTTAACAAAATCAAAACATATTTTACATTACTTTGTAATTAATATATTACAGATGCAATACCGTGTAAACCAGTAAGTAAAGTAAGTATCTGAAGGTATTAAGACTATAACCGTCTTCAAATAAGGTTACCTCGCTTCTTACTTTTTAAAGTTTTTTCGTTATGGGGTGTATTATAGACTCATCTAAAAAAAATAGCTTCTACAACGTGGTCGAGGTGATTATTGCATTTCTAACATCAATGGAAATGATTTTGATTATTTTAATGGCGAGGCTTGCCGAGCGATTGCAATATCAAATTTATTTCCCAGGATGTTAGAAATTCTATAATCATCTGGAATTTAGTTGCAAGTAAAAAATTGCAAAAAGGTTGATCATCAATTGCAAGTGAAATTACGCTGAGAACAAAATTTTCTCTAGAGGTGAGAAAACTGGTTGAGAATAAGTTATTTAAGTTATTATACCTGTGTAGATATAAATCCACCATATGGGTTACGTTGTTTTCCTAACCACCTTAGTACTTGTAAACCATTGAACACATCCTTTCTTATGTTATACGCTAATAGTACATAGGATGTCATTTCAACATCGATTGCCCGGGCTTTTGTACGAGGTGGTCTCCATGATTTCCAAGGTTGAATTTTTTCTGCCTCCTTATGCGATACCTCCCAGTACTTTTCCCCACCTTTAACATAAAAAAATATATGTGAACAGTATACGAATGTTTATCAAACAGCTGATAATACAAGAAAATATCACTAAGAAATAAATAGAGTTACAATCTAAAGCTAAAAGGGGGTATTGTCATTTGAATTACAGGTAAGTTCAAATAAAAAGACAAATCACGGGGTTGAACGAGAAAATAATGTAACAAGCACAGTTTTTTATTTGATAAGGATGAGCTGATCCTTGTTTTTACAACACAAAGACCAGTTCTTCCTTTGGTAAAACATAACTGCAAGTACTTTTTCCTATTGAAAACTCATTTATTAGTTTTCATACAAATTTTATTACAAACTAAATATAAATTTTAATATAAAAAGTACCATTTGTTTTTGCTTTTAGCTCTAATTCTCTAAACAGTGATGAAGCAGTTGGATGACCCTCCAATGTCAATGCATAGTACGCTATAGCAAGCTCATACAAATTGTCTAAAGAAGCGGGAGCTCCGTCTGCAACAAATTCCATTGCCTTTCTTATTGCATCATTAACCTCTTTGGATATCTGAAAAGATTGTTTTCTGTGGGTGTAAGTACGATAGTTTTCATATCACTTGTCGTTTGGATTCTATGTATTTTTAACACAAGTACTTTGAAAAGCTTCTAAAACCTCAGTTTAATGTCTATAACTAGTAGACAGACAACAACAACCAACAGTTTACATGATTTATAAGCCAGATAAAACAATATGGTAAATAAAGACTTAAAAAAATAAGAAGTTTTAAACTATGACAATCTTACGTCAGGGGCTACTTGGTTATTCTTTTTAGCCTCAACTAATGCAATCAGCACAAAGGCACACAGACTTCTTTCACTTGATGTTGATCCACCCTAAAATGTTCATTCAAATTTGAATATTTAAAAAACCATACAATTATCTATACAATAACCTTAGTTAATGAGATCAGATACACAACAGAACCTAATAAAATATAACAAGAGGCTCCCAGAAGCCTGAATCGCTCACCTGAACTACACAGATACATATATTTTGTAGATATTATTGTGCTTAACCATATGCAATTTAAATTTCTGAAATATCTTGGTTAGTTTTCAAGATATTGGGCTTAATAAGTGCAAAATTTGGCAAAAATTGCGAAAAGGGCAATATCTCTCACATCAGCAGTCAGATCTTTTCCGAAATTTCAGGACAGGTAGATCTTAATATGCTGATCTCTTTTGAATCTTGCACAATTTTAATATCTGAAACCATTTTTGAGTTATTAGCAAAAAAAAAATGAAATTTACCCCTATGTTCTATTTTGAGCCATGGCGGCCAAGTTTTTGGACGAATCAAAAATCTAAACAATAGAGTTGTAGCATATTAAAGCTATTAAACAAGTGTGCTTATTTGAAATGCAGTTGGTCTTACGGTGTCAGACAAGTAATCTTTGAAATTCAGGGAAATAGTAATGAAAAATGGTAAATTTTGTTGTATTAAAGACATTAACTTCTAAAATAAATGGTCCTACAGCTTTGACCAAAATACATGAAGTGTAAATCTTGATGTGCTTAATCATATGCAATTTTAATTTTTGAAATATCTTGTATAGCTTTCAAGATATATGGCTAAACAAGTGATCTTCTTGAAACTTTCAAAGCAGGTAGATCTTGAGTTGTTGATCACTTTTGTCTCCCATCAGAATTTTGATATCTGTGACCATTTTTGAGTTATTAGCAAAAAACTGCAATTTACACTTATGTTCTATTTTTAACCATGGCGGCCATATTTTTTGACAAATCAAAAATCTAAACAATAGAATTGTAGCATTTATGCTATTAAACAACTGTGCCAAGTTTGGTTGAAGTTGGATGCATGGTGTCAGACAAGTTAATCTTTGAAATTCAGGGGAAAAGTAATAAAAAATTGTAAATTGTAAATTTTGACGCTTTAAGGGCCATAACTCCTATGGATAAAATTTGTTACACACTGGAACAAGTTTGCAGTATGCTTGATTTCCTCATTGACAACATATTTGTCACCTTCGGAGGAGAGATTTTTCAACAACAAATCGGCATTCCAATGGGCACAAACTGTGCTCCTCTCCTCGCCGATTTGTTTTTATACTCTTACGAGACTGAATTTCTTCAGGGACTCGTAAAGAACAAGAAGATGAAAGAGGCAAGGTCATTTAATCTTACATTCAGATATATTGACGATGTCCTTTCTATCAATAACACTTCATTTGGTAGTTGGATTCCTTCAATATATCCTCCGGAATTGGAGATTAAAGAGACCACCGAATCTAATTGCTTCACGTCTTTCTTGGATTTGCACCTCGAATTTGACCCAGGTGGTCATCTCAGTACAAAAATTTACGATAAACGAGACGATTTTAATTTTCAAATTATTGATTTTCCTAATCTACAGAGCAATATACCTACTTCTCCTGCATACGGTGTTTATATTTCTCAACTTATTCGATATGCCAGAGCTTGCACACATTTCACAGATTTTTTGATCAGACACCGGTTTCTTCGTGACCGACTTTTGAAGCAGGGCTATAAGAAAATACGTCTCATACGATCACTAAAAAAATTCTTTCTTCGTTATCAGCCACTAGTAGAAAAGTTCAAAATTGAGTTAAAAGATATGATAGTTAATTGTTTTAATTAGTGTTTGACTGGTGTGCTGTACTGAGATGATCACCTCAATATCCCTATTGTGTCTCACAACTATGTTGTGTTCTATGGTCATTACCGGATCCTAAGATCGCAATGGAAGAGGGAGGTTTGGCGCCATAAAACCTGGTTTAACCCACCATTTCGTTTGAAATGCCTGTACCAAGTCAGGACCATTGCGATCCACCAGTTCTCCGGTATGACTGATTCGTTTTTGTCATTTTCTCTGGACTATGAGATTGATCATTCGGTAGTTTTGTTATTACCTTTATTTCCTAAAAGAAATGGTTCTACAGCTTTGACTTAATAACATGAAATGTAGATCTTGATGTGTTTAATCATATGCATTTTGAATTTTTAAAATATCTTGTATAGTTTTCAAGATATAGGGCTAAATAATTGCAAAATTTTGAAAAAATCCAGAAAAAGGGCAATAACTCCTGCATCGGTTGTTGGATCGACTTGAAAAAGGTAGATCTTGAGGTGCTGATTACTTTTACCCTGCCAGAATTTTGATATCTGTGACCGTTTTTGAGGTATTTGCAAATAACTGTATTTGACCCCCCTCCTGTTCTATTTTTAGTAACAGCGGCCATGTTTTTTTGAAAATCAAAAATCCCAACGCAAACTTATTGCACAATTCCCTAAGGAACAACCATATCAAGTTTGGCTGCATTTGGCCAAGCAGTTTTAGAGAAGATGTTTCAAAAAAGCTAATGGACGACGGACGACGGACGCCAAGTGGTTCCTAACGATATGCGAACAATAAAACACATTGTTTGATCGTATTTTTTTTTTCAAGTTAAAAAGATTTCAAATTCAAATAAAAAAAAACCCAATTGTGAATAGAAAGTAAACACAAATTTAAAGCAGAAGTTTATTCAGTGCGATGTAAAATTATTCGTAAATCCTATACTGCACAAATCTTTAAACTTAACTAGCGTTAGTTTAAAGGTTAATGGATACCTGCATTGCCTTGTGAAGTACACGTCCTGGTTCTTTGAAGGCTCCTGAAGTTGTCTGGTACTTCATTAACCATCGAATAGCTCTGCTCATGACATTGATGTCAATGAATGTATAATCTGCTGCTTGAGCAAATGATTTCACAACAAAAGCTGTTAACCTAGGACCAAATTAATTTCGTTTGTGTATAAATCAATATAATCATTCTCATAATTGTGGTCAATTTTTCTTTTTAAAAATATTCCATTAAGGGTATTTAAATATTATAATAAATCTCATGATTTTTTTCAATAATTAGTGAATGCTACTCTTACTTTTAAAATTCTTGATTCTGCTTTTCACATTACATTATAGGATAAAACAACACATCACAACATCAAAACATATTCAAAATAGTAGTGATAATAATCAAGATGAAATGTTTATCAATAACAAAAAAAAAGAAAAAAAGGGATTGGGTTCAAGTATTTGGTAATACTAAATAAAGGATAATGCTTTATTGAGAAAGACAATTTTGGGTTCCAGGAGCCGATTACCAGTTATAATCAATCTGTATAGATCTTTGGTTTCATGTCAATGCAAGTTGATATTTAAGTTTTCATTTCAAAAATATAAAAAGAAAACAAACATACAGCAAAAAAAGAAGTTTGTCAACACCACCGCCTCGAGAAAAAAAGTTAAGGTTTATAGGGTAATAAACGTAAAAATTAAATATCAAAATCATTTTCAATACCAAGTTGATCCACTTTTATCTCTGTCACCAAAGGCACTATAGGAGCCATCATTTCGGGAATATGACAGTTGCCTCTGGTATCCTTTTAAGTAATAATATAATACCATATTTAATCATAACTAATTGTTAGACATCTTTTGTTTATAAAAAGAACATGGAAAGGATAAAAACTTTAAAAAATATTCGGAATCGAAAGGAAGGGAGATGAGAATAAATATGTTTTATATCTGTTTAAAGTGCACTTGATATTTTCACTGAATAATTTTTATTGCATGTTATGTGTATCTGTATCTTTGACAAATTTAATTTATCATCCAAGTTTTTGTAATATTTGAGATGTAACTTGACTATTTTTCGGTTGAAAAATCATAGCCATTCAAAGTTTTGTTGTCTTCCTTTTCCGAATTTGACACACTGAATTGGAAATTGGCAGTGTGACGGGTGTGCTATAGCAGGCAGGAACAGCTTACTATTCCGTAGCACCTGGGTTCACTCTTATTCTGACTAGAGTTCGCGTTGTAAATTGATATTCAGTAGTTTTGTGTTTCCGTGATTTATATGTTGTCTGTCTTTTTCGTCCTGTCCATGTTTGTGTTGACTGGTTTTGTCTCTGCCATTTCGGACTTTGACATTGGGATGCCCCATTGGTACTTCTGCTTCTTTCACTAGATTTTATACAGCAATTTATAAAACCTATCAATACATGTAGTATGTCAGTTAAGAATCATGGAAAATCATGATTTTTTTAATAAAACATTCACTAGAAGACCATTTCCTTATTTAATGATGTGTCATGGAAATAAACGTTAATATCCACTTTATCAAATCACCCCCAAAAAAATAATTAAGCGTGCTTGAAAGTTTGGTGGGGAACCGGATTTCTGTAGACTCTAAATACTACTTACTTAAATCATTTTAACACTGTGATAATGATGAAGATTCAAGGATCAACAAAATTAAAACAATAGTTTTTAATGGTGTAAACAATCAAGTTAGGTAAAAAAGTGGGTTCATTGTGTACATTTCAGTATTTAAAGATAATGTCTAGCGGCGTTTCAAAATAAAATTTAAAATTTGAAATATAAATGACCATCCTTAAATTATATCATTTACCGTGTCGTAAAATTTCCTCAGCTTTATCTTTCAAAGCTGGAGTTAATCTGTTAGTTGCTTGTAAATATGTAGTGACATAAACATTTGGAACAAATCCGACAAGATTTTGCTCTCCACAGCCATATGACATTCGTAGTAGATTTTCAATATTTGTCAAAGTTGGTCCCATTAAGTCACCTGCATGACAAATTTAAAATATCCTAAGATAAAAAATTAGTTGAAGTGTCGATGAATATTGTTGTGGAAGTTTGTGTGCGCCGAGCGGTTTGTTTGAATTATTTTTTTTTTGCACACGGATTCCAAATCTCAGGGATTGCTCAACTTAACTTTACTAGAAAAAACTCAAAATTTCCAAAACAAGGAATTTAGAGCTACTTCTCACTCAGTATACCCCCAAAATTAACTATTTCGGTAAACAAGAAGTAGATATTATACATACCAAATTTTGATACTCGCAATTAAAGACCACATACTGAACTCATATTCCAAATTTCAAGTCACATTGATATGTAGTTGCTGAGAAAAATGTCACAAAATTTCCATATATTGACCAGTGATGTGGAAAATTGATTAGGTCGGGATACAGGAAGTAGATATCCAACAGACCTTTTGTCGGTACTTGCGATACAAGGCCTCATACTGAACTCATATACCAAATTTCAAGTCACTGTGATACAGATGGGTCCAAACCTAACCTGTATGCCAACCAGACTTGAAAAGTGGACCAGAGGTCTGCTCTAGGTCTGCTTTTTGCTGGTCTGGTTTGGTTTTAGTGAACCTAGGTCCACTCCAAAGTTCACTTCTAAAGCAGACTTTGTCTATGTCTGGTCTGCTCTAGGACTGGTTCACTCCAGGTCCGGTCTGCTCTAAGTCTGGTCCGCTCCAGGTTCGGTCCGCTCTAAGTTCGCTCTGGCCTGGAGTGGACCAGACTTTGAGTGGACCAGACCTGGAGTGAACCAGACTTCGAGCGGACCAGACCTAAAGCAGACCAGACTTCTCCGAGGTTTGGTTCACTTTCTAAAGAGCTTTCGTTATTATCAGTACATTAAATATTCAACAATGCCACCAGTCAAACTACCTCGGCTAACTACCTACGCACGACAGAGGATACTTAATTTGAAACAACATGGATATTCGCTAGAAAGGATTCGCCATACTCTGATAGAAATGGACAATATTGAAGTTTCAAAGAACGCAATTTGCCAGTTTTTAGTCCGTTACAGACGGAATGGTGTAATAGAGGATCTGCCAAAGAGAGATGCACACAGACCAAGACTTCTGACAGCTGAACATTTACAGTTCATTGACGGACTTATCGTTGACGACAGTGAAATTTCGGCACAGGATATAGTTGATCAGCTGCACACTCGATACAGACTGACTGTTAGTGTATCCACCGTAAAGAGAGCCAGAAAAACTTTAGGATGGTTTCACGCCCCAGTACAATACTGCCAGATGGTTCGGGATGCAAATAAACCCAAACGAATGAACTTTGCCGTGAGTTGTATTAGAACCAGAGAGACGTTCAACGATGCCATCTTTACCGATGAGACATCCGTAAAAATCCAGACTTCCACGAAGTGTGCCTTCAGAAAGCGAGGATTGAGAGCATTGAAGAAGGGGAAGCCGAAATATCCTTACAAGGTATGTTTTCGCACTAGGAATTATATTTTTCAAGTTCTAAATTATTTTTCGCCTATTTATAGGCGGCATATACACATGAACATAACAAACTGGTTGCCTACTGAATATCCAGTGAAAGGGTACCAACATGATTTGATTGTTTGGTGCAGCTTCATATTCATCTTTCCAAAAGCTAGGTACTTTCACAATAAGCGTTTACTTTTGGGAGCGCCCTTGGTTTTGTATATATATTGTTAAAATACAATCAAACTGACAGAGACTGTCAACTACACCCCGCTTCATA
The DNA here is from genome assembly GCA_963971305.1 of Arcuatula senhousia. Lineage (NCBI taxonomy): Eukaryota > Metazoa > Mollusca > Bivalvia > Mytilida > Mytilidae > Arcuatula > Arcuatula senhousia. The sequence goes on from OZ020304.1 coordinate 53,954,414, forward strand.
CATATAAATATGGGTTTGGCCAAGGTAGTCATGTTTGTTAGGGAAGTCAATATATAGGATATTTTGTTAATAATCTTTCTATGATTTTTGATGCCACACCGTTTATACATGTATGTGCAGTACAGGTTCAATCAGTGGCGGACCAAGAGGGGGGCGTACGTTCCCCTTAATAAATTGAGAAATTATTATTTTTTGTATTGAATTGACCAAGATACATTTTCAGGTTAGTGGAGTATACGTACATGTACACGTCATTGATATCAACAGGTTGAGCAAATTGACATGTACAGGTACATGTATCTTCAGCGTCAGCATTTGCACTTGTGTACATGTATTTTTTATTCTTGCTATAATTTTAAACAAAATGCATGTCTAAATAAATGACGAAATCAAAACAATACATGTTTTTATCTAACATGTAAAAAGCTTTTTACAAGTTCCTTTAATTTTGTACATGTATACGTGTATGGCTAAGACAAGTTTAGACAGCACACCTTTGGGTATATAAGTCATCCACACATTTTTAGGAAAATTCCCTATATTCAATTACATGTACATGCTGTAGGCATACATGCTCTTGTTGCTAAATAACCACGCTTTTATTCATTATTGCAACATGTACACAGTGCTTGCCTTTAACTGGTAGCCCGAAGCCCGGGACTACTGAAAAATTATTCAAGCTAGTGGCTTCTTGTGAACTTTCTATTGTTCGGGCTAGGTCTTTGTTGTACAGTGTTCAATAATTCGGGCTAGTTCTCAAAATTTCCAAAGGAAAGGACTGTGTACAATGTTTGTGTCAGTAACTCAGTATAAAGTTTAAAACATTACAACTTACAAGATTGGAATGTGTATGTATTTATCCTATTATTTTTATATTTTTTTCAGGTGCATGTATGGGGAGGAATTTCTCGCCATGGTGCCACCGGGCTGTATATCTTTACTTGCAATATGGACAGCATATTCTACCAGAATATCCTAGAGCAGAAGCTGGTTCCCTTTGTTGAAACTGTTTTTCCAAATGGACACCGCTTTATACAAGTAAGTTTAAAAGAAACTTTTCATCTCGTTGCAAGAAGTATGCAAATATATACTTTATTAAACTACATGAACTGATTGAATTCCATAATAAAATTTTGCAACAATCATTGACAATGTATACGCTAAACATGCTAAATTTGGATTAATGTTAAGACCTCACTACAAAAAGTTGCTTTTTTCTTATTATTGATATAGAGAGATTTTACTTTTTGGCACAGTTTTCTTTTAAGCAAGAATAAGATGTATTCATGTCCATCATTAATAATGTAGTTTTGCCTATGTTCCATAGATATTGACCTACCGGTAATCTTCAAGGAAACATTAACCATATTTTGTACTTATGTTAGGTACTCTAAAATTATGAATCATCATGCATGGCATGTGTATCTCTGTCATCAAAACTGAAGCAACTACATGTGCACTTTCATTCTTTTACAAAAAAATTAACATGTATATAAAATATGATTTACGAAAAAAAAAAGTCTTATGGGGTAAACTCTGTGTTTTGACACTGTTAGCCCTTCAAAGTCCACACACAATAAAGCTTCTGGTTAAAACAAAATTTAACGCTTGTTTTTTTTTATTCTACAGGACAATGATCCGAAGCATGTCTCCAGATCTACCAAGGCATTTATGGCAGACAATGGGATCAATCACTGGCCAACACCACCAGAATCTCCTGACCTGAATCCAATTGAAATGGTAAGAGTATTGTTGAATTACAAAGTTGTATAGATTATTTTCATGCACATCACGCATCACTGTACAATGGTATGTAGCACAAATACTATCCCGTCTATAAAACTACACGTCAATTTACTTATTGAATGTCCTTGGACATGTTGGATTGTAATTTGTTTATGAAGAAAATAACCCTTGAATTGTATTTCTAAATTTTTTAGATGATCCTAGATGTATGTTACCAATAACATTATATGTAACTACTTTTAGAAATAAATGCAAAATACAATTATGTTATATGTTCTTTCCTTTTTAGGTGTGGGCAGAGCTGAAATATTACATCAGAAGACGTAAGAAGCCACGAAACCAACAAGAATTAATTGATGGCATTCAAGAATTCTGGAGATCTCTCACACCAGAGAAGTGCAACAGATATATTGATCATCTCTACAAGGCTATTCCCGCTGTAGTTGCAAAGAATGGTGCAGCAACTGGGTTTTGAACTGTTCATAATATTATCAGTTTGCTTAGATACATTCCCTTTGAATTTAACATTGTCAAAATATATCATGATACTTCTCTCTAGTCTAAGTGCCAATTTTGTAAAAATGTTACCAAGATGTGTTCTATTTTAGAAACATTTGTTTTTCATATCATTCTTTTCTTTGAAAATTAATATGTGAACTATATCATGTATAATATATGTTTTATTCATTTTATTATGTTCCCCAAACGAAGTGTGGGAACATATTGTTTTTACTCCGTTTCTTATTATGTCGACCGAAACGCAGTTATTCGGTAGACATATTGTTATTGTCGCGTTTATTTTTTTTCATTATTCTTATTCTTATTATTCTTATTCTTATTCTTATTGTCGCCAATTATTGTCCACATCATAACTAAAGAACCGTTTTATATTGCGGTTCCAAACTTGGTATGATGATACGTGATCATGATATCTGTTGCAGTAGAACTTTTCGGAACCAAGATGGCTGCCATTTTCAAGATGGCCGACATTTTACGTAAAAAAGTCGCGTTTTCTGATTTGGACAAAAATTTATTTAAAGCCATATTATAGGATGGCGTGTTGAGGCGTGACGAAAAAATGTCGAAAAATTCAAAATGGCCGCCATTTCCCGTAAAAATTGAACATTCTCCGATTTTAACGAAACTTTATATTTAAGGTATATGAAGGATGGCGAGTTCATACGCGGAGTAAGAAATGTCGAAAAATTCAAAATGGCCGCCACTTCCTGTAAAAATGAAAAATTTTCCGATTTCCATGAAAATTTATATTTAGGTGTTTCATAGGATGGCGAGTTCAAAAAGTTCAAAAAATTCAAAATGGCCGCCACTTCAAAATTTTTTTTTTCAAAATTTTAACAAAATTTTATTTTTAAGAGTTTTCAAGGATGACCGATTCAAAAAATTTCAAAAAATTCAAAATGGCCGCCATTTCCCGTAAAAATTGAACATTCTCCGATTTTAACGAAACTTTATATTTAAGGAATATGAAGGATGGCGAGTTGATACGCGAGGTCAGAAATGTCGAAAAATTCAAAATGGCCGCCATTTTCCGTATAAAGTGAACATTCTCCGATTTTAACAAAACTTTATATTTAGGAGTTTCAATTGATTGCGAGTTCAAAAATTCCAAAAAATCAAAATGGCCGCCACTTCCGTAATTATTGAAAATTCTCAGATTTTAACGAAACTTGATATTTTAGGGTGTTTGAAGGATGGCGAATGGGAATATGGAGTCAAATATTAAAAAATCATTTAAATGGCTGCCAACAGTGTCAAATATGTCGTAAAAGATAAGGCAACGGTCGACATCTGCTATTGCTGGCAATGGCAATTCTAGTTATTCTTATTATTATAGTAGTTGCTGTGAAAAATGTTACAAAAGTATTCAACAATTGACAGTAATGCTGAAAATTGACAAAGTCGGTTAACAGGAAGTAGATATCCAACAGACCTAATTTCAGTACTTTAAGTACACCATTTCGAAAACAACGAGAAGAATTCTGGATAAGAAGGTTAGGCACCGCTTTACCTTATGGTTGCAACGACAACATTGGCAGTTTAGGGAACTTATCAAGTCCAAGATGCAATGATGTGAATGTGATGAATCTTTTTGAACAGCAGGAAAGGCGCAAACGCAGTCATGGACATCGGAAGTACAATTCACAGAAGGTACATGACGTGTCTATCAATGGACTGCTTTCGTCTATTCAACAACCTCTCGGGATTCATCACATTCGCACTAAATTGTATTCTATTCCTCTTTCCAAACTTAACACACTATACAAAGAATGTCTCGAAAATCCAGTAACTGATTTTAAATCCAACCTGTACCGTCTTACAGCCATTGTTCTTGACATTGGATACAACCGATTATTCAAACCAGTCGGTGTTCCACATGAAAACAACAAGGACAATCGCTCTTTCATTTCTCTTCCATTTTTAAACAAAGGTCTGGATGCCATAAATTTAGGAAACATTTTACACCATAAATCTGTTACAGAACATATCCCTCCTTATTTCAAAGACAAAAGTGTTCCCGTCATTTCTTATTCCTATACTTCCACCATTGCACCTAAGGTATTTAACTACAAACAAGTTTTGCGGGATTACCAAATCAACGACCTCAAGGCAAAACCACCAGACTGTTCTTGTGACAAATCCCCATTCAAATATAGTCCCTCTGGCCACGTCATTACCGGGGACCTCAACATAGTGGAAAATGACCAACTCCGCGATGTTTTGGCCAAAGGACCAAAATATCGTGAGCCTAGAGCAATCAACTGGAACCATAATTTCAAAACAATTATGGATTCAGTTGAAGACTATGCCAGAAAATGGGCCAAAAAAGAACATGAAAAAGAAAGCGACGTTCTTTCTGAGTGGGTAAAGTCTGTGAGGTCGTTGGTTTTGAAAAGGATTAACTCTTTGAAAGGCTCGATGAGCACCAAGGCAACATCTATTTTCAACAACCCTGATGTTGCGAAGACATTGTCCACCTTACATGACAAATATGTTGTCGTACCTGCTGATAAAGCGCCTAACAACATCATTTTCGTATGCAAAAGACACTATATTGATTGTTTAACAGCTGAATTAGGGGTTGGTTGTACGAGCAAAAGCACCACATATACACCAACAACACTGTCAAAGGAGGAAATAATCAACAATCATAATTCTGTAATTTCTTCCTTTGGCATTTCTGTTGACAAAAAGAACGATGACGTTCCATCCTTGTATTGGAATCCAAAGTTACATAAAACTCCATACAAGCAACGATTTATTGCTGGGTCATCCAAATGTACAACTAAGCCTCTTTCAGTTTTGTTAACATCAATATTGACGGCAATAAAATCAAGCCTTCAAAAGTATTTCGATTGTTGTTACTCTAGAAATGGCGTCAATCAAATGTGGATTCTCAAAAATTCTAAAGAACTGATGGAAAATCTCCATTCTAAGTCATTTTCATCATGTAATAGCATTAAAACGTTTGATTTCTCTACATTATATACTTCAATTCCACATTCACAATTAAAATCTCGTTTGGCACAGCTGATTAAACGTAGCTTTATCAAAAAGAATGGAAAACGCAGGTACAAGTATTTGGTAGTCGGTTATAAAAAGACTTACTTTGTCATCCAAGAGTCTGGCAAGAAAAACAGAATTACAGAAAATCAAATAATAGAAATGCTCAACTTTCTAATCGACAACATATTTGTACAGTTTGGTGGACGTGTTTTTCAGCAAACAATAGGTATCCCAATGGGCACAAATTGTGCACCATTGCTTGCCGATTTGTTTCTTCATTCATATGAAGCAGACTTCTTACAATCACTTCTAGACAAAAAGGACCGCAAACTTGCTTTATCCTTCAATCTCACATTTCGTTATATTGATGATGTCCTTTCACTAAACAATCCTCGATTTGGTGACTATTTACATCTCATATATCCGAAGGAACTTGAGGTAAAGGACACTACAGATTCTAGGAGGTCTGCTTCATATTTGGATCTATTTCTCGAAATTGACACACAAGGAAGGCTTTGTACAAAGCTCTATGACAAACGTGATGACTTCAACTTTCCAATAGTTAACTTTCCCTTTCTGTGTAGCAACATTCCGTCCGCTCCAGCATATGGAGTTTACGTATCACAATTGATTCGTTATTCCAGAGCATGTGGGGAATACAACGACTTCCTTGATAGAGCTACACGGCTGACAAGCAAATTGTTAACACAGGGGTACGTTGCTCCCAGGTTGTTGTCATCACTCAAGAAATTTTACGGACGCCATCATGTGCTTGTATGCAAATACGGGATTTCTATCTCTCAGATGAGCACAGATGTTGGTTTGACATAGAGTTTTGTAATGTCATCCTTTCCGGATTTGACCAACACTTAATCGATCTTTGGCAACGTGACGGGTGTGCTATAGCAAGCAGGAACTGCTTACTCTTCCGGAGCACCTGAGTTCATTCTCGTTTCGACTTGAGTTCTCGTTGCTGAATGCGGTTTTGTTGTTATGTGTGTGTGTTTTATGTTGTTATATGGTTTGTTTTGTTGTGATGATTTTTTGTCTGCCGGTTTTGTCTTTGTCTTCACGGTTTTATGATACTGATTACCCCTTTGGTACACCTTTGCTTCTTTCAGTACTTGCAATAAAAAACCTCATACTGAACTCATATACCAAATTTCAAGTCGCTGTGACATGTAGTGGCTGAGAAAAATGTTACAAATTCCCAACAATTGACAAAGTCGGTAAACAGGAAGTAGATTATCGACAGACCTAATTTCAGTACTAGCGATAAAGAACCTCACACTAAAATTATATGCCAAATCTCAAGTCACTTCAATATGTAGTTGCTGAGAAAACTGTTACGAATGTTAAGTTACCGACGGAGAGACGGATGGACGGACAGATAGACGATATTGAGATGTGGAATAAGTGTACGCGACACAACAAACATAAACACACAGCAATTCAAAAAATCACAACGGAAAACAGCAAGCAGTCTTCAACATGACCATAGGTCACTGCTTACCGTCTTGCATTGGCCCAAGACTTATAATACAATACAAAAGTATCAAAACCAATCCCTAAATCATCAACGAAAGACCAAATTTTTGACATAAAACAGTTAACACAGAATGACAAGGACAAACAAAGGCTTTGGCAAAGTTTCCTGGCTTAGGACAGGCACATATAAAATGTGGCGGGGTTAAACTAGTTTTTTGGATCCAACCTCCCCCCTATTGATAAGCTTGCACAAAGCATACATATAAAACACACTGTAAAACTCAATCGACAAAAGTTCAATTCAACAGGAGAGAACCTAAGACAAAATACTGTACGAAAACAACAAGACAAGGAGGAACTCTCTTGAGAACACTTGAAGTTACTGACAACTAGCCAAGAAACATTTATCGATTGATGTAAAAGAATCAAATACATCAGTTCTAAATCCGACACCCCACGTCAAAACAATGAATGATTTAGAGTTGTATCACCACACAGAGCCGACATACTTGATCGCTGTGGTGCTTATAAATAATACAGTGGATACAAAGTGAAAATTTAACGTTTTAAAGTTACTATCAAGCTATCAATATTTCTGCCAAAACATACCAAATGGAAAGATTTTAATGAAACATTAAATTCGTATCCTTTTTTCAAAAGGTTTTTAAGCCAGTTTTTAGTTTCCATAAGGTTGTTTTTGAATTTTTGTGCTTTATAAACTACATTGCTATAAAAATCAGGATGAGATATTCCTTTAACAATCAGAAATCTACGTGTACAATCAAATTTTTCGATGAGATGTCCATATTTATGTGCAAATTTTGTAAAAGATTTGACTAATTTGTGGTAACGGTAACCTTGTTTTAGCAATTTTTCTGTAATAAAACGGTTTTTATTAAACCAGATGTAAACCAGTATATCCCCTCTTCTTCGAAGATGGTGTATAATTACTTAGATATTTTATTCTAACAAGAGCGAAATAATTAAATGACCAATTCTAAAAAATTAAACCATAAATTACAGAAAAATACCTTAAAATGCCCAGTCCGTGATGTAAATCAATCAATATATAAGTTAAGAATTTGAGCAATTCCCCGAATGCTAAATCATATTCAAAGTAAAGTAGCCACAAATGCAACGTCATGGAAAAAAGCTAATATTAGCTAGAACTAAGTAAACGTGCGTAAATCTAGATTTAATCACACGAAGTGATGAACTTCATCGGTTAAAAACTAACGCAAGAATAAATTAACCACATAAAATCCAACCCAAAGTATAAACACTTTAACCTGAGGCAGTCAACCAATGTACAAAAAAAAAGAGATTAAGAGTGACAAATGACGCATCCACTTTCTGGGAAGTCCAAAAGTTGCTGACCAAAATCGAATCTAAAAGTAACGTTAAACGTCACAACTCGTAGTCACGCCATATGTCATGTAACCACGGTTTCGTGTAATATTTTATTACAAGGTATTTATGAAACTAAAATGTACATCAAAGATCGTTTCATCAAGAAAATAACTACTAACAAGCACCTGCTTAAAAGTACACTAACTAAGAAAGGTACCACAAACTCCTTAATCAAATAAACGTTATTAAAAAAAATGAAAGTATAATAACACATACGACCTTGGCGTTAAAACATAGAATTTATCTGCTAATCATGATTTCTGCATATATAGTTGTTACCTATTCCTAATACATGTGATACATACTCATAAATCTTGATACTGGATTCATAAAATAATCATACGTTACTCAGAGCAAGTGTAAATTAATATATATTTTTTTTATAAAAAATGATGTTAAGGTGATTGAAGTTGCTGTGTTTGTAAAAAAACTGTTCTACACTATGTTTATGTTTAAATGCGTGAATTGTAAAAACAATATTTTAATCAATTAGCTATAAGAAAATCTGATATACAAATATTGGCGTTCGATGTCATTTTTTATTTCCGTACTAAGGTTATTTCTTTGACCATGACTTACCTATTACATTTACTTTGATAAATTCCGAGTCTTGAACGATATTCGGTGGAAAAGAAATCTCTATCTGGGCATTAAAAGTTCGTGTTTGCCTTAGGTCCACTAGCAGAGGTACATTAAAGTTCTGCTGTACACCTTCTGCCTGAAAACCAAATAATACACTACAAAACTAATATCCTTGAAACTTTTAATGTCGCTTTTAGTTGAATGTAGAACTTTTAAAACGTCATAATTAAACAAAAAACTATAATAAATATGACGCAGATTGATAATATGGGCATATGAAATTAATTGATAGAAACTGTTACAAAACTTTCTCATGTAAAATAATCAAAGTTAATGAATTTTAAAAAAATATAAAATGAAATACAAAATATGTAGATAATAATATGAAATTGAGTAACCATACTAACACAGGATTACTCAATGAATAATTGGAACATCTATAGTGAACAATTATCATCACTCTTGCAATTGGTTAAATACTAGTGAAGGCTATACTAAATTTTACCTCAATCAAAAATTCTCGTTCGACAGCATCTGCAGCTTGTGTTGTTCTGGCAGTGCCTTTAAGTTTTATTGTTCCTATTTTCCTTGGCTCTATTGGGAAATATGCAGCTCCGACTCCACCCTTTTTGACATTAATTCTCTAGAATAAAAAATTACATATTTTAAAAAGTAAAATGATTACCCACAATTACAAACCAGTGTTTTATCTATAAAGATTAAAAAAACTGAAAAAATTAACACACTTTGAAATCATTGCTTTTTATGGTTAATTGCTGTTTGCTTAATATCCTGTTTGCGATATTACAGTCATCATCAAGACATAATCAACTTGTTATATCTAAATAAAAGTCCTATATATACCTTTGTCCATCCATTTGGACCAGGATTAAACGGGTTTTCATTATTGTCAACAAAGTTGAAGGTAGTATCGCTGGCTAATGTAACAAATACCTATAGGAGAAATAATAATAATTGAACTGTTTAGATTTTTAGCTAAAATATTTTCGTTATACTCAGCATTGGCTTTTCCTTCCATGACAAAAAACGAAAATAAAAGACATTGAAGCAAACTTTCCAGTTAAATTCACAAATACACAATGAATTTAAAAAATTCTATAACACAGCTTTGGTAAAGGCAGTTGCAAAAACAAATAAATGTTTGAATAATTTAGGGTATTTACCTTAAGAAAGGTAGCAGTCACATGGCGATTGTTTTGATCAAATTTCTCGAAAAAAAAAAATAAAAAGGTACATGCCTCTACATCCTGATCCAAGTAGTTAAATACAGATGCTTGGATGATGATAACTTCTCCACGGATTGCAGAATATGGTAGTTCGAATCGCATAAAAAATCTCTGGAAGGTTGTTATCTAGAAAGAAAAGCAAGTTGAAAAAAATACATAAAATCTTTTTTGCTGTCTGTATAAGTTTATATAAGGTAATCATTTAACTAAGTTAATCAAATCAAATCATACTGGAAGACACAATTCAAATTTAATTTCGGGTAAAATATATGTCTTTGACAGCAAAGGCTATATGCACATAATATGGGATAAAACCAATTTTACCATTTGTATCAAAAATTCAGAACGGAGGTCAAAAGATGAAAAACATGTTTTGTTGTAATGTAGTTTCTTTCCTTCATTTGTCTTTTATATGGATCAAACATCTGACAAATTTATGAAAAAATAACAATTACATTGGCAAACTCAGAGGCAACTCCTAATCCAGATCTTGGGTTAACGGCAAACGCTGAAGCAACCCATTCAGTTATTGTATCGGGAGCTCTTGACTTGAATACAGCCAATCCATTTCGACTAAAATATATATAAACAAGATTCCAAACAATTGCAATAATCCAGGGATGTCGAATTTTTCATACCATTTTTATTTGATATGTTTAAGAAGTACATTTACAATTATCATTTTATACAAAAAGTTTTATCAAATTTTAAATTAGAATACAAACATGTAATTTCCCCTTTCCAAATTAATTGTTACTTTTAAAGTGTGTGTGCAAAACCGGTATAAACTCACCCCACGGTAGAATTAGCCCATATCCAAGTCTCTGGAAATACTTTTCTTGTACGGCTAGGGGTTGCCAGGCTAGAGGGCCCTCCACCGACTGGACCTGAATCAGCACTAGACGCAGGACCGGGTTGACCGATAGCAGCTTGTGCAAACACTGGCCCAGGTATACCAGGTCTCCCTTTAAAACCTAAAGTTCGTTTATTCCACAAAAATGCGTAAGGGACCAAAATACATCCTTATAATGTATTAGTTGCAGTGAAATACACAATTTCGTAGATTATTTTTGTAGTTGAGGTGTTGTAAATTCTATTCTTTTATTTTAGTTTAGTTATTATATAATTTTCGAAAATGACACTATTTTCCATATTCAATACACGAGTAGCATTGTGATGATTTTTCATGACTTTGTCCTGCTCTGATACTAAATGTAAGAAGGCCACTTTGAGCAAATAAAGAAGGAATGTGTCAATGGAACACGGATGCCCCCGTTTGGCTCCAAAACAAGAAGTGGAATTCCAACAGGTCTGAAAGTCGCTTAGGATGTACAGTTTGTCATACTGAACCATCCTACCAAATTTCATATTATTCCCATGTATGGTTTTTGAGAAAAACTTGACGGAAATTACAAGTCGATTTTCATAGGTTTTATATCGACCCAACCCTAAACAAGAAGTAGAAGTCCGACATGTCTTCTAAAAACTGTTTAGGAAATACAGTTAGTTATACTGGACCATCCTACTTAGTTTCAAATCATTCCTACGTACGGTTTCTGAGAAAAGTTTGACGGAAATTTTGAAGTCGATTTTTATTTTTTTTCAAATCTGCCCAAACGAAAACAGGAAGTAGAGATTCGACAGATCTGAAAGTCGCCAAGGACGTACGGTTTGTCATACTGAACCATCCTACCAACTTTCAAATTATTTTCATAGAAGAAAATGAGATGTGGAATAAGTGTACGCGACACAACCTACATTATAAACGTATATTTTAAATATCCACAATGGAAAACAGCCAGCAGCCTTCAATGTGACAAGCGGTCGCTGCTCGCTGTTTTTCAATTGGCCCCTGGATTGAAAATAAAATACATATGATTAAAGCCCAATCCAAAATTGTACGGTTTCTGCGAAAAGCTTGAAGGAAATTGTCAAGTTGATTTTCATAGATTTTGATATCGAACCAACTTTAAACAGAAAGTTTATGTCTGACAAATCTGAAAGTATATAATGACGTAGCGTTTGACATACTGAATCATCCTACCAAGTTTCATACCATTCACATGTACGGTTTTTGAGAAAAGCTTGACAGAAATTTGAACGGACCGACGTACGGATTGACGGACATGAGTAAAACTTAATGCCGCCGACATGTCGTCGCTGGGCATAAAAACTACCATTCCGATTAAATAGCTTAACATCCTGCTTTTGGGAGTTGTTTGCTGTCTCAGACTTTTCATCTTATGATAATATCGAAACTTTTTGTTATCTCAAAGTAATTAAATTCCTGTATTATTAAAATGTATAAATCACAAAGAGCAAAACAAAAGCGTGACAGGTTAACTTAAACATAGGTAATCTATCGATTACGAAGCTCACCTCGTTGCTCATTATTGTCACTAAGTGGGAATTGACTTTAACTTTTAAAAATTTTAAGTGCTCAATCAATGCAAAAAGAGGTCAAAGTTTTAGATGATGTGGTACCGGTATTTGTCGGTAAGCGGGTATAGACTCTAACCATTCTTCAGCTAGTGGTCATCAATGCGGAAAATTAAGGTCACAGCCAGCATCCGAAGCAAGCATTGTGCCAAGCATCACTAGATGCACCTACCAAAGCAATATCTTCGATGTGGCACTTGTCATAAAGCCTGTATGGATCTTAACAATTCTTCTGTAAGTGATCACCCATGAAGAAAATATAGACCACAGCCAGCATCCGAAGCATGCATTGTGCTTGGCATCACTAGGTGCACCTACCATACCAATATCATTGATGTGGCACTTGTAAGTAAGTGTGTATGGATCTTAACCATTCTTCTGTAAGTGGGTTCGGACGCGGACACGGATGGGATTTTCAAGTAACTTTGATTGAAACTTGCTATGGGTGTTTCTGGTGATTTCAGACCCTACCCGTTCGAGACTTTAACCTGATGCATGTAAAAGTCTAATTGTTTTAATTGCTTTATCATTTTTATGAATTACAAGATAAATTTCAGTGTTCACTTCTATAACAAAGCAAATAAGAAAATTACCGAACTTGTAGAATCAATCTCAAATGCCCATAAGACTAGGCAAAACAAGGGAGACATACCGGAAAAATTGAAGACCACAATGGTCCTGACATGGTACAGGCATTTCAAAAGAAATGGTGGGTTAAACCAGGTTTTAAGGTGCGCCAAACCTCCCTCTTCCATTGCGGTCTTTGGGTCCGGTAGTAACACAAAAAACATCAGGTTTGTGATGACATATCAGGGATGCTCGGGTGATCATCTCAGTACATCAACCAGCCAGACACTAATCAAAGCAAGAACTAACCATTTCGTCTAACATGAATTTTTCTACCAGTGGCTGATAACGAAGAAAGATTTTTTAGAGATCGCATGAGACGTAATTTCTTATAACCTTGGTCTAATAGTCGGTTACGGAGAAAGCGGTGTCGGATAAAAAAATCTGAAAAATGTGTACAAGCCCTGGCATATCGGATTAGAAATGTAGACACCGTATGCAGGTGACGTATGTATGTTACTTTCCAGGTTAGGAAAATTAATAATTTTAAAATAAAAATCGTCTCTTATTGATTCTGTGTTTTTTTAATCTCTAGTTTTGAAGGATATATTGAAGGAATCCATCTGTCAAACGACGAGTTGTTGACAGAGAGGACGTCATCAATATATCCGAAAGTGAGATTAAATGACCTTGCCTCTTTCATCTTTTTGTTTTCTACGAGTTCCTTAAAAATTCAGTCTCGTAAGAGTATAAAAACAAGTCGGCGAGTAGAGGAGCACAGTTGGTGCCCATTGGAATGCCGACTTGTTGTTGAAAAATTTCTCCTCCAAATGTGACAAACATGTCAATAAGGAAATCAGGCATACTGCAAACTTGATCCAAAGTGTAACAAATCTTATCTTTATAAGATGTTTTGGAACATACTGTATTGGCTGAATCTTATTTGGTTTTATACAGTATTCTAAAATTCTAAACTAAACGACCGAATATGTCAGAGCAGGCCTACACATCATCACCACTATAATAATTTTATGTTTACGCACATTGATATCCTTATGGCTGGTATTGGTTTCCCTTTTGAAACATGTTAATAAAGGATAGCTTTTTACCTTCAAATAAGATTTAACTGGTGCTGGTGAGTGATTACTCTAAATATACATATACAATGTAAAAATATAAATATATATTAAAAACGAAAGTTTCTTTGACAACACCTTTGACATTTTTAATAGTTTTCTCTCTTGCCTCATATGGCGGATTCTTAAGTTGCAAATAAATACATTTTCCAAAAAGACCCTAATATTATACACACTTACGAACAGGTTCACAAGGCTCAACATATTGGTATAAATCTGCATCAGTCAGAACATATACACCGGCTTGCTGTATTTTAAAATGAATTCAAAAGAGTTTATAAATTTTCCGTTCAAACTTGATGATGCCTTCATTTCATTATTTTACATTTAACATAATTAAAATTGCTTTATGTCAGCAATGTGACAAAATTTAAGATCCATTTTACAATATGTGTACAGCAAAGAATACAAATAGAATTCAAAAGTAAACCCTAGCAGGACCAAGATGTAATAATTTTCTATTATTTTTTGATAATATTTTCATGCTAAATTCTATTATTTTTTAGTTTTGCTCTTTCCGTATTTGATCACTGTTCACTAAAATATTACTAACATCAAATGTAGCCTCAAATCTCATGCGACATTTAATCATGATTTAAATAACAGTGTTCTCCAGCATGTCAGTTGAGAGACCATAAATAGAGACAATATTTTGTCCTCATTAAAAACGCATTTTGAACGCAATGTTTGTTCTGAAAATACTGTGCTATTTAAAAAAAAAGAATGTGTCAATACAATAAGATGTTAAAAACGAAAGAATATGGAATATGTGCCAAAAAGACACGATCCACATATTGAAATGATTTTAATAAATGTACAAAAGCAAAATTTCACTGCGTGTGAAGCGCTTTTCTGGATTAACCTTCATCAGACACGCTAGGAGTAGAAAACTTGGAAAACCGGTAGAATATTAGATTTGATTAAAAAAAAAATGCCAAAAAATATTACAACATATTTAGATCCTGCTATACTTTATTTGTTCTGATGATGTGTCTTATGAGCTGTAAATATACATTAAGATGCAAAAAAGTTCAATCTGTCCTATTGACCTTTAAAGTAAGGAGAAACATGTTTTTTTGTGTTTTTCATACATACATCATTCAAAACACGGATATACTTGTATATGGCATTATCAAATTTGTTTTGAACATGAAAACAAATTAAGCAGATATTAACTTAAAGGATAGGATAATATTACTGTCCTTTAGATAAGGCCTTACTTACACTGAATACGGCGTATGCATCCGAGCCAGAAAATGGCCTTGGAAACCAGAAGTCCCAACTACGCCATATTGGGAAATATCCTGTGTTGTCGAATTGTTGTATCTCTCTCACAACCTTTGAATTATATGATATCAAACTTATTGACAATATTTTAATTTATTAACTTAATGATGTTATAATTATTTCATCATGTTCATAGTCTATTTATAAATCATAAATGCTTGTAGTAGGCACTTGATTAAGATTGTCAGTGTGAAATAAAGTGAAAAATCCAGTTTTGACCAACGTTAATGAAATGTTAAGTGAGCATTGCCAGATATTTCCAATTGTAAACCGCAGTTTGCAGATAAGTATAAGCGAACATGCATAAACAATTTCTTAAGTTCAACGGCAAGTATTCTTGAATGCCTGTACATATACAGGACTATGCAGTGCTTATCTTCTCAGTATGAAGTTTGTTATATTTTTCTCACCCATTTCTTGATTCATTTCAATAGGAATACAAACTAATTAATGTCTTACATCTTCAATAGTGACATCATTTCCTGTTTTATACAACAATACACTCTTATCAACAGCAAGAACATTAATTAAGGATCGTGGATCAGCTCTGACACTCAGTTGAACGTTGGTTGCTGGGAGAACCCGTCTTGCGTTAAAACTGAGAGACACCTGCATGAAGATAAAATAATTTGATTGGCTTCGATAAAAAGAGAGAGAGAGAGTTAAAGATTAAAATTGATTTGAGCTATGAATATGTTTTGAGATAACGCTTTCTTAATTTTAAAGCTTTATACATGTCAAATCAATGTACCACCATAAAGATAATTATATATTAATTACTGAAACCACTTATTCATTAAGCCCTGCGTCATTCTTGGATTCGAATCTCGAATTTAACTCAGTAATTCATATCATTTCATGGGTATTCGACAAAGTTGAAAACAATTTTTAAATCATCAATTCTGCTTAATTTGGAATAAGCATACCTACCTTAGAGGCAAAAGAATGTATAGTTCAAAACTCGTAGTTATGTTTTGGTCATCTAGCATATCCAAATTAACCGTTTATACCCGCATTTTGGTATTTGTAATTTTGAAACCACTGGGCGATAACCTAAGCTGGTGGACCAGCGGTCCCCGAGGGTAATCGCAATCTTGGTTGTCAGACTTGTCTGACACGATTTACCATAAAATTTTTGTCGCTGAAATTTCCGATTTTTTAATTTCAAAATTGTTTAAAACACCAGGTTGCTTTTTTTTGTAATGCACATGGTCGATATCCTTGGTGCTGGAATTGGCTTCCTTGTTCAAACGTTTTGGTTTTGAGTACTTTTCGTTTTCAACAGTTTTGGAATTTGACCATCCAATGTTTTGATTTAAATGCTACTGATGCGAGGTTACTCCATGAAATATTGATAGATAGCATATCCAAACTAACCGTTTATACCCGCGTTTTGGTATTTGTAATTTTTCAATAACGTGTACCTTTATAGATTTATGAGACAATAAACTCATAAACAAATTAAATGATACCAATTGATTTAAAATTAATCATAAAAAAATCCATTTGATAAATATTTGATTGTTATCGTTTCACATATGAATACCTTATTCCTGAATATTTCATCAACTGGAAAGGAAATAGCATCAGCGACAATTTCACCCTTTCTTCTAGCGTAGTAGACCAACAACTTCGCATTAGGTGCCATATCATAAGTGATCCTCAATGGAATCTCTCTTCTATTTCTAAGACGGAAGCGTCCTTGTGAAACCAAAACTGACTTAGCAAACACCTGTGAAAAGAACAAAATTAACGCGATCGATTCTAATTGCATAACGTCGGTCTAGAATTGAATCCCGACTATTATAACAACCATTTGATTCTGAGGGGAAGGGGGCTCGGAGTTTAAGTTAAGTCAGATTATTCATTTTCTAAATTTTGCGGGTCGTAAAATGCATTTTCCGCCGCTACGAAGCAAGAATATTTATTTTCTTTATACCATACTAAAGAATCTTGGGACGATTATTTATCTTTTTATTTTCTTTGAGGTAAAAGCTGGATTATTTATTTCCAAGTTTTTCCAGGCCAGAAAAATCATTTACAAAAACTGCCAGTTCCCAATCAGAATCAAATGGTCGTCCCATAATCAATCATTTGTATAAAAAAGCAAGAATTGAATATGCATGTAGTTTTTACAATGCAATAATACAAAAATCCTTCAAAATAAGCCTTAAAAATTGATTCTATTTGAATTATGTCCTTCTAGAATTTTATTATGATGGTCATCAACAAACAATTTTATATGACAAAGAGTCTATATAGCTAAAAATGTAATGCCAATATCATATAATTATATATATTTAAACGAGCATTAACCCATTATACATTTGACATTTAGGGATACAATACACATTCTTTATAGAACGGAGCTTCAATATAATTGTACCTTATAGTAAACATAGGGTCTTCTTTCTGTTGTTTGTATTTTTAATAGCAGGTTCCGTCCTGGCTGCAATTGAACGAAAAATATTTAATCTTACATTGACTGCAAAATAGCTATTAATATTCCTTTGATTTGTTTTTCCTTACGGTCATCAATTTACTTTATAGAATAAGAAATTTTTTACACAAAGTGAATTGGTATACATAATGCATATATCTGATCATTTTTTCCCAATTAGCATTACACATAACACTTTACATTTTGCTTGTGGTTTTACAGTAAATCGTTCAGTATATAACAATTATTATAAACACAGGTACTTACAATTGCTTTTCTATTGTTGAAGACTGTGACTTGAAGAAAGTTGTTACTTGGAGAGTGTGACTGGGAAACATAGTGGTAAGCACTGGCCTTCAAATAGGTTGCCTGTTATGCAAAATAATAATTTTCTTCTGTATTTCACGTTATTTAAGTTATGACTTTCATAATTTTGTTTTCAATAAAAGAATCACATAGTATAATAATAATATTCCAAATGAAAAAAATATTACAGTCATTCATTATAAATAAATTTTTAAAACAATACAAAACAAGAAAATATCATGAATATAAAAACTAGGTTTATGATAAAAGTGTTCATCAATAGCAGTATTAAAATCATTTTTTTTTCAAATTAAATAGAAAGAACTTGAAGCACATTAATGATAATAATAACGTAAGTAATGGCCCTGTCACACTATACCGTTTTAGCCAACGTGTGCCAACGTTTTAAAATATATTTTCAACACGCTGGTGTGCGTTGCGTAAGTTTTGTACACGTTATGAACACGCTACAAACACGTTAGCGAACGTCAGAGAACGTCAGCGTGCGCCGAGTGCGTGGCAAATTTTTCAACATGCTTAAAATTTCCGACGTTCGCCAACGTGCTAGAAATAAATTATTCGAACGCTAGGCATAAGTTAGAAGGACGTTATACACACGCTGATGTACGCTATGTGGTCGTTGTGCGCACGTTGAAATGCGTTTGACGAACGCTAAGCTAAATGGAAACGAACGTGTCTAGCGATAATGCAGCGCACGTCTAGCGTCAGTCTAACGACCAAGAAACCTATTCAACGTGTTTAAAACGTGTACAGAGCGCACAGAGCGTCATTGTAACGAACGAGTAGCGTATCAACCCAAGAATGTTAAAAGTTAGATTGAATTACAAGGGGGAAAGTCAATTTCAAAAGCTTCAAATACTAATTCAAACCTGAAAAAAAATCTTTTTACAAAAACAATGAACAAAGCCAGAAAAAATCTTGAATATAACAAAGATAACTTAGATGGTTTTGAATTGGAAGTACTTTTTGCAAATTGTTATACACCTGTCGTGTTTTCGGTGGACATGTCTTTGGGAGAAAAATACTCAAATATAACGAGTAACGACAGTCTAACTTCAATACACATTTGAAATAATGTGTATTTTTAATATTCAATAAGCACACGCGTTTTTCTCTATTAAAGACATCATTAGTCAAGTGCTAGAAAAAGGATGCTTGGCAAAATCTACAGACCGGTATTTCTTACATGTATATACTCATTTGAGATTTTGAGAGTTTGTTAACAAGCGCATGCATTCCTCTCTGTATATTTTTGACATATCAAAATATAAAATCTACACTATATTTTATCATCTTTGAGACTGAGCGCAGAAATCATCACTATTGGTTAAAAACGGCTTTAGAATAATTATACATTCATATGACCAGTACGCTGAAACCAATGTTTTTTATAACGAAACAAAATTCACATGATGTATCTATAATTATTAATTAATCCAGCAATACATTTAAGCCAGATAATAGATGTATTTGGGCAATTGTGAAATAATAATAAAGAAAAGAACAGAAATCCTAGGTCTCCCCACCAAGAGAAAAAAATATAAGTTAGACTAACGCTATGAATGCGTTCTGCAGTCGTCACACATGCGCTAGGCAAACGTCAAGTACGCCGGACAAACGCTATAGATAAGTTTTGAGTAAGTTTGTCGTGCGTTGCAGGTAGTTAGTCTGACGCTTTGTGGTCGTTCACCGAGATATTTTTTGAAACTTTTTACAGCGACTGCCAACGTGTTCCAACGTTTTAGAAAATTATTCGAACGTTCGCCACACGTTGGCTAAAACGTTATAGTGTGACAGGGCCATTATCATTTTCTCTAAAGGACATATACAATTGAACATCATATTTGATATATTTTTCCGAAATCTTAAAGAACGTGAATAATTGCATATTTTGCAATCTGATGCTCCATTTTAAAGTTACCATATGGTTAACTCTCTTGATATGTTCTACTCCAAAATTTATGAAACATTGATATATTTACAAACTCATTTAAAACAGCCACACTTTTTTGTCCTTTGTAAATCATCTAAGTGTTCTGAGATGAAATGTACGTGTATTTTTCTAAGTACAATGCACATATATAAGTATGGATTACCCGAAGGTTACCAGATACTGCTTCGGACGGAAACTTAGCAGACGTCAAAATTTCCCCATTCGGTGAAATCTGAAAATTACGTGACCATAGTGTTTTTGATACTGTTCTTGTTGAAGATCGTTGGCCAATGGGCATTTCCTGTGTGTTAGTGTCTTGTGCATCTTGATTTGCAACTTTAACATTGTAAGTGACTGTTATATTGACTCGTCCAAGTGGTGGGTCTAGGGGACTATCGTCTCTTTTGGTTGCCCGTAGCTACAAAAAATCAATCAGTTTAATGGTAAAGTTTAAGGTATAGGAATTTCTTTACTACATCATGTTAAAGAGTTGTTTAACAAAAAGAGGAAAAAAAGTATATAACCTTCCGGTATCTCAATCACATCACACTTATAGTTTATGGTAAACTTTACGGAATTATTCTCTTGTAATGGAGTTCTTGTTAATCATTGTTTTTGAAAAAAAAGTTGTAAGTGAATAGTATGTCTTTTAGTGAAGGAACTTACTACGATGTTGTAGTCCAACCCAGGCTTAAAATTTCTCGACATAGACTGGGAAAATGATAATTTTTCTGGTGATTGGTAAAGTTGAACTGTCTGTGTATCATTGGCTGAATTACCAGTCAACCGCTCGACAACAACCGCCGTTACTTTGATGTACGATCCAATTCTTGGGTAAATTTCACTCATTGCAACTCGCACTGTCGTTTTGCCAGTTATCTGAAATACATTTGCCCGACAATCAACAATATAAAAAGCCAAAAAAAGGGCATAAATAAAAATGGTTATTTAGTGATGCTGATATGAATACATTGTACGTTTATGTTTATTATACGCCAGTATTTATTTTTATGATTTACAGATAAACATTGAAACCTTTTAACTATTTTATCATGGACCCGACATTTTCCTATGAAAATAGTAAAATAAATACCATACTGAAACAGTACCCGTTGACAGAATAGCCGTTGCCAGATTTTGCGCTGTAGACAGTACTGAATAAAAGTGAATAAAGTGGCGGAAGTAATACATCTTACATTTTTAAACCTCGGTTCTGACCAATTTTAAATAAATGTAAACAGAATTTGTGAATATAAAGATTATCTAAAATATTTAGTATCTTAGGAAAGCAAATGCACTGTTCTCTTTGGCCAGTAAACGAATGATATTGTACACTAATGGAAAAGAGAAACTGTGCATCACTTTACAATTCACCAAATTGTATCAAATCCTTAATACTTTTTAACAAATATGTATTGTCAGTAACTTATGACAAATATTTTGTTCAACTCCTACGCAGATGTTTAGTTAGGCATTTTCAGTTGGCAAGCACAGTTTTTTTCTCATAAATATATATTTACGACAACTCAATTTAATAAGTGATTAGGATTACCTTAAAAGATTTTACAATTTCATTGTCTTTAGTCCACGTTCGTCCAATGGTAAGAATCACCTTCCCTTCTACTGGTTTACCAAACGTGTACCTATAGAAACGGTGGACTAGAATTTAAGAGGCTGTCCAAGCAAAACCCAGGATATAGCTGGCACATGACAAATTTTGTTTTTCAAAATTTTTTATTGATTTCACATCGGGTTAACATCCATTCCCCAAAACAAATGCAGATTTTTGGTTAAGTTAAGTGATAACATAGATATAATTTATATAGAATGCATTGAAAATATGTAGAAAAAGGGAGATAACTCTTGCATATTTGCAAAATTTGGTTGCTTTGTTCATGAACTTTAAGGCTGAATCACAAGTCATCCATGTTGCTTTCAAACGAATCCTGGTGATTTTTGTTTTACATATGAGTCCAACAATACATTAAAACAATAAATTTGCTGGGATAAAATTCTTCATGCGCCAGGTTCTGTAGGCTTTTGCCTGATTTCTACATGGACAGCCTGTTAAGTATTACGGCGCATTCATTGTTCTGAGAATTCCATTGATTTCAATCTGATATCCAAATTCAAGATCACATGAAGCTATCTATATCATAACTCCATGATTACAATAAAAAGTGTTTTTTTTAATTTATGAAGCGAAAAAGAAGAAAGGAATCCGACTAGGAAACAAAGTATTTTTGACAGAAATGTTTTATAAGTAAAGAAAATATAGGGATGCCACAAAATTACACATTACAAAAGGAATTCAAAATAAAGCGCTTCAATTGCTTCAAATGCTGGTTAAAGACATAGAACCTATCATTTTCGCAATTTAAAAAAAATAATGTAATTGACACAATTTGAAGAATACAGTGTAAAACCTTTGAAGTAATCGTAAAGTTTTCAAAAAACCTATTAGAAAGTATTTTTTTCAAAGAAAACTACAGAAAAAACGCAGTGTCAAACAAGAGGACAAACAAATTATGAATCTAAACATTTCTGGTACCGGTAAACTATGAAACAAAAAGAAACCAAACGAAACGAAACGAAAACGAAATCGGTAAAGAAGGAAACGAAAACAGTAAAGCAAGCAACCGAAATCTGTAAAGAAAACGAACTAAATAGGGCGAAACCGGTAAAAGTAGAAAACTGAATCGATTTTACCCGATACAGTCGTTTTCTTAAATTACCGAATACGTTTTCTTTTCGTCTCGTTTGGTTTCATTTCGTTTCTTAATTTACCAGCACCCAGTAAAGGTCATGTGAATAACGGTTTACCAAAAGTAAACATTTTTGCTGGACAATACTTAATCAACGCGAAGAGTTAAAATAAGATAATACTATTTAAAGCGGCAAAAATTTGAGATTTTGTGTCGGTAAAGGTAAGTTTTAGTATGTATATTTTTGATATCAGTGTAGAAAAATTGCGAAATTGATAGGTTTTATGCCTTTTAGGGTTCGTGAAAAATCCATCTCATATATGTAGGCATCTTTGCTAGTCAATTGAAAAACAGCGAGCAGCGACTGCTGGTCACATTGAAGGCTGCTGGCTGTTTTCCATTGTGGATATTTAAAATATACGTTTATAATGTAGGTTGTGTCGCGTACACTTATTCCACATCTCATTTTCTTCTAATCTTTGCTAGTCAAGGGTTACGATCCGCTCCCCTCCTCTTCCTGAAGAGGAAGGGGGCGGATCATAACCCTTGGCTAGCGAAGATGATATGTAGGTCTATAAAATAGATATGCTATCTGGTCCATGGAGGTGTTCTTATTATCAAACCAAGGTTTGTTTTTATAAGAACATGTAAGACAAAAACAACAGATTCGTTGTTTCTCCAGACATCATTCCAACCGATATAAAGGGTAACAAATTCGAGTGTTATATACTATTAACTTAAAAACGTGGTCGGTCTAACAAATTCTTTATTATCTGTTGGCTTCCTCAAATTCCAAATATAATTGAAAAGTGTCTCATTTTTCACTTTATTCTTTGCATTGCGTTTATTTGAAACCAATCTAACATTAAAATGATATATACGTGTGATTTAAATGTTGAAATGCGTTCGCGAGGTCTTATTTACGCCAAACATTTGTTCTTTTTGATTGTCATATATATAACCTGACAATTAATACTTGGGCGACTTTATATTCGAATATATGTATTGAATGTGCGAAAATAAAACAATTGTGAAAATATGTGTATTATTTTCTTTCTTAATATTACAGGGGCTTGAAATGTAGAGTGTTCTAAGGCCCTGGTTTAATAACCATGCTCTCGATCAATAGGCAATTACAAAATCAGGTGTTTGAGCCCCGCTTTGTGAGTTACCTGCATGGTATTATTTCTCTAAATATAGGTTGGTTTGGAATTTTACATGTTATCATGTACTCCATTTTATTTTACATTTATACTGATCGTCCTTTGTCGTCGTCGAAAAGGGCGTTTACCACCTTGAACACTCGCTCATGCTTTTTATTACAGAATACTAGTAAGTCAAAATTTATCTTATTTGATTAATTGAGTATCATGATAATATCGTCTTCTGTTGGTCAAACAACGTTTACCATTTTAAAGGTTTTTCAGTTGTACTTACCGCGCAGATATATCAACAACAAAGAATTCAGATGTACTGAGTTGGAACGATGGTGTAATCACATTCACTTCAAACTTTGGAAGCACTAAAAAGTGGAAAAAACAGTTGTTATTCTCTTTGCATCTTGGTAAAGTGCTGGTTAGTTAACATAAAAACTAATAATTAAATTGAACTTAACCAAGATTGTATATGGATTTCATTTATTCATTTATTCAAGGATTAATTCATAATCTTTTAGAAAATAGATCTGAAAAGATGAAATTTGATACTTCATTGAATTGAAAGTGTCACCTCTAACTTTTTTAAGGTGACATCTTACTCAATCAAAAATTACTTCTTTTATAAAAATGCGAAATATTTTCAAAATTATATAAATGTATATAATAGATAGTCACAATTACAAGATCAGAAACATGATTTGACGGATAAAATATTTTAATTAGCAGCTCCAAAATTGAAAAATCATTTGATATATATTCAGGAAGCTTTTTATGGAATGATTTAGATGATTGAACAACAATTGAATCTTTAAAACAGCTATATCTGCAAATGTATTATGGTTGAATTTAATAAATGTTGTTGTTTATGTAATTCCATTTAGTTCATATTGTCAATTTTATACTTGATGCTGTAAATATGTACATAAAGCAGGACCAAATTGTACACTTGTTTGTTAACTTAATATGCTATCATGTTGAAATAAAGGAATTTGTTAATATTATCATTATTATTTATAAAGCGTAAAGTTAATACAAATTATTAATCGACCTAATGTATCAAATTTTAGTGTAACACGGGGCATAATCGGCTATCGTTTACACTGGAAGTATAAAAGCAGTCCACAAAATGACCTGTGCATGATTTTGAACAAAGTATAAGACAATTGGAGAAAATGCTATACAACTTAATACTAACCCCTTTTATATCATTTTCACCTATAATAGTCATATACTATATTCAATATTGCACACCATTAATTTTATTTACTATTTTCAGTTCCAACAATCAACGACAGTCGGTTTTCACCAGCAATGAGCAAAAAACGTGTTAAGTGTTTATACAATTCTTACCAAATTTTTCTACAGAGAAAGCTTTTGACTTTTCTTCAGCCTACAAGTAAATAATGCGAACATGTATTGTAAAATGTATTAAGTAACATATGTATTTGTAACGGTACATCTGCTCATTATATTCCATCAAAAATGCAAACTTAATATATATTGAATTATGTAAATAAGTTTGCGTGCATTACACATGCTGCAAAGCCTAAACCCAACGAAAATATATTTCATATTTTAAATTTTGTGTTTTTACTTTTCACAAGAATTTGTAAATGACATCTGTATCGAATAAAATGTGCCAATCCCCTAAGCTGACCAGGAACCCATCAGAGTACTTTGGAGTACTGGTGCTTAATATAACTATATAGAGAAGCTAATCTTTTTGATCCGTTAAACATGCATATTCATTGAAAATGAAAATTATTTATAAGTAGATGATTTCACCCGAAGAAAAAAAATACTTTTATCTCTGAGTGATATTGCTTAAATCTAATGATTTTTGCGCATCAAAATATCTTTTTTTATGACTTTAATGTTGTTTACAACTTTTGAACATTTATTTCGAACATTTTCTTTCCAAAACATCTTATAAAGATCAGATTTGTTACACTTTGGATCAAGTTTGCAGTATGCTTGTTTTCCTTATTGACAACATGTTTGTCACATTTGGAGGGGAGATTTTTCAACAACAAGTCGGCATTCCAATGGACACCAACTGTGCTTTTCTCATTGCCGACTTGTTTTTATACTCTTACGAGACTGAATTTCTTCAGAAACTCGTAATGAACAAGGAGATGAAAGAGGCAAGGTCTTTTAATCTCACTTTCACTTTGTTGTCATTTGTATTTCAGTTATATTGATAACGTCCTCTCTGTCAACAACTCGTCGTTTGGCAGATGGATTCCTTCAAAATATCACCCAGAACAAGAGATTAAAGAAACCACAGAATCAACTTGCTTTACGTCATTCTTGGATCTTCATCTCGAATTTGACCCGGGTGGTCATCTCAGTACAAAAATTTACGATAAAAGAGACGATTTTAATTTTAAAATTATTAATTTTCCTAACCTGGAAAGTAACATACCAACGTCACCTGCATACGGTGTTCATATTTCACAACTAATTCGATATGCCAGGGCTTGTACACATTTTTCAGATTTTTTGATCCGACACCGCTTTCTCCGTAACCGACTATTAAACCAATTATAAGAAAATATATCTCATATAATCCCTAAAAAAATTTTCTTCGTTTTCAGCCACTGGTAGAAAAATTCAATATTATGATTAGTGTTAGCATCCCTGATATGTCATCACAAACCTGTTGCGTTTTGTGTAACTACCGGACCCAAAGACCGCAATGGAAGAGGGAGGTTTGGCGCGCTTAAACCTGGTTTAACCCACCATTACTTTTGAAATGCCTGTACAAAGTCAGGACCTTTGTGATCTTCAATTTTTCCGGTTTATCTTCTTTGTTTTGTCTAGTCTTATCGACATTTGAGATTGATTTTGTTATTACCTTAATTTATATAAATACCATTTTAGAGCTTTTTTGCCAATGTGAAATTTCAACAGGTAAATCTTTTATACCGACAACATGGTCTACATGTACTTGGCTAGTAACATAAAGGAAACAATCTAGGAAAGTAACACTCTTAAGATCAAGAATACACAGCCTTTTCAAACTCAAGGAATTTTGTTGTTTTGGGTTATAATTCTACATTCTTTTCCAAAACATCTTTCAAAGATAAAATTTGTTACACACTGGAACAACTTTGCAGTATGCTTGATTTCCTCATTGACAACATATTTGTCACCTTCGGAGGAGAGATTTTTCAACAACAAATCGGCATTCCAATGGGCACAAACTGTGCTCCTCTCCTCGCCGATTTGTTTTTATACTCTTACGAGACTGAATTTCTTCAGGGACTCACAAAGAACAAGAAGATGAAAGAGGCAAGGTCATTTAATCTTACATTCAGATATATTGATGATGTCCTTTCTGTCAATAACACTTCATTTGGTAGTTGGATTCCTTCAATATATCCTCCGGAATTGGAGATTAAAGAGACCACCGAATCTAATTGCTTCACGTCTTTCTTGGATTTGCACCTCGAATTTGACCCAGGTGGTCATCTCAGTACAAAAATTTACGATAAACGAGACGATTTTAATTTTCAAATTATTAATTTTCCTAATCATATTTCTCAACTTATTCGATATGCCAGAGCTTGCACGCATTTCACAGATTTTGATCAGACACCGGTTTCTTCGTGACCGACTTTTGAAGCAGGGCTATAAGAAAATACGTCTCATACGATCACTAAAAAAATTCTTTCTTCGTTATCAGCCGCTGGCACAAAAGTTCAAAATTGAGTTAAAAGATATGATAGTTAATTGTTTTAATTAGTGTTTGGCTGGTCTGCTGTACTGAGATGATCACCTCAATATCCCTATTGTGTCTCACAACTATGTTGTGTTCTATGGTCATTACCGGACCCTAAGATCGCAATGGAAGAGGGAGGTTTGGCGCCATAAAACCTGGTTTAACCCACCATTTCGTTTGAAATGCCTGTACCAAGTCAGGACCATTGCGATCCACCAGTTCTCCGGTATGACTGATTCGTTTTTGTCATTTTCTCTGGACTATGAGATTGATCATTCAAGTTCGGTAGTTTTGTTATTACCTTTATTTACAAAGATTTCCATTTGAAAAAAAAGATGGGCATCTAATGGGACATTAAATGATACCCCGCCACAATATTCATCAAAAGTTAAATGCATTTGTATGCTACATCTATACAGAGACAGAAAAGAAATGATTTATATTTCTTAGACCTGAAAATCTCTTCATTTTTAAATTGTGAAAATTTACAAAATGGGAAATCTTCAAAAAAAGTTTTCTGATCATCCTTAAAATTTCAGTTGACCAGTATTTTATTGTACTCAACAGCTGTGCAAAATATCATTCAAATCCCTTGGCGTGTTTTCAAGTTATCACCCGGAAACATTTCGTGTGGAGGTGTATAAAAACCAAACAAAGTTAAAAGTTATTGAAAACAGTTAAAGGGGGATAGATCTTTAAAGATTGATCTGACAAAATGGGCCCTGAAATCATTTTTGTAGATCTCAATGAGCTGAACAATTTTGCAATGCTATTTGTCCCTCTAAGCTCATACAGTTTTTAAGATAAAGTCCAGAATCTGCGAAAATTTTCAACTTTAACGATTAAGGGGAAATAACTCCAATAAAGATTCGTCCCACAACTTCGACTCAATAGAGAGTTTTATAGATCTGTTGATGCTGATGAAGGATAGTTACTTTAGATTTTCTTTATCTCTTATACTTTTTGAGCTACAAGCGAAAAACTATTGTCTGACCCCCTGTTCTTTTTGTAGTAACGGCGGCCATGTTGAGACTTGAATAGACGAAACGCGCGTCAGGCGTAGCAAAATTTATTGTCTGGAACTTTGTTGTCATTTGTATTTCTATTATTCACAATGCAAAATTTCTTTCAATTCTATCTACTAATAACAATTTTGTACTAGATTTTATACACCACCAAAACTTTTGTCTTGTCACAATTGTTCCATTTGTACCTACCCAGGTACAAACAGACAGTTTCCCATAGAATTCAATGCATTTTCAATTTCAATTTTCTCAGAAATGGTGTGAGATGTTTTCTTCAAATCTTCTGCATCAAAGTTTTATTTTGATCTAGTTACAAATCCCGAATTTGCAAAACATATGGTGCACTGGGTTAGTGTTTGGTTATTCCGGATAAGAACTATTCCTTCAGTGGTTTTAGAGAAGAAGATCTTTGAAGATAAGTTTACGGACGACTGATAGACGATGGACGACGGACGCTTAACGATGCCAATAGAAAATTGTAAAAAAGAAAAAAAAATGCAGTATAAAACAAGTGAAGAAGTTTTGCCACGTTGAAGGCTACTGGTGGTTGTCTATTGTGATTTTTCTAAATTGCCGTTTAAGGGCTGTGTCACGTACACTTATTCCACATCTCATTATTTTCTATTTACTTCTTTAGTATAAAATAAAAAAAGCCTATAACTTAGTTTTTATTTTTACTTACCCCTTGCTTTACATTAATATTCCATTTTCCAAGATTAGTAAGTGTTGATAACTGGAATGATCCTCCAAATACCCCAAACATTGGTTTGACCTTTAGAAACTGTTGTACTCTGTTGTTCTTTGGATCCTGAAGAAAAAAAGGAACAACTATGAAAAAATCCATAACTCTTTAATGGAATTTTTTTTGTTTCAAATTCTATATTTATTTTTTGTCACTTCTGTTAGTCCTGGAATACATACAAGTATTTTAGGCACAAAATATATTTATCTTTTCCAAGATAATTTGAGGAGGTCAATAAATCTTTAAAGTAAAACTGATACTGTAATGCTAAGCATTCAGAAAACAACTTGGTAACAATAAGATTCGATACGAAATTATTTTATTTTTCAGCAATTTAAGTTCAGAACTTGCGGGACTTGCATCGATTTTCTTGGCAGAGCCATACGTCTGACACCAATATTGCTTACACAGGGTTATGTTGCTCCTCTGTTGCTGACTTCGCTCAATAAATTTAACGAGAGACACGATCGCTCATAGACAAATAGTTGATTTCATTCTCTCAGATGAGTGCAGATGTTGGTTTGTCATAGAGTTTCGTTTTGTCTTCCTTTACTGGATTTGACACAATGAATTGACTGGTATGCTATAATAAACAGGAACTGCTTGCTCCTCCGGAGCATCTGAGTTCACTCTCGTTACGTCTTGATTTCGCCTCGCGTTGATGATTGATACTAGCATTCAAATGTTTTTTTTTATTTCTGTGTTTTATGTTGTCTGTTTTACTGTCCTATTGTTGTTTGTGTTTACTGGTTTTGTCTCTACCACTTTGGACTTTTGACATTCGGTTTCCCTAATAGTACCTCTGCTTCTTCCAAACGAATTTAGACTACATGAATATAAAATTGTGAATTTGGGATTGAAAAAAAATGTATGATGCAATTAAGAATGAATTGTTGTTACATATGTGTATATTATATAAATAACATATAGCTGAGAAGCCGATATAGTAGATTGATACCCTGAGTAAGGCAGTGTTAACTGAGACGCAGACAAAGTTGACAATATCTTTTCGAAGGGTAACCATCTACGCTATCACACTCTCAGCTATATTTTATTTTATTTATTATACTGAATCAACACTGTAGGTACATTTATGAAGGAGTTTTCATTTTTGTTTATGTTTTCCTCGAACTGAAATACAATGTTCCCCTATGAAATATAAATTTTAGAAAACACTTTTTTATTTGTTTAAGGTAGATTGGTTGTCTATCACTGAGCATCTTTTTTGCACATCTATCATAACTTAAAATTTTATACTGCTAGCTTTTTAATTGATTTCTTTCAATTCTGCTAGGTAAACATCAAAAGTCATAATTACAACAAACAAGAGGCTCCCAGGAGCCTGAATCGCTCACCTGACATATGTGCAAAAGTAAAGGTTATTAGGCAAAATCTATTTGACATTGAAAGGGTCATATGTTTAATAAGGGGGTTATCTGACAATATGGTTTAACTTAATGTAGTAATGATTGTACAGAATAATATTCTTTCAAAAATTTTCTTTCCTTCAACATTCTAAGAGGAACAACCTTTCAAATGAACAG
This sequence comes from Arcuatula senhousia, assembly GCA_963971305.1. Classification (NCBI taxonomy): domain Eukaryota; kingdom Metazoa; phylum Mollusca; class Bivalvia; order Mytilida; family Mytilidae; genus Arcuatula; species Arcuatula senhousia. The sequence continues at coordinate 53,985,438 of OZ020304.1, forward strand.
TATTACAATCTTGACCTTATTTCATATTTTGTACATCATGGTGTGCTTAAGGTAACAATATGCAATTCATATTTCTTAAATGCTCAATTTTGACGTTCTAAGGGCAATAACTCCTAAAAGGAAAGGTCCTACAACGTTGATCTTGTTACATATTTTGTAGATCTTGATATGCTTAACAACATGCAATTTAAATTTCTCAAATATCTAGTATAGTTTTCAAGATATTGAGCTAAACAGGTGCAAAATTTGCAAAAAATCCACAAAAAGGGCAATAACTCCTACATGGGTAGTTGGATTTTCTTCAAAAGTTCAGGGTAAATAGATCTTGAGGTGCTGATTATTTTTAAACTGCCAGAATTTTGATATCTGTAGCCGTTTTTGAGTTATTTGCAAAACACTGCATTTTACCCCTATGTTCTATTTTTAGCCATGGCGGCCATGTTTTACGACGAATCAAAAATCCCCACATCAGTTCTAAGCACCGAATGCTAATAAACAACCATACCAAGTTTGGTTCCAATTGAACTTATTATGTAAGAGGAGTTAACGTTTTAAAAAGTTTACGGACGACGGACGACGGACGGACGACGGACGCCAAGTGATGACAATAGCTCACATGACCCTTCGGGTCAGGTGAGCTAAAACATCAATACAAGACAAAGATTTTCACAAATTTTAAGAAAATCTATGGAGTAAATTTTCTTAGATGAAGAAAATTTGAATTTTTCCTATTGATCCTATATCAAAAGTACTAAAATCATGCATTTTTCAAAGTCGTTTCTACAAAAATTCCTGGGGTGAACCTTTTATTTTATTATCGAAATTTAAAGTACTATTCTAGAGCTAACTGTGACCAAAATTTAAGAAAATTTTATAGATAAATTTTTAGACACCCCATCTTCCTTAAGCGTTTGAGTTAGTAGATGCAGAAATTAGAGTCAATTAAAATAAGCAATTTGAACAAAATATTACTGAATGTAAATACAATCAATTTTACATCTGATTAAGAATGTCAAAATGAGGCTGTGCAGGAGCTCGACCCACGAGAGGGTGATATATAAAAAAAAAATTATCATCCGCGATGGTGAAAGATAATAAATTATCACCCGCTGGAGTGATAATTACCCTCTTGGCTTTATTTTTTTTTAAACGTTTTATGTGATAGATTGAAATGTTTAATTGAAATTTGTTAGGTAAAAATCTTATGAAGTATAATAATGTGTTTGTATAAATACCTGTATCCAGATATCCATTTCACTGTTTAAAACATTGAGATCGGGATCAGTACCAAAAACTCTGAACTGCACTACAAGTTAAATATAAATGTAAAAGTTTTGAAAGTAAGATGAGTTGCATGATTGCACAGTAAATAGCAATAGATGACAACATAAGTTAATATTAAAGTTTACTACTTCGTTAGCGCCTCTTTTGGACTTACTCATTTAAAAAAAACCCCCAGAGATCACACCAATTATTTTAACAAAATACCGGAAAGTATAATTTCAACAAAGTAAAGGTAAGCATTTTGACTGCACTCTATGAACTATGAAAGCATTTATCTCTTTAAATGCAAAACTGCAGTACTTTTAAATAAAATTAGATAAGACAAAAAGAGAATAATCCAAATAATTTCAGTGAAATAAGAGTTTAAAAACCAGTTCCTTAAGAGCATTAAACAGTCTTCAATGTTACCTACCCATGTCCCTATTTATCTCTGCTACAAAACTTACCAAGATCGCCAGGTTTATATGCAGCCTTGTCTGTCTGTATGAAGATAGACGATGATTTAGACAACGAACGTATATTGATAACATTTTTTTCAAAGTTGATAACACCAGAACACCTTACACGAAGAGTAAAGCCATAATCATTCGGCTTAACTGTGAGTGGAACCTACAATGATAAAGCCAGTGTTTTATTGATGTAAATGCATTAACTGTATGCATTACACTAGTATATCTATACAAACTTTGGAAAAGTAACATTGAAATCGTACCAATAAGAAGTCTTTGATCGACTCAAGAGGGATTCGGCAATGATTCAGTTATTTCCTCTATATATTATGTTTTAACTAACAACAAACTCGTATGCACCACTACACGAATCCGACAATGAATCTCCAAAATAAGTTACATCGATATCAAAAATGATTTGCATATCATCATTTTTATTTTCATAAATCGATGAGCTCTAACTATTTTTATACTATTAGGTTTAACTGTGCGTGCTTTTGTGAGTATTAATACTTTAACGTGCATATTTACTAAGTTATACTTGTTTATGAAAAGTTTGGAATACTAATGCTTACTCGTAATGTAATGACAGTTGGCTGCTCTGAAAAAGAACAGACAAAACTATAAACTATAAACTATAATGGAGGTTAATGTATTCTCTCTGAATTAACATACGGTTTTTTAAACAACAATTATGGCCCAAGCTACAAATATGGATAAACAAAAAAAATGAACTCTTAATAAAAAAGCTATAAATGCAAAGTTAAAGATTTCTCTAAGATCTTCATTTTGATAATAACCTTGATTTAAACGTCGATCGGTCTTTTATTCCCTTACATGTTGTAGTTATAAGCGACACCCAAACATAGAGAATTACTTACAATAATAAGACGACCCAACTTACTTTGAAGATATTTTCTGGCATTGGTTACAGCTACCGTCTTATTCGTCCTATCTAAGAGCCTTGCTTGCACATCGATACTTCCCCGTCTTCCAAGCAGGGATGCTATACACAGGTGTAAATCATCCCCTGGCCTTATTGACTTTGGTACAGTAGCAATATACGTGCTAAAATGTAATCAAAGTAAGGTATGTTGACCGTATGAAAAGACTTTTATGTAAGTTTAGTTCTATGTCAATTGACCACATGCTATTGGTACTAATATGATATATTGAATATAATATTCCCATAATTACCGTTTTTAAAGATAATATAAATCCACGTCCTCTACTCATATGTATGAAAATTATAACACTTGTTCAAAACTTTACATCTTAGAAAATGTAATACGCAGATACCATAAATTCTCAATCATGCTGTAAAATTTAAGTCGCACTAAAACTTACTTTTTACATGCCACAAAACCGAACATTGACACTAAAAATAAAAGTTGACCTTTCATTTTAAATTGTCTGCCTAAAACGAGAAAACATTTTTATTTTTATTTAAATCCACAAATAAAACTATTAATTAGAAAAAAAGATATATAACGATAATAATAAAGTAATAACATAATAGAAAAATGACTATCTAAATGATCAAGATGTTGGTCGTAAAAGTTGAAGTTTCTGTGACTGTGCTGTATTCCTATAGAGGCGCGTCAGATTCATTTTATTTATACTGAGTTGCTTTTAGTAATTACAAATACCAAAACGCGGGTATAAACGGTATAAACTTTGTGTCCTAACTTTGTTGAAAAAATAGTTTAAACCAATATTTCAATAAAGTCATGAAAGTGATCAAACTATCTTTATGTTTAGTCCAAAATAATGAAAAAAAAATGACAAACCTTCTATGCTACTGTTAAGACCATCGGTTTCCTATATATACTAATGGGTTTATGTGTTCTTTTCTGTTTTATATTGCAAAACTAATCCCCTTATTTATACAAAATTTCCGGTTAAATGCACATAAATCATATGATTTCTGTATACATTTTATTTATAAACGTAAATAAGACGAAATGCAAATGGGAATTTTCAAAAAACTCTTTTGCGAACATATTTTATGTAAAAAAAGCGGATTTATTCGTTTTTAGAAGGCAATAAAATGTGATTTTACGAAGTGAACTCAAATGTTTAGTAACTTGCACAATTTTTGATAATCTTGGTAACATCTGCTTCAAGGATGCAAAATGTGATTTTTATGTACATAGTGTTTCAATTATAAATCATTAAGTAGCCCATGTTGGCAAAGGTTTAGGATTTATGCAATTTAATATAGTAACGGATCAATTTTTCAGACCGGTTCATTAGGTATCAAAGCTATTTTCATGATACGAGTAAACAATATGGCAATAAAATATGCAAGATCAGTGTTAACAGCAAAAAAACCCATGTTTTGACCAAATCGTATAACATTATGATTGTTAATTCAAGCTTTCACAAGAATGCTCTATAACAACTTCCATACATGAAGAAGCTACAAGAAGTATCATATTATCAATTTAATTTTAATTTTAAACATATTTATTTATCCTGGATTGGGAAACAAGCTTAATGCTTATGTAAATCCATCTCCAGCTAGCTTATATTATTATATAACAATATGTTTGCATACATTATTAAAACATGGTAAAACATGTAATTGCCAACAATATTAAGTAGTATTGTAGGGTCAGGCAGTGGGCGACACATCATTTTTCTATTCAAGCTCTTTGTGCTTATATGCATTCATTTTTATATGAAAACAAATTTCAACAATATTTAACATTTGAAAAAGTGTAAATTGCCCAGATAATTTTTGACTGGTTATAGAGAAAAAAAATGAAAAGTGAAAGTGAACTCAGGTGCTCCAGAAGATTAAGGTTCCTACTTGCTATAAGCACACCCGTCGTGCTGCAAATTTCCAATTCAATGTGTCAAATCCGGTAAAGGAAGACAAAACAACCCCATGTGAAAAAACAACATCTGCATTCATCTGAGAGATAGATATCCCATATTTGTCTATGAGTGCATGATGTCTACCGTAAAATGACGAAAAGTGACGACAGCAACCGAGGAGCATCATAACCTTGTGTGAGCAATTTTTTGTGTCAAACGTAACGCTTTGATAATGAAATCGTTTAAATTACTGCTCTGACAGAGTAATGAATCAATTGTGATACGTAAACTCCATAAGCTGGAGCAGACGGAAAAATGAAGAAGGGAAAGTTGACAACCGGAAAGTCATCACGTTTGTCATAGAGCTTTGTTGGAAGTTTCTTTGAGTTTTTTTTTCGAGATGACGATCTAAATATAAGCAGACTTCTTAGAATCCGTTTTGTCCTTTATCCCGAATTCTTTAGGATATATGAGATGTAGAAAGTCACCAAATCGAGAATTATTCAGTGAAAGGACGTCATAAATATGACGTTTAGTGAGGTTAAAAAGAAATAGCAAGCCAAAAATATTTTTGTCTAGAACAGATTGTATGAAGTCCGCTACATATGATTGAAGGAACAAATCAGCAAGCACACTAAGTGCCAAATGGAATCCCTATTGTTTGCTGAAAATCACGTCCACCACACTGAACAAATATGTTATCGATAAAAAATTGAGCATGTCGATTATTTGGTTTTCTGTATATTTGCAAGTGCTTTTTTTTCGGACAACTGGCATATAGACCCATAAACCTTACCCTTATCCAAAACAAAACTTTACTATTACCCAAGCTCAAATCCAAAGCCCCTATTTGTCCTTGACTCAAACTTAACTCAAACCATTATCCTTACCCTTACCCCAGTCCTTACCCCAACCCTCTTCTTAACCTTACCATTACCCTACATGTAACCTTAACCCTACCCTTAACCCTAACCCTAACCGTAGCCCTAATCATAAACCTAATCCTAACCCAAACCCAAACCCCCACCGTAATCCTAGCCCTTACCCGAAACCCGTTTGCTAACAAACCGCTTTAACCTTATCCTCAACCCAAGCCAACACCCTAACACTTACTCTAATCTTAGTCTTAAGTTTAAGCTTTGTCCCAACTATAACAAAAAGTATGGTCACCTAGCACGGACTATACCAAAGTCCTTACCCTAACCCGACCGAACCCAAGGCATATCCATAGTCCTTGCCCTTACACCAGAATTAGCCTTACCTTTAACCTTAGCCTAAATTCTAACCATAATCCGAATCCTAGCCCCAACCCTATAACCCTATCGCTATCCCGATTCCTTGCTATTAGCTTTTTAAAGCATCGGATCTAATATGAACCAGAAACGTATGCGCAACAAAAACATTCTTACCGTTAGGGTTAAGGGGTCAATACCTTTTCTCAATGATTTTTGTTGCCATGACGTCATTCTAGACTTCCATGGGTTTATCAATCTATCGAACTTGTTAACAAAAAAAGTTACGTTGACAAGGAGAAACTTAAGTAAAATATTTTTCTCAATATATCATAGTTGAACTTTTATACTTTTCTTAATTATACATTGAGATTAAAAATTTGACAAAATTGCACCAAAGAAACATTTTACCCTGGAACGGACAAGATAACTTTACTACTTCTGAATTTACTTAACTCTTAACCGTATGGTTTTTAATTCAGTACAATTTTTGTGTAGTAAATATAGTTAAATTGAGGTCAGGGCCTGGACAAAGCGATAAGTTGACCAGGAACCACAGTGTTTAGGGTAAGAACTATCTGATCTTTTGTACACAGTCGAATAGACAAACTTTGGAAATGGGTTAACCCTCGGCCTTGTTCCTTATTTAGAGATCGCAAATCTCTCGCTAAGGAGCAAAATTAATTGTCTGGAATTTTGTTGTCATTTTAATTTAACTCTATTCTTTACACGACAATTATGTTGTCACACCCACAGATGAACCTTCCAACAATAAAGCATTTATGTATAAAGCATTTTATTAGTGATCAAAGAACCTTGCTTTGTTGGCTATACTTCTGGTAGTGATACATACACTCGTGCTTTATTTGACTAACATGAGATCATAGTCAACCATAACCCTTCCATGTCATCTTTCAATATTGAATTGAAGAATGAACATGAGGATTTACCCTATTTCTATTAGTTTTCATTCTTTGAAAAATTTTGCTTTCTCAACCATGTTCAGTTTCTCGCCAAAACAAAAACGTCAAGTGTCATTTGAAAAAAAAACTTCTTGAAAAGTTTTTTTGAATTCATGGAACTTTGTTAAAGAATATAATTCAATTTTTCACTTACTCATCTTGTAAAGATAAGATTATTTACACATGGATCAAGTTTGCAGTATGCTTAATTTCTGACAACATATTTTTGTAAACATTTTCAGATTTTTTGGACCGACGCCGTTGTCTCCATGACCGACTATTAGACCAAGGTTATCAGAAAAATACGCCTAATGCGGTCACAAAACTTTTTTCCTTCGATATCAGGAAAAGATTGAAAATCAAGGAAGATGAAGTAATAAGTGATTGTTTTGAATATTACTTGGTTGTTTGTTTTACTGGGATGATAACCTAAATATAACTATTGTGTCTCACGACAACTTTGTTTTGTTACTACTGGACCCAAAAAGCACATAGGAAGAGATTTGGCCCTTTAAAACCTGGTTTTGCCCATAAATTTCTTTAGATAGCCTGAACCAAATCAGGAACTGGAATTTCTTTTTCTTCTCCGGTATGTCGTCCTTGCTTTGTATTTCCTTTTAGAATTACAAATACCAAAACGCAGGTATGACATTTGGGATGTATCATCTGAGTTCGATAGTTTTGTTATCACCTTTATTTGTCACTAGAAAACCCACTAGACCATTTTTCAAGCAAACTGAATACCCACTATGTCTATTTCACTTTCCAAAGTAAAAATCATTTTGAAGAAGTAAAACATGTAGAAATAACACTATAAGAAACCAAAAATTAAAAACAGACACCTGACATTCGCTTACTTGGCGGCGGATGTTCAGTCTTGCCGGAGATAACAGCCGTCTCTGGATGTTAATAATCTTTCCAATAAATCTTAAATCTAATATCTACATTTTCAATGATTAAGATTCCTAAACCAGATACATCTCCATCGACCAACCCCTGAAAACGTAAGATGGTGAAAAGCCTCCAACCAAGAAAAACATTTTTAACGGGAATATGATTTAGCCAACCTTTGATCTACCTAGATTACAGACCTAGTGTTATAGCAAGCAGGAACTCTTCCGGAACACCTGAGTTCACTCTCGTTTCAAGGTCATTTAATCTTACATTCAGATATATCGATGATGTCCTTTCTGTCAATAACACTTCATTTGGTAGATGGATTCCTTCAATATATCCTCCAGAATTGGAGATTAAAGAGACCACCGAATCAAATTGCTTCACGTCTTTCTTGGATTTGCACCTCGAATTTGACCCAGGTGGTCATCTCAGTACAAAAATTTACGATAAACGAGACGATTTTAATTTTCAAATTATTAATTTTCCTAATCTACAGAGCAATATACCTACTTCCCCTGCATACGGTGTTTATATTTCACAACTTACTCGATACGCCAGAGCTTGCACACATTTCACAGATTTTTTTATCAGACACCGATTTCTTCGTGACCGACTTTTGGAGCAGGGCTATAAGAAAATACGTCTCATACGATCCCTAAAAAATTCTTTCTTCGTTATCAGCCACTAGTAGAAAAGTTCAAAATTGAGTTAAAAGATATGATAGTTAATTGTTTTAATTAGTGTTTGACTGGTCTGCTGTACTGAGATGATCACCTCAATATCCCTATTGTGTCTCACAACTATGTTGTGTTCTATGGTCATTACCGGATCCTAAGATCGCAATGGAAGAGGGAGGTTTGGCGCCATAAAACCTGGTTTAACCCACCATTTCGTTTGAAATGCCTGTACCAAGTCAGGACCATTGCGATCCACCAATTCTCCGGTATGACTGATTCGATTTTGTCATTTTCTCTGGACTATGAGATTGATTATTCAAGTTCGGTAGTTTTGTTATTACCTTTATTCGACTTGAGTTCGCGTTGCTGAATGCGGTTTTGTTGTTATGTGTGTGTGTGTGTTTTATGTTGTTATGTGGTTTGTTTTGTTGTGATGAACTTAATTGTCTGCCGGTTTTGTCTTTTTCTTAACGGTTTTATGATACTGATTACCACTTTGGTACACCTTTGCTTCTTTCAACAGAAAAAGCAACCACCCATACACACATGCTTACCAATATTTGTGTCCTGAACATTTAAAGAAAGTATTACAACAATAGTATTATAGCGAGCATCGCAGATGCGAGCCCTACGGCATTGTGCATGTTTTGAGATGTACCAGAAATATACTGACGATAAAACCGGAACAGGTTTACTTTTACGGAGTGAAAAAAAATAATAGGCACGGAGCAAGTAAAACAATCAACCATCTGGGCTGATAGAAAATACATCATAATCTGTTTTGCAAAAATATAAAAATTGAAATTCAAAAACAGTGATAAAACCCTCATTCACCCACTTGTTTATTTTTACACACAGATTTTTATTTAAACACCATTCGGTTTTTTTCCGCTGAAAAACGATTTTCCGGAAATTACCGAGCTAGCTTTTGGCAACATCGTCCCATTGAGGCTTGTTTAGGGTATATTGGGATATGGGATATCCACACATTTTTCTTAGTGGGATACGGGATATTTGAGGCAAAACTTATTGGGATATGGGATATTTTTGTCAATTATATTTACAGGGATATGGGATACTGGAAAAACATTTTTTGGGATACAGGATATTTGATGAAAAATTTATGGGGATATGGGATATTGCTACCCCCCCTAAACAAGCCCCCCCATTGACTAGTCATACCAAATGCATGATACTGACCAAGCTTTGTTAAATTCTAAGTAAGATAAAATAAGTTAAAACAATACATAAATTTACTGAATAAAACCTACTCATAAAAATAAATAAAAGGTTCTTACCTGAAAATGAAAGAAGAGTCCCATCCTGTAGGGTTTCACTCACTTTCCTCAGTCCCGCATGATATTTTTACTTTACCGTTTTTTCCGCCAGGTTTCTTAATGTACCTTCTGTTACCAATGCTTCAAATAAAACACTGATACTCAGAAAATCTCGCAAAACCTGACAGAATCTGAATGTTCTTTTGGTCTGCTGAAGAAGCGCGAAATACTCTGACAAGGAAATGACGTCACGTAATCCATAAAATGGATAATTTCGTCCCCGCTAAATGTCGTCCCAAAATGTTACAGGATTTATTATTTGCACAAATAATTGAATTTTTAATAAGTATTTATTGATCCCAGATATTTTAACAATAACTTTCTCAAGTACGTATGATTTGGGTTGGGTGTGGTCAGACTTTACTACTATTTTTTAAAAATTCCCTCTTTACGTTAAACTAAGCCGGTCGAGCACATACATTTTTTTTTAAAGGTATATAGATTTTTGATGCTCGCTAAAAAGGCAGGGCCTTAATCATATTAAGAGAGTTATTGATTGGTCATCAGGTGAACATTAAGAGACATATATTCATTTGATGCATCCGAATCAAGCTTTCCATGTCAGTTGTAAAACATTCCTCATTGTCCACTTCTATGACAAATAATAATGAATAAAAGAACGTGCCATGGGTAGGTTTATGTCCATGATATTTTTAGTAAATATCATAAAATTAATAGAAATATAAGTGTTATCCTAAATTCACCTGTCTGAACACCGATGGACAGAAATTAAATCTGATAACGCCAAATGAACGTAACCTGTTTAGATACACCTGAACATGCATTTAATGCATTCATGGTTTGATCAGATTTTTGGAGTTGTTTTTATTTCTTTCTTATTTCTTCACTATGCTATTCACTATCGTTATCAAACGTATCTTGGATTTAATAAGCTTAGTGGTACTTAATGCATAAAAATGTTAGAAGCATTATTACTAGTGCATTGCTCCGCGTTGGAACCATAAACTTTATAAACTGTATATGAATTACGAAAACTAAATATCAATAATAACGATATCATATATTAGCTCGAAAATGTAAATACAGTTTATTTTTATTTCAAACATTCTCCACTCCGTATCAGGTACCTATCATTCTTTTAACAAGTTCCCAACAAGCGTTATCGACTGCATTTTTGGAAAACTTCTGATGTATCAAGCAAGCGAAAGTTTGGAGTATCAATAGATCTCCGACAAAGATTGCCCTTTCGGACTTTTGATATTCGGATACCCCATTGGTACCTCTGCTTCTTCCTATTGTCCCTGTTGAGAAACTTCCTTGTTGTCAGACTAGACGATCTACGATTAATTTCATCTTTACGTTCATTTGTTAAAAAACCTAGGCAGATACGAAATTTTAATGTATAAGCTTAAAAGTGGGAATAGAGATATTTGAATGAAAACCACAGAGTATATTGAGATGTTTTTACAATTGATTTGGCGTTTTAAGAAACAGCGAAACACATTCTTATTGTGCAGTGTTTATTCTTAATGAAACATGCATGTTGTTTTGAATCCCCATGACTTCTTTAAAAGAAGTAAAGAGATACCGATGGGATCCGACTGTAAAAAGTCCAAAAGTGCGATGAAAAACACAGCAAACATGAACGAGAACAGCTGGAAGAAACAGAAAAATCTAAAACCAGGAAAAAAGTGAACAGCAATCAACAACGCGAACTTGGATGCTCGGAAAATGAAGCAGTCCTTGCCATAGCAAACCAATCCGTCGTGTTGCTAATGAACAATTCAGTGTGTCATATTCGGAACAAGGAACAGACGTAATTTAACAAGCATCGGCACTCGTCTGAGATAGAAACCCCACATTTTTATGTAAATGCATGATGTTTCCCATTTATTTTTATCAATGACCAAAACAACTGAAGAGCAACGTAACCCTGTGACCAATGATTGCAATGGAAATGGGATTTTGCACGTCATAAAACCTGCTTATATCCACCATTTCTTTGAAAATGCTTCTACCAAGTCAGTGCAATTGTAATTTTTCTCTTCTGTATGTCTCTCTTGTTTTGTCTTTTGTCTTTTGGACAATAATAAGTTGAAGTCATCATGTTAGTTAAAAAGCTTTAATGAAAGATGCACAATAAGTACCCATTGTTTGCTGAAAAAACACGTTCACCAAGCTGAACAAAATTTATTGTGTTGTCAATAAGAAAGTTGAGCATGTGGATAATTTGATCCTCAGTAATTTTTTCTTTCTTAAACTCATTGAAGACAAAGTTAGTCATTTAATAAACAAATTACAGATATTTTTCCTGCTTTTCTTAAAAAAAAATATTAGCTGTGCAAATCCTGATACGAGTTGTGCATTTAGAATAGATTTAAAGAGTGTAGAGAAATCGAACATTTTAATACTATCACAGGACGAAGCTTTGGTAGACTTCAGAATCTTTTCCAGTTTGATCCAAGTTTGATTGACACCATTTCAATAATCGAAATATTTCTGAATAAAGGTACCAACAAAACTACCGAACTGGGATGATCAATCTCATATATCCAACAATAAAAAACAAACAAATACAAAGGCCCAGTTTTTTTTCTACAACATATTTGTTCAGTTTGTTTGACGTGTCTTTCAGCAAACAAAAGGAATTGCTATTGGCACTAATTGTGAACCTTTTCTTGCTGCTTTGTGTCTTCATTCATATGAAGCGGACTTCTTACAATATGTTCTAAACAAAAAACGAGTGTTGACTTGCTCTCTCTTTTAACCTCCATTTCCGTTACTAGTATATTGATGATGTCCTTTCATTGAATAATTCTCGATTTGGTGATTTTTCTACATCTCATATATCCTCCGGACCTTGAGATAAAGGACACAACGGATTCTAAGAAGTCCACTTCATATTCAGATCGTCATCCCGAAAAAAACTCTCGGTGAAACTTTCAACAAAGTTCTATTACAAACCTGATGACTTCAACTTTCCCATCTTGTATAGCAACATTCCGTCATCTCAAGCTTATGGAGTAAACGAAACACAATTGATTCGTTACTCTAGATTTTGTGGTAATTTCAACGATTTCCTTGGCAGAGCGTTACGTTTGACACAAAAAAATGTTGGCACAAGGTTATGATGCTCCTCGGCTGCTGTCGTTTCTTTTCGTCATTTCAGGGTATATCACATCCTGAATTTTATGGTAATGTTTTTTATAAAGCTCACAAATTTAAAAGCAATCCATTAGAAATGAAAAATTGGCTTCAAAATTTATTACGGAAAGGATATGAAATGAATATCTTGGTTAGATCTTTGAATTTAGTGTTTTTTGGAAAAAATATTGAAAACTTGATACTTGCTTTAAAACTTCCATAAACGTTTTTACTATTGTCATTTTTAAGCATTATAGCGATCAAGCGTGTCGGTTTTGTGTGATGACACTTCACTAAATCATAACTGTTTGAAGTGTTGTGTCGGATTTAAAATCGATACGTTTGATTTTTTTACATCAGTCGATTGATGATTCTCAGCTAGCTGTCAGTAACAGCGAGTGTTCAATAGAGAGTTCCTTTACCGTCCTTTTGTTTGTTCTTGTTTTTTGTCTTAGGTTCTCTCTAGTAGAATTGGACTTTGATCGATTTGATTTTTGTTGTGTGTTTAGTTTTTGTGCTTTGTCTAGGAATATTGATAGGGGGAAGGTTAAGTCCAAAAAACTAGTTTAACCCCGCCACATATTACATGTGCCTGTCCTAAGCCAGGAATCTTTGACAAAGCTTTCGTTTGTACTTGTCTTTTTGATGTTTTCTGTTCCTTGTTTAAGAAGGGGATCTATCTGTGACTATTTCAGGGCTGGATTTGAACTATATGCATCTTATGTAGACCATGGGCCAATTGCAGAACCGCGAGCAGTGCAAAATGGCCTCGTTGAAGGCTGCTGGCGGTTGTCCATTGTGGTTTTTCTAAATTGCCGTTTAATTGTGGGCTGTGTCGCGTACACTTATTCCACATCTCCTTATTTTCTATTTATGGAGCCAAAAATTCCTCCTCCATTTCGATCTTAGGGTCAGTTTACACAAATCTCAACACGGTTGTGAGACCTAACAGGAATAAAGAGGTGGCCATCTCAGTAAAACAAACGGTCATAAACTAGTTAAAATTTTGAAATTAGCTACCTGTGGCTTATATCGAAAGAAATACTTTTTAAAAGAGACCGTATGGGGTGTATTTTCTTACAACCTTGGTCAAAAAGCCGATCACAGGGACAACGCACCTGAAAGAGGTTAAAAAGTACATTTGGATAACCCCGTTATGAAGAGCATTAAACAGGTCGAGGAATTTACCTTTTAAGGATAATGTTTACATCAAACTTTTGACCAATGGTTTTTGAGAGTATATAAATAACTACGACCACAAACACGTGCTTTTTAAGAAATAATTGATCAAAAACTGACTTGCTGAACAAATGTTAAAAATGAGCGATGAAAAATTTCGTTAGTCTAATTGCATCAATATAAGATAAAAAGTTAAGGTATAAATGACATCAATTTTCACCCGGAGAGCATTGTCCAGTAGGGAGATTTTAGTGTTATGTTTACCTTTGTTATTGTCCATTGACCAATGCACCGAATGAAAAAGAAGTCAAAATATAGAACAAATCAATACTTTTTAAGGAGAATTTACCCATGCCAACTTAAACTACGTTGAAAACCAAAACTATTTGGTATTGACGAAATGTGAGCGAGGAAGTTAAAGAAAATATGGTTATGTTCAGAAATTGTCTATTAAAACGTCGAAAAAGTTTTACTATTTTCTCCCATTTGAAAGGTCAATTTTATAAAAATTTGATTGATTGATAGGTCAAATGAAATCTAGAAGACTCGACCTGTTAAATATATGGATTATTATGTAATTCGTGAATCCAATACAGGGATAGTATTAAAAACGAAAGAATATGGAATATGTGCCAGGAAATGACAGATTTTTGATTTTTCAATTGTTTCCTAAGTCAGTGTTGTTGCTGTGCGTATGGTGATTTTGCATGAACAATACACCCCTAGTTCAGCTGTTAAACAGTCAATGTAATGGTCCTTGAACACAAACATTATATTATTGTGTGCTTTGTCTGGAGGTACAACCTATATTTTTCATGAAAGGAGGGCAATAATTTGGCAACATCAGCGTTGCTAAAAAAGTGTTGCCTCAGTGCTCTTCGAGTCCTTCAGAAAATTGATTCTTTTTGAAATCCCAGCTTTATCCCATTTGGTCTATCAGCTAAAGTTAGGCATTTTCAACAATGCTAAAGTCACCATGATAACATGGGCAGAGGGACTATAATTGAAGAAGGACTATTCACAAGATCAAATCTTGTGTTTCCCCTTGAGGTCATTGTTTTGTTAGTTAATCCCTTAACACTTGTTTGTAGTTGAAGACCTTGCTAGTAAGAGTTAAAGGATAGGTAGGAATATGAAAAATAACAAAATTGTTGTGCAAAATATGATATAAATGCTATTAGTTTAGCAAATATTTTACACAACAATTTTGTTATTTTTCATATTCCTACCTATCAAGATTCTGTATAAGTGAGTATAAACAAGTATAGCAAAATTATTTATTTCAATGCAAACAATACGTGTAACTGTACACACTTCAAAATTTCTGTCACCTTTACTTCTGTAAAATAAATAATAAAATATGTAATATGCTTGTATTTGGTATGGTAGTGTTCTCTATTTTCGAAGGATCCATGGGCTTTTAAACTGATAAAGTATTAAATGTCACAGGTTAGCCTGGAAGCCAAGACGTTGTATAAGCAAATACAAATGAACTGGTAAACAAAGGCAAACACAAATGTACAAATCTTTGACGATCAATCTTATTGTCCAGGAGAAAAAAAACAAAACAAGGAAGACATACTGAAAATATTCAAGATGGCAAAAGACCTGACTTTTTTCAGGCAAGTCAAGATAAAATTTAGTATTTGGGCATTTCGATTTATATGGGCGCAAGCTCAAATTTATACAACAACATCCATTTCATTCACCAAGATTGATCATTTTTGTTTCTATGTCCGGTGCTCTTGTGTTGTAAGCATAAGATTTCACTGGAAAAATTTCGTATTTTACTTCTCCGATCTTTTGGAGCAACGTTGTAAATAATATGACGTTATTTGTCGTATGCTGCTGAATCATTATCTGGGGCCTTATGATAGGTTGCAACCTTATTCATATTTCTTTGTCATAAAATCTAAGACACAAAATTCAAAGAACTACGGTTATGTTAACAGAGATAACTGTAATGACATTTTGGCCAGACACGCTCGCAAGATCCCGAAATTGATAGAATAATCACAACATTCCTTCTAAGCTTAAACATGATTTTAAAGAACTTCTTTAAAAGCAGCAAACTATTGTAACGGCATATACCTTAACTTCAACACAGTTTCTTGCACCACACACTTCTATTATAGTAGCATCAGCAAGTGCTTTAGACTGGTATGTGGCTATAGCTTCATTACCTGAAAAAGTAAAAATACACAAACTATGAGCCAAAATAATGACTGGGATCACCATATGGGTTGTAACTGTCGTTGTCAGTCATTATTAGGAATTTACCTTTATCTAAAATGACTGGTATAGATTAGCTGATGGTACATCGCCAGTCAGTGTCAGTCATTTAAAATTAAGTTACAATTCTATAAATGTCTGATAGTGACCATTACAAGCCACATCAGTAATTTTACATGTACATGGTAATGTCAGTCATGATTTTTGGTATATATAATGTGTGTGAATTTGTTTGTTGACATGGGTAACAGTTTCGTTGTAATATGCATATACATCAAAAACAAATAACTAGTATTTGTATTTCGAGTACCGGCTATACTGAACAGGTTCACTAGTTTACTGGACGCCCCCCCCCAAAAAAAGAACAAAATAAACCAAACACACATAAACGGAAGAAACAAAAACACATTTCATTTGGATTTGAACCTATACAATGAAAGCGACGTGGAAATGACACAATTTTTGTCAGCCTACAATATGATAAATAGACATGCCTCGCTTTTAAAAATAATGACCAAAGATATGTTTTTTCGCTTCTTTTGATCATTGAGAAGACAAATACTTTAAAATAAATTATCCGTCTATGACATTAAATACAAATTTACTTTTATTGTTCTTTTGTCTTTTCTAATTTTCTTATTCAGCTGTTTGACATACGCTTTATAATTTCTATAACAACTTTCAAAAACAGATACTTTGAAATGACTTACTTGGCTCATAATAATCAAACAGTCTGATGGGGACAGGTTTATGACGGGCCACCAGAGCCACTCTCCTGATGTCAACTTCAATACACATTGTTGTTGATAAAATCTAAAAAATATACATAACACTTTCACAAATTTGATTGACTGTACATTGTTGTCGTTGACCTTTGTTCAGTAGTACAGTGAAACTCAGTAAAAATATGTTTAAACACCATACCAACCTTTATCTAAAATAAGTAGTCAGCCATGGTCAATGATGAATATAAGTACTAGTACATTATATTTTTTTATTTAGAGTGACTGTACATGGAGTCGTACACTTTTTAAGGTTTTAACTTTTAAAATCTCGACGGCAAATGTGAATCGGTTTCTATCATTTTCCAAAATATAGAGGTGGTCAAGATCTTCAAAAACTCAAAATATTTTTGAAAAATATAAGTTAGTTATATTTTTACAGATTATTATTTTAAGGTAACAAAAGGGTGGAAAATTGCTAAAAACAGTACGTTGAGTCGTACACCTAAAAAGTTTGAAAATTTCCGTTCACTTTTTACCAAGTCGTATATGGGGTGAAAGACAATCATTTCAAAGACATTTAGTCACTGCTAAGTTTCCAGAAAAAAAAGCAGGATGACATCGTGTCTGTTTATTAATCAGTATGCATACACGATGTATCTGTGCAGCATTATAGACCACTTCTAAAAATCAGCACATTTATATTTTGAGCATAAATACTGAAATCACGACTGAAACTTTTAAAAAATATTACCGGAAACTAATTGAAATAACATTGTTTTGCATTGTCCAAGTGATTTCTGATCTCAGCTTACACAACTAGGTGTTTCAGATTTATTTGTTTTTCCTTCTTTTTGTTGATAGAGGGTGCCTGGATCGGCTAAAACTATAATTGTAACTTTTTTCAAGAAATATTTCAAAAAACATTTTAAAAGTTGTGTAAGACAGATAGTTTTATTTAGTTTTTAATAAATATATTGTTTGAATAACATTTAGAAATTCCTTTTTGACGTTTTAGAAAAGACAAGTTTACAATTTAGCAGATTAATAAGACTTCGAATTTTAATTTTAATTTAAAAGTTCTTCAACTCAAAAACGTGACTCGTACTGTAAAAGAACATATTAATGATATAGTATCAAGTACACATAAAAATATTTGATTCATCATTTACCTTTAAAGTTAATTTTGGAATAAACCAAAAGTGTACGACTCCACGTCCTGTACGACTCCACGTACAGTTACTCTAGCTGAAGAAGGTTAGAAATGATCATGGATTCTAAATCATTTTACCAAAAAGACAGAAATCCTTACTTCGTCAAAGTATAGTTCTATACGTCTGAATTTTTGTTCCACTTCCTTAAAGAGTCCGCTAGTTTGGCTTGTATCGAGTGTATCTAAATCAGCCTCCATACCACTTGGAATGTTTATTTCTAGCAATGACATAGTGCTTCTCTCTATTCTTGTCCAACTTTTGAAAATTTAGATAAAATTACTACAATGTAACCATTGTCGACAAACAGTAATGTAATGATCGTTGAATATATATATACTCTTCAAAAAAAGTTACGCATAGGTAGAAAATTCCCTATATGTTTAATGCAAACCCACACTTTTTTGAAACACTATAACTAAGTCATCCTTTATCCGATTTTCATGAAATAAAAAGCAATAAAAAGAAAAATGAATGAAGCTTAATTGTGTAGTTTTGGCAAAATCGTAACCTTTCTGATGTTTGGGATATTGCGAGTAGAACTTAAGTGTACATTTTACGCTTAATCTTCCCGTTTAAATCAATGCAAAATGTTTCGCGAAAAACATTAGTCGCGTTCTACTCGCAATATCTTAAAAACCATTTATGTCAGGATTTTGGTCCAGACAAATCGAAACAAATTTATTTCTTTTTCTTTTTAATGGATTTTATTT
The DNA here is from genome assembly GCA_963971305.1 of Arcuatula senhousia. Classification (NCBI taxonomy): domain Eukaryota; kingdom Metazoa; phylum Mollusca; class Bivalvia; order Mytilida; family Mytilidae; genus Arcuatula; species Arcuatula senhousia. The sequence continues at coordinate 54,004,261 of OZ020304.1, forward strand.
CATGAAAATCGACTACAGAACAGCTCGGCAATATCAATTTGAAATAGCATAGGTTTGTATTCAACCTATGGGGAATTTTCTACCTATGCGTAACTTTTTTTGAACCGTAAATGTATATGCTCATGTTCTTTGATATGATAAAGTGATCTGCTATATTAAAAAAATGAACCATAAAGGCTTCTTGAAAATTTTAACATTTCCGAATTTTGATCACTGAAGCATAATTTCTTTATATGTATGATATTGTTTGATAAATTTCTTACAAGTTGTATCTTAGGTGTTTTAAACCCCTTTAAATGAACACCAATAGTCAAAATATTTTGTATGAACATATGTATTAATAATGTCAGTTTATTTTCATTTGAGAATAATATAGATGTTGCAAAAAGGTAATATTTTACTGGTATGAAAAAGCATACATTATAGAGATATTCCTGTATAGACATACCTGAAACATACTTTAAGTCTTAGACCAAATATTGAATCTCTGACAACTGTAGGTGTCAGTATATATGCTGGTTGTCTAAGTTCTTTAATAACATTGAAATAGGCTGCCACCTTAAATAATTTTTTAAAATGGTTTATAAATACAAATCAAAATCTAACAATATACTATTGGACATGGGCTAAGGAATTTAAACTTTTTTCATATTCAAGGACCCAAACAAGATATTTTTTACAGAGAGATACAGATGGGTGCACTCATGACCTGTACGAAAGTTGACATAAAGTTAACTTTGTGACTGCTTTCCATTTGCTCATGTCTGCTTTAGCAGGCATTCAAGTTAACTCATGACTGGTCAAAGCAGACTTGCGACATCTTTTTTGACTGGTCATAACCAGACACAAAGTCGTGACTGCTATAACCAGACTAGTCATTGTAACAAGTCTGCTCTAACCGGACTTTGTTTAATAATGCAAATATAATTTAATATGAAAACTTTTTATTACATTAAAAAATGAATTTCAACTACAATTTAGGCGATAGTGCATACACTTTGTCTTTATACATTTAGTCTTTTAAAGCAGACCTGTCTGGAAGTAAACTTGACCAGACCTGTCATAAGTTCGCGACTGCTTTTAAAAGCAGACATGGAATTATGACAACTTTTCAAGTTAACTTGGAACTAGTAGCTCGTCTGCTTAAAGCACTCGCAGGAACAGTCGCAAGTGAACTCAAAGTTAACTTGATGTCTGCTTCCCAAGTCAACTTACCGTACAGGTTATGTGTGCACTCATCTGTAGAAGACATCATTAAATATTATTAGCGCAAAATCTGAACGAGAGGAAATAATCAATATTTGTAGTAAAAATATTCCCAATAAAGAGAACATTAACAGCTGTATAACTCTTATAGACGAATAAGAAATGTGGAATAAGTATACGCAACACAACCAACACAAAGAAACAGCAATTAAAAAATTCACAATGGGAAAACAGTCAGTAGTCTTCAACAAGACCAGATGTCACTGCTCGCCGTTTTGCATTGGCCTAAGACTACAAATACAATACATAAAATTCAAAATCACTCCTTCAATTATCAATAATAGACCCATTTCTAGACATCAAACAAATAACAGATAGATGACCGGAACACACAAAAGCTTTGACAAGGATTCCTGGCTTAGGACAGGCACAAATAAAATGTGGCGGGGTTAAACTTGTTTTTGTAAAAGATTTATACCTCAAATAAACACATTCCACTACCCGATGCTTGAATATCAAAGTTTGTCACAGTGTTTGGAACCTTAAATTAAAAAGTAAATTTTAATACTGTGCGAGAAAAATATAAATCACTATTTATTTAGTCAAACTGTTAAATAAAACGCTATCTGTTCGACTTTGTACATCATTTCTCTGTGCTAACCTTTGTGCTTCTTTTTCTTATTGTAAGTGGTGTTATTCTAATTCTTTTCTTAAACCGTCTTCCATACGCAAAATAAGCATACCAAGCATACTGAAAATTATACTCTGAAATTTATATGGATATGTTCTTTAATTTACTCTTACGAAATCCAAAGCTGCTCATTCATCACATGGACCATACACAAATAATGAATATGCAAAGAAGATTTATAATTAAGAACATGTATGACATGGCAAATCCTAAGCATTCTTGAGTATGCCTATTCAATATACAAATGAAATACCTATCAATGGCAAATAAGAGCATAATTATATAAGTTTGTGGAATAATTTTGCCAGTCGGAATAATTGCCCGTTTTATTTACAATCTATGACAATTTATCTTTAGAAGAACAAATATTTCAAGAAACTCAATTCCTTTTTGATATCAATATGAGCAATTAAAACAATTAAAACTCACATCGTCTGATTGGAAAACCAACGCATTCGCATTATTGATGGTAAATGTCTTTCCTGCCCATCCATTTCCTTTTGCATTTAGTGTTATTGAAAAATTAGGCGTATAAAGTTTTACACCAAGACCTGACAAAGCTTGTAAAGCAACGACTGTATCCTAAAAATAAAGATAGAAAGCGCTTTCACAATGACATAATGCATAGTACAACAGGTACAACAGAATTTCGATCAATATCAATTATGTTAATACTATGAACATATACACGAAACAGACATTACCAAAATTGTCAATGGATGTTTTAGAAACTAGGTTTACTTTTTACGAATATTGCATTGTTCTGCGAGAAAATAGATTCATTTTATTTAATTTATATACATGAGGCCAAGTTTCTATTGCTTTGTGTTCAGTTTTTTTTGATAAAAGTAATAGCAACACTAACCAACAGATATGATCAATTCCATTTTTTAAAAAGGAAGGACAATATACTTATATTTAGGAGAAATTAAAGGACTGCATTTGTTCTGACTTTGAACATGCATATTAGAGGAAATCTTTGTTTAGACCAAGTTTTCTGGCGCAAAAACCACCTTAATGTATAGGTGACAGCTCTTGTCAGAGCAAAAACATTAGTTAATTATTGTTAAAGTATTATGCAGAGGGTACATCTTTGATAGAGTTCTGTCATAAGCCTTCACCTTGATATGTTAGGGAATATCTAACAAGAAAGAAAAGTTAAAATGAAAGAAAATAATAATACCTGTGTAGATATAAATCCACCATATGGATTACGTTGTTTTCCTAACCATCTTAGTACTTTTACACCATTGAAAAGATCATTTTTTAAGTTATACCCTAGCAACACATAGGATGTCATTTCAACATCGATTCCTCTTGCTTTAGTGTAAGGTGGGCTCCATGATCTCCAAGGTTGAACTTTTTTTGCTTCGTTCTCCGGTAACTCCCAATATTTTCCACCATCTAAATGATTAAAATGTAACCAATAAAAAAAACAAAAAAAAACCCAAACAATTGCATTAAAGCTATGAACGGCATAGAGGAAAAATAAACAATAAAAATCACATCAGGGTACCATATGTGACAAACAATGTCATTTAAATATTCAAGTAAAAGGCAAAACAGGATTTTATTTAGGAACAAGAGGCTTTCAGAAGCTTTAATCGCTCAACTGACATTTTTTTTAGTCATAAGGGTTTCTTTTTAAAGGGGTTTATCTGACAACTTAATGAAGTGAAGACTTTTGTAGAGATGAATGAGCTGAAGATTGAAGCAAGCACCAGCTTTTCTCTATTTTCAAAAGTTTAATTCTTTATTACATAAACATTAATTTTTGTTTTCATATTTAAAGGGTCATCTGACAACTTGGCCAAATTTAGACTTTTGAAAAGCTTAAAAAGCTGATGGTTATAGCAAGCAACCACTACCCTATCTGCATGAGTTTTCATTCTAAAGGCAGACACATGAAACCCTGATAATTTTCACATTTAAAGAGCCTTAACCCCTATAAGGGGTTATCTGCTATCTTCGCCCCAAGGGAGAATTTTGTACAGCTTAATGAGCTGAAGGTTAAAGAAAGCAACAACTTTTCTCTATTTGCGATTGTTGTCATTCTATAGGCTTTACATGTAAATCGCTTTTTTTTACTCTTAAAAAGCCACAACCTATTTAAAAGTAGTTTGAAAAATTCGATTCAATGGAGTCTTTTTAAGAGCTCAATGAGCTGACGGTTTAAGCAAGCAACAGATTTTCTTTTTGTGGAACAGTTTTCATGCTTTTGGACATAGTCTTGAAAAATGAAGATAAAAGGAAAGGAAATCGGAAATCCAGATTGATGTTTTCCTTAGCTTAAATCCTGTGACTGAACCGCAAAGGGAAACATGAAATCGCTATTTTTGATCTTTTGACAAGTTCGACTCAATGCAGACTTTTGTAGAGCTTAATTAGCTAATGTTTAAACACTATCTGCATAAGTTTTCATATGGGACTCTTAACTTGCAAAATTGAAAATAAAAGAATCGAAACCGAAGTTTTTGAAAACGGTAACAGTGCAAAAACATGCAAAACACGTTTTTTGACGTTTTTAAACGGTCTTATAAGGGATGATCTGACAATTGCCACCCGATAAGGCTTTTGTATAGCTTAATGAGCTAAAAGTTTAAGCAAATCAGAGCTCTCTCTAGCTGCAATAGTTTCCATTCTTTAGGACAAAAACATGAAAAAAATATTGTTTTTTTTTACCTTAAACAGGAAACATAAGACAATATCGGCCCAACCTGACTTTAATTGGGTTTTTGATAATAAGGTAAAGAGTCTAAGATCCTTCGGATATTTCCGATCTGCTGTAGTTGCTGAGTTATAAGCCAGTTTAGTGGTTTTATCCTATGTTCTATTTTAAGAAACCATGTTTCTCAATAAAGGTAATAATAAAATTACCGAAATTGGAGAATCAATCTCAAATGTCCATAAGACGAGACAAAACAAGAAAGACGTACCGGAAAATTAAAGAAAGCAATGGTCCTGACTTGGTACAGGCATTTTAAAAGAAATGGTGGGTTAAATCAGGTTTTAAGGCGCGCCATACATCCCTCTTCCATTTCGATCTTTGGGTCCGGTAGTTACACAAAACACAACATATCAGGGATGCTAAGGTGATCATCTCAGTAATTCAACCAGCTTAACTCTAATCAAAGCAAGAACTTACCACTTCGTCTAACATGATATTGAATTTTTCTACCAGTGGCTGATAACGAAAAAGAATTTTTTAAGAGATCGTATGAGACGTATTTTCTGATAACCTTGGTCGAATAGTCGGTTATGGAGAAAGCGGTATCGGCTCAAAAAATCTGAAAAATGAATACAAGCCCTGGCATATCGAATTAGTTGTGAAATATAGACACCATATGCAGATGACGTTGGTATGTTACTTTCCAGGTTAGGAAAATTAATAATTTTTAAATTAAAATCGTCTCTTTTATCGTAAAGTTTTGTACTGAAATGACCATCCGGCTCAAATTCGAGGTGTAGATCCAAGAATGATGTAATGCAAGTGGATTCTGTGGTTTCTTTAACCTCTAGTTCTGGAGGATATATTGAAAGAATCCATCTGCAAAACGACGAGACAGAAAGGACGTCATCAATATATCTGAAATTGAGATTAAATGACCTTGCCTCTTTGAACCTTTCAAATGAAACTTTTCAAAGTGAAGATTGTTTATGGTCAACATGTCTCAGTTCACTAAAACAGGCCTTAACACAAATCTGAAGACGAAGAGCCCCTTATTTCTTAATAGAATGCATGTTTCTTTCTCTTTTCTATTTGTCTCTAATTCTTATAGTTTTCACATTAAACATATCTGCTCCGATGTCAGTTGTTTATAGAAATTACCATAAGTTTTTGCTTTATTCTCCAATTCTATAAGCAGTGTTCCAGCAATGGGATGCTTCACCAATGATAATGCGTAATACGATATAGATAACTCATATAAACCACCAAAGGAGGCAGGTGCTCCATTTGCAACAAAATCAGTGGCTTTTCGAATTGCATCATCAACATCTTTGGTTATCTAAAAATATATATGTGGGTTACATGTGTAGGTTAAAGTCAAATATTTTTATTTCATCAAAAGAGAATAAAGTATCATATATTTCAATCCGATAAACACTTACGTTAGTTTTTTTGTTAATCTAAGACACCAACACGGGGTAGAATGTCTACTACTTAATCTGCATGGTATATTGTGGCAACGGGGGGTGTAACTTCCTGATAAAGGTAGGTACATATGTGCGGCCCAAAAGGGTCTACTTTTTAGGGTGCTCAGTATGTGAAAAGGGTGGAAATTGCTAATGTTGCATATATGATAAGGTGCACTTTTCACAAATGTCAAAAGAAAGAGTGACCGATCATTCACGTTTTGCCTCCTTGTAACACTGACTGTACATGCATTTGATACCGGTAACTTTAAACATTCAAACTTTGAATTTAATAGAATATCTATTAAATAAATGTCAAGTTAAAGCATATTCTGTGTAATTTTAAATGCATTAAAAATATATGAACGGATGTCTTTTTTAAGCAGGCCAATATGCTTATGAATGGGGTGAGTATAAAATTTCTTGGCCGCATATCTGTATCTTAAAATATTTGGAGTTACCACCCCAACTGCTATTGTGGACAAGAACGGTTGGGATGGTTTACAGTGTTCGTTTGTCTGTATCATTTTTGGGTAGAGCATGGGACTGTAGGATAAAGCTATATGCAAAATATCAGACCTCTATCTCTAGAAGTTGCAGAGAAAACTGTGACGAAAACTTTTGTTACGGACGAACGGACGGACGGACAGACAAGGGTAAAACAGTTTACATGTACCACCCTTTTCTTCAAAGCGGGGGTATAACTGGGGGTCCACTCTTTGAAAAAGTTCGATTTTTCAACTTTATACACTACATTTACCTTAGCTTGCCACACGAAAAACTAATATGTCGCCTGAAAAAACTTCTCGGAAAAGTTTTTTCAAACTCTAGGAATTTTGTTGTTTTGGGTTATAATTCTGCGTTCTTTTCCCAAACATCTTTCAAAGATAAAATTTGTTACACACCGGAACAGGTTTGCAGTATGCTTGATTTTCTCATTGACAACATATTTGTCACTTTCGGAGGAGATATTTTTTCAACAAAAAATCGGCATTCCAATGGGCACAAACTGTGCTCCTGTCCTCGCCGATTTGTTTTTATACTCTTACGAGACTGAATTTCTTCAGGGACTCGTGAAGAACAAGAAGATGAAAGAGGCAAGGTCATTTACTCTTACATTCAGATATATTGATGATGTCCTTTCTGTCAATAACACTTCATTTGGTAGATGGATTCCTTCAATATATCCTCCAGAATTGGAGATTAAAGAGACCACAGAATCAAATTGCTTCACGTCTTTCTTTGATTTGCACCTCGAATTTGACCCAGGTGGTCATCTCAGTACAAAAATTTACGATAAAAGAGACGATTTTAATTTTTAAATTATTAATTTTCCTAATCTACAGAGCAATATACCTACTTCCCCTGCATACGGTGTTTATATTTCACAACTAATTCGATATGCCAGAGCTTGCATACACTTTACAGATTTTTTGAACAGACACCGATTTCTTCGCGACCGACTTTTGAAGCAGGGCGGTTATAAGACAATACGTCTCATACGATCCCCCAAAAAATTCTTTCTTCGTTATCAACAAGTAGTAAAAAATGTAGAAAAGTTCAAAATTGAGTTAAAAGATATGGTGGTTAATTGTTTTAATTAATGTTTGACTGGTCTGCTGTACTGAGATTATCACCTCAATATCCCTATTGTGTCTCACAACTATGTCGTGTTCTAGGGTCATTACCGGATCCTAAGATCGCAATGGAAGAGGGAGGTTTCGCGCCATAAAACCTGGTTTAACCCACCACTTTATGGAAGTGCCTGTACCAAGTCAGGACCATTGCGATCTTTAATTCTTCTGGTTTTGTGTTTCTCTCAAATAAAAATTACAACAAAATTCCAGACGAAAGCTTCTGTACATAGTTCATGATAATTTTCATATCCTACATGTCCTATTATGTTCGATTTATAAAACCTAATTCCAAGAAAATTTACAGTGTCACACTATTTTACGTAACTATACATTATGGGTTAAGCAAATGTTACAGTGTCACACTATTCTATTGAGAAGCAGACATCATGTTAACTTCAAGTTCACTTGAGACTGGTATGCGACTGCTTTGAGCAGATGCGCGACTGGTTCCAAGTTAACTTGAAAAGCTGTCATAATTCCATGTCTGCTTTTAAAAACAGTCACATAGTTATGACAGGTCTGGTCAAGTTAACTTTGTGAAATGTCTGCTTTGAAAACTGAACGTAAAAGGACAAATTTTATGTTCTTTTGCCTAAACTGTATTTGAAACTCATTTTTTATGTTAAAGACTTTTTTTTTATTTTATCAAACCCTTGCATAATTAAACATGTCTGGTAAGAGCAGACTTGCTGCAATGACTGGTCTAGTAAAAGCAGTCATGTCTTTGTGACTTGATATGACCAGTCATAAAAAAACTGTCCCAAGTCTGCTTTGACCAGTCATGAGTTAACCCAAGTTAACTTGAATGTCTGCTATAGTAGACATGAGCAAACGTGGAAAACAGTCACAAAGTTAACTTTATGTTAACTTCCGTACAGGTTATGTGTGCACCTATCTGTATTAAGGACTTGAAGATCGCAATGGAAGAGGGAGGTTTGGCGCCATAAAAACTGGTTTAAGCCACCATTTCGTTTGAAATGCCTGTACCAAGTCAGGAACATTGCGATCCACCAATTCTCCGGTATGACTGATTCGTTTTTGTCATTTTCTCTGGACTATGAGATTGATCATTCAAGTTCGGTAGTTTTGTTATTACAAATAGAGTCTCTCTATTTGCATAGCAGTCTGACCTGAAGTCAGGTTCTTAGTGCTCTTTACTACTTTTTTACCGAAAATTTAAGCGCTGCTGATGGCCTTTGACCTACTGGATATGCGACCAAATGAAGAGAACATCAAATTATCTTGGTTTACAGAATAGAATTTGTCCTTCAAGTACTTATGACTTCTTTTTAAAAGTAAAAAAGTTGAATGTGAAGCTTAATGTGCGATTTCTGCAATGTTTTCTTAACATGTTTTGTACTGTCCTTTAAATTCTTAAATTGCATCATTTGTATTAAGCATCGATTATCCTGCTTTTAAGAAAATGTGCTTATCAAAATATATCAATACAACTAATGTTACATCTTTAAATTTAGGTACATTTCTTACCTTTTCCTATAAACTGTCCAAACCATGTCTTGGTCGGAATCAAATTTAACAACCGTTGAACAAGTTAAGCTCTTAAATTATTCATGTTTTTTTAAAGGCTGTTTAACTAATATTCACAACAAAACAAAGTGTTAATCATGCGCATTGTTAATTTTATATAGCACTTAAATTTTTAGAAGAATATTTGGAAAACATTCATTAAAATACTTACTGTCGTGTACTTTTGTCTAAAAATGCAATACTGAAATATTTCTGCGTACACATTCAACCCCTGATTAAATCTTACTTTAATTATGATAAAATGGATATGATTACAAAGTATAACATTATATCAATAATCAAACTAGTTGGAGTTAGATATGATTTATGATGTAGTTTTACCATTTTGTCAAACCTATACTTAAAGATTTGTTTTATGAAGGTGTTTTAACCAATAAGTTTGTCAAATCTGAACCTTACTTCCGGAGCCACTTGTTGATGATTTTTAGCTTCAGCAAAGGCAATCAGGACAAACGCACACATGCTTCTTATACTTGATGCTGTTCCACCCTAAAATGAGCAAAAAAACCTGAAATTGTTGAGAGACTGACTTGAAATCAAATCTCACGCCCCGAAACCCCATTCTAATGCCGTATAACAAATATCACACGACTGTGATAAGAAGTTGCGTACCATCCACGGCCCACCCAACATTCTCCATTTTATTACCCGGATTTTTCACTCCGAGAAATCTGGCCAAAAAAAATAAATACATGTAGTAATTATCTGTAGATAAATGCTTTTTGAACATATATAACGTGATACGATGCATACATGTAGATTGTTTTGGTTTTCAGTATCAAGTGAGAACACTTATATAAAAGATATAAATGACCAAGAAAGAATCGTTAAAGACTAGATAACTAGTAAATAAGAAATAAAATAAAACAGTTTTAGAGATACACATGTAGTCATTATTACTTTTGATAAAGCTCGGATGTTAGTGTCTAACTATAGGCAACTGCAGCTCTGATGCAACTTATTTTTTTATATTGATCTATACCTGCATGCCTTTGTTGGAGACACGTCCTGGTTCCCTGAATTCTCCTGAAGATGTTTGTTGCTTCATTAACCATTGAAGTGCTCTGGTCATGACATTGATGTCAATGAATGTAAAATCTGCTGCTTGAGCAAATGATTTCACAACAAAAGCTGTTAACCTAGAGACAAATGAAGTATGTTCACATTTAACTTATATTTGGTTTAAAACATCTCTAGAATATTCTATCGCAAGTGCCTTAATTTGTTTCATACCGACAAAGAGTGTAAACAAAAACAATTGTCAATTGTTTGTTTGCATGGGAAGGATATACAATTTACAACAAAGTTCCAGACAACAAATTTTGTCACGCCTGGTGCGCATTTCCTCTACTCAAGACTGGTCAGATACTCTGTACCCAAAATGCTGGAAACGTCAAACTGAACAACCTTCTTTACTAACTTCAGTACTTTTACTTATTTAATCTTCAATAAATCAATAATACATTTAAACTTTACGAAAATGAATTTTGACAATTCTACATGTATTTCAAATGATTTTATCAATTTTATTCATTTCGAAAGCATATTTCAAAATTTAATAATAACAGTATCATACTTTTTTTCTAGTACAAAATTTGTGCAGGGTATAAAAGTATACTATACCATGCTGCACTGATCATAATGCCCAGGGGTAAATAAGGTTTTACATGTAGCTATGATATTTGAAGTGCAGTGGAATTACGAAATCACCAGGAAAGACATAAAGGTTAAAATGTACATATGAATTTGAAAAAAATGATTGAGGGGAAGGAATCATATAAGTTAAGATTTTTTTTATACCAAGTTGATCCACTCTTATCTCTTTCACCAAAAGCACTATATGATCCATCGCTATGGGAATAAGAGAGTTGTCTCTGGTATCCTTATAAATAATGAAATTGTTAATTTTAATTGATGCACATTAACTTTTTATTAAACAAGAGCTGATACTAAATATTTTCGCCTTCTGGCACCATCAGAAATTTAAATTACTTACTAATTCTTTGATATAAGCATCCATTTATAAGATATTATGACCACATTAAACTTGAACTCTAACATTTCTCAAAATACCAAATTAAAATTATAAAAGTAGTTCAACTGAAAACCCAAGGCAACGTTTTAAGTTTAAGAATGCAACTATAAAACCCTAGATCTGATGCAGCAAAGAAAGATATCAATTTCCAATGACAAAGGACTTTCAGTTTGCAAGATATGAAAGGCTTATTAAATTTGAACATTGCAATTACAATGTGCTGAATGTTGTCAAGGTCACTCAATCGCAAAATTAAGGTCAAGGTCAGCAGATGAGGAAACAACCATGATAGATACTGCTGTGGCATATGCATACAACTGTTCTTCAATCTAGATCTGTGGCATATGCATACAAAGTTTCATCAACCTAGAACTGTTGCATATGCATACAAAGTTTCATCAACTTAGAAATTATAGTATTTAAGATATGGAGATCCTGATAGGACTGCAAAATCGACAGTTAGCCCCACAGCCGTCGCTGCCTGTTAAGTAACACCTACATATGTCCCGTTCTGCTTCGAAAACGGGACATGCGTAGAAGAAACAATTATGTTATAATCAATATATTTCATTACAAAACATTGCTCATTAAAAACCGTTTTGTATACAGAGAAAAAATAATATTATAATTTTCATAACTAAATTTCAAAAATACATTCTAAGTGATACTATATATAATTCAATCGAATTAACACCAATCTAAAAGTTTTAAGCGCAAAAGATGTATTTTTACATAGTTTTAAGCTTAAGCACTGGAATTGTTTAAAGTGTAGCATTTGACATCGCATAATACATTTTGTACATGTTAAACGTGAAAATAAACGCTTTTTGAAATAACCCTAGAAATTCTTGTGCTTAACCCAAGTTAAATGAGTGTTTGAATTAATGTTAAAATAATGTGTAGCATACTTTGAAATATTTTATATTCTATGTGCCAAATGTGGCATTGAACAACCAAATACCAATGTTAAAACAGTTAGAAATGTTCTTTGAATGGCACTTTATTCTACATACAAACACAACCAATGTTTTCAGTTTTACATGTTAATATTTCAGACCATATACCTTTTCGTAGAATTTCCTCTGCTTTATTTGTCAAAGCCGGTGTTAACCTGTTAGTTGCTTTAAGATATGTACTGACAAAAACATTTGCAGAAAATCCAACAAGATTCTGTTCTCCACAACCATATGACATTTTAAGTAAATTTTCAATATTTGTCAAAGTTGGTCCTAACAAGTCGCCTGAATGATAAATAAAAAAAAACAACCATTAATATATATGTATTTATAATAGAATAAAGTAAAGTATTAATGTTATGTATGTATATGTATACTGCTGATTTATTAAATGTCTAACATGTCAAAATTATGCTATGCATTAATTTTGTATACAAAGAAATCTTAACAAATATCTACTAATATGGTAAAATTGAATTTAATAATTAAAAAAAAAAACAACACCAAAATCTGAATAATTTCATACTAAAGTTAGAATTGTAACTAACCTATCACATTAACTTTGATAAATTCTGAGTCCTGAACGATATTCGGTGGAAAAGAAATCTCTATTTGGGCATTAAAAGTTCGTGTTTGTCGTAGGTCCACTAGCAGAGGTACATTAAAGTTCTGTTGTACACCTTCTGACTAAAAATCACAATATATTAAAGCACTGTGATCATTGAAACTGTATATGTCATTTCTTATGAAAGATAAATAAATGAAGAAAAAAGCAAAAAACCAATGGGGCATCCGAATGTCAAAAATCCCAAAGGCTAAAGACAAAACCAGTAAACACCAACAAGAACAAGATAAAAAAACAGACAACACACAAAACACGGAAACACAAAAAGTACTGAATATCATTTAACAACGCGAACTCTAGTCGTAAAGAGAGTGAACTCAGGTGCTCTGGAAGAGTAAGCCGTTCCCGTCTGCTTTAACACATCCGTTGCATTGACAACAGTGTGTCAAATCCGGTAAAGGAAGACAAAAAAAAACCTATGACAAACCATCATCTGCACTCATCTGAGAGATCGAAATCCACTATTTGTTTATAAGCGCATGGTGCATTCTGTAAAATTTCTTGAGTTAAGAGCCGAGGAGCAACATTAAATAACATAGAAAAGGTCAAAACAGGCATATATTTTGCAATATTACGTCTATTCCAGGCTCATTAGAGGCGCTCTACCCAGCAGATTGAAAATGCCAACACTATATAAACAGGAAGAAGATAGACCAATAACACCAAAATATATAAGAAATGAAAACTTAGTTTTGACTAATATCAGCCTACGCCTGGAGTAGGGAAAACCTTAGATCTTCAACACGGTTGAAAAATACACGAATAACTGGATTGAATTGATGTGTTATTCAACGCAGAAGTTTAGATTCCTGTGTAAGGTAACCTTGGGGAATGAAAACTTCACCATGACATGATGATATTTTTATTTCTTACACTATCAAAATTAAATATTGTGTTTTATCAAATGAACATCCCAAATCATTTTGCCACACACATTCAGAATTTAAAAAAAATATCATTTTTTCAGGTACATTTTTTTTTGTTTGTTTCTTGAAATGCATGAGCAGTTATGATCTCTCCATTTTTCTGAACATTTGCCGAAAACAAGTTGAAAAAGTGCATTTAGCGATGCAAGGGGCTTTACACACTAAAAAAGAATATTCAAAACAAAGAATGCCCGATTTCTAAACTGATACCTCAATCAAAAATTCTCGTTCGACAGCATCTGCAGCTTGTGTTGTTCTGGCAGTTCCTTTTAGTTTCATTGTGCCTATTTTCGTTGGCTCTATTGGAAAATATACAGCACCAACACCATCCTTTTTAATATTAATTCTCTAAAATTAAGAAATAATCATTTATAAAAAGTAAAATTATTCCCCTTAATCCAAACCCAGTGTCTTGTATTTTTAGAATCACACATTTAAAAAGAACAAATAACAAAAATGCTTTTAAATTATTTCATATAAGTAAATATAAATAGATTTTCCAGTATCCGAATTTTTACAAGAGTATCGGTACAATCCGATTACCGATGGTAATTAAACAATATAATGTGGGCTCTTATTCGAAAATATAAAATAGTGAATAGAAGTGTTGATTTTGGTTGTTAGTAATGTATTAAGCTACTTTAAACATATTTTATATTAATTTTGTTCGTGTTTGAGGTGTTAAAATGTAAAAAAAAAAACGTAAAAAAGATGCAAAAGTAAATAATAAAAATTGATTCGATTTATTGCTGACATCTTAATTGTTATAGGTTCTAGGAAATTGTCAATCGTACTGTGTTTACATTTATATATTTACCTAAAAAGCCATGCTGATGCATAAGACTTCGGTCTTTCTTTTTATCTTAATATACCGCAAAAGTTTTTTTGGAAAGATAAACAATTTTATTTCATTCTTGAGGCTAAAGAAATGTTTTTCTTTTAAAAAAGTTCAAATGAATTAGTTGATAAGTATTATCATCGAGTGGTCGATCTGGCATTTTTCTATTGAAAAAAACTATGTATGTTGCTGTTTGGCGTAGGAGAACTTATCATATATAGCTTGAACAATTTTAATAAAAATTCTTAAGATGAATATGAACTAGATTTACTAACGTGTTATTGATTCAGTACAAATGTCGATCAAGAAAGAACATTATTGTAAACTATGTAAATTGACTTACAACTTTGATGATTTTAAAACATGAACCGGCGATCTCGAGCCGGAGATATACTTGTTATAGCATTGCAAGGCACCAATCATTTTTATATGGGGGGGGGGGGGCGCCTGGGATTTTCCAACCTGATATTATTTTTTGTTGTGACAAAAGCTAAATCATATTTTTTTCCCATCACATTTAGAATATTTTTATTTTTCTCAGATTTTTTATTTGTAAATACGCATGTCCATTTATATTTATTGTATTATTCGTTTAATTTGTTTTCCTGGTGGTATCTTTTAAGTCTCACTCTATATCTGCTAAGCTGTTTAAAAATTGTCTGCAATGCATTTTGTACTTTTATACGTTGCTGTAATATTGACTTTGTGACTCTGAACTACTAAGTGTTCCTTGTCTTAATTAATTCCCATCTTTGAGCGCACATCTGTCATTCTTATTTTACCTCCCATTAACTAGCTGAGTGGTCTAAACGCATACAGTAGTATCTATCAATGCTATTGATTACCAGTCTTTGGTTTCCATTGTTTGACCTCATACTAGCATGGCCGTAACTATGGTCTAAATAATATTAGGGAAGAAAGGTTTGCCGAGAGTAGCGAGGTGAAAATGTTTTCAGAAGGGGTTTGAGGCTCAAGGCACCTAAAGGGTCCAAAAAGATGGTGCTAAATCCTTGATATTGGGCATTCCCAGTGAGTAATGTGGGTTCCATATATTATTTGTGGTCAGTATTGTGGTAATATTAATAAACCACATTGTAAGTGAAATATTGAGAGTTTATAGCAGACAAAGAGTAAAGGTCTTAACTTCGGTTGTACAAAGATTGGGTGGTATATAGGAATCATCGTGTAGGTCTGTCTACATACTTATCAAAGCACTTTTCCTACTACATGTAAATAGCTAGACAGGTTTTAATAAAATGTACATGAAGAACGTACATTATATGTACAGGTGCAATAAGAGTTTTCGTTGCAGCTTAAGTTTACCAAATATGGAAATTGCCTTCAAATTCTTCTTAAGTTTTTGTTTTTTTAATTTGCAAATTTTATTGTTATATTTTACGGGGGGATTTGTAATTTTTTTAACTTTTTTCAGGTCCTTTGACAATAATTCTATTTTTTTCAATAAAGAAGCAAAGGTGTACCAAAGGGGTAATCAACATCATTAAAAGACGAAGACAAAATCGGTGGTGCGTTGTCTTGATTTATATTCAATATGTTTTAGTTGTCCTAATGTTACTGAGATTATTATTTTTTCCTGATTGTGTACAGACCAAGTAATAAGCGAATGTTTATATTGAAATTAAGATTTTAACACAGACGTTTTGCTTTCTGCAGGGGGGGGGGGTCATGCAGCTATACAGCATACAACATATAAACGTACCTTTGTCCAGCCATTTTGTCCAGGATTAATCGGATTGCCATTATTGTCAACAAAGTTGAAGGTAGTATCACTTGATAGTGTAACGAATACCTATAGGAGAAATCGAAATTATTAAAATTCTCTTTAAAATTCTTAGCTGAATTTTTTTTGACATACTCAGCATTGAATTTTCATAAGTTATGCGAGAAAGGAATTCAGGGGAAAAGTCACCTTAATTACAAAAAATACACAAACACAGATACATAAAAAACATGACTGTATTCATGAATAACCCGGAGATTTTGGTGAAACAATACAATATTCTTTAATTTACCGTTTTGTTCAAGAAAGATATAAAATTCAAATTCTGATTATATGCCACATTTTTATAACCATTTTAGAAATTTCAGAAAATACATACTTCTACGTCCTGATCCAAAAAGTTAAATACAGATGCCTGGATAATTATAACTTCTCCTCGGATTGCAGAATATGGCAGTTCAAAACGCATAAAAAATCTTTGGAACGTTGTTATCTATAAGTGAAAATAACTTTAAAAATACAAATCGAAAAGTACCATTTATCTTCGTAAATGCAGAAGCTTTTTCTTTCCATAGGAGAAATGCTTGTCTTCACTAAATATAATTATAACTTTCAAAATGTTAAACCATACCTCATAACACACGTTTATTTCTTCTTAAAATAAAGGCTATGATTTCACTTTTAATTTAGGGGGATATGTTATGTTAATTTGAAATACCAAATAAAGGTAATAACAAAACTACCGAACTTGAATGATCAATCTCATAGTCCAGAGAAAATGACAAAAACGAATCAGTCATACCGGAGAACTGGTGGTTCGCAATGGTCCTGACTTGGTACAGGCATTTCAAACGAAATGGTGGGTTAAACCAGGTTTTATGGCGCCAAACCTCCCTCTTCCATTGCGATCTTAGGATCCGGTTATGTCCATAGAACACAACATAGTTGTGAGACACAATAGGGATATTGAGGTGATCATCTCAGTACAGCACACCAGTCAAACACTAATTAAAACAATTTACTATCATATCTTTTAACTCAATTTTGAACTTTTCTACTAGTGGCTGATAACGAAGAAAGAATTTTTTTAGTGATCGTATGAGACGTATTTTCTTATAACCCTGCTTCAAAAGTCGGTCACGAAGAAACCGGTGTCTGATCAAAAAATCTGTGAAATGTGTGCAAGCTCTGGCATATCGAATAAGTTGAGAAATATAAACACCGTATGCAGGAGAAGTAGGTATATTGCTCTGTAGATTAGGAAAATTAATAATTTGAAAATTAAAATCGTCTCGTTTATCGTAAAATAGGTCTAAAGGAATAGAACAAAGATATAATTTCTTTTTTCTTTTGCCTTTTGGAGATGGATGTACATGTATCAAACATATCTAACATCTTTGTAACAAATAAATAATTACATTGGCAAACTCAGAGGCAACTCCTAGTCCAGATCTTGGATTTACAGCAAAGGCTGAAGCAACCCATTCTGTTATCGTGTCAGGAGCTCTTGACCTGAAAACTGCCAATCCATTTGGGCTGAAATGTTCATTCATGTGAGTAAAAAGATAAAAACTAAATAAAAGAGCTCTTGACCTGAAAACTGCCAATCCATTTGGGCTGAAATGTTCATTCATGTGAGTAAAAAGATATATTAGCCTATTTTTTATATTTAATCATCCAAACCAAATTTTGCTCATTTGAAAGCTGTGCCTGTCGAATTTCTGAATGAGACCATGGTCCCGGCTTGTCCAGTTGCTATCCCATTTATTTTATTTCATATGACTATCTATTTAGTCCAAAACTACTATATCAATTTTTGAATGATCCTCTTAAGAGGTTACAAAGACCAACCTCTATGAAAAATATTTTAAGTTTAGAAAATGTATCCGATATGAATGTTTATTTAAACACTCACCCGACGGTCGAATTTGCCCATATCCAGGTCTCTGGGAAGATTTTTCTCGTACGACTTGGGGCAGCAAGATTAGCGGAATCTTCGTTAAATGAACCAACTGGTTCAATAGCAGTCGTTGGGCTTATCATGGGTCTATCAGGTAAACCAGTTTTAAATCCTTACCGTAAGAAAAAAATGAATTTCTATTTTAATGCAGAATTAAGAAACGTTTTTACAAATACTATATCTATTTTTATGTCGCCTGCAACGTGTTGCAGAAGCGACATATAGGAGTTACTTTGGCACTATCCGTCGTCTTGCGTCGTCGTCCTGCGTCGTCCTGCGGCGTCACAAAAATTTCCGTCGCAGTTTTCCAGGCAACTACATGCCACAGCCTCTTGATATTTTGTATGAAGCTTCATTGCATAGTACTATAAGGTGTAAAGCGATTTTATGACCGAAAAATACTTACTTCCTGTTTGACGAATACTTAACGTTTTATATATAATGGACATAGATGCAAAATTTTCGTCACAGTTTTCCAGGCAACTACATGCAACAGCCTCTTGATATTTGGTATGTAGCTTCATTGCATAGTACTATAAGGTGTAAAGCGATTTTATGCCCGAAAAATAACTACTTCCTGTTTGACCAATACTTAACGTTTTATATATAATGGACATTGATGCCAAATTTTCGTCGCAGTTTTCCAGACAAATACATGCCACAGCCTCTTGATATTTGGTATGTAGCTTCATTACATAGTATTATTAGGTGTAAAGCGATTTTATGCCCAAAAAATAATTACTTCCTTTTTGACGAATGCTTAACGTTTTATATATAATGGACATAGATGCCAAATTTTCGTCGCAGTTTTCCAGGCAACTACATGCCACAGCCTCTTGATATTTGGTATGTAGCCTCATGGCATAGTACTATAAGGTGTAAGGTGATTTAATGCCCGAAGGTTAACTACTTCCTGTTTACTTTGATAATCTAATTAAAGTTTACTATCGTTTATTTAACTTGATCTAAACGTAATTCTTATAAGTATTTTAAAGAGTACAGAATAAATATAATTTACATTTTGTACATTTTCGTACAATTAAAAAGTCTACTCAATTGAATTGCTTAAAATTTGCGAAAGTTTGTGATTTTGAATAAATTTCAAATACAACAAATAAAAATTATGCATTATCATCAAAATTTCTTGAAATATTATTTAAAGTCTATAAAAATTAAAGTAAAAAAAAATGTAAAAAAAAAAATGCTAAAAAAGGAAACAGTGTTAAGCACCCCATCAACTTTATTACAACAGACATAGCAGTATTTTTTCATCTATCTTGTACATGTATACATATCTTATCGTAATCTGTATACCAGGCAGTACTGTGTAACCGCTAACTCTTCCGGAGCACCCGAGTTCACTCTTGTTACAACTTGAGTTCGCGTTGTTGATTTCCGTTCGGTTGATTTTGTGTTTTGTGTTTCTATGTGCAATTTTTGTTCGTGTCTACCGGTTTTGTCATTGTCCTTTTGGACTTTTGACACTCGAATTCCCCATTGGTGCCTCTTTGCATCTTGTACATATCTAATTGAAACTGAAGTTATAGTTTTTTCATTGTATTTTGAACATATCTTATTCACAATAAAAAAGCAAGAAATAAATAAACAAAAAAGAAATGTAAAAGAATGTCTAACTGGAATTGTTAATTGTAAATAGCTTTTCTACCTCTGAATCTGTAGATTAAATTAATCTGGATCATGCGATATTTGCAACTTATTGTCATAAAAAGAAACACAATACTTCCGTTTGGCAAATGTCGTACTTTTTTCGAAATAATTTGATCTTCATTATTTGATGGTAACGCAAAGGATATAAAAAGCAGGAAGTGATTACCCGAGTTCAATCTTTTATTACTTTGAGTTCACGTTGTTGATGGCATTTTTTTGTTATGTGTTTCGTATTTTTGTAGCTATGAATGTCACTTTGAAAGTTAGCTCTTGTTTTAAATGAAATTATTAATGTCATTTTCTCATATATGGTATGGGTTCTTATTATATTACCTGTGTGAAATGGTTGAAAATGATGGTATAAATCGGCATCAGTCATAACATATACACCAGCTTGCTGTATTTCAAAATGATAAATTCATAACCCATTTTTATTTAGCAAATTACTTGGTTTTTATCTTGAATCAGTTGTTTTATTTTTTGTGTGTTTTTTAAAATATTTACTTTCGGTTTGTCAATTCTTTTTTTCGACTCGCATACGTTTATTTGGAAGGTAATTTAGGGGTAATTTATGTTTAAATCTTAAATTCATAGTTACGTATCTTATAAAATGGCTATTTGACCTATGTTCGTAGCCTATGTAAAGCTTCAACTTTATTAAGAGATATAAAAAGAAATAAGGTAAAGCAGCGGCTAGTTAAAAAAATTGCAAACATTTATCTCTTATATGCATGTTACAATATTACTTTTGTTGTTTTCTCTATTTATTTTCCTTGCAAAGTAACTTAAGAAATGCAGGCATTTGATAACCATAAGACTAGCCTGACACATATTAACCAATATATTTATCTTTATCATTGATATAATCGAATCATTTAAAAAAAAACACTAGGTTGTTGTCTTTTATTGCACATGTTCGATATTTTCGGCGCTGAAGATAAATATTAGTCACCGCTTGCAATCTTTTTAAATGTTCTTTTCAAGTATCTGTTTTATCTACTTTCTACTTCTACTTAGACATGGACATTGTGTTTAATACAAATTTTTTTCTAAAATCAAAGCAAATATGTACTGATGTTAAAGATGAGGATATTCATAGATAAAAAAAACATATTCCTGGTTATTTTAAAGATATTTCTTACACTGAATATGGAGTAAGCATCTGAGCCAGAGAACGGACGTGGAAACCAAAAGTCCCAACTTCGAAATATTGGAAAATATCCTGTGTTGTCGAATTGTTGTATCTCTTTCATAACCTTTAAACAAAAGTATCATAAAGTTACGAAAGCATTCGATTCGATATTTTTCAAAAGGATGATCAATCTTCAGGTATCAAAACTTAGGTCTGATTTCAGAGTTTAGTTATGACGGGTGTAAACAGGACCTGTTTACTCTCGTTTCGACTTAAGTTCACGTTGCTAATACGGTTTTGTTGTTATGGGAATGCCTGTTTAGTTCATGTGTGTTTTGTTTCGTTGTAATGATTATTTGTCTACCGATTTTGTTTGTCTTTTCGGTATAATGATGTTTGATAACCCCTTTGGTACACCTTTGCTTCCTTCATAACTCCTCTGAACTATACCTTTAAATGCTAGATATTTTGTTGCTCACTGACCCAAACTTTTAATGACATTTTCTGATTATAAAGACCTTAACATTCTTGATAATATCATATTGTTTAAAGGCCCAAAACGTCACAATATTAAGGTTATGTACAATCTAGAGGACTCTGATTTTCCACCAAATTTTTGACGTAATATTTCTTGTATAAAAGCACACTGACCTATAATTTTATTTTTTGTCGATAAAGCAGACAATTATTTATTATTTCCTTCACAAACAATGAAATCTTTGATATAAAGAATTCAACAGTCACTGGCTATCCTCAAGGATGTTTTCTGGTCAGTTTGAAAATAACAAGGTATCTAAATTTATATCTTTGATTGATAGACCATAGTAAAGGTTCAAAATAAAGTTTTAGAAATGTATAGGTTGCTGGACTTGTTTTCGAGATATTAATTAAGCATTCAAAATTTGGCGGGAAGAGGCTTTTTCATAGGTTTAGCCTTAGACTTGTTTTAGGGTAAAAACCTATGAAGAAATAACAAGAAATTCTTAAAACTTTGGATATTTACTCCTAATGACCCAATAAACCCTAAACGAAAATAGGGGGTTACTGGGCAAAAAATTTATCTGTATTTTGATGGTTAAATCCAGAGGATTTCGAAAAACTGACAGAAATTTCAAAAATTGACCAGCGATCATCCTGAAACTGGCAAAGGAGTACTATAGGTCAATTGTGCATTCGAAAATTGTTAGTCTGAAAATCTATGTAATTAGTTAACTTTAAAAATACTGAGCCACCTGTATGTGTTATGTTTCATGGATATTTCAAGATAATTCATACCAACAACTTTCGTTCTCATTGACAAATCCAGTTAAAAAATTAGATTACTTCACACTTATTTGAATAAAGCCTTACATCTTCTACAGTAACATCGTTTCCCGTTTTGAATAACAAAACACTCTTATCAACAGCAAGAACATTTACTAAAGATCGTGGATCAGCTCTAACTCTCAGTTGAACGTTGGTTGCTGGGAGAACACGCCTTGCATTAAAACGGAGAGAGACCTGAAGATATACACATTCAAATAAATAGATCTATGTGTACATGTGCATGCGTTCTTAAATCAAGGAAGAAAACGTACTTTTAAAAGCTTAGAATAAATGATTTATAGGCTCTTACATAAATTCCTGGAAAGGACTGGCTGACTTTTCACTAATGATATAATCTTTTAGTCTTTAAGCGAGTGGAGCAAAGCAAGGCGAGTCATAAGACCCCAAAATTGATATCACGAGTGGCAAATTATTGACGGTTTTTAAGAACGCTTATGAGTAACTATTTTCTGCAAAAAGTAAATTCTTATAAACTGAATCCCTAGCTAGGTAGCATCATTAACAAAAAATCCTGGGAATTATAACTAACATTTTATTTCATCGGTCGACATCATCCATCAATTATAATACAATGATTTGAACAATGTAAGATTGCTGCACGCGGTTGCATCTTAACTTGGTCATTTCACTCTGTAAAGAGCCATTTACGGAAGAAGTATTTTCCTGTGACTTAACAAAATTTTAATTTCCCATCATATATATGCATCATATGGTATTTTAGAAATAAGGCAGGCACGATGTGTCAATATTGCCTCCCATTTTTCTGCACACGATTTTTCTGTCATCTTGTTTTGGTAATCGTGCAATTTGGCAGACTCTCAACGTTGAAAAGAGCTTTGCTTCGTTCGCTTATATAACAATACAAAATAAAACCTTATTCTCACGTGCGGGTTCCGTGTGTCGATCCGTCCAAAACAGAGCCTTGTATGATGATCTTGAGATTCCGACGGTCAGTGATAAAGTGTGTATATATAGCCTCGATAGTTGTCTAAATAGGATCGCGCTCGTGTACAATTGTTGCCATGTCATAATACGGAAAGCCTGTCCGCTAAACAAAGTAGTTAAACGTGTGTGAAGAATGTCACGCTTTATTGATACACGAAAAATACCCTATTATGGATAATAATGCTCCACAATTAGCTTAAAGGCATATTGTCTACGAAAAAATATTTTTTTAAATCAAAAAATGTCGTCAGTCTATTCGTTTTGTTTATCTAGAAAGATACAAACGTTCAAAATACCATTAAGGTACCTTATTACTTCAAAAATTAAAAAAAAATGTAATAACTGTAAAGCTTTACAAAATTCATATTCATGAGATGTAGATGAGCTGTAAGCATGCGGACTATATTTTTTTTGATTAAAAACTTCCATAGTTCTTGCACGTAATTCATAATCTGTTTCTCGAAGTTTTAGATCGGAAGAAAATTGAAACGGTAACCGAATATTAGAGCTACTTAATGAATAAAACTGACAATTATTGCCTGTATTAAGTTTTGAATGAGATTTCAAAGGTAAACACGAAAAATATTGGTAGTTTTTCAACATATCAATGTATTCGGGGACAAAACCCGAGACTCCGATTAGTGTTCACGTTAAAACTACTCAGTCTAAATCTGTATCAATGTGACCATGGAAGTATTAAATTGACAGGAATTACAACAGCCTCACTTCAAACGTTCCATCTGCGTTACCGCAAAATCGTCAAGTACCTACTAATAACGTCATACTGATCGAAGTTTTGCCTATCTTCATAGTCGAAATCCTTAACTATGAGTGGTTTTATTATCGAAAAATTATGACCGCACAAATAGAATATCTATTGATTTTTGAAAAAAATGCAAGTAGTAAAATATGAATATGCATTCGAACAATTTGCATGTATTAACTAAGTAAACAACAGCTTTAATCTAATTTTATTTTAGGAGTCCGGTCCTTATAAGTATGGGATTATAATATTATAAGATTTGGGGTCTATCTTCATTGTTTGCAAATGCATCCTTTGATTTTTCAATTAAAATATATTTGAAGAAATTCGTTGCTATTGTATTCTTGATTTTACCTTTTTAAATCATTGTGCGTTGACAACATTAATTGAGACATAGTTGTTATTATTTATTTGTTATTACTTATTTCTTATTTGTTATTTCTTATTACTTATTTGTTATTTCTTATTTGTAACTACTTATTACTTATTTGTTATTACTTACAACTAATTTGTTATTACTTAATACTTATTTGTTATTACTTATAACTAATTTGTTATTGCTTATTACTTATTTGTTATCACCTAATACTTATTTGTTATTACTTAATACTTATTTGTTATTACTTATTTGTATAAAGTACTAACAAATATTAATTTTGATTGGTCGATTCGAGGTATATTTTAGGCAGCACCCCCGCGTCTCGCATCCGGATCAAAGACGACCAGCCCTTTTTTACCAGGCTCGCTGTTCTGATAAAAGATCATAGATTTTTTGCGAAAAGTTACCGATAATTAATAAAAATAGAATGCTTAACAACAATAAGTATTGAAGAAATGTTTTTATTTTAGTTTTCAATAAGTATACGTGTGTATTTTTAAGATAGTTTTCATACCAAAATAAGGATTAAGAGCTTATGTTTATGTTGAACCCTGCAGTTTAGCAAAGTGGCGTATTTCCCCTTATTTAATGTTACATTAAATAAATACTCGTAGATGAAGATGTATATATAAATAGTTGTACAGTCACAGTGAGATTCAGACTTTTTCTACGCACACTGTCAAAAAAGGATAAAAAACTATTTCTAGTCCCAGATCCTTACGCTTGTAAATTTTATTTACGAGAAAATATCATTTGATCACCAAAAGCTGCTTCTAATATAGCCTATAGCAACCTAATAAGGTGGTCCAAGACGCCTATATACATAGTCACAACTGCTGCTGACAGTATTCTCGTAGATATTTTAGCATGAGTTCGACTCCTGCTGTAGGAATGACCAAACATTTGTAGGTTTAAGTTCTATAATTGTTGGGAAGATATATAAGTTCTGTTTCTTTTGCTTTTGTTCATATCAATATGTATTGTCGGACGGATTCTGTGGCATTCATGCGTACACCATATCCTTCTATTTTAATTTTTATCATTTAAAATGGTAGGGCTACTATTGTACGAGTGTTGGCACACCAGTACATGTATTAATCGCTATATTTTCAGCTTAAGAGAAAAGTGCTTAAAGCCTACGCATAAACTTTAATGTACGTGGGACCTATCAAAAAGTCGATAGTGTTTCAATGTAGCACCCCCCCCCCCAAGTTGCAAAATCCAGACCTAAAAAAAGTATTAAGAAAAAAACAAATAAGTCATAAAAAATAAGTGCTAATTAAGTAGTAAGTTGTAACTCCTAATTCTTACCGGTTTTGTCGTTGCCTTTTCGGACTTTTGACACTCGAATGCCCCTTTGGTGCCTCTGCTTATTTCTTAACTCTTAACTCAAAATGTCCCTCCAGGGCTTCCGTACGTTGTCATTCTTTTAATAAATTCTGATACATTTTGTCAAATTTCTTTACATTTTTCTTCTCAAGTGTCTTTTGCTTGAGTATTATTTAATAGCCTATTGATTAAATTTAACATTCTTTGTGAAGGTATGACAGAATTAGGAAGAAAATCGGGCATCTTTTAACAGAACTACAACAATTCAGTTTATGATTTCTTTTTTATAGATAACAATATGAATTTTATAAAATCATAACATGGTGCGGGTCTAGTTTTTTGTGTTATTTTCAGTGTAATAACTACAAAAATTACAAAAATTTCTGTATGTCACGATAAATTTCTTTCACTTTTTCTTTTTGTTTTTGAGTATCCTACAACATCCTACACAGTATCGACACATACCACAAAAAAGAAAACTCTTTCCTTTTGAAGACCATAATATTTTCATAATCAGAAAAGATCAGATGTAGAAGTAATCACAGTTTTAAAAAAATTCTCTTTCTTCAAATTATCAATAATTGAGCAGATTCTTTATCTTCATTGTGCCATAACTTTGCTCAATGTTGACCGATTTTTATCATTTTTTCAATCTTTACTTTCGAATAAGTAGTAGAAGCCGTTGCAACCAGGTAATTGCACGGCAAGGGAACCACAGGCGGTCCCGTATCCTTATTAATAGTGTAACTGATAAAGGCCACCGATAGTAAACCCACGTGATGTTTTTTCTTCAAAATTGGTGGCGGAAACGCAAACCGTCTTCAAGCGTGTTATCGCCTACTTGATAAACTGAGTCGGTACCTTTATTATCTACAGATAAACAGTGGGAAATTAATTGTGTTAATTTATTGTTGTAATTCCTGTCAATTTAATACTTCCATGATGTGACATAATGCAGGTAAATGAAATATCAATCAATATTGTCGAGCTATTTTGATCAAAATAAACTACTTTTGAGGCAAAATTTGTGGCAAATTTGTTTTTCAATATTCATTTTATTGCATTTCGGTCTAATTGACACCAAAACATTGGGGGTTAAAAAAATGAATTTGCCGTAGACAATATGCCTTTGATATCCGCCCATACCTACCTCGCTTCTTTCCAGGAGTCTTTACAATTTAATGTCCCATTGTTTGTCATCCAATCCTATATTTGTCATTGTTATTTCATGCTCATTTTTTATCCATTTTAATGTTTATAACCCTCAAATATCATGAATATTGCTCGTATCAAAGAAAGATAACCCAAAATCAAGATATATAAATACTTGAAAATTGTTGCACAAATTTGATATGTGTATACTGTACCTTATTCCTGAATATTTCATCCACTGGGAAGGAAATAGCATCAGCGACGATCTCACCATTACGTCTAGCGTAGTAGACCAACAACTTGGCATCGGGTGCCATATCATAAGTAATCCTTAAAGGAACTTCTCTTCTTTGTCTTAGTCGAAGGCGTCCTTGTGAAATCAAAACTGACTTAGCAAACACCTGTTTCAAAGATTTAAATATACAAATAAAATTTCTGAATAATATCTAAGAAGGCAGGTATACAAAATCTGAAAAAGCCTCCGTAAACGATTTTTTTTGTTTTATATGTTTGTAACTATTTACTTTTAACATTTGAATACAATTTGGTAAATGTGTGAATCTTAATTAAATAAAGATAATGTAGATAGTATACTCTGAAATCTGATTTCCCTTCATGAAAGTTTATGTATCATCAAACTACATAAGATGCACTTGAGGCTTTCTTTCGTAATGCTTAAAGGCAAATTTTCTAGGAAAAACAAGAAATTTTTGTGCAAACAAAAAATTGTCAACAGACAATTTGTTTTGTAAAAACATGGAAACTGTAAAAAAATTAACTAAATATCTGAAAAAAATAAAATTATTGCTTTATTATCATTAGTAATAAAGCTTTACTAATTTTCATATTCATGAATTGTTTTCCAGCCTTGATCATGCGCACTGAATTTATTTTGTTTGTCAACTCTATTGGTTCTTTCGTGTGGTTAATAATCTGTATCTCGGGTTTTAAGCTCGTGTTTAAAACTACTACTAAAAATTTCAAATTGAAATTGGTCAAAAATTTATTTATCCAAGTCTTGTAAATAAAATATTCGAAATCCCAATTGATGATCAATCGTACTAAAATAACTTAAATATATCTTACTTTGTAATGCACATGGTCGATATCCTCGGTGCTGGATTTGGCTTCCATGTTCGAACGCTTTGGTTTTGAGTACTTTTCGTTTTGAACTGTTTGGGATTTTGACCTTCCAATGTTTTGGTTTAAATGCTACTGATGAGAGGTTACTCCTTGAAATATTGATATATAGCATATCAAAATTAACTGTTTATACCCGCGTTTTGGTATTTGAAATTTTGAAACCACTGGGCGATAACCGCTGCTGGTGGACCAGAGGTCCCCGAGGGTAATCACAAGCCTGGTAGTCAGACTTGTCTGACACGAATTACCATAAAATTTCTAATATATTGTCGCTGAAATTTCCGATAGTTAAATTCAAAATTGATGAAAACACCAGGTTTCTTTTCTTGTAATGCACATGGTCGATATCCTCGGTGCTGGATTTGGCTTCCTTGTTCGAACGTTTTGGTTTTGAGTACTTTTCGTTTTCAGCTGTTTGGGATTTTGACCTTCCAATGTTTTGGTTTAAATGCTACTGATGAGAGGTTACTCCTTGAAATATTGATATATAGCATATCAAAATTAACTGTTTATACCCGCGTTTTGGTATTTGTAATTTTGGGCAGGTAAACAATCAATCAACACGGTCAAGTTTTTTCTAGCGAAACAATCAAAGTTTTAGGTAAATTTAGTGATAAGATTTCTTTTTACTTTAATTTTAACTGCATTTCAGTCCGAATGACGCACAAAAAATTGAGAATGCAAAAATGTGATTTTCGTAGACAATATGCCTGTGCATGACAAATGTTTAGTTGCAATAATAATTTACCTTATAGTATACGAATCGTCGCCTTTCTGTTGTTTGTACTTTTAACAAAAGATTCCGCCCCGGCTGCAACAGACAGAATTACCAATAGCAAAATTTTCATTAGCTACTACATTGTAAGTGTATAGAGATATACATCTTATCGCTGTTTATAAATTTAAAAAATCCGAAATTGGACATGGAATTTAAAACACAATACTAATTATCATTCTAAAAAGATTGTTGTAAAATTCATGAAACTAGCAGTTGTTCATCTATTAAAAAACATGAAAGGCAAGGACTAAAACAGATAGTTTTGGTTAATTTTGTTCAGTAAAAATGAAAATACGCTTAAGCTTGTAACTTACATTTGCCTTCCTATTGTTGAAGACTGTAACTTGGAGAAAGTTGTTACTTGGAGAGTGTGATGGGTATACATTTTTACTAGCGCTAGTCTTCAAATAGGTTGCCTGGTTAAAAATATAAGGATAAATTTGTACGCTTCATCTAAAATTTGAGACGAAGGTTGTGTTTTTTTTAAAAACTATCTATAGACTTTAGACCATCTAAAAACCCATTTTTTGTTTTAAACGTGTTTTTGAGCTGCCTGATGATCACATTTTTACGATAAAAAATTCAGACATCAAATTTGATGACTTTAAGCCATCGTATCTAACGTACCTTTTTAGTACAGTACCATTTGTTCGCTTAATGAAATTTGTTCTACGATTAACTTGTATTTAAAGTCATTTTGCATGATTTTATATCTTGAACTTTTTACAACATATTTAAGTGACCGTTTATGTTGGTATAGTTAATTAAGGACGAAAAGGTTAAGATTTTTTAATGATAAAGCTAAAGCCATGAAAGACATGGGGCCAGTCATTTCGTACCTGTAATTGAAAAAAATAATGAATTCACATTATACGTTATATATATATAGAATAGAGTATAAAACATCCGAAAAATCTGTTCAAAAACTAATTTCACACAATTCCTTACAAAGATGCGTCACCGTAGCTTCAATGGTCTAAAGATGGTTTAACTCTAGACGTGTCTTTAAACATTTTGGAATACTTTTGAGAAGACCTTTTCTACACAAGATACTCTGAGAAACTTGTTCGGAGTTCACTCATTTGATAGATTATTTACAGTGTATTAGAAATACGACGAATTTTGCAAGAAATATATACGAATTAAGAAAAAGATTTCCACAGTAAATCTTTTATATACATATGCAGTTTTTCTGTGTTTTAATTTACCACCACAACGTTGTTGTCTATAATCCTACACAGACGATATCTGCAATAACAGATTTAAAACAAGTTTGATATAATAAGTTGGAAAAAATTGAAAGACTTTCCAAACAGTTCTCAAATATATGTATGCATTACCCTAAGGTTACCAGATAATGCTTCCTTCGGAAACTTAGCAGACGTCAAAATTTCACCGTTGGCAGGAATATTAAAATTGCGTGACCAAAGGGTTCTCTTGACAGTTCTTGTTGGGCGTCCAAATGGCATTTTCTGTGTGTTGGTGGTCTTGCTGTCTTGATTTTGATCTTTTACATTATAAGTGACTGTGATCTTAACTTGTCCAAGCGGTGGATCCAAAGGACTATCGTCTCTTTTGGTTGCCCGTAGCTACAAAATTTATGCATTTTCAATATTTTAGTTAAACGTCAAAAAAATTGAAAAGAGTTGTAAAAAAGACTTAGAAATATTGTTTCTAAGATTAAAGGAGAAATCGAAACCAAACTATCGTCTTTTAATGTTAATCTTGTAAATCAATGCTATTAAACATTAACCTATGCGAATATCTTACTACGATGTTGTAGTTCAATCCAGGCTTGAAATATCTCGACATAGACTGGGAAAATGATAATTTTTCTGGTGCAGTGTAAATTTGCACTTCTTGTGTGTCATTTGCAGATATACCGGTCAACTGCTCGACAACAACCGCCGTAACTTTGATGTATGATCCAATTCTAGGATAAACCTCACTCATTGCAACTCGAATTGTTGCTTTTCCAGTTATCTGAAATATATTTGAAAAGAACACAATACAAAATGCCAAAGTGGGAGATTAAAAATGGTAATTCAGGTATGCTGAATGCATGTATGATTATTATGCTTCCTAAGAAAATGTGCTGTTCCCATGTTGACCAGTAAGCAAATGTACTGTTCCCAAGTTGACCAGTAAACAAATGTACTGTTCCCAAGTTGACCAGTAAACAAATGTACTGTTCCAATGTTGATCAGTAAGCAAATGTACTCTCCCTTGTTGACCAGTAAACAAAAATATAATATTTCTCGTCACAGCAGCATATGAATCAAAGCAAGTAACCAGACAAAAATATCAGGAAATTCGTTTCTATATCTTTTTTGTATTATACATGTACAAGTCAAAGTAGTAATCAAACAAGACTCAGTATAGTTCTTGGGAAAGACTATCATCGGTTTTTCAAGAAGGCATGTAAGTAGCTATTACTTCTGGAAAATTATATTAATAACCATAGTCAATCCGAGCAATAAAGATTTGAACATTTTATGATGTTGGTCAAGATCAACAATCAAAATCAGTATTGGTGGTTTTCATTGGTTACTTGAAAAGAGTAAAATTGCTGTGCGCATCTTAAACGTGGGCGTATTTAACAACACGACAGGAATGAGAAGTAGATTTGAGGTGGATTATCGTTTGGTATTCTTATTACAAATCTAGAACCACAAAAAAGCTATCTCGTGGTTATTGGTATCTGTCTCCTGGTTATGTGTATCTAAGGTAAGATGGTCATTTTATGATCACACATGTATGTAAGCATCGGTGATTATCACTCATTGAGAAGAATAGAAAACTATTTTTCTTTATCAAAAATAAATTTAAACCTTTTCTTTATTTCAATCATAGCATATTATAGGATGGCAAATTCACAGAAGAAAAAATAGAAAAATTATAATAATTTCAGATTCCAACTTATCGTTGAAACGTTTATAATTTACAAAATTCCAACTTAATGTTGGTCCATTTTATGTACACTGTTCAATGAGAAAACTATCCCGTAAACTTCGATACAAAAGGAAGAACAACGTTTAAGTTCGTCAATACATTTATTTTTCAAATAAATATGAACTAAGAACCAGTGTAATTCATGTGCAAAATAAAGTGTGTTTTTAAGAGTACTTTTGTACCCCAAAAATATCAGACTGTTATGTTAATCATGCATCAAAGACAAGAATAAGCAAGATATTCTAAAAAGTATATGTTTACTTTATAAAGATATTGTAACCTCAGTATGTCAAAATACCACAACAAGACTAATAATTAATAGTCATAATGATTGGATGAAAATTAGTTATCAATGTTTACAAATGAGACGTTTTCGATTGGCAGATTTAGGACTAAGATTTGACTGTAGACCATCGTTAGACGCGTCTTAGTTAAAAGTCACTTTTGTTATAGTCCGTTTGAGTTTTATAAATCAACGAAAAATGGCTTGTAAATTAAATTCTTGCAAAATATTTTAAATATTTTAGTATGTCATGACTTTTTAATGGCATACGAATTCAGGCAAAGAATTTTAGAATTTTTGCATGATTAATAAAAATGTTTTCCATAGACCTTAATAGTAAAAATGGACCAAAAATTCATAGAAATCCATGGGAGTACAACCTAGTGACCAGGAACAGCATTTGCTCCATAAACCTTTAAAAACCCTTTGTGGAGCTAATTGATCATCTAATCTCTTGTTGTTAGTCCTTTTAATTATGTTCAGGTGGGCCCAACACCTGGCTGTTCCGTCAGATAAACACACCATTTGAGGTATTATTAAAATTGGTGAAATATTTAGCAAAAGATCATATGGAAAACTTTTTTGTTTTAGACGATAAACATCTTGGTTTTGTTATCAGAGTTTGTATACTAATGAAAAGTTTATTTGTGTTTTAAAAAAATATTTTATTTGAGAAACAAAAACAATTAAAAGAATTTTCAATGATTTATAGAACTCAAATGGACTATAAACGAGCCCCTGATCATCTCACAACGAAGAGAGTCATGTTCGAAAAAAAATATTACCAATAAACTAGCTACGTTATACACAATAGAAAAAAACTGTTCATCACTTAAAAAAATCATCAAATCTTATCAAATATATCATTTAAAAAAAACTATTGCCAGAAATTTCAAGTCCTCCGTAGATGAAAAGTTTTCAGTTTAATTTTTCTCAGCTGAAGTTCAGCAAAAACTTTCCTGCTTACCTAAGTAAAAGCTTCAAACTGTAAAAAAATGTTATTTTGCTATTCCGATGGTACAAAAGTCATTTTTACTCTAAAATGACTTCTTTTATTAAATTGATGGTGAGTAAATACTTTTAAAATGTATTTTTACGACTATTTTCGGTAACTGATTTCCAGTTGGCAAGCACAGTTTTTTGGTTCCATGAATATATATCTAAGACCAACTGAAATCAATAAGTGATTAAAATTACCTCAAAATGTTTTACAATTTCATTCTCTTTAGTCCACCTTCGTCCAATTGTAAGAGTCGCCTTCCCTTCTACTGGTTTACCAAACGTGTACCTATAGAAACGGTGGACTAGAATTTTAAATTGGGTTTTTGATGACCATGGATTCAAATCTGATATGCAAATACAAACATGATAAAGATATCACTATACAAGTGGTTTCTTAAGTTCTGATAAAAGAAGACAAAAGGAATCCGACTAGACATCAACGAATAATTGACAAAATATTTATTAGTAATGAATACTGTGTGAATAATTTATGAATTGTTTATTTTTCCTTTGGAGCCTTTGGACTAAAGCCACAAACTCCCATATTTGGCCCTGTTAATACTCAACTATCAAAATTGGTTTGTTTTACACCAAAATCGTGTATGTATAGCTGGATGTCTGTGTTAAAAGAGAAAAGATTTGATTATGGTGTATATAAATGAATTTTCAAGTTCCCTAACCCTTCAAAAATAGCTTAAATCAGTGATTTTTCACTTTTTTGCCAAAATGACTTGTTTTTCAGTTACAAATTTTTGATTTTCTATGTGGTGCCACCCCTCGCCCATCGAAATTTTTTATGACGATAATAATGTATTTATAAAATTTAAGCAAAAATATTTATGGGCGATGGGTTGCGCCCATGTTATTTTCACCAAAAAACCAGGTGAAAAATGGTGAAATTTATCTGAAATTAGCATATTTTCAATTTTAGCGTCACTTTCTGATGTCATTACAACGTCACAAGTACAGAAAACTTTAAAATTGATTTTGTCTTGTAAAAAGTAATTATTTTAGACTACTTGGCCACAAAAATCTTATCTAACAAATGAATTTGAAAAAAATGGCCCGATTTAGGGCCTTATATGAGGGTTCGTAGCTTTATAATGGAAAATTGCGGAATTCAATTTTAGCGATCATTTACAAAATGGATTTTAAAATAAAGAGCTTAAAATGATGTTAATAGTTTCGTAAAAGAAAATCAATCTTATATATTTAGGTTTAAAAAGCAGAAATCAGCAAGGTGATTGTGAAATCTGGTTCATGGAAAAAGTATTCTTATAATTAAACCGAGGGATGTTTAAAGAATATGTGAAATTTAAGACCAAAATAACTACAAATATCATAGTTCCAAGTTGCCATTAGTTAGCTCCAAGTTGTCACTTCTTAGTTCCAAGTTGACATTTCTCACTTCCAAGTTGACATTTGTTAGTTCAAAGTTGACATTTTTCACTTCCTAATTGGCATTTCTTACTTCCAAGTTGACATTTCTCACTTCCAACTTGACATTTCTCACTTCCAAGTTAGAACTGAGAAAATGCCAACTTGGAACTGAGATATGTCAACTTGGAAGTATGAAATATCAACTTGAAAATGAGAAATGTCAGATTGGAAGTGTGAAGTGTCAACTTGGAACTATGATATCTGCAGTTTCAATCGTGAAATGTTATATACCGGTTTTTCGTAATTTCGTATTATAAAAACCTTTTGACATATTTCTCACTTTGGTCAAACAACGTACGTTTCCGTGTTACTAGTCGTACTTACTGCGCAGATATATCAACAACAAAGAATTCTGATGTACTGAGTTGGAACGATGGTGTAATGACATTCACTTCAAACTTTGGAAGCACTAAAAAGTGGAAAAAAACACTTGGTATTTTCATTGTGTTGTCAATATAGTTTGGTTAAATTTTAATTGAAATACTAGCTGTTAATTTGAACTTAATATGTCGTTCAAGATTGCACAGTGATTTCAAGAATTTATTTATAAATTTTCGGTTTTAGAAAATCAAAATGTACTTCATGTATGTCAATATTTTGCAGGCTCAATGAAGTAAACAAGTTTTGTTAATTGATTCACATGAAAAGAAAACAAACGAAACAAAAGCTTCTGGAAGATTTCACAAGGATTTCAAATCGTAACTTACATTGTTTTGAAGGAAACCGTACTCCGTCAAAAATGACGTTCATTTTATAGAATGTTAGAATAATTTTAAAAACTATGTAATGTTATAAATAGATCCCTAAAATCTGAAATGGAAATAAATTCCATGAAATAAAATATCTTAATCAGCAGCTTAAGACCATTAAGTTAATACCAATGACTTATATTTTGCATGTAATTTTAGTGAAACACAATGTAAAGCAATACATTTATATAATTCTTACCGAATTTTTCTACAGAGAAAGTCTTTGATTTTTCTTCAGCCTACAAGTCGCAAAGTATGGATGAAAAAGGTCTTGTAAAAATCTAATAAGTAATATATGCATATATAGTTATCGCGATACATCTGGTCCAAACACCACAAAGGTTAAAAAAATACCTGAGTCTGAGAATATTCTCAACACATTGTACTTACTATATATGGGAGTTGAGTATAATCTCTGACTTAAGGTAGGTGGGTTACGTGTTTATCACTGAAAATCTATTAGCACATCTGACATAGCTTTAAAATATGATGCTTGTTATTCTAATTGATTTCTATTGGGCTAAGTAAACACTAAATTGAAAATTTGGATAAAACTTTGCGAACTTTCCCGCCCGTACTTTTAAGGAGGAGATAATTTGTGAAGAAATAAGAGGGAAAACACATTTTTTCACTTTTTTTCAACAATTTTGATTGTGAACTTTATTTTTGTATTTACAATAATTAATTAATAATCCGTACAAAACAAATATTTTCACAAATTTTCAGAAAAAATCTATGAAGCAGATTTTCTTAGGTATAGGAAGTTTGAATTTACCCTATTGATCCTATATAAACAGTTCTAAAATCATGCATTTCTACAAAAAATCTTATGGTGAACTTTTAACTTTTGTTATCGAGATTTAAAGTACCAGTCTAGAGCTAACTGTGACCAACATTTAGGAAAATTATATGAATAACGTTTTAGACAGTCCATCTACCTCAAAATATTTTATTTTGCTTTTTGGCGCGAAGGCCAGTTAAATTCAATCATAAATGCAAACCATCTATTTTGAAATGATACTTTACAGAAACTCTAATATAACACAACCATGACTTTGCATGTATTGCACATGCTGAAATGCCTTTAACTTACATGAAAATATATTTCAAGTTTTTCATTTTCTGTTCAAACTTACCAAATAAAATTTTAATTAACCCCAAGCATGTTTGTGATGATAAAAAATTATAATAAATTGTAGTAATATAATTTTCAGAATTATATATTTTCCCAATTGTTGAATCCCGTCTACTGGTACGAGACCACAATTATCGCCCCTTATTTTTCGTTGTTGTTTAATATAGTCCGTTTGAAAACACCATATATCTTCCAAAGGTATTTCTAGGGTCAATTTAAGGTGCTGTTTTAGTTGTTTGTGTTAATTGGTAGTTCTTAAGCCAAAGTTTGATGTATACAAAGACCAACACTTAAATCAGCATTAAAGGGGTGATTTGCTAGGCATACCCGGGGTCAAAATTTAGATCTTCATTTTTGTTGACATTAAAAATTTTTGGTCTCTTGACCATAAAATGCATTTAAAGTTTTAAAATCGGTAAA
This sequence comes from Arcuatula senhousia, assembly GCA_963971305.1. Taxonomy (NCBI): domain Eukaryota; kingdom Metazoa; phylum Mollusca; class Bivalvia; order Mytilida; family Mytilidae; genus Arcuatula; species Arcuatula senhousia. The sequence goes on from OZ020304.1 coordinate 54,041,154, forward strand.
GTCTTCTTAAATTTACATATTATTTATGTCTTGTGTTGTTATGGAGCTGGGAGAAATTTTAGGAAAATCAAATGGTATTTTTTTTTATTCATCAAAACGCTATATTGAAAATGCATTAAAAAGGGGGTCAAAATAATACTAGTTTCGGGCCTAGGAGAGGGGGCCTATGGGTAAAATTTCAAAAACCTTCTAGCAATACTGTATTTAGTCTGAACTTACTGAATATGCCAAATTGAAATGATTTCAGTCTTTGTTTCATGAATTTATATGAAAATATGACCAAATGAGCCAAAATTCAATGTGTATGGGATTTTCAATGACAATGGTCTTCACTTTGGATTTCGGATTTTTTTCCCACAAAATGACCCCATACTTGCAAGTAAAGACTTTCAGTTGCCTGGAATTGTCATAAATCATTAAATTAAGACATAAGGCACGAACCATTTTCTTTTGGTGGGGGGCCTGGGATTTTTAAAAAAAAGATATTAATTCCAATTTTTACAGAAAAAAATAAAAATGCTCCTTATGGAGCTGAAAAAAAAATAAATATTCATTAAATTTAAAAAATATATACATTCTTTAAACTCAAATGATAAAACCCAATTTTTTTTGCCTCGCTTCGCTCGGCGTGCATCACCTTATTCATCATTTCTTTTTGCAGAAGTTTCAAATTTTGAATTTATTGTGTGGTACGAAATAGTATATCACTTTTGATATGTTTAGGACATGCATACATAGATAGTTTTGTTCTGTTATGGTATGAACCTCTGCTGTATGGCTCCCAATCAGGATAATTAAAAGTTACATTGCATTCCTTAGACCTTGCAATGTAATTATTATAACCTATTATACCTACGCACTATTGTTGCATTATACCCATACAATAAGTTGAGAAGGGCGTAATGTACGTTTTAGACTGGTCCGTCAGTTTGCTTACCCGAAGGATCAATATTTCCATAACTGATTATTCCGAAACAATTGACCTTAGGCTTTCAATATTTGGAACTTATCATATGGTCGGATACGTTTTCTTATTTATCTATCGTTTATAGGTCTATTTTTTCCATTGCTTTCAGAATAAAGATTCTGAATAATTTTGTGATGTCTGTCATTTGCCATGTCCTTCAGCCGCCCTCGGATGAAGAACAAACTTTTACAGTGTGTACATCTTAGACACTGATGTCCCACTTGGCATATAAAAAAAACTCCCCATCCCACTGGTTGAACAAAAAATGTCTATTAGATGGGGTGCAGTGAATAGCATTGGTCAATCTTCACAGATTGCTTATATTTCCAACTACATTCTTAAGTTGTTTTGTAGTTCATATGATGATTTTTTAAAATGAATTATGAAATCTAAATATCATGATTAAAACCGGAATCAAGAACTAAAACCATGCACTTATTTTACCAAAACTTGTGTTTTTCATGTTAAGTACACCTCAAGTTATTGATATCAATCATTGGTTTTGTTAAAAATAATGAAATGTAAAAAATAAGGCCACATAGGATCCATGGTTCTTGAGTAAGCTGTAGCGGACCATATTTTTTAAGAAAACCATTGATTTGAATGGCTCATATTTGTAATGTTATTCATCTGATCATTATGAAAGTTGGTATGCTTACTCAAAAAAAGACTCTAGTTGATAAAAAAACAACTTTATTTGATGACATGAGGCTTATCTGAGGAGTATCAGGTACGAGACCACAATTATCGCCCCTTATTTTTCGTTGTTGTTTAATATAGTCCGTTTGAAAACACCATATATCTTCCATATGTATTTCTAGGGTCAATTTAAGGTGCTGTTTTTAATTGGTTGTGTTAATTGGTAGTTCTTAAGCCAAAGTTTGATGTATACAAAGACCAACACTTAAATCAGCATTAAAGGGGTGATTTGCTAGGCATACCCGGGGTCAAAATTTAGATCTTCATTTTTGTTGACATTAAAAATTTTTGGTCTCTTGACCATAAAATGCATTTAAAGTTTTAAAATCGGTAAAGTCTTCTTAAATTTACATATTATTTATGTCTTGTGTTGTTATGGAGCTGGGAGAAATTTTAGGAAAATCAAATGGTATTTTTTTTATTCATCAAAACGCTATATTGAAAATGCATTAAAAAGGGGGTCAAAATAATACTAGTTTCGGGCCTAGGAGAGGGGGCCTATGGGTAAAATTTCAAAAACCTTCTAGCAATACTGTATTTAGTCTGAACTTACTGAATATGCCAAATTGAAATGATTTCAGTCTTTGTTTCATGAATTTATATGAAAATATGACCAAATGAGCCAAAATTCAATGTGTATGGGATTTTCAATGACAATGGTCTTCTTTTTGGATTTCGGATTTTTTTCCCACAAAATGACCCCATACTTGCAAGTAAAGACTTTCAGTTGCCTGGAATTGTCATAAATCATTAAATAAATACATAAGGCACGAACCATTTTCTTTTGGTGGGGGGCCTGGGATTTTTGAAAAAAAGATATTAATTCCAATTTTTACAGAAAAAAATAAAAATGCTCCTTATGGAGCTGAAAAAAAAAATAAATATTCATAAATTTAAAAAAAAATATACATCATTTAAACTCAAATGATAAAACCCAATTTTTTTTTGCCTCGCTTCGCTCGGCGTGCATCACCTTATTCATCATTGCTTTTTGCAGAAGTTTCAAATTTTGAATTTATTGTGTGGTACGAAATAGTATATCACTTTTGATATGTTTAGGACATGCATACATAGATAGTTTTGTTCTGTTATGGTATGAACCTCTGCTGTATGGCTCCCAATCAGGATAATTAAAAGTTACATTGCATTCCTTAGACCTTGCAATGTAATTATTATAACCTATTATACCTACGCACTATTGTTGCATTATACCCATACAATAAGTTTAGAAGGGTGTAATGTTTTAGACTGGTCCGTCAGTTTGCTTACCCGAAGGATCAATATTTCCATAACTGATTATTCCGAAACAATTGACCTTAGGCTTTCAATATTTGGAACTTATCATATGGTCGGATACGTTTTCTTATTTATCTATCGTTTACAGGTCTATGTTTTCCATTGCTTTCAGAATATAGATTCTGAATAATTTTGTGATATCTGTCATTTGCCATGTCCTTCAGCCGCCCTCGGATGAAGAACAAACTTTTACAGTGTGTACATCTTAGACACTGATGTCCCACTTGGCATATAAAAAAAACTCCCCATCCCACTGGTTGAACAAAAAATGTCTATTAGATGGGGTGCAGTGAATAGCATTGGTCAATCTTCACAGATTGCTTATATTTCCAACTGCATTCTTAAGTTGTTTTGTAGTTCATATGATGATTTTTTAAAATGAATTATGAAATCTAAATATCATGATTAAAACCGGAATCAAAAACTAAAACCATGCACTTATTTTACCAAAACTTGTGTTTTTCATGTTAAGTACACCTCAAGTTATTGATATCAATCATTGGTTTTGTTAAAAATAATGAAATGTAAAAAATAAGGCCACATAGGATCCATGGTTCTTGAGTAAGCTGTAGCGGACCATATTTTTTAAGAAAACCATTGATTTGAATGGCTCATATTTTTAATGTTATTCATCTGATCATTATGAAAGTTGGTATGCTTACTCAAAAAAGACTCTAGTTGATAAAAAACAACTTTATTTGATGACATGAGGCTTATCTGAGGAGTATCAGGTACGAGACCACAATTATCGCCCCTTATTTTTCGTTGTTGTTTAATATAGTCCGTTTGAAAACACCATATATCTTCCATATGTATATCTAGGGTCAATTTTGGTGCTGTTTTTAGTTGTTTGTGTTAATTGGTAGTTCTTAAGCCAAAGTTTGATATATACAAAGACCAACACTTGAATCTGCATTAAAGGGGTGATTTGCTAGGCATACGCGGGGTCAAAATTTAGATCTTCATTTTTGTTGACATTAAAAATTTTTGGTCTCTTGACCATGAAATGCATTTAAAGTTTTGAAATCGTTAAAATCTTCTTAAATTTACATATCATTTATGTCTTGTGTTGTTATGGAGCTGGGAGAAAATTTAGGAAAATCAAATGGTAATTTTTTTTATTCATCAAAACGCTATATTGAAAATGCATTAAAAAGGGGGTCAAAATAATACTAGTCTCGGGCCTACTGTATAAGTTTATTGCATTTGATCTAGCACATGCAACCTGGTATTTTTGGCTTAATAGATGAGCTTATAACTTAGTTATTTTTTTCTACTTACACCTTGCTTTACATTAATCTTCCAGTTCCCGAGATTAGTAAGAGTTGATAACTGGAATGACCCTCCAAATACCCCGAACGCTGGTTTGACCTTAAGAACTTGTTGTACTCTGTTGTTCTTCGGATCCTACCGTAAAAAGACAATTAAAAGATAAAACATATCTGCTAATAGTTTCAAATTCTAGAGTCAGTGCCGGATTTTTTCTCTTATAATTCTTGGCATCGAACAAATATTTGAGGCAAAAAAGAAGTTATTTTCAGAAATTGTTGAGGAGGTTGATAAACATTTTCCAAAGAAGCATTGATACATGTAAAAGACTGCTTATCATTCATGGAAAATAATTCAAACAACTACATGTGATACAAATTTTGTATAAATACCTGTATCCAGATATCCATTTCACTTCTTAAAACATTGAGATCGGGATCAGTACCAAATACTCTAAACTGCACTACGAGTTGAATAAAAAAGATGGGGAAAAGTTGTATAACTTAAGTGTTTCAAAGACTTGCATGATTGTAATTTCAAAAAAGATGAAAAAGGCTGTTAACATAACAGTTTTACAAAGAAGCAGAGGTACCAATGGGGTATCCGAATATCAAAGGTCCGAAAGGGCAGAGACAAAACCAGCAAACACCAACAAGAACGGGACAAAAACAGACAACATGTAAAACATGGAAACACAAAAAACAACTGAATATCAATCAACAACGCGAACTCTAGTCGAAACCAGAGTGAACTCAGGTGCTCCGGAAGAGTAAGCAGTTCCTGCTTGCTATAGCACACCCGTCGCGTTGCCAATAGTCCATTCAGCGTGTCAAATCCGGTTAAGGAAGACAAAACAACACCCTATGACAAACCAACATCTGCACTCATCTGAGAGATCGAAATCCCATATTTGTCTATAAGTGCATGATGTCTTCCGTAAAATTTCTTGAGTGAAGACAGCAACCGAGGAGCAACATAACCCTGTGTGAGCAGTTTTTGCGTCAGACGTGTCGCTCTGCTAAGGAAATCGATGTAAGTCCCGCACGCTCTGGAGTAACGAATCAATTGAGATACGTAAACTCCATAAGCTGGAGCGGACGGAATGTTGCTACACAAGAAGGGGAAGTTGACGATTGGAAAGTTGAAGTCATCACGTTTGTCATAGAGCCTTGTTGAAAGTCTTCCTTGAGAGTCAATTTCGAGATGTAGATCTAAATATGAAGCAGACTTCCTAGAATCCGTTGTGTCCTTTATCTCAAGCTCCTGTGGATATATGAGATGGAGAAAGTCACCAAATCGAGAATTGTTTAGTGAAAGGACATCATCAATATAACGGAACGTGAGGTTGAAAGAGAGAGCTAGTCTACGGTCTTTTTTGTCTAGAAGAGATTGCAAGAAGTCTGCTTCATATGAATGAAGAAACAAATCAGCAAGCAAGGTGCACAATTAGTGCCCATTGGAATCCCTATTGTTTGCTGAAAAACACGTCCACCAAACTGAACAAACATGTTGTCAATAAGAAAGTTGAGCATGTCGATTATTTGGTCTTCTGTAAATTTGTTCTTTTTCTTAGACTCATTGATGACAAAGTAAGTCTTGGTATAATCGACTACAAGAAATTTGTACCTGCGTTTTCCATTCTTTTTGAAAAAGCTGCGTTTAATCAGCTGTGCCAATCGCGATTTCAGTTGTTCATGTGGAATAGAAGTGTAAAGTGTGGAGAAATCGAATGTTTTGATGCTGTTACAAGACGAAACTGATTTAGAGTTAAGAATCTCCATCAGTTCTTTCGAATTCTTCAGGATCCACATTTGATTGACACCATTTCTAGAATAACAACAATCGTAATATTTCTGGAGGCCGGATTTTACTGCCGTAAGTATAGAAGTCAACAAAACTGAAAGAGGTTTAGTTGTACATTTGGATGACCCTGCAATGAAGCGCTGTTTGTATGGATTTTTATGTAATTTGGGAATCCAATACAGGGATGGAATGTCATCATTACTGCCACCAACAGAAAGGCCGAAGGAGGAAATGACAGATTTGTGATTGTCAATGATTTCCTCCTTAGACAGTGTTGTAGCCTTGTATGTGGTGCTGTTGCTGGTACAACCAACCCCCAATTCAGCTGTCAAACAGTCAATATAGTGTTTCTTGCACACAAAAATGATGTTATTTGGTGCTTTGTCTGCAGGTACGACAACATATTTGTCATGTAAGGTGGACAATGTTTTGGTAACATCAGCGTTGCTGAAAATGGATGTTGCCTTAGTGCTCATTGAGCCTTTCAAAGAATTGATTCTTTTCAAAACCAATGACCTCACAGCTTTTACCCATTCTGACAAAACGTCACATTCTTTCTCCTGTTCTTTTTTGGCCCATTTTCTGGCATAGTCCTCAACTGAATCCATAATTGTTTTGAAATTATAGCTCCAGTTGATTCGTCTTGGCTCACGATATTTAGGTCCTTTAGCCAAAACATCGCGAAGTAAGTCATTTTCCACGATGTTGAGGTCACCAGTGATAACGTGGCCAGAGGGACCATATTTGAATGGGGACTTTTCACAGGTACAGTCAGGAGGTTTAGCTTTGAGGTCATTGATTTGGAAATCTCGCAACACTTGTTTATAGTTGAAAACCTTAGGTGCAATGGTGGAAGTGTAGGAATAAGAGATAATGGGAATGCTTTTATCTTTGAAGTAAGGAGGAATATGTTCCGTAACAGATTTGTGGTGTAAAATATTACCTAAATTAATAGCATCTAACCCCTTGTTTAAAAATGGAAGTGAAAGAAAGGAACGATTGTCTTTACTGTTTTCGTGTGGAACTCCAACAGGTTTCAATAAGCGGTTGTAACCGATATCAAGAACGATAGCAGTGAGTCTATAGATGTTAGACGTAGGGTCAGTGACCGGATTTTCTAGACATTCCTTGTACAAAATATTGAGCTTAGAAAGGGGAATAGAATACAGTTTAGTTCGAATGTGATGAATCCCTAGTGGTTTTTGGACAAACGGAAGCAATCCACTAATTGATACATCGCAAAGCTTTGGTGCGTTGTATTTTCTATGTCCATGACTGCGTTTCCGTCTCTCCGTTTTTTCAAAGAGATTCATCACATTAACATCACTGCATCTAGGGCTAGATAAATTTCCTACACTTCTAATGTTGTCGTTGCAGCCATAAGGTAGTGCGGTTCCCAGTCGTCGAATCCAGAATTCTTCTCTCTCTTTACGGAAAGGTGTACTTAAAGTGGGATTATTTGTAGGATGGTAAATTTTTTCCAAAATTCGGACTTTTAAAGACAAAATGGAATGATCAGGTTGGTTAAAATGCTGGTAAACGAAAGGAAAACTAAAACTGTCGTTGTTGATTCCGGATCTGTGGCCACACATACGAGCATTCAGTCTTCCTTTCGTCTCACCAACATAGATCAGTCCACAAAGGCTACATTCTAGTCCGTAAATGAGATTTGCTGATGTACAATTTAAATCATCCCAACTGTAGATGTTATATGACCGATTCGTTAAGTTGCTCTTAATTTCTGTGGCAGTTATTAAGATCTTACAAGTTTTACAATTTTTTATTCCGCATTTACTGACAGAGCAATGAGATTGCACATTTTCAAAATCCAAAACGTCTTCCAAAAGTACAGAGCACGGTCGAATAGAATCAAAGTTTTTATATTGGAATTCTGGGTTCGCAGACTGGGTATATGATGCCTTTGACAAAGTTGGTGTATTTTGGACACCTGTATTACGAAACGACGCCGTGTCCGGAGTGTCGTTAAGTTCAGGCCTTTTTATACTGGGCGACGCCTGAGCCAGTATCCTTTTTTGGTGTTTCGTTAACATTGCATTGAAGCTACTGGGCTGGTGAAATCCTCGGGGACAATTTGTCCACCAGCAGAGATATCCACCCAGTGGAATGAAAGAAGCAGAGGTACCAATGGGGTATCCGAATATCAAAAGTCCGAAAATTACAAATTCATTAGTGCTTTTTACAGACTCAATAAAAGTAGATAAGAAAAAAGAGAATAAACCGGTAAAATTGTAGTGCATTTGAATTAAATAAAGGTAAATAACAAAATTAATGAACTTGGAGAATCAATCTCAAATGTTCATAAGACAAGACAAAATAAGAAAGACATACCGGAAAATTAAAGATATATAGTTTCTTACGAGCAATAAACAATCTTAAAAAAAGTCCTTATTTGCTACAAGACTTACCAAGATCACCAGGTTTATATGCAGCTTTGTCTGTCTGTATGAAGATAGACGATGATTTAGACAACGAACGTATATTGATAACATTTTTCTCAAAGTTGATAATACCAGAACATCTAACACGGAGAGTGAAGCCATAATCTTTCGGTTTAACTGAGAGTGGAACCTACAACATAAAGTAAAGGACTAAGGCCATGAACCCCCATATTTGGCCCTGTTAATACTCAAATATCAAAATTCGTTTGTTTTACACCAAAATTTGTGTATGTAGAGCTGGATGTCTGTGTTAAAAGAGAAAAGATTTGATTATGGTGTATAAATAAATTTTCAAGTACCCTAACCCTTCAAAAATAGCCTATATCAGTGATATTCACTTTTTGACTTGTTTTTCAGTCACAATTTTGTGATTTTCTATGTGGCGCCACCCCTCGCCCATCGAAATTATTGTTGAAATATGAAGAAAATAATATATTTATAAAATTTAAGCAAAAATATTTATGGGCGAGGGGTGGCGCCCATGTCATTTTAACCAAAAAAAACAGTTGGAAAATTGTGAAATTTAGCTGAAATTAGCATATTTTCAATTTAAGCGTCACTTTATGACGTCCTTACATCATCAGAAGTACGGAAAACTTTAAAATTGATTTTGTTTTGTAACAAGTAATCATTCTAGACTACTTGGCCACAAAAATCTTTTCTTACAAATGAATTTGAAAAAATGGCCCGATTTAGGGCCAAATATGAGGGTTCGTGGCTTTAGTCCTTTAACAAGTATATTTGCACTTCATACAAATGTAAACTTCACTACTGAAATGCATGTAATTCACTTGTGTACTTAAACAAGCTTGAATAACTAAAAAAACTAACATTTTGGGAATTTAAAAGCGTTTTGAAATTGTTTTAAGTAAGGATCTTTTGATTGGCTTAAGATGGACTGAGCAATGCTTTAGTGATTTTTTTCTAAATTTTAAGTAACAAATGCTCAAGTGAAACACCAAAAACGAATCCGACAATAAAATCTTAAAATAAAAGCAAATTGCTCGATACCAAAAATGTGTGGCATATTATTAAGTTTTGAGAATTCAATGTTTTCTCAGCTGTTGTTTAGATCCTTCTATATGTGTGCTTATACGAGTGAGAATATTTTAGTACAGAAATTACAAGTTGAAAGAAGAAATGTGTGGAAAATTAAATCTTACTCGTAAAGTGATGACAGTTGGCTGCTCTGAAAAATAAAAAAAATATCGATTTATTTTATTTAACGTAGTGATTTTTTTTCTAAACACAATACATGTACCTTCAATGGCTGGTGTAATTCTTTTTCTACTTTCGCAACGTTTTTGACCTAACAATAATTATGGTTACAAGCTACCAAGATAAGCAACGATATTGGACGGCGAGTTTTGCAAAAAAAAACATCATTCAAAAGAAAACAACATACTTTGAAGATATTTTCTTGCATTGGTTACAGCTACCGTCCCATTTGTTCTGTCCAAGAGTCTTGCTTGTACATCAACGCTTCCCCGTCTGGCAAGTAGTGATGTTATACATAGGTGTAAATCATCCCCTGGTCTTATTGACTTCGGTACAGTCGCAATATAAGTGCTAAAAGGAGGTAAATATGTGTCCTTATAATAATTTCTATATTTTTTTTTATATGTGTTCAACTTAAAAAAGCTACGCATATCTTATGAAACATACTTGATCTGAGAATGGAATTGAAAGTTGCAATAAATTGATGATGTATCAGCATGATTATAGCTTTTTGAAAATTAAAATATTGAATGTATGTTTGATGTCTATACTCTTTGTCCTTTCATTTTTATCACATGGTTGAAGACAAGCCTTTTTCTATAGATAAGTTTATGACTAGTTCATGAGTGCATTCATTTCTAAAAAAAATCCGACATCTTTGGTTTTTCACATTTTAAATGTCTAAAAATATCAGTTTTGCTATTTTCTTGACCTATCTTATTGACATTTTAACTCTTTACAAAATAATTCCATATCATTTTAGCGTAACATAGTAATTTCTTACTTTTTACATGCGACAACGCCAAGTATTGATACTAAAAATAAAAGTTGACCTTTCATTTTAAATTGTCTGCCTGAAATTGAAATGAAACAAACTTTAACTATGCTCTAGATCTTTGATATAAAGTATATATATATATGAAGCCAGTTATAATAAAAGTAATAATTAACCAGAAAGGACAGAAAAATGAATTGTGTTCGTTTCAACAGTTGCTGTTTCTAGCTAGGACTGCGCTTTATTCTGATTCATTTCACGTGTGTGTTTCTAAAGTTAGCTTCAAAATCGCTTGTTTGTTTGTAGCAATAAATAAAAGAAACATCTTATCGTCACATTCAATTCAACATAAAGAAAATGTTTCACAAACCTTCTATGCTACTGTTTAGACCATGGATTCTCGTGTATAATAATGCGTTAATATGTTCTTTCTGTTATTATATAATGCTGAACTAATCCCCTTCTTAATGCAAAATATTTTGGTGAAATGCGCATAAATTATATGATTTGTGTAGACATTTCATTTATAAATGTAAATCAGAGAAAATGGAAATAGGAATTTGCCAATAGTCTTTAGCGAACATACTTGCGTGATAAGAAAAAATAATGATTAATACGTTTTTGAAAAGATTTTAATAATATTTTTACCAAGTGAACTTAAAATGTTAAGTTAGTTGCACAAGTTTAAATAATCTCGGTAACATATGTTTCAAGGATGCAAAAGGTCATTTTTATTTACACAGTATTTCAATTATGGATCATTGAGTAGCCAATGCAGACAAAGGTTTTGGCTTTATGCAATTTAATATAGTAACGGATCAATTTTCTCACAGCGATTCATTACGCATTTAAGCTATTTTCATGGTTTGAGTAAATACTTTTGTCAATAGAAAATGCACGATCAGTGTTTGACCAAATCATAAAGCATATACAATTGTTAAATCAAGCTTTCACAAAAATGCAGTATAATCAGCTTTCATACATGACAAAAATGTAAGAATTATCATATTATTATGTAACAATTGTGCAATTGTTATTTATTTTGTCATTTTTATAATGTTGCTGCAAATAATATATTGCAATTTCGAAATCGAACGGACAAGAGTAAATTACAGTCAAACAAGTAAGAGAACAACACCTGATTTTGCTAATTAAATAAATCAAATGCATGGTATTGGAACATTTCTGAAAGATTCCTCATTCGATAAGTTATAAAGATAGTTTAGAAAAAGAGGAAGTTGTTGAAATTGAGGAAAGTAAAGAAATAATGGTTCATTTATATACTGGCCAAAAAAAGAAACGATACCAAAATAAAAATGTCATCTTTTCAAAACAATAGATAATTGTAGCACAATATTTTGCACATATCGAGGGAATAACATTTTGGACTACATCTGCAGAAAAAATGATGAACACAATCCAAGACAAATGGTGTAGGGCGCTTGCGAGTTAAGGTCTGTAGAGAATGAAAGTTGAAAATTTGGTAAAAATCGCTAACACATTGGTGTTGAAGATTCTGTAGGGAGCTTATACTGTTTGTCAGAGGATTAAAACAAAAACGTTTTGCTGCAAAGGCCTAGAAAATTACAACACAAGAGAAAAAAAATCAAAAAAAGTCATTTAACAGACCAGTAGTAACCGAAATTTCCTACTCTTCTGTTTATTGCACTTTTGGGTCAAAATTAAGGTTTTTTTTGCACGTTATTTCAATTTTTTGAAAATTTAACGTTACAAAAATTTAATGGAAATGTTTTGGATAATTTTGGCTTTCAATAAATCCAGCTTTTGATGATTTAAACTTTCAAACAAAAATTGGTAAAAATGGCATTTTTGCAATAAAAAATTAAAATGTTTCAAAGGCATTTGGGAAAATTAATCTCTTTCACCTTTCGTCATCCATCATTTCAAGAATAACTTTATGCAAATACGCCTCCCACTTTAACAGTTATTCGATGGTGATTGTCAGTTTTTCAGAATTTTTTAACAAAATTTTAAAGACATCTTATGACGTCATACTCGATTATTTTCCAAAACTTTTTTCATTCAAAGTATTGTTAGAATAATGTTTATACATGTATATCTTGTACATAATATTTCCCTTTTAGATATGAACTAAATTTTTTAAAGTACCTGGGTATCGTTTCTTTTTTGGGCTAGTATATTTATATGATATGTATCTTGCCTTATTTCTTTAGTGCATTGCATTGATCATACGTGTTTGACCTATAAAAATAATACACCACAATTCTTATACTTATAATTGTCTAACAGATTGACATAAGTTATAATGACCATACAGAATGATTTGACGACAATTTCTTTTTGGTATGAACCCAGTTGAATAATGTGTATCATTATACCTTACTGAAATAGTAATTGATTTAATTGGATGAAATAAGGTCACGTGACGTGAAATAATCTGAGTATTTTTCTTCAAATTCGCACAATAGTTGAATAACTTTTTCAAATACCCATGTCCATTGAATAACCCTATTATTCACCGGTGAATTACCCTTGAAATTTAAAATTTCAAATACACAGCATATGATATTCCAATCCACTGTTTGTTCGTTATAATAAAACAGTTACGGCCCTCTCGTTGACAATTTTAGATATTCACATCTTCCAAGGGCCGTAATTGTATATTATGCAGTTTTGTTATTTCATGCTTTTTGTTTTCTTTTGTGACGCCTTACATTTTATTTCTTTTACTCATACTTTGCTCACAAATACTAGTACACATGCGCATGATACAATTTCTGTATTCAGATATCTGCATTTGCCTTGACAATTAAAAGTAGAACATAAAAATTAACCTTTGCTGCAAACAACTGTATAAAAAACGTAAATATTTTTGACGTCATTTAGTTGTTCACTTTTGATTCTTAAAGTGTTAGTTTTAAATTAAAACTGGCATATAATGACTTAAATGCACCTGAGTTCACTCTTGTTTCAACTGGAGTTCGCGTTGTTGATTGATATTCAGTTATTTTGTGTTTCCATGTTTTACATGTTGTCTGTTTTTGTCCCGTTCTTGTTCGTGTTTACTGGTTTTGTCTCTGCCTTTCGGACCTTTTACATTCGGATACCCCATTGGTACCTCTGCTTCTTTTAAACCCTACACATACAGATGGGTCCAAACCTAACCTGTATGCAAACCAAACTAAAAAAGCAAACCAGAAGTTTGGTCTAAGTTCACTTTTCACTTTGTTTGGTTTACTTTTAGCAAACCAAAGTTTACTTTGATGTTTACTCGAAAAGTAAACCAGACGGCTGGTTTGTTTTGGTTTTGTTTGGTCAGAGCGAACCAAACTTTAAAACTTAAAAAAGCAAACCAAACCAGCGCCCTAGTTTGGTTTGGTTTAGTTTGCTCTGAGCAAACCGCGAGCATGCGCAGATGATTCATATAATCGATATGAAAGAATGTCCGAACTATTTCACATTTATTTCATTTAATAAACAAATATTATTCACTAAATGTCTCAATCGAATTACAAATTCTGATTTAAACATTTAACATCATATTAGATTTTTTTTTATGAGTAAACCAAACCAGCACCAAAGTTTTCTATTTTTAGAGCAAACCAAAGCATGCGCAGATGATTCGAAGAATAGAAGTAATACGACGTCCGACATCATTTTATGATATTTGTTCTCGTAAAACAAATATGTTTTACTTGAAGAATTTATTATGATTAAGATATTAACCCCCGTATTAACCATCATTTTAGATTGGTTTGGTAAGAGTAAACCAAACCAGCGCCCTAGTTTGGTTTGGTCAGAGCAAACCAAACCAGCGTCAAAGTTTGGTTTGGTCAGAGCAAACCAGACCAGCCGCCTGGTTTGGTTTGGTTTGCTTTTCAAACCAAACCAAACTAGAAAAAGCAAACCACGGTTTGTTTTGAGTAAACTGTGGTTTGCTATTTTGTTTGGTCAAGCAAACCAAACCAAACCAGAAAAGTAAACTAGATGTTTGCTCCCGGTTCACTTTTGTACAGGTTAGGTTTGGACCCATCTGTAAATCAACAACTATCCCTACCCTTATCTCAACTGTTACCCTTACACTTCTCCAAACTCCATGCCTTTTACTTTACCTAAGTATACATTAGCTTTACAAATTTTGTATTTGTTTCGAAATCACTTGGTCGATAACCACTGCTTGTGAACCGGAGGCCACCAAGTGTTATCCCTAGTCTGGTCCGAACCGAATTAAGCAATATACTTTTTATAGAGAGAATTTCTAATGCTACAAATAGGTTTTCCCCGTGTAGTATATTTATCTTTCTTTTTTGAACTAAAACTTTTACTGCTTCTATCATCTGCTAGTTTTTTTTACCTTTCGCCTCACAGTGTGTGTAGGTTAAAGCAGAATTCAGTATTGAATTTCTTATTCTACAGATAAAGTACGGATATATGTGATGTACTTATAATTGAAAAGATAATTTAAATGGCCATACTTCTAAAAAGTTGTTAGATATAACATTTCTTGTAAAATACACAACTACATATCAGGTTCTTACAAGAAACACATTTCATGGAATTCAGCTGAGTATTCTCAGAGAAGTTTTGCTCACAAGTTTAGTTTAAGATTATGAAAAGCACAAAAATTGCCGGATCAAAATGTCCTCATAATATGTAAAACTCTGATAAGCTTACCTTATTACATTAAATTAAGTAATGGGCATACAACATATTCTAGCTTTTTCTAAGAGGCGACAGAGAGTTTCGGATTTTATTCATAAAGTTGTAGCTTAGCTCATTGGCCAACAAAGCCATGTACCATAGGTTGCTGAATAGGAGGTATTCAGGTCATGACTACTGATCACTATGATTTTGAAAGATTCCGATTATTTTAATTTTTAATAATGTAAAATACCAGAGTTTTACCCATGCAACATCGATACTATCAGTGCTATTTTTGACTTCTTTTTTGTGTAGAGTACCCATTTGTTTTTCAGTGCTTCAAAGAAGCAGAGATACCAGTGGGGTATCCGAATGTCAAAAGTCTAAAAGGGCAGAGACAAAACCAGTAAACACCAACAAGAACGGGACAAAAACAGACAACATGTAAGACATGGAAACACAAAATACTGAATATCAATCAACAAAGCGAACTCCAGTCGAAACAAGAGTGAAAGAAGCAGAGGTACCAATGGGGTATCCGAATGTCAAAAGTCCGAAAGGGCAGAGAAAACCAGTAAACACCAACAAGAACGGGACAAAAAACAGACAACATGTAAAACATGGAAACACAAAATAACTGAATATCAATCAACAACGCGAACTCCAGTCGAAACAAGAGTGAACTCAGGTGCTCCGGAAAAGTAAGCAGTTCCTGCTTGCTATAGCACACCCGTCGCGTTGCCAATAGTCCATTCAGCGTGTCAAATCCGGTAAAGGAAGACAACACAAAACCCTATGACAAACCAACATCTGCACTCATCTGAGACATCGAAATTCCATATTTGTCAACAAGTGCATGATGTCTTCCGTAAAATTTCTTGAGTGAAGACAGCAACCGAGGAGCAACATAACCCTGTGTGAGCAGTTTTTGCGTTAGACGTGTCGCTCTGCTAAGGAAATCGATGTAAGTCCCGCATGCTCTGGAGTAACGAATCAATTGAGATACGTAAACTCCATAAGCTGGAGAGCACGGAATGTTGCTACACAAGAAGGGAAAGTTGACGATTGGAAAGTTGAAGTCATCACGTTTGTCATAGAGCCTTGATCAAAGTCTTCCTTGAGAGTCAATTTCGAGATGTAGATCTAAATATAAAGCAGACTTCATAGAATCCGTTGTGTCCTTTATCTCAAGCTCCTGGTGATATATTAGATGGAGAAAGTTACCAAATCGGGATTTTTTAGTGAAAGGACATCATCAATATAACGGAACGTGAGGTTGAAAGAGAGAGCTAGTCTTCGTTCTTTTTTGTCTAAAAGAGATTGTAAGAAGTCTGCTCGATATGAATGAAGAAACAAATCAGCAAACAAAGGTGCACAATTAGTCCTCATTGGAATCCCTATTGTTTGCTGAATAACACGTCCACCAAACTGAACAAACATGTTGTCAATAAGAAAGTTGAGCATGTCGATTATTTGGTCTTCTGTAAATTTGTTCTTTTTCTTAGACTCATTGACGACAAAGTAAGTCTTTGTATAATCGACTACTAGATATTTGTACCTGCGTTTTCCATTCTTTTTGAAAAAGCTGCGTTTAATCAGCTGTGCCAATCGCGATTTCAGTTGTCCATGTGGAATAGAAGTGTAAAGTGTGGAGAAATCGAATGTTTTGATGCTGTTACAAGATGAAACTGATTTAGAGTTAAGAATTTCCATCAGTTCTTTCGAATTCTTCAGGATCCACATTTGATGGGCACCATTTCTAGAATAAAAACAATCGTAATATTTCTGAAGACCGGATTTTATTGCCGTAAGTATTGAAGTCAACAGAACTGAAAGAGGCTTAGTTGTACATTTGGATGACCCTGCAATGAAGCACTGTTTGTATGGATTTTATGTAATTTAGGAATCCAATACAGGGATGAAATGTCATCATTGCCACCAACAGAAAGGCCGAAGGAGGTAATGACAGATTTGTGATTGTCAATGATTTCCTCCTTAGACAGTGTTGTAGCCGTGTATGTGGTGCTATTGCTGGTACAACCAACCCCTAAATCAGCTGTCAAACAGTCAATATAGTGTTTCTTGCACACAAAAATGATGTTATTTAGTGCTTTGTCTGCAGGTACAACAACATATTTGTCATGTAAGGAGGACAATGTTTTGGCAACATCAGCGTTGCTGAAAATGGATGTTGCCTTAGTGCTCGTTGAGCCTTTCAAAGAATTGATTCTTTTCAAAACCAATGACCTCACAGCTTTTACCCATTCTGACAAAACGTTACATTCTTTCAATTATTGTTTAAAATGCTGCTGATGGGAGGTAACTTCATGACGTATACAAACAGATAACGAAATCAACAACCTGTTCACATATTTATAACAAACTATGTGATATAATTTCAATTATTTAGCATCTAAAATGTGATGTTGATACCCATAGGTAATACACTGTGATTATGGTAAGATATATTATTGTTGTGTAAAACTGTCAAATATTGGCTCCGAGAGATAGTACTTTACATGTAGTTGTTAATATTTTGAAAACTTTGTATGTCATGTATGTTATCTTATACTGTAAACCAATTTATTTTCGCGACTACAATAGTTCGCGTTTTAGAGTCATTGGACTATTTCGCGGCCATTTATTTTCGCGATTTGTCATAAAATCAATTAAACTACTATGAAAATAAAGTAATTTGCAACGATTTATTGTCACGAATTAATGTTCCCTGTGAAAACCGCGAATATAAATCGCTTGCGAAAATAAGTTGGTTTACAGTATCTTTCGTTTAACATCTTGGTGATTTTCTTAACCAACTGTAATATACCATAATAATTGTCCTTCCTATGGTGTAAGTTGCATCTACGTGACTTTTATTCTATTCGACATACTTATCAAGGCAGTCGTATGGCACATATTACTTATAGATTTATTAGTATAATTGTTACCCAACAGCTGCATATATGTCTAATCTGAGGTTTTTATTTATTATTTAGATTTCTTTTATACTATTTATATGCATTTTCGCTGGAAAACATGATTAATGATAATCAGATCGTAAAACTTTAAATTTGAAGTTCAACGGAAATTTTCCGATTCTCCTTATGTGCATCTCATCGAACAGAACACCTTATAAAAATGCTGTAGCAAGGTGATGAAAGACATGAAAGTAAAAAAGTCCTTTCAAATTTCAAGTAAGCAACCAAATTCAACAAAACCAATCAAGCTAAGTACATTTTTAGGCCAAATTGTTAAACCCCACAGGCATATGGTAACAATTATATACAGCAAAATCATTTCAATCTCAGGCAGGTTGAAAAAATATCTAGTTTAATGCCCTTTTATAGATTACTTTTTCTTTCAGTATTTTTCTAGAACGTTTTTGGCGAATTTCATTTAAACTTCAGAATGCGAAATTTGCAAATTTGAGATGAACATGCAAATATGAAGCTGACTTCACAATTTTTTTTTAACCATTTACCTTAAAAATATGACTGTGTCGGTTGGCAAGAAGTATATATATGCAACTGACCGGAAAACTCAATTTGCAGCATAAAAACCCATATGAAAGTCACATATATATATACACTTTAAAGTGTCAATGATAAGTAGTAGATAAATATATATAATGAAATGGTATGAGTGTGTTGCGGACAGAAATTCCGCTTTTCATTGAAGCGGTGGTAAAATAACTGAATTGGCATTTATATGAAAATAAAACTTTTATTGTTAAAAATCAAAAGAACTTTTTCATTTCTTGCTGCAGCATTTTCACTTCCTCTGTAAAAATAAAAGAAAATAGTATCAATGCAAAACATAGTCTAGCACTTTATTCTTTTAACCATATTATATTGATAATATTTGCAATGAATACATTTGAATATCTTATGTGTTTACTGAGAGAACAAATCAAATACCTATTTTGATAACAAAAATGTTCATTCGAAAAATTATTAAGTACATATTCAAAATTTATGCTAAATATATGAATTATGCGTTTAAATTGTTTTCAATTTTATATGCATGAAAGTATTCGTAAATTCGTTGAAAGCTTGTATGAAAATAGTTTTTTTTTATAATGAAAATGTATTCTGAAAGTCAAGATTGTTAATTCAAATACATTATGTAATTGACAGATACCTTTAATATCAGCATTAAGGGGGTTTGCTCCTATATTTTAAAGTAACGAAAAATGAATGAATGGACAAATGATCAAAATTAGCAAGACAACATGTAGGTCAAAGTGCTAGTGTTAATGCAACTAGTGTTTATAGTTTTTCGGGAAATATGTTTTCTAGACTTTTCAAGTTCTCTAGACTTTTCTTTACCAATGCAATGCATATTGGGTTAACGGCTTGCAAGCATAATAGATGGTAAAACCTGAGGATATCGAAAATCTGACGAAATTCTAAAATATGAGGAGCAAACCTCCTTAAAACAGTCTCAAGTCTGTTCAAACATATAAGACACAAATTTTGCATTAATATCAAAATCTTAACTTGACATACCTTGACCTGCTCACAGTTCTGTGCACCACATACTTCTATTATTGTTGCATCAGCTAGTGCTCTTGACTGGTATTGTGCTATTACCTCATTACCTGGAAAGATTATATATCAATTTATAATTTCGATCATAAACTAATTTAACTCTCCATATTTCTTTTTCAACGCATTATTAAAAGCGTTAACATGTAGATGCATATTGATGACAACTTTTTATCAATTAGTTTAGTTAAATTGCATGATATATTTGTTAATTAGTAAAGCGTATCAACTTCAACTTTCCAATCGTCAACTTTTCCTTCTTGTGTCTGACGCAAAAATTGCTCAAACAGGGTTATGTTGCTCCTCGGTTGCTGTCTTTATTCAAAAATTTTTACGGAAGACATCATGCACTTATAGACAAATATGGGATTTCGATCTCTAGGATGAGTGCAGATGTTGGTTTGTCATAGGGTGTTGTTTTGTCTTCCTTTACCGGATTTGACACGCTGAATAAACTATTGGCAACGAGACGGGTGTGCTATAGCAAGCAGGAACTGCTTACTCTTCCGGAGCACCTGAGTTCACTCTTGTTTCGACTGGAGTTCGCGTTGTTGATTGATATCCAGTTATTTTGTGTTTCCATGTTTTACATGTGGTCTGTTTTTGTCCCGTTCTTGTTGGTGTTTACTGGTTTTGTCTCTGCCCTTTCGGACTTTTGACATTCGGATACTCCATTGGTACCTTTGCTTCTTATATTACTTGTGAAACAATCATATTATTTCGAGTTATTATTCAATAAAGTGTTACTGCTTTACCCAGTTGTGCAAGTAGGTTTGAATCCGGGGTATGCTACTGAAAAAAGATAATGCATTTATAATATGTGTAACGGCTAACTTACTTGGTTCATAATAATCTACGAGACGTACAGGAACTGGCTTATGACGTGCTACCAAACTGACTCTTCTGACATCAACTTCAACACACATATTACTTGACAAAATCTGAAATAAAAGAAAAACATTAAATACATGATATCTTATGAATGTAAAAAAAACAAACAGAACAAAAAAATAAACAAAAAACATAAACCCCGTAAATATTAAGCAGGAAAAATTTGGTTTGGGGTTGGTAAACCTAAATTAAGAATCAAGTTTTTGAACTATTGATTGTTATGGTCTTTTATGAGAATATGGCATTATTTTCCAATTGCAGGATTATTTTCATGAAAGCCTATATTATGACCAAAAGTTTTATTTTATTTGTACATTTGCACTAATAAATATTATCAGAAAAGGGTGATATGACATATTTGTATTATTTTACATCTTATATACTTAACTGAAGACTTGATAAAGGAAAATATTTATTTATGAATTCAACGTTCATATCAAGATTATCAAAGTATTTGTTGTCAAAAAAAGTTTTGGAGAGTTTTTTTTCCTTTTTAACAGTTTTTAATTTTTATTTCTCCTGAAATATAAATCATTATAGTGTTGGTATAAAAGGTTAAGCATAATTTTTTTTAAATATCTATCATTCAATAATCATAACTTACTGCGTCAAAATATAGATCTATACGTCTGAATGCTGGTTCAACCTTCTTGAATTGCCCAAGTGCTGCTGAAGTGTCAAGTGAGTCTAATTCAGCCTCCATGCCAGTGGGAATTCCAATTTCCAGCAGACCCATCGTGCTTTTGCCATCTCTTGTCCATCTAAATTATCCAAAACAAATCGCCTTAAGTAATTATCCATTTACTACATGTACTAAATACAAATACCAAATAGGCATAAAACCGTTAAAATTATTTTGCTGTTTATGCTCGTCGGCGGCTTTTAATATGGGACGCAGTCCACATATGTAGAAACTTCCAAAAGTTAATGTTTTAACCTGTTTCTAACCGGATGTTGCGCGCACTCGGCACGAATTTCTATGGGGCCAGAAATTCGATGCTTTTTCTGGAATAAATTTTAAAACCACAGTTAAATTTCTTTTTAAAATATACAAGAGAATACGGATGGAAAGTCAAAACTAAACTCTCTAAATATATTTTTCAAGGAAACTCTCGTTGTCAAAGAGATGAAATGATCTCGCCAAGTTGTCGCGAGAATGGTCATTGTAAAAAGGTGCGCTGTGAACCATCGTGATCAGTACTTGTTTACCAGTAATTCAACCAATTTATGACGATGTTTCAGACATTAACAATTAAACATTAAGCTTAACAACACTAAATAGTAAAAAAGATGTACCTGAGCTGACCATGGAGATAATTAATCCTGTGTATGTGTCTTGCATTGAAATCAGTCGTCATTTTCTGCCAGGTTTTTATATTCGATTAGATATATTGGTATGCACAAAATCTTCCAATACTTGGCAGAATACAAATTGGTCACTTTTGTTTGTTAACTGTCTGCTGAAGCGCGAACGGAAAATGACGTCACAGATTACGTAAAGCCAAAAAATGTAATTTCGCCCCGTCGAGTATTGTCCCAATATATTTTGACCCTTTTTCAGAATGTTTAAAATATTAATAATTTGCACAAATAATTCTACATTTTATAATTTGTTGGAGTATTTGTTATCGGTCCATTGTACATGTATTTTGACAATTATTTTCTAAAGCTGCATCCCATTTTAGGTTGCACCTATTATCATATCAAAACATTTAGAGTTTCCGATATCAGGATAGATTGAAAAGATGATAACATAGTTCTGAAAGGTAAATATATGTCAAATAATTTTTATACCTGAAGCAAACCTTTAATCTAAAGCCTTTAGTTGAATCATTCAGAACAGTTGGTGTTACTTCAAATGCTGGTTGTCTCAGTTCCTCAAGAGTATTGAAATAAACTACTACCTGTAGACAGATAAAGTTACAACTTTTAAACACCCAAAATCTAAATGATTTTTCTTTATTGTAGCTTTTCTTTGTGTCCAACATCAATACACATATTTGACTTAGAGCGTGAAAGCTTTTATCTTAAGTTTAAAATAATTTAATTGTACATAAAACTTTGAAATTTTCGACAATTCCAACATAATTCATTTCCTTTCCCTTTTTCGTCTTGTTCCTTTATGTGTATACTAATTATTTTGCCTTGGCATTTTCAAGCTTAGGATATTTAATTTTTTCTTAAGTATCTCTTCGTTTCCTTCATAACTCATAAACGAAATTATCCTGATATTATGCTTTATAAAGAAAATAAACATGTTTCCATATTTATAAACTATATTTATAAATTTGCCAAGCGCTTTGTTGGAATTTGTTTTCAAATTGGAGATATGTATTAATTCTGGTTTCTTGCTATAAAAGCATGATAAGGTTCAATTCTTAGATAAAAAGTTAAAAAAAAAACATTTGTGGCCTATCACAGGTTTGACTGAAGATACAGTTTATTTGTTAATGTTATTTTTCTAGACTTACCTCCATTAAACATAGGCCTTGTCCAGATGATTCAATAGAGACAGTTCTGATATTATTAGGAATCTTAAATCAAAATAAGAAAACAATAAACAATCTGAACTGTTGGTTTATAATTTTATCCTTGTCATCTGACAATATGGTTTAACTTAATGCAGTAATGTGTTGAGTAATATTTTAGCAAATGAACATGATGAAAGCTTTTTTTATTATTTTCTTCTTTTGCGTTCTAAGCGGAATAACTATTAGAATGAACAGTCTTACAATGTTGACCTTATTACATATTTTGAAGATCATTATGAGCTTAACAAAAGGCAATTTTTTTTAATATCTCATAAAGTGTTCGAGATATTGAGGTTGACCAGTGCAAAATCTACAAAACAAGAGTTAACACTAAAGTATGTATCGCCTGCCGGCACCATCAGAAACAAGTCTTCTTTCTTGCTTCCACTATATTTTGAAATAACATGGATTTTCAGTTTCTGAGATCAAAAGATGTGCAAACATTGCAAATATATGGAATTAAAATAATCAAAGTCACTCAACCGGAAAATCAAGGTCAAGGTCAAAAGATGAGGATGTAACTGTGCTAAGTTACTGCTGTGACATATGCATATGCATACAAAGTTTCATCAACCTAGGACTTATAGTTCTTGATATATGGAGGTGCTCGCAAAACTTTTCCATTGCTATTATATGTATTGAAAATTGTCAAAGTCACTCAATCGGAAAATAAAGGTCTAGGTCAAAAGATGGGGATGCAACTGTGCTTATTTACTACTGGGGCATATGCATACCAAGTTTCATCAACCTAGGACCTATAGGTCTTGAGATATGGAGGTGCTAGCAAAACTTTTCCATTGCTATTATATGTATTGAAAATTGTCAAGGTCACTCAACCAGAAAATCAAGGTTAAGGTCAAAAGATGGGGATGCAACTGTGCTAAGCTAATACTGTGAAATGGTCAATATGGGAAAGAACTTTTAAAAGGAATGGTCCTACTATATTGACCCTATAACATATTTCGTAGATCATTAATTGCTTAACAATATGCAATTTTATTTTTTCAAATATCTTGTTACGTTTTTAAGATATTAAACTTTATATGTGCAAAAATCTTCACAAATCAAGACAATTACTCCTTTATTGGTTATTGGATCTTCTTCTTAATTTCATGGTAGGTAGATTTTGAGGGGTTGATCACTTTAACTTATGCCAGAATTTTGCTTTCTGTAGCCGTTTTTGAGTTTTTTTTCAAAAACTGCAATTTACCCCTATGTTCTATTTTCAGCCACGGCGGCCATGATTTACGACATATCAAAAATATCCACACCATTCTACGCACTGTATGCTAATAACCAACCATACCAAGTTTGGTTGCAATTGGACTTTCAGTGTCAGAGGAGTTATCATTTTAAAAAGTTTACGGACGGACGACGGACGCCAAATGATGACAATACCTAATATGACCCTCCGGGTCAGGTCATCTAAAAAGCACTGTCTCGTCAGTAAAGTTATGATGATAATTTCCTTCTGCTTCTTGAAATCTTGAAATCCAAAATTTCGTAAATGTTAAGAACTCTTAAGAGAGTAAATTTATTATGGTGTGTTTAAAGATAATACATATTAATGTAAATGTGTTTTTCTAAATCATAATTTTCTAAGATGTAATATACAAAGATAAATAATGATTTTACACTGAAATCAATAGTATGTTTAGAAAGGTAAAGATACATGTAAAAGGTAAAGGTAAGATTTATTTAACGTCGGTGAGTACGGATCAGTACTGTGTACTCAGTCAAACAATTAACATAAGCCTCTGAAGAGCTTTTGATTAACAACCGTTTCGCTTATATGAGGCCCTTGCATGGTCACCAATCTTTTGTGTTAGGTAAGCCAGATAATTCAAGAAGGGAAATCAGTGAAACCCACGAGCAACGATAGGTGCATAGAAACCTTGACACGTGTGGGGCTCGAACCCACAGAGGTGTTGGCCTATGATTTATAGTCCAGTGCCTTAACACCCCAAAATTTCCTTGGTAAAGATAACAAATATTAATTTCAAATACATACATCTTCTGATTGCAGCACCAGTGCATTACTGTCACTAACGGAGAAGCTTTTTCCAGCCCAGCCAGTGGCAGTTACATTAACAGTCAGAGAAAAGGTAGGAACATACAATTTTGTACCGAGTCCAGCAAGTGCCTGAAGTGCAACGACTGTGTCCTGAAATAAAAATCATTGTTAGGTTCACGGAAAATGGAAATCATTGGATGTATTTAGCCATGCATAGTATTTATCTGTTACTTTAATGAAATTATAAGCAGTGGCAATCTTTAAATAGCAATATTTGAAACATAGATAAAATGACAATTGTATTTAAAGAAAGAATATGTTTTATAATAAAATTTATGGTGTTTTTATCAACACTTAAGAATAAAAATGGCTTAAAAGTTATACCTGTGTAGATATAAATCCGCCATTTGGATTACGCTGTTTTCCTAGCCACTTAAGAACTGCAATTCCGTTTGCAGTATCATCCTTCAAATTATACCCAAGCAAAATATATGACGTCATTTCAACATCCAGTGCTCTGACTTTTGTAGTTGGTGGATTCCATGTTTTCCAAGGTTGAATTACCTCAGCCTCAGTGGATGGCAAAACCCAAAATTTTTCTCCACCTTCAATTTCAAAAATGTTTTTTTTAAAACTGACAAAATATCAAAATATAATATGTTATATCAGTAACAGCCATACACTTAAGTTAATAATACTAAACCGTTAGACATATTTCAATTTCACAACTGTCCTTTCATGAACTTTTAAAGTAAAAAATATCCTGATCGGAGTTTAACTGTGTTAAAAAATGTTTTATCAAATGTAAAATGCATTTTAGTTATACAAAGTTCAAATTCTTGAATAAAGTTCATACCAATTTCATGAATAAAGTTCATACCAAATTCATGAATAAAGTTCATACCAAATTCACGAATAAAGTTCATACCATTTGCTGTTGCTTTCTTTTCTAGTTCTACAAGGAGTAAATCAGCCGATGGATGCTTTACGAGAGATAGTGCATAAAAGGAGATTGCAAGCTCATACAGATTACTTATAGAAGCAGGTGCACCGTTGGCAACAAAGTTGGTTGCTTGTGTTATTGCATTGTCAACATCTTGTTGTATCTGAAAAAAAACCCAAACATATCTAATGTAATGTCCCTTGCATGTTGCACTTTCGAGCTGACAATATTTAATTTTCAAATAAATACATGTAGGCAGAGAAAACAAAGTTGTACCAATGGGGCATTTTAATGTAAAAAGTACGAAAAAGCATTCAAAGAAAACATCAGTTAACACGACAAGAACAGCGCGAAGAAACAAAAAAACATAAAAACACAAAAAACAACTGAATAGAAATCAACAACGTTAACTCAGTTCGTAACGAGAATTAACTCAGATGCTCCGTAAGAATAATCAGTTCTTGTTTGCTATTTAAAGCACACCCGTTGCACTACCAATAGTAGAGTGACGGAATGTCAATTTTGAAAAATTTAAATGACCCATCTGTCACATGGATTTTGAAAAGCTGTTTGATAAGCAAAAGCATTCTTCTTTCAGGAAAAAAATGTCGTCGCCATAATATCTGGTGCCATCTGATCATGTCAAAAATCAGGGTCAAAGGTCATGAGTGGAAAACGTTCCATGAAGTACAGAATAGTTCAAACGCGTTAAAATCTTAAAATAGGGAAACAAAATGAAAGCAACACCAAAAACGCTTAATATAAAGAACTATAAAGCTACTACAAGAAAAAAATGTTTCAAATGACACACATAGACGCCACATCCGGTTTGCTAAAATTGTATGTAAAAAAAATTGTTTTTTAATACAAAAATAGTTTTTTATTTATATTTTATTGACATTTTAGTTTTGTTTTTGTTCACATGATTAGCTGTGTTACCCAGCTTCACTATGGCAAATGATTTTACGGATCTTTATTCACGTATTTTGAGATCTGATCGAGTTTGCGTCACAGGTCAAGTTGCATAAAAAATAAAAATCGAATATATATTGAGATATTTTTAAAATATTCCATTCAGGATGGCAAAACAAAATAGGATAGTTTAAAATTAAGTATAATAAGGGTTTTTTCACTATTCATGTGTTATGCAAATGGTTAACACTCCTCCCATTTAAGAAATTTTGAACATGCAGCACACATCAATCTACATGATCTATGCTATTTTCCTCGTACACGTATATATATCTGACTACATTAGTGTGTCAAGTACGGCAATTACCCCTGAAATGGTTTGAAATAACAACACTTTAGAGAATCGGATTCTTCAGACACCTCAACTGCATCAGTTGTAACAACAGTTTGAAGATAGCGACAATTTTTCCTCATTTTGACAAAGACACAAACATGTGCACGAAAGATCCTAGCTGTTCCTTACAGACACATTTAGTAACACAACATTTTTACAACTGCATAAACAAATAAAAAAAGACTGCAGTGATTATTAAATTAAAAAATAACAGGTTCAAAGTTCTATATTAAAAACTCTGGTTATATAAAACTGCAAAAAAGAATCCTTTCTTTTTTCAATAGCGTCATGAATGGTGACCGTTTGCTAAGGCAGTCAGATTTGCAAAACGATCCGGATTCGTTTTCATTGCGTTGTACAAGGCCTTTTTTAAACAAAAAGTTGTGATGTCGAATTACAACCACTAAGAGCATGTGCAAAAGGCAAAATCTGAACAACAGTTGATGGAAGATATACCAGAGTGAATGAAATAATAAACCTTCTGCTATCTACATGATCTATAGAATTAAAAAAAAAACTCGGTTTGAAACCAGTCAGTTAGTTTGCTACTAGTATTGTTTTACTTCAAAGCATCATGATTTCGGCTATATCAGAGAGGTGAACCTAAAATGAACATGAAATGATGATGAAATGGAAGAATTGGGGACACAAAGCCAATTGGGTTGGAAATTGACTGCCATTGTAATTTCTAAAATGGATGAAAGCTAAGTTTTGATCGGACAATTAAGCTTCGTACATGGGGATCCTGCGGGTCCTGCTCTTACTTTTACTGAACATTTTATCCATTTTTTATGACAGGACTGCCCTAATTCAATCACCTCGGACACACATTCGAGTCGCTTTGTGGTCAAAGCGGCCTGACTCGATGTAATTTTGCCGAGCGCTCTTTAATGTCCCTCTTTACCGACAAGCTTGCCGCTGTGGGCCTATTCCCCACCCACACCTTCACATGTGTTTTTCAACTGAATAACGGAAATGCACACCTAAACAAACTTATTCGTTGTCGTCAGATTTTAAAAAAAAAAACCTTCCTTTTTCACCTCTACTGAAATACATTTCGTCGACTTGTACAAGATGAAAGCTGCCTTTTCGTGATTACAAGACTAAAGAGGACATATGATCGCATACTGTAAACGTGGAATTTTTCGCGTCTTTTTTTTGTAAATGTTACTGACCTCTCACGTGTGGGAATAAAATCGCGTTCCATCTGATTACATGTACTTATACTTTATACGCTTGACAAGAAAGCAATCGCGAGGGGGATATTTTTGCGGATAGTTTGAGTTTGCGAATTTAGGGAAAATAATCCCCATTCAAAAATTGTCTCGTTAACGATATTCTTCTGCAATTTTCCAAACTCTTCACTTTTTCCGGATTTTGGAAGTAACCAGCTAAATACAAAGCATTATTTTTGAAACTATGGTTATGTTTTTTCAGTATTATGAAATTTTGTTGGCCACCTTACTTAGATTTTTTTTAATAAGAAACTACCTTTAGGCAACGGAATCGTCCAAAAATGGTTCTAATTTTCTTTTATTTGATTTCTTTTATAGCTTGATCTACTCTTTGAACCAAAAGACGCAACTTTAACACTGCTACATTCCTTATTCATATTTTTTATAATCAAAGTCAAACACACCAACTGGCAACTATTAAAACGCACCCACAGGTTTTTGTTTGTAAACTTCAAAAACAAACTACATTTTTCATAAATACTTGGTTTTCCGACTGTAAATATTGAATAAATTAACAAAAACAACTATAAATTTAGCAAACATAATTTACAAACGAAATAAGGTTAATATTGTAACAAAGAATGTAAACACAAATGACCTTGGAGTTAGAATTAAATCGATTTCGTTAAAGTGCTGTATATATTCCGAATAAAATACGTCATCTGCTCGAAAAAAAATCTTGAACTATTCATTATAACTTTAAGTTAAAAGCATTTTTCTAAAATCTAAATCGGCTATTATTTCATTTTTAATTAATACTTCATAGCTATATAACTTTTTGAATGGAAAAGTGCAAGTTCGCATTGGGAATAGAGAAAAACTTCAATTTTTTAGGCATTTTTTGGCTCTTATTCGGATACAAATTACATCTACAAAAAACTAAAATTTATTTTGTTTACTGCGTCTAAAATCTTAATTAATCCTTATATTTTTGTTTTCTGATCATGAACTCTATAGATAATAAGCGGACATATTTTTTTATAGGTTTGATGGGGTGTAGGTATACGTATGTGCCAAGGGGGTACCTTCGAAAAACGTCATTTTAACGTCAGATGGCACCACATTTTTATGAGACGACAAACATTTTTTGGAAGCTCAATAATCAATCTATCATTTTTGACAATCAAATTCCATGTGACAGGTGGGTCATTTAAACTCGAAAACTAAACTCTACTACAATGGTTAATGTAGCGTGTCAAATTCGATAAAGGAAGACAAAACAAAACCCTATGACAAAGCAATGTTTACACATCTGAAAAATAAAAATCTCATAATTGTACATAAGCGCATGAAGTCCTCCATAAAGTTTCTCGAGTTAAGACAACAACCGAGGTGAAACATAACCTTTTGTGCCAGAGTTTATTTTTCGATTGTTAAAATATTTCCAAAAACATTTCCTTTGAAAAAATAACCCAGTTCAATTCACCAAAGTAAAGATTCATGAATTCTTCGTTTCTTGGTTTTTACATCTTATAATCATGATAATCGAGTAACTGTTAAATTTATGAAATTAATCATTGTTGGCTTCATATATTAATGAATACACATCATTTCAGAACAGATTAATACTAAACAAATAATAATTTCACAGTAAACATTTAGCTGAACTTACTTCTTGTGCAACTTGATCAAACTTCTTAGCTTCAGCTAGGGCTATAAGAACAAATGCAGTCAAACTTCTTTCGCTTGAAACAGATCCACCCTGTAAAAAGTAAAGATCTATTTTACATATGAGATGAAGTTTTTAATACCATTATCAAAAAATGCAATCATTAATAAAAACTAGCTTAATCTGTAGTAAATGTCATATTACCTTCCCCGAATAAATAAGCAAATCCACCCCTACAAAAAATATTGCCTGAAGCCTTTTGGAAAAAATGTGCACCTTTTGAAACTAAATAACATCTACGCTATTGAAATTTGTTTTTTATTCGCAAATATACGAATATTCACAAAAGAATATTGCATTGTAATTTCAAGGATTCTTGCGCACGTGTAAGGTTTGTTGATAAAAATGAAATTAATGAATTCAATTATCTGAAATACAATTTCAACAATATTGACATTATACCTGCATCTGTTTATGGAGAACTACTCCTGGCTCAGCAAATCCTCCAGCTGGACTCTGGTTTTTAAGTAACCATCGGATAGCTTTTGTGATAACATTGATATCAATCAATGTCAAATCTGCAGCCTGGGAGAACGATTTTAAGACAAATGATGTCAACCTTAATAAAAAAAATGTACAGTTTACAAATAAAAGCATGGCTATTTTTGTATCTATGGTTTAATGTTTTTATACCCCCTTCACATGTACGAAATTTTCTTACGAGTTCTTACAAGTTTGCAACACTTATTCGATCGATCGCAAAGACTCGCAATTTGATCCCAATTTACTCTCAGTTACTCATGAAGAGGTCTTAACAAGCCGTGTGAAATCGTCTGAACTCGGGTAAAAGTTACTAGGATTTTTGACACGTCCTCAAAAATCCACGTAAAACTTTTGCGAGTTGAAAAATGACAATATCATAATTTTACTATTAAACACATAGCATATCACTTATAAAGAACTCGTGTTGATCGTAAATGACTCGCTTTTACTCTAAAATAACTAAGTGATACCTCGCAAAGGATTTTTTTAGCGAATTTTTGCAAGTCAGATACGATTTCCTTAACAACATCGAACTCCACTCGTAAAAGCATCGTAAAGACACCGTTATACTAGTATGCTCGTAAACTATTCAAAATTAAAAATTATATCATCACTGGTTGGGGATACGTAAAATTTCCAGATTTCTGAAGAAATCGTGAAAGCTCGGGAATAGCTCGTAAAAGGTTGAAAGAAAATATCGTAAGAAGTCGTAAAACTATAAATTTTAACAATCGTAACAACTCGTAAGAGAAACTTGTATATATGAAGGGGTATTAAGCGTAAAAAGAGTGTTTATCCTATATATAAGAGACATTTTAATGTTTATTTGAACAAGTATTGCAAAATAATTGGTGGGTAAAAGAATGAATTTGCCGTCACATTTTCCTTTATATTAATCAAGGTATTGTTCAAGTTTATAAATTCATATTCATTGTCGGAATTCGAACATAAAGAGGTAATTTCATTCGTTACAAAAAGGAATTCACAATGATTTTATGATATTATTATCAGTAAATGATATATTGTATTCAAATTAAAGCTCAAAACAATGTCGAAATAAAGCAATAAAAAAACTTTGTAGGAAAAAGACGAACTACGTTAATTCTATTATTCAATATAAAATGAGAGATCTTATAAACGAACCAGGTCGTTCCACTCTTGTCATTTTCTCCAAATGCACTGAAGGATCCATCGTTACGTGCAAACGATAGTTGTCTCTGATATCCTGTCGAATAAATTTATAATCGTTGCCATTTTATAAATCAAAGCGCTAAAGCGTTAAAAGGCAAGCGAAATATGTAAGCACTAAAATATCAGATATTTTAAAAGTTTATGAGCACTCTATCCCCCCTCTTTGGCACAGAAGATTATTCAATCTATTACCAATCATATTTTAAATTGAAATAATATAAACCTTTGGGCGTGCTTTCGGGTGCACATGCATTGTATTGTAGACAAATGGTATCGATTCAAATCCAGCATGTATCAATAGTGTATTAATTGTGTATTAATTTTTATGAATGAATCAGAAATTAACCTACATTTAACCAATGAAATAAGAGCAATGTTTGAAGGTAGAGTGCACGACCAATCAAGTTACAGATAAATATTCATGTATGTTCTTGAGAGAAGCAGAGGTACCAATGGGGTATCCGAATGTCAAAAGTCCGAAAGAGCAGAGACAAAACCAGTAAACACCAACAAGAACGGGACAAAAACAAACAACACGTAAAACATGGATACACAAAACAACTGAATATCAATCAACAACGCGAACTCCAGTCGAAACAAGAGTGAACTCAGGTGCTCCGGAAGAGTAAGCAGTACCTGCTTGCTATAGCACACCCGTCGCGTTGCCAATAGTCCATTCAGCGTGTCAAATCCGGTAAAGGAAGACAAAACAAGACCCTATGACAAGCCAACATCTGCACTCATCTGAGAGATCGAAATCCCATATTTGTCTATAAGTGCATGATGTCTGCCGATCATTAAAAAGTTCCTTTTATAAATTGCAAAGGAATTAAAAAAAACTTGTGGTGTGTCGTTTAAAAATGGAGATTTTTGAAAGAATGCATTGAATTGTAACATATAAGATCATATTTTAAAAAGAAACTAGGAAAAACCCGTGAATTCGCGGGAAAATCATTCGTTGCGTTGCTTTAAAAAATACATGTAGACTACACAATACAAGGATTGCATTTGCATGACCTTACATGGTTTTGCTAATAGCCACTTAAAAGTTCTACGGTATTATTCAACTCTAAATAAGTCGTAGTTTATTATCATTAATTGTTTTCTTTTTATCCCACCTGTAGATTAAAACATAGTCCAGTGGCAGGATCATTCGCTACACAATTTTATCGTTGAGCCTAATTTTACACGTAAGAAAAAAAACTTCAATATGGTTTTCATTTTTTTATCAAGTTACAATTTTTGACGATGAAACATTTTTTGCATACATTTTTATAGTAAACTTCCAAATATAATCTATTATATAGCATAATTAATGGAAACGTTTTGTGGGATTTTTTTTGTATTTGTCTGAAAACAGGGGAAATAATTTCACACATTCTATAAAAGGAGGGTAATTCTGGAACGATCACGGCTATAGCGTTTCCGGATCAATTGATTAGGTTAATTAGCAAACTGCAGACATAATTGCATATGTGGTAATTAAATTTTTTCAAAGGGCACAACCATCCCCTATTTTTGACGTATGAAGCTAAGTCGTAGCATTTGTTGTTTAGGCCGCAACCCGGCTAACAAAAAACGCTTCGTTATTTTAGTAGTATAGATATAGAAGATAAAGAGTTACAGTAGGCAGATTACTCCGTCTAGACAGAAAAAAACGCGAGAGCCAGAAGTAACCTTATGACTACATAAGGCAGCTAACGCTTGCCCAAACATTATGCTAAGAAAAGAAGTTATACTAAATCATACGGGTGTAAATTTTAATATCATCTTCACAACATCAAAATAAGGATTCATTTCAAAACTTTCAATTTAAACATGTATGTGTGTGAATAAGTTGCTTTGGGTCAAGCTAATTAATAGTGCATTTGCCAATTGTTGTTCACTTTGATTATTTTGGGTACTTAGTCATATTTTACTGGATTTTACTGTTACCGTCGGTTACCAACCACCGGACAAGGAATAGAACATCGCTTGCTCTCAATTCAATTCCGATAATTTTGAATACACTAATCAAAGCAATGATTTTGATATCGTAGCATGAAATGATGTGGTAAATATTATTAGAATATGGTGTCAAAAACAATTAAATTTCTGTTAGTTGTTTAAATTTTTCACGTGAATTATCCAAGACGTACACGATAAAATCCGAGGCTTGTCCTACTTCTATCCATTTGGAAACCAACGGGATTTTTCATAATGGTATTGTAAACGGTAAAATTAAATCGATCACGGAATAAAAATCCGATATTAATTGGCAAATGGTCTATTTAGGTATTAATGTCAGTTTACCTGCTGATAATATTTTTTTAGATTTCTGTTCTAACTCTGATGTCAATCTGTTTGTAGCTTTTAGATAATTGCTGACAAAGACATTGGGAACAAAACCAACGAGATTCTGTTCTCCACAACCATATGACATCTTCAAAAGATCTTCAATGCCATTTAATGTTGATCCAAGGAGATCACCTAAATATAACACGAATATAAAAATGATAAAGGCATTTGGGTATTTATATTCAATAATTTATCTTGTTGCCCCTTTTTATCCATCCTATGAAGCAAAATTATAAAAAAACACAAGGAAGAATAATGCAAGGTGAAAATTAAATCTAAAAAGCAAAGTTTAAGATTACAAATCAAAGAAAACAAAATACTTCAAATTAAAAGAGAAAACATGCTTTTAATATTTTTAAACCCAAATCATTTTTGTTAAAAATATTTTTACTGCTAACATATACTTAATATTTAATCCTTATATTGATTAAGAAATAAGAATACAATATTCAATTTGGAAATATACACACCAATAACCTGTACTTTTATAAATTCAGAATCTTGTACGGCACCAGGTGGAAAAGAAATCTGGACTTGCTCGTTGAAGGTATTAACTTGTCTAAGGTCAATTAGAAGTGGAACATTGTAGCTTTGTTGAACACCTTCGGCCTAGATAAAAAAATATCATATAAGGTTTTTTTTTTACTTTTTCGTCATGGTATAACATTGATTTGTGTTGAAAAAAATGTCTATAAAGTAAAAACATACTTTGACTTAGGAGCCTTAAAATTAACATGTTTATAGGTAGCAAAGCGGTTTACATACATTGAAAAGGATAATTCAGGTCTTAAAACATAATTTCTACGGCCGAAAAAATCAACATTTTAAAAGTATCCAGTCGACAATCTTTTAGTCATAATCTAATAAAAAGTACATCTTTTTTTTTACCGACAAATTCAAGAGATAAAAACATTTAAATGACAATAAAAATAGCTATTCAGAATTGCATAAAAAATTGAAAACAAAGAATTAATCATATAAATGTAAGGTTACCTCTATAAGAAAATCTCTCTCCACTGCGTCAGCGGCCTGTGTTGTTTGTGCTTTTCCTCTTAGTTTGATTTTACCTATTTTCGTAGGAACAATAGGAAAGAAGGCAGCCCCAACGCTGTTTTGTTTTACATTAATGGTCTGTAATGAAAAGCAAACAATTTAGCAAATAAAATATTGACAAATGTATATCTTTATTAATTGTTTACTGTTTTCGTTTCCTTATACTGTATTCTGCATTAGGGAACAGCTATTTGATTTTTATGGGGCTATGGATATTTTCTTCGGCCTGCCTTTTTAATTTTTGAAAAAGGACAACCATGGATTTTTTGCGTGCTACTGCGCACAACTATTTAATTTATCAAGTTACTATATATTTTCTAGCCAAAACACCATCCTGCCATTTTTTAAATTCAAAGCACTGTCCTGCCTTTTTATTTCTAGATTTTTGTCATCCTGCATTTTTATTACAAATTTCACCATAAGCCCCCCCGTAATAATCAAATGGTCGCTCCCTTAGAAATATATCTCTGGATGTTTAACACATTTTGGAACGAGTATTTAAAAATAGTAAATAATAAATCAATGTCTA
This sequence comes from Arcuatula senhousia, assembly GCA_963971305.1. Lineage (NCBI taxonomy): Eukaryota > Metazoa > Mollusca > Bivalvia > Mytilida > Mytilidae > Arcuatula > Arcuatula senhousia. The sequence continues at coordinate 54,076,992 of OZ020304.1, forward strand.
GATATAATTACCCTCTAAAGTTAATAATTTGTTCATGTATATTGAACAAAGTCTTTAATAAAATTCATTACTTTATCATAATTTTCCAATTAAAGAGTTCCCTTCCTTTAGTTCTGTTGTGCTGTGAAACATACACATAACCTTAGGTTACAATTAAACTATAGCGCGAAGGGTTGGCACCATCAACTCTTTTTTTTTTGCAAATTTGATGTCTTTGGTTCTTAATCAATATCTTACTTTCGTCGACACACCTGGTCCTGGAGCAACTGGACTACCATTTGTATCAACAAAGTCAAACGTTGTATCATCTGCTATGTTGACAGATACCTATGAGGCAGATCATAGTTATAGAATAATGGTATCTATATTTTCTAGTAATGTTTTCATTAATCAATGTATGATTGAATTAGATTGTGGGAAGAATGTATATGATTTTTGTCATTAGCTTTTTTGATGTTTTGTGTATTTTCTCTGTAGTTCTTATCAAACATTTTACATTTATACACACAAATTGAAATATAAGGCACAATTATATTCTTTTATCATTAAGAAGAAACAATGAGGAATGCAGAACGTGACTTTTGAATAATATTTACACCTAAATATATGAATAAAATTGTAGAGTTTGACATTTATTTTTTTCTAAATAAACCAGTTTTCAGAAAACTGCGTGATAAAAAGAGCCTTAAAACATCTAGATGTTCGTGTCAATTAAAATTTAGGCTCTTCAATCTCTTCTAATAAATGCTATGATGAAATGATGAATATCAATTTATATTGTTATTTATTCAATAACTTGAAGTAGTTCATATTATGTATATGAATATAGATAATTAGGATCAATTTATTACCTCTTGATCGGTGTCTAAATAATTAAACACTGTTGCTTGTATAATTATAACTTCACCCCTGATGGCCGAGAATGGCAATTCAAATCTCATGAAGAATCTTTTGAATATTGTCAACTGAAAGATAAGAATGAAAATACGTTAAAAAGTCCTTAATATTAAAAACAAAAGAATATGGAATATAAGCCGGGGGGATGCGATCCACATATTGAAATGATATTGATAAATGTACAAAAGCAACATTTCACTGCGTTTGAAGCGCTTTTCTGGATTAACCTTAAGTTCACTTGTGCACACAAATATTTTTTTAATACAAATTAGAACAAAAGTCAGAGCTGCAATTTTAAGATGAATAGTTGACATTACGGAAAGCACTTTCGATTTGGAACAGAGTAATGTCCACTGTGAAAATGAAGAAACACAACGGAAATCATTTTTTTTTATTTCTTACACTGGAGTAAGATATATTTTTTATTATAAAGTGTAAGATTTTACTTACATTAGCAAACTCAGAGGCAACTCCTAAACCAGATGTTGGATTAACGGCAAATGCAGAAGTAATGTACTCAGTGATAGTATCTGGAGCAACTTCAATTATTTTGGCTTGGCCTGAAGAGCTACAGCAAGTATAAATAAACAATAAGTTTTCTACCATTATTAACTATATAGTTTTACTTGAACAGTTGGTAGTTAAAGATTTTTTTTTTATATCTCTATTTAAGTGAAGAATGTATTCAGCATTATACATGTAATTAAGAAATTAAAATATATGCAAATATACACAACTAAAGCCAATAACATAAACACAATAATAAAAAAACAAAGCACGACGTTCTACAAACCCTAAAATGGATTGTATTTCAGCATCTTGTCAATAATGTTAAATGAAGGTTAAACTTAAGCTTAAGAATCCCCAAAAATAAAATGACCTTTCTTTATACAGTCCCTAAATGGTAAAAGCTTCCCAATCTATAGTAAATCGGGGGATAGTAAATGGGGATGGGGATGGGGATGGTGAATGGTAAATGGTATATGGGGAATAGTATAGTGTATGGGGATGGTGTATGGGGAAGAGTATCGTGTATGGGGATGGGGATCGTAAATGGGGATGGTAAATGGGGAATGGGGATGGTAAATGGTAAATCGAATTTGATTGGTCTACCGAATGGTAAATGGGGATGGTAAATGATATAATAATAGAATAATTGTAAATTTATTTGGTCATTTTAACTGTAGATGATACGGTAGATGTCTGTTGCATTAAATATATAAAACAAATATATTTATATTACTACGTGTACACGAGGACGATTAACGTATATATAGTTGTTTTGTTTGTTGAGTGTATGAAAATAACTTTATACATTAAAGCAAGGAATTCCTTGATTAAAGACATTTTTCATATTACAATTTAAATAACGGCATTTTACGATACATCTTTACATATGTATCTTTTATTTGAATACAACTATTATAAAAATAAGATATATAACTGAAATAAATGAAAGAATTTTATAAACGAAATGTTCAAGATCAAATAAATTGTGACGTACATTTCGCCGTATATATATTTGTATAATGAAAACAATGAAAAATTGTTTACATTAAGATTTTAATTGTAAGTATTTGAGTTAATATTGAATAATAATATATAGCATTTAAGAAAAAAACAACGATATTACACCTTATACGTTTTTCTATCAGATTTAAAAACTTTTATGCCCAGATAATTTGAAAATATACATAGCCATATGCATAAATGTATATATGCACTTCAAAAATAAGGTTCATAGTTCAGAAACTATAATGAAAATTGGTTTGCATAGGAGTATTAAGATCACATTTGCAAGTTTTATATGTAAAATATTAGTTACTCAAGTAAAAACTGATATTTGAGCTCCAAATTATATGCCGGTTTAATAAAATTGACAAGAAATTGATTGCGAAACAAGTTTTTTCATTAGATTTGAAACATATATGCTAAGATAAATTGTATCAATTATTTCAAAAATAAGGTTCATAGTTAAGAAACTATAATGAAAATTGGTTTGCATAGGAGTATTAAGATCACACTTGCAAGTTTTATATGTAAAATATTAGTTAGCCATATGCATAAATGTATATATGCACTTCAAAAATAAGGTTCATAGTTCAGAAACTATAATGAAAATTGGTTTGCATAGGAGTATTAAGATCACATTTGCAAGTTTTATATGTAAAATATTAGTTACTCAAGTAAAAACTGATATTTGAGCTCCAAATTATATGCCGGCTTAATAAAATTGACAAGAAATTGATTGCCAAACAAGTTTTTTCATTAGATTTGAAACATATATGCTAAGATAAGTTGAAAATATACATAACCATATCCTTAAATGTATCAATTATTTCAAAAATAAGGTTCATAGTCAAGAAACTATAATGAAAATTGGTTTGCATAGGAGTATTAAGATTGCACTTGCAATTGTTATATGTAAAATATTAGTTACTCAAGTAAAAACTGATATTTGAGCTCCAAATTATATGCCAGTTTAATAAAATTGACAAGAAATTGATTGCGAAACAAGTTTTTTCATTAGATTTGAAACATATATGCTAAGATAAGTTGAAAATATACATAGCCATATGCATAAATGTATCGATTATTTCAAAAATAAGGTTCATAGTTCAGAAACTATAATGAAAATTGGTTTGCATAGGAGTATTAAAATCACACTTGCAAGTTTTATATGTAAAATATTAGTTACTCAAGTAAAAACTGATATTTGAGCTCCAAATTATATGCCGGCTTAATAAAATTGACAAGAAATTGATTGCGAAACAAGTTTTTTCATTAGATTTGAAACATATATGCTAAGATAAGTTGAAAATATACATAACCATATCCATACATGTATCAATTATTTCAAAAATAAGGTTCATAGTCAAGAAACTATAATGAAAATTGGTTAGCATAGGAGTATTAAGATTGCACTTGCAATTGTTATATGTAAAATATTAGTTACTCAAGTAAAAACTGATATTTGAGCTCCAAATTATATGCCGGTTTAATAAAATTGACAAGAAATTGATAGCGAAACAAGTTTTTTCATTATATTTGAAACATATATGCTTAGATAAGTTGAAAATATACATAGCCATATGCATAAATGTATCAATTATTTCAAAAATAAGGTTCAAAGTTAAGAAACTATAATGAAAATTGGTTTGCATAGGAGTATTAAAATCACACTTGCAAGTTTAATATGTAAAATATTAGTTACTCAAGTAAAAACTGATATTTGAGCTCCAAATTATATGCCGGTTTAATAAAATTGACTAGAAATTGATTGCGAAACAAGTTTTTTCATTAGATTTAAAACATATATGCTAAGATAGGTTGAAAATATACATAGCCATATGCATAAATGTATCAATTATTTCAAAAATAAGGTTCATAGTCAAGAAACTATAATGGAAATTGGTTTGCATAGGAGTATTAAGATCACACTTGCAAGTTTTATATGTAAAATATTAGTTACTCAAAACTGATATTTGAGCTCCAAATTATATGCCGGCTTAATAAAATTGACAAGAAATTGATTGCGAAACAAGTTTTTTCATTAGATTTGAAACATATATGCTAAGATAAGTTGAAAATATACATAGCCATATGCATAAATGTATCAATTATTTCAAAAAAAAGGTTCATAGTCAGGAACTATGATGAAAATTGGTTTGCATAGGAGTATTAAGATTACACTTGCAATTGTTTTATGTAAAATATTAGTTACTAAAGTAAAAACTGATATTTGAGCTCCAAATTATATGCCGGTTTAATAAAATTGACAAGAAATTGATTGCGAAACAAGTTTTTTCATTAGATTTGAAACATATATGCTAAGATAAGTTGAAAATATACATAGCCATATGCATACATGTATCAATTATTTAAAAAATAAGGTTCATAGTCAGGAACTATAATGAAAATTGGTTTGCATAGGAGTATTAAGATTACACTTGCAATTGTTATATGTAAAATATTAGTTACTCAAGTAAAAACTGATATTTGAGCTCCAAATTATATGCCGGCTTAATAAAATTGACAAGAAATTGATTGCGAAACAAGTTTTTCCATTAGATTTGAAACATATATGCTTAAATAAACTAAAAATATAAATATGTTGACTTTTATACAGGTTATGCCTAGACCTATATGTCATACATTGGATGTAATTAGAAAAGTTCAAGATCCTTTTTTACTAAAAAGTTGCGTAAAACACGATAAAATAAAAAAAGGGAAAATACAAGATTCCCTTTTCTAATGTGCGTTCATTTTCTCTGTAAAAAGTTCTCTATATTCATATGAAAGGTACTACACATATTGTCAATCCTCAAATAGATCCACCAAGAATTGCTCATCTATACGAATTCAAGTGTTCAAACAAAAGGTATGGACGTTATTAAGAAGCTTGAGGGTCAACACTCTCTTGATTATGAAAAAAAAATAATGAAATGATTGATCACAACAATAAATTTGAGGGGCTAGCTGTGTCAAATACATGATTAAATAATTCTAATAAAAAAAGGCCAAAAAGAAACATAAAGGGAAGAGTGTCAACACTCTTGCCGCATTGTACTGGTAAATAGTAAGAGAAAGCAAATACAAGTAGGATCTCAAAATATAATTTTATTGTTTTTAACCACGATAAAGAGTGTCAGCACTCATTTCAAATAAATTTACGATACTGTGTCTTATACAAAATGGAATATTTAAACAACAGCAGAACATGCTATTTTTGAGTGTCGATCCTCAAACCAATCCAGAATCTTTTTATATAAACATGTTAACATTAATATAACAGAAAATTATTTGGAGTGTCAACACTCAAGCAGTTTCATTTAATGTTTTGTGATTGTTGTCATTCGTAATTGGTTTGAAAGAGTGTCGGCACTCATGAATGAGTGTTGGCACTCAAGTCAAATATGAATTCTAAAAAAGAGTGCTGACACTCAGAACTCTACAAAATATTAAACAAGAAGACATTATAGACATTTCAAGTTACATTTAATTGTGACAAAAAAAAATACAATTATTGGCTTCAATATATTAACAAAAATGGAAATAAGTATTCTATTCATATTACAAAAAAATGTAATTAATACAAAAAAAAGAAGGAATGTGTATATAGGACAAAACAGAAAGTACGAGTCCGACAGTTCTGAAAATCGCTTAGGACGTCATACTAAACCAAAATACTAAATTTCAAATCATTATCATGAGTGGTTAGAGGCTTAACGGAAATTTCATTTTAATTTTCATATCGACCCAGTCCCAAACAGGAAGTAAAAGTTCGACAGGTCTAGAAATCGCATAGGACGTATAGTTTGTCAAACTGAACCAATCTATAAAATTAAATCATTCCCGTGGACGGTTTCTGAGAAAAGTTTGACAGAAATTTGTAATGACAGACAGAGTGACGGACATGAGTAAAACTATATGGCCTCCGAATTGTCGTCGCTGGGGCATAAAAAAGAAAACCTGGTTAATAATAAGAATACAGACAATTTAGCGAATGTCATTATACACAATTTCCCTTCTATAAAAAAAATCACCTCGACATTACATATACATATGAAAGTAAATGCTCAATTTAATATTAATTCAATATCAAAAGTCGTTTCAACTGATAAACCGAAAACAGATCACGGTGACACTCCAGCGTTTATTCATCCAGACATCTTGCTCGTTTCATCTGTTTCTTACAATAATCTGAAAGGGGAAAAAAGAAATTTAGGTGTAGGCATTGTCGTCGCATTAAGATCATCATGTTCAAAGTAAATCAATTATCAATAATGAAACTAAAAACATTCATATGAAAAATTTGTGTTTTGTTATAAGCTAGGTTTTATAATGAAATTCATTTATGGGGAAGTTTTCAAGAAATTTCTACCATTTTTACCATAAAAATGGACTTGTGAATAAATGTACAAATATATCATACACAAACCCATGATATTCCATACTATTTTTTGTTCAATTAAACTTTTGATTTGAATTGACCTACCTCTTCATTTGTTTGTTCTGTATTTATCATCTGTCTCAAATCTGATGGCAAAGGATCAGCATGGTCCTCCTTATCAAGTGCCTCTCTGTTAAATGTCTTGAACAGGTGCAACTTCCAATGACATCCTTTTCTTGATTTCTGTAGAAGCTTTTGTCTGTTGCCATCCATTTTCTCTAGGTCTTCAATGAAATCAGTCCACCATTTTTGTTTTTCGGTATTTAAATAACATTTCCATATTTGGAAACTTCTCCTTAAACAAGTGATGTCTATTCTCTCTAAGGATATGAGCAATATCGAGGGTTGTCCTGTAGGAATGAGCGAAGACCCATTTGCCGCACGTTTGAAAAACCCATATTTCAGAGTTTTCCACTGGTGTGTTGTACTCCTCTTATAGTACACATTAACCTCATTTTGTGCCTCGTCAAGTCTAAACCTAAAAATGTTAGACTTTGTGTGGTATTTCACGCCTGCTAAAAAAGGCTCCAACCATCCACTGATGTCATAGCAACTTTCTAGAGATTTTGCATCATAAAGCATTCTATGAAACTCATCAAGTGTCACTGCATCCGAGTGTGTTAGTTTATCCGAAAAAACACTAAACATCTGATCAATGTCCTCATGTGTGTGTCCCACTTGTAAAAAGGATAGCTGGACCTAAAAAAAATATGCTTTATATATCATTTCTATATTTGACCATCTTTAATTCGCATAAAAACATTTAAATACATTTTAACAACACAAAACTTGATATCTGAATCCTCTGCGCTATAGTTTGCTCGTTGGACAGCAAGTAGTTAAACAACAGACAGACCGGAAAACGCACCTTTTAAATCCCTAAGCTACCTGAAGCTATTTACCGAATATCGAAAGCGTACAAAATAATATTTAGTAGCCGAGAAGTCTATTACACTTAAAGGCTCTCAGAAGGCTCGTTGAACAGGAGAGTAGATAAGCAAATTAGCACATGGACGAATGCCCCGGCATTTCTATGTCTCTGCTCCTCGCTGTGACGGCGAAAAGTATTTTATTGTGTGCATCATAAAAGCATTGAAAAAGAATTTAAACCAAACCTTAATTGATATTGCAGAAAAATCTTTTATTCAACAGATCTTCATTTTGATATACCCAAACCAAAACAAGTTATACTACTGGTGCTTTTTATCCATGTGTTTCTTCCTTATCACCGTATTGCTTCTGCCAATGTCTAACGTATCGGATGAGTCTCAAATTACAAAATTACGGATTTTTTTGTTATCTTGTTTATTCTAAGTAAAGACGATAAATTTATTGATTGATGTATTTTGTAACCTTGTTGTTTTGTCGTTAGATTTTATTTTGTTTTACGATTTTACAATCTTTTAAAATTGGGTCGCCCCTTTAGCATGTCTGAAAATAATCAGTTCTATGCACCTGAATAAAATAACTTGTTTATCGAACCAAACAAATTTTAAAATAAACCAGCTTACCTCATAGAAAACTTTGAGTTTCACCAATAGTTCGAGAAATGACAGTATGTACTTGTTCTTGTTTTCACGAAAACAATTGTCAGCCTGGATATACAGAACAGGTGGAAGAGGCAATCCCTGAAATACAGTTTATAATACGTAAAATATATAATCAAATGTTTATCACCAGTGCTCCACGGACCCGGGGGGGTCACTCGCTATATATTGGGTGGTGGGGAGGTTCTGACAAATGGGGGCATTTTTTTCGTATATTTGTCTACAATGGGGTATGTAATTTTTACTGTGTCTCTGAAGGGGTATGTAAAATGTAGTCTCTAATGGGGTTATAATAAACAAAGATTATTCTACCACTGGGTTATAATTGAATCAGGTCAGCATCTTTATTGGATTATAACAGTTCCCTGTCATTTTAGAGCTTATCTAATACTTATTATATAAATTCCATCCCTTATCACAATCGCTTAAGTTCGCACAGCAGGAAATAACATCTGGAACAAACAAATTAGGGGTGTATAATTTTGTTTGTTGGACTACAACGGGGTTACTTACAGGCAAGAAGTCTAAAAAGGGGTTGCGTATTCAGGAAAAATGTAATCTACAAAGGGGTCGGGGTTCAAGACCTCTATCCGGACCCCCCCCCCGCCAAAATATTTTCAAGTACCCCCCCCCCCCCCCCCCCGTGCACGGATGCCCTAAATTTGATACATGTCATTGTAAATTTTTCATCATGTGTAGCCATAAGCAAAGTATTGAGTTGATTGCAAAAAAAACGTTTAAATTGCAAAATAAACATTACGTACGAAAAAGAAGTCTAGTTGTCATGGAAACATCGAAAAATGCATAATAATACCAACCAAATTAACATTTTCTTTTTAACAATGTCAAAAGCATAAACTTCGTGGTTATTTTGATTAGTTTTTGACTGTTTGTTGTATTGAGATGCTATACTTTATATATCCCTTTTGTGTCTTGCAAAGGTGTTGTGTATGTGTAAATGCTACTAAGATCTCATTAGAGAAGGGATGTTAAGCGCCATTAAACCTGGTTTGAAATGCCCGTACCATATCAGGACCATTGCGATCTTTAAAGGTCGAAAAGGTCCTGATATTTTCTAGTCTGGCTTGTTTTGTTATGTTGGTAAGTAGATCTTGAGGTGCTGATCACTTTTGTTCTGCATCAGATATTATGCGGTTCACCCCTATGTTTTATTTTTAACTATGGCGGCCATGTTTTACAACGAATAAGAAATACCTACATTAGTTCTATGCATCTAATCTTATTAACAGATTTACCAAGTTTAGTTGCAATTGGATTTATGGCGTCAGAGGAGTGTAACGTTTGAAAAAGTTTATGGACGACAGACGAACGCCAGTGATGACAAAAGCTTACATGACCCTTCGGACCAGGTGAGCTAAAACGGGGGTTAAAATTTGCTTATGGATTTGTTAATTTCTTGAAACACATGGAAAACAAGTGTTACATACCTTTGACAGATCCCACAAAACTTTCATAAGTATGTTTAATGTGAGGTTCGAATCATGTTTATACTGGTAAAAATCCGAGAAGACCATTTTCTGGTTAGTTCCGTGGCTGATTACTGCTGAGATATGCGTTTTCATTGGAAGTGTTGATGCAAAATCCTGAAAAAATTTTCAATTATTAAAATTGCAAGAAAATGATAAAAATAATGTTTTTGCTTAATATTCTTTGTTTAAATAATTTATTTATTCAAAAGTTTTTCAAAAGTTTTTTTTATGTACTAATGTACATTTTACAGTGATTCAAACCATCTCAACTATCAATTATATTTCACTGTTTTAATGTTCTTACTTTGCCTTTCCTGTCTTTGAAATGTGGGAGACTTGTTTTAGTTTGATCCATGCCATCTATTATCAGACTGACAAATCTATCGGGTCTGCGTCTTGATATCTCTCTTCTTCGATAATAAGCAAGTTTTTCAATCCTGAAATTAGATTACATTAAACCTATTATTTACCTCTTATTACAAATATTGGATGAGTAATAAAGAAAACCATGACAACAACAAACTAGAGGCTCCCAGGAGCCTGAATCGCTCACCTGATCTCTTATGCCAAAGTTAATTTCACAAACTTTCAAGTATACAAAGTTGCAAAACAATCCTTTCAGTGGTTTCAGAGAAGATTTTTGGAAATCAGTTTAAATTACTAGAAAAAACAGTTAAAGGGCAATAACTACTGTAAGGACCTTTTGATGCTGAACAAGAAAATTTGCTTCCGATTTTCTTGATCGCTTTTACTTTTTGAGTTATAAGCCAAAAACAATGGTTTGACCCCCCTGTTCTATTTTTAGCAAAGGCCGCCATGTTGGTTGGTCGACATGTATATAATTCACAAACTTGGTAGAGGACATCCTAAAGATCATGTATACCAAGTATCAATGCAATCCCTTCAGTGGTTTTAGAGAAGAAGATTTTTGAAAATCAGTGTAAATTAATGGAAAAAAACAGTTACAGGGGAATAACTCTTAAACGGCTGATTTGACAATTTAGACCCTGAAATCATTTATGTAGATCTCAATGAGCTAAACATTTCTGCAATGCTAACTTTTCCTCTAGCTCTTACGGTTTTCAAGATATTGTCCAAAAACTGCAAAAATGGTCAAATTTGATGATTAAAGGGCAATTACTCCTATAAGGAGTCGTTTCACAACTTCGACTCAATGAAGAGATTCGTAGAGCTTTTGATGCCGAACAAGATAGGTTGCTTCGGATTTTCTCTATCTCTTATACTTTTTGAGTTATAAGCCAAAAACAATGGTCTGACCCCCCTGTTCTATTTTTAGCAACGGCGGCCATGTTGGTTGGTCGACATGTATATATAATTCACAAACTTGGTAGAGGACATCCTAAAGATCATGTATACCAAGTATCAATGCAATCCCTTCAGTGGTTTCAGAGAAGAAGATCTTTGAAGAAAAGTTAACGGACGGACGGACGACGGACGCTTAACGATGACAATAGCTCACCTGACCCTTCGGGTCAGGTGAGCTAAAAATGAGGATTTGAAGTACATTTAAACATGCATAACATTACCCCGGTAAAAAAAAACTTTGTCAAAATGTGAACGTTTACGGTCGTTTTTTTTCTCAGAATTTGTTCAAAATTTAAATATCAATGACAACATGTACTTGTTAACAAATGACAGTTTCATGAAATAAATGATTTTTTTTTGTGTTTAAGGATTCTTACTGGTCTCATTTATTTTTACATCTCCGAATTGTTGCATTCAAATCAAGATAAATTTTGCCTATGAATTCTCTATCTATAAATGTTCAATATATCATAAAGTAAAAAGTGGTTAACAAATTAACATCAAATCCTGTTTATTTTATAATGTTGTTTAACAGCTGAATACATGAAGTTCTAATGAAAGAAATGCTAAACCTATGAAAAATGTTTTTTTAAACCTTTTCCCACCAAAACTATCTTGAAACGGGGTCACGGTCATGTACGAATTTGCAGATTCTTTATTTATTTTAGTTCAATTAAAAGGGATAAAATAAAATAAATAGCAACGTGAAAAGTGACCATGGAGCAGTGTTACAGTTTCACCTTTCATTAATACTCACATTACTCTATGTAGGTGCTCCTGCTTCTCTCTAAATATTGCCTGCCTTTTAGAGGTATCCATTTGAGACTGTAAAGCTCTGTCTAATTTAACACACACAGTGCATTTGGTGAAAAGGTTTGTCTGTAAAAACGAGAATAGAAGAATAAAATCATATGAAGTAAGGATCAAATAATGGGGAACAGTTTTACAGCAAAACTTTTCTAAACTGTCATGAATCTATGTCTAAATGATTATCTTCAGTACTTATTTACTGGAAAGATCGATTAGATTATTAATTATTTCTGACTTAAAGCTCTAGCAAAATGGTCTTACATTAATTTGTATCTTGCTGATAAAATCTAAAGCTAATTTATCAGTAAATTTTAGGGTCGTTATATAATAACAGGGTCTGATATTGGTAAGATAATTGTTTCACATAGACAAGAATAATGGGGAATTTCAGTAAAAAAATGCAAAAGCTACGTGATCATTTCCCAAATTGGTTACACCGGTCAATAAAACAGAAAATACAGTATATTGTCTTCCATTTTTTAAAAGGCTTCATGTATTAAAATTTCCGATGAAAAAAGGAATGAATAAATGTGGATCATATAGTGCTTCTATATATGTATTTGTTTCATTGTAACTGCAACAATTTATAACATCATATAAACTTCCTGATAAACGAAATCAAATAAACTTACCGGTCTCATTCTAACATGACCAAAAAAGTCATTCCAAATTTTAAAGAACGATGTGTTTGATATAAATGGCTTCATGACAACAATCTGTTCAGTTCTGTAGGCATTGTACACTTCTTTCTTTCGTAATCCAAATGGTAGCCACACTTCCGTTTTGTGGGGTGGATGTTCTCCTCGTTTGGCAATGTATTCACCGAGCCATACAATTGCTGTTTGTTTCTTTTCTTTTAAAGTGTGAATAGTAACTGAGTTAAGCGGTTCACCATCATTTGTCCACTTACTTTTGTATCTATAAAAACTGGACTTAGGTATTCCATAGGCTTGTAGCCAACATTTTCTGCAGACACGTTTACCTTGTATTTTAAACTTAAACAGACCTTTTCGATTGGACTGAAAATCGTTCAATTTTTCCTTCATCCATTTTATCTTTTGGTCTTTACCCAAACCCCAGAAGCCGAGTCTCAAGGTTTTTATTGCAGTTCTCGTAAATCCTTTCTTTTCCAAGCACCGCTTTCCACACCCATACTCATTCAAGGACTGTTTGATATCTTTAGAAGATACTTTTTTCCGTAACAAAATTGAAGGTCTCAAATCATAAGATGTTCCTGTAAAGAAATTGAGTTGTTCAAACATTTTTGCTAAATATAGCTGAAAAGGTATTTCACATGTAGATACAAAAAGAAACAGGCACTTCATGCACTTCTGCTATTGCTGTTTTATATATTATCCAAACATTGTCTCTATTGGCATATGTTGTCATTAACTGCATTATGTAATTTAGGGAAAAAAATGGATAGTATTAAACAGCAATATTTTGATAATAAAAAATTAAATGTGAAAAATAAAAGATAACACTGCCAAAATAACTTTGAAACAGACATTCATTTAATGGGATTAAACAGAAAAGTATAGATTATTATGTCCATGTTACAAGTGCGCGCGAGGTGAACAAAAACAAATTACAATTAAAAAAAAAACATTTGAACAAAAACAAACAGATGGATATCATCACAATTAGGCAAAATAAAAAAATATTAAGCTTCTCGGAGCCCTGCCTCATCTGTTCTCATCTGTTCGGCCTCATGTTCTCTTTTTATTGTTTTTTTATAAAAATAAAAAAAAGAATTCACCTGCCTTTTTTTGTTAGTGTTTACAATGTGAAAAGTTGCCTCATCTACTTTTTGGACCAATAAAAAAGTAAAGAAGAAGTATCCGCCTCATTTGATTTGTTTATTTGTCTAAGAAGCTGAAAATTAATTTGTATGGCCATTATTTTATTCACAAGAGTGGGAGGGTGATAAGTTTCTCACGCTTTAGGTACATGTCGGATTAAACGAAGAAGTCCGAATTCATTGACTGTTGACCAACCCAGTAAATAAAATAAGAGTACTACCACCTCGGAACTTATTTGGAACATGGGGAATACGCTACCATTTTTCCGTTTTCCGAACAGTTTTTTGTAAGACATTTATAAAAGTGTTTGGATCTTGCTCCATTTGAAATTTGCTATCAAAAGATCATGGATTTTGTCTTGAAATTAAAAAATATGTCATATTAAGAGGGTGGAAAAGGGTAACTTTCGTGCTATGTTTTCGACGTTTTTATTTTACGTGTTTTCGTGATTTTGATTTTTATTTCTCGTGTTTTCGTGTTGGAGAAGTTGTATGTGCTCCGTTATTGTCTGTATTTTTGTCCACTGTTTCGTGTTTTGAGATTTTTATTACCTATGCTTCGTTTTCTGCCTTTTTGAGGCACGTGGTTTCGTGTTATCGATTATATTATCTGAATTCATTTTTCTCGTGTTACGTGTTTGGCGATTTTTATAACTAGTGCTCCGTTTTCAGCGTTTTTGAAGCACGTGTTTTCGTGGTGGGATCCCCCTTTACCACCCACAATTGCTACAACATTTTGTCCCGTGCGGGGCCCGGGTGGCGAATAGGCCCGCAGCAGAGCCTAGCTAATCGTAAGAGGCGACTAAGGGTCTTGGGATTTTGACAGCGGGTCAGTGCTCAGCCCACAGAGCGACCAAGTGTGTACCCTAGGTGGCTGAATAGGGTGGCCCTCGTCCGCGGGGGTTGTCAGGTCTATAATACGGAAACCCTGACCGCTGACCATAGTGGGCCAACGTGTGTGGAGAATGCCACGCTTCATGCACGTGAAAGACCCCTTTGTGGACCGCCAAGTAGTGCACCACATAGGCTAAATTGTCCGCCCCTACCCACCTCTCCCCTTTTCCTGTGGTTCTTCAAAATTTACCGGTCCTTTGTGTCCCATCCCATCCCCATATTTCATTTATCATCATCATTTCATGTTCATTTTATATATCACCCTTTTCATGTTCATCGCCTGTAAATAACCTATGTAGCGTTGCACGGTCACTCACGCTACCACATTTTCGAAGGTTTGTTTACAAATATTTTAAGAGAAATATCAAATTCTGCATGAGTAATCTTAAATAAAGCTTGCTTGTTCTAAGAAAATAAGAAACAAACAGCTAAAGCAAAGAACATAGAAAGTAATCGCACGTTGAAATTTATTCCTATATGATGACATAATATAAAACGTAATAAAATTTGTTTCATTTTTGTGATCTTTTAAATTTGACGTGTTAACTATAAGAACTAAAAAGACGGACAATTATAAATGAATATGTGTGTAAAGCGAGCTTTAAAAATAGATAAGATCGAGCAATTTACCTTTTCCTTTTTGCTTCAATGGTGTGCTAGTTGTCAAAACTGGATTTTCATATTCCAAATGACCAAACGGTAAGGAATCTGTAGAAGAACCACTGGTCTGTAAAGCTGACGAAACAATAGAAACAACATCGCTATCACTACTACTTGATTTGTCCTCATAAAGGTCATCAGAACAGATCGTAGGTGCTCTAACTGGAGGTGGAGAATTATTATCTTCAAAGTCGTAAATATCAACACTTAATGGAGAGTCATTTCTTAAAATGGGTGACAATGCAGAAAAAGAACCGAATGACGGCTCCTCAAAACTTCTTTCTATTATTTCAGGAGACAAGCTATGATCCGGATATTGCAATTCGGAATTACAACGGACAGGACAATATTCCTCTGAATTTATATATGTCCTATCTGAGTGCAAAGTCGAAGAACTAACATTTAGATTATCCTCCGGTTGGTTGCCATGTGCAAATGAAATCGAATCATCAAATGAACTTTTTTCAACAATTTCGGACGATTCGGATGTGTATAAATTTTTATCACATTCTAAAATCCCTTGACTATCTCCATCTGTTGAATTTTCAAATGTACTTTTTTCAATAATTATTGTCGAGTTGAAAGATTCGTTCATATTGAAATAATATTAACATCGTTTCGAGTAGATGGGATTATCACCCGATTTATATAAGACATCCACAATTATGGCATTTGGTTTTGATCATAATCACACTCTTCTGCGCATGTCTCGCACAAAAGAGCGAGATTCGAGTACGTTATCAATCAGACATGAACTCTCAAGACTGGTCTCTGTATGGTGAAAATCAGAAAATGTGGACGATACAAAGAAAAGAAACAAGTTTTGAACTTCAAAAGAACGGAACGACATTTGGGTGTATTATTGACATAGAGCGCGCCAATAACGAGCAATGTGTAAAGGTAAAGTTTTTTTCCGATTTTCGTCATTCAAAACTTTGATTTTAAGAAGGGATAAAATGTTAAGAAGTGTCTATAAAACACTTTAACAATAAAGCTACAATGAAAACTAATGGACTGTCTTAAATTATCTTTTGGTAAAAAAGAAACTAATGATAAAACTGATAAGGGGTTTATAATTATTTATTGTTTTTTTACTTTTTGGAAAATATAAACGTAATAATAGTTTCCAAATTTATAATTTACAGATCAAAACAAGATATTCTGGACAATTAGTTCTTTCTCTTGGAAAATTTGACTGGCGTGCCAACGAGGTTTCAAAGAATTTCAAGGACAGTTTGCACAGTAGAAGCAGCTTTGTTTTGAAATGGAAACAGTTGACTAATGGTAAGTTGAATTTATACTTTTGGAAACATATGAGTATTGCATGTAATAAAAATGTATGAAATAGAACAGTCCGCAAAAACTCGCAAATTGCAAACTGGAGAGGGGTTCACGTAAGCATTATATACGATTGTATTAATGTAGTTAATAAAATCTAGGAACTCTGACTTCGGGGTAAGGGGTTGTTTTGTGGAAAAATCTATAAATAATGGCTTAATGTTGTTGTTGAATGGTTTGGGAATGGGGTTACATGTAAGATTGGCGATTCCTTTAACACAAAATTAATGTATCACCTATTTGTCTATTTTTTTATTAAATGAAAATTCCGTATAAATACCATTTCAGTTTTCAAATTCTGGTTAATTTACAGCAATACCGTTCCAACAAAAACAAAATAGAAAACAAAAATAAGGTCTGTATCGAAATGCAGGAGCCCTGATTTTTTTGCTCATGGTCCGTCTGTCCTGCCACTCATTTTTGTGAAGGGTTATAGTTCCGGTTTGTCGCATGTCGCCTCTTTCAAACGTCAAACAGTCAAAATTTATTTTAAATCGTGACTATTAGCTATTTTTTCAGTTGGTTTTCCTAATTATGAAAAATACCGAATAGAAATAAATTCAAAAGACATTCGATTAATAAAAAAAACGCGTAATTGTAAAAAAAGGAAGTATGAAATATGAGCGTGCCTGAGAACTTGCATGTATTTGATAATTAAATAATTAAAGTAAATAGAGAGATTGGAAGTTATACATGTACCTTATAGAATTCAAGTTAAAAAAAATCTTTTAAGAATTATCGTTTTCATTGTATTTTTACCGGCCATTAATCTGTTTCGGCAATTTAGGAATAAGTGTACACTTATTCCCTGGTTTCGTTTTTTTAAATTTTATTTTGATACTTTATATAATTTTTAATTTCTATTGAACACGAATATTCTTTGATATTAAAAATTTGCTTTCCAAATATGACATGATTTTGCTAATGTACTGAACGAAAATGTCATCATTTTAGAAATTACGCAAATATTGTGCGAGTTTGTTGAATAATTTGAAGAAGATTTTACATTCCCATGTCAATCTAATGAAATCAAGATGATATTTGCACATGTCAATTAATAAGTGAAATATAAGAATGGTGTAATAAGATAATCATGGCAAGTAGATGTCAATTTCCGGTATCTTGTTGAGATTTTAGCCGAAATATGTAAATAACTTGAGGCAACAGAATTTCTCACAGCAGGTGTCTGATTTAGTAAGAAAGAATCACTTAGCAAGTAGCTAGATTCCGTACCATTTAAACGTCAGAAATCCATTGACATATACAATGTAAATACAATATAAATATTAAGTAAATTAATTTAATTATTATTTTTTTATAAAAAGACCTTAATAAAAAAAAACCAGTTACAGCTTTCTTTATAATTTTCCATGAAGTTGACGTTTTTTGAAATAATGTTTCCTAAATTCTTTATGCTTGCTACATATTTAAGAATAAGGGGAAATTCGTTTTCAACTACAACCGATACAGTGAGTTCAATCTAACAATGGCATAAACTGGAGAATTGGAGAGTTTTATGTTACAATTAAATTCGTATTTTTTTCACAATAAATAATAAATACATTTTTTTCACCTTTTAATTCAATTTGGTTTCGACTATTGCCATTTTTATTAGGGAACAACCATTTGATTCTGAGGGGAGGTTTAGATTATTTATTTTCAAAATTTTGCGGGTCAGAAAATGTATTTTCCGCTCTGCGGCAAGAATATTTATTTTACTATATATACGGTACCATACTCAAGAATCTTGGGCCAGATTATTTTTTTATTTTTATTTTCTTAAGATTATTTATTTTCAAATTTTTCCAGGCCAGTATAGTTATTTAACAAGAGAGGATATGGTTGTCACCATATCCAGTGATAACCCGATCAAGACCGTGAAGAATTTCCTAATTATGTATATTTCTGTTTCATATGTAGACCTGTTTTTAAATATTATACTTGTCTTTTTTAGTTATAAGTATTTGTTTTAATAACAGGTTCCTTTGTTATGATATAATTGATGAAAGGAACATGAGACAATAACACATATGTCAGTTTATTGTCGACTCCCAACTGCAATTAATTTTTATGACCTATATGGCAATTTCGGAATGCTATTCCTCATCAGCAGCACTAGAAGCATATGCAAACATAGGAAAACCACAATTCCAAAAGATGTTTAAAAGTATAAAACCAAACGAAATCCAAATTAATGTAGCTATAAGGGCAAAACTACAATGGAGGGATTTAGATTTTATATAAATTTAGATAACATTTATAAACAAATTGTGTACATGCCGTACATCTCAATTAATGGTTCATTAAAAGAAATTTATTGTATGTTGACTTAAGCTGCTCATCATGCTTATAAATAATTTCGCCATTCCCATTGTAGGTCATTGTAAACATTATGCTATAAAACGGTACTTTTGTTAGGAATAAAACCACGACCCCCCTTTATTTTAGATATAAATCCAATTATTA
Organism: Arcuatula senhousia; assembly: GCA_963971305.1. NCBI lineage: Eukaryota > Metazoa > Mollusca > Bivalvia > Mytilida > Mytilidae > Arcuatula > Arcuatula senhousia. Next base: position 54,096,174 of record OZ020304.1, read on the forward strand.
AAATTTTGCATAAATAAAACATGTGAGCTTTCAGATAGGGAAAATCACACGTGACGAACCATCGCTTATTTACTATATTTGTATCAAGAATTTATATATAAACAAGGAAGTAGATCATTACATCTAATCACAGAACAAAACAACAATGCTATATTTTATAGTCAATTAAAGTTGTTCAAAGTTCATAATCACTTTGGAGTACTACATTTTGAACAGATAATTTCTAAAAATTAACAAATGACAAGTAAAATCTTCAACTATATGTTGAAGAGGTTAATGAACAATGCAAAAATTATCTCTTAAAAATGGCGACGTTAGAGTGAAGCTTCGTGTACTACTTTTACATATTACTACATTCGTAGCTTCAATGCATATACATGTTTGATATTTACTGTACAAATGTAATACAAACTCATATTCGAATAAATTAATGATTTTATGAAAATTATTTCCAGAATATTTTCATCTTGTTCATTAATTAACGCTTTGCAATGTCTTATGCAGGAATATATTTTTACGCGCATTATTATTTACAAAACATGTAATGCGAACCCGAAGACAATTATAACCCCTATACTAAGTAGTTAGGCGTAGATTTCGGGTTATGAAAAAAACTTTCAACCTCCTCGCCCCCCTTACAATTTTAATTGTTGATACCAGAGAAAAGAAGACATTAAAAACGCTCCGCTTGTCTATATTGGCATATTTAACAATTTTAGTAGTATTTTGAATATGGGTAATTTAGAATTGTATAATCTTAATCAATATGCAGTGTTTAATGCCAAAGTATTTGAAACTAACAGATATAGAGGTGGTCACGTGATAAAGACAAAAATGATGTGTTTTTTTTGTCTCCGATTTTTTGATTTTGGATAGTTTTAAATGTTTCTGGACATTAATATTTTAAGATAGATCATACTGTGAATATAACCTTATACTGAGATGCAAAAAATCATGGCCATATGTATGATATTGTCGTATCCCCTGTAAAAAGGATGTGAAGGCAATTTATTAATACCCATAAATTGTATAAATCTTATTAAAAAAAAATAATGTTAGTAACAAGTAAGAAACTTGTCTTATGAACTAAATGAAGTAAATTAGAAGCAGCCTCTGATAGTATTATTAAGGGATTGAACCTCAAGATTAACCTTAATTTATTGCATGTGTTCATATCTATTTTGAAACAACCGTGGATACATGTACAACAGACACCAAAGAAGTTTACCACATACTACAAAACCTTGAAATCGTTTAATCTTTGATCAAATAATCTGGCAGTACATGTATTAGGATGCCAGACACAGCATGAAATTTGAAGCTGAATCCATCAGCATTAACGATATGAGATGCATGCTGTGTATGTTACATAAGAAATATGACCAATCCACAAAACACAGAAAAATAAGTGATTTTGGTACTTTCACGAAACGGCAGGAATTCCGATTTTTTATGAGTAAAGATCAGTTCATAATTTGAAAATAAAGAAAATGGCATATAAATAATACACTAAAACAATAATTATATAATTTTTTACCGAAAATTACAAACAAAATTTGTATAGAAAAACTAAAATGCCTTGGTATTTTAAGAACAATTACATTGCGTTTATTATTCATTAAAGTACTCTATAATAAATGTATTTAAAAGACAAAACACGACACAAAATTGAATAGCTTTTAAAGCATCTCAGTTAAGCTTAAATTGGGCTAATAACTTAAAAGGTTACTTTTTTATATTATTGTTTACTAGATCGTAAATATAAAAGATATTACAAATAACGCAATTTCTATCTCTGAAAACTTGTGCGGAAATGTACCGTTTTATATGTAAAACAAGCTAGTTTGACTCCTAATTGATTGATGACCACTTTTTTGCTGCACTTTGATGAAGATGAAACTTGAGGTGCATGACACGGACAGACGGTCAAATATCTATATGCATGCATTTGTTCCATAATTTCGCTATATAAACATGTTTTTTTTTTTTACTTTTTTCTTTCGTCTTTTAGACATTACATAACCCATGTGTCATTTTTGCTCCTCGATAAAACTTCCTAAAACATTCAAATTGAAAAGGGCATGGTTGGTTTACAAATAATTGAATACAAACATGGAGTTACAAACATTTAACCCCCAGCCCCAAAAATATTTCGTTTGAACAGGTTTTCACGTTAATTCTTGAAATTAAAGAAATTTTGTTTTGTATCGCAGCTTTAAAACCATCAGTTGAAAAGGCCAGGTTGGAAGATTCTTCAAAGAAACATGTAACCCAACATTTGCCTGAACATTTTGACAAAAGTACTAAAAGTAAGTACAATGTGTTTCATTTCAGTTTCTCACTTTAATTACATGATTATTTACTTTTCAATTGATTTATTTTGAATCTTTCATGATATTGCTTTTTACACTTAGTTTTAGTTTTTAGTTGTGTTTTTGTTTCGATTTATTTTGAAAGCTATTGTTTATGGAGAAACACTTTATACAAGTCCACATGTGCATGTACATGTGCATGCAAGCAGCAGTTAACTTATAAAACTACGAGTTTATAAAATTTCTTTTTTAGTCAAAACCTACCAAAAAGATAAACCTAGTGAACGAAAAAGCAACCTGACAACACAAATTGAAAGCTCAATTGAAGACGATTCTGAAACATCTACTATAAGCAACGGTACGGCAGGTAAAATGATAAGAAATTATGATTTTGTTTTAATTTTCTCTAATTCAAGCTTTAAACCCGGGAAATCTAAAAAATAAATAGAATCATTCAACAAAAAATTTAATGAACATCTTTCAATTCTTCAACCACAAACCTTGGAACTAAAATAATAGATTTTTTTCTTAAGAGGACATATCATTTTAAGTGTATGATAAATTCAAGGCCACATTTTATTTATGCTATAGAAAGTGAGAAATTCTCTACAGATAATAGTTCTCAGATTTTTTTTTGTGTTGCTTAAACAGATAAAGAGATGGCGGAAGTTAGTTCCTCATTTGAAAGAAATGAAAATAATCGAGACATCACATTTACTGGAGGTATGTAACATGTGTAATTATGCCCTTAAAATAATATCGAGGATAATAAAAAACAACAAATATAGGAATAAACATTCACTGGAATAAATTAAAGACCTATCTGAGAGAAAAATGAACACAACAAGTAGAAACTCCTCCGAAAAACGTAGAAAGTTATACAATGTATATGTTCAGAATGTATATCCAAAATATACATGATATAGCCTTTATATTTCACTCGCTACGTGCGGTCGTGAGATTAACCACAGTATAGAGAGACGGAAGCGCTTAAAAATATTCAAGTTAAAGGTGTTCTGTTCCTTCATTAGTCTGTTTAACTACAATCAGATACATCGGATGAAAAGGAGGTTATTTTCAAAGAAAATGAATTAGAAAACATATATAGTAAACAAAGAATTTGTAATAAAATATCAAAAACTTCATGCTTCTGAGATGGCAAGAAAGGGACAATGGTGTTGTTAGGCGGGTTTTGAACATATTCTTGTTTATTTTGAATATATTTTTATATCAAAAATATCAATTTCCTCACATTTAAGTTACACATTAAATAATTTGTTTAAGAATGTTCAATTATGATCTACTTTTAGACAATGAAAGCACAGGATCTTTTGAAGACAAGTTAAAGGAAAAATTTCAAGGTAAATGTATTTTGATATAGTATGTGTCAGTTAAACCTTTAAACAATGAGTATAAGTGTTTCAAGAGAAAATATTTTCGCAAATATAATAAGTACCAATTGAAAATATTCTAAAGGGTCAATCTCAGAGACTAAAATCAAACGCAGACAGATAATGCGAAAATAAAAATTACAACACCACGTATATAATGATCCAAGTAAATTGCAATTTTGTGACATCATGGAAAGTACTATTCAACTCGATTAAAGTGTACATTTAGAAGTCCTAGCTGGTAATGAATAAGCTATCATTCTTAATGTTTTACTAATTTATAAAACCATAGATACCTTTTCTTTTGGAAATACTTGTTAGGAATAAAATGTATTGCAAATAATTGGTTATTTAGGGAGAAACCATTTGATTTTAACCAAGGGGGACTGTTGATATTTCCTTCGAAATAAACATGCAGTACCTTGAATTCTTTTTTGCGTAAAGACGTGCGTATTTTTTTTTTAATTTTTATACCCCTCCACACGAAGTGACAGGGTATTATGTTATACCCTCAGTTTTTTTCGGTGTCTGTTCGTCCGTCCGTCCGTCTGTCCATCCGTCCGTCCCCCCGAAGGTTTCCAACCAATAACTTGAAAACACGTGTAAGGATTTAATTGATATTTTGCACAGCTGTTAAGTACAATAAAATACAGGTAATGTTCGATTTCCAGCATTATCCACAAAGTAGTTTTCGAGATAGGCCACATTGAAATCAAATTTTATGAACTTTTGATATTATAACGTGGTGTGGTATCATTTAATGTCCCATTTATACATGCCCTATTTTTTAAGCTACTATTAATTTTTCAGCCAAAAATATCATCCTGCCTTTTCTCAATTCAAAGCATTTTCAATTCTGGATTTTTTTTACATCCTGCCTTTTCATTTCAAATTTCACCATAGCCCCTTTATAAAAGTCAAATGGTCGCTCTCTTAATCCCGAAGGTCTATTCTGTATTAACGTCACAATTTTCATACTACACAGGATACTTTACATTAAAAGTGGAACAACTACAGGAACCTGCAAGTGTTAGATTGGTCAGACCGGCTGAACGTAAACACGTTGAGGAGTTGAAGAAGGAATTTTTGGAGAAGCCAAACTGTTATTTTACTATGATGGCTGTTAATTTAACTAATTTTGCCAAGATGCCAATAAATTATAATGATTGCTCATTTGAAACCATCGGTGGCAACCACACAAGATTAGCATTACAGGAAATTCTTAAGGATGATAGCATACCTAACCAGAAAGACTACGAGTCGAGAATGTGTGCTGTGTATTGCCAACTTTCTGCCGGTGAAGCTACAAGAATAGGAATGGACCATAACAATATTCACAAGTTTGGCAAAGAACTTAACTTTTTCAAAAGGATCGAATGCTTTAGGTGCACTCTTTTTCAACTTGGAGGGCTAAACGATAGAGATGCTATCGATAAAGACAGGACACCAACTGGAAAAAGCACTGTTGTCAAATGGAAAAAAGAACTGGAAAATATAACAGGTGTTAAATCGGTATGTTCTAAAATCATGAGTATACTTATGATCTTTGCCCCAAAAGTAAAAAACAATTTTAGGATTCTGAAAATCAAATTATATTTTTTATATGATACCGTATATCACTTGTTCTCATATGTAGATGCAGTTAATTATTATCATTTTGATGTTGCATTCGATTTAATTTCATAGAAATGTTTTATTTTTCCATCTTGTTTTCAATTTTAAATCATTTTTTTTTTAAATTGCATCTTTTGTTTTTTAAGAGAAAGCAACTGAACAACAACTTCCGCTTTGATATCTCCCTTGCACAACTGCCAACATCAATATGGAAAGAGTTGAAAATGTTTGTTTACAACATTGAAGAAAAACAACGAAAACCAGTAAGCGGGAGACAAATGAAATGCCTTGATGGCCTAGCAGAGGACAGTTTCCACTTTCTATTGAGAAGAGCCAACAGAGAGGAATTATGTTTGGCAAAACTGAACAGAATATGCAAAGAAGCAAAGGAAGTGTATGTACATAAATCGTTAAGAATTAGTATTAAAACTGATATGCATCATTGGTTTTTATTTGTTTGTTAATATAACATTCGATAGTAACAGCCATTTTAACATCTAACAATGTAATGATTTGTTTTCAATATTATTCCTGAAAGCTTATACAAAAGGACTGGATTTGTATTTCTAAAGTATTTCTATACTTTATATATACTTTACATATTGGGATGACCATTCTGAGGGGGAGGTCTGACAGTTAGGGCCGGGTCAGATTATTTATTCATTTTCAAAATTTTTGTGATGATTATTTCAACGTTTTCCAGGTCAGAATATTTATTTACAAAAACTGTCATCCCCCCTTTCAATGTCAAATGATCGTCCCCTACGACCACAAATATTTGAAAATAGACAATTTCTGTAATTTGATGATTTCATTTTTAACAGTACACTAATCGGTCTACTTATGTGTGTGTGTTATACGTGAAATAAATGTAATTACAGGAAAAAGGGAATTGATGAAGAACCTAAAGAAGAAGTGCACAACAAAGAGGTACTATTCATGATACTACTAGTTAACAAAAAAAAACTGAAATAAGAAAAGTTATTGCAACTAAGTTATTCAAATCTCTTTCCTTTGACTTGAAATTTATAAATGTCACTTATGTATTTATTTGCTCCTTTTAATTTTTTTTGGTGATTAATGAAACTCGGTAAATAATCAAATTAGATAAAAATAAATATTATGTTATAATTGTCATTTACAGGCAGAGTTTCATAATGAGGATGTTACCGAAGATCAACAAAGGATCACTGAAGATCTACAGGAGGAAAAGGTAAAATACATAAGGTTAAAAGACTAAAACGAGGGCCTGTCAGCTCTTCCCTTTCCACATCACAAAACATTTAAATGATTTTCAAGTAAGAAACCATAGATGGCATAAAAACAAAAAGAAATCCACAAAATGAATAACAAATTAAACTGAAAATGGATGTAAAATATCTTTTGTAAGATAAATGTGTATAGTTTTAACAAACTCTTTGAATAAATTAAATCATAACTAAATAAAACTTTTAAATGCAAATTTTCAATTATGTTTAGTCAGACGACGGGAAGAACTGGGAAGAGGAAGCCAAACACTATCGTGAAGAATATGATAGAGTCTGTAACGAAAATCGCCTTCTGAAAATAAGAACAAATGAGTTAGAGGTAAATCAAGATCGAATAAAGTGTTGATTCTTGTGATTAAGTTTTTAATAAATACGAGTTTGTGAAATGATTTAGAAAAATAAAACAAAGTTTTTCGGCTAAATTGTTTTACTAAAATTCTACATGAAACCTGCTGATATTTTGTCATTTCATTTCATCCTGATAAGTTGAAGTTGGCTTGATTTATTGAATTAAAATAATGTTTTGCTGTTTAGGTTGTTGTCAAGAAGAAAGAGGAACTCCTGGGTAACGCAAAAGAGGAAAAGGAGGAAAACAAGGTAGTACATGCATATTCTATATACAAAACTAATGTAGCAATAATTTTAATGTAAAGTTTGCTTGTTTGACATCGTACTGTACATTTTATTATATCTAATAGAAAATAATGAGATGTGGAATAAGTGTACGTGACACAGCCCACAATCAAGCGGCAATTCAGAAAAACCACAATGGACAAGTACTCTTGAACATAAAAAAAGAGTAATCAAGTAGTGTAACTTTTATAATGTTCTGTGTGTATGGTATTTGGTTGTCCATTTTCACTAAAACAACATGTATTTAATCTTTTGTCAATTAAAAGGCTATTTATTCTAATGGCTATTATTTTTGCTTAATATTTGTAGAGAAAGATGGCAAAGATGTACAGCGAATTAATCAAATTACGCGAAGAAAATAGGAAAAGAAAAAACGAGCCAATTACGAGTAAGTATACAATTTCAATTTTAAATTGCAACAAAAATATCAACTATTCAATTAACACGACCAGAAAATTCTCTGTAATAATTATAAATTTTTAATAATTGGTTTCATCATTAAATAATAATTTTGAAAAACCTGTTGAAGAAACAAAGAGGCACCAATGGGGCAGTCGCGTTTCAAATGTCCTCAAGGGCAACGACAAAACCAGTAAACACGAACAACAAAATTAACCAAACTGAAATCAATACCGCGAACTTAAGTCATAACAAGAGTGAACTAAGGTGCCACGGAAGAGTAAGCGGTTCCTGTGTGCTACGGCTGCTGCTGCTTTTCAATTCAGTGTACCAAATTCGGTTAAGGAAGACAAAACAAAACTCTACGACAAACCGACATCTACACTCATTTGAGAGATAAAAAACTCATATTTATCTTCAAGTGCACAGTGTCTACCGTAGCAACATAACCCTGTGTTAGCAATTTCTGTATCAAACGTGACATTTGGAAAACAACATTACGAAAATGAATCCCAGGCAAAAAAACTTGGCACAGATTTATCAGAAATCCTCAATTTATTGCTTTAAACCTATCAAGTGCTTTTTCTGCTTTTATTGAACACAAAGTTGTAAAAATGTGAAAGACTTTTTATTTTTTATCTAGAAATAGCAGAATGTGTAATTGGTGTAGATCTTGACCTGAATCCATCACCAAATAAGATGTTAAGAAAAGAGGTTAGTAAACGTTAAATCTGTGAGTCAGTTTATCATATATACAATACATGGTTAAAGTATTGCAGAGTAATTTACTTGTAATTCATGATGTATCAATCAGAATTTCAAATTTTGATAACTAGCTTGAAATACTAGGGTTGCACAATATATCCGTTCTGGATTTGACTCGTCATTTAGACGAGGTCATCAGGGGTCACGGGGAGGAAAAAGACGTCATTCAACATGGGACAAAGGGAACGACATTTCAACGATTCTTCTGTCATTATATATTCAACATATAGGATAAAAATCATTTGCAACTGACAAATAAACCAACTACCAACAACTTCCAACCCATAAAATATCAATCTTGAACGGAAATAAAGAAATAACTTTCTTCGTCCATTAGCATGTTGGAACCATTTTTTACCAGTTCCTCCTCTGTTGGCTAAATTAGTGACCAATCCCGCAAATGCGCAACGCGTATATGTTACTAAAAGTAATTCTAAAATTTTAATGCTGATTTGAAAAAAAAAATACACGCCATTATAGGAAATTTGTACACATTACAATAATTTTCAAAATAGATCAAAATGTTTCATTAGAGATAAAGAATATAAATATCTGCAACTAATATTTTATTCCCACAATTGTATTTTACAGGAAAACAAAACTATTGAAGCCTCCAAGAAGGTTAATTGTCAACAGCCAATGTCTCAAGAGGTATGGGAATGATACATTCTAGATTAAAAACATTATTTATTATCATTAACATAAACGTAACAAAAGATGGAACAGACAAAGAGGCACCAATGGGGCATTCCAGTGTCATAAGTCCGAAATGGCAACGACGAAACCGGTAAACACGAACAATAACAGCACGAAGAAACACAAAACGCAAAATCTACCGAACGGAAATCAACAACGCGAACTCAAGTTGTAAGATGAGTGAACTCAGATGCTCCGGCTTATAATATGAATGGCTTTTTTTTTATCAAAAGTTGATTGACCTGACATTGTCTTTTCTAAGTGGTCAATCATAATATTTAAATCACATTTGAGTGTACCTTTCTCTGTACTTATCTCTGTTTTTACTTGCAATTACAATTACTTACTTTTGTATACTAATTACTTGTAAGTTAACTTAAATATGATTTTTGAACATAGAAATCTTCACTTCGTTTTAACATATTGAAGGTTTGTAATACTATAACCAAATATTTAACATTTTAGAAGGACCAGGCGCAAGGTTTCTATGTTAACCAAATTGTGAATGCCCTTTGGAAAGAAGACAACACATGGTACGAGGCTATTGTATTGGAAGAAAAAAAGACAGGTATAAACATGAAATTTAAAATTGACAAGATTAAAAACGAGATTCTACAACAGATTTCGTCTTTCTAAGGTTAACAGATAATTCGAACAATGACATTTTCACAGATTAACACATCATTTATTGAAATTGTTTGTAGAAGAAGCTAGTTTGATTTTTTTTACTTACATGTATCTATGTGTCTCTTACATTTTTATAAGAATACTGATTTTTATTTTCAGGATTTCTAGTAGAGTTTACGATGGATAAGATCAGAAGAGTCTTGAAAAGGGATATGTTGAAGAACAAACATCAAGAAAAATGAACGTTAAAATGAATTTGCAATGTTGTGTTAAAAATGCTAATTATCATCACTTGTATGTTTTTAAACATTAGAATGTAAATGAAATGTAACACCAGATCTAACGATTAAACCAGGTTATATTCTTTGAATCGACACTACTTTATTGCAACACATGACAAGAAATAAGTTTCAACCCACTTAAATGAATAGTTGTAAAGGAGTCGGTACCCGGGAATAAGTACGCATGTTAGCCCCACATTAAAGATGACTATTAAAACGTTAACCGGATCGATTCTATGGGTTCGAGTGTTGACCCTCTGATTGATGAAATAGTATAACTTTTATTGGTTCGAGTGTTGACCCTCTGATTATTGAAATAGTATAACTTCTATTGGTTTAAGGGTTGACCCTCTGATTGTTGAAATAATATTTCTTATATGGGGTTGAGTGTTGACCCTCTGTAGGCTTGAGTGTTGACCCTCTGTAGACTTGAGTGTTGACCCTCTGTAGGTTTGAATGTTGATCCTATGATTGTTGATTTTTTCTCGTTTCTATAAATTTGAGTGTTGACCCTCTGTAGGCTTGAGTGTTGACCCTCTGTAGACTTCAGTGTTGACCCTCTGTAGACTTGAGTGTTGACCCTCTGTAGGTTTGAATGTTGATCCTATGATTGTTGATTTTTTCTCGTTTCTATAAATTTGAGTGTTGACCCTCTGTAGGCTTGAGTGTTGACCCTCTGTAGACTTCAGTGTTGACCCTCTGTAGACTTGAGTGTTGACCCTCTGTAGGTTTGAATGTTGATCCTATGATTGTTGATTTTTTCTCGTTTCTATAAATTTTAGTGTTGACCCTCTGTAGGCTTGAGTGTTGACCCTCTGTAGACTTGAGTGTTGACCCTCTGTTGACTTGAGTGTTGACCCTCTGTAGGTTTGAATGTTGATCCTATGATTGTTGATTTTTTCTCGTTTCTATAAATTTGAGTGTTGACACTCTGTCGGTTCGAGTGTTGACCCTCCAATTGTTGAAATCATATCAATTATATGGGTATACGTGTTAACGCTCGGGTGTAATCATTGTTAAAAATTATTATTGTTATGTAAACATGAGTGTTGTTGACCCTTTGAATATAGAGCAATTCTTGATATAATAAATCTATTCCTTTGCTACCGGCAGTAACAGATTATATAACTTTGAGTGTTGAAACTCATTTGAAAATAAAACGAAACAAGTGTATACTTTTGTGTTATGATTTGCCTCAAATTAGATGTTCAAGACTTACACTTTTAATCAAATGCTGATACTGTTTGTAGTTCACAATACAATAAAGGCATTCTAGGTATTAAAAACTAGCTATTTTTGTAGATGTGCTCAAGAAAAGGGAATTTTGTATTTTCCCTTTTTTTATTTTATCGTGTTGTAATATATTATAATTATTATTATAGACATTATAACTTAGATTTTGAATAACATGGTTTCATTAAAAGATGATAATAACAGCTTTAGTAATTACTAAAATGAAACATTTTCAATTAATATTTAATATTGAAAATATAAAAAAATGCGATAGTAAATTTTGTGTTATGAAAATAAGTTATAGTTATTATTTCTATGTCACCCGTATGTTATTTATACATGTAAAGTAAATAAAAAATATTATTAGATATTAAAACTATTAAATATCGTAATAATTTCCTTAAAACAAATTAATACATGTATTATCGATAATAATAAACAATTGCATTATGGGTAAGGGGAATATAGAATGGTGAATGGGGATGGGGATTGTAAATCGTGTATGGGGATGGGGACGCGAATGGTACATGGTGTATGGGGATGGGGATGGGGATGGTACATGGTGTATGGGGATGGAGATAGTATATGGTGTATGGGGATGGTAAATGGTGTGACGGTAAATGGGGAGAGAGGGAAGCTTTTACCATACAGGTACTGTAATGTTATCAAAATTTACAATACATTATGCATGTCTTACTCGGTGGTCTGGTTTGTCCATATCCATGTTTCTCTGAAGTCCTTTCTTACTTCTCCTGGTTCTTGAAGACCCCCATTTCCACCTCCTCCCATGCCACCTCCCGCTCCAAACGGAGCAGCTTCAGCTGAATCGGCCATGGCCATCATTCCGAAAGATTGCGTTCTGAAGTTTGAGGGATCTGAAGTGAGGAATTACTTTTATAATAATATATATTGCTAAAATCAATGTCTTCAAATACATATTTTGTTCGTTTTATTTGGTATCTAAATTAACCATTTGTCTTTCTAAGATTTCCTTAAAAGTCTTCAAATAAATCAAGGGATTACTCAATTGCCTTGTGTTTATACAATGTAATTGTTTTTATTGTTTCAGTACCTTTCGTCTTAACATATTTTACTTTTGTGTTTACTTGAAATATTTTTAATATACTTACTTTGACATGGACGAATATACTGGTATAGATTAGCATCAGTGAGAACATAAACTCCAGATTGCTGCAGAAATTTTTGAAAAATGTTACATTTGTCGAATATCGCATGCTTCACATAATAAGAAAAGTTTACAAAGTACATTACAAGTTTGGGAAGAGGCTCTAAAACCCTATTAAAGTTCCATCCAAAAAATATAAGTCTTTTATTTTAATGACCAATGTACACGTTTTATTTGTAACCTAAATATGATGCAAATCAAGTATTTGGTAATAATAGCAACGTGAGATTAGAATCTTTCTTGGCACCTGTCTTTATGATATGAGTATTTCACAAGTTTTGTCTAAAATGGTCAAAAACGCAACATTTTATTGGCTTTGGCTTAATTTGAATACTTTAACAGGTCTCTGCCAAAGTGAAACTTTGCCAAAATATGTTAAATGGCACATTGTTTTCATTGCCCTTTTTGTGGAGGCATGTGGAGGTACTTTTTTTATTTTTTAAACTGGTCTGGAATTGGTAAACTTTGGCTGTTTTGTTTCCTAAAATAATACGTCATTTAACCAATGACTGTGACTTCAAGTCTATGATAAAATGTATATTTCAGCACATTTTGATTCAATCATACATTTAATATAATCATAAACAGTGTAAACTTGATCAGTTCCCAAAATGTTTTATTATTTTGGTGTCAAATAAAGTCCTTATAGCTCCTACTAAAATAACTTGGATAATAGTACAGATAAAAAGTGTACACTTATACTTTTGTAGGAAAGATTTTTTACCAAAAAAATCTTTAGTCCAAAGATTTAACACCAAACCTAATTACATTCAATTGGAACTAAATCAAGTCCTCGTAATTCATAATTGAACGTATATTGTTGTAATAAGATGTTATGATAACGATGTATGTTTTTGAAAAAAGTATCAGATCAAAAAAGTGCTAAATTTCTTTCCATTAATTACTTGAAACCCTTTAAACCTTAATTAACTTACACTGAAAACAGAGAATGCGTCGAGACCAGTTGCAGGTCTGGGCATCCAAAAGTCCCAGCTACGAAACATCGGAAAATTTCCAGAATTATCGTAACGTTGAAGTTCATTCATAACCTGTTTTTAATATAAAAGCTTTCATTACCGTTGCGTTGTTTAAAAAGAAAGGTATATAAAGTTTTTGTCTTAAACAATCAAAAAAAGAAATAATTTAATTGATTAAACAACGTTATATCATTATCTCAATAGCATTATTATTGTAAAAATGCCAATTAAAAATAAATTCCAAGTACATCTTTATATTAAAAAACAACAACATCAAAATCACAGTTTGAACAAACCAACTAAGGGAATCTATGAGGCTTAAAATCACAGTCAACACTGTTTAATTCATACACCATTTTATTATTGATTTAAAATTATATTTCCTTGTATTCTACGCTTTATCGGTGCGTGTGTATTTGCACATATGTGACAAAAACTTACATCCATTACAGTAATATCGTTTCCTGTTCTCAGCAGCATTACACTTTTATCGATAGCTAATAAGTTCACTAAGGAATTGGCATCAGCTTTTACCAGAAGTTCTACCTCCTCGCCAGGCTGAACTCTAGTTTTATTGAATGATAGAGAAACCTTAAGTACAAAATAAAAAAAAAAATCTATCACAAGCTGTAGAGTAACTTATCTTACCTTAATATGATTTAAATTCCTAACTTTCATAATATAAATAATTATAATTTCATGTTAAAATATTCAGTAATTTCTGTCAAATTATCAAGCCCCATATCGTCAAAAGAAACCCGTTATACCCATATATGCGTCAATAATAAAAGGACCTTTAACAAACATTACAAAGTTGACCATCTTACAAATAGCTTTAACACTGACATCCTTCCAACATAAGTCCCCATGCACTCTCAGACGAGATACTAGTAAGTTGCTTCTTTAGGTAGAAAGATAAAATTTCAAGTGCACAGTATTATACCAGTGAGATATACATTTGCATAGGAAAAGATTAATCCTATAGAGTTAATACAACATTCACCTTATTCTTGAAGATGTCATCGACCGGGAAGGTGATTGCATCAGCAACTATTTCACCATTTGGTCTGGCATAATATACAAGTAGCTTGGCATTTGGTGCCATATCATATGTTATTCTAAGGTTGGGATTTTGGCCGCTATATCTAACACGGAATCTACCTTGCTTTACAAGGACGGACTTTGAGAAAACCTTAAAAATAATGATTATTCTTTGTACATGTAAGAGCTATAACTGTTTAATAAATCATTGCTTACAACGAAATTTAAAATTAATTGAAGTTACATAATCATAAAAATTCCTATATGATTTGGTTACTAATTACTTATCATGAATGATAAACATTATCATTACAAAATATAAAAAAAATATATGACAAATCAGAAAGTGATTTTGTAAAACTAGATGTCCCAACATTATATTTATTTGCCTAAGGTAGCACTACATCATTTACCTTATAGTTGAAGATTGACTTTCGTTCAGTAGTTTGAATCTTTATTGGAAGATCTTGTCCTGGCTAAGAAAATAAACTATATAAATTATATATTAATCTAAATATAAGAGATAAATACAAAACAGAAAACCCTTGGAAATACGCACAACTGTGTAAAAATGTAAGATAATACTGAATAATTTTACTTGATATACATGATATAAATATATATATATTAATACATACTCCTCATCTTTCCATCGAATTAAAGACATATTTGACTCGAAATTGACTCTCAAGGAAGACTTTCAACAAGGCTCTATGACAAACGTGATGACTTCAACTTTCCAATCGTCAACTTTCCCTTCTTGTGTAGCAACATTCCGTCCGCTCCAGCTTATGAAGTATACGTATCTCAATTGATTCGTTACTCCAGAGCGTGCAGGACTTACATCGATTTCCTTAGCAGAGCATCACGTCGGACACAAAAATTGCTCACACAGGGTTATGTTGCTTCTCGGTTGCTGTCTTCACTCAAGATATTTTACGGAAGATATCATGCACTTATAGACAAATATGGGATTTCGATCTCTCAGATGAGTCCAGATGTTGGTTTGTCATAGAGTTTTGTTTTTGTCGTCCTTTACCAGATTTGACACGCTGACTTGACTATTGGCAACGCGACGGGTGTGCTATAGCAAGCAGGAACTGCTTACTCTTCCGGAGCACCTGAGTTCACTCTTGTTTCGACTGGAGTTCGCGTTGATGATTAATATTCAGTAATTATATATGTAATTCCATGTTTTACATGTTGTCTGTTTTTGTTCCGTTCTTGTTGGTGTTTACTGGTTTTGTCTCTGCCCATTAGTACCTCTGCTACTCTTATCCAGTCCGACACAAATAGCTCTGGATGATCCTAATGCTGTACACTTTCGTGAATTTCGTCAAAATTTTGGATGAGAATTTTTATTTGAACATATTATGAAAATGTTGCAATATTTGGTCATAAATATATCAAAATTGTTGTTATATGTTTTTCCTAGAAAAAAAATGAATCGTTTTGTTCAAGTGAATATTTTAAAGTGATGGATCTACTAATTGTTTGGGCTAAACAATAAACAACATGGCTGCGCACTATGCAGTGTGTTATATGTTTACAAAATCGTACTTTTGAAAAGTCTACAATTTAGAGAGCAGGGGTCAAACAGAGGTAAATGAAAAAAGCAAGAAAACGTTGGTGCAGTGATTAGTGTCCGGACCGTTACGAACAGGAACTGGAACTATGCAGAGTTTTGGTGCCATTTATATTAATCAGGTGGACCAAAACAGGTGACTAAAATCATTCACTGTCAAAGATTTGAAACTCACAATTCCACCCACAAAAACATGAAAAACATAATGAATTAAAATGTTCATAATAAAAAGGCACAATTTGTTCTTTGTTCTTTTTCTTTTTAAACAGGTAGTGCATCATTAGATTTTTAAAATACCTGTATTTAATGATATTGTTTAATTGTACACTTACAACTGCTTTCTTGTCGTTGACTATGGTTACCTGGAGGAAACTATCACTTGGTGAGTGTGATTTTGAAACCGATTGATAGGCCCTGGCTTTACGATACTCTGCCTAAATAAAAAATGTAAAAAAGATTTTGTTATTGACTCCATACATTGTACTAAGATTGTTTAAAAATACAATACTTAAAGACACGAGAGAAAATGAAGGATGTTTTAAATTTATAATAAGTGACTTATCTTATACATGTTCTAGAGAAGAACTATGAACTATCTCATTTCATTGAAACTAATTAGATAACTGATAATAATAGGTGCATGTGAAAAGTTCTATAAGAAAAAAATCTTTCCATTCCATATATTGAACAATTATCAACAGCAAAGTCGTGGACAAACCTGTATGTTTCCTGACGATGCTTCTTTAGGGAATACAGCCGTTATAGAAATTACTCCATTTGTGGGGATGGGTACTGATCTAGTCCACAAAAGCTTTTCCTCCCTGGAAACAGACGGACCCCCGACGGGCATTACTTGGGTTTCTGAATTAATGGAATTAGCTTGTGTCTTTTCCACATAGTATCGAGCAGTGATGTTGATCTCTCCAAGAGGGGGTTCCAATGGACTTTGATCTACATTTGTTGCCCGAAGCTTAAATGAAATGAAAACAATTACACTGAACGTAATAGGTGATTTAGCAAATTTGATTTTGTTTACATATATGTATGTGCTTGTTCTTAGAAATTAATTGAAAGCGTGAGTTACTGTCCTTGTCTAACATTCAGATTTTGTTTGATAATATTCCTATTGAAGACTGGGTGTTAGCAAAACATCAGAAAAAAATAAACAAAGACGTTAGAAACACCAAAAGATGAAAGGGCTTCAGGGTATTGTCACTTGACATGATGTGAATAAGATATCAGCTTCACAAAAATAGATAAACTTATTAAAATATACCAAATATTCTATGATATTAAATACATACTACGATATTATAATCAAGTCCAGGCTTGAAATAAGATGACATTGAAGGTGAGAATGAAAGCTGTTCAGGACTGTCGTATATAGTAACAGAATTTGTAGCATTGGCAGAAATGCCTGTAATCCTCTCGGTCACAGAAGCTGTAACTCTAATGTAAGAACCAATCCGGGTAATTTCACTCATAAGAACTTTGATATCAGCTTTTCCATTGATCTAAAATAAAAGACGAAAGGACTAAATAAAAAAGGTACAACATAATGCAACATGATTTTAAAAGTAATAAAATGAAACGAAATCAAACTATTAAATTATTTGTAGGACAGACAAGGTTGTAAATTTAAAAACAGAAACCATAAGGTGTGATGGTATGCTTTGATAACGTTATCCTGTTAAATACAATGGTTTTAAAGTGTTATTTTTTCTCTTTCTGTTAAGATTTTTGAACTGAAAATTTTTCTATGAAACTCTTTACGTCTTTTCATAAGTAAACTTTCATCTTATGAATCTTATAGTTGCTGCAAAAACTATATACCATTACCTGGAAAGTCTTCTTTATAGCATTATTGTCACTCCATCCTCGTATGGTCAAATCTACGTCTCCATATACGGGCTTTCCAAAGGTGTACCTTTTGGATAAAACAAATAATTGGAAAATATATAGTGGCTTTACAAATTAAAACATTTGCACGCACACAAACCTTTTGATTAGTCAGAACAAAATACACAGATCTTACCATCCAAAGTAGACAAGAATGAAGCAAAGTTATAAAACTAGAAAATACCGAATCAGAATGCTTACTTCAATTTAGATATAACATTTTTTTCTCAAGAAGTAGCAACCTCCTTGGTTTCAAATTATTTTGAATGAACTAAATTGAATTGAGAAAGGATTTATTTTGAGGACCAACATTGCAAGTAGTGTGTTTCAGATGATAATCAGTAAATTATGTAATTGAAATGAAAATTTACAATGTGATTTTTAAGCTTTTTTTCTTGAGCTGTTAAATTTAAAACATATAGTTTGAAATCATTTATTTTAATACGTATCAATTATCGTTGCCTCCCTTTGGATTTTTAAGTTATTGGTGGGAATATATCACTAGAAGAAATCTATAAAATGTGTGTTATTTTACGATGCAGTGGTAGGCTGTGCTCACAAAAACCACGAAAATTGATATTCCACGAAAAATTATGAAACCTAGTATATATTTTCCCCTATATAAATATTATATTTATATATCTTAGGTATTTGTTTCCAGATAATATACTCTTTGCAGATTCAATCTATCAAATACTTACTGTGCGCTGACGGTGCCAGTAAAAAATTCATCTGAATTCAGTTGGAAGGACTTCAAATTAACATTTACATCAAATTTCGGAAGAACTGTAACAGACAACAAATCTACTGAATTGTAAGCTTGCACGTCAAACAACTGTTGAGAGCTCATTGATATAGCATATTTGTACAAGTTAATATATTTTTTAATATAAATAATTATAAATTATTGGTGCCCTTGATTTGGGTATTTTTAGTTTATTTCAATGGTTGAGCATAATGAAATTCCAATTTATGGAATGTAGAAAGTTGTTAATATATGTTTGCCAAGTGCTTACCGTATCTCTCTACAATAAAAGACTTAGATGACTCCTCAGTCTAAAAATAAATACATATTTATTTAAAATTACAAGATACAACACAATTCAAATTTTTAAAAAAAATTAAAGATACAAGATGAATAGGACAAGAAAGCATTATTTCGTCTGTGTTGGTCATAAAAATCATTACTCATTTTTCAAATTATTCCAAATGCAAATGACCTTTCCTACCAATAAACATTACTTTTATGTTTACTTGTTTATTGTATTTAGGCATAATAATATTAATGTGATCAACCTCAAGCAAACACAAACGTATATGGGTGAGGTGACCTGCAAAAAGAACATTTGAACTCCCACAAAAACCTATATAATCTTTCAGATTCTAGTTATGTCAAAGATGTATAAGCCAAACTAAGGCAAAACATATAAAGCACATTTGTTTCTCGTTTCTCTGAAAATCCTAATATCAATGTCCTTAATTTTAAAAGGACTAAAGCCACGAACCCTCATATTTGGCCCTAAATCGGGCCATTTTTTCAAATTCATTTGTAGGATAAGATTTTTGTGGCCAAGTAGTCTAGAATGATTACTTGTTACAAAACAAAATCAATTTTAAAGTTTCTGTACTTCTGGTGTTGTAAGGACGTCATAAAGTGACGCTTAAATTGAAAATATGCTAATTTCAGCTAAATTTCACAATTTTCCAACTGGTTTTTGGTGAAAATGACATGGGCGCCACCCCTCGCCCATAAATATTTTTGCTTAAATTTTATAAATACATTATTTTCTTCATATTTCAACAATAGTTTCGATGGGCGAGGGGTGGCGCCACATAGAAAATCACAAAATTGTGACTGAAAAACAAGTCATTTTGGCCAAAAAGTGAAAATCACTGATATATAATAGGCTATTTTTGTAGGGTAAGGGTACTTGAAAATTCATTTATACACCATAATCAAGTCTTTTCTCTTTTAACACAGACATCCAGCTCTACATACACAAATTTTGGTGTAAAACAAACCAATTTTGATATTTGAGTATTAACAGGGCCAGATATGGGGGTTCATGGCTCTAGTCCTTTGGCAATTGTACATATTATCCAGTCTGTACTACTTTTATTGATAAGAATGTTATATACTAAATTCTGCAAGAACAATACAATTGGTATTTTTATTGGTATTAATTCAATACAAGAGGCTCACTGCTCACATGGTTTTAAGCTATGAAGCTATTCTCATATAAGGATTCATCTGACAACTTTGACCCAAATGGAGACTTTTGTATATCTTAATGAGCTGAAGGTTTAAGCTAGATACAGCTTTTCTTTCTTTTCAAAACTTTTCATTCTATGGACCCAAAACAATAAAAAGCTATTTTTGACCTTTTAAGGGATACAAATCCTATAAAGGGTCATCTGACATCTTCGACCTAATAGAAACTTTTGTAGAGCTCAATGAGCTGAAGATTTAGGCAACCAACAATATGATTCGGTCTGCAATACTTTTTATTCTATAGGCCAAAAATTAACATGAAAAACACAAACTTTGTCCATAAAGAGCCATAACGCCTATAAGGAGTCATCTGACAACTTCGATCCAGTTAGTCGATACTGTTGTAGAGATTTTGATGCTGAAGAAGGATGGTTGCATCAGACTTTCCCTCTCTCTTAAACTTTTTAATTTACAGGTCAAAAACAGTAGTCTGATCCCTTGGTCTATTTTAGCAACGGCGGCAATATTTTCGACAGATCAAAAATTGCGATAAGGTCGATTTTTAGCCCACAATATAATTTGAAAAAAAGTATACGAAATTTAAGACGAACTATTGTGGATGATATATCTAATGTAAAAAATTATAATACGCATGCGCGGGTCACGTGACATGAAATTTAAAATGACCTATATTATGTCAATTTCATTTCAAAGATGACCGTTTAATATGGTTTCTCTTTAAGATTTAGTCCGAAATACACCATAAATACTGCTTTTCTATTCGAAAAAAATATAAATGCATGTTTTTAAATTATGTTTGATGAATGATTTGATGCTCATTTCACAATCATTTGTGGTGTGCAATTGGATTAAAAACGATCATGTCCATTGACAAAATATTTTTTTCTTAAAAAAAGTTTCTTTTTCATTTTCGGTGAATATATTTTAAATATTTTAACCGGGTTAATGATAAACGCATTATTTTTTTATTATAATTCATAATAAAATAACAGTTTTTAGTGTTAAAAATATCATTTTACGTATCAAGTACATGTATTCACAATAAGACCAGATTTAAAAGATAAAAAATCGGAAGTAAAAAAAAATCCTCGTTTCTTCAACTTAATGTTATCTAAGCTATATACTATGTATAAAAATACTTTGTAAACATTTGATAAACAAACTAACAAAATGTTTCAGAAATTCAAACAACAAAGAAGACACCTTATGTTTACTCTATAGACTTTGTCAACACAAACACTAAAAATTAAATATGATAACAATATAGATATAGATATAAATTAAAAGGTAAAATGAATGTAAAATACAGTTTAAATATAGACATAAATGATATGATAACAACTAGAATAAATTTGTCTAGCAATTAGCACTAGATTTGAAATTAAATACAACTTCAGTATCGTCATCATCACTGTATGGCCTGAAATTAAATACCACTTCGTCATCTTCATCGCTTCCTTCTTCATTTTCGTCCCTCGCCTTTCCATCTTCCTCCCCAGTTCCATCATGATCATCATCATCATCATCATCATCATCATCACCACCATCGTTCCAGTCAGTGTCTGCAGCGTCTAGGAAATGTTCTGAATAATCGGATGGTAATGATATTTGGGTGGGTTGGTGGCGTTGGAAACCAAGGTACCAAAGGACAGCTGCAATGTGGGCACAGCAACCAATAGTACGTGAGCCAACTTTGCACAAACAGTACCATCCAAAAATTGAGGGTTGACAATCAGAGTCATAAGCTATCCATAGGCTGTAAGATTTTGACGAAACATAGCGTGACTGTATTTTAGCCCGAAGTAAACCACTCTCCTCCTTGTGTACTGAAATAACATACGATCCGTCTGCAGATAAATGTTCCTGTGTGTAGGATCGGGCTTGTTTCAGTTGATATACACCGAGTGTTATTTCACGAAGTTCGTCTTCTGATAGCTTCGGAAAGTCTTCCAAATTTACTTCACTGATTTCTATCCACACAGCTCGCTTTGTAGCTAGATTTTCATTTTCTACACGCTTTTGGAGCTCATTCGATTTTTTTGCTAGAAATTTCATTTTTACTTCTAGTATAGCATCTTCAGGGGATTCTTGGACTAATGGTGGGCGAAACTTATTACAGATCGCACAAACAATTTTAACGTAATCGCCGATATACGGTAACTGACTGTTTGGCATAACCTGGTCCAATGCTTTCCATCGCTTTATTCGTCCATTTGCAGATTCAACAACCCAACTTGTTTTTGTGACGCATCTAGAATGGTTTGCTTCCTCGGTTGTGTGTTGTTTTTGACCTTTTGGAAGGAAATCAGGCATTTCGTGCTGAATTCCAAGACTTTCTAAAAATTCTAAACAATCACGAAAACCTCTGTCGACTACAAATAAGTCATCTTCCTGGAGCCAGTCTGTAATTTCTTCTGTGTCATTCACAAGAATATTTTTCAAGATAGATGCATCATTATTCTTTCCATCAGCTAAGTAAGGCCCAATAACGCTCAAAATGTATCCATCAGTACCAACTATCATCATTGGTTTTACTAAGGGTCGATGTTTATGACCACTGAAGGTGTGACGTTGAAAATGGTAGTTTCCACTCTTTTCTATGTATATATATGTACCATCAAGTACCAATATTGCAACTGGTTTGTTATCTGCCAAAAGCGACTGGACGAAGGGTCGTGTATGAGTTGCAATAAAGTCACTCCTTGATATGTGACCAAATCCTAAATTATTTGGAACAAAGTCTTTCATCAGAGCTTCTCTAGCACTTTTAATAGCCTTAGAAACCACCGTCTTACTTTTGATTTGGAACATGCTGCTCAAGACTTTAAGAGAATTCCCTGTTCTTAACTTTGTTAGAAGGAGTGCAAGACATGTTCGAACTGATCTGTTAGAGGAGTTCCGAAGAGACACCATGCTTTTAGCTAAGTTGGAAAATTGTCTTTTTGTAATTCCTGTCAAATTGTAATAATCTTCATCTGATAGAGCTTTTGGATCCTCCAAGTTTATTTCACGTGATGGATTTTTACATTTTTGTCTAAGAGTCTCAAGCATTCTACAAAGATCAGTTCTATTGAAATTTGAATGATCAGAAATAGGTGTGAGCTTATCAACAAGTGAAGGATCAATACCACGCTTTCGCAAGTGCCTTCTACAACTTCGGGCACCTTCTGGCAGTAAAATTCCAGTATCAATGAATACGTTTGTTCTGATATCTTCATTGATATTGATAAGATCATCTTTTGATTTACAGAACTGACACTTTCCATGACTAAGACTTGTCCGAGGAACCGAAAGCTTAATTCGCTTTGGACTTTGTATACTTGATGATGGAATGTCTGCCTGAACTTCATTGGCTGCATCGTTTTCGTTGTTGTTAATGCTTCTTTTCCGATAAAATCGGACCCGACATGCATTACAGATAACTTTGGATGATAGTACAGAACCTTTAGTCTTTTTTATATGATCATGCAAATCTATATTAGTAATATCAGACAGTTTCCTACCATTTTTACGAACATGTTTCTCACACAAAATACATTTTAAAGTTTCAGAATCCATGATAAATGATATGGGTATTTGCCCCTATTCAGGTCTGATTCGCGTTCCCAGCACAGCTGGGGCAATTAAAGCCAGGACTATGTCCCTCCCGCTCATCAGTTCTCCATAGAACCCAAAATGGTTTTCAACAGCTCCATCCATCACTCAAATAGAGGACTTCAGTATGTCTACGGCCAATTCAAATTCTGCTCCTTCTCAGGGCTAACCATGCAGAAGGTTTCCCCTGGCTTCTTGTTTGCTAATCAAGAGCCGCAGTTCACAAAGTTTAATTAATTACCAAAGATATGTGTTGGGTTCCATATCCCGCAAGATAAAGTTCCCTCAATATCCAGATAAAAAACGATTTCTTTGTCACTGTCTCACCTACACGGGGATTTTGTAGGCGCCTCTCTGACAAGTTGGGGTGAGGGATCCATTCTAGAAATCTAGGCCAGTAACTGTAATATTTTCGCGTATTCACAAAGATAGTAATGTTTCAAACTTCCAATGCAAAGGACCAATCGTTTCAAAATTAAACACGTAAGAAGTAAGCAAAATTTAAAAAATAGATGATACTGCAAAATGAGATGATCAGGATAAAAAGTAATTCAACACAAAAAAGCATGAGTGTAGTAAAAATTGTTGACTTAATTACGTTTATGTCGTTCATTTGGGTAAAATACACAGTCATGGACACTTTTTTTCTTAATTACACAGAATATGCAAATTGAAAGACGAAGAAAGCATAACATTTATTGTTAATAAATGGTCTAAGAAAGATAACTCTTTACAAAAAACTTTTAAATCCTTTTAAGATAAGTCCAATAACTTTTGTTGACCCATAAACAGTGATAGATACAAACAATTATGGGTCAAATTGACGAAAAGCAAGATAATCTTAAAAAAATCATATTTGCAATTTTGATGATTTTACCAAAAAACGAAGGGTTTTTTCAATTTTTCAGTACGTCTTGCATGAGGAACCAGTTTCATATTAAGTCAAAATTTGAAAAATAATATGTAAAGTATTTACTAAGAATATGAAGCTGGTTCCGCGTGCAAGGCAATATAAAATTACAGACAATATGTACCCAAGTGGTGTTGTTTATCCATAGCCATAATGATAAACACATTTTTAAGGGTTGGTTTTAACCCCATTTTTTTCTTTGAAACTGGCGATATATTAAAAATTAAAACACATTTTAAAAACTAGACTAGACAAGCTTTAAAACCATATGACTAAACACCAGTTTACAGCAATTTCAATTTTAGAAAAAAAAGTGGGCTGGAGAGGCCTCTTATCGCAACCCATCCTTTGCACGACACCTTAAGGTTCAATCATAATAAGTTTCATTGAATTCTGTTTTGAAGTTTCAGAGGAGAATATAAATTTTTGAAAAAAACAGACGACAAACGACGACAACGAGGATGACGGACACCAAGTGATAGCAATAGCTCACTTCGGTCCATTAGTATACGTGTACTAAAAGTGGTTTTTAAACAGATGACGGAACTTACGATGGAGATCTAATATAATGACATTGACAACGCCGACAGCAAAATCTTCTATAATACTTAAATAAATATAAAATAATATAAAATTTACCCCTTGCTTCACGTTTATAGTCCAGCCACCGAAGTTTGTTAATGTAGACAATTGGAATGACCCACCAAATACTCCAAAGCTTGGAGTTACTTGTAAGAACTGTTCCACTCTATTATTCTTAGGATCCTGTAATACATGTATTTGTGAAAAAATATTTTTTAGAACACAAAGATACATATGTAAGAATAAACTCCTCAACAGTGACAAATTTAATTTGACCAAGAGTCGGAGAACATAAAAAGATAGATCTTTATAAATTGTGCATCATCAAAATACAATGTGAATTTGAGATACGAATCCTTTGATAACTTCAATCAACTTTCAGAAAGCACAGAGAGTGTATGCTTTAAGTATCTTTCCACGTAAGAATCAGACAAAAGCATAGATGTGGTGGCGCATGAAGGAAAAAAACTGCAAACTTTTGATTATTGAATTTGATAAAACTATATACATAAATTAGTTCAATTTAATTAAGTTCTGAAATATTTTGCCTTTTTGCCGTAATTTTTCCCGCCAAATATTTCTTTATATAACCCGTCAAAAATTATCTTGCAATCAATCAACACATATTCAAAAAAAAAATCTCGTTGGTATCTACATCTAAGCCAAAAAAGATAAAATCAAAAAAGTTTAAAATGCCGTGAACTTGCTGACCCTTACCTAGAATACTACTAGTACTAAAACATTACCTCAATCCATATATCTATTGGCTGATCAGAAACCAGGAGTTTTGAGTTGGTTCCAAATACACGGAACTGTACTGTTAAAAGAATATTTGCTACATATTATAATTGGATCTGTCAATAATAACCAAAATCAAATTTTTGAATCATGAAGATCTTTTACTTTTTTTTAAGTTCTTAACTATCTAGAAGCCATGATAAAGCTCATTTCTATTACTAAATACACCAAAACATCGGAAATAGATTTTGTTCGATTCATATACTAGTACATGTAATTGGAATTTGCTTAACCTTCAGGTTATTGAATATAAAACGTACAAAGCGTGTTTTATTATCTTACTTTTTCAAAGTCATGCAGTACTTCGAAAATGAGTAAATGATTTCACCATTTTTAGTTGCATTGTACGCTTACATTATGTCCATTATGGAGCTGCAAAGATATACATGTAGATCCCAGAAAAAAAATCTTCCGGGAGATTTCTTAAAGTACTTAAAATAGAAAGGAGAACGAACAATTTCATCTGTTATAACATTTTGTTTTGTAAAGGGACCGACCATTTAACTTGATGGGGGGGGGGCTTGTTTTTTTCCTAAAAAAATATTCTGAAAATTATTTTTGATGAAAAAAATATTCTGGCAGCAGGGGATAAGAAAAAAATATTCTGAAGAAGGATTTCTGCCATATAAAATAATGATAATAATGAAAAAAAAATATTCTGTCGCGGCGCCTTCAAAAAATTCTGACCAAAACAAAAAACCAAGCCCCCCCTCTTCAAGTTAAATAGTATATCCCTAATAAACTGAAGAAAATTAATACTTAGTTCTTACCTAGATCGCCTGGCTTATATGTGGCTTTATCTGTTTGTATAAATATTGACGACGACTTTGACAGTACATCAATATTAACGACAAGCTTATTGAAGTTTATTGCACCATTTGACTGAACTCTCAGGCTATAACCCCCAGAACCTGGTGTTACAGACAATGGTACCTGAAATATAAAAAATGTCAACATTCTCAGACAATAAATTTTGCTACAATTGTACGCTTGACGCGCTTTTCGTCTATTCCAGTCCATCACAGGCGCTCTACCAAAACCAATGAAAATTCAAAGCACTTTATAAATATAAAACAAAGAATATAAACCGTTTTTGTTAGTTAGATAAAAAGCTTCACATTTTAATTCGGCGCGAGTCGTCTTTGAAAATTTAGAAACTGATTAAAACGAAACTGTAAATACGAGTTCTGTGTTACATCTTACTTCTTTTCTTTGTTTTCTCAACCCATGAAGTACATCATTGCTTACCTGTAATTTAACAACAACAACCTTTCCTGCAAAAAAAAAAGAGAAAATGTCTGAAGCATAATAATATTTTTTATCTGAATTTAAGCGCAAACAAAAACACACCCCGCCAAAACCCTAAAAGGCGAACGAGGTCGATGAGAATAATATATTAAATAAATGTAATATCGACAAAAAAAACAGATTCGTTGTTAAACATAAGGGGATAATATTAATACGATAAAATATAACAGTCAATCTAGATGACAAATGAATAAAAAATATGAATTGTATAATGTACGCGAAAAGGGGCGAAGTTCTAAAATAGCAGATGCTCATAAGAAGAAAAGTAGTTAAGACCAGAAAACTCTCGTGCTAAAAGAAAATGTAAATGATTCAGTTGAAGATTTTATCGACAATATGATCCTGCATGATTTTATAAGATTTGTGAATTCTTAATGGCAACTGCTGGAAATGAGGTGTTTGTTTTCATCCAAAAATCCAATACATTTGTAGTTTAATTGCATGTAATTAGTAATCATGCTTTTTAGTTTATATGTAATTGTATTGTTATATTAAATCCAAAATTTAAAAAAAATCTGTCAAAGTAAGAAAAAATGGCTGGATTTCGTTAAACAGAAAGTAGGTGAGCAACAGACCTGAAATCTAATTCCATGTTATGGGACCCCATCCTAGCCTGATGCTGTATACCAAATATCAAGTGGCTGTGATAAGAAGTTGCTGAGAAAACTGTAATGCAAATTTCTTACTCGCCCGCCGCCCGACATTCACCATTTTATATCCCGGATTTTTCACTCCGTGAAATCCGGCCAAAAATGACTGTAATCCCGATTACTTTTCGATTATCAACGACGCTGTGTTATGAAAAAAAAATCGTGTCTTCTATGAAAACCCTAGATCAACAAACCATTTCATTTAAATTAACCATTTAAGAGCCGGTGGTGTAGTGGTTAACGCGTCGGGCTACTAACACCAAATTTCGTGGTTCGATCCTCGTCCGGGATGAAAATTTCATGAACCAATTTTCCGACTCTCTCTTGACACGATTTGCGAGGATGGTCTCAAGGAATGATGCTAGTCCTTCGGAAGGGACGGAAAAAGGTTGTCCCGTGTATGTAGAGAGCAATACCCCATGTACGTTAAAGACCCCTTTGTAGAGTTCGATAAGAGTAGGCTCAATGGGGGCCGCTGCAAAGGCAACACTCGCAAACTGCTAGCTGGAGAGGGATTTACATAAGCATTAAGCTTGTTTCCAAATCAAGGATAAATAAATATGTTTAAACTAAATTAACCATAATGCCACTTTTCATTAGTCGATATCTTTATGCTTCTTTTTATCTGTTTTAAGATTATTAATCATTTTCAATCTTGGAAATTTTTACATCAAATTAATTACCCTTCAAATTATGTGATCCTTGTGTTGATGCCACAGTTTTGTTGTCTTTATCCATCAGAGTTGCTACAATACCAATATTCCCGTTTCCTCCGAGGAGGGAGGCTATGCATACATGTAGTTCATCTCCTGGTCGAATGCTCTTTGGTACAGTAGCAATGTAAGAACTAAAATACAAAGCATATGATAATATAGCGATATACAAAGATTTAATTTGCATGATAAAAGTGAAAGCAGTAAATTAAAATCTTTCATTGAATAAAAGGAATTATATTCTTTGCCATTTATATTCTTTACCGTTTATAAAAACGTACCATAAACTATACAATTTTTACTCAAAAGCGTTGTTAAGGCACGAACCATTTTCATCGGTGGGGGGGGGGGGGCTGGGATTTTGTAACCTGATATTATTTTTTTTTTTCTGTCCAAATCAAAGTCACAATTTTTTTTTTCTACCCAAAGCAAAATCATATTTTTTTTTAGACATATTCAGAAAATTTGTAAGTTTACAGGTCTTTTATCAATTGTGTGAATTAGGCCAGTTCTTTGACTAATTTATTCTCATTTTGAGTAACATTCATATATTTTAAAGACAAATGGGATATGTGATCATATGTGGAATAAGTCAAACAGACAAACTCTCGATGGGAGACGAAATGTACATTGGACTATAGTATTTTCAGTTTGAATACATGCATATTCAAAACATATATATATTTATAGAAGAAATGAGATATAGGGAGACATGGCGAATATGTCAGCCAACCTTTATCAAAGTAAAAAAAATGAAAATAATTAAAAACCAGAATCCCCCAAAATAAACATTCAGTATGGACAATAGACAAAGTCAAATAGCTGGATATCCAAAATCCAAAATTTGTTTCTTTTATAAATATACTTTTTTCAATATGTGAAATCTTCTTCTAAAAGTTCATAAGACTAGAAGTGAAAGCAATATATTCATTTGTAATTGTCCTGGTAACCTTGTCACATAGGGGACTTACCGGTATCACATGATTATCTTAGACATTTTAGCTTCAAAGTTTTCAAAAGTTAATTTCCCTGAAACAGCAAGTCAGGGGTTGAAATAAGACAAAGAAAAGTTGAAGCCAATAAGGGATCATAGAAAAACAAGGTTTTGATTTGGTTAGGGATCTTGCGAAATAACTAGCATACTAAACAGACATGGGAATCGCTGAAGGCCTCAAAAGCTCTTGGGTAAATGATGCAAAATCATCCATTCTCGTGATTTCCTGAAAGCTATAATCATGATATTTAGATTTCATAATTCATTTATAAAACAAACATCATATGAACTACAAAACAACACAAGAATGTAGTGTGTAATATAAGAAATCTGTAAAGATTGACCAATGCCGTCTTATAGACATTTCTGGATCTACCAGTGGGATGGGGAGGATTTTCAAAAATATATATATAATTTTATTTGCAAAGCGGGACAATAGTGTCTAAGATATACACACTTCAAATGTTCATTCTTCATACCAGGGTGTCCGGAGGCGGCTGAAGCTCATGGAAACTGACAGACATCACAAAATAATATAGAGACTTTATTCTGAAAGCAACGGGGAAAAAACTTAAGACCTGTAGACGATATGTAGATCAGAAAACGTATTCAACCATAGATAAATTCCAAATATTGAAAGCCTTAGGTCAATAGTTTCCGAATAATCAGTTATGGAAATAATTTGATCCCTTGGGTAAACAAACTGACGGACCAGTCTAAAACATTACACCATTCTCAACTTCTTTTATGGGTATAATGCAACAATAGTGTGTAGGTAAATTACATTGCAAGGTCTAAGAAATGCAATGTAACTTTTAATTATCCTGATTGGGAGTCATACAGGAGAGGTTTATACCATAACAGAACAAAACTACCAATGTATGCATGTACTAAACATATATTAAAAGTGATAATATTTCGTAGCACATTATAATTTCAAAATTTGAAACTTTAGCAAAAGGCAATGATGAATAAGGTGATGTATGCCGAGCGAAGCGAGGCAGAAAAATATCAGGCTTTTATCATTTGAGTTCAAAGGATGTATACATATTTTTAGGGGAAATTTATGAATATTTTTTTTTTTTCAGCTCCATTTGGAGCATTTTTAATTTTTTCTGTAAAAATTAGAATTAATATTTTTTTTTTAAAAAAATCCCAGGCCCCCCCCCCCCCCCACCAAAAGAAAATGGTTCGTGCCTAAATAGCTGCATATATAAAATGATCAAACGTAACATTGGTAAATTAAGAACTAAAATGCGGTCATGAACTGTCCCACAGTTTATGTCAGCACAGGAACAGCTGTACAATGTGCACACGACTGATCTACAAATACAACTTCTTACTTTCGTACGTCATGTTCAAGTAACCATACTGTTTGCCTTATAAGACATATGTCATTCACAAAATTAAAAAGTTGGATTTTAAAATACATCATGCACTCATTAATAGATATTGCATGGGCTTCTATCTCTCAGATGATTTTTGATGAATATGGCTTTATTTTGTTCCTCTTTACCGGATTTGTTACGCTTTGACCATTTGCAGCGCAACAGGTGTGCTATTGCAAGCAGGGACTGCTTACCCTTCCGGAGCACCTAAGTTCTCTTTCGTGACGACTTGAGTTCGCGTTGTTGATTACTATTCAGTTGTTTTTGTATTTTTGTGTTTTTGTGTTGTCTTTTTCTTCATGCTGTTCCCGTTCGTGTTAACAGCTTTTGTCTTTACTTCCGGACTTTTGAAATTCTGATGCCCAATTGGTACCTCTGCCTCTTCAAACGTATCTATCATATATAACACTGCGTCGCATATGAAGATTAATGTTCTGTCAATTAGTAAACAGTTTTTAATCTTACCTGTAGAGCTGTTGTCAAGGTAAATAGTTTATGACAAGTTTACAAGAAGCAAAGAAATATAAAAGTGACATTCGATTTTTTAAGTAATAAACATGAAGAAAACACGTTTATATATTACAGATAACACACATTAAATGTGCCCTTTTATAACAAGCCCCCGAACGTGTAAATAGTCCATACATTCGACAGTAGAATTGTTAAATAGATGCCAACTGAGGCCTTATTGTTGATTAGTCAATTACTTATTGCTTTACTCCCAAGCAGCGTGATTTCGACTTTCATACAAGGAATGATGAACATGAAATGATGATAAAGTGGAGGAAATAGGGACACGAGGCAAACTGTTGGGGGAGGGGGGCGTTCTGACTGCCACTGGAAAAAGGAGTTATGGGAAGGGACAGCAAGTTAAACTCCATGGGATCATGCTGGTCATATTCTTATCGATACCTGCAGCAGGGGATTTCTACGTGCTAGTAACTGACATTTTCCCCCAACATAGTGCACCACTGAGGTTTGCAGTCAGGATAGAGCAACGAAAAACCAGAGATATGTGGCCCCGAGTTTCGCCGTGCCCCAGGAAATTCCCTGTCTACTTTACCAACATATTTTCTCAAAAGATAGAGGGGACAGGGGCCCTATAGTCTCCCTCTAAATCGGCCACAAAAAATCGCTTATTTTATATTTTCGAGAGATAGAGATAGTAAATATTTATACTTACTTTCTTGCGGCGACAATCCCCAAAGTCGATAACAAAAGTAGCAGTGCTTTCTTCATTGTTCAGTTTTACCTAGAAACATAATAAAACATTTCGGTAAAAACCTTGAAAAGTCTTAAAAACATAAAACTCGCGGTACGTCGCACATAAATATGTTTCATTTTGGGATTTCATGCATTTTCTGAATAAGTTGCATGCCTTAACACATGCTTTTATATCGTAGTTTACAAACCTTAATATTTTAGATCCGTTCAAATCTACACATCGTACATTTATATATTCTAAAACATAGATGCAAGTTTATATATGAGTTGTTGCAGAGTGTCCTTTTTTATATTGATGACATACCCTCGGGCAACCGATGTAAATACATTTTAAGTTGATGATAGATTTGGATAATTCGAGGTATAACATATGTTTAACGTGTAACAAGTTCAAATAGCGGTAAATATATGCTACAATAACATTACTATCCACATTACTACATTTAATTCTTTTATAATTCTAAGTTAACCTGGATGGGAAAACAAGCTTGATGCCTATGTGAATCCCTTTACAGTTTGCGTCTTAAAATTCGAACGTGGCCCCCATTGAGCCTACTCTTATCAAACTCTTCAAAGGCTATCGTTCTCCCCATACACGGTACAACCATTTTCGTCCTTTCCGAAGCACGAGCATGGTGGCCATCCTTTGTGACCATTCTCGCAAATAGTTCAAGAGAGAATTGAAAAATTGGTTTACACTGTCAAGGATCGAACAACGAACCTCGATGTTAGTATGCCTACACGTTTACCCCCATACCAACGGCTCTCTTGATTTCCGTTACATTTACGTTAAACTTTTAGATGACCACGTAAGAGGACACGCGATTCTAATAGACTTCAAAGTGTCAGGAGGGGAGTGTGCAATGTCGATTTCATTCAAAGAGATGATTTCACTCACAAATTTAGGCACAGTTCACGGTATCGCTAGTAAGGAGAAGATCTGACACAAAAATTTTCACCAGAATCAGTGTTGTTTTAGGTTGATATCGAATGTGTGATTTCTGAAAGGCTGTACTTGCAACCGGAAAAAATTGTTTAAACCAATCCAGATATAGAGAATTTCAACAATACCAATCTTCACTGCCCTGGCTGTCAAAAAAATGACTGAAAGGTTTCCAGA
The DNA here is from genome assembly GCA_963971305.1 of Arcuatula senhousia. NCBI lineage: Eukaryota > Metazoa > Mollusca > Bivalvia > Mytilida > Mytilidae > Arcuatula > Arcuatula senhousia. Next base: position 54,129,595 of record OZ020304.1, read on the forward strand.
TACCATTTTCCGTCAGTAAAACGATTTACAGTTAACCATATAGCTACTTTCAAAAATGTGAATTTATAATTTCTCGTTTTCATATTGGCATGTCTGATGCTTAGAATTGAAGTGACGTCAACATGTTTTCTCTGCAGCATCGGGTGATTTAAAACAATTCTAAGATGTTTCTATCAATTTTTTTATTGTAACTTTGCACATTGAAACGTGACTTATTTTAAAACGTAGTAAAACGGGGAAGCCGATACTTAATAGTGTGACTTGGGCTTAAATAAACTTATTTTAGAAAGCATTCAAATGCGTATCCTTTCTTTTGACCGTCAGTATATATGTATAAAAAAATAGAAAGGTTTTAAAGTTATTTTGGCATCAACTGTTGATATTTCACGAAAGTTCTATTTCACTGTTGCTAGCCATAAAATTAGCTTTTATTAAAAATGGAATGATAATAAGGATGAGGCAGCAGTTGGGAACCGAGGAAAAAACCAAAACCAGACGGTTACAACGATCACTAGGTTTTATTAATAACCTATAGCTTTTTAAAATACATACCCTTTTGAGAATTAGCCAATTGATTTTCCTTTCAAAGAATTCCAGTTATAGAAATAAACTACTAGTATCACATAAAAAGTATACAGAAAGATGTCCTAAATGCTATTAATTAATTCCCTAGAAAGACAATTATTCTTGTAAACATGAAGGATTTGTTGAAGGACAGAAAAACTGACGGATAAACATTCTATTTGTTTAAAGGGTGATAAATGAGATGCAAATGCATCTACGTCCATAAAGATGTAGCAATTTATAATAAACAGCTGTTTCATCATGTAAATGTGCAGTATTAATATTTATGGTAGGGATTATGAAATATTACGCCGAAACGAACAATGGCCTTGTATTTCTATACAAGTTTAAACAGGTTTTAAATTATCAAAAACAGCAGATATACTATTATAAAAGTTGAGGCATGAATGTGGTAAATCATGATTTCTCTGCGTCACCTTTGACAAAGTTGCCCCTCGTTTGTTGGTGTAAGTCAAAAAAGTTATACGGAAGACATCATGGTTTCTCTCTCTCAGATGTTAGTTTAACAAGACTGCTTGGTGATAAATGACAATACTAAACCGATGAAATTAGCTGATCAAGACAAAAATCAACTACTTAGTTTTGCTTTACTTCAAAATACGACAATACTAGGGAGAGTGAAAAAATTACCATGTACACAAGGCAAATCGGGGAATCGAGTTTGTAAGGTCGGGTTTAGCTTACGCCAAGGGTCATACATGTACAAGTAGGACTACTACTATCAAGAACTGCATTGGGATTCTTAAAAACGCAAAGAACGTAATATTTGGCGCCTCCGTAATTCGCGATTATTTAAATCCTTACGACCCCGGCATGCATGATTACTCCACCATTAATTGCGCGATTATTTAAAGCCTTACGACCCCGGCATGCATGATTACTCCACCATTAATTGTTTTAAGAGGAACATTATCCACAAGCTTAAGGTCTGCTGCGGGGTTATTATCCAATTGAGACCCGAAAAGGGTGAGTAAAATACTTAGCAAAGCTTCGAAAACATTATGAAGAATGCCAAAAAGAGGTTTTTTTTGCAATTTATGTTTAAGTTTAATGATTTTACAGGCATGGGATACAATGAGAAACATCGTCACTAATATTACTATGCGAGATTGTCAAAATGTAATTACAACATTTTGATCAAATATTACAAAAGAATACCAAATTTATATATCAAAATATATACTGACGGCTAAAAGAAAGGATATACATGTGAATGCTCTGTAAAACAAAGCTTATTAGTACAAAGATACAAAAATTGATCAAAATTATTTAGAAATTGGAACGTTGGGTTAATTTTTTATGGAGCCAGCTCTTCCGGTTGCCAGTACAGCTGTTAGAAATAACAAAAAACTGATATCAGCTGGAAACGCAATGTAAAAAAATGTGTATCATATCATCTCATTACTAAGGATAGCATGTGCTTGGCCGAACTTTGTGCAGGAAAACGACATTGCACAATTCCATTCTAATATATCAAGTCTCTAAAAAATTGTGGACAATAAATGTTGTCTTCTATACATGTAGGAACGAGCAGGTTAGTGTTTAACGCCCTTACAACGTATGTAACACAATGCAGGTTATGAAAAGTCAATGAACATGAAAAGGATGATAAAATAAATATGAAATAATGAAAAAAATGGGGGTAGGATGGAAAAAAGGAACAGTAAATTTTGAAGATCACAGGAAAAGGAGAGAGGTGGAAAGGGGCAGACAATTTAGCCAATCTGTTGCATTCCTTGGCTATGCACAAAGGAATCTTAAACGCGCATAAAGCGTCGCACTATACACAAACGTTGGCCCAATTTGGTCAGCTGTCATGCTTTCCTTATTTCAGACCTGACGAGGGTCACCATATTTAGCCACCTAGGGTACGCACTTGGTTGCGCTGCGGGATGAGCACTAACCCGATGTGAGAATCCCAAGACCCTTAGACGTCTCTTAAGACAATCTATGCTCTGCTGCAGGCCTTTTTGCCATCCAGGCCCCGCATGGGACTTGTATGCATACATGTACAAGCATGTTAGTTAAAACATTGTAACACGTATTTACTTTGAAAGCATTCTCCCACTCATCAAAATGGATATCGTATATCTATCTATCAATTGTTTTGCATGCTCCACGAAAGCTCAAAATATGTAAATAATTATGCAATTTCAGTAAATAATTTTAAAAAAGGATTATAAAAAGAGGTTTTACAAAATAAGCGTAGAATATACTTGCCAACTTTATGATCAAATAATGTGTTTACTCTCGATGACTGAGAACAAATCATTTAATGAATGACAAAACATCTCTTTATATATATTTTGTGAGAAAACAACACCTTATAAGTCACCTGACAAAAACATGCGGTCAATTTTATATAGGATTTTGTTTAATTATTTAAGAACAAATAAACATACATTTTACAAAACCGGTGCTTTTATCTATACGTGTTTACCTGTTCGAATAAAAACAGTATTATTAATTGCATTCTTCTCAAATCATATGGTTTCTATCATTCATACATGTAGGTACATCTAACTGTTGTCGATATTTGATAAAAAAAACTTCATTATGCATAATGTATATAGTATAAGATACACACTTTATTGGACATCCAATCCTGCTTGCCAAAATTAAAAATTTTACCGTCACACATTTTTTGCTCAGCGCTCAGCTACTATTATTCCTATGTTGCTCTTTGGTAACTAGCTTTATGGACCCTATACAAAGTTTCTGTCATTAGGAGCCACCGGCCGTCCCCAAATAGAAAATATGAGATGTGGAATAAGTGTACGCGACACAGCTCAGATAACAAGCGACATTTAAGAAAAAACACAATAGACAACTGCCAGCAGCCTTCAACGAGGCAAGTAGGTGCTGCACGCGGTTCTGCAATTTGCCCATGGTCTAAATAAAATGCATATATTTCAAATCCAGTCCTGAAATAGTCACAGATAGACCCCCTTCTTACAAGGAACAGAAAACATCAAAAAGACAAGTACAAACAAAAGCTTTGTCAACGATTCCTGGCTTAGGACAGGCTCATATAAAATGTGGAGAGGTTAAACTAGTTTTTTGGGCCCAATATTCCCCCTATCAATATTCCCAGACAAAGCACAACAATTAAATAACCATTAGTTTCAAATCGATCAAAGTTCAATTCCACTAGAGAGAACCTTAGACAAAAGACAACAAGAACAAACACAAGGACAGTAAAGAAACTCTCTATAGAACACTCGCTGTTACTGACAGCTAGCTGAGAATCATCAATAGACTGATATTATCGATTTCAAACCCTAAACCCTTGATCACCCAGTGGTGCCTTTGTCAAGAATCTATCTGTCGTTATGCTAGTTTTTCACATGTAAGTTATAAACTTTGCCCATTATTAGACTCAAAGGAGCTAGGAGAAGCACTTCCGGTTACCTTTTCTTCTTTTACATGCAATATTCTTTCGTGATATAAATTAATTCTTACGGTGGAGAAGGACAGTGGTCATGTGACTTGCCCAAAATAAAATGAAATTTAAAAAATATTTTGAGATTTTTGTGTTTTTAGAATCTTTATACCTAGTTTAGGCACATTTTATCAACATGATTAAAATTTCTTTTCTAAAAGTAGTATAAATTCTTAGCTAAAGTATGGTCAAGGGAGGTAATTTGGCAAAAATCATGAAAAATCATCGTTTTTGGCTCCTATCTTTGCTTGTACATAAAAATGAAGGGAAGAAACCCCACTTTGAATTGATTTAAGGTGATGCATTGTTGCAAGATCTATAAAATGTCAAAAAATGAAGGAAATCTATTGACAGGAAAAAAAGTAACGGAACATTTTTGTGTGTTTTTATGGCTTTTCCTGTATACATAACTCATAGTAAAATATTGATTCTTTAACTTGATATAACTCGAAAAGTAGGGAAGAAACCCATGAATTTTGAATCAAATTATGAAAGAGTACATCATTTTGGACATTTATGCAATTTTTGAAGAAAATCTATTGACAAATTAATTTTGGACCCAAGTGCCACGCTCTACCTTAAGGGAGTTTCCCTATCTTTTGCTGAATAATATCATTTCTGATATTACGTTATTTCATACAACGAAATGGAAGACGGATATGATATACATGTACCTTAAAACCAAATTACAACGAAGTGGTTGAATTGGTGTGATTTTGCAGTCTAACTACGCAATAACATATTTTTAGCGTGCCCTGCATATCCTGTTAAATTTTCATGAAATTTTAATTTTATTCTTGTTCAATTTTTAAGATATCACTGGTCTTTATTTATATTATATTTGATCCCTAGTATTTTCAAGGGAGACTTATAATGTTAAAATATTTTAGCTGTAAGTTGGAAATTATAGGTTGACAGGAACTATTATATTTCACGGTGTAACTTTCAACTAAAGATAATGACTCAGTTAAGAAATGAGATTTCCAATCTTTTCAAGATATATGTTACATGATATATGACGAATATATCGGGTTTTTTTTTCGAAAAACAAATTATTTGCGCCTCTATACTATAGTTGCATATATACCGGTAACATGTTTGACGGATGGTGACAAAATGATCCCTACATGTATATGTCACGTCTGCGTATTTGAATATTACATAATAATTTAAGATTAGAATTTTGGTCAGTGTGATCATATTACAGCTATTTACATATTTCCTCTGACGTTCGATTTGGGAAAAAAAAGTGAAAATAAATCCAAGCATCTCAAATGCTGATTAGCAATGAAAAAGCTAGCAATGAAGAAATGACTGATTGTATGTTGAAAAGTAAAACGAGATTAATTATGTGTCGTACACGTGTTACATCATGCAAAGTTGGCAAAAGCACCTACCCTAGATTGTAATTAAAACAATAAAACGTTGGTTAATTACGTGGTGTCACATAGGAGCAACAATATAAACACACCAACCGCAGATCGTATTGCTTATAATAAGTAGCCCTGACGTATTCTTTGTTATTGTCAGATAGAAAGTCAATAAAATTACCACGGAATACCGATTGCTCAACTTTTGACATTGATCACAAACTTCCTTACCTAAGAAGATTGGTTATGGTAATTTTTCAAGGTATTCAAAGGTATTTGCTTCGGAAAACAATCAAGAGTCTTGTATTCCTACGATTTTTCAAACCTGTGACTTTATGACCCAACCCAATAAAAGGCTTTTTTCCTCACTAATTGAGCTTTAATGTTTGTAAATGTCACGTAATTCTGTCTATGCGTTCATAAGTTTTACATCGGAAGTCAATTTCACACGAACGAACGGGAGGAAAACCGAATTCTATACTCCGCCATTTTTGTCAATCTTGCCAATGTTTGACATCTATTACCCATAAATTTAGATCAAGGTCAATCTGAATGATTTAAACCTACTATAGATAATAAAATGAAATCAAACGTTCAGATGATATGTTTACACTTTGAAAACTTTGGCTATTTTTCAATGGATTAAATTTTTGATCAGGTGGATTGATTTATTTTTCTTTCTATTTTATGATTTTTTATTGAGAAAACATGTAATTGAAATTAATTTATAAGAAATGACCACAATATTTTATCTGTCTATTAGAAATGATATGGCACACACTTTCGTGTAACCTGCTTCACCGGTTACACGTACAGCATGTGCCATATTTCTAAAAGTTATTTCTTCATAGACAGAAAACAAATTGTCAGTCCTTAAAAAAATGTGGTAAGGACCCGGGGGGGGGGGGGGGTTACCTTATTATGTAAAGTTGTATGTGGATATATATATGTGTCGTTTTTTAGAATTTATATTAAAATGGGTATAGTTTTAAGACAATTTTATATCAAAATGGGTATGCTTTTTAATTATCATTGAACAAAATCTGGTTTCATATATATATGGGTCCTGTTTTGTCCATTTTTATATACATGTAGATATGCCCAATGCTCTTTCTGTTCTGTTGACTTCAATACTTACGGCAATAAAATCCGGCCTCCAGAAATATTACGATTGTTGTTATTCTAGAAATGGTGTCAATCAAATGTGGATCCTGAAGAATTCGAAAGAACTGATGGAGATTCTTAACTCTAAATCAGTTTCATCTTGTAACAGCATCAAAACATTCGATTTCTCCACACTTTACACTTCTATTCCACATAAACAACTGAAATCGCGATTGGCACAGCTGATTTAATACAGCTTTTTCAAAAAGAATGGAAAACGCAGGTACAAATATCTCGTAGTCGATTATACCAAGACTTACTTTGTCATCAATGAGTCTAAGAAAAAGAACAAATTTACAGAAGACCAAATAATCGACATGCTCAACTTTCTTATTGGCAACATATTTGTTCAGTTTGGTGGACGTGTTTTTCAGCAAACAATAGGGACTCCAATGGGCACTAATTGTGCACCTTTGCTTGCTGATTTGTTTCTTCATTCATATGAAGCAGACTTCTTACAATCTCTTCTAGTCAAAAAAGACCGTAGACTAGCTCTCTCTTTTAATCTCACGTTCCGTTATATTGATGATTTCCTTTCACTAAACAATTCTCGATTTGGTGACTTTCTCCATCTCATATATCCCCAGGAGCTTGAGATAAAGGACACAACGGATTCTAGGAAGTCTGCTTCATATTTAGATCTACATCTCGAAATTGACTCACAAGGAAGACTTTCAACAAGGCTCTATGACAAACGTGATGACTTCAACTTTCTAATCGTCAACTTTCCCTTCTTGTGTGGCAACATTCCGTCCGCTCCAGCTTATGGAGTTTACGTATCTCAATTGATTCGTTACTCCAGAGCGAGCGGAACTTACATCGATTTCCTTAGCAGAGCGACACGTCTGACGCAAAAATTGCTCACACAGGGTTATGTTGCTCCTCGGTTGCTGTCTTCACTCAAGAAATTTTACGGAAGACATCATGCACTTATAGACAAATATGGGGTTTCGATCTCTCAGATGAGTGCAGATGTTGGTATGTCATAGGGTGTTGTTTTGTCGTCCTTTACCGTATTTAACACGTACGCTGAATGGACTATTGGCAACGCGACGGGTGTGCTATAGCAAGCAGGAACTGCTTACTCTTCCGGAGCACCTGAGTTCACTCTTGTTTCGACTGGAGTTCGCGTTGTTGATTGATATTCAGTTATTTTGTGTTTCAATGTTTTACATGTTGTCTGTTTTTGTCCCGTTCTTGTTAGTGTTTACTGGTTTTGTCTCTGCCCTTTCGGACTTTTGACATTCGGATACCCCATTGGTACCTCTGCTTCTTTTATGTTTATGGTAATACACAAAACTAAAAAAAGAGGAAACAGCTTAATTTTAAATTGATTACTTTTGAAAAAATAATAATAATACATACATGTAGTTTACAAAAACAAAATACTGAAATTGAATCTTTTAATTAAAGTGTATGCGCATGCACATTATTTTGTTTTCTTTTCATCTCAACAGTCTTGTACATCGCAATACTCCCACCTAATATTAAAAATATATATATTTAACTATACAGTTTACTAGATATAAATATTGGTCATTAAAAATGTCGATTTAATGTAAATACACTGTAGAAATAAAGGACATGAAAATTGTCAATTATTTTATATTTTATATTTTATATTTTATATAAATATGGGTCCTGAAAATTTGAAGTATTATATGAATATGGATATCGAATTCAAATCGAAAATGGCACATCCCCACAGAAATAGTTACCAAGTTACCCCTGACCCCTTCCGGGGGGGGGGGGGGGGGGGCAAGGAATTTTAACAAATGAAATGAAAATGAAATGATAGAAAAAAAACATGAATATGATGATGTTTATATTCTAACAAGTTTATTCAAAGGTTTTATGTTGATGGTAACACACAAAACTAAAAAAAGAGGAAACAGCTTTTAAATTGCTTACTTTTGAAAAAAAAATAATACATATATGTAGTTTACAAAAACCAAAATACTGAAATTTGATCTTTTAATTAAAGTGTATGCACTGCGCATGCACATTATTTTTTTTCGACTCAACAGTGTTGTACATCGCAATACTCCCATCTAATAGCGGGGTCGGTAGTGTAGCACCATGGTATGGTGTCTCCCGTGATTCGACAATAGTTCGTGCCTAAATCCGATGGTTCCGCGGGTGTTAACTTTCTGACATGAGGATAATCTGTATCCCATCGTTGACAAGTAAGTCCGGTTTTGGTGCAAGATATTCCACCACGATATTCTGTGCCAAGGGTAAAACAATCATGACCTGTGAACAGTATATAGAAGAATAAAAACATTAAAGTTGGAACGTACCTATTACTATTAAAACTGATGGTAGTCTGCGAATGTAGCCTTTATATCCTCTCAAATGATATAAAAGAGAGTCGGAAAATGGTACACGAGAATCAGTCAACAAACCAATTAAGTTGTACATGTAGTAGCCAGCTGAAGATGTATTAATATTTATTCGAATAGATAGTCATTGTGTGCAGGAGAAATAATTGGAAAACGCGTCAAAGGATTTGAATGATATTTTGCACATCTCTTAAGTACAACAAAATACAGGTCGAGTTTGATTTCCAACATGATCCGAAAAATAGTTCTGAGATCATAGGTCACTTTGAAAAATAAAAATTTCATGATTTTTTTTAGTTTCCAACCAATAACTTGAAAACGCGTCAAGGGATTCAAATGATATTTTGCACAGCTGTTTAGTACAATTAAATACAGGTCAAGATCAATTTCAATTTCCAGCATGATCTGAAAAATAGTTTTTGAGATTGACCACTTTGAAAAATCAAATTTTATGAACTATTGATATATCGTGGCGGGGTATCATTTAATGTCCCATTAGATGCCCTATTTTTCTTTATGATTTAAACTTAATGTATATTTTCTTTGTTCAAACTCTCCAGCTTTCACAATGGATGCCTTAGAAAGATTCTCAAGATATTTTGGCCTCGTAAGATTACCAATAAACTGCTACATGAAAAAGCAGGATCAGAAGACATGACAACTCTTCTGAAGAAAAAGCGATGGAGATGGATTGGCCACATATTAAGAAGAAATAATGACGACCTAGCCAAAACTGCGTTAAGGTGGACACCAGAAGGAAGACGAAAACAGGGAAGACCTAAAATAACATGGCGACGTACTATTGAGGCAGAAATGAAAGAACTTAAAACTAGCTGGGGTGAACTAGAGAAAAAGGCACAGAACAGACAAGATTGGAGATCACTAGTCCTTGCCCTATGTGCCTCCGGGTATAACAAGGACTAGGTAGGTAGGTATATTTTCTTTGCTTAAGAAACTACAATGTGTATGGATATTTTTCCAGGTGCGAATCTGTATACTCTGTATGGTCCCATGGCTTTTCGGGACAAAATTCTAAGTTTTAGGAGGTTTTAGAAGGTACCTGAAATTTTCATTTTTTCCTTCATGAATTTTAATAAAAATGAATTTTTAACAATATAATGTAAACAAGATTTTCCCACGTTTCATATGTGAAATAAAAACGTTATGCATTTAGCAACATTTCTATCAAAAATATTTTTTATTAACAACCACATGTACATTTAGAAAGTGCTGTACTATCTTTCGTAGTGCATCGTAAAAGGCCTTCACAGGCGACGACTCTTCACAGGCGATGACTTCACGCACGTACGTACCTATTTGACACCGTGGAACCTATGTCGAACACGAGAAAGCAAATAACTTTACGCAAGGAAGAATAGGCTAAATTAATTATGATTGGAGACTTCGTCCCAGAATTAAGTACCGTCGTCCCGTGCCCATAAGACTGTTGATCTTATTTGATTAGGTTGTACTATATGATGTGAGCATTGTATAAAAATGACTCATCTGGTAATCGGAAATGATCGTTGACTCATACAAGCAATCTGCGATTAAGGGCAGGGTCAATGTCCATATGCTGAAAGCGGACAAGACAACATAACATTTATGAGCACCTGAACGCCTTGTGTTTGGGTGATAAAACCCTCATTCTTTACTACGATGGTACATGTAACGGTCATAAAGCATTTCGAAAACTGTAAAAACAAATATATTCAAAATGTTTCACTATTTGCCTTAACCATAAACAAAATTAAGTCATTTTTTATTTTGTCTTCTAAAATTGTATCTTGCATCTGTATTAAACTGATGTCATCTAGATATTTGATGCCTTACCTGAACAGGAAAGACCTAGCTTTGTCGTGTTCCAATTTTCCCCTGTTTCACAATCTGCATACAATCGACATGTTGCTATGGGCTAAGGATCTGCTCCGAAATTGATACATCTATAGTTTGCCCTGACAATATCATTAGGTAAGATAGTATATGTCACAATCTGGTCTTGGCGTAGTGTTGGTGGGGCTAGGCAGTCTACTGTAATAAAATAGACGCAGAAATTAAACTGAAATGCACCAAACAACTTTTCATTGTGCCATTTTAAGCTCACCTGACCCGAAGGGTCTTGTGAGCTATTGCCATCACTTGGAAAAATCCTTTGAAAATCTTCTCTGAAACGACTGAAGGGATTACTTTGAAACATTGCACACTTCATTTATGGGATGTCCACTACCAAGATTGCACAAATGGTGACCACCGTCCAAACAACATGGCCGCAGTTACTAAAAAAGGACGGGGTCAGACTATTGTGTTATTGGCTTATAAATCAAAAGTATAAGACATAAATGAAACCTGATTCCCTGCTACTGCTTCAGCATCAAAAGCTCTACAAAAGTCTTTATTGAGTCGAAGTTGTCAGATGATCCCTTATAGGAGTTACGACCCCTTTAAGGTGAAAAATAGCATTTTTTCATGTTTTTGGCCTTTAGAATGAAAACTATAGCAGATAGAGAGAAGCTGTTGCTTGCTTAAATGTTCAGCTCATAAAGCTCTACAAAAGTCTCAATAGGGTCAAAGTTGTCAGATGATCCCTTATAGGGGTTACGGCCCCTAAAATAACGTTTTTCATGTTTTTGGCTTGTAGAACGAACACTATAGCAGATAGAGAAAAGCTGTTGCTTGCTTAAATGTTCAGTTCATTTAGCTCTACAAAAGTTTTCATAGGGTCGAAGTTGTCGGATGACCCCTCATAGGGGTTATGGCCCCTAAAATAACATTTTTTCATGATTTCGGCCTACGGCTTCAGAATGAAAACTATTGTAGATAGAGAAAAGCTATTACTTGCTTAAATGTTCAACTCATTTAGCTCTAGAAAAGTCTTTATAGGGTCGACATCAATACCAGGTAAACGATACAGGCTCCTGGGAGCCTCTTGTTTTAAATTGTCGCTTGTTTATGTTGCCTGTTTCGTGTACACTTATTCCACATCTCATTTTCTTCTATACCAAAAAGACGTCTTCAAGAAGCAAAATACAATTAGACACCCTTCTTACCACAAGTTGTGACAGTTCTTACATTTATTTATATAAAATTATGTTTACAATAGGAAAGCGTTTCCTTTTTAACAGTAAACCAATTGTTGACAAAGACAAAAGAAAATACTTTTATCAACCCCTAGAAAATATATGTACGTGTTCTGTGGAATCCAATGGGGCATGAACGTAAACACGTTAGAGATAGCTATGAATAGACTATACGTGTACGCATCGCGTATACTTTTCCAAAATAATATTAAAAATTTTAAAATAAAACATTATTTTAAAAAAAAACCTTGGTGTTTCCTCAAAACAGGAAAACAATCTTCGACTAGTTTAATAGTTGCGAGATCAATGTTTACAAATTACAAAATTGTAATTTAGATTGGTTTGATAGCTCCTGAAGTCAAAGGAAACAACATGTTTGTATAAATGGAACGATTTCCGACTGGTCATTTATTAACACTGGAGTTACACAAGGTTCTATACTCGTTCCCTGTTATTTATTATACTTTTAAACGACATTTAAATTGTCGGCGCAGGCATTAAAATGTTCACTGACGATGCTATTCTCTACGTAAAGGTTGATAGTCCGAACACAGCAGCGGTCATCTTTTAAGCAGATATAGAAAAAGTCAACCGATGGGCACTAAAGTGGTTAGTTAAATTTAACCCGCAGAAAACTTAAACTATGCTCATTCCACGAAAAGTGATTAAGCTTGAGCATCCTCCGCTGAAGATGAACGACTACACCATAGAAGAAGTCACAAGTCATGAACCCCTTGGTATATGGTTTCAGACAACGGGTTGTGGAATAACAGTGATTTTTCTAGCGCTCGCCACTTTCGTCATTGGCGAAAAGATATTCTAATTGACGAAATAATTCCAAACCATTTTCGCCACTTAATTTTTCAAAAGTGTAAAAAAAATTTCGTCTTTTTTTAGCCTCTTTAGCTATATATTCAATTTGAATATATAGCTAAAGAGGCTTTTAAACGGGTTAATATTCTTCATTGTCTTCGTTTAATCTTAGACAGATCGAAGCTATGAAAGTAATAACGGGCGGAACGAAGCTTACTCCGATTACAAACTTAAACACGGAAACAGGATGGGAGAGACTAATAGACAGTCTAAAAAAACATCGAGTTTTAATGATGCACAAATCGTACATTAAGAAAACCCCGAAATACCTAAGATATATTTGTTGCCGAAAACGTTTTCTAATTGTCACCGGCATTATCAGCAACAAAATCAAAACTTGACGGAAATCAGAACAAGGACAAACTTGTAATTTAGATAGTAACTACACAAAACCATTAAATTATGGAACCAAATTCCTCTTGATGTTCGCCAAAATTCATCCATAAATATCTTGAAAAACCACCTACAAAGTGATATCAAGAAATTTCCACCTTAAACTCAACAAAAAAAGGGGGACCCCAAAAATCAATCCCATCCATTCTTTCAAGATAAGGAAATACTGGGAATTTTATCATACTTTGAGAGTTAAGAAAAAAAGTTTGCTCAATGATTACTGCTTACCTGCCTACATGGTCTAGTGTAGCTTAAAAAAAGTAAAACCGGTACTCTCACTTAATCACTTATTCATGCTCATTTATTTAGTGTATTTACCTGATTTCTTAATATACATGATACAATCACGATCATGTTTCATTTTGCTCCGTAGAAAGTTGATATCGCTGTGACTCAGCAAACATTTACTAGACGTTTTGTCTATACAAGAAGCAGTGCATTGTACATCTCCAAGGCAATACATGACGCATTGGTTAGAGTCGGCTTTCGTTGTCATAAACATGCTATGCGTAAGGTCAGGAGACATGCACTTATCGAATTCCACAACGAATTCATAAGAGCGATGATTTTCTGCAGTTAAAGATAGCCTTATCAAACCTAAGAAATATTCTGCACATATATAAAATTTCATTTCAAATATAGATGCTGTCACCTAAGATGCTCTTATATACATGCTAAGATCCGTTGGCTTTTAATTTGATACTTAGATTAGATAAGGTGAACATATCATAAAAGCCAGTAATTATTTCCTTATTAAAGCTGTTTTAATCTTTTTAAGTACTAAACAAATGCAATTTTAAAATTGATGATCTTTTTCAATTGTTAAAACAAGTTATATAGTTTATTAGATAACAAAGTATTGAAATAAGCAACAGGCCATGTGGTTTATGTTTTCTAAAAGGTCTAAAAGAAGCAAAACAATGCATCAATATTCGAGAGTCAAAAAGCCCGAAAGGACAGCGAAAAAACCGGTCAACTCGAATGAGAACAGAACAAAAAAAAAAAAAAAACAATTAAACAGAAAAATGCAAAATGTTATCGTTGCCTTTAGATGATTTTGGATGTTTCACTTAGTCATGGAAAAATGTTTCCTTTTTAAAATCGATGTGTTCCGAAGGGATTGAAGAAGACATATCATGCTTTAAAATAATATACTAGTAAGGTCTTTAAAATTGCGAATATTACCCCCCTAGGGTGCTCGGTAATTCAAATTATGATTTTCAAAAAATCTTTGGCAATTGAAAGTCAAGGCATGATCACAGGCGCTAGGGTACAAACTGTGCTTTCTTGGCTTTTATCGTTATTTCTTGCTTATTTGTTTATAAAACCCTTCTGTACCCCATAAATATATGATATGCGCATGTCTAACCTATATTTCTAATGTTTTTCATACTGCTGATATTTACCCTTCTACTAAAAAAAACACTTAGTAGAAGGGTAAATATCAGAAGTATGAAAAACATTAGAAATATAGGTTAGACATGGGCATATCATATATTTATGGGGTAAAGAAGGGTTTTATAAACAAATAAGCAAGAAATAACGATAAAAGCCGAGAAAGCACAGTTTGTACCCTATCGCCTGTGGGGATGACCCTTAAATGGTTTCATGTTCAAAGGATGGGTTGCGATAAGGCCCTATTTTGGCCCATCTATAGGCGAAAAAGAAAAAGTTTTTCATAGCATGTTACTTTATTATATCTTATTTTGTAGCAAAATGATTGTGCTGTTGTAAAAGACTACTTTTAAATACTTTTGCACGCACACAGCTCCGAAAATCGGGTTCAAAGTTGACCCATTTTGAATGAAAATTTCATCTTGATTTAAAGAAAATTTCAAGGTAGGGCTTCCATAAATTGAAATTTTGTGCTAAAATACTTGAAATCAGTGTTTACAATTCTATAAAAGGTTCATCATTTATATACATTGTACATCACTTTAAACAACAATTTTGAAATTGAAATGACCGCTAATCTCAAGAACAACGAAGAAAACGGAGAAATTTCGCACATTTTTTAACTACTGACAACAAGTTCTAAAATTATAGTCTTTTTAAATTTTCATTATGTCTATGACGCGGAACCAGCTTGAAATATTCATAAAGGATGTATTTTAGTAATAAAAGTTTTTGGATGAAATATGGAGCTGGTTCCACGTGCAAGGCTAAACCTCCTGGAAGGATATATATCACTCATTTGTGCAACTTTCCCTTACGCACAATGTTAAAATCATTTGTGGTGGTTCATTTCAAGCACAATATACTAAAAATAAAATAAGCATTTCAACTACAGACATTTATTTTAAAAAAATAGAAATATTGACCTTTCCAACAAGACATTTTGTGATAGAATTTACTTAATTTTATTTTTGACTTTCGCGGTGGGCTGAAAAGGGGTCTTATCGCAACCCATCCTTTTGATAATCAGAAGACATTTGGACAAATAAAACTTAAAATGGGGCAAGTTTTGCTCTCAATTAGGCTGATCTGGCAAAGAAATGCAGTTACACTGGTTAAGGCTCGTAGATCGGCCATCTTGAATTTAAAAAAAAAAACATTTGCCAAATGAAGTCTTTCAGGGACTTTAAGTTACACCATTGCTTTCAAAGTTATTAAAATATTGCTTCTGGACAAAACTGCATGGTTTTCTCTGAGATATGCACTTAATATAATAAATGTACAAGCCAATTCAATTTATTTTCATAACTGCCTATTGTTATGGAAGTGCCAAATTTGACACAACTGAAAATTTCCTTATCAATTAACTAAAATTACATTATTATGTTGTATACGTATCACTACTGATTACCACAAGGCTTGTGGGACTTTCATCAATTTCATTGGTCTGACACAAAAACTGCTTACACAAGATTAACCCTAATATTGCAACTCGTTCTAGTTCGTGTTGATTGGTTTTTCATTTGCACTTTCGGACCTTTGACATTCGAACGCCCAAGTGATACACATGTACCCCTTTCTCTCATTAGCTAACATCTTTAAAAAAAAATATGAATATTGGTCCATAAATGGCTTTATATTTCAACTGATTTGTTATTCCAAAGCCAGGGGGACTTGATTTTCTTGATGGATCGTCTTGTCTGACGAAACAATTCCATTTCTTCACAAAAGAAATTTTACTGAAGAAACTTTGTGCTAGTAGACTAATATTGATTCTATTTCCCTGATCAGTTCAAATGTTGAGTTATCAAAGGGATTTGTTCGTATGATTCGCAGAATTTACCATTAGCAACGCGATGGGTGTGTTGCAATAAGCGGGACTGCTAACCCTTCTCGTTTGCGTTATCTGACTGTTGACATGTAAATCACAGGCGTTTGGGTCCAGGATTTTATTGTATTATAAATAACGTGTATATAAAAATTTTCATAGTTACTGTAGTTACCCGAAGGGTCATGTGAGCTATTGCCATCACTTTGCGTCCGCCGTCCGTTCGTCGTCCGTCGTCCGTCGTCCGTTAGCTTTTTTCAAACATCTTCTTCTCTGAAACTGCTTGGCCAATTGCAGCCAAACTTTATATGGTTGTTCCTTAGGGTATTGTGCAAAAAGTTTGCGTTGGGATTTTTGATACGTCAAAAAACATGGCCGCTGTTACTAAAAATAGAACAGGGGGGGGGGTCAAATATAGTTTTTTGCAAATAACTCAAAAACGGTCACAGATATCAAAATTCTGGCATGGGTAAAAGTGATCAGCACCATAAGATCTACCTGCCCAGAAATTTTGTAAAAGATCCAACAACCGATGTAGGAGTTATTGCCCTTTTTCTGGATTTTTTTTCAAAATTTTGCACTTATTTAGCCCTATATCTTGAAAACTGTACAAGATATTTTAAAAATTCAAATTGCATATGATTAAGCACGTCAAGATCTACGTTTCATGTAATTAAGTCAAAGCTGTAGAACCATTTCTTTTAGGAGTTATGGCCCTTAAAGCGTCAAAATTTACCATTTTTCATTACTTTTCCCCTGAATTTCAAAGATAAACTTATCTGACACCATACATCCAACTTCAACCAAACTTGGCACAGTTGCTAAATAGCATAATTGCTACAATTCTATCGTTCGGATTTTTGATTCGTCAAAAAATATGGCCGCCATGGCTAAAAATAGAACATAGGGGTAAATTGCAGTTTTTTGCTAATTACTCAAAAATAGTTACAGATATCAAAATTCTGATCGGAGACAAAAGTGATTAGCATTTCAAGATCTACCTGCTCTGAAATTTTCAAGAAGATCCAACAATTGACATAGGAGTTATTGTCCTTTTTCTGGATTTTTGGAAAATTTTGAACTTATTTAGCCCTTTATCTTGAAAACTATACAAGATATTTTAAAAATTCAAATTGCATATGATTAAGCACGTCAAGATCTACTTTTTATGTGATTAGGTCAAAGCTGTAGAACCATTTCTTTTATGAGTTATGGCCCTTAAAGCGTCAAAATTTACCATTTTCCATTGTTTAATAGCTTATCTGCTACAACTCTATTGTCAGATTTTTTATTCGTAAAAAAACATGGCCACCATGGCTAAAAATAGAACATAGGGATAAATTGCATTTTTTTTGCTTTTAACTCAAAAATGGTTTCAGATATCAAAATTGTGTAAGAATCAAAAGTGATCAGCATGTTAAGATTTACCTGTCCTGAAATTTCAAAAAAGATCTGACAGCTGATGTGGGAGTTATTGTTCTTTTTCCTAATTTTAACCAAATTTGCACTTTTTAAGCCCAATATCTTAAAAACTAACCAAGATATTTCAGAAATTTAAATCGCATATGGTTTAGCACAATACTATCTACAAATATATGTATCTGTGTAAATCAGGTGAGCGATTCAGGTTCTTGGGAGCCTCTTGTTTATTACACAACCCCGGCAACATGTTCCGTTCCTGGTAAGATTGGAGACAAAGAAACTTCATACAGGAATGAGGTAAAGGATTAGATTGGTAGACAATAGCCATAATAGCGGGTTACTCTATTTATTCATTTTTACCACAACCTTGTGCCCTGTTACGGTTTGTCTATACATGTAAGTCTATCAAACTTGTCTAAACCCATCTTTTTTTTCTGAGTGTCATAAGCAAGGAATCTGTGTAATCTTAGGTAGTATAAAAAGAATCGAGGTTATTATTCTTGATTTGAAGATTGTCAGCTTGTAATTTGTCATTTGTTAGTTTGTAACTTATTAATTTGTAAATTGTTGATTGAAAGTTCTTGACCGGTTAATTAAAGATACATTTTATAAATTGTTGCTGTGTATCGCCTTACTTTTATTAAGAAATAATTGATTCGCATCTTCTTAGTTGGTGCATTGCAGATTTTGCTGTTGTTATTTCTTAGTAATATTTATTTAGGAACTATTGTGAAGATTTAATGATTTCAGAAGTTTATACAATTGAATCTTGTATTTTTTTTTTATATACTTGACTGCATCAATACATTTTATCTAAATCCAACTTAATATAACAGTAAAATACCTGACCAGGTCATAGAATAAAAGAATAACACCAAATTCCAAAACGGGTAGGTAAACAGTTAATTTGTTAGAGAAGGAGGCTAAGCTTCATGCACGTAATAGATCCCTTTGTGGACAGCCTTGTAGTGCACCACATATAGGCTTAATTTTCCGCCCCTACCAACCTCTAGAGCCCCTTTTCAATAGGTTTGCTAAATTTCCCCTCCTACCCACCTCTCCCCTATTCCTGTGGTCTTCAACATTTACTGTTCCTTTGTTTCCTATCCCACCCCCATACTTTATTTCTCATCACCATTTCATGTTCATTTTATCATCCTTTTCATGTTCATCGCCTTTCAATATACGTAGCCTACAAGTGTATAGGATTGCAAGTGCGTTAAACACAAACTCACTCACTCTGTATGCATATTTTAAGGTATAACCGCTCACCATCAGTATTTCAAGACTTTCAATGAAATTATTTGAAGTATTGAAAAAAGTACACAAAACCAAAAACTCGTTTGAACCGGATGCCATATCCAGCGCCGAGGATCAATACAGTCAAGCATATATATAATACCGGGTGGGACGCACAATAATTTATTTTGTCAGCTGACGGGAAAAATACGTTGTATGGTCAAGTTTAAAATTTGGACACATGAGAAAGACTGCGTTCTGTGTGTCTTCAATCCACAATCCATTGTGTCCAAAATTTCAATATTCACCAATTAAAATTTTGTCGGATTACAAATAAAACAGCTCGGTCTTTTGGGTTCCAATCGGTTCAATGTGTTCGACTACCCGTTGGTTCTTCCAAAAGACAATATTTATCATACTTGTTTCATTTACGTTACCGGTATTTTATTATCGCTAATTATGCAAAAAAAGGATTGGTTAAATGTTACTGTATTTGATAATATTTCAGAAATTTATGTGCCAGCATCCTTTATTCATCTGTTATGTATACGATACTACAAACACATCAGCTTGGTCAAAATCTGTAAATACAAGGAAAACATTAAAGCCACCATTAATCGAAATTGATATCCAGTGTTAAAAGGAAAAGTTTTGTTAAGAAGTGATTTTTTCCCTAATTTTGAGTGAACACGCATTCTATTCGGCATAAAAATGTACTTTTCTTTGCTTATGACATTGCAGATAAAACATATGTTCAAAACAGCTTTTTTGTGATAGTTTTTTCTGTTACATGTATATTTCGTGTCGATATTAACAACAATTTACAAGAGGATTAATTTTGTTCCGTTTTATGATTAGATGCATGGAAGCAACGATACAAAATAATAAGCTACTACATGTAACAATATCGTAACCTACCCTGTAATTTCATACCAAACTGTTCTGTCACTGCATATGCAAATGTTGGGATGTTGTTATTAAATGTTATCGAACCACAAGATGATTTTTCACATACCATCATCCATATCCCAAGACTGTTCACCTCCGTTACCGCAAAATTTTGGCTACGAAGTTGAATTAATCTAAAATGAATTAAATAAGCAACTATTTCAATCGAAAATTCATTATTTTGTACATCGTGATCATTTTTTTATATATAGTTTTATATAACACATATAGTGGAAATTGATAAGAAGAAGCTCTTTTTGTAATCCTTAACCTACAAAACGAAAGTTAAAACCCCAATACACAATTATTCTCCTTACAAGTATCAAATCTATTAGAACAAATCTCACGAAGATCGGCCAATAAATGACATCATTTTAATTTTTCAAAACTATCAAAATTCGGGTGATTTGAAAGGGATCTAGAAAAAGTTCCATTTTTTGCACGTTCTTGCGTATTCTTGTGTAATGAATATTTCCTACTGACTCTTTTTCAAAACATGAATATCAGAAAAAAAATTGAAACATCAAAATCTCTCAGCCTACACAAGGCGGCTACATTCATGCCGTGTAGCTACTTATAATGTCCTATAATATATGGGGTCAATGTGTGACGACAACTACATGTACCCAATAACTCACGCCGTTTATTAGAGCAGATAGAATATACATACTGATCCAATGAACCTGCTCGAATGCCATCATTAATGGTCTTCCATGAGCTGTCCTGCAGAAACTCAGTTTTAAACCAGTCATGTTTACCGGGCTTTCTGTTAGGAAAACCTCCAAATGTAAGATACGCTACCTGCTTCCCAGCTTTAAACATTCTGACATGTATCTTTAAATGAGAAATGCATATATATATACAATCTACGGATATCGTGGATAATCATACGAAAGACCATGGCGTAGGTATCAAACGAACGATGCTGAATACGATCTGTCATCATCAGCGATTGTATGAAAAAAATTGGAAGACCGGAAACTTATAAGTATCGATTCTTGATATTAGGTATCGTATTTGATATTAGATTTTGTTTTGTCTTCCTTTACCGGATTTGACACACTGGATTGGAAATTGGCATCGCAACGGGTGTGCTATAGCAGGAACCGCTAATTCTTCCGGGGCACCTGAGTTCACTCTCATTAAGACTACAGTTCGCGTTGTTAGTTGATATTCAGTATAGTTTTGTTTGTCCTGTCCTTGTTTGTGTTTACTTGTTTTGTCTCTTTCGGACTTTGACATTCGGATGCCCATTTGGTACCTCTGCTTCTTTAGAAATAAACTTTTAGATCATCTCGGATAGTGTATGCATTTCATACAATGTGATAGTTAAAAAGATATAAGAATTAAAACATTTAAGAAAACATGTGCAGTTCGGGGTGCAGTTCTAGATCTTCTAATTGTTCAAGAAAACATTGAATTTTTTCTACATTCTGGGCATAAAGTATGTTTTTATATTATAACTTGTTACAAAAATTGTATATGATTTGTCACTTTATTCTACAAATGCTTTAAACCAATTACGCCTGAAGATAATATCTATGATAAAGGAAACTTTTAAAGAATAATAAGTGTTTAATTACCTTATTAATGACAAATTCGTGGCGATTCCAGTGATCTAGGAAGGGGCTTCTATAGTGCTGAGTGCAATTAGTAGTTTCAAAGCTTCGGCAACTCATTTCTGGGACATACGAAGAATTTGTTGGAAATGTATGTTTGAATGCTTCCATAACTGGTTGTCCGTTATGTGCAGTGCCTCGAAGTAAAAGTGTTTCATTTTGAAGAAAGCTATCTTTATCTGTAACAAAAGTAAACTCTGTTAAGAACAGCTATAATTATAAAACAGTCAATCGCCCTCGGTTTTTGTATCCTATCAAGACAGTTTACCACGGGGTATGACCGGCTATCGCTTTCCTCTACAAACTGAGGACAGTCCAAAACAAAATGAACGATGCATGATTTAAAAAAAAACGATAGGAGAAAAATATTGACGACAGACTAGGATTGAACTGTTTAAAGTCATGCACAGGTAAAATTCTATGAACTGTTCTCAGTTTGCCAGTGTTAACCGTAGCCGGTAATATATACCCAGTGTTTATGAAAAACATCATGTCCCCATAGATCTAGAATTACGGAATTTCTATCTCTCATACGAGTACTGTATGTGGGGTTGTCATAGCTTTTTAGTATTGTATGGATTTATACAACACGCCGAAAATGCGAACCTGTCCGTAGCAACCAAGTTTACTCTTGTTCTTACGTCAGTCCAAGGTGCTGATGGCAGTTTACTTTTTGGTTGATTGGTTTTGACCAAGCTTTTAAAGACTTCCGACTAAATGATACTCATTTGGTACTCCTTCAAACTGGTGAACGGATCATCAAAACCTAGGTGATTCTTACATTGTAGATTATCACTGCATTTAGTTAAAGAAGAGATCGCCATTTTAATATTCCTATCTGACCATACAAATTACTCACCCATAATCTTCTTGTACATTACACAGACATCAATACTCATTGTCTTGCTCAGTTGAGATTTGGCATCACTATGAGTAAGGTAACATTCCCCGGAATTCTTATTAAAACTCGAGGCTGTGCATTCTTCATCTGAGAGGCAATACAAAACACATTGTTTTGAGTCGGTCCTTGTAATAGCTTTATAAATGAGCTCATCAGAAATGCATTTTCCGGACTCAGTCTCAAACAAACTGGAGCGAAAATTGCCCTTTGTTGAGATCACTATCCCATGAACAAAACAGAGAAGTAGTTTTAGTTTCAATAATTGAATAAACGCAAGTTTAATCATTTCAAGATGCTTTCTATGAAAAGTTTTACGCTAATTTTATATAAAATGACCTAACGTCTAATTTTATATTCTCAAGCATTCCATTTTAAATTAAAAGATAAAATCACAGAAACCGTTAAGAATTTGGTAAATATTTCCGTTTTTTCAAACAGTACCAAAGTACATAAATACTTTTTAGAACATACATTAATCTGTGTGCTTTGATTGAATTAAAAAAGCAATAAAGTCATCGATATAAAAGCATATGGTCAATTTCAATTAAAGCTATACTTTTTGATTGTAAAACAACTTTACAAAATAATAAAGTTATGACCAGATGGTTAATAAAATATGCAACGGATATTAAAAAAACCATTTTTAAATAAAACCATATGGTCAACTTTCACAAAAGATACGTTTTGATTGTTAACACCCATACAAAATATAACTTTATGACATGGCGAGATGATAACCTTAATATTAATATCTATAACTATTTCCACTATTGCAAAAATGTAAACACCTTTTATTGAACCAAATAACAAGAAATATAATCATAATCAATTTATACGATATTTATAATAATAACAATCAGGCAGGTAGTTTTACATAACTGAGGCATAATAATTCAAGTCGCCAAAAATGGGTAAAAGATAGGGTATCATTGGAGCCAAAAAGCTTGAAAATATTTTTGTTGTTGCAATATTTAATTTGGGCCTTTATCACATAAACTTCTTAATTTTAGCATTATATAATCTCAGTTTTCTTATAGTTTCTGTAGTTCAAGGAAAACCTTAACGACGAACTGAAACGTTGTCTTCAAATTTTTTTAAGCTTTAAAAACAACTATATTTTTGACTGAAAAAGAATATAACTGTGGTCATTTTTGCAGGTCTTGACTAATTAAATTTATGCACTTTGCCTTTTTTCTATATCCATTAGCGATCTCTGCTATTTAGTAGCTTTTTTCTATATATAGAAATCCTGACCGATTAATCTACATTTTGATGCATTTATTTTCAATCTAGAAATTAAATCAAAGAATCCATGCCACATTAGATTTTAGTAGATGTTTTCCTTTTTGGAAGTGGAAATTTAAGTCCTAGTAAATTTAGATGCATTATTATTCACAGTTTTTACTATGAATATAGCCCCATTAACATGCACAAATTATGAATATAACGTATGTAAATTAACATGTGCAACTTTACACTCATGTAAAAGCAAATTTATTTGCTTACCATTTACATGAGTTTTATGTTAAGTGTGTAGAAGCAAAGGTGTACCAAAGGGGTAATCAGTATCATAAACCGTAAAGACAAAGACAAAACCGGCAGACAAAAATCATCACAACAAAACAAACCACATAACAACATAAAACACAAACACACATAACAACAAAACCGCACTCAGCAACGCGAACTCAAGTCGAAACGAGAGTGAACTCAGGTGCTCCGGAAGAGTAAGCAGTTCCTGCTTGCTATAGCACACCCGTCACGTTGTCAAAGATCGATTAAGTGTTGGTCAAATCCGGTAAGGATGACATTACAAAACTATATGTCAAACCAACATCTGTGCTCATCTGAGAGATAGAAATCCCGTATTTGTATACAAGCACATGATGTTTTATAAATTTATTCAAAGTTTACTGGACCAATATGAAGCTATAGTACATATACCCCTATGTTATCTCATTACAGTCATTTTGTATACCCCTAGGATTTGCAAATGAAGGGACATATTTCTTCTGAAATTAATGGCTGATAGAGCTTTAAACCCCTTTCGTCCCATATGTGCCTTTAAGGGTGCCCAGTTTTATTGATAGAGGAAACGGTGGTACCTATAAGAAACCCCTAGTCCTAGTCAGACAACTGTGATTGTTTTTGTAAATTACAAAGTGAACTCGACTTGACAAGTTATTGGTGTTTTCTCACCCTCTGCTGCCAAAATACTTTTTTCTATCAAAAATAATTTACAGATTTTTTTTTTTTAGAAAAAACCAAGGCCCAACCTTCAAGCTAAGTTATCGGTCCCTTATGATATTTGTAAGTTTAATATTATGCGATTTTCCTAGCTAGTAAGTCGCCTCCTAAACAGAATAATAAGAAGAAGATCAGGTACATGTAGGCCGGTGACCAAACATTTAAAAGTCGATTATTTAAAGAGTTTAATTTCATTTTATAACATACAGCTGAAAATTGGTATATTATTAGCAAAATAATGGTTCTTTCATTTTAGCTTGGTCGTCAAAAAGTCGTATGGTGCGTTTTTCGTAAAATCGGTTCAAAAGTCAAAATTTATACTTAAAAATGAAAACTAATAGCTATTGGTTATTTTTGTTTCGTGCGTAAACAAATACTTAAATAGCAGTATTTTCTTTTTCGTCTGGTTCTTTATATACGATTTAACCCATTCTACGTAAAAAAGTGCAATCATACTTGAAACCGGAAAAAATATTAAACTTTGAAATTAAAAATTAAGAGAAATATGCCACTATCACTACCTTTCAAAACTGTTCATTTAAATACGCTCGTGTTTACTAACAATTAAACAATGAAAAAATAGAATTTAGTGTATGCGCTTGACTCTATCTATTCAAAATATCTATCAAAATAACGTTAATTATACAAAAAACTGAAATAGAAAATTGATGTAAATTTCAAATTTGTTTTCATAAATACGGAAATCAGTTTCCGTAACCCAACTGTTTCTTTATTACACAACTCGCTTGTATTGTGCACGAGTACACCACAAATTCTTTATCGATTGCTTTCTTATTATTACTGTTTAAATTGCTGTTTCAAATGTTGTTTACGTGTTTGTATTATTATTTGTGATTGGAATCTACGTTTTGGAGTGGTTATTTGTTGATTTATTTGTTTGAAGTGCTTTATATTGTGTTAAAGTACAAAGTTATTTTTAGAATTTTTGGTTGAACTAAAAACCTAAAACGATGGCAGAAGGTAGTAGTCCTTTAAAGTATGGACATGGTAGTTCGAAAAAGAGAAAACTTGATATAAAGTTAGAACATTGCATTATTTGCCAAAGGAATAAAAATGAAACTGTACTTTTGTTTACCGAAAACAGCCAATGTCGGTTTTTTGATGCAGTTAAACAAAGAAAAGATGATATTTTCTGGAAGTTCATTAATACTTATGGGACAATCGAAGACTTTCTTAAGCTTTCTATAGAATTAGTTTACCACAAGTCTTGTTATAAGTCCTATACCAGTGATCACAATATAGGTATATATACTAAACGTCCCAAAGAAATCTCGAAACAAGTTGATACATCGGTGGTTTTCACGCGATCACAGTCTACCCCTGTTGATTGGAACGCTTGTATATTCTGTTCCCATAAAAGTTTCAAGCAAGATAGGAGGCTTTTGAAAATTCGGTCTGCTGAGAGAATTGAGCGTATAAGAAAGGTGGCAACCTCTTATAGCGACCCAAAATCTACTTATAAAGATAAATGATGAATCATTTTCTTTTAAAGCCCAGTACCACAATCAATGTATGACAAAGTATCTGCTCAGAGAACAAACAACAGGATCAGAGGATCGTTGTAATGATGATTTGATATTTTCAGCAGCATTCAAGTGCCTTATTTCACATATTAGTGATGACCTGTTGATAAACAAAAAGGCATTTTTCTTAAATTCTTTGCTGGACAAATTTTACACGTTTCTTCCTGATAACATTGATAGAAACGTGTCGACAAGGAAACTCCAAAGATGGCTTGAAAATCATTTTGGATCATCAGTTGTGATACAAACTCAACAGGGACAAGGTAAGTCCAACATTATTATGAGTAGCTCTATTACCGATGCAATGAAGGCAGTGACTAACTTAAAAGCTGAACTGAAGTGGACAGACATACACAATGTTACAAACGACAGGCCACGGCAAACTGATGATCAGCTTATACACACAGTTGTGGGAATGATCCGAAATGATATATCGAAGGTACTTCTTTCTTCTGACCACTATCCTTCTTCGACAGACGCATCTCTTGTGAATGCCAATGACATTATGCCTAGTAGATTAGTTAAGCTTTTATATTGGCTCATAGACGATAAAGCTTTTGCATCTTGTTCTAATCTTGATAAACTTCAATCTGATAACTCTAGAAGATGTTTGTCGTTAGCTGAATGCATTGTGGCTTTGAATCGTAGACTATTCACTCCTTTTACTCTTGGGTTGGGAATTAAATTGCATCATGAGTTCGGTTCAAAACGACTGATTGAAATTTTGAGTGCCCATGGGTTTTGTGTTTCATACACTGAACTTCGACGATACCTGACAAGCGCAGCAAATCATGAAATGGAGAACCTGGTTGATGATCGATATATTCCTGGGGGTATTACTCCTATTCCACAAGGAGGTCATTTCATACAAGAGGGATCAGACAATATTGATCTCAATACAGAAACAATAGATGGGAAAAACACCTTCCATTCCATGGCAAGAGCTGTTTTTCAGACACAGGCAGTTGGTGAAAACTTCAGTGATGTTAGAATCAAGCGAGGCTCTGAAAGATCACTTTCTGTTGATGAAACAACATCTTTAACAGATGTAATTCCCTTTGCTAAACCGAAGGTAAGACCTGAACCATGTAGACGTCAAGATGCATTTAAAAAGTTGATGGAAATATCTACGTTGGACGACAAAGGAAGCTTCCAGGATATGATATGGATTTTCCTGAGGCTTTTATTGAGGGGTGTGGTAGAGTTACCTTTGAATCAGAAGATCAAAGTTCAGATCAAATCATTCCATTTTGGACAGGTTTTAACTACAAGGTATCCGTAAAACATATTGAAAAATCAGTAGTCTCGTACCCCCCCCCCCATCATTGATGCAAAGCCAACGGATTTTTCTACGGTATATACTGTCATGAAAAAATGCCTTGATATGACAAACGAAGCTGGTCAACCCATAGCTGTTCAAACGTTCGACCAACAGCTTTATGCCTTAGCTCAGCAGGTAAAATGGTCTAAACCAGACATATTTGATCATCACATACTTAGGCTTGGCGGATTTCACAGTCTCTCTTGTTTTATTTCTACAATAGGTAAGCTTTGGGCAGATGGTGGTTTACGTGATCTACTTGTTGATTCGGGTGTTTTTGCAGGGAACACAGCAGAGCATATGTTTAACGGGAAGGAATTCAATAGGGCAGTACGAGGCTTGACTTTCGTATATGAAGCCTTACAGATACTGTACGTTTCTGCGTTTCTGTATTGGCTTAGGTCGTTTGATCATTTTGACAACATTCCGTTGACTTTTTGGGAGTCATTGGATGAGTTTCATTCTAGCTTTAGTAGTAATGGTGAGCCTAAATATCATTTACTTCAAGGTCTAAATGATATGTTTGAAAGTGACATTCAACCACTGGTTGATAGATTTAGGGAATGGGGATACGAGTCGTCTCCTACATTTAGATACTGGGAAATGTTTCTCACAGCTGTACAAATCCTGTTGTCAAATGTCAGAGCTGAAAGAGACGGAGATTGGTCTGCACATCTTATGACATCTTGCAGAATGTTGCCATACTTCTTCATCACAAACAAGAATAATTACTCAAGATGGATGCCGGTCTATATTCTTGACATGCTTGAGATTCCAAATGAGGTCCAGTCAGCATTTAACTCGGGTGAGTTTTCAGTAAGGCAAACATCTGGTTCTTTCAAAGGTATTTGGAGCGATATGGGTACTGAGAAAACTGTAATAAAAGATTCAAAGGGCTCAGGCGGTTTTGTTGGAATCACAAGTCAAAAGTCTGCTTTGGTAAGATGGTCATTAACAAGACACTTTTTAGCAGCATTTAGTTGTGTTATGCGTGGCAGAGCTGGTTTAAGCACGAGCACTGATTCTTCACACGAGGAAACAAAACCGACTGCTTTAAAGCGTGATGAAGATCAAGTCCTCGCCATCGTAAACCATGTTAACCAGACAATGACAGATCCGTTTGATGTAGAGTCACACCCTGAATGTCTCATCAACATCTCAACTGGCATGCATGCTTCCAAAGAAGTGCAGGAATCCCTATTATCAGCTGTTAGTGAAGGTAAAGCTATGTGCAAAAAGTTTGTTGAAAAGGCTTTAACTATTGGTAATTCAGAAAGTTTCTATAGTCCCTTACAAAGATCAAAACTTAAAACGTTTGATCACATGAACGCCAAAACATCATTAAAATGCAAATCTAGCGAAGTAGTAACTGGTTACATTAATCCCGAAATCTTATTTCGACGAGCCTTAGTATTAGCAAATTCTAGAGATGATGTAACACTAGAAAGTATTCTTTCACGTCCTGTTGGACCAATTCCTGTTTCCTTGTTTCATGAGGACGGTACAATGAGGAAAACTTCAAAGTCCGACCTTGTCAAGCAATTCGAAAAAGAAGTTTCGTCAGTTGTTAATCTACCTTCATTTGATCCAGCAATGACGACCTACATACGAGATGGAATGGCGCTTGTGCAGTGTATGGATCCAAAGAAAAATAAAACTTTTGGTGATCTGGGAAAGGCATTTTGTAATAATCTGTTACCTTGCTTTAAAGTAGCCCACACAGTGGTAGATGTGTTTGACAGATACAACGGTAGCAACTCGATTAAAGCAGGTGAAAGAGACCACAGAAGTAAATCATTTGCTTCTGCCAAAGTCTACCAAGTTATTGAAGGTCGCCTTGTTCCTGATTGGAAAAAGTTTCTTGCTTTGAGTGAAAACAAACAGTCAATGATTAGTTTCCTAGGCGAGTTTATGGCGACGTTGTTCGAAAATGAACCTTTTCTTGTATCTGGTCATCAATATTTTATGGCAGGATCATTTGAGAATCCAGAAATAGTCCGACAATTTTCAGAAGGTGTCGTAGGAGATTGTCCTGAACTATTTAGCACTCAAGAGGAAGCTGACACCCGAATGATTCTTCATGCTTTACATGCAGATAAAGCGTTTAAAGAAAAGGGTCAAAAAGGAAGAATCATCATAAAATCTGCGGATACTGACGTAGTTGTTCTGTATGTTCATTATTATAAGCAGTTGACAAGCACTCAGGAGTTTTGGGTTCATTTAGGCAATGTTGGAAGTTTAAAAGACTCTCGAAGGTTTCTTCCAATTCATGGGTTGTCGTCGTCATTATCCGATATAACGTGTGGTATTCTTCCCGCTGTCCATGCCCTTACTCGTTGTGACACAACGTCATCTTTATTTGGTGTTGGAAAAACATCTGTTTACAAAGTCATAAAAGAGGCATCTGTCGAGTTCGAAGGGTTAACTGAATTGGGCGGATCTGATGATGAGTTAGCAATTTCAAACGGCACTAAATTTGTAGCTCGCCTTTATGACGCGAAGAAAAAATTTGCTTTTTGTCATTCTAACATAAACAAACTTCGTGTGAAAATTGCTACCAGTAAAGATGCAGGTCTAGTGAAATTGCCACCATCGGAAGCAGCTTTAAAGCAGCATATTTTGAGAGCTTCGTTTCAAACGAAAATTTGGTTATCAGCAACATTGGCAAAACCGCCATTGCCTTCCCCTATTGATTATGGATGGCACAGGTCGCATGATTCTTTATGTCCTGTCTTTTTTGAAGGGAACATGTCGGCTGAATTTCTTCAGGATCTTGTTTGTACTTGCAAGGGAAAAACACAGTGCAAAAAATCATGTGTATGCTTTGACCAAAGTCTACCATGTACTGATCTTTGTGGTTGCCAAGCAGCAGATACTTGTCGGAATGCTTTTACGTTCGCTCTTCCAGAAGAAAACGCTGATAATAGTGGTTGATTCTATGCAACACATTTTCGGCTCTTTATGTAATGCCTATGGACAAAATCAGAGTTGGGTTGAGGCATCATTTTTGTAGTCTCTCCGGGAAGAAAACCGGTTTTGAAAGTTTGAAAAAATCGTACTTGAAACGGTGTAAACAAGTGATTCTACTGTTTCCTGAGCTTAAGATTGAATATTGATATAAATTTTCCTATGAAATTTGGCCCATAGGTCGTTTGTAATTGGTTTCTGATGTCAAAGCTGATATATACCCACTTTTAGAAAATGACTTTTTTTCATTAAAATACTCAACCCAAACTGCTAAAATTGTGTTACCCTATATGTTATATATTGTATTGTCATTTAGTATAAAAAAATTAAATTAAAAAGGTTTTCCCTATTTTTCAGCGAAAAAAATATGCGTTGAATTTGACCTTAACCTCCCCCCTTTTTTCAACATGTCTGATTTTGTTCAGTTTTGAAGTTTTCAAGCTAATTAGCCGATGTTTTACCTTTTTAATACCCTATAAATGTTTCTAAATCAAGAATTGTCTGTTATTTGATGCTTACGAGTGTTTTTAAATCGAAAATGAAAACTGCGAACTTTTGTGAAAAAAACCAAAGTTGAACTTTGACCTCAAAATTAAAAAAATCCCACCATAATTTTTTTTGACGACCAACTTTATTTTAAGGTTTAGATGAAAACAAATCAAATGGTTCATGATTTAGCTGTATGTTATTCATGACAATTAAATTTTTTTAAAACGTGGTTTGGTCACCGGCCTAATGTATAGTCATCTAAAAATGTTTTTTAACATACTAAATAACATGCGTTGACAAGTTTGGACATAAATTTAAGGCTAATGAAAGCCGAAAATAAAACAAACGCGACCCTTACACGCTTCCGACAAACTAATTTAAAATGTTTCAGATTGGCATTGTTTAAAACTCCAGGATTCTTCCTTGTGCAGGAATCGAATTGGCTTCCCTGTTCAAACGATTTTGGTATTGTGTACTTTTGTTTCATACTTTTGACCTTTCAATGTTTTAATTTAAACATTGCTGAAATATGCATAATACAGCAAAACCAAATTTACTATTTTTATACCCGTTTTGGTATATGCATTTTGAACCACTGGGCTAATACCGCTGCCGGTGGACCAGAAGTCCCAAAGGTTAGTCGCAGGCCTGGACGTTAGACTTGTCTTGACACAAATTTTCCAATGCATATATTTTTTTCACTGAAATTACCGATTGTTTTAAACACCAAATGTATTTCCTTTTACTACTAATGGCAGATAACACCGGTGCTAGATTTGGATTCCATGTTCTTACGTTAAGTTTTTATTTTGATTTTTTTTCTTTCAATTCTTTGGTTTTGACCTTCCATTGTTTTGATTCAAATGCTGCTGATGAGAGGTTTCTCCTTGAAATATCCATATATACATGTACATCATAATCAAATGAACTGCTTTTTATACCCATTTTGCTATTTGTATTAAAAGCTTTACAAAATTCGAGAATAAAATAACAAAACATAGTTATTGGTCATAAGGAATCATATAATTGTATCGCAAAAGCTACATAAAGGAATTTTATGCAACACAACCGAGATAAACTGTAGAGTTAAAAAATCATTAAGCTTAAAAACATGTTTATTTTCAGATCTTTGCTTTCATAAATTTGAAAATACATTGTATAGTAAAATATAATATAAAGCGCGAATTTCGTAAAACTTAATGATTTTATAAAACGCAATCAAAAGATATTCTTTTTAGTATATGATAAAACTACAGGAGTTTGGAAAAAAACTTTACTGGCATAAATCATCACACTCACAAACATGCACAAAATAGTTCCATCGTCATCGATGTAGTATGCGCTATGTTGTATACGTGCTAGACTAGATACAAGTAGAACTGGTCGAACTAACTATGAACTGTAAAATTCAAGTCCTTTTGATCATTTCAGATTTGTCATTTCTTAAAGCCCCTGTCACACTACGCCACGATCACCACGACTCTACTACAATCTGTGCATTTTATAGATCGTAGCGCGGTCGCGGCACAATCGGCTTGATTTTGACATTTTCAAGATGTGAAATAATCCTACGACGACTAAACTACGACGATACTACGATTTCACTACGACCTGACACCGATCTCATCATGACTAAGCCACGACCTTATTACGACCACTGCGTTTTTACTGCGACCTTACTGCGACTATCCCGATTGCACCACGACCTAACTAAGATTTCATCACGACTATACTGCGATTAAACTAAGACCTAACTACGATTTTACCATGACGTCAATATACGATCTGGACTCGTTATAAATACTTTCCAATTGACAAATCATTTATTTCCGAAAAGTTCAACATGCCACCAAAATCAAGGGCAATTAGAGGTCGTGGGCTTAAGGGCCGGGGAAGAGGTAGAGGTGTTCCATCGGTTAGCGTTATTGAAAGCAAAGTTGAATGTCCGGACCCTGCGTCATTGTTGTCAGCAAGACCTGCCATCGCTGTGCCAAAATCCCAAATGCATTCTCCACTACACGTCTCCCTCTTGAAATTCTGTAATTTGTAATTGCTTGTTCCCTTGTCATACCTCTAAAAGAATATGGTTTCATCAGGTATGACCTCAGTCCAAATGCATCATCGCCTAAAATGAAATAGGGGATGTCACGGTCATCATTCGGCAGCGGATCGGGGTCTGGAAAACCAATGGTCCCATCTTCTATACATTCTTTTAACTCTGATGCGTTAAATATCTGGGCGTCAGACATAGAGCCGTACCCACCTAGATATATTCATAAAAACTTATAGTCGGCATCTACCAGTGCAAGTAGAACCACAGAAAAGAACCCTTTGTAGTTATGGTACAACGACCCGGTTTTCGGTGAACATCTAATGGCAATGGGTTTTCCATCTAATGCTCCATAAGCATGTGGGATTTTCCATCTTGTAACAAATTGTTCTGCTATGGCCTTCCATTCCTCTGGTTCTGTTGGACAGGAAATTACTTCATCCTTGTACTCCTGGACAATTTCTCTGCATACTTCGGGAATGAATGTACATATAGTATTTCTTGGGACTCTAAAGTCATACTGAAGAGTGGAATTCCTGTCACCAGAAGCTAAATGCCTAATAGTAATTGCTAATTTGAGACCTGGTTCTAAAGCCTTTCGAAATCGGGTATCATTCTTTTTGATGCCAGGACCAACCCTGTTCAGCAACTCATCAAACATGTTTGAAGACATTCTCATGAAGTTAAAGAATGATTGTTCATCCTCCATCCTCAGTTCATTCATAAGTTGATCATAATGTCCAAACTGTAGTCTTCTGTCAGCTAACAGCCAAGGGCGTACCCAACAGGAACTGCGTTGTCTAATCTTCTGCATTTTTCGTCTTCTTCTTCTTAGTAGGACATGAGATATATGGTTACCTGGTCGTTAATGTGAAGGAAAGCTTGTAGCAGATATTCCTCGTTTTGCATCTCCATGATAACCAATGGACAGATTTTGTATGCTGTATATATACCCCAGTTGCATCGTGGTAAGGTCGTTGTGTCATCTCAGTGCGCTCGTATTAAAGTCGGCATGATCGTAGAAAGGTCGCACTAGGGTCTTAAATGCCGTAGTGCAGTCCTGCTATGGTCGTAATAGAATCGTAGGCAAGTCGTAGTAAAATCGGGGGGGGGGGTCGTAGTGAGATCGTAAAAGCACCTCGACGCGGTCGTAGTGTAGTCGTATCTCCATTTACCACGATCCCAAACCGATGCTACCACGACCTGTCAGATCTCACTAGGAGTCTACGACGATCACAATACGACCCCACTACGACCAAATATGACCACGACTGTGCGACGATTTTTTTTAGCATGTTCAAAATTCTTCCACGACAATCACGACAATCAAGACCTTACTACGACCGAAATGCGACCCTACTACGATGGCCCCGATCGCACTACGATCTCCGGTTTTGGCCAGGTCGTAGTACGATCGTGGCCTAGTGTGATGGGGGTATTAACAAATACTAAGTCACCCACGAAAAAAACTCGAAAACTGGTACACCTGAGTGGGACTAATATTAATGTCTTTATGTTGATAGAATACCGGTAGCATGGCAGATACAAATGTTTATTTCAAGATTTTCAAGATTTTTACCGATAAGTATACTACCTTTTCCTTATCACAATTTTATACATATGTATTTGAAAATAAAAACATAAAAAAAATGCGTCAATATGCTATAAAAATAACAACCAATAAAATGTAAAATAAAGTGTTTGATAACGAATGTGGAGACACTGCCATTGATGTGAGTAAACTCTCACACTTTGGATGGGTAGGGTTGTCCGAGCAAAGGAGTAGCATAATGTCTCTGAAAAAGAGAAGGAAAAATACAAAGTTGTATGCGTGAAGAGATATATCATTTTTGAGAAAAAACAATTACAACATATGGCATTATTTTGAAATTATTAATTTCCTTTTATCAAACTTTTAATGAAAATACATCCTTACATCTTATTAGTTGATGATCACCTCAGTATTCCTATTATGTCTTCACAACCGTGTTGTGTTTTCTGTAAATACATAACTCAAAGATCCTAATGAAAGGTAAGAGGGTGGTGCTCTATAAAACCTGGTTTAACCTACCATTTCTTTTGAAGTGCCTGTAACAAGTCATGACCATCATGACCATTGCGATCTTTAATTTTTTCGGTATATGTCCTCCTTGTTTTGTCTTTACTCCTGGACATTTTAGAGTGATCCAAATTCGGCAAATTTGTTAATTGACCTTTTAATTACTTAAGAATTTATCTGCAAGACCAGCGCAATATTTTCAAATGCGTTTAAAAGAATTTCTTTGCTTCTAGTATTCTCTCAAAATTACGTTTATGCTGACACTGTGGGATTTTTTTAAACATATCACCTACCTAGGACTATCTTCACAATATGGAACTATCCCTTTATTTCTCAAAGCAGATTGTAATTCCTGAATGGACTCGCTACTGCAGGTATCTCTAAAAATATGAGATGAAAAGTTAATTTAAAAAGGAGGGCAAGACATTCTAATAAAACAGAAAGTACTAAAGAGATTGCCATATTTAACAACGAGTATCTTCAACAATTTAGCGCACATCTAAATTATATTGAAGAAAAAAGAGACCAGACCGTAACCATAAATTAAAATTAAAACATTTTAGGTTCTTACATAAGTTCTTGGAAAAGACTAGCTGATCTTTCACAAGTGATAGAATTTTTCAGTCTTTTTGCGAGTGTAGCGCAGCGGAACGAGACAAAAGATCAAAAATTCTACCACGAGTGAACGCGTGTAAGTACCTATTTCTTCCTTAAAAATTAAAAAAAATATTTTTATATACTGATACATGTATCTTTGGAGGCTTCATTCTAAAATCCGAAAGTTTAAAAAACATTGCATTTCATTGGTCGACATCATCGATCAATATCAGTAACGGCGGTTAATATTGGTTGATCGACCAGTGTGAGATCGCTGCACGTGCACGCATCTCAACCTGGT
This sequence comes from Arcuatula senhousia, assembly GCA_963971305.1. Classification (NCBI taxonomy): domain Eukaryota; kingdom Metazoa; phylum Mollusca; class Bivalvia; order Mytilida; family Mytilidae; genus Arcuatula; species Arcuatula senhousia. The sequence goes on from OZ020304.1 coordinate 54,165,768, forward strand.
CATCTCACACTGAATAGAGTCATTTATGGACTTTTTTACTCCGTCTGTTCATGATGTTATAAAAATCACTTATATCCAAAACCTTCAAACCTGTGGTATTTTGACCAAAAAACTAAGAAATGCATTTTGCACATTTTTGCTTCGCCACTTATCTATGGGAATCCCCCATGAAGTACGCGAACAACCAGCATGACTTTGGAAGTTTTGAGTAGTAAGAATAGTAACATAGAATGAATTGCATATTGAAGTAGTACGAGTTTATTTTTTAGGCAAGCGGAGCGAAGCCTTATGTAGTCTATTGAGTAGTGATGATTTTCGCGGTTTTATTTAAGTCTAGACGGAGTGATCTTCCTGCATCCAGTCTGGAAATATGCTTTATATTCTATACTAATATTACTTTTCAATATTTGTTACCATGAATCTCACTTTTATTTATCTCCATTTTTATTTGGCATTTTACATGACCGGCAGAAGTTCCATTTATTCATTTGCATTTTACAAAATTAATTATTTATATAGAATCGATAGAATATACATTATATGTATGTTTTCATCTATTATTTGATTGGTTCGTATAAATATTTCTGTTATTTGACTGGTTAATGCAATGATTTTTTTCTGGTTCATTAAAAAAATCAATACACAATACATTCGATGGGACGAGTGCATTTTGATAGAAGGGGTGTTTCAATCGAAAACGTTCGTACACGATAACGATTGTGTTCATTAACGCTGAAAACATCTGCATAACTAGCTTTTCCTCACTCACAAAAATCATTTTGCAAAAAGTTTGAGCAATTAATATACTTTAAAAGAGAATAAATCTATTATAGTACTTGTATATTTCGCTTGTCTTTTAACGCTTTAGCGCTTTGATTGAAACTGTTGTCAGTTTTAGTACTTACAAAACAGGATCGGATAGGTAGTGAACCATAAGTATAGTTGCTTTCTTAACCTTAGAGGAGTTTATATTTGGCAGCTCATAATTACGGAAATACCTAAAATAGAATTGATAATGGACATAAGTTGATTAGTGACTAAGTGAAGAAAAGGCTTTCAAATAAGTGTGAACTTGTATGTCCGAAAATTTGGGCAACCTTGTTTTATTTGTTTTAAAGGTTTTATTTATTTGTATTTCTTATTTAGTTTTTACCTTTTAAATGTGGCTTCACCATCCATTTATTTATCTTTTTTATTTATACACAGGCCACAGTGCAACATACTTTTTTTTTGCTTCAAATAAGTATTTGATTCAAAATTTTCTAAAATGTCATCGTCACCGAATCAACGCATTAAGCACAAAAGAAAACAATATCCCTGTTATAACTATTCAATTTTACGTTAAAATTATTTTTTTGTTCTGTTACAAACTGCGTTTAAGCTATCAACCCAGTTTGTAATAAAGTTACAGTTGTAATAACCCACTTTGTAATAAAGGCAAAATATCCACAGAGTGGAGATTGTTTTGATGAACTAAATATGTATAGAATCAGAATACAACTCCAACTGCAATTATTTTTTATGAGCTGTATGGCCATTTCGGAAAATTATTCTTCAACAGCAGCACTAGAACCCAAACAAAGGAAATCCACAATACAAAAGATGTTCAAAATGCATAGCACTATTACAAACTGCGTTGAGTGTGTCAAGTGCAACCAAGTTTGTTATATTGTACATACATGTACCGAACTACCGACCATCATTGAAACGTGATATGCTTTTATATATTTTCGAGTACTCGAATATGTGTTGGAAAGACACAGTTTACATACATGTATTTCCAAAATTTGACAACGTTTGGCTATTTCTTTAAAAAATGATATATTTATCTGTTTGGTCATCGTTGAAATATTTTTGGCACCTATTTTTGTTTTATCAAATCTAATATTCTACCGGTTTTCTAAGTTTTCTACTCCTAGCGTGTCTGATGATGGTTAATCCAGAAAAGCGCTAATGCACACGTAGTGAAATTTAGCTTTTGTACATTTATCAAAATCATTTCAATACTGTTGATCGTGTCTTTCTGGCACATATTCCATATTCTTTCGTTTTTAATATTTATTGCATTTCACCCTGAAAGTTCATTCTTAGAAGATATTAAGACTTTTTTCTGACATTTGCATGGCGAATCACTTCACAGAATACAGAAAGAAGCAATTTTATTTATTAAGTTGAATGAAGTTATGGATAGTGCTCTATAAATCTAAAAGGTTCAAAAGAAAACGGCAAAATATGGCTATATAACATACCAGAAAAATTGGATACCGCAATAATCCTGAAGTTAATACAGATAATTTAATTGGAACTATGGGTTGAACCAGGATTTAGTGTGCCAAAATCTCTCACTTCCAAAACGATATTAGGGTTCAGTGCCAAGTTTCATAAAACATCTCAAATTCGAGGATATCATCATCCTCATATCTTTCCACAGATTTATTTTATCAATTTTGAGGAGATACTCAAGTTAAGACGTTTTATGAAACACAGACCATAAGCATCAAAAATACAAACTCACAAGACAAAATTAGGAGGACGGCTAATTCAGGCTTGGAAAGCCATGTTAATGTTGTTGCACAGTCATGTATCACTTACGAGCTCGGAGGAAACGCTGGGGACTCACTTGCATTCATCATTATGTGAATGTCTCCATAGGCTTGTCGTGCATACTGAAATAAAATCATAATATATCATTGTCATCCATGTGATCACAAATTTGTGATAAAAATCCTGAAAAATATGGTTTCAGAAAGATATTCCACCAATGAGTTTTATAGGCGAAATTGACCCGAGTTGGTATTAATACTACGTCAACTTTTCAGTAATTATCTTATCAGGAATTTCAGTCGGTCTTTGTTATTTCCGAAAACGGCTTGTTATGCACCTGTTTGTACTGAGCTTTTTACGCAAACCCCTCACAGCTCCAGTTCCCGTCCGTAACGGCCCGTACACTAATCACTGCACCAGGCTTTCCGGGCTTCTTTTAAATGACTTCTTTTTTACCCCTACTCTCTAAATTAAAAACCATGAAAAGTACTCACATATAACAAAATGCATTGCGCAACCTTAGCCTAAATACTTCTACTTTACTTCACTTTAAAATAGTGCGTACTTATTTAAACCGGTTTTACAACAAATTGAATTAATTCTTCTAGGAAAAAAAATATCAAGAATCTTGATGGATTCATACAAGCCTGTAGCAGTGGGATAATCCTGACCTATTTTTGTCGGGGAGGATAAGCCTACTGCGAAGGAGTTTGTTGTTTACGCTGTAAAATGTAAAATGGTTTACCGAACCATAAAACTGACCACCCTGCAAGACCAATGCGGCACTCACAAACCGTTAAGTCTTATGTCTCTCAACCGTGCTGAGTTTTGTGTTATAACCAAAACATAGTTTAACCTTTCATCTTTTGAAATACCTGTCAAGTTCGGTAATTTAGTTTTTACCTTTATCAATCCCTACCAAAAGGGAATCAGATAATCTAATATATTTGTTGCAATTTCGTTTGGAAAAGTGAAAAACATGCACTTAATTTGCACTTGATCCCCCCCTCTGATATTTCAGCATTGAAGCAAGGCAGAAAACCTAAAGCCAGATTCAGAACAATTATTCTGACATCACGTTTCGTTAAATCTCATTAAACACAGATACCTTGCCATACGAAAAAATGTATATTGACTTAAGTATACGTTACTTGAGAATTTTGCCTCCCGATGGTGGATTTTTAAAAATAAATATAAGAAGTACCTAAACGGTTAAATTGTTTTCTGATATACATGCATATCAAGACGTAATATTTGGAAGGAAATAAAAAACAAAAAGATGGAAAAATAATTACCCATTATCCATCCCAACCCACCCACCCCCAAACAAATAGAAAGAAGAAGAGAGGAAAGCCAAATCCTGAGTCTAGGACATCAATCGACCATCCATTAATCAACAAGATATTGTGTTTTTGTAGTGATTTTTGATTCCAACCATTATAGCACCAATTTGGAAAATAAAGATATTAGTAATGTTCGTCGAAAACCTCTTTAGCTACCAACATGTACAGCAGTTATCAAACCTCAATTGATATTTTTTTTTTGTATTCTAAAATAGGTTTCACAAATTATAGTTTACGTTTACGTTACAAACGTAAATCAATATCATGAATTTACAATGTACAAGTCGTTGACACTTATATCCTTTATCCTTAATTTAAAAAATGCACTAGCAAAAACGAATTGACTAAATTATAACATTGTATTACTTGTTTTGAAGCAGCAGCCCAAAATACGGATTGAGCTGTTTGTGGACAGGCTGGATTTAAATGGTAGCCCGGACAGATTTTGGGGTATTTTTCGAAGCCATCAAGTTCTGTAGCGTTTCCACACCACTCCAAGTTGTCAAAGAGATAACCTGAAATATTACAAAACAAAGTAACATGTATTTAGAATTTGTAATGGTTTGCTAAGTAGAAAATACTACAGATAATATTTTAAAAAAAACAAGCTCATATCGCTGGACATTTTCAGTCCATTTAATAAAGAACACGACTAGTGAATGTAGGGTAGAAATAATTATTTGCTCGACTTCTAAAGCAGCTGAACTAATGTTCGTTTCTGGTTGCTATCAGTGTCGGTCTACAAACATGTAGTTTTACATGTACCCCAAGTCTAAATAGTTTATTATACCTGTCATTGTTTCTGCTATGGTATAGAATCGATTGCCTCTGTTGCTGTACTTCATGACAAGAGAATAGACGTGCTCCCAAAACAAAAACTGCAATACACAATAGTTTTTATTTTAAATGTCGTTTTTCTCCACTAAAATCAAAGTAATTTCAACAAGTAAATATATGTTGCCACTGAAATATAAAATGGAGTTAATAAGCGAGCGAAGCGAAGATCACTAATGTACAAAGTGTGCCAAATTGCACGAAACAAAAAATATGATACCTGAAATAATTTTATGCTCAATTCTGATTTTAGGAAGTTTTCGAAAAGTCCGCACATGCGAAGACAATCGCGGGAATACTATCACATCGTCCCTTATTATCTCGCCCCATCGACCCGTGGAATGGATTTTATTTTGTTATCTTTGCGAGTTTTTAGGGCAATTTATGGTTAATATAGAGCTAATTGTTGCTATAAGTTTAAACTTATTAATCCTTGGTTGCCCACCGTTGGGAAACATGTTTGTAAATCTCTCTCAAGCTTACAGTTTCCGAGTGTGGCCTTTGTAATGGCCCCATATAGCAATATTCTTATCGAACTTTACAAAGGGATCTTTTTAAAACGTGCATGGGGTATTGCCTTGCCGATATGCAGGACAACTTTTTTTCGCCCCTTCCAATGGGATAGCATCCATACTTCTTTGAGACTAGCCTTGCAATTGGTGTTAAAAGAGAGCCAGAAAATTTGTCTGTGAAATTTTCACCCCTGACGAGAAAGGAATAATGTGAAATTTGGTCTATGTAGACAAGACCGATAGTACCATATCATATGTGCAATAAAATATTTCCATTGTTATTACAAATTTCTTAGCTCAAAGTTGACATTTAACAGTTTCAGTGGCAAAAATCTTTAAAACATTCTTTTTGATTTAAACGACTTAATTTATCCTTTGGTTGAGCAAACGTTCTGCTATAATTTGACTTACTGATTTCATAATCTTATATAAATTAAAAAGAAAGTTACAAATTATTTCAAAGGTGTACTTGAACATGTAGTAAGAAAATTAGGTCAAAGTCGGTCACACGCTTTTGTTTAGGATAATTTTTCGTGGCCCTCCTATTGTTCATTATAAAGTGTAAAGTTTTCTATCTCTCAGTTGAGTGCAGAAGTTGGTTTTTCATAGGGTTGAGTTTGTCTTCCTTTACCGTATTTGACACACTGAATTGGAAATTGGCTAAGCAACGGGTGCGGCATAGCAAGTTAAAACTGCTTAACTCTTCTGGAGAACCTGAATTCACTCTCGTTACGATGAGTTACCATTCAGTGCTGATTTCTGTTTGCGATCGGTTGATTTTGTGTTCTAAGTGTTTTTGTTTCTTCGTGCTGTTTTCGTTCGTGTTTATTGGTTTTGTTGTTGCCCATTCTGTCTTTTGACACTCGAATGCGCCATTGGTTTTACACTGACATCAGTTAACGAACTTTAATGCAGATCTTTGATTATTGGTGACTATTAACCTTATTTGTACTTATTTAGTGTTATTGTAATGATTTCAATAATGACTCTATAATTAATCGCAATTTGAAAACTGTTCATAATTATAACCATCGATAGACCAAATTATGCTTGCCCTTGATAGCTTTCAGTTTATACAACATACACTTCATTACCAAGACGAGTACGTTTTCACTAATTTTTAAAAGAATATATGATATATGTGTTTAATACATATGATTCATGGTACATGTATATAGAACATGAAGTACATGTACGCTTACTTTGCCTGGTGGAACGTAATGAAGAGTTGACTGGACTAGTTCGTCATAATTATTCCAGGAAAAATTACATTTTGGTTGATATTCAATGGCAACTTTAAATTTGTCCCACAGGCTTGTACAGTCTATACTTCTGAAACGACATTAAATGTAAATGCGTTACAAAATGTGTTTTTTTAAAAAGTTAAGTGTGTGCTGATGGATCAATCAAATGTAATGAGCATGAAGAGACAAAGAAATCAAAGCGTGATGATACTTCTTCATGATGTGATGATACTTTGTCATTATGTGATGATACTTCGTCATTACATGTATATGTGATGATACTTCGTCATTATATGTGATGATACTTCGTCATTATATGTGATGATACTTTTTCATTATGAGATGATACTTTTTTCATTATGTGATGATACTTTGTCATTATATATATATATGTGATTATACTTTGTCTTAATGAGATCATAGTTTATTATTATGAACAGCACTCAAAAAAATACTCATTTCTTATGACAATTTTTTTGTACAACGTGTAGTTTTTCTGTATGTCCTCCCGATAATCGTTCCAAATGGTCGGTTTTTCGAATTTCAAATCAATAATCAATATATAGTTATTTACAACCTATTATAAAGAAAAAGGTAGCGATACTACAATTAGGTCGTTTGTTTCCGTCGTTTCAATATTTACAAAAGCTCTTTGCAATGTACATACTTTCACTTTTCACTCGGGGGCTATATTCGGATTCTCAATCTTCGGATTTCCATCAAGACAATATGACCGCGACCAGTAGATTATGTGTTCCGCTTCGGATTATATTTTAGTCAGTGTAGCATATCTTGAAAAGGTAGCGATACTACAATTAGGTCGTTTGTTTCCGTCGTTTCTATATTTACAAAAGCTCTTTGCAATGTACATACTTTCACTTTTCACTCGGGGGATATATTCGGATTCTCAATCTTCGGATTTCCATCAAGACAATATGGCCGCGACCAGTAGATTATGTGTTCCGCTTCGGATTATATTTTAGTCAGTGTAGCATATCTTGCGTAGCTTTAGCGTAATGGATATTTGATTTTGGATTGCGAAAATTTACTTAATTGAATAAAGTTTAAAGGACAAAAATACTATTCGGACACCAAAAATAAGTTAAATCTCTCAAAAAAGTTGTACACAGCATCTTCGTTTTTCATGCTTTTATGTGGCGGTGTTTTAAAGCAACAATGCGATTCAAGTAGATCATGTAGCGTACATGGCGTAGTCACTTTATCAGGTTGTGCACATGTTTAAGCGTACTTTCTTATAAATTTTTGACTGCAAAATGTTACTGATTCATTGAATAAAGTGTATTATCACAGACAGAAATAATGCTTATGGAAAATAGGTCAATCAGACACACACAATTCAAGCATTTTATTGATTTTTAGAAAATGACAAAATAGCCACATTGGGTCATTCGTCTGTCTTGATCTAGGTCATTTTAATAGGGATAAATAATTTTATCTATTTCTCACAAAGCTATTGCGGGATCCGGAAAAATAAACTTATTTGTCACAAGTTATTGGTTGTTCGAAAATGTTATCAATGCTTGATAATTTTGTCGATTCACCACACAGAGGCCAATGTCGCCACAACTACAAACATGTCAGAAAATAATTTTAACTGTGCAGAACCACAGGGGCTTGTATTATAGAGTAGGAGGGGCGACTTAAAAGTCAATATAAATGACCAGAATCCAAGCCCCTGTGTGCGGAACATGGATTGCAACGTTCGTGTATAAGTTTGCTTTAGTCTATATCATAAAGGGAGGGACAATCTTTGAATAGATGACAATCAACAATATTTGAGCAGTGGCGGATCCGGGGGGGGGGGGGGTTCCGAGATTGGAATTTTCCTCCTTTCCGACAAAAATTTCGCAAGTTACGTCTAGAACCACCCTCTTTTCGTCCTTCGTCCACAGCGGAATTTATGTGGACCAACCCCTTTCAAAAATTTCTGGATCTGGCCCTGTTTGAGTTGTAATATAATTTATTGCTATTAGACGTTAAAAATTTAAAGGCATACATGTACATTGCAAATGTTCATATAGAGATCTACAATTGGGTTTAAACTTATTTCATATAATATTATATACTTCAAAATCATAGGCTGATCTGACAAATGATAACCATTAAAGTAGACGATAATTAGATGTGGAATAATTGTACGCCACACAACCAACATAAAGAAACGTGAATTTTAAAAATCACAATGGAAAACAGCCAACAGTCTTCAGCATGACCATAAGTCGCTGCTTGCCGTCTTGCATTGACCCAAGACTAAAAATACAAAAGAGGAAGAGTCCAGTTTCCTTTTTGGTCACACTTAGAAAAAAAGTCAAAATAACAATGTACAATTTTTTTTACATCTCCGCATGCTTGGAATCTACTAAATGTTGAAAATAATAATATTTTAAAACGAAAATTATAAAAATTTCTAGGCGCAAAATATATGTTTGATTTTCTTCTTCGGTATTCCTGGTAGCTTTTGTTCTCAGAATAATTTGAAGATTGAAACCTTTTTAAACTTTAACATTAAGCTGATTTAAAAGTATATATGAACAACAGACTGTGACATCTTTGATCCAATGGAGACTTTTGTACAGCTCGATGAGCTGAAGGTTTAAGCAAGCAACAGCGTTTCTCTATCTGCAATAGTTTCCTATTTCCTCCACTAACATAACCAAACTTTGATGCAGTTATTTTAAACTAAATATGAGATAGTACAATGCTTATACTGGATCTAAAAACAAATAATGTTTAGGATAAACACTTACATGACTTAGATTCATCGACATGGCTTAATTTTAGATCGATTTTATAGTATGTGTACAGCAAAGGCTACATATAGAATTCAACAATAAACTTTAGCAGGATCTAGAAATAATAAAGTCTTTTTTATGTAACTAAAACAGACCTTTGCTTTTTGTGTCCATAGCCGCTTGCTAGGCAATATGCATTAGAGTCCACACTTGTTTATTATACAAAAACATTTTTCTTCTTTTGATTAATTACTTAAAGATCCATTAGCATGGTTTTTTTTAAGTTCTTTATTTTTAGCTCTGGTAGTTAGCTTGGATTTCCATGCGAGCTAACAGAGTTATGTTTATCCAACAATGACATGAATGAAGAGTAAAAATAAAATCATAACTCTGGTGACCCGGATGGAAATCCAAGCTATCTACCAGAGCGATGGATATGCATATAGCTTTTTTATTATAATAAATATACTACAACCTAACCCTGTTTGTTCTGCCTGTCTGCAGTCATACTGCAATATGGATGGAAATACACTCTTTTGCATCGTACGCTATTGCAAGCTATGACAACCCAAAATGCATTGTATATCATAAGAAACGGTCAATTAATTTGAAGCTTTTACATATGCATCTCAAGTGTACTCATAACATTGAAAATATTATCGTTTTGACCTTTTATTACTTTGACATCATCACATAATGACAAAGTATCGATATATAATAGCATATACAAATTAACCGTTGATACCCGCGTGTAGGTATTTGTAATTTTGAAACCACTGGGTGATAACCGCTGCTGGTGGACCAGAGGTCCCCGAGGGTAATCACAAGCCTCGTCGTCAGACTTGTCTGACACAATTTCCCATAAAATTTCTAATATTTTTGTCGCTGACGTTTCCGATTTTTAAATTCAAAATTGTTTAAAACACCAGGTTTCTTTACTTGTAATGCACATGGTCGATATCCTCGGTGCTGGATTTGGCTTCCTTGTTCGAACGATTTAGTTTTGAGTACTTTTCGATCGTTTTCAACAGTTTTGGAGTTTGACCTTCCAATGTTTTGATTTTAATGCTACTGATGAGAGGTGACTCCTTGAAATATCGATATATAGCATATTCAAATTAACCGTTTATACCCATGTTTTGGAATTTTTAATTTATCATCACATAATGAGGAAGTACATGTATCATCCCATAATGAAAAACACCATCATAAGGCAGCTATCGCGTTCCATACATACCCTTCAATACAGTTTAAACATAGTTCTATATGTATCAATCTACATGTAATTAACTTAACCCTTTGCCTAACTTAAACATGATATTTTGTCCGTTTTTATAAAAAGTTAATATGCTTAATATTAGTTATTTGATTGGCATCACTCAGTTTACTATCAATCACACATGTAAAACAGATGCTTTGTATATCATAAGAAACAGTAAATTAATTTGAAGCTATCCGCTATGTGTAGATTGGTCGTAGGTTCATTTGAACAAATGCCCAAAACAACACAGAACAACATGCTGCTTAGATAATTTGTTGCTATTTTCATTAAAAAAAGAATCATTGAACTTGTAATTGCAAAAGGTAGATGGTCATTTTTTGAATTGCAATGCAAATTTTTGAATGGCCGCTGAATTAATTGAGATTGTTTATTGCACCATATTCTTCACCATGCTTTTTTATTTTTTGAACACCAAAACATATAAGAAATAAATATGAAAACATATTAAATTTGTGCATAAAAATACCAGAAAATGTAACATATGTGCATTTTCTTTCCTAAATTACTTTGTATACATGTACACTTGCCTAGCTAACCATGCAATATTTAACCCATACCTGTTGCACAACAGTTTATCTCCGAAATCATTTTTATACAGTTGACATTTCCCTATGAATAATTCCTTTAACGTCTCGGTTGATCTATACCCACCAAACTTGTCACATGAAGATGACAACGAAGAAACAAGAAATAGCATAAACACAAAGATAAAAACCCTATATTGCACATGGAAGGACATGCCGACCTGTGATTAGCGATCTTATGATAACGCTTTATAAATTATTACTTCCGCAGGTCTTAATCTTATATCTACCTTAATCTCAACTACCAAAATATCTTATATATTATACTTGGTACATGTACAATTTATGATATTATAGTTGTATTTTCTAACGCGTCCGTCCGTATGATAAACGCAGGGGCGGATCCAAGATTTTAGTTTAGGGGAGGTGTATTTTTGTTTTGGCCGAGCGTCGCGAGGCACAAAGTGTTTTTTACGTGCATTTTGTGGAAAAAATATAACTTTTGTCAGTTTTAGGGGAAGCGTTCGCCCAGAACCGCGCCTGAAACGATTAACATGTAGAAGATGAACTATTCTATTCATAAAATACAGTACAGTACATGTATTTATTCAGATGATGCAATTAAACTAGTAGTCTATTCTAATCAAATATGTAAAATATTAAAAACCCATGTACTTTCTCAGGTAAACCATTGTATAACATCCAAGATTTATACATCCATTCATGATTATTTACCTACTGTATAATATATAAGATAGATACTGCATTATTCTTTAGACAAACTACAAAAGCACGAAGGAGGGGGGTTTTAGGGAGAGCTGACTTTGAAAAATGCATGTTATTTGATTATTTTTTTCATATAGAATTGACCAGGAAAGTAAACAATTAGATCTGACAAAGAAAATCTGCCCAAATAGATTAATAAAGGGTCCACCTGTCCGTTAATTTTTTGACAAGTATGAAAACTATAATAGTTTTCCCTATTATGTCTATTCAAATGATCACCCGGGTCATATTCGGAAAATTGTTTAATACATGTAAGAAATCGGTTTATTGTGCGGCTATTTTTATTAAGACGCGTACAACTCAAAGTTTTGCATGATAGATACTAAAAAATCCCAGTCTTAGATACCCAATTTAAAAACATCTAATTATTATTATTTTTTCAAGTTTGAATGACAGCAGACGGATATAATTGTTTCCGAATCCTTATATTGAAATATTACATTGTAACCTATTGTAGTTTATATCAATAAAATATTGTTTAAACTTAACAGCGGAGTTGTCTTTTTATAAAGTAGGTTCATTTTTGAGACACTTATGCCTTTCCATAGAAATGTAAAGAAAAGCAAGAAAGTCCGAAATAGATAAAGGTCGAACAGAACCATTAATTTATTTCTTAACGATGGAAAAGACTTTCCATTCTTAGCTTCCGACCTATCTTTTCATGGACTTTGACCAAAAAATCTACACAGGAAGCAAGTCATTCCATCTGTAAGGAACCACAATTCTGCACATTGGAAACAACATACATGTACCTTAATTGACTGAAAATAGGGAATAATACACGTGTTGGTTATTGCTGATATACCTGCAAATTTGCCACAGTCTATATATCAAGAACTTGAGTTTAATTTATAATAAAGATGGATTGTGAAGCAATGCAATTCGTATGACTAATTCTGTCATTATAAAATAACCGAATCTAAACTGACCAGAAAGCAGAAAAAATATATACATGTAGAACAGGGCAAAGAGAAATTAAGCGGGAAATTGAGGATCACAAATAAATATTGGGTGGCCATCTAAAAAAATGAATTCTTTATTTAGCCAGGACCTGAATTTTAGTTTTCATAAGTTAAAGAGTCGGTGTGTAAAATTTCTGCTTTGTATCACGATCTGCACAATTTTTGAGATTATAACTTTAACCCCCACTATGGTTCAGAGTGGCGGATCCATGCAGTTGAAACCACTATTTCAAAACACATTTTGTTATTTCATGCAGTTTTTCAGCAAGAAATTGCCCTTTAACCCTTTCGTGCTCAAAGAACTTTCTGGATCTGCCATGAATTTTTAAAGAATTAAACTAGGACCTTTCTTCTTCTTTTGAGATATAGAAGGCTTAAGTTACCTCATTATTGTAGAAAAAACAAAATGCATATTGTGGCTTTATAAGAATGCTTTTGTCCCAAGCAAGTTTTACTCCGATATTCTGGTTCAAGCATTCTACATATTGGAGGGGTCGATATTTATTGATGTCATTTTTTTCTTATACTATAAAGTCTAAAATAAATAGCGGAAAACATCTAAAATCAACAAAGGGATTTGATAAACATTATAAGTAGGTCTTTAAAGAGAAAAGTTAAGATATTTTAAACCACTGTCAAAACATACATACAAGTCTTTATTAGCATTCGGTTTCTATTGACCTTCCATTGTCAATTGTCAGTGTATATAGATATTTAAACTTTAAAAATCGTATTGATACCCAAAATGAAATTACGTGAAATTTAAAAGACTTATTTTTGAAATGATTATACCTTGTATCCTTCCTACCCTAGTGAAGTTTCAACTCTACGTGTCAGGACACAATGGTAAGGGTCTTTGAATTCATTAATATTTTGTCGTTTCTTATTTTGCTTGCAACCATGCACTTGCTTTGAGATGCATTTAATTTGCAAAGTATTTCAATAAGTTTAAGGGGTTTCTGTTATCAATCGCGTTTTACTGTCAACATATATGAAGTGTTTTTCTTGTATTCTATAGTTTGTTTTGATATTAAAACCCATGGAAGCTATATAAACATTTTTTTACAATTATTACAGGCTTGCATAAAAGGATTTTCAAAAGAAGAAATAAAAGGTATATGTAATAACGCAATTTTTTTAACAACTAGTACATATCGTTTGTTTAATTTCAATACATGCAAAGTCTACATTTTCTGACCCGTTGTTCTTCTTGATGTAAAAACTCAGTCGTAAATTAAAGGAGGTACATGTATAGTTCAATAACCTCCATGATTTGTATAATGTTCTTTCAAATCTTTCCATTTAAAAATGTATGCACATATTGTACCCATTTCAATTGTTTATAGATTATTTTAAAATTTCAACAAACTCTACTCTATACATGTATTTACGCTGGATTACAAGTAAATGAATGCCTGTACCAAGCTTTTAAGGACATATGTTAATGTCGTCCAGTATGTTGAATAGGAAGTTTATATTCGAGACTGAATGCTTTGCAGCGGTTGTTAACTTAAGACTTTCTATGCCATGTGTCAGTCTTCCAGCTCATGACACACCATCGCCACAGTTGGCAACTCCAGTTACATTTAATTTGAAACGGCAAAAGAACCGCCTCTTACCGTTCGGAGGTTCTGACATGTATATCTGCTATTTTATATTCTATTACTTCCATTCAAATTTCTTCATACATACATGTACCATTATTTTCTTTTTCTTCATCCCGTAGAATATCAAGAGGCGTTTAAGTCTTTTGACAAGAATGGAGACGGGCGGCTGAGTTTCAAAGAACTGAGGGAAATCATAAAGATGTCAGATGCTGATTTAAAACGACTTATGGATAGAATCGACAAGGACAGTATGTAATTCTAATGATTCTTGCAGGATTGAAGCATAGCGTCTTCCGTCTATTGAAATTGACTGCAAATGATACAAAATACACTTTAAACATGCATCTAGGGTCATCTAAGATCCTTTTCACTTAAATTAGCCAAAATAATGTATCACTTGACAACGTCAAACAAAGTTTTTTGTATTGAGAGACGATTTTACGAAATTGAGTTATCCCCCTTTTAATGTAAAATTTATACTAATGTAACATATATATATAAATAATCATGAGCAAGAATTTGCTAATGTCTTTTTTCCCGTTTTGTCTTCAAACTTGCCTGCGACGAATGCGGAAGTCGAGAATTAGGTATGGTGATTCCGATGGCAGCGGCAGCGTCCACAATTGTTCAAGTTTTTATTTGTGTTTTCATCTGTATGCTTTTGCACCCATGCATATGGTAAAATATGTTAAACAATTGATATTTGGTATGCAGTTGCATTGGCATCAATGTAGAACAATTTCAAGAGTCTTTTATCTGTATGCTCCTGCAGGTACGGTCTACTGATTTTGAGATATTATACTGCTATTTCTTTCGTCAGTTTAATATAAAGTAGTTTTATGTTGTATCTACAAGCATAACCGTAATTTATAGTTTGTACGAAAGTGCAGAGGCATACAAAGTGCCAAGTCAATAAACACCAGTAAAATATTTACAGTGATTTTTTTTACAGAAAGTGGTTCGATCGAGTTCAACGAATTTCTTACAATGATGTCTCAGGAGAACATCTTATGATATTCTACAAAATCTGTGTCCTGATTGTGATTCATCAACATGTGTTTGTACTAATACAAATTCTACTCTGTCAAATACCAATTATACATGTAATAATACTGGAAACATAAACAAATCAAAAAACTCTTTTAGTTTAAGTGAGAAGGGTTTTAATACTGTCTGTTTGAATATTCGATCACTTTCCTCCAAATTTGATGAACTAAAGCACATGATATCTCTAGATAACAAATTTATAGACGTTTTTGCATTAGTTGAAACATTTTTGAAGTCTCAATCTCATAATGATGAATATACCATACCAGGATATCAAATATTTAGAAAAGACCGCAATAATAAAGAAGGAGGAGGCATTTTGGTGTATGTAAAAAATTCTTTGTCTGTAAAAGAACGATTAGATTTATCTTTAAGTTATTTGGAATCGTTATGGTTGGAAATTGATTTCCCAAATTCTAAACCGTTTATAATTTGTGTGTTATATCGTCCTCCTGATTCTCTGACGTCTTGGATCGATCTTTTCGAGCAAGAGTATGAAATGGCTCTTTCTGAAAACAAAGAAATTATCTTATTAGGCGATTTTAATATAGATTTAATCAAAAACGAAAATAGAAAATGGTCTGAATTTATAGATAACGCAAACCTTGTACAGATGATAGAAACCCCTACACGCATCTGTGAAAAATCAGCTACTCTTATTGATCACATATATACTACTCACCCTGAGAACATCACTAAATGTCATGTTCCCGTTTACTCCATTAGTGATCATTATCCTATATGTCTCAATAGAAAATTAAATACAAAAATAAAGAAACAATGTCATATTGAGATTACCTATAGATCTTTCAAGAGTTTTAATGAAAATCTTTTTATATCTGATTTGTTCAATGCACCGTTTCATTTGGTCGAATTAGAAGACGATATTGATATTGCCCTTGAAAAATGGTATGATATTTTTGAAGGGGTTATTAATAAACATGCTCCTCTAAGAAATAAAAGAGTAAAATCGTTTAAACAAACAGAATGGTTTAATGAAGATATTCAATTTGCTATACATCAGCGGGATTATTTTCATTCAAAAAAAGATTGGGAAAACTATAAAAAGTGGAGAAATGTAACATCTTCGCTGATAAATCAGTCAAAGAAAGATTATTACTTAGAGGCTATTACTAATTCAAAAAGTAGTAAAGAACTATGGGGTCATTTAAAGCATTTGAATACCAAAATGGAAAATAAATTCCCCCCTAAAATGGAATATGAAAACAAGACTTTTTTTGATACTCAAGATATTGTTAATACTCTTAATGTTCATTTTTCTACTATTGCTGAAAAACTCGTCGGAAATTATTCTTCAGATATGAATTTTACACTTTTAAGAAATTTTGTCTCGGAAAAAATAAGCGAAACTGAGATTTTTGATGTTGGTTTTATTTCAGTTGTGGAAGTTTTAAAATACCTGAAGTCTTTAAATATAAACAAATCAACTGGTTTGGACAAAATAGGTCCAAGAATTTTGAAACTTAGTGCAGATGTTATTGCTCCATCCGTAACGTATCTAATTAATTTGAGTATTTCAAATGGGCGTTTTCCCAAAACACTTAAATGTGCTAAAGTTACTGCTGTACATAAAGGTGGACCAACATGTTTGCCTTCAAACTATCGGCCCATATCTGTCCTTTGTACCATATCGAAACTTTTTGAACGTCATGTTAGTTCACAATTATATAATTTCTTGAACAGTAAAAGACTTCTGCATAATGCCCAGTCAGGTTTCAGACAAGGACATTCTTGTCAGACAGCTCTTGCAAAGCTTATTGATGAGTGGCTTAAATATATGGATACTGGTGAAATAGTTGGTACAATATTTTTAGATTTTAGTAAAGCTTTTGATTTAGTAAATCACTCCATTTTGATTGAAAAATTGAAACTCTATAATTTAAGTGAAAGCTTGTTGCATTGGATAAAATCATATTTATCTGATAGAATGCAGGAAGTTCATTTTTCCAGCTTAAAGTCTAGCAGAGAATTCATTAACTACGGAGTACCCCAAGGTTCGATATTAGGCCCTCTTCTATTTTTAGTTTACATAAACGATATGCCTTTACATGTAAGTCAATCAAATGTAGATTTATATGCAGATGATTCTACCCTTCATTATCATGACAAAAAGTTTGAAAATATTGATTTCACGTTACAAAATGATATTACTGCTATTGAGAGTTGGTGTAAAAATAATAGCATGAAAATTAATATACAAAAAACAAAGTGTATGAGACTATGCTCAAAACAAAAAATGGCAAACTTGCCTGAACTTAACATCAGAATAAATGAATTTAATATTGAAAACGTTCATTCATATAAGCTACTTGGAATAAGTGTTGATGAAAATCTGAATTGGGAAGAACAAGTCAATAGGGTTTGCAAGATATTATCTTCAAAAATTTCCCTATTATGTAAGCTAAAATTATTTTTACCAACACATGTTAGGCAATTATTTTATAATGCCTATATACAACCATACATTGATTATTGCAGCTCAACTTGGGGCACTGTTTCAAGAAAAGATTCTGATAGAATTAATAAATTACAAAAAAGAGCTGCAAGAATTATTCTCGATTGCGATTTTTCTATATCGTCAGAATTTATGTTTTCTTCTTTAAGATGGCTTCCTTTTGTAGAAAGGGTCAAATATCAAAAATCAATTTTAATGTATAAAATTGTGAACGATCAGGTACCTGACTATCTAAAATTACAGAAAAACCCTATTAATTTACACAATTTGCGATCTGTATCAAATCAAGATTTATTTGTTCCAAGACCAAATACTAATTTTTACAAAAATTCTTTTTATTATACAGCAGTAAATTTATGGAATGAAATGCCAAATGATATAAAACTCTGTAAAAACCTAGAAGTTTTTAAATCAAAATGTTATGATTTTTACCTGTCAAAAAAGGAAATGTGATTATTTATTTTAGTTTAATATATGTATAACTTTTGTTTCACTATATATGTTTTGTTTTATGTATTGTGTATTTGTTTTTATTTATATAATATAATGTATACCTTGATATTTATGAGGCCCCCAATGAAAATTAGACTAGTTCTAATTGGGTTAGCCTCTTTAAATAAAGCATTTACTTACTTACTTACTTACTAAGCTCAAACACAAAAGAATAAAGAAAAATATAGGGAAGTATTTAAACAGTTCGACAAAGATGGAAACGGAACTATTACCGTTAAAGAATTCAAGAAAGGAATGACATTGATAGGAGGGAAAATGTCAGAAAAAGACATCAAGAAAATGGTGAAGGAAGTAGATTTGGACGGTGATGGCTGTATAAATTACAAAGGTATTTGAGTTTTGTGCGTTTGTTGCCCCCTTTTTGGAGAAAACCTTTAGGGCAATTTCTTTAATTACATGCTAAGAATGTATTTTTTAAAAATTATTTATGTTTTGTCGAATAAACCGTTTGTCTTCAACAGGTGACTACCGGACCCTATAACATAGATGTATACGTACTGGCACATTAGATACGACATGTCGCAGTATTATGGACATAAATGGCATTAAACTATCCAAAGGATAATATCTATAAAAAAATGATGTTTATAAGAGGTTACATCTTGAAATATGTAGCACAATCAAACGCTCTGTTTAAATGTTAACCTCATCAGTACTTAAAGTCTTTGTATAGAAAATTCAACTTTAACAGCTCTTTTTTTCGTTTTAGAATTTGAACAGTTGATGGCAAACCAAATGATGTGATGTGCAAATGAAACAACAACAGAATATTGAAAAATCTGACGTCACAAACGTATTGATCTCGAAACTGTCGAAAGCAATAATAACATTATTAGCATTGTTAACAATATACATGCAATATATGACTACATATTGCTTTGTCTATTGTAGAAATATATGTCACCAAAGCATTGTTATTTTATTATTGATAGTAGTTTTATTAATAAAATACAAAAATCTCTAAGCAAGAAAGTCTCTTACAGATTATATAAATGTATTTTTATCATACAAGCATGTTGAACTTTTTACTTTTTAGCTTTCAGTAAAAAGAAATTAGCAGCATCTGTAATCAACATGGAATAAGGCACAATATCATATTTAGTGCTCGAAATTTTCATACATTTGTACTTGTATGTTTATTGTTCAGAATTAAAAACCTAATGATATGTATACTGTACATGAGTTCAAACGTGGTAAGTCCATGAAGTCTGTGCGTAAATTCTCACAAGTTATTTTCCCACTCTCACACATACAACCGAATGCCTTGCATAGAATGAAAAAAAGTCTTGACAAACAGAAAAACGACGCAACAATAAGAGATTCCTAAAAAATATGCTGCGATGCAGAATTAAATAGAAAATAATGAGATGTAGTATAAGTGAACGCAATACACAGCTCACGTAACAAGCGGCAAATTAGAAAAAAAAAACACAATGGAAAACTGTCAGAAGCCTTCAACCGGGCCAGTATAGGCGCTGCTCGCCATTTTGCAATCGTCCCAAGGTCTAAATAAAATGCTTATAATTCAAATCCAGACCTGGATTAGTCAAAGAAACACCGCTTCTTGGACAAAGAACAGAAAACATCAAAAAGACAAGTACAAACATTTGATCATGTCTTAGGACAGGCATTTATTAAATGTGGTGCGGTTAAACTAGTTTTGGGGCTCAACCTTCCCCCTATCAATAATCCATGGGTCAAGGCAAATCACCAAAATTAAAACACAATAGAACGCTTCTACATCACATGATCAACTTTATATGGAGTTTAAACCTAACGATTATGTAAGCAGGAAAGTTGTAGCCAAAAATAATACCCCATTTCAAATGGTACATCAAAAAGTGTTATTATATCATAAGGCTTCAGCATTGTTGAGATGCATTGTTGGAATCCCGCACTTTATCTTGGCTGCGATTAGCAGCTGCAACGCAATGCCGTCTTAGACTATATAAAGCTTCCAGTACTTTAATGAGTGAGTGAGTGAGTGAATTGGTGTTTTATTTACGCCCTTGTAATGCTATAAAGGTTATTTAAAGGCAATAAACATGAAAAGGATGATAACTGAACATGAAATGATGACGAGAAATAAAATATGGGGGTAGGATGGGAAAGAAAGAAACAGTAAATTTGAAAACCACAAGACAAGGATAGGTGGGTAGGGGCGGAAAATTAAGCCAATGTGGTGCACTACTTTGCGGTCCAAAAAGTAAAGAGATCTTTTATGTGCATGAAGCGTGGCACTCTCCACACACGTTGGCCCACTATGCATTGCGGTCAGTTTTAATTCCGCATTATAGCCTGAAGGCCCAATTCAACCACTTTTTACACAAATCCCAGTTGCTTTATGGGCTTAGCGGCCTGACCCAATGTCAGGTTTCTGAGCTTTTTTTAGTGGACTTTTACCAACAAGCTTAGCGCTGCTGCGGCCCTATTCGTCTTCTGGTCCCCGCATGGGACGAGAACTTGTATGACGAGTCCACATTTAGCGATTTGGGTCTTAAACCTACGTGTTTAATATAAACGTGAATGCTTCGGCCGTATGACAAAAAAAAACCCTGAACGTAAAACATTGTTGTTCACCTTGCGGAAGAATTGTTTCATTTTTCACGATCACTAACTACCGAACCCGAAGATCGCAACAGAAGAGTGAGGGTAGCTTGGAATTAAAGCAAAAACTAAGAATAGATGAAAAACTGAGACGGGAATTGTTGCGCACTTGGGGGCAATACACCAAAAGTAGAAAAATGTCCCATCATTTTTCGAAACTAAGTTAAAAAGATCAGCATGTAAACCATTGGAAGACACAGAAAGCAGAAGCATATATGTCGAACCATATCTGACTTTGCTTATTTTTATATGCTCAGAACTTCGGAAAAAATAGATAGAAAACAAAAGACATGAAAGTTAGAAAATAATGAGATGTGGAATAAGTGAGCACGACACAGCCCACAATCAAGCGGCAATTCAGAAAAACCACAATGGACAACCGTCAGCAACCTTAAAAGAATTAGTATTTACAGGAAACACGAAGAACGAAAATTTACGGTTTATAAATGAATTAATCGACCGACTTCACTTTCGCTGATTAGAATGAAAGTAATTGGCAAGTTCGATAAAGAGGAGAAAATAGTTAGAATGAATTTTCTATTCAACAGCTGAATCATTTAAGTCGGAAAAGACAGATTATCCCATCGTTACCATAGTAAAACCAAAACAACTCGTGTAATATTACCTATCATTAGCGGAATTGATTTCTGGAGAATAAAAGAAATATATCCTAGAAAAAAGTAGTTCTCACGATATATACTCTTTTAAAGAAGCTTCGATTGGGATTGCAAAGCGCTGAACAGGTAAGAAAAAGTCAAAGAAAGTAACTACGTTTTCAGATAACTTTCAAAATTTTAACGACTGAGGATATTTCATTACTTTTTCGAACGAAATTTCGAAATGGAAAATTATTTCATTTATTTACTTCACGAAACACACCGAAAGAAATTTCGTGGCCAATGAAAAATCATCCTTTTGAAATTGTCAATCTTAATGAAACAATTTGTATTCTTTTAAAATGTTTATCGGTAATGTATCTCTAGATATTGGCGTTACAAGGAAGTGCAAATTAACAAATTGAACGTTAACCCACCATAGTTTCTAAAATGTCTCACGTACAAAAAGCAAAACTGGGTTTAAACATTAAGGTAAAAGTCGGTTTAGGGTTGTATATGTGTGTTTTTGATCTAGAGCCAATTGTAGAAGTGCAAGCACCAACCACGGGTTGCACTTAAGACCACTAGTTGTTTTCTAATGTGGAATTTTAAGATGCCAGTGATTCACGTAGATCGGACTGTAAACAAGGGTTAATGTAAATGAGGGGAAGGAGTCTTGTACCTTCTTTAGAACATGAATTTGTATTTGAATATCTAGCAAAATCAAAGAAACGTGACGAGTTGCTCTTTTGTCAGCAAAGACCCCTCCTTTGCAAAATGTCTTGATCTGCCGGTGTATTCCGAATCTTATTATCTTCTAAAGCAATCACAATCTCCGTTGGGAAGCTTACATGTATTACACTCATTCGTATCATTTTCGCAGATTTATTCGCCATCTTCTTGAATTTGTCCTTTGTTTAACATACGTTTGCTATTTTCTTTAGAATGTTTACTACATGTACCAAGGCATGAACCGATAAAAGTGTAACATTGATTATGCTGTATAATTCATATTTTGGGAGTACCTCTTATCAGCAGATAATTTATTATTAAGATAGATGGATTGAATTATTTGCATTATGAATTCAAAATAATTTTGAGTTTTATTTCCTCCAATTGGATGATTTTTATTTTCACATGTACAAACATATTACATGTAACTATGAAATAAATAACAGTAAAAAGAAGTGTTAAAAAATATACGATGGCATGGAATATACAGTTGAGCCCAGTTCTAACATCTCTACTGTCTAGCTCTCCTGACAGTTCTAGAACTGTTCTAACCCTGGACAGCAGCTGTCATAACCTGTTCTAGGGTAGAACTGCCGTAACCTGTTCTAACCCATGACACATTTAGAGCTATTCTATAGGCCCTGACAGCTTAGAACTGTTCTAGGCCCTGACACCTTAGAACAGTTCTAGCCTTGGACAGTTCTGCACTCTGACAGTTCTAAATGACGTCACGCGGTTATAAAAATACTCCTAATTCGGAAAATGCGCATATTTTCGGCATTATTATTTAATGAAACTCGATATATAAATTTATTTTAACCAGACAATTCTTTATTCTATACTGTTCTGAAATCGTCACAATCAGAACTGTCAGGAGGTAGAACTGTCAGAGGCTAGAACTGTTCTAAGCTGTCAGGGCACAGAACAGGTTAGAACTGTCAGGGCGTATGACAGCTTAGAACTGTCAGGGGTTAGAACAGATTTAAATTTGTCACGGGATAGAACTGTCCAGAACTGTTCTATGACAGGACAGGGCCTGTCATAAACTGTCCTAGAACTGTCAGCAGAACAGAATTAGAACAGATTCCTGACAGTTCTACAGAGATGTTAGAACTGGACGCAACTGTACCTGTACATGAACATAACACGATCTATTCAAGCTTTGCAATAGAAAACATTAAAACAATATCAACAAACCAGAAAGTGCCCCTAAAAGCACGACAACAAATGCATTTCTATTAATATTTTTAATGTTTTTAAACTGCTTTTTTATGATCAAAACATGTACAGAGGTTAATGCTAATTGGAAATGTATGTTCTTCAGCAAACGAATCGATCATAAACGCTTAAAAGGTAATCTTACAAATGTTTTTGATTTGGAAAAGGGCATGTTAAGCATAGTATATACACACATTTGGTACAGGAAAAAGGAAAATATAATAGGTTTCTCATTGAAAAATTAATATATACAGCATCCTCAGATTAACCATTTCATTGATTCTGGCTTTGTACTTTGTTATAACCAATATAAGCATGTTCAAAGATAGACATTATTCTTAAGTTCATATAAAACAAATATTGTTAATACTTGCAAGACCAAAGCAATCATAAGCTTTTGCAAACAAACTTGTTTACAGAACAGACAAAAATATATAAAACTTAAAAGGATATTAGCAACATTTTGTCTTACCCTGATCATGCACAAAATGAAACGTAGAAAAATCATTCGGAATTTCAAGCAGATAAAACCCATAACTTGCTGTGTCAAAAACAATAAGCCAGACATGCACAGAGGAACACTCCAGAGAAACGATGCTGAAAGCCACAAAAGATGCATTTGTTTACTGATGTAAAAAATCAAATAATACTTATTCTAAATTTGAATCTGTCATTTCCTCCTTCGGCCTTTCTATTGGTGGCAGTATTGATGACATTCCATCCCTGTATTGGATTCCTAAATTACATAAAAATCCATACAAACAGCGCTTCATTGCAGGGTCATCCAAATGTACAACTAAGCCTCTTTCAGTTCTGTTGACTTCAATACTTACGGCAATAAAATCCGGCCTTCAGAAATATTACGATTGTTGTTATTCTAGAAATGGTGTCAATCTAATGTGGATCCTGAAGAATTCGAAAGAACTGATGAAGATTCTTAACTCTAAATCAGTTTCATCTTGTAACAGCGTCAAAACCTTCGATTTCTCCACACTTTATACTTCTATTCCACATGAACAACTGAAATCGCGATTGGTACAGCTGATTAAACGCAGCTTTTTCAAAAAGAATGGAAAAATGCAGGTACAAATTTCTTGTAGTCGATTATACCAAGACTTACTTTGTCATCAATGAGTCTAAGAAAGAGAACAAATTTACAGAAGACCAAATAATCGACATGCTCTACTTTCTTATTGACAACATATTTGTTCAGTTTGGTGAACGTTTTTCAGAAAACAATAGGGATTCCAATGGGCACTAATTGTGACCTTTGCTTGCTGATTTGTTTCTTCATTCATATGAAGCAGACCTCTTACAATCTCTTCTAGACAAAAAAGACCGTAGACAAGCTCTCTCTTTCAACCTTGCGTTCCGTTATATTGATGATGTCCTTTCACTAAACAATTCTCGATTTGGTGACTTTCTCCATCTCATATATCCACAGGAGCTTGAGATAAAGGACACAACGGATTCTAGGAAGTCTGCTTTATATTTAGATCTACATCTCGAAATTGACTCTCAATGAAGACTTTTAACAAGGTTCTATGACAAACGTGGTGACTTCAACTTTCCAATCGTTAACTTTCCCTTCTTGTGTAGCAACATTCCGTCCGCTCCAGCTTATGAAGTTTACGTATCTCAAATGATTCGTTGCTCCAGAGCATGCGGGACTTACATCGATTTCTTTAGCAGAGCGACACGTCTGACGCAAAAATTGCTCACACAGGGTAATGTTGCTCCTCGGTTGCTGTCTTCACTCAAGCAATTTTACGGAAGACATCATGCACTTATAGACAAATATGGGATTTCGATCTCTCAGATGAGTGCAGATGTTGGTTTGTCATAGCATGTTGTGTTGTTTTGTCTGCCTTTACCGGATTTGACACGCTGAATGGACTATTGGCAACGCGACGGGTGTGCTATAGCAAGCAGGAACTGCTTACTCTTCCGGAGCACCTGAGTTCACTCTTGTTTCGACTGGAGTTCGCGTTGTTGATTGATATTCAGTTATTTTGTGTTTCCATTTTTTATATGTTGTCTGTTTTTGTTCCGTTCTTGTTGGTGTTCACTGGTTTTGTCTCTGCCCTTTCGGACTTTTGACATTCGGATACCCCATTGGTACCTCTGCTTCTTTGAACCAACACGTGAAAACGTGTCAATTGGAGCTGAATCCGGATATATGAAATAATTGTCAAAATACCATGTTTATATTACAGATTTGTTCAGAAAATACAGAAAACGGAATTTAAATACATTTTTAAATGTAAAAATGAACACAGTTTTATAAAGATAGCACTTAAAATGATCATAATAACCTTTTGATGTGGATGACTTGATGCAAATTGCTTTTAAAAGCTATTATATATTTTTGACTGGTTTTACACATTTAATGTTTTTTAACGATTTATTTTACTATCAATTAATTATTATTAGGGCTTAGCAGCTAGGAGAATTCTTTACTATGGTAAGTAAAATGATTATGTGACTTTTTAAATTTATTGCAATGCAAGTAAATATTCCGAGGTACAAAAAAATAATCTTGAGGAGCGGGGGATATAAAATGTATATTTTGTAGCAGATTGTTCAGCAACAACTTATCATAACCTCTGTTAAAATATTTAATATGCAACCTCGATATAGATTTCTATATTTGCTACTTTTGTTGAACATTATCATGACATTTGTAAATGAAATTAACATGATGAACATGAAATAATTGAATGCAGTATTTAATACGTTAACACGTGCATGTAAATACGTTTAAGCTTAGGAACCGACCATTCAACATGAAAGGGGGACCTTGGTTTTTTCATCTGGACTGAAATTTGTTATTTCAAGATAAGCATTATTATGTGACAGAAATCTTCAGAATATTTTTTTTCTTAACCTATGCTGCAAAAATATTTGTTTCAACTAAAATCTTATTCAGGATATTTTATTAAGCGAAACTAGCCCCCTCAAGTTAAATGGTCGATCCCTTATTACATGAACATGAACATAAATATTGATCAAGTATTTCAGCAAAAAGTAGTATCAACAATCAAATGTTTGGTATCCGTTTGAATGTAACAATTCCAGTGCACAGGCTGAAGCATATTGCAAAATTCATTATAACAAATTAAAAAATAGTAACCAAACAACAATAACCAACAAAAATTCGAGGTGTTTAAAATGTAATTTTAATTAGTTTTTGAAATGATTTTGTAGGCACTAACAGAAGATCAAATTAAAGGTAAGTGTTGGCAGTCTAGAATGTTTTGGTTGCTTAAACATAAACAAGAGGCTCACAGGAGCCTGAATCGCTCACCAGGTCTTGATATCAACCCTATGAAGACTTGAGCTGATTGTTTAAGCAAGAAAAACTTCTTTTCTCTATCTGCAATAGTTTTCATTCTATAAGCAAAAAATACTATTATGCACTTTTAAAGGGCCATAACCCCTTAAAGGGATCATCTGACAACTTCGACCCTAAGAAGGCTTTTGAAAAGCTAAATAAGCTGAACATGTAAGCAAGCAACAGCTTTTTTCTTTTAGCAATATGTTTTCATTCTGTAGGCCAAAAACAGTATTTTTGCCTTTAAGGGGCTGTTACCCCTATAAGGGGTCATCTGACAACTTCAACCCTATGTAGACTTTTGTAGAGCTAAATGAGCTGAACATCTAAGCAAACAACAGCTTTTCTTTATCTGCAATAGTTTTAATTCTATAGGCCAAAACACTATGTTTTGCCTTTAAGGGGCTGTAACCCTTATAAAGGGTCATCTGACAACTTCGACCCTATGGAGATTTTTATATAGCTAAATGGGCTGAACATTTAAGCAAGCAACAGCTTTTCTGTATCTGCAATAGTTTCATTCTATAGGCCAAAAACACTGTTTTTTGCCTTTAAGTGGCTGTAACCCTTATAATGGGTCATGAGACACCTTCGACCGTATGAAGACTTTTGTAGAGCTAAATGAGCTGAACATTTAAGCAAACAACAGGTTTTCTCTATCTGCAATAGTTTTCATTCTATAGGCCAAAACACTATTTTTTGCCATTTAAGGGCTGTAACCCCTATAAAGGGTCATCTGATAACTTCGACCCCATAAGGATTTTTGTAGAGCTAAATGAGCTGAACATTTAAGCAAGCAACAGCTTTTCTCTATCTGCAATACTTTTCATTTTATAAGCCAAAAACATGAAAAAACACTATTTTTCACCTTTAAGGGATCATCTGAAAACTTTGACCAAATGGAGACTTTTGTATAACTTTTGATATTGAAGCAGCAGGGTGGTATCAGATTTCATCTATATCATACTTTTTGATATACAAGCCAAAAACAGTAGTCTGACCCCCTGGTCTATTTTTAGTATCGGCGGCCATGTTTTTGGACGGATCAAAAATTGAAACACATATTTGGTGCAGGACACCCTAAGAATCATTTATACCAAGTTTCATTAAATTCTGTTCAGTAGTTTCAGAGGAGAAGATTATTGAAATTACGACGACAGACAACGACGGACGCCAAGTGATTACAATAGCTCACACATTGTCACATGGACCTTCGGTCCAGGTGACCTAAAAACACCTTTTGAACTATTTACTTGACGTAGAATTTATTTTTATCTCAGAAACATCACACAAGACAAAAAAAAAACATACCATCATTATGTATAATATTCATAAATATTAAAATATTGCAAGTAAGTACAATTCTGTAAAAAACCACAGTACAAATATTTACTGAAACAAAAACCAACAATGGTTGCCTCTTGTGTGTCATCTTCGCTAGCCAAGGGTTACGATCCGCTACCTCTCATCTTCATGATGAGAGGTAGCAGATCGAACCCCTTGGCTAGCGAAGATGCTTGTGTGTGTAAATGAAACTATTCAATTAGCAGTGACAAACATTTTTTTTTTGCTTTTTGGTGGTATTTAAGTTACTGGAAATAAAGCAACTAAAAAATGTATGTTTTAGAGTATTTAAAGTATATTTTAAAACAAAATAAGTTTTTAAAATAATCAAAGATTTATCATTTTCGAAATGTCAAACTAAGCCAAAAAGCTGCATTTTGAAAAAAAAAATGTTTTGTTGCAGATTTAGAGGAAACCTTTGAACTGTTTGACAAGGACAAAGACGGCGTTTTGACATTTGAGGAATGTGCGATATTCATCCGCTCTCTTGGTGGAAACCCGACTAAAACTAAGATCAAGGAAATATTTAATTCTTTTCAAAACCAGGGTAATCTATTACATGTACTTATTGCCTCAGAAGAAAAGGATATTGTAATGAGAGTTTTTTAAAGACTCATTATCAAGTTATTTATTTTTAAATAATTGCATTCTAATTTATAACGACAATTTCCATTGGTTAATAATGCAGTTTTATTTCTCGATAAAACTCACTAGCACTTGCCACCTTAACAACGACTTGCGCGGAGTAATTTAAAAAAGATAAACCCATGCATTTTGTGCAAATGTCTGCGCAAACATTTAATTTATTTTATCGGAATGTAATTATATACATTGAATGCAATATTTTTGAGTTTTATTGGTGTGTAAAAGCGTGGACCTTTGCGCACATTTTCAACATGAAGCGCTACCTCTTAACATAACAAATTTAACATTAATTTAAATGTCATCGCACAAAACAACCAAATTCTAACAACTAATTGATATAAAGTTCATACGACAACATAAAATATGTTTTTTATATAAAATAAATCAAATATCACATGCGACAAAATAGTCTTTTATTAGTATAATGGTACTCCATGAAAAAACGAGGAGATGCAAGATACAATTAGTAAACGAATTAAAAACATACAAGCCAATGTAGAGGCACAATGACTCTAAAACAGAACGGATGTGATTAATTTGAAATAGAGTTTTTGCATTCTGTAGAAACAGAAGAAGACCGAAACGGTCAGGACTTGGTACAGGTATGAAACATCATGGGAGTGTGGGAAAGTACCCAGTAACTCTTAATGTTCATTGTTTATTAATTATTTCTTATAGGAGATGACGACGATACTGTTTCATTTGAAGAATTTAAAACCTGGATGATAAACAATGGTCAAGAATGCATTGCAGAAAATGCTGCCCATGAAATCATGGAAGCGTTTAAAGTTTTTGATACAGATGGCAAAGGGTTTGTCACGAAAGAGAAATTTGAACAAATAATGTCAGGTTGTGGTGAAGAACCTCTAACTTCAGACGAAATGACAGCATTGTTTAACGAAATTGACAAAAACGGTGATGGACTTATTTACTATGAAGGTAATTTGTTTAAGTTCGTTAACTAGTAAGATAACAAAACAAATACATAATAAAAAGATCAAACCTTGAAGAGGCTAACTATTAAGATAACACGTACAACAAGTACACTTAAGAATTCGAACCGTAAAAACAAGTTCATCTTTCTTTCCCCCGCGCTTTTCCTCTTAAGACTCTATGATATACAAGTAAAAAAATACCCATAAAAGAGTACATAGTCTAATAATAATATATTATACACATAGACATGTTTCTAAGTACAAGCAAATTCTGAAAGTAAATAAAGGTAATAACAAAATTACCGAACTTGGAGGATCAATCTCAATATACAAGAAACTAGAGGCTCCCAGGAGCCTGAATCGCTCACCTGATCTCTTATGCCAAAGTTTGAATAAATTTCACAAACTTTCAAGTATACAAAGTTGCAAAACAATCCTTTCAGTGGTTTCAGAGAAGATTTTTGGAAATCAGTTTAAATTAATAGAAAAAAACAGTTAAAGGGCAATAACTACTGTAAGCACCTTTTGATGCTGAACAAAAAAATTTGCTTCCGATTTTTTTATCTCTTATACTTTTTGAGTTATAAGCCAAAAACAATGGTTTGACCCCCCTGTTCTATTTTTAGCAACGGCGGCCATGTTGGTTGGTTGACATGTATATAATTCACAAACTTGGTAGAGGACATCCTAAAGATCATGTATACCAAGTATCAATGCAATCCCTTCAGTGGTTTAAGAGAAGAAGATTTTTGAAAATCAGTGTAAATTAATGAAAAAAAAACAGTTAAAGGGGAATTACTCTTAAACGGCTGATCTGACAATTTAGATCCTGAATCATTTTTGTAGATCTCAATGAGCTAAACAATTCTGCAATGCTAAATTTTCCTCTAGCTCTAACGGTTTTCAAGATATTGTCCAAAAACTGCAAAAATGGTCAATTTTGATGATTAAAGGGAAATAACTCCTGTAAGGAGTCGTTTCACAACTTTGACTCAATGGAGAGATTCGTAGAGCTTTTGATGCTGAACAAGGTAAGTTGCTTCGGATTTTCTCTATCTCTTATACTTTTTGAGTTATGAGCCAAAAACAATGGTCTGACCCCCCTGTTTTATTTTTTAGTAACGGCGGCCATGTTGGTATGTCGACATGTATATAATTCACAAACTTGGTAGAGGACATCCTAAAGATCATGTATACCAAGTATCAATGCAATCCCTTCAGTAGTTTTAGAAAAGAAGATTTTTGAAAAGCAGTGTAAATTCATGGAAAAAACAGTTAAAGGGGAATAACTCTTAAACCGCTGATCTGACAATTTAGACCCTGAAATCATTTTTGTAGATCTCAATGAGCTTAACAATTCTGCAATGCTAACTTTTCCTCTATCTCTAACGGTTTTTAAGATATAGTCCAAAAACTGCAAAAATGGTCAATTTTGATGATTAAAGGGCATTAACTCGTATAAAGAGTCGTTTCACAACTTCGACTCAATGGAGAGATTCGTAGAGCTTTTGATGCTGAACAAGGAAAGTTGCTTCGGATTTTCTCTATCTCTTATACTTTTTGAGTTATGAGCCAAAAACAATGGTCTGACCCCCCTGTTTTATTTTTTAGCAACGGCGGCCATGTTGGTATGTCGACATGTATATAATTCACAAACTTGGTAGAGGACATCCTAAAGATCATGTATACCAAGTATCAATGCAATCCCTTCAGTAGTTTTAGAAAAGAAGATTTTTGAAAAGCAGTGTAAATTCATGGAAAAAACAGTTAAAGGGGAATAACTCTTAAACCGCTGATCTGACAATTTAGACCCTGAAATCATTTTTGTAGATCTCAATGAGCTTAACAATTCTGCAATGCTAACTTTTCCTCTATCTCTAACGGTTTTTAAGATATAGTCCAAAAACTGCAAAAATGGTCAATTTTGATGATTAAAGGGCATTAACTCGTATAAAGAGTCGTTTCACAACTTCGACTCAATGGAGAGATTCGTAGAGCTTTTGATGCTGAACAAGGAAAGTTGCTTCGGATTTTCTCTATCTTTTATAATAAGCTATCTTTTATAATAAGCTATCTTTTTCCTCTAGCTCTAACGGTTTTCAAGATATTGTCCAAAAACTGCAAAAATGGTCAAATTTGATGATTAAAGGGCAATAACTCCTATAAGGAGTTGTTTCACAACTTCGACTCAATGGAGAGATTCGTAGAGCTTTTGATGCTGAACAAAGAAGGTTGCTTCGGATTTTCTCTATCTCTTATACTTTTTGAGTTATAAGCCAAAAACAATGGTCTGACCCCCCTGTTCTATTTTTAGCAACGGCGGCCATCTCGGTTGGTCCACATGTATATAATTCACAAACTTGGTAGAGGACATCCTAAAGATCATGTATACCAAGTATCAATACAATCCCTTCAGTGGTTTCAGAGAAGAAGATCTTTGAAGAAAAGTTAACGGACGACGGACGACGGACGGACGACGGACGCTTAACGATGACAATAGCTCACCTGACCCTTCGGGTGAGCTAAAAAGGCATAGCATGAAAAACACACCGGAAAAGTTATAGATCGCAATGCTCCTGGCTTGGTTCAGACATTTCAATTGAAATGGTGAGTTAAACCAGGTTTTATGACCTCCCTCTTCCATTGTGATCTTAGGGTCCGGTAGTAACACAAAACGCAACACGGCTGTGAAGACATTATAGGGATAATAAAGTGATCACCTCAGTACAACAATAAGAAAAAAAAAACTAATCATAACAATCACTTAATACCAATACGTTCAACCTAATTTTAAGACTTATTTTTAGGGACCGTATGATGCGTATTTTCTTTTTAATGAACCTATATTTTTTTCAAACGATAATATTCGGACTAAAAATGTTGTTTTTCTAATAAAATATTGGACACCATTTAAACATTAGATTATTTTGTTTTAGAGTATTTAAAGTCAAGATTAGAAGACAATGGCCACGAGGACACTCTTGAAGACGAATCATTAAAAGAACTAGAACAAGACTAAATCAAATTAGAAGTTTCTTAGGGACGGACCATTTAACTTGAAGGGGGGGCTTGGTTTTTTGTTTTGATCAGAAATTTTTTTTCCGCGCTCTATTTATTTTTCGAAGGCGTCGCGACAGAATATTTTTTTCATTATCAGCATTATTTTTTATAGCAAAAATCCTTTTTCAGAATATTTTTTTTTCTTACCCTCAGCTGCCAAAATATTATTTTCATCAAAAATAATTTCAGAATATTTTTTTAGGAAAAAACAAAGCCCCCCCCTTCAAGTTAAATGGTCAGTCCCTTAATGATGAATTCTATATAGAAATCGACTTTATGACACTGTATGATATTTTAAATGGTAAAACAAAACCATCCTTAAACTTTTATTTAAACCCAAATTTTTATTCTACATGTACATGTATTACATTCCTTGTTAGGTTCAATGCAAATGTCAACATTAGTTACGACATGTATTTTTACAGCATTTCATTTTACTTTTCATTTTCATCTCATTCACTTATAGTTGTAAAAAATAAAACGAAAATGTATTACAACGAAATATTTGTTTTTATACTACCAAAGATTACCTCGTTTAGTCATTGTTGTAATATTTTTTGGCTTTAGTGTTTTGTTTGTTCTAATCTAATGCCATACCGGTCTTCCAATTTTTCGACCCCTAGCGTTTCTGATCAAGGTTAGTCCAGAAAAGCGCTTCACACGCATTGAATGTTTTTTTTCATCATTTATAAAAATAATATCAATATGTGGATCGTGTCTTTCTGGCACACATTCCATATTCTTATGTTTTTAATTTTATACTACCAATGTAATATGCATTGGTTTACGCGTCGTCTTGTATTGTTTTATCTAAAGTTCAGAATTTGTCACAACTGTTTGTTGGAGATTAAACATTCAGACACAATAAACGGGAGCGAAACAATTTTCTTAGACAAAAGATATAACCTCGTTTTTTTTTGTGGTAAGTGTACAAATAAAATAATTTCAGCCTGAAACAAAAAGTATCCACTTTAATTTGGTCAGTGTCCCATACGAATTTTTTATTATTTTTGCATTAGTGAATATATTGCTTTAAAAAGTCTATTAAGACTAAATCTTACAAAATAGTTTTTCCCAATGTCTTTCGAAGGTTAATTTATAGTTTACAAAGAAGTCGAATAAATATCCGTTTATTAAACTGCTGTTACTCCTCAAGGAAAGATGTACAAAGGGGGCATTCTGGTTTCAAAAAGTATGAAAGGACAGAGACAAAACCATTAAATACAAAAGAGAACAGCACGAATTTACAGACAACATAAAACACATAATAAACAATTGTGAATGAATAACAATCAACGACGTAACGAGAGTAACCCCAGGTGCTCCGGGAGAGTAAAATGTTCTTCTTGTTGCAACAGATCTGTCGCATCGTTACGACAAATTCAGTGCGTCAAATCCGTTGAAATAAAAGAAAACAAAACCCTATGTATTCATCTGGTATAGATAGAAATCTCATGAATCTATACGAGCACATGATGTCTTCCATAGATTTTCTTAAGTGTGAATTTTGTATTATTTTGTTACATATTTTCCCGGTTCTTCCTTGTAGTTTTAAGGAACAGATTACAAATGTATGGGTCACATAATATGAGCTAAAACCATGAGTACATTGTATTTCTATCTAATTTTTTAAGGATGTTAAATAACGTTTATACATCGGATCGGAGAAAGATTGAAGGAATATGAAGCTACCAACTACATGAACAATATGCTAGACTAATAGATTGTTGAAGATACAACAACTGTACTGTACAAGTCAGAGTATTGATAGATCAACTGATTAGCCATACTGACACCTCTTTAGCAAACACCTTGCTTAAAAAAAACTTATCAGTCCGTTAAATTGATATGACATTTATGTGAATATATCATGTTTAATATTTTCTCTCTTTAGTACCCTTGGACAGTGTTGTTGCTGTGTTAAACTGTTAATGCTATGTTTCTTGCACACACGAACTATGTTATCCGGTGCAATTGCCTGCAGGTTCAAAGAAATATGGACACATTGTCAGGAAAATAAATTATTTATGTCTACATGTTTTAAGCTAAAACATGTTCATAAATGTCTGAATTCGTGATCAGCTAAAACAATTAAGTACTCCGGCTATTAGCTGTCTACAAAAAAATATCATAAATAGAATCTCAACCCTTAGCCAACGGAAACACATGTAGACAGCTTAAGTTTTCATTGGCTTTTGTTTATATAGTGGGGAGGTAACGCACAATAAAACCTGGATGAACCCACAATTTCTTTTGAAATGCCTGTACCAAGTCAGAACCATTGCGGTATTCAAATTCTCTGTTATGATTCGTCTTTTCTTTTTGTGTGTATGAGATTCGTCATCCAAAGTCGGTTGTTTTGTTCTTATCTTAGTTTAATAACGAAAAAATATTCTAATATCATTTTAAAGAAAATTTATCGGACTTTGAAAAAAGTAGAGGTATCTGCAAGTACCAAGCACTATATAGGTTTTAAAGATATTGTGGGCTAGATTATAATTGTAAGTGACAGTTACACTTCTTAGTATATAAATTCTCATCTTTATCATGATATGGAGAGCGTATCAAGAAGATATTTGAATAAGTGTTCTATTACGTACGATGAACGGTTAAAAATCTTTAAGTCTAATCACTTACTAGTAGTACATATTTTACCAACTATAAAATAAACTGCTATAATCAATGACCCAAAAGACTTCATGCATTTAAAATATATTTTTAAACTTAAATAATATCTTAAATTACAATTGTATAATTGTTCAAATTGTTCTTCTTATGGTAACAATTTAAATGGTAGGTTTTGAAAATACACCGTCAAGTTGATTTCAAAAACTGGAACGATAGGAAAGTTTTAGGAGATCTATGTATGTTTGTGTAAGTTGGTTGTCTATCCGAGTAAAAGAACAGAGAACAAGAAAGGGCCGATAGTATGGTAAGAAAGTTTTTCAATATAGAAAAAAGCTAAGAGGATCCTTGTTTTGCTGTTCTAGTAAGATTTTTTTTTATACAATATGTTCGGGCGTCTTGACAAGATATTTTTTTAACTATTTAAAGAATTATTTTATATAAGAACCAAAGAGGTACCAAATTGGCATTTGAGTGTCAAAAGTCCGAAAGAGCAACAGCGCAACTGGTAAGAAACATAAAACACAAAATCAACCGAACGGAAATCAAAAACGCGAACTCAAGTCGTGACAAGAGTGAACTCAGGTGCTCCGGCAGAAGTTCTTAAGAATACCCTTTTTATAACATCTGCTGCCATAATATATATACATAGATATATTTTTTTTCAAAAATGATTTTGCTCTGTTCCTATCTTTCTAGATGTAAATTACATCCTACGTCGACCACGATCTCAACTTCATTATTACAAAATTTCAAATACCAAAACGCGGGTATAAACGGTTAATTTGGATATGCTATATATCGATATTTCAAGGAGTAACCTCTCATCAGTAGCATTTAAATCAAAACATTGGAAGGTCAAATTCCCAAACTGTTGAATACGAAAAGTACTCAAAACCAAAACGTTCGAACAAGGAAGCCAAATCCAGCACTGAG
The DNA here is from genome assembly GCA_963971305.1 of Arcuatula senhousia. Lineage (NCBI taxonomy): Eukaryota > Metazoa > Mollusca > Bivalvia > Mytilida > Mytilidae > Arcuatula > Arcuatula senhousia. The sequence continues at coordinate 54,202,227 of OZ020304.1, forward strand.
GATATCGACCATGTGCAATACAAGGAAAGAAACCTGGTGTTTTAAACAATTTTGAATTTAGAAATCGGGAAATTTCAGCGAAAAAAATATTAGAAGTATTATGGTAAATCGTGTCAGACAAGTCTGACGACCAGGCTTGTGATTACCCTCGGGGACCTCGGGTCCACCAGCAGCGGTTATCGCCCAGTACTTTTGTTTTATTTACGATAAGCACAAAATTGGAATGAAATTATATCTTTTTAATAAGGAAATCAGCCAAAAGGAAAAAGAGGAAACACAAAAATATGGCGCTAAAATCACCCAAAACAATGATACATTAGTAGCAATGCTACAGGATTTTAGCGAGATTGAACTAGCAAGATATGTACTTGATCCATTACTACCATCGCAGTGCTTGCTATGGTCAGCAAAAGTTCTAAGTCAAATCTTAAGATAACGAGTATACGCAATAAAATTGGTGATAACCCATCGCGTTAACCAACGTCATTAAGGAACACCTAATATCCTGGCCGCTTTAAATTTGTTCATAGGGTGGTTTGGATGTGTTCCCAACTGAAGGCGGTTATGAGAGAAGGTTCCACCTGAATGCATAAAATCATTATAGCTTGTCAAGTCAAAATACAGAACAACTGATCACAAATCGTATTAGCACTATGTGGAGATCAATGTCAGTCCACTCGCAAGTAAGGACGCTTCAATCAGCATTACGGTATCAGAAGAAGTCTCGGAACACCTGCAGAGAGCTGATTTACCCGACTCTATCTATTCCTCCGTTGTCATTGCTACCTAATTTAAAAAAAAGAAACGAAAAAAAAACTACCCAACCAACAATCTATGATATTAATCAACATTTTGCATCCATTAGATTTATTGTTTTTATTTTACATGTTACCCACAAACTCAAGTAATGGCCCTTGTACATTACTGTAGCAATGCATGCACAATTACATGTATTTGTATTCAGGTTTGTACCATATCGACACATTGTTTGGCACTACATGTATACAAATAATTGGGCAATTCCAAAGCCAAGAACTGAAAAGTGTTGGCTTCAACCTTATCAAACGGTTATGATTTTGTATCATATCATTTCATATTTTACGGTTATGATTTTGTATCATATCATTTCATATTTAATGGACCAATTTAATATGGACTTCAATTCATATCTTCATTGTTTGTATTTTGATTTTAGGCGCTGTCAGAACAACAAATTAAAGGTATGTTATTGGACATTTTAAGGATTTAAAGTACATGTATAACTTTTGCACACAAACGTGATAAAATTATTTTCGAATTCCGGAGCACCTGAGTTCACTCTTGTTTCGACTGGAGTTCGCGTTGTTGATTGATATTCAGTTGTTTTGTGTTTCCATGTTTTACGTGTTGTCTGTTTTTGTCCCGTTCTTGTTTGTGTTTACTGGTTTAGTCTCTGCCCTTTCGGACTTTTGACATTCGGATACCCCATTGGTACCTCTGCTTCTTTCACTAAATCGATGGTGACAACTATTCCGCAAGGTGTTTAGAAAACTACACACATGTTACAGCATAAGATAGTCAAAAAATTGTTTTGAGGACAAGGTACAATAAGTGCAATTTTTGGCCCCCTACTTTAAGAAAAAAATAAATCCGATGTAAATAATAAAATGATCATAAAAGTTTCAAGTTTTTGACTATGGCTAAAATTGTTTATAATATACTCTGGTTTTCATTTTATAGAGGCCTGAAATAGGGTAGAAGTAACCAAATATGAGAAAAAATGTCATTTTTCATGCTTATTTCATCATTTTCAATTGTTAGCGATAACGTAGACCATTGATTTTTTAACTGATTTATAATCATTTCAGAGTGAAATTTAAAATTCATAAACAATAACTGTGGTCGAAATTATCGCTGGCAACTAAAACTTGAAAATATTACCATTAATTTTGGTATTTTCGGCAAATTTGGCAAAAATTGTGAAAATTTGTCATGTTTGTAAGAAAATAACCTGTACAATTCTTAAAATTGAGTTGCACATGCTTTTTCATTCATTTGACTTGCTGAATAACACAATAACTTTTCTCTTTATCGATGCTCAACTTTTCAGTCTTACAGGGGGGGGGGGGGGGCAAACGTGGCGTACTGTACCTTGTCCTTTGGATTCAGTACGAAATGTTATTATGTTATAAAACAACTAGATTCACTTTTTAAATAACATTATTTGTGAGTTTTCTACAAGTACCAACTTTCAAAGCACACAATTTGTTGATATTTGTAGATTTAGAGACAACTTTTCAGATATTTGATGTAAATCAGGATGGACAACTCTCAAAAGATGAAGCTGCTCTCTTTATACGGTCACTGGGAGCAAACCCTACGCTTAAGGAAATCGATGAAATTTTCACCCAGATAAATAGTGGTATGTTAACTGTTAAATTTTTAGAATGAAATAGTTTGGCTTATGATAACCGATCACGAAAATCTGTACGATTGAGTCTATATTGTAACAGTAACATTTCGCTTACAATCGGAAAACCTCGGCAGATTCCAGTACCCTTCATCATTAGATGGAGGTTACGGAATCGGCCGAGTTGTGACGAATGATTTCGCTAAATATTTTGAGTTTACTCTCTCCACGACAAAAGTCGCGTTTGGCTGTTTTGTATCGTTTTTGTTTTGTTTTTGTCAGATTAGTAATGAAGTTATTTTTCTTTTGTATCCATTGATTTTGTCAGTGTCTGTACAGGGTTCAGACTTTCGGATGCTCCACTAGTAATAACTCTTCTCTGTGTTTCTTTCTGAAAAGGGACTTTCTTTGTGTTAATTAACCCTAGTGTACTTTGAAATTCTTTTTTATGGGTTAACAAAAAACAGATATGCCTTGGTTAAAATACGTTGCTTATATTAACATTGAAAAATGATGTTTTTTTTTCTATCTGCTTTTTTAATTCCAAAAAATACAAAAAATTAATTGCCGGAAAAAAAACGCTTTTCAACCAATTATACAGAAAAAATATAGCCAGCAGGTTTAGCAGAATTACAAAAAGAATAACATTTGCGTTTTTTTTATACAAAAAGAATAACATTTGCGGTTTTTTTTAATATAGGTGAGTCTGAAGGAACCGTATCGTTTGAAGAATTCAAAGCATGGACGATAGAAAATGCAGCACACTATATACAGGATGCATCTGTTATCCTTGATGCCTTTAGAGTATTTGATAAAGATGGGAATGGTTTCATAACCAAGGAAGAATTTACAGACATGATGACAAACTATGGAGAAGAACCTATGACTGAGGAAGAACTTTACATGTATCTTCAGGGTATGGACAGAGATGGCGATGGTAAACTCTACTATAAAGGTAATATTTATAATCTGGATGAATGCAACATCTTTTTTGTCACCAAGAAACTTTTCATTTCCGTATAATCATTAAAACACCATTAAAATCTAAATAAACGATCAATTCAAAATGTATTCAAATGCTGCAGTTAAGTGGTTACTTCTCGCAATATGCATATTCAGTACAAAAACAAACCTCATTTACTAGACTATATTGTTATTTGTTAATTGGCACTTGTATGAACGATGAAATATACTCAAAATGAATCTGGTTTTAGATCACATTTTGTCTTTTGAAAATATCTAAGTAAACCTGGAGTTCTTATTTCTGTTTTGCTTTTATGGGGGTGCTTGCGATGCAGATCTCGGGTTAGTTGTGTGATTTTCCGTGTCTTTGTCTTGTTTATTGGACTTTGTAAAACATCCTTATGTTACTTAAAAAGGCTTTCACATAATTGCTTTCTTTGATCTAAATAGTTTTATCATGATCAGAAAAAATATTTTTTTTGCATTACGTTTTATATGCATAATATTATACGTTTTTTTTCTATGTTTACAGAATATCTTAAACTGAACCTGGGAGTGTACGACCTAGATAATCCCTAATAAATCAGAAACAGTACAAGTTGATTGAAGTTTTCTGCCGTTTATGGTAGTTAGACGAAGACATTTATCATGTTTACATATTGACAACGTTCTACACTTTACATTTTTGATCATGATTGTCTTTCTTTACATGTATGCGGCGACATTTATATGATCTTATATCTTTTATTGAGATTTGATCCTCTGTACGTACATTTGTAAAATTACTTTTGTAAAGTAAATTATCATTTACATTTTTGCAAGTATAAAACATATATATTTTCTTTATTTATTGTCAGTGTAAGCTTCATCTTGTTGGTGTCTGAACATGGGGCTAATTGGAGTGATGTTCGCCCTTTTCAATGCACATGGACAATCGTGACAAGGCGGCCGGTTAAAATTGTTGAAGCTTGGGCAGGACACATACAGTTCTACTATTATATATTAAAGGACACACTACTGTGCAACTCGTTATGCAAATAAAAAAGCATTGTCCAGATAACTACTTTACTTTTTACAGTTCCAATAAATCATATATACATTTCTCTAATGTTTTTGTTTTGGATGGTCATTTTGTCTGTTTATTTATTTTATGCCCAATTACTGGCGTTTGAAATGTGTACTTAACCATATTACATGTATTACTTTAATATCAAAATGCCATCTACCAATATGCTCACTGAATAATGACAAATGTAGCCTCTTTTCTAGAATGAGCCAGAAGGGAAATGATTTAATTACATGTACAATTTTGTGTTTATGGGTAGAATTTCAAGAAATAATGTACATCTGAATCAACTCTGCATCAAAACCCTTACGACTTGCTATCGAGTGTAAGTCCTACGGCGACATCAAGCCATTTAGTGCTAGAGAAAAACTGCATACATTGTGTAACGGTTTAGATATTTTTGTTCTTCAAATTTGGTTTGGTATTACTATTTACTTGGATCAACCGTTAAGGAATTGACTTTAAAATCAACAGATTTGCTTATAAAGATTTTGAAAACGTGATGTTATTTATATTAAATTAAATTTTGCGTTGCACCTACCATCTTCAATAATGACTGTTTAAGATACCTTGGACAAAACTCAACTACATATATACATGTAATACTTTATACGCATGTACAATTTGCTATTAAAGAAAACTATATGCTATATGTTTTCCTCTCTATATACATGTACATGTACTATATTACAATGTATATATCATTTTTTTATACACGTATAGAGTTAATATCAGGACGATAATTGAAAATTCGTTAACTATCTAGCATTATAAACAGTTTAAATATCTCCCAGCTTGAAAACGCGTGGTTACCAACCACATGTAAACATGTTTAAATAAACTGCTCATACGGGTTTAAAGCCTATAAAATACAATTTAATTGTAAGATTTCAATGTTATCTTTAATTACAATACTTTTTAAAAATTTAAATTGTATTTCTTCTTATTTCGGTAATAATTTTTAAAAGAAGGTTTTAAATACCTATATATAGGTGGAAATTACGTCGAAACAGAAACGTTTTGAAATTCTTAGGAGGTAAACATTCGGTTTCTACATTAGTAAAATACCAACAAACCAATAAGGAGTAAGATTATGGTAAGACAATATCAATAGCAAAATTTGCAAACATTACATATTGAGTACATTTATAAATAAGGTTTTATATGTAATTTACGTTACTGCAATTAATCAAATCTAGTTTATTTGTTGTTCGTTAAAATCAGTCTGTTTCATGACAGAAAAAAATGTGAAATAATTAGCGGACATATAAGTATTTTGTTACTGTGAAGGATTAATTGTAATCAAATTTATTTGCTTCCATAAGAAGGATTGTGATTAAATTTATTTGCTTCCATAAGAAAATAAGAAAACAAAACTGTTGAAATTTTAAAAAGCGGTGGTCCTTAACTTTTGTCCAAGTGTATACATGTACATGTTATACATTTAGTACAGAAATGTTTTAAAATAATAGAGAAATTTAAATATAGGTTTTAATGTAATATACACACACACACTTAAAAATGAGGTGTAAGGTTTGATTAAACATGTTCAACACTTCTATAAAGATTGTGATTTAAAATAAAAGAAAATGTTACTTTATTACAGTCACTGTAATTTTGCTTTGTTATAAGGTTTGATGCATGTTATGGTTTTTTTTTAAACTCCCCGAGATGTTGAATGTAGATATATTAATAAGCACAAGGCATGGATTTCCTGAACTTAAAAGAAAGCGTTTGCAAAATAAAACAAAACAAACAAAGCAAAAATGCATTTACAAAATAAAAAAAAGCCGTACTCCAGAGATAGACTCGATAGAAACAGCAAAAGCAAAGTTACTAACTGACAATACTCAGATTGCACAATCCATTTCGGAAATTCCGGATGCTAGAATGTACTGATATATGAGAAAGGTCAAGAGGAGGAAAAAATGACATCAACAAACATGGTAACAGTGTTTTTTTGTTTGTTTCTTTCATGTAAAACTGAAATATTATTTAAAAGGTAGTCTCTTTTGTCATAATGTATGGGTTCAAAAATGTAAAAACAAGTATTTCCAACAGATTGAAGACATGAATCAAATTCAAATAGTTTCATTCGTTTATTTTAATTTACTAGACTCATATCTATGTAGCTTCACATGTACAAGTATATGCACATGTTATGTGCTAAATTCAAAATGTATAAACTATCCATGTTGGGGCACTACAGTCTTGGATATATCAATTGATGATTTTAGTGCCATGTAATGACTATTACGTTGCGACCATAACGAATATGGTACTTATAAAAGTTTTTGGCGAAAAAAAACAAAAAAACAATAGAAACAGAAAAAAAAAGATCTCCCACAAAGAATGAAGAGAAATTGAGCGTGAGCGGGATGTTTGAAGACAAGAATACTTAAGTCATCATACTTTGTTTGGTTTTCTGTTTAAATTTTAGGCGTTGACAGAAGAACAAATTCAAGGTAAGTTTTGAATTTAAATATCTAATTTATTAAATTAGATTAAGTGTTACTTCATTATGAGGGAGTTGAAATGTACGTGTAACTTCATTTAAATTCCAATTGAAGCTTTAAGTATGTAAGTGTGGTTTCAACTACTAGTATATTTATTGGAAAAAGGCAGTTCCTTTAACTTTACGACATTGGTGCTTCTTCATTTAAAACTGCTTTGTAATAACAAATACAATACAATACAATACAATATTTATTTGTTTAAACACATTTACAATAAATGGTTATAACACAAGTTTATAACAAACGAAAAGTTAAATCAATGTACAATACTGTTAATAATAACAAATTCACAAATAGTAGATTAAAACTTATTGTTTCAGGTTTCTGAAAATTACAAATTACAAAAACAAATTACACATTCAGACACACTCTGAAATTATCATGTTAGCCATGTTTTGATCGTTGCTTGTGTGTTAACCATTGTCCTACATTGTAAATACACATCAAATTCCTATTCATTCATATTACAAAGCAGTAAAAAAACAAATAAATAAATATCAACGCGATATATGGGTTGTAAATTTTCCCAATATTTATGCAGCAACCGTCTACTTGAAAAGCATTTTCTCTCTTTTTAACTTGTGAAATCACTTTTATAAGAATAGGAAGTATTGTTATGCTATACTAAGGCTTGTGAAATGACAGATAGCACCTTGGCGGGTGAGCAGGGAATACTTACCCTACCACATCGCTTAAGTCCACTCTCGTTACCACTTGAGTGTGCGTTGTTGATTGCATGTGTTTTTGGTCTGTCTTTATGTTGTCAGCGTCTTCGCTTTGGTCTCGTTCATGTTTACTTATTTCGTCTATGCTCTTTCAGGCTGTTTGCGTTCGAATGACTATAAGTGCCGCTCTGTCTCTTTGGTAGTTGTCTGAATTACTGTACTTCTTATTATTTTATTGCCCTGATTACACACCATTTTTGCCTTTTGTAGATTTAGAGACAACTTTTGATATATTTGATATTGACCAAGATGGACAACTTTCAAAAGATGAGGCTGCCCTGTTTATTAGGTCAATAGGGGCAAATCCGACACTAAATGAAATTGATGAAATTTTTACACAAATAAACGGTGGTAAGTTTTGATTCAAGAAGTTAAACTTTTCCTTATAATTTATTGTTGCTATTTTGTCGTGTACGTAATTCTATCGACATGTCCAGGCAAAAGATTGCTTTTACCAAATATATATTCTTTTATCCCGATATAATTAGTTGGATTGATTCACATTTTTCGCTAATAAAACTTTTTTCTTGAAGTATGTAAATCGTTACAGTTCGAACAAGGTTTTATATACGATCGCAAAATTATTGCAGTCGTTTTATCTGTTTTTGCGATGTGTTGCATTCTGTGGACACTTTGGTTGCCATATGACAATTGAAGTTGTAGTTTTTTTTTCTCATAACTACAAAAAACTTTGAATGCATTTGGAGTTTGTGGTCTCCTAACGTCAATTTAGAGTGTGTATGAACAAATGGTTTTATTGCAATAACTTGGGATAATTATCCAGTTTCCAATAAGGACCAAACGACAACGTTACAAATCTGCTGTAGAATGTTAATTTTTCATAAGATTTTGAAAATTTTATTATCTTTGTATTGCTCATTCAATCGTAAAAGTCTTTGTTTTTTTAGGGTTTTTTATTTGTACCACTACAATTCTATGGGGCCGCAAAATCAAATGAGAGATGAGATTTGGTCTTTTTTAAGTACTTTAATGTTAAACGCAAATTTGTGTTCATTTGTATTTCATATATCAATTCACCCATATATAGGTGAATCCGAAGGCACAATTTCTAGGGAAGAATTCAAAGAATGGATGATAGACCATGCGGCTGACTATCTAGAAGATGTCACGACTATTCTGGACGCCTTTAGAGTATTTGATAAGGATGAAAATGGGTATTTATCTAGGGAGGAATTTACAGACATGATGACAAACTGTGGAGAGGAACCTTTGACTGAGGAAGAACTGGACAATTTTATGCAGGGGATGGACAGAGACGGTGATGGCAGACTCTACTATAAAGGTAATGTGTTAAATTGAAGTTTGAGATAAAAATCATATAGCAGTGATGTGAATTTCTGTCATATCAAGTCATAAAAAGACCCCAAAAAATCTGAGTAAACCGTACCCCTACCCCTAGCACAAAAATATTTATATATTAATTTCATTATTTCGTGGCGTAGGCATCTTGTACTTGACCTTTTTCCATGGACAGTTTGAGGCAGTCTGATGACAATAATAACCCAGTCCTAAAACGAAAGAGCTTAGGTACCACTTGGCATCAAAATGTCAAAAGTCTGAAAGGGTAAAGACATAAGAAAGAGAACAGCATGATAAACAGACAGCACAAAAACACAATCATACAAAAAGCAAATGAACACCAATTGCGAACTCAAGTATGATAGGGAAATAGACAATAGGAGGCGTTTCCTTTTTACACGTGGTGAGCGACAAATTGTATATTTTCATATGCATTTTATGTAACGTTCTTTTATCATTACAGAATATCTTAAACTGAACTTGGGAGTGTATGACATGAACAATCCAGAATAAACAACGAACAGAATCAGTTGATAGAAATGATCTATCTTTTGTTTAATTTTATATAGACGCAGATATTTATATGTATAAAGAAAATCTTTTAGAGACGCAAATCCTTTCAAGCTGCATGTAGATTTTCTTTCTTTAGAGCTTTACCGGCAGTGGTGCATTTGTAAAACTTTACCCTATATGGTATTTGACCATTTTAAATGGCTTCATTGCAGAAAAAAGAATGTCACCAGAGTTCTTGGACCATAAACTAACTTATCTTCGCAATTTTCAAAATAAAATTAAACTTCATTTGTTTATCTGTGCTTAGATTTATGCCAAAATGATGCTGACGAAAACTATTCATGTGTACAGCCATCATAATACAAGTGTTATTTTTTGTCGTATCACCATGTATTGGCCCTGTCACACTATAACGTTTTAGCCAACGTGTGCCGACGTTTTAGAATATATTTTCAACACGTTGGTGTGCGTTGCGTAAGTTTTGTACACGTTATGAACACGCTACAAACACGTTAGCGAACGTCAACGTGCGTTGGTGATCGCCGAGTGCGTCGCAAATTTTTCAACATGCTTAAAATTTCCGACGTTCGACAACGTGTTAGAAATAAATTATTCGAACGCTAGGCATAAGTTAGAAGGACGTTATACACACGCTGATGTACGCTATGGGGTCGTTCTGCGCACGTTGAAATGCGTTTGACGAACGCTAAGCTAAACAGTCAGATATCTTATGAAAAACCATGACCTTGGAAAATGATGATTTTTCATGACATTTCACCCTTTTTCTGTCAGCACTATATCTATCTGATTTCATGAAAATTTGAACTGTCTATAAAGATTTTTTCGTATGTTCGGATTCTTAACTTGGTTTAGTTACTTCTTTTTGACATTTGACCCATTTGTTGTTGTCTGAAATAAAGAAATTTGCAAAAACCCACAAAATCAGTGGTGCAAACTGACTACAAGGATGACATTTTTTAGCTTTATTTCACCAAATTCTTACAAAACCAAGCCGTTAAAGATGTTTTGAAATTATTCAAGAACACATCTACAGTTCAGGATTTGAAGTTACTCGCAATTATATTGAGTTTCTTGACCATTTTCTATATAGGAGTCTTTCATGTTAAACGGTTTTGTCACGGGTTTTCATGACAAAAAATAGTGAAATGTCATAGAAAATCATGACTTTCTAAAAGTCATGATTTTTCATGATCTTTGAAAATGATGATTTTTCATGACTTTGGAACATCTTCAAGTCATGAATTTCCATCATGAAAATGTAATTAAAAGATGATGGATTTTCATGACCTTGTTTTACTTTATATGATGTCATGGTTTTTCATTACAATTGGTTTATTTAAATGTCATGAAAAATCATCATTTTCCAAGGTCATGGTTTTTCATAAGATATCTGACTGCTAAATGGAAACGAACGTGTCTAGCGATAATGCAGCGCACGTCTAGCGTCAGTCTAACGACCAAGAAACCTATTCAACGTGTTTGAAACGTGTACAGAGCGCACAGAGCGTCATTGTAACGAACGAGTAGCGTATAAACCCCAGAATTTTATAAGTTAGATTGAATTACAAGGGGGAAAGTCAATTTCAAAAGCTTCAAATACTAATTCAAACCTGAAAAAAAATATATTTACAAAAAATAATGAACAAAGCCAAAAAAAATCTTGAATATAACAAAGATAACTTTAAATAGATGGTCTGGAATTTGAAAGTAATTCTTGCAAATTGTAATACACCTGTCGTGTTTTCGGTGGACATTTTTTTGGTAGAAAAATACTCAAATACAACGAGTAACGACAGTCTGACTTCAATACTCGTTTGAAATAATGTGTATTTTAAATATTCAATAAGCACACGCGTTTTTCTCTATTAAGGACATCTCCGTCATGCTGTCTGTGATCATTTAGGATAAGTCAAGTGCTATAAAAAGGATGCTAGGCAAAATCTACAGACCGGTATTTCTTAATTACATGTAATATACTATATACTCATTTGAGATTTTGAGAGTTTGTTAACAAGCGCATGCATTCCTCTCTGTATATTTTGACATATCAAAATATAAAATCTACACTATATTTTATTCTTTTATACTGAGTGCAAAAATCATCACAATTGGTTAAAAAACGGCTTTAGAATAATATTTTTATAACGGAACTAAATTTCTATAATTATTAATAAATTCAGGGATACATTTAAGCCAGATAATAGATCTATTTGGCTTATTATGAAATAATACTAAAGAAATTAACAGAAATCTTAGGTCTCCCCACCGATAGAAAAATTTTTAAGTTAGACTAACGCTATGAATGCGTTCTGCAGTCGTCACACATGCGCTAGGCAAACGTCGAGTACGCCAGACAAACGCTATAGATAAGTTTTGAATAAGTTTGTCGTGCGTTGCAGGTAGTTAGTCTGACGCTCTGTGGTCGTTCACCGAGATATTTTTTAAAACTTTACACAGCGACTGCCAACGTGTTCCAACGTTTTAGAAAATTATTCGAACGTTCGGCACACGTTGGCTAAAACGTTATAGTGTGACAGGGCCATTAGTGCTATCAAAACGTTGTTTCATAACCACTACTTCAAAGGCAATTGATTACTATAGTACTGCTTACACATGTGCGCCAAATGAAATCAAAAAGTCTTTTTGTTCTAAATCAAATCCAGCTCAGTGTTAAGAGAGTTAATAACAAAATGACTAAATAAGGGATAATCAATATGAAATGCCCATGAATAGTGGAGACATAAACAGGTTATTACAGACCAGAGAACACTGAAGATCACAAAGGTCCTGACTCACAGTATATAGACATTCCAAAACAAAGAACTTAGTGTAAATCAAAACAAACCTATTCCGGTTTTGAAATATGAATAAAATTATTGAAATCCAACCACCGTTCCTTGTACCAAACGTGGTACGTGTATTTGTCGATTGAAATACCGTAACACATGTAAGTGTGTATTTGTGCTTCACATTTGAAAGCCAGTATGTTTTGTTATAGGAATCAGTTGGTTCAAGAATCAGAACCTCAGACCGCTAAAAAAAATTGCATGTGGACAGAGTAGGAAATTCTTCCCAGTAAAAGTATAATTTGATTCATAAAATTAATATGTAACTTGTGTGATATTTCATATATTCTGAAGGTACATGTATACTATGTTTTACTGTACAGCTTTTCGTTGGCATAAAAACCGTTTCGGTGAAGTTATGTACCTTCCTTGTTGCTATTTTACTTTGGAAAGATGTCTTCAGAAATAATCACCAGTTTGCTCGTCAGATCTTTTGCCTATACCAAGAACATTATTCATAACTTATCAAAGAATTTTTAAGACTTAGTTACACTAGCTAACAGCAATATAAACACTCCAGTCTCTTTCATTGCATATACAGCATGACTTAATTTGCCTTTTTTAAGACCAAAGCTTCGGTTCTTTTGTTTCGTACCACATGTCCGACTGTCGCTGCCGTTATCTAAGGTTATAGAGGTAATACATATAATTAGGCTTCAGGTGGTAAAATAAGCCCGGCTGTCAGACTTGTTTGACTCGAATTAACCAATCAATTGTCAATTAAACTTCCATACCTTTTAATTGCAAAAAATGTACCTTCAGATTATAAGGACTCTAATAATGTTCTGCATCGTCTTCCTTTACCAGATTTGACCAACACGTACACAATATTGACCTGGTTTACAATCCGGAACTTCAACCGGAGCACGAGTTTGCCGTCGTTCGCGTTGATAAATGCAGTTAAGTTGTTGTTTTGAGTTAGATTTTGCAAAGTTGTGTGTTTTTTGTCTGTTGTCTTTGAAGGTTTAAAAAAAGAAGCATCAAACACCAATGCATCTTAAGCTTCAAGAAAAACAAATGTATTCGTTTTATCTAAAGAATGAGTAATGGCATCCAAACGTATACCATATATTTCAAAGACTACGGGAAACCATATCCTGTAGTTGGGAAAAGCTGACACATGTACAAAATGTACTATAACCATTCGGGAAAAGGGGAACAACTCTATTTTACAAAATCAATTTATCATACAATCAATCTACATCATAATATCAAACGGTCGTAGCATGAAAAGTCATACTCATACGAAAAGTTTTTTATTAAAATGTCAGTTTAAAAGCTTAAAATATAAAAAAAAATCTTTTAGAAATAAAGCTCTTCACATTATTTCTAAATGAAGCAGACAGGCATATTTTTATATATTGGTATACTTTTTTGTACACCATCTCCGTTTTGGTCTTAATTCGTACATGTACCTTATATAACTTAAGGATCAAACATGCCGAAGTCATGCAAGGAAGACATCGATAGAATTTACATGTATTATTGGTCTATTTATTATGAATGATTAGAACAGCTGAATTGTTTACGTATCTTTTAATACAAATCTCATTTGTAAGGAATCAGCGAATCTTCAAATTGATTTTTTTACTGATCAAAAATTGTAAAAGGATTTCAATTTGCTAGCTAGATTTAAAGTAGAAGAAAAGAAATCTAGTTACTTGCACTGAAACCAATCGATGGAAAAGTTATATCTTTTGAGAATGTATATATAAAAGACTTTGAATGAATGATTTAAGAGACATACAAAAATGGAGAGATATAAATATGTATTCTTTTACGTAGTTTAACATGAAAATAATTAACTATAGGTTTTCAGATGTGCAAAATTTACTTATTTTTAATGAAAAATTGAATACAAAGATTTCAAAAAGAATTATATTCCTCTTATTTAACTAATGGATTTAAAAAGCTTTTAGCATGATAAAGTCCTTGTGTAATTATAAAGTGGCCCAAAATAAATAAATAAGTAAAAATAGTTAGCGTCCATCAAGGTTGTGTGCACGATTCACAGTCTGTTAGTTAAATCTCCATACCCCATGCTCAAATAACTGGGTCATTTTAATATACAGTGTGCTATGACTCTGTCTGTCGTTTTGTTTTAGGTCATTTTATTCATGTATTGTCATTAGAATCGGTCATGATCGTTCAATTCAAAAATTTTAATTATCCATACGTTATCGGGTATCGACTCGAAATATCATATAGGTATTTAAATATTTAAACTGAAAGAAGTAGAATTTTAACAAAGTAAGGTTACCGTTGGTGAAAATATTTGTTTACCATATAACTCTTCAACTCCATACTATTTTGATCGATGAAAACTTTTGAAAGCAGATTGCATATTTGAGACATAAGCATTTTTATATATTCGAAACAACAGCAATTGTTCACGACGGCATCACTAGGGAGATTTTAAACAATTATCATAAATCTTTACCTGAGATATAAAGCATAGTTGTTTATTGATTCAAAAGGTTCCACAAAATGGTAAGTATAATTTATGATATTGTCATTGATAACATAGTAATGATTTAAACTGTCATTTGTTGCACTGTAACGTAGTATTTAAACCGTCGCTAGGGACTGCGTAAACAATCTAATAACAAACAGGATGAATGATTCATTGCATAGTAAAATAGAATGGACATTAATTGTTTGACGTGTTCTGTTCCATTTAAAATCGACATACTTAATTTCTTTTACATCAGTCGATAGATGCTTATTAGCTAGCTGCCAGTAACTTCGAGAGTTCTCAAGAAAGTATCTCTGCGTCCTGTTATTTTCTTGTTGTCCTATTGTCCCAGGTTCTCTCTTGTTGAATTGAACTTCTATCGATTTATTTTTACTGTGTGTTAGTTTGTGCTTTGTTATTGATTATCAATAGTGGGAAGGTTGGGCCCAAAAAACTAGTTTAAACCCGCCACATTATAAATGTTCCTGTCCTTAGCCAGGAATCTTTAGCAAAGCTGACGTTTGTATTCGTCGAACGTATGTTAATTGTTTTTTTTGTGAAAAAGGGGGCCTAAATTCATTGAAATTTCAGTATTTGGCTTGAATCATAAATGTTTGTAGTTTATTTTCAATCCAGGGCCAATTGCAAAACAGTGAGCAGCCTCCGCTGATCGCATTGAAGGCTGTTGGCTCTTTGTCGTTGTGGATGTTTAAATTGATGTTAATATTACATAGGTTGTGTCGCGTATACTTATTCCACGTCTCATCTTCTATATGAATCTATTCCATCATGCTTTACAATTTAGCCCTCTTGGTCGGTTGCAGCTGCAGATAGACCAAAGGATCCAAGTGTCATCACAAGCCCGGTCAAGGATGACACAACTTTTTTGAATCACCCAACAATGTTTTTCTAGTACCACACACGGTCGATATTCTTTGTTCTAAATTTCAATTGGTTTTCAATATCAATGTAAGTCGATTGTGTTATGGTTTTGTTTGGTATTGAGTAATTCCAATATTTTATGTTTGAATGCTGGTACTATCGTCATATTATTTTGTTGTATTTTAGACACTTACTGTTGTACTTTGTATATTTCGAACAACTAGATGTCGTTCGTGATCACTATTTGTGTAGACAAGACAAGGTGCATGAGGGTCATCCTCACATCATGAAACTGTCCGAGGGATAGATTAGCCCAGTCATTAGACTAATACTGCAATAAATTTTGAGACTCTATAAAATTTTAACACTGTTTTTAAACGCCTATATATATATTTTAGTTTTCCTTGTATAAAGCCTTTATGGCATGCTGAACACTTGGCTTATTCTTTCGATTGCTTTTAATACATACAACCTTCAATGGGTTTGCTTCAAATAAGCTACATTTGGAAAAATAAATATCCAACATAATCCAATTTACCGTTTAAATTATCACATGTTTGTTGCTTGAATGTGCATCATTTCGAGATATAATTTTAAAAACATAAGATAAATTTTATAACTATGCAAAAGAAAACCATCGAAAAGTGAGACATGAGGTCGGAGCTTATGACAGTCAAATTCAAACAAAACAACAAGCTTCAAGTGGTTAAGGCATAGTGACACAGCTCATTAATTTTACACAAACAAACAAACACATACACAGAACTAAATTATGTCACACGTCTGATTAATGACTGTTTTATTTTCAATTTGTAGCCAGGATTTTCAGACATTCCACAGGACAAAATAGATGGTATGAATTTACATCACATCTCCACGAAGCGCGAATTCGACTTTAAACATGAGATTTTTTTCGTGATAAAAATTAAAGAACATGAAAAGATAAAGATAGTGGAAAGGACAAATAAGGAAGATCGAAGAATTATTGAAAAAATGAAAGATGAAGAATGGATAAGAATGATTAAATAGCTTCAGCCTGTCGTTTCGGAGCTCATTAGGTCCTTTAACTATTCTTTCAAGTATGGTGCATCAACTCAGAAAATCTCAAAAAAGGCAATATAGAAGTACGGAGCCGCAGCCACTTTTTGAAGGCTTTTGAAATTATAGACCGAATTGGTCCTGACTTTGTAGAGGCATTTACAAAAAAAAAAATGATGGGTCGAAACAGGGTTATGACACCAAAACCAATACTCTTTTTAGGAAATTAAGTACATTGTAAAATGTCTAATTTATAATATGTTATTGTGAGTTTTTCAAAATACTTGCATCCTCTCTTACTTCCCTTGTCTTGAGGAAAGATCATTTTTTGTCTATTTAGAACCATGAATCATATTGTTTTTTTTTCTAGAATATAAAGAGGCTTTTGCAATGTTCGATAAGAACAACGATAAGTCGATTACAGCAGAGGAGTTAGGCACTGTCATGAGGTCGCTTGGACAAAACCCAACAGAAAAAGACCTTAAAGAGATGATAGACCAAGCTGATACTGAAAATAGTGAGTGATTGTTGTCATTGGTGGTAAAAATATACCGATTGATTAGTTTAATATTATCCATCTATCCTTGTTTGGGAAACAAGGTTAATGCTTCTATAAAGCACTCTCCAGTTCTCTATTTGCACGTGTCGCCTTTATAGTTGAGCATAATTTTATCGGTTGCAAGGTATGTGTAGTGGTACATGTATCAAACTATTATTTGTCGCAAACCTCTGAATGAACAAACTATAAAGGCTTTTAAAAAGAGAACTACCCAACGTTTATAGAGAGCGATAGGGGGGATCTTAACCAATTGACAGAAACGCTTCACGAAATTAACAATATTTCTTAAGAAATTAGGGGAAGAGTCCTCAGGACACTCCCCTAGATCTGCATCCGGAGTAATGTTATTACCTAAAAATATAGTCAAGTTTTACAAGGTATTTGTATTTGAACGAGAGCACTATTGCCAGTTCCCTATGCATAATTAAATCTAAGTGTTATTTCAATAATTTATTTTTGATCTAGAAAATGGAAAAATTGAGTTCGAAGAATTTGCAGTCATGATGTATTCAAAGTGTTCAGAAGACCCAAAAGAAACATTAAGAGACGCCTTTAAGTTATTTGATAAAAATGGCGACGGTTGCATTGTGATGAAAGAGCTTAAACTTGCCCTTACAAACTTAGGAGAAAAATTAACTGATGAAGAAGTAAAAGAAATGATTGATGCAGCTGATGTTGATAAAGACGGAAAAGTAAACTATGAAGGTATTTGCTTGAACTAGTTTTAAAAGATGTATATAATATTGTACATGACAAATCCAGCTTTAATACGAATAGAAACGGTTAACATTCAACTGAAAATCAGAGGGAAGAAAAAAATGACGAGTCAATATCCATGTAAATAGTCCATGCTTTTTAAAAAAAAAATCATATGATTATTGAAAAGCAAAACTTCAATTTTGGTCATCCCCTAATTTGAATCATTTTACTTATATGCTTATGAATTGTTTATTATCTAATTGTGAATAATTAGGAACTTAACTGTAAGATTCAGATCATGTTAAGACTATTAATTCATAACAAAAATACAATCATGAAGTCTGAATAGATAAATAAGGTCCAATGGGGCATCCAGACAGGCAAAGACAAGATTAGTTGACAAAAATTGAACAAAGAAATGCATACATGACCTTCAGGGAACAATAAAAGGATAAGAAGCAACATGAACTTTCGTCTAAAGGACAGTAGACCCGGGTGCGTTAGAAGAGTTAGCAGTGCGGTTGCATGCATCCTGCAAGTTTAAATATCATATATAGGAGAACTCGGTTTTTTGTCTACTGAGGAACAAATAAACTCAGTATAGTAAGACCTTGCGCCCTATCAATATATTATTACCACAGATCTGACATTATGATTTATCGTTATAACGAATCAGTTTGAATTCCATGAACTGGAGCGCGAGACCGAATTTCTATGAGTTGTTTCTACTTTCTGTCTAGCTTAGACAAGCTCAATCATAAAAGTTGCTATAAATGTTGCACCCATTACAATTAGTTTGAGATAACATATATGGCATTTTTGTGACTTAACTTACTGAATGTACACATTTGTTTTTTTTCCAGAATTTGTGAAGATGATGACCAAAAAATAACTGTAGCAAGCACATTTATGACAATATTTTGTGTTGTTTTTGACAATATTTGTCAATCATTTGTAATATTGTAATATGTATAATGATAATCATGTAGTTTTCTTCTACGCCTAAGTCAATTAAATATAATTTTATTTTCTTATTTATTAGTTAACTAGGAAAAAACTGTTTTAGAGCACTAAAACGGATATCTCCCCTTCCTTAATTTGCCAAAAATAACATAAGTTCAACCTTGAGGTCAAGAGGTCAAAGTCACAATGACATACGCGATATACATTGTACAAGAAATTGGTTAATAATGATACATCTACATTTCTAAAGCCCTATGTCAAAGGATAAATAAGAAATGGTCTGGAAGGTTTTGCATGTAAAATTAGAATTTATTTGACCTTGAAGTCACAGGTTATTAAGGTTTATGACACATTGTTCTCACGATGACACACCATCATGTTAATCAAATAGTAAAATTAGCATTAATTTTATCTTGAGGTCAAAGGTCAAGCTCATATGAAGGTCATTCTTGTCCCCAACACATTGTCTCATGTTGAAACATCCACATGCCAAATATCAAAGCCTTATATCAAAGGATAAAATGTTATGACCAGGACCCACTTTGCACGTAAAATTATCTTTAATTTTACCTTTAGGTCAAAGGTAAATGTCATAGGAAGGTCATTCTGGTACTCAGGGTGATACACCCACATGTCAAATATCAAAGCCTTATGTCAAAAAACAAAAAAAGTTTTGACCCTGACTAACTTTGCATACATGTAATTCACTTAGCGTTAATTTGACCTTGAGGTCAAAGGTCAGGTAATATGAAGGTCATTCTGGTACACAAAACATCTTTTCATGATGATACATCTACATGTCAAATAACAAAGTCCTATGTCAAAGAACAAAAAAATTATGGTCATGGCATACTTTGGATATAAAATTAGCATTTCGTTGACCTTCAGGTCAAAGGTTAAGGTCATTTTGGTATGGGACACATTGTCTCATGGTGCTACATCTACATGTCAAATATAAAAGCCTTATATCAAAGAACAAATCAATTATGGTCCTGTCACACTTTGGATGTAAAATTAGCATTAATTTGACCTTAAAGTCAAAGGTCAAGGTCATATGAAGATCATTCTGGTACCCGACACATGGTCTAATGCTGATACATCCATATGCCAAACATCAAAGCCCTATATCAAAGGATAACAAAGTTATGACCCGAACACACTTTGCATGTAACATTAGCATTAGTTTGACCTTGAGGTGAAAGGTCAAGGTCATATGAAGGTCATTCTGGTACGCAACACATCGTCTTATGGTGATACATGTACATGCCAAATATCAAAGCCCTATCTCAAAGATAAAAAAGTTATGGCCCGGACACGATTTGTATGAGAAGAAGAAAAAGAAGAAGAAGATGAATAAGAAGAAGAAGAACTGACACAAAAACAATATGTCTCCCCCTTCGAGACATGATAAACGAAGCTGCATAACATATTGTTAGAAATGCTATATAAAGTTTGATGATAGGAGTAACAAAGCCCAAGTTTATTGACCAGTTGTGGGTCCTCGAGGGACAAATACAACACAAAAATGTATGATCACAGAACAGCTCAATTATAAGATATAGTGAAGTTCAAGGGCAATCGAATATTATTCGAAGCTTTGAATGAGAAGAAGTACCAACGGAAATTCATTTAAGTCCGAAAATACCAAGATTACATCAGTGCGCACAAAATACTAAACGAATGAAAAAAAGAAAGGCAGAGCATTACGAAAAACAAAAAGAACAGATTTTAGGTCCCATGCCCATTGAGTGTGAAACTATAAGTCGGCTCGTTAAACAGGATGTAGGTGAGTGACAGATCTAAAACGCATCCATATAGGACCCCTACCTGAAGCTGCATACTAAATTTCGAAAGCCTTTGATTAATAGTTGCTGAAAAACAGTTACCAAAGATATTGTGACGGACGAACGAACGCACGGACGGACGCCCGGCATTTCTATGCCCCTGCTCCGCGTTGTGGTGGGGGACAAAAATCACACACACACACAAAAAAACAACTGTTACAACCGAAAACAACTACATTGTCAACTGAAAATATTAAGATGAAATATCTTGTTAGATATAAGGATCTTGAATATTTTTTTTCTATTCATAATATCAGACTATATATAAATTGGGTTGCATGAGACAAAAATGCTTTGTCCAGGGACTGATCCAGAAATTTTCGAAAGGGGGGGTTACACATACTGGGTTCTGTGGGTCAAAGGGGGGGTCCAGACCAATTTTGCTGAAAATCCACACACAAATTTTAAAATTGCGGAGGATAGGGGGGTTCCGACCCCTGGACCCACTGTTTGTCAGTCCCTCGACGTCAGTCCACCATAGATGCAACCGTCAAACACTATTGATTGTCCATGTTGGTCCTAAAACGTACAAGGTTCAACGTTTTGCCGCGCGAAGCAGGGCCAGACATCGATTGGTCTTGTTCTGTTTTAATTGAAATGTACCTTTTACATCTAATTGGTTTATATGTTAACCAGGATTTGTCTCCCTTTACATACATTTTGGATCAATATATTTATGGATCATGAGTATAAGAATTTAAATGCTTACATATGCAAATAAATTGATTGAATAAAATACATGTATATGACGATATGACCTCATAAATACATAAACATAACAACAGTGTCAACTTAGATAAGTATCTAGAGTTATAAACCCACACACCCATATTAAATATATTTCATATTTCTATGAAATGGTAAGTTCTTTATATTATAGGTTTATTCTTTTTTAATTAGATCTTTTGATAATTATCCTGCTTGTTCATTCTTTTACTAATTTTCATTCAAATGTCGTCTGTTCACCTAATGTATTTTAATATTATATTTACCAAAATTTTAACTTTATTTTTTTATAACAAACACTTGATGATTTGTCATGTAAATTATAGACAATAGTTACTAAATCATATGACAAACAAGGGGTTGCACCTAGTCGTGCTAAGGATACCCCCTCCCCGCCACTCGGAAGACAGGAAGTAGAAGCGCAACTGACCTGGAAAGGAGAGGCACGATACAACCTATTATTATAAAGCTGTATACCAAATTTGAAATCAATTCATTTTGTAGAAGCCGAGAAATCTGGTACGAAAAAATGTCGATCTTTGACTCTTAAAAAAGTCTAAGTCGTCTCAGAAAACAGGAAGTGGATGCACGACTGACCTGGAAAGGGGATGCACGATACAACTCATCATGATAAAGCTTTATATCAAATTTGAAATCAACACCTTCAGTAGAAGCTGAGTTTGTTACGAAAGTTTATTACGGACGGACAGACGGACGGACAAGGTGATTGCAATCTAGCCCCCTCTCTTACGAGTGGGGGTATATCAAACAAGAAAAAGAAAATATGTAAGTCCATGTGCTCGTTTTAGAGATATATTATGACCTCATATATTTGACCGGAAATCAGACTCCTCTAGATTTTACATCTACTGCTATGTTTTTGGTCTAAAAAGTCATACACTTCAAGTTGTGCCGAGAATTTCAAGAAATTTTACATGGTAGGTTTGTAAGGACTATATGCATTTGTAATCAGAAAATGTCATAAAAATAGGGGTCATAGTGCAAACAATTTCCTAAGTATTTAATGATATAGCCTATAGAAGTTTGGAAATAAGACTGAAATCTATAATTACGGGTATTTATTTTTTCCTTCGTTCTTGTAGGATGAATATGGGCTTTCAAAGGAACAACACGAACGTAAGTGCAAGACACCACATACATGTATATAACAAATTCATGTTTAAATAACGTGTGTGAATGATTAATTTTGGTATTTCTGCTGATCGAAACCCAAATGAATATTGCATCTTATAAGCTTGCAGGTATACTTTTGCAAAGAATATTATTGTTTCTAAAATAGAATTACGGCATACATGTATGACTTGCTGCTGATAATATTATTCATCACGGTCTTGTAAACAGCATTGTAGTTGTTTTTCTTTCGAACTTAGAAAGGGGACCTAAAAGACTGAGTGGTCATAGCTACATGTAAAATAGACAAGGGAAAAATCCAAAAATAACCGCTATAGATTTTAGCCAATATGGCTAATAAAGTCCCGTTTTAAAATGACAATTGGGCGCCAATGTAACCGGAGAGCATGAATTACTTCACAAAATCGACATGTCCTGACCGGGACTTGAACTTGGGACTTTTAGGTTCGTAGTCGGACGCTCTACCACTGAGCTAAAGCTCCACAGTAAATGCTTGCTATTAAACCTACTAATTGATGTACGAAGGGGAGCAACCCTGTTACACAGTTTACAATTAGGTTCGTAAGTTTGCTGCGTGAGTGGGTGGTCTGAGCAAACAATCAGGGGATATTTTAAATAGAAGGTGCACATCTAACAAAGACTGAATGACAGATTTATAAAAATTTATTGAGGGGTTTGGAATGAGTTACCGATAAGAAATTGGAACCTGCGTAGTAGGAAACCCCAAATATCATTCTGATTAAATTCTAAATATACTAGGAAAAACCCGTGAATTCGCGGGAAAATCAATCATTACGTGCTATAAGAAATAGACCACACAACATACACATAGGATTTGAATGACCTTACCTGGTTGTGCTAATCGCAAATTAAAGGTTCTACGGTATATTTATCTGTAAGCAAGTTTTTAGTTCATTGTCTCGTCTGTGAAGCAGTGCGGGACATAGGTGTTACTTTACCGTCGTCGGCGGCTTTAACTTTTTGGGTCAGGTTTTATGGGAGCACATCCATATCTCAAGAACTATAGGTCGTAGGTCGATGAAACTTGGTATGCATATGCCCTAGTAGTAGCTTAGCATCGTTGAATCCCCATCTTTTGACCTTGACCTTGATTTTCCGGTTGAGTAACTGACAATTTTCAATATATATATATATATATATATATAAGCAGGGGTACGGTTTTGCGAGCACCTCCATATCCCAAGAACTATAAGTCCTAGGTTGATAAAACTTGGTATACATATGCCCCAGTAGCAGCCTAACACAGGTGCATACCCATCTTTTGACCTATACCTTGAATTTTCAGTCCCGTGCGGGGCCCGGTTGGCGAATAAGCCCGCAGCAGAGCCTAGCTTGTCGTAAGAGGCGACTAAGGGTCTTGGGATTCTGACGTCGGGTCAGTGCTCAGCCCACAGAGCGACCAAGTGTGTACCCTAGGTGGCTGAATAGGGTGGCCCTCGTCCGCGGGGGTTGTCAGGTCTATAATACGGAAACCCTGACCGCCGACCATAGTGGGCCAACGTGTGTGGAGAGTGCCACGCTTCATGCACGTAAAAGACCCCTTTGTGGACCGCCCAGTAGTGCACCACATAGGCTAAATTTTTCGCCCCTACCCACTTCTCCCCTTTTCCTGTGGTTCTTCAAAATTTACCGGTCCTTTGTTTCCCATCCCACCCCCATATTTCATTTATCATCACCGTTTCATGTTCATTTTATCACCCTTTTCATGTTCATCGCCTGTAAATAACCTATTAGCGTTGCACGGGCGTAAAACACCAACTCACTCACGGTTGATTGACTTTGATTATTGTTATTGCATATATTAGCAATGTTTAAGTTCTATAACACCTTTTGATCTGAGAAACTGATAATCCTTATAATTGCAAACTATAGCGGAAGTAAGAAAGAATAATTGTTTCTTATGATGCCGGCAGGCGGGTGCTTTATCTTGTTATCTTGGTTTTTGTTACCCCATCTGCTATTAAAACAGATGTCCAGTGTCAGGGTCAGTTTTATTCAATCGCTTCGCAAATGTTGATGTCGTGTCTACGGACTGATAGCCTCTGCAGCGACTATCAGCAATTACAATAATAAAATAGACTCACTATGTGCCATGGGTCGTTAATTTCAACATGGTTTTTATTTTTCTATCAAACTGCAATTTTTAACGATAAAACATTTTTTGCATACATTTTTAAAGTGAATTTACCAATATAACCTATTTTATAAAATATTTTAAATAAATAGCAAAATTAATTGAAAAGTTTTGTGAGATTTTTTTTGTAATTGTCAGAAAACAGGGGAAATAATTTCCATCATTCTAATGCCGGAACGACGACGGCTATAGGTTTTCCGGATTAATTAATTAATTTAATTAATTAGCAAATTGCAGACAAAATTGCACATGCGCTAATTAAATTTTTAAAGGGCACGACCATCCCCTGTTTTTGATATATGAAGCTTGGTCGTAGCATTTGTTGTCTAGGCTGCAACCCGGCTAGAAAAAAACGCTTCGTTATTTTAGTAGTATAGATTGACAAAGATTGTGTGAAAACTTTATTAAAAATCCATTGAGGAAAAGTTGCGGATGAAAGGATGTAAAAGTTTAAAGTGTATGCTTTGCTATGGGAAACCCCAAAAATCATTTAAACGAAATTCTAAGATAAAAGGTGCTTAACTACATTATGTCAGAAAGATTAATGAAAAACCATCAAAGGATTAAGGAGGAGTTGCGGATAAGTGATTAAAACCCTTGGGTATAACGCAAGGACAGAAGGAAGGACTGACCGACGGACACCCTATCATCATACACCCCCATTTTGTCAAGAGGGGTTTATATAGGCAAGTCGAATTGTATATTTGCTAAACACATCTTGAATATTTTAGATATCGTGGAAACGTTTAAATGGTTCGATAAAAATGGCGATGGTTTCATCTGCACTGATGAGCTAGGGTTAGCTCTCCGACTGGCTGGGTTCAACCCCTCTAACGATGAAATAGAGAAAACAATTGCGTCTGTCGCCGGAAATAGTGAGTATGACAACTAATTTTAGGATTTTTTCTTATGATGTTCTTAAACTGAAGGAAAGGTTAATATTTCTCTGTTTGTCTCCTTGAGTACTGGTGTTTCTTCATACTGGTGTCGGTACAAACAGTGGAGGCACAACATTTGTTTTTTATCAACATTTTGGAACAATCAACGGAACATTACAATATTTACCAATCCAGAATAATACCTGAATATATTGTTTACTTTGATTTGAAGTTTTGAAATTGAATGTTTTATGATTTATGATAATTTTCAATGTTTATAAAGGTGAAAAACGACTTGACTTGGATGGATTTATGAAAATGATGGCAGAAAAATGCTTGAAAGTCAATGAAAAACAGCAATTGAGGGATGCCTTTAAAGTTTTTGATAAAAATGGCGACGGTCGAATATGTGCTAATGAACTATGTGAAGCTTTGGAAAAAGTTGGAGAAACGTTATCCAAAGACGAAGCCAAAGAACTGATGAAAAAAGGGGATATTGATAAAAATGGGACTATTTGCTACGAAGGTAAAATTCTAGAAGTCAAACGCTTTAAGTATAAAAAAAAAACAAATTTTTCATTGAAGAAAAAAATAGGAGTCGAAGTTCATAAAGGTGCATTCGAGTTCAAGAAATACGGGAAAAAGGCACCGAACACAACAACAAAACGAACATGTTTGATTATAAAACATCCCGAAAGAAAAAGATTTTTAAAAGGAAGTAACTCGTAAATGTTTCACCATAAGCTAAGATAAATTTTAAATCACTAACAAATTGTAACTTGTGACAAAGTGAAGCTTCAATTGACTCTGACACAAAACAAAGCTGGACGTGGAATCGGCAGTGCTCTCCCTGCAATGCTGACTAAGTATTTGCCTCTCCCGGAATCTTATTTCCTCTACGCTGTACGGGATGCAATAATAAAACGCAAATAAATACATGTACTTTGAAGTGTCTTTGGTAAGAAGTGACTGAAAAGAATTGTTAATATTTTTACATTGATAAATCTTTAATTACTGTCTTTTCCAGAATTTGTTGTGCTAATGACCGATTTACATCCTGAAGACAAGAAATGAAAAAAGATGAAAAGAAGTGAAATACATTTTCTTAAAACTGCATTACTGTACTAAGACACTAGTTGCATGTTTATTTATGTTGATCCATAACGCTTCCTTATAAATAAATTGTGCATGTATAAAATGTTTGTATATTTTCTTACACTTGGTGTATAAGTGGATACAAATATTCACGATATAAAGCATGTGTAAAAACCATGAAGCCTACTCATAAAGAACTCAACCCCAGTAACCCCTTTTTACGAACAAAAAAATGTTTGTAGAAGATACATGATCATGTAATTGCATTTGTACATTTTGAATTGTTTAAGCAAATACTGAATAATTTTGTTCAATCTACAAAAAGCTGTGATGAGGTTGATTATATTAAGTGTTAGATTGAATTTATCCTTTTGGATACTGCAGATACTAATAATTAGTTTGGTCCTTTCATTTTGTTTGATGTTGACATTTTTCCAGTTTGGGGTTAATAGGTCGCCCGTGTTTAAAGATGAAGATGCCAAAAGCTTTTAATTGAACTTTGATTTTCATTTCTATTCATTCTGGGTGGCGTTTATCTGAGATGAGAACATTTGAACATTATACTGTTTATCTTCATATTTATACAGTGTTTGGCATTTTCAATAATTTCGGTAGAGCGCCTCTGATGAGTCTTGAATAGACGAAACGTGCGTCAGGCGTAGCAAAATTTATTGTCTGGAACTTTGTTGTTATTTGTATTCCTAACATATGGAAAAAAACTAAACAAATACATGTACATGTCCATAACCTCTATACATCTAACGGTACATAATCTTATTCTGATTCAAAATGATTATGAATATATTTATGTATCAAAAAGATGCATACATGATCTCAATTACCCAACTAGAAGGTCGAAATCCAGTCTGTACCTGATGTCTTGGTCCCATACATGAACTACAGTACATGTTTCTACAAGAAGGCGAGCAGCAACAACTGGTCACGTTGTAAGCTGTTGGTTGGCTTCCATTGCGGATTTTCGAATTTCCGCATATGTTTTAGGTTACGTCCTGAATATCATTTTCGTCTATTTAAACACACATTACAAGCCCACATCTACAAAGAGGGAAAACTTTCCCTAGAATTTATAAAAAATGTATGGTTGGGTTAGCAATTTAGATGGAATCCTAATGCTTTCAAATGCTAATGGTGGGAGGTTAGATCACTCCGGCATCAACATGATTGTGTTGATAAACATGTTACGTCAAAGTTCATTCATACATGTATCCCAGGTATAGGTTAATGTATATTTTTGTTATATTGTTTTCTGGTCTTCATACTGTGTTTTGCATCTTCAACCTTTGTGGTTGAGTGCCACTTAAGAGTCTTGAAGAGACGAACTCTCGACAGGCGAAGAAAAAATTTTGTTATTTTTATTTCCTTGAAAAATACATATACAAATTGACCATTCTTTTTAATTTAAATTTTCGCGTCGAAACACCATGTTTTACCCAGAATCATTTTAACTGATCTTAGTCATTTTGGTTTCCATTCCTTCATATTTCTCTTCTATCCATATTCATATAGTGTTTGAATTTTTCAACCTTTTGGTAGAACACTTCTGATGAGGCTTGAATAGAGGAAATGCACGTAAGGCGTAGCAAAATCTATTGTCTGGTCCAGGAACTTGGTTGTGATTTTAATGTAAACACACCTTACCATAAGTGATAAAGTCAAGAGATCTTTCATATTTTCAATAGGCCCAATAAAAAGAACATTTAATGTTACATGTAAGCTCCTTTAATGGGACAGTTGAAAGCTTGTCACTATAAAACAGTATACTATATGAAATGCATCGACAAATTCACGGAAGAATTATACTACACGTTTGGCATCCCTGGAAACGTGTCGCAATGCAGTAAATGTCCGGAATTCAGAGCATGGCTTCAAATTTGCTTAGTTACAACAAAGAGGCTACACAGGAGATTTAAAAAAAAGAATCTTAAAACATATGATTTGATATTTAACAACGTTACTCACTGAGACGAATTTTAACACTACGGGATTTGGAATAAGTTAAAACTCTGATTTTATGAAATAAAGAATCATGATTCGTTTCTGTGTTTCGTCAGTTCCCTTTACTTTGCCCCCATCTCTTTTAGACAGTCTGTGAATGATCGAATTCGACCACAAATTTTTATTTCAAAGACAAAAATGGTAAGTTTTTTTTTAATTTGTTTTATTTTGTTAATGTTAAATACTTAATGAATGTAAAAACTTTTAAAGTTTTTAGTTAAGAAAATAATTCAACGCGATGTTCTCTATGATATTTGATCTATTAGTCTACAGTGAAGTTTTCGTCTTAATCGTTTTATTTTTAGGGGGAAATTCAGTTGTTTGTGTTTGTCTGCCATCCCGCTCTAACGTTCTTGTAGTAAAGAAATCTACAGCACCTAAAACGCACAACAGAACAAAACAAAACAAAAACACATACAAAAACAAAACTATAATGAGCAGCGGGAACTCTTAAAGGTTAAGTCAGATATAGAATTATAAGTTATGATTGTTCGAAAAATCTTTTAAGGTTAAAGAACGCGACTTACATTTTACATGTAAAATGCACCTTGCTACATAAACTAATCATTTTATGCACCATAAAACCTGGTTTAACAACTCATTTCTTTTGATTCAGAAAATCCTGGCGTGTTACAAGTCAGGGTCGTAGTGATCTTTTTTTTTCATTGTGTCTTGGCCTAGGTCTATCTTTTCTTCTTCTATGACTTTTTATGCATATCTCGAAACCATCAACGAACATCATTTATAACATTAACATTTGGTCTGTATATTTGTAGGCAGCTGATTTAAATGCTGATCAGATTTCTGGTGAGTTTATGCTTTTGTACATGCATTTTATTTTTTAAAAGGTTGATATATGTAGTTGTTTCATCATGTGATCTTATTTAAATATGAATAATATTGTACAATTATATCACGGGGTATTACTGGTTATCTGAAGACAGCGCAAACAATTTATACTGTGCGTGAAAAAGAACAGGACAATATTTGGAAATGGTAAACAGCAATCTAATCCAAGTCAGCTGTGTACCATTTCTCCTTTCTCTTCTTTGTCAAAAATCATGCAACGTTAATTTTATTTTGACTGTCAAATTTGCCAGTGTTAACCATAGCCGATAATATCTCGTGTACACATGTATCTCAAAAGTTTGAAAAATAGAAAAATGAATATGGTTAAAATAAAAATCAAGCAAAATATATAGATTACGTCCAATGATGGAGTTAGTGGGTCATAGAGTCATAAGTTACACTTTTCAATCAACACAAAAACAAAAAAGATGGTTGATTAATGCAATTAAGTGCCACGATATGGAATGGCAAATGCCAAGATGAAAATGTGCATATTTAACATGTAATCTGTGTTTTAAGACCTAAAGCAAATTAACTGGTGCTTATAGAATGTGTATTTTGGAATATGACCTATAAATCATTCACGAATGAAATATTATCAACTTCAACTGCAGTATAACCATAAAATCTTGAAATCTTGAAACTTTTGAAATGTGATGGGCACTCTTGCTAAACGGTGAAATGAGAAGCAACAACCGATTGTGAACGTGTTAGAGATTGATGGATTGTCACTTTGCGGATTTCTTTGAATTCTAGGCCTGTTTACGAAAAAAATAATAATGCACGCTCATTTCTTCTCTGGTTTATGTACCTTTTCCCGGGCATTTTGAAACGTGTACATTTATGCAGGGCTATCCACAGTATCGCACATATACCATTTCACATCTTATTAATTAACGAAACGACAGCGAAATAAAGTTACCAACAGAATAAAAATGATATAAAAAAAAAATGATTAATAATAAGAAAACAAATAATATGAGGAAATTATTCTTACAGAGTTTGAATCGGCTTTCAAGTTATTCGACAAGGATGGCGATGGCACGATAACCACGATGGAACTGGGAACTGTGATGAGGTCTCTGGGCCAGAACCCTACGGAAGCGGAACTTAATGTTATGATAAATGAGGTCGATGCGGACGGTATGAAATTTACAGGGTATATTGGTTAACTTTCTGTTTTCAAGCAAACTAATCAACAATTGTGATTATTTATTCTAATTACCCCCCCTAAAAATGTATTTGTGAAATAATAAAAAGCAAAATTCCATTAAATTTCTTTTTTTTTTCAAGGCAAAGGGGAATCTATTTGTTTCCGATTGAAAATGAACAAGTTTTTTTTCCACATTTTTGAATGACAATAGACCAAAGAAGAATCAATGGGGCTTTTTAAAACTAGAACATCTCAAATCAGTTGACAAAAAAGTCAAGCTTTGCATTTAGAATCAAAATAAAATCCAATTCTAGGAAATGGAACCATTGATTTTCCGGAATTTCTCACGATGATGGCTAAAAAGATGAAAGAGAGTGGAAGCGAAGAAGAAGAATTACAAGAAGCTTTCAGAGTTTTTGACAAAGATGGTAATGGTTTCATCAGCGCTAGTGAGTTAAGACACGTGATGACGAATCTTGGAGAGAGACTGACAGATGAAGAGGTCGATGAAATGATCAAAGAAGCTGATACGGACGGTGATGGTCAAGTCAATTATAAAGGTACATGTTCTACTTCTTTAGATTAAAGAAACTTTATTACTAGACAAATGTCCACGAAATATACACGTAGATAAAAGCAGGAAGTAAAAAAGGCGATTGTCCTGACTTTTGATTGGATCATATATGACCCGATAATAAAGCAAAACAAAACATTTAGAAAAGCTTTCAGCAATTATAAATAAAGAAGGAGTCGTTTGATTGGAACAAACAAGCATGATGATTAAACTAACCATTTTTTCATACCCCGTGTGTTACTGTGGATTCATTTATTTTCATGGTTTAATGATAATAAATCAGTTCGTGGAGTATTGAATTCGTGATTTTGAAGTCTGCAACATTCAGATAAGTGTTAAATTCCTTTTCGTGGGTCAAGGCCATCAACGAAAACCACGAAAATTGAACATCACCAATAACAATGAAACAACTTTATGTACATAGAACCATATGCCGCAGGATGGCAGCATTCCATTCATGTGGCAATTCACACACTTGTAGGATTCTTATTAACTATCTAAATAAATGTTCAACAGCGTTACAACATGTCCGTGCTTTAATTTAACAAAATCTAAACCAACCGTCCCTATGAGAAGCATTTTTGAAATGATTTCCATTTATTATGATAACAATGTGTAAAAATAAAATCACAAATGATACCTATGGGAATCACAAAAAATTAAAAATGGAAGAACATTAAATTTGACTCTAATAATATTATATTTTATTTCAGAGTTTGTACAAATGATGGCGAACAAGTGAAGACTACTATATGGAGTTACAGCAAGGCGCCGTTTTAGAATTTAAAAATAGTTTACACTTTGTAATAAAATTGTTTTATAAATTTCTTTGAACTATACCAATGAGCTCAAAAGTGACTAAACGATTATTAAACTGTTACAGTATTACCAATGATAGCATACATACATTATGCATGTAAAAATCCAAAAAATAATTAATACATGTATATCTGATAAGTTCATTCATGTTCATTGTCTTATGTTCTCTCGTTTCGGACCAAAAAACAAACTCAATTATGTACCAAATAACAAAAAAAAACAAAAGAAAACGAGTCAATAAGAAACAGAACAAAATAAAACAAACAAAACAAAAACAAAACCCGCTAACCCCATAGTCAATAACAATACTACGCGCGACATAACAAAAGCGATCAGTATCCCAAACTCGTGTGTTTAATTGTTCCTTTAAGATAAGCTCTTTCTGCCTGCTGCAAATGCCAATACACCCGTCTTATTATCAATGATGCAGTAAGTGTAACTCACTTTCAGAACGATAAAACAAAAACACTGTGACAAACTTGAAAAATTCTGTTATCATCTGAGAGTTCAAATTTCTGAAAATGATGACCATGAATGAAGTGAACAACAAGGACTTCTTTAGTACAAACAACTGTAAAAGAACAATTATTGGAATATCTGCATCTAACTTGTTTATTACTATCAGATAGCCTTTTGGTGTCGACTTGATGGCAGGTTGATTTTTAGCTCAGTCGGTAACAGACTGACCTGTCACTGGGTGTGTGACCCACTTGAGAGTAGATTAACCGAGGGCTCGCCCCGACGGTTACCTTACTTTTCGAGGGAAAGAAGGTCTGGGTCACACACTGACTTGGGTGATAATTGTTAGATTATAGGATACACAAAAACGAAAGTAATCAAGTGGAA
Organism: Arcuatula senhousia; assembly: GCA_963971305.1. Lineage (NCBI taxonomy): Eukaryota > Metazoa > Mollusca > Bivalvia > Mytilida > Mytilidae > Arcuatula > Arcuatula senhousia. The sequence goes on from OZ020304.1 coordinate 54,235,289, forward strand.
AAGCGGGTGATCTTACCATACGACCTTACGATTGTCGTTTGACCCAACGAATGGCTGAAAGTCACATGAACTCGATGATTGACTTTTAAGTGATTGATATAAAGTGATTTAGAGTGATTTTGAGTTTCTTTACATTTCTCTGTGCCTCTTAAGGGGTACCAAAACTTTGGCTAAAATGAAAGAGTGTGGTTTAATTTTCATGAAAATTTGCAAAAATAAGAACTTTAGTCAAATTAATTTAATTGCTTTATGGCCCTGTCACACTATAACGTTTTAGCCAACGTGTGCCGACGTTTTAGAATATATTTTCAACACGCTGGTGTGCGTTGCGTAAGTTTTGTACACGTTATAAACACGCTACAAACACGTTAGCGAACGTCAGCGTGCGTTGGTGATCGCCGAGTGCGTCGCAAATTTTTCAACATGCTTAAAATTTCCGACGTTCGCCAACGTGTTAGAAATAAATTATTCGAACGCTAGACATAAGTTAGAAGGACGTTATACACACGCTGATGGACGCTATGTGGTCGTTGTGCGCACGTTGAAATGCGTTTGACGAACGCTAAGCTAAATGGAAATGAACGTGTCTAGCGATAATGCAGCGCACGTCTATCGTCAGTCTAACGACCAAGAAACCTATTCAGCGTGTTTAAAACGTGTACAGAGCGCACAGAGCGTCATTGTAACGAACGAGTAGCGTATTAACCCCAGAATTTTATAAGTTAGATTGAATTACAAGGGGGAAAGTCAATTTCAAAAGCTTCAAATACTAATTAAAACCTGAAAAAATATCTTTTTACAAAAAATAATGAACTAAGCCAAAAAAATCTTGAATATAACAAAGATAACTTAGATGGTCTGGAATTGAAAGTAATTCCTGCAAATTGTAATACACCCGTTGTGTTTTCGGTGGACATTTTTTGGGTAGAAAAATACTCAAATACAACGAGTAACGACAGTCTAACTTCAATACTCATTTGAAATAACGTGTATTTTAAATATTCAATAAGCACACGCGTTGTTCTCTTTTAAGGACATCCGTCATGCTGTCTGCGATCATTTAGGATTAGTCAAGTGCTATAAAAAGGATGCTAGGCAAAATCTACAGACCGGTATTTCTTACATGTATATACTTATTTGAGATTTTGAGAGTTTGTTAACAAGTGCATGCATTCCTCTCTGTATATTTTTGACATATCAAAATATAAGATCACACTATATTATATTCTTTTAGACTGAGTGCAAAAATCATCACTATTGGTTAAAAAACGGCTTTAGAATATTACTAGAACGCTGAAAACCAATATTTTTATAACGAAACTAAATTTCTATAATTATTAATTAATCCAGCAATACATTTAAGCCAAATAATAGATCTATTTGGGCTATTGTGAAATAATACTAAAGAAAATAACAGAAATCCTAGGTCTCCCCACCGTAAGAAAAAATTATAAGTTAGACTAACGCTATGAATGCGTTCTGCAGTCGTCACACATGCGCTAGGCACACGTCAAGTACGCCGGACACACGCTATAGATAAGTTTTGAATAAGTTTGTCGTGCGTTGCAGGTAGTTAGTCTGACGCTTTGTGGTCGTTCACCGAGATATTTTTTGAAACTTTTTACAGCGACTGCCAACGTGTTCCAACGTTTTAGAAAATTATTCGAACGTTCGGCACACGTTGGCTAAAACGTTATAGTGTGACAGGGCCATTAATAGTTTCTTGTGATGATTTTCTTTGAACATAATGGAGTTTCAACATTTCATATTTTGATCATTGAGAAGCTTCAAATCTTTGAATATATGTGCCTTACTAAAACATTCAAGTGATATTTAAGAGTTAAGTGTTCTGTACCCCCTTAAATACCAGGGCGTATTTAGTTACAGTTTTCACAAAACTTCCTGAGAAAATCTTTATGTGCACATCAGATTTAAATTTTTTTCTAACTAATTATTGAGGGAGAGGGGACCATTTGTTTGCAAGTTGCGACTCGCAGTTTTTTTTTCTATATTAGAAAATTATACTTCTTGAAATACCCATCAGTGCATCACCGCAATCTGCCATCTTTTATGTGCAACATTTTTGCCCGTTAGTTGTTCTTTAGTAAGTTCTTGTACAAAAGTTGTCATGTCTTGATTGATTATAAGTAACTTGGTTTTAATTATCCTTGAAAACCTTTACGACCAGTCACATAATTCAATTACAAAAGGATACCCTATATCAGGTGAGGATCCAAGGAAACATGGGAAAGGCAAATCGCGCGTTCGACACTCCAAGTACTGCATGAAAAAAAGGGTTTTTTTACGCAAAATCCACACAGAAACACTTAAAATATATACATGTATTCGCTATTTTCAACAATTTTAATTCTTTAGAATTCATCTTTAATTTCGAAAATTCACGTTTCTGGTTGCTTCCATATTTGGTCTGGTTATATTTGTAATCTATGTGTTGTGCGATATGGATGTGTTGTTACGTGTTGTAATGTTGTAGCTACACGTGTTTTTTTAGCTTTGTCGTAACATTTGTTCTCTTGGTGCTACATATACATAGTTTTTTTTGTATTGTGCTGTTAAATGGCAGCATTTCAAATATGCAGTGCAAAATATGCAGTGGCGGATCGAGGGGTGTTCCAGGGGTTAAAACCCCCCTTCGTCCAAATTTTTTTGTTATTTTCGTAAACATAGTTGGCAAAGTTAATCAGAAATCCTCTTTATTTCTTTGTTTAGTGTATGTTAAACCGTTCTTTTGAAAATCTCTGGATCTTTCTTGGTGTTATGTGTGTTATATGTGGTTTGTAGTTACATGTGTCTTCTTTGTGATCATATATTGTTTTTCGAAATGATTATGTTTCCCTGTGTGTTTTTACATTCAATTTGGCTTTCTGTATACTGTGTTGTTGTGTCTGCTATAATTGGCATGTGCTTTCTGTATGTTGCGGTGTTCTGACTTACAATGTACGTAGTTACATACGTGTGCTAAGTTCGGTTTTGTTGTGTCTGCTATTGGCATGTGCTTTCTGTACATTGCATTTTTAAGACTTACAATGTCGTAACATACGTGTGCTTAGTTTGGTGTTGTTGTGTTGATACATATGTTTCCTGTGTGTTCTTTGGCTGTTCATGCGATTATGGTGTTTGTGTATTTCCTAATAGTTTTCGATTTTTTGTTTTTTTCTTGTTCAAATTCATTCTGATTATATAGTTACCAAAGAAGCCACTTTGTTATTTAGATAATATTCAAATGTACTAAACTTATTGTAACGTTTTAACGTCTTTTTGGCAGTTGATTCTTTCTTGTCTTGTCTTGCATTCTGCGACCATAATAAAATATATAAGTTGTAATTGGATTTATAAACAGAAATTACATATTTTATCAAATGGACAAAGACTGAAAATATAAATACATGAAGACTTCGTCCACACTGTTATTTTCTGAACAGAAAAACCAATTACAGTAAGATTTAATTACAAGGTGAACATATATTATATATACCTCCAATTTTAGCCTAAATATTAGTGATCATAATTGCTAGTGGTATTTATATATACAAAGGCGTATAGAAATTGATAATGGTACATTTTTTCTAAGTTGGTGCTTTCTATATCATGTATATTTCATGGTCACACATGAATAAGTTTAAATGATTACAAATTCACAGATGGATGCAGACAAATGAAGATATAAGTGTGTTTATAAATAATTACCATCCATTTCATTTTTCGATTTTTCAATGAAACACCATCTAAAATGGTAAGTAGTAACGATAATCTGTTGTATTTTTTATTTCTCATAAGGATATTGTTCTGATAACGTTAATTAAAACTGATCCATAAAGTCTCTGCATCATGGGAGACAATTACAGGTATCCACATCGACACCCCGAGTAAGGTGAGTTCATGTATAAAATAGTTTGACTTAGGTTGTCGTGTACTGACATGATAAATTTAAAAAAACCATTGCACTAAACAGAGGTCAGAGTGATATAGGGGAGAGGGTGTGGGTCTTCCAGTGCGCTAAAACATAGTCTAACATTGTAAGTAATGCTTAACGTTATTTATTACAGTAATACAGGTACACGAAAGGCCAATTTCAAAGCTCAACCACTGGTATTCGAAATCTAACTAATAAAAATAAAATAAACAAGCGCTCTATAGTGAACTTCTGTAACCAACAAGCTAGCCATATTTACCTCTTTGCTATTTAGGTGTGTACATGTAGTATTAAAACCCTGATAAAAGAGTTGGTATTCTGGAATTGTTAGATATTTGAAAATGTTTATATATTTACTTGTAGGTACATAACCTTTATAATAATAAATGCATGGCCATATACATACTGAGGTTGTTGTTCGATCTTTCTGCATAGCCATGGTAACAATATGTTTGGCAGGCTCAAAATTCTTGTTTATAATTTGTATCTCTGTGTAACAAATATTGTGAATCTTTCAGGCTGACCAATTAACAGAAGAGCAGATTGCTGGTATGTTGAAACTTAACTAAAAAAAAAATCAAATCCATAATAAAAAACAAATGTTTCATGTTAATGGTTTTTCTGGCAGTTACATGATAGTACTCCGTATAAAAAAAACTGCATGCAATAAATATGGACATAATAGATTAATGATTATTATCTACAAGTCTCCATTCAGTCGAAGTTGTCAGATGATCCCATATAGAGGTTACAGTCCCTTATTAATATATTTAAAAAACAGACAATGCAGAGGGTAAAATAGTAAAGTTTCGTGTCTTGTAGGCCCGACTTGCAAAAGAGCCATTTGCAATGGTAAGATTAAGAACTTAGTGGTTTTTTGACCCCAAACTTTCGTCTTCCTATTGCTTAGTACATCTAAGGTAAATTCGTTCTAAGGCCATTTACACCATCAGAAATTAAAAAGGTCATTTTTTTGATAATTCATCCATAGGAATATAAAATTTTAAATATCATAAGAAACGTTTGTTGATGATGTTCACATAAAAACTAAAAGGTTGATTTTGGATTGTAAAAATTATTGAGGCAGACATGCACAAACATACATTTTGCACAACTTTCTTGTTCAGTAACTGCACTTAACAGAACCCTTTCGACATGATTTTGTACAGATTTAAAATGAATTATATCACAAAGAAGGAATAATATTGAGATTTTGGATTGAGTGTACGAGAAACATTCAACCTAATCCTACACCAATCAGCGACAATTGAAAAAAGACGAAATGGAAAGGCGGCTCCCTTTAATTCTACATGTACCATTGGCCGCTGATCTGTTTTAAATGATCCAGTGCGGTTTTGGCAGGTTTTCTGTGTATTCGTGTAAAGTTCGATTTCAACAGGTATAAATGTACTATCAATGTTAAACGATTTTTTTCCCTAGAATTTAAAGAAGCCTTCAGTCTGTTCGACAAAGACGGAGATGGCACCATTACAACAAAGGAACTGGGAACTGTAATGAGGTCACTTGGTCAGAATCCAACAGAGGCTGAACTTCAGGATATGATCAATGAGGTTGATGCTGATGGTTGGTAATCATTATTTTAGAATATTAGATCAAAAGTCTTTTAGGGTGTTGTGATTATTCCATTGATGGCGGTTTCTGCTGGCACTTTCAAATGAAGTTAAATACATTTTCAGTTTATCTCTCCCTCCATAACAAACCCTTAGGTAAGGTAAATTTATGGATATCGGTCACAAATTCTCCCGCAAATTCTACTTGTCAGATTTACTATATTTTATGGCTTTCTCCAGTTGTAACGCGTGCATGTTTCCGACGATACAGTTTATCTTATTTTATATTAGCGAAAGTAACAAGAACTGATAAAGGTGCATATTGTGTCACGTACATATTGTAAATCATTCCGAAAAAACCAAGACCTAAATGGTTAAACATAAAAATTAAACACGAAAACAAAACACATACATATAAAATTCGAACATGACAAGTACATGAGTTTATGAAAAAGGTTACATATACAAATAATATGCAATATGAAAATCGCAATGGTTCTGATTTTTTACTGGAATTTCAAATAGAAATTAGAAGTTCAATAACGCTAGGCACCCCATTCCTATACATGTAGTTTTATTACGCTAAGCACCCCCTTTTCTACATGTAAAATGCGAGTCTATACATACATGTATATCTCTTATGTTCCTTTTGCCATATTTCGCTTGTTACGCAAAATACCCCCAATTGAAACTAAAATCCTTATTATATTTCGTCTGGCAAGTTACCAATTGCTTTGCTTATACTAAGTTCTTAAATGAACATTTTGTGCATGAGCTGTATTAAATGTTTTTTGTGTGCAACATTAGGCAACGGAACAATTAGACTTTCCGGAGTTTCTCACTATGATGGCAAGAAAAATGAAGGATTCTGATAGCGAAGAAGAACTTCAAGAGGCATTCCGAGTGTTTGACAAGGACGGTAATGGCTTCATCAGCGCTGCAGAACTTCGTCATGTGATGACGAATCTGGGAGAGAAATTGACGGACGAAGAAGTTGACGAAATGATACGAGAGGCTGACACGGACGGAGATGGCCAAGTAAACTATGCAGGTATTACAGTTACCTTTGTAGTAGCTCAACCTTTTATCATTTTTTCTTTTTGATTACGGAGTTGCGTCTAATAAAAAGCGCCAAATTCAGAAAAACTTACGACAACCACGCCATGAAGAAACATAAACACAACCACGCCATGAGGAAACATAAACACAACCACGCCATGAAGAAATATAAACACAACCAGAATAGTTTATTGTATTGGTTGCTGTTTGCTTAATGTCCCTTCGGCGATATTTCAGCCATGATCGCAACAGATGGTCCCAAGTCCTACGAATGGGACAAAATACTTGATTTTTATTTCACTTCCGTCGACAGATGCTTTAAGCTGCCACTAACAGCCAATGTTCTCAGGTGCGCGTTCCTTCACGACTCGTTTTAGGCAAAATACTTCAATCTTTATAGTTTCCAGGATAGGCAGACTAGAACCTTCAGATGTTCCGTAATGGAAAAAATGTTTCTAGGGTTGCAACATATTTATGCCGTTGTTATTCTTTTGGTAAGAAGAGGCCAAATCCTGTGAAATTAATTATGCTTAATTTCATTTATTTCATAAACAGTACCATGATAAGATTTTGATAAAGCGTACACAAATGTAATTTACTGTTTCGTATTGAGCTAACAGGTCAGTGCCACCCAGAATATAAAAGTCTAGTCTAGCCTTGTCTAGTCTAAAACTTTTGTAGGGTACAACATGAAGCTTCTAGATACTGTATTAAAATCGGTTAGTTCCAAGTATACCTGCATAGAAAAAGAAATAGTCCCATTTTGTTTCAATATATTGTATTTTTCATTTTGGCAAATGCCTTTTTATAAACTCTTTTTACTTTCAGAATTTTGTGCAATGATGCTGACAAAGTAACAGTGTTAAATACAAACTAGTTAAAATCTGTTTTGCTATAATAGCTAAATTTGCAGCTCTAATATATTTTATGGAATACGAGAGACTTGTGAAATACAGTGACCATCTTTATAATATTTTAAATGTGAACATGTAAATAACCGACAGAGTTGCATTTTATTAAAATAAATTTTTGATTGAAAGTATTTCACTATTAAAAAAATGGGTCAAAAATGTCAAGATTTTGTAATGCAGGAAGTAGGTGTACCAATCTAATTAAAATTAGATATTTCACTGCTTCCGTTTTCTGATATTTTTCCACGCGACATATCAGAAAACGGGAGCAGTGATAAATGTAGATCTAATTCTAATTCTATTTTATTAGTATGTAGCCTTTAAGTTAGAACGTTACTAAATCTAGGGGCAAATTTGTCAGCTGAAAGACCTTTATATTGTGATTATATTAACCAGTTTGAGGCACACAGGACCCAGCGTTCGACTCAGAACAATGCATAGAACTACGCATCACCAACAAGCGAAATCTCATAGTTCATAATTAACAATTTCATGAACTTTATGGACATACATTTGTCGATTTTATTGTAGTTATTCAATGTTAAGACGAGTAAGAAGGCTATTTTAAAGATGGGTTTGATAACAATCAATTTGATTGTATATATGAAAAAAAAAGATTTCGCTTTTTAAATTCTTAAATTGTAAAGACAATTTCACGACGACTTAAACATTCATTTAATTCATATATATTTAACAGGTAAACATAAAAGTCATTGGTCCTATTTATCTATATACGACAAAGATTATTAGAATTTTAAAATTTGTCGCACTGCGACATATCGCTAACCTTTTCGTAATATTTGTTTTTGTTTACCCTCTACGTGTGATAGATTTGGCTAATTTATAAAATAAACCACTGCATACTTTCTTGGCGTTTTAAAGATTCACTGACTGATTAGAAAGGGTTTTATATTAGATTAAAAGATAAATTTTCAGATTGAGAAATTGTATTCAAAATCATAGTTTCATATCAAATTTCCACGTGCACATATTGGAAGGGGGAGGGAAAGTTAACTCTAACTTTTGGCAGATCCAGACGTTGTGAGGATCCGGCCTCGCTACGTTTTTATGATTTCCTCTCTGGATTTCCTATACATTTTTTAATAAAAAAAGGGGGGAGCGAACCACTCTCTCAGGCCTCCACAATCAACCTATGTGTTAGCTCAAGATGATCCTACATACAATGTATATTGTTCTAACCATGACACTTTAATTGATTTAATTTCAATTTAAATTTATGTAAAATGAAAGGATGAATCCATCCGTCTTTGTCGAAAATTATAAAACAATAGAAAAACATGTTCAACGCAATCTTCACCAATTGTACAGTATTTTGTATTGTGTATGCAAAAAGTAACATCGAAGCATCAGTTAAGTTATAACGCACTTACTAAATTTATGAATTAAAATACTTTATGTGTGCATTAGGCTAACTGGGGACCTTTTTTGTTAGATGTACAATTGCTAAAAATCTATGATGATATTTAAACACGGAAAAAACAAGTTGAATGGTTTTATATGTGTACTTAATATTTTTTGTCAAAACGACAACTGCTTTCCGCTTTGAAATAAAACAATTAGAGGTCATGAAGAACAAATTTGAAAATATTCGGTTTTAGGAACATTATTTAAAGTATTTGACTTTGCTAAATGTATTAATTGTGTTTTTGGAACCATGTAATTACAAATTTTAGCATATTCACAAACAAGGCGGTAAATTAAAATCAATATTCTTTTATTTCAAAGCAATTTGACACAGTCATTTTTTTCTAAATTACTCGTACAAACATTTTTATTAGATTTTTTTGTACATTTTTTATCCCTTTGTAACATTTTTCACGTAAAAATGTACATGTGATGTAAAGATCGGTAACTCTTATCATTTTCCGAAGCTTAAGGCACATTATCTACAACTTTATCTTGTGTGTCATTCAATTTAAATGACCAGTGTGACCTGTTTAAACGTAAATAAAAATTGAAATTAGTACCGATATGAAAAAATCTTTTGTTAGGCCTAAGAAGAAGTGTAAATAATATTGGTGCATACCTAGTTACAAGTATTAGTTCGTTCTCGTACATTTGATCCCCGTCTTTCGAAGGAACAAGAAGTGTGTAACAGAAATGGTATGTAATTCAATCTATTTTCGTATTTGTAAACTTTTTGAATCAGTGCACTTTAATTCATAAATTGTTTTATTGTTTTTCCATATATACGTATGCAATTGGCATAAGTTAATGGTGTATTTAAATTAATTTTACAAATACAAATACATACAAATATGCATGTACACTGTTTATATAAAATTTAGATATGATATATAAAATATTCAGTCATGTACATGTAAATGTTGTTGTTAATTAGAGGTATTTAAAAGTTGCAACCGCATATTTTTTTTATTCAAACAGTTATAAGGATTTGTGCATACCATTAGATACAATATCAACCAAAAGATTTTTACTCTAAAATAATTTATTTTGGATTAAGAGATGATTTTAAATTTGAAACAATGTTGTAACCGAACCAAAAATGTTTACATTTACATACATTTAAGATATAAATCAAAGATATGTACTTGAAGATATTATAAGATTATCAATTTGATGAAAGATGACCTTATACGGTCCATATTTTAAGAGTTTCTTTATTTTCATGCTCAAGCAAGTTATAATTACGACACATAAATTGAATGATTATCTTATATCTTTGAGAAAGGACATTTAGATTGTCATGTTACTATTCTTTTAGAGGGTCCTTATTTTTCTTATCTTATTTCTAGGCGGACCAACTCACAGAAGAACAAATAGCAGGTAAATTGATACATGCGTTTTACTGATTACTTTATAATAACGATATCACGACTTGTTTCTCGTTATTACGACTTCCATTTCTCGTTATTACGACTATTTTCTCGTTATAACGAGGATAAAAAAAAATTCCTACGAAACTGATCTCAATAGGCTTTCGTAACTTTACGTACGGACAACCAAAATCTTTAAACGTAGAAACTGTCAAAAACAAAACTTTTGCTTTGTCGTAGCCTTGGCGAAAAAAATGTATATAATTTCAAACATTATGCCTGTTTGTGATAGTAATTGTCAAATATACCGTTTATATCCAACAAATTATATCCAGCTATTCGTGGAAGGTTGAGGTGTAATCCAATGGTCTGGTCTGAAAAGGCAAGAAATGTTTGTTATTGATGATATTAAATGATTTGTTGCCATAAAACCAGGTTTCAACACCCTGTGCTTTTACACTACTTGATTGTACAATGTCGTGGCTTTTGCAATATTCACAAAACATTGGAATGAATACCAATTGCAGAACCGCGAGCAGTGCCAAATGGCCTCGTTGAAGGCTGTTGGCGGTTGTCCATAGTTGTTTTCTAAATTGCCGTTTAATTGTGGGCTGTGTCGCGTACACTTATTCATGGGCCAATTGCAGAACCGCGAGCAGTGCCAAATGGCCTCGTTGAAGGCTGCTGGAGGTTGTCCATTGTGGTTTTTCTAAATTGCCGTTTAATTGTGGGCTGTGTCGCGTACACTTATTCCACATCTCATTATTTTCTACCCTTGATAATAACCTACATAGTCCATTTTTAAATAGATCACACTGATGATAGTCTTGAAAATGTTTACATGTTTATTGTCTTTACTTAATATTAATGATTTTATTTTTTCAGAATTTAAAGAAGCCTTCAGTCTGTTTGATAAAGACGGAGATGGCACCATTACAACAAAGGAACTCGGAACTGTGATGAGGTCACTAGGTCAGAATCCTACAGAGGCTGAACTTCAGGACATGATCAATGAGGTCGATGCTGATGGTAGGTGCCATTAAAATTGTAATTTCTTAAGCCTCGATTAAAAAAGGTTTTACATATGCAACTTTTTATCTGGAATATATATATGACTTAAACGACATGATTATACATTCATATTGGTTATTAGCAACAGTTATTGTGTGCTGAATACCAGAATTTTATTTCTCTCGTATATCAATATACATGTAGCTTTTGTGAGAGTTACTTCTTATTCTTTAACATTTGATCGTATAAAAAACCTACATTCTCATGTTTTTAAATTTACTGATATTCCTGAAGGTGTGTCATTTTCCTAAAGGTGTGTCTACGCTTAATTGTTTGTTTCGTTCAAGACAAGGTTTTCGGTGCTTTGTCTTTGTTGGGTTCCAAGTTTTATTATAACTATACATGTAGCAGTAGTGATTATTTCATGTTTTGTGTGTAACGATAAACTGATATTAGTCTGTTTGTCTGGTTTTGCTCCCCTTTACCATCCATCATTTGATTTTACATGCTTAATTGACCATAAGCCATGTGACGGTATTGCAACAAGAATGAACTTTTTATCCTTCCGGAGCACCTGAGTTCACTTTGATTACATCTTAAGTTCACGTAGTTATTGTGTTTGTCTGCTGTCTTTGCCTTTGAGCTGTTGTCATTCGTGTTGAGTGGTTTTGTTTTTGCGATTTCTGGCTTTTGACGTTCGAAGTCCCAATTGGTACTTCTACCTTGTTATCAATAATCTCTCTTTCTCTTCAAAGGAAACGGAACAATAGACTTTCCTGAATTTCTGACCATGATGGCAAAGAAAATGAAAGATACTGATAGTGAAGAAGAACTTAGGGAAGCTTTTAAAGTTTTTGATAAAGACGGTAACGGTTTCATTAGTGCAGCCGAGCTTCGTCACGTGATGACAAATCTCGGAGAAAAATTGACAGACGAAGAAGTTGACGAGATGATACGAGAGGCTGACACTGACGGAGATGGCCAAGTTAACTATGAAGGTAATATTATATTTGCTCAGTAAACTTTTGCCAGAGTACTTGAACTTATCATTGTGTTTTTGTTGTCGGTGGTGTACGGAAGCAGCATTTGTCGATATTGACGAAATCGTCATCTTTTTCGCGCTAAGTATGTATGTTGTTAGTGAGATTATCGTCAACCTTAAAAGCGTTTCATTACTGTCTTTAAAGGGGAATGCAAACTAAAAAAAATAAAAAATGCATAATGGTTTATATAAAATGATACGAAAAATTCATGTTTGGATCCAATACTTTAATTGAAGCTGCTAACTTTTTTCTTTTCATTTTTTTGTAGAATTTGTATCCATGATGACGCAGAAATAACAATACAGACACATAGCCATTCACATATGTCCATTTGAATCATACAGCGATCACAATCACTCGGAAACTCTCAGTTACCATCATTACACATCTCATTAAACATGTCTGTGATACTATATTTCTTTTACGTTAATTTATCACAAAATGTGCATCAACTAAATTCAATGAATTTTAATATGCTTAAAAGTTTATTGGTACATTTATAAATGTAGCCCTATTCGAAGTAGTGGGTATATATAAATGGTCAAGTTGTCTAGCTGCTTGCTGGCTTTTTTGTCCGCGAAACATTATTATTAAAGTTTTCCTGAATGTTGACAGGTTAAATGCGCTTGCATCAAAGAAATAAAGGTGTACTAGAAAGGCAATCAAATATCGTTAATCCGAAAATACAAAGAAAATTTTTAAAGACACAAAATCATCTTAACAAACCAAACCATAAAACAAAAAACAAAATAAAATAAACCAACCCCAACCCCCCACCAGCCCCCCCCCCCCCCGAAATATCCAAACACACGACAACCAAAACGCAATCAGCAACGTTCATTTCAGTCGAAACGAGAGTGAAGTCAGATAATCCGGATGAATAAGCTGTTCCTGCTTGCTATAGCACAGACGTCACATTTCCAAAGATTGATTTGGTATCGGTCAAATCCGCCAAGGATGATAGTACTTAACCTCTCTGTCAAAGCAACATCTGCGCTCATCTGAGAGAAATCCCGTTTTTGTCAACAAGCACATGATGTCTTCTATAAAATTTCTACAAACTGACCATCAAAACATGAGCAAATATACTTGAACTACAAACATTGGTTTACACTTACATTGTAGAAAAATTAAAATGGTTTGCATACAATCGAAACTGTTTATAAGTGTTGATTTTAAGGTTTGATATATACCGCAGCGTAAATGTTAAATTGTTCACACTCTAGATTCACAGACATACAAACAACTGTCTTAGTTTGGGCATTCTGATCGATATTTAAGTTATTTTATTGTTATACTTGAGGTACTTTATTTTGACAAATAACTTTTGGTCTATATAGAACTTGTCTCTGGTGAATTTTGTATTAAAAATGTCTTGTGAGACGTAGTGGCATGGAACTAAGTTCTTGTTTTGGTATATCGAAATTTTGTAATGGTGCATGGATGTGTACGTATTTGAGTAATGTTCTATCGAATTATTTAGTGATCGAACATGAGTCAATCAACCAATAAATCAAACAACAAGGAACTTCCCCAACTGTATGTGATTAGGTTTGAGTTACCTGCCCAAGGTCGGTGGTTTCCTCCGGGTACTCCGGTTTCCCCCACCAATAAAATTGACCGCCCCACATGGCCCAGGTGCGTCGATAAAGGGCTTTAAACACCAACATACACACACACACACAATAAATCAAACAATCCTTTTAGTTCTTTTTTTCATAAATGAGTGCTTGAAAGCTTTATCGACTTTATATGAATCGGTTGGTCGTGCCCATATTATAAAAGCTGACAAGGGACAATTTATGAAACAGCACAATGTACAATTTTGTGCTTCTATGAATGTTTAAAAAGAGCTCATTCAAAAAACTCTTGTGTTTATTGTGTTTATTAAAAATAATAACTATAATTCAACGGTACTACACATGTCAACTAAACGTCACCAAAAAAAAAATATTCGGGAACAGACGAACTTACAAACGGATCGTGACCAAGCAAACGGGAAATAAACGTTGCACTTTATAGTGCATACGTAATATTAATAAACATAATTAAACCTTCTCGTTTTCAAAAAAGGGGTGACTTATTGATTTATATCGGGGTTGGGGCTATGGTTAAGTTTGAAATAAAAGGGCAACATGCCAAAAAATCAGGAATTAAAAAGGCAGGACATTATCCTCCTTATTAACAAAAAGGCAGCAAGGATGGTGTTTTGGGCTGATTTTTTATAGTAAAATAAAGAATTTAAATGTGCGCGTTAACGCGCGTGGGCGCGCAAATAAATAAAAAATCAAGCCTCCGATTTCTTTCAAATAAAAAGGGAGGATGAAAATTATTCATGGCCTCCCCAACCACAACAACCCCCTAAAAAAACTTTTTGAAAAACAAAAGGTCGCTCTTTTTAAACTGTATCATATTCATATATGCATGAGAAGAGCATTTAATGATAATTTCTTTAGACTTGAGAAATATTTTTGGCTAAACATCTTTCTTTACTGGGTGTGGGGAACCACACATGGAACAAACATTTACATATTTTTGTTGGTGTGACATTTAAAAATTTGTCGCAATGCGGCAAATCACCAAGGGGTGTAATAGGCTGAATTCAATGATCTCATGTTTACACAAATACCTTTAAATTTAGATTTTGGTTATTTAACATGTATATTGAATCATTTAAAATTGAATAAAATCACGTCTTTATAAATACTATCTTAAGTATTTGAAATTTATTGATAACGTCCGTATATCAAAACATTATTTGTGCTCATACTGGTATAAAGTCATTGCATGTCTGGACCAGAATTTAACACTTTCCGAGATGACAGAAAAAAATCTATTGTTGTTTAAAACAAATAAGTAAAATAATGCATTCACAACCAGCAAGTATTAAATCTTGAACATGCATGTATAAAAATCAAATCTAGAATTAATATGAAAAAGCGACTAGTCATTGATTATACAGCAAATAAAATTCAGGATTTCTGTCACACAAAATAACTTTGAACACAATGAAAAAAAAATGATGATAACCGAAGGAAAAAAGTCTTCCCATCACCTCACCCAACAAAAAAAATCAAAGCAGAAAAATGAAATACAAAAATAATACAATAATTTAACGGAGGTTCTGTCAAGTGTACGTAAACTAAGCTAAGGTCAAGATCGAATTGCTTTTCTTTCAAGTGAATAATATTCAACTGACATTGTTATTCATTTGAAATTGATTTCACGTGAAAAGGGGTATCGGTTTCAACCGTTATGTACACACAATATCATAATCAGTGGCATTTACAGAGGTTAAACTGTTGATGTCACAATATTTCCTTTAAAAACAAACAAAGCTAAGTCCAAATTTTAAATCGCTATACACATACATATACACACAAATCGACGAGACTGCAATCAGCAACCACGTGTCAGCAACTCGAACTCAAGTCAAGCAGGTCTCACAATTCAGACAACTAGCAGAGCTGTTCAGCTTGCCAAAATGTTAATTGTGTGTTTTGTGTTTCTTCATGCTGTTTTTTGTTCGTGTTTGCCGGTTTCTTCGTTGCTCTTATGGACTTTTGACTCTCGGATGCCCCATGGTGCCTCTATGCTTCTTTTACTCGCCTGTCTTCTCACTCCAAATTATCCATCCATAACATCCCGCTTTGACCGGTTTGCACCTACCGGGGTACATATCCAGCATACCACAAAAGTCAAATAGCCGACATATAATGTTATGCTAAATTTAGACAAGCGGAAACCTACTAACGGATGAACAGGGATGGGGTGGTCATGTAAGAGGAGATCCTGAAGGAACAGCGGATATGGAAACGATAGTGTAAGAGATAGAGGAAAGACCAACCAGCAGTAAAATATATCTATGATCAATTAATGTATTAATTGTTCATTTTTAATAATTTGTCGGATCATCGGACTGTCGGACTATTTAGCTGTCGGACTAGTGGATTGTCGGACCATTGAACTATCGGACCATTGGACTGTCGGACTATAGGACTGTCGGAATATAGGTCTGATCCCGTTTCATCTGGAATTAATCTAACCATGGGTACAGACCAAAGGACGGTTACTGTAAATCAGTCAATTCTGTAGGAACAACCTTTTGACTCGTACATTGTAAGTAAATTCCTACCATCTGTCAAAGGTTGTGTCAAACATGGAGGTCAACCAACGCTTGTGCCATCATCTATCTATAAAAACTTATTGAAAAAGAAAACATAAAATAAAATAGAATGTAAGATATGTAGTAGTCTCTAAGTACAAAGCGACTTTGACAAATGACACCTCTTAACCACCATCTCTGTCTTAACACTAGCTCTTGCGCTTCAATTTAATAGTGATTTTCCGTCATATTTACTAAAATATTCCTTCTTTTTCAATTACATGTACTCAACATGTTCAATACCCACTTCTCTTTTAATATCAATATATAAGAAAGGAATTTAAAAAAATCAGAAGCATTTACCCTATTTAAAAGCGGAACCAATCTATAAGAATCATAATTAGTGAGAAAAGTTTGATTTTTTCGAGCTTTTCAACAGTCAAATGCAGCCCAGATAATTGCAATGTCCGAATATTTTGTATGTGTCATTATTAATCTAAGGGTAGGAATTCGGATAATATCTAGTATAATTAACATACAAGAAAAAATGGATACAGTAATAATGTATCGACATTAAAACTTGTTGCTGTATCCAGTTTTTTTCTGCTTTTGCTGTTCCGTTGGTCTTCTCAAGTTTTAAACAATTTTACAGTTTCCTTTCCAAATGAGCTTAGATTTAGAATGAGAAATGTATACGTGTACAGCACATCTGCAAGATGGCAATGATATACACGACTGCCAAGAACACAATTTGAAGGCTGCTGATGGTTGTCCATTGTGGTTTTTCTAAATTGCCGCTTGTTATGTGAGTTGTGTCGCGAACACTTATTCCACATCTCAATGTTTTCTATTGAAGCATTTTAGCGATCAAGTATATGTCTTATTTTACACTAAACTATTAAACTGTGTTAGGTGCAAAAAAATTAATACCCTCCACAACTAATACTCGCTTGGCCTTAGCCAAGACTTATGTTTGTACTTGTCGTCTTGATTCATTTTTGTTGTTGTGTGTCCAGAATGAAACAATTTCCGAGGCGCCAAATTAAGATACATGATGCTTTCGCACTCTTTAAAGTTTAAAGTTTAAAGTTTTAGGTTTAAAGTCTTTTTCTACGCTAAGCATATTCAAACGACTTTACACTTTAACCCCCGATCACTGAATTGCAAGTCGGCTGTTAACATACGGCGCCCATAGCAGCCACAGCACATTGGCTTACAATCCTCACAGGTACTCATTCACAGCTGAGTGAACTGGAACAAGTGAAGTAAAGTATCTTGCTCAAGGATACACCACAATAACACGGGTAGTGACGGGAGTCGAACTCGCAACCCTTTTGGTCGCGAGGTTGGCACCTTAACCACTCGGCCACGGTGTCTTCACTCTTTGAAAACTTTCGATTTTTCAACGTTATACACTACCTTGCCACACGAAAAACTAAAGTGTCGCCTGAAAAAACTTCTCGAAAAGGCCTTTTCAAACTCTAGGAATTTTGTTGTTTTGGGTTATAATTCTACATTCTATTCCAAAACATCTTTCAAAGATAAAATTTGTTACACACTGGAACAAGTTTGCAGTATGCTTGATTTCCTCATTGACAACATATTTGTCACCTTCGGAGGAGAGATTTTTCAACAACAAATCGGCATTACAATGGGCACAAACTGTGCTCCTCTCCTCGCCGATTTGTTTTTATACTCTTACGAGACTGAATTTCTTCAGGGACTCGTAAAGAACAAGAAGATGAAAGAGGCAAGGTCATTTAATCTTACATTCAGATATATTGATGATATCCTTTCTGTCAATAACACTTCATTTGGTAGTTGGATTCCTTCAATATATCCTCCGGAATTGGAGATTAAAGAGACCACCGAATCAAATTGCTTCACGTCTTTCTTGGATTTGCACCTCGAATTTGACCCAGGTGGTCATCTCAGTACAAAAATTTACGATAAACGAGACGATTTTAATTTTCAAATTATTAATTTTCCTAATCTACAGAGCAATATACCTCCTGCATACGGTGTTTATATTTCACAACTTATTCGATATGCCAGAGCTTGCACACATTTCACAGATTTTTTTATCAGACACCGATTTCTTCGTGACCAACTTTTGGAGCAGGGCTATAAGAAAATACGTCTCATACGATCACTAAAAAAATTCTTTCTTCGTTATCAGCCACTAGTAAAAAAGTTCAAAATTAAGTTAAAAGATATGATAGTTATTTTTTTAATTAGTGTTTGACTGGTCTGCTGTACTGAGATGATCACCTCAATATCCCTATTGTGTCTCACAACTATGTTGTGTTCTATGGTCATTACCGGATCCTAAGATCGCAATGGAAGAGGGAGGTTTGGCGCCATAAAACCTGGTTTAATCCACCATTTCGTTTGAAATGCCTGTACCAAGTCAGGACCATTGCGATCCACCAATTCTCCGGTATGACTGATTCGTTTTTGTCATTTTCTCTGGACTATGAGATTGATCATTCAAGTTCGGTAGTTTTGTTATTACCTTTATTCTCCCAATGTTCACGTTGCTGATTCGGTTACATGTAATTGTAATATCATTTTTGTGTGCTTTGTTTTATTTGTAATTGATTATGTCAACCGATCATTCGATTTCCCCAATGTTACACCTTTGCATTCAACGTTTTTATATTTCATACTTTCTATCCATTTTGTTAGTTCAAATTATTGTATTATTGTCCTCAAACATATCGAAAGCTTCTGCATTACCTGAAATAGTCTATATTTAATGCACTTTAAATTGCTTAAAGCTGAAAATGTCAAACAAAGTTACGGTATCCCCATTCTTATACAATCAACAGTTGATATGCGTCAACCTTTTGATACAAAACCATCTTCACAATTGTATGAGAACGATATTGCTTTTCAATCCCATTATCATTCAAGAAGAAAAAATACATTTGTAAAGTAATGCTTAAATAATATGTAAACTCTAACAATAGTTTCAAATATTTAGTATATGCTTTGCACATTTCGGAAGGTAGTAAAGGGAAAGAGACTGAAAAATATGGTTTGTCTTAAGCTTGTAGCTATTTAATTATTTTCTTAACATTTTCATTATTTGTAGTAAGCATATTACAATAATAAGATGTCAGTTCTAGATAAGGTGAGGACGGGCTCGTCAACATGGCAAGAAATTTTAATTGTGACGTAATGTAAAAAAAATATGCTTCATTCAATAATGAAATTTGATCTTTAATTTCTTTAGTTTATCTTTTACTTGTTTTGTTGTTTTTTAATTGGTCATCCTAGTTCAGTAATTTTGTTGTTAGGAATAGATTATTTTTTTTGTCTTTCGGGGTGGTAAAATAACCAAGTGCTGAAAATGGGTAAGCTTTAATATGATGTATTCATAATTTACCTCAACATGAGACACGGGAAAAACTAATATAACGTCATTTAACAAGTATGTCTTGATCCACCGGAGAAATGATCTATTTTGGACTCTGACAAAGTCTTTTCCGTTGTATCTTTCATAATGATGTCAAAAAAGGAGCGCTATTCCAATGAGTGACGGAAAAGGTGTGATAAATTACCAGAAGCTGACATGATATGCTTTAACAGCCTTGAAAGATGAATCAATGCTTTATGAGCCACGGAACATGAAACCTCGAATGAATATTTCTTTATGAACAATATGCTATCGCCAAGTGAAGAAAAACATATTTACTATAATATATGATAATGCTAGATATCAAGTTTCATTCCCACAAAGTGTTTGTGAGTTTGAGGGGCAAAGTTTTAGTGGGGAGAGAAGTGAATCTGAAAATTTTGCCTCAAGAAGATGGTTACATGTAGTTTTATATATTGTTTCAGAAGATTGTTTAAAATTTGCGGAAAATTTAATGCATAAAAAAAGTTCCAATACTACTGTCAATATTAGAGACATAAGAGATACAATGAGACTTTTACATTACATAATAATATATTCATTAACATCTGGCCATTGGTCACATTAAGTAAACCTTCATGCATTTCAAAACGTACATGTAAGAGACCAACTTTTTAGCTTGAATGGGTCTTATATTTTGTCTGAAAAATATGTTGAATCTGATTTTTTTATGTACTTGAAAAACAAAGGTTATAACAAAATAATCGAATTTGGAGGGTCAATCTCAATGTCCAACAGATTGAGTAAACTAGAAAGACATACCGAAAAAAAATGGAAATTGCCATGGTCCTGGCTGACTTGGTTACAGGCATTTCAAAAGAAATGCTGAGTTAAACTAGGTTTTACAGTACGCCAAACCTTCCTTATCCATTACATTCTTAGGGTCCCGTATAAAAATAATAAAAAAAAAATTTGGTCCCTTTTAAATGCCTATAGATAATATCTTTTTAACAACTCGAAAACGACATACATGTAGTTGTTGGATGTTCATTTCTTAAAAAAAGTTTTATATTTCAAAGTTTGTTGGATCCTCTGCTGTCTATGTATATCCATTGTGATGTTTTAACGTTTGTTTATTTTTAAAACAGGCTGATCAACTTACTGAAGACCAAATTGGTGGTAAGAAAGAAACAAAGTCGTTTGATTTTCCCAAATTTACCACACACAAAAATAACATTCTTTTCTTAAACAGTTAATGTTGATTGGTTTCTGCTTTGAATGTGCATAAAGCATGATAGACGTGTAGGAAGAAAGAAAACAAAATCAACAGGAAATAAGGAATTACCCAGACATAATTGATAGTATATTTTGCTCTATTTTGCAAATTACTTGCACTCCTGGGTTCTGTAATCAAACGATGAACAACTTAACGTGCACGTCGAGCATGCTAATAAGCGACTACTTTCGGAAACGACACCATGTACGCAATAAGGTGGTACTACGGGTTCCTCAAAGACACTTACCAACCGATATGACGCATACTTGAAGGATAGACGAAATAAACACTGAGTAGTCTATAAAAGGGAACATGCTCAAGAAGCAGAGGTACCAATGGGGTATCCGAATGTCAAAACTCCGAAAGCGCAGAGACAAAACCAGCAAACACCAACAAGAACGGGACAAAAACAGACAACATGTAAAACATTGAAACACAAAATAACTGAATATCAATCAACAACGCGAACTCCAGTCGAAACAAAAGTGAACTCAGGTGCTCCGGAAGAGTAAGCAGTTCCTGCTTGCTAAAGCACACCCGTCATAAAACTATGAACAAAAAAAGATCTAAGATTATTGTTTTTTTTTTCTTTTTTTATTTATAAGTTACATGTATGTTATTTATAGCTTCTACAACGCGATCGAGTTGATTATGGAATTTCTAACATCAAGGGAAATAAATTTGATTATTCTGATGGCGAGGCTTGCCGAGCGATTTGAATATCAAATTTATTTCCCGAGATGTTAGAAATTCCATAATCATCAAGAATAAAGTTTTATCGGTAATAAGCGG
The DNA here is from genome assembly GCA_963971305.1 of Arcuatula senhousia. NCBI lineage: Eukaryota > Metazoa > Mollusca > Bivalvia > Mytilida > Mytilidae > Arcuatula > Arcuatula senhousia. The sequence goes on from OZ020304.1 coordinate 54,257,150, forward strand.
CTTTTTCCTTTGATCTCATCTGCCTGATATTTTCTAGTATCATGGACAGTCCGTGATACAAAAAAATATCAGATGGGAGCACTTGATAACTGTGACGTCATTACCGATAAAAAGAATATTATATACTTTCCTTTTTGATACTATCTACATCTAGTCTCGTATCAGACGAGTCCGGTACTCACCTATATATATATAGCATCAAAAAGGAAAGTACATAATATTCTATATCTCTACTGTCTACAGGTAAAAAAAATGCACGTGCAATTACATTGTACGCTAAGGACAAAATTTTCTCTATAGGTGAAAAATATTTTTCCACAAATGGTTGAGAGGTTGATAAATTGGATAGAAATTAGAGAAACACACATTTCTAAAAATCGAATTTAACATTTTTTCAGAATTTAAAGAAGCCTTCAGTCTGTTTGACAAAAAAAAAGACGAAATGGAAAGACGGCACCCTTTAATTTGACATGTACCCTTGGACGCTGTCCGCCGTAATTTGAATCCAGTTTGGTTTTGGCAGGTTTTCTGTGTATTCAAAGTTCGATTTCAACAGTATAAATGTACTATCAATTAATATGTTTAACGACATTTTTTTCTAGAATTCAAAGAAGCATTCAGTCTGTTTGACAAAGACGGAGATGGCACCATTACAACAAAGGAACTAGGAACTGTAATGAGGTCACTAGGTCAGAATCCTACGGAAGCTGAACTTCAGGACATGATCAATGAGGTCGATGCTGATGGTAGGTATAAAAGTTATCAGCACTAACATTGCTTAAAAGTGTAACTTAGCGCTTATCGTAATTATGCATTCTGTAGATACAACGAATATGAACATGAAATATTATGACACTCTATTTGAAATCGATATAACATCAATCAGATAATTGATACATGAAGCAAAGGTGTACCAAAGGGGTAATCAGTATCATAAAACCGTGAAGACAAAGACAAAACCGGCAGACAAAAAATCATCACAACAAAACAAACCATATAACAACATAAAACACACACACATAACAACAAAACCGCATTCAGCAACGCGAACTCAAGTCGAAACGAGAGTGAACTCAGGTGCTCCGGAAGAGTAAGCAGTTCCTGCTTGCTATAGCACACCCGTCACGTTGCCAAAGATCAATTAAGTGTTGGTCAAATCCGGAAAGGATGACATTACAAAACTCTATGTCAAACCAACATCTGTGCTCATCTGAGAGATAGAAATCCCGTATTTGCATACAAGCACATGATGTCGTCCGTAAAATTTCTTGAGTGATGACAACAACCTTGGAGCAACGTACCCCTGTGTTAACAATTTGCTTGTCAGCCGTGTAGCTCTATCAAGGAAGTCGTTGTACTCCCCACATGCTCTGGAATAACGAATCAATTGTGATACGTAAACTCCATATGCTGGAGCGGACGGAATGTTGCTACACAGAAAGGGAAAGTTAACTATTGGAAAGTTGAAGTCATCACGTTTGTCATAGAGCTTTGTACAAAGCCTTCCTTGTGTGTCAATTTCGAGAAATAGATCCAAATATGAAGCAGACCTCCTAGAATCTGTAGTGTCCTTTACCTCAAGTTCCTTCGGATATATGAGATGTAAATAGTCACCAAATCGAGGATTGTTTAGTGAAAGGACATCATCAATATAACGAAATGTGAGATTGAAGGATAAAGCAAGTTTGCGGTCCTTTTTGTCTAGAAGTGATTGTAAGAAGTCTGCTTCATACGAATGAAGAAACAAATCGGCAAGCAATGGTGCACAATTTGTGCCCATTGGGATACCTATTGTTTGCTGAAAAACACGTCCACCAAACTGTACAAATATGTTGTCGATTAGAAAGTTGAGCATTTCTATTATTTGATCTTCTGTAAATTTGTTTTTCTTGCTAGACTCTTGGATGACAAAGTAAGTCTTTTTATAACCGACTACCAAATACTTGTACCTGCGTTTTCCATTCTTTTTGATAAAGCTACGTTTAATCAGCTGTGCCAAACGAGATTTTAATTGTGAATGTGGAATTGAAGTATATAATGTAGAGAAATCAAACGTTTTAATGCTATTACATGATGAAAATGACTTAGAATGGAGATTTTCCATCAGTTCTTTAGAATTTTTGAGAATCCACATTTGATTGACGCCATTTCTAGAGTAACAACAATCGAAATACTTTTGAAGGCTTGATTTTATTGCCGTCAATATTGATGTTAACAAAACTGAAAGAGGCTTAGTTGTACATTTGGATGACCCAGCAATAAATCGTTGCTTGTATGGAGTTTTATGTAACTTTGGAATCCAATACAAGGATGGAACGTCATCGTTCTTTTTGTCAACAGAAATGCCAAAGGAAGAAATTACAGAATTATGATTGTTGATTATTTCCTCCTTTGACAGTGTTGTTGCTGTATATGTGGTGTTTTTGCTAGTACAACCAACCCCTAATTCAGCTGTTAAACAATCAATATAGTGTCTTTTGCATACGAAAATGATGTTGTTAGGCGCTTTATCAGCAGGTACGACAACATATTTGTCATGTAAGGTGGACAATGTCTTCGCAACATCAGGGTTGTTGAAAATAGATGTTGCCTTGGTGCTCATCGAGCCTTTCAAAGAGTTAATCCTTTTCAAAACCAACGACCTCACAGACTTTACCCACTCAGAAAGAACGTCGCTTTCTTTTTCATGTTCTTTTTTGGCCCATTTTCTGGCATAGTCTTCAACTGAATCCATAATTGTTTTGAAATTATGGTTCCAGTTGATTGCTCTAGGCTCACGATATTTTGGTCCTTTCGCCAAAACATCGCGGAGTTGGTCATTTTCCACTATGTTGAGGTCCCCGGTAATGACGTGGCCAGAGGGACTATATTTGAATGGGGATTTGTCACAAGAACAGTCTGGTGGTTTTGCCTTGAGGTCGTTGATTTGGTAATCCCGCAAAACTTGTTTGTAGTTAAATACCTTAGGTGCAATGGTGGAAGTATAGGAATAAGAAATGACGGGAACACTTCTGTCTTTGAAATAAGGAGGGATATGTTCTGTAACAGATTTATGGTGTAAAATGTTTCCTAAATTTATGGCATCCAGACCTTTGTTTAAAAATGGAAGAGAAATGAAAGAGCGATTGTCCTTGTTGTTTTCGTGTGGAACACCGACTGGTTTGAATAATCGGTTGTATCCAATGTCAAGAACAATGGCTGTAAGACGGTACAGGTTGGATTTAAAATCAGTTACTGGATTTTCGAGACATTCTTTGTATAGTGTGTTAAGTTTGGAAAGAGGAATAGAATACAATTTAGTGCGAATGTGATGAATCCCGAGAGGTTGTTGAATAGACGAAAGCAGTCCATTGATAGACACGTCATGTACCTTCGGTGAATTGTACTTCCGATGTCCATGACTGCGTTTGCGCCTTTCCTGCTGTTCAAAAAGATTCATCACATTCACATCATTGCATCTTGGACTTGATAAGTTCCCTAAACTGCCAATGTTGTCGTTGCAACCATAAGGTAAAGCGGTGCCTAACCTTCTTATCCAGAATTCTTCTCGTTGTTTTCGAAATGGTGTACTTAAAGTGGGATTGTTGGTGGTATGGTATATTTTTTCAAGAATGCGGACTTTCATGGACAAGATGGAATGGTCCGGTTGATTAAAATGTTGGTAAATGAAAGGGAATTTGTCGGTGTTAATGCCGGATCTGTGGCCACTTATACGGGCATTCAATCTGCCTTTAGTTTCCCCAACATATATCAATCCGCATAAAGTGCATTCTAGTGCGTAAATAACGTTTGAAGATGTACAGTTCAAATCATCCCAGCTGTTGATGTTGTACGTACGGTTTGTTAAATTGCTCTTAATTTGTGGATCAGTGATTAAAATAGCGCAAGTTTTACAGTTTTTTATTCCACATTTTTTGATTGAACAATGACTTTCGATGTTTTCAAAGTCTAAAACGTCTTCCAAAAGTACAGAGCATTGTCGTATGTTGTTGACTGAATCTGAATTTTTATATTGGAATTCTGGATTTTCAGACTGTTTGTGTGATATTGTTTTAGAAACGGGGATAGTTTGGACACCTGTCTTACAAAACGATACCGTGTCCGTGGCGTCGTTAGGTTCAGGCCTTTTTATACTGGGCGACGCCTGAGCCAGTATCCGTGCTTGGTTCCTTGTAATCATGCTATGGTAGCTACTGGGCTGATGATGTCCTCGGGGACAAATGTCCACCAGCAGAGACATCGACCCAGTGGTATGAAAGAAGCAAAGGTGTACCAAAGGGGTAATCAGTATCATAAAACCGTGAAGACAAAGACAAAACCGGCAGACAAAAAATCATCACAACAAAACAAACCATATAACAACATAAAACACACACACATAACAACAAAACCGCATTCAGCAACGCGAACTCAAGTCGAAACGAGAGTGAACTCAGGTGCTCCGGAAGAGTAAGCAGTTCCTGCTTGCTATAGCACACCCGTCACGTTGCCAAAGATCGATTAAGTGTTGGTCAAATCCGGAAAGGATGACATTACAAAACTCTATGTCAAACCAACATCTGTGCTCATCTGAGAGATAGAAATCCCGTATTTGCATACAAGCACATGATGTCGTCCGTAAAATTTCTTGAGTGATGACAACAACCTTGGAGCAACGTACCCCTGTGTTAACAATTTGCTTGTCAGCCGTGTAGCTCTATCAAGGAAGTCGTTGTACTCCCCACATGCTCTGGAATAACGAATCAATTGTGATACGTAAACTCCATATGCTGGAGCGGACGGAATGTTGCTACACAGAAAGGGAAAGTTAACTATTGGAAAGTTGAAGTCATCACGTTTGTCATAGAGCTTTGTACAAAGCCTTCCTTGTGTGTCAATTTCGAGAAATAGATCCAAATATGAAGCAGACCTCCTAGAATCTGTAGTGTCCTTTACCTCAAGTTCCTTCGGATATATGAGATGTAAATAGTCACCAAATCGAGGATTGTTTAGTGAAAGGACATCATCAATATAACGAAATGTGAGATTGAAGGATAAAGCAAGTTTGCGGTCCTTTTTGTCTAGAAGTGATTGTAAGAAGTCTGCTTCATACGAATGAAGAAACAAATCGGCAAGCAATGGTGCACAATTTGTGCCCATTGGGATACCTATTGTTTGCTGAAAAACACGTCCACCAAACTGTACAAATATGTTGTCGATTAGAAAGTTGAGCATTTCTATTATTTGATCTTCTGTAAATTTGTTTTTCTTGCTAGACTCTTGGATGACAAAGTAAGTCTTTTTATAACCGACTACCAAATACTTGTACCTGCGTTTTCCATTCTTTTTGATAAAGCTACGTTTAATCAGCTGTGCCAAACGAGATTTTAATTGTGAATGTGGAATTGAAGTATATAATGTAGAGAAATCAAACGTTTTAATGCTATTACATGATGAAAATGACTTAGAATGGAGATTTTCCATCAGTTCTTTAGAATTTTTGAGAATCCACATTTGATTGACGCCATTTCTAGAGTAACATGTTACCATTGTCATGATTGTTGTAACCTTTTTCTTCAATTCTTGTATTCACCGTGTTTAGATGTTCATTTTTTTGTGCGGTGCGTAATTTTAAGCTATGGCCACTTCCAACATCTCTCTAAAACTGTCTGAAATCCTAATAAACTATTTTAGTTTTTCTATTTCTGTATAAAACTGTTTTACCGGTACTCATTAAAGCATTGCTGTAGGTAAACACATATATAATATATACATGTAGTTAAAAAAAAAACATGTAAATTGTAGACAGGCAAATGGGATGTTAGCTATGTGGTGATTTTGAAAATTGCTCTTATTCGTTTTACCTGAATTTTTATATGTATACGTAATATAACTACCAACAAAACAATCAGATATCACCTCAAATTGTCACTCTTACAAGTTTAGGTTTAATATAACGATAGTCACTCTGTCTTGCAGCTTTAATATTGATACAGAAACTAGCGATACCGAATATTTTTATCACATTTAAGCGTCGAAATAATTCATGAATTATAAGAAAGATGGAATACTTAAATGCTATCTCATTGACATGACATCGGGTCTTTTATTGTAAATATATATAAAAAAATCAAAACTGAAGAAAAGTGTGTGTGGACCAACAAAATTTGACATATTTTAAGACTCTGTTAATAATTAAGTTATGATATCTACTCTCTCTTGATACATATTTACCGTTGCCACAAGACTTGGGTAATTCATTACAATCTCACTAATAACCAGTCAATTAACAGTCTGCTACTGTTGTTTGTGAGTAAAATTTGTAAAACTTGTTTTTAAACATAACAGGTAGCGGAACAATAGATTTCCCAGAATTCCTAAGTATGATGGCGAAGAAAATGAAAGATAGTGACAATGAAGACGAACTTAGAGAGGCATTCCGAGTATTTGATAAAGACGGTAACGGTTTTATCAGTGCGGCCGAACTTCGCCATGTAATGACGAATCTTGGGGAGAAATTGACGGACGATGAAGTCGATGAAATGATCAGGGAAGCTGATCAGGATGGCGATGGTCAGGTCAACTATGAAGGTATGGTTCAAAGCCTTACAGAGGCTATTTACATGTAGTTATTAACAGAATAAGTAATGGCGTTTATACTAAATTTCTATCACATGGCTCCGGTAATTCTTATGGAATAACTTCCACATTACGTAGACCACGATGCTTCAAAATAAAGGCTATTACAAAACTATTGACTGATTAGGAACATCAATATCTCATGGCCAAAAATTCTAAACAAGACGAAGACACACAGCAAAAAATAGCGATCACAATGGTTTCAGCGCTTCAAAAGAAATGGTGGATTAAACCTGGTTTTATGGCACTAAACCTGCCCGTTAAAATGAAAAGTTTCGTTTAATTTGTTAATATAATAGATGATTTGTTAGTTAAAGAAATTAAGTTTTATGTCTCATTGATCTAAATAGGAAATGTTGTAGCTTTATCAAGTCATGCAAGTTCAACAAAATTATTCTTAACAAACTATGGTTCGACTTTATGATTAAGAAGTTTAATTTTACGTATCATTATACTGTTCATTATTTACATGTAGCCAATCATGTTAAATCAAGATCTTCGTTTCTGTACCTTACGAAGAACTTGTTATAATGAGGTTGTAATTTAGCAAATTTTAAAGAAAATTAAAAAAAACGACACAGTATTATTTGAGCCTCATTTTATTCTTTTATTTCAGAGTTCGTTAAGATGATGAAGCCTTCATAACGTACTGGTTGTATGACATACAATATGTAGAATAGAGTCGATGAATTATAGTTTCCAAATCATAAGTTTTCACAAATGCTGACAAATAAAAACTGCTGAATCTATGACTTGTCTACCAATTATCAAAATTTCAACACGGCCATAGATTGCTAGTATGACATTTACCGTTCAACATTTATTATTGAATCTACATCTCCGTCGACTTTGAAAAAAAAGAAATTCAGTCAAATGAATCGAGGAATTTCGTGCGATTTCCCTGGATTTCCTGTGACTTAGGATATGGAACAAAAACCTGTTGTTGCCGAGCCTTGCTCTTGAATAGAAGTATCAGTCGCCGTCTCTAGGAGAAACAACGTTATTAAGCTTTTGACCGACCAGCAAAATGCATAATGCAGGTACTCAGACGAAATATTGGGAAAAGAGTGAAAGGCTATGACTCTACTTGATCCCATTTTAGAGGGAAAATCAAACCTTCGAAACAAAGGACAAAATATGTTGACATTTTTTAGTGGAATGCTTTTTGAATTGCTTGTACAAAAAATTTTGTTCAGATGCTTAATGTTTTTTTTAACAAGTTTTAAATCTTTCATGACAAATAGCTTTTTAATAGTAATTGAATCCATCAAAAAGCTTCCCTTTTAATTAAGATGTATTCAATAACATAGCTCAATGTTAAGGACAACTTTTGAGTACAAGACTCAAAAGTCTGTATTGTGAAAATGGATTCTGATATCGGTAAAAGATAGATAAGTTACATGTAGTCCTTGGTTTGAGGAAACTTTTGTTGAAACATTTAACCGTTTAAAGTTATACAACATGTTTTTTTACATCATTGTGATATTTTCGTTGTTACTTGATAACGCTAAGAGAGATTGTTTATAAGAAGGACACAATTGCTGAAAAATTTCCGTCTGTTAAACTTTAATTTCATGATATAAAACGAGAAATATGTTCATGCCGTCATTCATTTAAAGGAAATAGGGAAAGGTACGAGCTGCAGGCTGATATTTCAAGGTAATTGCAATTCAAATTATATATGCATGCAGATCCAAACATTTTGTAGGATAAGTAATTACATGTAGTAAACATTAAATCATTTCTTAAAAAAAACCAATGCAGTTAAACTGGTAACCGGTCTAAAACAACCTTTGTATTGTTTGGGGTCATTTATGATTTTTGAACTTTTGTAATCGAAAAATTTATACGGTTAAAATATGGTTTATGAAGGTGCGCTATTGCTATCCCTTGGCGTCCGTCGTCGTCGTTAAATCTCTCTTTTAAATCTTTTCCGTTGAAACATTTGATATGATTGCATTGAAACTTTGTACGCTTCAAATTTATCATGTATATACCGTCTTGTACAAAGATGACACAACTGGTGTCTTCCGAATAAGAAGAGGACCACAGTTGCAAATGAAACACAATAAGTAGAAAATAGTCAGACTCAACCAGTTATTGGCTAATAGATCGAAGTGTACGAGAAAAGAAGATGCAGTGCACCCTTCAATCTTCAGCACCAAAAGCTCTACAAAACTCTCTATTGGATAAAACTCAAAATCTATTATAGGGTTTATCTCCTTTAAATGTGAACAAGTAGTATTTTCATTTGGGGAGAGGTTTATAGTACAAACGACTGCAGAAAAAGAAAAACTGTCGCTTGCTTAAGCGTTTACATCTTTAAAGGTCATCTATGGTCCAGGGTGTCAGATGATATGCTCTGTACGATGAAATATCGTACCTTCATAGTAGGATGTCTTATCTTATAGAATAAAAACAGTCCTTGGTTAAGAAAGAGTGTGGGTGCTAAAACCTTGATTTTGAGCACATTGTTCTCCTCAAAAGTGACGACAGACTAGAAGTTGTCAGATAGCCCTTTATAGGACTTATGGCACTGACAATGTGAGTAATGTGTTTCTGCATGTAATTTGGCCAACAGAGTTACAACTTTTACAGGTACACGTAAAAAAGTACTGATGGGTGCTTCTCTCGGCTCATAGAGCTCTTCATAGTCTCCTTTTTGTAATTGTATTATATTATTTAAACCCTTTATAGGAGATATGACCCTTTATTGTCAAAAAAGTGTGCGTTTGCTCTCTAGAAAATAAAGGGGAAAATGCTATTGCTTCATTGTTATACTAAATGATCCATACAAAATATCTATCAGTTGAAGTTGTATGATGATTGTTTATAATACAAGTTATTTTTTTCTAAAACACCACGACATTACAAATTATTAGTTTAACTCTATTGGTCATTGAAATTAGTCATTGAAGTCAAATAAAGATAAAGTAGTAATTTGAAATATCACCTCAATAGTTCAGTATTATACCCCCACTCGTAAGAGAGGGGGCTATATTACAATCACCTTGTCCGTCCGTCCGTCCGTCCTTCCGTTTGTCCGTCCGTCCGTCCGTCTGTCCGTCCGTCCGTCTGTCCGTTTGTCCGTCCGGTTCAATTTCTCTGCTTCTACTGGATGGATTGGTTTCAAATTTGGTACACAGCTTCAGCATGATAAGTTATACTATGCCTACCCTTTCCAGGTCAGTCCATCATCTACTTCCTGTTTTCCAAGCCGACTTAGACTTTTTTAGGGGAAAAAAATTGAAATGTGAAATTTTTGGTAACAGATTTCTCGGCTTCTACTGGATAGATTGGTTTCAAATTTGGTACACAGCTTCAGCATGATGAGTTATACCGTGCCTCCCCTTTCCAGGTCAGTATATCATCTACTTTCTGTTTTTCGAGCCGACTTAGACTTTTTAGGGTAAAAAAATTGAAAAGTGAAATTTTTCGTAACAGATTTCATGGCTTCTACTGGATGGATTGGTTTCAAATTTGGTACAAAGCTTCAGCATGATTAGTTATACCGTGCCTCCCCTTTCCAGGTCAGTCCATCATCTACTTCCTCCTGTTTTCTGAGCTGACTTAGACTTTTTATGGGTCAAAAGTAGACAATTTTTCGTAACAGATTTCTCAGCTTCTAGAGAAGGGATTGAAATTAAAATTTGGTATACAGCTTTAGCATGATGAGTTGTATCGTGCCTCCCCTTTCCAGGTCAGTCGGTCATCTACCTCCTGTTTTCTGAATGGCCGAGTGGGGGTATGCTTAGCACGACTTAGTGCAACCCCTTGTTCATTTTGCTGGCTTTAAATGGTGTTTGTTTTAGAACGATTTCATTGTTAACAATAAATACTACATGTATATCCTTTATATAGATATGGTATTACATTTTGAATAAAGTTATATAATAGCACGAAGCATTCTTTTTATACCTATCACACCTTCACAACTCCTTTTCGTTTTAAATATTTCAATAATGATCAACGCTCCATATATTTTGTACATGTAATTTAATAAACTTATCTGTCAACATTATGAGCGCAGGTATATTTCTAATAAATTCATAACGTGAATGAACCTATTTAAAAATATTTTTCCTTTTTAAAAGCATCAAAATTATGAATTTAAATACACACCCAACCAGTTTGATTTGATCTCACGAAGGGACTAAGTCGAAATAAACATGGTAAGTAAATAACTCTTAGAGCAAAACTATCGAATACCTTATTGTTTTAAGGAAAAAAAATCACTAGTAAGTTATACATGCACAATAAATAAAACAAAACATGAGATATCTTCTGTTGTTAAAAAAAGAGGACGCATAAAGCTGTCTTGCATCCTATGTCTTCTGAGTTTGTCTTGGTCGTTTGGACTTACGATATTTGAATCCGTATTGGTATTATTTTGCTTCACTTGAAGAAATCAAGCACTCCGACATAAAACACAAAAAAACCAAATCCACTTATTGCATCCGTCCATGAACATTGAAATTTGTTATGACTTGTTTTTCAACTGATTGACTGGCCGTTTTGTTAATTCAAAATGTAAGGAACTGGCCAAAGTTCTTAAAAATGCAGATGAGCAAAGATGATGGTTTGACACTTTTGCTTAGTATTGCCATGCTTACCTGGATGTTACCTACACTAAACCAATCGTTGGCAACGTGTTGTACAGCCGAGTTCGCACCCTTTTCGAAATCAAATTTGTTGAAGATTAACGTATGTGTTCTTTTTTTTATTGTTGTGCAGTTTGTTTTTGAGGTCGATCATTTTTATGTCTACCGATTTTATCTTTGTCACATTCGATACCTATGTTATTGGCAACCAATAATTTTATCTCTCATATTTGTTCTTGAGTAAACTAGAAAGACAATTTGATTTTGCTCTTTTTTAATTGTCTTATAGGCTGATCAACTTACAGAGGAACAAATAGCAGGTAAGAAAAGTTCAAAGTTCTTGTGAAGAAAATAGATTTCTTAATTCGGTTACATTCAGTGACGGGTCCAAATGTTTTGAAAAGAGGGGACCCACTGACAGGATAAGGGGTTCACTTTGATCATGCTTAAATGATTTCCTATATCCAGCTATTTTTCCCCAAAACAGGAGGGACCAGGCCTCTTGTCCCCCTTCTGAATCCTCCCCGAAAATTTACAATCTTAAATGTTTTTATTTCAGATATAAACAAATGATCACATATCTGGTCCTGTTCTTTGTGTCTTAAAACCTGCTATAGTACAATATACAAGAAATAGGCACCACCTTCATTTATCATTTTGCTTACTTAAAAGTACATGTTCATCCAAAAGAGTCAAATAGATAGTTAGTTCAGAAACTTGGTTAAAACTTCATCCAATGCATGTCTACGAGTAGAAATTTTGCACTATATAAGATGCGACAACGATGGTAAATAAAACGATTGGGTCTGTCATAATCTCTTCAACCACTTTCAAATATTGTAAAACGGAAATTACATATTCCATACATCTTTTTGGTTAAATCTCACTTCAGAATTTAAAGAAGCCTTCAGTTTGTTCGACAAAGACGGAGATGGCACCATTACGACAAAGGAACTGGGAACTGTAATGAGGTCACTAGGTCAGAATCCTACAGAGGCTGAACTTCAGGACATGATCAATGAGGTCGATGCTGATGGTAAGGGTCTTTATTGTGGATTCTTTTTGTAATAATCGTCGTTTGTCAGGTAATACCGGTTAACCATTTTTTTTGCGATCATCGATTAAAGGGGGGGGGGGGGTTCGGGGTTGATCCCCCAAAACTAACTCAATACAGCTACATTTAAGTTTTGCCTTTATTATTTAACTTTCACGTTACCTATCAATGTAACTTAAATGATACTTGATAGCGTAACTTAAAAGTTCTTTTGATTCGTTTCTTGAACTTGGTTGAATATCTTAGTAAGAATTTGGTTTCCCAGTTTGGTATTTTTGGTTATACTGTTCTATGCTCTTCATATTCATACAGTGTTTGGCATTTTCAATATTTTTGGTAGAGCGCCTCTGATGAGTCTTGAATAGACGAAACGCGCGTCAGTCGTAGCAAAATTTATTGTCTGGAACTTTGTTGTCATTTGTATTTTGAGTCAACTGGTACTTATATTCCGTTCCATTTCCCCCATGCTGAATCGAGGTGAGAGAGGACAAATGGGGGAGTGACACAACGTGTATAAAATTTGAAGATATGGAGAATTTAATTTTATTGTTGCGAAGCAGAACACCTATCAGGATCCTCTTTTGGAAATAATTCCGGGTCCACCTCTGCGACCCCATTCATGTATAACTACTATGAATTCTTGTTAAATAGTTACAGACATTGAATTGTTTTAAATATTAAACTACATAGTTTTACCGCGTACACTTATTCCAAACCATATCATCTATTTTGTAGGTAATGGAACCATAGATTTTCCTGAGTTTCTTACCATGATGGCAAAAAAGATGAAAGACAGCGATAGCGAAGAAGAAATTCGAGAGGCGTTCAAAGTGTTTGATAAAGACGGAAATGGTTTCATTAGTGCTGCCGAACTTCGTCATGTGATGACGAACCTAGGAGAAAAGTTGACAGATGAAGAAGTTGACGAAATGATACGTGAAGCTGACATTGACGGAGATGGACAAGTTAACTATGAAGGTATCAAAGTTTTTTTCTTCTTTTATGAATTTTACAATATCAAACCCATAAAATCAACTTTTGATAAGCCTTAGAGATTAGAAAAAAACTGTTGTGTGTCACCTTTTTATAATTTAAATAGAAAAACACACAGTGGATACAGTGGTTATACAGTTCAATATTTTTTGAAAATAGTTTCTAAATATTCATCGTGCTTACATGTACAGTGCATATTTTTTAGATAAATAATATAAAGATGAAGTGAATTTACATAAAAATGGGTTAAGTAAACGTTTTTGTTTTGCTTTGCAAAAAAAAAAAGATAGGCGCGAGGCAAAATGGAAGTTTTCCTAATTCTTATTACTTTTTCTCTTTTTCAGAGTTTGTCAAAATGATGACTTCTAAATAGATACCAGTATAGGAACAACCATAGATAATTTAGGATTCCATTGGAACATTTAAACTTGATAGTTGTTAATAGCACTACCTACCTATCCTCTTCGTCCCTGGTGTGACATAAGGTCACAATAGCACTCCAGTCGCTAAACGACTTCAAAAATTTCATAAAAGGATCAAGTGACTAACATTTCACAAACAACATTATGAATATGAATTTCCCGAAAATAAATAGAAATAGAAACGTATACAGCTCTATGAATAAGTCTGAATAACTGATAAATGAATGAGAAAATAAGTTCGATTGGTTATTTATTATTTTTGATAAGTTAATTAGTTAATCATTAAATCATTTCTTAAGAAAAAAAACCAATGCAGTTAAACTGATAACCGGTCGAAAAAAAACAACCTTTGTATTGTTTGGGGTCATTTATGATTAAATCGAAAATTTCATACTGATAAAATATGGTTTATGAAGGTGCTTTATTGCCATCACTTGGCGTTAAAAAATCTTTTTCGCTGAAACATTTGATGAGATTGGATTGAAACTTTGCACGCTTCCACTATATAACGTCTTATAGATAAAAAGATAACAAAACTGGTGTCAACAGAATAATAACAAGACCACAGTTGAAAATTATATGAAACACAATAAGTTGATAATAAGTCAGACTCAATCAGCTATTGGCTTATCGTTTGAAATGTATGAGAAAAACATGACAAAGAAGATATCCTGCGCCCTTTCTTCTTCAGCACGAAAAGCTCCACAAAACTCTTTATTGGATAAAACTCAAATGATCTCTTATAGGGTTTAGCTCCTTTAAATGTAAACAAGTAGTATTTTCATTTGGGGGAGGGGGTATAGAGCACTGCAGGATAAAAAAATCATGTCGCTTGATAAGCTTTTAAATCTTTAAAAGTCACCTGGCTATGGTCCAGGGGACAGGTTTTCGAAGGTATCTTACGACTACGACGTGTCGAAAGATGGTCTTACGGTACGTCGCAGTCTCAAACTGTGTTTTCGAAAGGATCGTAAATTGCAAAGTTTGTCAAAATCTTCCGACTCCTACAGAGGTGTCGTAAGGTGGTCGCACTGAAATATGATGATCACAAGTATAATTATATTGGAAATGCAACGATCTAAAATGAACTGCTCTTTACTTGTATAATAAATTTTGAAAGACTGCAGGGAAAGTTTATACATATTTTAGAATGGAACGTTTACAGAACAACTAATTAAATTTAATAGGAAATATATTCAAGGACCTTTAACTTGAAGAAGGCATGGTTTTTGCTGATTATTAAGGATCTTTAACTTGAAGAGGGCATGGTTTTTGCTGAAAAATAATTTAAATCTGAGAAAAAAAATTGTACCAATAAAATGGGCATTTCCAAGTTAAAAGTCCAAGAGATAGAAAGGTTAAACCAGCAAACACAAAGAAAACAGCACCAACAAACATTTAACGCATTACCCACAAACCACAACTGAACAGAACTGACAATGTGAGCTCAAGTTGTAACGAAAATGAACTCACGTGCCCGGATTGCTTATTGAAATACACCTGTCGCGCAGATTTTTTATTCTAAAAGCAAAAGAAAAGAACACCTTTAATTACATACATGTAATTATTTTTTTTTTGCGTCTGCATTGAAAAACATCTTGGCCAGAAACATCCAAATTAAATGGTCCGTCCCTTCTGAAAAAGATTATCATGGCCAATGATTTTCAATCTTTTCAATATGCTTGCAAATACCCAATTATGTCCTACCAAAAGTTTTCCATACCAGTCTCATCTAAAATAATGATCGACTCCGATTTCTTTCTAATGGTTTATAAGGCACAGTTCACAAGTGGTAACAATGCTATTTTTATATTTATTAATGATCATTTAATAATACAATTTTCCATTATGATTGTACATTTACATACAGTATCAAAAACAGTTGTATACTATATTTTAAAGTTGTTTCAGGGACTTGTGATGGTCATAACATGATCAAACTAATGATTGTGTTGCGACGGCTTTGTTTTACATGATACGACGAGTCGTATGACCATCATAACATGGTTGTAACTTATGACATGCGATATGTCTTACGACCAACGTTGTGATACTTTTGAAAACCTGGCCCCAGGGTGTCAGATGACCCATCATAGTTGTTATGCTATTGAAGATGAACTAACGTATCTTCATATGTTTTAGCTTATAGAATAAACACCGCGCTAGGTTAAGAAAAGGTGTTGGGTTTAAAAACCTTAAGCACATTGATCTCAAAAATTGTGCATGGGTCGTAGTTTTCAAATGGCCCTTTAAATGACTTATGACACTTTCAATGTGCATAGTGTGTTTTTGCATGTCTGTTGGCCACTAGAGTTACAACTTTTACAGGTACATGAATTGTCAAGAATTACTGATTGGTGTCTCTCTCAGTCCATTGAGCTCTACATATTTTCTTTTTGGTCAGTTTAGATTAAATAAATCTTTATAGAAGTTACGGCCCTTTATTGTCAAAACAGTTTGATTTTGCTCTCTAGAAAATAAAGAAAAAATGTTTTTGCTTCCTTGTGATACTAAATGATCCATTCAAAAATATCTATCAGTTGAAGTTGTATGATGATTGTTTATACAAGTTATGATTTTTTTCTTAAACACCACATTACAAATTATCAGTGTACTTCTACAGGTCATTGAAGTCAAATAAGCATGTAGTAGTAATTTGAAATATCATCCCAAAAGATTATTATTTATTTTGGTGTCTTTAAATGGTGTTTGTTTTCAGAACGATTTCCTTGTTAACAATAACTACTATATCCTTCAAATAGATATCATATTACATTTATTACATTTTGAATAAAGTTAAATAATAGCTTGAAACATTCTTTTTTAACCTATCACACCTTCACAACTCCTTTTCGTTTTAAATATTTCAATAATGATCAACGTTCCATACATGTTATTTAATAAACTTATGTGTCATCATTATGAGCGCAGGTATATTTTGATAAATTCATAACATGAATGAACCTATATAAAAATATTTTTCCCTTTTCAAGGCATAAAAAATATAAATTTAAATACACACATCCGCCATATTTTGATTTGATCTTGAAGGGAGTTAAACGAAATAAACATGGTAAGTTAAAACCTCAAAGAGCAAAACTATCGAAACCTTATTTTGTAGAATAAAAGATCGCTTGTAAGTAATACATGTACGATAAACAAAATGTTGTTATAACAAAAAAGAGTACGCATGAAACTGTCTTGCAATTTATGTCTTCTGAGTTTGTCTTGGTCGTTTGGACTTTTGATATTTGAATGCCGTCCTTGAATTATTTTGCTTCACACTACGACATATAACCCAATATGATAAAGGAAAATCCACTCATTATATCCTTCCATTAACATTGATTTTTTTTTTGATTTTTTTCAATTGCCTCTCTGACCGTTTATTTGAATCAAAATATGAGGAACTGGTCAAAATTCTTACAAATGCAGATGAACAAAGATGATGGTTTGACATTTATGTTTAGTATTACCGTGCTTTCCCGGATGTAACATTCACTAAATCGATGTTTGGCAACATGGAAGGTGTGCTATTGCAAGTAACATTGTTTACTCTTCTTGAGCAGCTGAGTTTGCTCCCTTTTCGAAATCAAATTTGTTGTTGATGAAAGTCGAGTGTTATGACACGCTTTTTTTAAATGTTGTGCGGGTAGATTTTGAGGTCGATCATTTTATGTCAACCAATTTTATCTATGCCATATTCGATTGACCAATTGGTGCCCCTATATGCTATTGACAGCCAAAAATTTTATCTCCGATATTTGTTCTTGAGTAAACTTTAGCTTCGCATTTTGGATCTTCGATGACTCGAAAGACAATTTGATTTTTGTATTTTTTTACCTTATAGGCTGACCAACTTACAGAGGAACAAATAGCAGGTAGGAAAAGTTTTGTGAAGATGATAAATAACATAATTCGGTAAAATTTAGTGACGGGTCCAAATATTTTGAAAAGACGGACCCACTGACTGGCTAAGGGGGTTCACTTTGATCATGATTAAATGATTTTCTATACTGTATATCCAGCAAATTTTTTTACCCCAAAACAGGAGGGACCAGGCCCCTTGTCCCCCTTCTGAATCCTCCCAGAACATTTACATTCTTAAATGGTTTTATTTCAAATATGAACAAATGATTACATATCTGGTACTGTTGTTTATGTCTTAAAACCTGCTATAGTACAATATACAAGAAGCAGGGATACCAAGGGGCCATTCGAATGCCAAAAGTCCGAAAAGGCATAGACAAAACCAGTAAACACTAACAAGAACGGGACAAAAACAGACAACATGTAAAACATGGAAACACAAAATAACTGAATATCAATCAACAACGCGAACTCCAGTCGAAACAAGAGTGAACTCAGGTGCTCCGGAAGAGTAAGCAGTTCATGCTTGCTCTAGCACACCCGTCGCGTTGCCAATAGTCCATTCAGCATGTCAAATCCGGTAAAGGAAGACAAAACAAAACACTATGACAAACCGACATCTGCACTCATCTGAGAGATCGAAATCCCATATTTGTCTATAAGTGCATGATGTCTCCCGTAAAATTTCTTGAGTCAAGACAGCAACCGAGGAGCAACATAACCTTGTGTGAGCAATTTCTGCGTCAGACGTGTCGCTCTGCTAAGGAAATCGATGCAAGTTCTGCATGCTCTGGAGTAACGAATCAATTGAGATACGTAAATTCCATAAGCTGGAGCGGACGAAATGTTGCTACACAAGCAGGGAAAGATGACGATTGGAAAGTTGAAGTCATCAGGTTTGTCATAGAGCCTTGTTGAAAGTCTTCCCTGAGAGTCAATTTCGAGATGTAGATCTAAATATGAAGCAGACTTCCGATTTTAATTTTCAAATTATTTAATTTTCCTAATCTACAGAGCAATATACCTACTTCCCCTGCATACGGTGTTTATATTTCACAACTTATTCGATACACCAGAGCTTGCACACATTTCACAAATTATTTGATCAGACACCGATTTCTTCGTGACCGACTCTTGAAGCAGGGCTATAACAAAATACGTCTCATACGATCCCTATAAAAATTCTTTCTTCGTTATCAGCCACTAGTAGAAAAGTTCAAAATTGAGTTAAAAGATATGGTGGTTAATTGTTTTAATTAGTGTTTGACTTGTCTGCTGCACTGAGATGATCACCTCAATATCCCTATTGTGTCTCACAACTATGTTGTGTTTTATGGTCATTACCGGATCATAAGTTCGCAATGGAAGAGGGAGGTTTGGCGCCATAAAACCTGGTTTAACCCACCATTTCGTTTGAAATGCCTGTACCAAGTCAGGACCATGATTGCGATCCACCAATTCTCCAGTATGACTGATTCGTTTTTGTCATTTTCTCTGGACTATGAGATTGATCATTCAAGTTTGGTAGTTTTATTATTACCTTTATTTCCTAGAATCCGTTGTGTCCTTTATCCCAAGCTCCTGGGGATATATGAGATGGAGAAAGTCACAAAATCGAGAATTGTTTAGTGAAAGGACATCATCAATATACAAGATATAGGCATCACCTTCATTTATCATTTTGCTAACTTAAAAGTACATGTTCATCCAAAAGAGTCAAATAGATAGTGTGTTCAGATACTTTGTTAAACCTCATCCTAGGCATGTCTACAAGTTGAAATTTTGCACTATATACGATGCGACAACGATGGTAAATAAAACGATTGGGCCTGTCATAAACTCATGCTGTCAAGATTTTCCGACACTTTCGAATATTGTAAATATTGTAAAATACATCATTTTGGTTAAATCTCACTCCAGAATTTAAAGAAGCATTCAGCCTGTTTGACAAAGACGGAGATGGTACCGTTACAACAAAGGAACTGGGAACTGTAATGAGGTCACTAGGTCAGAATCCGACAGAGGCTGAACTTCAGGACATGATCAATGAGGTCGATGCTGATGGTAGGTGACTATATTGTGGATTCTTTTTGTAATAATCGTAGTTTGTCAGGTATTACTGCAGGTTAACAATGTGTTTTTTTGCGATTATCAATTAAAGGGGGGGTTCGGGTTTGATCCCCTAAAACTAACTCAATCCAGCCACAATTAAGTTTTACCTTTATTATTTAACTTTCACTTTACCTACCAATGATAAATGATACCTGATAGCGTAACTTAAAAGTGATATGATATTTTGAATTTTTTCTTGAGATTTTGAGTAAATTGGTTATGTTCCGTCCAATTTCTCCCGTGCTGAATCGAGGAGAGAGAGGATACAGGGGGAGTTACACAACGTGTATAAAATTTGAAGTTATGGAGAATTTAATGTTTTGTTGCGAAGCAGAACATCTATCAGGGACCTCTTTTTGGAAAAAATTCCGGGTCCACCTCTGAGAGCCCATACATGTATAACTAGTATGATATCTTGTCAAATAGTTACAGACATTGTATTTTTTGTTATATTACACTACATAGTTGTAGCCGCGTACACTTATTCTACACCAAATAATCTTCTTTTAGGTAATGGAACGATAGATTTTCCTGAGTTTCTTACCATGATGGCAAGAAAGATGAAAGACACCGATAGCGAAGAAGAGATTCGCGAGGCCTTCCGAGTGTTCGATAAAGACGGCAACGGTTTCATTAGTGCTGCGGAACTTCGTCATGTGATGACGAACCTAGGAGAAAAGTTGACGGACGAAGAGGTTGACGAAATGATACGAGAGGCTGACACTGACGGAGATGGACAAGTAAACTATGAAGGTATCAAGTGTTTCCTTTAATTAATTTAACAATATCAAACTCATAAAGTCAAAGTTTAATAAGCCTTACAGATTAGAAAAAAATGCGTGTCAACTTTTTAAAATTTAAACATGAAATATATACCTGGAAAAAAGTTAAGCCCCCCCATGATTTTTTAAAATTATACATTTTCAAAACACTTTTTAACCATTATTTAACAAATAGTCATTGTTATTAGCTCACCTGACCCTATTGTCATCGTTAAGCGTCCGTCGTCCGTCCGTCCGTCGTCCGTCGTCTGTCCGTCGTCCGTCCGTTAACTTTTGTTCAAAGATCTTCTTCTCTAAAACCACTGAAGGGATTGCATTGATACTTGGTATACATGATTTTTAGGATGTTTTCTACCAAGTTCGTGAATTATATACATGTCGACCAACCAACATGGTTGCCGTTGCTAAAAATAGAACAGGGGGGGTCAGACCGTTGTTTTTGGCTTATAACTCAAAAAGTATAAGAGATAGAGAAAATCGGAAGCAACCTTCCTTGTTCAGCATCAAAAGCTCTACGAATCTCGCCATTGAGTCAAAGTTGTGAAACGACTCCTTATAGGAGTTATTGCCCTTTAATCATCAAAATTGACCATTTTTGCAGTTTTTGGACTATATCTTGAAAACCGTTAGAGCTAGAGGAAAAGTTAGCATTGCAGAATTGTTAAGCTCATTGAGATCTACAAAAATGATTTCAGGGTCTAAATTGTCAGATCAGCCGTTTAAGAGTTATTCCCCTTTAACTGTTTTTTTCCATTAATTTACACTGATTTTCAGAAATCTTCTTCTTTAAAACCACTGAATGGATTGCATTGATACTTGGTATACATGATCTTTAGGATGTCTTCTACCAAGTTTGTGAATTATATGCATGTCGACCAACCAACATGGCCGCCGTTGCTAAAAATAGATCAGGGGGGTCAGACCATTGCTTTTGGCTTATAACTCGAAAAGTATTAGAGATAGAGAAAATCTGAAGCAAATTTTCTTGTTCAGCATCAAAAGGTCCTTACAGGAGTTATTGCCCTTTAACTGTTTTTTCTATTAATTTAAACTGATTTCCAAAAATCTTCTCTGAAACCACTGAAAGGATTGTTTTGCAACTTTGTATACTTGAAGTTTGTGAAATTTATTCAAACTTTGGTATAAGAGATCAGGTGAGCGATTCAGGCTCCTGGGAGCCTCTAGTTTTTATTGCAAACTAAAATATGCACCGTTAAGCACAATCTAATATGTTTGTAACAAACAAAAAGACATCGTTTATTTGCATAACACGACATGGCAAAAAAGATGTTTTTTTACATAAACATGGTCTCCGAAAAGTATGGTCCCCTGAAGCTCGAAACTTTTAATTAATTGTCAAATTGCACTCGAAAAGGTAAATCATAATCAAAAGATTGATACTGTATCGTCAAAGAGTAAATTTCGAGTATGTCCACCTTGAGAACGAATGACTTCTGAAATCCTTGTTTTTTTACTACCAGTTTGGTGCCTTGTTTCCTAAAGAGTTATCTCCCGCTTGTCAAGGTAAAATGTGCTTTTAACCGAAAGCTAACATCCTTCCAGTCACATATTGAAGAATTTAAACTGACCAAATTCATGAAAATTAAAAATTATTTCAAATCATCGAAAAGCATAAAAAGTGTAAGGGTGCTTATTTTTTTCTAGGTGTATAGATATACACAGTTGATACAATGGTTATACAGCTGAATAATTTTGAAAAAAAATCGTTTCTAAATGTTCATCGTGCTTACATGTACAGTGCATATTTTCCAGATAAATAATATAAAGATGAAGTGAATTTACATAAAAAACTGGGTTAAGTGAAAGTTTTTTTTTGCTTTGTACTCTTTAGAAAAAAATAGGCGCTAAGCAAAATTGAAGTTTTCTTATTCTTTTAACTTTTTCTCTTTTTCAGAGTTTGTTCAAATGATGACTTCAAAATAGACACCAGTTTATGAACAACCATAGATACTATAGCATTTACTTGGAACATTTAAATTTGATAGTTGTGTTATGGCACTGCAGCCGTCAAACGAATAGATCTTCTGACTAACATTTCATAAACAACTTTATGAAAATCAATTTTCCGACATTATAGAAATAAAACGCATACAGCTGTATGAACAAGTCAAAATAACTTATATAATGATAAATGAATGAGAAAATAAGTTCGATTGGTTGTTTTTAATTTTCAATCAGTTAAATAGTTTAGGTGTTTTTGTGATAGAACTACACAAAAAGATACAAGGTATTGTCCAAGAAGATAGCATTGAGAACTTCTGTGATTTCTTTCCTGGGCAGTTTTTAAATTTATTACAGGACTACATGTACAATAAATATAAAAAAAACTAAGAGGTAGTCAGGGATTCTTCGACAATACGCCATTTGTGATTAACAACATGAAATAGATGTAAGTAATGGTCTTCGTTCGCCCATTGGTTCGTCCTACCACGTTTGTCAACGTAACTTCTCCGAGACCGCCGTACGAAGCAAGGTGTTTTTTCTAAGGATTCGTTACCTTGTGTATTTGGTATTGCAATGTCATTTCGATTTGATTTTTGAATTTTACGAGGAATAATAGGACTTTGTGTATATTAGGCCATAGACAAAAAGCAATAAATACCTTTCAATTAAACAGTATGATATATCTAGTACAATGACTAAATATGGTTCTGTACATCAACAATACTATCTTCTTAAAGTCTCGCCTCTTAAAACATAATTCTCATATACAATCAAATACGAGTACAACATTACATGTATAAAGAGCCACTCTTTACAAAATTATGAGAGACTATAAGAAGCAAAGGTGTACCGAAGGGGTAATCAGTATCATAAAACCGTAAATACGAAGACAAAACCGGTAGACAAAAAAATCATCATAACAAAACAAACCACATAACAACATAAAACACACACACACATTACAACAAAACCGCATTCAACAACGTTAACTCAAGTCGAAACGAGAGTGAACTCAGGTGCTCCTGAAGAGTAAGCAGTTTCTCTCGCTATAGCTATAAAACAGTTTATGTACATAAAAGCTGAATAAGACTACTGTGTACAGGTGTTAAAACCTATCTTGCATATAAAATACATTTTCTCTTAATTAAAATTTCATAACAGATTTTGGCTGTATAAAACACAATATCTTGACTTGTAAAAAGAAACACAAACTTATCATTATCTGACATGTTTAAAGACATAGCAAGCAGGAACTGCTTACTCTTCCGGAGCACCTGAGTTCACTCTTGTTTCGACTGGAGTTCGCGTTGTTGATTGATATTCAGTATTTTGTGTTTCCATGTTTAACATGTTGTCTGTTTTTTTGTTTTTATTTTACTGATTTTGTTTTCTTTTCGTCTCGTTTGGTTTCATTTCGTTTACCTGCAGTAGACATTTTTACTATAAGCCGAAACCGAAACCGATACCGAAATCGAAACCGAAACTGAATTCAACTGTTAAGAAAGCACTTTGAATGTCCAATAAAATGTTAATTGTTACAAAGTCGAATTTATTTGTTCATATGTTTACTCGGCGAGTGTCAGCATTCTAATTCAGCTCTTATGTTGGTGTATTAGCGGCTACCTTTCAAGAATTCTGATGAATAGTTCAATTATCTTCTTACAGTTGACTGAATATAATGTAATGGCCTCCAAAACGGGTTCCTTTCAATATCTTACATTGGTATACAAATTCAAAATCATAACTGATTAAATGACTCCTGATTGGTTTAATTATTTTTGGCTGTTTATTGTTCCTAGGTGATAATCTTCACTGTCTTTTGTATCTTATGGAAGTGTTGTGTTTTGTGTTACTACTGGGCCCTTCGAACAATAGGGAAGAAAAATGTTGGCGCAATAAAACTTGGTTTTACCCATCATTTGTATGATTCCTATATCAAGTCAGGACTGCTGCAATTTTCAGTTTCTCCGGTGGAATTTGCCTGATTGTCTTTTTTTTCGACATATAAGATTGATCATCAAAGTTAATTTCATGCATCAATCTGTATGCACTCCAGCTTATGGAATTCTGTATCATAATTGATTTGTTACTCCAGAGCTTGCGGAAATTACATCGATTTCCCTAGCAGAGCGTCACGTTTGACACAGAAATTACTAACATAGGATAATGTCGCTTCTCGGTTGCTGTCTTCAATCAAAACATTTTGTGGTAGATACCACGTACTTGTAGACAAATATAGGATTTCTTTCCCTCAGATGTGTGCAGATTTTGGTTTGTCACTGTTTTGTTTTGTCTTCCTTGATCGGATTTGACAAAGATGGATAGGAAGTGATCAGCGATGCGGGTGTGCTATAGCAGACAGGAACGACTTATTCTTCCAGAGCACCTGAGTTTATTCTTGTTACGACTTAAGTCCGCGTTGTTCATTTCTGTTCAGCTGATTATGTGTTTTGTGTTTCCTCATGCTGTTCTTGTTCGTGTTTACCGATTTTGTCGTTGCCTTTCCGGACTTTTGACACTCGAATGCCCCATTGGGCCTCTTTGCTTCTTCCGACAAAGGTACTGTCAATTCTTGCCATTCAAAATCGGATAATGATAAAGATATTCAAGATTAAAACATATAACATAAAAGTGCCCCTATTTCATCAACAGATTTTAAACGGGGGATAAATAAACTATTTAGCTTGAAGAATCGATCAAATAGAACCATGCACTCATAGGTGTTCCACAATGCACTGTAATTAGACCTTTGTTATACATGGCATATACAAAAGACATCCAATAAAAGTTCACATATTGGGATATTCGTTTTTGCTAAACACATTAATGCACAGAGCAATCCCAAGAACTAAGTATTTCAGACAAGAAGACTAGGATGTTGTAGAGAATAGTAAGAAACATTTTTCATAAAATCTACAAAAAAGTTATCATCATCAAAATTGAATCGAAAAGTAAAAATTTATCAACCACTATTATCTAAGGCAACAAAGCCATGGACAAACAAGTTTAGTTCATTTCTGCTACAGAAAATCGATCGGAAGTATCAGGCTCACAATTGTCGTGAAGTACACATTGTAGCAAACAAAAACAAACAAAGACTTAGAATGACAAGAAAAAAAATCGTTTACAAATTAAATACAGATTTGATTAACAGTAGCTCTGATTATTACATAATTTTTCTATGTCCAAAACAGTGCTATGCATCTGCATCATAAAAGACTGAATATGATCCATTTTTACATGTAGTAACAAACTTTATAAATCAACAAAGATAAAAAAAAACAACACAAATCATTGTAAACGACTTGAAATACGATGCTGATTGATGTTAGGTGGTTGTTTTTTTCGTTACCTGATTCTTCGTGTTATACTCATTCGTATTACTGATTTCACCATTGCTTTTTCAGACTTTCAAATGGGTCATTTCAGTACACAAGCCCATATCATAATGGGTATATAATATATTATATTATATATCATAATGACTAAACAAAAACCAAAAGAAAAACGTTCTTTGGACATCTCAAAGTATCAAATTATGATAATGACACAGTATTTGCGTTCCATACATTTGGTTTCGGTTTCGATTTCGGTTTCGGATTCGGTTTCGGCTTACAGTGAAAATGTCTAGTACCCAGTAAAGGTCATTTGAATAACGGTTTACCAAAAGTAAATATTTATGCTGGACAATACTTAATCAACGCGAAGAGTTAAATGGTATAAAATTATATAAAGCTGCAAAAATTTGAATTCTTGTGTCGGTACGGGTAAGTGTTAGGAGGTATATTTTTGATATATGTACACATTGTTCGTCTTTCACATCATTTACACAATGAAAACATACTTTATCTTCTACATTTATATTTTCGTAGCGAACGGATTCAATTATAATTGGCGCAACCCCACATTTAAATTTTTCCATGGCATTTCTATATCTACCAGGTATGATTTTACATAAAGATTTTTCTACACCATACACCGTCTTAAATTGTCTATATGTACGTAATTTACTATTATAATTTGATATAATCTTATTACACCAATCTTGTTTAAACATTTGCTCAAATTTGTCTAATAACATGTTTATCTAAAACAACATTATCATTACATAAATAATTCATATCAATATCAGAAAACTTGGTTTTCTTTTACTCTGAAATGCAAGTTCTTAACCCTTCTACTCTTGGTGTCTAATAAAAATACAATCTTATTAACTCTATCATTACTAATTTTAGTAAACCTTGACCAGTTTCTAAACACACTAGTCCACTGTTTGATAACACAAGGCATCTTGCCCATATCACCATACAAAGCTAAATTTTGTGTATTGTATATTTACAAACACCCATTAAAAATCTCATTGCTCTGTTATTAACACCATTAATACATGAAAAATCACAAGTTTCCCATATTGAGGCACCATAATCAATAACAGACCATAAAGGTGAGTCAAATAGCTTCGTACATGTACAATATTGAAAACATCCATTATCTTTACATTTTGATATCAATAAGTTTAGCTTCCTTCAATACCAGATTTAAAATATGTAAAAATGAATAGAACCTTAATTTTGAATCCCTCTTCATTTCAAATATCTGTAACAAAATTTCTTCTAAGGCAACCACACCTGAAATGAAGTTAATTCTTTAATCTTAGATAGTTCAATACAATATTTACTGTAGGCATCTGAGACAGAAATGTAAATCATTCATAAATGCTACAAATCTTAAATTGAATATAGAACACAAGTTTTGTTTCCTTCTTCAATATCTGAAACAATTGCAAATAAACAAGATGATAAATTATGCTTTTGAAATTTCAAAATAAATGAACCATAATTAAATTTTAAATACTTTGAATTTTTTTTGAAATTTCTGAAATAAATGTTACAGTTGTTTGGTTTCATTCTTCAAAATCAAACCTGAAATAAATCTTTGATAAACGTTACTATAATTTTCTTCTGCAAATCCAAATCTGAAATATCTAAAAAAAACTTTTTTTTCTAATTTCACTTTAAAATTCAGATTGGAAATATCTAAAAAAAAAAAGATATTAACAATAGTTTGGGTTCCTTCTTCAAAATAAATCTGAAATATCTAATAATTCATTTCAATTGTGACATAGCTTATTTCCACATAATATAAGTTTGGTTTCCGTCTTTTGACCAAATTTGAAATCTGTAAATCAGTGATAGCTACCCACTTTATTTGAAATATCTAAAATAATTGTTCTATGGTCATTACCGGATCCTAAGATCGCAATGGAAGAGGGAGGTTTGGCGCCATAAAACCTGGTTTAACCCACCATTTCGTTTGAAATGCCTGTACCAAGTCAGGACCATTGCGATCCACCAGTTCTCCGGTATGACTGATTGTTTTTGTCATTTTCTCTGGTCTATGAGATTTATCACTCAAGTTCGGTAGTTTTGTTATTACCTTTATTTAATATGAGTTTAATTTTATTCTTCAATAATTTGGCTACCTCAGATTATGGCAACCACAACTTAAGATAAGTTATATCAGTAGATACAGTTGAGCCCAGTTCTAACATCTCTACTGTCCAGTTCTCCTTACAGTTCTAGAACTGTTCTAACCCTGGACAGCAGCTGTCATAACATGTTCTAGGGTAGAACTGCCATAACCTGTTCTTACCCATGACACCTTTAGAGCTATTATATGTCCTGACAGCTTAGAACTGTTCTAGGCCCTGACACCTTAGAAGAACAGTTCTAGCCTTGGACAGTTCTGCACTCTGACAGTTCTAAATGACGTCACGCAGTTATAAAAATACTCCTAATTCGGAAAATGCGCATATTTTCGGCATTATTATCTAATGAAACTCGATATGTAAATTTATTTTAACCAGACAATTCTTTATTCTATACTGTTCTGAAATCGTCACAATCAGAACTGTCAGGGGGTAGAACTGTCCGAGGCTAGAACAGTTCTAAGCTGTCAGGGCACAGAACAGGTTAGAACTGTCAGGGCGTATGACAGCTTAGAACTGTCAGGGGTTAGAACAGTTTTAAATTTGTCACGGGATAGAACTGTCCAGAACTGTTCTATGACAGGACAGGGCTTGTCATAAACTGTCTTAGAACTGTCAGCAGAACAGAATTAGAACAGATTCCTGACAGTTCCTGACAGTTCTAAAGAGATGTTAGAACTGGACTCAACTGTAGATAGAGTATTTCACCGTGGGCATCACAGGTGTAAAACATTATAAAATACATGTAACTTGATTTGAAATATCTAATTAACTATTACATTAATTAGTTTTAAAGGATCTTTTAATATAACCTTATACCATAAAGTTTTTCGGTTAGGACCTGTTACCATCAAGTTTGTTTGATTTGGTTTCTGTATTTTTCCATGTTCCATGTGATTGCATTACCTTTTACCTCTTTAACTTTACTTCTTGATTTGAGTACAAGGCTTGCCAGTCTAGACTGTCTCCTATTCTAACTCCAACAATTAGTGTAGCTGAAATTCAGATTGAAAAACAAAACCAGAAAACCAAAGCGTGTGATATATCAAATATATTTTTTTACTGGCTCATACATTGTACATGTACATGTATTGCAATATACATGTACCTGTATCTAGAAATTTAGCATTTAAATAAGTAACTATTGTCTTATTGTTATTTTGCTTTGCTTTATAGCTTAGTTTGATATATTTTGTTCCTGTATGTGTATGTATTGAATTAACCTATTCTATTGACTTTCTTGTTCATAGAAATTAAAGACAAGATGCATTATTTAACAGCATGCATATCTTTAACAGAACAGACCGAGCAGTCAATCACCAAGCCGTGAACTATCAGAGAAACAATCAGCTTGTGATTCGTCGAAGAAAAGAGCATTGAGTAGTGATCCTTTCATTTGCTGAGCAAACCACTAGTTATGAGTTCACAGACGGCGTACTAAGAAACACTACACTTAAACTTTGATAAGGACAATTTAAATAGGAATGAAAAATACAAATTGATTTATTATGAAAATGACAATTTAGATTTATTCATAATCACACTAAATGAAATTTTAATGAAATTTTGTTACTGATGCGACCCTACAATAATTAAAAAAAAATGCACATGCCTTTAATTGAGACCAATGTCATTCCTAATTGATGATAACAAATAATGCATTTTGATATGAAAATTTGCTTATACCAGTTGTGCCTGAGGCCTGTTAATGTTTTATATTATGGTGTGCATGTGCATACCAACTTTGTATGAGTTGCCTTTTTTCATGGTTATGACTGATGGACATCAAAGGATTTTTTTTAATTACAAGTCTTTAATATAATCCAGGAATTCTTTCAAAACATTACCATGAAGGTCACCCTTTCCGGATTTGAACAACACTAAATCGATCTTTGGCAACGTAACGTGCTATAGCAAGCAGGAACTGCTTACTCTTCCGGAGCACCTGAGTTCACTGTCGTTTCGACTTGAGTTCGCGTTGCTGAATGCGGTTTTGTTGTTATTTGTGTGTGTGTGTGTGTTATATGTTGTTATGTGGTTTGTTTTGTTGTGATAAATTTTTGTCTGCCGGTTTTTTCTTTGTCTTTACGGTTTTATGATACTGATAACCCCTTTGGTACACTTTTGCTTCTTTTCTAAAAGGTCCTTCTGTTGGTAATTCTGTGTCTGTATGTGAGTGAGGTGACAAAATAAAACAAGGGTAGCTAGACCTCCTGCCCCTTTCAGATGCTTGGACCAAGTAAGCTGTCATCTAGCTTGCAAACATTTTCTATTAACAGGACCTTACCTCTACAACTGACATTAGCCCCTACAAGGCTACAAGACTTTGATTACCCATAAATATAAAATACATAGACATGATGAATGCATACAATTAATTATGAATATTTTTTTGCTGCAACCTAATAATAGAAGGAATGTAATCACAAAGCGTAAAAATTGGTAGACAAGAGCTTGACTGCCTAACATCATAGCATTATTATATATGAACTCTTTATGTGTATGTCAGTCACGTAAAACTTGCCGCCTACAGCATGTACAGTGCAGCAGTGTCACATTGGGTGTAATTCATATCCATTATCATTGATGTTTAAATTAACGCAATTCCACTTTCCCAAATGATTATAATCTTTCACTGTGTGTAAAATGTGTGCATATTAAACATTTTATTTTGTGAAATATGATAATGTCGGCGTGATTTTGTGATGTTTATCTTTTCACAAACACATTTAGCTTGAATTAAAGGTGAACATCCAAATGGAATCGTTCCATCATTTTTTTAAAAATTATGTTAGAATGAAAGACTAACATCAATTTAAAATATTTAAATACTCTCCTCCAGAATTTAGATCGATTCTCCATGTAGATTACAATAAATTTTCAGACTTGGCGATGTGTTCATGAAACTGATATTCTAATAATAATCGGATTAATCAATTGTTTCAACTAACAAACCACAGAATCTATAATTTATCTACGAAGCACAACAACGGCCTGTGCGATAAATGAATTTAAGTATCAGTACTTAAGTTCTAATATTGAAAACCTCCATTACCTTTACATTTTGATATCAATAAACCTAACGATCAACTAGCTGCTATCGCAACTACTTTGGTGATATCATCGATAATAACTTAGATGTTAAGTTAACAATAATCCCAAATACGTATACTTTAATACAATACTAACATTATTATTGTTTACAACAAATTGAAAATCAGATCTTTTTACAATGTTCAGACTGTGTTCTACAGTATACTATCTTAGATTTGTCTAATTGTTATTACAACACCATATGTCTAATACATTTACAAATAATTTAATAACATTTGTAAATTATTCTCATTCTCAGCGAGAAACACTAAATCATCGAATCATCAGCTTTTAAAAGCATACAAAGTTTATTATCATCAATGTTAATACTAATGTTCAACCTTTGAACATCATCTACACGATCGTTAATAAAAATATTAAATAACAATGGGGATAATATGTACAACCTTGTTTCAGTCCACAGTTTACGTTAAACCAATCAGTAAGATGACAATTTACTTTAACGCACGATTGAACATTATGATAATGGAATAAAGTGATTGTAACATCTTAGAACTTATACAAATAGATTGAAGTTTACAAAATTACAAATCCCTATGCCTTATTTTAATCTATAAACGCCACATATTTTGATTGTTTACGAAGTTTTCTTGTTTTCAATGATAGTAGTTAATGTGCTAAAGTGGTCCACAGTGCTGTGACCTTTTCTAAACCCGTTTTTCTTGCCACATATTAAGTTGATCAGGTCATCAAGTTTTTTCGTTAGATGAGAGTTTTGAACGCCACAATATAGTTTATATGAGACAGGTGCCAAAGTTATACCACGATATGATAGAGGGTCTCTAGGGTCTGTTGTACAGTTTTTCGGTATAAGAGTAATCTAAAAGTGTTTTAGAGTAAAGAGCAGTGAGCCTGAAGTCAGAAAAGGTATGGTTGCTAAGGACTAATTGCTATGGACTAAGGGTAATTCCGGTTGAAAAAAAACCTTAACTTTAAACTCAGAAAGTAGTCTTTGTCAAGAATATCTGTGGTTGCTATATAGACTTTTCATTAACGTTACCATGTAGCTAGAGAATGACCTTGACCCATGAACTTTGACCTTGGACTCAACTTGTAGCCCTTTTCATACGGGTTCATTTAAGTATGCATGGTTACTCTACTATCTAATACGGTTTTCAAGTTTTGGGCAAAAAACATAATTAGCGAAACATGTTTTGGCCGCCATTTTGGAACCAATCAACCAAATCATACACTTTACGGCTCAAATTGTAGGTTTTTACAAAAGGAACATTTTAAGTAATCATGTTCATAAGTTATTGTAAAAAAACCTGTTTCGAAAACATCTTTTGGCTGCCATTTTGAACCGTTCGACCGAATCAAACACTTCTTGGGCTCATATTGTAGGTTTTTTCCCTTTGGTATTTTTTTTTCACATATTGTCTATACTATCTCTAACGATTTAAAAGTTGTTCAAAAAATATATTTTGATGGCGGCCATTTTGAAATTGGCTGCCAGTAGCCATTCGACTTTGGTCATCAGATGATGGTCACATATAACCCAAAGTATTTACTATGTTATCTCGAACCGTTTTCAAGTTATAAGCCAAGAACTGTTTAGCCGAAACGCGTTAAAGGCCAAAACTCAAAAACGGCTTGTCGTACAGTGTTCGACCCTTTATATCAAATAAAGGTCTAAATGAGACGAGTATTTTCCTCATTACATGTCTGCTTCAATTTTGTATGGTTTTTGAACTTAAATGCAGACAAGGTGCAAGATGACCTCAGACTTTGAGATTTGACCTTGACATTTTTGGATGCAACATATGTCAATTATGATGATTGGTGAAGGTCCCAAGTCTCTAGGACTAACCGTTTTGTAGAGAAAAAAATGACGAGTCGCGACACAATTTTTGAGTCAAAAACGCGTAACCAGGAAGTTTATCGATTTTTGTTTGCTTGCCGAATTATAACAAGGAGTCTAGCAACATATTCTCCGCTTCAGGTTTTTGATAAAGGTTACGGTTTCTGAGTTTATCCGCAGACAAAGTTTTTAAATGCCGCGCAGATAACTCCGTTCCTAAAGATAGATCGGTTTCGCAGGCTGACTCAAGTCGAGACCTAGTAGTGTCGATTGATAGTACTTACTTTTGTAATGATAGGTTGCGACACTTTTTTGATATCTGCGGCAGAAAATAATAATAATCATAGGATAACAGTAAAGTCTTTCCTTCTGCAGAGGGGAAGACCTTAATAATCAGAAGAAATACAACAAAAAGGGAAAGACCTTACATTGTAATAAGTAAAATGGGTAAAATCTTGTAATCTATACTATCAGAATATGTGTAAACTAATCTGACAACATTATGAGAGCAGAACTATATTCACAACTTGAATGAACATATTTAGAAAACTTATTGTTCCTTTTTAAATGCATGGCAATTATAAATTAAAAACCAAACGATACTTCGGTTAGATCACACCAACGGAGTTTTGACGACATAAACATGGTAAGTTGTCATTAATGCTCAAAAATCAAATTACTGGAAAAAAGCATTTCTTTGGAAAAATAAAATGAAAAACACATATTGGTTT
Organism: Arcuatula senhousia; assembly: GCA_963971305.1. NCBI lineage: Eukaryota > Metazoa > Mollusca > Bivalvia > Mytilida > Mytilidae > Arcuatula > Arcuatula senhousia. The sequence goes on from OZ020304.1 coordinate 54,290,701, forward strand.
TGTGCTGTTAAATAACTGTTGTAAAATATATTAAATTGTTTAACTATTTTAAATGTGGGCCTTCCTTTATCCTAGTTACGAAGACTAGGGCAACAATTGTAACTAAGAAACATTAAACGCTTAGAACATTAAAATATGTATTCCATGAAGTAAAATACTTTTCATCTTTATGAAAGTAACATTTTTCTTATCAGAGAAATCTTTTTAACTGAGGGACGAACGTGTGACGTAACGTTTTTAACAAATAAATATTCAGGTGTCAAATTGATTTATAGACTAAAAAAAAATTAAAATAGCTGTTCTATATATATATATAAATTAATAATCTGCATCCATGTCAGATATGAGTTAGTATTAACATTGAGCATAATCTGTGCACCCGCCTCTCTGTAGTTCTAACTCTGTAGTTCTAATGTCTTATCCAGGTCGGTTGCAGTTGTACAGGTAGCCAAAATAGTGCAACAATTACTAAAATCATTTATGTGGAAAATAATTGAATGATATACTTTTATAACAGGCATGACAGGTCTAAACTTATCTGCCATTATAATGAGATCAGGTTACTAAATTCATAACGTAAATAATAGATTAAATTTTTCTTTTGCTTTTTTAAATGCATTACAATTATGAATAAAAAAAAAACACGTCTGCCCATTTTTTGTTTAGTTACTCCTAAACATTGGACATTGAGATTGATCCCCCAAGTTCGGTAAATTTTTAATTACTTTTAATATCCTATTCGGAGGACTTTGATATATATCAAAGACTGGCGACCCAGGCATTATTTGACAGGGCTACACCATTATGATCACCCCTGAATTAACAAATGGCCATTGTTTGTCCACTTTTTAAATTTACATGTTCTTTGATTTAAAGTTACTAACTAACAGTCGGTTCAATTATACATTTAAGAGGTCCTGGATTTCATTCAATCTTGTTGGTGCAATAGTCGCGCCCGCATTGGATCGATTTATCTGAAATTTAAAAAAATCATTGGAAAATCAAGGACGGCTGGTCATTTCTCCTTCCCTCACAGCAAAATGTCTGGGTCATTCTTTTCCAGCTAGGATTACAGATTACAGATCGACAAAATATTTGAATAAAGTGAATGACCGTGAATTACGGAAACAAATTAATTTGAATATATACATGATATATTGGTCGAACGAATTGACAAATACTATTTGGATCGAACTTGTTAGCCTCGTACATTAGGGATCTTCTATGAATTGAAATGCATAATAATGTTTGTATTTTTTAACTGTCTTGTAGGCTGATCAACTAACAGAGGAACAAAAAGCAGGTTAACTACGTTAACAACATTATAAGAAAATTTATCTAAGTCAATTTTTCCGAAAAATTGCTTTAATTTTTAAATGGAAAGAAACATAAATTTGATTTTATATAATTCAATTTTCTATTTTGAATTCTACAATTTAAATGAGGGTAAAAACAAACTAATCGAACCTCAACGTCCAAGATAAAAGACGAAACGATCACTGAAAAAAAATCATTAGTAACTTTCACTAATTTAGACATACCGGAAAAATTGAAGATTGCAATGGTCCTGACTTGGAATATAAACATATTAACATATTATGTCTTAACAAAAAAAATACAAATTGCACCATATTCATTTTATTGCTTATTTCAAAATACCTTACAAAGTTAATAGAAAAACTACACTTATACTCAATTATACACGTATAACGCAAAATAAATATTTCATATCTCATTTTGGTTGAATTGCCCTGCAGAAATCAAAGAAGCCTTTAATCTGTTTGACAAAGACGGAGATGGCAAAATTACAACAAAAGAACTAGGAACTGTAATGAGGTCATTAGGTCAGAATCCTACAGACGCTGAACTTCAGGACATGATCAACGAGGCCGATGCTGATGGTAAGTGGTTAAATTGAAAGTGTAGGACATTTTGGTAAAATTTTCCTTTGTCAGGTACAACTTAGACATGTATGTATATCGTGTCAGTTATCATTAAATTTTAAAAAAGTATGATTTTCTTCTCATTTTTTGAATTAGCTTTATTTGAATATATAAATATATTTACATTTGAAAAAAGTATGAAAATAACTAAACATTCTGATGGTACGGTGTTAACACTGAAAAGATCTTTCCATAGAGCAATAATGAATTTTGCTACTTGTAATATTTGTTTTAACTTTCAAAAATTCACAGTCACCTATATTTCGTTTTTTGACTAAGCTTATTTCCTTTAATGTAACTAAGGTTTTTCCTTTTTGTTATTTTTCATTGGCTTGATAATACCATGCATTTTATACTTTTTATTTTACTTTATGATACATAGTTATTTATTTGATCTTTAAGTAGGAAATTGATAATCAAATTATTTGAAATCATAAAGATTTCCTCTATATATATATAAGTAACGTGTTTCGTTCTTTCTTACCAGCGGCTCTGGTGGCGTTAAATGTTGACCGTATGAAATAATTAAGTACTATTCCACATAAGGATCAGGCAGGGGGTGGCACATCAATAATTTCCAATTTCAGATTTTGGGGTATAGATGCATTTATTTTACCACAAAAACAAACCCAATGCAGTTTTTACATCTTATTAAATATGTATTTGGTGTCTAGATATTTTCTGACTGGTTATATATAAAAAAAAAATTGGCGGGAAATTTTCCCGTACTTTTCACTATACAATGTAACTAAATTTTGACTGGTAATATCTCCTAAACCCAAGATAGACTGAAAAATTTAGTGGTCCAACCAAAGTTTACTGGGGTTGCTTTACCTCATTCTGTTGAAATTTTTTGGTGTATTTATTATCAATGTGCCACCCTATTAATGGTATCTGCCTGATTCTTAGAAAAAAGTAGTACTTAAGTTTGACAAAGACGGACCCATTTTATTAAGTCAAGTGTTACCAACTTGGTAAAACTTTTGAGTGCTTTTGTAAGTCTATTTCATTCAATCAATATATTTATAATGTTGAACTGCATGTATACTTTTAATAAGGTAATGGTACGATTGATTTTTCTGAGTTTCTAACTATGATGGCAAAAAAGATGAAAGACGTCGATAATGAAGAAGAAATGCGCCAGGCATTCCGAATGTTTGATAAAAGTGGCAACGGTTTTATCAGTGCTGCGGAAGTTCGAGAAGTAATGGCCAGCTTAGGAGAGAATTTATCTGACGCTGAGGTTAAAGAAATGATACGAGAAGCTGACATTGATGGGGATGGACATGTTAACTATGAAGGTATCATATTTTGTTTCTCTTATTGAATTACAAATAGCAAATTCAAAGAAGCAGAGATACCAATTGGGCATCCGAATGTCAAAAGTCAGCATGGGCAGAGACAAAATCAGTATAAACACCAACGAGAACGGGGGCAAAACCAGACATGTAAAACACGATAACTAAACACAAAACTCTACTGAATATCAATCAACAACGCGAACTCCAGTCGTGGAAGGAGTGAACTCAGGTGCCCCGGAAGAGTAAGCAGTTTCTGCTTGCTACAGCACACCCGTTGCGTTGTCAACAGTCAATTCAGTGTGTCAAATCAGGTAACGGAAGACAAAACAAAACCTTATGACAAACCAACATCTCTACTCAGCTGAGAAATTGAAATCCCATATTTGTATATAAGCACATGAACAGCAACATAACCCTATGTTAGCATTTTTTGTGTCAGAGCGACTAATATGTTCTTTCATGGTTGTTTTTAAGATCGTGGATTCAGAGGATAAAAGTGTCCGTATTTCATATCCTGAAATTATCTTTTAAAATACGCATTGTCAATATATTTACCTGTATATAATATACGTAATATGTAAATATAGATATGTATTGTACATGTATAAACATAAGAACAGCTAAGTTTATCAGATGTATTTATTGTTATTTTGAACTAATTCGTACTACCTTTTTTTTAGAGTTTATCAAAATGATGACTTCAAAATAGATAAAGAAACAACCATGTATGCACCTATTGAATGATCTGTCCGACACGAACAGCCATCAAACGTTTTCAAAATTTCTAAAAGGGTTTTTGGCTAATATTTCACAAACAATATTACAGAAATTTAGAAATAAATTACGCATACATGTACATGAACATCTGTAAATACAAGGAGAGATATTTTATACACTATTAAATGAATGAACAATTAGCTTCGAGTTGTTATTTCTGATTTCTGATTCATAGTTTGGGGTTTACGTGATAGAAAGAAGCAAAGTACCAATTGGGTATCCGAATGTCAAAAGTCCGAAAGGGCAGAGACAAAACCAGTTAACACCAACAAGAACGGGACAAAAACAGACATGTTAAACATTGAAAACACAAAATAACTGAATATCAATCAACAACGCGAACTCCAGTCGGAACAAGAGTGAACTCAGGTGCTCCGGAAGAGTAAGCAGTTCCTACTTGCTATAGCACACCCGTCGCGTTGCCAATAGTCCATTCAGTGTGTCAAATCCGGTCAAGGAAGACAAAACAACAGTCTATGACAAACCAACATCTGCACTCATCTGAGAGATCGAAATCCCATATTTGTCTATAAGTGCATGATGTTTAGTCAACGGTCTAGTCTAAAGTTGCGTCAGACGTGTCGGTCTGCTAAGGAAATCGATGTAAGTCCCGCACGCTCTGGAGTAACGAATCAATTGAGATACGTAAACTCGATAAGCTGGAGCGGACGGAATGTTGTTACACAAGAAGGGACGAAAGAGAGAGCTAGTCTACGGTCTTTTTTGTCTAGAAGCTGCTTCATATGAATAAAGAAACAAATCAGCAAGCAAAGGTGCACATTTAGTGCCCATTGGAATCCCTATTGTTTGCTGAAAAACACTTTCACCAAACTGAACAAACATGTTGTCAATAAGAAAGTTGAGAATGTCGATTATTTGGTCTTCTGTAAATTTGTTCTTTTCCTTAGACTCATTGATGACAAAGTAAGTCTTGGTATAATCGACTACTAGATATTTGTACCTGCGTTTTCCATTCTTTTTGAAAAAGCTGCGTTTAATCAGCTGTGCCAATTGCGATTTCAGTTGTTTATATGGAATAAAAGTATAAAGTGTGGAGAAATCGAATGTTTTGATGCTGTTACAAGATGAAACTGATTTAGAGTCGAGAATCTCCATCAGTTCTTTCGAATTCTCCAGGATTCACATTTAATTGACACCATTTGTAGAATAACAACAATCGTAATATTTCTGGAAGCCGGATTTTATTGCCGTAAGTATTGAAGTCAACAGAACTGAAAGAGGCTTAGTTTTACATTTGGATGACCCTGCAATGAAGCGCTGTTGATATGGATTTTTATGTAATTTAGGAATCAAATTCAGGGATGGAATGTCATCATTATTATTCACATGAGATATTAAGCAGCCTTAATTCTGGACAATCATACAACTCGTGAACCGCTTCTTAGTATTCTAACTCGAAATAAGTGTTGGAGTCATTTTATATGTGCTTGGAAGCTTTTCCGAGAGATTGTGCCAGCTCAGGTCGTAATCTGGGTATAATAACGTTATACTGGGCTGGGCCAGCGCTCAACAGTTTTCGTTTCAATACCTATAAATACCCTTATTACGCTTAAATTCACGAAATGTAAGGGGTCGCTCCACTGCCTTATCAACCCGGAGTTCTGTTTGGGTATGTAGTCTAGTCCGTAATCTCCCTTAGCATTATGGGGGATAAGGAACATGCATACTTTAAACACACCGTCCAGCGACAGGTGCCCTGATTTTGCGAATCTAAGGATTAGTGAAGGTGTATTGCCCTTAACGCCAAATTTGTTTGTTTATTAATTTTATATTAATGTAATTTGTTTTATGTTGCATATATATATACGATGATGTTGGTTTTTTTGTAAATAATTAAATATGTATCAATTACAGTATAACCTGTACTAGTGACCACCTCCATATAAAGACTTCCTGTCCATAAAGTCTATTTTGACTCCTTGAAATATCGATATATAGCATATCCAAATTAACCGTTTATACCCGCGTTTTGGTATTTGTAATTTTGAAACCACTGGCCGATAACCGCTGCTGGTGGACCAGAGGTCCCCGAGGGTAATCACAAGCCTGGTCGTCAGACTTGTCTGACACGATTTACCATAAAATTTCTAATATTTTTGTCCCTGAAATTTTCTGATTTTTAAATTCAAAATTGTTTAAAACACCAGGTTTCTTTCCTTGTAATGCACATGGTCGATATTCTCGGTGCTGGATTTGGCTTCCTTGTTCGAACGTTTTGGTTTTGAGTACTTTTCGTTTTCAACAGTTTTGGAATTTGACCTTCCAATGTTTTGATTTAAATGCTACTGATGAGAGGTTACTCCTTGAAATATCGATATATAGCATATCCAAATTAACCGTTTATACCCGCGTTTTGGTATTTGTAATTTTGAGTCCCCCCAACATTTTTTTCTATATATTTGACCTCTATATAGTGACCACCTGTCCAACGTGACTAGTGACCATCAGAAACTGTCCCTTGAAATGCCAAAACCTGTATGTAAGGACTTTAAATTAGTGCAAATGACTGTTAATTGGCTTGGGAGCTGTCAGATCAAAGCTAATTAGAAAGTCTCACCTTTCTTTAATCTTTAGTAATTAGTTCTCAGGTAAATTTTAGGGAGATTTTAAGTAGTAAGTATCACTTATTGCTTGTGTCAGGGTCAGATTAACTTATGTCTTAAAAAGTTGGGAATTAATAATTTTGTCAATTCTAGATTTATGAAATTTATTACTATAGTAATCAAAGGGAGATATTTTTTTATGATTTATGAGAAATTCTTTGACAACATTCCCTATACTTATGAATAAGATATAAAGGGATATAAGAAATATACTTCAAAACTACATATAAAAATACTGTAAACCTATATTCAAACATGTATTAAAAAAAGTTTTAGATAAATTTTCTCAAGACATGTATGTTAAAAATATTAATGAAATATTGCCAGTAAATTAGTCTACTGTTTAGTTTCAATAGGTCAAGATTAAATCAGTATACTTTCCATAGATCTATGGAAGCTGTGCCTCAGTTAATACACATACACACATGCCTAACATTATACTTTATCTCCACAACCTCTATATAAAGACCCCCTGTCTCTAGTGACCTTTTTGTCAAGGTCCCTTGAAGTGTCACTATAGACAGGTTTGACTGTATATTTTATTTTTCAATAGTAATATACCATGTGGAATGAATTCGCATGACTGTCAATTGTCTAGAGTTAATAGGGTAAATAATGAGATGTGAAATCAGTGTGCTCGTATCAGTATTAATAATGATGTGGAAATAATGGACATGGCGATTAATGGTTTTTCAAGAGGTGTGGAAAATGTACAAATAACAAATTATAGATCTATATAATTTGGTCACGTGCTTTAGAGGGAATGGCGAACATAAATGTAATTTAGGAATCAAATTCAGGGATGGAATGTCATCATTATTGCCACCAACAGAAAGGCCATAGGAGGAAATGACAGATTTGTGATTGTCAATGATTTCCTCCTTAGACAGTGTTGTAGCCGTGTATGTGGAGGGGCTGCTTTCAAACTTTGTACTCTTGATGTTAGGAATGTCCTCTCCCAAGTTTGTGAAATTCATGCACGCTGACCAACCAACATGGCCACCGTTGTTAAAATAGAACAGGGGGGGTCAGACTGTAGTTTTGAGCTTAAAAAGTATAAGAGATAGAGAAAATCTGAAGCAACCTACCTTCTTCACCATCAAAAGCTCTACAAAATTCTCTTTTGAGTCAAAGTTGTGGGACGACTCTTTACAGGAGTAAGAGCTATTTCGCCTTAATCGTCAAAATTGCCCATTTGCACAGTTTTTGGACTTAATCCTGAAAACCATAAGTGCTAGAGGAACAGTTAGCATTGCAAAATTGTTCAGCTTATTGAGAGCTATAAAAATTATTCAGGGTCAAAATTGTCAGATCAACCGTTTAAGAGTTATCTCCCTTTAGCTGTTTTTTTCTAACAATTTTAACTGTTTTTTTTTTGTAAATCTTCTTCTCTGAAACCACTGATGGGAATGTTAAAACTTTGTACACTTGATCTTTAGGGTGTCTTCTACCAAAATTGGGAAATTTGTGCACGTTAACCAAACAAGATGGCCACCGTTGCTCAAAATACAACAGGGGGTCATACCATAGTTTTTAGCTTATTGCTCAAAGAGTATAAGCGATAAAGAAAATCCAAAGCAACCTTTCTTCTTCAGCATCAAAAGTTCTACCAAACTCTCCATTGAATCGAAGCTGTGGGACGACTCCTTCTAGGAGTTTTTTCTCCTTAATCGTCATAATTGACAATTTTCACAGTTTTTGAACTTTATTTTAAAAACCGTAAGAGCTAGAGGAAGAGTCAGCATGGCAAAATTGTTCAGCTCATTGAGATCTACTAAAATGATTGTAGGGTCAAAATTGTGAAATCAACCTTTTAAGAGTTATTCCCTTTTAACTGTTTTCAATCAATTTTAACGTGTTTGGTTTGGTTTTGTTTGTTTTTTGTTGTTGAAAGATTTGTTACTTTGTATTCTCGATTATAATTATAAGACTCTTTTCTATCCTAATTACATGAAGTTTCTTTAATGAATACCAAGTACATGTAGACCATGTTTCACACTAGGTAGGAGGCTTAAGCGGAAGAGAGCAGGTGAGCGATTCAGGCTCATAGGAGCCTCTTGTTTATGCTGCAGCTCAAGTGACATTTTTTTCGCAATGTTACTTAAAAAAGTTGTGTCAACAAACTCGAATCTTTTCACATACATCTACAGTTTTATTGTTTTATAACACTCTAGACTCTTTTATACTAAATACACGATAGCTAAAAAGATTCCTTCTAACTTGGTGCCAAAATACATATGTAACGTTATTCAGAGTCTGATCATCTTCCTGTTAAGACTTTCGGATGACCTCTTGAGGTATACATACTCTTGCTACACATGTGTATTGACGGTTATTATAATCTATTTCATTACTTAAATATCAGGCAAATTCTTAACTTTAATTTGTACAAAATCCATATTTTCCCAGTGTCAGCCGATTGTTACATGCATATAGATAACCTCTTTTAAAAATCTTATGTAAGTAGTAAGTAAATAACAATAGACGACTAAGTCTACTCGACACAACCTACATAAACTAACGGCAATTTTGAAAATCCTTCTTCGCACAAAACCGACACATCTGATCGCTGCAATGCTAAAAAATAAAACAAGTTTATAAAGCAAATAATTAACATTTTGAAGTAAGTATCAAATGATCTATATTTCTATCAAAGAAGACTTATTTCAAATATTTGAAGATTTTACCAAAATATTCAACTCGTATCACTTACTCAGCAGATTCTTTAGTCAGTTTTCCATTCTCAAAGGATTGATATTGAATTTGTGTGCTTTCTGAAAAACGTTTCTAATATAACCAGAATGAGAACTTCCATTTGCTATACAGAATCGACGTGTACAGACGTAATTTTCAATAAGAAAACAATATCTTTCATTAATGGAAGAATTTTGTGAAAGATTTTACTATTGTGTCATGTGTGTGATATCCATATCATTGTTTTAGCGATTTTCATGTAATAAAACTACTGCAGATCCGAGCATACCTTACTAACAGTAAAAAAATAAACTCCGTATGATGGAGCAAGGTGTATATCTCCTTCTAAAAATACACTTGTTTGATTCGAAAATTTCATATACATACTATTTAAGTGTAAATTATTTTGTAGTTATTTTTTCACGCATACCCCCCAGTATATCAAACCTTTTTTAATCGCCCTTTTATTATCTGTATAGATAACAAATATTTCTCGGACTCTTAATTCAGAATCAAAAACCCTACAAAGTCTTCATTAGGTCAAAAATTTTAGATGACCACCTTATTGGGGTCAGATGACCCCTGCAAAATAAATCCTAATTTCACCAGTATAAATAAGTTCAATCTACACGTAAAGTAACTATATTGTCATTTTTACATAAATTATAGGTGAGAGGGTTTATATGACACCCATGGTGACATCCACAAAATTAGAAGGACAAATATCCATTACAACTTATTGTAAAGCGCCACATCAAACTTATTGGTAAAGTACAATGTAGGTGCACTTAGAGATGCTTTGGACGATGCATGTGATCGATGCTGAATGTAAACTTTTTTTTAAAACTTTTTTAAACTTTTTTTTGTCTAAACCCTAAGGTTCTTCCTACCAGGTTGATTATCTTAGTAATAATTTGGTTCCCCAGTTTGGTATTTTTGGTTTTACTGTTCTATGCTCTTCATATGACTAGTGTTTGGCATTTTCAATATTTTTGGTAGAGCGCCTCTAATGAGTCTTGAATAGACGAAACGAAACGCGCGTCAGGCGTAGCAAAATTTATTGTCTGGAACTTTGTTGTAATTGTATTTACCACATAGATGACAACTTACAAAACATTAAATAAAGTTCACTACCGCTCACTGCCAATTTCACCAATGTATGCTACATGCAGAACTTGTAGCATGAATTGAACAATTGTTGAAATCATTTCCTGTTACTGACAAGTGCCACATAAGTCATATTGGTATGGTAGGTACATATAGGAATGGATTTACTGAAATAAATAATATTGATCACACACAAACATTTAATGCAGTATCTGCAATGTTTAAGCTGTTCTGGTACAGTAAGAGAATTATCTGACCGAACATGTTGAAGAAATCAAAAGATGAAGGTAAGTTTTTTGTTTTAAGTTTTAAACCCTCATATTTTATGATATTCAAGTACATGCACAGGCCTTTGGATCCAGATTTTTTTTTCATTTTATTATAAATAACGTGTATATAAAAATTTACATCGTCTATATACTATAATAGACGATGTGATTTTTTTATACACGTTATTTGAAATTTGTAATAAATACTGAATAATACATGGCACAATTTGTATCATATGCTGTATTTACCCGAGACACCTATATCATACCGAGGGCCAAGGGCCCGAGGTATGATATAGGTCGAGGGTTAATACAGCATGTGATGCAGATTTTGCCATGTAATATTCATTATATCATATAGAATAAAATATTGATAATGTCAAGGGGTGCGATATAGGGTAAGGGGTGCGATATAGGGGGTGCGATATAGGGTAAGAGGTGCGATATAGGGGGTGCGATATAGGGTATGCGATATAGGTAATGTGCTTTGTCCTATAATGCACATTAAAAAAGACTATATTTATACTTAAATATATGATATAAAGAAAAAAAAACCTGGACTCAAACGCCTGTGATTACATGCATAAAAGTCCAATTACATGGATTATCCCTTACAGTTTTATGGCAACATAAATTCATATTTGGTCGATCTAATTTACTCAGAAACTTGAATCACTTCTAATCAATCTAGTAAGTAATTTTGATATTGATATTTGTATTAAACTGATTACAGGTCATCAAATTCTGTTGTCTTTTTAATCCAACACAATATAGAGTGGGAATTGACCGCTCATAGATATTTAATTACATGACTTGACTGTTTGATGTCCGTAAAATGTTGGCGTAGCTTAATAAATTAATATTCATGTCTGAATTGTTGATTTGTTGTACAGATTTTTGATAGCAGAAAAACATATGTTCACAAATTTTAATAATAATAACAATCTTCTTGAACCTGACATTTAAAAAGAATTTGTTTTTCATTTCTTTAAATCTAAATGTTTCATATATCAAATTAAGATTTTTTTGTATTGGTCATTATTTATTTAAAGGAATTGTTGTACATTGTATTTAGGTGACTTGCAAATATATAATTATATTTTTTTGTAAAAGTATTAAAAATCATTTTGAATATACGTTTTTAATTGGTTATGGTGATAAAATTCAAAATGCAATATAACATATTCAAAAAATATTTATGTTAATATTTACCCCAAAAATAATCAAAAAACCCTTGATGCATTTTAGTGTGACCAGGTGGATATGGAGTTTTTTCACTTATTCTTTATTGTGGCCGATCAACTTTTGTCTTGAGCGTCTAATATGGTTCTTAAATAGACGAAACACGCTAAAGACGCAATTTCAAAATTGTTGATCAGAAACTGATATCATCATTTATATATTTGCTAGTACTATGAGTAATAAGAAAGAAGATCGATGAATATATCGTGTTATATTGTGCATAAACCATCAGTGTGGTCATCTATCAATTCCAACTATTCAACTTTTCAGAGTAACTGACTTGTCAATTTTAGAAATTTTTGAAAATTGGTTGATCAGAAGATACATGTAGACAATGTAGAAGCACTGCACTGAAGAAAAATAAAATATCTTAGCAATTGCTCAATATCAATGCCATAATTATTTCTAGACTGACTGAGGAGTTTAACGTCGTGACTTTATTAAAAACGAAAGTATATGGAATATGTGCCAGAAAGACACGAGTCACATATTAATATTATATTTATAAAGATAACAAAAAAATTCAATGTGTGTGAAGCCCATTTCTGGACTAACCTTCATCAGACACGCTAGGGGTCGAAAAATTGGAAGACCGGTAGGACATTAGATTTGAACAAACAAAACACTAAAGCAAAAAAAATATTACAACAAGGACTGAACTTATCAACTGCATTAGAAAAAGTTTTAGATCAGAACTTCCAAAAACAAGAAATATGTAAATAGTGACTTTCCAACACATATTCCAGTACTCGAAAATATATAATAACATACAACTTAAGCACGGGGAAGCATTCTTCGACCTCCACACGGCACTACAGCCAACCTCTGAAAACGAAAGAATATGAAATATGTGCCAGAAAGACACGATCCACATAATAATATTACATTTATAAAGTATAAAAAACCTAAGTATAAATATAGGTCTGCAGCGACGTGAATTATTTCTAGAAATGTGAATCTGTTATTAAGCTCTTTACAAATAGCCGATAACCAAATGTAATAGAGTACTAAAATGTGCAAACTATAAATTTGATAAGTCTTTTAAACCAAAGAGCACATTGTTTATTGATATAAATATATATAAATCGAAGTAAGTGCATTAAACTTATTCAATGTATTTTATTTCTAAAGAGTTTTTTTTATACTTGAATAAGTAAAAAGGGGACAATAATTAAAAACACAAATTATTGTCCCTCTTGAACATTTAAAAGCAAAAACATCCTTAAAAATATAACTCATTCATAATTTCCATGCACTTACGAAAATTATATATATTTATTCAAATAAAGAATGTGTCTTGTGGTATTAAGACTAAACATATATATTTTGCAAATTTTGGAATTCCTTTACATTTTATTATTGGCTATTTTTTAAGAAATGACAGAGTAACATTGCAAATATTATCAGCTTTCTGAACCAGAACAATAGTTAAAAAAGTAAAATATTTCATTTTTCTGCATTGCACTGATTTACTTTGACAACTGGTATCATCTGTTCAACCAACTGGTTAACTGCTGTTTTTACTTTTAGCATTACATGTAGAATAATAGAATATTGCACCAGCGGGAAATAACAGCTAATCTATTGGTATCCATGTCAAAACAGTTTTTGCTTACCAACGTGAATAGTCAAAAATCCTATAAAAAACCTCCTACAAATGGCACTTAACTACTAGGATGTACTGTAAATGCAGATAAACCTTTACCCTAACCCTTCATCATCGTCGTGCTACACGCTTGATAGGAAAATAGCGCAGTATAAAAGCGTAGTGAAAACGTACATCGAGTGTATAAGGACGTAGTAAAACGTAGCAAAAACGATACAAAGTACCATATCGTCCAAACCAAATTCCATAGATTTTTGACACGCCTATTTCACGGTCTTGCTACTATATGTTGTCCATATCTGGTGCACATTGGTGATAAAATTGACACAAATTTTATTCTCAACTGGTTCGACCATCAAGCTATATTGTAGTATATTATTGTTTCTGTTTTTCTCTGTCGCTTTTCATGAGCAGTTTAGTGTGTTATTTTGAAACAAATGTCAAATAGAATAAAATGTTCACACATTGTATTTGTCTGGAAACACTGTGAGAGCAGGTAAATAAATGAAAAACGTGATTGGACTTTTTAAAATATGTTTCCTTTTTAAAAAAACATGCTAATTATAAATTAGAATATGCACGTCTGACACATTTTGATTTGACATCGGACCTAGTGAGTTTTGGCGCAATATACATGGTAAGTGACCTTATAAACTTAGAGAAAACCGCAAATGGTGAATGAAGACCTAATTGCTTGTTAGTTATATAGTGACTAAGGGAGTTAACATTTTATTTCTAAGGGAGGATATCATAGATATGGACATGTTTTCGTCCTGCATGGTTATTTTCGGAAACTTGGAGTAATTTTTAAACGTTCCTTTAAATTTTACAGCCAAATAAGCCATCCTACCTTTTGTAAGTCAGTGCCTTGGTTTGATTTTTTTATTTCCAGGCATTTAATTTCACCAAAGCCACAATCAAAAAATGTAATGATTGCTCACTAACACATAAATTATATTGACAATGATTGAGCTGTTTAAACAATTACACTAAATTGACTCAAAACTTTACATGGCGAGTTGGTATTCAAACAGGCAAGTAAATAATCTTCTTTCTTACACACTGGTAATGATTAACCAACTGACATTACTTCATTTGTCTTTAATACAAAACTAGTCATTTGCTTTTCCAGTTAAAAAAGTAACATTATTTATAGCGTTCTTTTAAGTTTCGCATACATGAATGTTGAACTTCATTTGATGTTATTTATAATTTGATTCATAAATGGTTTCCTCGACACCTTAAATTATCTTCATGCATTGCACGACGACCCAAAACTACGGCTCTGTTCAGACCTTTTTTGTAACATTTGAAAATACTTTCTAGAGTTTACTTACAAATGTACATTTTCAGTGTGCGTAAACTTTCATAAAGTACGACAACTATTTCTGGAAATCAATTTTCTAGCATCATTCCTTAGGGATCTGTAATAAAGATTAAATTAATAGCTATTTATGTATTTCAATTGTATTCTAGGATGACCAACTAACAGAGGGGCAAATAGCAGGTACATACATTGTACTTAGTATACAACATGATAATAAAACATAATAATAAAATTTGATCTCAGATTCATAATTTCAAAACCTGGCTTTAATTCGTGAATAAAAAAAACAAAAATGCACTATCTATTTTCAATTTTTTAGATATAAACATACATTGGTATGTAATGTAAAAGGGATGCAGAAGAATGCACTACCTGTATCTCATTTCTTGTTTCAAAAACACTTTTACAAAATCTGTTCACTTACTTTTACAGTGTTTAAATTGTATAACGTGGTTTTTTTTAAAGTGAAGGACATTTTGGTAATTATGTTCCTTTCGTCAGGTATAACTTAGAAATACATGTTATTGTTGGTGGTATCATTTTTCATTATCTAATTGTGCTTCTTAGATTAACTTTTGTAAACTTTTTGCAACCAAATTGATAGGATAGCTATATAGGGTTTACTATACAAAACTTTTTTTATTTGAAAAAAACATGGAAGACATTGTTAAAAAATAGAACATAGAGGCACATGTAAATCACCTTTAAAGTCTGATAACTCAAAAGTATAACAGATAGAACAAATATTGAAATCGAAAGCTCTCTGTTGCTTGTTTAAACCTTCAGCTCATTTAGGGCTACATATGTGTCCCCTTGGTCGAGGTGGGCAGATAAACCCTTTTAGGGGCCATGGCCTTTTAATAAAAAAAAAATGTTTTTATGCTTTTGCTTTATTGAATGGTAACTGTTGCAGATTGAGAAAAGCTGTTGCTTAACCCTTAAGTTCGTAAAGCCCTAAAAATGTTCTATTATTGAAATTTCCAATTGTCTAAATTCGAAATTGTTATACACACCAGGTTTCTATCCTTGTATTGTACATAATATAAATGGGGTGTCACAGCCCCCACCCCTGGAACACCGAATACCGTTTAAAAAAGGACAGAAAACCGTTAAAAAGACTGGTATACCGAATACTCTAAAGATCACGGCGTACGCGTACCAAAAGCCTAAAAATTTGGAACATCGCGTACTGCGTACCACACCTTGGCGTACCGAATACCCTTTAAAAAGCACGGAATACCGCGTACCAAAAGGGCTGTGACACCCTCATAAATCCTCGGTGCTGATCTGCTTTCCTGTTTGAGCCAACTGAATGTAAATTAGATTTCATTAAAAATTAAGTTTTTACTATACCTTGTTCATTTAGAACCGATCTACATAAGTTTAACATAAAAATAAGTTTTGAAATTTGCTAAACGAGGGGGATGTTTGTTATGGCACGCGGTAGTAACAAAAACCTAGCTAATAAACTATATTTATCGACCGTAAACTATAGTATACTGTTGATAAACTGGGTTTATCGCTCGCTAACTATAGTTAGTGTTCTCATAAACAATCGGACACACTTGAGAAAGCTTAGTTTCTGATGGCAAGATCACTATTTCAATCAAATGCAAAACCAAATGAAAGAACCTTAGTGAGCACGCTCACATACCCCACGCGTCCACATAATTGACAGAGAATATAAAAAAGTCAGTGTTGTTGTCTTTCCAAGTCGGCTCGTTAAACAGGAAAAAAAGGAGTGACATACCTGAAAATGTATCCCATCATATGGGACTACTACCTAAAGCTACGTACAAAACATCAAAAGCCTATGATTAATAGTTGCAGAGAAATTTTCAACCCAGAAATTTAAGTGAAAATATCTAAGTCAGCTCGTAAAACAGGAAGTAGCTAATCGACGGACCTGAAAATGTATCACAAATATTGGACCCCTACCTGAAGCTACATACTAAATATTAAAAGCCTACAATTAACTGTTGCTGAGAAATCTGTGACGAAAATTTTCAACCCTGAAAATTAATTGAAACATCTAAGTCGGCTCGTTTAACAGGAAGTAGCTGATCGACGGACCTGAAATTGAATCCAACCATATGGGACCCCTTCTTGAAGCTACATACCAAATATTTAAAGCCTACAATTAATAGTTGCTGAGAAATCTGTGACAAAAATTTTAAACCCTGAAAATTTATTGAAAAAAGTCTTGGTCAGCTCTTTAAACAGGAAGTAGTTGATCGTCGTCAGACCTGAAAACGAATCCCACCGTATAAGACCCCTACCTGAAGCTATATACCAAATATCAATGTTTTTCAGCAAACAATAGGGATTCCAATGGGCACTAATTGTGCACATTTGCTTGCTGATTTGTTTCTTCATTCATATGAAGCAGACTTCTTGCAATCTCTTCTAGACAAAAAAGACCGTAGACTAGCTCTCTCTTTCAACCTCACGTTCCGTTATATTGATGATGTCCTTTCACTTAACAATTCTCGATTTGGTGACTTTCTCCATCTCATATATCCACAGGAGATTGAGATAAAGGACACAACGGATTCTAGGAAGTCTGCTTCATATTTAGATCTACATCTCGAAATTGACTCTCAAGGAAGACTTTCAACAAGGCTCTATGACAAACGTGATGACTTCAACTTTCCAATCGTCAACTTCCCCTTCTTGTGTAGCAACATTCCGTCCGCTCCAGCTTATGGAGTTTACGTATCTCAATTGATTCGTTACTCCAGAGCGTGCGGGACTTACATCGATTTCCTTAGCAGAGCGACACGTCTGACGCAAAAATTGCTCACACAGGGTTATGTTGCTCCTCGGTTGCTGTCTTCACTCAAGAAATTTTACGGAAGACATCATGCACTTATAGACAAATATGGGATTTCGATCTCTCAGATGAGTGCAGATGTTGGTTTGTCATAGGGTGTTGTTTTGTCTTCCTTTACCGGATTTGACACGCTGAATGGACTATTGGCAACGCGACGGGTGTGCTATAGCAAGCAGGAACTGCTTACTCTTCCGGAGCACCTGAGTTCACTCTGGTTTCGACTAGAGTTCGCGTTGTTGATTGATGTTCGGTTGTTTTGTGTTTCCATGTTTTGCATGTTGTCTGTTTTTGTCCCGTTCTTGTTGGTGTTTGCTGGTTTTGTCTCTGCCCTTTCGGACTTTTGATATTCGGATACCCCATTGGTACCTCTGCTTCTATCAAATACTTACAATTAATAGTTGCGGAGAAATCTGTTATAAAAATTTTCAACCTTGAAAATTTAGCAAAAAATGTCGGCTCGTTTAACAGGAAGTAGATGATCTACAGACCTGAAAACGTATCCCACCATATGGGACCCCACCTGAAGCTACATACCAGATACATGTATCAAAAGCCTAGGATTAATAATAGCTGAGATATCTGTTACGAAAATTTTGATCACGGACAGACGGACGGAAGGACGGACGGACAGACGGACCAGTAAACAAAAATTATACCCTTCGCAATTTCGTTGCGTGGGGTATAATAACATTTCAAACAGTATCTGAAAAAGAGCAAATACTTCTATTGTAATAAAATGTTTATCTACTAGTCTACTAACCAAGAATATGTACCGATCAAGTATGAATATAGGTACAATGTATCATTGCAGCTTTATTGGATAAGTGAAAAAAAACGACCAAGCCTTAAAAATGTTTGGGTTTAACTAAGTTTGAATGGAATTGCTAATAAAAAAGGGCAATAATTACAAATTAGAAATGTCAGTAGATAGAAGAGCTAGTTTGGTATCTTGCTTGCTTGATTGCAAGCACGTCATGTCATGCTTCGACCAAATTGAGTGTAACTCTTTCATGTTTTATAGATTGCAAGAATCTATGAAATGTTCCACGCGTTGTCTCCATCAATAGAAAATGTTAATTAACAAAATTTAAAAAATGTAAATAAAAGTTCTTTGCTCAACTGACATTACTTCATTTGTCATTGATACAGAACTAGTCATTTGCTTTTCCAGTTTAATTAAGTCACATTATTTATAGCTTGCTTTACCGTTTTGCAGACATGTTAGTTGAACTTGATGTTATTTATAATTTGATTCATAAATGCTTTCCTAAACACATAAATTTATGCACGACGACCTCAAAATACGGCACTGTTCAGACCATTTTGTAAAAATTGACAATACTTTCCAAAGTTTACTTTATTTTCAGTATGTGTAAACTTTCATTAAGTACAACAATTATTTCTTGAATCAATTTTCTGTCATCATTCCTTAGGGACCTGTAATTAAAATTAAATTAATACTTATTTATGTGGTTTAAAAAATGTAATTGTATTCTAGGATAATCAACCAGCAGAGGGGCAAAGAGCAGGTATACATTGTACTTAGTCCACAACATAATGAAAAAAAATGATCTCAGATTCATTATTTCGAAAACTGGCTTTAATTTTGATGAAATTCACTATCTATTTTCAATCTTTTTAGATATAAACATAAATATTAAATATCTGATCTAAATTAGTATGTAATGTAAAAGGGATGCAGAACAATGCACCACCTTTATCTTATTTCTTGTTTCAAAAACACTTAAAGCGGCTAAACGAAATCTACACTTACTTTTACAGTGTTTTAATTGTATAACGTAAAATAAATATTTCATACCTCATTTTGCTTAAATCTCAATGCAGAATTCAAGAAAGCCTTTAGTCTGTTAGACATAGACGGAGATGGCACCATTACATCAAAGGAACTGTGATATGTAATGAAGTCACAGTGACACTAGGTCAGAATCCTTCAGAGGCTGAATTTTAGAATATGGTCAATGAGGTCGATGCTGTGGTAGGTGGTTTTCTTGAAAGTGAAGGACGTTTTGGTAATAATTTTCCTTTTGTCGGGAAGAACTTAAATACACGTTTTTATTGGTGCTATCATTTTTTTTCATTTTCTAATTGTCCTTTTAAGAATAATTTTTGCAACCAAACCTTCGAGGATTGCTATTTAGGGTGTACTATACAAAACTAATGTGTTTGATTTGACAAAAAGAATGGTAGCCATTGTTAAAACAATAGAACATAGAGGCACTTGTAAATCAACTGTAAAGTCTGATTACTCAACAGTAAATTTTTGATTTTATTCTCTTTTAAATCAAACGCTCTCTGTTGCTTGCTTAAACATTCAGCTTATTTAAGTGTACATATGTGTCCCATTGGTCGAAGTGGGCAGATGAACACTTATAGGGGTCATGGACACTTAATGAAAAAAGTATTTTTATTCTTTTGCCCTATTGAATCATTGGTAACTGTTGCAGATTGAGAAATTAAAATTGTTGCTTGCTTAAACCTTAAGTTTATTAAGCCTTAAAAAGTTTCTATCCTTGAAATATCCAAAAGTCTTAATTTGAAATTGTTTAAAACACCAGGTTTCTTTCCTTGTATTGCACATAATTTATATCCTCGGTGCTTTTCTGCTTTCCTATTAGAGCCAACTTAATGTTAATTAGATTTCGTTAGAAATAGAAAATAATGAGTTGTTGAAAAAGTGTACGCGACACAGCCCACAATCAAGCGTCAGAAAACCCCATTGGTATTTGGGCGATTTGTAGGTTTTCTCTTCCTTGCAGGGGGCTTCATCTGGTCGATGATTTCTCCTATTCATAATGGATTGAATTTGAATTTTCAGAAAAAAGTTTCTGCTAAGAGTCTTAATTGACCTTTGAAAAGGACGTGACGTCACGAGCACTTCTTAAATATAAATGTAAATCGAAAAACGGAAACAAGCTAGTTTCCGTAAAACAGAAACACATTTTTTTTATTAATTTTGTTTCTTCCCTTAGCGATAAACATATTTAACTTTCGTGTACCAATTTTACTATCCCTGTCTTGTAAATTTATGTGATTTACTTACTATATAACGATGATGCACATTTGTTCAAGGTTCAAGCTAAGAGAGTAATTGAAATACAAATGACAACAAAGTTCCAGACAATAAATTTTGCTACCTTAACAAAATAGGTTCATAGACTGAAAGTTCCGTATTGTTCGGTGGATTTGCATGACGTTGTATTCTTTACATAAGCTGTGGTATTATTAGTCTAAATCTAGAATTGAATGAATTAGCAGCACTTCAAAAAAACTTTTGTTTCAATTTTTACTGCAATTTTGAAGTCAAAAATAATACGATAATCCATTCCTCTTAAAATCATTTTATATAACAATACTAGCCATGTTCTGCAATAATAATAGATTTTATTACCTGTCTTAAATAGATATTTTGTTCGATCCTTGGCCAATCTTCAAAAAAAAGGAAATAAATCAGTATGGTAAGTTTCTTAACTTTTCACAAAATCTAACAAATTAGAAAAAGAATTAATTGTTGTGATTTGTAGAAATGATCACTTTATTTGGAAATTTTTTTTTCAGTTGAATATTTATCATTTAAGAAAGAAGCAGAGGTACCAATGGGGTATCCGAATGTCAAAAGTCCGAAAGAGCAGAGACAAAACCAGTAAACACCAACAAGAACAGCACAAACACAGACAACATGTAAAACATGGAAACACAATACAACTGAATATCAATCAACAACACGAACTCCAGTCGAAACAAGAGTGAACTCAGGTGCTCCGGAAGAGTAAGCAGTTCCTGAGTATAGAAAGTACATCGATAGAAAAGCTGTTCTCGTTTAAAATGAAAAAAAAATGTTTTTTTTTATCATAAATACGTCCAAACAAGTTTTAAATAAATTTTATTTTTCTATTGACAGGCAAATGATTTAACAGAAGAACAGATTGCAGGTACTAATTAAATATTCTTAATGCTTAATTTGAGTTTAAAGTGTTTTAGGTACATATATATGTTGTGTACAAGTTGTAATTTTGTATAAGTTATAACATGTACAATTTTTTTTGTACAAGTTATAACTTGTACGGACCAAAAATACAAGTTATAACATGCACAATTTTAGCTTGTACATGCTATAACTTGTACAAAATAATGCAAAAAATTGGGTTTAACTTGTACAACATTTATTTCAAAAGAAGCTACATGAAATAATCATCATTTTAAATTGAGAAAAATCAATATTGATCAATGTTAACACATACTTACAAAGTTAATAATCTTTTTATATGTTTTTACGTATCAAATAAACCAAAAAATAAAGGAATAAAAGTGTTTTGTTTGTTTTTCTCATTTTTGTTTGTAAAAAAATGGAATCTGATGCATATTTTGTTTTATATGTAACTGGGGTTTTTTTTGCAACTGCGCCTTTAGACAACGTGTTTGGTACATGTCATTCAATTTCTAGAAAAGAATTAAGAATAAATAATCTCTTACCGACCAAGCTGATGGTACGTTATTATAAAGGCAACAATTATAAGTATATGACCAGAAAATGTCAATACATGTATTCCAATTTTGATCTAATATTATTTTCTTTAAGTTTATCTCTAGAGTGTAACAAGAAATATAAAACACTACATGTACATCTCAAATCTGTTGAATATGGTTTATGACATATCTAAGTAGGCATTTACATGTTTATGTTAAAATCAAACAAAAATCTAAACGCAAATACTTCTTTTTAAAATAACTAATATTTAACATCTGATACTTGCAAACACGTGATTTTTAAGACTTGCTTTTTCCAGTCAGTCCACTATTGTGTCCTTTTTTCTTCTATTTTTTTAAGTAAGTTTTCTTTGTGGATTTCGTAATAAAGTCTGCTTTAGTGCTCCACTTGGTTTGGCTTTATTTCACATTAGTTCCCCGATTTGCAATGGAAGATGATAGTTTTATTCCGTTAAGCCTGCTTTAAACCAACCTCCATTTCTTTTGAAATGTCTATACCAAGTCAGGGTCATTGTGAATCTACAACAGATTTAGTTTCCCTACTTTGTCTGACATTTGGTATTGATTATCTTTGTTCTCTAATATTGTTTTTAAGTACTTAATAGCATTTGAATAATGTGTCAAAAGTGTTAGTCATGTTAGTATTTTAAAAATATAATATATCAAAATATTTTGTATAAGTTAAATCCCATTTTTGTCATTATTTTGTACAAGTTATAACATGTACAGGCTAAAATTGTACATGTTATAACTTGTATTTTGGTCCGTACAAATATTTTGTACATGTCATAACTCAAAATTACAACTTGTACACAACATATACATGTGGAAGACTTCATTGGTTGGGCATAATTGTCTAAAATATACTTGGTTCAGAGGTCTTGACCAAAGCTTAATTAATAACAAACTCCCTAAAAAAGCTTTGCCTTAGTGTAGTGTTCTTCGATGTTTAATGATCAATTGTAATATATTTTTTAAATCTAAAAAATAATCATAAATTAATGAAAGATGTTAATGATAATACTTATCTTAGAATGAGTATTCTGTTTTGAACAAATGTTTTTTTTTTCTATCTATTCATTGATTAGCTTTAAAGTTATGAAACAAGTAAACAATTTATTTGGTTTAACATATGAAGAAAAATGAAATTTTGGAACACAAAAAATCAAACGTTTATAATCTAAGAAAGTTGAATTAGAAAAATATTTCATCGCTACAAGATATCCGTTAGTAAACAGTATTTTTCTATGATATAGTTTGATAATGTAAACGCATGCTCGGCATTGATAAGTTAACAATCAACGAACAACACTCAAAAAAAGTTTAAGTTTACCTATAACGCATTGTTAGTACAAGTGTAGCCAAAATCCATATTTGAGAACATTTATCTTTAATTTCATTATTTTCAAAAAAGTGTCCTTGTTTATCTGTTATCAAATCCAAATACATAGATTGATTGAAAATACGAACAGACAAAAAAAAACATTTTCATGTCATATGCTGTAATTTGTTTTATTTCTATGTCAATTTCTTCGAACCTAGAAACAACAATATTAACATTTTAAACAAAGATGGATAATTGCTATTGTTCCTGGTGAAATTCCTCCTTCTCAAGACCACCACAGTATTCATTATGGGATGACAAGAAATACAAATGACAACAAAGTTCCAGACAATAAATTTTGCTACGCCTGACGCGCGTTTCGTCTATTCAAGACTCATCAGAGGCGCTCTACCAAAAATATTGAAAATGCCAAACACTGTATGAATATGAAGAGCATAGAACAGTATAACCAAAAATACCAAACTGGGGAACCAAATTATTACTAAGATATTCAACCTATGTCTGGGGTAGGAAGTACCTTAGGGTTTAGACAATTTTGAAATTAAGACGGATAATTTAAAGCTTTGATGTATTCTCCAACTCAAAAGTGTTGGTGCCGGAGCGGGCTAACCTCGGGGAATTTAAACTCCACCAGCAGTGCTAACCTTCACGTGTGTTCGAAATACAAATGACAACAAAGTTCCAGACAATAAATTTTGCTACGCCTGACGCGCGTTTCGTCTATTCAAGACTCATCAGAGGCGCTCTACCAAAAATATTGAAAATGCCAAACACTGTATGAATATGAAGAGCATAGAACAGTATAACCAAAAATACCAAACTGGGGAACCAAATTATTACTAAGATATTCAACCTATGTCTGGGGTAGGAAGAACCTTAGGGTTTAGACAATTTAAATGAATGAAAAATAGAATTTGATTCTACATGTATCTTAAGAAGCCATTTGTTTCCTCAAAGTGCATGCCCAGTCGTTCTCATTGCAATCTAAAGTTCCCTTTTATCCCAATGTCCATTAAAAGTTCCCTATTTACATTATATTGAATTATCTAACCATATTTTATTTAGATACATGTAACACTTGGAAACACATTTGTTTATCTTATGGTTAATGAATATGGCTAAATAAACACAAAACTCTTGATTAGAAAATATACCCGGATGGTAAGGGTCTGCAATGATAAAAAAAAATCGACTGGAAAGGGGTTATTCAAAACACGCACCTTACATAATATTTAAAAAAAGGAGAACACTGCCTTTTCTTAATATAAAAAAAACTTATTTAGGACCATTGTGGTCCTAAATTTCTCTGGTATGTCTAAGTTTTTGTATTTTTTTTTCTTTTCTCAGAGATATTTTACATTTACAATGCCAGTTTGATAATTTTGTTATTTGTATTAAAAAAATCTCAGTCCCATAAATATGTCGTTTTAATTGATAGAGTTTAAAGAAGCCTTTAACCTGTTTGACAAAGACGGAGATGGCACCATCACTGCAAAAGAACTGGGCACTATCATGAGGTCACTAGGTCAAAATCCCTCAGATTCAGAACTTCAGGATATGATAAATGAAGTTGACACTGATGGTACATTTATATATTAATGAAAAATGTATTGAAAGTTAAGATGACAACAAAATTGCCTAACGTGAATTTCGTCTATTCAAGACTCATCAGAGGCGCTCAAGCAAAATATTGAAAAGCCAAACCCTATATGATTATGAAGAGCATAGAACAAATTAACCCAAAATACCGAACTGGGAACAAAATGATAACTCAGATGATCAACCTATGTCTGGGGTAGGAAGAACCTTAGGGTTAAGGCAATGTAGAAATTTAAACGGACAATTTAAAGCTTTGATGTGTTCTCCAACACAGAAGTTTTGGTCCAGAGCGGGCTAAACTTGGGGCATTAAAACTCCATCAGCAGCGCCATCCTTCACGGGTGTTAGAAAGAAATTAAAATGAAAAAAAAGTTACAGACAATTAAATTTGATATGGCTGACGTGCGTTTCGTCTATTCAAGACTCATCAGAGGCGCTCAACCAAAATATTGAAAAGCCAAACACAAAAGTGTTAATGCTGGAGCGGGCTAACCTCGGGGAATTACAAGAACAAGTAAGATAAGATAAAAGAACCTGAGAATCTTAGATACTGTATTTTTAACGTTATATGTATGTGTTGAACTACATTGTATATGTCTACATATAAAACACAATTGAAACCACAAAAACAAACCATGTTCACAAATGCAATGTTTATTATAAAACTTTTGTAAAAGTAGAAAGATGCTCCAATTAACGTACCTAAAAAACCGACTATTTCAGAATATTAGGAAGTCCACAAAAAGTCAAGTCTCACAATAGCAAGACCGCTTTTCATCAATACCAACCGTTTTCAGTTATATTTAGTTTTGAAGAGTAATCTCACATCATCGACATTGTTATGGAAGGCGTGACGCAACATAAGGAAAACAAAGACCTTTTTAAAAAAGAATACAGTGACTTCGTGTAAAAGCAATTATTTATTTCTCCTTCTTTATAAACGTAAAACAAAATATTTATTTCTTTTTCTTCTTGAAAAAGCTATTCATTTACTTCTCGTTTTGTTCGTGCAAAAGCAAATCTATTTCTTCTTCGTGTAAAAGCCAATTGTTATTGTAAAAGCAATGTTTTATTTCTTCTTTTTCGTGTAAAAACAATCCTTTATTTCTTCATTTTAAGGCAACAATTCAATTGATTTTCCCGAATTCCTCACCATGATGGCCAAAAAGATGAAAGACATAGATACTGAAGAGGAGGTGAAAGAGGCTTTCCGAGTGTTTGACAAGGATGGCAATGGATTTATCTCCACTGATGAGCTCAAGAATGTAATGTTAAATCTAGGGGAAAAGCTAGCTGACGATGAAGTAGAAGAAATGGTCAATGCTGCAGACCTTAATGGAGATGGTCAGGTTAATTACGAAGGTAAAAATTACAATATATTCTGATATAATAAAACATTTTTTTCTCATTTATATTATTTGATATGTTTTACTTACAAAAATATGAATTCCTTAATTACATTGCATG
The DNA here is from genome assembly GCA_963971305.1 of Arcuatula senhousia. Classification (NCBI taxonomy): domain Eukaryota; kingdom Metazoa; phylum Mollusca; class Bivalvia; order Mytilida; family Mytilidae; genus Arcuatula; species Arcuatula senhousia. The sequence goes on from OZ020304.1 coordinate 54,317,341, forward strand.
ACATTACAGCTAACTAACAGCTTAAATTAAACAACCCTACCATGTTAAAAAATTAGGAAATGTTTCAGTAATAAATAGAAAATTCATATCAATAAGATTTAATATTTACAATTGCAAGTTGAAAGATAGAGGATATAAAACAAAAAGTTCAATATAAACCTGCAAAATATATTGAAATGGTTTAAGATTAATAATGTTATCTTGCAATGTCTTTCTTTGTACAATTCTAAATTTAAAAAACAACATACTTAAGCACACATCCATATTCTTCTTCTTTAGGTTTTCAGCACAACATCAATAAATTGAAGATTACTTGCTGTATTTGTATATTACAGTAAGCGTTTTTTTATTTTGTTGTTTGGATTTTAAATGTCTGTTCACAAACTGATGATCATTTTACAAAATTTACTCTAACTTTGTTTCCATTTTGTTGCATATATAATACGATATTCTTTTTTTTCTTTTTCAGCATTTGTAAGAATGATGCTTTCAAAATAGAACAAAATACTACAACAGTTTTTGTGAATATCATTAGTTTGTGATGTAGTTTCATATGATCCGATCATGTATCTTGAAAGGGGGAAGGGGACTTTATTTTTTGATCTGGTCAGAAAAAACATTTATTTTAAAGACATCGAAACAAAATATTTTGGCATTATTAGCATTATTTTATATCATGTAAATGGCAGAAATTCTTTTTCAGAATATTTTTATCTTAACCTCTGGAGCCCGGATTTTCTTTTTCATTACAAGTCAGCTTCATAATATTTCTTTAGGACCCCTCTTCAAGTTAAATGGTCGGTCTTTTATAATAATAATCGTGATGTATACCCTTACTATGATAGCATGAGTTGCTGTTGAACCATTTCCAAACATGTGTGCGTCTTTTACCAGGTACATTTGTATATATTATTTTAGAAGGCTGGTATAGGTGCTTAAACCTTAATTTCGACTCGAATTTACCTTGAATATTTCAGTTTAGTTGCTTGTGAACATGTTCTATGTGCACTTTTGGTAATGATGTGCGTTTTTCTCTTTTAATTCGTCTTGTCATTACAAAATGAAATGTCTTCTTATTTGGTCGTAGACTTTTCGGATGATCAATATTTTAACTCCTTGGCTTCTGTAATTTTCTTATGGACCCTCATAATTGTTTTCTTCGAGAAAATTAATTCTTTCTAAAGAGTCTAAGGGTGAATATTTTACAACTTATTCGATATACCAGGTCTTGTACAAATTGTTTCAGATTTTTTTAACTGACACCATTGTCTCGGCAATCGGCTTTTAGGCCAAAGTTACAAGAAAATACGCCTCGTCCGGTCAAAATTACGTCAGTTGGAGTGATTCGTGATTGTTTCAATTAATTTGTGACAGTTTGTTGTACTAAGATTATCACTTTTTTACCCTTGCTATGTCCCACTGTGTGCTTTGTGTTACCGGAAAGTAAGATCGCAGTGGAGGAGGGAGGTTAGGCGCCATAAAACCTGGACCAACCCACCTTTTCCGTTTTGAAATGCATGTACCAAGTCAGCACCATTGAGATCTTCAACTTCTGGTATGTATTTGCCTTGTTACGTCTCTTGTTCTTGGATATATGAGATTGGTCCCGGTTCGGTGGTTTTATCGTTACCTATTACTTGGGGTGAATTTTAGTGAAGTTAAAAATTTGAATAAAAACGCCTAATAAGGATCTTTTTAGTACTATAATTTACTTTATCTTTTATAAACTATTTGATCAGCAAAGGATACATACAATGAATGTGTATAGAAATTTTGCGATCAAAAAACGTGATTTGAAGTGAATTCTCACAAATATATCAACAGTAGCACAAACGCTGAATGATAGAGTCTTATATTTAACTACACATTATTTTGATATGTATTGTACCATACAAATTAAACAAAGGATATATATGATTTAATTAGTGTAAAAGGGAATTGGTCTCCGTTGCAAACCAGAATGGTCAGTTTCTGAATCAATTCATATTCAGAACGGGTCGACGTTACGATACAAAGATCAGTATAAAAGACCATAATATATAATCACAAAAAGAGACGTTTTTTGATCCCTCGAAGTTTCGTTTTGGATTCTCAGCCACCGTTGTAAGAAGGTAAGCACAAAATAAAGACGATCTAAATTTTCATATATCGTTCACAGAAAATATTGTTTCTGATAATTTTTAACATACAAACTTGTGACTCATATTATTTATCTTTAAAAAGCCCAAAAGGGCAGTTTTTTACCTATGCATCTGATATTCGATATACAGACACATGAGGTTGTGATCTATTAAAATTTCAAAACCCTAAAGGGCAGTTTTTTACCTATATGCATCTGCTGATATTTGGTATACAGACACATGAGGTTGTGGTCTATTAATTTAAAATATCAAAACCCAAAAGGAAAGAGACAATTAGAAACATATTAACATGAACGAGGACAACATGAAGAAACGTGCAACAATAAAATGCACAAAAAATGAAGAGCAATTAACAATGCGAACATCATATCGTAACGATATTCCAACTCGGATGCAATCGATCCCAATAACAGCAGAATAACAGCAAAATGCTGTGACGAGAACATCCTCAGAGGAACTTCCGGACGTGATTCGGAGGAACTAAAATCGTTTTTTGTACGCGTGACCCCGTGTGTCACTTTAAGCAAAATGAAGAATCTAAGAATGTCGTAATACCCTTTGATTATTCCCTGTCACTTAGAATCTGTTCAGTTATGACGGCTCTAGAACTTTTGGCAGTTAGTGGGTGTAGGGAACGCAATCAATCAGGCAGATTTATACCATTACAAAACGATTTTATTAGGGTCATTGGTGTTGTTTGTTGAATATTCAAATGTGCATGCAGAGTGTAAAAACAATATCGTTTATTCTTGTATCACTGGTTGAAATGCCACATGTAATACACACATGTAATCATATTCGATGCACACTAAATTATAATAATTATTTATTTGTGTGCGGAAAAAATACATCTGATACATGTTATGATCATGTGGGCAATAGGTAATAATTATTACATTTAGCGATATATTGTGATCAAATATGTTCCACATGCATAAAAAGTGGCGAGTCCTGCTGCGCAAATTATTTATTTTTACAGCTATCAATTGCGGCACATATCTTATTTACATTATAATACACGATGATTTTTCGAAAGTAATACAGTCATGTAAAACCTAATAATGCGTTTTCATTAACATTTAATGTGAGTGACGCATTTAGACGCAAACGATCTCAACCTTTGAAAATTATGTTGACGCGAACGATACACTGACAATATACTGAAACCAAGTCAAAAGGGGAATAACTAATTGAAAACCAAATTCATTCTATTTCCCCATCCTATAGCAACATAAATGTAAACCAGTGTGTCGGTGTCGATGGTATCCACTTTTGGTTCAGCTACTTAAGATCTGGTTTTCAACCAAATATGAAAATCACCTATTTAATCGTGGCGAAGAAGACGTCAAAGTGGCACAAACGGATCCCCCCCAAAAAAACAATAAAATACAACAACAACAAAACACAAAAAAACAACAAAAACAAAAGCGCGTAATCCTTTAGAGGGATGTGTAGCATTGTCCATATTTATTTAAAAAAATGTCATATATAATTTTAATCACTTAATATATATATATATGTTACAGTAAAAGTGTATAATTAGGAATTATACATAATTCCTGAAATTTCAGTAAATATGTATAATTACTAAACAACTTAGGAATTATATATAATTCCTAATACTGACCAGTTATTATACATAATTACTGATTTTTAAAGAATTTTTTATACAAATTTACTGATTTGATTTTAGTAAATTTGTAGAATAAACTACAACCATTATAACATATTTTAACTAAAAACATTGACATTGGTTTATTGTAATCATATAGAAATAAATTTTATAAAGTTCCTACTTTAAATAAATGCACATTAGAATATAAATATAATGCAACAATCTTAATAACAATAAAATAGAATTTTATTTTAAATACTTATACCTCTTGGCAAGCTGAGCTCTATTAGACATATACAATTAGATTAGACAAAAATTTTGTAATTAGCCATAATTTGTGAACATGTTTCTGTATAACTGCTCTTTTGAACCTTAGGGCAAAACCAACCAACATAATATATAAGTCTTGGCCTTTGATCTGTGATTAGTTTTTATTTTTTCTGAGTGAAAACTAGTTGTTTCATTTCCTATCAGACAGTGTGCACAAAAACAAAATCAATGTACTATGGCACAGGCTCAAATGTTTCTAAGCATTGAGCAAACATATGCTCAAAAGTTGCTACAAATAGGGGAAGAAAAGACAAAATTTAAAATATGGACTAGAAAGAAATATGAAGAAATTATTGAGTTAATGTCTAAAGAGCTAACCAACGAGGAGAAGACTCCAGCCTACTATTACCTGCTAAAAAAGTAAGCAAATTTTCTATACTCTTAAAATCTATAATAATTGCATGTAAGTGATGTTTAGAGCGTTTTTTTGTCCCTTTGATCACAAAGTTTTGATAGCAAATTTAAAAACAGAACACATAAAGTTTAGAAATTGATCATGGTTCTATAGAGCAAAGTTTCTATCTGTACTCTTCAGATCTATTAAGTAAAAGTCCATAGGACACCGGCACTGGGTTAATAAGTTCACAGCTCAAACATTTTAGCTAAGGTGATAAGCATGTTATTAGTCATTGACAGTGCAATAAGTTTCACTGGTTTTTATGGTTACTTTTCCTCCTGAGTTACAATGTAAAAAAAGTGTTTTAAAAAAATGTCACCAGTTGTCAGTAGCTAAACCTGATCCTCACCTCCAAAAATAGCAACAGCCTTGTAAGTTGTCCTTTTAATCTCTTACTTCAATCATTCTAGCAATATACTATTGGAACCTCTGCATTCATATTTTTTTCAGATATGAAATCCTTCAGTGTGGAGATGTGCAAAAAATTATTCGAAAACGCAGTTCCAATGACGATGAAATCAAATATTATGTCTGCTTGGAAGATATGTATAACATTGTTCAAAAGGTTCACATTTCCACGGGTCATGGTGGTCGTGACAAAATGATAAAAGAGGCATGTAAAAAGTATGCTAATGTATCAGTTGAAGCCCTGGAACTGTATAAAGAGCTTTGTGAAGAGTGTCAGTTGAAAAAAAGGAAACTGGCAAGGAAGGGTCTGGTTGTTAAACCTATAGTTAGTAAAGAGTTTAATTCAAGGGGGCAAATGGATTTAGTAGATATGCAATCACTTTCATATAATGACTACAAGTTCATAATGGTTTATCAAGATCATATGACAAAATTTGTTGTATTGAGGCCTTTAAAGTCAAAGAAAGCATCGGAGGTTGCAATGCAAGTTTTAGACATTTTTCTTCTACTTGGAGCCCCCACCATCCTTCAGAGCGACAACGGTGCCGAATTCACTGCATCAATTATATCTGAGCTGAAAGATCTTTGGCCAGAATGCAAGTTAATCCATGGTAAACCAAGACACCCCCAAAGCCAAGGTAGTGTCGAACGTGCAAATGCAGACATTAAAGATATGACGATTTCATGGATGCATGATAATAGTTGCAAAGATTGGCCTGTTGGCATCAAATTTGTACAATTTCAGAAAAACATAAGCTTTCATTCAGGGATTAAAAGGACCCCTTACAAGGCTATGTTTGGAGTAGAGGCTCGGGTTGGTTTGTCATCATCTATTCTTCCAGACGAAATAATTGCTAAAATAAGCACTGAAAATGACTTACAGGATGTCACAAATGAAGTGCCCAGGAATGTTGTTGAATCCCAAGGGGAAGAACCCTCTGGAGATGGTGTTCAACTTGAATCGTGCATAGTTTGTCAAATGCCATTAAATGCTAACAAATCATGTTCTAAATGTCAAAATGTTGTTCATGAAAAATGTGGTAAAAATACAGATGGGTCTTTCCTCTGTTGTCTCTGTCTAAGTGAGATACAAATAGAAACTGAACGAGAACATGCTCACCAATCGACAACAAAACAAGCTGAAAAAATGGTTAATAGATCAAATAAAGTTCTAGAGGAGGCTGATGTTGGTGTGAATGTTCTTATACCTATCCCTCAAGTTGATCGTGGTAAAGGTGACCCCAAAAACTTAATGGCTATGGTACATGACAAAACTGAAAAGGGGTATCGCTTAGCTACTAAACATGGCATTCTGTTAGGTTCTTACACCAGGAATCAGTTTGAATTGACAGACTCATTATTTTTGATGCCGACAGACATTTCTACTGATAATTTTATATCGCTGCGACGCGCTGTAAAGGCCGATTCCTTATTCGATGGACAGGGTTTTTCAAAATGTGGATGTTGTGGAAAAAACCGATGTGAAACAAACAGATGTGCGTGTAGAAAAGCCGGGCAAATGTGCAATAGCAGATGCCATCCCAACTTATCATGCAAAAATAAGTGATAATATTTGTAAAATATTTTGTCCTTATTGTGCATTTATTGTAAATATATTGTATTTATCAAATCATTCTAAAAGCATACAATGCTTGTAATATTATTACAAATTCAAATAAAATTTTAGCTGTATATTTCATTTTATAAGTCATTAGGAATTATACATAATTACTGCTTGAAAATTTAGTAATTATGCATAATTCCTGAAAATTTCAGTAATTATGTATAATAACTAAAGAGGCCAGTAATTATACATATTTACTGATTTTTTCAGGAATTATGTATAATTCCTAATTATACACTTTTACTGTAACATATATACCGGTATATACACTGTAGCTGACTTATTGATTATTGGTGTGGATTTTATCACATTTCTAATGAAAAATGAATAATTTATTGGTTTTTATTTAAATCCATATACAATACGAAAGAAGCCGTATCGCACTACTACATGTAGATTTACGAAACTGAAAAGTCATGCACTGTTAGTAATAACTTATTTGATTCCGCCTAAAGCTGAAAAATATATTTCTGTCTTTTTCTGACAAAATATCAAAAAATGGATTTCGACATTGAGTCGTAAATCATCCTAAAAAGTAAATATTTATTTTTTTAAATTGACACCATATATAGGCTAGGCGTTATCTATACATGGCCAATGTACCACAAATAAATTCAATACTCTAGCTATTATTCATAGGTTTTTAAATTCAAATTTATTGTGCTTATAATATATTTCCGGTTTCACTGAATATTTTTCGAAGATAGGAGGACATACACAAAGTTCATAACATGGTAAGATCTTTTAATGTTCATGCATTTATGGATATTTTTTTTATACATGACATTGTATGCTATAATAAAATGCTTCAAAACCCCTGATTTATGTCAAGGGTATAATGTGGGGTATAAAGAAGTTACAGAACAAGGAGATCAAATTTAAATGTCCAATAGAAATGTTTTCTGACTTGGTACTGGCACTGGTTTATATAGCAAACGGTGGGTTGGGACAAATCTCCTTCTTTGAAGTTTTATTTCGATCAGGTATAAAATCTGGTAAAAGAAGTCATGGCTTAAAACATATCAATTAGGTGTGTATTTGTCCATGCAGAACTGATGTGCACCACTTATTTTTATATACATAACATTTTGTATTCATTAGTTTTTTAGATTGCATGCTGATAGCTTTACAATATGTAAAATGGCTGCTTTTGGAGTTAACTGTCAGAATGCAAAAGTGTTCAGTGTGTGTGTGAGTGTGGATGTGTGTGTGAGTGTGTGTGTGTGGTGACCGTCACCGGTGGTGCAGGCGGTAGTGCCTTACATGAGCATGAACCTATCATTTACACGTTGTGTCATTTTTCTTTTTTTATTTGTTGCAATACGAATACACATTTTGTTTCACTTTGTTTATACCATGAGTTAAATACATGAGTCAGTTTCTATGATACAATCACACCGTGGAGAAGGTTGACACATCAGGATACAAGACCCGTAGAGATGATCTTCGAAATGAAGTTCTTTGGCAGTTTGTCTCATTAAAGTATCTAGAGGAAGAATGAAGACTATGGGAGTTTCATTATTTTTTTATATGACCTCTGCAATTTGTTTCTATGTCAATATTCAGGTATTTATATATGATAAAAATAAATGATATAGAATTTCATTTATGTTTACAGACGGAACAATTAACAGAAGAACAAATTGCAGGTAGGAAAAACTAACGCGCTAAGTACATGTAGACCCTTCTTAGTATAGATTTAACAGTATATAATTACTGATAATCAGCTTCTTATCTCATTTATGTAGCATGTTCTCTAGCAGTTGATTAATATTTTGTTGTACGTTTTTGTTTGTTAAGATTTACAAATGTATCCCACAAAAAGTCATGTATATCATGGAATAAACATGCAATAATAGACGCCCCGAATCGGATCCCTTAAATTTTCACATCGTCTCTTCATCCGTCCTTTTTTCGTATATGTGAAGTAAAATTTTTAGAGTACAGATGGCTCAAAGTTGAATTTTTATGCATTGATATTGTACCATTTGGCATTGCTATTAAATTTCATGTAAATCCATCAAATATGTTTGAAAAAGGCTACATATTTCGGCGAAATGGCCCTTCTTGACTTAGTTGATCACTATTCTAGTTTGTTTTAAATTTGTTTTCGTCGATAGTGCATAGGACATTGCGGTGTTCATTTTCTTGACAATATTTCTGTATCACACTCTCTTTTTATCGTCAAACTTCGTTACTCCAGAACTTGCGGGAATTACATCGATTTCATTGGCAAAGCGTCACGCTTGAGACAAAAAATGTTAATACAAGGTTACGTTGCTCCTCGGTTGCTGTCGTCCCGCAAGAAATTTTACAGTAGATGCACCATGTACTCGTAGACAAATATTACGTTTCCATCTCTCAGCTAAGGGTAGATGCTGGTTTGTCATAGGGTTATTTTTTGTCTTCCTTTACCGGATTTGAAACACCGAATTGCTGTAGCAGACAAGAACTGCTTACTATTCTGGGCAACTAAGTTCACTCTCATTACAGTTAGAGTTCGCAATGTTAATTGATATTCATGCAGTAGTTTTGTTTTCCGTGTTTTTTATATATGTTGTCCGTTTTTTTCGTCCTGTCCTTGTTTGTGTTTTATACTGGTTTTGTAATTGCCCTTTCGGACTTAAGACATTTGGATGTCCTATTGGTATCTCTGCTTCTTCAATTTAACTCAGGTTTTATATACGTGGTATTTGAATAATTATTATAATAATCTTGACATTTTGGATAGAATCTTTGAAAACGCCCTATAAACATTACAATGGGTCTCAGTATATTTTGAAAAGTTAAGGGAGTCAACCGAACTCAGTCTGCACTTTCGTCATCAGCCTATTAGATTCTTCTTAAAGAAAAGAAAACAGTACTATAAACATTTTAGCTTAACTTGAGTTATTCCCCTTTTCACGGAAAAATGTATTTAAATGATGTGATGTTAAATTCAATACGAGCTTTTAGCGCATTCGTATCTCGTAAACAAATTTTACGGATCAAAAATATCCAGATCAGTTCTGTGCTTTCACTGTGTGCTTTATACTAAAGTAATAATCATACCAAGTTTAGTTATAATCTGTGCAGCAGTTAATTAAATTAACGACGGATGACGATTACAATGCCAGCAGACGACGGATGCCAAGTGATGACAATTGCTCATGTCGATCTTTGGTCCAGATCCTCTGAAAAGGGTGAATAAGTTGGACACGGCAGTTTTTTTATCAGGTTGAATTGGGGATCAGATCAACCCGAGTAGAACAAAGCTGATTGAAGATGAATACTTTTAAAGCATATTAAAAAAACAATAATTTTAATCCCCCATATTATACATAAATGTATATTCACCTGTCCAAAGCAAGTCTTAATATGTTTATATCGCACATTTGGTTTTTCATTTTATAGCAAAAAGTGTCATTATAAAAGAAAAGCTGATCGATGTTCATATTTACTTGGATTCAAATCTAATTATCTTTTACGATCATGACATCTTAATCATTAAGTCTTTTTTTTTTTCTTTTTCTAGAATTTAAAGAAGCCTTCAGCCTGTTTGACAAAGACGGAGATGGCACCATTACAACAAAGGAACTAGGAACTGTAATGAGATCACTAGGTCAGAATCCTACAGAGGCTGAACTTCAGGACATGATCAATGAGGTCGATGCTGATGGTAGGTGAATATTAGACTGAAAGCAAAGGTAAACCATTGGGGCAATCATATGCCGTTATTCTGAAAAAAAAACATAGACAAAATCGGGTGACATAAAACCATCACAACGAAACAAGCCACAAAAATAGCAAACAAAATACTAATATTACAACCATAACGCAATCAGCAACTTGAACTCAAGTTAAAAAGATAGTGAACTCAGATGCTCTGGAAGATGTAGCAGTTTACCCGTCTCTTTCCCAACGGTCGATATTGTATGGGTCAAATTCAGTAAAGTAGGACTTGAACTCTTCACTTAAGCTCCATTTCACACTACATGTGTGTTCATAGTGATAGAAATTCCGTATAGCTAGCAGTTAAAAAAATGCAACTTGCCATAATATGTGACAATTTGGTCTTGTAATTAGAGTTGTAACATTTTAAATATCAATATGTTTTGCATCTAATCGTTTTAACTCCAGGAAACGGGACAATAGACTTTCCAGAGTTTCTTACTATGATGGCAAGAAAAATGAAAGACTGTGACAGCGAGGAAGAACTTCGAGAAGCATTCCATGTGTTCGATAAAGACGGTAACGGATTCATTAGTTCGGCAGAACTTCGTCATGTGATGACGAATCTAGGAGAGAAATTGACGGACGAAGAAGTTGACGAGATGATAAGAGAGGCTGACATTGATGGAGACGGTCAGGTTAACTATGAAGGTAATATGAAAATTCGTCTCCAGAATTCATGATCAAACCATTATCATATTCACTGGTCTTAAAATTGATAGTGTATATTGATAGGGATGTTCATCCGTCATAATGATTCCGTTTTTTCCCTTATCTTTAGGATTCCATTCTCTTATCAGCACTTCCTCCTAAAACACACCACGGATTTTAAATGAAACTTTATTTTAAGATTTGATCTGATTGAATTTTGTGTTTTCCCCATGTACCAAGACATGGTCCGATGAGAGCCGGTGGTGTAGAGGTTAACGCATCGGGCTTCTAACACCAAGGTTCTTGGTCCTTCGGAACGAAAAAAAGTTTTCCCATGTCTCGGGAGAGCAATACAATGTGCACGTTAGAGAAACCCTTGATAGAGTTCGATGAGAGTATGCTCAATGTGGTTCACTACAAAGGCATCACAGTCATTCGCAAGAGGGAATTAAAGAAGCAATAAGCTTCTTTTCCTAGCAATCCAGTATAAATAAATATCTTTAAACTAAGACATGGACTTTGCAATTGACCTACAAGTGGGTAACCATTTTGAAACCATCCCCCCCATAAAAAAAAACACCAAAAAGATTTTTATTTAACTTGCACAAAATCTTTGTAACATTATTGGATTCTGCATCTCCTAAATGATTGATTGTTTGGAGGACGGATCGAGGCGGGTGTACATGTATTTATGTACAAAATTACAATACCAAAACGTGGTTAAAACGGTTAATTTGGATATGTTATATATCGATATTTCAAGGAGTAACCTCTCATCAGTAGAATTTAAATCAAACATTGGAAGGTCAAATTCCAAAACTGTTGAAAACGAAAAGTACTTAAAACCAAAACGTTCGAACAGTGAAGCCAAGGCTTACATTTTTTCTAGTTATTAACCTTCAGATATACATGTATTTGACTTGCCATGGTCGAAATGGTAAATTTGTTTTTGTACACGTATCCTGTCTAATTTGTAGGTGTCGGTCATTAGATAACTCCTAAAAGTTGGTGCGTGCCTTATTTTTATACCTTTTAATAATGTATTCAATACATTTACATCCCAGCTCCTTTGTTCTAACAGGGGTGATCTGAGCCGGATCATCCCTCGGAATACCCTGTTCTACTTTTTCAACTCTATTGTTCCTTTTGTTTTGTTTTTCTAAGCACGTTTTTTTTTAGAAATGTTTTTTATCATTTTATTGTTATTATGAGGACGCGGTGTGTCAGTAAAAGATCACCCCGACGGCCGGAGGCCGGAGGGGGTGATCTTACTGACACACCAAGTCGGAATGTAATAACTATTACGAAACTTTGAAATGTTTTCCTTTTTCTAATGAGCTATTGCCAGTACTTGGCATCCGTCGTCCGTTAACTTTTTCCAAGATAAACTTCTTTGACAGCATACAATGTCAGTCCAATTGCAGCTACACTTGGTACATTTTCGTATATTTACACACATATATAGATGTTTATTGGCTTGGATGCTACAAAACTACTGTTTCGATTTGTGATTTTTTTAACAATGGCCACCATGGCTGAAAAAAGAACATAGAGGGAAAAAATCAAAAACGATCACATTCTTGTGTGATTTAGTGATAAGAACCTCAAGATCTACCAAACCTGAATTTCCATTTTTAGCTCATCATCACTTGGAGTCCGTCGTCCGTCCATCCGTAAACTTTTTGAAACATTATTTTTCTGACACCATGAATACAATTACATGTACAACTAAACTTGGTACATATACAGTTGTTTATTGGCATGGGTGGTACTAAAAAGAACAGAGGGATACATGGTAGCCTTTTGCAAATAACTCATAACCAATAGCAGATATCAAATTTCTGTTAAGAGGCAAAAGAGTTTATCACCTCAAAGTCTACATTTCCTGAAATTTTGAAGAAGATTTAGTATTTTATGTAGGGGTTTTTGCCTTTTTTCTTAATTATTCAAATTTGCACATTTTTAGCTCCATATCTTGAAAACTATAAAGAAAATATATTTGAAAATTTAAATTGCATATTGTTAAACACATCAAGATCTACAAATTATATAACAGGGTCAAAGTTGTAGGACAATTCCTTTTAAGAACTATCCCCCTTAGGAAGTGGACATTAACTATTGTAACAGTCTTTCCTTATTGTATTGTAAACTGTAAAGGCAAAGAAAAACTTTAAAATGACAATATCGTCAAGTTAGTTAAGTCATTCAAACAATTCAAATAAATAAAAGTTTTTAAATGACCCTTATAAGGGTGTGGATTGGGTTTACAGAATAGAGCATAAAGGCCAAAAAAGTTAACAAATAAACAATATTGACACCAAAAAAACTAAAGAATGGAGAATAATGACCCTAACAGAATAAAGAATAAAGTGAAAAGTGGCCAAAACCTTAACAGAATAGAAAATGATAGGAAAGAAAAAATACAGAATAAAGAATTTAGGACACCCCCAACCACTCCCTTGTTTATGCCTTTTACAATTAAAGCTGGCAAACTGCAGAGAATAATAAAACGATTTTAATTGCGTATTGATCAGCTAATTAGGGTCAATTAGGGTCCAGACATAGAGTAGCGTTCGTCCTACAGTATAATAGCGAGCACAGCTCGTAGCGGGCATTTTTCTCCTTAATTGTTATTTTTCGGGTTTTGTTCGGGCCGTTTCTAAAATGGACATGAAAAAGAAAGTAAATTTGTAGACCTTCTCGGGACTTTACCTAGAAATGTATAAAAAACGTCATTATAATTCATTCGGATTTATCTCGTGTTTCGAGACTTTTCCTTAACGTTATGCTTTTCATGTCAAAGCGATTGCCAAATTTTAGAAAATTGCCCGAACAAAGCCCGATTTTGAGGCCGAAATGCAATGAATGAAGATATATTTGGGTGTTTTGGAAAGGAAAATCATCCGTGAAACGAATTATATAGGAAAACGTATGAGATCAATGATTTATTAAAAGAAAATCGAAATGAAGAAAAGGAGTGTGGTGAAAATAGTATCTCCCTTGTTAGCTCACCTGGCCAAAGGCCATGTGAGCTTATTCCATCACTATGCGTCCGTCGTCGTCCGTTAACAATTTCAAAATTCTTTTTCCCTGCACCACTGAACCAATTTAACTAAAACTTTACAGGATTGATATATAACATGTTGGCAACAAACGATCCTCATTTAAAAATGATTCGATAAAAAAACATGGCCGCTGTTACTAAAAATAGAACATAGGAAAAAATCACTTAAAATGGCTTATAACTCAGCAACTATAACAGATAGAAAAAATCCGAAGGATCTTAGGCTCTTCAGAATCAAAAGCTCTACAAAAGTCTCCACTGGGTCGAAGTTGTCAGATGACCCCTTATAGGAGTTACAGCCCCTTAAAGGCGAAAAATAGTGTTTTTGGCCTATAAAATAAAAACTATAATTGCAGATAAAGAAAAGCTGTTGCTTGCTAAAATGATCAGCTCATTTAGCTCTACAAAAGTCTCCATAAGGTCAAAGTTGTCAGATGACCCCTTGTAGGGGTTACAGCCCCTTAAAGGCGAAAAATAGTGTTTTTGGCCTATACAATGAAAACTATTGCAGATAGAGAAAAGCTGTTGCTTGCTTAAATGTTCTGCTCTTTTAGCTGTACAAAAGTTTCCATAGGGTCGAATTTGTCAGATAACCCCATATAAGGGTTACAACTCCTTAAAAGTTGAATAATAGAGTTTTTTGCTTATTTAGAATGGAACTATTGCAGATAGAGAAAAACTTTTTCTTGCTGAAAAATTCAGCTCATTTAGCTATACAAAAGTCTTTATAGGGTTGACATGAGGACCAGGTGAGCGATTGGGGCTCCTGGATGCCTCTTGTGTTTTTTTCGTACCGTACATTGACTCTATATATTGATAGAAGGGAGCAAGTCTCTGTGTGTCCACATTGTTCCCGATCGCGATGTACAGGATTCAATTAGCGGGGGCGTAGATATGGCTGCCATCTCTCTGTTATAAGCTAACATGCTTTAGGTTAATCATTGATGTCAGGTGACCCTTAATTAAACTTATTGCCCTTCAAATATAGAAACAAGTTTTTGGTTTTACCTTTTAGCCTAAAAATTCAAGCATTTAAGTCAGATGAGTGATTAAGGCTCCCTGGGAGCCCCCCTGTATCGTTTAAAATGTGCATGTGCCAGTGCTTTGAAATAAATAACAACAGCCAGTGTATTTTTCCGATATTTTTCAAGATTTTCTTCTTCAAACGCCAGCGGGGTATTTGTCATGGCAAATACCCCGGCCCATGACAAATACCACGGTACTTGGAAAATAACCTAATCTAAAAATAGCGCCGCGTAACATTTGTGCGAGTAATTTTCAAGCATCATATAAATTTGAGTTTGTATCTTATATTATATACAAACATAAAACAACGCTAGGATTTTATGATATTCGGTGGAATTAAACGAATATATATATCCGCGTTTGAAAAATATTTGTCTTTTGCAAAAGTAAACAACCAAAAAATTGCCGATTTTCAACCATGTACTCTTATAAATTGTCTAATCGCGTGTTAGTTAAGTTTAGTGCTCCAATATTGGAGATACATTCAGGATAAGACGTTAAACTTAAACGGTTGAAACTACGTTTCATTCCCCTCAAACAAAACACTCCGATGAAAACAATGAAATCTGTTGGCGTGTTGCCACCAAGTAAAAGTATTGTTACAAAATAAGGCAATTGCATGTCAAATGGAAGACTCTTACATTGATTCATTTAAAAACATTCATTACATTTAAAGAATGCCATATACGATGTATAGTCGACCCCTTTTATTGATAGATTCAAGTTCCTGTGGTATTTTTCCTCGGATGACCTCAGTTATACATGTAAAAACAACATGGTTCAAATTGAAAACATTAAGGAAAATCCCTAACTTATGTGTAAGGACAATAATGGGATATTAATGACACCATCTATGAGCATCCAATTCACCATTGACCAAGGATTGTTTTGTAATATTTTTTTAATAAATATTTACAAATTGTTATTGTTGTTTTATATTTTTTGTGAATAAAGATAGGAAGTTGTTTTTCTTTTTAATATTTTATCTTAAAATTATGCCTTGCCAGCAAGATTTTGGGACATAGTCATACTTGTTTGGTGTAATTGACTTTCTCTTGGTCTGCTTGTGGCGATTGATAGTAAGCCAAGACAGCAAATCTTCAGAGAGAAAAAACAACTAAAGACAACTATTTCCTGCTTAAATAATATATTAATCAATTGGGAAAGCCATAAACCACTGAGAACAAGCATTTGTTATACTTTAAATAAAAGTTTTTTAATATTTCACTTATTTTCTTCAAAAATAAAAATAATCGCTCGCTCGCCTCACTTTTACATTAAAAACCAGAAAAAAAACTTTTTAAAAATTAAAAAATCGCTCGCCTAAAAAAAAATCAGTCGCTCCTAAAAATCAGATTTTCAAAAAAAAAATTAATAAAAATAATTTCGCTCGCTCGCTCCTTTTTTTAAAAGTCAAAATCCAAAGAACAAGAAATTAATTCTGTGTGGCCTAAAGTAAAAAAGTATATACAATATCTAACAATGTTTTCTTATCTTTTCAGAATTTGTGAAGATGATGCAATCAAAATAAACAACATGCAACTGGTTCGAAAATGCGTTTTAAATATCATTTTATCATATTGATTGTAATTATTATATTCGTTCGAGCATTCTATACTTTGAAGGTATATTATTTTGTAACAAAAATAATAAAAATTGTCACAATGTCTTGTATGTGAATGTATTTTTATGGACAAATAATAATATAGAGAGATTCAAAGTAAGAATGTAACCAAATCAAAATCTTTTTTTTTTAATATGTATGAAACGGACTTCTTGATACTTCTAAGAATAAGGGATTACAAATTTGTTCTAACCTTTAATCTCGATCTCCGTTATATTGTTCCTTTCACTAGATATATTTTGTGCTTTCAAGTTGGTGACATATTCCTAGGACCCTGATCTTTAGGACTCAATAAATTCTAGAAAATATTTTTATAATAAAATTTACATGGTTATATCAGAATTGACATCCAAAGAATAGGAAACACATAGGGAGTTTAACTTTTAATTGCTAACTTCTTTCTTTATGTGAAGCGAAATTCTATCTGTTCCAACTAATAAAGTTAACGTAACGCAACTGATTCAATACTTCAGGACTTTTGCAATGCATAATGATATCTGTGATAGAGCGTGTGGACTGACTCATGGTGTTACAACACAATGTTATTTTATCCTTTTGTTGTTTTCGTCACGCAAACAACAAAAACAAAACAAACAAAATCAACAAAAAAATCCCCCCCCCCAAAAAAAACCTTGACTCAAGCTAGCGAACAATTGTAGCGAACAATTAGGGGATAAATCTTAAAACCGAAAAACTACAAATTACCAAAACGTAACAAAACACCTTTAAATGTATAAAATAGCTTTCATAAAGCTAAAAGTACGTTTCTAATGTTAATGTCATTCTTATGCAATGAGTAAATCATATTATTGAACTTTCGAAAGCTAGCAAACGATTACAGCGAACATTTAGCGAGGAGGTCGTCTTCTATTTAGGACGACCTACAGAGATTGCGCCACAAAATGATCGCTGCCGTCGTATAGCCGACATGCAGGGCTACCTATCGACACTAACCGACACAGGGCTTATCGTGCAACCTTTGGGGGTTTAGGTAGGTTGAAGTTGGTACAGCGGTCCGGATGGAGGGGGGGGGGGGGGGGTACACTAAACTGCCTTTGGTGAAGTTGCATAGAGATTGTTGCCGTCGTATAGCCAACATACAGGGCTACCTATTGACACTAACCGACATAGGACTTGTCGTGCAAAATTTTGGGGTTTAGGTAGGTTGAAGTCGGTACAGCGGTCCGGAGGGGTGGCCCTTCACTTAACAGCTTTTTATTCTTTTTATCAATGTTTTTAATAAGTCGTTCTTTAATAAGACGTAAAGAATTGATAATCAAATATTTATTATCGAATCATATTTATTCGGTAATATCATGGGATTTAACAGCTTGGAAAAGAGGTCACGAACCTATCCAATTTTGTTTCCTTATTCTATACCTTTAACTATGATCTTTTCATTTCCAAAGCATCAAATTGAAATCTATTTATTTTCAATAATAGTAGCGAACATCCTTAAGTTTGAAATCATTGATCAAAGTATTCAACAAGAGAAAACAATGCAAAATTTCAATTTTCAATATCAACGCAAACAATCAGAACAGAATGAAAATCATCGTACAACATGTTCACTTACATGTACGTCCCTTGAGTGTCTTGTTCGTGGTTCAAATCCTATGGATTTTTCAAACAATAAACAACGCATGCAATGTTTAAATACAAGAACTGATCCGCAAAATTAACGTTAAGTTTTATCTAATAGGCACTGTATGGAAAGAGCGAAAGGGAAAAACGGTTGATTTCTGTGCCCCGGTGTAGTTGACTCCTGTGTCATTGTTGTATTGTGGGTAAAACAGACGATTGTAAACATCAGGAAGACGAAAATAAGTCATTTAGGTAGAAACATAGATATACTAGTGTTGTTAAGGTTCATTTGTGGTTTCTTACTTGTCACTCTATTGTTTTTTAACAAGTTTTAAATCAATAGATAAATAATGTAAGAAATATCGCAATGAAAAAACAAAAAGTTAAAATGTTGAAAATCGCATAATTCTTTGGTACATCTGTAAACAATCAGTAAGTGTAAATATTCTTTATAATATTTTAGAACATATTCTACTGTCGAAGATTAGAAATTGTCCTCTCAAATGATTTTACAGCTGTGTTTAACTTATGAGGCGAATGTTTATTGTGTGCCCTGCTGCTGTTAAGTTCTGTGCACGCTGTAGTTTATTTGAGAGCAGTTTTTAAAGTAGCGAAAGTTTATTTATGTGTTCTGATAAAACTTATCAGAATAGAAAAAGCCTTTAATTTATAGAAAAACTCAATTCTAAGTAGCAGTTTGCGTTTTTATACGACCGCAAAATTTTTGCGATCGTATTATGTTATGGCGATGTCGTTGTCGTTGTCGTCGTCGTTGTCGTCGTCGTTGTCGTCGTCGTTGTCGTCGTCTGTAGACACTTTGGTTTCCGTGCGATAACTTTAGTTGTAGTTATCCAATTAATATAAAATTTGGATATGATGTTTATAACCACTAAAGGAAGGTTGGTATTGCATTTGGGGTTTCTGGCCCCTACCGTTTAAGAAAAAAGGGCCAAAAGGGGCAAAAATGGGTATATTGACAAAACCTCTGTAGAATGTTTATTTTTTATCTGATTTTGATCATTCTTTTTTTATTGTATTCCTCTTTAAATTCTGTCAACAAAATGTATCAACGGCTTTGATGTATCTTGTACTGTTACATTGCCACTAGGGGTAAAAAAAGGGCCACCCCCAAAAAATCGACTTTTTTATTTGTGGTCCGATTTTCAAAATCTTTTTTTCATTGGAATCCTTGTGAAAATCCATGCCTGCGTTTTTCAATCAGATTTGCAATATCTCTTACCGTTTTTGAGAAATTAGGGGTCAAAGGGGCCAAAAACACCGTTTTTTAAGTTTAACAAGGCAAATAGTTTTAACCCAAAAATTAAGTTGTAGTGGACCTGCCAATTGTTATGAAGTTTTAATATGATGATTATATCCACTAAAGGAATGTTGGTTTTGTATTTGGGGTTTGTGACCCCTTCTGTTTTAGAAAAAAGGGCAAAAAAGGGCTAAAACGGGTGTATTGACAAACCTGTTGTAGAATGTTTATCATTCATTTGATTTTGAAAATTCTTTTTTTACTGAATTCATCATTAAATTCTATATACTAAATGTGTCAATGATTTTGATATGTTTTTCACCATTACATTGCTACAGGGGGGCTAAAGACAGGCCACGCCCATAAAATCAACTTTTTTATTTATTGTCCGATTTTCAAAATCTTTTTTTCATTGGATTCCTTGTGAATTTTTCTCCCTTTATTTTAATCAGATTTGCAATATTTTTACTGTTTTTGAGAAATTAGAGGTCAAAGGGCCAAAATTGTAAATTAATACATGTTTATAAATAAGGCTTTTTGTATTAGATGTTGATGTAAAATGTGTCAAAAATGCTTTTTTAAGTCCACCACAGGATGCATGTGTCAAAAAGCTTTGTAAGTCCACCATGGGCTTCATGTGACCAAAGCATTGGACTATCCATACTAGGCCTCCAACGTTCAGGGTTCAACTTGTTGCGGTCGTATCATGCTGCGCTCGGCGTAGCTTTTTATTAATCTTAATTTGATGGAATATCTTATGAAAGGTTAACAAAAAAACTACAATAAGTAACTGATTTGTTGTTTTGTAAACACTCAATAAAAAGGGTTGAAGAAATGCTGTCGTTTATTTCCGAGTTCACGAATGTTGATTTCTGTGCAGCAAAAATTGTTGTAGTTTATTTCTGTGCTATTTATTTTTATTATAATTAATTTTTATTGTTTGATGTTATAACATGAATGTGCTTTAAATACAGGCTAGAGGCACTAATGGAAATATTTTTTTTTTGATTTCAGAAATATAATATGGATAAATTAAAATGCGAATATTGTGATTTTTTTCTGGCATATTCAACGACACAATTTTGCATTTTGTCCATAACCATCCCAAGGAAAAAGTAAATATCAAAATTAGAGTGGATGAGAAAAAGAACAAGTTTAAACATTTAAAATTTGATTTGAGACCAGAAGATGAAATTTTAAATGGAAAAAAACATTGTACCAAATGAATAAAAAATTTACAATAACCGTTGTTGACTTTGATGATGTTTTGGAACCCCCATTGTCTATTGAAGTTGGGTATAAAACTGTTAGTTTTATTGTTCGGAAATGTTATTTTCAAATGTAATCATAAACAAACCGGGAAATTATCGAGACAGTTTTATTTTGCCAATTTCGCACTGACATTGCTGCACCTAAATTGAAAAAAATACACGGCGCGATATGTGTCCTCCATTTTAGTCTAAATGGACAATACGATTACTGTGCAAATTTAAGACTGTTAACTAAAACTCAGTAGTCCTTCCAGGAAAAGCAAAGACGGTGCGAAAAAAAATCCCAGGTTTACAGCCTACAAAAATAACTCAATACATACTATTCTATTCTATTCTGTATAAATATAGATTTTATCACCAATTAATTTTGTCGTGTTTTGTTTAAAAGAGCTTTATATATTATTTTTGTAATTTATAGAATAAGTAAAAAATTAGATGGTTTAGACAGGAATTGTAAATGAACACTTGTTTTAAAATTATCCTGGGGCCGTGTTAACGAAGGTGTCCTAGGATTGGGACATGTCTAAGGATGGTCTTTGGACATGTCTCGGTCCTAAGTCGTGTTATTGAAGGCATCCTAAAAATGGTACGTCCTAAATTTGGTCCGTAATTAAGGTTGTAAAAATTGTTGTCCTAGGACCATCCTTGTGACTTTAAATTTAAAAAAAAGTGTCTGAAATAGGTTTTATCCCCTGGAATTAGGGTTGTATGTGGCCCAACTCTCATTTTTGATATTTTACTTTCTACATTTAGCAAACTAAGATATTTTTGCCATCGATTAAATTTTCCCAATAGTGACCCATATATTGGCGTTTTACCAGTTACATTTCGACGATATTCTAATATATGTCATGTATGTAGTACTAGACTTTTGAAATCAACATTTAACAGTTCATGTGGATATTTGCTTCCCAAACCTAGGAATTTACTTTTGGTATTAGTGATAAGTGCAACGCGCAGAACAAAAATGAATGAAGAAATGCAATGATATTGCAATACATTATTTTTATTCTCTAAAAAAACCCAAAGGCAATGCAATAAAAATGCTGAAATCAATTTTGCATTTGAAAATGTAAAACAAAAATTCAAGTTTTTTTTCAAACGCCTTCACATCGGCGTAAATGCATGACATATGGCTATTCAGGATTATCTTAAATTCGTATAAGGATGGTCCTATTTAAGGTTATCCTAAGATGGTTTCGTTTAAAATCCTTGGACGCGTCTAAGGATGATCCTTTCTACATCCTATTTTAAGTCATAAGACATTGTTTAGGATACAGCTTAGGACAGCTTCATTAACCTGTCCCCTGGTTTAGAGTTAGAAATAAAGTTATATTTCCATTATTTGATCTGATTTTCTATGGCCAAGTATTTATAACTCAGAACGAAACATTCGCAACCACACAAATAAACTTCCGCGGGCTCTGAAATATACATTCGCATGTCGAAAATCAGCACAGAAATATACATTCGCGGTGCAAATTTTAACACCTACTCTTATTTCATCGATCTGTCTTGAACCTTTGCATAACTAAACTTTATTTATCATCAATAGAGTTCTATATATACTTAAATACACGATGAACAGTTTTTGTTCACTTTAATTTCATCTGCAAGTGTTTTTTTTATGTATTTTTTCCAAAAAAACGTGTTTTATTTATAAATTTATGATTTTTGGTGATCAAAATAGCTTATGATATTAAAATGCAAGTAAAAGTTGAATAAACTAAATCGTTAATATCTAATGTTGAAATCACCGACAATGCAGGATATGTAATTATTCAATAATTAAGTAAAAAGGCAGAAATACAGACGACTTCATTTTGAGCACAGCAATAAACTACATCGGGGCACAGAAATCAACCGTTTTTCCCTTTCGCTCTTTCCATACAGTGATAGGTAGACTCAATTGAAAATGAACGCGACTTAATTATTTTATATGATGTTTCTCTTTATTTCTGCTTAACAAAACAAAACCGTTATACGGTATGTTATTATTTGAAATTAAGATCTCAAATTAAAATATGCAAATTATCCAAAAGATGATGTTACCAGGGAAAGAATGCCAATTTGAGATTGCCTGATGAAAAATTTATTGATGGCAGACAAAATCAACGTGAGTTATAAAATAGGACAACAAAGATCCAATTTGTATGAACCTTTTTGTGGTCTTTGTACTTACGGTATCCAATTAACAAGAGGCTTCGATGATCCTGAATCGCTCACTTGATTTCAATGACTGATGAATAAAGGTAATAACAAAATTACCGAACTTGGAGAATCAATCTCAAATGTCCATAAGACGAGACAAAACAAAGAATACATACCGGAAAAATGAAGATCGCAATGGTCCTGACTTGGTACAGGCATTTCAAAAGAAATGGTGGGTTAAACCAGGTTTTAAGGCGCGTCAAACCTCCCTCTTCCATTGCGATCTTTGGGTCCGGTAGTTACACACAACTCAACAGGTTTGTGATGATATATAAGGGATGCTAAGGTGATCATCTCAGTACATCAATCAGCCAAACACTAATCAAAGCAAGAACTAACCATTTCGTCCAACATGATATTGAATTTTTCTACCAGTGGCTGATAACGTAGTAAGATTTTTTTAGAGATCGTATTTTCTTATAACCTTGGTCTAAATAGTCGGTTACGGAGAAAGCGGTGTCGGATACAAAAATCTGAAAAATGTGTACAAGCCCTGGCATATCGAATTAGTTAACCACCGTAAGCAGGTGACGTTGGTATGTTCCATTTCAGGTTAGGATCGTAAATTTTTGAACTGAGATGACCACCCGGGTCAAATTCGAGATGTAGATCAAAGAATGATGTAAAGCAAGTGGATTCGGTGTTTTTTTTAATCTCTAGCTCTGGAGGATATATTGAAGGAGTCCATCTGCCAAATGACGAGTTGTTGACATAGAGGACGTCATCAATAAATCTGAAAATGAGATTAAATGACCTTGCCTCTTTTATCTTCTTGTTCTATATGAGTTCCTTAATAAATTCAGTCTTGTAAGAGTATAAAAACAAGTCGGCGAGGAGAGGAGCAAAGTTTGTGCCCATAGGAATGCCGACTTGTTGTTGTAAAATATCTCCTCCAAATATGACAAATATGTTGTCAATAAGGAAATCAAGCAAACTGCAAACTTGATCCAAGTTGTTACAGATCTGATCTTTATAAGATGTTTTGTAAAAAATGTAGAATTATAGCCTAAAACAACAAAGTTCTTTGAATTCAAAAAGGCCTTTTCAATAAGGTTTTTCCAGTCGACACTTAAGTTTTTCGTGTGGCAATGTGGTGTACAAAGTTGAAAAATCGAAAGTTTTCAAAGAATGAACCTTAGAGAATGACCGGGATTTAAAATCATCTAACAAATCTTTTGAGTTCTTTAAAATCCACATATGATTAATTCCACTATGATTATAAATAGTGTCACAGTATGCTTGTTGTTCTTCTTTGACAGCAGACAAGATCTTAGTAAGTTGAACGGACAATTCTGTAGTTGAATACGCGTACGATGAAGATCCAGCTATATACCTTTCTTTGTACGGATGTTTTGAAGTTTAAGTATCCAGTTGATGAAAAGAAAATGAAGGAATCTAATAATAATAAAGGTTCATATAACCGAAAATTTAAGCAAACAAATGCGTTTTGCTATTTTAATTAAGCTTATTTTGCAAGACAAAAAACCCGAAAGTTAACAATTAGGGGCCATACTTGTATAAGGGGTCATCTGCCAGCTTCATCGTGTTGGATATTTTGAAGAGCCAAGTGAACTGAAGGTTCAAGCGAGCAGCAGTTATTTTCTATCTGAAACAGTTTTCATTTTTAGACAAAAACACGAAAAAAACAAAATTATTTTTAACCTCAAAAGGGCCACAACCCCTATAAAAGGTCATCCAACACTTTGGCCAATGGAGACTTTTGTGCTCAATGAGCTGAAGGTTTAAGCAAACAACACATTTTCTCTATAGGTTTTCATTCAAAATTACAAATAAAAAAACGCAGGTAAAAACGGTTAATTTTGATATTCTATACAATGTTTATCGATATTTCAAGGAGTAACCTCTCATCAGTAGCATTTAAATCAAAACATTGGAAGGTCAAATTCCAAAACTGTTGAAAAAGAAAAGTACTCAAAACCAAAACGTTCCAACAAGGAAGCCAAATCCAGCAACGAGGATATCGACCATGTGCATTACAAGTAAATCTGGTGTTTTAAACAATTTTGAATTTAAAAAATCGAAAATTTCAGCGACAAAAATATTAGAAATTTTATGGTAAATCGTGTCAGACAAGTCTGTCGACCAGGGTTGTGATTACCCTCTGGGACCTCTGGTCCACCAGCAGCGGTTATCGCCCAGTGGTTTCAAAATTACAAATATCATAACGCGGGTATAAACGATTAGTTGACTGAGTATTACGATCATTGTTGTTATTCCAAAAATTGTGTTGATCAAATATGGATTCTGAAGAATCGGAGATTCTATTCTCAAAATGAGTTTTATCTTGAAACAGCATAAAATTTTCAGATTTATCCACTCTTAACACTTATATTCCGCATGAACAACTCAAATCACGAATCATAAATGCAGGTGGGTTTTTTTTTCAAAAAGAATGCAAAATGCAGGTACAAATATCTGGTAGTCGATTACAGTAAGACTTATTTGTCATCAATGAGTCTAAGAAAAAGAACAAATAAAAAGAACACCAAATAATCGACATGCTCCATTTATTTTCATATCGACAACAAATTTGTTCAGTTTGGTGGACGTGTTTTTCAGCAAACAATATGTATTCAAATGGGCAAAAATTGTGCACCTTTGCATGCTGATTGGTTTCGTCATTCATATGAAGCAAACTTACAATTTTTTCTAGACAAAAATGATCGTAGACTAGCTCTCTCTTTGAACCTCACGTTCCGTTAAATTGATGATGTCCTTTCACTGAACAATTCTCGATTTGATGACTTTCTCCATATGGAACTTGAGATAAAGTACACAACGGATTCTAGTAAGTCTGCTTCATATTTAGATCTACATCTCAAAATTGACTCTGAAGGAAGATTTTTAACAAAGCTCTATGAAAACTGTGATGACATCAACATGTCAATCGTAATTTTTCCCTTTTTGTGTAGTAACATTCCGTCCGCTCCTGCTTATGGAGTTTTCGTATCACAGTTGATTCGTTTTTCCAGAGTGTCACGTTAGACACAGAAATTGCTAACACGGGGTTGTGTTTCTCCACGGTTGCTGTCTTCACTCAAGAAATTTTACGGTAGACACCATGCACTCGTCAACAAATATGGGATTTCTATCTCTCAAATGAGTGCAGATGTTGGTTTGTCGTACAATTTTGTTTTGTCTCCCTTTTTGACAGGATCTGACACACTGAATGGGAAATTAACAACTCTACGGGTGTGCTATAGAAGGAAGGAATCGTTTACTCTTCCGGAGCACCTGAGTTCACTCTTGTTACGACTGAGTTCGCATCGTTGATTTCCGTTCGGTTGATTTTGTGGTGGTTTTTTGTTTCTTCGTGCTGTTCTTGTTCAAGTTTACTGGTTTTGTCGTTGCCCTTTCCGACTTTTGACACTCGAATGCCCCATTAGAGTATCTTTGCTTCTTTGTAGAGCTTTTATACAAACAATACCTTTTCTTTATCTGCAATAATTCATTATATAGGCCAATTAATAAATGCTATTTTTCACCTTTAAAGGGCAATAATCCCTTTAAGGGGTCATCGGACAATTTTGATCCAAAGGAGACTTTGTAGTGCTCAATCATGTAAAGGTTTAATTAAGCAACAGCGTTTTTTCTATCTAAAACATTTATCATCCTTTAGTCCAAAAACATGAAAAATGTTATTTTCACCTTTAAAGGATCATAACCCCTATTAGGGGGTCATCTGACAACTTCGACCCTATGGAGATAAAGGAAATAACAAAACTACCGAGTTTGAATGATCAATCTCATAGTCCAGAGAAAATGACAAAAACGAATCAGTCATACAGGAGAATTGGTGGATCGCAATGGTCCTGACTTGGTACAGGCATTTCAAACGAAATGGTGGGTATAACCAGGTTTTATGGCGCCAAACCTCCCTCTTCCATTGCTATCTTAGGATCCGGTAATGACCATAGAACACAACATAGTTGTGAGACACAATAGGGATATTGAGGTGATCATTTCAGTACAGCAGACAAGTCAAACACTAATTAAAACAAGGAGTTCACTCTTATTTCGACTGGCGTTCGCGTTGTTGATTGATATTCAGTATTTTGCGTTTCCAAGTTTTGCATGTTGTCTGTTTTTGTCCCGTTCTTGTTGGTGTTTACTGGTTTTGTCTCTGCCTTTTCGGACTTTTGACATTCGGATACCCCATTGGTACCTCTGCTTCATTAACCACCATATCTTTTAACTAAATTTTGAACTTTTCTACTAGTGGCTGATAACTAAGAAAGATTTTTTAGGGATCGTATGAGACGTTTTTTCTTATAGCCCTGCTCCAAAAGTCGGTCACGAAGAAATCGGTGTCTGATCAAAAAATCTGTGAAATGTGTGCAAGCTCTGGTATATCGAATAAGTTGTGAAATATAAACACCGTATGCAGGGGAAGTAGGTATATTGCTCTGTAGATTAGGAAAATTAATAATAAAATTAAAATCGTCTCTTTTATCGTAAATTTTTGTCCTGAGATGACCACCTGGGTCAAATTCGAGGTGCAAATCCAAGAAAGACGTGAAGCAATTTGATTCGGTGGTCTCTTTAATCACCAATTCTGGAGGATATATTGAAGGAATCTATCTACCAAATGAAGTGTTATTGACAGAAAGGACATCATCAATATATATGCATGTAAGATTAAATGACCTTGCCTCTTTCATCTTCTTGTTCTTTACGAGTCCCTGAAGAAATTCAGTCTCGTAAGAGTATAAAAACAAATCGGCTAGGAGAGGAGCACAGTTTGTGCCCATTGGAATGCCGATTTGTTGTTGAAACATCTCTCCTCCGAAGGTGACAAATATGTTTTCAATGAGGAAATCAAGCATACTGGACCTTTGCATCTAGCTTTTCATGCTGAAGATGAAGGGTTCTTTCAGAATTTCTCTATCTACTAAACTTTTTGATTCACAAGCCAAAAACGTGAGTCTGACACCCTGTTCTATTTTTAGTAACGGCGGTCGTGTTTCTTGGTAGGCAATCATATTTTTTTGCAATCTTAGTAGAAAACATTTCATAGATGATTTGTGCAAAGTTTCAAAGCAATGCCTGTACAGATGTTTTAACGAAGAAGATTTTAAAAGCAAAGTTGAGACGACAACGCACGCCAAGTGATGAAAATGGCTCACATAACCCTTCGGTCAGGTGAGCTTAAAAGGTGCTTTTTCTGATGCTTCATTTGGATAAGAGACCAAAAGATTTTTTTTAAAGTACATGTAATACGGTAATATGTATTAATTACTGTGTACATTTATGTACATCATTTATCACTGACAGTTCGAAGATATTTGTTACCGTTTTACTACTTATTCAATAGCGTAACTAGTTTCCCAACAATTTTATGATTTTTTAATTTGTTTAAAAGGGTTGAGCAGTTCTTTTCTCGTAGTGTCTTGAAGTTATGAAAGTTATCATTTAAGTACTGTCATATATTGGTCTAGCATTTGATGCATCGGCCTCATCTGTTCTGTGTCATAATCGCCACAAATTCTGAAAAAAGAAGAAATTCAATTTAAGTATATATTAAATGAATTACTAATTGGTAAAAACCGTTAAAATTTTTTAAAAAAATGTTACTTGGTCTACTTTGTTCAAAACTGTTAGTTTATTTTTTAATTGCAAAAATCATATATTGATATTTTTGTTCTTAAAGTTTTTAATTAATGTCGATGATGATTGAGATGATGATGATGATGATGATGATGATGATGATGATTGATGATGATGATGATGATGATGATGATGATGATGATGATGATGATGATGATGATGATGATGATGATGATGATGATGATGATGATGATAACGATGATTGAGATGATGATGATGATGATGATGATGATTGAAAAGTGTGTTCATGATTTGCATAATGTAGTAGCATTTCAAATATTAAGACTGATCTTTAGATACTTGATTATTCAAGATTAAATGTATATGGTTTTCATCTGTCACTACCAGCAATGTATCATTCATCATCAAACTCTTGACATATAACCACAAAAGTAAGCTATTTCAGAAGACCTGGCACGACGGTCTTCGTTTTCCCTGGAGCATTGCCTTCAAATACTTGGAGATTTTAGTCAGAAGTTGGATGTGTGATAAAATAATCAAAAATATATCACCTTCATAATTGACTTGACCATCTCCATCAATATCGGCTTCTAAAATCATTTCGTCTATTTCATTGTCTGTTAAATTTTCTCCTAAACTTGACATCACCTGTCTTAATTCTGATTGGCTTATTAACCCGTTTCCGTCTTTGTCAAACACTTTAAATGCTTCCTTCATGTCCTCCTCTTGCGATCCTCCATCGTTCAACTTTCTAGACATCATTGCTACAAATTCCGGAAATTCTATAGTACCATTGCCTATAAGAAAATTATTAAGATGTGTCTGTAACATTATGCTCAACCATTATGTCAAATCAAAACATGCGACGGGTGTGCTATAGCAAGCAAGAACTGTTTGTTCTTCTGGAGCACCTGAGTTCACTCTCAGTTCGATTTGAGTTCACGTCGCTAAATGCGGTTTGGTTGTTATGTGTATGGGGTTTTTTTGGGTGTTTTTTTTTTTTTTGTTATGTGGCTTGTTTCGTTGTGAGAGTTTTTGTCTACCGATTTTGTCTTTGACTTTTCGGTATAACATGTTTGATTACCCCTTTGGTACATTTTTGCTTCTTTAATGGTTTCAAAAAGCGAAATACAACTAAAGATTACAATTTGTAAATTTGGTTTTTGATCATCAAAATGCACTCACTGTACAAATTGAACTCTTTTAAAATTACCTTTCAATGTTTGTTTCAGATACTGCTGATAATAAAACTCTTTGAAATATGCAATGTTTATGCATTCAGCATAACCAAGAATTTAAAACAGTTTCTCTTTAATACATTTTTTATACATGTAAAATGTATCATGCAGTTACTTTATTTCAAACCAACCTTTTAAGATTTTGTATTATCTAAGTTGTAGAGTTTGATTTTTGCTTTTCAAAACGAATACTTTTGAAAGGAATTATTTTGTCGCTTTGTCAAGAAGCCTTACCATCTACATCTATTTCATGAATCATATCCCTAAGTTCAATGTCTGTCGGTTCCTGTCCCAAAGACCTCATTACTATTCCAAGCTCACTGGTTGTGATCCGTCCGTCTTTGTTCTTGTCAAACAAATCAAAGGCATCCTTAAGTTCTAAGAGAAAACAAAACAAACAGCTGTTGCGAAATGAAAATAGAACTATGGATTAATGGCACAATGTCGATTTATATGTGAATAATTTTATCAAATTATATGGGACCACGGTCAGTTAACTAATAGACCAATCAATGATAAATATGTCCTACGAAAAAATGTCCAGGGGCCGCTTCATAAAGCGATTGTAAGCCCTACTTGCACGTAAGCCCATTCAATATGTATGAGATAACGAACATATTAATTAACGATCGCTTTATGACACGCGTACGGTACGTAGACATTTTTAAAAAAAAAATCAGTCACCGCTTCGACAAAAGGGTATTGATGTAAGACTTGTTACATGTAAGGTAGTCGTATTACTCCAGATAAAGCTCTATGACAAACGTGATGCCTTCAACTTCCAATCGTCAACTTTCTTCTTTGTGTACACGTAGATCTAGCTTATAAATAGAAGAATATGAGATGGGAAATAAGTGTACGCGACACAACCTACATTATAGACGACAATTTAAAAAATCTACAATGGAAAACATCAAGCAGGCTTCAATGAGACTAGAGTGGTCGCTGCTTGCTGTTTTTCAATTGGCCCTGGATTGAAAATAAATTATACTAATGATTCAAGCCCAATCATAAAATGCAATGAAAGACCCTCTTCTTGACAAAAAAAGTTAACATTAATTCGACGAAATATAAACATAAGCTCCTGGCTTAGGACAAGTTTACAAATCAAATCACAACTGAATAGTATAAATTACAAATCTTGTGGGAAATTTTGATGTTACGTTGGTTCTCGGGTTAAGATAGATGGGTATTCAAAGTTGTATTAACCGCAAAAGAGCCGAATTATATGACGACACAGAGTATGTTTTTTTGATGAGATATATGTAAGAAATTCATTATATGCAATGGACGTTTCATATTTTCTAATATACTGTTGATGCTAATAATCTAGATGGCCAGCGTTGCCCAGTACGCTTGGTGTTCAGAACATCCACCTTTAAAAATTATGCCAATAACCCTACCTTGCTCGTCCCAATGGTTTGGAAAGTCGGGTTGCCTACATTTTTTCGTGTGTATGTGACATCCTGTGTTTGTCGGATATTATATCATGTTTAGTGTAATTTAACAATTAAAAGTCGGGAATGAGTGTTGTATCGGAGTTTTCTTCTGTAATTTCCAAGAACATATTTTGTATCAAAACTTTCTACACAGTGAATATATTTTCGAATAATTCAGAGACTAACGAAAACTGCGTGTTTGATTTTTTTTATAAAAATAGTTTGATTTTTAAAAGACCAAAATACACATCAATATATAAAGGTACGTGAAAACAGCTAGCTAAAAACGCTGTTATACCTTTTAAAATTGCTGGGCTGTTTAAACACGTACGTTTGAACGTCTTCGTTCCAAGACAAGATCTAGACTTGTGCAATATTTAACTTCTCTGGTAAGAACATTTGCATTTTGATATCAAGTATTGTTGCTATTTTATTTGGGTTTTGTCCTTCTAAACGGCTTCTTACCGAGAGTTTGGTGTTTTTCATTATTATTCCTTTTTTTATATTTATGCATATTTCTGATACATAACTATAAAAATCTTAATTTTTATGAGATTTCATCGCCTAGAGCACACCTGGACATTAGAGACTTAAATGATAAATTACCTGCGAGTTGATCAGGTGATAAATGACTTTCGGTCTACAAAAAGAAGCTTCATATTACATGTATAAATGGATTACAAGTAGCTCTGGCATACACATGTAAATTAAAATCGGGGGTAGATACTTGACTGTCAAAATGGTACGGTGTTAGATCACCTGGCATCTTTCACCATTTTATAGGTTGTGTTGTTTTGAAAAACAAGGTAATAAACTAATAAATTTCAATAAACAACATACATGTATACAGGGTATACATGCGGATACATGCATACACATCTAGCGTTTTGTTCATTTTCATTAGTTTTTTTTTCTATTTGTTTAAGGTACTATTTAATTAAATCATATTCTATCTGGTGCACATTCATGACATTAAAAGATGCAGATATTGTTTTAGAATAATTTGCATCGAATTTTTGGGAGCCAACTATAAGATCGCTTGTCATGATCAAGTTAAAGCCTCCTGACTGTATACCATTATTGTTTGATTTTAAGTAGATGCCACTAATTTTTGTTGGGTGTGGTTCATATCTTTTTTCCACAACTCTTCATCCTGTACCTTCCCGATTTCCAATGTTATTTGACTATCATAGAAAGAGCATGTAGGCTCTGAGGCACGCAAATTAGCACGTTAAATTCCCTTGAAGATGACATTTTAAATACGTTTTAATGTTGAGCCTTTCCGATGATACAAATAGATTTACATGTACATGTAATATGGTAAATATTTCCTGGTCTTGCTTCGTACATGTCATACATGATAGTAACATTTAGTTGTTTTTTAACATTAAACAATGATTTACTTTGTTTGTCACACCTACATGTATCTATGACAATCGAAAAAAGCTTAACAAAACAAAATACAAAATATATCTAAAGATTTTATAATATCCTTACCATTTTGAAAATAGTTCATAAACAGTCGGGCGTATAAAATGAAAACTGGCTAAATGGCAAATTTGATATAAAGTATGAGGTGTTTATGGGGTAATCTTAATACCAAATGTTTATTTATTTTACATGGTAAATGATTTTATAGTTTTTGATTTATGCCTATATAAGCACTGTTATCAAAAGCCTGATATAGATATTTAATAGCTAAAGATATTGTCACTTTTATATATTTGTACCTACGAAATGTTAACGTACCCGGTCCGGCATTTAAACTGCTGCTTGGGAGTACGAACTGGTATAGGTTTGTGTAAAACAATAAAGCAATGGACTGCTGCGGAAAAGTATTTGAATATTGATCAAATTTAACTATTGATGCAACGGTTATTTTTGTTATGCTGGATATGCATATATTGGATGCATCGAAAAGCCTTACAATAACTGGAAATCTGGGTAATAAGAAAAGGAGCACTCATATCCAGAAATATCTAAATGGAGCATCTAGAGTATCGACTATTTGTACTATATGAAAAAAACCTCACTCATGTCAGACAGTATAATATAATAAGACGTGTATAAGTATACGCGACACAACTCACATTAACAAGCAGCAATTTAGGAAAACCACAATGGACAAAAATATGTGATACCCGGAACGCTGATAACCAATTGAGACTCTTGCTTCATCTGCAGCGGTTCACGGATATCAATGAAGTGCTTAATTTAGCTATGCTGCAAGTATATTCGTATTTGGTACATGTAGAATTACATTTCCTCCCAAATTGTATATAAGTTTAGAATTTGGTGGGAAAAGGTTTTCTCTGACTTTTTCATAGGTTTAGTTCTAGCACAATAAACTGTTAAATAAAAAATAATGAGATGTGGAATGAGTGTACGTGACACAGCTCGTATAACAAGCGGCAATTTAAAAAAACAAAAACCACAATGAACAACCGCCAGCAGGCTTCAACGAGCCCAGTAGGCGCTGCTCGCCGTTTTGCAAATTGGCCCATGACAGAATAAATAGGAATAAATAAAACTTTGTTTATCACTTCTTAAAAATATATTTAAGACATTGATTAAAAGAAAATAGGGGGTTCGTGGGCAAAAACATGTAACCCTATTTTGATGATAAAAACCAAAGGAATCCGGAAAAAAAAACAAGACCAGCGTGCATCCATCATTTTTTTTTTTCTATATTCATCTTTGCTTACCACTGAAAACTACACTTTCCTTGTGTTGGAAACTTTTCTCGTATTCTTGCAACTAGAGACTTTCAGGAACCTGAATAGCTCACCGGAGGCCTTATTTTCGAAACTTTATTGAGAATTTTTTGCGGCATGTCTCATCAATTGATAGTGAAAGGCCTTTAGAACCTCTCATTGCTTTCTTAGGAATGTTCTTAGTACTAGGATGTCTTATCTTAGTTATAACAAATTTCTTATTTCAAAAGAAAACATTGTTAAGAGGTAAAAAATGATTGCCATTGTACTAATATTTACAAATGAGATTTTTTTCCAATGATATCTAGTATGAAGTATTTAGTCTGTAGTTGGTAATATTTTAATTATAAGTGAATTTAATTGAAATTCTCAAGTAAAAAGGAAGTGATATGTGCTAGTGCTTATCGGATCCTTCAAGATTTAAAAAAAAAATCCTAAGTACATTTTAACTTAATTTATTTTCCTAGATTTAGGATGATCCTTGGGATTTTTTTGAATTCAGATGCATATGTGGTTTATAATGCTGCTTAGGGCCCTGTTACACTAAAACAACTATAAAGGCTACATAATAGGGACTACAAAACTTTTATGTAAAATGCTTTAATTCTTTCTCTTAAGCCTTTGGATTAAGTTGCTGGATCATTTTACTGTAAAGAAAGCGTAAGAGAGCAAGCACACCCACGATTTAAGCCTATAAAAGTGTTTACAAGCAAAATAATAAAAGAAACTTTTTTGGATCTTAACAAAACATCTTTCCTTTTTAACTAATATGAAGATGTTTAGAATTAATTGTATTGAAAGTCTTTTTGGTAAGGTTCTAATTTTGCACCATTTTCAAAATATAAAACTTCATCTATCTATGTTTAAGTATACTCTTTCTTTCCTTGTTTCAGAAAAATTGACTCATATGTTTGTAAAGATTCCTATTTATATATTTGAGTACAAAGTACGTAAAGAACCTTTTACATGTACTAAAAGCTTTCAGGATATCCATTTTAAAGAAAACAATATGAGTTAGGTATTACCTAAATGCGAGCACAGCAAAAATATAAGATGTCAATGAACAGCTTAATTGTATTTTTATATACCTTTTGAGTTGAAAAAGGCTCCCCTATACCAGGACTGAACATCAAAGATGGACCCTCTTTTTGCCCCTCATATGATCATATGACAGAGTTCCACGCCTCAATTGAGGAATAAAATCGTTTAGAATTCAGAATATAAGATCTAGAGGACCCCATTCCCGAAAAGACGTGGACATTTTTGATGCAAAAAACTGTTTTGATCGTAGTTATTTTTTACTTTAATCAGTTCATTTTCCAGAACGTTCAGTTTGGGACGAGGTATTCGGGGCAAATGAGCGTAAAAAAAGAAAATGTAAAAAAATGAATAAAATTTGTTTTACTTAAAAAATGAAGTAACTCATCGTCATCAGAATATTTTTCTCCTTGTTCTATTTTTACATTAAAAAAAATTGGAAGGCGAGTTGCAAAATTGCTAATTATTTTCAAATTAAAATCGGTATGCGCATGTTATTTTCCCACTTCCTCTCCCGATTGATAATTCACATCATCTACATTTACGATTTAAAATTGTGAATTTTTCCGCATTTTGTGTAAAATCCGTCTATTTTCTATAATCTGAATTTAATATACTAATGTATTTTTATACCCGCTATCTTTGTTGGGGGGTTATAGTTTTCGGTCCGTTCGTCCTTCCGTCCGTCTGTCACACTTTAGTTTTCCGCATCTTTTTTCGACATCCTTGCATATAATCAAAAGATTTTTTGGTATGCGAGTCTACCACGATAAGTTACAGGTCAAGTTTGAGTTTCGTTCTGGTCCACTGATATTTGCCAGCTGGGCATGAGTGTCATATTGACACAATTCCTTGTTAATATAAGTAATTACGACTGCTGCTTCGTAAGTGGAAAGGGAAAAAGGGGGTAAACGGCTGCTGCTGCTGGGTTGATTCAAAAAGGTAGGAAATCAGCAAATGAGCAAGATGAGCAAGGTAAAGAGCAAAAAAAGAGCTGCAAAAGAGCAGAATGAGCAAGGTAAAGAACAAAAAAGCTGCAAAAGAACCAGATGAGCAAGGAAAAGAGCCAGATGAGCTGCAAAAGAGCAATATGAGCAAGGAAAAGAGCAATATGAGCAAGGAAAAGAGCAAAATCAGCTGCAAAAGAGCAAGATGAGCAAAGAGTATGTCATGTAATGAAATGGTTACTTATGATTGGACGAAAAAAATTTGAAAAGGCAATATAAATGAACAGTTTTGTTAGTTAATTAGTCGAACAAATTCGAACAAGACTAACGTAATAAAATGGATTCAATTTGTCTTTTACAAACCATGGAGCAGATTACTGAAAATGAACGTGTTTGTCGAAAATGTTTGGAGAGGAAGCCAATGACCGAATTTTACAATTGTAGCTTGTACATGTGTACTGGAAATATTTAGAGAATGGCGTAGATTAAAGCATGGAGGCTCGCATACAACAGAGAGAGCTGCATTCTTTGTCTATGCATTGAATAGAACGAAAGACAATTCATATAGACCTGATCCATTACGTCAATGTAATGAGGGCTCTGTTAGCAACATGCTACACTTTTCAGAAGAGATAGAAAATTTAAAAGTATGAAAAAATCATTAGATGGAAAGCGAACGCCGAGGAGGAGGGATGTACCATTGCGACGAATGCGGATACACAAGCCAAAAACTTATCAATCTACAGAGACACAAAGAGCAGAACCATTAAACGAAAATGGAAGAACCGGAATGGTTTAAGGAGTACTCGGCATTGGAAACAGAGGAGGAGGAATCGGATACGGAATCAAATATGAAAGAAGCAAAGAGGCACAAATGGCGCATTCGAGTGTCAAAAGTCCGAGAGGGCAACGACGAAACCGGTAAACACGAACAAGACAACACGAAAAAACACAAAACACAAAATTAACCGAACGGAAATCAACAACGCTAACTCGAGTCGTAACAAGAGTAACTGACTGACGACTTGTCTGAAGACGAAGGGACTTACCCCGGAGAACTGTTCGATCCATGGGACGACTTTATTGGACAAGTGATGATTCGATACAAGGACGAACACGAAAAAAGTCAATGAATACACGGACCGTGGCCACCATGAGAAAGAGGCAACATCGAAAGCAGACAAGGATATGTTACCACTGAATAGAGAATCTCTAACAAACTGTTACGCCAATAACATTATGTGGCAAATGGAAGTGGCACGAGACCCTCTCCACAAAAAGATCAAAGAAACGGCAAAACGTCTGATAGACTATAGATTACAAGTACGAAGACTCCTGGAAATACGAAACTGAGAAGAGAAAGTACTTGTTGCTGGATGAGAAAATTAAACAGTTCAGACCCGATTAAGAGAGTGAAGAAGACGAGGATAAACTGACTGAAACATTTAATTGTTTTCATACTAAATTATCGAAACTTAAAATCGATCTGTTATCCCATACGCCCTACGTCATCTATTCAAGCATGCAAAACATGAACTCAATCCTTATACCCAAAGCCAGTTGAATACCTTATGAATTGTCACCTCATACAAAGCCTCAATTAAAATACAGCAAAAACCACGAGTTACTCCCCTAAGATATACACCAACCAAAGAATTTTTAAAAAATGCTTTTTAATGACAAGCAACATCTCCAGTATTCAACAAGAACACAGAAGGGTCACTAAATGGTGAAATCAAGAGTGACCACTGACCACTACCAGCCAAAACAGCTCAAAAGCGTCATCTACACCTCACGACCAGTCCAGCGATATACGTGAACCCCATATTTTATAAAAAAAATACGAAATGGTCATATAATGGTCAAGCCCCCAATGACCGCTGACCATCACAAAGTGCTGCATCAGAAAGATATTGTCAAACAAAAGACCATGCAACAAACCCGAAAGGAATCGGTCAAGAAACAATAAAGATACAAGCCTTTTACCGTGCGGCGACTTTCAAAATGACCTCCCCTTAAATAACCGGGAGTTGCACCAAAACAAAATGTCGGAACCGGAAGTAAAATGGCCGACGAGGTCCAAAATGGCCACTGTATTCCGAAATGACAAAGACTAAGTCGTAGACATCAAACACCAACACGAACCCAACAGACAACATACAAAACCAATTAAATTCTAAACTGCAATTATCAACAAAAAATCGAATCAAACAAGAGCATGTACTCTATGCAGCAGAGCAAATATACGTATAAAATAATTCTATTTATTATAATACATACGTCAAGGTCCTGACGATCTAATTTACTGAAGACTTTATTTGAAAAGGCGACTTATCGCACAGAATAGCAAACAGTTAAAATATAGCGGTTCTTATTGCTCAAATGTGCTTCTTTGTCTATAGTAATAATGATCATTGAACAAACATGATAGATGAACAATCACATTGTGTAAATTTCATTTAAAACGCCTTATCAAACATCAAAGTTTACTTTGGTGATATCCGTTGTGAAAATTAGATTTTAGAGTCTATTTTATATTCATTTAAAATCGAGTTCTACAACAAACAATTTCAAAAGGCTTCTTTTGTACAAATCTTGTTTACAATTCAATCTATTAAATTGTATACTTATTCTACTTTTTCTAATGTGTTCATTTAAAAGCAGAAAATTTCTTTTAAAGTGCAACCGACTGTAGTATTAGGGCACGGATTGTGCACAAAAATAATTAGACCTTTTACAACTTGACGTGATAAGATTAATACTTTTCTTCCCTTTGAATAGAGCCCTATCAATATCCTATTCTCAATAAAGTATCGATGAAAGTAAAAATCTGATTTAGATATTTGTTGGATAGTTTCAAAATCATAAGTATGAGAAGTACAAGCTAAAGTTCATAGATATTATGGTAGGTAATAGTATGGTAGCAGAGGAGTAACCATTTGATTTTTTTGCGGAGGGCTTATGCTCAATTTTGCAATTCAGGCAGCATATCAAAACGCTCGAAATAAAAACGCAAGCTAGACAGGGTTTGACTTCAAATTTAAAAAAGAATCAAATGGTTTCTCTTAATTGTGAATTATTTTCTTTCTTATAATTCTAATATTAAAATTTCAAATATTAAACAAAAATATTAAATATAATTGTATTAAACGTTGATGATACATTTCTTGTACAAATAGACGATACTAATGAGATGATGTGGAATAAGTGCACGCGAAACAACCAACATAAAGAAACGGCAATTTAAAAAATCACAATGGAAAACAACCAGCAGTCTTCAACATGACCAGAGGTTGCTCCGGCTTGTCGTCTTTCATTGGCCAAGGACTAATAAAAATAAAATTCCCCGTGTTTTAGATGTATGATCTTTATGTTCTTGTACATGAGATTACTTCTCATGTGTACACTTTGTTAAAACCATTATCTAAATTTATGTGAATTCTAAAACCTAAGATTTAACTCCCTCTATCTTAGTTTTGCCCTTAAATGTAGCTATATTTATCTGAATTTCGTTTGGTTTTAACATCTTTTGAAATGGTGGATTTCGTATGTTTGGGTTCTAGTGCTGTTGACAAGGAATAATTTTCCTAATTGGCCATACAGCTCATACAAATTAATTGTAGTTGGAGTAAACATAAGTGTTATGGTCTCATCTTCATTTGCTCCATATCCTTTCAGAAATCACTTTCAGATATATTGATGACGTCTTTTCTGTCAACAAATCTTTGTTTGGTAGATGGATTCCTTCAATATATTTTCCAGAGCTAGAGATTAAAGAAACCACCGAATCAACTTGCTTTACATCATTCTTGG
This sequence comes from Arcuatula senhousia, assembly GCA_963971305.1. Taxonomy (NCBI): domain Eukaryota; kingdom Metazoa; phylum Mollusca; class Bivalvia; order Mytilida; family Mytilidae; genus Arcuatula; species Arcuatula senhousia. The sequence continues at coordinate 54,357,034 of OZ020304.1, forward strand.
ATCTACATCTCGAATTTGACCAGGGTAGTCATCTTAGTACAAAGATTTACAATAAAAGAGACGATTTTCAAACTGACCAGCGAACATCCTTAAAATTATTTAATTTTCCTAACCTGGAAAGTAGCATACCAACGTCACCCGCACATACATATGGTGTCTATATTTCACAACTAATTCGATTCACCAGGCCAGGGCTTCTACACATTTTTCAGATTTTTTTCCGACGCCGTTTTTACGTAACCGACAATAAGACCAAGGTTTTAAAGAAAATACGTCTCATATGATCTCTAAAAAAAATCTTTATTCGTTATCAGCCACTGGTAGAAAAAATCAATATAATGTTAGACGAAATGGTAAGTTCTTGCTTTGATTAGTGTTTGGCTGGTTGATGTACTGAGATGATCACCTTAGCAGTCTTAAAATATCTTCACAAACCTGTTTTGTGTAACTACCGGGCTCAATGATCGCAATGGAAAGGGGAGGTTTGGCGCGCCTTAAAACCTGGTTTAACCCACAATTTCTTTTGAAATGTCTGTACTAAGTCAGGACCATTGAGATTTTCAATGTTTCCGGTTTGTCTTTCTTGTTTTGTCTTGTCTTTTGGACATTTGAGATAGATTCTCTAAGTTCGGTAATTTTGTTATTACCTTTATTTAAACAATTTTCAATACCAATCCAAATTTATCAACAAAAGTTCCGTTTCTGAACATAGAACAATCAACACAAAGATGAGAGAGAAAACAAAAGCTATGACAAAGCTTCCCTAGCTAAGGACAGGCAAATAAAGCATGTGCCATATTAAAATGTTCATATCCGACATTGCACTATTTTATAAAATCACAGAAATGTTTGCTTTACCTTCTTTCCATTCTACACCCATTAGTTGAGTCAGTGCTAATGCTTGTTTACATTTTACATGTATAAAGTGTGATATATTTTTCTTTCAGGCGGATCAATTGACAGAAGAGCAAATTGCTGGTAGGAATTACCAACGTTTTATTTTTTCTGTATCAAATCAGGCTTATTTTTCGCTAGCTTAAATAAAGTAATTGTTCGTTGGCTTATTGTTCGCTAGCTTGAGTTTAGTAAATCATTCGCCTGTATTGACCGTATCTTAATTAAATAGGTCCGGATAAGCTTTAGCTAAAATTTAATCTTTTTAGCCAATCGGTATGGCTAGTTGGCACCTCAGAGGACACACCGCAGTTACGATACTTTTCCCCAATAAAACCACATTGAAGTCGGACAGTATTTTTGTTTAACCATGATTATTGAGTCAAGAAATACCACAGAGGAATTTTGATACCAAATTTGGAATACAAAACAGATATAAAATTACAGTATTAAGCACAGAAGAACATTTTTTATGAAAATCAGCCCAAAATAATATTTTTGACCACGAAAAGGGGATTTCAAACCGGGACTAAATCTTCATTTCTACATTGTGTAAGCATAGGGGTATTGTGTATTTCCATAAGCATTTAAGCTACAATGGTCATCCGGTTCAGTTATTTTGTTCCTACTTTCAATCTATTACAATTCATGATAATCTTTCAGAATTTTATGAGGCGTTTCGGTCATTTGACAAGAATGGAGATGGTTCCATTACCATAAAAGACCTTGGGTTTGCCATGATGGCATTAGGTCAGAATCCTACAAACCAAGAGCTTAGAGAAATGACACATGCATATGCAGACCCAGAGAGCAAAGGTGACTTCGATCATTTTGAGCAAGTAAAGTATGAACAATGTTAGGCGACCAAAAATGCAAAATGTTTTTAATATTTTGAAGATGTCCACTGCTATTATTTTATTTACAAGATTCGGTTTTTGACATTTCTAATGACTGTTTTCTGGTGGAAAACTTAAAAAGCAAGTTAATCTTTGGTCTTATGCTCGCTAGTGATACCCCGCTCTCAAATTTTGCTTTCATTTTTTTTTTTGGTTAACAGGAAGTAGATGACCTAAGAGGATAAAATCGGTATACACAATATGGTTCTATAGGATGAAGCTTTATACAAAATATCAGACTTGTACGTCATGCAGTTGCTTAGAAAACTGTGGCGGAAATTGTGCATGCATCCATTATGCCTTTGTAAAAAAGCCAAGTATTGATACAAGTATTTGGTAAACGGGAAGTAAATGACCTTGGAGCATAAAATTTCTATACACCATATGGCAATATAGGATAAAGCTAAGCGCAAACTTTCAAACATCTACGTAGACCAGTTGCTTAGAAAACTGTGACGGAAAATTTGTTTCGGCCGAACAAACGAACTAAATGACAAGGGTAAAACAGTACACCCCGCCTCGAAGAGGCTGGCGTATAAAAAAAACTTGTTTAATAGGTAACTTGAATTTTCTCTTGTAGTTTCTTTTAAAGTTTTTTTATATTTTCAAATACATTATTCGGCTACAAATTTCTTTTGTTTTTGTGTTAAAGGTTATGAAAGAAATAAAACCGTTCATAATCTGTAGGGAAAATTGTCGAAATTAAATGTTTTATTTTGTACACCACCAAAGTAAATATTTGATATAATTTAAACTAAAACGTACCACTGCCGGCATAAAAAACGGTCAATATGGTTATGTTGTATATATATGCAAAGAGCACAGGGACTTGACTGCAACGATTATTAATAAATTTACTAACATATATATGTATACTATCCATGGCCATATACTAAAAAAGTGATTTTTTAGTATATGGCCATGGATAGTATACATATATATGTTAGTAAATTTATTAATAATCGTTTGTAGTCAAGTCCCTGTGGCAAAGAGTAGATAACTTCTCATCAGTATTAGAATTAAAGCATTGGAAAGTCGAATAGTAAAAGTTTTTTTTAAAGAAAAGAAGTCATACCCTAAAATTGGGAAAAAAAAAGGAAGCCAAATGTGACACATTGAACGGATAGATAAAAAAGAAAATGACTAATTCTCCTGCTTTAGTCAACCAAAACACTTACTTTGATAAGTTCTACTGTTTAAGTCAATCCAAACACTTACTTTGATCAATTTCAATTCTACTGCTTACGTCGACCCAAACATTTCCTTTGATTATTAATACTGCTTAAGTCGACGGAAACACTTACTTTGAGAAATTCTACTGTTTAAGCCGACCCAAACACTTAATTACTTTGATAAATTCTACTGTTTAAAGACATAGAACCTATCAATTTCGCAATTTTTTACATTGAATAAAAAGTACATACGTTAAAAATATACTATCTAAAACTTACCTTTACCAACATAAAAATCAATAGTTTTGCAGTTTTCTATAAAATAATCTTATTTTAATTATTCGCTTTGATTAAGTATTGTCCAGCATAAATATTTACTTTTGGTAAACTGGGTACTGTTAAACTGAGAAACGAAATGTAACCAAACGAGACGAAGAGAAAACGAAATACTAGGTAAATTAAGAAAAACGACTGGTGTCGGCTAAAAATCGATTCAATTTTCCTTTTTACCAGTTTCGCTTGATTTCGTTTCCTTTCTAAATACAGATTTCGGTTGCTACTTTTACTGTTTACGTTTCCTTCTTTACCGATATCGTTTTTGTGCGGCTCCGTTTCGTTTGGTTACTTTTTGTTTCTCAGTTTACCAGTACCCGCAAGTGTTTACATTCTATAATTAGTTTGTCCTCTTTTTTGACACTGCGTTTTTTTTTATCACTTTTCCGTTGAAAAGAATACTCTCTGGCAGGTTTATTGAAAATTTAACAGTTTCTTCAAAGGTTTTACAATGTATTCTTCAAATAGTGTGAATTTTAGTATTTTTTAAAATTGCCAAAATGATAGGTTCTATGTCTTTAAGTCGTATCCTTCTTAAAACATGTTCATATAGTACTCATTAAAACCGAAACTCTATACATAAATGTGTCCTTTAAAAGGAGTGAAAAATAAAACTAAATCAAAATAACCAGCACAACGCGTGCCACAGTTCACAAATGAATATCCGCCTCACCTTTTCACGCACACAAAAATAGCAAACAAACATGCTTACTGGCCTCGTTGAAGGCTGCTGGTGGTTTTCAATTTTGGGTTTTCTAAATTACAGCTTGTTATGTGAGCTGTGTTGCTTATACTTATTTTACGTCTCATTATTTTTCATTCTACTCTGTGTAAGAGTTTCATGAAAATATAATAGGTGGCGATGGATTAGAATCTAGACGGAAATGTTTCTTTATATAAATGCGCATCACAAACAAACGCACGGGCGGACGAACATCCCTTTTATTGGCATTCCATCTTAACATTCTTTTCATGGACTAGTTTGTCACTGATTATATAACATTCACTGTTTTTTTCTTCTTCTTTTTTTTGTGCATAGGCGAGGAATTGATAGACTTTCCTGATTTTCTCTCACTCGTTGCAAGAAAAGTCAAAGAAACCGATTCACACGAAGAGCTCAGAGAAGCGTTTAAAGCATTCGACAAAAACGGAGATGACATAATAGATGCGACAGAGCTAAGACAAGCCATGCTTAATTTGGGAGAAAACTTGACGGACTCGGAAATAGATGAGATGATAAGAGCAGCGGACAAGGATGGAGACGGACAGGTCCATTATGAAGGTATAAAATTCCATGTAATATCGTTATGTTTCAGTAATTTGTTTTTACAACACTGAAATGTATCAAATCAAAATTGTTTACAAGGTATAAGGTATATGCAATGTTTAAGTCTGTCAGGACTTTGTTCGTCTGTTCTTATCGCGTGTGATGCTATTCCTACATTTTGAATAACTTGTTTTTTTTCGGAAAAAGCATGATGAAAGGTCTATTCCATCCAAATTGTAATTTCATAGATAAATAAATAAATATAAATAAAAAAAATCAGCAGTTGCAATTGACGAACCTGTACAATTTTCCTGTAGTAATTTGGTATAATGTCTTTGTGTGAATCTCACGCTGTAAGTCTTAATCATGTACATGAATATATCTGGAATTTACTTTGACTTTATCTGAGGGGTCTCTCTAGGGTGAGATAAAGGATGGAGCTTTTACAGAGTCCACTCCTTCAAAGATGCAAGGTCGACTTTGAAAACGTTTATATGTCGCTCTTACATGTAAAACAGGTAATAACAACTACCGAACTCTGAGGATCAAACTTAAATATCCGACTTAAAAGACAGAACGGTGAAATTGACGACCGCAATTGATTGAGATAGCAGGTTTTTTATAAAAAAATATCAGGGTAGAGTGAAGTTCTCCAGGTTTTCAGTCGTTTTCACTCTACGGAGCCTCAGAGAATAAAATAGACCTGTCAGGGAGTAGAACTGTACAATAACTGTCCTGTATTGTTTGTTTTGTTTATTGATTTCACACTTGCGACATTTGAATGTCCACTTAGTACTTTCTTCTTAGAATTATCATAAATATCTTTCTGGAATGACTAGAAAAAAAATTTATAAATTTTTATTTCTTCAAAACTTTTGTCTTTTTTCAGAGTTTGTGCATATGATGACCCAATGAAGTGAAGGAAGTCAAATGTTTAACATAAGAGGAATCCTGACAATCACAGTTTACCAGATTATACTTAGTAGTAGTACACACAATGTAGTTCCCTGTTTGCGTGAACTGATTCAAAAGTTTGATGGTGTGAATGTGAAGCGTGTGCTATTTGTTACGATAAAAATAATATGATAGAGTTGCTTTAAGCTTAGAATTGAAATGAATAATTTTAATTGTTCCAATTGGGGAGCAAACATCTGATTTTTAGTGAGGGGCGGGACTATGGTGGAATAAGAAATAAACAGACAGCATGCAGTCAAAAATCAGGAAAGAAAAAAGCGGGACAATGCTTTAAATGAAAAAGACTTGGTGACCTTTTTATCGTACAAGTTGCTCCGATTTTGCCAAAAATAAAAAGGCAGGATGAAAAATATATCCATTGCCCCCCCCCCCCCCCCAAAAAAAAAACAATCAAATTTTCGTTTCCATAGGAAAACAATTGTGTTTATGTTTTTTTTTTCTTTTAATAACCATGAATACGATTCCTTGCTTGAAAAACATTAAAGAAAATTCTTTCTATATGTTTCTGGAACTGTATTCTGCTCTTTAAAACAAAGATACTAAGGGGGTGACCACGACAGGATATGTTTTTACATAAATAAAACGGCATTAAAAATAGCACTTTCCTTGATTGAATTTCTCCGTTTAAAACAAACATTTTTAAAGGAATGAAGGTTTTTTATTCTTGGTTACATTTCTCTGTTTCAAAACCAAACAAGTGTTAAAAAGAATTAAAGGTTCGTAAATCAGCGCCCCTATCGAAAAACTGGAAAATGACGTTGCAAATTGTTCAGGGAATATTATGTCATAATTTAGATATTGTAAGTACATTTTCTGTGTACAAAAAGTAAAAAAAAATGGTTTTAAAGCTGTGTTTTTTCTATATTTTTTTGGTATTATCCCGCCAAAATTGCATTTTTTTAAACGAGGTCCATAACCCCAATTTTGTTTTCATATATTGATGTATATCACTAAAAACTATATGTCTACCAATTTTCATTGAAATCTGGATATATGTCATAACGCAACTCCTGTGAAACTACAGAACAGAACGTAACGAAACTTGATATGATAGAACTTCACCATAATTTTGTTGTGCGTATAACCAAAAATTTTCGATCCGCAAAACTTGTTGGAGTTGTGACCCTTTGAACCTAGATATTTACCGAAAATCATGATATACCTGTGGATGCAACCCCTCTGAAACAAAAGTAATGAACAGAATTAAACAAAACTTGGTATGCAAGAAGAACATTATATCATATTACCAGAATTTATTGAATTACAGCACTTTGAACAAAGAAATCTACGAAAATCCTGTTTTCTTAATTTCACATTTATACCCAAATGCTTTAATTGATATGACAAAATGTATGTTTGTTATGATATTCAAATACATGCAAGTTCACTTTTACAGTGCTTGTTGTAGCTCAAAACTAGTTCACAAAGAATAATATCGATAGTTTTAATAGCGAAACGCGTCGGGTATGTGAACGTGTTCAACAAGGTTATCGGATAAGATCTTGATTTTACTTGATTTACTGCAAAAAGAATATACTGAATTTCTTAAAATATTGGACACTTTGAGGGTCCAATTAATCTAGTGCTGTTGTCAAGTAGGGTTTGTCCGTTCCTGTAGTAAAATGGCCTTCTTAAATTACATCTGTTATAATGTCATACATTTTCACCCATACCAAAACACTGAATTAAGTTCTCTTTTAATCATAAAACGAAACTCCTAAAGATTCAATGTAATTTTTTAAATCGTAGTAGGGTCTCTTTTAATGATAGAACAATACCACAAAACATAGTTTAAAGATATTACGCCCATAACTTCGACTAAGTGGAGGCATCAGATTTCACCTATCTTTTACACTTTTTGATTTACAAGCCAAAAACAGTAGTCTGACACACCTGGTCTATTTTTAGTAACAGCGGCCATGTTTTAGACTGATCAAAAATCAAAACACAAGTTTGGTGCACGACACTCCATACCAAGTTTTATTTAATTCTGTTCAGTAGTTTTAGAGGAGAATATTTAAAAAAAATTGTTAACAGACGACGATGACAGACGACAGACGACCACGGACGCCAAGTGATGGCAATAGCTCACATGGACCTTTGGTTCAGGTGAGCTAATGATTAAATTAATACACAAAAGAGGTTGCCGAATGTGTAATTTAAGTAGTACTCCACCTAAGAATCATGCAAAATTGAAGAAAAGTGATTCATCGATAAAAAGGCTACAGTGGTTTATTTTTAACAAAAGATAGTTCAAAGTATACAAAATAAGAAATAAATAACAATTTGCTCATAACTGTCTGGTCCTGAGAGAAATCTTGCCATTTTGTTACAATGGTTTCTATTGAAATAATTGACAGTTTTAAGAGTTATCTCCCTTTCTTACAATTCTCCAATGCATTCTATATATTTTTTTTCTCTCAGGACCAACGCTTGTTTGAAAAAAGAGTACAAAATATAGAATCAGGGTGCTAGTAGGAGTAACATATCAAAAATAAAGTGGTGTAGGCTTTCCACCCATGAATCGCTTTTTGCATGGTTCTTATGAAAAGTGGTACTTAAATGCTTTAAGAAGTCTCTGCATTGAATTTTAAAGCAAGAACAAAGCTAATACACCATTCCGAGGAAAAAGAGAATAGTCCTGTTATAAAAGCAAATGCGCGTATAATTAAAGACTTAGAGTTGACTTTGAATTTGAATCAAATGTAAAACAAAAGACAAACATTTCCGGGATACATGATTTATTGATGTTCTTATCATAGTGGGCCAATGTGTGTGGAGAGGGCCATGCTTCGTGCACGTAAAAGACCCCTTTGTGGACCGCCAAGTAGTGCACCACATAGGCTAAATTTTCCGTCCCCTTTTGCTGTAGTCTTCCTTTGTTTCCCACCACACCCCCATATTTCAGTTATAATCATCATTTCATGTTCATTTGATCACTCCAAAATATTTAATCGTAGGTCCTATATCTTCACAAAGAACGTACATAAGAAACATACACTGCACGAAAATGTGACAGGTCCAGACATAAACTTGGACGATGATAGTTGTCGGAAAACAGACAAATAGAAATGGTGGCTGGGCTAGAATAATTTTGATATTCCTAAACGAAATTTAAAATTTCACACACGCATATACTAAATCAAATATATCATTGTTGAATTAAAGTAAGAGCATTGGTGGCCGAATGACTTCTCATTACCACATCGGTTGGTAGAGTCTCGTTCCAACCTGTATGTAGTTAGGTTTGTCAATTACAAATGATCAGTGGTTTCATCCGGGTACTTAAGATTTCCCCATGAAAAAAAAAACACCCATTGCCCTACTTGGCCAAATGCGCCAAAACAAACACACTCACACAAACACATTAATGTGATAAACTATTTTCTTTTATTTCCGATTTATCAACCTCTCAACCTGTTGTGGAAAAGTATTTCTCACCTCAAGAGAAAATTATGTTCTAAGCCTAATTGCACGTGCAATTTTGCAATTTTTTGCCTGTAGACATTAGAGAAAAATCTTTTACCACTAAATTCTCGATGATTATGGAATTTCTAACATCTCGGGAAATAAATTTGATATTTTAATCGCTCGGCAAGCCTCGCCATAAAAATAATCAAATTTATTTCCCTTGATGTTAGAACTTCAACTTCAACTTCAATTAGTTTAATCAGCAAAATCCACTGGGCAGACATCACACTGATATTTTTGTACATGTGTGCACCTTGGAGCCATGGTGCCAAAAATTAAAAATCAATTTCAATAAAAGCTAACATGTATTTACACTGTACATCAATGGTTTGTGAAGAAGATATTAGCCCTGACTGCCGCCTTGATGGCATCAAGGTCTGGGGCAGCGACTGTTCCTGGAAGTAGTTGATTCCAGAGGATGATACATCTAGTGAAAAATGAGTGTTGGTATGGTTTCCTCTAATGGTTTGAAATTTCAGTTGATGTGAGTTGCGGGTGGATTGTACTATTGCTGGCATGCGGTGGTATAGCTGTGGTATGGCAATCAGGTGGTTAACAATCTTGTTCATTAGTATGACATCAGTTGTATTTCTCCTTTGTTGGAGTGTATTCCATTTCAGTTGTTCTACCATTGCTGTGGTGCTGTCAGGTTAAGGTAGTTATGTGGTTTGTTCAGTACAAAGCGAGCTGCATTCTATTGGACTTGCTCTAGCTTGTTGATGTATGTTACTGTGTGTGGACTCCAGATGGTAAAGCAGTATTCGAGTTTCGGTTTTACAAGGCTGATGTTAGCTCTTTCTTTTACTTTTATTGGGGATTTTTTTAGGTTCCCCTTTAAGAATCCAAGGACTCTAGATGCTTTAGATGTTACTTGGTCTATATGCTGTTATATTCCATGTTGTGGCTCAATTCAACTCCAAGGTAGGGGTGGTGTTCGAAAATAGTGAGATTTCGTCCCTGCATCTGGTATGGGAAGTTGCTTTTAGATCTTTTGTTGGTTGCTTGCTTAATTGCACATTTCCCCACATTAAACTCCATCTGCTAGGTATCTGCCCATTTCTGTATGGTGTTTAGGTCTTCCTGCAGAGTATGATGGTCATTCATACCTGTAATGGGACGATAAAGGACATAGTCGTCTACAAATAGTCGTACGGTGGATTTAATGTTGCCGCTGATGTCGTTGATAAACAGTAGAAATAGATTTGGTCCCAAGACTGTACCTTGCGGGACTCCTGATGTTACTGGGGCGCATCTGGATTGTTTGCCCTCTTCTACAACAAGTTGGTTACTGTTTGTGAGAAATTCATCAATCCATTTTCTAGTTGTTCCTGTGATACCATAGTACTCTAGCTTTGTCGATAGTCTACGATGAGCGACTTTGTCAAAAGCCTTGGAAAAATCTAGTATAGCGATGTCAACCTTGGTGTTCTTATCTGTGGCTCTTGAAATGTCATCTGTGACCATCTGTGACCATTAGAAGTTGGCTATCGCAGGATCTTTTTGCACGGAAGCCATGTTGATATTCATTAAAGTATGTTCTAGCCGTCTAGGTGGTCCAAAATCTGTGAGACAATGATGCGTTCCAGTATCTTTGATTCTACAGATGTCAATGATGCAGGTCTATAATTAGCTGGTTTTGATCTGTCTCCTTTCTTGAATACTGGTACAATGTTTGCATATTTCCAGTCTGACGGTATCTCTGAAATATCTATGGAATGTTGGTAAATCAGTGTCAAGAAGTCGGATGTTACGGGTGCTGTTTCTTTTAATATCCTTATTGGGACTTGGTCTGGTCCTGTAGCTTTGCTAGGGTTTAGGTTGTTGATGGCTTTTTCTACTGCATTCCTGTTTATCAGTATGGAGAGCTCGCTTTGTTTGGCTTATTCTCAGTATCTTTTTTAGTAAAGACAGAAGTAAATTGTAGGTTTAGGGCTTCTGCTTTCTGTTCCGCTGTTTCAGCTGGTATTCCATTACTTTTCAATGTGTTTATTCCTATTGTGTCCTGTTTTCTGTTTTTTTTATAAACTTCCAGAATTTTTTAGAGTTTTAGAGTTGTTTCTTTTTCTGGGTCTAGCATGTTGTTCAGATAGTTGTAGTAGTTGGTGTATAGCTTGTTCCTATTTTTTTTTCTGATGTCTCTAAATGCTGACCTATTCTTACTTGTGTTGTATTTATTTACTTTGTTATAAATCCGCTGCTTCTTTCTAATTAGTGGTTTAATCTCCGGTGTCGTGGACATGGGACATCTGTGTGTCTTCTAAGTTTCTTGTTTGGGATGTTTTCATTCATACATGTGTGTATAGTGTTCTTGAATTCGGTCCAGTCTACAGATGATCTTGGTCCGATGGTCAGGAGTGTTTCTCTTTTATTTTATCTCTTAGTTCTATTAAATTCTCATTGATCTTTTCCCAGTTGGCTTTCCTGTAGTTGTGTACTATTCTTGGTTCTTGTTTCCTTCTCACTGCTCTGATAAATGTTGTTACTGTGAGTATGTTATGGTCACTCTTGCCGATGGGTGGACATGTGGAATGTCTCATGACTAATGATGGATGGGGAGTTATCAAAAGGTCAAGTATTCTGTCCTTCCTTGTTGGTGGTCGGTTGATTTGTTCTATGTAGTTGTCGTTTAGGATGTTTATGAGTGAGTCACTGAGGTGTTTGTTTCTTGCTCTAGTTTGTGTTATGTCATAGTCCCAGTCTATATCTCCAAGATTGAAGTCACCACCTAGAAATATCTTTGCGTTCTTATAATTGCTGTTGGTCTTGATCTTAAATAGTGATTTTTGCAGCTCCTCAATTGGTTTCCGTTCTGTATCTGGTGGTCTATAATACGCTCCTACTAGTATTTGGTCATTTGGGTTTGCTTGTAATTTTATCCACTTGATTTCACAGTCTGCATTTAGGTCTATGCATTCATCAGCTTTAATGTCGGTCTAGTATAATGACTCCACATCCATCTTTGTTTATGGGTTCTTTCCGATCTTTCGTGTAGGCGTTGCATTGATCATGTTGATGTTCAGGTGGAATACCATGTGGGAGTATTTTGGCTGAATTATTGCTTGGATCTACATGTAGGTGACTTTCTGTTCCAATTATCATATCTGGAAGGGAGCTTGCAATGATATTATAAAGTTCTGTGCCTTTGTTGGTGATGCTCTGGAAGTTTATTACTAGCATGGTAATGTATTCCTTGTATGGGTTGGTGCTTTGGTTGTTACTTGGTGATATGCTACTGGCTGGACAGTTGGATGTAGGCAAAGAGTGGCTTTCCTGTGTACTGTTGCTTGTTATGGAAATTCCATAATCAACTCGCGTTCTATATGCATCAACCCTGCTGTTTCAACACACAAATACCAAAACTGGTATAAAAACCGTTCATTTGGTTAAGCGAGTGTCAGGAAGTAATTTCTCATCAGCAACATAAGAAAGTCAAAAACCAAACGTTTTGAAAGAAAACTTCGACAAATCAAAAACAGGAAAGCCAACCCAACACAGAGTATATCGTTACAAAGAGAGCGTTAATTTCAAATTTGAACAATCAGAAATGTCAATGATTAAAAAAACTAATATATTTGGTTGATTAGTTTCAGACAAGTCTGACGGCCAGCCTTGAGATTTCCGTCTAAGAGTTTGATGTTTTGTCCAACAACTACCAAATGATTTAAACACACAAATACCAGAACTGTTATGAAACATTTAATTTGGTTATGCTGTATATGCACAAACCTCTGAGCATTTGAATCTAAACATTAGTTGGTCGAAAACTATAAGTATTAAAAGAAAAGTACTCGATACCAAAAACGTTCAGATAGAAATTCAAGTACCAAGTATTTCGATCATATATATAAAGAACAAGGAAAGATTTGTTTTAAACTATTTCGACTAAAACCAGAAGAGAATGTAAACGAAGAAATTACTATCTTCAGTTGGTATATTCGTGTCATACGACCAGGCATGCGAGTACCCCCTAGGGACCTCTTGTCAACCAGTAACCATTACTAGTTTAAACATACTTACTTATTTATCCTGGGAAACAAGCTTGATATTTATGTAAATCCCTCTCCAGTTTGCAGTTTGCGAGTGTGACCTTTGTAAACGACCCCCGTTGAGCCTTCTCTTATCGAAATATACAAAGGGGACGGTCTTTAACGTGCATGGGGTATTGCTCTCCGCATACACGGTACAACCTTTTTTCGTCCCTTCTGCAGGACTAGCGTCGTTCCTTGAAACCATTCTCGCAAATGATGTCAAAAGAGAGTCGGAAAATTGGGTCATGAAATTTTCACCGAGGATCGAACCACGAACCTTGGTGTTAGAAGCCCGACGCGTTAAACACTATACCACCGGCTCTGCCAACCATTACTAACCCAATGGTTTCAATAATCATGAACAATTACGAAAGAAAGTATAAAAAAATTCTTTGGTAATGCATATTTTATTGATCTAAACTACGGTGGCAGAATGCGGCCATGAGAAAAAAAAATAAAATCACGTTCCCTCGTGATACCATCACGTTCCCTCGTAATACCATCACGTTCCCTGAAGATAACATCACGTTCCCTCAAGAAAGTTATAACGTTCCCTCAAGATAATTATCTCGTTCCCTCAAGATAACATCACGTTCCCTCAAGATAACATCACGTTCCCTCAAGATAACATCGCGTTCCCTCAAAATAATTATTGCGTTCCCTCATGATAATAATTGCGTTCCCTCATGATAATTATCTCGTTCCCTCAAGATAGCATCACGTTCCCTCAAGATAGTTATCGCGTTCCCTCAAGATAACATCGCGTTCCCTCAAAATAATTATTGCGTTCCCTCATGATAATAATTGCGTTCCCTCATGATAATTATCTCGTTCCCTCAAGATAACATCGCGTTCCCTCAAAATTGTTATCGCGTTCCCTCAAAACTGTTATACTAAGTAGTTATCACGTTACCTCAAGATAACATCTTGAGGGAACGTGGTGTTATCTTGAGCTAACGTGATAACTACTTAGTATCTTGAGGGAACGCTATAACTATCTTGAGGGAACTCGATGTTATCTTGAGGGAACGCGATAACTATCTTGAGGGAACACGATAACAATTTTGAGGGAACGCGATATTATCTTGAGGGAACGCGATAACTATCTTGAGGGAACGTGGTGTTATCTTGAGGGAACGCGATGTTATCTTGAGGGAACGAGATAATTATCATGAGGGAACGCAATAATTATCATGAGGGAACGCAATACTTATTTTGAGGGAACGCGATGTTATCTTGAGGAAACGTGGAGTTATGATCTTGAGGGAACGAGATAATTATCTTGAGGGAACGCAATGACTTTCTTGAGGGAACGTGATGCTATCTTGAGGGAACGTGATGGTATCACGAGGGAACGTGATATTTTTTTTTCTCATGGCCGCATTCTGTCACCGTACTAAACATAGGAAGGCAAAAAACGATATTTATATATTAAAAGGAAAATACATTTTTTGATGAAAAATGAGAGCAGAGGTTATTAAAGTAAAAAGTGCTATAAAAATGCTTATAAATGTAATAAAAAAATATTTTATCGTGACGTTTTTCAAAAATAAATATTTGTTCCGCCCCTGCGTGAAAATAAGTTTTAGAACAGAACAAAAATATAAGACCTCCCTTCAATTGCCATTTCATGTAAGACAAGTCTAAGAACCAGACTTGAAATTGTCCTTGGGGACCTTTGGTCCACCAGCACCGGTTATCGACCCGTTTATTGATTCGTCATTCCAAAGCGTGTGGTGCTTACATCGATGTCCTAGCAGAACGTCACGTCTGACACAAAATCTGCCAACAAAAGAATATGTTGTTCTTTGATTGTTTTCGTCATTCAAGAAATTTTATGGACGTACGACATCATATACGCTCATAGACAAATATGTTTCTTTCAACAAGGAATACTGCGAGTGACCTCACAAAATGACCCTCTCCCCCGCTTCATATTTGACTGTAGTTAAAACAAATAAGTCTAATTATCTCCTCTCAATATTATCTGACAGTATGTTCCTCATGCAAATCTCTTTCTTCCTGTAAAGTTTAATCACAGTCCATGAAGCGTTTTAGGTATTGCGCTAAGAACACCTTTTTAAAAAGTCTTAGTCCAATTACCTCCTCTGGTCTTGCAGATGTCATGGTGCAAGACGAGCACTGTTCAAGTATCCAGACCTGGAACCCCCCTCTTTTATCGATTTAATTTTATATATAGGATATATCATTGAAACATGACAAAAGTGCCCCTTTTAGCCAGTCATTGGCTGATTCAACATATCTGATCCAGATCAACCATCTGACAGAGTGACTGGGACTGTTCGAGTGACACAGAACCTGGAGGTCCTCTGAAGCGGCAAACGCTGGTAGTGTTGTGTCCGAGGTTGGGCGACCATGGCAAATAGCGAGCCTATAATGGTCTCCCCTTTAGTTGTATATTTTAGTAAGTCGTACATGCAATCGGTTGAAATGATCCAAAACGACTTAGTGGTTTATAGATTTATTTAACGTAATCTTTTTCTTTTAAAATATTAAGATACTTTAATATCACCCATTTGTACCTCAATTTGAGCCTGTCAATCACAAAGAACATAAAAACATATGTATAGGTAGGTCAAAAGTAAAATTACTTAATACAACCCTTAGTGATATGCCGCAATGCGGATATAAGGATTTACAATATTTTGTCGCATTGCGACAAATTTTAAATCCCATTTTCTCATAGTTTTACGATATGAAATTATTTGATTTATAATATACTTCATATTTGCATGATTATCAAATTATCAGTAAAATTTCATGAGATGTCTGAAAAGAAATGGCAGATAAGCATGCAGATAGCCGCTAGCATATTTTGTATTATTTAAAAAGGTAATATGTTTACCTGAAGACCAATCTTCAAATATTATAGACACGACATTTACATTGACAATGTTTACTAACTTGGGGTCATTTGATAACGAATGAAAACAATTGAAATCCGCGTTATCATTCATAATTTCTTCCGGTCATAATTCTAGTGTCATTCGTAAATTCCTTTCGGAACCTCTCCACAATAACTGTCAATGAAATAGTGACAGAAGTAGACAAGTCATCGGCCTAAATTCTTCGCTTGAAATGGTAAGTCGTTATCTCGCATGCTTTGTATTTCTTCTTTAAATCTGCAATAAAAAGAACTCAATTTGTCATTTTAATGTTGAAGCCTTTTGTGCTTCATACCGATAAAATACATTTAAAATGGATTAAAAATAATACGCCATAAGTATCTCCCAAACGACGGATGAAAGAGTTTACTTCCTCATTTTCTCAATGACATTATCATCAGGGTTGGAAAAGGAAGCAAGTGAATAGAGAAATCGAATGTCGGGTCGGACGGAAGCCTGTGTAGACAAGGACAAGATCGGTTTGACTTTTTGTTTACTTTAACAATTTTATTCAAACTTTCAAAGTTCGCTTTCAACTATCGCCTATCGCGGAAAAAGCCTTGTCATACCTGTACTCGAATTCGATAATTCATATGCATCGAGCTTCTAGCGGAACCGAAAGTCTGCTTGTTACAAATGTGGCATATTTGCTTTGCTTTAATCGGGTTTTACAGGTTCAGGTACATGTTAGTTACACTGTTGTCGAAACAAAAAGCTCTGTTTGGCTTCCTATGTGACTGATAACTCGAACATTGAGATGCAATGAACACCAAATACCCTTATAGAAACATTTAAATGTTTTTTTAAGATCACAACACAATATAATTGTAATGTAGACCAAAGTCGAAAGAAAACTTTAAGTATGGGTTCCAATTTAACGTAGGCAACTTTAAATTTTATCAATGCTTGCTTTGCCTTAGTTTTCTGTTTTTATTAGATTCTCGTCCTTCTCATGAAAAAATCGTACGTTTATGATGAATTTGACTTGGAGATTGTTTTTTTTTCTTTGAGCTTTGGAATTTATTTGCCTTTCCGCAGGCATGCACTTCTTGTATTATATTACACGTTCTTGGTCTTTTTATAAGTATTCTAATTAGAAAGTATGACAACTAATAGATGGACAAAGCTAACATACACTGTCAGTGGTACATTCACAGTCATAAAACAAAACAGTTTTATGGCTGGTGAAAAGGTTGTGGTCATCGCTGCATGTTTACGCGGTACAGACATGGACATGCATTGCAGATTTATGTCAACCAAAATTGTTGATCTGTACAGTGGAAAAGAATATCCTGTATTTTCATACAATTTCTTTTCATTTTTGTGTTCCACTGCCAATTCCGTTCTGGCATACTAGTATCTTATTTAGCATGAATGTAAATATATGTAAGTATTCATAAATGAGAGAAAGGTCCAAAATGGCGGACAATTATTCTGGGAACACAAATAAAAACCTTTTTAAGAAAAGTCCTCCTTCGTTGTATGAGAGTTTATGAGTTTAAGAGTAGGGATTGATATGATACATTGTGTAGATGACAGTGACTCCATGAACAGTATTACCATTATACAGAATCACTGTAAGTTCTTGAACTAACAAACTCGTGAGAGAAAGTTGCTTCAGAATAACGAATATATAGACTTATCGCATACATTGTTATCATGTAATTTGAAAACAAATTTTATGGACGACTAAAAATTACTGATGGTTTTACTTTGAATAGATGGGAAAGGATTTTCCCTCTAATTGAACACCTACATTTTGTACAATCGCATCTTTTCGTTATCAACTTGGATACTTCTCATTTGGTTATTAACACATTAATTTTGTTACTTTTAGGCAGACCAATTGACAGAGGAGCAAATTGCAGGTAATTTTATTAAAAGAAAAGAAATTAAGCCTGAAGAAATCTGCCTGTCATGTCAACTTCTTTTAAAATGCAAGTGTATGTCATCATCATGCACAGTTTTGTCTTCTTTTCTATATCCTATTTGGATATGCTTTCACTGTAATCAAACTTGCAACAAAGGTTCAGACACTAAATTGTGCTACGCCTGGCGTGTTTCGTCTATTTAAGACCCACCAGAAGCGCTCTGCAAAAAAAAATAACTTAACACTATATAAATATGAAGGACATGTTACAATATCACGATAAATGCGGCACTCGGAACCAAATAGTTACTACGTTAAACCTATGTTAGAGTTTGTTAGGAAAATCCTTAAAGTTTTGACATTTTGAAATTTGATAGTCCAAGTCTGAAAACAAAGTTACAGTCTCTGTTGTGTCTGAACGCGGTTATCGTGTATTGAAGACTCGTCAGAGACGCTCAGTCAAGTCAAAACGTGTATGGCAAAAATGAATTAGAACATGACAATCAAAGTACATGTAAGAACTATCATTGTGACAAAGTAAAAACTTAGCCCAACATTTACGCAAGAGAAGAAAATAATTATAAATTTCAACTGAAATTTAAGATGTAAATTAAGTTACTTTCATGCATAAAAAGGGATTGTAATGTGGTAGGGTTAACTTTGAGGAGACAAAGAGCTTTGACAAGGAGAACATACCATGCTGGTGACCTGAAAACAAACTTATAACAGCGCAGTTCCATACGGATAATTTTTAATAAGTGCATGACCACTGACATGACGTGCGTTACGTCTATTTTAAGAAGTTATATAAGACCAAACTAAACGAGAAAGTGAAAGCACAGTTAAATCAAACATGTATTTACTAGGGTGCCAAATTCAAAACGAATTCCAACTGTTACCTATGTTGTAGCTATTCATCTTCATGAATCTTTTAACCAAATACAGAAATTTCAACTGAAAATATAGACTTTAAAGACGTATTAAGTCAGAATTCAATCTATACCAGTGTGCATGAATGTACAGTGTATTTTCAGATGGTGGGGACTCATTTAATATTTCTCAATTCAAAAAAGTTTGAAAAAGAAACCCCAGATACCCCCTAAACAATCCAAACCCTGTGGTAACTTCTATTTACATATATATTTAAGGGCCTTACAGTTTTATAAAGATTCGGGTAAATATTGCGGTTAAGTAAACAAGATAATATTACACATATTTTATGACTTAATGGTTGTTTAACAATGTTATATTACATGTACGGGAAACAAATTTGATTTTGTAAAATTACAACCTCAGAGTCTTTACCTCATAATAAAACAAATTTATAAATCAAAATGTAACATGCCTTTGGAGCCAGGCTTATATTTTCAGTCCCTAAACGCCTGTGAAAAGTGTTGGTTACACAGATTTAGGGCTTGCATATGTAGTGGTATACAACAGTGTCTGTGAAAAAGATACGCAATTTACCAAGTCTTTTTGAATGTTTACATTTGTACATGCAAGTTTTTAGAACAATATTTTGTGTACATTGAAAAACACCAATCTGCATGTTGTCATTCTCTTACAAAACGGTTTCAACATACATAACTGTGGTTAGCTTACTAAAATGTATAGATAGATCTAGTTAATTCGCGCGAGGTGTGGTTTGAACAGTTCTATCCTGTGACAATCTGCATGTACCCTGACACCCAGGTTTGAACAGATTATCCTGTTACAATTTTCATGTACCCAGACATTCAGGTTTGAACAGTTTTTACCTGTGACAATTTTCCTGTACCCTGACACCCAGGTTTGAAAAGTTTTATCCTGTGACAATCTTCCTGTACCCTGACACCTAAGTTTGAACAGTTCGGTCCTGTGACAATCTTCCGGTACCCTGACACCTAAGTTTGAACAGTTCTATCCTGTGACAATCTTCCTGTACCCTGACACCTAAGGTTGAACAGTTCTATCCTCTGACAATCTTCCTGTTCCCTGACACCTTAGTTTGAACAGTTCTATCCTGAACCCTGACACCCAGGTTTGAAAGTTTTATCCTGTGACATCAGACAATCTTCCTGTACCCTGACACCCAGTTTTTATACGACCGCAAATTTTTTTGCGATCGTATAATATTATGGCGATGTCGTTGTCGTTGTCTTTGTCGTTGTCGTCGTCTGGGGACATTTGGTTTCCGTGCGATAACTTGAGTAAATATTTACCAATTGTTAATTGTTATGAAATTTAGATATGATGTTTGTAACCACTAGAGGAAGGTTCCTATTGTATTTGGGGTTGGTGGCCATTACCGTTTTGGAAAAAGGGCCAAAAGGGGCTAAAACGGGTGTATTGACAAAACTGTTGTAGAATGTTTATTATTCATTTGATTTTGACAATTCTTTTTTTATTGAATTCCTCATTAAATTCTGTCAGCAAAATATGTCAATGGTTTTGATGTATATTGAGCCGTTACATTGCTACAGGGGACCAAAGACGGGCCACACCCAAAAAATCACATTTTTTATTTGTGGTCCGATTTTCAAAATCTTTTTCATTGGAATCCTTGTGAAAATCCCTGCCTGCATTATTCAATCAGATTTGCAATATCTCTTACTGTTTTTGATATATAAGGGGTCGAAGGGGCAAAAAATGCCATTTTTTAAAAGTTGGTCAAGGCCAATGGTTTTACACAAGAAATGTAGCTGTAGTGGGCCAGCCAATTGTTATGAAGTTTAAATATGATGATTATATACACTGAATGAAGCTTTTTATTGCATTTGGGGTTTGTGGTCCTAACCTTTTAAAAAAAGGGCCAAAATGAGCTTAATCGTGTCAAAAATTTCAATGAATATAGAAATAATTTTTTTTCTATTAAATGTTATTGTAAATATATATGTGTCAAATATGCATTTTAAAGTCCACCATAGGTTGCAGGTGTAAAAAAGCTTTGTAAGTCCACCATGGGCTGCATGTGACCAAAGCAATAGACTATCCATATTGGGCCTCCAATGTACAGGGTTCAACTTGTTGCGGTCGTATCATGCTGCGCTCGGCGTAGCTTTTTATTAACATTTCTATCCTGTAACAAACTTCCTGTACCCTGACCCCCGGATTTGAACAGTTCTGTCCTGTAACAATTTTTCCTGTACCCTGACACCCAGGTTTGAACTGTTCGATCATGTGACAATTTTCCTGTACCGTGCCACCCAGGTTTTAACAGTTCTGTCCTGTACCCTGACTGTTACGGCACTAGGTTTAAACAGTTCTATCCTGTGACAATTTTCCTGCACCCTGACACCAAGGTTTGAACACGTCTATCCTGTGACAATCTTCCTGTACCCTGACACCAAGGTTTGAACAGTTCTATCCTGTGACAAACTTCCTGAACCCTGACACCCAGGTTTGAACAGTTCTATCCTATGACAATCTTCCTGTACCCTGATTAAAAATTGTCCTAGTTTACTCATCCAGTATGTTCCTGCATTCGGAAACGAGTAAATCAAGATCTTATTTACTGAGATTGGGAAAAATGGTTTGTTCTGATAAAATTACTATTAGGTACTTATATTCTTGTAGAATTTAAAGAAGCTTTCAGTCTGTTTGACAAAGACGGAGATGGTACCATTACAACAAAGGAACTGGGAACTGTTATGAGGTCACTAGGTCAGAATCCTACAGAGGCTGAACTTCAGGATATGATCAATGAGGTCGATGCTGATGGTAATAATTGGTTGCAATGAAATAAAATCACATTTCTTGTTAAATCAAATTTGAAAAATACGCCTCCAACATGTACAGTTAGTGCAATACTGTGACAGGGCTTTGGGCCGACCGTGAGAACCTTTGTATTGTCAATTATTACTGTAACAGTTGCAACTTTCGTTGAATAAAACACTGCTGAATTTCAACTTGTATTATGGCAAAGTCCCAAATATAACAACAATCTAACAAAATGTACAAATATCACAATAACAGTACGATTATGGAAAACGTCTGACGTTTTCCATAATCGTACTGTTATTGTGATATTTGTACATTCAATAAGTTTGACTCCAATTTTCAGCTTTTGTCACTTCAGTCAGAATACTGAATCCAAAAACTTACTGTCCACCTTCTTTTCTGTCTTAAACTTTATACCTTTCTATTTAATCTTATGTAATTAAAACCCTATATGAGTACATGTATAATTAAGAGTTATGGATCAATCAAATCAGCTCAATAATATGAATGAATGGCAAATTAGCTAAATGTCACTTTGATTTGTTGACGGGTGAAAGATTAAAATGAACAATACAGAATTAGCATGAAAAGGATTAAAAGCAAGTCTAGAATAGAATTAAAATAAACAATCCAACAATATGAAATTTAAATTAAGTTCATTTTTAACAGAGAAATGTCCAAGAGATGAAAATATGAATTTTAGCACTGTTACAATTTCCTTCCCGCTCGAAAAGAAACACGTCCCTGTGTTTCACCTTGGTCGTCCTTGAAAATTTGGTCGTCTAGTTGTAGAAAATTTATATTCTCCGTTGGGTAAAAGTTCTCTATACCAGCAATTTCCGATGTATTCTTTGTTGTTACTTTTTGTAGAACTGGCTTGATTGTTATTTGAACTATTTCTTGGCTTCTGATGTTTTGTTCCATGATTCCCTCTTGATGTATTTTTTCCTACTGTTTCAATGTACTGGACTTCATTCCTAGATTTATTCTGCGGTTCTGGTTTTGCTTTATCCCTAGATTGTTTGGCATTCGAATTTTTAAGTTCTCTTTTCAGGTTTGCGTTTTCAGCACGGACCTTTTCCAATTCTTTAAGCGCCTTTTCTAGTTCTGTTTGCTTGTCTAGTCTTCTGACTATCTCTTCGGAAACATCCAACTCTAAATCTTCAAGTTTATCCTTTGCCAATCGAAGTTCTTCTCTGATGTTTCTAGTTGTATCAATACACTCCATGAATGATCTAATCCCTAATCTATTGAACGGAAGTTCTTGTAACAGTTTATGTTTCGAAATGTATTCTGCGATTCTGGAACAGTCCCTCTCCTTTTGCTTTTTCGATTTTGATTTAGCTCTTACTGGCGTTGCTGAACTAATGGAATCTGAATCTATTACATTTACTGACGGTTTAGTATAGCACATCCTAGAAAAATGTCCTGTCTTCTTACATTTAAAACATATTTGACTTACTGCGAAACACGGTCTTCCAAAGTGAATTTTTCCGCACCTTACACACACTGGACTATAACAATGTTCGTAAAATTGTCTCCACTGGGGCACGAGGTAGAATGCATTGAAGGTTTCCATCACGGTCGATCCTTTGCTGTCCGGGGGAACGTTCAGGTACCGGAACAAGATGTTCTGCAGTTCGACTTACGATTGGCGAACTGCCCGGGTTCTCCACCAAACTGTGACAGGGCTTTGGGCCGACCGTGAGAACCTTTGTATTGTCAATTATTACTGTTGCAACTTTCGTTGAATAAAACACTGCTGAATTTCAACTTGTATTATGGCAAAGTCCCAAATATAACAACAATCTAACAAAATGTACAAATATCACAATAACAGTACGATTATGGAAAACGTCAATAAGTTTGACTCCAATTTTCAGCTTTTGTCACTTCAGTCAGAATACTGAATCCAAAAACTTACTGTCCACCTTCTTTTCTGTCTTAAACTTTATACCTTTCTATTTAATCTTATGTAATTAAAACCCTATATGAGTACATGTATAATTAAGAGTTATGGATCAATCAAATCAGCTCAATAATATGAATGAATGGCAAATTAGCTAAATGTCACTTTGATTTGTTGACGGGTAAAAGATTAAAATGAACAATACAGAATTAGCATGAAAAGGATTAAAAACAAGTCTAGAATAGAATTAAAATAAACAATCCAACAATATGAAATTTAAATTAAGTTCATTTTTAACAGAGAAATGTCCAAGAGATGAAAATATGAATTTTAGCACTGTTACACAATACTCAAGAATATCAAGGAATCACAATACATGGTTTTTAAAGTCCTACTAGCAGTACACATGGGGCGGGGCATCGAATTCTCAGAAACTCTTTACAGATTTAGTTACCAATTAATTGAGTCATTTTAAACAGAAGCGAAAATGTTTCATGCATATATTGCAAATCAGATAGGCCTTCAACAAGTATAAATCTTCTAAATTAAATTCTCGTAAACAATTTTGTGCAGATTATTATTTTCTCTGCTTATTTTAGGCAATGGAACGATAGACTTTCCTGAATTTTTAACCATGATGGCAAGGAAAAAGACAGACGGTGACAATGAAGACGATTTAAGAGAAGCTTTCAAGGTTTTCGATAAGGATGGTAATGGGTATATCAGTGCAGCTGAACTGCGTCACGTGATGACAAACCTCGGAGAAAAACTCACAGACGAAGAGGTTGACGAGATGATACGAGAAGCTGATGTTGATGGCGATGGACAAGTCAACTATGAGGGTATGGGACTATTTCCAATTGTTAAGTTTGGCAGTTGATTTAGAAGCATATAGCGAATCCCTATTCGTATCCAGTAACAAAATCCGTCGCAGTTGACCTGAACATTCATTTTTGGCTAACATCTTGTCCTAATCACAGGGATTTGCTCCCTTCTATCATTATTTTGTTAGGTTCAATGTGCGGTACGAAAAACACAAGGGAAATACTACTTTCACCATCACCCTTTTCTTTAATTCGATTTTCTTTTATTCGATCATTGGTCTCCTACCTTTTCCTTTGTGATTCGTTTCATGAATGTACCTTTCTGAAACAACCAATTATTTCTTCATTAATTGCATCTCGGCCTCAAAATCAGGTTTTTTTCGGACCGCACATTGACTCTTACAAAATATTGATAGCGGAGAGCAAGTCCCTGTGTCCTAATGTACTGTAAAATGGAGATTTGCTTCTTTACTTCTTGCAGCAGGTTTCTGCGAGGAACGTGACATTTTTCCATACACGGTGCACCACTATGGTTTTTTAACGACCAAACCTATTGCGATTATATACAAAATCACTGGCTTCATTCTATGGTAAATCTAGGGAAAGTATAAATAAAAGAAATGTTCTAATGAAAAGGTATATAATTCACATAATATACTTATCAAAACACACATGAAAATGTGGATAGATCATGCGTTCTCGATATCAAAATTCCATACCATGCATTGGTTATGCACTTATGATGGATGTAGTGAAATTCTGTCTAATTCGTATTTATCATAACGTTTCAAGTGAAATCCGCACAACTGACACAATACAATGACTGACATAATTTGTAATCTTTTATCATTTCACATCAAAGCTTTAAATTATCCGTTTAAATTTCAAAATTGTGTTAACCCTAAGGTTCTTCCTACTCCAGACATAGGTTGATCATCTTAGTAATAATTTGGTTCCCCAGCATGGTATTTTTGATTTTACTGTTCTATGCTCTTCATAATTATTTAGTGTTTGGCATGTTCAATATTTTTGGTAGAGCGCCTCTGATGAGTCTTGAATAGACGAACCGCGCGTCAGGCGTAGCAAAATTTCGTGACTGGAACTTTGTTGTCATTTGAATTTCTTACGTCTAAAATACGGAACAGGCTTATTAGTTTGTATCAATTTGAATTGCAATGGTTGTCATTTCAGAGTTCGCAAAGATGATGCAAACCAACAAGTGATATATGGAGAACCAGTTATAAATGGATTCCACTTGCAGTTAATGGTGGTCTGTGGACTTCCGGTATACAAGCCAATCAGACTTTTACACCCCCAAAAATGTATCTTTTCATTGCTGGATCAATGATAAATCGAGGCAGCAGCATTATCGTATATAATGATGATTATATATATTTATAATAAAACATCTTGTATTTGTTTACTTTTTATTCATATTTTTTTTATAATCACAACCCCATGAACCCCTATAGTCTAGCTTGCTTGACACGAATTCTTCCAACTGCCGGTATATGTTTATTTTTTCTATTGTTCACAAGGTTTCTTTGCTTGCAATGCACATAGTTGAATACTAAGGTACAAAACTCTATGACAAACGTTATTTCTTCATCTTTCCAATCGTCAACTTTCCCTTTTCGTATAGCAACATTCCGTTCGCTCTAGCTTATGAAGTTTACGAATAATAACCGATTCGTTATTCCCAAGTTTGTGGGGAATATTGTTACTTTCTTGGTAGAGCTGACGACACGTCTGAAAAAAAACCAGCTAACATAGGGCCATGTTGTTCCCCGTTTGTTGTCCTCACTAAAGAATTTTTAACTAAAACATATGTTCATAACCAAACCGAGATCACTTTCTCTTAGATGAGCATGCAAGTTTGTCATAAAGGTTTTGTGTCTCGTTTTTTTCCGGATTCGTCCACACTTGATCGGCAACTTGACGGGTGTGCTTTAGCAAATAGATACATGTATTGCGTTCACTTCTGGAGCACCTAACACCACTTCCGACTTGAGTTCATGTTGCTGTTTGCGATTTGGTTGTGATATGTGGGGTTTAAATTTTGTATGGGTTGTTTTTTGGTTGACTTTTCCGATTTTCAAAAACCGATGACCCCATAGGTAGGCATTTTTTGATATTCTCGGTGCTGGTTTAGTTTTGGCTTCCCTATTCGAATATTTTGGTATGGTATCTACACTTGCTTCTTTAATTATTTTTGAACAACCATACCTTTTTGCGATCTTATAGAGAAAAACAACAACTAGTTTTATCCTATTGTAAATCTAGGGAAAGTAAAAGTTTTGGATAGATCATGCGTTCTTTATATCAACTTTCTATACCATCCCTTATGATCGAGATAGTAAAATTCAGATCAATTCGTATTTATCAAAATGTACCAATTGATCTGAATTGGTTTTCTATCTTTCAATTGTTTTTATTTTCCATAAGGATGAAAACAACAGATTGAGCAAAAATTATATGCAATTTGATCAAAAATGTGTCTTAGGCCATCAGTCTCTAATGAAGCGCTATTGCAGGCAAAACTCATTTTCGCTAGCCAAGGGTTACGATCCGTTATGAAGATTGTAATCCTTGGCTAGCGGAGATGACACAATACTATACTATGACGAAAAGAAATATGTAAATTTCATTTGCGTGTCTTTATATAATCATTTGCAAAACTCATTTTCGCTATAGCCAAGGGTTACGATCCGTTATGAAGATTGTAATCCTTGGCTAGCGGAGATGACACAATACTATACTATGACGAAAAGAAATATGTAAATTTCATTTGCGTGTCTTTATATAATCATTTGCAAAACTCATTTTCGCTATAGCCAAGGGTTACGATCCGTTATGAAGATTGTAATCCTTGGCTAGCGGAGATGACACAATACTATACTATGACGAAAAGAAATATGTAAATTTCATTTGCGTGTCTTTATATAATCATTTTCAAAACCCATTTTCGCTATAGCCAAGGGTTACGATCCGTTATGAAGATTGTAATCCTTGGCTAGCGGAGATGACACAATACTATACTATGACGAAAAGAAATATGTAAATTTCATTTGCGTGTCTTTATATAATCATTTGCAAAACTCATTTTCGCTATAGCCAAGGGTTACGATCCGTTATGAAGATTGTAATCCTTGGCTAGCGGAGATGACACAATACTATACTATGACGAAAAGAAATATGTTAATTTCATTTGCGTGTCTTTATATAATCATTTTCAAAACCCATTTTCCTTTTGAAAAACGTATCCAAACTTCCTATAATTATCTGTATTGAGATACAATATTGTACAAAATCCATTGATGTTTCTTATTAGCCAGTTTAAATGCCAAAGTATAATATAAAAGGAGGCACACCGGTCAATACTGGAGAAATATGTATACACAGTCAAAATTAAATCTATTTATTAAATTTAAATTCAATACACAATAAATTCTCATCTTGTGTGAGCGTACCTAACAACACAATGGTAAGCTATGTTTTTGTTATGTTTTTATACATTATTACATTTTTTATCTTAAAATATACCATAAATGAAAAGAGGAATTTTATATTAACGAAATCCGTCTAAGTAAATAGTCAAACTTGAAAACTACATGCTTACACACGCTGTACCGTGATACAAAGAATTGTTTTAACTATATGCTTTTATTCGCAATGTTCACGATTTTTGTAAACATTTATACATTACTGTAAAAAGATTTTTTTCTCCGACGAAAGTGTGGTTTCAAGATGCAAAGTTTGATATGAAAAAAAACAAACAAACAAACAAAATGTTTACGTCAAAAGAAATGCCATCTGTTTGTGGGGCGTTATATTAAGCGTCATGTGGTATATAAGGGGTGTAGGTATTTTCATCGAGTTCGAGTCAGAGTTAGAGTTATTAATATGAACCAGTACCTTACTAAGTTAGTATCTCAAAGAAGATTGCTGGTTACATGCAGCAGAGCTGCAAATATAAATGATAAAGAAAGTGCAAAAAATAAATATACAACTCGTTTTGTAACTCGAACTCTAACTCGAGTCGTAACTCGATTATTGCCATGACAATCACTGTTTCGAATTAGCTGAACAATTTTAACTCGAACCCGAATAATAACTCGAACTCTAACTCGAACTTTTACTCGAACTCGAGTCGTAACTCGAAGTCTAACTTTGACTCGAACTCGATGATTACCTATACCTACAGTACACCCGTAATATAAGTACATATCCGATACTTATTGCGTCGAGAATTGAAATAGACCGTCCTAATGCAAATAATGAAGTTTAAAATGAAAAGTTTCCAGACAATAAAATAACCACGACGGAATAATATGTCGTTGACGGAACCGATATCGAAAAAAAAAACAGGACAAAAATTGAATTATCGATAATACCCCTTCCCTCATTAATTTGTTACAAATGTTTACCCCAAAAAGGCATACCAACTAGCGAAGGGAAGCTGAACAAATTTTATTCGATGCTATTGTGATCTATTGTCGTGATTCGTCAAACTTCTCACGTGATATAATTGTATGACTATGTGATTGGAAAAAATGACGTCATTCGCACGTCATTTAAAACTCAATTGAAAAAAAACATGGAGCTTGACAATGCGTGTTCCTTGAACAACATACAGGTATGGTATAATTAGTGATACATTTGAATTTAAGTAGACACGTAAATGCTAAATGCACACTTGCATAAACACTGTACTTCATATTTAGGTTTGTTCTAATCAGAAGATCACGTGATTATATGAAAATCAAACACACCTCAAAGGTATTGAATTTCTTCTTTGCATTTCAGACAGAACCAGTGGATCATCAATTCATGGGTAAGTCGTGGTTATAAAGTTGATATGAAATAGACAATGCCTATTGCACAATGCTGATAATTATAAGTTGACAATTTTTTTGTAAATACATGTTATTCATTCACATTACCTTTTGAGTTGAAAAAAAACTTTCAGCATTACAACATGAAATAGAACAGATGGATCCCAACTTTGTTCTCATGTGACGGAGTTCCACGGCTCGGTTGAGGAATGAAATCGTTTAAAACTCAAATTATTAAGAACCCCATTTCCGAGAATACGTACACACTTTTCTTGTGCGATGTGCGTTTTCGTAAATTGCCGAATCACCCGAATGAAATATTTTGATTGATTAATTTTGATCTTGATTATTTCTTGAGACATGTAATGTAAATTTTTACGTGTTTAACGCCATTGTTAACATTTTTTAATCAACCAATAAAAAGATAGGATTTCAAATCGAAGCTGTCAAATATAAGATCTGAAATCACTGTTAGTTATTTTGGTGCATTTTCTGAAACGTTCAATTTGAGAGCAGCCATATCAGGACCATTAAAAATCAAAATCAGCATAAGGCAAATTTTTCGTGGGAACAAATACCGTAGACCAGTGCTCGCTATTGCATGTATTGATAAGTGATATTTATACATGTAAAGACACGACTATAATCTATTTGATTCTTTGGGACTCACAGTTTTTGTCAAATTTTGGCCTGGAAATAAATAATCTGTTGATATTAAAGAGCTGAAAAAAAATAAGTTTTTGTCTATGTCATTTTCAGAGTATAAGGAGGCTTTTTTAATGGCTGACAAAACAGACACAGGGTTTATACCTCGTTCAGACATCGGACGGTGCGTAAGGACACTTGGCCTAAATCCAAGTGAAAAAGAGTTGGCGGAGATTCAACCAATCGTGGACGCTGAAGGTACATTCCATATAATACATCTTTTTGCTGCATGTACTTGTACGTATATAAGTTTGCAGTCTTTTCGCTTACATGTAAAGTGTACAAGTACAACATTATAAAACGTTTGTACGGGTACTCCAAAAGATATTAAGAGAGTTAAATGCAGTTAATATTTGGAAATTGGATTATTATTGATTTCTGGTAGAAAACCATACAAGTCCTGCTTCAATCATGATACCGAACTAATTGTCAGTTTGTACAATGGTCTATACATGCTTTAGGGAAACATATATTAGAATTTCATAGTTCTTTCTTAGACTACCATGATTTATTTTGGTGTGTCTTAAAATAAACTAAGCCCATTTTCATGCCATAAACATCTTAAAGAAATATAAATCTATGTAAAAAAAGTCGTTCAAGCATTGCCTAACACCATCTTTTCTAATAGGAAACGAAACCATAGCCTTTGAGACATATTTAGCCTTCGTAGAGAAAAAATCAAAGGAAATACGCCCAGATGATGAACTTCGGGAAGCATTGAGAGTCTTCGATAGAGACGATAACAATTACATAAGTGCAGAGGAGCTTCGAAGGATGATGGTTACTTCCTGTGAAACATTAACGGAAGAGGAAGTTGATGAAATGATGAAATTAGCCGACAAAGAAGGGAATGGACGAGTATATTATGACGGTAGTCTTTTTTCAATTTCATAATTTTACAAATGTAGTTGTCTTTATATGTACTTTGCCATGAATGCGCAACATATACTGTGGTTTCATTATTATCCTTTGGGTGTCAATTTTCGTGTTTTTTTTGGGGTGGCCTTCATCCACAAAATTTTATACGGTACCCCACGAAAAGGAAATTTAACATTGATCTGTATGGTAGAGACTTCAGAACCACGAATTCAAGAATCCACAAACTGATCCTGTTTCACCAAACCACGAAAATTGGTACCAACGAAAATAAATGAAACCACAGTATAAGTCTACAGCGGACTGATCAAGGAAGTACCAACGGGGCGGTGCATTTGAATGTCCGGATTGATTGATTGTTCTTTTATTTATTGTAAATTGCTTTATGTCCTGTCGGCTATATTGCAGCCATAATAATGATAATCAGGACACAAACCAGTTGTAAGAACCATGACAAAATCAGTTGAAACAAAAGACAACATGAAAAAACGCACAACACACATGTAGAAGTATGGCAAAATAATTAAATTTAAAAATGGATTTTCAGAGAAAGACTATAACTTCTGGTCATATCTCAAACAATAAAATGAGAACTGACTACATGAAGAAAGTCATACATGTAATAAGACGATAGTGATTTTTGTATCTATTGATTGTAAAATATCTCTATTTTTGTGTTATATAACGAATAACTATTAATGCTTTCTTTTTTTCAGATTTTGTTAACCTGATGCTGTCTGTTTAAGCAAGACCTTAGGATTCAAACCAATTTTGCATTTTTCTTATGTGTTCATCTAGTCTTGGCAGTGTAAAGATTTGTACTTTTCTGTCTGAAGACGTACATAGCAAATAAATGTTAACCATACTGCATTTGGCTTTATTAATGGATATGGAGTATATATGCATGGCTCTTAATCACACTATAAACATTGAATAATGCAAACATGGATTTTCCTGTCGTTCTTCGTCCTGGGTCACAGGGAGACCTTCAATTTGTTGCTATCGCTCATACTTCACTGCAAGTTGAGGACGGTTTTAGTTTATGTCGACAACGATAGGCTTGTATATTGAAGTTCACAAATGAGGGGTTATCAACAAGTTATATACATATCTAGCAAATATATCTTAGACTAACAAATACCTTGTTTACCGATGTAAAAACTCAGTTGAAGTTACATGTACATGTGTAATCCAATATTCATACATGTAAAAGAGAAAAAATGAATGAATATTCAGCCTTCAAAACGTAACGGATAATTTGTTTAAGCTGTATATGCATATATCAAGGGGTATAGCCTCTCATCAGCAGCATTTGAATAAAAACAGTTGGAAGGTCAAAAACCAAAAGTATTGAACGAAAAGTACTCTAGTATGCATACTCAAAACTAAACACAAAAAAAACCAGGAAAGTCAAATCTAGCATCGAAAATATCGACCATGTGAGACAGATCGGTACCTAAAACTCTTATACATTGTGGTTTTGCGTCATGCATATTTATTATATGAGGTTCCTTCTCTTAAAAATGCCAAGGCTAAGGACATCATGACGATTTTGACAAAATTACAAACTCCATCGCAGAAGGCTTATCATTTTCGACCTAGTAGTTTATTTTTTATACCAGATAATATCCACACGATGAATATTTTCAATAATTTCGATTGTTGTCGAAATTTTTAATTTCAATCAACATGATCAATTGTAAAAAATTTGTTACCATGCTTATTAAAATGCCAATTTTATTACCCTTTTTTCTCTCGGCACTATTGAATGATATTAGATGCATTTAGGCTATACAATAAGCTATGTGGTTGCACAATGCATTGTGCTTTATGTGATTTCTTTCAATGTCTTTCAATTAAGAGTTCAAGGGTCACAAACAAACTCCGCGCAGTGCCCGTTCCCGTTCCGTCCACTAAAGTAGTTCAGGATGGAGCCGATCACTGCGCGGAGTTTAGGTCACAAAAAGTCTGGAAAGCCTGGTGCAGTAATTAGTCTACGGACCGAAGGGACATAGAGACAAAGTATGTTAAGCTTTCCACGTATAACTAGTCAATGGCAACTGTACATGTAAGGAAAGTTGCTTATACGTAGTTTTCAAAAAATGATGCAACGGGAAATGTATATACAACATCTTTTTTGTAGTCGATTTTCCTAAAAAATAAGATTTTGTTTTCCTAGCTTTAAAGAAAATTCCTAAAATTAAAGAACTTGAAAATAACAATATTCTACTCCTTTTATGGAGAACATTATCTTACTCCACGCAACGAAGTTGCAAAGGGTATAATGTTTTTGACTGGTCCGTCTTTCAGTCTGTCCGTGATCAGAATTTTTGTAACACATTCACAAAAAAATTTGATATTTGCTATGTAGCTTCAGGTAGGGGTCCAATGTGGTGGGATTTATTTTCAGATCTATCGATCAACTGCTTCCTGTTTAACGATAGAAAATAATGAGGTGAGGAATATGTGAATAAGCGAAACAGCTCACATAACAAGTGGCAATTTAGAAAAACCAAAATGTACAACCGTCAGCAGCCTTCAACGAAGCCAGTAGGCGCTGCTCGCCGTTTCAAAATTGGCCCATGGTCTAAATAAAATCCAGTCCTGAAATAGTCACAGATACCCCCTGCTTAAAAAGAAACAGAAAGACAGGTACAAACAAAAGCTTTTTCAAAGATTCCTGGTTAAGGACAGGCACAGCCCACTTAGTCAACGCTTTTTTTACTAAATTTTCAGGGTCGAAAATTTTCGTAATTAGATTTCTCAGCAACTATTTATTGTAGGCATTTGATATTTTGTAATAAGTTTCCAGTAGGGGTCCTATATGGTGGGATTAATTTTCAGGTCTGTCGATCATCTACTTCCTGTTTAACGAGCTGACACGGAAAGACAATAACTCTGACTTTTTTATTCCTATAACTCTAAATAGAT
The DNA here is from genome assembly GCA_963971305.1 of Arcuatula senhousia. Taxonomy (NCBI): domain Eukaryota; kingdom Metazoa; phylum Mollusca; class Bivalvia; order Mytilida; family Mytilidae; genus Arcuatula; species Arcuatula senhousia. The sequence goes on from OZ020304.1 coordinate 54,390,625, forward strand.
AATGTCTGTCCATAATGTAGAAGCGTGGGGTATTTGGGCGTGCCCACTAAGGTTCTTTCATTCTTTTAGTTTGATGGGCGTGTTTTTAGTAGACGGTCTGTATTTTAATAGGTGCCCATCGCATGTGCATAATAGCTTGCTCATTTGCTCTTCTCCGCATAAAACTGACTTGCTTTATTGGTTTTCTTTTATTTCAATGAATACAACTTTCTAATCGTAGACTTCCCTTTCTGGTATAGCAACATTCCACCCTCTACGACTAAGGGAGTTTTCGTTTCACAATTGGTACCGGTGCGTTATTACAGAGCCTACAGAATGCACCATGCTTCGAACGTCAGCATGCCCCAAAAATCGCTTGCACATACATGTAAAGAAAATAATGAGATGTGGAATAAGTGTACGCGACACAGCCTACAATTTCAGAAAAACCACATGGACGACCGCCAGCAGCCTTTGACATATATCTATGTTGCATTAATATCGTTGTTTTCATTGGAGAAAATTATACCTGCGTCGCCGAAGGCGAAAGCAGGTCTAGTAGTCGGCTCACTCTGTCCGTCCGTCCGTCCGTCTGTCCGTCCGTCGCGCTATGGGGTGCCTGTCATGTGTAATCTGAATCTCAAAAACCAAAAGCTAGATCTTTCTGAAATTTCACACAGTGATTACAGATATATTGAAGATGTGCACCTCCCCTTTTGGGATCATTTTATAATTTCGTTTAGAAATTAGGGGCCCAAAAGGGGCCAAAAAAGCGACTTTTGTGTTTGTTTCCACAATAACTTTTGTTCTGATTGACCAAATGCTATGAAACTTTAAAGTAATGTTACTTACAACAAAAGGAAGGGGTGGGCTGATTTGGGGTGTCCCCTCTTTTTGGGATTAGAAATTAGGGGCCCTAAAGGGGCCAAAAAGCGACTTTTATATTTGTTTCTGCGATAACTTTTGTTCAGGTCGACCAAAGGCCATGAAACTTTACTGTTATGGTACTGACCATAAAAGGAAGGATGGGGTTGATTTGGGTGTCCCCTCTTTTTTTATTAGAAAAAGGGGCAAAAAAGCGACTTTTATATTTGTTTTCACAATTACTTTTGTTCAGGTTGACCAAATGCCATGAAACTTTAAAGTTATGTTACTTACTATAAAAGGAAGGATTAAGGTGATTTTGGGTGTCCCCTCTTTCTTCGTTTAGAAATAAAGGGCCAAAAAAGGGCTGAAAAATGATACTTTGATTTGTTTTCCACAATAACTTTAGTTCTTCTTTTATATTCTTATTAGATATAAGGATCTAAAATATTTTTTTTCTAAATATTCATTGTTAGTCTATAAATTGGGTTGCATGTGACAAATTTGCTTTGTCAGTCCACCATAGAATGCAAGTGTCAAAAACTATTAACTGTCTAAATTGGCCCTAAAACGTACAGGGTTCAACGTTTTGCCGTGCGACACAGGGCAAACATAGATTGGTCTTGTTATTTACAAGAGGCGTCATGACAAATTGTATCCAAATTTAGAGAAAATTACGGAATTTATTTCGAACTCTTAAAAGAGTACAGAAGTGTCATTAACAGTGGGTTTATTAGTAGAATTTGTATTGTCCACATTTGACTATGTATTTTTAAAAAGTAAACAAACAAAAAAAGGATTAAAAATCTTGTAAATCGTCTGAAGCCATCATAACTATATACCATCGTGTCAACGCTGTAGGAGAGTAAGTCTATTTTCATCTTACAAATTCATGATTTTGGCATTTTTTGGGGGGGAAATATTACGAAAATATACAAGCTAATGAATGAGTCTGTCTCGCAACATTGTTGTTCAGCTCAATTTGAGGGGGGAACTATATATGTATTGTCATATCCTCTTAAATGGAATTTAACGTTCATTCACCCAAAATATGTTCTGTCAACTAACTGAATGTTATTTGCCAACTGAATGATGAAATAAATAAATTAGAAATTAAAGATATTACGCTTTAACCCTCAGTAGACAATAGAAATTGTGTCTAATAAGTTAGTGCATTTTACAACTTTGAACATATAAAAGAATTTCAAAAAACCTTACAAACAATCAAATCAAACCAAAAAACCGAACCTGAGCAATTCAAAACACAAAATATTGCCCGAAATTGTCATGATTGTTGTCGAGTTTAATATTGATAACTGCAAATTTGATACGTTTTCCAACAGTTTTATTGATATTTTTTTATATGAAAATCATTACATGTTTAAGTGACACAAGCAAAACAAAATGGATCATTTTAGTCCAGTAATATGAGTAACGAACGGACATAACAATAGGCTAATTAGACTATATATTGAATATTCGGAGAATACATGTAAGAGGTTAATGGCATTATTTACGTACATGTCTTCTTAACGGTTTATGTTTATTGGCTACATGTAAAGGATATTGATTCTTAAACAACCTATAAACAATATATTATATAATACACATGTAATAAGTCTCTCTTGCAAGTCATAGCAGGTAAGATTTTTTGTCTGTTCAAATTTTATTATTTAACATGCAATCTTTAATAATCCCCTTTGAATTGTTACAAATTAAAGGATTTATTTTTATAGCATAAATTAATAACAACGTCGCCATAATCGCATTGTATGGGTCACAAAAAAATTATAAATCGTAATCCGATTTTCTTATAGATTTTAAAACATATTGTTCACCCCTTTCTTGGACCCCACTTTATCTTAAATTTGGATTGGAATCCTCGTAACCGAAAGTATATTTGATTAACAGGTGATTGGAAGTAGTTTGGACACTTAACTGTCAACCAACAGGGAACAAACATGGTAAGAGACTTTTCTTGTTTTATTTTTCAACTACTTTGAAATGTTATCATGTTTGTATATATATTATTTTATTTTTCATTTCTGCCAAAAACAAAGACTGAGATTAAAATAAATGCTTTAACTAACAGGGCTTGCTCGTTGCATTTTTGGTCGGGAGTCCTAAGTGCGACTAGCTAGTGTAAGTTTTTATAGTATGCGTTTATAGAACATACGCATTTGAAGCTTCTGGTTTGCAGGTTTTCGCTAATTTGTCTTTTTTTATTCTGAAATTTTACCGATTATTGCATATTACATGCGTTTAAAGTAAAAAAAAATATATGATTTATTACATGCATATGTTATAAACTACCTTTTATATAATCCAACAGCTATAAAGACATACCCATTTCAAAAAATATTTAATATTTTTATTATTAAGCTTGATTAATTATTGCAATTTGTTTAAGGGAGAAATTAGACAAACATTTAATTTATTTTGGCTAAAATATTTACCGCGTTAAACAGAACGATATAATATGCATCTTATTCTATATTTTTTTACAAAGTAAAAGAGGCTGTATCTATTCCTTGTTAATGCGTTTAAGTTCGGGGACAAAGACTAAATGATACATGTATAAAATATCGTTACAACTCTTTTTTCTTATTACAATCAACCAATTCAATATTAAATCATCAAAAAAATAACAAATGAAGAATTAATAGAAAAATAAATATCATAAGTAAAATGGTAATAAACAAGGGAAACAATGGTTTTATGAACACCTGTCTGTTATATAGTTCCATTTTTACCATTTTACATGTTCATTTCGTGTGATGTTAAATGATTAATTTTCACACCAAGCAAAATATCTATTTAGTTTCCTTTCTTGATACCTTATGTGTTTTTCACAGATTTGATATATTGTTGTTACTTTTATACACTGTTTACTCGGCTTTGTTGTTATGGCATATTGTACATGTATATTGATTTTATGATTTCAGGCAGACCAACTTACAGAGGAACAAGTTGCCGGTAGGTTGGGATAAAAGATTTCTGCACCCTGATTGTCTCAAACGCTTTGGTGGATCTTGAAGTTTTCAGACAGTTGCCATTCCAATGCGTTCAAGCCTCTGAGGCCTCTTGTTTCATTTACGCCATTTGGAACCTTTTTTATCGGCGGAAGTGCACTGGTCCTTGGCCGTTTCAAAACATGTTGCATGAAATTAACGCCAAATCTGCTTAAACCCTGTTTTATTTAATGACCACAAAATGTTGTTAGAACATGCACAATGATTTAAATCGCATAAATCTTGTGATCTTTTATTCAAATATATTACACCGAATTTGTATTTTATTTCCCTTTTATAACCCAAAAGTAAATGAAATCCAATAGATCATAGAGCGTGGGATTAAAGGAAAACCAATTGAATTTTAAATCTTGTAAAACTACCGTTGCTCAGCAATTTTCAAATAGGACTGATATAAAAATTCCTGACACCTTTTTATCGAATCTTTCAGTGCTTAGGTTTTGTTTCTATTACATTTTGTGTGTGTTTTTTTTTCAATAAATTATACCCAATATGGGTTTAAAATTTATATAAATTACGTTTCATTTGTTACAACCAAATCGTCCTACACAAAATCACAATTTGCTTGTCAAACTACATGCATAGCTTAATTTATTTCACTTAGGTTTTTTTAGACGATTAAGAAATGTGTAATAACATGTAAGTGTACGCGACACAACGATAAAAGAAAACGGCAATTTATAAAATCAAAATGAAAAACAGCCAGCAGTCTTCAACATGACAGTTAGCTGCTTGCCGTCTTGCATTGGCCCAAGACTAAGAATACAATACATATGATTCAAAACCAATCCCTAAATTATTAAGTCATGTTCTTACATGTATTTTGCAGAATTCAAAGAAGCCTTCAGCCTGTTTGACAAAGACGGAGATGGCACCATTACAACAAAGGAACTTGGAACTGTAATGAGGTCACTAGGTCAGAATCCTACAGAGGCAGAGTTGTCGGACATGATCAACGAAGTCGATGCTGATGGTAAAATTTGAGCCTTTCTTATCTTTATTTTTATGTATTCAGTTTGTACTATTCAAAGATACTAGTCCTAGTTGTTTATATTTGCAAATCTATTATGTTTCACAGCTTGAATATTATAGCTATTGGTCTGCAAAGAGGTAAAAATGCAAGAGCTTGTATTCATGACAGAAAAGTACATATATGTACATTCGAGAAAAATGCATTAATTATTTACAATGTAAACTTGCCTATCTGTTTTATATGTAGCTGCTATAAAAAAATATATGTTGCATATAACCAATGTATGGAAGGTGCGCTGTGTAAAAACGATTGAGAAGTACATACGTCATAGTTGACTTGTGCAACCTAGAAAACCGTCTGCATATTTTTTGGCTTTTCCATAAAAAATACTTGTAAGCAGTCATTCCTTTGAATTTAATTGGCACTTTTGCTACTATACTTTACATTGTCCTATGAAATGACATTCGTTTTTAACTTCAATCAATGGCCGTCAAGTAAGAATAAAAAAGTCGAACGTTTTGATCATTTTTTGAAATAAAGTAGCCGCTGCATGAAAATGGGATAACAAACAAAATAAAACATGTATATATTGTATACTTTAATCAATTTCCTCAATAAACATATAATAAAATAGATGAAATAAAGGTATTAAGTAATGCTACAAATCTATCTTTCAAAGCAAGTAAAATATTTCATGTTATAGTTGTGAAGTACAACTTTTTTGAGAGTGCACTAGTTGAATGGTACACAAGCACATGTTGAATAGTACATAAGCTAAAGTTTATCAGTGCAACAGTGTACTTTGTTTATACACATTTGAACACGAAAAATACTAAATTAAGATAAAAATCGGCAATCACCATAGACAAGAAATTTACTTAAGGATGTATTCTTTAAAAGGGTCATATCCATACTCAATATTTCCCGACCCGACAATACAGAGCGCTGCGAAAACTTTGCATACAACGCGATTGAAAACAGATATTTTGCAAAGTTATGAATAAAGGAAACGCGTGTCAGGCGTAGCAAGGTCACTTACCTTGTTTTCCCAGTATCAGGGTTCAAAGTGTGCCTAATTTATACAAGTCTTAGAGCGGTCAAAATATTTGCATAAAATATGTTCTCAAGAAAAATTATATCAATATGACCTTTTTTCAACATGTTCTGAATTAAAACTATAAAAATTGGGTCACTTGCTTAAAATTTTGCAAACATTATAATCCTTTGAAAGTTTTGCCAGTTTTTGTATGAATTATTTCCCTTGAAAAATAATAAAAATGTATTTACATGTATATACGTTTGATTGAGAAGTTTGATAATAATTCAAAAGTAATCCTAAACTTTTAATATAAAAAACTGTTTAGCCTAAATTTTATTCATATATAATGACATTTGCACATATTGTTGCACTTTTTGCTTTTCGCGGTCACATGACCAGTATCACGCTCCATCTTAAAATATATGAATTCGAAATTTTGTTGAAAATGACAACGATTTTAATAAACAAAAAAGATAAAGAAAGAATGTGTCCATGGGACGCGGATGCCCCCGTTGGCCCCAAATTAAAAGTTGAAAGTCCTACAGATCTGAGAGTCACTTATGGCTAAGGGTGCATTGTTTGTCATACTGAATCTTCCTACCAAGTACCAACTCATTTCCATTTACGGTTTCTTAGAAACGCTTTGCGGAATTATACATATACGTACGGACGTACGAGCATAAGTAAATCCGAGTGCCCCCAACATGGCGTCGCGGGTGGCATAAAATGACAATTTTCGTATTTTTGGGACCATAAAAATCACTATATTTTACAAATACATGTAACTTGAAAACCGTATATATTGCTACAAAATTTTGTCTTGCAGTTTGCGAGCGTTAATGTTGTAGCGGCACAATTGAGCCTCCTCTTATCGAATTATATAAGAAGACAAGAGACACAATCGGGCAGTCCGAAGCCAAAAGTCAAGAAGAGCGAAGGCAAAATCGGTCATTACATAACAAAACAAGCACGGAACAAACAAGAGAGGACTTTAAAGTTTTAAAGAACTTTTAAAGCGAGCATAAGATATTCCTCTCACCATATTAAAAAGGACATCTTTTTGCCCATTTTGAAGGACTGGGCATCGTTCCTCGAAACCACTCTCACAAATGGTGTTGAGAAGAGTCGGAATATTGGTTCATGAAATTTTCACCTCAGACGAGGATGGAACCACGAGACTCAGTGTTAGTAGCCCGACACGTTAACAACTTTACCGCCGACTCCCTTTTCTTTGATCAATGATCAAACCATTTGGTCCAAACATGAAAAAGCTAATGATTTATGGACAGTTTTTTTTTTTTTTTTTTTTTTTGAAAATTGACTTTTTCATTTCGATTTCGTCTGGAAATATTATTATTAAAACAAAAAGTCGCATTTGCAGATATAAAAATGGGTAACTCAGAAAGATCAAAGACGAATCTAGCATACATAATCGGATAACAGAAAATAAAACACACTTACAAAACTGAACCGTGAGAAATTGAAAATCCACCAATGTGACTTAAATCGTAACGAGGTAAAGCAAAAAATGATATCTACCTGTTGGTATACTTTCAACTCTTCGTTGTACTTCTCAACTAAAGCAGTTGTACATCTCAACTGTCGCATTTGCACATCTCAACTTTCGCCAATCGTTAAAAGATGTACAATTCAACTTGTGCGGATGTACTAAAAAACTTTCGCATATGTACTTCACAACTCTTGCACCGATGTCGTGTTTTATCATTAAAGGGCACAATAAAACGACTTTTCACCCTTCAATATATTGTTATTTAGGTAGCTTATCTTTAGGATAAAAAATAATGTTTTAAATACTTATGATGTTTTATATACGTGATTTTCGGAATATTTATGTATAAAAGTATTTAATTTGTATTTTTAAGAACTAAATTAAAGTCAATTTTAAGTCATTAGTAACATAAATGCCTTAATAATAGTTTCAAGTTAAAAAACATTACTATTAGGCATATTTCTGGCATTTTTTATGTAAATTCCCAATTTCGGGTGTTTTTTTCGTCTTATTTACCCACAAGCCACCATAAAAGCACTAATCAATTATAGCGGGTGTACTTCTCAATCGTTTTTACGCAGCGCACCTTCCATACATTGATAACTTGAAGACCAAAATACTATAAGATCATCTAGTGAAATTTTTAGATTTAACAGTTAACATTTGTTTTGATTACAGGAAACGGAACAATCGATTTCCCAGAATTCCTGACAATGATGGCCAAGAAAATGAAGGATTCAGACTCCGAGGACGAACTCAGGGAAGCTTTTAAGGTGTTCGACAAGGATGGCAATGGATTCATTAGTGCAGCTGAACTTAGACACGTCATGACAAATCTAGGCGAGAAACTCACTGATGAGGAAGTCGATGAAATGATCAGAGAGGCGGATCTTGATGGAGATGGACAGGTCAACTACGAAGGTATCATCCAACCCCTTTCAATATAGATAGTTTCTGTTAAAAAATATAGACTTGAAAGACTTTAAGGTTCCAGAAATGTTAGGTCTTGTAGTTAAACTTATGACGGAATCTTTAAAAAGGTCACTGATTGATTTTTTTCTGTTCTACTATAACAGATATTATTGTTTAATGGTTCAAGAAATGTATGAGTCCATTCACCGACTAAATTGAATAAAAACGAATATTTTCCTTTGTTTGAAATTAAAGCCTTTTAATGTGGCTATCAATCTGATAATTTTATTAATGGCCTTCGGACATTTGATTTGGTATTGACAGTCGCACCATTGTTTTATTAATTTGTATGCTATACGGAGACTTATTTTTCTTTTTTATGTATTTTGAAAAAAAAATCTTTATAGGTATTTTAAAAATTCTGTTCAACGTGCACGAATTAAAGACGTTCATCTAAAAATACACTAGATAACTTAAAATAATTTAAAAAATACTTTATCTTTTTCAGAGTTTGTTAGAATGATGACGTCAAAGTAGACGATATCTCTTGCCTAATACCGTCTTCCGTTGTCATCTTAACGTTACTGCCAAAGTGTTGTAAGAATCCAGCCCTACATGATAAACGAAGACAGTTTAAACAACGAAATGACAGTCCATCCATTATAATTTATTTATTTGTTACATATTGTAAAGATATGATTTTTATGTTATAAATAATTCTATAAAACATTTTTTTGTCTGTTTTCCTCCATATTGACCTTTTGCCCACAATTAAACTCATTTTAGTGTTCGCCTCGGTCTTATTGTCTCCATGCATCTGACTGATGGGTGTTTATAGTCGTGACTATAGGCTATATAGCCTCTGCAGCGACTATTAAAAGACTCGCTGTGTGCCATGGGTCGTCCAGCCCATGACACACCACCGCCAGAGTTAGCTGTTCCAGGTACATTCGCCCTGGAGACAGGGCCTGTCTCCCACCGCGTGGAGGTTCTGGTCTGGATTTTCTCCATGCATCGTCAACTTACAGCTTCAAGTAGTTTTAGCCGGGATAATCGGTGAAGCGATTGGCCACGGCTATAAGTACGATAGCCTTTCATTTACTGACTAATCAAATGATAGCTGATGGTCATGATGCCTCCACACATTAATACAAACTCGCAATATAGTCCCTTTTCCAATATCCAATAACTACTCTACCTTTATACTTAATATAAACATTCTTTAAGATTTGTAGATTATCCCGGCTACCAGTACTTTAAGTATACATGTAAACAAGAGGCTCCCAGGAGCCTTAATCGCTCACCTGGTCTTGATGTTGACCCTATACTTTTGTAGAGCTAAATGAGCTGAACATTTAAGCAAGCAACAGCTTTTCTCTACCTGCAATAGTTTTCATTCTATAGGCCAAAAACACCATTTTTCACCTATAAAGGGCCATAACCCCTATAAGGAGTCATCTGACAACTTCGACCCTATGAAGACTTTTGTAGAGCTAAATGAGCTGAACATTTAAGCAACCAACAGCTAATCTCTATCTGCAATAGTTTTCATTCTGTAGGCCAAAAACATGAAAAATGGCTATTTTTCAGGGGCCGTAACCCCTATAAGGGATCATCTGACAACTTCAACCCTATGGAGAATTTTGTAAAGCTAAATGAGCTTAACATTTAAGCAAGCAACAGCTAATCTCTATCTGCAATAGTTTTCATTCTGTAGGCCAAAAACATGAAAAATCGCTATTTTTCAGGGGCCGTAACCCCTATAAGGGGTCATCTGACAACTTGGACCCTATGGAGAATTTTGTAGAGCTCAATGATCTAAACATTTAAGCAAGCAACAGCTAATCTCTATCTGCAATAGTTTTCATTCTGTAGGCCAAAAACATGAAAAAATGCCATTTTTCAGGGGCCGTAACCCCTATAAGGGGTTATCTGACAACTTCGATCCTATGGAGACTTTCGTAGAGCTAAATGAGCTAAACATTTAAGCAAGCAACAGCTAATCTCTATCTGCAATAGTTTTCATTCTGTAGGCCAAAAACATGAAAAATGGCTATTTTTCAACTTTAAGGGGCCGTAACCCCTATAAGGAGTCATCTGACAACTTCGACCCTATGGAGTTTTTTGTAGAGTTAAATGAGCTGAACATTTAAGCAAGCAACAGCTAATCTCTATCTGCAATAGTTTTCATTCTGTAGGCCAAAAACATGAAAAAATGCTATTTTTCACCTTTAAGGGGCCGTAACCCCTATAAGGGGTCATCTGACAACTTTGACCAAATGGAGACTTTTGTAGAGCTTTTGATGCTGAATCAGTAGCGTGGCCTCAGATTTCCTCTATCTCTTATACTTTTTGAATTATAAGCCAAAAACAGTAGTCTGACCCCCCTAGTCTATTTTTAGTAACGGCGGCCATGTTTTTTAACGGATTAAAAATCAAAACACAAGTTTGGTGCAGGAAACCCTAAGGATCATTCATACCAAGTTTCATTAAATTCTGTTTGGTAGTTTCAGAGGAGAAGATTTTTGAAAAATTGTTAACAGACGACGACGACAGACGACGACGACGACAGACGACGACGACAGACGACGACGGACGCCAAGTGATGGTAATAGCTCACATGGACCTTCGGTCCAGGTGAGCTAATAAAAACTTAAAAATATCCACCGACAACCGCATTGTAATTTGCAGGAATTGCTTTTTACCCTTCCGGAGCACCCGACCAAGTCATTGATTTGAAGTGAAAAAAAGTTTCTGGATGTTTTTTGGTGATGTTGGTGTCTGTTGTTTGTTGCAAGTGTTTTTGTATGCTGTCTTCAGTGATCATGTTTCTACTTCATATAGAAAAAAAACAGTGGAATCCCAATCTATTAATGTTTACCTTAGTTTAAACCAGATCTTATGTTTGTCGTCTACGTTTAAATTGTTCTGTGTCTAAAAGGAGGTCTTTCGTTGATAATTATATGATTGGTTGAAGATGATATGTGTTTGGGTCCAAATTTTGATATGCAAAATGATGAGCAGCGACTTCTTGTCACACTCAAGAATGTCTGCTTGGTATTTTCAATTTTGAAGTTTACATGTTACTTTATAAGTCTATTTCATATGGAATTGTTTAGAGAAAAGTTTTGCCGCATGGTATTATAGTTTTTGTTGTCTGACATGTACTGTTAAGATTCAAATTCAATAACTACTACATTTGTAGGTTGTATTATATGCGCACATTAAGAGGACATAATTTTTATCAACATTGTTAATATATACAATATTACAATATTCCTGGATGATTTTGTCGGATTTTCAACTGATCTGTGTTAGTATTTCTGGCCAGGCAGCATGGCCAGTTAACAGCAATTTTGTTTAAAGTACTGTTGGTGTTGTTGTTAACAGTTTGTCAAAATTGTTATTCAGGTTAATATAGATGTTTTCTTATGCTTTCTTATCCTATCTTGGCCATCTTGGACGAATGCTTGTGTACGACGTTTCATCTGATTTAGAACATGGTCTCTTATGTTTTAATTAGTCTGAAAATAACACAGTTTTTAACGTTTCAGGCATGATTTAACCTGTCATCTCTGTGTAAATTGTGGGTCCTGAAATGAAAATGTTCAATTTTTGATTTGGGGCAAAGTTACAATGATATCATCAACCACTGGTCACATGAAAGGCTGCTGATGGCTTTTTAACCTAAGCGATAGTTTTAATTGTCACTGAAGTGTCAGAAAGTAGGGTCGAGGAGACAGAAAAAGCACAGACATGTGGGAGAGGAGGGGGGTATTAATTAGGACCAAAGATTGGAGAGTGGAAAGTGGCAGATATAGGGACGGAGACGAGTGAGAATTGTCCAATTCATCACATCTCGTTTATGGTTGGCATGGTAAAACATTTACCGGTGAACTTGTAAATATTCAAAACTGTTCAATGCATTATACAATGGTGGCCTGCAATAGAGGGAAATATCCCGAGGGAATGTGTTGATTTAACGAGGGTTTGCCCAAGGGGAAACAACAAACCCCCTCTATTATAGTTTTGGTTCATCGTTAACCTGGTAATGTCACATGAATGGTACAATAGTATTGCTTCCCTCGATAGGTAATCCAGAATTGTTTCCTTGCTATGTTCATGATGTTTACAAATAAAACATTCGAATTGTTGTTTTTTTTTATCGCATGCCTGTAAAAGCCAATCAAGTTCTTAGACATTTACTAAAAATATAATAAAAAACACTTGTTTCCTTTGTATTGCCTATAGTATCGTCTGTGTTGCCGGTATGTGATTACATATAGATTCTAGTAGTAGTAGAATTTATCTGATAATACCCCCTTCTTATGTTGGAAAAAATTGGTTGGATATAGAAGAAATCATTGAGGCATAGCAAGAGTGCCACCCCTCCTTCTTTTCAAGCGTGTCGGTGGGTTTATTGTGGCCCCGGCATCAAATTTTTAATTTTATATTCGTAGTAACTCTTAAAAATTCGCACATGATGTTTATAGATGTTTTAAATTTCAACATAAATTTAGATATTTGATTGAATTAATTTAAACTTATCCGTAACAAATTCTTATACAAATACTTATTACTGACAATGATCAAGAAGTTTAAGTCAATTTAAACATCGATTTTTGAGAACTCCGAAGGCCATTCGAAATAACAAATTCCATTTGGTGGCGCCTTTAACAGCACTTCCTGTCCACTAAAAGGGAAAAGAAGTTTCAAAGAATACAAAATGGTAAGCTCAAAAACAATCATCTCAGAGATAACCTTAAATTGTTGAAAATAGCTGTGAAAATTGATAATACATTGAAAAATATCACTTTTTAAAGATGTTGAGTTTCAAATAACCATTTTGAATTAAATAATTGGATTTTTAAAGCATTACAAAGTAGTATATTGATCTGTTACAGTTCCTATTGTGTATATTAAGTTTGATATTCAATAAAATGACTAAACATTAAATGGTTTAAATGTATAGCTTTTATAAAGGTTAATACCTATATATGTAAGTTCTTATTCACAGGGATCAAAATATCGTGTGGTAAATTGGTGAAGGGATTTAGTGCAAAAATCTAAAATTAGTTTGTCAAATAAACGAATAACATTTTTTTCTGCATGCATTTTCTAACAATCATATGACAAGATTTTATGGTTTTCTTCTCATTTATAATATAGACAAAGTAACATAAATATACATATAGTTATTTTCAACAAAAGCTCACTTTGTGCAACATACGGATTTTGATTTCAACAAAAGCAACATCAGAAACACATGCACACACAGAAACAATTTGTATTATGCATCTGCACGTGTCGTTTGCAGAGTGCTTTTTGTTTGGGACAAGCTCAGCGTCCATAAAGGATTATTGTCCAAATATCAACTCGATGCGAATTTGAGTGAGTGAGTGAGTTGGTGTTTTACGCCCTGCAACGCTATATGGATTATTTTGAAAAAATATTATGATAAAATGAACATTAAATGATGATGATGAGAAATATGGGGATGGGTTGGGCAACAAAGGAACGACCACAGGATAAGGGGAGAAGTGGGTAGGGGTTGAAAATTTAGCCTATGTGTTGCACTAATTTGTAGTCCACAAAGGGGTCTTTTACGTGCATGAATCATGATTCTCTCCACACACGATGGCCCACTATGGTCAGCCGTCAGAGTTTCTGTATTACAGCTGACAACCCCTGCTTACGAGGACCACTCTATTTAGCCACTTATGGTACACACTTGGTCGCTCTGTGGGCTGAGCACCAACCCGATGTCAGAATCCCAAGACACTTAGTCGCATCGTACGACAAGCTAGGCTCTGTTGCGGTCCTATTCGCGAATTAGAAGAATATCTATTCAAGTATAAACATTTTTTATTACAATTTCAATGATTGTGTGATGTCCTGTAGGAGTGAAATAAATAAGAAAGGGACGTACAGGAAGAAGTATTTTCTTTTATAAAACATTTCGTTTAAGAGGTACTTTTCAAGCTTGAAGTTTTATTGCACAGTTGGTATTGGGTAGCCATAAATTACTTACAATATGTCATGTGTATAATATATGAATAATTGACATTCTACTGTAATATATTGTACAAGTTTTCTTCTATTTATTGATTTATCCATCTATGATTACTTTTTTTCTTCAGAATGTAATCAAAATATTAACTAGCTCCCATGACAAAAATCAAAATTCCCACAGTTCTAGAAATTAAATTTTGCTACGCCTGACGCACATTTCGTCTAATCAAGACTAATCAGAGGCGCTCTACCCAAAATATTTTAAAACACTTTATAATTATCAAGAGCATAGAACAATAAAACCCAAAATACCAAAATTGGGAAGACAAACTATAACTAAGATCACCAACCTATGTCTGGGGTAGCGAGAATCCTAGGGTTTTTCAATTTTCAAAATTTAAACGGACAATTCATATAGCCTGAACTATTGTGTTCTGTACAACAAATAACAAGCTTTCAAATCTTATGACTACCTGTAAGGACTAATTTTAAAATTGATGTCCAGTTATCAATTGGCCTTCGCTATATTTGACAAGTACATTAATATCAGCATACTTCTGGCACAAAACATTTTGATTTTGGTTTAATTTTCTAGCCAAAATGCATACCTACATTGCAACTACAGAGTACAAAAGTGTTGGTACCGGTGCGGGCTAACCTCGGGGAATCTAAATTCCACCAGCAGCGCTGACCTTCACGGGTGTTAGAAATTAGAATAACAACAAAGTTCCAGACATCAACTTTTGCTACGCCTGACGCTAGTTTCGTCTAACGAAGACTCATCAGAGGCGCTCGACCCAAAAGTTACACTAACTTACTCAAACAAGCTGCACACCGGACATATTGAGGATGCATGTTACATATAGCTATTACTTGGGACAAGTCACAATAATCCACATAGCTCACCTTGTGCCACATACGCATTTTTTTTTATTATTGTTTTATATATATATATATATTTTTTCTTGACGCAGAGTCTTTTTGGTTTAATAACTAAATAACATGATTATTAATGAGTTATCTCCTCGAAAGTTCTTAGTTTCAGATAAAAACAAATAGTGATATTGTCTAGAAAAGTCGTTCTGTTATCATCCTTTTTTCTCTTTGAATTCCTTTTTTTATAAAAGATCTTAAGAAACACGATTAAAATATTTTTTGTTTCAATTGAAACGCTAGTTGTTAATTTTTTTTGCTTTTTGTTTTTGTTTTTTGTTTTTTTCAAATGTATATTTACAATTATCTATCATTACTTTTCAACAGTCCTCAAATTACGGTTTAACTCCTGATCAAGTTGAAGGTAAGTTTTGTTATAGACCTTTGACATATCATCCATTCGATATCATCCAAAAAAGGTTCTAAGGAGCAAAGATGCACCAATGGGGTATTCGAGTGTCAAAAGTCCGAAAGGGCAACAACGAAACCGGTAAACACGAGCAAGAACAGCACAAAGAAACACAAAGCACAAAATCAACCGAACGGAAATTAAAAACGCCAGCTCAAGTCGTAACAAGAGTGAATTCAGATGCTCCGGAAGAGTAAAAGGTTCTAAGAACGATCAAGAACTATTACACATTGTAAACCACCATCCAACATATTTGGTATTGCATAAGCATAAGGCGTGCTAGATGTTAATTGTCTATTTACTTTGTATGTGTTTAAGGAGACGGACCTTATATATGCTTAAGCTTGTTTCCGAATCCTTGCCTGTTATTATGTTTGTATATGTAATGTTCGTATGTTTATTTGAAC
The DNA here is from genome assembly GCA_963971305.1 of Arcuatula senhousia. Lineage (NCBI taxonomy): Eukaryota > Metazoa > Mollusca > Bivalvia > Mytilida > Mytilidae > Arcuatula > Arcuatula senhousia. Next base: position 54,406,695 of record OZ020304.1, read on the forward strand.
TAAGAACCAGCCACATGAGAGCATGCAGTTGTCTACCTTTGTGGAGACTTCCGCTCTCGAGTTATATTTTGGAACGAAAAGTTACAAAAAAATGACAAAATATCAAAAACCGTGAGAATCAACCTATTCTTGCAGCAAAACCCAATATATTCTATCAACAATGTTAAAAAGCAGTTATTCATAGTAAGATTCTTTTTATATTTCATTGAGTGGTTGGCCGTGAATCACTTTGGTGGAAAATATGGTGAATTATGTATTAATATAGGAATTACAAAAGGGTAGTTAGCTGCCCTTCTTGTGAAGTGGAATAGGCCCCAAACCGTTCATATCACATGCTAGTATTGATCAGCATGTAAATAGGAAACGCATTTTTGCAATACAATATATCTTTCAATACATCTATGTTTCTTTCAGAGTTTAGACAAGCGTTCGCTCTGTTCGACAAAGATGGGGATGGGACGGTGTCAACAACTGAGCTGGGTGTGGTCATGAGGTCAATGGGTCAGAACCCCACTCAGGAAGAACTGGATGCTATGATCAGTGAGGTTGATGAAGATGGTGAGGCGACCTTTTTCATTATTACGATGTAGTTTCAAAAGGTTTATGTACAAATGCAGAAATGGTTACTAAAATAAAAGGAATTTCAGAATTCTTCAAGACTTTGCTAAATGTTATCGATATGAAATAAAAGATCTACTAATCTATAAAATAAATATGTTTATTGCATACATACAAATCACTTTTCAAACTGTTTGAGTGTATCGTTACCAGTTAACCTTGGGTGTCAACACTAGCCAAAAGCTTATTCTCTCAATATCTAAGCAGCCTTCAAATTTAAACAGATGACTTTCATGATACTAGTAATCGAAACTATGTTTCGTAAAGGAAATGGAGAAATAGACTTTGACGAATTCCTCTCGATGATTGCTAAGAAGATGGGTGATATTGACAACGAGGAGGACCTTATCCAGGCCTTTCAGATGTTTGATAGTGACCGGACAGGGTTTATCACCGTGAAAGAGTTCAGAGAGGTCATGATGAACCTTGGTGAACGGCTGTCGTATGACGAGGTCACAGAAATGATTGTGGCGGCAGACAAAAATAAAACTGGAAAAATTAACTATGCAGGTATATTATATGACATGGTCCTAAAACTATATGCATGTTTTTAGTAATTAAGGATTTAGGAAAGGAAAGACGAGATACCAACCCCAAAATACTCCGTAACTTGTCCGTTGTTAGCAATTTCAAAAACATGACAAAATGTTGATAGAGGGAATGAGGTTTCAATATAAAAAACCAAGAGATGTTCCATTCACTTTCATTAAAATACTCGAATGCAGTCAGAAATATGATATATAGATTTTTTTTTATGTTAGAACACTTTTTTATTGCAGAGTTCTGTTCGTTGTTAACAAGCAAATGATCAAAGTCAGAGCACGTAAAGGCAGCGTAGAAAATGACATAAATGCAGAGGTTAACTGCTTTCGTTGACAATACAAAATGCAATTCGAGTATTACTGGTAGCATATTATAGCATCGCCTACCTGTGTTTCATCATCACTTAAACTGCACTTTGAATAATGTTTTATATGTGATGTGACATAGCTGACGAATTGATTTGACGGATGTATGATGTGTGATGTGAAATTGCTGACAGATGTGTGATATTTGATGTGAGATTGCTGGCAGCTTTATTTGACGGATGTATGATGTGTGATGTGACATTGCTGACGGATGTGTGATATGTGCTAGAAGATTGCTGACGAACTGATTTCATGGGTGTATGATTTATGGTGTGATATTGCTAACGAAAAAGGCTGCATTTGGTGTGACATTGATATTGCACAGATAAATGATATTTGATGTTTTATTGCTTGGAAAATAGTGCAACAGATGTTTTATGACAAATATAATTTTGATTTTTATGCGAGAGCCTATAAAGCTGCACATGTGTAGATGAACTTTTTCTTGCAGCGTATATGAATTTGAAAGTACAACGTGTGAATAAAACATAAATGTATTTGTATAAAAGTTTTTTTTAATTGTTTTTTCGAAGGAAGCAGAACTACCAATGGACATCCAAATGTCAAAGTCCGAAAGGGCAGAGACAAAACCAGTAAACACAAACAAGGACAGGACGACAAAACAAACAACATATAAAACACGGAAACAAAAAAAAACCAAATGAATATCAATTAACAACGCGAATACTAGTCGTAATAAATGAGAGAGAACTCAGGTGATCCGGAGGAGTAAGCGGTTCCTGCCTGCTATGGCACACCCGTCGCGTCGAAGGGAGGAAACGCACAGCATGACAAAAAAAAAAACACAAAACAACTAAACTGAAATCAGCGACTCTTACTCAAGTCAAAAAGAGAGTGAACTCAGGTGCCCGAAATGGGGGGGGGGAGGGTAAACAGTTACCAGGCACCAAGTATATTTAATAGCAATCTAACTAGAATCAACAGTTGCCTATATTTTCCAGGTTTGATAATATTCTGTATTACCCACATGAATAACGTGTAGTTACACACGCTAAGCAAGCAGCCAGATATCTTTAAGACACTTTTAAATGTCTATCACATGTTTTATTTAGTTTGATGTTTAGTTTTGCTGTTGTGGTTTAAGTAAATTAACGAATAACCCTTTATTGTGCATTAAAAAGGGTTTTAGGGTAAAAAAAAGAAAATGAAACGTATTGATACTTAATGTATCCCGTCATATCAAACGAGTGTTCGGGATAAACATAAATAGAAAGAATAAGCATTTATTTTGAACTCAAACCAAATATTTAATGCATCAAACAACTCAGTATATTTTCTACAATACAATAGTGGGTAGGGGTCTGTTGTAAATTCATTCTTATCTCAGATTTATTACGCGAAATAAAAACATTGATCTTAATATATTTCAATATTATATAAATATTTATGCCGGGTCAACATTGATCTTTTCTGCCGCAGTGCGACAAATCACCATAAACATTGGAACAGTAAATCTTTACCCTTTTAATCAAAATCTAAATCTTTTAAGTAATGCTTTAGTGGGTATATTTAGACGGCACTTACCAAAAGATTACATTAAAAATAAAATTAAACTTCAAATTCATTGATTTATAATTTTATAATTGCCCCACCCTAGATTGTATGTATACATAGCCGCTAGAAATGATCCCTCATAAACATTATTGTATATGGCTTGGAAAGCATGCACATATATCGGTAGTTAGGGTGTGGGCGGTGTTTTTTCTTTCTTTTGTAATTCCTTTTCCATTGAAATCGAAAATTGATCATGCTATGAATTGTAAAAATTTTCATTATTTTTTTCTCTCTTTTTATTCTCTTTGGTAAGTGTTGTTCGTTGCGAAACACGCAAAGCGAGATAACTCAACCTTGCATATGTATTCTTTGTTTAACGATTCTCAGTTGCTCGAAATGGAACTGTCTGGATAGAATATGGACGTCAAGTTGGTTACTTATTCCTTATTCCCTATTCGTTACTTATTCCCTATTCCTTATTCGTTACCTATTCGTTACTTATTCCCTATTCCCTATTCGTTACCTATTCGTTACTTATTCCCTATTCCCTATTCGTTACCTATTCGTTACTTATTCCCTATTCCCTATTCGTTACCTATTCGTTTCCTATTCGTTGCCTATTCGAACTAGCGTATATCGGCCCTACAAAAATACTTTTTATTGGGATAAATGAGAATACTGACAGTCAGACTTGACATAATCTATCTTTTAATGACAATAAAGTGCAGATCTCATGTGTCGTTAAGCTGTGAAAAGCCTGTTACCTATTCGTTTCCCATTCGTTGCCTATTCGAACTAGCTTATATTGGCCCTACTAAAAGACCTTTTATTGGATTAAATGATGTTAATGGCAGTCAGACTTGACATAATCTATCTTTTCATGACATTAAAGTGCAGATCTCATGTTTCTTTTAGCTGTGAAAAGCCTGTTACTTATTCGTTTTCCATTCATTGCCTATTCGGACTAGAATTTATCGGCCCTACTAAAATTCCTTTTATTGGGATAACTGAGGTAACAGGCAGTCAGACTTGACATGATTAATCTTTTCATGACAATAAAGTGCAGATTTCATGTGTCGTTAAGCTGTGAAAAGCCTGTTACCTATTCGTTTTCCATTCGTTGAACGAATAAGTAGCGAATAGGGAATAGGGAATAAGTAACGAATAGGGAATAGGGAATAGGTAACGAATAGGGAATAGGGAATAAGTAACGAATAAGGAATAGGGAATAAGTAATGAATAGGAAACGAATAGGGAATAAGTAACGGATATGAACCGAATAAGGAATAGGGAAACAAATAGGAAATAGGGAATAAGTAACGATTGAATAGGTAACAAATAGGGAATAAGTAACGAATATGTAACAAATAAGGAATAGGGAATAAGTAACGAATAGGTAACGAATAGGGAATAGGGAATAAGTAACGAATAGGTAACGAATAGGGAATAGGGAATAAGTAACGAATAGGTAACGAATAGGGAATAGGGAATAAGTAACGAATAGGTAAGAATAGGGAATAAGTAACGAATAGGTAACGAATAGGGAATAGGGAATAAGTAACGAATAGGAAATAAGGAATAAGTAACCAACTTGACGTCCATCTAGATGCTTGCATCACAGGGACTTGCTCCCCCCTATCAATATATTGTAAGAGTCAATGTTGCATCATACGAAACGCAAGAGAGAGAAGTACTTCTTTAACTACCCCCTTCCTCCGTTTAAATTCAATTTATCTTGTTCAATTCCTCATATCCATGCATGATTCGTTTCATGTTCACTGTATCACCCCTTTCATGTTCATCTCCCGGATATAGCCAAAATCGCTCTGCTTGGGAGTAAAGCATACTGACTAACTAACGAAGTCACTTGTTTCTTTCCAAAATATATCGGCTTCGAAATCGCTCTACTCAATTAACTTTGTAAAATTTGACAATTGATGGACTACGTCAATGAAAAGTCTTGTCAAATTCTGAAGGCATTTTCACGAGAGAAGCAAAAAGGTACCGAAGGGGCATCGAATGTCACAAAAGAGGAAAGCACGAAGAAAAACAACAAAAACACACACAAAAACAACCGTCAGTCAAAAGAATTCGCGTTTCAAGGGTGAACTAACTTGCTCTGGAAAAATAAGAAGTTACTGCCTGTTGTTGCGCCGCTAACGTTAACGGTGAAATACACCATTTTTCTATTGTTGGTTTTGATCAAATCTTAAAATCTTTAAGTTTGCTGATTACACGGCCAGGACCCTACGTCACACGCAAGGATACCGTTTCCAGTTTTTACCGAGATTTCGGTCCGCCTCAAGGTAAGTTGACACTTGGTTCTACATGATAACAAATATATACAGGAAAACTTTCTAGTGCATTTGGTGGCACCAAACTCCAGCTACTTTATCGCTATAGTCGGCCTCTTAAATGTGCTTTGTTCTATGCAAACACCTCTGTACAGTTCAGAAATCGAGCAAGGATACAGTTTGCATTTTATGCCGATTTTTATTAAGCTGTTGTTTTTTCCATAGTACAAAGATATTTGCAGTGTATATTTTGTTGCAAACCAACCAGAATGAAAATGTATGAGCAAAGGTCCTCTTTTGAATGTAAACAAGGTCTTATGTAAATTACAAATGGCAAAGTCTTAAAATGATACCGTTCACACCCGATCAATTCACGGATACTGTTTGCATTGCAAATGCATATTTTTAAAAAGTATTTATGAAATTCTTATCCTGCACTTTATCGAACTTCAAACCCCCTTAAATAAAAATGCTAAAATACAAATGTAGCTTAAACATATTTATAATGTATTTTCATCTTTCAAAGTTTAAAATGTGCATGCGTACCAAGTTCCTGTTTAAATATATATCGGAGTTGCTAGAATTGGCTTCTTCTGGTCCGACTGATAAAATCATAAATTATATGAGATGCACTTAAAAGTGTACGTGGCATAACTGAACACCATAACAACTGAAAAGGTTCGTGGTTCGATATCCGTTTGATGTGAAAAATGAATGAACCGATTTTCCAACCGACATTATATGCAATAGCCTACCTAAGAAACAAAACATTATTGACTTCGTATTTTTAATATAATTTACCAACGATTCTTAAAAATACAGGGCATAGCTGGGACTGAAAGGAAGTGAAGGAATAATTTCGGCAGGGGGTCTGGGGCTGCTCAAAGCCCCCAGTAGGTCCAGCGAAGCGAAGCCCCCGGAAGCTTCAGGGAGATAGCGTTAAGAGCATCATGCTAAGCAATGTCCTGAATTATACCAGTTGTCAGTTTCAGTCCAAAAATCTTAATTTTTTATTGATTGGGACCAATATCCAACAAGAACTTTGACTTACTAGATTAGATAAACTAGATTTACCCGACAAAAAATATTGCCTTCCGTGCAGGGCCCGGAAGGGTATAGGCCGCAGCAGCGTCAAGCCCACGCAAAGTCCACTAAAAAGCGTACAGAAACCTGACATCGGGTTAGGCCCGACTTAGCCCACAAAGCGACTTCGGATTTGTGCCCCAGGTTGTTGAATGGGACAACCCTGTCAAAATATATGCCGGGGTCGTCAGGCTAAAATGCGGAAAACCTGACCGCAAACCATAGTCAACGATCAACGTGTGTGAAGAGTGCCACGCTTCATGCACGTAAAAGACCCTTTTGGACCGCCCAGTAGTGCACCACATGACAAGGACTATTTTTTTTTGCCCCTCCCCACCTCTCCACTTTTCCTATGGTCTTCAAAATTTACTGTTCCTTTGTTTCCCACCCCACCCATATATTTCATTTCTTATCATCATTTCATGTTCATTTTATCATCCATTTCATGTTCATCGCCTCCAAATTACCTTTATAGCGTTACAAGGGCGTAAAACACCAACTCACTCATTCATCCTAAAAATCTTACACCACTAATTGTAAACTGGAAAATGTCACATAACCGAAGGTAATAAAACAATTTTCAGCTTAAAAGGCTTCCTATGTCAATGTCAATATCCCTAAGTATATGCAGTAGGGCTATAGAAGACAAACGATCTTAACCATTGAAGAACTAAGCAATATATGTTTGTTCAACCTGCAACAAAGACTTCGCCTCCAAGCCTGAACCAAACAGACACTAAAGGACAGAAAAGGTTTTCTCTTATATCATATATTATCTATGATATTTCGTATACGTGATGTTTGTAGTACCATATGAAATTTGAGTAATTGAGTGAACTGATCATAACATTTTAATTCAACAAACGATTCCAGCGGCCTGGCTCTATTGAGTCTACTCTATCGAACCATACAAAGGTTTTGAGAATAGTTGGTAAATAAATGTTCCCACAATACGCGGGGCAACAATGTTTTGTTCCCTTGGAAGACTATTGCAAATGGTGTCGGTCGGAAAATCAGTTCATGAAATGTTCATATTAACCAAGATCGAACCATTAATCTTGACAGTTGTTTGAGGGGGACTCAGTTATGCCACGTACACCATCAAATACATCTCATATACAAGTAATCTATGATATTGGCAGTTCGACCAGAAGAAGCCAATTCAAGCAACTCTGATATAAAATTGGTAGGGGACTTGGTACATATGCACATTTTTAATTTTGAGAGATGAAAAATTAATTCTGTTTAAGTAACATTGATATTTCAACATTTCATTTAAGGGGAATTTAAAAGTTCGATAAAGTGCAGGATAAAGAATTTTATATATACTTTTAAAAATTGTGCATTTACAATGCAAACGGTATCCGTGAATTGATCGGGTGTGAGCGGTATCATTTTAAGACTTTGCCATTTGTAATTTACACAAGACCTTGTTTACATTCAAAAGAGGACCTTTGCTCATACATTTTTATTCTGGTGGGTTTGCATCAAAATATACACTGCAAACATCTTTGTACTATGGAAAAAACAACAGCTTAATAAAAATCGGCATAAAATACAAACTGTATCCTTGCTCGATTTCTGAACTGTACAGAGGTGTTTGCCTAGGTAAATGCACATTTAAGAGGCCGACTATAGCGTTAAAGTAGCTGGTGTTTGGTGCCACCAAATGCACTAGAAAGTTTTCCTTTATATATTTGTTATCATGTAGAACCAAGTGTCAACTTACTTGAGGCGGACCGAAATCTCTGTAAAAACTGGAAACGGTATCCTTGCATGTGACGTAGGGTCCTGGCCGTGTGATTAGTCAAAAGGGGAATAACTCATTGAAAACATAAGACCAGATAGTATAGTCCCCTGTTCCATCGGAGCATACGAAAAATAAGAATACATAAATAAGTTAATAAGTGGATATCTAGTTTGGGGGAATTTCACTTAACACTGCTCATGTATTTACCAAAGATAATTTGCTACAAATCATAACAAAATCATGAGCTCCAATGAACATGTAAACAAGTGTGTCGGTTGTTGGAGTTATTCCTCTTTTGTTGAAATTCGTTCTACTACCTACAAATCACCTATTCAGCGTGTCAAATCCGGTAAAAAAAACCTTATCACACTCCAACAATTGAACTCATCTGAAAGATAAAAATATAATATTTGTCTTTGTCTTCAATAAAATTTCTTAAATGAAGATGGCTGTAATTGATTGTAAGAAGTCTGCTTAATATAAATGAAGAAACAATTCGCTTATTTATGGAACGCCAAATTAACATATATTCAATTAATTGTACCTATCTTCAAATAATTGAAGATATCTTCAATCATTTGAAGATATCTTCAATTCAATTGTACCTATCTTCAAATAATTAAAGATATCTTCATATCAATTGAACCTATCTTCAAATGAATTATACCTAGGTGCAATTTAATTGCACCTAGGTATAATTCAATTGTACCTATCTTCAATTGAATTGAAGATATCTTTAATTCACTTGAAGATAGGTCTAATTCCAACATCTCCATAATTCATTTGGAGATATCTCCAATTTATTTGAAGATATCTTCAATTCATTTGAAGATATCTTCAATTCATTTGAAGATATCTTCAATTCAATTACACCTATCTTCAATTGAATTATACCTATCTTCAATTCAATTATAGATATAGAGACAATTGAATTGAAGATAGGTTTAATTCAATTGAAGATAGGTTCAATTCGATTGAAGATAGGTTCAATTCAATTGAAGATAGGTTTAATTGAATTGAAGATAGGTACAATTGAATTGAAGATAGGTACAATTGAATTGAAGATATCTTTAATTGTGCTGAATTGTACCTAGGTACAATTGAATTGAAGATAGGTATAATTGAATTGAAGATATCTATGATTGAATTGAAGATAGGTATAATTCAATTGAAGATAGGTATAATTCAATTGAAGTTAGGTATAATTCAATTGAACACATCTTCAATTATTTGAAGATAGGTACAATCAATTGAATATATGTTAATTTGGCGTTCCATACTTATTAGTAGCTATTAGTGCTCATTGGAATGTCCATAGTGTGCTTAAAAAACACGTCTGCGCCAATCGAACTGTAAAAATATGTTGTCCATAGGAATACAGGAAAGATTATGGTTATACCGGTATTTATACTGCAATCGGTCTATTTGAGCAGTCAAAATACAGTGACCGTATATCGATATGTGATATACGGTCAGTGACAGTATATCACTTTTAGTACACGCCCCCTTTCCGAGGCATGCTGTAAAACAAGGTCGAATATAGTATGGTACAAATATTTAGAAAAGAAGAATTGTATTGGTAATTGGCTAATGACCGATAGTGTGGTATTCAAGCTTGAAGATTCCGCCACACAAGCCCCCTTATAAGGGATACTTTATTATATTATTTTTTTATGGAACTTGATAATTTGTAAATCACAAAATTAGCAGTACAACCTCTATACATTTACAGTGGGGTTTTTTTTTGGGGGGGGGGGGTGCATTCTAGGACACATCAGCTACATTAATGAATTAAATCTAAACTCTAATAAATATGTATAAATAAAAGAAACCTTTCGTATGAGTGGGAAAATGAATATTGGTATTAGTGAGCACAGATCGAAAGCGGGTTATTCGCTCTAGCAGAGGTCTCTACGAATTTGTTCCTAATGCTGTTAAAGGATTTTCATGGTCCGGAATGACGATTAAAACCACATAAATCACCAATTATTTAATATATAATTTTAAAAAGGATAGTATGTGAAAATTTTCATGCAACTCGGATTGAGAAGTCAGGACAGAAGCAAGTAATTAGAATACAGATATCCGTGGTCCTTGATTTGGCTTTCCTGTTCGAACTTTTTGTTATTGATTACTTGTACAAATGCATTTTCATAGTTTTGGTTATTGGTCTTCCAATGTGTTGACGTGAATGCTGTTGATGAGAGGTTACTCCTTGAAATTTTGAAATCGGCAAAATTAGATTAACCGTTTATTCCCGTATAAATAAATTTAAGAAAAGTATTTGTTAGGTGTGCGTTAAAAGAAAATTAAAAACTATAAACTTAAAAAATGGGTGGGAAATAATTGGATGTTCTATCATGTAATTAGATATGCCCAATTTATGTAGGCAACTACTATCAAATCCGTATAAATCGGTAAACAACATATATAGAGAGAGCTAGTTGAGTTTGCAGTTGCACGGACTCCACGTGCTTTTTGATTGACAGGTGTAAATAATATTAATGAGCTGAATTGAATACCCGAATTTAAAATACTTTTAATAAAAATATGTAATCTTAATATCTTTAACGCCGAATGTATTTAATAAATTTATAACATTTTATTCCAAGAAAAACAATTATTTTTATTTTTTTATTTCTAGCATAATGATATTAAGCTGCATTCTTACATGTAAGGCGCATATTAGTTAAAAAACGGTAGCATTCAATTTTTAATTTTAAATTTATGCTTCAGTATAAATATATTATTTTTATTTTATTTTTTTCAAATTTCATTACATTAATTTACTTTAGACCATGAACATTTGTATCATAGTACATAAACCATTCCATGTTATACAGTGTGCCCCTTACCTGGCGACACAGGTGTTATGACCATATTAGGAGAGGGGCCCGCGGTAGGATCATTTATCGATTTTTTTATTTGTGCTTTTTAAAATAAAGAATACTCCTAAGAAAATACAAAATACTGCAGTATAAACACAATAATAGTACACTGACTCGACATAAAATTGTATTTATACGAATTCGGCTCGAAACAAGAAAACGCTCGGGAGACCCTCGCGTTTTCCTGTTTCTAAGCCTCATCCGTATAAAAATTTTATGTCGAGTCAGTGTACTGTTATTGTATATATACATGATATAAGACTATTAACCTTAATAGATTATATGTCAAATGTCTGCAAATCTTCTTTTTTCCATATTCATTTGACATCCTAACGAAATAGGGGAGAAGTGGTCGGTAATCCTCTCTTTTGTTATATGGCTCAAACAATATGCCCAGATAAAATGTATGTTTTCGTTATGACTACGTTTCGTGTGTCTTTCTTATTTTTGCGATATGGACATATGCAAATGTAAGAATAAGAAACGCTTAAACGCAGTTTTTGTCAAATACATGTGTGTAACCTAGATCAAATCCTGCGAGGTCTCCAAACTTTCGTAATAAGGGTTTACAAGTATGAATTATGATTTCTTATTTATAACCCTTGCAGTTTAGTGCATACACTAAGATGCTTGCTTCCTCGTTCTGTTTTCTCACGTCGTATTTAGTAAAGAAGCAAATGACTACCATTGGGGCATTTGAATGTCAGAGGTCCTTTAGGCATAAACGATACAAGTTGGCATAAAAGAGTTTTTAAGACAACAGTACAAAGATACAAGATAAGAAAACACACACAACAATCAACCAGTCAGCAACCTCGTAATGATAGTGAACACGAGCGCAAAAGAAGGGAGGGGATTAACAGACTCGTCAATACTCTATGGTGACTTTTGTAATAGAACTAAGTTAATTGTATAGAAACGAATTAAAAATTGACAGTATAATTGAAAATATCAAACTGTCCGAAGAGAATTTACTGCCTGAGCTAGAAAACGCGCCTGGATTTAAGAAATGGCAATACCAAAACATATCAGAAGTTAATTAACCGATTTACTATACAAAGCACATATATTTTCGATGTTCCTATTTAGAGCGGGGTTCTGTTACTGTTAATGAAATAAGAGGTGTTACATCTAACCTCTAGTAGTCCACGATTTATCCGCTTTCATATTGATTATCTAAGTGCCAGAAACACAAGAAAGTGTCTGGAGAAATCACATGAACATTAAAATACAATTATTTTTTTCTTGACGATTAATTGCATGTGACATAATTGTCAATTTTTCTGATGTAGATTCTCTGGAAACGTGGGAATGCTGTTGAATTTACCAGATGTTTTCGTAAGATAAAACATATAGTCTTTTATCATTTTTATTGCTATAGAGAATACAAAACATTGTATAAAAAGAGTATTAACGTCTCCTTTTTGCACTAATGTGAAATAAAACGTGCAAGTTGACCTATTTACTATCTTTAAGTTGGCTTTAGTTTTCCTTATCGGGCTATTGGTACTTTGCGGAACGGAACGGAACGGAACGGAACAAGACATGGGGATCCATAAGGGGAAAATTTTTATTAATATATTTTTTTTAACTATGACAAGGACTTGCTTCTAAACTAGTCCTTGTGTATGAATTTCACATTTTTGTATCATAAAATAAAAGTTTTATAAATCATCCCTACTTTAATAGTCTGTTCAGATATTTAAAGCTATATTTTAACATGGCCTTAAATAATTAGTAAACTAGTAAGTTGTCAACGCATAATGAAAGTCATTGCTGTCTCTCAGCCATTTTTTACTTAAATAAGACATATGTACATGAAGATAAATTTGAGAATACAATCTTGTTCCGTTTCGTTCCGTTAAATACCATTACCCGGGGGCTAATGGTACTTTGCGGAACGGAACGGAAAAAAATTTTTTCTTCCAAATTTCATTTTCGCACAAAGTTTCCACCATCGTGATAAGAAATAGACATATGAAACACTTGAAATGTAAAGAAAATACAACAAGTTGTCCGCAATTATTTATTATACCTACCTTCTGAGAAGATGAACCTATTCAGGCTAGAACTAAAAGGAGTGCGTTTAGATCTAGGTATAGTATTGGGTTATCTTAGAAATAGATGATAGAGACTCTGATATGCTACTAATGACGAAAATCGAAAAAAAATCTTGTTCCGTTTCGTTCCGTTAAATACCATTACCCGGGGGCTAATGGTACTTTGCGGAACGGAACGGAACAAAACTTTTTTCTTCCAAATTTCATTTTCGCACAAAGTTTCCACCATCGTGATAAGAAATAGACATATGAAACACTTGAAATGTAAAGAAAATACAACAAGTTGTCCGCAATTATTTATTATACCTACCTTCTGAGAAGATGAACCTATTCAGGCTAGAACTAAAAGGAGTGCGTTTAGATCTAGGTATAGTATTGGGTTATCTTAGAAATAGATGATAGAGACTCTGATATGCTACTAATGACGAAAATCGAAAAAAAAATCTTGTTCCGTTTCGTTCCGTTAAATACCATTACCCGGGGGCTAATGGTACTTTGCGGAACGGAACGGAACAAAAAATTTTTCTTCCAAATTTCATTTTCGCACAAAGTTTCCACCATCGTGATAAGAAATAGACATATGAAACACTTGAAATGTAAAGAAAATACAACAAGTTGTCCGCAATTATTTATTATACCTACCTTCTGAGAAGATGAACCTATTCAGGCTAGAACTAAAAGGAGTGCGTTTAGATCTAGGTATAGTATTGGGTTATCTTAGAAATAGATGATAGAGACTCTGATATGCTACTAATGACGAAAATCGAAAAAAAATCTTGTTCCGTTTCGTTCCGTTAAATACCATTACCCGGGGGCTAATGGTACTTTGCGGAACGGAACGGAACAAAACTTTTTTCTTCCAAATTTCATTTTCGCACAAAGTTTCCACCATCGTGATAAGAAATAGACATATGAAACACTTGAAATGTAAAGAAAATACAACAAATTGTCCGCAATTATTTATTATACCTACCTTCTGAGAAGATGAACCTATTCAGGCTAGAACTAAAAGGAGTGCGTTTAGATCTAGGTATAGTATTGGGTTATCTTAGAAATAGATGATAGAGACTCTGATATGCTACTAATGACGAAAATCGAAAAAAAAATCTTGTTCCGTTTCGTTCCGTTAAATACCATTACCCGGGGGCTAATGGTACTTTGCGGAACGGAACGGAACAAAAAATTTTTCTTCCAAATTTCATTTTCGCACAAAGTTTCCACCATCGTGATAAGAAATAGACATATGAAACACTTGAAATGTAAAGAAAATACAACAAGTTGTCCGCAATTATTTATTATACCTACCTTCTGAGAAGATGAACCTATTCAGGCTAGAACTAAAAGGGGTGCGTTTAGATCTAGGTATAGTATTGGGTTATCTTAGAAATAGATGATAGAGACTCTGATATGCTACTAATGACGAAAATCGAAAAAAAAATCTTGTTCCGTTTCGTTCCGTTAAATACCATTACCCGGGGGCTAATGGTACTTTGCGGAACGGAACGGAACAAAACTTTTTTCTTCCAAATTTCATTTTCGCACAAAGTTTCCACCATCGTGATAAGAAATAGACATATGAAACACTTGAAATGTAAAGAAAATACAACAAGTTGTCCGCAATTATTTATTATACCTACCTTCTGAGAAGATGAACCTATTCAGGCTAGAACTAAAAGGAGTGCGTTTAGATCTAGGTATAGTTTTGGGTTATCTTAGAAATAGATGATAGAGACTCTGATATGCTACTAATGACGAAAATCGAAAAAAAAATCTTGTTCCGTTTCGTTCCGTTAAATACCATTACCCGGGGGCTAATGGTACTTTGCGGAACGGAACGGAACAAAAAATTTTTCTTCCAAATTTCATTTTCGCACAAAGTTTCCACCATCGTGATAAGAAATAGACATATGAAACACTTGAAATGTTATCAGAAAAGAAAAAAGATCTTGCAGCTGAAGTTGCCCCAAAGCAAGTTATAAATAGAATAGATAACAACAACAACAATTTAAATTATAGTTCAGCAAGTGATGGACCCCGAGACCGACAACAAATATATAATGTGAAGAAAAAAATGAATTCTAAATTCAAAGCCAGAAATACGGGTAAACTGATCTACCCAGACTTTGGAAAACTAGTTGCTTCAATTGATAATGGTGATTTTTTGAAGGACATTGACTTTTCTTATAGGCATAAATTTAATCGAATTCATCCAAATACATTCGCAGCAACTGATAATAGTCTTACATGGCTTAAAACTTTCTGCAGTACAAACTCCGAATTCAAAAGTCAACTGGGAATAGATATGACGTATAAAATTGGTCCATTCTATACCACTTGTTTAAGTTTCCCTCATCCAATTTTTGTGCACAAAAATGATCGACAAAAACATCCAACAGTTTTTGTTGGAATGATGACTAGTACAGGAAGGCAGACAGAGGATTATATGTATATGGCTAACCAACTGAAGAGCAGAGGCATAAGCAACTTGATATATGGTACTGATGGAGAATATGCTTTGGAGCTAGGCATGGAGTCAGTTTTTCCAATTGATGGGGTAAGCCCAGACAAGAGAAGTGTTAAACTTCGTTGTTTTAATCATCTGACTGATAACCTAGATATGGAACTAAAGAAGTATGATGTGAATCGGAACGAAATAATAGCTTCAATTCTTGGCCAGGAGTATGAAAACAAAAGAATTTCTGGTTTGGTTGATTGTTCGACATTAGACTTTGATAGAGAGTATAGAAAGCTGTCTGTAAATTGGCCACAAGAGTTTATTAATTACCTAGAAGCAAAGGAATTAAAAGTAAGATCGATTAAAGACACGCTTAAAAAATGTATGAGTCAAGACATCAGGAAGGCTGCAGGGTTGGGCAATCCACCCAACAAGTATGATAATCAAAGGGCTGAGTCCATGAATTCAGTGTTGAAAGAAGCCATAGGAGAACATTATGTTGATCAAGCAGCTGTACATGATTACGTGAATGAAAATTTAATGAAACCACAAGAGAAGGAATTAGTAAAAGCAATATACTGCCATGGGGAGTACAGGTTATCCCAAAGATTTAAACATCTAGAGATTGCTCCTTTGGAATGGAAAACAATGTCGGATGACCAGAAGACAAATCATGTTAACAAAATTTTAAGATGCAAGGTAGCAATAGGAAATGACACTCCTGTTATAACAAAGAAACTGTCAGTTCAACCACAAGACTGTGACCATTGCTTAAATGATATGCCACTGGGCTTGATTAATGATCTTTGGAATTCAGCAGAAATTATGCTATCTGTGGCACATATTATAACCTTGGCCAATGGCAATCATTGTATAACATATGAAAATGATTTTTTTTTAATTACGGAAAAAACTTGGATTTCCATTGTAAGTGTGAAAGGTTTGGAAAACTTCAACTATGTTCCCACGTTATGATCATTGCTGACCAGAGAAATGCTTTGGAAAGTCTTTTGAGCAAGTTTCGCTATAATCCCTCACATGCAATATACAAACACAAGCCCATTTCTGCTGGGGAAAAAAGGGTAAGCAAACCAAGGAAAGGGGTACAAAATGTGAAGAAAAAGGCAATATATGTTCCAGTAGAGACTAACATAATACCTGATGACCATATTGACTTGAGAATACAGCGTCCTTATCAGTTTAATGAAATATGGCAAAATGATGAGCCATTTGAGTTACTAAAAGTCAAAGACCTTAAGCAACCAGAAAATCAATCCTTACATTTTGTTTCTTGTAAAAATGTGATAAGTAGGCGCAATGCAATTCCTCCCTATGACATTGTCTTTTGCCACAAGGAACGTTACAAGTATCCTTCTCGAGAAACGAATGGAAATGTTGTTTGGAAGGAGACTGAAAAACGAATGGCAAATAAATACTACTGCATAAAGAAAACTTGTTTGCTTGGGCGGCATCCATATTTTTGGAATGGTTTAATCAACAGTGACAAAATCAGCTTGAAAGAAGAGCATGTCAGACTTCTCCAACGTGAATTAGACTTTCAAGTTTAATTTTTGATGTACACAGCTGTTGTTCCCTTTCAATTTCTGTATCATAAACATTTTAGCTCGTCTGAAAGGTCGTGTGAGCTATTGGTATCAATTGGCATTCGTCTGATATTTGTAGTCTGATTCTAGTAATAGCCAAAGGGGACTTTAGGTTTGCGTTACATCTGTCCTTCTCATTGTCACATAATGGTTCATGTAGCTGTTTGGACTCCTTTAGTCTATTATGACATTGTGTGTGAAGTTTTTTTTTACATGTGATGCTCTTGGACTTTTAAATTTTTACTAAAATAACAGTTTTCCTCACTTTCTTTCTAGACAACTGATATTTGGTATATTAGGCAACCATGATGACTTACAAACTCCTGCCACTTTAATTTTCATTCCTGTCCTGTGATTTCTGTCCAATTTATTGTCCTTGGACTTTGTAAATTTCACTAAAACATTTTTTGTCCATTTGCAGATATTAAGCTGATATTTGGTAGATTAGTCGACTGTGATGAGGATAAGTTAAAGTTCTATTTGAGCAATCTATCACTAGAGGTGCATCTTTCAACACTAACCTCTACACTACAGAAACGTAGCATCCAATTTTGTATTTGTGCGGCGGAAAAGAAATAATTTTTCCAGTATATTACTTCAAAGAAGAAAATACTAATAAAATAGAAAATAATGAACATTTTTGAAAATTATTGCTACATGCCGTACCTACAAAAATTATTGGTACTGCCCCCCCCATACTTGCTGTACCCGCTGCACGCTTATGCACTATCACACAAAGGATTATGGGAAATAATGTGTCAACTATCCGGGAAATTACCCACAATCCTTAGTGCGATTATGTATAGATGTTAGTGTTGAATGATGCGACCTCTAGTGATAAGATTTCTGTGTGAGTCCAGTGATTTTTAACTCGCCTCACAAAAAGGGGGGGGGGGCTTAAGTGATTTACCCAGCGTCTGCGTCCGCACCCACTTATAGAAGTATGGTTAAGATCCATACAGACTGACAAGTTCCACATCAATCATATTGGTATGGTAGGTGCACCTAGAGATGATAAGCACAATACATGCTTCGGATGCTGGCTGTGACCAAGGAATTATATAGAAAGGAAAAGAATCTTGTCTCATTTTACATACAGTGTTAATAAACATGTTGCATGGCGAGAATTCGTGAGATTACCCATAATGCACATGATAAATAAAATTATGTTTTTACAAAATAAAAATTTTAAGACATTCTTTTTAAGACAAAAATCAAATTTTTCATTTAATTGAATTTAAAAATAAAAATGTTATATATTGATATCAATTTGATGAAAAAAAAAGTGATAATAAATTTGATATATTGATAGATAGTTTAGCATATATTATCCAAGTCTCGCCTTGTGAGAAATGTTGAGACTTTACGAGATTCCATTCCTTTCTATTCTAATTCCTTGCTGTGACCTATATTTTCCACATGAATGACCACATAGAGAAGAATGATTAAAGTCCCATTCCCGCTTACTGACACGTGCCACATCTATCATATTAGGTCGGTGCACCTAATGATGCTAAGCACAATGCATGCTTCAGATGCTGTCTGTGACCTATATTTTCCGCATGATTGACCACTTACAGAAGAATGGTTAAAGTCTATTCCCGCTTACTGACAAGTGCCACATCTATCATATTGGTATGGTCAGTGCACCTAATGATGCTAAGCACAATGCATGCTTCAGCTGCTGGCTGTGACCTATATTTTCCGCATGATTGACCCCTTACAGAAGAATGGTTAAAGTCTATTCCCGCTTACTGACAAGTGCCACATCTATCATATTGGTATGGTCGGTGCACCTAATGATGCTAAGCACAATGCATGCTTCAGCTGCTGGCTGTGACCTATATTTTCCGCACTTACAGACCACTATATTTGACCACTTACAGAAGAATGGTTAAAGTCCATTCCCGCTACTGACATGCATCACATCAATAATATTGCCACGGTTGAAAATATTATGTAACGATGTGAGCTTTGTAATCGACAGATTATCTATGTTTGTCCAAGTTATGACCCTTTGACTTCTAAAATTTCTTTTATATAAACAAAAACAATCTGAGCTTTTTTGTTCTGTATACATATGCAGATTTTGAGCTGATATTTGGAATATAAGCAACCATGATGACTTACAAAGCAACTTTTATTTTCCTTCCAATAATTTTTGTCCAAGTAATGCCCTTTGCATTTAAAAAATTTCACCAAAATAATAGTTATCCAGACTTTTAAGGTCTCCTGCTAAAGTTAAACCATGTTGTCAGATGATCTCTTTACAATTTTACAACCCTTTCAACATGTTCAATGTCAAATAGGCCATATTTCAGGTGTTCAAGTCGGGTGAGCCTCTTGTTTCTAAATGCTTGTATTTTGTATTCGAGTCAAATAAGCGGAGTGGCAAAGCAAGTTTTATTTTCTCCTCCAATCCATTGTTTTTGTCTCATTATGTAATCCAAACTTTGTACAGTTAATTTACAAAACTATTGTTTGTATTTTTGTCCCCCACCGCAACGCGACGGAGGGACTTAGTAATGGTCTTCGTCAGTCTGATGCTATTCCTCTGAAACCGCTTAACAGATTTTCATGAACCTTTATAGGAATGTTTGTACCATATGTAGTTTATCCAGTTGCGATGCTATTATTATTCGACAATTTTTCCAGGAGTTATGGGACTTCATTGACTTTGTTCATTATGGGTCATAGGAACACTTTGTGGGGGCAACTCCTCTCACACCGCTTAACATGCTTAACAGATTTTCATGAAACTTTATACATGTAGGAATTTTTGTCACCATATGTAGTTGATCCTATTGTGATGCCATTTTCATTTGACAAATTTTTCAGGAGTTATGGAACTTTATTGACTTTGTTCAGGTTAGGTCATAGGGACACCTTGTGGGCGCAACTGCTCTAAAACGGCTTAACAGATTTTCATGAAATTTTGCAGGGTTGTTTGTTACTAGCTATATGTAGTTGATCTTATTGCAACACTATTTTCATTTTACAAATTTTTCAGGAGTTATGGAACTTTGTTGACTTTGTTTATTGTGGGTCATAGGAACACTTTGTGAGCACAACTCCTCTGAAACCGCTAACAGGTTTTCATGAAACTTTATAGGAATGTTTGTCACCATATGTAGTTGATCGTATCCCAATGCCATTCTCATTCGTCAAATTTTTCAGGAGTCAGGGACTTTATTGACTTTGTTCATTTTAGACGTCGAGCAGTGACCTCTGGTCATGTTGAAGACTGCTGGCTGTTTTCCATTGTGATTTTTAAAAATTCCTGTTTGTTTTATGTTTGTTGTGTCGCGTACACTTATTCCACATCTCAATATCGTCTAAGTCATAGTAACACCTTGGTGGGCGCAACTCCTCTGAAATGGATCAACTGATTTTCATGAATTTTTGTACGATTGTTTTTCACCATATGTCGTTGATAATATTGACAAATTTTTGTCAGTTTTTGTTTGTCACCATATGTACAAAAGTTTTTGATCATATTGCAACGTCATAGGAGTTTATCAAATTTTTCATTGTTTAGCATTCAGTGAAATTATTTTGTATACATAGGAATGTGTTTGCAGTATTCTATAGACATTCTTTTGTGACCACAGGGATAATACACCAAATCTGTTTGCAGTAATCTTAAGAAATTTTTTCCAATATTTCCCTTATGAAAATGTATTGTTTGCTGCAAGCTTGCTGCAAATAAAACTATGAGCAAGAACTGTTTGCAAGAAATGAGCAGCAATTTCTGCAAACCTCTGGCACACTATCAGTTCGCAGAAAATTTTAAAGAAAATAAATTGTCTGCAAGAAGTTTGCTGGAACTAAATATAACCTGGACTGTTGGCAAAAAATTGGCAGCAAAATTGAATTTCAGATAATTTGTATTCCTGTTTGCAGGAAGTTTGCAGCAATTACAACTTAACATATTGGTTTACATTATTGTGTGCAACAAGTTTGCGGGAACTATTTAAACCAATCAAATCACAAAAACGGTCCCTTAACTATGAATTATTGAGAAATACCGCTCCCTGAAAAATTTGAATGTGTTAACTTAGTTTGGCCATTTAGTTGATTTTAAAGTAACTCCAACATGTACTGTGCAGGAATTAGAAATAATTCTGATACAAAATATTGTTTGTTTATTTGAGGATTGCACATTTTAATTTTATTTGTGAATAGGAAGTTTTTACTTGTCTTGATCAAAACACTAGCTTGGTAAGTCGCTTTATATACTTAATTAATTTTGAAATTAAGGATCAATTATTCAATGTTCAAACTTCAGAACAGAATTATCTGAAATTTATTAAAAACTTAAAGGAATTATTAATGTGTATATATGTATTTTTTTTACTTAGAATACAAAGAGGGTAAATGTATTTATTTTATTTTTTAATTGAGATGTGATAACCTCCAGATGTAAAATAATATTGTTTAATTACATTTCATTCAATAAGCTCAGTTTCATTGTACAAGACTTGTAGTTAATAGATTTTTTTATAGATTTTTATATTTGCATGTGTATTTGTGTGCAGGCATTGCACACAGTTTGCAGTAATCTACAATTTGAATTTTTTATGTGCAGGCAGCTTTTTCCAGCATACTGTGTGCGGGAATCTATTGGCAACAAACGCTGTATACTGTGTGCAGGAAAACTCATTTACATACGAAATACGCGCTTTGCTGCAAACAATTAGCAGCAAGCTTGCCGCACATAGTTGCTGCGTGTTGTTGCAAACTGTGCAGAAACCGATGGGCTAAAGTGTGCAGCTAAACTAATTTGCATACGAAATATGCACTTGCAACAAGCTTGCTGCAGACAGTTTGCAGCATGGTTGCTGCTCATTTGCTGCGGCGGGGAAATAGCCATGTGTAACATGCCATTGTTTATTAATAAAATGTAGGACCATTCAATTTTATTTTAGGAGTTATTTCCCATAGAAGGTCAGAAATGGTCATTATTACAGTCTTTCATCATTTTGTACAAACAATAAAAGCTAGAAAAAAGTTTTAATTACATTATTGATTAATTAGTTAAGCCCTTCAAATAGCACATATATTACAGGAGATTTTAAATTACCCCTTATTTGAGTTATTGTGCCTTTTGTCAATAACTGTCCATATATCCAGTCATGATTTCATGGTGTGGGGACGAAGTAGATATATAAAAATTATCCAAAAAAAAAAAAAAAAAAAAAAACACTACAACACTACTTTGTCCTCACACTATGAAATCATGACTGGATCAGACCACAAAATTCAAAATTGTTCTGAGAAATAACAAGACAGTCTGTTGGTACGGTGTTGATGCTGAAACAAACTTTTGTTTTTGGAGCCACTAGGTCGATTGCCACTGCTGTGTGGACCAGAGGTCCCCGAGGGTAATTATAAGCCTAGTCGTCAGACTTGTCTGACACGATTTACACCGTATAAAATGTGTTCTAAATTGTCCGTAATTAAATTCAAATTTGATTAAAACACTAGGGTTCTTTCCATGTATTGCACATGGTCGATCTCCTTTGTGCTGGATTTGGCTTCCTGGTTCGATTATTTTGGTTTTGGAGTATGTCTCTTTCGATAAATTTGGATTTATATTTTCCTATTTTCGGGACAAATGCTACTGATGAGAGGTTACTCCTCGAAATGTATACATATAGCATATAGAAATTTACCGGTTGACACCGACTTTTTGGTGGTTTTGTTTTTATATATACATATATAAAATCATCCAAAAAACAACACTACTTCTTTCTCACACCATGAAATCATGACCGGATCAGACCACACGTGTGGCATGATGCAGTGTTACTAAAAAACTTGAAAATGGATCTGAGAAATAACAAGACAGTCGGTTGGTACGGTGCTGATGCTGAAACAAACCTCCACAGAGTGGTTGGGGGCACATATTATAACAAGCTTTTAATTGCTAAAATTTTCATCTCTACTCTTTGATGTGCATTGAGTTACTGGATTTTATCAGTTGACCCATTATTAATCTTAGGGACCTTTTCATGTCAAAAATGGGTTGGCATAGAAGTCAGGTGAACGATTTAGGCTCATTGGAGCATCTTGTTTTCATATTTATTTTGGTCTTTCATTCCATAAGATTATCTGGAGCTTTGTGATATGCAACAAGTAAGGAACATGGTATTGTTATGCAATACCCTAAGAATAATATAACCTATTCAATTTTAACTCCTCTGGCGCCAAAACTTGTTGCAATTTTTCTTTCATAAGAATCGTCTAAGCAACCGCTGTTAGCCATTTGATATATTGTATTTGATGATAAATACTTTCTGTTGTGAAATAATGAAATCTTTTGTAACAGTTTCTTAAATTTTCATGTATTCGAATTTAAACGTTGTGGCCCATAAAAGGTGAAAACTAGTTTTCTGTGTTTTTTAGTCTAAAAGATGTAAACTTGTCCAGTTAGAGAAAAGCTGTTGCTTGCACAAACGTTAAAATCACTATGAACCAAAAAAATTACTGTCTATACCAGACACAGTCATTTTTTTACTGCCTTACACTGCTATTTACTGTGAAACTACTGCCAAACAACAGTGAATTACCATTATCACCCTATACAATCAAGGACAGTTTGTGACAGTGATTGCCTTCCGCCTATAATGCACTGTCCTGCATTGGCCTGCACTGTCCGACATTGGTACAGTTTCTCAAAGATCGTGACAGACTTTACCTGCATTGTTAATCACTGTCCTAAATTGTTACAATTTTGGGCAGTAGTTAACAATTTTACTTGTATTGTTTATCTTTGTCCTGATCCGTAACAATTTTGCACAGCAGTTGACAATTTTTCTTGACCTATTATGCACTGTCCACCATTGCCATAGTAAAAGGCAGTACTTGACAAGATATCCACTAACTGTAATGCACTGTTGTGAATTGCTGCAGGAAATATTAGGTCATCGGACAGATTTGTGTTTTCTGTCTTGAACTGTCATGAACTTAAGCAGGAAATAATAGATGGTAACAATTTATAACGGTCTCTTATTTACTGTCCTTCATTTTGTGAGTTTTTGGCGAAGAAGAGATTATTTTTATTTTCATTTAATTATTATGCTTTAAATGCTTTTAAATAGAATCTTTTATAACCTAGCCCGCCACACCGAATGCGCGAGTTCTATGGGTTTTTTATTTTTATTTTCACATATTCTTCTATCAGAATCAGAACCACAAATTTATAACTGTCACATGCATTCGTTAAGCCATCTGGAAAAATCTTCTTTTTAAAAACATGAAAGAAACTTTTCTGACACAAGCTCTTAAAATCGCTGATATTTGTTGTTCAAAATTAAGATTAATCATTTTTTTGTTCAAACATCGTCATGCATAAGATATAATATGCCTTTCTTACACTAACGTTTTCAATGTCAAAGAGTCTCTATCATCTATTTCTAAGATAACCCAATACTATACCTAGATCTAAACGCACTCCTTTTAGTTCTAGCCTGAATAGGTTCATCTTCTCAGAAGGTAGGTATAATAAATAATTGCGGACGACTTGTTGTATTTTCTTTAATTTAATGAAATTTGGAAGAAAATTTTTTTGTTCCGTTCCGTTCCGCAAAGTACCATTAGCCCCCGGGTAATGGTATTTAACGGAACGAAACGGAACATGATTTTTTTTTCGATTTTCGTCATTAGTAGCATATCAGAGTCTCTATCATCTATTTCTAAGATAACCCAATACTATACCTAGATCTAAACGCACTCCTTTTAGTTCTAGCCTGAATAGGTTCATCTTCTCAGAAGGTAGGTATAATAAATAATTGCGGACAATTTGTTGTATTTTCTTTACATTTCAAGTGTTTCATATGTCTATTTCTTATCACGATGGTGGAAACTTTGTGCGAAAATGAAATTTGGAAGAAAAATTTTTTGTTCCGTTCCGTTCCGCAAAGTACCATTAGCCCCCGGGTAATGGTATTTAACGGAACGAAACGGAACAAGATTTTTTTTTCGATTTTCGTCATTAGTAGCATATCAGAGTCTCTATCATCTATTTCTAAGATAACCCAATACTATACCTAGATCTAAACGCACCCCTTTTAGTTCTAGCCTGAATAGGTTCATCTTCTCAGAAGGTAGGTATAATAAATAATTGCGGACAACTTGTTGTATTTTCTTTACATTTCAAGTGTTTCATATGTCTATTTCTTATCACGATGGTGGAAACTTTGTGCGAAAATGAAATTTGGAAGAAAAAAGTTTTGTTCCGTTCCGTTCCGCAAAGTACCATTAGCCCCCGGGTAATGGTATTTAACGGAACGAAACGGAACAAGATTTTTTTTTCGATTTTCGTCATTAGTAGCATATCAGAGTCTCTATCATCTATTTCTAAGATAACCCAATACTATACCTAGATCTAAACGCACTCCTTTTAGTTCTAGCCTGAATAGGTTCATCTTCTCAGAAGGTAGGTATAATAAATAATTGCGGACAACTTGTTGTATTTTCTTTACATTTCAAGTGTTTCATATGTCTATTTCTTATCACGATGGTGGAAACTTTGTGCGAAAATGAAATTTGGAAGAAAAAAGTTTTGTTCCGTTCCGTTCCGCAAAGTACCATTAGCCCCCGGGTAATGGTATTTAACGAAACGAAACGGAACAAGATTTTTTTTCGATTTTCGTCATTAGTAGCATATCAGAGTCTCTATCATCTATTTCTAAGATAACCCAATACTATACCTAGATCTAAACGCACTCCTTTTAGTTCTAGCCTGAATAGGTTCATCTTCTCAGAAGGTAGGTATAATAAATAATTGCGGACAACTTGTTGTATTTTCTTTACATTTCAAGTGTTTCATATGTCTATTTCTTATCACGATGGTGGAAACTTTGTGCGAAAATGAAATTTGGAAGAAAATTTTTTGTTCCGTTCCGTTCCGCAAAGTACCATTAGCCCCCGGGTAATGGTATTTAACGGAACGAAACGGAACAAGATTTTTTTTTCGATTTTCGTCATTAGTAGCATATCAGAGTCTCTATCATCTATTTCTAAGATAACCCAATACTATACCTAGATCTAAACGCACCCCTTTTAGTTCTAGCCTGAATAGGTTCATCTTCTCAGAAGGTAGGTATAATAAATAATTGCGGACAACTTGTTGTATTTTCTTTACATTTCAAGTGTTTCATATGTCTATTTCTTATCACGATGGTGGAAACTTTGTGCGAAAATGAAATTTGGAAGAAAATTTTTTGTTCCGTTCCGTTCCGCAAAGTACCATTAGCCCCCGGGTAATGGTATTTAACGGAACGAAACGGAACAAGATTTTTTTTTCGATTTTCGTCATTAGTAGCATATCAGAGTCTCTATCATCTATTTCTAAGATAACCCAATACTATACCTAGATCTAAACGCACTCCTTTTAGTTCTAGCCTGAATAGGTTCATCTTCTCAGAAGGTAGGTATAATAAATAATTGCGGACAACTTGTTGTATTTTCTTTACATTTCAAGTGTTTCATATGTCTATTTCTTATCACGATGGTGGAAACTTTGTGCGAAAATGAAATTTGGAATAAAAAAATTTTGTTCCGTTCCGTTCCGCAAAGTACCATTAGCCCCCGGGTAATGGTATTTAACGGAACGAAACGGAACAAGATTTTTTTTTCGATTTTCGTCATTAGTAGCATATCAGAGTCTCTATCATCTATTTCTAAGATAACCCAATACTATACCTAGATCTAAACGCACTCCTTTTAGTTCTAGCCTGAATAGGTTCATCTTCTCAGAAGGTAGGTATAATAAATAATTGCGGACAACTTGTTGTATTTTCTTTACATTTCAAGTGTTTCATATGTCTATTTCTTATCACGATGGTGGAAACTTTGTGCGAAAATGAAATTTGGAAGAAAATTTTTTGTTCCGTTCCGTTCCGCAAAGTACCATTAGCCCCCGGGTAATGGTATTTAACGGAACGAAACGGAACAAGATTTTTTTTTCGATTTTCGTCATTAGTAGCATATCAGAGTCTCTATCATCTATTTCTAAGATAACCCAATACTATACCTAGATCTAAACGCACTCCTTTTAGTTCTAGCCTGAATAGGTTCATCTTCTCAGAAGGTAGGTATAATAAATAATTGCGGACAACTTGTTGTATTTTCTTTACATTTCAAGTGTTTCATATGTCTATTTCTTATCACGATGGTGGAAACTTTGTGCGAAAATGAAATTTGGAATAAAAAATTTTTGTTCCGTTCCGTTCCGCAAAGTACCATTAGCCCCCGGGTAATGGTATTTAACGGAACGAAACGGAACAAGATTTTTTTTTCGATTTTCGTCATTAGTAGCATATCAGAGTCTCTATCATCTATTTCTAAGATAACCCAATACTATACCTAGATCTAAACGCACTCCTTTTAGTTCTAGCCTGAATAGGTTCATCTTCTCAGAAGGTAGGTATAATAAATAATTGCGGACAACTTGTTGTATTTTCTTTACATTTCAAGTGTTTCATATGTCTATTTCTTATCACGATGGTGGAAACTTTGTGCGAAAATGAAATTTGGAAGAAAAAAGTTTTGTTCCGTTCCGTTCCGCAAAGTACCATTAGCCCCCGGGTAATGGTATTTAACGGAACGAAACGGAACAAGATTTTTTTTCGATTTTCGTCATTAGTAGCATATCAGAGTCTCTATCATCTATTTCTAAGATAACCCAATACTATACCTAGATCTAAACGCACTCCTTTTAGTTCTAGCCTGAATAGGTTCATCTTCTCAGAAGGTAGGTATAATAAATAATTGCGGACAACTTGTTGTATTTTCTTTACATTTCAAGTGTTTCATATGTCTATTTCTTATCACGATGGTGGAAACTTTGTGCGAAAATGAAATTTGGAAGAAAAAATTTTTGTTCCGTTCCGTTCCGCAAAGTACCATTAGCCCCCGGGTAATGGTATTTAACGGAACGAAACGGAACAAGATTTTTTTTCGATTTTCGTCATTAGTAGCATATCAGAGTCTCTATCATCTATTTCTAAGATAACCCAATACTATACCTAGATCTAAACGCACTCCTTTTAGTTCTAGCCTGAATAGGTTCATCTTCTCAGAAGGTAGGTATAATAAATAATTGCGGACAACTTGTTGTATTTTCTTTACATTTCAAGTGTTTCATATGTCTATTTCTTATCACGATGGTGGAAACTTTGTGCGAAAATGAAATTTGGAAGAAAAAAGTTTTGTTCCGTTCCGTTCCGCAAAGTACCATTAGCCCCCGGGTAATGGTATTTAACGGAACGAAACGGAACAAGATTTTTTTTCGATTTTCGTCATTAGTAGCATATCAGAGTCTCTATCATCTATTTCTAAGATAACCCAATACTATACCTAGATCTAAACGCACTCCTTTTAGTTCTAGCCTGAATAGGTTCATCTTCTCAGAAGGTAGGTATAATAAATAATTGCGGACAACTTGTTGTATTTTCTTTACATTTCAAGTGTTTCATATGTCTATTTCTTATCACGATGGTGGAAACTTTGTGCGAAAATGAAATTTGGAAGAAAAATTTTTTGTTCCGTTCCGTTCCGCAAAGTACCATTAGCCCCCGGGTAATGGTATTTAACGGAACGAAACGGAACAAGATTGTATTCTCAAATTTATCTTCATGTACATATGTCTTATTTAAGTAAAAAATGGCTGAGAGACAGCAATGACTTTCATTATGCGTTGACAACTTACTAGTTTACTAATTATTTAAGGCCATGTTAAAATATAGCTTTAAATATCTGAACAGACTATTAAAGTAGGGATGATTTATAAAACTTTTAATTTATGATACAAAAATGTGAAATTCATACACAAGGACTAGTTTAGAAGCAAGTCCTTGTCATAGTTAAAAAAAATATATTAATAAAAATTTTCCCCTTATGGATCCCCATGTCTTGTTCCGTTCCGTTCCGTTTCGTTCCGTTCCGTTCCGCAAAGTACCAATAGCCCCTTATCGGTAACAAACTTGGTGCTTATGGAAATTCCTCCCCAATTTGTGATTTACGAGTTTGGCCTTTGTAGCAGACTCTAAACGAACTATATAAAGGGGTCTTCATCAAATGCATATGGTATTGTTCTAATTTCCCATCATGGGACAACGATTTTCCGTACCGTCCAAAGAACTAACATCGCAAATGGTTTCAAGAGAGAACCGGGAAATCGGCTCATGAAATTTGTTTGTACGGGTTACAAGTATAATTCTGATTATTAGCACAAGTAACACTGAACAATTTACATTTGCTCTGGGCGATTAAAATTCGAACCGAAGCTTGTTTGGTCGAATTACAAATACAAAACAAAGCTTAAAAGTATTGACCTAAAATAAAAATATGTAAAAATAATTCTTTCTTTATGGATAACTTGCCCTATAAACATTGACTGTAACTTTTGTTTAAAGTGGTCTGAAAGCCTAAGGCTACATTGATAACGATAATTATATATCGGTCTTTATCTGGATAACAAGAAGTGATGACCCCTCTTCGTGGAAATATATTCAAAAATCTTACAAGCATATCTTCTTGTACCTTTCATCGAACACAAGCGTGGCTTTAAGGTATTTTGTCGCACCAAACTATGACATGTTGAATGCCATTGATCTTACCATGTAATATGTTCAACATGTCTGGCATCAAAATCTTGTTCTTTTTCTTTTTTCTTTTTTACCTTATCCACATGAAACACATTATTACTTGTATTTCTCATTTTGTTATATCATCTTATATCATATTATAATCTTTACGCATGCTCGGTAACTGTATATATACTATTGTAAAACTGTATCTTGGAGAGGACTACCTAAGTAAGATTTTTACTTGTGTCCAATCCCACATGCTTTTATTGGCAATAAAATATGTTTAAACCATGTAATATTCTTGACCAACAATTCAGCTTTATTGGAAGACACACGGTAGTCCGAAATGGTCAATTGTAAAAATAAAACGATCAGAAATGTACAATGTACGAACAAAACGACTATTCAAGTAAAATTCAGAATTTATTAAAAGGTTATTATAATTAGATTGCTCAAAAATTATTATCAATTTACTTTCTATATGGACGTACTCTTCGAGTTGCCTGAGGATGATGAAGCTACATTGGTCTAGTGAAGGAATATACATATTTTTCCACTCAAAGTAACTACGGTTCCGTAGCTCTATATATATATATATATATACGAACATTCGATTTTTTAAATTATCTGATCTGGCGGAAAGCACAAGGACTTTCAGACCCTCCGACTAGTAGCTAATTGCTGGATTGAATTGAATATACCAAGTTCAAATAAAATTGTTAGGTGCAAAACGATGCTATAATGTTTTCTGTCCATCTTATTTGATATTAACTGTATAAAAAGCATTTGAAACACTTTTTAAATTACTTTTCATTCAAAGTTTATAGCTTATACGCATCTGTTTGTTGGAACCATGCACAAAAGCTAAAATAGTTCTTTGTTGGTGTCACTTTGACGAAGTCGTTCATAATTATATAACAACGACATCTATACTGTTTAATTATGAATTTAGCTTGTTTTGACAATTATTATCTATTAGAATTCTATATTGTCCATATGCTGTGACATTTAACAGTCTTCATCAATACTTCGATTCCAACTCTCAAGAGACAAAACTTATTTGTATATTAGTTTACAACAAAACAATAGCGAATCGCAGAGAAGAAGACATCCTGTTTAATTATCTCCTAGAGACCACGTGATATCAAGCCAACATTTAAGTCCAAAGAAATTCAGTTCTTTAAAATAAGCAAGTGGATAAAACCAAATATGGTAAGTCCTATAGTTGTGTATCTTTCTGTAAACCATTTCTATAGAATACTATGTACTTAAAATTGTTATGGTCTTTTGCTAATCACGATTCATTTTTACTGTAAATATAGCTGTACTAGTAATTGGCTTCCAACCCTACGTAGTCCTAGGTTAACAAAATCGGTTCAAATACTATCTAATAGAAAAATTGTTCTGAACATCGACATTTCACTTCAAAGTTACTAAATAGAGCAATGGAGTTTTATACAATTTAATTTTTCAGATAACCTTATTAAGCGAGAGACTATTTGGTTTTTAGAGGGGGCTTTGATGAAATTTGAAATAAAAAGGCACGATGGTGCCAAAAATTTGGAATTTAAACGGCAAGACAGTGCTATGAAATAAAAAAGGCAGGATGCAGTTTTTGGCTGCAATAACTATGGTAATTTACAAAAATGCGCGCAAAAAAAATGAATCCAGGGGCTGTGTTAACGAATGTGTCCTAGGATAAAGACATGTCTAAGGATGGTATTTGAACATGTCTCAGTCCTAAGTCGCGTTATTGAAGGCATCCTAAAAAGGGCATGTCCTAATTTTGGTCCTAAATTTAGGACGTAAAAATTGTTGTCATGGGACCATCCTTGTGCCTTTAAACCTAAAAAGAATGTCTGAAATAGGTTTTATCTCCTTGAATAAGGGTTTTATGTGGCCCAACTCTCATTTTTGATATTTAACTTTCTAAATTTAGCAAATAAAGATATTTTTTCCATTGATGAAATTTTCTCAATAGTTTCCCATTTATTGGATATTGTTGATCTGTGTTTTACCAGTTACATTTTGTCAATATATGTAGTACTAGACTTTTGAAATAAACATTTAACAATTCACGTAGATATTTGCTTCCCAAACCTAAGGATTTGCTTTTGTTATTAGTGATAAGTGCAACGCACTGAAAAAAAAAAACGAATGAAGAAATGCAATGATATTGCAATAGATTATTTTTATTATCTAAAAAAACCAAAGGCTTCGCAATAAGAAAAGCCCGTTTAATTATATTTTACATTTGAATAACTTTTTTTTTCAAACGCCTTTACATCGGCGTAAATGCATTTCATATGGCTATTTAGGATTATCCTAAATTCGTATAATGATGGTCCTGTTTGTGGTTATCCTAAGATGCCATCATGGCTTCGTTTTACATCCTAGGGCGAGTCTAAGGATGATCCTTTCTACGTCCCATTTTAAGCCCTAAGACGTGGTTTAGGATACAGCTTAGGACAGCTTCATTAACCTGGCCCAGGCTCCGATTTTACCGACCATGAAAAGACAGGGTGAAAAAAGCCCCCCCCCCCTTTAAAATCAAATGGCGGCTCCCTAAGTATTTTTTTTTATTTTATCCCGAACACATTTATATATGTTATGACATTTGTTTGTCCATATTAAGAAATATTTGACAAAATTAATTATTTTTGTTCTAGGTCGTCTAAAAGTTGGTTGAGCTTTCTTTAAAGACTAAAGACTCTTAAATTCGTTTCATATTATTATTTCATTGTGGGGCCTATAATAGCAAAACGTTCAACACGACACCTTGTCCTAGATTAAGTACGCTAGCTGTTTGATTTTGCAGAATTAAGTAATAAATTGTCGTTTGTATAAGGATGCTGTCTCGTGCACACTTACTCCACAACTTATTGATATTCATTTTCATTATCGATAATAAAGTAGAAATATTTTTTTATTAATGCTTTTCCTTTCATGAAACACGCATCTTTGCAAGCATCTTTATGTCTTTAAGTTATATGAACCGCAAAGTAATGCTTGTATATGGCATAAAGCTTAAAACAAAAGACATTTAGTGATGAATGAAACTCATTTATCAATTATTAAAGGAGTCATTGAGTAAGCATTGAAATGAAACGGAAATTGAGGAAGTTACTAACAAAACATCAGAATGGCCTATATATCAAAGTTCGTATGATCGTCTTACTTTTTACATCAATAAATGATGTGGCTTGAAATAAACTTTTTCATAATTTGTTGCCTAAGTACCCAAGCTAATTTGCAAAACAAATAAAAGAAAGAAAAAAGGCGTCTAAAATGTCAAACAAACCTACTAAAAATACAGACCACCTACTAAAAATACAGAACACCAAAGCGGGTATCAAATTGTTACTTCCAGTGGCGGATTTAAATTTTTTTAAAGAAGGGGGGGGGCACTAACTGGCTAAGGGGACCCACTTTTGACATGCTTCAATGATTTCCTTTATATCCAACCAAATGTTTCCACCATCAGGAAGGGCCCTGCCCCTTTCTGGATCCGCAACTGACTTACGGATCCCTCATCAGCAGTAAAAAAAAATAGAAAGAAATAAAGAAGACATGTTCTATTCTTTCGTTTTTAATATGTGTGGACACAAAGCCCGTGCCGGCCCCAAACAGAAGAAGTCTGACAGATCTGAAAGTTCCTTAGGACTAACATAATGAATCATCCTAACAAGTTTCAAAGCATTCTCATTAATAGGTTTTAAGAAAATCTTGACGAAAATGAGTAAAGACACGAAGGCCTCAAATATGCCCGGTAGTTTTACTAATTTTCGAAATATTGCAGGGTTTCGTAAATTACACTAAAATGAAATAAGGCATAACTGGACTGAATCTGTAAGATTTGAAAAAAATATTTACATCACAGGTTAAGTCTTGACTTTTCAAACACGCCCCAAATTGTAAAATTCTTAATTTTCCACACATTTTCACCGTTTTCTCTTCGTATTTTGTCAAAATTATTATTGGCCACATTTGTAGTAACATAAAAATTCACATTTTTATCACAAAATAATTTTGGTCGAATGGTGTGGCCATTTTCATATTAATTCATCGATTTATACTTGAAAATCAAGGAAAAATGTCAAATATCGATAATATTTTTACAAAATAGATTGATTTTGAGTTGAATGGGATTTTAAGTTCAATATTTTCACTGTTTATAAACAATTGAACCAAAAAAAATTGCAATTTATGAAATGAAGTCTAATGATCACCTTAGCAGCAATTACAAGGCAGGTACATATCAAAGTTGAATTTTTGGGCCGATTTGGGGCCTTTTTGGCATTACTCCTTTTCAATAAAATTTTCATCTCGACCAGGTAGAAGTCCGATAGGTGTGAAAGTTGCTAAGGAAGTACATTTTGTTCGGACGGACGAACGACATGAGTAAAACTTAATGCCCCCCCTCCGAGATATTGTCGCAGGGGCATAAAAAATGAAGATGAATCCAAATCAAGCATCGAGCATGTGCAAGAATTTGAACGATATTGATTCAGACGAAGATTTCTTTTGTTATTTTGGAGTTTGTTTTTTCACTATTTAAAAGAGTGTTAAGAAATAAGGCCGATAATAACTATCGACAAAAATCCATTTAACGAGTAGGAATCTTAGATGAAAAGCGAAAGAGAGTATTCAAGACATATAGCAACTCTTAATAAAATTGCTCTGTCTCCCGAAGCTGAGTTTTGTCGTTTGCAACGTGACGGGCTTGGTGACGGGTATGATTAACAAGCAGAAACTGAGTACCGTTCCGATGCACCAAGCTCTTTCTCGTTTCGACCTGAGTTTGGTACAATCAGCACTTTTACTGCAGGTGCTCCGGGAGGGTAAGAATCCAGTAAAGGGCAGTACAGGACCTCAATGATGAAACTCAGATTTGCAATTGCCTCAGAGACAGGAATGTCCGGAAGTATTTTTGTTTCCTCTCTAGACGTTCGTCAAACTGTGTTGATATACTTGACATACATTCTCTCAAGTCGTTTTTAGGAAAATTAAAGTGGAAAACCCTTAAGACAAATCTGCCTTTTAATTAGAAATAAACCTACAAACAACATTAAAAACAAGGATTTGAGCAAAATGAGATTTATAGCCAGGATTTTATGTAAGAGCTGTCGGCTATTATCTTCTCCGAGCTATTGTTATAGGTTAAAACCTATGGTTTAATTAAGGGGATTATTTGTACGTGGTGTATGGATTCCATTCATCGCAGCTTATCAAGGAACGACTGTCAGTCCATGATGTTTTGTACTATATAATAAAGGATCCCATAATCATGACAGACAGACAGGCCATTAATCAAAATACCAAAGCGAATCTACTTCCTTAAAGTAATACGTTCGGGCAATACAAAAGAGTTTCTTCTTTTTATTCTCGTAAGCTTTAACTCTTATTCAGAAACATATAGCGGCTTAAAAAACACTTCGTATCAACATGAAATGATATGTGCTTCTAGGATATATTAGTGCTCTCGATAATGGTATTTAGACGTTGTTATTTAGAGTTTTATTATTTTGATAATACTTTTTATAGCTTTAACTGTATGTTCCCTTGATATAAATCCCTTTGTTTTCTTATTAATGAATTAACATCTCTGTCCACTGAAGCTTTGAAATCTTTACATTCAACCCAGCATCTACACTTAAAACAAAAGAACATTTATTACGAAAGACTTGAAATCTTCAAAATTAGAAACAGCAATTTCTGCTTCTTGCAACACAAATTATTTTTATTTTATACTAATTCTGATATTGTTTGACAACAACACCCCTCCTCGAGTTTCTTTCCTTGGAATCCCTCAGTGCTAGTCTTGACTTCAATGTTTAATGTAAAGGAAACTATATTTAACCCATGTCATGGCAAAACCCATGAGAAAACAAAAAAAGTAAGTCATTGAAACATTTATCTTCAAGCTACAGAAGTAAAGTAAAAGCGATAGAATTCACATAAAACTACCAGTTTGGTTTTTTTCACCTCATTGCATATTTTCATCTTCCCAGCTGTATAAGGCTTATCAACCATAATGACAGTCTTAAGCAGTACCATTTTAAGGAATGAATGAAAGTAGTTTGCAAAAGCCAATATAAAACCGATGCATGAAAACAAATATCGATCGTTTAAAGACTAGCAATTCCTAACTTAATAAACAGGAGAGTAATTGTTAATTATTAATATACTTGTTGAAGCAGTGGAAAGGAACCTTAACACATCTTTGAGCAAGACAGGAAAATTGCAATGCTGTACTTAAATTCTTAATTGTTTTTTATTGCTTAGAGAGATGATACTTGAGCGTTTAAGAGCTCGATGCGTCTTTGCGTGATGATTGTTCATTAATGTACAAATTAGTCTTGGGAGACTTTATACAGGTGTGAAGCGGATAGCACTTATACACCTTATTAATTATACATGCACCTTAATATGGAACAGCAATAAAAGGTCTGTAGATTTTTTTTTTCAAATGCACTTACTCTTATTCAAAATACAAAAACCAAAGTAATAGTCACCAATTGAACTGTTAATTTAGTTCTGCTGTATCTGAATATTTGAGGAGGAACATCTCATTAGAAACAATATAGTTGGAATTTATTAAAAGAGAAGTATTCATTATACAAATTGTCATTCAGATAAATAAAAATAAGTATTTTCTGAAGACAGGTATATTTAGCGTTAACAAATTTAACTACAGACATTCGTGCCTCGAAGCTAAAAACGATAGGCAAGAAGTTCCAACACTGTCCTTTATTTGTGTGAAGGTTGATTTTACGAAAGACCAGTAGTGCCATTAGTTCTTTCACATTTCTCGATTGGAACTACAAATATCATAGTTCCAAGTTGACATTTCTCACTTCCAAGTTGACGTTTCTTAGTTCCAAGTTGACATTTCTCATATCACATTTGGCATTTCTTACTTCCTATACATTTCTTACTTCCAAGTCGGCATTTATTACTTCCAACTTGACATTTCTCACTTCCAAGTTGGAACTGAGAAACATAAACTTGTAACTGAGAAATGTCAAGGTGGAACTGAGAAAGTTGGAACTAAGAAAGGTCAACTTGGAAGTGGGAAATATTTCGCAGTTCCAATTGACATTTCTCAGTTCCAACTTGGAAGTAAGAAATGTCAACTTGGGAGTGAGAAATGTCAATTTGGAACTAAGAAATGCCAACTTGGAACTGAGAAATGTGAAAAAACTAATGGCACTACCGTTCGTTCGTGTGATTGCACAGCTTCCTTACCCATATTGACAATGCAAGAATGTATTTATAACAAGGCATCAACAATCTACATGTATAAAGATAAAAACAATGATTCTGGTGACTATCAGATATACATTTAGCATTGATAAAACATTCATGAA
Organism: Arcuatula senhousia; assembly: GCA_963971305.1. NCBI lineage: Eukaryota > Metazoa > Mollusca > Bivalvia > Mytilida > Mytilidae > Arcuatula > Arcuatula senhousia. The sequence goes on from OZ020304.1 coordinate 54,443,836, forward strand.
GTATTTCCTTGTTTTAGAAGGGTGCCTTTCTTCGACTTTTTTAGGACTGGATTTAAATTGTTTGACCTCGAGCCGACCGCAAAACAGCGTCGCATACACTTATTCAAAATCTCATTTATCTTAACACAAAATAACCACTAAGACAGGTACGGTGATGATAAGTTTTAACTGAAACCCATTTTGAAGAAAAGTTATTGAAGCTAAAGCTCATCTTTTTCATTTAATAGAAGGTTAATTACTTTCAAGAATTAAGACCCATCTAAGTGATCAGTTTTGGTTTATTGTGACTAAGAACATCGTTTGTTATTAGTTCATTTTTTTCTTGGATTTTTTATTCGTAATCCAGAGTATGGTAAAATGGGTTTTAAATTCGTTTCATTAGCGGTCGGTATTTTCTTTAATGTTTAATATATTTTTAATGTCCTTGGATATAACCTTTTAACTGAATTCACGAATGTTCACTTTTTAATGTCATTTATATAAAAGCATAGTCCAAAAAGGGAAAGATGTCATAAACATAAAAGCTTAGTTCAAAAAGGCAGGCTGTTGGCTTCTAAAAGATAATAGCATTGTAGATTAAGAAAGGTCGCTGTTATTTGGTGTATCAGTCAATTTATCAATCAAACAGACTCACAGAATTTTATGAAAAGGTACCAATATTCTGAAAATATCTAATAAAATAAATTAAGTCTTATTCCATAAACAAGAGTGTCTAACCTGCCGGCAATATTTGGAATACCTAGCTATTCTACTTACTGCATGTACTATACATTCATTAGTTTTTTTGTTATTGAGAAAAAATATCTGAACACACACACACACCCTAGAACTAGAAATTCAATTAGTTTATTTGTAGTTGAGAAAAAATATCTGAACACACACACACCCTAGAACTAGAAATTCAATTAGTTTATTTGTTGTTGAGAAAAAATATCTGAACACACACACACACCCTAGATCTAGAAATTCAAGGTTAAGGTAACAAGAACAGAATTCCTGAGTCACCCACCGAGTGTGAAAATTCTAAGTATACTCGCTTAACAGAAAGTAGGCAAGCAACAGACCTGAAAACGCATCCCACCATATGAGATCCCTACTTGAAGCTGCATACCAAATATCAAAATCCTAGGATAAAAAGTAGCTGAGAAATCTGTTACATTTTTTTTACCACTTTTGACCATAAAAAAAAATCTAAGAGTCGGCTCGTCAAACAAGAAGTAGGTAAGCGACAGACCTGAAAACACATTCCACCATATGAGACCCCTACCTGTAGCTTTATAACAAATATCAAAAGCCTATGATTAATAGTAGCTGAGAAATCTGATACAGAAAAAAGCGTGACGGACGGACGGACGACCGGCAAGATACAAAAAAAAATGAGGATGCTGCAGCCTAGCACTGAAATAAGCATATCAAATTTTATTAACCTACGACTGAAACCTTCAACATTGCTATTATTTGTATTGGAAATTACCGGAAAATTGAGGTCAAGGTCAATCGAGCTAGGACTTCACTATTAAAACTTGAACATTCGAAGCTAGTCGTCGCCCCCGCTGCCTTTGGTAAAATAACACCGATGTCTCGCTCCGTTTCGCAGACGAGACAAAAAGGCAATTTAAGTTTACTCATTATGCATATGCATAAGATATCTCCACCCGGGATTAAGAAAGAACGTTGATGCTGGTTAAATTGTTTTGATGCGATGTTATTTTGTATATTTTTTCCTTGAACATTGAACACCGAATTTGGTCTTACATGTATACACAAAGGAAGCATAGACTCATTATGTCGCCTGCAACGTGTTGCAAAGCGACATATAGGGGTTATCTTGACACTTTCCGTCGTTTCCATGATTCGTAGTGGAAATAATAGCTTAATCAAATGACAAAGAAAAGTTAAGGTGTAAAAATTTGGCGGGAAATCAGACTCCCCTCTTGATTTTACACAACATTACCAGTGTGATGTTTTTGGTCTTAAAAACCATGAAGTGCATGTTATCTAGGATTTCAAGAATTTTTAAACAGTTTAGTTTTATCGTCTGTATAATATTAGAAAAGGTCAACAAAAGAAGCATCATTGAGCGAAAAAATCTTCAGTATTTAAACGTAAAATCCGAAATTCAGACTTAAATTCTGAAACATAAAGAATGACCATCCTTTAATTCGATTTTAACAAAGACACAAATGTATAAGACAACTTTATCTTTTTGCTTGATGATTTCTTTCATGGCATAAGACAATGTATTTTAAAGAAAACCCTTTAAACTGTTTAATTCTGATTGATTTACTATTCTAAGAAATATAGACAGGCCACATTACAATTTGTTTTCTCTTTACAGGATAAACTGTCGAAAGAAAAGATCGCAGGTATGCATCAGTTTTTTTACGGGAGCGTAATACATGTAATAAGGACATGGTCTTTATGTTTATTAATTGGATATATACCTTATGCCCTTTATACGCTTCCGTAGTTTTTCATATCGGGAACAAAATAATTCATCAAAATAAAAAGAAAAATATGGAAAATGAAAACCAAGTTTACATAAGTGTACAATCGACTTTGATAAAAAAAAAGGTATTGCATCAACGTTTAGATCGACGGTAAATTCAACTATTCTTCAAAGTCGAAATGGCATTAAGTGCCCTCTTGGAGCGGAAACTTAAGTGAAAAAATCTGTGTACTGTATGACATTGTTTTCAGTACTTTCTTGCTTTTGTCTTTTTTTCTGCATTACTCAGCTGCCATCAATTTCTCATTAGTTCTGAAACATCATACTTTATAGTAACTTGTCTGTCGTAAGATTGTTATATGACATATATCTAGGTTTAAGAAATATAGAAATGGATTTTGGTAAGTAATCATGATTTTCTGCTAGACTGGTATGGGCAATAAGCTTACACTCTTGCTGTAATAAAATATAACCCTAAGCTTTCTTTTATCACATAAAAAAAACTTTTAATCAAATATTGACAATCTTTTCATTGGATTAATCATAAAGACTACTTTGTTTGTAAACAAAAATCACGGCCAGACATCAAATATTGTTCATATTAATTAGTTTTTTTTCTTACTCTTCAGAATTGAAAGAATCATTTGCCTTATTTGACAAGGATGGCGATGGTAAGATAACAGCCCATGAACTGGAAGCCGTAATGAGGTCAATGGGTCAAAACCCGACACAGAAAGAGCTGAGACAAATCATCCAAGAGCTAGATACTGATGGTGAGTTAAGAAAAAGTTTGTTTTCATTTCATTATTAAGTATGTTTTATACAACGTGTATTGTTGGTTAGGCGTTGAAAATCAGGACAATTTGGAGGAGAAACGCTTATAGTATTGAAAGAAAGTGTTCTAACAACCAACCATTCAAGGAAACCTAGGAAAGCGACCAATAATGAACAGGGAAAGCATCATCAGCATTTTTTTATTTGAAAACATGTAAGCAGATTATTAAAAGACAATTGGATAGTCAAATTCTTTTAGCACAAGTCTGACGATATGACAATTCAAAGGTTAAGAAAAACAACAAACCTTAGCAACGAAAACGTTACTACAATATATATATAATAGAGCTGTTTTGCATTAGTCTTTTGAACAATGCTTGCAAAAATTACAATCTCTTCGGGTCAAATAAGTCTTGCATTTTTAAGCTCCCGCTAAACGGGAGCTAAATTGACTGAGTATGATGCCTCAAACCGGAAGACGTATAAGCTAGTCAAAGTATATATACATTACTACTACTTTGTCCCCAGTAAACATATTTGTTTTTGTTAATTTCTCTCTAGCCGGCTTTGAATTCGAAAATGAAAGTAGAAATTCTTAGGGTGTTCTCTGCGAGGTCCGCACAAATTCACTTCCTTGTTCTGTTTGCAGTCTCGTTCCTTTTCTTATTAAAAATCACACAAAAGCTTGCGTTTCTTGCTGTTATTGAAAGATAATGAGTTCTTGCTTTAATTAAATTATGAGGAACCATATACAAGAAAGTTACTTAATCTGCGGGAGCTTTTCAGGTTTAACCTGTATCATATTAATCATCATCTCTTTGGAACAACTATAAGTCTTGCAACAACAACAAAAAAGAAAGAAAATGTCTGAATGAAAATCAACAAACATACAAAAATAAGTCCTCCAGATATGCAGTTTTTCTTCAGACTTAACATCTTCTGTTACTCTCTCTGTTTCTAAAAGTGCTTTTAAAACTTTCTGCCTTTGCAGGCAGTGGGGCCATTGAATTCAACGAGTTCTCCAATATGATGGCGAAAAAATACTCAGAGATACGAGCCATGAAGGAGATGACTGATGCCTTTAAGATGTTCGATAGGAATGGCGACGGTGTTATAAGTGCAGGAGAACTCAGACAAGTTATGATGAACATGGGCCAAAAATTAAGCGACAAAGATGTTGATAGTATGATCAAAGAAGCTGACATTGATGGCGATGGACAAATCAACTACTCTGGTAATAATGATGATTCTAACTTTAAAGCAAAAACAGTCTAGCGAGCAATGTTTTTTTTTATTTTCACAAGCGCCTCTGCTAAACAATAAACCGTTTCTAAGTTTATTCAATATACTTATTGTATGTATAATTATGCAGGTTTAAGATATCAATTTTATTTGCAGGATATAGCAAATCCGGGTCGAAAATTTCTATTGTGTCATCTTTTGACATACTTTGCTGTGGTGTGGAACATTAATATATCAATAGTCAAATTTTGTCGAAATCAATCCTTTAATCAATCTTATTTCTATATAAAAGGTCATAGGTCAGCGCTCCTGATGTGATGGTTGACGAGTGATCCATCATCCATAATTGAATGATAAAGCGAGTTATTGACGCTGAAACCTCGGCAATCCAAATTAATCTACCAAAAATAAATAAATGGTGTAACTGAATCATCAAATATTGATAGTCGACAAGAACGGTACCATTATCTGCTCAAAACAACAGTATTTTTCTTCCATGTATGTACATGTACAAAACTTGTACAATATTCTATTCAAGAAATCTCGATATTTTAACTGTCGTCAGTAATGAAAACATGTTTTGGTTTGCTAAAGGTCTATGTTCATCAATAAAACCATACAGGTATTTTAACATGATGAACATGTAGTAATAAATAAATTTAAGAGTATTTTAGCTTTTGCGTTGTTCAGAAATTTAGACCATTTTCCAATGAACCAAAAAAGCACGCAAAAAATTCAATTGGCTTATAATACAACAATAAATATACGCCCACTAAAAAATGAAATTGATGGCAAACTCCGCCCAAATGAATCTACTGTCAAACCAGTTAAACCGGTTTAACAATATCGAATACACTACTTTATCATTCGGCAAAATTTCCTCTTACCTACAAAGATATAATAATAGTGAAAAAAATTAGAGAATTATTAGTTGCATTTATAAGTCCGTTTGAGTTTCATAAATCAACGAAAAATGGCTTGTAAATTTACGTCTTGCAAAATAATTTAACTATTTTAGTATGTCATGACTTTTTAATGGCATACGAACTCAAGCTAAAAAAAATCAAAATTTTTGCATGATTAATAAGAATGTTTTCCGTAGACCTTAATAGTAAAAATGGACCAAAAATTCATAGAAATCCATGGGAGTACAACCTAGTGACAAGGAACAGCATTTTCTCCGTTTACCTTTAAAAATCCTTTGTGGAGCTACTTGGTCATCTAATCTCCTATTGTTAGTCCTTTCAATTATGTTCAGGTGGGCCCAACACCTGGCTGTTCCGTCAGATAAACACACCATTTTAGGTTTTATTAAAATTGGTGAATTATTTAGCATTAGACCATATGGAAAACTTTTTTGCTTTAGAAGATAACATCTTGGTTTTTGTTAACAGAGTTCGTATACTAATGAAAAGTTTATTTGTGTTTAAAAATAAATTTTATTTGAGAGACAAAAAAAATTAAAAGATTTTTCGTTGATTTATAGAACTCAAATGGACTATACGTTGAAAGATTTTTTTTCGTTAACTTTAAAAAATAAGAAAATTTTTATTGGATTTTTTATCGTGCAATTAAAGCCCAACATCTGAATGTCAAATCCAGATTTAACCGGAATACAACCTTTGCAGTTGCACGGACTCCGCGTGCTTTTTGATTGATAGGTGTAAATATTAATACGCTAGATTGATTAACTAATTTTAAAATATTTTTGATTAAAAAGGAATTTTAATATCTTTTTACGCGGAATGTGCTATAAAATTTATTTATAAGAATTAACTGTAATAAATTTTAGGTTTATAGAACCATGAACTTATTTTTTCGTGGTGCACATTTAACATAATCCGCTTCGCGGATTATTCAATGTGCATCATAAAAAATTAAGTTTATGGTTCAATAAACCAAAACATTATTACAGTTAATTCTTAAATGTGACGAAATATACTTTAATATTTAAACTGTCCTCAATAATGAAAACATGTTTTGGTTTGCTTACAGCATTGTGAACTAAAGGTTTATGTTCATCAATAAAATTATACAGGTATTTTAGCATGATAGACATGTAGTACTGTGACGAAATATAAGGAACAGAAACAATAAATCCCCATTCAATAGACCCTTTCACGGTTATTGCAGCCATATTGGATAGGGGGCAAATTTTTTGAAAGGAGGAGAGAATATTATACAAAATCGGGAAAATATATGTGTGTTGCTAAGCAATAGAGCTGTTTTTATGACATTTTCCCGAATTTTTGCCCACTATTCAATATGGCTGCAATAACCGTGAAAGGGACTATTAACACTCTTTGTTCTATTTTGTTATTTTTGGACACTAAGATCGCAATGTAAGCATATGGTTTACCATCATCAAACTTGGTTAGATTATCTTTGAAGCATCTTACAGGTCGAGACTACGCGGTCTTCTATTTTTCCATTACCTTATCTTGTCTTATGAGATTGATCATTCTTTTCTGGTTACTCTATGCTGTTACCTTCAGGCCAAATAAAAAAAAATATATAAGTGTTTCTGGTTTCCCTACCTACCATACTTTTTCATGCCGACTCTAGCCTTCTAATTTCCATTTTTGCTTAAGCGCCGTTAAACTTGAAAATTTAAATAAAAATTATAAATGTCTACCTACCGACCCTATTTTTTACAGGCATGTAACCAGAAACACGCATACTTTTTTGGCCTAATTTGTTGATAGTCTTGAAACATTTTATATCCACAAGACATATCAAGAATTATAAAGTTATACTCCAATATTCAGAATTTAAGCCTTAAAGAAATACTTGTATTTGCAAGCTACATTAAAAGGTGGTTTTCATGACAAAACTGAATTTCGTTCCATTTAAACTGCAATTGTTGTACAGGCATTTCAACAGTTGCTATTTGCCTTTTGCTCTTTCCGGTTCTTAATGACAGTTTATTATCTGTATCTAATGTCTGACGTGTTATATAGTTCTAGACGCTTCATTTATGACATTTCATTGGAGTTTTTTTCACACGGGTTATTGGCGGTTTTGGTTAACCATGGAAATCTTAGGAAAAAGGAAACTAGCAGTATATGATTAAAAATTAAAAATGAAAATGACAATTGTAGAAAATGGTAAACAACAGATTAGGGTTAGTCTGTTTTCTACCATTTCTTCTTTATGTCATTTTCTTTGTTAAAAATCACACACCATTATTTTTAAAACCGTCTATAGATGTCAAGCGTTCACGTGAACCGGAAATAACCCATGTTTATTTGCCTTTGGACCAGTGATCTGTTCTGAAGAATTATTGCCAAAATATGATTTGTTGAGCCGTTTTTCTCTTGTTTTTCAGAGTTCATTCGTATGATGAGACCACAACGATAAGACATGATACGTATAACACCAAGAATCACATAAGAAGCAACGAATTTAACATTTGAAGATTGAGCAAACATTTCTAGAAAACTATTTCATCATTTATGTTGTATACTTAATCATGATAATGTTTATGTTAATGATATTTAAGATATTTTCTGAAAATGAGGAACTATAAAAGACACTATCGTAGAAAGTCTCACATCAAGACTACATTTTCGTTAATCTTGTGCCCGTCTGCTTCAAAAGTCAGTATGTGTTAACACTTGTTGTTCACGTTTTTATTGTTCTTTTTTTGTATTTCTGTTGAAAAATGATCGGAATTAAATAAATGACTACTGAAATAATTTGTGTCTATGACCTTTTTCAAACATGTAACTTCTCCTAGCTTGTACCTTTATATATGGGGCACAAATAAAATATATACAAGAGCATACTTTTTTTCTCAAAGAGTCGATTGTTCATTTTTCTTTTGATATCCTGCGCACAATCGCTCTCGGAACTAGATCTCACTGGAGAGGAAAAATGACAAATCTCGCATGGAAATAACTACATAAAAAATATTAAATGGATAACCACCCGTTTTTGATTCGTGAAAAATTCAAAAGATAGAAGCAGTTTTAAAAACAAAATCTTCTGTCTCATGTGTTCGGGTCCTCAGGTATTTGCATTACATATTACTTTGTTTTGTTCACTCTTCAAAATATGAAATCAAATGCTTGTGGGGTAAGGAGTTCATACGAAAAAAATATTATGGTCATGCGTTATTTTGTTTAGTTTTATTTTCTTTTGTGTCTCTTGTCTTAAACTTTAATCTTCATTATTACAATGCCTACTATTTGCATCAGATACAACGAGAAGTGGTGTCTTCTTACTCATGGTCACACTTTAGATGCCCTGTGCTTGTCTTAAATTGTCATTTCGCTCAATAATGTTAAAAAGGTGATCATCTTGACAATTAAAAGACGAAATAAGAAAATAATTCATAGCCCTTGAAATGATTAGACTTGCTTTCCTGAGGAAATGTAGTCGATTATTTGCCACTTCGTTTTGAATAATAAATACACTGCACCTGAGCATAGCAACTTTAAAGTCAGAAACTTGTAATATAGCAATAACGTTTATGGTTTATGAGCAAGAAAAGCATGATGTTGATTGTTTTATAGATCTTGGATGGATGAAGATACTTTCATAGTATTGATTTTGTCACTTATAATTAATAAGTAGAAACTTTAGAGTTATTGATATTACCAAAAGGGAATTCTACATTTATTACATTAGAACGTCTCTGCGTTTGAATAAATATTCATTTGCATATGTTGCAATTAAGCCAGTTTTCGAGTTATGGTCAAACTTTGTATATAAAGGTAATAACAAAATTACCGAACTGGGATAATAAATCTCAAATGTCCAAGAGAATAGTTGAAGAACGCAATGGTCCTGACTTTGTATGTTGGCATTTCAAAATAAATTGTTGGTGAATCAACCCCTTTTAATTCGATCTTATTCGAGCCTCTGATCTGCAAAGATTGTGTTGTTAACAATGCAAAACCTTATCATTGGAAGAACACAAAATCTAAATTAGTAAAACCTGTGATTTGACAACAAGTAAACTCCTTGGGTACAGCCATAAAGTATATATACAATGTACAGTTAGATCAAGTATATCAGATTATAACAAAAATAAGCGACAAATATTCACAGAGAAGAACCTTAACTGATATGACCAGGGTTCGTTGCACGCCGTCTTGTTTTCAAATTGACACTAGATTAAATGTTTATTCAGGATGTGTCTCTGAAATATGTATGAAAAACGCATGCAATCTTAGATTTTAATGCTTTTGGCCGTTGACATTTCCGATGTTAACAACAATATTTTTTGAACACCAGGTTTCTTGCCTTGTACTCACGCCTGGGAAACTCGCTAGTCGCGACACAGATCTTAAATATACCAAAAATAATAGTAAAGCCTGTATTTTAAGCCAGAAATCGTTTTTATACTTTCAAGGCGATTCTATTAGCCAGGACAAGTCCGGATTTTAGGATTTTTTTCTTTAAATGAACTTAACGTTATTAACTGAAAAAAAAATAAACTGTTTTTGCTTTATTTACAATTATTCAGCAAATATACATTGAGTGACATTCTTCAATTTCTCAAATTTATTACATTAAATGGAAATCCAAAAAAAAATCCGGGCCCGGAATTGGTTGCGACTTTCAAGTTTCCCAGGCGTGAGGTTGTATAATTCCAACTACACCCCATTATAGAAAACTATTAGAATTGGGGCAGAAAAGTTGGATTGGACATAATTCAGCCTATAGGAAATGAAAGAGTATGGTATGGAATAATTACGCATAGCACACAATTATAATACATATATTTGGATTTGACAGATTTCACGTTTCTTAAACATTTGCACCACACTCATAATTCTTTCATCTTTCATTATGTGGTACTGCACATGAGATATCCTCGTTTCCTTTTCGAACGTTTTTGGTTATGAGTGCTTTTCGTTCAATACTTTTTAGTTTTTGACCTTCCAATGTTTTGATTTTAATGCTGCTAATGAGAGGTTACTCCTTGAAATATGCATGTATAAACAACATGTACAGCATAACCAAATTACCCGTATTTTTTGGGGTTTTTACCATGAAAAAAAAACTTATCAAAATTTAAATTTTCCATTACAGATAGAATCTTAAGTTCAAAAGCTCTTTTGAACAATCAATATTTCAAGCACTAGCCGCATGACAGAGTAGTTTATGTTTGAAATCTCTACAAATCCTTTAAAACAGACCATAAACATGATAAAGGCATGCCAAAAACAGCTAAGAACATCATAAAATTTCCATTAAGCTTGCATGCAATTAATGTATAGTCTTAGATCTAGCTTTGTTATCTCAGTGTTAGGCCTTTGTAGCGGAATGTCGGTGAAGCTGGTGATTTTGTTATTTATCAGATGGTTCTCTCGGCAGTTGCAAGTTTGTTTGTAAGTATACTAGTAAATTCTTATTTGTAAATGTATTAAACACTGAACAGTAAAACAGTCGACAATTGCGTTCGTCTTAAGTAATGTTTTTTTTTCTAAAAAAAAACTAAGCATAAATATCAATGAGAGCACTATAGTTCCTAAATTACAGAAACAATAAAACTTGAAATTGTTTGAAATTCCTAAAAAGTACAATACTATTTGTATTAGTTTGTTGGTAATCGAGAAAAAGATCCACAAGTGTTGTAGTGCCTTATATATTTTTGGATTTACATGTACCTTTAGAACTAGACTCTTATTATAATGGTGTATATTCCGTTGATCTTATTCTGAATAAATGGTGTTCGGTTTTATTCATTTCGGCTTCGAATTCTGTGTACCATCCTTCCCAAGCATTTGTAACACATAAAGATCGCAATTAGAAATTTCAAATGTCCCTAACCATTGCAAGCACTTTTAAATTAAACCACAACAAAGTTAATTCTAGGTAACAAATATCGCTTTCCTGATATGCATTTCATCTATTTAAGGCTGATCAGATGCGCTCTGGCAAGAAGGATAAAAATGCCAAACACAATATGAATATGAAGAGGATATCGCAATAAAACAAAAAAAATGCCGAATATGGTAAATAAACAAATGTCTAGGGTAGGAAGAACCTTTGGGTTTTGAAAGAGGCAAAGAGGCACCAATGGGGCATTCAAGTGTTAATTCTCCTAAAGGGAAACGACAAAACCGGTAACCACGAACAAGAACAGCACGAAGAAACACCCGAAAATCAACCGAATGGAAATAAACAACGCGAACGCAAGTCGTAACATGAGTGAACTTAGGTGCTCCGGAAGAGTAAGCGGTTCCTGCCTGCTATAACACACCCGTCGTGTTGCTAATTTCCAATTCAGTGTGTCAAATCCAGTAAATTTGAAAAATTGAAAAAAAATTAGAATTTCAACAGCTTTGATATGAAGCTTTTAACAAGCTTTGGTCAATACATTAACGCAAAAGTCATGAAAGTGCTGATGCCAAAGCGGAATAAACTTTTGAAACAAAACTCCACCAGCAGTTCTAGTGAAGTTAAAGTCATGAACCAAAACTCCATCATCAGTTCTAGTGAAGTTAAAGTCAAAATTTTGTTTCAAAAGTCGGCATTATTTGTTTTGTTACATTGTTAGATGTTCTTCATGTTCATAAATTGTTTGGAATTTCCACGAGTTGACTAGAGAGCTTCTGATAAGCTTTTGATAAATAAAACGAGCGTCAGGAACTGCAAAATATCAAACCTCACTGGATTTTGTTGCATTTTGTTTAATTTATATGATTTTTATTATTCAGAAATAAAGTGATAACAATGTCTACTGTGAAGAAGAAACTAAAGAAGTCCAAAAAGAAGAAAAGTGTTGCTGAACTGTATGAGTTTGCAATTCATTGCTATGTGGACGACACGAACACTGATACTCATGAGGTACAAAGCAAAGATGCATGATAGAATTATGTATAACTTGAAGTTTACGAGAATTGTCTCAACATTGAAACATACAGTTGAGTTTACCGGTATGTAATTAACCCTCACACAGGGCCTTTTCTTTAGTGTGATTATTTTGGCACAGGTGACCGTTGCTCGCACAAAACCTCATTCCACTTACTAGGACCAACTTCCCTAGCCCCCTGTGACACTACAATCCATTGACATTATGTCAGCGGATTACTTTGGTAAATTTGAGTCTATAAGGCTATACACAAAAAACTCAGGAGACATCCCAATAATAAGGCTTCTCATAAGGGTAGGTGGTAGGTAGGGACCACTTTTATTTTTTTCTTCTTATGTCTCCAACAAACATAAGGGTAAAAAAAATAACGTAAGTTAACGCCTGCAATACCCAAGAGAGTAACTAGGCTATAAACACCTAAATTAGTAGTAACGTCTCAAAGACCATAGCTATATATATAGTCATTTGGAAGGGACGGCAAATGGTCGTCCCCGACAGTAAATGGGGAGATCGAGCAATAGCACATACACATGAAAGATCCCTTTGTAGAGTTCGATAAAGTGGGATAAATAAAGGCCATTCCAAAGTTCCATACTTGCAAGCTGAAAACGCAGAGATTGACATAATTTTCAAGCTTGTTTTCCAATCCAGGATAAATAAATAAGTTTTTTTATTAAGAAAAAAAATGTATCCATATGCTAAGTGTTTAATGCCTTAACATCCATATTTAAAACTGGGGCATCGATTTTGGTTTTAAAATTAAACTTTAAAGTTTCAATTTATTTTAAAATTTGTATAAGCACGTCAATAATAATCCTATTTAGCATCACTTATCATATTGCAAGTAAAACATTAAACCTCATTGACAATTGGTTCGTTTTTTGTTATTAAGCCAATAAAGTGCATCCTGCAGTCGTGTATTATTACATTACAATTGAATATTTTATCTCCAGTTTACATTCGGGGCCTTCTATTTATGCAAGCTCTCATCCTGGTCAATATTACTAAAACTCTTTAAACAAATATCATATATTTGGTGTCTATTCTAGTGGAAGAAAATATAGAAAAATTGTTGAAATTATTTATAAGACAAATATGTATTTATTGATTTCATCCAATTTTGTTTAGTTTTTAATAACATGTTATTGCTCTTAAAACTCATTGCTAAATATGCTGAAGCGAAAGTGACTACATGATTTTATCAAATATTCCTCAACTAAACGACATATTCCAAGTAGGAACGGTTAAGAGTTATATATCATTGCAATGGTATGTATCTTTTTTTCTTTTTGCGTGTAGTTAATTTGCAGCATATTAGAAAAATTACAAATTGAATTTTATCCATTTCATTGGCATTTACATGTAGTTTGCTCTGTACATAGAACATGCATGTAGTGGAAGCACATTTAGATGACTAAAGCAATGCTGTGTATATATATTAGAAGCTAGTATACATATTTTCTACATACTTATGCTGCCTTTCCATTTAGTCTTTTTGCGTGAACATTGACTTTTTTAATGGTAAAGAGACTAGCTATTTCATATAAACTGTAAGCTAGACATTCACGTGCATTCTTGGTCTCAAAATAAGAAGTCTTGTATCATTGCAGTGAATGCACTGCATGATTAATCTTCAAAATGCTGAATATACAGAATACACTATTATTTGGATGAATAGCCTCTTCAGTATGAGGTATCAGATTCACCATAGATATTTTACGAATTTCTAAACCACGATCTTGAGTGTCTAGAATTATAAAAAAAGCAAAATTGAAACTTGTTATAAAACTGTAAGATTTAATGAAACCAAACTTTTAGCCACTTTTACAGATTCTTCATCAAACAGTAAATTCACAATAAAAATGTATCCTTATTTCATCCGTTGGTTGTTTACTAAACGCCATGTTCATTTTATCAATTCATTCAAAGTCATTCTCTCCATCTGGCAGAAATCGTGCTGCCTGCGAGTAAAGCAATAATATTTAACTAAAAAAAAAAATTTCATGAGAAAAAAACATGTGACCAGAATCTTCCGAGAAGCGAAGAAATACAAAAGTGAAAATCAAATCTCAAAATCTTTTAACAACAATACAACAAACAAAAAAACAAAGCTTAACTGTACGCAAATCGATAGAGAATTGGGTGCTCCAAAGGATTCCAACGCATCATCTGCTTGCCAATTAATAGACAAGGTCGACCGTGGCCCTAATGATACCCCTCCCGATTGATTTTATTAAGTATGCAAAATGGACGTACAACAAAATTACCAAGAAGAGCTAATAAAATACGACAACAACATACAAGAAACTGAAAAGACCTCATAGTGAAAAACGATTAGGTGGATAAGTCGGTTTTTCACTTTCTTTAATTTGTTTGTCAGTCCCTTAGAGTTTTTAAATGTACTTATGATAATAATGAAATTACATCACATACAATACACTCGGTAGCTACCCTCAAGAGCTTTCGTGAGACAAATGACTAATCCTTACGGACATCTTTCTAGATTAAACAAACAAATGCGTTTAGATCGTGTATAACCTCCATCAGAATGGAAAAACCAATAAATGTTTTATTCCTGTTTATATATGGTTTCAAAGAAAACAATCATTGAATAGATTTTAATCATTGGGTACTTTTTACATATAGAGACAAAATTTTTGCTTCGGAAATTGGCAAATAAGAAGATGAAAGATTCGATGTTGTTTTTTATCTTCAGATAAATAATATAGAAGTATATTGATGGCGTCTCCTCCACTCTAAATCATTGCTTCTTTGAAATAATATCATTATGATAAGGAGAAAATATTAAATAACCCAACAAGTTGGGCATATTTTCTCATGTATAAAGGGAATCGGTTGAGAACAAAGCAAATAAAAGCAATGTTACACTAAAAGGAAAATAAGGATATTTATCTACTAAACCAACAGACTGCATGTGGTGCAAGTGGTTTTGACGGTAAAGACACCCATGTAAAAGAACATTTCAAACAATAGGCTCCTCTTACTTCAATGATAGAATGAAAATTATGATTTGCATATTTTGCGGCATCTGAGGCGAATAAACTGCTACATAGGATCATTAAACAACTTCGAAGTATTATAGAGGCTTCTGTATAGCACAAATAACCAAACATTTATGTAATCAAAAGCTTTTCTTTACACCCAAAAAACTTCAAATTTAACGACCATAACTCTGAGAAAGGTCATCTGACATCCTCGATCCGATAGACAATTTTGTTCTCATTGGAAAAGTTGAAAAAAAGATTGGTTTGACGTGTTTGATGATGTGTTTTTTCTAAATAACGTGCATCAATGCCATTTTCTCTTTTCTAATAAATGATTCTTTAAAATGATTAAAGTAAATACATATAGGGGATGTACCAAATGACAAAAGTTCATGTGCTTTTTAAAGAGTCTGTTGGGGTCATAGCCATATAAAATCATATTTGTCCAGAAACAGTCATATAAAATGAGATGGCGCACCTGGAAGCATTTCCTTTTAAAAAACTTTTCTTTTCTTGAAAATATTTCTGACAATATTTTTTCCTGGAAATTCAAGATGGTCGACCCACAGAGCTAAACTAGTAGTCCATGTAGTCCTGTACTTCTTTTCAAAGTCAGCATAGTTGATAAAACTTCATTCATTTAAAAATTTCTCTCTCGTTTTTGGTTAGCGTTATCACTGGTCCGTTCTTGAATATCTAAAGTTTTTTTTTCATGTTTGTTGCACAGGCGTTTGGGTCCAGGATTTTATCTTATTATAAATAACGTGTATATAAAAATTTTCATATCGTCTATATACTATTAGTATATAGACGAGATGAAAAAAATTATATACACGTTATTTATAATACAATAAAATCCTGGACCCAAACGCCAGTGGTTTGTTGAACTTTTTATCAATTTCTTTCGTTACATTTTGAGTCCATTGCACCATTGGTAATGCTTTAGCAATAAAGTCTTAAAGAATTACTTTGTCAATATATTTTAATCTATGTTACATCGTATTCAAAATGTAATTTTATGACTTAATCCTTCTCAATATACAAAGTCATGTAGTCGAAAAGAAAACAAACTGTACTGAACAGAATATATATACAACTTTTTGTATGTATGAAAAAAGGTCATCTTTGAAGCTGAAATAAAAGTATCTGTTAAGTTTTAATGCAAGATTTGTTCGCCATCACATATTTATTAACCTTTACTATATTTAGAATCAAACTCTATAGAATTTGAGGTCCCCTACCAATAACGGTTTATCACTTATCTTACAGCTAAAGACGTCACTGGGAACTGTTCAATAGACGTTTTGATTAAGCTGTGTATCTGATACATTATAATTACTTGACTTTTAAAGTGATATACTTCATAACAGGGTTTATTAAATATCTGTTTAGTCTGAAGATAGGATTTGTGAATTAACCGATTAAAAAGTCAAGTGAAAGTTAAAACTTGATTATACGTTTAAAAGATTTTAGGTTTTTTTTTCTTCTTATCAAATAAGTAGTCGATGTGATGCCATTCTCAATTTCTGGTTCTTAAAAGTGTTTTAGTGGTTTTAGTGTAGAAAGAAGATTCAAGTTTTATTTAGACTTTCGGAATTCTAATCAAGAACTGCTTGGTGAATGAGGTAAAATATAAAAGGTATTGTCATTTCGGACAACTTTTTAAGATAATTTTTTGTTGTCGTTGTCGTTGTCTTGTGATGATGATGTTGTAGTTTTTCTTGATGATGATGATGATGATGATGATGATGATGATGATGATGACATGATGATGATGATGCTAATCTAAATAAAACACCGACTCCTGCATACAGTTTAATATTATAATTATGTTTTATTTTAATTATACACATATAAAAGTTGCAGTAGATACTTGCGATCTATATGTACTGAAAACGTAAGCGAGGACCTCTCACATGTTTTATTTGATTGTCCAATCTATGGCTATATTCGTAATGAATACTCAGAACTTTTAGAATCCAATATTGACTTCCCATATCATACTGGAGAAAACTCAACTGTCTATTTCACAGAACTGTTGCCTAATACAAAGTTACAATTTTTAATTGGTGATATTGGATATGTTTTTAGCAATGATGTAGGACAATTTTATGATTGTTTAGGTAGAATGTTTCTAAGTGAATGTTTTAATTCAAGGTCCAAGCTTTTACAGGAAAACTGAATAGACTTTTAATTGAAAGACATTTTATCTTTGTCAATATCATATTTTAAAATTTCAATATTGTTGTTGTTGTTGTTTTATAGGCTGAAAGAATGCATTTTATGTTTATAGTGTATATTTCAACTTGTATAGAATATTTATAGACGCGCCACTTTTATACCCTGGAAGTAGGCGCCCCGCTGTAAAGGGGTAGATCTAAATAAAAAAAAAAATATATATATAAATATATATTGAAACTTTACATCTTTTATTTTGAAATATTTTGATTTTTTTCATTTAAGTAAGGGATATACATTTATTTTTACATATGAACACGATGAAGTAGCTAGTCTTGCTTAAATAGCAATGAAGTCTTCGTATAATTTTACTGCTTCTTCATATTATTCTTCATTATGTGTTTAATTCTTCAATTCTCTGTGGATTCATAATTTAGTTTCTTTTTTCTGTTTTAACACTTCTATTTCATCATGTAAACTAATTGATTTATGGTTTCAAAATATGTATATTTTAAGCAGTTTTGGTCTCAATTCTATACTGAATATAATAGGCAAAATCACAGAAATCCTTAAACCCCGATTTCAAAATTTCAAAAGTTGACAGCCCTGCCTAATCAATCAACATTAACTCTATACAAAATTTCCATGTTTAAGATGCGGGGGTCGAAAGTCAAGTTTTGAGGTTGATATGCTGTTTTTAAGATAGATTTGGAGTTTTATTCGCGCCATTGAAATCACTCAATCAGACATTTTATTTTGATTTTTTAGGCAGCAGCTTTAAACAAGTACGTGAGATACTCAAAGACAATGAATTCACTGACTCCTGTGGAGCTGGATTGTACGTATGCAAATGATATTTTCAAAATAGCAACAAAGTTCTGGTTCCAACCTCCGCTATTAACCCTCTTCTGAGGAAATAAGGGGAAAATGTTATTGTCGTGTAGATAGATAGCATCCACCTCCTCTTTCTAGGATCCGCTTTGAAGTTTGAATAAATCTGACGCGCGTTTGATGTATAACACTACATACTAGTTACTAAAGTACATGTACTAATAAACGCTGATAGCAAAAAGTTTTAAAAATATTGTAGTAATTCGTTCAAATAATATTTCCAAAAATGTTTATTTTTTACTTTAGCTTTAAACCCAAATCTATAAAGTTGCATAATTTGATCTAAGTCCTGTTTAATTTGATCGTGACTCTATTCGTTGTATTTGCCTGGTTCATTACGTTGCTTTAAAATATTTGTTTACTTTTTCGTAATATCCTGCAATCTTTAATCTCAAGTGGTTTAGTGTGGTTTAGTTGAAAGTCAAATTGTTTACAGATTATCGAATATTTCCGTTAATGCCATATGCCGTAAAAATATGTTCAATACTATGAGTACAGGCTAACTTAGACTGTGACATTTTTTAAGATCGAATACGTTTGTATCGTACACGTACATGTAATATACAGTTAACTAATGCCTGGTCATGTAGCAGTCAAAACTATTTTCCCGAGGTGCTGGAGATGATTAAGGAACTGTTGCCTGAGGCTGCAGGCCGAAGGCAACAGTTCTTAAATCATCTCCTGCGCACCGAGGGCATAATAGTTTGACTGCTCCATGACCAGGTATTAAATAACTGTTTTATTAGCTTAAAGAATACATTTTGCGCTTTATGTTTTTCATACGCTTTTCCCCCGGGGGGAGGGTACTCTGGTGTTTTATGACGGGAGTGTGCATTTTGTAGATTGAAATTGGTACCTGAATCTATGTTAGAAAATCGTCAAAAACATACCCAAAACTATGTGATTAGCTAAAAGATACCAATATCTATGTAACTAAATTAAAGTCAATCATTTATTAGAGCCTTAAAAAATAAATTACAAGTCTCTTTCTTACTAAAAATGACATCTTAACTTCGTTAAGTATCTCAAAAACACAAAAGACCCAAGTCTTTGGCGCCTTTTTTGTTTTGACTCGCATGCCTTTGTAAGACATCAACAAAAATGGGTACCAAATCTATGTGTACTGCTTAAAAAAGACACCCAAATATATGTAAAAAATTGTGAAAAATGGACCCATAAAAAATGCACATCCCGTATATTGGTATATAGGGAGTAACCCCCCCCCCCCCCGGGGGGCTTTTCCATAATTTTTCTATGTGTTCTACCGCATAAAAATGCATTAAGAGGTTCTCTTTCGGATTTCCAAATAAACAAACTACAGATGATTTTGCATGAAAATCTGTTAAGAAATTTTATAATTTTAATTGATATGAAATATATAGAAAAATAGTAATTTAAAAGCGTAGAACACCCTTGACATCGCTTTGTACTGCGCATCATTCACGCGCATGGAACAGTTCGTTCCAGGAGTGAAACAGTATACAATTGTTAACTGGTCATTAAGAATCAGTACATTTGTTTCCACGAGGTACTTACTATTTCACTCGGCGCGTAGCGCCGAGGGAAATGGTAAGTACCGAGGGGAAACACAACTCTGTTGGTAGAAGCTACATCGAACAAAACAAAACTACTCTTAGTAATGCGCCTGCTTTTTGTACACCTTTATGAAAACTGGTTGGTCTAAACAAAAATGTCAGTGATTTTATTTACTTTTTCATTGAAATATGCTACAAATCGAAGGAAAAGTTGGGTTTAATTAAATGATTTGTACATTGTACGTAAGTATTTATTTTTCTCTAAAAACTATAGATTTCGTGTTTTTGTAGACTATAGGGAATCCTTCAAATTCTTTGATCGGGACAAGAAAGGGTACATAACGGCTGAAGACTTTGACAAGGCTTTACAACGAATGGGAAACAAAACGCCATCCGATGAGGAAGTTCAGAGCTTACTCAAAGAGTATGATATAAATGGTGAGGTTTTTGTCAATACTCATAACATAGGGTTTTAAGGGGAAATAGGCGTGTCAGCAATTACAATTATGCTATGAATGCATATTATAAAACATAGCCTCTTTTTAATTCTGTAAATAGTAATACTGAAGGCACTCTTAAGCAAACAGGATTCGTAGAGTTTTGATAAATAGGATCAACGCCGTGTCGGTCCATGCACTTTGTTATAGTGCGGAGATGTAAAGAAACGTGGGTTTTCTATCTAAAAGTTATAAATGCATGGTTTCTTCTTTTGGAACATCGTCTGAATCTTGCATATATTCAATCTTTAGTTAGTGCTTTCTGAGTCATTCACCTAATGACTAATGGATTTTTAATCAGAAATAATGTAAAAATTGAATGGAAAAACCTTGGCTGCTTTCTTATTTTGGCAAAGAAAACTCCAGTCTTATCTAGAAGAAAAACTCATGAATGATGCTTTTATAAATCAGACAGAAAGTGAACATTTTCCATTGAGAAAAAAATGAGACACCGTTTTTGTCTGTTTAATTCTTATGAGTGCTCTATTTGTACATGTACAACTTTTTGCAAGTCATTTGCAATAGGGTTTATTCACTTAAAACGCCATCTAGAAATTAAAAAATGGGAATGCCTTAAGACAATTAGACGTAATTTCACTTTCAAGAATAATCTTAATGCAAATATACATGTATGCTTTTAATGACTGAACCCTTTTACTGACCAACGCGGGAGCACCGACATAGATGATTTCCTTAATACGGCTACCGTTAACAGAGCAAATAAATGACAACAAAGTTCCAGACAATTAATTCTGCTACGCCTGACGCGCTTTTCGTCTATTCAAGACTCATCAGAGGCGCTCTACCAAAAATATTGAAAAAGTCAAATACTATATGATTATGAAGAACACAATACAATAAAACCAAAAATACTGAACTGGGGAACCAAATTAAAACTAAGATCATCAACCTATGTCTGGGGTAGGAGGAACCTTAGCGTTTAGACAATTTTAAAATTTAAATGGATAATTTTTTGCTTTGGTTATAGCAAGAATTAGTATTTCATACGCCCCCTCCATCAACTCGGATCAAACATAATAAGAATGAAAAAATAGTCAAAAATAACGAACGGACATGGCCAATCTCAAAATGTCCAAGAAGAGTAGACTAAAGCAGGTAAAACTGGCTTGGTACACTTAGGCATCTTACAATAATGGTAAGTTGAACCAACCAAAACAACCTCTATTACTTAGGGTCCGATAGTAATTGAAAAAACACCATAATGTTCGAGAATCAGGCAGGCAGACAGGAACCGCTTTCTCTTCCGGAGCACCTGAGTTCACTCTTGTTACGACTTGATTTCGCGTTGTTGATTTCCGTTTGGTTGGTTTTTTGTTTCTTCGTGCTGTTCTTGTTCGTGTTCACCGGTTTCGTCGTTGCCCTTTCGGACTTTTGACACTCGAATGCCACATTGGTGCCTCTTTGCTTCTATCAAAGGGAAATTTAAGGTGTTTTTTTTCCGTAACAGTGGTGTTGAGGCTTGAAATGTTTCAGACGAAATACTATGAAAACTTCAATTCTTAAAATCTGAGCTCTGTATTGTAGAAATTATTAATAGATTAATTAATTATAATTCCTTCTCGTGTAGGTGACGGTAAAGTAACCTTTGAAGAAATGGTTGTCATGACAATGAAAAGAAAACAAATCGAGGATGACCATGAAGATGAAGAACTGAAAAAGATGTTTGAAAAATTTGATAAAAATGGTGATGGATTTCTAAACCGAGAAGAACTAGTTGATGTTCTTGCCCAGCTAGGGGATAGATTGTCCACCCGAGACGTAGGGGAAATTCTAAAAGAGTACGACGAAAACCGAGACGGTCTTATACAGTTTTCAGGTGCGTATGCTGGTAAAAGTGCAGAAAATTTTAAAAATGCATGGATAAGTGTAACGAGGGGTCATTTTTACTGTTAATGGATAGGATTACCATTATATATTTTTTCTTTTTTCATTTGGATTCGTTTCACTGTCTTGGATTTATCAATTTTGAGTCGTGCACACTTTTTCTAATTATGACCAATTATTACATCTGTACAATGTAGGTCTGTATACAACAAAATATGATTATCACTGGAAATAATATTTGTCAAATTTTATAAATGTTCATTTCATTTGATGCTTTTTTGTTAATAGCTTAACCTCAAAAAATAGTTTTAGTTGGACATTTTTATAAATGTATTTCGGATTTGGGCCTACAAATGCAAGAGCAGCACCAATAGTCCACATTGAATTAGGTCTATGATGGTTGTTTTCCATAACTTAATTTGAAATAGCTATGAAGGTTGTTTCATGTTTGAACCATATTTCATAAGAGTGTCTTGTTTTTGCCGGGTCCCGTGCGAGGCCCGGCAGGCAAATAGGCCCGCGGAAAGGCTAAGTTTGTCGATAAAGTCACTTAAGAGCGCTCAAAAACCTAAAATCGGGTCAGTCCGCTTAGCCCATAAAGCGACCTAGGTGGTTGAATTAGGACAGTTCTGTCATAATGAATGCCTAGATCGTCTGGCTATAATGCGGAAAACTTAACTGCAAACTATAGTTGGCCAATGTGTGTGAAGAAGGCCATGCATGCTTTATACACGTAAAGGATCCCTTTTTGGGTCGCCAAGTAGTGCACCACATGGCTAAATCCCCCTACCTACCTCTCCCCTTTTCCAATGGTCCTCAAAATTAACAGTTCCTTGTTTTACACCCCACCCCCGTTTTCTCTCTCAGTGCGTTCAATCAGGTTTCAGTATTGTTTTTTTTTGACAAAAAAGGTTGATTAAGTGAATCTGGGTAAGGGTTGGCTATTCCACACAGGTTAGTGTTCCAACTAATATGGCCTCATTTCAGGTATAAGGCTGTTCATGTCAGTCACTATAGCTAAGGGTTCCAGTTTGTGTGAAATTTGGGGGAAGGGTTTCGTCACTTTCTATGTGCATTGGTTTGTTGTGCATTAGGGTACATTGGCCTGTTTTGTGAATTGGTTTATTTTCCTTCTGGTTTGTGGTCGTACATCGGCTCTATTTGCATGACACACATGGGTCTGTGCTATGTGTCCTTGTTGGTTTTACACAATTTACAATTAGTTAATTATTTACTAATTACTAAGATATTGTTGACTTGACATAAAACAAACAACAAACAAACGTTTTTTTTTTTTTTTTTTTTCGGGCAAAACAACAATGATAACAAAGATATAAACACTCGCTCAAAAAGATATTAACATATGCAAAACAAAAAAGTACCAAAATATTTGCAAGAAACGAGAAAAAGATCATTTTCCTGGAAAAAAGAATAGAAAAAATACATACTTAATCATGGAACATAAGTGCAGGTAAAGATACAAAGCAGCTAGAGCTCTGGATACAAAGGAAGGTCACCAAAGAGTATATATTTTTAATGTTATTTTTAACGTGCAATATGTAAGAATTTGCTTTTTTCTGGAATAAGATAATAACTCTAATGCGTGCTACATTAACAATAAATTGGAGAAGAAAATGGCATTCCGTTCTTTTATTCTCTTGAGTTTAAATTTTAGTTCAAATGCTGCAAATATTGACATTGAATTTAATATTTTAAGTCATATGTGCTAAAGTAACATGCATTATTTACTTTCAATTTAACAGAATTTGAGAAGATGTTAATCCAATGATGACCACTAGGGAGCACAAACGTGAACGCAATCCTGTCTCGTCCAACTTTTACTGTGAAGATTTCATGGGTTTAGCATTGGCAGAATAATGATTCATGCATGTATCTGAGATCAGACGAGTCTCTTAGGATTAGTATTAGCAAACATTTATTTGAATTAGAGACTGTAACCGAATTTTTGCGCCGCATTAGATTAAATTTCTTGGAATCTAAAAACGAGATGTTTGGAATAATTTGTTACTAGAAAACCACATTTTGTTTTTGTATTTATGTTACATTTGTACTTAAATTATTATATAACTTGTATAGAATGTTAGATATTTTGAGCGAGTTTTAACTTTTTCTGTATATTCGTAAGCTGCGGATCCATGGGTCTTTATGCGCCTCTATGAAATTGTCAAACTGTGTGCTTGGTATTGGAAAGCACATATTTTTATCTAGTATCTTAAATGTGATATTAATGACCATTAATATTTTCGAATACATTGCAATGCTTAAACATATAAAATTTTGCATTTAATTCGATGTCCAAAAGAGTTCCGACATTGTTCTATGAATTCAAAACAAACAAATCGATAACATATAATAGACAACCCTGAAATACCATTACATGGAAAGTAGGTGTCAGTATGGTCAGGCTTGTTATAGGCAACAATTAGAGAGCAAAACATTCTTCCAAAACAATTTTTTATCACAGAGAATACTACCAGTATATTGAGCAAATCTATATGCGATCAGATGACGAAACCTGGAATAATTTGTGAATTCAGTTCAAACAAGTGCTAACATATGAACGAGGTCCATTAATGAACAGTAATAAAAAAAAGAATCCTTAAATTGCCAAAGAACTCTTTTGGAAATAAAACCTCTGATATCAGGAAGCAGAGTAAAAATATGAACTCGGGATATGATGTGTGGCTTAGTACTGACCAGTACAGACATATATAAAATGTGGCGAGGCGGTGTAAGAAAACGTAAGACTCACAGAAACTAAGAAAAGGTGAGACAGAGATGAACTCTCATACGGACGCTCGCAATTTCTGGAGGTTAGCTTAGGAAATTTAGGCTTAGGCTTATGTAAAAGAAGCAGAGGTACCAATGGGGCATCCGAATGTCAAAGTCCGAAAGAGCAGAGACAAAATCAGTAAACACAAACAAGGAAAGGACGAAAAACGGACAACATATAAAACACAGAAACACAAAAACCACTGAATATCAATTAACAACGCGAACTCTAGTCGTAATGAGAGTGACCTCAGGTGTTCCGGAAAAGTAAGCGTCGCGTCCAATTGAGTGTGTCAAATCCGATAAAGGAATACAAAACAAAACCCTAGGCTATGACAAACCAACATCTGCACTCATCTGAGAGATGGGAATCTCATATTTGTCTATGAGTGCATGTCTACCGTAATTTTTTTTTTTGAGCGACAAGAGCAACCGAGGAGCAACATATTGTGATAACAATATTTGTGTCAAACGTGACGCTCTGCCGAGGAAATCGATGCAATTACTGCAAGCTCTGGAGAAACGAATCAATTGTGATGCATGAACTCCATAAGCTGGAGCGGACGGAATGTTGCTACTGTAACCGGAGAGCATGCATTATTTCACAAAATCGACATGTCCTGATCGGGTTTCGAACCCGGGACCTCAAGGTTCGTAGTCAGACGCTTTACCACTGAGCTAAAGAAGTACTAAAAATAGTACTTCCCTAGCTCAACAGTAAACCTACTAATTAATGTACCCGTTACTTTTTCCCCTCCTCAAGAGTCATCATACGTGCATCATACCTCAATATATGATAACCCTGACTAGGAATCCTTCTAACCACCGTGTTTTGTGTTTTTTTAGTTTTGCGCCAATGTACCCGGAGAGCATGCATTACAGAAGGAAATTTTGGTTTGATATTCAGTTGATATTCACAAAACAAAACTAGACCAAAATCGAATGTCAAATGAATTTCGAACTTTAAAAAATACTGCATGATATTCATTTTGATATTCATTATATGTTTATACCACAGGGACTTGCTCCCCTCTATCAATATTTTGTTAGAGTCAATGTGCGGTACGAAAAATTTTCGTACCGCACATTGACTCTAACAAAATATTGATAGAGGGAGCAAGTCCCTGTGTTTATACTAAGAAAAAAAATGAATATCGAATGAATAACAAACGGTAAAATTTACCGATTGATATTCATTCAAAAAATTTAATATCGAATATCGGACATCGAATATCAGTCTCATTTTACTTAGTTTAATTAACTTTGTTGAAGTTTACATATGTATTATGGTCTCGTGTTCATTTACTCCAATTCCTTTCATAGGTACCATAATGATTTGTGAGGAGTAGTTTAAAGAACAGGAGAGATTTTCAACTTCCGTTACCTACTTGACACTAATACATTTAATTGGTTTTCAATTTCACTGTATGGAAACAGCGAAAGGGAAAAACGGTTGATTTCTGTGCCCCGGTGTAGTTTACTCCTGTGTCATTGTGGTATTGTGGGTAAAACAGACGATTGTAGACATCCGGAAGACGAAAATATGTCATTAAGTTAAGAAAATTAGATATACTACTGTTGTTAAGGTTCATTTGTAGTTTCTTACTTGTCACTCTTTTGTTTTCTAACCAGTTTTAAATCAATAGATAAATAATGTAAGAAATATCGCAATGTAAAAAGCAAAAAGTTAAAATGTTGGAAATCGCATAATTCTATGGTACATCTCTAAGCAATTAGTAAGTATTAATATACTTAATGATACTTTAGAACATATTCTACTGTCGAAGATGAGTAATTGTCCTCTCAAGTGATGTTACAGCTGTGTTTAACTTGTGAGGCGAATGTTTATTGTGTGTCCTGCTGCTGTTAAGTTCTGTGCACGCTGCAGTTTATTTGAGAGCAGTTTTTAAAGTAGCGAAAGTTTATTTATGTGTTTTGATAAAACTTATCAGATTAGAAAAAGCTTTTTATTTAGAGAAAAACTCATTTCTAAGTAGCAGTTTGCGT
This sequence comes from Arcuatula senhousia, assembly GCA_963971305.1. Lineage (NCBI taxonomy): Eukaryota > Metazoa > Mollusca > Bivalvia > Mytilida > Mytilidae > Arcuatula > Arcuatula senhousia. The sequence continues at coordinate 54,470,880 of OZ020304.1, forward strand.
TTTTTATCCTTATTTGATGGAATATCTCATAATAGGTTAACAAAAAACCTACAATAAATAACTGATTTGTTGTTTTGTTAACACTCAATAAAACGGGTTGAAGAAATGCTGTCGTTTATTTCCGAGTTTACGAATGTTGATTTCTGTGCAGCAAAAATTGTTGTAGTTTATTTCTGTGCTATTAATTTATTATTATTAGTTTTTATCATTAGATGTTAATGAATGTGCTTCAAATAAAGGCTAGAGGCTAGAGGCACTGATGGTAAGATTTTTTTTTCAATTTCAGAAATCTTAAATGAATAAATCTTTATATGAGGTTTTCGGATAATATAAACCTCTCAATTAGACGACTTTTTCGATATCCGCTGCTCGCCTATAAACAAATAAATGTATATGTAAATGATAGGTGAAAAATCATTGCAATGGGAGGCCATGGTTTAATTTCAATTGATGATTATTCACTTATGTGTTAGCAATTTGTTTTGTTTCAATATATATTTTAGCATCATTTTTTAAATTAATTTATAATGTCATGTAAATAGACATTTACTTGCCCTTCAGCTATAGTTCTTGGGCTATTTTTGAACGTGCTAATTTTAAACTTCGTACTCGATTGGTTTATTCTATTAAGCAACGGTGTTTATACAAGGAAAGTCGTTTGATGTTCCACTAAGCCCTTCATACGGGGTTTACATTTCTCAGATATGCTCGGATCTGCAGTGGTGTTTCTGATTTTAATATTAAAAACCGTTTTATTACTGAAAAATTATCAAAACAAGGTTATCGATACCACAAATTAGTAAAATCTTTTTCTGAATTCCTCCACAAGTATCGATCTCGTATTGAAAAATTTAATTGTACACGTCGTTTTCTGATAGTGAAAGGAATATTACATCCTGAATTTTATGGTAATGTTTTTATAAAGCTCACAAGTTCAAAAACAATCAATTGGAAGTGAAAAAAATGACTTCAAAATTTATTACGGAAAGGATATGAATTGAATATTTTGGTTGAATCTTTGAACTTAGTGTTTTTTGGCAGAAATATTGATAACTTGATACTTACTTTAAAACTTCCGTAAGCGTTTTTACTATTGTCATTTTTAAGCATTATAGCGATCAAGAATGTCGGTTTTGTGTGATGAAAACTTCACCAATTTAGTATTTTTTGACGTCTTGTGTCGGATTTAAAATCGATACGCTTGATTTTTTTTTACATCGATTGATAATTCTCAGCTAGCTGTCAGTAACAGCGAGTGTTCTATAGAGAATTCCTTCACCGTCCTTTCGTTTGTTCTTGTTGTCTATTGTCTAAGGCTCTCTCTAGTGGAATTGAAATTTTATCGATTTAATTTTTATTGTGTGTTAAGCTTTTGTGCTTTAGGAATATTGATAGGGGAGAGGTTGGGCCCAAAAAACTAGTTTAATCCCGCCACATAGTATATGTGCCTGTCCTAAGCCAGGAATCATTGACAAAGCTTTCGTTTGTACTTGTCTTTTTTCATGTTTTTTGTTCCTTGTTTAAAAAGGGGGTCTATCTGTGACTATTTCAGGACCGGATTTGATTTATATGCATTTCATTTAGACCATGGGTCAATTGCATAACCACGAGCAGCGCCTACTGGCATCGTTGAAGGCTGCTGGCGGTTGTCCATTTCTGAATTGCCGCTTGATTGTGGGCTGTGTCGCGTACACTTATTCACAATCTCATTATTTTCTGTTATATTTGAAAAAAAAAAAAACTTCTATTGGAGTTGGGTATAAAACTGTTAGTTTTATTGTGCGGAAATGTTATTTTGAAATGTTATCATAAACAAACTGACTATTGTAAAATCTTGACAGCTAATATGAAACGAAAAGTTATTGAAATGTAATAAAATTTCATTTTTTCCCAAAAAAGATGCTGTTATTGCTCGTGAAGAATGCGGCGACGATTTATCGCTCGTGAAGTAGCAAGCGTGACCAGTAAAAAATGGCCTCAAAATAGCTAGATCAAACAATAAATCGGCCATTAAGAAGGCACAAAAAGTAAATCCAAATTAAAAAAAATATATAGATACGGTTATTCCGGTAATCAACAGATCATAAGTGGTCAATCTCTAATAATTTAGATACAATACGGACCAAAACTTGGAGAAAGATTATAGACAAATATATAAATATGTTGAAAAAATTAAAATAAAATTCATAAATGAACATTTTCTTCAATATGTGCAGCCAAACATTCATTTACATATCGCCGTTTGTAGTAGTGCTTACTATTGTTGTTATCATTACATGTATGTTCTTCATTGTATATTCAGTGAAATGTCAAGGCAAAAGATCTACTTTGCGGAAATGATTGACTAGACCTTTTTACTGCCTAATCGCTCATCACAATTTAATATTGGATCAGTTTAAGTTAATAGTACATGATTGGGCCCGACGCGAGTTTTGCCAATGAAAAACTTATCAACACAACATGCCCATATCAGAAAGGTGAGTTAGATGGTACTTCACCTCGATTTTTTATTGTGAATCTCTATGGTTATTTATACATGTTTTAAAACAATTAATGGGAATGAAAATGTTAAAACAATTATTGGGTAGAGTTGAACATTCTTGTTAAAATTCAATTTAGTATTCTTTGGCAGCAATATTAACCATTTGATATTTACTTTAAATGTTTTCAATTTTAAACTTGTATTATTTTTAAGCATTACAACGATCAAGTGTGTGAGTGATCACGCTTCACTAAATTATTATTGTTTGAAGTGTTGAGTCGTATTCTAATTCGATATGATTCTAAGTAACATGTAGCAGTCAGTTGATAACAAGTGTTTACACGAGAGTTGCTCTATATTCCGTTTATATTATATATTTTTGTCTTTATGTCTCAGTTTTTCTTCTGTTGAGCTGAACTTTAAGGGTAATCAGTACAATTTGAACTTTAATGAAGAATATCTAGTGTTATTGTCTCATCTTCGACTAGTGTGAATGTTTAATCTTCTACTGGTGTTATTGTCTCATCTTCGACTAGTGTGGCTGTTTCATCTTCAACTGGTGTTACTGTCTCGTCTTCGACTGGTGTTGTGGTCGTCGTCCCATTTTCTCCTGCCGTTGTTTGTATCTTTCTTCTCTTTATTGCCCAATGTCTCTTTCTGTTGTCATAATTATTGCTCTTTCTTCTTTTCATGATCTAAAGTTATGAAAATATGACAATAAATACCCCAGCGAATTGTTAAAAAAATATATAAGTATTATATGCAATATCATTTAGGTTATGATTGATTCTAGTGGCGGCACAAAGTTTTGATAATGATAAATTCCTCCATCACGAGCATAATTCACGAGCAAAAAAAAACGGTACACCATTCATCACGAGTCGATTTTTCGGTACCGAGCATATTTTTCTTAGATTATTAATACATTTTTTCTTTAAATCATTATAATGGTGTGGAATATGTAAAAACAAAAGATGCTGCACACGCACATACCAAATTTGTAACGTTTTATGCAAAAGGCAAGCCGCAATTCGTAGAATAACATGTTTGTTTACAGAAAAAATTATGACGAAATAATCGCCTTGAATGAGTTTGAAAAAAGTAATGCATTTTTATTTTTATTTTTTGTTGGCTTTTGTTCATAATGTTCATTAATTTTGTGAGACATATTTGTTTTTTGAATATTTTGTATATAGATATAAGAAAATTAGAATAAAAGACTGACATTCTATTTGAAATGTCCGAATTCCTCCACCACGAGCCGTCGCCTCCTCCCTCCACGAGCAGCTTTCTATACTTTGCCGCCGTTGTCGATTCCTTCACGAGTCAAAAACTCACGATACCGAATGACGGCCGTGACATTGCTGCACCTGAATTGAAAAAATACATGGCGCGATATGTGTCCTCCATTGTAGTCTAAATGGACAATAAGATTACGGTGCAAATTTACAACTGTGTGAACTAAAACTCAGTAGTCCTACCAGGAAAAGCAAAGTCGGTGCGAAAAAAAGGTTTACAGTATACAAAACATACTCAATACATGTATAAATATATATAGATTTTATCACAAATAAATTTTGTCGTGCTTTGTTTAAAATAGCTTTATATATTATTTTGTAATTTATAGAATAAGTAAATCATTAGATTGTTTAGACAGGAATTGTAAATGAACACTTGTTTTAAAATGATCCTGGCTTAAAGTTACATTTCCATTATTTGATCTGATTTTCTATGGCCAAGTATTTATATAGCTCAGAATGAAACATTCGCAACCACACAAACAAACTTCCGCGGGCTCTGAAATATACATCCGCATGTATAAAATCAGCACAGAAATATACATTCGCGGTGCAAATTTTAACACCTTCTTTCATTTCATCGATCTGCCTTGAACCTTTGCATTATTAAACTTTATTTATCAACAATAAAATTCTATATATACTAAAATACACGATGAACAGTTTTTGTTCAATTCATTTTCATCTGCAAGTGTTTTATTTATGTAATTTGTAAAAAAAAATCGTGTTTTATTTATAAATTGTTGACTTTTTGTGATCAAAAATAGCTTATGACATAAAAATGCAAGTAAAACTTGGATAAACTAAATCATTACTATTAAATGTTGAAATCACCGATACTGCAGGATATGTAATTATTCAATAATTAAGTAAAAAGGCAGAAAAAACAGACGACTTCAGTTTGGGCACAGAAATAAACTACATCGGGGCACAGAAATCAACCGTTTTTCCCTTTCGCTCTTTCCATACAGTGAATTTAGGATCTTTGTTTGGTACATGTGGTAACCAACTTCTCATTAACATGACTGAAGTGAAGATTTTCAATATTCTTACAATTCATAATCTTGTCGGGTTTATTAGTTATTCACGGGTGTTTTTTCATCAATAATAGCATTTGGATACCCAATATCTTTTGCAACATTTAAAACAAAATCATTACAAAAGCATATATCTTGTTGGTCTGTAATAATCATGATAATGTGATCATTTTCAGACAAAATCTTCCTTGATTTGACATTACCCTTAATTGTTTGTTGTTTAATGGTAGACCAGAAGTCTTTTGATTTTGGTCCTCCTAAACAACTGATTTATTGACTTTCTTTTACATTTTGTAACCAAGGTTGTTCTGAATTTTTGAAATTTATGATACAATTAACATTTTCTTTCTGTTTATTGCCTTTCTAAGAGAGACATGCATTTATGGTACTTGGTTTTTCTAAATAGTCTTTTCTTCTTCATTGTGGATTTTCAGGCTGCTGTTGATTTATGTTGATATGTTCATATTTCATATCTCATTACCCAGTAAGCATGTAAACGTTGGCCCATCGTTTGCCCAACGTATCATGTTACGTTGGCCCTATGTTGTAAAACATTGTTGGCCCAACGTATAAGTGTAAGTTGGCATAACATTGGCCCAACGTTGTATATTTCATAGTACTACGTTGGCACAATGTTGGCCCATCGTTGGTAATATGTTGCATTATGTTGGGTTAATGTTGGTAAACTTTATACTATGTATATGATTGAAGTATGCTGGTTCATTGGCGTCCATCTGATTATCCAATATATTAACTTCTTCAAGATCTGTGTCTAAAATGTATTTTTAAAAAATAATAAGACCATATATTAAATAAAGGTAAGGTTTTGAATAAGTACGCTTTTTACAAGCAAACAACAAAGTTCTAATGTTGGGTCATTCATATTTTCGTTGTCTGTTTTAAACATTTTTCTTTTGTGCTTTGTTCAAGATAAACAGTAGGGGAAAGGTTGGGCCCAAAAAACTAGTTTAACCCCGCCACATTTTATATGTGGCTGTCCTAAGCCAGGAATCCTTGTCAAAGCTTTTGTTTGTCCTTGTCAACTATCTGTTTTTTGTTTTGTTTTATGTCCAGAAAAGGTACGTCTTTCGTTGATAATCTAGGGATTTGTTTGTAACTTATGTATTGTATTTTTAGTCTTTGGCCGCTGCAATACAGCGAGTAGTGACCTCTGGTCATGTTGAAGACTGCTGGCTGTTTTCCATTGTGATTTTTTAAATTGCCGTTTCTTTAATGTTGGTTGTGTCGCGTACACTTATTCCACATCTCTTTATCGTCTATTTTATTCTATATAAAGTGTATTTTGTTGAGACATAAAAAATGAAGAAAAAAATCTTGAAGTAAACACTTAAAAACAGTTATACATATAACACACACTGTTTATAATTCTGGACTTCATTTACCACTATATAAAACTAATCACAATTTTAAGTATAAAACAATCTACAAATATACTCATTTTAGTACAAGATTATTGGCCATTATTAAATCAGTAAATAATGATAACATGCGTTGCAGTTATTTATAAAAGTATATATGGATCAAAGTCCTAAACTTGAGTAACAAAGTATTATTAATGTGTAATACACACATAAATGTTAATGAATTATATAATAATAAAATAAAAAATAATATCTCACTTTTAAATTAAAGTTACAAATATAATAAAACATAAAATCTTAATCAAACTAACATGTCTCCTCAACTCGTAAATCTGTTTAAAATTATTCTTAATTTCATCCAATAGCTAGTTACTATGACAACTAGTAATTAAGAAAATGTGTTATGTGAAAAAAAACATGTGTTTGTTCTTACATATCAAATTATCATCGTCTTATCAGAGATTGCATTTTGAGTGTATCAGTTTATCTGAAGAAAAATGCTGACCTTATTTTTATCAGATAATTATCTTTAGAAAACTATGTACAATGTTTCTGTGCAACACATGGAAAAAATTTAATATTGAATGATATATTTAAAAAGCATTTTTGTCATATTTAAAATAAACATTTTGTTTTTCAAAATATTCATATAGTTAGCCAACGTTGGGGCAACATGGTTTTTTTAGAAGAACAGACAAAACCAGAAACGAATGCTTTCAATAAAAAGAATGACATTATTGGGTAATGTTATATAATTTACATTTTTTTAAACGGTTTTTATAATTTATGTTCGAAACTGTGAATAAAGACTCGTTCTTTGTCCAACACATGACCAACATTGTGCCAACATAGGCATTCAGGATTTTCAAAAGCTTTCTAAACAGTAACACAACAGTGTCAGGTTCTTTATCAAATAATAGTATTAATAGTAGTAGTATTTTTACCTATTATAAAATTTGAAGTCAAAACTACCATCCTGCCTTTTTTTATCCCAAAGGACTGTCCTGCCTCTTTATTTCTGGGTTTTTGCCATCCTGCCTTTTTATTTCAAATTTCACCCTAAAAATCAAATGGTCGGTCCCTTACTGCAATCAAGAGATGTGCCACGAGGAGCTCAGCATTTCCTGATAAATTATGATAATTTAGATTAAAAACAATTAACTTGTAGCATATCAATGAAAATTTATCAATTTGTTTGCTGATTTTTAAATGCATTATATCTGATAAGACCGTTATATTGGTATGTTGCTAATTCTAATATTTTGGTCTTAGGTCGTATTCTTTATTTATTCATTTACTTCCGGTTGCAGAAAAAAAACAAGGAAATCCTTTGGAAACTATGTTTTCCACATTTAGTAAGTCGTTTGTGGTTGCATACACTTGAAATTACAAAAATAGAGCGCATGTTATAAACAGAAGGAAAACTCTTATTCTTAATATGATGCAGGTTAAACCTGTGACGCTCCCGAAGTTTGAACGTATCCTTTAATATTTTACAATCTAAAATAAGTTTTCAAATGTTTATTGGGCAAGTAATTGAAACAAATTCTTATTCGAAAATAAAAACAAAGTAGCTTTTCTTATCGGTCCTGTGTGCGCTTAATGACGTCAAGAATTTTCAAAGAAAAAAGCGTTAAAAAGACACAGAAAGTCCGGAAAACAGCGCGTGGTTTACCGGATGTTGAAGGAAAATTGAGCCCATAGTACAACTAGAATATTGACATTTCTACCATTATCGCTCCCTTCGGGAGCGTATAAGAACAATTTCTTCGATACGGTCAGTCCAACTCACGTCATAAGTTACTTGGGGCGCTTTCCATTGTGCGGTTTGCACCAGTTAAACCTTTTACCTGGTTCGGCACAAACGGTTTGCATCAAAAGACGAACCGGTGACAACACAAAATTAACCGGTATGAGCCGCATAATGGAAAGCAACCTTGTATTCCATGTATTCGGAGATACAAGAATTAGTCATACGTTTGAAAGTCACACCAGGAATTTACAGAAGTAAAAAGATTAAATTTATCAGGAAAATTATAAACTCCTATGGGAAAATTCCAGATCCCCATCAATTGTCACAGTTCCACAATAGGCGGTATGAACTTTAATGGAAGACGAAGACGAATGCAGCCATCAAAGATTAAGAAAACATGTGGAAAAACGCACTAAAATGGTTAATGTTGAAAACCCTTTCCTTTAATTTGGCATTATTTAACTGTATGTACATGATGTTCTTGTCCAGTCCTACATGTAATTGGCATTAAGGGGACATATAATTTAATAGTTTAGCAAGAAGGATTTATTCTAAAAGCCCATAAATCTGTCATCAGTAAGAAAAAAAATTCAAAAATCACTTATTTGAGTAATTAAAAAATCACTTGTTTCAGTAGTCTCACTAATGTTTTAGCCACGAAAGATCTGCATCACTAACAACTAACATGTGCAGTAAATTATATATATCTCACGCTAGTTGTAAGACTTTTTTTGGCATATTCTTCATGTTTTTTAAGCCAATAGCTAGAAGAATATGAATACAGTTTGATAATAGGTGCAACCTAAAATGGGACACAAATATCAAACATTGTCAAAAAAAAAATACATGGATCAATAACTAATTATCAAATACCAAATCGTTTGTGTTTGTAACATAAAAAAAGACCGAATATTTTGGGACAATGTTCAACGGTAATGAAATTACCTCTTTTGGCTCTACGTAATTTGTGACATCATTTCCCAGTCAGATTATTTTCGTGCTTCAGCAAAGAGTAACCAAAGTGACCAACTTTTTTTTCTACAAGGTTTTTGAAGATTTTCTGTATACCAATATATTTAATTTGAAGTATTGGTTGGAGAAGATTGATGAAAAAAAACTTGGTAGAAAATGAGGACAGGTTTCGAATTTCAATGCAGGACCCATGCACAGGATTGATTTATCTCCATGATCAGCTCAAATAGATCATCTTTTTAACTGTTCAGTATTGTAAAGCATAATGATTTATGATTTATTGTTAATTAATCATACATCATCGTAAATTGTTTGAAATAAAATTTTATTTAACTAGTAAACAATCACTGATCATGATGATAAGTCACATTAATTGACAGCTAAGCACACCTTTTGACAAGGAGGCTGTAAACTATTCTCATGAAAACTTGGCGAGATCATTTCATCTCTTTTACAGTGAGAGTTTCCTTAAAAATATATATTTAGAGTAATTATTTTTGACTTTCCAACCGTATTCTCCTGTTTATTTTTAAAAGTAATTGAAATATGGGTATTAAATCTGTCAATTTTATTTTTTTCCCCCTAAAATAGGCATCAAATTTCTGGCCCCATGGGAATAGTCAACTTTTGGAACTTCTTACATGTGTGGGACTGTGTCCCCTATTATTATGGTGGGTTCAGTAGGGACGCAAAATTCCATACTAAGTATTAAGTGTCCATCAAAATTTGATGAGAAAATGCCATGTGAAGAATGGCTTCAGGCAGAAGTCGTCAAGGCACATCTATCTTTCAGTGTCCAAATATTAAAAAGTGCTAAATTAAAGACCTTTTATGTTATAAGACTAATTGCTGATTAATTTTTATGACATAAAATTTGTAGTCTATTTATTGAAGGTGGCTGAATATTTGGAAGAAGTACAATACATTATACATGTTATAGTGCTTTTATTTATACATGTATAACCTTTATCATGTTTATAATGAAAACATTTGTCTGATACAAAGTCATATGTTATAGGATAGGACTACATGTACAATATATATACATGTGATATGAAATTTCATCAAAACAAAAATTTCTGCAGATTGAAAAAAGCAAGACTTTTTAAATCTTTTTTCAAGTAAATTCTCACATTTACATCTAGAATTTCAATTATTAATGTTCATCAAATACCTCTAAAGATTTACAGAGGTTTCATTATTATTCGTGGGTATCAATTTTCATGGTTTTCGTGGGTGTCATCTTCCCTCGAAATTTGATGCTCCACGAAAAAGTAATTGAACATTGATCTGCATGGTGCAAACTTCAGAACCACAAATTTAAGATTCCACGAACTTCTCAATATTTTTCAAACCACGAAAATAAATGAATCCACGGTATCATGTCAATAAACCTCAAATCAACCTTATGACATGAAGCTGTGAATTTGACGTCTACAAAATTGAAAAACCCCATAACACATAAAAGAGTCTATGACCATAATGACTAGATAAATATCTTAATAAATACATCTATAAAAAACATTTCCATTCTTGAAAAAATAAGAGATAAAAATACAAAAACACATGTATCTAGTCAGGCAATGGGTTAAAACATTTATGAAGTTATGTGTGTAAAGCATATTTACATGTATAGGATTAAAATGAAAACCATATTAACCTTACTTATAACAGATACCCATACAATAATACAATAGTCATGGTAGTAAATTAAATTATATGTTTTCATCTTGTTTTAGATTCCTAAATGACTACATGTTTGTTGCATTGTATTTGAACATAAAATAACACATAGTATAATAGTCTGTGTGAGTATAGATAACATTACATGTGCTTTTCACATCTTTTCCTTTACTTGCACTTTCAATTAATTACTGTTTTATCATTATCACCCAATCTACAACTGCAGATTCTCAATCACTAGAGCACAAACTTAAGGAAATGATTTTTACTGCACCATTATTGGAAAAAAAACTTTTATTCTTTGGTCAAGACTGTTAATTCCCAAATGAGACAGAGGATGCTTGGACTCTTATTAATAAGTTTTTATAACCTTTGCCTTGGCCACTACTTATGAATTCTTTGCAAGCATTGTGTGTATTTAAAAAAAAAATACTGGCTCACAAAACAGGCAAAACAACAATTTACAAACACCCCTTTCCCTGAAAATTTAATCCCCATACCTTACAATCATGATTATTGCATCCAGCCATCCACTTTCATCATGATAATGCACCATTCATCCAGCATTTCATCATTTGTTATCATCAAATACAGGTTTGCATTATTACTGATCTTGCTGTAATGCAAAGGTCATTTTTTTAAACAAGACAATACAAAACATGAAAAGCATGAGTATGTTTATAATCAAATATCAGCCAGCCTTTTATTTGTTTTCTTTAAAACCTGATAAAGTTTTAACATTGATTAAATGTGTAACTTAAAACAAAGTTCAATTAAAAGTGTTTTATTAATAATTTTTTTTGTTGATTTTTTTTTAAACATGTACATTAATATTCACTTCAAAATGTCCAATGCAGCATATTTTATGAAAATAAATTACTAAAAAAATGTAATTATACTAATGTACCTTTCATTTAACATAATTAATACACTTTTTTTTGCACTTTACATACATGTAATGTTTGGACACTTTTACTTTTGTAGGACTGTCTGCATGACTTTTGTCAGAAATAGAAATTTAAGATGTTGTATTGAATACACAAACATGTGCATGCTCATGATATACACCAAACCACAAATCAATTATTGAAATATGAAGCAGTCCTTTTCTTGCTAAGGTCACAACCATTTGATTTTTAGGGGGGGGGGGGCTATGGTTAAGTTTGAAATAAAAAGGCAGGATGGCAAAAATCAAAAAATAAAAAGGCAGGACTGTGCTTTGAATTATAAAAAAAAGGCAGGATGGTATTTTCTGTTGAAAAGTTTATATACATATTTTTGCTATATATAGTAGCTTTAAAAATAATAATATTGACACGCACTAGCATGCAGAAAATATCCAGGCTTGATTTTAAAAAAAATTAAAAAGGCAGGATGAAGAAAATATCCATAGCTCCCATAAAAATCAAATGGTTGCTCCCTAAATATGACACTAACTAAAAATGTTATATATCAGGTTAGTGAAAATTGCAAAATTATCTCAGAAATATAGAATATTATATACTTTCCCTTTTGATACGATCTATATCAAGGTGAGTTTCAGACGAGCCCTGTAGCAACAAATTTTACACAGGGTACCTTATTTTCTGCATGGATCATTTACATGGATAAAAGCCTTTTACAATTTGTATAAATTTACAAAGCATACATTTTTAACTATCATGTTTTGTGATGTTTTTTAATATTTACAATTTCTACATTTGCAAAAAAATGTTTAAGGGACTATAGATTTTATATGATGGACATGTAGAAACAAGAATTTTAGAAATCCCCCTCAAAACCATTCTTCCTACTCTTAATTATACATGTATGTATTTTTTTTCTGTAGGATAGTTTCTGTGTTCCCAGATGACCAGTGTAGGAGAAACATTGCCACAATCAGAGCGCACCCCTCTAATGGACACCTCAGCATCCATTGATACGACCACACCAAGGACACGGGATGAATATGAAGATTTAGAAGGACAGCAACCAAGGGTATTTATATTTAAGTATAATTGGATAATCTTGATAATTTTAAATCAGTTTCTTCTCATGTGATTGATTATGGTATCAAATATTTTGACAATTTGTTACATTCTTGCAGATGAAGCATTGGTAAATATTGATCATGGACATGTATGGATATGTAGTCAATATAATTTGAATGCTCAAATAAAATAATTTCAGTATGAAAAAAAATATCATCATGTTAATAGTTTATGCATGATATGTTTTTCAGGCAGACGATGTTGAGGATGACACCACTAGAGAAAGGCCAAGGTCACAGAGAAGAAGAGGCACCAGTGGGGATGATGAAGAGGAAGAACAGGAATTCTATTACGGGGCTAAACATGTGATCATGTTGTTTGTGCCTGTCACACTATGTATGGTGGTGGTTGTGGCTACCATAAGCTCCGTCACATTCTACACCAAGAAAAGTGGATATTTGTAAGTCTATATCCAAATACATAGTAACATTTTGCATTCTGCAATCAACATGGCATTTGCTAGGGTCTTAGCTAAGGAAGATCTACTTTATACATTTACTAAACCAAACTATTTTCTTGTTTAAGATCAAAGGGAAATTTGTTTTTTTACAAATCCTCAGTTGTACACTTCTTATAACTAAATGTTTTATTGCAAGGTTCTGTTCCTATAAAATTAGCTAGCAAAAACTAATAACTTGCCATGATAAGTTGGTTTACAGTAGGTGCTTGGCTGATAAGCAAATGGGGATAAGTTGTCATACCTTTCATCTATCATACTATGTACTGTAAACTGGGAAATTTTTGCAGCAGTTTTTTTTTTTTGTGAATTTCATTGATAGCACAAAGATTAGATGGCACGGATATATGTGTCTTCATTTATATTCTTTGGACAACAACATTTTAGAGTGAATTCAAAACTGTGCAAACTAAAAGTCAGTCATCCTACCCTGAAAAAAAGGCGGCACAAAAATTTCCCAGTTTACAGTACTTGTACAACTGGGTGCCAAAATAAGATGCTTTACAGTGTGCTTGGCTGATAAGTCGATGGGGATAAGTTGTCATATGTTATATACTTGCACGACTGGATGCCTCAACATCACCAACAATATTGTTCTTTGTTGTTCAGGATCTACACTCCTTTCCATGATGCAGACAAACCAGAGACAGACACAGGAACCAAGATCTGGCAGTCCCTAGCTAATGCCTTCATCCTCCTCGGTGTGATAGTAGTCATGACCATTATACTAGTTCTACTTTATAAATTCAAGTGCTATAAGGTTAGTACATAAAAGTAACAACAAATAACTGAAGTGGGATAATTATACCCCCCGCAAACAAAGTTTGGGGGGGTATATAGGAATCACCCTGTCTGTCTGTCCGTCTGTCTGTCCGTCTGTCCGTCCGTCTGTCCACATACCTCGTAAGCGCAACTCCTCCTAAACCCCTTGATGGATTTTGATGAAACTTTACACAAAGGATGTACACCATATGGAGATGTGCATGAAGAATTTTGGTTGCTATCAGATATCATTCAAGGGAGATAATTGGACTTAGACTTTTTGAAACATGTTGTTCAATGGGAGACCTCGTAAGCGCAACTCCTCCTAAACCGCTTGATGGATTTTGATGAAACTTTACACAAATGATGTACACCATATGGAGATGTGCATGAAGAATTTTGGTTGCTGTCTGATATCATTCAAGGGAGATAATCGGACGACTAAGACTTTTTAAACTTGGTGTTCAATGGGAGACCTCGTAAGCACAACTCCTCCTAAACCGCTTGATGGATTTTGATGGCATTTTACATGAAGGATGTACAATATATGGAGATGTGCATGAAGAATTTTGGTTGCTGTCGGATATCATTCAAGGGAGATAATTGGACTTAGAATTGTTAAAGCGGGGGGTATCCTCCGTGAGCTCGCTCACAGTATTCCTTGTTAATCTCAGAACCAAGGTCGAAAGCAGGTCTAGGAATAAGGTCATTCCTTCCATCCATCTTTCTGTCTGTCTGTCTGTCACATTATAAGGGTCTTATAGATTATTGTTTTATCTGAAAAATTTTCAAAATAACTTATTAGAAGTTGTTTGTTAATACATCAAACTCAAGTTTACTTTTGTGTATTAAAGGGAAATTTATGTCAGAGCTTAATATACTTAAGTGATGCAAATTAAATGAATTATGTTAGTTTAAAAAAAATGTTTCAGGTTACAAACATTCGATTCTGTATTCCTTATAAATGATTTTTATATTATTTTTTTCTCTTTCAGTTTATTCATGGATGGTTAATTGTTTCATCATTGATGTTGCTTTTCTTATTTTCTTATATTTATTTGGGGTAAGTACAACACAACAAAATATAGTTTGTCAATATGGTTTATATTGTGGAATTCAATTTCAATTTTTGTCTCGCCTGCGAAGCAAAGCGGAACATAGGTGTTACTTTACTGACGGCGGCAGCGGCTTTAACTTTTTGGAAAAGTTTTATAACCATCTCCATATCTCAAGAACTATAGGTCCTGGGTTGATGAAACTTGGTATGCATATGCCCCAGTAGTAGCTTAGCACAGTTGCATTCCTATCTTTTGACCTTGATTTTCCAGTTGAGTGACTTTGACAATTTTCAATATATATAATTGCAATGGAAAAGTTTTGCAAGCACCTCCATATCTCAAGAACTATAAGTCCTAGGTTGATGAAACTTGGTATGCATATGCCCCAGTAGTAGCTTAGCACAGTTACATCCTCATCTTTTGACCTTGACCTTGATTTTCTGGTTGAGTGACTTTAATTATTTTTTATTGCATATATTTGCAATGTTTAAGTTCTATAAACATCTTTTGATCTCAGAAACTGAAAATCCATGTAATTTCAAAATAAAGTGGAAGTAAGAAAGAATAATTGTTTCTGATGGTGCCGGCAGGCGAGACATACTTTAGTTTTAACTCTTGTTAATTTCAAAACATGTCACGTTCAAAATAACTCTTCAGATGATTCAATTATTTAATATGCAAAATACAGAAAACAAGAAAACAAAAAACAACTGGGCACCAAAGTTAGATTTTCTTTTCATCAAACAAAAGGAATCACAATTTATTTTACTTTATTGCAATGTGATTGGCATTTAAAACTAAATTGTATGTATTTGATAAGCAATGAGTCCTTGTGTAAATTTGGGTTGTAAGAATAAGAGTGGTACCAATAGGGCATACAAATGTTTAAAGTCTGAAAGGATGTAGACAAATATAGAAAACACAAATGAGAACAGCACTAAGACAACATAAAGACACACAAAAAAAACTAAATAGCAAGCAAAAAGTCATAACAAGAGTGGGACATGGTAAATGCTTGATAGCAGGCAGGATAAATATCTGTCCAACAGTTTTTGGGGGTCTTCTTATGTAGGACTTGTACGACCAGTTAAACAAAATATAGCAATTTTTGTGTTTGATCCATTAATTTCTTTATGTTAAATGTATGTATAAAATTATTGACCAAAAATCTATTCTTTGCAGGGTTGTTTTACAAGCTTACAATGTACCCATGGACTATATAACTGTGGCTATACTAATGTGGAACTTTGGTGTAGTAGGGATGGTCTGTATACATTGGAAGGGACCACTCTTCCTACAGCAGGCCTATCTTATTGTCATCTCTGCCTTGATGGCCCTCATCTTTATCAAGTATTTACCTGACTGGACCACTTGGGCTGTGCTAGGTGTGATGGTTGTCTGGGGTAGGTGTTTGTATGTCATTTAATGTTTGATCAAAATATTCTGAGGATGAATAAGATAAAAATCTCTCTTCATTGCTTTTCAAATTAGAAATCAGTTAGTTAGTTGTTGTGTTTGATGGAATTTTTAAATGTTTTGATTTCAACTTACCAGTATACATGTATATGTATACAAATACATATTAAGGATTTTATTTTTATCCCTAATACATGTAATTAGTTTTAAATTGTTAGCTTTGATCATGTATACATTTATTTTGTAGAAGGCAGTTGAAATTTCATGTTTTAAAAATGCTGCATTGTGCATCTATCTAAAATTCGTTTTCATCATTTTTTTTTCCAATATGCCTTTAAGCTACGGTAATAGGACATTGCTATTGCTTTTTGATTAATCTATATTATTCAACAGATTTAGTAGCTGTACTTTGCCCCAAAGGTCCACTGAAGATGTTGGTAGAAACAGCTCAGGAAAGAAATGAACCAATATTTCCTGCTCTTATTTACTCGTGTAAGTAGAAGATGTTAGAAGTGTAGATTTTTTTTTTCAGTACTAACATACTCATTGAGAGGTAGATCTAGATTAATTGATTCAAATGTCAAATTATTTTTTGTTTGTTTTCCTAAATGACAAGACTACAAACATGTATGAACAATCTCAAATGTCCAAGGAGAAAAAAAACAACACTGTGCTATCAAAATTTAGAATTTGGTCACATTTATCATGTCACTTGTAATGTCAATGTTCTCTCATTTTCAGTATGTCCTTCATATGCAACTTTTTTCAACACAACCTTTCTAACTGATAAAGAAAGATATTTTTATGTTGCCTGCAACATCTTGCAATTGTAACATATAGGGGTCAATTAAGTATCATCGGTATGATTCATTCCAGGAAAGTACATACACCATCCTCTTGAAAATTGTGCATGCAGCTTCATCTTACACTGTATATTATTGCATGATAGAAGACAATTTTATACCCAAAAAATAAATTACTTCCTGTTTACCAACAACAGTTTTTATAAGAGCAAAATCTAAACAATGTAAAGAAAAATGCTGGTTGACAACATTCATGTACATGTATGATACATAGATACATGTATTACAAAAAAGCTTGTTTATTTAAAAATGATTGTGACATACGATTTCCATGTAATTTACATTTTGGTAACTTGTTTATTTCCTTTTTATAATGTTTATAGCAACAATGGTGTGGATTGTTGCTGGTATGGCTCAGTCAGATTCAGAAGGAGAAAAAGAGAAGAAATCCAAGAAACAGAAAAAGGGCTCCAAAGAAGCTAGTGAGTGGATATCTGAAAACTATTGAATGTCTGTCCTGTTATTATGTTTTCTAAAGACAACTTTTAATCCTAACAATCTCAAGACAACTTTTAGTTCTAACAAAAAATCATTGCTTTCATACACAGAACTTTTCAATGAAATAATTCAAATAATTATATAACCCTGTCTCAGTGACAAATTTGTTATAAAAATCTGTAAATTTGGGGATGGTGGATTTATTTAATAGAGACAAGAACACATTCACTTATTAAATAAAAAGAAAATTGTGCAACTGGATTTTAATAATAATGTTTATGAAAGAAATTTTTTCAAGGACAAGGTCACATTAACAAAACTCCAGTGTATTCATGCCTATTGTGCATGCTGAAAGGGGGAGTGGTGTGCATGATTTCATTATACGTCATTGATTATATATACATGTATATGAAAATACTTTTTATGGGGGGATACCGTGATTTATTTTTCGATTAATTCACCAAAGGTTTGGTGCTAGAAACTTTTTTATAAATGCAAATACTGTATCATGCATAAAAAATCATCCTTTTTTACAAAAAAAAACCATTTTACATTTTTTTTTCAACAGGTGTAAAAAAAACCTTTGTCTTACATTCGTAGATCTTCCTTGAAATATGTGTTTATCCTTTAACCCTTAGTCTTTGCTTAACACGTTATGATTTTGCTGTTTCAGAAATAAACATGGGATATATTAACACAGAAACAAGTATATCATTATTCCCTCTGCCCCTTCATTTGTGCTTTGACATACACTCAAAATATCATTACACTTTCTACCCACTTTATTTGATAAGGGATTGTTTACTATCTTTTAGCATGCAATTGTTTAAGTTTATATGGTTCAAATTCAATCTCTTTTGCTAGTTACATGTAGATGCTTTAAAATCAGTGAAAAGGTTATAGAATTTTATTTTCTTGTTTGGCTCAAAGAATTATGTGGTATAACGTAAATTATCTTTTGATCAAATAAGGCCTTACTTTTGCATGTACATTCTATTTATTTATTTATTACAATATAAAGGATAAAATCTATACTAGTTTTGAAAATAACAGGTAGCTTAAGAATTTTTAATTTTGATAATTTTATGGCTGGCAAATTAAAGTTGCAGGACCTTAAGTTGGATTTCCTGAAATCTTTAACATTTACTTATAATAGCAAAAACAAACCATTGCAGCAAAGCTAATGCAACTTACTTCATCCGACATGTTTTCAAAGGACTATCAGTACATTAGCAGACACATTTGCTTGCTTGTTTAATTTTCAACACAGATAAGTTTTTCTGTGAACTTGTAAATGAAATGGGCTTCTGCATAAAATTTACGTCAACCTTTTGAAATATATATGCTTACTATCTATGTATGTGATCAGTTCTGATTTTAATGATTTGGTCTAAGGTTTTACAACTTCTTCAATTGCAATTTACATGTATATAGACATACAGTAAAATATCTATAGTTCATTTAATTCACTGAAAGAAAAACCTCCAATAGAAAATCTTTCCATTTCCAAGACCTGGACCCCTATAAGCCGTTTATTTTTAAATCAAAAGATATTTACAGTAATATAAACTGTTTGATCCATAAAAGTGCTTCACTAATTAAATTTATTTCATTTGCTTTTTATACGACCGCAAAAAATTTGCGGACGTATTATGGTATGATGCTGTCGTTGTTGTCGTCGTCGTCGTCGTCGGTGTCTGTTAACTTTTTAGTGTTTCCACAATAACTTTAGTTCCAGTTATCCGATTGCTATGAAACTTTACAATGATGTTCCTTACCATGAAAGGATGAATGGGATTGATTTTGGGGGTCCCCCCATTTTTCGTTTAGAAATTAGGGGCCAAAAAAGGGCCAAAAATACTACTTTTTTGTTTGTTTCCACAATAACTTTAGTTCTAGTTATCCAATTGCTATGAAATTTGACAGTGATGTTCCTTACCATACAAGGATGAATGGGATTGATTTTGGGGGTTCCCCCTTTTTTTGTTTCGAAATTAGGGGCCCAAAAGGGGCAAAAAATTCAAATATTTTACTTGTTTCCACCATAACTTTGGTCCTAGTTGGCCTATTGCTGTGAAATTTGTCAAGAATGTTTCTTACAATAAAAGAATGAACCTGATGAATTTTTGCGCCCCCTTTTTCTCCGTTGTGTAATTAGGGGCCAAAATAAAAACTTTTTTATTTGTGGTCCGATTTTGAAAATTTTTTTTGCATGTTTGTTCTTGTCAAATAGCGGATACAAAATTAAGAATTAATTTTTGCGACCCCCCCTTTTTTCCCCTATTACATAATTAGGGGCCAAATGGGGCCAAAATCGAAACTTTTATTTGTGGTCCGATTTTGAAATTTTTTTTGCTAGTTTATTTTTGTCAAGTAGCGAATCCAAATTTGAGAATTTATTTTTGCAACCCCCACCCCTTTTTCACCTGTTACGTAATAAGGGGCTAAAAGGGGCCGAAAGCGAAACTTTTTTAATTCTTGTCCGATTTTGATAATTTTTTTTGCAAGTTTATTCTTGTCAAGTAGCAGATATATTTTTGTGTCCCCTTTTTTTACTGTTACGTTATTAGGGACCAAAAGGGGCCAAAATTGTAAATTTTTTATTTCTGGTCCGATTTTGAAAATTTTTTTTGCATGTTAAACTTTGTTCTTGTCAAATAGCGGATACAAAATTAAGAATTAATTTTTGCGACCCCCCCTTTTTTCCCCTATTACGTAATTAGGGGCCAAATGGGGCCAAAATCGAAACTTTTTTATTTCTGGTCCTATTTTGAAAATTTTTTTTGCATGTTTGTTCTTGTCAAATAGCGAATACAAAATTAAGAATTAATTTTTGTGACCCCCCTTTTTCCCCCTATTACGTAATTAGGGGCCAAATGGGTTTTTTTTATTTGTGGTCCGATTTTGAAAATTTTTTTTGCAAATTTATTCTTGTCAGGTAGCGATTCTAAATTTAAGAATAAATTTTTGGGGCTGTAATCATAATTTTAAGAAAGTTCTGGTTCGATTTTTAATTTTTTCCCCAAACATTATTCTTTTAAAGAGTAGAATACAACATTCAAAATTTATATTTTTACCCCCTGGGTCGAAAGTCCAAAGTCCATCAGAGAAGCATGTGTCAAAAACCTTTGTCAGTCCACCATGGGCTGCATGTGTCCAGAACAATAGACTATCCATATTAGGCCTAAAATGTACAGAGTTCAACATGTTGCGTCGTATCATGCTGCGCTCCGCGAAGCTTTTTATTGGTACATGAATTCAATTTCAAATGATCAAAGACTAGAAAAATATTTGAACATTTACCAAAGAAAATTAAAAATCGTGTTCTCATACTAATATTTTTTTTTTAGATGCCAGTTTAAATGGTCCATCATCTGAAGAAAGATCTAGAAGTCGTGAAATGTCAGCATCCACCAGCAGTGTTGATTCTCAGAGAGTGAGTTCTCAGCAGGTTTTTACATTATTTTACTGTTTTTATTGTCAGCATCCACCTGTAGAATAGATTCTCGGAGAGTGAATTGTCAGCAGGTTTTTATTCGACTGCAAATAATTTGTGGATGCATTATGGTATGATGCTGTCAAAGTCGTCGTTGTTGTCATGGTCATCGTTGTCTGTCATTTACCATCCTTTCACCCAAAGAAGCAAACTTAAAACATAATCACCACAGACACACATTTACCAATTTTTTAGATCTGAGTCCTTTTTCCTGTGTTGCTTAAGCACTTTAAAGGTATCAATAAAGTGACTAATGGTCAACCAGAAAATTAATTTTTTTTAATAGATTCTTTCTATAAACATGTGCAAACTCGGGCAAACAGGGATATTTATACCCCTCAAATAAAGTTTAGTTGGTATATAGGAATCACCCTGTCTATCTATTTGTCATTCTGACTGTACACCTACACCTGTTTATTTTACACTAGAAGGAACACCCGCTAAATGACCTGAATAAACGTTACATTAAGAAAGTTCATTGTATGGTGATGCATGCAAAGAAATTTCATCGCTTTAAGATACCATGCAGGGGTGATAATACGCAATTTTCGAGTTCGTTGCTTTTCCGGAAAAATCCCTCAATTAGATAGAATTTATCACGTGACTTTACCAGTTTTTGAAGCAAACTTGTTTGTTGCCCCATAAGCTTATGCAAAAGCGTCTGTGGAATTATGAGAACAATAATATTTCTGTAAACGGTAAATACTTCAATAAATTGGACAAGTTTTCCTACCTGTGTAGAAAAATTTCTAAAATCTCAGATTCCATCCTTAATAAATGACAAAGCATATATTTATTTTTACCCTTTGCTCATTCGTGCACCGGAAGTTGACATGCTTTAAAAAAATTCTAAGAAAAGAATCACCCCCAGGAAAACTAGCTATTCCGTCCTATCTCGGAAATGGCGTATTGGACATAAGTCTTTTGCAATTTAGAGTTTAATATGAAACATTAGTATTGTTTTCTTAGCTCACTCACAGTATTCCTTGTTGAAAAATAAATCCACAGTATTTACAAAATGTAATGGAAAAAATCTTATATCTGTTTTGTTAGGCCAGGTCTGCAGTTGCTGCTTTGGGAGATACAGATGAGAACAGAGAAGTAGAAGTCAGACAGCCCAGCCAGAATAGGCCACAAAACAGGCCCGATGAACCAGAAGAAGAGAGTAAGTTCACAAACTAGGACAATTATAGTTGTAATAGGCAAATTCATGTTGGCCTGTATGGTGTAGGCTTAAATGGAGTTAAATAACACAGTAATAGTACTACAACGCATAATCCAAATTGCAAAAGTTAGGTTCTGCTTGAAATAACAATAAATACATGTAGTTTTACTTTATTATATTCTCTGTCAGTCTCTGTCTGAGACACAAACATTAAATTTATTTTTCATTCCAGCCTTCCAAGAAACTGCTATTAAAGGCATTTTTGGCCAGATTTTACGGAGTGAAAAATCAGGGTTATAAAAACTGTAAATGTCAGGTGGGTGGGGGGCGTGCAGTTGGGAAAGAAATTTTTGTAACAGTTTTTTCAGCAACTTCTTATCACAGCCACTTAATATTTGGTTTACAGCACTGGGAGGTGGAGCCAAAACTTCGGATTTGCTTTAGGTCTGTCCTCACAACTTTCTGTTAAACGAAATCCAGCCATTTTTCACTGACAGATTTTTGTTTTAATAATTTGTTGTTGTTAGTTTGGGCTTTCACACCTTATGTATGGATTACGGCACAGTTGCATATTCAACTTAACTGTGGTACCAAAGGTTAGAATTGGGGAAATCAGTTAGATAGGGTCCTCATTCATTGTTTTATGTAGGAACATCAGTTTTTTCCATATATAAAACCCATGTTACACTATATAATTCAAATGGGTTAGAGATATGATGTTCAAGCCTAAAAAATAAAAGAAAAGAGGACTATGAAAAATTCTTGTTGGATGAAGGATAGAAAGAAGGCCTTCCATTCAGAAAGTGCTGATGAAAAATTCCAAACAGATAAAAGGCAAAAGCAGCTTTTAGATGAAAACGTAAACATGTACTTTCACAAACTTTGCTGGAGGGTATCTTACTTTTTGTTGTAGGAATACTTGTAAACTAATGTTATTCTGAATAATGAATATACATTATAAGTTAAGTGAATACAGTGAGGGCTATTCCAGAAATAAATGTATGGGATGTATGGGGGGGGGCTGGGAGGCGCTTTTTTTTTTTATACCTACCATGCATAGAATTTTAATTTTTTCTCCCTTTATGTTGCATTTGAGAAATATCTAAAAATACCACCACCCATAAAATTTTAATTATAGTGCTTTCAGACCCCCCCCCCCCCATACAATTAATTCTGGAATAGCCCTGATGTTTTATTATGACAATCTTATTGTTATTTCAGGAGGTGTTAAGTTAGGTCTGGGGGACTTTATATTTTATGGTGTATTAGTTGGTAAAGCATCATCTTATGGAGACTGGAACACCACATTGGCATGCTTTGTTGCTATACTAATTGTAAGTTAAATTTATGTATTTGAAATTTAAACTGGGATAAAAGTAAAAGAAATGGAGGCTGTAGTTTAGCAGATCAACAAACAAGAAATATCCTATATATATTTTAATATTTTTGATTGAAGAAGGTAGAACACAATATCTCTCATTTTTAGGCAATTTACTGGAAATTTTTTTCAGGTGATATTTTCACATTTGTTAAGTAAACTGTTAGCATGGGAAATTTTGTGTTCATTAAATTATTATGAATCTATATTTAAAACAATTCACCATTTGCATGGGAGATAATTTGAGAGATAGTTTGCAATCGACCCCATATACAAATTTCCATAGTTGCAGTGTATTGTGAAATCACAATGAATTATTAACTGTTCTCTATACTGCTATACAGAAAATGGACCAATTTAAATGTTTTTTTTTTTCTCGCAGAAACAGGATCTTTAACTAAAGAATTAAATTCAAACTAGACTTAAGTCCCTTTTTGACCTTAAAATTTTATATCCTTATATATCTATAACTTTGGAATAATAATGTTGTGTTATAGATATGAGACATATGTATTCATATATTTTTTCTTTCACTTAATAACTTTTATTTCTTTTTTTCCAGGGTTTATGCTTTACTCTACTTCTACTTGCCATATTTCGTAAAGCTTTACCAGCTCTGCCCATATCTATAACCTTTGGACTGATATTTAACTTTGCCACAAGTGAATTGGTGCAACCCTTCATGGACAGACTGGCTGCGGCACAGGTGTATACCTAGTGGATCTATGGTGCAATAGGTGCAAAGAGATTATTTATATTTGTGATTGCTATATTTTTATTTTCATGTCATTTTATGAACAAAATCATGTCTTCATTTTAGTCTATAGAATAAAAGGATAATTTGTATTTTTCATGTTTGTTTTTGTTTTGCCTTTTTATGGTATGAGGAATCCACTTGTTGTTTTTCTATAATAATAGGGTTGTATTTTGCCAATTATTGCCCTAGTTCTTGGCCAGATTTCTCATGATTAGAGTAACAAAATAGGATTGTAAAATGGTGAATGTCAGGCAGTCATGGTAGTAGGTAGGGAAAACATTTTACATAACAGTTTTCTCAGCAACTACTTAATCACAGCCCCTTGATATTTGGAATACAGTGTGGGGTCCCTTAATGAAGGATTGGATTTCAAATCTGTTGCCCACTTTGCTAACATTTTTTTTCACCTTGACAATTTTTTTTAATACAGAGGTCTTGCTGACAATCTTCTGACATACTATTTTGTTCTGTCGGCCCTTGAAATAGCAGAATGAAAACAGTTTTTGTGAAGTTTAAGTCCATACTTTAAAAGGTATCAAGATTGTATCTTCCTGAGACATGACCATTATAATTTCAAACAAAACAGTTTGATGACACCACCATTGGTTTGATGAATGACATAAGCTAACAGCATTAAAACCCTTGTTCCAGTGCATAGTTTTGTTTCATTGTTTATAATGTGATTTTATTTCATGAAAATGTATTCCATATTTTTTTTCTTCAATATACATTATACAGATACAACGATATTGAAAGACATTGGTTTATTCAATGGAAAAAGTCAGAATCACAAACATTAAGTACAATATTTTAACTAAATAACTTTTTGAAAAAAACAAAACAAAAAACTAGAATGCTGTAATAGTCATCAACAAAATTTTTTTAAAGTTTTTCTAAAATTATTCAATGGATTTAATAGGCAATTTCTAAATTAATACATTATCTATGTGGGTTCCAGAAATTTTTTTATGAGAGGGCGCTCAATTTAAAGAAAAATCTTTTGGGACCTCTTGTCATGCTTGTTTCATACAGTGCCTACGGTAACCAAATTTTCCTGTCAAACAGGAGGGCATCTGCCGGGCACACCAGTTCTAAATCCACCTTTGATAATTACTGTAAAATTTCAAATGGATCTGAGTAACACCATTCACAAAAATTTTTGACAGAGAGACAGATAGACAAGTTGAAAACAATAGGGCTTCTGAATCCTTGATGTGTGGCCTTAAATATATAAGGTCACCAAAGGACAAAATTCATTAAATTTATTAAAAAATCAAAGAAGACATTGTTTATCATTGACTCAAACTTTTAGGCAGAAAATCTTAAAGTACATGACTGTATTAAGATTAAGAATTTTTCAGCTTCCTTAAAGTTTATATTCTCCTGATAAGGTTATCACAATATTTATACAGAGGAAGATTTTTGAAAGTTCCAATATCATTTTCCTTAACATAGATTATCTGATAGGAAATAAAAAAATCTACTAAATAACAAGACAAAGAGGTCAGAAATTAAAAAACTCAGCAACTATATCAGATAGGAAACCTGAAGGATCTCAGGCTTCTAAGATTAAAAGTTCTACAAAAATTCTGAAGTTGAATTCGTCAGATGACCCTTTATAGGGGTTATGGCCCTTTAGAGTTGAAAAATAGCTTTTTTCATGTTTTGCAATATAGAAAAAATATATCACAGATAAGCTGTTGCTTGTTTAAACCTTCAGCTCAATAAACTCTTCTAAAGTCTTCATTGGGTCATACATGTACATGTAGTAGTCAGATCCCATATGGCTTAAGGACTAGGTGAGTGATTCAGGCTCCTGGGACACAGTTGGTTTCTATAGAATATCTTGAGAATGTTTTAACAGAGTAAATTTGCACATATTGTTTAGCAATACAAGAAATGGTGTCAGTTAACATACAATTTTCAGGACGTTGAGGTGTAAATTAAAAAGAATAATTTACAATTTTCAAGTAAGAATTAGAAATCTTTAAATCTCAGAGAAATGCATGTGTACAGAAGAGCTTAAGAATACTAGATATGTAAAAAAAGAAAACAAAATACTAGTAATTGAATAGGTTCATTGACATCTCTTGTTGAGGCTTTGTGCTGCAGTTTAAGAAATAACTGTTAAAACAGTTAAATATATATATGAACTGTTTAAGTTGAAATGAGGTATTCCTTTTCTTCTTTTGTACCTTGACTCCTACTGGTAAATGTTCCTATGATCAGAACCCTAAAACCATAAAAATAATTTGTTAGGATGACAATATTAAGCTTAATAATCAGGCTACAGAAAAAAATGCAATACAAAAGATGTTTATGATTTCTAGCTTAGATTTTAACTTGGTTAGATATTTTTTTTTTACATTTACGAATACATACTTTATCATGCACTAAATTATCGATAAAAGACTTCAATATCAAACCTTTACACCATATAAGCAGAATAATGAGCATGCATACCGAGTTAAACACAATTTACAATTAGTTGATGATCAAAATACATGTATGTAAAAACAGTGTATCTAGTTTATGGACAACATTCAGAAAGTTATTTCTAGAACAGTGTATGGGTCTTGCTTTAAAATAAATTTGCTGAATTCTGCTTTTTATCCCTGTTATGGTAAAATGCACAAGTTTGGAATTTTTTGCACAACACACATTGATGTATTAAAGAATTTTAAACCATCAGTGCAAAGCTAATTTTCATTACAAATATCACTTACAAAACAAGCAAGGCTCCTATGGCATCATACGAAGATAAGACAAAGAATACAATTCCTCTGTATATAGACAATGTTGACGAATAGACAGAGTTGGCAGCAACTGAAGCCACTAAGCTCATAGCAATGTCCATAGCCGCCAATCCACCAAACATCGCACCTATATGACAGAAAAGCCAATTTACATTTTAATTTATACATGTACTGGATTTAGAAACATGCTAGAGCTTATATATGCCAGTCCCTTTCCAGTTTTCAAGTATGGCCTTTGTAGCTTTCCCAACAAAGTCTACTCTTATCGAACTCTTCAAAGCTATCTTTTTATGTCCATGGAGCTTTGCTTTCTGAAACGGTATCGGATTGGCTCCATACACGTGGCAACCATTCACTTTCACGCGTTAAAGTCCATGTCAATAGAAAAGACTTGAATATAGATATAAGACGACAAAGATAGAAGAGCAACAAATTTTAAACAATATACAATATCGATGCCATCAGCCTAGCCTTAGGCACTAGATTTCATATCAGACATATTCATAGCTGCACAAGCTAGTTCACCGATATCTATAGCTAGAAATAAATAACTTGAATATGCAATGCTTTACTTAGTTTCAGCAAAAAGTTTTATAATCATAACAAAAGTCTTATCCTCTTCAAGTGGTGTTTTATTTTTGTCTTGCACATTTTGCTGTCTTTTTCCGTTTTTTTTTTGTTTATTTGTTGTTGTTGTTTTTTTTAAAGTTTTTTGCATTATTTGTTTTATGCAGTGATACATTCGTCTTAAAATGTACAAATTCTGTGAACATAAAAATAATGAGATTTACCTTGTTTTTCCATTGGTGTCATTTTAGACATGATACCTCTCATCATGGGCTGTGGCAGTACAGCAGGGATTCCTACTACTGGAGCTAAAATACAAACAAAAGAAGCTTCAGATTTTCGGGGTTTTGTTTTGTTTGGCTAGATTCGTTCGTTTGGATTTTTTTTTTACTCAAATTAATAGCAAGCCATATTTGAAACGTGTTTTTCAGCACCAATTATGCACCTTTGCTTGCTTATTTGTTTCTTCATTTATAAGCAGACTTCTTACAACCGCATATAGACCAAAAATAAGATCGAAGACTAGCTTTCACTTGTTTTAACCTCACTTTGATGTCGTTTCACTAAACAATTCTCGATTTGGTGACTTTCTTCATCCAGGAACTTGAGATAAAGGACACAACGGATTCTAGGAAGTCTGCGTCATACTTAGATCTACATCTCGAAATAGACTATCAAGGAAAACTTTCAACAAAGCTCTACGACATGCGTGATGACTTCAACTTTACAACCGCTTACTTTCCCTTCTTATGTAGCAACATTTTGTCCGCTCCAGCTTATGGAGTTTACGTTTCACACTTGATTCGTTATTCCAGAGTTTGCGGGTTGTATATATTATAGATTTCCTAGGCAGAGCGTCACATCTGACACAAAAATTAGTAAGACAGTGTGTCATTGCTTCACTCAAGAAATATTCATGCGCTCATAGAAAAATATGGGATTTCAATATCTCAGATGAGTTCAGATGTTGGTTTGTCATAGGGTTTTCTTTTATCTTCCTTTACCAGATTTGACACATCCACAGTGCACTGAATTGACGATTGGCAGCGCGACGGGTGTGCTATAGCAAGCAGGAACTGCTTACTCGTCCGAAACACCCAAGTTCACTCTCGTTACGGAGTTCGCATTTTTGTTGTTGTTTTTTTGTATTTCTGTGTTTGATATTGTCTGTTTTTTTTGTTGTCCTGTTCTCGTTGGTGTGTGCTGGTTTTGTCTCTACCCTTTCGGTCTTTTGACATTCTGTTGGCCCATTGGTACATCTGCTTCTTAAACGAATTTAAATTTATCACAAGCGGTTCCTATACTTAAAGAAGAAAACCACGTTTTTTTAAATAAAATTGCTCACCAAGATACATCATGAGATCATTTGTAGCCAGTGCTTCAAGAGCAGAAGACCCTGCTGACGTCAAAGATCCAACAAAGCCAATCATTTCATCCGAGAGGCCTTTCTGCAACAGCTTCACCAACGCCATACCTATCATAAACTGAAGAAGACTCCGAAGAGCAGCAAACCACCCAATATTAACAGAATTCCAACAGAATGGATAGCTTAACTGGTATATTGTTTCAACTGAAATTCTTCCAAAATATGCAAGAATTGACAAAGAGAAAACGGATATACATATGATATATTTCCAACGTTTCCCTGCAAGTTCTGGACTGAAATAGAATTCAAAGACAGTCTTGACGTATTCCATGGGAGTCATTTTATTGGCAGGCGCTGTCTGTACAGTTTCCGGTAACAAAAGAACTAAAATGAAAGCTACTACAAGACAAGCATCTATTGTTATCATCGGAATAAAGAAACCAGTCCATTTGATCATATATCCTACCACGAGTTGAGCCATCACCATGCCAACACCTATGCAGATGTCCAAGGTTGCCATGGCAAGTGTCCTTGACCTTCCGGATTCTGAGATGTCTGCAACGTAAGCATATCCTGTGTGTATCATGCCAATCCAAGCCCCACTCAACCCCTCTAAGAACAAAGTTATTGGAATGTAATATATGCTAATGTTGAAGAAGGCCACAGCGGCACAAAATGATGCGTTAATAATAGTTCCACAGATTGGTATCATAAAAGCTTTCTTTCTTCCAATTCGGTCACTGTACGAGTTGATTAAGATGACAGCAACAAAAGACGGAATTCCTGTGCCAAGATTGCAATACACATTCCACGTGGCCACTTCTTTCTGGATGTCTTCCATGTCATGGAACTGCGGAGTGGAGGTATTAGTGATGTTACACACGGATTGAGTATCCTGTGAGTAGTCTATTGTCTTGTTGGGAAACTTCTTCTTTTGTAAAGCGTAGAAGGCATACTGGGAGGTAATGGTAAATATTGCTTGGAAAACAAATGTGTAAAAGACAATGATAGGACCTACGATGAATCGCCTCCAACTTAGACGAGGCTTTTCCGAGGTTTCCCTTGGTTTCGTGTCTTTCTTTTCACTGTTTACGTTTGAATCCATTGTGTTTGAAAATCTAATGAAAAGAATTAAGAGCCCATTACATATGTTTAAAAAACCTAATTAAAAGAAAAAAGAACCCATTACATATGTTTGAAATTTCCTAATGAAAAGAATAAAGAACTTTACATATGTTAAACTCGTGGCATATCGAAGAGTTTAATTAGGCCTTATATCAAGTCAAGTACAAAGATTTATAAAAGAAGTTGACATTGCATGTACATGTATCTTTAAATGTTGTTTTAATGTTAATACCGTTTAACAAATCGTCTATATTTTTGTAATCCTAGTTACTGGTAAATGCCGCCCGAGTTCTCTGAGTTAAAAAATATATCCAAATCTAAAAGTTCATCTATGTCACTTTCTGTGGCGGATCCAGAATTTTTCAAACGGTAGGGCGCGCAATTAAAAAGTCTTCTGGGACCTCTTGTTTCATACAGTTCTCAATCATTTCTTTCTGTCAAACGGGAGGGCGCACGCCTGGCTCCGCCAAGCTGTATTGCAATTAAAAAAGAACAAAAGACAAACAAATAAATCCTAATATGAAACATCAGGATCACACGCAAAGGTTGTTATTACTTGTATTTAACTACGTGTACAAATGTTTGTACATTACCTTCGACAGTCCGTCTAGTCCAACAATAGGTTTCTCATCATCTGTTTTGGTCATAGTTGGTGATAGCTAAGGTCACAGTTTATCACAGGTTATCTTTTCATATCTCCAGATATCATGTGTCACTTTCACTCAATTTTTTCTCCTCCCTTGCTACTATTTTTCACTTATTGATCATATAGTGTTGTAAATTTGTGTATACTAAATATGTGAACTTTGTTTGAAAGAGATAAGAGGGGTGTAAATATCAATATTTAAGATTATGTATATGTAAATATTTTTAAATTCTTAGTCATTTTCGTATGACAGTACATTATTATAATATTCAAAGACTGCTGTGAAGCATTCAGTTCAATTAACCTTTTCCGTTGTTGGTTAATTAGTTGATTACTGTATTTCTGTTAGAGTATTTTTTTATATTCTCTTTTCTAAGTTCTTATTGTGCTTCTTTCGTTTATTTCTTAGTAAGTGTCCGGCTGGTGTGTTATTCTAAATAGGTTTTTTTTTCTCAGATAGACAATGAATGTTAATTTACTAATTTAACTAAGATATAATACAGAAATTAAATGCAATCGAAAATAAAAAATAAAGACTCTAAACAAAGAAGCACCAATAAGCTCATGATCTGTCATGCTCTCACAATAATTTCAAATTTTAATAAACAGGAAATTATATCAGATGGATCCAACAACACATACTATATTAAAAAAAAAAGAATTTTGACAAAATGATCGAAACTGGTAAAACAGTATCATCTTCAAAATTGGAGCATGAAAAATGTAACAAATGGTTTAAATCTTGAGTTTATTGGTAATATTTGATTTAGCCATATGACAGGATAGTTGTGCATATTGTAATGACAGATCAAGAAATTAAATCAAGGATATCATTCCTTAGTAAAATATAGCCTTTTTTACATTTTAGGATGTACCTCATATACCAAGCAGGTGAATGAAGTATTTAATAACTCCCTTGAACGTAGCAATAGTTCTCCTCGGAGACATCTCAGCTCACTATAAACATGCTAATGATACCACCACTCTAACAATAAATTTAGTTTGGCAAACAGAAAGCAGAAACTGGATGGATTCCACAAAAAATATAACTTTATACTAATAGTAGAAAATGCTGAGTTTTGAAGAAGAACTGTTACAGAATGACAATCTTGGAATAACCAAATAGTATACTCCCTCTTTTTCAAATTGAGGGTATAAAT
The DNA here is from genome assembly GCA_963971305.1 of Arcuatula senhousia. NCBI lineage: Eukaryota > Metazoa > Mollusca > Bivalvia > Mytilida > Mytilidae > Arcuatula > Arcuatula senhousia. The sequence continues at coordinate 54,502,927 of OZ020304.1, forward strand.
ATAGATACCCATACTTTTGTCATGGAAAATGTAACAACTGGTTTAAATTTTCAGTTTCTTGATACTATTCATTTAATTCATATGACAGGATAGTTGAAAATATCATATTCTAAGTCTGCCTAGAAACTAAAACAAGAGGTGTACTCTTCTTAAGTTACTTATGGGCCTCTTCTTTAATAAACTTTTTAGTCTTTTTTTTAAAGGGGGGATTTATTTGGTGCACAAGTCTTAGACCAGCCTTTGATATATCCATGTAAAAGAGATTATCATCTGAAATTGAGATTTATATAATAATAATCAAGACATTTTATTTTCTTTAATTTTATTTTCATAGTAGTTTAAAACAAAAATAGTCTTTGTTTCAAATAATAACAATACATACTCTTTTTCTTATAAACACATTATGAATTCATCAAGTGCCAGCTACACAGACCATACAAACTAAACCAATGAGCACCCCCATCCATCACAAGCAAAAACAAGAAGCTTACGAAAGGATGGTCCCTGTTATTTAACCCAAGAGACATTATCAAGAATATGTCCAAATGACATGGCATTCCAATTCACATATTTTTTTCCCTCCTATCACTGAACCATGAAGTTGATGCCTGGAGTATAACTTTTTTTTAATCAGCATTATGGATATACTACTGCAGATCAATAGTATAGATGTAGATGTATAATGATTTTTTGTTAGTAAATATCCTGATTCATATGTGTATTAAGTTTCATAATGATAATATTCTTTCATAGAAAAGTATTTTCAACCTGTAAGTAAACCTAAGTATTACAACGCCCCCTTTTCTGTGATCAATCAAGCATGAAGTTGATGAGACAGGTACAATTTAATGATGATTTTTGTTTGTCCATATCCTGATGTATACATGTATCAAGTTTCATACACTTCTCTATTTAATATACATGTACCCGTACTTCGTATGAAATGCTTTATCATAATGCATCAAGCAGTTTAGAAGCTGGTTTTACGAGATTTGTTGATAGTAAACAGACAAGGTAGCATAATTCCAATACACCCCTTAAAAAAATATTAGAATTGGGGCAGATAAGTTGGATTAGAAATAATTCAGCCTGTAGGAAAGGAAAGACACAGTTATATTACATATATTTGGATTTGACTGATTTCAAGTTTCTCAAACATTTGCACCACACTCATAATTCTTTCATCCATTTGTTTATTTATTGGTTCAGGAAATTCTCATAATAAAAATAATAGAAAATAAATATAAAATATTTTTTTTCTCTTTTAAAGTATATCAATTTAAACATGTTCCCCATAAATATAGTGAAAATCGTCAACTTTTATTTTGGTTTTACAGTATTGTAGCTACAAAAAGTTGTTGATTTAAACAGCAAAAGTAAAGCAATAACAGTCGGAAGAAAAAATGAGCTGAAATAAATATCTTGACAAGGAAAATTCAACATTGTTCCAAGAAAGAAAAAACAAATTGGGCAATTGAAGTGAGAGATGTGAATGGGCTAAAAGCTATGAAATTGTTCTGATTAATTTAATTAAGTCATTTATTTTCTGATCAATTTTAACAAATTGCAAATTAATAGTTCAAAACTTAAGTTTTAACATAGGCTGAATCAGATGTGTTTCATAAAGAAACTTTCAATAATTATAGAAGAACATCAAGTATAAAATTAGCAACAATTAATAAATTATTAAATAATATAAAAATACTGTTCAAATCCATTCAAAGTAAAATTACATAATACATGTACATGCAATGCTTGGTTTGAGATTGCAGAGAAAAACTCAATTTATAGAAATGACTTATAGTCTTATATTGCTCTATTGACTACCAATAGAATAGGACTTATATATACAACAAAATAGATTTATAAATTATTTGTCATTTTACAATATCACAATTTATGATTACCATGAATCCCTGTGTGAAACACAACCAGTGTACACTACTGTATAACTGCTATGGTTAAAAAAAATACACAAACAGTTGACATATGATAGAAAATGAGTATTTAGATAAATCCATGGATGGAAATGTATTGCCTGCAAATGCCAAATGCAAGTTTTACATATCAATAACACAGGATGTTTTGAAAAAGGTGTGCATGCAAATGCAATAAACTTTCAAAATAATACTTTGATAATGTTTACCAAAACAAGACATCTGTGAGCCAACACTAACTAATGATACTCCTGCTTTAGCAAACAATGACTTGTGTTATAAATGTAAACAAGCATAACAGAACTATGGATAGACATAGGTAAAACAGTTTATCCCTCCTCATCTGTGGAAAGAAGTAATAAAAATAACAATTCAAAATCATGAAAATTTACATAATAGTTTGGCAAAATTGATTCTTATAGTTCAGGAAAATAATGAAGCTAATGCGTTTAAAACGTCTAAATGCTATTTGTAAGACTGCTATCATATCATAAAGGAGTGGGAGGGATAAGGCCCTTTTTAGCTTAAAAATATTAAGTACTAGTCTTTCTAAAAATCATGCAGAGGGTGATTCATGGTAAATAATAACACATGTGTTTGAACATGGTTTCTAACACAGAATGGTTACCTATTAACAAAAACAACGGCCATTTTTTTCTATGATGTTGGTCATGAGAGATAAAATTTACTTAGATTGCATTATAATTATTGTGAACAAGGGAGATAACTCTTTTCTTGCTATGCATTTCTTTACAATTCAAATCACTGATTTCTCCTTTGATCAATACATCTGTGGAAAACAAACTTGATTTTCAACAATAACACTATATCTTGATTCAGAAAATTTAAAGAAACCCTTGTGTTATTTTTTACCATAAATCACCATTATCATATACCCTGCATGATTCTTAGAAAGACAGATACTTAAAGTTTTGCAAAAGCGTCCATTTCTGCTATGATATAGTGTAAACTCTGCCTATAAGGAAAACAAGTCAAAACAGTTTAATATGTAATACTAAAGCGTCATAATGCCGTCATAATTCTAGTGATTTTAACAATAAATGACAAAATATGAAATTTTTTGTTGTTTTTATGTACATTTTGGACTAGCAAACATTGCCTGCACATGAGAAACAAGTTCATATTTTCAGGGAAGGTTTATATAAGCTATATTAACAACCTGTAGAAATATTTAGTTGTTTCTTTTGTGCGGAGATACTTTTCTAGTCCAAAATGTATCTTAAAACTGCTGGAAATTGATGTAAATTGACTTTTTTTATGAATGAAGGTTAGTTTTATTTTAGATATTTTATCAAAACAATCATTTTAAAATCAAACAATATATTTAGTTTTTCATCTTTTTGATATCAATAAATGTTTTATCAGCATCCAACAAATATTGAGACATAGGTAAACTTTAAGGCCAAAAACAGGTCTTATTGCCCTTACTGCTTTAAAAACAATAAAATTTTATACTTTCACAAATTTGTTGATTTTTTTACAATTTTAAAGTGCATTTAAACAAACAAAAATATATTATTTTCTTCTGACAGCAAATTTCCTTGAATTTCACCTTATTGGTTAATAAGTAGACCTAACAAAAGACAAGAAAGTGTTTCCTTTGTTGTTGGTCCTAATAACCGTGTAAAGCTAAGATAAAAACAAAAATATGACCAGAATAACAATAACAAGGCAGTAATAAATAAATAGAAGAATATCTCCAAACTCATACACCGTCCCACAAGTCTAACATTTCATTTGATAGGTTCTCTAGTCCTCGTAATGTCTTATATGTTCCTGAATAAAATGCCACGTCTGATGCAACTAGTCTGGAAATATACAAAATAATTTAATGAAATCTTTGAAATGTAAAATAGAACAAAACTTACTAAAAACAGGATGAAATTGCAAGTTGACTTTGCATTTTGAGGGCAATTTACAAAACATGTACATGTACTATATGAGTTGGGTTGTTTTTTGTTTTTTTTTCGTACCAGTAAAATTTGCAGATTCATAAAAATAAAGGAAGATCATTATTTTTTCCAGAAACCAACTACTGCGAAAAACAGCGAAATAGATAGATACCCGCAAAAAAAAAAAAAAATCAAATGGTATGTCCCTCTTGTGCCTGTTTTTTGTTGTTGTTGTTGAACATTAAAGAAACCTTTGTTGAACAATTTGGGATAAGACAGATATTCAGCATAAAAATGATTTTGTTTTTTTTCCTATCAAGACAATATGAATCATGACAGATGAAATAAATAGCAGCAGGCTTACAATTTCTGTGTTTTTGTCTGAAGTACAACTGTATTTGGACATTGTACAGAAATTTACATTTGACACTTCACTACTCTCTCAGTTACATGTACTTTTACACATACCCATATTGTGGTCCACCATTATTAGTCACCTCCAACTTTTTTAACTGTAGCCGTAGTAATTCTTTAAAGGAGGAATTAATTCTAGAAAACAATTGCTGAAAATAAAAAAATGATTTCAAACATGATTAACTCAAAATTGATACCTTATACTTTTTCATTTCTAAACAGCTCAATGACTGGATCTGTTACTTAAAATAGACCCCATTATGGGCCAAATAAAGCAAAACTGCCCAATTTGCCAAATTTGATGTGTTGAATAAAGGGGGTACCCAAAATTTTGGCTCAAATAAAATTGTGTTGTTTAATTTTCCCCAAAAATCGTAAAAATATGTACTTTAGTCAAATTAATCTAATTGAAAATCTTAAGAAAATCGAACCATAGGATTCTTGAGAAAAATTTGCATTGAACATATAAATGGAGTTTTAACATTTCATATTTTGATCATTGAGAAGCTTGATTTCTTTGAATAAATGTGCCTAACTAAACATTCAGGTGATATTTAAGAGTTATTTTCCTTAGGTGTTCTGTACCCCCTTAAGCGATTTTAATTATCTCTAAAGAAAAGTTAAAATCTTAATGATTTCAGGAAAAATACAAAACATAGATCATAACCAAACAAAATAGAATTTATTTGGACTCACCATACAACAGGCAAATGCTTGCTAAACCTCACATTTCTACCGGTTTCTAGTACTCGCCCAAATTAGTTCTAAATGTATATTATTTTGGGAATGCCTATGTATTGTTTATAAACATACTGAAAAAACTCTTTTTACAAACTTAACATAGAACTAGGAAATCTTTCAGAATATTTGTTTAAAATTTTTAAAATTTCTGCAGCGTGCTTAAACAAGCAGATGAAAATCAGAGACAAAAAAAAAAACAGACATAAAAACTATTTGTTAAAAAACTTGGATATGAAAACTTTTCTTTTAAAATAATTTCATATATTTGATAAATATTAAAGTAGACTTACTTGTATTTGATTCAGTGGCAGAATATCTATCAAGGTTTCATGCATCTTACTAATCTGTTTACATATAGATCTAAAACAAAGTGAGGGCATAGGGGCCTTCACTTCCCACTGAAATAGAGAGTAACAATGTTGTTGGAAACATTCTACACCATGGTCCTAGACAATGATTAAGTTACTAAGTTGTTACTAATTTTTTAGAGACATCTACACTTTCCATATAATTAGGTCCTTCAATATGTTTTTCAGTCTTAAAACAATTGCTAGGGCTATTACAGAGACCAGAATTTCAAACAAAGTATTACTGGATAGTTTGAAATTTTGGTGAGGGTCAAATATTTCATAATTACAGAAAAGGTATCTTATTTATGTGGACATATTTTTTGCTTAATTTTCTATAGGAAATGTATGGATTCATTGGTTTATTCAATTCTAGTTATTTGATTTTTGCACTTCCAAGGGCCATGTCAATTCAGCAGGAATGAAAACCTTACAAAAATTTGCCCATTATATGGTTACATTCAGATGAAACTTAAGCTTTGTTGTTAAGTTTAATGCTATTTAAATGCATCATTTACAAAGGCCACTCAGTATAGGAAATTGGAGAGACTAACAACTTGTGTAAATATGAGTAAGCTATTTTAAAAAAATTACAAAGCCGGATTGAAACACTCCAATGCTGAGGTGATAATGACTATAATAGTTTATCAAAAGTGTGGCAATCTGACCAGAATCTTAGATTCACTAGAAATATTATTTATAACAATATAATGCATAATGACATAATGCAACTTGCTATTAAATAAATACAATTTTGATCTCATAACTAAACAGACAAAAATCTTCAACAGCCTTAGAAAACTCAATATTTCTAATGACTGATACGAAAGAATATGATACTGACCTTGACTAGATGTAACTGTATAACACCTTCCATAACACTGACTAATTTATTGGTTATCTCATCAATATGGTTATTATAATCCTGAAATAAATAATAAAAGACATTTAGTTCAAAACAATTGGAAGTTCAAGTGTTAACAGCAAATACAAAAAATAATGGAAGTCCTATGTTAACATGTTGCATCAGCCACACTGCTGTTCATAGAGATCAATTTATAGGGTTTCATAATAAAGTCATATTGTTGACTAAGTCTTATTACTATCACCAGTTGCAGATAAGTATATCGTAAAACTTAACGTTTAGTTGGATTCTTATTGCCATGGTTGATTGCCATCAACAAAGAAAAAAAAAGGCTAGATTTTGTTAAACAGGAAGTAGAAGAGCATCTGACCTGAAATCAAATCCCTTGTTTATGTGGGACTCCAGCCTGATTCTGTATGAAAATACCAAGTGGCTGTGATAGTAGCTGCTGAGAAAATTGTTACAAAAATATCTTTCCCACCCGCTCGCTGCCCAACATACACCATTTTAAAAACAGATTTTCCACTCTGTGAAATCCGTCCAAAATTGGATGAATAACTTGTATAATGAATTGTCAGACCATGAATATCAAATGATTTAGGTTTGTAGTTTTTTTTTTCATTATGTCATTTTGGATCAAGCAAATATAATGTATATCTCATTAAATAGAGGATAAAAGGCTATGGAATAAGTGTACATGAGACAACCTCTATCAACTGCAATCTAAATATCCACAATGGAAAACAGCAAACAGCCTTCTAGGTGACTAGTGGTAGCTACTTCCCATTTTCAACTAAATTTTCTATCATAGTATACAGTACCAATTTGGGAATAATACACTTTTTCTACAATTATGTAATTGTTGATATATGTTCTTACTTTATGAGCTTGGTCTAAATGTTTCAGCATGTTTCTATTCTTTGCCATAAGTCTGTCATCAAAATGTTGTCGAACTTGTGGTATAAAATGTACTATAAGCTGTAAACATCTTGACGCCAAAGCTAGAAAGAAAGATTGTAGATATTTTAAAACAAAATTATAAATAAGCAGAGTGAATTTCTCTACTGTAAAAAGTCTGTCAAATGTCATGTGACTCAAAATATAATGGACAAACAAGAACAGATTAAGTCCCCATCCATTTAGTGGAAAAAATATAAGGAGGCTTGTTAAACAGGAAGTAGATGAGTGGCACAAAAATCAAGAAATCCAATCCCATAATATGGGACCCTATGATGATACAGCAAAACAAATATTAAGAGGCTTGATAACTATTTGCTCAGAAAAATGTTATGATTAGATTTTTCCGCTTGCCTTTCTTCCCACATCCATTAATTAACCAGGATTTTTAGTTTTGGAAATTTTGTAAAAATAAAAACAAAAGATTATTTTTTATTAATTATTAAGTGTTAACGTTATAAAACAATGAAAGTTGTATACTTGGACTTATTTGCCTTATTTGCTATCAAAACTGTTTATATAATATTAAAAATATAAGTTAAGACAAATACATTTTGTTACTTCTAAGCTTTGTTCAGTGTAGTGCATGCAATACAAATATAGATAAGATTAAACCTACCTAGGTTTTTAGTTGATATTGTTTTCATGCCTAAAAGTTGTACAGCACCAGCTCCTAATATCAACTGACATGTCCTGGAGTTAAAGGTCTGGAATAAAATCAAGTACATGTAGTATTGTGAATAATTTTGTTGTGCACATAGTTACATAAAACAGCAGTTTTCTTTAGTTTAAATGGAAAGTTTTTTGTCCTGTACAGTATTTTATACCAAATACCAAAACTGTCCTTGAAAACAAGTTTTTAATTTAAAAAAAACCTAAACTAATCATTTATCAGATTAATTATAATAAGTTGATTTTTCACTAGTGTAATGCAGCAAAACAAACAAAAATACCCCCCAAAACAATATCTTGAGTGGAAGACCAATGCCAGTTTTCCAAGAACAGGTGTAAGTATTAATTGCTTCTGAAAAAGTGTCTCTAGACTGAATCCCAAGGTACATGTAGCTTCACTCTTTACAGCAAAAGGTTTTAAATAACACTGCATTTCATTGGCCTACTCCCACAATCAATATATTCCTTATTTTCGTATATTGCAATTTATCTCCCATTTACAGAGTTATCTTCTCTTTCCAGAAGGTATTTAATACTAGTTGCTGTGTGGAAAAATAAGTTTTTCTGCATTTATTTTTTAATTTGTCAAAAAATGTCAAAATGTAAAATATGATATTTTGAAAAAGTTAAATAACATGTTTTTCTGATTTAATAGAGTCTGCTAAGCCCTCTGAATAATATTCAAACAAGAGGCTCACAGGAGCCTGAATCGCTCACCTGGTCTTGAGTAACCCTAAACATGTAAACACTTTTCTAGAGCTAAATGAGCTGAACATTTAAGCAAGCAACAGCTTTTCTCTAACTACTAATTAGTTTCATTCTATAGGCCAAATACATGAAAAAAGGTCATTTTAGGGGCCATTACCCCTATAAGGGGTCATCTGACAACTTCGATCCTATGGAAACTTTTGTAGAGCTTTATGAGCTGAACATTTAAGCAAGCAACAGTTTCTCATTATCTGCTATAGTTTTCATTCCATAGGCCAAAAATATGAAAAAACGTTATTTTAGGGGCCATTACCCCTATAAGGAGTCATCTGACAACTTCGACCCAATGGAGACTTTTGTAGAGCTACATGAGCTGAACATTTAAGCAAGCAACAACTTTTCTCTATCTGTAATAGTTTTCATTCTATAGGCCAAAAACATGAAAAAATGCTATTTTTCACCTTTAAGGGGCCGTAACTCCTATAAGGGGTCATCTGACAATTTCGACTCAATGGAGACTTTTGTAGAGCTTTTGATGCTGAAGCAGTAGCGTAGCATCAGATTTCATCTATCTCTTATACTTTTTGATTTACAAGCCAAAAACAGTAGTCTGACCCCCTTTAGTCTATTTTAAGTAACGGTGGCCATGTTGTTTGGATGGCGGTCACCATTTGTGCAATCTTGGTAGCGGACATCCAATAGATGAAGTGTGCAAAGTTTCAAAGCAATCCCTTCAGTCGTTTCGGAGGAGAAGATTTTCAAAGAAAAGTTAACGACGACGGACGACGATGACGGACGCCAAGTGATGGCAATAGCTCACATGGACTTCGGTCCAGGTGAGCTAAAAATTAAATCTTTGTTTTCCCATTCATTGCAATGTAATATACCTTCCGTAATGGAGGACAACTCTTGTAAATGGGAGATAACTCACCATTTACGAAAATGGGGAATACTTGAACAACGTCATATGCCTGCATTTATAACATGTGTAATATAGAGTGTGTGCAATGGGAGATAATCAGGATTAATCTATGTCTTACTTTTAACAGCTCTACAAGTCTAGTGAGGAGATCTGGGGCAGCAGAGGGTATATCATCAACACACTGACAATATTCTACCATCATCTTTAATAACATTAAAACAGTCCTGAAAAATAAAACAAGACTCAATTCAGAATTCATCTTCAGAATAATTAATAATTTACACAATATTTTCTACAATCAATTCTTTTATATTTATTTAAAGCTTTATTGGAATCATTTTTGTAGTTTGAATTGAATGCAAGTTGTATATGTATATACTTTTAAGGTCTGCTTCAGATTTGGATCTACTTCTCGAAAACAATTTTCTCACAAAAGGCTGTCAACACAGCTTTATGACAAAATTCATGATTTCAACTTTCCAATAGTCAACTTTTCCTTCTAGTGTAGCAATATTATGTCTGCTTCAGTTTATGGATTTTATGTATGACAATTGATTCAGAGCTTGATGACTTACATAAATTTCCTTGGCAGAGTGTCAGACATTGCTAACAAAAGGTTATGTTGCTCCTCTGTTACTGTCTCCACTCAAGTAATTTTACAACAGACATCATGGGTTCAAAGACAAATATGGGATTTCTATCTCTCAGATGAGTGCAGATGTTCGTTTGTCAAAGGATTTTGTTCCGTCTTACTTATAAGGATTTGACACTCTAAATTGACAATTGGCGGCACAACAGACGTGTTATAGCAAAAAGCAAATGCCTACTCATCTGGAGCACCTGAGTAAACTCTCATTACAACTGGAGTCAACATTGTTTTTGTGGTTTTTTTTTCGTGCTGTTATCATTCATATTTACTGGTTGTTGTTGCCCTTTCAGACTTTTGAAACTCAAATGCCACATTGCCGCCTCTTTGCTTCTTGGAGTTCTACCTAACATGTTAGATTTTAACCTTTAATCTATTTTTAGAAATATGGGAACAATATCTTACCCTACAACTGTGAAAGTTTGATCATCCACTCTCAAACAGTCTGATGGTTTCTTATCTAGAAAAAAATCTGTCAAAGTAAAAAATGGCCGGATTTCGTTTTAACAGGAAGTAGGTGAGGGACATACCTGAAATGGTATCCCACGTAATGGGACCCCACCCTGATGCTGTATACCAAATATCAAGTGGCTGTGATTAGTAGTTGCTGAGAAAACACTGTTAGGAAAATTTCTTCCCCACCCGCATGCCGCCTACCACCCGCACGACATTCACCATTTTATAACCCAGATTTTTTTTATCCGTGAAATCCGGCCAAAAATATATATAAAGATTACATTACAGGTTATTATAATGAAAATATTTTAGTACTAATAGAATACAGTAAGGACTTAGCTGCCACTCAAAACTTTGAAGTTTTCCTGACCTAGTGATGTGGGGCTACCTATTAAACACTCCTCAAACATGAAACGCATCACTTACTTTTAGAATTAAATCTGGACCATTTTAAATTTTGTTTTACATTTTACATACATGTATACAGTAAAATCCATTTTAACTGAAATTATAATAAATGGAAAACATGCCTAAACAACAAGTTTTAAAGTCCTTATCATGTTAAAATTGCTATATGTTCTAAAAGTGTTTAAACAGAGCACCTTTCTATTTTGAATTATATAATTCTCCAGTTCAAAAAGGGGGTTCATTTTTGCAGGTTATACTGAATAAATTACCTTTATCTTTTCTGTCTGGAATGGTTAGTGTACCTATGGAAGACAAAATGTACATTATACATTCAGTTCAATCACATGTCCAGCCTATACATGTATGTAATAAAACAACTCCATAATTACATGTATGCAATTTCAAAAATAAAAGAAACATTGATCTACAATTTCACAATAATTTTTTGTTCACATTTACTTTAGTTAAAACATTTGTCTACAACTCCATAATATATTTTCAATTATTTTGTTCCTCTTTCTTAATTTTTCATGACAGGATTTACTGATTAATATGATTGTACATCTAGAAAGCAGTTCTAATCTTTTTGCAAATTGTTATGATAAAATATGGTTCTTGCTGATTTCTGGATACAAGGTTTGGACATAAAATCTTTGCATTTAATGCTCCAGGAAAACTCTCTTAAGATTAGAAAATAATAAGAGCATATTATCATTTTACTGTATATTTCTACACAGTAACATCAAGTAAACGTTTCAATCTGAAATAAGATTTTTGAATAAAGCCTACCAATTAACATAAAAAAATACAAATTGATACTTTTAAAATGCAGTCATTATTAAGCTTAAGAAGTAGAAAATATAGCTGTGCCCATTACCCTGCTATATTTTGCTTTGAAAGAATAAGCCATTTAAAAGAATTACTTGTAGCCATTTAAGAACTTAGAGTTTGTTACATAATGTCAAAATAACAAACAGGTACATGTCAAAAGACAAAATGCTCCACCTTGCAACATTGAAAATCGACTTTAATCTAAAGTAAATCTACAGACAGACCAAACACAATATGTTCCTCTACTTTTGTTAGTGGGGCATAAAACTACAAATTTAAACATTAACATTTTAATTTTGTGATTATAGCGAGCACAGCTCGTAGCGGAGAGCTCTACAGCAAGTTGCCGTAAAAAATTTGCCTAATGCTGATATTGATTTTTTTCGTCCAGATATGCTTCTCACAATTTCACGTGCACACAGTTTCGATGTGAATTTGAAAATAATTACCAATTTTGCTAATCGCCTTCCAAAATTTTTCTTTGTAAATATAAAACAAGGAGAAAAATATTCTGTTGACGATGACTTACTTCATTTAAGTAAAACAAATTTTATTCAGTTTTTTACAGTTTTTTACATTTTCTTTTTTTATGCTCATTCGCCCCAAATACCTCGTCCCAAACTGAACGTTCTAGAAAATGAACTGATTAAAATAAAAATAAATACGTTCAAAATTGGCATCAAAAGTGTCCAGGTCTTTTCGGGAATGGGGTCCTCTAGATATTATAATATTCTGAATTCTAAACGATTTTATTCCTCAATTAAGGCGTGGAACTCCGTCATATGAGGGCCAAAAAGAGGATCCATCTGTGATGTTTCATGGTATAGGGGGAGCTTTCTTCAACTCAAAAGGTATGTAAAAATACAATTAACCTGTTCATTGACATCTTATATTTTTGCTGTGCTCGCATTTAGGCAATGCCTATCTCATATTACATGTATTTGACATCAATAAGAAAGAATTTCATGATCCTAAGTCATTGTACTGTTTCCTCAAAACTACTTAAATTTGTGAATGATGGAATATCTGTTGCAAGAAATAGTAAAAGCACTAGCATTTGAATAGTTTAGAAACATTTATCATGCAAGCAAAATTCTTTAAAACTAAAGTAACATAGCTTACAAGAGGGCTCAAAATCTGCAAAATTTAAAATTAGTGAATAAATCAAGAATTTGTTCATTGCTGTATAGACCTAATCTAAAAACTCTACTTTAGATTTTTGTATTAGTAAAAGCATAATTTATCACCATACTTGGAGAGTTAGAGAATATCTATTTTTTTCCTTTCTTTTAAGGGCTGTTCCAAAAACTAATAGTAAATTAAGTCAGGAGAACCACCCATAAAGTTAAATTTGATATTTTTTTATTGTTCTTACAAAAATCTTCCTGGAATCACCATCACCTTCATACTGTGAATTCCTTTTTATTCGTGGGGTACCAATTTTCGTGGTTTTCGTGGGTAGGCTGATCCACGAATTTAAGAATCCAACGAAATATTAACTTGTTGGAATTGCTATTTTGTGGTAAAAACCTTGGATATGATCTACTTTGTAGACCGATACTATATGGCCATTCAAGTTTATTTAAATTGTTTTCAAGCTATTGGGGAACAGACATACCTTGAATATTAGCTTATCAATCATTAAATATATCTTGGAAAAGCTTTTGTAATGTTTATTTGGCAAAACTCAAACGATTTTATTGTTTTTAAAGAATAACTACACTTCCGGTTTATTGAAATGTTTTGTTGTAAAGTGTTCATTTTCAATATTCTTGTGTACTGAATATGTACATTGGAAAAAAAAATACTGAGTACATAAAATATAAATTGAATTTTTTTTTTGAATTGTCAAAATCATAAACATGTCCTGTCACCAGAAGCCATAAACAGTTCCAAATCGTTATACAAACACCCTTAGGATAATACCCGGATCGCGAGTTCCAAAATAGCCGCCATTTTACCTCGATTTTACTGGAAAACTTGTACCTACTCTGTGATAAATTAAACAGGGAAACCCTGTCCTTTCTCTCCAATCCCTTGGAAATGTTTGTTTTTATATTTCTTTAATCATTACAAATTGATGAACAAAACTTTTTATTCAATTTCTTTCAATTTTTCCTAAAATAAATCGGTAAACATGTTGCTTCCAATACTCCCAATGTTCTGACGTCAGATCTTACCTCAGTTGACCTTTGACATTTGGACATTCTAATATCCGGAATGTTCCGGAATGGATTCACTCGCGATTGGTCTATTTAAACAATGTTAATCCCTTTGACCATCATAAATCAATTAAGTCTTGCCAGGTGTTTTTCACACCTTTACAGCTTAATTAATGAGATACTCAAACTCTTTTACACATTAATCATTGGCAATTACATAATGAGGAAGAAAATTAATTGGCATATGTTCATTTAAGAATAAAAAGTTAATACAGTGTTCTCCCCAGGGCCTTATAGCATCTCGGGACCGAGACGCTATCAGATTTTACCGAGATGCTATCGGTCTGTACCGAGACGCTATAAAATTGCTTAAAATTTTTTTAAAATGAAGCCATTCAGGACCATTGGGTAATTGACAGCTTTACAACCCAAAGCCAATTATCAAATATATGATTGGTCTGTTGTCAATTAATTGAAAGATATCGATTTTAAACTAATTAGACTTGATTACAGGTGATTTGCCGATAGTAGGCACCAGCAGCGAGTGTTTAATTTTGGTTGGACAACCAATCAGAATTGACCAAAATAAAAACAAACACAAGCCATGTGTTTGATACACGTGGGTTTTTGAACTTGCAAGAAAAATAAATGAAAACCAAAACTAAAAGCCTGATCAAGATAAAAGAATGATTTTTTACCTTAAACTATGAATATTTGAATCCTTAAACATCCTTATTTACGATTATACAGTCCAAAACATTGATTTCACACATTTGATTTTGGCAGAAAATTACATAAACAAAGAAAGACAACTTTTGGGCAAAAGGGAGATAACTTAAAGGCAGTGGCTATTGTGTACAAATTACATGTACCATTTATTTTTTTATATGGTACATGTCAGCAAAGTTATTTATTCAAAGCAGATTAAGAATGAAATATATTCATGATCTCAATAAAAGTTTAATTATTTCTATTTCAGGCAACTTCCTGTCCCTTTCTCTCCCATTTTAATTTAGGTTGTGAGTCATCACATACAACATAATATTTATAATTAGACTGATTATCTTTTCCCACCAAAGAGAATTAAACATATATATATAGTCATATTTTACAAGGTATTGACTGTTATTTTCCAGTCATGCATTACAACTCCCCCTCCTATATAATTTTAAAAAGTATTTCTGAATCATGTTTTGTATTAAAAGGGGGGGGGGTTAATTGAGATACATTTAAAATTAAACTATAAATAAAACATGAACCAGATGTCAATCGACGCGATTCGTTTTCCTTCAGCTGAATCTTGTTTACGCAAAATGTGATGCTATCCAAAAATTCTGGGGAGAACACTGTAATATACAAATAAAATGATCCCTTTCATGTGCTGAAAACATAAACAGATCAACAAATACCACCAATTGTTTTTCTTCAAAATAAAAAATCCACGAATTTATGAAACCACGAACTTGCAAAATTTGGGCAAACCACGAAAATTGATACCCACGAAATTAAGTACTTTCACAGTAAATTAAAAGAAATTCCTACCAACGCAACCTAAAATCTAATTCTGGAACAGCTCTTAACTGACAGTCAGATATCTTATGAAAAACCATGACCTTTGAAATGATGAGTTCTCATGACATTTGAATAAAAAAATTGTAATGAAAAACCATGACTTCATATTAAAAAGAACAAGGTCATGAAAATCCATGACCTTTCAATTATATTTTTGTGATGGAAATCCATGACTTGAAAATGTTATAAAGTCATGAAAAATCATCATTTTCAATGATAATGAAAAATCATTAATTTTTTAAAGTCATGAAAAACCATGACAAAACAGTTTTACACGAAAGAAACTTTGGTAGAAAATGGCAGAGTAACTCTGAATATAATTGCGAGGAACTTCGAATCTGGGACTGCAGATACGTTCTTGAATAATTTCAAAACATCTTTATCAATTTGGTTTTGAAAGAATTTGGTAAAATAAAGTGAAGAAATGCCATTTTTGTATATCATTTGTACCACTGATTTTGTCGATTTTTTGGCAATTTCGTTGTTTCCGACAACAATAAATGGATGACATGAAAAACAGAAGTAACTTGACCGAGTTCAGAATCCGGATATACAATAATATCTGAATAGACAGTTTTAATTTTCATGAAATCAGAGAAATCTAGTGCTGATGGAAAAAGGGTGAAATGTCATGAAAAACCATCATTTTCTAAAGTCATGGTTTTTCATTAGATATCTGACTGTAACTAGAAACAAGTAAATTGTATTAAAAATTGTATTTGTTAAGTGATTCAAAATATTGCACAGATATATTAAAAACTAGCACTTCATGATGCTAAGAAAATTAAATGCACACAGAACAGTTTTAGCCATTCCAAAAAAAATATATACATTGTATATGGTATGAAAAAATGTAAATATATTAAAATATGGCACTTTACCTGTTCTAGATAAATGATCAACTAAATCTTGGAATTCAGCCGGAACATCGGCCTGCTTCCATCTCTCATTATCTATTATCAGACTGAAGAAATAAACAAGAGAACTTTTCAATAAAGTAGCTTAAACTTGGCAAGTAAATGCTGCTTTTAAATATTCTATAGATATATAACTTTGTAAAAAACATACATGTTCATAGTTTGTAATTAAAAGTCATTGTGGACAAAAATTATTCTTTTAGTTAATCAAACCTGAATACATGTATTTAAGTGCTTTAATTAAACTGTGTCTTCCATGAAGATAGTTAATTTCAATGGGAGTTGTTCTGCCTAATAAAATTTTAGATGTTTTCTTTATTTCAAGGGGGGAACATTGTCGTCTTCAGAAAAAAATGTATGCAGTAAATAATTTCTCCACTCTGAATTGTAAATTTTTGTCTAACATGCCCATCTAGGCTCATACCTGGAAAACAGAAAATAACTATCTTGAGCGAAAAAAACATTTAGTCCACTTATTACTGAAGAATGTTTATTTATATGGAAATTTACACAATAATTGCCTATTGTATTATAACATGGTTTTGTTGAAGGGTAATATGCCTACCTTAATTTCTGTTTTCTGTCCTCATGGAATTTATTTACAAATTTTGTAGCCTACAATGTAAAATTAGTACTAAAATATTTTGTTTTTGTGTAATTTTGATTTCCTCTCAAAACAACAAAAATAGGGCATGTAATGGGACATTAAATGATACCCCGCCACGTTATAATATCAAAAGTTCATAAAATTTGATTTCAAAGTGGCCTATCTCAAAAACTGTTTTTCGGATCATGCTTGAAATTGAACTTGACCTGTATTTTATTGTACTCAATAGCTGTACAAAATATCATTTGAATCCCAAAACGCATTTTCAAGTTATTGGTTGGAAACACAAAATTTCATGAAATTTGATCTATTTCGAAAACTATTTTTTGGATCATGCTGGAAATCAAACTTGACCTGTACTTTATTGTACTAAACAGCTGTGCAAAATATCATTCAAATCCTTTGACGTGTTTTCAAGTTATTGGTCGGAAACCTTTGGGGGACAGACGGACGGACACCGAAAAAAACTGAGGGTATAACATAATAACCTGCCACTTGGTGTGGCGGGGTATAAAAACAATTACATCTGTAAAATGAATATAAATTGCTTCATTAAAAATGTTACAGTAAAAAAAAATCTAGACAGACACCCATACAGTCTGACAACAAAGAGAATGAGAAAACCATAAGGCTTATGCATCCTCGATGTGGATAATTCTCAGATCAATTCATGTTCTATTTTTGGTGGAAAAAAGCAATGCAAAGAAGGTCTAACCATATAAAAACAACCAAGACTTCAAAGTATACCTGTGACTGTAAACTGATACGTAAAGATGTACTCCTTCTACCACAGACTTGTTCACAATCTGATACAAAATTCTCTATAGTCCGAGAAAGCTGTACAAACTCGGTCGTAGATAATCTCTCTAAAAACCCATCCTAAAAAGAAGGGAAAACATGTCTTTCATTAAAATATGCAATTCAAAGATAATCTAGACTTTTTTGTCAAGGCAATACTTGAAATCATTTCATGAAATGGTTATTATGAAACAGTAAGATAAGTTGTCAGTTACAATTTGTGTGAAAAAGAAGTTGGTTTACAGGGAAAGGCATTTTAATTTTTCATAATATGCTGACATTCAAGCTCATAATGATTTAATCAAAAACAATGATGTTGACCCCACTAGTATATGCATAATTCTATGATAATTTTTATATGCTCATACCCTGATGTATTAAAATGTGTAATCATTTTCATGTTGGTATCATTCTTCTCTGTTAGAAATGTACCTTAAAACTATAGGTAAAACTAAGTGTAATACCCCTTTATTTTTGCAATCAATTGACCATGAGGTTGATGAGACAATTAAATTTTTACAGTAATTCTTGCTTACTCATATCCTAAGTTTCATAATGATACCATACTTTCTTTATGGTAAAGTAATTTAAACCTGTATATAACCTGATTTGGGACATAAGAACAGACCAACACTTTATACCCCTCTACTTTCGAAGACGGGGCATAAACAATTTTTTCCTCATTAGTAAAATCCTATGTGTTTTACTTTAATAGCCTTTAGATTGTATACAAACTGATATGGTTGCTAAATAATAGTAATACATTAATCAAATTTAATTTCTTTTTTTTTTCCTGTGTAGAAACACCAAGTTGAAAAACAGAAAAGAAACTAAAATACCCCATATACAAACAAACAAACAAACAAACCAAGCATTCAATAAAAATATAACTTTATAACAGGGCTATAATCTTCCAACAATCCAACAAAAGTAATTGGAAAAAAATAATCAATTAAAGATCAAAATGCAGAAAAAATTGCTATCCTTAAAAATAACGCTACCAAAACAAGACACTCACCTTCATCTTATAGTTAAAAATAAAATTTGAAATTGTTTGTTTAATATTTGATGAGTGTATTGACCCAAAAAGCAGTTTATACATGTATGTATCTTAGACCGAAAATATCCCTCTCATAGTTCTTAACATATGAGATACAGTGTATATACATGTATGTATTTAAAAAGATAATAATTATACAATGCGTTTTCTAGTCTACTCTGAAATGTAAGGTCCTGCACAAAAGGAATTTGATGTCTAATTATTTTAAAAGATGAAACTGTATATAAATCTAACCATGCAACTTTTAAACCTTTTTTAAAGTTTTTAAATTTTAATGGAAAATGAGCATGATGAGTATTTGCAGATGGTGAGGTAGTCCAATAACTTATTATCGTTCAGTACAAATACTGACCTTTGACCTTGCTACAATGACCTTGACACATCTGTCATGGGCATGATCACAGATTGCACAAATCATATCACTTAGAGCACTCTGTACTCTGGAATAGTCCTCATCTGATATCAACATGTCTGTAACATCCTCACTTCTGTAACAGATAATTACATGTATTAACAATATAATTCCTACAATGTATGTTGGCCTATTGTAAAAGTAACAACTTGATGCTTGCTGTCTTTCAATGGAATTATGCATACGAGGTATAACTAAATTAATTGTCTTTAGATTGCTGTGATAGCACCATGCATTATTATTTATTGTAGTGAAGAATATGTTAAAGGTCTTCCTTTTTGTTGTTCTTGTTTTCATTTGTTTTGTATATGTTACAGGTCCTTTTGGGGGGGGGGTGGTGTGGTGTGTGTTCTTGTTTTCATATGCTTTGGAATTAATAGTTAAGGTTATCAAGTTATGAAAGTACAAAGAATCAAAATAAATAAACTATTCTCAGCATCATATCTGATAGATGCAAAAAAAAATATTCAGGCCCTATAAAAGTTTTGTTTTTATTCCTGAACTATTGGGGTAACAACATAGATAAATGGCTTACAACTCAATTTCAACCTTTATTGAGTCTGTGTTTACAATTGGTTAACTTTATGCACACAAAATATATGATTCAATATTTACACAGAGACATGCAGATGTGAGGCCTCCTCCATAGGATTATGTAAGTCTTCAGTGGGTGTGGCCACAGGACTGGGGGCTTTGGTCCTTCCTGCTGATATACCTATCACATCACTGATCACACCATGGAATGTCTAAAAATAAGATACAGTGTTAAAATTTTACATACAAGTTATTTTTCTTTCCGATAAGGAAACCCATATCTAGAATGTCTCAAGCTTTTTCTATATCATACAACGAAAAAGGTCAATGAATGTTCAGGCAAACTCATAAGAAACTAGATAATGTGTCTATGAGCCACAGGATGGCCCTCCCGTTCTCGAAATATCATTGACCCTCAATGTATTACCTGGGATATGGACCTTTACCAAGAAATTGATCAAAAGTATTCATGTGTAAAATATAGGTCGCTGTGACCTGGTGGTTGGTGCCATGTTACCAAGACTCATCGAGTAGTGAAATATTATTGACCCCTAACATGTAGTATTCAAGATATGGACCTTAACCAAGAACTTTACCAAAGTCATTCATGCGTAAAATATAACTCACAGTGACCTCATTTCTAGTGGATGGTTTCACCTTACCCAAGACACATCTAGTGGTGAAATATCATTGACCATCAACATGTAGTATCTGAGATATGGACCTTAACCAAGAACTTAACCAAAGTCATTCATGCATAAAATATAGGTCAAAGTGACCTAATTTCTAGTGGGTGGTGTCACCTTACCTAAGACACATCTAGTAGTGAAATATCATTGACCCCCAACATCTAGTATTTAAGTTATGGACCTTAACCAAGAATTTAACCGAAGTCGTTCATGCATAAAATATAGGTCACAGTGACCTAATTTTTAGTGGGTGGTGTAGCCCTACCCAAGACCTATCTACTGGTGAAATATCATTGACCCCCAACATCTAGTATCCGAGTAATGGACCTTAACCAAGAACTTAACCAAAGTCATTCATGCATAAAATATAGGTCACAGTGACCTAATTTCTAGTGGGTGGTGCCACCTTACCTAAGACACATCTAGTAATGAAATATCATTGACCCCCAACATCTAGTATCCAAGTTATGGACCTTAACCAAGAACTTAACCGAAGTCGTTCATGCATAAAATATAGGTCACAGTGACCTAATTTCTAGTGGGTGGTGTAGCCCTACCCAAGACCCATCTGGTGGTGAAATATCATTGACCCCCAACATCTAGTATCCGAGTAATGGACCTTAACCAAGAACTTAACCAAAGTGTTACGGACGGACGTACGGACGGACGGACGGACAAGGGTAAAACTATATGTCCGATCCACATACGTGGTCGGGCCATAAAAATAGACATTTCCCTAAAAAAATTCATAACTGTTTGAAACTGCATAGAACCTGCTGTCTTTGTGTTGCATATGATCAAAGCTAAATTTGGCATTTAATTTAGAACCATTTGGTTTTGAGGTGCTATGTTTAAATGCCTTTAGTTGCTAATCTTTCCAAAGTAGTTGGATTAAATACTGCTGACTTTATTCCTTGAAATTTGCATATTTACTATTTTAATTTTAATTTTAATTTTCATTCTTAACTTAGTTGGTGGTTAATTGTCAATATTATAGTATTATTGCGTTAAGTTTTCCATATTGGCTGAGTTATTGGTCCAATATGGCTAGCCTTGGACCAATAACTCAGCCAATATGGATAACTTTACGCAATTATACCTTTATTGACTAACCTGACCAATATGGCTGACATGCCATATTGACTAGTCCAATATCCAAATTGGACGGATAAATTGCATATTGGCGTAGTTTTGTGTTTATATAATATAGGCTGTTTTCATCATATTTAGACAAATATTTTTATGTTTGTCAATAACAATAAAGATGAATGCTATTTTCTATGACAAATTTGTTACAAGGGGAAGACAGCTATATTGTAAGAAAAAAGTATAAGATAAATAATCTTTGTCACGGTATTATAAGGCATTTACACAAGGCATTGTACAATGTACAATACTGACAAGCTATTTGAATTTTTTTTCCCTTTTTATAGTTTTGACATACATGTATGTTGTGAAACTGAGGCTCAAACTAAATAAAAAGTTCTCAAACCCTTCACCCCACCAACAGATGTCTTTCTATTCTAAAATAATCTAAAACTCTTCCCTGTAACTTACTTGTGCTCGTTTAAGAAGCACCAGAAGGTTGGAAAAGATTTTACTAAGTAAATCCATCCACTGTTTATAGTCTAGCATCCTCATTTGATCTCCAAGACTGAAATGACCAGTTTACAAATCATTAATTTTGCTTTATGTTTTTATGCAAAGTTCAAGTAGCAAGGTGGTTACAGCAGTTCAAAATGTACTTGATGCATGTTGTTTTGGATGAAAAAATTAAAAGACTATTTACACCAAACATGTTATAGCTAATCAAATGTTCCATTCCCCCAAGCTAAACAGGAGTTCATCAAGGTACTTTGGAGTACTGGTGCTTAATCTATCTATAGAATGTTGTAATAATAGAAGTTAATCTCTTTGATCAGTTAAACTCGCACATTCATTGAAAATGAAAACTACTCATAGGTAGATGATTTTTACCTGAAGGAAAAAAACTCCTTTCTCCGAAAGATAATTGCTTATATCTATGATTGTTGCAACAAAATAATATTTTTTTTTATGAATTTAATGCTTTAAACAACTCTTTGACATTTATCTTTCACATTTTCTTTTATATAAATACCTTTTTTGAGCTTTTTTTTCAATGTGAAATTTTCAACAGGTAAATCTTTTATACTAGGAAATTTTTTCCTTCATACAACAAGATAATCTCCTCTCTAAAGATATGAGTTTAAACTGATCAGAGAGATCAACTTCCATTGTAACACATTCAATAGGAGGATTAAGTACAGGTACTCCAAAGTAACTTGATGAGTCCCTGTTCAGCTTGGGGTAATTAATAATTTTATTCGCTTTAACTAACAAACAAATTTTTAATCTGTTTTGATGACTTCTTTCAAATATTTTTTTTTGGAATTTCAATATATGACACCTCAATACCAAGAAGCTTAGTTCTGACAGTTTTTTTTATGTTTCATTTTAGAAAGTAGTGTGCTATATAGTGTTTCGGTATGTCCTTCTGTCCCAGGTTAGGCTAACTTTCAAGTTTAAATTACTGTTCCATGAAATATATTGCAAGGTGGGGCATCGTTTCTTCAGGAAATATTTTTTAAATATGATTTTTGTCATAGATACATCAAATAATAGTATAAGATTTTACTGAACTCTCATTTTTGTTTCAAAGAATCTGACTCCAAACATAACCAACTTGAAGGTGATTGAAAGGTTCATACCTAGTAACATTTTCATCTGAAGTTTCTACGTTTTCAGCCTCTGAGACAACCTCCACAACTGTCTATAAGAGAAAGATATCAAAACATAATATAACAATAAATGTAACATATGAATCAGTTTTCTTAGTGTGAAGAAGCAAGGATCGGAGATATTTGTAAAGCCTACAGGCACTTATGACGAAAGAAACTATTGAAATATAAATAACTTCATTAATGGAGGAGGGAATTTTAGTACAGTTCTATAAACATATTACTTTTTACATGTAGTACAAAAACAATATTTGAAAAAGACAGTTAATGTTTATGGCATGGTGGCGTTCTGGTGTAATGGTTAAGGTGGTGAACTGCCGACTAAAAGGTCAGGAGTTTAAATCCAGGAGCCAGTACTATTGGGTTGTGTCCTTGAACAAGATACTCAATTGTTCCAGTCAACTCAGATTTCAATAAGTATGTGGTTGGATTGTGATTGAAATGCTGCATAATTACTGTAAGAGACTCAATGTAGCTTCAGCTGTATACTCCATTAAAAGTTGGGAATGTTCCTTGTGCGCATAGCCCATTGACAATAGATGATGGATTGTGAAGCCCCTTGAGACTAGCTAACTGTTGTGAAAAGCAGTGCATAAGAAGAGGATATCATAATAAGTATTACTGTGAGCGAGCTCACAAAAGGATACCCCCCGCTACATATTGCACTCTGTACTGCCAAAAACACCCTTAAGTCCAATTATCTCCCCTGAATGATGTCAAAGAGCAATGAAAATTCTTCAAGCACATTTACATATGATGTACTTTCTACATGAAAAGTTTCATCAAATTCCATCAAAAAGTTTAGGAGGAGTTGCGCTTATGAGGTATGTGGACAGACGGACGGACAGACAGACAAGATTCCTATATACCCCCCAAGCTTTGTTTGCGGGAAGTATAATTAATAATTTTCAAATTTATGACAAAAGTATAACCACCATACCTGTTTTACAGTAGCTCTGACAGAAGTAAAGGCTTCTTCCCTATACATGTCCACAAAGTTAAACTTGGCTTTCCTGATCATACCAAATACTAAAGACACTAACTTCTCCTGTAACAAAATAGGAAAAATAGGGTATCAGCTGAAAAATATTTGGAAATTTGCAACATGATGGGTTTGCTATAGCAGGCAGGAACCCCTTTCTCTTCCATAGCACCTGATTTCACTCTTGTTACGACTCGAGTTCATGTTGTTGATTTCCGATCAGTTGATTTTATGTTTTGTGTTTCTTTGTGCTGGTCTTGTTCGTGGTTACTGGTTTTTTGTTGCCATTTCAGACTTTTGACACTCAAATGCCACATTGGTGCCTCTTTGCTTCTTTCAAAGTAATTTTTTAGAATTTGTGTCAAATTTTCGAGATCCTCTTGGTTTGCCCATCTATTTTGCTTGAATCTTTTTGCCGATGGACCCCCTATTTTTTATTTCTTATTCAAATATATATACATGTATGTGCGCTGAATATGCAATTGACAAATTTTTATGAAATTTTATTTACTCAGTCATACATTTTAGAAGGTTTAAAGTTGTCAATTAGCGGCAATGCAAAAGCTATGACAACTCTAGAGAAATCCTTTTTCTCGCCAAAATTATAAACACTTATATCATGAAAATCAGCACATGAACTTACATTTTTTTCTTGCTTATTTTGATTATTTGAACATATTCTTTAAAAATAATGCAAATTTACAATTTTTTATTTACTTTTGGATAGAAAAGCAAACCCCCTTAATCATTGCTCATCAAAAGATAAAAAAAGACAAAGTTCCAACATGGATAAAAATATGGAAATTATGCTAGTCACCAATTGTCTATTTCTATAACAAGTTTTTTTTTCTGTCATGTTTTTGTTTTAGAATTTCCTTTTACTGCTTTTTGCTAATTTAGAATAACTACAAAGGTAAACATTATTTTTATTGGTACAAAAGCTGTGTGAATGTTATCTTTCATAAGCCTTATGAAAGCTAGTTAACAACTTCTTAATCAAAATGAATGTCTTAGATGTGTATTCAGATATCTTTTCACTGTTGATTCTTATATTTTCCTGTGGATCTATTATTGTGGTTTTAACCTAAAAAGACATTCGGTTGCATTTTTGATTTCATGGTTCATGGATGTTACCAGAAGGAGCCAATATATAATTGACCCTTTGTTTTTTTTTTTTGTGATTTAATAACTGCACCTACAAAAATTAGTACTCAATAAAAAAAAACCACTGAAGTATATCTAGTACCTCTTCCATTAAAGGAATTGTATCTGTGACAGGTCGATTCAAATCTGCAGATATACATTTAGCAAAGTCTTCCTGTAACATCTTTTCTATCAGATTCTCCATCTCTGCTAACTGGGATCCAAGATGTCTGAAAGATAAATGTCATTACATAAAACCAAGTTGACTATAATATTTTGGCGTTTGAAGAAAAAAGCATTAAATTATTTCTTAGAATAAATCCTCTTAATACAACTTTTTAAAATAAAATTTTATAAGAAGGCCATAATGAAATAATTCCTAGAGGGGGGTAATTGGGCAAATTTTATTTTTTATTTTTTATCCATTTTCATGAAATATGCTGCCATTTTAAAGAAAAAAGACCAGAAATTGACATTTTTTGCTGAAAAGTCAAAATAAATTTTTTTGAGGGGACTGAAAAAATTGGGGCGGGAGGGGATGAGAATCTAGGATTTATTTTTATATTGGCCTAAATAATAAATATTTTACAATGTCTTTTGAAATGAAACACATACAAGTGTTCTTTTTAACTGTAACATTAATTGAACTATCATGTTGAAAAAATGCATTTGGACCAACATGACCAACATATTTTTCAATTTTTCTAGTTGTTGACAATTTTTTTAAGGGGTTGGAATAATTCTTTTTTTTAGATAAATGACCCCTTACCTAAAACTATGAACCCCAGTCAGTTCCTTTCACAATTTTTAGAGGTACTAATCCTGTACTCAAAAGGTTGTTTAATGATCTTTTACTTGAAGAATTGAGCCCAGTTAAATTTTGACATAAACTTTGAAAATCCCTTACCTGAAACAATGAAACCCAGCTAGTTCTAGACATCATTCTTCTTAAGCTGATCAGGTATAATGTTGACCTACCTGAAACTATGTACCCCAGCCAGTTCCTGACTTAAGACCTCCTGTGTGGTTGATATGAGGTCTAATGCCCCAGCAAACTCATTAGTGGACAGTAGTAGTTGTATGGTAGGCTGTGTCTGATGTACTGTAGCCATCATCTTCAGCTAAGGATAAAAAAATCTTGATGATCAAAATTTTAAATAACATTCTAAAGATATGTAAAATAAGCAGTTTTTTGCAAGTAAAAGATATATAGATCTGTATTTGGTTGGGTTAATAATTTGGTTTACTACGCAAAATTTGATACATGCCTGTCCTAAGCCAGAAATCTCTATCAAAGCTTATGTTTGTACTTATCATCTTTATATTATTTGTTCTTTCTTTGGAAAAGGGTCTTTCTTTGGAAAAGGGTCTTTCTTTAATAACTTAAATGAGTAGCTTTGAATCTACAGCATTATATTTTTAATCTAAGGCCCAATCGCAAAACAGTGAGCAGCGACCACTGGTCATATTGAAGGCTGCTTGCTGTATTCATGAGGATTTGTTTAAATTGCTGTCCCTAAATGCATGTTGTGTCATGTACACTTATTCCTTATCTCATTATTTTCTATTTTTTCTGTTTTTAAATATCATACTTTCATTATTGTCTGTGGCTGCTCTTACCATGTAGCCCATTTAATGCTATTAAAACATCAAAGTTTCACTTGTCATTTTGTGGCTAAATATTCATTAAAACATATTACAATAATTTCAAACTTGTTTAAACTAAAATAAAACAGGTTAAACCATTATTGATTTTATTAATCAATATCTAATTATCATACCTTCTGATACAATGCTATATGGTTTTTCAAGCTCTGAGATAACTGTAATATTTTAAGAGATCCCTTGGCTAATACTTCATCAATCTGTTGTACTTTATGCCTGAAAAATAACAGCATGAATAAACTTGATGAGAATTGAAGAATAGATAAAGAAATCTAAATAATAAACCAAATATTACAATGGCTAGGGAGGTTATATAGTTCAAATAGAGTACATCATAGTATGTCTTCATACTTTGCATGCAGAATAAATGCCTTTTATTATGATTAAGATAGTTAAAAGAACAAAAATATTTCTAACACCCATCTGTCACTATAATAAAATGATTGTACTTTGCATAGCTACACAGGAAGTATGTAAGCACCAGACCCTAAACCAAACGATATTGAACAACATGCTGATGCTACATACCAAATATCAAATTGTTGCTGAAAAAACTGTTATGGCATTTTATCCATATCCACCCTGCTTTTTTCTGATATTCCTTATTTCCACAATCAGGATTTTCACTTTGTCAAATCCAACCAAAACATACTTCAGACTTTTGTTTCAAAGCACATGTAGATCTCTAAATTTGGTGTTTGATATAATGCTATAGTCAATTATTTAAGGTTACACAGAATAAACAATTTTATTTATGCAGAAAAACTTTTCAAGGCCAATTTTAAAAAAATACAAAAAATATCTTCAAGAAATTTGGATGAGAATCTTGAAATTATTTTATTATGGCCTTACTTAGCAAATATAATTACAAGACAAACATTAATTTCTGAATTTTTTCTTTACCTTAGTTGTTTAATGGACTGACAAGTCCTCATCATATCTTCCTGCAGTTTATCATGTGATGACATGGCTTGGAAAAATGCATCAGATTTGGTCGAGATCTGTCTAGCTATATGTACTTCTATAATGTCTAAGTAATGACTTAACTGAAATAAAGTTCAGATGACAAGTTTAATGATAAGTCCAATCTATGTTGTTTGTTTTTTGTCAAGATGAGGGTCTTTCATTGATACTTTAGGATTGAGCTTGATTCATATTTACATGTATTTTGTTTTCAGACCAGGACCAATTGCAAAACAGCAAGCATCAATGGCTGGTCACATTGAAGGCTGCTGGCTGTTTTCCATTATGGATTAAAAAAAAAATTCATTACTGCTAATAAAGAATTATAATCCCCGTGTTTATATTGGTACTCCTTAATGAAATTAGGTAAACTACAACTTAATCCCTCTATTGAAATTTGCAACAATGGAAGATGATTACCGTGATCAGTTAAATTGACATCTATACAGTGGAGATTAACTTGTTATGGGTATGAATTTTTTTGCTTGAAGGAAAAAAACTCCTACACTAAGGAAAAAAACTCCTACACTGTAGGAAGAAAACTCCTACTCTGAAGGAAGAAAACTCCTACATCAAAGATGGTAATATGACCATCAATTTGATAGTTTTTTACTTTTCAAATCAAAATCTGTTTAATATAATGTTACACTAAGGACAAATTTTTTTACTTATGCATCATTTACATTTTACACCATCAAAGACCATACCATTTGATTCACATAGAATTGAAAATACACGTATAACATGAAGCAAATATGGAAACCGCTTCTGCTCATATTTTATTTCCCGTAATGGGAAATTTCAATCCTGATATGGGATATTGGCAAACACTTTTTTTCGGAAATGGAATATTTGATAAAAGATTGGGGGGGGGATATTGGTACCCCTTCTAAACGAGCCCAAAAGCTATATATACAGATAGACAATTAAACAGTCAATGTAATCTAAAGTCATTCATCAGTATACTTTCGATAAGAATGACCTCGTTTATGACTAAAAATATATAAGAAATCTGAATAATCAGTAATATCAGATATTTCAGATATATCTGAGGACAAACTATGATGAATAGAGTTGTAAAAACCATAAAAAAAATTGATTATTAAAGCATTTCATAAAAAAAATATTTTTAATATGCTAAAAGTACTCTGATATAGAAAATAGTTTTTAATAACAAGTATTTCCTAAAAAAAACCATGTAACCTACTACAGGTAGTCTGTATAGCATTTCATTAGTTCAGTTCGTACTATTCAATTTCTACAGGTAAATTTTTCAAACAGGTAAAATTTTCATACAGGTAAATTTCTCTTTCCTAAAACAAGATAATCTTGTTTGTATAGCTGTTAATTTAACTGATCAAAGAGATCAAGTTCCATTGTTGCAAATTTCAACAGAGAGATTATTCTCAAGTTTACCAGAGTTCACCGGGGTCATGCAACCCAAGGTCGTGGATTGTTAAACTTTACTTGCTATAATATTGTAGGTTATGTTGTGTACACTCATTCAACATCTAATTATTTTCTATCTGATACAATGAATACATGTGTTAATATATTGAACCTACATTGAGTTGTACATGTTAAATGTAGTAACACCCACCAATTCCAGTGGTTAGCATCTCTTCCTGTATAGGAGCTGTGGGTAAGACATGGTTGCCCTGGGGTGTAGACGACACACAGGAGGACAGACACACCTATTGCTATTACCCTCATTTTTTGCAAGTGGAAATGAATTTCATGTTGAAATTTTTTCTGGAACTAAATCAATATTAAGTACCTAAAATAACATAATTTTCATTGATACTGAAATTTTCTTGTCCTTGACATATAAAGATAACTTATTTTTCTATTTTTATTTTATGTGTACCTTTTCTTGAAGTAATTTAGAGGAGGCATGAGTAGGTGAAGATGTTTTCTTAGAATCCTCTATCATAGACCATGGAAACACAGATCTGAAAGTGTCTGGATGCTCTAAGTCAAAATTCTGAAGTAAATAAAGCTGCAAACAAAAAGAAAACAATTGAGCACGGTCGAGAAATTAATTATAACAAATTCAATATTATCCAAAAAACTTTCCCCTAAAAAAATCTTATTTTTTTAGTAAAAATCTTTTAATCTAAATTCAATCTAAAAAAATCTTCTTACCTAACTAAAATTATGTTTTATCCTCAAAAACACTTCCATGTACATGTATGTCAATTTTTTAAAAAGTAAAAATGTATGTGAGTAGTAAGATAACAGAATTCATTGACTATCAACTTTTATCTTCAATTAGATTAACAACAAAGATAAAAACATTAATAACAATTTTATAAATACATGTACATGTGTGTATAAATACTATTTAATTAACCATAATCTTTTTCAAGTTCTTGTAAAAATACATAATGACATTCAGAAAATTTTATTTTTGATATGGTGCTTTGATACTTCTGACCTGGATGCCAAATATAAGGTATAAACACACATGAACTTAAGATTTGAGATATTTCTACTTTTTGATTTGAAAATCTGGTGTGATTCTTCAATAAACTAATGGTATGTGTTTGTTCTGTTACATTTAACATTGTTTAATTCCCTAGCTATATCAGGGAGATGATGTTGGGTTGTAAAACAAGTAAAATATTTTTGCATGTTAGACATGTTCAATTTTACCTTTGGAATTTCCTGAAGTTCTGCTCTACTTCTTTCTATAAAGATATAAAATGTGAACAAATAGAAAAAAACCCAGTTACAATCAAGTCTAAACAAACACTCAGGCAAAAAGTAACTTAAGCCTGTACATGAATTTCATTCCTTCATCACCATTTCTTGTTCACTTTATCAAGGTAGTGATTTTCATCTCCAGCATTTGTGAATTTTCAATGTTTAAATGATGCATGTCATTCCAAGTGCTAAAATTTCCCTAAGGAAAGATTTTCCAAGTGTTACCACCTTATTACCAGTCTGTTGTGTTATTTTAAGACATGTTTGTAAGGTTTGTTTTAATAACTTTTTAGATCTAGTCTGCTTCTAAATGATTTATATGATAGAAAAGAGTTTTTGCTGGATTTTGTTAAAACCTAAACCCTAGTTAAATAAACAAGAGTTAACACTAAAGTATGTCTCGCCTGCCGGCACCATCAGAAACAATTATTCTTTCTTACTTCTACTATATTTTGAATTTACATGGATTTTCAGTTCCTGAGATCAAAAGATGTTTATAGAACTTAAACATTGCAAATATACGCAATAAAAATAATCAAAGTCACTCAACCGGAAAATCAAGGTCAAGGTCAAAAGATGGGGATGCAACTGTGCTAAGCTACTACTGGGGCATATGTATACCAAGTTTTATCAACCTAGTACCTATAGTTCTTGAGATATGGATGTGCTCGCAAAACTTTTCAATTGCTATTATATGTATTGAAAATTGTCAAAGTCACTCAACCAAAAAATCAAGGTCAAGGTCAAAAGATGGGGATGCAACTGCGGTAAGCTACTACTGGGGCATATGCATACCAAGTTTCATCAACCTAGGATCTATAGTTCTTGAGATATGGAGGTGCTCGCAAAACTTTTCCATTGCTATTATATGTATTGAAAATTGTCAAAGTCACTCAACCGGAAAATCAAGGTCAATGTCAAAAGATGGGGATGCAACTGAGCTAAGCTACTACTGGGGCATATGCATACCAAGTTTCATCAACCTAGGACCTATAGTTCTTGAGATATGGAGGTGCTCGCAAAACTTTTTCATTGCTATTATATGTATTGAAAATTGTCAAAGTCATTCAACCGGAAAATCAAGGTCAAGGTCAAAAGATGGGGATGCAACTGTGCTAAGCTACTACTGGGGCATATGCATACCAAGTTTCATCAACCCAGGACCTATAGTTCTTGAGATATGGAGGTGCTCATAAAACTTTTCCAAAAAGTTAACGCCGCTGTCGCCGCCGTCGCCGCCGCCGCCGGTAAAGTAACACCTATGTCCCGCTCTGCTTCGCAGGCGAGACAATAAAACTATTGATATACTGTCATGACCGTAAAAATAACTTAAAATTCATAAAATATTTAGTGATTTGGAATTCAATGTGAATTAATGGAATCATGAATTCGTAGTTTTAACAAATTTATTAAAAAAAAAAAAACATATAAAATACTTCTCATTTCAATGTTCATGATGTTGGGAATCAAATTTTATCATCTGCCTGACCCACAAAAAACAAGAAAAATGATTCCCGACATACATGTAATATGAAATTTTTACAGTACCTAGCTGATGAAGATATGTCTCTCCACTTGGAGATTCTGATGCACTTGTGCTTCTTATGTACTTTCTGTATCGCTGGAAAAAAATTGACAGAAAGACATGTACAATCTCAAAGGGTAAACATCCTTTACAATGAAGCACTACTGTTGCTCTATCATGACTACTGTATGCCAGTGTTGTTAAAATAATTTTACATTTATATAACAATTATAAAGCAATGTTAATTTTGTTTATTTGTTCATATGTTATGAATGTATACAAAAAATGTGACATGTTTAAAATGGTATTAGTTATCCTAAGCAACCTTTTAGTCTAAAATTGACAAAATCTTTTCTGTTTAATAAGCTTATTTACTAGTTGAAAGTTTTGCATGACATGTATGATGCATTTAATTTCAGTAATTACTGAAAAGTTTTCTCGATGTTCAAATGGAAACAGTCTGAGTAAAAAAGTTGTGAAAACCTTCACTGATACATGATATTTAAATAATTCATGTACATTTATGCTGATTACCTTTGAAACTCTATGTTTGTACTTTTCAAAATATTTTCTACTGATATCAGGCAAATGTGGAGAAGAAGGAATATGGGAATGTTCATAAAAATCTTGGCCCCATGTTTTTGTGAAGAAATCTGTTTCTCTCTTGGTTCTATTAGGATCATTCAGCGCAGCAGGTAAGTTGACAGTAGCATTGTAAACAGTCCACCGTAACTGATCCTGGACAACTGATGGAACACTATCTGATGCTGATGGAGGTGGAGATGCTTCTGTTGAATCATGGACTCTACCATGCCCTAGAAATAAAAACAAAATACATATTTTGTATAAAGCAAACAGTATTTTAAAAAAAGTCAGTTCCTCTTATTGAAATTGGAAACATACTGTTATGTAAAACCGAATATAATGATGCAAGTGACAACATTGAGTACATCCTCAGAAACCCAGGGGTTCTTCTTCTCTTGCTTACTTATTCATTACCCCTGAGTCATTTCCTATTATTTTGTTTTGTTTGTGCATTCTTGATCTGATCTTGAACTTCATAAAATTCAATGAAGAAACAAGTTAGAATTCCATTTGAAAAATGTTATGTGACCAATCAGAAGGTTCAATACAAAACTATTAAAAACAAACAAAATCATGTGCAATGACACAGGGGTGATGAATGAGTATGTGGTAGAATAACCCCTGGGCCTGGGTTTCCGAGGATGCACGAATATTATATATGTACAAATCACTTGATACCCAGTGAATGCTATGGCATGGATTTCTTTCCTGGAATTTCTACTGTTGAGTGACCACCGTCATCAAGTTGACTATACTGTCACTATTAAGTTCTACACGTCTAGGTGTTAAAAAATTTAGAATTTTGGGTGCTTTATAATAAAGTGTATTTACAGTGCAGATAAAAACAGGATTGCGTAACATTCTGCAAGTGGCCCCTTAAATGATTTGAGGCTACTAGAAGACGAGACAGGGTTGGGCAAAGTGTTTCAGTCTCTGACACAAAATGATAGCCAATACGCTTACGATGTACGTACAATTTACTTGTTTTCCAGCATGGTCTCTTGCTATGTGGTTTTCATAGTCCATATCACTTACACCCTCTAGAGGCAAGGTGGGACAAATGTTGTTAGAACCATATCTACAAACATAAGACCCCCCTTCCTTAGAACAATGAACTTGACGAAGGTGTCGACAAAATTCTTTTGAGGATTTAAAATCAACAGAGCAAAATCTACATCGTTTCCAGGGAGCTACATTTATCCCTCTTCCATCAGATAAGGTGGTCATTATTGTCTAACTAATTCATCATGAATATTTTCTTGAATTAGCTGTAAATATTTATGTAAGAATAGAAAAATCAGAAGAAATCAACTTCTGTCAAATATCGGCAAAATAATTTTGTTGTGTTGAACGCATTTCCGGTGAGACTAATTTTACCACAATGTCGGGATGAACCTAATTTGCGGGTGACAAGTTCGACATATTCATTTGAATATCGAATATACTCATTTTTACTGATTTTTACATTTTAACGATATATTCAATTTTTACCCAAAGTTAAAGGTTAAAATGACTGTTCCATTAGACATTTTTAGAACATCTGAGAAAGGCCATTCACTTTAAAGAGTGACTTGGCTTAGACAGTGAGACAGACAGAAATTTTATTTTAATTAGAATAGTATAAACATTGCAAACATAAACTCTTTAGAACTTTTATGCCGACTATAAAATAACATAAATGTCACATATAAAACAGAGTCAACAGACATAACTTACATGCATTAAGACTAAAGCAGGTGCATTACTGCAATTACGGAGCCTCATACGCTACACGGACATACACCTATATGTAAATATAATAGCAAGAATATTTGGGCATAAAATATATGGCATGGAAACTAAAAATAGAAAAATAAACTAAATGTAAGAAAGCGCCAAATAAAACAAACTATGCATATTTGCCGAAAAACTGAAGTGCAGAATTATTTAAAAGTAATGAAGATCCACAGGAGCCGGGTACAGGAGTCACATCTGCATCATGAAGTTGTCATTCCATTTGTTAAGTAGACTGATGAACTGGATGAGACTAGTCTGCGCAAGAATTGCGTTTGGCAGCTCATTGCATAACGTGGCCTCAGCATATCTCAATGAGTGTAGTCAAAAGCTTGAAAAAATGTCACAGTATTCCTTACCCGAAAAAACCTCTACAATATAAACATTGTTAAACGAATAAGAAGTCCTATGGTGGATCCAGAAATTTTCAAGCGGGAGGGCGCACAATTAAGAAAAAATCTGAAGTCAGAAGGGTTTTTAAATTTAATCAAATCATCAAGGTATGAAGGTGACTGTTTATACAAAATTTTTAAAACCTTAGTATAGCCATTCGGTAGCCATTGTACGTAATCTTCTAATTTGTAATAAGTAGGTAGACCAGATTTAATTTATAGATTTTCATAAGAACCACAGTAGTCTTAATAAACATCAAAGCAAATATCTGTATTTTTTAGTATTAGCCTCCCCACAAAAATGCCAAACTTTTCTAGCTCTGTAGGAATCAGGCAATGAGTGAATCATGATTTCAAAAACACACAAGTTTGACTTCAAAATACTGTCCAAAATGCTTAAAAGTAACAAAAAAATGCATTGGCACTCCTCAACTGAACGGTCAGAAATTTAAGAAATATTTTGGTTAAAAGTTTGATCTAAGGGAGATTACTCGTGTCAAGTCCTACTACATCCCTATCATTGTAACAGAAATTTTTCTCCATCCTCTGACACTGGATATGACAACTAATGATCTTCATTAAAAGGCTATTAAGAATGACACTTCATTGTCAAAACCGTGTGTTTTTAAAATCATGATCAAAAAGTTTTCGATTTTGCCTGATTCTTACAGAGAACTGCACTTATAGTTTGACAAAATAGAAGAGTAATAAGCCTACTCAATTAAGTAAAATATTTTCCAACCCTTTTTAGAACTTTCAGATATGTGGTTGTCAAATAACAGTTGATAGTCTATTGTCACATCCAGTAGTTTGACTTGGTCTTCACAAGAAATTTCATTCCCATCCAACTTGAATTTTCAATTTTCACTTTTAGTCTTTTTCCCCAATCTCATTTGTCTGAAATTTATCCGGTTAGCCTTGAACTGAATGTCCTCAAACCAAGCAATCGAAATTTTACTTTCTTTTTCCAAAATTTTGACTAACCCGTTCATATCCCTGCTATTTATCATCAGTATGATTATACAAAGTACTTTCTTTTACAGAGTTAAAAATGTGATTAATGAAAATATAAAAAAAGTACTGACCCCATATTAAGCCCTGGGGGACACCTTTGTAAATGTTCTTCCATGTGCTGAAGGAAGTACCCAGCTTTATACATTGCTTTCTATCTGACAGATAACTAGATATTTTTAAATAATGGGCTTTTTCAGATAAACCATATATGCTTTTAACTTTAACAATAAAAGGTCATGTGACATGCAGTCATAGGGCGGACAGCATCCACAAACAGATGCCCGCTTCAAATCCTCGACTTCCTTCAGCAACGCAGTTTGACATGCATCCATCATGTCAATAGCCAGGCCTAAACGCTGACAGTCGTGGATGAAATATATATCCTAAAAAAATGTATCAGCTGCTGGTATATGGCCCTCTAGAGGAGCTTGGACACTGCCGGTAAAATACTGACAGGCCTGTAATCGCCCACCTCCATGTGACTGTTCTTTTTGTGGAGGGGCACAACCTGGGCCTCTTTAAGTTTATTAGGAAACAGACTTACTAGTATCAATAATTTTAGTAACTGGTTCTACAATTAATTGCTGGCTTTGCTAATTAAAAAAAACAACAACAAATACTAGCTTTATTTACACTGATTTTATTTATTGGTTTCTCTACAAAATCTATGTTACAGTAAAATCAGATTTACAGTGTCAAAAAATACTCTAAATACTTGGATGGTTACAGCTATAACTACCATGCAAAATCTTTAGCTGTATGATCAAAATGAGAAAACAACATTACATCAGAATTAAATGGAGATATATACTTTAAATAAAAATAAAATATACATTGAAATATATTTGCGTTTTTACCGTGGCTAACGCTAAGCTAGTTTTTGACAAATATACACAATGTTTTCAGCAAGCCAAACAATGCATTTGGCAACAGTTTTAATTAAAGTAATTTGATTGAAGAATGCACAAGGAAAAACGAAGTATATCCCCTACTTTAATAGCTCCTTGGCAAAAAAGGGTTACTATGAACATGCAATGCTCATGAACTGTCAATAGTTGCAATGGTTTTCATTCTGTTGATAACAAAAACAGAACAAACCGCTAGTTTCACCTTTAAAGGGCTACAACCATTTTAAGGGATCATCTGGCAACTTTAACCCAATCTTTTGGAGAGCTTTGTGTTCTTTGGAACCTAAGACCACCAAAGTTTTCCTATGATTGTGAATGTTTCTGAGCTGTACATGCTGTAAGCCATTTTAAGTGATTTAACGTAATCTATATTCCAGTTTTAGTAACAGTGGTCACGACTTTTGACGGATCCATAATCAAAACACAAATTTTGTTCGGGACAACCAAGGAATAATATACAAAATTACCTTAAGCCATTTACAGTAGTTTGTTAAGATTTTCGAAAAATTGTTCATGACGACAGACGACGACGGACGCAGAGTGCTAACAAGAGCTCACATTGATCTTTGATCCAAGTGAGCCAAACCTTTAAGGAAATCTTATGCTAAGAAATGTTATAAAAAGTTATATAGTTTTCTCAGTTTTATGCAAAGAACATTCATCTGAAGAAATGTTTACTTTGCAATATGCAACAATTGTCACGAATATTGACGAATCATATAAGTATTAAAGTATATGTCATCAGTACGATGTTGCAGTTTTGTGTATTGAACATGGCTTACGAACCTACATGTTTTCTGACAACGTATAAGCCTATTTATCGGCTAAAACAAAGTATATTTCATGTTCAAACTTCAAAGACTGGCAACAGGTTGGTTCCTTGTTACTAGGTATGGTATATAAGTAAGATCTTGATGCTACTCGTCACCACACCATCACCATGGCTCGGGGTCTCTGTATCTTATTACTGGTGGTTGTTTCTGCAGGTATTGTTGAATTAGTTTTTTTTTAATTCACCTGTACCATTATACTATAGAATATTTGAGAATATGTGTCTTATTCTTATTGGTATTTTGCATTTTGAGATATTCTCTATACTTAAACAGTTATCTTCACATTTTTTTTAAATTAAGAAACACCAAGGTAGGTGTAAATGAACCTGTTAATTTGAATTTAAACAATCGGAAAATTTCAAAATAATAAATGGTGAAAATGTAAGGCAGATTTTCATTCGTTCTTTTATCCTAGAATACACATCGTAGCCTCTTTTTTTAATAGGAAACTTATTTTCAACCACGTATCTTTTAATGACATTTTTACAATATCTCTTAAAGATATTTTTTCTCATCATTTATTCTTTATTATATTTTGTGAAATAGCTCGGCTAAAATCCTCTTAAAACTTTTGCTTTGGGCTGTGTTTTGATTTAGTTGTTAATTTAGGGACGGATCATTTAACTTGAAGGGGAGGGGTGCTTGGTTTTTTGTTTTGGCCAAAACAATTTTCCGCAATATTTTTAAAAATTGTTTGTTTTTGAATGCGTCGCGACACAATATTTCTTTTTATTATTAGCATTATTTTATAAAGCAGAAATCCTTTTTCAGATTTTTTTCTTATCCTCTGCCACTAAAATATTTTTTTCCATCAAAAATCATTTTCAAAATACCTTTCTAGAGGAAAAAATATCAAGTCCTTCTTTCAAGTTGAATGGCCGGTCCCTTAAGTTAAGTTAAGTTTGAAGTTTTGCTCTTCGAGTTCATTTATTCAGTCAAGTTGTCTTCTTTAGTCATCGCTCTAGCACATCACAATATTAGTATCTAAATTTTCAGTTGTAATTCAGTCGATTATTAACAACCTTGAATCTATTTTATGTTTTGATGTTAGGTTGTATTTTATTCTGAATGTTCTAAAAAAATCGATAGTAGGAAATCAAAATCTCGAAGAAAAGTACTCGTGGTCACAATAAAAGCAGCTTAATTAAGAGAAAAACTGAGTAAAAACTAGTTGCTTAGTTTTTGAGATTTTTCACACTGCAAAACTTATCTCTGATTTTGTTTTAGTTGCCCTTGCCAGTGCAGGACGACGCAGATACGACGTTGATGACTATGATGGTGGTAGTTCCGTTTCTGCATACCCATGTAAGTGAATTTGATGAATTTCTTACTTGTTTTTAGTTCTATTTCATTTATTTATTTTTAAAACAACGATCAATTATTTTTACACTGTCAATAAATCAATTGTTTTCAAATTTTTAATGAGTCTGTGACAAATTAAAAGTCTGGAATACCATTCAATAGTGATTGATCTTAGTTTTTGATAAATATTTATACCGAAATGTTCCGGCGCAAAAAAATATTACTGATGAATCAGATATATATCAAGGCCAGGTTTTTGAAGGTGTCTTACGATTGTGACATCGATTTGTCCATTTAAATTGTATGGGTTATGATGTCATAACTGTTAAGGTATGTTTCAAAACCTGGCCCCTGCAGAATGCAAAGACACTCGCAAATGCTTTTACGAACAATGTTCTCTCAGCGTTATAAAACATATGTAGCACGTCACTCAAAGCTATACATGTAACTTGAATTTTGACTTTGCAGTAGTTTTTTTTTAAACCAACCCATTAATTTGTTGATTTAGTACTAGTTCAAGTAACATATTTTTCGTTATAGCCGGAAGACTTAGTGTTCGAAGAAAATACCATGCATTAGACAGAAACTATTTGTACAGAAAAACAGGTAAGGGTTGTAACAGGGACACAATTTGAATAAAATCTTACACACCTTCTTAATCTTAAAAATCTAGTTACTATACGAACGCAAACCTTTATGTCTAATTAGCTTTCTTCATTGAAAAAAAATGATAAACTATCTACACCTTAATGTATCAAAACTTGTAGATTCTAATTATTTCAAAAAAAAAGATCGAGACAATTCATAATAATTCATACTTACATTTAAGGAGGAAGGCATAGTAGAAAGTCAAGGAAATATCTTAGAAAGGCGAAAAAATATTTACGTAAGGGCCGCGGAAGGAAAGGAAGAAAATATCTTAGGAAGGCCAGGAAATATCTTTATAAAGGACGCCATGGAGGAAAGGGTGGGAAATATCTAAGGAAGGCAAAGAAATATCTTCGCAAGGGCCGCGGAAGAAAGGGTAGAAAATATCTAAGGAAGGCCAGGAAATATCTATATAAAGGACGCCACGGAGGAAAGGGTGGGAAATATCTCAGAAAGGCGAAGAAATACCTACGTAAGGGCCGCGGAAGAAAAGGAAGAAAATATCTTAGGAAGGCAAGAAAATATCTAAATAAAGGACGCCACGGAGGAAAGGGTGGGAAATATCTCAGAAAGGCGAAGAAATATCTACGTAAGGGCCGCGGAAGAAAAGGAAGAAAATATCTTAGGAAGGCAAGAAAATATCTATATAAAGGACGCCATGGAGGAAAGGGTGGGAAATATCTAAGGAAGGCGAAGAAATATCTTCGTAAGGGCCGCGGAAGAAAGGGTCGAAAATATCTAAGAAAAGCAAGAAAATATCTCCGTAAAGGTCGAGGAGGACGTTATTTCAGAGGAGGTCGTGGTAGATACCACGGTAAAGGTGGCAGATACCTACAATATTACCGTAAATGTGGAGGATTCAAGCTTGTCGGTAGAAAATTCAATTTCAATGGAATAAGTAAGTCGTAATCTTATTTTCAGTGTAAAAGAGATTTGGATGACATTTTATCACTTTTTACGAAATGGCAAGGTTAATGAGCAGTTGGTACATATGTACATATACATTGTATGCTATAATTTTAGTTTGAAATGATGTCTTTATTTTGATTCATTGAATTAGGTTTTTTTGCCAGTGTTTCATTAATCACTGAGAAAAACTGTTTGGTTGTGAGCTGTAACATAGCTGAAAAATCATGGGGAAAAAGGCATATCTTCAATGCTTACAGGAAAACACGACCACAATTCAGCGTGTTTTACACTACATTTGTTATTGTCGCTAAGTACACGATCAGCATGTTTGCTTTTATTGTTTTAGGATATAGACTGAAGATAGCCAGACCACTTTTCTACAGAAAATGGGTCAAATGTTATAGAAGTTGTAAGAAGGTTGGACTCTGTTTCCGAAGATTTTACAAAAGCCATTACTTCATCAAGTATAGAGGTCGAGGTAGGAATAATTATGTAAAACTTGTTACCAAACTCATTAGCAGTACGACTGAAAGTAGTGTACGGACTGAAGGGAAGGGAATATTTTGTAGAACGCATCAGGTTGAGGTTCCATATCCAGTTCTGTTGCGCATGCTTGTGCAATTGTTGTTCAATTAAATCTGTCCACTTTCGTCTTTGACCAATTTCTATGAAAGATGAAATTACAGTTTAATTGTGTTCAGTTACAATTCAGCCAAAAAATGAAAAAAAAACTTGAAATAAAAGTCAAAACATGTCATTTGAACTAAGCTTTTTTTCATGGAAATACAGTCATGACAGTATTTCTACTCATTAAATGACAATATTTTTTTAAAGAAATGTAACAGCTGTCACAATTTCTTATACAATAAGCTATAACATGATTTTGACGCTTAACGCATAATGCTATTACAAATTGTCTTTCCGTACTTTTTCGCACACACTTTCAGCACAGTTTTAAGCATTTATAGTGATAAAAAAATAATCCATGATAAATTGTTATTAAATTAAGGTGGAAAAGGAAGAAGGGGATACAAAGGACGTGTTCATGGACGAGGACGAAGAGGCCGTGGTGGACGTGGAAGATATTTCAGCCTTTACAGAAAATGCAGAGGATTCAAACTGAAGCACAAACAGTTTTACTATGGAGGAATTGGTACAAAACTTTAAGCGTTATTATACTTATTAAAACAAATACAAGAAAAACACTAAAATAAAAAAGAGCTTATCTTAGTGCCTAAAGATTTTGCTTTGAGTTTGACTTGCTTGTTTTGTTTTTTGCGTATTTTCTTTTTTCTTGAATGCTTCTTTAATTGTCAAAATTGTATCATTGTTGTTATTGAGAGCTACATATGCCTTTTTTCCCTATTCCTTCAGTGACGTATTAGATGACAATAAAGGAACAAAATCATATCTTTTCCGTTCGGTTGATTTTGTGTCTTCGTGCTGTTATTGTTCTTTTTTACCGGTTTCGTCGTTGCCCTTTCGGACTTTTAGTTTAAACATATTTATTTATCCTGGATTGGGGAAACAAGCTTAATGCTTCTATAAATCCCACTCCAGCCTGCAGTTTGCGAGTTTGGCCTTTGTAAACGGCCCCCATTGAGCCTACTCTTATCGAACTCTACAAAGGGGTCTTTAACGTGCACAGGGTATTGCTCTCCCCATACACGGGCCAACCTTTTTTCGTCCCTTCCGAAGGACTAGCATCGGACTTTTGACACTTGAATGCCCCATTGGTGCCTCTTTGCTTCTTTCAAATGATAAAAAAGGTGTTTAGATTTTAAATTATTTATACTGTAATGGATATT
The DNA here is from genome assembly GCA_963971305.1 of Arcuatula senhousia. Lineage (NCBI taxonomy): Eukaryota > Metazoa > Mollusca > Bivalvia > Mytilida > Mytilidae > Arcuatula > Arcuatula senhousia. Next base: position 54,545,410 of record OZ020304.1, read on the forward strand.
ATAATATTTCTTATTTAATTGTTGTATTTCTTAGGATACAGACTAAAAATAAGCAAGCGAAAATTTTACAGATCGTGGGTCCAATGTTATAAGCGTTATGGAGGAGTAAAGGTCTGCTTTAGACGATTCTACAAGAAACATTTGTTTGTAAAATGTGGTGTAAAAGGCGAGTATTTTGGGTCATAATTGTTTGGATATTGTTAAATTATTACTAGACATGATAACCCTTCATGAAAAATTAACTGACACAAATTGTGATTTTTGTGATTTGAATTATCGTTTTGTAACAAAAAACAAATATGAATGAACTTTTTTATTTTTAAGTTTAAAGTATTTTAATTGTTTTTATTTCTTTCAGGATGGAAGTACAACAAGATAAACTATAGAACCTATCTTAACAAATATCATGGTTTCAAACTCAGACATCACCATCGAAGATTTATATTTAAAGGAAAAGGTAAGTCATAAGTAAAATAAAGGTTTACTTTCGTAGAAGTATACTTCCAATATGGTTCATTTATGAGACTAGCATACAAACTTATGACACAGCTACAGACACATTACTCTAACGGACGATTGGGTTAAGGATTTTACGGTTTATTTATTGTGTATTTACATTAATATTCTGAAAAAATTATATATGTAAAGAGAGGGTCAGATCAGATTTTTTTCATATACGCACAATTAATTAAAAATCAAATCTTAGACCTTAACGCATGTAGTTACTCCTAATATTCTGCCGCCGTTGTGTCAATTTACAAGTTATTAGGGTGGCGGAACATTTTTGTGATATAGTAAAAACGAACTATTTAAAATTAAATATGCTAAGAAAATTGAGAAAGTCTTAACAATTGTGTGTGTGTGTGTGTTTTACCTTATATATATTGTTTTCTATTGTATCAGCTAGTTCTTTTGCATTTCTGTTGCATCCATTAGCTCATCTGGCCCCAGTTTCATAAAGATCTCAAATTTTAGATTTCCGCAAATTCTTCCTCAACTGAGATTTCGTGCAATTTCATTGTCAATATTTGATTTGAGGACTAATTTGAGGAAATCTCTAATTGGAGATGTTTTATGAAACTGAGGCCAGTAATTATAAATTTGTTTTTATCAACATTTGTACAATACAAAACATTAAGAGCTTCTGCATTCAAATAATTAACTTATCGACAATAACCCGAAATATAACTATAACCGTAATAGAAAATAAAAAAGTTCAATTGTGAACATTTACACAGAAGATGATATCTTCAGTAATGTTTTTGCAGCATACAGACTGAGATGTGGACATAGAAAATTCTACAGTGCTTGGGGGAGATGCTATCAAGCAACTGGAAGCGTATCCATCTGCTTTGGAAGGCTGTTTAGACAACGATTATTCAGCATTTACAAAGGTAAACCCTTAAAAGAATGACTTTTTCAATTGCCATTTTGAGTTATTTTCAAGTCTAAATGCTTTTGAGGCATTTAAAAAAAACTATATGCTGTGCTAAAACAGGATGCAGGCCAGTTTGAGTACTAATTATTTATCTTCCAAGCGCCAATTTGCATAGAAGGATGCTTTTCATTTGATATGCATTGCTCGTGTAAGTGTATCTTACCCTTGCCATATACATGTGATTTCAGTTATATAATATCCATTTAAGCGTCATGTTGGCGTGTCAGAATGTTTGTATTTTCGTTGTTCACCTGATTTTGCCCACTAAATGGGCCGTTTGCGTTATGAATTTTTATGTCTACATATTTTTTTTGATTCATGATATATTTATATAAATGCCCATTTGATCTCCTTTGCTTCATCTAGTCTTAGGTTGTTCTTATAAAAGTATTATATCTTTCTATACTATAGGACATTTGAGGAAACAAATCTATACTGCTAACAAACACGTAAGGCGAATTAAAGGTTTAGCCAATCGTCACACTAACAAAATATCAGCCATTTCAAGGAAACATATCAGAAACATTAACAGTGAGGCAAATAGACACGTGAAGAACATTGGCTACGAGGCTGAAAAACATATAAACAAATTCAAAGCTCTTATCGACGACCATGTAAATGATCTTTATAAGAGTAAAAAACAACAACTGTCTGCATTGGAAGGACAACACAAGCGACACCTCAGGGAAAAGGAACGCAGTCACAGACAACATGTTGCACGTGTAAAGGCTGAGCATCGGCGTCATGAATACGTCATCGATAAAGCCAACGACCAAGCACGTGACATCGCCGAAGATATCTCCAATGGCGATTATGATGACGAATACGACGATTTTGGCAAGTGCTTTTCAATAGCTTTTGAGCTTTCAAAATGCTTTTAAAGTATATGATGGCAAAAAGAGGCTAATATTATGTTGTTTCAACAAAAACCATTATTAAAACTTATTGTTTTGTAATGAGCAGTGTAAACTAATCAAAAAGAGGTAAATTATGGTATATCATACCGTTTAAAATCCATTCCCAAATTCTCTCTAATTACAGATGGACGTGTAATTACATACAATGACTACTTTAAGAGGTATCATGGCTTTAAATTGACAGGACGAGTCTTCAGATACGGAAAGAAAGGTAATTATGAATCAGGATCCAGTCCAAGAATTAAATAAACCCCGAAAATTTAAAAACAAACTTAATTGCAATTATTTTACTTAAACGATATTAATGAACTTAAAATGAAATAACTATTAAATGCAATTATTTGGGTTTCCTTGCTCTGAATATTTTTTATTGACTAAACATTCCAACTGACATTTCCACATATAGATTATACAAAGTTTGAAGCTAATGTTAGTTCAGCAATGAACTATTTTGATTCATTTATGTATATATTACATGTATTAAAATCTTTTGATGCCTTGTAAAATACCATACCAAAATACTAAAAATTGCTGATTGCAGTAAAGTTATTTACCTATGGTTTCTAATGTTGTTTCTCCACCTTTTGTTGTCCTTGTTGTCATATTATTTCTTCTTGCTGTTTCGGATTCCAGATATTCAATTGCCTTGTTTGTACTTCTGGGCTTCATTTAAATCCAAAGTTTATTTTCCGCAGCTTACCGGCTGACATGTAAACGAAACAGGTTCTACAGAGTTTGGAGTAGATGTTACAGAAGGGATGGGAGAGTAGGTCTTTGTTTCCGAAGACTATACAAACAACATCTCTTTAAGATATATAACGATGGTAAGCCAAGACATTACATTATAAAGTTTTTTTTATGAATAAAAAACCTATGTGTTATTTATTTACCCATATATGTGTCTTATGAAACTGTATGTTTTTCAATTTTGAAATTTTAATATACTCTATAGAATCATGAGAATGAAAGGAGTACTTTCACAAAACAATTTCTTATATGCATAAGTTAACTTATTACTTGATTTATTACTTATTTTGTAGTGATTTCATACAATGATTACTTAAACACCTACCATGGATTTTTATTGAAAGGAAGCATTTTCAATTTTAAGAACAAAGGTAAGTGTCACATTCTGTGATAGCCACATGATGCCAACCTCTATTTCATCTTAAAGGAATTTAGTAGTAGGGTAGATAATGAACTTACGATTATTGTTACTAAAAATCACTAAAGTTACAAACAGGATTGTCAGAAAGTGTTGATTTGGATTAAACATATAAAAATGCCTTTTGCCTGCATTTACGATAATTGAATATCATAGGCTTATTTCTACATGAAAACTACAAACTGGGAAACCTCTTCGTCATCAACACCAACAAAAAATGTTATAGGGAAAAAATCAAGACATAAATGTCTATATTACTTTAAACTATATACGGTTTGATCATGTACACACATTTTATATCTACAGCTTACAAATTGACATGCAAACGCAACAGATTCTTTAGAGCTTGGGGACTCTGCTATCAGAAGAATGGCAAAGTTGGATTGTGCTTCAATAATCTGTTCAAACGTCATCTTTTCAAAGTATTTGATGATGGTAAGTCAACTTAATGATTTATTCAATAATATATATATTCAAACTACTAAGTTTTATAGTACCATCTTTTAAATGGTTGTCTGCAAAAAAAAACCAACCCAATTATCAACAAAATGTTAAAAACTAGGTGAAATAAAGCAAACAAACCTTGCAATTAGAAATTTAGAACATTTATTTAAAGACCCATTTCCTTTTAAAATTTAATTCCATGCAGTATTATTAATTTGATTGATATGATTTAGGTATATAGTTCGTTTTACGCCAATCTAATAAATTGTGTTTTGTTGGCAGGGCCTGTTACATACGACGTTTACTTCAACAAGTATCACGGATTCCCTTTGAATGGAAAAATATTCGAGTACCAGAATAAAGGTAATAATGTGTTTTTGTGTATTTCAAACAGTAAAATGTAAAGCATGAGGAATTAAAAAAAATGGATAAAATATGCCCTTCCAGATAATTATTAAAGTTTGGTTTTTTAAAGCATATTGCTTTTATCTTCCTTAAACATTTTGGTGTAAAAAATATAGTATTTTCTGTATAAATCCATGAAAAATATCAAACTTATAATAAATATTCTTAAGGGTAACTAAGAAAACAGGTTTTATTTCTTAAAATTCTCTGGCACCTTTACTTATTAAAACACTCTTGATTATTAAAAAGAAAATGCATGTGTTTATCCCTCATTTTGTTTATTTGTAAGTATATAAATTGAGCTGTCAGAGACAAAAGTTCTACAATGCTTGGACCAGATGCTATCGTAAAAGAAGAAATGTTGCTATATGCTTCCAAAGGCTTCTACAACGACATTTGTTTGTTTTTGATAATGAGTTCTTTGGTAAGTTGTTCTATGGATATGTTTTTTGTATTGTTTTTGTCTTTGGGTTCCTAAAAACAATAAATATGTCAAGCGATAATCAATGGGCTTTCCTTTTTATGTTTTAACAGTTATCCAATATATAACTTAAAGATGTATGCTATTTATTTTTTTAGATATGGTGTAACTTGTACATGACATTACTTCTTACGTGTACACTTTGATTTTAACCACCATCTAAATTTTTGTTAATTCTAAAACCTAAGGTTTGACTCCCTCCATCGTAGTTTTGCCCTTAGCTATATTAATTTGGATTTCGTTCGGTATTAATATACATTTTGAACATCTTTTGAATCGTAGATTTCCTTTATGTGGATTCTAGTGCTGCTGATGAGGAATAATTTTCCGAAATGGCCATACAGCTCATAGATAATAATTGGAGTTGGAGTTCACAAATGTGTTGTGGTCTCACGTTCATTTACTCCATATCCTTGCATAAATTATTCTTTTCCAAACATTAGACTGATTTTGTAATGGTTGTCCATGCTGTTATATCTATTTGTGCAAGGAAAGCTGGACGTGTTATTTTATTCTTCCCGGTTTTGCTACATATAGTCTGTTTCTTTATTGAAATTCGTAATATTTAACATCTTTTAAAGTTCTACCAAGTAGCACTACAAATTCACCATTGGATTATACGTTGGTATTAATGCTCAAATAGAAATATTTATTTCAATTTAGGAAACAGTCCAATATTTTGCCTTTTGCCTCCTATTATTTAGTAAACATGTGTTAGAGGTTGTACGTTTCAATTGAATCTAATTTATGCATGCCTTATTTCTCTTTTAAAGATGATGATGATGCCCCTGTTGACGATGTTAACGTTGTAGAACCCTATCTTAACAAACACATTGTCAAGACACAAATTGTCGCTCATAACCACGTTAAACGTATCAATGACGTTGCAAACAAACATGTAAACAATATAGCAGGAGTCGCAAAGGAACATCAATACAACATCAACAAACAAGCAAACAGCCATGTTAGTAGAATAGGCAACGAAGCTGACAAACATATCAACCGTTTCAAGCAACTTGTCCACAAACACGTTGATCGTCTGAACCAGAAAAAGAAGGAACACCTCCGAGATGTAGAGAACCAACATAAACGACACGTCAGAGAGAAAGAATACCAGTTTAAACGACATATCAATACTGCTAAAGTAGTCAACAAACAACACGAAGACTTTTTGGAGGAAGCCAATGCCGAGGCTTACAGTTATATTGACTATCTGAACAAGTTCCATGGCTTTAAAATTGTGAATGGTAGATTTACTTGGCATAACAGAGGTATGTAATAAGGGACAATGTTATATACATCACATGTATTTTATTTTAGTTAAGTCATGAGTTTAATTGTAGTAGTTATTTTGCAAATACTCTACCTTTTTAAGCGTTTAAAACACCAGTTCTATCCCTGTCCTGCAAATGGTCAATTTCCTTGTTGCTCGGCCAGGGTTCTTTTGAAAATGTCATGTCATTTATATTGATTCTTTTCAGGATACAAATTGCTGTGTAATAAAAATAGGTTTTTCAATGAATGGAGTAACTGCTACCAAGACTTACATAGTAGGGAATCCTGTGTCAACAGATTACTTGGAATGAAACTATTCTCTCTTCTACCTTCAGGTATTTTATTTGCTCTTTGAGAGGTATAAAATAATTGTTTTAGAAAAATGAATTATTCCAAATGCTCTTCCAGTGCTATTTTAATGATGATTCACAGATTTTTCAAAGGTTTTATTTTACGTATACATTATTTTCTTTTTCTTTATATACGGGTGATACGTTATCAACTTTTTCTTTTTCTTAAGATATGGATGATGACGACTTAAAAATCATATATGTTTTTTAAATGCAATTTTGATGATTGAACTATAAAGTATAGAACTAATAACTATAAACACTATAAGCAGATAAATAAAGCAACACATAACATGAATAGATGAATATAAATCATAGCAATATTTCCACAAAATGCAGAATAATAAATGATTACTTTTAATTAACTCTTACTTGTAATAATTTAAGTTGTATCAAATGATTACGAGGTCGAAGAAGAATTCCCAACAACTTCTTCAAGTTCTGCAACAGCCAGTGCAAGTTCTTCAGCAGCCATTGAAGCTGCAGGCTCCAGTAACGATGACCAAGACTCTACTTCAACTGCCCAGGATGACACACAAGAACAGGGCAACTCTGATTCAGACAAAGAACAGGGCTCCAGTTCCTCAAACCAGGAGCAAAGTAGCTCTAAGGTAGAGAATGCCTACGATGATGCCCCAGACAAAGAAGAAGCTGTGGAATATGAAAAATAGTCACTGAATAAAGTTGGTAAAAATTTCATCACTGATTGAACTTATCATTTAATTTTGCATGTTTTAGGCAACCTAATCTCATTTGGGAGTCGATTTAAGGTTAATACAGACAGGTGTCACATGACTTTTGTACCTTAAAAAATGCAAAATTTAAGACCAGTGTCTATAAAGTCAATAATAAAAAATAGAATATTTGAATTTATTGAAATGAGTAATAAATATTCAATTGTTTAACAATTGCATCAATCGTTTCTTGAATAACGCAAATTTTGACAAAAACAAGGGAGATAACTCACTTCAAAATTACCCTAAATTTACAATGGAATTGAATAGTAGACAGAAATCTAAGCTGGTGACCCCCTGTTTTCTAAGTTTTATTTTAATATATAGGTAAAAATATAACTTTTGACAAAACAAAAACAAGATCCTAATGTAAGGAATTTTTCTGAGACATGATTTTATAAACAAATATATCATGTTGGAGAGGGGTATTTGCCTGAAATACTGGTTGAGAGGAGACAAATTTTACGAGCCGAAGGCGAGTAAAATTCGACGAACTCGAAACCAGTATTTTTGGCAAATATCCCTCTCCAGCATGATATATTCATTTAATTCCACCGAATATCGTTTTTGTTTCTTCAAATCCTAGCGTTGTTTTATGTAAGTATATAATATAAGATACTGACAAAATCAAATTTATATGATGCTTGAAAATTATTCGCACAAATGTCACGCGGCGCTATTTTTAGAATAGGTTATTTTCCAAGTACCGTGGTATTTGTCATGGGCCGGGATATTTGCCATGACAAATACCCCGCTGGCGTTTGAAGAAGAAAATCTTGAAAAATATCGGAAAAATACACTGGCTGTTGTCCAATCAGATCACAGCCTTTTTATATAAGGTGGAATTATGCCTAAAATTTGGTCTTTCCTATATAATCTATTGTAATTCAGGCATACTTTAACCACTAATATTGCAAAAACGAACATGGTGACCTATTCTTATTTTTATTTTAAATAAAGGATATTAATAACATGTTTTATTTAAGACCATAAAATCAAATGTTTAATGACAGATTTTTTTTTTCAGTATAGGTGTCCACATTAACCTTAAAACAAATACATGTTAGAACTTAAATGGTAAAATAAAAAAGAATTAACAGAAGAACTATGTTTGTTCAATGTATTGCATAGATGATATGTTTTATTAATCTATATAAGATAAAAACAACAACAACAAATATTTAAAGTCTGAAGGTAACACGTAAAAAATAACACACAAAAAGTTAGATTAAATGAATAAGTTCATTGCTGTAGTGATTTCATTAGCCAACTAAGAAATGTTATTATGTAGAACTGTTGTGTAGAAAAATCTGTTTTAATTCTAGATACCGTAAATTGATATTGCTTAACTGCATTACAGAATTTCATATATTTGATCAGTGTATTTTATAGATCCTATTTTATTTTATTTTTCAGAAATCCCGATGCGGCGATATTCGACGTGTCTCTGTATATATCAACCTATTAACCTAAATAAATGCAAATACAGAATATCAACTACTATTTATATTTTATTTTGCTCAGAAAAAAATTATCCTTTCGTTACGCATAGATACACTCTCATTTCGATGCAAGACCATATTGATGGTTTATGTCTCGAAGTGCTGCTCAGTTTGGTTCCATCTGTCTTCAATGTTTTGATGTCGGTTTGTTATGGTTTTTATCTGAATGTTTTAAACTATTAGATTAAAATGTCCCTATTCAATGTTTTGATTTAAACATGCTGTAATGATATTAAAAAAATACATTGGAAAAATGAATTTAAGGAACCTACCTAGCATCAGATACTTTGTTTACAGAAGAAAACATCTTCTATATATCACATATTGAATAATATTTTAGCATTTTATATGTAGACTTCGAACACTCCAATTAAAATATCACGGAGGTGTCAAATACAAATATAGAACAAGTAATTTCAGTGGTGTCTCATTGTTTTCCGGTGTCCGACGAATCTTATAGAGAACCGAAGCTAGATTATTTGTTTTGACAAAAAAGAGGAAAATCATGTTTATCAGCATAAAGTCTTTACCAAATTTGAAATATGAATTCAAAAAGGTGTAAAAATATAGATCATTCCAAGGAATTCATCGATGTGAAAACACGACGACTTGTCCACAAACTATTGGTATTCCTTTTCACACTGAGCTGTGCCCTTGTCTTCTGGTTTTTATTCTCTTACCCAACTGAATTTATTCAGGAACTCGTAAAGAGCAAGGTCATGAGCGATGTTCTTTGCTTTACTTATTTCATGGATTTATATCTCAGATTTGGATTTGATGGTCACTCAGAAAAAAAGACAATTTAAAATTACTAAATTAATCCTTTGCTTACTTTGAGAGGAACATATCTACCGCATTTGCATATATCTTGTGAATGATATTTCACAACTCATATGATATGTATGGAATTATACAAACGTTTTGGATTTTTTAAAGAAATTTGTTATTTTGGAGCTTTTAATGTTTTAACAAAAATGCTGCAGATGAGATAACCTGTTGAAATTTGCATACAAAGCATATCCAAATTAACTGTTTTATAAAACCAGCTTCGATTCAAGTATATTTATATTTTGATAGGATTTTAAAGATATGCACCAAACGCTTTCTTATGATGTTGTCACATGGTAGCACAATTCTGTCAGATGAATGTTTCACATTGTTTTTTAAAGTTAACATTATAACTAACTTATTTGGAGGATCAATCTTAAATGTCCGAGAGAGAAAAACCCAGACCAGCTGGAAGAATTGCAGATCGTCATGACCTTGAAATAGTTTAGGAATTACAAAAGAAATGATGGATTAAACCAGGTTTTCTGGCGTCATACTCCCTTCTATTGTGACCTTAAGGTGTCTCCTCAATACAAAAAACACCCAAAGACTTATCAATCAATCACTAAACTATTTCGTCTAAAATAATTTTAAATTGCTGATGAAGGAGGAAGATTTTTAGGTCTTACAGTCAGTCGGTCAAGGGGACAGCAGTTTCAGATAAAAATCTGAAAAAAAATGACACAGGTCTAGGCATTTCGGAAAAGTTGTGTAATATAAACACCATATGCAGGTGAGGAAGGTATGTAAGCGTCAAGGTCAGGAAAATTGACACTTTGAAAATTAAAGTCGTCCTTTTCATCATAGTTATTTGCACCGAAATGACCATCCAAGTAAAATTTGTTATGCAAATGCAAGAATGACTTGAAGCAAGTTGGCCAGCTGTATTGTTAATCTCTTACTATGAATCATACCTTGAACGAAAAGGTCTACCAAACTAAGTATGGTTGACAAAGAGGAAATCATCAATATATCTGAAATGGAGATTAAAGAACCTTACCACTTTCATCTAGTTCTTTCCGAGTCCCTGAAGATTTTCACTTTCGTTTGAGCATAAACACAAATCAGCGAAGCACAGGGGAGCACAGTTATGCCCATTGGATTGCCAGTTAAATGCTGCAAAATCTCTCATTTAACAAATACCTGTATGTTGTCAATAAGCTAATCAAGCATACTGCAACTTGCTCCTTGTACGTATAACAATTTTTATCATGATAAGGTGTTTTGAGAAAAATAAGAATTTTAACTTACAACACAGTTCCTAAATTTCGGAAAAAAAAACTTTCAAAGAAGATATTTCAGACGAGACTTAAATTCTCGTGTGGCAAAGTGGTGAACAAAGTTGATAAATGGAACGTTTTTCAAGAATGAACATTAGAAAATAATCGTCATTTAACAAGTTACATGTATATCTTGTTTACAAGTTGCAATATTGTACATGTTGCAACATGTAAAAATAAAATGTACATGTTGCAACATGTATGGTGCAATTGTACAAGTTGCAATATGTACACCTTTTGCTGTACATGTACAAACTTTTTAATGACATTTTTTCTAACTTGTACACATTGCATTCAAGGATACATTGGTGTCTAGTAATGATATACTGATGTAATTTGCTCGACTTTCTGCTTTATTTACGAATAAATTTGTACAAATTTATCAAAAAATTACCTTTTTAAAAAATCACCCAAATGAAAAAAAAAATGACTTAATCAAATGACCATTCTCGCCAAAAATGAAGTGCATTCCAACGCTGGTTACATTCTTCCTTCTTTTATAAAGCTTCTAAAAAGATTTAATTTTTATTACGTTGTAATGCTTTAAAACTCCACTATCTTTGGCTTTGGAGGAGAAATTTTTCAAAAAAAAATTGGCATTCAAATGGGTACATATTTTGCTCCTCTCCTCGCCGATTTGTTTTTATACTCTTACGAGATTGAATTTCAACAAGAAATCGTAAAGAACAAGAAGATGGAAGAGACGAGATCCTTTTATCTCACTTTCAGATAAATCGATGATGTCCTCTATGGTCACAACACTTCGTTTGGTAGATCACCCCTAGTAAGGTGAATTCACGACGATCAGGAAAGTCCAGTGAAGGATTCACGTAATGTTGTATTTGGTGGGTTAAATTCGTCCCTTTTTCGATCAATATTGTTTACATAACACACATACAATGCACACCTAAGCATTGTTAATAAACATAAACCTATGTATTATTTATATTTCTTTATAATTTACATTTTTGTATTGATTTCAATAAAATGTGAAAGTTTGGTTAATCTATGAATAATGGTTTAAAAGTTATGACTAAAAAGGTTATACATTTTATAACTCTAAATTAAAAGTAAACAACACATTTCAAACTTATGATAAAGCATGCAATGTGTACCCACGTTCTTTTTAAATCATTCTAAATTAAAACATGCAAGGAGGGTGCTGCCAACTGTTTAAGAAAATCAAATTAGTAAACCCATCAAACCGGTAATTTGTCTCACCATTTTAGAGGATTCAGTTTTGTTCAGTTATAGACTTCGGTTTTGGTAAATTGTGGATACTGTTTTGTCGGGTTATATCATACATTTTTATGGCTATTTACATAAGATTGCGTAATTATAAGTAGCATAATTGACCAATTTTACTGTAACTAATTTCGTGTTATCCAGGAACTAATAGAATTCGTTAATTCGGATATCATGCATGCTTACATTCCAAACTTTGTACTTGTTATATGCTTACAACCTTTTGGGTAAAATTTGCATTAATAAAGCTATAATAGATCAATTTCTTCATTCATATGAAACAGACTTCTTACAATCAGTCCCGTGCGGGGCCCGGGAGGCGAATAGGCGCGCAGCAGCGCTAAGCTTGTCGGTAAAAGTCCACTAAAGAGCGCTCAGAAACCTGACATCGGGGTCAGGCCGCTTTGCCCACAAAGCGACTGGGATGTGTGCCTCAGGTGGCTGAATGGGGCAGTCCTGATATCGAGAGATGCGGGGTCGTCAGGCGATAATGCAGAAAACCTGACCGCTAACCATAGTGGTGCACTGTGTTGGGAAAAATGTCACGTTCCTCGCACGTTAAAGAACCCTGCTGCAGGTCTCGGTAAGAGTAGGACCCGTAGGATCCCCATGCAGGAGGCAAAATTTCCCACCCTACCCGTCACTCCTTTTTCCAGTGGCAGTCAAAACTCTCCTACCCGATTGGCCTTGTGTCCCTATTCCCTCCACTTCATCATCATTTCATGTTCATTGTATCACCATTTTCATGTTCATCTCCCGGATATAGCCGAAATCGTGCTGCTTGGGAGTAAAGCAATAACTAACTAACTAACTCTTACAACCACTTCTAGACAAAGAGGATCGTAGACTAGCTCTCTCTTTTAACTTCACTTTCCGTTACATTGATGATGTCCTTTCACTGAACGATTCTCAATGCTCATTTATCGTCAGAAATTTGAGATAAAGGACACAACGGATTCTAAAATCTCGAATTAAACTCCAATGGAAAACTTTTAACAAAACTCTTTAAAAAACGTGATGACTTCAATAAATATTCAAATCGTCAACTTTTATACTCCTTGTGTAGCAAAATTCCCTTTACTCCAGCAAATTGAGTTTAAGTTCCACAATTGATTCATTACTCGAGAGCTTGCGGTAATATTACATCGATTTCCTTGGCAGAGCGTCACACATATGACACAAAAAGTGCTAACACAGGGTTATGTTGCTCCTTGATTGCTGTCTTGACTCAAGAAATTTACGGAAGACATCACGAGCTCAAAAACAAATATGGGATTTCTCTCTTTCAGATGAGTACAGATGTTGGTTTGTCATAGGGTTTTGTTTAATCTTCCTTTACCGGAATCGACACGCCCAATTTGAAATTGGCAGTGCGACGAATGTTAAATAGCATGCATACAGGAACTGCTTACTTTTCCGGAGCGCACGAGCTCACTTTCGTTCGACTTGAGTTTGCGTCGTTGATAACTGTTTTGTTGATTTTGTGTTTGTTTTATGTTTTGTGTTTCTTCGTGCTGTTCACGTTCATGTTTTCTGATTTTGTCGTTGCCCTTTTTGACTTTTAACACTCGAATGCCCTACTTGATTTTTGTCAAAATACTTGGAGTTTTTGCAAATACTTATAAGTAAGAATTGAATTAATATGACTCTAAAATATCTTAAAATGCTCCTAAAACGTATCTTAATTTAATGTTTGAATCAAATGAATTAAATGCCTCATCTCAGATTTTTCTAGATCTGGAAGGGGGTGCATCTACATGCAGTCTCATTTTTGAAACGAACCTGCATTACCAATAACTGTGAATTGGTTGCCCTTATATTCCTGCAAACAGACACATTTCATTTCGTTACAGTATTTACTATTTTCGAATTGCAAAACCTCCGTGCGGGTCCCGGGTGGCAAATAGGCCCGTAGCAGCGCTTTAGCTTATCGGTAAACGTCCACTTAAAATCGCTCAGAAACCCTTCGTCGCGTCAGGCCGCTTTGCCCAAATAGCGACTGGGATGTGTGCCCAAAGTGGTTGAATGATGAGCCATTCATAATGAATGCCGGGATCGGATAACCTGACCGCAAACCATAGTGGTGCACCGTGTTGGAAAAAAATAACCCAGCTGTAGAAGGATCCCATGTAGGAGGCTTAATTGTCCGTCCAGGTTACCAATAAATCCTTTTTCCAATGGCAGTCAAAAACTATCCTCGCTGATTGGCCTGATGTCCCCATTGTCTAATTCATCATCATTTCATGTTCATTGTATCACCCTTTTTATGTACATCTCCCGAGAGTTCGGAGTAAAGGCAAACCTTTCTAACTTACTAACGAATAAAAAAAAACGGGATGGGGGATTTATTTATAGATAAATGAGTTGGTGCTTCCGTAATTTGAGACCCATGCTTGATATCTGAGGTGCACTTTTTCGGGGGAGGGGTTTGGCCTGCGTGGCAGGGCGGGCAATAAGTGTTACTTTGCAAGCGGTGGCGACGACGGCGTCGGCGTTTAATGCTATCAATTTTTCAGTGTTTGAGTAATATGAGCACCTTACGTTGACGAAAGTTGGTATGCATATGCCCCAGGAAAGTAGCTTTGGTTTTGTTTTAAAATTTAATAGAAGTTCTTGCACAAAATCGGGTTTACTTGAAACACATTTATCCTCAAAACAAAGAAAGATTCTTTCTGTCCGTTCGACTAGTTGACAGGGACATTTAGGACCGTCCATAAACTACAAAAGCGCTTATGAAACAATTTTTTAAAAACTTACAAAACCTTAAGGTTTCCAGAAATTTGTATCTCATTTCTCGTCAGGCGTAGCAAAATTTATTTTCTGGAACTTAGCTGTAATTTCTATTTCAGATGGATATGAGTAAGAGAAAACTCAAAAGAGATAAGAAATGTATCAAAAATCATTTTGCATTCGCTTGTAAGACAATAAATTTTAAGATGAAATGGTAGAATTTCTAAAATTTTCTATAACCGTTGGTTTAGGGATAATAAACTCTTAATGATCTTTTTCGCTTTCGAGCATATCTAGAAATTCAACCAAATATGCAAAGCCTTGATTGATGTACATATTGATTGTATTATTTTCGCTAATAATAAGCATCTTATGTTTAACACAAACCTTTGATTCAATTTTGTCACACTATATTTTGTCACTCATTAGTGACAAAATAGAGTCTTTTAACAATATTTTAGTTTCTTAATGTGGATATTTAACTTAACATTTTAAGTATGACTATGATTATCTTAAGTTATACAGCATTTGCCCACAGATATTAATACATATAAATTTAAATGTTTTTTTTAAACCGATACTGAACCGAACTCCGTGCATTACCAGAACAGAATCCTCTTATTACCAGAACATTATCCGCCAATTTTTACATCTATTTTTTTAAGGTATACTAATTTTTTTCAATACAAATTTTCAACTTGTCTCTAGTACGTATAATAGTCTTGCTTTGATGAAAAATATAGACACTTTATGCAAACAAAAACACAACTATCTGATGTTATAGTTTTCGACATGAACATAATTCAACCTTGACGTTTTTCGTGAACTGTAACTTTATTTCAAAACAGATTTGTATATGCTTTTACGACTTTTTAGTTATTTGTGGTACAAATAAAGAGACGGGGTTAAATTGATCATTTACCTTTCGAAAGACATTAATTTTGCAACAAAACAAAGTTGTTTACTTTTTTATTTAACCCGACAAAACTGAATCGTCTTACCAAATACAACTTTACGTGAATCCTTCACTGGACTTTCCTGATCGTCGTGAATCCACCTTACTAGGGGTGTAGATGGATTCCTTTGATATATCCTTCAGAGTTAGAGGAAAGGGAAACCACAGAATCCAATTGCTTCACATTGTTCCTAGATTTGAATCTCGAATATGACCAAGGTGGTCATCCTAGTATAAAAAATTACAATAAAAGAGACCACTTTAATTTTCAAATTATCAATTCCCCTAACCTTGAAAGCTAAATACCTATTTCAACTGGTTACGATGTTTATATTTCACAACTTTCGCGATATGCCTGGGATTGTACATTTTGTTCTGATTTTTAATACGACGACACTTTCTCAGTGACCGACTGATAGACCAAGGTTACAAGAACATTTACAACAGATCTTGTTAGTTCTTTAAAATCACAAATAAATGATTGATTGCACTACGATTGTAAATAGTGTCACAGTTAGCTTGTTGTATTAACCTAGGAACTACTTATCACAGCCTTTTGATATTTGGTATGCAGCAAAAGCATGGGTCATATACATGGGATTGTATTCCAGTTTTGTAACTCGCATACTTACTGTTTAACGTTTTTCGGCCATTGTTTACTATGACAGATTTTGATTTTATCTTTGAATGACAATTTTATTTTTTTCGTCGTTTTGCATGAGTGATTTTTTAAATGTTTTATATATACCGTTTTCGTGTTGTGATCGATATCAACGCGCTTGATAAATGAAATATATTCTCCTTCATAATTGTTATGACTATTAGTAAATGTCAAAAACTACGGACAAGTAATTCAAGAAACTAAATGATTATTTTCAAAAGTTATCTCCGAGCATTTCTATGAATTTAACATTTTTTTTTCATTTCAAATAAATAGAGTTATTGGTCAATATTAAATTCCTTATTTTTCAAATTTATTGTAACGTAATAATGATTGTTGGGGCTATATAAAGTATGAATTTAGATGTGGCTTTTGGTTTTTATGTAACTTGCAGAGAAATCTGTTGTGGATAATTTAGATAGATAATCTTACCCATCTTGCTACAAGGTCTGAGTGTTGTCTACGTTAAAGATCTCCTTTAAAGCCGCCTCACACTTAACCGAAAAAAGTGAGACGAAGGGTAACGAATGGGAAAATTGACAAAATAGGCGCGAATTAAACAAATTCAAATAAAAATTTCCTCCGAATCATCCGATTATTAACTATTGTTAACTATGATCAACGAACAGTAAGCGAAGAATGAATATGACTTACGATGGGTCACGATTTTTCGGATGGCTACGTTGAGTAAATTATAGCCAAAGATGAGCGAAGAGTTGATATGACCCGAAAACACGAACAGATAATGAACGACGCTTTACTATGGCGTACGATTCGAAACGAAGGCGAACGAAAATATCGGGCGCATCAGGAAATTATGCCACAGCCACAATCCCCTCCTGCATCTCCAAGGTCTCCAATGCCACCACCTATCTTGCGGCAGGAAAATGATACAGCCAGTGTTGATGACACTGCTAATATTACAGGGTTGCCACTATTTTATTGTTACAAAATTCAAGGGTTTTTCCAGGACTTTTCAAGGGTATTTAAGTCATTTTCAAGGATGAAAATAGTCGACAAAATTTTAGTCCTCCGATGAAATTTTCTGTGAAACAGTTCAATCATGAACCTTTGATTGTGAAACTATAAAATTCCAGGGTTTTTCAAGGATATTAAAATTTTTTTCAACATTCAAGGTCTTTTCCAGGACCTTGAACTGACAAATGAAAATCAAGGGTTTTTCCAGGTTTCAAGGATGCGTGGCAACCCTGATATTATGATATTGGACTTCAAAGCTTAGGGAAAATAGGTGCTTTACATAATTTTGATAAAAGGTTATTACATTTTTTTCTGCCAAAAACCCAAGACAGCAGCGTATAATAATGAGGGTCATCATGGGGGTACCTGGGAACCAAATAATCATTAGTTTTTAGCTCACCTGGACCCAGGTGAGCTATTGCTATCACTTGGCGTCCGTCGTCGTCTGTCGTCCGTTAACGATTTTTTCATAAATCTTTTCCTCTGAAACTACTGAACAGAATTTATTGAAACTTGGTATGAATGAACCTTAGGGTGTCCTGCACCAAGCTTGTGTTTTGATTTTTGATCCATAAAAAACATGGCGGCTGTTACTAAAAATAGACCAGGGGGGTCATACTACTGTTTTTTGCTTGTAAATCAAAAAGTATAAGAGATAGATGAAATTTGATGCCACCCTACTGCTCCAGAATCAAAAGTTCTACAAAAGTCTCCATTTGGTCGAAGTTGTCAGATGATCTCTTATAGGGGTTATAGCCCCTGAAAGGTGAAAAATAACGTTTTTTCATGTTTTTGGCTTATAGAATGAAAACTATTTCAGATAGCGAAAAGCTGTTGCTTGCTTAAATGTTCAGCTCATTTAGCTCTTTAAAAGTCTCCATAGAGTTGAAGTTGTCAGATGACCCTTTATAGGGGTTACAGTCCCTTAAAGGCGAAAAATAGTGTTTTTGGCCTATGGAATGAAAGCTATTGCAGATAGAGAAAAGCTGTTGCTTGCTTAAATGTTCCGCTCAATTAGCTCTACAAAAGCATTCATAGGGTCAAAGTTGTTAGATGACCCCTTATAGGGGTTGCAACCCCTAAATTAACATGTTTTCATGTTCTTGGCTAAGCCTTATAAAATTATAACTACTAGTATAGCAGATAAAGAAAGGCGATTGCTTGCTTAAATGTTCAGTTCATTAAGCTCTTCAAAAGTCTCCATAGAGTCAAGTTTTCAGATGACCCCCTAATAGGGGTTATGGCCCTTAAAAAAACATTTTGCATGTTTTTGGCCTACAGAATGAAAACTTTTGCTGAAAGAGAAAAGCTGTTGCTTGCTTAAATGTTCAGCTTATTTAGCTTTACAAAGTTTCCATCGGGTCAAAGTTGTCAGATGACCCCTTATAGGGGTTACAGTCCCTTAAAGGTGAAAAATAGTGTTTTTGGCCTATAGAATGAAAAATTTTGCAGATAGAGAAAAGCTGTTGCTTGCTCAAACAATCAGTTCATTAAGCTCTACAAAAGTCTTCATAGGGTCGAAGTTGGCAGATGAGCCTTTTAAGGGTTGATGGCCCTTTAAAGGAGAAAAATAGTGTTTTTTGCTTATAATTGTATTCAAAACTATTGCAGATAGAGAAGAGCTTTTTCTTGCTTAAAATATACCTTATTTAGCCTCTTGTTTGCACTTGTAATCATTAATTATTTACTGAAAATCACGGGTTTTTTCACAAAATTCTACAACGAAATGGTAATCAAATAATCAAAAAGAAGGGGGTATCGAAAATGCGCAAGTCCTTTTCTTTTAACTTTGTTCGTCCGTCCATCTCTGTCTGTCCGTCCACAATGTCTTGTGAACACTTAAACTTAAAGCTATAAGGCGTAGAGATCTGAAATTTTACATGTGATTCAGAACTTATTTCTTTATCTAACCAATATTGGCCTGGCAATTCGCTCATGTATGAATCTATTAGCTATCCATAGGAAGTTATAGTATATCATAGTCTTGCGTTCGTTTCTGTCTTGTTATTCAAATTTAGTTAACGCTTATCTTCGTTGCCCTTCGCAATAGGACTCTAAGCGAATTTACGTTTTCCAACGCAAGTCTTCGTTTCTATACGCTATTCATATTTTATCATCGTATTTGATTCGTCGGGATCAGACTGGTGCGATGCAGGACGATGCATGACGAATGATAAAAGAATGATTAACGAACAATTACCGCACATTAAATAAGAGGTGCGATTTCAAACAGATGATAGACGAATTTTAAATTCGTCGGGAAATTTTGAACATGTTCAAAATTAACCGACGAATTTGAAGAATCGCAACTGTTAGTTCCAAAGGCTTCCGAAGGCTTACGAAACCGAAAACGAAGGGTAACTATAGTTTACTATAAATTACGATTACAAACTATTTTTTAAAAACTACTATTCGCCGGTCATCGCAACCCTTATTTTATGCAATTCGGTTTAGTGTGAGGGGGCCTTTACAATATAGGATGAACAAAATGAAAGCAATGTTTTTTGCTTTGTTTTATTTCAATGCTTATAATGTGATTTCTTGTATCTTATTAATTTTTTTTAACATATTTTATTTCCAATTGTTTGTATCATTAACTAAACTTTATCAGTTGATTAAAAACAAACAAACTTAAATAAATTTAAAATAATCTTTAATGATTATAAAGGTAATCGCTATATTTGTTATTGTTACTGAAACAAAATTTGAACAAAGTTTCGGGCATATAACTCCTTACTATTTCCAACGCTAATAAGATAACTTCCTTTACTTTGAATGTAACACACCCACTTCACCACATACAACAACTTATTCGAGATGCCAGGGCATTAAGAAATTATCAGAATTTTTTATCCTACAAGCACCAATGTTTCCATGACCGACTATTTGACCAAGTTCATAAGAAAGTACGTCTTATACGATGTCTACAAAATCTTTCTTCGTTGAAAAATTCAAAATTGTTAAAATTACGTTAGACGAAATGATTAGTGATTGTTTTGATAAGTGTTTGACTGTTGGGTGTACTGAGATGATCACCACAACACCTCTATTTTGTTTCTTAATATTGTTTTGTTTAGTGTTATAACGGGACCCCGCGATGGAAGAGGGAGGTTTGGCACAATAAAATCTGAGTTTACACATCATTTCTTTTAAAATGCCTGTACCAAGTCAGACTCATTGCGATGTATATCGTAGCATTTTAAGAAAGTGCTTGATAAATGCTCTTATTAAGGCCAGGTAATTTAAAAAATGATGTTCACTCTTGTCACGACTTGAGTTCGCGTTGTTGATTTCCGTTCGGTTGATTTTGTGTTTTGTGTTTCTTCGTGCTGTTTTTGGTCTTGTTTATCGGTTTCGTCGTTGCCCTGTCGGACTTTTGACATTTGAATGTCCCATTGGTGCCTCTTGCTTCGTTGGTTATATTCAGGGATATCCCCTGCTCATTTTTATAGATTTTAGAAATCGAAACCTATTCAGTGATTTAACTTATAATTTACAAATTGACAATATCATTACATAAACTCCTGGACCTAACTTAAGTATTTTTTGTAATTTGTTTTCATTCTCGATTTTTATGGCAAAAAGGCTTTTTTTTACATTTGAGACTGATTATCTCTGATCCCTTATTGCTTTAACAAATCTAAATTAATATCAAATATTCAAACTGAGCGTTGTAACTTGATGGCGTTTTGTTCTTGATAACTCAGAGTTTGTGGATGTAAAAAAAGTGTAGCATTATCTACATTAAGTAAATGGTTCATCTTTAACCGGCTCAAAGAGCTGCAGGGTCTGAGAATTGTTCTACGTTGAATTTCTCCTTCACACTGTAGGATGAATATAAATGAAAGCCATGCTTCTTTGTGTGGTTTTGTTTTAATGCTTATAATGCGATTTGGTGCAAATTTTTTATTTTCATTCAACTGTTAACAAATCTTTAGCACTTCAACAAATCAGGAATACTTTATAATTTTGCTTACAATAAATGTAATCGTTTGTTTCTGATTTCTATGAAACAAGATTGCATAAAAGTTTCGGGCAAACAATCCTAAACTGTGTCAGACGAAAGTTTTGTCCTTTGAAGGCCTGATCAGAGGCTCAAGTCGGAGGTTGACAAGAGAAAGCTTTCGGATAATATTATCAAAGAATAAATATGCATAAATTGTTTGGTATTTTTCATCATTGGGTAGAGTGCCTCTGATGAGAAGTGTGTTGACAAATTAAGCGTCAGGCGTAGCAAAGTTGATTGTCTGGGACTTTGTTGTTATTTTGATTTCAATGATTTTAATAGGGATTTCGATCTCTCAGATGAGTGCAGATGTTAGTTTGTCATAGGGTGTTGTTTTGTCTTCCTTTACCGTATTTGACACGCTGAATGGACTATTGGCATCGCGACGGGTGTGCTATAGTAAGCAGGAAGCAGGAACTGCTTACTCTGCCGGAGCACCTGAGTTCACTCTTGTTTCGACTGGAGTTCGCGTTGTTGATTGATATTCAGTTATTTTGTGTTTCCATGTTTTACATGTTGTCTGTTTTTGTCCCGTTCTTGTTGGTGTTTACTGGTTTTGTCTCTGCCCTTTCGGACTTTTCACATTCGGATACCCCATTGGTACCTCTGCTTATTTCTATTAAATTGCATAAATACAACAACAAAAATAAACAACATAAAAGGTTTAATTGAACTTTGTTTTAACTTCATACAATTTGCTATGCTCAGGTTCAGGAACCATTGCTCTTTGACATCTGAAAAAAAGAGCTTTTTAACTGTCTATAGCATTAATGACATTATTTGTCCAATTATTTATATAATTATGTACATTGGACATCATCATCTTTAATTAAATATCTGTTCTAAATTGTTTTAGATTCTATGGTAATACGTGTGTGTGGAAATGTCCGCAGATATTCTCAAATATAGAGTAATGGCAAAACATTTGTGACATAGAGATCAATGACATTAAAATATAGATGCAATAAATTAAATTGTGTCTTTCTTTTCATATCAAAATCTTAAATCTTTGACAATATATTTTTTGACATAATAAAATGATCCAACATGTTGCTTTTCTATAGATATGATACAAAAAATTAAATATAGGCGGCGAACTTTGTTTCTTACCATCAATGGTAAATTCCAAACAGGTGTTGTTTCAAAAGCCTTTTAAAACAAAGAAGTTTGCTACCACATGATCGGTAACATTGGCTCCACAATCTGTAAAATCTACTACGTGGACAAGACAGTTTGTAATCTGTAAAGAAAATTTGAAAATTAGCAGTATATTATTAACGAGCATCGCAGATGCGAGACCCGCGGTATTATTCATGTTTTGAGATATCCAATAAAAATACTGACGAGAAAAGCGGAACACGTCTACTTTTGCGGAGCAAATAATCAAATAGGCACGGAGCAAGTAAACCAATCAACCCTCTGGCTTATAAAAATACATCACCATCTCTTCTAAAAAATATAGAAATAAAAATACAAAAAAGTGACCAAACACTCTGTCGATCATTTGTTTTTTTTAAAGATGTGTTTACAAAAACATTTCTTTTTAAACATCACTCGGCCTTTTCCGCACCCCCCCCCTAAAAAACGATTTTCCGGAAATTACCGAGTTAGCTTTTTGCAATTAAGTAGTTGAAATCTTCCCTTTGAAACTAAACGCAATGTCATGTTTGAGATACTGACTAAGCTTTGTTAAATTTGTTAAATTAAGATTAGAGAAATACACAAATTAAATAACATCAACTTACAACCTTGCATTGACAACGACTTATTCATTATAATAAATAGATAAAAGGGTCTTCATTCATATGAAGCAGACTTCTTCGAATCTCTTCTGAAAAAAACGACCGTAAACTGGCTCTGTCTTTTTCTCGATTTGGTGACTTTCTCCATCTCATATATCCCCAGGAGCTTGAGATAAAGGACACAACGGATTCTAGAAAGTCTGCTTCATATTTAGATCTACATCCCTAAATTTACTCTCAAGGAAGACTTTCAACAAGGCTCCATGACAAACGTGATGAATTTAACTTTCCAATCGTCAACTTTCCCTTCTTGTGTAGCAACATTCCGTCCGCTCCAGCTTATGGAGTTTACGTATTTCAATTGATTCGTTACCCCAGAGCGTGCGGGACTTACATCGATTTCCTTACCAGAGCAACACGTCTGACGCAAAAATTGCTCACACAGGGTTATGTTGCTCCTCGGTTGCTGTCTTCACTCAATAAATTTTACGGAAGACATCATGCACTTATAGACAAATATGGGATTTCGGTCTCTCAGATGAGTGCAGATGTTGGTTTGTCATAGGGTTTTGTTTTGTCTTCCTTTACCGGATTTGACACGCTGAATGGACTATTGGCAACGCGACGGGTGTGCTATAGCAAGCAGGAACTGCTTATTCTTCCGGAGCACCTGAGTTCACTCTTGTTTCGACTGGAGTTCGCGTTGTTGATCGATATTCAGTTATTTTGTGTTTCCATGTTTTACATGTTGTCTGTTTTTGTCCCGTTCTTATTGGTGTTTACTGGTTTTGTCTCTGCCCTTTCAGACTTTTGATATTCGGATGCCCCATTGGTACCTCTGCTTCTTTCTTACCTGAAATGAAGATTCTAAATCAACCGTGTGTTACCAAAAGTACAAATTAACCACTGATACTCAAAAAAGGTTACAAAACCTTACAGAATCTTCATGATTTTTTGTAATTTTTCCGAATGTTACAATGATTTATTATTTGCACAAACCTTTGAATTTTTAATAAATAGTTATTAATCCAAGATATTTTAACAACAATGAACAACAGTTAGGTTTAATTGAACTTCGTTTTAACTTCATATAGTGCAGTGACAAATTCCCAAAAGATGCTTATTTTCGGAGTTTAATCAACCGGGTGGACACACGGCTAATTTTTGTTTTATTGTTTAGAGTATACCTTGAGGCAACATTTTTGCCCGGTCGTAAAGATTTCCCATGGTGCAGTTTTGTTTTTTATGACGAAAAAGGGGGGTCTTCTGGTTTGGGGGAAATTTAAGCGTTGACTTTGGTTTACAATTACTTTTAAGAGGGCTAAACAGGGTTAAAACTTGAAAGTGGTTTAGGTAGGCTAGTATTTTAAAATTCTAAAAGTTCTTCAATGAAGCGTTTTTATTGTGATGTTTTAACTATTTATCAAATTTAAAAAAAGCATTAACAATTAACAGAATTTTGATGTATTTCAGTTGTAATATCTCAGTCAAAATAGGTTAATGTCTCTATTTTTTGTAATTTAGAATTAAAATATGATCACCGTAAAACATTAGGCTAATTTTTATCTATTTGTGTGTTCGATTTTTAAAAATATGTTTGAAAAATAACGATGGTTCAAATCTGTCAAAACTTGTTTCCGGATTTTAATAACTTATCATGGCCAGTACGATTTAAAAATTATAAATTTGTTTATTTTTTACACATTTAAATCGTCTTAAACACATAGAAAATCCATTTTTCTGGCAATAAATCATTATTTTGAACAAAATGTAATAAAGCAGAACCTCTTAAAAATAGTTTTTGAATGTAAATTATCACATTTTAGAAGTTTTTCAAAATATCTTAATACCAAACTATTTAACAACAAACTGCAACGGACTGATATTATTAGTCCAAAATGTGGCGATATGAATGTCTTCAAAATTTTATTAGCTCGTTTTGTAATATATTGAAAACGTTTTAACCCATTTACTTGCAAGTTTTCGACTAAATAATGACACTAAGATCAATACTATTACTAGTAAGTCAGAGGTAAAAAAAAAACGGAAACAACATTGTTTTCCAAATTATTGCATTTTGATTCCAACATAATAAAAATGTAAAACTATTAATTATAAAAGACAAACTGTTTATCCTCCGAAAAAAGTCATGACAGATCAGTAATTCTTCGAACTGTGCATGAAAACTTACCCTCTGTTAAGTAGTCCGCAGTTCAACAAACTATCAAAGAAAAAAGAGAAAAAAAAAAGACTGACGTGGTTTCAAATCTGTCGTCTGGAACTGTGTTTTAATTTTAATCAAATAATAGTAAAGTCATTTTGTTTAAAATATTGTTTCGATTCCACTAGACGTTTTCAACCTGATCATAAAATTGTAGAAAGAAATATTTTATTTCGGAAACAGTCCTTTAGCAAAACAAATATATATCGTCCTGTGTGCGTTAAAATTGGATACACCTAGAGTGTACAGTAAAGATATACCAGTATATTTAACTGAGTACCACTTCAAAATAAGAAAAGTCGGCAAAGTATTTTTTGGTCATTCTATAAGTAGTATACGAACCTTAAAGTAATAATAAAGCAGTTTTTGGAAAAAAATTACAATGTAAAAAAAATCACTTAACTGTTGCATAACCATAAAACTAGAGCTTTCGCGCTGTTATGAAGATGAAAATTTTAATCATGTGCGTGTACCGGCTATAAAAGTTGCTGATTTTTGAAAGAAGTTTGATACCAATGGCCACCTATTAACTTTCGTGAACAACATTCCGATTTTTACCGAACATATCAAAACAAATAAAAAAGTATTTTGAAGTACGAGCATGTAAAGCTCTGGGTTTAATAAAATTTCATTTATCTTCTTTATTTGATAAGTAAAACCTTTTCGCTGTAAGAAATACCTGAGATAATAATTAATTCGATATGATTTTATCATGAAATACTGTTTAAAAAGTGTTTAACATGTAAATAATAACAACACACACGCACCTGTTTTCCTACGTGCTATATATTAACCGGGCCAATTTAATTGAAAACTCGATTAATTCAATGACATAAGATTCTCATTGGGGGGAATTCTAAACCACTTTCTCTTGTTATTGGTATCATTTTAAAGGGGAACGGGGAAAAGAAAAAGCAAAACACTTATTAAAGCCATATGCATAACATACCTTTTCAGACCACGTTTGTTTACATCTATATTTCCTTAATTTTTTTAGATGAGCTTGCGCGGGCACTTCCGAGTGAGTTCAAACTCGGGTCGTATGCATCTACTTTGCATAATACAACTCGGGAAGCAAATGATTGTTGAAGACATTTTTTTGTTAAATTCTGCAAAAATCCCACTGTTTAATGGACTTTTTGTAGCTTTAATAAAAGTTTTTATAAACAATTAATATTTTTAAAGCTTAAAAAGACTGTTAAAAATTTTATGATTTTTTGATTTATTATTACTTTAAATCAAGATTCACAAGAAAAGCCCTTAAAATTTGATTCAAAGTTTAAGATATTTATTAGTACAAATACTTATTCGTTACAGAGACAAGTTGTATGCCTCCCGACAACATTTCGAGAGGCATTAAGCTTTACTCATGTCCGTCCATACGAATTTCTGTCAAGTTTTCTTCAGAAACCGTACATGATAATGATTTGATATTTGGCAGGTGGCCGTTCAGTATCACAGACTGTATGCCCTAAGCGACTTTCAGACCTGTCGAACTTCTACTTTGTTGTTGGGACTGGGTCGGTATATATGAAATTTATGTAAAAATTTCCACTAAGCTTTCTCCGTGCATAAGAATGATTTGAAACTTGGTAGGATAGCTCAGTATCACAAACTACGTCCCAGGCGACTTTCGGACTTGTTGGACTTCTACTCCTAATTAGGGCCTAGCGAGGGCATTCGTGCCCTCATTCCTTCTTTTTTTGGTTATATAGATAATAGTTATATCAACAAAAATAAAAAGAATCCATAGATTTGTCAGTCAGTGATGAGGGTTTAACGAACAATCTTACACATAGACTATTGCTAACTGCCATAGCACGATCATCAGACTTTGATAAATTATATATTGCTGAACGCCTATTTCACATTTTACAATCTTCTATTGGCGCTTCTCACTAGCTGCCATACTGATCGAGCTTGTATCGATAAATCAAAACCAAGAGTTGATGGTCCTGGTTCAGGATCTAAGTCTTTAACGTTAATGATGTCCCAAGGTTTAAATCCTAAATGTCCAGATCCGATCTTTTAGCATTTATTAGACTTATAAGAGTAGCTGAACTTGTGCGGTTTGAGTATCGTATGATTTTGTTCTACATTTATGTAGCCAGGTGACTTCGTTTAAGTTTGTGTGGTTTGGGCTTGTTTTGCTTAGGTTATGTGATCTTATACCTTAGCTCAAGTCCACTTCTTTTGAGAGAAACCGCCTTTGCACAGGGTTGTTTCTTAGTTAAACGTATATGTCTTTGTTTGAATTGTCGGTGCATAACATCTTAAAGCTACGAACCATCTTTGATATGATCGGTCTTCAATGAATCTGCATGCGATAGTCGATCAAACCGTATGCCCTCACTTGAATAAGTGGATCTTTGTCTCTTCTCTGTGGTACTTTTTTCAAACCTGGTTTGGTTTGCGATTGCCTTTGCAAGCTGATCAAAGACAAAATGTTAAGAGAGCTGGTGGCCATTTTGTCTTTGACATCAGTAACTCAAACTTGGAAGTTCAGTTGATAGTTTCTTAACTGATGTAAAAGGCGATTTTTATAAATAAACTGACACGGATCGGGAAAATATTGTTTAAGCATACACTAGAATAACAAATGAAAGAATTTTTACATATGTAAGAATAGAATATTCTAAAAAGTGATAGCCAAAAAAGCCCCCCAAAACTCCAAGAACATTTAC
This sequence comes from Arcuatula senhousia, assembly GCA_963971305.1. Lineage (NCBI taxonomy): Eukaryota > Metazoa > Mollusca > Bivalvia > Mytilida > Mytilidae > Arcuatula > Arcuatula senhousia. Next base: position 54,573,451 of record OZ020304.1, read on the forward strand.
GTTTTGTTATATTAGACATATGTTATATGAACACCACCGGTACACAGTAAAGTCGACCATTGTTTGAAAGTGCAGCAATTTAGGGAGGAGTGTTCAATAACTTATGTGACTTAATGCTTGTCTGCAGTGTACTTGTTTTAAATATTGTTCTTGTTGGATTTGACGTATTCTAAGTTAAGAAAAGCTCCAAATCAGTGATTGGTAAAGATGATAGAAAATTCCACACTGTCAGGCCATGACATGGGTATTTTATAAATGTAATGGTCTTCATAATTTTTGATAAAATCCTTATTATAAGTTATCAAAAATACGTAAACACTTTGAAAAATAGTTTGAATTAGTAAATATGAAAAAAAGTTGGTATATTTATGCAGAACTTCCGGAATAAACATAGAAATTTGAAACAATGCACCTAGAAGAAAAAGGGGCATAATTCAAGCAGTAACAGAGTTATGACCCCTGATTATGTTTTCTGTTCGTTCGGTATTTGCTTAAAGTATCTTAAAACATTAAAGTTTAAACACAATCACAATCCTCTACTAAAATATAGACATAAACTTCGAAATTTGACGATAAAATGAATGCTGACAATTTGACCTTTGACCTCTGATCACAGACTTTTGCAACACTTGTAACCTTTACGACCACTCAAAATGAATGGGGTAAGACTTAAGCTATCCGAAAAGGTATGATTCAGCCGTGTGTCAGGGTGGTTGATTAAAATTTGAAATCGACACTCTAAGTCACTGCACTAATACAATTTGCTAAGAATATTGTTTTTCTAACAGGTATACAAAATGTACATACCATTATCGTTATAACTGAATTCATCTCCATGTAGTTCAAAACCATGATACTTATTGAAGTAATCGTTGTAGGTGATACCTCCTCCATCTGTTAACAAAAGAAAAAATATCATAAAACACCATTTTAAAATATTACCCGGCGAATCAAGGATAAATTGTTTGTTATCAATGAACGATCACTTTTCAGTTAAACCAAAAGACAAAATAAAGACAAGAATAAAACTCTGATAAAGGTATTTTGCAATAGGAAAAAGATAGACATGTAAACATTTGTTTAACCCAACCTTCCCGTTTTTAATAAAAGTTCTATGGATATCTTCCATTGATACCGAGACTCGCAAGCATGTTTTTCAAGTTTTAAAAATGAAATAAATACTTCATAGAGTGACATTACCTTCACAATCATATTTTACTGTCAAATATTTATAAGTTCCATAACAAGGGTCTCCATAGATACTGTTGGACGATACTACAGTGCATTTGTTCCTTCCGTTACATTTCTTCTCCAGAATATGCATAGGGGTGTGAGAAATACAATGCGTGTTACACATATATTTTGGTTTTTTTGGACACGTAACCTTGTCGGTTCTGCCATAAATAGCACTTGTTATTTTGATGACTTCGTTGTACCCACATTGTAGTTCCACTGTATCATGTTCACAAATGATTTCTGAAATTTTTATTTTCAATATCAGTTGGCCTATTTAATCAAAGTCAAGTTGTGTAATTTCGTCCGATTTTTTACACCAATTTTAACCTTATTCAAGACTTACTTCATCAAATTATATGCATTGACAAGTATTTTACGTTTTTGATCATTTACATCCAAATTTATATATCTGAATGTTCATCTGTTCTTTGACTGAAGCAAAGGATTAAAAATAGGAGAATCGAATGTCGTAAATTCGAAAGATCAACGACAAAATCTGTAGACATACATTGTAATTATCACAAAACAAATTATACAACAACAAAAACACATAATACAATCAAACCGCAATCAGCAATTTGAACTCAATTCGAAACGATTGTACACAGGTTTTCCAGAAGAGTAAACATGTTTCTATTTGCTATAGCACATGCATCCGTTGCGCTGCCCTATGATATAAAATAGTATATTCTACATTCCAGCCAAACGAAAATTAAGATTTGTAAAAAATATAGATATATTATGCTGCTATGAGTGTTAATGTAGAACAGAGTGAATATGGTCGTCTGTCATAAGCTTTACAAATTTTAGTTATTACCTTTACCTATTTATGAAAGTACAAAACTTGCCCTTTCGGACTTTTGACACTTTAATGCCATATTGGTGCCTCTTTGCTTCTTGCACATAGACTTACCTTTACCTTGCTCGATTTCTACATGAGCTGATGAAAACTCTAAAAATATAAATATTCATTTCCATTGGGGTTACAATTAGACATTTATTGAACATGCGGAAAAGTTTCATATAATTGATATTAAAAAATAATACTATTTTGTATTCCCTGTAAACACGCTATATATAGTACCCTTTAGATATTCTAACGAATGCTTTACATCTTGTGGACTTTGGAGTCATTTCTACGCTTCGAATAAATTGGATGATGCATTTGATTTCTTCGTGTAAGCTACGTATCATTACACATTTAATTATTACATATTAAGGGAAAGCAGAATCTGAAGATTTCAAGCATTTTTAATGATTACGCATCTCATGGTATTTACATTCCCCTATCTAAATTTACCAAAATAAATAGACCAGTTTGAAGGCATATTGTCTACGAAAAATTATTTTTTTGTAAAGCCAAAAAATTGTGGTCAGACTATTCGTTTTGTTTATTTAGAAAGATACAAACGTTCAAAAAACCACTAGGGTACCTTATTACTTCAAAAATTGAAAAATATATATTTGTAAAGCTTTACAAAAATTCATATTCATGAGATGTAGATGAGCTGTAAGCATGCGCACTATACTTTCTTTGATTGAAAACTTTCATAGTTATTGCACGTGGTGCATAATCTGTTTCTCGAAGTTTTTGCTCGGAAGAAAATTAAAACGGCAACCGAATATTAAAGCTACTTAATGAATAAAACTGACAGTTATTGCCTGCATTAAGTTTTGGATGTGATTTAAAAAGGTAAACGCGAAAAATATTGGTATTTTTTCAACATATCAATGTATTCGGGGACAAAACCCGAGATTCCGATTAGTGTCCGCGTTAAAACTACTCAGTCTAAATCTGTGTCAATGTGACGTAATGCAGGTAAATAAAATATCAATCAATATTGTCGAGCTATTTTGATCAAAATAAACTACTTTTAAAGCAAAATTTGTGGCAAATTTGTTTTTCAATATCCATTTTATTGCATTTCGGTCTAATTGACACTAAAAAATTGGGGGGTAAAAAAAATGAGTTTGCCGTAGACAATATGCCTTTAAACAATATCAAATCATTTGTACTAAATCATGCAAGGTAGTTATGAAACTGGTTGATGTTATCCACATGTTGTTTAATGAAAAGCTATATAGGATAAATTTTTGCTATATTCAAAGAGCAACCTTGGATGAAAGAAAATTAAAAGAGAAAACATCAAAATTAATCTTTTTGATACGTAAGATGAATTGGTGAATATCTTACCTTAACACTCAATATTTCTATTGGTAGTTTTCGACGTAAAAATTTGGTGTAGAATTTTTTTTTTAATTTACCATCATTTTGTACACATATGAGACATCCAGCTGTGAATTGTACTAATACATCAATTGAATGTTAAAAAAATATAAAACGTAAATTTTATAGACTGGATAGAAATGGAAAAAAATGAAACTATAAAGATGTTGATAATAATTGTTTTTATGCAATATACATTTACCTTCACATTCATATTGTACAGTCAGATATTTGTAGGTTCCATGACAAGGGTCGCCATAGATACTGTTGGACGATACTACAGTGCATCTGTTCTTTCCGTTACATTTCGTCTCAAGAATATGCATAGGTGTATGAGATATACAGTGGGTATTACTCATATATTTAGGTTCTTTTAGACAAGTAACATGGTCGGTTCTGCCATAAACGGCACTTGTTATTTTGATGACTTCATTGTGTCCACATTGTAGAACCTTATGGCCATGTTCACAGACGATTTCTGAATTTGAAATATGCTAATTAAATTTTTGTTTCTTCAATCAGCAAATAAAAATAAAATTAGAAGATTTGATAATGAAAACTTAAGGCTGTATTTACTCATTATAATAAGCTATAGTCAATTGTGGAATAAAGGTACGCGAAAAACAACGCCAGATAATTTTTCTCACACGAAGTAACATAGGTTTTGTTTTTTATAAAGAAGCGAAGAATTGGAAAAATTTCTAAAAACTGGGAAGATTAATCCAAAAAAGTCTCTTGCACGAGGAATTGAAAATGTTGCGCAAATACAGAGAAATACAATATTCTTCTTTATTTTTAGAAATATCTATATGATGTGTAGGCAACTACATGTTGAAAAAGCTTTTTTCTATTTAATGCAACCTATTTGATTCAACATCTGCTTTAACCAACAATTGGATTGAAATATGACAGACAATCAATTATTAAAAACACCAGGAATAATGACTTTATACAAATTTTACCTTCATGGAGTGTCGAATCATCATGGTGATAGTCATATGTAACACTAGTAAATGTGCCATCAACGGTCGCTTAAAATAGAAAATACATGTTCGAAACTTTTAAAAATATAGTTGTGGAATTTAATTGATTAAAGTCTCAAATGTCAAATATCTTTTACGTATGCTCTGCACTTGACAAGCTGGATAAGATATAGCAGAACAGTAAACAAATTGCAAACATTCAGTGACATTTCTTAGAATGGAAATGGAAACAATATCTTATCTAACACTTTTGTATAGGAGTTGACAAATCATGTTCAAGAAGGAATTAAATAAAAATGCTTGGAAAAATACATGAAATAAGTAACCAAAGCAGCATTTTGTATCTAGCATAGCAACTTTTAAAATTTCAGTCTATGAAAAATTACAGAACCATACAATACCTGCAGAGGCAACCAAAAGTACCAAGAAACACATGCAACTGTCCATGGTTCGTGTGTAACAATAATGGCTGAAAGCTTCTTTATATACTGAACAGTCATGAACATATAGCACAGAGGGAATTAAGCTGTTGCCAGTCTTTTATCTTTAATACATGACTTTCTGTGTTTCTTTATTTTGTTGTAGTGGGTTGCCAACAAAGGTAAGTAATAATCTTATAAGTCATTACATACTTTTGCAACACCTTATTTGAAATTAGTATCAAGTATATTCAAGTTTATTTTTTTTACCAGGACCAAAATTCCTTTAAGTGCAACAATCCTAGACAGTCAAAGCATGTTAGAAATGACAGTTGAGAATATTTTGTCTTAAGAATAATTTTTTAGAGCTTCTAAACATTATTTGATCATATCAATGATTAGGGTATTTACTTTTTACATTATATTTTATACTGAAACCCGTACATGTACCAATGTGAGCTGGCCATATGTGTGCCTTAATCAAAGTCCATTTTACTCTATGTTTTGTCTGTATAAAACCCAAGGTTTTTTATTGTATTGCAAATGGAACATGGTTGGTGCTGGATTCGACTTCCATGTTCGATTTTTTTTCATTCAATATGTTTTTGTTTTCATTCTTCCAACGTCATGTCATAGATAACTTCTGAAATACGCATATACAGCATGACCAAATTTAATGTCATATCTGATTTGGTATTTTGAGGTTCAATACTTTTTATTTACGTATCTATAATAAAAAATATCAAAATGGTGTTTATTTTTCTGAAATATAATGTCCCACTAGAATGACCCAGAATAACTTAGAAAGTAGAGAACCGGTGCACCAAAAGTATGTTTATTGCTTTGAAGCCAGTACATAATGTAAATTGATTCTTGAACCCGGTTCAACAAAATATCAAAACACAAGGTTTATGTGCAAACATGGAAGAAGGGTAACAGATTTATTTAATCTGAAAGTGTAGGAGTTGTGAGTATAGTATATAAGTCAGTCCTACCATTGTTAATCACCTAACCATCACCATGGCTAAAGGTCTGTGTATCTTATTATTGGTGATCGTCTCAGCAGGTAATTATGTCTACATCTTTTATGTTTTTAGATATTTTATTTTTTTAATATAAAAGATATTTTCATAAACTTATTAATTTGCATATGCCTGTCTAATGTTTTATGCAATGATTCCGAAAAACAATTTTTCATAAGATTACAAAAAAAAAAAGAATTTTATAACCCCAAAGTGAAGGCCAGCAGAAACTTAAACAATTAAATGAATAAAACTGCACAACGTACTGACAAAATTTGACAAAACCATGATAACTCAGAATATGCTTAGGACAATTAGCATGTAATGTGTCTGGTTTGAATATTTGAATGGCGGTAAAGTTTTTTTTTGCGGATGATTTTGATGCAAAAAAGCAAAGGTGGCAATTATTAAAAGGGCGCAGGTTGTATTTCAAAACTTTAAAGGCTGTATCTTCAATTAAATTTGGTAAATTGCAATTTTTGCTGACGGAAAGTGCGATGAAAACGTATACAGCAGTTTTGATAATATTTTAGTTCCTTTTGGTGTTAGGTATCTCAACAGTCATATATGTGTTTATGATTTATTCACAAATACTTTTGTTCTAGTTGCTGTTGACAGTTTGTTTCATCGTTTTCATAGAAGATATCATCATAAAAGATCTGCACTTCTGTTAGGTACGTAAATTCTTACATGCATGCAGATATCTTACTAAGAAGCAAAAAGGCACAAATGGGACATTCTAGTGTCAAAAGTCCGAAAGGGCAACGACAAAACCGGTAAAGACGAACAGGAACAGCACGAGAAAATTCAAAACATAAAAAACACACACACAAAACCGAGCAGAAATCAACAACTCGAACTCATGACGTAACAAGAAAGAACTCATGTGCTTCGGAAGAGTAAGTATATATACAAACCAATATACACAGAGAAATATATTTATATCAATTCAAATGAAGCTAACATGAACAAATCAAAGTGAAATTCAGACTAAACGAGCAATAAACTTTAAGTTCACTTGCATATATGGACGTGAATTGCAAGTAAAAAGGTTCTTTAGTTAAGCCCACCATGTCATTTGAAATGCCTATACCAATTCAACCCCAGTATGTCTTCCATGTTTTGTCTTTTCTCTTGGACAAAAAAAATCGGCCCTCTTTGTTCGGTAATTCTGTAGTTACCTTAAATTTCTAAATTAAAATTCTGTTTGTCCTTTGGAGTGAGAATATATAAAATTCTACAATTGTGTTTTTTTAATATTGTAGCAAAGAGTCATATCCTTCGAAGAAAATACCATGGTTTTCACATCAACAGACATCTTCAGTTCTTACACCACGGCATTGGTATATATTGATCTATAATTTTTTAGAAGAAAATATATTATTTATAAAATTCATTTGTTGAAAACAAACTTTCTATTAAGATATAATAATGCACTTCTTAGAATAAAAGTAAAGTGTACTTACATCTTATTTTGTTCTATTATTAGTTTTCCTGCTCACACGTCAAAGTATTTTATTTGACAATTTTTTTGTAGTTATACCAGACAACACATGTGTGCCGATTAACATAATTATGTCATATCCGTTGGCTGTTTTGCCGTGTTTCGCGTGAAAAAAAAACAAGGAACTAAATTTTCTTATCTGAAAATGTTTAATTCGACGGGCCAAAATTTAAATGAGGACAACATCTTTTTCATGTTTATCATTTCTTGTAGAAAATAATTCCTTCTTCTTGATATCTCGAGTTGCCAAATATTTTGACTTTACCCATGTTAAAAATGTTGTTCCATTGCTTTGTAATTTTCTTCGCCTTTAAGCGATTCATGAATTTCATCTTTATAATTTCATTCCATTTTGATAACCTTTTCCCTTTTATTTTTAAAGGTTATAAGTTAAGGTGTGGAAAAAGAAGATTTTTAGGATTATGGAGAAGATGTTACGGAAGATATCACAAAACTGGCTTTTGTCTCAACCGCTTTCTACACAAACACTGGATAGCTAAACGTTTGAATATATTTTTTTTATGAAATAATGCCCATAACAAATGTTTAAACATTGTCTGAAGCGTTTCATTATCTAATTATAAACCGATTAACAATAAAAGTAAAGTGATTTTATTTCAGATTTAAAAACATCATACTAATGATGATATAAGGTGATTATGAATTGCACAATTCATGATCTAGAGCAGCATCAATGTGAACTAGAAATCATAAGTAAAACATATACTTCTGGACGTTACAATTTGCCATGAAAATAATTATAAAATTATTATTTTATTTCAGTTGGACACAAAGGACGCTTTTGGAGGAGAAAGCATTACAGTAGGTCAAATGTCCACCTTTCAGAAGTATATAATAACAGATTTCAGCAAGTCCTTAAGATATTTGTGGGAATGTTTTATTGGATAGAATATAAATCTTCATTTTGCAATGCATAATGAAAATTCTCAATAACAAAGTACTTTTAATTTTTAAGAAAAGAAAAAAAAATATACATGTATTTGAAAGAAGTAAAGAGGCACTAATGGGGCATTCGAGTGTCAAAAGTCCATAGGACAACCGGTAAACACAAACAAGAACAGCACGTAGAAACACAAAACACAAAATCAAAATGACGATTTTTAAAGTAAATTTTAGAAAGAAAACATTTTATACATCACACATTTGGGAATGTAATTTCTTTTTAGAGTTGCGTAAAATATTGAGACACCGAAGAAGGTATTCAAAATGGCATGGACGAAGAGGACACAAATATTATTTTGGACTCTACAGGAAATGCAAAGGATTCCATCTGAAACATAAACTGTTTCATTATGGAGGATTAAGTATGTATCTATTTTGAAAAAAAACAAGAATGTTTTATTGATCTATATTTCTTGCGGCAGAATAATGCATAAGAATTAAATATTTATCTTAAACGTTTAAATATATATTTCGATTAATTAATTATAGTAGACCTGTATTTGTTTTATATATACTGATAAAGGTAATAACAAAACTACCGAACTTTAAAGATCAATATCAAATGTCAGAAAGAAAAGACAAAACAAGAGACACATATTACCTTTACATAACATTTGTATGATTATACTATGATACTACAATTTATCAAAAAAGAAGCTCTGACATTTAATTCATTCTAACAGGTTTCCGGCTCAACATTTATCCTTACGTAAAAGAATAATATTTTTTTTTTATCTGTTTATCTTTTAATCTACATGTGCATTACTGCTTTACAGGATACAGACTACTAACACACAAGAAAAGCTTTTACAGATCTTGGGTTAAATGCTACCATAGACTAAGAAGTGTACCATTTTGCTTTGCGTATCTGAAAAATAAGCATTTATTTGGCGTTTATAACGGTAATTTGTCTTTCTTCTGGAGGAAAAAATTACGTGATAAGTAAAAACGTATTTGATAATTTATAGGGAACCTTGTTCTGAAATATTATAAACTTCTATAACAAAGAAATATTTATTCATATTTAACATTATCCCAAACATACATGACATATTGTGTATGCTGGATTTTTGATTAATTTCTAAGCATCTATTTTACCTCAAATACAAGTAATAACAAAGTCACCAAACTGGGATGACTAATCTCATATTTTCAAATAGAAAAGAAAAAAAACCAAGACAAATAATTACAGAAGAAATTTAAGAACGCTGACTACTTTAAGGCAATTTAAGACAAAGGCGGTTTAAACCAATCGCTTCCCTTTGATTGCGATTTTACGGTTCGGAAGTTAAATAACACAGAACAAGGTTATGACACAATATGAATAGTGTTTTAACATCCTAGTACATTATATGTTTTTCAACTGTTAAACTTAGGCCGCGTTCACACTGAGCAAAACTCATAGTAGTTTAAATGTCGTCCGCACTAACATTAAACAGCATTGCGTTCACACTGTAAAATTTCGATGTTTACATGTAGTTTAAATGTTGTGTTCATTACATGCATTCGATACTTAATGTATTCCTTGTGTGGGTTTAATGTACAATAGATTTCGTATATTTATTTTGAATAAACGGCATGCATATGCATTATTTTCATTGGAAAGCTTTATTTTTAGTACATAATATCGTATATTCCAATATTTCTCGGATGAAGGAAAAAAAAAACAGGGATACATGTCACTTTTATATTGTATATGTATACGACCGGCAAAGCGGAATAGAATTTCATGAAAGGTGTTGCCCATTCGGATCTCTTTTTGGGGGGGCAAAGCGGTCGAATATGAAACATGAAATGATGATGAAGTGGGGGGAATGGGGCACACAAGTCCAATCGGGGATTAGAGTTTTGAGTGTCACTTGGAAAAGGAGGGATGGAGAGCTTTTTACACAGGAATCTTATGGGTTCTTCTCTTAACAAGGCATGCAGCAGGATTCTGTAACGTATGAACGTAACGTTCATTGTTTTTTCCTAACACGTTTCACCACTATGGTTTGCGGTCAAGTTTTCCGCATTTAACAATTGTAGCTTGACGACTCGGCATTATGACGGATTGCCCCATTCGACCACCGGGTACACATTCCAGTCGTTTTGTGGACAAACCGGCAGACCTGATATCATGTTTCTGAGCGCAGTTTAGTGGATTTTTACCGACAACATGGTGCTGCTGCTGGCCCGCGCCGATATTTATGTATTGCAATGTTTTTACAGCAATATATTTCAAAATAATACAAACGGACGAACGGACTAAAGCACAAGAAAATGTGTACACCTTTATAATTATTCTATAAAAATAAAAATCATAAAAAGACAGTCTTATTCTATATTTAAAATCAGCAATCATGATTATTTATCCGTTCATGTTTTTTTGTACATTTAAATTACATGTACACTTGCATTAAATAATGTGAACAATTCATATGTCAAGTCATTTAATTTAGGTTTATCAATGAGAACAAATTATGTGTGAAACTAGTTTTTAAAACATTAAACTACTTCTACACATGTTTCCTCAAAACAACTCCAGTGTGAACGCGGCCTTACACTTCAAGATGTACAATACAGCAAAAAATTAACACGACATGTGTTTGATGGTTGCACTTTATGACAAAACAGTGCTTCATAACAATTCTGTCATCTGTTTACAGCCGTAGGAGTCATCACATACAATGATTATTTCAATAAGTATCATGGTTTTCCACTGCGAGGGAACTTGTTCAGATATAGAGACATCGGTAAATATAGTTGTACTCAAAGGCAACCCTGAGAATTCTTTTTACCTACTTTCAAAAATCCAAAAGATTAACGTTCAATGCTAGTAAATTCGTGTTTATTTCATATAGAATCCTCCTTTTTAAACTACATTATAATTGTAAGTTAATAGATTAAGTCGTAAGTATTTAACATTTTAAGTGTTAGACGTCTAAGAGAACGCACTAATTGTCAGTATAACCATCAATTACCAGTAGTTATTAACTAAAAGAGACAACCTATTAACTACGAGAATAAAACAAAAGAAGCTTTTTAAACTGCAAATCTAATCGAAATGAAATTCACTTTAATGATAATATTTGACAGATTACAGATTGTCTTGTAAACGCAATAGATTCTTTAGTCTCTGGGGAAGATGTTACCAAAACTATGGCAGTGCTGCTCTTTGTTTCCAAAAACTAAACAAGCAACATCTGTTTAGAATCTACAATAATGGTAAGCTTCACAAAATTCTCTTTTAAAACTGTTTAATGTGTAATAAATGGTCTTTTATGCTATTTTAACTTTCTAGATTTAATATAACGTTCTATGTTAATATTCATGTGAGGTTATCCTATAAAAAAACAATAACATTTCTAACATGATTTGTACAGTTAAAAAAAAAACTTTGAAAAAACCCAGATTTATGGACTGCTTAAAAACAAGGCTGTTGAAAACTATTATTTACGTGATGAGTGAAACCTTATTTTTTGATAATTTATATTATCCACATATGTGCTGGATTTTTGATTAATTTCCAAGCATTTTTTTTTACCTCAAATACAGGTAATAACAAAGTCGTCACCAAACTGGGATGACTAATCTCATATCAAAGAAGAAAAGAAAAAAACCAAGACAAATAATTGCAGAAGAAATTTTAAAACGCTGACTTCTTTTAGCCAATTGAAGACAAAGGCGGTTTAAACCAATCGCTCTCCTTCGAGTGCAATTAGTTAAATAAAATAAAACACGGGTATGACACAAAATGGATAGCTAGTTGATCATCTCAGTACAGCTCATGTACTTTTACAGTAGCACTAACACTACAATAAAGCAAAAATTTTTAAAAACGACATATGTTTGATGGTTGCATGGTGCCTAATAAAAATACGTCTTTTGTTTACAGCTGGAGGAGTCATTACATACAATGATTATTTCAATAAGTATCATGGTTTTCCACTACATGGAAACTTGTTCCGTTATAGAGACATCGGTAAATATAGTTGTACTTATAGACAACCCCAGGCCAGATAATCTAAGTTTTTAAATTTAACCTATTTTTTGATAAATTGAAAGATTCACTGGCAAATGTTTGTGTTTTAATATATGACTAGTATATTAGTTTTCTTTTTTTTATAGCATTCTTATAATTGAAAGTTTACAGATGAATAGACAAGTAATTAATGTTTTAAGTGTAAGACAAAACAGAGAAAGCCATAATATTGTCAGTATAAACCATTAATTGTTACGAGAATTGATCAAAAAATGCTTTTAAACTGCAAATCTAATCGATATGTAATTCACTTATATGATAATATTTTACAGATTACAGATTGTCTTGTAAACGCAATAGATTCTTCAGTCTCTGGGGAAGATGTTACCAAAAATATGGCAGTGTAGCTCTTTGTTTCCGAAAACTCCACAAGAAACATATATTTAGGATCTACAATAATGGTACGCTTAAAAAACTATTTAATGTGAATTAAGTGGAACTTTATGTTATTTTTACTCTCATGCAGTTAATATAACTTGATATCTTAATATTCATGGATATTATCGTATAACAATCATTTACATTATATCCCCATTTTCCCAGATTGTTGCTATTTGATAATACGTTGTTTTAATTATGATGTGTGTTAAAACGACACTCTTCCCTATTTAAAAGACTATTCAAAGTTTATCTTTTTCATTACTTTTTTGAATAATTTTATATTTTTCTTAATGTGCGTTTTCCATTTACATGACTACGTAGTTATCTCATACAACGCCTATTTAAACACCTACCACGGATTTGTTTTGAGAGGAAACATTTTCAACTATAGGACCAATTGTGAGTTAATACATTTTCTGTAGATTGGAATGATTTGTAAAACCACACATGTTTATCATAATATGTTCTTTCCAAATAGTATTAGAAACAAAACTCAATTTCATGTTAAGATTACGTTAGTTATAAATAACAATCAAAATTCAAAGATGGTCTGCATTGATTGGACTTCTAATGCAATTTTCTTAATTGAAATATAAGATGCTATATAAAGAGAAACAATAACAAAAACGTTCCTATGCCCTAAAGTATTAGCTAAAATCCCTTTTGCTGCAATCAAAATTAAAATTTAGACCTTGTACATGTTCTTGACATAAAACTTAAAATCAATGGTATCATTTTACAGCTTACAGATTGTCTTGTCCACGCAATAGATTCTTTAGACTCTGGAGCAGATGTTACCAAACATTTGGCAGTGCCGGTCGATGTTTCCAAAAACTTCACAAGCAACATCTTTTTAGTGTTTACAATAACGGTAAGCATAGAAAACAGTTCTGTATGAAAATGATTGATAGGCTCTTATTTTATTTATACTCTCCTAGATTTGTTTTGTAATTATTTTCACAAAAGTTCATCTTATAACAAAACTATAATATGTAGGATTAATAGAATAAAAAAAAACATTTTCACTTATTGCTCACTTTTATTTCTTGGCTTTGAAAATCATAATTAAGAATAGATTTCGTTTTAACATATCGCCAAATTGAGATAGTTTATTATGGATAATAGCAGTTTTGTTTCAATCATACCCAGTCTGCAAATTCAAGGGGGGCATAGGAATCACCTTGTCAGTCCTTATGCCTCGGTACTGCTTCAGAAACCGGTTGATTAATTTGGATGAAGCACTGCATGAATGAAGTGAGTGAAATGAAAAGGTGCATTAAATTTCACTGGGCTCAAATTTCATTGAGAAATCATAATTAGACACTAGTGTTTTGACGATAACGTCATCAATATGATACGGGGTTATATATTAATATCAAATCGCACGGGTCATTAACACCAACAAAAGCCAAGAAAATTTATACCCTACTAATAATAAGGAAGCCACAGTATTATTGATATCACTTGCACACACAATTCTTTGTTTCTATGTTTGCAAAAATGGTATTCATCCTATTGTTCCAAATTCTCGAAGACAACTCAACAATTTGTCTTTGTAATGATTTTTTATTTCAAATAATATTGTATTTCTAATTTTTATTCATAATACACAGCAATCTCATATAACGCCTATATAAACACTTACCATGGATTCGTGTTGAGAGGAAACATCTTCAACTATAGAAATAATGGTGAGTAACGAAATTTACTGAAATAGATTTGAATGAAAAAAAATTGAGAATTTAAAAGATTGTTTATATTTTTGACATTACGTATTTAAAAATAAATTCTGTAAAATTTGGTTTATCATAATCAGCATATAATGCATTTTTGTTGGCGATATGTTATTTTATTGAAAACCGCCAAAGTATCGAGAGCTGCGTTGATTCGTGGTTAGAAACAACAGAATTGGGATACCATTTATTTTTATTTTCTTTGCAAGGGTTGATGTTCAAAGAAAGGGAAAAATCCTTACGTGAATAATTACCTTTAACACAACTACAGTGTATTTTTGTTTTACAGCCTATAAACTAAGGTGTAAAAGACGAAAATTCTACAGGGCTTGGAGCAGATGCTACATGAAGAGAAAGAACGTTGCTCGCTGCTTCAGAAGACTTCTGCAAAGGAATCTGTTTGTTTTTGATTATGAGCTTCTTGGTATGTTTTCCTTTAAAGACTTTAAAGCAGCGATTACTTTGCGATTAAGTAGTGGCTGTTAATTGTTTTCAATAAGATTTAAAAACTATTAAAATGATATATATATTGAAAAAAATACGAAATTGATTCCGAGGAGGAAGACAACTTTTTGAATTTTCGAATGTAGAATCTGGAGTTGCAAAATTTAAAAAAATTTCAATATTGAAAGCTACTCGTACTGAACTTTTGTTTAAGGTGACAATTCAGTGAAGCTGTTACTGAATGACATATATTTGTTACTGACTTTAAAATTTTGATGGTTATAAAGCAAATGTTCTCTTCTGTTTTATCTGTTTTACAAAAAAGCACTTATCTTTTAGATGACATTGCTGACAATCACGTTAATCGATTGAACCAAGTGGCAAACAAGCACGTCAAGAATATCAAAGGAATCTCAAAGAAACACAGAAAAAGCATAAACAGAGAGGCAAATAATCATGTTAGCAGGATAAATAACGTAGCTAACAAACACATCTACCGGTTCAAGAATCTTGTCAAAAAACATGTTCATCACCTTAACAGGAAAAAGAAGGAACACCTCCGAGCTGTAGAACATCAACATAAACGAAACGTCAGAGAGAAAGAATATCAGTTTAAACGACATATTGATACAGCACAAGCCGTCAACAAACAACACCAAGACTTTCTGGAGGATGCAAATGCTGAAGCTTATAGTTATATTGACTATTTGAACAAGTATCATGGCTTTAAAATCGTAAATGGTAGATTTACCTGGCATAACAGAGGTAGGAGATACAATTTGTAATAATGGTCAATGTTATATGCATTACAAGAATTTTAATTTAGTCATAAGTCTCGGGTCTAATTGCATTTTTTTTCAAAATACTCTACCTTTAGCTACCATAAAATACAATTTTATTCGTCTTCCTTTATTTAAAATAATTTATAAAATATATGGAGTAAATAACCCCAAATCCAAACATAATAAATCCACAAGCGTTTATAACGCCAGTTATATCCCTGTTGTGTAAATGATCATTTTCCTTTTTGCTGGATTAGACTTCTTTCTCCAACTTTTCGGGTTTGAGTACTTTTCTAGTTCGCGTTGTTGGTTGATATTCAGTTATTTTGTGTTTCCATGTTTTACATGTTGTCTGTTTTTGTCCCGTTCCTGTTGGTGTTTACTGGTTTTGTCTCTGTCCTTTCGGACTTTTGATATTCGGATGCCCCATTGGTACCTCTGCTTCTTTCTAGATTTCTAAACTTTCGGATTGTTAACCTTCTAATGTTTTGATTTAAATGATATTGGTGACTTAAATGTTTACATATGACTCTAATATAGCATTTAACTTCAATGCAACAAATAATGGAAATTCAACAATTCGTTTTTAAAACTTTCATATCATTTATATTGATTCTTTTCAGGTTACAAGTTGCTGTGTAATAGAAACAGGTTTTACAATGAATGGAGTAACTGCTATCAAGACTTACATAGCAGAGGAGCCTGTGTCAACAGATTACTTGGAATGAAACTATTCTCTCTTTTACCTTCAGGTAGTTCATTGGTTTTCAGAAAACAGATCTATTCAGATTTTACTATTAAAATTATTTGCCACAAATTAATTTGTTGTCTTCTGTAATAGATTGTTGTTTTACACGTTGTTTTCACACTTTGTATGTACTATGGACCATGTATACATATTTTGCTCATTTGAAACGGAAATATAAAATTTACAAATTTGAATGGATTAAGATTAAGTATAAGAAACAAGTTGAATGAGAAAAAATGCATAGATAACTAAAAAAAACATGTCACTTTGTGATCAAAACTATATTTCCTTTTCAATATAGTTACTGAATAATTAAATGAAGCTGCTTCTTTTATTCAAGTTGCATCAGATGAGTATGAACCTGTAGCCAGTGCAAGTTCTTCGGGAGCTGTCGAGGACGAAGAGGAAGGCTCAAGTAACAATGATCAAGATGCACAGGATGATACACAAGCGGATAATAATTCTGGTGCAGACCAAGACCAAAGCTCCAGTTCCTCGAATCAAGAAGAAAGCAGTTCTACTGCAGAAGATGAAAACGAAGATGCCTCAACAAAAGACGAAAATGATGAAGATGAAGAATAAAACAGTTCACATTATCAGGTAAAAGTTTATCCTTGATGCTAAAGGACATGTTGATTTTGATAATGGCTTATTTGGGAAAATGCAATTTAAAGTCCAAAACATGTAATGCAATGATAGATGAACGTAAAAATAAAAAGACCTACAAAGACAAAATAAAATAAGAAGGGCCATAGTATACATGTAATGTGCTAAGTAAGACTGAGAAATAAACAATACATTATAATACACATATACATTTAATTATCCGTGTTTTAAGTTAAAACGTAAACTGAATAAATCCTTTTTTTATCTATTTGAATACCACTAAATAAGAAGTTCAGATCTTTTTGAAATCAATTGAACTCCTGAAAAAAATCGTAAAAAGTAATGTTTATATCAATGAACTGATAGAAAATGTTTATGTTTAATAGAGTCTCTTTTACGTCATCTTTGTCTTTTTTCAGATTTCCCGATTCGACGAAAATCAAATCGAAGTAAAGATTTCAGAATAAAATAAAATATATCAACTACTGATTTTTTCGTTTTACTCAGATATTCCATTGGTTACGGTCTATGACTCAAACAGGTGAATCTTAATTCACTTCATTTTTTGTGAACTGGTATTGCTCTTGACTCTCAATGGTTCCGTTAGATCTTAGATGTTGTTTGCTTTTCACGATTTGATTATTGTTGTTATAGGTTCACTCTAATACAACTAAAAAGCACACACATACAAGTGCTTATCACACCGTTATGCGAATGAAATTTTTATCAATGTTTCATCTCTTATAATACTGTGACAGAAACAAAAAATACTAATGGGGAATTCACGAAAGTATAAATTACCAAAACAAAGACAAAACCAGTTGACACAAACAACTACAACAAACAACAAAATAAACACTAACACCAGACCCTAGGTACAGTTCTTATTCACTTCATACATATATCGAAAGGTCGGATGCCAAGGCATTTAAGAATATTAACAGGAATTAAACACTAAACAAAACAAAGACATTAGATTGAATATATTCAGAGAGGAAAAAAAAAAGAACTTACAAAGAATATCAAGACAAAAAATAATATTAATAAAAAATCCAAACTATAGAAAAGGCAACCTATACCAATTTCCAAAAAAATCATTATTACCTATGTATGACGTACGACGTGAGCTTTGAATTATGGTATTCATTTCCTCGGAATTAATGAGGACAGGTGTCATGTGACTAAGCAAATATGCAAAGAAAATGCTAGCATAACAAAAATATTAAATGACGCAATCAAAGAAATGTTAAACATATAACATTATTTTTTAAACAGAGATATCACTATTAATAAATCATTGTTTTGAAAATATCAAGGGAGATAATCAATGTAAAATATGACCATCAAAATACAATTGATTTTACAGGCAGATTTAAAACAAAGTTGTTGACCCCCAATTTCTCAGTCTTATATCAAAGTTTGCTTGATAATATTAATTCTGATCTAATAATATCAAATTTGTAATGTAAGATTATTTCTTGAGCAGTGATTTAATGCATTTTATATGTCCTTTCCTTTAACAGGTCGGGTTTTCTAGATTTCGTTTGACTTATTAATCAATCAAAATTGTAAAAGATTGACTTTTCAAATGGGGAAATATGGTAAAACTTTTTCGTCGGTTTGATAGAAAAGTTCCTAACATATGCATGTTTTCTTTAACTTCCTCGCTCATATTGCTCAAATACCAAATATAATTGGTTTTAAATGTTCTTTTGTTCAACATGGGTAAATTCTCCTTATAAAGTAATGTTATGTTCCACTTATTGACTTCTATTTTATTAAGAGTATTGGTCAATGGACAATCAAAAAGGTAAACATGGCCATAAAATCTCCCTACTTGTCAAAGCTGTTTGGGTGAAAAAGTGTTTCTTTAATATGTTTATTTTTAATATGACATTAATACAAATACAACAACCATTTTTTCACCGTTCATTTTAAAGATTTGTTTTGCGAGTCATGTTATATTTAATTTTTTTCTTAAAAAGCACGTGTTGGCGATCGTATTTATTTATACACTCTCAAAAACTATTGGTTAAAAGTTTGACGAAAACATTATCCTTAAAAGGTAAAATCTTCGACCTGTTTAATAGCCATTGTAATTTAGTCAAACTTTGAACGCTTATATGGGAAAAACAAGCCTGGTGACCTATCTTTATTTTAGTTTTATATGAAAGATATCAACATTATTTGATTTGTAATGTAATGTAATTTTTGCCTGATGTCGATTTTTGAAAACCTTGTTTCTTCCTTCCATTTCCCCCACACGGTATATTTGCTTGATATATAAATCTATTCCTTATTTGAAAAGGAACAAATACATCAAAAAATTACAAAGAAAAACAATTGGTACAAAATTCGGTACATTTTTCTATTCGGGTCGAGGTTGCCTGTTTCTATTTTTACCCTAGTAGACGAAAATATATGGGAACATTTTGACATTTAAACTATCCTTCTTTCCGAAATGTAGTTATTGCTTTTATCAGAATGTCTTTGGACATGTTGTCCATGGTTCGTTGAAAGAAGCAAAGAGGCACCAATTGGGCATTCGAGCGTCAAAATTCTGGAAGGGCAACGACAAAAACGGTAAACACGAACAAGAACAGCACGAAAAAACACACAACACAAAATCAACCGAACGTGAACTCAAGTCGTAACAAGAGTGAACTCAGGTTCTTTGGAAGTGTATGCGGTTCCTACCTGCTATAGCACACCCACCATGTTGCTAATTTCCAATTCAGTGTGTCAGGAAGACAGGAAGAAAATTTCGGTTATGTCATAGGTGATGTCAGTTTAAATCATTATTTAAAAGGTCGTGTTTAAATTCTAGTAACTTCTTTTCTTTTGGCCTATGATTCTACGTTTGTTACCAAGCATCTTTGAATCTAAATATAAGATTTATTTTATGATGGATATGGTTAGCAGTGTACTTGATCTCCTTATTAATTTCATTGTAGGAGAGATGTTTCAATAACAAATCATCATTCAAACGGGCACAAATAGTGCTCCTCTCCCCAATGACTCTTTTTATGCTTTTATGAGACTGAATGTCTACAGAAAAAGAACTAGAAGATGAAATATGTCATGTCCCTTTATTCTAGTTAAAGATATATTGACGATGTCCACTGTCAGCAAAAATTAGTGTAGTAGCTGGATTTCTTCAATTTATCCTTCAGAGATCAAAGAATCCACCGACACTACTTGTCTCAGTACAAAAATATATCATGACGAGACTTTAGTTTTTAAACCAATACAATATGATATAAAATCTTGGTTTGTCAAAATCATCTTGATTCTTTGGTTTGAAACCTTTGTCACTGTGACCGGCTTTTAAACCAAGTTCACAAGAAAATATGGATCATATAGTATCGAATATGTTTTTCGATATCAGCCACTGGTTGGTAAAATTCAAAATAATGTAAAACAAAATGATTGGTTTTAATAAGATTTTATATATCAGATGATCGCACAAGCGTGTTTTGTATTGTGCTATTAAGGGAATTCCAAATCGCGGTTGAAGAAAACATTGGTTTAAATAACCCTTTTTGTAATGGCTACACCACGTCTTTAATTTTTGTCTGCCTTGTTCCGTCTTTTCACTTTGATATTTAAGAATTAACGGTAGTTTTGTTATTACCTTTTGTTATCATTTACAAAGTTTTCATAAAGGTTGAAACATAAAAAGCTAACATTGACAGAAAATAAAGTTAAAGTCGGATAACTCTTAAAAGGTAGATTATGTATTTGACCCTGAAATTGTTTTTACGCATTTCAATGCTAGCTTTTTCTAATTTCTATGGATTTTAAGATTAAGTATAAAAACCAAGGACATTGTAAATGTTGAGGCAAATAAAAATACCTTCTTTTGAAAATCGTCGTATCTTAGCTATATGGAGAGTTTTGTAGATGCTTTTGAAGAAATTTTTCTTCGTTTTTTTCTTTCTTATCTTTTTCGAGCAATAAGGCATTTGACTCCCTGCTGTTTTAGCAGTAGCAACAATGATGATTAAGATGAGGCAAACATCATAGAAATGATTCCGTAAAACCAAGTGCACAAAGTTTAAAATAAATCCATTTGGTGGTTTTTAGAGCAGAAAATCTTTCAAACGTAGTAAAAATTTATATGAAATTTTTTTTATCGTGAGATGATCAAGACAATTGAAAAGACGAAAACTTCTGTCATGGTGATAAAATATGCTTGATATGATAAGAATGGTCTCATCTTAATATACCCATGGAAAAAAGAAACGGTGCATGATATGGGAAATCAATTGTACCAACATTTTTTCTGATCAGAAAATCGTTAAAATAAAGCTATCGAGTTAAAATTTTCACTGAACGTCAAGTGGATGATGCATATCATTTTGGGATAAAATTTTAAAAAATGAAGTAAAAAAATCCACCTTTTTACCACAAAAATGAAAATTCAAAATTTTCACCCAATATTTTAACTGTTAACTTTTAACCACTTAAAGGAAAAACGTTTTTGGTAAAAATTAGCTGAGAAAACATTATTTGAAAAATGAGTGTTGTTTCCAACTTGTGGTTTTGTCAATTCCAGATTGACACTTTCCGAGTTGAAACTGCAAACATAGCATATCTTAAGGTTCTAAAATGATTTTTTGTCAAGATCTTCAGGAAAATGCTTTTGCAATACTTTTTTGGTAAAAGGTATCAAATACTAAATAAAATGTTGAATTTATGATTTTGAAAGTGATGCACAGTTTCTCTTTTCCATTATTATTTTTTGGGACTCGATGAACTACTATCATTTTATCTTTGAATATGATTTAATAATTAATGAGAGCATGTATTTTACACCATGATATAGTGCTAAAACAAAATAAATGCTTGAATTTGTTTTCTTCATATCCTTAACCCTTACAAATATCTAGGTAGGTACAAATATCTAGTAGTCGATTATACCGAGACTTACTTTGTCATCAATGAGTCTAAGAAAAAGAACAAATTTACAGAAGATCAAAAAATCGACATGTTCAACTTTCTTACTGACAACATATTTGTTCAGTTTGATGGACGTGTTTTTCCAGCAAACAATAAGGATTCCAATGGGCACTAATTGTGCACCTTTGCTTGCTGATTTGTTTCTTCATTCATATGAAGCAGACTTCTTACAATCTCTTCAATACAAACAAGACCGTAGACTAGCTCTCTCTTTCAACCTCACGTTCCGTTATATTGATGATGTCCTTTCATGAAACAATTCTCGATTTGGTGACTTTCTCCATCCCTAGGAGCTTGAGATAAAGGACACAACGTATTCTAGCAAGTCTGCTTCATATTTAGATCTACATCTCGAAATCGACTCTCAAGAAACACTTTCAACAAGGCTCTATGACAAACGTGATGACTTCAACTTTCCAATCGTCAACTTTCCCTTCTTGTGTAGCAACATTCCGTCCGCTACAGCTTATGGAGTTTACGTATCTCGATGGTTTTGTTACTCCAGAGCGTGTGGGACTTACATCGATTTCCTTAGCAGAGCGACACGTCTGACACAAAAATTGCTCACACAAGGTTATGTTGCTCCTCGGTTGCTGTCTTCACTCAAGAAATTTTACGGGAGACATCATGCACTTATCGACATATATTGGATTTCGATCTCTCAGATGAGTGCAGATGTTGGTTTGTCATAGGGGTTTGGTTTGTTTTCCTTTACCGGTTTTGACACACTGAATGGACTATTGGCAGCGCAATGGGTGTGCTATAGCTAGCAGGTACTGCTTACTCTTCCGGAGCACCTGAGTTCACTCTTGTTTCTACTGGAGTTCGCGTTGTTAATTGATATATAGTTATTTTGTGTTTCCATGTTTTTCATGTTGTCTTTTTTTGTCCCGTTCTTGTTGGTGTTTACTGGTGGTTTTGTCTCTGCCCTTTCGGACTTTTGAGATTCTGATACCCCATTGGAACCTCTGCTTCTTGAGCTGTTTTCGAATGACCAACAGTCCACGTAGCTTATGCGATTGTCTTGTCATCTTGCATGGTGTGTGGTTTTGACATGCTCTTTTTAATGTTTGTCCACTTGCTTTGTTTTTGCTTAACCGACTTACAACCAATCTTTTCTTTCATAATTTGTAAAATACAAATACCAAAATTGGTATGGAAACGGTTAATTTGGTTATGCTGTACATCGATATTCCAATGAGAAACCTCTCATCAGCAGCATTTTAATGTTTAAAACCCAAAGTTTTGAATATAAAGTACTCATAGAAAAAAGGTTCGAACAGGGAAACTAAATTAAACACGTTGGATATCAACCGTGTGCAATACCAGGAAAAAAATAATTTTATAATCGGAATCAAACACGTCTGACAACCAGGCTTTGGCGACCCTCTGAGATCTCTGGTCAACCATCAGCGGTAATCGACCCAGTGGTTTCAAATTGCAAATACAAAAAAACGGGTATAAAAAGGGTTAATTTTGTAATGCTGTACATTGATATTGAAAGGAGTAACCTCTCAACAGCAGCTTTTGAATCAAAATATTGGAAAGGTTCAAAAACCAAATGTTTTGAATGAAAAGTACTCAACGCCAAAAGGTTCGGACAGGGAAGACAAATCCAGCACCGAGGCAAATCAAGTGGAAGTTGGTGGAAGCAAATACAATGAAGATATAAAACTGCAATCAACAAATAAAAGTTGGCACATTTTTTCTAAGGATGAAAAAGAACTGCGCTAAAAATGTTAGGCAAAACAAACGACAAATTCGGGGAATGTACATTTAATAACCATGTATAATACAAGTATGTAAATTGCTGAAATACAATAAAAAACGAGCATAAATATGAAATCACAGAAAGTTACAAAGTTAAATAAATTTAAAAAACTTGAGAATTATACACAAAGATCGAAAATAACAGCCTATAGAATAATTATTTATAAAATGCAAGCACGAATAAATAAAGTAATTGAAAATACAATTGGCTAATTTGATGACAAGAGTCAAGGTCGAGTAAAGAACATATCCCTCCTGATTTCAAAGACAAAAGTGTTCCCGTCATTTTTTATTCATATACTTCCACCATTGCACCTAAGGTATTTCATTACAAACAAGTTTTGCGGGATTACCAAAATAATGACATCAAGGCTTAACCACCAGACTGTTCTTGTGACAAATCCCCATTCAAATATAGTCCCTTTGACCATATCATTACCGGGGACCTCAACATCGTGGAAAATGATCAACTCTGTGATGTTTTGGCCAAAGGACCAAAATATGGTGAGCCAAGAGCAATCAACTGGAACCATAATATCAAAACAATTATGGATTCAGTTGAAGACTATTCCAAAAATGGGCCAAAAAAGAACATGAAAAAGAAAGCGATGTTCTTTCTGAGTGGGTAAAGTCTGTGAGGTCGTTGGTTTTGAAAAGGATTAACTTTTTGAAAGGCTCGATGAGCACCAAGGCACCATCTTTTTTCAACAACCCTGATGTTGCAAAGACATTGTCCACCTTACATGACCAATATGTTGTCGTACCTGCTGATAAAGCGCCCAACAACATCATTTTCATTTAGAAAAGACACAATATGGATTGTTTAACAGCTGAATTAGGGGTTGGTTGTACCAGCAAAAGCACCACATATACAGCAACACTGTCAAAAAGGGAAATAATCAACAATCATAAGTCTGTTATTTCTTCCTTTGGTATTTCTGTTGACAAAAAAAACGTTGACGTTCCATGCTTGTATTGGATTCCAACATTACATAAAACTCCATACAAGCAACGTGTTATTGCTGGGGCATCCAAATGTACAATTAAACCTCTTTAAGTTTTGTTAGCATCAATATTGACCCCCAAAAAAATCAAACCTTCAAAAGTATTTCGATCGTTGTTACTCTAGAAATGACGTCAATCAAATGTGGATTCTCAAAAATTCTAAAGAACTGATGGAAAGTTTCCATTCTGAGTCATTTTCATCTTGTAATAGCATTAAAATTTTTGATTGAGTGATGTCCCCTGTTTAGCCAAGGCGTACTGAGACAACACTCCAACGAAAAACTAGATTTTTACTGTATATATTGAAGAAGATGGAGAAAGATATTGAAGAAATGTGTAAGAACATGACTCAAGAACGATTTAAACGTCTTTTAGATAGTTTACAGAGCGTACAACCGTTCAAATCAACTGAAAATATAGATGACTCAAGCCAAAACAAAGAAAAAATGGCGTCGTATGCCAATGTAGTTGATAACACTTCACGAAATATAAGTGAATATGAAAGTCCCCGCAGTGGTTTACAAGAAGAAAAAGACCCTAGTGACCAGGTGATAGGATAGTCATCAGCAAAACACTTGAGAAACCTATACCTAGAAATTTACAGATAGGTAAATACTTGGCAGTCATTTTACACCCTGGACAACCTGAATTTCAAAAACACAACACTGATTATACTGATGCAGTTTGTCATAAGTGTCTAGAAACTGGACACAAAATATATGAATGTAAAAATGACTGGGTGTGCAGACAATGCAAGGTTAGTGGACACAAAGCAATTGAATGTCCAAGTGCCTTTGATGAAAACACCAATGAAGTAGAAAGTACTAGTAATACACAAAACAATGAAGAAGTACAAAATAGTGAAAATGAAGACACACAGGTGCAACATGATCCAGAAGATGTTAGTACATCAGATGTAAACTTAACAAACCAACCAGAATCAGGTGATAATAAGAAAAACAATGGATCAAAACAGAGTGGAAAAAGCAAAAATGTCAGCTTTGCCAAATCAGGCAGTAGTCACAAGAGTCAACCACAAATTGACATGTTTGTAAAAACACCAGTTTCAAACCGTGGACCTCCACCGAGACGCCATACACCACCAACACCCCCAGAAAGAAGTAATAGTAATAACTTTGCACAAGGTGCAAAGAAGTACAAACACTAATTGTTAGATTTTTATATAAACACATTATTTTAGATAAAAAGTAATAGAGACTATTAAAAAAAATAAATAAATAAAATAAAAATGTCAAAAAAATATATAAAATCTGTAAATATTTTCAAGCTCTTAAATTTTAGAGTATTCACATTTGTAATGTTGTATTGCTCGTTGATAGTAATTCGTATTTTCATCTTTACTAGTAATAGACCTGTGGTCATTGTTGTAAATGTTGTAACATTTATTATTATGTTGTTGATATACATGATATATGTAGATAATATGGGTAAATTTTTAGACAATAATATTTGTAAAACTTTGGGTAATATTATATGTTGTAAAAGTATAAAAGAGATAATTATTCTATCTTTTAGTCAGGTTGAGAAATATTATTTGGATATAATAACACCAAAAATGGTCAGTAAATTTGTATACCATACCCGTATTTAAACATAACGGATGCAACCTTCCAAACACATGTAATGTTATGCATGTATTTTTATACTACCGGAATATACCTAAACTATTTTTAATCCATTTACTTAAATTCAATAGAATTGTGACGCTTTATTTAACCCTGTGGGCATTTAAATCACAAGTTAGAATTAAGATAAAAACATTGTGTAATGTAGAACTTACCTTCGCACTTTCGTCAGTCTTGAAAGTCTTCCTCTTGTTTGTTTCAACACTACTTGACAAAGAGATATCAACCTGCTTTTTTGTAAAAAACCTTAACACTTTTGAAGAATTTATATTCCATGCATTATACGTTATTCAAACAAAGCACCTGCTGTCTCATAAATGCACTAAATATTTTAACGGTGCTTATAAGATCATTGTTATTTCATTGAAACATTATCTTAATCCAATGACACGACTTTTGAATCATTACATGCAACTTTTAAAGCTTGTGTCTGAAGCACATTTTCACAAAACACAATATTTACCTGGATGGTTGTTAAGTAGTACAAGGTCAACCCTTAAAGTACAAGCTGTAAAACAGGTAGAAACGCATTTTTTTTAAAAAGTCAACAATTTATTTTAGAACACGGAGTTGGTATACCAATTATAGGAGGCGATTTTAATGAAACACTTAAACCAATAGACCAAAAGAGTACACGGGTATTAAGTCAAAATTTGAATCCAGTCAGTAGTTTGATTTCGCTTATCAAAAATAACAAACTAACTGACATATGGAGAAAATGTAATGAAAATGTACAACAATTAACGTGGCGTAGAAATGATAAAACGCAAGCAAGTCGAATAGACATGATTTTTATCGGAGATGATTTTATTTCTTTGGTAGATTGTTGTAAAATTAAACCGGTGGTAATCGATTCAACGGATCACTTGAGTGTGTTTTTAAAATTCCGAACTGGATCGTCCGAAAAGGGGGGAGGCTATTGGAAACTTAATAATTCAATCCTTGAAGATGAAGAATATTTTAAAAATTATAAATAAGCTGATTGATCAAAGCTTTAAATCAAATTTAAACAACATTAGTCTCGCATGGGATATATTTAAAATACATGTAAGAGAGGCAACAATGTCATACTGTAGAGCTAAGGCAAAATTAAGAAGAGAGAATTTACGATTCCTCGAACAAGCTTTAACAGAAAAATTGAAAAAGCGGGATAACAATCATGATTGTGGTAACATTGATAATAAAATTTTACAATTAGAAGCTAAAATCCGCAATATTTATGAACAAAAAGCTAAAGGTGCTCAAATCAGATCAAGGGAGAAATGGGTTGAATTTGGGGAGAAAAACAATGCTTTCTTTTTAGGCCTATACATGGAGAAAATGGTGAAGATATAAATGATCAAGGGGATATTCTAATTGAGATAAAGAATTTTTATGAAAAATTGTATTCTACAAACGCTCCAGATATAGATCAAAGTGATCGATACATCTCAGATACCGAGATTGAAAACATACTAGACAATAATGATAAAAAAGTTTGTGATGGAGAAATCACAATAGAAGAGTGCACTAATGCAATTTTTAAAATGAAATTAAACAGAGCACCAGGGTTAAGCGGTTTAACTGTTGAGTTTTACAGAAAATTTTGGAATGGTTTAAAAAATGTTGTAGTGAAAGTACTAAACAAAGGTTTTGAAGACCAACGTTTAACTTTTTCTCAACGAACCAGCGTCCTATCGCTCATTTTTAAAAAGGGGGATCCACATTCTTTAGATAACTATCGCCCAATATCTCTTTTGAATGTAGATCTAAAACTTCTATCATATGTTCTTGCACAACGTTTAAAGAAAGTACTACCGAAGATAGTTAACGAAGATCAAACCGGATATATACAAGGGCGATTCATTGGTTTTAACTTAAGACAAATACAAGATGTTATAGATTATGCTGAATCTTAGAAGATAGAAGGAGCTATAGTATTCGTTGATTTTTCTAAAGCGTTCGATACATTAGAATGGAGTTTCATGTTTTCGGTGTTAAAACACTTTGGCTTTAATACCTCTTTTATAAACTGGGTAAAAACGCTTTATAGTGATATTCAGACATGTGTTATGAATAATGGGTGGATTTCAGAGATCTTTAAAAATACTAGGGGAATATGACATCCTTTATCCGCTTTACTTCTTGTTTTATCGGTAGAAATTATGGCAACTCGATTAAGAAACAATGTTAATATTAAAGGGATAAATATAAAAATTGACGAAAACACGCATACCATTAAAATCTCGCAATTGGCAGATGATACACTTTTTTGTAGTTCTAAACAAGATGTAGAACTTGCAATGAATGAGATTGAAATTTTTGGATCTTACTCTGGATTAAAATTAAATCGAAATAAGACAGAAGGTTTGTGGGTGGGAAAACTTAAATCTAGTAAGGATAAGGTAGCAAATATAAACTGGACGGACAAACCAGTAAAAGCACTGGGAGTCTATTTTGGCCATTGTAAAGAGGAATGCATAAAATTAAATTGGGAGGGAAAGATGAAAAAGTTATTAACGGCATGGCAAAAACGAAAACTTACCATATTAGGTAAAATCTTAATTATTAGAACATTGATCATCCCAATTTTTACTTTCATAGCAACCGCGTGCAAAGTTCCGGATATTTACTTAAAAGACATTGAAGCAACATGTTTCAAATTTATATGGGATAATAAACCGGACAAAGTCAAACGAAACGTTTTAATAAATACACATGAGAAAGGGGGGTTAAATATGATTGACATCAGAAGCTACTTCATGTCACTAAAAGCTTCTTGGGTTAATCGCTTTGTTAATGATAAATTTGGAAACTGGAAGGTTATACCATTAAAATACTTCAGTCATTTTGGTAGCGATTGGTTAATTTCTAAGACTAACAATGGTGATGTTAGATCAAATGAGTCTTTACAAATCTTACCTGAATTTTACCAGGAAGTTGTTAAATGTTGGACTCTTACAGGTGGGGGACAAACAAAAGAACCAAAGACTTTTGCCGAAATAAGAAAACAAATTTTATGGAACAATTCTTTTATAAAATTCCAGAATAAATGTATTACGTTTAAAGATTGGATAAATAGTGGTTTGGTATATATCAATGATATATTAGATGAAAAAGGAAACATATCACAAAAAATAGTTTTCGAAAAACTGAAAAATAAGGCTAACTGGATAGCAGAATTTAACATTGTTAAAAAATCAGTTCCAAAAGAATGGCTTCAAATTTTGCAATCAGAAAACTCGTGTAAATCAAAAGTAAATATCAGAAAAAAAAGGATTTTATTTGGGGCAATAAATACGCTTAAGTGTCACAATTATCAAATAAAATATTATATACGTCTTTGATAAACAATAAAGTTGAACAGTCTATAGGCATTTACAAATGGATAAGAATTTTAAATATAGAAGATGCCATAAATAAAGATCAATTATTTCATTTTATATTCAATTATTTACAAGACAATAAACTTAAGATTTTTAAATGGAAATTGTTGCAATATATTTTACCTACACAGAAACTGTTATGTCAATGGAAAATAGAAAGAGATGGAAATTGTAAATTTTGTGGTCAAGAAGAAGATTACCTTCATTATTTTCTTTTATGTCCTTATTTAGAAACATTTTGGAAAAAGATAAATGAAATCCTGAAAATGAATAAAATGAATTTTAGAATTAATTTGAAACATTTAGTTTTTGGATATAAGATCAATGATGAAGCATATTTTTATTTTAACTTATTTCTCACTATTTTATGCCTTTCAATTTACAAATCATATTATATTTCGGATCAGAAAACAAAACAAGTCAATATTTTCAATGTATTTTCAACTGAATTAATCAATCGAATAGAGGGAAAAGAAATTACAGAAAATAAGAAACTAGCAAAATTGAAATATTGTATAAACAGTTATTTATAGGTAATGTTAATAGATTTGATATGGTTAACTTTTTGTATTTTATATGTCATGTTTATCTTTGCAACTAATTAAAACCCTGGGTAATTAGTGGAACATTAACAGGGAACATCAGAAGGATCTTTGACTTCTGATGTACGATGTAACAAGAAATGATTCAAAATAAAGATGTTTGTTTGTTGGAAAAAAAAAATTTTGATTTCTCTACATTATATACTTCAATTCCACATTCATAAATTAAAATCTCGTTTGGCACGTTGATTATACGTAGCTTTTTACGCAGGTACAAGTATTATTTTATCATCCAAGAGTCTAGTAAGAAAAACAAATCTACAGTTAATCAAATAATAGAAATGCTCAACTTTCTGATCGACAACATATTTGTACAGTTTGGTGGACGTGTTTTAAGCAGACAATAGGTATCCAAAGGGGCACAAATTGTGCACCATTGCTTGCCGATTTGTTTCTTCATTCATATGAAGCGGACTTCTTACAATCACTTCTAGAGAAAAACGACCACAGACTTGATATATCCTTCAATCTCACATTTCGTTATATTAATGATGTCTTTTCACTAAACAATCCTCGATTTTTGTGACTATTTACATCTCATATATTGAAGGGAACTTGATATAAAGGACACTACAGATTCTAGGAGGTCCGTTTCATATTTGGATATATTACTCGAAATTGACACACTAGAAAGGCTTTGTACAAAGCACTATGACAAACGTGTTGACTTCAACTTTCCAATAGCCAACTTTCCCTTTCCGTGTAGCAACATTCCATCCGCTCCTGCATATGGCGTTTACGTATCACAACTGATTCGTTATTCCAGAGCATGTGGGGAGAACAACGACTTCCTTGATAGAGCAACACGGTTGACAAGCATTTTTTAACACAGGGGTACGTTGCACCCATATTGTTGTCATCACTCAAAAAATTTTACGGAAGACATCACGCGCTTGTATACAAATACGGGATTTCTACCTCTCAGATGAGCACAGATGTTGGTTTGACATAGAGTTTGGTAATGTCATCCTTTCCGGATTTGACCGACACTAAATCGATCTTTAGCAACGTGACAGGTGTACTTTAGCAAGCAGGAACTGCTTACTCCTTTGGGGCACCTGAGTTTACTGTCGTTTCGAATTGAGTTCACGTTGCTGAATGCGGTTTTGTTGTTATGTGTGTGTGAGTGTGTTTTATGTTGTTGTGTGGTTTGCTTCGTTATGATGATTTTTTTAATGATGTTTATTACCCTTTTGGTACACCTTTGCTTCTTCTATAAAATATGAATAGACAACGAAAGTAGAAATTCAATAATAACAACGAATCTTTCAAAGATGAAATAAAAGATGACAATTAACAGGCAAATGTCTTATAATAATAACTAGAATAAAATAAACTGTCTTACACTGTACGGCGTCTAGGATGAACCCCTTGAAGATGGAAAGCCAGACGAACACGTTGCTGATTTCTTGAAACGGAAGAGAGAGAATGCTTAAACATGTGAAACATATTCGGAGACGTCACTCAAAAACAGGAATACGAAACTGGTCCATAGTATTAAATAAGCGTGGTATTTCAAACGAACGTAAATACAAAGCGATAATAAATAATCAAATTAGGAATACATATTTGTAATTAAATTACAGTACAATTTATATCATCTTTAGTGAAGCAAGGGTAAAAAATGTTTGAAGTCAAGATCTAAAAAATGTATTTAATCAGTATACAAAATCAAATTTTGCAGACTCTATGACGTTATAATCTTCGTCAAAATAAGTTATCCTCGAGCGATGGGCAATGTGTATTTCACTCTTGCAAGAAGCAGAAGTGCCAATGGGATGTCCGAATCTCAAAAGACTGAAAGGGCAGAGACAAAACCAGTTAGCACCAACAAGAACGGGACAAAAGCAGACAACATGTAAAACATGGAAACACAAAAATAACTGAATATCAATCAACAAAGCTAACTCCAGTCGAAACGAGAGTAAACTCAGGTGCTCCGGAAGAGTAAACAGTTCCTGGTTGCTATAGCACACCCGTCGCATTGCCAACAGTCCAATCAGTGTATCAAATCCGGTAAAGGAAAACAAACCAAAACCCTATGACAAACCAACATCTGCACTCATCTGAGAGATCGAAATCCCATATTTGTCCATGAGTGCATGATGTCTTCCGTAAAATTTCTTGGGTGAAGACAGCAACCGAGGAGCAACATAACCCTGTGTGAGCAATTTTTGTGTTAGACGTGATGCTCTGCTAAGGAAATCGATGTAATTGTCAGTTTTGATCCAGCCCCAAAAATAGCTTTCGCATGGAAAAAGCTCAAGAGATCCTGTGGAAGCCCAAAGATGCGACTGGAATAAAACAAATAAACTATGGTCTAAAGAAAACCAGAAAAACCTTACTAAACCGTCGTAGAGCAGACTCTATTGTAATAATAACACCGTTTGCCGGCCAAATACGGTTTTTACTTTCCTATTACAAAAGAGAAATTGATAATTTGAAACCCATATCTTTATCGTTTTTTTATAGAAAAATATGAAATAAAACACATTGACCAATAATTCAGGTGAAAACTTGAAAATAGTACAGATGGGCCATGGCATACATATGTATTGATATATGAGTCAATACATAATCCAAGTGTTCATCTTGCTAAAACAAAATACAGAAACATGATTTTCGGTGTACTAACACGTAGAAATGCACAGATGTATAACATCTAAAGACATAGTAGGTGTGGAGCCAGTATATATAAAGAAGTCGTTGCATATAGCTTGACAAACACCAATCATGGCTAGAGGTCTCCATATCTTGTTACTGGTGATCATATCTGCAGGTATAGTGTATTTCTTGTAAAATTAAATATTCAAATTGCTGAGCATGTGATAAGTTGAGGGAACCTTATGTTTTTAACGGCTTTATGATATGTTTTAAAATAAACATTTTTATCATTCTTACCTTACTCTTTTGGGTAAAACTCCATGGAAAAGATATATTGGTCAACAGATTTAAAAACATAAATGATTGCTTAAAATATAATTTAGTCTGTCCCTTTACATACTTGTTTGGTTTTTTTAAAAAATGAATAGACATGTGGTGATAATTGCTAATCCCAAGTCTTTCCCTTTAAATTTTCATTTTCAAGTGGTATTGTAAACACAAGAAATAAAATAAATATGTTGTGATAATTGTTTATCCAGTTTCGTCGTTTAAATCTTCGATTGACTTTGAAAAGGGAATTGAATGACTAGGAAGACAGACTGGATTATTCATTGTCCATTTTTGTTTTATAAAACTATTGATTGGTTCATTTGTACCATGGATTTGCACCAAACAGAGTAATGGTGTTGAGAAAAAGAAATTACTAAAACGGATAAAACGGTAAATTTGGTTAAAGCGAATTAAATGTTCCATTCCCCTTAGCTGAACGCGCATCCATCAAGGTACTTAGGAGTGTTGGTGCTTAATCTATCCATAGAGTTTTTTAATAATAGAAGTTAATCTTTTTGATCAGTTAAACTCGCACCTTCATTAAAAATGAAAGCTACTCATAGGTAGATGATTTTTACCTGAAGAAAAAAAACTCCTATCTCTGGAAGATATTCCTTAAATCTATGATTTTTAATAATATTTTTTTATTGACTTAATGTTTTAACTACTCTCTGACATTTATTTGCACATTTTCTTTTGTATAAATACCATTTTTGAGCTATTTATTTTCAACAGGTAAATTTTTTATACTAGGAAAATTGTTCCTTCATACAACAAGATAATCTCCTCTCTATAGATAAGAGTTTAAACTGGGCAGAGTGATCAACTTCCATTGCAACACATTCAATAGGAGGATTAAGTACGGGTACTCCAAAGTACCTTGATGAGTCCCTGTTCAGCTTGGGGTAATAAAGCATTTTATTAGCTATAACTTGAATGCATATTTAAGGTGTCTAGTATAGGTTTATTAATTTGTAAATACCTACTCAATGAATTTATACGCTTTCATACTTTTTGCTATGGATAATTTTTAAAAAAAAATAATAATAGACATCAGCATTTTAAATATTTTTGAAATTTTAACCCTCTCAATGATCGTTTATATCTTTGGCACTCTTGATCCTGTTTAAATGATTTTGTTTTGTCAAAACACAAAATAACTTCAATATTTGTCTATTTTGGTTACAGCTGCAGTTTCCGGCTTATTCAGCCTCTTTAGACATAGGCGTGTCTCATTCTTATCAAGTAAGTTCTATCTAAGTTATGTACAAACTCGGGAAGATACTTCATGACAATATAATAAGTACATAAGCATTGATAAGCTGAAGAATCTCCAAAGAAATAGCAAGCGACTTTTTAAAGTTATGCAGCGATCAAGTAAACAATTTCATAATACCTAAAATATTGTTGAATAGAAGCAGAACCTTCACTAGTTCTATATCCCAAAAGAGGAACACTGAGGCGACATGCAAAAATAAGTAAAGTTTTTTGCGGCAAAGCAAAATTTTGTCTACATGTATTTTAACTGTAGTCTGGAATAACACTGAAGTTAAATATATTTATCCAAGTTGAATTTTGTCATACCATTTGATACCTAAGTAAAGTGAGACTGATATTCGATGTTCGATATTCGATATTCAATTTTTTGAATATCAAACTGAATATCAAACGGTAATTTTTTACCGTTTGATATTCATTCGATATTCATTTAATGCTTTTTCTTGGTAAAAATGTGTAATGAATATCAAAATGAATATCAAACGGTAAATTTTAAAGTTCGATATTCATTTGACATTCATTTTCGGTCTATGTATGTTATGTGAATATGGAATGAATATCGAATGAATATCAAACCAATGTGTATTTACGTTCGATATTCATTTGACGTTCGTTATAGGTCTAATTCTGTAATGTGAATATCAAATGAATATCAAACCAAAGATTCCTTCTGTTTTATATTCATTTGAAATTCGATTTCTTTGTAAATTTGTAATGTGAATATCAAATGAATATCGAATGAATATCAATCCAAAGTGTATTTACGTTCGATATTCATTTGACGTTCGTTTTAGGTCTAGTTTTGTTTTATGAATATGAAATGAATATCAAACAAAAGTTGCCTTCTGTTTGATATTCATCACACATTTGTTTCTTGTGTTAATTTGTATTGTGAACCAAAATTATTTACGTTTGATATTCATTTTACGTTCGTTTAAGGAATAGTTTTGTTTTGTGAATATCAAATGAATAACAAACCAAAGATTAATTCCGTTCCATATTTATTTGAGATTCGTTTCGGGTTTAGGTATGTAATGTGAATATCAAATGAATATCAAACCACAGTTTATTTACGTTCGATATTCATTTGACGTTCGTTTTAGGTCTAGTTTTGTTTTGTGAATATGAAATGAATATAAAACCAAAGTTTCCTTCTGTTTGATATTCATTTGACATTCGTTTCTGGTGTAAATTTGTAATGTGATTATCAAATGAATATCAAACAAAAGGAAACTTTGTTTTGATATTCACAAAACAAAACTAGACCATAAACGAACGAAAAATGAATATCGAACGTTATTACACGTTGGTTTGATATTCATTCGATATTCATTGATATTCACATAACACCTAAACCCGAAACGAATCTCAAATGAATATCGAACGGAATTAATCTTTGGTTTGATATTCCCATAACAAATTTACACCATAAACGAATGTCAAATGAATATCAAACAGAAGGAAACTTTGGTTTGATATTCATTTAATATGCACAAAACAAAACTAGACCTAAAACGAAAGTAAAATGAATATCGAACGTAAATAAATTTGGTTTGATATTCATTTGATATTCACATAACATACCTAAACCAAAAACGAATCTCAAGTGAATATAGAACGGAATTAATCTTTGGTTTGATATTCACTTGATATTCACATTACAAATTTACACCGGAAACGAATGTAAAATGAATATCAAACAGAAGGAAACTTTGGTCTGATATTCATTTCATATTCACAAAACAAAACTAGACCTAAAACGAACGTAAGAAGAAAATCGAACGTAAATAATTTTGGTTTGATATGCATTCGATATTCATTTGATATTCACATAAAATATCTAAACCCGAAACGAATCTCAAATGAATATAGAACGGAATTAATCTTTAGTATGATATTCATTTGATATTCACATTACAAATGAACACCAGAAACGAATGTCAAATGAATATCAAACAGAAGGAAACTTTGTTTTGATATTCACAAAACAAAACTAGACCTTCTTCTTCTTCTTCTTCTTCTTCTTTTTGTTTTGGAAGGCGGCTTACTACGAGAGTAATTGCGCCATTTTACTTATTGCATTTTATGTTTGCAAATTAACGACTAAATTATATAAATTAACTCATGGTGAGTAGGAGTGTGTGAAGAGAAAAAAAAATAAAAGTTTAGAAAAATAAAGAAACAAAAAAGAAAAGTAAATAGTAATAATAATAATAATAATAATAAAAAAAAACACAAAAAAAAACATAAAAGCATAATGATAAATACCCCCTCCCCCCAAAAAAAAATATAAGAGTGTGACAAGAGTCCTAATGCCTATATTTGTAAATGATAAATGTTTAGAGATTTTATTGGGTAATGGAAAAATTAGATCTAGGAAAATACCAAGTATCAATTAAAGGTCAAATATGTACGATAGAGAAAAGATGGGGTGAAAATTGGCTTCTGTGCTAAGACCAGTTTATTCATTCGACAACTATGTCTTAAAATTTTGATACGTTTCCCATTCGACCCTCGATTTCAATCCCTTATTTTGAAATATTCCCACCAGTTTATTTGATTTTGTATCTTACTTGAAGACTAACATGATCATTCTTGTAAATTTGTTCGGAGAGTTTGGGTATTTGGTAGGAATATATTTATAAATTAAAATATAAATTTAAAAATATAAATAATTACCCATAGGAACCTGAAATTCCCGTCCCATCGAAAGGTCGAGCGGGTTCGAAGAGAAGTTTGCTTACCATGTGCAGACATTGCATATATGTCATAAAGACAGTATATACAAAATTAAGAAAATATGTAGAAAATAATTTATTTTCTGGTATATTTATTGCTATGTTCTGTATATTAAAGTGAGT
Organism: Arcuatula senhousia; assembly: GCA_963971305.1. NCBI lineage: Eukaryota > Metazoa > Mollusca > Bivalvia > Mytilida > Mytilidae > Arcuatula > Arcuatula senhousia. The sequence continues at coordinate 54,610,946 of OZ020304.1, forward strand.
TTTGAGTAGCTAAGTTATTTAGTGTAAAGAGTTTGATTTTGTTCATATAACAAGTATAGTTATCTAAGGAAGTATTTGTGTAGTATATACATGGAATATAATATGTTATTGTTTTGTTTGTTTGTTTGTTTGTTTGTTTGTTAGTTATTTTTCCTGTAAAGATGACTTGGTTCGGCAGACTGTTATCATATATTGTTAAGTAATATTAAAAACAATATATCATATTTTGTGTACAAGTCCTATACTTGAAGTACCACCTCCCCCTCCAAATCAGAGTTAAAATTTTTATATACTGATATTTGTGACCCTTCCATTGTAGGTGATATTGGAAAGGTCACCCCTACCTACATAAAAATAGAAAAAATAATAATATCAGTATTTTCTTTCCTTCGAAAGAGGATTCGATCCAAAGATATACACAACATCTATCAGCCATACATTAGGGATAGAATAGTGAATTCTTAATTTTAAATCAAATGGTGCAGTAATGCATAGCTGAAAATAATGGTGTATTATAAATATTTCTTTTCGGTACTTCAAATGTATAGGTAGTTGGTAAGCATTATTTCCCTAAAAGTTACAAATCTGTAAGAATTACACGCATTGTGGCTTTTCGTTCCCGTTAAGTTCATCAGTATAAAAGTACACAGGTCGTAGCACAGAAGTATTGGGCTAGTATTGTGGTTGCTCAATGAGCCGTGAACACGAATTATTCGTGATTAAAGTACATGATTGTTTACAGGATAGGAATAGGTCATGATGTCATGAGGTAACAAGTGAATAATATATTCATGGATGTATACATGTGCTATATATATGTTCAATTCTTCAAGCTGTGAGAAAAAAAAAATCAATGGATTTAAACTAAAAACAGAGCAAAATAAATACCAGCAAAACTAATTTGATAGAAAAGAAGACCAAATATGGCAAGTATTAATTAAAAGTATAAGTAAACTGTACAAAGGCTTTAGATTAACTTCTGTTAGTATTTAGCTAAAATATTGAAGTCTTCCAGTGGAAATGACATATTTATATACAGGCATAAAGTTTGGGCCTTGCAGTATACTATACAGAGAAAATTCTACGTTTCTCTCTTTCATTTCTGTGATCATGGATTTTCTGACATCAGTGAACTGTCTACATTCGAAAAGAAAATGATATACTGTTTCTGACTGTTTGCAATAAATACACAATGGGTTTCTTACTACGTTAATTTTATTAAGATGTTTATTAAGGCCTATATAGCCATTACGTAGCATATATAGCACCTTTTCCTGTTTTCTTTTCAGATTATGTATAGGCATTTTAAAGTCTATTTTTGGTTTTAAAGAATATAAGTCTTTGCTATCATTATCGTTCCACTGTTTTTGCCATGCATTTAAAATAATTTGTTTAGAAAACGTCTTGATGTCGTTTTTATAAATGGGAACTTGTGTAGTAATTGCGAGAGACAGAGCCGATTTTGCAGCTTTGTCCGCTTTCTCATTACCACTTACCCCTACATGGCTAGGTACCCATTCTAATATAATATTAAAGCCTAATTGTTGTAAATCTGAATAAAGCTTGTATATACTAAGAGTAATATCATTTTTAATTTTGAAAACAGACCCTTCAATAGCTTGAAGTGCTGACAATGAATGTACAAATATAGCCACGTCAGTTGGCTCAATGTTTTTAAGCCAGGTTAAACACAATACTATAGCATATAGCTCACATATGAACACCGATGTGAATTTAGGAAGACGAGTCTGTTCTGAATAATTCAACTGTGGGCATACAAAAGCACAGCCGCTTACTTCATTGTTTGTGTCTTTAGATCCGTCCGTGAAGACTTTTATAAAGTTATTGTATTCACTGTCAATAAGGATATCGGTTTCACTTTTGATGATATGATCGAGATCTTTTTTATTTACAAGCTTGTGTAAGTGCGTACTAACTACTGGTTTTTTAAGTTTCCAGGGTGGTATGTCAGATTCTTGATATTTATATATATCTTCAAAATGTACATCACTATAATTTTTAATTGTATTTATTGCAACAGAATGGAAAGGTTTTCTTTTTACTCGTTTGTTGAATAGAGTAAATGTATTTGTATCACGAACTTCTCGTTTTACCGGATGATTGTCATTATGACTTAGTAAATTCAAGTACATTTTTGATATTAGACCTTGTCTTCTAATATTAAGCGGGGGATCTCCCATTTCTACCTGTAATGATGCAAGTGATGCACCCTTCATTGACCCAGTGCATAGTTTTAGGGCTTGATATTGAATTTGATCTAACTTTTTTGTTATTGAATGAGAGGCAGTATTATAGACCTCACTTCCATAGTCTATTTTGGATCTTATCATTGCAATATATATATTACGGAGTGTTTTGCAAGTTGCACCCCAAGAAGTACCTGTAAGTAACCTCATGCAGTTTATAACTTTCATACATCTATGGTGAATATAGTCTATATGTTTTTTCCATATAAGTTTGCTATCAAATATGATACCTAGAAATTTAGTTTCTGTTACCACCTGAAGGACATCTTTACCTAGTTTTAAGCTAATCTTTTGTAAGGACTTTCTTCTAGAAAATACCAAACAGACCGTTTTCGTAGGGGAAATATTAAATCCCCAAGAAGTACACCAGCAATAAATAGCGTTCAAATCTTGTTGGATTTTGTTCTGCAAAAATGCAAGACTTGGACCCGATTTCCATATCGCACTGTCATCAGCAAATTGTGAGATTTTTGAGTGCTTTACGGAATCTGGTAGATCGTTAACCATTATATTGAAAAGGGTTGGGCTGATACAACTACCCTGTGGTGTTCCATTTTCAACTTTATATATATTTGATAGAGCACCATTTGCTCTCACTTGTAATGTTCTATTACTTAAGAAGTTATTTACATATGCTAACATGTTTCCTTTAATACCATATTTGTTCATTTTCTTGAGTAACCCATGCTTCCATAACATATCAAAGGCCTTTTGAAAATCTATGAATACCCCTACTGTAATATGATTTTTTACAAATGACTTTTGAATTTCATTCTCTAATCTAAGACATTGTTCGACAGTGTTTCTATTTTTTCTAAAACCACTCTGATTAGGTGTGTAAATATCAAATTTTTCTAGAAACCATCTAAGTCTATTATTTACCATTTTTTCCATGATTTTATTCAGATTTGAGGTGAGGGATATGGGTCTGTAGGATGATGGATCACTAGGGTCTTTGCCAGGTTTTGGGATGGGTATTACAATGGAATGTTTCCATTCAAGGGGTAACACTTGAAGGGTCCAAATTTGATTGATTAGGAGCAAAATTACACTGAGTGTTCTATCAGAAAAGTATTTAAACATTTTATATGAGAGTCTATCTTCTCCTGGGGCACTGTCATTTGTGTCATTAATTGCCTCTTTTAATTCATGTAATTCAAAGTTTTCATTGAAGCTGTCAGAGTTATTTACAAACTCATTTTCAAAAATATCTTTTTCCTCTATTTCTATTTGTTCTTTTCTAGCTCTAAAGTCATTATTATAGTTCGCTGAACTACTAACCTTGCTGTAGTTTTCAGCCAATATATTTGCTTTGTCTATATTTTCAGTGAAGCAGTTATTGTTTGCCTTTAAAGTTGGGATGGTTGACTGGTGGGATTTTTTCCCTGTCATTTTTTTAACATTTGTCCATAGCTCGGACATTTTTGTATCACTATTAAGAGAAGTACAATAACTTTCCCAATATTCTTTTTGGGTATTTTTTATAATATTTCTACAATTGAATTGTTTTTCTTTATAGTTATTAAAATCTACACCGCTACCAGTGTGTTGTGCTTTATTTCTAGCTTTATTTCTTTCTTGCACAGCTTTTGTGCATTCGGGTGTCCACCATGGGACATATGGTTTGTCTTTTTTAGAGTTTCCATGTTTTACCGGGATACACTCACCAGCAATTTGTAATATTGTTTCACATAAATTTTTATTTGACTCTTGAATATTCCCTGTTACCATATCAGGGGTTATTCTTATATCACTCTCTCTAGTGAACGTATCCCAGTCAGCTTTTTTATAGTTCCATTTATGTATAGAGTCTTCGTTAGCATTATCTGCGCTATTTAGTGTTTCTAATAAAATAGGATAGTGGTCACTACCATACGTAGAGTTATCTACCTTCCAATTAAATTTATGACCAATGGACATACTACATAATGATATATCAATACATGACTAAGTTAGATCTATGGGATTTAGTCTAGTACCTGACCCATCATTAAACAAATACAGATTTTTATTTACAATGAAATTGTATAACTCTTTTCCCTTTGTACTATTATTATTGCTGCCCCATAGGTTGTGATGGGCATTAAAATCACCTAGAATTATAAAGTGATTGTCTAATTTAGTGACCAAGTTTTCATAGTCACATTCTTTTGTATTATGATTTGCATCATATAAATTTACAATTTTAATTTTTATTTTATCAATATGAACCTCAACACAAGAAACTTCAAATTGACTCTCAATACAATGCTTTGAAAAATTTACTCCCTTTTTACAGTATATAGCAGTACCTCCCCCCTTTCTGTCTCTTATAGAATAATCTGCCAATGAATATCCTTGAATGTTTATAAGATCATCAGACTTTGTACATAATGTTTCTTGAAAACATAGAATTGATGGGATAGTTTCTAGTTGGCTTAAGTGCCACATAAACTCATTACCATGTGCTCTTATGCCCTGGCAGTTCCATTGTACTATTGTGAAAGCCATTATGACAATTATAGGTTACTTTAATTATCATATATACATTACCCCCTAGGGCAAGCTCTAGCAAGTATCTCATCAGAGTCAACTTCTATTTTGAAGAATTCTTTTGTCCAATCTTCAAGTGTATCAGATATTTCTACTTCAGATTTATCTTTAAAAAATGACAACTTTGTTAATATTCTAAGAAACATGCATATAATGTTGTCTGTATATTTGTGAGGTAGTTTCTCAGGAATTGGTTGTTTGTCAGCATTATAGTGCACATGAGAATAGACCTAAAACGAACGTAAAATGAATATCGAACGTAAATAATTTTGGTTTGATATTCATTCGATATTCATTTGATACTCACATAACATACCTAAACCCAAAACGAATCTCAAAAGAATATAGAACGGAATTAATCTTTGGTTTGATATTCATTTGATATTCACAATACAAATTTACACCGGAAACGAATGTCAAATGAATATCAAACAGAATGAAACTTTGTTTTGATATTCATTTCATATTCACAAAACAAAACTAGACCTAAAACGAGAGTAAAATGAATATCGAACGTAGATAAACTAGATAAACTTTGGTTTGATATTCATTCGATATTCATTTGATATTCACATAACAGACCTTAACCAAAAACAAATCTCAAATGAATAAAGAACGGAATTCATCTTTGGTTTGATATTCATTTGATATTCACATTGCTAATTTACACCGGAAACGAATGTCAAATGAATAACAAACAGAAGCAAACTTTTGTTTGATATTCATTTCATATTCACAAAACAAAACTAGACCTAAAACGGCCGTCAAATGAATATCGAATGACAAATAAACTTTGGTTTGATATTCATTCGATATTCATTTGATATTCACGTAACATACCTATACCCGAAACGAATCACAAATGAATAAAGAACGGACTTAATCTTTGGTTTGATATTCATTTGATATTCACATTGCAAATTTACACCGAAAACGAATGTCAAATGAATATCAAACAGAAGGAAACTTTGTTTTGATATTCATTTCATATTCACAAAACAAAAGTAGACCTAAAACGAAAGTAAAATGAATATCGAAAGTAGATAAACTTTGGTTTGATATTCATTCGATATTCATTTGATATTCACATAACATACCTAGACCCGAAACCAATCTCAAATGAATATCGAACGGAATTAATCTTTGGTTTGATATTCATTTGATATTCACATTGCATATTTACACCGAAAATGAATGTCAAATGAATATCAAACAGAAGGAAACTTTGGTTTGATATTCATTTGATATTCACAAAACAAAACAAAACTAGACCTACAACGAACGTAAAATGAATATCAAACGTAAATAAACTTTGGTTTGATATTCATTCGATATTCATTTGATATTCACATAACACACCATTTCAAATGAATATAGAACGAAATTAATCTTTGGTTTGATATTCATTTGATATTCACATTGCAAATTTACACCGGAAACGAATGTCAAATAAATATCAAACAGAAAGAAACTTTGGTTTGATTTTCATTTCTTATTCACAAAACAAAACTAGACCTAAAACGAACGTCAAATGAATATCGAATGACAAATAAACTTTGGTTTGATATTCATTCGATATTCATTTGATATTCACGTCACATACCTATACCCGAAACGAATCTCAAATGACTAAAGAACGGAATTAATCTTTGGTTTGATATTCATTTGATATTCACATTGCAAATTTACACCGGAAACGAATGTCAAATGAATATCAAATAGAAGGAAACTTTTGTTTGATATTCATTTCATATTCACAAAACAAAACTATAACTAATACGAACGTAAAATGAAAATCGAACGTAAATAAACTTTGGTTTGATATTCATTCGATATTCATTTGATATTCACATAACACACCTAAACCCGAAACGAATCTCAAATGAATATAGAACGGAATTAATCTTTGGTTTGATATTCATTTGATATTTACAATACAAATTAACACTGGAAACGAACGTCAAATGAATATCGAACGTAAAAAAACTTTGGTTTGATATTCATTCGATATTCATTCCATATTCACATAACATACCTAGACCGAAAATGAATGTCAAATGAATATCGAACTTTAAAATTTACCGTTTGATATTCATTACATATTTTTACCAAGAAAAAAACAATAAATGAATATCGAATGAATATCAAACGGTAAAATTTACCGTTTGATATTCAGTTTGATATTAAAAAAAATGAATATCGAATGTCGAACATCGAATATCAGTCTCACTTTACTTAGGTCCATTTGATCTATATATAAACAATTATATTTTTACCTTGTGATTTATTTATCATATTTGGTTATTGCATAATTCGTCAGAGTAGTTTGAAATCGAGTATTTATACTAAAATCACTAATCTGTATAAAAATGTTTATAGACATTAAAATCCCGTAAAATGGCAGTTTAGCGATTCATTTTAGCGGGTTGCAAATTTTGCGATTTGTATCCAAAAAGTAGACGACAATGACAAAACGTGTGGTTAACAATTGTTGACAAACAGTGCAAAGCTGTGTAAATAACAGTTCAAAGTTGCTTTTTATTGAGGTTCTATCTGGAAGAACATTCACCTCGCTTTTAATATGAGTGGTAACTAGCTAATTTAACATAGTAGGGTTTTGTGTACTTACATTGTAAATTTGTCAGAGCTTTGGTTTTACTTTCAGTGCTTTTTGCATTTGTGTTTTGTTCAAGAGGTGGTCTTTTTATTCATTGACATTTGGTAGCGTATATACTCTGTTTGCTAGTATCTTTAAATGAAAAATGGTTAAAACTTTATCAGTATATATTTTTACTCGTCGTCTGTAGGTCCTTTGTTCTCTGTTTAGAAATTGTTCTTTTTATTTAAAATTTGTTTTGAATATTTTGCACTATATTCTATCATTTCATGTTCATTGCATCACCACTTTCATGTTCATCTCCCGGATATAGCCGAAATCGTGCTGCTTGAGAGTAAAGCAATAACTAACTAACTAACTAACCACTATATTTTAAGTCTGTGACCAGTTGCAGATCATCATGATCAACCTCTGGTCACATTGGAGGCTGTTGGCTGTTTTTCATTGCGGATTTTTTTTAATAGTCGTTTACATAATATAACAGTTATGTCGATTACCCAAGCTCTTCTATTTTGTGGCTGTTTTATTCTGTATTCAACAAATTGCATTGAAGATTAAAATGCCTAGAAGTTACATTTTCTTACAATAATTCTAATGTTTGATTGTAGGAAGGAGAGAAATCACCTACAATGATTATTGTAATAAGTATCATGGGTTTGCCTTACATGGAGACGTATTCAGATATGAAGACCATGGTAAATATTAATAACATACGACAAAAAACAACAGATGAAATATGTTACGTGCTTAAGTATTGTACATCAAAGTATATAGAACTAAAAATATAACAATTTACATGTATGTAAGAAGCAGATTATTAAACTTGGAAGTATCTTAAGCTGTTTTTCGATGAATATCATTTAGTTTAAACATATTTATTTATCCTGGATTGGGAAACAAGCTTAATGCTTATGTTAATCCCTCTTCAGCTAGCAGTTTACGAGTGTGGCCTTTGCAGCGGCCGCCATTGAGCCTATTCTTATCGAACTCTACAAAGAAGTCTTTAAAATATCATTTGGCAGTATAAGTGAAGATGACACATTTCACTTCAAAGAAGGAATTCGGTTTTATAAAATAATGTTGATGATAAAGAAAATTATTTTGTCATGATGCCTTAACGAACGCCAAAACCAAGACCCTTCAAGTTTAACGGTCGATCCTTTGTTTATCGTTATATATTTCTAATTTATGGACACTAAATGGTGAGTTCTTCTCATTGTCGTTTTAAATACCTAAAGATAGAAAAATAGATGCTTTGACATTTTTTCTGGGACTCAGTCGAGAAACCATGTGGGTAGAGGAATGACAATTGGGTCATAATAGAGAACATCTATGCATTCCACTATTTATCTTCTAATTTAAGCTGCAAATGAAAATAATTGGAACTGTCAGACATTTACCTCATAACCATTTTAATTGCAGAGATTTTTTTGTTTTATATTTATAACGTTTGTTTTTTCAAAGTCGATTTGGTCCGAAGTCACAAAAGACAAGCACACGAAAAGATAATCATAAATGGCGATTGGAACAAAAGCGCTCGGAAAGCCTAGTAAAATGGCTTTTGGCTTTTTTTGCAGTAAGAACAGACAGCTGTCTCTCATATCATATAGGTCATACTAAAACACCTTTCTTTAGTCAGAGTAAACCATTAAACATATCACAAATCAATGCTAAATTTAAAATGAGACAGCTATCGTAAATGTATTTTCTGCATCTAACCGAACTTCGATTTTACAGCACATTAAATTATCAACTCGCATTTCATTTACATTTTTTTGTATTGTGTAGATTACAAACTGTCTTGTCCACGCAGTAGATTCTACAGATTGTGGAGCCAATGTTACCGATCGTGTGGTAGCAAGCTACTCTGTTTTAAAAGACTTCTGAAACAACACCTATTTGGTATTGACCATAAGTATTACCACTGGTAAGTTGAGAACTTCGTTTAAGATTTCATTCAAGCTAAATAAACACAAAAGTAACATATTGTGGTCATTTATAAGGTTTATAATTATCATACTTTAATGTGGTTCGACCAAAAATAAACCACGAAAATCCATAATCAAGCATATAAAAGTGCGTAAACGAGTTGTTTCATAGATGCGATTGATTTAGACTCGGACTTAATCAAAACAAAGTTTTGAATTTATAGACCAATAGACATAATTATTAATGTATGAGAGAATAAATTATTAGCAATGTACAGTAATTTGTACTTTATTTTTTCAGATTCTGTGAAGTGATGTCCCCTGCAATAAAGAAATCACAAATAAATTAAAATAATAACGCATATTGGTTATGTTTTTTTTCGTCTTTTTGGATTGACCGTCATTTGTTATTTGAATTTAACTGCTATGCAGCATTATCTATTTTATCGCATGAATTCAACCTGTACACATTCTGTACTAAATAATTTTGATCGGTTAACTATTAAACAAACTTACAGGTCCCCCTTCTTTATGACAAATATCTAACTTAATGTGATTAAAACCAGTATTTTATCACTCGTAGTGAAAGATCGATAGTTTTGTAATTACCTTTATTCACATCGCTCATAGTTGTGAAACCTATATTTTTTTTGTTGGAAAGATAACTTATACAGTTTTCTTGTATTTTGTGTGTTAACTGCAATTTGCGTTAGTTCATGATGTGTCTAAAATGTGTTGTGTTTTGTGTTACTTCTGATCAATAAGATCGAAATAGAAGAGGGAAGTTTGACGCCATATTTATGGTTAAACCGACCATGTGTTTTGGCATGTCCGTGTACTAGGTTCGGTATATCTTTTTTTTCTTGAGTGTATGAGAATGTTCACACTAGTTCTAAAGTAATGTCAGAGTGGGTTAAAGCTATGAGGTCATTGATTTTGAAAAGAATCAATTCTTTGAAGGGCTCAATGAGCACTAAAGTAACATCCATTTTTAACAACACTGATGTTGCAGAAACACTGTCCACCTTACATGACAAATACATTGTTTAACTTGCAGACAAAGCACCAAAATAAGATCATTTTTTGTGTGCAAGAAACAATATATTGATTGCTTGACAGCTGAACTAGGGGTTGGTTGTACAAGCAATAGCACCACATGCACAGCTACAGAACTGTCTAAGAAAGAAATTATTGACAATCACAAATCTGTCATTTTCTTCTTCGGGCTCTCTGTTTGTGATGACAATGATGACCTTTCGTCCTTGTATTTGATTCCTAAATTACACAAAAATCCATACAAAGAGCGCTTCATTGCAGGGTCATCAAAATGTACCACTAAACCTCTTTCAGTTCTGTTGACTTCTTTACTAACGAAAATAAAATCCGGCCTCCAGAAACATTACGATTGCTGTTATTCTAGAAATGGTGTCGATCAAACGTGGATCCTGAAGAATTTGAAAGAACTATTGCAGATTCTAAGCTCGAAATCAGTTCCATTTTGCAACAGCATCAAAACTTTAGATTTGAACTTTACTCTTTACACTTCCATTCCGCATGAACAACTTAAAATCACGATAAGCACAACCTATTAAACGCAGCTTTTTCAAAAATAATGGAAATAGTATGTACAAATATCTGGTAGTCGATTATTGTAAGACTTACATTGTTATCAATGAGTCTAAAAAAAGAACAAATACACAGAAGACCAAATCGTTGACATGCTCAATTACTTATCGAGAACATATTTGTTCAGTTTGGTGGACGTGTTTTTCAGCAAACAATAGGGATTCCAATGGGCACTAATTGTGCACCTTTTCTTGCTGATTTATTTCTACATTCATATGAAGCAGACTTCTTACAATCTCTTCTCGACAAAAAAGATGGTAGACTAGCTGTCTCTTTTAACCTTACGTTCAGCTATATTGATGATGTCATTTCACCTTCCACTCAACAATTCTCGATTTGGTGACTTTCGCCAACTCATATATCCTCAGGAACTTGAGATAAGGAACACAACGGATTCTAGAAAGTCTGTTACATATTTAGATCTACATCTCGAAATTGACTCTCAAGGAAGATTTTCAACAAAGCTTTAAGACAAATTTTCAATCGTCAACTTTCCCCTTTTGTGTAGCAACATTCAGTCCGCTCCTGCTTATGGAGTCTTCGTATCACAGTTGATTCGTTACTCCAGAGCTTGCGGGAATTACATCGATTTCCTTGGCGGGACGTCACGTTTGACACAAAAATTGCTGATACAGAGTTATGTTGCCCCACGGTTGCCCTCTTCACTCAAGAAATTTTACGGTATAAACCGTGCACTCGTAGACAAATATGGAATTTCTATCTCTCAAATGAGTGCGTCGTAGAAATTAGTTTTGTCTTCCCTTACCGGATTTTACACACATAATTGGAAATTGGCAACACAACTGGTGTGCTATAGCAGGCAGGAACCACTTACTCTTCCAGACACCTGAGTTCACTCTTGTTACAACTTGAGTTCGCATTTTTGATTTCTGTTCGGTTGTTTTTGTGTTTTGTGTTTTTGTGCTGTTATTGTTTGTGTTTACCGGTTTTGTCGTTGCCCATTCGTACTTTTGACACTTGAATGTCCCATCGGTGCCTCTTTGCTTCTTTTGTTATTTCCTTTATTTGCAATATTGATTACCTCTATTCTTTATTTGAAAAACATAACACACAGATTTTACCTGTTTATGTTAATCGTGTTATTACAATTCTGTTAAAGATGTAGGATTGATGGAAATGCCTCAACTAGTTCTGCTGATAACGAGAAAGAAAAAAGTCTAACCATAACCTATTCGTATCATCTTAAAAATCTTATTAAAAGGGAACCCAAAAAAGTTACCCTATTTTTTATGGAAATTTGTCATTATCAAGTTCAGAAATATGATATATTCATCAGTTTAATAATCAAATCACATACATTTACTTTGTTGAATAAAGGAAATAACAAAATTGCCGAACTTGAAGAATCAATCTCAAATGTCCATAAGACTAGACAAAACAAGGAAAACATACCGGAAAAATTGAAGACCGCAATGGTGCTGACTTGGTACAGGCATTTCAAAAGAAATAATGGGTTAAACCAGGTTTTAAGGCGCGCCAAACCTCCCTCTTCCATTGCGGTCTTTGGGTCCAGTAGTTACACAAAACACACCAGGTTTGTGATGACATATCAGGGATGCTATTTTTACAATTCTTAATGGTTTTTGGTACGTTTTGGTAATTGACAGGGTTTTTTTTTATTGATCCCGTATTTGCTTCTCGCAAATTGTTTACAAAGAATGCCTGCTAGCTTGAGTGAAGCCAAAATCCGGTTGTACCATAGTTTTAATTTCTCATAACAACGTAAAAAACAGAAAGAATAACATGTACTAAAGGGGAATTCGAATATCGGAAGTTTGCGAAAAACAAAGACAAAAGTAAAGACCAAGAACAAAAATTTACCAACATAATTGATAAAAAAACATACTTATTAAATCACTATAATGGGCTCACTTCGAATTGAAATTGAACAACAAAACTAGGTCAATCCCACATAAAGTTAATACTTTAATTTAAAACAGTTGTGATTGTTTTGAGTAGATTGGCAGGCTATGTTAAATTGTAAATTTTAGATTTTCGCTGTAAAAACAAACATCAAACAACAAAAAATAACATCAAGAACAAGCTGCTATTTGTGAATTTGGATTTATGGAGTAGAAAATAAAGGTAATAACAAAACTACCGAACCTGAATGATCAATCTCATAGTCCAGATAAAATGACAAAAAACGAATCAGTCATACCGGAGAATTTGTGGATCTCAATGTTCCTGACCTGGTACAGGCATTTCAAACGAAATGGTGGGTTAAACCAGGTTTTATGGCGCCAAACCCCCCTCTTCCATTGCGATCTTAGGATCCGGTAATGACCATAGAACACAACATAGTTGTGAGACACAATAGGGATATTGAGGTGGTCATCTCAGTGCGGTAGACCAGTCAAACACTAAAACATTTAACCACCATATCTTTTAACTAAATTTTTAACTTTTTTACTAGTGGCTGATAACGAAGAAAGATTTTTTTAGGGACCGTATGAGACGTATTTTCTTATAGCCCTGCTCCAAAAGTCGGTCACGAAGAAATCGTTGTCTGATAAAAATATCTGTGAAATGTGTGCATGCTCTGGCATATCGAATAAGTTGTGAAATATAAACACCGTATGATAATGAGATGTGGAATAAGTGTAAGCGACACAGCAGTAGTCTCTTTGTTGGACAGTTGAACCTCGACGACTTGTCGTAGTTCCATATCGACTGTTTTTTTGTTATATTTTATTTATTTTGGAGCAGTATAAGAGTCGAGTTCAGACCTTCGGTATGGCCCGAGCTGTTTAAATCTATTATAAATTTAATACGATATAACAGATTGGATAACTGGAATGATCAGCTTCATTGTCTTAGCAGAGTAGACAAAACATTGCAATGACACACCGACATATTAAAGATCGCAATGATTTTGACCTGGCAGCAGATATTACAAAAAATTTGGTGGGCTAAATCATGTTTTATGGCACCAAAGTTCCATCTTCTATGTGATAATAGGTCTAGTAGTAACACAAAGCAAAGCATGGTTTTGAGGCACAATAAAGCAGGGATCTTGGTTTGATTATTTTATTGCAGAAGACAGTCAGAAACGGATCAAACATAATACTTTCGATTATAATACTTTGATTTTATTTATCGACGGCTGATGTCGAATTATCAACAATTTCATTTTTATTAGCCTTCATGTACCGTTCAAGATGTATTTTCTTATTATCATGATTTAAAAGCCGGTGACAAATACAACAATGTCAGAAAAAAAAACAAGCAATCGCATATCGTATGAGTTGTGAAATGAACATACCATATGCCTGTGAGGTAGCTGAACTGTATATAATATTTTTAAATAATTGACGAGAGGATAGCACAGTTTGTGTCAATTAAGTGTCATACCACTTACAGGGATGAATTCATTATAGAAAGCCCCTTTGGAAATTGTTTATTTATTTATTTATTTAATGGCAAAATAATTGTGAAGAAAATATCTTCGGATAAAAAAATATGATGTTAATAAGGAAATGAGGCATATTGTCCCTGTCATAGCAAACATCATGTTCGTTCATAAAATGTTTGAGATAGTACGGAGTTTTTCTCGCGTGTTGCGTCTTTCTTGAATATCCCACCCAATGAAAATAAATAATCCGAACCCCCCCATTCAAGGATTTTCATCTCCTTCTACATAGCTATGTATTATTTTAATTGAATATTTATTGTTTTCTTCTCTATTTGAAATACTAGTTGTCGATACTTCAAAATGTATGGGTCCACCACGTTGATTGGCTTATATCTATGTCAAATATACCGTAACGTACCAGATTGCATATATTTAAAATTCATGTGGAAATAATTCAGGACGTCGCTGTAGACCTATATCTAGGTATAGTCACGACATTAAACTTCCCAGTCAGTAAATATATCATATAAACAGATGAAAGATTGTTTAATACACATTCTAACTCAATATGATAAAAATATGCGTCTCACCGCTTACAGGGATGAAATCAGTATGGAAAGCCTCATTGGAATTAATGCATAACCAGTTTTAAAAATAAATTCATAGAAATTTCATCTTAAAAATGCCAAATCTTATGGACTCTCCAAGTTCGATTATTTTGTTATCAACTTTATTTACAAACAAAAAATTCTTTAAAAAATAATTGAAAATTTATCTACCAATCCTGATTTTCAAAGATGGCAATTACGTACCAGTAAGGTCTCATACAGAGGGTGGATATGCATTTCTACTGAATTCATCCCTATAGCTGTGAAACCTGCATTTATTGTGTTGTAAGGTAGTGTACAAATAAATGAAATCGGAAGTCATTAAAAAGACAACTTCAGAAAATGATCGGAATTTAAGTTTTCTAACAAATCTTAACAATTCTTAAAAAAAACCGTGATTGTTACCACTTTGAAAATATATAATGTCGGGTTTAAAAATTTCCAACAAATCTTAACAATTCTTTAAAAGCATTCATGATTGATACCACTTTGAGAATAAATAGTGTCACAATATGCTTGCTCTTCTTTTTTTACAGCATACAGTATATTTGTAAGTTGAACAGGCATTTCTATTTTCTGTAGTTAAGGTATCCATTACAAATAGGTAATTTTTCAAGTCCGTTCCTTTTTTTTCATTTCAAGATTTAAAAAGGATGAGAATAATTTATGGTAACAGTGATCTTATCTTTCTCAAACGAAGTCCAGGAATATGTAACAGTAGCGGAAGTTTCCATTAATGCATAAGTATATGGGCGAATTTTAATTGAATGTTTAACATGCAAATCTTATATTATTTAAACCTTTCCTGGAGATTTGACCACATACAGTAACTTTCGTGTATAAGAACAAAGGCAATAAAAAAGTGGTGTGCTACATAATAAATATAGCGCCAAACTTTCCTCTTCCTTTCGTATCTGAGAGTTATTTAGTAACCAAAGCACCAAACAGTTGTAAAACAAAATATGAACTAGAGAAAACTGTTGTCGACACACCGTATATATGGAGAAGACTGGTGAGATTATCTCAACAACACAACTACGAGCAAGGTGACTCCGGTTTTTATCACACCAAGATATTTGTCATAGAACGAGCATCTGCAAGCTTTAAACAAAATAGTTCAAAACTAATTAAAGTTACTGAGTAACCAATATATCCAAAGTAACTGTTTATACCCGCATTTTGGTATTTGTAATTTTGAAACCACTGGGCGATAACCGCTGCTGGTGGACCAGAGGTCCCCGAGGGTAATCACAAGCCTGGTCGTCAGACTTGTCTGACACGATTTACCATAAAAACTCTAATATTCTTGTTGTTGAAATTTCCGATTTTTAAATTCTAAATTGTTTAAAACACCAGGTTTCTTTCCTTGTAATGCACATGGTCGATATCCTCGGTGCTGGATTTGGCTTCCCTGTTCGAACGTTTTGGTTTTGAGTACTTTTCGTTTTCAACAGTTTTGATTTGGCCTTCCAATGTTTTGATTTAAATGCTTCTGATGAGAAGTTACTCGTTGAAATATCGATATATAGCATATCCAAATTAACCGTTTTAACCCGCATTTTGGTATTTGTAACAAAGAAGCAAATATATACCAATGTGCAGTCAAATGTTGCTAACACGAGAAAAAAAACAACGACAAAAACAGTCGGTCGACATAAAATCATCACAACAAAACAAACCACAAACAAAACAAGCAAAACTTGCCACAACTAAACCACGTTAAAAAACGTGAACTCGGGTGGAAACGAGAGTAAACTGAGGTGCTTTGGAAGAGTAAGCAGAACAGGTTAGATACGCAAATAGTTCTCATCACTTAGATAATAGATGAAGTTGAAATATCGCATTAATGTAAACGTAAAAGTAGAAAAGAATAACCATTTTATGTATACGCGTTATTATTTTATTTGCGTTTGTTTACTTTCAGGTAACAACACTTCGTCGAATCTGAAAATAAGAAATAAAGTACTATGTGTATAACAATATAATTTGGTCGCATAATTTGCATGAATTTAAAACCATTCATTTTCCAAAACAAAAAAATCTTTTTTACATGAATAATTATTTTAATAAGTCTTTTGATCTAATTCTTTGCATTAATTAAGATGTTTCATCGCTTCTATCGAATAACTGGTTTTCATGTTGTTAGAGCTCTTTTAAGATTTGCATGTTTTCTTCTTAAATTTTTGGGGGTCATCAACTGCCGTACAACTATGTAAATTATTAAGTTAGTAAATGACCAAAAATGTTACTTTTTTAATTCTATAACGAAATGAAAAAAAAAGAAGTTATAATCTTACCAGTTATACTTATGGTAGACGCCAAACAGATGTTGTTTCAGAAGTCTTTTAAAACAAAGCAGTTTGCTACCACATGATTGATAACATAGGCTCCACAATCTGTAGAATCTACTGCGTGGACAAGACAGTTTGTAATCTGAAATTACCAGAGAAAAGTTAATGAAATTGATGTTGATAGATTTGCTCATTATCAAAGTGATTTTATGGCGTAGAAAATTTATTTAAAATGGCAATATCAAATTAATTACATACTCCGATTACATAAAAGCATTTCGTTATGACCTATGTAACCGGGGGCTAAATTGGCTAATTCGACAGAAAGTTATTTTATTTAGCCTTCTCGTAACCTCCTGTTCAAATTATCATTTAATTCGTCTGCTCGTGTGCCTAATTTTTGAAATATGACCTTAGACCAAAACGTAGCGACAATTTTGAGAATAAACCATCGAAATGAATGTCATAAATATATACTCTTTGACAAAAGTTAAGGATTTTAAAAAAACTCGACAGTTTTGTTTGTTAAATTCGTATAGAAGCGAATACATTTAATCAAAAGCCTACATCTTTATAAAAGACAAATATGTCTGCAAACTTTAAACGTTTTCCTTTACTTTAAACATATTTATTTACCCTGGATTGGGAAACAAGCTTAATGCTTATATTAATCCCTCTCCAGCTAGCAGATTGCGAGTGTGGCCTTTGTAGCGGCCCCCATTGAGCCTACTCATATCGAACTCTACAAAGGGGTTTTTAACGTGCATGGGGTATTGCTCTCCCATACACGGGACAACCTTTTTTCGTCCCTTCCGAAGGACAAGCATCGGTTCTTGAGACCATCCTCGCAAATGGTGTCAAGAGAGAGTCGGAAAATAGGTTCATGAAATTTTCACCCCTGACGAGGATCGAACCACGAACCACGGTGTTAGTAGCCCGACGCGTTAACCACTACACCACCGGCTCTCTCATGAATCTCTTACGTTTGTGACCAACAGTTGTTTTTTTAACATGGGGGAAATTACAAAGAAAAGCTAAAATTGTGTGTAATTATGAATTTCTACTTGAATTCTTTAAACTTGAAGAATTCTCATTTTTCAAGAAAACACTATAGTTTTCAAGTTTCAAAAAAAAAAATTGTCTAAAAATTTTTCACCTGGTCAACTCAATCGCACCTTTCTAGTCTTTTGTTAGAATTTTTTCTGTTGTTCGTGATAAAATTCAAAGTAGGGATGATGACAATTCAATATAGCCCTTGGTTTATTTCATATCATATGTTTGAAATATAAATTAATGACTTTGAAAAACTTGTTGACTATCAGGTGGTCCCTAACTTTTGTCCAAGTGTATATATTCAAATTCTCCGCAAAAAAAAGGTAAAGAGGTAGCTGTATTAATTAAATCAACTTGCAGTTGAAAGTGTGTAATAATTTTTTTTATGCAAAGGTGTTTTTGTATTGGCTTAAGTATCCCAAATTTTACTTGACCCACTCACCTACGTCTCAAGCACAAATCAAATGACAAAAACCCTTGATCAAGTTAAATGGTGTTCTTCGTACATAAATTGTTGAAATCTTAAATTGCAAAACATTGTACTTTATGAATAATATTCCAACAGGTTCAGAACATTCAGTATAAAACAAGAATACTCGTTCCATCTGTCTTATGTTGTATGTTATTGATATTTACCATGGTTTTCATATCTGAATACGTCTCCATGTAAGGCAAACCCATGATAATTATTACAATAATCATTGTAGGTGATTTCTCTCCTTTCTACAATCAAACATTAGAATTTTTGTAAAGAAATGTCACTTCCATGATTTGTAAACTTCAAATAAACAAAACAAATGACTTTAAAAATTTAAAGCAAATGGTGTGCGCCGTCAAGCACCAGAGAATTGTAATACCCCATTTCTAACAAAAACAAAAGACTAAACATTGAACAGAAACAAATACTCTGACATATTTACGATGTTATTTCAGCAACACGTTCACCAAACCACCCTGATTTGTTTACTGGCTAGTTTCTACCTTTAATGTTAGCAAGCTTCGTAATAATCCCGACACAGCCTGCACAAAGGTAGACTTAAAGCGGTTATTTATATTGCATTGTTCTCTTAGTCAACTTGGGTTCACAACATTTCTTGTTCATGTTATGGACAGTAAAAATCAAAATTAACATAGCAATGGAAACAGTCCTTATTTAGCTTAGGATGAATAGTAGACCAAACCATGGAAACAGTCCTAATTCAATTTAAGATCAATATTAGACAAAATCATTGAACAGTCCTACCTCATCTCCAGACAAAAGTTAATTGAGAGGAGATTATCAGCTCGTTAGTATTACTAGATCACTGAGTATCTTGCTATTTTTGCATAAACTAAGAAAAATTGATATAATGAGTTGAGTTAATGATCATTAATCTTGAATTTATGTCCATAACCCAAAGTCTCAAAATGTTAGTTTATTAGTTTGTTTTATACAGAATGGTATTAATATTCAATATACAAATCACTGTGATGATTTATGCAAAAACAAAATAAAATGAATAAATTACTTCTTATTTTATTAAATATATATGAATCAAACCAAGTAAAGTTAACAATAGTTGATTTTTGCTTCGACGTCATGGACTTTCGATGTTTTTTGTTCCTGTTTAATTTTGCTTCAGTATGGTTACTTTGGGATAACTTCTGATTTTATCCAACAACATATTAGTCATTGAAATAGTCGACTTGATCCCTGCAAAACTTTAAAAGGCTGCATGGTATTTCTCTCGAAAATCTGCAGATTATATATGTTATGTATTTAATTATTTTGTACGAGTCCAATACATCGATCAATGCTTATGAATACAAAATATAGGGGAAACAAAACGAGAACACTCGGTAAGAGGTTGTGCTCGATAACAAATCCTTTATCTTGAGAAATGGTTATGTACTGAATATATATTCAGTTTCTTGTGTATTTCCTGCTTTTATAGGTAGTTTTTACAGAACTTACTTGCTGGGTATGAGCTAAGAGACCGATGTCTAAAGAGGCTGAATGTGCCAGCAACGGCAGCTGTAACAACAAAAATGACACTTTAAAGATTTCTGTTTTCACAAAACAAAAAAACAAAAAAAATTGTCAAGACTAGTAACAGTATAATTGGTGTAGGATATCTAGTTAAATGAATTAAGAACGAAAGAACCTATAGACTAGGTAAGATCCAAATAAATGCTTACGTGGCCATCCTATAACTCGCGGTTTTGACATCCATACATTCAATTGTTTGCTATATTGGTGTTTTATATTTGTCTGATTCTTTTCATCCTGTTCTTGTTAATGTTTATTTGATTTGTCTTTAAACTTTCAGAATTTGACATTTGGGTTTCCCATTGTTACCTCTGCTTTTTACACTCGCTTGGCAAATATATGATAATGGATTGGTGTAAAGTTTATAAATCTTTATTTGCTGCTCAGTTTTAATTAACATTTGCCTAAATAAGAATAACACCAAACATTTGTTTGCGTTCCAAATGCATTAAATAAGAGCTTATAGAGTAATAAACAGGTGTGTAATGAAAGTTTAACTAATCGCATAGATTATACATGAAAGCATTTTGTACAGACTTATTTTTGTATTACTTAACGTATTTAAGAGTGATACGGAAAATAGATTTTAAAACTTAAATCATATAAAGACGTTTAATGCGTAAAGGTTCCTTAAATTATTGATATGCTTAAAAATAAGAAAATTTTGCGTTACAGTAAAAACTATACCTGCAGAAACGATCACCAGTAACAAGATATAAACACCCCTTGCCATAGTTAATGGTAACTGAGCGGCAGGCTACAACTTCTTTAATACTGTTCAAACACCTACGCCTAAAGAGAGATAACATCTGTGTATGCAATCTTTCATAATAGAACAAGGAAATGTATGTTTCTTTATTTTGTTCTTGTGGGATGAACATATCCCTTGATGGATTATGTATTGACTTTAAAGCATTGCACACTTTTGAAGTGTCCTCCCTGAACTCTTGCAAGACCGTATCACAAACCTTTTAGTACATCTGAACCATATGAACCTATTAAGGCAATCGATTGTTTTAATTATTATCATTACAAAATGTTTAGGTCTATTGTTTTTGCCTATTGGTGATTATTCCTTAGGTGTGAGCACAGGTTTAAGATGCATTAATTGCATTTCTAAGTTTTTGGCATTAAGTTGGTTCTCAAACAGGCACCAATTTGGCAATACTGTTTCTTAGTATCAATTTTTAAACGATATAGTTTCATACAAAAACATTTTTGAACGTTGAGTTTTTTGCATATTTGTCCCGATATTTGTTCAACAAACCAAAGCAACTTCTCGAGTAATTATGCTTTTTAGTTTATTTTACTTCTTGTAGTAAAATTGTATTATTGCAGGTATAATTGCAATTTGAAGCAATTTAATCTTAGCCATTGTGTATGGTAGGTAAGAATAAAAATAAACTAAAAAAAATAATAAAATGCATTTATAATTCATATAATGTTTATATTGTCTTCCAAATATCTGTCGGCTTGAATCAAAACTGTCAAAAACGATATGTATACGGATGATATATTCGATGATTTTGTTTGTCTTTTCGTATTTTGTTTTGTATGAGTACCTTTAGATTTTATACTTTTGTGTTTAATATCCCTTTCTTTTCATTTAAATTAAAAAAGTTGGTATCCCAAATTATGCATCTACAGCATAACCTAAAAGTCATTTTAATAATAACCCTTTGGTACTTTATTTGATGCTTAAACAGCTAATTCCAATTTATGCATAAGTATATATTTCTTCTCAATATCAATAGCATGTTAACAAACTGAAACAAAATAGAATTCTTGTACAAACACTAGCAACATGTTGGTTTCAATATGAATCATGCGAAGGAGTAGGTATGGTATATAAGTCAGAACTTTACATTGTTCATCACCTCACCATAACCATGGCTAGAGGTCTCTGTATCTTATTACTGCTGGCTGTTTGTGCAGGTATATAATTATTGGTGATGTTTTATTCATAGATACTAAAATGCTGAAATACAAGTTATAACATCTTAATATTCTATTCAAGAAATTAAGTTATAGATGTTATAGCGTTAGATCTTTAAATTTTATTGGGTCACCACAAACAGGTTTTGAGATTTTGTAAAATGTTTAATCAATGTAATCCTGAATGTTTGTATTTTTATCACAAGTAAAACAAGAGTCATTACAGTTTTGAAATATAAAACAAAACAATATTTTCAAAATGGTGGATCTTTTCATAGGTACATTTCTAAAATACACATTTTATAAAAAGAAATGCATAATTATAAGAAAAGATAAGATTGTTTTTTAAATTCCAGTTCATGATATATAAGTTATTTGTTGACGGACTAACAATGCGTTCAATATTTTCACCAAAATAACTCAAAAATTGGAATAATTCTATTTTTTTGGATAAAAAAATGAATATTCCAGTTTTATAAAGCCTGTTCATTTTAAATAACTGACCTTTTTAAGTTCTCTTTAAAAAGATATAATAATTGTAATTCAAAAAAAGGAAAAAGCTGCTGCCTTTTTCGGAGTATAATAGTTGTTCATATTAAAATGCCTTTTTATTTTTGCTTCTATCAAAACAGAAAGTAGCGAGCAAAAGGAGAGAGCCATTTGGACTGTCTATCTACTAATTAGATTGAAATTGATTTGCATAGATCTTGATTTTATTGCAAATTTTTTAAATGCATTAATCTCTCATTTATATTTAAGCTGCTATTTCAAAAGGAAGCGATTATGACGATGATGATTATGATGGCGGTTGTAAAGATCAGTTTTTATATAAGTTGTGACTATTTCGAGTCCCAGAGGTATTGTTTTGTTTTTTTCGTCGACGTGGTGCTTCTGATCAGAATTCAGGACTGATCAAATCTACTAATAAGTAAGACGACTTATATTCAAGCTAAGATTTAATAGATGAAAGAAGCAGAGGTACCAATGGGGCATCCGAATTGATTTAATAGATATGAGATAAAAACGTAATTTTGATAACTTAAATCTCCAGTAATTAAGTTTAAATGGTTAATTAAAAAATTAGAAATGATTAAAAATACCTGGTTTTTTTTATTTACAAAGGGTCGGTATCCTCTGTGCTGGATTTGGCTTCCCTGTTCGAACTTTTTAGTTTTGTTTACTTTTTGTTCAAAACTTTTGGCTTTTGACCTTCCGATGACAAGCTTTTGACCTTCCGATGTTGCTATTCTGATGCTGCTGATGAGAAGTTTCTCCTTGAAATTTGCATAAACAGCATGATCAAATTAACCGGTTGTCATAATACTATAGTATTTGGTATATTATTGTCTAATCGATGGCTTTTTTGCTAAATCATTTCAGCCCGAACGATAAGTGTTCGTGGTGGAGATGGAAGATATCTCAGGTATTACCGTAAATATAGAGGATTCAAACTTGTTGGAAGAAGATTCAATTTTAATGGAATAAGTAAGTATACGTCAGTAGATGTAGAGATTTATATTATAGCTTCTAAATAGATCATATACTAGTAAATTGTCAAGTTATTGAAATAAGCAATGTTAAGTATTACTGTTAGCGACAGCAATTTTCAAAACAAATGATTATTGTGCTATTCTTAATTCCATTCAACAAAAAATGAATCGAAGTCGAGTTCTTTGAAAGAAAAAAAATGTGATTAGTACACGATTTCTTTTTATTACAAAATGATAAGCATCTTTTAAAAAATACTGACTCTTTTAAGGTTATGAACTGAAGATAGCCAGACCATTATTCTACCGAAAATGGGTTAAATGCTATAGAAGTTGTAAAAAAGTTGGACTCTGTTTCCGAAGATTTTATAAAAGACATTATTTCATCAAGTGCAAAGGGCGAGGTAGGAATTTAATGAATAAGTAAATAAAAAAGTTAACAGCCAAAAACCTGATGTAAAACCAATGGTCAGAACTTTCTATCACAATGTTGACAATATTATAAGCAAGTTTGAACGCGACGAGTGTACTATAACTGCTTACTTTTTCGGAACAACAAGGTTCACTCTCGTAACAACTTCATTTCACACGTTGTTGGTTGCTGTTCAATTGTTTTGGTGATATTGTGTTGTCTGTTTCTTCGTTCTGTTTTCATTTGCTTTACTTGCTTTTCTTTGCCCTTTCTGACTTTTGACATTCGGATGCCCCCTTCGTACCCCTTTATTCTCTAGATTCAAAGCAGAGTTCCGATGAGGGGGTTAAATTTCATTTCTTTCTTTATTTGATAAGCATTGTTTAAGTCTTATCATCAATTGTGATAAAAAGCCTGGTCATGTTTTTTTATATTCAAGGTGGGAAATGGGGATACAAAGGAAGCGTGAGAGGACGACGAGGAAGAGGACGCAGTGGGCGTCGAGGAAATAGAAGATATTTCAGACTTTACAGAAAATGCAGAGGATTTAAACTAAAACACAGACAGTTCTACTATAGAGGAATAGGTACAAAGCGTTAGGCAGTTTATAAATTACAAAATTGTTGAAGCATTCAATAAATTAAAAAAAAAATTTTACTTGGACATCAATGAAAATAAAAAGGTATCTTTAGATGTTCAACAGAATGCACATTCTTTCAATATGAATGGTTTTATCAAGTGTATGATTACACGGCTATTAAATAGAAAAATCGTGTTTCTCTTCTAATCAGATACTTTTATTCAGATGTTTGTGACAACATTAAGTTTCCACTTTATTTGTTGTTTTTGATTGGTTTGAGTGTGTCTAAATATTTGTTTTGTTTAATGATTTTAGCTTGTTTATATAACTGTTGTAATTGTTTTGGTCTTTGCAAAGCATTCTTTATTGTTTTGATAAATTTTACTTACTTTACTTATTTTTAACGATGGAACAGACTGTGTTCTAATATAGAGGAATAGGTACAAAGCTTTAGGCATTTTATAAATTACAAAATTGTTGAAGCATTCAATAAATTAAAAAAAATAAATTTACTTGGACATCAATGAAAATAAAAAGGTATCTTTAGATGTTCAACAGAATGCACATTCTTTCAATATGAATGGTTTTATCAAGTGTAAGGTTACACGGCTATTAAATAGAAAAATCGTGTTTCTCTTCTAATCAGATACTTTTATTCAGTTGTTTGTGACAACATTAAGTTTCCACTTTATTTGTTGTTTTTGATTGGTTTGAGTGTGTCTAAATATTTGTTTTGTTTAATGATTTTAGCTTGTTTATATAACTGTTGTAATTGTTTTGGTCTTTGCAAAGTATTCTTTATTGTTTTGATAAATTTTACTTACGTTACTTATTTTTAACGATGGAACAGACTGTTTTGATTTTGTTTATTTTTCTGTGTGTATGGATGTTACATTTGTATGATTTTTCACTTTATTACAGGATATAGACTTAAAATAAGCAGGCGAAAGTTTTATAGATCTTGGATCAGGTGTTATAAGAGATACAGAGGAGTGAAAGTCTGCTTCCGACGATTCTACAAGAGGCACTTGTTCGTCAAATATAGAGGAAAAGGTAAAAAAATATTCATAAAGTATTCTGTAACATTTTTAGAGTTTCTAAATATGTCAAATTAAAATGTAGGGGCTAGTTAACATATATTAATATATATAGAAGTTACACTAGCTTTTAAAGTTACTCAGTGTAAAACTAACAGTACTATATGTCGAATCTGTGAGTTAAAAAGAAAATGCTTCAGGAAACACACGATTTAAAAACTTATCCCGAAACAAATTATGAAATTCCAATGATCTGCAGTTTTGACACACTAAGCAGTATTTTGTTCAAATACAATGTAGTTTTTCTTTCTTAGTTTTCGTATTGTCCGTAACATTTATAAAAACAAGTCCTGATGATGTTTTTTAAATCAAGGTGGAAAATGGGGATACAAAGGACGTGTCAGTGGACGTCGAGTACTTGGAAGATATTACCGGCTTTACAGAAAATGCAGAGGATTCAAATTGAAACACAGACGGTTTTACTTTGGAGGCATAGGTACAAAACCTAATGCATTTTATTAGATAAAAAATCAGAAAACACACTTGTGGTTAATTGAAGAACAAATGTTCATGACATAATTTGTGTTTCGAGTTTAATTTCTTTTTTTGTTTGAGTTCAAGTTCTTGTCTTGCTTTATCTTATAGTTTTTTACCTGCTGGGCTTGAAAACTAATTGATATTTTTGTTGGTTTTATGTAAAGGTTTCGATTTTATCACGACACGTTGAACAAAACATTTTTCAAACTGTTATTTCGAAGGATGTAATATTTTTACTATATGTTTCCAGCATGGATATTGAGCTTTTAATGATTGTTACATATTTTTACAGGTTATAGATTAAAAATTAGCAGGCGAAAGTTTTATAGATCTTGGGTCAGGTGTTATAAGAGATATGGAGGGGTAAAAGTCTGCTTCCGACGATTCTACAAGAGTCACTTGTTTGTCAAATATGGAGGAAAGGGTATAAAATACAATTACTATTGCTTAATTTTTATTTTTATATCATTAAAATTGTGAAGTCTAGCTAACAAATACTAATGTCTAGAAACATCATGAGTACAATGGATTCAGACATGTGTTCTAAGGCCATCGGTTCTAAATGGTTTAGAACACTTCGTTTGAGTCTTTAAATGAATCGCATCATAATTATGGCATTTTAATTTGATATTCTGTATTCTGTGGAATATATTCATAATTGTTTTTCATTTGTCTTTTGATAATTTATGAGTTGTGGTTTTGAATAATACTTATTTTGATTTTACAATGTTAAAATCTAATTTTTAAGTTATTTTATTTTAATAATCTTTTTAAATCGACGAAGGTCCCAGATAAAAAATGTTAAACTAATTTGTAACTAAAACAGTTTCACTGATTTTTCAGGAGAAAGATACAACAGCATCAGTTACCAAGACTACCTTAACAAATATCATGGATTTAAACTGATCCATCACCGACGTAGATTTATATTCAGAGGAAAAGGTAATGTCATGGGTTATCATATATTGTAAAAAGTCCATGGACCACCTTCGTTATTTTAAGCAGTTGAGACCCCTACTACTTTGACTAGACCATTGTCCATTGAACAGGTTGTGGGTTAAAAAATGTTATTAATACAGCAATTTCAATGTTTTGCCTTTTGTCAATTATTTTTTTTGGCCATTAAGGGTCATTTTGTGATTGATCTTTGAAAAAGAGCTTATTAGTCATATATTTTTACAGCATACAAGCTCAAATGTAAACGTCGTAAATTCTACAGTGCTTGGGTGAGGTGCTATCAAAGAACAGGAAGTTTATCAATCTGCTTCGGAATGCTGCTTAGAAAACATTTGTTTGCAATTTATTCAGGTATGTCAAAGTCATCGGACATGATATTAACAAATCATTTTAAGACATATAGTTTTATATCCTGGACGATTTTTTTTCAAAATGATAAGGCCGTTTTTCATATATCATATGCGATGAACTTCCGCTAAATGTTTGTTATATTTTGTCATATAAGGCAGTATTAATTACTCAATGTTATATGATATGTATGTATGACATTTTAATTCTAATGAAATTCCTGACAATGACATTATATATTATCATACAATGACATTTCTGCATATTATAGGATTGTTACGGAAGCAGAGCTACATTGCAAATAAACACGTCAAACGTATCAATGTCGTTGCAAATCGTCATGTCAACAGAATTTCATCCATATCAAGAAAACATGTCAGAAACATTAACAAACATGCAAAAAGGCACGTGAGGAAAATCCGCTACGAGGCTAATAAGCACATCAATAAAGTTAAAGATCTTATTGACGACCATGTTAACGATCTTGGCAGGAGTAAAAAGCAACAATTGTCTGTACTAGAAAGACAACACAGACGACATCTTAGAGAAAAGGAACGCCTTAACAGGCGACATGTTTCACGTATAAAGGCTCAACATCGACGTCACATATACATCGTTGATAAAGCAAACGACCAAGCACGTGACATCGCTGAAGATATCTCCATTGGCGATAATGATGACGAATTTGACGATTTTGGCAAGTTCTTTTGCAAATAAGTTTTGATTAAACATATTTGATTATAAATCATAATGCATATGACAATATTGTATTGAAATTATGTGTCATCATGTTTTAAAAGAAATCAACAACTAGCGATATTTTAAACAGGTATTTTTACATGGTTATCTAACCCCTAACCGTCAACATTGTCGTTTTGACCTAGTGTGTTATTCCTTTAATATTTTGCTTTATATGAAATAGATGGAAGAGTGATTACCTATAATGATTACTTCAAGAGGTATCATGGCTTTAAATTGCAAGGACGTGTCTTCAGATATGGAAACAAAGGTAAGTTTATTAGACTTTAGAACTGCACTACGTCACCTATCTAAATTAGAAATTGGCATATTATTCTAAGTTGAAATTATTGTCTTATGTGCCATGTAAATTGAAGCCTGAAATGATCAAACATTATTTTTATATACTTTGTAATAAGATGAAACTGAATCAATTAAGTGGAATACATGGAGATGCCTTATGATATACTAAAACAAAATTTGTGCTTATATTCAACAGCTTACCGACTTACATGTAAACGGAACAGGTTCTACAGAGTTTGGAGTAGATGTTACAGAAGAGATGGCAGAGTTGGTCTTTGTTTCAGAAGACTTTACAAACAGCATCTTTTTAAGATATATAATGATGGAAAGCGTAGGCGATCTCGGGTAATAACAGAGCTAAATAGAGACTTGAATGGTTACAATATTATTAAAAAATATGTCGTTTATTTATATATTGTGTAGTATAGCTAACCTTGAAATTATAAATTGGAGATCATCAATTTAATTCAAAATGCAATATTATAAAATCATAAAGCATTGTATGACAATTCAATTTCTATGAAATAAAAAAAAACAAAATATATGACCTTTCACAATTTCTTTTTCTAATTTGCAGTATTTTCATATAATGACTACCTCAACACATATCATGGATTGTTATTGAAAGGAAGTATTTTCAATTATATGAATAAAGGTAAGTTATACATTGTATTTCAACCTGTTTTGAAATGGATCTGTATCCTTCAAAAATAATGTAGCTTAAGTTGTAATAGTCCGAGTGTTACAAAATCTGTATTTTAGCTAAATTTTATAAAAATATTTGCGCATGTAAATGATAAAACTGTATTATGCGTTTGATACTAAACTTTAATAGGATTAGAATAACAAACATGAAGTTCATTGTTTTCTTTTTCAATGCAGTGAAAAAAAGATATGTGAAAATAAACGTTTTTTATACTTGATCATTTATCGCCTCACAATTTGCTGTAATTTTGATTTCTACATTTTGCAGCCTACAAATTGAAATGTAAACGAAACAGATTCTTCAGAGCTTGGGGACTATGCTACCGGAAGAATGGCAATGTTGGATTGTGCTTCAGAAAACTGTATAAACGTAATCTATTCAAACTCTTTGATGATGGTAAGACAATTTTATATGTATTTTTAAATATCGTTAACAAAATTACGATTTGAATAAACAACGATATTCACAGGTAATTTCTAAATAAGTGTCACTTTCAAATTTATTTTGAAAATTTGAACCAATATGACCAGGCTGTTAAAATTACTTACTTTTGTTTATAGCCTAAACTTCGTTGTCCAGAAAGTTAAATTAGCACCTAAGGCAGTATATCTCTTCATCGTAAATTGAGTAAAACTTTAAGATAAACTGAATTACGACAACGTTGTTCAGGTAAACCCGTTAAAATAGCGTCTACTTATTTGTAGACTTGGCATAAAATACTGTATTTGGAACTTTTTTCAAATGTCAATATATTGCAACACAACTCAAGGCATTGGATGTAGATATGAAATACATTCAGAACCTTTTGCTTCAGGTCTGATTACATACAACATCTACTTTAACAAGTATCACGGTTTCCCATTGAATGGAAAAATATTTGAGTACAAAAAGAAAGGTATGTTCATTTTTTTTTTATTTTAGAAACATGTCACTTATATGTAATAAATAGAAGAAGCAAATTATTCAAATCATTTATTTTGAATTGTTTAGATATTTTCCATTTTTTCTCCTATAATAAAATAATAAAATCTGTCTGGCCATTAAACAGGTACAATTGACAAATAATCAAAAGAGAAAAAAAACAAAAGCTTATTCAGTCATATTTTTTTATAATTAGTTCCTTATATAAAACTTTTAAAATTTTCAAATCTTTTCTCATCTTTATACCCCCCGCAAACAAAGTTGGGGGGGTATATAGGAAACACCCTGTCTGTCTGTCTGTCTGTCCGTCTGTCCGTCCGTCTGTCCACATAACTCGTAAGCGCTTCTCTTCCTAAACCGCTTGAAGGATTTTGATGAAACTTTACCTAAAGAAAGTACATCATATGTAGATGTCCATGAAGAATTTTCATTGCTCTTGGATATCATTCAGGGGAAATAATTGGACTTAGACTTTTTAAATACATAATTCAATGGGAGACCTCGTAAGCGCGACTCCTCCTAAACCGCTGAAAGGATTTTGATGAAACTCCACATGAAGGAAGTACATCATATGTAAATGTGCATGAAGAATTTTCATCGCAATCAGACATCATGCAGGGGAGATAATTGGACTTCGAGACTTGTTAAATACATTATACAATGGAAAACCTCGTAAGCGCTTCTCCTCCTAAAACGCTTGAAGGATTTTGATGAAACTTAATCTAAAGGAACACCATCATATGTAGATGTGCATGAAGAATTTTCATCGTAATCAGACATAATTCAGGGGAGATAATTGGACTTAGACTTTTTTAATACATTATTCAATGGGAAACCTCGTAAGCGCAACTCCTCTTAAAACATTGGATGGATTTTGTTGAAACTTTACATGAAGATAGTACATCATCTGTAGATGTGCATGAAGAATTTATATTGCTCTTGGAATAGAATATGAAGCGGGGGGTATCCTTTTGTGAGCTCGCTCACAGTATTACTTGTTTTCATTTGTAAGCATATAAAATAAGCTGTCAAAGACAAAAGTTCTACAATGCTTGGGTCAGGTGCTACCGTAAAAGAGGAAACGTTGGTGCTTGCTTCCGAAGGCTTCTTCAGCGAAAACTATTTGTTTTTGATGATGAGTTCTATGGTACGTTAGTCCGCTGATACTTACAGATTTATTTTTGCATTTTTAAAGAGATTAATGTTTCAACTTAATCTGAATAGTATAACGTTGTATATTTCGTCTTTGTTTATTTTGACCTCAAAGATGGGAATGTTCATTTGGCACTTAATTGCTTTTTGGTTTAATAAAAATGCCACATGTCTTCTTTCATAGACCTTTGTTTTAGCCAGGTTTTAATTAATTCTGTTTGTGGATGTACACCTTTGAGAGTAAAAACAAAAAGATTAGTCACGAATAAGATGTATTTTATTGGTTGTTTGCTTTTTTGTTTCATGAATGTTCAACTAATTTCGTATTTGTAATGAGTTTTGCCTGTGTATATTTTGTATTGACTTTTTCGGCTTTTAGTATTTGTATGGCCTATTGTAATTCCTGATTTTGTGTTATTTCTTTATAGATGATGATTACACTCCAGTAAATAATATTGATGTTGTCGAAAATACCGCAAACAACCACGTAAAACGTATAAATTATGTAGCAAACAAACACGTCAACAAAATAGCAGGCGTCTCAAAGAAACACCAGTATAACATTAACAGACAAGCAAATAATCACGTCACAAGAATAGGTAACGAAGCTAACAGAAACATCAACCGTTTCAAAGAACTTATCCGAAAGCACGTCAGTCGTCTAAATCTGAAAAAGAAGGAGCACCTCAGAGCTGTAGAAAACCAGCATAAACGACATGTCAGAGAAAAAGAATACCAGTTTAAACGACATATCAACACAGAAAAAGTAGTCAATAAACAACACCAAGACTTTTTGGAGGATACCAATGCTGAAGCGTACAGTTATATTGACTATCTGAACAAATTTCATGGTTTTAAAATCATAAATGGTGGCTTTACTTGGCATAACAAAGGTACAAGATAACATTTGTTAATTTCTATATGCATCGCCTACATATATTTTAATGCTGCGTCGAGTAAGAATGCAAGTTTTTCAGCACACAAACAAGACATAACAAGACATGACATACTCATGCTAATAGAAAAAATGTATAATTTCACTTTTTATTATGACTAAATAAATATAATTATAAGATATTGTACAGATGTATCGAAAACAAAAAAAAAACTTTATTTCAGTGTAAATTCTCTTCAGGTTAGGCTTTGATGTGTAATAAAACAAATTAATAGAAAATAAAAAGATGTGGAATAAGTGTAGGCGACACAGCCCACAATTAAACGGCAATTTAGAAAAACCACAATGGACAACCGCCAGCAGCCTTCAACGAGGCCATTTGGCACTGCTCGCGGTTATGCAATTGGCCCATGGTCTAAATAAGATGCATATAATTCAAATCCAGCCCTGAAATAGTCACAGATAGACCCCCTTCTTAAACAAGGAACAGAAAACATCAAAAAGACAAGTACAAACGAAAGCTTTGTCAAGGATTCCTGGCTTAGGACAGGCACATGTAATGTGTGGCGGGGTTAAACTAGTTTTTTGGGCCCAACCTTCCCCCTATCAATATTCCTAGACAAAGCACAAAAACTAAACACACAATAAAAATCAAATCGATCAAAGTCCAATTCTACTAGAGAGAACCTAAGACAAAAAACAAGAACAAACAAAAGGACGGTAAAGGAACTCTCTATAGAACACTCGCTGTTACTGACAGCTAGCTGAGAATCATCAATCGACTGATGTAAAAAAATCAAACGTATCGATTTTAAATCCGACACAACACTTCAAGCAATAATGATTTAGTGAAGTGTCATCACACAAAACCGACACGCTTGATCGCTATAATGCTTAAAAATGACAATAGTAAAAACGTTTATGGAAGTTTTAAAGCGAGTATTAAGTTTTCAATATTTCTGCCAAAAAACACTAAATTCAAAGATTTAACCAAGATATTCATTTCATATCCTTTCCGTAATAAATTTTGAAGCCAATTTTTCATTTCTATTGGATTGCTTTTAAATTTGTGAGCTTTATAAAAAACATTACCATAAAATACAGGATGTGATATTCCTTTCACTATAAGAAAGTGACGTGTACAATTAAATTTTTCAATAAGAGATCGATACTTGTGGAAGAATTTAGAAAAAGATTTTACTAATTTGTGGTATCGATAACCTTGTTTTAATAATTTTTCAGTAATAAAACGGTTTTTATTATTAAAATCAGAAACACAACTGCAGATCCGAGCATATCTTACTAACTGTGAAATGTAAACCCCGTATGACGGCGCTAGTGGAACATATCCTTCAAGAAAAGGAAAATTTATAATAGGGAAGGTAAAGTCGTCACGTTTATCATATACTTTGGTATGTAATTTTCCGTCAATAATACTTAAATCTAAATCCAAAAAAGGACATCTATCACCGGTGGCGTTAGATTTGTTCAAGGTTAATTCAGAAGGATAGATATCTGTAATAAAATTAGAAAATGAAGGATTGTTGAGTGCAAGAATGTCATCTAAATATCTAAAAGTATAATTGAAAGTTTCGATTAGGTTCTGTTTGTTCGGGTCTTTTTGTAATTTAGCCATAAATTGTGATTCATAACAGTATAGGAAAAGGTCGGCTATAAGTGGCGCACAATTAGTACCCATAGGAATACCAATAATTTGGCGATAAATTTGTTTACCAAAACGTATGTAAATATTATCTAACTAATAATTTAGAGCAGTAATAGTTTCTGCATCAGTCCAGTTGATGTAACCCTTTTGAGTCTCGTTACTAAAAAATGATTTACTAAATGATTTTGAAACTCTAGAACAGATATAATCACTTTTAGATTTGTATAAGAATACATGTATGTATAAAATGTACTGTCAAATAATAAAATGCTGTACAGATAGCATCTACGTTCATTGATTACCACATATTATAAAGCTTATAACAGTTTAAATTTTCCAATTTTTAATATAACTATGTTTATGATTCTCTTTTAAGGTTACAAGTTGCTGTGTAATAGAAACAGGTTTTACAATGAATGGAGTAACTGCTATCAAGACTTACATAGTAGAGGATCCTGTGTTAACAGATTGCTTCGAATGAAACTGTTCTCTCTTTTACCTTCAGGTATTTTAATGTTTTTTCCCTGAAAATAAACCATTCTCGGATTGAGCAATCGTTGACTTTTTTTAAAATTTCAAATAAAATCATTCTAGGGTCAATTTAACTTCTTTAAAGGGATATTGTCTACGATTTTTTTTACTTACAAAAAAGGCCAACAGACAACTTGTTTTGTCTAATTTTAAACATTTGAACAGCAAAAGTACGGCGATGATACCAAATAAATCTAAAAATTGATATACAATTAACATTTGTAAAGCGTTACAATAATTCATATTCAAGAGCTTTATCCCGCCTTGAGCAGGCGCACTGTTTTTAATTTTGTTTGTAAACTTTGCTTGTTCAAAATCGCAGCTAGTACACTGTATTTCGAAGGTTAAGCCCGTAGAAAAATTCACGGCGACGAAAACGCAACGTTGGCCAAACAAATAAAATGACATTTATGGCTCGAATATAATAAATGAAGATGATTTATATAGTTTAAATTGAATTTGTTTAATTTATCACCAAATTAAAGTCTTCAGGAACAAAACATCCGAGATCCCGATCGATGGACGCATTAAATACACTCAAATATAACTTGATAAACAAATAATCAATCAGCATGGTCGAAAACTTTAAATAAACCAGGTTTTAGGCAAATTTGGTAACAAATTGGTATTCAAAGTTTTCTTTTATTACATGTTGGTCTAAATGACATTAAAAAATTAGGTACGAAAAAAAAATGATTTTGGTAGACAATATGATGCCTTTAAGAAAAATATCATTTGTAATTTTTTTTATGCCACGGATCTGTCATTTGTTAACAAAGTTTTTGTATATTTCCTACCATGAATATAAATGCCCTTTTCTGTTTTTCAACAGTCTTTTTTTTTCATTCAAATGCACATTTTACAATTTCAAATATTAAAATGAAAACTCAATGTATGAAACATATTTTGAATAGATAAAACACATCCAATCATTCTATTCCATGAAATATAGTGATAAGATATTTGAATTAATTTGTTGCTTTTATTGACATGCAAAAATTGAAATTGAGCCTTTAGTCAGTACAGTTTCTTCAGCCACCACTGAGACTTCAGGTGAAGACTCTAGTAACGATGATCAAGACACTACTACTGCCCAGGATGACACACAAGAACAGAGCAACTCTGGTTCAGACCAAGAACAGGGCTCCAGTTCCTCAAACCAAGAACAAAGAGGCTCTAATGCAGATGATGGAAAAGAAGAAACAGATGAATATGAGGAATGATGAACTGCCAATATTTCGGTAAAATCAAATAAATAATTCAATGGGACATTTGATTTTTTATAATGATTTTTCCCATGTTTTAGGACAATCCACTCATTGCCAGAATTATATAAAGAAATAAATTTTGAAATAAAAAGAAAGAAAAAAATAGTTAATGTAGATCGCTGGTCAATTTTTGAGATTTCTGTCAGATTTTCGGAATCCTCGGGATTTTACCATGAAGAAAGGGATAACCTTTTTGCCCACTAACCCAATATTTTCTTTCTATATAAGGGTTAAGGATCATTCAGAGCTACTTTACAAAGTTTTATAAATTTTTGTTCTTTTTTCGTAGGTTTTTACACTAAAACAAGTCTAATGCTAAACGTCTCTTTGCCTATTAAATATTCATCAGATGTGAAGATATTATCAATCTGACCATATATTTTTTAAATCATGGAAACCTCTTCTAAACTGTTAATATATTTAAATTTATATCATTAAAGTAATAACATTATTACCGAACTTTGTAGATCAATCTAAATGTCCAACGGAAAAGAAAAAAAACATGGATGGCATACCGTAATATTTGAAGACCGCAATGGTCCTGATTTGGTATAGCCATTTTAAAAGAAACGTTGGGTTAAACTAGGATTTATGGCATGCCAAACCTCCCTATTCATTAAATAGTTCTATCAAAATACAAAATATAGAGTCTACTTTATGTAATTTATCTTATTTTATTATATATTTCAGATTTGCAGATACACGACAACTATTCTAACTATTGCAAATAAACAAAGGAATTAATGTTGTACTGTTCTTTTTGTTGAGGAATACATTTTGAACATTTAGTGTGATGAAATTATTGATCATTGATCCCAATAGTGGTTACCTTCTTAGGGTGAGCAGATGCACTTTACTTTTGCCGTTTTTTTGTTGCTCTATTGCACGGTGTCTTTATTGTTTCAAATGTCCTCTGATTTTCTTCTTATTCTTTTTTTCTTACTTCCAGTGGTTTTGTCCCCAAAGTATATCTATTGAATACAAAGAAAAATAACTTGTGTTCTAAAAGTTATATTTTCACATCTGACACCAAATAAAATGGTCACTTTAGATTTTTACATGAGATGTATTCTCTCAAATTAGTATAGTTGTTAGTTAAGAAGATATTATTATATTAAAAAGGTTTAAGTAATACAACATACATATATCAATACTCACAACTAAAAACAGCATAAAGCCTTCAATGGACCTGTTGTTTCACAATTGATTCTAGTTATTGTCTGTTTTGATATGACCGTGGTCGTAAATAAGAACCAAAGTGGTTACAACAAACAAGTAATTCTGTTACGCTGTATAATCATATTTCAAGGAGTAACTGTACTAATTTGAGAGAATACATCTCATGTAAAAATCTAAAGTGACCATTTTATTTGGTGTCAGATGTGAAAATGTAACCTCTCATCAGCTGCATTTGAATCAAAACATTGGAAGGAAATAATCTAAATTTATTAAAAGAAAGGTACCAAAAACAAAGATTGAACAGGGAATAAAGGTAATAACAAAACTACCGAACTTGAATGATCAATCTCATAGTCCAGAGAAAATGACAAAAACGAATCAGTCATACCGGAGAACTGGTGGATCGCAATGGTCCTGAATGGAAACAGGAGAAGCAAAGAGGTACCAATGGGTTATTCGAGCGGCAAAAGTCCGAAAGGGTAACGACAAAACCGGTAAACACGAACAAGAACAGCAAGAGGAAACACAAAACAAAAATCAACCGTATAGAAATCAACAACGCGAACTCAAGTCGTAATAAGAGTGAACTTAGGTGTTCCGGAAGAGCAAGCGGTATAGTACCCCCGTCGTTTTGCTAGTTTAAGATCAGTGTGTCAATTCTGGTAAAGGAAGACAACACCTACGACAAACCAACATCTGCAGTCATCCGAATTTTTGTCTACGAATTCATTGTGTCAACTGTAAAATGTTTGAGCGAAGAGAGCAATAGAGGATCAACATAACCCGTGTTAGCAATTTCTGTGTCAAAAGGAAATCGATGTAATTTTCGCAAGCTCTGGAGTAGCGAATTAATATGATAATTCACCATAAGCTAAATCACTACAAGATCTACCTAGACGTCTTCTGTTGGGAGTTATGTGAGAATCTGCAACCTTAATTATCTAACAAATATTACATACAAACATTCGTATCATATGGCTAATTATATAACTTGTGTTCGTTTCTGAAAATGAGGATTTTTTTATTGAGGTTGTGTGTGATGAGGCATGAGCATTCAAAAAACATTTTTACATTTTCGTATAGCATAAAAAGGTTTTATTAACGTGAAATGCATACATGTATACTACGAGTTACTAGTATGAAAAGAGCCTTTGATATTCAAAACCGTCTAATGTGTATAATATTTAATATTTTTGAGTAAACCTATTTTCTACAGATATTTTATACCAGCATCGGTTATCGACCCAGGGGTTTCATAAAACAAGAACCAAAGCGCCTTTGACGTTCAAACCTGTCTCATGCGTATTATATTTTATATCTTTGAGTACACATTTTTTGTACAGATATTTGACGTATAGCCATATAGATAAATTGTTCAAATTAAAAGTACTACATAAGCAGAGGCGGATCCAGAGATTCTGAAAAGAGGGGGCCCACTGACTGGTCTAAGAGGGGGCCGCTTTGGTCACGCTTCAATGATTTCCTATATATTCAACCAAGTTTTTCCACCAAAAGGGGGGGGGCGGGCCCCCCAGGGCCCCCCTGGATCCGCCTATGATAAGTATGATAATACCTTAAGGTACTAAAATATGTATGTCTTATGTCGAATTGAATGACACTTTTGTTTGAATCATTCCCATTTATTTAAATCCAGGACCAATGGTAAACCAGCAAGCAGCGCTGAATGCGTCTTTCTGTTGTCCATTCCGGAATTTATGTAATTAGGGATTTATCCCTGAAAAAGAATCAGAGGTACCAATGTAGCATTCTAGTGTAAAAAGGGCAACGACAAAACCGGTAAACACGAACAAGAACAGAACGAGGAAATACAGAACATAAAAAAACACAAAAAAACAGTGGATTTCATGTAATCAATAACCATTTTAAGGAATACTTGTAGTTCCTTAAATTTCTATGGTTTACACGTAATCGCTGATTTTTTAGCTCACCTGGACCGAAAGTCCATGTGAGCTCTTACCATCACTTGGCGTCCTTTGTCGTCGTCGTCGTCGTCTGTCGTCGTCTGTAAACAATTTTTCAAACGTTAACTTGTCCGATACCATAAGTCCAATTGCAACCAAACTTGGTATAGTTCTTTAGTGGCATTATGTGTACAACACTATCGTTCGGATTTTTGATTCGTCAAAAAACATGGCTGCCATGGCTAGAAATAGAACATAGGGGTCAAATTACAGTTTTTTTGCCAATAACTCAAAAACGGTAACAAATATCACAATTCTGGCAAAATAAAAGTGATCAGCACCTCAAGATCTACCTGCCCAGAAATTTTCAAGAAGATCCAACAACCGATGTAGGAGTTATTGCCCTTTTTTCTGGATTTTTTCGAAATTTTGCACATGTTTAGTCTTAAATCTTGAAAACTATCCAAGATATTTCAAAAATTCAAATTGCATATGATTGAGCACATCAGATCTACATTTCATGTAATTAGGTCAAAGCTGTAGAACCATTTCTTTTAGGAGTTATGGCCCTTAAAGCATCAAAACTTGACCGTTTTTCATTACTTTTCCCCTGAATTTCAAAGATTAACTTGTCTGACACCATACATCCAACTTCAACCAAACTTGGCACAGTTGTTGAATAGCATAAATGCTACAAATCTACCGTTCAGATTTTTGATTCGTCAAAAAATATGGCCGCCATGGCTCAATATAGAATATAGTGGTAAAATGCAGTTGTTTGCTAATTACTCAAAAATAGTTACAGATATCAAAATTCTGATGGGAGACAAAAGTAATCAGCATCTCAACAAGTTTTTCAGCAAACAATAGGGATTCCAATGGGCACTAATTGTGCACCTTTGCTTGCTGATTTGTTTGTTCATTCATATGAAGCAGACTTCTTGCAATCTCTTCTAGACAAAAAAGACCGTAGACTAGCTCTCTCTTTCAACTTCACGTTCCGTTATATTGATGATGTCCTTTCACTAAACAATTCTCGATTTGGTGACGTTCTCCATCTCATATATCCACAGGAGCTTGAGATAAAGGACACAACGGATTCTAGGAAGTCTGCTTCATATTTAGATCTACATCTCGAAATTGACTCTCAAGGAAGACTTTCAACAAGGCTCTATGACAAACGTGATGACTTCAACTTTCCAATCGTCAACTTCCCCTTCCTGTGTAGCAACATTCCGTCCGCTCCAGCTTATGGAGTTTACGTATCTCAATTGATACGTTACTCCAGAGCGTGCGGGACTTACATCGATTTCCTTAGCAGAGCGACACGTCTGACACAAAAATTGCTCACACAGGGTTATGTTGCTCCTCGATTGCTGTCTTCAATCAAGAAATTTAACGGAAGACATCATGCACTTGTAGACAAATATGGGATTTCGATCTCTCAGATGAGTGCAGATGTTGGTTTGTCATAGGGTGTTGATTTGTTTTCCTTTACCGGATTTGACACGCTGAATGGACTATTGGCAACGCGACGGGTGTGCTATAGCAAGCAGGAACTGCTTACTCTTCCGGAGCACCTGAGTTCACTCTTGTTTCGACTGGAGTTCGCGTTGTTGATTGATATTCAGTTGTTTTGTGTTTCCATGTTTTACATGTTGTCTGTGTTTGTCCTGTTCTTGTTGGTGTTTACTGGTTTTGTCTCTGCTCTTTCCGACTTTTGACATCCGGATACCCCATTGGTACCTCTGCTTCTCTCAAGATCTACCTGCTCTGAAAATTTCAAGAAGATCCAACAACCGATGTAGGAGTTATTGTCCTTTTTCTGGATTTTTTCAAAATTTTGCACTTTTTTAGCCCTATATCTTGCAAACTATACAAGATATTTCAAAAGTTCAAATTGCATATGATTAAGCACATCAAGATCTTCATTTCATGTTGATTAGGTCAAAGCTGAAGAACCATTTCTTGTAGGAGTTATGGCCCTTAAAGCATCAAAATTTACCATTTTTCATTACTTTTCCCCTGAATTTCAAGGATTAACTTGTTTGACACGGTAAAACCAACTGCATCTTAACATGGCAAACTTGTTTGATGGCTTATATGCTGCAACTCTATCGTTCAGATTTTTTATTTGTAAAAAATCATGGCTTCCATGGCTAAAAATAGAACATAGGGGTAAATTGCATTTTTTTGTTAATAACTCAAAAATGGTTTCAGATATCAAAATTGTGCAAGAATCAAAAGTGATCAGCATATTAAGACCTACCTGTCCTGAAGTTTCCGAAAAGATCTGACTGCTGATGTGGGAGTTATTGTTCTTTTTCCTATTTTTTGCCAAATTTACTCTTATTAAGCCCAATATCATGAATATCTTGAAAACTAATCAAGACATTTCAGAAATTTAAATCGCATATGGTTAAGCACAATAATATCTACAAATATATGTACCTGTGTAGTTCAGGTGAGCGATTCAGGCTCTTGGGAGACTCTTGTTTTACACATCATCCCTGAAATTGATATTGAATATAAATAAGATGTCTGTATTGCTGTTTTTGAAGTTTCGACACTTTACAGCTAAGTCAGAAAGGAGGACAGAACGAGAAAAAAAGAATAAGCGCTCTTCAGTAAATAAGATAGAATTTGATTCGGGATGTTAACATAGTAACTATGGGCATCAAAACGTATATCAAAGTCACTCATAAAATAAAATATGATGTAAAATATGTAAAATGAAATAAAAGAACACCGAATTTGCATTGGTTTATTAAATATGCAACAGGAAAAGAGCATGTTGCTTATCAAGCGATATCATGGGGCTTGATTTATAACATCATGCTTAAAAAATCAGAAAAAATATTTTCAACAGATAAGACTCCAATTTTTCTGATCTCAAAGTCCTGAACCTGTCGCTATAACATTATTGATAAGATATATGTTTAAAGTTGTGCTAATTTCATAAGTTATTTGCCGCCATTGGTGCCTCTTTGCTTCTTGTAAATCCCCATTTCTAAATATAGAAATTTCATTCATAAAATAAATAAACATTGGGAGTATTTCATACCAGGCTTAAAATAGCAATGGTCCACTCGACTTACTAAAATACTTTTCTTGAATTCTGCCATACGAAATGCCTTAACTGGTTTAGCAAGTGAGGTTTGTTCGATTTGTTTAATTCTAATCCCCTCCCTTTATTAGCCTAGCAACTTTTTAGACTTGCTTGTGACAAAAAAAAAAACATCATTCTCAAATTTCCTTAAAATTTTGACAAATCAAAAAGCACAGGATTGGTCTTCATCTGTCAAAGTATGTAATTCGTCGCACTTACCATTATTTTTTAATAACAACATGTTTATCAGGTTTATAGAGTTCCGATTATTCCTTAGAGATAATAAAATCCATTTTCTCACAATATTATTATTCTATGCATTAAACATCCCAACTAAGAAAAAAGAAGAAATTTTGTCCTTTCAGTTGTACCTGAACTTAATTATAAACATGACCTATATTAAAGATTAAGTCGGTGATTTCAGCTCAGTGCGTCACTTACATGAAGTAATGATGTGCATTTCAACTCATTTAAACATGCAAAATATCTATAGGGGATATATTATTTTGTCAATACCTTTCTGAATGAATATTTGGAGTTAAAAGTGGCATGACTGAACTATATATTTGTTCTTGTTGACTTATTACTGTTTTTTATTTGCTTTATGAGTGGAAATTACAGTATTATTGTTATTTTAGTGCATTTCTTTGAAGTATAGTATGCAGTTAAGGTACTTTGCCTTTTGCTTCTCATGTTAGATTTCTAGTATCTTTGCATTGTAATGTACATGTATTTGAAGTTGTTAACTCCTGCATACACATGGATACCGCTCATATGATGGTAAAATGATTTTATTTGACTTGTGTCATTAGAAGCTGTACCCAAATATATGGTTACCTGTCTATTTTATGGGGTTTTAAATACATAGATTGTTTTGTACTGGTTACCATGGTAACCAATTTTAGTGCCATTTTTCTCTGCGACTAAGAAAAAAGCCAATGGAATTTTTTTACATGTTAAAGTACTATCATGACTATTTGTTATCTTTATAGTTATAACAAAAACAATTTATTTCATAGTTGGGTTTTTATGTAATTTAACTGTAAAAAGTACAAAAATTACCTTACATTCGATGAAATAATACAAATTGGAAATAGCAACTGTTGCGTTAGATAATCAGCTTAATTACAATGTCATTAATATGTAAAACTTAACACTTGGTTTTTTTAATCCCGTACTATATGGGGAAATAATACCTATGATAATTTTGGATTTGATAGGTTTTCAGCTTTTTATAAAAAATCTTAATGAAATATAGCCTATTTCAGGGTATTTAAAATGGCCGCTGTGGTTACCATGGCAACAGTAGTCAATATGGAGACGAACTTAGGTAAA
The DNA here is from genome assembly GCA_963971305.1 of Arcuatula senhousia. Lineage (NCBI taxonomy): Eukaryota > Metazoa > Mollusca > Bivalvia > Mytilida > Mytilidae > Arcuatula > Arcuatula senhousia. The sequence goes on from OZ020304.1 coordinate 54,654,291, forward strand.
TTTTATTGGTAGTATATCTTTAATCCTTTGTAAAATAGAAATCATGAAAATCTTTGACCTACTATGTCCCAGCATGGTCATTCTTGGGTTTTTACAGAGAATGGCTCTTAAGTATAATGCAAGCGGATAACAGAAAATCATTGTGGCGTTGGCGACGTCATACAAAATTTTAATTAGGCAGCAAGAGGGTAAATGTACAGAGAAATGAATTCGGTTTATTTTTGAAGTTAGAAATTTCAAGATAAATGAAAACAAGTGAATAGGTACAATAATTTATTGCTTTTTGTTTTGGAATTGTGTTATTTAACGAAGTGCCCACGAGAGCGGAGAGCTCTACTGCAGGTTATCGCGAAAATTTGCCTAATGCTGATATTGATTTTTTTTCGTCCGGATATTCTTCTTAAAATTACAGGTCCGCCGTGAATAATAATAATATCGATTCTAAAAATATCTTTTGTGTTTTAAAACATGGAAGATATTTTGTAAAATAAGTGAGGCAAATTACCAATTATTTGTTATTAGTGAGTAACAATGTATTTCCCATTTGCAAGAGTTATCCTTCATTACGATAGGTATATTACATTGCAATGAATTGGAAAAATTATGTTTATATTTTCTTATAAATTATTTAATGGACTTATTGGACCTAGTTAGGTTAAGAGAACATGTTTAATACATTTTTGAAAATAACTATTATGAACTTTTAGATTTTTTTTACCAACTAAAAATAAATGCAGATAAACTTAAATTTTCCCACAGTAACTAGTATAAAATTCCTTCTGGAAAGAAAAGATAAATCTGCAAATGGGAGATAACTCACTATATACGATAAATAGAGAATAAATGGTCAATGCCATTATTCAAAATTTGGAGTAAAACGTCACGCGCTCATAGGCGCCTTTTAAGAATCAACCACATAATTCACAGCGTCGTTTGCTAAAATTAAATTTGGAGTATTTGAAAGAAGTGTTTATGATTATCAAGTTAAATAATTAAACATTTCTTCCTCCTTCCTTCCTTTCAGATGAAGAAAATTGAATATTTATGCTGTGCTCTCAGCTAGCCAATGCCTTATTCATATTAGCAGAAAATATAGAAAAGATTCATTTTAATTTCATTTGTGGGTCAGGGAAAACGTGTAAAAATGTGAAAAAAAATCAGGAATAGTAATCCCTGAAAAAAATAGGGATAACGTGTAATCCCCAAGCGATTTAGTGATTACAAGTAGTACCTGAATTTCTACAGATTACACGTTATCCCAAATTACACATATTCCCTGTGGTATTTCACATCTTCTTGAAAGATGTGTTAAATACCGAATCAGTCACTTTATTGAAAACTCATTGTTTATTTTACTTGTACTACGTTTTATACAAGTCTCAGAAACTTATTACCCCTTTTTAGGTCTAGTTTCCAGTTCGGCATTTTTAAATTGTTTTATGCTCTTCATATTCATATAGTGCTTGGCATTTCCATTCCTTGGGAAGAGTGCCCCTGAAGGCGTAGCAAAATTGATTGTCTGGAACTTTTATTGTCGTAATTTTGATTTGTTATACAAATCATGCGCAAATAGGATTTATACAGAACAAAAAATCAACGATTCTTGTTTTTACGAAAATATATTCCGCCAAATTAATTTATCATTTAACATTATTATCATATGCTTGATATACCTTTTGTATGGTGGCATATTTCTGCCAACACATAATCATATACATAACTAGTTAATTAAGTAGATATCTAGTTATCTAACTAGATAAATATCTAGTTATTTAACTAGATAAATTATCTAGATATTTAACTAGATAATTAAGTGGTTATCTAGTTATTTAACTAGATATTTAACTAGTTAATTAAGTAGTTATCTAGTTATTTAACTAGATATTTAACTAGTTAATTTTAATATCATAACGTGAAAAAATGCATGTTAGCGCTTGTAACTGCCATTATAATATTATTATTCACCTCTATTTTAAGAGGTTATCTAGATATTTAACTAGATAACTACTTATTATCTAGATATTTAACTAGATATTTATCTAGATAAATATCTAGATAACTACTTATTATCTAGATAATTATCTAGATATTTATCTAGATATTTATCTAGATAAATATCTAGATAACTACTTATTATCTAGATAATTATCTAGATATTTATCTAGATAATTATCTAGATATTTATCTAGATAAATTATCTAGATATTTATCTAGATAAATATCTAGATAACTACTTATTATCTAGATAAATTATCTAGATAAATATCTAGATAATTTATCTAGATAATTATCTAGATAATAAGTAGTTATCTAGATATTTATCTAGATAAATATCTAGTTAAATATCTAGATAATAAGTAGTTATCTAGTTAAATATCTAGATAACCTCTTAAAACAGAGGTGAATAATAATATAATAATGGCAGTTACAAGCGCTAACATGCATTTTTTCACGTTATGATATCAAAATTAACTAGTTAAATATCTAGTTAAATAACTAGATAACTACTTAATTAACTAGTTAAATATCTAGTTAAATAACTAGATAACCACTTAATTATCTAGTTAAATATCTAGATAATTTATCTAGTTAAATAACTAGATATTTATCTAGTTAGATAACTAGATATCTACTTAATTAACTAGTTATGTATATGATTATGTGTTGGCAGAAATATGCCACCATACTTTTGCAATAAGATCATTATTTTACTTTTATGTCGAAAGAGTTATAATTAGCATGATTAAGGAAAGGATAAAAAGAATGGATGATAGAATTTTATCTCGTAGGTCATAATTAAAGGACCTGATCACAGGTGAGCCACGATATAAGATTAAAGATATTTTATCTTGCCTCGATTAATCCTCGGCTGTTACATTATTTTCTGGATTTTCATTTGTTTAATGTACGTTAACGAGCAATACATGATTTTATAACTGACCATTATTTCATGTCTTCAGAAGGCGTGCTGTATAATCATGTTAGTGTGGACAAAAGCTCTATTATAACAAGAATGACAAACATTTTTTTACATTGTCACGAAGGTATATTATACAGTCACATAATTAGCAAGTCTTTTGTAAATCCTCATTCCGTTTTATAAGTTGTGAGTTCCACTTCCAGAGATATAGTTTGTGCTTTTTCTGCTTATTTTAGATTTTTTCAAAGGAAAACAGCATTTAAATATGAAATGTCATTTTCATCCAATAATGTTGAAAAATGTTTTAAATTGTAGGATCCTTAATGTTTTATTGTCAAAACTAGTAAAGTTTTATCACCTCTTATGGACTTTGTAGAATTTACCTTTAATAATCAGCTCAGATAAAAATCTAATAAGCCTAAAAGTTGAATGATATTAGCCCACGTGAAAATCTGTATTTCTTAATTTTTAGCCTAAATGTAATGCGCCCAGTTACGTCTGCATTTTGATTTTTGACGTTTCCTTAAGTTTGAAATTTCATTGGCGATGCAAAGACAAAATCGGTAGACATAAAATCATCACAATAAAACAATCAGAAAAGAAACCACACACAGAACAACAAAACCGCATTCAGCAATGTGAACTCAAGTCGAAACGAGAGTGAACTCAAGTGCTCCGGAAGAGAAAGTAGTTGCTGCTTGCTATAACACACCCGTCACGTTGCCAAAGATCGATTAACTGTTTGTCAAATCCGGAAAGGATGGCATTACAAAACTCTATGTCAAACCAACAGATATACTCATCTGAGAGATCCCGTATTTGCCTAAGAGCACATGATGTCTTCCGTAAAATTTCTTGAGTGATTACAACAACTTGGGAGCAACATACATTTGTACCCCTGTGTTAACAATTACTTGTTAGCCGTGTAACTTTATCAAGGAAGTCGTTATACACCCCAAATGCTCTGGAAAAACGAATCAATTGTGATACGTAAAATCCATTTGCTGAATGTTGCTTACAGAAAGGGAAAGTTGACTAATGAAAAGTTAAAGTCATCACGATTATCATAGAGCTTTGTACAAAGCCTTCCTAGTGTGTCAATTTCGAGAAATTAATCCAAATATGAAGAATCTGTGGTTTCCTTTATCTCATGTTCCTTTGGATATATGAGATGTCAATAGTCACAAAATCGAGATTTTTTTTTTGGAAAAAGGACATCATCAATATAACGAAATGTGAGATTGAAGGATAAAGCAAGTCTGTGGTACTTTTTTTTGTCAAGAAGAGAAACAAATTTTCCTATAGAAAAAGTCGCGGGTTAAAAGATGTGTCTGGTCCTTTTTCATTTCAAAATGCTTTTTAAGTAGTTTTTACATGATTAGAAATATTTTTCTTGAAAGTGAGGATGTTTTTATTAAATCGTGATGCAAAATGAAATTATAAAATGAAAACCAAATAATCATAAATATCACATATACCAACAGTATATCTTAAAACAAAAAACGATGGAGAGAGTTAAACCTTAAGTTTTATAAATTACGTGAATTAAGATAATAGTTATAAACAAAGTGTACAAATGAGATATAATCTCAATTACAAGTACACCATATCTAACACACGGGAAGTTGTTCTATTAACTTCACATGGCATTAAAGGGAAAATTCACGAATTTTGACTGATAGAAAATGTCATCAAAAACATAATTTTTTTCAAAAAATTCTTATTTATAACAGAGATATTTGGCATTTTCTGATCTCAAAAGTAACTCAGTGACGTCAGTGAGATGGTCTTGAGTGCATTGTGGGATATGACCGGATATCTGTGTATTACATCTTTATCCGATTAACGCTATATAATCGATATCGATATTGTATTTAATAAAACACAGTGGTGACGCGTGGTCTAATTGGTAAACAAAAGAAAATATTTAATAACGATAAACCGATACGCATTCACATAATTATTATGAAGATTTCTTTCAAATATATAGTATTTTTATCATTATTTGGGAACAAAATTTTTAATTAATGATTTTTTTAAACATCAATATTAAATAATTAAATCATGATAATAATTAAAATTCTACTACATAATCTAATCTTATCCATAAATTACTCTATTTTAATTTACATCGTTAAAATGATTTGAAAATTTTCCCTTTCATATGATAATCACGCTATTTAAAACAACAAGGTGTAACCTGGCCAGATATCCCAGGTGTTAATTGCAAATTGGCGATTACGTAATTTGCCCCAGGTAAGAATTTTGTATATTCGACGTGAACCTTTTCCCCGGCCTTTTAATCTCATTAGACAGCTATTAAATTGATTAACTGATCATTGAAAGGCTATCAGTTTAACGGATTAATTCAAATCAATTAAGCATGTCCAATAGTCACCTCATAAAGATCAAAGAAGAGACGGTGATCTTTAGCTGGGTATTACCTTTTCTTAGACTTTTTCGTCTCCTGATTGTTAAACGGGGTTTAATAAGGTTTTTGGTTTTGTAAAAGATTAATCGTAATTTCGAGAGAATGGGAAAAATAATTGCTATATAATATACTTTGCACCAATGTCCCTTCTAAATATTTGTAATGTCTGATTACGTGAGTGACGTGTCTGCTAGCAGCTTTAGTTCTGCAGATTTGGTCGAATTGGGTCAGGAAGGGCATCAACTTGAACCAGAATATACGGAAGAAGAAATCCGGTAGATAGAAGAGTTGGAGATAAATTGCTAGACCGAATTTCAAAGCAACCCAATTTGACACTCAATAGTGCAAATGTTCCGATCGCTGTGTGCCAATGCCCTTGCTCGCAGAATGCCTATGCCGTGCCACGAGTTTACATTATTCACCGATATCTTCGATCCTGGTGCAACCACGACTTCATGACAGTTTGTTTAAACCCTGTTGTGTTGAAAACTAGTTATATTAGTTTCTTGTGGTACAAACGCCACCGGGGGAGAGCACCAGACGTCCTATTTATTAGGTATATGAATAGACGTGTACTTTTTTTCAGAGTGATTGCCGAAGATTTCACTGATTGAAAACATTGAGTTTTTCTTGACCCATCAAACAAAAGTTATATATATTCTTAGCCAACAAAAAGTTACAGTACAAAAAAAGGAAGTAATAATGTAAAGGCAAGGTAACTTTAGATACCACTTTTTAAAATAGTTGCAGCCAGAGCAGACTTATGGCATACAGACAATTTATATGTTGGGTCAGAATATGTCTACCTTCACCTTTAGGAAGAAAACATCGTGTTGTGCTGCCAGCTTGTGTTGTGTCAGTCATCAGAAAAGAATTTCCTTCTGCAGATGGACAATACGAAGGATTTAGAGAGTGTATTAGTGACACGGACTCTGAATAGATTTTCCTTCAATGACTTGGAATCCTTGACAAAGCTTTCGTTTGTACTTGTCTTTTTGATGTTTTCTGTTCCTTTTTTAAGAAGGGGGTCTATCTGTGACTATTTCAGGGCTGGATTTGAATTATATGCATCTTATTTAGACCATGGGCCAATTGCATAACCGCGAGCAGTGCCAAATGGCCTCGTTGAAGGCTGCTGGCGGTTGTCCATTGTGGTTTTTCTAAATTGCCGTTTAATTGTGGGCTGTGTCGCGTACACTTATTCCACATCTCTTTATTTTCTATTGTACTTTATTAATAGTGGTGACATTAAGCTTAGTTAAAATTTGTTTTGGGTATATAAAAAGGCAGGATGTAAAAAATCAAATAAAAAGGCATGGTAGGATATTGTTTTTTGCTGAAAAATTTATAGTTAGAAAAACATCCAGGCTCCAGTGTTCTCGAAACTAAAAAGGCAGGACTAAGTAAATATATATATCTAAAGCCCCCTTCCCTAAAAAAATCAAATATTCTCACTTTCATACGAAACGCAAGATCTAATTTATTAATTTTGTATTGACACTTTTATTTTTACTGTACATTTCGCATTCTCAGTTTACTTTGGAACCGATTTGACATTTTAAATTTTAGAAACGGGCGTCAGACAAAATTTGGAGTTTGACTTTTTTACATTGATTTGATAAGTTTATAAGATTCTAAAGTTGTTGATGTGGTTGTCTATCTTATGCCCCATCTTTGAAAGAAGGAGTAGGAGGACATATTGTGTCCGGTTCTGTACGTCCGTCCGTACGTCCTAATGTTTGAAGATCGGACATTATGTCTTTTGGATATATTATTGTTTGGGCTTCTTATGCAGAGAAATACAAGTGATAAAATATTTATACTTTTTAAAATTAATCTTACGAACACAAGATTGTGGTATACTCATACGGCTGTCTACATGAAGGTAACACGAAGCGTTTTCTGTATAGTGTGCTTTTTTGTTTTACTTTTTAAAAGAGAAATGTAAAAAAAAACCTGAAGAGGAACAATTTCACTATTTTCACACAGATAAAGATGTCAAAGATGTCGAAAAATCAAAGACACGAGTGATAAATTGTAGGTCTTCCGTTGTACTTTGTAATAAATAATTAACAGAAACAAATGATCTCTTTTTCTGTCATAAACCATTACACTACCACCTGTTAATTACCACCCCCCGGGAAGTAAGTAATACCTGGGAGTGTCAAAAGTTTAAATACGTTGCCCCCGACTGTGAATTACTATGTTCATATAGGTAAAAATAATATTATCTTCTATATAATGAACGTTAAAGAAATCCTTGAAAGTTAAAAAAAAATACATTTGCGAATTTATAAGGAATGCGTAGGGAATGGATAAAAAAATGAAGAAAAAATTGTTGTCTGTTTTAAAATGTATATTTACTTGTTATTTACAAAATATTCTGAATAAATGCACAGACTCAGTTATAACTGAAGTGATAAAACGCTTATAAAAAACAAAAAGATAAGTTTTATTCCGCTTTCGGTTATATTCTTAATTCTACGCACACCCGTAATAATTATTTTTCTTTTAAACAAAACTGATATTTTTGTCTTGTGGATTTTTATAGCAAAGATTCCGACCGTTACATACTAGCCCTGGCATACTAGGTAATAATCTAACATGTAAGAAACGTTTGACTAAAAAAATAATGAGTTTATTATTGACGAATATAGATAGATATAAACATTTTTCATGGACAAAAGAACACTTAAGAGAATTGTTTCGTTAGAAATTGATAAATTTATCTGTATGGTCATTGTTAAAATATTTCTTTGGCATTTTTAAAATCAAATCTAATATTATACCGGTTTTCCAAGTTTTCTACTCCTAGCGTGTCTGATGAAGGTTAATTCAGAAAAGCGCTTCACACGCAGTGAAATTTTGCTTTTGTATTTATTAAAATCATTTCAAATTTTGGGTTGGCAAATCTAAAGACTGGACCCATTTAAGATGCAAGTCTGCCTTTTTCTTTAGGTTAGGAAAACGGAATAACACTTAACCGTTACTACGCTGAGTAGAACAACCAACTATCATCATAGAGATGACCATTGCGTGTCGTTATCGTATTGGTACTTTGTGGTTATTGGATATTAGATGATGGTCACGTGACAATAGGGCCTTCTAGCCGTACAAAATGGCCGCACCCATCGTTCTAATTTATCGATACAAAACGCTCTCATACTCGCTTATTAATGAAGATTGAAGAGTTTTACATTTATATTTATGTTTAGTAAAATGTGATGAAAAACATATGTAAAAATTATTTTTTTGCGAATTTTCCCTTTAAAATCTGCATTGCTAATTGCAGATTTCTTTGATTCAATTTTTTTGGTGTTATGTTGTACTTATTTAAATTCCCCATTGGTACTCCTTTACATTTTAGATTAAGCAGACAAGATGTATTCCCTATTTTCGTATATAGTGAGTTATCTCCCATTTGCAAGAGTTGTCCTCCATTACAGTAGGTATATTACATTGGAATGAATGATGAAAATAAAGTTTTTATTTTTTCTAAATTATTCAAAGGGCCTAGATGTCTCGGTTCGTCAAGGAAAACATGTTAAATACCTTTTTGGAAATCATTATATTTAACTTTTAGAATTTTTTTAACAAAATAAAAAAATAAATGCAGAAAAGCTTATATTTTCCCAAAATAACTAGTATAAAATACCTTCTGGAAAGAGGAGATAACTCTGCAAATGGGAGATAACCCACTATATATATATACGAAAAGAGGGAATAACATGTACAATGTATAATAAATTAAAGCAGAAGTTTGGCTTAATTATTGTTCTCAATGAAAAACAAATTGCATGCATATAAAAGAGTCTAATAAAAACTTTTTGTCATGTGTCTAATAAATAGGTAAACCCTATACATTGTAAACTATAGGACAAAATGACTTCATCTTCTTGTATTTCACTGCAATAATAGAATTTAAGTACTGATACTTAAATTCGTTTATCGCCGAGGCCGTTGTTGTGCTTTGTAGGTTAAATTACATAATTTGTGGTTGTTAGTTGAAACAATTTAAGGTTCCGGTTATTATTAGAATTTCAGGTCACGAACACATCGTCATCTCTGGAAATTTATTGTAATCTGCATTGAGAATCGATCTAAATGCTGAAGGAAAGTATTTGATTATTTAAAATTGATATCAGTCTTTCATTTTAACATAATTTCAAAAATGGATGGATCGATTTCACCTTTATTTGAATGTTCAAGCTACAGGTGTTTGTGAAATGGTAAACATCACAAAATCTCGCCGATAATATCCTAATTCAATAACATATGCACACATTTTAAACACAATAACAGATTATAATCATTTAGGAAAGTGGAATTGCGTTTATTGAAACATAAATGTTTTGAATATAAATTACACCTGAACTTTACGTGACTGACATGCACATGTACAAGAGCTACATTAGTAGTTCCTACCTTGTATATATCGATAATTACGCTATGATGTTAGGCAGTGAAGCTTTTGTCTACGAATTTTTACGATTTGTGCTTAATGTACTTTACATTCCTTTTATCATTAGGTCGCAGCAATAAAATAAATAAATAAAAATATCTATAAATGCATTTACATGTATGTATTTTATACTTATGGTAAATCAAAGTCTTGTAGCCTTGTAGGAGCTAATGTCAGTTGCAGAGGTAAGGTCCATGTTCACAAGCTAGATGACAGCTTACTATGTCATGTATGTCCAAACAGTTGACAGGGACAGGAGCCAGGAGGCCTAGTTACCCAAGTTTTATTTTGTCACCTCACACACACAGACAAAGAACTACCAAAAGAAGGACATTTTAGCAGGTAATGTTTTGAATGAATTCCTGGATTATATTAAAGCCTTGTAAGTCAAAAAAAAAACAAAAAAAAAAACCTTTAATGTCCATCAGTCATAACCATAAAAACAGGCAACTCATTCAAAGTTGGTATGCACTCTTGCACAACATAATATAAACATTAACAGGCCTCAGGCACAACTGGTATTAGCAAATTTACATGTCAAAATGCATAATTTGTTATCATCAATTAGGAATGTCATTGGTCGAAATCAAAGGCAGGTGCGATTGTTTATAATTATTGAAGGATCACATCAGTAACAGTTTTATTAAAAATTTCATTTAATGTTATAATAAATAAATTTGAATTGTCATTTTCATAATAATCCAATTTGCATTTTTCATTCCTATTTAAATTGTCCTTATAAAGGTATGTATGGTTATTTAATTTTATGTCAGTTAAGTGTAGTGTTTATTAGTACACTGTCTGTGAACTCATAAGTTATGGTTGGCTCAGTAATGAAGGGATCACTACTCAATGCTCTTTTCTTCAAGGATTCACATGCTGATTGTTTCTCTGATAGTTAAAGGCCTGGTGATTTAGTACTCGGTCTGTTCTGTTAAGGGGTACGCGTGCTTTTAAATAATGCATGTTGTCTTTAATTTATGAACAAGCAAGTCAATTAAATAAGTTAAATCAATACATACACATACTTGTACAAATTATATCAAACTAAGTAATCAAGCCAAGCAAATAAAATAAGGCAACAGTCCCTTACTTAAATGCTAAATTTCTAGATATGGGTACACACACATGTATATTTGCATACATGTACATGTATGAGCCAGTAAAAAATAAGATATATTTGTTATATTACACGCTTTGGTTTTCTGGTTTTGTTATTCATTCTGAGTTTCAGCTACACTAATTGTTGGGAGTTAAAATAGGAGACAGTCTGGACTGGCAAGCCTTGTACTCAAATCAAGAAGCAAAGTTAAAGAGGCAAAAGGTAATGCAATTACATGGAACAAGGAAAAATACAGAAACCAAATCAAACAAACTTAATGATAAAAGACCCTTACCAAAAACTTTATGGTATAAGGTTAGATAAAAAATATACAGTTAAAGATTATTATCAAATAGCAACTCATATTATGATGATCTAAGGCATGCATGTAAAGAAAAAAAAAAGAAAAAAAAAGGGGGGGTTCTATATATATATGTAGTACAATTCAATTTGTAAATAAAGGTTTTTCAAAAGGAAAGGCAATCACATTGCTCTAAATAGCGCAGTTATATCATTAAACATGACTTCTTAATTCAGAAAATTTAGATCTGATATTGGAAGGAAACTATATTAATTTTGATCTGAAATTGAACAGAAAACTAAATTAGTGTTATTAATTTAATTTTATAAAATTTTCACTGATATTTGAGAAGAAGCTCAACTTAATTTATACATGTAATTTAGAAATTTCAGATCTTAAATTATACTGAAGAAGAAACTACACAAATGTATTTAGATATTTCATATTAAGCAATTATAAATGTTTTACACACGTGATGTCCATGTTGAAATATTTATTTATCTATCATGTCTGAAGTTATGGTTGCCATAAGTTGTGGTAACCAAATAACTAAATAAGAAACAAAATTAATCTTTTATTTAATTTAGATATTTCTAATCTAAATTTTAAGAGGGAAATTAGATAATGATCTATTTATTTTCATTAAATCAGGTTTCTTTCCTTGTAATACACATGGTCGATATCCTAGGTGCTGGATTTGGCTTCCTTGTTAGAACTTTTTGGTTTTGAGTACTTTTCGTTTTCAACAGTTTGGGTTTGACCTTCCAATGTTTTGATTTAAATGCTACTGATGAGAGGTTACTCCTTGAAATATCGATATATAGCATATCCAAATTAATCGTTTATACCCGCGTTTTGGTATTTGTAATTGTGATATTGAAGCAAGAACTAAATTTATGTTTTATTCAATTTCAATGTATCATATTTGTTGCTGAAGGAGAAACTAAAACTAATTAATGTAATAGTTAATTCGATGTTTCAAATCAAGTTGCATGTATTTTATAATATTTTTACCTGTGATGCCCACGGTGAAATTATCTATCTATCTATCTATCTATCTATCTATCTACTGATATACCTTATCTTAAGTTTTGGTTGCCATAATCTGAGGTATCCAAATTATTGAAGAATAAAATTAAACTCTTATTATTTTCATTAAATCAGTTGTGATATTGAAGCTAGAACTAAAGTTATGTTTTACTCAATTTCAATATATCATAATTGTTGCTGAAGGAGAAACTAAAACTAATTAATGTAATAGTTAATTAGATGTTTCAAATCAAGTTACAAGTATTTTATAATATTTTTACCTGTGATGCCCACGGTGAAATTATCTATCTATCTATCTATCTATCTATCTATCTATCTATCTATCTATCTTCTGATATACATTATCTTAAGTTGTGGTTGCCATAATCTGAGGTAGCCAAATTATTGAAGAATAAAATTAAACTCTTATTATATTAAATTTAGATATTTCAAATAAAGAGGGTAGCTAACTCTAACTGGATAATTTACAGATTTCAAATTTGGTCAAAAGACAGAAGCCAAACTTATGTTATATGGAATTAAGCTGTGTCACAGTTGAAGTAAAGGGGAAGCCTTATTTATACTTGATTTACATATTTCAGAATTTACCATGCAGTAAACTATACTAATATTTTACTTATTAGATATTTCAGGTTAATTTTGAAGAAGGAACCCAAATTATTGTTTATATTATTTTAGATATTTCAAATCTGAATTTCAAAGTGCAATAAGAACTATGTGTTATTTAGATACTAACATTTATCAATGATTTATTTCAGGTTTTACTTTTACAGAATGAAACCAAACAACTGTTTCATTTATTTCAAAAATTAAATATTGTTTTTCAACTATCTAAGAATTTACTTCATTTCAGGCGTGGTTGCCATAGAAGAAATTAAACTGTTTCATGTTTGTTTCAGATATTTCAGATATGAGATGAAGAGGGATTCAAATTAAGTTATATTCAATTTCATATATTTTGAATCTGGTATTAAAGGAAGCTAAACTATTTTTGACTTTGATGTTATATATACTTTGGATACCCTTCATGCTGGAGAACTCAGATGCATTCTTATTTAATATAAGTCATACTTACATATTTGAATATTATTTAACAATGCTAATTATGTAAAGTCATAAGTGTTAGGTACAAAAATATGATTTATTTCAGCTAAAAGGATTTTGATAAGAAAAGGGAGGGTTAGCACACACACACACACACACACACACACACACACCCACACACATAAGTGTTAGGTACAATTTATGATTCATTTCAGCTGAAACGAGTTTGATATTAAAAGAAGAGGGTTAGTACACACACACACACCCTCACATAACACACAACACACACACACACCTACATACACTCATACGCCAGTAAAGTTGGTTTATCCTTGCAATTGCAAATTTATGCAGCTAATTACTAATTGCCGAACTATCATTCTCAAAAAATTGAGTTGCATTTGTACACTGTGATCATGACATCCAACTACAATGATAGACCCTTACTGGGTACATATTGTTATAGGGCAATTTTGGAGATTAGCAATTACACGATTTGTATTGTTTTTCAAATTAAGCAGCCAGCATCAATTGAAGATGTCACACACAATCTTATTTCTACAATGTATGTTATGCTTTTATTATGTGTAACCAAATATATACAAATCAATATTACAGTCCATTCATGCACATAATCTATTAAAAAAAAAAAAAAAAAAAAAAAAACATTGGGATTTTCAAGTTATTACACATACACAAACACTAACACTAAGTTTATGTCCAGTTCCTGATAAATGCTAAACCACAAGTCATTGGTATCTCATAAACTTAGATTTGGTAAAAACTAAATGAACATACACAGAAATTATGCGAATTTTAATTGTGATTAGAATATTACTTTTGGTTGGTGAACTAAGGCATGAGGGATGGACACATTGTGAAATTATCATATCCTTTTATTGTCTGTTAGTTATTTCCATTCATCTAGTGCATGTGTATCTTTAAATGAAGGATCTGTAAATAATTTATTTTATCTAAGTATTGTATTCCTCACAAATAAGACACTTTTCGCAGCATTAACAAATTAATTGGATTTACATAATACATGTAAGAAAGCCCTTGTCCAGTTAATTTAACATACACATGCATGCAGGTTAATCCTTGTGTGATACCTTCTGGAAACGTTTTTCATATGGAGTAAAGGTTATTCTTTATGATCTCTGATTCAAGACAGGGGTACAAAGTCTAATAAATTTTAGAGGGGCATAAATGATTTTATATATTTGGCCGGCAGCTCCTGCAGCGAACCCCCATTTAATGGCGGTTGTCTGGGCTCTGCCCAGCCAATGTGGCGATTTTCGCTGCTTAAGTTTCAATTTCTTAGTTTTCATAGAAATACTTGACTTCTGTTACAAACAGTCAAGCATTTATAAATTATTTACACCTGTGATACCCACGGTGAAATAATATCTTAACCATTTAAGTTGTGGTTGCCATAAGTTCCGGTAACCAATTTATATATTTGAACAATTTAAAGTTTTTGTAAATATACATATCTATATACATATATGCATGTAATTATTTATTTCATAATACAGCTGCGGCCAAATACGCCAATACCTTATTATCTAGTTTTCATTTAATTTATAAGGCCTTTATGAGATAATAGAATTTAAGTACTGATACTTAAATTCGTTTATCGCCGAGGCCGTTGTTGTGCTTTGTAGGTTAAATTACATAATTTGTGGTTGTTAGTTGAAACAATTTAAGGTTCCGGTTATTATTAGAATTTCAGGTCACGAACACATCGTCATCTCTGGAAATTTATCCCATCCCAACTCCCTCCCTCTATAAAGTTCAGTTACTGCTGTTTGTTCTCATTTTAATTTCAGCTTCCTAGTTCCATATGTACGAATGTTGATACGACTGGTGATATTGCTGATGTAAATGATGCTGATCTAGATGTGGTTGATTCTGAGCATAAGGATACAATTGGACATTCATGAACAGAAAACTTTTTAAAATTGTGTTTGATGTTTTTTTTTTCTTTTCTTGTGTTTAAATTTTCTTTGGCGATTTTCGCTGCTTAAGTTTCAATTTCTTAGTTTTCATAGAAATACTTGACTTCTGTTACTAACAGTCAAGCATTTATAAATTATTTACACCTGTGATACCCACGGTGAAATAATATCTTAACCATTTAAGTTGTGGTTGCCATAAGTTCCGGTAACCAATTTATATATTTGAACAATTTAAAGTTTTTGTAAATATACATATCTATATACATATATGCATGTAATTATTTATTTCATAATACAGCTGCGGCCAAATACGCCAATACCTTATTATCTAGTTTTCATTTAATTTATAAGGCCTTTATGAGATAATATGAAAATCATGAAAAATAATGAAAATTCTTTAATTATGATATTATGCTGTTTCATTAATAAATTCATCTCATTATTACACAAGAAATGTGTTACATCTAAACATCCTGGCGGTAGTACCTGTTAATTTTTTCTCTAAGATTATGATTTAGGTATTTACTTCATTGTTGCAAAATGGTATTTAATATTTGATAAAATTATTCAAAAAGTGTTTATTGAGATGGCTTTATATGAACACATTACATTGAGTTTCCGATTATCATTATTTTGCTATTCAGCACTACAAAAAATACGTCTATATAAGTTTTCTTTCGATATCAGCTGTATTGAATGTATGTAGACAAAAACGGGATTTCTCTCTCTCAGATGCATGACTTTGTCATATATATATAAAATTGTAGATCCAGTCTTTGTAGTTGTCGTTCATTATCGTATGTTGATCTTTGATAACGTGTCAGACGGATGTGTTATAAAAAACAGTAATTGCTAAAGCATCTGTGTCTGAGTTCACTTTTGTTTCGAATTTCGAGCTGTTTGCGTTTGCTGAAGTCGGGTTAGTTGTTTTGTGTGTATTTGTCGTTATTTTCTACTTAGCCGTCTGTGACATAATTAAGTGGAATAAAAAAAAATAAAAAAATAAAAAACTCGTGATGCAATTTTCGTGGTTCATTTTCAAAATGTATCTCACGATATGATGGACTAAAATTTCGCATCTTGATGCAACTAAAATTAAGTCATGGCAAAAACAAAAACACTTGTGAAAGTGAATCTTGTTAAACTACATTTCATTTCCATCCAATTTTTGTAGAATTTGGTTTATACTGTTTTACTAATTTTTCACTAGTGGCCCCAGAATGATCTGAAACGGCCATTTCAGACCCACTTTGACTGAATATGACTTAACAAAAATCTGACTTGTTAAGATTTTCCGTAAGTGTTTAGTCGAAATGCATTGTGACTCATTAAGATAGCTATGTCTGATCAAGTTTTAATTAACTGAAAGGCTTCTAGTCTTCAAAGAACTGAAAATCATGACACATCTTAACAAGAGTTTGGTCAGTTATTCTAGTTGTTATTGATCTAAAATATATTTTGCATCTCACAAATACAACAGGCTTGTAAGTACAATATCTAAACTTTCTATCTACTTTATATGCAATTAAGGAGAGAGACCTTACATAAACTTTGGCTTGTTTCCGAAACCTTGCCTCAGCTGATATTATGCTTGTGATTCTGATGCTTTTATGTTTGTTTTAACCAACTCATTCCATACTGAGGGAGAACTTAAATTTAAGAGACATTGATAATAACATATATGGTAATTTGTTTAACATTTATTTTTGCTTGTTTTCTTCAACAATGATATATATTATACAGACAAAACAGTAAAAGAGACACATTTTGTATATCTTATGACTAATAAATATGGTTGAAAAAAAACTTTTGTTTTGCACAAATACCCGGTTGGTAAGGGTCTGCAATAAAAACAAATCGACTGGAAGTGGCTTTTTCAATGAAACACCTAACATTTTTTTTAAACAAAGTTCAACACTGGTACACATATTTTCATTCGACTAATGTGATGACTACATAATCTAACATCCATTGATTTAAACCAAAAAATAATAATAATAAAATATGATAGAAATATTCAAACAAAGGTCTAGCCCCTTTGGTACACCTTTGCTTCCTTCTACAGATTAAAAGTGTTGTGTTTCAGGGTCATTCACTAATTACATTTTAGTGGTTCCGTAGCTGTTAATTTTTCTTTTGCTCTTTTCATTCACCTGGTGGACCAAAGAACTACGGATTTTACCCATGTAAAAAAATAATTGCGCATTCAATTATGTCGGAACAACGATATGGAACCCTCCATATGTGAAAAAATTCGTTTTATTATTTTATGACACAAGTTGGGTTGCAACGGTCATGAGTTTTTATGTAAGGAAAATCTGCAGCTATATGGTCTGTTAAATGAGAAAATATCTAAAAACGGGTGCGCAGCTTACAATTACCGAACACACAGACGTTACTTATATCAAACAATCATAAAAGAAGCAGAGGTACCAATGGGGTATCCGAATGTCAAAAGTCCGAAAGGGCAGAGACTAAACCAGCAAACACAAACAAGAACGGGACAAAAACAGACAACACGTAAAACATGGAAACACAAAACAACTGAATATCAATCAACAACGCGAACTCCAGTCGAAACAAGAGTGAACTCAGGTAAATCTAGGAATTTTCCAAAATCAGTCATATCAATTCATTGTTTACAGCAACAAAACTTTTTAACGATAATCTTTCTGTACTGTGGTAGCCTCATTATATATATTATAGGATCTAAGAGTGGTGTTATTGACAAACAGAGGTTGCCAAATTGAAGTAAACCTGCAGGTGTTCCATCTATTCCATTTATCCATACGATAATGCATCCAAAAAATCTTGGGAGATACGAGAGTAGAAGAACAAGAGCAACTAATCCCAATGTCATAATGATCTTACGTAACTTTTTCGTACTCTCTGATTTTCTTGTTCCTAACGGTTGACTTGTCACTGAATTTTGAATACTAGTTTTTGTTGCCTGTAAGTTTTTGGTCAAGCTGGAATTTGATACAGTTGAAACCTTTACGACGTTCACTCCAGTCTGTCCTGGTTGGATAGGAAGATCATCAGCAACGGTACACTTCCGTTGTTGACCTTCTGACACAGCAAAACCTGCTTCGCTAGAGAATTTACCAGATTTACGCCTAATAGTCGCAGAAAAATCATCGTCATCATAGAATTTTCCATGACTAAGGAGATTCGATGGTGCAAGATTTGCATCTTCGTGAATCTTTTTTTGCCTATGACAATCTGCTTGTTCCATAGGAGTGTCGGCATATGAAGTTTGAGCACACGAAGATGTTGTACCAGTATTGCTTGTCCTTGTACCAGTATTGTTTGTCTTGCTGTTAGACAATGGGTGAATTTTCATTCTACGCTTAAGTCTTACTATCAACAAAATGCATGAAACGATGGTTACAACGATAAAGACGATTGCTATTGGGTCAACTGAATATACGAACCCTTCGGTATACGTGTATTGGTAACTACATGCATGTGGATATGGGTCTTCGAATCTCTCAAATCCGCATACTACTAAGAAAGTAATTTGGATGGCGGCAAACGAGAGAAACACTGCCTTATTGCTGGTAAGTCTTGATAGCAATTGTTTCTTATGAACATAGGTAGCGTTGAGTCTCTCTAAACTAATAATAAATGATTGGCAAAGTGACGATATCAAAGAAGCAACAACCATGCGCCTGGATAACTGGCACTGGTAAAGAATCATTGGTTGATACTGGTAGACAACACTTAAAACACAGGAATACATAAAGCTCATGCCACAGGCGAAATCACTTAAACTTAGAAACAACGCCAGTAGTAGAAAACGTGATTTCTTTAGTTCCTTTGAGGATGCTGTTACGTAAATAGTGACACCGTGAAAACACACGACAACAACGGCAACAATAAAATATATTGTAAAGAAAATATTGTCTCTAAGATATTTCGTCATATCTAATACAACAGTAGCAACCACTATAAACTGTATTATATTTCACTTGTACATAAAAAAGTCATGTTTGTTAAACGAAGTCCTTAAATGTTTCAGTTTTATAACACAAACACATATAAACGTGTGAGACTCCATTTCTAGAAAAATAAAACTCTTGAGCACTTCCCTATCAAATGAATAGATAAGTCTTGAAAAATCAGCTCACATTTCTGTGTAAAAATACTTCAACACTATGTTCTGGTTCGAAAGAAAATCTCCGACGTATTATTCGTTCGGATCGTTCTGCTGAGTTTTGAAGCCTGGGTTTAATTGCAGTAATACGGTGGTATCTTAATAGTTATATTAAAGTAATAAGCATTGAATAGAAATAGATCCAAAGTAAAATAAGGCGATAATTGAGCATAATAACTGATAGATCATTGTCATCTACTAGGCGTTGATAGGCTGAAAAACAAGTACCTTCAGTCCATGTACCAGTCAATGTAAGAATAAAATGGTATGTGTAAGCACAATGGTACGTGAATGACAACAAAACAGCAAATCTCTCATTAGTAAATTTACTAAACTACAGAACTATCCATGCCTATCATTTTTGATATATCAATTGCAATGATATATATTTTTTGTCTTTTAAGATCTTTTTAAAATCTATATTTTAAAAATGTGGTCAAGTGGAAAATTGAGGAAAATGATATCGCCAAAGTTATCTTTATATAACCAGTCAAACGATTCTAGAGAATTTAGATATTTTAGATGTAAAAATTTGTTGGAATTTCTTTTTATCTCCGAATGAATGTGATTGAGCCACAATACAGATGGGTCCAAACCTAACCTGTATGCAAACCAAACTAAAAAAGCAAACCAGAAGTTTGGTCTAAGTTCACTTTTCACTTTGTTTGGTTTACTTTTAGCAAACCAAAGTTTACTTTAATGTTTACTCGAAAAGTAAACCAGACCGCTGGTTTGGTTTGGTTTGGTTTGCTCAGAGCAAATAAACTTTAAAAAGCAAACCAAACCAGCACCCTAGTTTGGTTTGGTTTGCTCTGAGCAAACCGCGAGCATGCGCAGATGATTCATATAATCGATGTGAAAGAATGTTTGAACTATTTCACAATTATTACATTTCACGAAGAAATATTATTCACGAATTATATGTCTCAATCGAATGACAAATTCTGATTTAAACATTTAACATCATATTAGATTGGTATTTTATGAGTAAACCAAACCAGCACCAAAATTTTCTATTTTAGAGCAAACCAAACCAGCGGCCTTGTTTGGTTTGGTTTGCTAAGAGCAAACCATGAGCATGCGCAGATGATTCAAAGAATCGAAGTAATACGCCGCCCGACATCATTTTATAATATTTGTTCTCGTAAAACAAATATGTTTTACTTGAAGAATTTATTATGATTTAGATATTAAACATCATTTTAGATTGGTTTGGTAAGAGTAAACCAAACCAGCGCCCTAGTTTGGTTTGGTCAAAGCAAACCAAACCAGCACCGTAGTTTGGTTTGGTCAGAGCAAACCAAACCAGCGTCAAAGTTTGGTTTGGTCAGAGCAAACCAAACCAGCCGCCTAGTTTGGTTTGGTTTGCTTTTCAAACCAAACCAAACTAGAAAAAGCAAACCATGATTTGCTTTGAGTAAACTGTGGTTTGCTATTTTGTTTGGTCAAGCAAACCAAACCAAACCAGAAAAGTAAACTAGATGTTTGCTCTTGGTTCACTTTTGTACAGGTTAGGTTTGGACCCATCTGTATTTTTAGTCTGATTGATTTTTGTGAGGAACGAAGGGCATTTTTTTTGTACTTTGGCAAACTTAAAAAAAAATTAATTTCAAGCATAGCATAATAACTGGTAGATCATTGTCATCTACTAGGCGTTGATAGGCTGAAAAACAAGTACCTTTAGTCCATGTACCAGTCAATGTAAGAAGAAAATGGTATGTGTAAGCACAATGGTACGTGAATGACAACAAAACAGCAAATCTCTCATTAGTAAATTTACTAAACTACAGAACTATCCATGCCTATCATTTTTGATATATCAATTGCAATGATATATATTTTTTGTCTTTTAAGATCTTTTTAAAATCTATATTTTAAAAATGTGGTCAAGTTATCCAGTGGAAAATTGAGGAAAATGATATCGCCAAAGTTATCTTTATATAACCAGTCAAACGATTCTAGAGAATTTAGATATTTTAGATGTAAAAATTTGTTGGAATTTCTTTTTATCTCCGAATGAATGTAATTGAGCCACAATATTTTTAGTCTGATTGATTTTTGTGAGGAACGAAGGGCATTTTTTTGGTACTTTGGCAAACTTTAAAAAAAAAATTAATTTCAAGCATAGCATCTACTTTAATATTTTTATCAAAACTTTGGGTTTTGATATTATGCTATCAATTTTGATACTTATGCCATGTATTTTCGCTTCGCTATGTTGATCTGTGTGTATATGAGACCGAGAGATTGAGTAAGAGATATGTGGATTGGCATATTAACGAATATCTTTTGAAATTTTCTGATTGTGTAAATTTAAAATCGTCAAAACACCAGATGTTCTTTTACTGCCCAATCTGCTCCTACATGTCCTATTGCACTCATTGACAATATTAGATCTCTATCTCTCAGATGTTGGTTTGTCATAGGGTTTTTGTTTTATCGTCCTTCATGGGATCTGACACACTGAATTGGAAATTTGCAGCTCGACGATTGTGCTATGTTCACTCTCGTTACGACTTGAGCTCGCGTTGTTGATTTCTGATTGGTTGAATTTCTGTTGTTTTTTTGTGTCCTAGTGTGTTCTTGTCAGTGTTTACCGGTTTTGTCGTTACCCATTGGTGCCTCTTTGATTTTTTCCCCTATTGTTTATGGGGGTATGAGTACTTTCTATTTGTAATGTTTAGTTTGGTTTTCAACCTTCAAACTATTTTGGTTAAAATGCTGCTGGTCAGATATTATTCCTTGACATATTAAACTATTAGAGAGTTATGTCTCAATTTTTAAATCAATGTACATTGTATTTTGGTTAAAATGCTGCTGGTCAGATATTATTCCTTGACATATTAAACTATTAGAGAGTTAGATTAATAAATGTTGTGGTGTGGCAAGTTAAAATGGAGACAATAAAATAAGTAGGTTGGTTAAACCACACATAAAAGGTAAAAATATCAAATATAAATTAATAAAGAATACATCTAAAATCTAAAAAGCCCAAATTTTCGGCTTTCAGCCTTCGTCGGGGGCAGAGCAAAGAAAAAAATCACGACCGCCACGGTCTGAGGACAACCAACAAGTGAATATAGTAAAAAGTGTTCACTCGATAAAAACAACCACGTCATCATCACCCAAATCCTGAACTGAGCAATATAACAATAGGCCAAATCATACCCAAAGAATCAAATTAAGTAAATTACTAAGAAATGATTTGATTTTTGACATTGATGCCGAAAAGACGTGCTGTTCCCAGGAATTTTATTATTCTCTGCTCAAGGAACTGTCTTTGTTTCTCGCCGTGATGGGTTTGAAGCAGAACCGTGACTTGCATATCTTTTATACTGTGGCCGGACCCCCGAAAATGCTCCCCAACTGGACATTCAGTATCTCTGGTGACACTGTTTTTGTGTTCCACAAAACGGTCCCCGAGTCTCCGACAAGTTTCACCAACATAAATCATGGAACATCGCTTACATCTTATAGCGTATACGACGTTTTCGGTAATGCAGGTGAACCCATCCTTCAGTTGGAAAGTTTTCGAGGGGCCAACCACAGCATCGGTCTGCCATGTGAACGGACAAGTAGAGCAGCGAGTTCTTTTACAAGGACGTGTACCTTTGTAGCTGGCGGGTTGACGTGACGACCTATACGAACTGCTGACCAGGTGCTGTTTAAGACTCTTGCCCTTTCTAAAAGCCTTAATAGGGGTAGAGTCAGCAAAAACAGTGGACATATACTCATCTTTGAGGACAATGGATTTAAAGTTGCGAATAAGGATGTTCTGGATGGCAACATTGTGAGGGTGATAAGTAAGGACTAACGGAACACGATCATTGGTGCTCTTCACCCGGGGCTCCATTGCCTCGCGTCTGTTCACACGGGAAACTGAGGACACGGCCCTGTCCAAGACTTTGTCAGGATAACCTCTCTTCGTGAAGAAAGATCTCATCTTGTTACACTGGATCCCTAAATCCTTATCATCATTGCAGATACGACGAAGCCTCAGAAACTGCGACTTCGGGATGGCGTCTTTGCAGGAGGAAGGATGACAGGATTCGTAATTCAGATAACAATGAGCATCGGTAGGTTTAAAGAACACCGATGTAGAGATCTTACCGTCTGTGATAGTACAGTTAATGTCAAGGAATGAGAGGCTATCCTGAGTGATGTTGAAAGTGTATTTGATTGCAGGGTGGTAGGAAGAGACAAAGTTGATAAAAGATTTCAACTCCTCTTCACTGTCGGATGAGACTCCAAATACATCATCGATGAACCGTTTGTAAAGTTCCGGGACTGGACCGATGTATTCGGAGAACATTTTTTCCTCTAAATACCCTACAAACAAACACGCAAAACTTGGACCCATTTTGGTGCCCATGGCTACGCCACCCGATTGGTTGTAGAACTTCCCATCGAACTGAAAAGTATTCAGGTTGAGGACAAGTTCCGCCATTCTCAACACTATATCAGTACTGATGTGAGGATTGGGTCTCCTGTCCAAAAAGTGTTTTAAAGCTACCAAGGCGTCATTGTTGGGTATGCTGGTGTATAAAGCAGTGACATCCATAGTAAACAGTCTGAAATCGGAGTTTTCTGGCTCAAAGAACTCAAGGATATTCAGAGCGTGAGTAGTGTTTTGTGACCGTTTTGTGGAACACAAAAACAGTGTCACCAGAGATACTGAATGTCCAGTTGGGGAGCATTTTCGGGGGTCCGGCCACAGTATAAAAGATATGCAAGTCACGGTTCTGCTTCAAACCCATCACGGCGAGAAACAAAGACAGTTCCTTGAGCAGAGAATAATAAAATTCCTGGGAACAGCACGTCCTTTCGGCATCAATGTAAAAAATCAAATCATTTCTTAGTAATTTACTTAATTTGATTCTTTTTGGGTATGCTGGTGTATAAAGCAGTGACATCCATAGTAAACAGTCTGAAATCGGAGTTTTCTGGCTCAAAGAACTCAAGGATATTCAGAGCGTGAGTAGTGTTTTGTGACCGTTTTGTGGAACACAAAAACAGTGTCACCAGAGATACTGAATGTCCAGTTGGGGAGCATTTTCGGGGGTCCGGCCACAGTATAAAAGATATGCAAGTCACGGTTCTGCTTCAAACCCATCACGGCGAGAAACAAAGACAGTTCCTTGAGCAGAGAATAATAAAATTCCTGGGAACAGCACGTCCTTTCGGCATCAATGTAAAAAATCAAATCATTTCTTAGTAATTTACTTAATTTGATTCTTTGGGTATGATTTGGCCTATTGTTATATTGCTCAGTTCAGGATTTGGGTGATGATGACGTGGTTGTTTTTATCGAGTGAACACTTTTTACTATATTCACTTGTTGGTTGTCCTCAGACCGTGGCGGTCGTGATTTTTTTCTTTGCTCTGCCCCCGACGAAGGCTGAAAGCCGAAAATTTGGGCTTTTTAGATTTTAGATGTATTCTTATTAATTTGTATTAGTTTTATATTTGATATTTTTACCTTTTATGTGTGGTTTAACCAACCTACTTAATTTTATTATTAGAGAGTTATGTCTCAATTTTTAAATCAATGTATTTTTCTTCAAAAGTTAAATTGTTTGATGAATGCACGTCGATGCATGCCAAATTTGAGTTTTGTTTGTTTTTCATTTTTATTTTCTCTCTTATTTCCTTTTAAGATTTTTACTAATATTTGTTTGCTAACAGCACCGTAACTCTGAACCTTCAAAATTCGGACGCGACGTTTGAATTTCTTTTATTTCATTTTGCCAATCATTGCTGAAAAAGGTAATGCTTTCCTAGATCTGAGGGATCTAGCCAGAGTCAGGTAGTAATACAAAACAAAGTTCACTGTTGTAAGGCACGATATGGATAGTGATGTGCCCATTGCAGTAACAAAATACAGAAAAAACTATTTAATCAATCATTTATCATATTATCTAACACAGTTTTGAATATTTCTACCAATGGCATTGGCTGATATCGTAGACAAAAACCTTATAAGAGACCGTTTTACAAGTGTAATAGCCGATCACATATACAATGTTAAAATGAAAATTCAAAGCGGGAGTCATTATTTGCGAATGTAACATCTGACGTCAAGATAATCAATTTAAGATTTATAATGAAATACATATTAGATAAACCCAATCATCAATATTTATGGATGAAATTATCACCCATTCCTTTCATAATTATACGTCTTTGTGCCATGTCGTTAAACTTACTTTTTTATTTTAAAAATAAATTACCACCCTTTTTCTTCATTATGTATTTGCTAGGATATTTTTTTTAAGTGTAAAAACGATATTTTTTTTAGATACATCTGATTTTTAATTGATTTTGTTACATTTTTAATCAATAATAGAAGAAAATGAGATGTAGAATAAGTGTACGCGACACAACCTACATTATAAACGTATATTTTAAATATCCACAATGGAAAACAGCCAACAGCCTTCAATGTGACCAGCGGTCGCTCCTCGCTGTTTTTCAATTGGCCCCTGGATTGAAAATAAAATACATATGATTCAAGCCGAATCACAAAGTGCATTGAAAGACCTTCTTCTTGACAAAAAAACAATTAACATAAATTCGACTAAATACAAACATAAGCTTTGATAAAGATTCCTGGCTTAGGACAGGCACATTAAAATGTGGCGGGGTTAAACTAGTTTTTGGCGCCAACCTTCCCCCTAATGATAATCAATAACAAAGCACAAACTAACACACAGTAAAAATAAAATCGATAGAAGTTCAATTCAACAAGAGAGTATCTGAGACAAAAGAACAACAAGTAATTAACGGGACGTAAAGATACTCTCTTGAGAACACTCGAAGTTACTGACAGCTAGCTAAGAAGCATCCATCGACTGATGTAAAAAATCAAGTATGTCGATTTTAAATCCGACACAACACGTCAAACACTTATGATTTGATGATGCATCATCACACAAAACCGACACACTTGACTGCTGTAATGCTCAAAAATGCATACATTATGTTTTTTTTTTACCTCTACACAGAACGAGTTGAAAATAACACAAATGCGAAAGAAGTACATAAAATATTTTAACAAGGTATCTTTTTTAATACAGATGGGTCCAGTCCTAACTGTATGCATAGTGGATCTGAAATGCTGACCGAAAGAAATTTCAGGACTGTTTTTAGTAGACCGTAGCTGCTTTAAAGTTCACTTTAGAATTATATAATCAACGATCTCATTGTAAATAAAAGCGAAGTAATGTACAGACCATTTGAGACGTATTTTCTTATGACATTGGAATAAAAACCATATAAAGAGACAAAGTAAACAAACACAAACTCAATTAGAGATTATTTGCGTATGAAACATCTGTCGAAAAGAGGATTAATAAAAAATAAAGAATATATACACGAATCATTATCAATAATTGACAGATTTCATGACCGAGGTGTTTATGAACAAAATTTGCGTTAAGAGATTATTTTTGTATGATATACATTAGAATGCTTAATATCACTTCAATTTACTAATTTTTGAATAAAAATGATAAGTAATATTTTACTACCCTCATACCACCACTTAATTTTCTATCAAATAGCAGATGAATGACAAATATTTACCATAGAGTTGTATATTAGAATAGATTAGCAAATTGGTGAAATCTCACAATATTTCATGCAAATTACGAAATAAACAATTTGAAATGGACAACTTTATAATGTAATTTTAAAAATCCATAAAAAGATATTTACATGATTCTTTTTTACAGCCATTCTTAAATGTTTTAAGATTTTACATGTGTTAAAATTTCAAGTATTAGGGTTTAAATAAATGGCATGGTCATCTTTGTTCAGATATAACACAGGGATACTTTATGTTGTTTCGTCCTGTCATGGTTGTTTTATTACCATTTTTGAATTATTTTGAATGATTTAAAGCCATTATGATCTTTATTTTTGGAACATTTTTGAAATATTATCTGCAACAGGCATTTCGCCTAAACCTAATATAAATAATGGAAAGAAAGTGTTGCATTTAATTCATTTCCGTTACTGCCATTCATGTCACTTTTATAAACGTAAAAGGATAGAGAGTTTATTAACATGAATTTTATTCAAGTCTTCCCATTGGTTTGGTGTGCAATATGTGTTTAAGTGTGTGAGATTCTTATAGAATCTGTATATATATGCATATTAAGTTTCCTGTTGTAGCTGCACTTTAATTTCTTTATGTGCATACCAAGTTTTATCTTGCAAGCTACATATATATTCATACCAAGTTTTCATTTTGTAAGCTAATTTTTTGCTTTGTGTATGTATACCAAGTTTCAAACTAGCTGCGAGCTACATAATGCACCAAGTTTCTTTAAAGTGTTGAATACAAGTTCGGTTCTTGTTTCTAATGTATAAAAGAAAACATACATAGCGTGTTGAAAGCACAGGAAACTTCTATCTCTTCCAGAGCACCATGTTACCTTTGTTTTATGTTAGAAAATGTGTAATATGTTAAAAGTATTTTTAAGATGTGTTTTTATCATAAGGTTTAGGTTGTCCCTATGGTATTTCTACTTGTGTATCAACCATGAGTTTGCTGTTGATGAAAAAGAACTAATGATTTTTATTCAAATTTATTATCAATTAAAACTATATTAATTAATAAAGTTTGCCCTTGGAAGCCAAGTACTCAGCTAAATGAAATTTTGCTCCAGGCCCCTGTCGACGACACTTAGCAGGTAGACTAAGCACCATGGACATGGACACTCTCTCAATATCAACCCGGGGATCCTAAAGGGGGATGAAGCGTTGCTCCATCTCATAGCCGCTTAGCTATGATAAAGGGAGTGGAGCGCTGCTCCGATGAATAGCCGCTGGCTATGATGATGGGGGATGAAGCGCTGCTTCATCTTATAGCCGCTTAGCTATAATAAAGTGGGTTATATTGACAGTGGAGAGGGAATTATAATGTAATGACTTGGGGGAAAAGGAGAAATTACACCAGTGGTAAATTTCGAAATGGTGACGGTTGTTACAATTTATCATAAAAATTACCACTGGGTTGCTGAGACTGACTTCCTACATGTAATACATGTGTTAGTAGAATAGTTGAAGGCGTATGAAGGGGATGGAGGGTGGGCAATTTAAAAATGCTACTACGAATTTTCTGAAAACAGATCTTTTCAAGTCAACAGCTAAACTCAAACTGATGAAACCTTCTAGTGTTTGTAACTTGAGAAGACAAAGAACCACACTGCCCTAGACCAAATAAGGAGTGTACATATACCTACATGCAATGATGGAATGTGTGTGAGCCTGAGGGGGGGGATTACAGATAATGATAGGATAATGTTTATTTATGAGATTTCTTGAATAAACAACACTTATATGCACACAATATAAGTTTCTATTTATTCAAGTCTTCCCATTGGTTTGGTGTGCAATATGTGTTTAAGTGTGTGAGATTCTTATAGAATCTGTATATATATGCATATTAAGTTTCCTGTTGTAGCTGCACTTTAATTTCTTTATGTGCATACCAAGTTTTATCTTGCAAGCTACATATATATTCATACCAAGTTTTCATTTTGTAAGCTAATTTTTTGCTTTGTGTATGTATACCAAGTTTCAAACTAGCTGCGAGCTACATAATGCACCAAGTTTCTTTAAAGTGTTGAATACAAGTTCGGTTCTTGTTTCTAATGTATAAAAGAAAACATACATAGCGTGTTGAAAGCACAGGAAACTTCTATCTCTTCCAGAGCACCATGTTACCTTTGTTTTATGTTAGAAAATGTGTAATATGTTAAAAGTATTTTTAAGATGTGTTTTTATCATAAGGTTTAGGTTGTCCCTATGGTATTTCTACTTGTGTATCAACCATGAGTTTGCTGTTGATGAAAAAGAACTAATGATTTTTATTCAAATTTATTATCAATTAAAACTATATTAATTAATAAAGTTTGCCCTTGGAAGCCAAGTACTCAGCTAAATGAAATTTTGCTCCAGGCCCCTGTCGACGACACTTAGCAGGTAGACTAAGCACCATGGACATGGACACTCTCTCAATATCAACCCGGGGATCCTAAAGGGGGATGAAGCGTTGCTCCATCTCATAGCCGCTTAGCTATGATAAAGGGAGTGGAGCGCTGCTCCGATGAATAGCCGCTGGCTATGATGATGGGGGATGAAGCGCTGCTTCATCTTATAGCCGCTTAGCTATAATAAAGTGGGTTATATTGACAGTGGAGAGGGAATTATAATGTAATGACTTGGGGGAAAAGGAGAAATTACACCAGTGGTAAATTTCGAAATGGTGACGGTTGTTACAATTTATCATAAAAATTACCACTGGGTTGCTGAGACTGACTTCCTACATGTAATACATGTGTTAGTAGAATAGTTGAAGGCGTATGAAGGGGATGGAGGGTGGGCAATTTAAAAATGCTACTACGAATTTTCTGAAAACAGATCTTTTCAAGTCAACAGCTAAACTCAAACTGATGAAACCTTCTAGTGTTTGTAACTTGAGAAGACAAAGAACCACACTGCCCTAGACCAAATAAGGAGTGTACATATACCTACATGCAATGATGGAATGTGTGTGAGCCTGAGGGGGGGATTACAGATAATGATAGGATAATGTTTATTTATGAGATTTCTTGAATAAACAACACTTATATGCACACAATATAAGTTTCTATTTATTCAAGTCTTCCCATTGGTTTGGTGTGCAATATGTGTTTAAGTGTGTGAGATTCTTATAGAATCTGTATATATATGCATATTAAGTTTCCTGTTGTAGCTGCAATTTAATTTCTTTATGTGCATACCAAGTTTTATCTTGCAAGCTACATATATATTCATACCAAGTTTTCATTTTGTAAGCTAATTTTTTGCTTTGTGTATGTATACCAAGTTTCAAACTAGCTGCGAGCTACATAATGCACCAAGTTTCTTTAAAGTGTTGAATACAAGTTCGGTTCTTGTTTCTAATGTATAAAAGAAAACATACATAGCGTGTTGAAAGCACAGGAAACTTCTATCTCTTCCAGAGCACCATGTTACCTTTGTTTTATGTTAGAAAATGTGTAATATGTTAAAAGTATTTTTAAGATGTGTTTTTATCATAAGGTTTAGGTTGTCCCTATGGTATTTCTACTTGTGTATCAACCATGAGTTTGCTGTTGATGAAAAAGAACTAATGATTTTTATTCAAATTTATTATCAATTAAAACTATATTAATTAATAAAGTTTGCCCTTGGAAGCCAAGTACTCAGCTAAATGAAATTTTGCTCCAGGCCCCTGTCGACGACACTTAGCAGGTAGACTAAGCACCATGGACATGGACACTCTCTCAATATCAACCCGGGGATCCTAAAGGGGGATGAAGCGTTGCTCCATCTCATAGCCGCTTAGCTATGATAAAGGGAGTGGAGCGCTGCTCCGATGAATAGCCGCTGGCTATGATGATGGGGGATGAAGCGCTGCTTCATCTTATAGCCGCTTAGCTATAATAAAGTGGGTTATATTGACAGTGGAGAGGGAATTATAATGTAATGACTTGGGGGAAAAGGAGAAATTACACCAGTGGTAAATTTCGAAATGGTCCAAAAGTCAGGTGTGAAACAGCTGAGTGCCCCCAAGGAATAAGGTATGGGTATGGGAGTGCCTTCAACTAAACACTAAGAAATATATATATCAAAACAAACACAACCGCCCAGTGTACAATTACATTCAATAGAAAGATTCAATGTTATCAAACAAAAAAATAAAAATTGATAAAGAAAAAAAAAAAAACAAAACAAAAACAAATAAACTAATAAATACAAATACAAAACAAACAAAAAACCACCCCAGCAATTCTGAATTTACTATTAAATATGAACCCTAACCCAATTAAAGTAAAAACACCTATATATAATAAACAATCATGTAAGATTATATATTATAAACCACTTATTTTTGTTTGTGCTGCCTTAATAGAATCTTTATCTACTCGAATGTATCTGCAATAGCTATCTGAATGCCATCTACCTAAAGTTTTGATTAAATGGTCTTCAATGTTTGCTTTACCAGCACTAGTTGCTGCCCCTATTCTAAATGAGTGACCATTATATAATTCTTCTTGAAAGCCACAGAGATTCAATAATCTTTTTAAAGAAGAAACAAAAAATTTTCTTTCTAGAGCTTACCCATTTTCTGTGATAAATAAAGGGTCCCTGTTTGAATAAAAACTCTTAGCTGCTCTTATGTTGAAGTATTTCTTTAAAGCCATAAATGGACAAGTTTCATAATCTATTTTGAACAAAAATATATTAATGCCTTTACGAAATGGGTCTGTCTTTGATTGTTTAAGGTGTAGAATTGCAGCATCAGTGTTAAAAATTACATCTGAAATACATAAGTGAGATTCTGCATCAAAATTGTTCACATTGTCTACGGTAAACTCCCCACAACGTAAAAATCCATAAAAGGCTACAATACATGCTGTTTCTAACATACAATCTATAAATGGTGATAAAAAACCTTTCCTTAATTGATTACATAACTTTTTAAGTATGTCAGAAGTAATAGGAAGTCTTGGTCTTACTGTAGATTTTTTTGAACGTTTTACAGAGTTGAGGAATAAAGATAATCTATTCAGGTAATTGCTTTCTCTGTGAGAATTTTGGAAAGGTGAAGGTATATTCTCCTTTAAACATAAATATCTTATTCCACATATATATATTTTTATGGTAGAGTACTGTAATTTTAACTGCTTAAAACAATGACCCACAAAGTAAATTAACAAATCTTCAGAAATAGGGGGAAATTTATCTCCCTGAAGTTTTACCCCATTCAAGAGTAAAAAAGTTTTAAAATGATTACATCCTGTATCATAAACTGCTTTAGTCTTCTGTGATACTGCCTGGGACCATAGTTCTTTAACAGTTTGATTCAAGACCACATTACTTCTGACAGACTCGGGCATACACATGGGTGCTGCTCTGCATTTGGGGCCAAAGTTCGAAAACGAGCAATCTGTAAACGAGACAAAGCATCAGATATTTGATTCTTGTGGCCAGGTACATGTTTTGCACTAAAATGAAAGTTGCATGTCGCAGCATGCCAAGTAAGTTGTCGCATTAGTTTCATAATTTCTAAACACTTTGATCTTCCCTTTTTTACAATTGCAACAGTAGCTTCATTATCACACCAAAATAACACCTTTTTACATTTCCAAAGATGTCCCCACAGGATAGCTGCTACTACAATAGGATATAACTCTAAGAAAGCCATAGAGCTAGTACCTGCTACCGATGGTAGGTCAGTTGGCCAAACAGATGCAAACCATTTTTTCTGATAATACCCCCCATATCCTATTGTAGAAGCAGCATCCGTATACAATTCTATAGCATTGCTTGAAATAAAATGAATATCATGAAACATAGTGACACCGTTCCAATTTGATAAAAATCTTAACCACAGCTCTAAATCTACTCTACATTCTTTTGTTAAAAATACAAAAGCATTCAGATCTTTAACTGTTGTAGACAAGTTGATAAGATATGACAAAAATGATCTTCCTGGTAAAATAACTCTAGTGGCAAAATTAAAATGGCCTAACAACTGTAATAGTTGTCTTTTTGTACAACATGGTTTTGCTAACAATTTAGTGATAAATTCACAAATCCTTTGTACCTTGTTCTGAGGTAATCTAGCCTCTAATTTATCAGTGTCTAAGATAACACCTAAATACTCTAAACATGTAACAGGGCCTTCAGTCTTATGTTTTGCTATTGGTATATTTAATCTCTTGAAAATAGTCATCATTATAGCCATGTTTCTCTCTCCATCCTCACCTGGTGGAGCGATTGTCAAAAAATCATCTAACAAATGTAAAATGTGTTGCACATTGTATTTCTTTTCTGCAATGTAACATATTGCTTGTGAGACTGTATCAAAAATCTTAGGGGAACTTCTACAGCCAAAACTTAACCTAACATAAAAATAATACAAAGACTGCCATTTAAAACAAAACAATGGCCATTGTGAAGGTTGGTAAGGACAAATTTTGAAAGCATCAGAAATATCAAATTTGCAGAGTGAGCTCTTCCTACCCAGTTGTAAAATTACTTTAATTGCGTCGTCAATTTTTACATATGACATTGAACATGATTCTTTATCTATCATCTCATTTATGCTTATTCCATGCTCTTCATTATGTGGGGAAGACAAATCTAATATCAGTCTCTTTTTTCCGGAATATTTTCCTTCTGCAACACCTAGAGGGCTTACTCTGTATGAATCAAAAGGTAACTTTTTAAAAGGACCATAAACAAAACCTTTTTTCACATTCTGAATTTACAAGTTCTGATACAACAGCTGGTTGAGACCTAGCAGAAAAATTATTTTTACATTCATTTGAATCTGTTATAACATTTTTGACCATACAATCAAAACCATGTCTTAACCCTGTACATAAATAGGAAACAAATTCTTTTTCTGGATTACTTTCAAGATCCTTCTCCAAAACATCCACGTTAACTGGAGTTGTTGCATGCCGCACGAAATTCTCCTTGTCTAGTCATTTTATTTCTTTTTCCCCTTTATTCTGTTGCTTCTGATTTGACATGGAATTGGAATTGAACACACTATTATAATTTTTCCTACATGAATTTGATCCATGACTTGAAGCACGACACTTAATACATTGGTGTAGTAAAACACAAGATTTCTTAACACAAGATGAATAATTGAAATTATTGCACAATTCCCTTCCATCATGAAAAACTCGTGTACGACCATTCTTATCCTGATTTGGCGTGCGATTTGCTGAGAACCTATCTACGGTCAGGTTTTGGGTTGGTGCTTGAATCAGTGGGCAGTATTGAGTAGTGTGGTCAATCAAATTGCATATTTTGCAGGTACTGACCGGTGTACCTGCTGTGATCAATGCCAAGATATCCCTATCTCTGTACGACCAATTGATCTTAACTTGTTTTTCCCTAAGGAGAGCTGCTGCTTTTGCTAAGCAAAGAGGCACCAATGTGGCATTCGAGTGTCAAAAGTCCGTAAGGGCAACGACGAAACCGGCAAAGACGAACAAGAACAGCACGAAGAAACACAAAACACAAAATCAACCGAACGGAAATCAACAACACAAACCCGAGTCGTAACAAGAGTGAACTCAGGTTCTCCAGAAGAGTAAGCGGTTCTTGCCTGCTTTGGCACACATTTTGTGCTGCTAATTTCCAATTCAGTGTGGCAAATCCGGTACAGGAAGACAAACAAATTTCTACGACAAACCAACATCTGCACTCAATAATTAGAATATAATGAGATGTGGAATAAGTGTAGGCGACACCATTTTTATTTTGTTTTAAATTGCATTTCTGTTTAAAATTCACATGAAATTATATGATTCATATCATACAACCTCGTACGTAGATAAAGTCAAACGTCAAATGCTTCTGTGATATCATTAACTATTTAAATAATATGAGATAAAATTATCAACCAATCCTTTTTATGATTATATGTCTCTGTGCAACGTCAGTAAAGCATTTATATTATTTTTTTAAAAGTATATAACTACCCGTTATGTAAATCACGTTGTTGGTAGTGAAGATTTTGATGAAAATAGTGATAATAAGATGGGTTTATTTTTTCTGATCCATTTTGATGTTGATGCTGGTTCATACCACTTTAAATCCTCAGCATAAAAAGCTTTCTAATGG
Source organism: Arcuatula senhousia (assembly GCA_963971305.1). Lineage (NCBI taxonomy): Eukaryota > Metazoa > Mollusca > Bivalvia > Mytilida > Mytilidae > Arcuatula > Arcuatula senhousia. Next base: position 54,689,399 of record OZ020304.1, read on the forward strand.
AAAAGGGGAATTGATCAAGATATTTCAGCTTCAATTAGGTATTTTATTAACAGGTGGTGTTGTGTAAACAAAAATGGCTTATTATTTAACCATTAGAGATGATTAAGTGTTTTTCACGCCTATTGTTGTAACCTGTGATTTGTATGACAATTCGAAGTTCGAAACATCGGAGTTTATACTTGTATGACAAATTATCATTCATGATAGGGACAAATTAGAGACTTCGACTTAACAACATAAATTTTAAATTGCCAGAGTTTGAGTAATCTAAGATAGAAAATCATTGTGTAATGAATATTTTGCCGGGAAAAATATTTCATTTTAGACCACCATCTTTATTAATATTGAATAACAATAATTTTAAAAACATTACAAAATGAAAGAACTCCCTCTTTGAAAATTATTGTACCATTCATGCAAAAATTATGATAAACTTTCCCCTGTTTGAAAGATTTCCCGTTTGCTGTATTAATTGACGTAGGTTCCCTGCCAAGTACATCTTTTGTAGATAAAGCGGTGTCATTCTGTTCCGAATTTGACATTTGTATATTTCATCTCTTACTTATTGGCCTAGTAGTCTTGTATTGAATGTCAATCTGTGCTACTATGCTTTTAACAAAACTGTTGTGCAGGCAGATTCATATGTCAATGTGGCATGTTTTTATTTCACAAGCACTCGGATTATTGTTATTCTTTTCCATTGAGGCTGGTGTTCTTCTCTTCCTCTTGTATATATGTTCTAGGTTCTAAGTTCGTGGTCATGGTTTGTAACTTTACATGTACAGCTAGAAAGTATTGAATTTGATATTGTGTGGTTTCATTATACGTTATTCAGTGAAGATCACCAGTAAGACTGCTTGCCTTCAAATGATGTCATGAGTTTAAAAAAAAAAATAAGTGGCTCGACTTATCGGTTGCATATCTATTATGCATAATAAGGTCCATAAACAACACTTCTAATATAATTTTTCATATTTGACATTTTCTAATCTATATACATATTAAACTATATAAAGATAAAAGCTTCGCTTATTATCATTCGTGCAACATGATTACTTTTATTATGTTCTTTACTTTTTTTTTTCGTTCGAGTTGTATTTTATATAAAGCATGAATTTTCACTGATTACCTTCCACATAAACAAGTGTTAGCATAATAAGTTTTTAAAACAAATTGTTACAATAAATAATATATAGTTGTGTTGAAAAATTAACACTCCTTAATGAAAAGCAAATCCCGAAAAAATATATCCCAAACCTTATCGTTCCTTCCAAGCATAACATTATAAAATAACGTGTACTTGTTTAAATGAAAGCAAGTTAGCTTGACGCATTTCTATAATGTACAAAATCACATTATATTTTTTTGTGTAGTACTAGTGCAAAAAAGTCTACAATAACAGGACACAGCAGAGAAAGTTCAGTACGGGCTCAACAAAATGATATACACGGCTTAAAATTAATACATAATCTCAATCTTTTCTTCAGTCCTTAGTAGCAAAATACAATGTGTGAACTAACATGTAATCCAGGCAACAGATTTTTAAAAATCTATGTATGTGGGAGCATTGGTATAGTATATAAGTAAGAACTGTACAATAATTATCACCTAACAAGTACCATGGCTAGAGGTCTGTGTATTTTACTGTTGGTGGTTGTTTCAGCAGGTATTTATTTTTATTTAGTATATATTCCAAGCAGTTACCACACTCATTTTTTTATTTAGCTTTTGTCAATGTTTTGTATTTTTTCTCAGTTAATACATCAGATGTAACCCTATTACTTTCAAGTGTACCTTTGTAAACTGTATAATGCAATGATCCCAGAAACACACACATTCACACATAATCATTAAGAAATATTAGCAGGACATTTTAACGATCAAGATTCAACATAACCAACGACATATATATAGAATATTATATACCTTTCTTTTTGACACTATCTATAGGTGAGTAGCAGACGAGTCTGATACGAGACTAGTTGTATGTTTACACATTCTTTTAATAACTCATAAATTTACCTACATTTGATTTATTTTAGTTGCCGTTGATGGTTTATTTTTTCACCGTTTTCATAGAAGATATTATAGAAGATATCACCATCATCGCCATGCTCTCCATCTTCGTAAGTAGAACTTAGAGTAAAAGTATCATGATATTAAGGTATTTATTCAACTACCTTCACTACGTAAAATTGTTGCCTCAATACTGTTTTAAGTACCAGATAAAAGCTTTGTCGTCAAACACCCTTATTATATGTATCTCTCATAACCAAACTTGATATGGTTTTTCTTATTAGGCGTGAGTTTTGGTCAGTGAGCTGCTGCTCACATTTGTTCTAGTCTTAATACCTGGCCAAAACTAAACAAAATTGACCAATGAAAAAGCTTTACTTCTTTTTTTGTGATTCGATCAATTGATTGTGCATATGATCAAATATTGTTTTTCTATATAACAGTAGGAAGACACAGTCTTTGGAGAAACTACCATGGTTTTCACATAGACAGCCATCGTCATTTCTTATACCATGGCATTGGTAACTATTATATAGTAACTGTATTAATTGTTTCATTAAGCATTGCATATTTGTAATTTTTTCACTCAAAGTTCAGATTTAAAATTTATTTAGGAAATAGTCATGGTCTTAAAGTTAAATGATTTCACTATCTGCTTTTCAGTTCTGAAGTTTTCATAGTTACTTTGTTTTATGAATTTGTTTTATATAGTGTCTTTTATTTTTTGTTTTAAGACTACAAGTTAGGGTGTGGGAAATTACGATTTTGGAGATTATGGAGAAGCTGTTACAGAAGATACCATACAACTGGTTTCTGTCTCAACCGATTTCTGCACAAACACTGGATAACAAAAGGTGGGAATTATCATGATCATGATGATTACAAATTAATATTAAGTTGATATGAATTTCAAATACATTGTATTAGTATGAAGCACGACAAATTTCTATCATAAGCCAATAAATGAAAAGGCTTGAATAAAATCGTAATATATAAAAATTGAAAAATATATAGAATATAATAAATTGGAGATTTATGTTTTGTTCTTAACTTGAAAATGAAGGTTATAACAAAGTTCTAGACAATAAATTTTGCTACGCTTAGCATGCGTTTCGTCTATCCAAGTCTGATCAGATGCTACGCTTAGCACGCGTTTCGTCTATCCAAGACTCATCAGAGGCGCTTTACTAAAGATTGGAGATGCCAAACTCTATATGAATACGAGAAACATAGACTAATAAAATTATGACTAAGATCTACCGATGTCTTGGGTTAAAAGAAACCTTAGAGTTTTGACAATTTGAAATTCAAACTGGTAATTTTTAGCTTTGATGTGTTTTTCAACACAAAAGTGTTGATGTAGGAACGGGCTCACCTCGTGGTTTTAAAAATCCACCAGCAAGAACCTTAGTAATGATGACTTAAATATGCGGTATGCTTATTTGTTATTATATTTTTTTAAAAAATATTTCATATCATTCAAGTTGGACTCAATGGACATTTATGGAATCAATTCGGACACACAAATGGACATATCAGCCTTTCTAATAAATACCACGGATTCCCTCTGCACAATAACATTCTTAATGATGGAGGATTGGGTATATTACTATTAAGTCCTTTTACATATTTTTTGTAGAATAATTTTGTGAAATATTAACAATGTTATGGTATTTTCCTATAAGAATGATAGCAGTGCAACTGTCCGGAATTTGGCATTTAAATTTCTATAATATACTGGGCAAAAAAGAAACTTTACATTATTTTTTCAGTAAAATTTGTGTCACAAAAATATGAGGAAACTTCTATAGAATATATCTTTCTGTAATTACACTCATATATGATTAAAGTGATACAAATCAAATGTACCCGTTTAAAACCTAATGACACACCTGTTTTATCTGCATATTACAAGTTTTTTGGGAAAAAAATAATTTATAAATTAATTTTCTTTCCTGGTCACCCTGCATTGCGAATAATCAACAGCGTCTTAGCAATGAATTCACGACAAACATATTTAAATTCAATATTCAAGAATATTTTACCAACCAATTTTTTCATGTTGTTTTAGTATATAGCCTACTAGTCAACAAGGATAACATAACTTTTAAAAAGCTCGGGTAACTGTAAAATAAATATAAAAGAGCGCCATTTTGTGTCTCTCATTTGCGAAATAAACACCTCTACAGCATATATCATGGTAATTCACTATTTAACTGATTATTTAAATGACTGATCATCAAAATCTAATTCAGACGATTGGAACAACGCTGAGGAAAGATCTTATTCAGACGATGGAGTCGACATAGTACATTGAAAAGTATTGGTAAAAATAACCTCTATTTAGTATGTAGATAACCACATTTAAGAATCAAATCCTAATATGAAGAATGTATACTGAAATATAAAATACATATAAAAAAAATATCAAACATTTACGAAGGTGTAGTCAAACATTCTCAACAATTTTGAGATAATTTATTAATTAGCATAAAACAGGTGGCAAAAATAAAAAAGCATGCTAAAAACGAAGAGATATATGATTTCAAAGACCAAATAAAATGAAATAAACAAATGTATTTTTATCCTTAAATATAAAACAAACTAAAATTTTAAACGTAAGTTTATTTCAACAATTGGTTAAATTTGTTCAAACAAGCTTGATGGGATTTTTTTTTGATTTTTCTAATCAGAATTATACAGGATATTAAAAAATATATATATTTTTGAAACATTCTAACATCTTTGTATTTTGTTTTTACATTTGTTTTTTCTCATTGTAGATATCATCAAGGTGATTTAGATATATTATCTGAAAGCAAATAAAAACATACATAAAAATAAATTATTTTAGTACTTATTTGCTTGGAAAAAATCAGTTCAATCCCTTCATGTTGTCCGTGTGTACCTAGTTTAAAGCCTGGGTCTTAAGTGAAAGTCTTGAACTGCAATACTGACAGCTCTCAAAACTGGCATCAAGAGATAGTGCGATTGTTGTCATTCTAGAGATGGTGTCTAGAGATGGTGTCAAACAAATGTGGAACCTAAGGAATCAAAATAATCTATGGACTTTCTTGATTCTAAATCAGGGTGCGTTCGACATTCCTTCCTATGGTGCCCTTGGTATTATTCCTGGGTTTAAAAATAAAACAGAACGTGGGTATTTATAGAAAAGTGTGCATTCAGAACATTTCCCGAATCTTGTTCTACCCGAAGTGAACGTGTTTTCCGTCCAAAGATAACCCTAGATTTTTATTGTCGAACGCCAGCTTAATTTCATCCCGAAGCAACATCAAAACGTTAAATTGTTCTACACTTTATACTGTAATTCCACATGCACAACTCAAATCTAGATTGGCAGGGCTATTAAAGAGATATTGTCTACGAAAATATTTTTTTGTACTAACAAGTGTGGACTCAGACGCATATTGCCTAGCGGGCCGCTATGGACACAATCCGTGTGCAACAAATGTCTTTTGTATGAATTAAGGTAGATGGGGTGTCTATCACAGAGCATCTTTTTTGTACATCTATCAAAACTTTAGAATTTATGATGCTTGTAATTCTAATTGATTTTTATTGGGCTAGGTCAACATCAAAATTGAAAATTACAACAAAATTAGGATTAAATACACCTTCTTTGCAAATTTCAATATTTTCCCGAACTTTCTAAGGGGAGATAATTTATATAGAAATAATAGGGAAAAAAACACATATTTCACTTTTATCAAAAATTTTGATGGCGAACTTTATTTTTTATTTAATATATTTAAAAATCCCTTGAAAACAAAGATTTTCTCAAATTTTAAGAAAAATCTATGGAGTGGATTTTTATAGGTAAAAGAAATTTAAATTTTACCTATTGATCCTATATCAAAAGTACTGAAATCATCCATATTTCAAATTCGTTTCTACAAAAATTCTTGTGGTGAAGTTTTAATTTTATTATTGAGATTTAAAGTACCAGTCTAGGACTAACTGTGGTCAAAATTTAAGAAAATTCTATGGATAATTTTTTAGACACCCCATCTACATGTACCTTAAGCACAAAATGAGACATTTCATGTCTCACCCTATTGAAATTCTTTGAGTGAGTGAGTTGGTGTTTTAAGCCCGTGCAACCCTATGTAGGTTATTTACAGGCGGTCAACATGAAAAGGATGATCATAAAATGAACATGAAATGATAATTATAAATGAAATATGGGGTGGGGACGGTAAATTTAGAAGAACCACAGGAAAAGGGGGAGAGGTGGGTAGGGGCGGAAAATTTAGCCTATGTGATGCACTACTTGGCGGTCCACAAAGGGGTCTTGTACGTGCATGAAGCGTGGCACTCTCCACACACGTTAGTCCACTATGGTCGGCGGTCAGGGTTTCCGTATTATAGACCTGACAACCCTAGCGGACGAGGGCTACCCTATTCAGCCACCTAGGGTACACACTTGGTCGCTCTGTTGGCTGAGCAATGACCCTAAGACCCGTAGTCGCATCTAACGACAAGAAAGGCTCTGCTGTGGGCCTATTCGCCACCCGGGCCCCGCACGGGACTGAAATTCTTTGAAACCTATGGATAGTTTAAGTGTTAAAAAATTAAAACACTAATTACACTAAGTTAAGAATTCAATAAAAAATTCATCTATGATACGCATTATAAATGAAATAACATCAATGCACTTTACTTGGTGGGGATGGTCTTGTCTACTGCAATTAGATCTACACAGGTCGTTTTAATGTCATTGATTTTAATAGACTTTACGTTTTGAATATCCCCCGTGCGAGATATGTGCCCCAGGTGGTTCAATGGGACAGCCCTTACATTACATTGAGAGATGCAGGGTCGTCAGGTTATGATGTAGAAAACCTGACCTCAAAATTGATGGTGAACTGTGTTCGAGAAAAACTCCACGTCCCTCGCACTAAGAGCCCTGCTGCAGGTATCGATAAGAGTAGGACCAGTAGGATCCCATCCTCGGAAACCCAGGGGTTCTTGTCTCGCCTACTCGTTCATCACCCCTGGGACATAACGCATGAAATACTTCGTTTTTCATAGTTTTGTATCGAGCTTTCTGATTGGTCGCTTTACTTTTTTCTTACGCGATTTAAACATGTTTCTATATATAAATAGTATCAAGTTCAAGATCAGACTCTGAACTCGAAACGAACGATTTCATACCAAATGTCCCAGGGGTGATGAATGAGTAAGCGAGAGAAGAATCCCTGGGTTTTCGATGATGTAGGATCCCCGGCAGCAGGCTAAATTGCCCGTACCCTACCCATCAGTCCCTTTTTCCAGTGGAAGTCTTAACTCCCAACTCCGATTAGCCTTGTGTCCTAATTTTCTTCACTTCATTCTCATTTCATGTTCATTGTATCATCCCTTTCATGTTCATAGACAAATATATCTTTATCTGTCAGATGCGTTAAACTTCGTTTTTTTTTCTTTCTTCCTTCACCGGGTTTGATACGCTGAATAGGCAATTTATAGTAGAGCAACAGGTGTGCTAGTGCAGCTAGACCGCTTGCTCTTCTGGTGCCATGGAGTTCACTCTTTCTACATTAGTTCGCGTTGCTGATTGTTGTTCAGTTGTGACTTTGTATTATTGTACTGTTGTTGTTCGAGTTAACTGCATTTTCTAGTTTATATTTAGCCCCTTTCGAACCTCATTGCTTCTTTCACTTGAGAGTCTCATTAGGGAGCGACAATTTGATTTTTATGGGGGGAGGGGGCTATGGTGAAATTTGAAATAAAAAGGCAGGATGGCAAGAATCCAGAAATAAAAAGGCAGGACAGTGATTTGACGGTTAAAAAAAGGCAGGATGGTATTTTTGGCTTTAAAAATTATAGTAGCTTTTAAAAAAATTGCGCGCGCTAGCGCTCAAAAGAAATCCAGGCTCGGTTTTGTCCGAAAATAAAAAGTCAGGATGGATAAAAATCCATAGCCCCCCATTAAACCAAATGGTTGCTCCCTTAGTCATACAAACTTTTTTTTCATCTAGTTTTGTCTGGAAATTCGTAACAATTATTTACGACTTAAAAACAATATCTTGTAAGCACCCTCACTATATCTCACTCGTTCACATTTGGACCTATGGAAGGGAAATTAGCCTATGTATTGAAAAAGGAAGTAGATGACAAACAGACAGAAAATTGATCCTCGTGGAACTACTACCTGAGGCTACATACAAATTTTCAGATCACTAACAATAAAATTGTGACGAAAATTCAGGTAGAGCGCCTCTGATGAGTCTTGAAAAGACGAAACGCGCGCCAAGCGTAGCAAAATTATTATCTGTAACTTTATAATTTTTGTTTCTGACATCCGTGACGGTTAGTTCTGCTGGGGGAGTTTTAATTCCCCGCGGTTAGCCCGCTCTGGCATCAACATTATTGTTTTGACGAACGCATCAAAGCTTTGAAATTTAACAATTTCAAAAATGTCAAAAATCCTTAAGCTTCTTCCTACCCCAGACATAAGTTAAATTTATCTTAGTCATAGTTCGGCACTTTTTGGTTTTATTGATCTATGCTATTCATATGCATATAAAATTTAGTTTATTCTGCATGAATACAGACAAAAATGCACATTTGACGGGGCGAGCTGGGTCTAGTTTTATACAGTGGTGGATCAAGAAATCCCGAGAGGGGCACACTCGTCCTCACTCGTCTAATATTTTTAAACAAAATAGTGCGCTAGTTTGTCACCTCTCTAATTTAAACAATAAAGAGTAAGGTCTGATCTGGATCTCTTTGAAAAAAGAGGGGTTATGCTTAAGGGTGATATTGTGCGGAAATTAAATGCAGAAACATTTATCTCTCAATTCAACGGGGCATACGCTCCTCTGGACCCCTCTGCAAATAACCCAAATTGCACATTGTTATTTGAAGATCAATTTCGTGATTTTTTGCATTTTTGTATCAGGTTCACAGTCGCTTGAAGATTGTTCCCCCTTTTCCGTTTAGAAATTTGGGACCCAAAGGAGCAAAACATGCCACTATGTAGTGCAACTGAAATTTCAACGGCTTCAACATAAATCCACTTATATGTTTCTTGAAGTGTTCTTGTCCATTCATGCATGCTTTTTAATCCGTCAATAATAAAAGTTTTGCAGATTTTAACAGATTGAATATATGTGCATTATTTTAACAATTGCAAATAAATACAGACAGATAAACAGGCTATTTCGTCATTGTGAGAAATTTTGCAGTCATGGATTGACCTACTTTTTTGCAATTACGCGTGTTTACAATGTAATGACAGAAAATCAATACATTGTGATTTTCGACGGCATGTCCTGGATTGACCTAATTTTTAAACCACGTCTAGTTTAGATGTCAACATAGCCGCTTGAATTTTAATCAAATGTTGAACAAAATAATGTTTGAAAAGCTCTTTTTTCAACATGTTCAAATAAGAGTAAATTTGCAGTCCAACATGCTAAGCGTGTGCACGATCGGCTACAGAACTGTCCACAATTAAAATCATTAATGCCATCGGCTTTTCCGTCCGTTAAATAACAGTTTTGCTGATACACATTTTATGTATATTATTTTAACAAACGCCAGGAGCAGATCCAGAATTTAAGAACCGAAAAATACAGTTACATTTTAGCGACAAAATAGCTGTAAAATGATTCCTACTTTGAACCGAGAAGAACAATGGAGTCTACCAGATTATTTGGGCGATTCCAGAAATAGTCTTTTCCCCCTCTGGACGATACTTTAATTTCTAAAAAGATTATTGGCCTTAAACCCTGTGAAAGATAATGGATTTCCAGACTTTTATCGAGTTATTTGGCAACAAATATAGGTGGAATTCAAAGGTATTTTTAATCCATTATTTCCTGGATCTCTTTCACCGTGGGTGAGGGGGTACATGTAAAAGCCAATCAATTTAAGGTCGCTGTTCTCGAAGTTTGTCGGAAACTTGGAATTCACCTAACTTTTTAACACAACATACTTTATAACGCACGATCTGCTTTTTCAGTCTTTTAAAAAGAAAATAAGATTTTTAAAAAGCATGTCTTATTGATTAAAAACCTGAACAATTTTTAAAAACTCTTTGACGATCTTTGGCGAAATCAATTCTTTTCAACAATTTATGCAAATATTTTACACATGACGGAATATTTACGCTCAACGATCATACACGACATATATTACACCGATCTCTATTTATTTTATTATAAGTATGTAACAAAAGAAAAGAACAACAGACAACTTGATTTGTCAAATTTAATAACACGAACAACAAAAATATAGTTAAGGTACCCTATTAATCTAAAAATCGAAAAATAACCTCCACTAAATAATAGTTGTAAAGCTTTACAAAAAAGACGATAAAGAGATGTGGAATAAGTGTACGCGACACAACCAACATAAAAAGGCAATTTTAAAAATCACAATGGAAAACAGCAAGCAGTCTTCAACATGACCAGATGTCGCTGCTCGCTGTCTTGCATTGGCTCAAGACTAAAAATACTATACATACACGTGATAAGATTCAAACAAATCCCTTTATTATCAACGAAAGTCCCATTTCTGGACATAGAACAAAATATCTAGATAGTTGACAGGGACAATAAAATCTTTTTGGCATGCGCACTGTATTTTATTGTGTTTATTAACTTTGCTTGTTTATACACGCTGCCAATAATCTATATCTCGAGGTTTTAGTCTGTTAAGAAATGGACATGGTGAAGAAAACACCAAAGCCACCAAACAAAGAAAATGACAACAATGGCTTGTATTTAAGTAATGAACATGATTTAGACAGTTCACATTGAATTTGTTTAATTTGTCACCCTATCATAGTCTTTGGGAAGAAAACATTCGAGATCTCGATTGATGTTTTTAATGTTTCAGTACACTAAATATATATCTGTCGTCACGAAGGGAAACAAATTATCATTCAACATGGTCGATAATTTTGATCGAAAAATCCAAGTTTAACGTAATGGTCAATGTGATATTGGTAGACACTATGCCTATAAACGCATTTTTTTTTCAAAAAGAACGGACAATCCAGGTCAATAATGCAAATACGTACTTTGTCATCAATGCGTCTAAGAAAACAATTACAGAGGACGAAATAATCGACATGCTCAACTTTCGTATTTACAGCATTCTTGCGCAGTTACTTTGGTATTTTGAATTCCGATTGGCATTACTTCTTGGTACCTTTGCTTGCTGATTTGTTTCTTCATTAATATGAAGCAGACTTCTTACAATTTCTTCTGGAAATAACAATCGTAGACTAGCGCTCTCTTTTAACTTTTTGTTATACTGGTGATAACCATTCACTAAACAATGCTCGACTTGGTGACTTTTTCCATCTTATATATCTCACAAGAACTTGAGATAAAAGACACAACGATATCTGGGAAGTCTTCTTCATATTAAGATATAAATATCTAAATAGACACTCAAAGAAAACTTTTAACAAAACTCTATGACAAACGTACTTCAAATTTCCAATCGTTAACTTTCCCTTTTTGTGTAGCAACATTCACCATTATACATCGCTGCCTTTCTAAACGTCATTAAAATGTCCAGTTATTAAATTCGAAATTGTTTAAAACACCAGCTGCACATGGTCGATATCCTCGGTGCTGGATTTAGCGCCCCTTTGGCTTTGAGTACTTTTCCTTCATTACTTTTGGTTTTTGATCTTCAAATGTTTTGATTCAAATGTATCTGATGAGAGATTACTCCTTGAAATATCGATATACAGCATAACCAAATTAACCGTTTAGTACTTGTTTTTTTATATTTGTATTTCAATTAACAAATGTTTTATGTTCGTGAATCTTAAAATTAAATTGACAACAAATTGATTGAATGCCCAATCTCAAATGCCAATCCAAAAAGAAACAAAAAAATATGATCACAAGGATCCTGACTTAGTTCAGGCATTTAAAAAGAAAATGTGCGTGAAATCAGGTTTGTTTATCAGCGACGTTAAGAAACCGATGGTAACACAAAGCACAAGACATCAGTGAGACAAAGTGTGGATAGTAAGCTAACATAAGTCAGAACCAATCACTAATCATTTCATCATACATTTTCAATTGTTATTTCAAAGAATGACATCGATCGAAAGAAAAGTTTTGTAGAGACTGTTTGAGACGTATTTTCTAATAACCTTGGTGTAAAATCGGACAAAAGAGACAAAGTAAGCCAAAGAAAACTCAAATTGAGATTAGTTATGTATGAAACATCTGTCGAAAAGATGATTAGTTGAAAATAACGAATATATACCGGTATGATACATGGAAGAAGCAAAGGTGTACCAAAGGGAAAATCAAACATCATTATTCCAGAAAGATAGAGACGGTAGAAAAAATCATCAAAACGAAACAAACCACACAACAGACAACACACATATAACATCTAAACTGCAATGAGCAACGTGAACTCAAGTCAAAACGAATGTGAACTCAGGTGCTTCGGGAGAGTAAGCAGTTCCTGCTGTTTCGGTAGCACACTCGTCAAAGATAGATTTAGTGTTGGTCAAATCGAGATTCTTTGTCATACTGAGAGATAGAAATCCCGTATTTGACTACAACCACATGATGTCTTTCTGGGAGCAACGTATCATTGTGTAAACAATTTACTTGTCAGTCGTGTTGCTTCATCAAGAAAGTCGAATTGCTCCCCACCAGCTCTGGAATAATGAATAAAATGTGATACCTAATGTTTATATGCTTATCATACAACCTCGTACGTAGATAAATTCAGCGTCAAAGGCTTTTGTAATATTATTTACTATTTGATTAATATACGTAATGTTCATCGCGTTGTTGATGGGTATATTTTGATGATAAAAGCACGAATAGTGATAATACGATATTTTTTTTCATCAACTTGGATGTTGATGATGGATTCATACCACTATAATTCCTCAGCTTGAAAAGCTTAGAAAAGGGAAATTAATAAAGGTATTTAAGCTTTAATTGGGTATCAATAGGTTGTTTTGTTAACCGTTACGTAAAATATGTGGTTGATTATTTCAACCATAAGAGATAACTAACTGTTTTTTACACCTTTTATTGTTACCTGTGAATTGTTTGACAATTCGAAGTTCGAGACATCCGAGATTTAATTGCAATTTACTTGCGATAGAAACCAATAAGAGATATCCATTTAATACCCAAAATTTTGAATGATCAGAGTTGGAGTAATCTAAGATAGAAAAGCATTGTGACAATTGATATTTTGCTGGGACTTTGAAATAAGATTCAAGAGCTGTCTTATAAGAGTTCGACATATCAAAGTTCGACTGTCTATATGACAAACATAAACATTTGCAATGAATAAACATGTTTATCTCCATTAAAACTTTGATTTTTAAATATCAAGTATTGATATATGAGATGGAGAAAGTCACCAAATCAAGAATGTGCAATGAAAGGACATCATCAATATAATGGAAAATGAGGTTAGAAAAGAGTGCTGGTCTACGTTTTTTTTTGGTCTAAAACAGATTGTAAGAAGTCTGCTTCATATAAATGAAGAAAAAAATAAGCAAGCAAAGGTGCACAATTTGTACCCATAGGAATACCTATTGTTTGCTAAAAATTAAGTCCACCAAACTGAACAAATATGTTGTCGATAAGAAAATTGAGCATGTCGATTATTTGGTCTTCTGTATATTTGTTCTTTTTCTTAGAATCATAGTTCTTTCGATTCTTTAGGATCCACATTTAATCGACACCATTTCTAGAATAACAACAATCGTAATATTTCTGGAGGTCGGATTTTATTGCCGTTAGTATTGAAGTCAACAAAACTTAAAGAATTTTAGTGGTACATTTTGATGACCCTGCAATGAAGCGCAGTTTGTATAGATGTTTATGTAATTTAATTTAGGAATCCAATACTGGGATGGAATGTCATCATTTTCAGCACCAACTGAGAGCCCGAAAGCGGAAATGACAGATTTTGATTTTCGATAATTTCCTCCCCCAGTGTTGCAGCTGTGTATGTGGTGTTATTGCTGGTACAACCAACCTCTAATTCAGCTGCCAAGCAGTCAATATAGTGTTTCTTGTACACAAAACAAAAACCGGTGCTTTGTCTGCAGGTACACAAGCATATTTGTAAGTGTAAGGCTGACAGTGTTTCTGCACCATCAGCGTTGTTAAAATGTAACGTTTATGAAAGGTATAAGCAGTTATTCCCGCGCTAGCGAAAGCGTGGTGATAATGTTTTGCTGTTCGATGTACGTACGTATGGCGTTAATATCCAGGCTACTGGGAGTAACATAGGTCATTATTTGCATTGTGGGTGGGAACTTTGCCAAATGTTTCGGAATTTTGAAAATGTCCCTAGATGCTTGGCGGAATAGGTATCCTAAGGGTACATTACTTCTTCATCAGGCAACTCCTCCCAGGTTATTTGGAATACGGAACCCAAACTTGATTCAGTAGTTGCACTATGGATGTAGATTTTGCTAAAAGTTAAGGATTTTTGATAATGCCCATAGGGACTGGCCTGCTTAGGTAACCTAAGGGCAGATTATTCCTTCGTCATGCAACTCCTCCTAGGTTAATTGGAATACAGAACTGAAACTTAAACTTGTCTCAGTAGTTGCACAATGAATGTAGATTTGGCCGAAGGTAATGCCCCTAGGGACTGAGCTGCATAGGTAGCCTGAGGGCACATAAATCCTTTATCATGCAACTTCTCCTAGGTTATTTTGGAATATGTAACTGAAACTTTGCACAGTAGTTGCACGATGTATGAAGATTCTGCCAAAAGTTTTGGAATTTTGTTAATGCCCCTAAGGCTGGGCTGCAAAGGTATAGCCTGACACATTTTTCCTTTAATTTAATTGTGGGTTGTGTCGCGTACACTTTTTTGAAAATACGGGATCGAAACTTGGCTCAGTAGGTGCACCATGAGTGTATATTTGCCAAAGTTTTCGAAATTTTGATAATGCTCATAGGGACTGAGATGCATAGAGAGCCTAAGTACAAATTATTCCTTCGTCTAGCAAATCCTCTCATATTATTTGGAATATGGAACTGAAACTTTATTTTTTGTGCCAGCTAAATGAACCTCGGAATTAGTTAAGATAGATGTACCTACTACTTAATCATCTATTTTGATTTTATTTCTTATTAAACAATTTGCAGGTTATTATCATGGCCAATACCAGTAATCAGTCTAAATACAAATGACAACATAGTTCCAGACAATAAATTTTGCTACGCCTGACGCGCGTTTCGTCTATTCAAGACTCATCAGAGGCGCTCTACCAAAAATATTGAAAATGCCAAACACTGTATGAATATGAAGAGCATAGAACAGTATAACCAAAAATTCCAAACTGGGGAACCAAAGTATTACTAAGATATTCAACCTATGTCTGGGGTAGGAAGAACCTTAGGATTTAGACAATTTTGAAATTTAGACGGACAATTTAAAGCTTTGATGTATTCTCCAACTCGAAAGTGTTGGTGCCGGAGCGGGCTAACCTCGGGGAATTTGAACTCCACCAGCAGTGCTAACCTTCACTTGTGTTCGAAATACAAATGACAACAAAGTTCCAGACAATAAATTTTGCTACGCCTGACGCGCGTTTCGTCTATTCAAGACTCATCAGAGGCGCTCTACCAAAAATATTGAAAATGCCAAACACTGTATGAATATGAAGAGCATAGAACAGTATAACCAACAATTCCAAACTGGGGAACCAAAGTATTACTAAGATATTCAACCTATGTCTGGGGTAACATTAATATCTTACAATTAAAGTCCCTGTTCATTTTTTTCTTTTTTTAATTGCCCCTTATACTATCAACACGAGAATAGAGCGGGAATATGCAGCGTAGCTGTTTCGGCAAGTTATTGTTTAATTTCAAACAATATTTAAAAAACGAGTTTGTAAAGAACTTCCCGGTGGCTTACTGCACCATGGAACCATTTGTACACGCTAACAGCATGTTTTTGTAAAACTAAAAAAAAGTTGTTTATGCTAGTTGGATTCTGTTGGTTGTTAAACTTCTTTTTATGGTTAGGTCTGTTTTCTGGCAAGATATATGACGACATTTCCCCTGTTTGATATATGACCCTTTCGATCAATTCACTCATCAAGTTTCCCTTATCGATATATCTGTTGAAGGTGAAGCGGTCTCACTTTGTTTCGATGAAAAAATTGTCATTTGGATATTTTATCTCCTACTTATTGGCCTTCTGATCCTGTTTTAAATGTCCATTGGTACTTCTTTGCTTCTAACAGCAGGCAAATTAACCTGTCAATGCTTTTGTTTCACAAGCATATTTTCGGGCGATTTTTTTCTTTTCGACCGAAGTTGATGCTTTTCTTCTCTGCCTCTTGTAAATGTGCACTAGGTTCGTGGTTATGTTTTGCAAATGTACATGCACATGTACAACTAGAACTATTAAATTGGATAACGTGTCATTCTTGGCTTGGTCTTCCAATATATAATAAGTTCATGCATATTAAGGTTCATGGTTACACTTCAAATAAAATGAATGATATTTAACATTTTTTTCCTAATCTACATACTGCTTAAACTACACAAAAAAATAACAGAAAATAAGACAGCAGCGTCAAGATATAAGCTTCGCACATTATCGTGCGTGCAACATGATTACTCTTTTTTGTTTTCCTTTCTTTCAACTTGTACTTCAAATACAGCATGAATTTACCCTTAATAACATTCCGCATTTACGTGTGTTGGTAGATTGAAAAACAATAATAAAATCACCTTGCACGTGGAGGCCAAATGACAGGGTATAATAGATATTTGACTATAATTAAGTGAATGAAAATGCTAATGAACTAAATTTTCATATGCAAAATACTAAAACTTTATAAATATTATAAATCTAGACGATGCATTATATAGCAATTTAATGTGTGGATTTGCCTACAAATAGACTGAAAAAAGACTTAAAATAACAGCCATCTTATTCAACCTTAAATGAAGCTGAAATTTCTCCTTTATGAATTATATGTGTTTTTTTGATAACACACATAAGAAAACTAGCTTGCACTTGGAGGTCAAATGAAAGGGAATTGACTGAAAAAGATGTAAGATATCAGCCATTAAATTCGAGTAAATAACATGTGAACTGTACTTTCACCTATTACACCTAAGAAGAATTTAAGATGTTGCCAGTTCTCCATGTTAACACGAACATCTTATTTTTGTATATTTTGTTCAAGTTGGGATTTTGCAGCTGTAGCTTGTGGATCAATCTTAAGCAATGTACGAGATCAAACACACCTGAGTCATTTTATATTTATTTATAATGTTTTGCTGTTCGATGTACGTACGTACGTCTGTACGTATAGCGTAAATGTCAAGGATAATCTCTGTAACCATTAGGAATAGAGAGATGAAACTTGGGGCCATTGATTGCATTGTGGGTGGGGACAGTGCCGAAGGTTTCGGAATTTTGATATGGCCCTAGGGGCTGGGCAGCATAGGAAGCCTAAGGTCACATTATTCATTCGTCACGCAACTCCTATGTTATTTGAAAAACCGAACTGAAACTTGGCTCAGTAGTTGCACTATGGATGTAGATTCTGCCGAAGATTTCGGAATTTTGATATAGCCCTAGGGGCTGGGCAGCATAGGTAGCCTAAGGGCACATTATTCATTCGTCACGCAACTCCTCCAATGTTATTTGAAATACCGAACTGAATTTTGGCTCAGTAGTTGCAATATGGATGTAGATTCTACCGAAGGTTTCGGAATTTTGATATCGCCCCTAGGGACTGGGCTGCATAGGTAGCCTTAGGGCACATTCCTTCGTCAAGCAACTCTTTAGCTCCCAGGTTATTTGGAATACGGAACTGAAACTTGGCTCAGTGGTTGCACTATGGATTTAGATTCAGCTGAAGGTTTCTGAATTTTGATATGGCCCCTAGGGGCTGGGCTGCATAGGCGGCATAAGGGCACATTCCTTCGCCGAACAACTCCTCCCAGGTTATTTGGAATACGGAACTGAAACTTAGCTCAGCAGTTGCACTATGGATGTAGATTATGCCGAAGTTTTCGGAATTTTGATAATGCCCTTATGAGTTGGGCTGCATAGACAGCCTAAGGGCACATTATTCCTTCGTCATGCATAATTCTTTACATTACTATCACACCCACTACCAGGGAAAAGTCTCATATTAATGCATATACATTTGATAGTACTAGTAATGCTCATTATAGTCATAGTTTATTTCTTTCAATTATTAGCCCTTATACTAGAACACCAGAGTAGCGCGGGGATATGCAGCGTGGCTGCTTCGACTAGTTATTGAATATGAGTGTGTTTTCATATTATTTTAGAGTCAACAACCTATACATTTTTGTATATTTATTTTAGGAGATATTCAAAATGTATTCATGCGTGTCAAAATTTACATAAATCAGCAAAAGTTTACAACTCCACCCCAAATCAGCTATTTGGTTTATTTGTCTTTAAAGTCCTAATAAAATTATACACCTACAAATGTGAATGAAGTATATAATAAAAGAAGTCATAATCATAAAAAATATAAGTCTAGATCTGTTGCTGGTCGATCTGACACCAACTTTGGGTGTTTATCATGTTCGTATCACTTTGTTTTCGCTGCAAGTCACGAAAATAAAAGATCAACGTGACCTAGGGTTAGAAAAGAGGTACACTTGTGTTTATCTAGCCCTCAATGTAGTGAAATGATTGTTAAGAACTTGTTTGAAACTAATGGTAGACATAAATGTAGTCATGGTCATAAACAATATATATAAGTCTAGATCTGTTGCAGGTCGATCTGACACCAGATCTCTAGAAGAGACGTTTAATGACTTGCTTATTAGTCTTCAACAACCATTTTGTCTTCATCATGTTCGTACCACTTTGTTTTCGCTGCAAGTCACGAAACTATAAGATCTACGTGACTTAGGGCTAGAAAAGGAGGTACAGATGTGTTTATTTGATATTTGATATGCAAGGGCTGTACTAATTTTTAAGACACCGTTGTCTCGTGATCAGCTTTTGACAAAGGTTATAAGAAAATATTTCTCACCCGGTCTCTTAAAAAGTTTTCTTTCGATATTAGCCACTAGTAGCAAAATTCAAAATTATGCCAGATGAAATTATTCGTGATTGTTTCAATTAGTTTGTGATAGTTTGTTGTATTGATATGACCACCTCTTTATCTTTATTGTGTCTCGCAGTTATGTTTTGTTTTGTGTTACTAGACCTTTAGATCACAATGATGCCATAAAACATGCTAAAACCGACCATTTTTTGAAATGTCTATAATGCGTCACGACCATTGCGTTCTTCAATTTCTATGTTACGTCTTTACCTTGTCGGGTCTTTTGTCTTTGGATATATGAGATTGCTCATCCTATTTCGGTAATTTTGTTGTTACATTTATTTAAAAAAAACAAGCTTGACAAATTTCTATAATGCACAAAATCACATTATATATTTTATATGCAGTTCAAGTGCAAAAAGTCTACAATAAAATCAGGACACAACATAGAAAGTTCAGTACGGGCTCAGCAAAACGATGTATATGTCTTAAAGTTAATACATAATCAGAATCTTTTCTTCAACCCCAGTAGCAAAATATAATGTGTGTACTTACATGTAATACTGGCAACAGGTTTTTTTTATCTAAGTATGTGGGAGCATTAGAATAGTATATAAGTTAGAACTTTACATTATTTATCACATAACCAGTACCATGGCTAGAGGTCTGTGTATCTTACTGCTTGTTGTTGTTTCAGCAGGTAATTATTTATTATATATAATATATACTAGTATTCCAGGTGTTTTGAAATTTAGCTATTGTAAATGTTTCTTATTTTTTCACATGCGATACATCAGATTTATCCCTATTATTTTCTAGTGTAATTTATAACTACTACGTCGATAACCACTGCTGGTGGACCAGAGGTGCCCGAGGGTAATCACAAGCCTGGTCGGCAGACCTGTCTGTCACGATTTTACCAATAAGTTTCTAATAATTTTTTTCATTGAAATTTCCTATAATTGATTTCAAGATTGTTTAAAACACCAGATTTCTTTCCTTGTAATGCACATGGTTGATATCCTCGGGATATCCTCGGGGCTTTCCTGTTCGAACTTTTTGGTTTTTGAACTTTCCATTCAATATTTTTGTTTTTTTATCTTCAAATGTTTTGATTCAAATGCTGCTGATGGGAGGTTACTCCTTGAGGTATCGATATACAGCATAACCAAATTCACCGTTTTATACCTGTTTGTTTGGGTTTTGTATTATAAACTGTATAATGAAATGATTCCAGAAATCAGACCCATTAACACATTAACAAGAAATATTATGGTTATACCCATAGACAACCAGGACATTTTAACGATTAAGATTAAACATAACTAACGATATATAATTACGAATTATAGTAAAAATCCAGTATCATGGGCCTTTGTCATTCCAAAATAAACTAAGATCACGGGAGGAGTAGACCTTTTCAGTATGTTGCTACACAACAGATGCACTGCAGTTTTCGGATGTCTTTTAAAGATAGGTCCCCAAGGATAATCACAAGTCACATCGTCAAACTTTTTTTTTACCAAATCATCATTTAAAAAACATCAATAACCTTCAAAGTCGTTAAACCAACCAGATTATTTTGATGAAATATGCATGGTTGAAACCCTCGTTGCTGTATTTTGCTACCCCTTTAGGAATGATTAATGTGTTTGATATTTTCTCGTTTCAAATGTTGCTCATTTAAATTTGCGTGAATTTATAGCGTTATAAGTAAATAAATCCGTTATGGTATACAAATGTACTTGCGTTTTTTTTCACATTCATTTAATAACTTATAAATTTACCTACATATGTTTTGTTTTTAGTTGCTGTTGATGGTTTATTTTTTCACCGTTTCCATAGAAGATATTATAGAAGATATCACCATCATCGCCATGCACTCCATCTTCGTAAGTAGATTTTAGAGTAAAAGTATCATTATATTAAGGTTTTGATTCAACTAAAAATGTTGTATAAACACTGTTTTAAGAACCAGGTTAAAGATTTGTCGTCAATCCCACTGATTATATGCACCTCTTATTACCAAATTTTATATGGATTTTTTTTTATTTGGCGTGAGTATTAAACTGAGCTAAGCATTGAGCTGCTTCTCACAGTTGTTCTTGTATTGATGCTTTTCCAAAAATTAAATGATAATGACCCATGCAAAAACTTTATTTCTTTTCTCGTGATTCGACCTATTGATAATACATATAATCAAATATTGTTATTTTTATATTGCAGTAGGAAGACACAGCCTTTGGAGTAAATACCATGGTTTTCACATCGACAGTCATCGTCATTTCCTATACCATGGCATTGGTAATCATTATTTTAACCTTAAAAAAGACTTGATCTGTATTTTGTTTTTCATTAAGGATTGAATATTTGTAAATTTGTCACTCAAAATTCAGATTAAAAATCTATTTGATCTATAGTCGATGTATAAAAGTTAAGTGATTTCATTATCTGCTTTTCAGTTCTAAAAAAAATCATAAGTGCATGTACTTCTTTATTTCCTAAATTTGTTTCAATCTTTGATTTTTGTTCAAGACTACAAGCTAGGGTGTGGGAAACTACGATTTTGGAGATTATGGAGAAGATGTTACGGCAGATACCATACAACCGCCTTTTGTCTCAACCGTTTTCTGCACAAACACTGGATTACAAAAGGTAGGGATTATCATGATTACAAAATAATATCAAGCTTAAATAAAACATAAAATATAAATATGAGGCACCGAAAATTTCTATCATCAGCCAATAACTTTCAAAACTGGAAAATTTCATGATATCAGCAAATTTAAACAAAAATATAAATAGTATACAATAAGCCAGAAATGTGATATACTTACCAAAATTATACTTTGTATTGCATAATATATGTATGAGAATTATATTTTTCTGAATATTTAATATTATTCAAGTTGGACTCCATGGACATTTGTTGAATCCTCTGGGGCACACACATGGATATCTCAGCCTATATAACAAATACCATGGATTCCCTCTGCACAACAACGTATTTCATTATGGAGGATTGGGTATTATACGCTTAAGTTCTTTAGCATATATCGTTGAGCATATATTCGTTTTAATTTTAATTTGGGAAATATTTATATTGTTTTTTTATTTTCCATGAAAATGATAGAAAGCAGCAAACTTCATCTTGCATTTAATTTTGACATACTGTAAACCAATCAATTAAAGCATGATGTAAACTTTCGCAGTTCTTGTGATCAGGTTGAAATCACCAAATCTTATATTCGCGAAAAGTTCCAAGGAACTTTATGCTCAGCCTTACATGATCCATATGCTTTTTAATGAAGTTCGTTTCTCATAAAAATAAAACGCACATGTTCACTCACGAAAATTGGTACCCACGAAAATAATTGAATCCACAGTACTGTAGTTGGTTTACAGTTATATCCTAGACAAAAAGAAACTGAACGTTCATCTTATTCAATAAAATTGGTCTTACAAACTAAAAGAGATTTTAGGTCTCGCATATTGTCATACTTATAACTTTGGTACGAATTTCTGTTCTATGGATAATCATTCTTTTGAATAATTTGACAACTTCTCTTTAGTCCTATCTGTATTCCAAGTGAAACATATGAGTTCCATGTCATTTTGACATTAACTGAAAAATCATTACATGTGAACAGCAATAGCCCTTTATTATGATGACAAAAATCAATGACTGCATTGAACTTTTAACCTGTAAGAAGTTGCATTTTTTATATTTTCCAAATTTTTAAATTGACCCTACAACACTATGCAATCTGCCTTAAATAACGCAAATCTGATGGCCCGTCGGTATCCTTTTTCGAAACATTTAAAATGAAGAATAAATGTTTAGAAAATTCTTAAAATAAAGTTAATCAATAATTTTCTTTTTGCCTAGCATGTTATATAATGTTTGTAGCCTAGTTCATTTTATTTAATATTATAGTAATAATCACACTATTAAATGTTATGTGCAGTATTTTTCCTACTTTGTTTTATCATATATTATTTCATGTTTTAGCATATAGGCTATCAGTCAGCAAGGAAAATTTTTACAGAGCTTGGGTCAACTGTGTGATTAGGCTAAAAAGTGCTCCATTTTGTTTTGCTTATTTGCAGAAGCAGCATCTATACAGCATTTATCATGGTATCTTATTTTACTAATTATTTAGATTTTATTTCTAAATAAGTTTAAACTAACTAGTCAGCAAGAAATTTTTTACAGAGCTTCGTTCATTTACACAATAAGGCTTAAGGTTTAAAATATAGTAAGTGCTTATATCATATTTGTTAAAGTCTCTTTCTCTCGGTATTTGGGATCTAACTGGTCACCCTTTGACTTGATCCTGAATAACGGGTGCAAGACCATGCACTTAGAAGTTATTTTGAAAACAAAATGAAGTTTCTGCTTAAAAAGGCATATACCATAGATTGACCAAGCTTTTCAATTTTCAAAACAGAGTTTCATGGAGTAAATTTTCTATAAAAAAAAACATTATGTGCAGTTTTCACAGGAAAACCACACTGCTAATGTTATCTGTCTGATTCTTAGAAAACCCACTAGTAGTAATTAAAAAAATATAGATATTTCATTCAGTTCGTTCATAACCGCTGGTCACGTTTGAGCTTACGTTTCTTCTTTGCCTATTAAACTCTCTGTTTGGCTTATAACTTATAAGTTGATTTTTTAAATAGAATACTTTGGTAGAGCGCCTCTGATGAGTCTTGAATAGACGAAACGCGCGTCAGGCGTAGCAAAATTTATTGTCTGGAACTTTGTTGTCATTTGTATTTCGAACACACGTGAAGGTTAGCACTGCTGGTGGAGTTTAAATTCCCCGAGGTTAGCCCGCTCCGGCACCAACACTTTTGAGTTGGAGAATACATCGAAGCTTTAAATTATCCGTCTAAATTTCAAAATTGTCTAAACCCTAAGGTTCTTCCTACCCCAGACATAGGTTGAATATCTTAGTAATAATTTGGTTCCCCAGTTTGGTATTTTTGGTTATACTGTTCTATGCTCTTCATATTCATACAGTGTTTGGCATTTTCAAAATTTTTGGTAGAGCGCCTCTGATGAGTCTTGAATAGACGAAACGCGCGTCAGGCGTAGCAAAATTTATTGTCTGGAACTTTGTTGTCATTTGTATTTCAACACATGATATGCTTATCAAAGAAATACAAACTCATACTTGAATAACAAATTTTACATATTTCATGTTTTTAGCAGGACTCCACGGACATGGATATCTGAGCCTTTATAACAAATACCACGGATTCCCTCTGCACAATAACATATTTAATTATGGAGGATTGGGTATGTTACTATTAGTTCTTTAACACATTTCTTATAGAATATCTTTGTGAAATTGTTACAATGTTTTGGTATTATTCTAATTAGAATGATAGCGGTACAACCGTCTGATATTTTGCTTTTAAGGTTTTTTTATAATAAACTGGGCAAAACAAGACCTTTACATTTTCTATTCAGTAAAATTTGTGTCATAAAGTATGTGAGGAACTTTTAAAGAATATATCTATCTATCTAGTTCGACATTTTTGGGGTATTTTTCTATGCTTTTCATAATCATATAGTGTTTGGCATTTTCAACTTTTGGTAGAGCGCCTCTGATGAGTCTTGAATAGACGAAACGCGCGCAACATTTATTGTCTGGAACTCTGTTGTAATTTATATTTAATTAGACTTACATATGACGTAAGGGACACAAATCAAGTATACCCATTTTGAAATCTAAAGACATACCTACCGTTTTCAAACCTAAAGACAAACCTATTTAAAGTGTTATTTTCATATTACTAGTATTTGGAAAAAAAAGAATTAACATTGGATTTTCTTTCCTGGCCACCCTGCATTTCGAAAAAACTAACAGGGTCTTAGCAATGAATTTATGACAAATAGATTTGAAATCTGTATTTAGGAATACTTTAACAACCAATTGTTTTATGTTGTTTTTAGCATATAGACTACTAGTCAACAAGGATAACTTTTACAGAGCTTGGGTCAACTGTATGATAAAGCTAAAAAGTGCACCATTCTGTGTTTCTTATTTGCGTAATAAACATCTCTACAGCATATATCAGGGTAATTCACTTTTTGAATGAATATTTTCTTAAATGTATATTTAAAGGGAAACTCTTTTAGAGCTTTAACTTACAGTGAACAATGCTACCCAGACTTATCATCAATCTGATTTTAATTGCTTTTTTTTGTGAAGCTTTATTGAATGCAAGTGTTTTATTAATGAGTAACACATTGTAGTTACAATTGATTGTACTGTATTCATAGGGACAAGGTTTTTTTTCAGAAAACTTTATATTAGAATTACAAATACCAAAACGCGGGTATAAACAGTTAATTTGGATATGCTATATATCGGTATTTCAAGGAGTAACCTCTCATCAGCAGCATTTAAATCAAAACATTGGAAGGTAAATTTCAAAAACTGTTGAAAACGAAAAGTACTCAAAATCAAAACGTTCAAACAAGGAAGCCAAATCCAGCACCAAGGATATCGACCATGTGAAACCTGGTGTTTTAAACAATTTTTGAATTTAAAGATCGGAAATTTCAGCGACAACAATATTAGAAATTTAATTGTAAATCGTGTCAGACAAGTCTGACGACCAGGCTTGTGATTAATTCTTGTTTTATTCTCACGTCACATTCATAATATTTATATATATTCACATTTGCAAATCTCATCATATCCCTTCCCGGGTACTTAAGTGTCCCCCACCATTAATATTGACCGCCCAACATGGTCCAGGTGTGTCGAAAACGGCGTACGTTAAACTTTTACACACATAT
The DNA here is from genome assembly GCA_963971305.1 of Arcuatula senhousia. NCBI lineage: Eukaryota > Metazoa > Mollusca > Bivalvia > Mytilida > Mytilidae > Arcuatula > Arcuatula senhousia. The sequence continues at coordinate 54,715,288 of OZ020304.1, forward strand.
ACACACATAGAAAAAGAACGAAATGGTGCTTTATATTTTTCTTCAGGTGGACATGCTTTAACAGGTGGACATGCTTTCACATACAATGATTACTTCAATGTATATCACGGTTTTCCACTACATGGAAACGTATTCAGCTATAATAATATCGGTAAATATATTTGTACTTATTGACGAAACTGATTAATTTTCTTTGGACCAATTTCAATAAGCATAAACTGGCAAATTTTAGATTCTTATATAAACCTTAATAGTTAAATTCTTTTTTAAAATAAATCTGGTATTTTGCCATTTTAATTGTTATTTTAATTGAAAATGTCGGTGCCATGATGTTTAACTACTAAAATTGTTTTCAATTATTTCCGAAAAAAGAAAAATAACGACTAGACAAAAGAACAAATCTTAAAATACTACAGTTTTCTATTTTGAATTTCCAAAAAGCTTAACTTGTGTAATAAGTTATTTCAATATCATTTTACAGATTACAGATTGACTTGTCCTCGCAATAGATTCTTCAGACTTTGGAGCGAATGTTACAAAACATTAGGCAATGTAGGCCTTTGTTTCCAAAGACTTCAGAACCAACATCTATTTAGTATTTACAACAACGGTAAGCTAAGAAAACAGCTCTTGATTTTAGACCTTCACATTTGTTATATAGGACGAATTTAATTTTATTATAAATTAACTGTAGCCAAATAATTTTACCTAATATTTGTTAACTTTTCTGTTTTTCTTAGTTTACTATTAAAAGACTATGATAGTGCTATGTAAGTATTCTTTCATCTATTTACAGCTGGAGGGGTCATCACATACAACGATTACTTCAATACTTATCATGGTTTTTCACTTGATGGAGATATATTCAGATATAGGGATATCGGTAAATATGTTTTTTTCGGTCATTTTTGTTGATTAAGACAAGATATGTTATATATGCAAATCTTAATCTTAATGAATTTTGTCAACCAAATAGGAAACTGATAAATAAACAATTTGTTTTATATTTTATTTGTTAAGCTCTTCAAAGTAAAGAGGAAAGATATTATTATCATATATATTGATATAAAGATATCTTTTTGGGGGCATTTTTAAACGTCTTTTAATATCTGAAAAGACCTCTAAAGCAATATGAACTTCAAAGTTATCTAAAAACACCATTACCCTTGAAAATATGAAAGGAATTCTTTTTCATTGAAATTAGATAGCACAAAATTCAGGTTTTTTATTTTTGTTTTCTTTGTTTTACAGCCTACAAATTGTCCTGTCAACGTAAAACGTTCTTCAGACTTTGGAGCAAATGTTACAAACAATTCGGCGATGTTGGTCTTTGTTTTCAAAGACTCCACAACGAACATCTGTTTAGTCTTTACAACAATGGTAAGCATAGATAACAGTTTCCCCCATGTTCAAAATGCTTTCATAATTTTATAGCATTGTAAACAGCAAGCATATCACTTTACCAAATTTTAATCTGCTTTCATTGTATTTTGTCTTTGAAATTTTCGATCAAAAGAAAAAGCTTTGCTTTCTAACAATTGTGTCTTCTGTTTACAGCTGGAGGAGTCATCACATATAATGATTATTTCAATAAGTATCACGGTTTTCCACTGCACGGAGATATATTTAGATACAGAGATATCGGTAAATATAGAATTAAATGAATTTAATTGAAATTTGACAGAGTGCCAATCCTAGGGTATTTTATCGAATCCTTTATCATTCAATGGAAAAACAAATAGCTAACTGTAGCTTACCAATGGATATGTTTTATTTTGGTTAGACGTAAAGTATTCACGAAAGAAATACCTTTATTCTCAAACATACTGATGCATTTCTCTACGTCTTTCTTTACATTCGAAGATATAGACACCAAAATGGCAATTAGAACTGTATACCTCTCAATATGAAAGGAAAATATTTTAGTGTAAATGTCAATCTCTCTCTTTTCTATGTTTTACAGCCTACAAATTGTCCTGTCAACGTAAAACGTTCTTTAGACTTTGGAGCAAATGTTACCAAAAATTTGGCGATGCAGGTCTTTGTTTCCAAAGACTTCACGACGAACATTTGTTTAGTCTTTACAACAATGGTAAGCTTAGAAAACAGCACTTGTTTGGAAAATTAAAGACATAATTTAGTATTTGAATCAAAATAACAGAAACTTCTAAAACAAATAGTTTTAAATATTCATACTAAAACGGTTTTATAATAAAACATCTTACACTATACAAACCATGTTGACATGTGAGTTTAATTAAAAAAAACGTTTATGCATTTAATAACTTTTTCATTTAAGCCTTATCAAGTGACGATGAAACTGCAAAAGATCCACAAAGGACTTCAAGTTCCAGTGCCAAGACATCAGATGCAGATGATGACGACGATGAACGAAAATCGAATTCAGACGATGGGAACAACGATGAGACAAGATCTTATTTAGATGATGGAGACGACGAAACAGACGAATAGTACATTGAAAAGAATTGGTAAAAAATAACCTTTGTTTAGTATGTAGATAGCCACATATAACAGTCAATTCTCAATGTAAAGAATCTTTATTGAAAAATAAAATACTAGAAAAGAAAAAAGATCAATCATTTAAGAAGGTACAGTCAAACTTTATTAATAATTTTGAGATAAATTATTAATTAGCATAGAACAGGTGACAAAAATAAAAAAAACATGCCAAAAACATGGAGATATATGATATCAAAGACCAAATCAAATGAAAAAAACAAATGTATGTTTATCCTAAACTATATAAAAAACTAAAACTGAAAACTCACCGTAAGTTTATTTCAACAATTTGTTAAAATTGTTAAAACAAGCTTGATGGGATTGTTTTTATGTTTGACTAATCAGACTGATACAGGATATTAAAAAATAATACTTTTGAAACATAATAACATCTTTATGATCTTTGCATTTTGTTTTTTACAGTTGTTTATTTTCATTGTAGATACCACAATAAGACGACATTCAAGATGTGTTAGATATATTATCTGAATGCAAATAAAAAAAGTATATAAAAATAAATTATTGTATTACTTATTCGTTTGGAAAAACCATTAGTTCAATCCCTTTATGTTGTCCATGTGTATCTAGTTTAAGGCCTAGGTCTTAAGTGAAAGTTTGTTAAATTCAATACTGGCGGCTATCAAAACTAGTCTCCAGAAATATTGCCATTGATGTCATTCAAGAGATGATGTCGAAAGAATTGATGGAGATTCTGAACTCTAAATATCTTGTTCGTCCTGTAGCAGCATCAAAATGGTCGATTTTTCAACATTTACAGCTAGAAATGGACTATAATCCACGTGTTTATATTTGTACTCCTCAAAGAAATTAGGTTAACTACAACTTAATCCCTCTATTGAAATGTGCAACAATGGAAGATGATCTCTGTGATCAGTAAAATTGACATCTATACAGATGAGATTAACTTGTTCTTGGAAAGAGAAATTTACCTACAGGAAAAAATTACCTGTTGAATTTTCAATTTAAAAAGTCAGATTAGTCTACAATAGAAAGAAGATTAGTGTACAATACAAAGATGACAGTCTTCATTGTAGCTTTGTTTGCTGTAACTGCTACTTGAAATTGTTGGAAAAAATCTTGCTTATTTTGCAGTTTTGAGTTTATTAAGAGCTTAAAAGATACAGATTTGCGCTTTTCATTATTTGTATTTGTCTTTAGTGTAGATTCCATTAAAATGTTAGCCTGTTTCTTGAAGTGAATTAAAAAATACATGAAATATAATATAACATTTACACGATATAACTCATTTTCTTTTACCTCAAATTATATAATTTTAGGTTTGCGTAATTTAATTTTGGTTGTAGTGGGGTAAACTGATTGTCCGAGTAGTAGCTGAATATTATTAAAATTTTGGATTTTTAACTTTTTTTTAATCTTCAGTTTTTTTTTTTGTTATTATAAGATTAAAAATGTTTGCAAGGTAGCTTCATTCTCTTCTGTTTGAGGTCTTCATCATAAATATATGTTTTTTCTTCAAATTCTAATATCTTTTTCACAGGTTATGCTATTATATGTTAATTAAAGCTTAAAACCCTGAAAAAGACAACGACAATCTTTTCCCGAATAAACTCTTATTATCTTTTAAACAAAAATACAGTAAAATCAAAATGTTTAGCTTACATGCTCTGGCTTACATGTATTTTTAAAATCGTCATCTTCGAACTTCCTTTCTATTCTTCAATTGGTCTAAAGAAAAACTCGCATTTTCATAGAAAGAAAAATCTTTTCATGTAATAGCTTTGTTTTTTTTCAATTTGAGATTCACTTTTTTTAACATGCTATGCTATGGTCTTTGATGGTGTAAATATAAATGATATATAAATACAAAGAATTATGTCCTTAGTGTAACATTATATTAAACAGATTTTGATTTAAAAAGTAAGAAACTATCCAATTGGTGGTCATATTATCATCTTTGATGAAGAATTTTCTTCCTTCAGAGTAGGAGTTTTCTTCCTAAAGTGAAGGAGTTTTTTCCTTCAGTGTAGGAGTTTTTTTTCCTTCAAGCAAAAAAATTCATACATATAGCAAGTTAATCTCCTCTGTATAGATATCAATTTTACTGATCACAGTAATCATCTTTCATTGTTGCAAATTTCAATAGAGGGATTAAGTTGTAGTTTACCTATTTTCTTTGAGGAGTACAAATATAAACATGTGGATTATAGTCCGTTTTTAGCTGTAATACTTCAATTCCACATGCACAACACAAATCACGATTGACACAGCTTATTTAACGCAGTTTTTTTTTCAAAAAGACAAAACTACAGGTATATATCTGGTAGTCGATTATGTATTGACTTACTTTGTCATCAATGAGTCTAAGATCAAAAATAACGGAGGACCAAATAATCGACATGCTCAACTTTCGTATTGACAACATTTTCAATTCCAATGGGCCCTACTTGGTACCTATGCTTGCTGATTTGTTTCTTCATTCATATGAAGCAGACTTCCTACAATCACTTCTTGATCTAAAATTCGTAGACCAGCTCTCTCTGATAACTATATGTTATATTGGTGATATCCTTCCACTCGACAATGCTGGACTTGGTGACTTTCTCCATCTTATATAAATCCTCAAGACGTTGAGATTAAAGACACTGCGGATTCTGGGAAGTCTGCTTCATATTTAGATCTAAATCTCTAAATAGACACACAAAGAAGACTTTCAACAAAACTATATGATAAACGTAATCCAACTTTCCAATCGTTAACTTCCTTTTTGTATGGCAACATTCCCCATTATACATCGCTGCTTCTCTCAACTTCATTAAATTTTCCAACCGTTAAATTCAAAATTGTTTAAAGCACCAGATTTCTTTCCTTGTACTGCACAAGGTTAATATCTTCATTGCTGGATTTGGTTCCCTTGTTCAGACAATTTTATGTAAATTCGTGTCAGACAAGTCTGAAGAATAGGCTTGTTCTTACCCTCCAGACTTGGTAACCTCTGGTTCACCAGCGGTGGTTATGAAATATGAAACAAACATGCATAAAATTTCTAATATATTGTCGCTGAAATTTCCGATTGTTAAATTCAAAATTTGTGAAAACACCAGGTTTCTTTCCTTGTAATGCACATGGTCGATATCCTCGGTGCTGGATTTGGCTTCCTTGTTCGAACGTTTTTGTTTTGAGTACTTTTCGTTTTCAACTGTTTTGGAATTTGACCTTCCAATGTTTTGGTTTAAATGCTACTGATGAGAGGTTACTCCTTAAAATATCGATGTATAGCATATCCAAATTAACCGTTTATACCCGCGTTTTGGTATTTGTAATTTTGAAACCACTGGGCGATAACCGCTGCTGGTGGACTAGGGGTCCCCGAGGGTAATTACAAGCCTGGTAGTCAGACTTGTCTGACACGAATTACCATAAAATTTCTAATATATTGTCCCTGAAATTTCCGATTGTTAAATTCAAAATTTATGAAAACACCAGGTTTCTTTCCTTGTAATGCACATGGTCGATATCCTCGGTGCTGGATTTGGCTTCCTTGTTCGAACGTTTTTGTTTTGAGTACTTTTCGTTTTCAACTGTTTTGGAATTTGACCTTCCAATGTTTTGGTTTAAATGCTACTGATGAGAGGTTATTCCTTGAAATATCGATATATAGCATATCCAAATTAACCGTTTATACCCGCGTTTTGGTATTTGTAATAATGCAAAGTGAAAACAAAAGCTGACAGGAACAATAAAAGAAGGATAATCGCATACCATAAAACAATTGATACTGCATGATTATCATTTTTGTTTTGATAACAGCAACTGGTAGAAAACAATTTAAAACAAATGTCAGATGAATTGATTCGCGATTATTTTTAAGACTTTTTTGCTGTTCATTATACTTAGATAATCATCTCAGAACCCCATTTTGTCCCACAATCGTCAGTGTTTTGTTTTTCTTCTGGAGCCTAGGATCAAAATGGAAGAGAATTGCTTGGCAACTCAAAACCCGGTTTAGCCAATTTTTTTCTTCTGAAAAGCCTGAATCAAGTTGGTACCACTACAATCGTATTTTGTCCGACGTGTTTCCCTTGTTTTGCCTTTTATTGTTGGACATTGAGACTGACCATTGCAGTTCGATAGTTTTGTAATCACTTTTATTGATACAAATGAATGGTATTTACCCAAATGAATCTAAATAAGCCAGTCTTCGGATAACAAATCATCAACTGAATGATTTTAGGTCTTCTTTTTCTATATAAGAAGCAAATGGGTACCAAAGGGGTAATAAGATAGCATTATATCGAAAAGACAAAGACAAAATCGATAGTCAAAGACATAACGACGAAACAAACCACAGAACAACAACAAAACACATAACAACATACATTCAGCAACGTGAACTCAAGTAGAAACATGTAAACTCAAGTGTTCCGGAAGAGTAAGTAGTTTCTGCTTGTTATAGCACGCCGTCACGTTGCCAAAGATCGATTTAATGTTCGTCAATTCAGAAAGGATGACATTAAAAACTCTTTGACAAACCAACATCTGTACTCATTTGAGAGATAGAAATACCGTAGTTGTTTACAAGCGCATGATGTCCCCGTAAAAATTCTTGAGTGATTACAACAACCTGGAAGCTAGGTACATGTACCCTTGTGTTAACAATTTGCTGGTCAGCCGTGTCGTTGTACTCCCCACATGCCCTGGAATAACGAACCAATTGTGAAACGTATACTCCATATGCTTGAGCGGACGGAATGTCGCTTCATAGAAAGGGGAAGTTGTGTATTGGAAAGTTGAAGTCATCACGTTTGTCATAGTGTTTTGTACAAGGCTTCCTAGTGTGTCAATTTCGAAATAAATAAACCCAAATATGAAGCGGACCTTCTTTATCTCAAGTTCCTTTTGATATATGAGATGTTAATAGTCACCAAATTGAGGATTGTTAGTGAAAGGACATCATAAATATAACGAAAAATTGAAGGATAAAGCAAGTCTGCGGTCCTCTTTGTCAAGATGTGATTGTAAGAAGTCCGCTTCATATGAATGAAGCAACAGCAACAATTCGGACAACAATGGTGCACAATTTGTGCCCATTGAAATACCTATTGTCTGCTGATAAACACGACCAACAAACTGTACAAATATGTTGTCGATAAGAAAAGCGAACATTTCTATTATTTGATCTTCAGTAAATATGTTTTTCTTACTAGACTCTTGGTTGACAAAATATTTTTTTAATCGATTACCGAATACTTTAACCTGCGTTTTCCGTTCCTTTTGATAACGCTTTGTTCAATCAACTGTGCCACACCAGATTTTAATTGTGAATGTGGAATTGAAGTATATAATGTAGAGAAATCAAAAGTGTTGATGCCATTAGAAGATGAAAATGACTTAGAATGGAGAATTTCCATCGGTTCCTTAGAAGTTTCGGTAATCCACTCTTTCAATAGAACCTAAAGGGTCATGGAAAGGTATTATATTTTGGTGTCGTGACCAGCACATTAATCAAGACCATTATCAACCATAGACTTCGAGTGAGTAAACTAGGAAGACATACAAGACTGAAGATATACATTACATAGCTAGAAGACAGATCACACCTCAAACACTGACACTAACACCTATGTAATGAGGAATGCATAAGAACAAACAGAATAGAAAATCATGAAGAATTGACACATCAGCTTTTCAAAATGGGGAACAGGACAATGAATGCACCACACACACCCAGAATCTTTAGAGGAAAACGACCAGCAAATACCATCAAAATATTACAGACATCAATATCAGGGTCACTTGGTCATTATCATCGATCGAACATTTGAAGTAAATCCGACTTATTCCAAGCAATGAGCCGGAAACATCGAACAACATGCACAAATGACAGCTCTGACGAAGGAAAATTAGCCGACAACTGCACATGTAACATGTACTATATTGGTAGCGACATCCATTCAAATGTATACAAACGAGGTTAAAGTGAAGGGACAAAACCATTTTCTTGTCTTATAACATTCAAACATAGATAAGACAAAAGAATCATAACATTTTGCTCTTTAGCATTTATTTGACTTAGTTGTCTGTTGAGTGCTTCTCAGACGTTGCTGTTGATCTATAATGCTTTACTGTTACTTTCCAGGGCCTCAAAACTTCATCGTTGTGTAACTTTTTGTCTATAATACAAGAGAACAATTATAGCAAAACATAGCACATTATTATTAGCTAATATTTTAAAATTAAAAATATGCCAAGAAATATGTCATACAGGACTAAAAAACATATTGACAATATTGTTAAAATGTATTTGTTTTCCATGCATTTTTGATAAATCATGTAGTCTTATCTACATTAAAAACTCTACAAAAATAAATACGTACGGTAAAGTTCGGATGGTTTAAAAAGTCCATGCAGTTGGGAAAAGCATATAAAAACATGCTTGTTTTTTCTCATACATTTTCTCCATAGTCTGTAAAATCGTCGTAGAGTTACTTTGAGTCGATAAGCTGTCGAAATAGACAAACGATAATTCATTTCCAAATATGTAATACAAATTACTTTGAGGAGTAAAAAATATTAAAAAGCATGAACACAGACTAAGTACTGCTATCGCTTACGTATACATGTTACGCTGACATTTTATAGAATAAATAGCTCAGCAAATTGCAAATTGGTCGGACTAGCCCCTAATCTCGGTCCTCCAAATTATTTTTTTCCCAACCTACATTTCTCAACATCATATGTTTTGTTACCAATTTCATGCTCATCGCACTTGTATAATCTTAATAGTGTTTTATTGGCGTAAAATACACACTCAAACTTGGCGGATGTTTGTTAATAAACTGACCTTTTATATACTATACACGGCAGTGATATGGTAGATCCTTCAGATGTGTCATTCAATTAAAAATGACATTGAGTATTAAAATATTCTAAATTAACTGAAGTGAATTGTAGTTAAAACTCTTTAAATGTGCTCTTTTTACTTAGTTCGTACATAAATAACAAAAAAAATGAAATTCTTACCAGTTCCGTTATAAACAAAATTATGACTATTTAGATTCTGATTTATCTGAAGACTTCTAGATATATCATCATCGACTGGTCGTTCATAGATAACAGCTGCCTTTAATATATCTTGCTTTTGGAGTTGTTTTAAGCAACCTTTGGTGTCATCATATTCAAACATACAGGTTGTCACATATCGAATAAACCGACGTCTTCTTATTTTTAATTTGTAAACTGAAAAAAAAATCACTAATGAATATTTGAATATTAACCATATATAAATCTATCTACATTACATTTTCTTTCCTCTCTGAAAAAAAATCTTTGCTTGTCAAAAAAATGATAAAAACCTTTTTTATAAAAACAAATCTAAATAAAGGTAATAACAAAACTACCGAACTTGAATGACCAATCTCATAGTCCAGAGAAAATGACAAAAACGAATCAGTCATACCGGAGAATGAACTGTATTCTTTTTTGGACAATTTCGCGTAATTGAAAAATCACTACTACTGTCTGTTTACGGCATTAAGGTCTATGATAACAGATTTTACAAACTAATTATTCTAAAAGTACTACACATTAAAAAAAAGATGTGAAATAATAATAACAAAAAGCAGAGGTACCAATGGTGCAACTTACAATTATGTTGATATACCACTCCTTTTCTTACAAAAGTAACACCAAGCCCATAGCTTCTGCCGAACCGACGGAAAGCATGTCGCCCACTGATTAGTCCTTTCTGTCTAAATTGCTTGAGGCAGTCTTCAACCTCGTTTGATTTTGTACACTGCCTCAGCTTTTTGTAAAGTTTCTTGTGGTCACAACGAATCTTAAAATCTAGGAATTGCAATTTTTGGTAAGAAAGGAGTAATAGAATAATCAAATAACATGTATCATCAATATCCTGAACAAAAGGAGTAGGGGCGATAAGGCCTGTTTTTGGCCTAAAATTCTACCGAATTCTAAACCTTTGAATACTGTTGTCAGATGATGATAAAATATTTATTTAATATCACAAAAATGAGAAACTTAATATATTTTTAATTTTTGAATGATTGTTTTGGTAAACGATATGAGTGAAAGTGACCTTCATTCAGAAAATCACGAATTTACATCAATTTTCAGAATCTTTAAGATACATTTTGGATTAGAAAAGTATCTGCGCACACAAGAAACAACTAAATATTTTTACAGATTGTTTAAACAGCTTATATAAACCTTTCTAAAATATGTGCGGACGATGTTTCCTGGTCCAAAATGTACCATGAAAACGACCAAAATTTCTCATATCTTGTCATTTCTGCTAAAATCATTAGAATTATGACGTCATTATTACGCTTCAACAATAGATTTTAATTTTATTAGACATGTTTTCTTTTTAGGCAGGGCTTATGCTATATTGTAACCAGAAATGGACATTTTCGCATAACCTTCACATTTCTAGGCTAAATAAGGGTCTTATCGCCCCTACTCCTTTGTAAATTCAATATTCTTTGCAATGTTCATTAGAGATCAATATATTAATGTGTCACTCATATTTCGTGTAAGAAAATGTAAAGAATAAGCTTCTGAACTGAAATATCCATCTCATAATTATCCAAGAAAAAAATCTAATGACATACCGTAATGGTCCTGACTTGGTACAAACATTTTTAAAAAATGGTGGGTGAAACTAGGTATTATTGTGCTTAATTTCCCATTGCAATCTTACGGTCCAAAACCTCAAAGCAAGAATGGTTGTATGATGTTAATGGGATAGTTGTAAGAACATTGAAGTATAAAAAATAAACGAAATCCAAATCAATAGATAAATTTAAGGCCATCGCGTATCATTTCAATTAATTCTAGTTTTCTTACATGATTTTTTATACAGAATACCACGTCCGACCAGTCTTACACCGAGTCGGCGAAACTGTCTAAAGACTGGTCCCACAACAATCATACCGAGAGTTCTATCTCTGTTCTGTGTTTTACGTTTAGGTTTCGTTAATCTTTCTATGCATAGACAAAAAATTGCTCCTTAAGTATTAGATAGCTACAAATGTAAATATCTTTTTCGATTAAACATCTAACGCAGACTAGCCCTATCTTATAAATCTTTCTTTCAAATCAAGCCCGTTTTAATTCAAACGTACAAGAGGCTCCCAGGAGCCTGAATAGCTCACCTGGTCTTGATGTCAACCCTATGAAAAACTTTGTCGAGCTGAATAAGCTGAACATTTAAGCAAGCAACAGCTTATCTCTATCTGCAATAGTTTTCATTCTATAGGCCAAAAACACTTTTTTTGCCTTTAAGGGGCTGTTACGCCTATAAGGGGTCATCTGACAACTTGGACCCTATGGAGACTTTTGTAGAGCTAAATGAGCTGAACATTTAAGCGAGCAACAGCTTTTCTCCATCTGCAATAGTTTTCATTTTATAGGCCAAAAACACTATTTTTCGCTGTTAAGGGGCTGTAACCCCTGTAAGGGGTCTTCTGACAACTTCCACCCTATGAAAAACTTTGTAGAGCTGAATAAGCTGAACATTTAAGCAAGCAACAGCTCTTCTCTATATCTGCAATAGTTTTCATTCTATAGGCCAAAAACAATTTTTTTTTGCCTTTAAGAGGCTGTAACCCCTATAAGAGGTCATCTGACAACTTGGACCCTATGGAGACTTTTGTAGAGCTAAATGAGCTGAACATTTAAGCAAGCAACAGCTTTTCTCCATCTGCAATAGTTTTCATTTTATTGGTCAAAAACACTATTTTTCGCTGTTAAGGGGCTGTAACCCCTGTAAGGGGTCTTCTGACAACTTCCACCCTATGGAGACTTTTGTAGAGCTAAATGAGCTGAACATTTAAGCAACCAACAGCTTTTCTCTATCTGCAATAGTTTTCATTTTATAGGCCAAAAACACTATTTTTCGCTGTAAAGGGGCTGTAACCCCTGTAAGGGGTCTTCTGACAACTTCCACCCTATGAAAAACTTTGTAGAGCTGAATAAGCTGAACATTTAAGCAAGCAACAGCTTTTCTCTATCTGCAATAGTTTTCATTCTATAGGCCAAAAACAATTTTTTTTTGCCTTTAAGGGGCTGTAACCCCTATAAGAGGTCATCTGACAACTTGGACCCTATGAAGACTTTTGTAGAGCTAAATGAGCTGAACATTTGAGCAAGCAACAGCTTTTCTCTATCTGCAATAATTTTCATTCTATAGGCCAAAAACACTATTTTTTGCCTTTAAGGGGCTGGAACCCCTATAAGGGGTCATCTGACAACTTGGATCCTATGGAGACTTTTGTAGAGATAAATGAGCTGAACATTTAAGCAAGCAACAGCTTTTCTCCATCTGCAATAGTTTTCATTTTATAGGCCAAAAACACTATTTTTCGCTGTTAAGGGGCTGTTGTAACCCCTGTAAGGGGTCTTCTGACAACTTCCACCCTATGGAGACTTTTGTAGAGCTAAATGAGCTGAACATTTAGGCAAGCAACAGCTTTTCTCTCTCTGCAATAGTTTTCATTCTATAGGCCAAAAACACTATTTTTTGCCTTTAAGGGGCTGTAACCCCTATAAGGGGTCATCTGACAACTTGGACCATATGTAGACTTTTGTAGAGCTAAATGAGCTGAACATTTAAGCAACCAACAGCTTTTCTCTATCTGCAATAGTTTTCATTTTATAGGCCAAAGACACTATATTTTGCCGTTAAGGGGCTGTAACCCCTATAAGGGGTTATCTGACAACTTTGACCCTATGGAGACTTTTGTAGAGCTAAATGAGCTGAACATTTAAGCAAGCAACAGCTTTTCTATATCGGCTATAGTTTTTATTCTATAGGCCAAAAACACTATTTTTCGCTGTAAAGGGGCTGTAACCCCTGTAAGGGGTCATCTGACAACATCAACCCGATGGAGACTTTTGTAGAGCTAAATGAGCTGAACATTTAAGCAAGCAACAGCTTTTTTCTATCTGCAATAATTTTCATTCTATAAGCCAAAAACATGAAAAAATGCTTTTTTTCACCTTTAAGGGGCCGTAACCCCTATAAGGGGTCATCTGACAATTTCGACGAAATGAAGACTTTTGTAGAACTTTTGATCTTGAAGCAGTAGGGTGGCATCAGATTTCATCTATCTCTTAAGTTTTTTGAATTAGAAGCCAAAAACAGTTGTCTGACCCCCCTGGTCTATTTTTAGTAACGGCGGCCACGTCTTTTGATGAATCAAAAATCGAAACAAAACTTTAGTGCAGGACATCCTAAGGATCAATCATACTAAGTTTCGTTAAATTCTGTTCAGTAGTTTTAGAGGAGAAGATTTTTGAAAAATTGTTAACAGACGACGACGACGACGACAGACGACGACAGACGACGACGACGACGGACGCCAAGTGATGGCAATAGCTCACTTTGGTCCAGGTGAGCTAATAAAAAGGATATGAATGGCAGATAGCAACAAACAAAATGATTCTTCGTTACGATTTTCACTTTATTATTTGATTCTCGTCGTGCATTATGTTACTAATAATAATTATTTTAACAAACATTGGTTTGAAATTTAAGGGCTAGTTAAGGTATTTTAAATTAGGTGTTACGATTCCTAAATTCATGCCTAAAATTTCTCATTTACGGTATGATTCAAAGTACAGTACAATCAATTTGCATTATATTCATTGCAATACATTATTATATCTTCATACCACTTTTCTTAAAAACTCATGTCGCAACTAAAATGTTTAATCATACCATGATCAACTGGTTTTTCATAAGCTACAGCTGCCTTTAAAATATCCTGCTTTTGTAGTTGTTTAAGGCATCCTTTGGTGTCACCATATTCAAACATACAGGAAGTCATGTATCGAATAAACCGACGTCTGCGTATTTTGAATCTGTATACTGCATTGGCAAAAATGAAATAAACAACGTTAGGGAAGCATTTTTTTTAATCTATCTGTAACATGTAAGAATAAAAATATATACTTAACATTAAAATAGTTAATATTATATAACATTTTACGAAAAAGTCATAATTCTAAGTCATAATAGTTGAATAAAATAAGATAAACCATGATTGGTAAAAGATTTGATGACCTTTTGTATAAAGGATTCAACGAACTTTGTTGAAATTTGGTGCAACAACTTACAATTGTGTTGATAAACCATTCCTTTTCTACTAAAAGTAACACCAAGCCCATAACTGCTACCAAACCGACGGAAAGCATGTCGTCCACTGATAAGTCCTTCCTGTCTCAAATCCTGGAGGCAGTCTTGAACTTCGTTTGATTTTGTACACTGTCTTAACTTATTGTATAGTTTATCATGGTCACAACGAAGCTTGAAAACTAAAAAAACATTTATGGTGTAACATAAAGTAATGTTACAGATCTGGCAGATATTCCATATTCTTTCGTTTTTAATATTATTTCAGAGTTTGGCTTTAGTGCCGTGTGGAGGTCGTAGAAAGCTTCCCCGTGCTTCAGTTGTATGTTCTTATATATTTTCGAGTACTGGAATATGTGGTGGAAAGGCACAGTTGACATATTTCCAAAATTTTACAACGTTTGGCTATTTCTATAAAATTTGGCAAATTAATCTGTTGGGTCATTGTTGTAATAATTTTGGCTTCTGTTTTTTGTTTTATCAAATCTACTATTCTACCGGTTTTCCATTTTTTCTATTCCTAGCGTGTCTGATGAAGGTTAATCCAGAAAAGCGCTTCACACGCAGTGAAATTTGAATGTTGTATATTGATGAAAATCATTTCAATATGTGGATCGTGTCTTTCTGGCAGATATTCCATATTCTTTCGTTTTTAATATTACAAACATCTACGTATAGTTAATAGCGTGGTAGAATTTGTTCATTCGGTGTTCTTTTTAAGATTCAATGGGACGGAACACATATTTGGTGGAAGAAAATTCTATGAAAAGTTCAAATCGTGGTATTTTAATACATTATTTTTGTTCAATAGAATACACTTTATTCATGTATCACTACAATACAGATTCATTTTGTGAAAATTTATGCATACACTTATTTCTTTCCAATTTTTAAACTTAGGTAAGCAAGTGATTGTAGTGTTGAGATAAAATCATACAATTACCTGCTTAGGAGAATCAATCTCTCAAACGTCTTATTCCAACACACAAATTGCAATTGTAACCAACTTCTACTTACAGGACCGTTCATACAGAATGCCACGTCCGACAAGTCTAACGCCAAGCCGACGGAACAGTCTAAAGATTGGTCCGACAACTATCTCACCAACAGCAATTTTCTTCCTCTTTATTGTTTGCTTGGTTTCCCTTAATTTTCCTGTAACGTCAAGTAACTTATTGTATACTAGCAACTTAGTCTAGCTCCGGTTGACAAGTATTAGTAAATCATTTGCTGGTGAGTGTAAAAAGTTTCAATGTTTCAATGGTTAGTTTTCGATGGTTTCCATCAAGTTCACCTCAAGACAATATTTTAATATATATTGAATATAGCACGTTTTTAGTTTGAGCATTTGACTTTTCTGGTGGAGTGTGCTCATTGTATGGTTTGGGTTTTTTATTAACACCATTAGATGATGATGATGATGATGATGATGATGATGATGATGATGATGATGGTTTGGGTTTTGATGGTGGTGGTGGTCGTGGTGGTCATATTTTCAATAATAGATAACTAATTTTCAAATTGTGTGCAGTCTTTCAAATATACAATTTTTAAAATTCTATAGATGTCTGTTGTTGATCTGTTTTTAAACCAATTTTAATATTTCAATAGAAGAAAATTAGATGTGGAATAAGTGTACGCGACACAACCTTCAATATAAACGTAAATTTAAAACATCCACAATGGAAAACAGCCAGCAGCCTTAAATTTGACTTGTGGTCGCTGCTCCCTGTTTTTCAATTGGCCCCTGGATTGAAAATAAACTACATATGATTCAAGCCTAATCCTTAAGTTCAATGAAAGACCCTCCTCTTGACAAAAAACAATTAACATAAATTCGACTAAATACAAACATAAGCTTTGATAAAGATTTGATAACATTTCAATGTTAATATTCTTTCCAAATATACTAAAGCATAATATTTCTGAGGATTAAGTAAGAGGTTTTCATATGACCAGGATGATAAGTCTAAATCTTAAGTTAAAAGTTTTTTGCGCCTTAAAACCTGCTGGTTGTAGTATAATAATATTGTTGTTAGCTTTATATATTCTTGGATTATCCTTGAGGTTACTGGTAACAAATGTCAATTTGTTTTTAAGTTAGACAATAACTTTAAACCATGGCTTATCGATGATGATATTGTAATTCATGTACTTCTGACAGACGTTTGACGTTTAAGGTAATAAAGTACTAGAAAATCCACAGAATAAATTCTTAACCTTAACAACTATCAAAACTTACCATTAATAGCATTTGAACCCGGTTCGAAAAGATTTCTTAATATTTTAAAACACGCATCTTTATTTTTGAGCCTTCGCATGCATAGCCTTAATTTTCGGTGGAAAATATCTTTTCTGCAGATGAGACGATATTCTGGAACAAAAAAATTATGCATAAAACTTCAAAGCTAAATAACAAAACTACGAGTACAGACGAGTAAATATGTCGGTTTGACATGAAATGTTTGAATTAGTTTGATAGAATTGACATTCACTAAATTGAACCTTGGCATTATTACTGGCAGAAATTGTTTTACCACACGAGTTTCCTATCGTTTAGACTTGAGCTCAAGTGAGTTATATTGTGTGTCATTATTTATGTTATGTTGTGAATTCCAACTTTTTTATTTTTTGTTGTTGTCTCCTAATTTGGACTTGGCCTTTTTTTCGGAGTAACTATTTTAAAATGTATTTTCGGTACTTCTTTGCTTCAAATGAATTTCTATTACAAGTATTTCAACTATGTAAAATATTATTGTAGAATTTCTCAATTTTCATTACATTGAGTTTGTGGATTGAACTATATTCAATCGAAGTTCTTATTCTCGGTGGAAAACCTTTCTGGTTTCTTTTATTCTATTTTTGGAATTTTTAATTAAAAAACATATATTTTAAGCCTATCTATCTTCGATTCTTTTTCTTAAACATAAAAATTACTTTTTCTATGAAAAATAAAACTTCGCCATTTCACTCTCTTATTTTCTGTAGAACTAGTAAATGGGTTAGTTGTCCCAAGAATTGCTTGTTTCTGAAGCTGGTGCAGACATAATAGTATATCAGGATATTTCTGTTCACACACTGTCAAGTAACGCACAACTACCGACTGCTTTACCATATAACTGTAAACTAAATCAAACAATTAAATATACATTACAAAACATAAAAGTAGCAAGAATTAAAGTCTTTTCAGATTTGGATTTCTTTTTGTTTTTCACTTCATTCACAATTGGCATAAATCGATTAAAGTCGATACGTACCATTTACTTAAATACATAAAATTAAAAATTAAGACAATTATTCGCTATTGGGATATTAACTAGCATCCGGGCTTTTACAGTATGAAATAGTATTATTCTACCACCACAAGATGGCAAAGATGTTTTTGTTAAAAAAAAAATAGTATTGAGATATCATTTTATCAATGCAAACTCACTCAGTTTATCATAGACTAATCCCTGACCAGTAAAAGTAACACCCAGGCCTAATCCACAGTCTTTAAGTTTAGGTTTCTGAGCAGGGCCTATCATATTCTTTTGACGTAATCTCATTAAGCATTGATACCTATCCCCTGTCTTCGGAATACATAATCTTAGTATCTTGTAGACTGCCCTGTAGTCTGACCGAATTTCATAGTCTAGGTAAAAGTAGATAAAAGGTAACGACAAAATTATCGAACTGGGATGTCAAAGAAGAAAAGACAAAACAAGGCAGAGACATACCAGAGAATTGAAGATGGCAATGGTCCTGACTTGGTACAGGCATTTCAAAAGAAATGGAAGGTTGAGCAAGGTTTTAATTTCTTTATATATTTTCTTATATTTTCAATGTTTTGGTAAAAAAGAAGGTTGATAGTATATTGCTGCATTGCAATTAAATTGTTTCATAACTGAAATAAAATTAAAACTATTAGAAAAACAACATGAACAATAGCATTTTGAAACTTTTGTTTGTTTTGTTGATCAATGTAGTGCAACAGCTATGGTTTTGCAGTTCATTTGTCGTTCATATCTCAGTATTTTTGTTTCTAAATAGACGATAATAAGTAAGCTATGTCTTAATAGCATAAACGTTAAACCAATAAAATACATGTATGTCATGTATGTAAATACTTACATTTATGTTTATACAAAATTCCATTGCCTTCAAGTTTCAATCCAAGTTTCCGATACAGATAGAAAATCCTTCCCACACGAATATTTTGAATGTGATGATGATTGCCCTTAGTTTCTTCCAAACTTTTACCATGTCGGCTTTTGTCATTTTTAACGTGTTTCCTTATTTTATTATTATATATAGTTCTAGTGTTTGAATTCTTGTCAATGTGTTCACCCTGATATAATGGACTTACGTTACTAGTTGTTTGCTTAACATTAAATATCCCCATGTGGTTTTCAATGTTCATGTTACTAGTGTGTATAGTGTCGACATGACTTACGTGATGTGTAATTCTTGTACCACTAGGTTGGTGATAAATATTAACATGTTGATGGTTGTGATCAATTTTATCATGGTGAGTGTTATGTTCAATATTGCCATGTTGAGAGTTGTCGTCAATTTTGTCATGTTGAAAGCTTTGCTCACCATTACCATAATGAGTGTTTTGCTTAATAGTGCCAAGTTGATAGTTGTGCTCAATATTAACATTTTGAATCTTGTGCTTTTTGTTATGGTGGATGTTGTGCTTACTGTTAACATGCTTGGTGGTGTCTTTAATGATTGCATGTTCATTGTTGTGATCAGTGAGCATAACACTGCCTTTGCCCATTGTGTGAATATTGTTTGTATGAGGATGTCTGTTAGCTTTTGAGAAGTGTTTTGTTATTAAATTTGTCTTGATCTGTTTTAGCTGATGTGATTTGCCAAGCATGCCATTATTTTGACATTTTCTGACACATCCTTTTGTTGTGTTTGTAGCCTCTTCGCACAGTGTCATGTACTGCATAAATCTCCTACGAAAAACGTGAATCTTCATATCTGCAAGAAAAAGTAACTTACTTATTCATAATTTTCTCATATGTCAACAAATAGGAAAGAGATCTACCGCAAATTGACTCTAACAAAATATTGATAAAGGGGAGCATGTCCCTGTGAAAAAAATAAAAGATTCCGTCTCTTTGTTATGATATTATGAAAAGAATTTCCAAAAACAATGGTGGTCATACTTTTTTTATATAAATTACTCGTAAACCAATGTTATATTAAGGTGTAAACTATGCTTATAGAACATTGTGCATTTCGTTAATATCATATATTAGTTTTGATTATCCAGTTTCATATAAAAGATGAAAAGAACAAAAATAAATAAGACTGCATAATTACTAAACACTCACATGTCTCTTCGTAGATGATTCCATGTTTTACAAATTTGACTCCTAAACCGAAGCCTTTTCCATATCTTTGATAAACTTTTCTCTGTCCTATGAGATTGCTGTCATACAACCGTGGTAAACATTTGTTTATATTGTCAAATATTGCAATGCATCCTTTCATTGTCTGGTAGAAGTTCTCAAAGCTACTGAGTATCTTATAATCTGAAAACATAAAGGAAATCAGTTTATCTTAATATTTATTAGAGTTTTCATTATCCCCCCAAAAAACACCAAAAAAATCAAGTCTCGCTTTTTCTTGAAAATAAAAAGGCATGACCAAGAAAACATCCTAACCCTCCTCCCCATAAAAATCAAATGGTTGCTCCCTTACATTGAACGTTTGGGTTTTTTTTGTTTTTTCTGTTTTGTTTTTATTAACAGGTGGGTTTTGTTTCATTTTTCGGGAACACACTTGTCATGTGACCATACAAGTCAAAAAGTAAAAATGCAAAACAAAATGTAGAAAGGTCAACAATTAAATCTTGAACTTAATTTTTAATACTTAATAATTGAACAATTTTATGTACACCAACTACACCATAACAAATACAATTTTACAATGATGAATATTCAAAAATATAGTCTGAGCTGGTGACACTAATGTTTTATCTGAAATAAAAAAGGGATCTTATATGTATATTTTATTCTTTTAATAAGATGTTATGGTTATATGTTGGCCTCTCTTGCACAATCTATTGTAATTTTGGTATATTTTGAATCCATAGATTCAGAAAACAAGCCTGGCGAGCTTTATGAACATATTTTTGCCCTTTAGACGATTAAGTCAAATCTTTATTGTCAGGATTTGTTCAGCAAAAGTGTTTTTTTTTTCTACTTAAAATGGGATGAAAACGAAGTCTTATTGGTTGCTTTCTAATATTTGATATTTTTTTAAAATTTGCGGTTTTTGAGGTAATAGTCATTAGGATAACCTTAGCCCTTTGTGTTGCACAATAATGTTTGTACAAATACATACAGTTAGATATGTCTATGAAGAAATATACTAGATACTTACAAAATCCCTTATAAAGAAATCCTCGACCGTATACTCTTAAACCTATTTTGTTGATTAACAGTATGTAATGCTTAGTTCTTGGTGCAACGTTATTAGAACCATCTGAAAAGTACAATTTATCATTTAGGTATTGGTCGAGACAATGTATAACAGATATAGTTTTTAAAAAAAATAATCCTTCATGTACCAATACCTAGAATAGTAAAATAAAATAAAAACAAAAGCAAACAAAACACTTAAACTTAAGGTTAATACAGACAGGTGTCACATGACTTTTGTACCTTTAAAAGTGCAAAATTTAAGACCAACATCTATAAAGTCAATAATAAAAAATAGAATATTTGAATTTATTGAAATGAGTAATAAATATTTAATTGTTTAACAATTGCATCAATTGTTTCTTTAATAATGCAATTTTTGACCAAAACAAGGGAGATAACTCACTTCAAAATTACTCTCAATTTACAATTGAATTGAATAGTAGACAAAAATCTAAGCTGGTGACCCCCTGTTTTCTATGTTTTATTTTAATATATAGGTAAAAATATAACTTTTGACAAAATAAAAACAAGATCCTATTGTAAGGAATTTTTCTGAGACATGATTTTATGCCTAAAATTTGGACTTTCCTAATAATCTATTGTAATTCGGGCATACTTAAACCACTTATATTGCAAAAACGAGCGTGGTGACCTATCCTTATTTCTATTTTAAATAAATGATATTAATAACATGTTTCATTTTAGACCATAAAATCAAATGTTTAATGACAGATTTTTTTTCAGTATAGGTGTCCACATTAACCTTAATTGAATCAGATTTAAAAAAAAATTAAAAACATGTTGGGAAATCATAATGTGAAAAATCGAGTCATGACACTATGGGACGTACCATTTAACTTGAAGGGGGCCTTGGTTTTTTCCTAAAAAAAGATATTCTGAAAATTATTTTTGATGAAATAATATTTTGGCAGCTCAGGGTAAGAAAAAAATATTCTGAAGAAGGATTTCTTCTAAAAAAAATAATGCTGAAAATGAAAAAAATATTCTGTCGTGACGCCTTCTAAAACTAAATATTTTGTCCACGTTCTGCATGGAAAAAAAATCTGATAAAACAACCCCCCCCCCCCTTTCATGTTAAATGGTACGTCCCTATAAACCAGAATCTGAATAGTCGTTTCATATTTTTAGATTTTTTTTTTATTGATTCTTTTACATTACTCACAGAGCTTATAATTCAGAAATGACGTATGTAAACTTCTGATGCATGTTTTAACTTTATGGAACACCTGCATGCATCTTTTCCATTTCTTCTCAAATAAACGTCTATTACATGCAAGGATATAATCTGAAAACATAACAAAACTCAAAGAAACCGTATTGACTCTTCTAATAATTTTGATGATATTTATTCGATTTGGTTTTCAGTGATGTGATAAAGATATAAGATAATAATTCTTAAGAGTCGTTTATATGTCGTATTAACATACTTTTTGTGCGTAGTGGGGGACTTTCATCACCTAAAACCACATGGTTTTTTTTTAATAACGTATCAATATATCTTCAGGAAAATTGACCTGTTAAATGTGAATACTTTTATTGTAATCACATAGAGTAGATTACATGTTAAACCTTGGAGTGAAAGTTGTCGGTGTTGAGTCTAAAATTATTTGGTTTTACCAAACACTTCAATTTGAATTTTACGTGCGTCATAATAAACTTTAACTCTATTAATATGTTATTAGTAGGCGACTAGGTAATAAATCATATTTTCCACAGGTGTTGGTCTCGAAGCTCTGTATTATTCTTTTATAAACCTTTCTGATCCGTACATAGAAAAAAAGATTTATGATCCTAAATATAACGAAAAATAGGCTCAGCACATAAACCATAAGCCACAGAAAAATGGCAATAACAATGTGAGGGTAGGCCTGAAAAAATAGGGTAGGTAGGAAAACACACATGTGTTGTTTTATTTTTGTCTTATTAAGGTTTACCATTTCCATCCAGCTTCACCGATCTGTCATTAATGGTAACATCTGCATTCTTTAAAATAGCATGTGATTGATGAACTTTTGTCAAAAATCCCTGGGTTTGCAATTGCTTTATACATATATCTATTCCTTTATAGTTGTTCTCACAAACAGTAAGATATTTGATGAACAGTCTTCTTTTTATCAGGATTTTATATGCTGAAATTATTTAAAAAAAACGGTTTTTAATTACAATTGGGGAAAATCAGTTTATATATAAAAAGAATAAAAAAACAAAATTGGAATGCTAAGAAAATACACGATCTCAATAAAAACATCCTGTATCTCTAAGATAATTTTTGGAAATTATCAAACATTAAAGTTCCATGTGTAGGATTTGAAAATACAAAGATAATATTACTCTTTTAACACAATGTTATGATGCACTTATTTATACTATCAATATATATTCATTACCATTTTTGTTGTAAAAGATTCCCTTCCTTTTGAACATTACACCTAGTCCAAAACAAAGACCGAATCTTCGGTAGGTATGAGCTCTCCTAAGTATCGCCTTTCTTACAAAGGACTTTAAACAGTCGAGAACATTTGTCTGTTTTACACATTGCTTCATCTTAAAAACTGCCTTATTATATCCACAATTCAAAGGAAAATCTAAAAAAGAACATAAGCCAATGCACCACTTCGTATAAAATAATTAGTAAAAAAACAAAAATACATCCAAATTAAACGTTAGCTTAGTAAAGTTCAAAATACAAAACCATATTCAAATACCTTACCAGGTCCCAAATATGATATTTTGTGAATCCGTAATGCCTGTACAGACCAAAACAATTTTTATTGGTTCAAATAAATTGCTTTAAAACCAGATGCTTCCATTAAAAGACTTAAAATCAAACTTAGATCTACACATTTATTTTAATTTCTGGAAAACAACGTGCAGCTGTAAATCCTAAAAAAGATGTGTGCCAAAGACGATGAAAAACCCCAACGGAACTGAAAGAGTGAATGAACGAACAAAACAAACACAGCATCTTGCACAAGAAAATATAAAAGGGACGTGCGTTTTTTGCTTTTTAGACCCATAGGACTGCTCGGAGACGCTCTTGCAAAAAGTTTTTAAAAAAACAACACCAAACAGTAAATAAATACGAAGAGTTAAGAACAATAAAACATACAAAAACAAAGTGGAACCCAAACAATAACTATGATCAACATATTATGCCTGGCCTAGTCAGTCATAAAGTTAAAGTTTTGACAGTTTTGTTATTTCCACTACACGGTCGTTATACTTGTCCTGCGACAACATGTTTTCTACCGATGTTTCTGCTTGTTTTCTACCGATGTCCTAGATTTCTACCGATGTGATGATGAAAAAAACAAACTTGGCAGACGATTTTTTCCAAACAATGATACCTGGCAATTATGGCACTTATAAACAAGTTAATTTAATTTACATTATTTTTTTTCTAAGTCTGAACATAAAAAAACAGTAAGGTATTGTTTATTTTGTCCAGCAAGCGACAATTTCCCTTTTTTCAGATAAACATGAATATCTGTTTTAAATTACCATTCACTGGGCTGAAAATTATGCTCTATGTTCTAAATTATCGTTCCTTTTTAAAGATATTTCCCTTTTCATTACAAATGGTATAATTTTGATTTTTCGATCATTTTTCAAAACATTATGGTCCTGGTTTTCTAATGATGTGTCCTGGTTTTCTACCGATGGTCCTGGTATTCTACCGATGTGATATATTAATTGACATATCATCATGTTCATTACAAATTGTAAAACTGTATCTTTTATTGCACATAATATTGATGATAAAAAGAATATGGCGGTTCATGAGCAATTGCGCGCGGCAAATGCTTAAAATAGGTCATTAAAATCTTAAACAAACTCGAAAACATTAAGGGCTCGTATCGTTAATAAAATTATCATACAGTATAAACACAATTTCTTATGTGACATGAACAATGGCCATATGAAAGAAAGACAGTTCATTCTGTTTGCTTATGGCTGCCATTCCTTTCTAAACAGCCATTAGTTTAAATATAAATATACTTTATTGCGTACAAACCCCAAAGGTCTACAAACACGAACAAACAAAAACAATGAACATATAATTATAGACACATAGTACAAATACAGCCAAAGAATGAAACAGTAGCATTTACAAATATGTGTGTACATGTATTTGACAATTGTCGCAACTCAAATGATTGCTTTACAAAAGGGCAAAACATCCACATATTTGGATTAAGTACAACAATTTATCATTTTCAATAGTGTCAGGCGCGTTAAAATTTGAATATTTTGATTGTATAAAGTCAATAAATGTTTTTCTTATATCATTATTAATTTTACAATAAAAAAGAAATGAGCTTCATCATCAATAATTTTACAGGATTTACACAGTCCTTGATCTCTTGGGATATTTTTATATCTACCAAGTTTAATCTCTAGGTTATGATCACTAATCATAGTTTAGTACGGTTTTTTTTACTATTAAAATTTTGAAGATTTAAATAGTCTGAAATATGAAGTATAAAGTATAATTTTGAAGAGTCATCAAAGCTGGATATTTTATTTATTATAAGTTCATAATATCTTTCTTTAATAGTCTTTTGTTTTCTCTTTTTAAGCTTGATTTGATTTCATTAAAAGATTTATCAACATTCTCAAAATGTTCATAATCTATTTCAAATTTCTTTGTTACAGATATAGCAAAACTATGCCAATTATACACACCCTCTATGTGGAGATTTTTATTTAAAATGAATGCCTCTTTTACAAAAGGGTTTATATCTAAAGAGTTTATTCTAGCAAAATAGATGTAGCAAATTACCTGTACGTTAATAAAAGAGTCTAATGGTAATCTACCAAGTTCAGTTTTTGCAGCAATATAACATGCTGTTTTGCGCACACCCAGAACACTTTTACAAAATTTATTGCGTATTTTTTTTAAAGCTGGCTTATCAGAAAATGATAGTATCAACAATTGTTCCACTTATATTAGATTTGTGAAGTGCTTAATATAATGGGATATAATCCTCCATATACCATATTTCACTGTTATATCTAGATATATTGAGGCTGAGACAGTATGATGAAGCTTCAATGTAAAACACAAGCATTTATGGTGTATGAATGCCATTAAAAACAACCAAAATGTGCAGTTATTTGAATTTAAATCATCGGTAGAAAACAAGGACTCATCGGTGAAAACACAGGCAAGAACATACCTAATCGGTAGAAAACCAGGACTTATCAATTTTTTTAAACCTGTTAGTTATATGAAAAATCAAATGGCTCTTTTACAAATAAACGATCATTTATTGCATATTCTCAAAAAGGATGTATTTAAATGTTAAAAATAAACGTAATTTTTCATATTTCTAAAAAACAATCGGTAGAAAACAAGGATCATCGGTAGAAAACAAGCAGAAAAATCGGTAGAAAACATGTTGTCGCAGGACAAGTATAACGACCGTGCACTAACTATTCATAATTTTGATGAATTGAATTCTTAAGACTTCCTGTCTGATTTGAACAGGTTAATCAGTCACCTGCCCACTTTCGGTGGTTTTCTCCACCATTAAAACTGACTGCCCTATATGACCCAGGTATGTCGAAAAGTGCGTTAACACACACAAAACACAGAGGAGTTGGAACCGACCCATAAACTTCAATGAATTTGTTTAAACGCTTGAACAGTTTATAAATAACGTACATTTTTTATGATAAACAATCCCACGCCCTACTAATTTTACTCCAAGTCTTTCAAATTCGGCAAATATTGTCCAGGAAATTATAGCAGAAAATTTTCTGTAAGAACCTGGAATACAAAAATGGAGTTATAAACACTGAAACATTCAAAGTAAGTAGGAACAAATTAATCTTAACTCTGTTTACTTTTGTCTAGTAATTAGAATAATTGTCGACTTTCATGCCTAATGTTTTCTTTTTTTTCTTCTTCATATTTTCATATTTTTACATATGAGCAGTGTATTGTGGTCTAGGTTATTTTGTTACAACATTCAAGTTTCAACCATCTGTTAATCATATAGACAATAATAAATGAAGAATTCATTATTTTCGTTATAATAATTAGTAATTGTCAAGGCTTTATTTGGTTAATTATGGAAGCATGTGTACAATCAAATGAATCCCAAAGAATCACTCATTTCAGACATTCCTGAATCTTTTTTGTTAAAGTGTGGCATTTTTGTTTTAGGAATATAAAGAAAACATGAGATAAGTACCTTTATCAGAAATGTTGTTCCTTTTGTAGTCTGATAGCGGAAATTTTCTTCTTATGGCTGACCTTAAGGACTTCTGATAAATGTTTCTTGCAGAGGTAAAAGAATGATTGGTGCGACTCGTGTGTAATCCATGGTTATACTTAGAGTGTGTGGTGTGTGAGCTTTTTCTTGAGGCATCAAAGACGCTAGAGTCATGTGTGGCATTCAAACGAAGGTTGGAATGCCGTATTATCTTTTGACTAGTAAGTCTAGCCCTAGAACTATGATCAGAAATTTCGGAATGAAAGCTACGATCGGATTTTAGGCTGTGAATGCTTTCTCTTTGCCTGTGTAGGCTGTTGCTGCTTTGCTTAGAGTGAAGGCTATGACTGCTAAGCCTGGCGAGAATATTTTTACTGCTATGTCTATAGTTTAGGCTATGACTGCTATGCTTGGAATGTATGCTATGACTGCTTTGCCTGGAGTGTAGATTTTGACTGCTGTGTCTTGAGTGAAGGCCATTACTGCTTTGTATGGAGTGTAGACCATGAATGTTATGTCTAGAGTTTAGGCTATGACTGCTATGTCTGGAGTGTAGACCATGACTCTTATGTCTAGAGTGTAGGCTATTACTGCTATGTCTTGAATGTATGCTATGACTGCTTTGCCTGGAGTGTATGCTATGACTGCTTTGCCTGGAGTAAAGATTTTGACTGCTAAGTCTGGAGTGTAGAGTATGACTGCTATGTCTGGAGTGTAGGCTATGACTGCTATGTCTGGAGTGTAGGCTATGATTGCTATGCCTGGAGTGTAGACCATGACTCTTTTGTCTAGAGTGTAGACTATGACTGCTATGCCTGGAGTGTAGACCATGACTCTTATGTCTAGAGTGTAGGCTATGACTGCGTTGCCTGGAGTGTATGCTATGACTGCTTTGCCTGGAGTGAAGATTTTGACTGCTAAGTCTGGAGTGTAAGCTCTTACTGCTTTGCATGGAATGTAGACTATGACTGCTATGCCTGGAGTGTAGACCATGACTATTATGTTTCGAGCGAAGGCTATTACTGCTTTGAATGGATTGTAGACTATGACTGCTTAGCCTGGAGTGTATGCTATTACTGCTTTGCAACGAGTGTAGACCATGACTGTTATGTCTAGAGTTTAGGCTATGACTGCTGTGTCTGGAATGTAGACCATGACTGTTTTGTTCAGAGTGTATGCTATGACTGCTATGCCTGGAGGGTAAAATTTGACTGCTAAGCCTGGAGTGTAGACTATGACTGCTATGCCTGGAGTGTTTACTTTGACTGTTTTGCTTGGAGTGAAGACCATGACTTTTTTGCCAGGGGTGTAGTCTATGGCTGCTACTCCTGGAATGTAGACTATGACTTGTATGCGTTTGATGTAGGCTATGACTGTTGTGCCTAGAGTGCATTTTATGTCTACTATGTCTAGAGCGTGAGTCATGAATTTGCTGTTTTGACTGAAGCCTGTGACTTATATGCTTTGAGTGTACACTATGACTACTCTGTCTTGAATGTAGGCTATGACTGCTACCCTTAGATATAATGCTGCTACTGGTTAGTCGGGAATGTCGACTATGGCTCCTGTGTAATCTTTTGTGTAGGGTACGACTGCCATGCTTAGTTTTTACATTTCCTGTTTTCTTGGGAAGTCGCCTTTTTGTGTGTTTTACTTCAATTTCTTTAAATCGACCTGAGTATCGTTTCATTAGATATTGTTTTCTGTCCTTGTTGGAATTCATAACACTTTTTTTCTTTCCAAACATTCTTTTCAATTGAAAAATCTTCCTTTTTGTACTCTTCTTTGTTTTATTTCTTTTCGAATGTCTCTTGCCTGAAAACAAGCGTTTTGGGGTTCTTCTGTCTTCTTTTACAATATATCTTTGGTTTCTAAATTTCTGTATACAAAAATTTGTTTCAGCCTTTGATTCCATGCAGATTGTCATGTATCTGATAAATGTCACACGGTCCACATTGTACCTAAAAACTTAAGGTAGAAAAACAAAATTTATCAAGCTTTATGATCATATCGGTTGAAAAATGATACAACCGATAAAGCGATAAAGAAAACGTAAAATTTCTAGAAAATGCTATTGAATGATCACTTTAAAAATACTGTACAATTTCTATCAAATTAGCAATACAGCTTTTTTAATGCCCGCCTACGAATGTAGAGGGGCATAAAGTGTTCCGGTCTGCTCGTCCGTACGCGACCGTCCGTTCGTCCGTCCATCCCAAATCCTCAAATTCCCAATTTCTGCTTACCGACAATCGCCAAATCAATCCTATTGGTATGGTAAGTGCACCTAGTGATGCTTTGCACAATGCATGCCTAGGCTGCTTGATGTGACCTATACTTCCCGCATGAATGACCACTTACAAAAGAATGGTTAAAGTCCATTCCCGCTTACTGACCAGTGCCACACCAACTATATTGGTATGATAGGTGCACCTAGTGATGCTCAGCACAATGCATGCTTTAGATGCTGGCTCTGATCTATATTTTCTGAATTAATGGTCATTTACAGAAGAATTTTTAAAGTCCATTCCTGCTAACCGGCAAGTACCACATTGACCAAAGTGGCAATGTACATATAAGTGCATCTAGTGATGCTTAGCAAGATATATAGTTCAGATGTTGACTGTGACTTTTTTTTCTGCATGAATGAGCACTTAAAATTTTGAATAACTGTTTAGAGACAATAATGCATAACAAGGTGAGCTGATTACTGAAAGATTACCTTAATGTTGGAAAATGTAAAGGCGGGCGCCGTGTCTGTTTGACACATTTTCTTGTTTTATATTATTTCAGAATATATTTAATGCAGTAGCTCATGCTGTAAAGGCATTCTCTGTTGGAAGTTAAATCAAACTTCGATTGATTTATTTGGTCTCCGTGTAGATATTCCTTAAAACAAAACAAAAGAAACAGTTTAAATGGTATATACAGTATCAAATTATGATAATAAATAATTCTAATACGTACACTGTTTCTTGTACTCTATTCCATTTTTCACAAATCTGACTCCTAGTCCAAATGTTCTTCCGAATCTTTTATATATATGACGATGTCCAATAAATCCACGACCCTGCATCCGTTTAAGACAGCAATTTGCATTTCTATGTTTCAAACATCTGCGATATTTTGAATAAAACTTAAATGCATTGCACTTAAGTTTAAAGTCTAAAAATAAAACAAAGGGTACATGTATGCATGCAAAATTATACTTCTTATGATAATTCCAGAGGATTATGAAAAAGGTCATAAGAACAGAAAGTAAAATGGGATGTCTTCAGATCTACCATGCAGAGACTTAAGGGAACAATTGATAGATCTGATTTTTATCAGATTGTAAAAATATATGCATTTTTTTGAATTTTTTAAATATAACCTATACAAAATTATCTAAGATTGAAACCCAAATATTTCAAAAAAAAAAACAAACAACGTGACCTATTGTTCTTATTTTATATCTTCAATGCTTATACCAATATCTATCTTCAATGAATGTTTGAAAACAATCCTATGTCAAAATTATAGACCCCCAACTACATGTACTTTATGGAGGAGGGTAAAATTGAGTCAAATGAAAATAGTTGCTTGTTGCGGTAATTCAATTCAGGTTTTTTTCCATTTAATTGTCAATTGTCTAGATGGAGAGTGAAACTGGCTGGTGAGTCAAAAACGAAAACTAATGGAAATATTTTGTCTATCTGGAACATGAACACTTAAGTATTCAAATGTAAATTGTTGCTACTTATTGAAATTTTCAAAAAAGAATGGTTTATGTATTTTATAAAAAAAATGAAATTTAAACAGCTTGTTATATTGGACATTATATACTTACAATATCCGCTATACACAATTCCTCGTCCAATTAACACCAGTCCAATGTTATGGAATTTTTTAAAGATTGAAAGGCACATTCTTCCTTGGGCTGATTTAACTAAAATATACAGTAATAATGAAGTTGTTTGAAAGAAGGTTGCTATTATCTAAATACCCCTAACAGTAATTTCTTGTTATGTTTATGTGCATTGCAACTTAATGAACTCAAATATATCATCAATGTCATTAAATAAATACTATGTACAGTGGATAAAGGATTACAAGTCGACTTATAATTGCTACACCTCAATGAGCTCAGGAAAATTCAGGTATTAAAATCTGCACCTCTGTGATCAGTTAAACTCACACCTTCATTGCTTTTCATACGTATATGATTTTTACATGAAGGTAAGAATCTAAAAATACTCATACCTCTAAAAATGTTCCTTCAATCTATTTTTATGCAACTGAACAATATTTTTTAATTAATTTTATATTTAAGCTATTTTTGTCAAAGTGAATTTTCATCAGAAAAATCGTCATATTAGGTAAACTTTTCCTTTATTCAACAAGTTAATCTTCTTTCTATAGATGCGAGTTTTCACAGATCAGAGAGATCAACTTCCATTATTTCACATTCAATAGGAAGATTAATCCCAGATACTCAAAAGTTCATTGATCAGTTCCTGTTCAGGTTTGGGTAACGTAATAGTTTATTTGCTGTAAGTACCTCTGTTTCGATAACGACAGCAACGATGACGGCGATTTTCACATTTGAATCTCGCATGATATCTTCTACACCTCCAATGTGTTTTACCTTCAATAAAAAAAAAATCGTCAACCCTTCTAAAACACAACTCGCTGAAATAACATTAATCAGTCCAAGTGCGAAAGCTTTATTAAAAAGGACAATTTAAGGTTCGTATTGGATGCGCAATGGAACCATGAGCAATTTGGATCTAAAGCTATTTTGACAATTACAATTTCTCAGGCAATAGGAACATTGCGCTTTAAATGAGTAATGAACATTTTGATTTTCATTCAGGACATACAGAAAAATACATCTATAGAGTTAAAAGTTCAGGCAATTTATAAAGAGATTGTCAGGATCAATAGGATTTTTAAAGCAAAATGAAATGTTATCAACATTAAACAAAAAAGGAGTGGTACAGTTTTGATTTTTATATAAATCGTTTTTATTTTTATATTGATGTCGACCCTTCCAAATTCTGGGGCCAAGTATATGTATTTGGCAAAGATATTCGTTCATTGGCATTCAACATATACGCCTACCTCATTGTTTTTATCAATTTGATTCACAACTTTTTTCATTTTTACAACTCGTTTTTATCACAATAAACTTGTACATACCAATATCAAGTAAAATATCTATTCTGATGCTGAATAGTTTCTTCCAATGTTTGTTGTTATCCCCACCAGGTCTACCATGTGTTGGCAAATCGTCATAATCTTCGCCAACTTGAGCTAAAGGATTGAAAACAAAATTAAAGATCAAATGGACAAATAGGCTTCGCGTTGTATTACAAAGAATTCAAGGATGGTAAAGTATTAGTGAGATTAAATGTGTTCCATTGAAACACAGTAGCCGGGTACTGCGAATACATGTACAGTGAATGATGTTTTATTAACTGTGGGAATAATTACAATATTCATGTGTGGTTATCATACATAAAAAACAAGGAGATAAGGAATAAAAAAAACACGTCGACAAAACATTCATTAAAACAAGCAATTTTAAGATTTATCATTGAAAACAACCAGTGATCTCTGTCAGAGAGCAATGGTCTTTACCCGTTGCGATCTGTTGGCTTTTGTAAATAGAAATTGAATCAACGATACCAACAAATACATAAAACAAGCATATGAATAAAATGAAAACTAAAACCCTCTACTTTTTAACCCCTTTCAAACAAATTCATCTTGCACGAATTATTAATCATTTTATGTATTCTAAGAACGCATCATCTGATACTAAAATACATGTCTAAGGGTATTGTGTGGTTGCTTTTGGACTTCGGTCAGGTACCATCAGGTAGAGCCCCTCAGATGAGTCATTCATAAACTAAACGCGCGTTGGGCGTAGAAAAATTCATTGTCTGGAACTTTGTTGTATCTTATATATCCAGCATCCGTGATGGTTAGTGCTGCTGGTGGATTTTTAATCCCCCGAGGTTAGCCCGCTCCGTCATCAAAACTTTTGTGTTGAAGAACACATAACAACTTTCAAATTATCCGTATAAATTTCAAAATAGTCAAAACTCTTCAGTTTTTTCCTACCCCAAACAAAAATTGATCTTTGTAATTCTTTGGTTCCTCTTGGACTTTTTTTTATTGTATGCTTTTCATATTCATATAGTGTTTGGCATGTTCAATATTTAGGTAGAGCGCCTCTGATGTGTCTTGAATAAAAGAAACTCGCGTATCTGTGGTCTGAAATTTTGTTGATTTTTGTAACAGAGATATAAACAATTCACTGTCCAATTAAAGGCAACGTTCTATGATCTAACAACATTACTAGATTATCTTTATGTCCAAGACAAAAATACAACTCTAAATAAATACAAACTACTGGTGAAGTCTTACCAACTGTTTTTCTGCTTTGTTCTCCATAGCATGCTATACTGCTGAAAACTGGAAAGAGAAAACAAAATAAAAACTTCAAACTACAGAATTCACCCCAAAGCCAAAGGTTCCCTTAAATATTAAGATATTAAAATATTCACCGAACATGAATGGTTGATCTCAAATGTTGTTAAGTCAATAAGGTACTATTTGGGAAATTGCAACCCGCAATGATCCCGAATAGGAACTGACGTTTCT
The DNA here is from genome assembly GCA_963971305.1 of Arcuatula senhousia. Lineage (NCBI taxonomy): Eukaryota > Metazoa > Mollusca > Bivalvia > Mytilida > Mytilidae > Arcuatula > Arcuatula senhousia. The sequence continues at coordinate 54,749,259 of OZ020304.1, forward strand.
CAAGAAAAGGTGGTTTAAACAAGGTTTTATTATACCAATTTACACAGTAGAAATAAAAAAAAACTTTTAACAAATATAGTTAAATACCCGTGATAAGGAGTCCCAAAGACCACACTTTCATGTCTGAAGCTCTGAAACATCTACATGTAATTGTGAAAATTGAAATGATTGAAACAGGCACCCTGTAACAGCAGGTACGAAACCAACCACAAAAAGCGAACACTGTTTTCGATTCATGTAATCCCTTATTAACAAGCAAAACATGCACTTCCACCATTGTTAACTTCAAATGTCAATAAAGCTCCCATGTTATTATGAAATTTGACATGCTGGCGATGTAAGTATTATTATCAATCTTATTCTACTTCACATAAGTATCCGAAACAAAGCAACCAAAAGTTCGTGTGCAATATTTTATTTACTAAGAGCATGGAAATGACAACTCGCAAAAATAAATATAAAAATCATGCTCATTAAAGGGTGTATTTACATGAAATGCCTTTACCAAGTCAGGATCTTTGCGGCCTTGAATTTCTCCTGAAATGTTGTAACCTTCAGAATGGATCCAGGATTTATGTTTCAATTCCGACTCCAGCGAGAATGAAGGGTTTAGGGACAATTTTATCCAAAAAAAAATAAAAAATCAGAGGAGAAGCGTATGGATTTCAAACCTTTTTTATTCTCTCTGGATCCAATAATAATCTTGTTTTGAATGTCTATTCTTTTTGAACATTTAAAACTAATCAAATATACCGCTCGGGATTATTCTTTTCAGTTTCTTTGTTTTGCCAGGGATTAAATAAAACTTGTTTTGGACATCCCTGGTTTTGCATATTTCTGGACCCAATTTGTTTTTATTTTGGGACAGAAAAAATCATGCATTGGGGGACATCTACAGACATATACAACCATTGGTGCAGTTGATTTCAAAACAAATGCCTGTAAAAACAATTTAGGAGCCTGAGGTATAAGAATGCAATGCCATTAGCAAGGCAAACATTCTACTGGAACTTTAAAAAAATATTGTTTCAGGTTTAACACTTCAAATACATCTAATGCCTGTTTCATTTACACAAAACAACACAGGCTGCACTAAAGTATGTCTTTGCTTTTAGTGTCCATAGGAGTTTGCTATGGCAAGCATTAGAGTCCACACTTGTTCATATGTAGAATATGGTAATGGCATATGGTTACTTTACAAATACCACGTGATAGATGTAGGGCAATTTCCTTTCCTAAATTGCTTTATTGTCACTTTCCACTCCTTACAGTCATGACTATAGGTGTATATTAATTAATTCCGTTTGATACCTAATGTGCTTTTTTTCTAGATGTCTCTGGGCATCCTTTCGGCTAATCAATAAGCTTATGAATAGCAAATACGTACGTTGATGCAAATTTCATTTGTCATTTCAAGTATTTATTTCAAAACATACAGGTGGTTTTTATGTTAATACCGTCTTGAACCAGCAGAACATTTACTATGAATAATATATCCACAAATGTTACGAACGACCACTATGATGAACCAACTGCATTGGGAAAGTCAAGCCGATCTATATTGAAAGATCTAGGAATAGTACAAATTATTGTCAATATTCCATCTCTTCTGATCTTGGTATGGGTTATGTTTAAAAAAGACAAAACAGTAAACGTTCGGATCCTGAGTTTAGGTTTTACAGATGCGATGAATGGAATGTTACTTATTTTTCTTATGAATGTTTTCGATGCTCCTTCTGATAATTTTAGAGAATGTATCGTACGTTTTTGTTTCTATACAACTGCATTGATGGCGTCGTTTTTTCATCTTCTTGGATTAAACGTTCAAAGGATACGAATTCTGTTATCTCCTGAAAGTATACACGATCAGCAAGAAAACACTCCACGCCTGACTTTGTGTGTCATCTCCTGGGTGGTGTCGTTAACAATAAACCTGGTTTTCTTCATACTTTTTAAAGACAAACCTGGAAGCAGTGTTTGTAATCTATATAATGTATATGGAGATAACTTCGCGCTTGTAGTTTATAGTTACGGAGGAGTAACGTGTTTCATATTTTTAATGATCGTCGTATCATGTTTGATTGTGTGTATATGTGTTTTTAGATTGTGGATAAAATCTAAGCAGATTCTACAGCATGGTAACCAAAATACAGGTGCTAGTACTCAGACTGTTCATGAAGCCGCAGAGAAGGGAGTAAAAGTTGGTGTAACGATAATTCTGCTAACACTCCTGTTCTTCGTCACAATATTACCATACCCGTTCTCTAGAATATTAGGCTTGAAATCACCTGTACCCGACATAGCCTTTATCCTTACTCAGGTTAATTCCATTCTGAATCCTTTCATCTATATACTCACCACCCCAACGTATCTTAAGGTCTTATGTAAAATGGCACGGTGTGGTTAGACGACGACTATCGAACCAGCTGGGTAAAAGGCAAACACAAGAAACAGTTATGAAAGGAGCAAACCAACGAAAATTGGAAACTGTATGACTGAGTTGTATAACATGTTTAATGTTAAAAAAACAGGTATCGAGTGATTTTATCCAATTAATTTTGTGAATTAGTGCTACCCTGAATATTGTATTCGCGATATGTTCAGTTGAAATAGTTGTTGTTGAAATTATTGTTAACAATCGTATGTTGTAAAATTTGTTTTGTTTTTAAACATAATATTTAAGGGGAGTGATACCTTAAAAGCGATGTTACGATTATAGATTTATTTTACAATAAATATGAACAATATATGCAGGATTTTTGTTTAAGAGATACGCTTATGTAATAAGAACCACGTCTACTGATACAATCTACCTAAAAACCATGTCTAAATCATAATTTTGTTCAAGAACAATATATTTCATATTTGTTAAAATGAGAGCAAAACTAACAAACGTTCTTGGAAGCATTCTTTTCACAAACTATATTTTACGTTAAACTCAAGAAGGAAGACCTAGCTACAGACTTAATCACTATAGAGGCACTCAAAACAAATATTTCAGGGCAATCGTCAGACTACCCTTGAGGCGATCTAACTAAATACTTCAAATCAAACATCAAACTAACAAAAAGACGCTCTAACTAAACATTTCAGGCCAATCGTCACATCTAACCTAGCGGCGCTCTAACCAAACTTTGCACGCCAATCATCACACCTAATCTAGAGGCGCTCAAACCAAACCTTTCCGGCAAATTGTCACACTTAATCTAGAAGCGCTCTAACCAAACATTTCAGGCCAATCATCACACCTAATCTAAAGGCGTTATAACCGAACATATCAGGCCAATCGTCACACCTAACCTAGATGCGCTCTAACCAAACATTTCAGGCCAATCGTCACACCAGCTAACCTAGAGGCGCTCTAACCAAACCCTTCCGGCCAATCGTCACACACAATCTAGAGGCCTTCTAACAAAACCTTTCCGGTCAAACGTCACATCTAATCTAGAGGCGCTCTAACCAAACATTTCAGGCCAATCGTCACACCTAACCTAGAGGCGCTCTAACCACCAAACCTTTCTGGCCAATAGTCACACATAACCTAGAGGCGCTCTGACCAAACCTTTCCGGCAAATTGTCACACCTAATCTAGAGGTGCTCTTACCAAACATTTCAGGACAATCATCAAAGACACAGTAGACAAATGTGTCAAGTCGATCTTCAGACTAACCTAAAGGCGCTCAGTCTTACTAACCTAAAAATGCTCTAGGCCAATCGTCGGACTAAATCCAACGTCGAACATTTCCGATAAATCAATAGACCAACCTGGAGAAACTCTGACCATACATTTTAGACTTACCTAGAAACGCCCTTGACAAATATTCATCGTGCATTCGTCAAATATAGACGATTATTAATTAACATGGTGTAATTTGCTTTGATACTGCAAAAGCTGCCCCTGCAATATTATAGCACGTGCAAGGCCAATACAGCATAAACCCGTATTGGCCTAGTTTAATTCGTATTGGCCTAGTTTGATCTGTATTGGCCGAGTACATCTTGTATCAATCTACTATTTGTTTTATAATTCTTATTTGATCATTTTACTTATAGCAAACAAACACTCTACCGCTTGATGCCTTTTGTATGTTCAAAAAAGAAATCGGAATAAAAATCGTGGTTCTAGCGTCATCGACTCTAATTATTAATGTTTTGTACTAGATATTGACGCCGAAGATTTCGTCTGCTAGGAGTTGAGAAAGAAGTCGTAACTGTTGGTTTATTATTATTTTGTTGTGTTAATTAATAAAGATATTATTACTTGATGATTTCTGTATTGACCGTGTTATTGGTCCTCGGCCAGCTACATTGGCCTTCGGCTCCGCTCAGGCCAATACAGCAAGCCTCGGACCAATAACACGGCCAATACAGAAATCATCAAGTAATAATATCATATTACGAGATGTGAGTAGGTCACGGTACGCGACACAGTATACATAAACAAGAAGCGATTTCACGGTAGGTCCCGTGTCCGGCGACAGGATTGTTTTTTCGAGAGGCCTTGTCCAGTTTTTTCGAGAGAGGTCCAGGTTTTTTCGCCAGTCCGTTTACAAAAAAATGCTTAAATTCTCAATTGTAAGTGAAACAAAACAAAAAAGAGGAATAAAAGTATTCGAAATGTTCGAATTATTACTTTTCTTCCAAAAAAGTCCATAAAGAAGCATCAGTTATAATGATTTATTAAAATTGTTCAGGTTTTTTCGAGAGGCACAACAACTTGTCCGGTTTTTTCGAGAGGTGTCCTGGTTTTTTGAAAAATTTGACTAAAGAGAGGCACTGGATTTTGTAAAAACTATACGACTTAAATGGAAACTAATATCCCTCCTACTCAATAAACATACATTTAAACACATTACATGCAAAATATCAAGTTTGTTATTAACTTTAAAGCATAAGTAGGCTGCCCAAATGCATTATCTTTGAAGACTAAATTAGTATTTTGACAAAATTAGTTTTATAGTACATTTGTACATTTGTGACTGTCTTGATGTGCTTTAATAAATTACCGGTTTCAAAAAGAACGATTGTTACGGTGGGCAAAATTTTGAAAGGTAAGTTGCGATCTTGTTTTTGTGCCTTTTCAAGTCTTTGAAACTATAAAATCTACATGTATGTCAGAAACTAATAAATACAAAAAGAGCATATTCCACTGGTGCCTTCTGTTATTTCAAGAGTTTAAGGGTGTTTTGGAATATGGGATATTTACATATTTATTCCTAGGATACGGGATATTTGAGGCAAAACAAACTGGGATATAGAATATTTAAATCTATACTATTTACAGGGATATGGGATAACAAAAAAAAAACCCTCTATTTTGGATACGGGATATTTGATAAAAACATTAGGGAATATGAGATATTGGAACCCCTTAACGTATGCATATGTATGTAAAGATAAAGAAATTTAAAAAGCATTTGAATCTCATTCTCTTATGTTTGTTTTATGTCCAGTCGACCCAGGACACAGACCCATGTATGTCATTCGAAGGACCCATGCACGACCATAAACCAGAAGTAAAACGAACCAACTCACAAGATAGGCCAATGTACCCTTAACGCACCATAGGCCAATGCATCCAGAAAGTGACGAAATCCTTCCTCAAAAGTTTCGCACAATTTGTAACCCTTCCATATGGTGACTGACAATGAAGAACCCTTACCCAAAATGAGGTCATACTAGATGGAACATCTACCTGTGTGGGATATAGCCAACTCTTACCCAGTTTCACATAACCATGCATCCTTTATCTGGCGAAAAAACAATGCTGAATCCTGATTGAACCTATACTCACTGGGGGAGAGAAGCGGGGTTGGAGTGGGAAACAAAAGATCTGTAAATTTTGAAGATCAATGGGAAAGGGAAGAGGTGGGTAGGTGTGGAAAATTTAGCCTGTGGCGGTGCACAATGGGATATTTTACGTGCATGAACCTTGGAACTCTCCACGCACATCGGTCCAATATGGTCTACGGTCAAGTTTCCGCATTAGTATAGCCTGATGAACCGGCATTTATTATGACAGGGCTGTCAAATTCAACCACCTGTGGCACACATCCCGGTCGCGTTGTGGGCTAAGCGGCCTGGAAAGATGACAGGTTTCTGAGCGCTCTTTAGTGGACTTTTACCGACAAGCTTAGCGCTGCTGCTAACCTATTCGCCTTCCGGGTCCCACACGGGAGCATACTCTTATGGAGTTTTTTGTTGAAACTATAATATATACAATAAATACATATATGTAAAATGTAAAAATTAAGACATACTGAAAGGGCATTCGAGTCTTATATAATCCTGGATAAAACAGCAGACATGAAAGAAGACGACTCTATGATACAAACAAACACATCCAAGAAACAACTACAAGTCAAGTTAAAAGAAGGTAGCCCAGGAACTGTAAGCATTTTCTGCTTGTCGCAACACAAACATTTTGTTTCCAGCCAATTATTTAAGGAGGCTATTTTCAATTTATAACAGTTGGTAGTTAAGCTTAGACAATAGATTAATGGGTTCTAGTTGTAGGCGTCAATTATATGTGCCTGCCTGTTTATATAGACTATATAAGGTTGAATTCTTGACTTTAACTGACGTATTCTTGCCCAAAACCCTTGAAATGATAGTACCGTATTCTTTTTTTTTAACAACATACAATGTTTTTTAAAATATGATTTAAGAGGTGAACAACACGCACAACTTGTCTATCTAAAGTATGAAAAAACCTGGACCTCTCTTGCAAAAACCTGGACGCCTCTTGAAAAAACCTGGACATGTATTTTATTTTAATTTGAAAATATGTAAGACGCAGCTTTTTGGCATCAATGTTCAGGATGCCATAATATAACATTAATGTTCACTTATAATGGTTAGCAATCTCGTTCAATATATTTGTCTTTTAAGGGGCGAAAAAAGGAAAAAGGTAAAAACTCAAAAAACAGCCCACAATTTTATTTAGGAATCACATTTTTTCATAGGAATTGGTGTTGTTATACAATATGATAATACTAAAATATGCCTACCCGTTGGTAGCATTTTTCCTTTGCTTTCAATTAAAAATCACTAAATATCACCAAAGTTTACATTTTTATTGATTTTTCTCTTGAAAAAACCAGGACAATTGTAAATCCTTCTCGAAAAAAACAATCCTGTCGCCGGACACGGGACCTACCGTGGATTTAAAACCCACAATGGAAGATAGTCAGACAATTTCAATGAGACAAGTTATGGCTGCTCGCCGTCTATTATTGGTTCAAGATTTATATATTTGATACATAAGACTCAATACAGATCCCTAAATTATCAGCAAAAGATCCATTTCTGGACCTAGAACAATTAACACAAAGAGGAAAAGGAAAACAAACGCTTTGACAACGATTCCTGGGTTAGGACCGGCACATAATTGGGTTAAACTAGTTTTTTGGGGCTCAGCCTCTTTCCTATTGATAATCTTGAACAAAGCACAAAAAATAACACACAATGACGGTAAAAAGGTTCATCAACAATAGAGAACCCAAGACACAAAGACTACAAGAAAAACGAGACGTAGAGGAACCTTCTTGAGAACACTTGCTGTTACTGACTGTAAAAAAATAAATATGTTGATTCTGAATATGAAACAACACTTCAAACAATTAATGATTTAGTGTTATATCATCACACAAAACCGACATATGCTTAAATATTACACAATAATAAACAGTTCATCAATATCTTATCGATATTTTGACCAAAACATTCAACATTTAAAGATTTAACCAAAAGTCCATTATATTCGTATCCTTTATTTTAATCAGTTTTCAAGCAAGTTTGTTATCCCCTGATGATTGTTTTTGGCTTACATGTAAAGTCGTCTGCTCCAGCTAATGGAGTTAAATTTACGTATGGCAATTGATTCGTTTTTCCAGAGCTTGCAGGACTTGCATCTATTTCCAATGCAGAGCGTCACGTCTGGTTAAATCGTTTAATCTGGAACTTTTGGTCGAAATATTGATAAGCTAGAGTAATTTTAAAATATGGATTTACTGTTCACCACTGTGTTATCTCGGTTTTGTGTGAAGATATAACAAAAAGAAGCAGAGGTACTAATAGGGCATCAGAATGTCAAAAGGCCGGAATGTCAGAGACAGAACCAGTCAACACAAATGAGACCAGGACGAAAAACGGCCATCCGTGATAAAATGTATAAATACAAAAAAGAGAGCAAACGCGAGCTTTATGATTTTGCTTTCTAATTTATTGATGAAAATAAAACTGCAAGGTTGAATAATGTATAGATTAATACTTGATGTACATGCAGACAAATGTACCAAGTTTCATGGAAATTGGTTCAGCAGAATTAAGGTTGTTTTCAGAAACTGGTTGAGCATATTTATAGTTGACAAACTGAAAAATGACCTGTTTTTTTTAAAAGAATTACCCGGGGAATTGAGACAAACCTCGATCTATGTTATAGAGTTCTTTAAACTACTGATAAGACATATAAAACAAAATCACATCTTTAATTAGCAAACAAGATTGAAGAACCAACCTTTAAGATCATCTCTATATCAGCTATTTAATTGTGAGTTACAACTATGTTATCTTATAAGCTTGAAATTTGAAGAAAAAAGTTAATAAGAAGGGGATATATATACATACCAACCTAAGAAAAACATGATTATAGCATCTAAAACTACTTTTATTATATAGCCTTCAGTCAGGATTTATATTCAAATGATATAAATCTCAAAGTCGGAGAGTTTATTCCGAATAAAAGAAGATGTTTATGCAGCCTTGATTATGTAAAATAATTTTACATTTGTATCAGGAAAAGTTATGCAACAAAATGATTAGGTAAATGATGGGTATGCATGCAAATAGCATAGCTTAAGAGTGCTCTTTGTGGAGAATAGTGTAAAATGATTTACCGAGGTTTCATTATTATTTGTAGGGTATCAATTTTCGTGGTTTTCATCTTCGAAATTTTATACCAAACGAAATGGATATTTAGCATTGATCTGTATGCTAAAGCACTCATTTTTAGGTAGCCACCATGAAAATATGAGTTAAGTACTATTCCACATAAGGATCAGACAGGGGTGGCACATTGATAATTTCAATTTTCGGATTATGGGATATTAGATGCATTCATTTTACCATAAAAACAAACCCAAAGCAGTTTTTACATTTAAAAATGTATTTGGTGCCAATATATTTTTTGACTGGTTAATAATATATAGGTAAACATTATGGCGGGATATTCCGTACTTTTCACTGTACAATGTAACTAAATTTTATAGATAAATAAATGGATGGTGAAGCCACATTTAAAAGGTAAAAACTAAATAAGAAATATAAAAAATAAAACCTTTAAAACAAATAAAACAAGAATGCCCAAATTTTCGGACATAAAGTCCTTCTTCAGGGGCTAAAAAGTAAAAAGATGTTCACACATCGACTGACGAGGACAGAATGACATAAAATTAACTCGAAGAACATCACGTGGTATTTTAATCCTGAACTTGACGACTAATTTATAAACATTAAGAAAAGGTCTGTCTTTTTACATTCATACCAAAGGGTTGAAAAGTGCCTAAAAAGTTGATTATTCTTTGCTCAAGAAACTGTCTTTGTTTTTCGCCGGTGCATGTTTCAAGGAGAACGGTCACCTGCATATCCTTGACGCCATGGTTTGGCAATGAAAAGTGCTGTCCGACTGGGCAATCATCGCATTTGAGAACACTTCTCCTGTGTTCAGCAAATCTGTCACCCAGTCGACGACAAGTTTCTCCTACGTAAATTTTAAGGCACTTGGCACAGCGGATGGCGTAAATGACATTTTCGGAGATGCAGGTGTAACCGTTCTTCAACTTGAATGTGTTGGAGGGGCCAACTATCTCTTCAGTCTCCCAGGTAAAGGGACATGTGACACAGATTGATCGACCACAACCCCTGGTGCCTGAAAAGTCAGAGCGAGGACGTCTCTAACTAAATTTTGACTGGTTATATCTCCTAAACCCAAGACTGACTGAAAAATTTAGTGGTCAAAACAAAGTTTACTGGGGTTGCTTTACCTAATTCTATTGAAATTATTTTGTGCATTTATTATCTGTAATCTGTAATGTCATATATTCTGCCAATATAGGCACACCTCCGGTAGGAGTAAAACGTTGATAAAACACTGGATAATGTTTAAAAGGTAAAACCACAAATTGTTCTATGTACACACGGTATATAACAGTCTATCCTCACTTTTAAAACACTGGTATCTTCAAAAAGAAGTAATTTGTATGTTCCACACACAACCAAATCACCATCTGCATGATCTATATCTAAAGCTCACCTAACAGTTTATATCTATGGTTATGCAAGCTATATATCAATGCTCTACATGCAGGCTCTATGAAGCAGTCAATGAATTTGCAAGATGATACACAGTCAGAAGCAATACATGTCACTAATTGATATGGGTTTATGATGACCTCTTCCAATGTGTATTTGTTTTTACTATCAAAAAGCGATATAAATTCATCTATTCGTCCTTGTATAGTCACTGTTAGATCTTTTCTAGCGACTTCAAGTTTCTCACATTCAGATATAAAATGTTTTATATTCTCAGTGTCTTTATTGCACAATTTACAATATGGTGAGACCTCTGCCTTATTAAATTTTGCTCTATTGGCTTGTAGGATATATGTCCCTGTTGAAACTTTAACTCTGATTGGAATCCTTGCAATATCTCTTGTATTGGCTGAGTTTGTCTTTAATAGAGGATGGACCTTTCCAGTAACGTAACTACCAGAAATAGCATTAATGGTGGAGAATTGACAGGACTCATGGTTTATTTTGTTGCTCCAATATCTTTCAATCTTGTTTCGGATCATTATTTTCCACTTCAATTTATCCACTGGTTCATAAAGATAGCTTTTACAATCTGGAATGTCATACTTGATACATAACTTTTTTACATTGATGAACCAACTGTGAGATGTTGAGGTTTTTATTGATAGTTGTCTCTCTGCAATCTTCCATTCTGCAGAGTCATGATCTGACCTTGAAATGTTTCCAAATAGTGTAAGTGCTTTCTTATGTAGTTCTGCTTCAATGGGCAACAGTCCTGATAGTATATATATGGCTGGAACAGCAATAGTTCTTGTTAAGGTTAAGAGTTGTTTCAACAGGTTTTTGTAGAATAGATCAATATTTTGTAGATTTTTTCCTTCTGGTAGGACAATTTCTAATCCATAGGTTAATATTGGTAATATATAAGTTTTTAATATTGAAATAATAGTCACTGGATCTAGCCCATTTCTGCCATGCAATCCTGTGCCCATGAGACTGTATGTTACTCTTCTTGCTTTCTTAATATTTTCCTCAACTGTTATTTTGGCAGTATCATGTTCACTTTTCTGTATTCCTATATGTGTTGTTTTATTGACAACTGGCATTGGTTTGTCATCTATGGACCAAATTTCATTAGGTATATCTATTAATGGAGCAGTTTTGACTGGTAAAATAACACTTTTAGTTGGTTGCAGTGTATATGCTTCCCTCTTGCTGTAGTTGTTAGTTATGTCTATAAGTATTTTTAACTCTATTGGACAGCTTGATATAATGGCTAAATCATCTGCACAAGTAGGGGCACAACAGTTTATATTTCCTATATGTCCTCCAAACCCTGAGCTTGCTAGAATGTCTAGTAATGGATTAATGTAAATTTTGTATAGGTCTGCACTTATTGCACCACCTTGTCTAACACCCTGTTCTATGTTGAAATTTTCTGAAATTGCTCCTTTCCATTTGACACATGAAGTTGCATTGCTATATAGTTGGTTTAGAACTGTGATGGATTGGTCATTTATTCCTAACTGGAACAGTCTTCTCATTAAGTTTGCATGTACAACCACATCAAAGGCAGATTTACTATCGAGCATCGCTATGTATGTTGGCAGGTTATTATCTTTATTCTCTCTTTCAAATTCTTCTATTATTAATTCACATTGTAAAGGAGAGGTTTGTTCTGTGAATCCTCTTTGTAGATGATTTTGTTTTGCTAATATGACATGATTTTCTCTTGACTTTATGATTTTTTCTATTATCTTGGTTATAGTTGGTGTGACAGTTATACCACGGTAATTTTTGGCAAGACATGGGTCTCCTTTGTTTTTGTAAACTGGATATACAGTGCCAACCTTCATGACATCAGGTATAGTTCCTTCTTTGAATAGCTTGTTTATCAATAGTTGTATATACTGATGTAAATATTTTCCTCCATAAATAATATTCTCTGCAGCAATACCATAATAATCAGCAGCTTTATTTCTGTTCAGACCTTTTATTGCTTCTTGAACCTCCTTTAGTGTGACAGTATTGTGTTTGTATCGTTCTCTACAAATGTCCACAATGATTTTGTATTCTTTTTCAACATCTGCTAAATATTCCTGATTGTAATCTGAATTCAATTGTTTTTTTGACAGTTCACGAAAATGGGTTCGCCAGCCTATGGCAATGTCATCAGCATGATATATTTCTTCTCCTACATTTAGCTGGTCAATATATCTAGACAATTTCCCTCTTTGATTTCTTATGATTCTATGGAATGTCTTAATATCTGTGGTTCTTGCATCAATTAGTTTTTGCCTATCATTCATTCTTTGTTGTGCATTTTCCATTCTACATGTCTTTCTTAGTTCATAGGTGGTATTTCTTTTTGCTATCAAGTATACATTATCTAGGTTTTCTGGCCTTCCCTGTTGTTTCCATCTGTAAAACGCTAGCTTTTTTCTAGATATTGCTGCTTATATCCCCTGTCATTGTCTTAAGTTTGGCTCTTTTTTTTCCTTCTTCTTTTTGGTACTATTTTTGATACAGCTTTTTCAATAATATTATTGAGGTTCTCAAATGCAGTTGCGGAAACATCATCTACTGTTACTTTTCCTTCATCTTTTAACAACTCCCATGTGATGTTGTGTTCATAATCTCCTTTATCAATTTTATCCCAATGTATCTTTTGAACTGTATCTCTTTTTTGTGAGTCTATTTGTTTGGTCTGGTTAACCCTCTTTTGTATTTCAATTGTCATCTTGAGAGGGTAATGATCAGATACATTTGATATTGGCTCAATTTTCAGATGTTCTATAACTCTGTGTTTAAGCGTTTGTTGGTATAAGACATAATCTATAGAGGTAGAGTCTTGGCCTCTATTGTTTATAAAAGTTGGTCCTGTATCTTCAGTTACAAGCAGATGTTCGTGCATGAGGTCATTGATACCTTTCTTCCGATACTTAATCCTTAATCCTTATCGATGTGCCACCCTTTTATGGTATCTGCCTGATTCTTAGAAAAAGTAGTACTTAATTAACAAAAATACCACTTTGCAATACGGAGTTCTCTTTTTTCCTTTCATTCTATCTTTTTTCTTCAGTTAAGCTTCTAGCTACTCTTTATTCTTATTTCTTAGTTACAATCCCCTGTCCTGTGGATTAGTTGTTCTGTACGTTGGAACAGGCGTTGAAACAGGTTCGAAAAATAAACAGATCATGGACAAAGAGAGATAACTCGTGTTATCAAAATCAATAATCACGTCTCGAGTGAGAATTCAACGATATCAGCTGAAGATGGCTGCCAAAAGAAAAACGAATATTGTTATTTACAAATTTACTTATGTTTTAATCGAACTTTAAATTAAAATGACTTGAGAAAAGAGGAAGACGATACTTAATCCTTAGGATAAAAGGAAATAATGGGGTCGCACATAATAGACATCCTACGCCAAGGAATCTGGGCGTCTTTGACAGGAGGATGGTTCTACGACCCTCACCAGAGTATCTTTTCAAACACTTTCCATTTCTACTTATGGATGTCATTATTAGTATTTCCTTTAATACTTCATCTTGTAAGTTTCCTACAAAATCTAGTCATTTATCATATTGTAACCTGTAAACCACATCACATCGTTCTGTAAACAAGAACATTATAAAAAACAACTTTAGTGTCAAAATGTATTCTAACTGTTTATTCAATGTTAACGGAATATAAATTAGTTCAGTCGACGCCAAACTATTCGCACATATACTTTATTTTTCTGTTTATACTTAAAGTGTAAGTTCGCGATTTTTGAGTTATTAGTTTATTTGATTTATTATAATGAGAGTAGGCATCTGACATGCCGGGTTTGGGCATTGAAAACAATACATTAAGAAAGATATTTGTAATTTTATTCCAATACACAAGACCATATGGGCGCGTCCATGCTATGAACAATGATGAATTATGGGATAGCTCAATTGGAGATGTGACGTCACATCTCCAATGATAATTACATTAACCAATAGAAGATATTTGTAACTTAAGACCGATGTTGTCAATCATAATAATGATTTGAAATATTAATAATTTGGCATTGATATTTTTTTTAATCCCGCGTTTTTTTTTTATCTAAATAGCAAGATAATAGTTAACTTAAACCTTAAATTGTTTTAAAATAATTAATTATAATTCCAAATAGTAAATAATCTGATATATTTATTGACACAGTAGCCCTAATTTTCAATCCTTTTTTCAAATATTTAAGACAATAAATTCAGTTCTTGATGAATACACAGGTGTCAATTAAAATCATTAACCTTTACAACCTTTTACTTTCATTAACCATGGACGATCTGCCATGCCCCGATGGTTAATTACAGGTATAATTGACAGATATCATAGATCAATTCAGGTGCTCCTCCAATCAAAGATTTCCTTGCAGCACTCAACCCGCTTTAGACACACCCACCACAGCTCGATTTTAATCAACTTCTAATACACAGGAAACAATATTAAACCCCTATGGTGCCGATAGTTTGCACGGGGGTACTAAACATACACAGGAAACGGCAGGGGAACCCCTGCTGTGCCAGTGGTTTGTAGAAGGGAATACAGTCTTATACACAGAAAACGATAAGTAAGCCCCTGTGGTGCGATGGTTTGCACAGAAGGACTAATTATCATAATATCACTTCAAACGAATCATGCAACGTAATCCCAGTAGGGTGTCAGGGAACCATGAATTTTAAACAGAATGTATAAATGAAATAGTATATAGGGCAATTCTACATACTGAAAATTGAAATATATATTTTCCTAAAATGTCTGTACGGCGAATAAAAAAATAACTTAAAAATTCTATATTTTTCTACGAATTAATTCTGAACTTTGCGATCGGTACATTTTTTAAACGTCTCACAATCAATCGTTAGACTGACTTTTATTTCATCATTCCCGACTAATTATAATTATTTCAAATTGTCCGTTGTGGTACACATCGGTAAATACCACATGGGTATAGGATGCAACATTCAGGCTTTGAGTAGCGCCATCTAGTACAAATCATGTGACCCTCCATGGATAGATTTTTTTTACTTTCAAAAGCCAATTTTATCCTAACTATGCATATTTGAGCGCTAGGAATTTCACCAAAGTTATTTTTATATGATAGTCTTTCGATGTACAAATTTTGAAAAAATCGCGAACTTACACTTTAACATCACTGAGTAAAGACCAAATACATTTGTACTTATAATGTACTCGGGCCTGTCAAGTTTTTATGAGCTGCTTGCGTGAGATTTGCCAAAAAATTGAAAGATCAAAGGAAAAAATTAAAAGATCAAAGAAATTTGCCGCCAAATTGCTGACCAGATGTGTCAGTCTCACGCGAGTTGCGTGACACTTGACAGGTCTGTGTACTGGACTACAACCAGGAAGCTGTAGCAGGGCCGGTGGTGCCTAAAATGTTTACTGTACCCGAACCCAGGTTTTTCAAAATTTCATATATTCGCTTCGACTGTAGTGAAAACGAAGTTAATCATTGTAATATTTGATGAAGGCTATTTAAATATGACAATGATTGATTTCATATCTCAAAACTTTAAAATTTAAACATTCATATTTTGATGTATTTCATGTTTTTACTCAATACCGACATTGAAAATTTACCCGTACCCGATGATATACAGGGACTTTTCTAATCAAATGAGAAACAAATTTGTTTTAAACATGAATTAAAAGTTACAGAAATATATCAGCAGTGAGAGAATGAATGATTTATTTAAAAACAATAACTATCTATTTCACAATTTCGCTTTATACCAAGGAACCCATCACGATTTTATCCGATGTTTACAAATAACCAGTACCCGGTGAAAATCCGGGCCAAAGTTTTGATAATAGTGGAGTGTACAGAATATGTTAAAACAGACTCATTTGAGAGTCGATTTACAAAACAATCATTATAAACAGACTAAACATTAGCCATGTTAGACATAACATTAAACAATTAAAACGTATCCAATTTACGATGTAAAAGTATAATGTTACAGAAGTTAAAAGTTATCATTTCTTTGGCATATTCGTCATGGTGTAAACTTCCGGTTACACATTTTAAGCCCCCAAATTTTCTAACATCATTGATTATGGAAAGTTAGAATCACGAATTGAAAAACAAATCATACCAGTTCATTGAATAACTTATCAGAAATCTTCATGTGCAATTACAGAAAGTTTCATCGCGTTTTTGCTCTTTACGAGTCAAATTAAAAAACTGGTGCGGGTACGATTACCGGTAAATAAGACAAAAATGGTACGGGTTACACATTTTAGGCACCACCAGCAGGGCCGCCAACCTGCCCAATTTTCATGCATTTTCCCAAATTTTAGGTCATTATCTTATTTGCTAAAACATGAAACATCACTAAAAAAAAATGATTTCAAAATTTCTAAATTTAACGGCCCTGCTGTGGTCAAAATCATAGACCTTTTGTTATAATCTACGCCATATTAGATAGGCAACGATTGGGAAGGAATTTTTAGCAAAGGGCCATTTACCACTTTTTTCATGTAAATTCAGAATTTCTTATTATTCTATATACATTTTTAAGTTGAAAGAGGCCATTTTCATTTGAAATGTGCCAATGGCCCATTGCCCCCTGCCTTCCCAATCCCTGGATAGGGGCTAATATTTTGAAAGAATGAAAGAATATAATACAAAATCTGGGAAAATATACATGTAATATCCCTTTCAGATATACAGTATTCTCTTACATGTTGTTACAATGTTCAAAATTTATAGTTTTACGAGTTGTTACAATTTTTTTCTTTCAACCTTTTGCGAGCTATTTCGGAGCTTTCACGATTTCTCAGATGTGTGAAAATTTTATGCAATCCTTACAGGGGCTCATTTTGAAGCGTTTACTGGCACGTTCCTGTGTCTTTAAGAGTGAAATGTGATATAGAAAAGAAAATTGTAACTAGCTCATCAAAGAAATCCTCTGAGATGTCTTCCCAAGCTACAATGTAGTTAGAGTAAACACAAGTCATTTACAATCACAACGACTTCTGTACAAGTGATATGGAATGTGTTTACTGTGATTGTCATTTTTTCAACTTGCAAAAGTTTTACAAGGATTTTCGACATGTCAAAATCCGTGTAAAACTCACACGAGTTCAGACAATTTTGCATGAGTTGCCAAGACCTCTTAATGAGTAACTAAGAGTGAATTGCGAGTCTCTGCAACCAAATACGAGTTGTATACTCGTTAGGAAATCTCATATAGGTGAAGGGGATATTAGTGTGTTGCTAAGTAATAGAGCTATTTTATGACATTTTCCTATTCATATATTTTTGGCCCCCTTTCCAATTATTCAAATGTGGCTCTGTTAACTGTAAATATGGAAAAAGGCCTTTCATTCTGTCTTCAGAGCTTTTCTATAATATTTACATTTAGCTGCATTTGACATGATCTGAATAAATTAATTAATGATTATATCGAGTATGGACGCCCCCAGGCGTTATATAGTGTTATATATTTTTTTTTCACTTCAAATATTTAATAAAACAAGGATCAGAGATATTTGTCACAAATTCTGTACATGTTTATATTATGACAATAAATTTGATTAGATATTACATGTAATTTTTAAAATAAAATTATTTTATATTTTTATACGACCGCAAAAAAAATGCGGACGTATAATCATGATAATGTGATGCTGTCGTCGTCGTTGTCTGCGGCTTCTGTTAACAAACTTTAGTGTTACCACAATAACTTTAGTTCAAGTTATCCTATTGCTATGAAATTTGACAATGATGTTTCTTACCATAAAAGGATGAATGGGATTCATTTTGGGGGTCCCCCCATTTTTTCGTTTCATAATTACATGTAGGGGCCAAAAATGCTACTTTTATGTTTGTTGGCAAGATAACTTAAGTTCTAGTTATCCCATTGCTTTGTAATTAGGCAATAATGTTTCTTACCATAAAAAGATGAATGGGATTGATTTTTGGGGTCCCCCCTTTTTTTGTTTCAAAATTAGGGGCTTAAAGGGGCAAAAAAAATCAAATATTGTATTTGTTTCCACTATAAATTTAATCCTAGTTGGCCTATTGCTGTGAAATTTGTCAAGAATGTTTCTTACAATAAAAGATTGAACCTGATGAATTTTTGCGCCCCCCCCCCCTTTCCCAGTTATGTAATTTGGGGTCAAAAGGGGCCAAAATTGAAGCTTTTTTTATTTGTGGTCTGATTTTGAATTTTTTTTTTGCATGTTTGTTCTTGTCAAATACAGGATCCAAAATTAAGAATTACTTTTTGCGACCACCCCTTTTTCCCCCTATTACGTAATTAGGGGCCAAAATCAAAACTTTTTTATTTGTGGTACGATTTTGAACATTTTTTTTTGCATGTTTGTTTTTGTCAAATAGCGGATACAAAATTGAGAAATAATTTTTGCGACCCCCCCCCCTTTTTCACTTTTACATAATTAGGGGCCAAAAAGGGGCCAAAATCGATACTTTTTTATTTGTGGTCCGATTTTGAAAATTTATTTTGAATGTTTGTTCTTGTCAAATAGCGGATCCAAAATTAAGAATTACTTTTTGCGACCCCCCCTTTTTCCCCCTATTACATAATTAGGGGCCAAAATCAAAACTTTTTATACGACCGCAAAAAATTTGCGGACGTATTATGGTATGATGCTGTCGTCGTCGTCGTCGGCGTCGTCGTCGTCGTCGTCGTCGTCGTTGTCTGTTAACTTTTTAGTGTTTCCACAATAACTTAAGTTCCAGTTATCCGATTGCTATGAAACTTTACAATGATGTTCCTTACCATAAAAGGATGCATGGGATTGATTTTGGGGGTCCCCCCATTTTTCGTTTAGAAATTAGGGGCCAAAAAAAGGGCCAAAAATACTACTTTTTTGTTTGTTTCCACAATAACTTTAGTTCTAGTTATCCAATTGCTATGAAATTTGACAGTGATGTTCCTTACCATACAAGGATGAATGGGATTGATTTTGGGGGTCCCCCCTTTTTTTGTTTCGAAATTAGGGGCCCAAAAGGGGAAAAAAATTCAAATATTTTACTTGTTTCCACCATAACTTTGGTCCTAGTTGGCCTATTGCTGTGAAATTTGTCAAGAATGTTTCTTACAATAAAAGAATGAACCTGATGAATTTTTGCGTCCCCCTTTTTCTCCGTTGTGTAATTAGGGGCCAAAAGGGGCCAAAATAAAAACTTTTTTATTTGTGGTCCGATTTTGAAATTTTTTTTTACATGTTTGTTCTTGTCAAATAGCGGATACAAAATTAAGAATTAATTTTTGCGACCCCCCCTTTTTCCCCCTATTACGTAATTAGGGGCCAAACGGGGCCAAAATCGAAACTTTTTTATTTGTGGTCCGATTTTGAAATTTTTTTTGGCAAGTTTATTTTTGTCAAGTAGCGAATCCAAATTTGAGAATTTATTTTTGCGACCCCCACCCCTTTTTCACCTGTTACGTAATAAGGGGCCAAAAGGGGCCGAAATTGAAACTTTTTTATTTCTGGTCCGATTTTGAAAATTTTTTTTGCATGTTTGTTCTTGTCAAATAGCGGATACAAAATTTAGAATTAATTTTTGCGACCCCCCCCCTTTTTCCCCTTATTATGTAATTAGGGGCCAAATGGGGCCGAAATTGAAACTTTTTTATTTCTGGTCCGATTTTGAAAATTTTTTTTGCATGTTTGTTCTTGTCAAATAGCGAATACAAAATAAGGGATTTAATTTTTGCGACCCCCCTTTTTCCCCCTATTACGTAATTAGGGGCCAAATTGGGCTTTTTTATTTGTGGTCCGATTTTGAAATTTTTTTTTGCAAATTTATTCTTGTCAGGTAGCGATTCTAAATTAAAGAATAAATTTTTGGGGCTGTAATCATAATTAAAAAAAAATTCTGGTTCGATTTTTAATTTTTTCCCCAAACATTATTCTTTTGAAGAGTAGAATACAACATTCAAAATTTATATTTTTAGCCCCTGGGTTGAAAGTCCATCAGAGAAACATGTGTCAAAAACCTTTGTCAGTCCACCATGGGCTGCATGTGTCCAGAACAATAGACTATCCATATTAGGCCTAAAACGTACAGGGTTCAACATGTTGCGGTCGTATCATGCTGCGCTCGGCGAAGCTTTTTATTTATTTGTGGTCCGATTTTGAAAATTTATTTTGCATGTTGCTCTTGTCAAATAGCAGATACAAATTTGAGAATTATTTTTGTGACCCCTTTTTTCTCACCTACTATGTAATAAGGGGCCAAAATTGAAACTTGTTAACTCATTCAAACCTAACCAAAAAATTCCATTTATCAAAACTATTCAATCCTCAATAGGTTTTTAAAATGTGAGTGGAAAGTCCACAACAAAGCTGCATGTGTCAAAAATCTTTGTCAGTCTACCATGGGCTGCATGGGTCCAGAACAATTGATTATCCATATTGGGCCTAAAACGTACAGGGTTCAACATGTTGCGGTCGTATCATGCTGCGCTCGGCGAAGCTTTTTATTTAATGCATTTACAAATGTATGTTGTCATTTCAGACTCTTGAACCATCCTTCTTAGTATGGACAATTTACTGTGGTATCGTTGGTGCATTTATAACTGTTGTAAAGATATTCAACTATAAGCTACACTATATGTTTGATACAAGTGAAGTTATTGAAGAAAAGACGGAGAAAAAGGATGAAGATGATAAAGACAAGAAAAAAGAAAATGTGGGGTATGACAAAAAAAAGAAACAAAATACAATGTATCATACAATTTTCAAGCAATATCTATGAGAAAACATATGTACATGTTTTACAGTCATGCATTTAAATGATATTGTATATTAAGTTCTAACTTCAGTGACATTATAAACATTTTAGAGTAAGCTTTTTTTAATTTAAATCTGATTAGAAAAGTACATGTATATATACAATTTTTAATAATGTCAAATCAAAGATTAATACCTTAGAAAAAAGTCATGCATTTTTGCAAGTAGCTTATCCTAATTATTACCATCTAACACTTCTTTTCTTATGTTTCTTTGTATGCAAATTATAAAAGTACATTGTACATGCAATTTATTACTTATTGGGACTCCTGCATCCATAAAGGACATGTGACCTGAAAGTTTTTTTCCAACCTCCATTTGATAAAAAAGCAACTAACCTTGCAAATAACCTAAAACCCGTAAAAAATATGCCTTAAAATCAACCTTAGAGCCTTTTTAAAAAGCGAACTTGCCACCTGAGATGATACCCTACAGGAGCCCTTCCTTTTATTTGATTTTATATTTTATTGCAGATCCAGCTGTAATTCAGTTCCTGCTCCAATGTCTATTGAAGGAGAAGCTATAGAAATGTCATCCATTAAAAAAGTAGATGAATGCAACCTCTCAGAAAACTACAACTCAAGCTCGGATAAAAATATACAAGTCGACACAAATCTTTCAAGTAATCAGGGTAAATACATATGAACAACAAGATTATTTTTATGGCCCGACCACGTATGTGGATCGGACATATAGTTTTACCCTTGTCCGTCCGTCCGTCCGTCCGTACGTCCGTCCGTCCGTACGTCCGTCCGTAACACTTTGGTTAAGTTCTTGGTTAAGGTCCATTACTCGGATAGTAGATGTTGGGGGTCAATGATATTTCACCACCAGATGGGTCTTGGGTAGGGCTACACCACCCACTAGAAATTAGGTCACTGTGACCTATATTTTATGCATGAACGACTTCGGTTAAGTTCTTGGTTAAGGTCCATAACTTGGATACTAGATGTTGGGGGTCAATGATATTTCACCACTAGATGTGTCTTAGGTAAGGTGACACCACCCAATAGAAATTAGGTCACTGTGACCTATATTTTACGCATGAATGACTTTGGTTAAGTTCTTGGTTAAGGTCCATTACTCGGATACTAGATGTTGGGGGTCTATGATATTTCACCACCAGATGGGTCTTGGGTAGGGCTACACCACCCACTAGAAATTAGGTCACTGTGACCTATATTTTACGCATGAATGACTTCGGTTAAGTTCTTGGTTAAGGTCCATAACTTGGATACTAGATGTTGGGGGTCAATGATATTTCACCACTAGATGTGTCTTAGGTAAGGTGACACCACCCAATAGAAATTAGGTCACTGTGACCTATATTTTACGCATGAATGACTTCGGTTAAGTTCTTGGTTAAGGTCCATAACTTGGATACTAGATGTTGGGGGTCAATGATATTTCACTACTAGATGTGTCTTAGGTAAGGTGACACCACCCACTAGAAATGAGGTGACTGTGACCTATATTTTACGCATGAATGACTTTGGTTAAGTTCTTGGTTAAGGTTCATATCTTGAATACTACATGTTAGGGGTCAATAATATTTCACATATCCCAGGTAATGCACATTGAGGGTCGATGATATTTCAAGAACGGGAGGGCCATCCTGTGGCTCATAGACACATTTTCTAGTTCCTTAGGAGTTGATCACTTTGTCTGTCTGCGGTTTTGTAGACTCAATCTTTCTGAATTCTTACTCAGTTGTTATAGACATATCAAAGATTTTCACATTGCCTTTTGGTATCCTTACATATTTCTGTCATTTTGGCACCAACGTTAAAAGAGGTAAAGGAAAATACAAACACTCTATGACAAACCAACATCTTTATTAATCTATATGATGGATTGGAAAACAAGCTATATGAATTTTTCTCCAGTTCTGGTTACTTTTCAATCTCAAGGAGTGCCTGAAATAGGAAAACCCAATCTGATGGCCAACCAACTTTTTGGACCAGTGTCCTCATATATGTAAAGAAACTTTTCCTGAAATTTACTGGCCCAACCAGAAATCTTCTTGCATTTGGCTGCTGGGTGAGTGGCCATTTTAGGTACTGTCAAGTGCCGCCATCATAGACTACTCTTATCTACATATAACTCCTATACTATAACAAATTTTTAATTCTCATGGGGTACTAATACAGAAGACATCCATTTTGCATGCCATCACTGTATTATTATTTCTATTATTAATCTATACAATACTTGAATTCACATTTGATTTACTGATGGTAGCTATATTTATTTTACAAAATGTATGGGACAACATTGTTTATGAAATCTATTCTTACATCAGATGAAAGGTATACACATTGTACTTGTATTGATGTTATTACATGTAAAGTATATGTATTTAAATTTTATAGGAAAAGGTAGCCAGGCACCTTTAGCAGAACATGAAACAGATTGCATTGAACAGCAACAAGAGGATCCATTTAAACAGTCACATGATTTTGGAACAATAAGCTCAAAGGGTAAACTTTAAGTTATATTGTTTCTTTATTATAACCATATTGAACCTTGGGGGATGGTGGGAGTGTTCAAAGATGCAAGGTGTAAATACCTCACCATTGATCACTAAATCAACTAGTTTTTTTGTTGTGATGATAGCTGCAATATTGCCGATAGGGCATTTAACAAACAACAATCAATCAATCAATAAATCATTGATCACTAGTTTATTATTTTTTGTCATTTTCCTGCCCAATGTAGATGGGTTCCTCTTTATACTCCTGTTTCATCTACCATTGAATCTACATTGTAACAACACTGTATTGCATGCCCGAGGTGTGTCCAAAAAATGTAACCCTTACATATGCATATCTAACCATTTTCATAACTTTACTTTTTACAGTCATTGCAAAGGGTAAAGTAGGTCTAAACTTGTTTGTTCATTATATAAGTTTGTTTGTTCATCATATAATAGCGATAGTTGTAACTAGAACACAAAATCTACACTCCAGGCCAAACAATTTTTAATTTCTCCACTCTATACAGTGGCGGGCCTCACTCTCCTCCACTCTAACATTTGGGTGGAGTGCTGGTGGAGGATAGTGGAGTGATGGTGGAGGATAGTGGAGGTTTAAGAATATGAAAATTGTAAATTAAAACTACTTTTCAACTCAAACAATATTTAAGTAATCCTGATAAAAAATAAATCTGTCACTTTAGAAAATTCCATAATCATCCATTAAAATTCAGTAAAATCTGTTTAGTTAATTTTATATTAACTGTTTTTATACTTAAAATATTTAAAACAGATTTCAATTATATATTTCCAGTATATTCACATTCATGACATTTATACATGTCTACTATGTATAAATTAATTTGATGGGATGGATCTAATATTCACTTTCTTGTTTATTCCACCTAATTAACCTAGCTACATGTATATGAAATTAAATTGCAACACACCTGGCAGGTAAATGTATCCCACCCCACTGAGATAGTAACTTACCAACCTGTTGACAATTAACAGTTCCCTGCTGTGGTGACATGGTTGATAATTGAACAAATACATGTGAAAGCTTCATTTACCTTACAGTAAACATTTGAAGATCATAATTTACTGAGCATCATAAACATGATAAGAAAATTAATTACTGCATATCATGTATTATTTGATAAATTTTATAATTTAAATTAAAATGATTGTAAAGTTTTTATTAGCTCACCTGACCCGAAGGGTCATGTGAGCTATTGTCATCGTTAAGCGTCCGTCCGTCCGTTAACTTTTCTTCAAGGATCTTCTTCTCTGAAACCACTGAAGGGATTGCATTGATACTTGGTATACATGATCTTTAGGATGTCCTCTACCAAGTTTGTGAATTATATACATGTCGACCAACCAACATGGCCGCCGTTGCTAAAAATAGAACAGGGGGGTCAGACCATTGTTTTTGGCTTATAACTCAAAAAGTATAAGAAAAGAGAAAATCTGAAGCAACCTACCTTGTTCAGCATCAAAAGCTCTACGAATCTCTCCATTGAGTCGAAGTTGTGAAACAACTCCTTATAGGAGTTATTGCCCTTTAATCATCAAAATTGACCATTTTTGCAGTTTTTAGCTCACCTGACCCGAAGGGTCATGTGAGCTATTGTCATCGTTAAGCGTCCGTCGTCCGTCCGTCGTCTGTCGTCCGTCGTCCGTTAACTTTTCTTCAAAGATCTTCTTCTCTGAAACCACTGAAGGGATTGCATTGATACTTGGTATACATGATCTTTAGGATGTCCTCTACCAAGTTTGTGAATTATATACATGTCGGCCAACCAAGATGGCCGCCGTTGCTAAAAAAAGAACAGGGGGGTCAGACCATGGTTTTTGGCTTATAACTCAAAAAGTATAAGAGATAGAGAAAATCTGAAGCAACCTTCTTGTTCAGCATCAAAAGCTCTACAAATCTCTCCATTGAGTCGAAGTTGTGAAACAACTCCTTATAGGAGTTATTGCCCTTTAATCATCAAATTTGACCATTTTTGCAGTTTTTGGACAATATCTTGAAAACCGTTAGAGCTAGAGGACAAGTTAGCATTGCAGAATTGTTTAGCTCATTGAGATCTACAAAAATGAATTCATGGTCTAAATTGTCAGATCAGCCGTTTAAGAGTTATTCCCCTTTAACTGTTTTTTCCATGAATTTACACTGATTTTCAAAAATCTTCTTCTCTAAAACTACTGAAGGGATTGCATTGATACTTGGTATACATGATCTTTAGGATGTCCTCTACCAAGTTTGTGAATTATATACATGTGGACCAACCAACATGGCCGCCGTTGCTAAAAATAGAATAGGGGGGTCAGACCATTGTTTTTGGCTTATAACTCAAAAAGTATAAAAGATAGAGAAAATCTGAAGCAACCTACCTTGTTCAGCATCAAAAGCTCTACGAATCTCGCCATTGGGTCGAAGTTGTGAAACGACTCCTTATAGGAGTTAATGCCCTTTAATCATCAAAATTGACCATTTTTGCAGTTTTGGGACTATATCTTGAAAACCATTAGAGCTAGAGGAAAAGTTAGCATTGCAGAATTGTTAAGCTCATTGAGATCTACAAAAATGATTTCAGGGTTTAAATTGTCAGATCAGCCGTTTAAGAGTTATTCCCCTTTAACTGTTTTTTTTCCATCAATTAACACTGATTTTCAAAAATCTTCTTTTCTAAAACTACTGAAGGGATTGCATTGATACTTGGTATACATGATCTTTAGGATGTCTTCTACCAAGTTTGTGAATTATATACATGTCGACCAACCAACATGGCCGCCAT
Organism: Arcuatula senhousia; assembly: GCA_963971305.1. Classification (NCBI taxonomy): domain Eukaryota; kingdom Metazoa; phylum Mollusca; class Bivalvia; order Mytilida; family Mytilidae; genus Arcuatula; species Arcuatula senhousia. The sequence goes on from OZ020304.1 coordinate 54,775,668, forward strand.
TGCTAAAAATAGAACAAGGGGGTCAGACCATTGTTTTTGGCTTATAACTCAAAAAGTATAAGAGATAGAGAAAATCCGAAGCAACTTACCTTGTTTAGCATCAAAAGCTCTATGAATCTCTCCATTGAGTCAAAGTTGTGAAACGACTCCTTATAGGAGTTATTGCCCTTTAATCATCAAAATTGACCATTTTTGCAGTTTTTGGACAATATCTTGAAAACCGTTAGAGCTAGAGGACAAGTTAGCATTGCAGAATTGTTTAGCTCATTGAGATCTACAAAAATGAATTCATGGTCTAAATTGTCAGATCAGCCGTTTAAGAGTTATTCCCCTTTAACTGTTTTTTTCCATTAATTTACACTGATTTTCAAAAATCTTCTTCTCTTAAACCACTGAAGGGATTGCATTGATACTTGGTATACATGATCTTTAGGATGTCCTCTACCAAGTTTGTGAATTATATACATGTCGACCAACCAACATGGCTGCCGTTGCTAAAAATAGAATAGGGGGGGTCAAACCATTGTTTTTGGCTTATAACTCAAAAAGTATAAGAGATAAAGAAAATCGGAAGCAAATCTTTTTGTTCAGCATCAAAAGGTCCTTACAGTAGTTATTGCCCTTTAACTGTTTTTTCTATTAATTTAAACTGATTTCCAAAAATCTTCTCTGAAACCACTGAAAGGATTGTTTAGCAACTTTGTATACTTGAAAGTTTGTGAAATTTATTCAAACTTTGGCATAAGAGATCAGGTGAGCAATTCAGGCTCCTGGGAGCCTCTAGTTAAAATATTTAAACATTTATCCATGATCTATGGCTAGAGGTAAATGTTTTGAAAAGGTCTTATTAAATATTTTTATGTAATTCCACTTAATCATTTAATAAGTTCTTTACACTTTAAAGTTCCAGTATTTTTAAATAATTATTAAGTATTTTTAAATGATTATAATCCAACAAAAGTAGAGCCCATTAATTTTTGTTTAATGAAAAAATGAACAATTTTTGTGATACGACCGCAAAAAATTTGCGGACGTATAATGGTATGATGCTGTCGTCGTTGTCCGTTAACTTTAGTGTATACACGATAACTTTAGTTCTAGTTACCAAATGCAATGAAATTTGACAATGATATTTCTTACCATTAAAGGATGGATGGGATTGATTTTGGGAGTCCCCCCTTTTTTCGTTTAGAAATTAAGGGCCAAAAGGGGCCAAAATTGCAACTTTTTAGCTCACCTGGACTGAAGGTCCATGTGAGCTATTACCATCACTTGGCATCCGTCGTCGTCGTCTGTCGTCTGTTAACAATTTTTCAAAAATCTTCTCCTCTGAAACAACCAAACAGAATTTAATGATACTTGGTATGAATGATCCTTAGGGTGTCCTACACCAAACTTGTGTTTTGATTTTTAATCCGTTAAAAAACATGGCCGCCGTTACTAAAAATAGACTAGGGGGGTCAGACTACTGTTTTTGGCTTATAAATCAAAAAGTATAAGAGATAGAGGAAATCTGAGGCCACGTTACTGATTCAGCATCAAAAGCTCTACAAAAGTCTCCATTTGGTCAAAGTTGTCAGATGACCCCTTATAGGGGTTACGGCCCCTTAAAGGTGAAAAATAGCATTTTTTCATGTTTTTAGCTCACCTGACCCGAAGGGTCATGTGAGCTATTGTCATCGTTAGGCGTCCGTCGTCCGTTAACTTTTCTTCAAAGATCTTCTTCTCTGAAACCACTAAAGGGATTGCATTGATACTTGGTATACATGATCTTTAGGATGTCCTCTACCAAGTTTGTGAATTATATACATGTCGACCAACCAACATGGCCGCCGTTGCTAAAAATAGAACAGGGGGGTCAGACCATTGTTTTTGGCTTATAACTCAAAAAGTATAAGAGATAAAGAAAATCCGAAGCAACCTTCCGCGATCAGCATCAAAAGCTCTACAAATCTCCCCATTGAGTCGAAGTTGTGAAACGACTCCTTATAGGAGTTATTGCCCTTTAATCATCAAAATTGACCATTTTTGCAGTATTTGGACTATATCTTGAAAACCGTTAGAGCTAGAGGAAAAGTTAGCATTGCAGAATTGTTAAGCTCATTGAGATCTACTAAAATGATTCAGGGTCTAAATTGTCAGATCAGCCGTTTAAGAGTTATTCCCCTTTAACTGTTTTTTCCATTAATTTACACAGATTTTCAAAAATCTTCTTCTCTGAAACCCCTGAAGGGATTGCATTTATACTTGGTATACACGATCTTTAGGATGTCCTCTACCAAGTTTGTGAATTATATACATGTCGACAAACCAACATGGCCGCCGTTGCTAAAAATAGAACAGGGGGGTCAGACCATTGTTTTTGGCTTATAACTCAAAAAGTATAAGAGATAGAGAAAATCCGAAGCAACCTTCCGTGATCAGCATCAAAAGCTCTACAAATCTCCCCATTGAGTCGAAGTTGTGAAACGACTCCTTATAGGAGTTATTGCCCTTTAATCATCAAAATTGACCATTTTTGCAGTTTTTGGACGATATCTTGAAAACCGTTAGAGCTAGAGGAAAAGTTAGCATTGCAGAATTGTTAAGCTCATTGAGATCTACAAAAATGATTTCAGGGTCTAAATTGTCAGATCAGCTGTTTAAGAGTTATTCCCCTTTAACTGTTTTTTCCATTAATTTACACTGATTTTCAAAAATCTTCTTCTCTGAAACCACTAAAGGGATTGCATTGATACTTGGTATACATGATCTTTAGGATGTCCTCTACCAAGTTTGTGAATTATATACATGTCGACCAACCAACATGGCCGCCGTTGCTTAAAATAGAACAGGGGGGTCATACCATTGTTTTTGGCTTATAACTCAAAAAGTATAAGAGATAGAGAAAATCCGAAGCAACTTTCAGTGTTCAGCATCAAACGCTCTACAAAACTCTCCATTGAGTCGAAGTTGTGAAACGACTCCTTATAGGAGTTATTGCCCTTTAATCATCAAAATTGACCATTTTTGCAGTTTTTGGACGATATCTGGCAAACAGTTAGAGCTAGAGGAAAAGTTAGCATTGCAGAGTTGTTAAGCTCATTGAGATCTTCAAAAATGATTTCAGAGTCTAAATTGTCAGGTCAGCCGTTTAAGAGTTATTCCCCTTTAACTGTTTTTTTCCATTAGTTTACACTGATTTTCAAAAATCTTCTTCTCTGAAACCACTGAAGGGATTGCATTGATCCTTGGTATACATGATCTTTAGGATGTCCTCTACCAAGTTTGTGAATTATATACACGTCGACCCACCAACATGGCTGCCGTTGCTAAAAATAGAACAGGGGGGTCAGACCATTGTTTTAGGCTTATAACTCGAAAAGTATAAGAGATAGAGAAAATCCGAAGCAACCTACCTTGTTCAGCATCAAAAGCTCTACAAATCTCTCCATAGAGTCGAAGTTGTGAAACGACTCCTTATAGGAGTTATTGCCCTTTAATCATCAAAATTGACCATTTTTGCAGTTTTTGGATGATATCTGGAAAACCGTTAGAGCTAGAGGAAAAGTTAGCATTGCAGAATTGTTAAGCTCATTGAGATCTACAAAAATGATTTCAGGGTCTAAATTGTCAGATCAGCCGTTTAAGAGTTATTCCCCTTTAACTGTTTTTTTCCATTAGTTTACACTGATTTTCAAAAATCTTCTTCTCTGAAACCACTGAAGGGATTGCATTGATACTTGGTATACATGATCTTTAGGATGTCCTCTACCAAGTTTGTGAATTATATACACGTCGACCCACCAACATGGCCGCCGTTGCTAAAAATAGAACAGGGGGGTCAGTCATTGTTTTTGGCTTATAATATATACGATATTGAGATGTGGAATAAGTGTACGCAACACAACAAACATAAACAAACAGCAATTCAAAAAATCACAACGGAAAACAGCAAGCACTCGAAAAGTATAAGAAATAGAGAAAATCCGGAGCAACTTTTCATGTTCAGCATCAAAAGGTCCTTACAGGAGTTCTTGCCCTTTAACTGTTTTTTTTCTATTAATTTAAACTGATTTCCAAAAATCTTCTCTGAAACCTCTGAAAGGATTGTTTTGCAACTTTGTATACTTGAAAGTTTGTGAAATTTATTCAAACTTTGGCTTAAGAGATCAGGTGAGCGATTCAGGCTCCTGGGAGCCTCTAGTTGGACTATATCTTGAAAACCGTTAGAGCTAGAGGAAAAGTTAGCATTGCAGAATTGTTTAGCTCATTGAGATCTACAAAAATGATTTCAGGGTCAAAATTGTCAGATCAGCCGTTTAAGAGTTATTCCCCTTTAACTGTTTTTATACCCCCCACTTCAAAAGTGGGGGGTATATAGTGATAGGGGTGTCCGTCCGTCCTTCCGTCCGTCCTTCCGTCCGTCCTTCCGTTACACTTCAGGGTACCCATCTCTTATCCGCAACTCCTCCTAAACCCCTTGGTAGATTTTCATGAAACTTACACACAATCTTTGTGACATACTGTAGATGTGCACCTACTATTTTTAAATTTGATCAGAATGATTTTTGGAGTTTCCCATAGCAAAAATGGACTTAAGCGTTCCCCTACATGGGGGTACCCATCTCTTATCCGCAACTCCTCCTAAACCCCTTGATGGATTTTCATGAAACTTACACACAATTGTTGTGACATAATGTAGATGCGCACTTACTATTTTAAAATTTGATCAGAATGATTTTTGGAGTTTCCCATAGCAAAACATGGACTTAGCCATTCCCCTACATGGGGGTACCAATCTCTTATCCGCAACTCCTCCAAAACCCCTTGATGGATTTTCATGAAACTTACACACAATTGTTGTGACATAATGTAGATGTGCACCTACTATTTTAAAATTTGATCAGAATGATTTTTGGAGTTTCCTATACCAAAACATGGACTTAGCCATTCCCCTACATGGGGGTACCCATCTCTTATCTGCAACTCCTCCTAAACCCCTTGATGGATTTTCATGAAACTTACACACAATCTTCGTGACATAATGTAGATGTGCACCTACTATTTTAAAATTTGATCAGAATGGTTTTTGGGGTTTCCCATAGCAAAACATGGACTTAGCCATTCGACTACATGGGGGTACCCATCTCTTATCCGCAACTCCTCCTAAACCCCTTAATGGATTTTCATGAAACTTACACACAATCTTCGTGACATAATGTAGATGTGCACCTACTATTTTAAAATTTGATCAGAATGATTTTTGGGGTTTCCTAAACCAAAACATGGACTTAGCCATTGACTACATGGGGGTACCCATCTCTTATCCGCAACTCCTCCTAAACCCCTTGGTTGATTTTCATGAAACTTACACACAATCTTTGTGACATACTGTAGATGTGCACCTACTATTTTTAAATTTGATCAGAATGATTTTTGGAGTTTCCCATAGCAAAAATGGACTTAAGCGTTCCCCTACATGGGGGTACCCATCTCTTATCCGCAACTCCTCCTAAACCCCTTGATGGATTTTCATGAAACTTACACACAATTGTTGTGACATAATGTAGATGCGCACTTACTATTTTAAAATTTGATCAGAATGATTTTTGGAGTTTCCCATAGCAAAACATGGACTTAGCCATTCCCCTACATGGGGGTACCAATCTCTTATCCGCAACTCCTCCAAAACCCCTTGATGGATTTTCATGAAACTTACACACAATTGTTGTGACATAATGTAGATGTGCACCTACTATTTTAAAATTTGATCAGAATGATTTTTGGAGTTTCCTATACCAAAACATGGACTTAGCCATTCCCCTACATGGGGGTACCCATCTCTTATCTGCAACTCCTCCTAAACCCCTTGATGGATTTTCATGAAACCTACACACAATCTTTGTGACATAATGTAGATGTGCATCTCCTATTCTAAATTTTATCTGATTAATTTTTTTGGGGGGTGGGGGGTATTTATTTGTGAGCTGTGGCTCACAGTTTTTCTAGTTTCCATTAATTTTAACTGATTTTTAGCTCACCTGGACCGAAGGTCCATGTGAGCTATTACCATCACTTGGGGTCCGTCGTCGTCGTCTGTCGTCGTCGTCGTCTGTTAACAATTTTTCAAAATTCTTCTCCTCTGAAACTACTGAACAGAATTTAATGAAACTTGGTATGAATGATCCTTAAGGTGTCCTGCACCAAACTTGTGTTTCAATTTTTGATCCGTCAAAAAACATGGCCACCGTTACTAAAAATAGACCAGGGGGGTCAGACTACTGTTTTTGGCTTGTAAATCAAAAAGTATAAGAGATAGATGAAATCTGATGCCACGCTGCTGCTTCGGAATCAAAAGTTCTACAAAAGTCTCCATTTGGTCGAAGTTGTCAGATGATCCCTTATAGTAGTTACAGCCCCTTAAAGGTGAAAAATAGCGTTTTTAGCTCACCTGACCCGAAGGGTCATGTGAGCTATTGCCATCACTTTGCGTCCGTCGTCCGTCCGTCGTCCGTCGTCCGTTAGCTTTTTTCAAACATCTTCTTCTCTGAAACTGCTTGGCCAAATGCAGCCAAACTTGATATGGTTGTTCCTTAGGGTATTGTGCAAAAAGTTTGCGTTGGGATTTTTGATAAGTCAAAAAACATGGCCGCTGTTACTAAAAATAGAACAGGGGGGTCAAATACAGTTTTTTGTAAATAACTCAAAAACGGTGACAGATAATAAAATTCTGTTATAGGGTAAAAGTGATCAGCACCTCAAGATCTACCTGCCCAGAAATTTTCAAGAAGATCCAACAACGGATGTAGGAGTTATTGCCCTTTTTCTGGATTTTTTCAAAATTTTGCACTTATTAAGCCCTATATCTTGAAAACTATACAAGATATTTTAAAAATTCAAATTGCATATGATTGAGCACATCAAGATCTACATTTCATGTAATTAGGTCAAAGTAATAGAACCATTTCTTTTAGGAGTTATGGCCCTTAAAGCGTCAAAATTTACTGTTTTTCATTACTTTTCCTCTGAATTTCAAAGATTAATTTGTCTGACACCATATATCCAACTTTAACCAAACTGGGCACTGTTGTTTAATAGCATATATGCTACAATTCTGTCGTTCAGATTTTTGATTCGTCAAAAAATATGGCCGCCATGGCTAAAAATAGAACATAGGTGTAAATTGCAGTTTTTTGCTAATAACTCAAAAATGGTTACAGATATCAAAATTCTGATGGGAGACAAAAGTGATCAGCATCTCAAGATCTACCTGCTTAGAAAGTTTCAAGAAGATCGAACAACCAATGTAAGAGTTATTGCCCTTTTTCTGGATTTTTTTCAAAATTTTCACTTGTTTAGCCATATATCTTGAAAACTATACAAGATATTTCAAAAATTTAAATTGCATATGATCAAGCACATTAAGATCTACATTTCATGTATTTAGATCAAAGCTGTAGGACCATTTCTTTTAGGAGTTATTGTCCTTAAAACAACAAAATTTACCATTTTTCATTACTTTTTCCCTGAATTTCAAAGATTAACTTGTCTTACACCGTAAGACTAACTGCATCTTAACTTGGCACACTTGTTGAATAGCTTATATGCTACAACTCTATTGTTCAGATTTTTGATTCGTCAAAAAACATGGCCCCCATCGCTTAAAATAGAACATAGGGGTAAATTGCATTTTTTTGCTAATAACTCAAAAATGGTTTCAGATATCAAAATTGTGCAAGAATCAAAAAAGATCAGCATATAAAGATCTACCTGTGCTGAAATTTTGGAAAAGATCTGACTGCTGATGTGGGAGTTATTGCCCTTTTTCCTAATTTTTGCCAAATTTTGCATTTATTAAGCCCAATATCTTGAAAACTAACCAAGATATTTCAGATATTTAAATCCCATATGGTTATGCACAATAATATCTACAAAATGAATGTGTCTGTGTAGTTCAGGTGAGCGATTCAGGCTCCTGGGAGCCTCTTGTTGCATGTTTTTGGCCTATATAATGAAAACTATTGTAAATAGAGAAAAGCTGTTGCTTGCTTAAATGTTCAGCTCATTTGGCTCTACAAAAGTCTCCATAGGGTCGAAGTTGTCAGATGACCCCTTATAGGGGTAAAAGTCCCTTAAAGGCAAAAAATAGTGTTTTTGGCCTATAGAATGAAAACTATTGTAAATAGAGAAAAGCTGTTGCTTGCTTAAATGTTCAGCTCATTTACCTCTACAAAAGTCTCCATAGGGTCAAAGTTGTCAGATGACCCCTTATAGGGGTAACAGCCCCTTAAAGGCAAAAAATAGTGTTTATGGCCTATAGAATGAAAACTATTGCAAATAGAGAAAAGCTGTTGCTTGTTTAAATGTTCAGCTCATTTAGCTTTACAAAAGTCTCCATAAGGTCAAAGTTGTCAGATGATCCCTAATAGGGGTTACAGCCCCTTAAAGGTGAAAAATAGCATTCTTGCATGTTTTTGGCCTATAGAATGAAAACTATTGTAGATAGCGAAAAGCTGTTGCTTTCTTAAATGTTCAGCTCATTTAGCTCTACAAAAGTTTCCATTGGGTCAAAGTTGTCAGATGACCCATTAAAGGGTTACAGCCCCTTAAAAGCGAAAAATAGTGTTTTTGGCCTATAGAATGAAAACAATTGCAGATAGAGGAAAGCTGTTGCATGCTAAAATGTTCAGCTCATTTACCTCTACAAAAGTCTCCATGGGGTTGAAGTTGGCAGATGACCCTTTATAGGGGTTAAAGCCCCTTAAAGGTGAAAAATAGCGTTTTTGCATGTTTTTGGCCTATAGAATGAAAACTATTGTAGATAGAGAAAAGCTGTTTCTTGCTTAAATGTTCAGTTCATTTAGCTCTACAAAAGTTTCAATAAGGTCAAAGTTGTCAGATGACCCCTTATAGGGGTTACAGTCCCTTAAAGGTGAAAAATAGCGTTTTTGGCCTTAAGAATGAAAACTATTGTAAATAGAGAAAAGCTGTTGCTTGCTTAAATGTTCAGCTCATTTAGCTCTACATAAGTGTCCATAAAGTCAAAGTTGTCAGATGACCCCTTATAGGGGTTACAGCCCCTTAGAGGCGAAAAATAGTGTTTTTTGCCTATAGAATGAAATTATTGCAGATAGAGAAAAGCTGTTGCTTGCTAAAATGTTCAGCTCATTAAGCTCTACAAAAGTCTTCATAGGATCAAAGTTGTCAGATGACCTTTATAGGGGTTACAGCACCTTAAAGGCAAAAATAGTGTTTTTGGCTTAAAGAATGAAAACTATTGCAGATAGAGAAAAGCTGTTGCTTGCTTAAATGTTCAGCTCATTTAGCTCTACAAAAGTCTCCATAGGGTTGAAGTTGTCTGATAACCCATAAGGGGTTACAGCCCCTTAGTGTTTTTTGATTATTTAGAATGAAAGCAATTGCAAATAGAGAAAAGATTGTTCATGCTTATAAACATTCAGCTCATTTAGCTATACAAAAGTCTTCATAGGGTTGACATCAAGACCAGGTGAGCGATTCAGGCTCCTGCGAGCCTCTTGTTAAAAATCTTCTTCTCTGAAACCACTGAAGGGATTGCATTGATACTTGGTATACATGATCTTTAGGATGTCCTCTACCAAGTTTGTGAATTATATACACGTCGACCAACCAACATGGCCGCCGTTGCTAAAAATAGAACAGGGGGGTCAGACCATTGTTTTTGGCTTATATATCACCAGTATATTTTGAATAAAATATTTTTATGTAATAACATAGTTAAATTAGAACTTAATACCAAACTTTATAAATTATACAAGAATTAATGTCAGCATGATAAATAATTAAAGAAATACTTAATAAGATAAACTTTGAATAATATTGGCTAATACTGCTTCAGGACATAACACTTTAATATTTAACAAGATAAATACCAGATCAAAAAGAACTTGGATAATTTTAAGCTGTCATTGATGATGTCACAAAGAAATTACTTACTTGTATTTATTGATTATTTGATATTGGGATTACAGTTGTATTAAACTAAATTGATTTCTAGCACCCTATAATATTATGTAAGATTTTGTATATATAGTTTTGGAAAAATGTTTTACAGCAGATAGATAGCATTAGTGAGAATTATAGAGAATGACACTCGACTATGTTTTACAATTTAGATTTAGTTTTCCTAAAAATGTTTGATTGACCAAGGAATTTGTGATTTGTTATGCGTAATTGTTATAATTGTTATTGCTGACTGAACTGAAGTTAATAAATGTAAATGGATATAGTGTTTGAATAACCAGCCTCATACAGTGTAAAAATAATAAGGAACAATAATTTGAATCCAGAAGGCCTGCAGCCCCAGCCTTGCCATGTGAGCTTCCCCAGCCCCTGTGCTATAGCCAGACCATGAGGAGTCGCCCGATTGGTCTTGGTTATAACTTGGTGGAGAGTATCACCAGTATATTTTGAATAAAATATTTTTATGTAATAACATAGTTAAATTAGAACTTAATACCAAACTTTATAAATTATACAAGAATTAATGTCAGCATGATAAATAATTAAAGAAATACTTAATAAGATAAACTTTGAATAATATTGGCTAATACTGCTTCAGGACATAACACTTTAATATTTAACAAGATAAATACCAGATCAAAAAGAACTTGGATAATTTTAAGCTGTCATTGATGATGTCACAAAGAAATTACTTACTTGTATTTATTGATTATTTGATATTGGGATTACAGTTGTATTAAACTAAATTGATTTCTAGCACCCTATAATATTATGTAAGATTTTGTATATATAGTTTTGGAAAAATGTTTTACAGCAGATAGATAGCATTAGTGAGAATTATAGAGAATGACACTCGACTATGTTTTACAATTTAGATTTAGTTTTCCTAAAAATGTTTGATTGACCAAGGAATTTGTGATTTGTTATGCGTAATTGTTATAATTGTTATTGCTGACTGAACTGAAGTTAATAAATGTAAATGGATATAGTGTTTGAATAACCAGCCTCATACAGTGTAAAAATAATAAGGAACAATAATTTGAATCCAGAAGGCCTGCAGCCCCAGCCTTGCCATGTGAGCTTCCCCAGCCCCTGTGCTATAGCCAGACCATGAGGAGTCGCCCGATTGGTCTTGGTTATAACTTGATGGACGAACCGGCTTTTTCGGTACCAAGGATGGAATGTGAGATCTGACATTAAAGAAGGAGCCAGCACAACTTGTAAAGGACCACAGATGTCTCTGGAGTGTGCAGAGGTGAGTCATCCAAGTTTTCATAATCTCATATGACACCAAAACTTAAGTTTTTTGTTTAAAGTCTTGATTATTGAAAAACATTGGTTTTCCCTCAGATTAAGGCCCAAAATGTCAGTATCTACAAAAACACAACCTGCCATAGCTAAAGGCCCCATGGATTCAAACCTTGTTGAAATTAAGGTTAATTCTAAATCTGTATGGGCACTTGCAGATTCAGGAGCAGATGTTTCATGCATTTCTTTAGACTTCTTAAAGAGATTTTTCCAAAATCCTAAAATTGATATTAGTCATGCAAACTCATTTGTGTCAGCCTGTAAACAAAGTTTTTCAACTAAAGGGAAATTTGCCCTTAAATTTAGTTTTGAGCAATTAAAGTTTGTTCATGACATGAATGTTGTTGAAAACCTTACATATGATGTAATTTTAGGGTTAGATTTTTTCAAAGAGTATAGAGCAGATTTAGATTTCAAAAATAATTGTTTTACAATAGAAGACAATTTTTATGCAGTTCCTTTAGGATCTTTTAATGACAAAGAATCAGTTAATCATTTTAGCCAAGTGAGGAACATTTTTAATGTTGATATTCCTCCTCATTGTGAAATGAACATTCCTGTAAGAATTAAACAAAGTAGACATACTATAAGTTCAGTTTTAATTGAGCCAAATGATGCAATTTCATTAAGAAATTTAGTAGGTTCTAAAGTGTTAGTTAATCTTACAAAAAGTTCAAAATGCATGTATAGGATACTTAACCCTACAAACATGGTAGTTCGTTTGAAAAAGGGTCAAGTCATTGCAAAGGCTTATGAAATCGAAGAACATTGTATATTTTCATTAAAAGAAAACTCATGTAACAGTAAATTAGTTGAAAATTTGGATGAAAAAATAGAAGATTTAGGTATAAAAATAAATGAAAATCTGACAGCTGATCAGCAAAACAAACTCAAGCATTTGATAATGAAAAATAGAAGCATTTTTGCTAAAGATATGTCAGAGTTAGGAAAAACAAATTTACAATACCATACAATAGATACTGGTAATGCAGAACCTGTAAGGTCTGCACCCTACAGACAATCTCCACAAGCAAGAAAGGAGACCGAAAAACAAATTGCAGAAATGTTAGAAAATAATATAATTCAACCATCTAATTCAGCATGGGCAAGCCCTGTTGTTTTAGTGGCCAAAAAATCAAAAGACAGACATGGCAATAAACAATACCGTTTTGCCGTAGATTATAGGAAACTAAATAAGGTGACTGAACCAACACCATTTCCTATACCTAGGGTTGATGATGTATTTGATACAGTAGCTGACTCCAAAGCATCAATTTTTACAGTTTTAGATGCCATGAGTGGATTTTTTCAAATTCCTTTAGATCCAAAAACAGCTCACAAATCAGCATTTGTTACACATCAAGGCGTTTTTGAATTCAAACGATTAAGTTTTGGACTAACAAATGCACCAATGGCATTCCAAATGTTAATGACAAAAGTTTTACAAGAACTCAATTGGAAAATTGCCCTTGTGTACATAGACGACATTTTGATATTTAGCAAAACCTTTGAAGAACACCTTAATCACATACAATTAGTTTTTGATAAGCTAAAGGAAGCAAATTTAACTTTAAACCCATCAAAATGCCATTTTGCAAAGTCAGAAGTTAACTATTTAGGCCACATATTATCAAAAGAAGGAATCAAAGTTGATCCCACAAAAACGTCAGCAGTTGAGACATATCCAGTACCAAAAACAGTTAAACAAATCAGAAGCTTTTTAGGTCTCTGTAATTATTACAGAAAATTTGTAAAAGACTATTCTAAAATAACACAACCATTAACAATGCTCACTCACAAGGACCAAAAGTTTATATGGACGCCAGAATGTCAAGATGCTTTTGAAACACTAAAACAAAAACTCATTTCAGCACCAATTTTAGTTTATCCAGATTTTAACAAACCTTTTGTTTTATCAGTTGATGCCTCAGATTATGCTCTAGGTTGGATTTTGGCTCAGCACAATGAAAATACAAAACTTGAACATGTTGTTGCTTATGGTGGTAGAAGTTTGCATGCAAATGAAAAGAAATGGCACATCAATGAAAAAGAGGGCCTTGCCCTGAAAGAAGCAATTAACCAATTTAAACCATACCTTGCAACTAACTCATTCACAGTTTACACTGACAATATAACAGTACATTGGTTAGATTCAATCAAAAATGCACATGGCAGACTAGGTCGTTGGGCCATTGAGTTACAGGAATACAGGTTCACTATTCATCATCGACCAGGCAAGGCAAACAACGCTGATGCTCTGTCCAGAAGAGAATACAATGCTGAGACTACGCCCACGGAAGATGCCATGGGGTCACCAAGTTCTAAAGTCATTGCTACAACAACATGCAACCAGAACTTCAATGCTGTTTATTTTGAATATGAACTAGATGACATAAAACCAACACCTTTAGTCTGCAGCATAAACAACAGATTACCAGACGAGTTGTCCCCTGAGCAAATAAAGCAAAGAAAAACTTTTAAACAACTTCAAAGACAATGCACAGACTATATAGGCATTTTCAATTATAAGCTGAAAGGAGAAGTTCCAAATGATAGACAAGAAGCAAGAAAACTTGATGCAAAATCAAACAATTATGAAATAGATGAAGGAATCCTATATCATTTCTTTAATGTAAGGTCAAGAACATTACCAAAAGGAGAAAACTCAATCAAGCAACTTGCCATTCCTAAAGTTTTAAGAAAAGAAATAATAGAAGCCTATCATGATAATACTGGTTGTCATCAGGGACATGATAGGACCTATAATGCGATAAAGATGAAGTATTTCTGGCCCGAAATGTACAAAGACATCAGTAACTACATCAAAACATGTGAAACCTGTCAGCAATGTAAAAGAAATACCCACAGTCATCCAGTTCCACTTCACCCTATGCCTATTCAGGAAATATTTGAGCGTTGGCACATGGACATCCTCGAACTGCCATTAACAAAAGAAAAATACAGATATCTACTACTGGTTGTTGACAGTGGATCTAAATGGTGTGAAGCTTTTCCGATGAGAACTCAAGAGGCAACTGAGATAGCATCCATCTTATTTAAAGAAATCATTGCTAGATATGGAGCCCCGAGAGTTATTGTATCAGACCGTGGACAAAATTTCATGTCAAAGTTGGTTTCAGCTCTTTGTGAACTGCTCCAGATAAAGCGACATTATACAAGTGCTTACCATCCACAAACCAATGCTGCTTGTGAGAGAATGAATTCGTCCATACTGCAATGCTTAAGAACAAGATGTGAAAAGCAAACAGACTGGCCAGAGCATATTGCACCAATCATGATGGCATATCGACTCGCACCCGCCACAGAATCTACAAAATTTTCTCCGTTCCAATTGTTGTTTGGCCAGGAAATGAGAGCACCAATTGATGTTGCCTTAATACCGAAACCAACAATGAATAAAAATCATCGGGAACACCTTAGAAAATTTACAGATGGAGTTAACATCACCAGGGAAATAGCTGCAGAAAACAAGCAGGTGGCCCAGGAAAAGAACAAAAATCAACATGACAAACATGCAAAAGCCCCATCATTTCTTCCTGGACAGAAAGTATGGCTGTTTTCCCCAAAGACGCCAAAAGGTGAATCTGCAAAGCTCATTAAGCGTTGGACAGGACCCTACACCATCACAGAAATGGGACCAAATCACACCTTTAAGTTAAGAAGAGACAGGGACTTTAAACTTTTAAAAGCACTTGTAAATGCTGCCAGGTTAAAAATATTTAACAGTAAAATGGACCGTCCAGATTACCTGTTAGATGACTACGCTGATGAGGATGAGAATGAGCCTGAAGAACCAGGAAATTATGAAGATAATGAGTTCTTGCAAAACAGAAACAATAATAATAACAACAGTACAGTCCAGAGAAAAACAAACGATGTAACTCAACTGGTTCAACCTCCTACAATGCCACAAAATTTAGAAACTCCTAATCAGACAAAGAAAAAGTACAATCATAAAACAAAAACCGATAAAACAAAAGCTCAAGAGCAAATGAAACCTGTTTACAAAGCTAAAGACAATTCAGCACATTCAGAAAACACAAATCCTGTTTTTATAACACCTGAACAAGTTGAAAAAATATTAGCATCTGCATGGGTTAACAAGCGTCTTTGTTACAAAGTGAAACTGAAAAACATTTCAAAGACCGAATGGGTCAGTAAGGATCAAGTCACAGAAGAAATGAGGAAACAATTTCATGACAATAAAACTCAAAGTGGCAAGAAGAGAAAAAGACCTTTACAAAAGAACAAACACAAATTTTTTCAACCTGCAACAGAACAAAACCAGAACCAACAAAACCAAATCAACTCTTTAAAACAACTAGAAAATCAAAATGATAGAAAAAATGAAAGTGATGATGTAAACTGGAAAAACCTTCCAATACAAGCAGTAAAGCTAGAAAACAACAGATTTTATGTCAGAGTACTTAAAAGAGATAACTTTGTCACACCATACATCCCATTACATAAATGTGAAGAAGACATGTTTTATTTCGAATCTTTACTCAAGCACTTCATTGGAAAAAGCAATTTTGAAATTATTTACAAAATCACAAACCCTCAAACTATACAAGATCAAAACAACAAAGGTTCTTTTCGAACAGCATCACATGTTTCCATGTTTAAAATCATAGACAATGTTCCAATGTGCTTTATACACTATAAAAGGAACCACTTGTATGATCCAGAATGGATCCCTGTGGATGAATGTCCTATAGGTATTTTAAATCAATGGGACAAGCAATATATGGATGCTTGTTATGAATCAATGAGTTTGTGGTAATAATAGTTTTTTTTTTCTAGTTTTTTTAATACATTGATAGTTTTTTTTCTGTGTGTGTGTGTCTGTGTATTTTTGAATAACATTAATTAAATAAGGTCCCGCTCAGCCCACAGAGCAAAAATGTGTACCCTAGTTGGCAGAATAGGGTAGCCCTGTCATAATGAATGCCGGGGTTGTCAGGTTATAATACGGAAGGCCTGACCGCAGTCCATAGTGGGTACACCAATAAAATTTTTGATTAAAGATAAGGGTAGGATTATTATTTTTTTTCAAGTTAGGATTTTTGTCTACATTATTACAAGATAAGCTATACAGTTGTAGGGAGTTTTTTTTCCCCCTTCATTCACAATTTTCAATGGTGTCATATTGAGTTATGAATGTTTTGGTTGACTTAATTCAACTTCCTGAAGTAACCGACCAAATGGTAGACCCACTCAGAAGTAACCGACCAAATGGTAGACCCAATCAGAAGTAACCGACCAAATGGTAGACCCACTCAGAAGTAACCGACCAAATGGTAGACCCACTCAGAAGTAACCAACCAAATGGTAGACCCAATCAGAAGTAACCGACCAAATGGTGGAACTGCTGAAAACTCTAACCAAATGGCGGACTTGCTGAAAACTCTAATCAAATGGTGGACTTGTTGAAAACTCTAACCAAATGGTGGACTTGTGAAAACTCTAACCAAATGGTGGACTTTCTGAAGTCACAGACCCAATGGTGGACAGGCTGAAGTGGAATATTTAATTAACTGTGCATAATGACTTTAGAAATTTATGACAATCCTAAATAATAGAAGAAATAGTAGAAGGTGGACAATTGAAACAATTAACATGAATGCAGTTGAATCTAATATTACAATGAACATACATAAAGTGAAATCAGGACTATGAAATATTGAAAACAGATTATGTGTGAAATGAAAAAAAAAAGAAGACATAAAATGGAAGAGACAATGATAATTGATGAGGATATTCTAAATCAAAAATGGACATTAACTTAATTATAGGAACTTTAGACATTGATTTTATAGACTTGTTTTAAATTTATTCTCATATGTGATGTCATGAAGTGTAAAATCTTTAAATTAACAAATATTTGTTTTCAGCATGCTTGATTATATAAACATTTTTTTTTCTACATTTGCAGCATTAAAATACTTCATGAAGTACAATGAGCTCATTGAAAATGCAATAGTAAGATTTTGTCCTCATTAATGAACCTTGTAAGCTTCATCAATGCAGACATTTCATACTTGAGCACTGCGCTTAGCGAAATATTTAATTTTCTACCTTATTTTTTTATTTTATTATGTATATATAATTGATTGCTTTGTTTAAGTATTTTAAAACATATTCAATATCTTGTTCGATTATTTTAAACTAATCAAATTTTAAGTCTTGATTACTTTTGAATATGTTTACATTTGTTAATCTGATTGTCAATATCTATTTCATTTTTTTTTTGTTCACTGCTATATTATGTCATTTCAATTAACTTTACTAACTATATTTTTATAATAGATTGCGGGAGCAATCTTCTTTTAGAGTAGCAAGGGAGAGAGTATCACCAGTATATTTTGAATAAAATATTTTTATGTAATAACATAGTTAAATTAGAACTTAATACCAAACTTTATAAATTATACAAGAATTAATGTCAGCATGATAAATAATTAAAGAAATACTTAATAAGATAAACTTTGAATAATATTGGCTAATACTGCTTCAGGACATAACACTTTAATATTTAACAAGATAAATACCAGATCAAAAAGAACTTGGATAATTTTAAGCTGTCATTGATGATGTCACAAAGAAATTACTTACTTGTATTTATTGATTATTTGATATTGGGATTACAGTTGTATTAAACTAAATTGATTTCTAGCACCCTATAATATTATGTAAGATTTTGTATATATAGTTTTGGAAAAATGTTTTACAGCAGATAGATAGCATTAGTGAGAATTATAGAGAATGACACTCGACTATGTTTTACAATTTAGATTTAGTTTTCCTAAAAATGTTTGATTGACCAAGGAATTTGTGATTTGTTATGCGTAATTGTTATAATTGTTATTGCTGACTGAACTGAAGTTAATAAATGTAAATGGATATAGTGTTTGAATAACCAGCCTCATACAGTGTAAAAATAATAAGGAACAATAATTTGAATCCAGAAGGCCTGCAGCCCCAGCCTTGCCATGTGAGCTTCCCCAGCCCCTGTGCTATAGCCAGACCATGAGGAGTCGCCCGATTGGTCTTGGTTATATATAACTCAAAAAGTATAAAAGATAGAGAAAATCCGAAGCAACCATCCTTGTTCAGCATCAAAAGCTCTACAAATCTCTCCATTGAGTCGAAGTTGTGAAAAGACTCCTTATAGGAGTTATTGCCCTTTAATCGTCAAAATTGACCTTTTTTGCAGTTTTTGGACAATATCTTGAACACCGTTAGAGCTAGAGGAAAAGTTAGCATTGCAGAATTGTTCAGCTCATTGAGATCTACAAAAATGATTTCAGGGTCAAAATGGTCAGATCAGCCATTTAAGAGTTATTCCCCTTTAACTGTTTTTTTCCATTAATTTTAACTGAATTTCAAAAATCTTCTTCTCTGAAACCACTGAAGGGATTGCTTTGAAACTTGGTACACTTGATCTTTAGGATGTCCTCTACCAAGTTTGTGAATTATATACACGTTTACCAACCAACATGGCCGCCATTGCTAAAAATAGAACAGGGGGGGTCAGACCATTGTTTTTGGCTTATAACTCAAAAAGTATAAGAGATAGAGAAAATCCGAAGCAACTTTTCTTGTTTAGCATCAAAAGGTCCTTATAGGAGTTATTGCCCTTTAACTGTTTTTTTTCTATTAATTTAAACTGATTTCCAAAAATCTTCTCTGAAACCACTGAAGGGATTATTTGCAACTTTGTATAGTTGAAAGTTTGTGAAATTTATTCAAACTTTGGCATAAGAGATCAGGTGAGCGATTCAGGCTCCTGGGAGCCTCTAGTTATAAAATATTATGTTCAATATTTAGTATTAATTTTCTTTTAATAAAACTACATAATTAAAGGAATAACAATTCATTAGAAAAAACAATTAAGTTCATTTGATTTTCTAAATATTTATCTCTCCACTTCTCTCCACTATAATTAGAGTGTCTCCACCCTGTAGAGTGGAGTCTCCGCTTATCTCCACTCAACTCCACCCAACTCCACCTCCAGGGTGTAGAATGGAGAAATTAAAAATTATTTGGCCTGGAGTGTATATACTGGATTTTTCAGAAATTTTAAGAAGTTTACAGACACATGAATAATTTTGAGTTCATATTTTTGGGGGGTAGCATTATGAACTTAGTCACTTTCACATAAAGTACATTCATGCATAGGCATGTGGATAACAAATGTTATATAACTGAAGGCTTTTTTAATCAAGAGATAACTTTTAACCAACTTGATTTGTATCACTAAAAACTTACTGATTTAGTCCCATCATGAATTTTAAATCAGAAATGATTAAAAAGTAGTGCTTCTAAACAGTTTTGCTAATTATCTCTTTTTGTAGAAGACAGCTCTGATAAAGACATGGCCGGAGGAAGTCAAATCACCACAACAGCACATGTAGAAATTAACCACCATATTTCTGATGGAGAGGTGGAGGAAGGTGAGGTCAAACCTGTGAAAGTTAAACTGGAAGACTCAGACTCCGACAGATCTTCACATGGGAAACATAAGATCAAAAAGAGACGTAAGGCTGTGAGGCGAGCTCAGAGCGCTGCTGAATGCCGAGAGTATTACAGAGATGCATCAAAGCAAAATCGGTCTAATATATCACTGCCCCATGGTGCTAAGTTGTCAGATGTCAAAATTGATATTAGTGAGGAAATTGCCAGTGGGAGTATCTTCAGGCCTCGTAGCGAGTGTGTTATAAGACAGAGACGATCAAGTAAACCCACAAACGATAGTCAAGAGAATGATATGATGATTGTTGAACTTGATGCTAGTCCTAAACATACGAGGAGGGACGACATCTTAGAAAAAATGGACGCTGATAATGAAAATAAACCAAAGTATAGAAGAAGTATGTCTGAGGATGGAGTTTTCATGCCATTTCACCCTAAACCTTTCATAAATCCAATTATTTCCCATGATTCCAAAGATGTGACTGACAGCAAGGAATGTGGTACTGAGAAGAAGGAGGTCAAAAATGAGGATGTTAAGAATTCAAAAGATAAACATTCCAGTGACGATAAAAAGGAGAAGAAGTCTTCAGATCTTCACAAGAAGGAGAAGCTCTACAAAAAGAAACCTAGACCAAATAGTGCAGGGGACATTAATAAAATTAATTTAGACAAAATTAATATAAAGAAAAG
This sequence comes from Arcuatula senhousia, assembly GCA_963971305.1. Classification (NCBI taxonomy): domain Eukaryota; kingdom Metazoa; phylum Mollusca; class Bivalvia; order Mytilida; family Mytilidae; genus Arcuatula; species Arcuatula senhousia. The sequence goes on from OZ020304.1 coordinate 54,796,146, forward strand.
TGCTAAGCCAAAGGATTTATCCCTGAAACAAGTTCAGACAGAGGCAGGATCACAAAGGAGTAGTACTGTTGGTCTGGATTGGTTGTTTAGTACAGACAGTGATTCAATTTCATCTGGTGAAGGTACATACCAGTATTAGTCCTAGGGCTATCGGGTCTTAGTGATAAGTTGAGTCATTATTTGTAAATGAATAGAAAATAATCAGATATTCACATGAAATGCTTGATTATAGAAGGACAGAACTAAAGTTCAAATTTCTTTAAAAAGTTATATGCATGTAATAAGATTTTCTGTTTTTCTCAGACCATAAATTTCAAAGTTCATTTTCTTAACATATTTATGATGCATATCAATAGAATATACATCTCTCACATACATGTATGTTAGAAACATTAAAATTAAACCAATTAAAACAGAAACCAACAAAAAAGCAAACTTTTACCTTCAAAAATTTTCCAAGCACATATTTAAATTTATAAAACTATATATTTTAAGCTTTATCCTGTTTTCTATTTTCACAGTGGATGCAGAACGACAGAGAGATCGCTACATATCAGATTCTTCCAGTTCTATGTCTAATGAAGATGACAATGCTTTTGAGAGTGCTCAAAACTTCCCTGTACATTATGAAATCTTGGAGGAGTTTGACACTCCCAGTACCCCCAGTGCTGATGAGCTAGAGATCATGAGACAACAGGGGGCCATTCCAAAGAGACCCACAGCTAGGGCCTTACCACCACTTCCAAAGGCCACACCTGCAGGTATTAGTTTCAAATATAAATGAGCAAAATTTTACTGTTTTGGGAAGCCTATTCAAAATATGAAAAGAAAATTAAACTGCAAAAATGGATTTGCAATTGTTTATACAACATAATGCAAAGGTGTTAAATAAGCACAGTAAAATAGTGTAGCCCTTAATGCCATATCCTTACAAACCAGGTGTTACAAATGGCTCTGAAGAAAGAAGTTCTTAACCCTCTACTAGCAAAGATGTACAGTAAATACCATATAGCAAAAAAGTAAAATCTCATGAAAACTTGCAGCTACATGTATATGTCCATTGTGTATGATAGTTTCTGAATATTGGAGGAATAAATATTTGATTTATTAACAATGTACATGTATTCAATAGGTCTGCTTCATAACATTAAGAAAAGAAATGCTCGTGCCTTTCATTAATCTCAATTTAGATCAAAGACTTTTTTGCAATTGTTATTTATTTTCACTATATACATGTAGCTACCATGCAGTGACAGTTGGAAAGAACAATATTGCAATAATTTGGTAGTTATCATTTTGATCAGACTGATTTTTCATTGTCGACTTCACAGATGAGAGTGCTGCAGGAAGTCCATCATCTGGAGAGATCCCCGACCCTGAAGATTTCAGGAGGAAAATCATAGAAATACTCAGTGACAATACCTCAGATAACCCAGAGCAGATGAAAAAGTTGTTTAGAGTTGTCATCGAAGCCAAAGGTAGATATAGTTAGTTGAATAAGAGTAGAAAGGTTTTCCATTATTAAATATATTTATTGATTTTATGTCTTTCACTGGCTTCATTTTGTATATTGACATGTATATCTACAAGAAAGTAAAAATTCTGATAAAAACTACCTTACAACTGGTCATTTTTTGCAGTGTGAAATTTTTGTGGATTAGAATGAAACAAGTGTGATTTTATATTTGTTGATTTCAATTTTTGCGGTTGGGAAATAATGCAAAAAAAAAACCAGCTATACAGTATTCTCAATGAATATCTTTGGAATTCATTTTATTAACCTTGGGCAAATCAATCGTAACATCTTTTCTGAACATTTCTGATACTTGTCTTTAGAAAAGCAATTTATTTCAGAAATGTTTTTATTTTTTTTAATCAAAAGTATTAAATCGTGGTTTTTTGGTTTTTATTGCATGAATTATATGTTCTTTTCTTCTGATTTTCAGGTAGATCTGGAAGTAAAGATGGAGGGAGTCCTAGAAGAGATAGAAATGGTAAACAAATTGATATTAAAGAGTTTATAGATATTAATTGATTGTGAAAATTTTATTTTTAATAAGACCATTTTGGAAGTATTTATAGACATGAAATACCATTAATAAACTAGCAATCTGGAAAAAAAAGTTCTACTATTGCAATCACTGGGTTCCTTTCAAAAATATTTTCAATATTCAAATGCTTACACAGATCAGGGTATGAATGAATAACATCTTTTAAAAAAATCTACTTATTCTAATGATTTTGTGATTCAAAATAGAATTATGTTGCAACACTATCTTTTGGAAATTTTCTTTTTTATGTTGAATAGCTGTGAAAATAATCATAAACATTATGTTCTTACATGTACATGTGTAAAATATAATAACATACAAAATCAAATCCTATAATGTAAAAAAAAAAAGATTTAGAATGCATGTTTATGTAACACATGCATATAAATGCCATGAATATATACTGTATAATCATTTATTTTCGTGGGGATTAAATTTCGTGGTTTAGAGCACAAAACTGATTTTGAGGGGACAAATTTTGTGGAATTTTGATTTTGAAATACACTATTCAACTAAATATTTTAAATTCGTGGGGATTTAATTTCGTGGATTTCTCCTACCCACGGAAAAAACGAAATTTAAACCCCCACAAATATTTATGCTTCTTCAGTATTCAATTTTATTTGTTTTTAAGAGAGGTTAAGCAGCAAAGATGAAGATAGTTTAAAGAGGGACAAAGCATCCAGTGAGTTATTGCTGTACTTTCTTTAATTTAAACTTCACACGCAGCAAAATTTTGCATTGTACATTCAATATGCGGATCGTGTCTTTCTGGCACATATTCCATATTCTTTCGTATTTAATATTATTTTAGAGTTTGGCTTTAGTGCCGTGTGGAGGTCGTAGAAAGCTTCCCCGTGCTTCAGTTGTATGCTCTGTTATATTTTCAAGTACTGGAATATGTGTTGGAGAGACACAGTTTACATATTTCCAAAATTTGACAATGTTTGGCTATTTCTTTAAAAATTGATAAATTTATTTGTTTGGTCATTGTTGTAATATTTTTTGGCTTCTTTTTTTGTTTTATCAAATCTTATATACTACCGGTTTTCCAAAGTTTTTACTCCTAGCGTGTCTGATGAAGGTTAATCCAGAAAAGCGCTTCACACGCAGCGAAATTTTGCATTGTACATTCAATATGCGGATCGTGTCTTTCTGGCACATATTCCATATTCTTTCGTATGTAATATTATGATATGTTAAAGTAACAGTGAAGTCGGTGAACAGGCTAAAATAAATTGACACATGCAACCTGTACAAATGCAATGTGTAAAACAAGCTAGAATTAGGCTTTCCCTTGTCCGATATTGGTTTCAATGACTTTAATAGAAAAATAGAATTTTATGAAACTTTCACACATCAAAGCTTATGAACTTTGCTCTTTTTGATCTACCATTGTATTCAGGATTTTGTTTCATATACTCTTCAGTAGATACATTTTTTAATTTTATTATTAATAAATCATTTATATTGCTGGGATCAGTTTTACTATATAAACATAGTGTAATTTAAAAAAAAATGGTTTATTCATGATCCAAATTATATCCCAAGATGCACTTTTCCAGGTAAAACCAAAGATGACACAGGGGAGGACAGAACAGAGGACACTGCAAGGTCAGAAGATGGCCGCTCCTCCGATTCTAAATCTGCCTCACCCACAGAAAGCTCCGCCCTTTTACCCTCTGTTTGTATATCTGCAGCTTCTTCTCAAAGTAAAAGACATGGAAGGTAACCTTGGTAGTTTGTCAATGCTAATTGAAGTTGTGTGATGTGTATTTCCCAGTAGAGTTGTCTTCCACTTCTTCTTGTTTTGTCTTTGATTTTATAGACTTTGAGATTTGCATCATCCCAAAAGTAGAAATAGCTGCCTATCCCTCTGTTAAAATGTTTGCCTTACAGTAGAAATGTTTGTAGGACCTTCATAGTATTCTCTTTAACATGTTAGATTTTGTCCAAAAAATGCCTGATATTGGTCCTTTAAGATGAAAAAAAAAACAGCCTGAATGAAAACTTTCTTTTCAAGACAAGCAACAAGGAAAACTGAAATTTGAGTGTCCCTTAAGTATTTTTGCTCCTTTCCTAAAATTAGAAAGGTAAGCAAAGAAAAATGAAGTTTTGTTAGGTTCTATTGGGTCTTTCAAAACACCTTTCATCCAATTGTTATCAAGGTTAACCTTGCATGTGTACTTAAAAGCATAAAATTTAACTTAAAATCTAATAACTCATGTTAACAGAGATGGGAATGATGTATTGGAGTATTGCTTAAAGATATGGAAAAAAGCGAGTGTGATCATACTCAATGCTTGAATATTAAAATATAATTTAAAAAAAAAAAAGATAGATTAAAAAAAATTGAAAACTGTTTTGATAAGTTAGGAGCCAAGGTAAAAGCTTTTTATTTCATTGAACGGTGATTAATGAATGAAAAAAGATTATTGAACTGGGCCTGAATTTTATTACTTTATTTTGAAAATGTGCAAATGTATAAATCAATTTTCAATACATTGATTGCCATTTGGAAATTGTCAAAAGGATTTCTTGGTTTGATTCTCTAGCCTATTTTAAATGTGTTTCAATACAGTAATATTTTGAAGGGTATCATTTTTTCTCCCATGTCTCCCAACACTTTCCTACTCAATGCTTTCCAGCATAACTAACTTATCCCTTTCCTTGCTTTACAATTATCTAACACCATCATAACCATCTTATGTTCATGATATTTTATTTTATTGATTATTTAAAGTTGTTTGATGTAAGATATTCATGAACATAAAAGAAATTGAGTTAAACATTTAAATATGATAAAGCATAAAAAAGAGAACTTTTGATTAGATTTAAGCTTTTTAATCTTAGATAATACATGTAAGTATTCAAATTTTTTGTCTTTTAAGTAAAATATTTATGTACCAGAAAATGAAAACACAATTTTATTTAAGAAATAACTGCCAATCAATCAATTTCTATTTTATTCTATTCATAGCAGAGGTTGTGAAAGAGGGCCAAGAAAATCCAGAGGTAGAAAGCGAAGTGATTCTCCAGTAGCTAAAGATCTAGGGAAATTCCACACAGCAGAATCTTATAATGATACATCTGAAGGAGCATTGCATTGGTTTCAAGATGAAACTGGTAATTTGAATTCACAACCTATTTTAGTAAAGAATGCTCTAAACATACATCAGAAACATCAGCTAACAGTAGAAAATATAGGCCCAAGTTCCATAAAACATAAGAATTTGTTGTGTCTAAATATTTTCTTTACTGTCATAGAAAATTACAAATTGATTCATTGCAGGATAATTGAAGTTCATAATAAATGGATAATCGTTTTGTTGCTTATTTTTTTTACATTTAGGATTACACTGGGGCTTAAATACATTTAGATGCTATTCCAGTCATTAAAATCCATCATTGTTTATTGTGAAGTTTCTTTTAAGCATAAAGCATAATATCAACAAAAAAACAATTGTTGCTTTATTACAGTTTCAACTTGTATTAGTAATACAATTTATAGAATGTTTTGCTAGATAAAAATATTGATCATTGTTTTTTCGATAAGGTAAATGGTACTCCTACACTTTTGGAGAGAACAGTACTGGGTTAGCCTTTACAGCCAATGAAACACCAGCTGGTGCCAACAATTTCTGGGATGAAAGGTAGGAAGTTTGTTTTTGTATTATTTTGTGTTCTTGCATTATGATAGAAACAGAGGTACCAATGGGACATCCCAATCATGTCAACAGTCTGAAAGGTCAAAGACAAAACCAGTAAACATGAACCAGAACAACATGAAACAAACAACATAAAAACACAAAAATACAATAACAACTGAATAGAACTCAAGTCATAATGAGAGTGAACTCTGCCTACTCGGGTGCTCCAGAAGAGTAAGCAGTTTCTGCTAGCTATAGCACACCAGTGTAATATGTATTTTATACATAATATACATGTATATAATACAAACATGTATATGTATAGGCTTATTTCAAAACATTTTTTAAGTGCAAGGTGTAAAATGTCTCAACTCAGCTAGATTTCTTGGAAAGTTTAATTACAATTGAACTTATGCTAAAAGGAGCTGATACATAAACAGATGAATTTTATTGCTATGTTTCACAATGAACAAGTATGAGTTTGAGTTATGTTAAAAAGCTAGATGGTTCTGTACTGTTATTTTTTGTTTGTTTCTTTTTACTAAAGGGTATTTGAATAATGACTAGTCAAGAAATAGATTTGGATGGGGTATTTTGGTTAATATTGATGGGTGGTTCAATGGTTGGGAATTTTTTCATCCTTGTTCACAAGCTTAGGCGGAGAAACATTTTATATATAGATTTTTGGGTAAAATAAAAAGGTACATTTATATATATAGTATAGCCCTTAACAACACTATAAGGTCAGTGATGTTATGAAATTTTGCTTTTAGACTGATTAAAACAACAAACATTTTGTGTAGGGTCTTATTATCTTTCAATAATTCATCAATTTAATTACAGATGGAGTATATCCTCCAGTGGTTCTGGTTCAACAGTCATGATAGACTCCAAGTCAGAACTTAAAACCAACCCACCTCGTCCGGAAACTAGGGCAAATACTCATAGTGCTAATCTATCAGTTTCTAGAGCTACACTTAACGAGATTTTATATCGAGGTCTAATGGCCCCTAATCGTACAACCACCTGTGATAGTTCAGTGGATTCTGATTCATCTGGAAAGCCCAGTGCTAAGGAACCTAAACCAAAACATTTCTACAAATTCCAATATCTCCCTAAGAAGTTTATGAAGATTCGATTTGATAGATTATCACTCCTAGCATTGCTTGACAGGTAATGGCCCTGTCACACTATAGCGTTTTAGCTAACGGGTGCCGATGTTTTAGAATATATTTTCAACACGCTGGCGTGCGTTGCATAAGTTTTGTATACGTTATGAACACGCAACACACACATTAGAGAACGTCAGCGTGCGTCGCAAATTTTTCAACATGCTTAAAATTTCCGACGTTCGCCAACGTGTTAGAAATAAATTATTCGAACGCTAGGGATAAGTTAGAAGGACCTTATACAAGTTTACGCTATGTGGTCATTTTGCGCACGTTGAAATGCGTTTGACGAATGCTAAGCTAAATGGAAACATGTCTAGCGATAATGCAGCGCAGGTCTTGCGTCAGTCTTACCACCTTGAAACCTATTCAACGTGTTTAAAACGTGTGCAGAGCGCACAGAGCGTCATTGTAACAAATGAGTAGCGTATCAACCCCAGAATCTTATAAGTTAGATTGAATTACAAGGGAGAAAGTCAATTTCAAAAGCTTCAAATACTAATTCAAACCTGAAAAAAAATCTTTTTACATAAAACAATGAACAAAGCCAAAAGAAATCTTGAATATAACAAGGATAACTTAGATGTTCTGGAATTGAAAGTAATTCTTGCAAATTCTAATAAACATGTTGTGTTGTCGGCGAAGATTTTTTTGGTAGAAAAATACTCAAATATAACAAGTAACGACAGTCTAACTTCAATACCCATTTGAAATAATGTGTATTTTTAACATTCAATAAGCACACACGTTTTCCTCTATTAAGGACATCCGTCATGCTGTCTGTGATCATTTAGGATGAGTCAAGTGCTATAAAAAGGATGCTAGGCAAACTCTACAGACCGGTATTTCTTACATGTATATACTCATTTGAGATTTTGAGAGTTTGTTAACAAGCGCATGCATTCCTCTCTGTATATTTTTGACATATCAAAATATAAAATCTACACTATATTTTATTCTTTTATACATTCACATTACCAGAACGGTGAAAACCAATATTTTTATAACAAAACTAAATTTACATGATGTATCTATAATTATTAATTAATTCAGCAATATATTTAAGCCAGATAATAGATCTATTTGGGCTATTGTGAAATACTAGTAATACTTAAGAAAAGAACAGAATTCTTAGGTCTCCCCACCGAGAGCAAAAATTATAAGTTAGACTAACGCTATGAATGCGTTATGCAGTCGTCACACATGCGCTAGGCAAACCTCAAGTACCCCGGACAAACGCTATAGATGAGTTTTGAATAAGTTTGTTGTGCGCTGCAGGTAGTTAGTCTGACGCTTTGTGGTCGTTCACCGAGATATTTTCTGAAACTTTTTACAGCGACTGCCAACGTGTTCTAACGTTTTAGAACATTATTCGAACGTTCGGCACACATTGGCTAAAACGTTTTAGTGTGACAGGGCCATAAGGAGTTATATTGAAAAATGGTACAGTCAAACAGGAAATTTTGTGAATCTAGTGCCATCAATATGTTTAGAAAAATTAAAACTTTACGAATTTGATTTCCATGCTATATGCCAACAAAATATTTATTGAAAACTTAAAACTCATGATTCATTTCAAATATGAAAAAACTATATAAATAAAATTCCTATCGAAAATACCAAAGTAATAAAACTTGCAATGGTTCAAACTTGATATTGGCATTGTGATAGAAATTGAAAGGTAAATCATAACATTTTGAGGAGGTTAAATTGCAAAGTGGCATGACAGCATAAATATTTTATATTCATAGCAGAAAAAAGTTATAAAAAACCCAAATGTGTTTATCAATGCATTATTACATACTCTTATTTTGTATTACAGAAACTTAACTGTGATAGAGAATTCAGTAGCTGTTTTAATGGCAGTATTTGTTGGTGCAATGGGAGCCCTAGTCTTGTCAGCCAGCTTTTATTACGACTTTTGGGTCTTCCTATTTTGTCTTGTCATAGCTGGGTGTCAGTATTCTGTGATAAAGGTACAATATCTGTGGAATTATAATAAATTAAGAAATCACATTTAGTGTGGACCCTAGTCTTGTCAGCCAGCTTTTATTATGACTTGTGGGTATTCCTGTTTTGTCTTGTCAAAGCTGGATCCCAATATTCTGTGATAAAGGTATGAGACCTTTATGGTTGAGATAATAGTAAGGTTCACTAGGGGTAATATTAAAAAAGAAAGGATATAGTCTAGTCAAAATAATCTTTAAGGTCAAACTAATTGCAATAGAAGCGATTTTGGGTGAATTTGAGTTAATGAATATAGTTAAATGAAATATTAAAAATCGACAAAAATCGATCGGCGGAATTTTTTTTTTGAAACGTTTTGAAATATGCTGTTTTTTGCTATTGATTGACAACACGTTTGCGGTGCCGTAGAGTATTGAAGAGTTCATAAAGGGGACATAATTTTTATCTAGCAGACGAATTCCAATTCAATTTTCTTGTTTTTGGCAGATTTTTCGTAAAATAAAGGACTCGATATGGATTATTATTATTTTCTAATTATAAAATGAGAAAATTCTCGACCGTAAATATGCAGTTTACCCCCAAATGTACCTAACGATAAAGCAAAATACCATACGGCGGCTTACAAAATGTAAATAACGTTCGCCAGTCAATAATGTTGAATTGTAGGCACAAAATATAAATACTTTTATGTATTTGACAATAAAACTAAATAAACTACTCAAAAAAAACAAAACCACAACGCATTTTAAACAAAATTTATCGCTTATAAAAACGAAGCTATTTTAAGAAAAAAATACGGAACGCACTTCCTGCCATTTTATTCTAAACATTGCACATAAAGTAAACAGTGTCACAGACCTGTATATTGAATTCAGGTCTATGGTTGTGTATTTATTCCTAATACTTCTAGAAAAGAAATGCTGACATTTTTTTTAAAGATTCTATTTTAAAAAATAAAGCCCAATTTAGTGAAAAAACGTGTATAGAAATAAATCATTTTTTCAAATTTTCTCATATAATGTATTATATACATTTCGAATAGGATGCATGCTGTAACGTGTTTATGCACCTAGCCCAACATGTATACTGCCTGCCTATTCAAATTATTGTAAATTGCCACCACTTTCAAAATATGCGTAGTCCGGACTGATTTGACCTGATTTGATATCCTCACAAAGAAGGTCTGTGGTACTGTTTTTTCCAAGTAGTACACAAAAAGGTCCTCATTTGGAAGATGACTCAGCCCGTTTTATAAGTTCAGATCAAAGTTCTCAATTATTAAATTAAAAAAGGACATGTCTCAACTCAAGAGTTCTAGGGCATTCACAAGACGCTTGCATCACTACATGTACATCAGTAAATCGAATGTTACAAAGAGAGCACGTGTATATGTCGTCATAGGGAGTCGTCAGTAGGAGCCCCATGACGAAGAAGGCTGTGTGTAATTCTGATGTGGGCGAAGGAAAGATTCAGATATATGCTGTTGTTATTAGGGCCCCGCATCGAAGATGCGGACGCCCTATAGTTTTCACTTTGTCCGTCTGTCCGTCCGTCCGTCCGTCCGTCCGTCCGTCCGTCCGTCCGTCTGTCCGTCCGTCAACAATTCTTGTGAACACCAAAACTCAAAAACTATTAACACCACAGTTCTGAAACTTTGCACAGCTCTTAAGTTGCATGTCATGATGTGCATATTAAAATTTTGTGCAAATCGGATTAAAATTTTTGTAAAAAATCTTCATTTTTTATCAAAAATCACAGATTTTGAGAATTGGACTTTGTGAACACTAAAACTCAAAAACTGTTAACAATACAGTTCTGAAACTTTGCACAGCTGCTAAGTAGCATGTCATGATGTGCATATTAAAATTTTGTGCAAATCGGATTAAAATTTTTGTAAAAAATCTTCATTTTTTATCAAAAATCACAGATTTTGAGAATTGGACTTTGTGAACACTAAAACTCAAAAACTGTTAACAATACAGTTCTGAAACTTTGCACAGCTGCTAAGTAGCATGTCATGATGTGCATATTAAAATTTTGTGCAAATCGGATTAAAATTTTTGTAAAAAATCTTCATTTTTTATCAAAAATCACAGATTTTGAGAATTGGACTTTGTGAACACTAAAACTCAAAAACTGTTAACAATACAGTTCTGAAACTTTGCACAGCTGCTAAGTAGCATGTCATGATGTGTATATTAAAATTTCGTGCAAATCTGTTTAATATTTTTGGAAAAAACTTCATTTTTTATCGAAAATCACAGATTTTGAGAATTGGACTTTGTGAACACTAAAACTCAAAAACTGTTAACAAAACAGTTCTGAAACTTTGCACAGCTGCTAAGTAGCATGTCATGATGTGCATATTAAAATTTCATGCAAATCTGAATAATATTTTTGGAAAAAACTTCATTTTTTATCGAAAATCACAGATTTTGAGAATTGGACTTTGTGAACAATAAAACTCAAAGGCTATTAACAATACAGATCTGTAGTTTCATATGCATTCCATGGAACATGCCTTAGTGGTTATAATTAAAGTTCGTATGATTTTGAAAACACTTAGATATTTTGCCGCGGGGCCCTTTCTGACTTTGTCAGTATTCTAGTCTGTTGTTGGATAGTACGAAAGCGTGAAAATTCTCTATCATGGGTAACCCCGCTAGGCCAAAGTTCATATTGTTTCCTATTTATTGCAAATTTAACAATGTTTTCCATTGAAATTTCACAGTGAATTAAATTGTTCTATGGCAACATAGCAGAACATGTAGGTTAAGAGTAATTTGAATAATGCCAGGCATAAATCCATGCAGTTCCGTTGTTAAAGTTGTTTATACGGTCTTATGTATACATGAAAACAGTTGGAAAAAGAAAATCTAAATTGGTAAACATTTTTAAAAAGTCAAAATTACAAAGTCTGCATAAGAAGCATATTTTCCGTTTTTCTCTTTCGCACGAAATTGGAAGGAGACCAAACATACTTTCGCACACTTACTGTCTGATCTGGTTGTTAAAGGGAGTCTTTGCATTTTTGTACGAGATTTTGAAATTTATGCTACTGAATGATATCTTTCGTTCTGGGGTTGTACCATATTTCACATCCATAAAAACTGGTGGTAACAATGCAGATCTTTACAGCTGATTAACAGTCATTGGACTGATATTGTCATTGTGAACTTTATAGATAGAATAAAACGAGTTTCTTTCTTTTCTACATGCAGTGATTTTTTCTTAATCGCTTAATTAAAGGTAACTTTTGTATTAATTTCAATGACAAGGAGTACCAGGTTTTCGGTTACAGGAATAATTCTATTATTGATAGGCCACAAAAAAGGTCAATTTGTTTCTGTTTTTTGCGGAAAGCACATTAATCGGGACTTGGTTCCATTAAATTGGATTCTCCATTTATTCAACCCCTCAAGCCCCCTCCCCCCGAAGTGTACCTGTCAGTTGACCTTTTCGTTTCAAACTCAATACAAGGTTGGTCTTAATAATGTCTAATGACGTATTTCCAGATTTCAGCGATTTTTATTTTAGATATGGCATTTTTACCCCAAAAATTTAACTTCACGAATAGACAAGAAAATTAAAATTGATACTAAATACCTTTATTTACCCGACCTTCTAATGATTATAGTTTTAAAATCTACAAGTTTGGTTTTGATAATGACAATTGACGCATTTTTCGATTTTAGCGATTTTCTTTAAAAAAATACATTTTTACCCAAAATTTCTAGCTTCATCAATTAAGAATTAAAATTAACACGATATACCGGTCATTTACCCGACACTCTCATCGATTTTTGTTTCAAACTCTCTATGTTTGGTTCGAAAAATGATTTATAGCGGATTTCCAGTTTTCAGCGATTTTTCGACAAAATACTGATTTTTAACCCCAAAATGACAGAAAACCCGCCGATCGATTTTTGTCGATTTTTGATATTTTCATCAGGTCACATAAAAGAAACGGATTCCACTCACAAACCTTTTGTTGCAATAAGTTTGAGGTTAGACTTTTTTTCAAGCTAGATTGACTAGACTAATATGGAGTATGTATGCATGACACCCCTTATAAAAATTAAATGATAAAAAGCAAAGGAACTGTGCTTTTAAGGCTTTTCTTAATGATAATCCTAATGTATCACTGGGAAGCCTTCAATTTCTTGTGGTCTTGATGATCTTTCTAGGTCTACTGTACTGTCTTGTGACTTTTGTCAATGGCAGATGAGTCAGTTTTCTGTTCTAAAGAAAAGATATAGATGTATAGTTAAACATCCATTTTCCTTCGGTATTTAAAATTTGTTTGAATTAATGAAATAAAATATCAATTGTACATGTTGTATGCACATCCATATAAACTGCTGAATTTATTGACAATGAATATGAACTTGACAGAACTGAATAGTATTTGAAAGATAATTTATCATCATAGCTTCAACAATTTATCTAGTGCTTAACATCTTGATTTTTGCTTAACATTTGTTTGTTTATTTGACAGAGTGTACAGCCTGATGCAGCCTCTCCCACTCATGTTAGTATAAAATACCTTTGATATATCAATATATTATAATAAAGGACCACGATTTGGAAGAAGTTTTCTTAAGCGTTATGTTTTACATAAATGCAGGATTTGTAGAATTTGATGCTGTGCTATCAGCTGAATTTATTACTGGTAGATTAACTTTGGTTTTGCTGGTCTTCAGAGCATTTTTTTTTTTACAAAGTAATTTCCAAAAAACACCGTGCCTCCTGTGTATTATGCCTTATAATTTTGCAGTTCTTTCATCTTGGTAATTTTAATTGTTCATAAAACCTCAGATACTTTTCAGATGATGAAAGAATAATGATAATAATCCTTCTATGCTGCTAACTTACTTAAAACCCTGTATATAACACTTTTACTTACAGGGTTATAACAGATTGGTAGTGTTCAGTCGTCCATTTTATTTTTGTTTATGTTGCGGTTTGATGATGCTGTTGGACTATGCTTATCAACATGCCAACAAAGAGCCAGTCCATGTTTATGGGTTACCATTTGGAATGGCATATTCTCTGTTATTTGCAAGAGATCTTCTTAAAGGTAATAAGGAATATGAAAGTGCAAACTGAATGTACACAAGATAAGAGTTAAACTTGAAAATTTTTAAAGAAAAATACTATCATGACCATTATTTTTTAACATGGAAAAAAATCTGCTTTATACATATACATATGATTTAGAAGAAAATCCAAAAATTGTTCATAATTCACATTGATTCAGTCAAAATTATTTAATTTTGTGAAAGAGTACAGCGCGTTCAAAATGAAGTAAGATCTTGCATCAACAGTAAAAAATACAGACCTAGTAGCCACAGGACTAAACCTTGTCCCATGAACACTCCTTTAGTGAATTTTTGACATCATATTTTTGTTTCTTTTCAGTTTTAGTATTATTTTTCCCTGTGATCTTCACAGTAGGACTCCTGCCTCAAGTCAACACTTTTATTATGTATTTATTTGAACAGTTTGACATGCATCTCTTTGGTGGCAATGGTAAGTGGGACTCCTGCCTCATTTCAATACATTTATCCTGTATATGTTTGAAAGGTTTGATATGCATCTTTTTGGTGGCAATGGTAAGCTTTGCTGATAAAATGTCAGACTTTGGTTTATGTAGAAAATTTCATAGAAGATCAAGAGTATTTATACTACTGCTAATTTTTGCGATCACATTATGTTATGGCGATGTTGTAGTCGTTCTTGTTGTCTGTAGACACTTTTGTTTCCATACTATAACGTAAGCTGCAGTGAACCAATATTTATAGATTGAGCTCTTAAAATTTTGACAAGTTTAAGTCAAATCCGACTTAGTGACAATACTGAGTAACGAGGTGAGCTTTGTAATCGATAGATAATCTTTGTTTTATTTTGGCTGCACTTTGGAGCTTTATTAAATAAACCAAAGCAGTTACATTTCCTGCTCTAATCAAAATATCATGCTGTACACAGTCCTTTTATTTACTGTCTACTGATAAGATATCTAATTGTCCAACATTTAGATCAAGGTGACTATTAACTGATCATTAAGAGAGTATCTACAAAAATTGTTCTCCTATTATAACCTGGGTATCTACATGTATTTATTGTTATCCATCTGTCCCAATACATGTATTTTGATCAAGATTATAAATATAATTTAGTAGGTTATCTTCTTGGTTATAAAGTGGGATACCTACATGCCTACATGTATTTAATAATAACCCGCTGTATCTATATAGCTGTATATAGTCATGTTTTTAACAGATTTTGATGATGTAACTTTATTTACAAAGAATAACAATTCAATTTTTTAGCTCACCTCACGAAAGAGAGGGGGCTTATGTGATACCCTAAGTGTCAATGATGGCAATGGTGTTGGCATCTACATAACTTACAGAAGATAATTCAATACCCAATTACTGACAAGTGCCACATCAATCATATTGATATGCTACATGCACCTTGTGATGCTAAGCACAATGCATGCTTTGGATGCTGACTGTGACCTATATGTATATTTTCTGCATTGTTGACCACTTACAGAAGAATGGTTAAAGTCCATTCCCGCTTACAAACAAGTGCCATATCAATGATATTGGTTTGGTAGGTGCACAAAGTGATGCTAAGCATAATGCATGCTTTGGATACTGACTGGGACTTATTTTCTGCATGAATGACCACTTACATAAGAATGATTAAAGTCCATTCCCATTCACTGGTACTGACAAGTGCCTCATCAACCATATTAGTATGGAAGGTGCAACTAGTGTTTATAAGCACAATGCATGCTTCGGCTGTTTTCTGTGACCTATATTTTTTTAAACTAAAGATCCCTGTCTGCATTTACAATCAGATTTCCAATATATCTTACTGTTTGCGAGACATTAGGAATCAAAGGGGCCAAAAATGCCAATTATAAGAGTTTTTTTGGACAAATGTTTTTATGGAAGAACTTAAATAGTGGGTTGCCTGGACATATGAACAATAAAAAGCCATGATGTAAACATTTATTTTTCATTGAAAGAACTGATATAAAAATACAGAATTATAACATATTCAATTAACTTGTCAAATTAAAAGTTCTTTATATGCACTAAATTACATGTGAAAATAACAGTCTGATATGGACTGTCAACCTTACTACATTCACAAGATCATATCAGATCATAGGATAATTTGATGGTTTTTTTAAACTCTTCATCAAAGTATTAATGAAAATAAAATCACTTAAAGATTGATCTGTATTTCAACATGTTCAAATAATGTCAATTTCAAAGATCAGACACTTTGAGAAAGTTAAACCTTGTGAATGCATTTCAAGACACAAAATGCAAAATATTTAGCACATGAAAATGTCCCCTTTTACAGTTGCAAGTTCACACACATTACATACCATTTATACTAACAGTTCATGCTTTTACAGTCTCAACTTAACACACACATTACATACCATTACAAACAGTTCATGCTTTTACAGTTGCAAGTTCACACACATTACATAACATTACAAACAGTTCATGCTTTTACAGTTGCAAGTTCACACACATTACATACCATTACTAACAGTTCATGCTTTAATAGTTGCAAGTTCTCACACATTACATACCATTACTAACAGTTTATGCTTTAAAAGCTGCAAGTTCACACACATTACATACCATTACTAACAGTTCATGCTTTTACAGTTGCAAGTTCTCACACATTACATACCATTACAAACAATTCATGCTTGTCTACTATCAGAATTTTCAGGGTCAGATTTGGCTAAAAAAAAATAACTATATCATCACAGTCACACATTTTTATCAGAGTCCAGCAAGTCTATGTAACCAATAACAGTTCACGAGAATTGTACACCATTTCAACATCCTTATGACACTCACAGACTATAAGTGTAATACTACCTTACATTTTATGTATGCATGAATATTTAAATATCCTACAGAAACACTCATATCTTTTATCAAATGTTTAAAAAAAATGATTACCTGAATATCCTGACAGAAGCAAAGAGGCACTAATGCAAAACATAAAAACACAAAAACAACATGAACTGATCACAGCAACACATTTAACTTTCATCATACTCTACAGAGTAGACAAAAGCAGGTCCATTTTCATTAACCACCACCAGT
The DNA here is from genome assembly GCA_963971305.1 of Arcuatula senhousia. NCBI lineage: Eukaryota > Metazoa > Mollusca > Bivalvia > Mytilida > Mytilidae > Arcuatula > Arcuatula senhousia. The sequence goes on from OZ020304.1 coordinate 54,813,137, forward strand.
CTTTTGGTGCTACTCTCATAGTGTACAGCAGTAGGGAAGTTTAGTCCATCCTTCTCACCCAGTAACTGATGACATGACTTACCATCAGGAGAAATGACTACTAGATTGTTGGACCAGAATCCTGTGACATAGATGTTATTATGATCATCTATTGTCACACCCGTAGGATGCCTAAGTACCGCCTTATCACTGTATGTGAATATAAAATTGTAATGAGTATCCAGTACAGTTACTGTGTGCCAACCATTACGTGTATAACATACCAGGTTGTTACCTACCTCTACATGAGCATCATCACCAACATTCTTATTCTCCAACACTATTTCTACCTCCTCACTCTCCATGTCGACTCTTGCTAGACCTTTACCTCCCACACAACACACTATATCTCCCCCTTTACAATGCAGACCCCTCACACTTAATCCAGGATACAGAGTTCTCACCACTTTTCCATCAATTACATCAACAATGGAAATAGTTTTGGACTTAGGATGTGACACTGCAACGTGGTCATCATCTACTGATGTCACATCATATACTCCCTCACTATCTTGAAACTTAATAGTGGACCTTAATGAACCATTTGATTTATATATGCATAATTTACAAGTAGTAGTATTTGTAAAATTGGTAAATACCATGAGCTCACTAGATAACATACAACAGCCATAGAAATATTGATCAGAGAACCAGTGACTTTCTAGTTTAATCTTGCGCATCAAATCAAGCTTTTTAGAAATTGGTGTCTGAACCTCTTTCTGGGCTTCTAGATCTGTAGGTCTCATTATCGTAATGAATACATCTGATGGACTCTTGGTGACGTTGACTTTTCCAAGGCTATGGACACTATTTACAATGTCTTCCATAGTTTGATTCATTTCAAATTTCATGGTGTACTGGTTGAATTTGAACTTTTCAGAAAGTTTGCTTAGATCATTATATGTGTCTTTCACCATCTTTTCCATTTCCTTTAAACCTATGAAGGTTTGGTAATTGGAAGCAAACCTTCTGATGTCATTTTTTTGCTCAAGGATTTCATTCAGTTTCTTCTCATTGGATTCAACTATCTGTGATGTATTTGACAAGTCATTTGTCAGTTCAGTATACACAGTGTTTATCTCTGTAATTGTCCTTTCTTTCAGCTTTTTCAGATGGTCAATCATATTTTCAAATGTTTGTTCAAAGCTCATTTGTATTTCCTTGCAGATATTTTTTAAGTGTTGTAGATTTTTATTCCGATCATCAGAAATTTCTTTTAGCTTTTTACAAAGGGTTTCTATTTCAATGAAAATGTCCTTAAACAAAACAGAATCTTTTACATTGTAGACAATATCCTCTATATTTGGGACGTCATCACATGTCTTGTGGTATACTTTTTTGCCTATGGAGCAAATAGGTGTGTCATGAACTCGACAGAAATTACTAAACTTTTCTCTGTGCTCAGAGCAGAAGGTTTTTGTATTCACTATGAAGGAAGGTAGCTTCTTATAATCATCATATGTTATTACCTCATGGTCTTTGGATGCATTTGAAAGTTTATGTGCCTTAGCACAGGCTTGGCATAACAGCTGACTACACTGAGGACACCATACTGTAGGGTCTGATGTTTCCCCCTCTTGTATACATAAACTACAGGTGGAGTCCATTTGATCTGGAGGAAACAATTGTATTCTATGCTAAAAAATACATTAACGATAACTTCATTACATTTATTTGCAGAGTTTTCAGAATACAACTTGCTAAAACAAAGGTAGATAATCACCAGACAATGATTTAGCAAGAATTGATAGTTATGTCTCCTGCATTTAAACATTTGGAAAACAGGAATAAGATGGATTACAAGCATGAATTAGCTTTACATTATACAGTACAATATGATAATGCTTCATGCAAAAGTACTGGCATACCCGAAAAATTGTGCAAATATTGCATTGAAGCCTATGGTCTAAAATTTATTAGTAGAAATTAATATTCCTAAACACTTAGTAATGTTTATAAGTTAATTTTTTTTTACATAATAAACTCATTTTCATTGAATGAAGCTGCATGCAACATATCAAGACTCATGAGGCTAACTGTATTTATATAGTTTCTTAATAAACTATTAAAAGTTTTTAAACCCATTATCAATAAAATGAAATTTTAAGTTTCATGTACAAGAAGTTAATGAGTACAGGTTTAGATTGTATTACACCTTATAAGAGTTAAGGATAGAGCAATATGCAAAAAATCAAGACTTTGCAGCTTGTAACTTCCTGAAGAATTGATGGAAGTTTTTATGGACAAGAACAGATACTTTAGTGCCAAAGTGACCTCTATATGTTGCTTTTTCAACACCTTGAAAAGGTGTAAACAGAAATGCACTATTGAAAGATTCTGAATTCTTACCTTCAGAAGCTTAAAATAATATCTCAAAATTCAGTTATATGATGCTTCATACCAAAATGTTATTCAAAATGTACGATTATTTGACCCGTTTTTCTGCTATTTATTGCAAATTTATATGGACTTTGGTTTGGTGACCAGATAATTTGAGCTTATTTTAGAACAAATATAATGGACTTTAGATATAGGGTAATAAACCTGGACTAGTGTGATGGTAATTAGATAGTAAATATAGTGTGATCTTTCTGTCATATATTAAAAACTTGGTGACTTATTTGGTACAATCTTCAGTTTTATTTAATTATTGAAAAGGTCACACAAGTTAACGAGTTATAGTATAAATGATAAAGGGGGGCAAATATTGATTTTAATGTTTTAGGTGTCCAATAAATCATGGATAAGGAACAAGGTTTACTGATATTTAATAATTAAAATGTAAAAAGTAAATATATTTTAGTTCCATGAAACATTTCATCATTGCACTTCAAATATAAGCATTCTTAATTGAAGGTGAAGTTCATTACTTTAGATGATGATAAAATAAGCTAAAGCAATGGATATTGTGTTCAATACATTAAGAAAATAGTCATCACAGAAAAGAACAGACAAGTACAACCAAGCACAAAAAGACTCAGTCTGTTATACAAAAACAAAATAGAAAAGAATAGAGAAAAATGAAAGTCAACTTGAAAATTTCAATAGATAACAAACATGAGTAAACTTTGGTTTGTACTCAGATAAAGCCACTTTATCATGTTTATGGTATTGATAGTACATTTTTTTTCTTGCTCTAATCGCTGTATCAGGCTGTACGTCTATTTACTGTTGACAAATAAGTTATCTGTCTGTCCAACATTTTGGTCAATTTGATTAACCAACTATTTAAGGGTATATACATGTATTAATTGAAAAATATTATGTATCAATTGGATATCTACATGTATAATGAACTTACCATACTTGTTTTGGAAAAAAAACAAAGCTTTTAGCAAACTTATACTGTGAATTAACACAATTGTTGTTACAGTAATTTTCTTTAATGATAAGTGTTTAGAGAAAAATTATATATACCGTTAATAAGGGGGTGGTGAAGGGCTGCATGTGTCCAGAGCAAGTGATTATCCATATTGGCCCTTTAAAACATGCAGGGTTCAACATGTTGCGGTCGTATCATGCTGCACTTGGTGTAGCTTTTTATTTGGCCAATTTTGTATAGAAACTAAGCAAAAATATCAGCATCTGAACAAGTTGTTACTATGTACATTAAAAGATTTGAAATGAGAATGTAAGAACATCATCTCACAAAAACATTTATAATGTTTTATGTCTGTTTAAGCATGGAAAACTGTTCTCAAAGAATAATATTGAATCCATTATATTTCAGCCACAGTCAGTGTTGGTTCCTCTGTGTATTCCTTCTGTAGAAGTATTATATTCACAGCATTTCTCTACCCATTCTGTTTCCTAGCAGCTCAAGTGAGATATATATATAGAGCAGTTGTTAAGTTTTGTGAACTTATATAAGAAAAAGATCACATTTATATTTAATAAAGGCAGGCATACAAAAGGAAGTAAAATTGAATTTGTTTTAGGGTTTGAATATAGTCAAAACTGTAAACACACAAAAAGGTTCAAGTACAGTATGATAAGGTCAATTAATATACATTGTCCATGTATAATGACCTGAGTCATTTTACTGAAGAATAGCTGAAAAAAAAAGTTTTCTAATTCATGATATGTCAAGTGCCCTTTCCTAAAATTAAGTATGAATGAAAGTAAATTAGTCAGTAATGAAAAGCCTTTTTAAATTTGCAATTTGCTTTACAGGTTGGAACATGTTCAAAACCTGACAGTCCAGGTGGGTGTGATCAGGAATGTGCCCAGAATGCAGTATTCTCTATATTATGTGCAATGATTGTAGCTGTCTCCTACCATCTCAGTAGGTGTGCCAGTGACCCAGGGGTTCTCTGGTAAGTATATTGAAATGTGGGGGGGAGGGTGGAGACTATAGCTGTCTCCTACCATCTCAGTAGGTGTGCCAGTGACCCAGGGGTTCTCTGGTAAGTATGATGAAATGTGGGGGGGAGGGTGGAGACTATAGCTATCTCCTACCATCTCAGTAGGTGTGCCAGCGACCCAGGGGTTCTCTGGTAAGTCTGATGAAATGTAGGGGGAGGGTGGAGACTATAGCTATCTCCTACCATCTCAGTAGGTGTGCCAGTGATCCAGGGGTTCTCTGGTAAGTATGATGAAATAGGGAAGGACATGGGGTGGAGACTAGGTCTGAGGGTTTATTGTAGCTGTCTCCTACCATCTCAGTAGGTGTGCCAGTGACCCAGGGGTTCTCTGGTAAGTCTGATGGAATGGGGGTGGAGACAAGGTCTGAAGGTTGATTGTAGCTGGGTCCTACTATTTCAGTAGGTGTGCCAGTGACCCAGGGGTTCTCTGGTAAGTATGATGAAATAGGGGAGGGGGTGGGGTGGAGATTATGTCTGAAGGTTGATTGTAGCTATCTCCTACCATCTCAGTAGGTGTGCCAGTGACCCAGGGGTTCTCTGGTAAGTATGATGAAATGTGGGGGGAGGGTGGATACTATAGCTGTCTCCTACCATCTCAGTAGGTGTGCCAGTGACCCAGGGGTTCTCTGGTAAGCTTGATGAAATGGGGGGGATGGGGAGTGGAGACTAGGTTTGCAGGTTGATTGTAGCTGTCTTCTACCATCTCAGTAGGTATTCCAGTGAAGCAAGAGTGCTATGGTTAGTATCTCAACAGTGTCAGGTATTATAAAGGGGGAAATGGGCTGAGAAATAATGATTGCTGTCTGATTCTCCTGCCATCTGATTATCTCTCTTTGACATTAGTTGGGATATTTCAATGATGGGCTTCCTTCTGTCCATGCCTTAGTCCATCAAACTCTTATATCTTTTCTTTTAATGCATTTTGTGATTGTGCCAACATGCAAGAGTTAATGAATGAATAGTTGAATATTATCACCAGATATTCTGATGGTGCCGGTAGGCGAGACATCAGTGCTAACACTTGAAGAAGATTATGAGATGTAGAATAAGTGTTTATGACACAACCTTGGCTACATAACTCAGCAGAAATTTGAAAATTCTCAATGGAAGACCAGCTGCCTTCATTATGACCAGTGGTTACTGTTAAACATTTTGCATGTTTTAGTACCAAATTTAAAATTGTAGAACTTGATTTATCATCATCAATAATTTTAAACCATCATAAAAAGTTTTAGTCTGTTTCTGCCATGATTACAGTTTATTTATAAAAGAAATATATTTATAATAACATTATTGACCTCTTTCAGGATGTTGCTTAAAGACTTGTTATGTCCGAAAAGGAATATAAAGGAATCAAAATCTGAAGAAGAACTTGAAGATCCCCTTCCTCAGAAATTAAAACAGTGTGTGGTAAGTATTAGAAATCTGTGATATTAATGATATTGACCAATCACAGTGAAAAATGATTCTTGGATCAATGCAATAATTTTACCAACTGCTTATGCAAAAAGAATAAGAATGTTTTCAAGGCAAAAAAAATACATGTATTCTTTTGTACATGGCATAATGAGCAAAACTTAACCGATACAACTCAGCATTAGCTATTTGTTTGGAAGAAAAAGGATTTGTTGCATATTTTTAAACAAATAAGTATGTTTAAGAGCACAAATTACACTCAAAAATGATGACACCACTAAGAACATTGACAAAAAATTTGCTTTAGGTCATAATTTTTTTCATATAAGATATTTCAGCAAAAAAAATTGAAATGAAATTTCACAAATCAGAAACATCTTTTAAAAACAGAATAAAAATTTATTATGTATGTATCTGGTTCTATTTCAGAGTGAGAGATTGCAGTCTGATTTATTAATCAGCTTAGTTATTCTAGTCCTGATATTTGCAGTTCATCTCAGTACTGCATTTAGCAGTTTACAGGTAGGTTATATGAAATGGAATAAAAATAGTTATTGAAGAAGAAAGTTTTATTCAATTATGAAAGGTGGAGCTAGTACAGGTAATTTTAGTGTGGTCCCATGTTGTTTATTTAAAATCTAAGGGCCATGGAAATGAATATATAAAAGGTATTAATTTTAAATTTTGATTTTTAATCAATACAGTATTTAAAACATTAATGTAAATATGACCACTTACATATTAGAAATAATCCTCTCAGAATTTTTTTTAACCTTACAAAATAATCAGCTATAGGGTACTCTTATCATATGCTTATTGCTCTAAACTAATGACTTACCCTCTTCAATTGATATGTTTATTAACCTTAAAGCTTATTTAAATATTTGTATTAGTGCAGAATTTTACCGAAGAGACTTGGTGTTTTTATTGCAGCCTGTTGTCAGTGATGTGATATATTACATGGCTGGAGGGTTAGGTTTTATCATCCATTACATCATACCACAACTACGCAAAGAGATGCCATGGCTCTGTTGTTCTCATCCTATACTCATCAATGAAGAGAGAAATGTATACTATGTATCAGGTATGTCATCTGTTTTCAAAACTTGCCGGCATAAATTTTATTTGTTGATCATGACCCCACAACATGCTCAAAGCTATTGTTACAATAAAATAAACAAAGTATACAAATGATTTTTTTAAATTTTGTTGCACATATGAACGAAAAAAGGGAAAAGTATGACTAGACATATGAAACTACCTGAAATTTGTTTTTTGGGTGTAACTTATGAATGCCTTGATAGAACTTTGCACATCAAAGCTTTTGAGGAAAGGAAAAGGCCTATATTTTTTTTTTTAGGGGGGAGGGTTAAACAGTAAATAGGTCAAAGATCAAGGTAATTCTGACTTAGACTATTGTGCAAGGCTGGGAACAACAAGAATTCTAGCTGTTTAAACTACAATATATTGTACAATTTTTTTTCTGCCGAATAAGTAGCTAAAAAATCAGTTTTGTTTCAGATTTACCTAAGATTATGTGGTTTGAGAAGATGTATGTATGGATGAGGTTCTTTGAGAGAAATGTGATGTACCCAGTTGTCTTTCTATGTGCCTTTACCAGTTCTACACCTAATATCATGTGTAAATTTGGTCTGCAGTAAGTAAAACTATCATTTTAAAGATAAATGATTTGATCAGAAATGTAATTTGTATGGGTTTTCTTACAAAAGTAAATCTATCATTTAAAAGATAAATGACTTGAAATGTAATTTGTATGGGTTTACTTACAAGTTTACATAAAAAAAAAAACTTATTTAGACTTAGAAACAGAGTTATCAGTTTTAAAAGATCTACATGTTCCTCCACTTCAATGGACCTATTCAGAAATCCGCTTACCTTACTCGTAAATACCATTGTGACCAATCAATGATGCTAAGGACAATAACAATCCCACAATGCAACATAATTTCTGAAAAGGTCCATTTAAGAAGATACATTTTTTTAAATTTTAATTCAAGGTTTTAGTGTTTAAACTTTCAATATTCTACAATACAATAAGTTGTACATGTATGTCAATTATCACATACAAATTTAAAACATTCAGTGAATTATATTGCAAAGCATTACTTTATGTTGTTTTAAAATCTGTTTTTCCCATATTTTTTTTCAGTGTTGGACCTTTCATTATTATAATGTGTTCCCTAAAGTTACTGAGATTTGCGTTCTCCCAGACGTCTAAGCAGTACCTTATCATGACGTTCACAGTGTTCTTCTTCAAGTATGACTGCAGACAGGCCTCAGAGACATTCCTGATAGACTATTTTTTTATATCAATTATTTTTGTAAAGGTAAGCTCTTTCATTGGTGATACATGTGCATTGCATATGATTTACTCCAGAAAAACAGATGTTTTTTTTCAGTAGAACTCTTCTACATGTATGATTGGTTAAACATAAGCAAAGCTCTAGAAAACAAAAAGCAGATAATTAATAAGTTTAGGGCTGTTCCAGAATTACATTTGCAGGGGGGGGTGTCAGGAGGCACTTTTTCTTTACCCCACCACCCATCAAAAAGTAAAAAGTAATTAATTTTTATCAGTGTTTCTAAACACCCACCACCCACCATATATGTAATAAAAGTTCCTACCACCCCCCCCCCCACATGTTTAATTCTGGAACAGCCCTTACTACCAGGTGTTTTCACAAATTTTTTATCAAATTTTTATCTGAATTCAGACTGTTTTCATCTTTAGCAAGTTGCTTGTACACCTATTCCTTATCTGTAAATATTTATTTGTTGTATTTCCATTGAAAATATTTCTGAGAATTTCTAGACAATATTGCAATACTCAAGAAACTTAGACTTTAGAGATCATTATTATTTAAAAAAAAATACTTTTGATTAGACACAAACTTATTTACTATAAATTGTGAAAATATTTTTTATGTTTAATTGTCTATTTTATGTTTTTCAGTTCTGTGATTTATTGTTAAAGATGAAGTTTATATTGACGTACATTGCTCCTTGGCAGATCACCTGGGGATCTGCGTTCCATGCATTTGCTCAACCATTTAGTGTTCCTCGTATCCTCTATAAAAATAGGAAATTAGTATCTGTTCAATGTGGTTATGTTTTGAATTAATTATAAAAAAATTTTTATACACAAAATAAATAAATAATAATTGATAATGAGTAAGAAGCAAAAAGTTACCAATTGGGCATTTGAATGTTAAAAGTGTAAGAAGGTAAAGCCAGGATCAAGGACTACTTCAGAGTGAAAAGTGACCTGTGACACCTGAAGTCTCCTATTGGATGATTTTCAACCTCCGTTTGAAAAAAAACAAACTTATACCTTAAAATCCCTTAAAAACAACCTGCAACCTTAATACAAATATGCTCTAATTTGACATTTAAGCCTTTTAAAAGCAATCTTACTACCTCATTGTGTAAGTCTGCAGGAGACCCAAATCAACTGATTCCAAACTAAGACCAAAAGAGCATGATATATAACACACAGCACAACTAAATAACACACTAATTAAAAGGACAATGGATAAAATAGAATTTGTAGAGGGAAATCAATGAAGGGTGAAAAATAGTTAGAAGTAATAGAAATTTGGTGCAGACAGACCACTGTGAAAAGCTAATAATTCCCAAAACACAAAGCACAAAAATCATAATTAAGACTATGAAAGAAACAAAATGTTATATATATTTTATATCAGTGGCAAGATACACTTAAGATATTGAGAAGTATAAGTATTGACATGTCAACAACCAATAGAAGACTGAATAATAATTTTAATTGGAAGACACAATTTACCTTAACAATGTTCAGATTCAGCCATGTTGTTTTTACAAGCAGGGGTATCTGCTTTCTTCTCTACGCCATTGAATCCATTCCTAGGAAGTGCTATATTTATCACATCATATGCTCGCCCAGTCAAATTCTGGGAAAAAGATTACAAGTAAGTTTGAATTTTAAAGTTCAAAGTTTTTTATGTACATTTCAATGATAACTCTAAGTTAATATTTTGTTATTAAATAGTCATGACAAATGTGGGAATAAAATCTCTGCTGATGTGTTATAAGATCTTTGTTTAGAAAATTTTTAAATGCTGTAATAAGTAAAAAAACTTAATATTTAACATTTTTTACAAATTAAGTATAAGCATGTTGGTGTATATTTTTAAATGCACAACAATTATCAAAAAAAGATCATTTAGTTTACAGTTTGTGTAAATGATTGATTGATTTATTATCCAGCACAAAAAGAGTGGACCATTCTAACACAAGGTTATCTTCTCAACTGGAAAGAAATCCAGGTATTTTATATGTGGATAGATTGATTTAGATCTTTTTCATGAAGTGAGCAAAAAATTTCACATAACGAACATGAATGAGTACATTGTGTGTTTAAATTTTTGATTTAGAACTTGAGCTGTAAATCTATTTGTTTTCAAAACCAATTTCATTTTAAATAATTATATTTTAACTATAACAGTAAAGATACTCGTACTGAGATTTTCAATAAAAAAACTTTCTAGTATGGGTAGTTATCATTTGAAAACCATCATTGTCTACTGTATATGTCCTTATCAATTTCTTCTTTTTGCATTCCAGGTGCAGATGACAACAACTTAAATTCCATATTTTATGAACATTTAACGAGATCGTTACAACACAGTTTGTGTGGGGATCTGATGATCGGACGATGGGGGAACGTTGAACAGGGGGACTGTTTTATCATGGCTAGTGACTACCTCAATGCTCTTGTACATGTGATAGAACTGGGTAATGGACTTGTTACATTCCAACTTAGAGGACTAGAATTTAGAGGTAAGGTTTTCATTTAAATGGGAGATAAAGAATAAGTGTATGTGACAAAACCTACATAAATTAGATGCAATGTCAAAAATTCATAATGGAAAACCAATATCAGCCTTCAAAGTGACCAGTTGTTCCTGCTTGATCAAAAATGTAATGCATTTGATAAAACCAAGGTGAATTATCAAAGAAGTCAGTAGGGCTGCTCTATAAATACTTGTATTCTTGTAATGTTTTATATAAAAACAGTTATGCAGGGTAGGGTCAATTTAAAAGTGCCTCCCACACAATTTTTCTTGGGAACAACACTAAATGAAGGAACCAATTATAATGTATAACACTTTTAAAAAAAACATTTTATAATTAATTTAGACTGTAATTTTACTGTAAGCTTTTGTAATGTTTTGTTGATATTTGTAGGAACATATTGTCAACAAAGAGAAGTAGAAGCTATAACAGAAGGAGTAGAAGATAATGAAGGTAATATAAAATGTAGAAGGAACAATGCATATACATGTATCATATATACATGTATGTTGTGTTAAAAAAATATGTATTACTGATGAAAAATTAAATTATCTAATACATGATAATCTTTATGTTATATTTCTGGAATGGTTATTAATGGCAGATTAGTGATAATTACTTAAAATAATTTCTGTATTTTCTTTCTTCAGAAACTGATATTTAAAAAAAAGAAAACAAAATCTCATGAGTAATCCATGTATATGTACATCTTATAAAAATGTCTTAATAATGATATGTGCATTAGGATTTCATTACACAACCTACATGAATCAGCAGCAATTTAAAAATTCAAAATGAAAAGTGACCCAACATTTTGCAATCAATCATGGATTGAAAAAAACATTGGACTCAAAACTTATCCTTCAAATATACTGATACCAAAAATCTTGTATTGTAGGATTCTGTTGTTGTGAACCTGGACATCTACCTCACTTCCTGTCACTCAACGCAGCGTTTAATCAGAGAGGTTTAGCCTGGGAGGTTGTGGTCACCAAATATGTACTGGATGGTTACAGCATATCAGACAACAATGCAGCTTCTATGGTCCAAAGTTATGAGACCAGAAAAATTCTCATATCATTTTATATCAGGGTAAGTTGAGGTCTTGTATACAGTTTGTTTAGTTCAAAGTTTAATTTTGCATGAGGATAAATTTAAGTGGTTCCCCCCCCCAAAAAAAAGGATGCGTTGGATTTCAGAGGAATCAGAAAGAAATAAAATTCATTGGATTTATTTTCAACTGTCACACACTTAAGCTAGGAAATTTGGACTGGTGAATTTTAATAAAAGATGAAAGCAATCAAATGAGGTTTAAGTATTTACGACATTTTGACCATAAAACAATAGCAATTTAAAAGTCTCTGGGTGGCCAATTGGTCTAAGGCACTGGTTTTGATACCATGCTACCGATCACTAATCAATTACCATTACAGGTTGTTGGTTTTATTCTGGTTTGTAACTTACAAAAACAGGACTTTCCCAATTGTTTGTAATTAGGTTTATCAATTACTTGTTCAAGGTCGATGGTTTCCTTTGGGTGCTCAGGTTTCCTCCACTATTGAGTATTTAGACTGCCCACCCTATATGGCCCATATGTGTTGAAAAGGGTGTTAAACACCAACACACACACACACGCACATAGTAGATAATATAAGAACACTGTACTTGGTTACTTTTGTTTCAGGGCACAAATCACTACAATGTATACTGCAAATGAAAGCAGCTAGTAGCCTTCATAGATTTTCAGAAAAGTATATTTGATCCATTTTGTGGGATATTTTTCAGAGCATAATATACTACACAGTTAGGTCACTACATTTGTCAACCTGGTTGGAGAATGAGGCCATTACAGAATTTCTCCAGACCACCTCAGAGGAGAACTATGTTGATGTGGACCCTATATTCTCTCATCACATTGATGAGGACTATGATTCCAAACTCAAAGGAGTATCTAAAACCAAGTTCTGCTCTGTGTATCTCAAATGGATCAAGTATTGTCATGAGAAGAGATATAAGGTACAGTGATTTATAATCAGCATATCTGATATTTGATAATACAAATAATATAAATGAACTGAAGTTTGACAAGTATACCTAGGTAACCAAAACATATTCATGTGCATGTGGAGCGGTAAACAACAAAAAGAATATTTCTTGAATGTGAAGATTTTTTTTTGTAATACACATAAATATATTGCATTTTTGGAAATTACTATTGTGACTTTTATGATAAGTTAAAAAACTTATGTGATAAACATAAAGGGCTAATTAAAGTGTCAAATTGATTTTTTTTTTTGCAATTTATGAAGAAAAAAAAATCTGATATTGGCCTTATTTCATGAACCAAAAAATCTGGGTTATAGAATTGTGAATGTCAGGCAACAGAAAGACAGTAAATAATTTTCTCAGTATTAACTAATGACAACCTCTTGATATTTGTATGTAGCATTTGCATGAGATCCCATCCTGTGGGATTCGATTTCAGGTCTGTAGCTCACGTACTTTCTAATTACTGAAATCCAGCCACTTTTAACTTTGACAGATTTTAGGCTTTGAAATTATAGAAACTCTTATAGATTTGATTTCATGATATCATTGTAATTGTTCATCTTTATCCCCTCTTTAGGACCAAGTATTAACTAAGAACTCTCCTGTAGTATCTCTGTGTTACAGTCTAGGTTTACTAGGAAGGCGTGCCTTAGGTACTGCAGCTCATAATACCATTTGTACAAGGTATCTATGATTAACCTACCAAAACTTATGAAATGCAAACAGTATTTTTGTTTGATTATACCATTAGCCCTCTGATGAAAGACACACTTTTTCCTGTCTTTGCACCTAATTGTTAAACTTGTGTTAAAATTTACATTTGCATTAAAGTTGATTGCACTTAAATTATTTAACAAATCTGTATGTGATTTTGTACACTTAAATCACAGTACAAACTTCACTAGAAAAAGAAAATATTTGTCAAATGTGTTCAGACTGGTACATTCCTAACTCTCAAACGCATTTGTAAATAACTTAAACTTCTAGCTTGACTGACAAAAAAGGTTAAGCCAGTAATTGTCTAGATCACAAGGATACCATTGTCAGTCTTTACCACATTCAAAATTCCTCTTCTCCAATTCCACTTTGGAAATTTAAAACATGGTCAAAATGGTTCCATGTTTATGATGGTGTAATTTATGTAATGTACATTTATTAACAGTGCTGACTTATTCCTGTTTGGTCTACATGCTCTGTTCAAAGGAGATTTTAGAATAACATCCCCACATGATGAATGGGTGTTTGCAGACATGGAACTTCTCAGAAAAGTGGTGGCACCTGCTATCAGGATGGCACTCAAACTTCATCAGGTAGGAATGAATTCCCAACAGCCACTTATAATGATGAAAAAGTATCTGCTATTCTGTCTGCATATCTCACTTGAGCTTTACCGTTGTGGCTAAGCTGTCATTCCATAAAACATTGCTCTTATCTTTATAAGATATTAAAAACTACCAATCATATTGAATTTTCACATATGGAATAAATACATGTAAATGTTTGGCATCTGTGTCTAATAAGTATAGAATCAATTATTGTTCTTCACATGTACTACTTGCATATTGTGTCTATTTACATGCTATGTAGAAATTTGTTGCATTTCCCACCCAAGAAAGTAAAATATTTCAATCTCAATTCTTATTGTATCATCCTTGTTTTTCTCATCTCCATGTTTGAACTTACTTCATCTAAACTTCAGGACTGTTTCCTGTATACAGATGAGTATGAAGATGAATCATTCCTGTATGATGCCATCACCAATTATGAGAGAACCTTAGTTATATCTCACGAAGCTGACCCGCAGTGGAGAAATGCTGTCCTGTCTAACACACCTTCATTGTTAGCTCTCAGGTAGGATGGCAAAAATATTTTTTATGTAGGTGAGCTGTAGAGATTGGAGACATTTTTTTCTTGCTTGTGTTTAAGAAATTCATACAATTATTGAAGTAAATCGGATATTAATGCCCCACGAAAGAAGATGGGCATATAGTGTTTGTGTGTGTTCATTTGTCTGTCTGTCCCAAATCAGCTTTACTTCAGTTCCATCAAGGAGGTATGATATCATTAAACTTGCACATAACCATCAGAATATAACCAAAAAATAACATCTTAAAATTATACCCCTGCTACTTACTTCATTTTTAGTGAAACAGGTTGCATGGTTGGACATGTCTTGGAAAAATTCCTGTTTTACATTACAAAGTGTTGTAATAAAGATGTTCAATTACAATTTATTTGCAGGCATGTTTTTGATGAAGGCACAGATGAATACAAAGTTATCATGCTCAACAAAAAGTTCCTAACCTTCAGAGTTGTTAAGGTAAGATCAATAGAAGAAAAGGTACAAATAATGTTTCTATTTAAAGCTTGGTTCCTAAGTTAATGGTATGGTAATACCTAGGCTTTTCTTTAATGTTGATATGGTTAACCTGCTAAGCCTTACTGTAGATATCTATAGTCTTCCGAATGTCAAGATCCAAAATATGACGGCCAAAAAATGTCACTCATTTTGATTCTCGGAAATTTACAAGAAGTCCAGCCTCCCTCTGAAAAAAGGCATGTAATAATATTGTCCTCATTTGCACTCGACCCATTTATCAAAATTAATTTAGTAAAGTTTGTTTTTGCATCTTTTTCATATTTAACTGATACTTATTCACTAGGTTTGTCATAGAAATTTAATTATTTGAAAGAAAAAATTTGCTCATACTACTGAATATTTGAATATATTTATTCTTATTGATAATTTTCTGTAGGTAAACAGAGAATGTGTTAGGGGTTTATGGGCAGGACAGCAACAAGAATTGATATTCCTAAGAAACAGAAATCCTGAGCGAGGCAGTATACAGAATGCTAAACAGGCCCTACGTAACATGATCAACTCATCATGTGACCAACCAATAGGATATCCTATTTATGTGTCGCCATTGACAACCTCCTACTCCTCAACACATAGTCAGCTGTCGAGTATTATTGGGGGAGAATTCATTCTTGCCAATGTAAAAAGATTCTTTCAAAATACATGGAAAAGGTATACATTTCGTTTCTTTCAATTTTTACTTTCAAAGAAACAAAAAAGTACCAATGGACTATTTGAATGTTGAATTATAATTTTAAAGTTATTGTATGATAAATATGATAGATAAAATCCACTGAGTAACACCTTTTATTTTATTAGATTTTTTGTCTAGACGCAAAGAGGGGAGATACATGTACAAATGCTGGATATCTGTCCCTTCATCCATCCGTGCATCCATCTATCTGTCTGTCGCACCTTTTTTTTTCGTAACAGATTTCTCAGCTACTATTAACCCTTTGGTATGCAGCTTCAGGTAGTTGTCCCATATGGTTGGATGTGTTTCCAGGTCTGTCACTCAACTCTACCTCTTGTTGAACAATCCTCTTAAGAACTTTTGCCAGTTGGGTGGGGGGGGACCCAGGAATTCAGCTCTTGTAAAAGTCAAAGACACAATTGACACAAAGACAAATATAATACATATAAAAACACATAACATAGTAGACACACGCTGCAAACAACTAAATTGCAATCAGCAACACAAACTTACATTGAAACAGTGAAATCATGTGCTCGAGAGGGGAAGGAGTTTATTCTTTTTTTTAACAAACCAAAAAAAAAATTGGTTATCATGCTTATATATTGCATATATTTTAATACATGTACATAGATGGAAAATTATTTAGCTAGTGCAACTTTCTTTCCAAATTGACTTTGTATATCTATAGTTGTACTGTTTTGTCACCAATCTAAGAACCTTTAGCAGATGGAAGAAAATTTCATAATTTACATTGAAATTCTTGAATAAATAAATAATTAATCAATTGCTAATCTCGCTTTCAAGACATAAAAAGTAGGAATAATTTTTTACATCCATTTCCATCCATTTTACCTGTTCACAAAAGTCCCCCCCTTGATATTTTTATATTGATTTAAGATCAACTAGTAATCTACATGTACATAGATTTCCATTATCACAGAAAGTTAAATGTTTTAGATTCATTGATATGTGGTTTTTTTTTGTACAAGTTATTTATTATGCCCCCGCGACGACATGTCGGGGGGCATTAAGTTTTACTCATGTCCGTCCGTCCGTACGTCCGTCCGTACGTACGTCCGTACGAATTTCCGTCAAGCTTTTCTCAGGAACCATACATGAGAATGATTTGAAACTTGGTAGGATGGTTGAGTATGACAAACTATACGTCCTAAGTGATTTTGAGACCTGTCGGACATCTACTTCCTGTTTGGGACTTAGGCCAATTTTAAAATATGTGAACATGACTATGAAAATTTCCGTCAAGCTTTTCTCAGGAACTGTACATGACATTGCTTTGAAACTTGGTAGGATGGTTGAGTATGACAAACAATACGTCCTAAGTGATTTTGAGACCTATCGGACATCTACTTCCTGTTTGGGACTTAGGCCAATTTTAAAGTATTTGAACATTATATGAAAATTTCCGTCAAGCTTTTCTCAGGAACCATACATGAGAATGATTTGAAACATAGTAGGATGGTTGAGTATGACAAACTATACGTCCTAAGCAATTTTGAGACCTGTCGGACATCTACTTCCTGTTTGGGACTTAGGCCAATTTTAAAATATGTGAACATGACTATGAAAATTTCCGTCAAGCTTTTCTCAGGAACTGTACATGACAATGATTTGAAACTTGATAGGATGGTTGAGTATGACAAACAATACGTCCTAAGTGATTTTGAGACCTATCGGACATCTACTTCCTGTTTGGGACTAGGCCAATTTTAAAGTATTTGAACATTATATGAAAATTTCCGTCAAGCTTTTCTCAGGAACCATACATGAGAATCATTTGAAACATAGTAGGATGGTTGAGTATGACAAAGTATACATCCTAAGTGATTTTGAGATCTGTCAGACATCTACTTCCTGTTTGAGACTTAGGCCAATTTTAAAGTATTTGAACATCATGAACATTATATGAAAATTTCCGTCAAGCTTTTCTTAGGAACCATACATGAGAATGATTTGAAACTTAGTAGGATGGTTGAGTATGACAAACTATACGTCCTAAGCGATTTTGAGACCTGTCAGACATCTACTTCCTGTTTGGGACTTAGGCCAATTTTAAATATGTGAACATGACTATGAAAATTTCCGTCAAGCTTTTCTCAGGAACTGTACATGAGAATGATTTGAAACTTGGTAGGATGGTTGAGTATGACAAACTATACGTCCTAAATGATTTTGAGACCTGTTGGACATCAACTTCATGTTTGGGGCCAGCGGGGGCATCCGTGTCCCATGGACACATTCTTTCTTTATTTTAAAAGTTAATTTTGAAAAATTGCTATTCACTATATACTGCATTTATATTCTTTTATCATAAAGTTTGAAGTTGCTGCAAGAATAAGAAATTGTAAAATGAACATACATGTACATGTACCACTTTGACTCAATTGCTATGTTTTATTTATATAAATGCACACTTTAAAAACTGTAAAACTAAATATATATGTACTCCTAAAAAAGGTCAACAAATTCTACATGCACTACTTATCTTTCCCTTTATAAGAGAACACAACATACCCTCATTATTTCTATAACCTTAAAATAGATAAATCCATTGTATTTTTGTGGTGTCCCTAAAAAGGCACAAGGACTTTTCTAGGAAAAATTAATGTACTAGGGGTTTGGAACTCGCCACCCAATTTAGGGTACCACCACCAGAATTTAGATATTCTTTTAACATCTTTTAAGCATTAAGAAATATTTTAAACCAACCACCAAGAAAATAAAAATTGAAGTGAGTTCCGATCCCCTTGGACATTTTTCCTGGAAAAGCCCTAATGGTGATTGAACATGTTGGCAGAGGAAATCAATGTAAAGTTAGACTTTGTAGGACTCTTATTGTTGTGGATAACTGAAGTCCACAAAACCTATGAAAATTGGTCCCCACATGAAACCTTAGTAAAAGAGGATGTTAAAATATGAGCTCAAATCATTATCCTTTTAAATGGAAGTACTACATGTACTAATGGGGATAATTATAACCTGTAGAAAGATTGATAAGATTCTCATATAGTTATAATTGATTGCTTTTTGATGTTTATATTTTATTTGCAAAATAATTGATTAAAATATATGTAGTGTAAAAGATGTTGAAAATATTGGATATTTTATTAAACATGTAGTAGATAAAAGTAAAATCATGGTAATTTCAATATGAATTCTGAGTAATAACAAATATCCTATGTCGCACCTCCTGTCTGAAAACAGCAAAGTTATTTACAAAACTTAATGGTTTAAAGATATGATACGCTCCCGAAGGGAGCGATAATGGTAGAAATGTCAATATTTTAGTTGTACTATGAGCTGAATTTTCCTTCAACGTCCGGTATAGCACGCGCCTGTTTTCCCGAACTTTCGGCGTCTTTTTAACGTTTTTATCTTTGAAACTTTTAGACGTCATTAAACGCTCACGTAACCCACAAGAAAAGCTAGTTTGTTTTTATTTTCGGACCAAAAAAAAAATTAATTAATTAAAACCTCGGGAGCGTAACAGGTTTACCTGCCTCATATTATATCAAACATAACTATCTACATGCATATCTGTACCTCATGTTGTATTGAAGTTATTACCTTGAAAGCCAATGGTCAAGTATGAACTATTTATTTTACAGAATGAGACGGCGTTGTGGTGCTACATGTGCTGGTAATAGTTCAGGATTCGCTGATGATTTACCTTACTCTGTCAGCTGTTCACATACTGGGGCAGCCTCGGCCTTAGGATCTGCTGGTAAGCTTGAAAATTTTCCCATCCCCCCTGTTCCCCCAAAATGTCCAAATGTCATAAGTTCAAAGGGCCATAACTCCCATAAAATTTGAAGATAAAAATTTCCAGGTAACTACATAGGGTGTCCTTTCTATATACCAAGTTCCGTTGAATTGGTTTCAGTAGCTTCAGCGGAATTGCACTGGAAAGATGATAAAAGAGGATTTTCAGCATATTTCCAAGATCAAAGGGCCATTACTCCCACAAAAATTTGAGGATAGAAATTTCCTAGGAATATGCACAACTACATACAGTGTCCTTCCTATATACCAATTTGGTTCAATAGTTTCAGAGGAGTTGTGCTGACAAACTTTGTGATGGACAGACAGACAGACAGACAGGAATAAAACAATATGTCTCCCCACAAAAGTGGGGGGGGGACATAATGATCTATCAAAGGCTGAACTTAGCCTAGCGGAAATTTTCTGTCCTCAGTTTTAAATTTAGTTCAATTTTATATTTTTTTGAAATCCATTTATGTAGAATTGGAAAAGAAATAATTGTAAAAATGCCTGACACTTCATTTCATTATCAATGTAAAAGAAAAATCTAAAACCAGTGTCTAAACAATTATACTGCTGTTCTTCAACCCAAATTGACAGTGTTTGTAATGTTATGAAGTGTAATTTACTCCAAGATATTCTCTTTTTAGGAAGCAATACAAGAGCCACAACTACCCCTACAAACCAACAAGATATAGCAATGTTGACCCTGGGTAATCGAGGGAGTCTGATATCAAATACCAGCTCCCTTGGAAAACCCAGTGCCCTGGCAGCTTTGTCTGGTGTGCTAACTGAAATAAGTGCTAAGGAAAACTCAAATCAAAAAGTCAGAGTAAGAATAAAATCAAAGTATACATGGTATTTTATTAAACAATCTGGAAAAAAGTATATGCCTCTTCCATAAATCTGTAATGGAGCTTTAAAAAAAGTATCTTAAAAGAAGCAGACATAAAAAACTAAGAAATAAGGTTTAATCAAGTGTACATAACAATACCAATGTTGTTAAATGTGTTAAAAAGATTTTTTGAACATTTATATGTCCTTCTTAAATATAAAAACATCAAATTCTGCTACAGCCATCACTTAATTAAATATACATATATTTAACAGGGTTATTTTAAAGTTCACATATAAATGAGCCGCAGTCTTTACCGTTTTATAGTGGATTTCTGTGAATGCAAATGCCTTCAGAGATAACTTATCCTAGTTTTAGATTGCAAATGAACACTTTCTAGCTACTCCAACAAAACATTTCATTAAGACATTTGTTATTTTGTAGATATTTCACTTCTAAAATTAATGGTGACCCTAACATAGATGAAAGGAGAAGTGGTATCCCTCGTATTTCTCTGTGCAATTTCTGTCAAAATACCAAGTTTCAAATTATTTGATGAATGCACGTTGATGCACGACAAATTTAAATTTGTGTTTTTGCTGATTTCTCTACTTTTTGAAGAATTTGTCTGAAATTTTATTGCCAACAACGGCCAAAGTGCCGTAACTCTACCCATACAGTTTAAATCCATTATGAGGAAAGGGAGAAAAAATTTGACTGACCGGAAATGAAAAAAAAGCACAGGAAGTGAAAATTTTCATTTTTTTAACAATTCTGTACTCTGTGCAATTTAAAAGTTTTTAAAATAAAAATTATAATTTCCTGTTTTATCGTTTTAAGTTGATTTCATGAATGAATTTGAAAATTAAAATTGTTGGTTGAAGTAGCTACACTTTCTTAAAAAAAATTTGCCCATGTTTGCAAATTTTCAATTTATTTCTCTACAACCACTGCAAACCAACTCATTTTTGTGAATTTAGCCAGGTACAGAAATTCGTGATAATAAATCGTTGCAATCAGACCCACTTTTATAGTTATATAATTGTTTTAATGAAAAATCATGAAAATAAATAGCCTTGAAATCGCCCTGACATAAAAACAGCGAAATGAAGTACTCACCAAAATAAGTAAGTTCACTGTAACCATTATACATGATTGTATCAATATTCTTAAAAGTGTTATACATGTATCAATTTTCTTAAAAGTACAAAAACTTAATATTATATAGTTTTTATTTATATTTTTTTAGATCATGGATCCTACATTAGTATTTCCAAATATAAACCTTGGAAGACGTATTGATGTTCAGTGGCCTAACGAAGATTGGCGATTAAATGGTGGCAGTAACACGTGGCAGGGATGGACGCCAGCCAAAGGCATGGTGGGAATAGTCGTACATAAATGGATTCCATGTCACAGGGAAACAATTAAAAGATCTCATGTCGATAAAGTTATACTCTTAGTACAAATTGGGGATAAATATGTCCCCATTGCTGACTCTGGGGTAATGGATCTTGGAGCTGAAGTATGATATTGTCTTGACGTATATATGTTCCCATCACTGACTTTTTAGTCATGGGCCTAAGATCTGAAGCATGATATTTGGCAGGATGATAAATGTGTACCATTGCTATTTCTGGGCTCATGAAGCTCAGAGCTGAAGTATGATTTTACAGTGTAACATGTGACAGGCACTCAAACTAACTACAGCATATGAAGGCGAGGCAAAGTGAAATATCCAGGGATTCTCAACAAAGTAAAGCATCGAGGACTTTCGTGTGTGATGGTTGATTTCCAGCTAGTGCATAATACATTTTTGAAATTGCTATTTGAAGTGTGGTAATAACTTGTTAGTCAACAAGTTTTTATACATTAACATAGATGTTTATGGCCATACAAAATTTATTTTTTAGCTTCTCAAGACATTTTTTTTTCAGAAATAGATGAGGAAGGAAGGCTTCTACTTTATTGAATTTATTGGTCCAAAAAAGGAGATAAGGCAATTTTTTACATTGTAAACACTAAGAATGTAATGAGGCAGGTGACTTATTTGTTTTTATTTCATGAAAAAGCAATGAAAAGGGACCATGAGGCTGCCTCAGAACAGATGAGGCAGGGGCCTGAGAAGCTAAACATTTTTTTAATTTGGTTTAAGTTATGTAGTGATGAACAGACATCAATGCTTGTTAGATTTAATGATCCCTGTTGGTAATGTAAAGAGCCTGTTTTCAGATATTAAACTGTAAAAGAGGTAATGTGCATGAGGTTCATTTCTGTGAATTCTTTTCAATGATATACTTGCGAAAATAAAACCACACAAAATTGATCTCCATGTAAAATGCCAATAAAAGTTAAGGACACAACCATTGAATGCATTTCTAATTTGAAAAACACAGAATATACCCTAAGACTACTTGAACAAATGAATTAGTATGAAACTTCAAAGAAAAGATGTATTACTTTTGATCCATGTTGTTAAAATCATGTGTGTCCAATGGACACTTGTTCTGTTTTAAAAGTTTTAATTTTTCCAGATTTTTGTCAAATCGACAAATACCAGAAATCATACCAGACATTTTGAAATGTGGTGGACCTGCCTATTTGTCCAGCAGAATTTGCTGAGGTCCAGCAAAAAATCTTACAAATTACACTTAAATTAACAGGCAAAAATTGATTTAGAGCTTGATGTCCGCCAGAACCAAAACACATTTCAAAACCTCTGTCATACTTGATATAACTTATATGTATCTTATCTTTTTTCATGGCAGTTCAGTTTGCTTTAAATTTAGAATTAGGTATACAGTATGTGACAGGCTTTTATATTGCAGAAGTTATTTTTAAGACAATCTATTATAACAATCCAGGAGTAACTTTTAACAAAAATCTTTTTATCAACAGTTTAATTCACATCAGGTGAAATTAAAGAATAATTGAAAATTAATTCAAATTCGAAAGAATTTTTTTTTCTTCAGGTACCAATTTGGATTCCCACTACATTTAGGTCAAAACCATGAATGCAAAAATCTAAATATTTATTTTCTTAACAATCCCCCAAAATTGATGCATATGACTTTCAGTACTACTATCACAGTAAAAAAAAAAGGTGTGTCCTCATGTGGAGGTGGAATATCCCTTTGACAGATGTCAAGACATCATGTACAGTAATATGGAAGTTCAAAATATTTTTGATTACCAGTTTAATTTTAGCTGGTACATCAAATTTATATCATACATGTATTTGACAATCATGATCAGTACTGAAGAAATATTTCTCAATTTTTTCACCATGTCGGGCAAAGTTTTTATAGTTTTGGTCAAGGAAGTCCAGGAAATAAGAAACTATTGAATACATCTTTCTTATAATCTGAACACCTTTATAAGATGACCTACCTTAACAAAATATATTTTAGAACTTTAAAAAGTTTTAAGTTTTATTATTTATTATCAGTACTACATTCCAATTTCCAAATTTAGCATTCATCTCAAATGTACAAATTCTATCAAGGTAGCCCTATGTTTTGCCCCATATGTGAAAGTAGTGCCCTGGTCCATTCTTCCATCTGTCTGTCAGGACGTCTGTCCCAAATGTTGCAAGATGGGCATAATGTCTTTTGAACATATTCTTGTAAAATATTAATATCAATGCCAATATATATGTTAGTCTTGATGGGGTGTCCTAACATTGTAATGCATTTTTCTCAAACAAGAATTTCATGTAATATATAATATGTAGAAAACACCGACAAAAATTATGATCTTTAACTTATTTTTAACTATATTTATTTACTTGTAAATAAGATAACAATGTGCCATTTTTTATAACAAAAACAGAAAGCTATTGTACATAATGCATAAAACTTTTATTATTTAGAGTCTTTTTAAAACATATCTTGTATCATTTTACAAAGTTAATTTGAAAATTATTACTATTTCACATTGTACCATGGCCCACATTTTTTACGTTCACTGTACATAATGTTCCCATGTACCATTAGTGCCATCTCACCTGTGAAGTTGTATCCAACTGTAATTTATTTAATGACAATTACTTACTGAAGAGAGGGGTGGGGCAGTCTGTGTAAGTCAATGTTGTTTATAGCCCTTCTATTCTTGTCAATTGTACCAAAATAAAAGCTTAACATAGAATTTTGAGGTTGTTTTTTAAGTAGTGACTTTTTTCTATTGATTTATGTTAAAAAATGGAAATTATTTGGATTTTATATAAATTGTCAATTATTTTTTTACTAAATAACCCTTATTATTTAGAAACACTCTGATCTTTGGAGTAAGTATCAGATGTCTTTGTTTATTAATTTTCATCATCTAATATTAACAAACCAAGAAAAATAATTTATTAAAATATTTTCAGACCATCTTTCTCTGAAGTTGTAAATAACTAGTGTTAACAGGAAGTAATATCATTGTAATTATTTATTCTTTTAAGCAACAGCTTTTGTATTTGTTTTATTTGATTTTGTTTTATATAATCTGTTAATGTTGTTTTAATTACTCAGTGCAATTTTTGTCATGTGATCACGTGTCTGCTTGAAATGTAGTTTGTTGTTTATGAAAGGTCTTGTGAAAGTTTTAGTTCAGATCTACAAAGGCCAGCTTGTTACATGTATGTAGGCAGATTTATTTTGTAATGCTTTAAATGTGGTTTCTCTCAGAAGCAAGTTTGTGTGAAAGTTTTTATTTAGAAACCAAAAAAAGTAAACTAACTCTGCAATTTTATAATTATATCCATTTGGTAATGAAACCATTTATTGAAATGATTATTTTTGTAAGTGTTTTAATTTAAGAAGGAACGGCAACCAACTTTTTTTAAGGCTTGAATTGTATTTTTTAAATGAAAATTCCTTAAATTTGAGAAATAGTTGTTTGAGTGTTGTGTGTCAAGAAATGCTTCATGCTTCATTTATTCTCACATTTTTATAACCAAAGCATCTTTCTATAGTGAATGCATGTTTCTGTAAGATTGTCATTATCTACATGTGGATCATTAATCATTCCATTTTGTCAAAATATATTTCAATTTTCAACAGTTTGTATATGATGAATGAATGTTTTGTTTACAAGAAAACTATTGAAAAACAACAAAACCTAGAAAAATAATAAAAGATGAAAGCTTGTTGCTATTTTATTTAGTCCCCTACCGTCGAAAGCCGAAGGGGACTATAGGTTTGCGCTCTGTCTGTCTGTCTGTCTGTCCGTCTGTCACGCCTCAGTTTTCCGCACTTTTTTAGCTCACCTGGCCAAAGGCCATGTGAGCTATTGCCATCACTTGGCGTCCGTCGTCGTCCGTCGTCGTCGTCGTTAACTTTTCTTCAAACTTCTTCTCCTCTGAAACGGCTGCACAGATTCAAACCAAATTTGGTCTGGTGGTACTTTAGGGTATCCCCCACAGAACTGATGTGGGGATTTTTGATTCGTCGAAAAACATGGCCGCCGTTGCTAAAAATAGACCAGGGGGGTCAGACTACTGTTTTTGGCTTGTAAATCAAAAAGTATAAGAGATAGATGAAATCTGATGCCACGCTACTGCTTCAGCATCAAAAGCTCTACAAAAGTCACCATTGAGTCGAAGTTGTCAGATGATGCCTTATGGGAGTTACGGCCCCTTAAAGGTGAAAAATAGCATTTTTTCATGTTTTTGGCCTATGGAATGAAAACTATTGCAGATAGAGAGAAGCTGTTGCTTGCTTAAATGTTCAGCTCATTTAGCTCTACAAAAGTCTCCATAGGGTCGAAGTTGTCAGATGACCCCTTTAAGGGGTTGTGGCCCTTTAAAGGTGAAAAATAGTGTTTTTTGCATTGGAATAAAAACTATTGCAGATAGAGAAAAGCTTTTTTATTGCTTAAACATTCAGCTCATTTAGCTATACAAAAGTCTTCAAAGGGTTGACATTAAACCAGGTGAGCGATTCAGGCTCTTGGGAGCCTCTTGTTTCTAAATGCTTATAGATAATGAACTGATTTTTATGCCCCATCTACGAAAGTAGAGGGGCAAATAGTGTTCGGGTCTGTTCGTGCGTCCGGTCGTCCGTCCGTTCGGATGTCCGTCCCAAATCCCATATTTCCAAATTTGCACTTACTGACAAATGCCACATCAATCATATTGGTATGGTAGGTGCATCTAGTGATGATAAGAACATTGCATGCTTCGGATGCTGGATGTAACCTATATTTTCTGCATGAATGATCATGTACAGAAAAATGGGTAAAGTCTATTCCCTCTAACTGACAAGTGCTACATCAACCATATAGGTATGGTATGTGCACCTAGTGATGCTAAGCACAATGCATGCTTGGGATGCTGGCAGTGACCTATATTTTCCGCATGAATGACCACTTATAGAAGAATGGTTAAAGTCCATTCCTTCTTACTGACAAATGCCATAGTAACCAAATTGGTATGGTAGGTGCACCTAGTGATACCTAGCACAATGCATGCTTCGGATGCTGGATGTGACCTATATTTTCCACATGGATGGCCTCTTAAAGAAGACTGGTTAAAGTCCATTCCCACTTACTGACATGTGCCACATCTACTCTATTGTCATGATAGGTGCACCTAGTGATGCTAAGCACAATGCATGCTTCGGATGCTGACTGTGACCTATATTTTCGGCATGAATGATCACTTATAGAAGAATGGATAAAGATCATTCCTTTTTTACTGACATGTGCCACATCAACTATATTGGTATGGTAGGTGCACCTTGTGATGCTTAACACAATGCTTGCTTCGGATGCTGGCAGTGACCTATATTTTCCGCATAAATGACCACTTATAGAAGAATGGTAAAGTTAAAATCCATTCCTTCTGACTGACACTTGCTTTAATAGCTCCATGTTGATGCTTTAGTGATTGTGGAAAAAAATAAATGTTGCGAGATGGGGCATTATGTCTTTTGGACATATTCTTGTTGGTATGTGAGTTTACCTTGATGAGTTACAGATCAAGTTTGAGTTTCGTGCCGGTCAACAAATTTTTATGGGAGTTATGGCCCTTTCAACTATGAAAATTCACTAAAATTTCAGTTTTCCGCATTTTTTTTCTAAACGCGTATAGATAATGAACTGATTTTTGGTATATGAGTTTACCTTGATGAGTTACAGATCAAGTTTGAGTTTCTTGCCGATTCACAATTTTTTATGGGAGTTATGGCCCTTTGAACTTTGAAAATTCAATAAAATATCAGTTTTCCACACTTTTTTTCTGAACGCTTATAGATAATGAACTGATTTTTGGTATGTGAGTTAACCTTGATGAGTTACAGATCAAGTTTGAGTTTCATGCCGATTCACAATTTTTTATGGGAGTTATGGTCCTTTGAACTTTGAAAATTCAATAAAATATCAGATTTCCGCACTTTTTTTCTGAACGCTTATAGATAATGAACTGATTTTTTTGTTGGTATGTGAGTTTACCATAATGAGTCACAGATTAAGTTTGAGTTTCCTGCCGGTCCACAAATTTTTATGGGAGTTATGGCACTTTGAAGTTAGAAAATCCATTGCAATTTTATTTTCTACACTTTTTTATTGTTCCTTGTAGATAATAAACTGATCAAGCTTAGGTATTCATTTGTTTAACAAATTGTTACCAGTGACTGAAATATGAGGCCGGTAGGGGACTATGTATTGTTTTGCAATACTCTCAGAATGCTTGTTTGTCTAGGAGTCCATTGCTTAGAGGTAGAGAGAGATATATGCCAAAAGTATTTGGTCACTTCAAACTTGGTTTCTATGTTTTGCACCAGATTATTAAGAAATAATTTAAATTTCATTTGTTCTTGTTTGTCTTTTATTCCATCATTCAAATTTTAAATTGTCTTTGTTTAAAGTTGAATAAAAGTTTTTTATCAAAAATATTTCCATAGATTAATGTCAGTGCAAAATTAATCAAAATGGGTCAGAAAATGGCTTCAGAAAAAGTTTTGAATTAAATGTTAATTGACACAGTAAGTAATGGACAAATTTTAGAGAAAGTAAGCAAGTAAGCAACAATACAGACACAAGCTCTAAGGAGCTTTTAACCGAATATATAAAACAGATACATCAACAACAAGAGGCTTCCAGGAGCCTGAATCCCTCACCTGAACTACATAGATACACATATTTTGTAGATATTATTATGTTTAACCATATGTAATTTAAATTTCTGAAATACATGTATCTTGTTTAAGATATAGGGCTTAATAAGTGCAAAATTTGGCAAAAATTACGAACAAGAGGCTCCCAGGAGCCTGAATCGCTCACCTGACATATGTGCCTGAAGTAAAGGTTATAAGGCAAAATCTATTTAACGTTGAAAGGGTCATAAGATTAATAAGGGGATCATCTGACAATATGGTGGATCTAAAGGTGCTGATCACTTTTGTTCTCAATCAAAATCTAAAAATCTGTCACCCTTTTAGAGTTATTTGCAAAAAAATGCAGTTTAACCTAATGTTCTATTTTTAGACACAGTGGCCATGTTTTACAACCAATCAAAAATCCCCACAACAGTTCTATACACCTAATAATAATAAACAATAATACCAAGTTTGGTTCCATTTGGACTTAAAGTGTCAGAGGAGTTAACATTTTCAAAATAAGGAAATGCAGTTAAAATAATCAATTTTGACGTTCCAAGGGCAATAACTCCTCAAAGGAAAGGTCCTACAACCTTTACCCTGTTACAAATTTTGTAGATCTTGATGCGCTTAACAATATGCAATTTAAATTTCTCAAATATCTTGTATAGTTTTCAAGATATTGAGCTAAACAGGTGCAAAATTTGCAAAAAATCCACAAAAAGGGCAATAACTCCTACATGGGTTGTTGGATTTTCTTCAAAATTTCAGAGCTGGTAGATCTTGAGGTGCTGATCACTTTTGTTACCAATCAAAATTTTGAAATCTGTCACTGTTTTAGAGATATTTGCAAAAAACTGCCATTTACCCCTATGTTCTATTTTTAGCCACAGCGGCCATGTTTTACGACCAATCAAAAATCCCCACATCAGTTCTATACACCTAATGCTAATGAACAACTATACCAAGTTTGGTTCCATTTGGACTTAAAGTGTCAGAGGAGTTAAGGTTTTCAATGTAATGAGGAAATGCTGTTAAAATGCTAAATTTTGACGTTCTAAGGGCAATAACTCCTAAAAGGAAAGGTCCTACAACGTTGAACCTATTACATATTTTGTAGATCTTGATGTGCTTAACAATATGCAATTTAAATTTCTCAAATATCTAGTACAATTTTCAAGATATTGAGCTAAACAGGTGCAAAATTTGCAAAAAATCCACAAAAAGGGCAATAACTCCTACATGGGTTGTTGGATTTTCTTCAAAATTTCAGAGCTGGTAGATCTTGAGGTGCTGATCACTTTTGTTACCAATCAAAATTTTGAAATCTGTCACCGTTTTAGAGTTATTTGCAAAAACTGCCATTTACCCCTATGTTCTATTTTTAGCCACAGCAGCCATATTGTACGATCAATCATAAATCCCCACATCAGTTCTATACACCTAATGCTAATGAACAACTATACCAAGTTTGGTTCCATTTGGACTTAAAGTGTCAGAGGAGTTAAGGTTTTCAATGTAATGAGGAAATGCTGTTAAAATGCTAAATTTTGACGTTCTAAGGGCAATAACTCCTAAAAGGAAAGGTTCTACAACGTTGAACCTATTACATATTTTGTAGATCTTGATGTGCTTAACAATATGCAATTTAAATTTCTCAAATATCTAGTACAATTTTCAAGATATTGAGCTAAACAGGTGCAAAATTTGCAAAAAATCCACAAAAAGGGCAATAACTCCTACATGGGTTGTTGGATTTTCTTCAAAATTTCAGAGCTGGTAGATCTTGAGGTGCTGATCACTTTTGTTACCAATCAAAATTTTGAAATCTGTCACCGTTTTAGAGTTATTTGCAAAAACTGCCATTTACCCCTATGTTCTATTTTTAGCCACAGCAGCCATATTGTACGATCAATCATAAATCCCCACATCAGTTCTATACACCTAATGCTAATGAACAACTATACCAAGTTTGGTTCCATTTGGACTAAAAGTGTCAGAGGAGTTAACGTTTTCAATGTAATGAGGAAATGCTGTTAAAATGCTAAATTTTGACGTTCTAAGGGCAATAACTCCTAAAAGGAAAGGTCCTACAACGTTGACCCTGTCACATATTTTGTAGATCTTGATGTGCTTAACAATATGCAATTTAAATTTCTCAACTATCTAGTATAGTTTTCAAGATATTGAGCTAAACAGGTGTAAAATTTGCAAAAAATCCACAAAAAGGGCAATAACTCCTACATGGGTTGTTGGATTTTCTTCAAAATTTCAGGGTAGGTAGATCTTGAGGTGCTGATCACTTTTACCCTAAGCCAGAATTTTGATATCTGTAGCCATTTTTGAGTTATTTGCAAAAAACTGCATTTTACCCCTATGTTCTATTTTTAGCCATGGCGGCCATGTTTTACGACGAATCAAAAATCCCCACATCAGTTTTAAGCACCGAATGCTAATGAACAACCATACCAAATTTGGTTGCAATTGGACTTATGGTGTCAGAGGAGTTAACGTTTTAAAAAGTTTACGGACGACGGACGACGGACGACAGACGACGGACGACGGACAACGGACGACGGACGGACGACGGACGCCAAGTGATGACAATAGCTCACATGACCCTTCGGGTCAGGTGAGCTAAAAAGGGCAATAACTTCCACATCAGCAGTCAGATCTTTTTCAAAATTTCAGGACAGATTCTTGTACAATTTTGATATCTGTAACCATTTTTGAGTTATTAGCAAAAATTATTATTAGAGTGACCAAATACTTTTGGCACATGTATGTATCTTTTTGTGTTATCTGAAAACAGTAGCAAAAGACAGCCTTTAAGATGTGAATCTACCTTTTAAGCCTTGCTGCAAAAGAACAGGATGATGTATGCAATATTTGTCTGTGTCCATCTGTCACACTTTTGTGGACACAACTTCTCTCAAACTACTGAATGGATATTGCTGAAATTTGTAGGATTGATCTATATGCAGTTGATCATTTTGCAACACTATTTTTATTATACCCCCGCTTCGAAGAAGAGAGGGTATACTGTTTAACCTGTATCCGTCTGTAGTTCCGAGGTTCCGTAGTTCTGTCCCGCTTTTTGTATAAATTGTACTTTATATATGTTATACTTGACGGAAGAAGAGGGGGGTATACTGATTTACCTGTGTCCGTCTGTAGTTCCGACGTTCCGTCCTGCTTTTTGTATAAGTTGTACTTTATACATGTTATACTTGACGGATTTTGTTCAAATTTTGCACAATGATGGCACCCTATGAGTTGTGTGCTGTAAGCATTTTTAGGTTTATTGCCCCCCCCTGGGGCTGTGCTCTGCCCCTCCAAATATCTCTAAATTGATATTTTTTTAATATCACATAAAAAAACATTGAGATCCCCACCCTATAACCATATATATTCTTAGTCCGTCTGGTAAAACAGATCATTTGGTACCCTGGAGGGGTTTGAGGGGGTCATGCCCTACCCCCAAGAATGACAAAATACTTAATATCTTAAAAATCATCAAGATTTCCACCCTATAACCATATATATTCTTAGTCCTCATGGTAAGATGAATCATTTGGTACCTGAGAGGGTCTGATGGGGTCATGCCCCACCCCCTCAAATGACAAAATACTTAATATCTTGAAAACCATTGAGATCCCCACCCTATAACAATATATATTCTTAGTCCTTATGGTAAGACAGATCATTTGGTACCCTGGAGGGGTTTGAGGGGGTCATGCCCCACCCCCCTGAATGACAAAATACTTAATATCTTAAAAATCATTAAGATCCCCACCCTATAACCATATATATTCTAAGTCCTCATGGTAAGACAGATCATTTGGTACCATAGAGGGGTCTGATGGGGTCATGCCCCATCCCCAAAAGGACAAAATACTTTATATCTTGAAAACCATTGAGATACCCCCACCCCCCTCAAATGACAAAATACTTTATATCTTGAAAACCATTGAGATCCCCACCCTATAACCATATATAATATTCTAAGTCCTCATGGTAAGATAAATCATTTGGTACTTGAGAGGAGTCTGAGGGGGTCATGCCCCAGCCCCCTCAAATGACAAAATACTTATTATCTTGAAAACCATTGAGATCCCCACCCTATAACAATATATATTCTTAGTCCTTATGGCAAGACAGATCATTTGGTACCATAGAGGGTCTGAGAGGATCATGCCCCACCCCCCTCAAACGACAAAATACTTAATATCTTGAAACTTATTGAGATCCCCACCCTATAATCATATATGGAGGGTATTTCTCCTTATCATCAGACCAAGCATTTGGTACAATACTGAGTCCATCAAACATTTACTTCCTGTTTGCTATAAACTTTATATATAACACATTGCATAGTTGTGAAAGCGAGGGTATCACTAGTTAGCATTGGCTCACAGATTTCTTGTTCTATATATTTTATTGGATTTATCTGCCTTTATCTACTTAAAGCATTTTCGGTAAATGAAACACTTTGTCCAACATAAAATTTTCCAGAAAAAAACAGACTTCTTACAATCAGTTATGTGAAAGATTTCAGTATTTAACTGAAGTTGAGATGAACCATAGAATGAATCTTGAATTACTAGATCTCCTTAAAAAAACAGAAAGTAGGAAAGTGACAGACATAAAAATCTTGCTGTGAATTGAGACCTCATGCTGCATAGAGGCTATGAAAAGTAAATGCTGAGAAAAATATGTTTTCTTTGCCTTCCCCCCACACTGGACATTTTATATCCTGAATTGAAAACAGACCAACAATTTTTGAACGGTGCTCTTGTTGAGAAAAGAATGTTTAATGAAACATTAAAAACAATACATAAAAAAAGAATCCTTTCTTTTATTTTTATACTTAACATAAAAACAAAATAACAAAGAACAGGCATAAAAATTTCAAAAACCTTTGTAAAATGGATATAAAATGTAAACATTGAGATGCACTCCTTGTAGCACCAATAAAAAGGTATAAAATTAAAAAAAACATACAAAATCTAATCAAAGTATACACTTATAACATAACAAATCATGGCACATTTTTTCTATCGAGACAGCTAACATTACAGATAGTAACAGTTCAGGGTTAAAAATGTCATTATGGTATTGATATATTGGAAGTCCAATGAACACATGAATAGCATTAAAGTATATTTTGTTTTGTTTTGAATTATACTTCAACAATGTATAAAGTTTACTTCTGATTAAATAAACTAAGCATTTCAATACTAAACTTGATAAATAGCAAGGAAAATGTTTGGACAAATACTAAATATTAATAATGACTTGATTAAAATGTCAATTTATAATCAATGTTCAAAGTTACAGCATATAAATTAACAATATTATAGATCCCATGCAGTATAGTTTGTTTTTAATATTTGATAGAAATGGAAAACATTGAAGACTAGAAAGGGCATAAATTCTTAATATCTATGTCTTTTTACAGATTTTTAACTTTCCAGAAGTTTGTATGCAAGTTAAAACAGATTACATGTATAAAATAAGTTAATACACATAATCATATGAAATCATATTTCACTCATTTGATGCATAACACATATCATTTTTTGTCATACATGTACATGAACATGTAACTGTCATCCTTCCGACGTAACATATACATGTACATGTACGATGTATCTTAATATTACAATGAACTCAGTTTAAATAAGCAATATTTTAATATCAGGTTATAATGTAACAAATAACAATAGCACTATAAAAGTTTTTACATGTATATCACAACAAATGAAAATTTTCTTATCAAAACTTTTTAGGTCCATCATCGCTAGCCAAGGTTATATTTAACCTACATTTATCCCTACTGATCAAAACTCTTGGCTAACAAAGTCTTATATGTAAGTTTATGGTTGACATTGTTTCAATATACATTGTACATAAAATGTTACTCGTTTAAAAAGATTATGTCAAAAGGTTAGAATAATTTTTAAAATTACTTTGAAACTTGTGACAGTCTTAGAATAGGACATATTTTAATAAAGTTTAATATAGAACTTCTGACAATTTCACAAAGCTATTTTGGTCGAGATGTACATGTACTGTCTGAAAAATCAAGATATGTCCTTAAACATCACACTTAACTATTGTTTTAACTTTGACCTTTGAACCACAACCTTTAACATTAACATTTAACTGTCTCTTTCCCTTGTTCCCCTTGATTTACTTTGAGGTGTTTTCTTCCTCATCTTCTTTAACAGCAAAGAATTCTGTAAGAATGTGTAGAATGTTTTTGACAACAGGGACACTCCATGCTCTTCCAATCATCTGTCTTCTTTTGGTTACAGGGATGTTACCAACATCTGTGTAGTGGTCAGGAAAGCCAAACAACCTAGTAAAGGCATTTTTTTGTGAATATATGAGTACATGTAATTAGTGTACAGGAAACAAGATTTTAATCTTTTGAAAAGTCCATTTTTGACATCAACATTGTCCATGATGTCATTGGTGAAAGTAGTTTAAGGGTCACCTGTATTTGAGTCTGTATTGTAATTGTCGTTTGTTATAGTCAACAAATAAAGATTGACATGCCTTTTCTCCTTATATCCATTGGAAACAAATGCCTTTTTGCTTTTTTTAGTTGAATGTCATGTGCTGTGTTATGTTATCCTTGAACGATTATTTTGCCAATCTGTCCCTCACAACTTGATTGCTCCTTTCAGGGAAAGACATTTGATTCAATATTTCATATCTTATCACACTGAAGACTGCTGCATGTTTTGCATTTCAAATGATTAAATTGCCATTGTTTGTATTAAGTACATTTATTTCACATCCCGTTTTAAACTTTAGGAACCACTTGCATCACATGAGAGGATTACCTTTCTAGTTCAGATATCCAGATCAGATCATCTCTTCCATTCATGGTGACTGGGAATATAGCATCACCTTTTCCTTGTTTCAGAGAATTCTGCCTGGTTGTAACAGTCCTCATCAGCTTTACCTTAAGTATAAAATAATGTATCTCTACAAAGATGTGTATGGAAGTGCATCAAATTATTTATTCAATAGATGGACAGAAAATTAAGTCGTTAATCTAATATCACAAAGTTATTCTGTTAAAGGTCACCAAGTCAAATATTTCAACAAGGAAATGTGTCAAATGACACTGATGCCCTGCTGGCAAATAAAAGAAAACTGTTATTTTAAAAAAATTTGCTAAGCCCAAGGGCCATAATTTAGGTCAAAATCAGTGGACTGGAACGAAACTCGAACTTGACCTGCAACTCATCATGGTTGACTCAAATACCAAAAATCTTTTGAATATATGCAAGGATGTCAAAAAAAAGTGCGGAAAACTGTTATTTTTACAAAATTTGCTAAGTCCAAGGGCCATAATTTAGGTCAAAATCAGTGGACTGGAACAAAACTCAAACTTGACCTGTAACTCATCATGGTAGACTCACATATCAAAAATCTTTTGAATATATGCTAGGATGTCAGAAACTAGAGGCTCCCAGGAGCCTGAATCGCTCACCTGATCTCTTATGCCAAAGTTTGAATAAATTTCACAAACTTTCAAGTATACAAAGTTGCAAAACAATCCTTTCAGTGGTTTCAGATAAGATTTTTGGAAATCAGTTTAAATTAATAGAAAAAAACAGTTAAAGGGCAATAACTACTGTAAGGACCTTTTGATGCTGAACAAGGTAGGTTGCTTCAGATTTTCTCTATCTCTTATACTTTTTGAGTTATAAGCCAAAAACAATGGTCTGACCCCCCTGTTCTATTTTTAGCAACGGCGGCCATGTTGGTTGGTCAACATGTATATAATTCGCAAACTTGGTAGAGGACATCCTAAAGATCATGTATAGCAAGTATCAATGCAATCCCTTCAGTAGTTTTAGAGAAGATTTTTGAAAATCAGTGTAAATTAATGGAAAAAACAGTTAAAGGGGAATAACTCTTAAACGGCTGTTCTGACAATTTAGACCCTGAAATCATTTTTGTAGATCTCAATGAGCTAAACAATTCTGCAATGCTAACTTTTCCTCTAGCTCTAACGGTTTTCAAGATATTGTCCAAAAACTGCAAAAATGGTCAAATTTGATGATTAAAGGGCAATAACTCCTATAAGGAGTCGTTTCACAACTTCGACTCAATGGAGAGATTCGTAGAGCTTTTGATGCTGAACAAGGAAGGTTGCTTCGGATTTTCTCTATCTCTTATACTTTTTGAGTTATAAGCCAAAAACAATGGTCTGACCCCCCTGTTCTATTTTTAGCAACGGTGGCCATGTTGGTTGGTCAACATGTATATAATTCACAAACTTGGTAGAGGACATCCTAAAGATCATGTATACCAAGTATCAATGCAATCCCTTCAGTAGTTTTAGAGAAGAAGATTTTTGAAAATCAGTGTAAATTAATGGAAAAAACAGTTAAAGGGGAATAACTCTTAAACGGCTGATCTGACAATTTAGACCCTGAAATCATTTTTGTAGATCTCAATGAGCTAAACAATTCTGCAATGCTAACTTTTCCTCTAGCTCTAACGGTTTTCAAGATATTGTCCAAAAACTGCAAAAATGGTCAAATTTGATGATTAAAGGGCAATAACTCCTATAAGGAGTCGTTTCACAACTTCGACTGAATGGAGAGATTCGTAGAGCTTTTGATGCTGAACAAGGAAGGTTGCTTCGGATTTTCTCTATCTCTTATACTTTTTGAGTTATAAGCCAAAAACAATGGTCTGACCCCCCAGTTCTATTTTTAGCAACGGCGGCCATGTTGGTTGGTTGACATGTATATAATTCACAAACTTGGTAGAGGACATCCTATAGATCATGTATACCAAGTATCAATGCAATCCCTTCAGTGGTTTCAGAGAAGAAGATCTTTGAAGAAAAGTTAACGGACGGACGGACGGACGACGGACGCTTAACGATGACAATAGCTCACATGACCCTTCGGGTCAGGTGAGCTAAAAAGTGCGGAAAACTAAAGTGTGACGGACTGAAGGACGCACAGATGGATGGACGAACAGACGGAAAAACTATATGTTTTATTGCCTGACCCCTTGGGGTCAGGCAGTATAAGATTTAGTTGTTACATGGAGGCCGCCATGTTTGCTGTCAGGGAGGTACAGCTAAAATGTGTAACCAGAACCTGTACCTGCACCCAAGTTGAAGTTTAACATTATTCACAGTAAATAAAAAAGAGGTCAATCATTGTGATATTTGACAAGAACCCTTCTAAATGGGTTTGCTACTAGTTAAATTTCAACGTCACTTAAATTCACGTGTGTTAAGTAGCTAAAGTTTAATTAATGTTTGTCATTATATAACAAAAAAAATTGCCTTACTGAAGTAAATAAATTTATTTATGCCATGACAGTACTAGTCTATAGTTGCATTAATAAACTTTATTCTATTACACATCATAAATGAATAATAATTTTGTTTTGCGTATATTTTCAGTTGAATATGTATTGTCATAAAACTGTATTTAATAGCATGCAACGATAAGCCTGGTCAGCTTGCGAACAAAACAATAAGTAGGTCATAAGTGTAAATCAAATTTTATGTTGGTGTTTTCTATTTAAACTGGAACAGCTTTCAACCGTGTTAATTTGACGTATAATCAATTGGTTTATTGACCAGCTTAGAGCTTAATGCACGAGAAAGATGTCAAAGGGTAATGCTTGATTGATTTTGCCTATACTGTTAAGCAAGGGATGCATAGTAGTATACCACGCTCAATTGCAGGAAGTGAATATCTATAAACAAAGTTGAAAATCATTATACGTGATAATTATATGCTGAGGTCAGGCAAGCTTTTCTTGAAAGCTAATACTTGTATAATAATTTAGTTTGTATTTCTATCCATAAAGTGACTCATTCCTTCATTTTCTTGTTACATGTTCTATGGAGAAGTTTGGATTGGTCCTGGGTTAAATGTCAAAAGACTCAGACTACAGACAGGAGTATAGTATATTTGTAAAGTGAGAAGCAATAAGGGGTTTCTTACATGTACATGCATATTATGAACAGCAACATTGAAGCACAGTGTATCTCATACTGTTGAAATATTTCAGCTAAGTGAAGACTTGAGGCTCATTGAATTAAAAACATAAATATGTTCTTTGACAACTTACATTTGCCTTTCTGTTACAATTTTGAGACAATAGGACATCATCTAAATCAGTGGTTGATTTTATGTCTGACAGATTTGGTGTGCTGAAAATAAATTACAGAATCAGCAATAAAACGACCTCAATGAATTATCTTACACTTAAGTTGTATAATTTTTTATGGTTTACACTTTTGCTAGTGATGGTTCATACATTTTTCTCACCATTTCTAGCGGTTTTACTTGTTGAACAGAAATATTTATGTATTTGTGTTATTACAATTTATCTTTAACAAAAATTTTAAAAAACAATAGATATTTGAACTTAATAAATTTTCAGACTCTGTAAAGTCAAGAGAAATTGATATAGTGATACCTAAAGCTTTTCAAAAATGAATTTCTTAACAAAAGACATTTCCGTTAAAGCACTTGATGTGTTACATGTTGAAAACACTAAAGGACAGAGCTGTTTAGACTGGAATCAACAATTCATTTGATAATAAACATGCCTAAACATTTATGGGGCTGGGGTGCCAAATGTATTGCCAGACTGTTTTTACCTGTACATCCCTGGAATATTTCCCCAGAAATATCTAGGTCTGGCCTGAGCAGAGAAATATTTGGCATCCCATAGAGCTGGTTCACACTAAAATAAAACAAAGAAATATATTTACTGTAGAGTGACATTTGTAGTTCCACTATTAACTTGCAAGGCTAAACAGCTTCTTACATCATTCCAAATATGTCGAAACCATCAAGTTCTAGGGCATGTTGACATTTGCTGCTTTCTTATATTGTCATTTATATGGCTAAATATATTACTATGTAGTGTTGCAAGGGCGTAAAATATCAACGCATGCTAATTCTAAAGGTTCAATATTAAAATACAAACTTTTGAATAATTTGGAATGAGGAAATTTGTTAAACAGAATTTTTTTTCTTTCATGTTTTTCATGACTGCAATCCAAGTAGTTACTTTATATAGAAACCTGGAAAGTTTTTTTTTCCTTTTTTTCTATTGTTAATGAATTCTGCAGATCATTTTAATGATTACCTCCAAAAACCTAGATATAACATCAGAGTACTGCTTCCTCATTGAGGCTACATTCTCATACAGCCAGAAAACATGGTGGCCATCAGAGAAACTCTGTAAACATTTTAGTATCCTTACAAAGTCAAAGAACAGCATGGCTGTACTACCTAAATAAAGAGATGACAAGTCAGTTACTGGCAATCAGGCAAAAAATCAGAAATAAACCATGTCAATAGATATATGGGAATATCCTTGGTGCAAGGTTGTAACTTTACAATAGAAGATTCCTTTTTTCCAATTTTTGTTGTTTTTACTTTATTTTAACATTCCAAAGCTTTGGTTAAAATGCTACTGACAAGTCATAAGAACATTTACTAAGGTATAAAGATTGAAATCACAATGTAACTCTTGAGTATTATGTGCTGTGACCAAGCAACTGCATGATACTTACTCCAATCTGAAAAACCCTTCCTGACAGGGTTAGCCAGCGACAGATCATTACATGGGGATCCTCCAATGAGTAGATCTATAGGACTGATCTCCTTCAACTGGAATAATATACATGTATGAAACATTTGGTCTTCATTCATCACATATTATTTGACTTTTTCTTTAGTTAAATCAGATTGTCCCCTTTTTTTTCAAATTACTATGTTCTAGGATGAAATGTTCTATACATTAATGTTTTTTGTACTTCATTTTTTGCACAAAGGAAATTGTAGCAACAAGGGGTTGCACTAAGTCGTGCTAAGCATACCCCCACTTGACCATTCAGAAAACAGGAAGTAGAAGACTGACTGACTTGGAAAGGGGAGGCACAGAACAACTCATCATGCTAAAGCTGTATACCAAATTTGAAATCAATCCCTTTTGTAGAAGCCGAGATATCTGTTACGAAAAATTGTCTATTTTTTTACCCATAAAAAGTCTAAGTCAGCTCGGAAAACAGGAAGTAGATGATGGACTGACCTGGAAAGGAAAGGTACAGTATAGCTAATCATGCTGAAGCTGTGTACCAAATTTGAAACCAATCCATCCAGTAAAAGGCGAGAAATCTGTTACGAAAATTTCACATTTTAAATTTTTTACAAAAAGTCGAAGTCAGCTCGGAAAACAGGAAGTAGATGATGGACTGAACTGGAAAGGGGAGGCACTGTAAAACTCATCATGCTGAAGCTGTGTACCAAATTTGAAAACAATCCATCAAGTAGAAACAGAGAAATTGAACCGGACCGACAAGGTGATTGCAATATAGCCCCCTGTCTTACGAATGGGAACACAACATGTAAAACTATTTGATGCATTAATTTGTTCCATAACAGGAATGGCCATATATCAGCTGATTTTTTTTCAATTGAGAGAAGTACATATCAAAACAAGTAAATCTGTGAGCTAATGCTCACTAGTGATACCCCCGCTCCCCAAACTAAGCCATGCATACGAGTTTAAATATTTGGTAAACAGGAAGTAGTTGACCTAGAAACATAAAATCACTATACACCATATGGGATTATAGGATAAAGTTGTATACAAAATATCAGACCTCTATCTCATGTAGTTGCTTGGGAAACTGTGACGGAAATTTTGCATTTATGTCTATTATGTGTTAAAACCTAAGTATTTGGTAAACAGGAAGTAGACTACGTAGGAACATAAAATCGGTATACACCATATGGGACTATAAGATAAAGCTGTATACAAAATATCAGACCTCTATCTTATGTAGTTGCTTGGGAAACTGTGACGAAAATTTTGCATTTATGTCTATTATGTGTTAAAACGCAAGTATTCGGTAAACAGGAAGTAGACTACCTAGGAACATAAAATCGGTATACACCATATGGGACTATATGATAAAGCTGTATACAAAATATCAGACCTCTATCTCATGTAGTTGCTTGGGAAACTGTGACGAAAATTTTGCATTTATGTCTATTATGTGTTAAAACGTAAGTATTCGGTAAACAGGAAGTAGACTACCTAGGAACATAAAATCGGTATACACCATATGGGACTATATGATAAAGCTGTATACAAAATATCAGACCTCTATCTCATGTAGTTGCTTGGGAAACTGTGACGAAAATTTTGCATTTATGTCTATTATGTGTTAAAACCTAAGTATTCGGTAAACAGGAAGTAGACTACGTAGGAACATAAAATCGGTATACACCATATGGGACTATAAGATAAAGCTGTATACAAAATATCAGACCTCTATCTTATGTAGTTGCTTGGGAAACTGTGACGAAAATTTTGCATTTATGTCTATTATGTGTTAAAACTTAAGTATTCGGTAAACAGGAAGTAGACTACCTAGGAATATAAAATCGGTATACACCATATGGGACTATATGATAAAGCTGTATACAAAATATCAGAACTCTATTTCATGTAGTTGCTTAGAAAACTGTGACGGAAGTTTTGTTACGGACGGACGGACGAACGAACGGACGGACGGACAAGGGTAAAACAGTATACCCCCCTCTTCTTCGAAGCGGGGGTATAACAAGTAAATCTGTGAGCTAATGCTCACTAGTGATACCCCCGCTCCCCAAACTATGCCATGCATACAAGTTTAAATACTTGGTAAACAGGAAGTAGTTGACCTAGGAACATAAAATCCGTATACACCATATGGAACCATAGGATTAAGCTATATGCAAAATATCAGACCTTTATCTCTTGTAGTTGCTGAGAAAACTTTGACGAAAATTGTGCATTCATATTCACTTTGTGCAAAAATCAAAGTATTCGTTAAACAGGAAGTAGTTGACCTAGGAACATAAAATCGCTATACACCATATGGTACTATAGGAGAAAGCTTTATGCAAAATATCAGACCTCTACGTCATGTAGTTGCTAAGAAAACTGTGACGGAAATTTTGAATGTATGTACACTATGTGTAAAAACCTAAGTATTTGGTAAACAGGAAGTAGTTGACCTAGGAGCATGAAATCGGTATACACTATATGGTAATATAGGAGAAAGCTATACACAAAATATCAGACCTCTGTGTTATGTAGTTGCTGAGAAAACTGTGACGGAAATTATGTTACGGACGGACGAACGGACAAGGGTAAAACAGTATACCCCCTTCTTCTTCGAAGCGGGGGTATAATTATAAAAGGTTATACATGAAGTAATAATCTAACCTTTTGAGCAGTAATCTTGGTAACATCTCCCAATGGTTTAATGGTGTCCCCATAGTGGAAAGATGTGACCAGTAAGGAATCAGCATCTATCTCTGATGTGTAGTATACATCAACTTCTAGACCAAGCAGATCCAAGATTACTTTACCTGTAAAGAAATTAAAACTTTTGTGCTATCAGACTATTGTACAGTTGAACAGAATCAACCTTCTTCTTGCATTCAAAATATTCAAAAAGATGTGATTTGAATATGAAACATATTTATACTGTTTTGTAAAGTGATGTAGACACAAAGATTCAAAGTTTTATCTAATGCCATATTTTCTAAAGACCTTTATTATTTTTCCTATAATTTGGAAGAAATTAATCCATGAATATAAACAAATATCTTTTTCCAGGAATTTAAATATATATAAAGTTATTCATTACCTGTTCCAATTCCATCAAAGAGTGACAAAACCCTGATCTTCTTCTTCTCTTGGTTCAAAAGGTACTCAAAATTATTGTCCTGAAAATTACATGTATTAGGTGACAGTTGTAAATTTGCTTACTTCCCCTTTCTGTTTGTGTCACACATCACTGAGTGGCATTACTATCAGATACTATCAGATCAGCTTACATTGTATTTTTAATTATTCCCTTGTGATT
Organism: Arcuatula senhousia; assembly: GCA_963971305.1. Classification (NCBI taxonomy): domain Eukaryota; kingdom Metazoa; phylum Mollusca; class Bivalvia; order Mytilida; family Mytilidae; genus Arcuatula; species Arcuatula senhousia. Next base: position 54,856,549 of record OZ020304.1, read on the forward strand.
TGAGGCATCAATTTCAAAACCTTATCACTTTTAAAGTCACACTTGAACATCCTTAAATGTACTTCTTGGTCATCCCTTATTTTTCATTTTGTTGTAACCAATGTTGCAGAACAAAATATATGTGTTCTTGTAGGTTATATTAAGTTGTTAGATTTCAATTCAGCTATATAGGTTTAAACCTTTAGCTCATTTAGTACTGAGATGGCTTATCACTGTGGTGGTCAGGGTTCAAAATCTGGTGGTGGTGTTGTGCAATCTGTTCTTACCTGTACTCTATAACCAGTATCATACAGTTTGAGGATGTTCTGTTTCCAGTTTGTCTTTGGTATCAAGTAACCATGGGTCTCTTCTGTGTAGGGTCGACAAAATAAACATGTCCAAGGATCCATTTGCTTTATCTGAATAAAGAAATGTGAAAGGTGAATATATATTCGACTAACACTTTGAAATTCAACATTTATTTTTTAAAGTTCTCTAAAGTGGTTTATACAACATCCTTATCATTATGGTAATGTTGTAAACAAATCAAACAAAATCAACAACAATCCTCCAGAAATGAAAAACTGGCTATGAATGATCTCTACATCTCCTTTGTTTTTACTGTCTTCTTGTCATAGGGTCTCTAAAATTGATTAAATTGAACTTCTTATGAGCCTGTCTTAAGCCAGGAATTTCAGTCAAAGAATACATGTTTGTATACAGATTGTCATCTTAATGTTATTTATTTTAAGTCAAGAATCAATGATGACTTTAAGATATTTTTAGAATATTCCAATGTCTTGTTGTTACATAATCTGTAAATGTCCATGTACTTTTTTTCACGAGGTATTTTTTTTTAAGGATTTCCTAACTCTGAAATTTTTCACAGAATGAAATATCAGTCAAATGAAATAATATGCATGAAAGGAATAGAATAACAAACATAAACCCGAAATTAACTTGAGAGAAACCGCTTATTCGTTTAAATAAGCAGCCATGATAACAAATACATTTAAAGTAGTACACATTCCTGATGAGTTTTTGATCATTAAATGGAAGTACCTTTTCTAACTCTTCTTCACCCAGAAATATTTTGATGCAGTCCCAACAAATTACACTGAAAAAAAAATAAAACATGTATATTATGAATGCACTGATAATAATGATCAATGTCTAATCAACTGTAATGCTAATAGTGGTTCAAAAAATCAATAAGATTGTTTTTCAAAATATTAAGAACATCCTTTTTCAAAATATCAAGAAATTTTTTTTTAAATATCAACATGATCAAGAATGTAACATATTCATGATTTTGCATGTTTTCTTAATACTTACATGTAATTCATACAAACAGAAAGAAAATGTAATTATTAATATAATTAAAATTGCTTCTCTTCTATTAAATGAAAATACAGACATTTTGATTGTCCTTCTTTTGACAGTCAAGTCAAAATGTCACCTTCATTTTCTGTAGCAACAACTGTGTTTTTCGATTAAAGCATAATCTAACCTGTTACATTCTGAATTTTCACACACAAACATTTTTCCTCCATTTGAGCAAATCACACAGAACATCTACAAAAGATAGTGGTATATTTACATCAATTAGCTAATCAATGAATGAGATTTTATGTTAAGTCTTATGAATTTGTATACCTGCATCTTTAACCATGACACAATAATTTGGTCCACTCCACCGATGTTATGTGTCATTCGATTAAAATGAATGGGTTATAGTCTTTATTTCAAGTTGTTCCATAAAGGATATTGGCCTTTAGTCAACTTTGTTTCTTTTAAACCAATTTCGTATCACACCCAACAATCAGGCTCAGTTAAGGCTTTTTCTCTAGAACTAACAAGTTTGCATTACCCCTGATAAGAAAACAATTGCATTGCTCTATGTCCCCTATCTGGAAAAACTTGTGACCTAAACCTTGAACCTTTTCAAATTTGAGAATGGTAGGAACAACAAGAGGCTCCCAGGAGCCTGAATCGCTCACCTGGTCTTAATTTCAACCCTTTGAAGACTTTTGTATAGCTAAATGAGCTGAATGTTTAAGCAAGCAACATCTTTTCTCCATCTGCAAAAGTTTTCTTTCTTTAGGCCAAAAACACTATTTTTTGCCTTTAAGGGGCCGTAATCACTATAAGGGGTCATCTGGCAACTTTGACCCTAGGGAAACTTTTGTAGAGCTAAATCAGTAAATGAGCTGAACATTTGGGCAAGCAACAACTTTTCTCTATCTGCAATAGTTTTCATTCCATAGGCCAAAAACACTATTTTTTGCCTTTAAGGGGCTGTAACCCCTATAGGGGGTCATCTGACAACTTCGACCATATGGAGACTTGTGTAGAGTTAAATGAGCTGAACATTTAAGCAAGCAACAGCTTTTCTCTATCTGCAATAGTTTTCATTCTGTAGGCCAAAAACACTATTTTTTGCCTTTAAGGGGCTGTAACCCCTATAAGGGGTCGTCTGACAACTTTGACCCTATGGAGACTTTTGTAGAGCTAAATGAGCTGAACATTTAAGCAAGCAACAGCTTTTCTCTATCTGCAATAGTTTTCATTCTATAGGCCAAAAACACTATTTTTTGCCTTTAAGGGGCCGTAACCCCTATAAGGGGTCATCTGACAACTTCGACCCTATGGAGGCTTGTGTAGAACTAAACGAGCTGAACATTTAAGCAAGCAACAGCTTTTCTCTATCTGCAATAGTTTTCATTCTAAAGGCCAAAAACTCTATTTTTTTCCTTTAAGGGGCCATAACCCCTATAAGGGGTTATCTGACAACTTTGACCTTATGGAGACTTTTGTAGAGCTAAATGAGCTGAACATTTAAGCAAGCAACAGCTTCTCTCTATCTGCAATAGTTTTCATTCCATAGGCCAAAAACATGAAAAAATGCTATTTTTCACCTTTAAGGGGCCATAACTCCCATAAGGGGTCATCTGACAACTTCGACTCAATGAAGACTTTTGTAGAGCTTTTGATGCTGAAGCAGTAGCGTGGCATCAGATTCCATCTATCTCTTATACTTTTTGATTTACAAGCCAAAAACAGTAGTCTGACCCCCCTGGTCTATTTTTAGCAACCGCGGCCATGTTTTTTGACGAATCAAAAATCCCCACATCAGTTCTGTGGGGGATACCCTAAAGTACCACCAGACCAAATTTGGTTTGAATCTGTGCAGCCGTTTCAGAGGAGAAGAAGTTTGAAGAAAAGTTAACGACGACGGACGACGACGACGACGACGGACGACGACGACGACGGACGACGACGACGGACGCCAAGTGATGGCAATAGCTCACATGGCCTTTGGCCAGGTGAGCTAAAAAAGATGTTTAAAGTAACTTACACCAGCCCCATCATCTCCCACAGCAAAGAAAGATTCTGTCAGCTCTTGCTACAATAGAATAAAATGTGAAAATCAAAACATTTTTCTACCACATGCCAGTCATAAGTTTGTCTCACTTCTTATGCAATCTTTTTCTCATTAATTGTGGTTTTAAGTTATATGTCTTGTTTCGGATCTGCTACTGTTTATAGGAGCAAAATTTCCAAAAAATTATTCTTTTTTTTTTCATGTTACAAAAATTTCTGTGAATTGTAGATATTTAGATACAGAAACTTACTTTGCAGTCCTTACACATGCCTCCAACAACCAATGGATGCTGGAACACTATTTCTTGGCTACTGTCATTACAAGATATACAAATCTCTGAAGAAAAAAAAATGTTACAATGTCAACTTACACCATCATAATGTCAACTAGCATTAACATAATGTTGACTTGCGATTAGCCAAAAGTATTGCAACCCACAAAAATTTCCTTGACTTATCAACCTAATTTAATTTTTTTTTGCATCAAATTTTAGAGTAACAAAGGGATATTTTGAACTTTATTTGTTTATTTAAAAAAAAACAAAATTCTATGCACTGAATCAAGAAAAGTACTGTTTTAAACAATGAGTAAAATTTTGACGTCACAAATTAATATTATATACTGTGGATTCATTATTTTTGTTGGTACCAATATTGGTGGTTTCATGAAAAAGGACTATTTCGTTGAATCTTAAATTCATGGTTCTGAAGTCTCCATTAATTAATTAGAATTATAATGCAACCACCGTATATAGGGAAATAGGCAATAAAAAATATTTTTGTATTCAAACTGTAACTGTATCTATTTTAAAACTACAACAAGAGACTCCCAGGAGCCTGAATCGCTCAAATGAACTACACAGACACATACATTTTGTAGATAATATGGAGTAGGCATTGCCTAAATGCGAGCATAGCTAAAAGGGACTACGTTTTGTTCGGTTTTATTTGTTATCTTTTCTTTTGTATATAATTTAATTTCCAATATTTCCATTTGCTTATTTTGGGGCGAGATGGTATGGGGCGATTATGCTTCGAGACACGTTAGTTTCGTACGTGCATATAACCAAGACAAAACGAGCAGCTTATGCGTATTTATTATTTTAAGAATATTATTTTCTTGTAAAAAGCGCAATTTATTATTTTTTTAAGCATTATTTCTTTTCTTATAAATTATTTTAACATTCACTCCGGTCCTGTAAAAATAATAACCCTTTCCGGACCATAAAAAATCTAAATCAGCATTAGCAAATTTCTCGCGGAAACAAATACCGTAGAGCTCTCCGCTCGAGCGGGCACTTCGTGCCCGCTTGCGAGCTATGCTCGCTATTATTGTGCATAACCATATGCGATTTAAATTTCTGAAATATCTTGGTTAGTTTTCAAGATATTGGGCTTGATAAGTGCAAAATTTGGCAAAAATTAGGAAACAAGAGGCTCCCAGGAGCCTGAATCGCTCACCTGAACTACACAGATACATATATTTTGTAGATATTATTGTGCTTAACAATATGCAATTTAAATTTCTGAAATAACTTGGTTAGTTTTCAAGTTATTGGGCTTAATAAGTGCAAAATTTAGAAAAAAATTGAAAAAAGGGCAATAACTCCCACATCAGCAGTCAGATCTTTTCCTAAATTTCAGGACAGGTACTTAATATGCTGATAACTTTCGATTTTTGCACAATTTTGATATCTGAAACCATTTTTGAGTTATTAGCAAAAAAATGAAATTTACGTCCTATGTTCTATTTTTAGCCATGACAGCCATGTTTTTTAACAAATCAAAAATATGAACGACAGAGTTGTAGCATATAAGCTATTAAACAAGTGTGCCAAGTTAAGATGCAGTTGGTCTTACGGTGTCAGACAATTTAATCTTTGAAATTCAGGGGAAAAATAATGACTAGAGGCTCCCAGGAGCCTGAATCGCTCACCTTGTATTCGATGATACTTATATGCTGGATATTTATTAAAGGACTGCTACTCTGTGGAATTATCAATTTTAATGTTCTAAGGGAAACAACTCCTATCAAGAAAGGTCTTACAACTTTGACCCCATTACATAATTTTTAGATCTTTATGTGCTTAACCATACGCAATTTAAATTTTTCAAATATCTTGTATTGTTTTCAAGATATAAGCCTTAAAAGAGCAAAATTTGAAAAAAAACAAGAAAAGGGGCAATAACTCCTACAACCATTGTAAGATCTTCTTCAAAACTTCAGGGCAGGTAGATCTTTATGTGCTGATCATTATTATCTAAATAGAATTTTAATATCTATTACCATTTTTGAGTTATTTGCAAAAAACTGCAATTTACCTTATGTTCTATTTTTAGCCATGGCGGCCATGTTTTTTGTCGAATCGAAATTTCGAACGATAATTTTGTAAACCACATACTATTGAACAACCCTACCAAGTTTCATTTCATTTGACTAAGCAGTTTCAGAGAAGAAGATTTTTGAAAAGTTGAACAAAAAACTGTGAAAATGGTCAATTTTTACAATCCAAGGGGTATAACTCCTAAAGGAATGATCCTACAACTTTGACTCTGTTACAACTTTTGTAGATCTTGATGTGCTTAGTCATATGCAATTTAAATTTTTGAAATATCTTGTATAGTTTTCAAGATATAGGGCTAAATAAGTAAAATTTTTGAAAAAAATCCAGAAAAAGGGCAATAACTCCTACATCGGTTGTTGGATCTACTTGAAAATTTCTAGGCAGGTAGATCTTGAGGTGCTGATCACTTTAACCCTATGCCAGAATTTTGATATCTGTTACCGTTTTTGAGTAATTTGCAAAAAACTGCAATTTACCCCTATGTTCTATTTTTAGCCATGGCGGCCATGTTTTTTGTCGAATCAAAATTTCGAACGATAATTTTGTAGAGGACATACTACAGAACAACCCTACCAAGTTTCATTACATTTGGCCGAGCGGTTTCAGAGAAGAAGATTTTTGAAAAGTTGGACGACGGACGACGGACGACGGACGACGGACGCCAAGTGATTGCAAAAGCTCACATTGCCTTCGGCAAGGTGAGCTAAAAAATGGTAAATTTTGTTGTTTTAAGGACAATAACTCCTAATAGAAATGGTCCTACAGCTTTGACCTAAATATAGGAAATGTAAATCTTAATGTGCTTGATCATATGCAACTTAAATTTTTGAAATATCTTGTATAGTTTTTAAGATATATATGGCTAAATAAGTGCAAAATTTTGAAAAAATCCAGAAAAAGGGCAATAACTCCTACATCGGTTGTTGGATCTTCTTGAAAATTTCTAGGCTGGTAGATCTTGAGGTGCTGATCACTTTTACCCTATGCCAGAATTTTGATATCTGTTACGGTTTTTGAGTTATTTGCAAAAAACTGTAATTTGACCCCCCTGTTCTATTTTTAGCCATGGCGGCCATGTTTTTTTACGAATCAAAAATCCGAACGATTGTTTAGTACACATAATGCCACTAAACAACTATACCAAGTTTGGTTGCAATTGGACTTATGGTGTCGAACAAGTTAACGTTTAAAAAATTGTTTACAGACGACGACGGACGCCAAGTGATGGTAAAAGATCACATGGACCTTCGGTCCAGGTGAGCTAAAAATAAAAGTCAAAAACCAAATATACAAATATTCTCCAAGTAGATTCACTTCTATAGAAACATATTTCATGAGAATTGGTCCCTAAATGACTTCACAATAATATTTCTTAAAAATGTAAAATTGAATGATTTGATATGGATTTTTTAAAAAGTGCAATACTTTTGGCATATCTCTGAATTAAACTACACTATTCAACATTTTCAAAATGTCATATTCTAATGTAACTTTATGAATTTTCATAATGTTCAATCTTCTTTGGTTCAAACTTGCACTGAATTTTCATTTTCAGAAGCTGAATTATTACAAAAGGCAAATAGAACCGATATTTTGAAGATTACCTTCAAGCTCTTTTTCTTTCTTTCGGACTTTATCAAGACCATCCCCTGAAGAAAAAGAATTAAATGTGACACAACGCATGATCAGTAACTGTTTACAAGTCTATATTTCATATCAATCTATGAAGTAGCAACTGTTGATAACAAAACTATTGATCTGCAAAATATTTTTCCTTTGTTAACAATGGCTAACATGTTTCCTCCAAAAAACAGGCATCGTCAGACCAGTTGCTACTTTTTATGCTTTAATTTGACAACCCTGCAGCCATATTCTCACAAGTTCGTACAGGTAAAGGCAGGCGTAACTAACACAGACAACAAGGGGAGATAGGACTAAAGTTACGTTTAAGAACTTTTGTGAATAAGTGTCCTGCATACTTTAATGACCCCTCCTAAAATTATATGACATTTGGACCTCAGTTTTGGTTTATTTTTTTATTACTGTTATAGCAGTATATAAGACACCGTGATATGGCACTAAAACAATCATAATTAATTTACATTAGATGCTGTATACGTCGTAAAAAGTGGACAAAAATAATAAATTTCTGCATATACATGTATCTCAACTTGTTACATCATGCCAAAAATTACAAATATTTTAAGTAAAATTGTATAAGTAGAAATCATTAATACACCTATATTTGTCAATTTTTGTAAAGACAATATAAATGTATACCTAGATCTCCCAATACAGAGCTTGAATCTTCATCATCACTGTCCATAGATTTTCTCACATCATTTCTCAGTTCACTAATGGCTCCTAATACTGCATCTGGTATAGGTTTGCCTGGAAATTATATATGTAAATAAAAAGCTTCGCCGAGCGCAGCATGATACGACCGCAACATGTTGAACCCTGTACGTTTTAGGCCCAATATGGATAGTCAATTGCTCTGAACATATGCAGCCCATGGTGGACTGACAAAGGTTTTTGACACATGCAGCTTTTGGTGGACTTTCTAAATTCACATTTCAAAAGGAATTATTTTTTTTCCAAAGGAGATCAAATCAGACCACAAATAAATAAGTTTCGATTTTGGCCCCTAATTTCATAACAGGGGAAAAGGGGGGGTCGCAAAAATTAATTCTCAATTTTGTATCCACTATTTGACAAGAACAAACATGCAAAAAAAATTTTCAAAATTGGATCAGAAGTAAAAAAAATTCTATTTTGGTCCCTTTTGGCCCCTCATTACATAATAAGGGGGAAAAGATGGGGGTAGCAAAAATAAATTCTCAATTTTGCATCCGCTATTTGACAAGAACAAACATGCAAAAAAAAATTTCAAAATCGGTCCACTAATAAAATTTTTTCGATTTTGGCCCCTTTTCGGGCTGTAACCCCTATAAGGGGTCATCTGACAACTTCGACCCTATGGAGACTTTTGTAGAGCTAAATGAGCTGAACAATTAAGCAAGCAACAGCTTTTTGCTATCTGCAATAGTTTTCATACTATAGGGCAAAAACATGAAAAAATGCTATTTTTCACCTTTAAGGGGCCGTAACCCCTATAAGGGGTCATCTGACAACTTCGACCCTATGGAGGTTTTTGTAGAGCTAAATGAGCTAAACAATTAAGCAAGCAACAGCTTTTTGCTATCTGCAATAGTTTTCATACTGTAGGGCAAAAACATGAAAAAATGCTATTTTTCACCTTTAAGGGGTCGTAACCCCTATAAGGGGTCATCTGACAACTTCGACCAAATGGAGACTTTTGTAGAACTTTTGATCCTGAAGCAGTAGGGTGGCATCAGATTTCATCTATCTCTTATACTTTTTGAATTACAAGCCAAAAACAGTAGTCTGACCCCCCTGGTCTATTTTTAGCCACAGTGGCCATGTTTTTTGACGAATCAGAACTTGAAACACATCTATAGTGCATGACACCCTATTGATCAATCATACCAAGTTTCATTGAATTCTGTTCAGTAGTTTCAGAAGAAAAGATTTTTGAAAAAGTTATTGTAAGAACAAACTAAAAGTTGCAATTTGGCCCCTTTTGGCCCTTAATTTCTAAACGAAAAAAGGGGGGACTCCCAAAATCAATCCCATCCATCCTTTACTGGTAAGAAATATCATTGTCAAATTTCATTGGATTTGGATAACTAGAACTAAAGTTATCGTGTATACTCTGTTAACAGACGACGATGACGACTACGACAACGACAACGACGACGACAACAACGACAGCATCATACCATTATACGTCCGCAATTTTTTTGCGGTTGTATAAAAAAAAACCTTCTAGTTTGTGGCATGCTTAAGACAGATTTCAATCATAAACTGGAAATGTTGTCAAAGTCAAAAATGGATAGATTTCATTTGTTTTATTTTATCCTGTTTTGGTTTTGGATTATCATTTATTATGGGTGCATCATTCCCTACTAGGGCACCCTGGGTAGATTATTTATCCCGGAGTTAACTAGAAAATGTGTCTATGAGCCACAGGATGGCCCTCCCGTTCTTGAAATATCATTGACCCTCAATGTGTATTACCTGGGATATGGACCTTTACCAAGAAATTGATCAAAAGTGTTCATGTGTAAAATAAAGGTCAAGGTGACTTATTTCTGGTGGGTGGTGCCATGTAACCAAGACTTATCGATTAGTGAAATATTATTGACCCCTAACATATACATGTAGTATTCAAGATATGGACCTTAACCAAGAACTTAACCAAAGTCATTCATGCGTAAAATATAGGTCACAGTGACCTCATTTCTAGTGGATGGTGTCACCTTACCCAAGACACATCAAGTGGTGAAATATCATTGACCCTAACATCTAGTATCCAAGTTATGGACCTTAACCAAGAACTTAACCCAAGTTGTTCATGCATAAAATATAGATCACAGTGACCTAATTTTTATTGGGTGGTGTCATGTTACCCAAGACACATCTAGTGGTGAAATACCATTGACCATCAACATGTAGTATCTTAGATATGGACCTTAACTAAGAACTTAACCAAAGTCATTCATGCGTAAAATATAGGTCACAGTGACCTAATTTCTAGTGGGTGGTGTCACCTTACCTAAGACACATCTAGTAGTGAAATATCATTGACCCCCGACATCTAGTATCCAAGTTATGGACCTTAACCAAGAACTTAACCTTAGTCGTTCATGCATAAAATATAGATCACAGTGACCTAATTTTTATTGGGTGGTGTCATGTTACCCAAGACACATCTAGTGGTGAAATACCATTAACCATCAACATGTAGTATCTTAGATATGGACCTTAACCAAGAACTTAACCAAAGTCATTCATGCGTAAAATATAGGTCACAGTGACCTTATTTCTAGTGGGTGGTGTCACCTTACCTAAGACACATTTAGTAGTGAAATATCATTGACCCCCAACATCTAGTATCCAAGTTATGGACCTTAACCAAGAACTTAACCGAAGTCGTTCATGCATAAAATATAGGTCACAGTGACCTAATTTCTAGTGGGTGGTGTAGCCCTACCCAAGACCCATCTGGTGGTGAAATATCATTGACCCCCAACATCTAGTATCTGAGTAATGGACCTTAACCAAGAACTTAACCAAAGTGTTACATACGGACGTACATACGGACGGACAAGGGTAAAACTATATGTCCGATCCACATACATGGTAGGGCCATAAAAAATAAAACAGAACGTGGGTGACCTCTGTTTGGCATGGGTCAATGATCTTTTTAACAAGAAAGTGCACATTCGAAACAACCTAGGGTTACATATTACACTGCCCAGGTTGTTCTCGTTCTACCTCAAGTGAGTGACTTTTTCCTACCTGGAGTTCCCTGGGTTTGAATGTTGAACACAAGCTATATGTATCTCACTTGTTATGGTACAAGCAAAAACATCTCTTAAAATCTTAAATAATTGGAAATATGTTCATGATGTTATTTGGACACAAATGCCCCACAAAGGACCCTCAAGAGGAGATAAGACAGGACACCAAAAGGACCCTCAAGAGGAGATAAGACAGGACACCACTTCGGACATACAGTTTCTGATAATGACACTCACCAATAAAACAAAAATCAATATGCACATGGGTGCAAAAGCCGAGTTGCCATATTTTATTAACCAAAACCTTTACAAAAGTTTTTTTCTGCTGCTGTTACCTTGACCTTCAATGAAATTACCTCAAAAACAATAAGATTCCTCCTCTTATGATTAAAAACAAGATACCAAAGTTTCATTAAAATCTGTTGAGAACTTTTTGAGTAATGGTCCGGAAACCAATAATTCAAGAAATTTTCTAACATTTTTCTGTCGCTTTGACCATACCCTTGAATGGATGTAGCCCAAAATCGATAAAGTTCCTCCTCTTATGATATGTAACAATATGGCAAAGTTTCATTAAAATCATTTTAGAACTTTTTGAGTTATGGTCCGGAAACCAATAATTCAAGAAATTTTCTAACCTTTTTCTGTTGCTGTGACCTTGACCTTGAACAGATTTATCCCAAAATCAATAGGGTTCCTGTTATTATGGTATGTAACAATAACCCAAAGTTTCGTTAATATACGTTCACAATATTCTGAGTTATGGTCCGGAAACCAATTGTTAACCCCCTCATGCCTCTGCCCAGTCGCACGCCATCATCATAACAATAGCCGAGTTCAACTCGGCTAAAAAAAATATTGTATCAATTTTATTTTTGTCCAGCACCAAACACATGTAGAAGTCTGACAAGTCCATAAATCACGTAAGACATACAGTATTATATTGTACCAGCTTGAAAAATTTTAAATCATTCTCAAGTACAGATTCTAAGAACCTTTTCATAAAAATTTTCATACAGATGTACCTACTTACAAATGGACATGAGTTACACTTAATACTGCCGACATGTTAACACAAAGGCAAAAAATAAAGGACAAAGTTAAAGCACTTAAGAGGATATCCTTATAACGCTGACCTGCCAAATTACTTACCTTGTGGAGGTGAAAATGTATGTTTTTCAAAAGGCATAGCTGAATTTCCATCACAAAATCCTCTTTTAGCCCATACCTCTAATTCTGATGGGTTAGATAGGCTATCCTTATAGCCACATCTTTCTGCACAAACCTAAAACAAATTGGAGTTAAACATGATTAAGATTAAAGCTACCTTAAACAGCCTTTACTTCTCAAGCATTAAACTAAATATCTTTAACCTACTGTGTATGTCAAAAAAACCTTTTCAAAATAAACATGGCACAATGTCAGCCCGTGCACAATAACTACAGTAGTACAATGTATATCCATAAAGCACTCAAGAGTAAGTCATCCGTTGCTGTACTGATGTTGCTGCACCTGCATACCAAATATCAATAGTCTATTCATAACAGACACATGCAATTTATTTTTAAATTGTGGATGCAACTTTCCCCGTCACCTTAATGTTTATTCCTAGCCTTTTGCATCATTCTTTCAGGACAAGACAAAAATCCAACAGGAACTTTTATAAACCTTTTACAAGAACTAAGCATGTTGTTTAGGTTTTAGTTTATTTTGTTACTTTTATTGATGATTGACTTTGGTTTTTTCATTGAATATTCAAGGTTGTCCCTTGCCACTATTGTGTTTTTCAGACTTGAAATTCAAAGGTTTTTCCAGGATTTTTCCAGGATTTTCCAAATATTTCCAGGGTTATTAACAGCTTATGAAGTTTAAAGTATGTGAGATATCATCCCATATTCTTCTTTCAAAATAAAGTTTTAAACACTTAGATAGTATTTTACTATTGAGGTACATAGTTTCAGTCTCATTTAGTCAACTAGTTCCAGTATGAAAGGATGACTTTTTTATGATCTCAAATAGAGGAACTGAACAGAAGACCAGGCGTGGATTCAGGATTATTGATTAAGGGAGGTGCAGATATATTATATTTGCGAAACAAAATTACTTGCAAATTTTGGTACCACTTGGAATTTTCTTTTAGACCATTTCATTGTTGTCAATATTAACAATTTTTATCAACCCATACTTACCCACAATGCCTCATGGACTGCCTCTTGGAACAGGGCACCAACCTTTTGATCTTCATACAACCTAGAGTAGTTTGCAGCAAAAGGCACTATTTTCTCCCTCGAAAGCTGTTTAATTAAAAAAATTGTGACAACAAATTGACATTAGATTACTTACTTCACGTTGGTTAAAGCATGCAGGTAGCTTGCTAGTTCTTTCTTTTTGTGTTTTTATAACCTGATTGTCTTTTTTTTTTCTAACTGGATTACTCCTTTTTATCTTCAATTTATTTTTATTTTTCAATTTTTATTCAAAAGATATACTGTGGTTTTATTATTATTCATGGGATATCAATTTTCATGGTTTTCGTGGGTTGCTTTGACCCACGAAATTTGATTCCACACAAGTAGGAAATCTAACATTGATATGTATGCTGCAGACTTAAAAACCAAGAATTTAAGAATCCACAAACTGATCCTTTTTCATCAAAACACGAAAATTGGTATATGTAACCACGAAAATAAATGAATCCACAGAACTACTTTTTTACATCTATATGCCCTTCTACTTTAATAGGCAGCACTATAATATGGACCAAAACTAACGATAAAGCATTCAAAGCAATGAACTATAACCTCTGATATTTTGTGATCTCCAAACCAGAAGAGCCATGAGTACGCTGGGTTTGCCTGTTTCTTCAGCACCATATGACCCTCCACCACAATAGCAGGCCACCATCTTTGTCTTCCTAGCTTTCCCCATACAATTTCACCTAGGTTGGGGTCCTGAAATTAGAGTGTCATAAACATTTTAGAGGATACTGAATTTCATTCAGATTTTTGCATGTAATTGAATCTAGTTATTTGAAGAAATATTCTGCTATTACGAAGAACTAACACCATTGGATTTTAACATTTTGTGTGTTTAGTGTAGCTGTAAAATACTAACTTTTCATGTACTTATTTTCACCATTGTATTCATCAATTATCAATATGTATGATTACTTGATTTCAGTTTTTGTTCAATACTGTATTTAGTTCCTACAAAAATATGTATTTTCCTGGGTATCTCATTTCATGTAAATTGTCTGACCCTAAAATTCTTGAAAAAAAAAAAAACTCACGAAAATTGTCTGTTTAGTGTTTTATTTTATTGTCTGTAAAAAAGTGGACTGACCCCCTGATATTGGCTTTTGGACATGGATTCATAACATTGTACATATTGCCCTTTTGTTGGTTTTTAACGGCTTTGATACATGTACAATGTATATACATTTCTGTAAACAGGCATAGCATGTGTGTGTTAAAAACTAAAAGTCCAGAGCACCTATTACAACAATTGCAACAAACATAAATTATGAATGATCATACATCTGATGCTCTGCTCTCCATCACAACTTCTAATTCAGGATCTATTGGTACATCTTCAGCTCTATCGTGAAGCTTGGGACGACCTCGTTTTTTCTTCCTTCTTTCTGTTTCATTAGTATGTTCTTGGGGCTGTAGTTTTTGGCCCTGAGACTTCTGTGGACTAGGGTCAACTTGAAACAGCTCGGTCTTCTTGGGTTTTTGTCTAAGGGATTCCTCCCAGCCTGCTGATCCCCTCTTATCCTAAAAATATTGAGACATAAAATGACAGTGAAATTAAGAGGTGTAATTTGAAAGATTTTTACATCATGTATAAACCAAGTTGAAATTTTCACATAACATACTTGAATGTTCAATGTACAAGATTTCATCCCTCCTGCAGATTTTATACATAATACATAATTACACAAGAGTAACAAAAATAAAGATATTAACACAACAGAGAAATGAAGATGCAACCACTTTTCTTTTTTCTTTGTACAGCAATTCCAGTATTACCTTTGATTTGAAGGATGTTATCTATCTAAACTGATAGTTCAATTAACACTGCTAATATTACATGTACAAATTATACAATCTTAATCATTTCACAGATGTTGTGTGTGCATCCTGTACATTAATTCTACATCCCACAACCAAACTTTAAAGTTCCTACCTTGCCTAGCTGTTGTAACATCCTTGAGGACTTCTCCTTGATTCTTCCAGCTATGTAATCTGTAACATCTTCTGTCATCATGCCATCAGTAGCATCATCTAGCCCCACTTTACCCAGGGAACCCTGTTTATCAATGAATTTTCCATTCACAACTGACTGATCTTGATCCAATTTATCTTGTCCTAATGTCCCATTTCTGGCATCACTACTTTCATATTCTGCTGGCAGTTCAAAGTTACTGATCTCTAGACCCTCTTTCCCTAAGGAATGCAGTTTATTTGAGGATTTCCCGTTGACAATTAATTGATGTTGGTCTAAATTATCTTTTCTACCTGTCACATTTCTGTCACTAGTATTTTTGTATTCTGTTGGCAGTTCAAAGTGATTTACTTCATTTCTTTCAAGTTGGACACTTTTAAATCTGAATTTTGGTGGAAGGCCTAAATTCTTCTTCCTCTTCTTTGGCAGTCTGTTTAGAAATTTATCACTTTCCTCGTCACTTTCATCTGATAGTCCTTCACCTTTAACCCTGCTTTGAGTATCTTCATGATTATTACCTTTAATATTTCTATCTTGCTTTTGCAATTTCATGTCATGCCTGTTGGTTGATTTTTCTTTAACATCATGCCCAAATATCAAGCCTTCATCTTTTCTCTGAGCTGAGTTTTTAAAAGAGTTATCTCCCATATCAACTTTTTCAGCATGACCATGACCTTGATGATTCCATCTTTCACATTCAGTGCCACTGATTCTTGCTTGCTCTTTATTTCTGTCTTTCTTTGTTTCACTAGAAAACTTGTCACAACTTTTAGGAGCCAATGGAATTATTTCCAGAAAACTCTCAATATTAGGAATCATTTGTTTTAGTTGCTGGGCAGAACTCAATTCTTTATCAGAAGAATCCTCAGTTAGGCTGTGATCATTTTGCATCCGTTTCCTAGCAGAACTTAATTCTGTAACAGAAATATCCTCTCGACTGGTATCATTTTCCCCACATTCCAAACTTATATCTGCGTCAAAACCCAAACCTGTGTCTAGATCTTCTTCAGAACTGTTATCAACAAGCATGGCTTGATTACCAAAGTCCTCTGCAGTTGCATCAGCCATGCCATCATTGTCAGAGTTCAAACTTTTTTCTAGCTTAGGGCTATACTCAGTTAAGGCTTGATTTATGAAATCTTCTTTAGTTGCATCAGCCATGCTGTCATTATCCAAGCTCAAATTTTCATCTACTTCAGGACTATACTCAATTAAGGCTTGATTCCCAATATCATCTGTTGTTGCGTCTGCAATACTGTCATTGTCTGAGTCTAAACTCATATTGTTCTCACTTCCGTTATTATTGATGTCAGGGAAGAAATTGGTTGCTAGAGAATTTGGTGTTTGACATTCTCTTTCGACGTATACCTTACATATATCTCTAGTTTCTTTTTCACTACTTTTGAATTCTATGGAATTATCTTCTGAAGATTCTAATCCTGAGTCTTTGTCCTGTTTGGACTCAGGTGATATGACTTTCCCAGTACAACTGAGATCCAATTTGGTTAATGCTTCATCTCCATTATCATTACCGTTTCCAACATCCACATCATCTTCATGTTTGTCAGTCTCTTTATTCTGTTCTACATTACATTCACTATCAGGCCCAATATTTGTTTCTATGGAATTATCTTTCTCTTGATTTTCCACAGAATTCCCAATGGCAGCTGCAATCTTGGGTGTTTTAGGCAAGGACTCAAACCTGACAATATCTTTAACCTTTGACCTTTTCCTTTTCTTTTGTATTATTATCCTACCATTGGGAGGAGGAGGTGCTGACATTGTTGTTATCTTTGGGAATTCTCCATCATGCTCAGGTGTCGTCACAACTTTACCACCATTAGTATGGTTTATATTTTTATCATCATTAATATCATTTTGACTTTGTCTTGCCTCTACCATTGTGGACTTTTTCTTGGACTTTTCATAGAAAACTGTAGGTGCACATTTTCTTGTTGGTCTACATTTCACACTTTCAGTGACCTTGACAGTAGGTTTGGTTTGCTTCTTTATCCCTGATACAATATCTTCCTCCCCAACCTTCTCATTAAGCATAACCCTTGACCCCTTGACTATCTTGGACTTGATCTTTCTCCCTGATGGAACCTCCTTATTCTCTGCCTTATCTGTACTTTTGTCTTTTGACTGAGTCACTGCATCAGTAGGGCTACTAAAATTCTCCTCAGTTGCCTCTGAAATACCACTGATGTCAAGCATTCCCATTTTCTTCTCTTGTTGAGTTTTGGACACTTGTTTATCTGTTTTGTTTTTAGTTGTTTGTGTTGGCTTACTCACACCATTTTTACTGTTACCACCATGTCTTGAACTTATCTGAATTTCTTTAATTGTAGCATGAACCTCTGCAGCAACTGTCAAAGTTGGTTTTAAAAATGGTGGTAAAAATTCTTTAGAGCAAAGGTCAAAATCTAGACTGACTGAAGGTTCCTGAAGTTGTAACACAACAGATGGCCCTATTGTGCTGCTTTTTTCAGACCTCAGACCAATTCTAATACCTGAAAGATTTTAATAAAAATTTACATAACAATATCTCCTAATTGACATGATGCCTGACCATTCTCAACCACTGATCCATGAAGTTAACATTAATGGTATAATTTTATGATGGTATGTGTATGGTCGTATCCTGATGCATATGTGTATCAAGTTCTTGATGAAATCATATTTTCTTTATGGAAACATTAAAGTGAAGTAAAACATTATCTTTCTGTGACAAATCAATCAAGAAGTTGATGAGACGGATACAATTTTCTGAGGATTTTTGTCTGTTCATATCTTGTTGTATATATGTGCATAAATTGCATGGTGATGTCATACTTTCTTCAGAGAAAGGTAAGTTAAACCTTTAACATCCCCTTTTCTATAATCAATCAACTATGAGGTTGATTAGATAGGTTTAACTTCATGAAAATTTCTGTTTGTTCATAGCCTGGTGTATATGTGTATAAAGTATCATTATACATGAAATATTATAATTACTTGTATGAAAAGTAATTTCCACAGGGGCTTGAATTTTCATCATTTATATAGACTTTTTAAAAAATGGGTCAAAGACAGAAATGGCCGGATTTCGTTTAACAAGAAGTAGGTGAGCGACAGACCTGAAATCACATCCCACATTATGGAAGCCCATGCTGATGCTGCATACCAAATATCAAGAGGCTGTGATTAGTAGTTGCTAAGTAAACTGTTACGAAAATTTTCTACTATTGGACATTACTGACAAAAATTAACTTAGTCAGTAAACAGGAAGTAGGTGAGCAACAGACCTGAAATCACATCCCACATTATGGAAGCCCCAGTGAATACGAAATATAATTTTTTTTTACAGGACATTCGGTCTGGTATTGAACCTGAACTTACCAGACCAGATGAATTTTTACCAGACCGAAAAAAAGAGAGAAAAATGTCAAATAACATTAACAATGGCTATATTAATTTTAACAATCTTTGTGGAAACTTATTAGCAGTACCTGGAAAGGAGAAACACCTCAATCAAGAGAAAATTCCATACCCAAGAGTTTAAAATTTGAATGAGACCACAATAGGTCATAACTTGGACAGAGAACTTGATCTAAATATTTTATGCATCCAATCCACACTGCTCTAGCTTTTGTGTGATTCATCTTTACTCCACAAACAACAGCAAAAGATTTAAAACATTAAGTGTCTCTTCAAGAGACTTTTCACTTCCGTCTAAAGTCTGGAAATAAGATAACTACATGTAACTTAATTACTTTTAATTAATCCCAGCTAATTAAGTTAACCTGAAAAGTGTCCTCAGCAAACTGATGCAAACTTTAAAGGGAAGTTATAATTAGGTTGCTTACTTACAATTCCTTTGATATTTAGGCTTGACTTCAGATTTAAAGGAAATAGTTCTACTCCTATTATTACTAATTTTTTCAGGGTTGTCATTTGGACCACCTGGGCAAAACATATGTTTGTCAAAACATAAGATCACTGGTAAAAAGAAAATGGTGTATCTTTTTTAATTTTTTAATTAAATCAGTTCAAATAACATTGACATGTTCACATATTTAATTGTTATACATTAATTTGTTATAATAAAACATTGGTGCCTCTCCTGTTTGTATGTTTACATTGTGGGGAAAAAAATGACGGGGAACGAAACGCCTCTTTTGTAGTATTTCCGGAAATATTGCAATCAATGATCAAAATAATAATCCAATGTAATCCTCCATTAATGTTTACCATCTTTCATTATATAATCTTCTATAATGATTTGAAGGCATTTTAAATAGAGATTAGAAGCTTATTTTATTAATATTTTTAAACTTGAAGTCAAAAATCGGCAGTCGTCCATCGGAACAACACCGGACATTCTGTCCGGAAATTTACATTTTTTTTACCAGACCCAAGGCATTTTTACCGGATTTGTCCGTCGGTCCGACGTATTTCATATTCACTGAAGCCCATGCTGATGCTGTATACCAAATATGAAGAGGCTGTGATAAATAGTTGCTGAGAAAACTGTTACGAAAATTTTCTACTATTGGACATTATTGTCAAAAATTAACTAAGTCGGTAAACAGGAAGTAGGTGAGCCACAGACATGAAATCACATCCCACGTTATGGGACCCCACCATGATGCTGTATACCAACTATCAAGTGGCTGTGATTAGTAGTTGCTGAGAAAACTGTTACGAAAATTTCTTCCCCGCCCGCCCGCCGCCTACCACCCGCCCACCCGACATTCACCATTTTATAACCCGGATTTTTCACTCCGTGAAATCTGGCTTGGACATTATTGTCAAAAATTAACTAAGTCGGTAAACAGGAAGTAGGTGAGCGACAGACATGAAATCACATCCCACGTTATGGGACCCCACCATGATGCTGTATACCAAATTTTTATATCAAGTGGCTGTGATTAGTAGTTGCTGAGAAAACTGTTACGAAAATTTCTTCCCCGCCCACCCGCCGCCCACCGCCCGACATTCACCATTTTATAACCCGGATTTTTCACTCCGTGAAATCCGGCCAAAAATCGACCTCTACTCTATAATACCCCATCTTGGAAAGACTTCAACCACTCCCTTTAAAATCTAAAATTTAACTCAATTCGATCTTTTCTATACTTCTTGTAAATTTGATTTTTTTTTTACAATTGACAAATGATTTTTCTTTAATACCCTGTATGGTTGCAAAATGTTACTTGTAAGCTTTTATTCTCCAAAGTTTAATGAAAATTCCAAGACTCTTTATGTTTTGAGATCAAAACAAACAGAACAAGGGGTTGCACTAAGTCGTGCTAAGCATACCCCCACTCAGCCATTCAGAAAACAGGAAGTAGATGGCTGACTGACCTGGAAAGGGGAGGCACAGTACAACTCATCATGCTAAAGCTGTATGCCAAATTTGAAATCAATCCCTTCTGTAGAAGCCAAGATATCTGTTACGAAAAATTGTCTATTTTTGACCCATAAAAAGTCTTAGTCGGCTCAAAAAACAGGAAGTACATGATGGACTGACCTGGAAAGGGGAGGCACAGTATAACTAATCATGCTGAAGCTGTGTACCAAATTTGAAACCAATCCATCCAGTAGAAGCCGAGAAATCTGTTACGAAAAATTTTGCATTTCAAATTTTTTACCCTAATAAGTCTAAGTCGGCTCGGAAAACAGGAAGTAGATGACAGACTGACCTGGAAAGGGGAGGCACAGTATAACTAATCATGCTGAAGCTGTGTACCAAATTTCAAACCAATCCATGCAGTAGAAGCCGAGAAATCTGTTACGAAAAATTTCACATTTCAAATTTTTTACCATAAAAAGTCTAAGTTGGCTTGGAAAACAGGAAGTAGATGATGGACTGACCTGTTAAAGGGAGGTATAGTATAACTCATCATGCTGAAGCTGTGTACCAAATTTGAAACCAATCCATCCTGTAGAAGCAGAGATATTGAACCGAACGGACAGACGGACGGACGGACGGACGAACTGACAAGGTGATTGCAATATAGCCTCCTCTCTTACAAGTGGGGGTATAATGATGCATCAAAAGGGGAATTTAGAAAATCTATAAATAGACAAGTTTGCAATGCAGTCTTTATGAAAATTCTTCATTAAGACACAGAAAACAATGAACAAACATTATTTCCAAAATACAACAATTACATGTAACAATAAAACATAATTTAGGATAGATCTATTTGAGAAGAGGCTAGCATTCATCTTTTTCATCGCTTCTATTTATTCAAATTGTGTAAAATGAAAAGCAGAAGGGGGTTTATTCTTTTAAAATCTACATATAAATGACCAAAATTTAAGCCCTTGTGGTACTTTGTAATTTCAACCTAAATGTAAGCATTATCTGGGACAAATAAATGGACAGATGGAAGAATTAAGTAGGTACATCAAGATTAGAGCATAAAACAAATTATACTCTTGAATAAACATGTGAGATAAAGTTTGTTTCAGATATTCTTTTGCTGTATGGTGTATACCTGCGCTTTTCTTTTTTGGCACTTCTTTCGCTCCTTGTTGCTTTTTCTTTTCCATTTTCATAATCTGTAAGATAAAAATTGCATGTTGTATTGCCTAGAAGCTGGATAAAGGAAAGTTTTTTATTAAGCATAAGACACATTTTCAGCAGTCATTTTGTGCAGATTTCAAATTAAAACTTGAAACATTTATTTACCCCTTTTTGATATTTGTTTCTCAGACCTACCTGTCAGGCTTGATGGCAGAAAATAATAAGGTCTGCATCAATGTCATATTGAAGCATTTTTAAAAAGATGCTCTTTTACTAACTGACATCCGGTATAAAAACAAAAATTTATAAAATGAACTCTTTATAATGTTCTCATCTTAACTTATATTAATCTTTCATAGTAGTTTACATGCTTTACCATTAAATATTTCTAATTTTGAGTCATAACTTTTCAAATGACAATAAAGTAGATAAATAGGGCATTTATTTCTCTATAATTTGTTCAGATGTAGATTTGTCATGAATATTGTTCTTTATTGGATTTGACATAGCAACATGTGTGTTTCAACTAGCAGGAGCAGCTTTTCCAGCTTTACGCCAGTTGAGTTCACTACATGGTCTTCTTACATAAGTTTGAATTGCTTATGCAATTTGGTCCTGTATTTATTGATTTGTTTTGTGTGTTGCATATTTATTCTTATTGTTATTGTTTCCTTGTTATAATATATTATATATGTTTAAAATATCATGAAACTTAATAATCATTATATTTGACTATAGGAAAAGCATGTACAATTTTTTAACCATATAACCAAAACAAAAAAAGTATTTGGTCGTTGTTTGAATGCAGAAAAAAACAGCAATGGGTAGTGACAAAATTACAAAGGCACATCACGCAATTGAAATGTCATTGAAGCATCCATTGAAATAAAAACTTCTCATACTAGGAAGGATAACTCCAAATTTAACAATGAGTTTGATCTTTATCTTTGCAAAAATCATTGGAGCATTACCTTTATCCATTTGTTTAACCAACTAGTTCCTAGAAGGGAAGGTGCAAAAATACAAGATGTTGTCACTAATATTGAGAAAATGCTGAATCAGAATGAAGAAAGGCCTGATCAGCTGTCAGAAAACAGTTTTTTTGTACTGATTTTCTCGAAATATTAATATTTAACATCTTTTTTGATTTTTTTTCTTTTTCTTTTGTCATTTGGACTTGCAAAGTAAATTGCAGGTCCTAAGAAAGACAAAATTGTAAGATGGAGTAATTATTTCCACCATTCATTTATCATGTTTATGTTTTGGATTGTGTGATTGGCTTTTTGTGTTCAGTTTTAAACATCCTGTCTATCGTTAGTACTATTATACCAAAAACCTGGTATTTTTAGAGTTCTTATTGTTGGCAATTAGGCCAATATAAAATTATTTTTAGATTCTCAATCCCTCCTGTCCCGATTTTTCAGCTGTTCCAAATTCTTTTTCTTTAATTTTCGGCAAATTATGTGCATTTTTATTCAATTTCCTTTCTTATCAAAATGGCTTTTATTTGAAAACAAAAATTCTTCCACCAACCCCATATTTTCAAGAAATTAGGACAAGAGTAAAGAAATTATATTATTGTGGCCTTACGATAAAAAAAAACAAGGAAATGCTTGCCTTAAAAAATTATTTGACTTAAAAACAGTACAAGTTTTTAATGTAAAACTTTATACACTTGTGTAACTTTTTTGCACAGAAAAAGCATCACCCACAAATAGCCAAGAAATACTTAACAAGACCCTGAATATCTCTGAATCATAATGACTAGATACATAATATGCTCCATTTTGTCATACAAATACAAACTGCAAAAACAGTGATATATCCCAATTGGGATATATGCTAATATCCCAGTTGGGATAGTATCCCAATTCCCCCAACCTGTTTAAGAGATGAATCATATTTCATTTATGGCACAAGATACAATTACGGCAAAATGGTAACAATAAGAAATTCTTATTGTTACGGCAAAAACAAAAACTGGGAACGGATGTCAGGACAGAGACCGAATCATTTATGACCGTAACAATAAGAATTTTCTTATTATTAATCTCCCGTAAGAGATTTACCAAACATAAGATATTTTATAATTAACTTCTTCTGCAACCTTTTAACATTTTATGCTGAACAGAATACTTAAAACAAATGTAGAAGTATCGCTTGATGGCAATAAAATCATTACCGAAAACATAACTCAAACTCAGGCAAGTGACTTGCCGACACAAATCTTTGATGAAATCATTTACATAAGTCGAGTAAAGTGATTTTACCCCTTAGGATGGAAGGAACTCAAAATGAGTGTTGATTCTAAAATGCAGAATGGAACCACTGCACAGTTTGTTGCACACATGTCCATACTTCGGCATCCGTCGTCTGAAATGGATGCCTTGAATGGTTTCACCCGGAATAAAATAAAACCTGAAAAACACATATTGGTTGTGTCCCATGTGCCATAAGTTTTCAAAATTACTTAGAAATATTATGTCACTTTTTATTTCACATCGTCACAATATAGATTTGCTGTAAATATAAGTGCCATAATAATAAGATAATTCTGATTGTTACGGTCGTAAATAATGCAGTCTTCTTCCCGTCATCCGTTCCCGATTTTCGTCTTTGTGGTAACAATAAGAATTTATTATTGTTACGGTTTTGTCCAAAGGGCTAAAGCCACGAACACTCATATTTGGCCCTAAATCGGGCAATTTTTTCAAATTCATTTGTTAGATAAGATTTTTTTGGCCAAGTAGTCTAGAATGATTACTTGTTACAAAACAAAATCAATTTTTATATTTTCTGTACTTGTGACGTTGTAATACGTCATAAAGTGACGCTAAAATGGAAAATATGCTAATTTCAGCTAAATTTCACAATTTTCCACCTGGTTTTTTGAGAAAATGACATGGGCACCACCCCTCGCCCATAAGTATTTTTGCTTAAATGTTATAAATACATTATTTTCTTCATATTTCAACAAAAATTTCGATGGGCGAGGGTTGGCGCCACAAAGAAAACCACAAAATTATGACTGAAAAACAAGTCATTTTGGCCAAAACGTGAAAAATCACTGATTTAGGCTATTTTTGAAGGGTTAGGGTACTTGAAAATTCATTTATACACCAAAATCAAATCTTTGCTCTTTTGACACAGACATCCAGCTGTACATACACAAATTTTGGTGTAAAACAATCCAATTTTGATATTTGAGTATTAACAGGGCCAAATATGGGGGTTCGTGGCTCTAGTCCTTTGCCATAACTGTATCCTGTGCCTTCATTTATTTATTTCAACAACAAAGGAGAAGGTTTGCGAACCTTCATATTTGGCCCTAAAATTTCAAGGTTTAGATAATCATGTCATATTTGTTGTAGATATAGTACTAAGGATATAAGTAAGACATGTGCATTTGAAAGTTTGATTTGTGACATAACTACATCACAGTGACATCACAATCTTCAGCATTTTGCAAAAAATATTGAAAATCTTTAGATTTTGCCTTTTTTCAATACACTTTTGTGCTTTGGAAATATAGAGCGTACTCAAGGACACCCTTCATAATTAAGTTGATTATAACAAGAGGCTCCCAGGAGCCTGAATCGCTCACCTGGTCTTGATGTCAACCCTATGAAGAACTTTGTAGAGCTGAATAAGCTGAACATTTAAGCAAGCAACAGCTTTTCTATTTCAGCAATAGCTATCATTCTATAGGCCAATAAAAAGCTTCGCCGAGCGCAGCATGATACGACCGCAACATGTTGAACCCTGTACGTTTTAGGCCCAATATGGATAGTCAATTGCTCTGGACATATCCAGCCCATGGTGGACTGACAAAGGTTTTTGACGCATGCAGCTTTTGGTGGACTTTCTAAATTCACATTTTAAAAGGAATTATTTTTTTTCCAAAGGAGATCAAAATCAGACCACAAATAAATAAGTTTCGATTTTGGCCCCTAATTTCATAACAGGGGAAAAGGGGGGGTCGCAAAAATTAATTCTCAATTTTGTATCAACTATTTGACAAGAACAAACATGCAAAAAAAGTTTTCAAAATCGGATCACAAGTAAAAAAATTTCCATTTTGGTCCCTTTTGGCCCCTAATTACATAATAAGGGGGAAAAGATGGGGGTAGCAAAAGTTAATTCTCAATTTTGCATCCGCTATTTGACAAGAACAAACATGCAAAAAAAATTTTCAAAATCGGTCCACTGATAAAAATGTTTCGAATTTGGCCCCTTTTAGGGCCGTAACCCCTATAAGGGGTCATCTGACAACTTCGACCCTATGGAGACTTTTGTAGAGCTAAATGAGCTGAACAATTAAGCAAGCAACAGCTTTTTGCTATCTGCAATAGTTTTCATACTATAGGGCAAAAACATGAAAAAATGCTATTTTTCACCTTTAAGGGGCCGTAACCCCTATAAGGGGTAATCTGACAACTTCGACCCTATGGAGACTTTTGTAGAGCGAAATGAGCTAAACAATTAACCAAGCAACAGCTTTTTGCTATCTGCAATAGTTTTCATACTATAGGGCAAAAACATGAAAAAATGCTATTTTTCACCTTTAAGGGGCCGTAACCCCTACAAGGGCTCATCTGACAACTTTGACCAAATGGAGACTTTTGTAGAACTTTTGAACCTGAAGCAGTAGGGTGGCATCAGATTTCATCTATCTCTTATACTTTTTGAATTACAAGCCAAAAACAGTAGTCTGACCCCCCTGGTCTATTTTTAGCCACAGCGGCCATGTTTTTTGACGAATCAGAACTTGAAACACATCTATAGTGCATGACACCCTATTGATCAATCATACCAAGTTTCATTGAATTCTGTTCAGTAGTTTCAGAGGAAAAGATTTTTGAACAAGAGGCTCCCAGGAGCCTGAATCGCTCACCTGGTCTTAATGTCAACCCTTTGAAGACTTTTGTATAGCTAAATGAGCTGAATGTTTAAGCAAGCAACATCTTTTCTCCATCTGCAAAAGTTTTCTTTCTTTAGGCCAAAAACACTATTTTTACCTTTAAGGGGCGGTAATCACTATAAGGGGTCATCTGGCAACTTTAACCCTAGGGAAACTTTTGTAGAGCTAAGTGAGCTGAACATTTGGGCAAGCAACAACTTTTCTCTATCTGCAATAGTTTTCATTCCATAGACCAACAAGGAAATGTGTCAAGATGACACTGATGCCCCGCTGGCAAATAAAATAAAACTGTTATTTTTACCAAATTTGCTAAGTCCAAGGGCCCTAATTTGGGTCAAAATCAGTGGACCGGAACGAAACTCGAACTTGACCTGTAACTCATCATGGTAGACTCACATACCAAAAATCTTTTGAATATATGCAAGGATGTGGAAAAAAAGTGCGGAAAACTTTTTTTTTACAAAATTTGCTAAGTTCAAGGGCCGTAATTTAGGTCAAAATCAGTGGACCGGAACGAAACTCGAACTTGACCTGTAACTCATCATGGTAGACTCACATACCAAAAATCTTTTGAATATATGCAAGGATGTGGAAAAAAAGTGCGGAAAACTTATTTTTACAAAATTTGCTAAGTTCAAGGGCCGTAATTTAGGTCAAAATCAGTGGACCGGAACGAAACTCGAACTTGACCTGTAACTCATCATGGTAGACTCACATACCAAAAATCTTTTGAATATATGCAAGGATGTCGAAAAAAAGTGCGGAAAACTAAAGTGTGACGGACGGAAGGACGGACGGAAGGACGGACAGAAGGACGGACGGACGAACAGACCGAAAAACTATATGCCCCCCAACAAAGTTGGCGGGGCATAAAAACACTATTTTTTGCCTTTAAGGGGCTGTAACCCCTATAGGGGGTCATCTGACAACTTCGACCATATGGAGACTTGTGTAGAGCTAAATGAGCTGAACATTTAAGCAAGCAACAGCTTTTCTCTATCTGCAATAGTTTTCATTCTGTAGGCCAAAAACACTATTTTTTGCCTTTAAGGGGCTGTAACCCCTAAAAGGGGTCATCTGACAACTTTGACCCTATGGAGACTTTTGTAGAGCTAAATGAGCTGAACATTTAAGCAAGCAACAGCTTTTCTCTATCTACAATAGTTATCATTCTATAGGCCAAAAACACTATTTTTTGCCTTTAAGGGGCCGTAACCCCTATAAGGGGTCATCTGACAACTTCGACCCTATGGAGGCTTGTGTAGAACTAAACGAGCTGAGCATTTAAGCAAGCAACAGCTTTTCTCTATCTGCAATAGTTTTCATTCCATAGGCCAAAAACATGAAAAAATGCTATTTTTCACCTTTAAGGGGCCGTAACTCCCATAAGGGGTCATCTGACAACTTCAACTCAATGGTGACTTTTGTAGAGCTTTTGATGCTGAAGCAGTAGCGTGGCATCAGATTTCATCTATCTCATATACTTTTTGATTTACAAGCCAAAAACAGTAGTCTGACCCCCCTGGTCTATTTTTAGCAACGGCGGCCATGTTTTTCGACGAATCAAAAATCCCCACATCAGTTCTGTGGGGGAAACCCTAAAGTACCACCAGACCAAATTTGGTTTGAATCTGTGCAGCCGTTTCAGAGGAGAAGAAGTTTAAGGAAAAGTTAACGACGTCGGACGACGACGACGGACGACGACGAGGGACGCCAAGTGATGGCAATAGCTCACATGGCCTTTGGCCAGGTGAGCTAAAAAGTTATTGTAAGAACAAACTAAAAGTTGCAATTTGGCCCCTTTTGGCCCTTAATTTCTAAACGTTAAAAGGGGGGACTCCCAAAATCAATCCCATCCATCCTTTAACGGTAAGAAATATCATTGTCAAATTTCATTGGATTTGGATCACTAGAACTAAAGTTATCGTGTATACACTAAAGTTAACAGACGACGACGACAACAACGACGACAACGACGACGACAGCATCATACCATTATACGTCCGCAAATTTTTTGCGGTCGTATAAAAAGGGCAAAATGTTATTTTAAGGGCTGTCTGAACACCTTGACTCTGTAGACACCTTTGTTAAGAGCTTAATGAACTGAACATTTAAGCAAACAACAGCTTTTTTCTATCTGCAATAGTTTTCATTCTATAGGCCATAAACACTGTTTTTCGCCTTTAAAGGACTGTAATCCCTTTTAGGGGTCATCTGACAACTTCAACCCTTAAAAGACTATTGTAGAGCTACATGAGCTGAACAGTTTTCAATAGTTTTCAATCTATAGGCCAAAAACACTATTTTTTGCCTTTTAGGGGCTGTAACCCCTGTAAGGGGTCATCTGACAACTTCGACCCTACGACGACTTTTGTAGAGCTAAATGCGCTGAAAATTTTGGCAAGCAAAAGCTTTTCTCTATCCGCAATAGTTTTCATTCTATAGGCCAAAAACATTATTTTTCGCCTACAAGGGGCTGTAACCCCTATAAGGGGTCATCTTACAACTTCGACCCTATGACGACTTTTGTAGGGCTAAATGAGCTGAACATTTAAGCAAGCAACAGCTTTTCTCTATCTGCAATAGTTTTCATTTTATAGGCCAAAAACACTATTTTTTGCCTATAAGGGGCTGTAACCCCTATAAGGGGTCATTTGACAACTTCAATCCTATGACAACTTTTGTAGAGCTAAATGAGCTGAACATTTTAGCAAGCAACAGCTTTTCTCTATCCGCAATAGTTTTCATTCTATAGGCCAAAAACATTATTTTTCGCCTTTAAGGGGTTGTAACCCCTATAAGGGGTCATCTGACAACTTCGACCCTATGGAGACTTAAGTAGAGCTAAATGAGCTGAACCTTTAAGCAAGCAACAGCTGTTCTCTATCTGCAATAGTTTTCATTCTATAAGCCAAAAACATGAAAAAATGCTATTTTTCACCTTCAAGGGGCCGTAACCCCTAAAAGGGGTCATCTGACAACTTCGACCCAATTGAGACTTTCGTAGAACTTTTGATCCTGAAACAGTAAGGTGGCATCAGATTTCATCTATCTCTTATAATTTTTGAATTACAAGCCAAAAACAGTAGTCTGACCCCCCTGGTCTTTTTATAGTTATGGCGGCCATGTTTTTTGACGAATCAAAAATAGAAACACAACTTTAGTGAAAAACACCCTAAGGATCAATCATACCAAGTTCCATTGAATTCTGTTCAGTAGTTTCAGAGTAGAAGATTTTTGAAAAATTGTTAACAGACGACGACGATGACGGACGCAAAGTGATGGCAATAGCTCACATGGACCTTCGGTCAAGGTGAGCTAATTATGACCAAATTAAAGGTTTTCTGAAAAAATGAAGGGTGCCCTTGATTGCGCTCATATTTTTCTTGACCAATTTAGAACCAAAAAGTAGCAAAACATGGTGAAATTGGGGATTTTTAACCCCTATGGTTGGATTGGTCTTTTACAATATGTCTAATGGAAGTTCAGAATTAGCACATGACTATACTTACTAAAAATTATAACATGAAATATTTAAGTTAAGATTTTTGCCAAATTGTAGGCCAAATAAGGGTGTTTGTGAACCGTCTCCTTTGAACTAGTTTTGTACTAGGGGTGTCACGATACTACTTTCTCACGATCCGATACACATCAAGATTCTTGACCTACGATCCGATCCATATCACGATACTGAGCTTGGCTTATTTCAATTTAGAAATGCCATATTCTACCACTTAAAGCAGTAAAAAGCTACTGAAAACATCCAGGATTATAAATAGTATCATTTTAATGTTTAACTCAGTGCTTATCATGAATAAAAGGGTTTCAGTCACAAAATTTGTTGTTGTAAGGCAAAAAACAATAAACTTGGGGGGAATGGCACACTAAAATTAAGAATCGCATCAGAATCATCAAGTTGATTACGATCCGATACCAGTGTCGTAGGACAAAATATTGTGATTCTGATGCATCGCGATGTATCGTTACACCCCTATTTTGTACAATAATCGGAGAAATTGGTGAATGTGCAACCAAAGTATTTTGCAGGGCTGTCAAGTTTTTATGAGCTGCATGCGTGAGATTCGACAAATAATTGAAAGATTAAAAGGAAAAAAATAAAAGATCAAAGAAATTTGACGCCTAATTGCCAACTAAATGCTTTCACGCAAGTTGCGCGACACTTGACAGGTCTGTATTTGGGATCGAAATTGAAATGCACTTTCGACATTTTTTAGCTCATGACCTATATATACCAGAAAAATATAGAAAAAATATGATCTCCTGATCAAGAGTTAAACTCTCTTTTCGGAGATCCCCATTCCGTTTGTATTATAATTCCTAGCTGTTTAATGGGCTCACAGGGACTTATTACGAACAAATTGATATCTCTATATAAAACCCATGTTTTTTTTACATACACGTCCCTGGGTCTGTGAATGGGCCAGCATCTTTGTTAAATTTTTTATGTATTTTTGAGTTTTTTGCACCTGCAAACAAAACTTTCGATGTATATAATAATTTTCTTAATATTTCACTTATTTCATAGAACTGTCAACCTATAATTCTGTGTTAAAGGACGAAAATATTCAAGATCTACTCGAAAATGTTGCAGCTGCTGTCTTTCATAATTGTCTCCCTTGATATTTGGCGGGAAATATCACCTTCCCAAACTAGGCTGGTACCCCGCTGTTATCTGAAGATTATCTGAACAGTAGGGAGCCGGTTGCCAGCTTACTTCCCAAACTTGAGGCTCCATGTAATGAGCTAATGTAATAAACCCCCGGGGGGGTATCTAAATGCTAAAATTCCCAAAGTATTTGAAATGTAATCCGGAAAGAGACACTTTAATTTATACATTGAAAAATCATTAATTGCATGCAAGAAAATCTTAAAACATTTCTTATAATTATACTAAATATTATTTTAAACTTTAAGTTCAAATTTAAAGTAATAATAAAGCAGTTTTGGGGGAAAAATTGCAATGTAAAAATAATCACTTAACTGGTGCATAATCATAAAATTAAAGCTTTCGTGCTTTTATGAAGACGAAAATTTTAATAATGTGCGTGTACCGGCTAGAAATTTAGCTGATTTTTGAAGAAGTTTGATACCAATGGCCACTTATTAACTTTCGTGAACAACATTCCGATTTTTACCGAACATTTCAAAACAAACAAAAATGTATTTTGAAGTAAGAGCATGTAAAGCTCTGGGTTTTATATAATTTCATATTTCTTCTTTATTTGACAAGTAAAACCTGTCCCTATTAAGAAATACTGATTAAAAAGTGTTCAACATGTAAATAATAACAAAAAACACGCACCTGTTTTCCATTCATCGTGCTATATATTAACCGGGCGTATTTAACTGAAAACTCGATTACTTCAATGACACAAGATTCTCAATGGGGGGATTTCTAAACCACTTTCTCTTGTTATTGATATCATTTTAAAGGGGAACGGAGTAAGGAAAAATCAAAACAGTTACAAAAACCAGAACATACCTTTTCAGACCACGTTTGTTTACATCAATTTCCTAGAGTATTTTTAGATGGGCTTGCGCGGGCACTTCCGAGTGAGTTCAAACTTGGGTCGTATGCATCTAGTTTGCATAATACAACTCGGGAAGCAAATGATTGTTAAAGACAATTTTTTGTTAAATTCTGCAAAACTGCACTATTTAATGTACTTTTTGTAGCTGTAATAAAAGTTTCTATTAACAATTTATATTTTTAAAGCTTAAAAAGACTGTTAAAATTTTTATGATTTTTTGATTTATTATTACTTTAAATTTTATTGAATTTATAAAATTTCATAAAATTGCACTCTGTGACAATAAGATTATAATCGGGCTTATTTTATAGTGGGAACAATAACTATGAATTTTTAAGAACAAAAATGAACCCTGAAATGCCGTTAAACGTTCAAACTAGTAATCGCCTACAACATTTTAATAAAATGAGTCTTTTTGCAGCTTAAACGAAAATCAATGTATCTTTGCCAGCTGTAAACGGTACTGATACTTCCGACTTTTGTGTCTGTGTGTGAATAGTTCTACTCAAATTCATACTGCAACATCAGGGTCGAACATGTGTAAATGAATTATGACGTTTCTAAAGTTTTATTATCTTTGTTTTGTGTTTTCTTTCTTTTTCCCCCTTCTTTTTCATCACTTTTCGTGCATTACTGTTATTATTATTCTTGATTATTATATTTTTTTCTTTTTGTAATTTTGTTATTTGTTTGCTTCGTTTTTACATATGAAGGTGTTTGATTTTATTTGAATGAGTTTTTTATTTAATTTTTACTTTTTATCTATTCCTTTTTTGCATTGGACTATAATAAATGCATTGAAGCTTATTTATGTATATATAAAAGCTTGTTCTACCATGCTTTATTGTGTTTCTTTTTGAAGTAATATTGCTTGTTATTGAGGTCCTTGATTTTGCTATTTTTTACTCCTCAATATATGGCTTTTTATTGAATGTGTTTTTCCTTAATTTGACTTACTTATTATCTAAGCTTTCATAGATAAAGTGCATATTGTTTCTGTTTTAAATATGTCTGTAAAAATGTTATCAAATTTAGCACAAATTTATTTTACAAATCTGAATTAGTTTTTACAGCGATCTGTCTGTTTTATGTTGTTTTCTTGAAGTATAGAATCAATTTCATTATTGTGAAAGGATTTCCATCGAAAATAACACGAGAAAAAATGATTTGTTTAAAAGAAAAATATGCAGTATATCAGATGAGACTAAATTGATAATTCCAATAATATCATCTTAACATGCTTAATTCTCAATCTAAAACAAAAGAAATTGATCCACTTTGACGAAAGAAAGAGGATTTCTAATTTCCCTGTAATAATGGATTTTTATATGTAATTACTTTTCAATATAATTTTCACAGGCAATTTCTTTTTCAATTACTAAGGTGTGATTTGTTTCTGCATATCAAAGTATAGCTACTATAATAGATACATAAACTTTAGAGATCGTGATAAGAACCTATTGATATTTTTTTGTCTAATTTTTTTTTGGTTATAATTCTAATATTTGTTATACATCTTAGTATCACAAAGCAAAGCTATCACAAAATAGCATTGGACCTTGAACCGCAGTGGTTGATGTATCGTGGTTTTGTTTAATGTTAAAAAAGAAAAGGAATGGATAAGGCCAAACAATTTATCCTACTGCAGATGATCTTAGCAAAACCAACAGTAGTTCTATTTGCGTGTACATGATAGCGAGGAACGTGACATTTTCCAACACGCTGACATATGCCGTCAGGTTTTCCCCCATGCATACTGAGTATTGACGGCCTTGGCAAGCAGGATATTACAGAGTTACCCCATTTATTCAGCTTCGGTCCCCGACTCGTTATCCAGGCATAGGACGCTCTTAATTGACAAGCTAAGCGCAGCTGTGGGCCTTTTTGCCACCCGGAACCAGTGCTTCGCGATTAATGTGCATTAAAAATTACTTAACTAACAAAAACAATGAATGACTTAAATTGACAGAATTGTTGCGTAGAAAATAACGCGTATTTCTAAATGTTAAGGAAATCCTTATCTCAAAAACATTGAATCCACTTTTCTATGGCAACTTGTTGATATCAGTTGCATTTATTGTGCACAAGTTATTAACATCATTTCATCATTTGCGGAATATTAGATTTCTGTGTATCAATTGAAGACAACCAGAATGGTTATCGCTTTGACATAACATACCTAGCATTCCTTAATTTGTTATTGTTCTGCTTCATTGTTTTGATGCATACTGCCTTTCTTTGCGCAGAGGTCAGACCGACCGCGTCATAATCACATTACTGCGCACACTATGGGTGCTTGAAGCCCGAGCCGTGAAGACTAAGAGCAATAATTTACTATCCTCAGAAAACCTACTATGAGCGGTGAAATAGTCTAACTGAAATGTTGTAACCGATTATTCCCCTTTGCATTATCTGTTTAAAACTTTTAAAACATTTATTAAACCGTAAGTCACCCCTCCCCCGGAAAAAACGGGTTTTTAATACTTAGACAAGTCACCACATTTAACTTTAAAGCTAGAACCAAATAATGCACCATTCCGAAGGAAAAAATAAAATACTTAGTATACGGAAAATGCGAAAAAACATATTAATAATAAAAAGACTTAAGACTTAAGACTAGACTTCAGAATTTGAATCTGATAATGAAATTCTTAGACTTTAGAATTTGAATCTGATGATGAAATTCTTAGACTTTAGAATTTGAATCTGACGGTCTCATATGTTTAGAAATTGTTAGTCGCCGGCTTTTCGAAGTCTTGAAATGGTCAATAGAAAATAATGCATGCTTTTAAGTCATGATTAAAGCTTTTTAGGTTTTTTATTGTGCTATGTTTTTGTAGTGTATAGGCGAGGATGGTAATCTTTACATGCAGAGCATGCTCATCATTTTCATCCTGCCCCAAGTATATGTCTTTAATTGGACAAGGTTTTTTTTTTAATATTCTAAAAATCCAAGAAAACACGATTCATATGCTTATATGCTAACACATCTAATGGCACCCTGGTTAGCATGACCACAACAATATAATTTATCTGACTGTCCAATATTGCATTGATTAGATAAAAAAATATATTGCTAATTTAGTTTTTTTCGATCTTTTCACATGGAATGCCAATCATTTCAAAAAAGTTCTAATAGGCGATACAGACTTAATTTTAATCTCATTTTTTTTCAAGTGTACTTTGTTTGTTGACTTTATTTTGTCCGTCTTGAGAACATTTTTGATATATCCTTTTTTTGTGTGCTTTTCTGTCAGCACGATTAAAGCGGTCTCCAATGGAAGAAGCGTGTCGCCTGTGTCTTAAAATGTTTTGTAAGCAAGAAGTTAATGTCTTACGGACATAAAATAGCTCTATCGCATTTCAAGTGCTATAAGATAAAGCTACACGAAAAATATCAAAACAGTGTAGCATGTTGTTGCTGAGAAAACCGCGAAGGCAAATTTTGTGACGCAGCATGATGCAAGTTGACAAATTGTGCAAACGTGACGCCTAAATGTCACCACTTCAGATACGTTGCAGGCGACATAAAAAGGAAAGGAAAGAAGAAAACTTTTTAAACATGTTTATTATTCAATACAAAAGACCATCGTTACAATCAATGTCTTGCATGTCTATTGTTATTTTACCTTGTAGAACACAAAGTAGAAACTGTATTCTTCTTTCAAGATTTTGCCAGGAAAAAAAATCTGATACTAATTTTTATGACAGTCATTATAGAAAAAAGTCGATCGTTCCAATATCCACAAGTTTTTGACCAATTATTATAGGTTTGATTGACACTTAGACGAATTAATTAATTTTGTTACTGAATATAAGGTTCTTCAGAGCACCTAAAGGAAATGAGAAGTCGTTCAATTAATTCCAAGTAAAACCTAATACACACGAGCTAAGATGAACGAAACTCCACATATACCGGTACTATACGGACACAATTTTTGAGAATATTGCAAGTTTAGACAGATAAACAACAAATCAATTTAAACCGTTTCAAAAAATGCAAAAAAAACCCAAACAAACCAACAAATTAAAAAAAAATCGAACAAACAAAAACAAAAACAAAAAGATGCAAGTACGTAAATGACAGCAATAAATGCTTTAACAGAACAAATGAACGTGTGGAAACAAAAAAAGTAGGTAACGTTGTAAAAAGCATTATGAATTCTTTACATGTTGTGCGATGTGAAATTGTTAAAACGATTTCATATTTTTTAAAGGTTTATGCAAAATGTTACAAAAATATCATACTATCTCCACCTTTCTTCTCTTTGAACTTTTTTCTTATTATTGTATACACATGTTATATGATCATCATACTGTTGTAATATTTGCTCACATTTATGCCTATATGCCTGAGATTGAAAATAAAATTTTGAATCTTGAAAATTCGCATGCTTTCTCAAGCCAAATATCTAGAATCTCGCACTTCCTCGTAAACTTAAGATTTCTTGAATGTAATTTTTCATTTCAACATGTTTATAGCAAAATAATTAATCTCTATCAAAATTCTTTTTTTTTCTTGAAAGGTAGTAAATCATTTTTTTTTTCTTTAATGAAAAACAGGCGATAACAAAATTAACACAATACATTTGGAATCTATTTATTTTGTATCATATCAAAGTGTGCTTCATTCTTTAGATACAAAACACGATTTTGCTCTGACTAATTACTTTACAATTATAAAACCTTAAATCCAATGAATACGTAGTTAGCTTAGTAATTACAAGTGAAATAGGCTCCATGTATCAATGACATCTAATAAATAATATCTGCAACTTCGTCAAATACTGTCACAATAGGTCAAACAATACTGAGTTAACATTAGCATCAAAACGATCCAATCAAAAAGGGATCGATTTTGGGCTCTAATACGTCAGATTCTTCAAATAAACTAGCTTATACGAAACGCATTCGTTTTCATTTGTTTAGATTGCATGTCAGAGAATTCACAAAAAACTGAATGGTATGCAGCTTAGGATTGTCATTATTGCTACATCGTTCATATCGTATCATCTTATTTTGGAATTGATATAAATGATTTCTAACATGTCTAAAGCAAGAAAAAGTAACACTGCCATCATCCCTTTGGTAAAGGTTGGTTTTTCTGTTAACCTGTTATTACATTACCAATATTTGCACGTTCAAATTCCCTAATTACAAGAATTGAAATTATGTAATTGTGTTGGATTTTTACAAATCCCCGGTAATGCACATGGTCTATATCCTCGGTGCTGGATTTGGCTTCCTTGTTCGAACGTTTTGGTTTTGATTCAACAGCTTTGGAAATTTACCTTCCAATGTTTTGATTTAAGTGCAAATGATGAGAGGTTACTCCTTGAAATATCGATAAATAGCATACTTAGTATCAAAATTAACCGTTTACACCCGCGTTTTTGTATTTGTAATTTTCAAGTTGGAACTGAAATAACAGTCCCCGTGTTATTATGTAGTCTTCTGATGATCACTTTATACAGACTTGTGTTGAGACCCACCCACAGTGATGCCAACGAATAACCAATGTAAGGCTTTATAGATTTTTCACCCTTTGTTTCAACAAGTCATGACAAGTATATTGAAAATATGAAATAATACATGTAATAGAATGACTAAGAAAATCAAACAGAACCTCATCATACCATTAGAAAATTTGTTTGGTGTATCGGGCATAAGAAATTAAATTGAATCCGGTTCCTTGTACAACAAACGAGTATAAAACAGTCAATTTGCTTATGCTGTATATCGACAAACACCAAAAGTCTTGAACGAAATGTACTCAAAACCAAAAAGTTCAAACAAGGAAGCCAAATACATGAAATACAGCACAGAGGACATCAACCATGTGCAGTACGGGTGTTTTAAACAATTTTGTACCATCGTTTGTAGACCTGTCAATTTGTCTAGTCTTACTACTAATTTTTGTGTTCAATCTAGTCTGTTGATAAATTCATTCGTTCGTCCTGAAGACCGACTTAAATTACTGGGAATTTGGTAAAATGAAGTCACTATTATATAATTATTCGTACAATGGTTTTCACTTCCTGAAAATTATCTGCCAATATCAGTTTGTCAGAAACAAGCACCTCTTATGCTGCAAATGACGGTTACCATCGTTCCTTTAACCGAGATTTAATTGGCGGGGCAACATGTGGAGTTGACTTTTTATTTCACAGAGATTATTAGGACACATCGCTTTAATTGCTGTCCTCTTACAGGCTAATTTGATTTATAATGAGAACTAATGAATCGTGAACTTAATCAGATCACGGAGAACCACTTACGTGATGTAAGTGGTAATTTCTAAATTATTGCAATCAAGACAAGAAACCTTTTTATACTTGAAATCAATATCACAGAGATTAAAAGAAAAATCCCAAGACTGAGACGAACTTAACGTAAAAATCCTTTATCACCTTTGGCATTTAATGCAGTTTTTACTACGAAAAGGTCTAAATACATGCAACAAATTCATGAAGAAGATCCAGCAATTATAAGAAATGTTAATTTACCTATGTATCAATCTGAACGTAATGCTTTATGAGTTTTTATTTTATTTTGTCTTCATTTCAATTATTTTCTCTTTTTATTTACTTAAAGCTGTGAGAAAGTTGTTGATAAGTCTGAAAGGGCAAATACAAAATCAGTCAATGCAAACGAAAACAGCACGAAGAAACAGACAACATAAAACAAATAAAATCAACTAAATAGCGATTCGAAAAGAATGCTCCGGAAGGGTAAGAAGTCGCGTTAGAAACGGTCAGCTTGATTAGCGTTTCAAATCCGATAAAGGAGAAAAAAAACCTATGACAAACCAACACCCATACTCATCTGAGGGACAGAAATCCCATATTTGTCTATAACAATTTGTCAACATCATTTCTAAAGTGGAGAAACGAATCGAGGAGCAACATAACCCTCCGGTCAAATGTGACGCTCTATCAAGACAACCAATGTATGTACCACAAGTACTGGAAAAACGAATCAGTTGTGATATTTGAACTTCATAAGCTAGAGCGCGGTCCGAACGTTGCTACACAAGAAGGAAAAGATGACGATTAAAAAGCTGGACACATAACGTTTGTTAAAGAGCTTTGTTGAAATCTTCTCTGATTGTTTATTTCGAGATGTAGATCTTAATATTATGAATAGGAAGAAGACTTTCTAGAAATCTCGTGCCCTTAATTTCAAGTTACTAATGATGTTGGAGATGAAGATAGTCACTGTTGTTCAATAAAAGGACATCATCAGAACTAGTTACATACTTTTTTTCTCACGACGTCTGCTTCATGTGAAGTAAGCAATGAATCAGCATGCAAAGGTGCACTTTTAGTGCCCATTGGAAAACCGATGGTTGTAAAAACACGTCTACCAATCTGTTTGAATAAAATGTCTATAAGAAAGTTTGGCATGTGGATTATTTCGTCTTCTGTAAATTTGTTTTTTTTGTAGACTCATTGATGACAAAGTAAGCTTTTGTATAATTGATTACCAGATATTTTTACCTGCCTGTTGAGCTGGGAAGTACATAAGAATATATGAACACCATATTCAATTCACTGTGGAGATATAGCCAAGTATGGAGAAGAAAATAAATAAAACACAGACACGACAAAACAAAACGACCAAAAGAATAAGTCTATAAAATATAATATTTAACGTCTAATTGACAAGAAAGATAATTGTTAACAACAAAATAATCGAATTCCAAAAATGCAGAAGAAGAACAGACAAAAACAGAAAGTTCCTGATCTATAAACTGTAGGAACAAAATCAATGTTTAAATAAAAGGATTTATGCAACTAGCAATATCAGGCGCTTAAAAGTCACGATTACTTTCTGTTTCATTCACGAACCAATGCCTCTCCATCAAATAATACCAGTACACTTTTTGTAGATATACATATTGGTATGTGAAATTAGGAAAAATAAGAGAAAACTATACAAATCTATGAGACAAGTTTTAAAAAGACAGCATTAATCTTGAAAAGAAAACAATAATTCTAGAGAAGCACACCTAAGTTAAGTGCCTTTCATATTTACCTGATGTTAAAATTAAGGCAAACATGTGCCAAAGAAAGTTTCATCCAGCTATAATATAATAGACTACGACATAATCAGCAAAACAGTAGCAATTCAATTATATCCATTTTCTTTGTTCTGATACATACCTTTAAGCATTTTTTCTAGCTGAATCATCATTGGCAAAAAGATGAAAAAACCTAGAAGACAAACACTTAAAAGTTACAAAGTACCTAAAAGAGGTCATGATATAGGCATGACAGACATAGCACGTTTCTCATTCGTTACAGAGTGCCTAAAAGAGGCCATGATCTAGGCATGACAGACATAACACGTTTCCCATTCGTTACAGAGTGCCTAAAAAGATGTCATGATTTAGACATGACAGGCATAACACGTTTCCCATTCGTTACAGAGTGGCTAAAAGAGGTCATGATTAAGGCATGACAGGCATAACACGTTTCCCATTCGTTACAGAGTGCCTAAAAGAGGTCATGATTAAGGCATGACAGACATAACACGTTTCCCATTCGTTACAGAGTGGCTAAAAGAGGTCATGATTTAGGCATGACAGGCATAACACATTTCCTATTCGTTACAGAGTGCCTAAAAGAGGTAATGATTTAGGCATGACAGGCATACCACGTTTTCCATTCGTAAGAAAATTGAAATTAGATAGCAAACGTTTTTATCCTGATATTTCATGTGCAGGACCATTTTATTTTGATATTGCGTTTATAAGGATCTTTTTTCAAACCTGAA
Organism: Arcuatula senhousia; assembly: GCA_963971305.1. Taxonomy (NCBI): domain Eukaryota; kingdom Metazoa; phylum Mollusca; class Bivalvia; order Mytilida; family Mytilidae; genus Arcuatula; species Arcuatula senhousia. The sequence continues at coordinate 54,897,639 of OZ020304.1, forward strand.
AAATAAAAAAAAAATATCATTGTGTTTCCTGCTTCTTCAAAGTAATAAGACGAAGATGTTTATTCGTGTTGTAAAAGTATACTATGAATTACTATGAAACATTATCAAGTTATTAGATGGCTGTTTGATTAATCAAGACACTGTAACTCAAGGGAATTTTGACATTGAAGAAATGTCTAAGGTCGAGACGTAATAAGAATTCCTTTATTATCTGCGGCCTTGACGTGTAACCCTACTTCAAAAGGTCTTGGACGAAAACTCAATCTGCAGAGCTTGCAAAGAAATGTTTAATTATTTAGACGTGATATAGGACAGAAACTACGCTTGTATGACTGCGATCGTTAGATTGGCCTGTACTTTTTCGTTTTGCTTTTTCAATGCATGTGTTTTGTATTATTGAAACAAGTCTAGATACCTCCAACAAATATCTAGTGATTAACTTTGCCTGCTAAGTTAAAAGGCAAACGTTAAAAAACACAACGCATTTGCATAATGATATAGCGTGAAGGGTGCACGAAAACGGGCATACATGGCAGAAGAAGACAACAAATATAGATTCTAAAACGAAATGATAGACTTGCACCATGACCACAGTCAAGCATATCTTAACCATGCAGTACTTATGAGCGTAAAAAAAGAAAATGTAAAAAAATGAATAAAATTTGTTTTACTAAAAAAATGAAGTAACTCATCGTCATCAGAATATTTTTCTCCTTGTTCTATATCTACATAGAAAATCTTTGGAAGGCGAGTAGCAAAATTGGTAATTATTTTCAAATTCACATCGAACCTACATTGTGCACGTGAAATGTGAGAAGCATATCCGGACGAAAAAAAATCAATATCAGCATTAGACAATTTTGTTGCGGGAACTTGATGTAGAGCTCTCCGCTCTCGCGGGCACTTCATGCCCTCTACGAGCTGTGCTCGCTATAAACGCGAACTTTTTCATGAATTTGTATGCTTCGATTGTTTGTCACGGTTTTGACTTTCAACAGTGGTCTACAAATACATTGTACTGATTTTTTTATTGACTTTAATGAGTACAATCCAAACCGCGGGAGGTATTTTATAAACCAAAACAAAACAAAATTTCAACATAGCGACGACCGAATAAAAATGTACTATTAAGGGAAGCTAGGGCAAGAAAAATCAGAACTTGCAGAAAAGAATTACAAATAAATAATTAAATACAGTTCGTATGACACCAACAGAGGACAGTTGAATGATTCTATCATATCAGTGTGATTTTTTTTTACCGAAGGAAGCACTGAAAACATCAGATTGATAAGTATAATGACTGGTTTCAACGTTGTCACTATATATGTTGATTGCAGACAAATGAACGTAACAAGTGCAATAATATCCAAGCAGTTCTTGCTTCCTTGAATATGTTTGTAATTTTTGCAAAGTAAATTAAGGGTGACTGATCTCTTAATGTTTAAGAAAGAAGCAGAGGTACCAATGAGGTATCCGAATGTCAAAATGTCCAGAAGGGCAGAGACAACACCAGTAAACACCAACAAGAACAAAAACAGACAACATGTAAAACATGGAAACACAAAAATAACTAAATATCAATCAACAACGCGAACTCCAGTCGAAACGAGGGTGAACTAAGGTGTCCCGGAAGAGTAAGCAGTTCCTGGTTGCTAAAAACAGACAAACTACAATCTACATTTCATAAAAACCAAAGTAAACAGTCAATTGGAGGATATATGTAGATAAAAACAATTTCTGAAGCCCTTTATTCATCTTCCCGTTTCTCTATATTGAATGCCATGATGTCATTTTCTATTCAACTGTAATACCAGTCGCGTCAGTAAACAAACCAAAACTGCGAGACACGGTAAAAGACAAACGAAGTAAGAGTCTGCAGGTAGAGATAGATGCATGAACTGAATTGTAAGATAATGTTACAAATGTAGCAAACCTGGATGTCTAACTTGTCTAACACTAATTTACCAATAAAATCTTTTTATCATTGAAATTTCAAATGCAAAAAATCAAATTGTTTTATACAACCGGTTTCGTTCTTTGTACTGCACATGGTCGATATTCTTGGTGCTGCATTTAGCGTTCCTGCAGCAATGTTTTTTTGTTTGTTTAAATATTGCTCTTTTAGTGCTTTTGGTTTCTGACCTTCCAATGTTATGATTTAAATGCTGCCTATGAGTGATTACTAATATAATCAAGTTAATTGCTTAAAACCCGTTTTGGTATTTGTAAATTAACAAATTTAACATTCCTAATAATCATTCTTACAGATTTTTTTAGTAAATATGTCGTGTAATGACAGTGACATACGTACAAAAGTATACAGTAATGGTTTACTCAGGCTAAACTGAATAACCCCGGAAATCCCTGCCAATCCTGACGACTGAATAGAGGCATCACTGCAACATTAAGGACAAGTATGATAAAATAAATTCCACAGAGAAGACAAACAAAGAGACAAATGAATATATCGTTCATTAATACCAGCGTAAAAAGGTTCCTATATTATTTAGCACCAACCACTGTCTTATCGACAGGGTAGTTCGGATTTATTCTGAATTAAACATTTATAATAATTAAAAAAAAAAACAATTGTCGCTAATGAGAAAAAATATAAAAATACATTGCCTTGCATACATATTCTATCTTAAATCTAAAAGAATTTGTATCAAATCAAAGATTATAATCCTAAAAATTAAATGGTTGAAAACCACCATCAAGCAACTGCAATATAGGAACACCTGCAACAGAAAAAAAAAACCAGTTACATGTATTTCAATGACATCCACCAAAACATTTGAAGGAAGCATACAAACTTTAGATTATCACTTTCTGTTTCGTATCTCAAAAGGGTTTTGAAATGATAAAATACACAAGCTGACAACAGACTACCTATTTGCTGCGCAAATCCTCATGATTCGAGCTTGACATCTAGTAACATTTCACTATCTTAGAAATAAAACACAAGACAAAGTCAAATCCAAACAACAATTTTCTAGTTTTATCTAAAATGGGAACCACTGTAATCGGATATTGCTATGAAGAGGTTAAAAAACTAGTATTGAAGAAGAAAAACAATTTTCGTTAATGAACCTACTTCCTCTTAGGGTTGTAGATCTTTATTTTTGTCGTAAAATGGTTTTTAAATTTCGCTCGAGTATCATAACAAGGTCATATATACAGCTATTCGATTAATCCATAGGCTTTATCTCAAGCTTTTATCGGTTAGATGTTCTTACATGAAGGTCATCATGTACGCCATCTCGTACATATAACCTATGTAGTATATTGCAAAATGAAACCGTTTGCTTGCTGCATCTTGATTCTTATAAACGTTTGTGCTATATTTTATTTGTCTGATGCATCATTTATATTTTATATACATGTAGTTAGTTTTAATACCAATATGTCGGTTTTTTTTCTGTTCAACCCTTCAAGTGGACATCAACAAGGCCACGATGACAACTTCTCACCAGATTAAGACCAGAAATTCTGTAGTCACGTGTACTTGTTGTTTAACGATTTTTTGGTGGCTTTAGAATTTCTTTGAAGTTGGTTTGGAGCTCGCATTTCTTTTATCATGCTTTAATGCTTTTACTTGTATTCTTATAGTTGATTGTTTCTACTTTTGATGTTGTTTGTCATAACTATTAGTGCTTTAATTGACATCTTTACTCATTCAAACGCAACTATACAGTTTCCAATGGTTGACTCTTTCTGGGGACAATATTTGTCTTTCAATGATAGATAATTTTAAATTATGCAAAACCTATTTTCCTAAACCAAGTCTCAGTATTGAAATACGTCGCAAAAATCATACAGGAAAGAGGGAATAATAAGGGACCGACCATTTAACTCGAAGGAGAGGGGAGGCGTCGTTTTTTTCCCTTAATATGATTTTGGATGAAAAAAAAAGTTTTTGAGCATAGGCTTAGGAAAAACACCAAGGGTTTTTGTCATATAAGATAGCGCTAAAAAGGAAAAAAAAAACTATGTCGTGACGCTCCAAATTTTTTTTCCTCTGCACGAGAAATAAAAATAACAACAAAGTTCCAGACAGTAAATTTAGCTACGCCTGACGCGCGTTTCGTCTATTCAAGACTCATCAGAGGCGCTCTACCAAAAATATTGAAAATGCCAAATACTTTATGATTATGAAGAGCATAGAACAATAAAACAAAAAATACCAAACGGGGGAACCAAATTATTACTAAGATGATCAACCTATGTCTGGGGTAGGAAGAACCTTAGGGTTTAGACAATTTTGAAATTTAAACGAATAATTTTTAAAAAGCTTTGATGTGTTCTCCAACACAAAAGTATTGGTGCCGGAGCGGGCTAACCTCGGGGAATTAAAACTCCACCAGCAGTGCTAACCTTCACGTGTGTTCGAAATAAAAATAACAACAAAGTTCCAGACAGTAAATTTAGCTACGCCTGACGCGCGTTTCGTCTATTCAAGACAAAAAAAAGTCTGACCAAAACAAAAACCTAAGGCCTCTTTCCAGTTAAATGGTCAGTTCCTAAACACATTGTGTAATAACACACAATTTAAGTAGAAATCTATTTATGTATGGTCGAACTCAATATTTTCTTCCTCAAAACTTCGTGGTCTTCATTTCATGTCTAGTCTTATTACAACTAGTCAAACAAAATTCGTCTACTTTGTTCCATTCTTCGTCTGTGAAACTTATTAATCTGACTTTTCGACCCCCAGTTTTCGTTGAAAGCATCGCCAGTTAAAAAAACTTATAAATATTAACTGTGGACAGGTCTTATTAGAGTAGCAACCTTTTCAGAACATATCTAATAAGAGGAAGGATAATTATAAAGTATTCAATGCATTATATTGCAAAAGTCATCCGTGGAAATCAGACTTGGTAACAGTTTAAGAACACTGGCTATGAACAATGATACCACGTAGTGTATTTGATGAGGCAATCTTCTTCTTTAATTAATATCCATTATTTAGTCCTGAATTTTTTTAAAAATCTTAACAAGGATATATAAAAAGTATAATATTTTTTTTCTTTTTCAAACTTGTTATACAACCATAGTCCATCTTATTTTACAGATAAAGTCTAAAGCTGATTGATTCTAACGTACAAAATAGAGCAAACGTTAATTGTCAAGAATTCAAAGTATTGAATCAAGAAAGTCGATCAAAGAAATGAGACCCGGTAACAATTAAAGATTTGCTAGCAATGAACAATTCTAGTTTGCAGAGTATTGCTACTTCTTAAATTATTTCTTTTAAATTAATTTAGAAATCTTTTTAAGGGGGTATTATTGGACAAAAGTGCACTTTGTTTCTTTCATTAATTTAAGTGCAACTCTGAAAAGGCATTAAGATTTGTGAATTGATATTTCTTTGCATAGGTTTTGACACCCCTTTGACTGAAATTTGGAGGGATGTCTTTGTTTTGTTTTTTCAGAGATCATCGATTCTAACTACTGTTTCTAAATTTATCTTTACTTGTATTAGATCTGATTAACACATACACCTGGAATCATTTTCTGTAAAATTTTGTACTCTCACTCTCACGATAAGTACGATGGAACATTCAATACTTTGAATGTTTCATGCGGACATAAGAAAATCATTTACACTTAATACACCATCTGTCAGTTAAGTCGAACTTACAGACAAGCTTTGGGAACACTCCTATTTTTCTCAAAGGAGTGAAATGATAAAATAATTGATTATAATTCATATAAAATACTACCATTTAAGTCCCAATTAAATTTGGTTCATCAAACTTTGGATTGAGAACTATAATAATTATTGTTGCTGTAATAGTCTAAACTGTATTATTTTGCCCTTAGTTATATTTATAATACCGTTCTTGATGATATAAAAAATCTTCTTTTTTTTGGATTTACACAACGTAATTTCGATATCTTTGTTTCCTGTCATGTTGGATTTTTCGGCAGTAGTTGTTCATTTGATTACTACATTAAAATATAATATTGTATAACAGAGCTGTTGAAACAACTTTTAATAAGGTAGAGGTTTTGTAATATTTAGTAATCACTAATAGAAACACGCGAAACAATACAGGTAATTTTTACTTAACCCCGCAAAAGATTCCGCAAAAGATTTCTCTTATAATAAACTGCATTAACTTTCTACTTATCAAAGCAAATCTAATGAAATAATGAAATAACTTTTCTTTAGAATCATTACGACTGTGCTCGTTCGAAATACATATTGTACGTTCGTTAAATTATTGAATTGTCAAACTCATGGAATTCAAACATTTCCCCATTGACACCAATTGTAAATAAATTGTTAATGCGGAGATCCACTACGGCTTTCCATACGACATAAAATGAGGGTTATGAAAAATCCTTAACATGTTAGTAAAAATCTTTAGACTCTATTCGCCTATATAAAGTGTTAGTAAAAATTACCTGGCTCGATTCGCGTATTTATACATTTAAACAATAGCAATTAAAAAAAATACACCAGTAGAAGAAACAAAGCACATTTATGTCTATATTAAGCCCCCTCTACCAGAATAGAAAATAATTTTGAAGATGATCTCTTTTTAAAAAATAATTGTGTAAAAGCGCCTTTTATAAGGTCTTATTAGAGTCACAACCTTGTCAGAAATTGTTACCTCTGAACACACTAAATAAGCGAATTCGAAGGTTGATTATCAAAATTAAATGCATTCCTTCGAAAGAGATAATTGTAGAAATGAGAGACTGTAACAATTACAGAACGCCAGCTATGGGAAATGCATCTAGATTTTTTTTATTTTTTAAAATTACTCCCTTAATGAGTTCAAAAATCTTTTTAGGGCGATATTATTGAAATATTGGCACTTTCATTCGTTTCACAAAATTGAAACTTCTCCATTGTAAGTATGTTTTATGTCGAAGTAAAAGAATCATTAATACTTAATAGTATACAATTTATATTTATAAGATGGAATTACAACAAGCCCTTGAAAAACTTATTTTTTTCAGGGAAATATTTCAAGAAAAAAGCGTCTACAATAATAACTGTAATCTTCATATGAAATACCACCATTTAAGCTTAATTTGTATTTGCTTTTACAGACCTTGTATAAAGAATGTTTTTCTCTGAACAATTCGTTTAACAAATTGGTTATATTTTAAGGACAGACTATACCGAATGACCCCTATCCAGTATTAAATGAAAATCATAAGGCATGTTGTTTTACGATATGAGTTTACCAAAAACTGCAAACTGCAATTATGATGGGTGAAATACAAAATCACAACCTTGAAAGCATTTATTTTAAAATAACATAAACCAATTTACAAGATCCAAATCATAACCATTAACGACCTAGTTTAAATCCTAACAATATTTTGTCTAATGCTGATCATAAATACCAGGACTGTTTTATTCGTATATTGCGGTGAGATTTTCAAGTAATAGAAAAGATAGTACATGTAGATATGTAAGTTCAAATTTATTATTGCAAACAGAGCTGAACCTTCAAATGTACATTTTATATACAGCGTAACTCTGCAGTGGAAATTTATTTCTGCAAGTCCTACTACAGATCGTCAATCTGAGTTGTTGAAAGCATCACCAGTAAAGTGCGTTGATATTATTTGTGGACGAACGCACTCTATAAGGTCTCATTAGAGTTAAAATTCCAAATAAAGTAGATCAATTATTTAGCATTAAATGCATTCTATTGCAAAAGAATGCAACTGTGTAAATGAGACTTGATAACAATGTAATAAATTAAGGATAGGAGCTGATAGCAATTCTGCTATGATGAGTTTTGAATGATGTCCAGTTCAAAAATACGAAATTTATTTTTTACAAGGAGTTATATAGGGCACATGGGTATTAAAATTTGTTTCTTTTTCTAATCATGCAAGTTTATATGTTTGTACATTTTGTGACAGATAAGGTTTATAAAATTTGATTGATTATAGGAGATGAAGAGATGTGGAATAAGTGTACACGACACAAACTACAATATTAACGACCATTTAAAAAATCCACTTCGGAAAACAGCCAAAAGCCTCCAATATGACCAGAGGTCGCAGCTTGCTTTTTTTGGCCCTGGATTAAAAATAAACTACATATCATTCAAGTTCAATCTTAAAGTGCCAATGATAGACCTCTTCTTGACAAAGAAACCAAATAACATGAATGCGACGAATACAAACATACAAACATCAGCTTTGATAAAGATTCCTGGCTTAGGACAGGCACGTTTAAAATGTGGTGGGGTTAAACTAGGTTTTTTTTGGGGGGGGGCAACCTTCTCCTAATGATTATCAAAAACAAAGCACAAACTAACACACAATAAAAATCAAATCGATATAATTCAATTCAACATGAGAGAACCTGAGACAAACGGACAAGTAAATAACGGGACGTATATATACTCTCTTGAGAACACTCGAAATTACTGGCAGCTAGCTAAGAAGCATCTTTCGACTGAAGTTATAAAAATCTTGATATAAGGTAAATACAAATTATAAACTACTTGTTTGGAAGGGGATGTAGCAATTGGTTTTGCTTTCCATGGTTTAAATAATAGATATATCCAAAAGTAACCCACACTTGTATCAGTTCGTTTTTTATATTAAACGTATTTAAAACTTAAGGTCAGAAATCATTCTAATTAAATGTTTCTGATATCAAGGTCAGAATGATGGTGTGTAATACTTAATTTACAATTACTATAATTGTCAGTTTAGCTGGCATTGCATTGGTTCTGAAAAGTTTCATTAAATAATGATAGCATAGTAAACTTCATTTTAATACTAGAATACTACAATGAAGTTCAGTTCATTTTTCTCTCAGAACCATTCGTATTTACACCGGATATTAGAAAGATTCTTAGAACTTTATAGTATTATTTGGATTTTTTTATTGACTGCACAAATGAAGTTGACGTTTTGCCTGTTTTTTTTGTAACTCCTCAGAACTCAGGTCCTTGATATACTTAAACTAAACTCACCCAAACACACTTGCATAACTATTCGTTATGTTGAACCGATTTTCAATTGGTCAATATTTATGTACTAGTATTACAGATAAATGCAAAATTTCGAAGTATTGCAAAAATAGCTGAATAGAAATAAAAAAAACAATACAAGAATCATACTGAGAAAAAAAGAAAGCATAAGCAAACTTGCTGTGTTATGATATAGGATGTAAATTCGCCATTAGAAGCCCATTTCTGAGGGAACTACTAGCGTCTAGCTAATAATTTGCTTCACCATAACTTCGTGTTTTTCATTTCATGTCTGGTATAATTACAAACAGTCAAACTGAGTTCGTCTACTTTTTTACTTTCGTATGTGAAAGTCAACAACCTGAATCTTCGATACCTGGGCACTTTTGGAAGCATCGCCAGTATAATACTTTTATATTAATTGCGGACTAGCGCGCTTTATAACATTTAACTTTGTCAGAAATGTTATTTTTGAACATATTAAAATTAGACGATGAATAACTATCAAGAACTCAATGCATTAAATGAGAAAATTAATCGTAGAAGGTGATATCATTGGACAAATGGGTAATTCATTTCTTTAATTTACTAGTATTTAAGTACTGTAAGAAAGGTATTCAAAATTTGTGCATTTGTGAGTCTGCATAATGGAGTTTTGACAAATCTTGAACTTCTTGAAAGTACTTGTTGGAGTGGTGTAACGTTAACGGTTTAATTCGTCTGTGTTTATCAAAAATAACCAAAGATACACAATTTTAAACACATGAGTTTTAACATTTGATATATTAAGAATCATTAATAGTTAATGATTTTGCCCTCAAGGTAAGGATGTCGGGACTATAATGCTTATAAAAGAGGGGATATGGGGCATATATACATGGCACAACGTCAATTAGTTAAAAGCAAACGCCCAAAGCAGTGGTTGGGCTTATTTATTGCTACTTTCGCCAATTATGTAACAGAGAGGTATTCAACCGGAAACGAAGGCACGCATTTAGAAACAGACTTAGCACTGGTTGGAATGGAATTCTAAGCTAAATGTGTATTGGAGCTGATCAACAAATTTCAAATAAAACGTGAAAAGAAATTTAATAAATAATATCATGCATTGTCCGGCAATCATATATATGTTACATGGAAGTTGACATAGAATCAATACAAACAAACCGACAGAGCACATAATATATTTTGTTAGATGACCAGGCCAATATAGGGATAACATATATGAGAGGACTGATAAGTCTCTTTTTCAATAAATTTAAATATATATGTGAATTTTTCACAGAAATATACACGCCATTTATAAGATAAATCAAGACGACGTAAAAGAATCATTAACACTTAAAAGCATATAATATTAGTCAGTTATTTTTTAGACAAGCCCTTGAAAAACTTCACTTTTCACAAGGAAATATTTCTAGATTCACTACAACAATAATGATATAATTGTAAGCTTTATATAAAAGACCACCATTTAAGTTCAATTTGTACTTTGTATGAAGAATTCATTATACAAATTTATTTTTAAGGAACGACCACAAGGTTAATATTTAAATCATAAGACATGTTTTTATATGAGTTTATACAAAATTTAAACTGCAATTATGGCGAAAAATAAAACACTAAACAGCCAACTTCGAAAACATTTATTTTACTTTTCTATATCCAAAATCATTTCTTAAAAAACTCGTTTAAATCCTCACAACATTTTGTCTGAAGAAATTCATAAATAGACAGGACTGCTCAATTTGGATATTGCGATGAATTAATAGAAAAAATTCTTTGTAAGTGCAGAGAACTTTCCATTAAGGAAGTACATGTAGATACATGTATGCAAGTTCTAAATTGTCATCTCAGAAAAGAGCTGAAAATACAAATGAACTTTTATGACGATATGTGCAGTGCTAACTCCGCAGTAGACATTCATTTCTGTTGAATTTGTCGTAATGTTTTTGTTAAAAAAAATCGTGGTTTGTATATCACGTCTTCTTCTATTATAAATAGTCAAACTGAGTTAATTCTATGGCTGGGAATTCATTATTCTGACTCCTCGACACCCGGTAAAAAGGATCGCCAGTGAAATCTTTGATAGTAATTGTTGACGAGCGCACTCTATAAGGTCTCATTAAAGAGGCAACCTTGTCGGAAATGATATTTTTCAGTGTACCAAAATAAGACGAAGGCTAATTATCAAAACTAAATGCATTCTATTAATCTAGAAAGTCAATCGTCACTGCAATATTAGTCTTGTAACAATTTAAGAACGCCAGCAATGAACAATTTTACTTTGCACAGTTATAAAACGAGTTCCACTTTTATTTAATTAATCCCTAAATTAGTTAGGAACTGCCGAATGAAATCTTTACTAGGACAAGCGAAGGACAATGGATACTCCATTCCCTATCCGGAAATGACAGATTGAATATTAAAGTGAGGTTTACCCTGTTGTGTACTCCTGAAAAAAAAATAAGTAGATAGGTAGAACATTATCCTCGATTTGGTGACTATCTACATCTCATATATCCGAAGGAACTTGAAATAAAGGACACTACAGATTCTAGGAGGTCCGCTTCATATCTAGATCTATTTCTCGAAATTGACACACTAGGAAGGCTTTGTACAAACTCTATGACAAACGCGAAGACTTCAACTTTCCAATAGTTAACTTTCCCTTTCTGTGTACCAACCTTCCGTCCGCTCCAGCATATGGAGTTTACGTATCACAATTGATTCGTTATTCCAGAGCATGTGGGGAGTACAACGATTTCCTTGATAGAGCTACACGACTGACAAGCAAATTGTTAACACAGGGGTACGTTGCTCCCAGGTTGTTGTCATCACTCAATAAATTTTACGGAAGACATCATGTGCTTGTATACAAAAACGGGATTTCTATCTCTCAGATGAGCACAGATGTTGGTTTGATAAAGAGTTTTGTAATGTCATCCTTTCCGAATTTGACCAACACTAAATCGATCTTTGGCAACGTGACGGGTGTGCTATAGCAAGCAGAAACTGCTTACTCTTCCGGAGCACCTGCGTTCACTCTCGTTTCTACTTGAGTTCACGTTGCTGAATGCGGCTTTGTTGTTATGTGTGTGTGTGTTTTATGTTGTTGTGTGGTTTGTTTTGTTATGATGATTTTTTGTCTATCGGTTTAGTCTTCGTTTTAACGGTTTAATGATACTGATTACCCCTTTGGTACACCTTTGCTTCTATCACGCATATATATTTTATAACTCAATCTAAATTAGAACATGTCAGCGTTACCATAAGTAACACATTATAAAAGTCATTAATTTTGAATGAGCTTGTATTTCAAGACTTGTTGTGTTAAAATATATGATATAAATTCAGAAGTAGAAACCATGTTTTGTAGTAACTACTTGCGTCTAGCTAATAATTTTCTCTACGAATTACGTGCTTTTCATATCCAGTCCTATTACAAATAGTCTAACAGAGGTTGTCAACTTTGTTTTCATTCTATGTCTGTGAATTAATTAATCTGACTTCTCGACAACCGGTCTTTTTAAACAATCACCAGTAAAATACTTTGATATAAATTGTTTACGAGCACACTCTATAAGGTCTTAATAGGGAGGCAACCTTGTCGGAAATGATTATTTCTGAGCATAACCGAAATAAGGCGACGGTTAATTATCAAGAATTAAATGCATTCTATCGAGAAAGTCAATTGTCCCTGAGAAATGAGACATGGTAACAATAAAAAGAATGCAAGCTTTATGAAGAATTCTGGGATGCAGAGTATTGAATGAGTTCCATTTTTTACTTAGGACACGTCAAGGCCGAAGGTACTTCATAACCTTTCCGAACATGACATATTGAATATGAATTAGTAATTTATCTAATGTGTATTTCTGACAAATTTTGATTAGAGGATGAGTTTATCAAACAGATTTTTTTCTAAATTTTAATTGGAACTAATCGGCATTGTCAGAAGTTTCACATTCGAAAATTCATTCCATTTGATAAATTTGTATTTCACAACTTTAGTCGTTTGCCAAAAATATCCTCTTTATCTAAGACTTAATTTGTTCTTGACGAATTCCTAATATATTAAGAAGCACGTCATGATCAAACTGTGGAATCGGGTTCAAACCATTTGCATAATGGAGACACGCGAAAGACGACAAACGAGGGACTAAGAGCGGGCGTTTCAATTGTTTTTTTATATTTTTTGCTTCTTATTTCATTTTACTAACTAAATGAAATGATTGATCACCTTAAAGTAACTGAGTAATGTTAAGCACACCAAAATTTAAATGCTTGTTTTGAGATATATCAAAGATTTTGAGGTTTTATGCCAACCTATATTTTATCTCCTGGTTAGGTATTTTTCGAGATTACACATTACCTATTCCGTAAGTAAACAGCAACAAAAAACGGACAAGAAAGTTAACATTGCACTTGTGGTAATCTTTATGATATTAAAAAGATTTGAAGCAATTCCAAAATAATATATCATCGTTTAAATGCTAAATAGATTATAACAGGTTAATAGAAAATTTATAACTTTGATAGCAGGTATCTGTTAAGCCCCTGATAACGGTATAACAAAAGTGATACCTTAACTTTTTTTAGTGTCCGTCTTGATAGATTGTCTGCTTGCATTAGAACATCTGAAGTAGTTTATATATAGATGTAATTAAATTTTTGCATTTTTAGTCAAGGAAAATACACCTGGTACTGATTTTTGTTAAGAATAATATCAAGGAGCCGTTTTACTTAGCGATCGTTGACACAACGTGTGACAATTTCCTATTTCAAATTGCATAAAATAAGATATATATTTTAGAGGTGGGTTCTCTTTGCCGGCACCAAGATAAGCTTGATAAAAAAGAACAAAGAAAAGATAAAATATCACCGCAAAAACATCTATGAAATCCCAGAATATCGACATCATCACCGTGAGGCCGTTTAATGTTACCTTTACCTATCAGCTTTGTTCACTCTTATGTCACGCATCTTATTGTGGATGGTTGAATAGTTGCATCGTTACATTATTTCTGGATTTTGCTGTATGAAATGGTTCTCGGTCTCTTTTTAATTTTTTTCTTTTGTTACTTTTGATATTCAATGTTTGTGCTATTACACTTTGGTACTGACTGATCCAATGTCTCAAAAAGACACAAAATGGCAGTCATCGACACAAAAAGTTATCAATTTATTAAATTTTTATTTTCGATTAAAATTCAAAAAAGTTAAAACACTGAGGCTTTCTTCCAGGAACTGCACATGTTTTGTATCCTTGGTGCTGTCTTTTGTTTGGTTACGGTTAAGAATGTGCATTTTTATTTTTGCATAGCTTTAAATTTCTACTAAATACTATTGTCATATTTTCTATTTTTTCTTTAATTTCCTACTGTTCACTATCAGTGTTATAAAATCACCAAACCATGCATATGGATTTTCGTTTCTAAGCTTATAGGGTCGACCATTTAACTTGATATGGGGGCTTGTGTTTTTCCTAAAAAATATTTTGAAAATGATTTTTCGACTGGAGTTCGCGTTGTTGATTGATATTCAGTTATTTTGTGTTACCATGTTTTACATGTTGTCTGTTTTTGTCCCGTTCTTGTTGGTGTTTACTGGTTTTGTCTCTGCCCTTTCGGACTTTTGACATTCGAATACCCCATAGGTACCTCTGCTTCTTTGGATGAAAAAATATTTTGGCACCAGAGGTTAAAACAAATTCACATTATTTTCTTTTTCTGCTATATAAAATGATGCTAAGGATGAACAAATTATGGTGTATAGACTTTTAAAAATGTTCACCGCTATGCAGTGAAATAGGACAGCCAATCGGTTACAAAGACAGAATCTAATTTTCTTTACATATTGAAACACACATTCACACATTTCATAAGAACACCCACATTGGTACATTGTGTACATGTAGAAAAAAATTGAAAAAAGACAATTCTTACAGCTGGTGATTGAATATAAAAGTGATATCTTAATGTGTGGGTAAAGCGTGTAAGATATCTCTGCAAACCTTTGATGACACAAACGCATACAACGTTGAATGCCAGCAAAGCGTTCTCAAATGCATTAAGGTGCAATAATTTGTTAATTTATCATGGTTTCTGTTACTTTTAGGTGTTGTTTTATTCCTTAGGCGTTAATGATAAGCGAATTATTGACACTAATTCCAAGATGATGTGCTAAAACTACTTTTGTTGTTGTTGGTTTGTTTGATTTTGTTCTTCTCAAAGAGCTTTAATTTCACAATGAGAATTCCGTCACCAAAAACTAGTACTTGTATTATAAGTATTTTGTCTGATTATCTTTTTCAGTCAAGTATCGGTTAGTTTAAACATATTTATCCTGAATTGGGAAACAAGCTTAATGCTTCTAAAATTCCTCTTCCAGCTAGCAGTTTGCGAGTGTGGCCTTTGTAAACCCCCCATTTAGCATACTCTTATCGAACTCTACAAAGGGTCTTTTACGTGCACAGGGTATTGCTTTCCCCATGCATACACGGGACAACCTTTTTTCGTCCTTTCCGAAGGACTAGCATTGTGCCTTGAGACCATCCTCCCAAGTGGTGTCAAGAGAGAGTTGGAAAATCGGTTCATGAAATTTTCAACAACCACGAACCTTGGTGTTAGTAGTCCGGCGCGTTAACCACTACATTACCGGCTCTCTAAGTATATCTGTTATAAGAGCGGTGCCATTCTTCATGTAAGGGCGAAAAATGAAAGCAAAATTTAACTATTGAATAAAATTTGAGTTGTGTTTAGGTTTCGGACATTTGAAAAAAATCTTGTTTTCTTATACCAACAAGGCTTTTATACCTTCAATAGATGTATGGTAAGTTTAAGAATTATGATCATAAATGTAAATCTTTTATTTTAAATGTTTTTAAAGAGGCAAGATGGAGAAATGTTGCACTGGTTGCAATCTTTTTGATAAACAAAAAGTAAATTCTTGACACTATTCCAAACTATTATCTTTATACTTATAAATTACTTGAGAAATTATAACAGGTTAATAGAAAATTTACAATATTGATAACACATATCTGTAAAACCCGCGATTAAGTTAAACGAAAAGGAAATCAACCTAAATTAATTGAATGCTTGATAAACTGTTTACCTAAAATATTTGTAGAGATTCGTGTGAAAATGCAATTTTGTTTTGTATATTTACCGTCGACGAAAGTAACAAAATGCCTCCGGAAAAGGTTAAGTAAACGATCTTTCAAATTGACTCAAAATACATATTATAACACGACAAAGCATTGAAATGCATAAAATTACAACATACTTTACTTGCTCAAGAGGCAAAAACATACCCAAGTGACATTTTAGTCATTTAGTCCATACAACAAAGACATAAAAAGAGGCATTGACAATGACACATATAATCAGCGATACCAGCACCAGTATTTAACTAGAATTGAACAACAATTCTTTTCTTTTTGGATGTTTTTACTTTGATCATCACGAAGAAACGCAAAACACAAAATCAACCGAACGGAAATCAACAACGCAAACTCAACTCGTAACAAGAGTGAACTCGGGTGCTCCGGAATAGTAAGCGGTTACTGCCTGCAATAGCACATCCGTCGTATTGCTAATTTACAATTCAGTGTGTCAAATCCAGTAAAGGAAGACATAACAAATTTCTTCGACAAACCAACATCTGCACTCAGTTGAGAGATAGAAGTCCCATATTATTCTACGAGTGCACGGTGTCTACCGTAAAATTTCTTGCGTGAAGACAGCAACCGTGGAGCAACATAACCCTGTGTCAGCAATTTCTGTGTCAAACGTGACGGCTCTGCCAAGGAAATCGACGTTATTCTCGCAAGCTCTGGAGTAACGAATCAACTGTGATACGAAGACTCCATAGGCAGGAGCGGAAGGAATGTTGCTACACAAAAGTCTTTGAAGACACAAATGCAGCAAGTAACACTTTTACCACACAGAACAAGGCACAGAGCGTCCGTAAATGAATTTTGCTGCAATAATGTGTCAAATCATGGAATCAATTTTGCATGGTGTTAAGCTGTTCCTTGGATGATAGAAATTTTGGAATTATATACACAATTAAACAGTAAAAAATGTGTTTTAAGCTTAAATTAAATTTGTTCGTTTTTTTTTCTTTTTAATTTCAAAAGGGCATACGAGATTAAATAATACTCCTTTAAAAATGTTAGGAAAATCTCACGTTCGTCGCACGCCTAAGAACACTGTTGTATTTTTCTATATGAGTAGGACACTCTGACATCTTGCAAAGGGCATAAATGCCTATCCTAACTCATCCCATTATTTTTCCGTGTTAATCTAAACTTGTTAGCGTTATTGGTATTACGTCTCCGTTCCACGCCCAAAAAAATCATTTTTTTTCTTCTTTTATGTTTATCTTTCTGATATAACCGAATTTGTGCTGCTTAGCATTAAAGCAAAACCGAAATAACTAAACTTGATGGCCTAAAGGTCTTTACATCAAATCCCTTTTTCCTGCAACTAACTTCTGATAAGCTCTTAATCAAGTTTTCTTGGCTCACAACCCTTACAATGTTTTGTGTGTTATCATGCACTAAATGTCTACATTTGATATAAACTGTTATGTTGTTATTGTTTAAACATTTATATTTATTTTTATTTTTTACTACAAGTTAACCAAATGACATGGGTTTCATTCATTTGTGAAGTAGTAATAAGGTAGTTTTGTGTTCACAGTCTTTACATCAAGCATAAATAGCGTTTTTGTATGTCAGTTAATTGCTTAACGTTTTTGAGGAAACGTTTTCATTACCATTATAAATCTTGACAGTTTTCAGTCAATCAAGATCATAAAGTAAATGAAAATCAGAGCGACTATTACTTAAAAGATACAGAAAAAAAACTATAATAAAATGCATAAATATATGCAAAAATATTTGATATAAGGATGTCAAGTTAGTAATTAGACATTTTCATTGCAATGTATTTGATTTATTTCTGACTAATCACTGCTAACTGACACTCGACAAATCAAGCTTCGATGTCTATTCAGTCAGTGATTTTGTTTTGAAAGCTTCCTTGTTTTTGTCCTTTTAGTTGTGTCAATAACCGCTGCTTATAAATCCGAGGTCTCCAAAGTACAGTTAAATGATTCATAAATAAATGTGCTGCTATTATATGTATCCATTTATCATGGTTTCTATTTCTTTTTAAGTACTGTTTTGCTCCTTGGCCGATAATAATCAGTGAATTATAAACATTCCTTTTACCAGGAAGATGGCATTGTGCTGAAACTCCTTGATCAAAATTTCGATGTTGGCGTTAAGATCAGAGCTTTAATTGGAAATAATTGAAACGTACTGGATTTTTTATCTATCTATGGAGCTTTTAATGTCATAGTTGTCTTATTTTACTTAAATGATCACCCCAACATTCCCAATATGTCTTCACAAACATGTTGTGTTTTGTGTAACTACTGGACCAAAAGATCGCAATGAAAGGGGGCGTGCCATAAAACCTGGTTTTACCCACCATTTCTTTTAAAATGCCTGTACCAAGCCAGGTTCATTGCGGTCTTCAACCATTCCGGTATGTCTTCCTTGTTTTGTCTTTTCTCATGGACATTTGAGATTGCTCCTCCAAGTTCGGTTATTTTGTTACTACTTTTATTTCTTACCAAAGTGTCAGTCATTGTAAAGATATGAGTAATAAGAACTGGTTATGATCACGAGAAAAAGACAAACTACAAGTTTGACTGAATGTTCTGAAAAAAGCTTGGATTGTATTATTTGTGGTTACTTTTGTGAAATGAGGCAAATCTTTGTCGTTCTTGATATAAGTTGGTTTATGTAAGCCTTGTGATATGTTTATCCATTTTTACGAAATAACTGTTGTGATGTGTCAATATTTCCATGGATTACTATAAAATAATTTCAAATATAGTTTATGAAGAAATTTGGACACTTTCACTCCAGTTTACAAAAAATTTCGGTGATGAAAATAGTGTATTTCATTGATTCTTTTGGTTTCTATGGAACTGATATGCCGTAATTTATTTTTGTTAAAAAAAGTGATATTTATTTTCATTTAAGTGGTCAAATTGAAATCTGAATACATATTTTTTTACAAATTAATCAGTAGCTATTATTTTATTCTTAATGGTCGTGCTTATTCGGTGTTCTTTGTTTTAAGTTAATCTATTTGAAAACGGTTTTGTTTTAAGACTGATTCTTTTACATGTGGATATAATACGAGGCTTTGATGACCCAAAGATAATCAGAAACACTTTTACCGCACAGAGCTAGGTGCAGAGCATTCGATTGATCGTGTTATCTATTTATTGTAGGTGTTGGTAGGTTCTCTGAGACATAAAAAATAGGGAATAACAAACAATAATTACCCGGGGATGTGTTATTACACTTTCATCAAATTTCGTGTATCATGTGGTTGCCTTTTAAAAGAGCAATTTAAATTAGTAAAAATTGGCAAAACATCTTTTCAATGTAGTTTAAATGACATTAAAGTACAGAAGGTGATATTATTTAACCTTTCATTTTCAAGTGGTGGTCGAAATCCGTTAGACCTATTGGTATTGTTTTCTAATCTATTGCATACTAAATATATGACCGCTTTTATATTTATCTCCTGATATACAAATAGCCGAATTTGCGCTGCTTGGGAGTTGAGCATAACTAAATTTTATGATCCTTAGGTACGTCTTAACACCAAATCTTTCGCATACTACAATGTTCAAACGATTCACAATTCATAATGATTTGCGTGTTGTCTTGCACTAAAAGTCTATAGATGAAATGAACGGTAATGTAGAAATAGACTTGAACATTCAATTTTGTTTATTACATGTAAACCAAATAAAATGGACTTCATTTGTCAGCTAGTAATAAGGAAGTACTGTATTCCACCTCCTTCACTCGGCTAACTGAGAACTCGGTCAGTTGGTTTTATTTAACATGGAGGCTATATGGGAAATGGGTCTGTTGGAGAGTCGGCTGTAGGTCTGTTGAGAGTAAAATCTAATGGATGGTCATGAAATTTTGTGAAAAAGATGTTATTTTGGCAAAATGTCAATTAATTGTCAAAATACAAAATCTTTCAACCAAAATGATATTCATTTGAGCACATTTTCAACTTGCAACAGAGTCAATTTGTTATACCAGTGTTCGATAAAACGAAAAGGCGAGACAGCGGTATGCTCAAATTTGGCAACTATGAATGATTTTGTTTTACAAATAAACAAAATTTTTACACTTTTTAAATATGATTAGCGATTCAGAAAGTTGTCTTCAGTTTAAAAATAAAGTATTCAAACAACAAAAAGTGATTAAATGTTAAAATGTTATAAAAATGAGTTTTTATTTTAAAAAAGTGCCGGCTAAAGTCTGTTGGTGAGTCGGCAAATTAAATTAAAGTCTGTTGAGAGTTAATTAGCCGAGACAGAATGATTGCGAACGAGGTATATTTTGAATTCTTTAAAACTTTTAGGATTACAATCTTATATTGTATTAATTCAAGAGTGACATTATCTCTAATTTTGCGTGTATGTACAGGAAAAAGAAACCTAAAAGCACGAAATCAGTACACACTATATGGTACTACAGGATAAGGCTGTATACAAGGTATTATACCCCAACTTCTATATCATGAGGTGTTGAGAAAACTGTGAGGAAAATTTTGCATGTATGTACAATACGTCTAAAAACATAAGTTTTCGGTTAACAAGAGGTAGATGACCTAGGGGCGTAAAATCGAAATACACCATATGGCATTTAAAGACAAAGCAAAATACCAGACCTTTACCTTATGTAGTTGCTGGAATAACTGCGACGGAAATTATGTTACGTACGAACGAACGGACGAACAAATGGATAAGGGTTAAACAGTATACCCCTCTTCTTAAAAGCGAGGGTATAATTATAAGTATTTAACTAGTCGAAGCAGCCACGCTGCATACCCCCGCGCTACTCTGTTGTTTGATAGTATAAGGGCAAATAATTGAAAGAAACAAACTATGACTATAATAAGAATTACTAGTACTATCAAATGTATATGTATTAATATGAGACTTTTCCCTGGTAATGGGAGTGATAGTCATGTAAAGAATTATGCATGACGAAGGAATAATGTGCCCTTAGGCAATCTATGCAGCCCAGCCCCTAGGGGCATTATCAAAATTCCAAAGTTTTCGCAGAATCTACATCCATAAAGCAACTACTGAGCCAAGTTTCAGTTCTATAATCCAAATAACTTAGGAGGAGTTGCGTGACAATGGAATAATGTGCACTTAGGCTACCTATGCAGCCCAGCCCCTAGGGGCATTATCAAATTCCAAAACCTTCGGCACAGTCCCCACCCATAATGCAATTAATAACCCAAGTTTCATCTTTCTACTCCCAGTGGTTACATAGATTATCCTGGACATTAACGCCATACGTACGTACGTACATCGAACAGCCAAACATTATCCCCGCGCTTTCGCTAGCGCGGGGATAATAACATGGCTTTAAAATTGTTGATTTTAAATTAGTACTTTTTACTTGTACATATTTATACAGTATCATAAGGGCTTCAAAATGCATAAATTAGAAAATATCTGATTTACGGATTCAATCACAGATTATCATATGGGAATAAACAGACCGAACGAACATCCCCAACCCACCCGGGTAGTAACAGACTGTTAAAATTCTCGATTTTTTTTAATGCACGTATCATGTATGCTTTAAAACGATTGTCATATATATATAATTCATTATACTTTGAAGGTTATAATGGTTTTTGGTCATGTTTGCAATACAAAGTCAGTTGGCATAGTTTATAATTAGTTGTAATGTTCATCACTCTCTTTTTAAGACTAGTGTTGGAATTTTTTCAGTATTTTAGGGATAAGCGTCTCTTGTTTAACGTCTTCATCTTTGATTTTTTAATTCTGTATTTTTTTTTCCTTCCATGCTTTCTGTTGGAAAAGTTCATTCTTTTTCTTTTCATACGTAAGCTTGATCAAACAGACTGATGTGCTTGTTATAATGCGATTTATATTAATTTTACGTCTAATCTATGACTAAACAATCATCACTACGAATATATACGCAATATGTCACTTTGTAAGATATTTCTATTTGTAAAAAAATGTGTGTTATGGCACAAATATACATGTAGTATGATATCATTTGATTAATTTACTCTCAACAGACTGACCAACAGACTGAGTTCATTATAGCCGACTCACCAACAGACCCAATTTAAGGCAAAAACATAATAAATGCCACAAAAACGCATGTCTGTCGGTTTTTCTTTCTTATACGTACAGTTATATGTCAAACATACATGATGTACAATTTAAGTTGCGTTTTTCGTAATGCTTTCGACTTAATTTTAGCAAAACGCTGTAATGTTTACATTTTTGAATGACAAAATTGATAGAAATATTTCGATGAGTAACACATCTTTCCATTTTGTAGCTTACCAATGTAAGCTACAGAGAAAAACAATATATGAATACGTTCAGTATTCAATATTGTTTTGCCAAACATAAATTTTTTTTATTAAAGCAAGTAAAAAAGAAATATTTAGTAAAATATATTGACCTTGCTATGTTTTTCTCGGTAGTATTTGACCAACAGACTTTAGCCGACTCTCCACAGACCCATTTCCCATATAGCCTCCATGTAAAATAAAACCAACAGACCGAGTTCTCAGTTAGCCGAGTGAAGGAGGTGTATTCGCAGTCATAACATCAAGTTTAAAAGCGTTTTTGTATTTCATTTAATTTCCTTTCAATATTTTTAAAAAATGTTTCCATTGTCGTCATAAATCGTGTCAGCTTTCAGTAACAGACAAAACATTAACCAATTAAAAATACACTGGATAGGCTATAAGTTAAAAGATACACTCGCCAAGAAAAAGTTATAATAGAAGAAAAATATTTAAATCAGGATGTCAGTGTATATACTCCGTCTGATTTTATTTCCATGTACTTGGTTTTATAATTCAAACCGATCAACGCTGATTGACACTCAATAACAATCAAGCGTTTTCGGTTGGTCAGTGACTTTGGTAACTTTAGTCAGTGACTTTGATTTGAAAGTTTCCTTAGTTCTGTCGTTGAAAGCATTTGAAAAGTTTGTTAATGCTTTTTATGTTCCGTTATATTGATGATGTCCTTTCACTAAACAATTCTCGATTTGGTGACTTTCTCCATCTCATATATCCCCAGGAGCTTGAGATAAAGGACACATCGGATTCTAGGAAGTCTGCTTCATATTTAGATGTACATCTCGCAATTGACTTTCAAGGAAGACTTTTAACAAAGCTCTATGACAAACGTGATGACTTCAACTTTCCAATCGTCAACTTTCCCCTCTTGTGTAGCAACTTACATCGATTTCCTTAGCAGAGCGGCACGTCTGGCGCAAAAATTGCTCACACAGGGTTATGTTGCTCCTAGGTTGCTGTCTTCACTCAAGAAATTTTACAGAAGACATCATGCACTTGTAGACAAATATGGGATTTCAATCTCTCAGATGAGTGCAGATGTTGGTTTGTCATAGGTTTTTGTTTTGTCTTCCTATACGGGATTTGACACGCTGAATGGACTATTGACAACGTGACGGGTGTGCTATAGCAAGCAGGAACTGCTTACTCTTCCGGAGCACCTGAGTTCACTCTTGTTTCGACTGGAGTTCGCGAATTTTGTGTTTCCATGTTTTTCATGTTGTCTGTTTTTGTCCCGTTCTTATTGGTGTTTACTGGTTTTGACTCTGCCCTTTCAGACTTTTGACATTCGGATACCCCATTGGTACCTCTGCTTCTTGAATGTCACTCTCAAATCTGGTCTTCCGGTGCAATGAGGTCCCCAAAAGTACAGTCTTAGTGTCAAATTATTAAAGCCCGATTGTGATTAAAATTCAAGATAGTAAAAAAAACCATTAATGTTATAGGAATACTTCATAAAAGACAACATTGTATTTATCCTGCAGTCTGAAGCTTTGCATTTTGCTCTAGATGAAATTTGAGTACAGTCAATCTTTTTTTTAAATAGTAAGGTATTTCCAACTTTTCAACTTTAGATGTTATATGAATGTTTCATTCTAATGATTCTTACTAGAGGTATTCCCTAAAAGATTCCCATCTTTATAAAACAGTATAAGAAAATGAAGAGAGAGGTTTCAAATAGCCTTTGATTAAATGGGATATGATTACTTAAAGATATAGTAATAGTCCCCTTTGTCATATGATACAAGACCTTTGATAACACACACTTGTATTAAGCAATCTTGAAATGTATAGTACATTGAATTACTTGTAAATGCCTTGCAATTTTATTTGACTCAATATATTAAGGTTTCTTTATTTTGATTTAAAGTTGTGTACCATTGGCAATATTACTAAGAGGATGATCAAGATTATACTAGCACCTTGATGATGTTCCAAAAACCTTGTTCAAATTTTACGTTTGCTTCTCAATGTACCTAAACTTTATTTTGAAGTACTCGGGTGCCCGAACATTTTGTTCTTGTATCCTTGATGTCATCTTTCCTTATTTCTAAGCAATGCATTGATCATAATCATAATAGCATATATATTTATATTGGTGGTGGTGACGATGATCACGAGAAAAAGATAGAACTACAAATGTAGTAGTTTGACTAGAGTAGTAGAACAGCTTGGACTTGTCACAGCAAGTCAAACCAATATCGTCCTTGACATAAGTTGGTTCATGTTACGTTAGACATGTAATCTGAACATTCAACATGCTTTGATACGTTTTATATATAACTGTTGTAATTGGTCATTTCTATAGAATATTATTGCCATAATGGTGTCTATAACTTTACTTGAACTTAGGACGATGTTTTTGAGAAGAAATGGACTCTGTCATTTTATGGGACCCAAATATAAACCGGAGTTAATTTGTAAAATGATGGACTGTTACATTTTTCATTTATACAGGGTTCACATTAAACCATGGAATAACTATTTGGACATCTTTTTTTTGGCCGTCGATTTTTACCTCGGTACTTATTGGTTATAATTCAGTTTAGAAAATTTTCTTGTTCGAATTAGTAGTCTAGCTTGTCGTAAGGAGATTGAAGGTCTTCGGAGTCAGACGCCGGAAAGTGTTCTGCCAATAGAACGTTAAAGATGCGTATCCCTTTTTATCAAATAGGGTGGCCCTCGTCTGATAGGTTTTCAGGTCATAATACGGAAACCCTATCTGCTGATCACAGCTGGCCAACGCGTGTTGAGAGTGCCAAGTTTCATGCACATAAATGATCCCTTTGTTGACCACAAATTTTGCTTTTCAAATGCTATATTTTCCGGCCCTATATATCCACCTTTTCCTTCCTGTGGTCTTCAAAATTTACTGACCCTATAATTTCCACCCATCCCCAATATTTCTTATTACCATTTCATGATCATTATATACTGTGGATTCATTTATTTTCGTGGGTACCAATTTTCGTGTTTTTTTTTTGTGTTTACTGGTTTTGTCTCTGCCATTTCGGACTTTTGACATTCGGATACCAAATTGGTACCTCTGCTTCCCTAAGGGACGGATCATTTAACTTGAAGGGGGGCCTTGGTTTTTTATTTTGGTCAGAAAATTATTTAATTTTCGAAGGCGTTGCGACAGAATAATTTTTTCATTATCATAATTATTTTATATGGCAGAAATCCTTCTTCAGAATATTTTTTCTTACTCCCTGCTGCCAGAATAATTTTTTCATCAAAAATAATTTTCAGAATATTTTTTTAAGGAAATAACCAAGGCCCCCCTTCAAGTTAAATGGTCGGTCCCTGATATGACCTTTATAGGGACTTTAAGTCTTTTTTTTTTAATGCAACAGAAAACAACCGAGTATAAATCATATATTTGTTTTGCCGTTTGCCGACTATCTTCCAATTGGACTGCATTATAAAAAGTTTATGTAAAATAATAATAATGCAAAAAAAAAATTAAAAAAAATCAGGGACCCTAATCTTGACAATTCAAACATATGTCAAGAATGCAAATATGGAGAATACTCAGTGAGGCTGGCATGATACATGTACATGCGAATTGAAATGTGGCGAGGTTAAACTAGTACTTTGTGTCTTATCTTCAATGCACCAGTCAATATAAAACGCTATGAACTTACTTTATGTGATAATAAATATGATATTCATGTATCATTTTATGTACACCAAGTTATCAAGGTTTTATTTGATCACAATACAAAAAAACAATATATGCATCAAGCTAAACAGGTCTTCCGATAATCTATATAATTTCTTTATGTTTCAAGGAAACATATTCATTGCAATAATAAATGTCGTGAATTTGTGATATCAGACTAAAAGCATTAAACCCTTTATGTCTTACACTCTAGGTGGCTTTATCATTCAAAGTTATGGAGGAAAAAGTACAGACAAGAATGACATCATTTATTGTTTGCAATACTAAAGTGTCTATCATACATGATTCCTTTGAAATAAAACATGTAACTTTTAGAATCAAAATTTGCATGTCTACAGAAAAGTGAGACTTACAGAATTAGAGTCTAGAAAAGCAATGTGAAAATAGGATCAAAATCTTATCACATGAATTAGTATGTCTTAAGTATTCCTGTCTTGGTCTTTAAGAAGCGTCATATTGTACATAATACTAATTCTATGCAGTTTTGTAAACCTGTGACGCACATTTTGACGCCAATGCCTAATACTTGTTAAAATTGTTATTTCACGATTTTGATCATTGAATACTAAGTATATGCATGATACGAAATCACAGTATTTTTATCAAATAAAGGTAATAACAAAATTACCGAACTTGGAGGACCAATCTCAATATCCAAGAGATGAGATAAAATAAGGAAGACATACTCGAAAAAATTGAAAACTGCAATGATTCTGACTTGGTACAGGCATTTCAAAATAAAAAAAAACGGTGGGTTAAACCAGGTAATATAGCAGGGTAAACCTCCCTCTTCCATTGCGATCTTTTGGTCCGGTCGTAACACAAAACACAGCACGGTTGTGAAGACATAAAACGGATATTGAGATGATCATCTCAGTACAACACCCAGCCTATCACTAAATAAAACAACCACTAACCATTACGAGTAAGACAATGTTGATTTTTTTAACCAGGGATAAAAAAAAACAGAGGAAGAATTTTTTAAGAGATCGTATAAGACGGATATTCTTGGAACTCTAGTCTAATAATGGGTCACAGAGACAGCAGTGTCGTATAAAAAGATCTGAAAATTGTGTACAAGTCCTGGCATATTGAATAAGTAAACACCGTATAGGCAGATGAAGTAGGTATGTCGCTTTGTAGGTTATGAAAATTATTAACTTAATAAAGTCGTATCTTTGATCACAAATTTATGCACAAGGATGACCACTCTGGTCAAATTTAAGATGAAAATCCAAAAATGACGTGAAGCCATTGGATTCGGTGGTTTCTTTAATCTCTAACTATGGAGGATATATTCATTTACCAAGGAAGCATTGTTGACAGAGAAAACATCATCAATATATCTGAAAAAGATTATAAAGGACTTTGCCTCTTTCAACTTTATTGAGTATCGTAAGAGTTTTTAAAAAAAGTCGGAGAGGCGAGAAGCACAATGAGTGCCCATTGGAATGCAGATTGGTTGTTGAAAAATCTCTCCTCCAAATGTGATAAATATGTTGTCAATAAGGAAACCAAGCATACTGCAAACTTGGCACAATGGGCAACAATTTTTAACTTTGAAAGATGTTTCGGAAAAAATGTTGAATTACAAAGTTAAAACAACAAATTAACAACAAATAAAATAAAACAGATTTAGCTTTTTGCAGTCTTTTGGTCACTTTTAGGTCCTAAAAATGGATCAAACGATCAAACATCTCACCGAATCGAAAGTTTAAGACTTGCTTTCATGAACATTATTCAAGAGACAAATCTATGTACATATGTATCAATGTATAACCTTTTTGGACTGTTTGAGTCTTTCCTTTTTAAGTCTTGAAATTAACACGAAATCCCCATCTCTTGACGGAAATGTATCCTATAGTTGTTATATTATATTATAGATTTTTGTTCTTTGCAGGGCTATCGGAACCTCTGTCTATAGGCTTATTTCCTATGTTTGGTATTTAAATATCCGTTTGAATTCGTAAATGGGTCAACGTTTTGCCTTCCTTTAACATATTTTCTAACACTCTTTTTTTCAAAATATTCTTTTTAAAGTGCAACTAAAACGGTTATAACAACTTAATCTTATTTAAAAGTGTTTATTTTTCTAAGATCAATGCAAAAAATCCGATCAAAATCCGTTGACAAATAACGGAGATATGAGTGTTTTAAGTGCAAAATTTCGCATCTTTCAAAATCTAATCAACGATATTTCCGGAAAAGAATTACATGCGAGCTAAACCGGATGTGACGCACAAGGGGGAACCGAAATCGTTTGCTAGTATAGTAGGAATGTGTTTTTTGAAAGGGGATATTAAAGATATCCGCAATAAAATATAAATAATTTCGGTGGCAATTTTTTACATTAATATTTAAGAAATACCCAACGAACACATTTGTACATTTTCCAGTTTTTAACAATACATTTTACACCAAATAGTATTTTAAAAAGGTAGGCCATCACAAGAATGAAGTTTAGACCTTTTAAAATTTGTATAAAATGTTAAATCAAGGAATTAAAGTACTCCAATTCCTTGGTAAAATCCTATGATTTAAGCAATTATGATTGTCAGATTGCCACAAAATTGAAAGTTTTTACTGCAGCAATCAGTACACATACATGATGCAATCAAAGGAACATATATCTATTTTAAACAGCTGTGTTGTCTTTATGGTCCAAAGTGTTAATTTAAATCATATATGTCTAATATGCAGGCCTATGTCGGAATTGGACGGTTTCAGGATTCCAGTCCTTATGATAATTACCTTAATTATTAACCCATGCTGAGTATGGACTACCTTTTGCGACGAACAAACAAACACAGGTGTGAAGTTAAACGAAATTAGACAACCAATATGTCGGTATAAAAACACATTTTTCATCAAAACATATTTTTCAAATTTATGCTTACATCTAGCTGAAAAAAAACCTGAAATTGTCTCAACTTAGAAATTGTCAAACTATACCCATATATACCTGTATTTATAAATGTTAATTTGTTGTTATTTCTATGGTTTTTTTTTATATTTCCATGCATGACTAGACGGTCCCAGCAGGATGTACCGGCGGCATATCAAAGGATTTTGATTAAAATCACTATAATTCCTAAACGGCTTGGTATATTTTTACAAAAAAAATCATAATTTGGTATTGCTAACATTCTGAAACTATTTACATAATTTATAATGACATAAAATAAAACCATCATGTCCTTAGTGCACATTTGGGGTCCTTAGTGCACTAAGGAGTCCTGTGTGGTGTTTAGACGTACCCGTCACCATAGGGGGGCAATTAACAATTTGGGGACAAGTAATTTCAAACTCGAGCATCTTCTCAAATTCAGTGTTGTATTATCGTATTGAAATAGAAACATAATAAAATAAAATATAGAATTAAATAAAATAAAATAAATAAACTCCTTGAGTCCACAGTATTTGCAATAAATGGCTTCATAGTGTTGGTGGGCCTTTAATGTTCATAGTTAGCGTCTAAAATTTTATTACGTTTACAGTAAAATAAAACATGTTAAAAACATCACGCATATCCTAGAGCATAGTCCCTTGGTGCCCTCTGCAAACAGACAAAGTAAAATTTAGAAGTTCTTCAATATATTGAATTAGTAAAAAGTATCCATTTCTTTTGTTATTAAAATAACATCAGATCATCATGATAGATTTTCTCTTCTGAAACTTCTCTGGGCTGTGGTTTTGCCATATACAAAGTAAACACAAATATGTACTATGCTTATTTATTATCTTTAATTATTATAGTTGTAAACAATAATACAAACACATCACATTGTGTATTCAATTTATTTTACTTAATTATCTTGTTATTCTAATGTTACTGTATAGTTCTGGTCTGTCTTTGTCAAAATTTTTTATATGATATGTGCCACCAGTGGGACAAAATTAGACAAATAAAGAATTGAATTGAATCATAATGCTTCACCTCGTAACATTTGGTACGGACGAACAAACAGGTGGATGCGCCCAAACACCTATATGCAATACGTTCGTAGATGGGCATACACATTTCACCCGCTTACTGCTTATTTTTTTCATGAATTGTCCGACGAACTATGAATCATTAAGCGTGGCCTCATCTGTCAAACTTTCCTAAAAATCCATCATTAAACTAAAAATGTGTGTATGAGTCACAGATGGCCCTCCTGTGCTTAAAATGTATCAGAGTTATGGACCTTAACCTAGAACTTAACCAAAGTCGTTCATGCTTAAAATAAAGGTCACTGCGACTTACTAGAGGATGTTGTAGTGCTACCCAAGACACAATCATCTAGTGGTGGAATATCATTGACCCTCAAAATCTACTATCCGAGTTATTGACCTCAATCAAGAACTTAAGCAAAGTGTTACGGACGTATGTACGGACGGACAAGGGTAAAACTATATGGCCGATCCACATACGTGTTCGGGCCATAAAAATAGCGAGAACAGACAAACGGGTACACGTCTATGCTAGAGTATAGGAAACCATGAAATAATGCTGAATTAGTGAATGCCAAAATGCTAATCTAATTATAACTTGTGATGTCTAAGCTTCCTGTAAATTAATATGTAATTCTTTTAGTGTCGGTTACACCGAAAATATCTGAAAGCCAAGGAAATTTAGAATGGACACACACGTGTCTGTGCTTCTTCCTCAAAACTTCATTTCATGCAACAGATAATCAGTATCATTAAAAAAGAATAAGCCTCGAGGAATAAGCTTCTTTTATTAAATTACGATTTTATTTTATTACTTTTTCATCTACAATTCAACAATTATCACGATTATACTGAATAAAGTTTTGGTGATTAAACATATATGGGTCATATATTTTACATGTTTTATATAACATATTTCATTTCTGGATGCATTAATTATCATTTCATTACTAATAAATTGTAAAGATAAACTACCGTTTGCTATTGTAACTAGTGTAAACAATTTTATCGGTTCCCCCTCTGACGTTGCACAATCAGTGGAATTAGTTACGCGAAAGCGGAAGTTATAAAGGTGAGATTTTAAGAAATTAACACTAAATTGTCAATATCTTTGTTATTTGTCATCGAAATCAAGTCGGGTTTTTTGCTTTGATCTTAGAAAATTAAGATCTATAAAATGAAATAAAGTTGTTATAGGCGTTTTAGTTGCACTTTAACAGAAAAAAGAGAACCTATTTTCCGAGGTTCGACAATACCACAATCAAAGATCTCACGGTACGACAAAATGAATGGTTTTTACCATGTGTCGTGGATTTATAGCCACGCAAGTAGAACTATGCACGTTCAAGAAATCAATTCTAACCGCCTGGTTTGTCCTTTTCAGACTATTGACATTAAAATTTGTAAATTTGTAAATGACAAATAACATAATCATCGGTGATTGCATACATGTTCCTTTAAAAAAATGATTTAAATATAGATATAGATCTGTATATATTGAAAAAAGCAAGAGCACTTTTTTGTTTAGTGCATATCCATGTCAACTCTACGTACTTGAAAAAGGTTTATATTTTAAATTTTCGAAATAAAAATGTAACGTTGCAGACAAATTAAAGATGTAAGCCAATATGTAATTTGATTTGTGGTGAATCCGTCTACAAAAGACTCGAAACCATTCTGCTCTTGCGGCAGTTTTTAATATGTGTTTTATGCTTGGTGTTGACTTGTAACTTTTGACGGCTGATACGCAGACCTGAGGGATTTTATATGGCTTTTCAGCTTTAACTTTTTAAATTTTAATTTCCGTTTAGATTGTAATTACGACAAAAACTATATCCACCTTCTGTGAGTTTGTTTTGCATTAAGTTCTTTCGTCGATCGACCAACATGTTGACATTGCTTCATGATATTCTTATAGATACATTGCATTAGAGTATAATTAAATACTTATGAGATATTTGTAAACTTAATTGAAATAAAAACAGGAAAAAGATCACAAAAGGAAGATATTTTTAAAAGTTTGACGCATGCTTGTTTGAAATATATAGATATATATTTCATCTTTTTTCGTTTGTTAATTCTTCTTTGTTTTATTTTCATAGAAAGTTTTATTCAGATTTAGGAAAAAAAAACCCATTAGTTTCAGAATCGAATAGAAATACAAGAATGCACGAGTAGTTAACATTTAAAAGAACGTGAGTTCATCCTGCCTTTAAAGGTTTGGTGTTGCTGGGTATTTTGGTGTCATCGATTGTTAATATTTATCTTCAAATTTTGATTGTCCCAACTTATTTCAGAGTCTCTTCGAGTTTTGAATCCAATCAAAATTGTCCTAACACATGATGTTATGATAAAGGTTATATTATGAAATATCTTCTTGTAATTTTAGCAAAAGCTTACTTACTTAAAACCGCCTAACACCAACCAATATTTCACTAGTTTATACTATTTGACCCAACCTTTCTGGACTTTACAAAGCTTCAGACTGTTACGACTTATATTACAGACCATTGCCCTCACAGTTATATTTGTCGTGTCAAACTATCTATACTGATAGTTATCTTAAAGATTGTCGGATATTCCTTCAAAAGACGCAATTATCACGTACTCTAAATACTGGCAATTTCCGATTCAAGTTCCCATTTATAGAAATTGCTTTTCTTACCTTTTTGTTTTCGAATGTTATTTTTTGTTAATTGAGGACGTACTACATTTTAACATAATTTCAGACGTATTACAGCACATTCGTTACTCCAATGGGGTCTATCTTTGACTATTTCAGGACTGGATTTTAATTATATGCATTTTATTTAGACCATGGACCAATTGAAGAACAGTGAGCAGCGCCTAATTGCCTTGTTGAAGGCAATTGGCGGCTGTCCATTGTTTTTTTTTCTAAATTGCCGCCTGTTATGTGAGCTGTGTCGCATACACTTATTCCACATCCCATTATTTTCTATCCAAGGGTTGTGTGATTATAGTATATCATGGTCTATTTAATAGAAGCACAGGATTGTGCTGGTCCATAGTTGTTGTCAAGAAGTTCACTAAAATACAGAAAAATTGTTGTCTTCAGGGACAAATGACACCTTGGTTCCTCATTGCTTCTTCATTAATTTTAATTGACCATTGAGAGGTACTCGGACAGATATTTCAAAATTGTATGATAGGCAACATAGTGCGTTCATTCTTCTTTAAACATTTAAGAATTAACTGTAATTCTTTTTTGGTTTATTGAACCATAAGCTTAATTTTTCATGATGCACATTGAATGTAAAATGTGCACCATTAAAAATTTAGTTAATGGCCCATATAAACGAAACAATTATTACACAGTTCATACTTTTAAAAAAAATTATTGACATGTTCGGCGAAAAAAATTAGTAAAATAACATTTTTCCATGATAGTATTAAAAATCCAGCTATTTAAATCGGCGTATTAATATATTTACACCTGTCAATCACATTGCACGTGGCGTCCGTGCAACTGCAATATGTAATAACTTCATTGTTGTATTCCGGTTTAAACTGGATTCGATAATACTTTCTTAACGATATTATGCGTAGTTTAAATGATCGTTAATCCAATCAAATTGTTTTGACTTTCAAAAACAATTTTCTTTCAGTGTCAATGCAGCTAATAGTTTTCTAAAATTTATTTATTAAGATATAATTTATAAGAAGCGTGGTGGCCAAGTAGTCAGTGCACTGGACTTTTAATCACAGACAGGCCTACACCCCCCCTGTGGCTTCGAGTCCCACATGGATCAAGGTTTGCCTGTGGGTTTCATTGATTTTCAGTTTCGATAATTGAGCAATCCTGGCGGCCATGCAAGATCCTATACTAGCAAAACGGCCGTAAAGACTACCGTCGATCTAAAGCTCTTCAGAGGTTATCTTTATTGTTTGACTGATATGTACTCACTGACGTAAGGTAGATTTTCTATACCTTTCACCAGACGTTCTCTATATATATTCTCAAATCATATATTATCAAAATGTTGAGGTTGTCTAGCAAATATTTCCGGAATACGGTTAATAAAGTATTCCCAATCTAATTTAGCGTTTGTAATTAAAAGTGCATCAATGAATGTTTCCTCTATACCATTTCCGTGTTTAGAATAATTTTCCATTCATTTAATACAAGAAGAAATTTAACTTCAATTTGTAAAATTTAGTTTACATGACATTTGCTACGAGAATAATTTAAGGAATTTCGAAGTTAATATTTGTGACAACAACAACGCTATTTTGTTTGCTGTTGGTGTCATTAAGTCATTTCCTTTTTTGTAATAGAGTTTATTACACTTTAAATTGAATTTTGGTCATAAACTGTTACAAAAATGTAACACTATTAAAATTATTATTGTGACAAACATTAAAAAAAAAGCTACAAATATTTTCAGAACAAGATGATTTTGAAAAGCATTATTTGAAATTTAGCCATAGGCGAAACCATTTGACTTGACGTTTGTCTGCCAAAAGAAAGTTTGTATGGTTTCGGCATTTCATAAACCATTATAAACCGACTTTATTTGAAAATTAGGAATTAGATCGCCTAAATTAGTGTAACACCATTTCAACATTACAGTCAAGTAATCTTGAAACACAAAGTAATGAAAATTTATGTTTTGATTTACCAAGATTTCTACGGTGGCAGATTGCGGTCATGAGAAAAAACATAATATCACGTTCCCTCGTGATACCATTACGTTCCCTCTAGATAACATCACGTTCCCTCAAGATAACATCGCGTTCCCTCAAGATAACATTGCGTTCCCTCAAGATAATTATCGCGTTCCCTCAAGATAGTTATCGCGTTCCCTCAAAATAACATCGCGTTCCCTCAAAATAACATCGTGTTCCCTCAAAATAGTTATTGCCTTCCCTCAAGATAGTTATCGCGTTCCCTCAAGATAGATATTGCGTTCCCTCAAAATAATTATTGCGTTCCCTCAAAATAATTATTGCGTTCCCTCAAGATAACATCGCATTCCCTCAAGATAGTTATCGCATTCCCTCAAGATAGCACCACGTTCACTCAAGATAACACCACGTTCCCTCAAGATAGCATCATGTTCCCTCAACATAACATCACGTTCCCTCAAGATCATTATTGCGTTGCCACAAGATAAGTTGAATTGAAAGTGTTATCATAACCACGCAATTTTATCTGAGGGACCGTGATGGAATCTTGAGGGTACGCGATTTTATCTTGAGGGAACGTTTTGTTATTTTGAGGGCACATGGTGTTATCTTGAGGGAACGTGGTTTTATCTAAGGGAACGAGATAATTATCTTGTGGGAACGAGATAATTATTTTGAGGGAACACAATAATTATTTTGAGGGAACGCAATGTTATCTTGAGGGAACGTGATGTTATCTTGAGGGAACGTGATGTTATCTTGAGGGAACAAGATAAATATCTTGAGGGAACGCAATAACTATCATGGGGGACGTGATGATATCTTGATATGTTAAAAAAAAAAACATGGTTACCGTTACTAAAAATAGACCAGGGTGGTCAGACAACTGTTTTTGGCTTACAATTTAAAAAGTATAAGAGACAGATGAAATCTGATGCACCTTTCTGCTTCAGGATCTAAAGGTCTACTAAAGTTTCTATTTGGTCGAATTTGTCAGATGACCCCTTATAGTGGTTACAGCCCCTTAAAGGTGAAAAAATAGCATTTTTTCATGTTTTGCCCTTTAATATGAAAACTATTGCAGATAGAGAAAAGCTGTTGCTTGCTTAAATGTTCAACTCATCTGCTCTACAAAAGTCTCCTTAGGGTCTAAGTTGTCAGATGACCCCTTGTAGGGGATATGGCTCCTTAAATGTGAAAAATAGTTTTAGGCCTATAGAATGAATACTTAAGCAGATAGATAAAAGCTATTGCTTGCTTTAATGTCCAGTTCATTTAGCTCTACAAAAGTTTCCATAGGGTCGGAGTTGTCCGACGACCCCTTTTAGGGGTTGTGGCCCCTAAAATAACGTTTTTTTCATGCTTTTGGCCTGTGGAATGAAAGCTATAGCAGGTAGAGAAGAAAAGCTGTTGCTTGCCTAATTGTTCAGCTCATTTAGCTCTACAAAATTCTTAAAAGGGTGGAAGTTGGAAGTTGACCCCTTATGTGGTTTCAGCCCCTTAAAGGTGAAAAATAGTGTTGTTGAAAACTATTGCAGATAGAGAAATGCTGTTGCTTGCTTTAACATTCAGCTCATTTAGCTCTACAAAGTCTTCATTGGGTTGAAGTTTTCAGATTACCGCTTATAGGGGTTAAAGTCCCTAAAATAATTTTTTTTTTCATGCTTTGGATCTATAGAATGCATGAAAACTAGATAGAGAAAAGCTGTTGTGTGCTTAAATGTTCAGCTTATTTAGCTCTACAAAAGTCTTTATAGGGTCGACATCAAGACCAGGTGAGCGATTCAGGCTCCTGGAGCATATTGTTTTAATAAGATGTCGTCGCTTTGGCTTCAGAAGTTTGAAAAAAAGTCAGGGATACTTGAAATAAAAATGACAACAAAGTTCCAGAGAATAAATTTTGCTACGCCTGACGCGCGTTTCGTCTATTCAAGACTCATCAGAGGCACTCTACCAAAAAATTTGAAAATACCAAACACGATATGATTATGAAGAGCATAGAACAATAAACCAAAAATACCAAACTGGGGAACCAAATTATTACTAAGATGATCAACCTATGTCTGGGGTAGGAGGAACCTAAGGTTTAGACAATTTTGAAATTTAAACGGATAATTTAAAGCTTTGGTGTGTTCTCCAACACAAAAGTACTGGTGCCGGAGCGGGTAACCTCGGGGAATTAAAACTCCACCAGCAGTGCTAAAATTATAACAATTTGTTGGATGATGCATATATCTTGCTTACTTTGCATTGCAGTATTTCTGTCATTTTTGCAGATTTGACACGAACTAACCATATCGTCGCCAACGCAATGGTTGCATTGCAACCAACAAGAATTGCTCGACACTCTTATATACCAAGGTTCACCATTTACAGGAAGATTTGTGTGCTTTAATGTTGTCAGTTTTTTTCCATGTAATCTTGGTTTCGACTGATATTGCATTTGCCTTTTCGTACTTTCGACATTCTCACAACCAAATTAATCGTTTTTATACCCGCTGTGGTATTTGTATTTATAAATTACTGACACGAATTTATCTTTTATTTTCTAATATCTTTTTTGTATTTGAAATATCCGATAGTTAAATTTATTATTGTTTATATAAGACACCAGGTTTCTTTCCTTTTTACTGCACATGGTCGATATCTTAGGTGCTGGATGAGGCTTCTCTATTCAAAGCTTTTGACTTTGAGTACTTTTCATATACTACGTTTTGTTTCTGGTATTCCAATGTTGTGATTCAAATGCTGCTGATGAGAGTTTACTCCTTCAAATATCGATATATTTAGCATAATCAAATAAACCGTTTTTGACCCGTTATTGTGGAATTTGTATTTCGAATGCTCCATTAATACTTTTAGATTTCTAATGTAATCTTTGATTATTCTGATTCTTCTGATGAGATATGTATATTTCTCGAAATATAAGCATTACAGCATAAAAATCAAAAGTTTTGTTCACATTGTTTCTTGAAGTTTTGAAATCACTTTTCGCTTTAATTAAGAAAAAAAGAAAGACAAATGTTTATTTTTCGTTACGAAAAGATGATTTTAAATTGTACCCATATGACATTTTTCAATAGTGGGCTTTTCCCTTTATCGTCAAAAGCTGAAATTATTTAGATCTTAATGGCAACTGGACTATTGCTCATGATTAAGCATACCTCTCTTTACGATATCAATATAAGGGAACGACCGTTTGATTTTTATGAGGGGCTAGAAAAAATTTCTCTGTCCTGCCGTTTTATTTTCGGAAAATAGGAGATAGAAGCTATTTTAGAACTAAGACACGATTATAGAAAAATCTTAAGTCGTGTTCTCGAAGTTGCTCTACTTTAATGTTGGTAATATTTTTAAGATAAAAATTAAAACACCATATTTGATGTCTTTAGACCATACAATCTTTGATTTTTCATTTTTTATACACTATCACCCACTGTATATTGTCATTGTGTATACCTAATGAAATGGTATCATAGATTTACTTGTATTCAAGACATCAAGTTAACTTTTAACTTTTTAACGTAATAGTTATTACATGATGACGTGTTGTGCCCCGACGGCCGGAACGTAAAAAATAAAAGAAAAGGAACAATAGCGTTGAAAAGGTAGAACATGATTTCCGGAGGATGAACCGGTTCAGATCACCCCTGTTAGAACAAAGGAGCTGGGATGTAAATACTTCAATGAAACTTTTAGTTTATAAAACGATGACAGATAAAGGTGGTTCAAACTGGGTCTTAAAATTTAATTTAAGACGCGTATTTAGATAGGTTTAAGGATACTTTCGAGAATACCACCACTTTACTTTTTTCGGGGGGGGCGGACCTAGTGCGCAGATTTTTTTTAAAACTTACTACTAAATTTTCAGCAAAAAAGCAGTCTGTCTTTTTTTCTTTAAAGCACTGTCCTGTCTTTTTATTTCCTGATTTTGACATCTTATTATTCCCCCGCCACTACTTAAAAATCAAATGGTTGCACCCTTAGTTAAAATATATTTAAGATACACTAAAATGAAGATTTGTTTTGGTCTTGAAAAATAAATTAAGTTTATCCAAATTTTCGAACAAGTTTTAAAGCATTTACGTCGTATATGAGTAGAAAGATATACAATTATATATAGCTATAGATCTATATGAAAATATATTAAAAGTATAAATCATGATCGTTTGTTTTTATTGTAATTTGATTTTGTGTATAAATCATCTAAAATCTGGTATAATCCAACTGAGGTTTATCTTTATACAAGAAGTAATGTGAACTGAAACCCCATAGAAGTTAAAAAAATTCTAAAGTCTAAACCAACGCGTATGGGTTTGTTAAGAAATTGTTCTTGGCAAGGTTCGGTCAAAATTGGTCTGTTTATCAAAAATAGTATTTATACATAATTATTCCATTATAGACAAACAAAGTTACTTTGTCCTACAAGTTTGGAAAGGTCGTGGCTGCTTGCACTTTTTTTTGTGTAAAGTCGTGATCCTCATCTCATGAATCTACGATTGGCGTTTCGTAGTGCATCGCTCTGTTAAATTTTCAACTTTGATGTTCTTCACTTAGTCACGTTTTGTATTTTATAAAAAATACGACACATCAGTTCCTTAAAATCATTATTTGTTAATTATGTTATTAAAAAACTCTAACATTGTATGTTAGAGTTTATCTATTACTAAAGTGTAAGGTAAAATGCCGTTAAGTCTTCTTTATTACCAATTTTTATTATGGATTCCACGAATTTTCTCGGTCCTTAGTCTGCCTTCTTCTTAATCAGTCAAAATAGTTTTATTTCTCATT
The DNA here is from genome assembly GCA_963971305.1 of Arcuatula senhousia. Classification (NCBI taxonomy): domain Eukaryota; kingdom Metazoa; phylum Mollusca; class Bivalvia; order Mytilida; family Mytilidae; genus Arcuatula; species Arcuatula senhousia. Next base: position 54,937,139 of record OZ020304.1, read on the forward strand.
TGTATATCAATTTAACTAGAATACATGTATGTATTTCCATACGGATAATCTCATGTTATTACCCGTTTAGATAGATAGCTTTCAAGAAAAAATAAATGTTATAAGATAATTTCAGTTATCATGTATCTATATTATTAAATTAATAGACTTTTTTCTATGTTCGGATTTTATTCCTTTCACATTCTACTACATACTAAGTTTTTGTTAAAAACATAAACAATTAACAGTGTACTTTATCACTATATTATTAAATTAATAGACTTTTTTCTATGTTCGGATTTTATTCCTTTCACATTCTACTACATACTAAGTTTTTGTTATGAACATAAGCAATTAACAGTGTACTTTACATGTATCACTATTGTATATTTCATTTTTCTGTGATGCTATGGGGGAATGGGGGGACAAAACGTTAAAAAAAAATACGGAATATTGCCGAGTTTGATTTTAAAATTACAAATTAACCATACGTTCGTTTCTATCCCCAATATTAAAGCACCCTTCAGGTTTTGATAAAAGTTAATAAAACAAGAAACGTAAGATGATATGCGAAGCAAATAATAAAATAAAAAGGAGTTAGTAAAATGTTTAACTTGAGTCCAAGATATAGCGTCCGAATTCTATCCCAATATTTTTAAAACCGTCCCTATCTGATGATCACAAAAAGTAACCTGAACTGATCAACTTCGATACAGGTATATGGTATATGTTACATTGTACATATTTTAAGCCTTCAGGTAGACAAATAAAATAATGAAACAATAAACGTAACAATAAAAAAAATGAAAAGAAGTTAGCAAAATGTCCAACTGCAGGCAAAGAAATAGCGTTTTAGAAAATTAAAAATTACAGGTCCGAATCCATTATTTTCAAATATTTTTAATAGGTTATGTTACATAAATTGCCAAAATTCACAGGACCGAAACGATTTTAACAGGCCAAAACCTGACGGACTGGTGCTTATTTGTAGATTGCAACTGACAACCAGTTCACCTAAATCTACCCTAAAAACTTTGGTAAAGATACAGGCTCTAAATACAACAAGAATGCTACACGTAGACAAGTTGTAGGGGTTATATTAAGGAGACGATAAAATGAACATGAATTGAAATGATAATGCGAAATATATTGGGGGTGGGGGTATTCACTTTTTATGGTTTATTTTTATGTTAAGCAAAATGAAAAAAAAATAACAGTACCAGTACGGGTAAATGGGCAAAACAGTGGTTCAATAATGTTTTAGTGAGCGACTGAGTTTGTTGGTGTTAACCTCCTCCTCTTTTTATATGTTTAACGAGAGTGGTAAAGGGGACACAAGAAATATTTTTCCCAACACGAAACACGGGGAAAAAATACAGACAAAAAAGAGCACGTACATCTATGTCTATAACGAAAACGTGAGAAATCAAAATCACGAAAGCATCCAAAAATAGACCGTCGAAAATGTGCACGAAAATAAATATAAATTTATCACCCTTTCATTTTTGATAGGCAAAAAAAAAAAAAACAGTACGGGTACGGGTAAATGAGCAAAGAGTGAGTACATTAGGATGTTTAGAGTGAGTCAGTTAGTTGCTCAATATGGGTTATATATGAGGGGGTAGGGCCTTTTTCCTTTTTCGGGACACCGGGATTGGCCATATTTAAGCTCGGGATTCCGGCATTGACCAATTCAAGTTCGGGATTCCGGGATAAAATGATATCAACTTTACCGGGATTCGGGATTTTCTCATTTTTAAGTCGGGAACACGGGATTTTGTAAAAATTAGATCGGGATTCCGGGATCAGACCACCTCCAACACCCCCCCCCCCCCAAAAAAAAATATATGGGCGATAGACATTAAGGAGGTAATGTAAGAACATAAATTGATGAGAAATATATCAGGAGGTGTTGTGGTAAACAAAGGAACAATGAGTGTTGAAGACCACTTGAAATATGGAAATGGACGGAAACACTACTTGGTGACCAACAAAAAGAAAAATAATTTATGTGCATCTGTAATATAGACTGTATTTATGTTAGCCCATTATTGTCAGCATTCAGGTTTTCAGTTCCAAGGTCACATCGATAAAAATATTCAGGCAACTTTCCCCGCGAATTCGCGGGTGCCTTCTAGTTTTCTTTAATCCACTGAAGGTCCTTGCAATACATAATTATGAATGTTGATTTCATGTAAATGCGTATTATGGAGATGATATTGACTTGATGTAATGTCAAATTCTGTGAACTTTCCAGGTTTTATTTTTAACTTACAGATAACTATAGAAAAACATGTTTCTCAAATATTGAAGAAAGTAGTTTTTTCTTGGATGCTGTTTTTCCTATTTATATTGTTGATTTTTAAGACTATTATACAAGTAGTCTCTGATAGTGGATTTTGAATTCAATTCACTGATCATCGCATGTTCTGATCAGTTGAAAACATTTCAGACTGAATAGGAATTTCTCTCTGTAAGGTCAATATACGATAGCCATTTACCCTCTATCACATTTCTCGAATAGTGCAAAACACTTATCCACATACATCACATTCAAAATGAGATGTCTTTCTTCTTGCTTATAAATATGTCAACTCAGAATTTGAAAAAAAAAATAATCTGTCACCATGTAAGAGATATAATTTGGGACAAGTTCAAGAAACACCTGTAGAATGTCTTTCAATATCTAAAATCTTGGAAAAGGTATGGCACACCCAGTTAGTAAGAACTTCTTGGCATTTCATATGACCTTGAAACTGTGAAATGTCAAATGAAAATGAACAGTCTTTTAACAGTCTTTTACTATCGTTGAAAGTGTTGTTACATGTAGTTATATTTTTTGACTCTTCGGATCAGATGGTCATTTAAATATATTCAGTTTCTTAGCAGGGACTCAATGATTTAGAGTGGTTTAAATGCAGACAGACAAAGTTTACAAAATCTAAAAATATTTAATAAATAGCAATATATAAATTATTGGTCTAAAGTTTTGCCACCGTGGTACGATGCACTTAAGTCATTTGATATGCAAATGACAGTTGCAAGATTTTTATCTTTTTTTTCAAGATCTCTGTTCTTGGCTGCCTTCTTTTTTATGTCAAAAAGATTTTTTCTCATTAGTAGATTAATTTACGTAGAATATTTATTTTCAAACTGATAATCTTGGTTTTAAGAGATGGTTTCCAAGACAAACTGTGTGTTATGGAATAATTTAAGTTATAATATATGTTTTTAAAGCTACTTAAATTTCTGTGCCATATATAATTATGAAGGCAGCTGATTTCATGTAATTTCATATAATGGAGAGGTATTGGCCTGATGTAATGGCATATTCTATGTACTTTCCAAAGGCAAAGTGCAATTTCCAATATCGGTAAATGCTAAAAGCACAGTTTCTATGAACTTACAAATAAATAAGTAAAGGAGTAGGTTAAGTAATAGCCAAAATCGGCTCAAAATTTCAACTTAAGAGTAACATTATTAAAATATGTGGGAAATATGTTTTGAAATCTTGTATTTTTAAGGAGAGCAAAAAACTAGCTGTGAAATTTTCAACAGATAGGAGAAAATCGGGCTAATAATCATATGATTTCATGAAATATTTAGATTTTTGACAATTTTAAGACATTTTTGGTGAGAAATCTCTTAATTCAACATAGAGCACACGCATTGACAAATACAGTTTTGTGAAGATATACATATATCTGCCTGACAAATAGATAGGGAAAGAATCAAAGTTGACGACGAATGTGCTCTATACTAATTTGAAGAAAAACCACTAACAAAACCTCAAAAAATGAAGCTAATTTCCAATGGGCACAAATTGTGCTCCTCTCCTCGCCGATTTGGTTTTATACTCTTACGAGACTGAATTTCTTCAGGGACTCGTAAAGAACAAGAAGATAAAAGAGGCAAGGTCATTTAATCTCACTTCCAGTTAGATATATTGATCATGTCCTTTCTGTCAATAACACTTCATTTGGTAGATGGATTCCTTCAATATATCCTCCAGAATTGGAGATAAAAGAGACCACCAAATCAAATTGCTTCACGTCTTTCTTGGATTTGGACCTCGAATTTGACCCATGTGGTCATCCCAGTACAAAAAAATACGATAAAAGGGACGATTTTAATTTTCAAATTATTACTTTTCCTAATCTACAGAGCAATATACCTACTTCCCCTGCATAAGGTGTTTATATTTCACAACGTATTCGATATGCCAGAGCTTGCACACATTTCACAGATTTTTTTGATCAGACACCGATTTCTTCGTGACCGACTTTTGGAGCAGGGCTATGAGAAAATACGTCTCATACGATCCCTAAAAAAATTCTTTCTTCGTTATCAGCCACTAGTAGAAAAGTTCAAAATTGAGTTAAAAGATATGGTGGTTAATTGTTTTAATTAGTGTTTGACTGGTCTGCCGTACTGAGATGATCACCTTAATATCCCTATTGTGTCTACAACTATGTGGTGTTCTATGGTCATTACCGGATCCTAAGATCGCAATGGAAGAGTGAGTTTTGGCGCCATAAAACATGGTTTAACCCACCATTTCGTTTGAAATGCCTGTCCTGAAAAGTCAGGACCATTGCAATCCACCAATTCTCCGGTGTGACTGATTCGTTTTTGTCATTTTCTCTGGACTAAGAGATTGATCATTCAAGTTCGGTAGTTTTGTTATTACCTTTATTTGATATTTTCTGAGTTAATTACGTCATAATAGCAAGCATGTTGCTGTCAAAATGTGAAATCGATTTAATATGAAAAGTTTAGTTTTTAAATGACTGAATTACATCAAATCCATTGAGATAGTACAATTTTGAAAATTTGGTAAAAATATGGGACCAATTTCAGTATGCATACTCCTTTATTTGAAATATTGTAAAAAAGGTATTTTGAGGGGTTTATCCATGTATGTTTGGATTCATGACAATAATACTTGTTTGTTTGTGGTTTTACTCTATTGATTTGCTAACGTACAAGAGAGATGATTGATTTTTCACAGAATATGATTTTTTTACATTTGTTTTTATTACACAAATTGTTACCATCTTGTTTATGTTACAACAACTGAACACTACAAACAAACATTGAAGAAGACAGGACCGTTATTCGTTTATAAACCTGTAATGACCACGATCCGAAAGGAAACAGGACGATCTCTCCGGATAAAACGCAGCTCCTGGTCCAAATGCCACAAAACTTTAAAAAAAATACTTAAGTCTGAGAATATTCTCCACTCATTACTGTGAGAGTTGAGAATATTCTCAGACTTACGAATATTTTCTGCTTTGTTGCGTCGGGGTCTGGACACGACATTTACATTAGTTTAGATATATTTTTTATACCAATGGAAGGAAATTTGGTCAAATTGAAAGAAATTATCCAACCTACATGTCGAAGTACTTCACTAAAAAATGTTCTTATCTTTTATAATCCTTATGACCTTATTAAGATTGAAAAAAAAACCAACAACATATGAACTGTTACAATTGATACAATATAATTTTAGCAATGGATCTGTATGGAAGATGAAAATAAGTGCAATTGACATCGTATATATCATAATTTGATTAAGTATATAAACCCAAAATCCACCTTAGGCTTAACATTTTACATCTATTAATGTGAACTGAAACCCTACAAATGTAATTTTAAAACCAACGAGAATTTTACAGTGTAATCGACATTTTGATTTAGTATATGAATCCAAAAACCACTAAAGGCTTAAAATTTTACCTCTTTTAATGTGAACTGAAACCTTATGCATGTATTTTTGAAACCGACAAGAATTATACAGTTGTATGGGTTTGAAAAGAAGCTTTTCGTGGTAAGATTTTGCTTCAAATAAGTGAAATCTGTTTACTATAATATGAACATGATGTCTATATGCACTTTCTTGTGTGTTTCATTATAAGAAAATATTATTGAATCTATATGTGAACATCTTTAGAATTGTCCAAAAATTTGTAACATTGTCACGGTTTGTGTTATTTTACATTTACGTGTTTATAAGTTTTGGTAGCAATCCAATTGTTTGGAATTTACTCCAGTAAAAAATTCTGATACCGATTCTCATTCTTTGTTCTTTTGTAGAAGATCTGTAGCTCATTTTTGGGATAAAGCTACATGTATGCATGGTGTTATGTGGTGCATCGTATTTCAATTTGTTTACTTCTAATGCTGGTTTATCTTAGTCCCTTTTCTTACTCGTTAATGTCTGGCAACCAAAGTTATAATTATAGGATTTCATGTGGAGTCTGAATGGCAACAATGCCGACAGCAGAGCTTTGGTGTTGCATTAGTGCTCAGCAAAACGAGCGACCAGACCATCCTTATTGGCTGAACAAGGTAGCCATCGTCCGCTAGGTCTTCAGATTATAATACGGAAAATCCTGGCCGCTGACTTATGCGGGTCATTGTGCGTGTACATTGCCATGCATTATGCATTTGTGGACCACAGGCTATATTTTCAGCTTTTACCAACTTCTTCCCTTTTTCAGTGGTTTTTGAAAATTTTGTTACTTTGTTACCCTCCTTACCTCAATATGTCTCATCATTTCGTGTTCATTTCATCATGATGCTGATGCTTATCGCCCTAGTATAACCCATATAGAGTTCACTCACTGACTTTTAAAGATATTCAGAGATTCTACGTTGATTTCATATGCGTATACATCGTTCAATATATTTATAATGTTTCTTCATTCATATGAAAGAAGCAGAGGTACCAATGGGGTATCCGAATATCAAAAGTCCGAAAGGGCCGAGACAAAACCAGTAAACACCAACAAGAACGGGACAAAAACAGACAACATGTAAAACATGGAAACACAAAATAACTGAATATCAATCAACAACGCGAACTCCAGTCGAAACAAGAGTGAACTCAGGTGCTCCGGAAGAGTAAGCAGCTTGCTATAGCACACCCGTCGCGTTGCAAATAGTCCATTCAGCGTGTCAAATCCGGTAAAGAAAGACAAAACAACACCCTATGACAAACCAACATCTGCACTCGTCTGAGAGATCGAAATCCCATATTTGTCTATAAGTGCATGATGTCTTCCGTAAAATTTCTTGAGTGAAGACAGCAACCGAGGAGCAACATAACCCTGTGTGAGCAATTTTTGCGTCAGACGTGTCGCTCTGCTAAGGAAATCGATGTAAGTCCCGCACGCTCTGGAGTAACGAATCAATTGAGATACGTAAACTCCATAAGCTGGAGCGGACGGAATGTTGCTACACAAGAAGGGAAAGTTGACGATTGGAAAGTTGAAGTCATCACGTTTGTCATAGAGCCTTGTTGAAAGTCTTCCTTGTGAGTCAATTTCTAGATGTAGATCTAAATATGAAGCAGACTTCCTAGAATCCGTTGTGTCCTTTATCTCAAGCTCCCGGGGATATATGAGATGGAGAAAGTCACCAAATCGAGAATTGTTTAGTGAAAGGACATCATCAATGTAACGGAACGTGAGGTTGAAAGAGAGAGCTAGTCTACGGTCTTTTTTGTCTAGAAGAGATTGTAAGAAGTCTGCTTCATATGAATGAAGAAACAAATCAGCAAGCAAAGGTGCACAAATAGTGCCCATTGGAATCGCTATTGTTTGCTGAAAAACACGTCCACCAAACTGAACAAATATGTTGTCATTAAGAAAGTTGAGCATGTCGATTATTTGGTCTTCTGTAAATTTGTTCTTTTTCTTAGACTCATTGATGACAAAGTAAGTCTTGGTATAATCGACTACAAGAAATTTGTACCTGCGTTTTCCATTCTTTTTGAAAAAGCTGCTTTTAATCAGCTGTGCCAATCGCGATTTCAGTTGTTCATGTGGAATATAAGTGTAAAGTGTGGAGAAATCGAATGTTTTGATGCTGTTACAAGATGAAACTGATTTAGAGTTAAGAATCTCCATCAGTTCTTTCGAAGTCAAGGAATTTTACGGACGACATCATGTGCTTGTTTACAAATACGGGATTTCTATCTCTCAGATGAGCACAGATGTTGGTTTGACATAGAGTTTTGTAATGTCATCCTTTCCGGATTTGACCAACACTTAATCGATCTTGGCAACGTGACGGGTGTGCTATAGCAAGCAGGAACTGCTTACTCTTCCGGAGCACCTGAGTTCACTCTCGTTTCTACTTGAGTTCACGTTGCTTAATGCGGTTTTGTTGTTATTTGTGTGTGTGTTTTATGTTGTTATGTGGTTTGTTTTGTTGTGATGAGTTTTTGTCTGCCGGTTTTGTCTTTGTCTTTATGGTTTTATGATACTGATCACCCCTTTGGTACACCTTTGCTTTTTTAAAACTATGAGCATCATTAGATTATGGTTTGATGAATGCTATTTTCTTTTTTGGCCAATTCCTCAAACTTGTTTAGAATTTTTTAAAGTACTTGTTCACTTTGTCTGCATTTTTAAGGTCAATTGTTTTTTTCATTTTTAGATTAGAAGTATGTAAAATATTCATTCTGTAAAGGATATAAGCCGTAAACTGTCCATGGACTGTTTACGGTTCATGGACAGTTTACGGTTTATATCTTACTTAAAACACAGTTTATGCATACAAACTTTTATATTCAAACATAACACGAACAAAAAATATATTTTTATCCGTAATATTATATACGTTAAGACTTTATCAGATAATTTAAATACTCTAACTGAACACTCATTTGTGAAGTCTTCCATAGCCAAATTGTTAGTTTTGTGGTCTGTAATGGGAGATGCAACGGGTTCAATAGGTCGTTTTCGAGTTCATTCCTTTTCCGGAAAAAAATCCCTCAATTAGACAGAATTTATCACGTGACTTTACCAGTTTGTAGAGCAAACTGGTTTGCTGCCCCATAGGCTTGTCTGTGGGATTTTAAGAACAACCATTACTGTAATCGGTAAATACTTCAATAAATTGGACAAGTTTCCGTATGTGTGTAGAAATATTTGAAGACACCGTGGCCGAGTGGTTAAGGTGCCGGCCTCGCGACCAAAGGGTTGTGAGTTCGACGCCCGTCACTACCCGTGTTTTTTGTGGTGTATCCTTGAGCAAGATACTTTACTTCACTTGTTCCAGTTCACTCAGCTGTGAATGAGTACCTGTGAGGGTTGTAAGCCAATGTGCTGTGGCTGCTATGGGCGCCGTATGTTAACAGCCGACTTGCAATTCAGTGATCGGGGGTTAAAGTGTAAAGTCGTTTGAATATGCCTAGCGTAGAAAAAGACTATAAACCTAAAACTTTAAAACTTTAACTTTTTAACTTTTAAATATTTCTAAAATCCCAGATTCAATTGTTAATAAACAACAAAGCATGTTTATTTTGATCCTTTGCTCATACATTGACCGGAAGTTTACATGGTTCAAAAACTGCTAATAGCAGGACCATCACCGGAAAAATAAGACATTCCGTCCTTATCTCGAAAATGACGTATTCCAGCTATGAACAAGACATTCTTTGTTATCGATTTAGATTTATAATACACGTTTGTACAATCAGAATGATTTAAATGCACTAGTTAAACACTTTTGAATCAAGCAATTGGTAGTCACAGGCTTAATGACATTGCCTGAGGAGAGAAAGATTCCGGGTTCAAATCCAGGCATTGCAAAAATTAAATGTGTCGAATTTTAAACTTGCTGCATTTCTCTCTTCTATCACTGACTAAGAAAATGTTTAAGTCACAAAAATACTATTACTGACCGTCCAATATTAGATTTAACCAATCCAATTTTAAATAGAAAACAGTCCAATATTAAGACTTAACAGTACTTATCGGTAAAATAAAGTACTGCATTAACATTGGAATGACGTCACAACTGTGTTTTAACTATGGCAAGTTTGTAAGTATTTTAAGAGACGACTCTTAAGTCAAAATATATGTTATAAAAATATTTAAGTTATCATGTGTTTATGTGTTCTGAATCTACTGAAAATCCTGTCCCATAATATAATAAGGAAGGTTGATATCATACAAGTGCTAATTTTAACTATTGACCTGAAATAATATCATCTTCTATGTATTTTTCAAAGGCAAATATTCCTGATGGCATTATGGTAAAGAAACGGATTTCAACATAGATTCAATGAATTAACGAGGAATAAATAGAATATCTGAAATACTGTAAACAAGTATTTTTTACGTCGCCCTCCTTTTGAAGGTTCGAAGTTGTCATTTTTTTATTTCAAAGTTTGATATAAAACTGTTAAGGAATTCACTGCAGTCTGTTGGATTATGATTATTGTTCATTACTATGCCAACCTAAATACTGAGGTGAACACACCAATATCCCTATTAGGTCTCACATACGTGTTGTGTTCTGCGTTACCAGATTGCAATTAAAGAGGGGTTCGGTGCCATAAAAACTGTTTTAACCCATCATTTCTTTTTAAATGCCAGTACCAAGTCAGAATCATTTCAATTTCTCCCCTGTGTCTACCATTTTTGTCGGTGTTCTCTCGAAGAATTGCAATTGATTATCAAAAATCGGTAGTTTTGTTATTATCTCGATAAACTACAAAGATGTAAAGCTAACGAACATGATTATTTCATAGTCAAAGATTTTCAAAATTCGTTTTGTATTTGCACAGTGAACTAGATCCACATTTGTAAATATAATAAGAAATTTGAAAACAAACTTTACAGGACTGCAACCAAGAGAAAGTACATATATTAAAAATATACTATCTGAAACTTACATTTACCAACATAAAAACTCAATGTTTTGCAGTTTTCTATATAATAATCTTATTTTAATTATTCGCGTTGATTAAGTATTGTCCAACATAAATATTTACTTTTGGTAAACTGGGTACTGTTAAACTGAGAAACGAAATGTAACCAAACGAGGCGAAGAGAAAACGAAATCGGGAAATAAAGAAAAACCACTGGTTTTGGCTAAAATTGATTCAGTTTTCTTTTTTTACCAGTTTCGCTCGATTTCGTTTACTTTCTTTACAGATTTCGGTTGCTTATTTTTCTGTTTACGTTTCCTTCTTTACCGATATCGTTTTTGTTCCGCTCCGTTTCGTTTGGTTACTTTTTGTTTCTCAGTTTACCAGTACCCGCAAGTGTTTACATTCTATAATTAGTTTGTCCTCTCTTTTGACACTGCGTTTTTTTCTTCAGTTTTCCGTCGAAAAGAATTCTTTCTGGCAGGTTTTTTGAAAATTTAACAGTTTCTTCAAATGTTTTACAATGTTTTCTTCAAATATTGTGAATTCATTATTTTTCAAAAATTGCCAAAATGATAGGTTCTATGTCTTTAAAAATAACGCGCTGCCACGATTTTCTCATCTCAAATACCAATTATATACCAGGTTAAAGACGGAAACGTAGTGATCAAAGTTTTTCACATATTTTGATATATTTATCATTTGAGATTTAAAACTTATACGGTTTTGTTTTTGCTTTGTTTTGACATGAATGTTTAGTTTTTCATATATGTTTTGATCAATTGAAACATTTCTGACTTTAAAAATTAAGCTTTTTTTTAACATTAAGTTTCGAAAGACCAGTAGCTTTATGACATCTATTTCATTTCGTGATTGATACAAAACATTTCTTAGTTAAAAATTCTTAACATTGAAAGATATTTTTTTCGTTTTTAGATTGGCATTTTCTTGCTTGTAAAATGACAACTCGGAAGTACTATTCTTTAATTTAGAACCAAGATATATCAACTTGGAATCCTTTTGGAACAAAACAAGTTCAGATTACAAAATTTATTGAATTAGAATATTATCTGAAATCTGAAAAACGTCATCCTACATCCTGTGTCGTGTGTTGTTTTTAAGTGCTGACATTTATTCTTGATCTTGGAACTGAGAAATGAGCAGTTTTTAATGCTTTTGTATATTTTGTATACTCTTAAGATTGCCTATGGCATATTTTGGGTTTATTTGTGAAAATAGTATCTTTAAATGGTTTGTTTACAGACAAAGAGATAGAAAACTGTCAAAATATCAAAAGGTTTCATAAACTAGGGTCTAAAGAAACCAAAAAAACTCTTACTAAATCGTTGAGAAACAGACTGGATCGAAAACAATGTAAAGTTATTAAACAACTGGTACAATAAAATCTGAGAATAACAAAACAGTCGGGCGATAAGACTGGGAGAATCTTTCCACATAGGAATTCGCAAGCACTTTGGGATGGCATACATCATAGAAATATATAAAGTTAAGAAATGCCGGATATGAACATGACGGCCTTGATAAAATGAACGTCGTATCTATTTATAGATAAGATCAACATCACTTCGGTCATCTTCGGTGGATAAGTCAATCGCTAATTAGATGGCGTCCATCAAGGAATGTTGATGAAAAAGTCACACGTTTTCAATTGAAATACACCGTTATTTATTAATTTTTAAAATACTTTGAGGGTTGAAAGTACGTTTTTTATTAATTATGAACGATTACTATCAATTTGGTTGCAACATCTTTTATGTCAAAATCGTAGACAATGCCCGTTTAATGATGATGAGCGAAAAATACATACAGGTTTTAGCTATAACAATTATTTAGTTTACTTAAAATATATTAACAAATATAGAAGTCAAAAGTCGAAAGCGAAAGCAAAGTAAAATTTAGGAGCTACGGCAATTCAGATGCTCCATATGGCAATTTCGAGAATTTATATCATCTGCAGTAAAGCTAGGATCTAAAATATATAGTAATGACTGAATTTGAATTTTACAATATGGTATCGGTTGCATTTTTTATTATTCGTGATAATATTGCAATGATATTTGCGACTGCCACATTCAATACCAAAAAAAAACTTTTAAAATTAGATTCTTCGCCTCTGCACCAACACAAACTATACAAACTGAATTTATAAACTAAAAGTCTTTAATAATTGATTTCATTTCTGTATTTTATATAATTCAGGAATAATCTATGAGGGATAATCTATTTGGCTTTCCCCAACGGTAAGGTTATGGTTCTAAATTGAATTCTAACATTACATTGAGAATAAACATCAAATCATACGTAGTATTGGATTTATAAATGAATTGCTTATGGAAAAGAAGAAAATTAAGAACGATTATGGTTATATTTTATTTTAAGAGTAAATCTGATCATAGTTTTATTATAAATAATAAATCCATACAGAAACAATAAAATTAGATGAAAATACTAGTAATGGCTTCCAATATATAATATTCCATTATATATTGGAAGCCATTATTTTCATCTAATTTTATTTTTATTTTTTTCTAGCAAAATATTTTTGTAATATCTTTATAAAAAGCACCTGTGTTTGTTTTTGTTTTATTTGCAACAGGTTTTGAAACCATTAGGTCTTTAACCGATGCTTGTGGACAAAAGGTCTGCGATGGTAAGTGCAAGCCCGGTCGTTAGATTTGTTTGACACGAATTTACAAACAAATTCATAATTTTTTTATCATTGAAATTTCCGATTGTTAAAATTCATTTTAACAGCAGGTTTCTTTCCCTGTACTACACATGGTCGATATCTTTTGTGCTGGATTCAGGATACATGTTCGAACTTTTGTTTTTGTTTTGAGTACTATTTCTTTCAAAACTATTTAGTTTTGTATTTGTATTTTGAAACCATTAGGCCAAAACCGCTACTGGTGGGCCAGTGGTCCCAGAGGTAATTGCAAACCTGGTTGTCAGACTTGTCTGACACGAATTTACCAAAAAATCTATTTATCTATTATCATTGAAATTTCTGAATGTTAAAATTTAAAATTGTTTTAAACACCGGGTTTCTTTTCTTGTGCTTCACATGATGGATATCCTAGGCGCTCTATTTAGCTTCATGTTCGAACGTTTTTGGTTTTGAGTACTTTTCTTCCAATACTTTTGGCTTTGACCTTCCAATGTTTTGATTCCAATGCTGCTGATGAGAGGTTATTCATTGAAAATGCATATACAACAAATTACCTGTTTCTTTACCCCTTTGGTATTTGTATTTTACTCGATTCTTTCCTGAATGCATATACATAAACTAACAGCAATCGATCAATCAAGTTATATTTGACATAACTTACGCTGTATGGACGTTGTAAAATGGAAACAGTCAAATAAATGATACATCAAACGCTCATAGAATGCATTCTTACCTTTTTGTTTGTTATTTGCTTAGTCTTTAAATAGACACATTACAGTTCCCATTAATTCAATCTAAGTGTTACGCAATAGTCAATTACTTAATTTTAACTCTCTATGCGACCCATGGCCAACGCCGATAGACATAACTGAATTTATAGAGCTGTAAATAGAACTCCAGTAAGTGGATGCATTCGGATTTTGTGAAATTATATTTATTAGTATGACATTTACAAGAGCTGCACTTTAATGAAACTGTCTTGGTTGTTATATCAAAAAAATATTACTTTGCTTACGTTTTTAGGTCATGTGAAAACCAGAAAACTAAGAATTCGAGAAGCAAATTGAATCCAGGTATTGATGCAAAGTTGAATTTGTCAAACCACAAGGTCTTAAAAGAACACAAAAGTCAAGCAAGAAGGTATGAACACTAGAACAATCTCTCAACGAGCAGATTTTTAAGCACGCTGGGTCGTACATTTGTGAAACGCTTAAAATTATATCACAAATCACGAATCGCATTTGGAGACGACCAATGGTCGGGAATTTTATGATTAAATATATCATTAAATACAGAAATCATAAGTCGAAAAATGTATACATGTATATGTAACCATTATGATGTATTTCTTCTTATGTGGCAATGTAGCTGTTCTAAATACTATTTATTTTGCCTATTGTTAAAACATAGAATATCTAAAGTAGTGCTATTTGATAATCATTCTAATCTCTGGCCGTTTGAAATAATGCTGTATAATTGGAATCAAAAGTAGTCACAGTTTAAAGAAGCCCATCCGATGTTGTGATTTGACTGTTATATATAACTGATCTGCAATTTACTGTTCTGTTACAGTATATAATCATTGCCCTGTATATGACTGTTGTATAGTTATTAAACTATTCAGTAATGTTAATGTCTGTTATTTACACTATAACATTACTGTTACGTGTACTGTTACGTGTACCAATAGACAGTCATTTACTATAATAACTATTCACAACCATATTCAAAATGTAAAACACTTGATGTTTTTATTTAAACAAAAAAAAAGTGATATTTAAGATAATTTGTAAAATAACTACAATTACACCCGTTTTGGTTAATTCCTAAAGTTTAAGTTCTAAGAAATATACAGGTGAAATTAGCCTAGTCGTCAAATGTGTCTGATACGAATTAACCAATAAAATTCTTTATGCTTCTTGCAATCTCTTCTAGACAAAAAAGACCGTAGACTAGCTCTCTCTTTCAACCTCACGTTCCGTTATATTGATGTTGTCCTTTCACTAGACAATTCTCGATTTGGTGACGTTCTCCATCTCATATATCCACAGGAGCTTGAGATAAAGGACACAACGGATTCTAGGAAGTCTGCTTCATATTTAGATCTACATCTCGAAATTGACTCTCAAGGAAGACTTTCAACAAGGCTCTATGACAAACGTGATGACTTCAACCCTCCAATTGTCAACTTCCCCTTCTTGTGTAGCAACATTCCGTCAGCTCCAGCTTATGGAGTTTACGTATCTCAATTGATTCGTTACTCCAGAGCGTGCGGGACTTACATCGATTTCCTTAGCAGAGCGACACGTCTGACACAAAAATTGCTCACACAGGGTTATGATGCTCCTCGATTGCTGTCTTCACTCAAGAAATTTTACGGAAGACATCATGCACTTGTAGACAAATATGGGATTTCGATCTCTCAGATGAGTGCAGATGTTGGTTTGTCATAGGGTGTTGATTTGTCTTCCTTTACCGGATTTGACACGCTGAATGGACTATTGGCAACGCCACGGGTGTGCTATAGCAAGCAGGAACTGCTTACTCTTCCGGAGCACCTGCGTTCACTGTTGTTTCGACTGGAGTTCGCGTTGTTGATTGATATTCAGTTGTTTTGTGTTTCCATTTTTTACATGTTGTTTGTGTTTGTCCTGTTCTTGTTGGTGTTTACTGGTTTTGTCTCTGCTCTTTTGGACTTTTGACGTTCGGATACCCCATTGGTACCTCTGCTTCTTTTAAATATTTGTTTTCATTGAAATTTCCGATCGTTAAATTCTGAATTGTTTAAAATGCCAAGTTTCTTTCCTTGAACTGCGCATGGTCAATATTCTTGGTGCTTGACTTGGCTTTGAGTGCTTTTCATTTGATACTTTTGATTTTTGACCTTTCATTGTTTTGATATCAATGCTATCGATGTGAGTATACTCCTCGAAATATCGATATAAAGCATAGCCAAATTAACCGTTCTATACCCGTTTTCTCCCCTGAAATATCTTATTTTTTCCAGAAAAAGAGTAACATCTATCTAATTGTTATCTTGTAACTTTTTTAATTAATAAATTTATATATAGAAATTTATGGTATAACAACTGAAACTGAAATACAGTCTCAATATTTGCATGATGACTGAAAAAGATGCTCTGTTAGACAACCTCCAGTTACCTTCATTGTTACCTTTATTGTTGAGCTTGTTTATGTTGTAGTCTTGTCGAGAACAGAAACTCCGCGTAAGTCTGGGAGTTTTCGGTCCCTTTGTTCATTTTGTAGATATTAAACCCTTTCATCCTTTAATTGAATGAAATGATCTAGAATTGCACATGTTAGTTAATTGATTGCATTTAATTGGATATGCTCAGTTAAAATCCATATTTTATTACAATCGTAAACGTTTGAAGAAGTATACAAATTATGCAAGAAGACATGTATAACCGAAACCATTAAAATATTAAGCTCTTTTTGTAATTACTGTTACAGCATTTAACTTTAACACTTCTTGGCTTTAATAATTTCTGCAAAACTCATTCAAAGAAATAAAATTAGCAAAGACAGCTTTCAAATTAAAAACATATCTTTGATTCACTGTCAGGTTACATTTCTTACGACTTTTTAATACTACCTCAATGATTGGTAATAGATGGCAATACTTAATTCGTCATTATTATTGCCCCGTTACATAACGATGGCGAGGATTTCTTGAAATGAACAAAGTTAATAATAGCGTTTTCTGTTGATGTGTCAATCACTAACTTTATTGATATACGATAAGCTAGCGATACTTTCTTTTCACCATTTCAAGAAATATAATTTCTTATGTTCGTTTAGGGTGAGTGTAAAGATTGCATTCTCAAAGAGTCTAAGGTTTGTTAGCCTTAGTTAATTTGAGTATATCGACCACGTTAGCCATTTCTATTGGATGATATGCCTTTATAATTCATTCGACAGTAGATTGAATGGACAGAATAGTATGATACGATTACTGTAAATCACTAATGATACCAAAATCACTATTTGTTCAGCTTAATACGAGTAGGTGCATTAAGTAGTATCGGGTATGGAGCTTAAATAATTTGTTTTGATTCTGAATCTTAATATGATTTAACTTGGAATTTGACTTAATGTAAGATCTGATTTAAAGCGAACAAAATAAACATTGATGATAAAATAGACAAATAGACCAAAAACCATGGGTTGCATTAATGCAAAAAGGAGAAAGGAGGCTTTAAGGAAAGGAATAGACGTTACACCAACTAAACGGACCAAAAACTATCTGAAACAAACTAACGAGATTAATGATACTCAAAACAATGGTAATTGTACGCCAGAACCCGCTCTTGAATTTACGGATAGACAAAAGGAATTGGTGCTTAACACTTGGAAAATTATCCAGGATGATATGTCTAAAGTTGGAGTTGTCATGTTTATGAAGTAAGTAATAAACACCCTCCTTGTTTCCTTCTCGGTGTTGTTAATGAAAGTCTGACGGTGTGTAATTAGAATTTACATTTGCAGGTGCGTTGATTGTTTAAGTTGTAATCTATGGCCACCCATGCAATGATGAGGTTCTATGAATGACAGTATCCTCGTTCGATTTTAGTTTGAACGACGACAAAATTTCCCGGCATGATCTATCCTTTATTTTTATTTCATTTTTTTTTCGGGGAGGGGGGGGGCAGTTTTAACTTTTTTTTTATCGTACCTCCCCTTGATATGGCCACATTTTTGCTGCTTGGAGTTAAGCAATACGCACTCTGCAAGGCAAAATACAAAAATCTCGTAATAACCATTGGTCTATGTACATTACAATAATTTTAGATAATAAAAAGCGAGTATTTATTTGCATAAAAATACATTTATAGAAATTAATGAGTTAGGTTTTAACGTGACATAAAAAACAACTTGCTTGAAAAAATTGTCCAACCACTTTACTTTTTATAGCTTTATGTTTCAAAGAGTTTTCTTTTTTTTGTTAGATAATAACAGCATTTTGGATGAGATGTTAGATGTCGAACAGTTTTGTAAGAATCTTTTTTAAAAAGATTACTTGGATTTTTGTAATTTTGTTTGCTGGCTTAATACCTCCACATGCCTACACCAAAATGAAACTTGGCACATAGATGTAAAATGACACACTATTTCAGTGTGTTGAATATCTTTTTGGTGCAGACATGCTGAGGTATTTGATTTTTTGAAAAACTTATCTGAAATTTGTAAATTTTGGCTGTTTTTCAGTTTTTCATTAAATATGACGTCATTTCACCAATGATTGTGACGTCATGTCAATTGAGAAATGAAAAATTCAACTTGTTTCAATATTACCATTCATTACATTAATAAGCAACAGTATAAACTTTATCAGTTCTCAAAATTTATTTTTTTGATAATTTTGGGGCCAAATAAGCACCTTGTAGCCCCTATCTCTAAATAACTCTACTAAGGTTAACTCGAGTAGGTGAACTGAAAACAGCACTAGCATGACTAGAGTATTGTACAAATGTAGTCTATTACAAGTCATCAAGACTGGCTATTGAATGAAAAAAAAAGTTAGAATAAAGGTAAAGTGAAGTATCAAAATTACTGACATGAAAATCAGAAAACTCTCAAACTGGTACAGATATTTGAACCAAAATTTGCCCCTAGTTTGTTTTTCTAATTGTTACCAGGTCAGTTGACCAATATGGTTATGTGAGTAAAAAAATACCGAACTTAGAAGATGAATACAGATATCAAGGGAAAAGAAAAATTAAAACACAAGGAAGACATACTGGTAAAATTAAAGATCACAATGCTCCTGACCTGGTACAGGCATTTCAAAAGAAAAAGTGGATTTAACCATGACGGTTTAACGACCTGCCAAAGCCCCCTCTTCCATTGCGATCTTTGGGTCTGGTAGTAGCAGAAAACAATGTCATCTAAACCCCGCCACATTTTAATGTGCCTGTCCTAAGCCAGGAATCTTTATCAAAGCTTATGTTTGTATTTAGTCGAATTTATATTAATTGTTTTTGTTAAGAAGAGGGTCTTTCAATGCACTTTAGAATTGGGCTTGAATCATATGTAGTCTTTTTTCCATCCAGGGGCCAATTGAAAAACAGCGAGCAGCGACTGCTGGTTACATTGAAGACAGCTGGCTGTTTTCCATTGTGGATGCTTTAAATTTACGTTTATATTGCAGGTTGTGTCGCGTACACTTATTCCACATCTCATTTTCTTCTATTAGTTATATTTCACCAGTAAGCAGTTTCAAAAGAGACTTGCTTCTATTCAATGTGTTCTAATCAAACCGAAAACAATCGAAATAAAACAATTCAAAGTATTGAATATTTTCAATACATTTCTACAAACACAACACATGATTTCTTTACCATCATCGACAACCTATTGGTTAATAAATTATGACCTTTTCGCACTTATTTCTAACTGTTAAGATTTTTTTACAATTCACGAACAGGTGAACAGCAGTTTAATATCAATTTTTATACCTTAATTCTAAGTACAGTTGATCATATACATCAAATGAAATGTAGAAAATGATTGTATTCCTTGCCAAACACAAGATTCGTACTGAGATACTACGCTAACAAGCGAAAGGCGGTTTTGCTTTTGCCTTTGCTTTCGACTAGGTAATGAAAATTTGACACATGCGATTCATTATTTTGTTAACAAGCATAATAATACATCTTTTTCAGTTCATAATTATCATTTCCATATCGGGATGTGCAAATTGACAACATTTAAAAAGGACAATTATACATAACTGGTCTTTCGGTTTTATTCAATTGCGTTTTACGTATCAATAAGTATTAAGCTTAATAACATCATACAAACTAAACATCATTTTAAATGACATACTAAATACTGTATTTCTATTAATGCTTATACATTAGCTTTGTATAGGAGTAGAAAAATCTAAAGATTCATAAATTTAAGAAATAATCCATGGCCGTTCGTGATTTATTGGAAATTTTAACATGGGTTGCCATTGTTTTCGATATTATTTTACCCTGAGTGGAGCGCAGCAAAGCGAGGGGTAAAATAAACGAAAACAATGGATACCCATGTTAACACATCGACAATAAACCACGGGAAGCCCATTGGGGCGGCCATGGATTATTTATATTCTTATATGCCATTTTTGTATTTTCCGTAGACCTATAGTGCAAGACAAAATGTCTGCCATTTTTGTTATTTTTGTGCACAAAATATATTATGACGTCATTGATTTTAGCGTTAAAGTAACTGTAACGTCGACTCGGTGTATATTGGAAATTTTCACACGGCTTGTCGTCATGGGTTTCTTTGTTCGTAGGCGTGGTCCATATTAGAATGCAAATTTAGAAATTTTGATACACGGAATAGTTGCCAGATAGCCCTGAACGATCGAAACTTGAATCCACATACGTTTACTACTCCGACAAACAGTTGAAGCAGAAGTGGATATTTTTAATGAACTCGAACTCTGAGAGATCGTAACCAGTGTTTTAAGACCTAAAAGGAAACTAAAATTCGGTCAGATCGATGTTGCAGATGCACTTGTATTTAATTTTGGTCCTGTCTCGATATCCGAAAATTTTAGCCACCTTTTTATTGTGTTTCTGTGTTTTGATATCTGTGTGATTTAATTGGTATTTATATATATTTTACTTTTATTCCACCTAAACTCATAAAAAATTCAATGAACTTGAAAAGGTATCTAAATCGAGCACTGAACCAATGCTACTGCCAATTTTTGTTTCAACTTTTGCTACCCTGATCAAATATCAAGTTTGATGTTTTGATTCTTATTCTACGTGACTCTTCCACTTTAAATGTCGAAGTCTAAACGTAGTTTACGTTATTTTTATTAATATTTACTCAACCCTGTCTCTATGAGTTAGATTAAGCAATGAATTGATTCCTACGCTAGTACCAATAGGTTCCTTAAGTGTTTTTTTTCACCATTAAGCTAAGCGTCCCCGAAAGATTCTAATTTTCAAACTAATGTGTTTTTTGTAATAAAAATAAGATAAATGCTTAAATCTTTTTATTGATTTTATTCTTGAGCCCTAACTTAAGATTTAAACATTATAAGTGCATTTGTTTCAAAGAAAAAAAAATAGCTAGACTTTAATTTGTTATGGATCGAGACGACGTCAATAATATAGCAAAACATTGAATGTCAAAAGCACGACCAACAAACTGAAGGATATAACATTAAAACAACCACTTTGAAAAAGATAACAGTTTTCATGCTTAATGTCTATGATGTAAATTATACATTGGGTTTTATTGAGTTTTTTAAGAACGCCCTTTCAAGTCTGTTAACTTACCAATTAATAATGTTTATTGCTCATATATATTTTATGGCTTCGACTGAAGGGAAACCCAATTTCAAACATTACTGACTGTGATTTTCACATTTCAAAGGACCATTTCTGAAATACGACTTTTTGTGAGTGTTTCCCTAAATCTCAGTTGTATTAGCACTGCCTTTCATGATATTTTGTCTGATAACTTTATACATTAATTATTCATATTTTAATATTTGGCATTAACTGTTTTTGGTAAAATTAAAAAAAAAGATAATTGCATATGATTCTACTTTGAAAATTAATGAAACTGCAATAGAGAGTATCACCACATGTATCCTTGTAAATAACACATAATTTAAACCTTCTCCTTTTTGTTGATTCACGCAAAAGGAATGCTTAGGCTAAAAAAAAAATCGTAATATTGCATTGATTTTTTTTCTTAATTTAGTATTTCTAAGATTTCGAGATTAAACATTTTTTTTCAGTGTACATAATCGAGTAAATAAGGTAAAATTGTACTCCAATGCCACCGAAAAGGTTTATGAAAAAAGCAAAGAGGCACCAATGGGTCATTCAAGTGTTAAAAGTCCGATAGGCAAAGACGAAACCGGTAAACACGAACAAAAACAGCACGAAGAAACACATAACACAAAATCAACCAAACGGAAATCAACAACGTGAACTCAAGTCGTGACAAGAATGAACTCAGGTAATCCGGAAGAGTAAGCGAATCCTGACCGGATAAAGACCGTGCTAATTTTAACTGGTCAAATGGGTCTGCCTTTAAAATCAATTACCAAAAAAAGCTGTGTTGTTGCTATGGTTACCATGATTTTTTTTAAACCAAACAATGTGGTGTATAACATTTCCCTCAAATGTTGATACATAATCAAGTGTTGCTAACTCTACCTTTTTTTGCATGTAGCTAAATGGGCAATGTTTTGATAAAAGATATATTTGCAGTGCTAAAAATTACTTTTTTGGTACAAAAATATAGTACAAAACGGGGATATTTTAGCTGCTAGTAACATAATTATCGAGTGGAGTGTATTGTTATGTTCTGTTCTGAAATATTTATAACAGACGAGGACGGACGCTAAATGATGGCACTAGTCCAGATGACTTAAAAAGTAATTGAGTCTAAGACGAACCTGAGCCATCCGAATCATTAATTCAAGGATATACATGTTAACGACTTTCTAAAAAAGCAAAGAAGCACCAATGGCATTCGAGTATCAAAAGTCCGAGAGGGCAACAATAAAACCGGTTAACACGAACGAAAACAGCACGAAGAAACACAAAATCAACTGAATGGAAATAAACAATGCGATCTCAAGTCGTAACAAGAGTGAACCCAGGTGCCCCGGAAGAGTAAGCTGTTCCTGCCTGCTATAGCAAACCCGTCTTGATGCTAATTTCTAATTATGTGTGTCAAATCCGGTAAAGGATGACTAAACAGATTTCTACGATAAACCAACATCGCACTCATTTGAGAGATAGAAATTTGAGATCGTTAAGGATTAACCTGAACGAGAAGCTCTAACATAGTCAACCACCCAGCAAAATGACAAGCCATATATAAATTAATTCGACCTTCAGCTTCTAATGCACGCTTTGTAAAATGTGTGCCGTTGAAAATATGAATCGACAAAGTTTTTTGCGAATCAAAATATGCTGGAATTTGAATTATGATAGAAATTTGCCGTTTGAAATTTTAATTGCAAAAAACAAATTGGTTCCAAACAATATATTTGACTTCGTCTGACGCACGTTTTGTTAATTTACAAGACTCATCAGAAGCGTTTGCAAAATAGTATATGTATATGATTTGTTAGAGCATTGAACAATAAAACCATAATATGCAGAGCTAAAATTGAAAATATGATTAAGATCAACCTATCGCTGGAAGCGATCGCCTATGACAACGTTCGAGCTGGTTAGCTGCAGTTTAGTCAAATGCAAAAATATTGTGATCGTATTAACCAAGAATTACAAAAAGTGCTGAGTTCTTGTTCTGTATGTTACCTAACTAAATTTACATGATGTATCAGCAAACAATTATACTTGCATGCATTTCTTATTTTCACTTGTTTTATCGCTCTGTGTTGATATTCTTTTACCGAAATTAAAGATTGTTTGATAATTACCAAATTATTAGCGAACGGTTTTGCTAATTATATATGAAAGACTTCAATGAATCTTTGTATCTGACATCAAAAACAAACAAAATTGCAGAAACTCTATTTCATCTTGATCTCAGTACATTCATCCCCTGAATGATGCAAACTCCTAATTGCCCTTCTTACAAAGCAGGTGCAAGCTAAAGGTGGGAGTTATTTTATTTTTACATGTGGTTTATGAAATAAATGAAAATGTGGGAGTTAAAGAAAATATTTAGTTAACGAATAAACAAAAAAGATATACTTTCCTTAGTTTCCTAATCTGCAAAGTCTATTGTTCTGGCATATTAACGATAAGCAGACAGTTAGAATGCAAAATGTTATCTGGTTCTTTAGATACATGCAATGGTAAACATAACAAAAAATCTTCACTAGCAGAAATATTATAAAATGATAATATGTAAAAATATCTCAAAAAATAAAAGGAGTGAATTAGTCGCTGAAATCAAATTATGGTTTCTTTTATAGTACCATACATCAGGTTAATATGTGTAACATGTTCAAACGAGAAACTTTAAACTTTCATGACCATTCACCTTCATAAGACCCTTTATACTGTCTGAATAAGTAAGTTAGTTAGTGAGGTTGGTAGTTATTGCTTTACTTAAGATCCTAAACAGTACGAATTCGCCAAAAATCAGAGAAATGAACATAAAAGGAGCGAACAGATGCTGAAATAAACACTATTAAAGTAAAAACTGTTTGAAAGGACATTATTTACATGACAATTCTTGTTTACACTGAGCAATTGAATTGTAGAGTTTTGTTAAGATATACGATATTGAGATGTGGAATAAGTGTACGCGACACAACAAACATAAACAAACAGCAATTCAAAAAATCACAACGGAAAACAGCAAGCAGTCTTCAACATGACCATAGGTCACTGCTTACCGTCTTGCATTGACCCAAGACTTATAATACAATACAAAAGTATCAAAACCAATCCCTAAATCATCAACGAAAGACTCAATTTTTGACATAAAACAGTTAACATAGAATGACAAGGACAAACAAAGGCTTTGGCAAAGTTTCCTGGCTTAGGACAGGCACATATAAAATGTGGCGGGGTTAAACTAGTTTTTTGGATCCAACCTTCCCCCAATTGATAAGCTTGCACAAAGCTACATATAAAACACACTGTTAAACTCAATCGACAAAAGTTCAATTCAACAAGAGAGAACCTAAGACAAAATACTGTACGAAAACAACAAGACAAGGAGGAACTCTCTTGAGAACACTCGAAGTTACTGACAACTAGCTAAGAAACATTTATCGATTGATGTAAACGAATCAAATACATCAGTTCTAAATCCGACACCCCACGTCAAAACAATGAATGATTAAGAGTTGTATCACCATACAGAACCGACATACTTGATCGCTGTGGTGCTTATAAATAATACAGTGGATACAAAGTGAAAATTTAACGTTTTAAAGTTACTATCAAGCTATCAATATTTCTGCCAAAACATACCAAATGCAAAGATTTTACTAAAACATTGAATTCGTATCCTTTTTTCAAAAGGTTTTTAAGCCAGTTTTTAATTTCCATAAGGTTGTTTTTGAATTTTTGTGCTTTATAAACTACATTGCTATAAAAGTCAGGATGAGATATTCCTTTAACAATCAGAAATCTACGTGTACAATCAAATTTTTCGATGAGATGTCCATATTTATGTGCAAATTTTGTAAAAGATTTGACATATTTGTGGTAACGGTAACCTTGTTTTAGCAATTTTTCTGTAATAAAACGGTTTTTATCATTAAAATCAGACACATCACTGCAAATGCGAGCATACCTGACTAATTGTGAAATGTATACCCCGTAGGTACGTCTCCTTCAAGAAACGGAAAAAGAGTTTAAATTCAGTTTTAATACATTACATGTATCTACAAGGCCGATTCAGTAGCGTCCATTTTATTATCTCTTGATTTTACTGATCACGATCTAACCTGAATAATGCAGTCGTTATATTTCGCTCCTCACAGTCGCTACATGAACCTGTCCCGTCGAAGTATGCGAAGACGGATAGGGCTTGGATCATTCGAGTTAATCACGATCTTAATTTTACTTCATTGACTGCAAGGAAAGTACTGCGGTTTCATTTGTATTCGTGGAGTAACAATTCTCCTGGTTTTCTTGGGTGGGCTTGACTTGTGAAATTTGATACCACACGAAAAGGAAATTTAACATTGGTCTGTATGACTTCAAAACCACGAATTTTAGAATCCACGAACTTATCCTTTGTCATCAACCTAAAATACTGTCACTTTGGGAGTTTAGTGAATTAAGTAATTGTTAAGTAATTGTTGTCCGCTGTAGTAGTGAAATGCTATTCAAGTAAAAGACATGAGGACACAAGACCGATCGGTAAAAACAAGTTTTGACTACACATGTACCACTGAACAAATTAGAGAAGGGTTAAACCGGACAATTAAACCTCCGGTTGGAAATCCTTTGGTCGTTCTTTGATCGAGATCTGGTGATGTTTAATGTGCAAGGAATATGATATTTTTACCAATATGCATCATTGTTGTTTGCGATCAGTTTTTCGACATTATTGCCTGATAACCTGACATTCAAGATGAAAGGGCTTCACCATTCAACCAACCTGGGAGCACATCACAGTAGATGTGTGGACAAAGCGACTTGACCAGACGCCATTTCTGCGCCCTTTTTTACTTTTAACGACAAGTTTAGCTCTGCTGTGGACCTTTCAAACCTAGTTCAACCAGCTTGCGTTCAATCTTTGTTTAACCTGTTTTTTGTTTTCATACAAATAGAGAAGTGTCGTAAGCTCTTGTGCCTTAAAGATAATGATTAAGAAACACCACTTTGTTGTGATCAAAATGTGTTTATCCTAATATAATATAGTATATTAATTCATCTTCTTCCCCTCTTGTTCACCAAAATAAAAATATAGATTTTACATGTGCCTGTCCTAAGCCAGGAATCTTTGACCAAGCTTTCGTTTGTACTTGTCTTTTTGATGTTATCTGTTCCTTGTTTAAGAAGGGGGTCTATCTGTGACAATTTCAGGGCTGGATTTGAATAATATGCATTTATTTAGACCATGGGCCAATTGCAGAACCGTGAGCAGTGCCAAATGGCCTCGTTGAAGGCTGCTGGCGGTTGTCCATTGTGGTTTTTCTAGATTGCCGTTTAATTGTTGGCTGTGTCGCGAACACTTATTCCACATCTCAATATTTTCCATTGACAGATTTCAGCATGCAGTTATTATATCAATAAACAATGTAAAATCGAAAATGATTTTCACCTCATTTAAAAAGTTGTACTACAAGAATATTAGTTCGCACCATCAACGTCAGCAAATACTCAGTACTACAATATAATATAATAAAGAACACTTTACTTTCTTTTCTCGAAGGTTACTTTCTTTATGTGTTATCCATTCTTTTGTTGTTAAAATATCACCCTTAATTAGATTTTCTATGGGAAATCAGATAATTACAACTTAACAGGGAGATAATAGAATATCTAAATGATAACTTTATTTGATAAAAGAAAATGTTAAGATACTGAGAAAAAGCTATGTGTCGAAAAAAATATTCATTTAGTTTTAGAAGAAGGCAAATAAGTTTTCCACTTATAGAACGATCTTTTGTTATTAGTGACAGATTTGATGAATTATAAGATTAAGATTTTGTTCTTGAAACAGGATTCCATCTCATGATCGAGTGAGCTGATGATATATTACATGTTTATTTCTGAGAATCGTTTTCAAACAGCATAATAGCAGTGTGATAATTCAATATATTCTTATAGATGGGGTTTTGGCTCAGTATTTCTGAGGCTGAGTTCCAATTTGTTATATCAGGCGCATGTGGCATCGCCAATTAACCACTTACCCTACCAGAGTGCCCTAATTTACTCCCGTTCGGATTAAAATTTGCATTGTTTATGCTTTCTTTGTGTATCCTGCTTAAGTTTGCATTTTTGAACTTCCCATAACCAAAAAATCTGGTTATGGGAAATACCCTATAAATTTGTCTTTTTTTCTTGCACTTTCGGGATTTTAAGATATAAATAAATATACATGGTGAGAGTATTTGTGAGATTTCATTATATTTTCCAGTGTAATTTGATTTCTAAGTTTCGCACCAGTTTAAACATTCAAGGTTTAAAGGTTTTCTTGAGCACCTTATTATATATAGCTATTTGGACCATTCCAATAGTTGTTGTTGATCTGTGCCAAGTGGATGAGCCAAAATCTTCAATATTTGGCTAAACTAAACAATACTTTTTTCCGCTATAATCATTAGCGATTTGGTTATTATTTTCATTTCATATTGATAAACTTTTTCTCCATCTTCTGCAATGCAAGTTTGCAAGTATGAAGTCTTCGAGGATAGGAACACAATTTGTACCAAGTGGACTGCCAACTTGTTGTTGAAATTTTCTAGACAAAATGAAAAAAAAATGTTGTCAATTAGAACTCATTGATATAGCAAACTTGTTCCATGTTGTAACAAATCTTATCTTTATAAGATGTCTTAGGAAAATATGTGATTTTATTTCTTTCAATCTTAGTTTTGTATCAGTTCATCCTCTCTTTAGCATTTTATGATCTATTTAGGCCTCTCCAATAATTGTTGAACTTTGCCAAGGGGAAGAGCCAACATCTTCATTCTTCAGCAAAACAAAACATTTATATTTCAACTCTGCTTTTTTCCGATATAATTGACCATCATTAGAGATTTGGTTAT
Organism: Arcuatula senhousia; assembly: GCA_963971305.1. Taxonomy (NCBI): domain Eukaryota; kingdom Metazoa; phylum Mollusca; class Bivalvia; order Mytilida; family Mytilidae; genus Arcuatula; species Arcuatula senhousia. Next base: position 54,965,678 of record OZ020304.1, read on the forward strand.
TATTCTCATATCATGCCAAACGACTATGTTTGTTTGCTCTCCAACCCCTTTAATAGCCACTGTACCCATTCATCTCAAAGATAAATAACTACTAAGTGTGATTTTTCCTTTTGAGCTCTAGTAAGCGTATAAATGAACCAATGAAGCAGATATAATTAAAGCGATGAATGGAAAGCAAGGAAATCCGAACGATGATTTTAGAGCCAATTTATGACAGACAAAATCACCACAAGAGACTACATAAATGAATGATTAGCAAGCTATTTCCTCTTCAATGATCATGCTGCTGTATAATTGATGCGTTTTTTATTTTATATCCCTATTTGTCTATAGTAATGTTAGGAAGTATATTTAAAATGGACAATATCTAAAGTCATTTTTATATATTTCAATTATTTGTTCGAGGAAGCAGAAATGAGATCAATGATATTGAATAAAACAACAACGGCTATAATAATTTATGAATTTAAGCTGAAGGAGTATATGGAATGAAATAAAATGTTATGTTTAATAGAAATTAAGGGGTTGTGAATTCGTCAGAATTGTTAAGGATAAAGTGGATACAAATTGTTTACTGAATGTTGCTACACAAAAAGTGGTTGCTGGACCAGGGGGTTCTTCAACCCCTACTCTCCAGCCTTCTTTTCCTATACACCTAGCTCACCTAACTTTGGTACATGTATTATTTAATCCCTTGCATTTGTAGGTTTTCCTTCCGTTTCTCGCTTAACTTATCGGTGTTTCATTTTTATTTGTTGTTTAAGTCGTAGTTAACAATCTTTTCAACTTATGTTGGTTTCTATTCTTCAAACATCCCTACAGAACTCTTGCTTTGTTTTCTACGAAAGACCGCTAGTGCCATTAGTTCTTTCATATTTCTCGTTTGTAACTACAAATATCATAGTTCTTTAGTAATTTTTTTGTCTGGAACTTTGTTGTCATTTGTATTTCCCAGTTGACATTTCACAGTTCCAAATTTACATTTCTCCCTTCCAGGTTGACATTTATGACTTCCAAGTTGACCTTTCTGACTTCCAAGTTGACATTTTTCGGTTCTTACGTCCAACTTGAAACTATGATATATGAAGTTCCAATTGAGAAATGAGAAAGAACTAATGGCACTTCCAGTCTTTCGTAATTTTCTATGGATGTATACCTAATCCAGTTTATTCCTAATATAACTTTTTCGTCTTGTGTCAGTTATAATTTAGCGTAGAATAAAAATGTAAAACAACTCATCCACAATAACTAGAATGGCGGTCTTCCATGGAGGACGTGTGTCGCCAGCGTCTTAGACATTCGGTAAACAGGGGTAGCAATGTTTCGGGCATACAATTGATTTACACCTTATAGTACATGTACTACGGGATGAAAATACATTCCAAAGACATGTAGTTGACCAGAAAACTGCGACGAAAATCTTGCATTTATATGGTCATAATACAAAAAAAACAAGAAGTAGCAATTTTCGGGCATAAAATCGCTTAACACATTAGAGTACTATGGGATGAAGCTACATGCCAAATAGCAAGAATCTGTGGCATGTATATGCCTGCAAAACTGTGATGGAAATTTTGGTAACGCCACAGGACGACGACGCAAGACGACGGATGATGCCAAAGTATCCCCTATGTGTCGCTTCTGCAACATGTTGCAGGCGACATAAAAATGGAATGATTTTGTATGAAATGTATATCTTTTCTATTTGGACAATTACTTCATTTTAGACTAAATACCATTATATATGGACAACCCTTGACGTTGATCAATGTGTTACTATGTTATCTCATTTCTCCAGGTCTTTAAAAAAGAAATGTATATATACTTTATTTATAGATGTCTAATTGTAGCTCATAGTTTTCAAATGATAAATGTGAATTTACGAGTTTAAAAAAGTCATAATTGAATTTTTACCGAATGTGTTTTCGCTTTTCGTTTGATTAAGTAAATGTCACTTTTACAAAGCGGAATCTATTGAATTTCTGTCTTTTCATAGATCATAACGATAAATTAAGGAAAACATATCATAAGTTAAATAAGCATGCAATATTTTATTCCTTTCTGATTGATGCTTTATCATTGCTTTATAATAAATTGCCTTATGTTTTCGATAAGATGGACTGCAACGAGCACTACAAACAAATTGTCAATACAGACTTGTTACATTATGAAGCAAAATGTCAAAGGTTTTTTCCTAGTAGATCTTGCACAATTTTTGTTTTAGCTTTGTTTGACGTTATATGAATAAAACACTATTTTCCCTGGTTATTACATTGATCTATGATTTCTGAGAATTGCAATAACTTATTCATCTCACTAGTTTCTGATTCTAACTTAGGACGCTAAGGGAACGATCATTTAACTCGTTGGGGGGGGGGGGGGGGGTTCTTTTTAGCTCACCTGGACCGAAGGTCCATGTGAGCTATTACCATCACTTGGCGTCCGTCGTCGTCGTCTGTCGTCTGTCGTCGTCTGTCGTCGTCGTCGTCTGTTAACAATTTTTCAAAAATCTTCTCCTCTGAAACTACCAAACAGAATTTAATGAAACTTGGTATGAATGATCCTTAGAGTGTCGTGCACCAAACTTGTGTTTTGATTTTTAATCCGTTAAAAAACATGGCCGCCGTTACTAAAAATAGACTAGGGGGGTCAGACTACTGTTTTTGGCTTATAAATCAAAAAGTATAAGAGATAGAGGAAATCTGAGGCCACGCTACTGATTCAGCATCAAAAGCTCTACAAAAGTCTCCATTTGGTCAAAGTTGTCAGATGACCCCTTATAGGGGTTACGGCCCCTTAAAGGTGAAAAACAGCATTTTTTCATGTTTTTGGCCTACAGAATGAAAACTATTGCAGACAGAGATTAGCTGTTGCTTGCTTAAATGTTCAGCTCATTTAACTCTACAAAAGTCTCCATAGGGTCGAAGTTGTCAGATGACCCCTTATAGGGGTTACGGCCCCTTAAAGTTGAAAAATAGCCATTTTTCATGTTTTTGGCCTACAGAATGAAAACTATTGCAGATAGAGATTAGCTGTTGCTTGCTTAAATGTTTAGCTCATTTAGCTCTACGAAAGTTTCCATAGGATCGAAGTTGTCAGAAAACCCCTTATAGGGGTTACGGCCCCTGAAAAATGGCATTTTTTTCATGTTTTTGGCCTACAGAATGAAAACTGTTGCACATAGAGATTAGCTGTTGCTTGCTTAAATGTTCAGCTCATTGAGCTCTACAAAATTCTCCATAGGGTCGAAGTTGGCAGATGACCCCTAATAGGGGTTACGGCCCCTGAAAAATAGCGATTTTTCATGTTTTTGGCCTACAAAATGAAAACTATTGCAGATAGAGATTAGCTGTTGCTTGCTTAAATGTTCAGCTCATTTAGCTTTACAAAATTCTCCATACGGTTGAAGTTGTCAGATGATCCCTTATAGGAGTTACGGCCCCTGAAAAATAGCCATTTTTCATGTTTTTGGCCTACAGAATGAAAACTATTGCAGATAGAGATTAGCTGTTGGTTGCTTAAATGTTCAGCTCATTTAGCTCTACAAAAGTCTTCATAGGGTCGAAGTTGTCAGATGACTCCTTACAGGGGTTATGGCCCCTTATAGGTGAAAAATGGTGTTTTTGGCCTATAGAATGAAAACTATTGCAGGTAGAGAAAAGCTGTTGCTTGCTTAAATGTTCAGCTCATTTAGCTCTACAAAAGTATAGGGTCAACATCAAGACCAGGTGAGCGATTCAGGCTCCTGGGAGCCTCTTGTTTCTACTAAAATATTCTAGATTAGATTTTTGATGCCCAAAAAAAATGGCAGCAAAGGTAAAGAAAAAAATTGTTCTGTAGAAGGATTTCTGCCAATTAAATAACGTTAATAATGTAAAAAAAATGTCGCATACATCAATTTCTTTTCAAATATTTAACCATTTATTCAATTTATATTCGCTGCTCATTTCAAAGGGTTGCTGTCAAATCATAATGCTTTAAAAACAGCATTGTCATTTAAATTGGGACTTAAATTCTAAAATGAACGGGACTGTATTTGTTAAATATTGACAAGCCTAGTTTTTCTTTTGTGTGTTTTTTGTTGTTGTGCTCGTTATCACTTCGAAATTAGTGCACGTACTATCTGTGCCATCGATAATTCTTATGTGTTCATGAATTATGGTACCTCTACCATAGAGACTTTTGCACTGAAGACCAATCCTATCGGTTTCATATTTGATTTTTTTCATTATTTGATCTATGATCATATTTGTTTAAGCACGAAAAGAGAGTTATAACTATAAAATTGTTTGTTTAACTTTTCTACATCATTATCAACAATTTCCCGTATAATATCGTTGAAGTTAGTTCACATATTCTCTCGGGACATTCACAAAATTACGATTTTTAAATTATCTTTTTCCCAAGCCATTGTTTAATCTTTCTGGTGCTTAGGTCTAATCGTTTAGTTGAAAGCAAGCGTGTAGAAGTTTATCGCGTATAACTGAATAAACAAGAAGAGCCTAATCTACAAGTGGGCGCTAATCGCCATACCTACATCAAACACGTCCTATGCTATCACCATGCTTGGTCAACCGATGTGTTAACTTCAAATTATCAATGAACGGCTTATCAATAAAACATTTTTATGTTTTATATCTTTCTCACCATTTGCCTGGCTACAAATCAGACAAACCTGTAGAGCCTTATTTGTTTCCTATATTCTGCTCAAGATCGATGCCATTTATACTAATAAGTTTATTACAAGAGATGGAATTAGTTTTCTGTCATATTTTGGCCACAAAAGTGTGGGAAAGTGACTATAAGCTTTTGTTCAGAACTGCAGTTTAATAACGTGTAAACATCTTTAGAAGGAAAATATATGATTCATAAATTGTTTTTTTTTCCTGTCCTGTAATGGAACAATAAAGTACTTAAGACATAAAATAGTTTACCAAAACAGTACATGCATGTACATATAATTGAGACATAAGGCACATATACATGAACTTGTAAATGTTTCAAATTTAGTTCAAATTTTACAAACAGGGTAATGTGACCTGGCCACTTGACCAACAAAGCGATAAAATGCAGAAGTCCTTCCACCTTGCATACCGCAGTCCTTTTTTTTCAAAACCCTGACTGCAATCTAAAGTGCATCATAAGTGGTAAACGTACTAGGCTAACTGGCCTAGCCGACCTTAACCATTGCTCCATTCTCCAGTGTCAGTCTGTTCGTTAACCCTATTTGTCTTGTGTCGCCATCAAACTTCTCACTTCGTCATCATTTCACATTCATGTTTACCTCTGCGATATGGCTGAATTCGCCTTTCTAGATACATATTTTACACGAGTCTCCATAACAGTTTTACAAAGAAGTTGAGACATGTACAAAAAATGTATCTATCTGTACAATATTTATGAACCTTTGAGTCCTAAAAAGAAGGATTGTTTTTCTTTGTTCTTTTCTAACCTTTTAATTAAATCATTTTACGTAAGCATCATACCAATTGCGTTATTGATATGAAAATATAACTGTTCAAAGACAAGCTCCAAAATGTTTTATATTTTGAAGCTTCAAATTTTACTACTCAACAAGTGTTAAGTGAAATGTCTTCTCTACTTGTGGCATTTTGTTAACATGGGTTATTTGATCATTCACATGAGTTTTTGATTGTTTAACAATAAGTTATAACAGTATTAGAAGTGGCAATTAAAACGTTTCCTATGCATTTTCCCTTCATAGGGAGACCTTAACACATAAGAGAAAGACAAACAACGAACCATTAGACTTATGGTAATCATTACCCTTTTACTTCTATAGATAGGAAGCACTATTGCTTGTTTTCTCATTTATTTTCCAGAATTATATATTTTGTTAATAGCATTGGTTTTAAGCCATCAGTAACGGATCATTTATACCGTTATTATAGAACATCCCTCTTATTTTATCCTCATTGCTCATCGGTGGTAATGAGACATAGAGGTTTTTTTCCCTTGCTTGTTTTCAAAAATATTTGATCTTATATCAATAGGAACCAATTCTCCATTTCACAGAGAACATTAGATTCGTCGGAGAACCAAACAATATTTGAAGTTAAGTATAAATATTGTACTTTCCCACAACTGACTTCTATCTTTTAGCTTGTGTACTTGTAAATTCCTGATGTAGATTTGTAATTCTTATCTGCTTATTTTAGTGGACTTTATATACTTTTTACCGATAAAAAGTAACTTACAAATCATTTAGAATAGTTTGACAAAAAGTCAAATTGTTCCATTACTGCACTGTATATTGTTCAATAAAAAAATTCTCCCTGCACCAGTTCACTTAAATTGGCTGCCAGAAACGGCCATTTCAGATCAAGTAACACTAGATGCATCTTAACAAGATACTTGTTAAGCCTTGTTAAGACATTCAATTCTTTCAAGACTTCAAGTTAGCCTCGCAGCAAATTCATTATTATCTTAACGAATCTGAAATGACTGCAAAGCACTTCGTCTTAACATGTTTTTAAATCTTTGTCGTTTAGACATATTCAGTATTATATCTTTAATTATTTTTATAGATGTGTCTCAAATGGCCACCCCAAATAGCTGTCGTAAAAAATCACTTTATTCCCCACCTGCTTTCAATTTTTATAGACTCCTTCCTGTCCAGGTTGTAATCATATTTGATATTTCAAAGGAATTGAATTTATTTCAAATACCATTTTTAATCAATTTTCTATTGAATCATCCAGTTCTATTTCACTTGAGACCCAAGCAATCATTGCAGCTTCCTGTTTAAAACATGAACAGTCATTTTTTTATTTGAAGCGATGTCAGTTTTATTTTTTAAAGAATATGACTAATGAACAAATTACAGTGCTCTCTACGTCAAGTCACCATAGAAAAAAACTTTATATACAAAATTCAAGGATATTCCAATCAATTTATGAATAATGGTATTAATAAGTTTGATGAATCTGCGGGATAATTTTGCTTAAAGTTCAAATGCCTTCAGAATTAATAGGTTCTAAGAAACTGATAATATACAAAAAAATTAAAATCAGGAGATTTATTTGGTTGAAGAGTAGCTCATTAGTCTTATACAGAAGAGTTCAATAACATAATATGACGATTATAATGTCAAGATGATATTGTACCGACTATAATTTATGGAACGCCATAGCTGCCTTATGATGATGAGTTTTATTATGTGATGGTACTTTGTCATTATGTGATGATACTTCTTCATTATGTGATGGTACTTCTTCATTATGTGATGATCATTTGTCATTATGTGATGGTACTTCTTCATTATGTGATGATCATTTGTCATTATGTGATGGTACTTCTTCATTATGTGATGATACTTTGTCATTATGTGATGGTACTTCTTCATTATGTGATGATACTTTATCATTATGTGATGATACTTCTTGATTATGTGATGATACTTTGTCTTTATGAGATCAAAGTTTATTATTATAAACAGCGCTGAAAATAATAGTTATTTCGCAGTTTTTCTGTGTATCCACCCCACCCCCCAAAAAAAATCGTTTCCAAAGGGTCGCTTTCTCGAATTCAAAACAATAACCAAATTTGTAATTTATATATATTAAAACTTTGTAAACAACATTTTTCTTCTTTAATGCGGTTTTACTTAAAGGTTCATTAACATGTTTTTTTTTAGATCTTTATTTTTAGCTCGGGATTTAAATCTATGTTTTAAACTGTTCGGATTTTAGCGACTTTCATTAAAAAATACAATCACTAGAGGTCGCGTCTATCAACACTAGTTAAAAAACAAAGTAATTAACCACTAAAGAAGAAGAAATGTTGTTTACAAAGTTTTGATATATAAAAAATTATGTATTGGTTATGGATTTGAAATACGAGAAACCGACCATTTGGAAACTTTTTTTTTGGGGGGGGGGTGGGGATACACAGAAAAACTACGCGTCGAACAAAATGTTTGTCATAAGAAAAGAATATTTTTTTAGCGCTGTTCATAATAATAAACTTTGATCTCATAAAGACAAAGTATCATCACATAATGACAAAGTATCATCACATAATGAAGAAGTATCATCACATAATGACAAAGTATCATCACATAATGAAGAAGTACCATCACATAATGACAAAGTATCATCACATAATGAAGAAGTACCATCACATAATGACAAAGTACCATCATATAATGACAAAGTATCATCATATAATAAAACTCATCATCATAAGGCAGCTATGGTGTTCCATACTAATTGGGTATATGCACCTGTGTCTATTATTAATAAATATGGCTAATAAAAGGAAATATCTTTATCTTAGAACAACAGAATTTCTGCTACTTATAAATTTTGATTCTTACATATTCATGATATTATCATCGGGGATTGATATTTAATTAAACTTGAACAATCATCAATTAACTTTTTATTTATACTAAAATTGTATTATGTAGTTCGTGTAGTTTTCAGTTGCACATACGTTTTTTAGATTTATGTAGAACTTAGAATTATGTTATAACACCCAGAATATTATTTGGCCCAAGCTTAATACAAATATTGACTCTCTCTTACAAAGTTAAAATTGCAGAAAATTTATCGTATTGACAAACTGAGAAAGGACAAATACAGAACAATAACATCGTGTCTGACAAAATACAACAGCATTTATACAGCACAGAACTAATGCATATTCTTCAGATGTGTCCGGTCCATTAATGGTTGCATTGGCCCAATGGTTTGGCAAGAAATTATGAAAGTGCAGGAACTGTTCACACTTCCGGAGCGTGTATAGTTTCTCTGCAGATTCTGGAGTTGATTATTAGATGGCTTTTTGTTTTCCGGTTATGGGTCGACGTGTTTTAGTGCTGCATTTGAAAAAAAAAGATCTCATTTAGAGACGAAAAAAATACAAATAGTCAGCAAGACTTAGAGCTGAGGGAAGCCAGAAAACATGAAGTCTTAGATAATACATGTTTCGAAATGTATTATAAACTAACTAATGAACTATTAAATGCAAATACTATGTATCCAAATAGAAATATTAAATTTATTCTGGCATTATCACATATTTAAGCTAACCTTGGAGGTTGTTTTTTTTAACAAACAAATGCATTTAAATCAAGCTACCGAGACTATTGAATTCTAATATGGAAAACAAACATGAGAATACATATAATGCAGATACCATTTCCGTAGAACGGATTCAGTCAGTCAAATTGCCATTATAATTAAATGAAAATAAAGTTCTTAATAATACTGCATAAGTACAGAATTGCTTGAAAGAATCTTGAGTTCATTTTAGCGCTGATGGTTTTTTGAACGACGGGTCGACGCGTTCTCATGATCAATTTTTATTAACAATTGGTATCATTTTAAAACGAAAACCATGAACAGTCAACACATTAAAACTAAAGAGCGAAGCAAAGAAACTGGATGTTTCTAGTAAATCTAACCAACTATTAAATGCACATATCTTGTATTCAAATGAAACCTATTTTAGCTAACCTGGGAGGTTTTTTTTAACAAAAAATGCATGCAAATGAATCTACCGGCCGGAAACTATATCGAATTCAAAGTGAAGTTGGAAAACCAGCACAAATACGTATATGCAAAGACCATGTCCGTAGAACGGATCCATTCAGTTAAAATATAAAATGTTTATTTAATGAAATTAAAATTTCACTCATACTGCATGCTGGTATTTTGACAAAACTGAGCACTGCTAAACGAATAATTGAATATATTTACGTCTCGAGAGGATACTCATTTGATCCAACAGCTTTCAATTTGATTTTCCATTAGTTTTAACAGAATTGCCAGTACCATTCGCCTTGTCTTCACATTTTGCCATTAATTGAGGATTTATGGAAGAAATGAGAATTATAGTCAAGATGTCACGACTAAATCGAAGTTTACGGAAATCGATGAACCTCAAATTTATATCTTGAGCCGCTCCATACAACAATGCTTAGACTGTCTTGTATGTATTCGACCTTTATAAAGTACAGCCATTAATTTCGTCTAATTAAATTACTTTCGTTGCATTTCCGACTTGCAGAAATAGCTCGGTCTGGGTTTAGTTAGCAAACATTTTTTATCTGGCATTAAATATATTGAAACATTAAAAGTGACTGGTTTTTATTATGTGTTTAGTCTGAAAAGTAGCAAGAGACGAGATTTCAATATATTTGTCAAACGAGTCTGTGAATGTATTAATGAAATACTTCAAGATGTAATAAAGTCATTGACTGTTATTTCAAGACAAATTAGTTTCTTTCTATGTACAAAGATTCGTAGATGGCAAAATTCTTAGGATGAAATAAATTTGAAAGAGTCGATGCATCATAAGAAGTCGCACATCACACGTATGTACAAGTACGTCGATTTCTATATCTCGTTGTTCTAAATGATTATTGGTTTGCCCTTTTTTTTTAAAAAGAGCCATATTTGATGGAATTTAAAAGTCGTTGTACTTTAGTGTCATATACACGTATTAAGAAATCTACTGTTTGTCGTTTTTTTTTAGATATCTTTTGCAATTGACGATATAAGGAATGTTCTTCAGTACTGTTCTGTATCTCTAAGTTGCAGTGCGTCTGAGCTTTATATCAATATTGTGCTTATAAATCATTCGGCCTATGATCGTCTAAATTGGGTGTAAAAAGACATAGAACTAAACTCTTTAACGTGCATTTGGTTTTTAGTTTCATCAATTTTTTCAATGGGTTCCACCGTCTATATCAGGTCAATACCTTATCAATGTAAGAACTACATATTAAAACAAAACTGCACATGTTAAATTTCCTCCATCCATGACTTTGTTTCCAATCTCAATAAAAGAACAATTGTTTCTCTTGAAATGAAAATTTCCGTAAGAAAACGCATTTCTGTTCAAGTCGTGATTTACGATAGGTTAAAATGATTACTTTAAATCATTCAATATTGCTTGTTAATTATAACAACATGACATGTTCGTTTAAAATGACCACCTAGTGAGAAAATCAATTAATAAGGAACTGTAAAGCGTGACTATAAAGTCAGCCCAGTACTAATGACCCAGATTCTAGAAGAAAATTCTGGAAAAAGGAAAATATTCCTTCTTTAGATAGTCATATTGACTTCCATACTTTAAAAAGTTTAAGATTTAGTTTAAACATATTTATTTACCCTGGATTGGGAAACAAGCTTAATGCTTATGAGAATCCCTCTCCAGCTGGCAGTTTGGGAGTGTGGCCTTTGTAGCGGCCCCCATTGAGCCTACTCTTATTGAACTCTACAAAGGGGTCGTTAACGTGCATGGGGTATTGCTTTTAAGTTTAAGATTTGAATATAGTCTGTTCAGGAACACTGTTGAATGCCGACCGGCATAAAGTATTTAAAGATACATATGAGTTATGGGTAATATTGTAAGCTTTCATAATGCATTCCAGATTGTTGTTTCAGTAGTCTTTAGTTCGAGTGCACAGTTGCATGTGTAAAAAAAAAGAAAGCACTACAGTATAAAAAACCTGACCGTGTTTGGGTCTTGAGTGGAGAATAGAGTCCCGCAACTGCTTGTTGGTAGATTGTTCACTAATAGTGCCCAGTACCCATTATGACAAGTTGGGATGTTTTGCCTACTGAGCGACTGCGATCAGTGACCCCCAAAGTGGATGAATATGGAAACACTGTAATATGCCAATTTCGATAGGGAAACCGGTAGTATTCCCAGTTGGAGGCAAACTTGTTTGACCTTTCTTATATCTTCATTTCACTGAAATGCCAGTAAAACGTAGGGTTAGCCTTCTGATACTGTCTTCCCACCCAACCACCTTCACATCATCATATTCTCGTTCATTTCCATGGTTTCGTAGTTTTCGCGCTGGTAGTAAAGCATCAACTATTTTACGAAAAGGGCTGCGTATAAAAATGAAAAAAAATTAGGTTTAAATACTGCATGTTGACGAAAACGATACTCCCCGTAATATATACCGGCTAATTAAATGTCATCCCTTTGGTATTTGTATTTGTGACCCACTGGATTGATGCCCGTTGTTGACGGATTAGAGATCCATGAAAATAAACATCAGTTCGGTCGTCAAATAATGTCTAGTCTGAAATAAGGATGGTCACTCTTTGTGGTTCAGAATTTCAACCCTCTAGACTTTGTATTTAAACAGTGAAGAAATATTTTGCACGCTGATCCCTTTATAGGACATTTTCTGATTATTTAGACCCTAAAAACGAACTCTATAAAATGTCTTGAAATTCTTGATAACTTCATTTTTAAGGCCCAATTTCTAAAGGATTTTCCGCCATTTTATTTTACGTCACAAATCTCGGAAACGACCTTACGGACGGACCTATGATTTTCTTTTTGTTATTTGGTTAAGTGGACAATTATTTATCATCTTCATCGCAAATCATACAATATTTGATATTAAAAAGTTTAAGTCATTTACTTGTCATTGAAATTTTAACTTTTTAAAAGTCAAAACTGAATTTTTTCCTTTTTACTTCAAATCTCGTAAATGTTCTTCATTTAGATTGATATCGAATTTGTGTAATTCTATTTTAATAATTCTAATTTTTCAGCTTTTCAATTGTTTCTGGTTAATATTTTCACATTTAAGCTACAAAAAGATTAGAAACATCAGAATTCGTCTATTCTAATTAAAAGATTAGAATAGACAAAACGCGCGTCAGGCGTAGCAAAATTAATTGTCTGGAACTTTGTTGTCATTTGTATTTCGAACCAACGTGAAGGTTAGCACTGCTGGTGGAGTTTAAATTCCCCGAGGTTAGCCCGCTCCGGCACCAACACTTTTGAGTTGGGGAATACATCAAAGCTTTAAATATCCGTCTAAATTTCAAAATTGTCTAAACCCTAAGGTTCTTCCTACCCGAGACATAGGTTGAATATCTTAGTAATAATTTGGTTCCCCAGTTTGGTATTTTTGGTTATACTGTTCTATGCTCTTCATATTCATACAGTGTTTGGCATTTTCAATATTTTTGGTAGAGCGCCTCTGATGAGTCTTGAATATTCGAAACGCGCGTCAGGCGTAGCAAAATTAATTGTCTGGAACTTTGTTTTCATTTGTATTTCGAACCAACGTGAAGGTTAGCAGTGCTGGTGGAGTTTAAATTCCCCGAGGTTAGCCCGCTCCGGCACCAACACTTTTGAGTTGGAGAATACATCAAAGCTTTAAATATCCGTCTAAATTTCAAATTTTCTAAACCCTAAGGTTCTTCCTACCCCAGACATAGGTTGAATATCTTAGTAATAATTTGGTTTCCCAGTTTGGTATTTTTGGTTATACTGTTCTATGCTCTTCATATTCATACAGTGTTTGGCATTTTCAATATTTTTGGTAGAGCGCCTCTGATGAGTCTTGAATAGACGAAACGCGCGTCAAGCGTAGCAAAATTAATTGCCTGGAACTTTGTTGTCATTTGTAAACAAACAAATTGTACTTTAAAAAGAAACAAAATGATTGCGAGTGGTTTTCTTGTATCCTAAAATTTGGTAAGGATTTTAGTATATTTTTTTTTGCAAAAACGTTATTTATCTTTATGTTATCAAGCAGACGAATTTTTGTATCGAAATTTTTCCTTCCGGATCAAATTTCAATTTAACAAATGAATTATTTTTACAAATAATTTTGTTTTCCGGTAAGACAATTTTGTGAAAGGATGTTGATCGCAAAGCAATCCTAATATAGCTAAATTAGTAAAGCCTTAGGCACATGCACTTTGATTTCAATATTCTACATTGCTACCAATAATTTTAATTGGTATGGCATGACCTACAAAATGCCGAAGGGAACAGGACTAGGAAATTTATTAGACAAGGTGCTACCATAAAAAAGCACAACCAGTCCAAAAAAGTAGGTGACTTTAACCGACTTAAGTGATTTATTGACAAATGACTTTTAACGGTTCCATTATGGTTTGGCTGGATATAAGAACCCTGTGAGTGCATCAATGAACAGTTGAACCGTGATTTAATGATTAAGATTATAAATCATCAGTTCCCTTCGTGTGACTGGTGAAATATCGTAGTTACTTACATTATTTCAATTCCTCATATCTAAGAGTTGTCGCTAATAATAATTATTAATAATTATAGTGAAAAATGTTGAATACATAAAGCAAATTTAGAGATGTATCTTTAAATCATAATATAATCTAACAGTTATTATAGTGAAAATGTTGAATACATAAAGAAAATTTAGAGATGTATATCTTTAAATCATAAAATAATCTACATGTAATTAAATGAAGATTTTTTTTCTCCAACTGAGAATTACAAATTATAGTTTGAAATATCGAAGAAATATATGATAAATCTACAAATTCAATATTAAAAAGGAAAATACAAATTAAAATAAGGAAGATCACAATGGTCCTGAATTATGTCTGTAAGCTTTACTTACGGATTATTCATAGAATAACTACAATTTAAAATAAATCGGTACATACATGTTTTGCATAGTCCATGTGTAATAGGATATTTCATTCATGTACATGTACCAAGAAGCAAAGAGACACCAAGTTGGGCATTCGAGTGTCAAAAAGTCCGAAAGGGTTACGACAAACCAGTAAACATAAACAGAACAGCACGAATTTGTTTTCTTTTTTTTTACCAGACAATGTTGTCTTCAGCTTTTTGTTTATCTGTTAACTTAGTTGGTGATTACTATTTGCATGCTTATGATTATTGTTTGCTGAGATAGACTCTTAACTCCATGGTATTACAAACAACATGAACAAGTACAATATATAAATTTACTAAAAACCAAGCTATAATCATGATAATTGAATGTGGAAAGAAGTAAGACAAGAACAGTTTAGGAGTGAGTAAGTTTGAATAATTAAACACATACAATTAATAGATTAATCAAAGCACTTTCTAGAGAATTATCTTATGAAAGTTTATGGTCATGAGATACAGACAAAACCAAGAAACACTCTTATGCAAAAATATTATTATGGCTTATCCTTGAATGTTAATGTTTGTGCTAGCAAACTTTACCAAAACATTTCCAAAATCTAGAATATAGAGTCTGGCTTGATTAATAACTTGAATGAGCACGGACATCTTATAAGGAAGTTAATATTTATTTTATTGGTTTCAATTGATAGCGGCAGTCGGTTTACATGTAATTAAAGACCAAAGAACAAGGAAGAGGTCTAAGAAAAAACACTAGACATTTTAACAAAAAAATTACAAATATAAATTTGTTATCAGATACCATGAAGGAAAGTCAAAATATCGCTTTGAATGTAATCATTATTGAAGTTGTTTCTGTCGTAATGACACGGCTTCCTTTAATGACACATCTAAAGTTCGAGTCGCCGTGGTTTGAGATGTTTCTTGTGTTCTAGATGTAATGTAACAGCAATCAAAACGTTTCCTTCGGTGCTAATGTTTAGTTTTTCTATATATATCATTTTCAGTTCCGTTTGTGGAACTTTGGGGAATATGATAGTGCATATTTATCAAATGTGATTACGTCAAAGACATATACTTCCTGCAGTCAAATGACAAAAAAAAAAATTTTGTCAGGCTTACTGGCACATCAATGAAAATAAAGAAAAATATATAATATATATTATAACAGGAAAATCATCATAAAATATAGAAATTATAATTATTCTATACAGAACGTTATACAATTGTATGATTTTTCATGTACCTTTAAGTATACTGAAATAAAAGCAATAATACTATTGGAAAGTGGTTCTATTTTCCTTGCTTTGTCATTTCTATTGGCCTCCAAGTTCGGTAATTTTGTTATGACCTTTATTAAACAACAAAGGCAAAGGACTAGAAATAGGGCATTAAAATATCGTAAGTCTAAGAGGCTAAGATAAGATCAGTAGAGATACATAAAAGGCAGCAAGGATTAAAAAGAGATGAAAACTCATGTGCTTTGCTAGTGTAAGCAGTTCCTGCATTCGATTGGATCAGTAGTGCAAGAAATGCCACTCCCTGAAAAAAAATTACATAGATTTACCGATTGGGAATTCAATTTTAACGTAAGTTTGAAGAGTCGAAGTCAAAATCAGGAGCCCCCCCCAAAAAAAAATGAAAAACGAAACGCGCCATATAACAAAAATCAAACATCAAATCAACCAAACTGTTATGTATAAATATACAGTTGCATTAACATTGCTGAAAATTCCAGTCTTTTGCTTACATCGAATGATGTATTTTTACTAAGACTTATATTTCTATTTTTAATTTCAGGTTGTTTGAAACACATCCTGATGTTCAGGACGTTTTTATGCCTTTCAAAGGAATGACCAAAGAGGACCTTCAGTATAGCAATCAACTAAGAACACACGCTTTAAGAGTGATGGGAACTGTAGAAAAATGTCTTTCTCGAATAGATGAACCCAAAAAGATAGAAGAAATGCTCCACGATCTGGGATCCCGACACGTTATGTATAATGCTAAGGTCGACTACATTGATGTGAGTATTCTTAAAGTAAAAATAAAGTGTCAATATGGTATTAAAATGAAGTTACTGTTATTTCGAAAAAGGCCATAATATCAAAATTAGTCTGAGTATTACAACTTACACCGTAGATAAACATTTATGCACTAAATTTGAATTTATTTTTGATCTCCGAAATAAGAACATGTATAGGTTTGTTATGCCATCTTTTGTTAGGAGTTGACCTTTACTTAATTGTTCTTTGTCAACGCAAAGATTATGCTGTAACAAGGAGGCACCCCTGACTCTTCCGAAGCACCTGCGTTTGCTTTTTTATAGACCCGAATTCGCATTAAATGAAGTGTCAGCAACAGATAATGGCCCTCTTTCGTGTAGCAGCATTCTGTTAATTCAGTCTTATTTTTTCCATTGATACTAATCAAGGTTTTGTAATTTCAACTTGTTTTTAAAAACATACAAGAACACAACAAAATATACACATGAAAATTCACTGCCCAATGTAGCTGGAAAAAACTCATACATGTACTATCCTTTATTATGTGTTTCATTTGTAACTTATACAGGTAGGCTAGTGTTGCTTTAATGTTATTTTTTCACATACGAAAATTTATTATGCTCTTAAAAAGTTAAAATGTCATGATGTCTAGTTCATTCTGAAATTGAAAATGATGGCTGTTGTTGCTGTCGCTAGTCTCGTAGTGAAATCCTCTATCTATCATTTTATATTATATTATATCACCCCTTTCATACTCTTTTTCTCTCATATAGCCGATTTTTATAAAGCAATAACTTACTTTATAAACCTTTGATGGAGCATCACATATGGTGCACAGTGGAAACTGAGGAACTCTTCCGTTGTTTCTTAACGCCTAAAAGTTTACAGAATACAAGTTGAAACTATAGACAAATAAGGGGATTGAATTTGATTTTTAATCTCCCAAATAAGAACATGCATAGGTTTGTTATGTATCTATTACCAGGAATTGACCTACACTAAATTGTCCTTTGTCAATGCAAAGATTGTGCTGTAACAAGGAGGCACCCCTGACTCTTCCAAAGCACCTGAGTTTACTCTTTTATCGACACGAATTCGCATTGTTTATTACAGTTTGGTTCGTTTATGTTGTTTTATTGTTGTTGTCGCTGGTGTCAACTGATTTTGTCTTTGTCTTTTAAGTCTTTTAGATTACAATTCGAAAAACGGGTATGAAACGGTTAAGAATGTGTATATCCTATTCCTACTTCTTTACTTTTATAATAGTCAAAGAAGCAAGGCATACGAATGTCAAAAGTTTGAACGAGCATAAACAAAACCAGGAAAAGAATAGCTAGCACGAAGAAACACACAATATCAAACAAACAAAAAAAACAACTGAATAGCATTCAACAACGCGAACTCAAGTCGTAGCGAGGGTTAATTCAGTTGCTCCGGAGGAATAAGCAGATTCTACTTGCTTGCTACATGTATAAAGTAACACCCGCCATGTTATAAATGGTTTATATAGCGTGTCAATTCCGTAAAAAAATAAAATTTATAACTAACTCAGTATTTGCCTGTGAGAGAGAAATCCCATATTTGTCTATAAGAGCATATTTGTAGTATAGACAATTAACAACCCAGGAGCAACATAACCTTCTTGTGTTAGCAGTTTTTAGTGTCTGACATGACGCTCTTCCACGGAAATCGATGGTCCCACAAGCTCTAGAATAACGAATCAGTTTTGATACGTAAACTCCATAAACGGAATGCAAGAAACCCATCCTTTTAAAAGCACTTTAAAATTAATTGTACGATTCCATAAGCTAAAGATCATATCAGCGAGTATGTCTCCTAGGAGCATGCAGTGATTGAAATATGTGCAGCAATCTGATCATATAAATGACTCGACCAGTTTGAACTGACAAAACAATAGGCAATATTATTCCTTAGAGAACCTTAATCATTGAATGCGTCTCATAGGGTAACGCATTATCACTAAGAATATTAAGGACCATTTAAATGATTGTACATTTTATTATGAAAATTATAGCAAAGGAAAAAGAAGGATATTCTCTCTGAAACGTTAAAATGATTTTGATTTAGCTCTAAGCGTAACTATTTCTACATATTTTACCATCGCTTTTAGAAGAAAAAGTTTTCTGCTATTATATTGTAGTACTAAATTTTATCCATTGAATTCCTTTCTTGTATGCTGACTGAGTCTCTTAACTAATCTTCCAATTTCTCCAAAAGAGAAATATCAGATCGTCGATTGAACCACAAGACAGAAACGATGGGGATCTATTCAAAACTAAGACAAATCATCAAGAGAAGCTGACACTATTATAACCTTAGAAGACGTCATACTGAAATCTATGAACCGAACTCATATATATCAAACTAAATTAGATTATTTGAGCAAATCGATTACTAATCTGCTTGCTATAGTGTCTCTTTCACATTACATCCGTATGGTAGAAAGGTGAAAATAAATGTAAAGCAATCCCGATACATCACATCGTCTCATAATGTTTCGGCTGTAATTGATTTTAAATTTACGGTCGTTACATAATGGAATACTGATGTCGACCCTTAGGATCATTCTGAAATAGATACAGATGCAATATCCTGCAACAGCATTTTGCTATTTCTTTGATGCACTGTCTTATCACAATGATAGTATTGACATTTAAGGACTTTTAGGACTCTTAAATGGTTCCTGGAATATTTTGACTATTTGGTGATAAGGATTGTCTGAATAATTGCTCACTGGTGCATCTCTTTTTATAAATTTGTGTTGCATAAATAACTTTGTTCAATCTATTGTACGGTTAGGACCGTTTACTTTTGCTTTTAAAAAAGCGTTTTCCTTTACAAGAGATTGTATTGAGCCTTTTTATTTATAATTCGACCATCATTTTGACGGTACAAGGAACAATCAATTGTTCAAATCAAAAATTTACGATAAACGAGACGATTTTAATTTTAAAATTATTAATTTTCCTAATCTACAGAGCAATATACCTACTTCTCCTGCATACGGTGTTTATATTTCACAACTTATTCGATATGCCAGAGCTTGCACACATTTCACAGATTTTTTGATCAGACACCGATTTCTTCGTGACCGACTTTTGGAGCAGGGCTATAAGAAAATACGTCTCATACGGTCACTGAAAAAATTCTTTCTTCGTTATCAGCCACTGGTAGAAAAGTTCAAAATTGAGTTAAAAGATATGATAGTTAATTGTTTTAATTAGTGTTTGACTGGTCTGCTGTACTGAGATGATCACCTCAATATCCCTATTGTGTCTCACAACTATGTTGTGATCTATGGTCATTACCGGATCCTAAGATCGCAATGGAAGAGGGAGGTTTGGCGCCATAAAACCTGGTTTAACCCACCATTTCGTTTGAAATGCCTGTACCAAGTCAGGACCATTGCGATCCACCAATTCTCCGGTAAGACTGATTCGTTTTTGTCATTTTCTCTGGACTATGAGATTGATCATTCAAGTTCGGTAGTTTTGTTATTACCTTTATTTGTTAATTAGCTAATTAGAATCCATCTCAGGTTTTCATGCTTTGCCCCGGATATTGTTGTCTTCTAGGAATATTTGTCACTTGGATGCAATTATACATTGCATTCTTTTGTACAAAAGCTTTTTGTCAATTGTTTTTCTTCTTCAGTTCTTCACATGATTGACGTCTAGATACATAAAGCATTTTGTGTTCGGTAGACACATCTCAGATCTGACGCTAAAAGCCGAATTTGAAAATACATGTACTGTATTTCGTTTCTGAAGTACTTTTCAAAAGTTTTCATTTTCCTACAATGTAAATGATTATTGATCAATAATACAATGATTATTCTTCTCCTAAGTATGTGCTAGACCCTCCCTGTTCGAAACTTCTGGTTTTCTGTGCTTTTCATCATCTAGTTAACAGTTGTGTTGAAAAATACTTTAGAGTTATGAAATTATCTGTATATTTCCTATTTCCTACCGAAGGCATAGGTTGATCTTCAAGTCATAATTTGGGCTACTGTTCAGCAAGTTTTTTTTATCATCTTTGCCTATTCATATGATGTTTTCAACCTTTTGGTTAGAGTGCCTCTGGTGAGACTTCAAAAGTACGAGAAGTGCACCAGGGCTAAATGTAGCAAAATGTATTGCCTGAAACTTTGTTTTATCAATACAACTTCTGGGAGTCTAAAAAGACGAAGCGTCAATACAATTAAAAACTAAGAATCTTAATTTCCTGGGGCCTGTTTAACAAAACTATCTAAAGATATGTCTAAAGACGTGCATAAGAGATGGAATTGAGATGGTCTTTTGACCATCTTATTACATGTCTAAAACCACACAACAAAGCTATCTTATGGGTATCTTAGTTTATATGGTCTTTTGATGGTCATAATTTAATGTTTGCATCGGTTATAAAATTATTAGTCATTGACAAAAAATGATTGTAACTCTTTCCGCTATGTTATAATATATCAAAAATAAAATTAAACATTTTCTCTCTTTCATTTATAGCATTTTATATCGATAGGATGGCAAATAAACATAATTTTATAAATGGAAAATTAATAAAACTTCAAACTTCACTTTAACAACAGGTAATTCACAAAACAACATATTCTCTTCAAAAAGAAAACTATCTAGTAAACAACTTAGATACAATAGGATCAACAAAGATCAAGTTGGCCAATACATTTGCATGTTTTGAATACTTACATGACTTACGAATTAAGAAATGATTACGTTACACTAGTGTAATTCACGTGCAAAAATAAGTATTGCGTTCAGGAGTCTTTATTTACTTTAATATATAGCAGACTAACTTGTACTGTGTAAAAATGAACCAAAGACAAAAATACGGAATAAATATTAAGGATTTATTTATTTTTTAAAGATATTAAAATCATTTTTTGGTCTAAAGACCACCATAAGACAACTAATTCGTATTCTTAATTTTAGGATTAAAAATTTGCGATGTCTAAAAATAAGACGTCTTCGATAAACCGATTTAGGACTAAGATTTGTCTATAGACCATCTTCAGACACGTCTTAGTCATAAGACACTTTTGTTAAACAGGCCCCTGTACGTTTATGTAAGAGGTAGCATCCAGTCAGTAGATTTACAAGTGTTTTGTCATTTTGCATTTCAGTTAATTGGTCCACAGTTCATATGGGCAATACAGCCAGCTCTGAAAGACCAGTGGAACAGAGAAGTAGAGGAAGCATGGTCAGATCTGTTTAAATTAATAGCGAACTTAATGAAAACTGCCATGACATTCTAAATCAAACTTGTTCAGTTATGTATCCATCCTCTTTGATAAGTGACTTTGTACATGTGTAAACTTCTTACAATGGTTAAAAACACAAGAAAATGAGAAATAAAGAGTTTTTGAAATCATTGTTTTAAGAAATGAAATTAATATTAACAAAGCTTACAGTCATGTCATGCACGTACATGTTTTGTACGATCTCTTTAAGAAATCTAGAAAAAAAATATTTAAGTTATTTTTATAACTACGTTTTGTTTTTCTTGTGTTCCATTTTAGACACCTAAAATTTGATATAATTTTGTTATTAACTTTGATATTGTGTCAATGATATGTATTCAGTCCTTAGAACTCTTTGACGTTGTTTGAAAAAAAAAACCCAAAACGATAAATGTATAATTATGGTCTGTATTATTATATTAAGTTTTTATTGACGAGATGTCATTAAAATGTAATACATATATATACATGCAATTAAGTAAGATACTCACTTGGGTCCAACAAGACATTGACCACACACGCATATACAAAAAAAAAAAAAATTTGAATTTGATTTTTGCCCCTCTTTATCTAAGTTAAATGATCAGTCCCTACAAGTAAAAATATAGATAAATATGGCAGTCTAGACACCAGTATTCCAAGCATTTTAGATAACCTGAAAAAAATAAGCAAAACTCATAACAAATGTGCGTGACCCCTTCTCAATAGGCGTGCATTAATTTAAACTTTCGGCACGTATATACTGTTTCATATTTTTTTTTATTTTTGACGTTCTTTAAAAATTGTAAATTGCATATAAGTTCCTAAGGAGTAGGGGCGATAAGGCCCTTATTTAGCCTAAAAATATGAAGGTTATGCAAAAGTGTCCATTTCTGGTTACAATATAGTATAAACCCTGCCTAAAAGGAAAACATGTCTAAAAATTCTTAAATCAAATATTGAAGCGTAATAATGACGTCATAATTCTAGTGGATTTTAGCAAAAGTGACAAAATATGAGAAATTTTGGTCGTTTTTATGGTACATTTTGGACCAGGAAACATCGTCCGCACATGAGAAACAAGTGCATATTTTTAGGGAAGGTTTATAAAGGCTGTATTAATAATCTGTAAAAGTATAAAGTTGTTTCTTGTGTGCGGAGATACTTTTCTAATCCAAAATGTATCCTAAACATGCTGAAAATTGATGTAAATTCACGATTTTCTGAATGAAGGTCAGTTTCATTCATATATTTTACCAAAACAATCTTTCAAAAATTAAAAAAATATATTTACTTCTCATCTTTTGGATATTTAATAAATATTTTATCAGCATCTGACAACAGTATTCAAAGGTTGAGAATTGGGTAAAATTTTAGGCCAAAAACAGGCCTTATCGCCCCCTTAGGTTTATTCCGGTATATTTTGGTTTTATTTTTCTATGATCTTCATTATAAATAAAGTGTTTGGCGTTTCATCTTTTTGGTAAAGCACCTCTGATGAGTCTTGGATAGAAGAAATGCTTGTCAGGCATAGCAATTTTTATTGTCGGAACTTTGTTGTATTATTTATTTTTAAGATTATAAAAGTTTATATCTTCACATGATTTTGGGCAGTTATAATGACACTCTATTTTTATTTTCTTGCTTCTTACGTCCGAAAAATACTGTGTATCAAAATTCCAAAGATTTTTTTTTTTATAATTTGAAGATCTCACTTGTATTTTCATTAAAAAGTATTTTGGTACCTATATATGTCATTAATGTTAATCTTAAGTAAAACTAAAAGAAGAGAATTTGTCTTTAGGAATTAAATATCATAGGACATGAATATCAAAGATTAAAAATATGTATCCATAAATGGCTTAATAATTGGTGTTAAATCACTGCCCTACTTGGATAATTACGACAAGTATATAAATAAGGTAAGTTTTGATAACTGCAATTAAAACTATAGATATGTTGTAATTGTTCGAAAGTACACGAATTAAGTTAATATGTATCCATATACTAGAACATGTACGTTATATAAACTGAAAATTTGTTTTCACGGCTCTACATGTTTGTATTTGAATGTTATGGATTTTGACAACTATAACAAAGATGGAAAATTTTGTATTGATTGACATGTATATGTAGGTGGATATCTATATAGATTACGTTAGATTTACCAACTTTGTTGTAGACTATCATATGTATATACATGTACCAATTTTTGCTGTAATAAAACATAAAACCAGTGTGTTGATTTAATTCAAACAATGGTAATGACTAATGATTACCTATAGGAAAAAAAAACAAGCAAAGGCATACCACAGAAAGTGAACTTTGCAATAGTCTAGGACAATCTTGCATTGTCGATTTTTATCCCCGAGCCCAACGGAGCTGTGGAGGGGACGAAGCCTTTGGTTCGCTTGCTCGTACGTTCGTACTTTCCTAAGTACATAAACGTGCATAATGGTTTTTGTTTTGCAAATAACTAAGGAACTAAACACCACAGAGGGATGACATTTTGTCAGTGGGTACATCTTTGATGGTAGTCAGCATTTGTACTAAAATTATGTCACCTTGACCTACATTTTCCGGAAAAAGTACTCAGGTTAAAATTTTGGTTAAGGTACATATTTCATCAACTGCAAGTGATACAGGGATGAGAGGGATGCTATTGGGTACATCTTGCATAGTAACCAGCATCCGCATCAAAGTTAAGTTAACGGTACTATGACATACAATTTCCGAATGAAGGACCATTGTCCAGGTTAAAGTTTTGGTTAAGGTCCACATCTCAGCAACTGCAAGTGGTAGACGAATGGTACATGTATTAGGACGTACATATTGAAAAGTAAACCACCACCTCACCAAATTGGGTCAATATGATCTACATTTCCTGCATGAATGACTCGGGTTAAAGTTTTGGTTATTAAAATAAGATCCATATCTCATCAACTACAAGTCGTGGAGATGATATTTTGTCAGTCAGGATATCTGGCAAGTATTAAGTACTAAAATAAGGTCACCTTGGCCAACATTTTCCACATGAATGGCCCGGATTGATGTTTTGGTTCAGGTTCATATCTTAGCAACTGCAAACGGTAGAGGAATGATATTGAGTCAGTGGGTATATATTGGAAAGTTACCGCCATCCGTACGTATGTAACGGCTAGAGAATAAGCTGTCGTGTGCGACTTTCTATTTATTTAAAATTACCGCTGATTTTGTAAGGTTGAATTGCCGCACATTCCACTATAAGATTACATGTAACAAAATAAAAAAAAACCTTAAGTATTAATGTACACCAATTCATGGAAAAAATGCAAAAGAAGTTGATGAGATGTGGAATGAGCATGATGAGTGTAGCGACACAACCTTTAATATAAATACTAATTTAAAATATCCGCATTCGAGCGTTTAGAATTGGTAACTTTTGCTTTAGGAAATAGTTGCACTTTTATCACTTAATGTTGAAATACTTTTGCTAAAGCACTGGAAATTATGCCAAATATACACGACCGTCGTCTCCTCCTTCCACGAACAACTGTCTATACTTTGCCGTCGTTATTGGTTCCTTCACAAGGCAAAAACTCGATACCGAATATCGGCCATGATATAGCTCAATATAAAATACATCATACTATTCTACATGTATATAGCAAATATGTGATGAAACTTATTATCACCTACTGGGCAAAAAATAGAAATTCATCAATGACAGTGCTAAACCTCCAGGTATTTGTAAATGATCTATCAACAATTTACACTTTTAAAATACATGTAATTACTTTGGAAGAGCAGAATGATACAGCCATGAAAAGGTAGGTTTTTTTCTGAAAACTTTTTAAACGAAAAATAGGGACGAATTAAATCAATGTGGGAAGTTCTGCAAGATTAAGCATTAATGGTACATTTGGCATTATTTATAGCTGATTCCACTGTACATGTAGCCAGTAGCATAAAAAATGATCAGAAGCGGTAATTTATATTCATGATGAAAATGTTTTAAAATGTTGAAACCTCGTTCCTTTTTCACCAATATGTTTGTAAATTGACAACTTGTTTTTTTTTTTTTTTTTTTTTTTTTTTTTTTTTTTTTTTTTTAAACATGTGAACAATTGAATTAAAGTTGCTGTACCTTTTGATGTGAAAACGCGAAAGTAAAAATGCCCCATTTTTTTTCTGCATCATGATTTCATACAATGTCTGATTGACAAAAAGCAAATTTACAGTCGCCCTGCCCTGTTCATGTAGTTACGGTATTAGCAAAAAAATTATCAAAAATTTAAAATTATTAAAAATTTAAAATTATTTTCAAGAAGGTTCATTTCATCTTTTTTTATCTGCCATCCAAAATCCAAAATGATTTGGATAAATTAATAACATAAATAATGGTTAACCCCATCAGGTGAGCCGTTGGTTTGATTACAATTATAACTGTTCTATCAAATTCTCGTCTTAAATCACTATTGGGATTGTTCTGAAGCTTTATACAATGTCCTGTATAAGTGATGACTGTCGACTGAAATAATGTTGCAGACAAAAAATAGAACAGTACAGTCAGACTTCAGTGTTTGGCGTGTATAAGCTCCGACAAAAGTTTTTATTTTCAAAACACCTTTACATTCATATTAGAATATCAGTCTCTGTATTTTTTTTTATTGCAAACTAGAATATGCATTGTTAAACACAAATAAACATGGTAAAACTTGATAACAAACAAAATAATATTGTATATCTACTTAACATGGTATTGAAAAAGGACACATATAGTCTTCAAAAAGTATTGTCACCATTTAATTGTCAAATCGCACTTGAAAATGTAAATCAGAATCAAAAGATTGACAGTTCAATATTGGTTATATCTATTGTTATCTAGAATGACAACTTCAGTGGCCAATTTGGCGTCTGATCTTGCCGATTTTCCGTTCGTCATACATTAAAATACATGTATTAAAATAGATCATAATCATTATACATGTAATCAATATTTATTTTCGGTTTTTGTAAAGCACAGACACTCGGGGTGCTTGGGTATATTACTGAAAGTGACGTTTTCAGAAAAGCAACTTCACTTCCATGCTATAGAGAATTACGACATTTTTCTGCAATGTGGACATCGATATATCAATGAAAAGATTATATTCACCACTTTTTGATAGAGTGTACCTAATTAACTTTAACATCTGAATATTTCTTCCAAAATAAACAAAAAAGAAGGTGTTTAAGAGACCAATGCATAGGTATCACCTCATTTCTGAGGTTTGATTCCATTCACTCGTGGGAAAATATCAAGTCTTCATTATAAATCATTTGAAAGAGCAAGTCTTAAAGAACAGAAAAAGGTACTTGACAAGTGACATCATGTGAAAAAATTGCGGGTTTATTTTTTTTCCTTTACATTGAGGTGGTCATCAAGTTTTGAAAAAAGAAAATAAAGATGGCATTTTTAATACAGATACATATCAAAACAAGCATAAAAGCTCAAAGAATTATAATTTTAACTTACGGTATTAAAATAGACAGTGATTTCCTTGCCTGTGTTAACCTAACTAGTATTTTTGTGCGAAGCTGATGGGAAAAAAATACACGTTTTCATTCTGAAGTTCAGCGAAACATGAAACAGTTCAAGTTCCCCATTTTAAGAGCCGTTTTCCAAATATTAAAGGGTTCATCGGACAATGTCGGTTTAAAACAAGGAACAACTATTCTCTATCTGATTTATTTCCATTCTTTCGGACAAAACATATAAAACCGCTAATTTAAACTAAAAAATGACTGTATTTGCTATAAGAAGTCATCTGACAACTTATACCAAATTGTTTTTGCAGAACTTAATGAGCTTAATGTTTAGGCTAAAGCAACAGTTTTTTTTTCTATCATTTAACGTGCAAAAAAAAAACACAACAAGATTTTTGCTCTCCAAATGGCCACTATCCCTATAAGGAGCCAAAGATCCTTCGGATTTTTTCCCATCTGCTACGGGTAGTTGCTAAGTTATATGCATTTTAAGTGGCCAAGTTTTTTGTTTTTTTTATCGAATTCATTTGAAATACATGTAAGTACATGACATGATTATTCCAACAAAGTAGATTTAGTTAAATAGGTTCAGTTGATTAAGAGAAGATTTTTGATATTGTTTAAAAAGAGTCTTATTTTTTTCACCATCACACATACAAAGAGGAATAACTCCAATTTCAATATTGAAACATTTTTCCTTTTAATTTTATTAAGTCTTATCAGCAAAATAATAATTAAAGGGCATAACCAATAAACATTCTTCTGAACGGCAACGAACCATCTATAATATATGTTTGTTGTCTGTCTTTGTACATTGGGCATTTCTTAGATTACTATTAACACTCCTAGGCAATTGTAAAAAAAGGTGAACTCCGGGTAAAGTGAAACAATGATTTGACAGAATAAACACTATTTTAAAGTGCATGATACTATATCATGTATATGCATATGCATTCAGGTTATACAATTAGCATCGTCGTTGCACATGCATTGTGGTTTGTGTTAATTAAGAGAGCAAGGATCAAAATAGGTCACCAAATAAAGTCCAGAAAGTCCAGTGATTAGTGTACGACGGGAACTGGACTGTAAGGAGTTTGAGTTTAATTAAGATTTACTTTTGAACAAGGAACGACATCGTAAATTTATAGACATTTCATGATATCCCCGCCACCTTAAACAAAAAGTGTTGGGCCTCACTCGAAAAATTTTTCTAGTGAAAATAGAACGTGGTTCCATTTTTCTGTACAGCGTTAAGAATTTGATCAAAATCTGCGACCGTTGCACCAAATGAACTGAGATAGAAGTGTAACGGAGTTTTAAAAGCATCAGGCAGATGTAAAAAAAATAATTATCCATTAATTTAAATATGGAAGCATAATTTGGTGTTCTGACCTGAATTATAACCTTGTAAGTTGAAATAAATATCAAATCTAAAATATAACAAAAAATCTAATAAAAATGTTTGATTATTAAAGCAAACTAGGCTAAAACCAGCGTTCGATTAATATTATGGCTGCTTTATTATAGTTCATAAAGATTATGTCAGTTTTATGAGAGTTTTTATATAAATTAACGTTTTTGTTTCGTGCACAAACGTTGTAAACCACAGGAAGGATATTAACAAAGGCTTCAAATGACTACGTCTCCTGACAAATGTTGGAGATATTATAATCAAATCTTATTCAGATATCGGCTAACTTTTTATGTTACATTTGTATTTGTTTATCCTGCCCTTGCAGTTCAATATTTTGTACCTTTAGAAAGTGTATAGGTTTCGCTTCTCTTTAATTATTTGTCTGACAAACGACCAATTATCTGATATTTGAGCAAAATTTATAGCTGGCATATTGAGGTTAAGATTCAATTGCTTCTTTATTCTGTGTCAGCTACAATACGACAGTGATATGAATGACAGACAATAAATATAACATATGTCTCAATGTGCTAAAGTAATGGTTTGTGCGTCTTGCAGAAAGCATTAAGGTTCAGACTCGAACCCCGTCTTGGTGAAAATTTTATTGACCAATGTTATACTTGCAAACTGGAAAGGGATATTCGCATAAGCGTAAAGCTTGTTTTATTTCCTACTCATTGCTTCCCTTTTCCAATGGTCTTTTTAATTCAAAAGACCTTTTTTCCACTCCACCCCATTTTTTTCTTATTCATCTCCCTTAAATGATCTATATAGTGTCGCTCGGGGTAAAACACCAACACACTCATGATAAACATGAAAAGGATGATAAGATATAATGATGATGCATGCAAAGACTGATAAAATGACAAGGTGAACACAAGATGAAATATAGGATTGGAATGGGATACTATAAATTTTGAAGGCCACTGAAAAAGGGAGCAGTGGGTCTTAGCGGATATTTAGTCTGTGATTCACTTGTTGCGGTCCACAAAGAGTGTTTCATGTGCATGAAGCGTGGCAATTACAATGTGACACGCAAGCATACAATAATTAGCAGTAAGGTTTTCCTTATTATTACCTGACACCAGCACAAAAGTGCCATCTATGATTTACACCTTTTGATTGCTCTGGGCTAAGCACGAACCACCGTCAGTATATCGAATGTAACGAAAAGCTTCGTACTACTGTGTGTGTCCCGTGCGGGGTCCGGGTGATGAATAGGCACTCAGCAGAGCCTAGTTTGACGTAAGAAGCGACTAAGTGTCTTGGGATTCTGACGTCGGGTCAGTGCTCAGCCCACAGAGCAACCAAGTGTGTACCCTAGTAGGCTGAATAGGGTGGCCCTCGTCCACGGGGGTTGTCAGGTCTATAATACGGAAACCCTGGCCGCTGACCATTGTGGGCCAACATGTGTGGAAAGTGCATCTAAAAGACCCTCTGTGGACCGCCAAGCAGTTCATCACATAGGCTAAATTATCTGTCCCTACCAACCTCTCCCCTTTTCCTGTGGTTCTTCAAAATTTACAGTTCCTTTTTTTCCCAGCCCATCACCATATTTAATTTATCATCATCATTTCATGTTCATTTTATCACCCATTTCATGTGCATCGCCTGTAAATAACCTATATAGCGTTGCACTCACTCACTCACTTACTCATACCACTGTGTTCGGAACCCGCAAGAGAAAATGTAAAAGATCAAAACCTCATCCCATTCTCCAAAATCTTAAAACCAATCAAAGTCCGATAGACAACGACACCACGAAACGAAACTATGAATAACAATGCACCATGCTCTACTTGCAGTAGATACGATATATTGTTTAACTGATAATCATTGAGAAAGGCAAAGTAAGATAAAAGGTATTGCGGAAGAAAACACGAAACAAAAACATAATTCATGCATGTAAATTCAAAGGAAATTATAATATTTACCTGTTTAAGAAACTCTTCCTGAAACGAAACACTCAAATGGCAATTAAAGATAACAAAGTTTCAAATTATTAAACAGAAATATTGTGTTTGTTGAAAGGGTTGGATTTTTTATACATGTAAGTATAAAATTAATTGTTAAAAAACACTCATTGCGCGTGCATGTTTTGTACCATTTTGACCATGGTAAGTCTACCACCACGAGATTAATGTTTACTGTTCCACTATCTATAACTACACGGAGGACTATAGGTGGTTGAATGAGGCAGCTCT
Source organism: Arcuatula senhousia (assembly GCA_963971305.1). NCBI lineage: Eukaryota > Metazoa > Mollusca > Bivalvia > Mytilida > Mytilidae > Arcuatula > Arcuatula senhousia. Next base: position 54,996,476 of record OZ020304.1, read on the forward strand.
GTCATAACGAATGGGTCGTCAGGTTATAATGCGGAAAACCTGACCGCAAACCATAGTAATGCACCGTTTTGAGGAAAATGTCACGTTCCTCGCACGTTAAAGTCTCTATAGGATCCCCATGCAGGAGGCTAAATTGACTTCCAAAGTATAGAAATGATTTCGGAGAAGTCCATCCGCGTTTTTTCCCCGAAGTGTGTTAATTTTTTTTGGTCAACGAGCTTTCTTATCTATGTTAGTATAACCCCTTATTATTACTTGATTTATTTATTTATTTCGTTTTAAATTAAGATAAAGTATTTGCTATATTTTTCATAACCTTTTAAAGACATAGAACCTATCAATTTCGCAATTTTTTACATTGAATAAAAAGTACATTTATTAAAAATGTACTATCTAAAACTTACCTTTACCAACATAAAAACTCAATATTTTGCAGTTTTCTATAAAATAATCTTAATTTAATTATTCGCTTTGATTAAGTATTGTCCATAATAAATATTTACATTTGGTAAACTGGGTACTGTTAAACTGAGAAACGAAATGTAACCAAACGAGGCGAAGAGAAAACGAAATCGGTAAATTAAGAAAAACGACTGGTGTCGGCTAAAATCGATTCAATTTTCCTTTTTACCAGTTTCGCTTGATCTTAATACAGATTTCGGTTGTTAATTTTACTGTTTACGCTTCCTTCTTTACCGATATTGTTTTTGTGCAGCTCCGTTTCGTTTGGTTACTTTTTGTTTCTCAGTTTACCAGTACCCGCAAGTGTTAACATTCTATAATTAGGTTGTCCTCTTTTTTGACACTGCGTTTTTTTCATCAGTTTTCCGTCGAAAAGAATACTTTCTGGCAGGTTTTTTAAAAAATTAACAGTTTCTTTAAAGGTTTTACAATGTATTCTTCAAATAGTGTGAATTTTACTATTTTTTAAAAATTGCCAAAATGATAGGTTCTATGTCTTTAAAAACTACATTTTGTGTATCACGTGACTTTAGTCACCTGTGGGATGGGGAAATATATTTTAGAAGGAATATACAAATTATAGAAATTAAAATTATTAATGCTTTATATAAAAGCTGAGATAATTAAACTAATGATTTTCTCAGATAAAAGTTATCGATTTCGATTTTATGTAAGAAAGCGTGGTTCATACATAGATAAAGATATATTTAAATTACAGTAATTGCCTTCTTCTGTCGAAAAAGTTATAAACCACAAAACAAATCGCTAGCCTTCGTTCAAATGTGACTTCCAAGTACACGGTACCGACGGTACTTTGATTCCAGCAAGCAGCCTTCAATTTTACAAGTTCCCGATGAACAATAACAAAAACTCCAAAATTATCAACTATAGACCTTAATTGCTTATAGTCCGTTTGAGTTTTATAAATCAACGAAAAATGGCTTGTAAATTACGTTTTGCATAATATTTTAACTATTTTAGTATGTCATGACTTTTTAGTGGCATACGAACTCAGGCAAAAAAATTCAAAATTTTTGCATTATTAATAAAAATATTTTCCATAGACCTTAATAGTAAAAATGGACCAAAAATTCAAAGAAATCCATGGGAGTACAACCTTGTGACCAGGAACAGTATTTGCTCCGTATACCTTTAAAAATCCTTTGTGGAGCTAATTGGTCATCTAATCTCCTATTGTTATTCCTTTCAATTATGTTCAGGTGGGCCCAACACCTGACTGTTCCGTCAGATAAACACACCATTTTAGGTATTATTAAAATTGGTGAAATTTTTAGCATTAGACCATATGGAAAACTTTTTTGTTTTAGAAGATAACATCTTGGTTTTTGTTATCAGAGTTCGTATACTAATAAAAAGTTTATTTGTGTTTAAAATATAAATTTTATTTCAGAGACAAAAACAATTAAAAGAATTTTCGTTGATTTATAGAACTCAAATGGTCTATACATGTTAAGGATATTACATGTAACAGTTCAGTCGGTAAAATCTTGGGTATACTTGAGGCGCAGACCAACATTTAAGAAAAAAATTGAAGAAGAAAATATGTACTGCAAAAACAATATCATGACGTCAAAACTGTGTTTTAATACTATATCTACCGATAAAAATTAAGCAACTTATGCAATGAAGTAATTGTTTTTATACATATGAAAAGCGTGGGCATTGTGTATACATGTAATAAATTTGTTGTAAAACTTTGAATTTTAGGAAAACAAATTTGTTTACCATACCTGTTGCTCTTTCATTAAACTAAAATGTGACAAAAATAATAACGAGTTTCACTTGACATATAGTTAATGTTAATTGATAAATTGGTCTTTCAATTGCAGTTCATTGACAATTTTCATTTTTTTTCTTATTCATTAGCTATAGCTTGGAACTCTGTTGTCATTTTGTTTTGTTGGTATACATGTACACGCGACGACAAATTGTCAACTTATATAAACTTCCATTTCAATATTACAATAGATTTATAAAATACACGTTAACATGATTTAATAGCAGTAAGTGCATAGCTGCCTGCTTCAAATGATTTAATCAACAACATAAACTGAACACAATTTGAATCTAACTGACTTACGGGTTTAATTTTGCTCAAATGTATTTTAGTTCAAACTTCTAAAGATACATGTATACTGGGAACAAGTAATTATTAATAAAAACTGAACACACAATACACGTTTTTGCTATCCAATATAGATAGTGTTGAAAATACCATAAATATGCATGCATGAAAATAACATAAATATGCATGCAATCGGTTACAACCGCTTATTCAAACCTGTTGAAGTTCCTCAAGAAAACAATTAAGACAATCTTTCCTTTCTTTCACTTCCATAAACAAGGGGTTAGATGTAATCAATTTAGGAAATATTCTACACCACAGATCTGATACGGAACATATTCCCCCTTACTTCAAAGATAAAAGCATTCCCATTATCTCTTATTCTTAAACTTCCACCATTGCACCTAAGGTTTTCAACTATAAACAAGTGTTCCGGGATTTCTAAATCAATGACCTCAAAGCAAAACCACCAAACTATAGCTGTGAAAATTCCCCATTCAAATAAAGCCCCTCTGGCCACGTTATCACTGGTGACCTCAACATCGTGGAAAATGACTTACTTTGCGATGTTTTGGCTTAAGGACCTAAATATCGTGAGCCAAGACGAATCAACCGGAGCTATAATTTTAAAACAATTATGGATTCAGTTGAAGACTATGCCAGAAAATGGGTCAAAAAAGAATAGGAGAAAGAATGTGACGTTTTGTCAAAATAGGTAAAAGCTGTGAGGTCATTGGTTTTGAAAAGAATCAATTCTTTGAAAAGCTCAATGAGCACTAAGGCAACATCCATTTTCAGCAACGCTGATGTTGCCAAAACATTTGTCAACCTTACATGACAAATATGTTGTTGTACCTGCAGACAAGGCACCAAATAACGTCATTTTTGTGTGCAAGAAACATTATATTGACTGTTTGACAGCTGAATTAGGGGTTGGTTGTACCAGCAATAGCACCACATACACGACTACAACACTGTCTAAGGAGGAAATCATTGACATTAACAAATCTGTAATTTCCTCCTTCGGCCAATAATGATGACATTCCATTCCTGTATTGGATTCCAAAATTATATAAAAATCCATACACACAGCGCTTCATAGCAGGGTCATCCAGATGTACAACTAAACCTCTTTCAGTACTGTTGACTTCAATACTTACGGCAATAAAATCCAGTCTCCAGAAATATTACGATTGTTGTTATGCTAGAAATGGTGTCAATCAAATGTGGATCCTGAAGAATTCGAAAGAACTGATGGACTCTTAACTCTAAATCAGTTTCATCTTGTAACAGCATAAAAAAATTCGATTTTTCCACACTTTACACTTCTATTCCACATGAACAACTGAAATCGCGATTGGCACAACTGATAAAACGCAGCTTTTTCAAAAAGAATGGAAAACGCAGGTACAAATATCTAGTAGTCGATTATAACAACACTTACTTTGTCATCAATGAGTCGAAGAAAAAGAACAAATTTACAGAAGTCAAAATAATCGACATACTCAACTTTCTCATTGACAACATACTTGTTCAGTTTGGCGGACGTGTTTTTCAGCAAACAATAGAGATTCCAATGGGCACTTATTGTGCACCTTTGCTTGCTGATTTGTTTTTTCATTCATATGAAGCAGACTTCTTACAATCACTTCTAAACAAAAAAAGATCGTAGACTAGCTCTCTCTTTTAACCTCACGTTCCGTTATATTGATGATGTCCTTTCACTGATTCATTCTCAATTTGGTGACTTTCTCCATCTTATATTTCCTCAGGAACTTGAGATTAAGGACACTAAGGATTCTAGGAAGTCTGCTTCATATTTAGATTTACATCTTGAAATTGACTTTCAATGAAAACTTTAAACAGAGCTCTATGACAAACTTAATGACTTCAACTTTCCAAGCAACATTCCGTCCGCTCCAGCTTATGGAGTTAACGTATCTCAATTGATTCGTTAGTCCAGAGCGTGCGAGAATTACATCGATTTCCTTAACAGAGCGGCACGTTTGACACATAAATTGCTCACACAGGGTTATGTTGCTCATCGGATGCTGTCTTCACTCAAGAAATTTTACGGAAGACATCATGCACTTATGGACAAATATGGGATTTTGATCTCTCAGATGAGTGCAGATGTTGGTTTGTCAAAGGGTTTTGTCTTGTCTTCCTTTACCGGATTTGACACACTGAATTGACTGTTGGCAACGCGACGGTTGTGCTATAGCAAACAGGAACTGCTTACTCTTCCGGAGCACCTGAGTTCACTCTCGTTTTGACTGGAGTTCGCGTTGTTGATTGACATTCAGTTATTTTGTGTTTCCATGTTTTTAGATGTTGTCTGTTTTTGTCCCGTTCTTGTTGGTGTTTACTGTTTTTGTCTCTGCCCATTCGGACTTTTGACATCGGATACGCCATTGGTACCTCTGCTTGCTTCATGCAATTATGTTGATAATTTTGGGATTTACCGTTGATTACCAAACTTCTCGTGTATCATGCATGACATATGGTATGATTTCCGTGCTTCATTCTCAGCTTATGGTTATCAAAATAATCATATAATTCCTCGGATTTAATGAACGCTATGTTGCATTTCATTACTATATACAATACTAGTAGCTTCTCGTATGGGTTATATAGCGTCTACAACGCGATCGAGTTGATTTTGTAATTTCTAACATAAAGGGAAATAAATTTGATTATTCTAATAGATTTTGACAGGACTGGCCCATTCAACCACCTTTGGCACACATCCTAATGGGGTAATTGTTTTCCCTAAACAATGCTTTAATGAAGAACTGATCTTGAGCTGAAAGGGTTTCATCCATCGGACCACGTTCTACTATCCTTATCATTTTTTAATTATTATTGCCTAGGATATAGCTAGAATTTGGCTACCATGGTTTCAGAAAATAAAAAAGAACTTCAGGTGCGTTTCCTAGTTAGATTTGTAAAAGAAGGAAGCAGGTACACACACCGTGCGTCTTGCAACATTCCGTCCGCTCCAGCTTATGGAGTTTTCGTAACACAATTGATTCGTTAATCCATCTAGCTTGCGAGAATTACATCGATTTCCTTGGCAGGGCGTCACGTTTGACACATATATTGCTAACACAGGGTTATGATGCTCCTTGGTTGCTGTTTTCACTCAAGAAATGAGACACCGTGCACTCGTAGACAAATATAGGATTTCTATCTCTCAGATGAGTGAAGATGTTGGTTTGTCATAGAGTTTTGTCTTCCTTTATCGGATTTGATGCACTGAATTGGGATTTAGCAGCGCGACGGGTGTACTGCAGCAAGCAGGGACACTTACTCAGTTCACTCTTGTTAAGAAATGAGTTCGCGTTGTTGATTTCTGTTTGGTTGATTTTGTGTTTTGTGTTCTCTTGTGTTGTTCTTGTTCGTGTTAAACCGATTTTGTCGTTGCCCTTTCGGACTTTTTGACGCTCGAATGTCCCATTGGTGCCTCTTTGCGTCTTCAGACCATTAGCTCCCAGTGATGCAAGACGGGCACTGTTCCTTCGAAAACGATGGTCTTAGAACTGGATACTTTGGAGTAGCTAACACGCGATGGTGTGTCATGGGCTGGACGACCAATGGCACATAGCGAGTCTTTAACATATATAGTCGCTGCAGAGGGGCATTCCCCTAAAGTCACTACAACAAAAACCCATCAGTCAGTCTCACACCGTTAGTGCAGAGGGGCATTCCCCTAAAGTCACTACAACAAAAACCCATCAGTTAGTCTCACACCGTTAGTGCAGAGGGGCATTCCTCTAAAGTCACTACTACAAGAACCCATCAGTCACTCACACACCGATATAACTGTCAGTTAAAATCTATAATAATATCACATACAATTATAGTTACATTTGTAAAACTATCTTGACCTGGTCAAAAATTTTCCAATCCAGAACCTTCCTACATATTAGCAGTTGTGCTTTTGAAGCTGCAGTATCAACTTCAACGGTAAATTAGTTTGTATGTTCTTGTACATAAAGTGTACTTACTTCTTTTAATTTTCTATAAAAAAATTGCGTCGGTTAAAAATGAAAAACACTACAATTAATATCAAGATTTGTTGTCGGCCTGCTTTCGACAAAGAAGTTAAATTTTCTTACATATATGTACTAACTGAATATTTTTGCGCGTTTGTTTTACATAAGACGAATATACGTTAGAATTAATTTTAAGCTTCTTGCTTTGCATAAGACAAAGAAATTAGCCCCATAGAAGCGTGCTTAAATAATCAATCACTTTATTTTATAATCTATTATACACTTTGATCTTGCTCGGTGACTTCATTGTTCATCAATATTTATATGAAACAGTCATAAAATTTCTTTAAAGTTATAGCTGGATACCATGATAACGTAATCTTTGATGATTTATCTCTAGTCTTGGTCTGGATTAAAAGTTCACCATCTTATATCGGGGTTGAGTTGCTTTAGCTAACATACATTTCCATTTCAAAGCGCAATTTCTGGCAATTTATGAGATTGAAAGTTCGACTTTAGTTAGTTCGAAAATTTTAATCCCCTAATTATATTTGTAAATTGGGAAAAGATCTATGTACACAATCAACGTCTTGACAAATTCTGTCTATAAAAATGATTATTTTCCCATTTGATCCAAAGAGTCATGTGAGTTATTGCTATCTCTATGCATCTATCGTCCGCCTGTGTGTTGTCTGTCCGTAAACCACTTATATAATATCATTTTGAATTATAAAAAGAAAGTAAATGTAGATAAAAAAAAATTTTGATTACTTAATTGACCTTTCCAATAAGCTCTTTTTGGTCAAAGTTGTCAGATATCAGGTGGCAGATAAAACTGGGCCATTTTCATGATTGATAGCAATTGTTGACAGTTATTCTTAATAGAATGTAACATCCACATATAGGGGATAAAGAGACATTTTGCCTTGCTCATTTGTTGACATAATGACCATTTGAATGAAAGTTTTACATGTATGAGTGTCGAGTAAATCGGCATATACTTATCTACATTCTTTTAATCCCTCTTTTCAATTTAGGTTGATGGAAATATATATATTAATTTCCCCATGGTTCTACTATGGCATATGGTGTAGCCGGGAACAATAGGTTCTGTCCCAGCGAATATAACCGATCTTTTTCCCCATCACACAGTCAGTAAATGTATCATTCCGAAAGAAACAGCAGACAAAACCGTTAAGTCATCTTTAAATTTCCCTCTTATCCAGTCAATAGTAAAAAATATTGATTGTTTTCATGTTTTACTCACGATTTTGAATTAATTCTTTCATTTTGTATGCACCTTCAAATCTCTTGTGGGCAGTTCTGATATACAGAGAGTTTTTCGCATTGCATCATTTTAATTGGTTATATGAATTATTTAATATCTTTGAAATATCAAAACGATTGACCTACTCCTACTTGTCTAGTTCATGTTTAAGTCATCATGGAATTGATATTTTCAGAAATTAGAAGGATATTCTGGTATCGTCGCCGGAAAATCTACACACCGTTCTTTTAAGATGATAATTAATATCTGAGTGTACCTTTTAGTCACAACGAGATCGTTGATGCAGTGCCGGCACATTTGTATATGTTCTTTGTATGTTTTCGATGCATCAAGAGAAAAAGCATTATGTCCTCGAAACCTGTGCTTGACGGGTCGGTTCAAAGACCTATACTTCATGCGTTTCCACTGCAAATCTTTGATTTTATGTTACAAACAATGTACATGTATAATGTGTCACATTTATCTTAATCCGATCCGCTGAGATAGCCAATTTTCTCGACTCCTATCTACTTTATCTTACTGTCTGTCCATCCTTTTTCCCTGATTGTTGTCTGTATCACATTGACTGAACATAAAATATAACAACAAATATAAACTTTATAGGGAATATTGTCAATAAGTTACGGTTCAAAGGGATAAGAAAATCTAAAGGTTTCGTGTGGCTGTATTCCTTCGTTTTTACTATCATGTTCCTGATTTTAACATTTCAGAAAAGGTCACGCATGTCAAAAATAAGACATTAATAATAACAAATTTATAAGTAACCCAAATATTAAGAGAAATGTTCGATGGGGGTATTAAAATGACACTCGTACTTTTATTTTAGTTTGAAATTTAGCATAAAAATATTCTATACAGCCAAGTATACAAAATTCGCCAAAGCATGCAGATTAGACAATAATCCAGAAGGGGGCATTAATCCTAAACAACTACATCAGATTCACTGATTTTACAAGTTACACTGAGATTTATAAAAATATTTTCCATGAGACAAAGCCGTGCTATACCGTTTTTATTTGTCCTATAGATCTCACTAGCGTATTGTCTCAATTGAAACTCCGGTGGGTCTTTCTGTAATCCTTCACAAGAACAATGCATGTTTTTGCAACATGCAGTGAGGTTATATAGTATACAAAGACTTGATGTGGTGAAATTAAAGCTCTTAAAGTAAATAGAAGGTTAAAGAACACCTAAAATATGAAGCAATTTTACTACAAAAGAATAATAGAGTTCCAGAAGTAACAATAGAAAACTGAAAACAGCGAAATCAGGAAATGTAAAACTTTCAGGTTATCATTTTGTGTGTATAGAACAATTAAAAAGTTTACAATTTCTCGCCCATGAAGTCATCGATTGACATACGACTCTTGCGAAGATGAAAAACTAGAATTGATGAATCGATCAACATAATCAATTATTAATTTCAAAGTCTGATAACCTAGAATGGGTTCTGTTAAAAGAGTTGTAGCTATAATTATACACCCAAACAGTTTTGGACTATGTTACAGAATTTCACACACTATCAGATGTCATAAATATGTGAGTTGAAGATATTGACCTACAGGGTGAAGCCGCTTTTGCCACAGAGCGACTGGAATGTGTGTCCCAGTTGATTGAATGGGTATCCTTGTCATAATGAATGCTCCAGGCTGTCGTGCGGGATACTATACCGCTATCCATAGTGGTGAACCGTGTTAGGAAAAAAGTCGCGATCCTCGTTCGTTAAAGAATCTTGCTACAGTTCTCGATAAGAGTAAGACCCATTGGATCTATTGCAGGAATCTTTATAGCCGGTCCTTCTCATCTCTCCCTTTGCCAGTGGCTGTCAAGATTGTTTTGTGTCTCAATCTCCTCAAATTCGTCATTTCAGGTTCATTTAATCCCACCTTACATCTATCTACCTGGTATAATTGGTATAATCGAAATCGCGCTGTATGAGAAAAAAAACAACCAACTAACTAACTTACATAGTTGGAATCTGGATACAATAAATTGGTTAAAACCCGCTTAAAATACGCGTAAATCTATCCTAATGCAGGAATCGTTTTTAAAAGTTTATGTTTTGTTACTGTCAAAAAGAGGGTCAGTGTTCTGGACAATTAAAGTTATCTGTTGCAGTATACTTTCAATCTTGAATCAATTGAAAGACGGTGAGTCATAATGATGACTGTTTTCTTTTGCATGATTTTTTATTATATTTGACCCTTAAAATATATAGTTTCTTGTACACTTATTCCACATTTACGTGTTTTTACATATGAGCAAAAAAATAGTTTTTTTAGATAGTTTAAATCCCGGACGCTTTCCCATTGGTCAAGAAAATGTTTCGATTGTTGTCATAAAATAATCAAAATGTTATAAAAAAGGTGTTTTTTTGGTGCTTAGGTTTTTTTTATGTTCCTTTGTCTATTGAACTTGTAAAACAAAAACACTCAAAGCTTTGGCTTCACATCTTATTGTGTGGCAAAGTTCCGCCCGTTTTACCTTAATAAAGAGTTTATGTACATTGTATCGTTGAAAATGGTTAATATTTATGTCATGATTTCTTTGATAGGGTGCCATGTCTGACACTCATAACTTGTCAGGGTAATGTTGCCCCTCTTGTGTTGTCTTCACTCAGAATGACCTGCATTAGAAGTGAAATTCACAACAATTTCTACGAAATAAATTTGCTACGCGGTAGGTATGGTTCTTTCAAATGCATGAACAAGTCAGGACCATTGGGGCTTTCACTTCGCCGGTATTCAAATACCTTGTGGTGTCTTCTTTACGGGGATATATTAAGATTAGTTTTGTTGTTTTCTCCATTGACACAAACTTTTTTCATTTGAAATTGTCAACTTTTTCGAAGATTGAATTACCAATATAATCTATGAGTGACATTAGTTTGCCATGCACAGTCTAATATTAATCTTGAAAATGAAAAAAAAGTAGACCAGTTTAAGTTGTCAAATCTAAATAGTTTCAATGTTGTATAATTGTTAAAAGTAAAGGTTTCGTTAAAAGTTGCACTATAATTTGATATAAAAGCTTGACACTGAAAAAATAAAACATTGAATTTTCACCTGTCATTGGAATAAGTGACCACTATTTCGAGGGAACTTACCCCTTTAGATAGTAGAATATAGATCGTTCATTGTCGTTGTCAACATGACAGATATCTTGATTTAGACTGGAACTTCTTTCCCTTCCAGAGCACCTGGGATCACTTTCCTTTCTACATTGTACTTGGGTTTGCGTTGGTGATTTGGGATTCGTTTTGCATATATCTATGTAACATCTATGTCGAATGTTTTCTCCATTTTTCCTCTGTTCTTTTATGTTTGCTGATTTTGTTTTGTCCTTTTCGAGGAAATTTGATATTAAAATATACATTGTACCCCTTTGGTACATGTGTGTACTCTTGTGCTTCTTTCACATTAATTTGCAAAATATAATTAATACAAAGAATACTGTTCAAAACAATATTTTCAATGCGTTTTACACGTTTCACGCAATTTAAAATACTGGGTCAGAAATTTTAAAAAAAGTCAGGTATTTGTATGCAAAAGTTTATCTACAGTCAGGATTTTTTTTGTATGATATACCATTCATTCTCCGGTAAAATGTACAATAACGTTCAAATGCCGTCTTTGCCTTCTAGGACCTACCATCATGGCACCGTTTCCATAGAATAACTTTTTATTGTAATACATTGAAAAAATATGATAGTTATAACAATTCTAAATGAAAAATTATTTATTTGGCCCAAGGTTAAGATAAAAACCATTCACCATTTGAGGCATTTAATCCGATTTTGCTATGTCCAATGGACGTCGGAGCAATTTAAGATCTCTCTCAAAAGAAATATATCGCTGCATCGGTTTTCAAACTTAGATATATTATTATAGACATGTTCCACTTCATGTCTAATGATATTTTTTGCACGAGATTTCATTGGTTGCTAAGCAACGGGTATATCGATAAAGTCTCCTGAAAAAGCGTGTTTTACGTAACGGCTGCTGTAAAGTGACATATCCACCGGAAAATGGCTTTGAAATTTAAAAAATTGTTGCAACTAATATGAAACGAACCATGTTGCTAAGAAATAAACGCTCGCAAAATTTTGTCATAGAAATTGCTAATATAATCCTTACTAAATGAACTAAATTGACTCATTTTTTTAAGGGCGTGTTTTACGTAACGGCGATTTCTCGGAGAACTTTCATTCTAGAATGACAAGACTAACACACAAAATCAGGCATGCTAATAGAATAAAAACGGTATATAAATGGAAAATTTGTGACAAGTAGTTTTGACAAAATATCAGAAAAACTGTTAAAATGTGTTTTACGTTACGGTGTTTTACGTTACGGCCAAATGACGTCGTGCATTGAAATTTCACAGTTGTTTATTCATGTCACAGTGGTAAAAAAAAACAAATTTATCGAAAATAGATCGATTTCCTGAGAAATTTATTACTTTAAAAAGGGTAGGCTAAAGCGTGAACATACAAAATATCTTTCCAGCAATGCAAAAAATATAAATAACAGCTCTTTGAAATGTAGAAAGTTGATACTAGTGATTTTATCGTTGACGTCTTGGACGTAGCGTCAAATTCAATAGGTTGGATTAGATAATCATGCATTGTTTGAAAACGTATATTTCAGCTTTTATTGAAGCAGTGTTGCTAAAATTTTAGGGGAAAGCTCCTGGCATTCTAAACAATCATTAAACGAAATATTGTTTAAAACATCGAGTATTTCAAATTTTCGTTTCAGACAAATGAAAATGTACATTTTACCGTAGAATGAGTGGTACATCATTTCAAAACGATGTAAATTATTTCAAATCGGTAATTAAAACACAGGAAACTCATAAAATTAGTAAAAACAAATATTCTTAAGATAAGTTTTTCCTATGTTGCCTCTCCTCTTATTGATGTGCTATTTTTGAATCTTCAGAATGCAAGAAATAGATAAACGAGCTATCACATTTCACACCTGAATGTTCAGCCCTTTATTTTTATTTCATTTTTACTTGTTTTTAATAGACAATTAATAAGCTGAAGACTGAAGAAGTTACTGTCATCACTTATTAACTGTCAATAAGATGAATCGATAATGAAAGAAAGGCTTGAAAAAAAAATGAAGTATTGGATTATCGACCCGCAAGCCTAGTATAATGGGTTGTCAGCATTCACAAATCGATCTGAAGTCGAGGCAGCCAGTTGATGAGGATGAGATGGCGGATACGTGTATCCCCGAGCCCCCTCCGCCCGCACCGACGGACCCACGTCTTCCATTAGATGCTAGACAAGTCTTTAAATTAAAGAAATCATGGAAGGGAATTAAAAGATGCATTGAAGCCACGGGAGTGGAGATGTTTATAAGGTTAGTTATAATGTAATGTTTATATATTTTTTTTTATAATGTATGAAAACATTTGTTTTTGTTGATACTTTTTGCTTTATTAATAACTGGATTGTTTCATTTGAACTATACAAATGCATATATTCTTTATTGTTATAATTGTTATTGTGTCTTTAATGCTTCACAATAATATGTCTACATATAAACGATGTGTATGTTTACAACACCATCAGATTAATATCTAAGCATAACTTATCAAATATTATTACTATCGAACATAATATCCTAAGTATACACGAAGGGGAAATGTGTAGCTACTTAACACTTGTGCATTTTCACATTTTTGTACAATTTGTTAATATGAAGAAAACATGTACATGCGGTTTATTTAACAATTAATAGAAAATTGTCAAGAAACGTCCAAAACATGTACATGTATGCTCAACTTTAAGGTTTATTGGTAATAAGTCCTCTTTCGCTACGTGTATCATATTTTCTTAAACTAAATCTTATCTTAATAGTATACATCATAATATCAAAAGAAGAAGTCATATTCATTAACTTTTGGAGAAACCTTTCCTGAAAATTTCCAGGACTGAATTTCATCTTTGTTCAGGTTTTTATTCGAGGTTTGGTCACGGCTATTAGGCAACGCTCTGAAAATGTACATTTCATTCCACATGTACAATTACCAATAAAGAATGTTTTTTGATTATATCCGCTATTTTTGCCCGTCCCATTTTTCTTTCCTTTCCTATCCCTTTCTTCTTTTAAATTTGTATTTTTATCATGTGCTGGTTGAGTGCTACTGTTCGCAAACAAGAAAAGCAATTATTCGATTAATAAATTAAGCGTTTCTTCAAATAACATTGATTGTTCAGGCAATCAAATTAATTTGGATTAAAGTACCATTTTTGATGGGAAACATATGTACACGTGCCTTAATGCAATGTTTGTAACTTAGTATACAAGAAAAAAATGTTTTGCTATTGCTATATAGTTAAAACTGTTAATAGTATGACAAATCGGAGAAGCCAACTATAAGGTGTTAAATTATTGATTTAAACGTGTGACAAAATAACGCCATGGAAAATTAGTACACTTCACACGGGCGGCTAGAAAATTGATCCTATAGAATATAGCCATTCAATCAATTATGCTTCGAATCAACTCCTTCAAATTTCAGCTCACGCTGTAGTGAAAAAAAAACACCATGGTCTTTGGGGAGCTTTATAATGACGAAAGATTTGTGAAAAGATCGTACATTTTTGGTTTTGTTTTAAATCGACCATCTCTATTTAACGAACAGACTTTGTAAGATGATAATCATTATTTATATTTGCACTGTCTATTCAAATAATTATTGTTTAAGGAGAGCAGGTAACATAATGCTGAAATTGATCTTTATTATTAAGTACTTAAGATCTCGTGTTCAAGAGGGTAAAACAAAGCGAGGTTGGGTTCTTAAACGATTCTCAATCAATGCCTAAAAAGAGGTGTGGAATAATTGTGCATGACATAACATCCATTTATTACGATCAGTTGGATAAATTGGATGGAAAACAGCACAAAAAACTTCTAACGTTAACCAGGGGGCGGTAGTTGCAATTGTGCCCGGCTAAAATTTTATAAACCCATCTGTTTATAGTAATGGCCAACTCAGTCTGTCCGTCAAACTATATCCGCAATAGTTTCTTTTCCTAAAAACCTTGACGGATTTCTTTCAACTCAAGGAATATTTCTTATATTGATTTGATGTGCACGTCCTTTTTTCTTTTTTATTTTATTTTTTATTGTATTTTTTATTGTATTGATTTTATGCGAGCTTTGGTATTTACTCACAGTTTTCCTAGTTTAAAATAAAAAAAAATCAATTCAGTGATTCGAAATTATTTTGATACCTTTTTCGAACTTAATTTTATACTTGAAAGGGCAAGTTAATTGCAAAGATGACGTTTCTTCTGAATCTTATAACAAAATTTGCTTCATCGTTTGTCATTACAAACATGGTCTATCGTGAATTTATTTTTTCTGACAATTGACTAATAGTTAAAGGAGTAATCGACCTGATATCATAGAAATCACAAATGATAATCTTTAAATGAGTTATTGTGACTCTATTTTATCTTTGTTCTGGGCTTTGTTCATTGCCAAGATGGGCCACTTGAGAGAGCTGCTGGTCTCTATAAATCTAGTTTTCAATACATAACCCGATACTTAAAGGATACTTTTTTTATATCATTAACAATGTAAAAGAACATTGCATGAATGGTGTTCTATAAGATAAAGATAAGATAAAGATATTTTATTTCCTAATCATAGGAAACATTACAAGCATGTAATCAGACACATAAAGTAAAAATAAAAAGCCTTTCTCTCCCACTCGCATACACTCAATCATACAACTATCGTTCCGTTCTATAGATTTATGTATGAATTTACAAAATTTGAATTTTGAAACCTATGACATTTCAAAAATTATGTTTATTTCCATAGCAATGCATTCTATTTACCATTTAGTATAAGCCACCTTTATCAAACCCACGATCCACCATATACGGTATATGAGAGGCTTGTATTATACATGTAAATTCCATCCCTCCCTAACGCTATATAAGCATGTATTCATTCTGATTTCTGTTTGTTCTTTACTTTTCGTATCCGCATCTCCTCTTACGCTTTGATGTAACATAAATGTGCTGCTCCTATTTTATTTCTTTCCATTTTCAATTTTTTTTTTTGGGGGGGGGGGGGGGGGATTAAGGAGGTATTTATTTGTGAGCTGCAGTTCGCCATTTTTTTTTTAATACAAAAGGGGGATCCCAGACAGTAAATGTTACATTTACACGTAGCATCTGCACTTTCCATAAGGTTGTTAAAATAAGCTTTTGTTCGATTTGTTGTCATCAGATACATGTAACAGTTGGCGAAACCACCTCCAGCTGTTTTGCTTGCATTCAAATGATGACAACTCCCGAACAATTATTAAACTTTAGTTGACAATAGATAAACATATGGTGTCTGTCTGTATTGTGATACACAATAAAGTCCTTGAAGTATTAAATGAATAACTGGTACATAAAGATGTACATTGAAAGACTCGATTAGTAAACGTATATATATAATAGTAGTTTGATCAATGCTCATTTATAATATATATTTTGACGAAAAGTTTCTTTTTGCATTCGTTGATGGCCATGACAAGTGCTGCTGTGGTGCTTGTTTTCTTGTTGGTATATCAAGATAAGCACCATGAATTGTATACATTTGAGGTCTTACATCTGTACTAAATGGTTTAATAAGTTTGTTCAAACCAAGGAAATCTGATTTTATATAGAGCCAGTGGTGTAGTTGTTAATGCGTCGGGCTACTACATGTAACACAATGCAAGGTTCGTGGTTCGATCATAGTCCGGGGTGAAAATTGCATGAACCAATTTTTCGACTCTCTCTTGACACCAATTGCGAGGATGGTCTCAAGGAACTATGCTTACCCTTCGGAAGGGACGAAAAAAGGTTATCCCGTGTATGCGGAGAGCAATTCCCCATGCACGTTGAAGACCCCTTTGTAGAGTTCGATAAGAGAAGGTTCAATCGGGCCGTTACAAAGGACACACTTGCAAACTGCTAGCTGGAGAATGATTCACATAAGAATTAAGCTTGTTTCCCAATCCAGGATAAAAAAAACATGTTTAAACTAAGGAAATCTGGACTGTGCTTCTACACGTAAGATGGTAAACTATAATGTACCCAAGGCATGTATAAAAAGTTCTGTTCAAAAGTATTTGTTTGAAATAAATGTTTAAATTTAAAAAAAAAAATGTCATATAAAAGAAAGTTAAATATTTGCTTTTCTTCCAAGTACCCCGAATTCGGCAATATGAAGGAGATGAACAAGAAAGGGGTGATAAATGTAAAGAGAACATAAAGTTCATTATAATGACATGGAATGAGACATGACAAATACAGTAAACTTAAGTTTAGACTTCCACTAAATATAAGAGGTGGATACGTTTTGAAAAGTATGCCCACTGCAGGGGAACAGATGTTCCTATACTCAGAGAGAAACTTGCACCCGTGTTCTTCAACTTTTACGAGGAACACACAGTGCAACACTTTGGTTTGCGGTCGGGCTTTCTATATTATGGCTAACAAGCCCGTCAAGCAAGATGCCAGGGTTACACAGACTAGTTAAACCACCAGTGGGACATATCCCTGTCCCTTTGTGGGAAAAGCGGCCTGATCCGACGTCAGAAGGTAGCGGACCTTAACCAAAAGCTAAAGCTACTGCAGTTATATTCCCCATTTGAAATTAAACCTGCACGGTAAATCTTAATATAGTATTTTATTTCAATGTTCTAGACAAACAGACCTAATAACTAAAATTCCCAGAACAAAATTAATGCTTCTATAAACATTTATGTAAAATCCCCAAAGCAACTACTATTTATCAAATGCAGATAACAGGCATATATTTTATTTCCAATGATAAACGATTTAATTAAAACAAAGGCTTAGCGCAGCATCTGGTATTGAATCCCTTGCTTATATAAATCGTAAAACGCTTTACACATGTTGACCAATATATTTACGGAGCAATATTATACCTGTCAATAGCAAAGAGGTTTGCATTCCAGGTGTATATTGTAAGCATCAAAATGGCATGCTAAGCATAAATCAGAAGCAAGACGATAATAAATGAATCTGTTTCATACATATTTCTATTGAACAGCAACATAAAATTTTCTATTGGAAATTAATGAACTAGTGCAAAATATACGTCAAGGGCATCTATATCATATCGAAGTAATATATAGACGGTAACTGTTTAGAAAGCTTCATATTGTTGTGAACACTGTGTAAAATACATGTTTTGACTTGCAAAGGTTTTTATTTAATACATGTAGACATATTGAACATGACATATCATTTATCCTGTTATAAAACATCAGGAAAGGGAAGCACCCGAAATCCCTTTTTTAAAACAAGTAGTCATTGCTTTCCGTTTTTAATAGTCATGAACATTTTTATGAAAGAGGTTTTAAGCGTTGTCGAGTAAATTAAAAAAAAAAATATTTTAAAAGCACTTATACTAAAATACTTTATCTTGCGTTTTGGTTTGTTCTTTACAGAAAAACAGTAAGCTAGATTTTTTATAATGTACTAGTATATGGACAGCAGAGAGTGGGCGAACTTAATAGTATTTCTTACACAACTTGCAAGAATTAATGAAACCTGAAAGTTATTACAGACAAATCTGGCGGTGGTATACCAGAATGTTGACAATGGTGTTCACGTTATAACTTAATAATAGCAAATTGCTAGGCAAATAACCAATAAAAATACTTTCTATTCATATAATGTGTTTACTCTTGTTTTGGGTAGAAAAACCACTTGGTTCTATGATGATTTATTGATTATTAAGTACATGTATGGCAATGGAAGAGTGAAATGACAAACTAATAACTTTACTGGTTTCTCTTTGTACTTCACAACTATGCCTGTCGATAGCGTGTAGAATGATAAGCGGCAACGTTCATAAAAGTCTGCTTCCCTTCAGAAAAGTCAAAGCCGTCATTTACATGAAGTGAAAACTTCTCGACGGTGTTAAGTAATATAAAACTTTTTAAAAAGATATATAGCACTACATGTAGATACATAGTTATTGAAAATAAGATAAATAGTGGTGCTTTATATTGCTAAAATTTATATTTTGTTTGTGGCTTATATTTACATTGGTCCCGTGCGGGGCTCGGGTGGCGAATAGGCCCATAGAAGAGCCTAGCTTGTTGTAAGAGGCGACTAAGGGTCTTGGGATTCTGACGTGGGGTAAGTGCTCAGCCCACAGAGCGACCAAGTGTGGCTGAATAGGATGGCCCTCGTCCGCGGGGGTTGTCAGGTGTATGATACGGAAACCCTGACCGCCGACCATAGTGGGCCAACGTGTGTGGAGACTGTCATGCTTCATGCACGTAAAAGACCCCTTTGTGGACCGCCAAGTAGTGCATCACATAGGCTAAATTTTCCGCCTCAAAATTTACTGTTCCTTTGTGTCCCACCCCAACCCCATATTTCATTTATCATCATCATTTCATATTCATTTTATCATCCTTTTCATGTTCATTGCCTGTAAATTACCTATATAGCGTTGCACGGGCGAAAAACACCAACTCACTCACTCACAATATTTACATTGTATAAAGACTATACATACAGAAGCATTTCATGCAAGAACTATAATTTTTATCAATTCAATCAATTATTTGACAGAAATTATACCTGATATAGATATATTTTGTACCAAGACCTATTTTGGCTGTAATTGCATGTATCAGTTATTGAGAAAATGGCAATGTCTTCCCCTAATGACTATATTATCACACTACAACAGCCATCTTAGCATATTCCGAAAATCTTACAGAGATATGATCTTTAATTGATAGAAGATTCCTTAGAAGACGTTATTACATCCGTTTATATAGCGTTATACGTAAATCCCCCTCTCACAATCAACTAGGAAAAAGCTGATTTAAATTGGGACTTAATTATGGGATAGAGCTTGACGAAGAAAAGACAATAACCTTTACTTCAAAGAAGCTGTAGGCATGGAAACTGGATTCAGGAAAGAGTAATTAATGGGATAGGGTATAGTTACAATGAAGGTACATGTTCATGAATGATGTCGTCATGAGTGACATTTTGTAATTTTAAAGTACATTGTTATTTTGTCAAATGTAAAAAAAAACAGTTTAATTTGAAACTTAAGAACGTCCCGAACAAAATAAAATCAAAGAATAATTGTATTGGACGTCTTCTCATGAAAAGAACTGTTGCTACAATTGCTTTGCTTAACTTGAAAAAGGCAAATATTTATAAACAAGGGGTTGCACTAAGTCGTGCTAAGCATACCCCCCACTCAACTATTCAGAAAACATGAAGTAGATGACCGACTGACCTCGTAAGGTGAGGTACGGCACAACTCATCATGCTGAAGCTGTATACCAAATTTGAAATCAATCCCTTTTGTAGAAGCCAAGAAATATGTTACGAAAAATGGTCTATTTTTGACCCATAAAAAGGTTAAGTCGGCTCGGAAAACAGGAAGTAGATGATGGACTGATCTGGAAAGGGGAGGCACGGTATAACTCATCATGCTGAAGCTGAATACCAAATTTCAAACCATTCCATCCAGCAGAAGCCGAGAAATCTGCTACGGAAAAATTCACATTTCAATTTTTTTACCCTAAAAAAGTCTAAGTCAGCTCAGAAAACAGGAAGTAGACAAGGGACTGACCTTGAAAGGGGATGCACGGTATTACTCATCATGCTGAAGCTGTATACCAAATTTGAAACCTATCCATCCATTAGAAGCAGAAAATGAACCTAACGGACAGACGGACGGACAAGGTGATTGCAATATAGCCCCCTCTCTTACGAGTGGGGGTATAATAATTTCAATTATATATTAACAACTAAGGAATCTATGAGCCACTGGTCACTCAGAATACGTACCCCCTTGATTCCGAACGTTCAATAAACTTATGTTACATGCCAAATATTAAGTCATTGAATTATAGCTGCTGAGAAAACTGTTACAAAGTAATGTTGATAACGAACAGATGGAGTTAGTAAGTCAGTTGGTGTTCTGAAGCCTTTGCAAATGCAAAATATATAAAAAAAAAAAACTGAATATGTTAAACAAGGGCAATGATCATGAAAATAGTGATAAAATGAACATGAAATGGTGTTGAGAAATGTGGGGATGATGTGAGATACATCATAACAGTAAATTTTGTAGACCACAGGAAAAGGGGCGGAAAATAAAGCAAATTTGTTGCACTGTTTGGTGGTCTACAATTGGATCTTTTACATGCATTTAGCGTGGCACTTTCCACACACGTTGGCCCACTTTGGTCAGCGGTCTGGATTCCGTATCATAGTCCTGACAACCCTGCGAACGAGGGCCACCCTATTCAGCCACATAAGGTGCACACCTTGATCGATTTGATGGCTGAGCACTAACCCAGTGGCAAATCACAAGAGCCAAAGTCGCTTCTTACGAGTAACTAGGCTCTGCTGCGGGCCTATTTGCCATTCATTTTCGAAGCGGGTTGTAATTAGGAACAGCGATCTCTTGTTGGCTGCTCTTCCCCCGTACAGTCCACAACCATAAAGAAAGTACTACGTATTCTAACTGAACCTCAAGTATTATGATCTAGCATCGATTTAAGCGTAATCCGTTGCCTTATATGGATCACTTTTCAACTGACAATGCTCTCCAAGATAGCACATAAAACATTGGCCTCCACAAGAAAAAATATTCTCAACTTTGTCCTTATTTATATAATTATTGATAATACATAGCAGCCTGTCCATAATTTGATTCCAATGGAACCATTTTAGAACGAGGTGTTAAACTTCAGTTTTAGATAACTGGCAATGACGCTAATTCTAAACGTCATGAAACTTATCATTGGTTGATAGGTGTGAAACTTCAACTCAGAAATCTATCAGTCATTGGACGAGGTTCAATTTATCAGTCTGTTCGTGAAAAATCACTTCGAACGATAAGCATTTATCTATTCTCTTTGAAGAAAAACATGAAAGGTGAAGAGATTCAAGAATGATAAATAGATGAAAAAGTTATTGCTCTACAGGAGGATAAATAGAGTTTATCAGATTCTCCTCTTTATTTTTTTATAGAAAGCATATTCTTATAAAAAATATTTCATTTTCAACAACGAACTTGCATGTTTAAAATGCAATTAAAACATGATTGTACATATCGTAAGAATCTGTTTTAAGGAGAATAAGACTATGCATTCCTTTGGAGTTTGTTTGACACTTTGAAACATTATGAACATGCTGGTACATTATTGTCTACATAATTGATTTTCGTGTTTTTCCAATCGCAAACAATCCCTTCTTGTGTAGAAACATTCCGTTTGCTCCAGTTATGAACTTTACATATCACAACTGATTTGTTATTCCCTTGCTTGCATGACATACTTTGATTTCCTTGGTAAAGCGTCCACAGGGTTATGTTGCTCCTTGTTTGTTGTTTTCTCTTGACAAATGCGTCCCGTGCGGGGCCCGGGTGGCGAATAGGCCCGCAGCAGAGCCTAGCTTGTCGTAAGAGGCGACCAAGGGCCTTGGGATTCTGACGTCGGGTCAGTGCTCAGCCCACAGAGCGACCAAGTGTGTACCCTAGGTGGCTGAATAGGATGGCCCTCGTCCGCGGGGGTTGTCAGGTCTATAATACGGAAACCCTGACCGCCGACCATAGTGGGCCAACGTGTGTGGAGAGTGCCACGCTTCATGCACGTAAAAGACCCCTTTGTGGACCGCCAAGTAGTGCACCACATAGGCTAAATTTTCCGCCCCTACCCACCTCTCCCCTTTTTCCTGTGGTTCTTCAAAATTTACCGGTCCTTTGTTTCCCATCCCATCCCCATATTTCATTTATCATCATCATTTCATGTTCATTTGATCATCCTTTTCATGTTCATCGCCTGTAAATAACATATATAGCGTTGCACGGGCGTAAAACACCAACTCACTCACTCACTCACTCTTGACAAATGCTATTTTAGAAGACATCATGAGCTTATTATAGTCAAATAAGGGCTTTCTATCTCTCAGATGAGTACAGATGTTGGTTTTCATAGGTTTTTGTTTTGTTTTTCCTTACAGGATTTGACACGCTAAATTAAACGTTGGCAAAGCGATTGGTGTGTGGAAACAAACAGGAACCACTTTCCCTTCCGGCGCACATAAGATTACTCTCGTTACAACTTGAGGTTGCGTTGCTGATTGCTTTTCAATTCTTTTTATGTGTTTTTTGTGTTGTCTGTTTCTTCGTTTTGTTTTCGTTTGTGCTGACAGGCATTTTCTTTGTCCTTTCCGACTTTTAAAATTCGAATTCCCCATTGGTGCCTACCTCTCTTCTTTTTCCTTGATATTAATTTTAACGATGATTTCATCGTTGTGCGCTTCTCGCCATTTTAAATCTGAGGTTGGGGAACGTATTATAGCTTTATGAGCTTACCCTTAAAACACAGAAGTACAGATTTTAGCGGGCATATTTTGATCAATCAAGTCTAAATATTGGATACGGGTTGGAATTATAACATGTATTTTGTTTTATTTTCTATGCTCTTCATGTTCATATTTTATTTGGCTTCTTCATCCCATTCGCTATCTAGAGCGACCGGAATAGAAAAAAAATCTTACGTAGGGCTACATGTAAGAAAAGATATTTCATGGAACATTGTTGTAACTTGTATCGCTATACCAAAGACCCAGATAAAAACTTCCTGTGGTGCGAGATTGCTTTGTACAAACTTATCAGAGACACTTTAACAAAGGAAATTTTGTAAAAGTTTATGCTTGTACTTGTCATCGTCGTCATGATAGAAGGAAGAATTTTGAAAGTCGTCTTAAATAATTGTCAAGCAAAAAATGAAAGAAATGTTGTTTGTTTTTGATGAGACCTTTGGTACTTGATAATTTGATAATATTTTATTGGTGGTTAAATCTGACTGGACATGAAACAGAAAACATTCAATTTTTTCGAAGATTTGGCATAACGGTTATGTAATGATTACATTTCAATTACGATTTTTCTTGAACAAAACTTCCTCTTTCTGAGTAAATCATAAAAAAAATGTTGAACAATTGTATTATAAATGAATTTAATTAGGGACTACGGTATATTTTCTGTATAATCAAAATTTGTATAATTCAGTAGAATTTTTTTATTGTGATGACGTAAATATCTAATGTAATGAAGTTGAATCAACGTCCGGGTTTGTTCTTTAGATATTAAGATATAAAAATAGACATACTAATGTGATTTTACAATATTTTACACCTACCGACTTATGCAGAATGTACCCGAGTGTTTTATTCAGCATAAGAATATTATAGATACAATATATTGTCCTTAAAATAAATTTTCCTAAAAGTTTTGCAATTGGACACATCTTGACAGGCAAATAGTAACAATCCTTTTACTGCCCACGGTTGATGACTTAACTTCTCTGTCTATAAAGTTGATCGAACTTTGTAGATTATGTAAAAACCATAAAACAACCAATCTCATATAATGTTTGATTTTAAAACAAAATCAAAGTTTTGGTAATAGAATGAAATACATATAATTTACTGCAGAATTCCTAAACGCCCGACCTTAACTAAAACTTTCTTTTCCAGTGGCCGTCAAAATTCGTGTCCCACCACTACACAATTCATCATTATTTCTTGTTTATTTTATCACCTCCTTTCATGTTCATCTCCTTGACATTGCCAAATTTGTTATGCTTGAGAATACAGCAATAACTAACTATGTAAACTTATCATTCTCCTTTCTTTTCTCTTATACAGAATGTTTAGATCAAGTATTGAATCTAGAAGGACATTTAAAAAGTTTAAAGACATGAAAAGTGACGATGAACTTCGTGTTAGTGAAACACTGGAACAGCATGCAACAGGTGTTATGAACATTATAGATGATACAATTTCCAATATAGAGAACGTGGATTATGTGTTTGAACTTTTACATACTACAGGAAGGCGACATTGTACTTTTGAAGGATTTTCAGCGCCATTTTTCTGGGTAAGAGAGGAAACTAGTATTTGAATGAATGTGGTTGTTACATGTACATACAAGTATAGAATGCTTAGAAAACTTTTTTGCTATTACCAACTCCTAATCATCCGAAAATACACCTTATCACTGAACTTATCAAGTGATCCTGACTTCGTTAAATAACGAATAAAAACGGGTTACAAATGTAACACAGATTAGAATAAAGCACATTTATAAAAAAGCTGAAAAAAGCAGAGGTACCAATTTTGCATGTCAAAAGACCCAAACGACAAAAATGAACTAGTCAACACAAATGAAAATGAGAACAGCACGAGGAAATGAACAACACAAAAACACAACAAATAAAGCAAAAAGAACCGAATAGCAATTAAAAACGCGGATTTAAGTCGTAACGAGAATAAAATCAGGTGCTGGACATAAACCTCGTTCGACCGACTGTCACACGTATTTGCCCTGGTTCACAATTTTATTTAAAATGACTTGTTAGACACCTATAGACATATGTACTACCATACTTCTCATTTCGTTTAGTTGGCGTGAGGTATGTGATGCTATAGCAATAATCTTCAAGGTTCATACTCTTCAGAAAAAGATAGAGTACACTTATCATAGGATACTTATATAATACACTTTGGACAGTTGTTGTTCTTTGCAAGGCTTCCATTTTTATATTTAATAGATTTCCGAGGGTCAACAATTCAACAACTGATCTCTTCAATAAGGTTTTATTTTGCCTGTTTTTTTTTTATTTCTATTTTCTTCTGCAATGCATCGTCTATACTATGTATTTCGACTCTAGAAAATTATTTCAAAACTGGTTTCATTCGAAATTACAAATACCAAAACGCGGGTATGAACGGTTAATTTGGATTAGCTATATATAAAATTAGTTTCATTTGTTGCAAATTGTGTGTCATTAGAACTGTAGATGTTGTCTTGCTATTCGAATATTTTCAACAGAAACTCACTAAATTATACAAAAACTTATAGAATAGAATAGAATGGATTCAATTGGTTCAATCAATATGTTTTTCATGCTTGTGTAGTGCTAAGAAAATGAAGTTTTGACGTCTATAAGAGAAGCCGTTTTCATTATACAAAACATCAAGAATCAATTACATTCCTATTGGAGAATAAGAATTAAATCACGTTGTTATTGGTTTTATATGATCTTTTCACGAGATTGAACTATTGCAGATGTTTTGTTTATGAAAGTAATACAAAACCTAACACTTTGCCATGTCTTTTAAGCATTATAACGAAATTTATTTTTAGTTCACTGTACGAAACCTTTGATAATGAATTTGATGAACAAATGTTGTTAAATATGACTTGCAAAAATCCGAAACCTAAAAAAAAACCTTGTGGTTACTCAAGCCATAGGTTTTTTTCTGATTACATGTAGTTAATTTATAAATGATTGATTTGTATAGACTTAAATATATATGTGACAGTGTAAATAAGCGTAATAAGGGAATTACGTTTAATTACTGACAAAATCAGGGATAACAGGTAATTCCTGGCCATTTTAGGGATTTCATGTAATGTGTATCATCACACCTAATAGACCCTTTAACACACTCTACAAATTTGGAAAATATGCATCGCCATGATCGGGCCAGGCCCTTTGCACAACGCAACTGGAATATGTGCCCAACATGGTTAAATGGAGAGCCATGTCATAATGAATGTCGGAGTCGTAAGGCTTTAATACGGAGAACCTGATCGCAAACCAAATGGCGCACCGTGTCAGGGAAAAATGTCAGGTTCCTTGCACGTTAAAGAACCCTGGTAAAGATCTCAGTGAGAGTGGGACCAGTAGGATCCCCACACAGGAGGCTAAATTGCCCGCCCCTACCCATCATTCCTTTTACCAGTGATAGTCAAAACTCTCTTCCCAATTGACATTGTGTCCCCATTTCCTCCATTTCTTCGTCATTTCATGAATTAACAAATGAATATAAATACTTGGGGATTATTTTTAAGCCTTCGGGAAGCTTTACTAAAGCTAATGATTATCTATGTAAAAAAGCAATCAAAGCTTTATTTTGTGTGTATAAGAAACTGTATTCTGACAAAGCTAATATTCAACTTCATTTAAAATTATTTGAATCATGCATAAAACCAATACTTTTATATTGTAGTGAACTATTATGTTTAGATATGTTAGTAAAGGAGAATTCCTTTTTTAATGATAGACATTTCTTATACCAACCAGTTAAAGTTCAAATGAAATTTGCAAAATATTTATTAGGTGTCAATAAGACCTCATCCAACATGGCTGTACTTGGTGACTTAGGTATGTTCCCTTGCTCTATTGATGCATTAAAACTTGCAGTAGGATATTGGTATCATATTGTAAACTCTAATTCTAAAAGTTTGGTTCATTTAATGTATAACAGCATAAATAATGATAATTGGTACAAGTCAAAAATGAGAAATATATTTGAAAAGATTGTCAAATTTGATCATATCTGGAAGAACCAGAATTCATTAAGTAAAAATAGATTAGTCTTTTCTACTCAAAAAAAACTCAAAGAGGAGTTTATTTTTTTCTGGAAAGAGAAAGTTTTTCATGACACAAACCCTAATAAGGGAAATAAACTTAGAACTTATAGATTAATAAAATCCAGTTTCGAAATGGAAAATTTTTTAAAAATAGACATAAGAAAAAAGGTAGTTTCAGAATTTGTTAAAATAAGAATAAGTAATAGTAATTTAGCTGTTGAAACAGGAAGACATAAAAACTTAGCACTAGAAAATAGAATATGTAAACTTTGCCACGTTGAGATTGAGGATGAGATTCACTTTGTATGTAGATGTACTCGGTTATCTGATGCCCGTAAAAAATTATTTGATTATTTATCTAATATTATTCCAAGTTTTATTCAGATGTCTGAAGAAGAAAAGTTTAAGTATATTATGTCAAACAATGTTTATGACATCAATAAATTCTGTATGGAAAGTATAAGTAATCTGTACAACATAAGAAATGATCTTATATAATTAAGGTTGGAAAAGTATATATGTACTGATAAAAATGTATAACTAACTTAGAAAATTGATATATATATATATACATTTATTTAATATCACTATTATGTTATCATGGTTATAATATGAAAAAAAAGGTCAAATGATGTAGTAAATCAGGTTCCTCCTCAGTCGTAAGTAAACAATATGATACTTCATATGTATATATTCTTTATTGATTGTATGTTTTTGTAATGTCTGTTGTTTGAGCACAATCCTTATATGGATTTCCTTCAAATAAAATAATTTGAATTTGAATTTGAATTTGTTAATTGAATCACCCCATTCGTGTTCATCTCAAGGAGCCAAAATCACGCTGCTTGAGGATAACACATTTAAATTGATTATTTTAAAGAAACTGTATCCGTTCTTTTAGGAGTAAGATGTTAATTAGTACAAATATTATAAATCATTATCTTTCTTCGTGGAAATCATTTTCACGATGTAAAAGTCCTGATCGACCTATTTATTTTCTTAAAAGAGGTGAAAGAGAATGGGATTTAACAAAAATACATTTCTCATCCTGAGATTGCCACCCTCACTGGTCCTTAGAAAAAAAGGTATACACAAAATTTTCGCTCATTGCGAGAGTTTGAAAATCAAATAATTCTTATATACACTTTTCAGGTAGAGTATTTTTGCAAGTATGTACATGTAGTTGTAAGCCATTTGATTTTTGGTGAAGGCTATACTGGTTTATAATTATTTGTTGGAAAAGTTTGACCATGAAGTTAACCAAAAAAAAATCTAACCCTGCACCTTGACGAATAGCAACGAATAAAAACTGTTGTAGATAAGCTTCAGCTCATGAAGTTCTGTGCTTGTTTATTTTAATAATTATTTCATATAAAATCAAGCTAGGGAATATGTGTAATTTAGGAAAAATTTCAAGGATTACATGAAATTCCTAAATATTTTCAGGGAATACCTGTAATTACTAAGCCCGTCAATGATTACATGAAATCCCTAAAATTTAGGGATTACATGTAATCCCTGGTTACGCTTATTTACTGTAACATATATATGTACAAAAAGAAATAACATAATGGACAGTGTATGAAGTGTTTTGCCAAGTGGTGAATAGGCCTATAGCAGAGCGCGCTCATCAACCTGATAGGCTGAAAGGCTCCTTTGCCCACAAATTGAAGTGACTGGAATGTGTACCTCGGGTGGTTAAATGGGACAGTCCTGTCATAAAAAATGCCGGAGACGTCAGGGTGTAATGCGGAAAGCCTGACCGCAAATCATGTTAAATATATGTCACGTTCAACGCAGTTTCAATTATTATCATTGTTTTACCTCATTATTGCATATTTTTTAGCAGTGCGAAATCGGTGGAAGATGAACACGAAAGGGGATAAAATGAACATGAAATGATGATGAAATAATGATGGGCGAAAAAAGGACAAATTTTAACTATCAACAGATATAGGAGTGATGGGTATTTATCTTTGTACAAGCATTTGGTTGCCATGTAAACGTGTTAGTCCTACAAAAAGTGTCGTGGAGGGATAAAATATGCATTCAGGGTACAAACTACTAAATCAAGCCCCCTCTTTAATCAACTAAAAAAACAGTTTTTCAAAACCCTCTAGCCAGTTTACATTTATTGTACCTTGAGTAAAACCCCTTGACAAGTATATATCCTCAGAATCCTTAACATGTATCTAGTTTGTTTACAAGTTTTCATAACACATTTAAAGCCTTATAGAGAAAAGCTATCTTCTCGTCGAAGAGCGGCCCAAAAATAGAAACGATTTACAGACAGCATTTTCAAAAAGTATAGGTCCTACCCCATTTTAGCTAACTTAGGTCTTCGTAAAATTTTATAAATTTGTGTTGGACATGTTACAGAGATGTTCTAGTTTCCAAATATATGCAGATATTACAAAACTTTACTTTTTTTTGAAAAATATTGAACCTTGAATTCACTACTTTGGGAATTCTTAGCACTATATTCACATACGTTCCAAATCTGATTGGCCGATTTAGTAGTTGGTACCCTTTATGAAGCGTAATAAAAATTTATAATAGAAAAATATCGATTACATTTTGACGTCACACTGCCTTTGTTAGGCACGAGAAAGTGACGTCAATATGAAATGCAATACTGTTTATCATGAGAGGCTTAATTAATATAAAAAAAATTGTATAAAGTCACTGATTGCTGTAAGGCCGAAGTCCAGGTGAGCTTATACCATCACTTGGCGTCCGTCGTCGTTGTCGTCGTCGTCTGTCGTCGTCTGTTAACAATTTTTTCAAACGTTAACTTGTCCAACATCATAAGTCCAATTGCGACCAAACTTAGTTCAGTTGTTTAGCAGCATTATGTGTACAAACCTAATGTTCGGATTTTTGATTCGTAAAAAACATGGCCGCCATGGCTAAAAATAGAACATAGGGGTAAATTGCAGTTTTTTGCTAATAACCCAAAAACAGTACCAGATATCAAAATTCTGGCATAAAGTAAAAGTAATCAGCACCTCAAGATCTCCTGAAAATTTCAAGAAGATCCTTTTTCTGGATTTTTTAAAAATTTTTGGACTTATTTAGCCCTATATCTTAAAAACTATACAAGATAATTTAAAAATTCAAATTGCATATGATTAAGCACATCAAGATTCTACATATCATGTAATTAGGTCAAAAGCTGTAGAACCATTTTTTAGGAGTTATGGCCCTTAAAGCGTCAAAATTTACCATTTATCATTACTTTTCCCCTGAATTTCAAAGATTAACTTGTCTGACACCTTACATCCAACTTCACCCAAACTTGGCAAAGTTGTTGTATAGCATAAATGCTACAATTGGATCGTTCAGATTTTTGATTCGTAAAAAAATATGGCCGCCATGGCTAAAAGTTAAACATAGGGGGAATTTGCAAATTTTTGCTAATTACTTAAAAATAGTTACAGATTTCAAAATTTTGATGGGAGACAAAAGTGATTAGCATCTCAAGATCTACCTGCTCTGAAATTTTCAAGATCAAACAATCGACATAGGAGTTATTGTCCCATTTTCTGGATTTTTCAAAATATATCACTTATTTAGCCCTATATCTTGAAAACTATACAAGATATTTCAAAAATGTAAGTTGCATATGATTAAGCACATCAAAATCTACATTTCATGTATTTAGGTCACAGCTGTAGGACCATTTCTTTTAGAAGTTATTATCCTTAAAACAACAAAATTTACCATTTTTCATTACTTTTCCCCTGAATTTCAAAGATTAACTTGACTGACACGGTAAGACCAACTGCATCTTAACATAGCACACTTGTTTAATAGCTTATATGCTACAACTCTATCATTCAGATTTTTGATTCGTAAAAAAACATGGCCGCCATGGCTAAAAACAGAACATAGGGGTAAATTGCATTTTTTTGCCATTAACTCAAAAATGGTTTCAGATATCAAAATTGTGCAAGAATCAAAAGTGATCAACATATTAAGATCTACCTGTCCTGAAATTTCGGAAAAGATCTGACTGCTGATGTGGAAGTTATTGGGTTTTTTTTCCTAATTTTTGCCAAATTTGCACTTATTAAGGCCAATATCTTGAAAACTAACCAAGATATTTCAAAAATTTAAATCACATATGGTTAAGCACAATAATATCTACAAATATATGTATCTGTGTAGTGCAGGTGAGCGATTCAGGCTCTAGGGAGCCTCTTGTTTTCTGATTATTTTTTTTACGATTACAAGTCATATGGCGAATACATAAAAAAGACCTTTTTCAGAGTCTGATCACTTCATTGCTGTTACATGTGCAGGTCAATAAATATCCAGATTATTTAGACTGGCTGTCCTATCTAATAATTTCTGACACTGTTAAGTTCATTCAAATTCACTAAATAGTGCATATTTCTATCGGGAAAATAACTATTAGTCGAATTTTAACATCAATACAACGATTATAGTTGCAAATACTCTGTCCTTTTACATGTCATGTTGTACAAACAAGCCTATTATACCAAGGGCTATTAAGCACTATGGTATTTGAATACTTTCGCCCATATTTGACAGATCTGATACGGCTCTCACGTTGTCGGATTGTCAATCAGCTCGATGGTATCCCAATAGAGGAAATATTTCCTTGATGAACGTGAAATCGATAATTCTATTAAGTGCCGTCATAATGAGTATTAAGAAATGAGTAGGCATGGTCATAAAAACAAAATATCAAAGCATTGTTAATATTATGGACGAAATTCCAAAGAGCCCAAATTTGTGCAGTAAAATGCCATGGTACTAAAGCATTTAAATTAAATGTACAAAATGTATATATATATATCCATTTTAATGGTTTGTTTGGTGATTAATCCAATAGAATTGACATATTTTATCCAAGGCTCTCTTCTTGATGTAATGATTTTCGTCGCATTCTCATGAAAAGTTTCTTTCGAATATCACCATCGATTTTATGTTTTGATTTCTAGAAGGCTAGAGTTTTTCCTGAGTGAGTGAGTGAATGATTCGGTGTTTTATGCGGCGATGAACATGAAGAGGATGATAAAATGAGCATGAAATGATGAGGAGAATTTTGATAATGAGAAAATGAAGTAAGGGTGGGAAACAAAAGAACTGTAGATTTTGAACACCACTGAAAAAGGGGAGAGGTTGGTAGGGGCAAAAAACATATGCGGCTCACTAGTTTTCGGTCCCAATAGGAATCTTTTGCGTGTACGAAGCGTGGCACTCTCCGCACACATCGGTCCTCTATTGTCAGCGGTCAGGGTTTCAGTAGTATAGACCTGACAACATCCGCGGACGAAGGCCACCCTATTCAGCCACCTACAAAATGTAGCTATAGGGTACACACTTGGTCGATCTGTGGGCTTAGCACTGACCTGATGTCAGAATCCAAAGACCCTTAGTTGCCACTTACGACGAGCTAGGCTCTGCTGTGGACCTATTCGCCACCAAGCCCCGCATGGGAGCTTGTTCATCTGAAGATTTGTAATGAGTCATTGAAACTTTAAAGTGAGAATTTGCTTATTGCTTCTCCGTAGATCTTAAAGTAATAGGAAATCTATATTTCTATCGTAAATGTCCATATCTTATCAATAAATCTCAGGCATTGATATGAGGAATTTGGTAAGCTATGTAATGCTGGTTTTCTTAGTAAAAGAAAAAAGTGTACGCGACACAGCCCACATAATAAGCTGCAATTTAAAAAAAAACACAATGGACAACCGTCAGCAACCTTCAACGAGGCCGATAGGCGCATCTCGCGGTTCTGCAATTGGACCATGGTGTAAATAAAATGCAAAAATAAAATTCAAATCCAGTCCTGAAATAGTCACTGATAATAATCACATCAATAAGACAAGTACAAACAAAAGCTTTGTCAAAGATTTCTGGCTTAGAACAGACACATGTAAAATATGGCGAGGTTAGACTATTTTTTTTGCCCAACCTTCCCCCTATCAATATTCCTAGACAAAGCAAAAAAACTAAACACACAATAAAATCAAGTCGATCAAAGTTCAACTTGAGAGAATCTTGGACATAAGACAACAAGAACAAACGAAAGGACAGTAAAGGAACTCTATATAGAACACTCGTTGTTGCTGACAGCTAGCTGAGAATCAACAATCGACTGATGTAAAGAAAATTTTAAATCCGACACAACACTTCAAACAATAATGATTTTGTGGAGTGTCATCACAGAAAACCGACATGCCTGAATACTTAGTATAATGATCAGTTCCTGCAAACGTCTTTTCATTGGGACCGAAATTTTTATACCCCGCTTCGAAGAAGAGGGTGTGTACTGGTTTAACTTTGTCCGTCTGTCCGGAACATAACTTTTGAAACAGTTTTCTCAGAAACTTCTGATGACTTGAAATTTGATACATGGCTTCAGTATGAAGTCCTCTATCGCGAGAACCAAAATTAGGTCTGTCGAATTTCTACTTCCCGTTTACTGACTTGGTCAATTTTAGGGGTGGGGTTATACTGAGAGAACAGTGTCTCAGTAATTCATTGTTTTTATTATAAAATTATTCACATTTTAGAATTTAAAGTCAAAGGACTGCAGAGACATCTTTACTAGTATTAAATTTGAGGAATCGTTTGTACAGGCCTTGATATTAGGGAAACATGTATGTAATCAGTACTATAAATAGTTCCACGCAAAAGATCTAACTACTGGATGTCAGAGCCGCTCGTCATATTTTCGTTATCCTGTTGCAGTTTATGCTTGTTTACTGTTTGTCCCATCCCAATTGCATTGCGTCATTTAACTACTCGTTCATCCTGTTCAATCTTCTGATTATATGTTTGACCAAACTGTTGTTGACCGGTAGCGGCAACCAACAATCATGTTATCAATCAATTCAAAGGGCCAGCAAAAATTATTGCATGTAAACTTTGGTGTTTGCTTCTGTTGTTTTGAGGAAAAGAAAAATGGATTCGTTTTGATAAATTAAAAAAATATATATATATCAATATTATGATGTTGGGAAATTAATTCAATCATAGAATTTGTAAATGGTATGCAGATGGAATATTGCATATTAATTCAGAGTACAGTTGGAGTTATTACTGTTTTTTGCGTATTCATCTCCTACAGGAATAGCAATAATATCAAGATTCGTTTTTGAAAGACCATATGTATAACATCTATTAAGCTTTCCCTAATATATATTTGATAAAGCTGTTACGTAGAGCCTATGTACGCCATTACAGAACATAACAGAAGACTTACATATTGATTCTCACAAAAGCTGTTATAGGATGCCTAAGAGGTCAATACCAGTCAAGATATACCAAAGATTCTACTTGTCAAACAATCGATGTATGATTTGCGTCAATTTTGTGGAAATCTCAGAATTTCGGGAAAATGAACATAAATGGCTAATTAGTTGTATTCTATTTTTAACATTAATGTATCTTTCTTTGACACTAAAACACTAATTAGGAGTTATTACCAGCATCGTATTGAGATATCTTGAGATATCTACAGACTTTGCAATATAGTATTGATTATAAACATTTAGAAAATTTGAAGACACAGAGATGATATTATATAAGGGATCAAAATTATATCAATTCCTATATCTTACGAATAACAATATATCATACGAAAATATAATAATATGGAAACATCGTTACTATTGGAACATACAATTCTTTTTTCTTCTTCTTTGCAATATATGTAACTTTGTTTTATTAAAAAAGAAATTAACACCAGATTAGTTCTATGGAAGCGCTTAGCTTTAGGGTAAAGCTCCACTAAAAATTAAAGCCCCCACTTCTCTTGTGCCCTAGATCATTTATTTGGGTAGTTATGTCATGCCAGAGCAGTCAGACAATGATACGGAAAACTTGACAAACAATAATGGTGCACCGTATTGGCATGATTGGGTAAATGTTTCTCGCATGTCAAAAACACTGTTGCAGATTAGCTTAATAGTAGGACCTGTTAGATTCCCTGCATTAGACTTAGTTGTCCGAGCATTCCCATCCCTATTTTATCAATTGCAGTCCAAACTCGTATTTTTTTCCGATCGGCTTTTTGTCCCCATTTCCACCACGCCATCATCTTTCCATGTTTCTTTTATCACTCCTTTTATGTTTATCTCCCTGATGTATCCGATGGCGAATTCGTGCTTCTAATGCAAACCAATTTACTTATCTGTGATGACAAAGCTCGTGTATATGTAAAAGACTTTATATAAAAATATGTTTTTTATGTTTCCTGCAACGTGTTGCAAAGCGACATAGAGGAGTCACTTTGAAACTATCCGTTGTCTTGATTCTTGCGCCCAGCGCCCTGCGCCATCACAAAATGTCCGCCACGGCTTTCCGGGCAAGTACATGTCACAGTCTCTTGATATTTGGTACGTAGCTTCCTCCTAGATATTAGTATATGGTGTAAGGCAATTTTATATTCCTAACTCATCAACTTCCTGTTTACCGAATATTTTAAGACGCAGGCGACATATGTCTTCCATAGAAGACCGCCATTCTAGTTATCAGTTACTAGTACTACAAAAAATATTTTTAGTCTTGGTGAATTTATTATTCATATTTCATATTAAACCTTTTATTTTCTCCATATGGACATTTTACATTCATTATTGACTATATATATCCCTTTAAGCTATAGCTTTAGCCATAATCACTTCCGTTTAAAAGAGTTACATAAGACATCATCTGTATGTTAAGTTAAATGATTTAAAGAAATTTGATTTGTGTTTTGTATATACATATCAAATATCACTTGTTTGATCCAAGTTTCATAAGAATCATTTGCCTTGTCTGGCACAAGATTTGTAATTCGACCTACATTTGAAGTTGAATTTGCTAAATTATCATGGATATAACTTAAATTGGTTAATAAACTAAATCCTGGATACGTTTTCAGATTTATTTTTGGGTTGTTGTGTGTGTGGGTGTGTGTTGTCTTGCCAATTTTTGGTTAGGGAGTGAGACATTGCAACATTAGTACTAAGTTGGTTACATAAAGGCGATGAATATGAAAAGGATGATATGATGATGAGAAATGTTGGTTTGGAATGTAAACCAAATGTAGAGTAAATTTTGAAGACCACAGAAAAGAGAGAGAGAGAGAGGTTGATAGGAGTGGAAAACTAAACCTATATGTGGTGCACCACTTGGCGGTTCACAAAATAGTCTGATACGTTCATGAAGCATGGCACTCTCCACACACGTCAGAGATCGAATTGTTTCCGTATCATAGACCTAACAACCACCGATGACGAAGGCCACCCTGATTAGCCACCTAGGATAAACACTTCGTTACTATGTTGGCTGAGCACCGATTTTAGAATACTAATACCCTAAGTCGCCTCTTACGACAATATTTTTAAGTTTTAAAACTTAAGGTGTTCCATGGAACTTTTAAAAACACATAAGCCTGGGTTTTATCTGGATTTCAATATGTTGTATACAAAACTGTCTTGGTCTATGAAATTATTTTATAAAATCTAGGAATATCTTAATAGTGCCCTTCATTACCATGGCAATGGTTGTCAAAATTCACGAAACTACAAAATATCCACGCAATCTCTGAACAAAATTACAACAATGAGATCCATAAGATTAACCATCTCACAAAAGTCAATAGATAATAAACGATTGTGTTGGTTTTTTCTTAATACAGGAAATAAAACAAAAGGTATAAAAATAATGAAAAAATATGATATAGCAATAAGCAAAGAAAAAAAAAAGAAAGAATAAAATGAGTGAGTGAGTGAGTTGGTGTTTTACGCCCGTGCAACGCTATATAGGTTATTTACAGGCGATGGACATGAAAAGGGTGATAAAATGAACATGAAATGATGATGATAAATGAAATATGGGGATGGGATGGGACACAAAGGACCGGTAAATTTTGAAGAACCACAGGAAAAGGGGAGAGGTGGGTAGGGGCGGAAAATTTAGCCTATGTGGTGCACTACTTGGCGGTCCACAAAGGGTTCTTTTACGTGCATGAAGCGTGGCATTCTCCACACATGTTGGCCCACTATGGTCAGCGGTCAGGGTTTCCGTATTATAAACCTGACAACCCCCGCGGACGAGGGCCACCCTATTCAGCCACCTAGGGTACACACTTGGTCGCTCTGTGGGCTGAGCACTGACCCGATGTCAGAATCCCAAGATCCTTAGTCGCCTCTTACGACAAGCTAGGCTCTGCTGCGGGCCTATTCGCCACCCGGGCCCCGCACGGGACGAAAGAATAAAACGAAGGATGTGAAATATGATAAGTGGTTGAAAAATTAAGTCATTTGTTACAATTTCGAATAACCAGCCTTTAACATATTTTATGATATTTGGTGAAATTGAAAGACGATTATATTTACTTTGTTTAATTATAAATTGAAAACCATTGGTCCGTTTACTTGTTTCCGAGATATCCATGATATCTATAATACTGAATAAAGAGCCTGAAACCTTTGAGTCACATAATCTCAGTAACCATAGTGAATAAAAATTATTTGTTACATGACTTATACATATGGTGTTTTGTTCTTCCAAAATTTGACTTTAAAACCACCATTTTTGTTATTACAAAGTGCCGATTGTTGTGAAAATAACAGATTCCGAAGACAGTTGAAGATCAATTGAAAAGGGGAGAGATATGATTGGGACGGAAATACTTCCTGGTGACCAAAAAAAAGGATAGGGCATCTGTCACATGTTAGCAAAATACCATCAGCATTCAGGGTTTCTGTGTCATTTATAGACCTTGATTTTCTATATCGATGTAAATGTTCTTAAAGGAATTTTTCCCCGCGAATTCGCGGGTGTCTTCTAGTATGAAATAAAATTTGACAACAAACTCTTGATTTTTCGTTACTTTATAAGTTTTTGATCTCTTTAAAGATAGTCTAGATGAGTACCAAATATGACTGAAATTCCGACAATAAAAAGTGACTATCCTAAATAACCACCCGTGCGGGTTCCGGGTGGCGAATAGGCCCACAGCAGCGCTAAGCTTGTCGGTAAAAGTCCACTAAAGAGCGCTCAGAAACCTGACATCGGGTCAGGCCACTTTGCCCACAATACGACTGGGATGTGTGCCCCAGGTGGTTGAATGGGGCAGCCCTGACATCGAGAGATGCGGGGTCGTCAGGCGATAATGCGGAAAACCTGACCGCAAACCATAGTGGTGCACCGTGTTGGGAAAAATGCCACGTTCCTCGCACGTTACAGAACCCTGCTGCAGGTCTCGGTAAGCGTCCCCATGCAGGAGGCTAAATTTTCCGTCCCTACCCATCACTCCTTTTTCCAGTGGCAGTCAAAACTCTCCTACCCGATTGGCCTTGTGTCCCCACTTCATCATCATTTTATATTCATTGTATCACCAATTTCATGTTCATCTCCCGGATATAGCCGAAATCGTGCTGCTTGGGAGTAAAGCAATAACTAACTTAATAACCATATGTAAGGAATTCTAAATCCGATGGCTGTCCTTAAGTTGTTTACATTATGACATGGCTTATAGAAGAATCTTTATATGCTTTTTTTTTCTCATGTGCATTTCTTTTTCTTTAGTCGCTGTTAAGTCACGACTGAAATACGTTGATTTCCTAGCATTTGAACAAAATAAAATGTCTGGAACTTCATTTTAATTGTATCTTTTAGTTGCGTTTACATATTTTTAAGCAATTCATATTAAGATTACTCATTTACTTCGATCATTCAATCGATCTAGATTTTCAAATAGGAATTAAAAAAAGCTTCGTATGTTTCAAAATTTATTTGTTAGTTACGTTTTTTATGTTGCTCATGGGATTTCAATTAAGCGGTTACGTTAAAAAACGTCTATAAATGACAACGTCAAATTAAATTTGATGACAATATCATATGGGATTGATAAAGCTGTAAAACACAGCTGGGGTATTGCAGTAAAATATTTTAACACATTTTATGGTAATGCAATCAATTATTCCATAGTAAAGACGTACCATAGATGGTTTTATTCCAATTTCCGCTGTCTGGTCTGCACATGAACATTATAATATGATTTTTTTTTTTGCAACCATCATAACAACACAGATTTTATATGCATATATGATTCTTTGCTCTTACATGTAGGATTTATCTGAAACGTTTGGTTTGAAATGTTAAAGAGCTTACTCTAGATGTTGGACAAAGCATTGTTAAGTTTAGCTGCAGCTTTTAAAAAGCATAACAGTTCTCTCAGACTTTGTTTGAAAGACAGTATTTTATTTTATTTCTGAATTTCACTAAACAATATCCTATATGCACTGATAATATATATGAAAGTACGAACGTGTTGCATTAAAGGACATCAACAGTAAACAAAACTATATATAACCATATTCGTCTCTTTCTAAGACTTCAAAATTACTTTGTATAACCGCAACAGCGATTGTTGTATTGTGTTCAGTAATTTGATACATTCGTCATCAATTAATATTTTTTTTTTTTTAGTTTATCGAGAATCCTTTCTTGGAAGCAGTAAAAATAACATTGTCGGACAGATACACGGACAATATGGATGTAATTTACAAAATAACAATCAAATTCATTCTGAAGAACTTGGTTGAAGGCGCAGAATCGGCTAATGGTGTTTCCTGACAGATCACGTCACTTCCGTGTGCTTCACATCAGCACTTTGAGTGTTTACAGCATAGAATTGAAAGACATGTTGCGTAATTGGCTCAAACTTGACGATAGATGGCACTGCTGTTCTCCTCATGTGATAGCAAGCCTTATATCTTAGCTATTTGCCATGTTATAAGCAATCATCTGCTCTTTAATCATATTTGTGTAGAATTGTTTTAGAAGTTAAATGTCAATTGTGTTCCGTACATTTTTGATGCTCAGATGGCCATATTGGTTTAAGAGAACGTAAAGAATGTATCTTTAGATGCTTCTGCTTCTTTAGTACCCATACGAAACTGATTTTATTTTACGTTTCCATTACCAACTGTTACAGCTAACCCCTTTCCCTGGGGGGGGGGTTGCTACTTGCTATTATTTAGATGATATGAGTGTTCCGCAGGAAAGGGATATGTTTTTAGGATCAGTTCGTCATAAACAGGGTATCTTTTTCACTCCTGCTGTCTTTAACTGGGTAACCTTTTCCATATAGCCACCCTGTTGTCAACTCTTCGGGATAAGTCCGTTGCGTGTGGGATTATAAATCATTATATAGAATCCACGAATAACACC
Source organism: Arcuatula senhousia (assembly GCA_963971305.1). Taxonomy (NCBI): domain Eukaryota; kingdom Metazoa; phylum Mollusca; class Bivalvia; order Mytilida; family Mytilidae; genus Arcuatula; species Arcuatula senhousia. Next base: position 55,036,985 of record OZ020304.1, read on the forward strand.
TCTGAATTAAACATTCATACTGTTGACCATATATAAATGGAAAATGGTTCAAGCAAGAGTACAACACGCAAATACATTAAATAAAATTTGACTAAAACAGGATCTAGTTTTTACCGCTTTTGTCTTAAACAGGGTGTGTTTTCATTTTTTCTGTCTTAAACAGGGTGTGTTTTCATTTTTTCTGTCTTAAACAGAGTCCATTCTTAAAAAGCTATCGGTAAATATTACTCAAATTATTGGCAAGTAGCCCCCCTCTCGAGGCTAAACCATACAAGAAAACGGCTATTTTGACACGTTAAACTAGGAATAACATAAAAGACCCGACAAGAGTGTTTTGTTAGCTGACAATGTAAGAGGTAATACTAAATTGACCATTGAACATGTTGAAAGTCTCATCTTTGGTGTCCGTTCAGTTCTGCTTGATCGACCGTTGGTGTTAATTGACGGCCAATATTCCTTTGTTATTAACTTATTTGTAAAACATTGTGGCAGGGAGTTACGTGCATGCATATGTAAAGGTTTAATATTGTGTTCTTTTTTTAACCCGAACATGTTAATTAACATCTATTTATCTAATTAGGACATTTTTATTTGAATTTTACTTGATGTGTTTAAAATATATCCATCAAAACATTTGTAACTTTGCCATGATTAACTGATCTCTAGTATTCTAAGGCAGTCATTGGTGTTATTGACCGCTACAAATTAAAAACAATAGTTCTATCAAGACAAAAAAATCAAATAAATCATGTTGAAACATATTTTTAGTTCAAATAGGTCAAGGCTCTATTTTCCTGAGGTGTATAAAGCTCTTTAGCAGCTGTTTTATAAAACATTCTATTCTCAGAACTCATTACCTTGGAATATATTTTGAATCCATTGTAGATAAACATCACGTTTTTATTTTGATGTAAAAGAAAAGATTTTGAAAAGTAATTAAGTAAAACCTAGGCATATATACTTTAAACTCCAACTATTTCAGTTGCTACAAAATGTTATTTTTTATCACACTGAATATCGTTGTAGCTTATATTATTATTTAAAATTAAAACATCTAAAAAATTTATAGAATTTTATACATGAAATATCGTTTTTGGAAAACCTAATTTTATATGGGTCGAATTTATCATATCGTTCTAGAAAAGCCGTTTAAACATGAAAATGGGAAAATGGGGGGGGGGGGGGGGGGGTCGTCAAAATAAAACAGAATACTTCTAAAACGATTTTTTTCTTCAAAAACTTGAAAAAAAAATCACTACAAATATGTTTAAGAGGCATATTTTCTGTTAATTTCCTCTAGGTGAAAGCGGGCGGTGTCTGTGGTGTCAAATTATTAGATATAATTTTTTTCCCCAACTGGAATTTGATAGTATCAAATGTAACAAATAAACAAAAGAAAGATTTTTATCTTTTATATTTGTTTAACCTTAGAAATAACACATTTTATAACATAAATGTACATGTATTTTTCAAGGTAACATACATTTTGTTTTGTAAAGTGCATTTCATCTTTGATTTTTTTTGTTCCATCAAAGTGTTTATCATTAAAATGCACATCATTTATAGAGATTTGTTTATATTTTTCATTATTAAATTATTTCATGTTTATACATGTAATACATGTAGTGTTTATGTACATGTACTGTATATAGTTATCACTCATTGTACAAAAGTTCTGTAACAAGTGTTACGAGTGTATTATTATCTTTTAATTCAAGCAAATAAATACATAGTTAAGCATATTTGACAGTTTACATGATTTTTGACGTCTCAAAGTTATTGCATTAGTATATTTTTGTCTAAGGTTTGTACTAAGAGAAGAAAGTGTTTATCAAACTTCCTACACACATTGGACTTTCGAAAAGAAAGTTTACTTTCTAAAGCACTTTTTTGGGGAAAATCAGGCTAATGTAAATTGCTCTTGAAAAGGAACAACTTTTATACTTGTATCGTCTGTATGTACATGTTTTGTCTATGATTAAAGGAAACATATATTCTGCTAAAAGTTGAAACAAGAACCCGAAGAACACTGCAAATTGACCCATGCACTTGCATATGATAGGAATATTCCACAGTTCATATGATATGTCTAGACGGAAGTGTACCAATCATTCTCATGATTCTGACTTTTTATCTGACATATTTTTTGTGTGAAGATTCATAGGTTTTAAGATCAAAGTAATACAAAAAAAAATCTTATACGGTCTACAAAAAGCTTTTCTTTTGAAATCAGTCATTTTCAAACGATTAATTGTGACCGGTTTTTAAACCAAGGTTATAATAAAATGCGTCTCATACGATCTCTAAAAGTATTTCTTTCAATAGCAGCCACTGGTAGAAAATTCAAAATTATGTCAATGAAATTAAATGATTCGGGATAATCTTTATGGGTGCATTACATTTTGGCTAAAAATTCAAAAATACAGATTTTCATTTGGGCTAATAGCACTAGACGTTTAGGCTAATTGAATTTTTACCTGATCAGGTAAATAAAGGTAGATTTCTACCAAAGCCTTTATAGATTATATGAATTAAGGTGATACAACTTTTCAAATTAGAAAAAAAATGATACAACAAAAAAGTGGAAATGCAAAATACTTCTGTATACCAATTTATTCCTTTCTTACTCTTCCATTCACATTGAATGCATAAATAAATACAAATCACTTGATCTTCATAATAACATTTTTTAATGGATTGTATCAAAGTCAAAAATTAGTGAGACGAACTAAGAAAATAAATGCTCAGCACTAGATAAATAAATTAAATTTAGAAAAAAAAACGAGATTATAATTATCTTTGAAATGCACAACCTTGAAATCCAAAGCTTCTGAAATGGGGACCAACAGAGAATCTCCATGGTTTTAATGTCAAACTTGACCCACGTTCTCGAAGGGCACATACGAAAAACTATCCTACTGCAGGGTCAGATTTAATGTCTCCGCAAAATAATTGTAAAAAATATAGAAAATTATAGGATATTTACTTGCATTTTACCTGTGTTTACCTGTATATTGTCCAATTTAACTTTAGCCCAAACATCGACTGCTATTAGCCCAAATGTAATCTTTTTTTAGCCCAATCGTATTGCCAACTAGCCCAAATGTGGATCCCCCATTTAGGGGGTTGGTTGTACTAGCAATAGCACCACACACATAGCTACAACACTGTCTAAGGAGGAAATTATTGACAATCACAAACCTGTCATTTCCTCCTTCGGGCTCTCTGTTGGTGCTGACAATGATGACATTCCATCCCTGTATTGGATTCCTTAATTACATAAAAATCCATATAAACAGCGGGGTCATCAAAATGTAACACTAAACCTCTTTCAGTTCTGTTGACTTCAACACTAACGCTAACGGAAATAAAATCAGGCCTCCAGAAATATTACGATTGTTGTTATTTCTAGAAATGTGGATCATGAAGAATTCGAAGGAACTGTTGGAGTTTCTTAACTCAAAATCAGTTTCATCTTGCAACATCATCAAAATTTTCGATTTCTCCACTCTATACACTTCTTTTCCACGTGAACAACTCAAATAACGATTGGCACAGCTGATTAAACGCAGCATAAAAAAAACAAAATTGGTACAAATATTTGGTAGTCGATTACAGTAAGACTTACTTTGTCATCAATGAGTCTAAGAAAAAGAACAAATATACAGAAGACCAAAAAGTCGACATGCTCAATCAATTTTCTTATCAACAACATATTTGTTCAGTTTGGTGGACGTGTTTTTCAGCAAACGACAGGGATTCCAGTAAGCACTAATTGTGCACCTTTGCTTGCTGATTTGTTTCTACATTCATATGAAGCAGATTTCTTACAATCTCTTCTGGACTAAAAAGATCGTAGACTAGCTTTCTCTTTCAACCTCACGTTCCGTTATATTGATGATGTCCTTTCAGCAACCAATTCTCGATTTGGTGACTTTCTCCATCTCATATATCCATAGGAGCTTGAGATAAAGGACACAACGGAAGCCTGCTTCATATTTAGATCTACATCACGAAATTGACTCTAAAGGAAGACTTTCAACAAAGCTTTATTAGAAACGTGATGACTACAACTTTCCAATCGTCAACTTCCCCTTTTTGAGTAGCAACATTCCGTCTGCTCCTGTTTATGGAGTCTCCGTATCACAGTTGATTTGTTACTCCAGAGCTTGCGGGTATTACATCTATTTCCTTGGTAGAGCGTCACATTTGACACAGAAATTAATGACACAGGTTTATGTTGCTCCACGGTTGCTGTCTTCACTCAAGAAAGTTTACGGTAAACAACGTGCACTCGTAGACAAATATGTAATTTTTATCTTCCAAATGATTGCAGATGTTGGTTTGTCGTACAAATTAGTTTCGTCTACTTTTACCGGATTTGGCACATTGAATTGGAAATTAGCAACACGATGGATGTGCTGAAGCAGACAGGAGTTCACTCTTGTCACGACTTGAGTTCGCGTTGTTGATTTTCTTTCAGTTGATTTTGTGTTTTGTGTTTCTTCGTGCTGTTTTTGTTTGTGTTTACCGGTTTCGTCGTTGCCATTTCGGACTTTTGGCAGTTGAATGCCCCGTTGGTACCTCTTTGCTTCTTTGATTAGTGTTTGGCTGTTTGTCGTACATGTACTCTTGATCACCCTAAGGTCTCACAACCGTGTTGTGTTTTGTATTACTTACGGATTTTAAGAGGGAGATTTTGGGATATATAACCTAACTCACCCCATCATTTTATAAATGCCTGTACCATTTCAGGGCCACAGCGATCTTCAATATCTCTGGTATTTCTACCTTTTATTTTCATTTCTCTCGGATTTCTGAGATTGGTTCTCCAAGTTCTGATAGGTATTTTTTAGAACCTTTATTTCCATAGGAATGTAAATAAGACCTCAAGAACAAGCACATCCCACCCAACAAGATATGATTTTTCACTGGGTTCTTCGGTAATATTATGAAGATTTCCATCGTCAAGAGATTAGCATGGTGATCTGTGGACCAATTACGAGTAAGTATCTTTTTCCACCTCGAAGGCTGATGGCTGTATTTCATTTTATTTTTTTAATTGCCACTTGTTGATTTGAGCTGTGTCGCATACACTTATTCCACATCTCATCAACTTCTATTTGAATACAACTGGGCAAAATTTTATCTGCAGTCGTTTTATCTATTATTTAATATTTAAGATGATAGTGTAAAATGTTTATAACAAAGGAGAGATAACTCAATTGGTAAAAAATATTTTGACCGTTCAAAAAAAAAACAACAAAAAACAAAATTAAACAAATTAAATAAAAAGGTAACTAACTCCATTTTGAGTTAATTACATCAAACGAATTAAAAAACATAAAAGCATAAATTCATGTTTTTTTCATTTTTACCAAATTTTATCAGGCCACAAAATAATATGAAAATGGATTATAAAATGGGGTATGTAAAAGAGAGCAACAAGAACAAGACATAGGCTGACGAAAATGGAGAGTTCCAATGTCAGACATCCGAAAAGACAGATACAAATCTGTAATTCAAGAAGCAAAGATGCACCAATGGGGCCTTCAAGTTTCAAAAGTCCGAAAAGGGAACGACAAAACCGGCAAACACGAACAAAAACAGCATGAAGAAATAAAAAACACAAAATCATCGAACGGAAATCAACAACGCGAACTCAAGTCGCAACAAAGTTAACTCGGGTGCTCCGGAAGAGAATGAGGTTCCTGCCTTCTATAGCAAACGACGACTAAAGTGCAGTTAAATCGAGATATAACTCATGATCAGGTGCTACTATATATATGGTTGAGGATACATGCCCGTTGCGTTTCCATGTCTAATCCTGTAAAGGAGGACAAAACTAAAACATTGTGACAACTGTAGTCAATTTTGAGAAACGAATCTGCATATGCCTACGATCGAGCACACTATGTAATCACAACCTTGTTAGCAATGTTTGTGTCAGAAATAACGCTCTTTTAGGCTCTGAAGTGATAGATTATTTGTGATAGGTCAAACTTCAAAATCTGGAGAGCCCACAGGACCGAAAGCTGCTCCACGAAACGAGGGTTGATGGTTACAAAGTTGAACGTTTGTTACATACCCTTCTCTGAAGTCGTCGTTTTTGTTGATGTATTTCGAGTTGTAGAAGTGAAATTCTTAGAATCGGTGGTAAATTCAAGTTCTAGGGAATGTATGTAAGATGGATAAAGTCACAGACAACGTTATCATTACATTTCAAACACAAACACAAGCTCCGTTTGCTAGATGCTCATGTTAATCGGGTTTTCCATATGAGCTTTGAAATGGTAAAAATCCTGCTGATGTACCTTTGAAACAACAAATCAACTTTTAATGCAGAGGAGACAGAAACTCTCCCGGTAATACATTCTGCTGACCTTTGACATAAGAGCTAACATCCGGAATTTTCTTGATTGGATCAACTAGTAATTGGCGGAAGCAGAGGTACCAATGGGGTATCCGAATATCAAAAGTCCGAAAGGGCAGAGACAAAACCAGCAAACACCAACAGGAACGGGACAAAAACAGACAACATGTAAAACGTGGAAACACAAAATAACTGAATATCAATCAACAACGCAAACTCCAGTCGAAACAAGAGTGAACTCAGGTGCTCCGGAAGAGTAAGCACACCCGTTGCGTTGCCAAAAGTCTATTCAGCGTGTCAAATCCGGTAAAGGAAGACAAAACAACACCCTATGACAAACCAATATCTGCACTCATCTGAGAGATCGAAATCCCATATTTGTCTATAAGTGCATGATGTCTTCCGTAAAATTTCTCTTGAGTGAAGACAGCAACCGAGGAGCAACATAACCCTGTGTGAGCAATTTTTGCGTCAGACGTGTCGCTCTGCTAAGGAAATCGATGTAAGTCCCGCACGCTCTGGAGTAACGAATCAATTAAGAAACGTAAACTCCATAAGCTGGAGCGGACGGAATGTTGCTACACAAGAAGGGAAAGTTGACGATTGGAAAGTTAAAGTCATCACGTTTGTCATAGAGCCTTGTTGAAAGTCTTCCTTGTGAGTCAATTTCTAGATGCAGATCTAAATATGAAGCAGACTTCCTAGAATCCGTTGTGTCCTTTATCGCAAGCTCCTGGGGATATATGAGATGGAGAAAGTCACCAAATCGAGAATTGTTTAGTGAAAGGACATCATCAATACAACGGAACGTGAGGTTGAAAGAGAGAGCTAGTCTACGGTTTTTTGTGTAGAAGAGATCTTCATATGAATGAAGAAACAAATCAGCAAGCAAAGGTGCACAATTAGTGCCCATAGGAATCCCTATTGTTTGCTGAAAAAACACGTCCACAAAACTGAACAAATATGTTGTCAATAAGAAAGTTGAGCATGCCGATTATTTGGATTTCTGTAAATTTGTTCTTTTCTTAGACTCATTGATGACAAAGTAAGTCTTGGTATAATCGACTACAAGAAATTTGTACCTGCGTTTTCCATTCTTTTTGAAAAAGCTGCGTTTAATCAGCTGTGCCAATCGCGATTTCAGTTGTTCATGTGGAATAGAAGTGTAAAGTGTGGAGAAATCGAATGTTTTGATGCTGTTACAAGATTAAACTGCTTTAGAGTTAAGAATCTCCATCAGTTCTTTCGAATTCTTCAGGATCCACATTTGGTTGACACCATTTCTAGAATAACAACAATCGTAATATTTTTGGAGGCCGGATTTTATTGCCGTAAGTATTGAAGTCAACATAACTGAAAGAGGCTTAGTTGTACATTTGGATGACCCTACAATGCATGAAGCGCTGTTTGTAAGGATTTTTATGTAATTTAGGAATCCAATACAGGGATGGAATGTCGTCATTACTGCCACCAACAGAAAGGCCGAAGGAGGAAATGACAGATTTGTGATTGTCAATGATTTCCTCCTTAGACAGTGTTGTAGCCGTGTATGTGGTGCTATTGCTGGTACAACCAACCCCCAATTCAGCTGTCAAACAGTCAATATAGTGTTTCTTGCACACAAAAATGATGTTATTTGGTTCTTTGTCTGCAGGTAAAACAACATATTTGTCATGTAAGGTGGACAATGTTTTGGCAACATCAGCGTTGCTGAAAATGGATGTTGCCTTAGTGCTCATTGAGACTTTCAAAGAATTGATTCTTTTCAATTGTTTTTTGTTGTTACATGTATTTGTTTTTGATTTGTTTTTTGTTGTTGCTTATTGTTTTTGTGCGTATAACTTTGATTAATTACCTATTGTGCGTATAACTTTGATTAATAACCTATCATAGTTCCCATGTGTAAGTTATAAGTGGATCATTTGTTTTTATTAAAAAGAATCCCATTTCAGTATGAAGACGATGGGTTTTCAATCGTAACCAATTTATTGTATTGATATAATCAAATTACTCGTTATGTCTGTTTCATTGATTAATTTGGTATTGGGTGTTTATATGACAAGGCCCACCAATCTCTTCCAAATATGGCCGGATAAGCAAACATGTGGGAAAAGACATTCTGTTCATAATCCATCATCTGTAATACTGCAAACCTAGGTGTAATGTTTTAACGCTTCGTTTAGACATGAAATGTGAAAAATGAAATTTCTTTTTCAATGTCTCTTTCTCTTTTTTGTTAACCTTTAAAACTCATGAAAAGTTATTTCTAACCTTAATCTAACCGGACAATGACTAGAATACTTTCAAATGTAAATTTTTAAATTAATTATTTCTATTTAGGTCAAAATGCTGCTACATGTACTATACATTATAAGGAAATTGAACGGCATGTTGTGAAATGAAATAATCTTGGAAGGTTTCATATAGGGTTGATGACATTCCGTATGACATTTGAATATCATAACACATTATTTTTTTTTTAATCTGGTAAGAACAACACTTATTATATTCCTTACTTGGCTGTCGTTTCTCATCTGGTCATGTTCTAAACGTGATGTAAACACAATTCAAAACAATTTTAAGCAAAGTGGTCTTTTGGACCAAACTTCTGAGAACCACAGCGTATATACTAAAACCAAAACTTTAAAGAATACTCAGGGTTTGATTAATTAAGGTGGGACGTTACGTTAAAAACGACGTTAAATTTCGTCTGAACGTCGTTAAACGAAAAGTCAATTTAGTTAAATTCTTTTGTAATTCCCACTCGGCACCAACACATTTGTGTTGGAGAACACATCAAAGCTTTTAATTATCCGTTTAAATTTCAAAATTGTTTAAACCCTAAGGTTCTTCCTACCCCAGACATAGGTTGATCATCTTAGTAACAATTTGGTTCCCCAGTGTAGTATTTTTGGTTTTACTGTTCTATGCTCATTATAATCATAAAGTGTTTGGCATTTTCAATATTTTTGGTAGAGCGCCTCTGATGAGTCTTGAATAGACGAAACGCGCGTCAGGCGTAGCAAAATTTATTGTCTGGAACTTTGTTGTCATTTGTATTTCGAACACCCGTGAAGGCTAGCACTGCTGGTGGAGTTTTAATTCCCCGAGGTTAGCCTGCTCCGGCACCAACACTTTGGTGTTGGAGAAGACATCAAAGATTTAAATTATCCGTTTAAATTTCAAAATTGTTTAAACCCTAAGGTTCTTCCTACCCCAGACATAGGTTGATCATCTTAGTTACAATTTGGTTCCCCAGTTTAGTATTTTTGGTTTTACTGTTCTATGCTCTTCATAATCATACAGTTTTTGGCATTTTCAATATTTTTTGTAGAGCGCCTCTGATGAGTCTTGAATAGACGAAACGCGCGTCAGGCGTAGCAAAATTTTTGTCTGGAACTTTGTTGTCATTTGTATTTCATATATTTATAGTGTTTACGAAATTGTTTCTTTAAACTAAAGTCCTTGACCTCGTCCTTTTACATCAATGCATCGCAAATTTTTCATGGAATGTTTATAATTTGGATATGATAAGTCCATTTACGTGTAGAAAAAGTAAAAGTAAATGGTTTTGAAGTTGTTATTTATTCCTTTATGTCTTTGTTACCTTTTCACCAAGATCATTTAATCTCACTTTTAGATATACCGATGGTGTCCTTTTTTAGCTCACCTGACCCGAAGGTAAATGTGAGCAATTGCCGTCACTTGGCGTCCGTCGTCCTTCCGTTAGCTTTTTTCAAGCGTTAACTCCTCTGACACCATAGGTCCAATTGCAACCAAAATTTGTACAGTTGTTAATTGGTAAATGTTTGGATTTTTAATTCGTTAAAAAACATGGCCGGCATGGCTAAAAATAGAACATAGGGGTAAATTGCAGTTTTTTGCAAATAACTCAAAAACGATGACAGATATCAAAATTCTGGCATTGGTTAAAGTGTTTACCACCTAAAGATCTACCTGCCCTGAAATTTTCAAGAAGATCCAACCACCGATGTAGGAGTAATTGCCCTTTTTCTGTATTTTTTCGTTTTTTTTCCACTTATTTAGCCCTTTATCTTGAAAACTATACAAGATATTTCAAAAATTCAAATTACTTATGATTAAGCACTGCAAGATCTACATTTCATGTAATTAGGTCAAAGCTGTAGGACCATTCCTTTTAGGAGTTATAACCCTTAAAGCGTCAAATTTTACCATTTTTCATTACTTTTCCCCTGAATTTCAAAGATTAATTTGTCTGACACCATAAGACCAACTGTATCTACACTTGGCACACATGTTTAAAAGCATATATGCTACTATTATATTGTTTGGATATTTGATTTGTGAAATAAACATGGCCGCCATTTCTAAAAATTGAACATGGGGGTAAATTGTAGTTTTTTGCAAATAAGTCAAAAACGGTTACAGAAATCAACATTCTGTCAATGGTTAAAGTGTTCAGCACCTCAAGATCTACCTGCCCTGAAATTTTCAAGAAGACCCAACCACCGATGTAGGAGTTATTGCCCCTTTTCTGTATTTTTTCAATTTTTTCTCACTTATTTAGCCCTATATCTTGAAAACTGTACAAGATATTTCAAAAATTCAAATTGCATATGATTCAGCACATCAAGATCTACATTTCATGTAATTAGGCCCAAGCTGTAGGACCATTTCTAATGGGAGTTATGACCCTTAAAGCGTAAAATTTTACAATTTAGATTAACTTGTCTGACACCATAAGACCAACTGCATCTAAACTTGGCACACATGTTTAATAGTATATATGCTACAATTCTATCGTTTGGATTTTTGATTCGTCAAAAGATATGGCCGCCATGGCTTAAAATAGAACATAGGGATCGATACATTGCAGTTCTATGCTAATTACTCAAAAATGGTTATAGATATCAAAATTGTACGATAATTAAGTGATCTACCTGTACTGATATTTTGAAAAAAATCCGACTGCTGATTTGAAAATTATTGCCCTTTTTCGTATTTTTTTTTTGCAAAATTTTGCACTTATTAAGCCCTATATCTGGAAAACTAAACAAGATATTTCAGAAATTTAAATTACAAATTATGTTTAAGCATAATACTATCTACAAAATATGTGTATCTATGTAGTTCAGATGAGCGATTCAGGCTCCTGGGAGCCTCTTGTTTCAACTACGCTTCGTTTGCTAGATACATTCCTTCGATATATCCTCCAGAGTTAGAGATTAAAGAAACCACCACATCTAATTGCTTCGCGTCCTTCTTGGATTTACATCTCAAATTTGACCGGGGTGGTCATCTCAAAAAAAATTTACGATAAAAGAGACGACTTCAATTTCAAACAAGTTGTTTTTCCTAACCTAGAAAGTAACATACCTACATGCATATATTTCACAACTTATTTGATATGTCAGGACTTGTACAAATTTTTCAGATTTATTGATACGACACAGCTGACTCCGTGACTGACTATTAGACCAAGGTTGCAATAAAATACGTCTCAAACAATCCCTAAAATATCCTCTTTCGTTATCAGCCATTGGTAGAATAATTCAAAATTGTGTTAAACGTTATGGTGAATTATTGTTTTTATTGGTGTTTGGCTAATTGTGGTATTGAGATGATCACCTCAATATCCCCATCATGTCTTCACAACCGTGTTGTGTTCTACGTTACTATCGGACACTAATATCGCAATGGGAGAGGGAGGTTTGGCGCGCCGCCATAAAACCTAGTTCAAACAATAATATCTTTTGAAATGCCTGTACTAAGTCTTCAATTTTTTCCGTATGTTTTCCTCTTTTCTCCTGGACATTGAGATTGATCCTCCAAGTTCAGTAATTTAGTTATTTAATTACCTTAATTTGACATCTGAAATTTCCGATTGTTAAATTCAAAATTGATGAAAACACCAGGTTTCTTTCCTTGTAATGCACATGGTCGATATCCTCGGTGCTGGATTTGGCTTCCTTGTTCGAACGTTTTGGTATTGAGTACTTTTCATTTTCAACTGTTTTTGGAAATTGACCTTCCAATGTTTTGGTTTAAATGCTACTGATGAGAGGTTACTCCTTGAAATATCGATATATAGCATATCCAAATTAACCGTTTATACCCGCGTTTTTGTATTTGTAATTTTGACATCATTCCGTTTCTTGGACGTCGTTACTCTCGATTAATATTGCTCTCTTAAACAATAAGACTGTTGTCGCATCTGCAGACAATGCTTTAACAAGTGAGATACATGTAGTTTTTGTATGCATAGTTAACTATTACAAGCGGTTTGTTGATAAAAAACTAGGTTTTGAGCTAACATTAACTAGGACTTAATTCTACAACATTAGATCAATTCTAACCATAAATATTTCATGTCTTCTTTATATCTTAAAATGAAAAAATAGGAAGAGTTACTAGGAACTTTTTAATTGAATACCTAAACCACACAAAAAGCTTTGCAAAGTGTGTAGCTGGATGACCTTTGTGATATAATACGTATACTGTTTGCTCAACTCGAAGATCTTATATACTGTCAATACAGATACATGTACATGTGTAGCTGCAAAAATTTGCCGAGTAGCCGAGTATAAACAGTAAAACTTTCATCATGGTTTATTAATAAGCCTATCCGGAGGATTTGGTTGACTTGAATAACTTAGTTGTCATCAATGATCGTGGTTAACCCAGGTTTTACCCCGCGCCAAACCTCTCCCATCCATTGCAATCTTAGGGTTGGTTGTCAAGCAAAACCCAACACGGTTGTGAAGACACAATAAGGATAGTGAGGTGATCATCCCAGTACAGCAACCAGCCAAACACTTATCAAAATAATCACTATAACCATTTAGTTTAACATAATTTTGATTTTTTTTCACCAGTTGCTGATTACATATAACGAAGAAAGATTTATTAGATATCGTTCAAATGTATGAGATGTATTTTCGTATTACATCGGTCTGATAGTCGGTCACGGAGACAGCTGTGTCGGATAAAAACAATCTGAAACATTTGTTAAAGCCCTGGCATATCGAATAATTTCTGAAATATAGACACCGTATTCAGTTAAAGTTGGTATGTTTCTTTCCAAGTAAGGAAAACTAATTACTAGTATGTTTAAAATTAAATTAATTTCTGTGAGTAAATTATAGACATTTCTACCTCATTTATATTGTGTATTAATTTCTTTGCTCATTAGACAAGATACATGTTAATGCCATTTTTGTCATGTAGATTTTTTTCTACATCGTTGTCGCCATAAATGGCTTTTAGCTCAGGAATTTATTGTATAAGAATAAAGGTCTCATGCGGTCTTTTCAGGTAATTTTTTCTTATGGCATCAGCCATTTATAGAAAAAACCTCTAATGTTGTCATAAGATACTTAGTAAATTCATGGGTGTTTTGAATAGTGTTTGACTGTCTTGGGTTCCATTTACCTAATCGCATATCAAAATGGCACAAGTTAAAACCAAACCCTAAGATCGTAATATTCAGTGACATTAAACTCACTAGTGTCTTCTTTTGTATATTATGTGGGGCTCGGTTACGAATTGGCTAACAGCAGAGTAGACCTTGTCGTAAGAGATTACTGAGAATCTTGGGGTTCTGACAATTAGTGCTCAGGCCACAGATCGATCAAGTGTGTACTTAATTCGGTGACTCGTCTCCGGGGTTTGTCAGGTCTACATTAGGGAATATATAGGGTGGTGCTTGACTTATGGCGGAGTGTATATATATATTGTGAGTTGTCTCCTATTTGCCTTTCATGACATAGATATATTGCAATGCATTGGATGGTGCAAATTTTGTTTTTACATTTCTTTCTTAATTTATCGATAAGGCTTGGTGGGCCATTTCGATTGAGAATCATGTTAAAACCTTTAGGAAAATATTAATGAAAGATTTTTCTTCATTTTTCAGACAAATCAAAAACTTAATGCAGAAAATCTTTTTCCCCCAATAGTAATATAACTAGTACTAGTTTAAAGTACCTTCCTTGAAGAGAAGATAAATCTGCAAACGTAAGACAACTCGCAAAAAAGGAATTGCTAATACATTTCTTTTTCAGATTGTCCAGAGATAACACACAGAAAACAAGTTTCATACATGACATATCAGTGTTCATTTATTGCTTACACATATACAATACAAGATATAGTGTATATTTTATCATTTAGAAATAATAATTGGAATTCGATTATATTGTTTTGAAAGGTGTCGAGTAAATACGTGTATATTTAATACAATAACACGGATGTTGTCTTTATTATACCTCCGTTCTATGTACAATAAAACATTATTTCATACAGCATGTCTGTGACATTCTATATGGAATTGATTATTTCAATTCACTATTGAACAAATTTACAGACATTATGAAGTTTTACATTCATTCATTTTTCAAACATCCACAGAACTAAGTATTTCGTTCACTCAATAAGGCATATAAGAACAGCTCAATAATGCATAAATTGAATAATAAATGAGCGAATTATGCAACCGTTAACTGTTAGATTCCTTCACTTCGCCGCCATTGTTTTTTGCCTCGTTTTCGATGGTAAGTTTTCCTTGATAGGAGGAATTGTCAACAAAACCTTCCACTAAACTGTCCAGAATAAAATCAATGGTCACTGTATAAACGTTTGCCATGTAGTCCGTATATCTGTCACCAAGGGTTATCTTCACAGCTTCAAGGAAAGGCTGCTTAATTTTCTGAAAGAGAAAAAAGTACTTTTTAGATATTTTTATTTTATATTTTGGTGTTGCAATTATAATACCCTATTTGTGCTAACTTGCCTTTTTTTGAAGGATATTTTTTTTATCTTTATTTTCGCCAAGATCGCATTGTCATTATTCTCCTAATGTTTCTGAAATAGGATAAAATAATAATTGAGTTATCTATCTTTGTCTATGAAAGGAGCTAGTATATTATTTAGATAATGTATTTTTCTTTGAGATCAGGGATTGCATTTTGGTCACTTATACCAACATGTACATGACTTAACACTAGAAAATCATGAATCCTAGTATATTTCTTTTTAAATTGATATAAACTAACACAAAGTCGACTTTACGTTATGGCCATGGCTTCGTTTAAATTCGCCCATTCTACCTTTAGCACGACTTCGAAAGCGAGAAAGAAAAAAAACTAACAGTTGAGTCTTAGGGATGTATATTAAATGTAAAAAATCAAACTGAGATTGATTCGGTATTTTTGAATTATACTGAATCAATTCACGTACAAGGCAAACGCTCTTTACTCTAAAGAAGTTCATCAATTTTCTTCGCCTGACTAGAATAGCTTAGACGCATTTGTTCATCATATAATACTTGTATTGCAGTTAATTTGAACAACATCAAGTTAATCGAATTACTCTATCGTCTGACCTAAATAGGATTGTGAATTCCGAACTGACCTCAATATAATATAGAATGCTAATACTGGATGTTTTCTTAACCTTATATCCACGATCGATAGTCGCTTTGTTATGCTTAAGTGATTGCCTGTAGCTTACGTACTGACTTCTTTTATAAAGTACACATGTTGTGAATGAGTACAAAAAATCCAATCGCATTGTTTGATCTTTTACAGCTATCTCTTACAATGTAAGCCATATGTAGTGCCATGAAATTGATTACGAGACACAGTTGACAAAATAACTACATTTGTTTTCATCGGCGGTGGGCAGGTCTTTTGGGAATAAAATAAAGCAATATGTTTTCCATCGAATAAGAAATCTTAAACTTAATACGAGTTTAACGCGAATCAATAATTCAGTTTCTCCTACAAGTTTGACATAACAAATTATTGGTGACATGCTGACAAAGCTGTGTTGACAAACGCTGTGGCTTTAAATCGAAGACGTTGACATCGACAGAAATTAACAAAGTTCTGAATAATTGAAGTATAGGAATTAGAATGGCACGGGCTTTTGCGATATTTAGGCGTCCCGCGCGAGGCCTAGGTGTCGAAGAAGACACACAACAGAGGCTAGCTTGAAGTAGGAGGCGACAAAGGGTTTTGAGATTGGATGAGAGCTCGCCCAACCGTACTGACAACTGTCTATAGTGTGCAAACGAGTGTGAAAAGTATCACGCTTCATGCATGTAAAAGATTTCTTTGTAGACCGCCAAGTAGTGACCACATAGGCTAAATTTTCCGCCCCCTACCAACCTACCTACGCCTTTTTCAGTGGGAGCGCAGTGGCCGAGTGGTTAAGGCACTGGACTTTAAATCATAGGTCGAGACCTCTGTGGGTTCGAGCCCCACACGTGTCAAGTTTTCCTGGCACCTACCGTTGCTTGTGGGTTTCACCGATTTTCCAGCTCGGAATATCGAGCTTTCCTCCCACACAAGCCTGGCAACCATGCAAGGGCCTCATATTAGACAAGCGGTCGTTAATCTTGCTGTCAGTCAAAAGCTCTTCAGAGCATCTGTTGATTGTTTGACTTGTGAACACATCACTGATGTGTACTCACCGACGTTAAATAATCTTATCTTTACCTTTTACCTTTACCTTTTGTGTTTCCCACCTACCCACATACTATACAACATGTAGTTCTCATCATTTATTTTCATTTAACTGATTATCATGTTCATGCTTATTGCACTTGTATAACATATGTTATGTTGAAAGAGCGTAAACACTGATATTTATGTAAGAGTGTAAAGTTAAAATATTGGTAAAACATTGAAAAACAACACTTCTGTGCAAAAATCGTAATTTGGGAAAATTAAAATGCATCTAAAACGGATAAATACAACAATGAGTTCATAAATTATTTTCTTTCAATTTGATAGGGCCTGTAGATGTGTTAAAAACATTATTAATAAAACGATTTAGGAGTCAGTGTAAAACGATTCTATTTTTCGTCCCGAAACCTTTCAAAAACTAAAAAAAAACTAGGAAGTTCTATAGTATGCTTTATCACCGTTTTTTCCGCGTTAAAGAAAATTTGTAAACCTATCCTTTCATCTTAATAGTTAATGAACTTTTAACAAAAGAGCTTTTAAATATGCAATAAATATTAAAGATTTATTATTGCATTAATATTGTTTAAACATCAAGAACACATTTTGTGCTAATGTAATAATCTGCAATATCCACAAATCATACATTATTATCAACAGACATGCAAATCTAAATGACTTTGATGAAATACAATTTCATATCCCATTTAGTACCATATGATTTTCTTCTCTTCGCTAAATTGCTGAAAGATTATATAACCACCAACTGCCCCATTACAAGTTTTATTAGAAAACTAATATTGCTATTGATTTATCAATGGTAATAACATAAATTGTTGTCAGCTTCCAATCGCTATATATCCTTCGTCGGAGAGACCACGAGCAGATATTCAATAGATCCAATATTTTTAAGAACCATGTGGTAGACATGGTAGAAATAAGCCGATTCAACAAAAAAGCAATTTATAAAACCATTCATCGTGAATTGTGCCTTGAGAAAAATCTTTTGTTAGTCTGATATACTTTTAACAAATTAAGTTTGGTCTGTTTATCTGGCCTACTATAAGACAATCATTAAAGAGATTGCAATTTCCTTGAATTCTATAGTCTCCATTTATAACTTTCAAGAATGAATATATTTTACGGGAAAGTATTAAGTGGGTTTCATTTGCTATATTGGCTATATTCAAACAATTGTAGTCGGGGGTGGGGGTGATCGCTTTTCAAACAGGAAGTAGAATTGAACAGGTTTAGAAACATGATTGAATCATAGTCATATCCAGTTCTTGCAAAATAGCTTGACGGAAATATTTGTATCGGCTCGGTAAGATACAGGAAGTAATAGTCCAAATTATATAAAACTCGCTTAGGCCATACAGTCTATGAAACAAGCTAAGAAAAGCTGATGATTTTCATCAGCCCTCTTATCTCAATCTTTATCAGCTAAATCAGTAACTTCTCAGCATGATGGCCATAAAGACAGTGAAAGTTAAACATTAGATTGGTTTTAATTACTTGTACACTGTCAACTTCAAAGTGATGTTTGAAATCATGTAAAATACTTTCATTTTTGTGAAGAAAATTCTGTAACATGATATGTGCACCATAGGGTTTGTGGTCAAGGAACTCAACTGGGTGTTGATATATTTATAACTAATTTTAAGTGATCAGAGATAAGAAATCTAGCATTCATCTAGCTTATTTCATAGACTGCATACAGTTTCTCATTTTGAACCATCCTGCTAAATTTAGAATCTTATAAGAATATTTTATATCACCACAGTCTGAAACATCAAATAAAAAACTGACATGTCTCGTCATAGGATAAACAGTTTGTGATTGTAAATATCCCTGCTTAATTTAAAATCATTCCCATGTGAGATTCCTGAGAAAAGCTGGACGAAAAATCTCATATCGCCATGGTCCTTATCAGTAGATAGGAGTCCGACAGGTCAAAAATACACATGCAGCGCAATAAGGGTATACTTTTTTCAATAAATTTTCTTAACATCACTAAAAGATCCAAATCATTCCTGCGTTCTGTGTATGAAAAAAACATGGGAGGAAAATGGCACATGGAATAGTAGTATAAGGCCGATGGGTGTAGAAATCACATAGGACATACATTTTGTCATACAAAACACCCTGTTAAATTTCAATTCATTTCCATGAATGTATGGTATCACGGATACTTTTGTACGGACGTAGATGAGTAATAATGCCCCTTTTCCTGCCGACAAGTTGATACAGGGGCAAAACACGAAATGCAAATTTATGTATGACACTATATTTTCATTCTTTAAAAATCGGTTACCTAAGTGAATCATAATTTAATAGACATTGTATATAAGAATATCTGAAACATCACAACTGCACATTCTAGACTGTATAAATTAATTTTGTACGTTTCAAACCCACTAACTCCTGATTAGATTTTGTTTCGTTAACAAGAAAAAAACTGATATAAAATCATAAATATTTAATTTACATTAGACTTATTTGTCTAGACTTCGTTGTGGACCATTTTGTGAGTTGCATGGCAATGCTGTGGTGTTACAAATAAAGTCCTAAATGAAGAGCAACGTTGCACAACACCGAACAACCAACGTTCTTTTAATTACCTACTATTATATTTTCTCCCGAATACAACCTCAAGATTTTCGTCTGTTGTTTTCCTAGACTTATCAACATCGATCAGTAGTTTTGTTTTTAAAAACATTTTGTCTATACATTAAGTCATCATTATATTATGACCAAAAGACACTAACAATTCATATATTAAAAACGAAAAAATATGGAATATGTGCCAGTAAGACACGATCCACATATTGATATGATTTTGATAAATGTACAAATTTAAAGCAAAATTTCACTGCATGTGAAGCGCTTTTCTGGATTAACCTTTACCAGACACGCTAGGAGTAAAAAAACTTGGAAAACCGGTAAAATATTAGATTTGACGAAACAAAACAGAAGCCATTAATATTACAACAATGACCAAACAGATAAATTTATTAAATTTTAAAGAAATAGCCAAACGTTGTCAAATTTGGGAAATATATAAAATGTGCCTTTCCAACACATATTCCAGTACTCGAAAATATATAAGAGCATACAACTGAAGCACGGGGAAGCTTTCTACGACCTCCACACGGCAATAAAGTCAAACTCTGAAATAATATTAAAAACGAAAGAATATGGAATATGAGCTAGTAAGACACGATCCACATATTGATATGATTTTGATAAATGTACAAATTTAGAGCAAAATTTCACTGCGTGTGAAGCGCTTTTCTGGATTAACGCTAGGAGTAAAAAACTTGGAAAACCGGTAAAATATTAGATTTGACGAAACAAAACAGAAGCCATTAATATTACAACAATGACCAAACAGATAAATTTATTAAATTTTAAAGAAATAGCCAAACGTTGTCAAATTTGGGAAATATGTAAAATGTGCCTTTCCAACACATATTCCAGTACTCGAAAATATAAAAGAGCATACAACTGAAGCACGGGGAAGCTTTCTACGACCTCCACAAGGCACTAAAGCCAAACTCTGAAATAATATTAAAAACGAAAGAATATGGAATATGTGCCAGTAAGACACGATCCACATATTGATATGATTTTGATAAATGTACAAATTTAAAGCAAAATTTCACTGCGTGTGAAGCGCTTTTCTGGATTAACCTTCATCAGACACGCTAGGAGTAAAAAAACTTGGAAAACCGGTAAAATATTAGATTTGACGAAACAAAACAGAAGCCATTAATATTACAACAATGACCAAACAGATAAATTTATTAAATTTTAAAGAAATAGCCAAACGTTGTCAAATTTGGGAAATATGTAACATGTGCCTTTCCAACACATATTCCAGTACTCGAAAATATATATGTATGAGTAAATCGACCTGTTTTAGTTGGATTTTCTTATACAGGCACCAAACATTATAATTATGTAAAGCTGTACATGGAAATTTTTACAGTTTTTTTACTTTTAAATTATTTCTTTTGGAAGTCATCCTACCACTTTGCTTCAAGGCATACTCTTGAAGAATTCTTATGCTGAATTTAACAAACAATAGGCTAAGCCTTTTTATCATCAATTGTTTTCATTCTGAGAGACGACGGCAAACGTATGAAAATGTGTTTTCCCTTAGAGGAGGATATTTCAAGGGATCTTCAAACAAATAATATGCATATTAAATCTAACGAGATCTCGCCTTTTGTAGATCTTTTACGCCTTCAGCCTGAAATTCAACATTTTTCAAATGGTGTTATAGTTATAAGCTTTTTACATTTGTTTCATTATATGCTCTTTTTTTCCTAGAATATAAATAATACCTTGAAATTGTCCGCTTGGAATTCTGTAAATCGTTGATGCGATCCTCCGGTTCTATGTGAAAGATCCTTTACAAAATCATAATTGTCAATGTTAGAAATTGTTTCGTCCAGTGTGGTCATCACAAAAGTAGCGTGTTGTTCAAGAGATTCGTTGGCTCTCATTTCGTCTTCGGTTTTTAGACTGTTAAATTCTTTGAAAATCCCAATCATGTATGGCGTACTTTTGAAGAGTCTGCAAATGGAAATAATTGTTTTCTTAATTATACATTTAAAATTTTAACCCACACTGGCATTTATCTGAAATAAAAACAAAATGTACGACTAACAAATATAGAACTAGTTGAACGCCATGGCATACTAGTTTAACCCCGTCACGTCAGGAATCTTTGATAGAGCTTTTGTTAGTACTTGTCTTTTTTATGTTTTCTGTTCCTTGTTTAAGAAGGGGGTCTATCTTTGACTATTTCAGGACTTGATTTGAATTATATGCATTTTAATTAGACCGTGGGCAAATTGCAGAACTGCAATCAGCGCCTACTGGCCTTGTTGAAGGCTGCTGGCGGTTGTCCATTCTGGTTTTTCGAAATTACCGCTTGTTATGTGAGCTGTGCCGTATACACTTATTCCACATCTCATTATTGTCTATTTATAAGATAATGCCATGTGAAAAAAGTTTCCGCTACACAACCTTCAATAGCGTTTATTTAAAACCAGAAGACAGCCAGACCAGTTGTCGCGCTCGCCGTCTTGAATTAGCTCTAGATTCAAAATACTAGTATTTCACATAAAATTTCATGCCAATCCTAAAATTGTTATGAAAAGTGTAACAATTCGCATAAAGATAAAATTTTTATTTTTACTTTTTTGCCAAGACAATGTGTATATACACAGTTTTAAATGAAAACATTATGCAGGATTTTGCAATTGGTTATTTCAGTTGACTGATAGATTGATACTAGTTACCACAAGACAATTCAATCTTATTTTCCAATGACAGATGAAGTACTCATGAAATCTTATAACTGTACTAAAACTTTTTAAAACCATGTCAAGCATCGGTATTAAGGAAGTCTTGAAAGGTTGTAAATTGTAAGAGTCGGTCAATTATCGTTTTAAATTGTCATCGGCAACAATCAAAGTGAGGTTTATATTCAATTTATGGACAGATCGATAACCGAAATAAATTAATGATATAACTGCCATAGACTTCGAACAATGTTAGAACTATGTGAAAAAAAAGAAGAAAGGATCTAAAGCTGTCCCAAGAGTAGCACTTACAATAAAATAACTATAAATGCTCTCACATTTAAAAAAAAAACAATAGAACTGACTTATTTCATTCAGGCGAACCCTTCAGCCGTTATTTTTCTTTATCAAAATGTCTGGCCTTACAAGATTCATAACAGCACTTGTTTCAAATGGACATGTATCTAGTAGACTACAATGGACTAGGTGCAGTTGATTGTTTTATAGAGTTTATAACATCCTAATTTCGCATAAAATTTGATGTGTTCTATACAATGCGTCATGTACAGAGTTAACTAACCAACACTACCTTTAACAGCTTTTAACTTTTATCTGACATAATGATTTGGCAATTTGAATTACAAAGTGATCAAGATATAGATGATAATGAGAGAAGCAAAGAGGCACCAATGGAATAAGTATACGCAACACAACCTACAATATCAACGACAGTTTAAAAAATCCACAATGGATTTCTTTTTCAACGTCTTCATGAAAAATCCCATCATATATTACTTTTTCACTATATTCCGCTCGCCTTGGGATTCCCTCCAAGACACCTTATATTATTCCTTCCGAGGGACCAATATCGTTTCATGAAACCAATCTCGCAAATGGTGTCGAGAGAAAGTAGGAACATTTGTCCATAAAATTTGCACCCCTGACAATCCTTAGTGTTAGTAGCCCGACGCGTTAACAACTTCACCACTGGACCTTTATTTTAACGTTAAATGTATTTTTTATAATGCGAAATGATATAAAGTTGCTCCTTCAGGAAGGAGTGAATAAAAAATGTTCTCCACCTCAAGATAGTTATATTTTATTTTCAACATGATAGCTTTGGTGAACTTGTTGAAATCAAAAATGACTATGGGAGGTGGAGAGAAACGACTTTCTCTAAAGAAGTACCTGTTTCTCCCATGAAATATTACTCACTTGTAATTGTGTTTTTATGAATGGGAGAATACGAAAAAAGAATCGCATGAAGCTTTTTTTTATTTTCTATAACCAGATTCTGTAGATGCCCTAGGTTAGAATAAGAAACAAACGGTGTCCGAACTTCACATTTGCACCTACCAATGTTTCGTCGTTCCTTCAAGGTAAGTAGAACCAATTCATTTACTGGAACATCTATATGGCAACATCGCCTACACAGCGCCATAGACCAATCGACCAGCCAGGCTGAATAATGATATAGCTTTCGCTAATCAGTCTATGGAACAAGCTAAGAAAAGCTGATGATTTTCATAAATCAGTAACCTCTCAGCATGATGGTCATAAAGACAGTGAAAGTTTAACATTAGATAGGTTTTAATTACTTGTACACTGTCAACTTCAAAGTGATGTTTGAAATCATGTAAAATATTTTCATTTTTGTGAAGAAAATTCTGTAACATGATATTTGCACCATAGGGTTTGTGGTCAATGAACTCAACTGGGTGTTGACATATTTATAACTAATTTAAAGTGATAAGAGATAAGAAGACTGTAATCGAGGGCATACTAGAAAACGCGGGATGGGATCGTGGGATGGACTCATGGGATGGACCCATGGACCTTAAATGGGATGGACTCCAAGTCCATTAATCTGATGGACTCATGGGATGGACTCTTGGGATGGACCCATGGGATGGACTCGTGGACCCAAAATGGGATGGACTCAAATGAAGAATTTTCAGTTTAATATATTATATAAACAAGTATTTTGCATTTTTCATGCTTTTGTATTTAGCGGTTTTTTTTTTAAATGTCAAAATTAAAAAAAACCATCAGAGTTGGAAACGTTTTATCATCTATAAGAACTATATAGACTTGGGTAGAAATCTACCTTTGTTTGCCTGTTACGGTAAAAATCTAATTAGCTCAAACGTCGAGCACAATCAGCCCAAATGAAAATATGTATTTTATTTTTTAGCTCAAATGTAGTTCGCCCAAACTGGAGGCCACAAAGAATTTCTGTTTGTTTTCTATAACTATCCAATTAGATTGCTTTTATTTGACAAAGGTCAACGAAAATGGAAAATGATATTCTTTGAAAAAATCATCATTACGTAAATTAATTCGTTGTAATTAAAGATTGATTTCCATGCAAAAATGGTAAATGGAAGTCCACAGGTTCAAATTAAAATTTTTAACTCACATGGTTTACATGTATAAAGAACACTCGGTGCTCTATTTGTATTTCCTTTCCTACTAGAATATTCGGTTTTAGACTTTACATTAATTTGATTCAAATGCCGCTGATACATGTTACAATCTTTTTCTCTGTAGAAGTACATGTATTTGCATTTTGTTACATAATTCAAATGCACTATCTGGCAATGCATAACGGGAACTAGAATACATTTGGATATTTGTTGAATTAAGATGATTTTCGGTGCGTCTTTTTACCACTGAACGCCAACTGAAGGTTGGTTAAGTAACTTTTTGCAACTTTTCAATTGCATTAAACCCTGGATGTGGTTTTCAAAAATATGAAAAAACATGAGGATGCAAATGCTCGAATAAATTGAAATGCACGTTTGTTTTGCTTTTCACCGCAGAACTTTTATCGTGTTAACTTACTATAAGATTGTTTCATAGAAACATCCCGTAGCCCCGTATGGCTTCTTAAAAACGCGTCATACAGAGAACTAAAAACCCCTCATCTTATAGTTAGTTAGATAGTTTAATAGCCAGTTAGTTATTGCTTTTTTCCAAACAGCACGATTACGGCAATATCAGGGAGATGAACATGAAATGGTGATACGATGAACATGAGATGAACTTAAGGAAATGGGAAACAACCTCAAACAGGGAGGAGAAATTCGACTTCCATTTATACAGGAGGAATGGGTAGAGACGGGCAATTAATTATCGAGACCTGAAGCAGGGTTCTTAAACGTGCGAGTTACGTGACGTTCTTCCTAACACGGCGCACCACTATGGTTTGCAGGAAGAACTCACAGGGCTTCCCATTTCAACCACCTGGGGGCACACTTACCAGTTGTTTTATGGGCTAAGCGGCCTGACCCGATGTAAGGTAACTGAGTGCTCTTTAGTGGACTTTTACCGACAAGCTTAGCGCTGCTGCGGGCCTATTCGCCACCCAGAACCCGCTTGGGCTCTATTTTAGTATGACAATTTGTATAATTGTTCTTAAAACATAATTTTGTTATTTTTTAAAGCATACATGTATGAAATAAAAGTACGCAACCTTTATGAATATATTTACATTTTAAGGTATTCATCATTCATACTTGAATATTTTCGACTGTTCATGATATATATTCGAACTAGAACCTGCTGTTACATGTAATATGACAATCTATCAATATCTAATGCTTTTCAAACTCGCAGTAAGAATCTTGATGATTGATCAGCATTATTCTTTATATATCATAGTTAAGGTTCAATGTCAAGGCTGAGAGGAGGTTCTAGTGTTTTCTTTTCTCTATTGAGTCTCACGTAAATCATGCTTTATCTAAGTAATGCTAAAAGACATATTCATCATGGTTTTTATTCTTGCTGTTAAAATAAACAATCGATAATTATCGGTTATCGAATTCGGTTAATTAAAATGTAGAATTTCATCGAAACATATTCATTGTATAACGAAAAAACACACAACTTTAGAGTTCTTAGTATAAATGGTGTGTTTTTCGTTAGAAATTTCCAATATATTTACTGTACGAAAACATATTTTGGATTTTTCAATTTTTTTTTCTTGGAATATTTAGGAAAAGGGTATTAAAACATTTTGCAGCTTTGGTTCACGCGCTCTTTTTGAATAAACAATATTGGCATAACTATTTGAATCGGCCAAACTAAATCATGTTAATCATCGCTAGTAGCCCATAAAAAATACAAACGCCAAATTATAAAAAAAAACCACCTCTATTGTTTTGGACAAGTAAAAGAAAACTGAGGTACTGATTTGATCAAGTCTAAAAATTAAACGAATCGTTCTTCCCATACT
Source organism: Arcuatula senhousia (assembly GCA_963971305.1). Lineage (NCBI taxonomy): Eukaryota > Metazoa > Mollusca > Bivalvia > Mytilida > Mytilidae > Arcuatula > Arcuatula senhousia. The sequence goes on from OZ020304.1 coordinate 55,063,358, forward strand.
CTTCAATTTTTCATATAGCAACTATTGTTGATTTCTAAACAATATACTTTTTCTGCAACCTTTGGCCTCTATATTAAGCCTTAAATCTACTAAAAGCAACATGAACGCATTAAAGTTTTCACCTATTGTAGTAATAAAGAAAAGCCTAGGACATTGCTTGTGTATCCGTAGCTATTAACAGCTTTATAGGTAGAATAATAATTTTACTCTCACAATAGAATAATATAACGTAAATTTACAGACTAACCTTCAACTGCATTTTACAGTTATTGTAAGATCACTCCAAATCGATTCCCCATTCCTTGACATTATTCGGTAAAACAGAGAGCGAGCGTGCGAAAATTTTTTGATTTTTTTTCTCAGAATCGTTAATTTCATAGGGGAGTAAACTATCTCCTAGCAAACGGCAAATCTGTTTTCAACTTCAGAAGAAAAAAAATCCACTTCAAGCAGTTGAATTTTAAGCCTCATGTAAGGGAATATTAAGATAAATTATACCATTACAATGTACCACATATGTTATGGTGTTAAATGATTGAATTGACTGATAAGATGTAGATTAACAACATGAAAACTTTTAAACACTAATTAATTTACTTTCAAAAACCATGAAGTTTTAAAAAACGTTTTTGCAGATTATATTGACAGGGCGCATGATTTTTTTTCTTTAATTTGAAGACGCGCGGATTCAAACAATCGAGGAATCGATTCGATTCGGAATGGCCTAATTTTGATGGACAAAATTCCGATACATGTTATTATAAATCAATTTTTAATTCGAACATTTTTATCAAAGAAATTCTTGAAAGAGTTTTGAAAAGGGTATTATTAACAAAATGTTTACTCAACTTGTATTTACAGACAGCTCTTGCAAAAGAAAATACAAACTATGATAATTATGAGCCTATTACTAAAACAAACTCTATAACCCGGAAGTCATGAAGAATTTTTGTTGGTTTTCCGGGTAATATACATTTGTAACCATTGATTACAGTCCAATTTGGAACCCTATTGTATAACAACAAAAGGTCAACAAATATAGAATAGGATATTTAATTGGAAAAGGCATCATAACGTAAATTATATCTTGGGAATAAAGAATGACTCGGATCGAATGAGTTAATGAAATTCCTGGTTCAAACTAGTATTTGTATTTCTCAAGGGTTAAGATAAAGTCCTGAATCAAACTTGTATTTTTATCTATCAAGGGTTAAGATAAAGTCCTGGTTCAAACTAGTATCTGTATTTCTCAAGGGTTAAGATAAAGTCCTGGTTCAAACTAGTATCTGTATTTCTCAAGGGTTAAGATAAAGTCCTGGTTCAAACTAGTATCTGTATTTCTCAAGGGTTAAGATAAAGTCCTGGTTCAAACTTGTATCTGTATTTCTCAAGGGTTAAGATAAAGTCCTGGTTCAAACTAGTATCTGTATTTCTCAAGGATTAAGATAAAGTCCTGGTTCAAACTAGTATTTGTATTTCTCAAGGGTTAAGATAAAGTCCTGGTTCAAACTAGTATCTGTATTTCTCAAGGGTTAAGATGGAGTCCTGGTTCAAACTAGAGTCTGTATTTCTCAAGGGTTAAGATAAAGTCCCGGTTCAAACTAGTATCTGTATTTCTCAAGGGTTAAGATAAAGTCCTGGTTCAAACTAGTATCTGTATTTCTCAAGGGTTGAGATAAAGTCCCGGTTCAAACTAGTATCTGTATTTCTCAAGGGTTAAGATGGAGTCCTGGTTCAAACTAGTATCTGTATTTCTCAAGGGTTAAGATAAAGTCCTGGTTCAAACTAGTATCTGTATTTCTCAAGGGTTAAGATAAAGTCCTGGTTCAAACTAGTATCTGTATTTCTCAAGGGTTAAGATAAAGTCCCGATTATCTAGTATCTGTATTTCTCAAGGGTTAAGATGGAGTCCTGGTTCAAACAAGTATCTGTATTTCTCAAGGGTTAAGATAAAGTCCTGGTTCAAACTAGTATCTGTATTTCTCAAGGGTTAAGATGGAGTCCTGGTTCAAACAAGTATCTGTATTTCTCAAGGGTTAAGATAAAGTCCTGGTTCAAACTAGTATCTGTATTTCTCAAGGGTTAAGATGAAGTCCTGGTTCAAACTAGTATCTGTATTTCTCAAGGGTTAAGATAAAGTCCCGGTTCAAACTAGTATCTGTATTTCTCAAGGGTTAAGATGGAGTCCTGGTTCAAACTAGTATCTGTATTTCTCAAGGGTTAAGATAAAGTCCTGGTTCAAACTAGTATCTGTATTTCTTAAGGGTTAAGATGAAGTCCTGGTTCAAACTAGTACTTGGTTTATATATCAAGGGTTAACTAAGATACATTGTATATTTTGTGCTGGGTTTGTATTTCTTTTCCAAACGTTTTGGATACAAAAATATTTGGTTATTTTTTTCTTCATCATCCATGCTTTTCATTCAATGCATATGGCTGCTGGTACATGCACACGCATGTTGAAAGTTATTGCATTTTGTTACATCATATGTACTATCTGGAAATGTTTAAATACAACTTTCAAACCTGACTTCTCAATATATATGCATATAATATGCATATGCAACATAACCAAATACGAAAGAAGCAAAGTTGTACCAAAAGGGTAATCAGTATCATAAAACCGTCAAGACAAAGATAAAACCGACAGACAAAAAATCATCACAACAAAACAAACCACATAACAACATAAAACACACACACATACCAACAAAACCGCATTCAGCAACGTGAACTCAAGTCGAAACGAATCCTTATTTTTGGCATCTGCTTTTGTTTTGTTTGTTAGAACTTATTTTAATATATTTGTCATAAAAAAACAATCCTATACGAGCATTTGCTCAAAGCATCTTACATCAATAAACCATATGAATTACTTGCATTAAAACAAAACAAAAATGCGCGCTTCCTGTGTTTTTTCACTTACTAGAATAAAACATTTATCAAACTATTCCTAAGATTCTCTTACATTGTATTACATGTAATGTATTGATATTGATATTTATCCTTTTATAATGTATTACTATTCAAAGTAACCCAATAAGAAGAAAAATCCTGACAACATATACAAAGGTAGGACATGTTTAGATGTTTGCTGATATCTAAATGCCATTCAAAAGAAAATTTCCGGTCCTTATTCTCACCACTGATTAACATTTGAATATGTTTCACAACATTAAATCATTATCTTAATACATCTATGGGATTTCAAAAACATGTAAAGCGTGTTAATGTATTAGATTCCCTTTGTTGTTCGCTCTACCTGATATATTATTAATATTTTGTCAGTGTCAGATGATTTAATAATATATGCTATATAGCAAATATCAAATTGTATCCAAAAAAAAAACCAACTAAAATTCTGCTTGATTTATTGACACTTTTTTCTGATACGTTCAAGGTAGCAAATCACCATAAGCTTCACCATGCAACGTTAATTAATAATACATGTACCATGGTTTTTTTGTATTTTCAGATTGGATTTTCCTTAAGTAGCTACACACTTCTTTGATTATTTCTTTATTTTGCCTTAGTTTCATAATTTTTATGTATCTATTCATTTGATTTTTTTGGACTGACATCGTACTATTTACAAACAAAAACATGGTGTTAAAATGAAAATCTCTCATTATTTAACGCTTTTCTAAGATTGATCATTATTACATTTTGAAGGTTCACTGTCACAAGTGCTTCATGTGTTTTCTTAACAATAAATCTATTCTCTCTAGAATCTCTAGATGAATTCACATTATAAATTGTGCTTGATCTTAGTAATGCTAAAAAGCATATTCACCATACCTTTTATCAATCATTTAAGATGCACAATCGGTTATCGAATTCGTGATATGGTAACTGAATGTAAATGTAGAGAGAAAGCCTGCGGCGAAGTGGTTAATGCATAGGGCTATATTCTCCAAAGTTCGTACTTTGATTCTCGTCAGACATGATTAAAGTTTGTTCGATGTCTTCCCTCGTTTCCCCCAAAAAAGTTCTAAGTTCAAAAGGTCATAACTCTCACAAAATTAAGGGATCAACATTTCCTGACAATATCCACAACTACATATGATGTCCTTCCTATATTCCAAGTTTCGTTGAATTCGGTTTATTACTTTCAAAGGAGTTGGGCTGACAAGATGATAAATGAGGAATTTCAGCAAATTTCTCAGTTCAAATGGCCATAACTTCCACAAAAATTTGAGGATAAAAAAATCCTGGTTACATGCACAACTACAAATGATGTCCTTCCTATATACTAGTACTAAGTTTCGTTGATTTCAGCTTATTAGTATAAGAGAAGTTGCGCTGACAAGATGATAAATGAGGATTTTCAGCATTTCTTCAAGTTCAAAGGGCCATAATACCCACAAAAATTTAAGGATAAAAATTTCCTGGTATTATGCACAACTGCATATTGTAAACTTCCTACATGCCAAGTTTCATTGAATTCGGTTCAATAGTTTTAGAGGATTTGCACTGACAATCTTTGTGACGGACAGACGGTCGGACGGACGGACATACAGAACAAAAACAATATGTCTCCCCACAAAAGTGGGAGGGAGATAACCAATTTTTCGACTCTCTCTTGACAATATTTTATGATGGTCCAATGAACGATTCTAGTCCTTCGAAAGGGACAAAACAGATTGTCCCATGAAGAGATAGAGTAAATTCCAGATGAAAGAAGCAGAGGCAATGAGGCATCCGAATGTCAAAAGTCCGAAAGGGCAATGACAAAACCAGTAAACACCAACGAGAAAAGGACAAAAAAAAACAGACATAAAACACAGATATACAAAAATAAAGAAGGAATGTGTCTTTGGGACACAGATGCCCCCGCTGGCCCCAAACAGGATGTAGAAGTCCAACAGGTCTTAACATCGCTTAGGACGTACAGTTTGTCATACTGAACTGTCCTACCAAGTTTCAAATCATTCTCATATATGATTTTGATAAAGGCTTGACGGAAATTTTCATAGTCATGTTCACATATTTTCACATCGGCCTAAGTCCCAAACAGGAACGGGTGTGCTATAGCAAGCAGGAACTGCTTACTCTTCCAGAGTACCTGAGTTCATTCTCGTTTCGACTCGAGTTCACGTTGCTGAATGCGGTTTTGTTGAATTGGTTCCTTATCATTTGCAGATGACCTTCTGATCATGTCTGAAAGTAGGGAAGGTCTACAAAATAGTGTTAATAACCTAACTAGTTTTTGTGATAACTGGCAACTTTCATTAAATGTTAAAAAAAACTAAAACCATGGTGGTCCAACAGTATTCTAATAATAAAATTGATTCATTCATAGAGTATAAGGGAGTTAATATTCAGAATGTAGAAGAATATAAATTCTTAGGCAATCTTCTGAAAAACAATGGGAACCTAAAACACAGCCTGGAAGAACTTTCTAAAAAAGCTAGAAAAGTTCTTTTTTCTATTAGAGGAAAGACTGCTTCTTTAGGCAATCTTCCTACTTCAGTTATTAATAATCTATTTGATAAACTAGTTATTCCGATATTAACTTATAGTTCTGAGATATCATTTATGGACTTTTTCAGTGCTCAATATAGAGCAAAACAGAGGGCAGCTACCAACAACATAGAAATTGACCCCTTTCACTTTATAGATAAAACTCCCTTTGAAAAAGTCCACATTAGTTTCTGCAAATTTACACTTGGGACAAGGAAAACTTCATCGAATTTAGGGGCACGTTTAGAATTGGGAAGGGTTCCTATTGAAAATTATATTTTGAAACAATCACTTCTATATTTGGCAAGATTATATACTGTTGATTTAAATCCATTATTAAAAGAAGCATTTGATCTTTCAAAATCTCTTGATTCAGAAGGTGTTTACTCTTGGTATACATATATTAAAAATGCATTTGAGGACCAAGATCTTCTGGACACTATATCCAACTGCAAATGTCTAAAAGATGTTAAGAAAATAAAATTAACTATTAAAAATAAGACCTTTGACTATTATCATAACCTTTATATAAATAAGATAGAGAAAATAGATATAAACAGCAAACTCTTCTTGTATAAGAATTTAACACCCTTAACAGAACCTAAATTTTATCTTTCATATAATGATTTTTCAATTAGGAATATTTTTACAAAACTTCGTATAAGTGACCATAATTTGGAAATTGAGAGAGGTCGCTATTCCAAAATAAATAGAGATGAAAGATTATGCAAATTTTGCAAAATAGTAGAGGATGAAGAACACTTTATTTTAAAATGCTCGAAAAATGAGAACATCAGACAAGCTCTCTTTGGAGATATTAAAAAAGACTGTAACAATTTCCCTGACCTTCCAGATGATCAAAAGATTAATTATCTTTTGAATCCTAAAACCTTTAGACATGTTAAAATTATTGGCTTCTTTTTAAAACGGTCATATGAACTGAGGACAGAAGACTTTTGATAACATGCCTACTTCATATAAACATAATGTCTACTTGCACTCAATGGCATGTTTATTTTTATACAATTATAATGTTAAATTTGTTAGTACAATATTTTGTATTCTGTATTTTGATCATGCTATATTTGTGCTTGTATATATGTTACTGCAGCCCTAGTTTTTAGGGTTAATAGTTTGAAATAAAGTTATGTGTGTGTGTGTAATGTTGTTGTGTGGTTTGTTTCGTTATGATATTTTTTTTGTCTACCGGTTTTGTCTATGTCTTTACGGTTTTATGATAATGATTACCCCTTTGGTACACATTTGCTTCTTGCAAAAGGAGTTTATCTTAATTAAAAGCACATAACTGCTAAAACTGATTATACTCTCCATTTACACTTTTTCATACAAAAGACAGGTCAACGAAAATAGAATAGAGTGATATGAAGTTGGTAAAAAGAATCATAAAGTAAATCATATCGCTTCAATGAAAGGCGGACTCTGAAATGGATTTTCATACAAATATGGTTGTACAAGCCCAGGTCCAAATTAAGTATTTGTAATTCACAAGGTTACATGTTAAGATAAACTTTGAACACAATGTTAAAAACTACTTTTACAAACCTTACTTCTCAATACATGCTTCAAAGAACAAAATACGAAACCCAATGGCATATATAAGGGTATGTTAGGATAAATGCATAAAATATATTTATGACAACCCACAGCACATTTTATGTACGTCTTTAAACCACATCTCAAAATGCGATAAAACACCACAGAACTCAAGATATTACATTGAATCAATGCTTATTAATTTTTGCATCTATTTTTTAACATGTATTATTTGTCTTAATGCCTCTGTGTGATTTCAAAAACATAAAAAGTATGTAGATGTTAGAGATATCCTTTCTTGTTTGTGGTATCTGATATATTAGTATTTTATTGGCGTCAGATGATTTTGATAACTCAAATTATTTACCAAGTATCAAGATGTATCAAAACAAAGCAAAACGAAGAAAAATCTGCTTGTTTTCTCTGGCACTACTTCTGCTAAGGTCAAGGTAGCAAAGAAAATAATTGAGTTGTTCGTCAAAATCTTCATAAGCCCTTCATGCTACGTGAATTAAGAATACCAGGTTTGTTTTTAATTGGATTGTTCCTTTAGTAGCCGTATACATCTTTTATTATTCCTTTGTTTACAAACAGTTTATTTCTTTTGGAAACCCATAAATGGAAACCCTTTCAATGAGTTTCCAGTCCATTAGACGTGGTATATTTCCATCAATATCTAAGTCGATAGAGTAAATTGATGAAAAGAATCTGATCTCTTTTGACATTATTGTCTAGGGGTCATATCGTCACATAAATACTTGTCAGGGAAACTTAAGATCCTTATGAATTGCCATTTATTGAGACCGTTCAACGAAAGTATTTTCTTTTCAACAATACCATAATTATAAGTCTCAGGAGTGAAAATGGACTTGTTTCAGATGTGCACCGTATCATTGTTACACCACGTAATATCTCAAATCAATTCCAATCAGTGTTAAATTGTGAATATTGATCGTTCTGGTATTTTTGTACTGCTTCTGAGCAAGCTATTTCCGGTAGTCTAAAATAAGGTTAGAGGCAGAATATTCACTTGACGATGATGAACGCCTTAGACAAGCCAAGTCAACATCTTTCATTTCCTCGGATTGCAATATTGCATAATCTTTTAATATTAAAGCATTATGCCTTCGGATACACTTATACCAATTGTTAATCATGTGTCACGAAACCAGCATTTGCTTTCTGATCGCTAAATGGTTGGTTATTTGAAATGTACCGAATACAGATGTTTATAACGTAGAAAAATCTATCTGGCCCCGCAAATAAATCATAAGAAACTACACTCGATACAAGAAATATATCCTGTGATTCTTGTTCAACTACATGTACGTACACATCTTCAAGTCGAGACGTTTTAATTTGATTTTCCTACTATAAAAAACTGACGCTTCTGAGTCTCCATTTGTTATTTGTAGCCAAAACAAAAGTAGAATATAAATTAGAACCGGGAAATTGAAATTAGTTACATATTGTTTTACTCCAAAGAAGCAGAGGAACCCATGGGTCTTCAGAATGTCAAAAGTCCGAAAGGGTAGAGACAAAACCAGTAAACACAAAAGAGAACGGGACACAGGGAAACACAAAATCTACTGAATTTCAATTAACAACGCGAACTCTAGTCGTTACGAGAGTGAACTCAGATGCTCCGGAAGAGTAAGCATTTCCTGCTTGCTATAGCACATTAGTCGCGCTGCCAACAGTCATTTCAGTGTGTCAAATCCGGTAAAGGAGGACAAAACAAAACTCTATGACGAACAAAAGTCTGCATTCATCTGAGAGTGTTTGATGTCTTCCGTAAAAAATAACCCTGTGTGGGCAATATTTGTGTCAGACATGACGCTCTAATTAGGAAATCGATGTAAGTCCCGCAAGCTCTGGAATAAGAATCAATCGAGATACATGAACTCAATAAGCTGGAGCGGGCGGATTATTGCTACATAAGAAGGGGGAGTTGAAGTCATCACGTTTGTCATAGAGCTTTGTTGAAAGTTTTCTTTGAGAGTCTTTTTCAAATGTAGATCTTAATATGTAGCAATAACTTCCTACAATCCGTAGTTTCCTTTATCTTAAGATCCTGAGGATATATATAATGGAGAAAGTTACCAAATCGTCAATTGTTCAGTGAAAGGACATCATCCATATAACGGAAAGTGAGATTAAAAGAGATATCTAGCCTACGATCTTTTTTGTCTAGAAGTGATTGATCTGCTTCACATGATGGAAGAAACAAATCAGCAAGCAAAGGTGTACAATTAGTGCCCATTGTAATCCCTATTTTTTGTTGAAAAATACGTTCACCAAACTGAACAAATTTGTGTCAATGAGAAAGTTGAGCATGTCAATTAAATTTGTTCTTTTTCTTAGACTCATTTTTGACACAGTAAGTCTTAGTATAATACCGGTATACTACCAGATATTTTAACCTATGTTTTCCATTCTTTTTGAAAAAGCTGCGTTTAACTACTTGTGCCAATCGCGATTTTAGTTGTTCATGTAAAATAGAAGTGTTAAATGTGGAGAAATCCAAAGTTTTTATGCATGCTGTTACAAGATGAAACTGATTTAGAGTTAAGAATCTCCATCAGCTCTTTCGAATTCTCCAGGATCTACATTTGACCATTCTATAATAACAACAATCGTAATATTTCTGGAGGCCGGCTGTAAGAGGGGGATGAACACAAAAGGGGTAATAAAATGAAATAAATTGATAACGGAGTGGAGGAAATTGGGACATAAGGCCAATAGGAGTGAGAGTGCTGACTGGTTCTATAAATAAAGTTTACAACAAGATATTCGTATGAGAGATTCGTATGATCGGAAAAGTTTGCCTCCTGCATTTGAATCCTTAGGGTCGATCTCTTATTGAGACCCACAGCAAGGCTTTATAATGTGAGAGGATCGTTAAATGTTTTCAATATGATGCACCATAATGGTTTGTGGTCGGGTTTCCGGATAATTGTCTGACGACCCTGGCTATCATTTTGACAGGGCTATCTCTATCAACCACCTGCAAAAGCACAAACCCCAATCGCTTTGTAGGCAAAGCGGCTTGACCCGATATCAGGTTTTGAACGCTTTTTATTGACGGAGCGCTGCTACGGGCATATTAGCCACCCGGACCCCGCACGGGTTGAGAAATTAAAACTACAACAAAGTTCTTAGACAATAATCTTTGACACGCCTAAATAGTGGCTTTACTAAAAGATTGAATAAGTAAATGAATATGAGGACAACAGAACAATAAAACAAAAAAATGCCTAACTAGAAACCAAATTTATTTATATCAATGCATGTCTGAAGTAGGAAGGCGGAAGTTCGCTTTGAATGGTAACTTATTTTACCGTCTCTGTAGCTCCTATATATTTTTATGTTTCATTCAGAAATGGACACAACGGGATATTCAGATAACTATGTGTAAATAAAACATGTTCTCAGATGTCATTAAGGAGCTTAATAACAGACAATAATGATTGAAAATCATTAGGTTCTTCCTTACAATATGTTCAATTAAAATCTTGGAAATCCAACAGATGCCCACGATCTTTTATGAATCATAAAATGTTGATTGTACCTGAAGTATATAATTGAACCATTAGAAAAAAGCCAGAGAGATAATTGGACAGTATGAGCACTGAAAGACTAATGTCATTAAGGACAAGATATCGATGAAAATATCTTTAATGTGTTGTCTTTTTTTATATTGACGTCTACATGATCTAGGCCTAAAAAAAGACTTAAGATTAAAGTCTGTTATACAAAATTTAAATGACAGAGTTTTCTGTACCACGCTTTTAATTAATTATCTTATATGAACACTCGTTCAATCTTCGTGTTATTCTTGAAAAGTACACCTAGTCCTGAATGATATCAGTTTTATCTTAACTTTACGATTAAGGAGAAAGCCATCACCTCTAAATTACTGCATCATGATGGTGATCAATCATCATTGTTACATCAATATTACTAATTGTTTTTTGATAGGATGAGAAAATGGCTATTGAGCTGTAGATTCATTTCTTTTCTATCTACTTATCTATTATACTAGGTATTCTTTGCCCATTTTATTAAAGATATTTTAGGTTGGGCACTATGGAAAATTTTAATCAATGACACTTTTAGTTTATTATGAAAGATGAATGGAACATTTTATTTTATGGTTGTTTATGCACATAACTACTTTAACACGCATATTGTGTGTGCTCTCTGTAATACAAGTACATCTATAACATTTCAAATGGTTTAAGCTCACATGATTTGTCTTTAAACATTTTCGATATCTCAACAGAGCAAGTCGACAAAGGCCTTACTTGAAGGCATGCAAAATTAGGTATAACTGAAAAGTAAATATAGCTTATAGAGATTGGTTCCGCGAAAATGGTTGATAATTAATTGTTTCGACATAAGATTAGTATAGTAGAGATTTAATAGATGCGAAAAGGCAATACAAACAAGGATAGATACAAAATCATCACGAAACTAAACCGCTTTTTATATTCCACAATCAGCAACGTGAACTCATTGAAGTCAGGTATTCAGGAAGAGTTGGCAGTTCTTGCTTGCTATATCACACCCATGACGATGATGCCAACCATTAATTTAGTGTCGGTGAAATATGTTGAAGGACGACATAATAAAACCCTCTATGTCAAACTAACATATGTGCATATATAAATATAAATTGGAACTAAATGTTCTTGGTGATGTTTTTGTTTTCTTCAAGAAGGGTAGTTAACATGGAATAGCATTAGGGAACACGAAACGTCAAAGTACACTTAATTTATTTTTCTATTTTTCAACATTTCTTGTGAATAATGTGTTGAACATAAACTTTATGGAAAAACAATGTAGGTTGACGAATCGTTATCTTCAATATAATCGATTACTCTCTTATATATGAAATTGCTTGAAAGGTTTTTTACTAATCATAAGCTTTGGTACATTAACATTGATCATTTTTATTACAGTCTGTTGCAAGTGGTTCACCCACAGATTCTTAGAATAGGAATAACTGGTCATCACTGTTACGATAATCAATAATGATAAACCCTATATCGTTCATAATTAGGACATGACGATGCAGCACCAGATTACATTCAAATAAAAATGTTTCAGCGCAATGTCTTTATTGAATTATTTTGCAGTAATCAAAGATTAGATATGTTAGAAGAATTATTTTTTTTCTATTTAAAGAAATGTGGGTTACAATTATGTCAAAAGTAGTCTGAAGTTTTTTCCCTATTGACTCTGCTCTAATTCAGAAGATTTTATTTTAAGGAACATGAACATAAGTCTTCAAATTTTCAAGTATATTAATCGGTCAAAAATTAACCAATGGCGTACATCCGTTTCCGGTGGTTTCGTATTCCATTCTCAAACATGGACGAGCTTTTTCAAATGTTTTGCGCACTAGAAGCAGAAACGTTGAACTTTCAGGTATTCGGGATTTAAGTAACATAGTTGACCAAAAAATTTGAACGATATACTATTTCAGTCACGTAGGCTATAAACATTATAAATAACGCCTTGTGTCATTCCACCTGCACGAATAAAGGCAATATCTTGACTAAAAATCCTTTACTGAATAGATAAGATTTTTTTTCGAATCTAATCCTGAAATGTGAAAGTGTTACATTGTAAAGTTTTTCATGAAGCATTCCAATGTACTTTTTCTCGTTTACTCTATCAAACGCAAGGTCAACGCTTAAGCCTCGATGAATATTATTTTTATAAAACAACCTTGGATGTATGATTTTTTTTCTAGCAGAGTTGTCAATAAAAAAGACTGAAAAGGTCGATGGATGCAAACCGGATTTTTAAAAATGCGAATTTCTCATTACTGATATTACTCGTCAAGTAAAAATCCAATGCATACAAAATCCGATGCAATGCATTGTTTTATAACCAATCTTAGTATAAAGGATGACAACCAAACAAAGTAGACCTACGTTTTATTCAATAGTACTTGGTCTGACTTTTATAATCCACTAAATTGATCGTTGCAACTTGCCAGTTTAACAAGCAGGAACTGCTTACCCTGCCGGAGCAACTAAGTTTACTATCGATTCGACTTGAGCTCGTTGCTGATTTCAGTTGATTTGTGTGTATTATTTTTTATGTTGTGGGTTCCCTTTTATTTGATTTGTCTTTGATGACTTCTAATTTTGTCTAAGCCTTTCCTGATTAGTATTTGAATACCCTGCTGTTTTGCATTTATTTATTTTAAATTAAGTAAAGGGCAGTGCGTAAATTCGGACGATTTCTCAACTCTGCTTGAAGCTTCGTTGTACTTTTCTACAGCAATACAAGTCTTTGACCAATAGATATTCAATTTCGGTCACGTAGTCATTTTTTTACCATAGATTGGGCTTTGTATCCAAGCACGTACACATGCACTATCACAACAGGAAATCGTTATGAAACTTTGTTAATGGAACAGGCGTGTCATGTTTCGAAATCAAATGATGTTTTGATGCACTTTTTATGTTTTTGTGCTCTCAAAGGTCTATGAAAATTATTTTGCAGTCAAAGATATCGTTATACATGTAAAACACAATCTGTAAAATTTAGTATTCAGCATATTTGAGTTTGATTGTTAAGATATTGTGAAAATATTTAAGTTCGTGGGCATGATTTTTTGTGGATTTGGGGATAATGCTAAATAAGTGGATTACTATATCCTCGGTGCTGGATTTGGCTTTCATGTTCGAACTTTTTTGTTTTGAGAACTTTTCATTCAAAGTTTTTGGTTTGTGATCTTCTAATATTATGATTCAAATGCTGCTGATGAGAGGTTACTCCTTGAAATATCGATATACAGCATAACCAAATTAACAGTTTTATACCCGTTTTTGGTATTGTACATGTATACTAATCAATCAATTGTCCTAAAAGAAAAATGTGGGATATACTTGTACCATGCTTTCTTGAATTTTATAGTTTGTATATTTTGATACAAAGATGAACAGCATGGGACATTTAAAAATGAAATAAATTTTGAATTTCAACTCATATTGTTTTATGCTCTGTTACGTTCATATTTTTGAAAAATATATCTATATGCGATCGCATTTTTAGACGCACGACAATGAATAATGATGAGAAAATTATGTCTGACGTTATTGCAATTTGATTGCAACATATGGACCAAATCCGAACGATATATTTACATACAATGAACATTATATACGCTACAAACAATAGAACTAACCAGAAACATAAATATTTATGTTCCTTTTCCGATCAACTGTCACATAACCAGGAACCTATTCCCAAGAAAACGGAAAGATAAAGAAATAGTGGAAACTGTTGAGTGGATGACAAATGGCATGCAAATCGTTGTTTTATATTTATGGTCTTGCCAAGAACATTTATTCCTTTAATTAAACCGAATAATGACGGACGGAAGGAAGTTCTTCTAAATTTATTGTCTGATTATGTTCTTGTCATTTTCATTAGCATGGATTGATAGTGCAAAGTTAAGCTTGAGTTGTATGAAAGAGCAGAGTGTTTTAGTTTGTCTGTTAGAAGTAGAAATGTCTGTGCTATTCCCTTGAGGTCTTTATCATAGACATTCTAAGATTGAATAATGCTTCTGTGGTTGCTGAACACTTCGGCAATGTCTAGGGATTAATTGTCTTGTACGAACGTAGAACAACTTTAAATGAATGATGCTTTCATTTGAAAGAAAGTATCGATTAAAAACATTTTAATACTTCATCTAATTAAGCCATGCATAAAACTTAATGTATTTTGGAAATAAAATAACAATAATAAAAGTACATCTAAATCCATTTATAATGTTATTATTTGAAACTTACACAAAAGCAGAAGACATACAAATGAAAAGAAAAACAATAAAAGCAATAAACTTGGTTCTAACACGATGCAATTACGCTCAAAGACTTGAAAAATTGATTTTAACCTTTATACTAAGAGTACATGTTGAATAATTCGTTGATTTTTTGGTTGAAACGTTAGCTACAAAATGGTTCTTTGATAATACTTTTTTTTCAAATAACGTACATGTAAGGTGGTTTCTAATGCATAGTTGTTAATCATAAAAGCAAATAAATGCATATTAAAGAAGAAGTTGAACATTTTACATCCTGTTTGATATGAACAAACGTTATAACAAAACTATGGAAATCAAATGTCGAAGAGAAAAATAAATACAAGATGGCGTACAGAATAAATTGACGATCGCAATCGTCCTGAGACGGTATAGCCATTTTAATAGACATGTAGGGTTAAATAGGGTTTTATATCGCCAAACCTTCCTCTTTCTTTGAGATCTTGTGAGGGGTCTGGAAGTCAAACGAAACATAACACTGAAATATTTAGAAAAATGAGTTTTTCCTAAAAAATGTTTTTAAAATGATTTTTTTCAGCAGAGGGTAAAAAGTAATTTTCTGGCCAATAACAAAAAAAACAAGCCCCCCCTTTCAAATTAAATGGTCCGTCCCTAATTGTCTTCTTGTTTTGCAAATTTGGAATAAAAGTTACTAAAAGAGGAACTTTCGTTTTAAACCAATGATCTTCTATCCACTTTAGAAAATTACCTAGACAACTTTCTATTTTTGACTTGCATCTCAATTTATAAAATGTTGCGTGATTATAAAACATTTATATATAGAAAGGTGGAGAAAGTAGTCCTCTAATCAAATAACAACTGAACAAAATGACAATCATTGTCTTAATTAAACAGTGTGGTGATCTCTTCTATCACGCACGCAACAAGCGGCATATTTTTCGTTATTTAAGCATCTTGTTAAACCCGACAAAATCAATACTAAAAACCTTTTCTCGGTGAAATTCATTAGGGTTTCTGTCAAAATTAACTAACCTGAAATTTTCATGGAATAAAAATCAAAATCAGTGACACATTAAGATGTCAGTGATTACATTTTGTTTCATAAATCAAAATTATGAAAGGCTCTATATAAACTATACTGAAAGTGATTCTGAAGAGTTTAAGGAAGATTGATCTGTCGGTAAAATGGCTGTCTAATATGGAATAGTAAAAGTGTACATCAATGCTTAAGCTTAAACTATACAATTGTATAATTGTGGGTTGTGTCGCGTACACTCATTCCACATCTCATTGTTTTCTAAATGTGTTGTCCAAAAAGATATAAACATATTATCATTACGTAAGAAGAATCGAATATGCCATATCGGATGGTAAAACACAAGATTACAATAAAATTGTATTTTGGAACAACTTATATACGCCTAGAAATGACCATCGATGTACATGGTGTACGTAAACAGCTACTGGTGGCTTAGTCTACCTAAGCAGCAATCATTTGATTTTAGGGGGTATCGATATTTTTTTCATTCTGCGTTTTATTTTCAAAAAAAAATCACGCAATGTTTTAATTTTAAATCTATCATAAATTTTTCGCCCAAAACAGCATCCTGACATACTTTTAATTTCAAAGCACTGCCTAGTTCT
Source organism: Arcuatula senhousia (assembly GCA_963971305.1). Classification (NCBI taxonomy): domain Eukaryota; kingdom Metazoa; phylum Mollusca; class Bivalvia; order Mytilida; family Mytilidae; genus Arcuatula; species Arcuatula senhousia. The sequence goes on from OZ020304.1 coordinate 55,079,829, forward strand.
AATAGTAAAACCCTCTACATAGGCAAAATTGACTAACTTGCATTTCACATGAAAAAAAATCACATGAGCTTATGCGTGAAGTTACGCGAGTTTTATGTGAATATACGATAAGGATATGTGGAATAAGTGTACGCGACACAACCAACATTTAAGAAACGGCAATTCAAAAAATCATAATGGAAAACAGCCAGCAGTCATCAACATGACCAGAGGTCACTGCTCGCTATCTTGCATTGGCCTAAGACTAAAAATACAATACATAAGATTCAAACAAATCCCTAGATTATCAACGAAAGACCCATTTCTGGACATAAAACAAAAACAGATAGTTGACAGAAAATCATATGAATCTCACTTGAGTTTCACATTAAATTTACTTGAACTTCACATGAAAACACATCACACCAATTTCACGTGAAAAGTTCGCATCAATTTCATGTGAGCCAGTTTCATGTGAAACTCTTGTGATTTTCATAATAAATTCACTTTGTAATAAGAAAGTGAAATTCCTTGTTTCAATTTAGGCTACTTAATGTACATTTGAAACAGAAATCTATAAAAAGTGTTACATGCAGCAAAATACTTGGTTGTAAATAAAATAAAATCCAGTAAATTAACAAAATGAAGTACCGTATAGCGGGTTATATTCGCGGTGGTTTAATTTTCGCTTATTTTCGCGGGTAGACGGACACCGCGAAAATAAATCCCGCGAAAATATCCATCTTACGCAAATTATATACAAACACATGCACAAACCGCGAAAATAAAACCCGCAAAAATTATTCACATACCTGATCACACAAAAACCGCGAAAATAACCCGCTATACGGTATTATTTATTGAACGTTCTTTTTGGTAATTTTTACATAAATAACACTAGTAAGATGGGTAAAAAAATATTTCTAAAAGTTTGGCTTTGCCTATAAAATTTCCCAAAATGGAACTCATGCTGATGCTGCATGTAGGAAATCAAGAGGATAATTTTTATATGTATGATAAATAGAGTTGCTACAAAATCTCTTAAGATTTTTCTTTCAACCAGACATCCACATTGGTCTTGATCTGTGTGAGCTGGCCAGTAATAAATATACAAAGTACAGACGTACGGTTATGACAATAAAACTTATTTACTTTGATTTAGTGTAAATTACAAATGTATCATCATGATACAATTAATGTTTTATTTAAAGTCTTATTTTTGATCCTAAAAATAATCTTTCAATGTCAATATCAGCTTCAAATGGATTTTTAAGCTTGAGTTAATATAGATGTTTAGTATTTAACTTGATAATTAGACGAACATTTGCAAGTTCATTTAGATGAAATTATACACGCTAACTCAAATTGTAATGAATGATATCAGTGAAAATGATCAGACATTGTACATCAATACGTTTACCTGTGTGAAAAAAAGTTTAACAATTATACTTCTAATGAACTAACGATGCCACTGGATGGGAACAAGGCCAAAAGGGTGAATTAACGAGTCAAAAATGGAGGGATGAGTAAGGGATCCAAAAATGCAACTAACTATCAATCCAAAACGCGAACTCAAGTCATAATGAGAGTTAATTCAGGTGCTCCGGAAGAGTAAGTAGTTTCTGCTTGATGTAGAATAGCCGCCACACTGCCAATGGTCTATTAGGCGTGTCAAGTCCAATAACGGAAGATAAAATAAACACCTATACATGACAAACCAACATATGCATTCATCTGAGTGATAGAAATCACATATTTAAATCAATGTTTGTAGAATAAAAGTGTATTTATTTTTTTTAGAAAATGATGCTTGAAATGAACCACCCCAAATAATTTAAATATTGTGCCTAATTAAGTGATATATATCCTTCCCGGAAGTATAGTCTTGCACACGGAAACAGGTCCATATTTTGTTCGAAAAGTTGTATTACTGAAACGCATTTTTTGTAAAAGTTTCATGCTGATTCCGCGTTCAAGACATACTGAAAAAGTAAAAAGACTTTTTTTTTACCTCTTTGTCATAAGTTTAAAATATTCAATACCTTCCTCATTTTTTCTCAAAATAAACTAATATTTCAAATTCAAAATTGTATACATATGGAAATCTTTAATATAGACATAGTTAACTATGTCTTTAAGTATTGCAACACAAATTTTCAACTTTATAGAGGTCTGCCTTGAAAATTTCCAAAATTCAAGATGTTGTTTTCATTCCAAATGGGTAGTATTTGACAAAGATTTTCCATTTTTGTGTTTATGCAAAATGATTATATAGTATTCTTTTCCGACATTACAATCCTTTGGCTACAAAATAAGGAACAAAGTAACAGGCTTTGAAATACTTTTTATTTTTCGCATTTAAGATCATCCTTTCTTGAGTGAAAACAACACTTGAGGAGCAACACAACCTTGTGTTAGCAATTTTTGGGTCAGAATTGACGACCTGCCAAGGTTACCGATGTAGGTCACACAAGCTTTTAATAAAGAATCAATTTTGATAGTGAATTTCATATCCCCGAGCGTACGGAATGTTGCTACACAAGAAGGGAAGTTGACGATTGGAAAGTTGAAACCATCACGTCTGCATAGAACTTTGTTGACGGTCTTCATTGTCAGTCTATTTCGAGATGGAGATTTAAATATAAAGAGAACTTCCTAAAATCTATTGTTTCTTTTATCTTAAGTTCCCGAGGGTATATGAGAAGGGAAAAATTAACAAAATCGAGAATTGATCAGTGAAAGGACATCACCAATATAACAAAGAGTGAGGTTAAAAGGGATAGCTATGAATAAAGAAACAAATCAGCAACCCAAGGTGATTAGGTAGTGCCATAGGAATTCATATTAGTTGTTGAAAAAAACACTGCCCACCAAACTGATCAAATATGTTATATGACTATAAGTAAGTTCAGCATGTCGATAATTTGTTCTTCTGAACGTGTGTTCTTTTTCTTAAACCCATTGATGACAGTTCAGTATTATTTTGAACACACGTGAAGGTTAGCACTGCTGGTGGAGTTTTAATTCCCCGAGGTTAGCCCGCTCCGGCACCAACACTTTTGTGTATGAGAACACATCAAAGCTTAAAATTATCCGTTTAAATTTCAAAATTGTCTAACCCTAAGGTTCTTCCTACCCCAGACATAGGTTGAACATCTAAGTAATAATTTGGTTCCCCATTTCGGTAATTTTGGTTTTATTGTTTTATGCTCTTCATAATCATATAGTGTTTGGCATTTTCAATATTTTTGGAAGAGCGCCTCTGATGAGTCTTAAATAGACGAAACGCGCTTCAGGCGTGGCAAAATTTATTGTCTGGAACTTTGTTGTCATATTTATTATGTAAGACAATTGTCTGAACAGAATTGTATAACTTGAAGATTGTTAACCATTTTTGTTGACCTAAAATGGCAACTTAGATTGTTTTAATGCAACATACAGTTGTTATTGTGTATTCTGAACATATTACTTTCAGTTTTACCGCTTACGGCTTCCCTAACATAACATGATAATGGAAACAAGAACAACTGTTCTTAGTAAATGTCTATTTACACCTCGTGAACTGTAGTCGTCAATAATGAGTTGCCTCCGTTCATATTTAACACGTTTCATAAATGCAATCTTTGCAAAATCATCCATTCTATAATAGAAACCTGCAAAGTGAGAGCCATTTACGAAAACCGTTTGTTTACATATAATTTAACACCTATTAGTTCACAGGCTTTTACGGAACAATAACATGAATAAGGGTTTTCTAATTGTTTGACAGGAAATTTTGAATGAATGTTATTTGTTTTTAGTATCTCATCATTATTGCGTTGTATTAAAGCTGTGATGAAAAAAGACGTAAATTCGAGATTCAAGAAAAAGGAAAGAAACAGTTTTCGCCTAGTCGGGGGAAATTCTGAATCCCGAAAACAAGTGTATTATACATGTTTATTGGTCCCTTTCTGATATGCTATGTACTATATAGGGAGAGAGGGTTGCGATTTCAAACAAAATAAAAATAAAAAGAAGTAAAAAACAACAAGGAGAACCTCTTAGCATTATTTTGTCATTAATTTATTTCAATTTAAATGGCGAATGCTAATGATGTCACATTTCCGCACGATGCTGTGGTATCTGTGCATTGCTTTTGCGCCAATAACTATTGAGCCAAAAATGTATTTCATTTGCGCTATTTATACAGGTAATTAATTATTCTATTTGTGAATAAATGTAAAAGTATATTTCCAACTAAAAGCAATGTCAAACTTCAAATGCTTTAATCGCAGTTTCTTCATTAAGAGAAATATCAGAAAACAAGACTTAAAGCACTACCATTAAAATTTCAGACTGTAACTGCATAGAAGCACAATAGTTTTTCGCGCATTGTCCGAACAGCTTTATTTTATTTGAAACCACAAAAAAAAGATGACGAAAAACTCTGATTTCAAATTAAAAAAACATTACCTGAGCTTAGCGCAATTAAGGTTAGTGAGGACACCTGACCCCAAAAATAATGCTGAATTCAAAATGTCAATTTTTTGGATATATTAATATTAGGTATATACTTTATCTTGTGTAAAAATATTAGGCCCCCTTTCCAGGTTTGTTTTCTCAAAACTTAGGCTCAAAGTTTTCTCAAATCGTTATAGATTATATAAGAAAGGCCAAATAATTAGCATAAAATCTTGTCACAGAAAAAAACCACGAATCTAAATTTTAATTTTATTTGATGAAAATCAATGAAATACAATATATTTTGAAAAAAAAACAATAAAAACTTGGGGTCACCAGCTTACTTTTCTGTCTACAATACACATCTTTGTAATTTTTTTGGTCATTTTTCAAGTGGATTATCTCCCTTGTTTATTTGAACATTTTATTTATGAAGGAATGGTTGTGTTATTTGTATTAAAAGTAATTTATTTTGATTAAGTTTTATTGAATGAAACTATTTAACAAAAGTTTCAAGGAATTTGTGACAGTTGCACTTGTTTTTAGCTGTTTTTGGTCACATGACAGGTGTCCTCACTAACCTTAAAAGAGTTTTCAGTGGCGCAAATGAACATTCAACGCACATTAATCATTGTTTGCTGCGAACAAATTTATGTAAATTGAAAATCGACTGCTGCAAGCTTGCAGCAAGTATCTATTAATATTTTGTGTTTATCAGTAAAATAGTCATGATAGTTGCTGCAAGCTTGCTGCAAAACAAAACGAAAAATATATGGGAACATTTATTAAAATGTTTACACATTTGCATGTGTAATGTAGTGTAAAGCTTTTTTTTTGTTTACCGAAAACCCCTGTTTTACTGATTGTTATGATGCATTTAATATAACGTTTGCGACTCTATTTAAAAATATTAAAGAAACAAGTGAATTCGATATTTTTCGCTTGCACAAAATATGGATTTACTTTATTTATCAATTATCTTTAGTGAGGTTAGATACGTAAAAACGAAGTCGTACATTTTAAACCAGCATTGTTTTATGTTTTCAAATATATTTTACAACAATAGCTGTAAACTTTTTATGCAAACAAAATTTAAAGTTTGTACTTACATTAATTACAATCTTTAAACATATAATCTTTCTTTTGAATGATAATTTTAAATAATCTGCTAGCCTTTTGTTACACATTTAGAAAAAAAGGACATCATGCAAATATTCTTTTCAATTTTTTTTTTATCTTTTAACATTTGAATTCATATTGAGAAATTTCAAATTTCTAAACACAGGAAGTTGTAATTAAGCATGCTCAGTTTGTTAATCTGAGTGACTTAATTCCTGCAATGTTTCTGCAAACACAACCATTTATTGTCTTCTGCAAACAAACGGCAAACTTTTTTTCAATGTATAAAGTTTCAATTTTCTGCAAACAATATGAGCTTGCAGTAAACGCGCAGCAAAAATTGAAAATGTTCGCAGAATAATTGCAGCTTGATGCATTTACTTGCAAGTATTCTAGTTGATGTTTCTGTAAAAAAAAGCTGCAGGTTTACAGCGCGTATGCAGTAACATTATATTTCTATATGGATCGGCCTTTTACCAAAATTATTGTGTCGGTTAACTGTTTAAGAATTTCATACCATTTTCATACCATTTTAAACCCCAAGCTGTTACTCATAAACATGTCAAGTTAGGTAATGTACTTAGGTGACGTCGAAAAACTACAGAAAAGACCATGAGGACTTGCTTTATATTACTTTAGTTTTAATTGTTCTATATGAAATGCATTTCCAAGTACAAGAAATATCGGATATGGAAGTCAAATTGGTACTAATTTTATTCAATCATATCAAATGTTTTAATATCTGTTACAATGTAATGTTTTTGTGTCGCAAATTCAGGAATGGAACTGCTCCATTACGTTCAATTATAACTGATATCATTTATCTGGGGAATTTTCGCTGGAATAAAATGCATTATACATGTAAAATAAATTGGCATGTTATATCAAATTTAATTGTCTGGTGAAATAATACGTGCAAAGGATGATGTAACGTGAAATGTTACAGCAAATTAATGCATGTTTTACAAGTGGATGTATATTAATGAGCAATATTTCTACATAAAGATAATTATATTTAATATTCAAGATAATATACATTATGATAAGCATGCATATGTATTTAATCAAATTATCATGAAAACAAACCATTAATTGATGTAGGATTGAGGTCATTTGGTACAGATGAGCAAAACGTGTCCAAACACAAAAGCGTAAGATGATAGACCTCAGCTCTCAAAAGATAGTGTTACATATATCTACTGGGTTCATATGAGTGCTACTTGTATGTGCCAGAGATGCCCGAGAGTAATCGTCATTGAAGGAAAAAGACAAGTGGTCAAAAGTCCAAAACATTTCTTAATTTGTATAACAAGTTATATAGATTTGCAATGTTTGTTTTTCATCGACTTATAATACCAAAAAGAGTTTTTCTATACAGCATGACCGACACATTTATACGATAATAGCATAATGTAAAAATGCACGTGCTTTTTTGAAAGTTTGAAAAAAAGCTCAATTTAAACACAGATAAGAGTCAGTTGAGTCATATAATACACAAAAATTAAGCGTCTAAAAACAAAAAGAGGTCGAGCAGTAACAAGACTTGGGCTTTGTTTCAAATTTCAAATTCTGAATTGCCTTAAACTATAGACTATCTCAGTATAGAATTTTCTAGAGATATCTGAAGATAAGGAATTCTCAAATTTGAGATGCTTAATGAAACCGACCAGCCACTGCTTTCACCGTTGGTGATGCATCTAAAAACCGAATATAATTAGATAACACAAGTGTCTGTTGACAAGTCTCGTGACAAGATTCGAGAATATGTGTGACTGTTCTGATCCTTTTTTCACCGTCTCTACAGCGATTTAAATTTTAATTTACCAAAGTTAAGACTTATAAAGCGTGATGCAGTTTCCAGTCCAATTCTAATTTCTCATTCCATTGTTTTTCAAAGTTGCTGATGAGTTGGTTAAGAGGGAAGATAGTTTGGTATTCAATCAATATTTATCTGACAATGTTAATAAGAAAATATTTGTAGATAATGTCGCTTAGATCACTCATTCATGAGAACTAATCTAATTCATCACTAATGGAATCTCTCGATAATGCAAACATCGAAGTAATTAAATCTTGCCTTGACATAAAAAGATCAATCAATATCCAATACAAAGAGGACATTCTAGGATTGGTAACGATTTAAATTTGTACATGTATTAGTCTTTCTTCCATGTTAAGAAATTTAGAGTTATCGTTCATGAAAATAATCTGAAGAATAATACTCATATTCAAGTGCAAAGCAGGGAAAAAAGTTACCAATGGGACGTTCGAATATCAAAAGTCTGAAGGGCCAAGGACAAAATTGTTGAATATAAACGAGAACAAAACGAAGAAACAAAAAAAGACGAAAAGGAATCAGCATCGCCAACTCAACAGGTAACGAGAGTGAACTCATGTGCTCTGAAAGGTTTATTCAAACGCTACGTTTTTCAAGGTCAGTTTAGGGTGGTAAATCAGGTAACGAAAAAACATACCTCTATGACAAATCGACTATCTGTACTCATCTGGAAGATAGATATTTTATATTTGTCTACGAGCACATGCTGTCATCCGTATTTTTTTTTTTTGGGTGGGGAGGCTGAAGATGAACAGCGAATCGCTGTGTTAGCAACCTTTTTTGTGTCTGACGTGACACTCTATCAAGGAAATCTTACACATGTTCATTGCAGGATCATCCAAATGTACCACTAAACCTCTTTCAGCTCTATTGACTACAATACTTACGGCAATAATATCCGGCCTCCAGACATATTACGATCCTTTTTATTCTAGAAATGGTGTCAATCAAATGTGGATCCAGAAGAATTCAAGAGCTGATGGTGATTCTACATCTGAACTCTAAATCAGTTTCATCTTGTAACAGCGTCAAAACTTTCGATATCTCCACACTTACACTTCTTTTCCAAATCAACAACTGGGACACAATAGGATTATGATTATAATGGTCACTAATTGTGCACCTATGCTTGCTAATTTGATATTTCATTCATATGAAGCAGACTTCTTGCAATCACTTCTTGACAAAAAAATTTGTAGACTAGCTCAATCTTTTAATCTCACTTTCCTTTATATTGATGAAGTCATTTTACTGAACAATTCTCGATTTTGGTGACTTTCTCCATCTTATATATCCTCAGAAACTTGAAATATATAGGACCACTACGGATTCTAGGAAGGCTGCCTCATATTAAGTATACGATATTGAGATGTGGAATAAGTGTACGCGACACAACAAACATAAACAAACAGCAGTTCAAAAAATCACAACGGAAAACAGCAAGCAGTCTTCAACATGACCATAGGTCACTGCTTACCGTCTTGCATTGGCCCAAGACTTATAATACAATACAAAAGTATCAAAACCAATCCCTAAATCATCAACGAAAGACTCAATTCTTGACATAAAACAGTTAACATAGAATGACAAGGACAAACAAAGGCTTTGGCAAAGTTTCCTGGCTTAGGACAGGCACATATAAAATGTGGCGGGGTTAAACTAGTTTTTTGGATCCAACCTTCCCCCTATTGATAAGCTTGCACAAAGCTACATATAAAACACACTGTAAAACTCAATCGACAAAAGTTCAATTCAACAAGAGTGAACCTAAGACAAAATACTGTACGAAAACAACAAGACAAGGAGGAACTCTAAGGCCTACATCTTGTCATAGACTCAAGGAAAACTTTCAACAAAGCTCTATGACAAACGTAATGAATTCAACTTTCAAATCGTTAACTTTTCCTAGTTCTATAGCAACATTCCGTCCGCTCCAGCTGATGGAGTTTACGTATCTCAATTGATTAATTCTTCCAGAGCTTGTGGGGCTTACATTGACTTCCTTGAAAGAGCGTCATGCTGTTACAAAGATTTCTTACACAGGGTTATGTTGCTCCTCGGTAGTTGTCTTCACTCAAGAAAATTTACGGAAGACATCATGCGCTGATAGACAAAAATGGAATCTCTAAGATGAGTGCAGATGTTGGTTTGTCGTATGGTTTGTTTGTTTTGTTTTTACTAAGTTTTTTGTCCAGTTATCGTTGGTGTATATTAGTTTCGTCTCTGCCCTTTCGAACTTTTGACATTCGGATGCCCCATTGGTGCATCTGAGTTTTTGTCCCACATGTTTAAATAAAGAATTAGTTATGATATGTAAACACAATAAGCGGACGGAAATGTTACTTCATGGGGGAGAAATAAAGATGGAAATTAACACGTTTGTCATAAACCTTAAATGATTAATCCGAGATGTTGATCGAAAATCGAGCAGGTTCCTAGAATCCACAATGCCCTTTTCTTAAGTTCCTACAAAATCGAGGATTATTCCCACCAAATCGAGGATTTGGCTTCCTTGTTCAAACGTTTTGGTTTTGAGTACTTTTCGTTTTCAATAGTTTTTGAATTTGATCTTCCAATGTTTTGATTTAAATGCTACTGATGAGAGGTTACTCCTTTAAATATCGATATATAACATATCCAAATTAACCGTTTTAACCCGAGTTTTGGTATTTGTAATTCAGTGAAAGGACATTATCAATAGAGTTAAGGCTCACGGTCTATAGTGTTTTCTCTAGGGAGGGTGCTTTTATGCTTTAAAAACCTCTCATTTAAAGCAACAAAATGTGAAATTTAAGACAAACATTATTAGGTTGTGTTTTTTTTTCTGAAAATGAAAGAAGGCAAGTTTTATTAACATCCCTGTCTGGTCGTCTAGTTGCCTCTAATAAGACAGAGGGAGAGAAGTGTTGACTTTTTTAAAGATTGTTTTGACTCGAATAATAGCTATACTCCTATCGATCACACTCACACAATAAACCATTTGCGCATTATTTATTCTTGATACAGAAGACTTAGTCTACTTCTGTTAATCTTGATCGCAGAATCTTATAATATATTCATATTTGTTCGAAAATACTTGGTGTTTCTCTATTAACTTCGACATCATGAGAACGACAATTCTCATTCGGTGCTGAAGTGGTTGATATTAGAGTTATGCCTTAGCTGTGACATTGGTTGACCTACAACTCAGTGTAAGTAACTAGACATAAGTACTTCTTAACCTCGTTATATAAGCACAATTGGTCAATATATTCGACGAATCTAATATAAATAATTACACTTTCTACACGGACTTGTCAAATATTACGGTTTATATAATGACATTCGTATTTGGTTTACAATTCTAATACTTCCTTATTTCCATTGTAGATCCCTGAAAACTTTCTCATTAATAATTCAATTAGTCTAATGATTTATTTTTCTAACTTCATGGCATTCTAACTTTTATCGTTATTTTAATTTCAGAAATTAAATTCCTATATGGTGGAAACCTTTTTAGAAATTGTGCATTGAAGGTTTCTGCAGCATATTCAGTGCATTGATTAAGATAAAACTAAGTATTTGGTATTACATCTAATTACATTCAAAATAAAAAAATACATGGTATTAATTACTTTTCATTACAATAAGACATCGACTATCCGAATGGCATTTCCATCGTATACCTAAATACTTATGAATGAAAAGATAAACCTTTGCCAATTTGTTTTTAAAAAGTATATAAACTCGACAATGTAACATGTACACGTAAAAGACCGTCGATGAAAACCAATAAAATTAGGCAGTACTTTTTGCAAAAAATGTTAAGAACTAAGTATCAGGAGCAACTCTACCATAATAGAACTGTTATATTATTAAAGGCAAGGCCTGTCATTAATTATCCTTGAAAAATTGTTCTGCAATTGTCAAATCATTGGATTTGGAAAATGCGGCTTGGTATTCTTTAAATGTCAGCAAAAAATGATACTGTAACAATACAACCAACTACGTAACTAATTTTAAAGTAAATACTAATTATAACTTGTATGTACATTATTTTTATGGCATTGTGAGGAGGGTACATTATTGGTGGCATGCCTCATTGAATTGTATCTACCAGTCTTAGATGAACAACTCATGGGGTTTCTGACTCAAAGTTTAAATTAAAGACTGATTACATCGTTCAAATTATTCCTTAACCCATCAGAAAATCATACGAAAAAAACCTATAATATTATATTTGTACGGTACATGTAGGGTCTTACCTTTTGTTAAAAAGACTTGAAAAAGCTAAAACAATTAGTTGCAACAATCTTACGTACACGTAGATTTCTTATTTATTTATTTTTCGAGTCTTTTTTTTCTTTTCAAGATTATGTTTCTCTTTTTGTTTTGGCTTAGTTATTGTTTTATTTGGCTAAAAATCATTGAAAAAACGTCTATGTAAACTAAATCTGATCAGTATGTTTTTCTTGGGATTGTGTTGATGCGGAAAATAAGTTAAATGCATACCTAAACCTATTTAAGATCTTGCATAGTTACAAATTATTACAATTGTTGCAAAAAAACACAGTTTATAAACAAAGAATATAAATCATACAAAGATGTAAACAATACTGATTTAGTTTCAAAAGATTTAGTTGGTGTTTTTAGACTTAGTAAAATTATGGCAATGCTTATGAAAAGTACGATAAAATGAACATGAAAGAAGCGAAGGTGTATCAATTAAAAAATACAAATGAACAAAATGAACATTGCTTTTCGGATGTACATGTAGAAGCAGAGGTAACCAAAGGGGCGATCGAATGTTTACAACCGAAAAAGCAAAACTCAATCGGTAAACATGAAATTAACACACAACACAAAAAAAAACAAATATAACAACCAACCGCTATCAGTAAAGTAAATTAAAGTCGAATGTAGGTGCTCCGAAAAAGTAAGCAATTCCTGCTTGCTATAGCACATCCGTCATGATGTCAACGATTTACAATGTAGTGTGGGACAATTCCACTAAAGTGAGTGAGTGAGTGAGTTGGTGTTTTAAGCCCTTGCAACGCTACAAAGGTTATTTAAAGGCGATAAACATGAAAATGATGATAAAATGAACATGAACCGATGATGATGAGAAATAAAGTATGGGATAGGGATGGGAAACAGTAAATCTTGAAGACCACAGGAAAAAGCGAGAGTTGGGTAGGGCCAGAAAATTATGCTTATGTGGTGCACTACTTTGCAGTCCTCAAAGGGATCTTTAACGTGCATGAAGCATGGTCCTCTCCACACACGTTGGTCCACTATTATTGACAGTAAGGTTTCCCACATCCCAGTCAGTTAAAGGGCTTATCAGTTTCACCCGATGTCAGGTTTCTGAGCGCTCTCTAGTGGACTTTTACCGACAAACTTAGCGCTGCTATTTCCAGTAAGAGACGACAATACTTAACCTCTATGATGTCAAACAAGCATCTGTGCTCATCTGAGAGATAGAAATCCCGTATTTGTCTACCTCAACAATGTGATGTAATCCCCAAAACTTCTGGAGTAACAATAACCCGGAAGCAACTTATCCTATGTTAGCAATTTTCCTGTCAATTAAATCAAAATAATCCCCACAAGATCTTAAATTATGAATCAGTGGTGATGCGTTAACTCCATAAGCTGGTGTTGACGGAATGTCGCTAAACAAAATGGGAAAATTGACGGTTAAAAAGTGAAGATATCTCACTTGTCACATATTGAGCTTTGTTCCATTCCTTTCTAGTCTGTCGGTGGTGTAGGGAAATACGGGGCGGAGTTTGAAACAAAAGAACGGTAAATTTCAAAATTCACTTGAAATGGATAGATTTGAGTAGGGGCGAAAACTTCATGAATGTGGTGCCCTGCTCGGAGGTCCACAAATTCATCTTTTATCTGCATGAAATGTAGCAATCTCCACAACCGTTGGCCCACTATGGTCACCATTAAGATTTTCTGTATTTGATGACCGCACGAGGACTGTCACATTCAAACACTTTGGGTGCTTTTGTCAAACGATGGCCCCGATTACTGCAGTAAGAATCACCAATACATTAAAACTGTGTGCACTTGCTTTGGAAGTGTTATCTGGTAAAAATGATACAATCTCTTCTAATATCTCGATCTATTACTTCAATAATAACATCAGATTAGTTTTAACATGCTTTAATTTTTATCAAAACATTTTATGCAAATCCACAATTTCAATTTTCATTGGTCTTTTAATAAACAAAAGAGCCGCAAGGTTTATTGATCACCACGACCAATCTAATATTTTTTCCAATATTTTTTTTTTCTGTTTGTTGATATTCAACAAGTACGTTATCACAAATGGTGATTAGAAAGTATAACGATTGCTTTTGAAGGTTGTATTTTATTGTCTTTTGAGGACGTCAGCTGTTAAAAGGATATTAGATAATTGAACTCCAATTTCAAAAGCAAACAGTTGATTTTTTATCACTTTTCACTGGTTTTCATGACCAGGACCTTTAGCACGTTTTAATTTATTTATAATGGTTATTGGGTAATTGGGAATACTTTCAATGTGTCAATATAAAAGTGATAATATTGATAATCTTAAGAGGTGAATTACTTTTTCAGCAATGCATTCGTCGTTATAAATGTTGGATCAAAAGTAACACCAAACAGAATAATATATTTTACAAAAAAGACATCACACTGTACTTCATTCATATATTTGTAGTACAATATGCACCATCAATTTTGTTCTTATGTATAGTAGGAGTTTGCACTCCGTCAAATAAAAGTTGTTTTATATTTAACAAAACTAATACGATATAGTGCATTAAAAACTCGAGTCATTCATTTTCCGTTGATTTTGAAACAAAGTAGCACAGAGGCGGCACCAATATGGCATTCGAGTGTTAAAGTCCGAAAGAGTAACGACAAAACCGGTAAAAACGAACAAGAACAGCACGAAGAAACACAAAACACAATATCAACCGAACGGAAATCAACAACACGAACTCAAGTCGTGACAAGAGTGAACTCAGGTGCTCCGGAAGAGTAAGAGGTTCCTGCCTGCTGTAGCACACCCGTCGCGCTGCTAATTTCCAATTCAGTGTGTCAAATCCGGTAATTGAAGACAAAACAAAATTCTATGACAAATCAACATCTGCACTCATTTGAGAGATAGACATTCCATATTTGTCTACGAGTGCACGGTGTCTACCGTAAGATTTCTTGATTGAAGAAGCAACCGTGGAGCAACATAACCCTGTGTTAGCATTTCTGTGTTAAACGTGACGTTCTGTCAAGGACCTCAAGCTCTAGAGAAACAAATGAACTGTAACACGAAAACTCGTAAGTAGGAGCGGATGGAATGTTGCTACACAAAAAATGTTTAAACAAAGCTGGACTTTGTTTAAATAATAGCGTTTTTCATTTTTTTTTGTGAATGTAAACCAGTGGAATCTGGATAACAGTTCAACTTTTTCATTAGGTGTCATAATATTAATTTCCGAGTGCATTTAAAAGTTATTACAATTGAAACTAGTTTATTTACCCCCATCTGTAAATACATGGAGTTAATTTGGCATACACAGTTTTAAAAACAATTACATGATATCTGTTGTTATAAGTTACATTAAGGCTGTTAGCAGGCCAGTTTTTTTTATATTTGTGACATTTTTTCAGAATCCCTTTTTTTTTTCATCACAATAAGGCAAAAAATTTTCCAAGGTACCCCCTATGTTTTCAATTCATGATAAAAATTTGTCAGATTTTTTCCATGTTCTAATAACTTTTTCACAGGTTTAAACAGCTAGACCATACTTATGTTAAAGCTATGAAAAAAACAGAGAAAAACTTTTCTCGCCAAGTTTTTAATATCTTTAAAACGAGTACAATAACCTTTCCAAAAAAATAGCTTCTTATTCCCTTACGATTTAAAGTATAAATGACAGAAACTCATCACTTTCACCTCGAACATCCTTTGGTGCAGTAATGATTAGTCAACTAAATTTTACATGAACAATTGCTTCACGCCTTGCATCATTACACATTAAAAACAATATTAAAAACGAAAGAATATGGAATATGTGCCAAAAAGACACGATCCACATATTGAAATGATTTTAATAGATGTACAAAAGCAAAATTTCACTGCGTGTGAAGCGCTTTTCTGGATTAACCTTCATCAGACACGCTAGGAGAAGAAAACTTGGAAAACCGGTAGAATATTAGATTTGATTAAAAAAATGCCCAAAAATATTACAACAATGACCAAACAGATGAATTTATCAATATCTAAAGAAACAGCCAAACGTTGTCAAATTCTGGAAATATGTAAACTATGTCTTTCCAACACATATTCCAGTACTCGAAAATATATAAGAGCATACAACTGAAGCACGGGGAAGCTTTCTACGACCTCCACACGGCACTAAAGCCAAACTCTGAAATAATATTAAAAACGAAAGAATATGGAATATGTGCCAAAAAGACACGATCCACATATTGAAATGATTTTAATAGATGTACAAAAGCAAAATTTCACTGCGTGTGAAGCGCTTTTCTGGATTAACCTTCATCAGACACGCTAGGAGAAGAAAACTTGGAAAACCGGTAGAATATTAGATTTGATTAAAAAAATGCCCAAAAAATATTACAACAATGACCAAACAGATGAATTTATCAATATCTAAAGAAACAGCCAAACGTTGTCAAATTCTGGAAATATGTAAACTATGTCTTTCCAACACATATTCCAGTACTCGAAAATATATAAGAGCATACAACTGAAGCACGGGGAAGCTTTCTACGACCTCCACACGGCACTAAAGCCAAACTCTGAAATAATATTAAAAACGAAAGAATATGGAATATGTGCCAAAAAGACACGATCCACATATTGAAATGATTTTAATAGATGTACAAAAGCAAAATTTCACTGCGTGTGAAGCGCTTTTCTGGATTAACCTTCATCAGACACGCTAGGAGAAGAAGAAGAAGAAGAAGTAGATTTTTTTTAAATTATGGTATATACATGTAGATTGTGTTGCGAAAACTTATTCCACATCTCATAACCTTCTATCATTCGATCTTTAAATGCATTATCTTGTGCGTTGCAGCGACCATTTGTCACATTGAATCGTAAAGTTGTTGGCTATTTTCCAATGTGGATTTTTGAATTGTAGGCTGTCGCAATGTGTGCTACTTATAATTATTTTGCTATAATGAATTAAGGGTACCTACCACAGATTTAATCAATTATACAAATAAGCAACAAGTACATGAAAATATTTCTGTAAAAAAACTAATGTCAAAATTTAACAAGTATATAAGAATTTGGACATTTATTCATGTAAATAAAATAAATCTCCAGTTTTAGAAACTTTATGTGCATGGGTTCAGCGTCATAATAGAAGAGTCGAATACTAAAAGAACCATTTTTTTCTATTACCAATCAGTTATATTGCACAGTGAAAAGTACGGGAAAATTTCCCGCCATAATTTTTCCCTATATAACCAGTCAAAAAATATCTAGGCACCAACTATATTTCAAAATTTAGAGATTAGACTGGGTTTGTCTGGATAGTAGAAATGAATGCATCTTTACCCCAAATTCTAAATTGGAAATTATTCATGTGCCACCTCATGCCTGGTCCTTATGTGGAAAAAACTGTAGACGATAATGAGATGTGGAATAAGTGTACGCAACACAAACAACATTTAAGAAACGGCAATTTAAAACATTAAAATGGAAAACAGCCAGTAGTTATCAACATGACCAGAGGTCACTGCTCGTCGTCTTGCATTGGCCCAAGACTAAAAATACAATACATAAAGATGTATGCTTTTACAAGGCTGCTAATTTTCAATATGAAAAAAAAATCTATGCAAGCACAAACTTACTAAAATGTAAATAAATTTTACTTTATCTTTGATATGAAAAAGGATAATTATAATTTTCCTTTGTTCATTCCAATCTATAATTATGCTGCCACTCCTTTCCTTAGCATTAATCATAACCAACAAATAATTTACTTTCTTGTCGTTTGTAAAAAAAAATAATTGGCTCGTTAGCAACATCGGAAGTGTTCCTTAATTATGATTTCCTTGTTTCCATGGAATGAATCAAGCAAAGCCCTCTTGTACGATTATAATTAAAAGCAACAAAAAGAAACAAAAAAATATTTATTTAATTTCCGAATTAAAGAACATAAAAAAGGTATGTTTTTTCCAGCAACAACGGAAAAAAGATAAGGAGATTTTTAATCTTGGTTTATGTTGTAAAGCTTAATTATCGTCGAATTTTTTGACATGTGGGCTGATAAGCAAATATGGAAATGTTATGTTAATAATACTTTAAAGTGCTTAGCCACCGGAAAGATAAGATGCGGGTCATATCACTCGTTGCACTTTACAAAACCCGATATTGCACTTTATTAACTTATATGTTCTGAACATGATATAATGTTTTAATTTGGGACAGCCAAGGGTCGACAGTATCGACAGTGATACACGAAATACCAAAATTATACGTTAATCTAGAGTAACAAACACGGAGACATCAACGCAAACATATACATAGCAAAATAAAAGGTGAAGTCGAGCATAAACGGGTTGCAAAAGAAAACAGAAACACAATTTTACTTCAATTGGTACATAAAAATATGACTATTCATGTCAAAGTTGATTTTTTTATAATTTGTAGTAAGCATTGTCACCACATGTTGGCTCTATGATATTGACGGGCTAGCGGTTCGTTTTGAAGACATGACTAGCCGAGATTATTTTCCTTGACAGTCTGCGATCTTTACACCAACATCAAGATTGTTTATGGTTTGCGGTATTTGTTACAGTATGCAAATTCAAATACGTAATAAGATGAACTTTTATATGAAGTTTTGTACAAAGGACCAGCCTACAAGTCTGTCTAATTTGTTTGACAAGAACATACATTGTATCAATAAAACGAAAATCAATCTAAAAAGTAATATGTTCTGCCTAAAGAAATATAATTTCCATCCTTTCAAGAAAATAACACAAATGAAATAGAGCAACTAGAAATAATAGATGAGTGCATTGTTGCAGTCAATAAAGAAGAGAGATCAATTTCATTTTACTTCATCGCGCTGGAATACATTGTAGCTATTATTTAAACTTTGAACACTGTGTTGATAGAGGTAAAGGAAAAATTAGTAATCCCCTCTTATGTACCACAATAACGTCGACATACGTCCAGAGAATAAATTGATTGTTCTCTTTGTTAGATATAATAAACTATCTTCTTTTAAAAGACGCTTTTCAATGTGTATTATTTCAGCCAAATTCAGCTAATATGGAACAAATCAGCAAAGTTACAAACATCATTGAGCGAACGGATAAAAGTTAGCTAAGGAGCAAAAAATACCGGTATGCCCTCGGAAACACTAAGTCATTTGGTAAAAGTATACTCAAGTTATAGTTCCCAGACGTTTACCCTGCTTTGTGCAAAGGTAGCAAAGGGAAGCGTAGATATATATCCAGGGTGGCAGAATGCTGGGGGCGTCATGCATTACGGCAAACATGACAACAACCTAGTAAAGGTGCATTGTTTGTTGAAAAATTCCCGTATAGTATTTCAAAAAAAACTTTTGGTTCTGCATAGGGCCCTTCGATCCTCTGCAGTTGGCTTTGTTGCCCGACTTTATCCGTACGTCAATTGTTCATTGGCTGCGCATCTCTTTCGCTTCATGAACGCAAAAGACCCATTTGTGGACCGCCAAGTAGTGCACCACATACGCTAAATTGTCCGCCCCTACCTACCTTTCCCCTTTTCCTGTGGTTCTTCAAAATTTACCGATTCTTTGTTTCCCATGTCACCCCCACATTTCATTTATCATCATCATTCCATGTTCATTTTAACCTATAAAGCGTTGCACGGGCGTAAAACACGAACTTCACTCACTCACAATTTCATGTTTGTGTAATTTCCCTAATTTATACAAGTCCGCACTACATAGAAGAAAAGCAATTACTAACACTACATCGAAAAGCAAAGGTCCTTTATTGCAGTTGGAACCATTTCAAAAGTTAACCAATTATGCTTTCATATTAAGTGAGCTCGAACAATGAAGACTCATGACCAGATGACCGACGGATTGATCATCAAGAGAATGGTAAAAGTGTTTAACTAGTGCGCCTTTGATAGGTCTTAAATAGCAGATTGCAGAAAATGTGAGGCGTAGCAAAATTTCTATTCTGGAAAAAAAACTTGGTTGTAATTTTCACATGTATCATACCTTATTTTTTTATTTAAAGTAAAATATCGTTTTACCTTGATTCGTTTTGGAAAACTTTAAAAACATAAATTACAATGACTTCATTCAGGTGTCTTCCAAACAGCACTAGCCAGAACATGATTCTAATGGTTTAAAACAACAAAAAATGAAAATTTCGTGCATATATTTGAAAAGACATTTGCTGTAACTGGAAATTTTACAAATATTTTATGCATTCTCCATACAAAACAGGAATGGCTGTTTCTACATGCAAGACGGCATATCAGATGATAGGAGTGTTTGTTTTTGCCATAAAACAATCAAAAGGCGATACTTTATTAAACATGTATAGTAATTAACGTCGGTTATAAAATAATGATTCCTTGGCAACTTTGAAAGGATTTCTTGTTGTAGATACAAACATTTTATGAACATTTCAAATAAATTATTTCAAAACGCATTTATTTTAGAGCCTTTAATCTTTTAAACACGCAACATGCATACCAAATGCTTCGGTCATTATAGAAGATCAGGGCGTTTATTAGGGAGACTTTGCCAGCTGATGTGCTGAAGATGCGGCCGCAGATGAAAAATATCTCGCCGTACAATATACACAGATACCAGATGTTCAACTGGTATGATAGATTATCATAAAGTAATCTAAATTTGTAAAAGCAGTATGATGTCTAAAACATTAGATATTATTTCTGATGATACTTGATATGAAAGTCTAATTACATTTGTAAACTATTTTCAGAAAGAAAGAAAAGAAAACAGAAATAAAGGGATTCAGAAAACAAAAATAGAAGAATAGTTTATAAATACCACATGCTGTAAACTAAAAAGGAGAAAACCAAACTTTATTAAAAATATAATGGGTAGTCTTAATAAATTCACAACATTAAAGAAACCCATTAACAGTTATCACTTCATAGATAGTTGTGGCACACCTCGCAAAACTAGGTCTTCCAAACAGGTATTTATCATCGTCGCAAAAAAATGCTCGGACATGAACACTAAAGTTTACGAGCGGTTTCGATAAAACCTACACAAAAGTAATCTATCACCTGAAACTAGGACAATTGATCCCAAAACTGTGGGAGCCTAAAATCATCATCAGTCAGACATGAAGTAGATTTGAAGCTGATCGGTTTTCAATTCTGCAAAACATTGGACGTGTTGAAAGATGAGTCTGTCATGACTTATAAAAATCTGAAAACAAAGACTTGAGAAACCGACAAACCCGCAAAATCTAGTTTTGGTCGAAAAACCTAGTTCCTCGCTGCTAGACGATAGTTTGCGGTCGCTAGCAGAATCTATTTCTAGTAAAATGTGAAAACGTTATTTCGAAACTGTAAGGATATTTAAACAATATCAATTCTTGTCACTTAGAAGATGATTTGAAATTGATCGGTTTTTAATCCGGCAAAACATTCAACGTGATGAAGACGAGTCTGTCATGACTAATAAACCAGAAAACAAACAATCTTTTCAAAGAGGAGTGACAAAAAATAGAGCAATTTGAAAACTTTCCAACATCATCTCACGACTGACTGTCAAATGTGTTTACCAGCACGTAGAAGTGGATTGCAATGGTAAAATATGAGTAACCTTATCATGCATAATGCAACCCAGCCTACAGACCACTTTATAAATGACAGAAGTACCATAGTAAAAAGAACAACGTTTATGTTTAAAGTGTCTTTCAAACGAAGAAATCACAGATGACTAGAACTTTTATCTTTGGTAAAACCGATATATACAAAGAACAACAGTGCACAATGTTAGGCAAAGGTAGCGAACAGGATTCGGCAGAGCATATTATAGCTTGTCGCAAAGAATCGTCTAAGGGTATTGAGATTCTGTCATTTGGCTCTTGCTAAGCTCTAACAACGACCTAAGTGTTTTTGCTTAGCCCTTTAAACGACCGGCTGAGGTGGCTGTGAGGTTTGTCGGGTCGTCATACGGAAAGCCTGGCCGCTGACCATAATAAGTCAATGTGTATAGAGAGTGCCAGTATTCATACACGTAAATATTGCGTTATCAAGTAGTGCACCCCATACGCTATAGTTTTCGTCCCTATCCACCTGTCCCCTTTCACCGTGATCTTCAAAATTTCTTCTTTTTTGTTTTGTTTTCACTCCATCCCAATATTTCTCATCATTGTCATTTGATCATCGTTTCATTTATGTTCACCGCCCTTATATAACCTACAACTTTCCTTCATGTTTACCGCCCTTATATAACCTACAACGTATATACATGTATAGTGTTGCTCTGGCGTATAACACCAACTAGCAGATAACATTTGATGGTTTACCTAATACACGTTAGCATATTCTCATCGTAGGCCTTTGAATCAATAGCATTGCAAGATCGAAAACCAAAAATGTCGCATGATGCGTACCTTACCCCAGAAATTTGAACAGGGAATTCAGAGTCAGCCATTATTGTGGATATTGACCATATGCAGTAAAAGATACCTGGTATTTTAAATAATTTCGAATTTTGACAATGAGACCAATAGTAGAAAATAAACATGTTTGTTTTAAAAAAAAGTCTACTAGAAATGTGATAGCGTTTTGTGTGCTGTTATACCAGATTGGATATTAATTATGTGTTTTTGTATTGCGAATAAACAATTTTCTGACAGGTGCTATATAATTGTCAGAAAAATGAGGTGTAATAATCATAGCCCATTACTGAAACTATGATAATAATATGCAAGTTATGTAAGAGTTCTTTCACAGAATAGCTGTTGACAGATGATGCGCCTGATCCTACATTAAACGTTGTTTTTTCTTTCTTTATTCTATACAAAAAGCATAGCAATGGGACTAAATATTGAAGGACAGAAACACACATGGGGTTACTTTGTAGAATCTGAAGGTAGATTTACATTTTTTTGCAAATTTACTTTTTTGTTCCATTTAGTGACCGAAAATAACACCGACCATACATGTACTAATGTGTTGAATATATGTAGTTAGACGAATATAACTTTTTATATAATCATTAATGCTTACAGTTGAATTCTGTTGTCGAGGTTACATTTGTCAGTTTTTTAACTGTTTTGCGATTAGAATGTTGTTTGCTGATACTATGTCCTCCTTCTAACACATTGCTCTAAGCCACAATCGTCATAAAATTTGTATTGTTCTTTTCGGCTATAAATTTAATAAAATATTAAAGAAATCAACCAAGCGAACATGATATCTGAGAAAGTGAACCAAATTTCATATATCGTTAAGCCAATGAATAGTTCATTCCGGAATGCCTTAAACTTGCGTATCATCAGCTCGAAGAAATCAATGTCGGAACACCGAACCGTTTAGCATGTGGAAATGTCGGGTGCTTTTAAGGGTTTTTATTTAAGGGGGATAGGACGTAACTCGTGAGTGAGTTAGTATTTTTTATATGAGCAATGACAACTAGAAGGATGACAAAATGAACATGACATGAAGATGCGAAATGTGGGGTTGTTGCGGAAAACAAAGGAACAGTAAATTTTAATACCAGTGGAAACAGGGATAAGTGGGATGGACAGAAAACCATGGTTAAATCGATGGATTATTTTTTTTACCATAAACCAACAACTACAAATACTATGATTCTTTAAAATAAAAATTATACCTAAAAATAAAACATCTGAAGATTGCATATAAGTATCCAGTATAAAATGTCAGTCATTTACTTAATTTATGAGTATAATTTATAATTTTGTATATACTGAACGATTTAAAATAATCGTTTAATTCCATGATATATTAATAAACCACCAAGGGGTCGTATGGTCAGACGATATTGGTGAAACATCTGTTGTGCTGTGACAACTCAAGTTTTGTATATATAGGATAAAACCGATAACTCTTCAAATGTTTTTTTTTATGTTACATGTGTGTTTTTAATAAAGTTCCTAACTATTTTCACACTGGGATGAGTTTAGGGTGCAGGGTGGAAATGTTTCCAATGTTGACCGAAAGTCAATATCGGAACACATTCAAGTCAAACAATATGAACGATTATGTAATTTATCAATTACTGCGGCCAATATGGAATTTCGCGGTTAGTTCGAACTTTTTCCAAATTGAATTGGCCGAGTTTCACTCGCACCTTGTTTTTATTTTGGCATTTTTTGGGGAGTGGGGGGATGTAGCTTAATGGGATGAGGTTAATTTATAACATCTTCATTTCTAAAGAACAGATCTTGTTAACCACGGCTGTATCATGTATCGTGTTGAATTTATATAAATAAACAAACCCCGATATTTCTCGTTGAAAAAAGTACTATAGGTCATTTCAGTACAGGAGAAATCTTTAAGGTTGCATAATAAAACAAGGTTAAAAAAGATGCATTCGATGATCAGAGACTTTCTACATTAAAAATTCAAAAGTTAGATGATCTGGCTCATGTCTCTTAATGAGAAAATTCTTCCTTCAAATCTAATTTTTGTTCACTAGTATTGATTCCAAAATTGATCTAATTGTTTTAATTTTAAATTAAACACAAATATTCAGTGTTAGAAATGTTGAATATAGCCAAAGACTCCCTTGTGTCATGTTACAAGTTGGCGGAAATTGAAAATTTTGAATAAGAGGAAGTTGGTGCATGCAACAGACCAATATTGATTGTATTCAACAGGGGTAAATTCTGGTTTATACAGTTCAAATGCAGAAATTCAAATGACAACAAAATGAATATATTTAGACAATTCTATTTCTCAGGTGGACAAATAGACTCAACATAAAAATGTAAAGACAAATACCAAACAAGAAAAAGGCGAAAGCACAGTAAAACGAAGTCTTTACAAAATAAGTCTCACTAGAGATATAGACTGTAGGCATAAATTCTTACTAAATTTTAAGTAAACATTTTTCATTTCAGAGTAATTCTCAGTAAAAGTATTAAACTTAATTCAGTATTTTTTCTTAAAATTTTTAACTTTGAACTTAAATCGTGGTAAAGTGGTCATCTTTACATACCTTACAAACATCTCCATGCCCGTCTCCTCGATATTTCTTTTAATTCCTTTCCATGATTGTTTAAGTTTAAACACTTGTCTAGCGTCTAAAGGCAGTCTGGGGTCTACCTTAGGAATTCCATTATTTTCAAGTTTATCTAACTTAAGTTCTGGGGATGGTTTTTCCTCTTGGGGTTTAGATTTTCGGCAACCCATGATGATTATTTTTTAACTCCTTTTTCGGTCTTAAAAAACCTTTTTTCTTATCATTTTATCACGTTGTAAAACAAGGAAAAAAATATTAAAGTGTTAAATATGATACAGGTTACACCTTTTTCAGCACTTATACAACGAAATTAATTCCAAATAGTGATGAAAGTAATAAAAATATTATATCCCTGCTGAAATTGCTTCTTACGGAATTAATGCTCCTGTCTTTACTAAATTCCAGTAAGCCTCTGTGGTAAATTTCATATCTCGATCAATAAGTATGAATGATATGTAGCGGCTTCTCAATCTTACAATAGTCCCACAGCTCAATGCTATTTAGATAGATAATTTGACAATTTACTTCAGTGTTGATGCATGTGTATATTTTAACTTGTGAATTGATCTGAAAACTAAACGATCAATGTTTGCTCGCTACAAGCCTTTAGCCTGATATTAACAATGCCATTGAATAATATATTTTCTGTTATTATTTATTTCTTTGAACTTAGAATTTGTATAATTGTTAAGTCGATTTGTCTATTTTATCCACGGAAAAATCGAACTGCTCAAAGCTTTTTTGTTTGGCTTTCATTTTCAAGGATTGTAATAATTATTCGATAGAATTAGAAATATTTGCATAATACAATTAACGTTAATGATTGGCTTCCCAGATGCCGGTATCGCTACATAATCTATTTGTTCGTGTTAAGCAACTTTCAAGCGAAGGAGTAAAGAGTTACGACGGGTTACTGGAATAAATACTCGTGAAGATTCTTGCCAATAACCAGAATAATTTTTATCTGGATCAAAGACGTGGGAGGTATTTTGGTAAACCTATTATTTAACTATTGATATATCAAAAATTTATGTCAAATAAAATATTTCCAAGTATATGATTTCTTCCTTTCCTTAATGAAAAAGTAATGATTAGAATTATAATTAAAATATAGTCGGTGTCGACTAAACGAATTTAACAGTCTGCACAACTTATCAAATTTCTAAACTACCCTCAATTTTCAGTAAAAGCTTTTAACTATACTGTATAATACACATGATACACTTTATACTTAACAAAGACCTTGGATAATATGGTTTTGAGTTGAGTTGACATTGACAACCATAAATTATTAATCATTAACAATAATACTATTTAATTGAGCCGATTTTTAGTTTAGCCTCTGGCAGCATCGCAATACATTTTACTATACCAGACTAGTCGTGGACAGTTGATCAATGCCGGATATATAAAATGCAGATGGGCCTAGTTCATCGAAATAAGAATTGGTTTCCACTAACATAGAAGCAATATGAAGGTTAAAAGTTTGTTGATTTATTTCAAGAATAGTAACTTTCGTTGCATATATAAATTCTAGGGTTAAGAGATAACAAAAAACGAATATTTCCTGCAGTCATGTACATTTTTGTCAACCAATCAATCAGTTAATTATTAAAAGCACATGCATTAAGATTAGTGCGCGCAGGAGGCTGAATAGCAACTCACTACCCATAACTCTTTTTCCTGTGGTAGTCAAAACTCCCCTCACCGATTCGCCTTACGTCCCCTATATCACCCCTTTCATTTTCATCTTGCGGATATAGTCGAAATCGTGCTGCTTGGTAGTAAAGCAACTTAAACAGTGCAGTTAAAAAGTCCATGTCAATGTACGTATTAATTTTCAAATTTGTCAATTATATCGACAACGTTTTAAGCTCTTTGATTAAAATTATGTGTATGCACTTTAAAAAGTCCTGGGGCCTGGTAAATGAAGCTGTCCTAATCTATGTTCTAAACTATATCTTAGGACTGAAAAAAAGATGTAGAAACGATCATCCTTGGACGCGTTCTAGGATGTAAAACGAGGCATTCTTAGGATAACCTTAAATAGGACCATCCTTAAACAAATTTAGGATAATCATACATAGTCATATGCAATATATTTAAGCCAATGTAAAAGCGTCTGAAGAGAAAAAAGGTTTTTGTTTTAAATTTTACACATGATTTATAAATCTGGGCCTGTGTCAATGAAACTATCCTAACACATATCCTAAGACATCGTTTAGGAGTTACTTTTGGATGGTCTTAGAACCATCTAAAGATATTGGGTAGGATGTACATCGAAGCTGTCTTAGGACATTCCTATATATAATGGTCTAAGGACCGTCTTAAAATAACTGATATGCAATTCAAATTTAAATAACTTTCATCAACAATTTCATAGCATATCAAAATGCATGATAAATTTCTACATTTATAAAACAATATGTGAACAATTGATTAAATCTTAATTTCTTTTTTAGTTATTTTTTGTTTTGTTTGTTTTTGTTTTGTTTTAATAAATGAAATGTAAATGACATAAACAACTTTACAAACTTCAATACTAAGGTTTACACAAATTGCATATAGTATGAACCCGTTCATTCATAAAAAAATCGGTATTTGAAATGAAAATGAACGAAATCTCATCGGAAAACTCGATTGCTTTATAAAAAAAAGCACACACGTTTTTAGATCGAAGGTAGTTTAAAATTTGATTTAAAATCCGTCAGCAACTTTGTCAAAATACATTTTCAAAAATACCAAAACTCTGAACTTCTTCCCACATTAGGAATAGAGCGGTCAATTATTGGTCATAATTTATCTTCGTAAACTAGATTGCTTAGAAAGAAGCAGAATGTATTTGAATCAAAACATTGGAAGGAAGAAAGAAGAAAATTAGTGAAAGAAAAGTACTCAAAACTAGAGCGTTTCTTATAAGTCTTGTATAGACTAAACGCGAGTCCGTCTGATGTAATTCGCTCGTCATCTAAGATAAGTATCCACAAGAGCAATAAATATTGTTTATTTCCTAATTTCAATACGCTAGGATAGTCCTAACTAATTAGGATGGTCTTAAGTCAACTCAATTGTTATCTCAAATTTTGGTCACATTTTAGGACGCATCTCAAATTAGGACCCTTTCGTTGACCCGTCCTAAGACTAATCCATATCTTAAGACGGTCCAAAGACATGTCTCAATCCTAAGATAGCTTCGTTGACACGGCCCCTGAAATATAGGACAATAATTTTCAAATCTTAATTTTAGGACCAAAATTGGGACATGTCTTTAATTAGGATGCCTTAAATAACATGACTTAGGATTGAGACATGTCCAAAGACCATCCTTCGATATATCCTTATCCTAAGACAACTTCGTTAACACGGCCCCTAAAAATCTCGTTTTAGATAGAAAACGGTCTTATTTGTCGAAGTGCATGTTAATTTTACTGTAACAGTTATATTTAATTTATCGTCATATTGTTTTTATAAGCAGCTTTGAAAAATATATTTAGTTTTAAAGCGAGTGTTTATGAAACGATAAATTTTGTTATGTTGCATGTTGTACCATCTTCGCTAGCCAAGGGTTACGATCCGCTATCTCTCATCTTCACAGTGAAGATGAGAGGTAGCGGATCGTAACCCTTGGCTAGCGAAGATGATGTTGTACATATTATAAAGATTTTAAACTCTCACCAGCCACCAGCACCATGTTTAATCCAAACAATTTGAAGGTTGAACATAAAAGTACCAAGAGATAAGTATTCATCCTAAAAAGTACGAAAAAAGTCAAATCCAACAGCGTAGATATCGACCATGATAAAGTGCATAAAAAAAGACATTTTTGAATTTTTTTAAAATTCGAAAATTTTCGGAAGCAATTTTAGGGTTAGTTTTTTGTACAATCCAGCAAAAAAACACTCTCAACTCCAAAAGTTATGGCAAAGTCATAACAATGTCTTTTCGTCTAGGTTTTTTCCTTGGTCTTATTTCAAGATCATGAACGCAAGAAACAAAATGAATGACAATAAGTAATATTGTTTTATTTCGAGTCCTTGAAAAAGAAGTAATAAAAAGAAAACATGCATTACAAAAAACCATATTTTATACTTTAAAAGAATAACGAAGCAATGTTGCAACACTTAAATTTGTAGGATATTTCAAAAATTTAATTCAAATGCTTCAAAATGTTCGATTAAATCTTAAACGACACAAGATATATTTTTTACTTATTCTAAAAATAATAAATCAAACATGTTTAAGTAATTAAACTCCTGTCTATCTAAATATAAATATAAACTTAGGCATGCAACAGATGCCTATTACATGGAATAAAAGATGCAACGGATGGTTTTAATATAAACAATTAGTAATATTTGGAAATTCAAAACGTTGTGTCAATTTCAATTTAAAATGCTTCTCTAGGCCAAATCAACATGTTGATATGACATTGATCCAAGTTGTTTCTCCCACTGTTTCTGTTCAGATTCCAAACACGTTTTTGGTTTTAAAAATAATGTTCTGCTCTGATTAATAGACTTTTTATCCGCACTATAGATTTTTATTGACCACTTAACAACTTTCCCTGCAATCATTATGGTATCTTGTAGAACTATTATCAATTAAGGTTTTATGTTCACAGATAGTCTATCAGTGGGAACGAAATGATTATAATGATTAACTTAGGTATAATATTATGCTATGGGACAAGTAACGTCGAATTTCAATAGCTATAATTTCATCCTTGCCATTAAACACTAAAAATTGCTCCTGGTTTAAGTAAGGAATATAATCCTTATTATACATTCGACTTCGACTAATCAATTTAAAATTTTGTTATCTTTAAAGAAATCGGACTGATAAAATACCTAAACGAAAATTCGAACTATCAGAAATGAACATCACTTAGGACATGTTATTTTCAAACCATTTCCATGGACGGTTATGAAAAAGCTGGACGGAAAGTTTCATGTCAGTCCAGTCTCAAACAGGATGTAGTGGTCTGACATGTCTTAAAGGTTCTAAGGATGTACAATTTGTGAAACTTTAATACATCCTGCAATCATTCCTTTGTACGGTTCACGAGAACAGCTTGACGGACATGAGTAAAACCTAACATGTAGATACATGGCCAATAAATTGATCGATTGCTGTTTGTTTAATATCAAGGCGTCAGTATTTAAGTCATTATAAGGACAAGAAAAAATTGAATTGCGTAGACCCACTCATGACGCTGCACTCGTAACACAGACTCATAAATGTCATGCTACAAGGGCTAATGTACGACCACAAGCCAGAGAAGATGAAACTTTCTCACAATACAAGCAAATGCACCATCAACGTCCCAATGTCCAATGCAACCAGAAAGTGACAAAACCCTCGGCAAGTATTTCAAATACTGTGGATTTATTTATTTTCGTGTGAACCAAATTTCAAGGTTTGATGAAAAATGGAAAGTATAAGGATTCTTCAACTCGTAGTTCTGATGTCTTTTAATGTTAGCTGTCTTTTTCGTGGGGTATCAAATTCCGTGTGTCAATGCCACCCACGTAAACTACGAAAATTGACAACCCACGAATAATAATGAAAGTACCAAAGTAGTCTTGAACCCTTACCAACATGTGTTCTGACCTACCTATGGTGACTGGCGAAAAGGAACCGTTACCCGATATAAGGAGTCACACAGAGTCGGACATGTAACCCTTACACAGTTCCACATAAATAACCCGTATTCAGACGGGAAGTAATAGAAAAGAAAGTTATCTTGCTTGACTTTATGCTCCACAATACATATACAATATAACTTTACACTTTAAAAGCACAGTGAGCTTAGCAAAAATCATGACAGTGGTGTTTAATAATCAAGCAAAAATGTTTGTCGGATTAAAGACCCAGACTGTCATTTAAACGGTGGAAATAAAATATTGCCTTCTGTTGCATTTTTTTATTTAGTTGATATTTTTTATTTGTGCAAATTGAGCATGACAATTAAAATGTTCATAAACCGACCTCCTACTGTTATATAATAGATAACATAAAAATTAAATACCAGATATTTTCGCAGAAAGACTTTCTTTCTATATAAACATAGCAAAACCACACAAACCGGGTTTTGTTTCAGACTTTAGCTTATTCTGATTCTTTTTATTTTGAAACCACTAGGTCGATAACCTCTGCTGCTGGTGTACCAGTCCACAAAGGTAATCACAAGCCTAGTCGTATGATTTGTACATGTCTGACACGAACTTAACCGATAAATATTCTTTTCCTATTGTCTAAATTAGTGGGTACGGTTTTAAAATAAAGGGATGTGAAATATATATGCAAGACACAAAATCACGATATTATATTGAAATTCTTTCAACTCTTTGGTTTTTTGATTTTCCAAATTCAGACTTATTTCATAGCGAGCATCGCAGATGCGAGCCCTACGGCATTGTGCATGTTTTGAGATGTGCCAGAAATATACTGACGATAAAACCGGAACAGGTTTACTTCTACGGAGTGAAAAAAATAATAGGCACGGAGCAAGTAAAACAATCAACCCTCTGGGCTTATAAAAAATACATCATAATCTGTTAAGCAAAAATATAAAAATTGAAATTCAAAAACAGTGATAAAACCCTCATTCATCCACTTGTTTATTTTTACACACAGATTTTTATTTAAACACCATTCGGTCTTTTTCGCTGAAAAACGATTTTCCGGAAATTACCGAGCTAGCTTTTGGCAACATCGTATACCAAAGCATGATACTGACCAAGCTTTGTTAAATTCTAAGTAAGATAAAATAAGATAAAGAAATACATTAGTTTACTAAATGAAACCTACTCATTATAATAAATTAAATGTTCTTACCTGAAAATGAAAGAAGAGTCCCATCCTGTCATGCGGCGATGCCTATGGGGTTTCTCTCACTTTCCTCAATCCTGCATGATATTTTTACTTTACCGCTTTTTCCGCCAGGTTTCTTAATGTACCTTCTGTTACCAATGCTTCAAATAAAACACTGATACTCAGAAAATCTCACAAAACCTGACAGAATCTGATGTTGTTTTGGTCTGCTGAAGAAGCGCGAAATACTCTAACAAGGAAATGACGTCACGTAATCCATAAAATGGATAATTTCGTCCCTGCTTAATGTCGTCTCAGAATGTTACAGGATTTATTATTTGCACAAATAATTGAATTTTTAATAAGGAATTATTGATCCCAGATATTTTAGCAACAACTTTCTCAAGTGCATATGATTTAGGTTGGGTGGGGTCAGAATTTGCTACTATTTAATCCTTTTTTTAAAAGTTCCCTCTTTACGTTAAACTTAGCCGGTCGAGCACATGGATTTATTTTTAAAAGGTTTATAGATTTTCGATGCTCGCTAAAAAGGCAGGGCCTTAATCATATTATTTCTCCTTGTAACATGCATATACAAATATATACATGAACTGTTACAGCAAAAACACTATAGGCTTGCTGGAATGGGGTACTTTATATTTTCTTTGCACGAATGGATTAAGTTTTTGGGTTAAATTGTAATATTAAATGAATGTTACAATGCACCCATAGGCGTGAGTGAGTCGTTCAACCGAAACCCGGTACGCTGGATAAGACAACGGAAAAATGTATAGGCACTAGTGCATTTAAATTTGTATCAACACGAAAACGGCATATCTTTAAAAAAAGATGTGTCAAGATATTCAGTTCTTTTACACTAAGAGCCTTGCAGTCAATCATACATAGATATCTTAAAGAGTCTGAATTCATTGCAAGACGTACATTTTGACTGAACATTGACTGAAAGTCTAAACAAGTCTTAACAGTTTTGCATTAAGACTTATTGAGTTCAAATGAGTCTTGGCCGTTAGAGATTATTTTGAATCTACTAGTGTGGTACATGTAAGTATTGTTGATTATTAGAAATCCACTTTTTCTTGGACCTGGCATAATATGCATGTATAACAAAAAAGTCATAATAATTAATAAGTAGAAATTAAAATAAGCTAATTTGCATTGTGTTATAATTACAAGATCAAAAGAGGCCTTTATCTAACAGTAACATCATTATTGTTTTCCTAATATAATGTATCTTAGAAATGAATCTTACACGAATGCATAAAATACTCTCAATAATATGTTCACTAAAAAAAATAAGAAAAACTGTTCGGATGATGATTGGTCTAGTTATTGACAGATGAATAAAGTGGGTGCTTAATATATATGTAAAGATCTTGTGTTTAAAAACATTCGACAATTAAAATTTGTCTACTATGCTTATGTGTTTTTCGTCCATACCAAACTTGCAGGAGACGCTCTAGTTAAGCATGGTCAAACCAAACAAGAATATTAAGAGCTATGCACTATATTGAAAACCAATTTCAAGTTAAAACAAAAACAGAGTGGAATCTAAAAACACAGAATAGTAGAAATAGTCTAGGTTTTACTTAGGGGTATAAAATCTTAGAATTTTAACAAGAACTAACAAAAGGAAAAAAAATGGGGAAAACTATACCAAGAAAGACAACTATAATATTGATTGAAAATTGTTTCTTTTCATTTTTTCTCCAAAAGTAGTAATGGTTTAGAAGAGAGACTATGCACATTTCACTGCATTTGGAAGGCATTATTAATCCGATATTTAAAAAAAATTAGATGTTATTATGGCAAGTAATGAGTTGCAAAATTTTATATATAGTAACTTTTAAATTCATTATTTTCTATTAATATGTAAGATTTTTTATTGATATGTAAGATTTTTTATTAATATGCAAGATTTTTTTATTAATATGTAAGATTTTTTTTATTAATATGGAAGATTTTTTTATTAATATGTAAGATTTTCTTATTAATGTGTAAGATTTTCTTATTAATATGTAAGATTTTTTATCAATATGTAAGATTTTTTATTAATATGGAAGATTTTTTTATTAATATGGAAGATTTTCTTATTAATATGGAAGATTTTTTTATTAATAAGGAAGATTTTTTATTAATATGTAAGATTTTTTTATTAATATGGAAGATTTTTTCATTGATATGGAAAACTTTTTTATTAATATGGAAGACTTTTTCATTGATATGAAAGACCTTTTCATTAATATGGAAGATTTTTGTTATTGATATAGAAGATTTTTGTTATTGATATGGAAGCCTTTTTTATTAATATGGAAGGCTTTTATATTGATATGGAAGATTTTTCATTCATATTTCATTCCATCGGAACGCCCCCTAGAGGAAAGCGATGATCGATATAACACCTTTTTTCATTGGTTGTTATATTCCCGTCACACTGGGACGAACACCTTCAAGTTCTTAGTACGTTTTTAGAACGGAGTGAAAATGGGGCGAAAATATTGTTTCCACGTTTTTACTACGATTGCTCTACGTCCATAGAAGGACCACACAGAGTCTTCAAAGTCTACAACAAAGTTCCTTCTAGGTGTATCACGTTTTTACTACATCTCTTCTACGTTCATCACGTCTTCACTACGTTTCAACTACGTTCTCGCTACGATTGTACTGCTACCATCCGTTTTGCAGTACGTCTTTAATAAGTTTGCTTTTTAGCTCCCAAACCATGCAAAGACAGTGCGATGACCGGATTAATTCGTTTAAACCTCTCAAATACTGGCTGGATAGGGATTTACCAACAGCTAGCCGTTTATATTTGTCATACTAACTTGATGTACAGTAAATATTGCATCAATTTATTTGTTTTTGTTGTTTTTTGTTACTCCCAATCCCTTGAACCGCAATGAAAAAAAAAGGAAATTTAGTGTAACAAAACCTGGTTCAACTCAGGATTAGTACTTTTAGCAACCAGTGCCACGAGTCAGGACCATCGCGAGTGTCTTTGCATTGATTGCTCGTTTTTTCTTGGACGTTTAGTTTAAACTGGATTGATGCTCATGTGAATCCCTCTCCAGCTAGCAGTTTGCAAGTGTGGCCTTTGTAGCGACCCCCATTGAGCCTATTCTACAAAGAGATCATAAATGTACATGGGGTAATGCTCTCCACATACACGGGACAACCTTTTTTCGTCCCTTCCGAAGGACTAGCATCGTTCTTTGAGACCATCCTCGCAAATGATGTCAAGAGTCGAAAAATTGGTTCATGAAATTTTCACCCCAGACGAGGATCGAACCACGAACCTTGGCGCACAGGGACTTGCTCCCCTCTATCAATATTTTGTTAAAGTCAATGTGCGGTACGAAAAAAACACGTAACTTGTGTCTTGTATGACTCTTATAGGTCTTATAAATTGACGAATCGCGCATAGAGTGTGCGTTCAATTTAAGATTTTACGGAGCATCAGCATCCATGGCTCCATTAACACGAAATTTCATTTCAGATATGTTGCTTATCTATCTCTATGTGAAACTTGGTAGAATGGTTGAGTCTGACAAACTTTACGCTCTAAGCGACTTTCATGCATATCGGACTTCTTCTTCCTGTTTGGGGTACGAACGAGCAGATATATGTACATGTGTCTTTTCTCAGAAACGGTACATGAGAATGATTTGAAACTTAAAAGGACGGTTCAGTATGACAAACTGTACGTTCTAAGCGACTTCTACTTGAACTTCCTACTTGTGGCCAACGGGGTTATCCGTGTTCTATGGACACATTTCTTCTTTATTTAAATGCTACTTTAAAAATATAATATAGCGTCCAAACACTAAATTTATCAGAATTTGATACTTTAACAATAAAGAAATAAATGGAATAAGTGTACGCGACACAGCTCACATGACAAGCGGTAATTTAGAAAAACAACAATGAACAAGAGGCTCCCAGGAGCCTGAATTGCTCACCTGACATATGTGCCTGAAGTAAAGGTTATTAGGCAAAATCTATTTGACATTGAAGGGTCATAAGATCAAAAAAGGGGTCATCTGACAATATGGTGGATCTTAAGGTGATGATCACTTTTGTTCTCAATCAAAATCTAAAAATCTGTCACCCTTTTGAGTTATTAGCAAAAAGAATGCAGTTTAACACAATGTTCTATTTTTAGCCACAGCGGCCATGTCTTACAACCAATCAAAATCCCCACATTAGTTCTATACACCTAATGCTTATTAACAACTATACCAAGTTTGGTTTCAATTGGGCTTAAAGTGTCAGAGGAGTTAACATTTTCAATGTAATGAGGAAATGCTATTAAAGTGCTCAATTTTGACGTTCTATGGGCAATAACTCCTCAAAGGAAAGGTCCAACAATGTTGACCCATTACATATTTGTAGATCTTGATGTGCTTAACAATATGCAATTTAAATTTCTCAAATATCTTGTATAGTTTTCAAGATATTGAGCTAAACAGGTGCAAAATTTGCAAAAAATCCATAAAAAGGGCAATAACTCCTACATGGGTTGTTGGATTTTTTTCAAAATTTCAGAGCTAGTAGATCTTGAGGTGCTGATCACTTTTGTTGCCATCAAAATTTTAAAATCTGTCACCGTTTTTGAGTTATTTGCAAAAAACAGCCATTTACCCCTATATTCTATTTTTAGCCACAGCGGCCATTGCTTACGACCAATCAAAAATCCCCACATCAGTTCTATACACCTAATGCTAATAAACAACAATACAAAGTTTTGTTTCAATTGGACTTAAAGTGTCAGAGGAGTTAACGTTTTCAATGTAATGAGGAAATGTTGTTAAAATGCCCAATTTTGACGTTCTAAGGGCAATAACTCCTAAAAGGAAAGGTCCTTCAACGTTGACCCTATTACATATTTTGTAGATCTTGATGTGCTCAACAATATGCAATTTAAATTTCTCAAATATCTAGTATATTTTTCAAGATATTGAGCTAAACAGGTGCAAAATTTGCAAATAATCCATAAAAAGGGCAATAATTCCTACAAGGGTTGTTGGATTTTCTTCAAAATTTCAGGGTAGGTAGATCTTGAGGTGCTGATCACTTTTATCCTTGCCAGAATTTTGATATCTGTAGCTGTTTTTGAGTTATTTGCAAAAAACTGCATTTTACCCCTATGTTCTATTTTTAGCCACGGCGGCCATGTTTTACGACGAATCAAAAATCCCCACATCAGTTCTAAGCAACAAATGCTAATGAACAACCATACCAAGGTTGGTTGCAATTGGACTTACGGTGTCAGAGGAGTTAACGTTTTAAAAAGTTTACGGACGACGAACGCCAAGTGATGACAATAGCTCACATGACCCTTCGGGTCAGGTGAGCTAAAAACCGCTAGCAGCCTTCATCGAGGCCAGTTAGCGCTGCTCGCCGTTCTGCAATTGGCCCAAGGTCTAAATAAAATGCACAAAATTCAAATCCAGTCCTTAAATAGTCAAAGATAGACCCCCTTCAAAAACAAGGAACACTAAACATCAAAAAGACAAGGACAAACAAAAGCTTTGTCAAGGAGTTGCTTAGCTCAAGATTTGATTTGTTGCATGGTCAACGATCAGTCCAGATAAAAGAAACACTCATTTAATTTGTAGGTGTTTCATGTAGCTATGGGGTAACTTAACATCAAAAGCCATGATTGTCTCATTCGTCAGGAAAAACGCAAAATTCAACAGACGCAAGACAGAGCAGTCGGGAGAAAAATAAAACGGTTACAAAAACAAAGAATTAGCGACACGGCAAATCAGTCCGGACAACCCGGGCAATCCGACTTAAAATCATTTTTATGGTTCCGTGCTTAACAAATTTTAAATTATCAGTTTGCATGATCTAACTTTCGTGGATGTACAAATTTAGTTCTTAAATACGTAGAAATGCAGAATCTACATAGCTTTATATGGCACGAGTGGCGACATTTTGGCAGTATTATTAACTAATTAATTAATATTGTCAAAGTCCAATATCAATTTCAAGATGTATTATGTCCTTAGAGCGTGCAAAATAAAATAATCGTGCTTCAGCGGACAAGACACAAAAGATTTCAGTAGCGGATCAAGAAATTCTGAAAAGTGGGGACCCACTGACTGGCCTAAGAGCCAGTAAGAGGGGGCCTGCTGTGGCCACGTTTCAATGATTTCCTATATATCCAACCAAATTTTCCGCCAAAGTGGGGCCCCAGGCCCCCAGCCATCCCCTCTGGATCCATCTATGGATTTATGTACATGCATGTCCAAATTTTATGAGCAAATGAATGTGAACTGTCAGAAAACTTAGTAAAAACGTACTACAAACGGCGTAAAAACTGCTTGGACGTACTATCAACGTGGTAAAAACTGCACGGACGTGTTAAGAACGTAGTAAAAACTTCCTTATGGTCGTACTACAAACGTGAAGAAAACATACCGTTATATGAAATCTAAGTGAAAACGTACCACGAACGTAGTGAAAACTTTTAGGACGTAGTGAAAACGTAGCGTAAACGGCACAACATATCATACCGTCCAGGCCATGCAGTTTGTAACACGTTCTTTCTACGTTCATGGTACGATCATGAAGTTCTCAATACGTTCTTAGTAGGTCTTTACTACGTTTTGACTTCGCCACGTCCTCATTACGTTTGTTTTGAACATGTTCAAAATTATTCCACGTCCTTCACGTTCTTGAAGTTCGTAATACGTCCATTCAAGTTCGCACAACGACCATGCAAGTTAATAGCACGTCTTTACTACGTTTAACAAGTTCCTTTTGCGTTTTAAGACTTTTAAGGGACGTGCAAGAACGTAGGCTCTATGACAAACGTGATGACTACAACTTTCCAATCGTCAACTTCCCCTTCTTGTGTAGCAACATTCCGTCCGCTCCAGCTTATGGAGTTTACGTATCTCAATTGATACGTTACTCCAGAGCGTGCGGGACTTACATCGATTTCCTTAGCAGAGCGACACGCCTGACACAAAAATTTCTCACACAGAGTTATGTTGCTCCTCAATTGCTGTCTTCACTCAAGAAATTTTACGGAAGACATCATGCACTTGTAGACAAATATGGGATTTCGATCTCTCAGATGAGTGCAGATGTTGGTTTGTCATAGGGTGTTGATTTGTCTTCCTTTACCGGATTTGACACGCTGAATGGACTATTGGCAACGCGACGGGTGTGCTATAGCAAGCAGGAACTGCTTACTCTTCCGGAGCACCTGAGTTCACTCTTGTTTCGACTGGAGTTCGCGTTGTTGATTGATATTCAGTTTTGTGTTTCCATGTTTTACATGTTGTCTGTGTTTGTCCTGTTCTTGTTGGTGTTTACTAGTTTTGTCTCTGCTCTTCGGACTTTTGACATTCGGATACCCCATTGGTACCTCTGCTTCTTCCGAACTTTATCCAGTGTGACGGGGGCATAAGAAAACATTAATGGCGCCTTCCATGTATGACCACATGTATGCGGTCTGATGATAGTGATGGTATTATTTTGCCCCTAATAGTGATTAGAAGTAAGAAATCACGGGTGTTATATGTCTCCCTCTTTAATAGGGCGAATGGGTACCTGCGGATCTTAGCGTTTGTAAAATAGGTCCTTTGATTCCTCTTTGTCGCAGTTCAAGGATCCGCAGAGAGACCCATGCGGCAATATTCCCCTTTCCCTTAAATCGTCAAGTCTATTGAATATATTAAAAGAAGGGGAGGTATTTTTTCTTGCATATATAAGTGACTGCGTAGGCCAAGCCCATGGATTATTTTAGTGTGTTAAGTATTGAGGGAGGGTAGGAGGGGGTATGATCCCGGATTCCTGTGAAAATAAATTTGTGATTCCCGCATCCCGAAAAATGAAAATGGCTAAATCCCGTTCCCGTTAAGGGTTTTCTCGAATTCCCGTTGAAATAAATGGGCTTTCCCGCTGTCCAGCGAAAGGTCCTACCGACCCTCAGACTTCTACTAGCTGCGAAACGAAGCTCTAACTATTTTTTTTTTCTTAGATCGCAAAAATCAGAAATATAAAAAGACCAAGAGCTATGATTTCGCAACTAGACTTTTACCAATAAGGAGGGGGACGACAGGGGGGTCTCTGACCCCCGCTTCCCGCCCCCTCAACCCCAATCCCCGTCCATGCATTCTACCACCGCTCCCCCACCCCCGATATAATTTTTTCTTTACCCCGCTCCCCGTATTTCCTCCCATTTTTCTCCCGCTCCCCATTCCTCGTCCCTTCAATCCCTGTTCTCCGCCCCATCTACCCCCGCTCTCCGCCCCTTAAGCCCCGTATTTCCCTACTTGAAACTCAATCTATTTAAGGGAAAGGGGAGTATTGCCGCATGAGTCTCTTCAAGGATCCTCGAACTGTGACAAAGAGGAATCAAAGGACCTATTTTACAAACGCTAAGATCCGCAGGTATATCCATTGACGTAACAAATGAACACCCGTGATTTCTTACCGCTAATCACTACTATAGGGGCAATATAATACCATTACTGGCATCAGACCGCATACAGGTGGTCATACATGGAAGGCGTCATAAGTGTTTTCTTAACAACCAATGAAAAAAGGCGTTATATCGATCATCGCTTTCCTCTAGGGAGTGTTCCAATGGAATGAAATATGAATGAAAAATCTTCCATATAAATGAAATGGTCTTCCATATCAATATAAAAACCTTCCATATTAATCAAAAATGTTTCCATATAAATAACAAAAACCTTCCATATCAATGAAAAAGGTCTTCCATATTAATAAAAAAGTTTTCCATATCAATAAAAAAATCTTCCATATTAATAAAAAAATCTTCCATATTAATAAAAAAATCTTCCATATTAATAAAAAATCTTCCATATTAATACAAAAATCTTCCATATTAATACAAAAATCTTCCATAATAATAAAAAATCTTACATATCAATAAAAAATCTTACATATTAATAAAAAATCTTACATATTAATAAAAAAATCTTACATATTAATAAGAAAATCTTACATATTAATAAGAAAATCTTACATATTAATAAAAAAATCTTCCATATTAATAAAAAAATCTTACATATTAATATAAAATCTTAAATTTTAATAGAAAATTATGAATTTAAAAGTTACTATATATAAAATTTTGCAACACATTACTTGCCATAATGTTATATTGTTTCACTTTTATATTGGAAATTCTAAACCGCAATGGACCAATGATGTTGGTTTTAAACCACGAGATACAATTAAAATTAGATATTATCTATTGGACAGTAATTTCACCATCTTTTTTTATGTTCATTGTCCTTATATAGATGTACTTGTGTGATTTACTCACTAACTAAGTCATATTGAAAGCAGAAACCAGTTCTTATATATAAACATATACAAAATTACAAATACCAAAACGCGGGTATAAACAGTTAATTTGGATCTGCTATATATCGATATTTCAAGGAGTAACCTCTCATCAGTAGCTACAGTACAGCAGTTAGGATAAAAAGCGATGGTGATTTGTCTATTAAACTTAGTCCTAATGGCTTAATAAGTAAAGTAGACCTTCCATCCCAAAAAACTTTAAACAATGTCAAAGAACGACCATTATACTAGACACAAAAATAACACAAAATGAAGGTTATAAAATATACTTTTTAGCTCACCTGGCCAAAGGCCATGTGAGCTATTGCCATCACTTGGCGTCCGTCGTCGTCGTCGTCGTCGTCCGTCGTCGTCGTCGTTAACTTTTCTTCAAAGTTCTTCTCCTCTGAAACGGCTGCACAGATTCAAACCAAATTTGGTCTGGTGGTACTTTAGGGTATCCCCCACAGAACTGATGTGGGGATTTTTGATTCGTCGAAAAACATGGCCGCCGTTGCTAAAAATAGACCATGGGGTCAGACTACTGTTTTGGCTTGTAAATCAAAAAAATTTAGAGATAGATGAAATCTGATGCATACTACTGCTTCAGCATCAAAAGCTCTACAAAAGTCTTCTTTGAGTCGAAGTTGTCAGATGACCCCTTATGGGAGTTACGGCCCCTTAAAGGTGAAAATAAACATTTTTTCATGTTTTTGGCCTATAGAATGAAAACTATTGCAGATAGAGAGAAGCTGTTTCTTGCTTAAATGTTCAACTCATTTATCTCTACAAAAGTGTCCATAAGGTCAAAGTTGTCATATGACCCCTTATAGGGGTTATGGCCCCTTAAAGGCAAAAAATAGAGTTTTTGGCCTATAGAATGAAAACTATTGCAGATAGAGAAAAGCTGTTGCTTGCTTAAATGTTCAGCTCGTTTAGCTCTACACAAGCCTTCATAGGGTCAAAGTTGTCAGATGACTCCTGATAGGGGTTACGGCCCCTTAAAGGCAAAAAATAGTGTTTTTTGGCCTATAGAATGAAAACTATTGCAGATAGAGGAAAGCTGTTGCTTGCTTAAATGGTCAGCTCATTTAGCTCTACAAAAGTCTTCTTAGGGTCAAAGTTGTCAGATGACCCCTTATAGGGGTTATGGCCCTTTGAAGGTGAAAAATAGTGTTTTTTGCTTTGGAATGAAAACTTTTGTAGATAGAGAAAAGCTTTTTATTGCTTAAACATTCAGCTCATTTAGCTATATAAAAGTCTTCAAAGGGTTCACATTGAATCCAGGTGAGCGATTAAGGCTCCTGGGAGCCTCTTGTTTCATTACATAGGAAAATAAAAAGACTTAAAATAAACAAAACGATAAAAATATCGACCTTAAATTAGCGATTCCTCAAAAGACATTTAGAAATCTTCAACCGCACATTACAGCCCTGTTGTTAGCAAGACCATCTAAATGTGTCTAGCTGTCTTTTCTTTTGAATGTTCTAAGAGATAACATGATCATGACATCATAATGCACATTTAACAAAATAACATGTCAATGGTATTCCTAATTGCATCAAAATGTCTATTGGGTCTGGTGGGGAAAAGATATATTCAAGATATATCAAAACATCATGGAAAATAAAACATTCATGACCTGATTGTCTTCTTTTCTAATATACAAAATGTGTTATGAATCTTTGCTTTAAATTATCCGTCTAAATTTCAAAATTGTCTAAACCCTAAGGTTCTTCCTACCCACGACATAGGTTGATTATCTTAGTAATAATTTGATCCCCCAGTTTGGTATTTTTGGTTTTATTGTTCTATGCTCTTCATATTCATAT
Source organism: Arcuatula senhousia (assembly GCA_963971305.1). Classification (NCBI taxonomy): domain Eukaryota; kingdom Metazoa; phylum Mollusca; class Bivalvia; order Mytilida; family Mytilidae; genus Arcuatula; species Arcuatula senhousia. The sequence continues at coordinate 55,122,425 of OZ020304.1, forward strand.
AGTGTTAGGCATTTTCAATATTTTTGGTAGAGCGCCTCTGATGAGTCTTGAATAGACGAAACGCGCGTCAGGCGTAGCAAAATTTATTGTCTGGAACTTTGTTGTCATTTGTATTACTAATATGGCCTACATAACGGATTCGACTGAATTGTTCGTTTAATGTGTTTATTTCAAAACAACACGAAAAAGACAATTATATATGCAAAATTTGTAAACAAATAACGGCCATTAAACAGAAAACATAAGTAAGTTCTAAAATTTCCTTAGTTGTGTCATAAATGGTCCTCAAACATGATAGAGATCTAGAAAGGTGTTTAATAGTATAAGACCGTTTAAAGCATGACAACTACATTAAGAACTGTTCTCACTTTTAGCATGTTTAGAGGTTAAGGATGATTTTATCAAACGTTCTTCAACAGCTTGATGTCCCAACAATGAAAGTCTGCTTTTGAGCCATAATGCAGTTTTTTATATAAAATTGGGAAGAGTAGTTTTGTACAAAGGGTTTTTGTTCTAAAACCATCTCTCATCATGATATTTTAACATGGTTTGAATAAGAACAATTATTGAAACTTTTACATACTGACAATATATGCAATCTAAACCCATTTTGAATAATGAAGCATACGCCGAAAGACAAAATTAAGTATAACAAACCATTAAATACAACATTGTTGAAAATATTTAAAAAAAAACAAGCATGACGATGTATTGCGTTAAAAACCAGTGGTGTATCTGTACAAAGAAGGACAACTTATATTTTATGGGTTTTTTTCTGACTAATATGATGCAGGTTAAACATGATTAACTCATGCAGATAAAGTAATTAACTTTCTTAAATATATACATGTATGGTACATGTACCTCATACTTTAATAAAAGAAAGAACTCATTATATTTAAATAGCAGCAAACTTTTGCATTTTTTTTAAAGAAAACACCTGCAAACAGAACAAGGAAGAGATATCTTAAACCATATATGGTAAAAAAGACGATTGTTTCGGATTTCAAAGAAGACACCGATAAAGAATTTCTACTTTCATTTCCTAATGCAAAAGCTAGAGATAAAATAATAAAAACAAATTTGTTTACTGAGGCGGACAAGGTAAAAGTAATGACTGCAGGGCAAATTCAAGCTGTTTGTTTGGTTGACATATGCACTGCGAAAATAAAATGACAGGTTCCCGTGCTTCTATCATTTTGTCTTGATAGAAGCGACCTTTAGCGATAGAATGGAATATTATGACGTCACCAAAATATGCTCGAACTAATTTTAAACATTTCAAAACATCTCATAGCTGGGAATACTCAAAATATTTATAATAATACAATAACTATGTTTTTTTTTAATCCAAATTAAAAAAATGGAAATTAATTTTCTATACCGAGGTATTGGGTGCGGATTTTTGACTAGCTTATACGTGTTCCGGTTATATATATGTATAAGTATCATACTCTGTCAATTTAGCTTCCGCGTAGGTAGGGTGCTAAATTGATATGTTAGTTTGAATGTATTTATAAATCCCATGTTAATCGATTTTTTTATAAGTCCCATTCGTCCGTCTGGCTGTTTATCACAACTGTGTATCCGCACTTTTATTCTTACGCAAATTATATAAATGTAATAAACTCAATTACAGATTATCTACATGTTTTATCCGAGTAGCAATTTTTTATGGAAGTTATGGCATTTGAGCTTTGAAAAGTCACTGAAATTTCAGTTTTCCGAACATTCTTTCTCCAGACGCTACATAAATATTAAACAGATTTGGGGGTCTTTTTTGAATACCATGAAACACCTTTATTTCATGGTATAACTATTACACTGTACGGAAAATGGGGCATAACTATTACGGAAAATAAAATTTTAAACAAAATAGAACTTGGGTGTAATTATTGATAAACCCCCAGGAACAAATAAACACCTCGGTCGATGGTATCGGTAATTATGTGATCTCCTCTGATTGATAAATCATCAAAAGTTAGAATTTGTATAATTTCACTCCTAGGAACACGCGAATCGGGCCAGGTAATTTCTATTAACCTCGCAAACTATTTCTCTTATAATCAACTGCATTAACTTTAAACTTATCAAAGCAAATTGAATGAAATAACTTTTCTTAAAAATCATTAAGGCTGCGCTCGTTAGAAATATTACATGTAATTGTACGTTCGTAAAATTATTGAATTGTCGAACTCATGGAACTTAAACATTTCCCCATTGACACCAATTGTAAATAAATTGTTAATGCGGAGATCCACTACGGCTTTCCATACGACAAAAATTAGGGTTATGAAAAATTGTTAGCATGTTAGTAGAAATTACCTGGCACTATTCGCCTATATAAAGTGTTAATAGAAATTACATGGCTCGATTCGCGTGTTCCTTGGAGTGAATTTGAACCGCACAAAGTATAAACCCAAAGGTATTGAAAAGCATGCAAATGAAGCTTTATACTAAATGTATTATGCTAGGGGTAAAACAACATAAATTGAAAGTTCAATTATATAGATTTTAAAATGGATATTTATAAACTTTGAAGTATCTCAAGCACTAAAGCATTCTTACTAAAAAGGTTATATTTAACAAAACAAAACTTCTAAAAAGTTCTAAAAACTTTGTTTTGTCTAATAATTGCAAAATATGACAAATTTCAGAGAAAACTTATTTGACACAGTAGAAATACAAATAAGAAACAAATTTTGCTACAAATATAGTTGAAGAAACTTATTCTAAAAGTTATACTGCTATATCTAACATTTAAGTTGAGGACAATTTTTAAAGTGCTATTTTCTGTAAGAATCAGGCAATGGGTGAATCATGATTTAAAAAAACACACAAGTTTGACTTCAAAATACTGTTCAAAAAGCTTAAAAAGTAACAAAAATGCATTGGCACTACTCATAAGTGTCAGGAATTTGAAATATATTTTTGTTGAAATGCATGTAAAATTTGGATCTAAGGGAGATAACTCGTGTCAAGTCATACTAAATCCCTATCATTGTAACAAACAATTTTCTCCATCCTCTGACACTTGAGATGATAACTAATGATTGTTTATTCATAAGACGGCTATTTTGAATGACAATTCATTGTCAGATCCGAGTGTTTTTAAAATCATTATTCAAAAATTTTCGATTTTGCCTGATTTTTACACAGAACTCCACTTTAAAACACTAAGTTTTTATGGACTTATCCGTAGTTTTAATAAATCTTAGTTTAAGCTAAAAAAAATACGGGATTTTTTCTGTAACAAACATTTAGCTACTCTATCTTAGCATGGAGATATGATATTCATTGAGTTATGATATAGATCATACCTCATTGGTTTACATGTTACTAAATCCTTGAATGGGTTCAGTTAAACTAGGATTATTTAATCTAGGTTAAAGTGGTACAGTACGGCGTGCCATACAAATAAATAAACTCGCCACGACAAAACGAACAAGAAAAGAAAGTTGATGATTGAAAGGTTGAAATCCTCACGTTTTACATAGAGCCTTATATTCAAAGGTATTACAAAATGCCAATTTCTAAGTTAACACAAGTTTCAGTCTTGATATATATGAGATGAGAAAGAAAGTAACAAATACAAAATACACCAGATGTTGAATAGAGTATTGATTGAAAGACTACTCTACATTTGACCTTTTTAGAGTTTGAAAAGGCATTTAAAAGTATTGACTATGAAGTGCTAAGGAACATCCGTACAAATTTTGGAATACCTGACAAAAAAAATCATCAACATTTAAAATAATTGTGATTGCAAGCAAGTCACATGGAAGTCCCCTCCCGTTCAGCTTCTCCTGAATTTCAGGTGGTAGAAAATTGCGTCTTTAAAATGATGTTCAGAAAACTCATTGTACCCAGATCACCATTTCCAAACAGATTGGACAACGTTGAATTTTTTTTGGCATATTTGACGGCATTTTACCGAAAAATAGAAACATTTCGTGTTTAGCATATACCAACTTTACCCAAATAACCATTTTAATCAGATTGGACGAAAAACAATCGATCACTTTTTCTGAAATATCCGCCATATCGAAATTTTCAAAAGCGGTTTGCACACCAATAAGTGACCCCCAACCACTTGAGTAGGGTGTGCATCTGACAAAATTTAGATATTGAAATAAAAAGAAGAAACAGGGCAAAAACTAAACCCGCCGACACGGCGTGCTTGGGGACTTAATTATCCCATCTTGAATAAATGTTAAATTAAGCTATTTGGAAGCCCGTTTGTGTTATACTATAAAGTCATAACGAGTTTAAAATATAACACCAAATAAGAAAGGCAGGTAATAAACATTGATGCTTATCATATTTGTCAGACTTAAAAGCATTAAGAAAAGATTTAGCGTCTATCTTCCTAGAAAAAAACAAAGTTCGAAAGAAATACATCTTTGGTAAATAAGGAATATACAAGCATTGATGTCTGATAATTCGTATATGCTTTACATTTATTTCGCATCTAATGGTAGGAGTGGAAACATTATCTTGTCGGCATTGTATTAAATTACAATTATGGTTCACTAATGGAACACTTGAATCTCTGATATTATCTTGTCTTTGCATTACAAAAGTGACAAAGAATTTATCTCTCTTTGATCAAGACAAATCTCAAAGTGCAAAACATTTTATTCAAATAAAGTTGTGAGTTGAAAGAAGATTGCATAATACAAAGTGCGAGGTATGTGTCGATAAAACGCAGTTAATTAGCAAATAAAGGTAATAACAAAATTACCGAACTTGAAGAATCAATCTCAAATGTCCATAAGATAAGACAAAACAAGGAAGACATACCAGAAAAATTGAAGATCGCAATGGTCCTGACTTGGTACAGGCATTTCAAAAGAAATGGTGGTTTGAACCGGTTTTTATGGCGCGCCAGATATCCCCCTTCCATTTCGATCTTTTGGTCCGGTAGTTACACAAAACACATCAGGTTTGTGAAGACATATTAGGGATGTTAGGTGATCATCTCAGTACATCAACCAGCCAAATACTAATCAAAGCAAGAACTAACCATTTCGTATAACATGATATTGAATTTTTCTACCAATAGCTGAAAACGAAAAAAGATTTTTTTTTAGAGATCGTATGAGACGTATTTTCTTATAACCTTGGTCTAATGGTCGTTACGGAGAAAACGGTGTCGGATAAAAAAAAATCTGAAAAATGTGTACAAGCCAAAGGATACAAAAACCCCGGAAGATATTTGTCAGCAACTTGCTGCTCTCTAGCTATATACATATTTTGCATTTAAAAAGGGTGCATAAACGGTGCTCACTATAGCCTGTATGTATTGGGAGAGACGTGCGAAAATCCTAGTTTAGGTATGCAAGTTGTAAACTTCCCAAACATCAAAGTTGATATAATTCTTCCCGTTCGTATATCTTAAAAGAAACCTTTTAAATGATATTTCTGGCCACATTAACTGTCGAATAAACATTATTAATGAATTCTTCACAGGGAAGAGGTAAAGGTGAAATTTCTGTTACCACATTATATTTTAAAATTTGTGTTTGCTTTAGTTCAGAATAAGATTAACTATTTCCTACAAGGTGAGTGTCATGAAAAATGAATACTCATAAATATGCCTTTTTTGTGAGAGTTTGATTGGAAATCTTGTAGAGGACATTTTTGATCCATTGGTAATTTTCGAATCTCCAAATTAGAGAACATTTAGAAATAAAATAAATAGTATTTTGAATCCAAATATCTCAACCGCCAAAACAAGTACATTGTAATTGTCGAAATAATATTTCCTCTTCGCCAAAGAATCATAAGTATTTAATTCTTAGTATTTTATCGTAACGTACAAAAAATAAAGTTTGTATTTGCCGGTGTTATATTGCCATTTACCCATGCCAGATTTTCCATCCGTAAACTGGATCGATCCTATCCCTCCCAGGGGGAACTTAATCATTGCCATGTTCCTTCTACGCAAACTGCAATACATGTACGTATTCACATTGTAGAATTTCCCTATGCTAGTTTCCGTCCTTAAATATGACTATAAAACTAAAAAAAATGAAATAATTAAATGTTTGGATATGGACATATTTTTACAAAATGTAAAAAACTTAAGCTCTTAAGTAAATTTATAGATATACATTTTGCACAATCTTATCACAAAATTTCAAAAACATCTTCCGAAACATTCTATTGGCTGTTTTTTCACTATAAATTTGCAAACTATAACAGGCTTATTTGTTTCTTTTCACATAATGTGTGGGGTTTTTTTATGCTTGGTATGTTTCTTTTTTTGTTTGTTTTTTTTTTGTTTTTTTTTTTGTCGATTAGATTTTTTTTTCTAAAGACATTTCCTAAATTTGACTTTACCTAAAATAATAAAATGTTCGCCGCACCTCGCAAAATATGCTCCTCTCCCCAATTATTTATAAAAAAACAAAGAATTAAGGCTTTTAGAGAGGATAGAAGATCCAAAACGTATGTTAAATCATACCCGCCGCTCGTAAAGCGTTCATATAAATATCTCTATATTTATTGTGGCGTAGGCGATGTTGTGTAGTAAGCGGAAAATGAGTTTTGCACTGCAAGAGGGAAAAGTGGACTAATTCTATTTTCCTCTGGGCAAAAATTGGATCGACCCTATTCTTCCGGAGGGGACTGGATCGATACAGAATTTCCCCCGAAAAAAACTGGCATTGGGTAAAATCTACAATAGATCACCGGCAAAAACGAAATATCTTCCTGTTACCTCAAAAAGAAATTTTGGTACGGTACTCTTATGAGAATCGAGCAGAAACCGATCATTAATGAGGATCGACATTCTAAAAGGTACAAGTGAATTTAATGTAATGTGCATTAAATTCCTTTATTGAAGGAAGCCTTAATCTATCGGTCCGTTGCATCTCCGTTGGCATTTAGTCATAACACACCATAACACTGGTTTTTAGTTATACCTTAACCGGGAACTGGTTTATTCCAGAAATTCCAGCGTGAAGACAAGCAAAAATGTCGGTGGTGAAATTATTAACTTTAAATCCGCTTGCATCTTACACTTACAAACATAGATGATCTTAAAATATCTCATGTACATTTTCAAAAAACTCATTTTCAATTGAACAGAGGAAAGTTTAGCCGTCATTTTTTCACACAACGGGTTTATTTTTTTCGTCTTCATCAGACATCACACAGTGAACTCGAGATAAAAAAAAATATTATCTCAACATTGCCTTATCAAAATAAAGAGCCTCCAAGAAACAAATTACAAATATGAGAGAATACATGTAACTCCCCCTTTCAATCGGTCACAGTTCCCCCCAAATTAAAAAGAAAAAATACATGATATTGTGTTCTTTAGATTTTACACGTGATTTGTTTTTCAGCATAACAGCTTTTAGTTTGATGGTTTTTATCCAAACAAACAAACATGGACTAGTTTTGCTGTTTTATTCAAACCTCAATCAGTTAAATCTATTTAAATTATGTACATGTATGATACAAAACCGTCAATAAGCAACAGTTTGTTTTTACCTATCTACAATGGTCAGAACCAATTGATCGACTCGTCTGCACTTTAAAACATCATAAACCTGGTTACAAGATACATGTACATATATGACGAGTAAAGCATAAATCTATGTCGTGCATTAAGTGCATATTATATAATTTAAGTTAGAATAATTCAGGATCTCTTTAACTTTTTACTAATCCAGGATTCACATGCTATCGAAAACACACAAACACCTGACATTTTAACAATGACATTTAAGGGAATCATGTACACATTACTTTTACAAGGTTTATTTTCAGCGAAATGCTCCGACGAACAAGTACAAGGAAAAGGAGGGCACCAGCCAATATAGACTCCCCCATTGCTGCTGCTGCACGAAGGACAGTAAGAGCACAACCCCCAACTACATCAACCGTAACTTCATCCCAATCTACATCAGTCCACCAATTTCAGGATGTTCAGTCAGGACCGTCTGGTGTCAGCTCTAGATCACCCATCCACCAATTTCAGGACGTTCAGCCAGGACCGTCTGGTGTCAGCTCTAGATCTGAAAGTGGCAGTGGTTCAGTTATCACAACTACTCCTGTCACGATTCCAGTAGGCCTAGGTATACCAAGTACAAACACTGCCCTCATAACAAACATAAACACCCCCCTTTCATGTACTCTGTCAACTACTCGCACAACCCCTGCACAACCAATTGTGTCATGTCCATCGGACGACATAGCAAGGTATGTGCCACCACATACAAAACAAAAAATTTTAGCAGGTGAATATGTAGATTTAGCAACACTTTTGGAAAACTCAGCTCACACACAAATGCAGAACCAAAAGATTACAATAGTAAATGGCAAACTAGTAGTACAACCCCAACAGGATAAAAAGATCCTAAAAATCGAGTTGTGGACAGACGCCTTTATAGCATACATGAGCATTTATTGCTCTTTGCACTCAAACATGTATTCACACTTGTTAAAATACATAAACATTAAATTTAATATTCATATATTCAAAGATCATATTATATATTGATTTATTAAACTGTGACCATTATAAAAATATTTGTTTTTAATCAGCACTCTCTGAAATAACTAACTGATACAAAATTTTGAGGATCACAATGTCTTGCAATTTTGCACAACTACATATTGTGTACAAGATACATGCATACATCAAATTTAGTTGAATAGTTTCAGATGAGTTAAGCGGAAACTATGATTAACGGGGATTTCCTGGAGAAGGGCTATAACTGCTGCATAAATTAGGGATCAAATTTTCTGGTGATATACACAACTACATATGATGTACTACATGTAACTACAAACGAAACGTCATAAAATTTGTTTATTTAAAAGTAGTTTCAGAAAAGTTGAGTGGAAGACATTATTAATGAGGTTTTTCTTTAAATTGCTATATTCAAAGGACAAAACTCCCATACAGAATGTTGAACAAAATACCATGGTAATGTGTAATTTACAAAGATGTAAAGGGTGAGCGAAATAACTTGTGACGGACAGACGAATGGAACAAGAACAAAATGTCTCCACGCCATTCTTGGACCTTACATATTAATCAAAAATCAATCAACAATAAAACATGCATGTTAATCATAGAAATTTCTAAGCCACCTTGAGTTATGGAAAAGCATGATAAACTGGTTCTAAATGTAGACTGTAAATCATCTATATCACTATTCGTTTTTCGCGAAAAAGGCTCTTGTCCAATAAAATTCAGGATTGAATTATTTTACATGCACTAGATTTTCATGTTTGTTGAGATTTAAAACTTCAAGGGATTGAAATTTTTCAATGTGCATCAGAACCTTCCGTTTTAATTAAATGGCGAACATTTCTATATATTTTCTAGTATATATATTTGGTAAAAACTGCAAATAAAATTAAAAAAATTAAAGCATAGCTGGACCCAGATAAATTAATTTCTGATTAAATTTTCTATCAATTCTTCAGGTTAATTTCCTTTGAAATGAAGATCTCTTTTTTTTCCTGTCCAGATTTCAAATCGAAAAGGACTAACTATCCATATTGTGCCTCTTACATGAAACGATAAATCCCTCATTTGAATCTGCATGAAATTTGAGGCCACAACAGAGGGTGAAAGTGATATAAGCCTTAAATCGGCCGTTCTTTAAGGGAAAAAAGAGATCTCAAAGTACAGGAATTTAACAGCAAGAATTCATAAATATATGGTAAGAATTTTTAATATTTAGGACCAGCAATGCTTAATATTTCAATTTTATGTGCAGTTTTGGATGTGCATAAACAAAAAATAGATTAAAATTCACGTCATGTTTTAAAGAAAGGTACAGATGGACCTTTATCCTTTTTTCACTGAAGCAAAGCCAATATTTTAAAGGATCTTCTTGTAGATAAGTAATGCATGTCTGAAGGCACCACATGTCACATATTTTGTTGATTTGTAAACCTCATATAGTGTTTGGCGTTTTCAATATTTTTGGTTAAACGCCTCTGAATAGTCTTGAATAGACGAAAACGCGCGTCAGGCGTAGCAAAATTTAATGTCTGGAACTTTGTTGTCATTATTATATTAAATGTTGATTTATCACAAAAATAGTGCTGTTTAATTCAAAGTGTAAAGAAACATGTGCACCATGAACATGTTTTTTTTCGAAAACAAATTCGAAGACAGATAGACGCAACCACAAAATATTTTATACTTATTGACTGGGTATAACATGTATAAGGGAAATAGGTAGATTATTTTCCCCGAAGTGTAACTATTGCCTGAGGCGTAACCGAAGGTAATTGTTGTCTCCAAGGAAAAAACCCGAATACCCAGTCAGTAAGTGTTTTATTATACAGAAAGAAACAACAGAGAAAAACGTTTAGAATTTTAGCTACAAGTATCTAAAAATGCATATGCAATAATGAAAATATTAACAACTTCAGGCGTACTTAAAAGTTGCATGGAAAGTACTTATAAAAGTTTTGCATGGGAAACTTGTGCAATTAACTATTTGTAGTGTGACGTAACATGAGTAAAATATATCAATCAAAATTAAACAATGAAAACGATTGGCTTAAGGCTTAAGGCGGGGCTTAATGAAGTCAGAACACAAAAAGTTGTCGCGAGGGCAATAGTTCGGAAACTATTGACCGGTCATAAGCTCAAAGCCAGTAAACGAAAAAAATAGTGAAACTATTGTTTATGCATTTATTCAAGAAAACATTATTGAGGTATAATAATGAGATTTATTTGCTTCTTTTAACAAAAAATATGCATTTTGACCACTTTTTTTAAAAGATTTTATGCTTTTTTTTGCCTTTCCTTTATAAATCTATAGTAATTTGGAGGAAATTTGAACCTGAATATTTCAAAAACAAACTTGGAATTCGCACACAATTTCAAGAAAGAGTGTATATACCCAATGATGATACATAAAAAAGACATTTGAATACGGCAATATTTTTGGGGTCAGTTGTCTCAACTATAAACCTTGAGCAGTTTTGCGATCAGGTATTCATCTTAGGAATATTTATATATGTTTTAAAGACTAGTATACTTTAAAAGAAATGAAATTATCAATACGGAAGTATTAACTTCCTGGGGTAATTGGGAAATAACAAAATTATAGTTTACGCGTAAAAAATCTCCATCGTCTTTGCAACCTCCATTAAGTCGTTGAAAGTTTTTCTTAATGTTGAATATAAACATCGCAAAATCTAAAATTAATGAGAAAAACTGAAAGAATAAAGACGTTAGATACTTATCTTTATATTATGTATGTTACCGTAAAGCATGCATTGGATCAGTTTTTTGTCAAATTATTTAAAATGCATATTGATTGAAAGTTGTCTATGCTATGTTTCATCAATTAATATAATTCATTTTTTATATATGTCCAAAATAGATTTAGCAATATCCCAACAAATGTTTTGGTAAACAGGGGTTAGAGATTAAGATATATGGTATATAAATGACCGGACGTTTTAGTCATCTTCAACTGCATAAATAATTATGTTTTGTCTTTTAAGATGGCTAAAATGGCTAAAATGGGCTTTGGGGGCCTAATAGTGGCATCTTTTTGGAAAAAAAAAAATAAAAGATGTACAGAACAGCAGACTTTATAGGCCAAATGTATATAACTTGTTCTATATAAACAAATAATATTGTAGAAATCAAACGAAAGACAACTTTCTACTTGGTGGTCTAATATGGCCATTTGCTAAAATGGCCAAATCTCCATTTTTGTAATGCTGTAACATGTAATCAAAGTTACAAATATTTTTTTGTACAGACTATGTATCAGTCTTTTGGAAAGATATTCCATATAAATAGTCCAACCCTTCATTCATGAAAAAAAGTCCCCTAAAGTTTGTCATTTCTGAACATTTCATCAAAATACACAGATATTCCCATCTTTCACCCTTAATCCCCAAGTATATGTCTTTCCCAACTCTTAAATGGTACTTGTTTTGTGATCATCTGTTGTATCAAATGTTCTAAATGTATTTTGTTTCATAGCAAACACATTCAGATTTTTAACTGAATCCTCCAAAAAATGGATTTTATGTAGAAGTATCAAAACATGTCATTGTTTCCCGGGGCTGTGGCTAAGTCAAAATGTAAAATCCCAGCTTTGCGTTTTGATATGTTTGTCTTGATATGTTACTGTTTTTGAATTTCTGAAAGATAAGGGAAAAAAGCGTTACCTTGGACAATAATTACCCTTCAAAATAACAAATTTCAGCATTTTTGAACAGTCTGGAATACTGCCCAAGTCCAACCTATACGTACAAGAGGAACCAGAAAAATGAATTATGAAAATTGCACTGAATTTGAAAGACAGAACATCACTATTTCAAAAAAAATTGTTACAATTGTCATTCAATATATGTAAACTAAAAAAAATCACAATGACAATGTCTTATTTTCATAAAAGAATTTATTGAAATTACTGAAAAATCAGATGAATGCTATATATAGCTATTGAGGCCTGTAGGGCGGCCATCTTTGATTTTTCGAAAGAAAAAATTTGCCTGAATAAGTCTTATACGATGGTCTGTCAGTTGCACTATACCTTTTGCAAAAATGAAAACATTGCTATTGGACGATTTTGCATGGTTTTCTCATGAACAGGCTCTTAACAAATAACAAGTTATATGTTATAATGATCAGCGAGTTGACCTACCGAAAGGGCGAATATAATATACAATTGTTTACTGGTCATGAGGGGAACAGTACATTTGTTTCCACGAGGTACTTATTATTTCACGAGGCGCCTAGCGCCGAGGGAAATGGTAAGTACCGAGGGGAAACAAATGTACTGTTTTCCGAATGACCAGTAAACAATTGTTTTATCATACTGAATCGGTAAACTAAAGCCACGCCTACTGCTCGGACTCTTTACTTTGTATACAGTGTACTCAGGCCACGCCTACTGCCAATCATACAAAAACCCCGCGAAATAGTAGTACGGTACTATTGCCCTAGGGAAATAGTTTTTACTATATCCCTAGGGAAATAGTTCTTTTACCAAATTCAAGATGAAATAGTTAAAATGTTTACCTGTATTTTATATAGAAAAAATCTACTGAAGTATAATAATAGAAATTATATGCGAACTCTTACCTGGACTTTAAATTATAGTGATTTGTTGGGAAGAAAACACTGTCCTCTAACTTAGAAGAACTCTCTAGCTGATCTCAGTGAGAAAGGGATCCACAGGATCCTATGCGAGAGACTAAATTTAACAGATTTTATCAATCGCTTTTTCTAGTTTCAGTCAAAAAAGCAGAGGTACCAATGGGCCATCTGAATGTCAAAGGGAAGCGAACTCGTTTCCTTGATTGGTATAGTGTTCAAATTTTCTCTATTTCATTTTTATGTGATTTTTATTTCAATACCTCTTTTATTTTCATCTCCCTGGCTGTATATTAGTCTTTTGTCAATAAAACCTGAATTATATTCATGTCAGGCAGCAGATGGCGTAATTCAATATCCTTCGGATTGTGTTATATTAAATTTTGAATTTCCAAGCAGTGTCTAATTTGTTATTTCTTTTTTTCTTTCTTTGTAATCCTATGCTTGTTACTTTGTTAAAAGTACCTTTTAGTTAGTTAGTTAGTTAGTTAGTTAGTTAATAAGTTAGTAAGTACAAAAGATGTATGTAAGTAAGTTAGTTATTGCTTTACCCCAAAGCAGCACGATTTTGGCTATGCCCGGTAGATAGGTATGAAAGGGGTGATACACTGAACATGAAATGATGATGAGGTGTTGGGGAATCGGGACACAAGGCCAATCGGGGAGGAGAGTTTTGACTAGAAAAATGAGAGATGGATGGGGACGGACTTTTAAGCCTCCTGTATACAAACAATTCGGAAACTTCTTATTGAGACCTGTAACAGCGTTCTTTATCGTGCAAGGAACGTGACATTCAGTCCAACACTGTGCCCAACTATTGTTAGTGGTCAGGTGTTCCTCATTTTAGTAAGTAAGTAAGTAAGTAAGTAAGTAAACACTTTCTTTAAAGAGGGTAACACAGTTAGTACAAAAACTAATCTTCCCTGAGGCCCTCATAATGTATGTACAATAAAATATAATAAAAACATAAAAAATCAAATAAACAAAATTATACTTGTACAATAAACATTATTCATGAAATGTAAAACATCATTGAATTTCAATATTATTTTCTTGTTGTAATAACAAGAATTTCAAGTATTGTTTTTTAAAAGACTCAACACTCTGAATATCTTTTAATTGTTGAGGAAGAGTATTCCATAAAATAGTTCCAGAATAATGAAAAGTTTTCTTCATAAAGTTAGAATTTGGTCTAGGAACAAATAATTTCCAGACTCAGTTGATCTTAGTGAATAAGAGGAGATATCTGAAGACTTTTCAAATAAGCAGGATAAGTATATAGGAGCACATCCTCTAATGCATTTGAACATTAATACACCTTTGTGATAGTGTACACGATTCATGAAAGTTAACCACCCAAGTTCTTTAAATAAAATCAATGAAGTAGCATGATGTTTTGCATTTAGTATAATTCTTGCTGCACGCTTTTGCAGTTTGTAAACCCTATCAATATTTGTACCCATGGCTTCTCCCCATATAATACAACAATAATCAAAAAGCGGTAAGATATACCCATTATAATATAATAGAAGCCCTTCCCTCGGTAGGTTTGTCCTCAAACGAGACATAATCCAATCCTAGATGATATTTTGGAGACTAAGGTTCCTATATGTTGTGACCACGATAATGTGTTATCAATGGTTATACCCAGTAATTTTTCATATTCTACATACTCTAGAGCAGAATTATTGTAAATAACGCTAAGAACACCATCTAAATTTTGCAACCTCTGGTTTTACCCGATCAACATTGATTTAGATTTGTTAGTGTTAATAACCATATCATTACTGATACACCATTCATGTATTTTAAACATATCTACATTCAGTTTACAGTTAATATCAGATAATGAGTTTGATGAGAGGTATACTGTTGTGTCATCTGCATATAGATCTGAAGAACCATGTTCCAAGTGCAGAGGCAAGTCATTAATATATAAAAGAAAAAGAAGAGGACCCAAAATTCTTCCTTGTGGGATACCGAAATGAATATTACTAGAATTTGATTCTATATTGTCCATTACAACTTTTTGAGACCTCATTGATAAATAGGATTTAAACCATTGAACTGATAAGTCATCAAATTTACAACATTTAAGCTTTGATAAAAGAAGACAATGATTAACAAGATCAAATGCCTTTTTGAAATCAAGAAATAAAACTCCTGTTAGATTTCCCTTGTCCATTGCCTTTAAACAATCATCAACAATTTTTGCCATAGCTGTAACACAGGAATGCTTGGATCTTAAACCTGACTGATTCTGATGAATCAAATCATTCTTTGTAAAATGATCGAAGACCTGCGAATAAACTAATTTTTCAAATAATTTGGATAATGCTGGAAGTACTGATATAGGCCTGTAATTATTCATATCAGAATGGTCACCAGACTTATAGATTGGTGTAAATCTTGCAGTTTTAAATTTTGATGGAAATTTGCCAGTACACAAACTAAGATTAAAAATATGTGTCAATGACTCAAAAATTACAAATGCTGATATTTTCCTCAATTTATTATGAAAGAGCTGTGCTATTCGACCACCTTTTGCGCAAAATGTCCTTACCCGATGTCAGATTTTTCTGGGCCCTCTTGAGTAAATTTGTATCGACAAGCTTAGCGCTGCTGTAGGCCTATTAACAACCCGGAATTAGCACCGGTGTAAAGCAATGCAGGACAATGAGCTTTGATTGCTACTTGAAAAGGAAAAGAAAGAATTCCTATCAGGCAGTTTACTCTTTAACAGGGTGGTAAAAGCCTTAGCCATACCAAACCCGAAAAAGGAATGGGTAATTTGTTCTTCTGCAGGGAATCAGATGGTTTCATTCATACAGAAATTTGAAGAAATGTTCTTCAATGTTTGAGAAACTGTGCACCGTCTATGGTTTGAAAAATCAGACTACAGCCTGATGACATCGGCTTTCAAGAAAAGATCTATCAAATATTTGTAGACACTTTCTGTAATTCTCAATACTTTGACAGAACGACCAAATGCTTAGATTAATTGAGTTCTCGCCGGTTTCAGATTATAGTACTGAGAGCCTGACTAACAAAAGATGCACTTTACTTTGTCACCATTCAGATCCCATCTGCGCTGGTAAAATACAAGAGATTTCTCATTTAGCATTTGCAGATGTGTTTAACTCCAATTTATGGCAATCCTTTCTTCTGGAGCACTTTTACTAGTCTAAATGATTTCTAACGTACATGTATATATCTAGATCTAGATTTGTAGGATCTATGAACAACCATGCCTGAAATTGAGAATGATTTATTCGTTGGATTTTTTTTTGTTGGTAAATCACCATTGATAGCTAGGTATATAAACAGCAAGTAGGACATAATTGAATCCGACCTCTTTCTCGGTGGTTTCTTCAGAGACAGGGTGATTATGTACGGCTGTTGACATTGAATTACTATTGTAACTGAACGTTGTACTTTAAGAACACAAATGGAAAGTCAATTAGTCTACAGTCGATGTTTTCAATGGAATTTTTGGTAGAATCCCCCTGGTTTATCGTTGTACTTTTACTAGGTTAACCCATATTAAATATTCACAACTATATTTGTGGCAACTATCTAGAAATAAAATCAACCAATTTACCATGCCAGTTTTTTTTATTTATATCTTAGATTTTAAACACGCAAAGCTTTCATTATTCTCTATACGTGGCTATTAAACACCATAACCACTGAAAAAGATACCCTGCCTACTTAGAAAGCTCTTTATCTTGGATTAAGTAGTTGAAACTAAAATAGGACAATGTAAGAAAGGGTTTCGTCGAAAAAAAAATCAAAAGATCTACATATTGAATATGCACTGTACTGTAAATATTACGATTTATTAGGCTAGCTAGCCACATTTTGGTAACCGAACATTTTAGGATTTTCTTAAAGTAATATTGTACTTTTACCATGCCAATCCAATTCAGGGTAGTATTCTTCCGAAGATTGTAGAGTATTTATTGTTTAAATTTACAATCACTAATTTGGGCTTACTTTATTTTTATCACGTTAAGAGGTAATATTCTTTTTTACGTGTCTATAAAATGCCATAACCATTAAATAGTGATACCCAACTTTAAACGTCAACTTTATCTACGATTTAGTATAAATCTAAGATTTCATTTATACACAGTTACAGTTTGAGAACAATGGGAATGGCACAACTCAAAGTAAGATTTCTTCCGTTCATCTACTTACTAGTATCATAAAGTTGAGAAAAGCTCAGTTGAATTAAATAAAAGAAGAAACATTCAGTTTTTTTTTCTCGTGGATTTAGTAAATGTCCAAAATATAAAATAATAAAAACTTTAAGTTTTTATATGTCCGAAATATCAAATAATAAAAAGTTTAAGTAATCGATAAGAAGCTAAGCTGAAATAGCACCACTTGCAATACGTGATTCTCCTGGTTTATATGTTACTGCATTTACATTAGCCCCAATTGTCTATTAAGTGCTTCAATTTCCCCAAAAGCACCCCCACTTCTTGGTATTAAACTTTATCAAGTCTATTTCTCGGAGCGTTGGCTAAATTAAAGTGATTAGCACCTCAAAATCTACATACCCTGAAATTTTAAAGAAGATTCAACAACCTTATAGGGGTTTTTCTCCTGGTTTTATTTCTTGCTTAGAAAATATCTTGAAGATTATAAAATATATTTAAACAAGAAGGGATATGGTTAAAACCATATCCATTGGTACTCGAGTTACATATATGTCACAGTTAGGCTCCAGAAACATGCATAATGCATTTAGCATCATAGTAATACCTACCATACTAGAATGAAAGATAAGGTTGAAGGGATTCATTCATTATTATAAGCATCATTTGAACAAACCGTACCAATATGTTTTTTATGGCACTTTCTAGTTGTAAAACAATATGGGAATTGAATGATTCTTTTGTAGGTGGTCATACGTCTGGAAGAACAGGTTACAGTTAATTTCGAAGCATACGATTGCTTATAGTCCATTTGAGTTCTATAAATCAACGAAAATTCCTTTTGATTTTTTTGTCTCTCAAATAAAATTTATTTTTTAAACACAAATAAACTTTTTATTAGTATACGAACTCTGATAACAAAAACCAAGATGTTATCTTCTAAAACAAAAAAGTTTTCCATATGGTATAATGCTAAATATTTTACTAATTTTAATAATACCTAAAATGGTGTGTTTATCTGACGGAACAGCCAGGTGTTGGGCCCACCTGAACATAATTGAAAGGACTAATAATAGGAGATTAGATGACCAATTAGCTCCACAAAGGATTTTTAAAGGTATACGGAGCAAATGCTGTTCCTGGTCACTAGGTTGTACTCCCATAGATTTCTATGAATTTTTGGTCCATTTTTACTATTAAGGTCTATGGAAAACATTTTTATTAATCATGCAAAAATTTTGAAATTTTTAGCCTGAGTTCGTATGCCATTAAAAAGTCATGACATACTAAAATAGTTAAAATATTTTGCAAGACGTAAATTTAAAAGCCATTTTTCGTTGATTTATAACACTCAAACGGACTATAGTACAATGTATCATTAGGTGCACCTACTACTGGTTTTTGGCATTGCAAACTGACAAAATGTTGATAGGACAGGCCACCCAGCTAAGCTCAAAAGGGTCTTGAAAGCCTTTTATAATTTTTGACGTTTGGCTTCCTACGACTCTGTGGATCTGAAAAAGTCCAAATGAAAAAAATCCCAGAAAGACCTGATTATTATCTGGACAAGTCGTTGCTCAAAAGTTAATTTTGAGAAATTTCAACTGTCTGTTGCACGGGGGGGGGGGTAAATCAATTATAAAGGTAAGTTCATATGTGCGGCCCAAAAGGGTCTACTTTAAAAGGTTGGAAATTTCAATGTTGCATATATAAGATATAAGATATAAGATTGTTTATTCCAATTAAGGTCCCTCAAGGGGCATACTAATTTAATACAATGATTTTACATGTATAATTGGGTCAAGACAACACAAATATATATATATATAAATATAGTCTGTTCAGAGCCATACCAGTTTTATAGTTTTATATTAAATTAACAATAAATTCTTCTGAGTTCAAAACATTCTTGTATATAATTTCCGATTTTCCAAAGTATTTAGATAATTCACTTGACCCTGTATTCCTTGATAAAAAGGCAATCCACTGTCTCATGTATGCTGATGACATAATTCTCCTGTCTACTTCTGCTTCTGGATTACAGGAAAAACTTAACTTACTTGATAAATTCTGTAAAGCTAGACTGGTGTCTTACAGTAAATACTAAAAAGACTAAAATATTAATATTCAACAAAGCCGGCAAACTTATCAATATGAAATTTTTATTTGACAATACAGTTCTAGAATGTGTCAACAAGTATAAATATCTGGGAATTACTTTTTGTGCGTCTGGATCTTTTGCTTATGCACAGGAGGAATTATATAATAAAGCTATCAAAGCATATTTTAAACTATCAAAAGATTTTTTATCTCTTCATCCAAGTGTTAAAACCAGTATGCATGTATTTGATCATACTATAAAGCCAATTTTATTATATGGATGTGAAATATGGGGAACATTTAATCCTTATTCTTCAAAATTTAGAAATGGGATTGATAATTTCTGCTTTGATGATATTTATTCAAAGCAAAAAGCTGAAACACTTCATCAAAAATTTTGTAAATTTATTCTTGGAGTTCATAAAAAATCCACCAATTTTGCTGTTTTATCAGAACTTGGAAGATTTCCTATCTATTTTAATATGATTAAAGCCATGATTAAATATAATGACAGACTAAGCAAAATTCAAGATTGCTTTCCCCTATTGCATGCTGCATACAATGAATCTATGTTACTTGATTCAAAAAAGCACTTATCCTGGTATTCATCTGTCAGAGTTATGATTGAAAAGATAAATACTCCAAATAATGTCAACAATAAAATTACAAATAAAACTCTTTTGGATTTTAGCTTAAAAGAATGGAAACAAAAATTACATCAAGTTTCTGATGGAAAATTATGTACTTATTCTACATTTAAAACCAATTTTGGGCTAGAAAAATATCTTTTAATTATTAAAAACTTTGAACATAGACGTAGATTGACCAGATTTAGGATCTCGTCACATAAACTTAATATAGAAACTGGCAGATACAAGGGCATTCCCAGACACGATAGACTCTGTACAAGGTGCGACTTAAAATTAGTAGAGGATGAGACTCATTTCTTATGTGTATGTCATGGAATGAGCAACAAAAGACTAGAGCTAGAAACTATTGCTCAGAAAAAATGTATAAATTTTACTGCTTTAGATCCTAGGGCAAAACTCATTTGGTTAGTTACAAATGAGGACTATGACATTCTAAATTCAGTTTGTACATTCCTGACACATATATAATATATATATATACTTCTCATAAATCCCTATCTACTGGTCTACGACGCAGGTATGTGCATGTAACTTAAGCCAATATGATATCAATGAGAGCTCTGAGATTATTATCAAAAATAGATAAAACTATGTAATACTGCAGTTTTTAAGCACCGTCCCCTGGTGACCACTGCATTCATGGAACAACTATACTTCCATTTGTGCTTTGGTCACGGGGAGAACTGTACAGTATAAACAAACATAATTAAAATAATATATTATCAATGCTGCTGCTCTGGGTGTAATTATTGCAGTCCTAAAGCACCGTCCCCTGGTGACCATAGCATATATATGACTGAATCTTATATATGTGCTCTGATTACAGGGAGGGCTGCTAAAATAAAAAGAAAATAATATTAATAACACTCATTGTTGTAGCTTGAGGTATTAATTATTAATCTCTATTTATATCCATGCTCCCATCTATATATTTTATATGGCTTCATTACCCATTACAAAAAATGTATATACTGTCACAATCATACCTTAATTTTGTATACTTTATTATTTTTGTTGTTGTTGCTTTACTGTTATTTATAATTAATCATTGTAATGATCCTGCCCCTTGAGGGACCTTAATTGGTAATAAAATATGTCTTATGTCTTATGTCTTATTAGAGTTGTAATATTTATATCTTCATTTTACAACAGCCATAAAAATTTGGAGGAGTTATTCATAGTTCTGAAGTTAATACATAAGTTATCTAATGCTAAATATAGATTGTTTCTCAAATGTTCATAAAGATTACATTCAGTTATAAAATGGAGTTCATCTTCAACTTCTCCCTGTGAACAAAATCTACAGAGGCGTTCAGATCATATATGATAAGGTATACTTTTCACAAATGTCATATATCAATAGGAAAAGAGTGACTGAGCATTCACATTTTGCCTCCTTGTAACCCTAACGATATTTTTTACCATTCAAACTTTGATTTTGATAGAAAATCTATAAAACATGTAAAGTTAAAGCATATTCTGTGTAATTTCAAATGCATTAAAAATATATGAATGGGTGTCTTTTTAAAGCAGGCCAATATCTGAATATGGTGGGTATAAAACTTCTGGGCCGCACATCTGTACCCTAAAATACTTGAAGTTACCCCCCCCCCCCAACGTGGTCTGTATTGTAGGGTAGTGTAGGGTATTCCAGACTAATTAGTTAAATTATCTCGTTGTGCCTTAAGTCATAGTATTACTGATGTCTCTCAAACAGGTTGTGTACATGCACATGGAACGAAGAACGAATCGATCGTTGTTTTCATAAAACAAGCGTGGACTCATGCATATTGCCTAGCAAGCCGCTATGGACACAAAAAGCAAAGGTCTGCTTTAGTAACATAAAAAAAGACTTTATTATTTCTAGGTCCTGCTAAGGTTTATTGTTGAATTCTACAAGTAACCTTTGCTGTACACATACTATAAAATCAATATAAAACTAAGCCATTTTAAGATAAACATGTTGATGAATCTAAGTCATGCAAGTGTTTATCCTAAACATTATTTGTTTTTAGATCCAGTATAAGCATTGTACATGTAGGTTTATTATCTCCTATTTAGTTTAAAATAACTGCATCGAGGTTTGGTTATGTATGTTGAAGAGGAAATAGGAAACTATTGCAGATAGAGAAAAGCTGTTGCTTGCTTAAACCTTCAGCTCATCGAGCTCTACAAAAGTCTCCATTGGATCGAAGATGTCACAGTCTGTTGTTTATATATACTTATAAATCAGCTTAATGTTAAAGTTTAAAAAAGTTTCAATGTTCAAATTATTCTGAGAACAAAAGCTACCAACGGGATTCTAGGAATACCGAAGACGAAAATCAAACATATATTTTTTGCCTAGAAATTTTTACAATTTTCGTTTTATAATATTATTATTTTCAACATTTAGTTGCATTCAAAGCATGCGAAGATGTAAAAAAAATCGTACATTGTTATTTTGACTTTTTTCTAAGTGTGACCAAAAGGCAAACTGGACTCATCTTTAGTCTTGGGCCAATGCAAGACGGCGAGCAGCGACTTAATATGGTCATGCTGAAGACTGCTGGCTGTTTTCCATTGTGATTTTTTAAATTCCCGTTTCTTTATGTTGGTTGTGTCACGTACAATTATTCCACATCTATTTATCGTCTACTTTAATGGTTATCATTTGTCAGATCAGCCTATGATTTTGAAGTATATGATATTATATGAAATAACTTTAAACCCAATGTAGATCTCTTTATGAAAATTTGCAATGTGCATGTATGCCTTTAAATTTTTTACGTCTAATAGCAATAAATTATATTATAACTCAAACAGGGCCAGATCCAGAATTTTTTGAAAGGGGTTGGTCCACATAAAGTCCGCTGTGGACGAATGACGAAAAGGGGGTGGTTCTAGACAAATTTTTCAGAAAACCTACACGTTACTTGCGAAATTTTTGGCGGAAAGGAGGAAAATTCCAACCTCAGACCCCCCCCCCCGGATCCGCCACTGCTCAAATATTTTTGATTCTCACCTATTCAAAGATTGTCCCTCCCTTTATGATAGAGACTAAAGCAAACTTATACAGGAACGTTGCAATCCATGTTCCGCACACAGGGGCTTGGATTCTGGTCATTTATATTGACTTAAAATAAAATCGACCCCTACACCATAAATTTAATCCAAGCCCCTGTGGTTCCGCACAGTTAAAATTATTTTCTGACATGTTTGTAGTTGTGGCGACTTTGGTCTCTGTGTGGTGAATCGACAAAATTATCAAGCAATGATAACATTTTCGAACAACCAATAACTTGTGACAAATAAGTTTATTTTTCCGGATCCCGCAATAGCTTTGTTAGAAATAGATAAAATTATTTATCCTTATTAAAATGACCTAGATCAAGACAGACGAATGACCCAATGTGGCTATTTTGTCATTTTCTAAAAATCAATAAAATGCTTGAATTGTGTGTGTCTGATTGACCTATATTTCTGTCTGTGATAATAAACTATCTTCAAAGAATTAACATTTTGCAGTCAAAAATTTAAAAGAAAGTACGCTTAAACATGTGCACAACCTGATAAAGTGACTACGCCATGTACGCTACATGATCTAGTTGAATCGCATTCCACCACATAAAAGCATGAAATACGAAGATGCTGTGTACAACTTTTTTGCAAGATTTAACTTATTTTTGGTGTCCGAATAGTATTTTTGTCCTTTAAAACTTTATTCAATTAAGCAAATTTTCGCAATCCAAAATCAAATATCCATTACGCTAAGGCTACGCAAGATATGCTACACTGACTAAAATATAATCCGAAGCGGAACACATAATCTACTGGTCGCGGCCATATTGTCTTGATGGAAATCCGAAGATTTAATAGGTAGTAATAACATCACGAGTTCAATGCCTTAATGAGTTATTGATGATTTTAAAACAATTACACGTGAAATTATATCATTAAGATCGCAAAATGTTTGCATGGTTCATAAATACATAAGTAGAGAGTTGCCAAAACGATAAAACGATGAAAAAATTAACATATCTTGAAAAGATCAATCTGTTTGTGTATATTATGCTGCTGAGATAGAAATTGTTCGCGCAGTAATATAAGAAATTTAACTGCAGTAACAGCTTTTATAGCGCGATAATGCACCGGATGGTGACTTTTCGGTATTTTCATAACCCGAAATCTACGCCTAACTACTTAGTATAGGGGTTATAATTGTCTTCGGGTTCGCATTACATGTTTTGTAAATATCAATGCGCGTAAAAAATTATTCCTGCATAAGACATTGCAATACGTTAATCAATGAACAGATGAAAATATTTTGGAAATTGATTTTCGTATAACTATTAATTTATTCAAATATGAGTTTGTATTATAGTAAATATCAAACATTTATATGCATTGAAGCTAAGAATGTAGTAATATGTAAAAGTAGTCCACGAAGCTTCACTCGAACATCGCCATTTTTAAGAGACAAATTTTTGCATTGTTAATTAACCTCTTAAAGACTTTAACATGTAGTTTAAGATGTTACTTTTAAATTGTTATTTTTTTTGAAATTATCTGTTCAAAATGAATTATTCCAAAGTGATTATGAACTTTGAACAACTTAAATTGACTTTAAAACATATTTTATTTATTTATTTATTTATTTATTAGCACTAACACATTTACATTAAATCATAGACCTGTATATTAGATATTTATCCTCTTTCCGTCAAAACCTTGGTATTGGTACATTGTGCAAGACATTTAAAAATTTGAACAATTGGTAGTGACCCGGCCAGTAAATCCCTTTAAATCTTGTATTGTATTGAAAAAAAATAGACGATTCATGATCACTGAATGTTATGCATCAATAAATCATAATCACCAAGAATATAAGATTGATGAGCAGTGAACCTAAACTTTATATATTTACTCGTGACATATGGCATTAAACTTTGTTTATTATTGTAAAAAGGTTTTGTGTATTAAATCAAAACTTTATGAATAAATAATCATAATATCTCCGAACTCTATTTTGGAAGAAGATAAATAACAAGCATCCAATGCAAAATCTTCTTTTTATACCAATATATAATTTGGAGCTTTTGATTGATAGAAATTAAAGATTCCTACCTAACCTTGACACTTGAGGTTATGCTGTATAAACTTTATTTACACTTGTGTTAATGCTGTATAAGCTTATGAAAATCATCAATAAATTTGTAAATTACTTTCTAAACATGAGTGACATTGTAAAGAAAATTAAGATATTTCATAACCTAAAAAAATCTTGACCCAGCTCGTTGAACAGGAAGTAGTTAACCGACAGACTTGAAAGCATATTCGACTATATGATCCCTATATGAATCATCACACCAAATATCTAAAACATGCAAAAGTTGAGGCGGAGTAAAATGAAACCACTAATCTTTCTCATACTTTTTTTTTAATGAATGAATAGACTCTCATAATTACAGTTAGTTAATATATCCACAATGTGAAAAAATATTTTCAGATTTTACCCTGTCAATATTGTTAATTACTGAGTTTGCAATGGCTAATGACATATGGTCTTCATAAAAGTGATTTTCTCGTATAACGCCGTCCTTAATAAGTTTAAAACAATATTCACAAGAATTGAGCTCAGGATGATATGGAGGCTGATATTTCAATGTAACACCGTTATTTGTAAATAGAAATTGGAGTTGGTTTTGAATCAATCTTGAGTGGTGAAAGCGACAGTTATCCATGACAACAATATCTCCTGGCATCAGTATTGGTGGTCCAAATAAAGCTTGGTCAAATACATCCATGAAAAAATTCAAAAGATGAAAACTATCAGATGGTCCCTCTATTAAATTGAAATAGTCAAGTCCTCGTTTTCCGTGCAGAAGATTCAATGTCAGAGTTGCATTACTTGCATATCTTTGAATTTCAATTGCTTCAGTACCATATAAAGAGTGTCCATAATTTCTATTCCCTGTAGTTTTTATAAACGAACTTTCATCAAAGAAATGAAGCTGGTCAGAATTAGTTTGAGAAATAAAATCAATGTATTCGTCCAATTTTTCCTCTACTCCTTGTGTTGTCGATTCTCTGGCAACAGACTTGATTTTTTTTCTGGTAAAAAGTAAGTCATTTTTCATACATTTCGAAATCTGGCTGTAACCTGGGCAGTTTTCTTCAGAACATATTCCGTTGGCAATTAATTTATTTTGAATTTCTCGAATATGAATTGAAGGTTGACTTTCAACAAAATAGGATATGTAATTCACCACTTCCTCTGTCAGGATATCTTTTTTCCTCGGTTTCCTAGTACAATGGATATCTTGGTGAACATATTTCATAACTGTAGTTTTTGAAACTCTTGTTTGTTTAGCAATATCCGCTATTGTTTTTCCATTATCGTGTAAATATTTAATTGACTGAATAATTGTTTGGTCAAGTTTTACTCCATTTTTATAAAACCTCTGTTGAGTAGACAACAATAGACTCATACTTTTTTACTAAAATGCACAAGCTACAACTTAAGATAATCCTATGATTAAAAATGCCTAAGGTTATACATGTTTCACTCATGAGCTTGAGTTTGAGCTAATGGAATAGTTCATTTTTAAGGGGAAATATAGTTATATGTTTTAAATTAATATCTTTTTCTTTTAATTATAAATTTCAAAAATAGTAGTATAAGTCAATAATGTAATATGTTGATAAGAAGTTAATTTTTAGCTTCCAATAATCTTGAAAGAAAAAAATGTTTGTCATTATTTCAAAAGCTTAGTACCCCTTTTATGAATTTTAGATATGCCCAGATTTACTTAACTCATGTCATTTTAAGCTCTGTTTTAAAGTGTTCGGCATGGAAATTTCTACGAAAGAATTCCTTGTTCAACTGGGTCCTGAATTCCTAAAATATGAGAAAACATTAATTGAAAATGAATTTAGGGACAGTAGCTCTTTGATAGCGATGGATTTGAGTGTTGATCTAGATGTTATGTTTGAGGAAAGTCCTTTACCACTAGCACACAAAAGGAAATTACAATTGGCTATTAAAAACTTAAACTCAGCTACTATGGAAAGACCAAACTTTTCAGGGACTGACAATCTATTATCGACATCAAATCTAAATGTCCCAAAAGTTAAACCGAGATCACTTTCAATCTTAAAGGATAAAATGCTGCAACAACTAAAAGAGAAAGAAGAAGCAAAAGAGGAGCTGAAGAAACAACGTTTAGCACTTCAAGTTCCGATTACTGAACCGGATCCAGTTGGACCATACAAAAGCACAAGGTGTGGAAATTGCCACATGAGAGGACACAAAGCTGACGGCAACCGTGGCAACAAGCCCTGCACACTACCTCCCTGTTGTAGTTGGATGGACTGTGGACAAAAAGAAAAACACCCGGAGTATAAGAAGGAGCTGAAACATCTTGAGCGTGAAATAAAAGGAGTTGAAAAAGAAATTGACGAAATAAAGGAGGAGGAAGGACGTTTGCTTTCTTTTGAAGAAAAATCCTCATCATCGTTTATATCAGTGATCAAGGAAAGGTTGAGAAACACAGACAGACTGAAATATACCAACACCAATGTTTTAATGCGAGACGTCATTGCTCTCAAGGATTTTTACAACAACAAGCTACCAGACCATAATATTTCACAAGACAAATCTGTGTTCACAGATATTCTTCGACAAAGAAACCTTAAGTCTACAGCAAAATTTAGAACTACAAGTAAATATGATGAAGAAGTCTTGCCGCCACCTTCTAAAAAGCCCGTAAGAACATGTAAAGTTACAAGACCAGAGCAAACAATAACAACAGCAACTAACTTTGAGATGTTTTACCAGAATCCATATGATTTCTACCCAGATTACTATAGCTACAATTACTATGATTTTCCTACTGCTTACACTACTACTTCTATTAATAATAGAAGCACACAGCTCCTTCCACTTGAACCACCACCACCACCACCACCCCAGTCAGATGAAAACTGGAATTAAAGTTGAATATTGAAAACTGCTACTATAGTTTTAAGTCTTTATTCATTTTATTTGGTAAATGTGAACAAGGAATAATCACATACATGAAGTTTATATTTTTGTTTGGTAGTTACTTCTGAAACAGTTGATCTTTTGTTGTTGTGATTTTCATGTGACCTAGAATGGTCAAAACATTGATGATCATGGATAATGCAGTTAATATTACAATATTAAATTTCTGAACTTGTAAGAATCAATTTGAACAAATGAAATTGAGTGATTGAATATATTTTCCATTGTTTGTGAATATATTAATTAAAATGTAAAGTAATAGAATGATCCAACGGTTTTCTTGTTTTGTTTTTTTTTAAATACTTGTTCAAGAAATACTATTTCTATCGTACATTTCGAAAATGTACTGAGAATCAAATAAAACATGTGCTTATCAATCAACTTTTTATGGCAGTATTTGTAGTGGAATTGATTTTATCGATAACTAGAACTTTCTTTTGTTAATTTAGCACATCAAGATCTACAAAAATTGTAATAGGGTCACAAGTTGTAGGATCCTTACTTTTAGGAGTTTTGCCTATTGGTCATTTTAACATGAATAAGTTTTGGGTTTTAGTGGATGAACTTCATGTTTTTCTTCAGTGCAATATGGTGCAATATGTGAAGTAAATGGCAAGTTTTCATAATTTATCTGAATATTACATTCAATTTGAATTTATGAAAGAACCTGATATAAAATGTCATGTAAGAAACAACGAATACCAAAAGGTCACTTGAATCCATAAGTCATAATATTAAAAAATACAAAATTGTTGGATTTTCTTAAATGTATCTGTTGATATGATGGTAGAAGTCACAAAAGTTGTAGGTTGTAAAACACACACACAAAAAAAAACATTACACCTATTATAATTGGTCTTAGAACCAAAGATTATCAAAATTAAGAAAAAATGTGGCAAACAACTTTTCTGATTTGTGTGCAGTTTGTTTCCAGATGATTTACATAATAGAGTTTAGTCAAATTTTGAAAGTACAATATGAAATGTGCAAAGAAGTTGGATAAAAAACAAGAATATGTCTAGCGAACATAATGCCCCATCTTGGAAGATTTGGGACAGAGGGACGAACAGACAGATTTAAATGGACGGACGGATCCGAATCCTATATGCCCCCTTCTTTTATTGGGCATACAAATCTATAAAAAGAACAATTAAGGAGCCAAATCATTTCTGATGACATGAAAAAAATAATGCTTGATCAATGGCATTTACTGCTGAATTTTATAAAACAAGGGTATAAATGCAAAGAAAACAACACAAGATAAAGCATTTCAACCTTTATTTTCTCTTGTATGTCTCTCTTGTTTTGTTGTTTCTTTTTGGACCTATGAGATTGATCCTCTCTAAGTTCAGTAGTTTTAGCTTACTTGAATCTGTTAAATACATTTGATGAAAAGTCAACAGAAAAAGTCCATATCTCAAGAACTATAAGCCCTAGATTGATGAAACTTGGTATGCATCTGCCTCAGTAGTAGCTTAACCCTGTTGCATCTCTATCCTTTGACCTTGACCTTGATTTTCCGGGGTGAGTAACTTTGACAATTTTCAATGTATATAATAGCAGTGTTCAGGTTTTTTAAACACCTTTTGATCTCAAAAAATGAAAATATAGTGGAAATAAGAAGAATAATTTCTGATGGTGCCGGCAGTCGATACATACTTTATTGTTAACTCTTGTTTGCATTGTGTATTCCTTAAATGTACCAAAACTACATGTATCAGCTTAAGACTAGTGGCACGTCTATATCTAATGAATAAATATATGCAAATAAGTATTATACATTTCGGAACCATTTTTTTTTGCTTGATACAGTCAATTCTGATGAAAATGCACCATAAACAATGCGGCATTAGGGACCGACCATTTAACTTGAAAGGACGAGGCTTTGTGCCTTCCAATAAAGATATTCTGAAAGAAGCAAAGAGGCACCAATGGGGCATTCAGGTGTCAAAAGTCGGAAAGGACAACGACGAAACCGGTAAACATGAACAAAATCAGCACGAAGAAACACAAAATCAACCGAACGGAAATCAACAATGTGAACTCAAGTCGTGTTTTAACTCAAAAAGTATTTTGGCAGCAAAATGTTTAAAAAAACAAAAACAAAAACGAAGACGGATTATTGCAACATAAAAAATGCTAAATAATATTTTTTCTTATCTTATTTGCGACTTTTAAAATGTTTTTTTTTCTGTGCCCTATGTGAATGAAAAAATATTCTGCCGAGGCCCCGCCTTCAAGATAAATGGTCGGTCTTTTCGTCTGAACGTGTATATAGATCGTCTTTAAAAATAAGATGTATGTATCCAACTGACAAAGAAAGAAGATATACACTTTACAATAACTCATCAAGCTTGTAAGTTGTGTACCAAAATTAAAATCGCTCCGTTCTGTGTGATATTCCCGGGGATATGTTGTACTAGAACAATGTGATCTGCAAGTGGGGGTAAAAATATCACCAATCCTTTCCATTTTTATTAGAATAAACGTTAACGCAATATATCAGAGCTTTAAACCTATTATTTTGTAATTATTGATGCATAACACTCATTGACCACCACCTGTCAACTACTCAGTTTCTTTCAATACAATAGAAGATTTAAAGGGATCGATAGGGTCACCAATTGTTCAATTTTTTAAATGTCTTGCACAATGTACTTATACCAAGGTTTTAACGGAAAGACGATAATATACAGGTCTATGATTAAATGGTTATGGCAACAGACATTAAGATGAACAAACATAATACATGTAGCAAACATATGATAGCATTGTTTGTTTTGTCTGTGATTAGATGTATCGATCTACTTTAAAATTCTTGTTTATATATAAATCCCGGATATAAATATAGTAAATAAGCGATGGCTTGTCACGTGTGATTTTCCCTATTGGCGATTCTTCTCTATCCATTGTTTTATGTGTTTTATTTATGCAAAATTTTAATACTTGGATTTATATCTAAAATAAGGGGGGTCGTGGTTTTATTCCTAACAAAAGTACCGTTTTATAGCATAATGTTTACAATTGGAATGGCGAAATTATTTATAAGCATGTTGAGCAGCTTAGTTCAACACTTTTTTTTGGCAAATTTTATATTGTCAGACACAATAAATTTCTTTTAACGAACCATTGAGATATACGGCATGTACACAATTTGTTTATAACTGTTATCTAAATTTATGTAAAATCTAAATCCCTCCATCGTAGTTTTGCCCTTAGATATATTAATTTGGATTTCGTTTGGATTAAAATTATACTTTAAAACATCTTTTGGAATTGTGGTTTTCCTATGTTTGCATGCTTCTAGTGCTGCTGATGAGGAATAACATTCCGAAATTGCCATATAGCTCATAAAAATTATTTGCAGTTGGAGTCGACAATATAACTGACATATGTCATGTATGTGTTATAGTCTCATGTTTATTTGCTCCGTATCCTTTCATCAATTATATCGTAACAAAGGAACCTGTTACTAAAACAAATACTTGTAACTAAAAATATATATATATAACCAAAGACAAGTATAATATTTAATAAACAGGTCTACATATGAAACAGAAATATACATAATTAAGAAATTCTTCACGGTCTTGATCGGGTTATCACTGGATATGGTGACAACCATATCCTCTCTTGTTTTAAATTGATCATTGATAAAATTTTACACAGACTCTTAAATTTATTTACAAACTGGCATTAAAATCAATCCTCATGACGAACTATTTTGCATCCTATTATGCAACATACGAATCGTTATGCAATCGACAACAGGGTGAATCTAAGTATACATCTAGAATAGATATTCGAGAATAGGTCTCTCGTATGAAAAATTAAATTGCATATGATTGAACAAATCAGGATCTACAAAACTTGTACCAGGGCCCGTGTCAATGAAACTATCCTAACCCATATCCTAAGACATCGTTTAGGAGTTACTTTAGGATGGTCTTAGCACCATCTAAAGATATTCGGTAGGATGTATATTGAAGCTGTCCTAGGACATTCCTATATATAATGGTCTAATGACCGTCTTAAAATAACTGATATGCAATTCAAATTTGTAAATTTTTTATAAACAATTTCATAGCATATCAAAATGCATGATATGCTTTTACATTTATAAAACAATGTGTGAACAATTTATTAAATCTTGTTTCTTATTTTAGTTATTTTGTTGTTTTTTTTCTTGGTTTTAATAAATGGAATGTACGAGGGCTGTCCGTAAAGTTCGTGGACAAGCAAAGATTAGAACCAATACGACGTAAATAATGTAAACAACTTTAAAAACTTTAAAAATAAAGTTTATACATAATGCATATAGTAAGTTCCCGTTCATTCATAAAAAAAGAAATTCTGTATCTGTAATGAAAATGAACGAATTCTCTTCGGAAAACTTGATTGCTTATAAAAATAGCACGTGCGTTTTTTTAGTTTGTAGGTAGTCTAAAATTTGTTTTAAAATCCGGCACTAACACTTTTCTGTCTTTGTCAAAGAACATTTTCAAAAATATCAAAAAATTTAACTTCTTCCTACATGGGTAATACAGTGGGTTATTATGGGTCGTAATTTTTGCTGTATATTCTCTTTGGAAAACTCGATTGCTGAAGAAGCAGAATGTATTTGAATCAAACCATTAGAAGGTAAAAAGAAAATTAGTGAAAGAAAAGAACACAAAACAAGAGCGCCTCTTGACTAAATGCGCGTCGGTTATTATTTGTTGCCTGAAATTTTGGTGTACTTTTTATTTAAACATTACAATGACCAGAAATAGAAGTATCAAACTTTTACAGACACAGAAATTAATCGCAAAAATGGACCACTATTATGAGTAATATAAAGCATAAAACATTAAAGTACCATGATTTGAAACAATAACAGTCAGTCTAAGAAATAAACTCTTCTCTGAATACATTATTCTGTCTGATGTGATTCGTTCGTCATCTAAGATAAGTATCCACAAGAGCCATAAATATTGTTAATTTCTTAATTTCAATACGCTAGGATAGTCCTAATTGATTCGGATGCTCTTAAGTCAACTAAATTGTTATCTCAAATTTTGATCACATTTTAGGACGCATCTCAAATTAGGACCCTTTCGTTGACCCGTCCTAAGACTAATCCATATCTAAAGACGGTCCATTGACATGTCTCAATCCTAAGATTGCTTCGTTGACACGGCCCCAGATTTAAAGTTGTAGGACCATTTCTTTTAAGTTATACCGATTATGCCTTTCAATGAGCCTGGATGGTAAGCGCCTTTAAATGACAAGCAATGATATGATTATTTAGTAATTAAGAAAAAAAAAACTCTTTGAATTCTCAAACGTTTTAGTTTCTGTCTGAGTGAGTAAGTGTTTAACGCTTTAGTGGCATAGATAATATGAGGACGGAAAGGAGTTAAATTAACATAAAAATGTTTAAATTACTTCGGCAAGGTGAGCTAAAATCTGAATTATATTCCCAAATAGTCGAAGACGGTTAAAAAGAACGAAAAAGGAGTATGTTCTTAAAGGACAAAAATGACCCTACATTGCAAAATTGAGCCAGCCAGAATCTTCAGTTTCTATACTATAAAATGTCATAAATGTTCCTTAAATTGCTTACTTTTGTGAACAGCAGAAACGTATGTTTAAGTCGCATATTCTTAGCAAAATAATTTTTGGTACAAAATATTCACCTTTAAGTGATATATTAGTCAACAAAAATATATGTTGGTCATAGCCTTGACAAAATATTGTGAAAAGGGGTAAAAATCGACAGAATCGTTTGGCACCATGCGTATAGATTAATGGAACATGAAAATCAGTTCAATTACATGGCCAATGATATTCCTCTGTGAACATACTACTTTGAGAAGCAGATGTACCAATGGGGCATGAAAGATACCGTAAAATTTCTTGAGTGACAACAGCAGCCCAGAAGCCGTTGTGTCCTTTAATTATCTTAACTTCGAATATCAAACATGCATATTTAGAGTAGTGACGCTCACCAGCAAGTCTATAATAAAATAATGAGAAAAAAATATTTTCTTATTCACTTAACAAATGCATGTAAATACGAATGATTTTTATTTTTTTCTATCATTCCATTTTATTGTTTTAGCTTCATTTTATCTATAAAACTAAAAATAACGGAAAGCATTTTACTTTAAGCCTCATTTTACCGTTGCTTTTTTTTATAAATAACGTTAATACATTAAAAATGTGGAGTGTAATTTTATAAAAACTTCTTTACGTAAGAAAAGTACATAAAATCAATAATCGGACGGCTTTATTTCCAGGGTAATTGTTTAACTTTGTTTAAAATTGTTTAAGAATTATTTAATATGTAGAATGCGCAAGACAAAAAAGGTTAATCTCCTTTGCAAATCCATTAAGTCTCTGATTTTATAGGGTTTAAAATATAGTTTAAAATATCTACAACTAATACCAGAACTGATAGAGCTAATATGCATTTGTTTCTGATAGGTTTTGTGACCTTAAAAGCATGTCTTGGATTAGATAATGTTTTTTATAAATTGGTTATGTTCAGATTCAGACGACATTCATTATCATTTTATGTGAAAAGGCATCGCACAAAACATTCATTCATTCATTCATTTCTTTAATTCCTCAAAAATGAGATTACAATGAACATTTTATATAAACATCAACATCAATAAATACGATATGTTAAGTATAAACTACATGTATATTACACTATTTAAAGAAACAGTTTGAATAGAAAGTATAATTATATACATTAATAATGATTTGACACAATTAGGTGCAATGGGTTATGCATGTATATCATGCATCGCAACAAGCCGGCTATATCTGGCTGAGCATTGAACTAAATGGGTATGACAAAGTTTTCTGAATGTTACAAATTCAGAGTCCTCTAATTCTGTGTTTGGTCGTTTTCCAAGTAGAATTTGATACATATCTTCTTTACAGTAGTAAGAGAGTTCTTGGTACAGTGACACATCAAAGTTTTCGATAACAATATCGGACCATACATCGCGTAAATCGCTAGTACTAGTGCAGCTACATGAAATATGCAAAAATAGATCTCGAAACAAACAATTACATATAAGACAGGACTGTTCAGAAAGTTCGGGTGTATCACATAATAGTTTCGTTATAAAATACGAAGTCTTTATTTCATAGAAGGTTTTGGCTGAAGTCCAGTAATCCGCAAACTTAACAGAGGTATGAATATTTCGAAATCGAGAGAAGTCCATTTGGTTTCTTGTGCGTTGTTCCCAATCTTCCGTCTGCACTTCATTAATTTTTGTATTAACTATCTTTTTCCAGGCATGTTTCAAAGGAAAATAACCGTCATTTAAAAAATTAGAAAGATATTCATCTAGTCCATAACGACACAAAATACTGATAATGTCTGGAATAAATCCCAATTGTTTTTCGAACGGTTGGTTTAGATACAAAAATAATCTCGTAAGAAAAATGTTTTTAGATAAATTGTTACATTCTAAAGAACAAAGTTTTTGTAAAAAGAACAGCTTTCTTTTATCAATCTGACTTATTATTGGATGTAGACCAATGATGCTCTCGCACATATCGGAACGGGTTTGACGTTTTAATCCCAGAATGTCTTTGACAATAAAGTGTTGAAACACGTTTAAAGAAGCTAAGTCCGCAGATTTTAAATTCGTCCACATTTCACAGCCATACAGTAAAGACGGTAAAATTACGGAATGATACAGTTTAACCAAGACACTTGGATTAGTCCTATCAGATGATATTCCTTTTATCGCAAAGTAACAGTTTCTAGCTTTTCGACAACAGTTAGAAGTTCTTTCATGTGATTTGAAATGTGCATTCAGTTCAATTCCTAAATGGGTTTGGTTTTGAACAACTGGTACGACATCATCACCTATTTTCCAAGTGTAGTCTGTAGGAGGGTTTCTAGTATTCATTGAAAAACGAACAATAGACGATTTACTCGCACTAAACTTGAAATGCCATTTTAAAGAGTAAGTATAGCACACATCGAGCATACGTTGGATAGTAGCCGGGTTATTACCGATGCATGATATATCATCTGCAAGAGAAGGGGCACAACTGGTAATATCAAGAATACCGGTATTAGAATTTGAAAGTTCAAAATCATACAATAAAACGTTAATAAATACTAAGTACAACATACCGGACAAAACACCACCTTGTCTTACACCTTCAAAAACAGGGAAGAAACATGATTGGGTTTGATTTACAATAATAGCACTATTAGTATCAATATGACAGTCATCAATGATCCTCCACAATTTACCTTTAACACCTAATTTGTTAAGTTTATACATTAATCCCCTACGCCATACAGTGTCAAAAGCTTTTCTACTATCTAAAAAAGCAACATATACATTATTTGTCAATTCAAGATTATAATACAGAGTTTCATGAAGGTTAAAAGAAGCTGTAAGGCAGCTGAGACCTTTCTGGAATCCTTGCTGTTGAGGGTTTGGGAATGTATGATGATCGGAAATAACACCTTCCAAGCGTGACTTAAGTATTTGTTCGAACAATTTCAATGTACATGACAACAAGCTTATTGGACGGTAACTGTCTGGGGAATTCTTAGGTTTACCATTGCCTTTGAAAAGTGGTACTATTAACCCGTTTTTCCAGGACTTCGGAATACGACCATTTCGTACAATAGTGTTAAATAAATGCGTTAAGAAACGCACTACCGGACCCCGGCCATGTATAAAATGTTCGTATTGGATACGGTCATATCCTCCAGCTTTCCGTCATTTTAAGTCCTTAATAAATTTATTAACTTCAGATTCAGTTATGGCACCACCATCTAACATCAGATCACTATCAACATCAGAGTTCTTAAGTTCAATATAAGTCGAATCTACTCTTTGTTTAATTTCAGTGTCAAAACTGTCATTTATCGATCCATTATATAGGTCACTAAAATATTCTGCAAAGGCTTCGGCAACTGAATCCGGGGAGTTACTAACTTTATTTTTATAGATGATTTCTGGATAAATATTACTTTGGAATGTCTTTTTACGTTTTACAAGCTTCCAGAATAGCCGTTTGTCGCATTCAGCCGCATTGTTTATATCATCGTAGGTTTTATGAATATATTCGTCCGCAGCAGCTTGTTGGATTCTTCTGAAATCACCTTTAGCACGTTTATAGTTTTTTGTAGCTATCGAAAGTCATTCCTCTCGGTCGTCCATCAGATATCCAAAGTTGACGCAAGTATCGTTCCTTATCATGAGCTGACTTGACTTCAGCAGACCAATATGGTTTGGTCTTCGGATTGAATCCGCACTTAGGAATAGACCGGTCACAGCATGAATGTACAGTGTCAACGAATTTATTGTATAAATAGTCAACATTGTTGCATGGGTCGACAAGTTCTCGTTGCATAAGAATTTCTAATGACTCGTGAAGACAGTTAGTATAACACAACAGTTGTTCCTGGGTAGCCTTGTGCCACGCTGGGAGTTGCGTAAAGGGTTTGAGTACATAATGAGGGTTCGAACGCAACTCGATGTTAATAGATATAGGGAGATGATCAGACGTACTGGAAAAAGAACCTTCAGCAAGTATTTTGTAAGATCTCAACTGCCTTTTAGCACGCTTATCAATAAGAAAATAGTCTAACATTGTACGTTTGGTAGCATATGAAAAACTTGGACCTACAAATACATTATCAGAACCAATATGTGAAATGTCATGTCTATTTACAAATTTAAACAACTCATGTGACTTAGCTCTATTAGTATGACTTAAGTCATCAACCATAAGACTTCCATTTAAATCACCTGCTATAATAACACTACCTAAATTACAATAATAAGAATACAAGTAATCAAGAACATTCAACTCATTTACATAGTTATCTATCTTATCATCAGATGGCAAATAAGTACCAAATATAAACATGGGTTCTGTATTGGAACGCTTCAATTCAATACCTACAATACGGTTGGATTCGACAGGGGAAATTCGGTATATTTCGATCAAAAATCAAAACTGCGTTTTCAATCACATATATTCTTTATAGTAATAGTCCGACCTATGTGTCGCTTATTTTATCAGAAAGACGCTTGTTTCTGTGTTCGTATCTCTCTAGTGTCTTCTACCATGTATAAAGAACTAACCCGTGGTTTAGGAAAAATCCCAAGACAATGATTCGGGAAAATTCGATCATGGTTCGGCTTATTTCGATCAGACATTCGGATAATTCCGATCACGATATAATAATAGTGAGGTGGATTGTTTTTCTTAGTTTTCTGGGTCCCTTTGGCTAGGGAAGATATCAAATAACTATTTTACTCCATGTATAATGAGAATTACCATTAATGCCTGGTGATTTGGGTCCAGAGGGCTGTCTTTTTATATATTTTTGACCGGATTTCACTAGTTAGTGAAACTCCGGGTTATAAAATGCTGAAAGTAGGGCGTCAGGCGGGCAGGGGAATTTTTTTTTCGTAGCAGTTTTCTCAGGAACCACAAATCACAGTCTCTTTATATTTGGTATACAGCAATAACAGATGGTCCCATATCATGAGATTTCGATTATCAGGTCTGTCGCTCACCAACTTCCTGTTTAATGAAATCCGGCCATTTTTGACTTTGACAGATTTTTGTTTGTTTAAGAAAGGGGTCTTTCTCTTACTTTCCATTTGGTTTCAGGGCTGTATTTGAATTGTATGTATCCTTTGTGGCCTTTGGCCAAGCGCAAAACAGCGAGCAGCGCCTGTGGTCTTTGCTGAAGCATGCTGACTGTTTGTCATTGTCATGGGTTTCCAAATTTCCGCTGATTATTGTTGTGTCGCGTACCCTTATTCCACATCTCATTATTTTCTATTCTTATGTGTTCAAGCAGGTATTAAATAAAACTGTTTTGGACATCCCTGGTTATAGGTGCTCAGACTGATATGTAAAATTTCATACTGGTGTACTAGATCATGGTTGACGAAACTGTTTTGTTTCTTTTCAAAATTAATATAGCTAATAAACCAAAGTTCATTCCTACCCTATAGGACAAAGATTGCTCCTTACTTCTATATTTTGTATTCAACATTATATGTTGTAAATATTCCTGTGGCATTGGCTTTTTAGAGCGCCTCTGGTG
The DNA here is from genome assembly GCA_963971305.1 of Arcuatula senhousia. Taxonomy (NCBI): domain Eukaryota; kingdom Metazoa; phylum Mollusca; class Bivalvia; order Mytilida; family Mytilidae; genus Arcuatula; species Arcuatula senhousia. The sequence goes on from OZ020304.1 coordinate 55,161,570, forward strand.
ATAGACGAAACACACGTCCGGGTAGCAATTTTTTTAAAAAATGTTTCGGGACGTATAGTTTTTTTCTTCAGTTTTGTTTTTAGTTTTTTTAAGTGTCGGGAAATGGTTCAGAAAACATTACGATTTAATACCAGGTTACAAATGTACACATGTTCGTACTATATATAGTATCTAGTGCTTATTTTGAATTATATGTTGCATGGTTAGAATGTCTATGTCTATGAAAAGTTTAAAAAAGGATAGGATTGACCTTTTACTTAATTCATATTACATTCAAATAGTGGTTAGCGAATTTGAGTTCTAAGTACAATTATCAGATCGCGCGGCCTTGATTTGGATTTCAATAAGTTTCTTGGCATTAATGAGTTCTTTTATTTTTTGTCTCTTTTGTTTATTGAGTTCTTTGGTACGCTTGGCTTCTTCTTCCTGTCTTTTTGCAGCAATTACTGCTTCAGAGGTCAAAATCCTACCCTCTATTTCTTTTACACCGAATTGCAATGAAGATTTATACAATAAACCTATACCACCTTTTGGCTTTACCATGATATGCTCTATAATTATCTGGTAATTCATCAGTTCTACATACACATATGTAATTGCTATCTAAACTAGTCAAAAAATTTAATGACGAGGGCATCAGTTTATGTTCACTGATAATACAAATATCACAGTTAGACTTATGTAATAAATTTATGAGACATAATGTTGACGACATAACGCCCCGTACATTCCATGCAATGATGTTTAACTCAGTCATAAAAATACAAGATACATACAAAAGCAAAACCAATTTTATAACAATAAGTTTATTAATCATGATCGGTTTGGAAATTGTCTCCATCGTTTGAACCGTACCACTCCCGGTTACTCTTCCATCGTCGACAAGACACACCTTTCGGCCAGAAATTGTCAGCTTCTATCATAGTTGAGCATTCGAGAGACACATTTAATTTGGCAGACATTGAAATGCTGTAATCGTTTTTAGGGTTGAAGAGCCTAAAAAAAGTAGCTTTAACACCACGCTTCTCTAGATAAGACCAAATACCATTCCGGGTTGTCCTGACGTCAATACCAGAAAGATAAAATCTGGCCGTTCGTTTCCTCGGCGTAACTCCGTGGAAGTATTCATCATCTGCTGGTTTAGTACGCGCAGTAACACCACCAGTTCGTGTTGGGATTTTATACGTAAGTTCAGAATCGAAATGTGTAATATCAACAGTGTCTTGATTCGAGTTTACCGTTCTACTGCTATCACGATCGATAGGCTTGATCACCGGTTGATCGTTTGGAATAGAATCGATCACGGGTGTCGTATCTGTTACAGGTACACTTGGATGTGTATTCATATTGTTCACTGTCAATGAACGGTTCGCATCTGATCTCGGACTCGCACTGATCGCTGGTTGATCTTTAGAGATAGAAGATATCACGGGCGGTGAACCGTTAACATGTTCGGTAGTACGTACGCCTGGAGGTCTCAGTCTTGTATTGTTTTTCCCATAGACTTCAATAGTACACCTGAGATTTTCGGAATTTTTTAAAAAATACTTAAAATGAGTCAATAAAACTTTTGCTATATTTTTTCAATAAAAGAAGTGTCAAAAGACATTTTGAAGGGGGAAATGAAAAAAAGTGCCACGAACTTTGGTACACCACAGAAGTTTGAACTAAAAATATTTTTTTTCTACTTTCACTTTAACTTCAAAAAGCAAAAATACCCCCCTTTTCATGAATACTTTTTTATTTGAAAATGCAATTTTCTCATTTCTAAAAGTTAATGGTGTCATAGTGTGGTGTCTTACCATCAATAAGAGCCAAAAGTTAGAAACAAATGCTTCAAAATTAATGCTGCAAACAGCACAGAGAAAAGGCACTATATTTTAATAGCATCCATGTTTTGACGTCCACCCGCGCAAGAACTTACAATACAAGACTGGTACCTGGATGTGTATTCTCGTTGTTCGACTTCGGAGTAGTAATTACATGTACTGGTATCGGACTCGCACTCTCATTGATTGGGGCTCTCTTCGGGGACGTGACACTTGCATATGATTGAGTTACTTTTGTTTTTAATTCACCAATACTTTTGTGCACATTTGTAAAAAGTTTATCGTGTCTATTAAGTTCAGTATCAATTTTCTCCAGGTTTTTATTCATAACAAGCTCGACATGTTCATCTAATGATTTCGTGCGATCATTTAACACCTTATAGTTTGATTCAAATTGATTAAATCTTCTATCAATTGTAATTAAGACGCCATCTACTTTTTCCATCAAATTAGCTAACTCCGATTTTAACTTTATATTCTCCGAGAGAAGTTTATCGATTGTTTGTTTTTTGGACATTTCTGAGTTTTCAAGTTCACAAATTCTATGTAGTGCTTTTTGCAACGTTATTCGATCCTCAACTACATTGACAGTTGATACGGTGTTAGCGCGAGGAGTATCAGTCGATGACTTGGAATCGTCTTTGCGAAATACCTTCTCTATACCAGATTTATCCCCGTGCAAGAATGGTTAATCTCCTTTGCAAATCCATTAAGTCTCTGATTTTATAGGGTTTAAAATATAGTTTAAAATATCTACAACTAATACCAGAACTGATAGAGCTAATATGCATTTGTTTCTGATAGGTTTTGTGACCTTAAAAGCATGTCTTGGATTAGATAATGTTTTTTATAAATTGGTTATGTTCAGATTCAGACGACATTCATTATCATTTTATGTGAAAAGGCATCGCACAAAACATGATAAACATTTAAAAATCTACCTGAATTGATATTATGCTCCGTGAGTTAATTAAACGCCAAAAGAGCATTACTGGTAATATTTATAGTGAAGCCGAATGTGTCAACAAAGCTTGTCACAGAGCAATTAATTCAAAATAAAATGATAAATGTAAAGACATTCTATAATTTTGATTTCCCTAGCTAGCTTAAATTAAGGGATCCACGTTAAATCAGTATAAAGTATTATTCCGTAGCCTGAGTTAATAGGATTTGTATGATTGCCATTTGTTAGGTGTAAGCGATATAGCTCATAAAAATGAGGATAAATTGTTGAAATCTAAGCAAAAATACGATACGAGACAAAAGCAAGACAAAACTTTTTTTTCTGTCACAGCAGTATAAAAAAGGTAAGACAGAAAGCATGGACACTCAACCATCATTAATGGCAGTAAGTGGTCATCTTTACATACTTCTTTTCGATAATTAGGACTTGTATTTGGGCTTCCAACTTTAATAGTTAATCGCACTTGTACTTATTAAAAGCAACCTGACTGTCTATGATTTTGCGCAGATGTCCTTCCAATCTGTTATCTTGGGTTCGGAACACACTATAAGCTGACTATCTCAACTCAAAAATAAAAAAAGTTGGAATTTACAAATCGATATTAACAAAATTTTACATAATCGTCAGACTTATTATGAGCTTTTCACAGGCTTCTTTTCAAGCTCAATTTATACCATAAGTGCTTCGAAATTCCAGCATAGAAGTCAGGTCTCAAAATACATTCTTAAGTTGTTCCACCGTGGACTTCCTTAATCAATAATTCTGATTACAAGATGTTTTTTCTAAAAGAGTTCATGCTTTTAAGTTTTCCTGTTATCATTTTTGGCCGGATTTCATGGAGTGACAAATCCGGGTTATAAAATGGTGAATGTCGGGCAGACGGCGGGCGGCGTGCGGGCGGGAAGAAAAGTTTGTAACAGTTTTCTCAGCAACTACTAATCATTCCCACTTGATATTTGGTATACAGCATCAGGGTGGGGTCCCATAACGTGGGATACGATTCCAGGTATGTCGCTCACCTACTTCCTGTTTAACGAAATCCGGCCATTTTTGACTTTAACAGATTTTGTTTTGTTTGTTTGTTTATTTTTTCTGTGGTCATTAATTGTGTTAACATTGTTTATTACGGTAATCACTGTCGAGATTTGTAAGGAAAGTCGTATGCATTGAGTCATATTATATAGCAAAAGAATATATATGTTTTGTACAAGTAGTAATTTTGTACAAGTTATAACATGTACAAAAATTTTGTACACGACGTTATAACTTGTACGACCCAGAAATACAAGTTATAACCTGTACAACTTATGCCTGTACAAAATAAGGCTTAAAATTGTGTTTAACTTGTACATAAAGCATATACATCAAAATAAAAATAACAATTAAAAAGCAAATATAATATTTATTACGTATGAAAGAAGGAACAAACATGTACTTACATATTAAAGATGATTTGAGTTACTTCTTGTTATAAATGCTCAATAAATGACATTTTCAGTTGCACAACAATTTCAATTTTGGACAATTGTATATTACCAACCTCATTATTTATTGCTACAAGTATTGACATTTAATTGAAAAACACTTTCAGGGATCACCACAGTTAAAAATCCAAGGTTGGTGCAAATCGGACCATGTCACCAACCTTTGTTCCTAATTTACATGATCCAAGTTCAATTATTTCAAGAACACCACCTATTATATTTGTATGTCAGTTGGACCCCTATATTTACAATTGGAATAAGCAAATATATATGACATTAGCACGTATGGTAAGAACAGACATTTTTTTGTGTGTGTCAAAGTGTCAGCCTGAACTTGTCAAAATAATGCCTTTTTCCTGGCTCTTTTATGTCCGGATTTGAAATTACTAAAAGTTATATGTTATTACCACTTGCAGAAAGAGCTCATTTACATGGTTTTTCCTGAGGTTTTGAAGTTATTAGTGCCTATATATCAAATGCCTATAAAACATTTGTTTGGGAAGTTCATTCTCAGTTTCAGAACTTGTGATGTCTGTTTTTTTCCTGTGTCAGTGTCTTGACATTTTCAAAGAAAATTGTGTCTTTACCATCTACATCCATCTAGATTTGTTCATAAATAACCCTACCAAACAAACCTCACCCTCCAGTAATTCTACTTTAAAAGTGATTTCAAGTTTTCAAACTTCGACCTGAAGAAATTACAGATTAAAAGTGATTACTTAAATATAATAATTCAACTTCAACAGTTTGTAAAGTCAAACAACGTTTTGATAATTTCTTTTATTTTATACTTTTTAGTAAAGATAATCCGTCTATAATATACACTGACATAGTCACATCAACATTTCTGTGCTGTTAAGCATGAATTAAAAAAATATATATAAACGGTTTTTTTATTCATTTTATTTACTTTCTACTTATTTTGCCGTATTGAAATTTTGTACAAGTGAAACACAATTTTAAGCCTCTTTTTGTACAAGTTATAACATGTACAAACAAACATTGTACAAGTTAGAACTTTTATTTTTGGGTTGTACAAGTTATAACTTGTACAAAATAACAACTTGTGTACAACATATTTATTATTATACTATGCTAAGTTGGGGTAAATCTCTCTTCTTATTAAACAAAGTTAAGAAAATAGTGCGATGTGGAAGATGTGTTTGCGACACAGCCCTCGTTAACACCCTTAAACGAGGCCATTAGGCGCGTTTTGCGATTTCCCAAGATTCAAATAAGATGCATATAATTCAAATCAAGTCATAAAATGTTGTCTCCCGTATACAAGATTTGCCTTTCTTTACAACAGTTGTGTTAATACTTCTTTCTGAACTTTTTTATATGTTTATGACAAAGGGATTGGTTATTGTTAAATCTTTTCTTGTGTACACTACAAACAATTTACATACGTAATTATGGTAATTAAAATGCTGACAACAAAAAAAGTACTTTTCTTACATACACATAAGTGGTAATGAGGATACCAATCAAATACTTGTACTTTATAAATTAAAACTAAAATAACAGTACTGCAAATACATGTAGCAGTAGGATAACAGTACTGTAAATCGCAGTAATATAACAGTACGGTAAATAGCGGTTGATTAACAGTAGCTGTAAATAGCAGTAAAAAAACAATACTGTAAATAGCAGTAAAATAACAGCAATGTAAATAGCAGTCGAAGAACAGCACTAATAATAGCAGTAAAGTAAAGTACTGTTTATCGCAGTAAAATAATAATATTGTAAAAAAGTCCAATTGTTAGTACTTTGAAAGATTGTAAAAGAACAACAATTACTTTTTAGCAGTTTGTTCATAAGTTTAGTCATGGTTTGATGCTGATTGCTAAACATAGAGAAATACCACTGATCTTAACTGAATGCAGATCAGTTGTTTTCCATTCTACTGGCTAACTTTTTAGTTATCTTTTCATGGATGATGCATGCATATCATAAGCACTAGGTCTACATACGAATTATTATTCGATATTATATTTTATGCTGGTTCATTGTCAACGTCATAATTACTTTGCTACAAGTTTGATATAAAAGTAGTCATGTATACAAGTGTATAAAGAAATAGGGTAATGAAGTAGGTTCATTAATTCATTTGTTCTCAAAATAGGCAAACTAAACAAAGTCCATGCACAAGTTTTCAAATGAAAAGGTACCAACAGCGCAATCATTATACAAAGAACTATTGTACAATAACCATAGAACAACAGTGTATAAAATTTGAATTAATGACAAACACAACAGTGACAGCACCACATAATATATATACTTCATTAACTATGTCAGCATCAGACATCTTACATTTATGACAGTCTGTGTCAGTATAACAAATGAGCTTTAGTTTTGTTACTTCTACTTCCAGACTTCTTTACTGAATGTTTTAATTTTTTTAAACTTTTATACAAAGCTGAACTTTTGTATTTTGAACGAAAGACTGAACATATATGATACAGTTTAATTGGTGCTGCGTGGGAGTAAAACAACCAACTTACCATTTTCCTTTTTAAAAGGAGATTATATTATCCTTCTTCAATATCAAATACAATGTCTCCAGATACAATGAAATACATTTCCGCAGAACTTTTCTTGATAAAGGTCGAAACCCTTTAAATTCGAATCTTCTATAAAAAGGATAACACGTAAATGTAACAAAAACATGTTTACAACTAAAAAAATGTGTCTATGAGCTACAGGATGGCCCTACCGTTCTTGACATCATCATCATGCATGCTTGTATTACCTGGGTTTATGGACTTCTACCGAGAAATTAATCAAAAGTGTTCATGGGTAAAATATAGACCGAAGTGACCTTATTTCTGGTGGGTAGGTAGTGCCATGTTACTAAGACCATAGATATAATGTATATTATATCTATGCTAAGACTCATCTAGAAGTAAAATATCATTGACCCCTAACATGTAGTAATCGAGAATAGGACCTTAAAAAAGAATTAAATCAAAATCATTCATGCGTAAAATATAGGCCACAGTGATCTAATTTCTAGTCGGTGGTGTCACGTTACCCACGACACATCTAGAGGTGAAATATCATTGACCCCCAACATCTACACTGTAAAAATGGTGTTTAGATTCTGAAAACAATCCTAAACACAAAATTTGTGTTGAATTTTAAACACGTTTAGCATCAAAACATGTTTAGGATTGTGTTTAGATTAATGAAAATAGTATAGGGAAATTTCTAAGATTAATATTTCTAAGAAGTGAAACATGTTTAAAACCTAAACATGTTTAGCTTTTACATGTTTAATTTGGAAAGTGTTTAGGATTAAAACACAATCTAAACATGTTTAGAACAAAAGTGTTTTAAAAGTGTTTCGATTCTAAACACCATTTTTACAATGTAGAATCCAAGTTATGGACCTTAATCAAGAACTTAATCAAAGTAGTTGATTGCATAAAATAAAGGTCACAGTGACCAAATTTCTATTGGGTGGCGTCATGTTACCCAAGACACATCTAGTATCTAGTAGTGAAATGTCATTGACCCTCAACATGTAGTCTCCGAGATATGGAACTTAACCAAGAACTTAACTAAAGTCATTCTTGCACAAAATATAGGTCACAGTGACTTTATTTCTAATGGTTGGTGTCAACCAATCCAAGACACATCTATTTGTGAAATATCATTGACCCCCAACATCTAGTATCCAAGTTATAAACCTTAACCAAGAAATTAATCGAAGTCGTTCATACGCACAAAATAGGTCACAGTGACCTTATTTCTAGTGGGTGGTGTAGCCCTACCCAAGACCCATCTGGTGGTAAAATATCATTGACCCCCAACATCAGTTTCCGAGTCATGGACCTTAACCAAGAACTTAACCAAAGTGTTACGGACGTACGGACGGACAAGGTAAAACTATATGGCCGATCCAAACACGTGGTCGGGCCATAAAAAGAGGTCATATACCTGCATCAGATTTGACCTTTATATTGACCATGGTCCGTGTCGGAATACAGACCCACAGCAGAGCTTAGCTTTTCGTAAGAAGCAACTAAGGGTTTAGGGAATTTAAATGTCGGGTAAATGCTCAGCCCGCGGCAGAGGTGTGTACCCTAGGTGGCTGGGTGAGCTTTCTTATGTTTTTCCTTCTTATATAACCAAAGATATAGTGTTTGCAAGGGCGTTAAAAACCAACTATCTAGCTTTTGACCACATGTATAAAAACGCTTTAGTCCGTGTTAACTAGGCCGTTAGGTCATTAACACTCAAATCAACGTTGTCTCGGACGTTTAGAAAGTTCATGTTACTTATCATTGCCTGCAAATTTATCCCAATATTGAATATTCTTTGAACTATTCATTAAAGCTTCTGTAGAATAATTGTGGCCTTTTGTGAAACACGTTCTTAATTTGCCTAAACTGTCTGCTTATAAAGGTCGTGTCAAAACAAAAATGGATTGATTCTCAATATGACAGGATAAGACGTGAAATTGATATAGAAAATATGAAATATGGATTTATTCAAACATATTGTATAGTCTTTTCCAGATTACATCACATCTATATTGTTCAAACAAGAAGGATTTTATATTAAGGTCTTGTGGGTATTGTAATTTCCGTGCATTAATGTTTTAACGGCAAATTTTATAAAAATATCAATTAGAATTAAAATTTACAAGGTCGACTAGTGCACGAGGTCTCTAAAACACGGAGACAGTGTCAATAACACATGAAGAGGCTACATAAAATAACGTTTTCAAGGTGTCACGAGGCTATTAAACCGAGCGTCTTTAGCACATATTGATATTTTGTATAAAATAAATAAACTAGCTGGACTAAGCAAACAAAATCTATATAAAAATAAGGAGCATTTTTAACACAAAAATGACATTTTAATCCTTTTGAAATTTCCCCGTACCAAACTACAATAAAATTATGAAAGAAACATAGCCAAAATGATTTCATGGAGTTTTTTATTACAATTTAAAGGAAGATAATATATATAGAATGAATAGGAAAATTTTCAATTTTCACTAATATCTTGAAATATGAACGGAGACCCTATTTTTAGACATTTTCAAAGAAGAGTTTTAGAGAAGGGACTCTAAGTCAGATTTCGGGCTGATTCTATAGGAGGAATTCTTCCATAAGTGCCTATATTCCCTTTCACCTCATATATTCTACATGTGTATAAAAATCAAAAAAATAGAAAGCCGACACCACTCTTAAATGAACGGTAGCCATCACCTTTTAATTTGATATTCTTTTATCTACACATTGAGGTCTATCATTGTGCAAAAAATGGGGGAAAAAATCCTGAGTAGAATTCTAATAGTCCCCGCAAAAAGTCCACTATATACAAAACTTTTTTTGTATCAATTTGCTGTCTTTTGTGTTAATTTGTTTTTTGTCTATGTAATGGGTAGTTACTTCTTTGCAACCTTTTCTGAGTAGTCTTATTTCAATGAAACAAAGAAGTTCCAATTGGAAAACCGGAGGTAAGTATAGCTAAATACCTTAATGATATGAGAATAATGAGTTATTTGTTAGAAATCAATGTATTCAATAGAAAACGGATCCCAAGTCACTTAAAATTGTATAAAAAGACCAGGAAAACCACGTTGCAATTACCAAATCGCACTTAATGTTCCTTTTTACTTTATGTCTTTTGCAACGAATGTTTATTAATCAATGCTACTTCCCTCTTTTTCAATATTTTATAAACTAAGGCTTTTGTTACTGACAAAATATAAAGCATAAGATTAAGGCACTCAGTACTCTAACGAATTATTCCTTGATACCTTATTTATTCCAAAACAAAAGATCAAGATAAAGTAAATTGAATCATGACTTTACATTACCAAGGGTTTCTTTTCTTGTCTGAAGATCTGCTGAACCTTATTTGCATTATATTTTACACTTATTGACTGGGTATGGGGGAAACTATTGTCTGTGGCGAAGCCGAAGTCAATAATTGTCTCTGAGAGAAAATAATCGTTCTGTTTCCCGAATACTCAGTCAGTTACACATGTAGTGTTTTATTAAACCGAAAGAAACAGTAGACAAAACGTTTTAGAATTTTAGTTGTAAAAAAAATCCAAATCTAGAACTGGTGCATATATTATGATCAAAATATTCAATCAATTACAAGCGTACTAAAAAGTTGCACTGAAAGTACTAAAAAAATGTTGCATGAGAAAGTTTCTCGTTCAGGGGTCAAGAACCAATCTTTAATTACAAAAGAACACGTTGTCCATTAAACATGAAATGCATTCTTGAATTCAAATGAAGGTGTTATTGGTTGCTAGGGTTTCGGCATATTGTTTTCATCCGTGTGTCCAAAAAGTCAACAAGAAGAATAACACCATAGTTTCATAAGAGAAGCCGACTTACTCAGAAGCTATATTTTTGTCACACAAATGATTTGTCGAATATTTTGTTAATGAGAATATTATGTAGTATCACCACAGAGTCATCAAAGGAGCATTCACAATAGTTCCACTCACTAATTGTGAAAAGATCTGAAAGACAATGACTAAAATTTTCTTTGGAAAAATGACAAAAAAACAAGACGGATATATACTGTGTTTTTCTCAGAGATGTTATTTTATTTCCACGTAAATGTTCAATTCTATATTATGTCACTAAATAAAGTCTTGCGCTAGGCAAAAGAAACCTTAAGATATAAAACTGATTAAGAATTTTCTTCCAGATAAGGAGGGTAGTAGTACATTCAGTCGTCGTTTCGTCGTTTCACGCGTTTACAGCCTCTGACACAAAACCATCACTTGCAGTCTTGGGAAGAGGCAGGTGTATGATACATGGAGAGCACTTTTAAAAGTTAGATTCATAACAACAACCATAAAAGTAATTTGAATGGAGCTAGAAAACAGCTATTTATGATAAACGATTGATATCTGAAGGATTTGTTCTACGATTTTTTTTTACAAGTTTGGAACAATGCCTTCATATTTGCTTACGTGTAAAAATGCACAGAAATACATATACGTTAGAAGGCGTAGACATAAATTTGGAACAGTGGAACAGCACTTACGGGAATTTAAACTGTGATAGAACGATTTCAAATTAAACTGCGTTTCTCTTGCTCTACACTATTAAGCAACAAAGCTAATAAGTTTACGTTAAACCAGAAAAATGAATGGAAAGAAAAGGTGAAAATTGCAAACAGAGTTGCAACTGCATCATTTAACATACAAAAAATAAGGTGGTTGTTTACCGGAGAAAAAATATTCGCCATGTCTCTGAAGGAGAATAAGCTTTTTACGAGAAATGGTGGTTGTTTACAATATTTGTTTTGTCCCTTCAACTAAACACTTCTCTCCCTAAAGTGTTGTTTCGAATGGGCAAAGGGTACCGATGCTACTTTGTTTTTCGTTTTGGTTTTTTTTTGGGGGGGGTCGTTTTGACTGCAACCGCTGTTTTTTTCTGATGTGTGGCAAACAAGGTGATTAACTTTGTTGTCATTTGTATTTTGTTATTGTTGATTTTTACACAAACCCCCTTACTTTAGTATTTGTGTGAAAAATGATTTTTTTTTCACAGAAGCAAGTTTTATGTGCATATTTTGTATTCAATTGACAAAATTTCCGTCATAATAAAAACAAGAGCAAGATTAATTTTGAAAAAAAAAAACTCATAAAAAAACAATAAAATAGCGGGTTAGAAGAAAAATATCTTCCATGTGCAGTCCATGGCTGTGGCAATTTTTTGCAGGCCATTCCTTTTTTGTTTCGGAGCTCAATCTTAAGAAAAATGTTTCAGAAAGAGTTTCTTTGTATTCAGTAATAGCATATGTATTTCTGTACATATTTTGATGTTTTTATATGTGTTTTATTTTCATCATTAATAATAAATGACATTTAATTGGATTTGTTGTGCTCCTTTGCAAAACAAGTTTGTTGTTTGGATCACTTAGCATATGTCGGCAAACTTTATGGTAGATAAATATCTTCCTGTTATGAAAATATGTCCTTCTCCCTGCAGAAAAAAAATACAGGAAAAAATCTAGCTCACATGCAAAAATTACACTTTATTGCAGAATCCTCCGGACGTAAGACTCGACTTTTTTCTTTATCTTGTAAACATCAATTATATACCATCATTGCATATTGCCCTTAAACTATCTCTATTTCTATTACTCGAAAATATGATCGTGCTTTTTCTGATTGTTGCTCTATTTTACAAATAGAAATTGGATGGTATCTATGATATAGTTTTTTGAGTCTTAACAAACTGTATAACATTATTCACCACATCCAATTGCAATCTCAAAACGGGTGATATGTTGCTCCACCAGTCATGACAGGAAATTGCAAGACTCTATTTTGTTATGGAAGCTTAGACAAATTTATTAATTGACGAATGCTAGGCTTAAAAAGTTCAAATAATGCAATTATATAACATTCTCAAAATATTGTTCATGGTTTAAATTGGTTAATTCTCTTAAATTAAATGCAAACGTATACTTTGAATGAAATTGAGATAGTTTTTGTGCACATTTTCTTGATACCTTATTCAATCGATTACAAAAAGTGAGGACAACTCCATAATTTAGCACTTTTAAAAAAATTAACAAGGGTTCCTGCCTTTGTTTTTTGTCTAAAATTGATTTCGTGTTACTTGAAATTAGAATATAGGATGTGTTGTTCTTTAAAAGCATTGTCGACTAGCCATATACAGAACAAAAACAAACTATGAATGAGAAGTGATTGAATGAGTTGGTGTGTTACGCTCTTGCAACGTCATGAAGGATATCTAATGGCGATGAAAATGAAAAGATGAAATGATGATGAGATATGAAATATGGGGGGATGGCAAACATAGCAACAGTATAATTTGGAGACCACAGGAAAAGGGGAGAGGTTGGTAGGGGTGGTAAATTTAGCCTGTGTGATGCACTACATGGTGGTCCACTAAGGAGTGTTTACATGCATGAAACGTGGCACTCTCCAGGCACGTTGGCCCACTTATAATATGGACACCCAGTACTCAAATTCAATTATTCTTTTGATACCTTAATTTTTATACCAAAACAAAAAATAAGATAAAGTTAATTGATCATGACTTTACATTAGCAATCAAATGATACCAAGGGTTTCTTGTCTTTGTTTTGTCTAAAATTCTTCTTAACTTCTGTGGGCATATTCAGCTAGGACCCACATGGAAACTGTTCTCAAGATGAGAATCCCTGCTTCTACAGACCAAACAGTCATTTATGAGTTCAAAGAGGGAATGTTATTTGCTGAAGCCAAGGAGTTTTCTGCATCACGCATTAAAAATATGCACTCATGAATTCATATGACGTTACAATTGGTTTCCGAAATCCTATCACGAGGATGAATAATTTAAAAATCTGAATCAGAGCGATTGACACAAAAATGAAAACATAGGACAAGAATAAATGGAAGGAAGACAAATTATTAAAAAAAATAATGGTAGCCTTTCCTTGATACAAAAGATTTCATCGGATCCTGTTCCACTGCAGTAAATGCTACGATTCATAAGATTGACGATAATCGAGTGGTGCAGCGAAAAAAGTTCATAAGGGACCGACCATTTAACTTGAAGGGGGGCTTGTTTTTTTCCTAAAAAAATATTCTGAAAATTATTTTTGATGAAAAAATATTTTGGCAGTAGAGGGTAAGAAAAACAAATATTCTAAAGAAGGATTTCTGCCATACTAAATAATGATAATAATGAAAAAAATATTTTGTCGCGTCGCCTTCGAAAAATAAATATTGGAGCAATATGTTAAAAGGTCCTTAGCAATTTTGAACTAATCAAGACAACAAATATACAACATCAGAAAGAAAAAATACCACCAAACAAAGCTTCATCTAATTAAGAGAATAACCCACTCACAATGTGAGTATACATCTTGCAAGACCTGCTGCAGGTGGTTTTATTCCGAAGAAATATTGCCACAATAGCTTCGACTATATATGTACATGTATAAACTTTCAGAAAATAGTTGGCTGATTCAGTTTTAAATTGCATCAAACATATTCCCTTCTATGCATTTCGGAATCCGATAATAAAATTTTGCTACAACAAGCAATCTATAGTAACTTTGTGGTTTTTCTGAATTACCGCTTGAATGTGGGCACTGTGGCGTACGCTTATTGCACATCTCATTATTTTTTAAAGTACATGTAAGAGACTCTTTCTATTATATTTGTTTGTAGCAAGAAAGAAAACTTTTTTTTTCAAATTCTGTCAACAATAGTATCATCATAATAAAGACAAGAACAACCAACACTCAAAGTGACACTACATGTACATGTATAAACAAACGTTGAAGAAGGGAAATATTTGATTGTCGTGAAAATGTATAGAAACCCATAGAACAAAATCAAATTTCAATATAAAAATTACACCTTGTTGTTCATTCTTCCGGACTAATACGTACCGCGTCATTTTTTCCTCCTTATTCGCACAAATTATACTATCATTACATTTTGCCTTAAAACCATCTCTACATTTCTATTACTTAAGAAAGTAAACGTATTATATTCGATTGATGCCCCCATTTTACAGTTGAATGGAGATAATGGAAAAGATTTATTATCATTGGATGGGAGCTATGATAAAGTTATTTAAGTCTGTATACGAAAATTCTCCACATCTAGATGCAATCTCGAAACGGATGAGACTTTGCTCTATTAGTCAACGTTAGTAATGACAGGAAATTGCAAGATTCTAGTCCTTTATGGAAATTAGACAGATTCTTATCGACAAATGAAAGGTTTAAAATGTTACAACAATGTTACTGCATAACATTTTGAGTATATTTTACTTGGTTTTAATTGTGTTGACCGTTTTATAAGTTACCATTTCATTGAAAACTTGTGCCCATAGCACTTTATTACGCTTTTGGGCGGAAATGGTTTTCTTTTAAGATATGTACATACATGTATGGGCGAACATGCATTTGTGCAGTTGTAAATTTGTTGGTTTGTTTTAATATTTTTATCTAAAAAAACTTTTATCTGTATACAAAATTATTTATTTTATATGTTTCCAATAAGAAAGATTTTTTAACCATGCATACTGAAGCTTTATTTTTTATTAACATCCGGTTCTATTTTATTAAAAAGTTCCGTGCCGATGTAGCATTTTAAGGTTAATCGGCGTGTTCATTTGCAAAAAAAATAAAGTGTTGGTTCACACAACGGTTGCATTTATTTCACTTTGACCATTTTAGTCCAAATAAAATGTAAGTCTGACAGATTTTTGTACAAGGAAGAGGAAAAAAGACCAAACATTAAATAAGAAACAAACGAATTAATTTGATTAAACACTAAATTGTTTTTTTAACCCTTACTTTGACTGATATGCATAGATTTAGTAACTGTATCAATAAAATACCCAAGCATAGGATTTCTGAATTCTTAAAACATGTTCATTTCCATTGCCCTGACTTCTAAAGGTTAAAACGACAACTTGGTAAGTCAATAAGATATTCACTTCCCGTGCAATGCTAACCACAAAAAGCGCTTGTATATAATATTACACATTTTACATGTAATGTATCTATCCGGGAAAGTACTTTCAGAAAAAAAAATCATTATACTTTTAATATTAAAAATTCTTTATTGATATAAACAATCAAAGAACGACCTATCTTTATGAAACCAACTTAGGTGTTACATAGTTGAGAAAATATTGAAATATTAAATTATGTAAAAGAATAAAATTTACAACAACAAAAAACTGACCTTACAAACATTTCCATTCCGGTTTCTTCCATGTTCCGACGTATCGCCTTCCACGACTGTTTAAGTTTAAAAACTTGTCTTTCGTCCAGACATAACCTGCTGTCTATTTTGACCGTATGGTTTCCATTGTTCGAGTTAGTTCCTCCTTTCACTGTAAAATTTACAACATTTTCCTGCTTTGTCTGACTGCAACCCATCCTTGCTCTAAAATTTAGGTATTTTCTGCAGTACCTATCTGGGTATTATGTGCAGGCAAGGCAACGCGCAAAGTTTACTTCCCATTAATACACAAATATATTGACGAAAGTTTCGAACCTTATAAAGTAAATTAAAAATGAGATGTTCTCCACGATAAATACAGCATCCAATTAAGACCTATTGAGATAATGTTTGCATATCGGTTGGTCCTGTAGTTTCTCTAGATAAAAAGAAGTAGATTGTTTGCTAGTAACATAATTTACCAATAATTAAGCATTTTACTGTTACTTCTAACAAACATATCAAACACCAATGCAAACAATTGTTTATCAATTGAACAAACACCATGTACAATAATTGATAATGATCAGTCTAGCTGCGAGACTTGTTTCCTTTTAAACATACTGCAAATGACATCTTCAGATTGGAAAAATTATTATGTCGTCGACACTTTACTTACTACATATTCAAGGCGCCCAATTTTATGTCAATAATTGATTGAAGCATTGGTGTTCATTCTATATCGACGCGAGCAATGAAATGATGTTTGTAGTTGAATTAAAACTAAAGTACATCAACTGAACGCTTTGGGTTTAATGCAAAGCAATTATGGTATATAGTCAAATGGCACGCAGCCACTTTAAAATCCTGCCAATTTAGTAAAGCAGTACGGTGGAAATAAGTTTTAATGGAATCGTATAACTGTTAAATAAGATTTCATGTTCCTTTTTATATTATCAGAATTGGCCTTGGCATACAAAGTGTACCTAAGGCCATTTACAAATGAATTATTCTGATATACATTTTATCATGTTTTGTGAAAAAAAACTTTTTTATTATTTTTTTATATTTTACTTTTCCTAATTTGTTTTTTTTCCCCTCTTGGTCAAGGTACATTCTATAAACATGAATCTTCAAATATGATCATACTTTAAACAGTTTGATTCTATTTAACATCTCTTCTGTAAGCTATGGAGCCTTATTGTTTTTGAGATGTGGTGATAAAAAATGGATTGGACACGAGTACATGTTTTCGACGCCCTCCCCAGGCCACACTTTACAGCCATTACTAAAGAATTACAAAACAAACGGAACGTGCATTCGGTATCGTTTTTATTGTAACACATGAGTATACATGCATATGTTGTAAAACAAGAGGCTCCAAGGAGCCTGAATCGCTCACCTGGTCTTAATGTCAACCCTTTGAAGACTTTTGTATAGCTAAATGAGCTGAATGTTTAAGCAATAAAAAGGTTTTCTCTATCTGCAATAGTTTTCATTCCAAAGCAAAAAACACTATTTTTCACCTTTAAAGGGCCATAAACCCTTAAAGGGGTCATCTGACAACTTCGACCCTAAAAAGACTTTTGTAGAGCTAATTAAGCTGAACATTTAAGCAAGCAACATCTTTTCTCTATCTGCAAAAGTTTTCTTTCTTTAGGCCAAAAACACTATTTTTTGCCTTTAAGGGGCCGTAACCACTATAAGGGGTCATCTGGCAACTTTGACCCTATGGAAACTTTTGTAGAGCTAAATGAGCTGAACATTTAAGCAAGCAACAACTTTTCTCTATCTGCAATAGTTTTCATTCCATAGGCCAAAAACACTATTTTTTGCCTTTAAGGGGCTGTAACCCCTATAAGGGGTCATCTGACAACTTCAACAATATGGAGACTTGTGTAGAGCTAAATGAGCTGAACATTTAAGCAAGTAACAGCTTTTCTCTATCTGCAATAGTTTTCATTCTATATCCCAAAAACTCTATTTTATGCCTTTAAGGGGCCATAACCCCTATAATGGGTCATCTGATAACTTTGACCCTATGGAGACTTTTGTAGAGCTAAATGAGCTGAACATTTAAGCAAGCAACAGCTTTTCTCTATCTGCAATAGTTTTCATTCTATAGGCCAAAAACACTATTTTGTGCCTTTAAGGGGCCGTAACCCCTATAAGGGGTCATCTGACAACTTCGACCCTATGGAGGCTTGTGTAGAGCTAAACGAGCTGAACATTTAAGCAAGCAACAGCTTTTCTCTATCTGCAATAGTTTTCATTCTATAGGCCAAAAACTCTATTTTGTGCCTTTAAGGGGCCGTAACCCCTATAAGGGGTCATCTGACAACTTCGACCCTATGGAGGCTTGTGTAGAGCTAAACGAGCTGAACATTTAAGCAAGCAACAGCGTTTCTCTATCTGCAATAGTTTTCATTCTATAGGCCAAAAACTCTTTTTTTTTTGCCTTTGAGGGGCCATAACCCCTATAAGGGGTCATCTGACAACTTTGACCTTATGGAGGCTTTTGTAGAGCTAAATGAGCTGAACATTTAAGCAAGCAACAGCTTCTCTCTTTCTGCAATAGTTTTCATTCTATAGGCCAAAAACTCTATTTTTTTGCCTTTAAGGGGCCATAACCCCTATAAGGGGTCATCTGACAACTTTGACCTTATGGAGACTTTTGTAGAGCTAAATGAGCTGAACATTTAAGCAAGCAACAGCTTCTCTCTATCTGCAATAGTTTTCATTCTATAGGCCAAAACCATGAAAAAATTGCTATTTTTCACCTTTAAGGGGCCGTAACTCCCATAAGGGGTCATCTGACAACTTCGACTCAATGAAGACTTTTGTAGAGCTTTTGATGCTGAAGCAGAAGCGTGCATCAGATTTCATCTATCTCTTATACTTTTTATTTTACACGCCAAAAACAGTAGTCTGACCCCCCTGGTCTATTTTTAGCAACGGCGGCCATGTTTCTCGACGAATCAAAAATCCCCACATCAGTTCTGTGGGGGATACCCTAAAGTACCACCAGACCAAATTTGGTTTGAATCTGTGCAGCCGTTTCAGAGGAGAAGAAGTTTGAAGAAAAGTTAACGACGACGACGGACGACGACGACGACGGACGCCAAGTGATGGCAATAGCTCACTTTGGCCATGTGAGCTAAAAAAGGGAACAGGAGAAAAGTGTTGACCTATGTTTTTTTACTATTTTTATTATTAAAATACTTAAATTGTCCAAACAGTAAGAATAAAATTTTACATAATACATTGTTTATTAATTGGTTGCAGAAGTAGCAAATGCAAGCTTACGGTCGTGTTCAAGGCAACTTGTTCTAGGAGAATAATCCAAAGTGCGCTTTATTGGAGACGTTTAGTGAAAAGTAAAAACTCCAAAATAACCTATTACATATAAAAGACAACCGTATAAAACAAACAAAAAATATTCAAAAAGAAGCCAGATACAGACAAGTCTCTTAGAATACATGTAACCAACGGGTAAAACAATATTAGAATTTTTATAACTTTGAGATTTCAGCGGAAGTTTTATTTTAAATTGGTGCTTAAACGGGTTGACATCATGGACGGAGACACTCGATGCACCGACAAAAGTCAGTCATCTAGGTTACATATTATTTCAATACGTTATTAGACTGCAAGTTTAGGGATGAGATTTATTACTTTCGATCGAAATAAGGAAATACAAAAACAAGATAATATACAAGAGCAGGAAATGTTCTTCCATTTTTCCATTTAGGTTGAATTTGCATGGACATCTATTCAGTTGTTTTTGTGTGTTTTTACATTATTCATACTTGTCCGTTTCTTTGTGCTTTTCTATTGGCATCTGCATATACATGTACTGGCATCGTTGATGGCTGCTGGCGGTTGTCCATTGTGTTTTTTTTTTTTCTAAATTGCCGCTTGCTATGTGTGCTGTGTCGTGTACACTCTTTCCACATCTCATTATTTTCTATTATCTTCTCATCCTTGATACCAACAATTTTGTTCTTACTGGTAACATGTAACCCTATTTTGTTACCAAACCGGGTAATGGTTTTGTTTTGAGACGATGGAGCCAAAAGCTAATATTTGCATTAATTTTTATTTTACAGCAAGTTATGAGATATAAGCCATTTTTTTCGAGCAAATTTATTAAAACGAATGCAGTTTGAAATCCTTCTGGATATAGTACCAGGAAACAGACATTAACGAAAAGGATTAGTCATCTATGCGAAACAACAACGCAACTAGTATGTTGAATCTATATGCATGAACAAAGTTTGACACAAACAACAAAAAGAAAATTTAACGAGTAAAAAATTGTTCAAGTAAACATACCGATTTTGCAATAGATATATACTTTGTAAATGTAAACATGTCATATCACTGACCCCTTTTGAAAAGAGGGAGGGGGGCATAACAAACGCTAAGGGTAGTCTACATGCAGATTTCTCTGTGTCCTTAAATGTTATTCTGTCACCTGCCATTTGATCTTCTAGAACCCAATGGAATAATGGCCTAAGTTAACTTAAAATGAGTTCTACGATGGTACCGACAGTCGAGGTATTATTGTACTTTTATTGACCGTACATGTTACCTTTGAAATAGCTTTAAAATAATGGAATACAAATACCCGAACTGATATTAGTCGAACATGGTGATATCAGTACAAGAAAGAAACCTGCTGTTTTAACAATTTCGAATTTAGACAATCGTAAATTTCAATGATAAAAAATGAATATTTTGATAGATTCATGCGAGAAAGACCTGACGGCCAGACTTGTGATTACCCTCGTGGACCTCTGGCCCACCAGCATCGATTATCGACAAAGGGATTTCAAAAAACAAATACTAAGACTGGTATAAAACCAGTATGTTGTATGTACATATTTCAAGGAGAGTACGTAATCCCTAATCAGCAACATATTTTTTGAAATTGATAGACTTACTAAGGGATTTCAAAATATAAAAACCAAGGCTGGTTTAAAACAGTAAATTTGGTTGTGTTGTTTGCGCATATTTCAAGGAGTATCCACTTATCAGCAACATAGTTTCATAATTGCTAGACTGTCTATCGTTTCCTTGAAGTACTTGGTGACATTTCCTGATTATGAATTCAGGTTGTCTGCTTCTCCAATCTGATTTCAAAGACTAAAATCAGCGCAAATCTCGTAACCCGATAAGACCGTTTTGTATTTGATATAAAAGAGGTTCTACATAATGTATAAAGATATATTGCATTGTCAAAGTACAATGTATTGCTATGTCAATCGCAACAATCAGGTGTTCGGATATAATTCCCAGAGATCAGAGTAATTTGTACTTTTGAAAAGAAAAATCAATTTCAGCTTTCTTGGTGTAAGAATTTTATGTCTTTGATATAATCAGAATAACAAAGACCTATTAATTAATAGAAGTTCTACCATTTATATTTTGATATTTCATTATTGGTAAATAGAAGAGTGCTCATTACATTTTAATGGTGGAATTAATTAATTAACAGACGGAAACCGATACTAAGTCCTGTCTTTAAGGTAAAACAAAAGAAGGAGGAAGAAACCGAGATCTATCTACCAATGTGAAAAGAGATGTAAAAAATTAGCATTTTATTCAAGTCTATTTACTCTAAATATTGCTTGCATAGGTTTATTATATTTGGTTTATACTTCTAGGCTTATGCTAAACGTCTTTACCATTTTGCAAACTAGCAAATAAAGGAAACACGGGAAAGTTATGCCTTTGTGTAGGCATTTCAAAGAAACAATGGGTTGTTGAACCAGGATTTTTTTTGGCAGAGAACCTCAACATAAATTTGTGAGATCTTGGTGAACTGCACACTATATAAGTATGAATTTGCACAATACACACGGATATATGGTTACATGTACTATGAACCACAATTGGAATATGACGTAATCGTTAATACAGACTACTGTGTACAAAAACGGAAAAAAGCAGAACTTAAAAATAATAAGAATTAATCATGAAAATATTGAAAAAAAATTAAATATGAGAAATTAATATATCTAGGTCCTGCTACGGATTATTTTTTCATGTTATATGCAGCCTTTGCTGTACATATACTGAAAATCTGTCTTTTAAGCCATTTTGAGGTAAACGTAAACATGAATCTTAAAACATTTAAAACATTTAGAAGGTTAATTGATTTTGAATATTGACTCTTTAGTACTACATGTATTTGTTTGGTTCTTGTTGAAATCTTGTTTTGAATGTGACAATCCATTATTACGTGAATTGCTATTAAGATCAAGTCGTATCATTTTCATATCATACGAAGATACTATAACATCATAAGCTGAAAATGAAACTATTGCATGTAACACGAGAAAATAAAGTTGTTATGTTGCGCTTTGTATAGATGGTATATTAATTCTTTCCGCATCTAAGGTTCCTGTGCAAACGAGGTAAGCATAAAAAGATTTATATGGCCATGGGATGGTCAACCATTTATTATTGCAGATATAAATCAAAAATACAATTATAGATCAAAAGATAATACCCTATATACGTGGACCTTATCCAATTACCCCAAAAAGGCAACTATAAGGCTCGTATTGATTATTGTATCAGAATATTTCCGAAGATCACCGTAATATAAGCTAAATTACACATTTATCAATTACTCGTTTATTCAGAAATGGATAAATGTCTTCTAAAGTTATTAACACTGTCAAAGAGACACCAACTATTAAGAAGGAAATCAATCCAGTGATTAGTTCATGGAAATAGAAGTTTTGCTGTCCTTTTATCATCTTATGATGCTTTGCTGCCAACGGTCGGTTGTTTCCTTTGGGTACTCAGGTGTTCTATATGCATCAACAAAACTGTCCGTGGCCCCGTTAAACCTCCGGCGAGGTGCGTCTAAAAGGGCATTAAACACCAAAGCATACACAGACACAATCACAAGATGTTTAGCTTGCGTTTTGGAATTATAGAGCTTAAAATGATTGTGAGTATTTAAGTAAGCCATTTCGTATAACGAGACTCTCGTGTAAAATCGTACGCGGCAAAATCAAGCGTTGTATGACGCAAATTGAATCGTGAGTGAGTGAGTTGGTGTTTTACGCCCGTGCAACGCCATATAGGTTATTGACACGAAAAGGATGATAAAATGAACAGGAAATAAAGATGATAAATGAAATATAGGGGTGGGGTTGAAAACAAAGGAACGGTAAATTTTGAAGAACCACAAGAAAAGGGGGGTGGGTAGGGGCGGAAAATTTAGCATGAAGTGTGGTACTCTCCACACACGTTGGCCCAATATGGTCAGCGATCAGGGTTTCCGTAGTATAGACCTGACAACCCCCTTGGACGAGGGCCACCCTATTCAGCTACCTAGTATACACACTTGGTCGCTCTGTGGGCCGAGCACTGACCCGACGTCAGTATCCCAAAGACCCTTAGTCGCCTGTTACGACAAGCTAGGCTCTCCTGTGGCCTATTCGCCACCCGGGCCCCGCACGGGTCGCAATTTGAATAGGAAAGACTAATTCGCTAAATATTTTTTAAGTTATAGGCTTTGCGTGAAATTAACTTTTGTTGCAAAAAGGAAAAATTCATCAAAAGAATCTAATTAATATAATATGATTTTCAAATTTTCACCGCCATTATAAATGAACTTCGTCCACTTATATTAATGAACTAATTCAAACTAGTTTTAAGTGCTAAATAACTGACTTAATAACGACATAAACTTAACCTGATTATTGATTGACAAATGTTTTTTCTTTATTTTATACTGGTTGTTTTTGTCTTGTCAGAATTCCAACTTTAAAAATCCTGCGTTAATCAGGACATGTTCTTTTTTTGTGTGTGAAAACCGTCCGCCGCTACGTTGGTCTAGCATAGTATCAAATAATGTGTATTCGCGGCACACACTTCATATATATTAACGGTAATTCAAAAATCCACCTTTATAAACACGATTACAAAATAAGCGACTATATTTTCTTCAGGGCATCAGTGCTGGTTTTGGGTGGCAAAATAGGCTGAAGAGTTTGGGGAAAAAGTCACGTTCCTCGCGCTTTATTTTAATCTTGCTGCAGGTGCTGACTAGAGTAGATCTATGGTTAATAATGATTACGTATCTCCTTGCAGGAGCCTTCACTGTACGATCCTTCCTTTTTTAGTGGAAACTATAACCACAGGGAATGGAATTTTGTCATTTATATAAACTTTAAAAATTTGACTTTTACTATATATAACCGTGGACTTTATAATAGGACCTTATAGAGTAGGGTGTCGATATTTTTTCAGTTGATATAAATGACCAAAACCCCTGAGTAAATCTTAAATATTAAGTTGTTTTGAATACGTGTAGAAACGATATTCGAATGCAATTGGAAATATGTGTACCAAATATATTATTTATCATTCTAAATTAAATCCCCACTTTAAAAATCAGGTAAATATAAGCGTACCTGACAACATCATGGCAGACAAAGGTAAAAATATCGATGACAATTCATTTAGTTGTTGTGTTTGTGGGTCCGTAAATAACCTAAAAAGGTGTGCACGGTGTAAGAACGCGTTATATTGTTGCAGAGAACATCAAATATCAGACTGGGCAACTCATAAATCAGAATGTTTAAACACAACGAATTGCCAAAAACAAATTGCTGAAATGAAAGTAGAAAATGACGGAAACAAACATGAAGATAAATCCGTATCTCAAGTAAATGGTAACGACGGCTTTGATTTTGACTCTAGAACTTTTGTATCGATTGAATTTGATAAACCGAAATCCTACAATTTTCGAAATCTTGCCAAATTTATTGTTAAAAAGTTGTACTTCAATGGATACTGTGTCGTGGATGATATGTTTGATATATCCCATCTACGCGAAGTCCTAAAAGAAGTTAAAGACCTCGAAAAAATGGATGCCATGCAATCTGGAAAATTAGCCGGTGGACGCACAAGCGGCGAAGATAGCGAAAAGGTAGTCAATGCGAACATAAGACTGGACAAACTTGTTTGGCTGGAAGGGACAGAGAAGGCTTACCCAAACCTTTGTAAAGTCATCAAAACTATGGATACAATCATTGCTCATGTTAACCCGATACTAAAAGATGGACATAATATTAACAGACGAACGAAGGTAAGGGTTGAGTGTAACAAGTATTCGATAGCAACATGTTAACTTATGTATTAACTTTTTATTGATATTTTTAAAATTTCATCCGTTCAGGTTTATTATATATATAAATAGGGTATAATACAGTTGATTTGGCTAAAAAAGCTGTGTTGTGCATTTTCAAGAAGTAGCCTCACATTTACAGATTTGAATCTTAACGTTGGAATGTATTTTAAAAAAAACTAAAACAATTCAAAAAAATACTCAAAAGTAAAATGTTCGAACAGGGAAGACAAATCCAATGCAGTTCTAAGCAACAAAAGGCAAGAAAAATGGTGCTGGCAATATTTTGAATTTAAACAATCGAAAAATTTAAATGGTTGAGAAATACAAATGACAACAATATTCCAGACAATATTTAAAACGCCTGACGCGCGTTTCGTCTATTGAAGACTCAACAGAGGCGCTCTACCAAAAATATTGAAAATGCCAAACACTATATGATTATGAAGAGTATATACATGTAACAGCAAAACCAAAAATACCAAACTGGGGAACCAAATTATTACTAAGATGATCAACCTATGTCTAGGGTAGGAAGAACCTTAGGGTTTGGACAATTTTGAAATTTAAACTAATAATTTAAAGCTTTGATGCGTTCTCCAACACAAAAGTGTTGCATATTGAGCATATTGTTTAATTTGTGTCAAAATGTTTTACGACCAGGCTTGTGTTTCTCTTCGAGAACCTATGATTCACCAGCAGCGGTTATCAGCTAAACATGTCAAACAGGTATCGCACCTTAATAAAGCTATTCAGAACAATCCTTATTTTTCTATATCATACCTCAGTAATGGTTTTCTTAAATAAATAAATGCATTTACAATATTTTTACTTTTTTATACCCCCACACGTAAGAGAGGGGGTATATTGCAATCACCTTGTCCGTCCGTAACAAACTTTCGTAGCAGATTTCTCAGCTTCTACTGAAGGGATTGATTTTAAATTTGGTATACAGCTTTATCATGATGACTTGTATCGTGCCTCCCCCTTCCAGGTCAGTCGCGTATCCACTTCCTGTTTTCTGAGCTTACCTAAACTTTTTAAGGGTCAAACATGGACAATTTTTCGTAACAGATTTCTCGGCTTCTACAAAATGGATTGATTTTTAATTTGGTATACAGCTTTATCATAATGAGTTGTATCGTGCCTCCCCTTTTGAGGTCAGTCGCGCATCCACCTCCTGTTTTCTAAGCCGACTTAGACTTTCTTAAGGGTCAGAAATAGACAATTTTTCGTAACAGATTTCTCGGCTTCTACGAAAGGGATTGATTTAAAATTTGGTATGCAGCTTAAGCATGATGAGTATCCTGCCTCCTCTTTCCAGGTCAGTCCTGCATTTTCTTCCTGTTTTCTGAGTGGCCGAGTGGGGGTATCCTAAGCACGACTAAGTGCATGCCCTTGTTACTGTTTGCTAGCGTAGAACTATCGACCGGTCAATATAGTTTCCAACTATTACCCCTAATCACAACTATTTGCCCTCTGACGTCATCATGCCCCACCTTTATCCAATCGTTTTCGTTGTTTAATTTTTATTGACTCATAATATTTTACATTTGTTACGTAACGCAAATGTTGAAATGCGTAAGTGCACGAGTTTCCGTGTAACACTTTTATAAGTACTTTCCATGCAACTTTTAGTACGCTTGAAATTGGTTGATATTAAATATATACACCAGCTTTAATTTTTATTTTAATAAAGCTTAAATTCTAAAACGTTTTATCTGCTGTTTCTTTCGGTATAATAAAAACAGATAGATTATTTTCCCTCGCAGACAACTATTGCCTTCGGCTACGCCTCGGGCAATAGATGCATCTCATTTATTCCCTCATATCCAGTCAATATGTATAAAATAGTTGCTTTTACACCTGAAATTGTGTCGGATTATAAGTTGTTTACAAATAATTTTAAGACCTCTAATGATTGATGTTATATGTCTAACATACAATTAAGTTGGTGATCATATGGCTCGATCGGTATTCCTCATTCTGTACTAACCCTTATTGCGTTTTTAGCACTTGTTTTCCATCTCAGATTGGCCTAAACTATTTTTGCGAGTTGTGGGTTACAGTTTCAAAACATGTGTTCCATTCTGTGTAAACTTGAATGCCTTCCTGTTTTGTCTACAAGTTGGTGTCTACAGTATAGTGTTCCTTGTTGCTTCCTTTACAGGCAATGGTTGCCACGTATCCAGGAAACGGTACATATTACAGAAGACATGTAGATAACCCCAATAAAGATGGCCGTTTGATCACGTGCATATCTTATCTTAACGAAAATTGGGATGTTCAGGTAATCCTTAAAGCAATTACATACATGTACATGCACAGAAGTTCGTTTGGTGTCAGAACATTTAAGTACATGCATGACATGTAACCGATTTTATTTTTAAAACAAAAATGAGATTTTTTGCATGCTTTGAAATATTATACAATGTATATACAAATATTGAACAAAAATCTTATTGTTTGATGGTTTTTTGTGCGGCACATTGCATTTGGTTGCTTTTGTTTTATAGTTCTATTATAGTTTTATACATTTAAAACAGAATTGTTTGGCCGTCTTGTTTATAATGACACCACAGAACACTTTAAAGTAGTTTTTTTGAAAAAAAACGGGTCTTTTCGTTGATGTGTTACCATGATTACATTTTATATTTAACTAATGTCCACCAAAGTAACACTACTTGTAGAACATACCAAAAGTTTTATCTGTCGAGCTTAAAGCAGTCTGGTCAGCAGCATTTGAATTTAAACAGAAGTTAAAAAAGAGAAGTGATAAAAAAACACCAAAAACTTACAGGCTGTGTTCTTGGACAAGGAATCTTGTTTTATCTTTTTTTTTTTTATTTAGAGAGTCAGCAAATTTTCCTAAAATAAAGGTAACAACAAAACTCGGGTGATCAATCTCATATATATGTTACAGTCATTTTCTTTATTTAGGCATTTTGTTAAATGACTGAAAATTTTAGGCATTTTATAAAATGCCGACCAATTTTAGGCATTCTATAAAATGACTAAAATCTTCAGTCATTTAACAAAATGCCTGGAAAAATATTGAAAATTTTAATAAAATGCCTGAAATAAGAAAACAACTTCTTTGTACCAAGAAAACAATTTTAAATGGGAATTAAGGCGGAATGTTAAATAAAAAGACATTATGCTTCCATATCACAAACCTGACAACCCCCACGGACGACAAACTAGGCTCTGCTGCGGGCCGTTTCGCCTCCCTGCCCTGCACGGGAATAAAATATATGGTGTCAAGTGTGGCGATTTTTGAAAAATTGTTAACAGATGACTGACGACGACAATAGACACCATGTGATGGCAATAGCTCACATGAACCTGCAGTCTAGGTGAGCTCATAAAAAAGACTTTTGCAAATATAGTCATAGTTCAGTGCATTCTCTTCGGTTTTTACTTTTTAAAGGATCTTATAATATCCCTCTTCATTACCTTTTTCGCCGTTGCTAGTATCTAAAATCTCTTTTGTTTGTAAACTTATGTTCCGAGTTCAACGAAAATTGTGTATCTGCCATGGTCAGGCAATGATTTTACAAATGACTATAAATTTAACTTTAGTTATAAATATGTTTTCAATGATTAAAACAAGTTTCAAAGTAATTTATGTAAATAGGACTACCAATACCCATAGGACAATTTCTTTTTTAATCAGTTGAGGCATTTTCTTTAAATTTGTTAAAAAATTCCAGGCATTTTGTAAAATGCCTGAATATTTTCAGGCATTTTCTATAATGCTGATAGGACTTAGTCATTTTATAAAATGCCTATAATATCAGGCATTTTACAAAATGCCTGATTTAAGAAAATGACTGTAACATATACAAGAGGTAGAGACAAAACAGGGCAAAGACATACTTGAGAAATTGAAAATCGCAATGGTCCTGACTTGGTACAGGCATTATAGGCAAAAAATATATTTTAAGCCATATCGTCCCTACTTTTAGGTCAGACAAGTCTGATAACTCGTCGAGGACACATCATAATGTCATCATTGATTTCTTTTTTACCATTGACTCAAAATAATAAAAAGTATCGATTTGTACCAGCAACATTCATTGGTTACATTTGTTAAAAAGCGTTATTATACCATACTTCATAGTACATCTTTTTTTTTCAGAAGGATGGTGGATTGTTACGAATATTCCCAGAAGAATCTGACAGTTGCGTAGACATTCCCCCATTATTAAACAGGCTTCTTTTCTTCTGGTCTGATCGCAGAAACCCTCATGAAGTTCAACCTGCTTTCAGAAACAGGTATTTCCCACTTTTTTCTTAGTTTGTTCCAAATATATGAATGCATGACTTTAAAAAAAACATACATGAAATTGGTGATGGAAATTAACCCTTAAACGGCTGTGCTTTAATCTAACGCTTTGTTAACAGGATACTGCCATTTAGCTGTACATAGAAATTTATTTTTTATAGTTTCCTGTCTCTAGACCTCAGTGATAGAATAGCCCAGCAGTATACTTATCTTGTCGCAAGAGGCGACTTTGTTTGAGTATACTTAAAAAGCTCCACCACGAGCTGGTGGGATGCTCAATACATGTATGTTAGATTTGAGAACCTTTGAGGTATGTATTCCTCGATATTGTTTAAACAGCCCTCGCTCTACGAGAGCTGTCAGGTCATGCGGATAGATCCATGGATGGTGAGCATCTACAGAAATTAGCACTAGTGCTCCAAAAAGTAGTGCAGGTTTGTTGGTAATCGTAAATATATTGACGAATGAAAATATATAATGATTGAAACTTCGGGTTGTGTTTCTTTGCTCTCATTTAAGTAAAAGCAAACTGAAATCGATTTTTCATAGGCAAATAAGCGAATTGATATGGACAATTGAATATTTTGTCTGCATACATCGATCGGCCTATCTAACACCAAGGATAAGATAAGTTAAGCCAGGTTTACATACCAGTAAATACATCTTATATATATATGTATATATAGAGGCCCCAACTTAACAAAGCGTCCGCATCAAGTAAAAAAAAACGACAGCTCTTTTCTTCTTAAGCTGCTGCCCAATTCCATATGCTTTTTGGCAAAACTTAACCTCTTTTTGGATTAAAGGTTACTCTTTCCTTATGTGCTCAGACTGTTTTTATTCAATAGATACGCATGTACTGTGTGGTACTTTGATGAAAAGGAGAGAGAGGAGGCTGATCGTGAACAACTTTATAAAGGTGAGGGATACATACGGAATTATCACAATATTTTTGAAGAAAGTGTACATGTCACTGACTGTGCCAATTGTTTATGCTATTTCGAATACACAAAAAATGTTGTGGTCATTTCATATAAATTCAATTAAATTTTAATTACATGTTTCAAGTTCTCAATGAAACATAAAAAATAATTCTAAATGAATTTATAATATTTAATTCTCCAATTGAGGCCACAAGATCAAAAACGTTATCCATCGTAGAATGGAAACAAAAATGATCTGAACGTTTTATCCAATACATGTATTATCTTAAGAAAGTTTTAAGCTTCTTATTGAGCCTGAATAAAAATAAATTTATACGTAGTTATCATACAAGAATAAGTATATTAATAGCAGTAAATTTTTTTTTGCACCACACTGTATAACCCATCCTTAATTTGACTTAGTAAATCTAATAATGTTTTGTCTGGCCTGCGACGAATAGTGAGACATAGGTATTAGTTTCATGTGGCGGCGACGTACCGTTTTGTAAGATAAAAAAATTCTTACATGTATGCATTGATATTTGGTATACAGACACTTTGGATAATGGTTTTTGCTACTGTTACCATATCACATACTAGTATATAGTATTATGTACATGTATCTGTGTGTACACCAGACCCCCTCTCCAACATTACTCCTCCCGGACCCATAAACACTATTCAATATAATGATATAATTACATTCTAATTAATAACGACTAATTCGATTGGATAAAACTAAGGTTATATTTCTATATAAAACTCACCAGCACGTGCCACCTTGACAACGAATTACGCGGATATAACCCATGCAATCCGTGCAATTTTTGTTGCATATATTTAATATATTTCATTGAAATGTAATTATATACAATGAATGCAATATTTTTGAGTTTTATTGGTGTGTAAAAGCGTGGACCTAAGCACATTTTTAATGAAGCGCGGTAGCGCTTCATGTTGAAAATGTGCGCAGATCCACGCTTTTACACACCAATAAAACTCAAAAATATTGCATTCATTGTATAAATAATAGAAAAGTTTGTTCTTCAGTTGCATCAAAAAAAAAATTTGCAAGCTAGGCACATTAAAAATATCTATATATTTTTATAAATTGTGCAGCTCAGCACCAAATGTGGGGAAGTCTTGCTTTGTCTGAGGTAGAAACCAAACGAAAGGAAAAGGTTAGTCTTTTGAATTGTTAAGTTTGTTGCTACATGTTTTGCACATTTATTATACAGATATAGGTGAAAGATCGTGATTTCCAAGTTAAATAAATTTCTAGATTTTCACGGAGTTAATTACAGGATTTATCTAACTCGCGTGCGAATTTATCTAACCCTCGTGAAGTTTCCCGCGAAAAATACGTAACTTAGATTAGTGCGCAATACACAATTCATTAATAAATAATTTCTTTCGTTTTCATTATTTGATGATCTATTAGTCACGTTTTTCCAAATTATCTATATAATAAATAGTATAACTAATTCGGGGTGACGAATATCAATTTTAATGTCACTCGTGTCGAATAACGCTAGGGGATTCAACTACTATAATTATTCTTATACCTTTGTGATATTGTTCAACATCTGATGTACATACCTGTGCCTGTACTTTTACGTATGAACTCAATATAGACCTGCATTTGAAAGGTATTTTCTGGGCTAACCGTATTTTCTAATAGTTTTGTTGAATACATTAGGTAGTGTGCCTTATGACTTACAATTGCAATTTATAATATAATTAATATGAATCTGTGTCATGTTTGCATATACTTCTTCACGAATTCTGTCAGTCTGTTTATTGTTATTTCGCAGTGAGAAGGCCACTGAATGACAAATTACATTCCATGATTTACTTCCTCTCAATTGCACTGTCACCGTTAGTAGACACAGTCTATCATTTTATTCGGTTATTAAACCAAATATTTTATGAAGAAAATAAGTTGTACGTATACGAACGTGACAAAAGATCATTTTGCAGTTAAATTACTACCCCAAAAAAGCGAGACCAAAGAATACAACTATCAATTCAGTGAAAGAAAAATGAAATTAGATGAATGATATTTAATTACTATTAAATAAAGTTTTTCAGGTATTGATTCTATATGTTTCCTTGAACAAAAATTAAATTATTACATAACTTATGCATTAATACATATATATGTAATTACCTATTCGCACCATGGTCGTCTTGTCAAGGTATGTGTCTCTTTCTATAATTTATCCATTGTAAATATAGTGGCGTTTTTTGCCTAAGTGAAAAAAAGGGCAAATTTCATTTTATAGAGCAAAATAAACTCGCCCAAATGTCTCATTTTTGCAGGAGCACTACGAATGTAATTTGAAACCTAAATCGAGGGCTTTATGTAACTATATAAAGGGAGATAATGGTACTTTAAAAAGTTGCTTTCTTAATGTAGAGTTCAATTTGTTTTGTTGTTTTCTTTTGTGCGTTCACATATTATTGGTTTTATATGTTGTGTAGGAAAATTTGGAAAAGCGAATAGAGACAGAAACCCATAAGGCCTTCATGTCACTCTCAGAAGAGGAGTTGAATGTAAGTTTGTTACAACATTTATAAATTTGATAAAATCTGGAATAAAAAAAGACTAATTAATAGCCTCCCATATACACTGACTATCTAGCATACATGTAGCTCCTTGTCTTTCAATACAAAAGGTCCAAAATAATTGATATTTTTTTGTTACTGCTTTATCAAAAGGTTCATTAAAATTGACAGAATTTTGACAGTGTAGTTTATCTCAATTTAGAGGGTGTGAGGTTTTAAGTTATTTTATAAAAAAGATGCCTTGAACAACTTTTGCAAATTTCAATAAACTAAGTTTAAGGAGGCTCGAGTGTATAAGATTGATTTTTTTTTCTAATTTTGCACATTAAACCCTCTTGATGTAAGGTTAAAAAAAATGGAAAAAAAAATGGGGGTCATCGATCATCTAAGTGAGATATCTCATCTTAAAAAGTGGGGCATTTTTGGTAAAAATAATCAAATTTAAACCCGCGAGCCTCCTTAAATCTTGAAAACAGTGTGCTTATTTTCTTAATCCAGACAATATTTTTCTATTGTTTTAGGCTATGTCAGAACTGTTGGCTGGTCAACCAGACCCGAGGGCAGTGTTAGAATCACTGGGAATATCATCTGTTATCCTAGACAAACTTATTGAAGTCATAAAGAAAAGACAAGATGTTATCTAAAATGAATTACTTGAGAGAAACAAAAATGTTAGTATAGCTAAAATTGACGTTGCCATATATAGATTATATGTTTAATTTGTATGTTTTAATTATGTGGGTTTTTTAGTGTTAGGCCACTGTTTTTTTAATTTTTAACTTTTCCTAAATGTTGGGGGGTAGGAGGAAGGGAAAAAAAATTCCAGAAAAAATGAAGTCTGGCAAAAAAATAGTATTTGTGTCAAAATAATAGGAAAATTATTCAATTATCAGTCAAATATTTGTGAGGTAGGGAAAAAATAAATAAAATTGAAAAAGCAAATTTTTTTTCAATTTCGGGGCCAAATTTATAGGGTAGGAGGGTTCGTAAAACTAAAAATAAAAAAAATAACGGTCTTACATGTATTTTGCATTGTTTGCTATAAAACAATTGTTAGAATAAACAATTTATTGTCTTCAACATTTGTTTTTTTATTTCAATCTGTCATACCTTAACTAAATATATACCAAGTATCTCCCCTTTCATATGTCATTCTCATATTAAAGGTCTACAAAATCTACATTTGCTTTAGCTCTTAAAAATCAATATATTTTGCAAATATGCAACCAGCTGTTAAAGGAGGAAGAAAACTACAAGTAAAGCTATTTTGAATTTTAAAGTCTTGAAAACCAAAACATAACTAGAACACAATGAAGACAAAAACGTTGCGAAGGCGAAAAGACACAAACATAACTGTAAATAAGGTGCCCCAGGTCGGTAACGGCTGCTAGGATTGTTGCAACACATTCCCCCTTGCATATATATGGATAGTTTAGATACGCCATTTTCGAATTTTAAGTCTGCCTATACATGTACCAGATTCGAGAAGATGCAGTTTTGTTTAATTAACTCATTAACAGGGTTGCAAAATGCTGCTGATGAGAGGTTACTCCTTCAAATTTATATCGATATACAGCATTACCAAATTAACCGTTTTTATACCCGTTTTGGTATTTGTATTATGCAATAAACACGTATGTAGAACCTGTTTGATCACTGCAACATTTCCAGCGCAAAGTCTGACACAAGTTTCACGCTTGATATATTTAACATTACATTTAATATAAATTGAAATGTTGAAGCTTTTTTTCTTAAAAACCCTGAACGACCACTTTTGAAGCTATTTTGTGAAATTAAAACCAACAGATGAAGCAATATTATAACTTTATTTGTAAAAAAAAATTGTTTTGCATGTATATAAAGAAAAGATAAAGTTTCCCACGTGTTTTGTTCGCGACACACGATTTATATTAAATAATTTTTTTTAAAAATCGATTTCATACTATAAATGTCATTTTGAATAAAAATTTACATAACGCGTGATTCTTTACATGTTAATTATCTTACTGTGCTTTCAACATAAAAACGGTGCATTGAAAAATGATTTACTGCTAATAAATTAATTTTGATTTCTTCGCGGTTTTTTTAAATATCGTGTAAATCGAATTCTTTGGAGAGGGGATGACACGTTCCTTGCGCTTTCGAAAACACATTCGACACATGTTTTGATAATACTTCATAGCTTTTCGACATTTGCAGTGTTGTTAATTCTTTATACCATAGTACGTCCATGCCATACAGGAAAGGGCACTGCTGGTGTTTATATTCCCAGAGGTTTTACCGCTCCGGCATCAACACTTTGTGTTGAAGAACACATCAAAGACATTGAAAAGTTCGAAATGTTTTTTTTTTCCAAGGCGTAGGTTCATGGATACCAGTTCAGCATATTTTGGTTTTATGCATTTTGATTTAGCGTCTCTGGTTAGTCTTAAAGAAGAATTGCGCGTCGGGCATAGCAATTTATTGCCTGATACTTAAAAAATGCTGTTTGATATTTATTTTGATTGATAAATTGGTATAATTTAATATTTAATTCAGTTTTTTAATCAATTCCATATATGTACTGCTTATTTGAATACAATTTATTTAGTACATCTTGCTTTCAACTTGAATGCGATGCATTGATACATAATTTTCCGCTACTTAAATTAACTTTCTTTGCGATCAATTAAAATCATGTAAATCATATTCGGCAAGTAAAGGAAAATACCCTAATTTAGGTCTTGCTTTTCAAATTTGCTTCTCATAGGATTTGTCTATTCACCATTACGCTTAGTAATTAAAAGGGCAAGAAAGGTGGAACTTTCCTTTTTTGTTCGTGTAAGGCCTTGAATACGTATATGGTTAAGTCTGATTCTTTAAGCCATTGAAGAGCAAAAACAACAAGACCAAAGTATGTTGATCTATTCCAATAATGAAAACATTAGATTAGATTATGTTTAAAAGTTATGATTCTATGAAGCAATTTTATTATCAAAGGTTCTTTTTAGCGTATTATATTATTAAACATTTGAATTAAATGTTTATATGTCCTTGGTCAAAAATGAAACCAATTTATCATCTTTGTTTACTTTGCTCTTTTAGTGAAAGTCATGTTTAGAAATAAGGTAATAAGGTGATAAAATTATACGAGACTTTCTACTTAAGATCGTATCTTACTATAAACAAACAAACAAACAAACAAACAAAATATTTTATTGTCGATCAAAGACGCCCGTTAAGGCAGAATAATTAACATTAATTTCATACATTGATTACATTGATTGAAATGATTAATAAAATAAGTTGACAAATACATGAAAATATGAACTCAAACAGACAAAATTATGTTTATTTATCTAACATTAAAGCATGTAAGTTGGTGGTTAATTTTGTAAAACAGTTCTGTCGTTGCATGGCTTTTTTGTTTTGTTTATAACTGACTCGTCTCGAGTGTCTGCTGGTTTGGCATGTAAAATCTAGATTTTTTTTATATTCTTACTCTTTATATATATATAAAACATATTATATAATTATGATTTGTTAAACTATCCCTGATGAAAATCAATGCAATCAACTAACGAGTAAGCTCACAGATAAGTATTTATTTTACTTTGATATGCATACCACTTTGTTCTCTTCTTTCATTTTAGAGTTGCGTTTTTTATCATCGCTATTTTACTGATATTTTTTATAAATTTTATCACCCTTAATGCATGTACAACAACAAGAGAAAAGAAAACAAATTGGCGGTTTCCATCACGGGCTGAATTTTGGTCATTTACATCAACTTTAAAAATGTCGACCCCCTTACTCTATAAACAAAGGTAACAACAAAACCACCGAACCTAAACGACCAATCCCACAGTCCAGAGAAAATGTCAAAAACGAACCAGCCACACCGGAGAACCGGCGGACCGCAACGGTCCCGACTCGGTACAGGCATCCCAAACGAAACGGTGGGCCAAACCAGGTTTTATGGCGCCAAACCTCCCTCTTCCATTGCGATCTTAGGATCCGTAAATGACCATAGAACACAACATAGTTGTGAGACACAATAGGGATATTGAGGTGATCGTCTCAGTACAGCAGACCAGTCAAACACTAATAACTTGTAAAGCTGTCGGTATAGACGGTCGACATTCCTGAGACATGCTGATTTAACAGTCCGCCAAGTTAAGTGCATGCTAGACATTAATTTAAACTGGTTGCATGACTGTTACCGCTTAACCTGTGACTTGGTATTACTTAAAAGTTAACCCTTACCTTGTACCTATATATAATTTACAATTATGAAAAGGCGTAAATGCGTTATATTTTATACTAAAATTGGATTTTATTGCACTTCTAGTTGATCATAAATAATATCTCAAGTTTGTAATTATATTTTTCTAATAGACTTTACGCTCGTCGGGCGATTTTTATTACCTGGAATTTTGTTTAAATTCATATTTCAAACACATGAGGACAATAAAAAAAATACATGTGTTTTCGACCACGTTTTGTTACACGATGGATATTAAATCTTAATGAACTCGAATTCATATTCAATTTTTTAAATATAATTATTCTCTCTATACAAAATAACAAATATCTTATTGTTTTGCCTACCTACAAACCGGAAAATAAATTAAAACATAAACCACCCACATTAATAAAATGGTATAGTTTAAGTATCTTTTTCATAGGTTTACCTCAACGTCGGTCTTACTTATCCCCGAGGTTAGCCAGCTCCGGCACCAACACTTCTGTGTTTGAGAACGCGTCAAACCTTTAAATTATCTGTTAGAATTTAAAAGTTATCTAGACCCTAAAGTTCTTCCAACCCCAGGCATAGGTTGATCATCTTAGTAATAATTTGGTTCCTTAGTTTTGGTATTTTTGGTTTAACTATTCTATGCTCTTCATAATCATAAAGTGTTTGGCATTTTCAATATTTTTGGTAGTGCGCCTCTGTAAGTCTTGAATAGGCGAAACGCGCGTCAGGCGAAGCAAAATTTATTGTCTGGATCTTTGTTGTCATTTGTATTTTGAACACAGGTGAAGGTTAGCACTGCTGGTGGAGTTTTAATTATTCCCCGAGGTTAGCCCGCTCCGGCACCAACACTTCTGTGTTGGAGAACACATCAAAGCTTTAAATTATCTGTTAAAATATAAACATTTTATCTAAACCCTAAGGTTCTTCCTACCCCAGGCATAGGTTGATCATCTTAGTAATAATTTGGTTCCTTAGTTTTGGTATTTATTCTATGCTCTTCATAATCATAAAGTGTTTGGAATTTTCAATATTTTTGGTAGAGCGCCTCTGATGAGTCTTGAATAGACGAAACGCGCGTCAGGCGTAGCAAAGGTCTCGTTACTGAAAAACGATTTACCCAATACTCTTGAAACTTTAGAACAGATGTAATCACTATTAGATTTATCAAAGCACAATTCAATTAAATATTCAAATTTCTTTTTAATTAGATAAAGAGGAAGATTAGTATACAAAGTAGAAAAATCATTGCTGTCAACTGTCTGGAAAGTATTATTTCAAATGCTCGAAGTTTGTCCAAAACATCAAGAGAATTTTTGACACTCCAAAAATTATTGACGCCACTATTTACAAAAAAAAAATGTTCAATATCGAATGATTAACTCTCTCATTGTTGCCAAAGCGAGAGAGAGAATTTTAGAAAAAATTGTAAGAGAACACTTACTAGAAGCAGAAATGAAATAAAACGGAATTTATATTGTTTGTTGTGTAATTTAGGTATCCTGTACATAGTGGGTAATTTAATGTGTGTAGGGGCTGCTCTCAGTGATGTGGTTGCTATGATATGATCGTCAATAATACTTGCTACATGTATCATGTGCTTGTAGTCAAATACGGGATTTCTTTCTCTCAGATGAACGCAGTTGTTGGTTTGACATATAGTTTGGTAATGTCATCCTTTCCGAATTTGATCAACACTAAATCGATCGTTGGAAACATGGTGGTATGCTATAGCAAACAGGAACTGCTTACTTTTCTGGATCATCTAAGTTCACTCTCTTTTCGACTTGAGTTCACGTTGCAAAGTGCGTTTTTTTTTTATTTTTCTGTCTACCGATTTTGTTTTTTTGTCTTTTCGGCATAATGATGTTTGATTACCCCTTTGGTACACTTTTGTTTGTTCAAATTTCCAATTCAATTTAAAACACGTTTTGCTGCTGTTGACTTCCTTCTATTCCTCGTTTGGTTTGCATGGCCAGATACAAATAGAATGAAATGGGAAACTTGCTCTTGATTGCATAAATTATAAAATAGAACATTTCTTATTAAACACTTATATGAATCTTCAATACTATTGTCTAAATTTGCCGAAGTCATGTAAGAAACAACATTGTTGTTTGAACGTGTAGAGATAGTGTTATAATAATATATCTGATGACGCATATATACTTAAACTATACCGCTTATATAATGGGGTTGGTTCATGATATTTTTGATTTTCCAGTATGTAACTTTAAGAAAAGTTATCAGACAATAGATCAAATATTCTTTATTTTGTGTAGGAAAATTAATAATTTTTTTAAAGTATAAACATTTATGATTATTTTTATGACTTGAATTTCATTAAGATTCATTATCCAAGATGTAGCAATTAAGATGTAGTCGAAAAAAACATAAAAGGGGTTTTATCGTCATCAAGTGGTTGAAATAAAAATTACAACAAAGTTCCAACAAATAAAATTCACCAGACTCGCGTTTCGTCTATTCAAAATAATTGAAAACTTGAGATACGATTTATGTCTACTAAAAGTGCAATTAAATCCATTAAAATACAAATTATAACGCATTCACACCTTATCATAATTGTAAATTATATAGGCACAAGGTTAGGGTTATTTTTTAAGTGATACCAAATCACAGGTCAAACGGAAACAGTCATGCAAGCAGTTTAAGTGAATAGCTAACTAGTGTCTAGCATGCACTTGACCTTACCGCCTGTTAAATCAGCATGTCATGGTAATACACGCTCACAACTAGTTTCTTTTACTGTTTGTTATGTTTTTTGTTGAGCTTGGCTAAAATGGCTAAAAAAGCTACATTGTAAACAATAACTGATTACTAATAGATTTTGCACATACAGATGACGATATTTTAAAGGACGCACTCCACATATCATCAAGAACTTGAGACAAAGGACTCAACGGATTTTAAAAATCTGTTTCATATTATGATCTGCATCTCGAAATAGACTCTCAAGTCTTTCTACAAAGCTCTATGACGAACGTGATGACTTCAACTTTTTCCCTTCTTGTGTAGCAATACATGTATTTGTCCGCTTTAGCTAATGGAGTTTACGTATGACAATTGACTCGTTATTCCAGCGCTTGCGGTGTTTACATCGATTTCTTTGGCAGAGTGTCACGTCTGACACAAAACTTGCAAACACAAGGTTATGATGCTTTTTGGTTGCTGTCTTCAATCAAGAAATTTTACGGAAGATATCTTGCGCTCAGAGACAAATCGCATTTCTATCCCTCAAAAGGTAAAGGTAAAGGTAAGATTTATTTAACGTCGGTGAGTACACATCAGTGATTGATGTGTACACAAGTCAAACAATTAACATAAGCTCTGTTCATAAATATGGGTATATTATTGATAAATAACTGTACACGTCGTTTTTTTATTGTAAAAGGAATATCACATC
This sequence comes from Arcuatula senhousia, assembly GCA_963971305.1. Classification (NCBI taxonomy): domain Eukaryota; kingdom Metazoa; phylum Mollusca; class Bivalvia; order Mytilida; family Mytilidae; genus Arcuatula; species Arcuatula senhousia. The sequence continues at coordinate 55,202,133 of OZ020304.1, forward strand.
CCGAATTCTATGGAAATGTAGTTTATAAGGCACGTAAATTCAACAACAATCCCTTTGACATGGTAATTTGGCTTAAAAACTTATTAAAGAAAGGATACAAGTTGGAAATTATAGTAAAATTTTTGAATTTGGTGGGTTTTTTTTTTGTAGAAATATTGATAATTTGATAGTAGCTCTAAAACGTTAATCTTTTACTTTTGACTATTATTTTTTTTAAATCATTGTATTGTTTCGAAGCATTACAGCTACCAAATATGTCGGTTTTGTGTGGTGATATAATACTAAATCAGTAGTTGTTTGAAGTGTTATGTTGGATTTAGAATCGATATGTTTATTTTTTACATCAGTGGATAAATGCTTCTTAGCAAGCTGTCAGTAACTGCGAGTGCTCTCAAGAATGTTCCTTTATGTCTCGTTGTTCTCGTATAGTACTCTTATCTCAGGTTCTCTCTTGTTGAATTGAACTTTTATCGATTTGATTGTTAAAGTGTGTTATTTTTTTGGGCTTTGTACAAGATTAACAATGGGGAGAAGGTTGGGCCCAACAAATTAGTTAAACCCCGCCATATTTTATATGTGACTGTCCTAAGCCAGGAATTTTTGTCAAAGCTTCTGTTTGTCCCTGTCAATTATCTATTCTTTGTTCTATGTCCAGAAATGGGTCTTTCGTTGATAATCTAGGGATTTGTTTGAAACTTATATATTGTATTTTTAGTCTTGGACCAATGCAAGACAGCGAGAAGTTACCTCTGGTCATGTTGAAGACTGCTGTCTGTTTTCCATTGTGATTTTTTTAAATTTGCGTTTCTATAATGTATAAGGAAGTCGTTATACTCCCCACATGCTCTGGAATAACGAATTAATTGTGATACGTAAACTCTATTGACTATTGGAAAGTTGAAGTCATCATATCATATTTGTCATAGAGCTTTGTACAAAGCTGTCCTTGTGTGTCCATTTCGAGAAATAAATCCAAATATGAAGCTGATCTCCTTGAATCTGTGATGTCCTTTTTCTCAAGTTCCTTTGGATAAATGAAATGTAAATAGCAAATCTGACACTTTTTCATGTAAAGCGGCTCTATGACGCACAATTTTTTTTCGGATTTGTTATATGGATGCTTTTGAGGTGATTTATGTGTGACATTTTCAAAGAAATTAGTTTTCTCTTGTAACTACTTGAGTTTGCGTTGCTGTTGCTGTTGTAAGGTAGTGTATTTCTTCGTATTGTTGTCTTTTGTGTCAAATAATTTTGTCTAAATGACTTTTAAGACTTTTGACATTCGAATGCCCTATCAGTACTACTTTGTTCAATATCATAACCTTGCTTCTGACTTCTTCCCCTTTATCGACAACTTGTGAATACGCATGCAGAGGGGTTAATAATTGTAAAAGACTTATACATTTGTAAAGTTGATGAAAGGTCTATATATCCCATATGGTTCTAAAAGATATACAAGTAGTAGTGAAAATATCAGTGCAGTTCAGTTTCATAAAGATTATCAAGTATTAAGCATGCCATTTCTAACAAATTTTATAGCCATGTCGATGGCTAGTCAAGATACAATGTCTATACCTACGCAGTTATATTATAAAATGCATCTGATTAAATCACAATGTTTCCCTAGCATTGTCAAAACTGATGAATTTCTCCTAATTGATCTAAGTGGATTAAGTAATTTATTGCTCAGGTGATATGCACGAGGTTTCCCCTATTGTTTTTTAATGTCAGATGATAATGAATTGTAACATGTAGCGAAGTAACTAGAACAAAAGCTAATAAACTTGTGACTTGTAGATTGGTCATTTTAATTAATCTGGAAATCTATTAGTATTACATAAAAGGAGTGGAAGTTCACTTCATCTACTTCTGTTTTTATTTTCGTCTTCACGTTGACAGAAACTTGTTAATCTACATGTAAGGTAGGTTGGTAGTGTTTTTTATGTTTATACTTTTCATATTTTTCACTTTTTAACTCTAGTGTATTTGCTGTTTCTTCCTTTCTACCATAGCGTCTCTGTAGCGTCTAAGACATGTTTTATATTTTAAGTCTGTCGTAAGATTCCTTTTCTAGATTATGGGGTCTGTCACAAGATTCTTGTTGTTCTTTATTTTGTAGTCTGTACAAGATTATTGTTCTATATTTGGGATCTGTACAAGATTCTTGTTCTATATTTTGGGTCTGTACAAGATTATTGTTCTATACTTTGTGGTCTGTACAAGATTCTTGACCTATACTTTGGGGTCTGTACAAGATTCTTGACCTATACTTTGGGGTCTGTACAAGATTATTGTTCTATACTTTGGGGTCTGTACAAGATTATTGTTCTATATTTTGGGGTCTGTACAAGATTCTTGTTCTATATTTGGGGTCTGTACAAGATTCTTGTTCTATATTTGGGGTCTGTAAAAGATTCTTGTTCTATATTTTGGGGTCTGTACAAGATTCTTGTTCTATATTTAGGGTCTGTAAAAGATTATTGTTCTATACTTTGGGGTCTGTACAAGATTATTGTTCTATATTTTTGGGTCTGTACAAGATTATTGTTCTATATTTTGGGGTCTGTACAAGATTATTGTTCTATATTTTGGGGTCTGTACAGTACAAGATTCTTGTTCTATATTTTGGGGTGTGTACAAGATTATTGTTCTATACTTTGGGGTCTGTACAAGATTATTGTTCTATATTTTGGGGTCTGTACAAGATTATAGTTCTTTATTTTGGGGTCTGTACAAGATTCTTGTTCTATATTTAGGGGTCTGTACAAGATTATTGTTCTATATTTTGGGTCTGTCACAAGATTATAGTTCTATATTTAAGGGTCTGTACAAGATTATTGTTCTATACTTTGGGGTCTGTAAAAGATTCTTGTTCTATATTTTGGAGTCTGTACAAAGATACTTGTTCTATATTTGGGGTCTATAAAAGATTCTTGTTCTATATTTAGGGGTCTGTACAAGATTATTGTTCTATATTTTGGAGTCTGTACAAAGATACTTGTTCTATATTTGGGGTCTGTAAAAGATTCTTGTTCTATATTTAGGGGTCAGACAAGATTATCGTTCTATATTTTGGGGTCTGTACAAGATTCTTGTTCTATATTTGGGGTCTGTACAAGATTCTTGTTCTATATTTTGGGGTCTGTTCAAGATTCTTGTTCTATATTTTGGGGTCTGTACAAGATTATTGTTCTATATTTGGGGTCTGTACAAGATTCTTGTTCTATATTTAGGGTCTGTACAAGATTCTTGTTCTATATTTAGGGGTCTGTACAAGATTCTTGTTCTATATTTGGGGTGTGTACAAGATTCTTGTTCTATATTTAGGGATCTGTACAAGATTCTTGTTCTATATTTGGGGTGTGTACAAGATAATTGTTCTATACTTTGGGGTCTGTACAAGATTATTGTTCTATATTTGGGGTCTGTACAAGATACTTGTTCTATATTTGGGGTCTGTACAAGATTCTTGTTCTATATTTAAGGGTCTGTACAAGATTCTTGTTCTATATTTGGGGTCTGTAAAAGATTCTTGTTAAATATTTTGGGGTCTGTACAAGATTCTTGTTCTATATTTAGGGGTCTGTACAAGATTCTTGTTCTATATTTAGGGGTCTGTACAAGATTCTTGTTCTATATTTGGGGTCTGTACAAGATTCTTGTTCTATATTTTGGGGTCTGTACAAGATTCTTGTTCTATATTTTGGGGTCTGTACAAGATTATTGTTCTATATTTTGGGGTCTGTACAAGATTATTGTTCTATATTTAGGGGTCTGTACAAGATTATTGTTCTATATTTAGGGGTCTGTACAAGATTCTTGTTCTATATTTGGGGTCTGTAAAAGATTCTTGTTCTATATTTGGGGTCTGTAAAAGATTCTTGTTCTATATTTAGGGGTCTGTAAAAGATTCTTGTTCTGTATTTGGGGTCTGTACAAGATTCTTGTTCTATATTTGGGGTCTGTACAAGATTATTGTTCTATATTTGGGGTCTGTAAAAGATTCTTGTTCTATATTTAGGGGTCAGACAAGATTATTGTTCTATATTTTGGGGTCTGTACAAGATTCTTGTTCTATATTTGGGGTCTGTAAAAGATTCTTGTTCTATATTTAGGGGTCTGTACAAGATTCTTGTTCTATATTTGGGGTGTGTACAAGATTCTAATTCTATATTTAGGGGTCTGTACAAGATTCTTGTTCTATATTTGGGGTCTGTACAAGATTCTTGTTCTATATTTTGGGGTCTGTACAAGATTCTTGTTTTATATTTTTGGGTCTGTACAAGATTCTTGTTCTATATTTGGGGTCTGTAAAAGATTCTTGTTCTATATTTAGGGGTCAGACAAGATTATTGTTCTATATTTTGGGGTCTGTACAAGATTCTTGTTCTATATTTAGGGGTCTGTACAAGATTCTTGTTCTATATTTGGGGTGTGTACAAGATTCTTGTTCTATATTTAGGGGTCTGTACAAGATTCTTGTTCTATATTTGGGGTCTGTACAAGATTCTTGTTCTATATTTGGGGTCTGTACAAGATTCTTGTTCTATATTTGGGGTCTGTACAAGATTCTTGTTCTATATTTAGGGGTCTGTACAAGATTCTTGTTCTATATTTGGGGTCTGTACAAGATTATTGTTCTATATTTTTGGGTCTGTACAAGATTCTTGTTCTATATTTGGGGTCTGTAAAAGATTCTTGTTCTATATTTGGGGTCTGTAAAAGATTCTTGTTCTATATTTAGGGGTCAGACAAGATTATTGTTCTATATTTTGGGGTCTGTACAAGATTCTTGTTCTATATTTAGGGGTCTGTACAAGATTCTTGTTCTATATTTAGGGGTCTGTACAAGATTCTTGTTCTATATTTGGGGTGTGTACAAGATTCTTGTTCTATATTTAGGGGTCTGTACAAGATTCTTGTTCTATATTTGGGGTCTGTACAAGATTCTTGTTCTATATTTTGGGGTCTGTACAAGATTCTTGTTCTATATTTTGGGGTCTGTACAAGATTATTGTTCTATATTTTGGGGTCTGTACAAGATTATTGTTCTATATTTAGGGGTCTGTACAAGATTATTGTTCTATATTTAGGGGTCTGTACAAGATTCTTGTTCTATATTTGGGGTCTGTAAAAGATGCTTGTTCTATATTTGGGGTCTGTAAAAGATTCTTGTTCTATATTTAGGGGTCAGACAAGATTATTGTTCTATATTTTGGGGTCTGTACAAGATTCTTGTTCTATATTTGGGGTCTGTAAAAGATTCTTGTTCTATATTTAGGGTCTGTAAAAGATTCTTGTTCTATATTTAGGGGTCTGTACAAGATTCTTGTTCTATATTTGGGGTCTGTACAAGATTCTTCTTCTATATTTAGGGGTCTGTACAAGATTCTTGTTCTATATTTGGGGTCTGTACAAGATTCTTGTTCTATATTTTGGGGTCTGTACAAGATTATTGTTCTATATTTAGGGGTCTGTACAAGATTCTTGTTCTATATTTGGGGTCTGTACAAGATTCTTCTTCTATATTTAGGGGTCTGTACAAGATTCTTGTTCTATATTTGGGGTCTGTACAAGATTCTTGTTCTATATTTTGGGGTCTGTACAAGATTATTGTTCTATATTTGGGGTCTGTACAAGATTCTTGTTCTATATTTTGGGGTCTGTACAAGATTATTGTTCTATATTTTGGGGTCTGTACAAGATTATTGTTCTATATTTGGGGTCTGTACAAGATTCTTGTTCTATATTTAAGGGTCTGTACAAGATTCTTGTTCTATATTTGGGGTCTGTAAAAGATTCTTGTTCTATATTTAGGGGTCAGACAAGATTATTGTTCTATATTTTGGGATCTGTACAAGATTCTTGGTCTATATTTAGGGGTCTGTACAAGATTCTTGTTCTATATTTGGGGTCTGTAAAAGATTCTTGTTCTATATTTGGGGTCTGTACAAGATTCTTGTTCTATATTTGGGGTCTGTAAAAGATTATTGTTCTATATTTAGGGGTCAGACAAGATTATTGTTCTATATTTTGGGATCTGTACAAGATTCTTGTTCTATATTTAGGGGTCTGTACAAGATTCTTGTTCTATATTTTGGGGTCTGTACAAGATTCTTGTTCTATATTTGGGGTCTGTAAAAGATTCTTGTTCTGTATTTGGGGTCTGTACAAGATTCTTGTTCTATATTTGGGGTCTGTAAAAGATTATTGTTCTATATTTAGGGGTCTGTACAAGATTCTTGTTCTATATTTAGGGGTCTGTACAAGATTCTTGTTCTATATTTTTGGGTCTGTACAAGATTATTGTTCTATATTTTGGGGTCTGTACAAGATTCTTGTTCTATATTTTGGGGTCTGTACAAGATTATTGTTCTATATTTGGGGTCTGTACAAGATTCTTGTTCTATATTTAAGGGTCTGTACAAGATTCTTGTTCTATATTTGGGGTCTGTAAAAGATTCTTGTTCTATATTTAGGGGTCTGTACAAGATTCTTGTTCTATATTTGGGGTCTGTACAAGATTCTTGTTCTATATTTTGGGGTCTGTACAAGATTATTGTTCTATATTTTGGGGTCTGTACAAGATTCTTGTTCTATATTTGGGGTCTGTAAAAGATTCTTGTTCTATATTTAGGGGTCAGACAAGATTATTGTTCTATATTTTGGGATCTGTACAAGATTCTTGTTCTATATTTAGGGGTCTGTACAAGATTCTTGTTCTATATTTGGGGTCTGTAAAAGATTCTTGTTCTATATTTGGGGTCTGTACAAGATTATTGTTCTATATTTGGGGTCTGTAAAAGATTATTGTTCTATATTTAGGGGTCAGACAAGATTATTGTTCTATATTTTGGGATCTGTACAAGATTCTTGTTCTATATTCAGGGGTCTGTACAAGATTCTTGTTCTATATTTTGGGGTCTGTACAAGATTCTTGTTCTATATTTGGGGTCTGTAAAAGATTCTTGTTCTGTATTTGGGGTCTGTACAAGATTCTTGTTCTATATTTGGGGTCTGTAAAAGATTATTGTTCTATATTTAGGGGTCTGTACAAGACTCTTGTTCTATATTTAGGGGTCTGTACAAGATTCTTGTTCTATATTTTTGGGTCTGTACAAGATTATTGTTCTATATTTTTGGGTCTGTACAAGATTATTGTTCTATATTTGGGGTCTGTACAAGATTCTTGTTCTATATTTGGGGTCTGTAAAAGATTCTTGTTCTATATTTAGGGGTCAGACAAGATTCTTGTTCTATATTTGGGGTCTGTACAAGATTCTTGTTCTATATTTAGGGGTCTGTACAAGATTATTGTTCTATATTTTTGGGTCTGTACAAGATTATTGTTCTATATTTTTGGGTCTGTACAAGATTATTGTTCTATATTTGGGGTCTGTACAAGATTCTTGTTCTATATTTGGGGTCTGTAAAAGATTCTTGTTCTATATTTAGGGGTCAGACAAGATTCTTGTTCTATATTTGGGGTCTGTAAAAGATTATTGTTCTATATTTAGGGGTCAGACAAGATTATTGTTCTATATTTTGGGATCTGTACAAGATTCTTGTTCTATATTTAGGGGTCTGTACAAGATTCTTGTTCTATATTTTGGGGTCTGTACAAGATTCTTGTTCTATATTTGGGGTCTGTAAAAGATTCTTGTTCTATATTTGGGGTCTGTACAAGATTCTTGTTCTATATTTGGGGTCTGTAAAAGATTATTGTTCTATATTTAGGGGTCTGTACAAGATTCTTGTTCTATATTTAGGGGGCTGTACAAGATTCTTGTTCTATATTTTTGGGTCTGTACAAGATTATTGTTCTATATTTTTGGGTCTGTACAAGATTATTGTTCTATATTTGGGGTCTGTACAAGATTCTTGTTCTATATTTGGGGTCTGTAAAAGATTCTTGTTCTATATTTAGGGGTCTCTACAAGATTCTTGTTCTATATTTTGAGGTCTGTACAAGATTCTTGTTCTATACTTTGGGGTCTGTACAAGATTCTTGTTCTATATTTGGGGGTCTGTACAAGATTATTGTTCTATATTTGGGGTCTGTACAAGATTCTTGTTCTATATTTTGGGGTCTGTACAAGATTCTTGTTCTATATTTGGGGTGTGTACAAGATTCTTGTTCTATATTTAGGGGTCTCTACAAGATTCTTGTTCTATATTTTGAGGTCAGTCACAAGATTCTTGTTCTTTATTACATGTATTATGAGGTCTATCGTCAGATGCTTGTTTATATTTTGGGGTCTGTCGTTCGATTCTTGATCTTTATCTTGGGTCCGCCATGACAAGATCCTTGTTTTATATTTCTGGGATCGGTCACAAGATTCTTGTTCCATTGTTATATTTTTGTTTTAAATGCTCATTCAGTTTACATCATATGTTTTCTCGTTCTATGGTTTTTGTGGTGCCTAGAGCTGCCACTGTCGAATACGACCTGTTCTGAAAGAATCATTTGTCATGCGATGGCGGTGTTGCAACTACGTTTTTGGAGCTTCTTTGGTTTTCCTTTGAGCAACAGTTTGGATTTGCTGGTTGCAGTTTAATTGTATTGTGTTTCTTTTTTAGTTTTGTTGTGCCGTTGTCTTCAGTGTTTGCTTGTTTTGTATTTGTTATTGAATTGTTTGACAACTAAATATCCTTTATTTCTGTGATTCTTTCAAAAGGACAAAAATCATAATAAATAAATTTTGTTTTTTTTAGTTGCAATATGCATATATAGAACTTATAATTATTCATAGGTTTCTCAGGGCGCTTTCATATCTAATATTTCAAATCTACTTTACAAAAAAACTTTTTTTCTCAAATTTATTATGTGAAACAACGACATCATTTCTCAAAAATAGTTTTTACAAGAGTGACATGTTTTAAAATTCTGCAGTCTTGTAAATGTTTCAATAAAACTACTCAAACAGTCATACAAATGAAGTGTCAAACTAGACTTGAGTGGATAAAAATTTTATATCTCTATTCAGAAGCCCAATAAAATTTTATCCAAATTTATTTCTTATGTAGGCAAACCGTTCTCTTACATTACGTAAAGATCATTATATCACTAATGCAGTATAATTAACTGTCAAAATGCGTCTCAACGGAATAAATGATATATGAATAACAAATTATTATTGATCTGGGTGAGTGCATGTATTAACTTACTTTTCATTCATAGTTTGTATAGATTTTTAAACGGTATTTTTCTACAATTAAATCATTTAACATGTTTAAGGTCTCGAACATGTGGTAATTACTTAGGGTAATGCGCAGGCGCTAATACGAAACCAAATTTGGATACGGACACTTTGGCTCTTTGATGACTTCATTTTGTAAAAAAAGAAAAATCAAAAGTCAAATACAGTAAGTTGATTTTATATTTATTTCAGCATATTTGTTTTTAATATTTATTCTTTATTAATTGGCTTGTAAATATTCCGCTTTCATTTTACGCATTAATCGTATATTAGATTAGTATATCTCGGCATTGGAGTTAAAATAGACATGAACTCTTTTTTTCTTCAGAACTTGAACGAACTTTCAAAACTTTTTTCAATCCTTACAGTATCGTGTTAGAAGTAAATGTGTTCGTATCAGACATTGCTTAGATTTTGATTTGCAGGAATATTTTTTATACTTGTAGAAATCAACCAAACTAGGTAAAACCCACGTATATTCGTCTTTCAAAAAAAAAAGAAAAAAGTGTTAAAACACCTTTATCTCTGCCCATTTCTACCAAAGCAACCCTAAATGAAACGTGGCTAGTAGCCATTATAGGGGACAGGTTTATAACAAGCAGCATGTGCTTTTGTCGTGTCACACGCAATTTTAATTTATGTAATAAGTTAACATGTTTCTGAAATAGTTGAATTTGCAGAACCATTTATTTTAAACTCCCTGCACCCAAAATCAGGTTCATTGCTGTTTTCACAATTAGATTTAATTCTGTAATTATTTTGTTCCTACCATTGTTGTTAGCCTTACTTGACCAACCTAAACGATTCACTGGCAACGCGTCAATTGTACTGCAACCAAGCAAGAAATACACGTACTTACCTTATCAGGATCATCTAAAGTTCGACGATGCCTTACTCTTTGAAGTTTAGTTGTGTTTTATATCTTTTTAGAATCTTCTTCGGTGCCGTTTGCTCTGCTTTGTTATTGTTATTTAGGTGGGGGTCGACTTTAAAATACCCATTTGGCATTTCTTTGCTTTACAGGTTTGTTTTGCCCTGCGATTTTTCTTGAGTATAATTTACATGCAATTCTTTTCGAATGCACATTTTTTTACATAACGTTTGTTCGTTTAATAAGGTTAATGTTTGATTACTTGCCTTAGCCGTTAAATGCGGATCTTTTAGCTTATGCATTAAAACTCTTATTCTGTATCGAACGAATCTCTTATGTGGTGCATGACAACTATCACTTCGAGCTATTCATCCGAGTAGTCCCATGGTCTAAGAGAGTCAGAAAATTGCTTAATGAAATGTTTCATGAGCTTTAATCAATCCCAATAACTATTAGGTCAGTAGTCCACCGGGCCAGGTTAATCAAATGTCGGCTTTGAGCTTTTTATGTTATATTTTTTTTTTCAGCTACAAGCTTAGTGCAACTAGTTTACACTACATCAGTAGCTCCCATGAGTATCCTTTGCGTATTGCATTTGCGCCAATTTTCAATGTATGCGATATTTCATTTGCGCCACTGAAAGTCTTCATTTGCGCTTTTCTCAGGTACCGAATATATTGAGAGTTTAGGACAGTTTTTCAGCGAGTTAATTTTATTAGATACGAGCAGGGGTAATGCTTATTATACAAGGTCAGAGCAAAAACAGATCGGTAGTCTGTGCGGTTTCGGTGTGATATTTTAAAGGTAGTGTCTTTAGTTTTGTATTTTGATTTTTTTTATTGCAGATATTGTGTTTTACATATTTGTAGACTGACATTGCTTTTAAAGGAAAACATACTTTTATATAATCATTTAATAAAAAAAATAATGAAAATGTCGAAACTTTATCTCTATTATTGGCGCTAATAAAACATTAACGAAAAGGCGCAAATGAAGTATGAATTGTGGTGCAAATGAAATAAAATTTTTGCGCAAAAAAAAATAATTGGCGAAATAGCAATGCACCGGCTTTCAACATCTCTCTTCCCCTATGCCCTACTGAAAGTCGGCCAAGGATAAAAAAAATTCTTGATTATCTTATAGACCTACAAAATAAAAAAAATAAGATTTACGAAAGTTGATTAGTCCATGGGTATTTTTTTTTACTAATTCAGTATCTTTTATGGCCAAAAAAATAATTTAAATTTAATTTGATTTGAATCCGAATTCTGTTAAAGAAGCGGAAAAACTTACGGAAAATAAAGGAAAGAGCTTTATTCAACTGTAACAATTTTTTTAGATTAGTTAAACAACCTCATCAAACAGTTTATCACACATTCTGTGTTTAAAAAATATCAAATCAATGTATTTAAAGTCTGAGCATATGTATTTTTTGTTACTTTACTTATTCTTTTATATTCGCCCCCCCTTTTTTTTCTTTTTTTCTTTTTTTTTTGGGGGGGGGGGGGCGTTCACGAGCCTATTCGAAAATAGATTTTGGCAATATTGTTTCTGACTTCTAGAAAGTATTAAAATTTACTCATCTAAAGACATATTTAGGGCTAGTTCTAGTGAAGGATCCAGAAATTTTCAAAAGGGAGGACGCACAATTCAAAAAAATCTTCTGGAACCTTTTGTTTTGTAAAGTTTCTAACCAAATATTCTTGTCAAACAGGAGGATGTGCGTCCACTGCACCGGTCCTAATTCCGCCTTTGAGTTCAATCATATTTTAACAAAGTTACAAAAATAACAATTTTAATCAAATACCTACCATAAATGTAAACTACATTACATGTAGCAACCAATCATTCGTTGAGCCCCTGATGGCGGACAGGATTGCAAATTGAATGATATTACCGAACACACCTTTCAAAACCATTTCGTTATTACAAATTTCAAGAAACGAAAAAAAAAATAGAATATTTTTCTCGGTTAAAAGTCCCCCGCAGTCAATATACTCGCCATTTATGATTATTTACTTTCAAAATGAACTTATTGACTCAACTCGTGTCCCTCATGACCTCACAGTATAACTTCATTGTACTTTTATATTTAATTGTCCGAAACAAAATACCTAATAATTATTATTTAAAATCAGAAGTTATTAAATTATCGGTTGAATAAGTAAACAAATTAGAAGTATTAACTGAATGTTATCCCAAGTCTAAGCAAGTCTGTGAACACTAGGGAGAAATCCAATCTGCCCATTCCATCCGTTGGTAATCGATTGGGCTACAGGTACAGACCATTAATGTCTAAAACTTTTCCTAATAAGTTTAATTATTTATATTTAGTTCTCTGTCATTTAAAAAAGTTAAATGTCAATGCTTTAGTCACGACACATACAATTTTATTATGTATCACATATACAATAATTGCATTTCAATTGAAAACCTACAGGTTTTGACAATCTTATTTAAATCTCGATCTCATTAAACTCTAAACTTTTGATGTTAATTTCAAAATGCACTTGTATATGTTGTTTGATATATTGAACTTAAGATTGAAAAGCCTAGATAAGTGCATGGATAAGAAGTGTTTGGTTTCGAACAAGCCAACGGTAAGATATCATAAGATCATCCCCCTTCTCCGATTGACACCGCTCTTCTGAGTTTAAGAGTCTTTTATCGTGACACCATGATTGTAGTAACTTACGCCTTCTACTTTTACTTGAACTATGGTCTCATAACGGTTAGTTATGCATATTATACAATTTAAGGTTTGGCCTTTTATTTTTCTATCCTTGATTCATGGAAAAACTTGGCTTTTTATATGTTACGTGTGGGTTGTGTAGTACTCGCATCAAAGAAATTAGTTTTTTAGAGTCTTGGGTTCTGCATGGTATCGGGTGGTCAGATAATAGTTCTACAGTGTTTTAAAGGTGTGTTTTTTAAAAAGTCATTTTTATTGCGAAAGTTATCCTGGAATAATTCTTTAAACTATAGTTTCTACAATTGAAGCTTTGGACTTCAAATCAATTCCAGTTTAGCTCTTTACATTTTGGATGTGGGTTAGATTATCAATCAAAGAAGATAAAGGCCGATGTACATGTATATACGACTGGCAAAACCAGAAAAAATTTTTTTGAATGCCTAAATGGAATATTTATTATCCATAGTCGTGAGGTAGGATCAAAATTCTTTGAAAAATTCAGGTGTGTATCTTTTGAAAGGGTAACATAAGAGTTTTCAGTGTTTTGGGAAAGTTGTTGTGGCATATTTCGGCTAAGCCAAACGAACTTCGTTTGTAAGCTACGTTTGTTCAATACTTGATAGATTATGAACGGCAAAAGGGTTAAAATTTTCATGGACAATGCATAAAACTAAAAATTATCAATCATCCTTGTTTGAAGAATAAAAACTGTTAAGGTGAATTTTATTTAATCATATATACTTTATCATTAAGAATATGCCATTCTTAAAGTGAAAGTTTCTGTAATAGGTAACATTAATAATAACTAAAATATCCTTAAATTTCCTATTGCATTACTTATAAACCAACAAGATTACATAATAGTGTGGTATTTATGGTGAGAAAATTATCAATCTTGTTATATGCCTATTTCATGGTCCTTCATGGTAAGTCTTTGCTTTAATATGTGCATGCATATGGCTATGGTAAGGTTATTAAAAAATCTGGTTTTGTATGGAAGGGTGTAATACCAAGTAATTATATTGAATATCTATCAATTTCTCACAGTTTGAATTTTAAACGTGAGACCTGTAAAATACATTTCAACATTTATTTGCGACCGCAAGGCATTTCGTCTCAAGGTAATTCATCTTCGGTAAAATGATATTTTATGCATATGATATAAAATGGAGCAGTATTAACTTACTTTTAAAATGAGAATAAAGGGACAACGTGTAGCATTAATGTGTTGAGCAATTACTTCATAATTGAATTTTGTGCATTTACGTTAAACATAAGAAAAGGGACCCTATTAACGATTGTCCTTTTAGGTTTGTGCTCATGACTAGAAAGATTTTAATACGCGATATTTATTGTTCAACTGTCACTTTTTAAAACATCATTCCGTTTGAAGTTATTTGATCTTAAATAAGTGACAGTGGGACATTTCAAAATACTATTATATATTATTCCTTTTTTATGGTATTACGTATGTGCTGGTTCCATTGACAATAAAAAAAAAGGCCGGCTCATGGATAATGCGGTGACGTGAGGTAGGAAATTAGAACTCGTTAAAGATAATGGAAATAATGGTTCATGGTCCTTAGGATTAGTTTAAGATCCAAAAACAAGATTTTTTCCCTTGTGAACGTTTTTTGTCAATGTAAATTTGTTAAGGCTCCTTCAGATTAGTTTAAGATCCTATTTTAATTTCGAGATGTTTTTTGCTTGTGAACGTTGTATAAGTGGCTTAAAGGCTGCATTGCAATTTCGTCTTTTTCAAAATTGTCCTGCCATTTGATAATCAGCCAATCGCTTTTTTTTATCAAAAAACGGAAAAAAGTCGTGAAATTTTAAATTTACTTTTCGAATTACATTTTGCAAAAAATGCAGGGTACAGAAAGAAAGGAGAGTCTATAGTCAGTATGTATAAAAATTTCAAATTTACAAAAAGTAAAGAAAAAAGACAAATAAATCGATTTTTAAGGGAGAGGGTAACCCGAATAAAACAGTCGTTACATTTCACTCCCTGTTTAAGTTTATTCCTTCAAATACCTTTTTCCCTTTTAGGTGCCGAACATCTTTTGAAATCATACGGTATATGTTATACTAGCAAACATAAATTATAAAATTTGAATGAAGCTTTTAGGTTAACGGTTTCAGGAACAAACTTTGAATGATTCGACCTCTGTAGGGGTTAGTTATTTCTTTACATGGTCATCGTCCTCTTTTTAATACCACACTTAATAATTTATAAATGTACTCAATGTACTAATTTACATTGATTAAACGAAAACATAAATTTATGAACTTGATAAAAAAAGTACCAATTAAACTTCTGTGATTTTTCAACCGTGATGACGGTTTTCCATTGGCTTTTTGCCTTACGTAGGAAAACGGCAATTACTCCATGTGTTGGAATTCTGGTGATAAAGCCAATCAAGCATGACCATTACTTCCGGTTAAAACAATTAACTGTAAAAGCAAGGAGGTAATAAAAGTAAATAAATTATTTAAGTGGTATTGTGTTAGTACTTGCTTATAGCTTGTTCTGACGGCTGCTCCTCTAAAAAGCTAATTACGTTCCCACTAAGCGTGCCGACTTTTTGTTCGACCCGGATTCTTATCATTATTATAAAAAATCGACTTGCTCCGTTAGATTGTAAAATATGAATGAAGTTTGTAAAGAGGCGTGTGGACATTTTGTTCGCAGGATCGACTTCATAACAGTAAGTCAATCGATGTTTTGTTTTAAATTTGTCTTACTTTATTTTCAGTGTACCTAATGATCAAGTATTGATGACTTATTTATATAAATATTACGGAAAATATTCATTACTGTTATTACATTTTTAACTATATTATTTTCTGTAAATTTGACTAATTTGGTTATCCACAGGGTCATCATCTATAGATTATACAATTGGTCAATCTATTAAAATATATAGATGAACTTCTTACACTATTGCTTGAATTTTAAATTAGACTTGATTTTTTCAAAAGCATCATTTATCTATGAAGTCGATTTTAGATTTAGACATTCCTAAATTCTTAATTTCATCCTAAGCTTCTCTTTAATAGTATGTTTTGTGAACATTAGGGATAGGCAATGCGCTGTCTGTGCTATATACCATTCCTATAATTGCTTCCCTCGCACATAAAATTTCTCGTCGGCAATTTTTTGAAGTTTAACAGAGACATACGATAAGTAATAGTTAGTTTTATTTAAAGTAAAAACTTCTAGAACATGTTGCAATAGACGATTTAGAGCTATTATTTAAGAAGTATATTTAAGTATGGAAGGACCCGTAGGATCCCGATGAAGGCTAAATTGTCTTTCTCCAGTGGAGGTCAAAACTGCCCAGTCTGATTGGCCTTGCGTCCCTATTTCCTCCACATCAGCATCTCTTCTTGTTCATTTGGTTATCCCTTTTATGTGTATATCCCTGATACAACCGAATCAGGCTGCTTGGGAGTCAAGCGATAACTAACTAATATTTAATAAAAGATGCTGAAAAATGGTACATGTATTTAGAATAATCAATAGAAAACTACTGTTTTATTGTCGCTTTCACATTTCCAGATACTCTAAAGCCATATCTCAACTTTTAAAGTTGGTACGATACCAAATGACATTTCTCCAGATTTTAATGAAAATTAACAGACATGCATTTCTTAGTGATATACATCCGAATGTGAAATAAAAAAATTGTTTCACGGACCTAATCAAAAAGGACATACGATACCCAAATTATGACAAAAAAACCAACATACTATTCCTTGGAAAATTTGCAATACATTGTTGTAACATAAAGGATATGGCACGGATCCGTTTTGAACATGGGAAATGAAGGAGCTCCTATGCTTACAATACAAATAATTATAAACCAATTTTATTGTACCACTTGATGTCAATTTAATTCTAATTATATACAGATCACATGTGCAAATGTACCCAAATGCTTAAGTTTTCTTTTGAATATTTCTGGTTGAACTGTCACACATGCAAATTATTAAGTTTTAATTTGAATCTGCTCTAATAGATATCATCTTAGTTTCGTTATTAATAGTTTAACCATATTAAAATAGTAAATTGTAAGATTTTCAATATGTTTTTAGTACAGATATGTATATAAGTTTGCCTTGTTGACACTTAATTTATCAAAATTATTATACCGTGGTGTAGGTAAGACAAGCATTTTGCAAGTGCTTTTGAATTAAACCTGATTTGTCATCTACTTAGACAAGTGCATTGTTGTAGAGCAACCTTTCTTAATCAAATTCAGGTGGTATGATTATCATAATACCTGCATAAAAGCCCAATTTAGGAACGCTTTCAGTATACTGATATTATTTGTGACAAGGAATTTTTGTTATTGATATTTCGGTAAGCATGTCATTTAGTCAAATCATTTACCAAAATTATTAAGTTGTTTGAAAATTCAACTAAAGGACTCGCTCGAATTGACCATTGCTATCCTTACAAATATCATGTACATGTTTTTAGATATCACATATAGATATAGTGTTTGTAATAAGAGTTCTCTTGGTGTCTATGTGTTTTGAGTCCTGTCTACAGCACGGCATTGATACTGAATATTCGAAAAATAGTACAATAATTTCTTATACGATTTAAACGTATTCCCACTGAAATGTGCCTTTGACATTGATTTGTCTGAATCTTCTTTCCCTCATTTTCTTTATGTTACAAAAGCATCATGTCGATTGGAAACAGCTGTACATATACAAATGCTAATATTTTTATCCATTAATTTAAGTCAAGGTTGATCTGCCGAAGTTCATGTATTGCTCAGTCCTGTAATAATAAATACTTGAATCGTCTGGCTAGAATGCTGAAAACCACAAACCGTAGCGATGCACATTACTGTGACAGGTGAGTTTCCTTGCACACTAAAGACCACTGCTGCAGGTTTCGATAAGAGTAGGACCCACCCGTACAACCCCATGCAGTAGGTTTAATTGTCTGATCATACCCATCCTCTCTTTTTATTGGCAGTCAAAAGTCTTATCCCCGATTTGCATTGTGTCCCCATTTCCTCCACTTCATCATCATTTCATATTCATTTTATCACCCCTTGATCTTCCTGGTATAGCCGATATCGTGCTGTTTAGCAGTAATGCAATAACTGCATACAACGCACTAACTCTTTTGCTTAACTTGAGTTCGTTATGTTTTTGTACCTTCTATGATTTGGTAATACAACAGCTATTTTCTTTGCAACTCGCCTTTTCATGCCATTTTTTGAATGCTAAAATGTTTTACAGTAGACATGGGAGAGTAATACCGTTATTGTAAAAAAAATAAAACAAAGCGTTGTTCGACAAAAATATTTCTCATACAAACCGCTTTTATTATGTAGGCGATTTAGAATTGTTGTTAGGTAGAACTCTTTCAAATGTCTAGATTTTTCTTTGACAAGTAACTGAATTACGTAATTGCAGATGGTAGATTGAAGCTTATTCAATTAAAATACAAAAGTTAAGACATTTTACCAAACACAACAAGTTACGTGGATAGAAACGAGTAAGATGTGAATCCAGACGTCGCTTTCAGATTTCTTTTATCTCAAAATTACAATTTAAAGTTGTTACATTTTATCTCTTTGTACCCCTGTCATATGGATTTTTGTCTTTTCTAACAAGGCTACTCAAAGTCACTAAAGAAGAACAATATGCTTTTAATATGCATTTACCTGGGTCAGGTAATTTTAAATGTGTCAAATAGTTCTTATTGCTAAGTGTATATCAATATCGGATTGACTAAATGCAAACATACAACAAAAGACAATAAATATTAATAAAAGTCCTCCTGCAAAGAAAAATTCGAATTTAAATTCAATGTAAGCACTCACAATTCAAAGTATATTCCATTTGAACAATTTATACATTGAATTAGTGGGAATGATTTAAGAGATGGGGAAACGAACCAGGAATTAAGTTACATAAGATTTTAAAATGGACAATGGCAAACCACAATTAAAAGGAAAAATAAATCAAGAAATAAAATTATGGTACAAATTATTTTGGACATTAAGGATGATCACTGCATGGTCAATTTTTGAGTTTTCTGTCAGATTTTCGAAATCCTCTGGATGTTACCATCAGAATATAGATAACATTTTTGCCCAGTAACCCCCTAATTTCGTTTGATAATAGGGGTTATTGGGTCATTAGGAGAAAATATACAAAGTTTGAAAAAAATTCTTGTTACTTCTTTATAGAATTTTACACTAAAACAAGTCTAATACTAAATCTATAAAAAAAAGTCAGAGAAAACCTCTTCCCGCCAAATTTTCAATGCTTTTAATATCTCGAAAACGAGTCCAGCAACATGTTAATTTCTTAAGCTTTTTGTACCTTTAACTATGGTCTATCCATCAAATATATAAATCTAGATTTATACCTTCAAGTTGTTATTTTCATACTGACCAGCGAACATCATTAAGTCAGAGGCAAAAAAAGAAAAGAGCAAAAAAAGTCTGCACTATGCGACAGCATATTAACCGGCAAAGTGATAAGGATATCATAAATTACATCTCAAATTGAAGGATAAACAAAGAAAGATGTATACCCAGTGCTATGGTTTACAGTAACCGAATCAACCTTGTTTACAGTAACCGAATCAACCATGTTTACAGTAACCGAATCAACCTTGTTTACAGAAACTGAATCAACCATGTGAACATTGGCATAATCCTTTTTAACCCCATACTATAGGAAAGTTGTCTCGTACTTGTGTTAAATGAAATATAAAGTTTAATTCTGTTTACTACAAAGGGTCACCAACACACGCATCAGTTCCAGTCTTTCATCATGTTTCTATGGATGTTAATCCTTAACGTCCATGTTGACTATATGACCGGGTAACTTATTTGGAGTAAAAACCTCTGGACAATAGCCAGTTAGGCCAATCCCTGCTATATGTTCTACTTCTACAAGTACTGGCTAGGGTCAACTTTAGAAACTGTACTTTTGTAATATGATTCTAGTATCCTTAATCGTAAGATTATCTCTTAGCGCTTTATATTTAGAAACCATATATTAAAAAAGCACGGACATGTAGGGTAATACAAAAATCTGTTGTTTTTTTGGATATAGCCGGGTTAAAATCAAGGGTCAATGGGTTAAAAGTAAAGTTCCCTTTTAGCATAAAAGAAACGAATGAAAATATATTAAAAGTTAAAAAGTAAGATCATGTGGACTAATACGAAAATCTGTTTCTAGGCTGAAAAAGTCAACAGCACGGGTCAGCAAATTAAGACTAAGTCCGAATTTGGCATATGTCTATTACCGGTAATTGATCCTATTTCGAATGTGTCGAAATAATGTATACAAGTAGTACTTAACCCATTTCGGCATGTTCGGAGATGATGATTTTGGCAACAGACAATGTTTGATGTCTTGATGTTGGTGGCATTTTCTCATTTTATTTTGAAGTTGTGCAATAATGCAAGAAAAGAAACTGTGTTGTTTCCTCGATATTTGAATATTTCGAGATAATTGTGGTTTCCATCATTGACTTGATTAGCTAACAGGCTTATTTTCTTCTCTTTATAGGGGAGGGGGCTTCTCTTAAATAACAATTTGATTCTTTACTTATTCAACATATTTTGATAAATGAAATAAACATATTTACATGAACATTAGGATACAAGAATGCTCTCTTAACCTAGTCACCACTGAGGTCTTATCTCCAACCCCATTCTTAAGATTAAAGAAACTATTTTGTCAGCGGATAGGACTTAAAACAATTTATAAAATATACGAACAAAGTCAAATCGCGGCGATGCAATAAACTTTTTAATCTACTTGTTTCGATTTTACATAACATGCGTATTAAATTATTAAATGTATACTTTAAATACCTTATGAAATGTTAATATGCAATGACTAATGATATTCGAGGTGGCCAATTTTAAGTAATATATTCAATAATCAAACAAACGAATATAGAAAGCACTACACGACTGGCCTTCGCTTAGATTTTTATTGACTGTTGTTATCTAGATGTGCAAGGTAGGAAATATATTTAATAATCAAATTAATATAGAAATATGATATGATTTGATATTTAAAGCTTTCTTTCATCTCAAAAGATCATGAAAGTATTTAGTCCACTAAAAAGCTTATTAATATTTTGTTTTATTTTTGGTTTGTTTGAGGCACAGTTAAGCAAAGTTTATTATTATTATTTAATGATGCAAATATCAAAGCAGAAATTCAAACGGGAATTTCATATGATTACTAATTTATAAGTGATATTAATTGTTTAACAAAATATTTGAGTAACACTGAAGAAAAAAATTGCATGTTATACCACCGCGATAGTAATTTTGTTATCATGGTTATGGCGTAGATGTTCTAGTCTCCCTGTTGTAGTTTGACCGATTGTTATAAAATTTTGATGTGATGTTTCAAGCAACTAAAGGAAGCCTCTTATGTATTTGGAGTTTATGGCCATTCCTTTACAGCCAAATGGATGAAATGACGGAAACTGTCGTACAATGTCGGTTTTCGGCTCACATGCAGTCCTGTCTTAATGAACCATGTTCTTTTTTAAGTCCCCTAATTGAAAACGTTAATTTTCAATAAGGATGTTTAGGCTTCACTTCCTATTTTGTGTCCACAACTCCGTCATTTGTTCTGTTGCCGTTTGTAACTCCCAGAAACAAAAAGATGGCCTCGAAGATGCAACTTTGACATGATAACGGTTTTTGTTAGTTTTACTTTTCAATAATTAAAAAAGTAGCTGTTCAAATTTAAATTAAGCTAGACACATGTAATTATCGTAGTTGCGGAACTAAATCGGTAAACTATTCAAAAAGTTGATGATGTAATATGTAGTTTAATTTTTACGAAGTTATTTTATTTAATTGCAAAATGGCAGTAACCCTATTTGCATTTCCGTGTCTATGCAAATTTATATATCATATGTAAAATCATGCAAGGTTATATCAAATATGCAAGTGTCACAGTATTAAAGTTTAATCATTTTTTTTTATTTTATTTAGGCTTGCAAGTTTTAATAATAAAACCCTCTAATGCTCGCTTACTCGCGAGGTCCGCCAAATCATCCAGCTAGAGACTTACGTCCCCTCTTGTGTATATCCTGCAATGCTTATTCCCGACAATCATACATTTATTTGAAAATTTTATTATTTTTCTGTCTTTGCAGATGCTTTAATAAGTTATGGTAGTAAAGATTTATGACATAAAAATACTTGAAATTATGATTGAAAAGTTTTCAATTATTTTATGATATAAAATTGGGTTAATGCAAATACTTTTTTCATTGCCATGAAATGTCGTTTTAAGCACAGTTTGATGGCTTTGTTATTTTATACCTTTTATAAATTAAGGATATTCAAGAGTTTTACTGTTATTTGTAAATAAATACCCGGATTTCGATACAAATCTGGAGTAATTAAGAACGTTTTACTTCTTTATCCCTGGTACATTGCTTCTATAATGGAGGTTTTTATAGCTTAAAATGTCACGTTAGTCGCTTGCGAATTGTCAAAGAACACTACAGTAGGCCTAGGTTCGATAAGTGTTGGGCCCGAATGGTCTCTTGCAGTTTACATTGTAATTTTTTGACCTTACTATTTCTTTCTC
Organism: Arcuatula senhousia; assembly: GCA_963971305.1. Classification (NCBI taxonomy): domain Eukaryota; kingdom Metazoa; phylum Mollusca; class Bivalvia; order Mytilida; family Mytilidae; genus Arcuatula; species Arcuatula senhousia. Next base: position 55,224,511 of record OZ020304.1, read on the forward strand.
ATTCTAGTGGCAGTCAATACTTGATTGCTCGATATGCCCTGTGTCCCTATCCCACTTTTTATACTATATATTTATAATTCATTTTCACAAATTTTGGACATAATCGTTTGTTCATCTCAATATATATTTTTGAATTAGATTAAATAGGTGTATATTTGCAAGCCGCGACCCAATCTGATAAATTCAGACCCACCAGTTGTTTCCTACTGCCCCTGCATGGAAGTTCTGAAGATACCCCATTGTACTCTCTGTTCGGTGACCTTTTGGCTTGACAGCCTTCCAGATTTTAAACTGATTATTTCTTATGATAAATCCAGTTTATTCCGAAAAGGTCATCTGTCTTCAGATCTAACGTCACTGGTGTGCTAAAGCAAGCCAAGCAGGAGCTGCTTAACATTCCGAAGCACCTATAGATTCACTTTTTACTCGCGTTACGAGATGTGTTTGCGTTGCTAATTGCTATTCAGTTGCTTTTGACATGTGTTTTTGTGTTGTCTGTTTCTTTGTGCTGTTTTCGGTCGTGTTTTGCCCCATGGAACTTTTGACATTGGGATGTCTTTATTGTTACCTTTTTGCTTCTATCATGCTGTAACAGTAAAATACAATTGATAGATCTAATTTTATCAGATAAACCGATGCCCAGTGTTTTCTTTTTTTTAGGAAGGTCGCTTTTTTCTTTCTCTCTTTTCTGATGCGAGACCGAATGACGTTTCTGTTGGCCAAAGGGCAAACGAATACCAAGAAATCATTTTCTCTCAAAACATATATAAATATATACATATTTTATATGTCATTAAAAAGGTGCGGGGTGTTTTTTCTCTCAAAAATATCATTAAAGATGAACGGAGACTGAACTTTCTGCTTTTAACATTCCATCAAAATACATTGGTCTCATATTTTTCAATCATCACGAAGACAGCTCTACTTATATCAGATGGTCAATTTTCATTTTAAAAAAGGACACACAAAAGAGCCACATGCCATAAATCAAACCTATTAAAATCAAATATTAAAATTTAAGTCGAATTAATTGTTTGGAAGGCGTTTGTTTGCTTTGTTTGTGGTCTTTTCCCATTAAGAGTTGATTGAATATCAGGTCACTGAAGTGATAAGTGACATTTAGGTGTCGTATTTCTGATCCATTAAAATCTGTTGGCTTTTAAGAATTAATCGGAATCTACACCATTATCTCTTGAGTGGTCTAGACCTGTACTTTAATTCTATGTGTAAACAACTGGTCTTTTAAAAATTGTCTGCGTAAATAAAATTCTATTTAAAACTTTTTATTAGTTTTTATCAGTTTTTAATTTGATATATGTTGGTTAGTTAAGAGATCATATTTGAGACCATATGTCCATGAGTCTGTCCGGTTAAAGCGAACAGTCGGTTGTGAATTGCTTAACGGGACTGGCTACAAAAACCAAGGTCCGTGTTTTGAAATTTGTCAGAAGTGAAACTTTGTGGACCAATTTCAGACTCCCTCTCTTAGCACCATTTGGAAGGATCCCACAGTTTCAGAAAGGTGGCCACTTGTATTGGGAGAGCAATAACCTATGCAAGTTTAAGTTTTTTGTAAAGTTCGATCGCGATGTGACTTTTTCATTTTATATTGGGTGGCTTAATTATTTTACCCCCACTTCGAAGAAGGGGATTTTACTGTTTTACCATTGTCCTTCCTTCCGTCTGTCCGTCCCTAACATAATTTTCGTCGCAGTTATCTAAGCACATACATGAGGTAGAGGTCTAATATTATGTGTACAGCTTTATATGCTACCATATGGTGTATATCTATTTTGTTTATCCTAGGTCATCTTCTTTATCGAATGCTTTAACTTTTTCACATAATATACATACATGCAAAATTTCCACCACAGTTTTCTAAACAACTGCATGACAGAGAGAGAGATCTCATATTCTGTGTACAGCTTTATCCTATAGTACCATATGTCGTATACAAATTTTATACTCCTAGGTCATTTACTTCCTGTGTACCGAATATTTAGGTTTTTCACATAATATACATATATGCCAAATTTCTGTCACAGTTTTCTAAGTAACTGCATAACATAGAGGTCTGATAATTTGTGTACAGTTTTATCCTATAGTACCAAATGATGTTTTCCGATTTTATGCTCCTAGGTCATCTACTTCCAGGTAACCGAAAACTTAAGTTTTACGCCAGGCATAATCTTAGGAGCAGGGGTATCACTTGTGAGCATCAGCTCACAGATTTACTTGTCATTTATTTTATTTTTCCCGATAGTGTACATATTAATGCTGTCCTTGTAATGTTGCTTTGTGGTTTTGTCAGGACATGCCTACTCCATCTCCATCTCTATTTTGCCAATATTAATCTTATGTCTTCTGTTTCCCATAAGTAAGCAGGATTATTCTCAATCGGACAGTTTGTGTTTCAATAAGCATTGACAAAATATTTAAGCTAACCGCCCTGTATGGTTCAGGTGCGTCGAAAAGGGCGAAAAACACCAACACACACGCGCAAATCTGGTTTGCTCTTCGGTTAAACCGGAGTCTGTGTTGATTATTGAGGTTTGTATGTCATTGTCTTTAGTATTTGTCTGTTTTGGTTTTTTTGTCACTCACATTGTAATTTATTTGTTTGAGTCTGACACTGCTGTAAGAACATTTAAAAAATTCTTTGAATAGACATTCCATTAAAATCGATCTTAGTTTTTAACCTTGAAATTACTGACTTTATTTTGTTGATTTTAAGCATTTGGAATATAAAGTGTTAGCCATTTTCAATTAATTTTATTTATATTTACACACGACTATCATTAATCTTGAAATAGCTTAATACTTAAATTTTTCTATAGATATCCATATAATATTGATATTACATATTATATGTATTGTTGATGAAACGGTCGTTGGTCATTCGCACAAATCTCAAATGGGATATCTCATTTATTCAAGGTAAATGGTTTAATATAATACTATTTCAATTAAATCTTTGTCAATCCGGATTACTTTTAGAAATTCTAACCTAAAACTAAAATAACGGATTTTCACTTTTAAATATTTAAAGAAGAAAGGAACAAGAGGTTTTTTAATTGTCTTTATGTAAGGAATAAGCCGTCTTAAAAAAGAAAGAAATTTATTTCAGTTAGAGTAGATTTTTAAACAGGTGCTTTTATTATTTGTAAATGATTCTGTGTATTTGGAGAGTTCACTGGTTTTTTTTTCTCATTTGCCTTGTGGAAGCACTTTTTTTCCAAGTGTTGAAAATAACAGGATATCATATAAATTGAAAATAGATAAAAATTAAGTAATAAACAACCGGAATATTGACAATCTGAATGACAAATACAGGTACGTAAGCATTGCGCATATAGGGAAATATGTACATGTATTTATTTGTTTGTTTGTCTGTTTGTTTGTTTGTTTGTTTGTTTGTTTGTTTGTTTGTTTGTTTGTTTGTTTAAATAGATTAATTGTTCTTTTTTTTATTTTGTAGATTGATAGTGTAAACAACCTAAGATGGATCTGTCGAAATAGTTTTTGAATTTTCTTCTGGGATATAACAAATATTCGCAAAAATGCCATCAAAATCAAAAACAGAAAACCAAAGTTTTCCACCAATATCAAGTCGACAGAAATTCAGTACATCTAGTTCTGAACTTGATCAATGTACAAACTCGTCACGTGCTCAGGAGAGCCAACAAGACACTGCACGTGCGTCTGAAAGTCCTGTATTTAAGCTTCCGACAATAGAGCGTACAAAATCAAGAAGCATTTCAACCCTTTCAACGCCCAGTACTAAAAGTACACTCGGGTCACGACAGTTGACACGTGAAAAATTCAGCAGACGATCGTTATGTCGCTCGCCAAGTTGCCCTTCAAATCTAGGATTTTCAAGGTCAAATTCGAATGATGTTTGTGATAACGGAGTTTATGATCATTTTCCACAATACGAAGAGGACGAAGAGGACATTAAATTACCGGATATATTCAGAAACACATCACCGCGAATGTCGCCTCGACATTCAAGTCTTGGAAATAAGTGGGAACCGGATAAGAAAAATGGCTACGTTTACAGCCTCCGGAAAAACGATTCATTTCATGACAATTCAAATGAAAATCAAAACACGGAACAGCCACAAACTCATGCTTTATTGCTACCATTAAGAAATGTAGACAATGTGTCAAGATCTAAAAATAAGAAGAAAAAGAACAAACTGCATAAAAGTAAATCGGAAGGTGTCGAAAGCAGTTTAGGGGGTCGATGGAGTGGATTCGAAAACGACCAAAATCAACTTAATGGTTCCAAAGAGTGCTTAATAGAAGGATCTTTAACTGAGAGACAAGTCGATATGATCAGCGCAAGAAAAATGAAAAAGTGGATGAAGCAACATCCTCCTAAGGAGGGACAAGTTAAAGCATAACATTTGCTCAGTAGATAGATACTGCATAATGTCGGGATGTGTGCAAATAAAAATTCTGTGATACCCGTTACTAGGTTTATTGTTATAAAGTATTCTTTTAAGCATTTATGGTAAACCTTTCATTGTTGACTTTTTGTATATAGATATTGCCACTCGGAATGCCTCGTTGTTGCCGATGTCTATTGGTGCATAGTATTATTATTATTATATCGCGCGCGTATGAATGTATGGTTTTAGCACAGTATTATTGTAAAGCATGCAATGTTTTCTGTTTCATTATGAAATGTTTGGAGTATTTCTCCATTAAACAGATCAACTTTATGTTTTACTTGTTTTTAAATAATATGTCCTGATCTGCGTAGTTTATTACTGAATTATTAAATAATTTACATTTACTAGCATTCTACATCTCATCGTTTTTCTGCAATCAGCATTCTTCAAAAAAAAAGTTCATAACATTTCATAAATCAAAGTTAAAAAAATATCCAGGTGCGCATGTATTTATTGGTGAAAAAAGCTCAACATATGCGCTCTAGTCAAAAGTTTGAAAATGCTTAACACCATAAAATATCAAGACAATTCCATCAAATCCTTATCTGATGGGAGGGGTTTTAAAAATAAACCTTTTTGCATTCATGTATTTTATCGCCTAAATATCCCACTTGATACAAAATAAGGATCTTTGTGTTCATTTGATGAACTTGTCTGCCTTTTGCAGTAGCCTAACTAAATGTATATATGTTATTCTGTTTAGTCGGTATACATGTAAACCGTCGCTGCATTCTTAAAATCTAGCGTTTATAAATGTATTAATGTGTTAATATTTATACAAATTAAGTGAACTGTCGTTTAAAAAACTACATGCATTCAATATAATGTGGACGGCATTTACGTACCAATACTAATGTAAGTTTATTTTTATCTCAAATGATGTAAGAACAAGTGGTTCCAATATTCATGACTATTTTAAACGTATAGAACTATTGAAAGTATCAAGCGCTGAAATATGCTTCGTGAACATTCTTTAAACAAGAGGCTCCCAGGAGCATGAATCGCTCACCTGGTCTTGCTGTCAATACTATGAAAACTTTTGTATAGCTATATGAGCTGAATGTTTAAGCAAGAAAAAGCTTTTCTCTATCTGCAATAGTTTTCATTCTAAATAAGCAAAAAACACTATTTTTCAACTTTTATGGGGCTGTAACCCCTATAAGGAGTCACCTGACAACTTCGACCCTACGGAAACTTTTGTAGAGCTAGATGAGCTGAACATTTAGGCAAGCAACAGCTTTTTTCTACTTGCAATAATTTTTATTGTATGGGCCAAAACACTATTTTTTGCCTTTAAGGGGCTGTAACCCCTACAAGGGGTCATCTGACAACTTCGACCTTTAATATGGAGACTTTTGTAGAGCTTAATGAGCTGAACATTTAAGCACGCAACCGCTTTTCTCTATCTGCAATAGTTTTCATTCTTTAGGCCAAAAACATGAAAAAAACGATATTTTTCACCTTTAAGGGGCGGTAACCCCTATAAGGGGTCATCTGACAACTTCGACCCAATGGAGACTTTTGTAGAGCTTTTGATTCTGAAGAGCCTTCGGATTTTTTTCTATCTGTTATGGTTGCTTATTTATAAGTCATTTTAAATGATTTTACCCTATGTTCTATTTTTAGTAACAGCGGCCATGTTTTTTATCGAATCATTTAACAAGAGGCTCCCAGGAGCCTGAATCGCTCACCTGGTCTTGATGTTGACCCTATACTTTTGTAGAGCTAAATGAGCTGAACATTTAAGCAAGCAACAGCTAATCTCTATCTGCAATAGTTTTCATTCTGTAGGCCAAAAACATGAAAAATCACTTTTTTCAGGGGCCGTAACCCCTATAAGGGGTCATCTGACAACTTCGACCCTGCGGAGAATTTTGTAGAGCTAAATGAGCTGAACATTTAAGCAAGCAACAGCTAATCTCTATCTGCAATAGTTTTCATTCTGTAGGCCAAAAACATGAAAATGGCTATTTTTCAGGGGCCGTAACCCCTATAAGGGGTCATCTGACAACTTCGACCCTATGAAGAATTTTGTAGAGCTAAATGGGCTGAACATTTAAGCAAGCAACAGCTAATCTCTATCTGCAATAGTTTTCATTCTGTAGGCCAAAAACATGAAAAATCACTTTTTTCAGGGGCCGTAACCCCTTAGTCTGACAACTTCGACCCTATGGAGACTTTTGTAGAGTTAAATGAGCTGAACATTTAAGCAAGCAACAGCTAATCTCTATCTGCAATAGTTTTCATTCTGTAGGCCAAAAACATGAAAAAATGCTATTTTTCACCTTTAAAGGGCCGTAACCCCTATAAGGGGTCATCTGACAACTTTGACCAAATGGAGATTTTTGTAGAGCTTTTGATGCTGAATCAGTAGCGTGGCCTCAGATTTCCTCTATCTCTTATACTTTTTGATTTATAAGCCAAAAACAGTAGTCTGACCCCCCTAGTCTATTTTTAGTAACGGCGGCCATGTTTTTTATCGGATCAAAAATCAAAACACAAGTTTGGTGCAGGACACCCTAAGGATCATTCATACCAAGTTTCATTAAATTCTGTTTGGTAGTTTCAGAGGAGAAGATTTTTGAAAAATTGTTAACAGACGACGACGACGACAGACGACGACAGACGACGACGACGACAGACGACGACAGACGACGACGACGACAGACGACGACGACGGACGCCAAGTGATGGTAATAGCTCACATGGACCTTCGGTCCAGGTGAGCTAAAAATGAGGATCGTTTGTTGCCAACATGTCATATATCATTCCTGCAAAGTTTCAGTAAAATTGGTTCAGTGGTTTCAGAGAGATTTTTGAAATTGTTAACGGACGACAGACGACGACGGACGCATAGTGATGGCATAAGCTCACATGGCCTTTGGCCAAATGAGCTAAAAAAAAAACAGATCTATCATATATATATAGTAAGCCCCGCCTTTTCACGTTTTATCGGTGCAATAAAACTGACAACGCAACGCTGGAGGTCGCCTGACTTGCTTTGTCGAATACAAGAACAAATAATGCTGAACAAATCATTACAGGCAAGTGAAAGTGTTTATTAATTTTATATAATGTTATTATTTTCAACTACTAGTAATTAAAAGTATATTTTTCTACTAAGGCTTCCCAAATTTGATTGCATTGATATGAATTTACTTGAGTGATAATACCAATACCGGCTAGAATTTTTTCTACAACGTGGACTGATTTAGACAGAATTTTTAAGCCTAAGCAGATTATAGCATTTTAACAATATATGAATGTTTAAATACCGAATAAAAGTAGTTTAGTATTACTCCATTCTAAATCTATTATATCAATTCACTTTATAGAAATGTTTATATTTTATATCAAAACAATATTTAAACACTCAAAGTGTCTCCAGATTTTAAAAATGTATTAGAAAGTACATATGTCGTTACGTCAGTTGGACCAACGCATGGCTTAATTGCTTACACGCTCAGCTCATTTCAACAAAACCTAATCAGACAGATAAATATGATGTAGGGGTGTGATTCAGAATGAAATATCAAAGAACAGATGAGTAGTTTAATTACAATTACAAAAGTTGATGAGTAATTAAATTGCAATTACAAAAGTTGCTTTTGTTTCCTTTTCATAAAATTTGAAAACAAATATATGTCATGTATGTTGAGTTTAAAAAAATGTCTTCGGTTACTATTTACCAGTACGAACTTCAATATACAGTTGGCACCCAGGGCATTTTACCTGGAAGGTACAGAAGAACTAAACCATTCTGCATGAAATAGACTGATTATAGATCTTTACATGTAAATTAATTGAATTGAGACTTAAAGTAGAACCTATGGTTATATACGAAATAATTACATTTTTTACATTCAAATCAACAAACAGACAAAAAAGCTTGGTGTTAGACATTTGAGACAACACAACAGATTGAAGCAATTTTGTTATTTTTACGCAAGCCGACAATAACAACAACAAAAAAAACCAACGAAGCAACTGCAAGAAAAGCAAGCTGAGAGCAACAGAGATAGATACAGATGCTGATAAACGACTAGCATTTTCTCCTTGGGTGAGTGATTTTGTGTTTACGCCCTGGTGACCTTTTATAGGAAAGGAAAAAATGTATTAAAGGTGGTAAACATGAAAACAATGATAAAATGAGCATGAAAAGATGCTTTGCAACAACGTCAAGGGGTGTGATGGAATACAAGAGAAAGTGAATTTGAAGACCATTGAAAGGGAGGAGAGAGTTGGGAAGAAACGAAAAATTTAGAGATAGCACACAAGCTATTTGGCGGTTCACAAAGAGGTCGTTTATGGGCGATAGACGTTGCACTCTCCAGACACATTTGTCTATACTTTGATCAGCGTTTAATTTTTCCATATTAAGGCTTGACAACCCTTGCAAACGAAGGACAGCCTTTGCGGCTTCCGATGACAAGCTGGGCTGTGCCGTGGACCTTTTCGACTATCGTGATCCGCACGGTGTGCTCTAACTCGATTCAAATACTGACGATGAGAGGTTACTCCTTGAAATATACATAGAGCATGCCTAATTTACCCGTTTTGGTATTTGTATTTTGATGCGTCACACTGGTTACCCCATTGGTAATATACTAGGCAAAAAAAAGAAACGTAACATTGGTTTTCTTTTAAGATTTTTTCGAAACATTTTTTGTTTTAATTTTTAATGAAATATTATGCAATGAACGGGTTTTTCTGTCTTTGCGTGTTGAAGGCGGATTTGAAAATGACGTGACGTTGGAACTTTTAAAATTTTTCGTGTCAAAAATTCAAATAAGCTAGTGATTATTTAACATGGTCGTTAAATGTAACAAAATATCACGGTTAACAATAGGTCGCATTTAAAGGTTGAGAAATTGTAAGTCAGGTACTTTACGTTAACGTCAAAATTATAAGAAACTTTCTACTTTCGCGTTGGTTACAGGAATGACCAAAATACAGGTGATAAATCATCAAAAAGAATTTAGAACAAATATCCATAGACCAGAGACTCGTGTCAGAGTTAGCAGTGCAGCAATCTGACTTAGACAAAAAGGAGCAGAATGCCAAAACCAATGCGAGTTTAGATCAGGCGTTGCCGCTTTATTTTTCTTCGTAATCGCTTCGTTAACGGTGCAAAACATGAACTCGTGTGAATGTATCAAATTTCAATCGAATAATCATAAACTCTATATGGATAAATACAGTAAACCTTACTCTTAAAATACAGCCGATCAAAATTTTCAGCAAACGTGTCCTGATAAAGATAAGAGACTAAAACTGTCAAAAATGTTGCAATTTGGGTACCGTCACGTTACGTACTACGCGGTCACGCCAGGCTGACGTCATTGTTTAAAAAAGACGTTCTCTGAATTACGTTATGGCCCTGTCACACTATAACGTTTTAGCCAACGTGTGCCGAACGTTCGAATAATTTTCTAAAACGTTGGAGCACGTTGGCAGTCGCTGTAAAAAGTTTCAAAAAATATCTCGGTGAACGACCACAAAGCGTCAGACTAACTACCTGCAACGCACGACAAACTTATTCAAAACTTATCTATAGCGTTCGTCCGGCGTATTTGACGTTTGCTTAGCGCATGTGTGACGACAGCAGAACGCATTCATAGCGTTAGTCTAACTTATATTTTTTTCTCTCGATAGGGAGACCTAGGATTTCTGTTAATTTCTTTAGTATTATAATAATATTTCATAATAGCCCAAATAGATCTATTATCTGGCTTAAATGTATTGCTGGATTAATTAATAATTATAGATAGAAATTTAGTTTCGTTATAAAAAAATTGGTTTTCAGCGTTCTGGTAATATGAATGTATAATTGTTCTAAAGCCATTTTTTAACCAATAGTGATGATTTTTGCACTCAGTCTAAAAGAATAAAATATAGTGTAGATTTTATATTTTGATATGTCAAAAATATACAGAGAGGAATGCATGCGCTTGTTAACAAACTCTCAAAATCTCAAATGAGTATATACATGCAAGAAATACCGGTCTGTAGATTTTGCCTACGGCATCCTTTATATAGCACTTGACTAATCCTAAATGATCGCAGACAGCATGACGGATGTCCTTAATAGAGAAAAACGCGTGTGCTTATTGAATAATTATTTAAAATACACGTTATTTCAAATGAGTATTGAAGTTCGACTGTCGTTACTCGTTGTATTTGAGTATTTTTCTACCAAAAAAAATGTCCACCGAAAACACGACAGGTGTATTACAATTTGCAAGAATTACTTTTAATTCCAGACCATCTAAGTTATCTTTGTTATATTCAATATTTTTTTGGCTTTGTTCATTGTTCTTTGTAAAAAGAATTTTTTCAGGTTTGAATTAATATTTGAAGCTTTTGAAATTGACTTTCCCCCGTGTAATTCGATCTAACTTATAAAATTCTGGGGTTGATACGCTACTCGTTCGTTACAATGACGCTCTATGCGCTTTGTACACGTTTCAAACACGTTGAATAGGTTTCTTGGTCGTTAGACTGACGCTAGACGTGCGCTGCATTATCGCTAGAAACGTTCGTTTCCATTTAGCTTAGCGTTCGTCAAACGCATTTCAACGTGCGCACAACGACCACATAGCGTACATCAGCGTGTGTATAACGTCCTTCTAACTTATGCCTAGCGTTCGAATAATTTATTTCTAACACGTTGGCGAACGTCGGAAATTTTAAGCATGTTGAAAAATTTGCAACGCACTCGGCGATCACCAACGCACGCTGACGTTCGCTAACGTGTTTGTAGCGTGTTCATAACGTGTACAAAACTTACGCAACGCACACCAGCGTGTTGAAAATATATTCTAAAACGTCGGCACACGTTGGCTAAAACGTTATAGTGTGACAGGGCCATAACTTTTGCGTTATGGCGTAAATGAGTTGTATCATGCATAAAATTGACAAAGATAAGTAAGAAACGCCATTTTTTAACCTAAGAATCAAAATTTAACAGAAATTTTGTGATAATGAACATTTTATCATTTTTAATTTTACTGAACAACGTTTTTAGAAACAACCAAAACGTACCGGAAACCGTTGCAAAATATCCCATCCCTGAAGTTTTACATGTGGTTAAATATCCCTGAAAACAAAATTCAACTTTATATTCATCGAAATGCTGACAGATATTCAAAATGAGTGGTTAGTCAGGAATGATAATGCTTTGCAAACTTGATTTTCTACAATATCTAGGAGAAACCTTAAAGAAATGTTTAAGATTTGAAATAAGTTATACTGGATTTTTGTCCTTTCAGTATGGCCAAACTTACGTTTATTCAATGGAAGTTACAACTTTTCGTTTGTTATAGAAATGTTATCATATAAAATAGAAGTGTAATGTTTCTTTTTTTTTTTTGCTTAGTATATGTTAAGGGTAATGACTTCCATTTTTATGACCTAGAAGTATATATACATACCTTTTTAAACCCACATCACGTAATTGTCTACATGTTCATAGTGTCTTTCAGTAGTTATAGTTTTCTTGATCGAAGACAACAACCTGTGAGATTACAAAAAATATCCAAGCTCTGGTGTTTATTACATAATGTGTTGAGAAGAATGTGTCTTTGATATGAAAAAGACACAATTATAACAATACAAATGCATATAAACGTGAATGATGTCAGACAAAATAATCATGTTTTAAATAAATCAAAATTTGAAAATCGAACATGGTCTATACAAGCTGTTACAATGCAAAAGAAAATTATCATTGGCGCATGTTATATTTATTATGTTTTTTTGACACAGTTTAGATGGCCAATGGCCAGTCGACAGGCCAATCGACTTTTTTTCAAGGTTATGGGGAGGATATAGGCATCGACGAGAAGGGCCTGTCGGAGGTTCTTGGTGACCGACTGTCTAGCGCGCTGGTTGCAATCATCTACACTATTAATCACTTGTCATCTCGAGTGATATTCCCGCTTTGTTATTTATTAAAATACGATACTTCCACACCTGTATTGTCATTACGTTTGTGTGCTGGGTGGTTTCCTCTGTATACTCTGGTTTCCCTAACAATCATAACTGACCGCCTTGTATGTCACATGTGCATCGAAAAAGACATTAAACCATACCCTTAACTCCATAGATCACGGGGTAATTTTTTGGGCGGTCTTCAGTTAAGCAGTGGCAAACGTTATCCGGTGACAGCCAGGTTATATCTTATAATTTGTTTTTGTTCTGATAATGGCTGAAAATCTCTGCCGTACGGGACAAATAATCAGCAGCAATCAATCAATCAATACATAAACTCTACATGGCTGGCCTATACAGTCAAGCATTTTCCAGGGCAATAGATTTTTCCCTGTCCCCTGGTTTAATTTTGTTTAGACGCGGCCATGACAAGTGTCGAGTGAACAAGGTAACCTACAACGTACCAATCAATAGATCTGTTTTGAAAAAATATTTTTTTACAACAAACCGCTGCCTTCATGTTCTCTGCTGAATTTGCAACAAATTGTTTGGTCGTATTCTGATTTTTTATTATTTTGTTGTTTTTAATAACAAAAATACAACGGTACGGCGGTTTGTGAAATTCACCACTTGTTTGTGAAGAAGAAAGTTTGCCAAAGATGTTGCAATGGATCTTTCCACTATACAGGTAGCGAACGAGGACTTCAATATCATCTATGTCTTGGAAACCCGTATCTTGCATTCAGATTAAAATAACAATTTTTACATAACTTTTCTCTATTTTTTTGTGTGAAAAGAAAATACAGCTTTCTTTTTGTCGAAACAGTAAAAAATATTAGTCCTAAGAATTTCTGTGAAAAGATTTGCTGATTATCGGGATTATCCCACAGACGTTACTGGTACTTGTTTAGAACATTAATGAAAAGATACATATATGTTTGCGTAATTTTTATTTACAATATTTTAACCATATATGTTATTCCACCTATAAAAATAATGGTATAATGTTACAAAAAGTTAAATCTAATCACTCATTTGTACATATTAAAGTCCTAAAACTGATTTTTTCCACAAATATTTAACGTTTATATGCTATTTTGAAATCTGGGTCACAACACCTGCACTACAATGATCAAAGAAATAGTAAAGTTCTAACGGATTACCAGATTAGTACAAAATGTATATATATAAGCCCTAATTAAAACTTTTTTGCTATTTTAGGACTTTGAAATCCAACAGTTAGATGTTACACTTTTGACCGCGATATCTGGTCCATATTTCAACTGGGTCTACGGTAAAGTTCAAGTTTTGTTGTATGGTCAGAACAAAGCCATGAAACTAGGTTGTTGTTTCGACAATTGATTTGTTATAAGACTATGTTATGAAAGCACTTGGAAAAATCTATTTCATATATTAAAATCTCATCATATCCACGAGCACATGATGTCTCCCACGTTTGCGTTAAGCAAATCATGATATATTCAACATGTATATAAACAACGTATAACACGACAAATTGCTGCACATTGTGACATATGTGTCAAAAAATTAGTAACATAATTTATGTTGCTCCACGCTTGCTGTCTTCACTCAATACATTTTACGGTATACACCAGTTACTCGTAAACAAATATGCGATTTCTATCTTTCAGATAATTGCAGATGTTGGTTTATCATAGACTTTTATTTTGTCTTTCGGATTTGACACGCTGAATTGGAAATTAGCAATGCGACGGGTGTGCTATAACAGGCAGGAACCGCTTATTCTTCCGGAGCACCTCTTGTTACGACTTGAGTTCGCGATGTTGATTTCTGTTCGGTTTATTTTGTGTATTTTTTGTTTTGTGTTTCCTCGTGCTGTTCTTGTTCGCGTTTCCTGGTTTTGTCGTTGCACTTTCGGATTTTTGACACTAGAATGTCAAATTGGTGCCTCTTTGCTTCCTTAGTTTCTCATTGAAAATCTAATTTCATTTGTCTATTTCTTAACATCAAATGCTAAGACTCGTCCATGACGCTTTGAAGAAAAGCACAATACACCAGTAAAGTAGAGAAAGGTCATGATAAGTACGAATAAAAACTGAATTTATCGAAATGTCAAAAAATGTCCTAAAACCAAACTATTTCAAGACTAGTCTATATCTGAGAGTAGAATAACCTAAGAATTTAGATAATTTAGAAAATTTCAAATGAAAAGTAAATACTTTAATGTTTTTTTTTTCCTTTAAAAATATAAAGGTGTCCGGGATCTCGACAACTTAACAACCTCCAACAACAGAGCCCTTACAAAGAAGTAAAGAGAAACCAATAGCTAGGGCATTCGAATGTCAAAAGTCCGAAAAGGCAACGACAAAACTGGAATAAACGAACAAGAACAGCACGATGAAACACAAAACACCAAATCAACCGAACAGAAATCAACAACGCGAACTCAAGTAGTAACAACAGTGAACTCAGGTGCTCTGGAAAAATAAACGGTTCCTGCCTGCTATAGCACACCAGTTGCGCCGCTAACATCCAATTCAGTGTGTCAAATCCGATATAAAGACAAAACAAAACTCTTCGAAAAATCAACATCTGCACTCATAGAAATCCCATATTTGTCTACGAGTGCATGGTTTCTACCGCAAAATTTCCAGAGTGAAGACAGCTACCGGGGAACAACATAACCCTGTGTTAGCAATATTTGTGTCACACGTGACGTTCTGCCAAGATATCGATGTAATTTTTGCAAGCTCTGGAGTAACGAATCAATTGTGATACGAAAACCCCATGAGCTAGAGCGGACAGAATGTTACTACATAAGAAGGAAAAGTTCACGATTGGAAAGTTGAAGTCATCATGTTTGTCATAGAGCTTTGTTGAAAGTTTTTCTTGAGAGTCTATTTCGTGATGTAGATCTAAATATGAAGCAGACTTCCTAGAATTCGTTGTGTCCTTAATCTCAAGTTCCTGAGGATATGTGAGATGGAGAAAGTAACCAAATCGAGAATTGTTCAGTGAAAAGACATCATCAATGTAACGGAACGTGAGGTTAAGAGAGAGAGCTAGTCTACGCTAGGAACGTTTGGGTAAGCGCATTAACCATTTTAGAAATTACAGAACCTTAAGGGAAATTGTTTAATGTTACAAAATAAACGATTTGATAAATACATTAGATTATTTGTTATTGAAACACAATTGTATAAAGAGAGTACAACATCTTGAAACACAGATAGCAATTGGCAAATGTTCGGGAATTTTTCAAGATTAACATCCTAGGTAACATCGATTCCAATATTGAAAATACAGAATTTGAAGATTAAGAGCAGAAAATAAATCAAAATATTCACTTGTGTGTGTACTTTTAATTGTAATTTATCATCCTTTAAAATCTTTTTTGTGTAAAGACGTTATGAAAGTGCTTTTATTTATTGTACATGTAATATTCATAAGTATAATGGTGTCGTTTTCTGCTTTAAAATCATCAAAACATTTTTTGTATTATGGTATAACTTAAGCAAAATATGTCATAAAGTGGAACCTATATGTTCACTGGTTAACTCTTCGCGCTTTTAAAACACGAATATATTTGGTCGATTATGACGTAAATGACTTAATTTTTATGGACTATGAATAGAACAAATTTTAGTGTGTCTTTGTAACGGTTTATTTCTTCCCCCATGAAATATCTTCCTAAGTCATTATTAAATGCATTATTTACGGAATAAAGCTGGATATTATTTAATAATATGTCAAATCATGTAGTTATGAAATATTATCCATAAAATTTCAATTCCCAAATCCATGTGTGTGACAAAATGAATATCACGACTCCCTAATCATTTCAGTATGTGCAATACAAATTGTATAACATTTTAAGAATTCAACAATAAACTAAAAATTGAAAAATAAACTAAGCATAGCATAAACATAATCACACTGTGTCAAATGTGTTGGAAATGTCAGTTTCAGCCAATCAAAAGCCTGAAATATTTTTTTTACAATTGTAACCGGAGAGCATGAATTACTTCACAAAATCGACATGTCCTGAGCGGGATTCGATCCCGGGACCTCTAGGTTTACAGTCAGGCGCTCTACCTCTGATCTAAAGAAGTTCTTCCCTTGTTCAGGGATAAAGGCTGGCTATTTAAATCTACTAGGAAGGGAGCAACACTATTACACAATTATTAAAATTTCGGCTTAAATTTTGTCAATTAATTGGTTAACCCTATGAAATCTGCAACCAAAAAGGGTTGGAAATGTCTGCGTTGGATAGACATGACCTATATTTCTTAAATGTTTTTGAAGAAAATGAAAACTGTAACGAAATTTTATTTCAATTTTCAACAATAAATTTTAGTATAAGCAATCATGCATTTTAACGTCTTTATATGATGCTGAACAATCTCTGCTTCCTGCGACGTCTAGCCGACTCAATCCTATACGTTTCTAATGACCTAATCGACCTTTCGCTCACCACACTGTTTTTATGAACCAACTTCGGAAGCAACGAAACACGACTAGACTCGGGTGAAGGTGATTCTTTCCTACTTGACAACATATTCGATGAACTCATTATTCGTGCAAAGTTTTTACCAGCGGCAGTTTTAAACATTGTAAGTTCTTTGACCTCGGGAGCCTTAACCTCGCCGAGGTTTGACTTCAGAAAGTTCTTTCGATGTTCTTGTTTCTTAACTTCGATGTGTTCTTGTCGTTTGTCTTCCTTCTTTTCTTCTCTGACATGGTTTCGAACACCGTTAGCTAAAATGCTACAAGAAATGTTGAGTAATCAAATTGATTAATCATTGTGTCAGTGAAAAATTAAGGCAAGTTGTATTTGTTATTCTAATTTTTTTTTTAGGATCTGATTTTCACAGGAAGTTTTTGTTTTGCCCCAAAACATTTTTTTATTTTTAGATATTAAGTAATGATTTTGTACAAAAAATGACTTTTAAAACGAACTTTTACTCTTAACAGTCATAAAACCGACTCGATTAAAAGACTTCTTATGCATTTATATCCATGATACAGACACATTAATAAACTTTCTTTCGTTTGACCGTCTGGTGGCTGTGAAATGATTTTGGACGCATTAACAACGAAGTTAAATTGCATGAAAGTTACTATATATCTAAACCCGCATAATTCTATAAGTCTTTTAAAGGTTAATAAAATTTTATGTGATAAATTCAGAAATGATGAAAAGTATACCAACCTATAACTTATCGCCCCTTTTCTCACCAACCGTCGAGCTACTAATTCTATTTCTCTGTCACTTAGGGGCGCACCAACTTTCTGAAAAAAGACAACATTGATGTAGTATAACAATGTCTTTGTTTGGAATATATTTTTGGCTGTATATTGATTCAACTATTAAGGAAACACATACTCGTTATTACGTGTAGAACATAAGTAACTGCCACTTGCAATGGAAAGCAAGCTATAAAAATAAAATCATACAAAAGCTTTCCAATTCTAAATGACGGTCTTCCTTTAGTCCTCTTTTGGATCCTTTTATAAAGACGCTTGCAACGTGAGTAACTTAAATTGCCGTTTAATTGTGGGCTGTGTCGCGTACACTTAATCCACATCTCATTATTTTCTATTTGGCATTGGCACAATTTGTCGTCTACACTGAGAGAAATAATTAGTAGATTTACCGATTAAGATAGTAATCATTTGATAAGAATTAGTAAATTTGATAATTACGATGTAGAGGTTACAGTCTTGTATTGTTTTTCCCATAGACTTCTATAGTAAACCTGAGATTTTTGGAATTTTTTAAAAAATAGTTAAAATGATTCAATACAACTTTTGCTATATTTTTTCAATAAAGGAAGTGTCAGAAAACATTTTAAAGGGTGGGCCGAAAAAAAGTCGCACGAAGATAAGAAAACCACAGTTGGTTGAACTAAAAATAGTTTTTTTCCTACTTTCACTTTAACTTCCATTTCAAAAATACCCCCCTTTTCTTGAGAACTTTTTTATTAAATAATGTAATTTTTACATTTCAAAAAGTTAGTGATGTCAAAATTTGGTGTCTTACCTTCAATTTAAGCCAAAAGTTAGAAAAAATGCATGAAAAGTAATGCTGCAAACGACTCAGGGAAAAGGCACTATATTTTAATAGCCTCCATGTTTTGACGTCCACCCGCGGAAGAACTTTTAATACAAGACTGGTACCTATTAGGATCAAAGATGATTTGATATTTTTAAATAAAGTTGTTTTTCTGTTTCTTTATACATTTTTCAATCAAATTAAGAAAAAAACATAGCAAAAATGCTTTCATTGTTTTTTTTATTACAATTTTAAAAAGGGTACCCTCTTCAAGGTTTTGGCCAGTTTTCTCTATATTGACTTAAAATGAACACTTTAATGTTCTGTCCTTGTTGGGTTATATTCAAATAGAATATGTGAGTTTAAGTGATGCCAATACTACCTTAGCAATGGATTGAGTGCAAAAATATTCTTTAATTGACAGTTTTTAGTTCTTGAAGTAGAAAAAACTATGTTAGGAACCCCCTTTTTTACTACAAAGACAACTTGGAGCCTCTTGTTTATCCAAATATAAGAAGGAGACCTATCAAGTGTTTGAAACTGACAAAATTGGCAAGATTATTGTAACAAAAATTATAAATGTGGAATAAAATACATTATTTGGAATACAATTGGATTTTATATACCAATTTAAGGATTTTTCAGGTAAAATTGGTGCCCCAGGCATACATAAATGGCCAATTATTTTAAGGAATTCAGATACTAGGCTGATGAAACTTGAGTTGTTACATGAGAAGAAGGTGTAAAAGACAGAAATCACCAACATAGTGTGCAAGGTTATCAGACTTGAAGAGGAAATGGTCTTATTTACTGTAGAATTGCAGTTTTTAACTTACCGCACACAAAAAGCCAAAATTTTGCACATCACAAAACACCATAAAGAAAAAAATACTGAATTTGTTTGGAGTTTTTTTGCTGAAATCAGTCAAAAAGTCTATCTACAACATTTGTACACCATTTGTTTGGCTAGAAAGTCAATATGTTTAAAATCAGAATAGTTCCCATATGTGTGGAGAGGTAAAGAAAGCCTTCATTTCTTAGTTTGGACTGAACATATGGAAAGTGCTGAAAAAGTTACACCGGATCAAATATGACAGTTTAAATTGAATATTAGCAGTGCAATAAAGTCATTCTTACTAAAGATAAAGAATATAGACATTTAAATCCACTGATTCTCATAAAAGAGACAAATTCTATTTTAATGTCCAAATTTGGTCAAAAAGTACTATTATAGCAAAAACTGAAGGGTAGCTGAAACAAATTAAGCAAAAAGTAAAAAAAATCTTTATGAGGTGTTCAAAGACATGGTTTTCTTTAGAATAAAACAGATAATAAGCATTTATTTGATATTCAACTTTACTGTAAAACCCAGTAATCAGGTTACAGTCTTGTATTGTTTTTCCCATAGACTTCTATAGTAAACCTGAGATTTTTGGAATTTTTTAAAAAATAGTTAAAATGATTCAATACAACTTTTGCTATATTTTTTCAATAAAGGAAGTGTCAGAAAACATTTTAAAGGGTGGGCCGAAAAAAAGTCGCACGAAGATAAGAAAACCACAGTTGGTTGAACTAAAAATAGTTTTTTTCCTACTTTCACTTTAACTTCCATTTCAAAAATACCCCCCTTTTCTTGAGAACTTTTTTATTAAATAATGTAATTTTTACATTTCAAAAAGTTAGTGATGTCAAAATTTGGTGTCTTACCTTCAATTTAAGCCAAAAGTTAGAAAAAATGCATGAAAAGTAATGCTGCAAACGACTCAGGGAAAAGGCACTATATTTTAATAGCCTCCATGTTTTGACGTCCACCCGCGGAAGAACTTTTAATACAAGACTGGTACCTATTAGGATCAAAGATGATTTGATATTTTTAAATAAAGTTGTTTTTCTGTTTCTTTATACATTTTTCAATCAAATTAAGAAAAAAAACATAGCAAAAATGCTTTCATTGTTTTTTTTATTACAATTTTAAAAAGGGTACCCTCTTCAAGGTTTTGGCCAGTTTTCTCTATATTGACTTAAAATGAACACTTTAATGTTCTGTCCTTGTTGGGTTATATTCAAATAGAATATGTGAGTTTAAGTGATGCCAATACTACCTTAGCAATGGATTGAGTGCAAAAATATTCTTTAATTGACAGTTTTTAGTTCTTGAAGTAGAAAAAACTATGTTAGGAACCCCCTTTTTTACTACAAAGACAACTTGGAGCCTCTTGTTTATCCAAATATAAGAAGGAGACCTATCAAGTGTTTGAAACTGACAAAATTGGCAAGATTATTGTAACAAAAATTATAAATGTGGAATAAAATACATTATTTGGAATACAATTGGATTTTATATACCAATTTAAGGATTTTTCAGGTAAAATTGGTGCCCCAGGCATACATAAATGGCCAATTATTTTAAGGAATTCAGATACTAGGCTGATGAAACTTGAGTTGTTACATGAGAAGAAGGTGTAAAAGACAGAAATCACCAACATAGTGTGCAAGGTTATCAGACTTGAAGAGGAAATGGTCTTATTTACTGTAGAATTGCAGTTTTTAACTTACCGCACACAAAAAGCCAAAATTTTGCACATCACAAAACACCATAAAGAAAAAAATACTGAATTTGTTTGGAGTTTTTTTGCTGAAATCAGTCAAAAAGTCTATCTACAACATTTGTACACCATTTGTTTGGCTAGAAAGTCAATATGTTTAAAATCAGAATAGTTCCCATATGTGTGGAGAGGTAAAGAAAGCCTTCATTTCTTAGTTTGGACTGAACATATGGAAAGTGCTGAAAAAGTTACACCGGATCAAATATGACAGTTTAAATTGAATATTAGCAGTGCAATAAAGTCATTCTTACTAAAGATAAAGAATATAGACATTTAAATCCACTGATTCTCATAAAAGAGACAAATTCTATTTTAATGTCCAAATTTGGTCAAAAAGTACTATTATAGCAAAAACTGAAGGGTAGCTGAAACAAATTAAGCAAAAAGTAAAAAAAATCTTTATGAGGTGTTCAAAGACATGGTTTTCTTTAGAATAAAACAGATAATAAGCATTTATTTGATATTCAACTTTACTGTAAAACCCAGTTATCAGGATCAAAGATGATTTGATATTTTTAAATAAAGTTGTTTTTCTGTTTCTTTATACATTTTTCAATCAAATTAAGAAAAAAAACATAGCAAAAATGCTTTCATTGTTTTTTTTATTACAATTTTAAAAAGGGTACCCTCTTCAAGGTTTTGGCCAGTTTTCTCTATATTGACTTAAAATGAACACTTTAATGTTCTGTCCTTGTTGGGTTATATTCAAATAGAATATGTGAGTTTAAGTGATGCCAATACTACCTTAGCAATGGATTGAGTGCAAAAATATTCTTTAATTGACAGTTTTTAGTTCTTGAAGTAGAAAAAACTATGTTAGGAACCCCCTTTTTTACTACAAAGACAACTTGGAGCCTCTTGTTTATCCAAATATAAGAAGGAGACCTATCAAGTGTTTGAAACTGACAAAATTGGCAAGATTATTGTAACAAAAATTATAAATGTGGAATAAAATACATTATTTGGAATACAATTGGATTTTATATACCAATTTAAGGATTTTTCAGGTAAAATTGGTGCCCCAGGCATACATAAATGGCCAATTATTTTAAGGAATTCAGATACTAGGCTGATGAAACTTGAGTTGTTACATGAGAAGAAGGTGTAAAAGACAGAAATCACCAACATAGTGTGCAAGGTTATCAGACTTGAAGAGGAAATGGTCTTATTTACTGTAGAATTGCAGTTTTTAACTTACCGCACACAAAAAGCCAAAATTTTGCACATCACAAAACACCATAAAGAAAAAAATACTGAATTTGTTTGGAGTTTTTTTGCTGAAATCAGTCAAAAAGTCTATCTACAACATTTGTACACCATTTGTTTGGCTAGAAAGTCAATATGTTTAAAATCAGAATAGTTCCCATATGTGTGGAGAGGTAAAGAAAGCCTTCATTTCTTAGTTTGGACTGAACATATGGAAAGTGCTGAAAAAGTTACACCGGATCAAATATGACAGTTTAAATTGAATATTAGCAGTGCAATAAAGTCATTCTTACTAAAGATAAAGAATATAGACATTTAAATCCACTGATTCTCATAAAAGAGACAAATTCTATTTTAATGTCCAAATTTGGTCAAAAAGTACTATTATAGCAAAAACTGAAGGGTAGCTGAAACAAATTAAGCAAAAAGTAAAAAAAATCTTTATGAGGTGTTCAAAGACATGGTTTTCTTTAGAATAAAACAGATAATAAGCATTTATTTGATATTCAACTTTACTGTAAAACCCAGTAATCAGGTTACAGTCTTGTATTGTTTTTCCCATAGACTTCTATAGTAAACCTGAGATTTTTGGAATTTTTTAAAAAATAGTTAAAATGATTCAATACAACTTTTGCTATATTTTTTCAATAAAGGAAGTGTCAGAAAACATTTTAAAGGGTGGGCCGAAAAAAAGTCGCACGAAGATAAGAAAACCACAGTTGGTTGAACTAAAAATAGTTTTTTTCCTACTTTCACTTTAACTTCCATTTCAAAAATACCCCCCTTTTCTTGAGAACTTTTTTATTAAATAATGTAATTTTTACATTTCAAAAAGTTAGTGATGTCAAAATTTGGTGTCTTACCTTCAATTTAAGCCAAAAGTTAGAAAAAATGCATGAAAAGTAATGCTGCAAACGACTCAGGGAAAAGGCACTATATTTTAATAGCCTCCATGTTTTGACGTCCACCCGCGGAAGAACTTTTAATACAAGACTGGTACCTATTAGGATCAAAGATGATTTGATATTTTTAAATAAAGTTGTTTTTCTGTTTCTTTATACATTTTTCAATCAAATTAAGAAAAAAAAACATAGCAAAAATGCTTTCATTGTTTTTTTTATTACAATTTTAAAAAGGGTACCCTCTTCAAGGTTTTGGCCAGTTTTCTCTATATTGACTTAAAATGAACACTTTAATGTTCTGTCCTTGTTGGGTTATATTCAAATAGAATATGTGAGTTTAAGTGATGCCAATACTACCTTAGCAATGGATTGAGTGCAAAAATATTCTTTAATTGACAGTTTTTAGTTCTTGAAGTAGAAAAAACTATGTTAGGAACCCCCTTTTTTACTACAAAGACAACTTGGAGCCTCTTGTTTATCCAAATATAAGAAGGAGACCTATCAAGTGTTTGAAACTGACAAAATTGGCAAGATTATTGTAACAAAAATTATAAATGTGGAATAAAATACATTATTTGGAATACAATTGGATTTTATATACCAATTTAAGGATTTTTCAGGTAAAATTGGTGCCCCAGGCATACATAAATGGCCAATTATTTTAAGGAATTCAGATACTAGGCTGATGAAACTTGAGTTGTTACATGAGAAGAAGGTGTAAAAGACAGAAATCACCAACATAGTGTGCAAGGTTATCAGACTTGAAGAGGAAATGGTCTTATTTACTGTAGAATTGCAGTTTTTAACTTACCGCACACAAAAAGCCAAAATTTTGCACATCACAAAACACCATAAAGAAAAAAATACTGAATTTGTTTGGAGTTTTTTTGCTGAAATCAGTCAAAAAGTCTATCTACAACATTTGTACACCATTTGTTTGGCTAGAAAGTCAATATGTTTAAAATCAGAATAGTTCCCATATGTGTGGAGAGGTAAAGAAAGCCTTCATTTCTTAGTTTGGACTGAACATATGGAAAGTGCTGAAAAAGTTACACCGGATCAAATATGACAGTTTAAATTGAATATTAGCAGTGCAATAAAGTCATTCTTACTAAAGATAAAGAATATAGACATTTAAATCCACTGATTCTCATAAAAGAGACAAATTCTATTTTAATGTCCAAATTTGGTCAAAAAGTACTATTATAGCAAAAACTGAAGGGTAGCTGAAACAAATTAAGCAAAAAGTAAAAAAAATCTTTATGAGGTGTTCAAAGACATGGTTTTCTTTAGAATAAAACAGATAATAAGCATTTATTTGATATTCAACTTTACTGTAAAACCCAGTAATCAGGATCAAAGATGATTTGATATTTTTAAATAAAGTTGTTTTTCTGTTTCTTTATACATTTTTCAATCAAATTAAGAAAAAAAACATAGCAAAAATGCTTTCATTGTTTTTTTTATTACAATTTTAAAAAGGGTACCCTCTTCAAGGTTTTGGCCAGTTTTCTCTATATTGACTTAAAATGAACACTTTAATGTTCTGTCCTTGTTGGGTTATATTCAAATAGAATATGTGAGTTTAAGTGATGCCAATACTACCTTAGCAATGGATTGAGTGCAAAAATATTCTTTAATTGACAGTTTTTAGTTCTTGAAGTAGAAAAAACTATGTTAGGAACCCCCTTTTTTACTACAAAGACAACTTGGAGCCTCTTGTTTATCCAAATATAAGAAGGAGACCTATCAAGTGTTTGAAACTGACAAAATTGGCAAGATTATTGTAACAAAAATTATAAATGTGGAATAAAATACATTATTTGGAATACAATTGGATTTTATATACCAATTTAAGGATTTTTCAGGTAAAATTGGTGCCCCAGGCATACATAAATGGCCAATTATTTTAAGGAATTCAGATACTAGGCTGATGAAACTTGAGTTGTTACATGAGAAGAAGGTGTAAAAGACAGAAATCACCAACATAGTGTGCAAGGTTATCAGACTTGAAGAGGAAATGGTCTTATTTACTGTAGAATTGCAGTTTTTAACTTACCGCACACAAAAAGCCAAAATTTTGCACATCACAAAACACCATAAAGAAAAAAATACTGAATTTGTTTGGAGTTTTTTTGCTGAAATCAGTCAAAAAGTCTATCTACAACATTTGTACACCATTTGTTTGGCTAGAAAGTCAATATGTTTAAAATCAGAATAGTTCCCATATGTGTGGAGAGGTAAAGAAAGCCTTCATTTCTTAGTTTGGACTGAACATATGGAAAGTGCTGAAAAAGTTACACTGGATCAAATATGACAGTTTAAATTGAATATTAGCAGTGCAATAAAGTCATTCTTACTAAAGATAAAGAATATAGACATTTAAATCCACTGATTCTCATAAAAGAGACAAATTCTATTTTAATGTCCAAATTTGGTCAAAAAGTACTATTATAGCAAAAACTGAAGGGTAGCTGAAACAAATTAAGCAAAAAGTAAAAAAAATCTTTATGAGGTGTTCAAAGACATGGTTTTCTTTAGAATAAAACAGATAATAAGCATTTATTTGATATTCAACTTTACTGTAAAACCCAGTAATCAGGTTACAGTCTTGTATTGTTTTTCCCATAGACTTCTATAGTAAACCTGAGATTTTTGGAATTTTTTAAAAAATAGTTAAAATGATTCAATACAACTTTTGCTATATTTTTTCAATAAAGGAAGTGTCAGAAAACATTTTAAAGGGTGGGCCGAAAAAAAGTCGCACGAAGATAAGAAAACCACAGTTGGTTGAACTAAAAATAGTTTTTTTCCTACTTTCACTTTAACTTCCATTTCAAAAATACCCCCCTTTTCTTGAGAACTTTTTTATTAAATAATGTAATTTTTACATTTCAAAAAGTTAGTGATGTCAAAATTTGGTGTCTTACCTTCAATTTAAGCCAAAAGTTAGAAAAAATGCATGAAAAGTAATGCTGCAAACGACTCAGGGAAAAGGCACTATATTTTAATAGCCTCCATGTTTTGACGTCCACCCGCGGAAGAACTTTTAATACAAGACTGGTACCTATTAGGATCAAAGATGATTTGATATTTTTAAATAAAGTTGTTTTTCTGTTTCTTTATACATTTTTCAATCAAATTAAGAAAAAAAAACATAGCAAAAATGCTTTCATTGTTTTTTTTATTACAATTTTAAAAAGGGTACCCTCTTCAAGGTTTTGGCCAGTTTTCTCTATATTGACTTAAAATGAACACTTTAATGTTCTGTCCTTGTTGGGTTATATTCAAATAGAATATGTGAGTTTAAGTGATGCCAATACTACCTTAGCAATGGATTGAGTGCAAAAATATTCTTTAATTGACAGTTTTTAGTTCTTGAAGTAGAAAAAACTATGTTAGGAACCCCCTTTTTTACTACAAAGACAACTTGGAGCCTCTTGTTTATCCAAATATAAGAAGGAGACCTATCAAGTGTTTGAAACTGACAAAATTGGCAAGATTATTGTAACAAAAATTATAAATGTGGAATAAAATACATTATTTGGAATACAATTGGATTTTATATACCAATTTAAGGATTTTTCAGGTAAAATTGGTGCCCCAGGCATACATAAATGGCCAATTATTTTAAGGAATTCAGATACTAGGCTGATGAAACTTGAGTTGTTACATGAGAAGAAGGTGTAAAAGACAGAAATCACCAACATAGTGTGCAAGGTTATCAGACTTGAAGAGGAAATGGTCTTATTTACTGTAGAATTGCAGTTTTTAACTTACCGCACACAAAAAGCCAAAATTTTGCACATCACAAAACACCATAAAGAAAAAAATACTGAATTTGTTTGGAGTTTTTTTGCTGAAATCAGTCAAAAAGTCTATCTACAACATTTGTACACCATTTGTTTGGCTAGAAAGTCAATATGTTTAAAATCAGAATAGTTCCCATATGTGTGGAGAGGTAAAGAAAGCCTTCATTTCTTAGTTTGGACTGAACATATGGAAAGTGCTGAAAAAGTTACACCGGATCAAATATGGCAGTTTAAATTGAATATTAGCAGTGCAATAAAGTCATTCTTACTAAAGATAAAGAATATAGACATTTAAATCCACTGATTCTCATAAAAGAGACAAATTCTATTTTAATGTCCAAATTTGGTCAAAAAGTACTATTATAGCAAAAACTGAAGGGTAGCTGAAACAAATTAAGCAAAAAGTAAAAAAATCTTTATGAGGTGTTCAAAGACATGGTTTTCTTTAGAATAAAACAGATAATAAGCATTTATTTGATATTCAACTTTACTGTAAAACCCAGTAATCAGGTTACAGTCTTGTATTGTTTTTCCCATAGACTTCTATAGTAAACCTGAGATTTTTGGAATTTTTTAAAAAATAGTTAAAATGATTCAATACAACTTTTGCTATATTTTTTCAATAAAGGAAGTGTCAGAAAACATTTTAAAGGGTGGGCCGAAAAAAAGTCGCACGAAGATAAGAAAACCACAGTTGGTTGAACTAAAAATAGTTTTTTTCCTACTTTCACTTTAACTTCCATTTCAAAAATACCCCCCTTTTCTTGAGAACTTTTTTATTAAATAATGTAATTTTTACATTTCAAAAAGTTAGTGATGTCAAAATTTGGTGTCTTACCTTCAATTTAAGCCAAAAGTTAGAAAAAATGCATGAAAAGTAATGCTGCAAACGACTCAGGGAAAAGGCACTATATTTTAATAGCCTCCATGTTTTGACGTCCACCCGCGGAAGAACTTTTAATACAAGACTGGTACCTATTAGGATCAAAGATGATTTGATATTTTTAAATAAAGTTGTTTTTCTGTTTCTTTATACATTTTTCAATCAAATTAAGAAAAAAAAACATAGCAAAAATGCTTTCATTGTTTTTTTTATTACAATTTTAAAAAGGGTACCCTCTTCAAGGTTTTGGCCAGTTTTCTCTATATTGACTTAAAATGAACACTTTAATGTTCTGTCCTTGTTGGGTTATATTCAAATAGAATATGTGAGTTTAAGTGATGCCAATACTACCTTAGCAATGGATTGAGTGCAAAAATATTCTTTAATTGACAGTTTTTAGTTCTTGAAGTAGAAAAAACTATGTTAGGAACCCCCTTTTTTACTACAAAGACAACTTGGAGCCTCTTGTTTATCCAAATATAAGAAGGAGACCTATCAAGTGTTTGAAACTGACAAAATTGGCAAGATTATTGTAACAAAAATTATAAATGTGGAATAAAATACATTATTTGGAATACAATTGGATTTTATATACCAATTTAAGGATTTTTCAGGTAAAATTGGTGCCCCAGGCATACATAAATGGCCAATTATTTTAAGGAATTCAGATACTAGGCTGATGAAACTTGAGTTGTTACATGAGAAGAAGGTGTAAAAGACAGAAATCACCAACATAGTGTGCAAGGTTATCAGACTTGAAGAGGAAATGGTCTTATTTACTGTAGAATTGCAGTTTTTAACTTACCGCACACAAAAAGCCAAAATTTTGCACATCACAAAACACCATAAAGAAAAAAATACTGAATTTGTTTGGAGTTTTTTTGCTGAAATCAGTCAAAAAGTCTATCTACAACATTTGTACACCATTTGTTTGGCTAGAAAGTCAATATGTTTAAAATCAGAATAGTTCCCATATGTGTGGAGAGGTAAAGAAAGCCTTCATTTCTTAGTTTGGACTGAACATATGGAAAGTGCTGAAAAAGTTACACCGGATCAAATATGACAGTTTAAATTGAATATTAGCAGTGCAATAAAGTCATTCTTACTAAAGATAAAGAATATAGACATTTAAATCCACTGATTCTCATAAAAGAGACAAATTCTATTTTAATGTCCAAATTTGGTCAAAAAGTACTATTATAGCAAAAACTGAAGGGTAGCTGAAACAAATTAAGCAAAAAGTAAAAAAAATCTTTATGAGGTGTTCAAAGACATGGTTTTCTTTAGAATAAAACAGATAATAAGCATTTATTTGATATTCAACTTTACTGTAAAACCCAGTAATCAGGATCAAAGATGATTTGATATTTTTAAATAAAGTTGTTTTTCTGTTTCTTTATACATTTTTCAATCAAATTAAGAAAAAAAACATAGCAAAAATGCTTTCATTGTTTTTTTTATTACAATTTTAAAAAGGGTACCCTCTTCAAGGTTTTGGCCAGTTTTCTCTATATTGACTTAAAATGAACACTTTAATGTTCTGTCCTTGTTGGGTTATATTCAAATAGAATATGTGAGTTTAAGTGATGCCAATACTACCTTAGCAATGGATTGAGTGCAAAAATATTCTTTAATTGACAGTTTTTAGTTCTTGAAGTAGAAAAAACTATGTTAGGAACCCCCTTTTTTACTACAAAGACAACTTGGAGCCTCTTGTTTATCCAAATATAAGAAGGAGACCTATCAAGTGTTTGAAACTGACAAAATTGGCAAGATTATTGTAACAAAAATTATAAATGTGGAATAAAATACATTATTTGGAATACAATTGGATTTTATATACCAATTTAAGGATTTTTCAGGTAAAATTGGTGCCCCAGGCATACATAAATGGCCAATTATTTTAAGGAATTCAGATACTAGGCTGATGAAACTTGAGTTGTTACATGAGAAGAAGGTGTAAAAGACAGAAATCACCAACATAGTGTGCAAGGTTATCAGACTTGAAGAGGAAATGGTCTTATTTACTGTAGAATTGCAGTTTTTAACTTACCGCACACAAAAAGCCAAAATTTTGCACATCACAAAACACCATAAAGAAAAAAATACTGAATTTGTTTGGAGTTTTTTTGCTGAAATCAGTCAAAAAGTCTATCTACAACATTTGTACACCATTTGTTTGGCTAGAAAGTCAATATGTTTAAAATCAGAATAGTTCCCATATGTGTGGAGAGGTAAAGAAAGCCTTCATTTCTTAGTTTGGACTGAACATATGGAAAGTGCTGAAAAAGTTACACCGGATCAAATATGGCAGTTTAAATTGAATATTAGCAGTGCAATAAAGTCATTCTTACTAAAGATAAAGAATATAGACATTTAAATCCACTGATTCTCATAAAAGAGACAAATTCTATTTTAATGTCCAAATTTGGTCAAAAAGTACTATTATAGCAAAAACTGAAGGGTAGCTGAAACAAATTAAGCAAAAAGTAAAAAAATCTTTATGAGGTGTTCAAAGACATGGTTTTCTTTAGAATAAAACAGATAATAAGCATTTATTTGATATTCAACTTTACTGTAAAACCCAGTAATCAGGTTACAGTCTTGTATTGTTTTTCCCATAGACTTCTATAGTAAACCTGAGATTTTTGGAATTTTTTAAAAAATAGTTAAAATGATTCAATACAACTTTTGCTATATTTTTTCAATAAAGGAAGTGTCAGAAAACATTTTAAAGGGTGGGCCGAAAAAAAGTCGCACGAAGATAAGAAAACCACAGTTGGTTGAACTAAAAATAGTTTTTTTCCTACTTTCACTTTAACTTCCATTTCAAAAATACCCCCCTTTTCTTGAGAACTTTTTTATTAAATAATGTAATTTTTACATTTCAAAAAGTTAGTGATGTCAAAATTTGGTGTCTTACCTTCAATTTAAGCCAAAAGTTAGAAAAAATGCATGAAAAGTAATGCTGCAAACGACTCAGGGAAAAGGCACTATATTTTAATAGCCTCCATGTTTTGACGTCCACCCGCGGAAGAACTTTTAATACAAGACTGGTACCTATTAGGATCAAAGATGATTTGATATTTTTAAATAAAGTTGTTTTTCTGTTTCTTTATACATTTTTCAATCAAATTAAGAAAAAAAAACATAGCAAAAATGCTTTCATTGTTTTTTTTATTACAATTTTAAAAAGGGTACCCTCTTCAAGGTTTTGGCCAGTTTTCTCTATATTGACTTAAAATGAACACTTTAATGTTCTGTCCTTGTTGGGTTATATTCAAATAGAATATGTGAGTTTAAGTGATGCCAATACTACCTTAGCAATGGATTGAGTGCAAAAATATTCTTTAATTGACAGTTTTTAGTTCTTGAAGTAGAAAAAACTATGTTAGGAACCCCCTTTTTTACTACAAAGACAACTTGGAGCCTCTTGTTTATCCAAATATAAGAAGGAGACCTATCAAGTGTTTGAAACTGACAAAATTGGCAAGATTATTGTAACAAAAATTATAAATGTGGAATAAAATACATTATTTGGAATACAATTGGATTTTATATACCAATTTAAGGATTTTTCAGGTAAAATTGGTGCCCCAGGCATACATAAATGGCCAATTATTTTAAGGAATTCAGATACTAGGCTGATGAAACTTGAGTTGTTACATGAGAAGAAGGTGTAAAAGACAGAAATCACCAACATAGTGTGCAAGGTTATCAGACTTGAAGAGGAAATGGTCTTATTTACTGTAGAATTGCAGTTTTTAACTTACCGCACACAAAAAGCCAAAATTTTGCACATCACAAAACACCATAAAGAAAAAAATACTGAATTTGTTTGGAGTTTTTTTGCTGAAATCAGTCAAAAAGTCTATCTACAACATTTGTACACCATTTGTTTGGCTAGAAAGTCAATATGTTTAAAATCAGAATAGTTCCCATATGTGTGGAGAGGTAAAGAAAGCCTTCATTTCTTAGTTTGGACTGAACATATGGAAAGTGCTGAAAAAGTTACACCGGATCAAATATGACAGTTTAAATTGAATATTAGCAGTGCAATAAAGTCATTCTTACTAAAGATAAAGAATATAGACATTTAAATCCACTGATTCTCATAAAAGAGACAAATTCTATTTTAATGTCCAAATTTGGTCAAAAAGTACTATTATAGCAAAAACTGAAGGGTAGCTGAAACAAATTAAGCAAAAAGTAAAAAAAATCTTTATGAGGTGTTCAAAGACATGGTTTTCTTTAGAATAAAACAGATAATAAGCATTTATTTGATATTCAACTTTACTGTAAAACCCAGTTATCAGGATCAAAGATGATTTGATATTTTTAAATAAAGTTGTTTTTCTGTTTCTTTATACATTTTTCAATCAAATTAAGAAAAAAAAACATAGCAAAAATGCTTTCATTGTTTTTTTTATTACAATTTTAAAAAGGGTACCCTCTTCAAGGTTTTGGCCAGTTTTCTCTATATTGACTTAAAATGAACACTTTAATGTTCTGTCCTTGTTGGGTTATATTCAAATAGAATATGTGAGTTTAAGTGATGCCAATACTACCTTAGCAATGGATTGAGTGCAAAAATATTCTTTAATTGACAGTTTTTAGTTCTTGAAGTAGAAAAAACTATGTTAGGAACCCCCTTTTTTACTACAAAGACAACTTGGAGCCTCTTGTTTATCCAAATATAAGAAGGAGACCTATCAAGTGTTTGAAACTGACAAAATTGGCAAGATTATTGTAACAAAAATTATAAATGTGGAATAAAATACATTATTTGGAATACAATTGGATTTTATATACCAATTTAAGGATTTTTCAGGTAAAATTGGTGCCCCAGGCATACATAAATGGCCAATTATTTTAAGGAATTCAGATACTAGGCTGATGAAACTTGAGTTGTTACATGAGAAGAAGGTGTAAAAGACAGAAATCACCAACATAGTGTGCAAGGTTATCAGACTTGAAGAGGAAATGGTCTTATTTACTGTAGAATTGCAGTTTTTAACTTACCGCACACAAAAAGCCAAAATTTTGCACATCACAAAACACCATAAAGAAAAAAATACTGAATTTGTTTGGAGTTTTTTTGCTGAAATCAGTCAAAAAGTCTATCTACAACATTTGTACACCATTTGTTTGGCTAGAAAGTCAATATGTTTAAAATCAGAATAGTTCCCATATGTGTGGAGAGGTAAAGAAAGCCTTCATTTCTTAGTTTGGACTGAACATATGGAAAGTGCTGAAAAAGTTACACCGGATCAAATATGACAGTTTAAATTGAATATTAGCAGTGCAATAAAGTCATTCTTACTAAAGATAAAGAATATAGACATTTAAATCCACTGATTCTCATAAAAGAGACAAATTCTATTTTAATGTCCAAATTTGGTCAAAAAGTACTATTATAGCAAAAACTGAAGGGTAGCTGAAACAAATTAAGCAAAAAGTAAAAAAAATCTTTATGAGGTGTTCAAAGACATGGTTTTCTTTAGAATAAAACAGATAATAAGCATTTATTTGATATTCAACTTTACTGTAAAACCCAGTTATCAGGATCAAAGATGATTTGATATTTTTAAATAAAGTTGTTTTTCTGTTTCTTTATACATTTTTCAATCAAATTAAGAAAAAAAAACATAGCAAAAATGCTTTCATTGTTTTTTTTATTACAATTTTAAAAAGGGTACCCTCTTCAAGGTTTTGGCCAGTTTTCTCTATATTGACTTAAAATGAACACTTTAATGTTCTGTCCTTGTTGGGTTATATTCAAATAGAATATGTGAGTTTAAGTGATGCCAATACTACCTTAGCAATGGATTGAGTGCAAAAATATTCTTTAATTGACAGTTTTTAGTTCTTGAAGTAGAAAAAACTATGTTAGGAACCCCCTTTTTTACTACAAAGACAACTTGGAGCCTCTTGTTTATCCAAATATAAGAAGGAGACCTATCAAGTGTTTGAAACTGACAAAATTGGCAAGATTATTGTAACAAAAATTATAAATGTGGAATAAAATACATTATTTGGAATACAATTGGATTTTATATACCAATTTAAGGATTTTTCAGGTAAAATTGGTGCCCCAGGCATACATAAATGGCCAATTATTTTAAGGAATTCAGATACTAGGCTGATGAAACTTGAGTTGTTACATGAGAAGAAGGTGTAAAAGACAGAAATCACCAACATAGTGTGCAAGGTTATCAGACTTGAAGAGGAAATGGTCTTATTTACTGTAGAATTGCAGTTTTTAACTTACCGCACACAAAAAGCCAAAATTTTGCACATCACAAAACACCATAAAGAAAAAAATACTGAATTTGTTTGGAGTTTTTTTGCTGAAATCAGTCAAAAAGTCTATCTACAACATTTGTACACCATTTGTTTGGCTAGAAAGTCAATATGTTTAAAATCAGAATAGTTCCCATATGTGTGGAGAGGTAAAGAAAGCCTTCATTTCTTAGTTTGGACTGAACATATGGAAAGTGCTGAAAAAGTTACACCGGATCAAATATGGCAGTTTAAATTGAATATTAGCAGTGCAATAAAGTCATTCTTACTAAAGATAAAGAATATAGACATTTAAATCCACTGATTCTCATAAAAGAGACAAATTCTATTTTAATGTCCAAATTTGGTCAAAAAGTACTATTATAGCAAAAACTGAAGGGTAGCTGAAACAAATTAAGCAAAAAGTAAAAAAATCTTTATGAGGTGTTCAAAGACATGGTTTTCTTTAGAATAAAACAGATAATAAGCATTTATTTGATATTCAACTTTACTGTAAAACCCAGTAATCAGGTTACAGTCTTGTATTGTTTTTCCCATAGACTTCTATAGTAAACCTGAGATTTTTGGAATTTTTTAAAAAATAGTTAAAATGATTCAATACAACTTTTGCTATATTTTTTCAATAAAGGAAGTGTCAGAAAACATTTTAAAGGGTGGGCCGAAAAAAAGTCGCACGAAGATAAGAAAACCACAGTTGGTTGAACTAAAAATAGTTTTTTTCCTACTTTCACTTTAACTTCCATTTCAAAAATACCCCCCTTTTCTTGAGAACTTTTTTATTAAATAATGTAATTTTTACATTTCAAAAAGTTAGTGATGTCAAAATTTGGTGTCTTACCTTCAATTTAAGCCAAAAGTTAGAAAAAATGCATGAAAAGTAATGCTGCAAACGACTCAGGGAAAAGGCACTATATTTTAATAGCCTCCATGTTTTGACGTCCACCCGCGGAAGAACTTTTAATACAAGACTGGTACCTATTAGGATCAAAGATGATTTGATATTTTTAAATAAAGTTGTTTTTCTGTTTCTTTATACATTTTTCAATCAAATTAAGAAAAAAAAACATAGCAAAAATGCTTTCATTGTTTTTTTTATTACAATTTTAAAAAGGGTACCCTCTTCAAGGTTTTGGCCAGTTTTCTCTATATTGACTTAAAATGAACACTTTAATGTTCTGTCCTTGTTGGGTTATATTCAAATAGAATATGTGAGTTTAAGTGATGCCAATACTACCTTAGCAATGGATTGAGTGCAAAAATATTCTTTAATTGACAGTTTTTAGTTCTTGAAGTAGAAAAAACTATGTTAGGAACCCCCTTTTTTACTACAAAGACAACTTGGAGCCTCTTGTTTATCCAAATATAAGAAGGAGACCTATCAAGTGTTTGAAACTGACAAAATTGGCAAGATTATTGTAACAAAAATTATAAATGTGGAATAAAATACATTATTTGGAATACAATTGGATTTTATATACCAATTTAAGGATTTTTCAGGTAAAATTGGTGCCCCAGGCATACATAAATGGCCAATTATTTTAAGGAATTCAGATACTAGGCTGATGAAACTTGAGTTGTTACATGAGAAGAAGGTGTAAAAGACAGAAATCACCAACATAGTGTGCAAGGTTATCAGACTTGAAGAGGAAATGGTCTTATTTACTGTAGAATTGCAGTTTTTAACTTACCGCACACAAAAAGCCAAAATTTTGCACATCACAAAACACCATAAAGAAAAAAATACTGAATTTGTTTGGAGTTTTTTTGCTGAAATCAGTCAAAAAGTCTATCTACAACATTTGTACACCATTTGTTTGGCTAGAAAGTCAATATGTTTAAAATCAGAATAGTTCCCATATGTGTGGAGAGGTAAAGAAAGCCTTCATTTCTTAGTTTGGACTGAACATATGGAAAGTGCTGAAAAAGTTACACCGGATCAAATATGGCAGTTTAAATTGAATATTAGCAGTGCAATAAAGTCATTCTTACTAAAGATAAAGAATATAGACATTTAAATCCACTGATTCTCATAAAAGAGACAAATTCTATTTTAATGTCCAAATTTGGTCAAAAAGTACTATTATAGCAAAAACTGAAGGGTAGCTGAAACAAATTAAGCAAAAAGTAAAAAAAATCTTTATGAGGTGTTCAAAGACATGGTTTTCTTTAGAATAAAACAGATAATAAGCATTTATTTGATATTCAACTTTACTGTAAAACCCAGTAATCAGGTTACAGTCTTGTATTGTTTTTCCCATAGACTTCTATAGTAAACCTGAGATTTTTGGAATTTTTTAAAAAATAGTTAAAATGATTCAATACAACTTTTGCTATATTTTTTCAATAAAGGAAGTGTCAGAAAACATTTTAAAGGGTGGGCCGAAAAAAAGTCGCACGAAGATAAGAAAACCACAGTTGGTTGAACTAAAAATAGTTTTTTTCCTACTTTCACTTTAACTTCCATTTCAAAAATACCCCCCTTTTCTTGAGAACTTTTTTATTAAATAATGTAATTTTTACATTTCAAAAAGTTAGTGATGTCAAAATTTGGTGTCTTACCTTCAATTTAAGCCAAAAGTTAGAAAAAATGCATGAAAAGTAATGCTGCAAACGACTCAGGGAAAAGGCACTATATTTTAATAGCCTCCATGTTTTGACGTCCACCCGCGGAAGAACTTTTAATACAAGACTGGTACCTAGATTAGTATGGCCCAGGATGTATTGTATCAAATTGCAGAATCACGTGTGTCAATTAATTATCTGATAAAGAAAACGCGGTTTTCAAGACAAAGAAACGGCATGGTCAGCCATTATCAGCCGGACGTGCATCGAAGGAAGAACTTTATAAATTGCTAAATTGTAGCTTCTTTTCATTTTTATCCTGAATGTAAGTAGATTTATTTTTTAAGCGAATTTATGTTACATTTTTTATATTATTGTGCATAATTTTAATTTTGATATATAAACGATAAACACGAACATCCTCAAGTTCGTTCAAGCCTCATGTGATTCTGATCACTCTATTTTTATTTTATCATCTCTGTTCCTTGTATTTGTTATGTTTTGCTCTAAATTTATAGTCTAAATACATGGAATAGTTAATTTAATGTAAATTAAACCTTGCAGTCGATTACGAAATTGTAAGTTACTTAATATTTTATTCAGATTATCAACATGATCACGTCAAGATGGAGAGAGCTTGATAAAGTAGCCATTGGAAGCCATCAAAAAGCAAATAGCAATTAAAATCAAGAGGCGAAGGGAGTGAAAGATCAGCTTGTGATACACGAGACAAAAGGAGATAGAAAATGTAAGTAGTTTAAAAAAAAAATAATGTAAAGTGTTGATGCAACTGAAAAAACTCACAAATAATAGAGTATGTAAATATTGTTTGGAAAAAAGCACAGACACTTGGAACATGGACATTATTATACATGTATATGAAACACGTACCTTCTTCTTTAAGATGAGTCGATTTAAATTGTATACTTGGTCTTAATTGTCAGATCTATACATATTACATAATAATCAATATCCAAACTTGTTTCACTCATATTAAAATTTTATTTTGTAAGAGATATCAGAGAAAAGGGGGGAGATCTTAATATAAAGTCCTTGTTCCAAGTGCCTATGGTAAAACTATTCTAAATGCATTGTTTTTAACAATACACAAAAGCTTATGCTAAAACTCAATAACTCAGAAGCACAATTTATCTACAATTATCAAAATAATAGTTACAAATCTGAATAAAAATGCAGTGATGTAGTACTAAACAAGGATTAATAGTCAAATAGTTTGGTTGAAAATATATATTTTTAAAATTTTATTTTATCAGTTGAAAGCTGTTGTGGACAATTGTGAAGCTGAAAGAGAAAACATAAGAAGACTTCAGGACTTAACTTCCCCATCAATAAGAGAAACTGTTCAGGTGTCTGAGTTCCAGATTGACCGACAAACAATATTAAGACGTTGTACACAATTGCACTAGATACTGTACATTGTTAACAATGTGAATCAGAAAAAAACTATAAAGATGTGAACTATTTGCTTTCGAATGTATCATATTTTTGAAGTAATTAACTAAATGCCTTAATCACTCTTCTTTTTTTCAAGATGGTAAATTTTTAGTTAAAAAATATGTTTTAATTTTTGCTGAAGCCGTTCATTGTGGCATGGTGATAAGAACCTTTTGCTTATTGAAAGTGGCACAGCATGAATTGGAACTTAACATCTTAATTTTTGCTTTTAAGATTATTAAATTTTATTAGTTAAATAAATACTTTTTAAGTATTTTTGCCTTGAAATGACTCGGTTTAAAAGAAGGAAATATTTGCAGTGAGATTTTTGAATTTAAGCTGTGTAAATAAAATATTGGTAATTTCTACAGAGTTAATTCGATAGAAACTCAGTTAAATTTGTGTCTAAAATAACAGCAACTGTTCTTGCAATTGGATATATAAGGCACTGTGTTGAACGTTGAAATATGAATATTATTTATATTAAGCAATGACAAAATGTAAAATAAATTTATTATAATTAATGTTATATCATGTTTAAGACTAAATATACTAGAAAATTGAATGTTTTATTTTTTTAGGACCAAATCTATTCTGTATGAAGGTTATGAGCAGGAACATTTGTCATATCAGTAATATGGATTTTAATGAAACTTTTACATGTGTTCTGACAACAGATCAAGTACTTTGTTTTAAAGTACATGTAGTATTTACTGTCTTAAAGGTATATTTACTCTTTTCAAAGTACAACTACCTATTAGGGTAGTATTTGCACACTACCCTGTCTGTGAAACTTCACTATCATCAGAAGTACATTTACTTATATATGAGTAAAGAATACAATTGAAGATCAGTAGATTTACTAATCAATTACCAATACACAAGTAAAAAGGTACAGATTAGATTAGTAAATATACTTATCAGATTAGTAATGTCTTACTAAGTAAAAGGGTAATTTTACTAAATGAATAGTGAATGAGTGGACAGTCAATTTACTAACCTAATTAGTGAAGTTTACTAATTAATTTTCTCAGTGTAAGGGCGTCACAAAAGATTTCCGTCACAGTGTTCCGGGCAAGTACACATGTCACAGCCTCTAGATATTTGACATATACCTCCCT
This sequence comes from Arcuatula senhousia, assembly GCA_963971305.1. Lineage (NCBI taxonomy): Eukaryota > Metazoa > Mollusca > Bivalvia > Mytilida > Mytilidae > Arcuatula > Arcuatula senhousia. Next base: position 55,263,787 of record OZ020304.1, read on the forward strand.
CCTATAATAGAACTATATATATTGAAAAGCAATTTTATGTGGCCTTAACTAATCTACTTCCTGTTTACCGTATATTGTGGGACGCAGGCGACATACCACTTCCGTGGAAGACTGTCATTCTAATTGTATTTTAAGTTATCATCACATTTACCTTAACTCCTCTAATGAAATTTTCTTTGGTCACTCCAGAGTTTGCTCCGCTCTCGAAAATGCGAAATAGGTCAAGCACTCTGATGCCCATCATTCCAATAAAGCGTATTAATAAAGTAAAGGGATCCTCTCTTCTTTCTAAAATGCAATGGAATGCATTCATTTTTTTAAATGACAGAACGATAGACGGTTAAACAGTAAATTATAAATTTCAGGGTACCATTTTATCTTATTTTGGTAAAAAAGATGAACATTTCCAAAACAATAGGAATAGAGACAGTTATGTCAATAATAAAATGACAAAGGAAACTTTCATCTTTATCCAGTTACAATTTTAACTAACATTTAACATTGATTTGAAAAAAATATAATTTAGAATTGAGAAAAACATCTAAGGAAGTTAATTTATTTTGTGCCATTTTGCAAAGCTACATGTACATTTGTAGGACTGTGATACCTATATGTGAAACATTTTTGTGATTGAGCCAGTATGTAATTATATTTGTCATGTATGTTATAAATTGGATGAAAGCTTATACATGTACAAGTTGAGAAGTTTGCGATGTGCCCACAGTGGCAAGTGTAAGTTATTGGTAGAGCAATTGGTTGCAAAGCAATGTATTATATTATACATGAACATATACCAAAAGCTACATTAAACTGATTTTTGTCAAGTCTCACAAGTACCAATCACATGTATGCAAATTAATGCTTATTTTTAAAATTAATGATTTTATCTTTGTCATTCCATGCTGCAAATATTGTTAAGTATAAAATAAAACATATAAAATGATTCACATTTTCACGATATCAATTAAAAGTTTTTAAAAAACTTTGTCATTACAATAAAACGTCAAGTTTGTCTCCTGCACCGAAATCGTGCATCTTTAAAGATATATATTTTTAAATAATCCGTCATTATTCCTTGAACAACAGTTATTTTGAAAAACATCTTATTGAGAAGGTATTGAAAAGTAAATTATCAAAGTCATCCTTCTCCATTTTAAGTAGTATGCAAATGTAAAAAAAGCACCTTGACACTTTCAGCTAAAGTCAAGAAATCCCACTTAATGCATCTTCCTAAAGAATTAAAAACATCTAAAAATACTCAAAAATGACTTAATGTAAACTTTAAAAAGAATAAGATAAACAATCTTTTAAGTTAACGCACACATGCAAACACAACACCAACGCAGGAAAGCTTACTTTGGGCAACCACACTAAATGTATGCATAAAACTTGAGCCTAAAATATAATTGGTAAATAAACATTTAAGAAAAACATGTTAGGGAAAACTCTTATTAAATCAATGAAATGCACGACGATGTCAAAGCTGCTTCTCGAATTTCGAATTTATACTTATCGAAAGATAAGTCTAGCTGAAAAATTGCCTTTATGACTTTTAAACATTATGAATGGTACTAAGACCGTGTAAAGTTATTCAATAAAACTCTAACAAACAGAAAAAGACATTATCAAAAGATATCTTCTAAATGTCATGATAATTTTGTCACCGAATAATATATGAAATAACAAAGGACGTTGATAGTCATTGGCAATGAAGACAGTAGAAGATGTTTGATGTAGAATCTGTTCCTCGAAAAAAATATAATTTATTTTAAAGGTCCAACATGACGCAGTTGTTTTTTGGGGTTTTTTTTTGCAAGAAAACTAAATAGTTGAAAATCAAATATTAAGCTTAGCTGTAACTTTAGATTGTACTGTAAATTGCTCTTGCAAGTAACGCATTCGCAATGTGGTGAGCTGCATGGACCATAACGACTGATATCAATAACGCAAAACTAATAATCTAGGAGACTTTAAAATGCTGTACGATGCCTTAAGTGCATGTCTTACAGAAGGAAATGTAAGTTTTAGTAAAGGAAATGATTCTGATATGGACCTGATTTCTTACCTCTACCTCTTTTAATACCAAACATGTCAGTGGAGTCCAACACGCCACCATGTGTTATCGTGAACAGTCTCTGAGATGCTATGTGATTCACCGCGTCCATTATTTTTATATTGACTGGTATATTCTACAAGAAAGGATTTCTTTGTATTTTTTAGTTTGTCGATAACATATGACTAAAAATAAAATTGAAAATAGTTTGAAAATACAAATACCGAAAACGGATATAAAGCGGTTTATTTTGTTATGCTGTACATATCGATATTTTAAGGAGTAACTTCTTATCAGCAGCTGCTGCATTCGAATCAAAACATCGGAAGACCAAAAACCAAAACTATTGAACGAAAAGTACTCGAGGCCAAATAGGTTGAACAGAAAACCTAACCCAGCACCGAGGATATAGACCATATGTAGTACAAGGAAAGAAACCTGGTGATTTAAACAATTTGAATTAGCAATCGGAAATTTCAACGACCAGTATTTTTAAAAATATATTGGTTAATTCGTGTCAGACAAGTCCGACGACCAGGTTTGTGATAACCCTAGCCTCGTGGACCTTTTAAATACTAAAATATGGTATAAAACGGTTAATTTGGTTATGCTGTACATCGATATTTCCTCTTATCAGCAGCGTTTGAATCAAAACATTGAAAGCCAAAAAAAACAAACGTATTGAACACCATAAAGTTCGAACGGAGAAGCCTAATCCAGCAACGAGGATATCGAACTTGTGCAGTCATCGCTGCTTATCATATTATTTTTCTGTTTATTGAAAGAAACAATTTTGTTCTTATAATAAATTAATCTGATATATAGATTTAGCACAATATTTCAGTTACCTCCAGACTTAAGTGGGCTAGGTTACTTTTCCTGCTGGCTACTGCATGCAAAAGCTTCAGGATTCCATCAACAGGTAATGGATTATCACCAAGCTAAAATGTGCCAAGAAAGATAATTCAAGTGAATTATAAATGCTGGCGTCACACTATCCCGATTTTGTCCCCGATTTAAGTTTTACTTTATTTTTTATATACTAGAACTTCTTTTCACAATTTTCACTAAATTAAATGTACATGTACGAAAGATAAAGATTAAGGGACGGACATCTATTTAATCTTTTGCCCATCGTTTCTATGTTCTATGGTGATCATCATTTTTCTTTTTGCGATATCTTAGCGTTTCAGGGTAAATGCGCTTTCCAGACAAAACAACGAGAAGACAGCCATGATCTAGATTCTGGTGCTTTCCTTTTCATTCTGTTCTTTCCTGCCATGCCCTTTCGTATTCCGCGTCCTCGTCCAGGCTTTGATGGCATCTTTTCATACTTAAATTTCAATATCAGAAATAAAGGTTTAAACATTTCAAACTCACTTCAGTTTTTATAAGTCCCCTACCGACAAAAGCAGAAGGGGGCTTTAGGTTTTTCACTCCGTCGGCCCGTTTGTGTGTCTATCCGGCCCGGCCCTCTCGTTGTGACAATACGTTTTCCACACTTTTTTGAAAAACTTACACGTGTATATAGATATTGGAATGTGAGTATACCATGATGAGTTTAAGATCAAGTTATCGTGTCGTTCCGGTCCGCAAACTTTTAGAGGAGTTAGGACACTTTGAACTTTGAAAATTCACTGAAATTTCAGTTTCACACACATTTTTCTAAACCCTCTTAGTTGCATTTTTGTACTACTGTATGCAAGTCCATCATTACGGATAGTAACTACAGATCAAGTTTACGTTCCGTTTCGGTCCGCAAATGTTTACGGGAAATTTGGACTTTTATATGGGCCGATAAGGAAGTATGTATTGTAAGGTGAACACGCTTTGTTCAATAATCGTTCGCAAAAGCTAAAATTGTTGAACTTTATGCCAAAAGTACGGAAGCCCGTGGGGCTCATTTTGGTAATCTAAAAATCAATATAATGCGCTTTTATCAATTCTCCCGAAATAACACGCTTCTATTCAATAAAAACGCGTAACTCACGCGTTATAACGGGTTACTTTCGTGTAACTTTCTTAGACTTTGAACGAGCTTAATAAATCAAGTAACATCAGTTTTCTGTGCTATCTTCAGTCTCTACATTAAGATTTTACATGCATTCACTCTTACTTGTTGACATTATGGACATGCAGCGTGGGTATACTAAGAATTAAAACTCTAGTTTTATCTTGTATCCATATATACCAATAATAAGAGCAACAGACATATTGTTGACTGAACTATAATTTTATTGCAAAACAAGTTATTACAATTCACACTTTTTTGCAAAACGGGTTGTCCTATTTAGGGAGCTACCGTTTGAATTTTATGTGGGGGCTATGATGATATTTGAAATAAAAAGGCAGGATGGCGAAAATCCAGAAATAGAAAAGCAGGACAGTGCTTCGATTACAAAAAAAAGGCAGGCCTTTGTCCGAAAATAATAAGGCAGGACGAAGAAAATATCCATAGCCCCCCCCCCCCCCTAAATATCAAATTGTTGCTCCTTAATCGCCATTTGCAATAACAATGCATGTTTTGTTGTAACTTTTCTACATAGTAACAACATATTCTTGCTGTTTTCAGATTATGTGTGCTTCAGTCAACTCACACAAGGCACGAACAAAACAAGATAAAGCAACAGCACCCTTTTCTGTTCTGTCGTAATAGCCTCTACATATATTAGCTTTAGATCAAATGTCTCATCTACTCTTACTGGTCGACATCAGGGACAGAAGGTATATTTGAAAAGCTTTCGTTTTAACTTGTTATGGAAGCAGCAAAGGACAATTTATATACAACATGTACAATAAACTATATAATCTTATTGCTAATCGTGTACTTCGTATAACCCTCGGGATGCATCGTAGACCCATCGTATGCTATGCATAGCGTCATACAGCCATCGTATAACTTCGTTTCTCGTTCGAGTCTAATTCTCGACTAATCTTAATAACATCGTAACAACTTCGTAATCGGTTCGCAGCCATTCGTATTTGCAACTTTTCTAATCGTTTAGCCATCTGCTCTAATCGTATATCCTTCGGCTTTGATTTTGATTTTTAGCAACTTCGGGACTAACTTCGCACGAAGTTGAAATTTTCGCATTTGTGTGTCCATCGTATGTCAAAATCGGGACAGTGTGACGCCAGCATAAACATGAAAACGTCTGTTCTGGGTTGATTTATTTTTGAGGTAACACTTGAGCCAAAAGCAAAATGTGTTAGCCATTTTATAGGTACATTGTAATGAGTTAAAAATCTTCAAAACTACCATAAGAAGAAGGCATTTGTATGTCACAAGTTAGTAATAGAGGTGACAACTTTTTTGAGGCACGAAAAGAAACTTACACTATACATTTCCACTTACGATTGATAGCTAAAACTGAAAGGTATATCATGACATGCAGAAAAAGTCTGGCTTTTGTCGTATATTTGTTTAATGGATGCCAATTAAAGACAACATGTCACGACATCTGATCATCTTTTAAATGCCTTTTTTCATTGCAAAACATATTAAAAAATTGACACCTACCACATCACAACATGTTGCAGAAAGTGACATGGATAAATACAGTACCTTAAGAATGCGTAGTACATTATTTTTCCTGATTCCCCTGGTGAGATAAACCAAACCATCCCAGTTGATTCGGTTGCTGGATAAATCTATACATTTTAAGGACATGTTCTCTTTAAACACATTTTCCAGTGCTAAACTGCCTTCTAGTGCAAACCCGTTCCACGACAGATTAAAGTTTACTATTGAGGAATTTTCCTGAAAGATTTAATTATGTCATAAGATAAACAAGAGGCTCCCAGGAGCCTGAATCGCTCACCTGGTCTTAATGTCAACCCTTTGAAAGAAGCAAAGGTGTACCAAAGGGGTAATCAGTATCATAAAACCGTGAAGACAAAGACAAAACCGGCAGACAAAAATCATCACAACAAAACAAACCACATAACAACATAAAACACACACACATAACAACAAAACCGGAATCAGCAACGCGAACTCAAGTCGAAACGAGAGTGAACTCAGGTGCTCCGGAAGAGTAAGCAGTTCCTGCTTGCTATAGCACACCCGTCACGTTGCCAAAGATCGATTAAGTGTTGGTCAAATCCGGAAAGGATGACATTACAAAACTCTATGTCAAACCAACATCTGTGCTCATCTGAGAGATAGAAATCCCGTATTTGCATACAAGCACATGATGTCGTCCGTAAAATTTCTTGAGTGATGACAACAACCTGGGAGCAACGAACCCCTGTGTTAACAATTTGCTTGTCAGCCGTGTAGCTCTATCTAGGAAGTCGTTGTACTCCCCACATGCTCTGGAATAACGAATCAATTGTGATACGTAAACTCCATATGCTGGAGCGGACGGAATGTTGCTACACAGAAAGGGAAAGTTAACTATTGGAAAGTTGAAGTCATCACGTTTGTCATAGAGCTTTGTACAAAGCCTTCCTTGTGTGTCAATTTCGAGAAATAGATCCAAATATGAAGCAGACCTCCTAGAATCTGTAGTGTCCTTTACCTCAAGTTCCTTCGGATATATGAGATGTAAATAATCACCAAATCGAGGATTGTTTAGTGAAAGGACATCATCAATATAGACTTTTGTATAGCTAAATGAGCTGAATGTTTAAGCAATAAAAAGCTTTTCTCTATCTGCAATAGTTTTCATTCCAAAGCAAAAAACACTATTTTTCACCTTTAAAGGGCCAAAACCCCTTAAAGGAGTCATCTGACAACTTCGACTCTAAAAAGACTTTTGTAGAGCTAATTAAGCTGAACATTTAAGCAAGCAACATCTTTTTTCTATCTGCAAAAGTTTTCTTTCTTTAGGCCAAAAACACTATTTTTTGCCTGTAAGGGGCCGTAACCACTATAAGGGGTCATCTGGCAACTTTGACCCTGTGGAAACTTTTGTAGAGCTAAATGAGCTGAACATTTAAGCAAGCAACAGCTTTTCTCTATCTGCAATAGTTTTCATTCTATAGGCCAAAAACTCTATTTTTTGCCTTTAAGGGGTCATCTGACAACTTTGACCCTATGAACACTTTTGTAGAGCTAAATGAGCTGAACATTTAAGCAAGCAACAGCTTTTCTCTATCTGCAATAGTTTTCATTCTATAGGCCAAAAACACTATTTTTTGCCTTTAAGGGGCCGTAACCCCTATAAGGGGTCATCTGACAACTTTGACCCTATGAAGACTTTTGTAGAGCTAAATGAGCTGAACATTTAAGCAAGCAACAGCTTTTCTCAATCTGCAATAGTTTTCATTCTATAGGCCAAAAACTCTATTTTTTTGCCTTTAAGGGGCCATAACCCCTATAAGGGGTCATCTGACAACTTTGACCTTATGGAGACTTTTGTAGAGCTAAATGAGCTGAACATTTAAGCAAGAGCTTCTCTCTATCTGCAATAGTTTTCATTCCATAGGCCAAAAACATGAAAAAATGCTATTTTTCACCTTTAAGGGGCAGTAACTCCCATAAGGGGTCATCTGACAACTTCGACTCAATGGAGACTTTTGTAGAGCTTTTGATGCTGAAGCAGTAGCGTGGCATCAGATTTCATCTATCTCTTATACTTTTTGATTTACAAGCCAAAAACAGTAGTTTGACCCCCCTGGTCTATTTTTAGCAACGGCAGCCATGTTTTTCGACGAATCAAAAATCCCCACATCAGTTCTGTGGGGGATACCCTAAAGTACCACCAGACCAAATTTGGTTTGAATCTGTGCAGCCGTTTCAGAGGAGAATAAGTTTGAAGAAAAGTTAACGACGACGACGACGGACGACGACGACGGACGCCAAGTGATGGCAATAGCTCACCTGGCCTTTGGCCAGGTGAGCTAAAAAAAAGAAACTGAGAAGAACCTTAGGATCGTTTTAAAAACTCAGAGAAAACTCAGTCTTAAAAGAAAAGGACGTAAAATGTTAGAAATCTATCAGTTATTATTACTAAAGAAGATTGTCACACAAATTAGAGGTATTGGGTACTTAGTTTGATTTTTTTCATTAACTTACTTTCAAGTTTAACAAAATCAAAAAAATATATATTTATTTAAAATGTTTTTTTTTTAAATCTCTTAGCATTTAAGCTAATACTGAAAAAGACCATAAATTGACATCATATCTTCAAAAACTCTTATTGACAGCCATAGTTTGCTTAAAGAATGAAATGGTTTCTTCTTATCACATACCTGCAAACCTTTACAAATTGCCAGAGCCCCCATTCTTCGAATGTGATTCCAGCTCAGATCGAGCACTTCTAATGTGTCATTAATAGCTTTAAAAGAAGATTTCTAGAATAAGGACGAAACAAATGAAAAAACAAAAAGAAGAACCAATTGGGACATTCGAAAGTCTGAAGTTCAAAACAGTTAAAGACATAACTATGGCACGCCGTAAACACTTTTAACAGCATTACAAAATCCACACACATTCACAACTTAACTAAGATCAATGACGCGAACTCACGTCGAAGGAAGAATAAACTTAATAGGGTCATCTGGAAGGGTAATTATTTCCTGCTTGTCAGTGTCGAATCCAAGTACTTGTTACAGTTGAAGAAAACACAGCATAATCGTGAGCTCAGAAAACAAAAGTTTCAAGCAAATTCTTAAACAAACTGACACATGATACAAAAGTTGTGAGCTCAAATAGGATAGTTTTATTGAGTTAGTTAGTTGGTTAGGTATTTAGTTAGTTAGTGCTTTAACTAAAATATGGTCAATATATTTCGATTTTCTGTTTGAAATTAGAAAGTTGTATCCTAGGAAGTCATCTTTTGTTCTTTTTTTGAAATAGGAATCAGAATAATATTATAACTCAAATATGTCTTACATACTCACATAAAGCCCGACCGATATGCTGTGCACCGGTAACCCCTATATCATTATTGCTCAGGTTCATCCACTTTATTGAAATGTTTGACTGAAAATGAACCAATACTGTTTACAATATGGCTATTGTGCATAGCAAGGTCATTATTGTTCAATGTAGTTTGACTTTTGTGTACATTTTTGTACATATACGTATTTTTCTTGCCAAGGTTAATGGAAGTCTCATCTAAATAGTTCTGTATTTGGCTGATCACACCCCTGGATCCCACCAATTCATAACTTTGCGACAGCATGTAGATTTTCCAGATGAAAACAACATCTTGGTGGCATTCAGAATATTATTCAGAGGGATGTGAACAGTACATTTTGTAGTATGTTAACGCAAATAAGGAAAATACATTCAATTAACTCAAAGCTTTAACTTTTCTGTACATAGTTTTGACAAAGTTTTTTTCACATTTGTAGCTCTTTTTCTATGTGTTAAACCAATGAAATAAAGAAGAAAGGGATGGGAAAAACAACAGTGATACATTCCTTTAAAAGTTAATCTTAATAAAAGAGATGAAATATTCAGAACTTACCCGTATTGCTAAACTTATATGCTTTGCACCATCGTCACCAAACTTTGTGCCTATAAAATATTGTGGAAAAAATAAATGTGTTGCTTTTATTATTATTCACAAGTTGAATAAAACATTCCGAAATATATATTTTGGGCATTTCGTTGGTGCTAAAGAAGAACATGAACAAAAACAGAAAATCGGGAGATATACCACATTTTAATGACAAATATAATGAACAAACCGCACTACCATCAATTGCTCATCAAAAATATTTAAGAGATTTTGTGATTCGGCTAAAATGCTTTAGTTCTCAAACCTTTAACATAATTGATAAGTTTAAATGAGTCAGCAAAGTGCTTCTGCAAAAGGCTTCCTTTAACAAACCTGACAAGTTTATACATGCCAGCCAACTGCTACTGCTACGGGCCTCTTTTAACATACCTGACGAGTTTAAATGAGTCAGCCAAGTGCTACTGGTAAGGGCTTCCTTTAACATACCTGACGAGTTTAAATGAGTCAGCCAAGTGCTACTGCTACCGGCTTCTTTTAACATACCTGACGAGTTTAAATGAGTCAGCCAAGTGCTACTGGTAAGGGCTTCCTTTAACATACCTGACAAGTTTAAATGAGTCAGCCAAGTGCTACTGCTAAGGGTTTCCTTTAACATACCTGACAGATTTAAATAAGTCAGCACACTGTTGAAGGCTTCCTTTAACATACATGTACCTGACAAATTTAAATGATTCAGTCAAGTGCTATTGCTGAGGGCTTCCTTGAACATACCTGACAAATTTAAATGAGTCAGTCAAGTGCTACTGCTACGGGCTTCCTTTAACATACCTGACAAATTTAAATTTCGTTTAGCTAACAGTACTCAAGTTCATACCTGACAAATTTAAATGAGTCAGCCAAGTGCTACTACTAAGGGCTTCCTTCAACATACCAGCACAGTTTACAGAAAGTCTGTTATTCGATAAACTCTAGAATTAGAAAAAATAGACAATTAGTTTAACAAATATCAATTACTATGACATCTATTGGGCATGTCATTTAAATAATGTAAATATCCCATAAAAAAGACAACTAAAAAAGAAATCGAGAAAATACTTCTTCCAGTAAAAATATTGAGCAAAGAGAGTATTCAGCATTTCACTCCTTTTATAAATTTTGTAGAAGTGGGAAAATTGTGTGAAAAAGTACAACATGAATACAATATATAAACCGCATAAAAAGCAGCATCTTCTGCAACACGATGCAATTTACTAATCAAGTCTAAATAAATCAGGTTTTGATGAATTGAAATTATTCTCGTTATTCCTCTTCACAACTATCAATAAATAACATACAATACTAGATATAACATTGTTGTAGTTAAGGAGTTCTATGATATGCAGCATTCCATCTTCGTCCATCCGGTTGTCCTCAAGATCAACGCTCTCTACACGGTTGTTATGCTGCAATTAGAAATGAATATTTAATAAACACATAGACATTTCCTACATCTACTAACTGACCGTTCCATCTGCATTTTCGCGGAAACATACATGGGTACATTTGTCATCAATATCCCGGGAATCGATGTTAACCTAATGTAAAGTTAAAGATTTACATATGTAATCATTAAAAGATTTGGTCATTATAAACGAACTTTTAGTCTCTTTCACTGTTGATGTACCCAGGGTCGGCACTTGTCATTCGGTTCTCGTCAGTTGATGTGTCCACTTTTTTCCCTTTCTTTGCCCCTGGAGAAGGACGTGAGGTTCGAAAATTTGAACACCTTTTCATTACTGTATTGTTTTACTTTTTACCTTTTATTGTGATTTATTCATTTGGAATTGACCTTTTAAATGTGGTCTTCATGCTCGAAAAGTAGTGCACCACATAGGCTAAATTTTCTGCCCCTACCCACCGCTCCCCTTTTCCTGTGGTCTTCAAAATTACCGTTCCTTTGTTTTTCGCCCCACCCCCATTTTTGTCCCCCGCCGCAACGCGGAGCGGGGACTTGGAAATGCCGGTGTCCGTCCGTCCGTGCGTTCGTAACACTTTTCTCAGTAACTACAAATCCTAGGGTTCTGAAATTTTGTATGCAGACTCCTATAGGGGTCCCCCAAGGTGTAAGTGATTTTCAGATCAGTCTGACATCTACTTCCTGTTTAACGACTTAGTCATTTTTTCTCCCATAGGCTCAATGGTAAATTTTTCGTAACACTTTTCTCAGTAACTACTAATCCTAGGGTTCTGAAATTTTGTATGGAGACTCCTATAGGGGTCCCCCAAGGTGTAAGTGATTTTCAGGTCAGTCTGACATCTACTTCCTGTTTAACGACTTAGTCATTTTTCTCCAATAGGCTCAATGGTAAATTTTTCGTAACACTTTTCTCAGTAACTACTAATCCTAGGGTTCTGAAATTTTGTATGCAGACTCCTATAGGGGTCCCCTAAGGTGTAAGTGATTTTCAGGTCAGTCTGACATCTACTTCCTGTTTAACGACTTAGTCATTTTTTCTCCCATAGGCTCAATGGTAAATTTTTCGTAACACTTTTCTCAGTAACTACTAATCCTAGGGTTCTGAAATTTTGTATGCAGACTCCTATAGGGGTCCCCTAAGGTGTAAGTGATTTTCAGGTCGGTCTGACATCTACTTCCTGTTTAACGACTTAGTCATTTTTTCTCCCATAGAACACATTATTATTGGAGTTATGCCCCTTCAACAATATAACGTTCAACGGGCGGGGGACCTGGAATCTGTTCTTGTTCATTTATCATCATCATTTCATGTTCATTTTATCATCCTTTTCATGTTCATCGCCTATAAATAATCTATATAGCGTTACAAGAGCGTAAAACACCAACTCACTCACTCACTCACTCACTCACTCACTCACTCTTAACAATTCTTTAAATTACATTATGTTTCCTCGATGGTAAAATCTAACTTCCCGGTATTATATGGCATATGAAACAGTATAATAAACCAATAATAATGTGGTAGGACAGTACAGATTGGATGTGCCAGTTTCACGCTCGACTAGATTGGAAAGAGCAGAAAATTAGAACATAAAGCATCGACCAACTTTTTTAGATAAATCAATTAATTTCCGAGTGATTTACCGATGAAATAAAAAAGAGATAGTACACTCACTAATAACCCGTATGCCAATGCAATGACATCGTTAGTATTGAGACCAACAAATTGTAGTCTTATTTCATTGGTCTGTAGCTGATCAAATATTTTTCTGATTGGAGGATTCTCAAGTTGTTTACAAGCATGGATATAGGAATAATGGCCGATGTCGATGTCTTCTTTGGCTTCGTCTTCTGAATCGCCGTCATCTATAAAAGAAAATGGGTAAAATTAATGAGCTACTAAGAAAAAGTTTCCTGGGGTACTACATGCCAAAGTCTCTTTTTATTTGGCATGTAGCTTTGTCTTGCAGTACTTTATGGTGTTAATCAATTTTATATCCGAAAGTACAAAATCATGTTTTAGAGCGTACTTAAGATTGCACATACGTATAAACGTGTATTACAAATTTCCGTTGCAGTTTTCTGGGCACTTTCTTACCACAGCCTCTTGATATGTGGCATGTAGTTTTGTCCTGTATGATAAAATGATATGAACAGATTATATGCCCAAAATAGCTACTACCTGTGTAACGAAAACTTAAGATTTTATTGTAGCTGTAAAATATTAATCATTGCGGGGCAGCTATCTGCTGCAGCCTAGCTGTTGATCTTTGGCGTGTGAATTTGTCCTATAGCATATGTACTTCATGATATTAAACAATTGCAGGGCTGCTGGTCATCTACATCCTGTTGACCGAAAGTTAAAGACGCAGGCGACACATGTCTTCAATTGAAAACTTTGAATTGCATCATTCATTTGTATATGATGCTTTGAACACCTTTGCTTGTACCATTATCAATTTTGATTTACAGTGTCATAATTGACGACAAAAGTTTCTAATATAATTGATTTTTAAATCAGGTCATTTATCATATAATTTTGATACAAAGTCTATCTAATCTTACTTTAAACACGAAAAACAATCACAGATTGTCGAGAAAAGACAACCAAAATATTCCATTTATAATATACGTCAGTATCCCGTTTTTATTTACCCCCAAAAAGTTTCCTTTGAGCGTAGCAAATGTTAATTATGTGTACCATTAAATTGATGTTTTACGACTTAAATTTCGATTTTCAATCACAATTTCGCATTTAAATATAATTAAATGTACTGTTAAATGAAAAAATAAAATAAACTGCATATACATGTGGCATTTCAAAGTGTGACGAGTTATAGTTGAAATATTTCTCACATTGATTGAATGACTTGGCATTTTCTTTCAGAAGTGGTTCGTTTATGGTGAGCGTCATAAGCTGTTGAATTTCCATGGCGGTTGCCGGGCTAGCCTGCCTTGCTTTTCTCGAGCTTGTAGTTTTTCTTCTCTTTTTCAACGTCTTATCTAGTGGATTAGATTTAAGTGAACCATCGTCGTTGACAATTTCTTGAACATTTATCCCTTTCTTACTTTTCAAACGATTTACACAGCTTTGTTTTTGAAAGCGTTCTTGTAGCTCTTCCTTTTCGAATGGCGTTAGTTTCTTTATCCTTTTCGAACCTCTGACTAAAGATGAATTTTGTATGTTAAGTTTTGTTAAGTTTAAAGGAAACTGTTCTGTTGCTTGGATAGCTTTATCGCACACTTGGATATCCTGAGTTGCCCTTTGACCTTCGCATTTTAAAGACGGCAATTTTATGAATTTACAATCTGTATGCTTTGTAGAATCTCCAAGGTTCACATTTCCAGCATTAAAATTTGATTGAAATAAATTAACATGTTCGTCTAGTTCTCGTAATTTTTCAACACAAATAAAATCAGAGTCACGTAAAATATTGTCCAGCTCATTTTCAGACGCGCCATTGTTGGTTAAATTTATTTGAGATTGTTGTATTAATGGATTTGTTTTAGTATTGTTATTTACGGGTGAAAGGTTTACTAATTCGTTGTGATTCACGATTACATCATTATTTTTAACTTTACATTCTGAAGGATTTGGTGATAATAATTGTTCATTTGTCATGTTTGTTAAATGTATATCCTTTTCGTTTAATTTATATCCATCTATGGGATCGTTAATCCTTAAAAGGACGTCATCCGAGATGCCGCAAGCTATTTCCTTTTCTGTTTGTTTGTATTTTGATCTACGTTTGGCGTCATTATATGTTGAAAACTTGGTATGGAAAGTTTTACAATCAAAATCTTGGTTTTCTATGACTTGTTTGTGATTATCGTAGTTTTTAGAGTGAATTCGCTCATCTTCAGAAATATCATTTTCGGCTCTTTCGCTTCTGGATGCTGAGTAAGCACTTCCATCACACATCGAGGTAATAGTTGAGTCCTCTTTATCTTCATTGTTGAATGAAGGCAAGGTACATGCATCATTTCTAACAGAATCAGGACCTGTTTCCTCCGTATGTTTTCCTAAATATGGTTGATTTGTTGTAACATTCAAATCTTGGTTCTGCTCATCAGCAGACTTACTTTCACCGTTTTCAGTTCTACATGTGAAATAACCACTTTCATCACACTTTGTACTAAACGGCTCCAATATTCTCTTGCTTTCCATATTATCATCAAACGTTTTCATTGCATCATTTATTTCCACATCTTCATATTTTGATTGGATTTCAAAATTTCCGATTTCATTTTTAAATACGCTGTCCATTTTTACACGATTCTCTCTACTCAAATTTGAACAATGGTCGAAATCAGAACCGGAAGCATCAAAGACGCCATATTTGTCCGTATCTGTTATGTCTAAGTCGGACACTACTTTCTCTTCCTGGAGAATGCTCAAACTGTTCATTGAATCCATAGATGTTTTTCGACATGACATTCTGTAACGAGCTGATGATGATTTGGCACTACCTATACGTGACATTCGTTCATTTCTTTCCATTTTAAAGCCTTTTTAATCGTTCTATTTTTTTAAGAATTTCAAAAGCATACGTCGTGCGATATTTTGGTCCAAAAACAGAAGACGGGTAAGAAATAAATGAAAGACTTATGCTGGGGATTTTGTTCTTGTGGTTTATTGGATTATTCGATCTCTTTAATGCAGAAAGGCAGTATACCTTATTATTAATTCAAAATTTAATTATATTGCATCGGTCAAAACACAACATATTGTCAGTATACACAACCTTATAAATTACATGATGTCACGCGAAATAACGATACATGTAAATATACCTACCACAGATTTGTGTCTGTATTGAATTGTTTAACGTTAATATCTGCTTAAAAAAATTAAAAAATTGAAATCTAAATACAGATAGAACATATAAAGTCGTTGCAGTTTTGATAATAGCCAGACACTTAACATTATATTTTAATTATTTCATATTAATCAAATTCTTACCTTTTTTAGTACAATACACACATTTACACTGATAAGCCATTTTTTACTTCATCATCTTAAATCTTTCATCCGAATCCAAATAATTGTCATGCATTATTAACTATGTTCGTTAAAGTTTGAATTCTCTCTTGTATCATCGACCTCTTCTCAAATATGTATTAAATGGACCCTCTTATCACGGAACATAATTCTATTAACAGCTCACATGGTATATTTGATAAATAATGGAAAATAGAGGAATCGCTTTATCTTTTTATTACCTAAACAACTTACTTATAACGGGCCAACATGGTTCAGCATCGGAGTGTCCCGAAGATTAAGTTTAACTAAGGGGACCCATTCACTGGCCAAAGAAGGGGCGAGTCATCGCCACGCTTTAGTGTCTTCCTATATATTCAACCCCCTAAAATATCATAAATGTACCATGCCCTTAGTCCCCTATAAAAATCCGCCACAGTGGACCTAAAAGGCGGTTGTCTGGTAATTTTTTTTTAGTGATCACATATGTTTTCAACAATTTGATTGTAAAGAATGAATGCGCCACAACCTCACAAAATCAGTGGTAATTCTAAAATCAAAAATGAAAAAAAACAAGTCACCATTGTCTGGGTTTTGTATCAAGATGCATGTAACTTAAAATACAAAGTATCAATTAAATGATTTATTAAATTCAGCTGTATATGCAAATTTCAATGAGTAACCTCTCATCATAAGCATTTGAAACATGACAAGGAAGGTCAAAAACTCTTAATTGTTACTTTCTAAAACGTCAAAATTAATGTAATGCGTATAAGTTTTACAAAAAAAAAACAAATTAATGTATCACATTGGTCTTTTATATTTGTTCTAACAGATGATCCTAATAATTAAACTACAAATGTATGCATGTAAACTTTACAAACTAAAAGAACAATTTTGAAAGGAGTGTTGAGTTTTTTTTCAAACATTCTTTGATGTATATTATATAATGATTATTGTTTTTTTTTTATATTTTTAATCGGATTTTTTTCTGTTTGGTTTTGGTTTGATTGGGTTTTTTTTTTTGGGGGGGGGGGGGGTTTGGGGGGGGGGGGGGGGGTTCCGTTATATTGAAGGTTTCAAGGATGCATCGCTCGGCCGTATCGAAGCTTGGATGATATGGGGACACAAAGCAAATCGGGGAAATACTTTTTTTAGAACTGAAACAGTGTTTTTTTTTCTTGAACGTTACGATATCTGTAAAATGAAATAATAAGGGAGATGATCAAATACAATATTTACTTGACATGAATTATTTTTCAAAATTGAATCAAAATCTTTTTTCTCACAGCATAATTAAATTTAATTATACATTATCTTTCATTATAAAGTTAATTTCTTTAGAATGATTGCAAATATAAATTATTATGCGAGCGTAGCGAGCTCTTTATTGTAGAAAGTATGCCAAATTGCACGAGACTCAAAATGCTATGGAAGAAAAATCGTTCTCACCGGAAACATTCGATTTTCGGAAGTTTTCGAAAATGTCTGCGCGTACTGAAAAATTGCGGGAAATAATAATACATCGTCCCAGGCATTATTCGAAATTATCAATGGAATAGATTATATTTTTGTATCTACGCGAGCTTTTAAGACAATGTCTTTCTCATATAATCATTCCCACAGCAAACGTAAAATATACCCATTTCTAAGCAAATACTGACTAGGAAGTAGAGATATAGACTACCAAAGTTACCATTTTGAACAAAGTTGGAGCTGTACCAGCAGCTAAATAAATTGTTTTTGAGTAATATTCAAATTTATTCATGAAAACATTGTAGGAAACATCAAATAATATAAACTTTTTATTTCGAAAATATTTTAAAATATAAGCTCTGGAAAAGCGATATTTATTTATTCTGACAAAAAGTTAAGTTACAGAGTTCCGAGAGGGTCCTTCGAACCTGGGATTATTTAAACAAAAAGGGGGGTAAACAAGGGTACACTCGTGAAAATTTAGACAAAATAATACCACAATTATACGTAACCAAATGCATTCTCGATAAATCGATTCAGCACAGTTTCAGAATGCTAAGAATTTCTTTCTTGCTTTGGCATATTTGTATAGTAACTGGCGATCATTTCAATTAAACGCTCCCGAAGGGAGCGATAATGGTAGAAATATCAATATTTTAGTTGAGCTAAATTTTCCTTCAACGTCCGGTTTATCACGCTTGTTTTCGGCGTCTTTTAAACGCTTTTTTTCTTTGAAAATTTTAGACGTCATTAAACGCAAACGAACTAGTTCCCACAAGATAAACAGGTAAGTTTTTATTTTCAAACAAAAAAGGACTAAAATAAATTGTACCCTCGGGGGCGTCACAGGTTTAACCTGCCTCATATTAATAATTTATAATATTGTAATTTATAATTTTAGGCACTCAATTCAAAGGATTTAGTTATTTTAAGCATCTTTTTTTTAAGTGTTAAAAGCGGGTGTCAACGGTACCAAACTTATTGTCAACATGTGGTTTATGCATCATGCAATTGCATACTTTGAATAAAAATATTGGAAGGTAGAAAACTGATCGATAGAATCAAAAACTATTCGATCCTAAAAATTCTTTGTAACTTTTAAACATATGCTTACCGCTTGCTTCTAGATCAGTATCAAATTCTCTACTGGTTGTTGACTTTCCGTCATCGCATTCCGATTTTATAATGTCGTCTTCCAGTTCCGAGACATCTTCATCGGAAGTATCATCATTAGCAGTTTCGTCTCCAGCCACTTTTTCAGAAGATTCATGTTGGGTCGATGTGCTTCTCTCCAAAGGAACTCCACGTCCCGATGACTTATCAGCTCCTTGTGTTAATTGTTGGGAAGAGTTTTCATGTTCATGCTCTATGCTAACCTCAGAAATATTACTAAAGCTATTAACTGTGCTTGATAAAGATTTACTTATGCTGGTTAGGGATTCCATCTTTTATGTGCTTCATGACAGAAATATGTAGAAATCTAAATGAACAAATATTTTAAAATGCAATACATGTTGGTAGTATGGTTAGTAATAACTATGTTTTAATTACATAATTTCAAAATAGGCAATGAAAAAAATGTTCAAGTTTTATCTAGAAAATCAGATGAAATTAAAATTTGATTTAGTAAACTTTGCACAAATTAAATTTTAATATTAATGTTAACTAATTTGCTTATTAAAGTTTTAACTGTTACTTTTACAACAATAAAATGATTGACGTTGTCAGATATAAATGTCAACCAATAAGTTGTGGAAGCTCACACCATCCACAATGTCCATTTTTTTACCCCATGAGCATTATAATACGCGAACAGTATACAATGTAAATTAGCAATTTAATGACAATTTGTAAGTGATTACAAGTGTTTGTTATGTTGACAAAAGTACCACGGTATTATATTTTGTGTATGCTATTTTTGTCTTTTAGTTATCAACTTCTTGTCGTTTCCATTAGCTTGAGAAAATAACACTATGTCTATATAATAATATAGTTATTAATTGATAGGTTTTTTTTTCATACTCTATAACAACAGAAAAATCAGAAGACATAAGAGACAACAAAGAATAACGCGTCTGTCTGTTCGTGAAGTTTCTTTTCTGTCGAGTTATTCGATACATGTAATTCTGCTGTTGATATTAAAGACAACAAAGAATAACGCGTCTGTCTGTTCGTGAAGTTTCTTTTCTGTCGAGTTATTCGATACATGTAATTCTGCTGTTGATATTAAAGACAACAAAGAATAACGCGTCTGTCTGTTCGTGAAGTTTCTTTTCTGTCGAGTTATTCGATACATGTAATTCTGCTGTTGATATTAAAGACAAAAAAGAATAACGCGTCTGTCTGTTCGTGAAGTTTCTTTTCTGTCGAGTTATTCGATACATGTAATTCTGCTGTTGATATTAAAGACAAAAAAGAATAACGCGTCTGTCTGTTCGTGTGGTTTCTTTTCTGTCGAGTTATTTGATACATGTAACTCTGCTGTTGATATTTTCTTGTACAAAAATGCTTAAGAAACTGTGATTAAAACAAGAAGTGATGTTTACTTGCGATGGTCAGTTTATTTGTAAGATTGCACAAGTTCGTTTTGTAAAATTATTAACATTGAGCTTGAAATTCTCCAGAATTTTGAAAATGAAAAGTTTACATGAAAAGCACTTATTTACGCATTAATTTAATAAATATATATCCTACCTTTCTTCAAAATTGCAAAGAGCTTGTGTTAAATGTATGTTGCTGATTTTTTTTTACCTCGTGATGTTTGAATTAATCATTGTATTCTCCACAATGAGTTTCATTTGGTATCCATGAGTTTACATAATAAATTATTCAACCTAGAAAACTCGTATACTATTCGGACGAACCTTTAGGGCTTTGATACACAGCTTTTATTGCCGAGAAGAGAAATAAATAATAGATCAAATGTTATTGTTTAATCTATTCTATACATTCTTTCTTATCTTCATCGTGTTCATACACTCAATCTTTAAAAGTGCTGTTGCTTCCAAGGGCATATTAGAGGAAAAACATAAAGACATGCAGCAGTATGCTTATTACATATATATTAATGAGAAAATGATAATTGAAATGTAAAAAAAATTAATGCCTTTAATTGTGAAGTATATTTTCCGCTTAATACAGACCAGATGACAGTGTAACAGGTTTGTTAATGCCATATAGTTTTACTCAATTTAGTCAACTTTAGTATAAATCTTAAACCTACCTTGAATTTGATAAAATTTTATTATACTTGTTAATATAATATTACTTATTAGTGATTGATTGAGTGAGTGGGTGAATGATTTGGTGTTTTACGCCCGTGCAAAAGCTGTATAGGTTATTTACAGGCGATGAACATGAAAAGGATGATAAAATGAACATGAAATGATGATGGTGATAAATTAAATATACTGGCGGTCTGGGAAACAGAAGAACTGTAAATTTTGAAGAACCACAGGAAAAGGGGAATGTTGGGTAGGGGTTGAAAATTTAGCCCATGTTGAGCACTTCTTGGCGGTCAACAAAGGGTTTTTTTTACGTGCATGAACTGGACCACTCTCCACACACGTTGGTCCTCTATGGTCAGCGGTTAGTGTTTCCATATTATAGACCTGACAATCCTCGCGGACGAAGGCCACCCTATTCAGCCACCTAGGGTACACATTTGCTCGCTCTGTTGGCTGAGCACTGACCCGACGTAAGAATCCCAAGACCCTTTGTCGCCTCTTACGACAAGCTAGGCTATTACTTATTATGGTTATTAAATTGCTCGAAACTTGATATAAATTAAAAATAATCATTTATATATCAGTCGTCATTATGTTTGATATATTGGGTAGAAATTATAATCATAAACTTCTTTGAACTTGACTTCGATCCAGGTGAGCTATTACTATCACTTGGCGTCCGTCGTCGTCTGTCGTCCGTTAACAATTTTTCAAAAATCTTTTCTGAAACTACAGATCAGAATTCAAAAATAACTTGGTAAGAATGCTCTTACGGGTGTCATGCACCAAACTTGTGTTTCGATTTTTCATTCGTCAAAAAACATGGCTGTCGTTACTAAAAATAGACCAGGGGGTCAGACTACTTTCTTTGGCCTGTAAGTCAAAAAGTATAAGAGATGAAATCTGATGCCAACCTACTGATTCAGCATCAAAAGTTCTACAAAAGTCTTTAAGTTGTCAAATTGTCAGATGATCCCTTATAGGGGTTACAGCCCCTTAAAGGTGAACAGTAGCGTTTTTTTTTCGTGTTTTTGGCTTATAGATTGAAAACTATTGCAGATAGAGAAAATCTAATGCTTGCATAAATGTTCAGCTCATCTAGCTCTACAAAAGTATCCATCGGGTCGAAGTTGTCAGATGTCCCCTTATAGGGGTTTCAGCCCCTAAAAGGCGAAAAATTGTGGTTTTGGCTTATAGAATGAAAACTATTGGAGATAGAAAAAAGCTGTAGCTTGCTTTTATCGGTAATTGGCGGCTTTTTTCTTTGATCTCATCTGCCTGATATTTTCTAGTATCATGGACAGTCCGTGATACAAGAAAATATCAGGTGGGAGCACTTGATAACTGTGACGTCATGCAATGAAATTTTACGTCATTTGTGACATCATGTTACGTTATTGCACTGAAAACGTGCGCGTCTTTTCTATTACCGATAAAAAGAATATTATATACTTTCCTTTTTGATACTATCTACATCTAATCTCGGACTCGTCTGATACTCACCTAGATATAGATAGTATCAAAAAGGAAAGTACATAATAGGATTTAAAATAGTATATTTTATAATCCGTTATCGATGGGGACACACGCATCTATCTTGTTATTTATGAGGACATTAAATGATTACCATCCCGGGATTATAAGCTTTAAGTTTTAGATCAATCCTTTCAACAACGTCATATCCGCCGACGTCATTTGCGTTCATTCTAGAAAAGACGATGGATGAAAGAAGGTTATGTATTCTTATTGTTATATTTAACTTAAGTGTAGCTTAAGTTCTAAAAAGTTCTTTGATATTTTAAAACGTATATTATTTAGTAAACTTAATACTACAATTTCATGCATGTTTACAACTTGTCAAGGATTTTATAAGCCGACGATTCTTACAATATTCATTTTACAAAGCAGCGGTATTCCGATCGTCACAGCTTTTTAGGGATATTTAATTTTTAATCAAATTTGACTGACTGAAATTATTAATCTATTAAGTTTACATTTCATGCAAAAATTTTGCCAGATATGACGGTAGAAAGATATTTCGTTTAATTTATTTGATCGTGTTACTTATGGCAAGCCAAACTGGACAAAAGTCAATATTTATTTATATTAATAATTCATTTATTAATATAAATAATTATTTATTAATATAAATAATTCATTTATTTATATTAATAATTCAATTATTAATATAAACAATTCGATTTATTTATATTAATAATTTAAAGTGGAATTATTAATATAAATAATTCATTTATTTATATCAATAATTCATTTATTTATATTAATAAATGCATTATTTATATTTATAATTCTTTTATTTATATCAATAATTCTTTTA
The DNA here is from genome assembly GCA_963971305.1 of Arcuatula senhousia. NCBI lineage: Eukaryota > Metazoa > Mollusca > Bivalvia > Mytilida > Mytilidae > Arcuatula > Arcuatula senhousia. Next base: position 55,286,733 of record OZ020304.1, read on the forward strand.
TTTATATCAATAATTCTTTTATTTATATAAATAATTCAAGTAGATTTATTTATGTTAATAATTCATTTATTTATATAAGTAATTCATTTATTAATATTAATAATTCATTTATTAATATTAATAATTCATTTATTGATATAAACAATTCATTTATTAATATAAATAAATGAATTATTTACCTTTGTTAAATCTGTATAATGTCTTGTTCTTTGTATAGACATTCTGACAGTATTTAGGTACATGAACATATAACATATACCACTTATCATACACAATTTCACCAAGCATAGTTTTTATTTTTTTATTTTAAAAATCTTATTTGCTGATCTTTCATTTTTAAAGTCATTGGCATGTATGTATTTATTTTATTTTTTTTTGTTATTTGCAACCATTCTTTCACTCTTCAATACACACTTACCAGATCACAAGTCATTTATAACTTGAAAATATGCTATATTTCATTGTTATTTTGCATTTTAATTTTCACTTCCACGTAAACATACTCAATACACATAATATTATAAGCACCGATAAGCCATGCACACATTGCCTAACGTATAAACATAATTATTAACACATACTTAGTATTTATTACTTTATAAAAGACTTAATCAGAGAGATTGAGAAGTTTTATGAATGCTTACGTTTCGCCATTCAAAGTAACCTATACTGTACACTTCGTGTCTTGCTTGGTGTGGTCTTTAAGTTCTTGTATATTTAAATACTACGTTATATTTACACCAATTTACACTTACACACAGTATTTTTGAAGCTACATGTCTGTAATGGGTGCGTAGCATTACTCCGACAACCCATTATTCCGACAACCCATTTCTCCGACAACCCATTGCTCCGACAGCCCATTATTCCGACAACCCATTACTCCGACAAAGTGGAAAATTTTAAGCATGGTAAATTTTGTCAACTGTGTCCACAAACCGACTGGGACGTGTACCAAAGATGTTTAAATGGGACAGCCCTGTCATAATGAAAGCCAGGGTCGTCAGGCTATAATGTTGGAATCCTAACCGCAAATCTTAGTGATGCATCATGTTTGGAAAATTGTCACGATAAAGGTAATTACAAAACTACCGAACTTGAATGATCAATCTCATAGTCCAGAGAAAATGACAAAAACGAATCAGTCATACCGGAGAATTGGTGGATCGCAATGGTCCTGACTTGGTACAGGCATTTCGAACGAAATGGTGGGTTAAACCAGGTTTTATGGCGCCAAACCTCCCTCTTCCATTGCGATCTTAGGATCCGGTAATGACCATAGAACACAACATAGTTGTGAGACACAATAGGGATATTGAGGTGATCATCTCAGTACAGCAGACCAGTCAAACACTAATTAAAACAATTAACCACCATATCTTTTAACTCAATTTTGAACTTTTCTACTAGTGGCTGATAACGAAGAAAGAATTTCTTTAAGGATCGTATGCGACGTATTTTCTTATTGCCCTGCTCCAAAAGTCGGTCACGAAGAAATCGGTGTCTGATAAAAAAATCTGTGAAATGTGTGCAAGCTCTGGCATATCGAATAAGTTGTGAAATATAAACACCGTATGCAGGGGAAGTAGGTATATTGCTCTGTAGATTGGGAAAATTAATAATTTGAAAATTAAAATCGTCTCTTTTATCGTAAATTTTTGTACTGAGATGACTACCTGGGTCAAATTCGAGGCGTAAATCCAAGAAAGACAAGCAATTTGATTCGGTGGTCTCTTTAATCTCCAATTCTGAAGGATATATTGAAGGAGTCCATCTACCAAATGAAGTGTTATTGACAGAAAGGACATCATCAATATATCTGAATGTAAGATTAAATGACCTTGCCTCTTTCATCTTCTTGTTCACATGCTATTCACTTGCTCAAGAACCCTTCTGCAGTCCTCGATAAGATTAGGGCCGGTAGGATCATCCATATGCAGGAGATCAACTATCACACACATCTTTCCTTTTTAGCTCCCCTGGACCGAAGGTCCATGTGAGCTATTGCCATCACTTGGCGTCCGTCGTCGTCCGTCGTCCGTCGTCGTCCGTCGTCCGTTGTCCGTCGTCGTTAACATTTTTCAAACGTTAACTCCTCTAACACCATAAGTCAAATGGCTTTTAAATTTGGCACAGTTGTTAATTAGCATAGGTAGTATAAAACTAGCGTGGGGATTTTTGATTCGTTGAAAAACATGGCCGCCATGGCTAAAAATAGAACATAGGGGTAAATTGCATTTTTTTGCAAATAACTCGAAAACGGTAACAGATATCAAAATTCTGGCATTGAGTAAAAGTGATCAGCACCTCAAGATGTACCTGCCCTGAAATTTTCAAGAAGATCCAACAACAGATGTAGGAGTTATTGCCCTTTTTCTGGATTTTTTCAAAATTTTGCACTTATTTAGCCCTATATCTTGAAAACTATACAAGATATTTCAAAAATTGCATATGATTAAGCACATCAAGATCTACATTTCATGTAACTAGGTCAAAGCTGTAGGACCATTTCTTTTAGGAGTTATGGCCCTTAAGGCGTCAAAATTTACCATTTTTCATTACTTTTACTCTAAATTTCAAAGATTTACTTGTCTGACACCATACAGCCAACTTCAACCAAACTTGGCACAGTTGTTTATTAGCATTAATGCTACAATTCTAATGTTCCGATTTTTGATTCGTCAAAAAATATGGCCTCCATGGCTTAAAATAGAACAAAGGGGTCAAATTGCAGTTTTTTGCAAATAACTCAAAAACGGTAACAGATATCAAAATTCTGATGGGAGACAAAAGTGATTAGCATCTCAAGATCTACCATCTCTGAAATTTTCAAGAAGATCCAACAAACGACATAGGAGTTATTGCCCCTTTTCTGGATTTTTTTCAAAATTTTTCTTTTATTTAGCCCTATATCTTGAAAACTATACAAGATATTTCAAAAATTCAAATTGCATATGATTGAGCACATCAAGATCTACAATTCATGTAATTAGGTCAAAGCTGTAGAACCATTTCTTTTAGGAGTTATGGCCCTTAAAGCGTCATTATTTACCATTGTTCATTACTTTTCCCCCGACTTGTCTGAAATGGTAAGACCAACTGCATCTTAACATGGCACACTGTTTGATAGCTTATATGCTACAACTCTATCGTTCAGAATTTTGATTCGTAAAAAAACATGGCCACCATGGCTAAAAATAGAACATAGGGGGCAAATTTCATTTTTTTGCTAATAACTCAAAACTGGTTTCAGATATCAAAATTGTGCAAGAATCTAAAGTGATCAGAATATGTCCTGAAATTTCGGAAAAGATCTGACTGCTGATGTGGGAGTTATTGTTCTTTTTCCTAATTTTTGCCAAATTTGCACTTATTATAAAATAAGCCCAATATCTTGAAAACTAACCAAGATATTTCATAAATTTAAATCGCATATGGTTAAGCACAATAATATCTGTATCTGTGTAGTTCAGGTGAGCGATTCAGGCTCTTGGGAGCCTCTTGTTTAAGTATCATTTCCGATTGACCATGTGTCTCCATTTCCTCCACTTTATCATTTTATGGTCAATTCATCACCCGGCCCTTCATGTTCATGTCTCTGATACAGCTAAATTAGCTCAGCTTGGGAGTTAAGAATAAGCTGCTAAGCGGACTGACCCGATGCTTGCTTTAGAAATGGTTTCTATTTTGCGAAAAAATATGCTTATTTTCAAATTATCTATGCTTGCTTAAGACCTTGTACTGCATATGCTTGCTTTCTTAGCATTCTTAAGTGGACTTTTACGGACTAGCATAGCCTTGTTCGCCACTGGCCGGAACTTGCAGTTCGAAAACCAAAGGAATTAAAAGAAAGGTACTCAATGCCAAAATGTTTGAATAATGAAACCAAACCCAGCAAAAACGATTTTGAACATATGCAGTTCAAGGTCTAAAGCAAATTTAAACACAATGGTTCGGTGTTTCCCATTTCTTAACCTTGTTTCCCCAGTTGAGGAACCTTAACTTAGTTTTTCCTATACATACATCCTAGTGAACTTAAACGTATACTAGGCTGCATTTTAAGAACTATACGATCTAGGTCATTTTTAGGTTAGTGTTCGTTGCTATTCTTTTAAACACATAAGCGCTGGACCATTTAAGGGAGCGATGATTTAAATTTTAGGGGGGGCTATGGTGAAATTTGAAATAAAAAGTCAGGATTGGCAAAATCAGGAAACAAGATGCTGCTTTGAAATAAAAATGAAAAGCTACTCCAAGCGCAGCATGGTATGACCGCAACAAATTGAACCCTGAACGTTGGAGGCCTAAAATGGATAGTCTATTGCCTAGGTCACATGCGCGATAATTAAAGAATAAAAAAAATGTGCGCGCAATCAAGAAATGAAAAATACAAGCTATGACTTTTCCGACAATAAAATGTCAGGATGCGAAAAGTATATCCATAGCCCCCATAAAAGTCAAATGGTTGCTCCCTAAGTTGCATCATAATAGATATTGGTCGGGATTTTGGATCACCGGTTTGGGATGTTGACATCTTTAAGTGGTATTTTTAGCAATAGTTTAGAGTTTGGGTGTATCCCCACATCTAACCCCGAATGTTCATAATATAACTTATGAGTGGATTAACTACCAAGGGATTTATAATTCTGATGGTGCTTACTGGCGAGGCTTACTTTAGTGGTAACTCATGTTTCGTGTGAAACATTGACTGAACAAATTTTTAAAAACAGAAAAAGGACCATGTGCAATCTGGCCTATCTTGTTTCAGAATTGAGGATAAGACCTTGGTTCCCTGTTTTTTTTTCACCGCTCTATCTTTGGTTGTTACTGTTACATGTTTCTTAGGAATCTCAGTCAAATAACAAAGAGTCTAACAAGAGGTCGACAATAATAAAGTCAAATAATATGCCTATATAGATACTTCTTCCTAAGGATATTCTTTGAAAATAAGCATATTTTTTTTGCAAAATAGAAACCATTTCTATGGAAAATTAGGCCAAATGTCACAGTTATTAAGATGCAAGTACAATGTAATTATAACTTTGGAAGCTGTATGAGCAGATAGATAAACCTAAGAATGAACTATATATCTGTCGTCATGGTTGTTGTCCTGTTGGGGTTTACATCCCGTTTACACAGATATCACCTTGTGAACATACTTCTAGCAATTCAAACTATTTTTCTTCATAAACATGGCTGATATATAACTTACTCCAACAACTAAACAGGCCCCAACAATATTCGAAGTTGGACGGCATGCTATTTTTGGACTTGTTTCTGTCGAAGTATGAGACCTCTTATGTTATAGGAGTAAAATATAACAAACATCTCTATGCCATTGTCGGAGTAATGGGCTGTCGGAGTTATGGGTTGTCGGAGAAATGGGTTGTCGGAATAATGGGCTGTCGGAGTAATGGGTTGTCGGAGTAATGACCTGACCCCGGGTACGTCTGTAATAGCTACTAATTAACTTCGCACACACACAGGCACACACACACACAAACACAAATGTTATTAAATAAAGCCATAGAGAAACATGATAAATGTAATATTTTATACCGAGTGTTTCGAAAAAGTAGATGATATACACCACAGATAACACGGAGATACTTCTGATCTATTGCGTATTTTACATATTATATTGTTTTTAAGAAATACAATACCAAAACGGATATAAAAAACGGTTAAATTGTTTATTCTGTATATCGATATTTCAAGGAGTAACCTCTCTTCCATTATTCCATATCAAATATTTAATCGCTGTTTTCATCTCATTACACTCGGCCTAGCTTATTTTTCCTCATGTGAAGCATTTACGCACATATTATCCTACTAGCAGTAGCTTGTTCAAAGCTCGATACATGTACATGTATATGTTAACCTTCTAAATGTTAATACGTTACGCGAATGTACATTATGTATTCATAACGCTTAAACAACCTTATTTGCAGTTATATATGCTAACAAGTACGTAATCAATCAAACTGATTTAACATCCTTTCACATACAGGAACATACACACCTAATAATGTCAAACACAGCTCCAACAGGTATACATTTTATAATCAACTAACGCTTTAGTAGTTGCTTCACTTATTGTATAAATTTGTGCATAGATTATATTCTATGTGTTTGCACATACCGTATAGCGGGTTATTTTAGCGGGTGTAAAATTTGGCGGTTTGTCGCTCAAAATGTATGGCAAAAATTTTGGTGGTTTTTATTTTGGCGGATGGGCAAAACCAAAGAAAAAAATTTGGCGGTCTAGCAATCCCAAATAACCTCTGTTCTAGTATTATGTATTTTAGTAAAATTAAGTATCATTTTCAGTTATAATTCATAAGTTCATATTTGAATACATGTAAAATAACAGTGCACATCAATTCAGTAATTATGGCAGATTTATTTACTGTGTGCCTTGTTTATTGTGCTAATCCCCGTGTTTAATTAACGTTTTCAATGACAGTTGAACGAGTTGTCAATTTGACAATTAGATTACAATCAGGCCTTTGATCTTTAATAAACAAAGGAAAACAGATGAAGTGATTAGTCAAAATAATTTAGATAATTTGCAGTTTTAATCAAATAATTTCAAACAGATTTACATATGAGTAAAATGTTCACAAGAAACATTCTGCGCAAAGTTTTATACAGATTCACAGTAGGAAATTAATTATCTTATTAACTATTACTATTAATTTACAAAATTGATTAAATATACAATACCAATCGTCTACATAACTCCTAAAATTATGAAATTTTAGCGGTTTTTATTTTGGCGATTTCCAACCGACCGCTAAAATACGCCAAAATTTGCACCCCGCTAAAATAACCCGCTATACGGTACTTCATGTTTACTAACATAGGTCAAGTAGGCCATGCATTAAAGAATCGTTTATGTTAACGACACACACACACACACACACTCACTAGTTGGTTTTAAACTACTTAAAGTGTTAACATTCACACGATACTTATACTCACATATATGCACCAGTGTCCACATGCATACAAGAATACCTTCGATATCTCCCTAGCAGTTAGATTATTGGCATGTACATTTGTACACATATGTATTGTACACCCTTAGATAGGTGATCTTTAAAGTAACATGGATGTACATATATCCTTATATACTTTAGTTTTAGGTATACATTTATCTGCATGCATAATGAAAATTGCGACACAAGCATAACCTTGAAAGTGTTCTCACAGTGATATGGACGCACATGTTATTGTTATGTAGGCACCGCTACATCACATGTATTAGTTAACAAACGGGTTTATTATTCTGTTAATGCACACAACCGCATACGCACGCACGACCACACACACACGCTCTGTTTCAACATAAATTTGCCGGAAATGGGCTGTATTTGCAAACACACTTACACTTACTGTTTGATCATGGAGACCTATTCTTACACTAATTTTCCTAGCCACGCACTTCACCTGGTAGTGCTGATTAGAGTGGCTACACGTATAAAAAAAAAAGAAGAAGATATGTTTCACAGAGACCTGATGCCTTGAAACTACACTTTAGAACACGATCAAACTGCGATTTTGTATACATGTATTGTATTTAATACCTACTTCAGATATGTTTTACTCATGCGAATATATAGACACTACGCATGCAGCACACATGTACACTTCGTGGTTTCTTGGTCAATATTGTAAATGCATATTGTGCAAGTATTCTCATTTTAGTACAATACAAACCAATTTAAGAATTTGCTTCAACACGTTTGTACATTCTAGCATAGATATAGGAAACATTCTTTTTAATTTGATTATTTTTTCTTATGAGTATAACAGCTACGATATGTACAACAGGCAAGTATGTATACTGGTTGGTTAATCTTTTAACATATCTAGCAGGTCTAGGCGTATAAAATGTGCACGCGTGATCAGTCTTTGAGACATTTTCTTCAAGATGTAATTTATGGACCTCGGACCATCTATATAATAAATTATTTGATATCTTTTGATTGAGAAAATGCTTACCAATTTAAGCTTAAAGTTTTTTACTTTCATAGTTACATATATTATTGTGGATGCTATATGACAGGATGGGCTCCCATTTGAAATTCAAGCTTTAGAAATTTGCATATAGTTCTATGTTAAATTCTTTTATTTACCAATTCAATTTATCTGTAAATCAAGTATCATGTGCAAGTTATAGGATTTATGCGTAAGTTGTCACAGTAGGCGCAGCTCCTACCGCTTTGTTGGCGGTTGTCATGGTTTCGAATTCGAAACTCTGGCGGCGGTTGTCATGGCTTCGAATTCAAAACCCTGACACTTGGCCTTTTCCGCTGCGGTTCCTTTATTCTTTTAGCATTTAGCCGCTGAGTTCCAGGGCTAATTGCGATTTTATTAGATATATGAACTTAGATACATTATATATAGTTTTATGGTCTGACATATTACGAAATCGTCGACCATACCATATATTAGTTTAGTAATAGTTTACATGATTATTCAACTAGTCAGGCATTAGCCGCTGAGCTTACAGGGCTAGTTGCTTTAAACAAAATATATTTTCCATAGATTGACAATATAGTATAGTATAGTATTTATATATCTTCTGGCATTAGCCGCTGAGATTCCAGGGCTATTGCTTTAAAGAAATGATTTTGAATATGATATTTATATTTATTTGAGAACTAAGAAATAGATTTACTGAAATATGAATTATTTTATAGTAACAAATTATCATATTATAATAAAGCTGTGACAACTTTCGCCAAACCAATCTAAGTCTTGTTTTGATTCCATGGTGGCCATCTGAGATAATAGGATTTAAAATAGTATATTTTATAATCCGTTATCGATGGGGACACACGCATCTATCTTGTTATTTATGAGGACATTAAATGATTACCATCCCGGGATTATAAGCTTTAAGTTTTAGATCAATCCTTTCAACAACGTCATATCCGCCGACGTCATTTGCGTTCATTCTAGAAAAGACGATGGATGAAAGAAGGTTATGTATTCTTATTGTTATATTTAACTTAAGTGTAGCTTAAGTTCTAAAACCCAACCCTCCCTTATGCCCCTTTCTTAGGAAGTCAGTTAACTTAAAGAATGAATGATATTACTCTTTTCTTTTGATTTGTTTATTTTCAGCACATCAGTTTAAGGAACTTTGTTATTGAACGATGGGACACCAAGTTCGCATGATTATTGATCCTAGAAGCTTTGATGACGACGTAGCTCTATAGAATTTACAACTGCACTGAAAGAAATGTTACATTTATTTGCTGGAAGTCTACGTACTCCTGTTTCGCTGTATCAAATGTGCTCTAAATGGAGATCCGATTACCTAGGGATGAAAAACCGTCTTAAGAACAATTGCAACAGTTTAGCCCGGAATGTTACATGTGTACTACGGTATTGGTTCAGGGTAACTTAGGAATCACAGAACTTGACAGAAATGATCACATACCTCATCGACCTGTTTTGTGCTCCTAGATGAATACATTTAAAAACTTACACCTCTGATGACCTGTCTGATATGCCCAGAAAAGCTTACGAATAGATTTTGGACTATAATTACACATAAGCCAGTTTTATGAGAGTTTTACGGATAGATAAAGAAGAGTTTAAGCAAAGAACGACCGAATAAAATCAGAATAACTTAAATAGGATTTATCTTTGAACTTTATTATAGCAGCTTGCCCCAGATTGATCTTCATGGCTAAAGAAGGACAATTGCATCCGCTACTTTATAGGAAGACTGTTGCTTCAGTTAAGGCCTTTTCCGCTGCGGTTCCTTTATTCTTTTAGCATTTAGCCGCTGAGTTCCAGGGCTAATTGCGATTTTATTAGATATATGAACTTAGATACATTATATATAGTTTTATGGTCTGACATATTACGAAATCGTCGACCATACCATATATTAGTTTAGTAATAGTTTACATGATTATTCAACTAGTCAGGCATTAGCCGCTGAGCTTACAGGGCTAGTTGCTTTAAACAAAATATATTTTCCATAGATTGACAATATAGTATAGTATAGTATTTATATATCTTCTGGCATTAGCCGCTGAGATTCCAGGGCTATTGCTTTAAAGAAATGATTTTGAATATGATATTTATATTTATTTGAGAACTAAGAAATAGATTTACTGAAATATGAATTATTTTATAGTAACAAATTATCATATTATAATAAAGCTGTGACAACTTTCGCCAAACCAATCTAAGTCTTGTTTTGATTCCATAGTGGCCATCTGAGATAATATTCTATATAAATGTTCAGCTCATTTAGTTCTACAAAAGTCTCCGTAAGGTCGAAGTTGTCAGATGTCCCCTCATAGGGATTATAGTGTTGCCCCTTAAAGACAAAAAAATAGTGTTTTGGCCTATAGAATGAAAACTATTGCAGATAGAAAAAAGCTGTTCCTTGCTGAAATGTTCAGCTAATTTAGCTGTTGCTTGCTTTTATCGGTAATTGGCGGCTTTTTTCTTTGATCTCATCTGCCTGATATTTTCTAGTATCATGGACAGTCCGTGATACAAGAAAATATCAGGTGGGAGCACTTGATAACTGTGACGTCATGCAATGAAATTTTACGTCATTTGTGACATCATGTTACGTTATTGCACTGAAAACGTGCGCGTCTTTTCTAATTACCGATAAAAAGAATATTATATACTTTCCTTTTTGATACTATCTACATCTAATCTCGTATCAGACCGGACTCGTCTGATACTCACCTAGATATAGATAGTATCAAAAAGGAAAGTACATAATATTCTATATAAATGTTCAGCTCATTTAGTTCTACAAAAGTCTCCGTAAGGTCGAAGTTGTCAGATGTCCCCTCATAGGGATTATAGTGTTGCCCCTTAAAGACAAAAAAATAGTGTTTTGGCCTATAGAATGAAAACTATTGCAGATAGAAAAAAGCTGTTCCTTGCTGAAATGTTCAGCTAATTTAGCTGTACAAAAGTCTCCATAGGATCGAAGTTGTCACATGACCCGAAAAATAGTGTTTTTTGGCCTATAAAGTAAAATATATTGCACATAAAAAAGCTGTTACTTGCTTAAATGTTCAGGTCATAAAAATCTACAAAATCATTCATAGGTCCGAAGACAACAGATGACCCCTTATAGGGATTACAGCCCCTAAATTAACATATTTTTATGTTTTTGGCCTATTGAATGAAAACTATAATAGCTAAAGAAAAGCGGTTGCTTGCTTAAATATTCAGCTCATCAAGCTCTAAAAAGTCTTCATAGATTCAAAATTGTCAGATGACCCCTTATAGGGGTCACGGCCCTTAAATAAACATTTTGCATGGTTTAAGCCTACAGAATGAAAACTATTGCTGAAAGAGAAAAGCTGTTGTTTGCTTAAATGCTCCGCTTATTTAGCTATTCAAAAGTTTCCAAATGGTCAAAGTTGTCAGATGACCCCTGATAGGTGTTACGCCCCCTTAAAGGTGAAAAATAATGTTTTTTTCAATTGTCTATAGAATGAAACTTTTGCAGATAGAGAAAAGCTGTTGCTTGCTGAAACATTCAGTTCATTAAGCTCTACAAAAGGCTTCTTAGCGTCGAAGGTGTCAGATGACCCCTTAAAGGGGTTATGGCCCTTTAAAGGTGAAAAATAGGGCTTTTTGCTTATAGAATGAAAACTTTTGCAGATAGAGAAAAGCTTTTTCTTGCTTAAACATTTAGCTCATTTAGTTATACAAAAGTCTTCATAGGATTGACATCAAGCCTTAGCGATTCAGGCTCCTGGGAGCCTTTTGTTCATGTACAGCACATGGTCGATTTGGCTTTCTTATTTTTTGGGTGTTTTTTTAGTGTTTTGGTTGGGTTTTTTTGGGGGGGGGTGTTTTTTTCGCTTTGGGGAGGTGGGTAGGAGAACTTTTCACTACTTTTGTATTTGAACTTTAAATGTTCTGATGATAAGTGGTACATGTATCTCGTCGAAATATGCATGTATACAGCATATTGCTAAATTAACCGCCTTACTTATATAGTCTTTTGGTACTTTTATTCAAATATTTAAATATTGACACGAAAACCTTTGATTTATCTACTGAATCGCGATATTTCTTTGGGTAAATTCTGATATATTTATCTTTTTTCTAAATAGACGCATGCCTGTTTCCTAAATAACGAATGCCTTTTTTGCGACATTAAGTACCTTTCATTTATAGTTATCCTTTTTTCCTAAATAGACAAATGCCTTTCTCCTTAAAAGACGACAATTAAGTGCCTTTCATAAAACAAGAGTTATGAAGTCATTCATGTCGTCCGAGACAGGATTGGTGTACACTAAATTGATCATTGGTACATTGCAACATGAGAGGTGTGTTTAACAAGCATGAACTATTACTGTATATAAAACACCCAGAACACCTAAGTTCACTCTCGCTACGTATGTTTCTTGTTTCCTAAATAGACGCATGCCTGTTTCCTAAATAACGAATGTCTTTTTGCGACATTAAGTACCTTTCATTTATAGTTATATTTTTTTTTCCTAAATAGACAAATGCCTTTCTCCCAAAAAGACGACAATTAAGTGCCTTTCATAAAACAAGAGTTATGAAGTCATTCATGTCGTCCGAGACAGGATTGGTGTACACTAAGTTGATCATTGGTACATTGCAACATGACAGGTGTGTTTTAACAAGCATGAACTATTATATAAAACACCTAGAACACCTAAGTTCACTCTCGCTACGTATGTTTCTTGTTTCCTAAATAGACGCATGCCTGTTTCCTAAATAACGAATGTCTTTTTGCGACATTAAGTACCTTTCATTTATAGTTATCTTTTTTTTCCTAAATAGACAAATGCCTTTCTCCTGAAAAGACGACAATTACGTGCCTTTCATAAAACAAGAGTTATGAAGTCATTCATGTCGTCCGAGACAGGATTGGTGTACACTAAATTGATCATTGGTACATTGCAACATGACAAGTGTGTTTTAACAAGCATGAACTATTATATAAAACACCTAGAACACCTAAGTTCACTCTCGCTACGTATGTTTCTTGTTTCCTAAATAGACGCATGCCTGTTTCCTAAATAACGAATGTCTTTTTGCGACATTAAGTACCTTTCATTTATAGTTATCTTTTTTTTTCCTAAATAGACAAATGCCTTTCTCCTGAAAAGACGACAATTAAGTGCCTTTCATAAAACAAGAGTTATGAAGTCATTCATGTCGTCCGAGACAGGATTGGTGTACACTAAGTTGATCATTGGTACATTGTAATATGACAGGTGTGTTTTAACAAGCATGAACTATTATATAATACACCTAGAACACCTAAGTTCACTCTCGCTACGTATGTTTCTTGTTTCCTAAATAGACGCATGCCTGTTTCCTAAATAACGAATGTCTTTTTGCGACATTAAGTACCTTTCATTTATAGTTATCTTTTTTTTCCTAAATAGACAAATGCCTTTCTCCTGAAAAGACGAAAATTGCCTTTTATAAAACAAGAGTTATGAAGTCATTCATGTCGTCCGAGACAAGATTGGTGTACACTAAATTGACCATTGGTACATTGCAACATGACAGGTGTGTTTTAACAAGCATGAACTATTATATAAAACACCTAGAACACCTAAGTTCACTCTCGCTACGTATGTTTCTTGTTTCCTAAATAGACGCATGCCTGTTTCCTAAATAACGAATGTCTTTTTGCGACATTAAGTACCTTTCATTTATAGTTATCTTTTTTTTCCTAAATAGACAAATGCCTTTCTCCTGAAAAGACGACAATTAAGTGCCTTTCATAAAACAAGAGTTATGAAGTCATTCATGTCGTCCGAGACAGGATTGGTGTACACTAAATTGATCATTGGTACATTGTTACATGACAGGTGTGTTTTAACAAGCATGAACTATCATATAACACACCCAGAACACCTAAGTTCACTCACGTTACGTATGTTTGCGTTTCTAACTGCAGTTTCGGTTGTTTTGTTTGTTGTGGAAAAGCTTAGTAGTGCAACAGATTACAATTTAGAATGGAAATTATTTTATGATAAATTAGGAATGTCTGTGTTCAAAAATACGATTAACAAGAAGTAAGCGACATAGGGACAAAATGTCGCTTTAAAACATATTGATACTGTAAGATACAGAAACGAGAAAATATAATGGTCTTAAATTTTAGGCGCTGTGAAAGCTAGAACGGAAAATTGTAACTGACGGATACTCATGATACTGGGCGTATACGAACAATGGTAGAAAATTACATCAAACTTCTTCGACGTAGACTTAAGTAAAATTACTAACTGTTAACATGATGGAAAAACAAATAAAACAAATAAATCTGCCTATTATTGTGTAATAAAACAATGAACTGTGTGAATATACTTAATTTTTGTAAACATCTATAACAACAACATAAACAAAAATACAAAAATAAAGATAAAAAAATGGTGACCAAATTTCTGCATAAATTTGGAATCGTCAAGTCGCCTGATAAAGTTTAATAATTAAAAAACTAGACACATGAGTCCAATAATTATGTTTGAAAATGTTGATACTCTTTTGTCATATGATTCAACCACCCATGTCCATTTTACGAAAACAATTTACTGGCCATAACCATTACAATTGTACCAAATACTAGGCATAGAATCTCCAATGGCGATTTTCTCACATCTGAAAATTTAGAAACACAATGATAAATCATTTTAACATGAAAGGAAAAAGATAAAGTGTTTTCATCACGTTTATGTGATTTTTATTAATATGATGCATATACTTTAAGACAGGATACTTCATATAGTGAAGGAAAACCTCAGTAATAATCAATCTTTAATTTTCCTAGTGTGTGTTCGTGTAAAGATCTATCGCCGTTTTCGACGCACATAGGTCATATAGGGAGGACAGTCAGTTTTAATGGTGATAGAAACCGTAGTACCAAGAGGAACCAAAGACTTTAAGCAGGTAACTGACAAACCTAATCACATTCAGGTGCATGGAAAAGCCCCGTTTTCTTTAACTACAAGCGGGACTCGAACACCACCTGGGAAGTTATGAGCTAGTTTGGTTTAATCAGCGCCTTAGACCACTTGGCCACACAAGCCATATTCTCCATAAAAATGCATACAATATTTTCTACATTTTTTCTATTTTTTTAACAGTACAGACTAGTCAATTGTTAGCTAGAGCGCCTCTTTTCAATCTTGAATAGACGAAACGCGTGCCAGGAGTACATGTATGAAAACGTATTATCTGGATCTTTGTTGTAAGTATTATTTTCACCTGTTTTCTTTAAATATTATTTAGTACTTCACGACATTTAGCTTTGTTTTAGGTTATCCTGATGGTTGCACTATTGAGGCGTATCAAGTTATTCAATATATTATATTCAAGAGTACTTTTTTTCGCAAAGTAATACTTCCGTGCACCTTTTTTCAACATTGTTGACTAGTGTGTTTGAAGTAGTTGGATATACAAAAGTTCTAGATCTTGTTGTTAATGGCCTGTTTGTAAATGCTAGCTGTTTTATTTGGCAAGCTACACCACTTACTGGGTATTCAGGAAACCAATACTGTGGATTCATTTATTTTCGTGGGTATGAATTTTCGTGGTTTGATAAAATATGATAATTTTGTGGATTCTTAAAATCGTGGTTTTGAAGTCTTCAGCATACCGAATAATGTAAAATTTACTTTTCATGGGGGATGGCCACAACGAAAACCACAAAAATTGATACCCCACGAATAAAAATGAAACCATAGTAGTTTATGTTTCCCCAGTAAATACGTATACATTATTTGTCATGTTAACAGCAAATTTATTTATATGTGCAAATGTTAAACGTTGAATTCTTTTTGGCAAAAGACTAGCCTTTTCGACGCAGTTATCATTTTGCCCCATGGATCTTTTTTTATTTTGTTGTTAAATTAGGTACATACCAGCAACACCACTTGGACACTCCTCCAATACCGATGCGCTACACCCGGCATATCCGGTCGTTTCGTCACTACCATCTTCGCAGTCATTAGAACAGTCACAAGCAAATGAACCATCTATACATGATACCTGACCAGACTGACACGTGAACCATCCAGAAGGACAGAGCTAAAAAGAGAAACAAAACACATTAAGTCATTTTTGTATGATACCTGGTCTGACTGACACATGAATCAACCAGCCATAAAGAGCTTAGAATAGAAAAAGCATGAACCATTCATACACAATACCGCGCCAGACTGACACACTAATCATTCAGCAGGACAGACCCCCCCCCCCCCCCCCCCGAAAAAAATAGGGAAAAAAACGCATATTCATCTACACATGATACATGGAAAAACTGGTACGTAAACCAATAAGCAGAACAGAGCTACAATGTAAAAATAGGAAAACACATTGAACTAATTATCATGCATACATGATTCTGAGCTAGACTGACATGTGAATCAAGAAATACACGTTAGGATTTGTTATATTGAAAAATAACCTTACATAGATACCAAATAATTTCAATCTGATAAGATTGTTAAATATATTTGTTTTTTTTTTAATTCATATAACTGAATGGTGAACAAATTGTAAAGTTACCTGCACATATTGTCCTGGGGCGGCTGTTGGACATGCCTGTGTGTTACATGAACCGTACTCACTGGAATCTCCAGAACACGGCAAGCCGCCATTAGCAGGAGCTGGATCAGAACATGTTCTAGACCTGGAGTACTGACCGCCACCACAGGTTAGAGAACATGTACCCCATGCTCCCCAGGCAGCCCAAGCACCGTCAACTGAAAAATATTGAACATGCAGTTGATAAAAATCATGATCAAGTTCCATCAAAATCATTGAGTAAGTGATTGATACATGTACATTAATCATTCAAAGAATTAAAGAAAATTACATCATGTACATAGCCATGTTAATTTTATTGCTGAAACTGTATCAAAATTTTGAAAGGGACAAAAAAAAAATCCACTATGCATGAAAATAGAATTGTTACTCCATTTTACAAATTTAAATTCATATAATAAAATCTGAAGAAAGTAAATAGTTTTTTTCACAAATAATTTATGATAAAGGGCAAAGCGATACATTCTGATTTTTAAAGTTATTTTTCAAATAAGTTTTGTCCTATAGTTATTGATTCTTTAGCTTTTCATCACATGTAAAAACAATATAGCTTTACTTACTTATGCAGACTTGTGTGTTACATGTTTGTGTCTTAGTGCTAGCGCCTACACAGTTTGCTCCGCCATATTGAGGTGCGGGATTAGTACAGGACCTAGGGCTCGTTTGTGATCCCCCACCACAGGTTACTGTACAAGAGCCCCAGCCGCCCCAGGCTGTCCAACCACCGTCAACTGTTAAAAAGTAACATAATTTTTTAAATCAAGAACGGATTTTACAAAACATCACTGAACATTGAACAATGCTCCACTTTATTTCATTATACACATATAATGCTAATATTTCAGATTTTAAATAGATAAAAAGATCCACGACAAGTCACTGGTTTATTTACCCTAGATGCAATAAAATTATAAAGCGGAGCGGTACTTATCGCGGTATTCGAAGTCAAAAATCCGGAAAGACAAAGACAAAAAGCAAATACGACTGACAACAGCACAATATATTTGCAAAAACGAATATGAGTGACTCTTATTTCCAAACATCTACATCTTACTTACTTGGGCACATAGGTAATGTGCAAGTACCAGTGCTAGAAGCTGCACCTGCGCAGTTAGCTCCGCCATACTGTGGTGCAGGATTAGTACAGGTTCTACTTCGGGTCCAGGATCCAGTTTCACAGGTGACAGAACACGTTCCCCATGAACCCCATGCGGTCCAGCTACCATCAACTGAAAGTTAAAATTACTTTTTTACATTGACCGACTAATTAATTATTATGTACGTGCTTCAAATACAGATCTAGCTTCTCTTACATTATTCATGAGAAAAATAATACAATCCTCAGATTTCCAATTAGAAGGACGACGAAAAGTAAACATAATTGATTTTTTAGAAAGTCGAGATTTTGTATTTAAGCACACACAAAAATTACAAAACAATAAACAGTGTAGCAGAAAAGTGAACATATTGTTATAATACAATGAATGAATGAAGCTTTATGGTATATAGTGTTCATCATGAGACATATAAGTTTAAAGTTACCTCTTTTAAAATATACTTTACAGGATATGTCAAATTTGTGAGGGCTTGATGCTTGAGATCATAGACAGATATAATATGGGAATAAATGCGCCTTTATCTCATTCCTTTATTTAATATTTTACTATAATTGATAAATGTCAAAGGTCCTTTAAACAAAAATTCAAACTTTTGTAATATCCCAACTTTTTTAGTGAACATTATAAAAATTCAGTTAAATGAACAACAAATTACGCTGATAGTACATTTTTTACCACCTTTCACCATTCAAATAGAATAACACACTAATCAAAATAGAGGTAACATTTTTACCTTATTCATGTAACAGTTATAATTTTTTTTAATAAACAGAGAGGTACATCACGTTCAAATGTCAAAAAGGGTTAAGAAAAATAAATAAACACGAACAATACAAAGAAGCAGCCAACATAAAAACTAAAATAAAATAGCAATCAACAACGTGAGCTCAAATCGTAGCTAGAGTGTACTCAGGTGCTCTGGAAGAGTAAGCAGTTTCAGATCGTTGCATCATGGTACATTGTTTTTGTTTTTTTTTAACATACATAATTTACTATTCCCTTTCACTCTAATTATATACCATTTTGGAAATAATAAGGGTCTACCACAAAATAACCATGAAAAATCACTTACTGGGACACATAGGCAGGGTACAACTTTGCGTGTAAGATGCAGAGCCCGCACAGTTCGCACCGTTGTATTGTGGGGCTGGATTGTTACAGCTTCTTGTCTTTGTGTGAGTTCCAGTTTCACATGTGACAGAACAAGATCCAAATGCAGTCCATGCCCCCCAGTTTCCATCAACTTGAAATAAATAATTCAATGGTCTTTTTAAATAAATATAACTGTTCTTATTTTAAAATGACTTACTGAATTATACCTTTAATCAATTTAATGTTGCTTATATTGAAAAAAAAATCAAATGACCGTAACTATTGGCTTTAGACATCTATTAAACTAATATTTCATTTACTATAGAAAAACTTACATATCTTAAAATTTCAAAAAATTATAGAAAGTTAAAATGTTACCAATTGAGTTAAAAACTAACTTGGACAATTAGCTATCAGTGTACAGCTGGTTGTTGAAGATCCACTTCCGCCACAGTTTGCACCTCCGTGCGCAGGTGCTGGATTATTACACTGTCTTGTTCGTGATTTACTTCCGGCTGCACAGGTGACAGAGCAGGAAGTCCAAGAAGCCCAAGCTCCCCAATTTCCATTAACTTTAAGAAATAGGTAAGTTGTTTATTTAAAAGAAATTCATAATCTATCGTCTGGACAGTGTTAATTATTTATTAACACAAATACTAGCTGATCATGAATATAAAAAAACTTAATCACGATTTATAAATGTTATGATATATCCAGTAATTCATTATATGTATATTGTGCCAACAGACTTGCATCGACATTAAACAAAATCATGAACAATGAGTTCTTCCGGAGCACCTGAGTTCACTCTTGTTTCGACTGGAGTTCGCGTTGTTGATTGATATTCAGTTATTTTGTGTTTCCATGTTTTACATGTTGTCTGTTTTTGTCCCGTTCCTGTTGGTGTTTACTGGTTTTGTCTCTGCCCTTTCAGACATTTGATATTCGGATACCCATTGGTACCTCTGCTTCTTTTATGGTATTTAGTGTTCATCATGAGGTAACATAAAAGTTTAAAGTTACTTCTTTTAAAATGTATTTTACGGGAAATGTCGAATTTGTGAGGGCTTGATGCTTGAGATCATAGATAGATATAATATAGTAATCAATGCGCCTTTGTCTTTAGTTATTGTTTTAGTTGATATTTTACTACTCTAATTATTACATATCATTTTGGAATAATAAAGGTTTACCACAAAAGAACCATAAAAAATCACTTACTGGGACACATAGGCAGGGTACAACTTTGCGTGTAAGATGCAGATCCCGCACAGTTAGCACCGTTGTATTGTGGAGCAGGATTGTTACAGCTTCTTGTCTTTGTGTGCGTTCCAGTTTCACATGTGACAGAACAAGATCCAAATGCAGTCCATGCTCCCCAGTTTCCATCAACTTGAAATAAATAATTCAATGGTCTTTTTATAAATAAACATAACTATTTTTTTTATTTTGAAATGACTCTTTAATTAATTAACTGTTGCTTATTGCCTTTATAGAGATCTATTAAACAAAATATTTCATTTACCAAAGAAGAAAATTACATATCTTAAAATTTCAATAATTTATAGAAAGGATTTCTTGCTTAGTTAAAATGTTACCATTTAAATTAAAAACTAACTTGGACAATTAGCTATCAGTGTACAGCTGGTTGTTGAAGATCCACTTCCGCCACAGTTTGCACCTCCGTGCGCAGGTGCTGGATTATTACACTGTCTTGTTCGTGATTTACTTCCGGCTGCACAGGTGACAGAGCATGAAGTCCAAGAAGCCCAAGCTCCCCAATTTCCATTAACTTTAAGAAATAGGTAAGTTGTTTATTTAAAAGAAGTTCATAATCTATCGTCTGGACAGTGTTAATTCTTTATTAACACACATAATAGCTGATCATGAATATTAAAATTTAGGCACAATTAGCTATGTTACAAATGTATCACATGGTGGTCAAAGTGAAAATTGTGTTTGGATAATATGTATATCGTGCTCACAGAATTTCATCGACATGAAACAAAGAAATCATGAACTATGCTGTTTTGCTATTTTAATAGGATTTCGAAATAATTTTCTAACTTGGAATGCAACTGCAAATCACTTAAATAGTTGAAGAGGATGAAATGAATGCAAGGATTTTTTTTTATTTTAGGTAATGATGTATTGATCTCTATAACCAACTTACTTGGACATGGTCCTGGGTTACAGCTTGTTGAGTCCGATGCTGACCCTGCACATTGTGCGCCTGCTCCTATGGGTGTGGGATTAGTACACGTCCTTGATCTTGTTTTAGAACCAGCAGCACAAGTTACTGAGCACGATCCCCAAGATCCCCATGCTGCCCATCCTCCATTTTCTATTAAAAAACTCAGTCTGCATAATTGCTTTACATATAACTTTAAATTATTTTTGTTTTCAAGTTGATGGAAATCGAGCTGGTTTCTGACTATGCGAGTTTTTTTAAGGTTATACAGGTTCAAATTAAAAAAAAACTTAAGTGATAAATAATAATCCATTGACCCAGGTCCCGGTTTCATAAAACATCTCAAATTTGAGTAGTTCCTCATCTTAAAATGTCTCAACAGAATTCCTATACTTAATTTTAAGCAATTCTCAAATTTGAATAAATACTCAAGTTAAGAGGTTTTATGAAATCAAGGCTAGTTCATTTTTTGTTTGGTTTTGATAGGGTTCACTATGACTTTTTAAATGAATCTCGTAATAGCAACTTATATTATCAATTACTACAGGGATAAAAAAGGTCTTGATGATTGTAAATAAAGGAATAATTTAAAACATGGATAACTTTAAAATACCAAAATGTGTTGTCTGATGATATATATCAAGCAGAAGATATGTTTTTAAAAAATTTTAATCAAAATTATTATTGAAAAATACTTTTTTTTCTACAGATTGTGAAAAAAAGATTTGAACAAAAGTTACAAAATTATTTTGTCGATGAATAATATCTTAAAATGTGAGGAGGAGGTATCAAGAAACTTACTGTCTGAACATGTATCACCAGTCCAGCCTCCACTGCATGTACAGCTAAAGGTCAATCCTTCATCAGTACAAACACCATTATTAGAACATGGATTTGGAAAGCAATCTTGGCGATCTGTAATAAAAGAAGAGGGTTGTTTAGTTGGCAATCTTGGCGATATGTATTAAAGCAAGGAAAAATATATAATATGGAATATTGACAATTCATAATAAAACAAGAAAAAAATTACTTAGACAATTTTGATGATCCATAGTAGAATAAGTAAAAAATTAAGTATAAGCAATTTTGGCAACCTATAACAAAGCTGAAAGATTTTGTTGACAATCTTTGCGATCTGTAATAAAGCATCAGAACATTTGGTTAACAATGCGGGCACTCAATGCTAAAGCTAGTATCAGATTCAGAAGGTTATTTTGGCATTCTATAAAAAAGCAAAAAGCTTTAGTTGGTAATCCTGACAATTTCTAATAGAGCAACGAAGTATTTAGTAGGCAGTTCAGTCATGATAATTCCATGTTTAAAACCAAGAACAGATAATATCTCCGAGCTATATAAAAAATTAAACCGGAAAATCTAGTCTGTATGGTATGTCATCAACTTAAAAGGGTTGCATTAAAAGGTCCACTTTCAAAATGAAAACTAGAGTTTTGAGTTAAAAGGTAAGTTTAAAGTTCCAGAAATGATCATTAACAACTCGAATGAAAACCTAAGCTCACCAACAGAAATAGCCATCACATCAGCCCTGGGCATATCTGAAAACAAAATTAAAAATCTGTGTAGTAACTTTCAAAGGACAACATATGTTTTGTATTTATATGTTTGTATTTAGTCGAATTTATGTTAATTGTTTTTTGTCAAGAAGATGGTCTTTCATTGCACTTTAGGATTGGGCTTGAATCATATGTAGTTTATTTTCAATCCAGGGCCAATTGAAAAACAGCGAGCAGCGAACACTGGCAACATTGAAGGCTGCTGGCTGTTTTTCATTGTGGATGTTTTAAATTTACGTTTATATTGTAGGTTGTGTCGCGTCCACTTATTCCACATCTCATTTTCTTCTATATAATACTATTACCCTAACATTTCATTTGAAATAAAACTTAAATTAATTAACATGTACTCAACATTATTTGTATTGATATTTAAAAAACTTATTTAGATCAGATCAGTGTTACCCGTCTTAAAGTTATGTATATCCATCCGATTTTTTATTTTGTGTTTCATAGTTTCCTTTAATAAAACTTTACAAACCATTTATTCGCGAAATCCCCTGTATATGGGTCTTACTTACTGTCGGATAACTCGTATCCTGTGTGGTCACTGTAAAGGAAATATGGTCTTGCACTAGTTTTCTCCTCCCAGCTGCATCCACTTGTTCTCTCAACAGTACAGAACCATCCAGCATCGCTTCCACAACCACCATAGTTTCTGTTCAGGTAAAATCTTCTCAAGAGGGCATCGTGACTGGAACGTGATAAAATTTTCATCTAAATATATTTATTTGTGTTAGACTGTATCGGTTTTCCTTTTTATTCAATTTCTCTGGAAAAATGAGAGACCGCGTCCTTTTTCTTAAAGTTAACATATTTAGGGCTCCGCATCGAAGATGCGGACGCCCTTTAGTTTTCACTTTGTCCGTCTGTCCGTCCGTCAACAATTCTTGTGAACACTAAAACTCAAAAACTATTAACACCACAGTTCTGAAATTTTGTACAGCTACTAAGTAGCATGTCATAATTTGCATATTAAAATTTCATGGCAAAATGTGAAATATTTTTTGTAAAAAAAACTTCATTTTTTATCGAAAATCACAGATTTTGAGAATAGGCCTTTGTGAACACTAAAACTCAAAAACTGTTAACAATACAGTTCTGAAACTTTGTACAGCTGCTAAGTAGCATGTCATAATTTGCATATTAAAATTTCGTGCAAATCGGTTAAATATTTTTGGAAAAAACTTCATTTTTTATCGAAAATCACAGATTTTGAGAATTGGACTTTGTGAACACTAAAACTCAACAACTGTTAACAGTACAGTTCTGAAACTTTGCACAGCTGCTAAGTAGCAGGTCATGATTTGCATATTAAATTTTCGTGCAAATCTGTTTAATATTTTTGGAGAGAAAAAAACACAGATTTTGAGAACTGGAATTTTTGAACAATGAAACTCAAAGGCTATTAACAATACAGCTCTGAAGTTTCATACACATTCCATGGATCATGCTTTAGTGGTTATAATCATAGTTAATATAATTTTTTTAAAACTCAGATTTTTTGCCGTGGGGCCCTTTCTGACTTTGTCTTAATACTGACGACAAAGTTCCAGACAAAAATTTTAAATTTGCTATGCTTGAAGGGCGTTTTGCCTTATCCAGGCTTATCAGCTGCGCTCTAACAAGTAGATTGAAAATGCGAAATGCAGTGTCGTGTAATGCCAAAAAAAAACAAACACTACAAGTTCATGTTCTTCGTCACAATTGATAGGCGAAATCAGATAGAAAAAATATCAATTACGTATTACTAAGGAATAAAAGGCATTTTGTTCTTAGGATGATTTTATCACGGCCAATATCAGGCGAGCCCAGCTGGGTGAGCTTGATACGTTAAACCATGGAAGTAATAGAGATTACTTCCATGGTTAAACTGTGATAAAATCGATCTCAAAATATTTATGTATTTCGACATTTAAACACTTATTGAAAAATAAACTTCTTAGTTTTTTTATTTCTTATTTTAAGGATCTATTACAATTAATGAATTGAATCGTGTATATTGTGCCAAGGTTAAGTAATAACTACCCGTTAATACTGCAGAAGTTGTTGGTAGAACTTGGACTAAGGTCATTATAGGAGCTGTAAAGGATTCTTTTACAATCAAACCAGCTGTTCTTGTCGGCACCATTTGCATTGAAGACAACGTATGCTACTTCTCTGCCTCCTTTGAACATGGACAGTCGTACCTGTGAGGAACAGTTTGGTTTTCTTATTGATGTTTTAAATTGTGAATTGTTTCGAATATAAAAATTTTTTACACCCCTTATTGCAATCCTTTTTGGGACTAGAAATTTACAATATAAAGCATAAAAATCTTTAAAAACAAATATCGGAGTAAAACTTACTATTGTTCATTTTGATTATTCGTTTATTAAAAGTCAATTATTTGTACTTGCACACAATATTCAACTTACTGAAGAAATATAATTCTCGTTCCATTTGTCAACAATTGAAGATTTAAATGTTTTTGAACCAGCAGCAAACGACAAAGCGCTGGCGTCATTTTCATTCACGGTATATGTGCCCGTCCATAGATTGTAAACTGATGAAGCCCCACCTAGATTTCCTCCCTCTGCCACTTTCATAACCAGCTTCCATCCTAAGAAATTTTAAAATATCATGATGTAGACCTCATTTAAGCACGGCTTCAAGTAAAAACGGCCCCACATGGCAAATAAAGGCTTAATTATGTTTAATTTAAAACTTCTATAATGCACTTCTCTTTTACGTCAAGGATAGTAGTAAAAGGTTCACCGCTTTCTTTCCCCCTCCCCCATCACGCCAAATATTAAAATTTCCTTGCTACTGAATTTAGTTAAATACGGTGGCAGAATATGGCCATGAGAAAAAAAAAATAATATCACGTTCCCTCAAAAGTATTACCACGTTCCCTCAAGATAATACGGTGTTCCCTCAAGATAACATCGTGTTCCCTCAAGATAACATCACGTTCCCTCAAGATTGTTATCGTGTTAATTCAAGATGATTACTAATTTCCCTCAAGATACCATCACGTTTACAATCGCGATAACAATCTTGAGGGAACGTGATCTGGTGACTTGAGGGAACGAGATATCGATGTTATCTTGAGGGAACGTGATGTTATCTTGAGGGAACGCCGTATTATCTTGAGGGAACGTGATCTGGTAACTTGAGGGAACGTGATGTTATCTTAAGGGAACGCCGTATTATCTTGAGGGAACGTGATCTGGTAACTTGAGGGAACGTGATATTATTTTTTTTCTCATGGCCGTATTTTGCCACCGTAAAATACAAAAAAAATAACACAAATGTAAATCTTAAAAATATATGTCTTCATCTTCATGACTTTTATCTTTCGTTTGAAAGTCATTATTTGCTTAATATAGTTTTTTTAAAGGTACTGGTTTTTCCGATATCAACTTACTTTTCAAAACATTTTTTTTTTTTGGGGGGGGGGGGTTGGCAAATCACTAACGATGCTAATACAGAGTTTTTAAAAACATTTTTTTTTTTGCAATCATAGTTTTTTTAAACCATTCATTACCTTTCACAAATATAGCCATAACTTGGGCACTTGGAAACTGTGCTGAATTCCATTGGCCATCTAAAAACAAAATCAGTTGTTTCATTATAGTAAATTGATTGACGTTTAAGGTTAAATTAATCACAATTAATAGATAAATAAAACAGCACCATGCACCTTTGCCCTTTTCCTTAAATGAAATTTTCTATTCTTATTTAAGATACCATGAAAGTGATCTGTAATTTAAGTTCGCCTAAATTAATATTGTATTTATTCAAATATTATCCAATCAGTTCTAGATATTAGATGCATAAAAATAAAATTTGTCACTTACTTGATTGACACAGAGCCCATTGTCCTGTGTTGCTATATAAAAAGTAAGGGCGAGTTTTGACATTTTTATCCCACGCACAAGGCTGACTTCCACTCGGTTCGTCTAGAATTTCCATCCACGCCTTATCCACGGGACATCCACCGTGTTCTTTATGTAAAGCAAATCTTCGGATGCCATCTCTGATTTGGAAAATCATATATATTTAAAAGGACTAAATCTTATAAGTTACATAAAGAAAAGATCAACAAATAGCAAGGCATATAAAGACTTCATTATTTTAAGATTCAATTGATTGATTTTTGTGTATGTATGCTTAATTTTCTGTCGGCGAAATTGCAACATGCATAATTAAGATTCGAAGCCTAGCTTGTATTCAATCAAACAGTGTCGACTTTGTCCGATAATAAATGTTCTGGAATTGCTCATTTTGATTTTAATGAATGGAATTGCTCATTTTGATTTTAATGAACTTTAAAATCCAAATAATTTATAGCCATAAATTCATTTTCATGATAAATTAGACCAATAAGGAAACATAATAACCCCTGATTATAACGATTTTTCATTACAACGTACATATATATACATGTTTGCGTAGGGATACTCGGTGTCAGAGATGAATGCAACTCGATAAAATTCGAATATCATTTAAAATAATTAAAGTTAAAAAAGATTTCAAATATCGAAAAAAAATTCGAAATTTGTTTTTTTTTGGATTGGATGTGAAAAAAAATGAAGGTGTCATGAAGAAAAACTAGTACACCATGTTCACTAAGTGTATGGAACGCCATAGTTGCCTTTTGATGATGTGTTTCATTATGTGACGTTACTTTGTAATTATGTGATGGTACTTTGTCATTATATGATGATACTTTGTCATTATGTGATGATACTTCTTCAGTTTGTGGTGATACTTTGTCATTATGTGATGATACTTCGTCATTATGTGATGATACTTTGTCATTATGTGATGGTACTTCTTCATTATGTGATGATACTTTGTCATGATGTGATGATACTTTGTCATTTTGTGATCCTTTGTCTATATGAGATAAAAGTTTATTATTATAAACAGCGCTGAAAAAAGCATTCATTTTTATGACAAATATTTTGTTCGACGCGTAGTTTTTCTGTGTATCCCCCCCCCCCCCCAAAAAAAAAATAGTTTCCAAATGGTCGGTTTCTCGAATTTCAAATCCATAACCAATACATAATTCATTATATATTAACCTTTTTCTTCTTTAATGGTTAATAACATGTTTAACTAGTGTTGATAGACGCGACCTCTAGTGATAGATTGTATTTTATTCCGTTATTTTTTTTAATGAAAGACGCTAAAACCCGAACAGTTTAAAACATAGATTTAAATTCCGAGCTGAAAATAATGAACTAAAAAAAATATGTTAATGAACTTTTAAGTAAAACCCCATTAAAGAAAAAAAATGTTGTTAAGAAAGTTTAATTAAATAATAAATTATATATTGGTAACTGATTTGAAATTCGAGAAAGCTACTTTTGAAAACGATTTTTTGGGACTACCTGTTGAACAAAATAAGAAATGACTATTTTTTTTTAAAATAATGAACTAAAAAAATATGTTAATGAACTTTTAAGTAATACCCCATTAAAGAAGAAAAATGTTGTTTAGAAAGTTTAATTAAATAATAAATTATATATTGGTAATTGATTTGAAATTCGAGAAAGCTACTTTTGAAAACGATTTTTTGGGACTACCTGTTGAACAAAATAAGAAATGACTATTTTTTTAGCGCTTATCATAATAATAAACTTTGATCTTATAAAGACAAAGTATCATCACATGATGACAAAGTTTCATCACATAATGAAGAAGTATCATTACATAATGACAAAGTATCATCACATAATGAAGAAGTACCATCACATAATGACAAAGTATCATCACATAATGACGAAGTATCATCACATAATGACAAAGTATCATCACATAACGAAGAATTACAATAATGACAAAGTAAATGTGTAGCATCACATAATAACAAAGTATCATATCATAATGAAACACATCAACATAAGGCAGCTATGGCGTCCCATAGAAAGGCCTTAATTTATCAATTTAGTATAAAGCTATTATGCTAAATCTATTTCAAGGTATTTACCCATTGATATATATATTTTTTTTTTTTGGCTTCTAGTGATATAATCTGTATTTATGCATCATTTGAGTAAAATGGTAGCCAGTGATTAATAATTTCATGTTTTTTTTTTCTTCAATACATCGGATACAATAAGATACAATAATCGTAAGTAAAGCAGTAAAAGCATAAAATACCCGTCGATGCTAGATCCAACCATTGTGTTGTAGTTTTTAATATCGTGGTAGGAGGAGTACAAAATGTTGCCAAGATCGAACCATCCATTTTTGTCTTGGTTTCTGGCATCAAAAACAGTATACGCTACTTCTAGGCCATTGGTGTAGTATGCGTATTTTACCTGTTTCCAAAGTAAAAGGTACATGTAGACGGTACTGAAATATGGAGCAAGAGCAACAACAACAAAAACATTGAAAATTAGCCTAATCATGTGTATCTGCATCTGAACCGGCACCAGTCACTTCTTGCAATTCAACCAAGATGAAAAATAAAAAAAAAAGAGTTTAAAAAGAAACGGTTTAGATGTTTCTAGTTTTCTCATCGTTGTATTAAAGTTTAAAGGTTCGGTTTAAATGATTTTTTAGGAAAAAACACAAATGTCCTCCCCTTAATGATATCTGAGAGCAATGTCACTTCATCGTGCACTTCCTTCAAGTAACTTATTTAAAATAAATCAAGCCGTTTACTAGGAGTTGCGATAACAGATATGCCGACAAGGTGATCCTAATGTTTTTTAAGATGTTTTCCTTAAACATACGTACACTTTCAATGAAGAATCCTGGATATGAAACCCAATTTTCAACAATTCTAGATTTATAGACTAATCCAGGTGCCCAAGTGAGGGATTGAGAGGCAACATTTCCATCATTTATTAGTTCACTGCCCTTCCATAATTCTCTCAACGACCCTTGAGGAGGAACAACACCCTCAACTCCTTTGAACACCATATCCCATGCTAGAAAAAAGGAAGAGTGCACATACAGCTATTTCTAGTGAAGCATTATAGTGAGAAATAAAAGTTATAACTAAGCTTTACACAAACAAATTAAAAAACAGTATCGTTGAACATAATCAGTTATCAAAAATCCGTTTAACATATATATTTTTCCTCTTAATATAAAATTGAAAAAAAAAACTATTTCCTGAGTGGAAAGGATGATAAAATGAACATGAAATGAGGATGATAAATGAAATATGGGGATGGGGTGGGAAACAAAGGACCGGTTACAAACATTTATCGCAATATTATATTTTTGTTTAAAAAAGTAGTTGAAATCAAACGTGCAATAAATTTTCACATTTTACTATTGCAATAAGAATGAAAAGACTCAAATAAATATATTTGATAAACTTTTCACACAATTACCTAGGATAGAGATAACAAAGGTATCTGCGGTCTGTCTGTTTCCTGCAATAGAGAACAACAATCAAATACATGTAATTTTATTGTCTCTCTTAAAATATGTATATTTATACCATAGCAATATTCCTTTTCGAAAGAGGGATTTTGGTAGCCAATTGTCTGGTTTTCCTTTGCATACTAAACGCTCTTACGTAAGTACTCCGTTTGTGCTCAGTACGGCGTAAAAGCCAAACAAACCTACCTTCTCCTTGTGAGAGATTAAAAAAAACATTAATTTATTGTTTTCTACGAACTAGAACTTGTGACCAACCTGGTAAAAGAAACTTCGAAAATTGATATCTCATAGGAATAGTTGAAGGTTATAAAACAAAATTGCATGTTGGAGAAGAAAAACAAAAACCA
Organism: Arcuatula senhousia; assembly: GCA_963971305.1. Classification (NCBI taxonomy): domain Eukaryota; kingdom Metazoa; phylum Mollusca; class Bivalvia; order Mytilida; family Mytilidae; genus Arcuatula; species Arcuatula senhousia. The sequence goes on from OZ020304.1 coordinate 55,317,046, forward strand.
AGACAAAAACAAACCTTAGAAATTGAAGATCGTAATGGTCCGTATACTTGGTCCAGGCATTTCAAAAGAAATGGTAGGTTCAACAACGTTTTAAAATATTATTTTCCTTGTGTTGAGCGACCTTAACACATGGTTTTTGCTCAATCTCCTTAATAAAATGTGTTAAACACTTGAATCATTGAATCATTCCTCCATTTTTTCAAACTAAAATAATTAATTAAGTTTAAGGAGGTTTGCTTGTCATATTTGGAATTACGACTGTATGTCAGATTTTCAAAGTCCTAGGGTTTTGGAAATTAATAATGTTTTGCTCATGAAACTCTTATTTTATTCTTTTTACGCAACGTACATGTATGGCCACTGAATATGCATTTACAATTTCTTAAAACCTTTAATATTTTAGAGGGCGTAACGTGCAAATGCTATGATTTAATGAAAACTTTAGACAAAACATGTTTCTCGTGTTGAATTTTTCTTGCTTGGCTATTCTCTGAAACAGAAACAACTTCTACATAAAAGACTTTACCATAAAAATGTCTCTGCGTTAAACAGAAAAAAAGCCGAGATTAAACGATCTGCAGACTGTAGTTTGAACAATAATAAATTTTGAATTTAGTCTTTAAACTTTAATTATAAAGACGATTTGAGCAAATCAATTGATTAACGTGACAAATATGTGTAACAAAAGAATGAAGTTCACTTTAATTTTTTTTCAATCACAAACATTATAAGTAGTTTTACTAACCTGCAGCCATATTGATGACTGTAGAATCTCCTGAATAATAGAAGTATGGTGTGCCTGACATGACATCCCATTGAGAACATTCACAAGAGGAATCGTAATCTTTAAACATAAACCATCCGGGGTCATTGGAACATCCCCCGTATAGGTTGTGAATAAAAAAACGACGCTTAGCACAATTATCGTGGCCTCTATAAAAAGCAAAAACATAATATTAGTATCATTGATTTGATGTTGGATTCTTACCAACGTAATTCATATGGTTTATACAAGACAAAAGCGAGTTCAAGATGAGTTGTAACAAAATTTTCTTTAAAAAAGAATCATTATTTTCGTGCTGTACAAAGCGACCTTAAACCTCTTCGCTTTATTTAATGACTTGAGCGTAACCTCTCCCTTTAAAACAAATTCTAGATTCTTTTCCGCCTCTGCAGGGACGGCATAAGATGCTTGCCTTATCATTGGTAAATATTTCTTAGAAATATTATGCGAATTAAAAATTGATTGCAAAATGTATATATACAAACATAGAATTATTGATTGTGTTTTCTATAAAAAAGAAAGCACAAAACAAAAAGTTACAATGTACGTACTGAATGCTGCAAAAGAGTTTCGCTAAGCTTTTGATATCAGTATAAGATGAGCTTAGAATGTTTCCACAGTCGAACCAGTTGTTTTTATCCTTTCCCATAGCATCAAATACAACGTAAGCCTGCTCTATGTTGCCTTTGTAGGCCGACACACGAACCTACATAAAATGTAGAAAAAATATTAATATGACAGATATTGATGAGGCAACTATAGATTCAAAAGTTTTAAACTTGGTATTTTTATCTATTCATATTTACAGTAACAATAACTTGAAATACGGATCGTCATTTTTTTTTTTCAGTTTTTGTGCGTCTACCGCTTTTTTTATCTGCATTGACCTTTTAGGTCTACTAATTTTGTCGGCAATTTTGAACTTAAAATATTTGAATATCCATTCATATTTTTTTATTTTTTAGTAAAAATACCAGTTTTGTTAATGTTATTAACCATAAACCACCACTCTGAACATCTTGCCGCGGAATAACGTCACATCTTCAACACTTTCAAGCTTCCTATCGTTAATAAATCTATTTTGCGTTATAATAAAATAAGTACGAATCGTCTATGTCACTCACCGCAGAAATACTCTGCAAGGTCCATTGGTTGACAATGGAAGACTTGTATATTTCACTTGAAGCGGAGAAATCTCTCATGGCCTGAATGTTCCCGTCGTTATAGGATGATGAAGACTCCCATAAGGCAACTATACTGCTGTGTCCTGATGCTTTTTTACCACGAGGAACTTTGAGAACCACCTGCCATGCTGTTGAAAGGGTATGTTTTATCAACACTTTACCATATATTCACAGGCGCTTGTGTATGGTCAAATATTGATCGCTAAGCAAGGTCTATCTCCTGAAAACCACACTTTTTAGTGGGGTGGCCATTATCTAGCGAGCAATATTTGACTATACACAATTGCCTATGATACTTGTAAACTAATATGAATTGGAATATGATACTAAAAGAATGTAATTAAGAAATACAAATACAAATAGCGGTGTAATAGTAACAAAATAAGAAATGTTCACGGTGTTTGGAAGTTTTATTTGTTAATGTTTGTTGTTTTTTGTTTTTTTTTTTCTTCTTCTTCGATTTGTATGGTTACTTTGTGTTTTGTCGTATGTTCATCGTTTGATTATTTTTCTTTATTTCTTGGGTTTATTCGTTCGTTGTTCGGATGTTTTATTTTAGTGTCTGAAATTAAGATAGATGAATCGGGAGGAATGAAGTAACTCATTTTGAAAGCTAGATATGTAATTATTTGCAATAGCAACGGAAAATCCCCCTGCTTTGTTGGATTCGGGTACATTGTAGCTGCTACACTGCTGGACCTTACACATGCATAATAAACTGAGTGAACTTACGTCTGCGGTGCTGGTCTCAAGACTGGGCATGAATGGTCACGACTACAAACAGCAGTACTTACGTCCTCGGTGCTGGTCTAACGACTGGGCATTAACGGTCACGACTACAAACAGCAGTACTTACGTGTTCGGTGCTGGTCTAAAGACTGGGCATTAACGGCCACGACTACAAACAGCAGTACTTACGTGTTCGGTGCTGGTCTAAAGACTGGGCATTAACGGCCACGACTACAAACAGCAGTACTTACGTCCACGGTGCTGGTCTAAAGACTGGGCATTAACGGCCACGACTCCAAACAGTAGTACTTACGTCCTCGGTGCTGGTCTAAAGACTGGGCATTAACGAACGGTCACGACTACAAGCAACAGTACTAACGTCCACGATGCTGGTCTAAAGACTGGGCATTAACGGTCACGACTACGAACAGCAGTACTTATGTCCACGATGCTGGTCTAAAGATTTGGCATTAACGGTCACGACTACAAGCAACAGTACTTACGTCTACGGTGCTGGTTTAAAGACTGGGCATTAACGGTCACGACTACAAGCAACAGTACTTACGTCCACGATGCTGGTTTAAAGACTGGGCATTAACGGCCACGACTACAAACAGTAGTACCAAGGCACAGCAAAGACTGGCCTACAACATAATGACATAGTAATAAGTACAAAATATTCACAAATGCCAACTTAGTTAGCGTTCGATGAACTTATCATGCTTTGTTACTATCCCTTGCCATACATGTATATGTGTTTCATCAATCTATGATGCCTTTAATCACATTGTAAGCATGAAAATACCTACCAATTTTGACACAAAGGCACAAAAAGGGCGGCTTATCAAGTGAGCAGCAACAAAGCTCACCTGGCACCCACTGTTTTTCCCTTTCGCTTTTCCAGTCAGTGTTTTCACATATATATCTGGTCAAATGCCTCGAAACAATTTCAAAATATACATTTACATGAACATTCATTTTGTTTCTAATATCTGTCTTGTCTAACACGAATTTACCATTACTATAAATTTCTAACATTTTTTGTTATTAAAATTTCCGATTGTTAAATTCAAAATTGTTTAAAACACCAGGTTTCTTCCCTTGTACTGCACATGGTCGTTTTTTTTTCTCGATATTTTGATTCAAATGCTGCTGATGAAAGGTTACTCCTTGAAATATCGATATACAGCATAATAAAATTAACCATTTTTATACATGTTTTTGTATTTGTATTTGGAAAAAAAGTTGACAGCTTCCTGTTGATTTTTCATTTGACAAAAAGAGATGATTTACTTATCTTTTTAACTTATTCATTAACCCGTGAAAATAAAAAGAAAAGTTATCTGTTGTATAACACAAGATATGGTAATTTTATTATACAAAATGTTTTAATAAAAGGAAAAAAGATTATGATATCTAATTAGTTAACATACCATTTATAACTGTTGATTTCTCTGGACCGTTTACTCTGAATTCTAGAACTATATTAAGGACAATTAAAGCCGCAATAAGATTTTATTAACCCTTTTAATTTTTCTAATTCTATCTAATCCAATATTTAAATATTTTAGGCCAAGTACATGCAGATCTAGTTAAATCCAGTAGATGTTGGTAGTATAGTTAGGAAACTTGTATGTTAGTAATTAAGGAGCCGTGTCATCAAAGGTGTCCAAAAATCCAGTAGATGTTGGTAGTATAGTTAAGAACCTTGTATGTTAGTAATTAAGGAGCCGTGTCATTAAAGGTGTCCAAAAATTTGTTTTTTGTTGTTGTATGTTTTTTGTCCAGTTGAACAATATATCAGTCATAATCAGGACAAGAACTAATTGAAACAACAAATTGAATTGTGTACTCATCCAGGGCACAGCACTCATAACAGACCTGTGAATGTCATGAAAAAAGGGCCAATGTAAGAACCAACTCATGTCAATATCAACGCACCATAGGCCAATGCAGCCTGTAAGTGACGAAACCCTTCCACAAAAATTTCACCTTTGGTGACTGACAATGAAGAACCCTTATCTGAAATGAGGCCAAACTAGTTGGAACACTTACCTGTGTGGTACATAGCCAACCCTTACCCATTTTCACAAAAAAAAACTTTTCTGTTGAAAATAAAATGCTGAATCCTGGTTGAACGTAGATACTCTGAGAGAGAGAAACGAATGTGGGGTGGAAAACAAGGAACTGTAAATTTTGAAGATCACTGGAAAAGGGGAGAGGTGGGTATGGGGGGAATAAGCCTTTGGCGGTCTACAAAGGGATTTGTTATGTGCATAAAGCGTGGCCCTCTCGACACATGTTGGTCTACTATGTGGTACCGCATTATAGCTTGACGACTCCGGCGTTCATTATGACAGAGCTGCCCCATTCAACCACCTTGGGCTCATATCCCAGTTGCTTTTCGGACTAAGCGGCTTGACCCGATGTCAGATTTCTTAGCGCTCTTTAGGGGAGTTTTACTGACATGCTTAGCGCTGCTGCAGGCCAATTTGCCTCTCGGGCCCCACACAGGACGTCCTTAATAAGATGATCCTACTTCCATGCAATTTCAATCTTAGTCCCAAGAAAATTGACTTATTGACAGAAATTACACGACGGGTACCAATTCTAATTAAATTACGACCGTCCCTTATTCAAAAGTATTCTGCATTTTTATCTACCAGACAAGATATTTGACAAAGCCTATGAACGAAATGTAAGTCTATGTGTTATTTCATATGTCTAAGGGTCTTTCGTTAATGATTTTTAGAGGTTTTCAATCATGTACCCTATATGTTTGATATAAGGCTTATTACAAGGCGACACGCAAATACAGCTGGTCAAGTTAAGGGTTGCAGGTTGTCTTTTGTATGTTTAAATTGTCCCTGATTTATGTAATTAGAAGCTAAAACCTATCAAAAAGGGATTAACAGGTCTGTTATGAGTGCTGTGTCCTGGATGAGTACACAATTCAATTTGTTGTTTCAATTGAAACCTTTTCCCGCATTTTTTTTTTCAATCCAGAATGACCTTAAAAACGAGACCACGGGCATATAAATTCGTTGGGTTAATTTCTTTTTGCATCTTCAAAATACAAAAGACTAATTTTACCAATAAAACCTGATTTAGGACCATATTACAAGTTAATTTGTCTTCAGAAAACTAAGGCTTGTTTTATGATACAAAATTTCCATTAGAGGTTGCCAATGAAAAAGGAACGCTCGTCAGGCGTAGCAAAATTTATTGTCTGGAACTTTGTTGTAATTTGTATTTCGAACACACGTGAAGGTTAGCACTGCTGGTGGAGTTTAAATTCCCCGAGGTTAGCCCGCTCCGGCACCAACACTTTTGAGTTGGAGAAAACATCAAAGCTTTGAATTATCTGTCTATAAAACCCTAAGGTTCTTCCTACCCCAGACATAGGTTGATTATCTTAGTAATAATTTGGTTCCCAAGTTTGGTATGTTTGGTTTTACTGTTCTATGCTCTTCATATTCATTAGTGTTTGGCATTTTCAATATTTTTGGTAGAGCGTCTCTGATGAGTCTTGAATAGACGAAACGCTCGTCAGGTGTAGCAAAATTTATTGTCTGGAATTTTGTTGTAATTTGTATTTCGAACACGCGTGAAGGTTAGCACTGCTAGTGTAGTTTGAATTCCCCGAGGTTAGCCCGCTCCGGCACCAACACTTTTGAGTTGGAGAAAACATCAAAGCTTTGAATTATCTGTCTATAACACCCAAAGGTTCTTCCTGCCCCAGACATAGATTGATTATCTTAGTAATAATTTGGTTCCCAAGTTTGGTATGTTTGGTTTTACTGTTCTATGCTCTTCATATTCATTAGTGTTTGGCATTTTCAATATTTTTGGTAGAGCGTCTCTGATGAGTCTTGAATAGACGAAACGCTCGTCAGGTGTAGCAAAATTTATTGTCTGGAATTTTGTTGTAATTTGTATTTCGAACACGCGTGAAGGTTAGCACTGCTAGTGTAGTTTGAATTCCCCGAGGTTAGCCCGCTCCGGCACCAACACTTTTGAGTTGGAGAAAACATCAAAGCTTTGAATTATCTGTCTATAAAACCCTAAGGTTCTTCCTACCCCAGACATAGGTTGATTATCTTAGTAATAATTTGGTTCCCAAGTTTGGTATGTTTGGTTTTACTGTTCTATGCTCTTCATATTCATTAGTGTTTGGCATTTTCAATATTTTTGGTAGAGCGTCTCTGATGAGTCTTGAATAGACGAAACGCTCGTCAGGTGTAGCAAAATTTATTGTCTGGAATTTTGTTGTAATTTGTATTTCGAACACACGTGAAGGTTAGCACTGCTAGTGTAGTTTGAATTCCCCGAGGTTAGCCCGCTCCGGCACCAACACTTTTGAGTTGGAGAAAACATCAAAGCTTTGAATTATCGGTCTAAATTTCAAAATTGTCTAAACCCTAAGGTTCTTCCTACCCCAGACATAGGTTGATTATCTTAGTAATAATTTGGTTCCCCAGTTTGGTATTTTTGGTTTTACTGTTCTATGCTCTTCATATTCATTAGTGTTTGGCATTTTCAATATTTTTGGTAGAGCGCCTCTGATGAGTCTTGAATAGACGAAATGCGCGTCAGGCGTAGCAAAATTTATTGTCTGGAACTTTGTTGTAATTTGTATTTTAAACAATAAAATTGTGATCCAAGACAAAAGTAAAATGAAAGGTATTTTGACACTCTGAACACTTGGATACATATAATTCATTTGTATGTTAGCGGCAATAATCCAAATTGGGATTGAAGTCTCATGCCTATTCACTGAGTTTATCAACTGAATGGTACCAGACATAAAGCTTAACGACAGGGAAATGAGACTTGTGCCTATAAAATAGAGGCCGGCATTAGGCTAATTTTCTGAAACCCAACGACAATCCATTAATACAGTTTCGTTCATCCTTAGGTGTTGTAAGGTCTATAAAAGGGAAAGCCTGACTGCTGATCATAGTGGGCCAACTTGTACATTTATATAGAGTACCACTCGTGTGATTATTGCAAAACATGTTAATAATATTCAGTAAACAGAAAAGTATAAATTTTATACGACGATATGGCAAGCGACTGATTTGGTGTTCTTTTATATAAAGGATATAAGCCGTAAACAGTCTATTCGGTAACATATTGGACAGGTCTGAGGTGAAAGCCATGTCAGCTTATGCCATCACTTTGCGCCCGTAGACGTCCGTCGTCTGTAAACAATTTCAAAAATCTTTTTGTCTGAAACTACTGAACTAATTTGACTGAAACTTGATAGGAATGATATATGACATGTTGGCTACAAACGATCCTCATTTTAAATTGATCCGATACAAAAACATGATTGCCGTTGCGAGATATAGAACACAGGGGGTAACACAGCAGTGTTTTGCAAATAACTCAAAAACGGTGACAGATATCAAAATTCTGACAAAAGTTAAGGTAATCAGCACGTCAAGAAGTACCTACCCTCAATATTTTTTCGAAATACTGACAAACCATATAGGAGTTATTGTCCCGTTTCTTGTTTTTTTCTTCCTTTTGCTTTTATAATAAACTATATGAGATATTAAAGTTATTTTGATTGCATATTGTTCAGCTAAGTAAGTTCTAAAAAGCAGTTCATGGGTCAAAATTGTCAGATGACCCCTTCTAGGAGTTATGGCCCTTTAAACGCCAAAAACAATGAATTTGCCTGATAGATTGTAACAATAGTAGATAGCATACATAGAAATGGTTTTGCTTGCTTAAATGTTCAGCTAAGGGAGCAACCATTTGATGTTTATGGGGGGCTATTGATATATTTCCCGTCCTGCCTTTTAATTTTTGGAAAAAGTCGAGCCTGAATTTTTTTTTCGCGCTTGCGCGCGAGATCTTTTTTTAAAGCAACTATAAATTTTTTAGCCAAAAATACCATCCTGCCTTTTTTTTACTCCAAGCACTGTCCTGCATTTTTATTTCTTGATTTTTGCCATCCTGCCTTTTTATTTCAAATTTCACCATAGCCCCCACCCCCAATAAAAATCAAATGGTCGCTCCCTAAGTTAGCTCTTCAAAACTGTCCATACGGTCGAAATTGTCAGATGACCCCTTAAAGGGGTTATGGCCCCTTAAACGCCAAAAATAGTGGTTTTAGTCTTACCGATTGTAAACGATAGAAGATAGAGAAAATGCTTTGCTTGCTTAAATGTTCAGCTAATTGAGATCTACAAAATTGTCCATTAGGTTGAAATTAGTTGTCAGATGAACCATTATAAGGGTTATGGCCCCATAAACCCCCAAAATAGAGGTTTTGGCCTTGTAGATTGTGAACCACTTTGCTTGCTTAAATGTTCAGCTAATTAAACTCTTCAAAATTGTCAATTAGGCCAAAATTGTCACATGACCATTATAGATGTTACGGCTCCTTGAAAGCCAAAAATATTGGATTGTTCATGAAAAATTGCTCCGCTTTACAGAGCTTTCCAATGGTGTCATGTAATGACGGACTGTTTGCAATGATAAATTTTGTTACATTAAGTCATTGAAGCCAGGCGAGGGAGTCGGGGATTCCTGGGAGCCTCTTGTTGTAATTGTATTTCATTCCTTCATTTATTTTGTAAAATTTGACTAGAATGATTTCTGGGAATAAGCAAAATTTCAAAACATTTAAGCCAATTACTCGGTATTAAATAAGCTAATAGCAGGTAGGAATCAGCATCAGGTAATAGTGGGTAGAAAAAAATAATTAGTTTAATGCCCGACCTTGCTTTTCGCCGCTTACATATACTTTAAGATTACACAGAGTACAGACATGAAAAAAAAACTGTAAATGAAAATTAAAAAGGACATAACGTGGCGGACGAGTTATCATACTTAACCTTTTTACTGGTGGTCCAAAAATGAATACAAAATGCAAATTTTGTTGCAAATCCATTTTTCTGCATTATTTCAGACCTTGTCCTTCTTGTTTTCAGAAAGAAAACATTGGTTTTTTAATACTTTCTTAACAAAACTTTTGTTATGGCAACTTATTACTGGTGCTATAGCTATTTTGTTTTTTTGTTTTTTTTTAAAGACCAGTGTTTCCTGCGACTTTGTGTTTTGTTCTCTTCCTTTGATGTAATGCCATGGCTTGTTTTTCAGTTGTTGTTTACTTGATTATATGAGATGTTATTGATCGAACTTGAAATGAGGTCAGGAGTGTGTCTCGCTTTTATAATCACAATATTTTTAATAATAATTATTAATATTTATATAACTTATTATAATCCTTGTAATAAGTGTTTGACATTGTGTTAATATATTGTAAGCTCAATTTACTACTTAGTATTTAATCTTCATCTAGAATAAAAATAAACCAAAATAAGGTCATTGCTGATTTTGGTAATAAGATTAAAATTGTCAACTATGCATGATCTTTCAAATTCCGACCAAAACCTCTGAGTGGTTGGAGAGCATTCCAGTCCCCATTGAAACAAAGATCATCGTACCGGATCTCTTGGGGAAGCTCACTTTGGTGGAGGTGTGCCATGATCTGGACGACTGTGGCATGCAGCATGTCTATATAGTCGATACAGAGGGGTATCCCTTATAGTCACTACTAAAAAAATCAGTAGTAACCATGTATATAATTGTCTTTTAGAAATTTCAAATCTACCGAAAATTGAGATTTAATCTACAATATGTATCTATGAGCCAGATGGCCCTCCCGTTCTAAAAAAAATATCATTGACGACAACATGTTTTACTTGGGATGTGAACCATTATCAAGAAATAACAGAAAGTTGTTCATGCGTGAAATATAGGTCGCAGTGACCTAATTTCTAGTGGGTGGTGAAAAATTACCTAAAACACATCTAGTGGTAAAATATCATTGATCTCCAAAATGAAGTGTCCGAGATAAGGACCTTAACCAAGAACTAAACCAAATTCAATCATGCATTAAATATAAGTCACAGTGACTCAATTTCTAGTGGGTTGTGTAGACCAACCCAGGTCACATATACTAGTAATGGTCAATATCGCTGACACCTAACATCTAGTATCCAAGTAATAGACATTAACCAAGAAGTAATGGACATTAACCAAGGACTTAACCAAAGTGTTACGGACGGACGAACAAGGGTAAATCTATAATGTCCAATCCACATATGTGGTTGGACCATACAAAATCAGGATTGCTTTCACAGGAGATGGGTTGCTTTTTGGATGGCGAATAGACTGACAGCAGGGCTAGGTTTATTAGTAAAAGTTCACGTAAGAGCATTCAGAACCTGCTGTTGGACCAGGTTGTTTGCCCACTGAGCGGCTGCTCCTGGCGGTTGAAAGGTGTAGTCAAAACGAATGCCCGTGTCGTCTACTGTGTGAAAAACCTTTCGCCTTACCACAATGGTGCACCGAGTTTGAAAAAAAATGTCACGTTCCACGTACGTTAAAGAACATTGCTGCAGATCACGGTTGAAGTAGTATTATAAAATCCAAGGGAGGAGAATATATTTCCGATCCTTCTCATCCCTTACTTTTCCAGTGGCAGTCAGAACTCTTTTCCATGATTGGCCTTGCGTCCCCAATTCCTTCACTTTACCACCAATTTATCATTTCATGTTCATTTTATCTACCAACCTTTCACGTTCATCTCCCTGACAAGCCCATTTCGAATTGCTTTAGAGTATCTTACTAGCTTGCCAATGGCCGCAAACTGTGTGAATATTTTAGTGGTTTAAATCAAGGTTCAAGGATAGAAAGGACGTATATAGACAAACAAAAACCATTTTTAGAAAATTGACACTCTCCAAGAAAACAGATTCAAAATTAAATTATTATTGTGCATACTCATTGTTTGAATAACTGGCAAGAAACGGTGTCAAGATTATGAAAAACTAATCCCTTATATCACTAAGTAAAGATTATGATATGGCATTTTGTGAGAAATATTTTTCTTTAAAGCTTTCCAAATATTTAGAGTTGTCTGACACGATTTACCATAAAATTTCTAATATTTTTGTCGCTGAAATTTCCGTTTTTAAATTCAAAATTGTTTAAAACACCAGGTTTCTTTCCTTGTAATGCACATGGTCGATCTCCTTGGTGCTGGCTTTGGCTTCCTTGTTCGAAAATTTTGGTTTTGAGAACTTTTCGTTTTCAACAGTTTTGGAATTTGACCTTCCAATATTTTGATTTAAATGCTACTGATGAGACGTTACTCCTTGAAATATCGATATATAGCATATCCAAATTAACCGTTTATACCCGCGTTTTGGTATTTGTTATTTTAGAGCAAATGAACGAACAGGTTAAATTCATCATTGTACTGTTTTGAACCGTTCCATAATCTTATGTTTGTCACTTTTTTTTGGTGAAGCCAGTAAAGCAGTTTCGTTGCTTAATCCTGAACACCGGAGTTCACCTTCACCTAACAGCAGGGCTAAGTTTATCAGTAAAATTTCACGTAAGAGCATTCAGAACCTGCTGTTGGACCAGGTTGTTTGCCCACTGAGCGGCTGCTCCTAGCGGTTGAAAGATGTAGTCAAAACGAACGCCCGTGTCGTCTACTGTGTGAAAAACCGTGCCGCTTTAGCCTTACCACAATGGTGCACCGAGTTTGAAAAAAAAATGTCACGTTCCACGTACGTTAAAGAACATAGCTGCAGATCACGGTTGAAGTAGTATTATAAAATCCACGGGAGGAGAATAACATAATGACATGCATCTAACTTAGCGGCTCTGTTAAGACTTTATGGTAACTATGAGACCGACAGCTTTTGTATTTCAAGTCATAGAACGATAAAGTTGCGAACAAAAGCTGGACTGTATAATAAATTTAATATATTCACCTTAAATTATGGCCAAAAACTGAACCCCTCTGAATCATCATTGCAAATATTATACACATACAGCCTGCTGTAGAGGGTGGTACGCTAGAGTATCATATACGAGGTAAATATATCACCCCGAGACGCGGTCGAAGGTTATATACTAAGTGTTTAAAGAGTGGGATTCTCTGGTATATCGTATTGTCACTTTCAGTAACGTCAATGATGGCACTTTATACAGTCAGATAATGATATATTCGACAGAGTTTGTTATACCAAAATATCACCATTCTGTTTGAACCATAAGAATTCACATGAAAAGGCATTCGCCTACTTAAAATCGTTATGAACAAGTAAAAGAAACCAACTACACACAAAAAACTGGTTTAACCCACTATTTTTTAAATGCCAAAGCCATTGCGATTCTCTGGTAAGTCTTTGCCTTGTTTTGTCATTTCTTCTTGTATATTTGTGAGGGATAATCTTAGTTTCAAGAGACTTGATTTATCTTTCTTTTGTTGAGCCAGACAATTTACTAATCAAATAGCACAAAGTAGTCTACCTTTCTTTCAGAATAAAATATAAAGCAAAACACACCATATATTCATCATCCGGATTAATATAATTCAATAATATTACCATTGCGACTTTTAATGACATAAATAACTGTCCATAAATGCTGAAGTCGAGATGGCCAAGCATACTGGCTATTATAAATTGTTACGAAAAAAAAAACAAGTATCTATGTTTATGTCTGCGTCATGTCAAAACTTAAGAAAAATTCTGTATTTTTATTTTTTTCAAATACTTATTTTTTAACCAATTGGGTTGAAACAAGAAAAAAAAACCTTAATACAACAATAAAATATTGGTTTTGATAATATATAGACGATATTGAGATGTGGAATAAGTGTACGCGACACAACAAACATAAACAAACAGCAATTCAAAAATCACAACGGAAAACAGCAAGCTGTCTTCAACATGACCATAGGTCACTGCTTACCGTCTTGCATTGGCCCAAGACTTATAATATAATACAAAAGTATCAAAACCAATCCCTAAATCATCAACGAAAGACCCAATTCTTGACATAAAACAGTTAACACAGAATGACAAGGACAAACAAAGGCTTTGGCAAAGTTTCCTGGCTTAGAACAGGCACATATAAAATGTGGCGGGGTTAAACTAGTTTTTTGGATCCAACCTTCCCCCTACTGATAAGCTTGCACAAAGCAACATATGCAGACTTTAAATGAAATAAGAATAAGATTATCAAATATGCAGTTTAAGGTAGAGAAAGACACCATTTAAGAAAAGTTCTGCCACTGAATATTTGACTTTGTGACCTAAAAAAAATTAAAGATATGTGCATATCTTTAAATACTTTTACCATTAAAGAACTATTTTGATTAAAATGTGCCCAAATTACAAAACAGCGTGGAGGGAAGGCTATCAATTTGCATAATATGGGATCAACAGCATACTTTTTGTCTACTTTCAAAGCTTCTATAGAAAACTGGTACATGTATTATTAAAGTATGGGTGATGCATTTGTTTTGGTTTTGTTTACTAAAAACATTTTAAAATATCTTTTTTATATCTATCATGTTGACTTTTATAAATATTTTCACCTGCTGTTTGTCAAACGACAAGTGTCCATTCAAGGTCGTGATCGACTTCAGCAATATCGATTGCAAAGCAGTTCAAGTTATTATGGTGGTCCTAATTCCTACTAATTTTGTAATCATTTTATAAGAAGACATTTTTACGAAATAATAATAAAGATGAAGACTATATATGTCATTGGTACCATTAACTCATCAGTTCTTTTAAAAGCCGGTACGAAGTCAGGACCATTGCAATCTCAAATGTCTCCGTTGTTTCTTTGACTGTTTTGTCTTTTCTCTCGGATATTTGGTATTGATATTCAATGTTCGGTAGTTTTGTTATAACCATGTTCTACTGTATGACTGGTATCGGAACAAAATGTAGCAAAAAACGGGCGAGGTGATCAAATAAAAGTTTTGAATGCCACTGAAAATTTGGAAGTTGGTCTTGTTTAAATCAATCGAAAAGGATGAGTGGCAATAAGACCCATTTTTGGCCCAAGATTTATCAAGAAATTAAAACTGAGCATACAGATGCCTTGAGTTGATGAAACATTGATAGATTATAAGGCCTAAAGAAAATGATAAGCTTGTGCCATATCAGTTAAGCTGTCATGCCAATCAGTTAACTCAAAAAGCTATATATTTAAGAAATTGTCCCAATTTCATTGATTTTTGCTAATTTTCACACACTTTTTGGTCTGAAAGAAGGTGGGCACATCAAAACAACAACTTCATACTTGGCAAAAATGTGTTAAATGATGAAATCCATCATTTCTGAAAGTTTTGAGTTGTTGTTTTCATGCGCCCAAGGTTTTCTTAAGGAAAATATGCGCTGAAACCATCCAAAATTGCAGATTTTCTTTATTTTGTCAAATATGATCATTAAGTATGATGTCATAATTAGGTCACAATAAATGAAATTTGCCTTATTTGATGTGTTTTCTTTGTAACCACATATAAGCTTATATTTCTTATAAATATCATAACATTTGAACCAACTTCATTTTCTTGGGCAAATTATGGGTCTTAATGCCACTCATCCTTTGTCAAACTCTTCTGATACATGTATAAAAATTGAAGTTTTATTTTTTAAATATTCCTTAGTGATGTTTGCAACCCTTTACACAAATAAAGATTGTTTGGTTGATATGTTTTTATTTTTATTTATTTATTTATTTATCTTTATTGTTTTTTTTTTACAATTATGTTTTTGTCAGGGTAGTTCTGGTATAATAGATCAGTAATAAATTAAGGTTTAATGACTTAAATGATTAAAAATAAGGTTAATCGACAAATGCGGATTAAAAGTGAAGTTCTTAAGAAATATTTTTACCAGAAGTGTCACGTACATACGTTTGGCAAAATAATAAGTATTATTTTTTCTTTTACAATGACTATATTTGACATAATTCTAATAACCAATTGACCTTAGCACAGGGATTTGCATTAGTTTTATAACTAATGTCTGTAAGGTCACAAGTACATTGTACAAATGTAGATTAAACCAATAAAATCATAATACTTTCAAAATTGTAACAAGATTTTATATAAGCATGTATTGTTACGAGCTTTAGTAAAAACAATCTTGTTTGGTGCCAACAAAACTATATAGAACAAATAATTTATAATAGACTATGATAAAAGAGCCATCTTTAAGCAAATAACATTCTACAATTTATTCTGCATACACAAAAAACTTGAGAACATTGGCTACACATTCATTTTTACTTTAGGTAAAGGTATCTTATTTTACGTTTAGCGCCACCAATAAGATAACCGAAATCCAACTTACCACATACTAGTATAATCTTTTGCAAATAGGTACCAAAGGCCTGAAAGCTTAAACAGAAAATACGAAATCACTCAAAATTCAAGGTTTTAAAGGACCGTTCTTCGTGGAAAAAAATTCCTACTAAGCCGCCTCAAAGATGAGGATAGGTCCCACTAAATACAAAATGAAAGATACACTACTCAGAAAATAGTTCTCTTGTTTTTTTTGTTTTTTTGTTTTTGTTTTTTTTTTTTCTGTTTTTTTTAAACGATGAGCTTGGTTGGAAGAAAAATTTAGACCATGCAAGACTTCAAAAGGAAAAACGTGCATTCATACCATATACAAAATAATACATCTTAGATTTACTGAAGATGAGATTAATTTCCAAAAAAATAATCATTAGTACCATCCATATTTTCCTTCCTACCATTCATATTTTCCTTTCTCCAACAAACTTTAACTTGTTTTCGCTTTCGACTTTTGACGTCTATTGTTGAATAAAGTACAAAATTATGTATTAAGTAAAAATATAACATAGCTGAATGCAGTTGGTTGTTTTCCCTCGTGATATGATATCCATTTAATGTTCATTTTGTCACCTGCAGCATCGTTATATGTGTTTCGAAGATGCACGCCCTCCCTTGTGCTTGAAAATTTATCTTGATAGATTCTCCCAATGTTAACACATTACTGTTTTGGTAGTTCAATGCCTTGCAGTATGAAGTTTTTGCTTTTCAGCAGTATCTATATTAGATATTTTGTATCAAATGATTTTTTTAATCATAACTCAATTTAAGGCCAAGTATTATATTAAGTGATCTTGGTTATTTTATTAGAGGCACCATTTGTATGTACAAAAAATATGTGAGATTTGATCTCATAAGGATTGTTACACCTGAACTATTTTTGTTAAACATCAATTGATTTGTTATAAAATGGTTTATGATCCTCTTTATCCATTGACGAAATGAAATCCATAGGTTTGTTTGCTTATTTCTAAGATATGTGTCGTCAAAAAATTGGCCATTCTAGATTTTACATAAATTAACCACTGTCACGTTTTTTTGGAAGTTAAGTCAAGAAGATATTTTATACAATGATGTGTGTTTTAAGGTCTATACAATAAGATTTTGTCATAAAAAGTAGAGGTCGGTGTGCAAAAAGAATTCTTCAGTAGTCTAGAGGAGGTTTGATCCGAAAGAGGCAAACAGGCACCAATGGGGCATTCGAGTGTCAAAAGTCCGAAAGGGCATCGACAAAACCGGTTAACACGAACAAGAACAGCAAGAAGAAACACAAAACACAAATTCAACCGAACGGAAATCAACAACGCGAACTCAAGTCGTTACAAGAGTGAACTCAGGTGCTCCGGAAGAGTAAGTGGTATCTGCCTGCTATAGCATACCCGTCGTGCTACTAATTTCCAATTCAGTGTGTTAAATCCGGTAAAGAAAGACAAAACAAAACTCAACGACAAACCAACATATACACTCATCTGAGAGATAGAAATCCCATATTTGACTATGAGTGCACGGTGTCTTCCGTAAAATTTCTTGAGTGAAGACAGCGACCGTGGAGCAACATTACCCTGTGATAGCAATTAACCTAGCTCTTAAACGAAGTTGCCCTTTATATATGTCTAGTATCCTTTAACAGTACGTTGTTACGGTATGGTATGGTGTTCTGTGCTTTGCTTTCGTGATTAAGGGTTGGTGTATATAAATGTACAAACCGAAATATGTCTTAGTTTCAATGGATACGTGTACATGATGTTCAATTAGATATTGTCAGGAATATAAGGCCAGTTTATTAATACTTACTCTCAAAATAACTATCCACGTCCAGATTATGCAACGAATAAGTTAATTACAGCATTGGAGTAGTATTCATAATATGGGATAATGAATTAACTTGCTTCATTTCTTTTGCATTATCAAAATCTTTTAATCGACATCTTCTTTGCTTTTCTATATTACAGCTCCCTGAACGGGACATGTATATTATTTTAGTATTTACATAATTGATACTACAAAATTGAAAACCATCTCGCTTCGTGGCGGTTGTTTCGTCCCAGAAGATACATTACTAACTTCTATATAAAACATTACATTACCACACGTTATAATGGATGAATCGATCTGAAATTAAATGCTTCGGTACCGTCAGGACTAGAAGAACATAGACGGAAAGAGGGAATAACGTGCGGTTTGTGGGATACAAATTAATATTAAAAGAGACATCCTATCTTATCAGAACCAATGTTCTCAGTGCTGGATATGGCCACGCTTCATTCATGCACGTAAAATGTCCCTCAAAGGCTAAATTTTCCGTCCCTAATCTTTCCATCTTTTCAGTGGTCTACCCATGCAGGTTCCGGTTGGCTAGCGCTAAATTTGTTGGTAAGAGTCCACTAAACAGCGCTTAGAGACCTGACATTAGGTCAGGCCGTCTTACCCACAAAGCGACTGGGATGTGTGGCCCATGTAGTTGAAGGAGCAGCAATTAAAGAACCTTTCTGCAGGCCTCGATAAGAGTAAGAGCCGTAGGATCCCTATGCAGTAGTTTTTATTATTTGGATTTACCCGGTATTTTCGAAATTGACACACTAGGAAGGCTTTGTACAAAGCTCTATGACAAACGTGATGACTTCAACTTTCCAATAGTCAACTTTCCCTTTCTGTGTAGCAACTTTCCGTCCGCACCAGAACATGTGGGGAGTATAATGACTTCCTTAATAGAGCTACACGTCTAACAAGCAAATTGTTAACACAGGGGTACGTTGCTCCCATGTTGTTGTCATCACTCAAGACATTTTACGGAAGACATCATGAGCTCGTTGACAAATACGGATTTTTTATTTCTCAAATGAGCACAGATGTTGGTTTGACAAAGAGTTTTGTAATGTCATCCTTTCTGGATTTGACCAACACTAAATCGATCACACAACGTGCATGACGGGTGTGCTATAGCAAGCAGGAACTGCTAACTCTTCCGGAGCACTCTCGTTTCGACTTGGGTTCACGTTGCTGAATGCGTTGCTCCCGAAACGTAATGGTTAGTGGCTGTGTTGATAAGTGATTAGCAGAGTGTTGTACTAAGATGATCACCTCAATATCCCTTTTCCGCTTCACAGTCGTGTTATGCTTTGTGTCGCTACTGGACCCTAAGATTGCAATGGAAGAGGGAGGACTGGCGCGGCATAACCCACCATTTCTACTGAAATGCCTGAACAAGTCAGGACAATTGCGATCTTCAAAATTTTTCGGTATGTCTTCCTTGTTTTGACTCTTCTCTTGGACATTGAGATTGATCCTCCAAGTTCGGTCATTTGGTTATTAACTTTAATTAGTACCTCTTTTTTTCTTTCTATGCTTATATAGTATATAAAAACCGACTTTGGTACCTTGTTCAATGAGGGACGACCAGGACACTGTTTAAAGGACTAACATAATGTTAGATGTGGTTTTTTAAAGGATAACCTAAGTTCATGCTTATTTGTAATGGCTATAGCTTGTCTAGAATATGCTGCACAGCAAGCCGCGATCGCTCTTTTTCATTGCAGATTTTTTAAATTGGCCTTTATATTGTCATTTTTTTTGAGTCGCGTAAACTTATTCCACGTCTCATTACATGTATCATCTTATATGTCGTTCAGACTTAAACAACTACGGAGGGAACTTTTCTTCTACTTTTTAGCTCACCTGACCCGAAGGGTCAGGTGAGCTATTGTCATCACTTGGCGTCCGTCGTCCGTCCGTCGTCCGTAAACTTTTTAAAACGTTAACTCCTCTGACACCATAAGTCCAATTGAAACCAAACTTGGTATAGTTGTTTATTGGCATTCGGTGCTTAGAACTGATGTGGGGATTTTTGATTCGTCGTAAAACATGGCCGCCGTGGCTAAAAATAGAACATAGGGGTAAAATGCAGTTTTTTGCAAATAACTCAAAAACGGCTACAGATATCAAAATTCTGGCAAAGATAAAAGTGATCAGCACCTCAAGATCTACCTACCCTGAAATTTAGAAGAAAATCCAACAACCCATGTAGGAGTTATTGCCCTTTTGTGGATTTTTTGCAAATTTTGCACCTGTTTAGCTCAATATCTTGAAAACTATACAAGATATTTGAGAAAATTAAATTGCATATTGTTGATCACATCAAGATCTACAAAATATGTAATAGGGTCAACGTTGTAGAACCTTTCCTTTTAGGAGTTATTGCCCTTAGAACGTCAAAATTAAGCATTTTAACAGCATTTCCTCATTACATTGAAAACGTTAACTCCTCTGACACTTCAAGTCCAATTGGAACCAAACTTGGTATAGTTGTTTATTAGCATTAGGTGTATAGAACTGATGTGGGGATTTTTGATTGGTCGTAAAACATGGCCGCTGTAGCTAAAAATAGAACATAGGGGTAAATGGCAGTTTTTTGCAAATAACTCAAAAACGGTGACAGATTTTAAAATTTTGATTGGTAACAAAAGTGATCCACACCTCAAGATCTACCTACCCTGAAATTTTGAAGAAAATCCAACAACCCATGTAGGAGTTATTGCCCTTTTTGTGTTTTTTTTCAAATTTTGCACCTGTTTAGCTCAATATCTTGAAAACTATACAAGATATTTGAGAAATTTAAATTGCATATTGTTGAGCACATCAAGATCTACAAAATATGTAATAGGGCCAACGTTGTAAAACCTTTCCTTTTAGGAGTTATTGCCCTTAGAACGTCAAAATTGAGCATTTTAACAGCATTTCCTCATTACATTGAAAAGGTTAACTCCTCTGACACTTTAAGTCCAATTGAAACCAAACTTGGTATAGTTGTTTATTAGCATTAGGTGTATAGAACTGATGTGGGGATTTTTGATTGGTCGTAAAGCATGGCCGCTGTGGCTAAAAATAGAACATAGGGGTAAATGGCAGTTTTTTGCAAATAACTCAAAAACGGTGACAGATTTTAAAATTTTGATTGGGATCAAAAGTGATCAGCACCTAAAGATCTACCAGGTCTGAAATTTTGAAGAAAATCCAACGACTTATGTAGGAGTTCTTGCCCTTTATATGGATTTTTGGCAAATTTTGCACCTGTTTAGCTTAATATCTTGAAAACTATACAAGATATTTGAGAAATTTAAATTGCATATTGTTAAGCACATCAAGATCTACTAAATCTATATAGGGTCAACGTTGTAGGACCTTTCCTTTGAGGAGTTATTGCCCTTAGAACATCAAAATTGAGCTTTTAAAAAGCATTTCCTCATTACATTGAAAATGTTAACTCCTCTGACACTTAAAGTCAAATTAGAACCAAACTTGGTATTGTTGTTTATTAGCATTAGGTGTATAGAACTAATATGGGGATTTTTGATTGGTTGTAAAACATGGCCACTGTGGCTTAAAATAGAACATAGGGTTAAACTGCATTTTTTTGCTTATAACTCAAAAAGAGTGACAGATTTTTGAATTTTAATTGAGATCAAAGTGATCAGCACCTTAAGATCCACCATATTGTCAGATGGTCCCCTTATTAAACTTATAACCCTCTCAATGTCAAATAGATTTTCCCTAATAGCCTTTACTTCAGGCACATATGTCAGGTGAGCGATTCAGGCTCCTGGGAGCCTCTTGTTCTATTATGTTTTGTTTTCCTCTTTAAAATTGGGAAGCATGTCATGAATTCTGATTCATCAGGGATCGTCAAAATGAAAAATGTACATTGTAAATTGGACACTTTTGTATTCTTTACAGTAAATCCTTGTAAATCCTATGAAATATAGCTGGTTTTCAGTGTTTTTGATGTTTCAATATCATTTAAAAATTCTTGATATTTTTTTCTTGTTTGATTTTGATTTCCAACAAATATATATTTATACTGTACAATACAAACAGATTATACAAAACTACTGAGTGACGCATTTCCTTGTTTTAGCTTCAGACAACAACAACATTAAAACGAACAGTAATTAGAAAAAGTTCGATTTCTTCTAAATATAGAATGCTTTGATTATTGTAAGCAATAATTTTGCTATTTTCTGAGCCTAGTTGATTGTATTATTTCTATAAATTATTATTTATAGCTATCTAAGGTTGCTCTAACCAGGTTTAAGAATATGATGGTTCCTAAGCTTCGACTTCATTGGGTTTTTTCTTCGGTCTCAATAGTTATGAATATGTACACAGTGTACATAGCATAATCCGTTTTGAATTCAGTGTTCTTGCATATTGGTTGCTGTGAGTTTTTTCCCTTTGCAGGACTTTAAAAGAGTAAAATCTAAATTCGCTACGAGCCAAAAGACTATCAATGATCGCAATGCTCATCTGATTAATTATATTTATTGTCTTTAGCCGAGTTGCTACGAAGTTCAACTCGGCTATTGTTATGATGATATCGGGCGGCTGGATTTGTTGACGGGCATGCGAGCGGACGAACGTCAGCAATTGGTTTCCGGACCATGTCAACTGATTTCGAGAAAACTTTGGAATCTTCTTGCATATCATAAGAGGAGGAGTCCTATTGATTTTGGGGTAAATCCATTTACGGTCAAGGTAACAGCGGCAGAAAAACGTTAGAAATATTCTTGAATAAGTGGTTTTAGGACCATAACTCAAAAAGTTGTCAACCGATTTTAATGAAACTGAGATCATGTTACATAAAATAATAGGAGGAACCATACTGGTTTAAGGGTAAATTTGTTAAAAGTCAAGGTCACATCAGCAGAAAACATTTAAAAAATTCTTTGAAAGGTGGTTTCCAGACAATTACTTAAACAATTTTTAAGAAACTTGGGGATATTGTTTCATACCATAAGCGAAGGAACTTACCCAAGATTATGTTAGTAAATTTCTCAAAAAGTTGCTTCTTGACAATGACTCTAAGAGATTTTCGTACTAAATTGGCATGTAATGCCTGTAACAACTTATTTTTAAGTTTTGGTTAGTAAAATGCAGCAGCTCGGCTTTTGCACCCCTCTGCATATTGTTTTTTTTTCTATTATTAATTTCTTAATGAAAATGTCTAAACCAAGTAGGTGATTCTTTCGTTTTTAATAACAATGCAGTCCTTAGGTTTCCGTTAATTGTATCATTTTTTTCTTCTTCTTGAACTTTTGAGATAAATCATCCCCATATGAATGAACCTTATAGATCTTCTTTTATATTGTTCTTTATTTGAATTGCGATAAAAGAAGTTTGGGTCCTTCTTAAACCTAGTCCATTCCCTCCAAATTCAATAAACGCCTGTACATAGTATTTTTTCCAAGAATGAAAGAGGTATAAATTGGTCATTAAATGTCAAAATTCCAAAATGACAAAAACAAAATCGGTCAACACAAACGAAAACAATTAATAGAAACAGACAACACAAAAACGCGTAATAACAACAAAACAACAATCAACCTACTACGCGATCTCAAGTAGTAACGACTAACGAGGGTGATCTCGGATGCCCTAGAAGCGCAAGCAGTGCCTTCAACTTTCTGAAACACACCTCTGTCGCGTTGCTAACGGCCAATTCAGCATGTCGAATCCGGTAAAGTGTGACAAAACAGAACCCTATGACAATCCAACATCTTACTCATGTTTATTTACGAGCACATGTTGTCTTCAGTAAATTTCTTGCTTGAAGACAAAAACCAAAATTGTGTAAGACGTGACGATAAATCAAAGAAAGTCCCTAAGGCTCTTGAAAATCAGTAGTGAGACGGAAACTCTATATGCTTGGGCGGAAGTAAAGTCCCTGCAAAAGAAGGGAAAGTGACGATTGAAAAGTTGAAGTCATCATGTTTGACTTGGAGCTTTGCTAAAAGTCTTCTTTTAGTGTCTATTTAGAGATGCAGGCCTAAGTATGGGCAAGACCTCCTAGAATCCGTAATATCTTCTATCTCAAGTTCGTTGGGGCATATGAGATAAAGAAAGTCACCAAACCGAGGATAGTTCAGTAAAAGGATATCATCAGTATAACAGAAAGTGAGGTAAAAAGATAGAGCTACATCTAGTCTACGAACTTTTTTTGGTTAAAAGTCATTGTAAGTGACCATTCAACTTGATAGGGCATTGTTTTTTTTTCTCCCTAGATATTTTAAATCTGATTTGTGATGAAAAACTATTCTGGTGTCAGAGGAAAAGAAAAGAAATATATCGTGAAAGTGGATTTTTGGCATATAAAAAACTGTTATTAATGAAAACATATTTTGTCATTGCATCTTTAAGCAATTTCTAGCTAGAAAAAAAGCTAAGGTCCCTTCAAGTTAAATGGTTGGTCCCTTAGAAGTCTGTTCCCTTCGGCCTTTGGATATCAAGAAAAACACAAAATCTGATGATATACAGCACGTCTTGCTTGCCTTATTTAAATACTTCATATCCTTCCTGGCACATTTGTGTGTTTTGACTAAGTTCGTGTTACTAGTTGCTGTCTAGATGTGTTGAATGACTCTGTTGTGTTGTCTTCGATGTCTTAGAATTCTAGGTTATTTTTGAATTTCGAGATTCGGCTACTCCGTAGCCCCTTATAGAAGATAATAAGATGTGGAATGAGTGTACGCGACACAACCTACAATATAAACGACAATTCAAAAAAAAAAATCCACAATGGAAAACAGCCAACGGCCTTCAATGTGACCAGTGGTCGCTGCTCACTGTTTTTCAATTGATTTACTACATATGATTCAAGCCCAATCCTAAAGTGCGAGGAAAGATTCTCTTCTTGACAAAAAAAAAACAATTAACATATATTCGACGAAATACAAACATAAGCTTGTATAATAATAAAGATTCCTGGCTTTGGACAGGCACATTAAAAATGTGGCAGGGTTAGACTAGTTTTTTGGTGCCAACCTTCCCCCTATTGATAATCAATAACAAAGCACAAACTTACACACAGTAAAAATCAAATCGATAGAAGTTCAATTCAACAAGAGAGTGCTTGAGAGTCAGACAAAAGGACATCAAAAAGTTAACGGGACCTAGAGATACTCTCTTGAGAACACTCGATATTTAAATATTCCGTTGTGGATATTTAAAATATACGTTTATAATGTAGGTTGTGTCGCGTACACTTATTCCACATCTCATTTTCTTCTACTCGAAGTTACTGACAGCTAGCTAAGAAGCACCTATCGACTGATGTAAAAAAAATCAAGAATGTCGATTTTAGATCCGACACAACACGTCAAACAATTAATGATTTGGTGATGTATCATCATGGAAATCACACAAAACCAACACACTTGACTGCTTTACTGCTAAAAAATGACATAAGTATAAAAAGACAATTAACATTTGAAAGTAAGTATCAAATTATCAATAGTTTTACCAAAAAAGGTTTAATTCAAAGATTTTACTAAAAAAAAAATCCATTTCATAATTTATTCGAGTTCACTTTCGCATCGACTTTAATTCGCGTTGCTGATTACAGTTTGGATGCAATGTTTTGTTGTTTTTGTTGTTGTTATTGTGTTTTGTTATGTGCTGATTTTATGTCTACCAGTTTTGTCTTTGCCTTTTCTTATCCTCTTGCCGTTAGAACCTTGGTATAAGTACATTGTCCAAGACATTTAAAAATTTGAACAATTGGTAGTGACCCAATCGATCCCTTTAAATCTTCTATTGTATTGAAAAAACTGAATAGAAAGTTCATGATCAATGAATGTCATGCATCAATTAATAATTACCAAGAATATAAAATTGATAAGCAGTAAACTTGACCTTTATTAATTCGTGAAATGGCATAAAACTTTCTTTATTATTTAGCATATATGAAAAAAGGTTTTGTGTATTAAATTAAAACTTTATGAATAAATAATTATAATATCTCAAAACCAAGGGGTCCTATACGTTTATCGAAGTTACTGCACGTTACGAGTTTTTTATCGAGAAAGTGGCACGTTACTGTGTTTATTCGGGTGCGGTAATCAAAATGAAAATTTTTTTGACTCAAAAAGTATTTTGGCAGCAAAATGTTTAAAAAAAAACAGAAGATGGATTATTGCAACATAAAATAATGATAAATGATAAATATTGAAGAAAACAAATCTTAGTTGCGACACCTTTAAAATGTTTTTTTTCTGTGCCCTATGTGAAAAAATATTCTGCCGAGGCCCCGACTTCAAGTTAAATAGTCGGCTTTTTCGTATAAACTAGTATAGGTCGTCTTTGAAAATAAGAAGTACATGTAGAAAACCAACTGACAAAGAAAGAAGAAATACTCTTTATCATAATTCATCAAGCTTGTAAGTTGTGTACCAAAATAAAAAGAGATATTGTACCGGAACAAGGTGATCGCAGTATAGGCCCCCTCTCCTGCAAGTGGGGATATAAAAATATCACCCATCCTCTTCATTTTTATTTGAACAAACGCATTGTATCAAAGCTTTAAACCTCTTATTATTTTGTAATTATTGATGCATGACACTCATTGATCATTCAGTTTCTTTCAATACAATAGAAGATTTAAAGGGATCGATAGGGTCACTACCAATTGCTCAGATTTTAAATGTCTTGGACAATATACTTACACCAAGGTTTTAACGGAAAGAGGATATTTAATTTACAACATTTGATTGTCAAATTAGTACACATTTGCTTCTATCATCTTTAGCACTCCTTTAGCGCTGCTGGCGAAGTTTAGATTCCAGTAGGTTAGCCCGCTCCAGCATTAGTAATTTTATGTTGAAATACACACCAATGCTTTAAAACTTTAAAATTGGTCAATTAAAGTTCCCCCTACCGCAGTTTTAGATTGATCTTAGTCATAATTTAGGTTCCATTTAGGCATATTTTGGGTTTTAATTTTCTATGCTCAATCTTTTTAGTATCTAGCGCTTATGAAGAGTTTTGATGAGACGAAACGCGTAGCAAAATTTATTGTCTGTAACTTTGCTGTATTAAATTCCTTATTTCGAATTTACCGTTAGTCGGACAAGGTTAAAAACAAGTAAAATTAGAAAATTCATGGTTCAAATACTAACTTTTTATTTTGGTATTTTATACTGGTCATAAAATAGCTCATTATTAAGAATATTAAATAGTTTATCATAACATGCAACTCTAACATACAGACTAGGATACAATACTGACAGGGTGCTATTAAATCTTGACGGCTGCCTCCATTTTTCTTTTGTATCTCAGACTTTTAACGTGAACAAGTTTCTTTATTACTTCTCAAAAGTGTCAAATTCTAGTGTGGAAAACGATACTTTGTCATTTGTTTCGTTTGTATCAATAAAGTATTTATAAGATAGCTTTCCTTATGTGATTTACTGCAAGAAATCTCTCAGTTAATTATACATAGAACTGTATGATGTGGACGCCTTCAACAGACGTAAAAGCATAAATTTTATGCGATGTTTTTATATGTTATTTCACTTACAGTATACAAACTGTTTTATTTATCAAAATTTTTTTTATACATACAGAAAAAGAAAAACATTGAACTTTGGGCTTTAAGTTCTGTTCTTACCGTTAACCGGTTGTGTATTGTTGCATTGTTAAATGAACTTAGAGTGCTCTCTGGTCTATTTTGAGATTTATATTACATTTTTTCATCAAAATAAAGGGAAATGAAGGGTACCCGGGCGTATTGTCTTTGCGCCAATGTTTTGGTGATGCAATATTTCATTTGCGCTAAAACGTTATATTTCATTTTTATACGACCGCAAAAAAATTGCGGACGTATAATGGTTTGATGCTGTCGTCGTCGTCGTCGTCGTCATCTGCGTTGTCAGTTAACTTGAGTATTACCACAATAACGTTAGTTCTAGTTATCCGATTGTTATGAAATTTGACAGTGATGTTTCTCACTATAAAAGGATTGCTGGGATTGAATTAGCCCCCCCCCCCCCCCCATTTTTCGATTAGAAATTATGGGCCAAAAATGCTACTTTTTTGTTGGTTCCCACAATATCTTTTGTTCTGGTTTACTAAATGCTGTGAATTTTTTTAATAATGTTTCATACCTTAAAAGGACGAATAGGATTGATCTTGGGCCCTCCTCTATTCGTTTACAAATTAGTAGCCCAAAATCGGCAAAAACTTCAAATATTTTATTTGTTTCCACAGTAACTTGAATTCTGGTTGGCCAGTTGCTATGGAATTTGACAATGATATGCCTTACCATTAAAGCATATGTGGTATCAATTTTGTGGGTTTTCGTCTTTTTAGTTTAGAGTTAGAATTGAGGGGCCCAAAAAGGGGCAAAAATGCAACATTTTTACATTGACATAATTCGTATACATCATAAAATTTAAAAGCAAAATTACATTGTGTGAAGCGCTTTTCTGGATTAACCTTCATCAATTTATGAACTTAAATTCTTTTTAGTGCTTACATGTATAATTAGCTTTAGCACTTTGATTAAAATGGCTATAACAATTTTTTGAATATTTTTTGGTAAATCATCACATAATGACAAAGTATCATCACATTATGACAAAGTATTATCACATTATGATAAAGTATTATCACATAATAAAGAATTATCATCACATAATGAAACATATCATCATAAGGCAGCTATTTTAAATACGGACTAGGGCTATATATATTCCGTATTCAAAATAGTTATACCCTGTTTTAAACAGAAAATACTCTAATAAAAGTCTTTGCAAGAGACATTAGATATAAACTTCCATTCATGTATATGTTGTACGTATTTTCGAACAGTTTAACAGTATTATTTCTCAGATATTCTTGTGTATCCTTGTCAGAGCAACCGTAGAACAAAGTTTCAGTAGACAAATTTTCAAAAGCATTCGTCTGGCGTGTTTTGTTTTTTTATTAATACAAAACTCACCAGAAACGCTCTGATCAACACTTGTGACACCAAAGTAATCAAGAATATTAAGATCGCAGTTATAATTCCAAAATTTAAAACAGAAGGTATTTGGAACAAATATGCATGACCTTAAACTCATACCATTTACATTGACATCAAACAAGCAAAGAAACAGTGCTTCTATTACTATGAAAGGATACTATTATTCTTTCGACGGCTTGTCTACAAGTTTTGAACGACCTCAGTACAAGTTTTGAACTGCCTCAAGTTTGGACTTTTGGACAATAACATCTAACGCGATGTGACAAAGGTCCTTATTCTATCGCTAATGGATGTGAAACCTGTTGATAAGTGAAATAACATGAGGCTCCAAGGAGCCTGAACCACTCATATGGGCAGCAATGATACCTATCAGCTAGAAATATAAAGGTTTGGTATGCCTTCAAAGCAACAAGTTGAAGAGATGGATGACTTAAACTGTGAAAATGGTCAATTTGGTCCTTAAGATTTGACTCTTTTACACATTTTGAAGATCTAATATGCAATTTAAAATTTGAAAATATCTTATATAGTTTCTTAGATATAAAGTTCAATGTGTACTTAATTCGCCAAGTGAGCTATTGTCTAAAAAGGACATTTCAGGAATGAAGATTATTTCAATATTTTACATGTATATTATTGCACTCGGAAGTTAAAAATTCAGTATTCAGTTGTGTATTCATCAAAGCAACTCCACGTGAAGTCTTTGAACAAGTTGTCGACGCTTGTTCAAAACTATGTCTAGAACATGCGTTAAATCTACTATTAGGGAACCATATCTAGAATATGTACAAGAAGATATGTATCAATCATCGAAATTTCCGATTGTAAAAATATGAGAGCGTATACACACAAAAAAAGAATTTCACGGTACTTAAATATACAGATATTTATGGAACGCCAAAACTGTCTTATGATGAGCACATTTCGTTACTTGTGGTCTATATGTGATTACTTTTAGTGATTTGATATTTACTTTATGTATCTAAATCTTTACGTTCTGTTGTATATACATTACGTCTGGTCAATTATACTTTACGTCTTGTCGTTTCTACTTTACGTCCAGTCGTTTTAACTTTACGTTTTGTCGTTTTAACTTTACGTTATGTCATCTTGTAATTATGTTTTGTCTATTTTACATTTCTTTGTGCAGTTTTATTATTACGTTAGGTGGTAACATCTTTACGTGCAGTGCATTGAATATTACCTTCTGTCGTTTCATGCTTACTTTACGACGATGTTCATTATCTTTACGTTATGTGGTTATTTCTTTACCTTATGTGGTTATTTCTTTACGTTATGTTGTTATTTCTTTACGTTATGTGGTTATTTCTTTACGTTATGTGGTTAGTTCTTTACGTTATGTCTTATGACGTAAGTATTAACCGGAACTTTTTTGTTTGATCTGTTTCATTAAATTCTTTCCATGTCAATTTTATTGTCGCTTATCTACTTGGTTAGAGAATCTGCAGAGGCAGGCTATATAATGCATCATTTACTAGCGTTATTCTCTATTGAACCAATGTTTAGACAATAAATATTTTCGCTTCAAAGTGCACTTTGCGTCAGGAACTTATTAAAGGCAGTGAATTATATCTACACCGTAAAGTAACGCGTTGTAAAACAATGGAAGCGGGAATGGAAGGGTCAGAAGTAAAAAAAGTTTTAGAGTCCATAAATCTTGGTGTTCTATTCAACAATTTTAGTCCTAACTTTTTGAAAATGTCTTCCATTTTCAATGTGAAACAAAAACATGGAGAGTATTTAATAAAATAAAAATTTGTAAATAAACAGATTAATAAGTTAAATATTAAGAAGGCTACAGGTTATGATGGGATTTCTCCCAAAATTATAAAGTTATCACAACCATGTATTGTAAAACCAATTACAGTGTTTATTAATGAATGTATAAATGTATCAACTTTTCCAGATAAGTTAAAGACAGCCCAAGTCAGCCCTCTTTTCAAGAAGAATTACATTTTAGAGAAAGGTAATTATCGACCAGTTAGTGTACTACCAACTATTTCAAAAATTTTTGAAAGAGCTATTTTTGATCAATTAACTGATTTTTTAAACTTACATTTTCATCCATTATTATCAGCTTTTAGGAAAGGTTTTGGATGTCAAACAGCCCTTTTGAAAATTATCGAAGATTGGAAAAAAGCACTGGATGAAAATAAGTATATAGCAGCAATTTTAATGGATTTATCTAAGGCGTTTGACTGTCTCCCTCATGATTTGATTCTTTTAAAACTTTAAGCTTATGGAGTGTCTGAACAATCTATAATGTTACTTAACAGTTATCTGTCTGGAAGAAAGCAATGTGTAAAAGTAAAAAATATATGTAGCACATTTGAAACTTTGTACAAAGGTGTTCCACAAGGATCAATATTGGGACCTGTTTATTTAATATTTCTATCAATGATATTTTTTATACTGTACCATATACAACTACGCTGATGGTTATCTTATGCCGATAAAAACTTAAATAATGTTATTTCAAAATTAGAGAGTGATAGCCTCAAAATGCTGGATTGGTTTGATAATAACCAAATGCATGCCAATCCAGACAAATTTCAAGCTTTGGCAATAGGTAAAAAAACTTTTACAGAAAACATTTGTTTTAATCTCAAGGGTAATAAGATAAAGTGTGAAGAGTATGTTAAATTATTAGGAGTTACTATAGAT
This sequence comes from Arcuatula senhousia, assembly GCA_963971305.1. Taxonomy (NCBI): domain Eukaryota; kingdom Metazoa; phylum Mollusca; class Bivalvia; order Mytilida; family Mytilidae; genus Arcuatula; species Arcuatula senhousia. Next base: position 55,348,416 of record OZ020304.1, read on the forward strand.
TATCAACTGAATAATTTTATTAAAATAATTTTGTTAAAATCTCATATTTCTGAGATTTGTAAAAAAAGCCGCAAGGCAATTAAATGTTCTTAAAAGGGTGGGGAGATTTTTAAACAAGCTTGGTAGATTAACTATTTATTACTCATTTATATTGTCAAATTTTAATTATTGTCCTTTGACATGGCATTTATGCAGTGAAAAAAACACCAAGAAAATGGAGAAAATACAAGAAAGGGCTTTAAGATTTATTTATAATGATTACAATTTATGTTATGATCAGCTGCTAGAGAAATCTAAGTTACCATCACTAAAAGTTAGAAGACTCAAAACCATTGCTATGGAAACTTTCAAAATCATACACAAAGATAGCCCTGTATATCTACACGACTTAGTTAATATTAAAAAACACAATTATTGTTTTAGATATGTTAATACAGCTGAAGTACCATCAGTAAATACAACAAGGTATGGTTTGAAATCTTTTCGATATTTTTCAGCAAAATTGTGGAACGAGCTACCAAACCACATAAGATCAGAAACAAATTTAAACCAATTGTCAAAATTACTTAACACCTGGAATGGTAGCACATGTCACTGCAATGCTTGTCAATAATAGTGCTTGCTTATATCTAGATTATTTATTTTACTGTGCTTATGCATGTGCTGCTTTTATGTTTGCCATAGTTGTTATGCTTATGCTTTTTACCTGCATGATATGTGTGCTTTGTTTGTATGTCTTTTAGTATAATATTAGTGTTTGTATTGTATGCATGTCCATGTTATGTTTTATGTATGTCTATGTCTTTATGTAAGTCGATCAAAAGCTCACCAGAGCTTATGTTATTTGTATATTGCTAATCGACTATAAATAAAGCTTATTTGATGATTTGATTTGAAAAAAAAAATCATAAAAAAAAGTTCCGGTTAATATACTAGGCAAAAAAAGAAACGTTACATTGGTTTTCTTTTAAGATTTTTTCGAAACATATTTTGTTAGGACTTTTTAATATAAAGATTGGGCAATAAACGGGTTTTTCTGTCAAATTAGCGTATTGAAGGCGGATTTGAAAATGACGTTACGTCACTTTTCATTTTTTACCAAAATTGGAACTTTCAAAATTCATCGTGACAAAAATTCAATTAAGCTAGTGATTATGGTCGTTAAATGTAACAAGAATCACGGTTAACAAAAGGTCGTACTTAAATGTTGAGAAATTTTAACTCAGACACATTACGTTAACGTCAAAAGTTGAAGCAACTCTCTTCTTTCGTGTTGGGTACAGGAATGACAAAAATACAGCTGGTTAATCATTTAAAAGACTTTAGAACAACTATCTATAGACCAGAGACTCGTGTCAGAGGTAGCAGAACAACAATCGGTGAGACCGAAAGTAGCAGAATACCATAACCAACGCGAGTTTAGATCAGGCGTTGCCGCTTTATTTTTCTTCATAATCGCTTCGTTATCGGTGCAAAACTTTAACTCGTGTAAATGGATAAAATTCTAATCTAATTTTCATAAACACTGAACGTACGCGGTCACGCAGAGCTGACGTCATTGTTTTAAAAAAAACGTCCTCTGAATTACGTTTCTTTTGCGTAATGACGTTAATGAGTTATATCATGCCTAAAATTGTCAAAGATACGTAAGAAGCACCCTTTCTAACCAAAAAATCAAAATTTAACAGAAATTTTGTAACTTTCAACGTTTTGTCATTTTTGATTTAACTGAATTTGGTTTTTAGAAATAACCAAATTCCACCGGAAACCATTGCAAAATATCCCATCCCTGTAATTTTACAGACGGTTAAATGTCCCTAAATTCTGAATTCAACTTTATATTCATCGAAATGCTGTCAGATATTCAAAATGAATGGTTAGTCAGGAGCGACAATGCTTTGCAAACTTGATTTTCTACAATATCTAGGTAAAACCTTAAAGAGATGTTATTTTGGAATTTAAATCAGGTAAACTGGATTTTAGTCTCTTCAGTATGACCAAAGATACGTTTATTCAGTGGAAGTTACAACTTTTCTTTTGTTATAGAAATTTTATCAAATAAAAAATAAGTGTAACGTTTCTTTTTTTGCCTAGTATACTTCCGGTTCATAAGACATAACGTTAAGAACTAACCACATAACGTAAAGAACTAACCACATAACGTAAAGAACTAACCACATAACGTAAAGAACTAACCACATAACGTAAAGAACTAACCACATAACGTAAAGAAATAACAACATAACGTAAAGATACTGAACATCGTCATAAAGTAAGCATGAAACGACAGAAGGTAATATTCAATGCACTGCACGTAAAGATGTTACCACCTAACGTAATGATAAAACTGCACAAAGAAATCTAAAATAGACAAAACATAATTACAAGATGACATAACGTAAAGTTAAAACGACAAAGCGTAAAGTTAAAACGACAAAGCGTAAAGTTAAAACGACTGGACGTAAAGTAGAAACGACAAGACGTAAAGTATAATTGACAAGACGTAATGTATATACAACAGAACGTAAAGATTTAGATACATAAAGTAAATATCAAATCACTAAAAGTAATCACATATAGACCACAAGTAACGAAATGTGCTCATCATAAGACAGATTTGGCGTTCCATAGATATTGATATAAATTATACATTGGTTTCATAGGTGTTTGAATTTTAGTCATCCACATCTTTTAAAAATCGAACCTACTCCATAAAACCTGTAGTGGGTGGGATCGATTTTTTTTTTTTATATAAATGACCAAAATTAATACCCCTGTGATCATAACATGTACATTGAAAAAAGAAAATCTACATTGAACGAATGTCTTATTTTAGATATAATCTATAGGCAAGTACAAAATACATACTAGTATATAAAGAAGATATGTTCATTTAGATTTGAGACGAGGTACATTTATAACTCAGTCACAGGGAGAGTACCCCTTGTAGTATTTCTAGTATTGGTCATGGTCTGGAACTTTGCTGTCATTTTTTTATTTGTCACTTGGCTGCTCAATGTCTGTGGGTTTTGGGGTTGTTTTTTTTTTTGGGGGGGGGGGGGGTACTCTTGGTACTTTCGGGTTTCCTCCACCTGACTGCCGTATATGATATGGCCCAGGTGGGTCGAAGAGGTCGTTTAAACCCTGACACACTCACACACCAATGTCACCGATGGTTGAAATGGTCAACGATGAATAATTAATCATTACATTATCATTTTTGTTAATTTAATAAGGGAAGAATGTAAGGAAAAAAAATTACGTTACATTTTGCTCTATAATATATTAGAAACTAGAACAAATATTTTGAAAAGAGTCCAAAAAGCAAAACGAAGCTAGTTGCTGTTTACAGTTAAATCGAATAATTCTTCTCGACGGTACGTGTAATTTCGTCACTTTTTTCATTACGTAGTAAACGATTTTTGAATCCTAAAACCACCTTAAATATGAAATCCAATATAAAATATTAAAGATTCTCATAACTTTCCCTTAGTAAAAAGATTATAGCAAAACCATGAAAAAGAGCAGGAAAGACTTTTAGTATACCTTACTTTACACTTTAATAAGAAAACATTTGACAATCATAGTTATCGCTAAAACCTAAAAGCATGACTTAAACCAGAAGACAATTTTTTACTGCAGATTATGTTTCCAAGACTGTTATCAAAACATTTTTATAGATTTTTTCCTCGTTATTTCGTTTTCTGTGATTTTAAAGAAACAACAAACTATTGTCAGAAAACTTGCAATTCCATATTTTATCTATTTCATTTGTGACCATTTGTGCATTTCAATAAAAGATGCTTTTTAGATGGTTATATTTATTTGTTGTTGAAAAAAAGTTGTGAAAATTTTGATAAAAACTCTATTCTTAATATTTAAACGGATTTTTCAAGGTTCAACGTTTTTCCCTAAAACTAATGCCATTTGTCTAAAATTATTGTTTAATAATTGTTTTTTTTAATTAATTTACTAGTCTATGAAATAAAAATCTGTGATTCCTTTTGATGTTGTGAGTTTCTGGTAAATTAAATATTCAATGTATATTCCATATTTATCTCTTCCTGGCCAAAATGTGGCACAGAAATTGCATGTATGATGCAGCTACGCAATAAAATTATATTATACATGCACTCCACTTCATTATTCTCATCTAGTGTCTGTGTAAGTTTTTTTGTGTTCCAAATGTCTGCATTTGATCAAAACCCATGACATAACTTTTAGATGAAATTCATCCATGTGCTATTTTAAAGTCATTTATTTGGAATAAATTTGCAATAGATATTCATAGATTAGTTATAGGAAATTGTCTGATTGTATTTGATTGCCGGACTAGAGTCGTCAGTGATATTTATACAATTTGTTGCATTTTATCCACCTTACTACGACACAGTAGAGAGCGATCAATATAGCCTCATTTAGTATGCCGAATGGAAACAGAGAGAAACAATCCTGAGAATACCAGACATGCGTTCCGTCAAACCATGTTTTTGTAACCACTGTGCCAAATTTACACAAAAAGTGAACAATTAAGGTTTTTTTATTTGAACAATTCTTAATAGATAACTGATTGTTTTAGTGTAGAATTAGCCGATCTCCATATTAGAAGTTATTGGGATGTAGTTTAGTCCAATAGTTCCATATCATTGATGGAGAAAAATCAATATGGCTGCCGCGTGCCGTAGATAGATGGAAATAAATGTGTTAAAATAAAATTTCTGTAAAATAAACAGTTTATATATCGGAAAAATTCTAAATAAGGTAAGCATTTGATTATTTTTCTTTTTTTATCTTGAAACAATTTTATTATATTTTTACTTTTTGTAGCTACATGTAATTGACATAACAAACATCCGCTTTGAACCATGCTATTACATATTCGTGATGTTTACCATTAAGGAAAACACTTCAAAACACTATTTAACTAGAGGAACGTAAAATATAGGTACTTTGTTATATATTCTCATACTTTGTTGTAAATTTGTTCGATAACTTTGCATCTAGTTTTAGATTCAGTCTGATTTTCAGAGTTTTCTGGTCTTCACTAGACTTAAGTAAAATATGTACAAGAAGAAAAAGAAGTATGTATTTTGAAAAGTTTGTACTTCAGAAGGCATTACCGAACATTTGGAGGGTCAATCCCATGCCCAAAAGAAAAGACAAAACATGGAAAACATACCGAAAAAAATGTAGCTCGCAAAGGTCCTGACTTGGTACAAAAAAAAACTAGGCATTTCATATGAAATGGTGGGTTAAACCAGGATAATTTAAGGGCTTGTTTCGTTGAAGAAGAAAAACATTTTTTCATGATTTGGAAGCATACTTGTAATGGACAACAATGATGTAGAAACTTAGTTAAACTTTCCTACCCCTGTCTTTCTATTATGCCATACAGTATAGTAGATGCATGTACGTTTTGGTCTAGATTACAAGCAGCAGTTTTTAAAGGGGATCTTATTTATTTGTATTGTGCAATAACAGTGACAAGTGTCCCATAATAAAAAAAGTCTAATATAAAATTCGTCACTTTTCTTGTTTAAATATTGAGAAATTTTATTATTTTTTATACGTTTTTTTTTCACTTTTTCTACTACATGTTGATTACATTTACTATATTTTTTCTAGAACAAAACATGTGTGCAGAATAATTAGGTCATTGTGCAAAATATTGGTTAATTAATTATTAATTAAAAATATATGTCATCATTTTTGGCATTTATTGAATATCCCTTTACCTATTTGCCGAGTCGTGTCTCTCGAATTGACTATAAATATTTACAGTTAATACGCAAACGTGCCTGGCTAATTAATAATAAATCGGGTGATTGAAAATATCATACAAATGATAATTGTTACACGAATTAACCTGTGACTGGTTATTTTAAATAATTAATAAGGATTTGAATCCTGAATTACAAAGATTATTACTGGAATTTCATGACTTGTAGCAGTCAGACATTCACAATCATCCAAGCAAAAGTTCAGCAAGAACTAACCCACGTGATATGTTTCCCAGGGGTTCGTGTTAAAACGCGGAACATACAGGCTTTAGATCTCATGTAGCAAACTAAATTAGAAAGTTTCGATTTTTGTTGCTGCAAGGATCGATTCTACTCGTATGATATAATTTAATCGAGTTAATTTATAATGATTGCTTACTGATATAGCCTACCTACCAATGTAAACATCATACCATCTTGAATGATTAATTCTTAATATGGGCGAGGTTTGGGGAATGCATAGAAAACGTTGTTTCTTTTTTATTCAAAAGAACTTAAGAAAGGTTCCATTTTTTAATAATGCGGCTTTAATGCCGGTGAATACGGGATGTAAACAAAATAGGCTTGATATTTTCATATGACTTGACTCGCTTCTTCAAGATAAGAAAGCTAACGATTAGACAATTATCTTCAATTCTCCATATTGGCTTGGAACAACCAGAGATTTGATGTCGAAACCTTAGATAGCAATTTCTGAATTTTGCAAAAAACAATTGTCTTTTTCTTTTATTTTGAGATTTATTGACCTGTTAGAATAAAAACGGTGAGGAACAAATAACCCGTTTAAATTACGTACTAGTATTTTTGGAATCAGGCAGATCATGTACCATTAATATAGCGTAGCGCCTAGATAACAAATACACACACAAAAATTAATATAATTAAATAAAGTAACCAAAGAAAACTTTTTTGACCGGTAAATTTTTCAGTAAACCTTGGGTTTATGAGATATTATCAAACGAAATCTAGTTACACGTATATGGATAAGTACGGGAAATTTTACGAAATTTTTTCCCTATATAACCAATCAAAATATATCTATAGGCACCAGCTATATTTTGAAATTTAACAACTGCATCGTTTTTTTATGGTATTAAAAATGAATGCATCTATACCCCAAAATCTAAAATGTGTCACCCCTGCCTGATCATTATATGGAATAGTACTTAAACTTCGAGGTGGTAAAAACATTTATGTCTGAATGGTCTTTGGAATTATTGTTCAAATTGTTTTTCCTTTAGTTTGGTGCTGTACAAAAAATAAAAGTTTAACTTGGTTTGCTTCATTTTCAGAAGAACTTTTTATTCAATACATGTATCATGTTATCATAATGGGATACTTAGATACCACTGGTGGTTGTGGTTTCAATATATGCAAATTCGACTTGCTTTTCCGTACGTTTTAGGTAAGAGGAACTTAAGGTTTTCGAACTTTCAATATTTGGATTCAAATAGCTCCAATACATATTGCCACACATGAGGTTGAAAAAGACTAAAATTTCCACAAAAAAAGTTCCAGTGCTCAATATCAGTATCAATTCACTTCAGATTCTTCTCAATGCAAAGCTGTCAAAACCGCGAAGTTTTATACCTTACGTGCCAAGCTATCTAAACTTGATTTTCTTTACCATGTTATATTGTTACCATATATCTTTTAAAATTCTCTTAACGCAGTTTGTTTGAAATTGAATGGAATTTTTTTTTCACACACCGAGTGTTTCGTTGAATATATCCCATTTATTAGAAATGGTTTGCGTGTTCTAGTACAAAGGCCTCAGTAAGAGTAGGCCCCGTGCAATCACCTAAAATAGGCTAAATTGCCCGACCTAACATATCCAACCCTTTTCATTTTAGTAATACTGGCTCGTTTTTTTGTGCCCTCATCCAATTGCTTTCTATATCAGTTTCTGTTCATTCTTATTGCTCCTGGTGTGTTCATCTCCTCGATAAAAGCCGATTTTGCGCTGCTTGGAAATAAGGCAATTATTTACTGCTTATATTAAACGAAGTACCATATATTTTTGAAGTACGTATTATCGTATTGAAGGATATCCGACATAAGAAAACAATTCTATTACTGTGAACAAGATCTAATCAACCATTTCGACCTGATGTAGCGTTCACTATTGATATGAATCGAGAAATTTACCATATCTAGCCTTTGAAGATCTTCACGAACAATCTGGTTAAGGTCACTTGAAAATTTCTTTCTTTGTTTTTATACACTTCAAAATTTAAAACAACTGCTATTTATCAGACAACGTTACAATATAAGTAAAACGATTACAAAATGTAACTAAAATAAAAGGAATAGCAACCCATGTACTGCCATAAGCGTCTGATACTATTCACTGAAAAAAACGCTTTTTAATTAACCTATTTTGTTTAACCAATGCTATTGCTAACATCGAGAAAAAGTCTAATTGCGATAAACAGTTTTACTATCATAATTACTATCATCATTTTCTATAACAACTTGGTCGGTACCCTCTGCCAGTGACCCAGAGGTCACCAAGGAAAATCACAAGCCCGAACTCTAGACTTTTCGGACACGAATTTCACCAGTAACATGCGTATTTTATTGGGATTTCTGATTGTTTTTATTCAAAGTTGCTTATTTAAACGAGATTTATTTTCTTAAAATGCACATGGTCAAACCTTGCTTCCTTGTTCGAATGTTTGGGTAGAATAAGTCTCATTCATGTCATTCGACCTATTTGGTTTTCTGTTTTTTATTTTTTTTAGTCAAATATGCCTCTGATGAAAGGCATCTCCTTTAAATATACATATACAGCATAACTAAATTGACAGTTATACATTGCCCCTCCTTCGTAATTTTCAGTTTTGTTTGGTGTAAAAATTCATTGGTAGATGACATTATACTTTCTGTTTGCCTAGATTCTATGTCCATGTGTATCAAATAAAAAACGTCAATTTTTGTATTTGTCATTTTCACGCAATTTTGTTCATGGAAGCACCAAACGGCACGTGGATGATCAACATTCATCCATGTTTATAGACTTGTAAAAACAATTTTAAGAAAAAGCAATTATAGTTTGAATATTAAATTTATTGAAATGCAGAAATGCATAAGTTTAAAATGAAAAAAAGACTAAAAAAAGTTCATTAAAAGAGCTGGAACGAAAACCCAATATCTAGACAAAATTAGTGCTTTATTATTCCCAGTTTCAATTCATGACGAAAGAGATTAATTTTGATACATGTCTATGCGTAAATTTCTTTTATAGGGTACATGGCGTAAAACAATATTTTATTTGCTAAATGTAGAACTGATTTTATTTTTAATTATGGAACGCCTCTTGTGATTATAAAAGATTTATTTTTTATACATGTCCATCTGACAAGTGAATGTCACTCCATGATGTAACATGTCATCGGAAATCTTTAAATATCCTCATCATAGTGAAAATCAGGGATGAGGGGTATTGATTCCCAAAGGTCAATATCCTCACCTTTTCCCTAATAATATCAATAATTGAGAAGTGTTTGCATAAACTGTTTAGCTTCAACATATTTCCGAAATTAGCCATCGGTTGTAGTCTATGACCAGACACAAAGCATGACACACCAATATAAACATAATGTGTTGGAAACATCGGATGAGCAACAAAAAAACCTGAACCATCAAACACATTAAACTAATTAAGTTTTACTGTATACACCTGCTTAGATATTGAACCAAATTCAATCAATGATTTGTTTTTTAAATTTCGACTTGTTTACATTATCTGGTTCTTCATAATTCTCTCAGTTTACAATTTGGGTACGAGTGTTGTTTTTTTTTGTTCTCGATACATGCCAATTTGTCTTTCTTTTTCGAACGTTTTGGGTGCAAGATAATTTTGGTTTTCGGCCTTACAATAGTTAAGGAGCAACCATTTGATTTTTATGGGGGCTATGGATATTGTAAGTTTTCCATCTTCCAATTTTGATTCAAGTTGCGAAATCCTCATGCAAGAACTAAGTTGACCGGTTATTGACAATCGCCTTAGTACTTTTGTAAATTGTATTAAGACATAAGTTTCTTTCCCTTGTAATGTACCTGAATGATATCCTTAGTTCTGGTTTTGGCTTCCCTGTTCGAATTTTTTGGTAATAGAGTAAGTCTCTGGTGGCCTTCAAATTCCTCTGATTCAAATTCTCCTGGTTCTTCCTTGAATTATGTGTACAAGGTCATGATTTAGTTTATTGACAGTTTCATTTTTTATACCTTGGTACTTTGTATTTTATATTTAGTTTTAATCTTTTCATTTATTTATCTTGGATTCGGATTTAAGCTTCATGCTTATGTAATGCCTCTCAAGCTTGCAGTGTCGAGTGTCTCTCCTTTGTAGCGGCTTTATTGAGCATATTATTGGCGAACTCTATAAAGGGGTCTTTGACGGTGAGAGGGTATTGCTCTCCTCATACACGGGACAACCATTTGTCGTCCCTTCCAAAAGACTAGCTTCGTTCCTTGAGACAATCCTCGCAAATGGTGTCAAACCCTTATCTTGGCCCGACGCATTTACCACAGCACCACGGACTACCAGTATTTCCTTTAATCATCGGTCCTGGTTTTGGCCTCCTTGTTCAAACTGTTTTGGTAGAGCACGTCTCTATTAACAATTTTTGTTTTTGGCCTTCAAATAAGATTGATTAAAATAAAGTTGATTATAGGTTACTGCTAAAATATACATAAACAGCATAACAGAATGAACAGTTTGTTTGTCGACAACCGTTTTGGTACTTGGTATCTTAACCTGTTATTATTTTCTTGTCATATGACATCTTCCGCAATTTACTTTCTTCTCATTTACTCTCTGATGTTATAAATAATAACTGACTTTCAGATACGCGACTACAAAGAAACCTTTCAACCACTTGAAATAATAACATTTTATGTGCATGTTTTATAAGTTAAGGACATGATTGTTCCGATCCGTCTGAACACTACGCATTGACCCACTGACACCAGGCAGATGGTCTGGTCCTTTCCGAACAACTTATAAGTCTATATAGACTTGCTTCACAATTTTATTAAAAATGAATTGTAAATCTGATTTGCTCTTACTCATAAGGTGCATTCCATTAGAAGCAACAGGGCCTATCAATAACTGTTTCCTTGAAACTCGGCTCAGCAGGACTCATATTCCTCACTACTTCATATCGCGCTCCCGTTGGTTAATTACTAGATATTAAATAATAGATTTGGCTGACATTACCGATATGGTATTGATCCAAGTTTATTCAATAATTGTTTTAGATTCTCACCGTGTATTTGTCATTAATCCTAAAGTATTTCATCTGCCTCAGTGACTTGCCCATGAAAAGACCTTTAGTGAAGCATTGCGGATCGGTTTGTCTCTCCATATACAACACTTAGGTAGGCGTCCAATCGATAGCGTTAAAGACAGGTTTATGGTGAACTTGAAGGAAATTGTTTTACAGAGTTCTACAATGACTAATGCATAGAAATGTCTGACTTTTGACTTTAAGTCATTTTCGTTTACAATACAATTCTTATCGATCGTCTGTTGGGCCTGTGACGTAATTAGGACAACGGTTCTACAGATAAACTGTTGCAAATGATCAGATAACACGACTAGAGCTATAAGATTAATGTAGCTTTATGGCTTAACTGTGCCATAGAGACTTGCGGGGCTAAATTGTTTCTTCTGTAGTTAATACAATAAACTGGAAGTAATGGGATACAAGAAAGGCGCTTAGAATTGCATATTTGCATTGTTTTCCGGACCTGTAAGCACGGGAATATCTTAAATGATTTAAGAACTGTAATCGGCATACAAATGAGTTTGTCTGCAAAATATTAAACCAACACCAAAGAGTTGTTGTTTTTGGTGCCATCAATCAGGTGAAATCGATGTATGCAAAATTTTGCTTCCATATCCACATCTTTACCACTATGACTCATATAAATTACACTTTGTAATCGTAGGTGTATTATCCTAGTAAAGAATATATTTGAAGGCATGTTCGGTCTTTGCACTTGCTTGCACATAAGGCTTTTAACAGAGACATCCACTATACTTGATCTCGAGTCCATGTCTTCAGCTGCCACACCCCAAAGTCTTTTTTTCTTTCCTTTCTCTCTGCTGATCGTTTTCATGTTCCTTTTTGCGACATGTTTGCCTTCTGCCTGCTGGTGTCCAGCTCACTATAACCCCGGTGTAGGATATATGTTTGATTCATTCTTAAAACAAGGCCTTTCCAGCTCCATCTTCTTTTTCTGTTTTCATCTCAAATTGGTATTGTAATGGTTATGAAGTTCTCTTTTGTATTTGTGGCTGTAAAGCTTTCAAGATTTATCTCGAACATTTCGGTGGACAACATCCAGTTTAACGCAGATGGTTTTATAAATCTCCAAGATTAAGAACAAAACAGAAAAAAAAACTGAAATGTATCTGTTTTTGAAGAATTTCACTACAGTATTTAATTTAATATGTGAGGATATACAGATTTTTTTCAAGCTTGCGTAAACTTTTGATAGACTGTGATGGACATTTATTTTTGAATTGCCTGCTTTCCAAAAATATAAAGTCGTTTACACCGTTATCTTTCTTGTTGTCTATTGAAATGGGATCACATTTTCAGCAGATTCATTCTCATTACTTTTGGGGTTTAGCTCTGTATTTATTAAGAGCCCAACTTGTTCAGTTTTTACGTTATATTAATATACTACATTCATACAGAGGCCATGTTTAGTAACAAGACTTGTGACAACAATAAGTTGTCATTTTTATTCGAACACCCGTGAAGGTTAGCACTGCTGGTGGAGTTTTAATTCCCCGAGGCTTGATGTGTTCTCTAACACTTTTGTGTTAGAGAACACATCAAAGTTTTTAATTTAAATTATCCGTTTAAATTTCAAAATTGTCTAAACCCTAAGGTTCTTCCTATCCCAGACATAGGTTGATCATCTTAGAAATAATTTGGTTCCCCAGTTTGGTATTTTTTGGTTTTATTGTTCTATGCTCTTCATAATCATATAGTGTTTTGGTAGAGCGCCTCTGATGAGTCTTGAATAGACGAAACGCTCGTCAGGCGTAGCAAAATTTATTGTCTGGAACTTTGTTGTCATTTTCATTGTTTTCCTGATTTTCCATGTCAATGTGTTCTAGACGCTTGCTTAAAGTTTGCCGTCTTTTGTTGTTTCCTTCATTAACCAGTCCCCAGGCATGAAGGAAAGAAGTGGTTACAGAAGACAGCCTCGGTCCTGGATGCATGATGTTCTTCTTTTTATAGTACCATCTGGTGACGTTTTAGGAAAATTGTGTGTTGGAAAGAAACGTAATGTATAAACGACGTTATGAATAAAATTAAATTAACTGAGATTGAAATGCAACGTTACCTGATTTTTTTTCTTTTCTGTTTTTACGTTATACGCTCCTGAAGGGAGGGATAATGGTAGAAATGCCAACAATTAAGTTGTACTATGATCTGAATTTTCCTTCAACGTCCAGTTTTTCACGCTTGTTTTCACGAACTGTCGGCGTCTATTTAACGCTTGTTCCTTTCAAAATTTCGTAAGTCTTTGAGCGCACAAGTGACCCATAGGAAAAGCTAGCTTGGTTTTATTTTCGAACATGAATTGTTTTGGCAAATTCATCGTCGATAAACGTTTCAAATTATTTTAGCATGTTTAATATTTATTGATACGTTTTGACTTCGGCAGAGTCACAGGTTAAACCTGCCTCATATTATTATTCTACTACGTTCATGCAGAGGCCAACAATGCGAGTGTAGCGAGCTCTTTGGTGTATAAACTTTGCTAAATTACATGAGACTCAAAATATGATAAAAGAAAAATCGTTCTGCTCGGAAACATTCTGATTTTCGGAAGATATTGAAAATGTCTGTTCGTGAAGTAAAATGTCGGGAAATAGCAACATATTGTCCCAAATTATCTCGTCCCATTGATACAAATTATCTTTGAAATAGTTTTTTTTTTTTTTGCATCTACGCGACCTTTTAATGTCTTTCTCATATTGATTGGATGTATATCACTGAAGACTATATGTCTTCCATAGTTTTGTGTGTTATTTGGTATTGTTCACCATTATAAACCGAACATTTGATTTGCCTTCTTGTAAAACCACATCAGTATCGTAACATTCTTTCTAGACTGGTCGAGTTCTACCATAGTTCATACTATTAATACAGGTTATTGATATTCTAATGTCTAAAATTGAATCAAAATGTTCATTCTGATTTGTAAAACTAAGTACTAGTATTCTGCTTCTACCTAAAACACTATTGTTTCCTTTCTTTCAACGTTTCAAGAAACCTATGCCGAACGTCTTCAATCATACCATGGAAGTAATATTGAGAAGGAAGAACCACTAAGCCAGATGAAACGGTTTATCTGCGTTACCGCCTATCTTATCGGAATCCTGTTAATTGACAATAATCGTGTCATGTAGATACACACTCAGCATGTCTCGATCGGCTTTGACCTTATCGGCAAGTTCCATTTTCGACGGATATTCGCGAAATGACCAGAATCAAATGAAAACAAACACCTCTACAATATATCAAAAATTAAATGTACCCGATCGTGTTTTTTGTGATGGTGGGGGCGTCTGAAATAAATACTTTTTATTAAGGATGCTCGCTAGTCTTGTTTTTGGATTTCTGTCATTTTTTCGGAATCCTCTGGTTTTTACCATCAAAATACGGTTAGTTTTTTTGCCCACAAACCCCCTATTTTTTTTTTAATCGATGTCTTAAATATGTCATAAAGAAGTGATTAACAAAGTTTTATCAAATCCTTTTTATTCTGTCATGGGTTTTAACAGCTGAAAAGGGTTAATGCTAAACCAGGGGGTATCCTGAAATTAAATAAAATATATTGGAAAATTTAACTAAATGTGAATGCATAAATTGTATCATAGACCTGTACAATATTATTAGAATATATTCAATTTTAATATATTTAATATACAGGTCTATGATTATATGAATAGTTATGTAACACCATTTTTTATTTATGAATAAATTTGTGTTTTGTTCAAATGTAGGACCTGTAGATTCTCATAAAAGCAAATTAAGTTTAGTTTTTCATAATACAGATTTTCGTATTTTCAAGCTTGTCAAAAAAAATCGTAAATAAAAAAAACATTTCATTATTGTAGCAGATTTTTCGTTTTGCAGAGAAACCTTCAAATAATTGAATAAATGTTTAAACAAATTATTTAAATGAATTGACTTTACTTTAATCACTTAACTCCTCTAAACAACATTTAAAGTTTAAAATCTACTTAATCTAAGGCTTTGAATTCCAACTTTTGCCGATAGAATTGCGTGATTTCAATCAAAATCTCTATTATCCGACCACATCCGACCAAATACTCGTTAGTATCAATCGAACCGGCGTCATGTCTATTTTTACAGCGTATGTTTTTGTAATCGGAGGTCACCGGGAGCACAGGTTAAATGTGATTTAAAATTAAGCAACATTTTTGAAATTACAACAAATTCTTATTTTAAACAGTTGTAATGACCATAATTTTTGTCCGATTTTGAAGTTTATTGCACCATTCGATTCGTATTTGAAAGCGCAAGTTTACGATGTAGATGTCCCACCTATGGTAATTAATTACAGGTGCTCTTTACAGGTTAGCAATTTCATCCAATTCGATAAAAATCACGTGTCCGATAAGAGAATCCAGATGACGAATTGGAGTGGCGCTAACGCAGATAGTCACCAAAGGAATCTTATCGAGACAATGCTAATTAGATAAAATCCCAAAGTTTGGTAGAAGGCTCTGCTGGTAACTAATATGTGATAATTGGTCGATGTAGTTCCTTTTCAATATTACTTCCATGATCATACTAAATAACTAGACAATCCGACATTAATATCTTGTCTCGGCGTTTCCTATCCATCCCCAGCTTGTTATAAGTAAGCAATAGAAATTGATTTCTTGAACTATTGGTTTTTCTCAATGGTCTGATTAAACGTTTTGTTGCAAGGCTTATCATTGACCAACGTATTTAAAACCGTATCAATTTCATTCAGACATCATTCCATCAAGTTTGATCGTGTTCCGCCATTATCGGATAGAGCTGTAGATTGGGTCTATATTGGATCAAGGGTATAATATCAAGTCGATAAATTTAATTATTAATCAGATATCTAATTTATCACATAAATCACCACTGAAACAATGGAACTGAATAGTCACGTGGGTTTAATTACCAATATGATCTAGATTTTCTAAGTTCTTTGAATAGGACTACGAACTCCTGAATTTATTCAATTTATTTTTTTATATAGAGGATACACCGTTGATTGATTTTTGCAATTCAATTTTGAATTGGGAAAAAAATTTAATGACAAAAAAAAAATAGAATTTTATCAGATTATAAAAAATCATTACTTTCAGGAGTAAATAAAATTTTCCCTTTTGAAATAAACATTGTTTTGCAAATTTGCACTGACTATTGTATTCTGGCTTTAATATATCTATATTCACAAGAAATAATATTAATTTCTACATACAAATAGACTTATTGTAGGGTTGTAGATTAACCTTTTGTTACGGTATGATGATTGAATTTTGACTTGTTTGCAGCACAACACTTATTTTCATGTGATTACCATATAGGCATATACCGCGAAATCAGTCTTCTTTAGTCGTCTTTAAATGTCTTTATTGTAAATGTTGTCACTGCACCATGGTTCTCAAGATTTTAACCATATACGACAAAACTGCCTCTCAGTTTTGTTAACCAGCCTCATCTTGGCATTTATTTTGTGCTCCAGATGCTCTTACGTTCAAGGATCTTATACGAACAATTAGTCACAATAAACACAGGACATCAGTCGATTCATCGCTGTACAGTGGATGTAACAGCATTTAACATTTTTTGCTTCAGATATTAAAGTCCTTGATAGATTTTTCCAACATTACATGTAAGTAAATCCATTCAATGACCTTGTTTGACTTGCAAAAATGTATGCTTTGTGCATTTGAATATGCAATCGTCATTGAATGGTCATATAAGGTTTTAAAAACAATGTTTGTTTACCGAGCGCTAAGAGCACTCTCAGCAGTGGCAATGTAGAATCATTTGAAAGTTATGATGCATGCTGCAGGTTTATGATAATCTTATACGGTATTATATCGTTGAATTTGTTTTCAAGACATCTTCGGTTGTTCTTGTTTTCTTTGCTTGTTAAAGCATATCTATTTAATGCCAAATGAGGCAAGCTTCCTGATATCCAATACTTGTAGCGGCATATGTTCTTAGTAGTCTTTATCTCTCATCATTTATATTTGGTTGACGTATTCATTCACCCGACTCCAGGATTTTTCAGCCATATTGATTTTAGATCTGGATTATTGATGCGTTTGTAAGCCATTCATCAATGTCACTAAGTGCTTATTTGTAATGACATGAGTGGCGTAAGTTTTGAAGGCGTTGCAAAACATCGCTACATTCATCCGCACAGCAGCCAAACTCTCTACTGCTACATAACAACAATATTTCCTCTATTAGAAATCATTTGCCCGTCAAGGGATACATTAATATCCATTAAATAGCCTTCAGACCACTGAACGACTCGATGGACCATTTTTGTAATTACATTTGTTCTGTAACTTTCTAGAATATGTCTGCACGGAAATAGGCGGATATCTATGAAATTGTTCATTATATGGTAAACTTATATATTGAAGTGTTTGAGTTGTTGGATTGTCTACTTTGATACACAGGATGAAAATCATATTCGGATTCATTCAAAAAGCCTGAAACCAGTATATTTAGAGTTTTTTTTAAAATACCACTATAACTGATTTTCTTCTCCAACAATATATTTACCCAAGGGGATTATCATTATCAATGTCGAAGATGTGTGCAACCTAAACACCTTTTAAACAATAAACTTAAACTAAATAGACATGCCTTTTGTGCGCATGCTTCCATTATAACTTGTACTGGCAGAAAAAAATATATAGAAAATTTCTTAAAATACACACATTTGTTATTAACATATACCGAACCGAAATTGCATCCAACTGACATATATAACATTTTTTTTGCTTTCTGTGGCATTTTTGTACTGCTAGCTAAAGAATAATGTTCTATTGGGTTTTCTTTATCCTTAGACTTAATAAAATTATGTAAAGGGTATCGATTTCAAATGCAGATCATATATCTATCGTAATATCTATTGATCGGAAGTAAAAAGCTAATCGTCCTCAATGTATTTTTTGCTCACAGAAACGTTAACTTTTATTAAAATCGGACGAAAAACAATCTCAAGGGGTAAGAGTTCTAAAGGTTATTACTTATTTATACATATTGGATGTTAAAAGACCTACTCTATTTTTATCAGTATCTGTTGAATATGTATATGCTATTATAAATGTTAGAAATTATAAAAGGAACCAAATAAACTGTGGTGCATCTCTAATGCACGAGAGTGCATTTTGCATAAAAAAAAACCTTGTAAAAGTAATCCCCTAACCTAGAACATGTACAGTTTGTTACAGTCCCCCCTTATTAGTAACATTAAACACAGGCTCTGCGTGTCTTTCAATATATGACAGTTTCCATTGACTTTTAAAACTGATAAGATCCCTCTCTTACATAAAACATGATGTGTTAATTCCTCCTAACCAGTAGAAAGAACAAGGTTAGGCAGACTCCCCATGCGTATAATAATCGACTAAGAGTCTTCCTCTTGCTAAAACATTTCATGACATACCTCTTTTTCCTAGAACAGCTCTTGTCAGTAGGTAATGTTAGTCGTTTATTGAAGAGGCGATTGCCAATAACTGTAAAAAATAAATGTTTTATATAACTACGGTAAAATTGTTTTAGTTATATATATAATATTTTGAAAATGACTGTGGCACATAGAAGAAAGCTAAGGACAGTAACTGTCAAAAAACTTGTAGGTTTAAGGATAACTGTCCTAGGTATTGATAATTTGTGATGGACTGTCATATTATGTTAAAGACAAAAGCTCGCAGAGAGAACTGTCAAAAATCTAACGTTAAATGCGAATTGGCATCAAGTGTAAAAGGTTAGGAGAGGCCGGTGAAAAAATGTTAAAAGCTATAGCAGTTGAAGAAGAATTTCACAAAAAAATCTTTGAATTGGGACAATTGGCATCGGTTGTTAAAAGTTTGAGATAAACTGTTACAAACTGTTTAAGACTAAAGGAGGACTTTCATAAACTTTTAAAGCTATAGAGGAGGGTGTTACAGATTTTTAAAGACTAGAGAAGGGCTGTCATAAGTTGTTTAATCTATAGGAGGGTGTTACATATTGTTATAGACTAGATAAGGGATGTAATAAATTGTTATAGCTAGAGGGGGGTTGCTACAGATTATTAGAGACTAGAGTAGGCTGTCATAAATTGTTTTAGCTAGAAGAGGGTGTTACAGATTGTTATAGACTAGCGGAGAGCTGTAATAAATTGATATAGACTAGAGGAGGGTTGTTACAGATTGTTATAGACTATATAAGGGCTGTCATAAATTGTTTAAGCTAGAGGGTTACAGATTGTAAAAGACTAGAGTAGGGCTGTAACAGATTGTAATAGACTAGAGAGGGGAGGGCTGTCATAAATTGTTATAGCTAGAGGAAGCTGTTACAGATTGTTATAGACTAGTGGAGGGCTGTCATAAACTGTTTTAGGCTGGAGGAGGGCGTTACTGATTGTTAAAAACTAGAGGAGGGCTGTTATAAACTGTTTTAAGTTAGAGGAGGGTGTAACAGATTGTTATAGACTAGAAGAGGGCTGTCATAAATTGTTTTAGGCTAGAGAAGTGCTGTAATAAATTGTTTTAGGCTAGAGAAGGCTGTCATAAATTGTTTTAGCTAGAGGCGGGCTGTTACTGATTGTTAAAGACTAGAGGATGGCTGTCATAAATTGCTTTACTCTAGAGGAGGATTGTCATAAATTGTTCAAGGATAGAGGAGGGCTGTCAGAAATTGTTATATGCCACGAAAAGTCGGTCAATAAGTGATTAAAAGGCTAGAATGCAAAAGAACATCGTAAATTATTATAGATTAACAAATGGGACTGGAACAAAATGTGTTGTTGGGAAAGATGCAGTTTTGGAATCAGAACTGACAAAAGACACAATTATCTTAAAGTACGGGGATTATTAAATTAAATTAAAGTTGTTGTTGGAGCACCATAACTGGCTTTATTGTTGCGTGTCATACTTTAAATCAAACGAACCGTTTATGCCGAAGTATTAGTTCCGGCATAAAAAAAAATACTTCAATTTGTACTTTAACAGAAGCAATTGTATTTCGCCCATTTAAATCTGTAACATTTAAACATTTACAATTACGTCGTGTATAAGAGATGCATCCCATAACAAAAATATGCATTTATAATTCTTATAAATTGTAATTAAATATATAGACAAGATTTAACCCAAAAGAATGTAATGATCATAAAATTTAAATCATATCTTACAGATATCTTGTCTTTGGTTACTCAACTGTTGATTACGAATAATAGACATTCAATGTGCTCATCTGCCCACAAAATACGTTATTTGTGTTAATTAACCCTACTTCAAATTGACATAGTTGACGAAAAGAATATTTCTTTATGAATTTCACTAATATTTTTTAGATGAATGGACAAGTAAACTTGATTTTGTTTTTCATGAGAATTTTTCAAAAATAATAAGAACTGACTTGTGCTTAAAGAATAATTCAAAACTTTAAATATAGTGGAATAAATATCCAATTCTTTCCAATGGTATGTATGTTATATTATGCTTTTCAATCATAATGTAATAACTATTATACATGCAATAATAAATAGAAATTGTAGCTAAGAAAAACCGGTAATACGAATTTGTTCAAGTGGTTAGCCCAAAAAAGGTTTAAATATGTAAAACGTTATTTTATATATATAAACTAAACAAAATATATTATTTTATATAATAATTCAAAACGTTAGTTTATTGTGATTTTCCAAACATTTGTAGCCTTTCTTTTGAGGTCTTGCTTTTGACATGTGTCTAATTATTAATGTCTGATTACTGAGTTTTTCTTCTCCTTTTTTGTGCTAAACATTGGCCCCGTCTTTGCTTCTATTATGCCTTTTTTTTTATTCAATTAACATATATTTTTTTCGAATTATTGCTTATCAACAACATGCAGTTTTGAAATTGTTAGGCCACCACTCCTTTAGTTATTCGTTTAATTCATTTTGATAATGCCATGAATGGTTAGAAAGCAATTTGTTATAAATAAAAAATGATTTTTTTTATGTCATAGTTATAAAAATTATACAATTCAAAACTTGGAAAAAAATAAGCTTTTATGTTGTGGAACACACACAGAACATTGTATAAAGACACTTTATAGATAATGGATTTTTGAAAAAAATAACTGTACTAGAAACATGCATGTTAAATGCACCGTGTGTATTGGGTAAAATTATACGCCTTAAAAGGGCAATAAATTGATTACAGAACAATAGTAAGAACTCATACTATGGAATTGTGCTGTTATTTGATACTCTATTTCTTGGTTACCTAGTGCACCTTTGTCAATCTTAAAAGCCCATGTCCTATTTACGGTACCGTAATGTGTAATCGTGACACTTTTCGGGGTTAATAACGCGACCCTAAAACTATGGTTTTAACACTTTAAAATGTGGTATGTTTCAAAGTTATAATTTAATGCATTGTTGTACTGTTATTTCATATGTTGAATAAGGCCTAAAATTCTAGAAATTTTACCCTCAAATTAGAAACAAAATACAGGAGGATGCAATTATTTGAATCTTCTAGATTGGATAATTTATTTATGTCGGAAGTTTTGATGTTTAATACTGGAATTTCGTGAAGGGACCTACATGTAACAATGCCAAAAAGTAGAAAGCCGGTTAAATTATTGTTAGTTGTATCACTAACGGCATAAGGGGGCATGCCGTATGATGATCTTATTCAAAGCTTGGCACAAGGGGTCGAAAACACGTGGTCGAAAAAATAGGCGAAAAAAACTTGTAGTGGCTAATTTGTTGAAGAAAAAAAACAGGCCTTTAACAATATAAGTCAGGCAGGTCTGAAAGAATAGTATATACATGCAAATGGAACTGCAAAGGTCTAAATTTTCTTTTCCACATACTGTATTGTGTTTACGTAAAAGATGACTTGCTAAAACACTTTATTAGAAAAGACTAGAGGTGATAATAATACTGTATCATACAATTGAATTAAGGTCAAACGCGTTCTATATCTTTGACGTCATATTGTCCTATAAGCCATTTTACATGATGCTATTTAAATAAAAGCATACAACGTTACAAACTATACACGTTAGTTTTGGCTTTCATCCCATCCAATTTTCTTGATCAAGACTTGATTCTTTTTTTTTCAAGGAGCCTTAATAAACCTTTCAATGACTATGTTTAATGTTTATAACTAAGACAGTAATCAATTATCCCAGAACTTTTTTTATTGAATTATATCTGTGTTACAATTCCTCATATTTTGTAGAAAGCTTACATGTACAGTGCACCAAATGTACATGTACATGTAACTTGTCTCGAATATATTAATGATTATATCGTTCCATGCTGCAACAGTTCTATTGTACCAAACAGAATACATTCTATATAAAGTCTATTGAGAAATTCCTGAAAATAGATCTATCCAATCAACCACCACGTCCCAGATAACGCAGATGAATTACGAGAAATATATAAAACAATTACATTATTGGAAATTATTTCTGTGTGTTACATTTGAGTGAATTTATTGATATTCAGACAAGTATATTGACATTAAACTCAGGAAGATATTCTGTTTTAATATGCGTTCTGATGATGCTTCATTAACCAATGACTTAGATCCTATCTGACTTATGGTTCTATAGTTACACTGGTGGAATATTGATCCGGCACTTCAAAACCTTATATGGCGTGGTAAGGTGCAAAGAGCCCGGGCAAAGAGCAATGGATAAGCACTCTATGTGCTGTTGGCCAATGGGCAAGGGGAATTAACTAGCACCCAGTGCACTGTTTGGCAATATACAAGATCTCATTGTGCAGTTGGGCAACGGGCAAGCAGCCCAAGTGATGTTCAGCAGTTGCATATTTACATCAAAGAAGCAAAGAGGCACCAATAGGGCATTCGAGTGCTAAAGTCCGAAAGGGCAACGACGAAACCGGTAAACACGAACAAGAAAACAGCACGAAGAAACACAAAGTCAACCAAACGGAAATCAACAAATCGTGTTGCTAATTTCCAATTCAGTGTGTCAAATCCAGTAAAGGAAGACAAAACAAATTTTTACGACAAACTAACTTCTGCACTCATTTGAGAGATAGAAATCCCATATTTGTCTACGAGTGCACTGTGTCTATCGTAAAATTTCTTGAATGAATACAGCAACCGTGGAGCAACATAACCCTGTGTCAGCAATTTCTGTGTCAAACGTGACGCTCTGCCAAGGAAATCGATGTAATTCCCGCAAGCTCTGGAGTAACGAATCAACTGTGATACGAAAACTCCATAAGCAGGAGCGGACGGAATGTTGCTACACAAAAAGGGAAAGTTGACGACTGGAAAGTTGGTTTTGTTTAATTCCATTGTTGCAAATGTGACGCCATGTCTCATTGGTGCGTGGCAATTTTTGAAATGAATTAATTTCTTAATAAGCTAGTTGATTGTATAACCATAAAGTATTCCCAATCATTGACAATATAATCTGCAATGTTCAATTCTAAATTAAAAACGAAACTATACGCCAAAAAAAATATTCCCAAGACTTTTGTGAAAGTGTAAATACTCCGAGTCACTTAGAGAACATCCATTTTATTTTACGGGGGGCTTTGGATACATTTTCTGCTTGTTTCAGCCAACTGCATCCTCTCTTTTTTTAACATCGTCCTGCCTTTTTATTTCCTGATTTTGCCATCATGCCTTTTATTACGTTTATAAGTATGTCACCGAGTTATCACATTGGGAAATTCACACAAAATTATCTTTATTACTCTATTTTTGACTGATGTGGTATTGAAGTTTTTGGTAATTGCAAATCGATGGAATAAAGTGCACCTTACGATATCTCGTTGCTTTCTTGTAGTACCTGCAAATATATTGCAAATTAAACATGCTCGTCGGACATCTTAATCAATAAAAACATTGTTGCATTTAAACATCGGTGACTTAAAGAAGTAAATTGACTTGTGCAATACAAACCATATCCTTTTAATCTATGCTGTCATCAACCAATATGTGATGTCGTATCTTGAATATTATGGTAAAAGAACAAGGTCGCACGAATGAGACAAATTTATTGTCTGTTTATTGCAATATACGTTTAAACCTTTGTGCACCATTCTACACCATTCTGCATTTTGGTAAACCAGCGTAGAAGTCTTGATATAGCTGTCACACTACCGTTCTCTGAATAGTCTATTATTCAATAATTATCGTTATCATATCAGAACTATTAAATTAGTAATGTCTCAATTAAAACCTGTTTTAATATGTCAAGGTGTTTTGTTTAGAACAAGTGTGGTATAATGGTTTCTTTTGTTTAAGGCCTTTATTGTTGGCAATTGTCAACTGATAGTTACAATCATCAAAAAAGATATAGAAATTATTTATATAGTGGGCTTACTAATTTTGTCAGATATGGATCGATGTGTATGCTAATTGATTATATTCCCTTCGTGGTTTTGTAGTTCTAGTATGATCTTCTATATTGGATTATAGCTCATGCATATTTAATATCTATAGGAATACTTGTTATAAAAATTAAACTATATTAGTAAGTTCTTGCTTTAGATACTTAAATGTGGTGCAAAGTTTATAAATTTGTATTTAGCTAAGTAAAGTTTACAACCATAATATCTATGTGTTTTATAAAGACCCGTTGAAGGAATTGAAAAGCAAAGGTCAAAATAGAAATACATCGTTTACCTTATTCAGAGTGGTGTTGCAACAAGCAACAACCTGCTAATCCTTCCGGTTGTTGTCTTGCTTTGTGTTCGCTTTTCAGATTGCATTTGGTTGTTTTTTTATGTATGTTGTTATGCTGTGTTTTTCAGTTTTGTTGTCTATGTTTTTCTCACCCGTGTTGTGTTTTGTGTAACTACCGGCCCCAAAGATCGCAATGAAAAAGGGAGGTTTTGCGCTGCATAAAACCTGGTTTAATGCATCATTTTTTACATGCCTGTACCAAGTCAGGACCATTGCGATCTTCATTTTTTCCGGTATGTTTTTCTTGTTTTGTCTTTTTTGTGTGTGGACATTTGAGATTGATCCTCCAAGTTCGGTAATGTTGTATTATCTTTATTCGACCAATTTGTCTTTGTCTTTTAGGACATACGAATGCCATATAGCTGCTTCTCTCTAGTAATGACATGTATTATCTGAAGTAAAAAGTATCAAAAGCAAAGCATAACATCTAAGCAACAACTTTAAAGATATCGTTGCAAATAATGGTAATATCAAAACTACTGAACTTGAGGATCAATCTCAAATGTCTGAGAGAAAAGACTAAACATGACAGACATATCGGACAAATTGGGTTAAACCAGTTTTAATGGCGCCAAACCTCCATCTTTGATTGTGAAAGAGCTTATGTCGAAAAAGCAGCGGTCAACGACGCACAAAACACTTCCATTAAAAGATTTAACAGTCTTCTCCGTTTATAGTGATACGGAACAAACATGGTTCAAATGCAAAAGGTAGTTCTTGAAACATGTGTATGTCATTGTGTTACATAAACTCGATCGCTTTCAATATTTAGATACTTTGACCTCATTAAAGTTATTCATAGTGCCATGTTCATGTTTTTGTGATTTTTAGTTTTAAGATAGCAATTTTGGTATTTTACTTTAGAATTCAGAATTTTATTTGTTTTTCTTATTATTTTCAGATTTAATTATGGGAATTATTATGTTTTTGGAGAATTCTTTGTCGCAATGCTAGTACAGACCAATAGAGAGAGAAGGTAAGTTCTACAGTTAATTTTATATACATGCCCATATAGGTGTCCATAGAACAGTTTGAGTCATTTGTAATACTGTTTATAAAATTATCAATATTAGCCATAAGTCCCTGACCGTTGTAGGCCAACAGTGTGTGGGTGAGTGAGTTGGTGTTTTACGCCCTAGCAGCACTTTATAGGTTATATGAGGACAATGAACATGAAGAGGGTGATATAAAAATGAACATGAAATGATGCTGAGAAATATGGGATATGGGGTGTGAAACAAAGGAAACAATTAATTTTGAAGACCACTGGAAAAGGGGAAAGGATCGAAGGGACGGAAAATTCAGCCCATGTATAGTGCACTACTTGACGATCCACAAAGGAATCTTTTACGTGCATGAAGCGTGGCACTCTCACGTTGGCCAACTATGGTAAGCGGTCAGGCTTTCCGTATTATAGATCTGACAATCCCATCAGGAGAGGCTCATCCTATTTAGCCATCTAGGGTACACATCTTTTAACTCTGTGGGCTGTGCACTAACCCGACATCAGAATCCGAAGACCCTTATTTGTCTCTTACAGACAAGGCTCTGCTGATGGTCTTTTTTTGCCACCCATGCTCCACACGACATAGCATACAAATTCATTTATACACGCATATTAAGTAACACATTTGATAAAAGGGGGCAATGTTCCATTAGTAAAAAAAAGCGTTTCTTGTTATGTTTTTTCTAGTATTTACATGAAAATCTCACGAACATTTGCTTTATAGATAGTTTTAAGTGACTTGATTAAGCAGAAAGAGGTTCTGAAATATGCTTCAGAAATTTCTTAACTAGCAATGCTTTTCAGGAAAGTGACATTAAATTCAGGACTGTCGCAGTGTAATTAATTGCCTTCCCCGTTGTAATTTGATAATATGTGATCTGTGTTGTATCAAACTATCAATGTTTGAGTCATAGTGATAGCTAACAGAATTTAAAACTCAAACAATAAGATTGTAGAATTTTCGTTGGAAACTGAAAATACTGCCAGCTTCTGGAAAATGATTTGAATCAAAATGTGAACTGAAAAAAAAGTTGGTCGCATATTTAGTGGCCTCACTTTGAACGTTGAAATCTGTGCCCGAGAACTTGTGTTTACAAATGGGTGTTTCGATGTCCAATCTATGAACCTATTGGAATTTACTTTTAAACATTTAGATAAAGAAGATGACACGACTTCTAAAATTTCTACTGACAAGTTACTACTCAAAGGTGCCTGAAAAACTGTTGACTGAACAAACTAGAGGCAACAACTAACATTAATGATTTTTGGACATGTAATATCATATTCGGCTATTGTATGGTCTCATATGATGAATGTTTTTTTTATATATTTCATTTCAAACACAACGATTTTGTCTTTTCTAATTTTGACATTATCAATCAAAAGGCAAAATACTAGAACTGTGCAAAAAAATGTTAACATTTGTAATTCAAAGCAGTCTCACGATTCTACAATGAAATAAAGACACTGGATTGGTGTTAGAAGCTGTCCCGTCATGGTACTAAAACTCATTAAGTTATGCAGTGAGAACATTGCTGTCAAATCGTGTGCAAACCTTCATTGTAACTTGCATCCAAACTTCATTCATTTTGAATAGTATGACATTTTAATTACCTACCAAACAGCAGCACTTAAATAGTTATTGAAATTACATTATTAAATTTTCATAAACAATGGAAGTGGTTAACCTTATTAATGTATGCCTGCATGCGATATTCAAATTCTATATTCAGACGAAATTAAATATTCATCAATAGATGCACCAGGATGCAGATAATCGTTAAAGAATTCTCGGATTTACAATTTACAGTACAAGAGGTTATTCAATAGGTCATGACCTTTGGTGTTTGCAATGAAATTAAAGATGTGCATAAAAGGTATCTTTACAGTTGATTGACAGACTTCATGTTGACATCTTGATGGGCGATAAAATCTTTCAAAAATTTTCAATTGAAAAATAAACGCCCTTTCTCTTAAACTATGATGAAAATTTTATGGCTTTTTGTACCCAACCTTCAGTCAACTTTGAAAATCTACAAATAAACATATTGGGATGGTTTTTTAAATCTTTTAATAGTTTCTTAGAATTTTATCAGAATCTCCCATTTTTAGGAGGCCTCAAGTGATTTGAAGAAAAAAAAATCATTTATTATATTTGATGTGTTTTGTTGTTGAAGCTATATGGGTGTGTTCAACGTTTTTGTCTGGTCAAACTTTTTATATTTAAACAAACATCACCCTTTTTGTATTACATTTTGGAAACTGGTTTGTCCAAAGGACACTAATTTTTGTCAATTTACCTTTTCAGTAAGTAAAACATTTTTTCATTAAATATTTTTTTTCAACTTCATAGCTTGTTTAAATTCATTTCTTTTTAAAGACGGACATTTTTCTTACATCTGATGCCTTAGAGCAATAGAGTTTATCTGCTATTGGTGTTTGATTTGTTTTCTTTTTGTGGTTTCTACATGTAATTTGAGAGAGTTATGCACTGGTTCTGTCTCATCGTGTGTCTCCTGATTATGTTCGTTTGTTTTTGTAGGTTTTGGTTTATCGCATTTATATTAGTAAATATGTTTTTCCTTCTATAACTAGTTAAAAGTCTCCTAATTTGGTGCTTGATGTTTGCATGGAATGACTCATTGTCTTTTCCTTTCCTTCATGGGCAGTACCAATGAAGGAAGACATATTTCATTTGAGAAGTTTGACTGAAACAGATAAGCCAAATAATGCTAAAATATGTATAAGCTGCATGATTCACAAAGATTCTGTGATAAATAACTAATGTTCACACAATGTCATTTTTAGGCATTTTATTCTTTTTTCTTCGATAGCAATCGAGGAAGCAAAAAAGTTTCT
This sequence comes from Arcuatula senhousia, assembly GCA_963971305.1. Taxonomy (NCBI): domain Eukaryota; kingdom Metazoa; phylum Mollusca; class Bivalvia; order Mytilida; family Mytilidae; genus Arcuatula; species Arcuatula senhousia. The sequence goes on from OZ020304.1 coordinate 55,377,061, forward strand.
GAATCAGTCAAAAGAAGGAAGTTACATAAATGAAAGATGCAGTCGGCATTTTCACTATCTTTTATACCTCAATAATAGTTGTCAGATTTCGAAGAGTTGACAATAATTGGTGTGTTATCAAATTATAATTCAAACTTTGCTTTTAGTATCATTAGTATACAATTAATGGACAAACTTATTGATACTTTTATCATTCTTAGTGGTTGTTTGTAATTTAAAATCTGCTAAATTTTATGTTGGACATTATCGCTGGTTTTACTAAATCTATCAGCAATACTAGACACAAACATTCATGACATCACCTAGTAGTAATCTACATTCTGAACCCTTTTCATAACGAAAGTATTGGCTTCTATTTTAACAGCATATAAGAGAGTGAACTGTTGTTTTCATTCCAATGAGTTTTGGTGTTTTAAGCATGGAGGTATGAAGAAGCCTACTGGAGAAATTCGATTATTCATCCCCTAAAGTTCAACATATGACCGGAGACATACTAAATTTAAAACAGCCAATACCCATTTTTAGATTAGAAGTATACACTTACTTTTCTATGAGCTCCGTGTCATCATGTATTATTTTAGTGTGTCCGTGGTTACAAAAGTTCGTTTCAGAATACTCATTATGCTTCAGTTAAAGGTAAATAGATAGTTTTTTCCATTGGTTTTAGTCAGCACCATATTTTTTTCGATTTTAATTTTATATTTCTAACAAAGCTTGATTTTTGATTATACATTTATTAAACAATAATCGATCATTTAAAAATACCTGTTTAACTTTTCCAAAAACATTTAAAGCATATAACTATTAATTTTCCTAGTTCCTTTTTTAACCGATAAATCTGTATTTGATTCAAATTCTTATGCAAGGAAAACCCATCGATTTTCGTGTGTATTAATTGAATGTTTTAGTTACAGGAATAACTCAATGAAAGTTCCCCTTAAGTAAAGTGCTTTAAAACTTGAGTTTATTAGACAGATACTGAAAAGGAAACGTAACCTGAACATATCACCCAATTCAATTACATGAAATCCGACAGGAAAACCAATTAAATATTGAAACCCACTTCATGACTGCCTTCCAAGTAACATTTGTTGCTTTACCGCATGGCAATAAATGTATAAATCTACATGTTTGGGGAAAAACACATGTAGAGAAGCCATTAAATTTGTTAACATGTTAATTAATGTGATGCACTTAATCAATGTTGCAATTACATATTCTAAGACGAATTCAACTTAGAAAATAAAGTATAGAATATAAAATATCTGTTCGTTCACTTGATTAGTGCGACAATTATGTGTCTAACTTTTATTCTCATTTTCAAACGACCAATTTCTTCACAGGCTCTGCACCGATTCAAAGACGATTGCAGATTTTTTTTTTTTTCTGGTATGCTATAACCCGTATTTCTCTTTTTTAAACGTTCAAGCTCGATCAATTCATGTTTATTTTTGCCCATACATTGTATCACTTTCACACGTAAACGGAGAATTGTGTTTTCAAACATTTAAAGAGGTTAAACCACCACATATGTTTTAATTCCAGGGTGCCGACTCATATAAAGCAAGTAATGTGTACGTTATCCCGTCTAAAATGCATGAAATAAAGAGTTATTAGCTATTCCAAAAGGATGAATCGGCACCCAGAAATGTTTAAAATAGTATGTCATACATGTTTACAACATACTAGTACCTTTGCAGATGTCAATTAATAAAACAGCGTCTTATTATGTTTTCAAAGTGTATCAATATCATCAATAAACCTTATTTAAAGTAGGCAAGGCATATTATATAAATAACATATAGCTGAGAGGGTGATAGAGTAGTTTGGTACCCTGAAAAAAGCATTGTCAACTGAGGCGCAGCCGAGGTTGACAATTGTCTTTTCGAAGGGTAGCAATCTACTCTATCACCCTCTCAGATATATGTTATTTAATTTATTATACTAAATCATTTAAGTACTTTTACGCACGGGTTTTCAAATCTTTTGTATTTGTTTTCCCCGAGTTCAACGGAAATAAAATGTTGCCCTATGAGCACTTTTATATTTGTTTAGGCGTTTGTCTTTTAGTAGATGCATTAATTAATTAAAATAAGCACTTTGCACGATAAATTGTTGAATCTAAATACTATCAATTTTACAACTGATTAAGAAAGTCAAATTGAGGCTGTGCACGAGCTCGGCGCACGAGAGGGTGATAGATAAAACACTATCACCAGCGAGGGTGATAGATATAAAATTATCACCCGCTGGGTTTTGTTTTTGAAATATGTCATATGATAGACTGAATTGTTTAATTAAAATTTGTTAGGAAAAATCTTATGAAGTATAATAAAACAATATAACATAAGCTCTTTAGAGCTTTTGAACCGACATATGAATCCATAAAAGTATGTCATGCATTTAGTATATATGTTTACCGTGTGCCACATCGAACAGTCAATGGTTCGTGTACTTATACTAAGCATGGTGGAATCCTTTATATGGTTGTATTTAGGTTTCGGGACAGGCGTTTGGGTCCAGGATTTTCTGTTTATTACATGCATTATAAATAACGTGTATACAAATTTTCATCTCGTCTATATACTTTTTTCAACTGAAATAGAAATATAGCGAGGGTCATATTTTTTTTTATAACACACAATATGAAAAATAAAATCCGTTGGACCCAAACGATTGCGGTTTCGGCGTTCTGTTTGCCATTCGCTGCTTCTGGGATTATTCAAATGCACCCAGTACCGTGTAGTGTTTGAGTTGAACTTAATTTCCTTGTTATATACAAAACGTTATTTTCTGGTTAGAAGTATTTTTCATAAAAAACGACTAGCAAAATTATGAGCATGGAATCAAAGCTAAACAAATCGATGATACACACAATAACAGCAATAAACATACAATAAAGGCGCTAAGTAGTCGTGGACATTTTCAACAAGTCTTCAGACTTTGTGAACAACTTGGTCTCGGGCTTTTCAATGAAGAATTGTCACGATGCCTATTATTATCAATAGTGAATTCTAGAAAGATATAAACTCAAATGCCATGAATGTTGAGTAATTACACATTATATCTCGTCGGCGTGTAATTCTTGCCACCCAATTTTCAAACGTTTATTGTGGAATTTTAAGGACAGTTAATACATGTACATTAGAAATACATCTGACACTGAAAGAGGAACAAACTACATGTACCTTTATAATGAGCTATTCCGTGATAGTTTTAATGGTAAAAAATAGCAAAATACACGACAACATGGTGAGAACCGCTTAAAAAAACGGTGGCGAGAACTACTCTCTGACCAGTAGTATGTAATAGACCAGTAGTATGTAATAGTAAAGATATAGAATATCGTTTTTGATGGTTTATAATTTTTTGTGCTTTGTTTTGTTTTCTAATGTAACATTTTTCCCTTTCAATAATTTTGACTCTACTTGCTACAGATTTGAAATTGAATATCCAGTATAATTTATCCTTTTAAGAACATCCGTTTTAGCACATTTTATTATTTTTTTATAATGATTCCAAAGTTGTAACCAATGAAAAAAAATGTCAATGTCTTGCAATCAGATCTTGTTATTCTATCGTAGGGTAGAAACATTTAGTGAATGAAACGAAGTATTTTTGTCAGACCAGAATTAAACAAGTTTAATCTGTGAGCTTTAACAAAAATATGATGGAACTATTGTCACATGTAACACATTATACCACGGTATTCTCTGGTAGCTTACTTTGCAAGTAAAAGGCGGCCTATGACGATTCAACTGTAAACCACATTTAAAGCTTGTGACAACGTAGTATTTAAATAAATGCTTATTAAGAATTCAATCAAAATTGTTTATCGTGGATATTTTTATTCGTCTTGTTGAGGGTATCGTAGAATTCTTCATTGTATTGCCGTTTTGTTTAATGTCGAAAAAAGAGTGATGAATATTAAGAAGTATAGATGTACCCGGTATTCATTATGATGGAAAGTAAATATTTTCCCTGAAATCGGACATGAATATAAACGTGTATTTGATAATGCCGAAAATGGATAAAATTCATAAAAAAAATTAAATGATTCCAATTTATGTTAACACGTGGAACAAAATCCTCCAAGGGCTCTTTGTTATTCCTTCTTTCCTTTTTGTTTCTTTTTTATTTGGGAGGGGGGTCTAATATATTTGTGAGTTCATTATCAGGACTATAGTACGCTGGAAACAGCTTCGGATTGGTCGTCTGAAAACTAACATGTAAGATTTTTATTTTAATTTGTCCAAAAACTTTCTCAGACAGGCTCGGCATGACTTATTCATACTTCAAATTGACGATCACAAAGACTGACGATTTGTATGTCTTTATCATTATAAGTATTGATAGACAAGAATATGTTTTATGTTTTGTCTCTCTCAAGGGTTCACTCAGACACAGTTTGAAGTTGTTTGTCTGGTAATAATTGGTTTATTCGTGCTATTATGTAAATTATTTTCCTTAAAATTTGGTTGGGAGTTTGCACATGCTCCTGATGATACTGAAGACAAACGTGTTAAATGGAAAGAGTTATGGTCCTCATTTGCCAATGTTAATTAAGTTCATCATTCTTGATTTTGACCTTGGCAACTTTCTGTTCATGAGTCCTTAATTAATGACCCGAATGGTTTTGGTGACACAATGAAGAAGGTACATATGCATTGTGATGGGAGTTAATGAGGAACATCTGAACGACCTGGTTGTCTTTGGTGACACAGTCGAGGAAGGTTACATATGTATTGTATTTGGAGTTAATAAGAAACAGTCCTGTCTAGTAACGATCATCGAATTAAGACAATTATCAAAGCAATGGTCGTGAGTTGGTGTAAATCATTTGGTAACTATTTAATGATTCTAAGCAAATCATCCCTCGGTTGATTACAACTGTTGACAATTGTGACACTTAGTGTTTAAATACAAAATTGATTCAAGAAATACGCAGTGGTTGTTCTGTGTAGGGTTATAATTCAATAGTTCTTTTAATGATTGGAAGTATATTCCTGTGATGTTTCTTAATTCTTGTTTGGAATGTGTCACCCACGTGTAAGTATAGAAAGTTCATGACCACTTGTTACTAATGAATCAATATCAACATACACAAAAGCTACTCTTTATAATTTATACTAATTTTGAATGATAGTAAAATAGATCCAATGACAACCTAATACTCCAGTTTAAAAAACAACCTGAAGAAGTTGCCTTCTATTTTGGTTATATGATTGTTTAATCCTGGGTATGGATAGACAATACAAATGACAAGCATAGAATTAAGAATTTCAATTTTAAGACTTCATAAAAAGATTCCATCATGGAAATATTGTAGACAATTTTGGTTTCCGTCCGAAACAGTGCGAATTCTAGTTTAAATGAAAGGTACTGATTTGGTTCCATAAAAGGTTATTCAGCAACAGGTGGAGAAAAATCCAACTGCATAAATTTAAAGACGTTTGATTTAGATAAACAGCAAAAGATGACAAAAACAAATAATATGTAATATTCGGCAGGGGTGACTCAAGATAATGTCGAAATGGGAGTGTGAGGTTAAACTCAGATTCTAGGACGAGGAAAGGATAGTTCTATCATTGTTTTTCACAAAAAATAACAAAATTTTTCATCGAAAGGGGGTCAACCCTAGAATCCCTCCCCCAATAAAAGGATTAGCCATTGTACTTTACTACAAAATAAGAAGGGTCATATCTCATACAAGAGTTATTTTCATTCCTTCCCACTTCAGTTTTGGCGACGGTGACTAAATATTGCGTAACAACCTTTTATAAAGAAATGACAGTGTGAAAGTAGCTATATTATTAATTCTTTAGCATCTTTCTGAACAATACCCCGACATACTTGACGACATATAGCAAGCACATGTATAAACTGAACGTTGATTGAATGATAATTGGCAGCTAATTACGATGGATGTGTTATTAATTTATTCCAATATCTACATTACATGATATTAGCATGCCTCTGATGGCTCTTTTTGCACGATCTAATCGCCACTAATCAACTCCAATAAATTATGACTAATTCATACGGGAGAACAGGTTTGAACATTTGGTAGTAATGGTTTCGTAATGCTTGTCCCCAGAATCTGCGCTCCCCTTGCATGTATAACTTTTATAGTGCATTTATTTGGACTGTATTTCAATGTTGAACACACTCTTAGGTTCTTCCTACCCAAAACATAGGTATAATTTGTGTTCCAATTCGGCATATTTTTGGTTTTATTGTTAGAAATGCTCTACGTATTCATATAACTATATAGTCTTTGGAATTTCAGTTGGTGTAGGTAGAACGCCTCTGATGATTCTGCCAACAAATGAAACGTGGACCATATTTATTTGGCTTACACCTTATTTGAGGAATTACGGTACAATTTTGTTTAATGGGTCTTCGTGCGAAAAGATTTCATTATTGAAAAAATCACCACTGTTTCTAATACTAAATCGATTTAGAAGAAATCTATACCCCCTTGACATGCCGTAGGAAGGAGTGTTATAAAACGCAATTCATTGAAATAAAATTTGGTTACTATTGAAAAGGATGTGCTATTAAAGTTCGGAATAATGCTAAATAGTTCCTGGTGAATTTTCAATAAGTGAAATGCACGTATTGAGGCAGTTTTAACTTTTGTTTAAGAATATAAAGTTGTTTCAAATAAACCAAGGCAAATCCCAACTTCACAAAGCGGATAAACATTTAATCATACTATTAAGCAATTCATGGAGTGCTCCGGTTTTGTTTGTTTTGGTTTTGATTTTCGTATGAGATCAAGTTTAATAAAAAAAAAAAACCAATAAATATGTCCTTTTTAGATACCAGTTGCACGTGAAAAAAAAACCATACAAATCGAAAGTATTGATGATGTTATATATTACTAAAGGATTGAGAAAATTTATCAGAGATGAACGTATCCAAAAGAAAGCTTCAATATTTGAGGAATAATGATCCAAAATCAAGTCTAGCCAGTAAGAAGCTTACATTGGCAACCTCTATCGTGATTAACTATCCTATAAATAAAAACGTGGGAGTAGGAATTCGCGGTCCAAAGAAAACACGTTCTGTTATAACAGAAAGGTCTTGGATAAACATCTCCATCCATCATTAATGTCAAAAGTTCATTTTCATTTTACCCTCTGATGCAAAAGAAATGAGAAGCAAAGAGGTATTAATGGAACAACCCAATGTCAAAAGTCAACACAAGAACAACACGAAGAAACAGACAAAACAGACAACACAAGAACATACAAAGTCAACCGAACAACACTCAAATTAATAAATAAAGGTTTATTAAATATTTAGATGAATATTTCTTGAAAATGACATGCAGAACTTGAATAAGAAGTGTAAAATCTCATACGTCTTCTTTAGGATAACATGTACTAAATGAAGCACACTACTTTCATATTTTGTTTACACTTATACAATTTATCTGTACATGTTGCAACATGTACACTATTGCAACTTGTACACAACATATACATATATGTATACACTTATTACAAAGCAGTTGTGATTGGACAAAAAATGTACGAGGTTCCGTACAAAGAAGACAAAAGCTGAGATCTTACAAACTGTAGTTATGTGCATTAGTACTGACTTGGAATATACATTAGGGAGCACTGCTACAGAAAAAAAGCATTGCCTGTATCAGGAAATGATCCGCGAAGTACTATGGAAAGTTTCTGTTATCACAAATCTTTGTTTTATCGTTAAGGTGTTGGTCGAAAGGCGTTGGTCGAAATTAGGACTTTTCGTTGAAATTTCATCTTGTACAAACAGCATTAAATCGAGTGAAAGAATAACATTGATTCGTTGCACGGGGACGAGTCCCTGTATGCACAGGTGCTTGTTTTTTTTTGTACCGCACATTGACTCTAACAAAATATTGATAGAGGGGAGCAAGTCTTTTTCGTACCGCACATTGACTCTAACAAAATATTGATAGAGGGGAACAAGTCCCTGTGCTTCATTGCAATCTTGCAATGTATAAATTTGACATTTTTTTTTTACAAATATGGTTAATGAAAGTATCGGTCACAGGTCAAAATGTGTATGAAATGTTCAATCCCGGCTATTTTATCATTTTGACCATAGAAATTACATAAACTGAAAATAATACTTTAAAATTGCAAATTTATTTTGAGGCATCATTTTTCTCCAAGTCTCATGTTTCAAGGAAATGGCGTTATAAGCGTAAATATTATTGTGACTGCTCTTGGCGTTCGGACGTTAAGTACGTTTTAGCCGCAGACATAATCTCCTTTATTACGTAATTATATACGCAATTATTTCAAGGTGCGTTCGAATTAATGACTGAAAACACGAAAGGCTGCAACAACTATATGATTAAACATTGAGGAATTTCCAGGAATATCTATTTTATTTCCAGATAAGGTTCCGCACATCGTAAATCATCATTTATCAGGCATTATTGCAGCTGACTTGCATAGAAGTTATGTCACGGATTATTTCTAAAGTGATTCTTCAAGCAAGCTTAAACTAACACGAGACAAGTTCGCTTGCACATAAATGTTTTTGATGATGCGGTCTTTTTAGTAATAAACACTTCACTATCCAATCGTCTATTGTATACATGGATTCTATTTGGCCTTTTCTTAGTTGAACTTCGAAGAAATAAAAAAACCTCTATTAATCAGAGCTAGCACATCTCTGTTTTCCAACAATGTAGTTTTGTGCCTTTTACTACTAAGCATTTGTCCATTTAGCCCTAGTTTTTTTTTATTGTATATCAAAACTACAAAAGTCGATTTAAACAACAAAGCTGAACAACAAGACCATTTTGGGATGCATGGATGTTTTTTTTTCCATCGATCGAAATAATCGTCTAGAGTTGACAATGATATATTTTGTCACGAAAGGTTCTAATGAAAGACAGTAAATTCTTAGGTTTTAGTATTTGTTGAGTCTGTGTTCTATATCTCTGCATTGGTACGCTAAATGCTATATACTAGTATATGTATACGTGTGATTTCCATATCAGTAATGTCTGTGATTTCTTCATGTCATTTTAAAGCACGGGTGTTGCCGAGTTGAAAGTATGCTTTCCACCATTCAAATGTTCTTTTTAATTTCTAGTTCAGTTATCCTCTAAGATGATAGCAACTTTGGAGTTTTCTTTGCTTCCGTTTAATTAATACTGCTAAAAAAAAAGATGTTTACTTGGCCCCAAATTATATTAACTGATGCCTTTTCATTTTTTAAGAAAATTATTTAAACTATTGACCCATTAGGCAGCAACCATTCGAAATTCTGGGGGGGGGGGGTATGGATTTTTTTGAAAAAAAAAATATTTTGTTTTCAATTTTTTGGAAAAAAAATAATAAATTGTCGTTGACCCAGAAAGAAAAGAATAAATTGTAATGGTGAGCCTGGGCTACACAGCATAAACAAAATTGTGAATAAAAAAAAATGTTTTCGGTGTCGTTAAAAAAAAAAAAAAATCTCGTCTTCGAAAAATTTTGAAAGAAATAAATTGTCGAGGGGCTAAAATTCATACCTCCCCCAGAATTTCAAATGGTTACGGCCTTAGCATACTGTTTTCCAAGCAAAAAACACAAACAAAACAAAACAAAACACAAAAAAGCAAGGTTTATACATGACTCTAAAAAGAGGTAAACCTAACCCCATATGGTAGATGCTGATATCTATTTGTTTTAGAGCAGCAGTACTATTGGCCCAATGGCTTATGTTAAGCTAGAACAAAAAAAAACAGTAAGTACAAAACAAGGTTTATAAGGTTTATACAGGAATTAACTGTCTAATGCCAATGCTACATAAGTCATTTTATGGCAGAAGAAACGTTGAATCGACCGATTCTGTGTTTTATGTATTGAATATTGGCAAGTTGTGTAACAAGTGATGAATGATGGATGCTTGAAGAATTTCCCAATCGATAACTGACTCAATATCTGTACTGGTTTGGGAATAGAAGCATGGGTAATTTCTACATATACGTATATGGATCAGAGATACTAAGGTGTATAATATATAGGCTTATTTTTTCCTGTTGGGTTGCAGATCAATACGACCCCAAACTCTGTCAACAGTTTGTGATTAACAATTCAATTTGGAACCGTATATATACATAGCAATTAGTACGTCTGGTCGTTTTGTTTCTTTTCTATTTGAATAATAATTAAATGACCCCGGCATATCCAATAATTCGCTCCAGTAAGTAATAAGATTAATTGCGAATTAAGAAAAGCCAAAAGGGGACGAAACAAATTAAGAGTAACGACGTTCTCCTATGAGCCATCATTAGAGTGATGGATTTTTTTCTGGTAAATACAATTGTTTACTTAGTCATTTTTATGGTAAAAAAATCTACAGGCCATTTCACTTTGAGATATGTCGACTTATCATGATTTAGTTTAAAAGTAGAACCAAACAACACAACGAAGGATAGTCTTATAAAATATCCAACCGTTGTCTAAGCTGCGGTTTATATTTGGTAAAACGTAAATGTGCATGCCTCTCTTTCCGTATAAAGCTTATGTTAATAATGTTGTACATCGGGTTTGAACAAAATCCCCTTACCAAATGCCCATAATCAGAAAAGGCCAATACGCACAATACGCTGATTCAGCAAATTCAAAAGAAACCAACTTTGACAACAAAGAAATTAATTAAATCTTTCTTTATAGTTATGACCGTGTTCGTTTTGTTATTTGAAACAGTGTTTGGACATATGGGATTCGTCTGAAACTATATAAAGTATTTCTCTATGTAAATTGTCCTCAGTAAAGTTTGATCACGCTACCAAATGATTGGTTACTTGCTTTGTTTTTGGAGCTTTGTGCGTTTTAAGAATTAGACAAAGGGAAAATCAATTGATCATCTTTAACAGATTAAAGCTAGAAATGGCTTTACCCTCGCCATCAAAGCAGCATTTTAATATTGGTAAATGATAGTGTCTACAAACAGCATTCCCTTGGCTAACTATCAGCTATATGTAATCAATGGTTTGTTAATCCTCGAAGGAACTATTTGGGTTCATCTTGGTTACGTAATGTTAGCGTGGAAATAATCAATTGTATTGCTCATTATAAAAATAACACTTGCCTAAGGCGAGATGGATCCATACTTGCTATTACTGCAAACCTGAAGTTGACTTTTTAACATTTTTTTAAAAAGTACATAATTCATTTAAGGCGAACTAGAATACGAATTAATATATATATGGGTTTCTTCGAACTTGGAATTGATTCGAACATAATTGATTTGTTTCCGTCTGTTAATAAAATTTTCTATACAATGTTATTTGATGTTTTTGTTTTGTGTAGGAGGAATAATTTATTGTGTTTATTTTGCTCGTCCCTAATATCATTTGCCACCTTACCTTTTTATAAGCAAAATAAAGCAAAGGAATCGTCATAGGCATTTAAAATCTTGAAATACAAGCTACAAAGACTAAACCATGCCTAGACGCACATCAAAACGCATAACTGTCAATTAAGTTAAGTTTTGTGGCACCTTAGCCATGAGAACGCCAAAAGACAATACAAAAAGAACAGACAGAAAGATATACTTTTGATGGTAAGAGTTAATAGTCATGATAGTGTTTTCTTATAAGAACTATTTGCAATTACATCGATATCTGGGGGTCACCTACAAGACAGCGAACAGCCGGCAACCACTGGTCTAGTTGATGGATGCTTTTGTTTTTATTGCAGATTTTCAAATTGCCTTTGGTGTATAAATGTGTTTTATGTAAAATTATTCCGCTTATCTGTATCTTATCATTTACCTTTTTTGTTTTTTACAGAAAATGGCGTAGATAGCGGTAGGTCAAACTGACATTCATCATGGACGTTATGGAGGAGGAGGAAGATACCTCACCCTTCGTTCTCTTTACACGAGAGTCCCTGTTTAATATTCAGCAGAATATCACTGAACTCAAGGCTATCAAGAGGGCAGATAAACAGGCGGCAGAGGAGGGGGAGGAGGAGGAGTTACCTCATCATGAGGAGGAACCCACGCCAAATCCTAAATTTGAGCAAGGAAAGAAACTACCAAGAGAGTTATTGGATGAATTTCCTCCAGAATTTACTGGTAAACCCATTGAAGATCTTGACGAATACTACGACGCACAAATGGTAGGTCAAATACCTCTAGCAATGAAAGTGTTTCCCCTTGATGCTCCTTTGTGTTATTTGCTTTAAAAAGTCATTTAGTGAAAAGACCTTTAATTAAGAACTTTAATTTTAATTCCATTTTGCTTTATAGTCTGAAATGTAGGTCTGTATCAAATAAATACTAGAGCACTATTTGCCCTAATAAATAAGTCTTCCGGAAAATTGAGGATCAAATGTCTTTTGAAGTTCATTGCGATTTCTATAGAACACATTAATATTAGTTTCACTTGAATTCTTCTTTCTTGAATTAGCCATATCTAGAAATTCCTTGTTTGCATTTGTTCAATTGCAAAGTAATAGCAAATTATCGACAATTGAAATGTAATTTGGTCTCTTATGTTGATAAAAAAGAACTGTTTCTTTTGCATTAAGAAACTTTTGAACCAGTAGACTTACATATAATATATGAAGGAACACCCAAAATATATATTTCAATTATATTGAATATATTGCATCCATTCATATTAAAAAACCAAGAGCGTAAGTACGTCAAATTTTAGGACACCAAATACATGTACATTATTAAACTGGGATCTTTAATCTTAAATGACCAACACATTTGTAAGATTTTTATTTAAAGTATAGGGACAGGAATGCCATAAATTTGCTAAGACTTGAAACTAACATGCAAACAAACCAAGTGCATCAATTCAATTGAATCTAAAGTATAAAGACACGAAAATCATTTACAAGACTTGAGTCTTTATTTATCAAGAGACCAATTGCAAAATATTTGTTATACATGACTTTTATCTTAAATATGAAGATCTCAGACATATTTTTAAAAAGCCCATCGCATGAACTAAAACGACTGATTTTTTTTTCAAATATTAAAAATCGAACTCATTAGTTATAACGACCGTCTAGCCACTTGTCATTAATGAATTAGTTTTCTGCAGTTTATATAAATGTTCGATCACATCATATCCTGTTCAGCTAGCTACTGACATTATATCACTAATTCTTTAATGTCACGTGTTTCTTTCAGACCTTCTGTGTGATTGGCAAGGATAAAACCATCTACAGATTTAGTGCCACTGACGCCCTTTTTATTCTAAGTCCATTCAATCCATTTAGAAGACTAGCGTTATATTTGTTAGTTCATCCATATCCTTTTATAACTATCTGCATGTATGTATGTGGTTGTACAATGTGGTAGTTCCATGTGTTTTTAATAGCTAAAGCATCTAAATTTATATCCAATCTGCTTCTCGGCGGTTTGACAAGAGTTTTCTGGTTTTCTTTGGACCCACGAAGTCGTTCTATGTGACATTATTATATAACTTAAGACGATTCTTGCGTATTACATGTCAATAAGATTTATTTCATCAAAATGATTTTGAGAAGACGAGACAGTCATGATACTGTTTTTATCGATGTAAAATTAATTTCTTAATTCATGGTGTTTTAGTAGTCTGATCCAAGAAAAAAACGTCTTTAGGTTATGAAAATTTCCTTGATCAAGTTCTTTGATATGTCATTTTAATCCAAGGTTCTTGTTCCAAGATAACTTATGACTTTATTTTTTTTTCATTTACGATAGTAGTGGGCACTTAGTGTTCGGGTCCGTTCGTCCGTCCGTCCAAAATGGTGCGATATGGGGCATTATGTCTTTTTGACATAATCTTGCTTTCAATTAAAGGTTGTTGTCTTCAGAAAGTTTTTGGCCTTTCATTTTTATGTAAGTAAATTTCTTCGGTCAATTTTGGCTTTTCCTTTTTAGCTCACCTGGCCAAAGGCCATGTGAGCTATTGCCATCACTTGGTGTCCGTCGTCGTCGTCGTCCGTCTCCGTCGTCGTCGTCGTCGTCGTTAACTTTTCTTCAAACTTCTTCTCCTCTGAAACGGCTGTACAGATTCAAACCAAATTTGGTCTGATGGTACCTTAGAGTATCACCCACAGAACTGATGTGGGGATTTTTGATTCGTCGAAAAACATGGCTACCGTTGCTAAAAATAGACCAGGGGGGTCAGACAACTGTTTTTGGCTTGTAAATCAAAAAGTATAAGAGATAGATGAAATCTGATGCCACCCTACTGCTTCAGCATTAAAAACTCTACTAAAGTCTCCATTTGGTCCAAGTTGTCAGATGACCACTTATAGGGGTTACAGCCCCTTAAAGGTGAAAAATAGCATTTTTTCATGTTTTTGCCCTATAGTATGAAAACTATTGCAGATAGAGAGAAGCTGTTGCTTGCTTAAATGTTCAGCTAATTTAGCTGTACTAAAGTCTCCATAGGGTCGAAGTTGTCAGATGACCCCTTATAGGGGTTACGGCTCCTAAAATGATGTTTTTTCATGTTTTTGGCCTATAGAATGAAAACTATAGCAGATTGAGAAAAGCTGTTGCTTGCTTAAATGTTCAGCTCATTTAGCTCAACAAAAGTCTCCATAGCGTCGAAGTTGTCAGATGACCCCTTGTTGGGGTTTTGGCCCCTGAAATAATGTTTTTTCATGTTTTTGGCCTATGGAATGAAAACTATTGCAGATAGAGAGAAGCTGTTGCTTGCTTAAATGTTCAGCTAATTTAGCTGTACAAAAGTTTCCATAGGGTCGAAGTTGTCAGATGATCCCTTATAGGGGTTACGGCCCCTAAAATTACGTTCTTTCATGTTTTTGGCCTATGGAATGAAAACTATAGCATATAGAGAAAAGCTGTTGCTTGCTTAAATGTTCAGCTCATTTAGCTCTACAAAAGTCTCCAAAGGATGGAAGTCGTCTGATGACCCTTAATCGGGGTTACGGCCCCTAAAATAACCTTTTTCATGTTTTTGGCCTATAGAATGAAAACTATAGCAGATAAAGAAAAGCTGTTGCTTGCTTAAACGTTTGAATTGTAGGATTGAAGTTGTCAGATGACCCTTAATAGGGGTTACGACCCCTTAAATAACGGTTTTCATGTTTTTGGCGTATAGAATGAAAACTATAGTAGATAAAGAAAAAACTGTTGCTTGCTTTAATGTTCAGCTCATTTAGCTCTACAAAATATAGGGTTGACATCAAGACCAGGTGAGCGATTTAGGCTCCTGGGAGCCTCTTGTTTTTCTAAGATTGTTGCTTTTAGTGAGCTTTTGGCATTTAATCCAATAAAGTTAACCAAGGGTGTTGATTTTTTCCATTATAAGCTTTTGATTTTTCTTCTTCACTCATGGTTGTTGTTTTCAGTAAAAATTAAGCATTTCCGTACGTTTAATCCAAGGTTTTAGTCTTTAGTACGCTTTTGAATCGTCTTTTTAATTTAAAGTGGATGTCTCCGGTAAGCTTTAAGCCTAAATGCATTTCTTTTTATTAAAGGTGTTGTCTTCAATAAGTTTTTGGCCTTTCATTTTAATCCAAATAAATATCTTCGGTATATTTTGGCTCTCATATTTTTAACCAAGGCTGTTGTTTTCAGAAAGCTTTTGATTTCTTTTATCCAAGGCTGATGTCTTAAGTTAACTTTTGACAACAACAACAAAATATCTAGGGTTCATTGTGCATCTTCGCTTTGACTGCATGCACATTTTAAAGTTGCCCAGCAGATGCAAGACATGTAGCGATTGAGATCAGCTTACTTAATGCTTTGTAATGTGACTTTGGGATTATGAACAGCGATTAAGACATGATTAAGGCAATTTGCTATGCCTTATTGTATATCAATATATTGGAATGTTGTGTAATGTGTGTTTACTTCATATCCTTTTTATTAAACAATTTGTAATGATACTATGCTTGTTCTGTCTGTCATAGTTTGCATTTTGATTCCTTAACTTGCATCACTCTTTTTAATGCCCTTGTTATCATCACCATCATAGTCAACTGTGTTTTCATGGCCATGCCTGAGGACAAATCCTACGCAGACATCGTAGAGTAAGTACAGATTATATTAAGGAGCATATTGAGTATACCTTGTGAAAGAAGTAAATAATTACCAAAGAGACAGGGGCATTGGAACCTCCATAAAACATGAGACAAAACCGGGAGCTACTAAATTAAAACATTGATAATATGAAAGAAAAACACACAAAAAAATAAAGTATCAGTCACGTAAGGGACCGACCATTTAACTTGAAGGGGGGGGGGCGCCTTGTTTTTTTTCCTAAAAAAATATTCTGAAAATTATTTTTGATGAAAAAAAAATATTTTGACAGCAGAGGGTACGAAAAAATATATTCTGGAGAAGGATTTGTGCCATAAAAAATAATGATAAGAATGAAAAAAAAATATTCTGTCGCGACACCTTCGAAAAATAAATATTTTGTCCGCGCTCTGCGTGGAAAAAAATTTCTGACCAAAACAAAAAACCAAGCCTCCCCCCTTTCAAGTTGAATAGTCTGTCCTTAAGAATCAGGTAAATTGCCTAGATGTGGGGGTACATGAAGTAAAAAACACAAAACTTTGATAATGAAATTTAATTTAAAAAAATACCCAAAATAAAATAATAAAAATTGATAAAAATTCTGAGTCATCTTGCCTCATTAAGATATTTATTATCATTAGAAATTTTGTTGAATTATACAGTAAAAAATTCCAGGAAATTTTCCCGCAAATTATTTGTCTATATGTAACCAGTCAAAATTATCTAGAAATTAACACATTTTCAAAAGTAAATACGTGTTGGAATTTTTGTTTGTATCAAAATGAATGCATCTGAGCCAAAATAGCCAAAATGAAAAAAAATGATGCGAGCCCCTGTCTGACCTTTTTATAGAATACCAATAAAGTTCATAAAAAGAGCAATATATGAATCTGATTTTTTTAGATCAAATAAGTAAATGTAAATGATCTTCATATAAATCCTAAAAAACCATTTCTAAATTCTGTTAACTTTATAATTGTATTTCAGGTCTGTATTTACAGCCATTTATACTTTAGAAGCAGTAGTCAAAATAACGGCGAGGGGCTTTATCTTAAAACCGTATACATACCTAAGAGACTTATGGAATTGGCTAGATTTCTCTGTCATTACGTTAGCGTGAGTATAAATTGTATGCTTGTTAGTGTGGATTTCTAGAATTTAAGATATTGCAATATATATAATTGTTGGTTCAAATTACAAAACATTCATTCAGTTTTAGATATTGCAGTCAAAGTCAAAGTGATTGTTTCATTTTTTTTTTATCAAAGAAAAAAAAAATCAAAATTTATCGTGTTCAAATTGAAAGCACTAAATATCCTGAAATTAAGATTCAAAACATTTCTAAATATTTGTGTGAAATAAAGAAAAAACACTTTAGATGTTTTTTTTTGTGCAAAATATTCATAAGTCTCTTTCTCTTGATTTATCAATATATGAAAACATCTCATAACGTAAATTACTGACACTGAGATTGATAATAAAACGGAGGCAAAGTTTGAAAAAAAAATGATTACTTAACCTTCATGTAAAGAGAAACATATATATAGAAGGTCTGTAATGACACCAAATATGTCTTACTTGTCAAGTTGATATTGAGCTTTTATGATAATTAGCATCGTTCGAAACCCACGGCTGACTCCAATGCGTACCTATTCCCGGAAACCCACGGCTGAATCCGATGCTACCTTACTCCATCACAGGGGTAAGGTACGCATCGGATTCAGTCGTGTACTCCCGGAAACCCACGGCCGAATCCGATGCGTACCTTACTCCATCACAGTCGTGGGTTTCCGGGAGAAAGGTACGCATCTGAGTCAACCGACGATGGATGTTACGCCAGTTATGTCTTTATTAAAGCACGTGTTGAGCAAAAATACGCCTTTATGTTTTGGTGTTATTAATGGAGATAAGGTTATATGTGTAGTATATATAATGATGAATTGTAGACTTATGGTCTTGTCTCTATTAATTATTAACTGATTGTTTCAATGCACTGTGCCATATTTTTCAATTCTAACAAATAAAATAATGATATTCACTTGTTAATATCTTGATCATTTATTTCCTTTAAAAAAATCACTTTACTTGAAATAGGAAAAATGCATGGTACCAAGAATTTTTTGCTTTGCACTTTCAAATAATCATTTTATTATGATCTGATATATAGTTCTTCTTTCCTTTTGTTATCCCTGAGCCCAACGGAGCATTTGGTTCGTTCGTAGGTTCGTTTGTAATGGTTTTTGTTTTGTCAATAATTTGGGAACGAAACATAAAAAAGGGATGATATTTGGTCAGTGGGTACATCGTTGATGGTAGTCAGCATCAGTCGTACCAAAATTAAGTGACCTTGACCTATATTTTCTGCATGAATGACTCAGGTTAAAGTTTTGGTTAAGGTATATATCTCAGCAAATGCTAGTGATAGAGAGGTGATATTTGGGCAGTGGGTACACCATGGATAGTAACCAGCATCCGTACCAAAATTAAAGTGACTTTGACCTATATTTTCTGCATGAATGATTCAGGTTAAAGTTTTGATAAGGGTCCATATCTCAGCAACTGCAAGTGATAGAGAGATGATATTGGGGCAGTTGGTACATCTTGGATAGTAACCAGCATCTGTTCCAAAATTAAGCGTCATTGACCTATATTTTCCGCATGAATGACTCGGGTTAAAGTTTTGGTAAAGGTCCATATCTCAGCAACTGCGAGTGATAGACAGATGATATTGGGTCAGTGGGTGCATCTTGGATAGTAACCAGCATCCGTACCAAAATTATGTTACCTTGACCTACATTTTCTGGATGAATGACTCGGGTTAAAGTTTTGGTTAATTTGCATATCTTGGCAACCCCAATTATTAGAGGAAAGATATTTGGAAAGTAGGTATATTTTGGATAGTAATTGACATCTGTTCCAGATTTTGGTCACCTTGACTTACCATTTTAGGTAACGGGCGAGAGGATTAGCTGTCGTGTGCGACTTTGTAGTTATAACCTTTTGCTTTGTATTTTCTTTGTTTGTTAAAATATATCCTATTGCATATTATGTCATTTGTTATCACGAAATTATCTTTCAGAATATACATAGAGAATGTACGGAAAGTATGACAATGACGATTTGTGGTTTGTCAAAGAAACGCATATATTTTCTTTTCAGCTTATTTAAACCTGAATGTTTAATGTATTTTTTCTCAGATATACATTTCAAAATTCTTCTACCATATAAATTTCATGCAAAAAGTAACGTTATTTCAGTGTAATAAATAGAATTTCTGCTACGTTATTTTTTTCTCGCAGTCCTAAACTTTGCATGTTACTTTTTAATCCAATTAAAATTACATACGTTCCTTTTTACTCACATTAAACATTAGATACGTTACTTTTTTTACTCACATTAAACATTACAAATGTTACTTTTTTTATCACATTAAACGTTACATACGTTACTTTTCATTCGCAATTAAACGTTACATACGTTACTTTTTCTACTCACATTAAACATTTCGTTACGTTACTTTTACTCACACTTAACGTCCTGTTATTTCAGTTACGTTACCGAAATCCTTGGTGACATCATAGGTAACCTAGCAGCCATAAGAACATTCCGTGTACTTAGAGCAATTAAAACAGTGGCTGTAGTACCAGGTATTATATTTTGATAGTTCTGTGTCCGTCTGTCTTTGTATAAAACCAATACTTCAAACAATCATTTCAGATATATAACGATGGGCGTAGACCTGGGTAACCTTTCTGCACTTAGAACATTTAGAGTGCTTAGAGCTCTTAAGACGGTCGCTGTGATACCAGGTATTTGCTGAGAGAACGTTGTGTTTCCAAATTGCAAACCACATATTTTATCCGCCACCCATACCCCCACCAACTAAACCAACTTGCATATCTCAAATTTGATTGTTTAAAAGATAAATCATTAATAATTCTTTTTTTTCTATTTTTTTAACTTGGAAAAAAATAGGAGAAATTGGAGACAAATAATCATTTGATTCCCATTTTTTCTGTACAATAAGTCACTGATAACATTCTTTAATACCAAAATGACGTATAATTTGTGGTTTGCATTTTCTGCACAACGAGCGAGTGTTGCACCCAACTTAACCGTTAGCACCCCTTGTGATTTAACGTCTCATTCACTTTAGCACTTTAGTAGATTCACCACAGTAGACATTTTGCATGTGGACTTTACCAACTAACTTAGAGTTTTCCCGCCACTAACATGTGATTGGTGAGTTACTAACAACACATTGATTGAAATGCACGGAGGCCTTTATTTTTAGACGCTGAATTTGCAGCACATATATCTTCTTAGTAATAAGAAGGTTGGCTGCTTCACCAAAGAATTATTTTGCAATTTCATTATTTGCAATATTTACATTCAATTATTTAGCACTGAGACATGTTTTATTCTTTTAATTTGATGTGATTTTTTCATCTTTTTTTTCATTTAAATGAATATAGACTTTAAGAAGCGTGAATTAACTTAAAATTCTCTGTGAATAAGGTTTAATAATATTTAAGGCACATTAGCCAAGAGCAGCTCTTACCAAATTTTGACCTCGTATGTTAGTTAGTTCCAATAGTTTTCCATGTGTTTAGTACCTTGACATCGTGCATTAAAGTCTACCTCTTTTGTATGTAGTGGTGTATAAGGTTTCGTCTTCTTCGATTTTGTAGTCATGTACAGTAAGTTCCTCGATTCCTCTTTAATGTGTGTAGTAACGTTCAATAAAGTCTTCGTTCACTTGGAGTGACGTACAGTTAAGTTCTCCTCGAATTTCAGAGATGTAAAGTCAGAAAGTCTTTCTCGATTTTTAGCAACGTACACTAAAGTCTTCCTCGCTTTTAATTAAAGTGCAGTAAATTCATTGCCCGTAGCTACAATTGCACTGTCCCGGATGTCGGACTAACGGATTTTTCCACCCCTGTATAATTGCTTACCAAATAGTGGCGCACAGTAAAGTCATTCCAGATTTTTAGTATTCCTTTTATGTACTGTAAAGTCTTTCTCGATAGTTAGTAACATACAGTTTTTTCGAATTTTCATAAAGTCTTTCTCGATATTGAGTAACGTACAGTTTATTCAGGCTTCCTCGAAGTTAAGATATGTAAAGTCTTTCCCGATAACGTACAATTTATTCTCCCTCGAATTTTAGATACGTAGAGTCTTTCTCGATATTTAGTAACGTACTCTTTATTCTTCTTCGATCTTAAGATACGTAAAGTCTTTCTCAATATTTTGTTATTTCTTCCTCGTTTTTAGATACATAAAGTCTCATTCAATTCCTGTTCTTCCTGTGTGTAGCCATGTACAGTAAAGTCTTCCTTTATTTTCAAAGTGACGTTCAGTATAGTTTTCCTCGATTCCTCTTCTACTCTTTGTAGTGACGTCTACCACTTAATCCTTGCATGTAACATTCGGTTTCTAGACGAAAAAATAAATCTTTTTGATATATTGTTACAAATAATATTGGCTATTTTTTCTTAAAAAGATTCAAGTTAATGAATTCATAACCTAAAAATAAAATACTGACTATAGGTGATATTTATACATGCATGATAGGCATCCATAGCATCCATGAGACAACGGCAACAAATTTAAACGAAAAACAGCTCACAGAACAGTTTTTGGTGAAGTCTGGGCTTCTCGGGATGATAAGAAAAAATAAAGAACTATTTTAAGTAACGTTTGTTCGGCCATGATTTTTTTAAAGGAAGGGGTTTATATTTATTGTAAACTATGGATGAGAATAATATGGATGTTCTTGCTACATTTTAAATGGAGTTTTACGCATCATCTGTATGCAAAATAATGTTTTGTTTCTTATGACATGATTGATTGAACTCACAATTTGACATTCTGTCCATTTCGAGTCATTGGATCGTTGGGCTTCAAATAGCTATACCTTGTTACAAATATCAGCTTTCTAACTGCAGTCTATGCTCATTTTGTTTTTAAAATTCATTTTTCAGAATTGTCATTTTATCTTCATATACACTTAAGTTTTACATTTCTTTTATAGTAATATTTATATTACACGTCGTTTTCTATGATATAAAAGTTCTTAAGTCTAACTTACATTTGAGATATGAGAAAAGAAATCAATTTGTTAACATCTTTTTCATGGTTTCATATAAATTATAATGTTGTTTGTGACATGTTTTGACTAAAGCATATTAAAAATAAGACCGTAATTATTAATAAACTTATTTTGTTTTTGTATGCAGGGTTGAAAACCATAGTGGGTGCCTTACTCCAGGCCGTTCGAAACCTGCGAGATGTCATAATTCTCTCAATATTTATGTTGTCCATTTTTGCCTTGATCGGAATGCAGTTGTATAGTGGAGCCTTGAGACACAAGTGTGTCCAATGGGCTCTCAACGAGAATGGCACCAATGATTTGAATATGACTGACGATGATTTCTTCGCATGGATCAATGATGAAGGTAGGTTAGGATACTGTTATGTGGTTCACGAAGGCCGTTCCAGAAAATGCCATGTGCCCCCTTTCCGAGTAAGTCACATTGTTTGAATCTAACACATATAAAACAAATTAAGAAATTAGACTAAACCTATATTCTTTAATAAAACTCTTTTTAAAGTTCATCCCGCCTATACATAAAATGAAAAATGTCTTCAAGTTATAGTATTTTCATGAACAGTAACGAAATCATGTACTGTCTCTGATGAGCTTTCTATAGACGGGATGAGAGTCAAATGTTCTACTTTGTCTTGATAAAAAAAAAAATGTAGATGAAACCATTGAAATCTATAATCGAGGATCTAGTTTTAGGTATTTGTCATGTTAAAATTTACCATTCCATGACCTAGTATATATACATGTATGTCTACATATTATGATTAAGTCGTAAATAATTTTCTTTTTTGATTTGTATTGTACTTACTTCCAGTGGCAGATCCAGAGGGGGTTCAGAGGATTGCTACCCCCCAACCCCCTTCATGTTTTTTTTTAAAACTTTTATCTAGATTTTTTTGAAAATCGCCTTTCCTTCCACAACTCTATAGGCAGAACCCCCTTTCAAAAGTTTCTGTATCCGACCCTGCACTGCATTCTTGCTTCTTTAAAGTTACCATCTGCTTCTTATCATTCGTACATGTATCTTTATTTTAGCCAACTGGGAAGTAAAGGGTGGCGATGAATTTACGATGTGTGGGAATTCAACAGGAGCTGGGTATGCATTAGTCTGCAAATATAGATTTATGAAATATATCTTTTACTAAGATTCTACACCAGTAGTTTAATAATAATATGAATAAGTTCAAACATAGTTTACTTTTATTAGTAGGTATATTGTAAATAATTTGACTGATCGTTCTAGACAACGTGAACTGCCAAAGCTACATAATAAACCTTTAAATTACCTAAAATATATTTGATTTTGCTCAACGTTTAATCATTTAAACCAGTAAGAATTATGGTGTTGAACACGAAAGAAGACCAACGACAACGAGGGATATTTTCAGATTTATATTTTACTGCTCAAATATGTGCAAAACAGTTGCCTTTACCTTCTTGCTCCAAGCTCTATGGTAAATTTTTGTTTTATTTTTCATTTTTTCATTTCATAGAAAATGCACAGAAAATCACACATGTGTAAAAACGACCCATTCCAATCCAAACTACAACTATACACATTATGACAATTTCGGAGTAGCCTTGCTGTTATCCTTTAGACTGATGACACAAGATTACTGGGAAAATCTTTACCAACTGGTATGTATGACAGGGGTTTGCTACATTCTGGTATGTTCAAGACCTATTGCAATTCATTGAACTAGGGATATATTGTTTTGCCAAGAGTGATAGGAGTCTCTTTCAATTGTTAGGTGACCCCTCATAGTTGCAATTCAAATCAAGAGGAAATGTTAATTAAAATGATAACCATGTAAACTCGATCTTGTTTAGATGAACCCAACAAATATTTGTCCACACAGAAAATACTTCCAGAGGCTTTAGTATCGTTCATAATTTGAAACCGTCATCAATACTATATAAATAGCAATAAAGTTTTAAAGCCTTTGAGGAATAAGATTTGTAAAGAATGTGGGCGACCTTTTATTGTTTCACGTCTGCTCATAATTTTTTTTAATGACTTTCGTGTTGTTTTAATGTCTATACTGACTTTTCCTTGGCCTTTTCGGACTTACGGCATTCGTGTGTTGGGATTTATTATTATTATTTTTTATTTTCCTCTTAAACTTCGTTGGTCAAAGATCCGGTTTACCAACACTCTTGCTAACAAATTTTCATATTCATATACATGTATAATGATTATATTTCAAATATTACTTTAAGGTCAATACCTATAAAGCACATGTGAATGAATAAAGTTTGTTTCCTAATAGTATCTCAAGCTTGTTATACTAATTTCATTTCAGATTCTAAGAGCGGAGGGTCCATGGCATTGCTTATACTTTTTGATAGTTATATTTCTTGGTTCATTTTACTTGGTCAATCTAATTTTGGCCATTGTCGCCTCGTCGTATGACGACACACAGAAGCAGGACCAGGCCGACGCCGAACAGGAGGAGCTCGAGAAAAAGGTAAAAATCCGGGCACTTTTAGCACTCGTAAACTGATGCCCTGTTTTTTTTTCCAAGTGAATGATGATTGAAAGCTTGTTACATTAACTAGTGGATTTATATTTATAATGGTGTTACAAATTACATTTTCTTTATATTTTTACTCTCATGGGTGAATACTGTTTTAAATTGTTTCTTTCTGAAAAGAGACTCAGATTGAATCTTAAAAAATGCTATTTAAATGAGTGAACCATGAAAGATAAATTTCTTAAAAATTGTCCTGTATAGTCAGGCAGGGAAGAAAGTATATAACTGCTCTTAAATAATGTAAACTTTAAATTGAATTGCATTTTTGGTTGCCATGCAGATATTTCAATATTCGAAACTGGGGCATTAAGTTTTATTTCCTCGGTCCAAAAGTGATGTTGTGTTAGTATTTTAATGAAGATTATTTTCATAGAAATATATAGAAAAGAAAAAAGAAAAAGACGAACAGGTATATGGTTTTGAACTCAAATCTTGTGATAAAATTAACCAACTTACTTTTAAATATTTTATGAAAAGGCTTATAAATGTAACTAGCTTTGATATTTAAACTTAAATGCTAACACTTCGTTTGCTTGGTGGCATTTGATATGCTAATTATTGGCTATTAAAAGTTCTCTATACAAATTTCATATTAAGGGCAATGTTTATGATGAAATAATGAAACAGGTAAGTTATGGGTAAGACTCTGTGTTGCCTTATTTAACCAATCACGAGCTTAGTGTGACTCAGATTCCGCCACATTGTAACACAGGCGTTAATCAAAAATGACAAATGAAAAGATCCGGCTTCAATTTAGGTACACAAGCTTTTAAAACCGGAATAAATTCAGTACTTTACTGAAATATTTGTCATCCTTAACAACCCTCACGCTTAATGATTTTATTTAAGGTTATAATTCAAATGTTAATCAATTTTAAGATTATTTAGTATCAGCGGGAAAAGGTTCCCATACTTTTACGTTTCATAGGCGCGTTCGTAATTACCATCTAGTCAATCTGGGTAGATATTTTTTTCTGAAAAGAAAAGCGTGGTATTGTTTTGTATGGATCAATATTATCTACTCTGTCTCAACGAATAATAAAGTAAGTTCGGGAAACCCAGATTTATATTACATTACCCGGAAAGTTCATGTTCCATGTAAACGATTTTTTTTGGTACCAAACTAGGTGTATATTTCGAACGCAGGCTATTTGTGAGATTTGTTTAAATGCCGTTTCACTCCCCTCAAGAACTCATCCCCCCAAAAAATAAAATTTGATTTTTCATACAAGTTTGTTTATACTGAACATTTCGAGATTTTTCCAAAGTGACAGGGTATTTAGGTTTGCAATTAGTGTATTCTCTTGATTCAAAATGATGTTTAAGTACAATGCAGTCCTATAACTTAAATATGTGTTCAGGCCTTTGTCTCTTTTTTTCACAATTGGACCAAGGAATTACATAGATTGGACATTGTTACTTTTTCAAGTCAAGTTTTCAAGTAAACTTTATTTGAAGTCGGACATACAAACAATAAACATAAGCTCTGTAGAGCTTTTAAAACCGACTAAATGTACATTTATGTCTTATTTCAAAACCCATTTTTCAAGATATACGTATTTATAATCTGTATCCTATTTTGTCCTTTATGACAGATTTTGTTGTAATGGGTTTAGTAGAAAATCACAGGTACTTGTGGACAGGATCATGTGGGGAGCCTCAAAATTTTCTCTTTAAATGATTTTTTTAAGAGGAGTGACATTAGGAAATAAAAGAATATATGGGTTACTCAAATTAGGGAGGTTACTCAAAACGCGGAGCTTTCCGAAGCACCGCTTTTAAGTAACCCCCCTAATTTGAGTAAAGCTCCGCATTTTAAGTAACCCATATATTCTTTTATATCCTAAGGTCACTCCAAATTAGGGGGGTAACTCAAAAAGCAGAGCTTCAGGAAGCTCTGCTTTTTGAGTAACCCCCCCTAATTTGAGTAACCCATATATTCTTTTATATCCTAAGGTCACTCCTCTTAATAAATCATTTAAAGAGATAATTTTGAGGCTCTGCTTTTTGAGTTACCCCCCTAATTTGGAGTGACCTTAGGATATAAAAGAATATATGGGTTACTTAAAAAGCGGAGCTTTACTCAAATTAGGGGGGTTACTTAAAAGCGGTGCTTCGGAAAGCTCTGCTTTTTTAGTACCCCCCTAATTTGAGTTATCCATATATTCTTTTATATCCTAAGGTCACTCCTTTTAAAAAAAAATCATTTAAAGAGATAATTTTGAGGCTCCCCACAGGATCCTGTCCACAAGTACCTGTGTTGAAAATAAGTTTAAAATTCACATTCAAATTTGATGGGAGAAATGGTTTCAAATGAAAGATGTTGAGGCGCATGCAAAAATGTCTGAATATTGACTTAATTTCAACTATTTGAATGAGAAATAAGAAACCACAAGCTTTTAATCACAAACACAAAATGAAAAAAATATATATTATTCAGCAGCTCACTTCACACATTGATCAACCCAATGCCATGTTTTACACCAAAGATGTTGCATAACAATTGTATCATTCTAATTGAACATGTGAATCATTCAGACATTGTTCCTGGATTTTGATTAGATTGATAATTATGTAACATAATATTGTACATTACCTTGTAGCTTTAATATGTTTAATGCATATTTAGATTATATAAATTTTACATCTAGGAATTCAGAAATTAATTGTAATTAAGCATATAGTAATAAAAATACAAATTTTTTTCATGATCTCAAATTCAAATACAAAATTTTATTATAGTTCAAGTTAAACCATTTATATTTTTACATTCATACAATGTGTATAAAATTAAATGATCATGAACATAAAAGAGACTATTAAAGAAATGTACATTTTTCAATCATGATCATGCAAATATGAGTAAATTTATTATTGAGTTTGAAACATAACTTTATAATTTGTTTTACCTGATTTCTAGACAATCAGTTATGAAGTAAGAAGACAACTTCATAATACAGTGAAGTTAACTGTTGAAAATTGAATATAATACTTAAGGTTTTCCAGCCATGAATTATGTAATAGAAGTTTTTTTTCCAGATACAATAAGATACATTATGTAATATACATGTACATGTGTATCTACATGTTTCTTTGATAACAATGTAGCTATTCTGAGCTAGATTTTAAAACATTTTTGTATATACATTGTACATGTACAGAAAAAAGCTAGTTTAGAATAAAATAATATTAAGGGCTATTCCAGAAATAAATGTATGGGGGGTCGGGAAGCACTTTTTTGTATACCCACCATGCATAAAATTTTAATTTTTTTCCCTTAACGTTGAATTTGAGAAATATCTAAAAATACCACCACCCATACAATTTTATTTAAAGTGCCTTCCGACTCCCCCATACAATTAATTCTGGAATAGCCCTAAGTAAACATTGCAGACAAAATATACTGTATAATCATTTATTTTCATGGGGATAAAATTTCGTGGTTAAGAGCACAAAACTGCATTGTAGGTGACAAATTTTCATGGATTTTCAATATTGAAGTACATTCTTCAACTAAATACTTTATATTCGAGGGGATTTAATTTCGTGGATTTCTAATACCCACAAAATAAACGAAATTAAATCCCCCATGAATATTTCTGCTTCTACAGTAGTACAGATTATGTTACAGTACATGTAAATATTCAATTGTAAATGTACATGTGCCGTGCCATGTACAGTCATAAACATATGTTTTTATACTGCAGATAATTTTAAAAACTTTTTTGACAATTTCATAAGGAATTTATTTTTCTTAATTGAAATGTTCCAAAATCGCACATGTACATGTGTTCTGACATCAACTTTACACTTATAATTTTTTTCCTATCTTCCAAATGACTAATGTTCTTACACTATTTATTACATTTATTTTTAGAAAGAACAAGAAAGACATGAAAATGAAAAGAAGGAGCTTATTGAGATGCTCACAAAGAGCCCTTCAGATATCACTGGAAGTATACATGACCCGGATCCAAACGATGATGAACGAGGCTCAGTTAAATCTGAGAAACCCAGCGCTGTTGAGAATCACCTGAGTGTGTCTAAGGTAAATCATGCATTAAAATGACCTGCTTACATTGTAAGTGTGCCATGTGTGTTAAAATGAGCATAAGGTCTAAATAATAATCATCCAGCTTAAGTGTGCAGTCTGGAGGCAGCAATAATGACATCATTGTTTAGGTCACTCATCAAAAAATCATCATGCAAGTACACGTACATTTATCAGGCTTTACTGTATCAGCTAAATATGCTTCTGTTCATCTGACATGTGCATTTGTATCTGTGCAGACTAGTCTATATGTTTGTCAGTAGAAAACTTTAAGCCAAATGTTTACATTAAACACTATTGATTTTAAGGAAAAGAATAGTTGATTCTTGTGCATTTATTTCTTATCAATAGATTTAATTGCTTTGACAAGCATATATTGTCTGTAAATCTAGTAAATGATCAATCTTTTAGAGTTTCAATATGAAAGAATTATAGAAAAAATATGTACATTTTAATATACAAAGGAACACAGTCGAATACATCTGGATAGAATTTTCACACAATTCTAAGCTAAATTCGCTTGACATTCACACTTACAATTTTTTGTAAAAGACAGTTATATTATTTGTTATGTGGGGAATCATAAGAATTGTTCAACTGAAAGGAATGTTTTACTCAAATAATGAATTTTTGTCAAGTCCTAAAATTTAAAACGCTAGGACTTTCTCGTACCATTGCTATATGTAGCTTCATGCTTTAATCCATGCCATTTTTAGTTTTTGCACCTACTTGCTTATTGTGTTCAAAATGTCACAAATGCTTCAATTCTTTTACATGAATTATTAATTCTTTTAAAAAATGATTTTGATATCAATATATTTCAAAGATACATTTTGTTTACTGATTGAAAACGATGACCTGCTTTTTCTTCATGCATGTAAATTATATTGAATTTCATTTTTTAACTCATCTTTGTTCAAAAACTAAGAAGTATATGTGACATACCATTTCCCCAATTTCATTAGCTTTATTATTTTATTTCAGCCAAGTAGAAGCCTTCCCGGCTCTCCATTTTTTCGTCGCAACAGCTGGAAGATGAAATATGGCAAGCACGCTCCACCCCTACACCCAGATCACCAACCTTTAGTGCCGCCATACTTAGACATTAGGAACCTTCCTTATGCTGATGATTCTAATGCTGTAACGCCAAATTCTGATGATCTATGCACCTTACCAGTTAATAAACAGTTTCTAACTGCACGAAGAGCTAGCTTTGCTTCATTAAGTCGTCGCTCTGGTGATGGGCGTGCGTCGTCAAGACGTAGTAGTGTTGCTTCACTTAGGAGTAGGGCTAGTATTCGCTCACACCCCAGATCTCCTAAGGAGAAAACTGCAATGCTAATTCATAATTTGGCCAAAAAACATCCACATTTACTTCCAGATGTTATTGTGGATAGAATGAATAAGTCAGATGAAAATGTAAGTTGTAATCCACAATCTTTTTTTTAAATAGGAAGATAAATTTGGATCATTCAAGTTCGTTAGTTTTGTTATTACCTTTATTTGTAAATAAATTATGATAACAGTTGTTTTAAAATGTTGATGACAACTTTTTTTACAAAAAATTCAAATCAACAATTTTAAATTTTCTAATGCAAAATCTTTAAAAAACCCATTTTTTAAAATTTTTAAATCTTTTTAAAGTATAAAACCTTAATCTTTTTGTTTACTTATGTTTTGTGATAATATTTTACAAAGTCAAGATTAAAAAAAGAATTTCTTATCTCATATATTTCAAAGCTGGTTCGTATTATTGTCTCTTTTCTTTTGTTTTAATTCTGGCTATGTTAGTTTTTGTAGAATATCTTTAAATCCTAAAAAAAGTCCAGAAAGGTGTTATATAAAGAAAAAGTACACACTTGAAAAATAGGTTGCAATATTCTATCAGGCAATACTGAATAATGCTTGAGCTAAAACTCTAATGCGTTTTAAGAATATAAAAGAGTTTAAGCTGGGCATAGACACAACAGATTACTCTTTACTAATCTTGACATCTTAATGGTTTCGGCTTAATTCTGGTGTTGGATTTTAGATGGTGTAATACATGTACATGTACTAACGTTGCTTTAAAATGTGTTATTGATAACAGTTTTTATGTATATTTTATGTAGTTTGGCTTTGTGAAGCTTTCACCTGCATTTGGTCATTAATCATATTAATACATGTATAGTTAAATAATTTATATTCAAAGATTTTTTGATATTTTCCTTAATATTGAATTTTCATTACTTAATGTTTTGTTTTTAAGAATTATTTTTATGTTTATATGTTGACTTATATCATTTAAGCCATGTTTTTATATTTGATTTTATCAATTTTATTATTTATAATAATTTATTTTATTTTTTATCCCATTAAAAAGTGCATTATGTTTTATGTTTTTTTTTATTAAATTTCTCAACGACTTGACATCATTGTATTACTATAATCATTATAACATTGCAGGAATCAAGTGCAGGATCAGACTGTGATGGAGAGAAGAAAAAAGGGGACCATGCTGCTGTGTGTAGGACGTCCAGTGGAAAAACTGTTGATGTGCAAGGTGGGATAGTCTCTGTGTATTGTATTGTGTACTTAATAATGAGATGTGAAACAAACTTATGTGACACAAACTTTATAAATTGGTGGCAATTCAAAATCCAATGGAAAACACTATCAGCAGCCTGCCTATAATCTTGCAATTGGCTGAAGATAAAAATGAAAATGCAAATGATTGGAAACCAACCTGAAAACTTGGAAAAAAAACTTTGTCCTGGACTTTTCACAAATACAAATAGATTCCTGATTTAGTCATTAATCTCAATTGTATACTTATCAAATAAATTGTTAGAAAAGTTGCACACACTTTTACGCTTTGCATGACAACATGTTGTTGGCCTTTAGTTAGTTTTACTCATGTCTGGAGTAAAACAAATCTTTCATTTAATTTGTTACTTGTGCATGACAGAGCATCTAAATCTTTTCATTAATATTATAAATATGTTTTTTTTTGTTTTTTTTCAGATGTGATGGTGTTGAAAGAATTGTTAGAGCATGCATCAACCCATAGAGGCAGTATGTATACCTATGTAGACCTTAACTCAAATTAAAAAAAAAATTATGTGCTGAATACCTCATACTAGAATTTTATTTCTTGATTTTAAAATAATGATAATGTTCCAGGTTACAATACTTATATCAAAATTTATTGAAAACAAAAAAATTAAGAACTGAATTATAATTAAACAACAAGACTTAGTAGTACATACCTAATTATTGATTTTTTTAACAACAAATTAAAGGAATCAGCAACTGTATCTTTAGTTATTTTACAATCGTTTTTTTTTTGTTATAAATTTTCAGCAAACCCCCCCTTTTTTTGCTCATCTATAACATATAGATTGATACAAATGATTTCAGGTATATACAGTGGAAGTTTAATGTATGAGGAGGAAAAGATGATCCACAAACTCCACCGTATTTTCTGTAGTTGGACCTGTTGTCCTGCATATTTAGTGTTCCAGAAAATCGTAGCCCTCTTTATCTTGGATGCCTTTATCGATCTTTTTATTACGATATGCATCTTGGTCAACACTGCGTTTATGGCAGCCGATCATTATGGCATGTCCGCAGAAATGAAACATGTGTTAGAGAATGGAAATTATGTAAGTCTAACCAATCTTGTTTCAAAGTGGTTCAGAGTAGGGGTCCATGGGTTCAAACGTCCCTTTCATTATAAAATTTTGTTATTTTCAAATTTTTGGCAAAGTGGACCTCAAAACTTCCCCACTTTTGTCCTTGGTTGACAATAAAGGGAAACCCCCTTTGAAAAATTCTGGATAAGCCCTTGCCTTCTTTATAAATTTTTGAAGAAATCTGGAACTTAGTCCTCTTTGTACACATGATATAAATTGTACGTCTAGGTAAGAATATTCTTATATTTATCAGCAAACAAGCTGAATAAAGGACAAGAAAAAAGATTCAAGATGATTATGACTGACACACGAAGTAAGCAATTAATACATTCATTGAAACTATCCTTGCTAAGGAACAACACTTTTGTTTGTGTTCATCAAACTTGACAAGTCGCATGATACCATTTAATCTTATCATTAGAAACAAACAAACAAATCGTATCTTATTTGGCATCAAGACTTTATCCAATTCTCTTTTTTTAAGGTGTTTACTGGAATATTTGCTGCTGAAGCTTTCCTTAAAATTATTGCCCTAAACCCAAAGGAGTACCTCAAGGATCGATGGAATTGTTTTGATATAGTGATAGTCTTACTGAGTTTTCTGGAGCTGGCTTTAGATGGTGTTTCTGGTTTGTCAGTGTTGAGAAGTTTTAGATTGGTAAGCTATTGATGTATTCAAGTTGAATAAAGGTAATAACAAAATTACCGAACTTGGAGAATCAATCTCAAATGTTCATAAGACTAGACAAAACAAGGAAGACATACCGGTAAAATTGAAGAACGCACTAAAATGATACACTAACCCCACAATACAATACCTACATGTACATGTACTTTTACAATACCATACAGTACATGGTTTTATCACATATATCTATTGATTGTTGTTACTGATTTGTATCAAACTTTCATTCTTTTAGCTGATTTTGTATTAGTTTCTACAGAACACAAAGATAAACATTATGTTTTAATTGTTGTTATCACTGGCCCTCACCTCAGCCATGGCTATTACTAATATTGTAATCTTCACACTGAAAAGACTAAAATAGTGATCAATCTCAAACACAACTGAATTTCTTAATACCAGAATAATAGGGACATATGTAAGAATTAGAAAAATAGTTATTTGAATTGTAAACTCTCTTAAAAAAAAGATATTTCTGTAAAAAAAGTAGCTTTTATAAGAACTTTCACACTGTACTTGCTGTATAGGTATTTATTTAACATAAATTAATTAGTTACTTATCATGCTTATACTTAAAAAAAAAAAATCAAAACAAAACAAAGTTGAAAAATTAATCGTCTAATATTTTAAAACCAATTTTTTCCAGCTCCGTGTATTTAAACTTGCCAAATCATGGCCAACACTGAACATGTTGATAAGTGTCGTAGGAAGGACTATGGGTGCTTTAGGAAATCTAGTGTTTGTGCTTGCAATAGTGATATTTATATTTGCTGTCATGGGGCAACAACTATTCGGGGAGAATTATTTAAAATATGGACATCCAAATGAAACAGATGCAAGGTTGCGGAATTCTGATGAACCAAGATGGCATTTCAAAGATTTTTTACATTCTTTTATGATTGTGTTCCGTGTGCTGTGTGGAGAGTGGATAGAATCAATGTGGGGGTGTCAACGTGTCTCTGGATGGCCCTGTGTGCCCTTCTTCTTATTGACCTTCGTCATTGGTAATCTAGTGGTAAGTCCAACATTTTTGGTCGAATTTCAAGGAGTGAAAAATCCGGGTTATAAAATGGTGAATGTTGGGCGGGCAGCTTGCGGGCAGGGAAAAAAAATTTGGAACAGTTTTCTCAGCAACTACAAATCACAGCCACTTGATATTTGATATACAGCATCAGGGGGGGGGTCCCATAAAGTGGGATTCGATTTTAGGTCTGTCGCTCACCTACTTCCTGTTTAACGAAATCCAGCCATTTTTGAATTTGATAGATTTTTGGACAGATTTCATAGTGAAAATCTTGTTTTATAATTGATGAGTAGTTGCGGTAGCAGGCAAGGGTCCAGGGAACATTTTTGTAACTGTTTTCTCAGTAACTACTAATCACATCTTCTTAATTTTTGGTATGCAGCATCAGCATGGGGTCCAATACGGTTGGATTCAATGTCAAATCTGTCACTTACCTTCTGACTATTTTAAAAATATGGCCTTTTTTTTTTACTTATACAAATCTTAACCAACACAATACATAATTTTCTTAAATAACCCCCCTCCCTTCCAACTTATGCATGTACACACATTTTAAAAATTAAATAAAACAATAAAATAAGTTATTTGAATATATCCAGATTTTCTAAAATTATACCATGTACCTATAGTGTCGATGGAAACTGTGCAGGACAAGCATGTACTCACTGGATTTTATTATTCATATTTGTTGTAATTAGTGACTTACAAATTTACGGGTACATATATACAGAATTATTTTTTTTTTCAATTATTCCCAAGTTGACCTAAGTATTGCATGTACCAGGTATATACATGTAATATGCTGACTAATGCTGACCCAATTCTCATTGGCCTGATACAAATTACTAAATATTATGATTTACTGTTAAATTATTTACATAGATAATCTCATTTGTGTTTTTTTGTAGTAACATCAATTTTTTTATTGGGTCATCAGGACTTATGAATTGATCTGGATAATCTGATTTTTCAGGTGTTGAATCTTTTCCTTGCTTTGTTGTTGAATTCCTTCAGTTCAGACAATATTGATGAATCACCTGGTGAGGCTGAACCAAATAAATTAGCAGAAGCTATTAATAGATTTACAAGGTATTTATCATGCTAAAAATAGATTTCTGAAGACCTTGCTGCTGGTTTGCTTTTTACAATTTATTTATATACTTAAATAACTACATGTATATATTAAATGGGATTTTTGCATGAAGAAAGTTCCAAGTCATTTGTTTAAAAAAGTATTTTCTCAGGTCTCTTATATTTCAAATACTTCGCATGTTTATACTTTCACGTACAATTTTTACATAAGAAAACAAAGCAAACATCAAATCAATGGAAAAAAGTCAGATTTATGTATATTTTAGAAAAGAAAATAAATTCAAACAATCACAAATACAAATCATGTGCAAGCAAAAAAGTTTCATTTAAAATGTAATATTGAAATAGATACAGACTATAACAATAGGCTGATACAGTATTTTGTCTTAGGTTCTCTCTTGTTGAATTGAACTTTTGTCGATTGAGTTTTACAGTGTGTTTTATATGAAGCTTTGTGCAAGCTTATCAATAGGGGGAGGGTTGGATCCAAAAAACTAGTTTAACCCCGCCACATTTTATATGTGCCTGTCCTAAGCCAGGAAACTTTGCCAAAGCCTTTATTTGTCCTTGTCATTCTATGTTAACTGTTTTATGTCAAGAATTGAGTCTTTCGTTGATGATTTAGGGATTGGTTTTGATACTTTTGTATTGTATTATTAGTCTTGGGCCAATGCAAGACGGTAAGCAGTGACCTATGGTCATGTTGAAGACTGCTTGCTGTTTTCCGTTGTGATTTTTTGAATTGCTGTTTGTTTATGTTTTTTGTGTCGCATACACTTATTCCAGATCTCAATATCATACATGTATTTTGATTTGAATGTTTGAAATATTTCTTTGTTATTAAACATGATCTTTTCTGTTTGCAGATTTTTCAGATGGGTAAAAGTCAATGCAATTGTGCTCACAAAAAATATCAAGGGACATTTTGTGAAAAAACGGAAATTACCTGCATTACAACCGTCGTCACCAGAGGTGTCCCGATTTGAGATGAATGGAAAAGAAGGGATGGTGGATGGTCATCCTGTTAAAAGTAATGGCTCTATAGATCCCCATCAGAACATTGAAGATCATCCCAAATTAACACTAGCAGACACAGTCACAGGTCATTTTCTAACCAGTGTAGCTTCAAGTCTTACATCTTTTCCTGCATGTTCTCATTCTATAAATATGCTTTCTCCATTAATAAGCCTTTATACATGTAGATTTAAAGTTTTGTTTTGTGTAATTCATGAATGGTGAAAATCTAAAATGTTGAAGCTATGAAGGGGGTGCAATTTTCTCTTGCCATCCTGTTCTTTTTCAAAAATGTTTTCTTTTTTTGAAAACTTAATACAAAAAACATGCTTTAAGCTTTGCCGAGTAATACTATTGCATGCATGAGTTGAATGGTTAAATGTCAGTTACCGATCTCCCAAATACGGGATCTTCTTCCATGAATTATGTTTTTCATAATTAAATGTTCATTAGTAAACTTTACATTTTTGCGAAATGATTTATGATCTCTTTCCTAGTGTTTGCAATTTCTGAAGATATGTTAAGGACGTTTTTTCCTGTAATGTTCATTAGTAAACTTTACATTTTTGCGTAATGATTTATGAATAAGTGGAATTTTGAGTTATTCATACAGGTCAACCAACCAGTTATATTGATTTTTTTATCAAGTCAGGACTGTTGCAATTATCAATGCTCAAATACTTTGTCTGTTTTATTTTCATGGGTATATATTCTTTTGCTTTACATGGGTCTGACAATAAGATTCATTTCCAATTCTATGAGGATTTTTTTAAACCAGGAATTTAGGATTCCACAATTAATTACAAACATGTGATGAATAATTGTGGCAAAGAAATAGATTTTGAATTTTTTAAGCTGGATATCAGGATGTCAGAACAAAAAAAAGCTCAAGTTTTTAATGCTATTTATCACATACATTTTTTTTTTCACATTCTTGAAAATTCATGCCCACTAGTTTAAATAATTTGACAGCAGTTTATAAAAGAGAAACATAGACAAAGCATTCGAGTGGGCAGTTGTCAAATCTTTCAATATCTCACTTGCTTTTCATAAGAAAGCATTCGAGTGGGCAGTTGTCAAATCTTTCAATATCTCGCTTTCTTTTCATAAGGATGTGACATTTAGTATCATTGTAAAATGTTATGTAATTTCAAGTATTGCTTTTTTTTCCCTCCAATACACATTTGTCTCCATGATTTCGTGTAAGCTTCTCTATATCACTGCCTACATGTTGTACTTGCTAACCTGTCATTGATTTTAAGATGTTACTTGTTTGATTTATTATTCATTTCCATGTCTTTATTTGACATTTGCAATTTGAAGTAAATTCTTATGTAAGCACAAAAACAATTTGAAATGAAGTCTTAATTAAAACTTAAATATTATATAACAAACAAAAACCATACATTTCTGTATGCCAGTTCCTCTTCAGGATGCTACGGCAACACATATAATTTCACATTTTTATTGAGCCATTAAGAAATGGTTTGCAAAAAGGTCATGAAATAGATCATAAAATATTTGACAATCTTTATACATGTAATGTACTATGATAGAAAAGTTCATGCCACTGAGTAAGAAGAAATTAAAAGGTCCTCAATAAGAGTTATTGTAAATACTGACAGGTGCAGGACATTTTGAAGGTCCTGCATAAAAAAATGAGGGTCCTGGATCATACTTATTTGAACCCTTGTAGTACATGGCCATTGAGTATTGCTATTTTCTCATTACAGTTGATATGACTCCAGCAGAAACTCCAGATACATTGGAAGGTGATGATGTAAGTCAAGATATTTAGTTCAACTTGCAGATCCAGAGTTGGTGCCGTAGTTTGAACCCCTTTTGCTTGTAAAATTTTGTAATGTTCTCAGGATTTTAGGCAAAATTAACCTGAAACTTCCCCTTTCATCTTCAGAAGATGAAAGGTGAAACCCCCATTTTCAAAAAATTCTAGATCCTGTCCTGAGTTTCCAAACTTGGCACATCCCCCCTTTTCTACAATGACAGGACGGGGCATCTTAGATTTGCAGTGTGATGATAGCATTACTATAAATAAATTTTCTTTTATACTCCATCACACAAAATGATGTTGTGCATCTATAATAACTTGAAAAAAGCCGTAACAGAATTTTGTTCATCCATTCAGCACAACAGAAACATTTTTTTTCAGGCTTTTCCTTTTTTTACACCAATACAAGTTTGTACAATTTTTTACAGAGCACCAAACCATGCTGAGAGAGCTACTTTGTCAATAAAAAAGAAATAGCACATACACAGGTTTTCAATAAAAACAAAATTACAAAAAGATGAACATTTTTGAAAGACACATCAGAAACACTCTAACCAAACTTTGAAAGTAACTACTTAAATTTGAAGAGCTTGATGCTTGGCATACATGAACAATATTGACGCTAACATCATAGTTAAGTTCCTAACAACAAATTTGTCATAGAGATCCTTGAACTGTTTCCTACTGAAAATCATTAAAACAAAAAGTGATCTTTATTGTTAACCTGTTAACCAAGATTTACTGTATTCACGTGTTATTCATCTCAATATAAATCATCTAGTCAGAAGGATCCAAAACATCATAAAAGTAAATTTATTTGTATTTTGAACTGATTAAACTACAACCAGAGGGCATCTACGGGTAAATTGGAAATTTTCTTTAATGATAAGCAGGAAATAAGGATGAAATATTTATGTTGCAATAACAACCTTATACATATAGTGTCTTAGGTTCATTTATTATTGAAAATTGATTGTGATTCAGTGGGAATTCCAAGTCTTGATTTTCTGATAAGATTTTAATATCGTTGTTGAATTTGCTTTATCATTCTATGTTTTTTGTGTATAATATGAAGGTAATGTTATTTTGTACAACAATTAATTGAATAAAAAAAATTAGGGCCAAAGTTTTTGGTTCCTGAAGTAAGCAAACAATAGAAAAGATGATGACCTACATGTTGTCCTAGAGACTTGAATAAGAAAATGTTGTTTTTTTTTCACTTTCTTGTTAAGATTTTCGTTTTCCTAAAATTCTGTAGATCACTGTTATCATTTTAACGACATAACCTCTGGCTTAAATGACATGTAACCTTCTAAATAATACAGACTTTTCATAATAGGAGACAATGAGATGTGGAATAAGTGTATGCAACAAAGCCTACATAAACAAGCTGCAATTAAAAAAAAAACACAATTAAAAACAGCAAGCATCCTTTAACAAGGCCAGTAGGCGCTGCTCTCTGTTTTGTTATTTGCCCATGGTCAACTGGTTTTTTTTTTCTGAATACAATTGATCTGTTGTTTTTAGTAATCATTCAATCTTCTTATCTTTTAAAGGCATCTACCAAATCAGCAAGTCGTGCCTCATCAATAAAAAGTAAACATACAGACTACAGCTCCTCTTCAACATCCTCCGACGACGAAGATTCCAAAATAAGCATCAAGAAAGTGGATGCTACAGGCGAACCTGAAATCAACGATGTCGACATCATCACGGCCAGCCAACCAGATGATTGCTTCTGTAGCATCTTTAGGAAGAATTGTGCTTGTTGTATCCGATGTGAACACACAAAGATAGGGAAGGCTTGGTGGTTACTGAGATGTAAAAGTTTCGCATTGGTAGAACACAAATACTTTGAGACATTCATCATTACTATGATTCTTGCCAGTAGTTTAGCTTTGGTAAGATTTTCATGATAATCCAATCAAGAGAAAAACAAATGCAAAAAAACCTGAAAAGGTGAAGGCCTAGTGGTTACAAAACACTCAAAGAGGAGCTAACTCATTTTATTCAATTAATCAGTTTTAGAATGTCACCTTTATACATAGAAGTCACATACCAATTAAAAAGTAGAAAATAATAGAGATTTAGAAGACAAAAAATACAAAATTATATGTTATATCATAACTGAAATAGAAATTGAAAGTATTTATAAAAGGAACTCACGTTATTAAGTTGTAATAGCAATAAGAGTAGAATATGCACTGTTAAGAAGTTATATTGAAAGACTTGAGTTTAGAACACAAAAAGGGTCTTTCTTTTATTCTTGATTATTGGTTGAAAATTAATTTCAACTGTGTATAGTTGGCTTTCTTTACTTACTTAAGGAAATCTTAATTGACTTATGCACTAAAATAGAATTTCTTTTCTTTGTGCTTAAATACTTTATAACCAATTTGATATAAAAAAATAAACACAACATGAATTATTTAAGTCTTATTTATTTATATGAAAATACTTTAAGTTGTGCTACCAGGCTTGTTATTAAATTTGTGAAATGCATCTTTTTATCTCTGGCAATCTTTGGATACACATGAGTTGAGTTTCCAATTATAAAATATTAAATGCACATAGAGTTAATAATTGATTATTTTATATCATAGCAGTCAGAAAGGTGGTGACAAAATATTATCTCCCTTGTAAATAATTTGTATGTGTAACTAATTCGAAAAACACATCATTTTGAATGACGCGATGAGCTGAAATCACCAACTTAATCTTTTGATTAATAAAAAGTAGGTCATGGTTATTTTTAAGTTCGGATACAAGTGAATGACAAAATATTGCTCTTTTTTCTTAGTTAGGATGTTTTACGCATAAAATAATAATTTGTGACAAAAACAAGAATTTATTATCTCTAAGGAATAACCGGAACTCTATAAAGGTGATAAACATGTTGAATTTAAAAAATAATGGTAAGTGTGACGGGTTACATACTTTGACAGATGATGACCAATCTTATGCTTTTATTGTTGACAAAATTTTAAGGAAATCGGAGAAAAATGTTTTTTTTGTCACAAGCAAGTCTAAAATGTTGCTAGGCAAATGAAGGGAGACGATTAGAGTTTTACAAATCGAACAAACCTCACTTCATAGACCTCCCCCTTCTAAAACGTCATTTTACATTTGCTTATTATCATTTTATTATAAAGACATGCATTATATTAATAAAAAGTAAAATTTAAACAGTTTCACCAGTTAAGGCCTTATATATTGCAGAATTAAAGAAAAAATATTTTAGGAAGTCAAGACTATCGAGTAGACCATTGCTATTTTTAGCTGGGTATGAGATACTCTCAATGTTTATTTATTTTATGAATGAAATTTCTATATTTAGAAAGGGGGATTCAAAAATAACCTATGAAATTAGCACAACTTTGACAATCATTTTTATCAATACCGCTATAGTGACGGGTTCAGGAATTTTTTATCAGAAAGAATGGAGTCTTATCTGTTGGATATATTTTTTTCAGATTTTTAGGAGCATAATGTTTTATTTGTCACAAAGGAAATCAGACCCAATAATATCACTTTACATGAGAAATGTGCTCTTTTCACGCTGCATATTTAATAAACCAAGGCAAATTCGGTGTTGTTTACTTTCGTTTTACATATTTTATATCACATTTTATTTTAAAAGTTGCTCTAATAAATTTTTTAATGCCCATAGTTACTACGTAAACATCCTGAATCAAATTCTACCTTATTTACTGAAGAGCGCATATTCTTTTGTCTCGTTCTGACCACCTTTCTGACTGATAGGTTCCAACCTCAAGCATATGGATAGAATTTTAAAATCAAATTACTAAAACACTTGGCTTCTTTTTATTTTCTTTTTTTAAAATCTAAATTGTTCATTAAAAAATGTACCTTTTCTATACATTTCACTAACTGGTATAAGAAAAGCTCAAGCCAAAAGTTGCATGAAACAAAGTTCCTCAACAAACCTATGCCTCACAGTACAAAAATTTTAACGATGAAATTCTTTTCTAGAAATTAAGGTGGATCAAAGGAACAAACTTTAGATATCTTATTATGTGCATGTACACCATTAATTAAATGTTTATAACTTTTTTTACCAGGCTGTAGAAGATGTATATTTGAAAGAGCGTCCAGTTTTAGAGAAAGTGCTGCAGTATTTTGACAAGTTCTTCACCACTATATTTATACTAGA
The DNA here is from genome assembly GCA_963971305.1 of Arcuatula senhousia. NCBI lineage: Eukaryota > Metazoa > Mollusca > Bivalvia > Mytilida > Mytilidae > Arcuatula > Arcuatula senhousia. Next base: position 55,419,215 of record OZ020304.1, read on the forward strand.
AATGTTGCTTAAGTGGGTGGCTTTTGGTTTTAAGAAATACTTTACTGATGCCTGGTGTTGGCTTGACTTTACCATTGTCACAGTAAGTTTAAGATTAATCATATTTATTTATCCGGGATTGGGAAACAAGCTTGGTGCTTATGTGAATCCCTTTCCAGTAAACAGTTTGCCAGTGTGGCCTTTGTAGGACCCCCCAGTGAGCCAACTCTTATCTGACTCTGCAAAGGGGTCTTTATCCTGCATTTGGTATAGCTTTCCCTATACCGGTACACAGGTCAACCTTTTTTCATCTCTAAGGAAGGACTAGCATTGTTTCTCGAGATCATCCTCGCAAAGTGTGTCAAGAGAGGTGGAAAATTGGTTCATGAAATTTTCATTTCTGATGAGGAGTGAATCTTGAACCTTGGTGATAATTAATAGCCCGATGTGTTAACCACTAAACTCATAACATGACAAAAATATATACACTGAAATCAGCAACACAATCTCAACAAGAGTGATCTTAGGTGTACTGGAAAGGTCAGCAGTTCCTGCTTTTTGTTACACAGTGATTCAATTAGTAAAGGTCGAATTGTTAAAGATTGAAAATAAAACACTGTATTACAAACCAATGTCTTGATGTATATGAAATAATCGTAGTAGTATGATAATTATGTATTTACATTTATTTACAGATATCTATAATCATGTTGGTCATAGAGTTTATGCCTACTGATGAGAACTCTAAAAATGATGATGTAGGATCGCTGAAAGCCTTGAGAACGTTAAGAGCTCTGAGACCTCTGAGAGCTGTGTCAAGATGGGAAGGAATGAGGGTAAGACAGGGTTTTATCTGTCTGAAAGAGGCAGAGGGGTACCACTGGGGTATTCAAATGTCAAAAATCTGAAAACGCAAAGACAAAACCAGTTAACATAAAAGAGGGGGAAAATTGGTTCATGAAATTTTCATCCTGACAAAGAGCACAGAAACATAACACAAAAACCTTTGTTCTGTTAGGACATTTTTGATTTTCAATGTCTCTTAATTTTAGAAATGAGTCTTGAATTATATAATTTTTTTTTTATCTGGGGGCAATTTCAAGACTGTGAGTAACAACCACTGGGCTTTTTATGACTACTGGCTGTAAAACATTGTAGATTTTTAAATGTCAACTTGTTTAAGTAGGTTGTATCACATGCACTTATTCCAGATTTCATTGAAAACAGAAATTAGAATTCTCTCAAAACATCCTTATGTTACAGGTTGTTGTAAATGCTCTGATAAAAGCCATCCCATCTATTGCCAATGTATTACTGGTCTGTTTGGTTTTCTGGCTGATCTTTGGAATTGTGGGTGTCCAGTTCTTCAGTGGGAAGTTCCACAAATGCGTTGACGCTGATGGTGTTCGATTGCCAGCAAAGATCGTCCCAGACAGAAATGCCTGTGAATCCAACGCAAATGAAACAGGATACATGTGGTTAAACTCAGATATCAATTTTGATAATGTAGCTAATGCATACCTTGCCCTATTTCAAGTGGTGAGTATTCTTAGTTATGACCATTGTAATTGTCAATGCACCTTTAGTTGGTCAGCCTGTTTTTTTATAGATTTTAATAAGTATTTTCCAATATCTTAGATCCTATAGAAGTCCATGTTTAATTCTATTTGAGCTGATTTTGCACATTATTTCTTGAAGACACATTTAAAGACAGATATCATGAAATTTGGAATACTTTTATGGCATTTGATTTTTTATGTAATGGCCAAAACTGTCGAACCAATCATTTGAATAATAAAAATGTTGTATTTTTACAGAAAAAATGATGCAAAAATGAATTAAATCAAAATAAAAACAATTATTTGAAGTAAAAGAATTAAAAAGCCTAGCTGTCATAGTTGTTCTACACCCTGAAACCATAGTGAAATCTATTATTTTGATTTTCTTTTAGGCTACATATAAAGGCTGGACGTTGATCATGGACGATGCTATAGATACACCTGATGTGAGTTTTAAATTATTTGTCGTGCTTGTCAGGACAAATTCATTATTATGGTCAAATTTTACAGACTTCTTTTTATACCCCTGCTTCCAAAAAGAAATGATACCTCAAATTATACTGTTTTGCCTATGTCCTTCTGAAGTTCCATGGTTCCATAGTTCAGTCACAATTGTTTATATTTTAACACAAGGAAAAGTTGAGAAAGCAGGGTTATCACTTGTGAGCATTGGCTCACAGATTTCTTGTTTATTTTCAGTAAATGTTTTTTCTTTTTTAAATGGGTTCAAATTAGCATATTTCACTCTATTTAAATTTTTTTGTTTGTTACAGATATTTTGATCCAATGAATTATTAAACTAAAAATTATACTTCGTAAAAATGCTCTAAGTTGTAATTTTGATATCATGTTTTTATTAATAAATGTATGTTTTTTTTGTGTGTGTTTTACAGAAAATTGGTAAACAGCCAGAGAGAGAGATTAATCGCTACATGTACATTTACTTCGTCCTGTTTATTATATTTGGCTCTTTCTTCACACTGAATCTCTTCATTGGTGTCATCATAGAAAACTTCAACCAACAGAAGAAAAAGGTAGGTTAAAGAATGGACAAACACATTCAATTTTATCATTGGCATCATAAACAATATCAACAAAGTTTTGTTTTGAGATATAATGCACTACAGCATTTACTCTTTAAATGATAAAACAAGTATACATACATTATATGTGACGAAAAATGCTATTTTATGTGAAGATCATCAGATATGCTGGCCATAAAAGAAAAGTTCTTTAAAAAATGATTATTTTTTGTTGAAACTATTTTCTTAATGAAAAAAAACTTAGATAGCTAAATTGTCCTTGATATCATGTAAATCATCATTTATCTTTCTGTTTTTTTGAAATCAAAGCTCAAATTTTGATATGATGAAAGTTGATGTTATAAATTTGTTTTGGACCTATTTAAATATAAGACAAGTATATTATTTTTCTACTTAATGTTCTGAGCAAAAAAGAAGTTAGGTCTTCAATATATTGAATATAATGTAGTAAGGTATTTCTATAGATTATAAAATTAAAATGGTAAGTTCAAAGGAAAAGGCTATTGAAAATGAAAAAAAAGGTACTTGACTAACAGAGAAGAAAGCTAAAAACAGAATCTATTCTTACATTGCTAATAATTGGTTCATGAGTACTCAAACAAAAGGCATAGTTAATAGCTTTGGGGATTTTAGGGAAGTGGTGTTGGTAACTAAACTTTCTACATATGGGATGTTCATTGATGTTTAATGATTCCATTTAACAAACCAGCATGTGTCATGTATTTGGGTAAATACAATGTAGTCATATGTATTGGTTGGTTGGTTAGCAAAGTTCAATAAGCAATTACATATATTTATGTTTTATCCAAACCCAACCAAAATCTACACAGCTTGTTTGACAGGTGTTACTTACATTTAATAGATCTATATTTTATGGTGCTTGTTATCTGGATAATCACACATAGAATTTCAACTGATTTGAGTAAAATGTTATGGTTTCAATACATACATGCATTAGAAAAGAAGGAACCTTATTAATTTTGGGGAAATTCTGTCAAAGTCAAGGTCACAATGTCAGGAAATCATAAATAAGGTTTTCAGATTAGAACTCAAAAAGATTTTAACTGATTTGAATGAATATTTTGGATATTGCTACATACCAGGAATGAAGGATATTCCCAGAAAGGCCAAGGTCACAGTTGTGGAAAAAGTTTAGAAAATTTAGTTGTGCAAAGAAAACTGTTTCAGTCTGCAAGGAGTTTTAAATTGGTCTCTTTACTAGTTTCATATAGGTTTCATAGCTTGGGATGTTGTGGATATATATATATGTTTGGCAACTTGACTATTCCTATTCGATTTTTTATAGTTTCAGACATATAATTCGTATAATTATAGGATTGTAAGTTGTAATAAAGACAAATGAGCTGTCATTTTTATTTTGTTTGTCAACTAACAGCTCTGATCAAGCCAAATTTTCTCCACTTTGTTAAGTTTGATAAATCTCAAATTGTGAATTATTTTTACCGTGAATATTTTTCTTGTGTTTTTTTCATTTGTATTTCTTATGTGAGGATTTTGTTTAGGCAAAATACTCATCAAGTTTGAAATTTGTGCATAGCTTATTAACTTTATACATTTTGATGGAACCACAAGGTTAGCAACTGAATTCAGATTATATAAGATGTGTGATACATGTACACAACACCTAAAAAACAATGTTGTTGTAAACCCAAGTTTAGACTCCACGTCTGCTTCATGATGAAGGAGAGAAGCAATGAAATCAGCCATGGTTTACTCATGATGATAAATCAAAGGCATTAAAAAATCTCCCCATGAAAACAGCCAGCAGTCTTCACTTTTAACTAGTGTTTCACTGCTTGATGTTGTTCAATATCCATTAAAATCACTACTGAACAATGATTTCTTTTTGTATATAAAAATGAAACATTGCTGTTTTCCTTTTAACATTTTTCTATATCTAATGCTATAAAATGTTGGTATTCTGTATTTAGCTAGAATTGGTATGTAGTATCATGTATTTTAAGATGTATATGTTGACTGGGATTACTGTTTGAGTTGACGATATCTAATAAATTAACATTACATTAAATATAGATCAAACCTTTTATAGAATGACATTCAAATCAAATATTTTGTTGAAGAAGTCTATTAATAAGCTTATGTTTGTTTGTGATCTTTGTGCTTTTTGTTTGTTTGTTTTTATTTTTATTTATTTTTTTTTTGTTAAACTAAAATGTGCTATCAAAAAAGCTGATTTAATATGTTTTCTACTAAAATAATTTTTCAAAGGTCCTTTTCTTAAAATCAATCACAAAACAAGTTTTATTTACCGCAACTCAAGCAGTTCTTCTGGTAATGGTAAAGGTTGGAAAAGGGAAGTAATTCTCACATTGTCTCCCCTTGTTTATTGCACTGATTGTTATTAAGTTAAAAGGTGGTAAGTTTAAAAAATGATCTGTTGTATAAAACCTGTCTGGCACTAAGTTTTCAGAGGAAAGAGGGTCACATTGCATTTGTGCTGGAATATAATAAAAAGAGAAGTTAACAAGAGTGATGCATTTGATAGAATTTTGAAAAAAAATTGCCAAATTTATAATCAGACTTAAGAAATTAAAAGATATTTATCTAAGAAATACTTAGTAGAAGAGACTGACTTTAAGATTTAGAAATGATAGTTTCATAGTTCTTATTTCATAATGATGAATTTTTTATTAGTTTTCCAAAACTTATAACTTTTATTATCCAACAAGTTTAGCATTATTTATAAATAGCAAATATTACACTTGTTTCTTACAAGTTTGAATTTAAAAGCAAACAAAAGGTACAAGCTTAATGAACAATATTGTTGAGATATTTGACTGTTCTTATTAGGCTGGTGGCTCCCTAGAAATGTTTATGACCGAAGACCAGAAGAAGTATTACAAAGCAATGAAGAGAATGGCCAGTAAATCGCCACAGAAGTCAATACCGAGACCTGAAGTCAGTGTAAAAAATATGTCGACCATATATCTATGTCTTAATTACTAAGTCATCCAGTTATTTCTCATAAGCAAAATGCCCCGGAAATAATCAAAATATTTTAAATATTGTTTTGACTTCAAAAAATGTGAAGCAAAGCTTTTACTTTTAAAATCGTAAATATTTCCTTTTGGTTCTATCATTCTGATTTGTCTGCTTTTTGACCTTGAGAAATGTCAGACTTGATGACTTAGTAAGTACACTGCTTCTAACCTTTTTGGCTTAGAGTCTGTGTGAAGGTCAGTGGGTCATTGTAATGCATGGTTTTGACCATATGTTGATGCTATCTGTTGCCATAATTCTTTCAGACTTGTATGCATGCACCTATGTAAAGATTTCAATGTAGTTCAGACTCGGATCTGCAGAAAGCTTTACATATTCAATTCATGTATACTGGCTGTAAAATTTTCATGATATACAAAATTGTATACCAAAAAAGTTTACTTATTTGCATAGATGAGAAATCAACAAATGGTCAAACACATGGTATTTAACTGTTTTCTAATGCTTTCATCTTCATACAAAACCCATTTATCTACTTCAGGCTGGAGGCTCACTTGAGATGTTTATGACAGATGACCAGAAAAAGTATTATATGGCCATGAAGAGAATGTCATCCAAGGCTCCTCAGAAATCTATTCCTCGACCAGGAGTTAGTTTCACTCACTGTTGACTGACCAGATCTTGGCATGCCAAGTTATCTCCCTTTTCAACCCTCTTTAGAAAAAAGATTAGATTTTTCCCTTATTGAATGCATGAAGCATGGAAATGGTTTAAGATAGGACATATTTGGATATTTTATTAGCAAAAACAATAGATTCAGTATAAACTTCAAGTATGAAGTAAATGTTGTAAAATTGTGATCTTTCATATTCTTCAATAGTTTAGAAAAAAACAATAATTGTTAGTTAATTCTTAAAAATTGTAGTTTCTTTAAATCTTTTTCAAAATTTCAAAATTATAGAATGTTAGTTTTAGACACTGCGTCTTCTAGTCTTGTGATCCAACCCTTATCTCCCTCGATGATGTGAACCAAGTCTGGTTGTGTTAATAGTTTTCTCTTCTCTGCACCTAGCACATATTTACTGTAATGGCCACCATTCTATCACTATTATTAGATTTTAGTTTTCAGTTGATTGACGAAGAAGTTCATCTAGTTTTTTAGCATTTGGACATGTTCATTTTACATCTTGATATATGCTGCGCTTATTAGACAAATGTTTGCTCTGTGAAAATTATGGGAATAAAAATGTGTCTAGTTACATGTCAAAACCAACTTGTTTTCTTGTTAAGTTTTTAGTTTCTTTTTCTGCATATTGTCTGTCTATCATGAATTAAGACAAAAAAGGGGAAACAGGTTTGATTTAAAACAACATCCAAATCGTCAGTGCATTTTCAAATTAGAATAAGAAATAAATAAATCGCAAGGCTCAACAACTGGCAAAGCAGGCATGGCCTTGAGCATCCTGTTGATGTGCATGTAATAATGTTCAAGTATACTATGCTGTACTTAAAATTGAATACATGTAAATGCTTGTAAAGTGGTTATGCCAGAAATCATGATTCTTCAATAATATGTCTCTGATTCTTATAATTAATGGTAGAAATATTTGATTGGGTTTTTGTTTTAAGTGGGTTTCTTTTAAAGGCCTTATATGAATTTTCACTTTATAAGTTTTAGATTCATAAAGCAAACATTTTAATTATTTTGCATCATTCATTGTCTCACATCTAACATATCTATTACTAAGGCACTATTGCATCTTGAATAATGCCATATTTTCTTTCAGATAGCTTACAATGTATCTTTATAATCCAAAAGCAGAGGGCTTTATTTTAGTCCCCTTCCAGCAAAAGTTGGAGGGGTCTTTTGGTTTGCAATCAATCCATCTGTCTGTCTATCAGGCCTCAGTTTTCCACACTTTTTTCACCAAGTTTGTAGATAATTAACTGATTTTTGGTTATGTGAGTCAACCATGGAAAGGTACAGATCATGTTAACGTTTGGTTCCAGTCTGCAAATTATTACGAAAATTATTCACTGAAATTTTAGTTTTCCGCAATTAATGAAAGGGGTTCTAGGCCTATATATTGCTGCTTTTGAGATGAGACATAAGTTTTTGTTAAACTACCTGTAAAAATGAATGAGACATAAATGAACAGGGCAGAATCATATTATTCTTCTTGATTGATTTATATAGAAATTTTCGACCCTCTGCCTTTGGACTTAACCACTTTATAACTTGGAGCATGCTTACAGTCAATATTTGTTGTCTATAAACTTTTGTATAATATTTTGTGTATACCAGGAATATGATACTTAAGAATCTGAAAATATGCTAAGACCTTATCAAACAATTTGTAGTCTCTCATGAATTGTATGTCTCATCTAATAAAGTAAAAATGAGTTAAGTGTTTATGACTATTCATCTGCCTGTTCCTTCACAATTGGGTTACCCTCAGTACAAACTTTTATTAAATTCAAAAATACAAAAAAGTTTCAGGCAATAGATTTTGTTATATCTGACAGGTATTTCGCCTCTTCAAGACTCATCAGAGGCGCTTTACCAAAAATATTGAAAATGCCAAAGGAATTATGTCATTGTAAAATCTTAAACACATATAAATCAGAGTATGAAATATAAATTACAACAAAGTTCCAGACTATATATTTTGTTACACCTGACACATGTTACATCTATTCAAGACTCATCAGAGGCGCTCTACCAAAAGTTGAAAATGCCATACACTATATGATAATGAAGAGCATAGAAAAATTATACAAATAACAAGTTTTGTTAAAATTATTGTTTCAGTACAAATAAAATGTATATCTATGTAAATTTGTTTGATAAGGTCTTTGCATTAAAATCAGATATTCAATATTACAATAATATGTTATATTATGATTTTTATAATTTCTGTGCTATTTCAAATAATTCAATATTTTATTAAATGCCATGGATATGCTTGATACGATTACATCAATGACATGTAATGCATACATTTATAGTTTGCAGAGCCATATTCTGGCATGATGACAGTGAACAGATTCATTATTTTTCCTTGTTGCATTTGTTTTCATCTAATAAAAAAAGATAGAAATTATTGATAATATTCTCACCTATTTTTCAACTTTCAATATCGATAGAAGTCTTACATTACCCAATCAAAGGATGTAAGTTAAAATTGTAAAATGCTTGCATAATAATGGTCTCCTTTGGGTGACTTTTTTGCCTCTCTCACAAATGAGTTTCTATGCTATTGTGTATTTGAGTATTACCTTTAAAATTCCGAATTATTTCATTTTTTAAAATGACTTTATTTTTGTCTATTTCAGATTGAACCGTTTGGGAAAATGTACGACTTGGTGACCAATCAAGCGTTTGACATAGGAATCATGATCGTGATTATGTTAAACATGTTAACAATGACGTTAGAACATTACAATCAGAGTGCTATGTTTGAATACGTCTTACACTATGTAAATTTAACTTTTATTGTTGTGTTTACCTGTGAATGTGTATTGAAACTTTTAGCTCTACGATGGTTTTACTTCAAAATTCCATGGAACGTCTTTGATTTTGTTGTTGTTGTCCTGTCAATTTTAGGTAAGTTTAATGTTAATTTTATTGGCCTGATTTCACAGAGTGATAAATCTGGATTATATAATGGTGAATGTTGGGCAGACGGGCGTGGAAGAAATTTTCGTAGCATTTTTTTCAGCAACTACTATTCACAGCTACTTGATATTTTGTATATAGCATTGCGATGGGGTCCCATAATGTTTGATTCGATTTCAGGTTTGTCCCTCACCTACTTCCTGTTTTACAAAATCTGACCATTTTTGTAAACTATAATTTGCAAGAAAAATTGAATTTGTGTGTGCTTATTTTATACCTTCATATAGAAACAAATGAAACAATATGTGGAATAAGGGTATGCAATACAAACAGCATAAACAAGCAGAAAATTATATGAAAAAATTATTCGTATAAAGAAAAGAGGTGGATTATTGTAAAAATAATTTTGAAATTGTCTGAGAAATGTTTAAGAGAAAAGGAATATGGAGTAAATAAGCATGACACAAAATCACCTTATTAACATGGGAATAAAACCACAGTCGTGGAAATTAGGATTTTTTGGGGGCAGAACATTCGGTCCCATCATTGGTCAAGATTCACAGGACCAAAAGGAAATATATAGGTCCAATAACACAATTTATTTTTAAATGCTGCTAACTTCTATTGGACATTCGAACCTGTAAAAGGCAAAAAACCCAGACCAAATGAGTTTTTACAGACCTTGGGCTGTCAGTCTTGTTCTAATTTCCATGACTGAAACCAAAGCAAAGGAACAGCACTGCTATTGCTGTTCTTAGAGAGGCCTTCAATGGGGGAGCAAAACTCACAACTTACAGTATGTTTAAGACAGCCCCTAGTTGTGGTTATCTGGCTCTTTATAGTCTTTTTGCTCTATGGTCTGACGGACTAGAAAATTTTTAAAAGGGCCTTAAAGAGCTACAGAACCCCTATTAAAGTTTGATCAGAATTCTTAATAGCATAAAAAACACTGCGGATTCATTTAGTTTCATGGGTACCAATTTTTGTGGTTTGAGGAAAAAAGATAAGTTGGTGGATTCTTAATTTCATGTCCCTTTTCGTGGGATATCATATTTTGTGGATCAAGGCCACCCACGAAAACCATGAAAATTGATACATGTACACCACGAATAATAATGAAACCACAGCATATCATTTCTCTGTCTGTTTGCAGGTGTTGCTGTAGCTGATGCTATGGAGGCTTTACTTATACCACCGACATTGCTGCGTGTTGTCCGAGTTTTCCGTGTTGGTCGTGTTTTAAGATTAGTCAAATCTGCAAAGGGTATTCGTACATTACTCTTTTCTCTAGCAGTATCATTGCCCGCACTTTTTAATATCGGCTTGTTACTGTTTTTAGTGATGTTTATTTATGCAACTTTTGGAATGAATTTCTTCATGAACGTTAAACATACACAAGGTTTAGATGACACTTTTAATTTTGAAACATTTGGACGCAGTATTATCATGCTTTTCATGATGTGTACGTCTGCTGGTTGGGCCGAATCCTTGGCTGGCATGATGAATGAAAATGATTGCGATAAAGATGCGATACCTTCAGATTGTGGCAATTACAAGTTAGCCGTAGGTTATTTGGTATCTTATCTTATTATTAGCTTTCTAGTTGTGGTCAACATGTACATTGCCGTCATTTTAGAAAATTTCTCTCAAGCCACAGAAGATGTACAACATGGGCTGACCCCTGAAGATTTCGACATGTATTACGAAAAATGGGAGAAGTATGATCCAAACGCCACACAGTTTATTGACCTGGACAAGCTATCAGATTTTGTGGATTATTTGGAAGAACCTCTAAGGCTTCCAAAACCAAATCATTTTATGTTAGTTAAACTCGATATTCCAATATGTGAAAACGATAAAATGTATTGTCGAGATATATTAGATGCATTGACAAAGAATTTCTTAGGGTCAGATAATTTAGACAACTCAGATTTAGGAGTTAATAATCCCTTACAGGAAAACAAAGCCAAGGTTGAATATAACGTAGTTAGTTCTACTATGAAAAGACAAGTGATGAATTACGCAGCAAGAATAATTCAAAATGGATGGCGAAAATATCGAAGAGTACGTGGTGATCTGCCAACTGCGCCACCGTCATACAACGAGGCGACAAAAACTGAAACTCAGGAAGAAAAATCGGAAGAAAAGGGAGATAATGATATAGAAATTGTTATTTCACCGTCGGAGAATAGAACTGTGGAATTAAGACCAGATAGTGATGTAGTAGCATGATACTATTCTATTCTGAGAAATTTCTTGGTTGTGTTAGTCAGAATGTTGGCTATGCAGATATTACCAAATACAAAGGTGTGATGCGAGCGATTATACTCATTACATATAGAGAAGTCTTTCCAAATGACAGGTACTGGGATGCAATTTATAAATTTGATTTTTTTTTGTAAATATTAAGTTTTTTTCTTCAATTAATAATTGTCATTTATTAATAATTAATACTATTAATGAGCTATTAATGATTTGTTTGGTTGATTTCCATACAAAATGGTAGAAAAAAGTAGCATAATGTTGGGGTTTTTTTTGCTTTGGGTTTTTTTATGTTAATTTTTGATATAGAATTTTTGCTCACATTTCTTGAAAATTATATTTTATCTAATATTTTCTCTATAAAAGCCAAGCTTTTTGGCAGGTTTTTATTTGGGGGGGGGCATGCCTAACTTTTTGAAATTGCTATTCACTATTCATCTGTCGACAAAATCTCATTTTTTGGCAAATTATCAAGTTTATTGGAATCTTCCTTTAAATTTGGAGTCAGCTGTTTGAAATTTTATACCTTTTTCTACCATTTTCTGTGGAAGTTCATCCTTATTAAAATATATCTAGTTGCAATATTACATGCATCAATATATACAATTCATCATCGAAATATACATACTATTTTTACTCTTAATGTGTCTTAAGTAGTATTTATTATTAAATGTCATTTTGCTAAGACGATGTGATATGGCTCAAACTTTGTATTATTTTGCTTAATTATGATTCTTAAAAAAGGTATTATGAAAAGTTTTAAGATGAATGAGTGTTCTTGAGATAATGTACATGTTCATGTTTTACTTCAGATTACATTTTAGTGACAGGTATTGTTTTAAGATTTGGTTTTAAGGGGCCTTGATCATTAACAATTAAAAAAAAAACTTCTGACCTTTTTCTCTCAAATATTTTTTGTCTTTCTATGTTGCAGAAGAGAAATAGGTTATATAATTTGTCTAATTAATATGAAACATAGCTAGATCCATAAACAAAATTATAGAAGAGTTATATAAGCAACATTATTAATTTGGTTTAAAAAATGAAATTTCTCAAAAGCTTCTGTAATAATGTCTTGTTTGGTATTTTAAGAGTATTTTCTCAAAGTGCCATAAGTGTTGCAAGAATTACACAATTTAAAAACTAATATAAGTTTCCTGTAATTCACCATAAAAAGTATTAAATTGTGCTCCGAATTAGAGTTTTAACTTTTCTTAATTTTTCCGTCCAATTTATTTCTCCGCTTATTCCTATTGAAGCCAAATTTATTGTAAAATTGTTGTTAAGTATCCTATGTTAGCTAGTTTTTATCCTATATTCTCCCCAGGCCCTATAGCATCCTGGCAATGCGATGCTATCAGAAATCAGCTTCTACATATTCCAGAGGGAATGTGATGCTATAATTTCAAACAAGAAAACTGATAACAGCTGAAAAAAATATCAGAGAAATTTACTGTAATATAGACTGGTATTACCATAAGTAGGAAGAAATAGCCTATAGATACATGTATGATCAAATATCATACTACAAATTCAGAAATTAGCTTAATATTGTCAAAAATGTCATATTGTTTTTTGAAAAAAAAAAGATAATATATCAAGATATAGGGAAATGAAGTGTTTATATTTTGTTGTGTGGATAGGTCATGCAGGTATTGGGGTTTGTTATTTCTAACTGTGATAATTTAAGTTTGTTATCCCATTTGTTGCAGGGGAATTCTGTAAATTTTCTATCATATAACCAGAAATTTTTGCTATTAAATAATAGTTCACTTAAAAAATAAACCAAAATTATATGAAATTCAAACAAATGTACATTTTATCAGAGATTGGTTTAATCAAGTTCTCGATCCATGAATTGGAAATAATTCTTACCTATTTGTAAGTCATGAATGCTGTTGACATGAATTTGTAAAAAAAATTTGGTCAGAAAATGTTTTTTTAAGTATGTGACATCTTGTACATTAAAAATATATATACATATAATTAGTTAACCTTGGGTAAGAATACACCTACATTTATTGTTTAATTATGGTAAAATTTTGTCCAGCAAAAATTTCTGGTAATTGAGAAATGTACATTTAATTTGCTTTGTTAACTGTTTTTTGTTTATCTCAACAAGATTAAAATACAACATGAACTTAATTAGCACATTTTTTTGTTGCTCATAAAATATTTAATTTATTTACTTGATATTTATATTTATTACATGTATCTGTTAAAACATTGAGACCTCGTTAACCAGAATACAATTAGTTGTTAGTAATTATTATTTTTGACTAATTTGCCATTTTGGAACATACCTAATCAAATTGAAGATTGTTCTTTGTTCAGTTTTTCTTTTTATGTATATATACAGACCAATACACATTGTGAATAGATATAAAGTATAAACACATTTACATGTATTTGATAATGCAAAATGAATCAAGTTTTTAAGATTGAAGAGTAGATCTATTATATCATTACTTAACAAGAAGGGTAAGATCATAAAAAGTTCAACATTTTTTCCTAGTTATTTTTCATTTAATGGTCTTATTAAAACTGTACACTGTGAAATTTGATTACAAATAAAAGACTAAAATAGTCTAAAAACTGCAGGGCTGCCGACCTTCCAGACTTTTTCAGGTTTACTTGATTTTCAGATCTTTATTTTATAATGAATATAAAATGGAACATCACAAAAATAACAAAAAACTTTATTTCAAAATTTCAAAATTTGGCGACTCTGAAACTGTGTGGATTATATGATTTATATTTAAATATCTTAATATTTGTGTTTTATGCACGTAATATTAAGTAAACAAAATAACACAAAATTGCTATAGTGCTTGTAGTCTAGTGCTTAAATCTTAAATAGGAACTAATATCAAAAGTCGCTAATTAGATGTTGAATGTATGTGTGGATAAATTTGCGTATTGCTTTTTGTTTTTCCCTAATATGTCCCTTCCCACCTGTTAGTCACTGTGTTACCCCCCCCCCCTTTTCCATTAAATGAGTCATTCCTATATGTAAGTTATCCCCCTTTTCTGTATAGTAATACATGTACAAAAATACTGCTCAATTAGTTAGTTCTTTGTAAGTGTTATATATGCAACATTTGAGGGTAAATGAGCGGATTAAGGTCAATTTTAATTGATATTATTTTTCATTCCTGTAAAAATTGAATTTTGCAAATGAGTTTTTTTTTTTAAATATATAAAATTTCAAAATGAAAATTTAAAATCTTAAACTTTTGAAAGCTTGTTTATTACATTTGGTATAAGGTTTTAAGAAAGATTTGCCTAAATTTGAAAAAAGGTTTTGTAAATGTTTCTTTTTCTTGACTTTGATCAAGGTTTTGGGGTTCAGACATTTTTTTTCACTATACATTAATTACTCAAAAACAAGAAATAGATTTGACATTTTTAATTACATCTACAAGTGGCAAATTTTACAGATATGTTTTTTGTTATAAGAATTGGTCATACAAATGATGTTTGCTTGTAAATTAAACTTTTTGCTTACATTTTCTTATAAATGATTAATAAATGAGCCAAATGATAAGAAAAATAGTGAAACAGTATAAATGTTCATCCATTGTAAATGACCCTTTTTTGCATACTAAACATTGCATGTGACATGTATATCATCAATTTTAACTTATATGTGTTGAATGTTGCAAAGAAATTAAATTTCTTGTATTTGTACAACTAAGCTAAATTCATCAACTGCACAATTTTCTGTGTTTATGTGACTTGGTTGATACCAATATTGTTATTCTTTCGTATTTAATATTGCTGGCCAGTCCTAAATTCTAATTAAATTGCTCATTTGGAACAAAGATTTAAAGATGCTTTATTTCAGGGGGCAGACATTGCTTCCATAAAAACGAAATTGACTTTATTTTATTTTCTTGAAAAACTTGGACCTTTGGTAATATAAGTTATAGCTTTTAAGATGTTTTTTTTATACCACCATGAAAATTAAATTCTGAGAATAACTTATAATAGGTATTCTGTACTTCCTTTTAAAAGTTAAAAAGAATTTTAAGTTTATTGCTAGATTTTTTTTCCTTGTATAGATCTATGATTCTAACCAAGGTTAAATAGATTTAAATCATATTTACTAAAATCATGTTTAGCCTAAAAATCCTATGAAAATCCTCTTTTTTTTTCTCTCTTAGATATTCAAGTTATACTAGTATTGTTTTGTGTGATGAAAATTTTCATTAAACAAGAAATGTTTTTTTCGAAATTTGACTATGCATTTTTCATTTAGATTTAACTGGCATATTGCAAGACCAAAAAACTGTGTTGTATGATCGCTTATAAAATATCCTACACAAATGCATATATATGTGTATAAACTACCAGTTAAACTCTCTTCATTTTTATATTGTTGATAATAATGATAATAATAACTATATAATAATAATAAATGCTCAATATGTAAACTGAAGGATAAAGGCTTTCATTGTGATGAAACATATGTGGAGTTTATGCACGTTTTAACAATTTTTCATTATGCTTATGTCATTTCACAATGTTCATTTCTTCTGTAAATAAATTTATTACACATTATGAATTATTTTTTATACCCCATCTATGAAAGTAGGAGGACATATAGTCTTCAGGTCCATATGTTTGATCATCCATACCAAATGTAATGCGAGATGGGGCATTATGGATTTTGGACATACATTGTACCAGTATTCTTGTTTTAATTAAAACAACATTAGAAGAAAGCACCAGACAACATTTAAAGAAATAAACCTGACCATATTTTAATAAAGGTTTATAAAATACTCATCTGAGATTCTCATCAAAAGATTATTGTCCAAAATATGGAAGTCATACAAATAAAACCTCTAACCCCATGACAGGAATATGAGTGTTCTAATATTCACTATTGCAGCATAATTTGAAAGTTCTCTATGTTTTGAAGAAGTGCTAATAGGGAACACTATCTGCTGTTTTGCATCAAAGTTGTCAAAACCATCATGATTTTTACCCATAAAATAACTACAGTGAGCTATTGATATAAAGAAGGCATTTTATCATAAGGTACCAGCATTGACAGGTGTACTGGGTTTTCACAGTTGTGCATTTTCTGAATAGTGGAGATGACATATTTTTGCCCTGAAAGACCGAACTTGATTATGGACTCCTGTATAGCACCATAAATCATGGTTAAAACCACCATTTGTTCTGACAAGCCTGAAGAAAGTCAAGGCAATTTCAATCCTCAATTTCTTCTCTATGTTGATGCCCTATCTATCTTCTCTTCTCAGACATCTGAGATTGATCTTACCTGTTCTGTTATTTTGTTGTTACCTGTACCTGTATTTTGCATCTGTTGTCTTGGACAAAGTTTGTATGTTGCTAATCTTGTACATGTAAACCTTAGTGTATATATGTATAACAGTGCCTGAAATCCATAATAATAAACAGGAAAATGTTATTATTGTCATGCAATGAAATTCTATTTTTCCCAATTTTTGTCTCACCTGCAACCAATAGTCGCAGAAGGCAAGACATTAATTATGGCAATGGCAGCATGAACTTTTTTTGTAAGACTTTTGTGGGATTTGAATTTCTTGAAAAGTAGAATAGCTAGGCATCTGGTATTTGGTACCCATAAAGTTGGGAGTAATGGTCTATGCAACTGTACCATGCTGTGTGACCCTGACCCAATTTGACTGAGTTAACTTTGGTCTTATTAACAGGCCGTAAACTTTTTTGTAAGAGTTATATGGAAAATGAATTTCTTGAAAAGTATAATAGCTAGGCATCTGATAAAAAGGATATTGAGAGTTAGATTAGGGTTTTTGCGAGTCATCATGTCATTTGACCTTGACCTCATTTTTACACTAAATGACTGTAAATACTGTGGTTTCGTTATTATTTGTGGGGTACCCATTTTCGTGGTTTTCATGGTTAGCAGTCAACCAGGAAAATAAGAAAACAACAAAGGGTTATTTTTACATTGATTCCTATAAGCAACATGAACAAACCATGAAATTAAGAATCCAACAAAATTTCCTATTTGAGTAAACTACAAAAATAGTTGAATTCACAGTATTGTTTTTTTGGCCAGATTTCACTGAGTGCAGGCAGGGAAAATATTTTTGTAACAGTTTTCTCAGCAACTTCTTATCATAGCCTCTTGATATTTGGTATGCAACAATAGCATGGGCTCCCATAACATGGAATTCTGTCACTCATCTACTTCTTCTTTACTGACTTAGTTAATTTTTGACATGTTCAATAGAAGAAACAAGGGGTTGCACTAAGTCGTGCTAAGCATACCCCCACTCGACTATTCAGAAAACAGGACGTAGATGACTGACTTGCCCAGAAAGGGGAGGCACAGTACAATGCACCATGCTTAAGCTTTATACTAAATTAGAAATTAATCCCTTAAGTAGAAATTGAGAAATCTGTTCCTTTTTTACCCTTAAAATAGTCTAAGTTGGCTCGGAAAACAGGAATTAGATGACCAACTGACCTGAAAAGGGGAGGCACGGTACAACTCATCATGCAGAATCTGTGTACCAAATTATAAATCAATCCCTTCAGTAGAAGCTGAGAAATCTGTTACGAAAATGTTTCCATTTTTGACCCTTAAAATAGTCTAAGTCGGCTCGAAAAACAGGAAGTATATGACCAACTGACATGAAAAGGGGAGGCACGGTACAACTCATCATGCTGAACCTGTATACCAAATTTAAAATCAATCCCTTTAGTAGAAGCTGAGAAAACTGTTACGAAAAATTTCCCATTTTTTACCCTTAAAATAGTCTAAGTCGGCTTGGAAAACAGGAAGTAGATCATGGACTGACCTGAAAAGTGGAGGAAATGTACATTGCATCATGCTTAAGCTGTCTACCAAATTTGAAATCAATCCCTTCAATAGAAGCCAAGATATTGTACCGGACGGACAGACGGACGGACTGACGGACAAGATGATTGCAATATAGCCCCCTCTCTTACGAGTGGGGGTATAATTTTTTGTAACAGTTTTCTCAGCAACTACTTATCGCATCGCATCCTCTTGATATTTGGTATGCAGCATCAGCATGGGCTCCCATTACATGGAATTCGATTTTAGGTCTGTTGCTTATCTATTTCCTGTTTACTGACTTAGTTAATTTTTGACACTAATGTTCAATAGAAGAAATTTTTGGTAACAGTTTTCTAAGCAACTTTTCTTATCACAGCCTCTTGGCATTTGGTATGCAGCAATAGCATAAGGTCTGATCTGATTTCAGGTCTGTTGCTCATCTACTTCCTGTATAACGAATTCATTTCTGTCTTTGACCCATTTTTAATGTTAAGTCTGTTTCTCAATGATTGATATCTAGAATCACTTTACATGTTGTTGGTCCACAGGGAAATGTCATTCAATCACCTGCCAAATGACCTTGAATTTTATTAATCTCTGATCACAAGAACTCAAGGCCTAGGTAAATTTGTAATGTGTTTTCTTATTGTACCAACAGGCCAGAATTACTGAATGAATAGTTGAAGAACTAGGTATTCCCATGGTGCCGGCAGTATAAACTCATGTTGACCTATGCTAAACGAAGTCCCGTGCCTCAAGACCACTTAAACAATTGGACAGAAAATGTACATTTATTTCTATTTCACCACTTATTGTAGAGCTTGTTTGAAATAACATTTATGATCAACACAAAAACTGCTTTGATTTTACAGTGTTGTCTTACTTGAAATTTAATGCTATGATCTATTTGATCTCAAAATGAATATGGATGGAGTTTGTCAATGTTGTTGTTCTTTCATTTTAAGGTAGCACCATACAAAGATTGGATTTAGTCCAACCATCACACTTTAAACCTACATAACTTTCTTATTATTTCACCAATTTCAATAAATGAGACACCATTGGAAAGAGGAAATGTTTCGCTTTATGATGATACCTACAACAGTATCCCAGAATTTTCTTATCACATTCCATTCTCCAATAAAGCAATATTTTGAGTACAAGGCTTTATTGCATAAGGGGTCACTATATTGAATGTGCCATAAAATATTTTCTAAAGCTTAAATCTAAAATCTGAGAATTGGTTTTGTTGATAATAGGCCTTTGAATAGCATATCCAATAAAAAGCTACGCCGAGCGCAGCATGATACGACCGCAACAAGTTTAACCCTGTACGTTGGAGGCCTAATATGGATAGTCCATTGCTTTGGTCACATGCAGCCCATGGTGGACTTACAAAGCTTTTTGACTCATGCATCCTGTGGAAGACTTAAAAATGCATTTTTGACACATACATCTAATACAAAAAACCTTATTTATATACATGTAATAACAACAACTTTAAATAAAATTTTAAGTATAAAACTATTTGCCTTTGGTGTTTTTGGCCCCTTTGACCCCTAATTTCTCGAAAACCTTAAGAGATATTGCAAATCTGATTGATAAACGCAGCAAGGGATTTCCACAAGGATTCCAATGAAAAAAAGATTTTGAAAATCGGACCAAAAATAAAAAAGTTGATTTTATGGGCGTGGCCTGTCTTTAGCCCCCTGAAGCAATGTAATGGTAAAATACATATCAAAACCATTGACACATTTAGTAGACAGAATTTTATGAGCACTTCAACAAAAAAAGAATTTTCAAAATTGAATGAATAATGAACATTCTACAACAGTTTTGTCAATACACCCGTTTTAGCCCCTTTGGCCCTTTTTTTTCTGAAACAGAAGGGGCCACAACCCCCAAATACAAAACCAACATTCCTTTAGTGGATATAATCATCATATTTAAACTTCATAACAATTGGCTGGCCCACTACAACTTAATATTGGAAAAAAAAACTATTTGCCTGGACAAACTTTTATAAATGGCGTTTTTGGCCCCTTTGACCCCTAATTTCTGGAAAACGGTATGAGATATTGCAAATCTGATTGAAAAATGCAGGCAGGGATTTTTATAAGGATTCCAATGAAAAAAAAATTTTAAAAATCGGACCACAAATAAAAAAGTCGATTTTTTTGGGTGTGGCCCCTTTTTGACCCCTTATAGCAATTGAACGGTACAAGATACATCAAAGGTGTTGTTACATTTTGTTGACAGAATTTATTGAGGAATACAATAAAAAAAGAATGATCAAAATCGGATGAAAATTAAACATTCTACAGACGTTTTGTCAATATACCCATTTTTGCCCCTTTTGGCCCTTTTTTCTTAAACGGTAGGGGCCAGAAACCCCAAATGCAATACCAACCTTCCTTTAGTGGTTTTAAACATCATATCAAAATTTTATAACAATTGGTTAACTACAACTAAAGTTATCGCACGGAAACCAAAGTGTCTACAGACGACAACGCCGACAACGACGACAACGCCGACAACGACATCGCCATAACATAATACGATCGCAAAAAATTTGCGGTCGTATAAAAACTAGCCACATTGGGGTACCCATCTGGGAGCTAAATTTGATAAACTTTACTTTTTGCATGAAAAATGAAAGTTGAAAAAAAAAAAAAAAAATATCAATTTCCTGCTTTGAGCCCCATTTTCTAGATCAAATAGCATGTTTCTACCATGGGAGCAATGTAGGATTCTTAGATAATCATAAATCAACATCTATTTGACCTATAAACCAAGTTCCAGACACACAAACATTAAATATAGCCCAAAATGCATAACTCCCCACACTGACTGAAGAATTTGCGGGAAATATGACATCATATTGACCTTATCTCAGGTCAGTTGTTTACTGTAAAGGGCAAAACTCCTCCTTTAATGACCAGATGGTTCCACTAAAATTGTCTGTCTTATAATTTCTCTTGAAATGACTAGTCAACAGTCATAAAACTTTCCAACTGTTATAGATAAGCCCAACCTTCATGGTTAATTGACAGCTTAAATTACATGTGCTTTTGTTTATTTTTGCACCATTTGAAAAGGGGTATTTAGTAGTATTCAAAAAGATATAAATAAAAAATTTAATAAAATTTAAGCACTTTTGTACATGTACTGTGCTACCTTAACCAGAATTTTACAAGAACAAATCTAATCACCAGCTGTTTTGCAACAAGCAGGAGCTACATACCATGAGTTCATATTCCTTCTAGCTAATTGTTTAGTTGTGTTGTACCCAGTTGTGCGTTTAAAGATTTTTTGCATGTTTTTGCTGTTTTGTTTTTTTGAGTGTTTGATTTTTGAACTTCCAGTATCAACATCCCAAGGCTTCAGTAATACATAGCTTCTTTCTCTGCCATTCTACAAATTTCAAAACACTGGCTATCTTAAATTAATACTAACAAAAACTAATATCACATATTTATTTATCTTGAAACTCTATAATGAAAATGGAAAAAAAAGAAAGCACAGGATTTCACCATATAATAACAAGCTAAAACACACAAATACTAACATTACAATTAATTTTAAAAGACCACTCTTTGACATTAGAGAATAGTCAAAAGAGAATAGCTTTTAGGATAGAATGGATTTCATTTGAATAAAAAATAGGGCATGTAATGGGACATTAAATGATACCCCGCCACGTTATAATATCAAAAGTTCATAAAATTTGATTTCAAAGTGGCCTATCTCGAAAACTATTTTTCATATCAAGCTGGAAATTGAACCTGACCTGTATTTTATTGTACTCAATAGCTGTACAAAATATCATTTGAATCCCATGAAGCGTTTTCAAGTTATTGGTCGGAAACTCAAAATTTCATGAAATTTGATTTTTCAAAGTGGCCTATCTTGAAAATTATTTATTGGATCATGCTGGAAATCAAACTTGACCTGTATTTTATTGTACTTAACAGCTGTGCAAAATATCATTCAAATCCTTTGACGCGTTTTCAAGTTATTGGTCGGAAACTCAAAATTTCATGAAATTTGATTTTTCAAAGTGGCCTATCTCGAAAACTATTTTTTGGATCATGCTGGAAATCGAACTTGACCTGTATTTTATTGTACTAAACAGCTGTGCAAAATATCATTCAAATTTTTTGACGTGTTTTCAAGTTATTGGTCGGAAACTCAAAATTTCATGAAATTTGATTTTTCAAAGTGGCCTATCTCGAAAACTATTTTTTGGATCATGCTGGAAATCGAACTTGACCTGTATTTTATTGTACTAAACAGCTGTGCAAAATATCATTCAAATCCTTTGACGCGTTTTCAAGTTATTGGTCGGAAACCTTCGGGGGACGGACAGACGGACAGACGGACAGACAGACGGACAGACACCGAAAAAAACTGAGGGTATAACATAATACCCTGCCACTTCGTGTGGCGGGGTATAAAAATTATGAACATGTGAAAAATGCATGTACATAGACAGAAAATTTGTTTTTCAACCGATGAAAAGGCATCTGACAATAATCTACTGCAACTATAAAATCATTGAATTTTTCAGACAAACAAAATTTTTGGGGATATCTAAATTATAAAACAATTTAAAAAAAACATTAAGTACATTAACAAAGCCATAAGGTTTTAAAATAAAATAGACATCATTCAAATTGTGAAAACTAAAAAATCTGTCAAAGTCAAAAATGGCCGGATTTCGATAAACAGGAAGTAGGTGAGCAACATATCTGAAATCACATCCCACTTATGGGACCCCACCCTGATGCTGTATACCAAATATCAAGTGGCTGTGATTAGTAGTTGCTGAGAAAACTGTTACGAAAATTTCTTCCCCGCCCGCCTGACACTGTGTGAAATCCGCCCAAAAATGATAGGTGACACATTCAATTGATTAATTTACATAACTTTTCAAAATATTCCAGAAAAAAAAATTAATAGAATTCAACAGATAATTTTCTGAGTTGTAGATAAAAGTTTTTAAATAGAGCCTTTCTTCCTTAATTTGATGTAAATAATTGCACAGACCTTAAACATTTTATCAGAGTAAAAATATATCATGAAACTTTAAATGAAGTAGCACCAAAAAATTAAAATAAACATATATTCTAATAATAAGACTAGTTTTTTCCATAAAAACACAAGATAATTTTAAGCTTCACAGACCATCATAAACACAATGTATACAAATACTCCAGGACAGCTGAGAATTTGTACATTCAATTAAATTTTGTAAGAAATTCCTCCACCTTGTGGAAATAGTTATAATTGGTAGTTTTTTTCTATAAAAATGTACCAAAAAGTACTAGTATTGATTAAATTTTACTTTTCCTTTGTTGACAAACTGTTTAAGTTTGAAAAGGACTTACAAAATACGGGATAATGAAAAATCAAGTTACTCTTATATTATCCATTTAAATATAGCTGCTGTAATGATAAAGTATATACTGTGAACATACTCATTTTTGCATGGTATTTATTTTTAGATTTCAAGGTCTGTAACCTTTCTTGAAAATAGATAAATACCTGGGAAAAGAAACATTTTGTATAAGATGGATAGAATATTATACATAAAATTGATTACTCTTAAATGTGTGAAAATTAGTTAAATCATGAAAATAATTACCAGTGCAGTGGCGGATCCAGGGGGGGGGGTTCTGGGGCTTGGACCCCCCCCCCCTTTCCTCCGAAATTTTTGAATTTTTGTGTAGATTTTCAGCAAAATTGGTCTGGAACCCCCCTTTGGCCCACAGAACCCAGTATGTGGAACCACCCCCCTTTCTAAAATTTCTGGATCCGCCCCTGCAGTGAATATCAGTAGGCTTACAATTATCAACAAGTCTGCTTTAGTCAAATTTTACCAAACTTCTCAACAAGAATATTGAATAATTATCAGATTATAATATTATGGCAATAAAAATAATATACTCATATAAACAAAACAATTCTAAAAAATGTAAACAATGTAAAAAAAAAATCAAATAACAAGACAAAATGATAATCTGGCAACATAAAATTGTTATTGCACTACATTTTTTTCATAGATTTAAAGCTTAAAAAAAGCAATTTGTATTTATAACTATGGAGGAGAATGGAAGCCCAGAGCCATGTATCAACCCAGGCCTGCCAACATATGTTAAATAACTTGTATCAACAGAGCCATGTATCAACCCAGGCCTGCCAACATATGTAAAATAACTTTTATCAACCATGTAAAAAATGCCTTCCCTGAAATATAGAATATATACTGTGGATTCATTTATTTTCGTGGGTACCAATTTTCGTGGTTTGATGAAAAATGACATTTTCGTAAATCGGTTTGTAGAGTCAATATTCATTAACTTTGTATTCAATATGGAAAAATAGGGCATGTAATGGGACATTAAATGATACCCCGCCACATTATAATATCAAAAGTTCATGTAATTTGTTTTCAAAGTGACCTATCTCGAAAACTATTTTTTGGATCATGCTGGAAATCGAACTTGACCTGTATTTTATTGTACTCAATAGCTGTACAAAATATCAGTTGAATCCCATAACGCGTTTTCAAGTTATTGGTCGGAAACTCAAAATTTCATGTAATTTGATTTTTCAAAGTGGCCTATCTCGAAAACTGTTTTTTGGATCATGCTGGAAATCGAACTTGACCTGTATTTTATTGTACTAAACAGCTGTGCAAAATATCATTCAAATCCTTTGACGCGTTTTCAAGTTATTGGTCGGAAACCTTCGGGGAAGGACAGACTGACGGACGGACAGACACCGAAAAAGACTGAGGGTATAACATAATACCCTGCCACCTCGTGTGGCGGGGTATAAAAAGGGGATGGCAGGCCAAAAAATAACAAACCAACAAAAAATGTTGAAATTAACAGTACAGTGAGTGTTAAAAAACAACCTTACATTGAAATATTCATACATGTTTATGTACATACATGTATTTTGTAAATTACCAAAAATTCAGCCCAATTGAAATGAAGAGATTTTTTAAATTTTACATATATTAACAGACATGACAAGTACATGTACATGTATTATAAATCAATTTAATGCTATTTTAATCTAGTTCAACTTTCCAAATAATTATAATTAGTAGGTGTGATGCATTTTTCCCAAATAGAATGATTCAATGTATTAATTACATGAACAAAACAGACCCTTTTCTTATAATTCTGCACTAACTTTTACAGATGTTCATGAGATTCTATGTATAAAGACTAGATTAATACTATTTTAACAATTAATATCAATTATCCTGACTAAATAAACCTAAACCAACAAAAAATTGAAAATTTTATCTCGGACAAAAACAATAAATGGAGTAGGTATGCAGGACACTGACCACAGAAAAGATATTTAAAACTAGAGGCTCCCAGGAGTCTGAATTGCTCACCTGATCTCTTATGCCAAAGTTTGAATAAATTTCACAAACTTTCAAGTATACAAAGTTGCAAAACAATCCCTTAAGTGGTTTCAGAGAAGATTTTGAAAATCAGTTTAAATTAATAGAAAAACAGTTCAAGGGCAATAACTCCTGTAAGGACCTTTTGATGCTGAATAAGAAAAGTTACTTCGGTTTTTCTCTATCTCTTATACTTTTCGAGTTACAATGGTCTGACCCCCTGTTCTATTTTTAGCAACTGCTGCCATGTTGGTTGGTCGGCATGTATATCATTCACAAACTTGGTAGAGGACATCCTAAAGATCAAGTATACCAAGTATCAATGCAATCCCTTCAGTGGTTTCAGAGAAGAAGATTTTTGAAAATGAGTTAATATTAATGAAAAACAGTTAAAGGGGAATAACTCTTAAACGCCTGATCTGACAATTTTGACCCTGAAATAATTTTTGTAGATCTCAATGAGCTTAACAATTCTGCAATGCTAACTTTTCCTCTAGCTCTAACAGTTTTCAAGATATAGTCCAAAAACTGCTTAAATGGTCAATTTTGATGATTAAAGGGCAATAACTTCTATAAGGAGTCATTTCACAACTTTGACTCAATGGAGAGATTTGTAGAGCTTTTGATGCTGAACATGGAAGTTGCTTCGGATTTTCTCTATCTCTTATACTTTTCGAGTTATAAGCCAAAAACAATGGTCTGACCCCCTGTTCTATTTTTAGCAACAGCAGCCATGTTGGTTGGTCGACCTGTATATAATTCACAAACTTGGTAGAGGACATCCTAAAGATCAAGTATACCAAGTATCAATGCAATCCCTTCAGTGGTTTCAGAGAAGAAGATTTTTGAAAATCAGTTAAAAATAATGGAAAAAAACAGTTAAAGGGGAATAACTCTTAAACGGCTGATCTGACAATTTTGACCCTGAATAATTTTTGTAGATCTCAATGAGCCTAACAATTTTGCAATGCTAACTTTTCCTCTAGCTCTAACGGTTTTCAAGATATAGTCCAAAAACTGCTAAAATAGTCAATTTTGATGATGAAAGGGCAATAACTCCTATAAGGAGTCGTTTTACAACTTCGACTCAATGGAGAGATTTGTAGAGCTTTTGATGCTGAACATGGATAGTTGCTTCAGATTTTTTCTATCTCTTATACTTTTCAAGTTAAAAGCCAAAAACAATGGTCTGACCCCCCTGTTCTATTTTTAGCAACGGCGGCCATGTTGGTTGGTCGACCTGTATATAATTCACAAACTTGGTAGAGGACATCCTAAAGATCAAATGTACAAAGTTTCAAAGCAATCCCATCAGTGGTTTCAGAGAAGAAGATCTTTGAAGAAAAGTTAACGACGGACGACGGACGCCTAACGATGACAATAGCTCACATGACCCTTCGGGTCAGGTGAGCTAAAAAACAAAGAATAGAACACTGATTTTGTTGATAAATATGTGTAAATGTCACAATAAAGCCATCAACACAAGGAAAAAATGATGCTCTTATACAGTGTTAAACAAATTTTATAAAAAGACTACTAATTCATTTTAAAAATAAAATCATATCAAATTATTAAAACATTTTGATCGATTGATTGTTGCTTGAAATTTATAAAGAAACTAATTACATTAAAATATGTAGCATTAAAACTTCTAGAATTAACAATTTTATGTATAAAATATGGATAGAACATAGCAAAAACATTTAAGATAATTTTTTTCTTCTGATGTAAAAAATGTTAATTTGGTTTCAATTCAACCCAATGCAAAATGGATCAAACCATTCTCGTACAAAAAGTTAATAAATTAAGGATTATCTTACAACCTATTAATAACATATAAAATAATCTAACATTTTTACATAAAGCAATACATGATTTAGAACAGTGTAAAACTTATATTCCACATTTTATAGTACATGTATGTAAAAACACAGCAAATAGTTGATTATGGACCTTAGGTTTTTGATAAATATATCTCCAAAGTTTTTTCATATATATATTTAAAACATAATAGCCTAGGGCGGGTTCGACATTCCCTCCTAGGACACCCTTGGTAGATTATTTTTCCCAGGTTAAGAAATAAAACAGAACACAGGTGACTTCTGTTTTGCATGGGTCTGAATGACAAGCACAAGCATTGTCTATAGACATTAACATGGCGGTCTAAATGATCAGTATTTCAGGTTATAAACAGACATTGTATACAAAATTCACAAGTATTTTCATGGCCCGACCACGTATGTGGATGGGACATATAGTTTTACCCTTGTCCGTCCGTATGTACGTCCGTAACACTTTGGTTAAGGTCCATTACTCGGATACTAGATGTTGGGGGTCAATGATATTTCACCACCAGATGGGTCTTTGGTAGGACTACACCACCCACTAGAAATTAGGTCACTGTGACCTATATTTTATGCATGAACGATTTCGGTTAAGTTCTTGGTTAAGGTCCATAACTTGGATACTAGATGTTGGGGGTCAATGATATTTCACTACTAGATGTGTCTTAGGTAAGGTGGCACCACCCACTAGAAATTAGGTCACTGTGACCTATATTTTACGCATCAATGACTTTGGTTAAGTTCTTGGTTAAGGTCCATATCTCAGATACTACATGTTGATGGTCAATGGTATTTCACCACTGGATGTGTCTTGGGTAACATGACACCACCCAATAAAAATTAGGTCACTGTGATCTATATTTTATGCATGAACGACTTCGGTTAAGTTCTTGGTTAAGGTCCTTAACTTGGATACTAGATGTTGGGGGTCAATGATATTTCACCACTAGATGTGTCTTGGGTAAGGTGACACCATCCACTAGAAAAGAGGTCACTGTGACCTATATTTTACGCATGAATGACTTTGGTTAAGTTCATGATTTAGGTCCATATCTTGAATACTACATGTTAGGGATCAATAATATTTCACTACTCGATGAATTTTGGTAAAATGGCACCACCCACCAGAAATAAGGTCACAGTGACCTATATTTTACACATGAAACCTTTTGATCAATTTCTTGGTAAAGGTCCATATCCCTGGTAATACACATTGAGGGTCAATAATATTTCAAGAACCGGAGGGCCATCATGTGGCTCATAGACACACTTTCTAGTTTAAAACAAGTTCCGCCAATAAATGGTCAATTTTGGAGGTCAAGACTAAAATTTTGTAATGTCCTTAAAAATCATCAGTTGGAAAATGTCATTGGTAATTCATAGCATAAATTTTTAAGTAAAGTTTTAGTCAAAATTAGTGAAAACATGTTTATTGAATTCAGCATTTTTAATTGAACTTCTTCACACAATTCTCCCTGAAGTGTATAAAACATGGCTCAAGTAACTGATACATTAATTTTTGTCAGTTAAAAATGAACAGCCTTAAAGGTTTTGTGTAAGTACCCTCAAGCCACCTAAGGTCCACACCAATATTATGCAATGCTTGAGACAATCTTAAGAAAGACAGATCTTGAGACATACAAAGAGTAAACTATTGAGATCTAGTTTTTGACATAGATTGGTCAATGTTAATATATATACAGTCTATATAAATCTGTGTCACACATCGGTCTCAGGCTTGCTTGCTAATTTAGCCTCTTGATGAATCATATCACATTTCTCCAATTCCTACAATTACATAATATATATTAATGATTAACCATTGAGAAAAAAAGAAAGCTGTACTTGCTGCAATTTCATAAATAACTAAATAAATGTAAATAGCAAATCAGTTTCAAAGCTGTCTGATATTTTCAATAGAATGCAATATCCAAATAAAATGGGTCAAGGATATGAAGAGTTAAATTTTGACCAACAGGAGTTCAGTGAGCAAGAGGTGTGAAATAAAATTCCATCATATGAAACCCCATGCTGATTCTGCATACTGAGTACCCTGCCATAAGTAGCTGTTGAGAAAACTGTTCTGACAATATTTGCCCCCTGCCTGTCCCACATTTTATAATCTGTCTGTTTACCATATGAAATCTGGCAAAACAATACATGACTCACCTTTAGATTTATATACTGTAAACCAATTTAATTTTGCAATATTTTTATAATATTTTGCATTTCATTGTCACAGGGCAATTTCGCGGCTATCTATTTTCGTGATTCTTGGTAAACAACAATAATATTACTATGAAAAAGAGTAAGTTTGGGACGATATATTTTCGTGAATTTCTGCTCCTCCCGAAAACTTCGAATATAAATCGCTTGCGAAAATAAGTTGGTTTACAGTATTATAAAAGTTGTTCAATAAGAGAGAATTCTCTTACCTTTTTGTTATCCTGTACCAATTTTTCATACTGATTTTGGTGATGAGTGTTTAATGAGCTCATTTGTTTTGACTGTTTAATTTTCTGTCTCTTTATTTCATCCACAAACTTCTTCATATTATTTTCCTTAAGTTCTATTATTCTCCTAAAAGAAAAAACAAAACAGGAAATTTGACGTTACATTAAATTTTTTTTGTTCATTTTGTTTTTCATTGATTACATGTACCTCATTCTTATAATCTTAAATGCAAGTGTACAATCATTAACATTTGACAAAGAATTCCTTTTAAATTGGCCCTGGGACAGTCAAAAGCACTTCCCTCGCTTGATTTCAAATTTATTGATTTTGTGACATGAATACAATTCATTGACTTATTTACCCTTCTCTTTGAATTACTATGAGAAAATTAAATGATACAATATCTAAAAGACTTAAATAGATGCTATAGTTGCTGAGTTCTATAGTTTCAATCAATCTGTCTGTCTGCTGTCTGTCTGTCTGTCTGTCTGTCTTTTAATTAACAATATCCTCTGCAAACTTAAAACTCAATAAGTTTTCATAGTTTATTTCAAAATCATATCATATCAAGAAAGGCATTCTAATATGTGAAAATCTATATTATATTAATAATGAATCTTGAGTGCAAGTAGGGCTTTTTCTAATTTTTCAAGTATTTTTTTGAATGCTTCATTTTTTTTTTTAATTAACTATTGCCACTGACCTTTCTCGTTCCATTTTATTTTTGATTGTTTTATCATTCTGCACAGCTTTACTTGATTCCATTGACTGTTTGACTTGTATGGCTTTCAACTCTTTCTCTTCCCTGTCAAAATATAATATGTTTGCTTAGTTTGTATGCTTAACTTATCCAAATTAATTGCATAAAGAACTTGAAGAACTTGGAAATAAATAGATAAACAAATCATTACTTAAGCCTTAGCAAGATGACATCTTTTTCAGCTAGGAGAAGCTGTTAAAGAATACTTTCAATGGCATTTTCAACTTTTGATAGAGCACCTCTGAAGAGAAGAAATGTGCGTCTGGCATAGCAAAATATATTGTCTGAATTTTTGTTGTAATTTATATTTTCAATATACATGTAAGTGATGGTTAGCGCTGCTGGTGGAGTTTTAAAATATCCCTGAGGTTAGCCCGCTCTAGCAACAACACATCAAAGCTATAAATCATCTGTCTAAATTTCAAAATTGTCAAAACCAAAAGGTTCTACCTACCCCAGACATAGGTTGGTCTTAGTCATAATCTGGGTTTTTTTCATTCAGCATTTTTGGTATAAATGTTCTATGCTATTCATAATCATATAGAGCTTGGCATTTTCAACTTTTGATAGAGCGCCTCTGATGAGTCTTGAAGAGACAAAACATGTGTCAGGAATAGCAAAATTTACTGTCTGAAACTTTGTTGTAATTTATATTTCAATGAATTTAAGTACCTAGGACTCAATAGGACAACCTCTACTAGCATGTAAGGCATTCCCTAAAGAAGTAGCTTATATAACATCATGCATTTCACACCAGGAATTTTACTTCAGACAGAATTTTTCTTTAAAAAGTATGCATGGATGCAGAAAGGATCCTACCAATTCTATCATACCTTTCATGTCTGGCTTCCTGTTCTTTGACTTGCTCCTGTTTGACTTCCTCAAAGAGTTTAAGAAGTAGGTCGTTCAGGTTAGAGATGTGAGATTTCCTCATCTCATGCTCCTCCTGTAATTGTCTGGTTCCCATGTCTGTCCATTCTGTCGTCTGGTCACTCACCAACTCAGTTATCTACAGTTGTAAAATACCAATTTTGTGAATTAATGATGAAACATTTTATTCAAGTCTAATGTATATTTTTATATTATTTTAGAAACAAAATGTCAGATTTAATCAAAGATGTACGCTGCTTTTTTGAAAATAAATGTCTTAAAATTGATGCCTCAAAACATAACGGTATTTATGTATACAGGAACTGCATGAAATTCGGCCAAAAATAGACCAGCAAAAACCCTAAACTACTGTCAACATGATCAGTTTTAAAAAATTAACATAAAAAGACAGGGAAAAAACAAATTTTAGTACTTTTGTAACCATATCATAAACAAAGCTCTTTTCTCTTTAGTTTAGAGAGAAACAAAAACACTAGTTATACAACATGTAACTTGTTGACAGACCTTCAATCATCATGACTAAATCATCTTACCTTAGATTTGTGATCATTCATCAATGATGAGACTTTTCCTTTTTCCTCTAAACTTGCACTAGAATCCCTAAACAAATATATTAAAAATATCAAGTTCTACATGTAAAAATACCTCTTACCAAATATTAAGCATTGAATCATAGTAAGTTATGTAGAATACCTCTCAACAATACAATGCTTAACACAAAAGTGTGAACTTAAATTGGATTTCATGGACAAATAGATGAACTGAAATCAATATAATGCTGCTCTTTATGTAAAGTTGAGACATAAAGAATAATCTTTATGATGATTAAAGTTGTCATTTTTACCATTTCAGTACTTAAAACACATTTCACTGCTCCAATATGACTTTTCCAATGCTGGCAATTTAATGGAAAAAAACTTGTTTATGTAAGTAACAAATGTTGCATGCAACATTGTTTCTTATACTGACTTCCTACTGGAAAACTAAAATCAGTACAATTTTTAATAATATTTCAAATCTACAAAAAAAATGCATTTTCCTTAATAGTTTTCATTTTATTATACAAGTTTTACATCAATCAAGAATACTGTGGGTACATTATTATTCATGGGGTATCAATTTTTGTGGTTTTCATGGGTGACCTTGACCCACGAAAAGCAATTCAACATTGGTTTGTATGTTGCAACTTTAGAGCCGGGAATTTAAAAATCCACGAACTGATCTTTTTTCTTCAAACCAGGAAAATTGATACCCATGAAAATAAATGAATCCACGCTAATAAACAGTAAAATGGATGTTTAAATACACAGAAACCTACCCTTTTCGTTTTAATTTCTTCTCTATGGATTTTTCTGTGGCCAGTTTTTCCTTGTCATGTTTTAATATCAAAGTATCGACCACCATTGTATGTTGTTTGTTCATAACACTTTTCTCTTTTTGATGTTTCTTTTTTAATAAGTCCATTTCTTTTTGTTGTTTTTTAATGAGTTTTAGCACATCCTTTTTGTCCTTCATCAGAAAATCTCGTGTAATAGGAGTGAAGCATATTTCTTCTCCTGTAAAAAATATCAAGTGACAAATGAAAAGAGGAAAAGTTGCAAATATGAAATTAAAGTAGCAAATTTAAAATACATTTAAAACACAATGAAAAGTTTTAAAGTTCAAACTAGATTCCATTTGATTTTGCATTGCTGCATGCAGTATAATTGTTAAATGCATTTTTTTGTATTCTTGGGTGCTTTGTTTCCATGTTGTTTATTTTAAATCTACTAATTTTGGGCTAGCCTTTTTGGAATTACCACATGTGTATGCCCCATTGGTACTCCACTTAATGCTTCTAATTGATTATACACTACTGATATTTCATATTGCTGACATTCATATTCTAATTAGTTAAGATAAGCTAAAATAGAGAAACCAACTCTCAAGAAAAGATGTCTTACCTTCTTTCTTTGGCTGGCCATTATTGACACTAGAAGAGGGAAACACTTCCCAAGCCACCTGGCCATTAAAACTAATATTGAACATTAAGCTAATTAATTCTCACCTTCTTTCTTTGGCTGGCCATTATTTACACTAGAAGAGGGCAATACTTCTCCAGCCACCTGGCCATTTGAACTTATACTCAACATAGGTTTGGCTTGAGGTCTTGATACTTGGAAATCCCCAATGTCTTTAGGACTACTTCCCAGTGAAGACAGCTGGCTAGCAACTGTATCCTGTTTACTCTTAGGGTTCATCAAGTCAACCACAAAAGCTGAAAAAGAAAAGTCAGTTTAAGTGAATTCTATAAAAGTATTACAAGGAGCATTTACCCTTCAGTTTCAATACTAATCAGGTGTATATGAATATATCTATGTTGGCTTTCAAAATAAAACTGTGTAAATTATGAATTGTTATATAACTGGACAAGCTAAACAGTTGATTATTTTATTATAACCTATTAAATATCTGCATAAATGCAAAGTCAACACAATACAAGTTTATTGAAATAAATATAAAAGAACTTAATTCATTTTCATAAATTATTTGAAAAACTCTAGGAATAAGTATATTATGAAATGTGAAAAGACAGTAACACTCTACATACTTCCTTTTTCTTCTGGTACATAGGTATCCAGAATAATTCTACAGAAAACAGTCGGCAGAGACAATGGGAAGTTTCCTTCTGTTCTCAGTGATATATATCTATAACCTGTAACAGACAAAGGAACATTTATTAAAACAGAGCATCACAATTATAATCTATTCCTACTTAGTAATATTTCTATGATTTGTGAAAGTTAAACATATCTATCTAATTTTTTTCTACCATTATTATAATAATAATAACTTAAGTCATACTCGTCTATTTAAGTGTACATATGTATTTATAAAGTTGTAAATTATAATAACTAGAGACTTATAATCAATTACTGTGCATCAAGTTATGGGGATTATGAATAATATGTATAGTTGTGGATCCATGAATTCATCATACACATCAATGTGAAATTTTTAATATATTGGGGATCAAATTTTGAGAGTTTTCCTGACCAATGAAAACAAAAAAATTGGTGACAAATGGAAAATAATTCTTTCACAGTAAGTTACTTTTATGAGAATGGCACTGTATTTACAGCCACTGGCATACTAAAAAATATTACCTGCTTGTAAACCATCCAGCGGAAGAATTCTCTGGCCTATCAATTTACCCGTTTCTTCATATACAGCTATCCTAAGGACTGCAAGATCTGGCAAAACAACCTAGAAAACACATTTATTGAAATGAGACACTGCAGTAATGGAGGTCAAAAAAGTTTTTGGTGTTTTTTTTTTTGGACAGGATGTAGTTCTAAAAAAAGAACAACTATGAATGTGTGTCCTTTCTAGCATGTTTTCATTATGTGAGGTTTGATTCTCTTACATGCATATTTACTTCCTACTCCCATTTCCAACCATGTTTAATATCAAATAACGTTGTCCATGCTTATATATTCAGGTATTTTATCTTTACTTCAGGCTTTGGTACTTGGCTTCCTTTATGTAAGTACAACTGGAATCATTATATGACCTCTTTTACATCCAAACTTTAAATCTGTGAATTCCGTAACCTTAAGGGACATTTCTGGGGCTTCGTCGAAACCAATTCTTCAAATATTCAAACATAGCTGAAAGTATAACTGACCTTTCTAAATACAAATGGATCTTCATTATATACAGGGTTCAATCCATTTGCTGGAACGACTTTGGTACGGAATTCTTTTCGTATAGTGTCAGTCTGCAGACCATACATATCAACCTCTACATAGGTCCCTATCTTCTTGTCTGATAAAAATTGTCCAGATATCACCTAAATAACAGAAAATTTATGTAAAATCCAATAAAATTTCCAAAATGACCCTCATTTTATTTAACAGCTATAGAGTCATTTTTAAGTTATAATCCAGAAATCATGGGACAGACAGACATACAAACAAGAAACCAAATATAACTAAAATGTCAGTCTTCCTTGGATGTTGACAGTCTTAAAATAATTTGTAAACAGGAAGTAGATAAGCTACAGGCATAAAATTGATCTACACCCTAAGGTACTATAGAAGAAAGCTAAATGCAAAATATCAAGACGATCTGAAATGAACTAGCCAGGAAAAGTACGATGGAAATTTTTGAGATGCCATAGGACAACACAGGATGACAGAAAGTGCCAAAATGATAAATATCTGTAACTTTGCAACAATTTGCAAGCAACAGGGAAAGTATATGGTATCATTTATTACCAAGCTACTTTTTTGTGGTTTATGAGGAAAGTTTCTTGAAATATGGTAGACCATTGCAAATTTTTTTATAAGATTTACCTGGACTGAGCAGTGAGCAGGAATAATGCCATCCACAGGACTAGCGGAGGATGGATCAAATGTTCTATCAGGTCTCCTCATAAAATCTGGCTTTAATAAATAACTGAAAATACAAGTTGATATTTATATAAACTTATAAAATACATAGTCAAGTTATCTGTCTGAAAGTGAAACTATATGCATGATTCTGCAATAATTGAACCCACTTCAGATACAGGTACCAATTACAAGTGAAACCAGTACTGTGTGCGTGACATACAATTCTAACCAAGTATGTTATATGTTATATAACATGAAAATTTATCTTAAAAAAAGTTTTCTTTTTGAAAACTTCATTAAACAAAATTCCCAAAATGAAAGCAATTGCCAAAGTTTCTATTCAACAATAACAAATAATACTCACCCACAGTTGCCATTGTATTCAAATTTTCCCTGATTAAGTTGCATTGCTAAGTCTGGTGTTTGGAAATTGAGTGCCACCATTTGACAGCCGGCATTCCAGAAGATCTGCAAAAGGAAAGGGTAGTCATATGAAGAAATAAATATTTAAATACAGACAGTTTAAACATATTTATTTATCCTGGTTTGGGAAACAAGCTTAATGCTTCTATAAATCCCTTTCCAGTTTGCATTTTGCAAGTGTGGCCTCCATTGAGCCTACTCTTATCAAACTCTTCAAAGGGGTCTTGAATGTGCACTGGGTATTGCTCTCCCCATACATTTTCGTCCCTTCCAAAGGACTAGCATCATTTCTTGAGAATATCCTCGCAAATGGTTTCAAAAGACAGTCAGAAAATCAGTTCATGAAATTTTCATCCCTGACAAGGATCGACAGTTAACAAACTAGATTACTGACAAAGTCAGAAATGGTCCTCTTGATAAAAGTTTCAGAAAAACTCATTGACAAATTTACAAGAATTTTATTTTTGTGAATCCTCATATCGTAATTACTATGTAAAAATTCTGATCTGTACCCCTTATGGTTTTTTAGTTTAAGTGTTCACAAAAAATGTGGACAGATGGACGGACAAACAATGTGAAAGCTACAGAGCATCAACATCACTGATGAAGGGCCCTAGTAATATATGCTTTACATTCAACAATCATGTCATACATACATTATTGCATTTACCCTCAAATATTAGACTTTCTATTGTTCAAAATTTAATTTCTTTTGAATAAATGAAGATTGAAAACTTTTTATTAGAATTAAAGGAATAGAGCCAAGAAGGCCTCAAATCGGCCTGGTATTCTTACTAATTTTCATACTACTTCAATTATCTTAAATTTAACTAAAATGAGTTAAGGTATAGCTGAACTTTTCATACCTGTAAGATTTAACAAAATATTTACATAACAGGTTTAGCCTTGACATTTCAAACACACCCAATTTGTAAAATTCTTGATTTTTCACATACTTCCAGTTTTTCTTCGTATTTTGTCAAAATTAGTATTGGCCACATTCTTTGACCAGCCTAATTTTTTCATAGTCAATTTATAACATAAAAATACACATTTTTATCACACAAAAATTTTGGTCAACAGATGTGGCAATTTTCATATTCATGAAAATCAAGGTAAAATGTCAAATATCGAGATTTTTGACAAAATGGACTGATTTTGGGCTCACTTCTTTTCTTGTTTATAAACAGTTAAACCAAAAGATATTGCAATTTATGAAATATGAACTAGAATAAACACCTTGGCAGCAATTACAAGCAGGTACATGTATATCAAAGTTGAATTTTTGGGTCAATTTTGGGCCTTTATAGGAGTAGTGGCTCAACTCCTTTGACCAATAAACCACTATTATTACTTTTTTTATATTTTCTAGTAATATGAAATCATTAATTTGTTAATAAAACTTTTTAAAATAAGTCAAATTTAGCACTATTTTGAAGATATCTAAATGGGAACAAGGGACATAATTTACAATACTAACCTGTGGTAGGTAATTACTTGAGTCCACTCTTCCACCTCTGGGGTAAATTCTGCTCATCTGTCTCTTGTTATAGCTTTACAGGTTAAGGAACAATTGGCTAAGTATATTTTCACATTTAGAAAACAAAACACAACTACTATAACAGCATAAACATTCTCAGAAATGTTGGTCACTTTAAAACTTGACTTTGGAAATAAGAAATGCATTGTAAGCTGTTCTGTTGCACATTGACTCAATCTTGCATTACATCTATTGATAATTGAGAATGCTACTATAAGTGTTTGGCACATGCACATAAACATATATTTCTGAATTAATCTTTGTTTCCATTATACATATAACTTTTCATGCCTTCTTTACAAACACAATGAGTTTGTCATGCAGAGAAGTCTGTACCACAACATTTCATCAAAACTTTCTGCTTTGTACTTGTTAGCTGGTTCACAGTCATTTAAAAGATATGATTTTAGAAGTACAATTAAGTATTTGCTACAATTTGGCAAACAGCAAACACCGGTCACATTGAAGGCCAAAAACTGTTTTCCATTGTAGATTTTGATATAGGTATAGATTTATGGAGGTTGTAAAACTGTCACATACAATTATTCCACAATTCATTTATATTTTTTTGCATGAATTTGCACACAAACCCTTTCAGACAATACAAACTTGTACTTGAAAATAGTCATACAATTACATGCAAATATAGAAAGAAAAAATCAAAATAAACAAGAAATAAAAAATAAAAGAATAACAGAGCAAACATAAATAAACATAAGGATACTCAACAAAGTACGAAGATGATTTGTTTATTAGTCCTAGAGCTGTATGTTCATTGAAGGAAGACATATGACAACACATACGGTTTGCTGTGGGAGAAAATAAAACATGCAAAAAATAAGTCATACATAAAACATAAACATGCAATAAATGAACAATACACAATAATTAAAATAACATATAACTACATTTATAATTTCACAAACGTAACTGAAATCAAATTAAGCATAAGGATGGAGAACAGCAATAAGAGCACTGTTCCTTTGCTGTATTTCATTTCTATATGTATAATGTGATTATGTGTAACGCATATATACTTCATTTTCCTTCTCTTTTTAAAAACAGAAAGAAAATCATTAAATTTTTTAAATTTTAACAAAAAAAATAGATGATTCTAGCCTTGGTTAATATATGATTAATATTTCAGACAAAGAGAAACTAGTTTAAATGCTTGAAGACATAGATTATGTGCAACTATGCATGTTAAATGGGTGCATTCAAGAACTAAGATAAAAGAGAAACAAAAAAAGAAAGTAATGTCCGTAAAATAAAACAAGAGGCTCCCAAGAGCCTGAATAGCACCTGAACTACACAGATACATATATTTGTAGATATTATTGTGCTTAACCATATGCGATTTAAATTTCTGAAATATCTTGGTTAGTTTTCAAGATATTGGGCTTAATAAGTGCAAATTTGGCAACAATTAGGAAAAAGAACAAAAGCTGCCACATCAGCAGTCAGATCTTTTTCCAAAATTTCAGGACAGGTAGATCTTAATATGCTGATCACTTTTGATTATTGCACCATTTTGATATCTGAAACCATTTTTGAGTTATTAGCAAAAAAATGCGATTTACCCCTGTGTTCTATTTTTAGCCATGGCAGCCATGTTTTTTTTACGAATAAAAAATCTGAACGATAGAGTTGTAGCATATAAGCTATTAAACAAGTGTGCCATGTTAAAATGCAGTTGGTCTTACCGTGTCAGACAAGTTAATCTTTGAAATTCAGGGGAAAAGTAATGAAAAATGGTAAATTTTGTTGTTTTAAGGATAATAAATCCTAAAAGAAATGGTCCTACAGCTTTGACCTAATACATGAAATGTAGATCTTAATGTGCTTAATCATATGATCTTGTATAGTTTTCAAGATATAGGGCTAAATAAGTGAATAAATTTGAAAAAAAATCCAGAAAAAGGGCAATAACTCCTATGTCGATTGTTGGATCTTCTTGAAAATTTCAGAGAAGGTAGATCTTGAGATGCTAATCACTTTTGTTTCCCAACAGAATTTGATATCTGTAATTATTTTTGAGTAATTAGCAAAAAACTGCAATTTACCCCTATGTTCTATTTTTAGCCATGGAGGCCATATTTGTTGACGAATCAAAAATCCGAACAATAGAATTGTAGCATTTATGCTATTAAACAACTGTGTCAAGTTTGGTTGAAGTTGGATGTATGGTGTCAGACAAGTTGATCTTTGAAATTCAGGGGAAAAGTAATTAAAATGGTAAATTTTGATGCCTCAAGGGCCATAAATCCTAAAAGAAATGGTTCTACAGCTTTGACCTAATTACATGAAATGTAGATCTTGATGTGCTTAATCATATGCAATTTGAATTTTTAAAATATCTTGTATAGTTTTTAAGATATAGGGCTAAATAAGTGCAAAATTTTGAAAAAATCCAGAAAAAGGGCAATAACTCCTCCATCAGTTGTTTTATCTTCTTGAAAATTTCTGGGCAGGTAGATCTTGAAGTGCTGATCACTTTTACCCAGCCAGAATTTTGATATCTGGTACTGTTTTTGAGTTATTAGCAAAAAACTGCAATTTACCCCTATGTTCTATTTATAGCCATGGTGGCCATGTTTTTTTTACGAATCAAAAATCTGAACAATACTTTTGTACACATAATGCTACTAAACAGCTGTACCAAGTTTGGTTGCAATTAAACTTATGGTGTTGGACGAGTTAACGTTTGAAAAATTGTTAACAGACGACGACGACGACAGACGCCAAGTGATGGTATAAGCTAACATGGACCTTCGGTCCAGGTGAGCTAAAAAATGAAAAAGCAAATAGTGCACTTTCTGTCATTTGAAAAAATATCTGGGGAAAAACTATCAACAAATTTTGAAAATCTAATAACTTTATGGGCCTATAAACGTAAAATCTATGTTAAAATTACTTTAAATTGTTTGAGCATTTGAATTTAAGATTTGCAATATAACTTCTGTTTTTAGTAGGAGTGGTTCAAGAAATGTTTTAATGGAGGGGGGTCCCATATAATACTCTTTGGACAAACAGGGGGTTCCAGACCAATTTGCGGAAAATCTACATGAAATTAACAAATAAAAGGAGAGTCCAAACCTCAAAACTATTTCCTGGGTGGGCCACTGTTAAGACATTATCAATTACTTCTTAGTCAAAATAACACTTTGATTTAAACTACATGTATTGATTCTGAAACAGAAAGTCGGGTGAATACATTTTATATAATGTCAACAATGAAGACTGCAGTACATTGCTTCATATATACATGTATATTAAACTGCAAAAATCTAATCATGAATAAATAAGTCAGTAAACTATATAACAGGGTATACAGATATATGTTTTACGACCAATCAAAAATCCCCACATCAGTTCTATACACCTAATGCTAATAAACAACTATACCAAGTTCGGTTCCATTTGAACTTAAAGTGTCAGAGGAGTTAACGTTTTCAATGTAATGAGGAAATGCTGTTAAAATGCTAAATTTTGACGTTCTAAGGGCAATAACTCCTAAAAGGAATGGTCCTACAACGTTGACCCTATTACATATTTTGTAGATCTTGATGTGCTTAACAATATGCAATTTAAATTTCTAAAATATCTAGTATAGTTTTCAAGATATTGAGCTTTTGCAAAAAATCCACAAAAAGGGCAATAACTCCTACATGGGTTGTTGGATTTTCTTCAAAATTTTAGGGTAGGTAGATCTTGAGGTGCTGATCACTTTAACCCTATGCCAGAATTTTGATATCTGTAGCCGTTTTTGAGTTATTTGCAAAAAAATGCATTCTACCCCTATGTTCTATTTTTAGCCATGGTGGCCATGTTTTACGACGAATCAAAAATCCCCACATCAGTTTTAAGCACCGAATGCTAATGAACAACCATACCAAGTTTGGTTGCAATTGGACTTATGGTGTCAGAGGAGTTAACATTTGAAAAAGTTTACGGACGGACGACGGACACCAAGTGACGCCAATAGCTCACATGACCCTTCAGGTCAGGTGAGCTAAAAATGCTTGGCACTAGAAATAAAACGTTAATTTCTAAGCAATTATGCAGCCCAGAAAAAAACACATCACAACATTTACAACAAGGCAATAAATACTGGTAACAGATAACGGATAATTTGAAATAGGTTAATGCTGGACAACAGAATTAAAGTGATATTTAGTATATGTTAAATGAAAAAAGCCAGGAAAAATAGTTTGGTTCAACATTTAAAACAAAACAATAAAGAAACACAAAGAATTTAGTTTGTTAAATGAACAAAGCCAGGAAATACAGCTAGGGTCAACAATTAGAACAAAACAAGACAATGAAAACAAAGAATTTGGATAAGGATACTTGACCAACTCTATGACCTGTGTTTTTAAATAACCCAGTCCATTGTTCTCATTGAATGAGGACATGTGATAATGTATGTTTCTTTCTGTGGAAGAATAAAAAATATGGAAGCTATTAATATGATATCAAAATAATGTTTGCTACTTCAAAAGTTTTAATAATGAAAGGACTAAAGCCACGAACCCTCATATTTGGCCTTAAATCGGGCCAATTTTTCAAATTCATTTGTTAGATAAGATTTTCGTGGCCAAGTAGTCTAGAATGATTACTTGACACAAAACAAAATCAATTTTAAAGTTTTCTGTACTTGTGACTTTGCAATGATGTTATAAAGTGACGCTACAATAGAAAATATGCTTATTTCGGCTAAATTTCACAATTTTCCACCTGGTTTTTGGTGAAAATGACATGGGCGCCACCCCTCGCCCATAAATATTTTTGCTTAAATTTTATAAGTATATTATTTTCTTCATATTTCCAAAAAAAATCGATGGGCGAGGGGTGGCGCCTCATAAAAAATCACAAAATTGTGACTGAAAAACAAGTCATTTTGGCCAATAAGTGAAAAATCACTGATTTAGGCTATTTTTGAAGGGTTAGGGTACTTAAAAATTCATTTAAACACCATAATCAAATCTTTTCTCTTTTAACACAGACAAATAGCTATACATACACAAATTTTGGTGTGGCTCTAGTCCTTTAAGCTATACATCATGTTTATACTTTTCAGATGTAAGGAAACTCTTTTGGTACTTGACATGGTAGATCCAGAGGGTTGAACCCCTCATTTCATTTTTCTTATATTCGTACATATTTTTTGCAAAGTTACTGTAACTAGAACCAAACCCCACTTTCCAAAAATTCTGGATCCACCCCGAGTTGTCAGGTTTTAACACTGATGAAATAGTAAAACAAGTTTGGCAAGCTGAACATATGATGACCATTTTAAGCCTATTATTTGCATTTCCTCAAAGAACATTTACAAATGAAAATGAACTATTTTTGTCATCATAAATACTGCAAAAGGGGACATTTTCATGTGGTTTAAAATTTTACAATTTATGTGTTGAAATTTGTTCAAGGGGTTTTACTTTAAAAATTATCTGACCATATTAGTGGCATTAACATTCAAGTAAATCACTTTTGCCAGGTTTTATATTTTTGAATATACCATGACATGACATTTGCAAAATTAAGCCCTCATTAAAACATCCTCATTTACAGTTCTTTTTACAATAAATATTTGGTTTTAGTCTAAACATTTTGATATCTACTGTATTTTTTAAATCCCAATACAAACCTTCAGCTACATCAAAGCCCTGGAACTTGACAGGTTGTGCATAATTGACCATGGCCGACAGATATGGATGGATGTTTGTTGTGGCTCCTATGTATTTATAGTTGGACATTATTGCCATCTCCTCTTCAGCAGTAAGGTTACCTCCCTTGATTAATAAATATATAACAGCTATCAGTTTGAAAACTGATGTTACCAAGAGCAAACCTGCTGAAACATCGATCAACCCTAAAATCTGTCTTACTTCACAAGCTTCAAAATGTGTAAGTTTTATGAAATACTGCGAAGCTGCCCCAGGTTTAAAAGTCAAACCCTGAAAACTTACATGTATTTCAAAATAAGTGACAAAAATCCCAATTCTTTAATTCCCTACTTTGTGAATGGTGGTAAGAAAATGTTTAAAAGGAAAAGTTGACTGTACATTAACTTTATTTGGAGGCTATTTCTTTCTTGATATAAATCTAATTTTATGGGAAAAAAATTATTTAGTAAAAACAAAGGGCTATTCTTATTGCATTTTTTAAATGACCACTTCATTTTTTTTTTTTTTTTTCGTTTTCATTTTTTTTTAAGGCAAGCATAGACATTCATTGACAGAATCAACAATTAATGATATATCTATGATAGTAAAAATAATATTTTTTTTTGTGAGGATAGGTGATATTCTATCTAGTATTTACCATGTCTTCTTCTGCTGCTGGGTATTCAGCACCCTAAGATAAGATTTTAGAAGGTTATTCTTTTTTGTTATTTTTAAGTCCATTCATATTTAGAAAATTAAACTAAAGGTGCTAAACAATACATATTATTTACTTAATATACTTAAAGTTCAAATTCAAAACTGATTTGGAGACAAACAATTCCAGTTATGTGTATTGCTAGTTCTTGCTTGCTTGTGTACTGATAATATAAATCAAAATCTTATCTCTTCAGTATTTCTATGATTCTGTAAAAAAATACTTGAGTT
The DNA here is from genome assembly GCA_963971305.1 of Arcuatula senhousia. NCBI lineage: Eukaryota > Metazoa > Mollusca > Bivalvia > Mytilida > Mytilidae > Arcuatula > Arcuatula senhousia. The sequence goes on from OZ020304.1 coordinate 55,463,813, forward strand.
GATAAACCTTCTAAAGACTATGTCAAAATAATTTGAAGATAAAATGGATCTATTTTGTTACACATTTTGCTATGAAAGTTTAAACTATATTAATAATTAAAGGAATTTGGAAGTTATTAGATTTGATATTTGACAACACTGAAGATAGATTCAAAACAATCTAAAACTGAAAAATGAATTTATCATTCATCTGAAAGTGATGTATAATAACAACAGATTCAAACATTAATCTGTTTGTTGTGTTCAATTGGTGTAATTTATTTTAAGATTTTTCAAATAGTGAAGTTGTTTAATCATTGGATTATTATATTGAAAAGTAAAAGCAGTAAAACAATTGATAGATTACAAGACTAACGTCTTCCTCTGGTTTCTTGTCAAATGATGGTGCTCTTTTCTTTTCTTCAATGATTCCAGGGTTCTGTTGACATAGTTTCAGTTCTGGATGAGCATCAGTGTCTACATTGGGAGTAGTAGGGTCCAAATCTGAAAGTATATCGAATTTGGTACTATTATATATGCTTTGTTTTGTGTTTGTATCTGTAAAAGACAGGACATTAGTTTCAAACAATAATACATGTAGCATACAGTCATATGTAAAATGAATGGTATTTATCATTTATAAAGGACAGATTCACATTTTGTTATCGCAAATGTTAATATACAAGAAAATTTTAACACAGTTTTAAAGTCTAAGAAATATTTACTTATGTTTTCAATTTAAAAGTGGCCTATTTGACAATTGGCACAGAGAATTTTATATTCAAATCACATTTATTGATTACAATAAAATCAATCCTAAATATAAATCAAATATTCTCATTGAAATAAAGAATCACTAGAAATCAACCAAATGGTAGAAAACATCAACAGATTTGATTGGTTGAAATCAGGGGGAGGAATCAGATAGGGGACAGAAACCAGTTAGACTTGCATGTTCACATTTCAGCTCACACTACCTACTCTGCATGTCAACTAGATTGCACTACATAGAAAGCATATAAATCATTCCCAAGTCAAAAGAAATAAACCATTTTGCAATTGTAGCAGTTTTTTTTTATACATGTATGGACACAAAATTATTCAAATTATTTGCAGCTAAAATTTGAAGTTCATGTAAATGAACTTGGGTTCATACCCTAGTAATCCATTTTGGCACAGTACTTCTATCTTTCATAGCCTTTGGTCATAGATTGGAAAAAATACAGAAATTTAGGATCTTATATCAAACTAGTTCAAAGGGCTCAATATCAAAACAACCAATTTAAGGTTACTCTTAACATATGCATATCCATAACTAAATTTACCATTATTTGCCGACACCCACTATTTGTATTTACAATTTTTGAAATGTATATACAAAATAAGGATCACTATGAGATTAAATGGACAATAACTGCTCATTTGGCTGCATCTGGCTTTCCTTGATTTTGACATAGACCTGTATATACTAATATACAGGATACAGGTCTATGATTTTGAGTACTTTTCTTTCAATAATTATATGGCTTTTGACCTTTCAAATTTTGGATTAAAATGCTGCTAATGAGAGGTTACTTCTTCAAATATGCATATACACTCTAAATTATAAACTGCATTTATTTCCATCTTGGTATTTCTATTTTTACTCCTATTAAAGTGATATATATTATTTTTATTTTAAATTCTTTTCTTGACAATCCCTACTTTGCTATTGTATTCATTGAGTAAAGAGGCCAATTACAATATTTTTCACTTATTTTTTCTGAAGCACAATTAAATATTATGAAAATCAAAATACTTTTAAACAAATTGATACATATGTGGCACAAAAAAAGTCTTTTGACTTGGACAATCAGATTCATATTACAACAATCATTCAAAGTCTAACTTCAGTATAAACAAAATCACATCTAGAGGACCAAAAAGATCAGACTACAGTCAAACCTGTCTTAAGTGACCCTTGAAGGGACAAGGTAAAAAAGGTCACTTAAGACAGGTGGTCACTGAATACAGGTTTGGCATCGGTCATATTATCCATGCCAAAATCTTTAGATTTTTGTATGCCTGCAAGGTACTGTAAGGTCTAAGGGGCAAAATAATTTATGATGGCAGCTTCATGTAGGAATAACATTTGAATTGATGTAAATACATGTATCATTTATTTACCAATAAAAAATAAAGGCATGTACATGTAGCTACTGGTAGGACTATAACCTTTGAGTTTATGTAAATATAGTTCATTCACCAGTAAAAACTAAAAGTTTAAGGGACAGATAAATTATTATACTGATAAAACTGTTTACCAATTCCAAGAGTTGTAAGGGCTAAAGTAATTTTAGATGACTGAATGAACTAACCTTTGATTTTATAATTCATCCACCATTGACATTTGAAAGTTTGTGGAACAGATTGTTTATTATGACGATGGGACTGAATTCCATTCCCAGAGTTGTTCAGTTTTAATCTTCATTTGCCAACTTAATACATAAACAAATCTACATGTGGAAATTCAGTCCTTCCTGTTGCTAAACTTCACCTAGTACAATCTGTTTACTTTCAAAATTTCTGCTTCCATTTATCGGTATATTTTTGACGGGGAACGAAACGCGGCGATTTTCGCATAATATTTCCGATTTTCTGACAACTTCCGGTTAATAAAAAGTCGCATAACGGAGGATTTATGGTCGTTTATGAACTAAAAACATGGTCGCTAGTCGCGTTAGACAGGTTGTCGCTGAATACAGGTGCAAAACATAGTAAAAACTGTTGGGGGGATTGAAAAGGGTCGCTCAAGACAGGAGGTCGTTGAATACAGGTGGTCGTTAAGACAGGTTTGACTGTATTTGAACATAATATAACTAGTTCATATACCATGCACCTTAAAAGTTCTTAAATTTAATTCTTAAAAGTGGATTACTTAAGTGCCATTTTTAAATGACAGTATAGAACTATTTTGCTCATGAATGAACTTACTTACCAAAAGGGAAAATGTCTCGAAAAATGACATATAAATTTCTGAAGTTCAAGCTTTAACAAAGAATCAAACACATTATGGTCATAAACTTGTGTTTGATTTTAGTACAATTTTCTAACTACATGTTTTACATATTAAAGGAAAAGTGTTCTTCAGCTACAGATTGTGTCCTATACATTTATACAAGTCAGCATCTTTCATATCTTTACAAAAGACTTTTAAACTGGTAAAAGTTGATAATGAGATACATAGTTAAGACTTATAAATGTGCCTGGGAAAAAATTGCTTATGGATTATGAAAACCAACTGTGTTCATAATGAATCCAAGTTTAAACCTTATGATTTTGTTCACTTGGAGGTGAACCAATACATCATGTTATATGAATTATAATCTATCACTGTCCTATTTACAAAGTTAAATGTACATTTAACAATATCAAAAGCATGACATTAGGGACCATCTCTGTCTAAAAACTGAAAAAAAATGAAGGGCAACATTGATCTGAAAAACTGAAAAGGTAAAAAAATATTTGTAGTAACTGAAATGTTCATGCAAGTCTAAGGTATAACCAAATGGTGGCAGACATTGAACTTATGAGATTATACAGAATAAATATGTGTATATAGATGTCTGTCAGTGTCCGCTCTCAGATCTTAACACTTCTCTTGATGCTGGCTATACTTTTTCTTGCATTTTCTATAATATATTGATTGGTATGAAAATTTGGAGGGAGGGAACAAATTTTCATTTATAGATCATTTACATTTCTGAACAGGATTTCAAAGAATATAAAGTATGACTCCAGAATTTCTGCAAAATAATATAATACCAGAATTTTTGCAAAGTATTACCATAATTAATCTAGAAATCAGATAACTTTCCTGTATAAAAATTTCCACGAACCTTTTAACAGATTCATAAATCTCCCTTTTAAAAATAAGCATTTTTGATTGATTACAAAATGAGCTTTGATTTTTACATCAATTTTCAGCTTGATTCATGGTTTGGACTTTATAAATATATGTATAAGCATTAACAGTACACTGATTTCTGACATGGCCCATATATCAAAGCAGAAAAAGACAACCAAACCCAGAAAAGCAGTGAGATTTGAGTTAGACAACATTTGACAGTAGAAAGTACATGATGTCTTTAGTGAGCCATTAGTTTGCTTGGGTGGGGTTTCAATAATTTCCTCTCCTCCCGACATATCGCTGCTTGACGAACTGTCATCTTCTAAAAAGAAAAGATTTCCTTTCTAATTCCCACTTTTCTAAAGTACATTACCTGTTTCACCTCTGTCTAAAGTAAAAGTGTCAAAAGTATGAAGAAGATGAGGATGAATATCATTACTTTTGTGCATAACTATAAAATAGTGATCTATATTATAATGTCAATATTAGAGGTTCCCATTGCACCAGCCTCAGGCACCATTCACACTGCTCAGGTGAAACATTATTTTTTCATTTATGTATATAATTTCTAAGATTGATTTTAGATCTTAATAAACTCTTAGCATAAGATATCTATGTTGTCATAAATTTCTTGATCACTGAATGATAAAAAATCAGTGATAAGGTTTTCAATATGTTTACCTATCAGTGTGAACATAGCCACTATTGATAAGTAATTTCGTTCGGATCAGAAATCTGCTCAAATGAATAAAGTGAAATTTTCTGAAATAATTCAAATGAGATATTTAACAACCCTGAAAATAGTTTAACAATATCAGAACTTCCAAGAAAAGTACAGACATAAAAATATTTAATTAACAATAATACAATATACACCTTGTGCCACAATAAATACACAACGTGTGCCGAAAAGACAACCACAAAGTGTGCTGAACAATATGGATGGAACTTATTCTACATTTTTCTACAGAATATCTACATGTTCATGGCTACAGATAGCTTTAGAGTAAAATAAAGGAAGATGGCAATTTTCGTTCCTGTTACAAAAGAATTATTGATTAGGGGGTTCTACTTTTTGTGATTTTTAGATTGATTTTGTAATTGCTAGAGATAGAAATCTTGTTACCATAAAAACTATGATATGACCAATTGCAGAAGTTAAAGGTCTTACACAATGTTTCAAGTTATAAATTTATGGATTACAAAGATATATATAAAGTTGACAGCTATTGAAGACATTATGAGATAATGTGTCGATATGTTATCTATCATTACATGTGCACGGACTATGATGTAAAATAAATAATATCAGTAGGATCTTATATAATTTACCATTCAATGGTCCATCCTCCCCGTCAACATTCAAAACAACGACATCAGTTTCTATATCATCACTTTGTTCTTGCTGACCCTTTAAAAATAGCTCTAAGCTTCCTGTAAAAAAAGTTCCATAGAGGAAAAAGTAAACATGATGCAACATCTATAATACAATAGATATTTTAAAATGTGTGATAGGGAAAAAACTATATTTTCAACCTGTATCAGCGGTTGCTGTTTGTCATTTTGCAATTGGTCCAAGATAATTACATACATGTATTAAAGTTACACTGCAAAGCAATCTGTAATATCTCATATCAAAATAATTTTACAGCTATACACACTTGATTATTAAGTTTAACTTGAAGCCATCACCATAACTTCAGAATGAAGAACAATATAGAGTGCTGCTCCATTCATGATTTCGTGGCATGCACATTTTCTATCTCAGTTTAAAAGTTTGGGATCAAAATATGTTTTTGGACAATATGTATTGCTTTGAGACAAGTAAGTATAAGAATAATGTTACGAAATTAATCTGACACTGTTTGTGATCATTTCAATGAATAAAGTAGTGTTTTATACAATATCAATTCATTAGAAGTCTATAAACCTTTAAATTGGTTAAAACACTAAGAATTACGGAGAAACTTTTTTTAATTCAAACATGAAAGTAAAGTTGTGTTAAGGCAATAACAAACTTCTAGTTTTGACTAAACAACATTATAATTGAGTTTGATAAGGGTAGAGCATGCCTAATTTGGACAAAACTTACTTTTTTCCACTTCTGGTTTGAGTCTTTTGTTTTTAATGAGTATTCTGTTTTGTAGCTGATTTGGTGAGGGTAAGCATACACCAGGTTCAAGCTGAAATAAAATTGCTTTAAAATACATAAAAGATCTTTAAAATATTTTGTGCAATTACAAGATTTAATGAAATGGTAAGGCTGTTTTTCTCGGATAGAGGAGTATAACATTTTAACTAGCTTTGCCATAAAGTCTCATTACAAAATCATTGTGAAAATTGCATTTGGTATTTTGAGCTTATTGAAACATTTTGCCCGAATTTTGTAAGTGTACTGGGGTTTTTAATGGTCATGTTCTTGATTTCAAAATTAAAAATTTCATTTATCCTTTCTTCAAAAAAAAAGACCCAAATTTAGCCTAACCTTAATTATGACAAAAACAAAAGAAGCAGGCCTTGGTTCACCTTTTTGTTCAATCTTTTTATTACTTGAATTTATTCACTGGGTTGGTTACAAGTCAATTATGTCAGATTTCTACCTATGAATCTTAATACGGAAAAGACTGAGAAATTAGACTCTGTCTAACCTTGTGAATAAAAGAAAGTAAAACTATATAAACAAATGAACTTTATGTTACTTACAGGTATGCCATCTAATGGTCTCTTTAATAAAAAATCTCCTAAAATATCTTCGCAGTATTTGGCCATTTTATACTGCTGTGCTTTACTGTAATAGACAAGTGAAGTAATAATAGGTTACAAGTGTTTCTTTGACAAGAGTTGCCTCAGTGCAATTAATGATTTTTTTATAAGATGAAATTATTAAATAATACGATGAACATGGTAGCCTGGCAATTCAAAACTTTTAACATAAAACAACAGACACAATGACAAGAAAAATATTTATTTAATGCATTCCTCTTCTTTTTGATTTAGATCAGTATCATGAAACAATAAATTTCCAACATATTTCACATTTAGTTTAAATATGATGCTGGCCCAACATCCATGTGTGACTTGTCCTTTGCCATATACATGGTGAACAAATACTATGCTACTTCTAAAGGTTCAATAGGGAACAGCAAAACCTGATCTGAACTTGTAATTTTTTTTAAATACTTAAAATATTATTTTTTAAATATTTTACCTGCAATGATTTTCAAATGATAATATGACAGGACAAGATGAGGTAACAAAAGCTGTTTCTTGAATGGCTTGAATGACATCCTGTAAAATTAATATGAAAATATATCAAAGGTAATACATTCAACCCTTTATCAAAATTAGTTTCTTCAGTATTATTTAATCAAAACATACAATGTACTCATGAAATTCTTTCTTAGAGACCAAAACCACCTTTTAATGTCATTTTATAAAATCGTGTGTGTGTGTGTGTGTGTTGGTGTTTAACACCCTCTATCAACACACCCGGGCCATGCAGGGCGGTCAGTTTTATTGGTGGAGGAAACCGGAGTACCTGGAGGAAACCACCGACCTTGGGCAGGTAACTGACACACCTAATCACATACAGTTGGGGGAAGTCCCTTTTTTGTTAAATACAAACGGGACTACAACACCAGCTGAGAGGTGATCGGCTAGTGATCAATAGTGTGGTATTTAAACCAGCGCCTTAGACCCCTCTGCCACCCAGGCCTCTTTTATAAAATCAACTACAATGTAACTTCTAAGTAAAGATATCAACTTCATATCATTTCTTTTACAAACCCTACCTTGAAGAGTATATCTGTACACATAGCTTTACCATGAGTTATAATGGGTTCTTGGTCTTCCCTTGCACCATCCCAACAATCTAACTCAACACATCTGAAATTGTCAATAGTGTTGCTTTTATATTTATATGCATTATATTATACTAACTGACTTAGAAGGGATATGGATTAAATATGCATGACACAAATTCACAATATAAATGTATTCATATAGGTGATTATTTCTGCTCAAAAAGATAAGTCTCAATTAAGGTCCCTTACCTGCAACCAGCCAGCAATGTTTGACGATACATTTCTACTGAGGATCTCCCTCCAAACTGACGACCGCTGAGATATGTATTATGTGATGAGTTAATATAGTAATGAGAGAGAGGCTGGTCCATATCCATGTAGATATCTAACCGATCCAGAAACACTGGAGCATTTTCATCAGACATCAAATATCGACAAAATCCATCTAAACTTAACCATTCTACAAAAAAAGGAGACATAAAGAGTATAGTCAAGAGATTTTGAGAGCAAGCTAACCAAAAAAAAACCGCTTCATGTTGAATTCTTTATTGGAGAAAAACAATGTCAAATTATCTCCCTTGAATGAGGATAAAGAGAAATAATTCTTAATGCACATCTCCATAATGGAAAAAAACATCAAGCAGCTTAAAAGAAGTTGCATTTTCAAGATATATGGACGAAATAAGAATGTAAAAATGGATATTATTTCTTGTAACTGCATGACTGTTAATTTCTATGTACATTTATACAAATCTAATAAAAAGCTACGCCGAGCGCAGCATGATACGACCGCAACAAGTTGAACCGTGTACATTGGAGGCCCAATATGGATAGTCTATTGCTTTTGTCCCATGCAGCCCATGGTGGACTTACAAAGATTTTTGACACATGCATCCCATGGTGGACTTTAAAATGCACATTTAACACATATATATTGATATTTAATAGAAAAAATCTTATTTCTATATTAATTGACATTTTTGGCCTGTTTTAGCCATCTTTTGGCCCTTTTTTTTAAAAGGTTAGGACCACAAACCCCAAATGCAAAAAAAAGCTTCCTTCAGTGGATATAATCATCATAATTAAACTTCATATCAATTGGATGGCCCACTACAGCTAAATTTCTTGTGTAAAACCATTTGCCTTGACCTACTTTTAAAAATGGCGTTTTTTGCCCCTTTGACCCCTAATATCTCAAAAACAGTAAGAGATATTGCAAATCTGATTGAAAAATGCAGCCAGGGATTTTCACCAGGATTCCAATGAAAAAAAGATTTTGAAAATCGGACCACAAATAAATAAAAAGCTTCGCCGAGCGCAGCTTGATACGACTGCAACATATTGAACCCTGTACATTTTAGGCCCAATATGGATAGTCTATTGCTCTGGACACATGCATCCCATGGTGGACTGACAAAGGTTTTTGACACATGCTGCTCTGGTGGACTTTCGACCCAGGGGGTAAAAATATAAATTTTCAATTTTGTATTCTACTCTTGCAAAAAAATTGTCAAAATCGGACAAGAATTCAAAGAAATCAATTTCGGCCCCTTTTGGCCCCTTATTATGTAACAGGTGAAAAAGGAGTGGGGTTGCAAAAATAATTTCTCAAACTTGGATTCACTACTTGACAAAAATAAACTTGCAAAAAAAAATTTCAAAAACAAACCAGAAACAAAAAAGTTTTGATTACAGCCCCTTTTGGCCCCTAATTACAAAACAAGTGAAAAAGGGGATGGTCACAAAAATAAATTCTCAAATTTGGATTCACTACCTGACAACAATAAACTTGCAAAAATTTTTTTTAAATCGGACCACAAATAAAAAAGTTTCGATTTTGGCCCCATTTGGCCCCTAATTATGTAAAAGGGGAAAAAGGGGGGGGTCGCAAAAACTAATTCTTAATTGTGTAAATGAGCTGAACATTTAAGCAAGCAACAGCTTCTCTCTACCTGCTATAGTTTTCATTTCATAGGCCAAAAACATGAAAAAACATTATTTTAGGGGCTGTAGCCCCTATAAGGGGTCATCTGACAACTTCGACTGTATGGAGTTTTTTGTAGAGCTAAATGAGCTGAACAATTAAGCAAGCAACAGCTTTTTGCTATCTGCAATAATTTTCATACTACAGGGCAAAAACATGAAAAAATGCTATTTTTCACCTTTAAGGGGCCGTAACCCCTATTAGGGGTCTTCTGACAACTTCGACCAAATGGAGACTTTTGTAGAACTTTTGATCCTGAAGCAGCAGGGTGGCATCAGATTTCATCTATCCCTTATACTTTTTGAATTACAAGCCAAAAACAGTAGTTTGACCCCCCTGGTCTATTTTTAGCCACGGCGGCCATGTTTTATGACGAATCAGAAATTGAAACTTTACTACAGTGCAGGACACCCTAATGATCAATCATACCAAGTTTCATTGAATTCTGTTCAGTAGTTTCAGAGGAGAAGATTTTGAAAAAGTTATTGTAAGAACAAACAAAAAAGTTACAATTTTGGCCCCTTTTGGCCCTTAATTTCCAAACGAAAAAAGGGGGGACTCCCAAAATCAATCACATTCATCCTTTAATGGTAAGAAATATCATTGTCAAATTTCATTGCATTTGGATAACTAGAACTAAAGTTATCTTGTATACACTAAAGTTAACGGACGACGACGACAGCATCATACCATTATACGTCCGAAAATTTTTTGCGGTCGTATAAAAAGTTGATTTTTTGGTGTGGCCTATCTTTGGCTACCTGTAGCAATGTAATGGTTCGATATACATCAAAACCTTTGACACATTTTGTTGACAGAATTTAATGACGAATTCAATAAAAAAAGAATTTTAAAAATCAAATGAATAATAAACATTCTACAACAGTTTTGACAATACACCCGTTTTAGCCCCTTTTGGCCCTTTTTTTCAAAACGGTAGGGGCCACTAACCCCAACTACAATAGGAACCTTCTTCTAGCGGTTAGAAACATCATATCGAAATTTCATAACAATTGGTCAATATTTACTCAAGTTATCGCACGGAAACCAAATGTCCCCAGACGACGACAATGACAACGACGACGACATCGCCATAACATTATACGATCGCAAAAATTTTGCGGTTCGTATAAAAACTAATAAATCCTGTTATCCCTCATCCTTCAAGATATTCTGCTTGTGAAGCAAATTTTCTCATTAGGTTTCATAATGATTAACTTCATCTAATACTTTGTTGAAAATGCATTTAAAATTGTCTGCATTAAAAAAAAATGTCTGCCAACCTACCATTTTTTATATATTCTTCTTCTTTTTCATAAGTCATTATGATTTGTAACACCCGTTTTCTATTGTAGTAAGGAAATAAAATTTCATTTAATCGTGGATCTCTTTGTCTCTGAAAAAAAAAGACAAATGAAATAAAAAAAAATAGATGTTTTCAAAGAAAATGTAGAGAAAACATCTTTTTCTTCTAGTTTAGTCATATTTCAAGGAAACCATTAGCTTAAGGATTGAAATATAAATATAGTTAAATATTACATTACATAATTGTTTTAACCGTTAATAACTTGAAATGGCATTGTTATACAAATATTGTCATCACACTTTCCATCCTTCGTGTGGATGGAAATAGGCATTAAAAGCAATTATTATTAAAATAAATTATCAATACGGTGCCATAGTTTAAAATATACAAGTTTCTATGCAAATTGTTCTTTAGACTTTTTATTCTCTCTTGTCTTCAACTGGTAATACAAATTTCTTTTAATTTATACTATTACATTTTTTTTGTATATGATTTTCATGTACCATTTGTAACAATAGGGGGCACCATACAGGTAATTAAGTAAAACACATCAATATCATAAAACAGGTTCACTTACATCATTAAAAAAATTAACAAGCTGAGGAATAGTTAGGTAGGTTCTGTTAGTTCCACCATTTCTGAAAATACAAATTGAATGAAAAGTCAAAATGAGGATCACAAATATATCTATACTAGCAACAGCTTGATATTTTTAGGCATAAAGCCATAATTTCTGTAGTGTTTAGAAAGAACAAACTTTTTCTTCAAATTTGCAAAGAATACATCAAAGTAAGCAATTTACATATATTCTGTTATACTTACAATTCTTTAAATAAATCTTCAATATCTGTCCTTGGACAAATTTTGTGGTAAAATTCATAAAATTTTTCAAAAGTAAAATCAGCAGGTTCAATTTCATCAGACTGAAACGAGAAAGAAAATCTTAATTTCATTAAGGTTATTCATTGTTTAAAAATATCATGTCCTTAACATTTAAGTAGCAAAAATAATATAATCAGAGTTTACAAACTTCACATGTTCATTTCATATACATTTTTCAACACACCAATATACTTGTCAAACATCAAACAATATACAAAAGAAATTGTCCGTTCAGAAATAGAAAATAGAAACACCTATAAATATCAAAATTGAAAAGAACTCAGCACCACTTGATATCTATTTTCAAAGGGACATAATTTTCACAAAAAATTGTCAAAGTCAAAATGGCCGGATTTCTTTAAACAGAAAGTAGGTGAGCGACAGACCTTAAATCCAATCCCACAATTTGGGAATTCCACCCTGATGCTGTATACAAAATATCAAGTGGCTGTGATAAGAAGTTGCTGAGAAAACTGTTACCAAAACTTCTTCCACGCCTGTCAGCCCAACATTCACCATTTTATTACCAGGATTTTTCACTCTGTGAATTTTATTACTATAAATACATTACCATAATAAATTCTGCTTATTGACCCCAATTGCGTCATCAGTCGGAAAAACACCCACTATAAAAATAGACATGACCTGTGACCTGTCCACCTCACCGGAAGCACATGTAGACAAAACCTATACTCTTCCATTTTGTTTTCGACTGCGTCCGAAGAAGGTTGTGTTTTTTGAAGACAGATTGAAAAAGTATAATTTTTTGATATTTATTTAAAGTGTAGCCCCTATTATTGTATAACTTTACATTGTTATTATTTTGAATTTGAAACTTTTGTTTTCAACTTCAAAGTAATCCTACATTCACAACTTTGTTGAACTTGTGAATTTTTTTTTTGTGTGTGACCCATTATTTTTTACATATTTTGAAAGTACTATTTTTGTATTTGGTATAAATCATCATGGATTATTTACCAGTTAGTCCTTACAATGTTGTTGCTGGTCCTGACCCCTTTTTAGATGGTTCTTTTGAGTTGCCCTTTTCTGGTGTCAACGTTAGTGTAGTGTCCCCACCTCCTAGATCTTCCACTGCGACTTCGGTTTCAGTTTCTAGGAGTGCTTCTCAGGTCCTGTCGGGCCCTGACGTTGCAACTGTGGGTGTGCCTACCTTAGGTGTGGTTACCCATACCTTTTCAAGGCCTGTAGATTCAGTTGGGTCTTCGGCCCCTATGCCAGGTCTTTCCATGACTTTGTCTTCAGCCAGTGCCCGACCTCCTAGTAGTTACTGTGGTTATGTTATGCCTGGTTCTATGTCTTCCAGCAGACCTGCTTGGACTCCTTATCCACCTTTTCCTTATCCTAGCTTTGGCTCCCAGTCACCCTATCCAGGTTTCTGGCCTTACGGAGATCCTAGCTTTGGAGTTCGACCTCAGGTTGGTCCCTCATCCAATGTATCTTCTATGCCTTCAGCTAGTGTTTCTAGGTCTGCTGTTCAAGATTCTCCTACTCAGAATGCCTCTCTTTCTCAGTCAGATGATCTCAGGAGCCTCTTTACTGAATTTCGGAATTCTCTGAAGGGTGATTTAGAGTCTCTTTCTTCTCGGATTGAGCGTTTAGAGGCAGCTAGTTCTGTACCCCCTTCTTCTAGAGCTTCTGATATTGATTCTCAGGTTGAAGAAGATGCTGATATTATTTCTGTAGCTCCTGCAGATCATGAGGCTAGTTTTCTTTCTGAGGATGACAATCTTGAGTCGTCAGTGTCTATGGGTCCTCCGGTATCGGAGTCTAACTCTTCTACCTTACCCATAGCTGTTACTAGTGGGGTATCTACTGATGCTACCCTAGCTAGTTCTCAGGCCATTACAGTAGCGGGTTCCACGCCTTCTACTGCGCCTTGTCCTCCTCCTACTTCTGTAGACGTTGAGTCATCTTCAGAAGCTAAGTCATCTTATGCTGACTTGAGAGAGGATACTTTTTCTTTGTTGAGAAATGCTAATGTTCCTATGGCTTCCCCTCCTAGGCCTAAGAAACAGACTTCTACCTTTGAGAAATCCTGTGGTCTGGCTCAAGCAGTTTCTGCTTCTCATAGCTCTTTTCCTGAGTCTAACCATGTTTCTACGGCCTTACAGGTGATCAATGAAGGTTTTAAATCTTCTGCAGGGGATAAGACAGCCAACAAGTCTCTTACTGGTTTTGGACTTGCTTCCTTTCCAGAGTTTTTGAGTACTAAGGATCATCAAGTTCATAATTCTACTCTTGGTAGAAAGGGCCCGTTGTGTGAACGTTCTTTTGCTACTCTTATAGGTTCTAGACCTGTTGATGGCCTTCGTTTATCACAGAGCGTTTGGGCTAAGACTGAGTCCCTGTTGCGTGTCACTTCACAGGCTCTTACTTCTGCTGAGTACTTTCTGGCAGCCACTGGTGCCCTTTTATGTCAGGAAGAGTTTGCTTCCTTGCCTAAGGTTAGATCTTTCCTTTTGCAAGTAGATAAGGCTATAGGTACTTCTCAAGTTCTTCTTCTAAGGTCTATAGGTAATCTGACCCTGTCTAAGAGATCTGAGATTCTGGAAAAATCTAGTGTTTCGGAGAATTTGAAAGACTCACTGTTAAGATCTCCTATTACTGAAAATACCTTTGGGTTACAGTTTCGAGAAGTTCAGGAAGAGATTAGCAAACAACCTCCTCCTGTGAAGGTTAGTGTCCAGGTCAGTAACGATAACAAGAGGACTGTTACTTCCTCTTCTGTACCTCAGTCAGGAGGTGGCCAACCTAACAAGAAGAGAAGGGTTTTCTATAGGAAGAAATCTAACCCTGCTGCTCGAGGTTCTGCTCCCAAGTCTAAGCCTAACAGTTCTCAGTTTGGTAAGAAGACCTCGTCTTCTACCTAGGTCCTTGCCCTCTCGTACGTTATTGACAGAACAAGTGGGGGGAAATCCATTTCCAGCCCCACTTCCTCACGTTCAGGTGGGGGGAGACTAAACTCCTTTCTTCCTCAATGGGAAAAGATAACGTCAGATCGACTTGTTCTGTCAATAATTCGAGGGGGTCTTACGCTTCAGTTCATTACTCCTCCGCCTCTATCAGCTGTACCACTGTGTCTGTTTCAGGTTTCAGATCCTCACAAGGTATTTCTTCTTTCTCAAGAGATAGACACTCTTCTTCAGAAGTCAGCCATAGAGGAGGTATCTCTGTCAACCCTGACTCCAGGGTTTTATTCCCGTCTTTTTCTAGTACCCAAGAAATCGGGGGGAATGAGACCGGTATTCGACCTTTCCATTTTGAACAACCACCTTGTCATACCTCGGTTCAAAATGGAAACCAACAGGTCTATCAGAGCGGCATCCTTCCTGGTATCTGGACCACTTCTTTAGACCTACAGGATGCGTATTTCCATGTTCCTATCGCCCAGTCTTACAGGAAATATCTTCGTTTTCTTTGGAAAGACAAAGTTTTCCAATTCAAGGCTCTCCCTTTTGGCCTTTCCACAGCCCCTTTGGTGTTTACCAAAATCATGCAAGCAGCTGTGGCCTTTCTTCATTCTCAAGCCATTCAGATTCATTCTTATCTGGACGATTCTCTCATCAAGAATCTTTGCCCTACAGCTTTGGCTTCTCAGACTTCGGAGGTGATAGAGTTTTTCCTATCCCTAGGGTTTCTGATCTCATGGAAAAAGTCCGAAACCCTTCCAACCCAAGACTTTGTGTTTCTGGGAGAACACTACCTTACCAATCTAGGTCTGGTTCTTCCTCCAGAGGAGAAGTTTCTCAGTTTAATCAATCAGATTCAGAAATTCCTTTCTTCCAAGTCAGTGTCTGCTCGTCAGTTCCTTCAGTTGCTTGGTTTCCTGAATTCTCTAGCAGATGTAGTTCCTCTGGGCCGTCTTCATATACGCCCCATTCAGTTTTATCTACACAGCTTCTGGATTCCATCATCCCAAGAATGGGAAGCTCAGATTCCTATTTTACCTCCTCTGTTTCCACATCTTCAGTGGTGGTTAGTTCGACAGAATGTTCTAAGGGGCCATTCGCTATCCCCTTTAGTTCCTTCGATAACTCTGTTCACAGATGCCTCCACCCTCGGTTGGGGAGCATATCTGGATCAACCGGATCTTTCAATCTCAGGAATCTGGGCTCCTCATCTTCAATCAGAGCATATAAACATTCTGGAAATGAGAGCAGTTCTTCTTGCTCTCAACCACTTTCAGGTGAGGTTAGAAAATCTATCGGTACTTCTGGCCTGCGACAACTCTACAGTTGTAGCCTATCTGAGAAATCAAGGCGGTACCCATTCTCTTCCTCTATATCAGTTGGCCAGGGATGTGCTTCTTTTCTGTCAGAAATTTCATGTTCTTCTGTCAGTCCGACATATTCCCAGCAAGGAAAATCTCTTAGCAGACACTCTATCTCGAGCTCAGGCTCCTGTCAACACAGAATGGGAATTACACCCATCTGTGTTCCAGAGTATAACCTTACTGTGGGACACTCCGCACATCGATCTCTTTGCGACAAGTCTCAATCGCAAGATTCAGACTTTTGTATCTCCGGTGCCAGATCAGAGAGCATTTGCAGTAGATGCAATGAGTCTCTCTTGGGAGAATCTATTTGCTTATGCTTTTCCTCCCTTCCGCTTTCTGGCCCCAGTTCTTCAGAAGATAGAGGCCTCGGCCTGTCGGATCATACTTATTGCTCCGGCATGGCCGAGACAGGCCTGGTTCTCAGATCTTCTTCGTCTGTCATGTGCCAACCCTCTAGTTCTTCCCAAACGGGCAGATCTGTTGTCACAGCTCAGAGGAAGGGTTCTTCATCCCAATCCAGAGAACCTACATCTTCACGCTTGGTGTCTGTCCGGAATAACCTCACTAAGAGAGGATTTTCTGAGTCAGCAGCCCGACACCTGTCACGTTCAGTCAGAGAATCCACTAACATCGTCTATGATGCCAAGTGGACCATCTTCTCTCATTGGTGTAGTCAACAGGAAATTGATCCTTTCCAGGTCTCTATCCAGCAATTAGCAGATTTCCTTGTTTTTCTTTTTGAAGATAAAAAACTTGCCCCTTCTACCATTAAGGGATACAGATCTGCTATTTCCAAGACGATTTCTCTGTCGGGTGGCCAGGATTTTAGCACCAATGATTTCTTGTCTTTACTTGTAAGAAATTTTAGTCTTGAAAGACCTAGGCAGAGGGTTTTAGTCCCTCAGTGGGATATGTCTTTGATTCTTCATTCCTTAAAACTGTCTCCTTTTGAGCCAGCTAATGAAGTGCCCATTAAGTTCCTTGCCTATAAATGCTGCTTCCTTTTGGCTTTGGCCTCAGGTAGACGAAGGAGTGAGATCCATGCTTTTTCTGTGGCTCCTTCCTGTCTTCGTTTTAGTAGCGACAAGTCTTCAGTAACTCTTCTTACTGATCCTTCCTTTCTTGCCAAGAACCAGATTCCAGACCGAGGTTCAGCTCCTGTCATCATTCCAGCCTTACCGAGAGATGCTGATGATCTGCTATGTCCTGTCAGAATCTTGGAGATCTATCTCAGGAAGACGTCTTCTTTAAGGTCAGTTAACAATAATAGACTTTTTTTGCCTATTAAGAAAGGTATCACTGATTTATCAGTGAAAACCATTTCTTCCTGGATTGTTAAGACTATTTCGTTATGCTATGATTCTTCTAAAGAAGATATGAGGAAGCGTTATCAGGTAAAAGCTCATGATGTTAGAGCTATTTCTACCTCCTGGGCACTGTTTAATTCAGCTTCTCTGGATGAAGTCCTTTCTGCTGGTTTTTGGAGAACTGAGAATTCTTTCATTTCTCACTATTTAAAATCTATGTCTTCTTCAGCAGAAGGTCTTTATTCCCTGGGACCTATTGTCTCCGCACAAAGAGTAATTATTCCGCCAGACTCTTCGGATTCTGGGGTTTCAGCTATGCGGTAGATTCTTATTTAAGCAGAATTTATTATGGTAATGTATTTATAGTAATAAAATTAAACATTTTTAAAGTAAAATGTATTTTTATAAGATAAATACTTACCATAATAAATTATAGGTCCCGCCCTTGTCCTCCCCTGAAACCCCTTCTTTTTTCCTCAGAGTGTTCCTTGTATGGGGTTATTAAATGGAAGAGTATAGGTTTTGTCTACATGTGCTTCCGGTGAGGTGGACAGGTCACAGGTCATTTCTATTTTTATAGTGGGTGTTTTTCCGACTGATGACGCAATTGGGGTCAATAAGCAGAATTTATTATGGTAAGTATTTATCTTATAAAAATACATTTTACTTTAAAAATGTTTAAATCCGGCCAAAAATTGTTGACTTGTTTTAAATTTTGTGTCTGGTATTTCTGTTTCTACTTTGTTGTAACAGGGGAAAAAAATGACACAACAAACAGATTAAGTCTTACGTATATCAAAACTTAAAATTATATTTATTACTTTTATGCACATATTACATAACTGTAATCATACTTGTTTGTCCATTGTGGTTTTTCTTAATTGCCGCTTAATTATGGGCTGTGTCGCATACACTTATTCCACATCTCATTATTTTCTATTCAATTGAATAACAACTCATTTATAAACATGCTTTATGACATGCAATTTTTCTGTGGCAAACAGTCTTTAAATAATAGGAGTGATAGTATTGATGAAAAGTACATACATGTAAACTAGGTGTGTGTTTCATGTTTTAACTGATAAGTTTCAACGTCTATTATTATAAACACATAAAAAAGAAGAAGAGAGTTTTAATACCTTTCCCCCTGGTAGTCCAAGATCCTTTAAACATTGCATAATCATCTTTTCTGTTCTACCAGAGGCAAATGTTCTAGTAATACTGAAAATAAAACATATAGTATTGTCTTCATCAAGAATATTCCAAAAGAGACATGATTATGCAATATGCATTTAAAAGGAGAAAACAACGAAGATGATATATCATTTTAATTCTCTATTGGTATTTTACAGAATAATTGTACACGTGTGTGAGAAAATGTATGCTGATGTTCATATTTTTCATAAAAAGAAGTAAAACTTATTAATCCCTAGAATGATGATAATGAGTTTTTGCTTTTTAAGTTAACATTAAGCTTTAAAACTAAATAGTGCAAACTTATTTACTGATTCTATTGTTTTCAATGGTTTCTCTGTAGCAACATTCTGTCGGCTCCAGCATATGGAGTTTACAGATCACAATTGATTCATTATTCCAGAGCATGCCGGGAGTATAACTATTTCCTTGATAGAGCTACACAGCTTACAAGTAAATTGTTAACACAGGGGTATTTTGCACCCAGGTTGTTGTCATCACTCAAGAAATTTTACGAAAAACATCATTTGCTTAAAGACAAATACTCATATGAGCGTAGATGTTGGTTTGACATAGAGTTTGGTAATGTCATCCTTTCTGGATTTGACCAACACTAAATTGGTCTTTGTCAACATGATGGGTGTGCAATAGCAAGTAGGAACTGCTTCCTCTTCAGGAGCACCTAAGTTCACTCTCATTTTGACTTGAGTTCACATTGCTGAATGCGGTTTTTGTTGTTATGTGTATTTTTTTTGGGGGGTTTTGTTTGTTGTGTAGTTTGTTTCATTGTGATGATGATTTTTTTTTCTATAGACGATACTGAGATGTGGAATAAGTGTACGCGACACAACAAACATAAACAAACAGCAATTCAAAAAATCACAACGGAAACCAGCAAGCAGTCTTCAACATGACCATAGGTCACTGCTTACCGTCTTGCATTGGCCCAAGACTTATAATACAATACAAAGTATCAAAACCAATCCCTAAATCATCAACGAAAGACCCAATTCTTGACATAAAACAGTTAACATAGAATGACAAGGACAAACAAAGGCTTTGGCAAAGTTTCCTGGCTTAGGACAGGCACATATGAAATGTGGCGGGGTTACACTAGTTTTTTGGATCCAACCTTCCCCCTATTTATAAGCTTGCACAAAGCTACATATAAAACACACTGTAAAACTCAATCGACAAAAGTTCAATTCAACAAGAGAGAACCTAAGACAATATACTGTACGAAAACAACAAGACAAGGAGGAACTCTCTTGAGAACACTCGAAGTTACTGACAACTAGCTAAGAAACATTTATCGATTGATGTAAAAGAATCAAATACATCAGTTCTAAATCCGACACCCCACGTCAAAACAATGAATGATTAAGAGTTGTATCACCATACAGAACCGACATACTTGATCGCTGTGGTACTTAAAAATAATACAGTGGATACAAAGTGAAAATTTAACGTTTTAAAGTTACTATCAAGCTATCAATGTTTCTGCCAAAACATACCAAATGCAAAGATTTTACTAAAACATTGAATTCGTATCCTTTTTTCAAAAGGTTTTTAAGCCAGTTTTTAATTTCTATAAGGTTGTTTTTGAATTTTTGTGCTTTATAAACTACATTGCTATAAAAATCTATACCAATTTTGTCTTTGTCTTTTCAGTATAATGATGTTTGATAGCCCCTTTGGTACACCTTTGCTTCTTTAATTTGTATCACATTTTTATGGGTGACTATTCACTTAACAGATTTTGCATAACTTTTATTCCTTGTGATGTTACTATTAGAGAATAAAGTTTCATGCCTATTAAATTATGTTGCACAGTTTTTTGTCATACTCATGACAGATTTGTCAAATTATCATATACTTGACAAATATCTAACTGAATGTGATAAAAAGTGGTACCACTTTGCACTTTGTCTTAAAATCTGTATATCCTCTTCAAACCAGGTTTCAAAATATTCTCTTTCTGGTAAGTTTTATATCTTTTATTTAACTTTTTTATGAAAGATTGAAATGTATGTATATTGTAACTAGATAGTACTTCATTTTATAACATGAACTATTAAAACAATCCATATATTTAATCATAACTTCAAAAACAAAATGAAATTAAATATTATTCATGTTTCACCATTGAATTCCTTATTTCAATGGTCTTTTTACTAATGGAAATTAAAACTTGATAGCATATTTAGATCTTTCTTTGAAATGTCTATACCTTCTTACTGGAATCTTTCCATTAGGGTTAACCATTAGACATAGCTTCATCCAACTGAAAAGGACAAAAATCACAATTTAATGATGTTGTAATGCAGTTAAAAAAATTAAAAGCATTCAAACTACACTTCGTGTTCTTTCTAACCTATCGAACTGCACTGTTTCACATTTGTTTGGTCCTTTCATTAACCAATGCTGAAAATTTATTAAATTGTCAGTTTATTTATAAGACCCATTTAAGCAGAAGGTTCTTTAAAATGAAACATCCTAGGACTTTGATGTCCGTAAATGTCATTTGGGTGTTTTCTGTAAAATGGGATTTTAAAACTGTTGATGCACAATTTTTGCTCTATCTGATTTATGCGTTATTGAACTCAAAGTCTTGATTAAGTCATTTATCACCATAAAGCAGCCTAGAGGAATTACATCGTCTTCACTAGTTATATGGTATAACAGATTGGTATAGATTATTTTCTATACAAGACTTATGGAATGGTAAATCTTTTCAATACATAATACATTTTCCATAATGTGGCAGGGCCGCTTGATCAATTGCCATTCTGACCACCAAACCAAGTAAGGATAATGAGAAATATAATTTTTGTGTATTATTACAGATTTTCTAAATATTCACATTTGTGACAAAAACCAAGAAACAAGGGGTTATACTAGGTCATGATTAGTATAACTGAACTTGATAAACAGGGGATCAAAGTTGTAAAAACCTGGAAAGAAGAATTGAGATATAACTCATCATTCTAAAGCTCTGTACAATTTTATTTTCAATTAATTCCTTTCTTAGAAGTCCTGAAATCTGTCATGAATGTTTTTCTGTTTGAACCTTAAATAGTCAAAGTCATCTTAAAACCCTGTTGAACGCTGCAAGAAGTAGATGACCGACTGACCTAAAAATAAGAGGCAGGATTCAACTTGTCATGCTTAGTTGTGTACCAACTTTGAAATCTATACAGTAGAAGCTGTAAAACCTTTCATGAAAAATCTGTCATAGTAAAAAATGGCAGAGTTTGGTTAAACAGGCAGAAGGTGAGTGATAGAACTAAATATGGGACCTTACCCTGCATGATGCTGTAAACATAATATCAAGAGGTTGTGATAAGTAACAGAAAACTGTTATGAAAATTTCTTCCCAGCCTGCCTGTCGCCCGACATTTATGACAGATTTTTCAATCTATGAAATTCGACAAAAAATGTTTACCAACCATGCAAGCAAAGGATAGATAAATAGACTTAAAACACTATCTGCCCCTCTACCTCTGAAGGCTGCTGGCTGTCTCCTGTTGTGGATGTTTAAATTGCTGCTTATTTATGTAGGTTATATCATATACACTTATTCAACATTTCATTATTGTCTATTACAAAGGCGGGCAAAAAAATTCTCTTTCCTTTATTACATCTTTCATTTATTGCTTTTGTAATTTTTGTACTCTAGTAAAATTTAAATAATGTTAGAAGAAATTCAGGTCATTCTATTCCCATTAAATATTAACAAGAGTCATGGAATATTCTCATAAAGAATCTATTATGGAAACAATTTGCTGGAAAACCAAAAGCAAAAGTGCAATTGCTTTAGAACTTAACTTGATATTTTCGTCAGATCATAAAATAAATAATTTTTTTTTATGATTAATCTATATAAGCTTGAAATAAAATATGGATGTTCTATAGAAACAATTATTATAAATCTCAAAAACCCTTGCCTATTATTAACAAAAAGTATAGCGATTCATTTTCACAGCAGGAATAGAAGCAATAACACTGTAAGAGTTAAAAAAATATTTCTACATGAAAACAATTGATATGTCAATTTTCAATAAAACTATCAATAAAATAAAAGAGACTTGAATCTCTACCAAATTAAAGAATACTGAGTTTTAATTTGGAAGCAAAATATTATTTCTATGTTAAGATGGTTTAAAACAAGAGCATATAAAATTTAAATTTGAACTCTTAATACAAAGAGATGACTTTATAAGATATATATATGGTTTATAACAGGAGCATAAAAAATTTGAACTCTTAATAGGGCAAATTGAAAACAAATGGATGACTTTATCATGTCTTTAGAAGAATAGGAAACCATAGCCTTCATGAATGGCTTTTAGACCAAGGTGATAGAAAAATATGTCTCATAGTTCTCTAAAAAAGTTTTTTCCTTTTGATATCCATGATATCAGCGACTGGTAGAAATATTCAAATTGTGTCAGATGAAATGATTTGTAAATGTTTTAATTAGTTTTGGCGGTTTGTTGTCCTGAGATAATCACCACTCTCTCCCTCTTATGTCTCACAACCCTGTTGTGTTTTATGTGACCAGACCTAAGATCACAATGATGAAAGAGGGAGGTTTGCTGCTATAAAACCTGGTTTAACCCACCGTTTCTTTTGAAATGCCTGTACCAAGTTAAGACCATTCTTAAATCTTAAATTTCTTGTGTGTCTTTGCCTTGTTTTATCTTTTATTCTTGCTTTAATATGCCAGATTGAACAGTATTTTTGTTGTTACCTTTATCTAAGAAAGGACATTCATTCTATATGAAATTGCCCTCTTTAAGTGGTGAGGGAATCTTGGCATTGACAAGGAAGAATTGTCTTTTGTCATTCTTGGCTAAGAACAGTGTAATAATATTAAGACCTGTACTTATCCCAGATTAGATTTATGGAAACAAAGTATCTCCAGCATCAGTTTGGGATGATTTGACAGGCAATCAGTAACTTTGTCATCTAGGACAATACGGAGTCCGTCATACACTTTTCCCATATCTGCCAATATCAGATTGGAACCTAATCATGTCAAGTTATAATTTATCATGAATAATACATGTTTGACTTTAGGGGTAATTAGAAAGGGTTTCCCATGATAATGGTATATACAATTCCTATGCAAAAATGACTTGCATAACTGTACTCTAAACTAAGTTTATTGTTCAATGGAACACAAAAGTTTTTGTTGGCAGAATCAAGAATTTATAGACAGTTTTGTCAATCCACTTAAAAGGTTTTCAGTTTCTGATTACCAAAACAACAATTCTGTAAAGAATTAGAAACACGATTGAAACTCTCAGAAGTGACTGATAACCACACAGGGTTTAATAAATTCTTCAGTATTTCAGTGGCAGGCAATATTTGTGTATTCAGGACTGGAAATTGTATTTGAAAATACAAAGTGACCAGACTCCTAGATTTGCTATCGCAGAGCTGTCAAGTTTTTAAATTGCCGACTAGATGCCTGATCTGCTATTGGTTCTGCCTTTGGCAACCAAGGTAATAAAATATATACCCTTCATTATACTGTCACTCTTACAGCCTCTGGCCAGCCAAAATTTGATAAGAATGGTAATGACAATCCATTTGCCCAATGTTTATATATACTAAATCAAATTGATTTCTGTATTGCAGCATAGGTTTGCAAATATCGATAGGATGCCAGACAAACATTCCTTTACATTTATTTTATATCTATATAAAACCCTAAAAAAACAAGTAGATAATTATGTATAAACAAAGCGACAGAAATCAATCTATGTGACTCTTGTCTAAGGGAAAATCAATTGGTAAAACTGTCTCACTTTAGTCAAGACAACTAATGAAGTTCCAACAGTAATATTATGACAGAAATAATAATCTGACCTTTAAATAGTACCAGGAATCGAGAATCATATTGATATAATTGTATACAGTCGACTTTTAATTTATTTTCTCACATTTCACATGCATTGAGTCCAGCTTCCTGGAATAGCTATATTAAGATATTTAATTCTAAGGACTGTAACTGAACAGAAAAAGCCAATGACATTGTTCATGAAGTTTGAAATAAACAAAGAATTCCTATGTTTTTTTTCCAAAGAAAAGTTACTCTCAGTCAAGCTTAAAATAGACACATCAAACTTTCAATCTAGATGCACTGGTTTTTTAGGGGATATATACAGGGAACAAGTCTAAGGAACAAGGAAATAAAGTCCAGTTAATTCCAAAGCAATCAAAATTTCTTCATGCAAATTTACATACAAGGTATTTTTTATGCAAAGTTTTACCAAAATCCACAGACAAACTATTTTAATGAGGGACAGATAAACAAGGTGAAAGCAAAATGAGTTATGATATAAAAGTATACTACAAACTTTCCAAAAATACAACTGAATAAATAAATACACATTTTCTCTTCAATAGGTCAAATCTACATTCCAAAGGGGACAAAGGATGGACTTGTAGAACTCTCTAACAATTAAAAATCTTTGTCAAGTCAAAAATGGCCTGATTTTGTCAAAAAAGAAGTAGGTAAGTGACATATCTGAAGTTGAATCCCATCGCCGATATACCAAATATCAAGTGGCTGTGATAAGTAGTTACTGAGAAATCTGTAACGCAAATTGATTCCCGGCCGCACCTCCCGCCTTACGACCTCCGCTGCCGCCCGATAAAACCATTTTATAACCCAGATTTTTCACTCTGCGAAATCGGGCTGAAAATCCAACTTGCATAATACATCAATTGCTTTATGTGTTACACAACACATTTATTGATCAACTCCAAGCACTTTAATTCTTCCAGTTTACTTTCTTTTAGATGGTTCCCTTCAGACTTAAAATAATAGCTCTCTAGTAAAAAGACAAAGACATAAAGCATGATTACTGGTAACTCTGTAACTCAAATCATACCAGTTTAATCAAAGGAGAATGAGATGACTAGGGCATGTTATGCAACCTGAGAGAATACCAATTTAATGCATCACATTGGAAGAAGACTTCGAAGTGAAAATGCTTTAAAACATAAATTGCACAAAATTTCAGTTGAAGAGAGCTGTGGACTTACTTAAAGCACTAAATGCAGTTCTTCAGATTTTTAGTCAGCATGGGTAACACTAATTTTTAATGAAGTGAATGAAAGGATAATATTCACAAAATGACATATGTATATCATGCTTATCAAAATCTTATAATATTAGCTATAGAATGAAAAATGTATGTCGCCTGCATCTTTTTTTTTTTTTTTAAACATGAAGTAAATGAGTAACTGACATAAAATTGCCTTTCACTATATAGAACTACAGGAGGATTTATCATGAGGATATAAACTGTAGTTGCCTGGAAAATGCAATTGAAATTTTTGTGACACTGCAGGATGCAGGTTGCAGGATGCTGCAAAACAATGGATAGTGCCAAAGAGACTACAAGTTGCAGGCAACATAAAATCTATGTTTTTGGCCATTGCTTCCCCTATTATCTCCAAAAAATTTCTATCACTTAAGCAAATCTTCTCCTTTTAAAGAACTTGACGTGTACTTTTTGAAGATTTAGATTAAGAACAAAAAAATAGTACTTAAGCCTTGATAACACATGAAACTAGGTTCAGCTCAAAAACGCCTGGAAATTCATGTGCCTCAATGATCAATTACTCCTTCTCTGAAAACAATAGGATCATTAAGGACTTTCTTATCTATAAATAATATAATTAGAAAGGAAACAAGCATTCTGAGAGTATTGCAAAACAATACTTAGTCCCCTACCGGCCTCATATTTCAGTCACTGGTAACAATTTGTCAAACAAATGAATACCTAAACTTGATCAGTTTATTATCTACAAGGAACAATAAAAAAAGTTTAGAAAAGAAAAATGCAATAGATTT
Source organism: Arcuatula senhousia (assembly GCA_963971305.1). Taxonomy (NCBI): domain Eukaryota; kingdom Metazoa; phylum Mollusca; class Bivalvia; order Mytilida; family Mytilidae; genus Arcuatula; species Arcuatula senhousia. The sequence continues at coordinate 55,490,327 of OZ020304.1, forward strand.
TCAAAGTTCAAAGGGCCATATCTCCCAAAAAAATTTGTGGACCGGCACGAAACTCAAACTTGATCTGTAACTCATCAGGGTAAACTCACATACCAAAAATCAGTTCATTATCTATAAGCGTTTAGAAAAAAAGTGTAGAAAATGAAATTTTAATGGATTTTCTAACTTCAAATTGCCTGTAAAAATTTGTGGACCGGCATGTAACTCAAACTTGATCTGTAACTCATCATTGTTAACTCACATACCAAAAATCACTTCATTATCTATAAGCATTTAGTAAAAAAAATGCGGAAAACTGAAATTTTAGTGAATTTTCAAAGTTCAAAGGGCCATAACTCTCATAAAAATTTGTGGACCAGCACCAAACTCGAACTTGATCTGTAACTCATCATGATAAACTCACGTACCAAAAATCAGTTCATTATCTATAAGCATTCAGAAAAAAAGAGCGGAAAACTGAAATTTTAGTGAATTTTCAAAGTTCAAAGGGCCATAACTCTCATAAAAATTTGTGGACCAGCACCAAACTCAAACTTGATCTGTAACTCGTCATGATAAACTCACATACCAAAAATCAGTTCATTATCTATAAGGGTTTAGAAAAAAAGTGTGGAAAACTGAGGCGTGACAGACGGACAGACAGACGGACAGAGCGCAAACCTATAGTCCCCTTCGGCTTTTGCCGGTAGGGGACTAATAAAAGCCAATCTATCATGATATGAAAGCACTAAGGAGTTTACTCTGTAGTCTTTGGCAGAACAAATCAGTTATTTATGTCATTAGGGCTAGTCATTTTTCTATAACAAAAGTAGATGACCAATATTCTTATACTTAAGCTATAAAAGAATAATTGTTAGGTGTTGAGAGTCAGTATAATGAGACCCAATTGATATTTTGAATATGGTGAAAAGAATGCGTTTTCCATTTTCAAATTGTAATTAAGGATCTTACTCCAGATAATTATCTCATTTTATATAAATTCATTTCTTTGCAAAGAAGAAAAACTGTCATTGGCCATTCATTTCAATAGAAAGATATTGAACTGAAGTGTTACTAGTTAATCATTACCGATTTGTAGGTTTGAAAGCGTTATAAAACTGCCTTCAAATAACATCATCAATAAAGATTATTGATCATAAAAAAGTTTATCACAACCAATTTATCACCATTTTATCATGTATATGGCACATGCTTTCAGTGGGCCATATTCCTGATGAATAACCTGTTGATTGGACATTCATGTACATTATTGACCTTTAGAGAAGTCAATATATAAATCTATAGACCTTATCAGTCATATAAATGCTAATGGCTTGTTACATCTAACAGCTTTAGAAAACTATCAATTGTAATTAATCAATAGCTCATAAACCCCCTCTACATGAAGTTGTCATAGCTTCAATAATAGCAAAATGAAAATCAAAATAAAGTTCAAGGCCTTTTCTCTGATTGCTTGCATAGGGTTAATACAAAAACCTTAAATGTGACACTGTCGGTGTTAAAATTATAGAAATCTGCAAAATCTAAACATGTTCCAAGGCATTTTTTGTCTCTACATGTACATTGCATAAATGATTTGTTTTGTTGAAACTGATCAATTAGCTTAAGTACTTGCTAATAAACATGGTAATTAATGTAAATCAATTCATCTCAAAGGTTTTCCTTCAAATTTTCAACAAAACAAATAGCTCTAAATCCATAATAAGGATACATTCTACTAAATTTGAAGCAAAATCCATCGAAGCAGCACAGATTTTAATACATTTTATGATTACAGTATCAATTTTTAGCTAATCATAAAGATACCAGTAATCTTGCTTAAACAATAAAATACCTACTGTTTCCTCAGTGATGTCATGGGACATATATTGTTGGCTTTGGTGTTAGGAGTCAGCTTTCTCAAGCCTTCATACCATTCCTGAAAATGAATATTCACCAAAGCCTCAATTGAACTGATAAAACAAATTGCAAACTCACCAACTTTTTCTAATCTCAATACAAATATTTGCATGTATGTTTTATTTCTTTCCAGAGCATTTGAGCATGTTGAGTTCACACTTGTTTTAACTTCAGTTTGTATTGATAATTGCAGTTGAGTAATTGTATGTGTTATTTGTATGTTGTGTGTTTTTTTCCTGTTGTCTTTTGTATGTCTTGGTCTTTTTTAGACATTTGCATGCTGCATTGGGATTTCCTTTGCCTGTTACTTTTTTTTCTCATAAAGCCATTTAACATGGACTAGTTCAAATGAGCACTTCAAAAGGAGCTATGGCAATTTTTTTATTTTCTTTTTTATTTCACATCTCATTATCATGAGGTGACAAGACTCAAACGTGACTTTTATCTTGGTGGACAAAATATTATTTTACTGAAAACTTCAAGAGATAAAAACTTTTACAGCAGATTAATAAAACTCACTTGAGAGTAGTTATATATCTTGATAGTTTATAAAAGCAATGTATTGTGGCAAATTGACATCAATACCAAATTCCTTTGAGTTTCCTTTGACATTCATACATGACAAAAATACATTACCAATAAAATATTTATATTTATATATAATTTAAGGTTCACTAGGGAAAATTCTTTTTTTTTCTTTAGAATACTTTTACAAAAATTTGTCACTTATTTCTTCTTAAATTACCGTTAGTTGTCAAATCAGTTAAAGAAATCCAATGAAAATCAATTGAAAATACAATGTGATGGTATCAAATTTGTAAAAAAAGACAATAATTAGTCTCTTAGGGTTGTTTTTACTCCTAAAATCTTAATGGCAACATTTTTAACATGCTTAAAAGAAAAACTTATGTCCATTATAAAATAATTCCAGTACTTTATTTTAGTACACATATGGAAATCTGACATATAATGCCCAACTGGGAATATTTTGTGAAGTAAAAAAGGGGTAAAGAATTCAATCTTACATTGCAATTTATGCATACTGAAATGGATACTACACCCAGAGATAGCAATCTTCAAAAACAGAAGTGTGTATATAGCTTGCATAGCTAAAACAGTTCCTCAAGATTATTTAAAAAAAGCTCATGCCAGGTATTCAGACCTTAGTTGTTGTTTGTCAATTCACAATCAATTGATTAGATTGATAAATTTTAATTTTTTGAGACGAGACCTAAGATTAATTACATGTAATTAAATAAGTAACGACTGTCATATTTTTTCTGTCAATTCAAAATAACATCAATGCCAGTGGTCCACGCTCTAAAATAACCCCCATGTACATGTATTGAGAGTGTACCACACGACTGATTTTATTTCTTCATAGTCTGAAAAAATATACCTTCCTTAACCACTTTTCTTTATACTGAAGTACTTACCCTTGATGTGTCAACATCAGCAGCAATTAAAGGTGTGTAAGTTATGTTGACTAGATCAAGTCCACTACATATAGTGACCGTCCTCCACTCCAAAGACCCATTTCCCTTAACTTCAATCTCGGCATATGTCTTCAGGTCCTGTAATAAATGGAGAATAAAGATAGATGTTTTAGTATAAAAATAAAGGGCCGAACTTATCTAAAGCTTTGAAAGTTGAAACTGTTTTCATATAAATTTTAAACCTAAGAATTCATTTTACACAAATTAAAACATTTTTCTAGTTCATGTAGCAATCTTCATTTCTAACTAGAACATGAAAAAGTTGTCCCACTTTACTTAAGTTGAAAAAAAATTCTACAATTTCTGGTTTTAAAAACAGAACTATCATATGATCTCATAAGGAGAGAATGTAAAATTTCAGAAAGATCTAGCATTTGGTCACACAAAACAGCCCTACCCCCCTATTAGAACAAGGGACTGATTAACACAGAATGACCCGGCTCCCAGACGTGCTTGTCATATATACATGCATATGGTTTGGAACCCTATTTTTCAAATTTAAGATCAATGAATCAGTAATGTTAAAAGATGCTGTGTAACAGACCAAAGATTTTATGTCCTTAAAAAGATATTTCTTGTGTATGTCTTGTACTGTATTCAACAATAATATACCACTCAGTATGTATGCCTTTTAATAATTTAACAATCTAACAAATAACAAGATTGCTACGCGTAGCCATGTGTCCCCCGCCGCCGCATAAAAGTTGTGTGGTATGTCAATTCAAGCAATATATTCTCTGAACAAGTGTGGCCACTAAAAGTATGTCTCGCCTGCCGGCACCATCGCTAAAATCAACTACCTAAGCTTTCATTTCTTGATATAAACACAAAAAGTGTCAGTATACCTAATAACAGATGCCTAGTTATTATACTATTCAAGCAATCCATTGTCCACACAAGTATTACAAAAAGTTTTCTGTCTGAAAAAAAGACCTAAGTTCACAGAGTCACTGGAGCGTAAAAATGGGGTCATGGTCACATGGCATGGTGACAGTTGCATTGTCCATAACAGCAACTGTCTGTTTAACCAATATCAGATGCCTAGCTATTATAACTTTCCAGCAATTCATCGTCCATAAAAGTCTTACAAAAAAGTTTTTCAGCCTGAAAAATACCTAAGTTCACAGATTTACTGGAGCGTGAAAATGAGGTCAGGGTCACACGGCATGGTGACAGTTGCATAGACCATAACCTGAACTGTCTGTATACTAAATATCAGATGCCTAGCTATTATACTTTTCAAGCTATTCATCGTCCACAAAAGTCTTACAAAAAAGTTTATAGCCTGAAAAAAGACCTAAGTTCACAGAGTCACTGGAGCGTGAAAATGAGGTCAGGGTCACACGGCATGGTGACAGTTGCGTAGACCATAATCTGAACTGTCTGTATACCAAATATCAGATGCCTAGCTATTATACTTTTCAAGCAATTCATCGTCCACAAAAGTCTTACAAAAAAGTTTACGGCCTGAAAAAAGACCTAAGTTCACAGAGTCACTGGAGCGTGAAAATGGGGTCAGGGTCAAACGGCATGGTGACAGTTGCGTAGACCATAACCTGAACTATCTGTATACCAAATATCAGATGCCTAGCTATTATACTTTTCAAGCAATTCATTGTCCACAAAAGTCTTACAAAAAAGTTTACGACGCCGCCGCCGCCGCCGGAAAGTAATACCTATGTCTCGCCTTCCGCGACTATTCGTCGCAGGCGAGACAAAAACGATAGAAATAGGTTGTCAAAATATGGGATGATCACCTGTTAACAGTACCCTATCAGTGTGTAAAGTTTCAGCAACATCCGTTCAGTAGTATCCGAGGAGTTGCACCCACAAAAATGTTTGATATGACAAAGTCCCATTTTTCGGACCTGAAAATCACAAATTCGTAAATAACTCGAAAACCGTAAATATCGCTTCAAAATGTTTTTTCGTATTAATATAGAGTACCTTTTGCTCTATCAGCCTACAAAATTGCAGAACCCTGTGCACCTAGGTAACCGAGATATTGAATGTCCTATATTTTGACCTTTCTTCCCTGTTTCCATGGAAACGGCGGCCATTTTGAAAATTTCAAATATGGGAAGATCATCTTCTAATTGTACCCTATCACTGTGTAAAGTTTCAGGAACATCTGTTCGGTAGTGTCCGAGGAGTTGCACCCACAAAAAACGTGACGGACGGACGGACGGACGGACGGAGACCATTACTAAGTCCCTCCGACGCGTTGCGGCGGGGGACAATAATCTAACAAATTTGCATGCAACAGTGTCTTTTTCTTTGCTTCTAACAGTACACAACTAATAAAGTAGATAATTGTAATGGTGATTAGAAGCCATATTGTCGATAAAATCAGTAATTATCATTCAATAAAAATAAATGGAATTAGGAATTGTAAAATTGATAGTTTTAGATCAATACTGACATTTGATTAACATGATTAGGAACAAATATATGGACAAGGTCATATTGGATAGTTCTATGATGGATCTAGACACTTTCACTGACAAAAAGGGGGAGGGGGCTTAATAAAGTAAAATCAAGCTGATACAAATCCCATGTTTTGTCACAGTAACAAGTTCTTTTGACTCAAGGAAAGCATTTAGGCCGAGTTCAATTTAATCTGTACCAAAAAAAAAATCAGATTTTTTTTATCCAAATAATGCACTGTAAAGTAATACCATAAGTTGCTAAAGGGAGGCAACCACCTAAATAGAAAGGTCAAGTGTATATAACAATACAAGTCAGTTCAACAATGTCAACGAGGTTTTAAATAAGCTTCTATATGACATTATGATTATGTCATTTGCAATGCACTCCAGTGGTGGAGTATTCAATAAAGAGTGCATCTTCTATTTTTAAGTTATGATAATAGCTTTTTTAAATTTGTAGTGGGTTAAACATTGATTTGGTATGCTTAAGACTACTTCCAGGCTGTTAACTACAGAGTTTAACAGAGTGGCTAAACTTAGACAAATCCATATTTAGTAAGCAAATGACAGAAACAATTACCACCAGTCATTTCCAGAAAACAATTGCTATGCACGAACCCAAACATATGTGTTTGACGCAATCAGTTCTTCAATTTAGGATGTCTATAGAATCGTATCCATATTTAGACGGTAAATTCATTTCACATAATAATCTGACAACTCGTTATCACCTTAGCAGTGGTAATGACATATCATTTCTATTTTGTCAGGCTAAAAATAGACTCCTGATCGTAGCTTATCACCTTATGAGGCCAACATTATTACAGAAAAGCAATCAAAATAGAGTTTTATCTACAAGCCTTCCTTTTATAGTAAGTGAAAGTTTTATTTTAAGCACTGCATCATAAATTTAATGCTCATTATGCTATAGCATAATGCTGGACAACTGCTGGAGGTAAAAACAATAAAGACAAATATTTTTATTGCAATTTGAGCCTTTTAAGTTACAGTTTAAAATCTTTGAATGCTTTGGACTAGCTCATCTTCACTAGCCAAGTGTTACATTCTAGTCCCCTTCCTCTTCATGGCTAGCGAAGATGGGACTAATTATGAGTTTGAAGACAAAAGTGTCAAAGCTCATGTGCAAGTCATAACTGTGATTTTCTTTTCTTAACTGACACAAGTTTGACATTGTTGTCAAACTTATTATCTGATAGACATCCTAAGGGGTTGCATTATTCAAACACTTAACAGGAAAACACAAGAATAGGAAGTGTTCTTAGAATCCCTTCTCTGGAAAGATTTTAGTGTGACAAGGAAAATATCATCAAATTGAAATAAAATATTGTGAGGACGCTATTTTGTTTTCATTTCATTCACTAAGTGGAAATGTGAATTTTCTATTGTTCGAAGATTAAAACATAGGGGAAAATAAAAAATTGTAACAGACTCAAATGACAAAATGAATTTCAAAATTATAAGAGAGTTTACAGAATGTCTAGATGATGACATGGTTTAAGTGCAGTCTTATGGGGTACTTCAAGATAAGATCATCTTACAAGTTCAAATTACTATAAGTAACATGTACCATTCAAGTCTACTCTATATGTGAACTTACAAATTTATGTATCTGAGAGATAATTATATAACTTGTGCAAACATTTTAGGAATGACTCAAAATCCTTTTTGCATATGAGTTTTCATAATAATTATGAAGATATGAAGATGGGTGTCAAAAGGACCAAACCAAATATTTAAACATTATTTGTACTTACATTGATTTTAGGAGCAAGCCCAAGCCTAATATCATTGACCTGGGATATCTCAAGCACCTGTCCCTCCTTCAAAATAAAAAGATATGTTTTTTTATATACATTCAAATATACATGAACAATATACAAAGCCATGTGTTTCATTCATATTACTATTACATATATGGTGCTGGGCATCAGCAAAAACAGCCTATTATAAGTTTGATCTCTGGCCAATGTTGTAAGCTGCTGGATGTTTTTACCATTGTGGACTAGAAAGTAAGTCAAACAATAATTTATTCGGAATTGGGGAAACAAGCTTCAAGCTTATATAAATTTATTGCTGTTTTTATTATGAATACTGTATTATATACATTTAGAACCAAATCTTATTGTTGCATGTTAATCACTGATATAACCAGTGTTATAACAATTGAGCTTAAACATCAGGGAAATTTATTGCTTCAAATACTAGTTTCAAGACATTTTAAAAAAATATTTTTTAACCAATCTTACTATGTACATGTAAAGAGGGTCAATTGTCCCCTCATAGTTATTTTGCAACACATCATTATGACATTATAACATCAATAAAATCAATGATTTGATTATAGAAATAGACAAATATTTGCTCTATCACTGTATACTTAAGCTGTGATCTAATTGAATGACCATAGGGCTTTCATCAGTACACAAGTCCTTAGTGCTCAAATAATAATTTTAGTCTTGTATTAATTTTTTAACAATGGCAAAATAAATGAAGATGAACTTGTGAACTTTTATAATGTACATGCATATTGCAGAATAGCAGGCAGTGCAGAGCATTATTAAAGCCTGACTATAATCTTTGACCCGTTTTCAAAGAATATGAATCATTTCTTGCTTTTTGCCTCGAGCTCTGAGTGAGAAAATGAGGAGGATATATTCTTCATCACTACAGCTGACTCCTCCCTCCTGTCTTCCCCCCACTGTAATGCTATTCTCAGACCTTCGTGTAATAAACCTTCTGCTCTGCTTTCACATTTACTGTACACAAGACTACCATTACCTACCCTGCCTTCACTTTTCCAGTAAATAAAAAATCCATTTGCATCTACCTTCACCAAGCATTTAGGTTCCAATGATACAGATTCCTATAATAAAAAAAAATAAAAACAAATATTACAATCTATTTTATCTATTGTATGTGTGATGATTAATCATTAAGAGAATATGAATGACTCAAAGGAGTTTTTTTTTTTAAATTAAAACTTTTTAGGGAAAATAAGCTTTTTTAATGTGAGATTCTAATTTTAGTCAATGCAGTCAATGCTTATTGAACAATTACTAGTACAAAACTTATATAGCTAATTTAAGGCGCATCTAAGTCATGTAAGTTAAGTTTTTTTTAAATCCATTAGTAGTTGAAAAGTTGTTGCATGTTAAACTACCCGGTAGATGGATGACATGACAATACAGTAGCTTTTAAAACAGTCCTATCATGCCTTAAGTCGAGGTGAGCTAATAAAAATGTTTGCTATACATTAATCATATATAAATCGATGAAAAGTTTTAACCCTTTACAGTAACAGGGAACAGAACGTCCACACCTTGAACAAATAGCATCATTGCACAGAAGCAGAACTGATAAACAACTAAGACAGCAGACATGAAATGGAGCTGATGTGGCACTCAAAGACAGGTTTGAAACATAGAAAATGATGTCAACTATCATGACCATAGCTGTTAAAAGATGCAAACAAAACAATAGAATAAGCTTCTTTGTGGCTTACGGGCAGACCTCTATGATAAATCTAGAAGCACGGAATCAATTATTTGTTACATAATTGATTTCTATAATATGCCTTTCTTCCAAACTGCTTCAAACAAGATTCTAATTTGAAAAATGTCCAATTCTGCCAATTTAAACCTGTATCACCGAACCAATTAAAATAGAAATCAAATCCCTGACTTGACATACATCAACATGACTATAACCATGTCGCCATATCAGACTTGAGTAACAACTACTGACAATTCGAGTTCCACTGTTATTAAATCGGCAATGGACAAAAACAGCTAATCAAATCTTTCTGCTTCGCCTCATCAGCTATTTAGTTACAGCCATATCAATTTCTAGAAAGCAGAATTTGAATAATCTGACTTCCTATAGCTTGTACAAAAGATTAAGATATTCCCAAAAGATATGGACTCCTTAAAGAAATCAATAAGAAGACTGAATTCATCTTGTTGTATATAGATATAGAATTCACTTTTTTGTCCTGTCTCCGTCACATCCACATACAGTTAAATAGATCTATAAATATGAGGCGGTAATCCTGTACTACAATGTATGGCATTGGAGCCAAATATGAGATGAAGCATTAAATCTTATACAAATTTCACATCAATTGCTAAAATATATAAGAGAATACACAATTTTTATTGTAAAATTATTTATATATTTACCAAACAAATCAAGCCTAACTTGATGAAAACGCATAAATGATAAAGATGACAAAAAATAAAAGAAAAACCTTGACTGAAGATGCATGTTCATTGAATATATCAACCTTCATATAAATGCTTAAGAGCAAGGTTCAAGAAGATAAGCAGCAAAACAATGGTCACATTAAAAACTAGTTATCAGCAACTTAACAATTTGTATAATCTAAACTATTTGACCTTAAATTTATTCTTGCCTTTTTAAAATACAAAAGGATCATAAAGGATGCCTACTCAAGTTCAATTAATTTCATTTTAAAGGATAAAATCAAATATACTTACCAAGAAACCTTGAATGCTTGATTCTCAGCTTTATTTGCATTTATTAAAAATGGGTCAAAGACAGAAATGGCCGGAATCCGTTAAACAGGAAGTAGATGAGCGACAGACCTAAAATCGAATCCCACTTTATGGGACCCCACCCTGATGCTGTATACCAAATATCAAATGGCTGTGATCAGTAGTTGCTGAGAAAACTGTTATGAAAGTTTTTTTCCCCGCCCGCCGTCCGCCTGTCCGACATTCACCATTTTATAACCCGGATTTTCACTAGTGAAATCCGGCCAAAAATAATAAATTAAAACTTCTGTACAGTTAATTGTAATACAGTAAGAGTTTCCATGAAATATATATTGATAAAGAATACCGAGATTAATTGCTTGATAAGTATTGAAATTTAGACAAATAATACTTGTCCTTGGCTTATACAACTGTATACATGCAGTTCATAGAATATCTAGGTGGCAAAAACAATTTCAAATGCAGTCACTGTCCTGGTGTCTGCATTTGCAATTCATATGTCTTTCCTGCTTTAAGCTGAACAACATTTGAGTAGAGTAATTTATTCTTACCTCATCCCAGCGATCAAATATAGCACCATTCTGTAGATATTCCGGCACTGGGATTTGCCACTGGAACTCAAATTGCTTGGCCATCAAGACCTTCCTTGGATAACATTACATCTGAAAAGAAAAAGAAACCTTTAGCAATTGATCTCTCTAAGGATCATCCGCATAGCAAAACTTGTGGCCTTGACGTTTGACATATTGATCCAAATTTCAAAAGGCTTCTTCCTCAACATAAATACAATCTATAATGTGTGTAAAGTTTCATGAAATTCTATCAAAGAATTTAAAAGAAATAAAATTCCAAAATGTGCAACGTTGACCTTTGACCTTTTGAACCCAAAATCATTAGGCATAAGCTTTAAATCTGAGTAAGTTATTATATATGAAAATCTATCAAGATATTCAAAATTAAAGCTTCATTCTGAAAAGCATAGAACAAAACACATATTCATAGACATAAATCAAATTCCATACTCCACGCTTTCACAAATGGCAGAGGACAACTACAAAGCAACAAGTACATGTACATACCACAATATGATCAAACCCATGGTTAAACTTACAATAATATGACCTTTCCTTAACTCAAATATGTTGTATCAATGTAAAGGGAAGAAATTTGAAATCAAATTTTTATATAAGATCTGAAAAAGTCATTTCTTAGTATGATGTCATTACCTTTCAACCTTGATAGCATGAGTCTTTTTCTCCTAACGGAATTTCAATTTTTCCATCAAGCAATAAATAAACCTCTCCATAAACTAGAGAAGAGAAACAAGGGAGTCAGGAGCAATGGAAAATTCAATATTTGACGTCAAAAGACGTCAATGCATTGTCTAAATGTTCAAATATATAACCATCTGCAGTATAAAACACTTTAATCAATTTCTACCTTGTCAGTCAAAGCTAAAATAGATCTACCATTTTCTGTTGATGAAGTAGAGCCATAATTACACTTTAATTCTTCTTTCTCACTTTCAATAAGAATTTAATATATGCAAGAATCTTAAGCATTATAGAAGTGTCAATTTTCTTGGGCGTATTGGGAATGTCAGATATTTGAAGTCCTTAAATGGTTGTAATACAATACTAGATGGTTGATTTTCATCAACTTGATTTCTATATAAACAATTAATTGTCATTGCCAGAATAAAGATCTCTTAAAAACAGTGCATCCATTGGTTGGCAAAAGGTGTTGCATAATTTACTCAAGTTTGACTGAAAAATCATTAATAATTTTGCTAAATTCCACTAATCTACAATTTCATACCAGAGTTCACTCTCTTTGCAATTTGAGTTTGGGTTAGTTGTTTTATGTGTGTTTAATGCGGTCTGTTTCCTGGTGCTAGTTCATAATTTTAAATTTTCAAATGTATTGTCACTGATCTAGTCTAGCTAGCTGCCTTTCTTACTACTGACATTCAATTATTGCCCTTGATACTGCTTTGCATTTTTCATGCATGTAGTCGAAGGCTATATGCACCAATGACTTAAATTTTATGTAACAAACAAATGAAGCTATTGAGGGTTATGTAAATTAGATAGAAACTAGAAAAACTGTGAGCCGCAGCTCACAAATAAATACCCCCCACTCCCCCCAAAAATTAATCAGATAAAATTTAGCATAGGAGATGCACATCTACATTATGTCACAAAAATTGTGTGTAGGTTTCATGAAAATCCATCAAGGGGTTTAGGAGGAGTTGCAGATAAGAGATGGGCACCCCCATGTAGTCGAATGGCTAAGTCCATGTTTTGCTATGGGAAACCCCAAAAATCGTTCTGATCAAATTTTAAAATAATAGGTGCACATCTACATTATGTCACAAAGATTGTGTGTAAGTTTCATGAAAATCCACCGAGGGGTTTAGGAGGAGTTGCGGATAAGAGATGGGTACCCCCATGTAGTCGAATGACTAAGTCCATGTTTTGCTATGGGAAACCCCAAAAATCATTCTGATCAAATTTTAAAATAGTAGGTGCACATCTACATTATGTCACAAAGATTGTGTGTAAGTTTCATGAAAATCCACCGAGGGGTTTAGGAGGAGTTGCGGATAAGAGATGGGTACCCCCATGTTGTCGAATGGCTAAGTCCATGTTTTGCTATGGGAAACCCCAAAAATCATTCTGATCAAATTTTAAAATAGTAGGTGCACATCTGCATTATGTCACAAAGATTGTGTGTAAGTTTCATGAAAATCCATCAAGGGGTTTAGGAGGAGTTGCGGATAAGAGATGGGTACCCCCTTGTAGTCGAATGGCTTAGTCCATGTTTTGCTATGGGAAACCCCAAAAATCGTTCTGATCAAATTTTAAAATAATAGGTGCACATCTACATTATGTCACAAAGATTGTGTGTAAGTTTCATGAAAATCCACCGAGGGGTTTAGGAGGAGTTGCGGATAAGAGATGGGTACCCCCATGTAGTCGAATGACTAAGTCCATGTTTTGCTATGGGAAACCCCAAAAATCATTCTGATCAAATTTTAAAATAGTAGGTGCACATCTACATTATGTCACAAAGATTGTGTGTAAGTTTCATGAAAATCCACCGAGGGGTTTAGGAGGAGTTGCGGATAAGAGATGGGTACCCCCATGTAGTCGAATGGCTAAGTCCATGTTTTGCTATGGGAAACCCCAAAAATCATTCTGGTCAAATTGTAAAATAATAGGTGCACATCTACATTATGTCACAAAGATTGTGTGTAAGTTTCATGAAAATCCACCAAGGGGTTAAGGAGGAGTTGCGGATAAGAGATGGGTACCCCCATGTAGTCGAATGACTAAGTCCATGTTTTGCTATGGGAAACCCCAAAAATCATTCTGATCAAATTTTAAAATAGTAGGTGCACATCTACATTATGTCACAAAGATTGTGTGTAAGTTTCATGAAAATCCACCAAGGGGTTTAGGAGGAGTTGCGGATAAGAGATGGGTACCCTGAAGTGTAACGGAAGGACGGACGGAAGGACGGACGGAAGGACGGACGGACACCCCTATCACTATATACCCCCCACTTTTGAAGTGGGGGGTCAAAAGTGGGGGGTATAATGATATAGAGATGCAGGCCAGAAAAGGTTCTAAAAACACTACCCGGTACAAACATGTACACAACGGTATACAATGTATAGTAAATTCATGGTTTATGTCAATCAAACTTTTTTGAAATGAATGCATTTGTTTGGTTCATTTTGGAGAACATTTCTAATCTTTTATTTCATGTATTTGACATTGATTATGAAAACAAATTTTTTGTGAATACATGTACATGTACAAAATGTACATCACTAACACGAAATTCAAAAAAATAAACCCCTTGTGAAAATCCCACATTTTACCGAACAGAGCACATGTATACCTACAGGAGACAAAATATAACTAAAGCCTAATTTTTCATTGCAAGAAAGAGTATGATCAAGATTAAATCAACTTACAATGTAAACTACATGTTACATTATTGATAAAAAGCAAAGAACAATGAACATGATGAAGTACTTACAAAAATGTGTATCATGAAGAGGTTGTTGAAAAATGGTTAGCCTTCAAATTTTGCCACTTTGCATAGTAGTGAACATCTTGTCAAGATAAAGCATGGTTCTTCAATATTGTAAATATTTGCATCCAATTAGCAATAGACTAATGAACTTTTCACATAAACCAATTATAAATACATTGTTTAGAGAGAGAAAAAAGAGTTCCCTTAATTATCATGAATATGACTGTTTAAGGTTAGTACATGTACTTGTTTACATAAATGAATTCAAACCTGAACTCAAAATCAATGGTATTACATGTATCAGGAACAAGGAAAGGCAGCATTCCTTCCTCATAAAATACAATTAAAGGGGAAATCCTTAATTCTTTCTTCAATGTAAAATGAACAATATTTCTCAACAATAATTTGTTGTTAAATACTACAGGGTGCTGTTATAGTGAGGTTTGGTACTACGATGTACAAATAAACCTACAAAAAATGTAGTTAAACATGCCATATCTTTAGAAGTCCAGGCAAAAAGTCAGGGAAATCATTCAAAGTTTTTGAAATCCAGTCTCTTTGCTTTAAATAACTATTAATTCTTAATACAACATGTCTGTATAAATATATTCTCAATAAAATAATATTGATTAAAGACTGTGAAATCTGGCCCAAAAATATCATTGATTGGTTCTGTGAATGAAAGAACATCAGAAAAACCAAAATAAGACCATAATAAAACAAGAGGCTCCCAGGAGCCTGAATCGCTCACCTGGTCTTGATGTTGACCCTATACTTTTGTAGAGCTAAATGAGCTGAACATTTAAGCAAGCAACAGCTTTTCTCTACCTGCAATAGTTTTCATTCTATAGGCCAAAAACACCATTTTTCACCTATAAGGGGCCATAACCCCTATAAGGAGTCATCTGACAACTTTGACCCTATGGAGACTTTTGTAGAGCTATATGAGCTGAACATTTAAGCAAGCAACAACTAATCTCTATCTGCAATAGTTTTCATTCTGTAGGCCAAAAACATTAAAAATCGCTTTTTTCAGGGGCCGTAACCCCTATAAGGGGTCATCTGACAACTTCGACCCTATGGAGAATTTTGTACAGCTAAATGAGCTGAACATTTAAGCAAGCAACAGCTAATCTCTATCTGCAATAGTTTTCATTCTGTAGGCCAAAAACATGAAAAATCAAATCGCTATTTTTCATGGACCGTAACCCCTATAAGGGTTCATCTGACAACTTGGACCCTATGGAGAATTTTGTAGAGCTAAATGAGCTGAACATTTAAGCAAGCAACAGCTAATCTCTATGTGCAATAGTTTCCATTCTGTAGGACAAAAACATGAAAAAACGCTATTTTTCAAGGGCCGTAACCCCTATAAGGGGTCATCTGACAACTTCGACCCTATGGAGACTTTCGTAGAGCTAAATGAGCTTAACATTTAAGCAAGCAACAGCTAATCTATATCTGCAATAGTTTTCATTCTGTAGGCCAAAAACATGAAAAGTGGCTATTTTTCACCTTTAAGGGGCCGTAACCCCTTTAAGGGGTCATCTGACAACTTCGACCCTATGGAGACTTTCGTAGAGCTTAATGAGCTAAACATTTAAGCAAGCAACAGCTAATCTCTATCTGCAATAGTTTTCATTCTGTAGGCCAAAAACATGAAAAAATGCTATTTTTCACCTTTAAGGGGCCGTAACCCCTATAAGGGGTCATCTGACAACTTTGACCAAATGGAGACTTTTGTAGAGCTTTTGATGCTGAATCAGTAGCGTGGCCTCAGATTTCCTCTATCTCTTATACTTTTTGATTTATAAGCCAAAAACAGTAGTCTGACCCCCCTAGTCTATTTTTAGCAACGGCGGCCATGTTTTTTATCAAAGCATTTCAAAATGAGGATCGTTTGTTGCCAACATGTCATATATCATTCCTGCCAAGTTTCTGTTAAATTGGTTCAGTGGTTTCAGAGGAGAAGATTTTTGAAATTGTTAACGGACGACAGACGACGACGGACGACGACAGACGACGACGGACGCATAGTGATGGCATAAGCTCACATGGCCTTTGGCCAGGTGAGCTAATAATTCATAGATTCTCATCCAAATTTCTTGAAAATATGGGGGGAATACTAGATAAAATGTTCTGTCATTTATGTCATATTGACCAAAAATAAACATGATTTGCCAAAAAATCAAAAACAATTTTTTTAGGCAACTGAAAAAAATCGGGGCTGGAGGAGATGATGATCTTCTCATAATTTTTACAGTTGCAAGTCCTTGACTATGCATTGGCTAAACCAAACTACATATGCATATATTAAAAAATAAAAAGTTAAGTATAAGTACTTAATTATAATGAACTGACCTCATAGCAGAATAATAAATTGAAATCCTTGTATTCAAATTCATGCAGTCTTACAATTAACACAAGTCCTGCTCTTTGAAATTGAAATGAACATACATGAAAATCAAAACTCTGGCCTTCTTTATAAATGTTTACCAATAAATAAAATCTTCTTCACAATTGCACTTCATACAGACCTGTATTTGTGAGGTATGGGTGTATACACTCTAGAAGGATCTTATAAGTATTTGATTATAACTGAAGTAATTGTTTTCCTTCAGCTGTAAAAAGCTGTTAAAATTTACAATCTAAGATCAGAGAAGGTTGTCAAGTTTGTAAATATAGATCTCTAAAACTCTCCAAACCTCATTTCACAAGGTAATTGAATTGACTGCAGATCACTGATATGATTTGTGTATTATTTGACAGATTCAGTTAAGTGCATTTAGCTTTACCTCTGAACCAAGGTGTAAACTCTGTAGATCACCTGAGAAAATATTTATACACAATACTGGAATAAAGTTTGTATAATGCATATAGTGCTCCTGTAGCATTCTCAGTGTAGGCAGAATTTTAGTCTGCTTTTAAATTGATTGATTTATTCCTAAAACGAAAATGTTTCAGTGGTTGGAACCCCTAATTGAAAATTTTTATTTTTGTGTAGATTTTATACAAAATTCATCTTGTGCCTTTTTAATCTCATTGGACTTTAAGTGGAATCCCCTTTTCAAAAATTCCTGGATCCGCCTCTGTCATCCTCGGAAACCAAGGGGTTCTTCTCTTGCTTACTCATTCATTACCCCTGGGACATTTCGTATGATTTTGTTAGTTTGTGTGTTCTTGGCCTGCTTTTAACCTTCATAAAATTTCAATACAGAAACACATTAAACTCCCATTTGAAAAATGTAATGCAACCAATAAGAAGGCTTGATACAAATTTATCAAAACAAGGTATTTCATGTGTATTGACCAAGGGGTGATGAATGAGTTTATAGGAAGAAAAGAACCCCTGGGTTTCTGGGGATGTAAAAAAACATGTAAAAAACAGACCTGTCAAGTGTCACGCAACTCGCGTGAGACTCACGCATCTACTCAGCAATTTGGGGGCAAATTTCTTTGATCTTTCAATTTTTTAGCAAATCTCACACAAGCAGTTCATAAAAACTTGACAGGCCTGAAAAAAACTACTACAATACATCATAGACCTGTATATTTGATATACAGATCTATGAATACATGTACATGTGCTTCTAATACTAGTTTGTGCACAGTTGGCCTGATGCAGGACACTAAACAAGCTATATCATTGAGATCTCAAATGAGATTACCAAGACTTATATACATGCATGTACATTTGTACATGTACTTCTATTGCATATAATGAAAAATTTGTTTAGAGCATAAGATCACTGATTAGATTTATGATTGTTGCTACATTCTTCCTACATGTTAACGTACAACTAATAACTTTACATTGTATTTATATGAGAGACAAAACAGACTTAGCAGATGTTCTAACTGTCTGCATACAATGTGTATATTACACCACAATTCTATTGCCAGATCAATCAACAAGTAATTTTACAGGCCAATAGCTAAAGATGGCTAATACACATCTACATGTGTAATCTAAAATAAATTATAATTCTCAAAAGAGTTTAATTATGATGCTCATCATTTGATTATAGTTAATAATACATCAATGAAATACCTAGAGTTAATTGAGGATGTGTCACACCTGAATTTACAATCAAGAATCCCACCTGCAGATTGTCGCACAATAACAATTTTGTTATTTTCAAATCGGTTTTAAAAGAGATCATTTATAAGAATGCAATGAAAATTAACAGGCTGGCATGCAATAGCAATGATTCAATATTTTTAAATAATCATATTTCTTCATTTAATCAATATCATAAGTCAAATTGAAGGTTGTCAATTGAGCCATTTACTTAAATGTCTTGTGTAGCAAAAATTGTAAAATGTGTCTGGGTGAAACAAATTTCAAACTTTTGAAAGGACAGATGTCATGGATGTGACATGTTAGTTTATGAGACAGATCCAAATTCTATTTCTCATAGTCTTATCAGAAAATGATTGAATATATTTGCAACTTTTTTTTAACATTTAAGTATTTCAATCATCATGATCATGGAAAACTTTCATTTTTTGGCATTCCAAGAGTTTTTTTTTAATCTATTTTTTAATCTAAAAATAATATTTTTTTATTATGCATTACTGTGAAGTAAATCACGTTATTTGACATTAAACTGATTTAAATTAGACACTACAATAATTCTCATAATTCACTAATTACTGAATAGATATGAATTTGTTTTTAATTGAATAAAAATTTTCAAAAATTTCCTTGATATCTGTCAAAATCACAGGTTTTCTAAAAGTCTTAGAAGTGTGTATGATTAAAGTTGTCAAAACATGTTTTACAATCTTCTTTTTTGTCAAATTTGTTTTTACAAGCACTAATGAACTATGAAAATGTCACCTTACGAAGCATACCTAGTGTTGTAACTAACCAACACAGTTGTTGATTAGACAAAATTATGAGAATTCTTTGTTTTTTTGTTAAAAATTTCACTTTAATGGATAATTCAGTTATTTGCATTTTTTTCTAATGACAAATTAGTTATTTAATAAACATGATAAAGAGGAATCCACTGTACAGAATATTCTAAAATTTATCTTTTCTGATAAATGTGTAAAGGTTGTAAACTAACAGTACATGTATAAGTTGCAACTAGTATTGAACTAAATTAATTATGACTAATATGAGCAAGTGTCTCATTTACATTTATTGCGTTTAATGAGGATAATCTTTCATGTTATAAAAAGTAAATATCCTATCTTTAAAGCTTTATCCAATTATCCTTAATAAATATCATCAATACTGACTTTTTGTGCACACGATTGATTTGCAAAATGTAAATTTATGTGAACAAACATTTTCAATTACACGCGCACCTGCTAAAGGCCTAAATGCTATTTCTAAGCGAAGCTTTGTAGTATGTTTGTGTACATGTGTACCTACCAACAAAATTATTTTCGATAAAAGTCCCAATGAAGTTATTTCACACTAAAATACAGTAAGTAACATGAAATAGTTCGATGTTCTGCCATTTTCTCTTGATCATATTTAATGTTGACATCGGTACCCAATCGTCTTTCTTGTCCTAGGTCACGTGATATCATTTTACATCAGCAACTTTTCTTTATCAACATCATCAATTAATCGGAAAATTAAGCAACTCTAACGCACTTAAACTTAATTGAGATCACTATCAATATTGTGAAATACAGAATGGTTTTACAAATGTTATATATAGATAATAATAATAAAAAAAATTCATTTGGTGAATCTATTTTTACCCCCCCCCCCCCCAACACCATTGGAATAAAATAGAAAAAAAAACACTTGTTGTTTGCTTGATTGAAACTACCATTCTATAGTTTTATGGGTCTAAAATCTAAGCGGGGTAAACGAAAACAGCAACACGCACCCCCTCATTTTTAGGTGGTTATATGGCCAGTTTTTCTCATCTTCTATCAGGCTCTGATAATAAAAGTAATGAGATAATCAAGTAATTAACATTTAGATGGTAGTACCCACTCCTGGTTTTGGTAATTAGGCCTTGATTTAGCTCGGTTTAAATGAAGCTATGATAGAGAAGTCATTATAAGTAGGATTTTCCCATTAGAATATCATCCATAGACCTGTATATTTAATATACATAAAAGTAAAATTCACTAAATTAGCAACTGTCTTACTGGCTTACGTTATATAGCGGACCAAGATGGTCTCCGATTGTTGCCTGATTGATCAACATTATGAGGACCGTACTCTAGATGCAATATAACTGGGTAAAAAGGGCTTGCACCGATCACTGAAGCTTAGGAAAGCAAAAAAAATAAAACAATATCGATTACAATCATGAAAAATATCATATTTAGAAACTATAGAGAGGAAATGCACCGCTGTTCAGTATACCATGTTTAGAGCGTGAAAGACTTATATTTGTAAAGATAGTTAGTTGTTTGTGTCTGTAAGACACATGATGTTATGCCCTCGCTATTTATGAACAACAATCAGCTCAACATCTGCAAGAGGGGAGATCGAAAAAAATCGAAAGCTTTTATTTTTTTTAAAATTTTTAGTCCATTAGCCATCATTTCGGTAACTGCAATCAAAGGACTGGAACAAAACGCAAAGAACTTTGATCTGTAACTTATCTGGGTAGATTCACATACAAGCGTACGATAACGAATTAAGCCGATCCGTAAACTTACGCTTCAGTGCCACTTAGCCGGGTTGACTTTTAAAAACATTTCAAAATTTTAAGTGCTTATCTATACAATGATAGGTAACAGATAGAATCTGAGCGTGCATCCTTAGGTGCACCAACAATACCACTGTGGTTGGTTTGGGACCTGTCAGTATAATAGAAGGGACTTAATTCATTCTTCATTGATGTGGCACTTGTCAGTAAGCAAGAATAGACTAACAATTCTGTAAGTGCTAAGCATCACTAGGTGCAACTAATATACCAATATGGTTGATGTGGCACTTGTCAGTCAGTAAGCAGAAATCGACTTTAACAATTTTTCTGTAAGTGGTCATCCATGTATAGAAAAAAATAGGTCACAGCCAGCACCCGAAGCATGCATTGTTCTTAGCATCGATAGGTGCACCTATACCATACCAGTATATTTGATGGGGCACTTGTCAGTTAGCGGGTCCTTAACCATTCATCTGTAAGTGGATGCAGACGCCAACCCATCTGTAATTAGCAATTCATGCGGAGCATGAGGGTCACAACCAGCATCCGAAACATGCGTTATGGAAAGCCTCACAAGCCGCGTTGCACCTACCGTTCCAATATGGTTGTTGTGGCACTTTTCAGTACAGATTTGTTCAATATTGAATTTAATCATTCTGACGCGGATCGACACCAACGCCGACGCTCAAGAATCATGCAGTCCCCTTACCTCATGAGATGAGCTAAAAATCAGCTCAACATCTGTAATCTTTTTTATAATATAATTATAATAAAATTTACGTGTCCAAGAAAATCTAACAACCCATCTAGGAATTATTGCCCCTGTTCTTGATTTTCATGTCTCCTGAAACGCTTTACAAAGTTGAACACTTTCCGTCATATTGCGTCATCCCGCGTTCTGCGTCCTGCGGCTTGACAATTTTTCCCGGAAACTACTATTAAAACCTCTTTCCTCCTATAGTACCACTAGTATATGACTGATGGGTATTTATAGTCGCGACTAGGGGAAAGCCCCTCTGCGTCGACTTATACCAATCGGTATAGACTCGCTATGTGCCATGGGTCGTCCAGCCCATAACACACCACCGCCAGTGTTAGCTGCTCCAGAGTATCCTTTGTTGTCACAGGCGTTTGGGTTCAGGATTTTTTTTATTCATAACGTGTATATAAAAATTTTCATACTCGTCTATAGTCGAGTATGAAAATTTTTATGTACACGTTATGAATAAAAAAAATCCTGAACCCAAACGCCTGTGAATATCTTGAGAATTTGACAAATTCGATCCACATCAAGGCTTGGCACATATTCCATATTCTTTCGTTTTTGATTGTACAGGATTTTAATTTGGAGTTATTCCCCTTAGACCATAAAAATGACCATTTCACAGCCTTTCATCATTAAAAGCTAAATTTTTATTTTTATTTATTTTTTAATAGGGAAAACTTTTGATTACAATTTTGTAAGTTTAGTTAGCAGCTGAGCTCTTTGAAAAATAATATTGTATTCAAGGTTTCAGTCAACACTGTATAAGAGATAAGATACCTTAAATGTAAAAATGTTTTAACCTTATTACAAATACCAGAACGCAGGTATTAACGGTTAATTTGGATATGCTATATATCGATATTTCAAGAAGTAACCTCTCATCAGTAGCATTTAAATCAAAACATTGGAAGGTCAAATTCCAAAACTGTTGAAAACGAAAATTACTCAAAACCAAAACTTTACAAACAGGGAAGCCAAATCCAGCACCGAGGATATCGACCCTGTGCATTACAAGGAAAGAAAAATGGTGTTTTAAACAATTTTGAATTTAAAAATCGGAAAATTTCAGCGACAAAAATATTAAAAATTCGATGGTAAATTGTGTCAGACAAGTCTGACGACCAGGCTTGTGATTACCCTCGGGACCTCTGGTCCACCAGCAGTGGTTATTGCCCAGTGGTTTCAAATTTACAAATATCAAAACGCAGGTATAAACAGTTAATTATTATTTCATCAGTAGCATTTAAATCAAATCATTGGAAGGTCAAATTCCAAAATTTATAGCTAGAAAACCAAAGATAATAAAAAGTGTTAGATTGCTTAGATGTTAAGCTTATTGAATTCTATACTATGCCCACAGATTGATATGTCAAATAACCCTTCATAAGAGTAATGTCTTTTAAATGTCAAAAATAATTGTTATGCCATTTAGCTTGAAAACTCTATAAAACTCATCACTTTTTGCTTGCTAAAGCACTTAAATGTATTGCGTTAATTTTGTCAGATGACCCCATTTTTTATCAAAACCCTTAAAATGTTGTTTGTGCCTAAAAATTCAAGCATTCAACTCAGGTGAGCCATTCATGCAGGCTCCTGGGAGCCTCTTGTTAAATATTTACATTGGCCCTCTGACTGAAGTTGTTGAGATACCATTGGTTGGAGAGAAAACTGCATAGTGCATCTTCAAAATCCTTTCCTGGTACTCTGTGATAAGTCCAGCAATTCTCGATTGAGCAACTTTCAACATTTTGAGTTTCAATTTCTGAAATGATTATAACTGTTTTCACTGGGATCCTCATAATTATTACTGAATTTGAATCATGAAAGTGGCTCATATGAAAGATAAAATTCTACATAATATGATGAGTTTTCTTCTGATAACGACTCACTTGAAGGATAGGTTAAATTGTACTGTGTAAGTTCATGATGTATGCATAAATGATCACTTACAAATTGTGAAGCCATGATTATGCATGTTCCTGGTTGTTGCATTCTTGAAAAAAAGTCAATCTGGTAATATTAAAATATATTTATAAATGTGAAAGGTGGAGGTCAATCATGAACATTAACATACACTTGAAACCCAAATTTTCTATACCATTAATCTAAAAAGTTTTGTCAGCCTACATTTCTGTTTATAAGAATTGTCATTATTGTCTCGCTATTTCATCTTTTGAAATAATCTTGTTATAAACCCCTTTTTCGTTTCATCTTTCATTGCATAAGAATGGATAACATATGTGTATACATGTATTCCTATACTTTCAACTGAGGAGGATCCAATCTCAAGTATCAAATGCCAAGGACTTGTATCTCCTAAGACCAAAGGATCACTGGGTTGTTCAAAGGGCTTTAACTCTAAGGTCCTCTAATATTTGCAGTGGGCTCAGTGGGTGAGTGAGTTGGTGTTTTACGCCCTTGAAAAGCTATATAGGTTATTTAAAGGCAATGAACATGAAAAGGATGATAAAATGAACATGAAATGATGATGATAAATAAAATATGTGGATGGGGTGGGAAACAAAGGAACAGTAAATTTTGAAGACCACAGGAAAAGGGGAGAGAAGGGTAGGGACAGAAAATTTAGCCTATGTGGTGCACTAAGGGGTCTTTTATGAGCATGAAGCGTGGCACTCTCCACACAGGTTGGCCCACTTTGGTCAAAAAGCGGTCCGGGTTTCTGTATTATAGACCTGACAACCTCCATGGACCAAGGCCTTTCAGTATTATAGACCTGACAACCCCCACAGACGAGGGCCACCCTATTCAGCCACCTAGGGTACACACTTGGTTGCTCAGTGGCCTGAGCAATGACCGGACCTCAGAACCCCAAGCACTTGATCCCAAGACCCTTAGGTGCCTATTACACAATCCAGGCTCTGCTGTGGGCCTATTCACCACCCGTGCCCCACAAGGTATACAATGGACTCATACCTCTATATTAGCGCATATGTTTTAAAAGCACCATACTGTAACAGATCTAGTCATCTAGATTTTATTTGACCTATCAATCAATCAAAATTTTTTTAAAATGACCTTTGAAATGGGAAAAAATAGTAAAACTTTTTCGAAGTTTTTAAACGAAAGTTCTCAACATAAAAAAATTTTCTTTAACTTCCTTGCTCATATTTTGTCAATACCGAAAAGTTTTGGGTTTAAACGTTATTTTATTTGGCATGCGTAAATTCTCCTTATAAAGTAATGTTATGTTCCACATTTTGACTTCTATTTCATTTGGTTCATTAGTCAATGGACAATAACAAAGTTAAAAATAACAATAAAATCTCCCTACTGGTCAATGCTCCACAGGGAAAAATTGGTGTCCTTTATACTATAACTTCTTATCTGATCTAGATGCAAATAGACCAACTAATTTTTTCACCGCTCATTTTTCAAATTTGTTCAGAGAGTCAGTTTTTGTTAAATTATTTCTCAAAAAGCACGTGTTGGTGATCGTAGTTATTTATAATCTCTCTAAAACCATTGGTCAAAAGTTTGATATAAACACTTTCCTTAAAGGTAGATTCTTCGACCTGTGTAAGCCAACCATATATTTTCATGTCACCAATTATACATTTCATTTTTTTATTTATGTCTTTTCTGCCAATAGTTATATTTGTTCATTTTAATATGCACACTGTAATGATACCATGGTATTCTTTCTCATTCATGTTAAATTTCCCTTGCTCCTTTTGGGCTGCTGATTTAGAGGTAAAATATATCTTATGTTATATCTTTGTAAATGTTTTTCATTTACATTAATATATGAACCAAAGTGCACTTTTGTGGTGGTAACTATATTTTTCTAGATGAAGAACCACTAAACTAACACTGAGACTGTCACATTGAAAGGAAAATATATTGTAAATCAAAGTATTTATCTGTTTGGTTTTTTTTTTTCGATATGTTATTCTTAAACCTTTCGCAGCATGACAGAATTTGTGTTTTACATGTTAAATAGACATTTTAATTGTTCAGTTATAAAAAATTCCTTTGTTTTAGGGGTTTGTCAATTAGTCAGATGTTAATTTCACAGGTTAAAGTGTTAAATGAATGGTTATTGCCATAATTGACCTAAAAATTGAATAAACAGTTGGAGATTAATTAGTCAAGCCAGGTATTGGCACACGGTAGTGCTCTCAATTAACATTGAAATTCAATTTCTAAGAGCTTGGAAAATCTCCCGCTTTTTCCCTTAATCTCAAGGGTCTACAGCTAAAATAAAAACAATATTATGCCATAACACTGAATGAAAATGGCCTTACATAACAATACTTTTACACTGAAATCAAATTTATTAAATAGAAATTCATTAAACAATAAAACATACAACTTTTAACACAGAATGTCAGATTTTTATATGTTTTTTTTAGTATTAAGATCACTATCAATTGAATGATGACACGGTACAATTAAAAATGTTCAGCACACAATTATCAAATTTGGCACACATCTTTAAAAATAATTTAGCTTCCATTTTGATTAAAACAATAGCTGATTACACAAATAATGTGTTTCCAAACAAAGTGGATAGACAAATGAAAACTTGGCTGTTTTTTTTTTATGCAAAAACTAAAAGCAAAATTGGTTAAAAAAAGACTCTTAACTACACAGTTGATGGATTAATGTTGGTGCTTATCTTAAAATACAACACGGCTGCCATTCATAAATATAATAATTATAAAAATAGAATATATTCAAAACAAAAACAAATTTTAATACTCACACAACAACAAGTAAACCCAACAAAATAAATATATCACAGATATATCATTTTAAATATAAACAAATTCAGAGTTTGAATTAAAAAAAAATCGTTTATGTATAAAATCATCACAATTTTCTTGGTTTCATTATGTATATAAATAATTTTCTTCTAAAATAATATTCTAAATGGGTCTATGAGATCTATCAATTGAAATACTGAAAACTTAAATGAACTGCATGTAAAAAATACATAAATCTATGCATTAAACTATTGATATGGGAAATAAAATCAATAAATTTTTCAATAATCAAAGTTAGATGCTTAAAAAAGATATTTTTATTGTCACAATAATAAATTAACAGATCATCAAATTTGCACCATTTAACTTTTACAAGATGAAATAACTTACATGAGATTGGTGTAAATGATTGTTTTATTGTAGGCTGTGTCGATTACACTTATTCCACGTCTTATTATCTTCTTTTTAAAAAATAAATTAAACATACCCTGAATCAAACACATGTATAGATATCACAGAAATGCTTTGTTTACATTAAATGCTTTTCAACCTATGTCAAACATATGAAATATGTTCCTTTTTTATTATGTCCAGACTTTGAATTTGAAGAAAGTTTGCATATCAGGATCATCGACTGATTTCCCATTTACTCCAGCATAAACCTCTCTCAGTATCTTTGTCTTGAACTTGTCTTCTAAAATCTTTACATACTTTTCTAGTACACCTGAAATGAAGACATCGATAAACATGTTTGAAATTAAAATTTCACACACCAATTCTTCAATCCCATAATTCTAACTTCTCTTTTTATAAATGTATTCATTTCAACAACTACAAAATGTGAACTCAAATCTTTTAGAAAGAGAACAAGAAATGCAAGCAAGCTCATTATATCCCCTGCTTTATTTTTTACTAAATATTGGAAAACTTATCAAATTATCTCCCCTTAATGATATTTGATAATGAAAAATCTGTTCTTGCGTATCTCCATAAATAGTACTCTTCCATGAAAAGTTTCATAACAAGAGGCTCCCAGGAGCCTAAATCGCTCACCTGGTCTTGATGTCAACCCAATATTTAGTAGAGCTAAATAAAGTTTAGGAATTGCATTCACAAAGCATGCTGACAGACAGATAAACTAGGTTAGATATACTGTGGTTTCATTATTTTTAGTGGGGTATAAATTTCATGGTTTTTGTGGGTGTGGCCCGTCCACCAAATATGGTTTTCAACGAAAGGGAAATTTAACCTTGCTTTGCATACTGCAAACTAAAGAACCAGGAATTAAAGAAACGACAACTTTCATTTTTTCAACAATCCATAAAAATTGGTAACCATGAAAATAAATGAATCCACAGAAATGATTATGAAATGAGTGTTACAATTTACACTGAAGTTAAACTTTAAATTCATCAATCAACAAATTAATTTGTTTTATTTTTCATGAAATTATTAAGAATAAAGTATTATGGTATATATATTTTATAGATTCTATGAACAGGAAATAAAATGAACAGATAACAAACCTAATCCAAGGACTTTTCCATACAGAATCATATACTTCTGTAGTCTGGGATCATCATACTTTTCAGCCTTCATCAACAACCTCACGATGTCACCAATGATATAGGCATCATCAAAGGATGGGTTCTCAGACAGGGGGAATTTACAGTACACGTCCACAGCCCCTGCAGGGTCCTTGTCTGTTAACATCTCAGCTAACTCAATATATGCATCATGGACCTGGAAAAACAAGGGATTATACAATGTATTTTTGGAAAATTTTGTGTTTAATCCATCTTTTGATTCAAATGCTACTGATGTGAGTTTTCTCTGAATTACTCAGCAACACATTTTTGTGCAGCAAAGAACTCTGACCACAATCTAAAAAGCTTTTGGTTTCAACAATCATTGTGTTAATTCTGAGACATTCCTATCACATATATTTTGAATTTGCATCTATGCTGTACAATTATCAACATATTTTTTGTGTTATTTGTTTACCATTTCCTTAGATTTCTTCCTACCTCGGGTGACATTGTGATGACTTCATTATAAAACTTTTGAGATTCCTCTATTTCTCCAGCAGCTTTGTGAGCTCTTGCCAGTCCTAGTCTAGGGTGGTAGGTTTTTCTATTTATAGGTGCCTGGGCCATCTTCATAGATTCCTTAGGTTGTGTGGCAGCAGGTGGTGTTTGTGGCTCTGGTGGCTTTTCTTGGGCTTTTTCTAAAATAAGGGATTAGAAAGTTTTACTTAAGATTCAAAAGTCATACATGTATTACTGACAAGGAAAAGAAATGTTAATTTTTGCTTATATAGATATAAGAATCTGCAAATTTTAAATATTTTTAATACAAGTACAAATATTAAAACAAAAATCTTTTTTTTTGTAAAGATATTTAGGGTTTCTCATATTTTGTTGTTGTTGCCTTATTGTATTTTAAATCTCATCAAGTTGAAAAAAAAATGTGATGATAAGTAAGAATCCAATTGAGTACAGCAAATTTTAAATTTCCCAAAATAGTTTTATTCTAAATAACAGAAACAGCATATACAGCTGCTAACATCTAAAACATTATCATATGTTATATTTTATACTTGATACAAAAGAGACTTAATATAATGGGTCTGACAATTAAATACAAATGAAGAAAAAAAATAATTGGAAAGAAATATCACAAAACAGGTATTAAGTAAGCCATGTCTTGTTCAACTTAACTTTTTTTAATTATATTACTGTGGATTCATTTATTTTCGTGGGTACAAATTTTCATGGTTTGATGAGAAAGGATTGTTCGTAGATTCTTAAATTCATGGGTTTGAAAACTGCAGCATACAGTTCATTAATAAATTTCCTTTTCGTGGGAAATCAATTTTTCTTGGTAAAGGCCACCATCGAAAACCAAGAAAATTGATACCCCACAAATAATAATGAAACCACAGTAAACCAATTTGTTATCAAAATATAAAACCTAACTCAAACTATATTAATTTTGTTGTTATTAAAGCATGTTATTATTACAACATAATAACCATTTAATCCAACAACAAAACATAGCAAACAAACAAGTCAGTTAAAAAGCTTAACAACAAGTCAATCATCAACATTGTAAACCAAAAGAAAAACAAATTAAACAAATAAAACAGAAAACACTTTACATTGTCAAGGGTGATAACTCTTCTGTTAACAAATTTTCTGAATAAAAACTTTAAAGTTATTTACTTGCCACAAAGTAATCAACATTTCAGCAAACATTTTGTGCATTTTAACTGGAAAAAGACCAGTTCTGCTTATTTAGTACATGAAAATACTTTTAAATGCAAATAATTCACATTCAAATTCAGACAACTCCTCAATTATTGTTTATCAAAATAAATATGTTGGTATAGTCCGTTTGAGTGTTATAAATCAACGAAAAATGGCTTGTAAATTTACGTCTTGCAAAATATTTTAACTATTTTAGTATGTCATGACTTTTTAATGGCATACGAACTCATGCAAAAAGTTTCAAAATTTTTGCATGATTAATAAAAATGTTTTCCATAGACCTTAATAGAAAAAATGGACCAAAAATTCATAGAAATCTATGGGAGTACAACCTAGTGACCAGGAACAGCATTTGCTCCGTATACCTTTAAAAATCCTTTGTGGAGCTAATTGGTCATTTAATCTCCTATTGTTAGTCCTTTCAATTATGTTCAGGTGGGCCCAACACCTGGCTGTTCCGTCAGATAAACACACCATTTTAGGTATTATTAAAATTGGTGAAATATTTAGAATTATACCATATGGAAAACTTTTTTCTTTTAGAAGATTACATCTTGGTTTTTGTTATCAGAGTTCGTATACTAATAAAAAGTTTATTTGTGTTTAAAAAATAAATTTTATTTGAGAGACAAAAAAAATTAAAAGAATTTTCGTTGATTTATAGAACTCAAATGGACTATAAACAATACCAATAAAAGCCTTGCTTCACTTTTCTTTTACAATCAAGAGAACAGTATTACAATAACTAGGTTACATAGAAATTAACATGAAAATAAGGAAAATATAGGATGAAGGTCTTAAACAAGAGTTATCTACCTTGAGTAGCAGCTGGTTTGGTGGCAGCAGCAGCAGGGGCTTTTGTTGGCGTTTTACCTGCAGGAGCTTTGGCAGGGGCAGCCTGAAAAGATATGAGAATGTTATAGAGTTATACCTGTTAAAATAAAACTTATAAAGGATGTTCATTTTTGTAAGTTTGATTTTGATTTTTTTTCATAAAATCTTTTATTATAAAGGTTGCATCCCATAATGGGGATTAGAATTATTTCCTAGTATCATACAAATGGAAGGCACCATACTGTTAAACTGAGACAATGAAAATCTACAAGAATAGTGATTTTTTTTCCATATTTTTCTCCTTAAATGTAACATTTGGTAAAAGAAAACAATAAACTTTTTGATTTATGGGGATGCTTCCCATTGTTATCAAAATTTGTGTTATTTAAAACATCTTATTACAGTTTTCACTAAATTTGAGTATGTTTGCTAACAAAATAGTATATGCATTAAATTTTATCTAGGGCATATTGCAAGATGGCGAGAACCACCACTAGTCACATTAAAAGCTGCTGGCTGTTTTCCATTGCTAATTTCTCAAATTGCTGCTTATTCATTCAGTTTACATCACAAACATAAATTCCCTATCTCATTAATATTTCCTGTTTTTAGTAAACCTTACAGCTTTAGCAGGAGTCCCTCTTGCAGCACCTCTTCCTGCAGCAGGAGCACCTGAAATTATAAACACACAATATTATTCCTTGAACATTGATATGTTAAATTTATTCCAGGCATTACCATTCATCCTTTTTGGTGTTCAAAGTAATCATAAACTTTACTGGCACACAAAGATATTTGGAATGCAACAACCTTTCATATTCTTGTAATGAGATAGTACATGTACTTTATCTATGTTATTGGAAGTACTGGTGCAATAGCTCCATGTAAAGATGTTTTATTATGCATTTACAGAAAAAAAAAATGTGTAAGTTCAAAAGCTGTATGTTGCAGAAACACATGATACAGTGAATAATGTTTTTTTTTAAGATAACATTAAACATTGGATAGGTTTTAGAGTATATGAAATTTCTCACTAAGGGTTTATATTAAAACCATAACTACCATAATCCCTGCAAATCGATATGCTTTTTTTGGGGTGGGGGATTGTGCACTGGTACTGAATTTCAAAGCGGCCTAAATGTTTTTTTTTTTTTAAATATGTAGAGAAAACTTAAGGCATGAGAGTGCTTATTAAAAATAATATAAATTGGTACACAACAATAAAGGAAAAAAGAAAGCAAAGTTATATGCAAAGAAAAAAGTTTGTTTATATTAACTGACAATAATTTTTTTTTCTAGTGCAGGGAAAATAAGAAAGGGTAGATTAAAAAAAATCTTTTACATAGACAACCTCTAGCAGCAGGAGCAGCTGGGGTTTTCCCTCTGGCTGCTGGTGCTCCTTTAGCAGCTGGGGCACCTCTGGCAGGTGCTCCTCTTCCAGCAGGTGCACCTCTAGCTGGAGCACCACGTCCTGCTGCAGGTGGCGCTGTTTTAGCTTTGGCAGCTTCCTCAGCTTTCTTCTTTTCTTCTTCCTGTTTGATTCTTTCTTGCCACCATGTTTGTCCTATAAATAGAACAAGTGTAATAGATTTAAATAACATGCTGCTGCAGACCTTTTAACATGAATAGCCTCAACATCTAGCGCCCAACATCAAATTAAGCAACATTATTTGAGTAAGTTTTTTTTTTCAATTATAAAATAAGAAATTGCCCTAAAGTTTTAGGCGCAATTCTATGTTTATGAGAGAATCAATAAAAGAGGTTGCAATGACAAAACTTCAAACACAGGATTTCAAAATGTTGATTTTTACTTGGTGCTGGAAAGAAGTTCCACTTATCACATGTGAGAAATTATCAAATAAATCAATTCACTCTTATTTCTTGATACGTGTATGTAATAAGGTACTAAATATTTTTAACCTTCTTGGAAATAAGCTTACTGCTGATCACAGTCTTTGTTTACAACTCAACTTAAACAAAAAATAGTTTGCTTAGCATTGATTCCATTGAAAGGATATATTTATATATGATACAAACCTACAAGTGTTTCTACTGGTTCTCCAGCTGCTGGTTTTCCCTCCAGTCCAATGGACGACTGGTATGAAGTTTTACAGTCATTCAGTATCTGTTTGGCCTTATCTCCTGGAGGACAATTTTCATACTGGGCAAACTGAGACAAACCCAGTAGGTACAGAGAATGGCCATTACATGGCTGTATCAATACCAACTTCTGACAAGTCTGCAATAGAAATAAGGTAAATACATATCAACATCTTTTCACTATGCAAGTTAAATTCAGTAAAAATAAAGTAGTTTCAAAATAGTTGAACAGAAACAATGATATATAAAGATTGTGTGGAAAGTTCTAAGGGCCATAATTTCTACTAAATTCAAGGATTAAAACATACTGGTAATATGCAAACAAACCATGCAACTTCCTGGTAATATGCAGTTCTACAAATGGTGTACAACTCTTGCTACATGCTAAGTTTCATTAATTTCTGTTGAGTGGATTCAGAGTTCAGCAGAATTTCATTAATTTGTGAAGGATCGATATATGGACGATAAGAACAAAACCACTGTTTTGAAAGGCATAATCGAGCAAAATATCATCAGCAATCAAATAATAATACATATATGATCTTAATATGTAAATACATTATTTGGCTGTATAAAATTTTTGATTGTTTCAAGCAACAAACAGTAATTTATCAAATAAGTAAGCAAAACTATATGTCTGACCCACATATGTGGGCAGGCCATAAAATGTTCAAAAAAATAAATTATTGCAAAATTTTAGAAAACAAACCCAACCTAAGATAACCACAGTAAATTATACTCCAGCAATACCTTTTCCTGAAGTGTTAACAATTCCTCATTCATTGGTAGAGTAGAATGGAATATGAGTGAGGATAATCTCTGACACCTTTGTGTTATAAGTTTCTCACTAGCACCATATTTCATTAGAACTTCCAGTAAGGTAGCATGAGCTTCTAATAGCACCCATTCAAACTGTTTATATGTGTCTCCTTTAGCTGTGCCAGGTAACACCTGGGCGGCCAATAATGCTGCACTGTAGATACAAAAAAAGATGTATCAAATCATATTTCAATATAAATATTACTCTTTGAAAGTTATATTCCTTGTAAAGTAATCAATAAGCAAGTAAACACTTGGACTGCAAGCAAGCTCACTTAGAATACACACAATATGGAAAAAAGATATGTCAAATTATTTCCTCTTAATGTTATCCAAAAGTAATGAAATTTAATCATGTATATCTCCATTGTCTCTTGTTTCTAGTAACATCAAAATCCGTCAAACAGTAAGGGAGTGTTTGACCTATTTCAACTTTTTCTTGCAATGCCAATTCTTTTAAGTAAACATTTTAATTGAAACTATTGACATTTTTTGTTTGAGTTTTATAGATATAAGGCCAAAAACTTAAGAATAACTTACGTGTGAAGAACATCCACTCCAGACATGCTGTCTTTCAAGTCAGAGCCCTGTAGTAGAAGTCTACCAAGCTGTAGTATACCTCTCATTAAATGTACATTGTTAGACCTGACTAGATTGTCTGCATGTAATTCTGTTGGTGTTTCCCTGGAGAGAAAAATGTTTACTATGTTTAGTTTGTAGTAGAAAGTACTGTACCTTGTATCTTTATCCTTTACATGTAATAGGTATTAATGCTATAAATAAACTGTTAACACAGAGATATGTCTTGCCTGTCGCAGCTGGACACAGTAAAAAATGAAGTTAAATAAAAATGCAAATGTTATCAGTGACTAAATTACTGGCGATTGCTCATAAAATTGATCTGTGTAGATGCAAATACAACTGTACACCAAATATCAATGGTTTACAATTAGGTGTTCACATTAAACAGACTAAGAAAAAACATTTACATCTACCCAAATGAGTACAAAATTTCAAAGTCAGTAGACTGTCATTGCAGCAGCATACAGACAAAATGCCCTTAAAATTGATCTGCACGGATGCTAATGCAACTACATACCAAATATTAATGGTGTACCATAACTGCTTCATGTTAAACAGACTTTAGAAAAAAAGGTTAACATTGGCTAAACCAGTATAAAATCGCAAAGTCAGTAGACCATGACTGCATGGGCATACTGATAGAATCCACTTAGACTTGATCTGTACTGATGCTAATGCTACTGCATACCAAATATCAATGGTGTACCACAACTGCTCAATGTTAAACAGACATAAGAAAAAAAACATTATCATCTACCCAAATCAGTATAAAATTACAAAGTCAGTAGACGTTGACTGCAGGAGCATACAGACAAAATGGCCTTAAAATTGATCTGCACTGATGCTAATGCAAGTGCATGCCAAATATCAATGATGTACCATAACTGCTTCATGTAAAACAGACTTAAGAAAAAATGTTAATGCAGGCAAACAAAAACTAGGACTACAAGCAAAACTTACTGAGAATACCCTCCACTTCATAAATTTGGCTCTGGATGATAAGTGAAAGCATTCAAATATACTCAGACACATCTTCATGATATGATGTTCTTGCTTCATGTCAAGTTTCACCAAAATCCATCCAGGGGAAACATTTTTCTTATGGGATATGTGGACAGAATATGATGGAATGTCTTTAAAAATATGCAAAGGTTGTATACTGACTGATATATAGCTAGCTCTTCTTCAATTACAGGAGATTATACAATTTTAGATGAGGATTCCATATGGTATTTCTTATATATAGCTTGTTGTTAATCATATTACAATGTTTACCAGGGATCTTTATCTGTCATTGCATTCTTTGAATTCAAGGTTAATAAAGTTTCCATGGCTTCTAATAAATAACTGATGGCTTCACTTATCCTGGTTCCTGGTCCTTCTTTTTTAAGAGCTAAGGCTAATCCTAAATAAAATCTAAAAAAGAAACTAGGTTGATAGCACATTTACTTCAAAAAAGTAAGTATTTTTAAGTACATGCACCATAATACATATAAGACTTCAGAATCATCAACCATTTTTATTAAATTCAAATGCTGTATAAAGGGTCTTTTCTTTTCAATCATTGAGAATTAAGGAACAGTTAAAAAAAATAATTTTCAATAACTGATATATACCATTTTGTTTAAAAATCTATTTTTGTGTGAAATTTAATTATAAAAAAATAGGGCATGTAATGGGACATTAAATGATACCTCGCCATGTTATATCAAAAGTTTATAAAATTTGATTTCAAAGTGGTCTATCTCAAAAACTGTTTTTCGGATCATGCTGGAAATTGAACTTGACCTGTATTTTATTGTACTCAATAGCTGTACAAAATATCATTTGAATCCCATGA
Source organism: Arcuatula senhousia (assembly GCA_963971305.1). Classification (NCBI taxonomy): domain Eukaryota; kingdom Metazoa; phylum Mollusca; class Bivalvia; order Mytilida; family Mytilidae; genus Arcuatula; species Arcuatula senhousia. Next base: position 55,526,302 of record OZ020304.1, read on the forward strand.
CGCGTTTTCAAGTTATTGGTCAGAAACTCAAAATTTCATGAAATTTGATTTTTCAAAGTGGCCTATCTTTAAAACTAGTTTTTGGATCATGCTGGAAATAGAACTTGACCTGTATTTTATTGTATTAAACAGCTGTGCAAAATATCATTCAAATCCTTTGACTCGTTTTCAAGTTATTGGTCGGAAACTCAAAATTTCATGAAATTAGGTTTTTCAAAGTGGCCTATCTCGAAAACTATTTTTTTGGATCATGCTGGAAATCAAACTTGGTCTGTACTTTATTGTACTAAACAGCTGTGCAAAATATCATTTCAAATCCTTTGATGCGTTTTCAAGTTATTGGTCGGAAACCTTCCGGGGATGGACGGACGGACACCGAAAAAAACTGAGGGTATAACATAATACCCTGCCACCTTGTGTGGTGGGGTATAAAAAATACCAAAAATATAGAGTTATATAACCATTACAATATCATGATAAAAACCTTGAATTTAAAAAAGGATTTTACTAACCTTCCCATCTGGTAGTTAGGATTCCAATTCAGAGTGATCTCTAGCCTCTTGACAGCTTCATCAAAGTTCCCCTGTATGACAAGAAGACGACCTACATGGAAATTAAACACTGCCTTAGCCTCATCCAGGGCCAGAGCATCCATATACTTCATGTAAGCCTGACCCAAGGGATTCTCTTCATCTGAAGCTTTCTGGGCTGCCATGCCCTCCTACAAATATAGCCTTTTATGAGAAAATATTGATAAGTGCAGGTGGTTATTTTCATCATTAGAAAATTTAGCAGTTACTTTAAATAATTTATGAAAGGATATGGAGAAAATGAACATGAGACCAAAATACATATGTTAACTGTAACTGCAATTAGTTTTCATGAGCTGTATGGCCATTTTGGAAAATTATTCCTCATCAGCAGCACTAGAACCCAAACAAAGGATGATTTATTTCCGTGTACTATAATTTTCAGGTTAATCAAATTTTATAACACTCTGTATTGCCCCCTACTGATTTGTGTGGTTTATTTTTCACTTTTTCACTTTTGTGTGTTTGCTGTGAATAAAGAGAAAATTTAATCAACAGGAAAACAAATCACTTCTATTGGTTAACAAGCTTTTTACCCTAGTCATTAAAAAAAAATTAACAAAACATGTTTGGAGTTTTTGTTAAACCCAGTGCAATAACTAACAACAGCCATATATTTAAGCATTAACAAATAATGTTTATATACATGTATAATAAAACATTGGTTGACTTTTTGTAACTTCATTACTGACATTACTTAAACAAATTTTCAAAATTTCATCAATTCAAAACCCACACGGAGCTCTTAACAGTCATATGTATCTATTTCTGACATTCAACTATACATGTACATGTAAAATGCTACCTTAGATGCCTGTTTTGATTTCCATGCATACAACTGCATAACATGGTCAGATTTTCCACTTTGGCCACTCTCAACTAAATGATGGTACTCCTCATCAATAGCTTTTAGCTGCAGTGCTATAGGTGCTGTTGTAGCATCCACCCCTCTCAGTTTACATATTGCTGCACACTCTTCATCTTTTGAGCTCTCTTTGGCTTCCATGTTAAATGTAGGCAAGGCCGCCCCTTCCTGCAAAGTATAAAATATTAAGTAAGCATATTGATTAACACATAAATTGCATACTAGTATTAACTGTAATAAAATGTTTTAAGTTTTATGTTTTAACATTTTTTTTCTTCAAAAGGCAGACTTTATATATAATCAATTGACTCAATAACTGTTTTGGGCTGTGGACAATGTTAAATTCACTTACAAATGTTGTCTAGATCTTTAACAAAAATTTCATTGTTTTCGTTTCTGATAACCCATAGCAGATTTCCAAATGTCTTATGTACAATTAAAAGAGTTAAAAACTTGATTCTGTGAAATAACTTATGCACACAGAAAGAGTTTAGTAGAAGATTTTTTTTTATGAATGATCATACTTTGCCTTGTAAAGTTCAATGTCAAACGTCTCAAACAAAGAATATTGTGAGCCAGCACACAAAACCATAACACTCCTCCTTCATTTTGAACTCTACATAGAAAAAAATAAAGAAGGAATGTATCCATTGGACACAGATGCCCCCGCTAGGCCCCAAACAGGAAGTTGATGTCTGAAAGACCTGAAAGTCGCTAAAGACACACAGTTTGTGATAATGAACCATCCTACCAAGTTTCAAATCATTCTCATGTACGGTTCCTGAGAAAAGCTTGACGGAAATTTTCAAAGTCATGTTCACACATTTTCACATCAGCCTAAGTCCAAACAGGAAGTTAATGTACGTCAGGTCTGAAAATTGCTTAGGACGTATAGTTTGTCATACTGAACCATCCTACCAAGTTTTAAATCATTATCATGTACAGTTCCTGAGAAAAGCTTGACGAAAATTTTCATAGTCATGGTTACATATTTTCACATTCGTCTAAGTCCCAAACAGGAAGTAGATGTCCGACAGGTCTGCAAATTGCTTAGGACGTACAGTTTGTCCTACTGAACAATCCTACTAAGTTTCAAATCATTCTCAATTACGGTTCCTGAGAAAAGCTTGACGGAAATTTTGTACGGACGGACGTACGGACATGAGTAAAACTTAATGCCCCCCGACATGTCGTCGCGGGGGCATAAAAATAGAGTCCAATTATCTCCCTTGGAAGATATCCCAAAGCAGTGAAATTTCTTCATACACATCTCACTATGATGTACTTCCTTCAAGTGTTCTTCAAAGTTTCATCAAAAACCATAACTTGGATAAAGAAAAGTGGTGCTTATCATATAATTGGAGATACAGATGGAGAGAAAGACAGGGTGATTCTGATAAAACCCCCATAAGGGGGTAAAGTAGTCTTAGTGAAGACCATCTGAATATATATATTATTTACCACATGTATATCTCATACAATCTTCTACAAACCTCTTTCTTCTGACCAAATAGATCTTCACAGTAATATTTCTCCTCCAATATTTTTCCGAGCTGTAGATGTAAGTTGGGATCTTTGGGTTTGAGTTTGATGGCCGAGGCATAGCAGTGTGCTGCTCTCTGTAGATGGTCTAAGGGATAATTGTCTTCACTGTACTGTTTTGATTCACCTAAGAAGAGAAGATTGATTTATTTACTGAGATTATGTTACAAAAGTAATCAAAATTATGATATTTCTTTTGGACAAACACTTCTCAAAATCAACTTTTAATGCCTTTTTATATCAAGAAGTTTTTTTTTATTTGTTCAAAAAATTATTTTCTATTAATATTTTTGAATACAAAATCTGTATTATTTTACATTGTAAGGAAATACAATTAAAGATGTAAGTCCATTATATATTTTGTTTAAATACCAAGCTTCAACAATTTTGACTTGCTTTTATGTCTTTGTTGTTTTGTGTGTTTTATAATACTTCGTTTTCCTTTCTGGATGAAAATGACTAGGAATTCTATAAATATAAAAGCTGATTTGGAAAAAATAATTGTTTTTATTTAAGTTAAATGGCACTTTGTGAAATCAGAACACATTTAAAAGCAGACATTATATCAAACAAACCTGGTTTAGGTAAACTTTTGAGATAATCCTCAATAAATTGCAGACCGCTCTTCTTTAAGTCATCTAAATCATCAAAACACTGCTGCATCTGCTTCTCCCACTTTCTGACCTTGTAACATAAAATAATGTCTGTTTATGATTTTTTAATGTTATTTTACACTGCACTTCTTCTATTTGAACAGTCAAATTGAAACCTCTATTTCTATCTTGTGCTTACTCTGAACAGTCATTATCATTTGTGGTTACCATATAAGGAGAGAGGGTCATATTTTAGCCTCATTGGTAAAAAAATCTTATGTCAAGTCAATGTACTATTGTTGTGTATGTTAATTACTCAGTGTGGAAAGGTTTTAATAATTATTATATCATTTCTTTATAGCATTAAAAAAGATCTGTCATATTTTTTAAGAGTTCACATTTTTACATAGGTACATATTAAAAAAAGTGTTGACAAAATATAATTAAATGCATATTGGTTTGTATTTGCTATTCTAAAGGACTTCCAAGTTCCCTTTAACTCTTTATTCCTAAAATTATCTATTTGCAATACATGTACATAGATTTTTGTACATTTGTTTTTTATGCAAACACTACCTGCACTGTATGATTTATAGGTGCTGAAACATCTTTAAATTTGTCTTTAACATCCTAAAATATAACAAAAAAGTTGTTCTTTAATTGCCAGTAATCATTTACATTTTTGAATAATACAATATATAAAGAAACTGTATTAGAAATAATTTAAGTACGCATCCAGAATATAATATCAAATAAAATAAATTCAGTTTGTATGTAAGATATGTCTATGAACACTATTAAAATGATTAGTTTTAATGAAAAATGTCAATCTCTTATCATTCTCACAGAGGCATATTTTATGGTTAAGAATATGGAATTGTGATCTTACCAGTGGTTTGGGTTCCACATTACATTTATCAGCAATGCTTCCTAGCTCAGAATATTTCTTTACCTCACTGGTTCCTTTAAAAAATAATAATCAGACTTTATACCACTTTAACAAGATATCTCCTAGATAAGACAAAAATATGAGTTTTGTTTTACTAATACATGTATCAAAAAATGTATGCCATTATATAAATGGCAATTGCCGCATCACATAATGTGAAGAGTAGTGAAATGTTTCAAAACTGCCTTGTATCAATTTGTTTAGGTATGAATAAGGAACTTCCGGTAACGAAAAATGGACACTCAGTAGTTTTTTCTTCTCGAGGGGATAATTCTTGGAGTGTGATATTTAGAAAGGAACTCATGAAGTAAAACAGACGTGTTGAATAATGTTGCTGCTTCAATCTAATGTGCATCTTTTATAATCCACCTTTGATGTTTGAAAACATTTGTTCTGAAGTGAGTACATTTCCATTCCATTAACGAAACTGTGATTTGTTTACATTTTTGGGAGAGACATTTAAATCGATAACTTTACTATTTAACTTACATGTACATGTACATCAATCAGTGATTAATCACAATAAAGTAGAAACAACATGGGGAGAAAAAACGATAGGAATAATTACAGAGGAGGCAGAGGTAGAGGTAGAGGGGGAAAGTTTCAAAGAACTGATGATTTCCATGCCCCCTCTGCTGAGCCAGGTCCCTTCTCCATACTATCATCCCTGCAAAGAAAACGTTTCCTTTCTAGTGAGACATCTGATACTGGTGATGATGCTGAAGTCATTTTGGATGCATTGCTCGGTGTATTGCGACAAAATAAGGATATAGTAGATCGTTTTGTATCTGCACTTGTTGAAATTCCCGAAATAAAACAAAAACTTACATCCAGTCTTGTTCAACCAATCGAACAACCCAACTTAGATAATAACACTGAACCCGTTGTTGATACAAATTCTATCGAAAAACTCCAAGAGCGGGTAGTAGAAACTGAACTAAAAGTTGACGACCTGGAACAATATGGTAGACGGCACAGTCTTCGAATATTTGGTATCCCTGAGTATGAAAATGAAAACACAGATGTACAAGTGTGTGATTTCCTTCACAATGAAATGGATATCAACATCAGGCTCGATCATATAGACCGATCGCATCGACTTGGTCCAATCAAACAAGGTATTAACAGACCTATAGCTGTAAAATTTATAAGCTACCGTTTGAAGGAACACATATATGACAATCGCATCTATTTACGAGATGGCTTGTATATAAATGAATCCTTGTCCAAAGGCCGTTCTAAACTGTTCTATAAAGCTCGGCAACTCAAAAAACGCAAGATTATCAAAGATACATGGACCAGAGATGGTAATGTCTTCATCAAGTCCCTAAACGGCAAAGTGAAAGTCTGCACTAGGGAAAGTCAACTCCCAAAGGAACATGATGTTAACCAAATAAATATCCAAGCTGATGTCCATGTACGCCCGATGACTCCGGATGACACCATTGAAGAACTTCACATATCTCAGGAGTAACTTTTTCATTGAATTCCATGTTTATTTAACCTTATAAACAACTTGATCATTGATTAATAATTTGTATCTCCACTTTAATTATTACAGTAACTGTATGTCCCAATAGTGTATCGATCTAACCATTACATGTACAATGATGTAATTATCATTATATACTTGTTATTATTGTGTTACTAGTTACAGTACAAAGTCATGTGGTAATGTTTACATCCTATTTTTAGAATTAAAAATTCCCATCATACATGTACCATTCCTACAAAGGGCAAGTTCCTTTCGTGATAATTTTTCATCGCATTTTTTCTCTTCTTTTTCTTCTTCTAGATATTAATTAAATAAAAATACCTATAGCATTTAAAACATTTATCAAGCTTTAATATATTTTAATGTTTTTGATTTTTTTTTTTATGATCTTTCATTATCAAACACTACTCCTTTTCATATAATTGGATTATCCCCTCTAGGCCTGTTTAGCCAACGCACATAAGTGCGCGTATCATTGTATATATTATGTCTTTTGTATTTATTTCTTTTGTTACATGTGTTAAATCATGCGAATTTGTAAAAACATTGGCACTCAATACATATGTCATAATGATGTTTTCGGAGTCGATTGGCAACCGTGTTAGAACTTGGTCATCTGATAAAATAAATAGATGGCCCAGCTTTTTTTCTATGGTAAATGTTGTGTGTCTAAAAAACTTTCATTACCATGGAAAAATACTTAACTGCCTTCTGTTTATTGGCAATGTGGAAATAAATCCGGGACCAATTACAAACAGACTGCAATTCTCGAACTTGAATATTGTACACTTAAATGTCTGTAGTTTATTACCTAAACTTGACCTTGTTGAAATTGAGTTCTCCGAGAGCGACATAGTCTTACTGTCGGAGACTCACCTCGACGAGAACGTTAAGAATGAAGAATTAGTTTTAAAAGGGTTCCAAATGCCCATCCGTAAAGATAGAAATAGGCATGGTGGAGGCGTTGCCATCTATACTAAAAGCGAGATTTATGTATGTGAAAAACCAGAGTATTCACATGACGAGTTAGAAATTCTCTGGGTTGAGATTAACTCCGGCAATATTAAGGCAATGATTGGGGTGATATACAGACCACCTCAGTCAAATGCACAATATTGGAATAAACTAGAGTCTAATATTCAACCAATATTGGACCTGAATTTACCAGTTTTTCTAGCAGGTGATTTCAATGTCAATGTTTTACATACCAGTGGTAATCACTTTCTTAACTTGTTGTCTAGATTAGGTTTAAATAATATGGTGTGTGAGCCTACGCGTGTGACTGAAAATTCAGCTACATGTATAGACTTATTCGTTACTAATAGGCAAGGCTACGTCAAAAATATTCAAGTTTTGCCAAATTTTTGTAGTGATCACTGCCCAGTACAGATCGAAATTAATAGTTCTGTTTGCAAACAGAGATGCTACAAAAGAACAATAAAAAAATATGACCAAGCAGATTTTGATTCCATTTCAAGAGATATGCAAAGACAAGACTGGGATGAAATTTTTCTTAATAAAAATATCAATGAGAATTATTCCAGCTTTCTTTGTATTCTCAATGAAATCTGTGATAAATATATTCCGTCTAAGACTGTTGTCATAAGGCCAAATGATAAACCTTTCATGAATGGCAGTATTAGAAGGGAAATGAGAAAAAGAGACCGTGCTCACTATAAAGCTAAACAAACAAATAATCCTGACCACTGGGCCAAGTATAGAAAGCTTCGCAATGACGTCATTAGGCTAATTAGAGAAGCTAAGACCCAGTATAAAAATAAATTAACGTCACAACTGTTAGATAAGACAATACCACCGGGAAAATGGTGGCGTATTGCTAAGTCAGTATGTAAACTTAATAAGTGTGATCAGCTCACACCCCCTTTGAGGCATGATGGAAGAATTATTCTTCATCCCTCTGAGAAGTGTGATATATTCAATTCATTCTTTAGTAATATATCTCATATTGAGAATGAGCCTGATTTGCCTGGTGAAAATGTTATACCGGACATAATATGTCCGGAATTGCAAATCACAGAGGCTGAAGTACAGGATCAACTAGATATTTTAAATAGCAACAAGCCTGGTGGCCCTGATGGTGTGGTTCCAAAAATCCTAAGCCGCATCTCTAGGTCCATAACAAAACCACTTGCTATATTATTTAATAAATCGCTTCATACAGGAAGTCTTCCATATATCTGGAAACGTTCACTTGTGACACCTGTTTACAAAAACAAAGGTTTAAAAACTGATGTCACAAACTTTCGTCCGATATCTCTTACTTGTGTTCTGTGTAAGGTGTTGGAAAAGATAATTGTGAAACACTTGCACAACTTTATTAATGAACATCATCTTCTAACAGAGCATCAGTCAGGGTTCCAACCTAAAGACTCCACTGTAAACCAACTTATAAATATCTATAATACTATAATAAGTAATCTAGACACTGGCAAGGATGTACGTTTTGTATTTTGCGATGTGTCTAAGGCATTTGATAGAGTTTGGCATGCGGGGCTTGTTTATAAGATGAGAAAATTAGGAATTTGTGACCAGCTATTAAATTGGGTCTCTGACTATCTCAGTAATAGGGAACAGAGAGTAGTATTAGATGGTTTTAACTCTGGATGGGAGGGAACTGACGCAGGAGTACCTCAGGGTTCCGTACTGGGACCCTTCCTATTTTTGATTTATGTCAACGATATTGTTGATGGCATTGATTGTGGTATTAAACTATTTGCTGACGATACGTCACTCTTTGTTATTGTCGAAGATCAGAACTATCCAGATGCAGCTACTAAATTATCAGCTGATCTTGATCGTTTAAACGAATGGTCGCACCGATGGGCCCTCACGTTCAATCCGAGCAAGACAGAATCACTGCTGTTTACGAGGAGGAATGTGGGGGATCATCCAGTTTATTTTGGGGGTCTGGATAAAAGGGTAAAGGATGTTAACAGTCATTGCCATTTGGGTCTGGATTTCCAGGGTAACTGTAAATGGAATGAACATATTACTAAAATTTATAGTAAAGCATGTGATCGCTTAAAAATACTTCGCATGCTGAAATATCAAGTCGGCAGAAGAGTTTTGATAAACATTTATATGTCTTTTATACGCCCAGTCTTAGAATATGCTGACGTCGTTTGGGATAATTGTACACTTTATGAAAAAAATCTTTTAGAGAGTGTACAAATTGAGGCCGCAAGGATTATTACTGGGCTTAGAGTGAACTCATCCAGGACTAAGTTATACGAAGAACTGGGTTGGGAACCACTCTATAAAAGACGTGAAAAACACAAACTTATATTATTATATAAAATTATACATGGTATTGCACCGCAGTATCTTGGAGAATTGATTTATCCTCTCTCAGAGACTATTCATGAGTATAACTTACGACATGTGGTTTCTGAGAATAATTTCCGTCTACCATTTTGCAATACCGTCTCGTATAGTAATAGCTTTGTTCCAAGTACACTAAGACTCTGGAATAATCTACCAGAATCCACTAAACTTAGTTCCTCTGTTGGAATATTCCGAAGGAGACTTGATACAAATCTTGACCCTCCTCCTGGCTATTTCAATGAGGGAAACAGAAGGGAAAATATAATTCTCTGTCAAATACGTAATGATGCCAGCAATCTGAACAGTCACTTGCTACGTCATTACCTTACAGATAATCCTGCCTGTCCAAACTGTGGACATGACATAGAAGATGCTAATCATTTCTTCTTGTATTGTCCTGATTACACAGTAATAAGACGATATTTAAGAGAAACTTTTGGTTCTTATGGAATTGACTTTAATATCAATAATATATTATTTGGCAGTAATACATGTTCCTATATTCAAAACGTGGAACTTGTCCAAGCTGTCCAAAGCTTCATAAAAGAAAGTAAACGATTTGATTGAGTGTCGAAATCCGAAAACATTTAAGTGCAAAAAACTAAAACCAATATATGACCATTTTAGCATTTATGCCTCTTTTTGCCAATTGAGTGTATACATAAAAGAAATTGCTTCAATTATTTGTTATCTAATCTGTATATATGTTTTGTTTGTTATTATTCCTAAATATACATATGTGCTTGCTGTACCCATCTCAAGCAAGTCAAAGAATTTTATAACCATAATAATGATAATTGATAGTAGCATGTAGTGTTTACAGTTTGCTTCTTCTTTTTCTTGCTTAAAATTACTTGTGCTATCATTTTGGAACTTGCATAGTCATTTCAACAATATATTTTAAATCTTTGACTTGCTCTAATATATATACTGATATATTTATAATTTGTATGACTATTTTGTGTTCATTTAATGTTACCACCTAAGGAGAGGAAATATATAGGCTTAGTCCTGCTTTCCAATCCTTTTCATGTTTATTTTCATGAATAAAATATGTTCAAATCAATAAGGCTTTGTTGTAAAAAAGATTTTTGTTCAATTATTCCTTTGCTCAATATTTTCTATTTCTAAGTTTTCACCATAAATTTGAAATATATGTACCTCCATAAGTTAATGGCACACAACATAAAGCATTTGCCATCTTCTTGTCCAGTTCATAATCAACTATTCTCCACTCTCCAGATATAGGAGTATCACTGAGGGGATCTATCTTGGACGTCCTAGTGAAGGCATCAATATTTGGTGCAGAGTATGTGTTCTTCTGATCATTGGCCTTAATAGATATAGGTCTATACAGAGGCGAGAGGGATATAGGACATTCATATTGCTGTGCTAGATTTTCATCTGTGATCTTTACATATCTAGGGAGGGGCTTTCTGATGATGTCCAAGCTATAAGTCTATAAAAGAAATAAAAAAGAATATAAATTGAACTATAGTAACATCATACTATGGTATTTGTTTGACTATATTTAAACTTACAAGCTTAAGCAAATATTTCATATAATCTGACAAATAAAAGGCTTTTTTGACAAAAAAGTATAAATCACCAAAGTATATTTAAGGCAAGCAAAAATTTGAGAAATATAACAAAACCTTGTTAGATATCTTACTTGTTTGTTTGATCCATCAGCTGAGGTAATTTCAATCTTGACATTTGTCTCCCCTACATTTAATGGTGTAGGTGAGCATACTTTTTCACCATTGACTGTCAGGGCATTCTTTGGATCAGGGGCAACAGGTGTCACAGTTACCTTGTCAGCATTACATGGCAGTAAACCTGAAAAAGAAAATGAAAAAATTACAAAAATCATAAAATCATTATATATTCATATATTATTATTGCTCAAATTAATAAAATCCTTGTTTTTTTTTCAAAGTTTTGTAAATAATGTTAAATACATGAATTTATTGAACATTTACACACATCATTAAGATGATTATAAAAAGAATTACAAAAATTATAAAATCATTATATATTCATATACATGTATTATTATTGCTCAAATTAATAAAATCGTTGGGTTTTTTTCAAATTGTAAATAATGTTAAACACATGAATTTATTAAACATTTACACACATCATTAAGATGATTCAGATTTGCAAACTGTAGAACATGTTTATACCACTGAACCATTACATCTATTAAGCTATTACACAAGGAAGCCTGAGGGTCTACAAATTACAAATGTATTGTAAAGCAATAAAATGTTTTCAGAATGAATAGAAATTATAAAGATTCATTAAATAATTGCAATAAATGATTAAGTGGTTGAAAAATGAGGACACATCCATTGTAACTTCACTTCAGTTTACATGGAGCTGAAAAAAGTCCTTTTACTAATTAAAAGAAATGGTTATATAATTTTATATGTTGTTTCATCTATATGTCTATCAAAAATTACAAATACATAATAATATCTGTCATAAGTGTAACCTACAAGAATACTCTATTGTGTCTGATGAAAATTCAGGTGACAATGATCCTACAGAAACTTTGAGGTCACTCAGCACAGCATCTTTTGCTGACAATCTTTTGGCATGGATGAAATAATTTTTGATAGTGCAATCTTCTGATGTTACTTCTATTTTTATGTCTGTTGTTTCTCCTTCCTTTAATGGAACCTCTTTTCCTCCACCGGTTCCCTATAGAATAAAAAAAATTAAAGTTAAATTAAGTAAATAGAGTCATTAAATGTGTGGTGATCATGATGTCCTGAGATTTTCACATCTGAGTCTCCAATGAACTAACATGAATTTTATAAACGTTACAACTCTGAGCAATGTCTACATGTATCTTGACATAAAAGTGTATTAATAACAAGTTTAAGTGGTTGAGTCATAAAAGAAGCAGAGCTACCAATGGGGCATCCAAATGTCAAAAGTCTGAAAAGGCAGAGACAACACCAGTAAACTCCAACAAGAACAGGATAAAAAAAAAAAAACAGACATAAGACTAAAGTTGCAAAATTTTACCACTTAAGAGCTTTTATCATGGCCATGTTGACTGAAAAATATACAACCATTCACCTTTTTCTGTTTGGCACTAAACCTTTCAACTTCTGTATTGTCATTTGTAAAAATGATTGACTTCAGTATCTGCTAGGTATTACAAAATGTAAGTGAGCAGATATATTACTCTGACAAATTGCATGAGACTTTAAATATGTTGGATAAAAAAATGTTCTGTCACTTACTCTAAATGCATTGGGTCTTTAAAAAGTACTGGACTAGATTGAGCTCTGAAAAATGGCCAGAAATTTTATATCACTTTCTCCCCAATCATTGTTTCATTCGTCCCAATTAACAATTAAAAGTGTGCTTCATGAGCTTTTAAGGCAAAGTCTTTCCCATATTATATATAGTTGTTAGTTATCAACTCCATGTTTAAATGTTTTGCTCATTTGGTAACAAGCTGGTTTGTAACTTGGCATACTTGTGACAGATTCCAGTGTTCTCCATTCGCCATTTAAGCTGGGTGTGCCGACCACCTTTTTTCCAGAGCCGACCACCTTTCCTTTTGGTAAGGTGGTCAGCAATTTTCAAAAAATTCCATGTTTAATTAGGTCTTATGTTACCAATTAAATGAAGACATTGAGTGACACTTTTATAACCCAAGCCAATTAAAACCATAAATCGATAGGTGACCAGCAAACATAAAAGAAATTTGCCGACAAGGCAAAACAGGCGATGCTAAGAATAATTTATTATATGTAAATTTCTTATCATCCAATCAAAAATGGAGAAAATGTAAATAAAAAATGGCTGGCACGTGTCCAGAACGACATGCATCCATGTACTTATTCAAAGGTTTTATTGAAAGAAAAAGCATATTGATATTTACCTTCAACTTAGAAATAGTTTAATCCACAAAAAGAACATAACACATATAATTATCAAGTTTGAATATTTGCTGACAAAACTTCTGCAATGCTAATGAAGGATCAAGTGTGTTTGTTTACATTTGAGCTGTGATCATGTGACTTTTTGGCGGGAAAATTAACATATTGGCTAACTAATAGGAAAAGAGAGATAACTCTAGCCCAAAGCAAAAATAAAAGAAAAAAGATTTGATTAAGGCTATTTTTACTGATCTTTGTTTGTATACTGTGCATTTTATGGTTTTATTAAAACAATCACTCTCTCTGATACAGGGTTTCAGGGGCAGATCTTTAAAAAAGGGGGGGGGGGTCAAAATCTAATCTAACCTGGTTGATAAGGGTTGAGCAGTAGAAAAAACCCGGTTGGTAAGTGGTTTTTCAAAACACCCACCTTACCTTTTTGAAAAAAGGAGAACACTGGATTCAGGTCAAAACAAAGCTGGAGATTTTGATTTTTTGCTGGATTTTTGACAAAAAAGAGTGGTATTTTCAATTTGCATTTCAATATTAATTGAGGACACTAGCGTGTGCCAAGAATTAATACCTGTTATTGTACTGTTTATACAATACGTTGTTTTCACGATAGAGTGGAATGGCTGGTGAACCTGGAAAAATTTTTTTTATTATAATTTTTCTGGACATGACGACTTCCAGTGCAAGAAAGAGCAATAGATCAAAACAAATACTGCTTTGTTGTTTATTAACGATGGAATCTTCAACTCTGGAAATGTTTCTACACATGTAAGAATATTTTTTCATTCAAATGAAGTATTTACCGTTGATAAAGATATCACTGTTTTCATAATCCCACAATTTACAAACGCTTTTGCATAAGTCTACAGGGCAGCAAACCAGTTTGACTCAAAAACTGGTAAAGTCTTGTGATAATTTCTGTCTAATTGAGAGATTTTTCTGGAAAACCAATGAATTCGAAAATGATGTATTGTAATGGGACAGTTTAAATACCTACGTTCTAGTAGGTAATATACTTGACAGGTCTGGGGTTCCGACATCTGGTGCTGATGGTGTGGATAATGCTCACCTGTTATATTTGGTGCCCAACTTTAAACCATGCAGGATTTAGAGACCTAGTTGTGAGTTGTTAAGACTTAGAATCATTAGTTGAGGTATGAAGACTCTTGGGGAGTGTAGCATGACAACTGAGCTCAAGACTACAAGAGTCAAGTGCTTGAAAGTTGAAAGAACATGTAAAGCTTACAGATATATTGTAAGATGCACCGGTGTCACTAGTCAAAGGATCAACGTGTATTTTCTCTATATTGCTAGGTAAAGTAACATTGTATTCAGTTGTGTCCTTGTGAAACGGTGGCGACAATTTTCCTGGCTTTATAACAAGTTTGTCCAAGTTGCAATCGTCCATCTTGAATCCTAGGACGCCAAGTTTACAGGGTATAATTTGAGTTGAATACTATTAAAAATTAAAAGTAAAAGCATACTGAGAAAAATTAAAAGATATAAAAAATCATTATTTAGCAATTTGGTTTTATAAATAATGATTTGATATGCTATTATTTCTTTTAGAGATTAAGAATGACCGGAAAGGGTCTCACTATTTAGCGACAAGAAGCGTCAAGAGCCGACAAGAAGCGTCAAGAAGCGACAAGAAGCGTCAAGAACCGACAAGAAAGATTTTTTTTTGCAGAGAAACCAGTGAAAATGAGTGTAAAATGAGGAATTTTCAATTTTATGGCCTGTTTAAAGTCTCAAGGCTAAACCTGTGGTGTAAATATTTTGCTGAATCTTACAGATATGAAAAGTTTGTTCATACCTTAACATATTTTAGTTAAATTTTTGACAAGTTATAGAAGTTGAAATAATAGTGAAAATACCGGGCCGATTTAGGGCCTTCGTGGCTCTACTCCTTTAAAAATTTTGATAGTTAATAAGATTAAAAATATTTGTTGTATTTAATGTCTGGTAGGATTTGTTTTATAAATTGTATTTTGATTCAGGTTTATTCAGGTTTATTTTATCTTGGTGTGTGCATGATAACTACTAAAAAAGTGTATTTTTCTATTCTAATTGTGTTTGTTTATTCAACTCATTTACCAGCAATATGAGTAAAGAAGCGTTGGTATGAGTGGAATGAACCATCACAGTGCAAATATATTAATGGTCCATTATAAATGAATTAGTAGCTTTGCCTTTGCGTTTAAGTTTACTTTCTTGGAACACCGTGGTCGTGACGAAGCATGCAAGCGCCAAGATTGAATGTTCTGTCAACACCTATTATTGTATTCATACAAGCACTGGCAAAATGTTTCAACTGAAAATCAGTATAGCAAATAATGTTTTGTGGTTTGCCAGAAGCCTGTACAATTTCTTAAATACATGGGTGTTTTGCAGAATTCATATTTTAAATGACACTTTGTATGTCTTCAGCCACGTTTTGTTTGTTAGATGGGTTGTGCTCTTTATTGACTTTGTATTAAACGTTTTCTACATATTTAGAGTCTCTAGGTTGGTGGTCAGAGTCAAAGTTTTCAAAAAATATTCGTTTCACGGATTTACCCGTATCAACTGAGCAGATCTTAAAACTTGTTTAGTATCTGGTGATGTTCTGATATACTCTTGATGTGTATTTTTTGCGTTACCATGAGAACTAAATGTATCAATGGGAAAACGCCCTACATATTCAGCGATGGCTTTGTTCATACAATCATGAAAATAGCCTGGCATTTTTTCAAACCAACTGACTCTCTTTTTGTAACTGGTATCTCTCTTAAGAGAAGCATAGTATCTTTTTAATACAAAGAGTGTAGAATCAGTTGGTTGTGGCTCTAAATGAATGATTAATCCAAGATAGAAGTAAAATTAGAGAAATGTTACAAAAACATGCAAAGCATGCACGCTTTTTAAAAACAGCAGAAACAATCTTCAAAAGATTTTTTTTTTAATTTCTAATCACCTTTCATCCTATTATACTCAAGTTTGTTGTTTTACCGTGATATACTTCGCGGTTCTTAAAAAGGAACAATCAAAACAATCAACGAGTACTGATTGTGACGGCAGCCGTCACAGATGTTCCCCAAACGAACAAGATGTACCTTAAAGCAGCAAAAATACTGCCTTTTTCAGTTTTATAGAATGTGCAAATGATATAAAAATATAGAATATGTATGTATAATGTTCATGGCATTGTCAATGATGTGTTTAAACATGCCATCTGTGATAAATTTTGGCGCCCATCTTGGATTTAGAAATTTCACATTTTTGCATTTTACGGAAAAACTGTAAATATTTCTTTAGAACTTTTAAAATATTTTTGTAGTACTTATCTAGCTCTATAATACCACTTAGTTTCAAGGTGCTCATCACTTGGGTTACTGAGATATGATAATGTCCTATATAATGAACTTTTGCTATTTATTAAAAAAAAAGCGGCCATTAAAAAAATTTCGAAGTCCTTATGGACCCCTCTGATGTGGAACATTACTCGCAACATCAAAATCTACCAGAATGTTATTTTTTATCATAATCTAAGCACTTTTAAATTTTGGCGGCCATCTTGGATTTTGAAATTTCACATTTTCGCATTTTGCGGAAAAACCGTAAATATCGCTTCAAATTTTTTGGGGATATTTTTGTAGTACTCATCAAGCTCTATAAACCTACTGAGTTTCAAGGTCCTGACCACCTAGGTTACCGAGATATAGCAATGTCCTATATAATGAACTTTCGCTGTTTACTCGGAAACGGTGGCCATTTTGAAAATTTCGAAAACGTTGTGCACACCTCTGATATGTGCCCTATCACTGTGGAAAGTTTCATAAAGCTCAGTCTTCACATCTCTTCGGCTATACCCGGACAAGCGTTTGGCAGAGTGCGGAAGAAGAAGAAGAAGAAGAATAGTAAGAAACGGAGTAAAAACAATATGTTCCCACACTTCGTTTGGGGAACATAATAAGCGTGTCGTTAATAATGTTGATTGCTGTTTGTAAAATAATTTAATATGATTACAGGATCATAAATGATCATTAACGGCGCGTGTAACCAATCAATCATGCACATGACTACTTTCTTGATTAGTAATTAGCAGTTAGCGTACATCTACCTTTTTTACTGAACAGTTGCTGGGAATTTAAAAAAAAATCTTACTTAAATGATAACTTGATGTTATTTATTATTATTTGATAAAAAAAATGAAAGCTTTTTACCACAAAATTTCATTAATTGTTCGTTTTTAAAATTGTTTTTATTTGTAGCTGAGAAAATCATTGTCTCAGTTTATAGGAAACCCGCATAAAAAATCCCCTTTTTTCTTTTTTTTATGCATTAGATTTGTTTTATTTTTATGCTCAACTTAATATTAAACTTTTTGATAATTCTTGTCGGTAATTAAACTTTCTTGTCGCTTCTTGACGCTTCTTGTCGGTTCTTGACGCTTCTTGTCGGCTCTTGACGCTTCTTGTCGCTAAATAGGGAGACCGACCGGAAATAGATATTTTGCGGGAAAATCAACTTCATTTGTCAACAAAAATACTTCAACATTTTAATGATCATGCCTATTGTTACTGAAGAAGAACTAGATGATGAATTGAGTGTCTTTGGAGTAGATCTAAGTAGTCCCGAACTTGTTTCAAAATGTATCTATATCACATCATTTTTCCATTAAATTCATACCCCCTCCCCCCACAAAAAAAAAACAAAAAAAAAACAAAAACATTTTTTTTTACAGCCAAAGAGTTTATCAGGACAAGGATTGCAAGAAAGAGGATTAAATTCTGATTCCCAAAAGTTTCTTTGATTAGTTATCTCTATAACGGAGAAACCCTTCCAACCCAGGCAAATTGTATGATTCTCAAAAAATTAGAACAAATTATCGTTCTGTAACTCATAATTTTGGATTTTTTCAGAAGCTTTGAAAATCATAGATGTAATTCTACCATTACATCATCATCCCTAATCATCTTGTCTGTGGAATTAATGTTTGTCTTATCTATGCAAGCTTTTGATGTAATGTCTTTTTATTAATGTTAATGTATAGCTCATCAACTTTACTGACCTAAAATTAAGGCACTGGCTTTACATGCTTTGTAAACCTAAGAAAACTTTAGGTTTACCTGTGTAAAAATAACAAAAACTTAGGTTTGCAACCGGATCACAATGACGGTGACAGAACCGAAACGTGTAACAATAGTTATTGTTACACACCTTTAATATTTATACACGCTAATATTTATGTCACATATCTTTTTTTCCATTTACCACATTTTTTCAGTTTAGAATTATAAAGTCCAAACATCGAACATTTGCTCAACTGGGTACTGACAGCATGATTTAACATTGAACTTGTCATCGCTGGTAGATTAAAGATTACAAAAGCAATAAGAGAGTCTGAAAATATGTCGATATAAATGAAATTTGATGAAAATATTAACATTCAAAGAATAAAAAAGTACTTTACGATGGACGGATGGATCTTCCTTAACAATGAGGTCTCTGAGAAAAACGACAGCGCGAAATATTTATGTGGAGTGTGTGTAAATTTGCAACCGGCTCCCTACTGGGAACTATAGCCTAGAGTTTGCGACTCTGATGTCCACACTTCACTGTCAATCATGTGTGACAAATGCCTAACTTGGTTTCATCAGAAATGTGTAGCATTGAAATAAGCACCAAAAAGCACCTACTGGTTTGAAAACATTAAATGAAATCCGCGAGCTACGATGAACAATCTGGTGTGTCTAATAACTATTGTTACACGTTTCAGTTCCGCACCGCATTGTGATCCGATTTTACTTTTCCATGTAAACCTAAGTTTTCGTTATTTTTACACGTGTAAACCTAAGTTTTCGTTATTTTTACACGTGTAAACCTATCGACTTCTTTGGTTTACACAGCCGTGTAAATGTAGCCAGTGCCTAATATTAAACCTCTTTTTTTCTCTTAAGACACCTAATTGTCAAACCTATTTGTGTCATTTAAATTCAATTAAAACGGTACCACTATTTTGAAATTGAGTATAAAATAAAATGTTTTATTTTTCAAAAACAAGTCATGTTACATTGATTTTTTTTCTTTAAGTACAAGAGCTATGTGCCCAGTACAGTTTAAAGGCAGACCAGATAACCTCAGAATGGTTGGCATTCACCTTAACACACAAAGGAAAACAGATGTCTGTGGAGTCTCTGGAACAACTTGATAGAGAGGTATTACATGTAAATATATAAAAGATGTTGCACTGTGGCTCATAAATGAGTAATTAAAAGATTTGCTTAGAAGGTAGAACAACATTTTAAATGTTAAATCCAAATAAAAATAATTCACAATAAAAAGTTTTTAAATAAACAAAATAAAACAATGTACAGTACGCCCAGGGACTTATGACTACCATAGTCCCAATCCGACAAGGTGTCCGGCAAATCCGACAATTTTGACACCTGTGGTTTTTGTCTCGCCTGCGAAGCAGAGCGGGACATAGGTGTTACTTTACCGGCGGCGGCGGCGACGACGGCGGCGACGGCGGCGTTAACTTGTTGAAAAAGTTTTATGAGCACCTCCATATCTCAAGAACTATTGGTCCTGGGTTGATGAAACTTGGTATGCATATGCCCCAGTAGTAGCTTAGCACAGTTGCATCCCCATCTTTTGACCTTGACCTTGATTTTCCGGTTGAGTGACTTTGCAGAGTTCGCGAAACTTAAAATTTCTATGCCGGACATAGGTCTGCCAAAATGGAATCTTTAATTGGACCTAATATTTTTTTACTGGTCCTGTCTACTACAACTTGTAAAAAATTTCTAAAATTCTACTGGACATGGGTCCAGTACGTATGTTGAAAATGCTGGACCAGCTCAAATTTTACCAGTCAGGTCCGACAGGTCCGACACATTTTGCGAACTCTGCTTTGACAATTTTCAATACATATAATAGCAATGAAAAAGTTTTGCAAGCACCTCCATATCTCAAGAACTATAGGTCCTGGGTTGATGAAACTTGGTATGCATATGCCCCAGTAGTAGCTTAGCACAGTTGCATCCCCATCTTTTGACCTTGACCTTGATTTTCCAGTTGAGTGACTTTGACAATTTTCAATACATATAATAGCAATGAAAAAGTTTTGCGAGCACCTCCATATCTCAAGAACTATAGGTCCTAGGTTGATGAAACTTATTATGCATATGCCTCAGTAGTAGCTTAGCACAGTTGCATCCCCATCTTTTGACCTTGACCTTGATTTTTATGTCGCCTGCAATGTGTTGCAGAAGTGACATATAGGGGTTACTTTGGCACTATCCGTCGTCTTGCGTCGTCCCGCGTCGTCCTGCGGCGTCACAAAAATTTCCGTCGCAGTTTTCCAGGCAACTACATGCCACAGCCTCTTGATATTTGGTATGTAGCTTCATCCCATAGTACTATAAGGTGTAAAGCGATTTTATGCCCGAAAAATAACTACTTCCTGTTTGACGAATACTTAAACTTTTATATACATGTGTATAATGGACATTGATGCCAAATTTTCGTCGCAGTTTTCCAGGCAACTACATGCCACAGCCTCTTGATATTTGGTATGTAGCTTCATCTCATAGTACATTAAGGTTTAAAGCGAAAAATAACCACTTCCTGTTTGACGAATACTTGACGTTTTGTATATAATGGAAATAGATACCAAATTTTTCGTCGCAGTTTTCCAGGTAACTACATGCCACAGTCTCTTGATATTTGGTATGTAGCTTCATCACATAGTACTATAAGGTGTAAAAGGATTTTATGCCCGAAAAATAACTACTTCCTGTTTGACGAATACTTTACGTTTTATATATAATGGACATAGATGCCAAATTTTCGTCACAGTTTTCCGGGCAACTACATGCCACAGCCTCTTGATATTTGATATGTAGCTTCATCGCATAGTACTATAAGGTGTAAGGCAGTTTTATAGCTGAAAATTAACTACTTCCTGTTTGGCGAACAAACATAGATATGCAGGCGACATATGCCTTCCGGGGAAGGCTCCATCTAGTTTGGTTGAGTGACTTTGACAATTTTCAATACATATAATAGCAATGGAAAAGTTTTGCAAGCACCTCC
Organism: Arcuatula senhousia; assembly: GCA_963971305.1. Taxonomy (NCBI): domain Eukaryota; kingdom Metazoa; phylum Mollusca; class Bivalvia; order Mytilida; family Mytilidae; genus Arcuatula; species Arcuatula senhousia. The sequence goes on from OZ020304.1 coordinate 55,547,677, forward strand.
ATATCTCAAACACTATAGGTCCTAGGTTGATGAAACTTGGTATGCATATTCCCCAGTAGTAGCTTAGCACAGTTGCATCCCCATCTTTTGACCTTGACCTTGATTTTCCGGTTGAGTGACTGATTATTTTTATTGCATATATTTGCAATGTTTAAGTTCTATAAACATCTTTTGATCTCAGAAACTGAAAATCCATGTAAATTCAAAATATAGTGGAAGTTAGAAAGAATAATTGTTTCTGATGGTGCCGGCAGGCGAGACATACTTTAGTGTTAACTCTTGTATTACCTTATGTCCTGGTCAGCCAGCCTGACTAGCGGTCATAAATATGTACCTGATTAACTTAATTAATGTGACCTGTCAACACTTAAGTGATTTAGATTGAGTTATAATTAAAATTGAAAAGGTTTTTGTCTCGCCTGCGAAGCAGAGCAGGACATAGGTGTTACTTTACCGACGGCGGCGTTAACTTTTTGGAAAAGTTTTATGAGCACCTCCATATCCCAAGAACTATAGGTCCTAGGTTGATGAAACTTGGTATGCATATGCCCCAGTAATAGCTTAGCACAGTTGCATCCCCATCTTCTGACCTTGACCTTGATTTTCCGGTTGACTGACTTTGACAATTTTCAATACATATAATAGCAATGGAAAAGTTTTGCGAGCACCTCCATATCTCAAGAACTATAGGTCCTAGGTTGATGAAACTTGGTATGCATATGCCCCAGTAATAGCTTAGCACAGTTGCATCCCCATCTTTTGACCTTGACCTTGATTTTCCGGTTGACTGACTTTGACAATTTTCAATACATATAATAGCAATGGAAAAGTTTTGCGAGCACCTCCATATCTCAAGAACTATAGGTCCTGGGTTAATGGAACTTGGTATGCATATGCCCCAGTAGTAGCTTAGCACAGTTGCATCCCCATCTTTTGATCTTGACCCTGATTTTCCGGTTGAGTGACTTTGACAATTTTCAATACATATAATAGCAATGGTAAAGTTTTGCGAGCACCTCCATATCTCAAGAACTATAGGTCATTATAGGTTGATGAAACTTGGTATGCATATGCCCCAGTAGTAGCTTAGCACAGTTGCATCCTCATCTTTTGACCTTGACCTTGATTTTCTGGTTGAGTGACTTTGATTATTTTTATTGCATATATTTGCAATGTTTAAGATCTATAAACATCTTTTGATCTCAGAAACTGAAAATCCGTGTAAATTCAAAATATAGTGGAAGTAAGAAAGAACAATTGTTTCTGATGGTGCCCGCAGGCGAGACATACTTTAGTGTTAACTCTTGTTAAAATTTATGTCTGTCCATTTCCAAATTGAAGGAATTAATTATTATCTAAGATATTTTTGCTGGAAGACCCGTAAAAGCGGTCAAGCAATGATGTTCCAATCTGTTATGCTTGATTGGAAGTGTCTATGAAGAAGGATTTTTAAGAGGTTATGCTACAGCTTTACACTACTTGAAAATATCATACAATTTACTTTTAACCTTATTCATTTTATTTTTCAAGACCCGTAAAGCGGTCATGCAACGATGTTGAAAACTTTGTCCTCATAGCCGTCAATCACGTATCGGTGATCTATACTCTTTTGAATAAGTTTAATACTTCATTTCTTTTTACAACTGTCACTAGAAGGAAAAAGAACTTAGTCAAAAGACCCAGACGTAATATTATTCATTCTCCCACATTGCTTTCTTGCAGCCGCGGCCGCCAGTTTGACAAGCTACTGTCAGCAGGATTACGCGGCCCTGTACCATGCATGGCGGATTCCTGTAGTTGATATAAAACTCATTTACTTTATAAATCTTTGTAAATAAATACGATCGAAATAAGAAATTATCATTTTACGTGAAAATAGTCTTTTTTTCAAGTACCAAAAAGTCCTTCTTTCACCAATCGTCAAAGTTCAGAATTAATATTGTACTATCTATTTTATAAATATACTACAGTTTTGCTAACGAATATTTATAAAAAAGTAATTATTTCAGCTTTTACCCAGAAACAATAGATCCCTGGTTAGTTTGGTGGTATATTCGAAAGAATGCAAATAGTTCTTATAGACCCAAAATTTGCATGTAAGCAGAATAGTTACAATATATTTTCGATAGCTCGGTCCAGGGTTAGCTTCCCTGTTATCTACGTTTTGGGGATTGAGTTCTTTATCTTTATTAATTATTGTCCCCCGCCGCAACGCGGAGCGGGGACTTGGAAATGCCGGTGTCTGTCTGTGCGTCCGTCACACTTTTTTTCGTAACACTTTTCTCAGTAACTACTAATCCTAGGGTTCTGAAATTTTGTATGCAGACTCCTATAGGGGTCCCCCAAGGTGTAAGTGATTTTCAGGTCAGTCTGACATCTACTTCCTGTTTAACCACTTAGTCATTTTTTCTCCCATAGGCTCAATGGTAAATTTTTCGTAACACTTTTCTCAGTAACTACTAATCCTAGGGTTCTGAAATTTTGTATGCAGACTCGTATAGGGGTCCCCCAAGGTGTAAGTGATTTTCAGGTCAGTCTGACATCTACTTCCTGTTTAACGACTTAGTCATTTCTTCTCCCATAGGCTCAATGGTAAATTTTTCGTAACACTTTTCTCAGTAACTACTAATCCTAGGGTTCTGAAATTTTGTATGCAGACTCCTATAGGGGTCCCCTAAGGTGTAAGTGATTTCCAGGTCAGTCTGACATCTACTTCCTGTTTAACGACTTAGTCATTTTTTCTCCCATAGGCTCAATGGTAAATTTTTCGTAACACTTTTCTCAGTAACTACTAATCCTAGGGTTCTGAAATTTTGTATGCAGACTCCTATAGGGGTCCCCTAAGGTGTAAGTGATTTTCAGGTCAGTCTGACATCTACTTCCTGTTTAACGACTTAGTCATTTTTTCTCCCATAGGCTCAATGGTAAATTTTTCGTAACACTTTTCTCAGTAACTACTAATCCTAGGGTTCTGAAATTTTGTATGCAGACTTGTATAGGGGTCCCCAAGGTGTAAGTGATTTTCAGGTCAATCTGACATCTACTTCCTGTTATACGACTTAGTCATTTCTTCTCCCATAGGCTCAATGGTAAATTTTTCGTAACACTTTTCTCAGTAACTACTAATCCTAGGGTTCTGAAATTTTGTATGCAGACTCGTATAGGGGTCCCCTAAGGTGTAAGTGATTTTCAGGTCAGTATGCCCCTTCAACAATATAACGTTCAACGGGCGGGGGACCTGGAATCTGTTCTTGTTTGTTTTGTTTCTGACCTTCCAATGTTTTTATTCGAATGCTGCTGATGAAAGGTTACAGTTCCACGTTACCAAATTTACCGTTTTTCATATGGCTTTGGTTTTTAATAACAGTCCCCATTTCAAAATTATTTTCATTTCCGAAACATTTGTCGATCAGTTCTACAAAACATTATTTTGTATCATTTATTCCTGTAAACAGTAAAATTATATGCCGATTCCCCTTTAAATAAATATTTGGCAAAGATTAATTTATGGTCTTTTAATCTTGTTTAAGCTGGCTACTTCCGTTATTCTAAGATTGATTTACACTATCAATTATAAATTGTTATGCAATTTATATATTTAACTATCAACCTAATTAACTAATCCCCAAAACCTTGGGAAGTAATTAATCGACACACCGGAAACGTTTTATAATCTTTTAAAATTTAATTTGTAAACGACTTGACGCGTGGCCGGCACTTGCGACACAGTTTAAATTATCAAAAGCAATTAGGTTATGATAATTAACAAATCAATATCTGCCTAATTCAATATACACACACCAAAACATTTTGTAACTTTTACTCGGAAAACTGATTTCTAATTCTTAAATTCATAACTGAAAGACGGCAGTCAAAGGCTGGCGACAAAGTTAACTTCTGCGGATTTTTCATTCATTTAAAAACAACGATGATTAGAACTGAAATGAGATGAACAGAAACGATTGTTAAAATTAACATTTCGAAATAGTATTAAACAGTTAATATCTCATTAACTTTTTTGAAAGAGAAAAATATTTTCAAACGTCCAATTCAACTGGTCGGGACTTGCGCCTAAGTTAACGTTAGCGGCTGATCAGTCTTTTTAAAAATACGTATATTCTTGAGAAATTGAATATTTTGAGTAAATGAATTCGGTTTTTGTAACAAATTATCATTTAGAATTTTAAAAAACTGATTTCTAATTCTTAAATGCATAAGTGAAAGACGGCAGTCGAAGGCTTGCGACAAAGTTAAATTCTGCGGATTTTTCATTCTTTTAAAAACGATGATTAGAACTGAAATGAGATGAACAGAAACGATTGTTAAAATTAACATTTCTAAATAGTATTAAACAGTTAATATCTCATTAACTTTTTTGAAAGAGAAAAATATGTTCAAACGTCCAAGTCCACCGGTCGGGACTTGCGCCAAAGTTAACGTTAGCGGCTGATCAGTCTTTTTAAAAATACGTATATTCTTGAGAAATTGAATATTTTTTGTAAATAAATAAGGTTTTTGTAACAAATTATCATTTAGAATTTCTAATATCAAATTATGGCAAAATGTTCCATCACAAATCTAAACATTTGTAGTGTTCTAAAAATAGACTTGTAACTGAGCAGGTATTATTGATTTATGCAAATTGATGTTGGCCCCGTACTAAGAATAACAAATTTATACAAATTTACGAACTTTTGCTTTCCTTGAATTTGCATCTTTTAAGAAGTCTCTTGCATTGTACAACATAAAGAAGAAAAAGAGTGATCTAGTATATGATTTGAGTAAACGAATGCATGATTACATTGTTCAAAGTATCTAAAACGTCGTGCATATTTTAAACCGGGATTTTGAAATTAGTTTGTTTAGAGATCCGGGAAAGAGACTGGCCTGAAATAAAATGATCCAAGAAGAAAACTGCTAATAATTATACCCCACGCAACGAAGTTGCGAAGGGTATAATGTTTTTGACTGGTCCGTCCGTCCGTCCGTCCGTCAGTCTGTGATCAAAGTTTGTAATCGCAACTCCTCTTAAACTACTGAACAGAATTTAACGAAACTTGGTATGCAAGAAGAACACCATATGTAGTTGTGCATATTACAAGGAATTTTTGATTCGCAAATTTTTGTGGGAGTTATGGCCCTTTGGACTTAGAAATTTGCAGAAAATCATGATTACAGTTTGTAATCGCAACTCCTCTTAAACTACTGAACAGAATTTAACGAAACTTGGTATGCAAGAAGAACACCATATGTAGTTGTGCATATTACCGGGAATTTTTGATTCACAAATTTTTGTGGGAGTTATGGCCCTTTGGACTTAGAAATTTGCAGAAAATCATGATTACAGTTTGTAATTGCAACTCCTCTTAAACTACTGAACAGAATTTAACGAAACTTGGTATGCAAGAAGAACACCATATGTAGTTGTGCATGTTACTGGGAATTTTTGATTCGCAAATTTTTGTGGGAGTTATGGCCCTTTGGACTTAGAAATTTGCAGAAAATCATGATTACAGTTTGTAATCGCAACTCCTCTTAAACTACTGAACAGAATTTAACGAAACTTGGTATGCAAGAAGAACACCATATGTAGTTGTGCATGTTACTGGAAATTTTTGATTCGCGAATTTTTGTGGGAGTTATGGCCCTTTGGACTTAGAAATTTGCAGAAAATCATGATTACAGTTTGTAATCGCAACTCCTCTTTAACTTCTGAACACGATATGTAGTTGTGCATATTACAAGGAATTTTTATCCCCAAGTTTTTGTCGGAGTTATGGCTCTTTGGACTAAGAAATTTGACATAACTTTGTTATGATATTCAAATACTTGCACATTCACTTTTACAAACATTCAATATTTTTTATTCCTGTAGCTTGATACTAATTCCTCAAGGATAACATTGATAGTCCATTAGCGGCACGCGTGGGGTATGTGAGCGTGCTCACTAAGGTTCTTTCATTAATTATTGATTTCAATCTTAATTTGTAAAATAAATTCCAAAGATATTCAGAATTGAAAACTTATCAACACATATAAGTTTTCGTCATTTTTTTCATTCCTTGTCCGTTTTACCATTCCGTACTACATCATGTACATTGAAATAAGAAACCTCAAAATAATTAAAAACAAATTTACTTAATTCTCTAAATCACTTAACTTATGGTTCACCGTTTTTACAGGTAAACCAATTACGATCTCTTACCTGTTTTCCAATTATGTTAGGTGATTTATGACCTCTGACCCAGTCTGACCAAGTGTCGATCATGCTGTGATTACCTACCATAAATTTGTCGGATTTATGATTTCCGACATGTCGGATTGGGACAATAGTAGTCACAAGTCTCTGGGCGTACTGTACGTCATGATCACATGATTTTTGTCTCACCTGCGACGAATAGTCGCGGAAGGCGAGACATAGGTATTACTTTCCGGCGGCGGCGGCGGCGGCGTCGTAAACTTTTTTGTAAGACTTTTGTGGACAATGAATTGCTTGAAAAGTATAATAGCTAGGCATCTGATATTTGGTATACAGACAGTTCAGGTTATGGTCTACGCAACTGTCACCATGCCGTGTGACCCTGACCCCATTTTCACGCTCCAGTGACTCTGTGAACTTAGGTCTTTTTTCAGGCCGTAAACTTTTTTGTAAGACTTTTGTGGACGATGAATTGCTGGAAAAGTATATTAGCTAGGCATCTTATATTTGGTATACATACAGTTCAGGTAATGGTCTACGCAACTGTCACCATGTCGTGTGACCCTGACCCCATTTTCACGCTCTAGTGACTCTGTGAACTTAGGTATTTTTTCAAGCCGTAAACTTTTTTGTAAGACTTTTGTGGACGATGAATTGCTGGAAAAGTATATTAGTTAGGCATCTGATATTTGGTATACAGACAGTTCAGATTTTGGTCTACGCAACTGTCACCATGCCGTGTGACCCTGACCCCATTTTCACGCTCCAGTGACTCTGTGAACTTAGGTCTTTTTTCAGGCCGTAAACTTTTTTATAAGACTTTTGTGGATGATGAATTGCTGGAAAAGTATATTAGCTAGGCATCTGATATTAGGTATACACACAGTTTAGGTAAAGTTCTACGCAACTGTTACCATGTTGTGTGACCCTGACCCCATTTTCACGCTCTAGTGACTCTGTGAACTTAGGTCTTTTTCAGCCCAAAAAACTTTTTTGTAAGACTTTTGTGGACGATGAATTGCTGGAAAAGTATAAGAGCTAGGTTCTGATATTGGGTAAACAGACAGTTGGGGTTATGGACAACGCAACTGTCACCATGCAATGTGACCATGACCTCATTTTTACGCTCCAGTGACTGTGAACTTAGGTCTTTTTTTTCAGACAGAAAACTTTTTTTAATACTTTTGTGGACAATGGTTTGCTTGAATAGTATAATAACTAGGCATCTGTTATTAGGTATACAGACACTTTTTGTGTTTATATCAAGAAATGAAAGCTTAGGTAGTTGATTTTAGTGATGGTGCCGGCAGGCGAGACATACTTTTAGTGGCCACACTTGTTACAAGTTTTCGGTCTGCCATATATGGAATTTCGACTCACTTCAAGGTAAGAAATTAAGTAATATTACATTATTTTAGTTTCTAATATTTCAGTATAAGGTGGAGATCACAAAGCTGAAAGTGATATCTGTCATAGGAGATCACAATTTTGTTGCGAGTTATTCAAGTATAGGGGTCTTTAGGGGAACACATCCGAAAACTGCAAACATAGATACCAGGTTTAATAATGTCACACTTTTGTCAATATTTTCCGATTTTCTTTCAAAACACACTGTTAGACAATATTTAAACTTCAATTGTTCCTGCAACCAACAAGTTGATTGTGACAAAGGCACAGATTTGAAAGATCTGGCCCTAAATCCTTAAATTACTTTTTTTTTTAAAATTTGGGAAAAAGATAACGGACACACTCATAAATAAATATGAGGTTTTCTTCATATTGTACCAGTGCAAGTTTCAAGGAGAACGGTTACCGCATATTGCAGATGCGTCACTCTGCAAACAAAAGTACTGACAGACTGGGCAATCTTTACATTTAAGAACACTCCGTCCAAACAATTCTATTATACAGGTAGTGTAAACTGTCTTAACTTAAGAATATAAAAAAAAGTTTTGTCTAGACAGGATTCACTTACATTATAAAGGTCATCTGACCTACATATGTGAATGTGTCACCTGAATAAAGAATAAGGATGGTGCTCTTCTATTCAATTTTAGGAATCATCTTTGTAAGCTGTATAATCTTTAATAAAGTAAATTTTAATGTACATGTTAATGATTGCAAATGACATGCTTTTGCATCAAAACTTGACCACCATTAGATTGTACTAAATAGATATGGAGTTGAAAATTTCGAGGGAAGATCACAGGTGGCCTGTTTACTCTCTGAAACAAAAGATGTAAAGTTAGTGTTCTATTTAAGTTACCCTTAGATTTTAAGTAAAAACCAACTTGCTTTTATACTTTCAGAGACTTTCGAAAATGGGAGCCAAGACACCAAAAACTCCTGCAAGAAATGTGAAGAAACAGGAATGCTATGACATCAACTCAATACAAGAAGGGTATACTTTATATTTAGTTTACAATAGGGGTGTAAAAATTCACCGGTGCACCTGTGCATCACGATATTTTATCCGATGATCTGGAAATCGATACGGTGTTTGACTTCCCGATTCTGATCCAATCCAAAAAATGTCCTATTCGTCTTTGGCAAAAAGATAAAAAGCATGCTTTTGGTGTCAACAATGGCACAAATCATTGCTTGTCAGACTGAAATGAATCCTTCACTTGAAAATACTTAGGTTTACTGTCTATTTAACATTAACATCGATTTACAATGATATGACAAGCAGGTCTTTTGGAAGTAAAAGTATCATGATACGGATCGGATCCGTGAGCCAGGTATCGTGATCTGTATCGGATTGTGGGGAAGTGGTATCATTACACCCCTCTTTTACAATGATTTCTAAGGTCCCAATTAAAAAGCTTACAGTTTGCCCAAACCCTTCCTATGTCAACAAGGTATGAAATTTTTATATTTTTTGGGGGGGATACCAGAAACTGAATTTTTCCATAATATGATGCAGGTTAAACCTGATAAGCTCCTGCAGAAAAAGTCACTTTCTTATTTTTATGATAATAGTACCTCATACTTTCATTTTGTCTATAGCATGTATGACCAAAATGAATGAAAAATATATGGTAAAAATAGACGATGGTTTCAAAAGTCATAGAAGACACCATTAAAGAATTTCTACTTTCATTTTGGAAAGCAAATAAAGGCTAGAGAGAAAATAAAAAAAACCAAATTTGTTTACTGAGGAGGACAATGTAAATGTAATAACTGCAGGCCAGGGAATGAAATATATCTGCTGAATTATTCAAATTATTTGTTTGGTTTACATGCTACTAGTGATGTTCCGATTAATCAATTAATCAGAAAATCTAATCGAAATGGGCTGCCGATGCTACTAATCAATTATAAAATTGAAAACGAAACATAATAAATTTTATTGAATTGCCGGGAATTTGAGAGTAAATTCTATCATTTTCATGAAAAATTAAGTCCGATTTTATGATCGATTTATAATAAATTGTGATCTTTCAATTATTTCTGATGATCGATTATGAAAAATTTCCATTCCTGAACACTACATGCTACACTTTTTTGTTTTGTTTCGCGAAAATTACAATGACAGATTCCCATTGATTCTGTTGTTTTGTTTAAACAATTATGATGTCAATAGAATATGAACAAAGTCCTAATTTAAAAAAAAAAATTCTTTACATTTAAAACATCTCATAGCTGACCTCAAAATATTTGTACATAACATTTTGCATTCCGTGCTATTGAGTGTGGACTTGTGACTAGCTTATGCCTATTCCGGTTAAAGTCATCATACTCTGTCAATTTAGCTTATAATAACTTGAAGAATGATTTATAAAATAGTCATAAAAATTTGTATTAAAAAATGATTTGAGAAGATGGGCATTATTTTTGCAAACAAACTTTTTAATTTTTATTTTGGTCCAATTTAAAAAAAAAAGGAAGCCAGATTATGTGTTGCAGTTAAGTTTTCTGTGCAATATCTAATTTTTTGTTTAATTCCTATAAGCTATAAATCTGATTTTAATAAAATTTTATACACTTATACCCATTATGAAAAGACAGAAGAAACACTAGTCCACAATATTTTTACATTGGAAGTTCCAAAGCAAGGAATCTGCTATTTTATACCCCTGCGATGACATGTTGAGGGGCATTAAGTTTTCCTCATGTCCGTCTGTACGAATTTCAAGCTTTTCTAAGAAACTGTACATGAGAATGATTTGAAACTTGGTAGGATGGTTCAGTATGACAAACTGTGCGTCTTAAGCGACTTTCAGACATGACAAACTACTACTTCCTGTTTGGGACTGGGTCGAAATGAAAAATTCCATCAAGCTTTTCTCAGAAACCATACATGAGAATGATTTGAAATTTGATAGGATGGTTCTGTACATGTACATAAGGGACTTTCAGACCAGTTGGACTTCTACTTCCTGTTTACAGGGTTCCCACGCCATCCTTGAATTCAAGAAAACCTGGAAAAGTCCTTGAATTTAATTTAAATGTTCAAACACCTGGAAAAATCCTTGTATTTTATCAAATATCCTTGAAAAACCCTGGAATTTTGTAATATGCAGATTTGTTGACCGTTTGATAAAAAAAGGCCGAAAAATATTGGATTTTTAAAAAAATTTCTGACTATTTCATCCTTGAAAATGACCTCAATACCCTTGAAAAGTCCTTGAAAAACCCTTGAAATTTGTGTCCAAAAAATAGTGGAAACCCTGTGTTTAGGGCCAGCAGGGGCATCTATGTCTCATGGACACATTCTTTCCTTATTTTTTGTCACTTGTTATTATATTGCTAGTAATAAAAATTTATATGTTTTGCAAACACTGACATAATCAGGAAAATTAATCTGTCGTGATGCACTAATGTAACTAAGTAATCGTATTATCATTTCTTTAATTTTCCACAGAATGGATGTCAATGAGGCAGAGAATTTGTATAACGCTTACTCCACGACTCCATCATCTAAGGTAATAATTATAATGAAGAGGAAAGGCTTGAGAAATTTGTGAAAGATTATCTATTCATGGTTTGCTTGAAAAGTAAGTTTAAGCATTGTTTAGCCGAATGCAATATAGTACATTTGTACAATCAATCAATGTCAGTTGAACACCAATTATTCAAGATTCTACAGAAAAAAGAGTTAAGAAAATTATCAAACAGATACAGTACAACCCATAGAGGGTTGATTCTCAAACTCAAAAATTAGAAGGAAGTTTTAGAATGACTCCAAACGAAAAGAGCAATAAAAATCTTAGTGAAATTTCTAGGAGAATTTTACATGTTGACATCTGTGACTCACTTGCCATTGGTAACAAAGTTGAGGAATCCCCCCCTCAGTGTGTCCTATGGCCGCTGAATGTTATAGGTAGATATGATAGAAATATTTTATTAAGTATAATATAAAAATTGTACATGGTTACTTCATTTTACTTGTAGAAAGGTACTGCTGCTAATGCACAGAAAAGACAGTTGACACCTGACAATCCACCACTGAAAAGATTTACAAACAGTGTCAGAAGTCCGATGGTGCCATTCTCTCCAGCCAGTTTTTCACCATCAGGGTAAGGGTGAAATACTGCAATGAGAAAACTGCATTTCATGAAAATTTGACTGGTTGTTTACAGAATGTATAAATTGATTTCAGGACTGGAAACTTTTCATGCATGACCTACATATAGTTTTTCAGGCTCTCTGTCTGTTTGTTTTATCTCAGGTTTACCTTTCAAGATCTTGCATTAGAGCTGATATTTTGTCTGATTTCAATTAAATTATGTACATTTATTCCTCATCAATCCCATTGTAACTAAAGTTATGCATTTCCAACAAATATTTGTTGAATAGGCCATTAACAATTAAGAATAGATCACTGATTCATAAGCTTCATTTTTATTTTTAGTGTTACACCATCAAAGAAATACAGCTCAAGGTCTAATGCTGGGGAGGTTGTGGCAACAATGGGAGTCCAGGATAATACTAAATGGCAAGGATCAGGACAAACCTGTTCTATACAGCTGTATGATGAAGAATTTAGACTATCCACAAGCTTTAAATACATGTTTCAGAAACTTGTGGAAAAGGCTCATGGTAAGTAAGGATTTGAAGGGGGTGGAACAAACCTGTCTTAATGATGGATTGTGAGTTTTTTAGATGAGTATTGTGAAGAGGCAATAGAGAAATATCAGTATAAATTTATAAAGTTGGAATGGGTAGTGAAAAAGGTGCCTATAAACCTCTGCCTATGTTTAATTTTGGAACAGCTTAAACAAACAAATGGCAAGCAAACAATTGAATTTGAGTCTATTTCACAAAACTGTTGTTGACAAGAATAAACAAAAAGATGATAAATAATTATTTTTATTGTAAAAGCATTCACAAGAATGTTATCAACAAGGAAATGCCAATACAAATGTTATCACATGAAATACTGTGAAAATGTCTTGCTATTAATTATTTGTTTATGCAAGAACACTGTGGTCAAAGAGATCCGGTACCTAATGTTTTGTCAACTTCCGGTTATCTGTGGACACGATATAAAAATGTTGATATTTTTCCTATTTACATATTATCAAGATGCAAAAATCTTTTTTAGACATATTCCAAGGTATCTATAGTATAAATTCTGGCCATGTTTGTTATGTTTTGTCTTCTCACTTGCCGATTATCAACTGAACCAATGGCAAAATCGTACGTTTTTGACCAGCTGCTCACAAATATTCACAAAAACGCAATCTCGGGTAACAAAATTTGACATATTTTGAATGAAACATTGTTTAAAAATAACTTACATACAAAGTCAGCTATAATTTACTCTTTATTTTACTCGAACTAAAACATTTTTAACTTTCTTTGTGACCCATGCTTGCCGAAGGAGTCCGGCTTTGTCAGAGGAAATACATCTCGAGGAATCGGTTTTGTCTTTCTTTTGGAATCGGCTTTGTCAATCGCTAAAGCATGAAATTGAGCGCTTTATTTAATTCTTCTTTGTTGGTTACTCTCGATTGATTTATTTTTTGGTGATTTTAGTTTGAAAGGTGAAAATCTACGCGCGCGGCAAGCGGTCAGACAGGGAAAATGTTTTTGTTACAATTTTCTAAACAACTACCTATGACACCTTATGATCACAGACTTTTGTATGTAGCATCAACATGAAATTCCATAGCGAGGTGTTTTGCTCATCTACTGGGACCCAATATGTATACGGACCTGCGATCTGGAGGGTATTTATTGTTGACTTACCATGGCCACCTACCTTAAGCAGGGATGTCCAAAATCTGCCTTAAGTTAAAAACAACCATCCTTGAACGTTTATTGAAAATCGACCTACGACATTATGTAAAGATCAACCTCAACAAAGATTTAAGAGCGACTTACGATCTGAGGGGCTGCACTGTGAGAGGTCCTCTACTGCCTGTTTTTTATAGAATTTTCCCTTTTTTTATTGAAACATTCATGAAATTTTTGTAACAGTTCTCTTGATTTTTATTTTACCGGTACTTATCAAACCCTTTTGATATACATTTAATAGTTGGTACGCAGCATCAACTTCCTGTTAAACGACATTCATCGACTTCTTTCTATTTTGTACTAAAGAAATAAAAAGTGGAATGGTTTAAAAACCAATGCATCAAATCTCTCCTGCGATTATTGAAAATATATAACTTTCCGGTGGCGACGGAAGAAAAGATTTATATAAAAATTTTAGCGAATATATACATGTACAGCCCTTGCATGGTCGCCAGGCTTGCGTGGGAGGAAAGTCCAACTATTTAATGTAGAAAATCGATGAAACCAACGAGCAATGGTACGTTTCTGGAAACCTTGACACATGCTTTTTCTCTTGCGTACTGCTTTTAAACTGCTTTGCTCTCGTTGATTTGTGATTACATGCCTGTGTAATTTAATACTTGTATGTCATATTTGTTTGTGATGTATGTGTCTGTGATCTTTGTGATTTGTTACCTAGTCGGTTAAGAGCTATGCAGCTCATGTTTGTCTTTGTATTGTATATATGTGCCGACTTAAAATAAAATTTACTTTTTTACTTACTCTTACTTATGCGAGGCTCGAACCCACAGGTATCAACCTTTGATTTAAATTAAAAGTCCACCGCCTTAAACATCGAGAGATGTGGGGTCGTCATGCTATAATACAGAAAACCTGACCGCAAACCATAGTGGTGCACTGTGTTGGGGAAAATGCCACGTCCCTCGCACGTTAAAGAATCCTGATAAGAGTAGGACCCGTAGGATTTTTGCAGGAGGCTAAATTGCACGACATTAATCCTCTTTTCCTGTAACAGTCAAAACTCTCAACCCTGATTGGCCTTGTGTCCCTATTTCATCCACTTTATCATCATTTCATGTTCATTGTATCATCCATGCCATGTTCACCTCTCGGAAATAGCCGAAACCGCGCTGCCTAAGAGTACAGCCCTAACAAACAAACAAAAAAAACAACAAACAAGCCTTAACACTTGACCGCGCTCCCTGTGTTCATGGTTCAGTGACTCTGTAAATCTTGATGTTTTTTAGGACAAAAAAATTGTGGAAACGAATTAAGGCACATACCATTTGGTTTTTCTGGTGTGGCCTGGGATTTTACCTTGAGCCGGGATTTTTTTTCGCACGATTCGCGGGCCAGATTATTTTTTTTTCACACACATCATTGACAAGAAAATTTTGTTGGCAAGATTGAAGCCAGATTATTTTTTTCAATGTGCTGGTTAGATTAGTTTTGTTACAAATATCATGGCCGGGAATTAAAAAAAAAAAAACCCAGCGCCCCCCAGAAAATCAAATGGCCTGTGCCTACTGTGCCTTATTCGAAAGTGTGATCGCTACAAATCTGATATACCGACACCTTGGGTTATGCCTTACACACCTATCGCTATGTAATGTTTTCATGGTTAAAATACAAAGAAAATAAAAAGTACGATTACATCATCTGTAACAAATCTTTTGTGGAAAAGGAATATTATAATGGCTACATTAACATGCACCAAAATCTAAAAATACACAAATGTAAGGATATTTCAAGTACACTGTATACAAAGGCTTGCTTTGCTACGCGTACGGACCGTTTGATTTTCTGGGGGATGGGCCCGTTAAGCAGGTGAAAAAAAATTCCCAGCTCAAGGTAAAATTCAAGGCCACCCCCGGAAAATCAAATGGTCCGTACCTTGGACACTTTTAGGCACGATGCAACGGTAACAGTAATGCCAAAAAACTATAAATGCGATGGTTGTGGAATCTCATGTCTTAGGGAGGCACCCTTAGGCAAATTGATCACTCCATGGATGTTTAAAACATGGAGCCAGTTTACGGGAATATGTATGTAAATTGCACAAAAAAAAATACTTACTAGTAGTGTGATTTTTTTAGTCTTTGTCCAAGAAATAGAAAATAATGAGATGTGGAATAAGTGTACGCGACACAACCTACATAATAAGCGGAAATTTAGAAACCACAATAAAAACAGCCAGCAGCCTTCAACAAAGCCTGTGGGCGCTGCTCGCTCTTTTGCGCTTGGTCCAAGGTCACAAATTTCGATACATACAATTTGAGTACAGTCCTGAAATAGTCAAAGAAAGACACCCTTCTTTAACAAAGAACAAAAATACATAAAAAGACAACTACAAACAAAATCTTTGTCAGAGGATCCAAACAAAATCTTTGTCAGAGGATCCTGGCTTAGCACAAATAATTGTGGCGGGGTTAAACTAGTTTTCTGGGCCCAACCTTTCCCCTATTGAAAATCTCCAACAAAGTACAAAATAACACACTATAAAAATCAAATCGATAGAAGTTCAATCCTGAGACAAAGAGAACAAGAAAAATACGAGACATAGAGGAACATTCCTGAGAACACTCGAAGTTACTTACAACTAGCTATAAAGACTTGTTTGAAGGTCATTTATATATTAATACACCCGCTTCGAAGAAGGGATATAATGTTTTATCTGTGGTTGTCCTTAGCTTCGTCCCACACCCGTAGCACTTATATTTATTTAACTTATCACTCAGTTACTCATATAATACCAAGTTATCAAGCTTTATATAGAGGCGATACATTCTATGGTACCGTTGTATGTCCATCGGACATTTATTTCCAGTTTACTGAAAACTTTAATTTCCCATCACACTTTTTATTCACTTATACCGGTAACTCGGCAACCAATATTGCTACATAGCTGATATCTAAAAACAAATTTTATATATAAGTATTATACATAATCGTCATTGGTCTATAGTTAAAGGCTTAAGCATAACGTAAATCACCTGATTATGCAGAATTGTTAGTTACTGGAAAATGACTGTGATCTTTAAAATGATAGTCTTTCAAGCCAATACAATGTGATCTTTAAAATGATAGTCTTTCAAGCCAATACAATATGGCAGTCAGCATTGTACTTAAAGCCTCACTAAGTGTGCCTATACCCATATGGAAGATAAAGTTAATAACAAAACTAGCCGAACATGAATGATCAATTTCAGTGTCCAAAAAGAAAAAAAAGCAAAGCAGCCATACCGGAGAAATTGTGGATGGCAATGGTCCTGACTTGGTACAGGCATTTCAAACGAAATGATGGGTTGAACCAGTTTTTATGTTGCCAAACCTCCCACTTCCACTGCGATCTTAGGAACCGGTAATGACAAAAAAAATAAACCACACACAACATGGTTGGGAGACACAATATAGGGATATTGAGCCAGAGGTGATTATCTCAGTACATCAGACCAGCCAAAAACTAATTAAACAAATTAATCACCATATCTTTCAACTCACTTTTGAATTTTTCTACTAGTGGCTCATTATGAAAGAAGCAGAGGTACCAATGGGTTATCCGAATGTCAAAAGTCCGAAAGGGCAGAGACAAAACCAGTAAACACCAACAAGAACGGGACAAAAACAGACAACATGTAAAACATGGAAACACAAAACAACGATTTTTTTTCAAAGATCGTATTTTCTTGTAACCCTGCCTCAAAACTCGGTCATGGAGAAATCGGTATCTGATCAAAAAAATCTATGAAATGTGTGCAAGGTCTAGCATATCAAAGAAGTTGTGAAGTATAAACGCCGTATGCAGGGGAAGTTTGTATATTGCTCTTTAGATTAGGAAAATTATTAATTTGAAAATTAAAAGCGTCTCTTGTATTGTAAATTTTTGTACTGAGATGACCACCAGGGTCTAATTCGAGATTCAATTGGATTCGGTAGTCTCTTTAATTTACAACTCTGGAGGATATGGAACTTGTCAGTCACATACATGTAACGGGAATATACTAAAATCATTCTCCTGTAAGTGGTCATCCATGTGAACAACATAGGTCATAGCCAGCATCCGAAGCATGCATTGTGTTAATTATATCCATACATATAATTTTGACGGGTTTCTTTGGTTTGCCACACCACCGACCATGTAAAATTACCACCGCCTGTTTCACCACACCATCTATATTTTAACACCGCCTCAGCCACCGTATCACCGTCCCTCTTTCCACCCCAACACAAGATGTTCAATTCGGCGACCTACATGTATCGTCAGTTTTAAAAAGGAGCAGCATTTGAGGGACAGTTCTCATGTTGAGCAAAACATTGATCTCTTTTGGTTTTAGTTCCTTTTCACTTTTTTTTAAATAACGTGTCTTTCTCCTCACCTTTAATATAATTTCTGTTCGCTCCAACATCATTTGGAATACCAGTAATATTGAAACTATGAGAAATTAAGTTCTGAAAGTTTTATTTTAAATACATAGTCCTTTTCGTGACTTTTTGATGTGTGTAGGTAATACTATTTCTGACAGGGTCATGAAAGTAGAGGTTCAATAATACAGGGATTAAATTAAACTGATTGTTTTGGACATCCCTGAATAATAATAGGTATGTTGAAGTTACATTGTTCATTTCTCTAAGAAAGGTGAACAAAACTGATTTAAAAGTTTATACATGGTTAATTTTTAAATATATCCCCAAATAGACACACAAAAAAACATCAGTCATTGACATTTTGGTAATAATAAAACTTCAAATGAGCTTAATGTTCATTTTTTGGAAACACGAAACCGGTTCCTAGAATGGATAGCAATTATGACGAAACCGGAGCATTATATTTGACAAAGCCGGACTCCTTCGGCAGGCATGGGTCACAAAGAAAGTTGAATAATTTTTTAGTTCGAGTAAAATAAAGAGTCAATAATAGCTGACTTTGAATGTAAGTTATTTTTAAACAATGTTTCATTCAAAATATGTCAAATTTTGTTACCCGAGATTGCGTTTTTGTGAATATTTGTGAGCAGGTGGTCAAAAACGTACGATTTTGCCATTGGTTCAGTTGATAATCGGCAAGTGAGAAGACAAAACATAACAAACATGGCCAGAATTTATACTATAGATACCTCGGAATATGTCTAAAAAAGATTTTTGCATCTTGATAAATGTAAATAAGAAAAATATCAACATTTTTATATCGTGTCCACTTGTTGACAGATAACCGGAAGTTGACAAAACATTAGGTACCGGATCTCTTTGACCACAGTGAAGAAGTTTTTTCTTCAAATTTATGTAGTTAAAAACTTGACATGATTTATTATCAGCATAACTTGTTGCAATGTGAAATATAGGAATCACTCTCAGTCACTGAGCCTCCTGTAGTGTTACAAAAATTTACATAGCAGTTTCCAAGAAACTTAATGTCACAGTTTCTTGATATTTGGCATATACTTTCATTCTATACTTTAACCATAAGGTGTTAGTAATTTTAAGCCTGCAACCCATCCGCTTTCTTTTCACCAGAGTGTTAAAATGTTGGAACATAAATCTTCCATGGAAGACCCACATTCTGGTTTGTCTTTAATATTGTGCTATATTGTTTAAAAAAAAAAAAAACAAAAACTTGACACTAATTTTCTTTCCAAAGAAAAAATGAAAAAACTTTAATCGCTACTAAAAAAATTAAAAAAATGATATCTTTCTTGAAACTTTACTTCAGTTAAGAATGTACATGTAATATGTATTTTTTTTTTTGAAAGCAGACATTATTTTCTAACATTGAGTATGACTACATTTCAGTGTTGAACGACACCATAGATTATATGGCTGACAAACTACAAAAAGAACATAAAATTGAAGAGTTCTCACATGTGGCTGTGCCAATGCAGGTAATTATATAAATGGTCAACAATGGACATAATATACAGGTATTAGATCTAATAGAAATAAAATTTATATCCTCAAATAAAGATTGGATCTTTTGATTCTAAAGATTGCCCCCATTTTGCACACAAACAACAAAATTGATAAACATGATACGTTTCTCAATTGCATGAATTCAAACAGCCATTTAAAGTAAATAAGAAATGATCGACTTTGGCAGCTAGAAATCACTTACTTAAATTCACCAATATTTGCATCCGCTTAGTGATAGAATTCGAAGAAAAATATTATCTTTCAAATGTAGAACACTTTTTTGAAATTCAAAGGGGCTGAGGGTTTAAATACCAAAAATTTTATCACTAGTTAATTACAAGTCCTGCTTTGTGATCAACATACCTTGAATAGCACACCTTTTAATAGGTTTGTCAGTTACAGCCCTGAATGAACCATGTACATTGATAGGATGTTTACATAAGCTTAATTTCAAGAATCTTTTGGGGGCCTGGGTGGCCGAGTGGTCTAAGGCGCTGGTTTAAACACCACACAAATGATCATTAGCCGAACACCTCTCAGCTGGTGTTCAAGTACCATTTGTAATGAACAAAAAAGGGACTTCCCCAACTGTATGAGATTAGGTTTGTCAGTTACCAGCCCAAGGTTGGTCATTTCCTGCGGGTACTCTGGTTTCCTCCACCATTAATACTGACCACCCTACATGGCTCAGGTCTCGATAAAGGGCGTTAAACACCAACACACACGCAAGAATCTTTTATAGGAACCAGTAACAGTAGCAGGAAGAATATGCTGTGATGCTAATGGAAAACTAAATGCCAAGTCTGTACTACTGGAAGGTTCTAGGGATACCTCAATGGGGAGATGTATTCCACTAGATCTTACAGATCTGAAATCATACTCTCTCTTTCCAGGACAGGTAAAAACAAAGTATTGTGTTAATGTATTATTACCCCCTTTCCCCACCTGTAAACAGAGTTTGGTTTGGTTTTTTTGGGGTATATTGGAATTATTTTGTCCACATATCTGGACAGGTTTTAAAGCACAACTCCACCTTATTCCTTTATGGATTTGATGAAAACTGTGTGAAGGAAGTACATCATATCAAGATGTGCTGGAAGAAACTTCATTGCTCCAAGATATCATTCAGGAGAGATAATTTGACTTTCATTTCTTATTTCATTAAAAAAGTTTTTAAAAAGTAAGGTATTGGTATTATTCAATGGATTCTAAAATCTCCATTACAATGAGGTAATGGAAAAGAGAAAGAAAATTGTCAGCACTCAGTCACTGCAATGTCTTTCCAATGTACTAACCTTATTCTAACGAAATCTCCAATTCACATTAGTTTGACCTTAGTGCTTCATACCTACAAATTAATATGCAATGTTCCTTTACTTGCCTTATGTCGTATAGAATTATCATTAAAATGTTTTAAAATTGTTATTTGTTACTTTTGAATCCCTTCATATTTTTTAGTTGGTTGCCATGGATGGTGTTAATAATACAGGACAAAAGTTAGCAGTTAATAAGTTGTACGAGGTAATTATTTCACCCCAGACCAAAGTCAGGTGACATGTTGTTATTCTATTGGCCGCCATTTTATTCTTCCACAAATTTTGTCCGACGTTGACGCCTTATATCTCGGTAACCTAGGTGCTAGGGCGGCTAAAATTTTGCATGTGGATAGACAAATATATTATCTAGGAATTGACCCCAAAAAATTTGAAGCGATATTTACTGTTTTTGCATTATTTTTTAAAATGTGATTTAAGAGGCAAAAACCTCACTTATTTTTCCACAAAATTTATTTATACATCAAGACAAATTCAAAGTTATTGGAAACTTCAACAACTAATTATGTCTAAACTAATTTGGGGATGGTGAACAAGATGCAACTGGGGTTACATCTGCTATTGCTCACAATATAGCAATTCTAGTTTACTTTGATATATACTAGTCTTACTCAAAACACTATCTCCTTTAATATTTTTTAAAAATCAAGGCTAGGTTATCATCAATAGTCCATAGATCTGTCATGTTTGTCAATTATCTGCATATGGTGCATCATCTTATATTAACTAAACTTAAGTTTTGTCTATGGAAACATGAGCTTAACAGACAGGTCATATTCATTTATATGTATATTATTAGGATTAAACAATATAGCAATTCTAACACAAGGAATATAATTCAAAAAAGACTAAAAGAGCTCATGTAAAATATATTTCTATTATTATTTACTGTAAACTTTTTCAGGGTGTTCCTCAAAGTCTTCCAGAAATCAACATCAAAACAGAACCAGGTAAAATATTTATCAATAAATCATGAACTGGTTTAGAAAATGTGTCCATTATGCTGCCATTGGTATACCTATGGTAACAAGATTGCTACGCGTAGCCATGTGTCCCCCGCCGCCGCATAAAAGTTGTGTGGTATGTCAATTCAAGCAATACATTCTCTGAGAAACAATAGAAATGGGATGATCACCTATTAACAGTACCCTATCAGTGTGTAAAGTTTCAGCAACATCCGATCAGTAGTATCCGAGGAGTTGCACCCACAAAAATGTTTGATATGACAAAGTCCCATTTTTTGGACCGGAAAATCACAAATTTGTAAATAACTCAAAAACCGTAAATATTGCCTCAAAATTTTTTTGTATTATTATTGAGTATCTTTTACTCTATCAGCCTACAAAATTTCAGAACCCTGTGCACCTAGGTAACCGAGATATTGGATGTCCTATATTTTGACCTTTCTAACCCTGTTTCCATGGAAACGGCGGCCATTTTGAAAATTTCAAATATGGGATGATCATCTACTAACGGTACCCTATCACTGTGTAAAGTTTCAGCAACATCGGTTCAGTAGTGTCCGAGGAGTTGCACCCACAAAAACGTTTGACAAAGTCCCATTTTTCGCACTGAAAAATCACAGATTCGTAAATAACACGAAAACCGTAAATATCGGTTCAAAATTTTTTTCCGTATTATTATAGAGTACCTTTTGCTCTATCAGCCTACAAAATTTCAGAACCCTGTGCACCTAGGTAACCGAGATATTGAATGTCCTATCTTTTGACCTTTCTTCCCTGTTTCCATGGAAACGGCGGCCATTTCGAAAATTTCAAATATGGGATGATCATCTACTAATTGTACCCTATCACTGTGTAAAGTTTCAGCAACATCGGTTCAGTAGTGTCCAAGGAGTTGCACCCACAAAAAACGTGACGGACGGACGAACATTTGATACATTCTGGGACTTGTCAATTGTGGGACTTTTGAAAAACATTGTGGGACTTTCTATAATTTTTCCTGAGAATGCTACATTGTGGGATTTGGTATTATGGGACTTAATATGGACATATTTACTTGTGGGACTTACTATGTCCATATTATTTTGTGGGACTTAATATGTCCATATGAACTTGTGGGACTTAATAGGTCCATATTATCTTGTGGGACTTACTATGCCCATATTAACTTGTGGGACTTAATAGGTCCATATTAACTTGTGGGACTTACTATGTCCATATTATCTTGTTGGACTTAATATGTCCATATGAACTTGTGGGACTTACTATGTCCATATTCTATTCCTAATCATAATAATTATTTCTTAATGGTACTTTTATTTTGTTTAATAATTCATGTGATTTTGATTTGCTCAAAGTGGGCACCTTGATTGGTACAAATGAACTTTGTTGTTGTTGTTGTTGATATCAACTTGTGGGACTTAATATAGACATATTAACTTGTGGGACTAAATATAGACTTAATATAGACATATTAACTTGTGGGACTTAATATGGTCATATCATTTTGTGGGACTTAATATGGACATATTAACTTGTGGGACTAAATATGGACATATTAACATGTGGGACTTGATATGGACATATTAACTTGTGGGACTTAATATGGTCATATTAACTTGTGGGACTTAATATGGACATATTAACTTGTGGGACTAAATATGGACATATTAACATGTGGGACTTGATATGGACATATTAACTTGTGGGACTTAATATGGACATATTAACTTTTGGGACTTAATATAAACTTGTGGGACCTAATATGGACATATTAATTTGTGGGACTTAACATGGACATATTAACTTGTGGGGCTTAATTTTTATTGCAATGATGGATTTTATATATGAAATAAATAAACTGTTAACACAAAGACATGTCTCGCCTGTCGCAGCTGGACACAGTATAAAATGAAGTTTAATAAAAATGCAAATGTTATAAGTGACAACAGTACTGGCAATTACTCAAGAAATTGATCTGTGTTGATGCAAATGCAACAGTATACCAAATATCAATGGTGTACCATTACTTGTTCACATAAAACAGACTCAGATAAACATTAACATTTAGCCAATTGAGTATAAAATCTCAGTAGACTGTGACTGCAGGAGCATATAGATGAAATCCTCTTGAAATTGATCTGTACTGACGTTAATACAACTGCATACCAAATATCAATGGTTTACTACAACTGCTTCATGTTAAACAGACATAAGAAAAAACATTAAAATTAAGCCAAATCAGTATAAAATCTCAAAGTCACTAGACCGTGACTTCAGGGGCATACAGACAAAATTCCCTTAAAATTGATCTGCACTGATGCTAATGAAACTGCATACTAAGTATCAATGATGTAACATAACTGCTTCATAGAAAAAAGGTTAACATTGGCCAAATCAGTATAAAATTGCAGAGTCAGTAGACTGTGACTGCAGGAGCATACAAATGAAATGCTTTAAAAACTGATCTATACTAATGCTATTGCACCTGCATACCAAATTTCAATGATGTACCATAAGTTGGTCACATAACACAGACTTAAGCAAAAACTTTAACAATTGTGGACGCCGCCACTTTCACTTGAATCACCATCCCTTAGTCTAAACTTTAGCAACATTCATCACCGGCGAGACAAAAATGAGGTGCATACAGTCATGACAGTGTTCAAAATAAATAAATAAGTGGAACAGTTGTCTGGTACACTTCATTTTTTTAAATACCATTTTAAAACTCAGTACTCAGTAGCAGTCGTTATGAATTACTCAGATCAATGTATTCTGTATAACATTTCCATTACTTGTATACTTGCCAGCGGCCACCCAGCAGAGCAAATAATTATTCAATTTTCTTCATATAAATTAGGAAAAAGGAAAAAACAATAAAGAAATGTTTAAACTTGATAACCATAGAAACTTCTTTCAAATACCAAATTTAATTTTGGCAAATGGTGTCATAAATTCTATTGTTGGTTCTTATTGTGACAGTTTTATAGTTTGTTGAAATTGTTAACAGTTACACTTTTACATATTCCTTCTTTTTCAATTATTGCATTCATTGAATTTGTATATAAATCTGCAGCATAGATTACTTAAAATAACATTGTCTTCATTTTGTAATAGGTATTGTTTCTTTGATAGTTAATCTGGCCACTCCAGGGTTTTGACTTCCAAAAGCACATGCACTATCTTGTATGATATATTTTTCATTTCCTATTTTACTTGTTTTACTCATACAGTCATTGACAGTATGGAATGAATAAATTTAAAAAGAGACTTAAAGAAGAAACCAGTATTTTATTACTAATAATAGCATGATTTTCAAGCATCTGAAATACAAGTAATGAAACTTTTTGATTAGCCATTGTCAAGTAATATTGAGTATATTCAGTAAACCACGAAGTCTAAGTTTCTGACACTCCAGAAAATTCAGTAATTTCTTTTATAACACAAGAGTTGACACTAAAGTATGTCTCGCCTGTCGGCGCCATCACAGAACTCATTGAAGGTCTAGTGGGCCTTTGGAAAAGTTAAGGTCAAGGCCATGTGACAGGTGACAGAATTCCATTTAACCATCACAAAAATGTCTGAAGTGTGTTCTAGATACCATAGTTATTGAGAAACAATGAAAAAAGACCAACATTAACTAAGTCATTCAACCATGAAAATGGGGTCAAAGTCACATTACATGGTGACGTCAGTTGTGTATACCATAATTCCCAAATATCAGATGCCTATAGCTATAATATT
Organism: Arcuatula senhousia; assembly: GCA_963971305.1. Taxonomy (NCBI): domain Eukaryota; kingdom Metazoa; phylum Mollusca; class Bivalvia; order Mytilida; family Mytilidae; genus Arcuatula; species Arcuatula senhousia. The sequence goes on from OZ020304.1 coordinate 55,573,068, forward strand.
ATACTTTTCACTTAACTCATTTTCCACCCAAAAATCATCTAAGTTCACAAAGTCACTGAACCATGAAAATGGGGTCATGGTCACACAACATGGTGCCATTTGCGTAGACCATAACCTGTACTGTCTGTATACCAAATATCAGATGCCTAGCTTTTATACTTTTCTTGGAATTCATTTTCCACAAAAGTCTTACATAGGGGTTTTTTGGCCCGAAAAAACATCTAAGTTCACAGAGTCGCTGAAGCATGAAATTGGGGTCAGGGTCAAACGGCGTGGTGCCAGTTGCGTAGACCATAACCTGTACTGTCTGTATACCAAATATCAGATGCCTAGCTACTATACTTTTCTTGTAATTCATTTTCCACAAAAGTCTTACAAAAAAGTTTACGCCGTCGCCGCCGCCGCTGGAAAGTAATACCTATGTCTCGCCTTCAGCGACTAAAGTCGCAGTCGAGACAATAAAACCATTTACATAAATACAAGCTTATATCTAGTCAAAATGATTATCACAACAAAATCAATTAATTAATTACCTTTCCCTGCTTTCTTAAAATTGCAAAAATCTTTAGTAGGATAAGCACACAAATTGGCCCCCATAATTTGGCATATTTTGCTTATTGGGAATAGCTCATCACACTTGATTGATTTTGCATTTAAAAAGATGAGTTTCGATTTTTAGAAAATACACTAAATTGCTTAATTACGCAAAAGTGAACATATATATAAAACATAAAACATAAAACATAAAACACAAAACAGTTTGAGGTTACATGAACTGTAGGGAATTTTTGTTTTGTTTTTTTGTATGGTCTGTCTTAGAAGGGCAAGTCCTAGTCCTTATTGTTCTTTGAAGTAATTTTTCTTTAGTTGATCAATTTCACCAGTCGACCATCTACATCTACTTGTACTCTTATCTTTAATTTTAGCAGGATGCTCATCTTCCTCTTCCTCATCACTGTTATCTCCATTGTCTTCTTAGCTTTTAATGTCAGGGTCCTTCTTTCTTCATTTTCTGGATGACATCCTATACTTATCATTAACTTCTTTATTATCCCCTCTGCCCTTAATGCTCTTTAATATCAAATCTAAAAAGTATCAATTAAGAAATACATCAGGTGATTTGCTGACTTTTTTTGTTACTTACATCATCTAAACCATCTTTTTTTCTTACTTATATAACATGATTAAAATATGTTTTAAATATATGTATGATTTGATTCCATGATTGAAAAAAAGTAATAAAATTCGTGAAAATTGAATTTGTAATAAAATAAAAGACTTAAAATTTTTGGGATTTTTTTTGACATCACTAAGATAGCAACTGGTGCATTTACAACTCTCAAAATTACTTACCATTTAAATCACTATCATCCAATCCTTTCTCTTTCACTTTGGGTGACAAATTCATGTCCTTAAGATACATGAGTTTTAACCCTCTCGATAAATGTTGACCTTTGCCTGTAATGATTTGAATGGACAGCCTGGGTGTGACCTAAAGGGTCACAGGCCCACTGGATTTCAGTATCATTCATATTGAGCACCTTTAAAAAAAAAAGAAATTTAATTAAAATACATGAAAAAAAACATAATGTCATATAAATGCAATAAATATAATTATTATACTTCAGTAGATTTTTTCTATATAAAATGCAGGTAAACATTTTAACTATTACATCTTGAATTTGGTAAAAGTACTACATGTACATGTGTATTTCCCTAGGGTTATAGTAAAAACTATTTCGCGGGGTTTTTGTATGATTGGCAGTAGGCATGGCTGGAGTATAACTGTATACAAGGTAAAGATTGAGCAGTAGGCGTGGCTTTAGTTACGTTGTTTACCGATTCAGTATAATAAAACAATTGTTTACTGGTCATTCGGAAAACAGTACATAAGCGCCTCGTGAAATAGTAAGTACATGTACCTCGTGGAAACAAATGTACTGTTTCCCTCATGATCAGTCAACATTTGTATAATATAAGGTCTAGCTATGACCTTGAACTCTCCCACTGACAGTTAATTGTAATTTACTTGCCAGAATCCTGACCTTAAGCATTTTACTCTATATCGCTATGTATCCAATACATGCACTGTACAAATTTTGTTAAAAATTTCCTTGCCAAACGAATTTTTAATGGCATTCATCCAGACAAGACAAAAGGTAATTTTATCCTGACTTTGTCTTAGAACATTGTTGCTTTGTGTTGATACTGAACCCTTTGTGTGTAATGACAGGGAAATAATAAAACCTGGTTCAACGCATCATTTCTGTTCAAATGCCTGTAGCAAATCAAGACCATTACAATCTCCAACTTATTCAGTATGTTTTTCCTTGTTTTGTATTGTCTATCTGGATGATTGAGATTTGTCATGACAGTTCAGTTATTTTGTAATTACCTTCATATATAATAGACTAAGAAAATAATAAATGTAATAAATGATCACTATAAAACTGCATTGATGTAGCTTTTAAAGATATATTTGAGAGAAAAAAAAGTAAAATGACCAACCTGTGAGAGGGTTGCAGTATACTTCCGTAGCAATACACTTGTAATCTGGTCTGGGCTTTCTTGTCCTACTTTTGCTGAAACTTGCTTTAAAGAGTCCTAATTCTTGCTGCTGTTATTCCTTGAAAAAGAAAATCATTCTTAACTACTAAACTGGATGCATTTTAAAAATAGAGGTGCCATGAAGCCTGAATTGATCACCTGGTACACTTTTAATCTAATCTGTTGTGAAGATTTTCAAAGTTGCAATCTCAAATACAAATTAAAAATCCACAGTACTTAAGGGGTCCTAACACCAACATAGCTAGGTCATTGAACGGATCCTTTGTTGACAAAGACCTGTCTTATCATTCTGCAAAACATAACCTTATGTGGCAAATTTTTGCTAAATACTATGGTAATCGAAATATTTTCAAAAGATGACCAATGTTCTATTTTTTGCAACAGTGGTTATATTTTTTGGCTAATCAAAATCCAAATGGTTATTTTGTGCAACATCCTATGGATTCCCAATGATGCCAGGGGCACCAATAAGGCCCCAACATTAAGTGAGTTGACCTAAAAGCAATTCCAGGAAAAGCAGATTTTGACCGTTTTTTTTTTTTTTTTATTATTATTCATTTGTATGTGAGAAATTATATTTTATATCAATATTTTTATCAAGGAAAGTGAGCTATCCTAAAGCATTTATTTAGCCTTTTTGGATAAGGTTAGTACTGTGCAGTTTCAGAACAGATTTTTTGGCATCAAAAGACAATTTTTGTCTCGCCTGCGACGAATAGTCGCGGAAGGCGAGACATAGGTATTACTTTCCGGCGGCGGCGACGGCGACGGCGGCGGCGTAAACTTTTTTGTAAGACTTTTGTGGACGATGAATTGCTTGAAAAGTATAATAGCTAGGCATCTGATATTTGGTATACAGACAGTTCAGGTTATGGTCTACGCAACTGTCACCATGCTGTTTGACCCTGACCCCATTTTCACGCTCCAGTGACTCTGTGAACTTAGGTCTTTTTTCAGGCCATAAACTTTTTTGTAAGACTTTTGTGGACGATGAATTGCTTGAAAAGTATAATAGCTAGGCATCTGATATTTGGTATACAGACAGTTCAGGTTATGGTCTACGCAACTGTCGCCATGCTGTTTGACCCTGACCCCATTTTCACGCTCCAGTGACTCTGTGAACTTAGGTCTTTTTTCAGGGCGTAAACTTTTTTGTAAGACTTTTGTGGACGATGAATTGCTTGAAAAATATAATAGCTAGGCATCTGATATTTAGTATACAGACAGTTTAGGTTATGGTCTACGCAACTGTCCCCATGCCGTTTGACCCTGACCCCATTTTCACGCTCCAGTGACTCTGTGAACTTAGGTCTTTTTCAGGCCGAAAAACTTTTTTGTAAGACTTTTATGGAAGATGAATTGCTGGAAAGTTATAATAGCTAGGCATCTGATATTGGGTAAACAGACAGTTGCGGTTATGGACAACGCAACTGTCACCATGCTGTTTGACCCTGACCCCATTTTCACGCTCCAGTGACTCTGTGAACTTAGGTCTTTTTTCAGGCCATAAACTTTTTTGTAAGACTTTTGTGGACGATGAATTGCTTGAAAAGTATAATAGCTAGGCATCTGATATTTGGTATACAGACAGTTCAGGTTATGGTCTACGCAACTGTCGCCATGCTGTTTGACCCTGACCCCATTTTCACGCTCCAGTGACTCTGTGAACTTAGGTCTTTTTTCAGGGCGTAAACTTTTTTGTAAGACTTTTGTGGACGATGAATTGCTTGAAAAGTATAATAGCTAGGCATCTGATATTTAGTATACAGACAGTTTAGGTTATGGTCTACGCAACTGTCCCCATGCCGTTTGACCCTGACCCCATTTTCACGCTCCAGTGACTCTGTGAACTTAGGTCTTTTTCAGGCCGAAAAACTTTTTTGTAAGACTTTTATGGAAGATGAATTGCTGGAAAGTTATAATAGCTAGGCATCTGATATTGGGTAAACAGACAGTTGCGGTTATGGACAACGCAACTGTCACCATGCCATGTGACCATGACCCCATTTTTATGCTCCAGTGACTCTGTGAACTTAGGTCTTTTTTCAGACAGAAAACTTTTTGTAATACTTGTGTGGACAATGGATTGCTTGAATAGTATAATAACTAGGCATCTGTTTTTAGGTATACTGACACTTTTTGTGTTTATATCAAGAAATGAAAGCTTAGGTTGTTGATTTTAGCGATGGTGCCGGCAGGCGAGACATACTTTTAGTGGCCACACTTGTTTTTGGTTATGTTTGTTGGTGTTAAATGCTGTTTCAATGGCCAGGGTCATATGAGGCGGTCAGTTTTAATGGAGGAGGAAGCCTTTTCTACCCAAGTAAACCACCAAAAGTGTGCGAGTGATAGTTTTTAACATCTTTTATCTATGCATCTGGGTTATGTAGGGCGGTCAGTTTTAATGGGGAGGAAACCTGAGTACACAGAGGAAACCACCCTCCTTGTGCAGGTAACTGACAAACCTCATTAACCACGATTTCACAGATACTCACCTTGTGTTTGAAACAGCCATTTTGTGTCTGTAATAGAAGCTTTGAACCTATTTTCAGCATCTGCGATAAATCATCCAACAAGGGCATTAAATCTGTTTGTAACTTCACTGGAACTGAAAACCCTCTCTGAAATGATAATAAAATATTTTTGAGATCTATAAGTCCCTTTTCATTTTCCTTTATAATAAAACTGATAAAAAGAAAAAAGTCACACAAAACATAAACAATGCTAAAAACCCATAAAACAAGACCTTAATTTGCCAAAGTAACACAAAATACAAAACAAAATCAAAACAAAAGACTGAAGTACCACAAAACTATACTAAGACCTATATGTCTCATAAAACCAGTCCATACCTTTGCTCAAAGTCACACAAAAAATACCAAAATCTTAAGGCCAAAGTCCCACAAACAACCCAAAACAGAATACCAAGATCATAGTCCCACAAACCACCAAAAACAGAATACCAAGAAAAAAGTCCCACAAACCACCAAATACAGAATACCAAGATCAAAGTCCCACAAACCACAAAACAGATTACCAAGAAAAAAGTCCCACAAACCACCAAAAACAGAAAACCAAGATCATAGTCCCACAAACCACCAAAAATAGAATACCAAGATCATAGTCCCACAAACTACCTAAAACAGAAGACAAAGATCAAAAAGTCCCACAAACCACCAAAAGCAGAAAACCAAGATCAAAAAGTTCCACTAACAACCGACAACAATGCCAACTTAGTAAAATTCTTGTTCACCTAATTAGAAAATACACCTTTCCACTATTTGCTGCTATGCCCCTCCCACTGATAAGAATGCATAGCAACACAGCATCCTCGGACAAGCTAATCAACAAAATGGCCGCTGCTATAGATAATGATAAGGAGAAATAGAAATTGATCATGATTTAAAACAGTTGAATAAACATATTTTAAGAGTAATAAGTAATGAAAGTCTTCACTCTGATTGCAATATACATTAAATAATTATGTTTTTTTATGTTATAAAGTAGAATCAATTAGCATGCTTTGGGTTTTATGCTATAAGTACTAGTACTGCTTATTTACCTTTTAACAATTTAGATTCGATAATAAAATTAAGATATGGATGCCTATTCTTTTTAAAGAAAAACAATTGATAAGTATAAAAACAGACTAAAAAGGACATTTTATACAAATTAATAAAAAAAAATACATTCATTATACTTAATTTATTTAACTATTTCAAGATTATAACTTAAATATAAAGACACATTTGAACACTCACAGACCTTTACATTCAGTGCAGTTTTAACAAATCTTACTGTTAAAGAATTCCCACAGTTAAATCAAAATTTAAAAGGAAGAAAAATTAAAGTCTTTGTAAATTTAATAAAACACTTGTGTACAAAACTTTATTTCAATTTACTAATAGTATTTTTAAATAATTGAAATATTTTAGTCTTTTCATGACTTAATTATACATGTATGTATTTTTTAAAAAGTACATGTATGTATGTAGGCTTTACTTATGTAAGTGTTACTTAATTTTGTATTTTAAACAATTAAAATTAATCAATTTTTAGGTTTACATTTATGATTTAATTGTTTATACCTAATTAACAAAATCCTCTTTTACTAAGTTAAAAATATCATTTTCAAATTTTCTTTTTACTTAAGCATACAAAGTAATGTTGAAATTTTACTATCTCACAAAAATATCAAGATTGCATGGTTAATTATTTAGTAATTGACATAAAAAATTAGCCTAATTTACTATAGTTTGTATAGCAAGATATCACAGCTTGACCGAGGTTATGTCGGACACCATGTGCTCTTATCTTTTGTTTACACATGTGATCAATTTACCAGATGCTATTGGCTAATCAGTAGATGATAGACAGCAGAGTGGAAAGGTGTATTGTTGTCATAAAAAAAAATGGACTTCCAAGAATGCATGATGACTGTAATAGAAAGTATATGAAGAACTCAGCACTTATTAAAAGAAGGTTAAAATTCTCTTTTTTTTTTCATAAATAATGAGATTCCTCTTTTATTTAAAATTTCAGGCTTGTGAGATTTTGATTATCCAACAAGAACACATTTTTATTCCTTGTGGCCTCAATGCTATAGATAGTAAAACTAATTAAAAGTCTCACAAATCCAAGACCAAGGTCCCATAAAATAAAAGGTCCCACAAAACAAACCAAAAATCTCAAAACTTCTAAGATAGTAGTTTTTATCTTTTTTTCTAAATTTCAATTTTGACTTCTATAGATAGTAAAAGTCAAACAAACTCAGACCAAGGTCCCATAAAAAAGTCCCACAAAACAAAAATAAAATCTTTAAACTTCTAAAAATATTTTTCTAATTTTCATTTCAACTTCTATAGGCAGTAAAAGTCTCACAAACTAAGAATGAGGTCCCATAAAATAAAAGGTCCCACAAAACAAGAATAAGATCTCAAAACTTCTAAGCATAAAGATTTTATCTTTTTTTCTAATTTTCATTTTTTTATTCTATAGACAGCAAAAGTCTCACAAACTATGACTCATTAAGGTCCCATAAAATCAAATAACTCACAAAAGAAAAAGAAAATCTCAAAACTTCTTAGCATATATTTATTTATATCTTTTTTTCTTATTTTCAATTTTGACTTCTATAGGCAGTACAAGTCTCACAAAGTAAGACCTGTGGTCCCATAAAAAACTGAAAGTCCCACAAAACAAAAATAAAATCTCAAAACTTCTAAGCATCTTCTTTTGTAGTTTTCATCTTTAACTTCTATAGGCAGTAAAAGTCTCACAAACTAAGACCAAAGTCCCATAAAATAAAAAGTCCCACAAAACAAAAATAAAATCTCAAAACTTCTAAGCATCTTCTTTTCTAGTTTTCATTTTTAACTTCTATAGGCAGTAAAAGTCTCACAAACTAAGACCAAGGTCCCATAAAATCGAAAGTCCCACAAAACAAGACAAAATCTCATAACTTCTAAGCATCTTTTTTTCTAATTTTCATTTTTAACTTCTATAGGCAGTAAAAGTCTCACAAACTAAGACCAAAGTCCCATAAAATTGAAAGTCCCACAAAACAAAAATAAAATTTTAAAATATCTAAGAAATTGCCATATACATGTAGTTATCTTTTTTTCTAATTTTCATTTTTGACTTCTATAGGCAGTAAAAGTCTCACAAAGTAAGACCTGTGGTCCCATAAAATAAAAAGTCCCACAAAACAAGAATAAAATCTCAAAACTTCTAAGCATCTTTTTTTTTCTAATTTTCATTTTTAACTTCTATAGGCAGTAAAAGTCTCACAAACTAAGACCAAGGTCCCATAAAATCGAAAGTCCAACAAAACAAAACAAAATCTCAAAACTTCTAAGCATCTTTTTTCTAATTTTCATTTTTAACTTCTATAGGCAGTAAAAGTCTCACAAACTAAGACCAAGGTCCCATAAAATTGAAAGTGCCACAAAACAAAAATAAAATTTTAAAATATCTAAGAAATTGCCATATACATGTAGTTGTCTTTTTTTCTAATTTTCATTTTTGACTTCTATAGGCAGTAAAAGTCTCACAAACTAAGACCTGTGGTCCCATTAAATAAAAAGTCCCACAAAACAAAAATAAAATCTCAAAACTTCTAAGCATCTTTTTTTCTAATTTTCATTTTTAACTTCTATAGGCAGTAAAAGTCTCACAAACTAAGACCAAGGTCCCATAAAACTGAAAGTCCCACAAAACAAAAATAAAATTTTAAAATATCTAAGAAATTGCCATATACATGTAGATATCTTTTTTTCTAATTTTCATTTTTTGACTTCTATAGACATGATAGATAGTAAAAGTCTCACAAACTAAGACCAAGGTCCCATAAAATCAAAGGTCCCACAAAACAAGAATATGATCCCAAAACTTCTAAGCATAATATAGCTGCTATCTAGTCATAATTATCAAACACCAAAATTGCATTAGAATTTACCTTTTTTAAAACTACAAGTAACCCTTGCTTTTTACTGTTTAACATACCAGTATTTTATTCTTAAGCATATAACAAAATGTCTTTGGTTATATTCATGCATTTTTTTGAGAGAAAAAAATCCCACTAATTGAAGGAAACCATTAGAATGTAAGCATTACAGCAGTAAAAACCCCTAAACATATAAGCAAACACATCAATATTACTAAAAGCAAATTCTTCTTCCATGTTTTTTTTATTTACTTGTAAACATTTGGACAAAAGTCCCATTAAGATTAAAAATACTTTTTATCAACTTTAAAACCACATGCAATATTTCCATTGCAATATCTTCTCCATTAAAATTCTAACTTACCTCACTTGCATGTTGATCTGCAACATCCATTAGAAATAATTCATCTGGACATAAAATGGCAGAGATTTCAAAGTGATCCAAGTTCAGCTTTCAACAAAGGAAAAAATCCGAGTGGTCCGAATGGATTTCAAATAAAAATTTTATGGTCTTGTCCATGGTTTGTGGTAACTGTCCATACAGTCCATCATTAAATGTCTATCAATGCTATTCTTATGTTTGAGAGACTTTACTTGTAATAATGATCACATGATAAGGAAATATGCAAATAAGGTATTATTTCTTCATTTTTTTGTGGGACTTTTTATGAAGTCCCACAATGTAAAAAAAGTCCCATAATGTATGAAATGTACAGACGGACGGACGGAGACCATTACTAAGTCCCTCCGACGCGTTGCGGCGGGGGACAAAAACAAACATGAAGAAAAAATATGTCGTTTTAGCATTGGAACATACAAATTTTGTGGAGGCTTCCCTCTGACAAGGATAAAGGATAGCAATTTATTTTTTCTTTCTTTAATATCAATATACATAATGTTATTATTTATCATGCATATGTACCTGATATCTTATATTTTTTAATTGCTTGATTTTCAGCAAACTTGGCATGGCATTGGCATAACTTTGAAAATTATAGAAATAGATGTTTCAAAAAATGTCAAAGATCACAAACTTTTCTTAAAGACATGTTTGCTTCTTAATAAAATTATTTGAGGACATACCTTATGGCTTAATGAATTGGCTGTTAGTTTAATAAAACAACTTAATTGACTGCCTTAATTTAATTGTTAGACTGTGGGATTAGTTAAAGGAAAAAATAATAAGAGCGGGTAATCAAATTTCAAGCCTAGACATTGTGTCTTCTGTGTTTAAAAGAAATTCTATGCGCAAACAATGCATGTCAATATTTTTATTGAAGACAGCAAGTGAAGTATTTCCTTTTGTTATCTATTTTAAAGGTTCAGACAAGTTAAATGTACTGATAGCCGCAGGACCATTTTCAACCTCTGATAATTTAGCCTATGAACCTCTGAATGACCTCTCGAAAGTTATATCCAGAGATAAGCCTGACATTTGTATACTGGTAAGTAGTTTATAGCCCACCATGAAAAGTTATTGGAAATAGTTTTGCAGTCTGTCTGTCTGTCCATCTGCCCCCACCTCTGCTTGATTTAAACATTCTTGGAAACCATTACTGTGGTTTCATTGTTATTCCTGGGGTATCAATTTTCTTGGTTTTTGTGGGTGGCCTTTACCCAGGAAAATTGATGCCCCACAAAAAAAGAAATTTAACATTGATTTTTATCCTGCAGTTTTCAAAATCATGAATTTATGAATTCAGGACCTGATCCTTTTTCATCAAACCAGGAAAATTGGTACCCATGAAAAAAAAATTAATTCACAGTAGTTGGATATTCATGAAAAATGTGTTCAAATATAAAGACATTGCACATAGTTTAAAATTCAAACATATTTTTATCATCATAACAATTTTATTTCATTGGTTAACATTTATTTTGTCTGGAGCATTTTCTTATACACTTGTAATTAGATATCCTTTAAAGTTTAAAACTGTCATAAAATGGTCACTTAGAATGATGGTGCCCAAAACTTTTTTCACACTCACATTTATATTTTGATACTTTTCTTACTTTTATTCAGATGGGACCTATCGTAGACATGAAGAATGACATGGTAGAGGTATGATTTTAAACTTTGAACAACAGTGCTTGACTCCTTTTCCAAAAGTGACAAAAAGGCAACCCAACTTAGTTATTGATGTTTCAACTTAATTTAGAAATTTAGATTATTTACATGTACTGGCATTTTAACTTTAATTGAGACATGTGACACATTAACAACTGAACTTAATCATTATAAATCTGACACAACAAAGTTGTGGAGGATACCGGAGTATGTTCTCTGTCTGGTCTGTTCCAGTGTTGGTCTGTGAACACAACAATTTTTATATCCTTTTACTAATTATACCCCCACTCGTAAGAGAGGGGGCTATATTGCAATCACCTTGTCCGTCCGTCTGTCCGTCCGTCTGTCCGTCCGGTTCAATTTCTCTGCTTCTACTGGATGGATTGGTTTCAAATTTGGTACACAGCTTCAGCATGATGAGATATACTTTGCCTACCCTTTCCAGGTCAGTCCATCATCTACTTCCTGTTTTCCTAGCCGACTTAGACTTTTTTAGGGGAAAAAAAAATTGAAATGTGAAATTTTTCGTAACAGATTTCTCGGTTTCTACTGGATAGATTGGTTTCAAATTTGGTACACAGCTTCAGCATGATGAGGTATACCGTGCCTCCCCTTTCCAGGTCAGTCCATCATCTACTTCCTGTTTTTCGAGCCGACTTAGACTTTTTAGGGTAAAAAATTTGAAAAGTGAATTTTTTCGTAACAGATTTCATGGTTTCTACTGGATGGATTGGTTTCAAATTTGTTACACAGCTTCAGCATGATGAGGTGTACCGTGCCTCCCCTTTCCAGGTCAGTCCATCATCTACTTCCTGTTTTCTGAGCTAACTTAGACTTTTTATGGGTCAAAAATAGACAATTTTTCGTAACAGATTTCTCGGCTTCTAGAGAAGGGATCGATTTTAAATTTGGTATACAGCTTTTTCATGATGAGTTGTATCGTGCCTCCCCTTTCCAGGTCAGTTGGTCATCTACTTCCTGTTTTCTGAATGGCCGAGTGGGGGTATGCTTAGCACGACTTAGTGCAACCCCTTGTTGTAATAGTAGTCAGGATATGTTGTTATCACTTGTAAATTTACATAATATATCACTACATATATTTGATTTATTGGCCAGATTTCACGGAGTGAAAAATCCGGGTTATATTTTATGGTGAATGTCAGACAGGGAAGAAATTTTTTGTAACACTTTTCTCAGCAACTACTTATCACAACCACTTGATATTTGGCATACTGCATCAGGGTGGGGTCCCAGTGGGATTCGATTTCAGGTCTGTTGCTAACTTACTTCTGTTAAACGAAATCCGGCCATTTTTGAATTCGACAGATTTTTAAAGGATGTATAAGTAATGGGACTTGTTAATTATAATTCATGGAGAAAATTAGATCAACCATTTGGACAGCTGGGATAGTTTTGCTTAATTGTTCTTTATTGAATATCTCTATGATTGTACAGCCATTGGTCAAATACATTAAAAAAACACTTTATACTAAAGTGATATCACACACTTTTTAGATCACCTGACCCGTAGGGTCATGTGAGCTATTGTCATCACTTGGCGTCCGTCGTCCGTCCGTCGTCCGTAAACTTTTTAAAACGTTAACTCCTCTGACACCATAAGTCCAATTGCAACCAAACTTGGTATGGTTGTTCATTAGCATTCGGTGCTTAGAACTGATGTGGGGATTTTTGATTCGTCGTAAAACATGGCCGCCATGGCTAAAAATAGAACATAGGGGTAAAATGCAGTTTTTTGCAAATAACTCAAAAACGGCTACAGATATCAAAATTCTGGCATAGGGTAAAAGTGATCAGCACCTCAAGATCTACCTACCCTGAAATTTTGAAGAAAATCCAACGACCCATGTAGGAGTTATTGCCCTTTTTGTGGATTTTTTGCAAATTTTGCACCTGTTTAGCTCAATATCTTGAAAACTATACTAGATATTTGAGAAATTTAAATTGCATATTGTTAAGCACATCAAGATCTACAAAATATGTAACAGGGTCAACGTTGTAGGACCTTTCCTTTTAGGAGTTATTGCCCTTGGAACGTCAAAATTGAGGATTTTAACTGCATTTCCTTATATTGAAAATGTGAACTCCTCTGACACTTTAAGTCCAAATGGAACCAAACTTGGTATTATTGTTTATTATTATTAGGTGTATAGAACTGATATGGGGATTTTTGATTGGTTGTAAAACATGGCCGCTGTGGCTAAAAATAGAACATTAGGTTAAACTGCATTTTTTTGCAAATAACTCAAAAAGGGTGACAGATTTTTAGACTTTGATTGAGAACAAAAGTGATCAGCACCTTTAGATCCACCATATTGTCAGATGACCCCCTTATTAATCTTATGACCCTTTCAACGTTAAATAGATTTTGCCTTATAACCTTTACTTCAGGCACTTATGTCAGGTGAGCGATTCAGGCTCCTGGGAGCCTCTTGTTGAATAAATTTTCTTATAATCTATAAAGAATTTACATGAATCTAAGGTTATAATTTTTACAAGTTTTGAAAAGTAAGGCATAAATTCAAAGTTCAAAGTTTTATTAATAAAGATGGCCCAAATTTGGACATCAAACATTATAAAGAACAATAGACAATTAGAGAAAGGATAATATCAGTATGTGTGAATCCATTCCCATGAGTGTGTTATTTCACAAACATAACAGTGTCTGTTTTGTTGATGGTTATTTTGTATGTTGATTGCCAATAGTACATTGAATTTGTTTTCATATCTTCTAAAGAAAGGAAACTGTTGACAAATAATACATTGGATTTGTTTTCATATCTTCTACAATAAGGAAACTGTTGAAAAATAACACATTGAATTTGTTTTCATATTTTCTACAGAAAGGAAACTGTGCCATGAGTTTTGAGAAAATATTTGAAACACAGTTGAATTATATAGGAACCATAACAAAAAGGTAGGTCATCATGATGCATAGTATTTTATCAGTAGCTTGTCCAGCTTGGTTTATAATACAATATTTGAACAAAAACTGATCTTTGATTTTATTGGTTTTCAAAAATCTTTTAATCTTTACAAATCCATGGCAGTACAACTTATGGTTCCATTTTTATCCCTTTAAACAGACATTTCAATTGTTTACTAGTTTACAATTTAACAGCATAATGTTATCCTGCCAAATTTAATAAGTTAAAAATCAGATATGATGAGCATTTGCAGGGTAAATACTATACATAGAGCATTGCCAAAAAAGGAATCATTTTGCAAGTCACAAAAAATGTTGGTAAGGATATCTCTATCTGTTTGTAAATAACACTTTGTATTTGTCAGCAATTATACATTTAAGCTATTGTTTAACATTTATTATACCCCCCCACTTCAAAAGTGGGGGGTATATGGTGATAGGGGTGTCCGTCCTTCCGTCCATCCGTCTGTCCTTCCGTTACACTTCAGGGTACCCATCTCTTATCCGCAACTCCTCCTAAACCCCTTGGTGGATTTTCATGAAACTTACACACAATCTTTGTGACATAATGTAGATGTGAACCTACTATTTTAAAATTTGATCAGAATGATTTTTGGGGTTTCCCATAGCAAAACATGGACTTAGTCATTCGACTACATGGGGGTACCAATCTCTTATCCGCAACTCCCCCTAAACCCCTTGGTGGATTTTCATGAAACTTACACACAATCTTTGTGACATATAGTAGATGTGCACCTACTATTTTAAAATTTGATCAGAATGATTTTTGGGGTTTCCCATAGCAAAACATGGACTTAGTCATTCGACTACATGGGGGTACCCATCTCTTATCCTCAACTCCTCCTAAACCCCTTGGTGAATTTTCATGAAACTTACACACAATCTTTGTGACACAATGTAGATGTGCACCTATTATTTTAAAATTTGATCAGAATGATTTTTGGGGTTTCCCGCAGCAAAACATGGACTTAGCCATTCGACTACATGGGGGTACCCATCTGTTATCCGCAACTCCTCCTAAACCCCTTGGTGGATTTTCATGAAACTTACACACAATGTTTGTGACATAATGTAGATGTGCACCTACTATTTTAAAATTTGATCAGAATGGTTTTTGGGGTTTCCCATAGCAAAACATGGACTTAGCCATTCGACTACATGGGGGTACCCATCTCTTATCCGCAACTCCTCCTAAACCCCTTGATGGATTTTCATGAAACCTACACACAATTTTGGTGACATAATGTAGATGTGCATCTCCTATTCCAAATTTTATCTGATTAATTTTTTTGGGGGGTGGGGGGTATTTATTTGTGAGCTGCAGCTCACAGTTTTTCTAGTTTTGAATATAATGATTTCTGATTTTGTTCATGATGATGATACAGTCAAACCTAAATTAATGGGCACCTTTATATAACAGGCGCCTGCTTATGATGGGCATGCTGATTTAATACTTTTCAAATTATTAAAACAGGAATTAAGTTGATGTTTTTAAATGCTACCAAAACGGCTGACTCTTTCCAGAACAACAAATCAAAGTTATTAAAATATCCGATGATAAAAAACTGACCAACAGAAAAAATGCTGAATAGATGGGAGTAGGTAGAACGCACTCATATAGATAACTTACATAAGCGGAAAGCCGACAAATGAATACAAATAAAGAATATTTATAAAAAACAAAACTAAAAGTATTTTCATTCTTTCATCTACAAGATCATATCCATAAACATGATAAATGAAATCAAAATAAAAGTACAAGAATAAAACTATGAAAAAATGATTCACCGATCCATGTTAGCTATGTTAACCTTTATATAAAGGGCACCCTGTCTATAGAGACCATATTTGTGATTTCCATTCTGTGCTTTTTATAAAGAGGTTTGACTGTATCTTATTTCAGTGTTGGTTGTCAGGTGATTGTGCTATGTTCCTACAGAGATATTCAGGGGTGGAAAAATTCGTAAGTCCGACGCCCGGGGCAGAGCAATTGTAGCTACGGGCATCTTTTTTTCTATAGAAGAAAGTCCGTCGGGCCTTTCTATCGAAATCAAAAACTTTATTTAATTTTATTTAACATCTGGTTTGATAGTTTTCCCTTAAATTTGTTTTGATTTTATCCTAACAACATCGAGAAAGTTACTTCCTGGTTCAGGTAAATATGCAAATTTAAATCGGAATCATTTTGGTGTTTGACAGTAACCCGTTTTGTGTTCTGATTCAAGCGCTTACTTGAAACTGAATGTTGTTTTATGAAATTTGATTGATTAGTTGATAGATTGTAACTATACTTCAAGATCGGAACAGAACAAAAGAAAGGCTAATTGACAACCATTAGGAATCTAAAAGTAAAGTTTAACTGTGAAAAAACGAATCTGAAACAATGTTAACCATTTGGAAATTAAAGGTTGACATCGGAGTGACAAGAGGAAATAGCCAATTGTCACCAACTACCTGAGCCTTATTGATTCAAGAAAGCCTATGCCCAACCTTCCAGTCCAAAGACTAAAATCTACTGACAATGAACCAATAATAAATAACCTTAACATTTTGATAACATAAACTGTTTTATTACAGATTATATTGCTAATTACAATGTGTTAATTACAATGTGAAATAAATAAGTCCACTAAATTTTAGGCCAAAATTTTATGCATACAATTTGTTGCCATACTTACCAGTAAAATAATATCTTCCTATCAATTGGGCTTTGAGTGACAACAGCCGGGCTTGGGCATTAATAATCTTAAAAAGCCCTGGGCTTGACCTTTAGGAGAAAATTTTTCCACCCCTGGATCATATTCATCATGATTATGTTTATGATTTCAGTGTTGGATGTCGGGTGATTGTGCTATGTTTTTACAGAGATATTCATCATGATTATGTTAATGATTTCAGTGTTGGATGTCGGGTGATTGTGCTATGTTCCTACAGAGATATTCATCATGATTATGTTTATGATTTCAGTGTTGGATGTCGGGTGATTGTGCTATGTTCCTACAAAGATATTCATCATGATAATGTTTATGATTTCTGATTTCAGAGTTGGTTGTCTGGTGATTTTGCTACCTTCCTACAGAGATATTCATCATGATTGTGTTTATGATTTCTGATTTCAGTGTTAGTTGTTAGATGATTGCCTTCCTACATAGATATTCATCATGATTATGATTTCTTTCAGTGTTGGTTGTCAGGTCATCGTGTTGCCCTCTTACAGAGATATTCACCATGATTATGTCTATCCTCAACCACCATTCGATTATAAAAAGCCAGATTTTAAAGTAAGTAGAATTATACATACCAACAGCCACAATTGTAATTTAAAGCACCCAGTTTGAAGCAGATAGTAAAGTCAGTCTAAAAATTAAGTAAAGTAATCTTTTTGAATGTACCTCCCTTCTATGAAGTACTGTATAGCAGATTATTTTCTTTGGGTTAAATGTTTCACATTTTTTTAGCATAAGGTTAGTGAGAAAAAAATTGTGATTTTATTTTCATGATTTTTTCAAGTGTTTGGTATATGAGTTGCGTTAGATGTATATTTTTATGCCCCGCCAACAAAGTTGGGGGGTATATAGTTTTTGGGTCTGTTCGTCCGTCCTTCCGTCCGTCACACTTTAGTTTCTGCACTTTTTTTCGACATCCTTGCACATATTCAAAAGATTTTCGGTATTTGAGTCTCCCATGATGAGTTACAGGTCAAGTTTGAGTTTCGTTCCAGTCCACTGATTTTGACTTAAATTATGGCCCTTGGACTTAGCAAATTTTGTAAAAATAACAGTTTTCCGCACTTTTTTTCCACATCCTGGCATATATTCAAAAGATTTTTGGTATGTGAGTCACCCATGATGAGTTACAGGTCAAGTTTGAGTTTCATTCTGGTCCACTGATTTTGACCTAAATTATGGCCCTTGAACTTAGCAAATTTTTAAAAAATAACAGTTTTCCACACTTTTTTTCGACATCCTTGCTTATATTCAAAAGATTTATGGTATGTGAGTCTACCATGATGAGTTACAACTCAAGTGTGAGTTTCGTTCCGGTCCACTGATATTGACTTAAATTATGGCCCTTGGACTTAGCAAATTTTGTAAAAATAGCATTTTTCCGCACTTTTTTTCGACATCCTTGCATTTAAAAAAATTTTAGTATGTAAGTCTACCATGATGAGTTACAACCCAAGTTTGAGTTTCGTTCTGGTCCACTAATTTTGACCTAAATTACAGCCCTGGAACTTAGCAAATTTGGTAAAAATAACAGTTTTATTTTATTTGCCAGCGGGGCATCAGTGTCATCTTGACACATTTTCTTGATACAATTTCTGTCATCCCCCTATATGGTAAAAAATACAGCAAAAATGTCTAACTGATTCCCTTTGGGTCTGAAGAATGAATTCTGTCTAGATGGGTGTTTAATTTATACAGGTTCAAGTTGTATAAAAACTGTAAGCAAAGTCTTGAAAACCAGTTGATTTAGACAGGTTGACAGTTTATTCAGGGTTCATTTGAGACATGATTCACTTTTCTGTTAAGAAAAGTAATAAAACATGAAGGCACTATTCACCTGAAAACTCTTGAGTAGAGTAGGGGTTTGAGATGTGGCATTCAGTTGAAACTCTTGTAACTTGGGTTCTTACTCTGGAGTTAGCCTCCATTTCAGACTGCAATCTATTCGCTTGATGTCATCAAGATTTTCAAGAGTTCCAAGAGCCAGACTCAGTGAGGGTAGAATAATGATATACTGTATAGCAGGTTATTTTCAAGGTGGTTAAATTTTCACAGACATAGGACAATTGTGAAAATAAAACTCTAAAATAAAATTTTAAAGCTTAAGGCAGATATTTTCTTTGGTGTGATTCCTATTCTTTATCAGGCTTTATAAATCACTTTTCTTTCTCGTAGAATTTTTTTTTTTAGCTAATTTACATGTAGTTTTTCATTTATGAACATTCGTCAATCAATCTTTTAGACATGTAGTTGTATAAATGCATGCAATCCATCATGCATGTCCATAGTTATTTAATTTCAATGACTTAGTTGCTTGTACATATACCCCAGTCTTAATTTCAATCAATAAGTGAATAATAATAGACAATTAAAATTTATGATTGAAATTTATTTATTAAAATCAACACATCAATTAATTTTAATTGATTACAATTTACGCTTGATTCTTCAAAAGAAACAAGAGGCTCCCAGGAGCCTGAATCGCTCACCTGACATATGTGCCTGAAGTAAAGGTTATAAGGCAAAATCTATTTAACGTTGAAAGGGTCATAAGATTAATAAGGGGGTCATCTTACAATATGGTGGATCAAAAGATGCTGATCACTTTTGTTCTCAATCAAAATCTAAAAATCTGTCACCCTTTTTGAGTTATTTGCAAAAAAATGCAGTTTAACCTAATGTTCTATTTGTAGCCACAGCGGCCATGTTTTACAACCAATCGAAAATCCCCACAACAGTTCTATACAGTAGACTCCACGAAATCGGATATCGGCTACTTGGATATATTGGCAAATAGGATAGAATTTCAAAACACCAAACCATTTCCTATTCTTTCTATATATTTTTGATCGGGAAATAGGATATCGGAACATTGGATATATCGGCAAATAGGATAGAATATTCCTCCAAAATGTTGCCATTTTGTATAAAAATCGGATATTTTTTGTATTTCAGAAGATCGTGATGACCGGAAGTTTGACATGTATAAGTTTTCACCAACATTTGCATTCAACTCTCTGTTTATGATGTATATTGTATTTACTAATAAAGATGTTTTTATTCAAATACTTGTTTTTATTTAAGCAATAAAAGATCTATCTTCTGTGTGTTTATTTTCTTGCACACCTGTCATGATCATCGTACATGCCGGAAGTCAAAATATAAATGTTTTGAAACCTTTCAAGTTGTTATTTCTGAAATCCTATGTTGGCACAGCTAATAAAATATATTTCAAAATGATATGGTGTTGGTACAAAAGAAATTTATTAGTGGTGAAGTCTGTGTATATTTAGTGAGTGGGTAACACGTAGGTCATTGAAATTACAGGTGTACTTATTACGTCATGACTGTAAACAAATCATGTGAGTTGTGTAATGCTAACATTTCAACTGACTTCCTTTATTGAAGGTTTTCAATTTTGAAACAATAGATCTATATTCCTCCACTATGATGCCAATCTTGAAAAGGATGTCTCAATAAATTTGAAATAAAATCCAAGACGATGTGTGGACAACCACATGGCTAATCAACATTTTGTAAATCACTAGTCGCCATTTTGAATATTCATGAGCTGCTATAATCTCATATTTGATTGACAAATGTAGACAAATTTTGACATCTTTATGAAAATGTGATCCTGAAATGCATTATTTTACGATTTAGATTTAGTTTGAATGAATACCATCTTTTTAAATCTCGTACATTGACAGAGAAAAAATGTTGATTCTTGTTAGAGATTAATAAATTTTCTACAATGTAAACAACAAAGATGGACGACCTCAGTAAAACACATGTTATGGAGGGAATATAAGTACACAAATTGATGAAAATTCTTTATTAATTAATAAAATAACAATAGTTCTTCACTAAATCCTTTATTCTTGCATGATACAACAAATATATAATATGATGGCATCCTCAACATGGAACACTTGGACAAGGCTTGGAGTTACGTCACCAAAACTGATATTCGATCTCTTGAAATGGCAAATCGGATATCCTGGGTAATCGGATATTTTTTCCTGACAAATTCGATATCCGATTTGGCGGAGTCTACTGTACATCTAATAATAATAAACAATAATACCAAGTTTGGTTCCATTTGGACTTAAAGTGTCAGAGGAGTTAACATTTTCAATATAAGAAATCCAGTTAAAATGCTCAATTTTGACGTTCCAAGGGCAATAACTCCTCAAAGGAAAGGTCGTACAATGTTGACCCTGTTACAAATTTTGTAGATCTTGATGCGCTTAACAATATGCAATTTAAATTTCTCAAAATATCTTGTATAGTTTTCAAGATATTGAGCTAAACAGGTGCAAAATTTGCAAAAAATCCACAAAAAGGGCAATAACTCCTACATGGAATGTTGGATTTTCTTCAAAATTTCAGAGCTGGTAGATCTTGAGGTGCTGATCACTTTTGTTCCCAATCAAAATTTTGAAATCTGTCACTGTTTTAGAGTTGTTTGCAAAAAACTGCCATTTACCCCTATGTTCTATTTTTAGCCACAGCGGCCATGTTTTACGACCAATCAAAAATCCCTACATCTGTTCTATACACCTAATGCTAATAAACAACTATACCATGTTTGGTTCCATTTGGACTTAAAGTGTCAGAGGAGTTAACATTTTCAATGTAATGAGGAAATGCTGTTAAAATGCTAAATTTTGACGTTCTAAGGGCAATAACTCCTAAAAGAAAAGGTCCTACAACGTTGACCCTGTTACATATTTTGTAGATCTTGATGTGCTTAACAATATGCAATTTAAATTTCTCAAATATCTAGTACAGTTTTCAAGATATTGAGCTAAACAGGTGCAAAATTTGCAAAAAATCCTCAAAAAGGGCAATAACTCCTACATGGGTTGTTGGATTTTCTTCAAAATTTCAGGGTAGGTAGATTTTGAGGTGATGATCACTTTTACCCTATGCCAGAATTTTGATATCTGTAGCCGTTTTTGAGTTATTTGCAAAAAACTGCATTTTACCCCTATGTTCTATTTTTAGCCATGGCGGCCATGTTTTACGACGAATCAAAAATCCCCACATCAGTTCTAAGCACCCAATGCTAATGAACAACCATACCAAGTTTGGTTGCGATTGGATTTATGGTGTCAGAGGAGTTAATGTTTTAAAAAGTTTACGGACGACGGACGCCAAGTGATGACAATAGCTCACATGACCCTTCGGGTCAGGTGAGCTAAAAAGACCATCCTCGTATATAGTGTATGCTACATGAACAAATCGCGAAAATATAACCCACGTAATTTGTGAAGTACTTTCTACTTCTAAAATCGCGAAAAATTTCCCCCCGTGAAAATAACCTGCTATACGGTAAGCTATTATACTCTACTCTACCCTAGAAGAATGACGTGAACTCATCCATACTCATTTTATTTTCAGCATATGCACATGATGTCTGACCCGTGCACAGTTTCCATCAATAATGTTGTATTTGGAATTACATCTACAGATATATTGATGCATCTGGGTGCTGAGGAAATCTCTTGGTTTGTAGAAATTTGAATATTCTATATTTTCAAAGTAGTCTGAACATATAAGAGTTACAAAGTTCAAATTTCAGAAGGAATGAGTATTTTAATCAAAGTACCATTGGTACCGTGTACTTTGAAGTTTTAATTTCTATAATTTGTATATTCCTGTAAAATATATTTCCCCATCGCTAGGGGTGTAACGATACCACTTCCCCACGATCCAATACAGACCACGATACCTGGCTCACGATCTGATCCGTATCATGTTACCTTTTACTTTCATAACTTACAAAAGACCTGCTTGTCATATCATTGTAAATCGATGGTAATGTTTAAGAAGTATAGTTTTCATGTGTTAAATAGACTGTAAACAGAAGTCTTTTCAAGCAAAAGATTTTATTTCAGTCCGACAGACAATATTTTGTGCCATTGTTGACACTGGAAGCATGCTTTTTAGCTCACCTGACCCTAAGGGTCATGTGAGCTATTGTCATCGTTAAGCGTCCGTCGTCCGTCCGTCCGTTAACTTTTCTTCAAAGATCTTCTTCTCTAAAACCACTGAAGGGATTGCATTGAAACTTGGTATACTTGATCTTCAGGATGTCCTCTACCAAGTTTGTGAATTATATACATGTTGACAAACGAACATGGCCGCCATTGCTAAAAATAGAACAGGGGGGTCAGACCATTGTTTTGGCTTATAACTCGAAAAGTATAAGAGATACAGAAAATCCGAAGCAACCTTCCTTGTTCAGCATCAAAAGCTCTACAAATCTCTAAATAGAGTCGAAGTTGTGAAACGACTCCTTATAGGAGTTATTGCCCTTTAATCATCAAAATTGACCATTTTTGCAGTTTTTGTCTCGCCTACGAAGCAGAGCGGGACATAGGTGTTACTTTACCGGCGGCGTTAACTTTTTGGAAAAGTTTTATGAGCACCTCCATATCTCAAGAACTATAGGTCCTAGGTTGATGAAACCTGGTATGCATATGCCCCAGTAGTAGCTTAGCACAGTTGCATCCCCATCTTTTGCCCTTGACCTTGATTTTCTGGTTGAGTGACTTTGACAATTTTCAATACATATAATAGCAATGGAAAAGTTTTGCGAGCACCTCCATATCTCAAGAACTATAAGTCCTAGGTTGATGAAACTTGGTATGCATATGCCCCAGTAGTAGCTTAGCACAGTTGCATCCCCATCTTTTGACCTTGACCTTGATTTTTCGGTTGAGTGACTTTGACAATTTTCAATACATATAATAGCAATGGAAAAGTTTTGCGAGCAACTCCATATCTCAAGAACTATAAGTCGTAGGTTGATGAAACTTGGTATGCATATGCCCCAGTAGTAGCTTAGCACAGTTGCATCCCCATCTTTTGACCTTGACCTTGATTTTTTGGTTGAGTGACTTTGACAATTTTCAATACATATAATAGCAATGGAAAAGTTTTGCGAGCACCTCCATATCTCAAGAACTATAAGTCCAAGGTTGATGAAACTTGGTATGGGTATGCCCCAGTAGTAGCTCAGCACAGTTACATCCCCATCTTTTGACCTTGACCTTGTTTTTTCGGTTGAGTGACTGACAATTTTCAATACATATAATAGCAATGGAAAAGTTTTGCGTGCACCTCCATATCTCAAGTACTATAAGTCCAAGGTTGATGAAACTTGGTATGCATTTGTCCCAGTAGTAGCTTAGCACAGTTACATCCTCATCTTTTGACCTTGACCTTGATTTTCCGGTTGAGTGACTTTGACAATTTTCAATACATATAATAGCAATGGAAAAGTTTTGCGAGCACCTCCATATCTCAAGAACTATAAGTCCTAGGTTGATGAAACTTGGTATGCATATGCCCCAGTAGTAGCTTAGCACAGTTGCATCCCCATCTTTTGACCTTGACCTTGATTTTTTGGTTGAGTGACTTTGACAATTTTCAATACATATAATAGCAATGGAAAAGTTTTGCGAGCACCTCCATATCTCAAGAACTATAAGTCCAAGGTTGATGAAACTTGGTATGGGAATGCCCCAGTAGTAGCTCAGCACAGTTACATCCCCATCTTTTGACCTTGACCTTGTTTTTTCGGTTGAGTGACTGACAATTTTCAATACATATAATAGCAATGGAAAAGTTTTGCGTGCACCTCCATATCTCAAGAACTATAAGTACAAGGTTGATGAAACTTGGTATGCATTTGTCCCAGTAGTAGCTTAGCACAGTTACATCCTCATCTTTTGACCTTGACCTTGATTTTCCGATTGAGTGACTTTGACAATTTTCAATACATGTAATAGCAATGGAAAAGTTTTGCGAGCACCTCCATATCTCAAGAACTATAAGTCCTAGGTTGATGAAACTTGGTATGCATATGCCCCAGTAGTAGCTTAGCACAGTTGCATCCCCATCTTTTGACCTTGACCTTGATTTTTTGGTTGAGTGACTTTGACAATTTTCAATACATATAATAGCAATGGAAAAGTTTTGCGAGCAACTCCATATCTCAAGAACTATAAGTCGTAGGTTGATGAAACTTGGTATGCATATGCCCCAGTAGTAGCTTAGCACAGTTGCATCCCCATCTTTTGACCTTGACCTTGATTTTTTGGTTGAGTGACTTTGACAATTTTCAATACATATAATAGCAATGGAAAAGTTTTGTGAGCACCTCCATATCTCAAGAACTATAAGTCCAAGGTTGATGAAACTTGGTATGGGTATGCCCCAGTAGTAGCTCAGCACAGTTACATCCCCATCTTTTGACCTTGACCTTGTTTTTTCGGTTGAGTGACTGACAATTTTCAATACATATAATAGCAATGGAAAAGTTTTGCGTGCACCTCCATATCTCAAGAACTATAAGTCCAAGGTTGATGAAACTTGGTATGCATTTGTCCCAGTAGTAGCTTAGCACAGTTACATCCTCATCTTTTGACCTTGACCTTGATTTTCCGGTTGAGTGACTTTGATTATTTTTATTACATATATTTGCAATGTTTAGGTTTTATAAACATCTTTTGATCCCAGAAACTGAAAATCCATGTAAATTCAAAATATAGTGGAAGTAAGAAAGAATAATTGTTTCTGAATGTGCCGGCAGGCGAGACATACTTTAGTGTTAACTCTTGTTGGACTATATCTTGAAAACCATTAGAGCTAGAGGAAAAGTTAGCATTGCAGAATTGTTCAGCTCATTGAGATCTACAAAAATGATCTCAGGGTCAAAATTGTCAGATCAGCCATTAAAGAGTTATTCCCCTTTAACTGTTTTTTCCATGAATTTACACTGTTTTTCAAAAATCTT
Source organism: Arcuatula senhousia (assembly GCA_963971305.1). NCBI lineage: Eukaryota > Metazoa > Mollusca > Bivalvia > Mytilida > Mytilidae > Arcuatula > Arcuatula senhousia. The sequence continues at coordinate 55,598,649 of OZ020304.1, forward strand.
CTTCTCTAAAACTACTGAAGGGATTGCATTGATACTTGGTATACATGATCTTTAGGATGTCCTCTACCAAGTTTGTGAATTATATACATGTCGACAAACCAACATGGCCGCCGTTGCTAAAAATAGAACAGGGGGGTCAGACCATTGTTTTTGGCTCATAACTCAAAAAGTATAAGAGATAGAGAAAATCCGAAGCAACTTACCTTGTTCAGCATCAAAAGCTCTACGAATCTCTCCATTGAGTCGAAGTTGTGAAACGACTCCTTATAGGAGTTAATGCCCTTTAATCATCAAAATTGACCATTTTTGCAGTTTTTGGACAATATCTTGAAAACCGTTAGAGCTAGAGGAAAAGTTAGCATTGCAGAATTGTTTAGCTCATTGAGATCTACAAAAATGATATCAGGGTCTAAATTGTCAGATCAGCCGTTTAAGAGTTATTCCCCTTTAACTGTTTTTTTTCATTAATTTACACTGATTTTCAAAAATCTTCTTCTCTTAAACCACTAAAGGGATTGCATTGATACTTAATATACATGATCTTTAGGATGTCCTCTACCAAGTTTGTGAATTATATACATGTCAACCAACCAACATGGCTGCCGTTGCTAAAAATAGAACAGGGGGGTCAAACCATTGTTTTTGGCTTATAACTCAAAAAGTATAAGAGATAAAAAAAATCGGAAGCAAATTTTTTTGTTCAGCATCAAAAGGTCCTTACAGTAGTTATTGCCCTTTAACTGTTTTTTTCTATTAATTTAAACTGATTTCCAAAAATCTTCTCTGAAACCACTGAAAGGATTGTTTTGCAACTTGGTATACTTGAAAGTTTGTGAAATTTATTCAAACTTTGGCATAAGAGATCAGGTGAGCGATTCAGGCTCCTGGGAGCCTCTAGTTTTTCCATTCATTTACACTGATTTTCAAAAATCTTCTTCTCTGAAACCACTGAAGGGATTGCATTGATACTTGGTATGCTTGATCTTTAGGATGTCCTCTACCAAGTTTGTGAATTATATACACATCGACCAACCAACATGGCCGCCGTTGCTTAAAATAGAACAGGGGGGTCAGACCATTGTTTTTGGCTTATAACTCGAAAAGTATAAGAGATACAGAAAATCCGAAGCAACCTTCCTTGTTCAGCATCAAAAGCTCTACAAATCTCTTCATTGAGTCGAAGTTGTGAAACGACTCCTTATAGGAGTTATTGCCCTTTAATTGTCATAATTGACCATTTTTGCAGTTTTTGGACAATATCTTGAAAACTGTTAGAGCTTGAGGAAAAGTTAGCATTGCAGAAATGTAAAGCTCATTGAGATCTACAAAAATGATTCAGGGTCAAAATTGTCAGATCAACTGTTTAAGAGTTATTCCCCTTTAACTGTTTTTTTCCATTCATTTACACTGATTTTCAAAAATCTTCTTCTCTGAAACCTATGAAGGGATTGCATTGATACTTGGTATGCTTGATTTTTAGGATGTCCTCTACCAAGTTTGTGAAATATATACACGTCGACCAACCAACATGGCCGCCATTGTTAAAAATAGAACAGGGGGGTCAGACCATTGTTTTTGGCTTATAACTCAAAAAGTATAAGAGATAGAGAAAATCTGAAGCAACCCTTCATGTTCAGCATCAAAAGCTCTACAAATCTCTCCATTGAGTCAAAACTGTGAAACGACTCCTTATAGGAGTTATTGCCCTTTAATTGTCATAATTGACCATTTTTGCAGTTTTTGGACTATATCTTAAAAACTGTTAGAGCTAGAAGAAAAGTTAGTATTGCAGAATTGTTAAGCTCATTGAGATCTACAAAAATGATTTCAGGATCTAAATTGTCAGATCAGCGGTTTAAGAGTTATTCCCCTTTAACTGTTTTTTCCATGAATTTTAACTGATTTTCAAAATCTTCTTCTCTGAAACCACTAAAGGGATTGCTTTGAAACTTGGTACACTTGATCTTTAGGATGAGTCTACCAAGTTTGTGAATTATATACATCAAAAGCTCTACAAATCTCTCCATTGAGTCAAAACTGTGAAACGACTCCTTATAGGAGTTATTGCCCTTTAATTGTCATAATTGACCATTTTTGCAGTTTTTGGACTATATCTTAAAAACTGTTAGAGCTAGAAGAAAAGTTAGTATTGCAGAATTGTTAAGCTCATTGAGATCTACAAAAATGATTTCAGGATCTAAATTGTCAGATCAGCGGTTTAAGAGTTATTCCCCTTTAACTGTTTTTTCCATGAATTTTAACTGATTTTCAAAATCTTCTTCTCTGAAACCACTAAAGGGATTGCTTTGAAACTTGGTACACTTGATCTTTAGGATGAGTCTACCAAGTTTGTGAATTATATACATCAAAAGCTCTACAAATCTCTCCATTGAGTCAAAACTGTGAAACGACTCCTTATAGGAGTTATTGCCCTTTAATTGTCATAATTGACCATTTTTGCAGTTTTTGGACTATATCTTAAAAACTGTTAGAGCTAGAAGAAAAGTTAGTATTGCAGAATTGTTAAGCTCATTGAGATCTACAAAAATGATTTCAGGATCTAAATTGTCAGATCAGCGGTTTAAGAGTTATTCCCCTTTAACTGTTTTTTCCATGAATTTTAACTGATTTTCAAAATCTTCTTCTCTGAAACCACTAAAGGGATTGCTTTGAAACTTGGTACACTTGATCTTTAGGATGAGTCTACCAAGTTTGTGAATTATATACATGTTGACCAACCAACATGGCCGCCATTGCTTAAAATAGAACAGGGGGGTCAGACCATTGTTTTTGGCTTATAACTCAAAAAGTATAAGAGATAGAGAAAATCCAAAGCAACTTTTCTTGTTCAGCATCAAAAGGTCCCTGTAGGAGTTATTGCCCTTTAACTGTTTTTTTTTCTATTAATTTAAACTGATTTCCAAAAATATTCTCTGAAACCACTGAAAGGATTGTTTTGCAACTTTGTATACTTCAAAGTTTGTGAAATTTATTCAAACTTTGGCATTAGAGATCAGGTGAGCGATTCAGGCTCCTGGGAGCCTCTAGTTTATCTTCCTACCAAAGATGGATACGACATTTTTTGGATTGGATTGGAATCGCGTAGTCAAACACGGTATCGATTTCCGGATCGTGGGATAAAATATCCTGATGCACCGGTGCATCGGTTAATTGTTACACCCCTATCCATCGCACAGGTGACTAAAGTCATGTGATACATAAAATGTAGTCTTCAAATGGTTATGAAAAATATAGCAAATACTATATCATCGATATAAAACGAAATAAATAAACAAATAAATTTTAATAAGTTAGCTAATCAAGGTAAAGAGTTGGCATTGTACAAATTGACACTTTTTGCAATATTTAACAATTAGACAAATAGATATTTTAAGACATAGGGGAGTATTACAACTGTTAAGCCAGCTAGCATTGAAACCCTACATAATCTTTGTTTCAGTAATCCACCATCTTCATTGGACAGACTTGGAAGGCTTGCCCAGCACATCATTACACAACACAGGTTTGCTTAATATAGAAATGTGCAGTGCTATTACACAGAAAGATTTATCCTTAGATCTGAGAATATAAGTGTTTTAAGCAAAATGTGAAACTATATTTTCTTCAAATCTAACAACATATTTTTTAGACAATTTTTTTAATGTTTCTTTTTTAGCTCACCTGGACCGAAGGTCCATGTGAGCTATTGCCATCACTTGGCGTCCGTCGTCGTCGTCCGTCGTCGTCGTCTGTCCTCGTCCTCGTCGTCGTTAACTTTTCTTTGAAAATCTTCTCCTATGAAACTACTGAAGGGATTGCTTTGAAACTTTGCACACTTCATCTATGGGATGTCCTCTACCAAGATTGCACAAATGGTGACCGCCGTCCAAACAACATGGCCGCCGTTACTAAAAATAGACTACGGGGGGCAGACTACTGTTTTTGGCTTGTAAATCAAAAAGTATAAGAGATATATGAAATCTGATGCCACGCTACTGCTTCAGCATCAGAAGCTCTACAAAAGTCTCAATTGAGTCGAAGTTGTCAGATGACCCCATATAGGAGTTACGGCCCCTTAAAGGTGAAAAATAGCATTTTTTCATGTTTTTGGCCTATAGAATGAAAACTATTACAGATAGAGAAAAGCTGTTGCTTGCTTAAATGTTCAGCTCATTTAGCTCTACAAAAGTCTTCATAGGGTCGAAGTTGTCAGATGAACCCTTATAGGGGTTTCGGCCCCTAAAATAACGTTTTTTCATATTTTTTGCCTATGGAATGAAAACTATAGCAGATAGAGAGAAGCTGTTGCTTGCATAAATGTTCAGCTCATCAAGCTCTACAAAAGTCTCCATAGGATCGAAGTTGTCAGATGACCCCTAATAGGGGTTACGCCCTGTTAAATGACGTTTTTCCATGTTTTTGGTCTTTTGAATGAAAACTATAGCAGATAGAGAAAAGCTGTTGCTTGCTTAAATGTTTAGTTCATTTGGCTATACAAAAGTCTCCATAGGGTCAAAGTTGTCAGATGACCCCTTATAGGGGTTACGGCCCCTAAAATAATGTTTTTCCTTTTTTTTTGGCTTAGTGAATGAAAACTAGCAGATAGAGAGAAGCTGTTGCTTGTTTAAATGTTCAGCTCATAAAGCTCTACTAAAGTCTCCATAGGATCAAAGTTGTCATATGACCCCTTATAGGGGTTACGTCCCCTAAAATAATGTTTTTTCATGTTTTTGGCTTAGTGAATGAAAACTATAGCAGATAGAGAAAAGCTGTTGCTTGCTTAAATGTTCAGTTCATTTAGCTCTACAAAAGCTTTCATTGGGTCAAAGTTGTCAGATGACCCTGTATAGGGGATATGGCCCCTAAAATAACGTTTTTTTATGTATTTGGCTTAGTGAATGAAAACTATAGCAGACAGAGAAAAGCTGTTGCTTGCTTAAGTGTTCAGCTCATTTAGCTCTAGATTAGTGTTTTAGGGTTGACTCAGACCAGGTGAGCGATTCAGGCTCCTGGGAGCCTCTTGGTATGATAATCTATTGTATTATATTTCAGTTATTACCCTCTGTACCCTCCTTCAGAAGATGTCAACATTGACTATGAAGCTCTGGATACATATGGAACTCTGCCTGTTACACCTCATGTCCTAATTCTCCCTTCTGATCTAAAGCAGTTTATAAAGGTAGTATATAATAAGGGCTGTTCGATTTAAATTGATGTGGGGGAGGGGGAACACACTTTGTTTAAGGTCCCCCCAATATAAAAAAAAAATCATTGCACATCCACAAAAAAAGGCATTATAACCCCCCACCAACAGAAAAATAAAAAAAACTGCATCCCCCCGTCCAACATCAATTTTAATGGAACAGCCCTAACTCAAGGTCCATGGTTACACTTCAATAAAAATGTACATATTTGACCTATTTTTGTAGTCTTATGTACGACTTAAACAACACATAGAAATACAAAGTGTAAAGATGAACCTCAAATTGATAATGAAATAAGAAACTATTCTTGTTGTCTCGCTTGAGAAGCAGAGCGGGACATGGGTGTTACTTTACCAGCGGCAGCATTAACTTTTTGGAAAAGTTTTATGATAACCTCCATATCTCAAGAACGATATGTCCTAGGTTGTTGAAACTTGGTATGCATATGCCCCCAGTAGTAGCCTAGCACAGTTGCATCTCCATCTTTTGACCTTGACCTTGATTTTCCAGTTGAGTGACTTTGACAATTTTCAATACATATACATGTAAAAGCAATGTTAAGGTTTGATCTCAGAAACTGAAAAACCATGTATTAAAATTCAAAATATAGTGGAAGTAAGAAACAATAATTGTTTCTGATGATGCCAGCAGGCGAGACATACTTTAGTGTCAATTCTTGTTTTTATGTAAGGAGTCCACATTAAACAATTTAGTATATATAAATAAACATAATCACAAAAATGTGGGTGCATTTTTATGAAAATTAGAGATTTTTAAAAATAGGGCATCTAATGGGACATTAAATGATACCCCGCCTCGATATATTATCAATAGAAATAAATATCAATAAAATTTGATTTTTCAAAGTGGCCAATCTCAAAAACTATTTTTCAGATCATGCTCGAAATTGAACTTGACCTTGTATTTTATTGTACTAAACAGCTGTGCAAAATATGACTCAAATCCCTTGACACGTTTTCAAGTTAATGGTCTGAAACCTTCGAGGGACGGACAGACACCGAAAGAAACGGAGGGTATAACATAGTACCTCGCCACTTCGTGTGGCAGTGTATAAAAATTAATGAATTTTGCTTCCATTGTGTTGAAATTTATAATAACATGAACATGCCATAACTTCTGTCAGCCGAATAATTTTTTTTTTTAAACTTGAAATAGAAATCAGAACACACACATGCAAACATGATTATTGAATGTTTTTTTTTATTATTTCATTATTTGATGGTTAGCTCTCTTTTTGTTTTGTAGGAAATACACAACTGTTTGTGTGTTAACCCAGGGAGAGTTGCCAAAGGACAGATTGGTGGATCCTTTGCCAGAATGTCCATCAATGTTAACAGTCTGAAAAGTCAGTCACCCGTGTCACCACATACTGCTGTTCAAATCCTCAGAGTTTGAACCATTTTATCAAGAACTTCTATTTATTTATATACCAAAAATGACAAATAAAATTATAAATATGCTCTTCATATGCTCTTCAAATTTTGTTGCTGGAATTGTTTTGACTGTATGTCCTTCACAGTTGATGATTTACCATACATGTTATACTCCTGCTAAGAGACAATAGTCACAAAATGTCACAAATTTTTAACCCATCTACTGATCTCCCAATTTTTGTCACGCCTGAATAGAATAGAAAAGAATAGTTTATTAAACCAATTATGGGCCCATCACTGGGCATATATATATACATACATGAATACAATTGAAAACATCAAACATAACTTAAACAAAAGATATAGACATATTTAACCAAAAAACAAAACAAAAAGTGATCAATGAAAATAAACACATTAATTATTATCTAGTTTAGATGAAACGGAGCGAGACATAGGTGTTATTTTTTGACACCAGCATTAACTTTCAATGTTATATGAGCACCTCCATATCTCGAGAACTATAAGTCTTAGATTGATTAAACTTGTGTGCAAATACCCCAGTAGTAGCAAAGGACAGTTGCATCCCTATCTTTTGACCATGACCATGGGTTTTTTTGGTAAATGGAAATTGACAAATAAAATAAATTAAAATAAAGAAATGGAGCAGTCCCAGATAACAGCTAATACCCTCACCCATTACATTAAAATGTAAGTCATGGTGACCTAATTTTTGTACAGATGCTGGTTTCTATCCAAGATGTACCCATTGACCCTATATCATCTCTATCATGTGCAGTTGCTGAGATAACCAAAACTTTAACCTGAGTCATTCATGCAGACTATGTAGGTCAATGTAACCCTATTTTGGTACAGATGCTGGTTACTCTAAAAGATGTATCAACTGACCCAATATCATCTCACTGTCACATGCAGTTGCTGAGATATGGATCTTAACCAAAACATTAACCCCAGTTATTCATGCAGAAAATGTAGGTAAAGGTAGCCTTATTTTGGTACTGATGCCAACTTCCATCAAAGATGTCCCCATTGACCAATATTATCCTTTAATTATGTGTAGTTCCTAAGTAATTGACACAGCAAATACCATTTGGTATGTAGATAATTACAAATAGACAAACTTAAAGCTATACCCTCTTCCCAACTCTCTTGAGCTCTGGAATAAAAAAAAATGTACTTTGATTGCAATATATGACCCCCAAAAATTGCTTTTAGCAGCATGAATCACTTACCTTGTCCTTAAGCCATGCAGGTCTTACCCTTATAGGATGCCAGACTTCTAATGCCAATTTTTAGAGCTTATTGACCTAAGATATAAACAAGCAACAGCTTATCTATATCTGCGATAGTTTTCAATCTGTAAGGCAAAAACCTGAGGATAAAAAAACATTTGGCCTCCATTCTAAGTCTGTATACAGCTTTAACTATTCAAAGAAATGAAAAAAATTACCAATATAACGGCAGCTTGTAGATTTTTTAATCTTGTGCATTACAGGGCTATTTTGGTTGTTTTCTTTATTTCTGGCCTGATTTCCCGGAGTATACACAGCATCAGGGTGGAGTCCGCAACGCTGGATCTGTCACTCACCTACTTCCTGTTTACCAAAATGCTGCAATTTTTTACTTCAACGAATTTTCTTTCCATTCAAGTTGTACTATAAATAAAACATGAAAGAACTTTGTAGAGCTTAATGGGCTAAAAAAATAAGCAAGCAACATATTTTCTCTGCTTGAACTAGTTTTCATTGTACATTTATAGGGCCAAAAAGGTTCCACTGCTTTAAGGCTGTTTTATGTTAAAAATTTATCGTACACCATTGATATTTAGTATGAAGGTTAATTTCACAATCATTTTATCGGTTTGGTTCTGTAGTCACAGTCCATTCAATGACTTTGGAGATTTTATACTGATTTGGCCTATATTAACATTTTTATCTTGTGTCTGTCCAACATATAGCAATTATGGTTCACCCTTGGTATTTGGTGGTATGCAGTTTCATGAGCATTAGAATAGTAATTATACTTCTGCAATCAATTGTCTACTGACTGTCTGAGATTTTATATACTTCTTTGTCAAATGTTCATATTTTTTTCTAATGTCAGTTTTATTGTCTCCCCTGCACAAGTACAATTTTTTTTAAATGTCTGTATAATGTATATGTTAGAGGCAATAGGTATAATTAGGCATTAAGCTTAAATCCTAGGCAATAAGATAATACCTAGTCATTAGTGTTAATGCCTAAATAGAATTTGGCACTAAGCTTAATGCCTAGGATTTAGGTCTAATGCCTGATTTTTTTCCATGAAAATTATTCTTATTGCCTAACCAGATAATCTGATACATCATGAAAAGAAAATTTGAAGCTACATAATGCAGAGGTTCGATATTTTTCTTTGAATATAGTTTATCCTATAGTAACATAGACTGTATACCAATTTAATGCTCCTAGATCATCTACTTCCTGATTATCAAATTCTTAGTTTTTTATGCAGGGCCTAATTTTGGGAGTGGAGTATCACAAGTGACCATAAGCTCATATTTACTTGTTGCAAGTTGCTTAAATGTCAAATCATTCCTGCAAAGTTGAGAAGTTTTTGAAATTGCTTACAGACCAAGGACAAATACTATAGTGACGAGCTCACTTGGCCTTTTGACAGGAGAGTTAAAACAAGAGGCTCCCAGGAGCCTGAATGGCTCACCTGGTCTTGAGTCAACCCTATACATTTTAGGGGCCATAACCACTATAAGGGGTTATCTGACAACTTCGACCCTATGAAAACTTTTGTAGAGCTAAATGAACTGAACATTTAAACAAGCAACATCTTTTCTCCATCTGCTATAGTTTTCATTCTATAGGCCAAAAACATGTAAAAACGTTATTTTAGGGGCCGTAACCCCTATAAGGGATCATCTGACAACTTTGACCCTATGAAAACTTTTGTAGAGCTAAATGAACTGAACATTTAAGTAAGCTACAGCTTTTCTCTATCTGCTATAGTTTTCATTCACTAAGCTAAAAACATGAATAACGTCATTTTAGGGGTCGTTACCCCTATATACCCCTATAAGGGATCATCTGACAACTTCGATCCCATGGAGACTTGTAGAGCTTTATGAGCTGAACATTTAAGCAAGCAACAGCTTCTCTCTATCTACTATAGTTTTCATTCACTAAGCCAAAAATATGAAAAAACGTTATTTTAGGGGCTGTAACCCCTATCAGGGGTCATCTGACAACATAGACCCTATGGAGACTTTTGTAGAGCTTAATGAGCTGAACATTTAAACAAGCAACAACTTTTCTCTATCTGTAATAGTTTTCATTCTATAGGCCAAAAACATGTAAAAACGTTATTTAGGGGCCGTAACCCCTATAAGGGATCATCTGACAACTTTGACCCTATGAAAACTTTTGTAGAGCTAAATGAACTGAACATTTAAGTAAGCAACAGCTTTTCTTTATCTGCTATAGTTTTCATTCACTAAGCCAAAAACATGAATAACGTCATTTTAGGGGTCGTTACCCCTATATACCCCTATAAGGGATCATCTGACAACTTCGATCCCATGGAGACTTTTGTAGAGCTTTATGAGCTGAACATTTAAGCAAGCAACAGCTTCTCTCTATCTACTATAGTTTTCATTCACTAAGCCAAAAATATGACAAAAAAACGTTATTTTAGGGGCTGTAACCCCTATAAGGGGTCATCTGACAACTAAGACCCTATGGAGACTTTTGTAGAGCTTAATGAGCTGAACATTTAAGCAAGCAACAAATTTTCTCTATCTGTAATAGTTTTCATTCTATAGGCCAAAAACATGAAAAAAAGCTATTTTTCACCTTAAAGGGGCCGTAACTTCTATAAGGGGTCATCTGACAACTTTGACTCAATGGAGACTTTTGTAAAGCCTTTGATGCTTAAGCAGCAGCGTGGCATCTGATTTCATCTATCTCTTATACTTTTTGATTTACAAGCCAAAGACAGTAGGCTAACCCCCCTGGTCTATTTTTAGTAACGGCGGCCATGTTGTTTGGACGGCGGTCTCCATTTGTGCAATCTTGGTAGAGGACATCCCATAGATGAAGTGTGCAAAGTTTCAAAGCAATCGCTTCAGTCATTTCGGAGGAGAAGATTTTCAAAGAAAAGTTAACGACGGACGACGACAGACGCCAAGTGATGGCAATAGCTCACCTGGACCTTCGGTCCAGGTGAGCTAAAAAGATACATGTACAGTGTTTTTCTTCCTCTACATGCAGTTTTGTATCAAACCATAGACAAATAAATAATAAAGGTTACTGTATACCAACATTTACAAGTATATTTTTGTATATATGGACCAACGTAACTAATTAAACTGTAACTTTGAGGCAGACAAAAATAGTCCGTATTATCACGTGACTAGTACCAAGTTTGGGATATTATTGCACATTGAATACTTCATGGAATTACAAAAGGATGACTGTTCTGAAAAGCTAATTTAATATGGAAAGAAGAATGATTGAAGCCATCTTCACAAGAAAAGACTCCAACTTAAAAAAATGACTTCCATTAGAGATGCATATTTTTGGACTATTTGCTGCTGACGTCATCATAATATTCACGTTTTTCGGGGTTTGGCAAATTCCGGAAAAACTAATCTGGCTTCATCCCCCGATATTGAAACTGACATAAGAAGAGTTTATCAGCTTTAAAATGAGATACTACACATGTCATAAATATTTACAGAATTAAAGTTACGAGAACAAATGTTAGTATTGTCGCCTATGGAATTTCATTTAGTACCATTGAGCCAGTTGATGATTTTAGCCTGTCCACAATTTAGCATGTGCCTAGAGTTATCCCCCTTTATACGATGGATAAATTGTTTGGAAATGCAAACAAATTAGGTTAGTTTCTTCAATTTAAGTAATTTAAAACTTTAAATAGTACTAAAGGCATTGATATTGTACCACATACTCATTGTTTTTACACGACAAGTGTGTCAAAATGCAGTAGAACGTCTACTTGACTGTGTTGTATACACACGATGTCATGATCAGGTGTTTGTTTTGATTATACTTTGTGTATTTTCAGTCAGTATTGCTGTTTTTGTTAATCAAAATTGTTAAAACACACTCACAAAAAAAAATGTAATAAACAGTTTGATTTAACATATGATCAGAACACTGACATAAGGCAATTTACATGTAATTAAACATTTTCATTTTTGCTATTTGTTTATGCATGTACTTGTTTTGATGTTTTACATATGTTAAAAAGGGTTGACATTTACTTACTAAATACATGAAATAGATAAAAAAAAACAAATGCAAGAGAACAGACATAAATAGTGTTATATAAGTATAGTCATAATGAACGATACATGTACTTATGTATGTACATGTATGCGCTTGTTTGAATTATGGTTATATTCACGACCTATGAAACCGGTTCATTTTCTTAAACTATTGTCTTCATGTTAAACCTTCTTCGGGTTTATTATGTCTAGTTCATGTTGAAGCATTATTTTAAAAGATGTTCATGTTTTTTTAGTTCAATGTAGACAAATGACTGACTGGTGTCAATAGCATGCCTTAACATTTATGACATATTTTTTTCAGTTCACTTTATTTACAAGAAAGAGATAGCAAATGGTAAACACAGGCTTGGCAAGGCTTCAATCAGCTAATTTGGTCATGAAATCATTGTTTAAGATGTGCTGCTAAGATGATTTGGCCTCAAACAATATTTTTTGGATGGTGAGTTTAAATTAAATCAATCTTTCGCTCATTAAGAGTGAATCCGGACTTTGGTTGCTATGTATTTTTACCACAATGGAATCGCTTGGATACATGAAACAAAATTACTATTTATTTAGCTTGTCATGCACATAAGATGTTAAATTGTAAAAAAAAATATGAACACAGCCATGAACAGAACTAATGATAGTTAAACGACATCAGAATTTGTACAATAACGTTGAGTTAATACGCTATATATTTGTGGTCTTTTTTATCAAAACCATGGAAAACACTAAAATGTTAACCATAGGATTATTATTTGACCGATTTTTAAAATTTAACCCTCATTATAATGGCAAATAGATTAACTCTTTGTTAAAAAAAACATTTTATATGCATAGTTATTTCTAAATTGAATGTGTCTCTTGAATTTGGACCAACTTTAAATAAAGATTGTGATTTTTGACAAAAATAGCTTAAAAACACCCAAAATTTTGGTTCATATCATGCACTTATGGTGATAAAGATATGTTTATTGTTCTTTTTTCAACTCCTTATAGCTGTTAAAGGCACAATAGGTAACTTTAATCTGTTTCATTGACATCTGACAGAAAATAAAACAGTCATTATAAGAAAAATGCCTATGTCCAAATTTTGTACATATTTGTCGCAATTTGCACACATATGCATAGATGGTTTTAACGCAATATATTCTGTTTCTTTTTTCAGACTATAAAGAAATTGTCCAGAACCACTGCTGAGATACTAAAGAATGAATTAAAACCCATTTCATATGAATTTTTGACATTGAATACCTCAATATGGACCAACGTAACTAATTAAACTGTAACTTTGAGGCAGACAAAAATAGTCCGTATTATCACGTGACTAGTACCAAGTTTGGGATATTATTGCACATTGAATACTTCATGGAATTACAAAAGGATGACTGTTCTGAAAAGCTAATTTAATATGGAAAGAAGAATGATTGAAGCCATCTTCACAAGAAAAGACTCCAACTTAAAAAAATGACTTCCATTAGAGATGCATATTTTTGGACTATTTGCTGCTGACGTCATCATAATATTCACGTTTTTCGGGGTTTGGCAAATTCCGGAAAAACTAATCTGGCTTCATCCCCCGATATTGAAACTGACATAAGAAGAGTTTATCAGCTTTAAAATGAGATACTACACATGTCATAAATATTTACAGAATTAAAGTTACGAGAACAAATGTTAGTATTGTCGCCTATGGAATTTCATTTAGTACCATTGAGCCAGTTAGCTACTGAGTAATAAAGAAGCATTTAGATTCATTTTTTGTTGTTGCAAATATAGAGGGTTACATATTTGAATAATAAATATAATTATTAAACAAGAGGCTCACAGGAGCCTGAAACGCTCGCCTGGCCTTGATGTCAACCCTATGAAGAACTTTGTAGAGCTGAATAAGCTGAACATTTAAGCAAGCAACAGCTTTTCTCTTTCAGCAATAGTTTTCATTCTGTAGGCCAAAAACGTGCAAAATGATATTTTAAGGGTCGTCTGAACACTTTGACTCTATAGAGACTTTTGTTAAGATCTTAATGAACTGAACATTTAAGCAAGCAACCACTTTGCTTGATCTGCTTAAGTTTTCATTAAGCCAAAAACATGTTTATTTAGGGGCTGTTATCCCTGATAGGGGTCATCTGACAACTTCAACCCTATGGAGACTTTTGTAGAGCTAAATGAGCTGAATACTTAGGCAAGCAACAGCTTTTCTCTATCTGCAAAAGTTTTCATTCTATAGACCAAAAACACTATTTTTTGTCTTTAAAGGGCTGTAACCTCTATAAGGGGTCATCTGACAACTTCAACCCTATGTAGACTTTTGTAGAGCTAAATGAGCTAAACATTTAAGTGCAATTTTCTGTAAGAATCAGGCAATGGGTGAATCATGATTAAAAAAACACACGAGTTTGACTTAAAAAAACTGTTCAAAATGCTTAAAAAGTAACAAAAAATGCATTGGCACTTTTTTTAAAAGTCATTAATTTCATTAATTTGAGATATATTTTGGTTGAAATGCATATATAATTTCAATTTAAGGGAGTCACTCTGTCAAGTCACACTAAATTCCTATCATTTTAACATAATCATGATTCAAAGTTTTTAAATTTTGCCTGATTCTTACAGAGAACTGCACTTACGCAGGCAACAGCTTTTCTCTATCTGCAATAGTTTTCATTCTATAGGCCAAAAACACATTTTTTAGCCTTTTAGGGGCTGTTACATCTATAAGGGGTCATCTGACAACTTAAAGTCTTTGACCCTATGGAGATTTTTGTAGAGCTAAATGAGCTGAACATTTAAGCAAGCAACAACCTTTTTCTATCTGCAATAATTTTCATTCTTATAGGCCAAAAACACAATTTTTGGCCGGATTTCACGGAGTGAAAAATCCGGGTTATAAAATGGTGAATGTTTGGCGGGCAGTGGGCGAGGAAAAATTTTTCGTAAAAGTTTTCTCATCAACTACTAATCACAGCCACTTGATATTTGGTATACAGTATCAGGGGGGGGGGGCATTTTTGACTTTGACAGATTTTTTGGCTCTTGGATAATTATTTCTTCAGTTTGTTCCTTGGGGGAACAGCGCATTGATATTTTAAAAGGCACATGGAGAAAAGTAGTTCCATTACTTGTCATGTTCCCCAGAGGAACTTTATCAATGTTTAAAGGACATTTCTTGTAGTGTTCCGCAGAGGAACTTTTATGTCAGTTTAATGTACCCCAGAGGAACTTTTATGTTTAATGTTCCCCAGAGGAACTTTTATGTTTAATGTTCCCCAGAGGAACTTTTATGTTTAACTTGAGTTTTCTTGTAATATTCCCCAGAGGAACTTGACTGATCAATGTTTAAAATAACATTTCTTGTAGGCTCTGTTCCCCAGAGGAACTTTATGTTTAACTTGAGTTTTCTTGTAATGATCCCCAGAGGAACTATATATCAATGTTTAAATTGACATCTGTTGTAGTGTTCCCCAGAGAAACTTTTATGTTTAATGTTCCCCAGAGGAACTTTTTTGTTTAACTGAACATTTAAACAAGCAACATCTTTTCTCCATCTGCTATAGTTTTCATTCTATAGGCCAAAAACATGTAAAAACGTTATTTTAGGGGCCGTAACCCCTATAAGGGATCATCTGACAACTTTGACCCTATGAAAACTTTTGTAGAGCTAAATGAACTGAACATTTAAGTAAGCTACAGCTTTTCTCTATCTGCTATAGTTTTCATTCACTAAGCTAAAAACATGAATAACGTCATTTTAGGGGTCGTTACCCCTATATACCCCTATAAGGGATCATCTGACAACTTCGATCCCATGGAGACTTGTAGAGCTTTATGAGCTGAACATTTAAGCAAGCAACAGCTTCTCTCTATCTACTATAGTTTTCATTCACTAAGCCAAAAATATGAAAAAACGTTATTTTAGGGGCTGTAACCCCTATCAGGGGTCATCTGACAACATAGACCCTATGGAGACTTTTGTAGAGCTTAATGAGCTGAACATTTAAACAAGCAACAACTTTTCTCTATCTGTAATAGTTTTCATTCTATAGGCCAAAAACATGTAAAAACGTTATTTTAGGGGCCGTAACCCCTATAAGGGATCATCTGACAACTTTGACCCTATGAAAACTTTTGTAGAGCTAAATGAACTGAACATTTAAGTAAGCAACAGCTTTTCTTTATCTGCTATAGTTTTCATTCACTAAGCCAAAAACATGAATAACGTCATTTTAGGGGTCGTTACCCCTATATACCCCTATAAGGGATCATCTGACAACTTCGATCCCATGGAGACTTTTGTAGAGCTTTATGAGCTGAACATTTAAGCAAGCAACAGCTTCTCTCTATCTACTATAGTTTTCATTCACTAAGCCAAAAATATGAAAAAAAAACGTTATTTTAGGGGCTGTAACCCCTATAAGGGGTCATCTGACAACTAAGACCCTATGGAGACTTTTGTAGAGCTTAATGAGCTGAACATTTAAGCAAGCAACAAATTTTCTCTATCTGTAATAGTTTTCATTCTATAGGCCAAAAACATGAAAAAAAGCTATTTTTCACCTTAAAGGGGCCGTAACTCCTATAAGGGGTCATCTGACAACTTTGACTCAATGGAGACTTTTGTAAAGCCTTTGATGCTTAAGCAGCAGCGTGGCATCTGATTTCATCTATCTCTTATACTTTTTGATTTACAAGCCAAAGACAGTAGGCTTACCCCCCTGGTCTATTTTTAGTAACGGCGGCCATGTTGTTTGGACGGCGGTCTCCATTTGTGCAATCTTGGTAGAGGACATCCCATAGATGAAGTGTGCAAAGTTTCAAAGCAATCGCTTCAGTCATTTCGGAGGAGAAGATTTTCAAAGAAAAGTTAACGACGGACGACGACAGACGCCAAGTGATGGCAATAGCTCACCTGGACCTTCGGTCCAGGTGAGCTAAAAAGATACATGTACAGTGTTTTTCTTCCTCTACATGCAGTTTTGTATCAAACCATAGACAAATAAATAATAAAGGTTACTGTATACCAACATTTACAAGTATATTTTTGTATATATAGCTACTGAGTAATAAAGAAGCATTTAGATTCATTTTTTGTTGTTGCAAATATAGAGGGTTACATATTTGAATAATAAATATAATTATTAAACAAGAGGCTCACAGGAGCCTGAAACGCTCGCCTGGCCTTGATGTCAACCCTATGAAGAACTTTGTAGAGCTGAATAAGCTGAACATTTAAGCAAGCAACAGCTTTTCTCTTTCAGCAATAGTTTTCATTCTGTAGGCCAAAAACGTGCAAAATGATATTTTAAGGGTCGTCTGAACACTTTGACTCTATAGAGACTTTTGTTAAGATCTTAATGAACTGAACATTTAAGCAAGCAACCACTTTGCTTGATCTGCTTAAGTTTTCATTAAGCCAAAAACATGTTTATTTAGGGGCTGTAATCCCTGATAGGGGTCATCTGACAACTTCAACCCTATGGAGACTTTTGTAGAGCTAAATGAGCTGAATACTTAGGCAAGCAACAGCTTTTCTCTATCTGCAAAAGTTTTCATTCTATAGACCAAAAACACTATTTTTTGTCTTTAAAGGGCTGTAACCTCTATAAGGGGTCATCTGACAACTTCAACCCTATGTAGACTTTTGTAGAGCTAAATGAGCTAAACATTTAAGTGCAATTTTCTGTAAGAATCAGGCAATGGGTGAATCATGATTAAAAAAACACACGAGTTTGACTTAAAAAAACTGTTCAAAATGCTAAAAAAGTAACAAAAAATGCATTGGCACTTTTTTTAAAAGTCATTAATTTCATTAATTTGAGATATATTTTGGTTGAAATGCATATATAATTTCAATTTAAGGGAGTCACTCTGTCAAGTCACACTAAATTCCTATCATTTTAACATAATCATGATTCAAAGTTTTTAAATTTTGCCTTATTCTTACAGAGAACTGCACTTACGCAGGCAACAGCTTTTCTCTATCTGCAATAGTTTTCATTCTATAGGCCAAAAACACATTTTTTAGCCTTTTAGGGGCTGTTGCATCTATAAGGGGTCATCTGACAACTTAAAGTCTTTGACCCTATGGAGATTTTTGTAGAGCTAAATGAGCTGAACATTTAAGCAAGCAACAACCTTTCTCTATCTGCAATAATTTTCATTCTTATAGGCCAAAAACACAATTTTTGGCCGGATTTCACGGAGTGAAAAATCCGGGTTATAAAATGGTGAATGTTTGGCGGGCAGTGGGCGAGGAAAAATTTTTCGTAAAAGTTTTCTCATCAACTACTAATCACAGCCACTTGATATTTGGTATACAGTATCAGGGGGGGGCATTTTTGACTTTGACAGATTTTTTGGCTCTTGGATAATTATTTCTTCAGTTTGTTCCTTGGGGGAACAGCGCATTGATATTTTAAAAGGCACATGGAGAAAAGTAGTTCCATTACTTGTCATGTTCCCCAGAGGAACTTTATCAATGTTTAAAGGACATTTCTTGTAGTGTTCCGCAGAGGAACTTTTATGTTTAATGTTCCCCAGAGGAACTTTTATGTTTAATGTTCCCCAGAGGAACTTTTATGTTTAACTTGAGTTTTCTTGTAATATTCCCCAGAGGAACTTGACTGATCAATGTTTAAAATAACATTTCTTGTAGGCTCTGTTCCCCAGAGGAACTTTATGTTTAACTTGAGTTTTCTTGTAATGATCCCCAGAGGAACTATATATCAATGTTTAAATTGACATCTGTTGTAGTGTTCCCCAGAGAAACTTTTATGTTTAATGTTCCCCAGAGGAACTTTTTTGTTTAACTTGAGTTTTCTTGTAATGTTCCCCAGAGGAACTATATATCAATGTTTAAATGGACATCTATTGTAGTGTTCCCCAGAGGAACTTTTATGTTTAATGTTCCCCAGAGGAACTTTTATGTTTAACTTGAGTTTTCTTGTAATATTCCCCAGACATGCCAGAGGAACTTTATCAATGTTTAAATAGACATTTTTTGTAGTGTTCCCCAGAGGAACTTGATCAATGTTTAATTCTTGTATGCTCTGTTCCCCAGAGGAACTTTATGTTTAACTTGAGTTTTCTTGTAATGTTCCCCAGAGGAACTATATCAATGTCTATATTTGTTCCACATTGTGGATTTTTTTTACCCGCGGAATGTTAAGAAAACTCATTGTGTGTTATATGGCAAATGTAATATATTCCCCTGGGGAACAAACTGAAGAAACAATTATCCATAAGCGATTTTTTGCCTTTAAGGGGCTGTAACCCCTATAAAGGGTCATCTGACCACTTCAACCGTATGGAGACTTTTGTAGAGCTAAATGAGCTGAACATTTAGGCAAGCAACAGTTTTTATACGACCGCAAAAAAATTGCGGACTTATTATGGTATGATGCTGTCATCGTTGTCTGTTAACTTTTTAGTGTTTACACAACTACTTTAGTTCCAGTTATCCGATTGCTATGAGATTTTACAATGATGTTCCTTACCATAAAAGGATGAATGGGATTGATTTTGGGGGTCCCCCTTTTTTTAGCTCACCTGACCCGAAGGGTCCTGTGAGTTATTGTCATCGTCAGGCATCCGTCCGTCCGTCGTTAACTTTTCTTCAAAGATCTTCTCTAAAACCACTGAAGGGATTGCATTGAAACTTAGTATACTTGATCTTTAGGATGTCCTCTACCAAGTTTGTGAATTATATACACGTCAACCAACCAACATGGCCGCCGTTGCTAAAAATAGAACAGGGGGTCAGATCATTGTTTTTGGCTTATAACTCGAAAAGTAGAAGAGATAGAGAAAATCCGAAGCAACCATCCTTGTTCAGGATCAAAAGCTCTACAAATCTCTCCATTGAGTCGAAGTTGTGAAACAACTCCTTACAGGAGTTATTGCCCTTTAATCATCAAAATTGACCATTTTTGCAGTTTTTGGACAATATCTTGAAAACCGTTAGAGCTAGAGGAAAAGTTAGCATTGCACAATTGTTAAGCTCATTGAGATCTACAAAAATGATTTCAGGATCAAAATTGTCAGATCAGCCGTTTAAGAGTTATTCCCCTTTAACTGTTTTTTCCATTAATTTTAACTGATTTTCAAAAAGATTCTTCTCTGAAACCATTGAAGGGATTGCATTGATACTTGGTATACTTGGTCTTTAGGATGTCCTCTACCAAGTTTGTGAATTATATACACGTGGACCAACCAACATGGCCGCCATTGCTAAAAATAGAACAGGGGGGTCAGACCATTGTTTTGGCTTATAACTCGAAAAGTATAAGAGATAGAGAAAATCCGAAGCAACCCTCCGTGTTCAGCATCAAAAGCTCTACAAATCTCTCCATTGAGTCGAAGTTGTGAAACAACTCCTTACAGGAGTTATTGCCCTTTAATCATCAAAATTGACCATTTTTGCAGTTTTTGGACAATATCTTGAAAACCGTTAGAGCTAGAGGAAAAGTTAGCATTGCACAATTGTTAAGCTCATTGAGATCTACAAAAATGATTTCAGGGTCAAAATTGTCAGATCAGCCGTTTAAGAATTATTCCCCTTTAACCTTTTTTCCTTTAATTTTAACTGATTTTCAAAAATCTTCTTTTCGGAAACCATTGAAGGGATTGCATTGATCTTTAGGATGTACTCTACCAAGTTTGTGAATTATATACACGTCGACCAACCAACATGGCCGCCATTGCTAAAAAAGAACAGGGGGGTCAGACTATTGTTTTTGGCTTATAATTCGAAAAGTATAAGAGATAGAGAAAATCTGAAGCAACCATCTATGTTCAGCATCAAAAGCTCTACAAATCTCTCCATTGAGTCGAAGTTGTAAAACCACTCCTTATAGGAGTTATTGCCCTTTAATCATCAAAATTGACCATTTTTGCAGTTTTTGGACAATATCTTGAAAACCGTTAGAGTTAGAAAAAAAGTTAGCATTGCAGAATTGTTAAGCTCATTGAGATCTACAAAAATGACTTCAGGGTCAAAAACGTTTAAGAGTTATTCCCCTTTAACTGCTTTTTTCCATTAATTTTAACTGATTTTCAAAAATCTTCTCTGAAACCACTGAAGGGATTGCTTTTAAACTTGGTACACTTGATTTTAGGATGTCCTCTACCAAGTTTGTGAATTATATACACGTTGACCTACCAACATGGCCGCCATTGCTAAAAATAGAACAGGGGGGTCAGATCATTGTTTTTGGCCTATAACTCGAAAAGTATAAGAGATAGAGAAAATCCGAAGCAACTTTTCTTGTTCAGCATCAAAAGGTCCCTACAGGAGTTATTGCCTTTTAACTGTATTTTTCTATCAATTTAAACTGATTTCCAAAAATCTTCTCTGAAACCACTGAAGGGATTGTTTTGCAACTTTGTATACTTGAAAGTTTGTGAAATTTGTTCAAACTTTGGCATAAGAGATCAGGTGAGCGATTCAGGCTCCTGGGAGCCTCTAGTTTCATTTAGAAATTAGGGCCAAAAATACAACATTTTTGTTTGTTTCCACAGTAACTTTTGTTCTAGTTACCTGATTGCTATGAAATTTGACAGTGATGTTCCTTACCATAAAAGGATGAATGGGATTGATTTTGGGGTCCCCCTTTTTTTCGTTTCGAAATTAGGGGCCCAAAAGGGGCAAAAAATTCATATATCTTATTTGTTTCCACCATAGACCTGTATATTATATTATGTTTATATACAGGTCTATGTTTCCACCACAACTTTGGTCCTAGTTGGCCTATTGCTGTGAAATTTGTCAAGAATGTTTCTTACAATAAAAGAATGAACCTGATGAATTTTCATGCCCCTCATTTTCCCCGTTATGTAGTTAGGGGCCAAAATCGAGACTTTTTATATTGGTGGTCCGATTTAAAAAAAAAATTTGCATGTTTGTTCTCGTCAAATAGGGGATACAAAATTAAGAATGAAATTTTGCAAAATATTACGTAATTTGGGTCCATAAGGGGCCAAAATCGAAACTTTTTTATTTATGGTGCGATTTTGAATAAAAAATTTGCATGTTTGTTCTCGTCAAATATGGGATACAAAATTAAGAATGAAATTTTGCGACCCCCCCCCTTTCGTCCTATTACGTAATTAGGGTTCAAAAGGGGCCAAAATCGAAACTTTTTTATTTGTGGTACAATTTTGAAATTTATTTTGCATGTTTGTTCTTGTCAAATAGCAGATGCAAAATTGAAAATTAAATTTTGCTACTGTCCCTTTTCCCCCTGTTATGTAATTAGGGGCCAAAGGGGACCAAAATCAAAACTTTTTTACTTGTGATCCGATTTTGAAAATTTGGATTGCATTTTTGTTCTTGTCGAATAGCGGATACAAAATTGAGAATTAATTTTTGAGACCCCCCTTTTTCCCCCTATTACGATATTGCAAGTATAATTTTTTTCCATTTGCTTTTAAAATAGTTAAAATCTAATGAATTCCTTGTAAAATGTGGGTGGAAAGTCCGCTAAAGAAGGCATGTGTCAAAAACCTTTGTCAATCCACCATGGGCTGCATGTGTCCAGAGCAATTGACTATCCATATTGGGCCTAAAAGGTACAGGGTTCAACGTGTTACGGTCGTATCATGCTGCGCTCAGCGAAGCTTTTTATTCTTTAACTGCAATCGTTTTCAATCTATAGGCCAAAAACCCGAAAAATCACTATTTTTCACCTTCAAAGGGCCATAACCCCTCTTAGGGGTCATCTGACAACATCGACCCAAAGGAGACTTTTGTATAGCTTTTGATTCTGAAGAGCCTAGAATCCTTTAGATTTTTTTTCTATCTGTTCTAGTTTTCGAGTTATAAGCCTTTGAATGTGATTTTACCCCATGTTCTATTTTTAGTAACAGCTGCCATGTTTGTTGACAAATCAAAAAGCCGAACACAATTTTTAAACATCATGCCCTGATAAAATAGTTTGACCAAGTTTTGAAAAATTCCCTTCAGTAGTTTCAGAGAAGAAGATTTTTGAAAAAGTAACGGACGGACGATGGACGCATGGCGATGACAATAGCTCACTTGACCCTACGGGTCAGGTTAGCTAAAAAGTTGTCAAACTTTATTGAATGAGTGAACTTGGTCATATCCCACAAATTAGATCAAAAAATTATTTTTGAATTCTAAAAGTCAAAAAAATATTTCCAGTAGGGCTGATTTTTCTGGGTAGGTCGTAAAAGGGGAAACATTTTGGCCTCATGCTTACAACCAAATAACATGCAAGTAAAAGTAACATTTGTTAAACTAGGTGTATGAGAAAGTATTCATCTTGATACTTTTTGTTTGTTTTTTAATTCAGATTTTTATACTTTTTATGGAAGTTGTGTTTTTTTTTTAATTTCCTTTTTACGTTGTCTTCAAGTTGTAACATGAACTGTGCTAGTAAAATGATATTCTTTCCTAGAAGGTACAGTTAACCTTCATGTTCTACTCTTCTGATAAAGCAGAGGCGGATCCAGAGATTCTAAAAAGAGGGGGCCCACTGACTGACCAAATTTTTCCGCCAAAAGGGGGGGCCCGGGCCCCCCTGGATCCGCCTATGTAAAGGAGTAGGTTCGCGAACCTTCATATTCGGCCCTTAAATTTCAAGTACTAGATAATTATGCCATATTTGTTGTAGATATAGTACTATGGATATATGTAAGACATATGCATTTGAAAGTTTGATTTCTGACATAACTACGTCACAGTGACGTCATATGACTATACTAACTGAGAATTATAACATGAAATATTCAAGATAAGATTTTTGCCAAATTGTAGGCCAGATAAGGGTGTTTGTGAACCTTCTCCTTTGTTTGTCATTGTACTCTGCTTGGAAATTTTGACCCAATGTAAATCTATTTGTCCAAATGAATCTTGTGTACCAGTGTATCAATTTCAAGTCTATACACTTGTGCAATAACACAAAGATGTACATTTTTTTAAGAATACTTCTTGCCAACATCATGTCTCTACTGTCTACAAACAATAAACATAAACAAGAAAACATTTTCTGTGTAACAATGATTTATATGTATCCATGCCTAGATGTGCATAACAAAAGATGTAAAAATGCTGTCAGATGAAAATTTACTTTTTGCTTTATAAAACAGGAAATAAAGTGCATAAAATTATGGTTCTGAGATCATCATTTTGCATTAAACAATACTTTAACTTTCATGTTTTTCTTTTACATTTTTACTTTTATGTCTTACACTTTCCAAAAACTGTAACAGTAATACTATTCAACGGATTGAAATCCAACATTTAGAGCCTTCTAATAAGCTTTACATAACGGAACACTCTGATCTTGAACTTCTTTCATCGTCGTCATAATCATTGTCCCAATCGTAATCATCATCGTAGTAATCCGACTCGTTGTAACTGTCATCGGAATGTTCACTCTCTGGGTAGGTCACGCCAGAAGCTTTTGGATTGTACACGCAATGAGGACAGTCAGGATGGCATAACACCAACTCGGCTGGCAATGTCGTCATACATACAGCACTATTGTACATGGCATTGCTGAGATTGGATAATGGAAGAGATTCTAGTTCCATCCATTTACGCTGATGACATAGATACTTAAAGCACTTCTTGCTGTTCTCCCCACCGAAGACAAACAGCTGATCGTTGACAAAATAATACATGGCAGACTTGCACAATTCTACAGGTGGCTTGGTTATTTTGGGAAAACAAAACCAGGTATTGTCATTTGGACTGAACTTTCTTATGGTCTTCTTTTTGAGATCAAGCTGGACAATCTCATCTTTGTTTACCATCATTTTTGTAAGGGCAAGAGTTGAGCTACAAGATTTGGCACGATTGGGTTCAGTCAGTCGCTTATCTACATTTTCAGAGATATCATAATACTTGATGGAAAATGTTTTCTTGATTCCCCATTCACAGATGATTCCAATTCTATTTCTTCCTAGATCACATCCATAGAACACATCTATTGAGCAGCAACTAAACAGGTAGTTAGTATCCAAGCTGCCATCTTCTTTAACTTCCATCAACTTGCAGTAAGTGCCAATTTGATTGACAGTTTTAAAGCCACTTCCCAATAAGAATACTCTTGAGCCACACAAAATGAGATCATGTAGAGCAAAGCCCATAAGATTAATGTCATGATCAATCTTAGTTAATGTCCAAACCTTGCTTCTCCTGTCAAAATTATAGAGATTGTACCTCTTGTAGCAGCTAAAATCAGATTCTAAGGATTCCTTGTCAACAACATATATTCTACCATCTTCTTCACATACTTTGATTATTGGCCTTTCACAACCCATCATTGGCATATCCCAAAGTTTTGTCCATTTCTCTTCAGAAAGGTTAAAAGCAAAGACATTACTATTTGCCCTTCTGTAATTGTGGCCATTTGATGTTTTATACTGTGACATTCCACCACCCACTAAGATAACCTCCCTTGTTTGAAGATTGTCGTCTTCATTCTTTCTTCTACTTGTAATTTTATTAATATTTTCTATTGGAATGAGTTCTGACAGTTGCTGATCTTTCAAAACTTCTTCCAAATTTGAATGTGGAACTTTTTCATAGTCTATCTTTTCGAATAACATTTTGGAACGATCTTTTCTAGCATCAAAATCGTGTTTTAGCCATCTAATGAGAAATTGTAAAAAGGATCCCTGAGAAACATATCTTAAAGTATCATCAGTTAACAACAACAGTATGGAATCTTCAGTCAACGTCAAAATGTCTTCACCTTGCATAATCTGAGGTAGATGTCCCTTTAAATATCTCATGGCAATGTCATTGATTTGGAGATCATACAATGAGGAAATGAGACAAATTTTCACGCAGGTTTTGATATCTAATGGATAGTTAGACAAGTACTCATTGCATAGTTGTTTAAGCTTCAAGCACTGTAGGTAGTCAGCAACTTCTAAAATGTCACCTAAATTTTCCATAGACATTTCACACTTTCCTATATATAAAAATTCTATAACTTTCTCTACAGCTTCACGCTTTCCTACAAGAATGGAAACTTTCCCTAGAAAAAGAAAAAAGATTAATAAAATTAAAGTTTGTTTTTGCCTACAAAAACGATGTCTCCTCCCGTTTCCCCAAAAAGTTCTAAGTTTAAAAGGCCCTTTCTCCCACAAAAATTTGATAATCAAATTTTCTAGGTAATATGCACAACTACATATGGTGTCCTTCCTATATACCAAGTTTCTTTAAATTTGGTTCAGTCGTTTTAGAGGAGTTGCGCTGACAAGATGATAAATGAGGATTTTCAGCAAATTCCTAAGTTCAAAGGGCCATAACTCCCACAAAAATTTGAGGATCAAAATTTCCTGGTAACATGCACAACTACATATGATGTTTTTTCCTATATACCAAGTTTTGTTGAATTCGGTTCAGTAGTTTCAGAGGAGTTGTGCTGACAAACTTTGTGACGGACGGACGGACATGACAAAAGCAATATGTCTGGGAGACATAACTAATGGTTTAAAAATTGCATTGAATTGTCATTATGATAATGACGGTTAAGGTTGAGGAAAATTTAATATCAAAAGGAAAGTTTCTTTTTTTAAATTCCTTTAATTCTGCACAAAACTTTTTTTATTAATTACAATGAAATAAAATGCATTCTTGGTCATTTTTATAAAAAATATGAGTGTCCACAAATGTAAACTTTTCATAATTTTATGTCTCGAGATCACCATACATTCTGAAATCTGTGTACCAATATCTTTAATATACTAGTATATGTACCTGATGATTTTTCAGTAAGTCCACTATTATACATAGACTCAAAGTATGGACATGTGATCAGCACACTCCAGTGTGCCCTTATCTCCTGAAAATATACAAAAGACCATTTTAATAAAATATTATAAGATGTCGCACTATGGCTTGTTAATGAGTAAATAAAAGAATTGTTTAGAAGGTAAGACCACATTTAAAAGGTAAAATCCAAACAAGTAAATCACAATAAAAGGTAAAAAATAAAACAATACAGTAATGATAATGTTGATATTGATAAAGTGTGATTACAAGCATTTTCATGTGAAAAAACAAGAGGCTCCCAGGAGCCTGAATCGCTCACCTGGTCTTGATGTTGACCCTATACTTTTGTAGAGCTAAATGAGCTAAACATTTAAGCAAGCAACAGCTTTTCTCTACCTGCAATATTTTCATTCTATAGGCCAAAAACACCATTTTTCACCTATAAGGGGCCATAACCCCTATAAGGAGTCATCTGACAACTTCGACCCTATGGAGACTTTTATAGAGCTAAGTGAGCTGAACATTTAAGCAAGCAACAACTTTTCTCTATCTGCAATAGTTTTCATTCTATAGGCCAAAAACATGAAAAAATGCTATTTTTCACCTTTAAGGGGCCGTAACTCCTATAAGGGGTCATCTGACAACTTCGACTCAATGACGACTTTTGTACAGCTTTTCATGCTGAAGCAGAAGCGTGGCATCAGATTTCATCTATCTCTTATACTTTTTAATTTACAAGCCAAAAACAGTACTCTGACCCCCCTAGTCTATTTTTAGTAACAGCAGCCATGTTGTTTGGACGGTAGTCACCATTTGTGCAATCTTGGTAGAGGACATCCCATAGATGAAGTGTGCAAAGTTTCAAAGCAATCCCTTCAGTCATTTCAGAGGAGAAGATTTTCAAAGAAAAGTTAACGACGACGACGACAGACGACGACGACGGACGCCAAGTGATGGCAATAGCTCACATGGACCTTCGGTCCAGGTGAGCTAAAAACATGAAAAAATCGCTATTTTTCAGGGGCCATAACCCCTATAAGGGGTCATCTGACAACTTCGACCCTATAGAGAATTTTGTAGAGCTAAATGAGCTGAACATTTAAGCAAGCAACAGCTAATCTCTATCTGCAATAGTTTTCTTTCTGTAGGCCAAAAACATGAAAAATCGCTATTTTTCAGGGGCCGTAACCCCTATAAGGGGTCATCTGACAACTTCGACCCTATGGAGAATTTTGTAGAGCAAAATGAGCTGAACATTTAAGCAAGCAACAGCTAATCTCTATCTACAATAGTTTTCATTCTGTAGGCCAAAAACATGAAAAATCGCTATTTTTCAGGGGCCGTAACCCCTATAAGGGGTCATCTGACAACTTCGACCCTATGGAGAATTTTGTAGAGCTAAATGAGCTGAACATTTAAGTAAGCAACAGCTAATCTCTATGTGCAATAGTTTTCATTCTGTAGGACAAAAACATAAAAAAACGCTATTTTTCAAGGGCCGTAACCCCTATCAGGGGTCATCTGACAACTTCGACCCTATGGAAAATTTTGTAGAGCTAAATGAGCTGAACATTTAAGCAAGCAACAGCTAATCTCTATCTGCAATAGTTTTCATTCTGTAGGCCAAAAACATGAAAAATAGCTATTTTTCAGGGGCCGTAACCCCTATCAGGGGTCATCTGACAACTTCGACCCTATGGAAAATTTTGTAGAGCTAAATGAGCTGAACATTTAAGCAAGCAACAGCTAATCTCTATCTGCAATAGTTTTCATTCTGTAGGCCAAAAACATGAAAAATCGCTATTTTTCAGGGGCCGTAACCCCTATAAGGGGTCATCTGACAACTTCGACCCTATGGAGAATTTTGTAGAGCAAAATGAGCTGAACATTTAAGCAAGCAACAGCTAATCTCTATCTACAATAGTTTTCATTCTGTAGGCCAAAAACATGAAAAATCGCTATTTTTCAGGGGCCGTTACCCCTATAAGGGGTCATCTGACAACTTCGACCCTATGGAGAATTTTGTAGAGCTAAATGAGCTGAACATTTAAGTAAGCAACAGCTAATCTCTATGTGCAATAGTTTTCATTCTGTAGGACAAAAACATAAAAAAACGCTATTTTTCAGGGGCCGTAACCCCTATCAGGGGTCATCTGACAACTTCGACCCTATGGAAAATTTTGTAGAGCTAAATGAGCTGAACATTTAAGCAAGCAACAGCTAATCTCTATCTGCAATAGTTTTCATTCTGTAGGCCAAAAACATGAAAAATAGCTATTTTTCAGGGGCCGTAACCCCTATCAGGGGTCATCTGACAACTTCGACCCTATGGAAAATTTTGTAGAGCTAAATGAGCTGAACATTTAAGCAAGCAACAGCTAATCTCTATCTGCAATAGTTTTCATTCTGTAGGCCAAAAACATGAAAAATCGCTATTTTTCAGGGGCCGTAACCCCTATAAGGGGTCATCTGACAATTTCGACCCTATGGAGAATTTTGTAGAGCTAAATAAGCTGAACATTTAAGTAAGCAACAGCTAATCTCTATGTGCAATAGTTTTCATTCTGTAGGACAAAAACATAAAAAAACGCTATTTTTCAAGGGCCATAACCCCTATCAGGGGTTTTCTGACAACTTCGACCCTATGGAGACTTTTGTAGAGCTAAATGAGCTGAACATTTAAGCAAGCAACAGCTAATCTCTATCTGCAATAGTTTTTATTCTGTAGGCCAAAAACATGAAAAATGGCTATTTTTCACCTTTAAGGGGCCGTAACCCCTATAAGGGGTCATCTGACAACTTCGACCCTATGGAAAATTTTGTAGAGCTAAATGAGCTGAACATTTAAGCAAGCAACAGCTAATCTCTATCTGCAATAGTTTTCATTCTGTAGGACAAAAACATGAAAAATCGCTATTTTTCAGGGGCCGTAACCCCTATAAGAGGTCATCTGACAACTTCGACCCTATGGAGAATTTTGTAGAGCTAAATGAGCTGAACATTTAAGTAAGCAACAGCTAATCTCTATGTGCAATAGTTTTCATTCTGTAGGACAAAAACATGAAAAAACGCTATTTTTCACCTTCAAGGGGCCGTAACCCCTATAAGGGGTCATCTGACAACTTCGACCCTATGGAGACTTTTGTAGAGCTAAATGAGCTGAACATTTAAGCAAGCAACAGCTTATCTCTATCTGCAATACTTTTCACTCTGTAGGCCAAAAACATGAAAAATGGCTATTTTTCACCTTCAAGGGGCCGTAACCCCTATAAGGGGTCATCTGACAACTTTGACCAAATGGAGACTTTTGTAGAGCTTTTGATGCTGAATCAGTAGCGTGCTTCAGATTTCCTCTATCTCTTATACTTTTTGATTTATAAGCCAAAAACAGTAGTCTGACCCCCCTAGTCTATTTTTAGTAACGGCGGCCATGTTTTTTAACGGATCAAAAATCAAAACACAAGTTTGGTGCAGGACACCCTAAGGATCATTCATACCAAGTTTCATTAAATTCTGTTCAGTAGTTTCAGAGGAGAAGATTTTTGAAAAATTGTTAACAGACGACGATGACGGACGCCAAGTGATGGTAATAGCTCACATGGACCTTCGGTCCAGGTGAGCTAAAAAGGTCATTCAAAGAAGTTGTAGTGTCTAAAAAAAGATTTTTCTTCTCTTCACATTAAACAAAATATGTCTTGGAGAAAAGGTTATGAATGGTGGCCTTGTTGGATACAACTTCCATTAATCATCAACTGAATTGTCAATTGATCAGAAAAATTTGAAGATTTTTTTTCAAATTACATGTACTTGCCTTTCCTTCAGAGCAAATGCTGACATCACACAGTTCAGGTTGATCCTCTCTTAATTTATTCAGATGTTCTGCTAATTTAGAAGCATGTGAGGTAGGATGACCCATCATTCTTGAAATGCCTTTGTTAAAATCCATAATTTCTCTCACAGGTACAATGTATCTATATCTAAACTGTAAAGATAAAGAATAATATAAAACCAAAAAAAAAAAAGAAAGAGAGAATAATCCCTTATATATTGAAAACTTTTTGTCAGTGACAAATGCCATTTTTATCTACTGGATTATATGCAAGCTTAGTGAGCTCTCTTTTGTAGGAAGTTTGCCAAATTGCATGAGACTCAAAATATGATGGATATGATGGAAGTAAAATTGTTTTTCAGAAGTTTTCAAAAAAAGTCTACAAAAAATACAGAAAACAGCAGGAAATATCATCACAGCATCCCTAATTATCTTGTCCTATGAGTGTGTGTGTTGGTGTTTTAACGCCCTTTATCGACACACCTGGGCCATGTAGGGCGGTCAGTGTTTAATGGTGGAAGAAACCGGAGTACCCGGAGGAAACCACGACCTTGGACAGGTAACTGACAAACCTAATCACATGCAGTTGGGGAAGTCCCTTTTTTGTTAAATACAAATGGGACTCGAACACCAGCTCTGAGGTGATCAGCTAGTGATCAATAGTGTAGTATTTAAACCAGACCCCTCTTGTCCCATGAGGCATCGACCCAAATGGAATTTATTAAATTTTGTATCTACACTGTATGTGAGCTTTCAAGCTAAATGCCTTTCTCATATAAAATATTCAGGAAGTATATCATATACAGAAATGCAACAGTGAAAATGTCCATTCCATCGGCAGGATTTTCCTTCCTAGAATGCATTCTGAATAAAAGCCACTTGTTAGCAAGAAAGGGACCCCCTACTACCGGAACTGGCTTATAAGGCCAAACAAAAAAGTATGTGTGTTTACTGTCACATGCTGAAAAAAATTAGGGTCGGTAGGTAGGAATTTTTTTTTTTTTTTTTTTTTTTACCTTGAGTCTATGGGGGCAGCTTTGTGACTTTAACAGTGCTTAATGGGAAATGCTAAAAAAACTTTAGGGTAGGGGGGTAAAAATTAGGTAGGGTCGGGTGACAGTAAACTAACCTACTTTTTTTTTGGCCTAAACAGATAAACTTGTATATGAAGTAATCCTAGATGGGGCATAAAAATGCATTATGTTGAGTGAGATGTCTGTGAGCATCAAGGTAGGCAGGGATCATTCAGAATAATGGGCTGGGTGGGTCAATTACCCATTTTTAATATGGACCATGGGCAATGTTTACTGTTTTCTTTCATTTTCTCTATAAAATCATGAATTTATTCTGAAATTAATGGGCCAGGCCCATCTTAATGATATTGATGGGTCATTTTCTAGGGGTGAAACAATACTCCAAAGTTCAGAATATCCACGGTATTTTGGTGAATTTTGGTCTACGATACAAATTTTCAACTTTCACTTCGGTACAACATGTACAAGTTCGGGATAATTCATCACTATATTAGCCTTTTCCATTGGAAATCTTCAGTGCGGAGATTATAACCCATGGCTGACATGATCGCTGATGATAAAAACAATTAAAAAAGAATGTTTATCCTTGTTTTCTTTAGAAACTAATGAGAAATAAACGGAGAGAATGAAAGTTTGATACAAACAAGAAAAATAGGGCATGTAATGGGACATTAAATGATACCCCGCCACGTTATAATATCAAAAGTTCATAAAATTTGATTTCCAAGTGGCCTATCTTGACAACTGTTTTTCAGATCATGCTGGAAATTGAACTTGACCTGTATTTTATTGTACTCAATAGCTGTACAAAATATCATTTGAATCCCATGAAGCCTTTTCAAGTTATTGGTCGGAAACTCAAAATTTCATAAAATTTGATTTTTCAAAGTGGCCTATCTCGAAAACTATTTTTTGGATCATGCTGGAAATCAAACTTGACCTGTATTTTATTGTACTAAACAGCTGTGCAAAAATATCATTCAAATCCTTTGACCTGTTTTCAAGTTATTGGTCGGAAATTCAAAATTTCATGAAATTTGATTTTTCAAAGTGGCCTATCTCGAAAACTATTTTTTGGATCATGCTGGGAATCAAACTTGACCTTTATTTTATTGTACTAAACAGCTGCGCAAAATATCATTAAAATCCTTTGACGCGTTTTCAAGTTATTGGTCGGAAACTCAAAATTTCATGAAATTTGATTTTTCAAAGTGGCCTATCTCGAAAACTATTTTTTGGATCATGCTGGAAATCGAACTTGACCTGTATTTTATTGTACTAAACAGCTGTGCAAAATATCATTCAAATCCTTTAACGCATTTTCAAGTTATTGGTCGGAAACCTTCGGGGGACGGACAGACGGACGGACGGACGGACAGACACCAAAAAAAACTGAGGGTATAACATAATACCCTGCCACTTCGTGTGGCGGGGTATAAAAAACAATCAATAAATATATGCAACAATACCATGCACCATATCGTATCGAAAGTAATAGTATCGTTATGAAAATCTACGGTATGTATCGTATCAAGGGTTAGTGTATCGTTTCAACCCTATCATTTTAAAAAATGATGGGGGATTTGACACATTGCCACTCCTACAACCCGTCCAATTTAACTATGGACTTTCGATTGTAGCGTAAAGTGAAGTGTGCAAACACAACAATGAAAATTTACTTCATCATGAACACAGCCAATTGTTAACAAAAACCACATATCGTTACATTTGATTACATAAAAAATGCATTGATTGAATGAATGGGTCGTGCAAACATTAAATGTGATTGGATATTGATGAATAGTCAAGCTGACGTAGGTTTTTCTTACTGTGACGATTTGCGGTTTTTGTTACCGATTGGCTTGTTCATGACGATGTAAATATTCATTGTTGTGTTTGCACGCTTCAATCGAAAGTCCATAGTTAAATCGGACGGGTTGTGAATAAAGGTAATAACAAAACTACCGAACTTGAATGATCAATCTCATAGTCCAGAGAAAATGACAAAAATAGGGCATGTAATGGGACATTAAATGATACCCCGCCACGATATAATATCAAAAGTCGCCAATCTCAAAAACTTTTTTTCAGATCAGACTGGAAATTGATCTTGACCTGTATTTAATTGTTCTTAACAGCTGTGCGAAATATCATTCAAATCCCATGACGTGTTTTCAAGTTATCAGTCGGAAACTCAAAATTTCATATAATTTGATTTTCAAAGTCGCCTATCTTGAAAACTATTTTTCGGATCATGCTGGAAATCGATCTTGACCTGTAATTTTTTGTACTCAATAGCTGTACAAAATATCATTTGAATCCCTTGACGCGTTTTCAAGTTATTGGTCAGAAACTCAAAATTTCATGAAATTTGATATTTCAAAGTGGCCTATCTCGAAAACTATTTTTTGGATCATGCTGGAAATCGAACTTGACCTGTATTTTATTGTACTTAACAGCTGTGCAAAATATCATTCAAATCCTTTGATGCATTTTCAAGTTATTGGTCAGAAACCTTTGGGGGACGGTAGGACAGACACCGAAAAAAAGCTGAGGATATAACATAATATGCTGTCACTTCGTGTGGCGGGGTATAAAAACGAATAAGTCATACCGGAGAATCGGTGGAGCGCAATGGTCCTGACTTGGTACAGGCATTTCAAACCAAATGGTGGGTTAAACCAGGTTTTATGGCGCCAAACCTCCCTCTTCATTGCGATCTTAGGATCCGGTAATGACCATAGAACACAACATACATGTAGTTGTGAGACACAATAGGGATATTGAGGTGATCATCTCAGTACAGCAGACCAGTTAAAAACTAATAAAAACAATTAACCACTATATCTTTTAACTCAATTTTGAACTTTTCTACTAGTGGCTGATAACGAAGAAAGAATTTTTTTAGGGATCGTATGAGACATATTTTCTTATAGCCCTGCTCCAAAAGTCAGTCACGAAGAAATCGGTGTCTGATCAAAAAAGCTGTGAAATGTATGCAAGCTCTGGCATATCGAAAAAGTTGTGAAATATAAACACCATATGCAGGGGAAGTAGGTATATTGCTCTGTAGATTAGGAAAATTAATAATTTGAAAATTAAAATCGTCGCTTTTATTGTAAATCTTAGTACTAAGATGACCACCTGGGTCAAATTCGAGGTGCAAATCCAAGAAAGACGTAAAGCAATTTGATTCGGTGGTCTCTTTAATCTCCAATTCTGGAGGATATATTGAAGGAATCAATCTACCAAATGAAGTGTTATTGAGGGGGTACTTGCACCAAACACCCAAATTTTCCCCGTCAATAGATTTTCTCTAAAATTTGTAAAACTATACATCAAGTGATACACTTTGAAAATTCAATTCGAGAAAGGCATGCTTCTGAGTTAGTTTTCGAGATAACTGATTCCGAAGGTTGACCTTTTTACATTGAAATGTTAAAGAAAGTTCAAAATTTTAAAGGAAAATTCTGATTTTACAAAAATCTTATCAATAGGGCCAAAATTAAAATTATGTTTGTTTGTCCACGCCCGGACCGACTGGGAAAAAAATCGCCGACTCAAATTTTTTTTAAAATAATTTCCGTTACTTTTTTATTTTTTATTTTTCGGCCGCTATCGGGCGCTTTTTAGAAGAATGGATTTCTTCCCGTATCCATTTTGCATTTTGAAAAGCGCTTTTTAGTTTCTGGTCCCGTTTTCCCTTGCTCTCAGTGAGTCAGTTGTTTTAAAACGAAACGGAACCAGTACGGAGGCCACCATGGCCGAATCAGACAGGGTAGGCCTGTTTTTTCAGTAAAACTAATTTATTCCGACGGAAAAATGAAGAATTTGGTCACGAAAAAATTGGAAGTCCCAAAGAGAAATCCGATTAAAAAATAGTTTTTTAAATATTTTCTAGTTTGACAGTTTAAGTGATTTCTAATTTGACAGTTACTGAAGTTTTAGTTTGACAGTTACTGGTTTGACAGCTGAAGTGAATTCTAGCTACATTCTGACTATAAATTCCAGTCTAGTCGGTGTCTTTGACATGTTTATGATTTTTGTTTCTACTAATTCTAGTCAAGAATAAATGTTGTTTTTTTTCATTTATACTGCTTTTGAAAAAATAATGTTTTAAAGGAACATGGTAAAGAAAACTTTAATACTCATCCAGAGAATTCATTTGGCATAGTTGTTTTGGAAATTTGGTTTATACAGTTCTACATTGTTTGGTTTTATGTATTTTGGCCCTTCATTTTCTTTTGCAAACACAACTGATGAGACTACAAAAGTCGAAACACATGTCTTGCGTACTAATTTGTTTTTCAACCTCGATCTTTGATGACTTGCATTCATATTTATAGCATACAGAATGGTGTAAATATTTCATTCCAGTATTCTCATAAACAACATTGAAGCTCAACTAATTCTCAACATAGTGGTATTTTTCTTTTCCAGCTCTGAAAAGTCTGGCAGATTTGCTATTCTGACAATACATATAAAACTTAAAAGTTAAGAGAAAAAATCACCTGCCTCAGTGCCTGGTCAGTTTCAGAAACTAAGAAACTAGACCCGGGGGAGGGGGAACAAACATTCTTTTAATTGTGGCCTGGACCAGGTGCATCAGTAGGGTAAGCGTCCTCTGCTTTCATGGAACACAAAAAAAGAACTATCAGAATATGCTAAGAAATTAATACATGTAGTGTGGACTTTTAAGCATAAAAAGCTGTACTTTCATATTTCTTTACACAATAATATCCAAATGGTGGTCGATGTTCCGATAATTAGAGTTGACATGAAAAAAAAAAAAAAAAACCTACCTACCTACCCATTTCCAAAAAGTTAGGTAGGGGAGTGGACAAACAAAGATTTTTTTAATTGTGGCCTAGAATTTCGTAATTTTTTTATATTATATTGGGCTGTTATATTGCTTTAAACTGATAAGAAGAAAAGGGGGTGCTTCTGAGTTAGTTTTTCAGATAAACGCAAAAATATGTCAAAAAGTGGTCAAAATTTGCAAATTTACTAATAAATTATCTCCCTTTGCCAAAGGTTTGAAAAATACTTTATAAACAAAATTAACAAAATCAAGACAAAAATAGTTTTAATGTTTTAAAATCAAAACAAAGTTAAAAATACATCACTATAATTTTTTTATATAATTTTAAAATCTTGAACACCTTTTAGTATTAATTAAATGGTAGGTTTAAATTTATTTTTGGCTGGTCATGTGATCATCTGCAAGTTCCCCCTTAAGAGTACCTGTAGAAATTCAGTCTCGTAAGAATATAAAAACAAATCGGCAATGAGAGGAGCACAGTTTGTGCCCATTGGAATGCCGATATGTTGTTGAAAAATCTCTCCTCCAAAGGTGATATGTTGTCAAGGAGGAAATCAAGCATACTCAGGTTCTCTCATGGTGAATTGAACTTTTGTTGATTTGATTTTTAAAGCGTGTTATTTTTTGTGCTTTGTACAAGATAAACAATAGGGGGAAGGTTGGGCCCAAAAAGCTAGTTTAACCCCGCCGCATATTATTTTCAATATGTGCCTGTCCTAATTCAGGAGTCTTTGAAGACGTGTTTGTTTTAATCGTATTCTGTCATCTTTATGTTGCGTGTTCTTTGTTTCATTGTGTGTTAGTCTGCTTTGTTGGAGATTGCCTAAAGGGGGAAGGTTGGGCCCACAAAACTAGTTTAACCCCGCTACATTTTATGAATGTGCCTGTCCTAAGCCAGGAATCCTTGTCAAAGCTTTTGTTTATCCTTGTCTACTATCTGTTTTTTGTTTTATGTCCAGAAATGGGTCTTTCTTTGATATTCTAGGGATTTGTTTGAATCTTATGTATTGTATTTTTAGTCTTGGGCCAATGCAAGACGGCGAGCAGTGACCTCTGCCGTCTGGTCATGTTGAAGACTGCTGGCTGTTTTCCATTGTGATTTTTTAAATTGCCTTTTCTTTAATGTTGGTTGTGTCGCGTACACTTATTCCACATCTCTTTATCGTCTATACTGCAAACTTGTTCCAGTATGTAACAAATTTTATCTTTTAAAGATGTTTTGGAAAAGAATGTAGAGTTATAACCCAAAACAACAAAATTCCTAGAGTTTGAAGCGGCTTTTTCGGGAAGTTTTTTCAGGCGTGTGGCAAGGTAGTGTATAAAGCTGAAAAATTGAACGTATTCTAATCTAGTGAACCTCAGAAAATGATTTAGATTTAAAATTATCTAACAAATCTTTTGAGTTCTTCAAAATGCACATAATTATGGTTGATTCCACTATGATTATAAATAGTGACGCAGTAGGCTTGTTGACCTTCTTCATTGTAAAATGATCCCTGGGTAGGACATGAGCATTTTTAACTTTGCCATGCATATGCTATGTGACTCCCTGGGTTGGCGGGCAAATTTATTTTTCTAATCCATTTGGATAAAATATACTGCCGTTTTAAAAGAAATTGACAAAAAATTAACATAACTTACCAATTAAGTTACTACTTGGGCATATGCATACCAAGTTTCACCAACCTAGGACTTATAGTTCTTGAGATATGGGGGTGCTTGCAAAACTTTTCCATTGCTATTATATGTATTGAAAATTGTCAGTCACTCAACCAGAAAATCAAGGTCAAGGTCAAAAGATGGGGAATGCAACTGTGCTAAGCTACTACTGGGGCATATGCATACCAATTTTCATCAACCTAGGACATATAGTTCTTGAGATATGGAGGTGCTCGCAAAACTTTTCCATTGCTATTATATGTATTGAAAATTGTCGAAGTCACTCAACCGGAAAATCAAGGTCAAGGTCAAAAGATGGGGAATGCAACTGTGCTAAGCTACTACTGGGGCATATGCATACCAAGTTTCATTAACCCAGGACCTACAGTTCTTGGGATATGGAGGTGCTCATAAAACTTTTCCAAAAAGTGAATGCCGCAGCCACTGTTAAAGTAACACTTATGTCCTGCTCTGCTTCGCAGGCAAGACAAAAATGGCTGCCATGCATTGTCAATACAAATCTTTTAAAAAATACATGGTCTACACAATGTAGATGAAACAAGTAATACTGTGAGCGAGCTCACAAAAGGATACCCCCCGCTTCATATTGGACTCTGTATTGTAAAAAAAAATCTCAAGTCCAGTTATCTCCCCTCAATAATAACCAAGAGCAATACAAATTCTTCATGCACATCTACAGATGATGCACTTCTTTCAGGTAAAGTTTCATCAAAATCCATCAAGCAGTTTAGGAGGAGTTGCGCTTACGAGGTCCCCCATTGAATAATGTATTTAAAAAGTCTAAGTCCAGTTATCTCCCCTGAATGATGTCTGATTGCAATGAAAATTCCTCATGCACATCTACATATGATGTACTTCTTTTATGTAAAGTTTCATCAAAATCCATCAAGCAGTTTAGGAGGAGTTGCGCTTACGAGGTCTCCCATTGAATAATGTATTATAATGTATTTAAAAAGTCTAAGTCCAATTATCTCCCCTGAATGATGTCTGACTGCGATGAAAATTCTTCATGCACATCTATATATGATGTACTTCCTTCATGTAAAGTTTCATCAAAATCCTTCCAGCAGTTTAGGAGGAGTTGCGCTTACCAGGTCTCCCATTGAATAATGTATTTTAAGAATTCTAAGTCCAATTATCTCCACTGAATAATGTCCGAGTGCCATGAAAATTCTTCATGCACATCTTCATAAGATGTACTTCCTTTATCTAAAGTTTCAGGAAAATCCTCCCAGCGGTTAAGGAGAAGAAGCGCTTACGAGTTATGTGGACAGACGGACGGACAGACAGACGGACAGACAGACAGGGTGTTTCCTATATACCCCCCCCAAACATTGTTTGCGGGGGGTATAATAAGTATTTTGCTAAAATTATATTGAAATGAATGTTTTACCATCTAAATAATTACATACAAAAACTGTCTTTGAAGGTAAAATATTAAATATTTGTAAGGGTGTGCTTGAATAGTTTTAGAAGGATAGTAATCAGACGCACCTTACTTGTTTATGTTAATAAAATTCCAATAAGACTCATTGTGGGATTTAATAATATTAGCTTGCTCTGGGTATTGTTAAGTTAAATTTTTGAACAAACTGTGTATTTTAAAATTTTGTATTGACAATGCACAGGTCCTGTACAAGTACAAAACAAGCTAGGTAGTTCAATCGAGCTAGTTAAGCTGGATCGAGCTTTAAATTTTTATCTCCCTTTGTTTTTGTTTTTTTACTAAAATCTGTTTATCTTTATCAAATCTTCCCTATGCATCATGAAACTATAAGGTTGCTTTTAGAAGGTGGTCTTTGGCAATAAGCAATTATATTTTTTTCACTTCTACCATGGAAATTTTTTTCATGAAAATTGGACTTTATTGCATTAAGTCTAATGCAAATTTGATTCTTCGAAAGTCAACGGTGAAAGTTCAACATTTTGATGTTTCTTTGTTCAGATATTTTGACTTAAAGATGTGAGAAAGTTTTATCTTGCACTGACAACAAATGAAACAAATATAGATCTTTTTGTTAAGAATCACAAAGGGAGATAATACGCTCCCGAAGGGAGCTATAATGTTAGAATTGTCAATATTTTAGTTGTACAACGAGCTGAATTTTCCTTCAACGTCCGGTATAGCACGCGCTTGTTTTCGCGAACTTTCTGCGTCTTTTTAACGTTCTTGTCTTTGTAAATTTTAGACGTCATTAAACGCTCACGTAACCCACAAGAAAAGCTACTTTGTTTTTATTTTCGGACCAAAAAAATTAAATTAATTGAAACCTCGGGAGCGTAACAGGTTTCACCTGCCTCATATTAATTTAAAGCTCGATCGAGCTTACCTAGCTCGATAGAGCTACATTATTATTATGAAAAAAAAGTACATAGCTGCTTTGCCAAGGCTTTGGTACTTGTACAGGACCTGATGCATGGCAGCCATTTTTCATTGATTGCTATTTTGTGATGGTATTCTTGTGTTGCCTTTTCTACTGGTGTTGTTAGTGTTGTACTTGTTAAAAGTACAAAAATGTGGTCATTTGTTTATCTCTTCAAATATCTAGCCTATACTTTCAGTTTCGTTTTCAACTCAAATGGTTCAATGATCTGTACTTTTTAAATATATACAATACAGATGGTATAAATATTTTTGTGTAGAGATAGGTCATACATGTCTTTATCAAGTTGGGTCTGTTTTTCATTCCATTGTAAGCATGACTGGCTGCCAAATGCATTCCATTCCAAAAGTTCCCAAGCTCGTGCTAAGTCCCGCGCTATTTGATTTCCGGTAAACTTTTTGTTACAGTGAAAGTGTTCATTTTTAGTTTAAAATAAAAGGTATTTAAACCAGAGGCTCACATGAACCCGATTACGCAAATGAAAAGGTCTTTAATGTTTTTTTTTTCGTTTAAAGTTTTTCCATGAAATAAATGTTTCAGCAAGTAGCAATCTCATTTTCTGTTTCAAAACTTATAAAAATACAAATTTTTCCTCATTTTTCCTTATATAACCAGTCAAAAATATCTAGGTA
Source organism: Arcuatula senhousia (assembly GCA_963971305.1). Classification (NCBI taxonomy): domain Eukaryota; kingdom Metazoa; phylum Mollusca; class Bivalvia; order Mytilida; family Mytilidae; genus Arcuatula; species Arcuatula senhousia. The sequence continues at coordinate 55,639,685 of OZ020304.1, forward strand.
CTTAATTACTATATTTGAAAACGTAAAAAACTTTTTTGGGTTTGTTTTTATTGTAGAATGAATGCATCAATACCATTGAATTTTAAATTTTAGATTTGAAATTATAAATGTGCCCATCCCCATGACTGATCCTTATGTGGAATTCAATAGTACTTACATGTGCAATAGATAAACCATTCCTAAATCAATTGGATCCCGTTTCTTACATCGTTTACTATCAAAATTAAAAAAAACCCCAGCTAATCCACTGTTTCTCCCGGTTTGTAATGGCAAAGTTATACCTGACTCAAGCATGTCAAGGTGGGACCTCTTTCAGTGAAAGAAGCAGAGGTACCAATGGGGTATCTGAATGTCAAAGTCCAAAAGGTCAGAGACAAAACCAGTAAAGTTTCACACAAACCACGGAAACACAAAAACTACTGAATATCAATATCTCAATCTTATGTCATTATGTATGTGTTAAAACCATTTATTATAAATGTGTTAAACAAATAAATATTAGTATTAGTATCAGTTAAGAACGCGAACTCTAGTCCTTAGGAGGGTGAACTCGGTTGCTCTGGAGGAATATTATGCGGCTCCTGACTGCTATTATAATATAGCGACCCCGTTGGCGCTGCCAATTTCCAATTCTGTGTCTCAAATCCGGTAAAGGAAGACAAAACATTACCCTATGACAAACCAACATCTGCAATCATCTGAGAGATAGAAATCCCATATTTGTCCGGAAAATTTCTTGAGTGACGACAGCAACGGAGGAGCAACATAACCTTGTGTTAATTAATTTGCGTCAAACGTGACGTACGTACGCTCTGTCAAGGAAATCGATGTAATTCCTGCAAGCTCTGGAGTAACGATTGAATTGTGATACGTAAGCTTCAGAAGCTGGAACTGACGTAATGTCGCTACACAAGAACAAATATTTGACAATTGGAAAGTTAAATTCGTCTCGTTTGTCATAGAGCTTTGTTGAAAGTTTTCCTTGAAAGTCTATTTCGAGATAAAGATCTAAATATGAAGCAACCTTCCTAGAATCTGTTTTGTCCTTTATCTCATGTTCCTGGTGATATAAAAGACGTAGAAAGTCACCAAATCGAGAATTGTAAGTGAAAGGACATCATCAATATTATAACGGAAAGTGAGGTTAAAAGAGAGAGAGCAAGTCTACGATATTTTTTGTCTAGAACAGATTGTAAGAAATCCGCTTCATATGAATGAAGAAACAAATGTGCATGCAAATGTGCACAATTAGTGCCCATCGGAATACCTATTGTTTGCTGAAAAACACGTCCACCAAACTGAAGTTTACAAATGTGTTGTCGATAAGAAAATTGAGCATGTCGATTATTTGGTCTTCTGTATATAAAAAATGTTCTTTTTCTTAGACTCATTGGTGACAAAGTATGTCTTAGTGTAATATACTTCCAGATATTTGTATCTCCGTTTTCCATTCTTTTTGGTAAAAAAAAATACGTTTAATCAGTTGTGCCAATCGTGATTTCAGTTGTGAAATAGACGTGTAAAGTGTGGAGAAATCGAAAGTTGTGATGCTGTTACATGAATAAACCGATTTAGAGCTAAGAATCTCCACCAGTTCTATTGATTGGATTCTTCAGGATCCACATTTAATTCGCCCCGGAAACAGTTGCATGTTGTGTACATCTCAACGATCAAGCCATGAAGCATATTAGTGACTTATAAATATCATATCATTATTGTTGTACTCGTCGACTTATGTTATTTGTTCTTTGTCATGAAGGGTGTCTTCCATAGACATTTTAGGACCGGTTTTGAACAGAACCGCATTTAAATAATATGGTCAACTGCAAAACAGCGATCTGCGACCACGCGGTCACATTAAAGGCTGCTGCTTTTTTTTTAGCTACATTGCGGATTTTCCAAAATGCTGTTTATATCGTACATCGCGTACACTTATTCCACATCTCATAAAAGAGCTTCCATTATATATGTTAAGTCTATTCTCAGAATGCACCCATTTTTTTTGCACTCGGTTTAAACAGCATCGTGTTGCATGTTATTAAGTTTAATTACACTAATCAAAGGTACATAATGTCCTCTTACGTTGTTCTAAAATTTGATATTCCCTGAAAGCTGTATCCATAGTGATTTATAACACAACAACAGACTAATGTCTTGTCTACGCAATCTGTCGATTTGTTGTTTCTTGTCCATTTAATTTTCACATATTGTGTCCTATGATTCTTTATGTTGAGATCGATGTCAGAAAATTGACGGTAATCACAGACAATGCCTAACAGGAAGACTTAATTCAGCCCCACAATCGATGGACATAAAGATCTGCCACTTCAATAAGTTCTTAACAAACTGTGTTATCTAAACATATTTGTTATAATCTGCATTTCGCCTATAGATGGTGTCGCGTCTATTAAGAGAGAAATATACAGGATTTAACATACGACTCTGGTTCTGACATACAAATTGTCAAGCTCATAGAAAAAAAAACAATAACCCACAGACCTGGCCCGTACCTGGGGCCCGGGTGCGATAGGTGCGAACAAGCACCCGAATTGGAGGTAATACTCAAAAATCCTGAGGATTTATTTGTCCATATCCTTTCTTTTCAAATTATATACAGAGTTTGTCTCTCTGTGTAGACCGTAAAAAACTTTCCCCGTGCTAGAGGTGGTTGCTTAAATTTTTACAGTTTCATGAGATGGGCTCTCATATTTATTCACCTTAATTTACCATCTTCGGCCAGTGTCATATCTAAAATAGCAATTTCAGCTACCGATTCAGTTTGTCCCAATCATACCTATTTCCTTTGCCAATTCATCTAACAAATTAATTGATTGGTCCTGGTTGTTTTCTTGCTTGTATTGTTAAAATGTAAAAAATAAAATAACTGCATGGTAAAGGCAACTTATGATATTATTTTTTGGATTTCTTTTGTCAGATTTGTATGTAATTTGTTGAATACCCACAGGCGTACCAGTAGCATTACATATACATACATCTCGACATTTAGCAAGATAGGGGCCGTCCTAAACCTGCAGTGAAGTACGAGTGTTATCTCAGTGCTGGAGGCCTCCCTAGCTGGTTTTAGGATGAACAACAGCAGTAAAAGCACTGTTCCTTTGCTTTGTTTTACTTCAATATTCATAATGTTATCAGTTTGTGTCATACATATACACCCCATATCCCTTCATTTGAGATGGACCCTCCAAATTCGGGAATTATGTCTCCCCCCACACTTTTGTGGGGAGACCTATTGTTTTTGTGCTTTCCGTCCGCCTGTCTGTCACAAAGTTTGTCAGCGAAATTCCTCTGAAACTACTGAACCGAATTCAATGAAATTTTCCGTTGTGATTTTTTTGAATTGCTGTTTGTTTATTTTTGTTGTGTCGCGTACACTTATTCCACATCTCAATATCGTCTATTGGTAGATAGGAAGGACACCAAATGTAGTTGTGCATGTTACCAGGAAATTTTTATCTTCAAATTTTTGTGGGAGTTTTGGCCCTTTGAACTTAGAAATTTGCTGAAAATCCTCATTTAGGGGGGGGGCGAGACCATTTTCTGGACGCCGGGATCGGCCGATTTTAGCAACGGGAATTCGGGATTGCCTTGCAGTTTAAAGATCGGGAATTCGGGATGGAAAAACAGCGGGATACGGGAATATCACATTTTTAGCCACGGGAAATCGGGATTTTTATGTTTAATTATAACGGGATTGGCATAAAACTGTACATCAGGCTGATAAAAGTGCCATTTTCATTATACGTCAATCAGAATCTGTATGCAATCTTTACATACTTTTATTAGGACAACCGTCACGACGTTACGTAAAACAACCCGCCACCATAAGACGGATAGGATGTGTTCTAGCATTGGTAATGCTGACCCAAGCGCATTGGTACAGGTTTCTGTGTGTCTAAACTGGCTCCCTTACCTGACGCGACAAAACTAAGAAGAGTAAAAGGGCTACTTGCAGCAGGACCCATCCTCCCTCCCGTTAACTTTTCCCGTTGCTCACTGGTAACTGAAGGTGCTATATACAAACCACCATAATCGCATACTTACACCAAAAGATCGACCAAAATGTCAAGATAATAAAGAGCGGGAAATGGTTAGGACAACTGATCTATCCTCACCGACATCCTGCCCGACACATCACTTACCCGTAGACGAATTCAAGAATGGCGGAGGAAAGCGGAAAATCTGTATTAACAGATATCCGAAAGAAACCATCGAACTGTCAGGAGGCGACCAAAACCCATAGACATCGTGTTAATGAGCGGTCTGTTAAACTTTCTATAGTATTCATTATGAACCAATATAGATGTCGACTGACAGCCCCTCGGACTTCCATGTCAATTGCATAAATATGAACACAGGAGAAAAATTAGTCCATTACCAAAGAATTGTCAATTCCAAACAAATAATGCAATTTCTAAAAATGGATGACACTGCTTGGAAAAGATGTAGGTGGACTGATTTCCTGAAACAAGAGTAGATCCAGATCAGAGTACATGTAAGATCGTGCATCCAGTTTTTATCAGGCCAAATAAAAATGTTACTTCCGATACTAATTGCTCAAATGTGTTTCTGGACAAGGATCTTATTTCATACGGAAGAAACAATGATCAACAATGATTTGTTTGCTTATTATTAAAAAAAATATTGTCAAAATTCTTGTGTCCATTGATCTCCATTGCCAAACTGATAAATACATGTCCAATTGACCCAAAACTCTGCAGTCACCAGGGTATACAAGTATTGCATCTTATTATCACAACGGTGTGCAGCTAACTCCCAAGAATTTTGGTAAAGAAAAGAAATTTCAATGCCGGAAAAATCGCTTGTCCGTAAAGTTCTCATTAAAATTCTACATTAAAATGTCTGTTCCTAAGTCAAAATACAAATGCTGCTGCTGAAAAAATGTAGCATGTAAGAAAATAATCGATGAAGGTGTTTTAAAGTAACACGTGCGGGACCTGAATTAAAATTAAAACTGCCCCGACTAAATATAAAACTTAAGCCCATGCCTAGAATTCCCTCCGTTGAAATTCCTCTAGATTATTTTGATGATTAATATTGACCATTTGGTATAAAACCGTGATACGTAAATAAAGGTCATACATAAAATTGTTGAATAAAATCAAATGAGTGCGGCTGCGGTATGGGTCTACTGGAATTTTTGGCTTTGATTTCTTGGCATGGTGGTTATGGTTTTTATTCGTGCAACGAGTTGCTATTTTCAATTTACAACCTTCCGTGAAAAAAAGTTCGTGCTCCACTGTAAAATTGATAAAGACGTTCAAGCATTTTTTAATTTTTTTTTCGTTCATCGTGAAATAGTAATTTCATTTCGCGTTTGTCCGTGCACAAAACGCCACTTTACGACCATTTTAGTTAATTAAGGTGGGACGTTACGTTAAATACGGCGTTACTTTGTGGTGGATCAAGAAATTTTCAAACAGGGGGGGGGGGGCGCAAATATGTCCTTCTAAGACCTCTTGTTTCATACAGTTCCTAACCAAAGTTTTTTGTAAAACGGGGGGGGGGGGGGGGGTACGCCGGTCCTAGATCCGCCTTTGTTAAATACCGATAAAATTTACCTGTACACTGAAAAATCCGTCTGAACATCGTGATACGCAACGTCAATTTTAGTTAGATTCTATTGCATTTTTCACGTATAGGCAAGGTTTACGTAACAGTACCTTAAAAACAAAGTCCATGACATATTCTTTATTTTTCATCAATGCATCTCAAATTTTCTAAGGAATATTGTTTTAGTTTTTGGTAATAATTTGGATATCCTTAGTTCATTAAAAAAACGAGGTCCGGGACTCCCGTTTTTTTTTTCATTTATGGGTGTATATCACCAGGGATGTCCAGAATTTATTTAATCCCTGATATCACTAAGAACTATACGTCTACCAATTTTCATTAAAATCTGGACATATGACATTTGGTATCGTCCAACCTTAAGACTAGATCGTAAGCATTGAAACTGTAAACTTTAAAGTTGGAAATTTTTTTATCGAGATCGGGATTTTTAACAAAAATATGTCCGGGATTTCGGGATTTTCTGAAATCAAGACCGGGAAATCGGGATGAGACCCCCTCTCGCCCCCCCCTAATTTATCATCTTGTCAGCGCAACTCCTCTGAAACTACTGAACCGAATTGAATGAAACTTGGTATATAAGAGAACCATATCTAATTGTGCATATTACCAGGAAATTTTGATCGTCAAATTTTTGTGGTAGTTAGGGCCCTTTGAACTTAGAAATTTGCAGAAAATCTTCATTTATCAAACTTTAATTTTGTTGTTACCTTTATTTCAAATAAAGTGCACAGTTCTGGATAAACGCATCCCTTTCAGAAAAAAATCTGTGTACGGGTCTGGTGACACATGTTCCATGCGTGGTACCAAGTACAACAATTTGGAGACTTTTTAAAGCTAACAAGGAGAATGCATCCTTAAGGAAACATCATTTTTATCAGCAATATTTTTCACAGTATAGGGGCTACATGTACAAAATGTATAAGGCAATACAATGAAAGACCTGGCCTGCAATTTTAAAAGCATTAAAAAGTATAGTGGGTTAACCTCCAAACAAATATGGCAATAAAAGTGAAAAATGCAGGTTCCTGTTTGTAAACGAAGTTTTATTTGAAAGAAAAAATAATGGACACGTGTTCGAAGTTAAACCGTTTGGAACATATCTGTTGCAAATGGCACTGACCATCCTCCAAAAAATAATAAATAATGAAAAAAGACACGTGAAAACCTATTGTCTGCAAACTTAGAACGCTTTAATACGATAATTCATCTAAAGGTCGCAATATTTCACTGCATTCATAAAAAGCACAACTGCGCCTCTAGTAGTATACATGTATTATTCGATGATTTATAACTCAAACTCACTTTTTGCTTCTTTTTGTTTTGTGTCAGTTTGTTTGTTTTTTCTGTGTGCCTTTTCACAGAAATTATCTTAAGATCGAAAAATAAGTACATTGTATTGTACAGTAATTTGTAATATCAGAATGAAGGATGGGCATTGATGTCATCCTCACGTTAGAAATGACCATAAAAATCCAGTGTGAAATTAAGATGTGATTCCTCGGTTGTCATCGATTTCAAATCAATATTAAAGTTCCATTGGTAATTTTCTGCGCTGTAGCATTGGACTGGAATCTTAACCGTGATAGTGTGTAATACTTTAAGGAACTATGCTAAACATAAAACAATCTAAACTTTGAATTATATAGCAGGGGAATGAAAAATTTGAATAAGGAGTGAAAATGTATTTAGAGATAAATTAATTTTCAAAACATGGAAATAATATTGCCAGGATTCGTCGGTTGGGGATGTTTCGCTGGTGAGTTTACAATTTTCTTTTATAAATTAAATTCTAAAATATGTCTTTAAAATTGAAATTACGTTTCAATTCAAAATACCATTTGATTAACTACGATCAGACGCATGATGTTTGCGTTTTAATGTTCTTGTCAAACGCCCTTCAGTTTATTGGCAGTATCTCTATTTCTTTATATTACATCAAAATCTTATCTCTTTTTCAGTCACAGATGCCTTGTCAAACAATGCCACCAATGTAAGTTGTAACTTTCGAAGTATATATATATAAAAAAATGTTTGGAAACTTTTGAAATGCTTAAAAATGCTTAGACACCAGTTTTTTTCCCTTTCACTGCACATGGTTGATATCCCCGCTGTTGAATTCAACTTCCCTCTTTTTCAAAGAATACTTTAAAACTCCTAAAATGCTAATAAAACAGATTCCTTTCATTGCACTGACCAAGTATCAGCTTCTCTTTCAGTTAACTTTTTTTTTTTTTTGGGGGGGGGGGGGGTACTTTTCATTTGATTCATTGGGGTTTCGACCATCCAGTTGTTTCAATTTAAATGCAACTGATTATAGGTAATTTCTTTTGGAATGCCTGTTCCAAGTCAGGACCATTGCGATCTTCAATGTCTCGGTTTGGTCTTTTGTCTTGGACATCTGAGACTGGTCCTCCAGGAGCGGTAGTTTTGTAATGGACCTTTATTTACTTAATGAAATAATAATGCATGTACACATTATTATATTAGATTGACCGTTTTATTACTATGTATTGATACACACTTTGGTACTTTATGTATTAGACAGTAGGAATTGGAATCAATGCTTAAACCGTAGGACACAGACGGCCGATTTATCGAGAGATACATTCTGCGTTGAAAATGATGTTGAATCGGTAACAAAAAAAAAAAAAAAGAAACAAACAAAACAAAACAACAACAAGCGGTCTGGGGGGGGGTACATATCTATTATAGCGAGGTTTTTTCCGATCTTACATACTAGTAATACACTGAGCCATAGACTGTGGTCTTTATGATAGGATTATGACAAAATTTGCTCATTGAACACTCTTCGGGTCCGTTTTAATGATAGAAGGCACTTAACAAGCTTGTTTTTTTTCTCGGTGTATTTTCTTCTTCATGAAATATACAGATAATTTGATCTTTTTCCAATTTATCATTTCCAGGACATGTGCAAATATTTTAATTTCTTCTATGGAAATACTTCAAATGTGAAATGCCAATCGTAAATATTTAATAGGATATAGGAAACCCTATAACATTAACACAGTTTAGTTTTCTAGCGTTTCATTTGATGTACAGGTGTTTCATGCTTTTCATCGACTTTGGATAGAAATTTTCTTATATGTGATATGCCCTTAACAATCTTAACGGTTGGTCTTACACGATAAAGTCAGTTCGATTGTGATTTGAGAGATTCAGTCTCATATTGTTACAATTGTATTCGGATTCCCTCCTAAAAAAGTTGGTGGTGGTATATAGTAATAAGGGTGTCCGTTACACCATATGATACCCATCTCGTATCAACACAAGCTCAGACTTCAACGCCTTTGTGATGAAGAGTATTTATCAAGTCAGGTCACCCAAACGTATAAACAACGTGCTTTGAATACAGCGAAACAAGATAATGCTGTGAAGGCGAACAGACGAATGAAGTGAAATCTATAAGGTTCATCCATGCCATGCACAAACCACAGAATAAATATTTAAATTTATACTTTCAGCAAAAACGATTTGGGCTCACGGATGACATGATAAAAGGACTTTCTGCAGGATTTGGATTTTTCATTGCATTGATATTTCTCATTTGTTTGGTGTGGTATTGCTGCTGTACAGAGGACAATGACAAAAAATCAGGCGACAGGGTAATAAACAAGGACGACAATACTTCGCCCAGGAGACAACATTGCCACGACAGGAATGGTAGACGGCTATTCTCGTAGGAGCTCCCCCTTGAGTAAATGTGGGCACCAACGTCACATAGATATTACACAAATCATATTGAGTACTTTATAATGTTCCTACTCGGGGAATGTTTAGATAAAATGCAAAAGTAAATGAAACTTAACTTATTTAAGACAATAAAACCAGAAAAAGATTGCATTTAATAAATAAATGTTTAAGCTGAATTTCAATGATTCGAAATAATATCAAGTAACAATACGCTATGTTATGTAGGTATCTCAAGCAATTTTATGTTCTTCTCAAAAACTGTGTCAAGAATGGTCATTTCTTGTATTTTAAAAGTGGTGGTCAGGGTTTTATTCAGGAATCATTTCAATACAAAGTGACTATTCCCTTCTTATATATAAGCTACAAGTGAGGCCAATGTTGTTTATTTTCAATTTAAAACAACCCTATTTGCATGTACCATATATTTTTCTCTCTTTGGCATACCAAGTTTGATGTTACTGAGCCTAATGCTTTTCAGCTATTTCTGTAAATAATCAAAACCTTTTGTATGAGAAAACCTGTCTGTTAATTCATTGATCCAAGCTTCTGTTAATGAGCATATGGAATGTACTGGGAATTGCACTAGCCATACTGATTAAAATAACAATTAATTGATAAATGCCAACCTGCAGAATGTGCAAGTAAAGATTGTCATAGATTAGCTGGTAAATCTGCCATGATGTAATTTCCAAACTCGAGACAGCTATTCATTGACATATTGATTGACAGAAATAAAGCAAATCACACCTTGATCATTAAGCAGCTTGTAAGACTTTAAGAATTTCTTCGTATTATGGAATATGCAATTTACAATACCTTATAATAAATAAAGTTTGATTTCAATGCTAATGAATAATGTACAGTAATATAATAGATCAAAACCCACAAAAAAATCTTATAAAAATATGGAAAAGGTGAACAAATAAATATCAGATATTGTGAAATTAATTACTGATCTAAAAGTTAAATTTCCACCTCCCCTTATTTTACTCACCTATTTTTTACTAACTGACAACCTTAAGAGTCCAAGACAGTCCAAAGATGATTTGTATGCATGTAATTTTAACATGCATGGGTTCAAGTTCATAATATCAAATTTGCATATTTTTGACCCAGATAATAAGATTTCACATTTTGATTTGCATACTTAAGGGGGTTTGCTCCTCTATCTTAAAGTAAATAAAAATGGATAAAGTTGCATCTGTTTTATAGAATATGGACCAATGATCAAAATAGGCAAAAAAAAAATGTAGGTGTTTTTATGTTATAAGCGTTTAAAATTTTGGCGGGAAATAAGTTCTCTCTAGATTTTTCATTACTTTTGCATTGCCGCAGATTGGCATTTTATCACCTAAAATAACTTAAAATATATGGCAGAGTAAATAAAATTTCATAAAAAATTGTGAACTGCATATTTAATGGACATACCTTTGAATAAGAAAACGAAAATTGGGGGTTAATGGGAAAAAAATTTCAAGCATAATAGATGGACAAACCCGAGGATCTTGAAAATCTAACAAAATTCCCAAAATATGAGGAGCAAACCTCCTTAAGTACCTAAATGATTGTATGTATAGAACTTTCTAAGATGTTTTTTTTCTTTTACTGTCTAATATCTAGTCAATAAATGAGAGTGTGACTGTATGAGATATTTGTTTTATATTCTAATAAATTTTTTTTATGTTTTTCTAAGAACATAAAAATATATTTTTAGTTACCATAAATGAAGCATGACTTTTCATATCAAATGTATGAATAATAAAAGTGTAAATAGTAGATGTTTGGAGATTTTTATTTAACAAAATCACTAATATCACATACACATAGTAGAGTGAAACCAGTCTGAACTGAAACCTTAAGGACTGAAGAATTAAGTGGTGCAGACAGGCGTTCAATTAATACCAGTTAAAATACACAGAAACTTGAAAAAAAAAGTTTGGTTTTGACAGGTTTTTGGTTTATTCAGGGATTGGTTTAGAAAGGTTTTTGGTTTATTCTGCATTTGGTTATGAAATGTGTCACTGACTAATGACACACAAAAAAACAATTTTCAAATGTATTTTTCAGATGAATTTTTATGCCCCATCCACAGGCATTTGGATTTTATTTTATTATAAATAACATGTATATAAAAATTTTCATCTGTCTATATACTATTTCCACAAGGCAAGAATGTTTGAAAGTTCTAAAAATAGAACAAAATTTACTCGCGGAAAACCCCCATATTTTCTCATAGAATCAAATGTTTTACATGAAATATTGGTGATTCTCTAAATCCTTTCAGTTTAATCTCACAACTGGGAACACATTTATCGTGAAACAATTCGCATTGACTTTGAATCTAATCTTTTTTTCCACTGAAGCGAGCCAAACAAACCACCACGGACCAAAGTAGTTTAGAATTTTAAAGGGAGACAATATTCTTCTACTTTTTCCAATATTTTATCATTGAAATGAAATAACCTCGTATTTATTATCCTTGAAGGTCTTTTGAAAATTTATGGAACACCCATCGAGTCCTAGTTTGTATGTACGTTTTTTTATACTACCAACTCGTCAGTAAAAATATTTCAAATAAAATTGAGTCCAAATTTTCCGCCAAATGATTTAATTGTTCGAACTCGCCCAGATTTTACCTTACTCTAGTCTCACTCGGAAGTCCTTTTATTTGGCGGAATATTGTTTCCCTTGAAAATCTTTGGACACTTCCGTCCGTGGTGATCTTTTGTTTCGCTTCGTAGGAAAAAAGACCCTATGTGAGATTTATACATACTGACATGCTTTACTTTTGCTTCCTAAAGAGAGTTACAGCTGAAAGGAGTTACAGAATGTTCTAGTTGTTTATGGTAAAAAATATTTCTACAAGAAAAAAGGGAGTTTCCGTCAGTTCTATTTTTAGAACTTTCAAACATTCTTGCCTTGTGGAAATAGTATACAGACGAGATGAAATTTTTTATATACACGTTATTTATAATAAAATAAAATCCTGGACCCAAACGCCTGTGGCCCCATCTAGGAAAGTATAGGGGCATATAGTGTCCGGGTCCGTTTGTCCGTCCGTCCGTTCGTCCGTCCCAAATCCCCATATTTCCAAATGCCCACTTACTGACAAATGTCAAATCAATGATATTGGTATAGTAGGTGCACCTAGTATTGATAAGAACATTGCATGCTTTGGATGCTGGAAGTGACCTATATTTTCCGCATGAATGATCAGGTACAGAAAAATGGTTAAAGTCTATTCCCACTTACTGACAAGTGCCACATCAACCATATTGGTATGGAATGTGCACCTACTGATGCTAAGCATAATGCATGCTTCAGATGCTGGCTGTGACATATATTTTCCGCATGAATGACCACTTATAGAAAAATGGTTAAAGGTCATTCCTTCTTACTGACAATTGCCACAGCAACCATATTGGTATGGAAGGTGCACCTAGTGATGCTTAGCACAATGCATGCTTCGGATGCTGGATATGACCTATATTTTCTGCATGGATGGCCTCTTAAAGAAGAGTGGTTAAAGTCCATTCCCACTTACTGACATGTGCCACATCTACTATATTGTTATGGTAGGTGCACCTAGTGATGCTAAGCACAATGCATGCTTTGGATGCTGGCATTGAGCTATATTTTCCACATGATTGACCACTTATAGAAGAATGGTTAAGTTGAAGTCCATTCCTTCTGATTGACAAGGGCCTTAATAGCAACCATGTTGATGCTTTAGTGAATGCGGGAAAAAAAATGTTGCTTGATGGGGCATTATGTCTTTTGGACATATTCTTGTTTAAAAAGTTTTGCAATTAAAAATTTTCAAATGTACAATGAAATGGATGGATGGTTCAAAAAGTATATTTGTTAATCTGACCAGAAATGCATTTAGTCTAAGGGTATAAAATTACATTAGAAGTTGCATTTTTACAATATTTAACTGCATTAATAACCTAGCAGTCCTTTCCTTAGAAAATTTCCAGAAGTAACCCTAATTAATGAACTCTGTAAAACAGTGAACTAGCCCAATCAATGGAAGGCTCACAATATTCACTAACCTAATGGATTTTTAGTAGCTCCAGACTACAAGCTACCTGTCAAAGGCAAGCATTGCTTTGGCATCTTTTCAATTTTTTTCATGATGTCTTAAGTAAATTGTTCTCTTGTTCTAGCACATGGGATATTTGAAAATGTAACTCTTGTCTTGATCCAAAACTGGACTAGTTTTCAAAATATTTATCGTGACAAATTATTGGAGAAAAATAATATTCATAGTGACAAATCATTATAGAAAATAAATGCTGAGTTTACAGACAATAACTCATAATCTTTGTATTGACTTTCATCTGACAATTTGTAAATCTTGATGCAAATTTCAACAGGATGATGGATCAATGTTGAGTATTTCAATTCATCCACAACCTGGGCATCAAAACTGTAGATCATTTCTGTTTTTCAGACCAAAGCCATAAATGTGTTGACTAGAAATGAATACTTTTTTGTTGATTTTTTCATGAAGGGAAGAGGTCAGCTACACAATGACATAAAGTGTTCATATATCTGTCCCAAACAATCTGTAACATTGGTAAGTTCCTGAAAGAGAAAAAGTTTATACATTTGAAATGTACGGTATGTGAACCTTCTTAATCTGAGGGACCTATAAACTGTAGTTATCTCCTTCTTACTAATTTTTAAGTTTGAAACTATGGTTTGCAGTCACAATCTTTATTTTCTAATCGATTTCATTATACTGATTTTGTGAAGAAGCAATTTTGACAATTTAAAACTAAAGCTTGCCAGGCAAACAGGAAAGATGTTTTATACTATAAACAATAGGCTCCCAGGAGCCTGAATTGCTCACCTGACATATGTGCCTGAAGTAAAGGTTAATAGGCAAAATCTATTTGACATTGAAATGGTCATAAGTTTAATAAGGGGGTCATCTGACAATATGGTGGATCTTAAGGTGCTGATCACTTTTGTTCTCAATCAAAATTCAAATTTAATGTTTTCAATGTAATGAGGAAATGCTTTTTAAATGCTCAATTTTGAAGTTCTAAGGCCAATAACTCAACAAAGGAAAGGTCCTACAACGTTGATCCTATTACAAATTTTGTAGATCTTGATGTGCTAAACAATATGCAATTAAAATTTCTCAAATATCTTGTATAGTTTTCAAGATATTGAGCTAAACAGGTGCAGAATTTGCAAAAAGTCCACAAAAAGGGCAATAACTCCTACATGGGTTGTTGGATTTTCTTCTAAATTTCAGAGCTTGTAGATCTTGAGGTGCTGATGACTTGTACTCTGCCAGAATTTTGATTTCTGTAGCCGTTTTTGAGTAATTTGCAAAAAACTGCATTTTATCCCTATGTTCTATTTTTAGCCATGGCGGCCATGTTTTATGACGAATCAAAAATCCCTACATCAGTTCTAAGCACCTAATGCTAATGAACAACCATACCAAGTTTGGTTTTGATTGGACTAATGGTGTCAGAGGAGTTAACGTTTTAAAAAGTTTACGAACAGACGACAGACAGACAACAGACACCAAGTGATGACAATAGCTCACAGGTGAACTGAAAATAGAGAATTGGTTAAATTGGTAAACTGTATAAAAATTGCAATATTTCCATTGTCTGTAAAAACCAAGACCTGAAATTACCTACCTGCTAATTAACCAAAAAAATTACTTTTTTGTGACGTTTTATGAAAAGATTGATAAGGTGTAAAATCATACTTCAACCAAGTTTTGAAAAGAATGATTTCCTACCTACCTCATCGCATTAATACTTTGAGCATGCACTTCTGAAATTGTTCAGAAAAGAGCATGCAATTTAGTATACCTTATTAAGTCCATATTTTTAGCTGTGTTTTGAAATTGTGTAAGGAATGTCTGCATGTCCTGTTTACTCCATCTAGCATTCTGACAAGGGTCTACAATCTGAAATTGAATTCAAAATCATTTAAATCACAAGTTTCTCTCCTTAAAAATGGTTTATATCATCATTGCTGTTTTTGGCTTTCTATTTTCAAACTTTTAGGATAGAGTAGGTTTCTGACACTTTATTTTCTGCCTTTAAATTATGTTGGTTCAAATGCTAATGATGAAATGTAACTCCTTGGAATATGCATATACAGCATAATAAAATAAAGTTTTATAGAAACTCTCCTTGTTACTTTGTATTTATTCAACAATTCTGAATAAAAATGCTTGATTGTTAGAACTGGAAATTGGCACTTAATATATTAAGCTTATTACCCCCCCTTGATGATTTAACATTTATTTTAGAAAATTTCATTTAGAATTTCTTATAGCTAAAATCAAAAGCTTTCAATGTATTCCTATAATAATGTCATTCATATATAATAAAATTAACTTGTGGTATATACATTGTATTGATTATATAAAATTTTATTGATTAAATTTGTAAAGAATAATCTATACTACTAAAATAACGAAGCGTTTTTTTCTAGCCGGGTTGCAGCCTAAACAACAAATGCTACGACCAAGCTTCATATATCAAAAACAGGGGATGGTCGTGCCCTTTAAAAATTTGATTAGCGCATGTGCAATTATGTCTGCAATTTGCTAATTAACCTAATTAATTAATCCGGAAAACCTTTTGCCGTCATCGTTCTGGAATTAGCCACCGTCTTAGAATGATGGAAATTATTTCCCCTGTTTTCTGACAATTACAAAAAAAAATCCCACAAAACTTTTCCATTAATTTTGCTATATATTTAAAAGATTTTATATAATAGGTTATATTGGTATATTAACTATAAAAATGTATGCAAAATATGTTTTATCGTTAAGAATTGCAGCTTGATAGAAAAATAAAAACCATTTTGAAGTTAACGACCCATGGCAAATACATGTAACGAGTCTATAAAAGTTTGATATAATTACTGCTAATAGTCACTGCAGAACTTTATAGCCTGTATACACGACTGTAAACATCCCTCATCAACAAATTTAATAACAAATTGTACAAGCGATTGATTAAAACTGACCCTGCCACTGGACATTTGTTACATTAGTAGGTGGGATAGCAAAAACCAAGATAACATGATATAACACAGTATAAAGTTTGTCTCGCCTGCCGGCATCATCAGAAACAAAAATTCTGTCTT
Organism: Arcuatula senhousia; assembly: GCA_963971305.1. Classification (NCBI taxonomy): domain Eukaryota; kingdom Metazoa; phylum Mollusca; class Bivalvia; order Mytilida; family Mytilidae; genus Arcuatula; species Arcuatula senhousia. The sequence goes on from OZ020304.1 coordinate 55,656,143, forward strand.
ACTTCCACTAAACTTGGCAATTATAAGGATTGTCAGTTTTTCAGATCAAAAGGTGTTATAGAACTTAAACATTGCTAATATATATGCAATAACAATAATCAAAGTCAATCAACCAAAAAATCAAGGTCTAGGTCAAAAGATGGTATATGCAACTGTGCTAAGCTGCTACTGGGGCATATGTCAACCTAGGACTTATAGTTCTTGGGATATATAATAAACTAAAAACTTACTTACAGATAAATATACCGTAGAACCTTTAATTTGCGATTAGCACAACCAGGTAAGGTCATACAAATCCAATGCTTTTGTTGTGTGGTCTATTTTTTAAAGCAACGCAACAATTGATTCTCCTGCGAATTTGCGTGTTTTTCCTAGTACATTGAAAAAGAAAACAACAAAAAACTAAACTAAATACCTTTTCATAAATGTCAATAAATATATCTCTAACTTCTCTACTGTGGTTCAGATTGATAGCAATATTTATAGCTGCTTTTGAGATATTCTGAAAAAAATAATGATGTACTGACATATAATATTAACAAAATGTGGAGGTGTTTGACACAACCTCTGTGGCCAAACAGCAATTTTAAAAATTGGCAATGTTAAATTTCCAGCCGCCTTCAATGTTCACTGTCTTTCAATTGGTACCTGAATAACAATGTCAAGGAAATAACTCAAAACCAATCTTAGATTTATCCCCACAGCCCATTAACAAAAGACAAGTCATACATATGTTTTGGAAAAGATTCCTGGCAATGAAAGGACAGTCTTTCCCAACCATTCCTGATTAGAAATGTGTAAATTCTTACATATACTTTCATCAGTGCTACATTTGTTTGTCTGCTGCCACCCATGTCTGTGATTTTCTACGCCACATAACAGTAACAAAAGCATGTTCTAGATTCAATTTGATATTCTGTTTTAAGATGGGATAATACTTCCGAAACTTGGAACGATTTTATTTAAACCATGTATTTTACTAGTGCAAATATTAACTTACAAGCACTAAGTCCATATGAACACTCATTGTACTAGAAAATGTGTCTTTGAGCCACAGGATGGCCATCCCGTTCTTGAAATATCATTGACCCTCAATGTGTATTACCTGGGATATGGACCTTTATATAGAAATTGATCAAAAGTGTTCATGTGTAAAATATAGGTAGCTGTGACCTTATTTCTGGTGGGTGGTGCCATGTTACCAAGACTCATCGAGCAGTGAAAAATCATTGACCCCTTACATGTATTATTCAAGATATGGACCTTAACCAAGAACTTAACCAAAGTCATTCATGCGTAAAATATACGTCACAGTGACCTCATTTCTAGTGGGTGGCGTCACCTTACCTAAGACACATCTAGTAGTGAAATATCATTGACCCCCAACATCTAGTATCTGAGTAATGGACCTTAACCAAGAACTTAACCAAAGTCATTCATGCGTAAAATATAGGTCACAGTGACCTAATTTCTAGTGGGTGGCGTCACCTTACCTAAGACACATCTAGTAGTGAAATATCATTGACCCCCAACATCTAGTATCTGAGTAATGGACCTTAACCAAGCACTTAACCAAAGTCATTCATGCGTAAAATATAGGTCACAGTGACCTAATTTCTAGTGGGTGGTGTAGCCCTACCCAAGACCCATCTGGTGGTGAAATATCATTGACCCCCAACATCTAGTATCTGAGTAATGGACCTTAACCAAGAACTTAACCAAAGTGTTACGGACGGACGTACGTCCGGACGGACAAGGGTAAAACTATATGTCCGATCCACATACGTGGTCGGGCCATAAAAGCTACAATTCTGCATAAACAAATGATTTTTTAAACAAAATACATGTTAAGGAGGAATGTGACACAGGCAATGCATAGGCCTCCCCAAACAGAAAGTAGAAGTCAGACAGGACTTAAATCACTTATGACATACAGTTTGAGATTCTGATACATCCTATTGAATTTCAAATAATTCTCAGTAACAGGTTCTTAGAGACGCTTGATGGAAATTTTCACACTTTTTTCAAAAAAATATACAGAAAATATGCAAAACTTGCTTTGGGTAAGAAAATACCTATGAAAAAAAGCACTCAAATGACAGAAATCAACACTATAGACAAAGTTCTTACTTTGAAATTATCTTCAATATCCTGCAATGCTCGTCTTGAGATATTTGTCCTAACAGCTTGTAAAACCAAACTAAAAAAAAGAACATTCAATTTTATTTTGCCTCGGCATTACAGACTTGTATAAGCATAGTTATGGTATTGTTCATTGTAGCTCTTACAACACCCCCCACCACTCTTACGAAAGCTTCCCCCAAAATCCTTTCTTTAATTAAAGTTCATTTATAAGATAGCTAACCTCTTTGTGCCTTTTGAACTCTCCATGTAAAGTTTATGGAACAGTCCCAATCAAGTTCGACTGCATAATTTTACCTTTTATGTTCATCCATACTTTCTTTATCAAGTAATAATTTAAGTTCTCGTAAATCACCAAGAAATGTACGATCTAAATCTACGTCCATATCTTCATGGCTTTTACATTCTGCAAGAAAACAGGACTTACTGGTATCTAAAATACATTAAAGGTATCTAACAACAAATGAATAAATTAGTTAGTGTATAAAAGCTTCACTTGGAACAAACATGTAATATTTTTATCTAACATGCAATTGGGTAGTAAACACTAATGTCTGTCATTGTGGAACACTCTTTTTTCTACACAGTTGTTGAATTAATGCCACAGACAAAAGAGGACAAACTTAGAAAAACTTTAAAAAACTAAAAATCCAATTTGAAGAAAGGATAGACAATATGATGTTCAAGCAGAAAGAACATTTAAAGCTGAATTAGTAGATGACAACAAGCAAATCATTAGGAAGGTGCCTTAATACATGAAGCCAAAAAAAAAACATTGTATGGTTTTATTTTGTTCAAATTTGATAAAATACATGCATTATTATATAAGATAAAACTTACTGCTAAATCTTCAAAAAATCTAACTACAGGTTTTCAGGATTTTTTTCATTGAAACAAAAAGAGTTAATATTTCATTTTCAACTCTCGGAGAACATTGATTTCTTTAAATTAATATAATTGCCTAAAATGTTCAATTAATAAATCTTTATGAATTAACTCCTTATTAAAGATGTTCTGTACCCCTTTAAAATAGACACAACTGGCTTTTATATGATGAAGAGGATAGGTAGATATTAAAGATAGGCAATGAAAAACAAGCAATACTACTTAAAATTTATATTTGCCAGGTTTCACAAAGTGAAAATCAGAGTAAGATTTATGTTTAATGCAAGCTTAAGGTGGGTGGAGAAGATGTTTCATAACAGTTTTATTTGTAAATTCATAATACAGCCCCTTAATATTTTGTATGTATCTTCTAGCATTGGGTTTCATATTGATATATTGCATGTAATGAGGGTTTCAATTTCAGGCATGTCACTCATCTACCTTCTATTTAATGAAATCCTGCCGATTTTGTCCTTGATTTTGAAATAAGTAGTTGGAATAAACTAAATACAAGCATAATATTGGAACAAGTAATTCACAAAATATGATGTCATATTTAAAAAAAAAAATTCTTACACTGCACAATTGTTTTGTTTTAATCTATAATGACTGTATACTAACGTCTAAATGTACAAAGTTTTATCAAATTCAAAATTATGGTGTGAAGAAATTATTTCCAATACACCTTAATGTGATAGACAAACATACAAAGTAAATGGAGAGGTGGAAGAGTACAGAGAAGGAAATTGTACAATGAAAGAAGATAATGAGACGTGGAATGTTCATCTCACCGACAGCACTGTAAGACCAGTTCACAATCATCTGGTTAGCACAGCTGATGAATACTTGTAGTGGATACTGGTGCAGCTTCTTTTTTCCTGTTTCAAACCTATTGTTAGCTATGAAAACCAATGCTGCATATTGCCTTCAAATAAGATAGCAAAAAATTTCACAAAGGTATCTTAAAAATTCATAGAGAATGATACACAAGAACGATTGTATAAATAAACCATTTATTAGATGTTTCAGTCTTAAATCTTTCATTAAATGGTATGATTGGAAAATGTTTCAGAGAATTATTTCAATGCTCCTATAATTATGTAGTTTGAGTTTGTTATCTCTGCTGATACAATTCATCTGAAAAAAAGACAGTAGTTGCATCTTGGTGATAGCAACAATGTATGTAGAAACAAAAATCGACCATTAAAACCCTTCTTATCATCATCTATATTTACTTTACCTAGAAACAAATAACTTAAGCCATTGTTAAGCACACAGTGTGCTTATATCTTTGGTCTATTTTCATTTATAACAGCCATCTGATACTAGCTTACAATCAAATAAAGCTTCATAGACTGATGGAGATCAAAGTACTCACCTTGCTAAGTCTGGTGACAATAAGAAGTTTGTTTGAATGTTATCTGTGAGAGATCCCTTCATTTCTTCCACTGTTCTTAGTACTCTTTTCAAATTGTCAAACTGAAAAAAAAAAGCATACAAGAAAGGCAATAATGGAAACATAGATGACTTATAAAATGTCTACAGACAAACAATAACGATGATGACATCATCGAAACATAAACAATTTTTTGTTGTACAAAAAAAATCAAAAACAAAATTATGCACAGTGGCCTGAATTCTTTCCATGCTGGAAAACTGATTCTTGTATTATATTAGACATAAAAATACAAGTTTATTTTTGTGTGTTGGGGATTAAAGTCCTTTTTGATGCATATGGGCCATATAGGGCTGTCAGTTTTAATGACTTTTCAACATGAACGTGAAATCAGTCCTTCTGTATGGTGCAGAAACCTGGAGATTTTCCAAGGCCACCAGCCATAAGATTCAGACATTTGTAAACCAATGTCTTCGCCATATCCTTTACATCCACTGGCCTGAAACCATCAGTAACAAGGAATTATGGATAAAGACCAACCAGTGACCAGTTGAAGAGGAGATGCATAGAAGAAGATGGGATGGCTTGGACATACCCTAAGGAAGCCAAGTGGAAACATCATGAGACAGACGCTAACATGGACACCCCAAGGAAAGAGAAAACGAGGATGACCGAGAAACACCTGGAGAAGGAACCTGAAATCAGATGTTAAGCTGACAGGAAAGACATGGGGACAACTGGAACTAACAGCAAAGAACAGGCAGTGCTGGAGGACTATCGTCAATAGCCTAAGCACCAGAAGGAGCGAAGGTGCCTGGGGGGCGGGGTCATCAGAACAGAAGTAAAATGAGATCATGCAGTGACAGGAGGGAACAACTGATAGATCTGATTTTAATCAGATGAGTTAAGATAAAACTTGGTCTCTTCAGTGTTCCTTTTTGATCAGTTTTACTGTTTTTCAGCAACTATTACCTGTCTTCTACATTTTTTTAAACTTGTTCTCGTTTTTTCACTGACATCATCTAAATCTTTTCTATTTCTGCCAGATAATTTCTTCCCAAGAATTTCTCTGATGACTGTATCATCAAACTGATAATATCTGAAGAAAAAATATATTCAATATACAAAAATTAATTTGACACACCTATTCTCACTTTTTGGACAGGACAGTTCCTATTTTTAGCGGTGTGTGATTTTTCTGTCTCACACCACCCCATGTGAGATAGCCTCGTGCAGTTTCCAAGGGACGTAACTCTATTGTTTACGTCATGCGCTATGTTTTGTAAACAAATCCATGTTGTACAATTTACGGGTTTAGTGAGAAAAATAATCAAACACCGATGATAAGGGCAAGATAAGGAAATCTCCGACACCCTTGGGTAAGATTTCTTTACATCTGCAACTCGGCAGAGCCTTGTTGCAGAATTGAAATCTAACCCTCCGGGTGTCAGAGATTTCCTTATCTTGCCCTAACACCGGTGTTAGATTCTTATAATCCTTGCAATGTTAACCTTCTGATAAAAGTTTCCAAGGGCACAGAAAAATCACTACATGTACTCAGATAATAAACATACAATTCATAGAAGGGAAAAACAATTTTTCACAAAGAAAGAAATAGGTCATCTATGAATGAAGCAGAGGTACCAATGGGGTATCCGAATGTCAAAAGTCCGAAAGAGCAGAGACAAAACCAGTAAACACCAACAAGAACATGACAAACACAGACAACATGTAAAACATGGAAACACAAAACAACTGAATATCAATCAACAACGCGAACTCCAGTCTTTGTTTTGCTTGTTTTAGATTTTATTACTTGAGCTGTTTCTTTTTATTTTTTATTTTATATATTCATGTCTTTGACTTGTTTTGTCTTTTCTTCTTGGAAATTTCAGATTGATCAGTAACTTGGGTATTTCTTTTAATTAACATGAATGATGTTTACATGTATATCTCAAACTTTAGATATTCCATATCTTCAGATCTCTTGATGAATCCTATGCTGAGTTTGTCATTAGTTTGAAGAAGTACTCAACTTAAGATTTGTTCTGAAACCAAGGCTTGATTTTGTTACAAAGCAAGACAGATACAAATTCTGCATTTGGTAATTTACTGGCAATCAATAATGTAGTATATCTAAACAAGTGATCACTCAAACAGGCACCCTTTATTCTAAAAGGGAAAATATCAATATTAACTTTTCAATAAGCTGTCTCTGGGATTCTGCATCAATCTGATGAATCTGTTGGTCTGGCAGCTGTGTGGGGTTTCTTAACATCTTCTCCAAGTGGTTAAACAATCGGTAATGGTCATGAACTTCACTGATGATATCTTCCATTGTGACCCCTGAATCATTCTGAAACTCATTCTTCTGTAGAACACTGGCAGATTCAAGTACTGAAAAGATTGCAAGATATATATAATGATAAAAATCATGATTCACCAAATAGTAAAGAAGGTTCATTTAATACCAAAGAAAAATTTAATAGAACTAACAATGTTATGTGTTATCACTTTTTAAGGGTATATAATGATAGAGATTTTAGTTTCTTCTGTAAATTACAAGGTTTCATATATAAGTCTTTGTTTTTGTTTTTGAAAGGTTTCTTGGCTGATTCTTATCCCTAAAATTTAAAAAAGTTCATTCACTATACAAGGAAGTTTAAAAGCAACAGACCTACCCAACCAAATCCCACCAAATGAGACCTCTATAATGTACCTGAAGCTCCATATCAAATATCAAAAGCTAACCTATAATAGTAGCTGAGATATCTGTTACAAAAATTTTCCATTTGTGACTTTTAAAAGTCAGCTTGTTAAACAGGAAGTAAGTACTGTAAGTGACAAGCCTGGAAATGCATCCCATTATATGATACCTCTACCTCTACCTGCATACCAAATATCAAAAGCCTACAAATAACAGAAGCTGAGAAATCTTTTCAATTTTTTTTCCATTTTTTACCCTTAAAAAATTCAAAGTCAGCTCATTAAACAGAAAGTAGGAAAGCAATAGACTTAGATATGCATCCAATTGTATGAGACCCCTATCTAAAGCTAAATAAATGTACATGTACCAAATATCAAAAGCCTATGATCAATATAGTAGCTGAGAAATCTGTAACGAAAAAATGTGTGTTTGTGATGGACAGACACAGGCATTTCTATGTCCACATTTTTCATTGCAGCAGGGGACAACTAGTCAACTTACTTATTCACAAATCATACAGCACATTACTGTAAAGACACAATCAAATCTTGATGCATGTCATTTTCCTGCCATGATCCAAAATCTCACGACTTTTACACCCATCCTCTCATTTTTTGAGTGTACTCTGTCGCTTTCATGGCATTGCTGGCGGTTGTCCATTGTGGTTTTTCTGAATTGCCGCTTGATTGTGGGCTGTGTCACATACACTTATTCCACATCTCATTATTTTCTATTTGTTGTGAAGACTTCAGGAAATAGTTTATTAATATATTTGTCATAAAATGTTTTGGGATTTGTCAATAACTAGTAGATAAATGCCACATGTAAAGAGTTACCATGGTTACTGTAATTGAAAGTTTATTCCGATACTTGATGAATGGGTGTATAAACATTAGTAGATTAATCAGTGAAGCCAGGTATCTTATCTCAATTAGCATTAAACTGTAATTTGACAAGGGATTAAAAATCTCAAGCTTTCTTATCCAACCTCTAGCTTTCTCAGGAAGTACATTGTATCTGCCAAATGTATGAATCTCAGATAGAAACCTGTCAACGTTCACATTTATCACCAGGTCATCATGGTCATACACCACATTACTATAACAAACCAAACAAATCTCAGATACAAACCTGTCAACCCATTTATCCACAGGTCATACACCACATGACTGTAACAAACCAATCAAATATCAGATACAAACCTGTCAACCCATTTATCCACAGGTCATACAGTTCAAAGTCTATAATGGTGAAATTTCCAACAAAGACATCCAATGCAGCCATGATCTCCTGTATAAAAGTCTGGAAAACAAAAAACTCAGCATTGAGGTCTTATTATAAAAGAATTCCTTCAGGAAAACACATTGATTAATACATGTATGTATATAAGTTGTTATAAAGAAAGTATAAAGACATGTATATGACTTCAGAATAAAATTGATTAATTAATGCCAATTTTTGGGCACTAAAGTGGAATAAAAATTCATATATCTATAGTACAAAGTATATAAGGAGCTTCATACAACTTTAACCTACATGTATGAAGGCTTTTAAAGAAAGATTTAGCTGGACATTTCAGCAAAAGAAAGATTTATTTTTTTTAATGTTTCCAAAATGCTGACAATTGAGCACAATACTCAATCAAAGGGTCATCTGAAAACCCAAAAGAGATTAATGTAGAGCTCAATGAGCTGACAGTCACAGCTTTAACAAGCAACAGCTTTTCTCTATCTGCTACATGTATTGTTTTTATTCTATGAACTTGTCATCTGACAGCCTTCAACCAAATAGAGACTTTTGTAGAGCTTTTTCAGACAATGGTGAGGAATTAGAAATGCAAAACTTTTCATTCTGATCGATTAATCACAATAAACAGATTCTGTTTTCGAGATTTATCAACAGCAGGTGTCATTGTTACAGAAAATTATGTAACTTTAAAACATGTATGTAATTACTACATGTAGTTTCAAATTCACCTTATTATCATAGCTTGTTTATTCTACTAACCGTCTGCTATTTAATGGCACTAAATAAGAAAGTACTTGAATTAAACTGAAATTCAATATGAAAATTAGAAAAACTATAAATTTTGCCTTTGTTTCTGATCTAATGTTAGCACTGTATTTTTGTTGATTTCAAATGTGTACATATTTTTTTTTATGGTCCCCCTTAATAGTAAATTCAATTTTTGTTTTCTTGATATTCTCCAAGATATTGTAAGTCTTTATTTATATACATTTACATGTAATGATGTATACAACTTATAAAGGTAGTTCAAATGTGTGTAAGCATTAAGATGGATATCCATCCACATAATTTGGATGGAAAACCCGTCCATGTTGTCAATATTTGATTGTTGCTGCTATTGTGTAAACGGTACATTCTATTTTATTCTCGTCGATTTAGGTCTTCAGATACTTATCATTGTGACCATGTGATTAAGTATTTTAATCATGTGACTTTTTCATCAGACTGCAATATGGCAGAAAGCATCGGATTCAAGTCTATGACCCTTGTCAATAAAAATGCATTTGATAAGCTCTTTGTGTTTTATTATTTAACAATTTTGAAATCTATTGATACAAAATTTTACTTTGGATGGAAATCCATCTTAAACCTGACTGTTAGCTCCACTAACCTCATGCATGGGGTTAGTGGAGCTTAGGACATGCATGCATGGGGTAAGTGGAGCTTAGGCCATGCATGCATTGGGTTAGTACAGCTACATGTAAGTACAAATTATTACCATGGACTTGTATATTAAAGGCTGTGGTTTCTAGTTCAAACAGTTTGTACAATTAGCTGTGCAGCTATTTGTACAAACTTTTTTGATCCTATCACATTGCAGTTAATCTACATCTACATCTACATGGTTGAATTGCAAAGGGTGTTAAACCCATCACGCAAGTATAAAGTACATAACTGCAAGTCATCCAATAAAGTGCTTTTTAAAAACTGTTTCAGTATTTTCATGTGCAAATTAAAAAATAGTGTAGTTCCGGATAGTAAGTTTGTTATGAAAGAGTTGAGGCGGGTCTTAAATTCCTCAACATCTTCAATATCCACTAAATGGGCTGGTAGCTGATTCCATTCCTTGATGGTTTACGGGAAGAAACTGTATTTGTTTATGTCACTTGATGTTTGCATGTTGGTAAAATTGTGACGGTGTGATCTTCTAGTATTTCTACCCTAAGGTCATACATATGGAGGTATATTAAAGTGTAAGTTCGCGATTTTGAAGTTTTTAGTTTATTTGATTTATTATAATGAGAGTAGGCATAATGCCAATTTTGGCATTGAAAACGATATATTAATAAAGATATTCGTAATTTTATTCCAATACAAAAGACCATATGGGCGCGGCCATGTTGATAGCTCAACTGGAGATGTGACGTCACATCTCCAATGATAAATACATTAACCAATTGACAATATTTGTAACATAGGACCGATGTTGTCGATCATAATAAAGAAATTGGAATATGAATAATTTGGCATTGATAGATTTTTTAATCCCCGCATTTTTTTATCCAAATAGCAATAAATAGTGTACTTAAACCTTTTTAAATTTGTTTTAAACTATTTATTTGAAATTCCAAACAGTAAATAATCTGAAATATTTAATATACAGTAGTTTTCAATTCTTTTTTAAATATTCAGTTCTTGATGAATACACAGGTGTAAATTAAAATCATTAACCTTTCGGACAATCTGTCCGGTGCACTTCATTTGAGCCAATTGACATTTCAATTGAGCGAAAAAAAAGTTTCATTTCAGCAAATTTGTTTACAGGTAAATTGTAGGTAAATTTGTTATTACAGGTAACTTTGACGAACATTTTCAATGGTATAATTAAGTTAACAAATAGATTTTACATATACATAGAAAAATACAAATAGCATGTGTATCAAAATTTTAAATATTTTTTTCAAATTATATTGAACTAGAAAATGTGCCTATGAGCCACAGGATGGCCATCCCGTTTTTGAAATATCATTGACCCCAAATGTGTATATCCTGGATTATGGACCTTAAACAAGAACTTAACCAATGTCCTTCATGCATAAAATATAGGTCACAGTGACATAATTTCTAGTGGGTGGGTCACCCTACCCAAGACACATCTAGTGGTGAAATATCATTGACCCCAAACATCTTGTATCCAAGTTATGGACTTAACCGAGAACTTAACCAAAGTTGTTCACACATAAAATAAAGGTCAAAGCTGAAGCCACAATGAACTAATTTCTAGTGGGTGGTATAGCCCTACCCAAGACCCATTTACCTTTTGTACCTGTGTTTATCGGAAAAATTGTTCACTCAATTGAAATACAAAAAATCGCTCAAATAACAAGAGGCTCCCAAGAGCCTGAATCGCTCACCTGAACTACACAGATACATATATTTGTAGATATTATTGTGCTTAACCATATGCGATTTAAATTTATGAAATATCTTGGTTAGTTTTCAAGATATTGGGCTTAATAAGTGCAAATTTGGCAAAAATTAGGAAAAAGAACAATAACTCCCACATCAGCAGTCAGATCTTTTCCGAAATTTCAGGACAGGTAGATCTTAATATGCTGATCACTTTTGATTCTTGCACAATTTTGATATCTGAAACCAGTTTTTAGTTATTAGCAAACAAGAGGCTCCCAGGAGCCTGAATCGCTCACCTGGTCTAAATGTCAACCCTTTGAAGACTTTTGTATAGCTAAATGAGCTGAATGTTTAAGCAATAACAAGAGGCTCCCAGGAGCCTGAATCGCTCACCTGGTCTTGATGTCAACCCTATGAAGACTTTTGTATAGCTAAATGAGCTGAATGTTTAAGCATGAAAAATCATTTCTCTATCTGCAATAGTTTTCATTCTATATAATAAAAAAACACTATTATTCAACTTTTAAGGGGCTGTAACCCCTATAAGGGATTATCAGACAACTTCAACCCTATGAAGACTTTTGTAGAGCTAAATGAGTTGAACATTCAAGCAAGCAACAGCTTTTCTCTATCTGCAATAGTTTTCATTCTAAAGGCCAAAAACACTATTTTTCGCCTTTAAAGGGCTGTTACCCCTGTAAGGGGTCATCTGACAACTTCAACCCTATGAAGACTTTTGTATAGCTAAATGAGCTGAACATTTAAGCAAGCAACAGCTTTTCTCTATCTGCAATAGTTTTCATTCTATAGGCCAAAAACACTATTTTTCGCCTATAAAGGGCTTTAACCCCTATAAAGGGTCATCTGACAACTTTGACCCCATGGAGACTTTTGTAGAGCTAAATGAGCTAAACATTTTAGCAAGCAACAGCTTTTCTCTATCTGCAATAGTTTTCATTTTATAGGCCAAAAACAATATTTTTCGCCTTTAAGGGGCTGTAACCCCTATAAGGGGTCATCTGACAACTTTGACCCTATGGAGACTTTTGAAGAGCTACATGTAAATGAGCTGAACATTTAAGCAAGCAACAGCTTTTCTCTATCTACAATAGTTTTCATTCTATAGGCCAAAAACATGCAAAATGCTATTTTTCACCATTAAGCGGCTGCAACCCTTATAAGGGATCATCTGACAACTTTAACCTTATGGAGACTTTTGTAGAGCTAAATGAGCTGAACATTTAAGCAAGCAACAGCTATTCTCTATCTGCAATAGTTTTCATTCTATAGGCCGAAAACACTATTTTTCGCCTTTAAGGGGCTGTATCCCCTATAAGGGGTCATCTGACAACTTCGACCCTATGGAGACTTTTGTAGAGCTAAATCAGCTGAACATTCAAGCAAGCAACAGCTTTTCTCTATCTACAATAATTTTCATTCTATAGGCCAAAAACATGCAAAAACGCTATTTTTCACCTTTAAGGGGCTGTCACCCCTACAAGGGATCATCTGACAACTTTGACCAAATGGAGACTTTTGTAGAACTTTTGATGCTGAAGCAGTACGGTGGCATCAGATTTCATCTATCTCTTATACTTTTTGATTTACGAGCCAAAAACAGTAGTCTGACCCCCCTGGTCTATTTTTAGTAACGGTGGCCATGTTTTTTGACGGATCAAAAATCAAAACACAAGTTTGGTGCAAGACACCCTAAGGATCATTCATACCAAGTTTCATTAAATTCTGTTCAGTAGTTTCAGAGGAGAAGATTTTTGAAAAATTGTTAACAGACGACGACGACGGACGCCAAGTGATGGTAATAGCTCACCTGGACCTTCGGTCCAGGTGAGCTAAAAAATGAAATTTGCCCCTATGTTCTATTTTTAGCCATGGTGGCCATGTTTTTTTACGAATAAAAAATCTGAACGATAGAGTTGTAGCATATAAGCTATCAAACAGTGTGCCATGTTAAGATGCAGTTGGTCTTACCGTTTCAGATTAGTCAGGGGAAAAGTAATGAACAATGGCAAATATAGACGCTTTAAGGGCCATAACTCCTAAAAGAAATGGTTCTACAGCTTTGACCTAATTACATGAATTGTAGATCTTGATGTGCTTAATCATATGCAATTTGAATTTTTGAAATATCTTGTATAGTTTTCAAGATATAGGGCTAAATAAGTGAAAAATTTTGAAAAAAATCCAGAAAAAGGGCAATAACTCCTATGTCGTTTGTTGGATCTTCTTGAAAATTTCAGAGCAGGTAGATCTTGAGATGCTAATCACTTTTGTCTCCCATCAGAATTTTGATATCTGTTACCGTTTTTGAGTTATTTGCAAAAAACTGTAATTTGACCCCTATGTTCTATTTTAAGCCATGGAGGCCATATTTTTTGACGAATCAAAAATCCCCAGGATAGTTTTATACTACCTATGCTAATTAACAACTGTGCCAAATTTAAAAGCCATTGGACTTATGGTGTTAGAGGAGTTAACGTTTGAAAAATGTTAACGACGACGGACGACGACGGACGCCAAGTGATGGCAATAGCTCACATGGACCTTCGGTCCAGGTGAGCTAAAAACAGGGGTCATTTTCAAATTCGCTTAATTGAAATGCGCCCCATGATCTGTCATCCCTCAATAAGCCACGCCCCGTTGGTTAATTGCAGGTATAATTGACAGGTAGATCAAATCCAATCAAAGATTTCCATGCAGCTTTAGACACATCCTACACAGCTCAATTTTAAGAATTTTAACCGGCTCATCATTTCATGATTTCTTTATTAGTATACAGTATAATTAATCAGCAGGTGTCAATGTCACCTGTTAACTCCATTGACTATACCTCATCCTTACAATTACCAATCAGACAAAGCGTGGTGCTACATCGTGTTTGTGCATGGTTTGTGTAATACCCTAATTTAGATTTAAAATTCCTTTAGTAATCTAGTAACAGTACCCGGTTGTCTGCTGTATTCATGTTTGATAAAGGGGGCTGATCGTCTTTGCACCATTTCTATTTTTCTGATCTGATCTTTCTGGTGGGGGTCCCAGGGCACTGCTAGCACATTCTAAATTTGGCTTGACGATTGCTAGATATGTTCTTTTCTTTATCTCCTCAGGGAATTTACTTATGCTCCTCCTCAGAAATCCAAGTGATCAGTTTGCTTTTGCCACTACATTGTATGTTGTTGATGTTCTTGTCCCATTTCAATTTGCTGGTAAACTTTACTCCTAAGTATGGGTTTTGGTCAACTACTTCCAGAATATATGTATGTCCATGCATGCTGTAATTATTTGTTGTTGTGTATTTCTTGTTGGAAATTCTTAGGACATAGCATTTCGTGGCATTACACTTCATTTGCCATTTGTCTGCCCAGTTAACAAGTTTGTTTAGATCATTTTGTAGCTGTATGCAGTTTTTTCTATTCTCAATTCCTAGGTACAATAAACTGTCATTGGCAAATAATCGCAGTTTAGAGACTGTCCTCTCCAATGTCATTGATATACAAGAGGAACATTAAGGGTCCTAATACGGAACCTTGAGGCACTCCTGATTTTACTCTTGACTTCTCTGATGTTTCACCTTCAACTGCAACACACTGATGTAGTTGTGTGAGCCAAGCCTCTATCCAGTCCAATAGTTTCCCTCTTATGCCATAGTGCTTTAGCTTCCTTAGTAGTCTTTGGTGTGGCACTACATTGAAGGCTTTGCTGAAGTTTAAAATTAGCATGTCTACCTGGTCGTCTTGCTGTCTTCAATTGTAGTTACTAGCTGTGATTCGCAAGATCACTTTTGCCTTAAACCATGTTGGTAATCAACTAGTATAATAATTATCGTGGACCGTTAGTATTATTACATTAAGCAGAAACATTATAAAATATTATTATTATTAAAATTCCTGCATTTAGGGTACTATAATTCTTAGAATGTTTTTCCATTTTCATTTTAGAACCATCATCAAAATAGGGGACATACAACTCTGTTTAAATTATCTTCCATAAATGATAAATTGTCATATTTTATAGAGAATTATTTAATTTCCCTTTAGAGAATTTAATCCCCAGTTTTAATCATATATATTTAGGTAAACATCTTTATCATGTTTATTTCATATATTTGTGTTATTTCTTTCTTTCTTGTCTTTTCTTATCATTTCCCCAAAAGCTGAAAGGTTCGTATCATGAGACAGATTAGAATAAGATTGTACAAAATCTATTTAATATTTCAAAATTTGATAAGATGGATACATGAAAAATTATCTTTAATTTAAAATTAACCTTTAGTCATGTTAGTAATAACTGTTTAATATAAATTGTACCCAAAAAAGTATGTATTCAAAATAATACCGAAATTGAAATCATAAGTTTTCACTCGATAATTATGCTACATGTATTCTATTTTTATCTGATCAGGTATTCATTAAAAAAAAAAATTTGTTCGACATGTTCGATACAGAAACAATAAGTACCTGTACATTTTGATTGGATGAAAAAAGTTTGTACAAATAGCCACACGGCTAATCATACAAATCGTACAGACTGTTTGTACTAGGAACAACTGCCTGTATTAAATACCGTTAGACTGTAAGTGTTGATATTTTTACTTTACTTTAGTCGAGTTTGCAGTAATGTATAATTAATATTGTTATATTTTTTACATTCTACACTAGCAGTGGTCTAATATCTATCTGTTATACGCCGTTCATGATTTAAATAGTTTTTAACCTTTTGTATACCAGCAAATTTCTTTCTTTCTTGCAATTTAAGTATTTTGCGAAGAATTTTTTTTTCTTTTTTCAAGGGAGATAATTTAACTTAGAAAGTGATGTGTCTAAGCAAAGTACTCCGTCCCGCACCTATACCCAAACATTTCCGTGCAAATCCGCTAAAATACATTCTAAATTTATTCTATATGTTTTTCAACTACTCGCTTTTATAAAACACTTCATTATGAATGATGCAGATAATAAAAGCGATGACTTGTTTTGACTCACATGGTACACTAGTTTCACTTGAACTTTTGTCGGTTTAGAATTGCTATCAATAGTTTTTGTTCACAGGCGTTTGGGTCCAGGTTTTAATTTTTATTTATTGTGTGTATATAAAAAAATCTGACCCTCGCTATATAACTATTTCCACAGGCGTTTGGGTCCAGGTTTTAATTTTTATTTATTGTGTGTATATAAAAAAATCTGACCCTCGCTATATAACTATAGAGACGAAATGAAAATTTTTATATACACGTTATTAATAATAAAGTAAAATCCTGGACCCAAACGCCTGTGGTGTCAATGTGTCTAATTGTCAATATATCGGATGGTTCAGTGCATCGATGCAAATGATAACGAATTGACTATTGATAAACTATTTAACTTAACATATATCAACCAATGCTCCAAATGCACCTCTGTATTTTCTCCTCTGCCTTATTGTGCACGAGGATCCACATTCAATTGACACCTCCATTTTAGAGAGGCATAATTTGAAATATTTTCAGGGCACATATTTATTACCGTCAATATTGATGCCAACAAAGCTGGAAGAGGTTAAAAGAACATTTGAATGACCTTACAATATACTGCATGCACAATTGTTTGAGTGTGTTTTGATGCAACTTGGAATAAAACATAAGAAAGAGCGTCAGTTAAAAGGATAAAAGAAGGAAAGGCACATTTATTGTCAGTTTTCTGTGTATGTTTGCAGTATATACTGTTGCTGGTAAAATATGCCCTTAATCCAATTACATTCAACATGAAGTTTTGCACACAAAACTAATGTTACCGAGTGTTACAACATCGATCATTTGTTATCTAATTTTACATTTCTGTCATTCAAGTTTGACAATCTCGGTCATTCAAGATTGACAATATTTGTCATTCAAGTTTGACAACTTTTGTCATTCAAGTTTGACAATCTCGGTCATTCAAGATTGACAATATCTGTCATTCAAGTTTGACAATTTATGTCATTCAAGTTTGACAATATCTGTCAGTTTTGACAATATCTGTCATTCAAGCTTGACATTATCTGTCATTCAAGTTTGACCCATTTGTGTTTCAACATCACGCTTATAAAGGGTATTACGAAAGAAACATTAATATAAACAAACAAGAAAATAAACAAATGCACTTGTATTTGTTTATAAAAATATTTAACGTGATCACCGAGCGCTGTATGATACGACCGTAACATGTTGAACCCGGTCATTGGAGGTCAAATATTGATTATAAGCTAGCTTGGACACATGCAGCCCATAGTGGACTTGCAAAAGTTTTTGACACGTGCATTCTGTAATGGACTATATGTGAAAGAAGCAGAGGTACCAATGGGGTATCCGAATGTCAAAAGTCTGAAAGGGCAAAGACAAAACCAGTAAACACCAACAAGAACAGGACAAAAACAGACAACATGTAAAACATGGAAACACAAAATAACTGAATATCAATCATCAACGCGAACTCCAGTCGAAACAAAAGTGAACTCAGGTGCTCCGGAAGAGTAAGCAGTTCCTGCTTGCTATAGCACACCCGTCGCGTTGCCAATAGTCCATTCAGCGTGTCAAATCTGGTAAAGGAAGACACACCAAAACCCTATGACAAACCAACATCTGCACTCATCTGAGAGGTCGAAATCCCATATTTGTCTATAAGTGCATGATGTCTTCCGTAAAATTTCTTGAGTGAAGACAGCAACCGAGGAGCAACATAACCTTGTGTGAGCAATTTTTGCGTCAGACGTGTCGTGTCGCTCTGCTAAGGAAATCGATGTAAGTCCCGCACGCTCTGGAGCACCGCGTACATGTATACATTTGGGGGTACGGCACGGTGAATCATGGGGACGCGGATCGGAAGCGGACAATTGACAGGTCAGTCAGCTTTTTTGTTTGATTCTAGAAAAATAAAGATTCTTCTGCAAAAAGCGATTTGTCCACGGAACTCTGTGTCATTTAAGCTTTCTTGACATTACTTCTCTGTAGTCAAAAGCCTCCCGGGAATAGGTAAACACTTCAACAGTTTGTCGAAGGGGGTACGTCAAAAGTAATGAATTGGCCATTTGGTACTGATTTTCCATGATAATTAACACAGAAAGGCACTGCCGACCTTCGGCTTATGGTGCTCCATTCGTCCAACACCGTTTACTTTCAAGAAATCCAGATTTAAGTTCATACAAACCAATTTTCACAACTCGGGGTTGTGACGATAGGGGGTAAAATTTTAGGTGGCGATCGGGGAAAGGGATTGACTAACAAAATTGTCCAAAATTTGAAAAACACTTGTCCAATTTATTGTTTCACTTGTTGGAATGCTTCTTTTTTCCGGGTTTAGCCTTTCATGATATTGGATTCCATATCCATTCACCTCAAAACACCAGCTCGACTATAAATAAGCATCATATACCTATATATATATATGACGAAGGCACAGTAAAAAAAACAAAAAACAATGAGACCTACCTGGAATACGAGATATCGCCTGTTCTCTGTTGTATAGAATAAAGTTCATGGTCGTAGCTAGAGTCCCAAAAATAGTGAGACAAACCTGATCACGAGAGAGGCAAGGCGAAAATTTTTCGGCAGGCCGGGGGATCTGGGGCTGCTCAAGGCCCCCAAAACTATGGGGGAAATGGGGCCAAATCCTTCATACTTTCATGAACAGTAACACATTCGCTCGCATCACATATTGAAGAAGTATCATCACATAATGACAAAGTATCATCACATAATGACAAAGTATCATCACATAATGAAACTCATTATCATAAGGCAGCTATGGCGTTCCATAGCTCCTGTTGTATTTTTTCTATCAGCTATATGATGTTATAATTTCTTGAGCATAATGTATAAATTTAAAATATTTGAAAAAAATGTTAAAAAATACCTACAAATTACATCAAACCACTAGAGCGGAACTGAAAACACGCAGTTATTTAGGAATTTATGTATCTTTTTTGTCTATAAATTAAGGTAATAAAACTACCGAACTGGGATGATCAATCCCATATATCAAAGAAGAAAAGACAAAACAGGGCAAAGACATATAAAAAAAATCGAAAAAAGATCGCAATGGTGCTGACTTGGTACAGCCATTTCAAAAGAATGGGTTAAACAATATTTTATGACGCCAAACTTTTCTATTCAATTGGGGTCTTATGGTCCGGCAACACAAAACACAACACGGTTGCGAGACATGAGGTGATCATCTCAGTACAACAAACTGCAATACACTAATTGAAACAGTCACTATAATTGATTTTTTTTTATCACCTGGTGTTACATATTCAATATCTGTTTGTGATATATAAGCAAAAAAAAAATCTAAAATACTCAAGAATATAACACTTCAATAGTATCAATTCAATAGACAACTATGTCCTGTAAAAGTAAGACAGAGCACAAAATGAGATTATTACAGTCAATAGTTGACACAAACGAAACGTTTTTTTTTTTCAACTAACGTCTGCTTATACAATATGTTTCACACGAAGTACTGGAAGACCGCAAAGTCTTTTACCACTCATAATTCATATGTAATTGACATTTCCCAGACTGCAATCTACGCGAGCCATCACAACATATGGGAATATTAACACAAGAGGAAGATCCAATCTCATATTTTGGTCCGATTAAACAAAGAAGAAACACAAGGTTGAAATAAATGTATGTGGTTAGTTTCAATGAGGATTTTAAGGGTTCGCCCTTTGCGGTGCACGTAGAATACACAGTTAGTTTAAACATATTTTATTGCCAATAAAAGCATATTGGATTGGACACAAGTAAAAATCACTAACACAGTTAATTATAAGACCAGAGTTCCCAGAAGAAACAACCGATCTTAAACGGGTTACTAACAAACCAGATTTACATACAGGCGTCAAAGTCTTTTTTTTTGTAAAATATTTGTAAAGAAAATATGGGGGTTTTCCGCGAGTAAATTTTGTTCTATTTTTAGAGCTGTCAAACATTCTTGCCTTGTGGAAATAGTATATAGACGAGGATGATTTTTTTTATATACGTTATTTATAATAAAATAAAATCCTGGACCCAAACGCCTGTGCCTACAATAACTTGTTCTGGTTAGCCAGGTGCTATGAAACTGTACAGTAATGCTACATGTACCATTAAAGAAATTAGGGACCGAAAAAAGGAGCTAAAATTAAACTTTTTCCTCAATAGCTTTAGTGCTGCATGTTAACTGATTGCTATAAAATTTATTTTACCATAGAATGATTGATCATTATGATTTGATGTCATCTTATTTGTTGAGGGGCACAAAAAGAGCATAAGGTAAACTTTTATTAGTGGTCATTTTTGTCTCGCCTACGACGAATAGTCGCGAAAGGTGAGACATAGGTATTACTTTCCGGCGGCGGCGGCGTAAACTTTTTTGTAAGACTTTTGTGGACAATGAATTGCTTGGAAAATATAATAGCTAGGCATCTGATATTGGGTATACAGACAATTGAGTGTGAGGACTATGCAACGGTCACCATGCCGTGTGACCCTGGCCCCATTTTCATACTCCAGTGACTCTGTGAACTTGGGTCTTTTTTCTGGCCGAAAACATTTTTGTATGACTTTTGTGGGCAATGAATTGCTTGAAAAGTATAATAGTAAGGCATCTGATATTAGGTAAATAGACAGCTACGCAACTGATACCATGCCGTGTGACACTGGCCCCATTTTCACGCTTCAGTAAATCTGTGAACTTAGTTCTTTTTTTTTTGTCCAAAAACTTGTTTGTAAGACTTTTGTGGACAATGAATATCTTGAAAAGCATAATAGCTAGGCATCTGATATTTGGTATACAGACAGTTGGAGTAATAGTCTACTCTAGTTTCACCATGCCGTGTGACCTCGATCCAAATTTCACGCTTAAGTGACTTTTTGAACTTAGAGGGTTACTCCTTTGTAAGACTTTTGTGGAAAATAAATTACTTAAAAAGCATTATAGCTAGACACCTGATATTTTGTAAATGTCTAGGGAACTGTCACAGGAAAGAATTAATAAACGAATAGTTGAATATTTAGGCATTCCGATGATGTCGAGGATCACACCCTTTAGTGTTAACTCTTGTTTTAAATTTCCGTTTCTTTATGTGGATTGTGTCGCGTACACTTATTCCACATCTCTTTTTGTGTGTGTTTATATCAAGAAATGAAAGCTTAGGTAGTTGATTTTAGTGATGGTGCTGACAGGCGACACATACTTTTAGTGGCCACACTTTTTTTCCAGGTATTTTAGTGATATATTGGATATAAAACGGACGATAAATTTCTTCTTGGTCCCAAAAGGAAAAATACGAAACTTTAATGCTTGTTGTTTTTTTTTTTTCAAATTCTTGGAAGGAACCTCAAATATCTGCAATTCAAAATATTCGTTGTCAGTCTATTATGTGTTGTTTTGACAAATATGCTTGGTTAGTCCAAACGTAGGTTGAAAGTCTCAAAAACTATTGACTTTTCATATTTGGTCCAGACAGTACAAGGTGTGGGAATAAGGACCAGAAAACGATTGGTAATGCTCACATGATAAAATAAAATACATGAGTACATTAACATTTGAAGGTGCTCAGATTATTATTTTACAACTTACTAGTATCTACGTATGTGATCTGCTTAATCCTCCGGTGCACCTGGGTTCACTCTCGTTTCGAATTGAGTTCACGTCGCTGGCTGCAGTTTAGTTATTGTGTTTTTGTTTGTTGTGTGGGTTTGTTCTCTTGTGATGATTTTGTCGTTGTCTTTTCGGATAATGATGTCTGATTACCCCTTTGGTACATCTTTGCTTCTCTCCTATTCTAGCTACATGTAGGCCCCATTGGTTTGTGTACTTTTTTTTCAGTGCCTTCGATGAATGAATACTATTAATGTCACATTAACATATAAAATATAAAATACGCCAATGGTTGCTAACAGTGTCGCTTCATTCGTGAATTCGTGTATTGAATATATATAACAAACAGCGAAGAAGCGATTTAGCAACAATGCTGACAAGCAAATAGTTAACACAGGGATACGATGCTCCCAGATTGTTGTCATCACTTATTAATAAGAAATTTTACGGAAGACATCATGGATGTGCTTGTATACAAATACTGTGTTTCTTTCTCTCAGAGCAAATGTGTTGGTTTGACAAACAGTTAGGTAATGTCATCTTTTCTGGATTTTATCAACACTAAATCGATATTTGGCAATGTGACGGAGCACCTGGGTTCACGCTCGTTTTGACTTGAGTTCACGTTGCTGACTGCTATTTAGTTGTTATTGTGTTTTTGTTTGTTGTGTGGCTCATTTCGTTGTGATGATTTTGTATTTGGTTTTTTTTTCGGCTAATGATGTCTGATTACCCCTTTGGTACACGCGTTTGCTTCTCTCCTATTGTAGGTACATGTAAGTCCCATTGGTTTGTGTTTTTTCATGCCTTCATTGAATTCAAAGGTATGTATGCATACATAAACTCGCGTGGTGTTTAAAATTACTGGAAATGAAATCAAATGTAAAGAAAGATTTAAACAGTTAAAAAGAAGCATTCCAACAAGTGAAACCCAAAAATAGACAAGTGTTTTTCAATTTTTGGACAATTTTGTTAGTCAATCCCTTTCCCCGATCGCCACCTAAAATTTTACCCCCTATCGTCACAAACCCGAGTTGTGAAAATTGGTTTGTATGAACTTAAATCTGGATTTCTTGAAAGTAAACGGTGTTGGGCAAATGGAGCACCATAAGCCGAAGGTTGGCAGTTCCTTTCTGTGTTAATTATCGTGGAAAATCAGTACCAAATGGCCAATTCATTACTTTTGACGTACTCCCTTCGACAAACTGTTGAAGTGTTTACCTATTCCCGGGAGGCTTTTACTACGGAGAAGTAATGTAAAGAAAGCTTATATGACACAGAGTTCCGTAGACAAATCGCTTTTTGCAGAAGAATCTTTATTTTTCTAGAATCAAACAAAAAATCTGACTGACCTGTCAAATGTCCGCTTCCGATCCGCGTCCCCATGATTCACCGTGCCGTACCCCCAAATGTATACATGTACGCGGTGTGGAGTAACGAATGTGAAAATGCATATTTTATATTTTTATATCAATGTTAGGCAAATCCTTAAAATTTACGTTTTTTGCTCCATTGACTCCTAATTTCTAGAAAAAAACTGTTAAGGAGTTGCAAATCTTCATGATTGTAAATGGCACACAGCTATTTTCACAAGGACTCAAATGAGAAAAAGTTGATTTTGGGAGTGGTCCACTTTGACCCCCATAACGTTTTATCAGTACAAGGTGCATAAAAACCATTTTACACATGTAGTTGATAGAACTTATTAAGGAATACAATGAAAAATGAATTATAAAGTCTATGTACTCAATAATAAAACAACAATATTTTAATACTAAATCTGCATTAAAATTTAAAGATTATACATCCGAATATTTCGACATTAACAGAGGTGTTAAGCAAGGGGATTCACTGAGACCTACATTATTCAACATTTTCATAAATGACATCACCAACGGTTTAGATGAAGAAAATTCAAATCCATTATGTCTTATAAATAGCAAACTAGGATCCCTCCTCTTTGCAGATGATCTTCTTCTCCTTTCAGAATCACAGGAGGGACTTCAAAATAGTCTAGATAAAGTTGCAGTTTTCTGTGATAAATGGCAGCTTTCTTTGAATATAAACAAAACAAAAAGCATGATCATTTCAACAGGAAGGAAAAAGGTAGAGCAATCCATACTTAATTTTAATAATGAGACAATAGAAAATGTCTCAGAATATCCTTACTTATTAAGTCCAATGGCAACATGAGCCATAGTACAACAGAATTAACCAAAAAGGCAAAAAAGGTATTATTTTCTATAAAGTCTTATACCAATTCTCTGAGTAATCTTCCAGTAAATGTTTCCAATAACCTCTTTGACACACTAGTAAGACCTATCTTAACCTATCTTAACATACAATTCTGAAATTACATTTTTAGACTCGTATAGTTGCTACTTTAATGCTAAAAACCGAGCCCTGGTTTCAGGGAAAAATGTAGACCCTTTCCATTTTATTGATAAAAATCCTATTGAAAATCTGCATCTTGCATATTGCAAAAATGCACTTGGCATTAATAAGAATGCTTCAAATTTTGGAACTAGACAAGAACTGGGTAGAATGCCCATTGAATGTCATATCAAAATATTAACTATTATGTATTTAGCACGCTTTTTCACTACAAATCTAAACCCTCTATTAAGTGAATCTTTCCAATTAACTAAAATACTGGATGAAAAGGGAACGTATACCTGGTATACATACGTAAAAGACATACTTTTTGAAACAAATATTGATTTAGAAAGACTGGAGACTTGTACGGAATTAAAACAACTGAAAAACATTAAAAAATATGTAAAAAC
The DNA here is from genome assembly GCA_963971305.1 of Arcuatula senhousia. NCBI lineage: Eukaryota > Metazoa > Mollusca > Bivalvia > Mytilida > Mytilidae > Arcuatula > Arcuatula senhousia. The sequence continues at coordinate 55,681,058 of OZ020304.1, forward strand.
TCAAATAAACTCATTCTATGAAAATATTGTAAAAAACAAAATGAATAGTATTGATGATAAAAGTAAACTAAATTTCTATAAAAAGTTGAATCCAGACTTAAAAATAAAACCATATCTCTCAATTTCAAACTTTGAATTCAGGAAACTGATTACAAAATTAAGAATCAGTGACCACAAACTATTAATTGAAAAAGGAAGGCACTTTAAAATTCCTAGAGAAGAAAGATTATGTCAAAAATGTCAGGTATTGGACGATGAGAATCATTTTTTACTTAGATGTACTTACAATGCAAACTTAAGAGTAACTTATTTTAACTTTATATCTTTAGAACACATATCATTCAATAATCTGAATGATGAAGAAAAAGTAACTTATTTGTTAAACCCCTCAACACCATTGCAAGTAAATAAACTAGGATCCTTTATAAAAAAGTCTTTTGAACTGAGGACAGGGGACCCTTAATTTTTTCTTTACTTGTAACTATGTATTACTGTGTGTTTTAGTTAGTTTTATATCTGTGTATGTTTATGTGTCACAAACTGTATAAAAGTTTAATGACAATAAAGATTCGTATTCGTATTCGTATTCGTATAAAAATCAAATGAAAACAAGCATTCTACAGCAGTGTTGTTATAACACTCATTTAGCCCCTGCTGGCCCCTTTTATTAACGGTAGGAGCCACAAACCTCAAACGCAACTGGAAGCTTCCTTTACTGGTAAGTAAACTAACATCATATCAAATTATATAACAAAGCAAAAATATCGGACAAAAAGCTAATCGGATAAAAGGTTGACGGACAAAAAGCAAGTTGTATAAAATGTGTGCCATTATTAAATACACACGAAATACATGTTCTATTTTCACGATAGTTAATTTTTTACCATTCATTAAAAAAGGAGCAAAAAAGAAATTAAGATTAAAAAAAATGACTTAAAAAATATGTGTATCTTAAAACATAAAATGATTAATATATTTTCATTAATCAAATTAAAGTAAATACCATTATAAATGATATTACCTTTTTGTACACCTCTTTGTTCGGGAATTATAGAATTTGTCTTGTCTGATCTTGCACATATTTGCATATAAATATCGGGCAACATGCTACTTAAAGTGGTTTAAATATAATTTTGAATCAATCTTGTTCTTTTGGTTTAAAGGTCGGAAAAACCAACTCCTACGTAAGATGTGTTCAAATTCATTATGATTTATATAGCAGAACGGGTATCGCTCAATTGACCTAACTCCCACTACCATTTGACTTAAAGGGCGACTTATTTTTTTTTGCTTCTGGACATACTTTCGCACATAGCGCGGAAACTTTATCTATTTTCATACGTGTCGCTACAATTGTTTTTATTATAAGCTTAATTTTACGCAGCAGAAATCCTTTTTGGGATATTTTTTCTTAATATTTGCTACCAAATATTTTGATCATTATTCAGATTCATTAAAAAAATAACAATTAACCTGGCCTATCTGCAAGCTCTTAGAGCAGAAAGGATATCTCGCCCTGAAAGCCTTAGATATTCAGCTTTTATCATAAAAAAAATTAAACCATTGATAAAAAGAATTTTTATTTTTCTTGCAAGCAAAAGAAAAATATTAAACTACAGAAATATCTATATTTGTTTTGTTATATTGTTATATATTTTCTATATTAGGACATATTTGTGTAAGTGCATTCAAAAGTATGATTTAACATAATTTTGATGAGCTGAGTTCGTTCTTCCTGAAGTCTACTTATTTCAGCCTTCTTTTGATCATTGTCCAATTCTAATTCCTTAATCTGAAAATAAAAAGAAATGCATGCAACGGAACTTGTAATATACAAAAAGTATTCATATAAACTATATAGAAATAAGAAATAATATTTAGGAAATCATAGCATATGAAACATCTATGTTCTTTTTGTAAAAATGCATTGTAATTGTATGATTCTGTGGATAACGCAGAAAATACAATTAGTCAAAAGATTACCAAGTAATTAATGCATTTCAGTATTTTTAGTAAATAAAGGCATACTAAAGTCATACTAAAGTCATTGACACACTTCTTTAATAATATATATTTATGAAAATAAGATAAAAAAGAAATGAAAAAAGCCTCTCATATCGAATGTTTTTATGCGTTTTCTAACTCTGCCAAGAATTAATTTCACTAAGCAGTTCAAGATCTAAAAAATCCAAAAATGGGAAAAACTTACCTCAGTCAAAAGTCTATTAATGTCTTTCCTTTTCTGGCGAAATCTCTTAGCTGCCATTTTGTTTTGTTCACGTCTCCTTATTATTTTGGATTTTTCCTCTTCAGAGAGCTATATATAGCGTTGAAAATAGGGCAAAAAAGAGACAAATGAAATTTGATTAAAACATTGCATTCTAATTTGTCTTTGAAAAAAACCATTCTCGACTTTTTAATGTTCTTTATATTATGTAATGGAAATGTCGTTATGTTATATTGATGTTTTGATAGTCGAAATGGATTACTTTTGCACAAAAAACATATTTCATTTGCGCCACAAGTGATAATTCATTAGTGCCAATAATTCATACTATAATAACTTGTTCCTGCTCTGACTTAGCGCCATATAAAATACGTATAATTTATTTCATTTCTTTGCTCGTTTAAACAAGCATTCCTGAACAATGCTTATTTCATGGTTACCTCGTACTTGATGTCTTTTGGAGGATCAACTTTTAATTCCCCTTGCCCTCTCTGAAGTCTCCTGCATTGAATACTACATTTGAGTTCCTCTTTTATCAAATTTGACACTAAATCAGAAGCATCGAAAATATTTTTTGCTTTGTCTCCTTGCAAGCCAGAGAAAGATGGTAGAGTCCAACATATAAAATCTGTATCCATTGAAAATATGAAAATTGTTCATTAGTCAACAACCATTTACGTCTGAAAATATATTTTAGAAATTGAAAAACAAATTTTATTGCTTAGCAATAGATATGATATTTTTCTTTTTAAACCTTTTATGATTATATGTAAACTAATTCCTTATTTTAAAAAAATATGAATTTAATTAAAGAATAACATTGAAATGCATTGATCTTCTTTATGTACGCAAATGTATAATTTTGTGCAAAAATATTTACGAGTGAATAACTTATGAGCATGCAGATGCAAAACAAATATGATGTAAAAGTCATTTAAAGACTTAGAAAACACTTACACAGTTACACTTCGTTGTGGTGTTTTGCTGGCTATCGTCGATACATTTAAATACCAAACCTACTGACAAACCTACGTATTTGGAAAACCCAAACCAATCCCTTTGTAAGATTGAATGGTATTCTTGGGAACTATGGACAAACATTACAAAATGTAATTTCTGTCTTTTTTGCTCACAATATAGAAGACAAAATTTTTTTTTTGAACCAAAAAAAAAAAAAAAAATACTCAAAACAAAATAACACCAAAAACAAAACAAATAAAATTAAATTAAAACAAAAAATCCGGCAAAACTCAAAAATAAAATTACACCAACACAAAAAAGAAACAAAATAAAATTACACACAAAAAATGATAATAAAAAAAAAAGAAAAAAAAAACATAAAAAGCATAAAAAAGACTCAAGAATCACAACAAGAAATCCTGAAGAATTCTAAAACTTATAGTTTATATTCATTACTCTAGGTTTTGCAGTGATTTTTAACTTATGACTCGCTGTATGCCATGAGTCGTCCTGTTAATGACACACCACCGATAGAATTAGCTGCTCAAAACACTACAAAACTGCAGGCACCAACCGTCATCCACCGCATGGAGGGTTTGGTAGGAATTCAAGAGGCTTGAAAAATACGAGTACCAAATTATAGATATATTGGTTATAAGATTAAAGATTACTTACTCTTCTGTAAGTTTGGTCTATCTACTTGACCAATTAATGACCAAAAAGGTCCAAGTATAATCTACTACCAGTATTTGTAGAGGCGTAGTCCTTTCATTTTGAGAAACTTTGTTTTGTCAACTGTGCCAATCGCGATTTAAGTTATGCATGTTGAAAAATCAAATGTGATAATGCTATCTAAACAAGATAAAAATAAAAAGCTACACCAAGCGCAGCATGATACGGCATCAATTTATATTGAACACTGTACGTTGGAGGCCCAAAATGAATTGAATGATTCAAATGAATTGGACACATGAAGCCCATGGTGGACTCACACAACTTTTTGACACATGCATTCTGTGGTAGACTTTCAATGCATATTTTATTTTATTTATTTATACTTACCTTAAAGAAAAACTCTTACAATTTGCTTTTTTTGTCCCTTTGATCCCCCAATTTCTCGAAAACGGTAGGATATATAGAAAAAAAAATATGTTTAAAAAGTCCATGCAGGGATTTTCACAAGAATTCCAACAATAAAGATTGTGAAAATCGGACCACAAATAAAGTTAATTTTTTGGCGTGGCCCGAATCCCCCCAATAGAAATGAAGTAGTGCAAGAAAAAAAAACATTGACACATTTAGTTGACAAGATTTATTGAGGATTACAATGATTTTATCAAAATCAAATAAAAAAGTTCTACAACTGTTTTGTTTAAACATATATCTTACCCTTTTGGCCCCCTTTTCTGGAACGGTAGGGGCAAAATACTCCAAATGCAAGAGGAATCTTTCTCTATCAGTTATAAACATTGTATTAAAACAACATAATAATTGACCGTCCCAGAACAAATAAAGTTATTGTATTAATCCGTCAAAACTCTTATAATTTGCGGACCTCTTATTCCTCGAAAACGGTCGGTAGGTTGTATTGCAAATCTCATTGAAAATGCATGCATGGATTTTCACAAGGATTAAAAAAAAAACAAAACAAAAAAGATTTCGAAAATCAGAAAAAAAAAACTTAAAAGTTTATCTTTTTGGGCGTGGCCCATCTCTGACCCCGCGTAGCAATAAACATAACGGTACAAGATACATTAAACAGTGGTCACATTTTGTTGATAGAATTTATTGAGGAATACAATTAAGAAAGAATGACCAAAATCGAATCAAAAATAATCATTCTACAGACCTTTTATCATTACACGCATTTAAGCCCTTTTTCTGCAACAATAGGGACCAGAAACCCCAAATGCAATACCAATCTTCCTTTCATGGTTACAAACATTATATCAAATTTTATAACAAATACAAACTTTTATATCAATTAGTTAATTACAACTAAAGTTATCACACTGAGACCAAAGTGTCTACAGACGGCAAAAACATCGCCATAACATAATACGGTTGTAAAATGACTGAGAATTTCCATAATTTGTCCTGATTTTTTTTTAATCAACATTTGGTTGTCACCATTCTAGAGTAATTGCAATCAAAATATTTTTAGAAAAAAATACCGCCAATATATATATAGTGATATCAACAGAAGACGAACGAAGAAAATGACCGATATTTTCTTCCTTTGACACGGTTGTTGCTGTGTATGTCGTTTTAAGCTTGTACGACCATCACACAATTCAATTGCTATGTATTCAGTATATTATTTCATTTTTGCACACAAAGGTGATGTTTTTAAGACTTTTAAATTTTTAAAATGTGAAATGCAATAGCTCCACAGTCTAGGCTTGACTAGTGCGAACTCTTGGCATTACAAAGAAATTCTTATTCATAAAGTTCAATGAGGAATAACAAATTTATTCAAACTTCCGAAGAAATATAAGAGGAATGGAAATGGTTAGAAAGGAAAAGCAAACATTATTTGCAAATCTCTCCCATTGACAACACAAGTAAATAAAAAGTTATGCCGAGCGCAGCATAATACAACCGCAATATGATTGCAGCCCAATATAGATTGTCAAGTGCTTAGGACACATGCAGCCCATGATGGATTCATATTTTTTTTTTACATATGCCTTCTTTGGTGGACATTTAATGCATATTTGATTTTTTTTTATACATTTATACCCAAACTTCAAGGAAAACTCATAAGGCACGTTTGGCCCTTTTGATCACTAATTCCCCCAAAATGGTAGGATTTTTGCAAATCTGGTTGAAATACACAAGCAGAGATTTTTACAAGAATTCCAATGAAAAAAAAATTTGAAAATCGGACCATAAATAAAAAAGTCTATTTTTGGGTTTGGTCTCTAGATCTTTTTAACCTCTCGTATCAATGTAATGGTGGAAACTGTCTTCACATTTTCTTGACAGAACTTAGTGAGAAATACAATGAAAAAACAAATGAACAAGATCACATAAAAATAAATGCTTCACAACAAGTTTTGTTTTAACATCCATTTTACCCCCATTTCTCTTAAATGCATGAGAAAACTTTCTATAGTGGTTATTAAACATCATTTTAAAACAACAAACAATTTGCCAGTCAACTTAAACTAAAAAAATTGAATTTTTAGTTTTGAATTTTGAAAACCATTTGCCGGGACATTCTTATAATTGGTGTTTTTGACCGTTTGACACCTTAATTCTCAAAACGGTAGGAGATATTGCAAATCTGATTGAAAAGCGCAGGCAGCCAGGAATTTGTACAAAGATTTCAATGAAAAAAACAAACTTAAATTGGACCCGTATAAAAAATTAAGATTGTTTGGGTGTGGCCCCTTTTCGACCCCTCATAGCATTGTAACCGTGCAAGATACATTAAAACTGTTGTTATATTTTGTTGATAGAATTTATTGAGAAATATAATTTAAAAAGAATGATCAAAATCGGATGAAAATAAAACATTCTACAAACGTTTTGTCAATTCATCCAGCTTAGCCCCTTTTGGTCTTTCTTCTAAAATGGTAGGGATCAGGAACTCCAAATGCAATACCAACCTTCCAATAGTGGTTTCAAACATCATGTCAAAATTTCATTACAATTGGTTCACTTCAACTAAAGTTATCGCAAAGTGTCACAAAAAAATTGCGGTCGTATAAAAATATATACTTGCCACAAAACAAAACAAAAACGATACAAAGGCTATTTTAATTTTTCCATAGTTCCAGTTTGGTACAGTTTGGTTGACGTGTTTTCAGCAGACAATAGGTATCCCAAATAGGCACAAATTGTGCACCATCGCTTGCCGATTTGATCTTCATTCATTTGAAGTAGACTTTTTACAATCACAAAGGACCACAGACTGCAGTGCTTTGTTTTGAAGCTCACATTTCGTTTTATATTGATGATGTCCTTTCACTAAACAACCCTTGATTTGGTGACTACTCATTTCTAATATATCAGAAGGAACTTGAAATAAAGGACATTACAGATTGTAGAAGGTCCGCTTCATATTTGGATTTATTTCTCGAAACTGACACACTAGGAAGGCTTTGTACAAACAAAATCAAAACTAAAACCGCAAAATCTGAAAATCGAATACTGCGTCAACTTCTAAACAGAGCAAAAGGGGACATTACATGTAAATTGTACAGGTTTTCTGGCATTTCTATGATGTCGAAATCTTCGTTCTTTTTATTCAAACCTGATAAAACCAGGTCTGATGAATCACTTTTGATGAACATTTACTACTTAAATCACTCCCGTACAAGTCGACGACGAAAATGGTCGAAACGTCAAAACCACCGTTTAACTTATATCCATGCTCGAAACTGGTTCATTTTTTGAATAGTTAATGCTGAGCTAACACCATTTATAATTTGATTTGAAAAAAGCAATCGAGCTCTTGAAACTGGCGCTTATGCGAGTAGCACAATGTCACTGTTTAATCGCCCTTAAGATTTACGATTGTTTTTCCACTTTTAAACTGTTCAATTTTTGAAACTTTTAAATGATAAAATGGGTAGTTTTCATTAAATACCGTGTTAAGTTACTTTTTTAAGAAATAAACCTCACTTTATAAATTTTGGTATGATCGTTTCTTTTTGTGTCTAGTATATTAAACAAGAGCCTGGATCGCTCACCTGGTCTTGATGTCAACCCTATGAAGAACTTGTAGAGCTGAATAAGCTGAACATTTAAGCAATCAACAGCTTTTCTCTTTCAGCAATAGTTTTCATTCTGTAAGCCAAAAACATGCAAAATTTCATTTAAAGGGCAGTCTGAACACTTTGACTCTATAGAGACTTTTGTTCAGAGCTTAATGAACTGAACATTTAAGCAAGCAACCACTTTTCTTTATCTGCTATAGTTTTCATTATATTAGCAAAAACATGAAACATGTTTATTTAGGGGCTGTAATCCCTATAAAGGGTCATCTGACAACTTCGACCCTATGGATACTTTTGTAGAGCTTAATGAGCTGTACCATGATTTAAGCAATCGTCAGCCCTATCTGCAATAGTTTTCATTCTATAGGCCAAAATCAGTATTTTTCGCCTTTAAGGGGCTGTAACCCTTTTCTATAGACCAAAAACAGTATTTTTCGCCTTTAAGGGGCTGTAACCTTTTTCTTTAGGCCAAAAACAGTATTTTTCGCCTTTAAGGGGTTGTAACCCTTAAAGGGGTCATCTGACCATATGAAGACTTTTGTAGAGCTAAATGAACTGAATATTTAAGCAAGCGACAGCTTTTCTCTATCTGCAATAGTTTTCATTCTATAGGCCAAAACAGTATGTTTCGCCTTTAAGGGGCTGTAATCCCTATAATGGGTCATCTGACAACTTCGACTCTATGACAACTTTTGTAGAGCTAATTGAGCTGAACATTTAAGCAAGCAACAGCTTTTCTCTATCTGCAATAATTTTCATTTTATAGGACAAAAACACTTTTTCGCCTTTATGGGGCTGTAACCCTTATAAGGGGTCATCTGACAACTTCCACCCTATGAAGACTTTTGTAGAGGTAAATGAGCTGAATATTTAAGCAAGCAACATCTTTTCTCTATCTGCAATAGTTGCAATCTGCAATGGTGTATAAGAACACAACAACTCCATTATGTAAACTGTTTTATGTGACTTTTTTTTCTGGACATACCGGTGCAGTGGCGGTTCCAGAATTTTTGAAAAGGGGGGGTCCTCGGTAGAAAAGGGGGGGTCCAAAACTATTATTTGATGATTTTTGCCAAAATTTTGCATGAAAATCACAGAATTTTCCGACGAAAGGGGGGGTCCAGACCCCCTGGACCCCCCCTCTGGATCCGCCACTGCGGTGCAATATGGTTCAAGTTTGCTTATTTCATGTACGAGTAAATGATACTTTCAACCTTAAAAGAAATACAGCTACTGTTGTAACAGAAAGGGAAAATCAACGATTAATAAAAAAAACCCAATATATTTTGTTACCTTTATTGTAACGAAAATTCATACATAGAAATACACACAATATAAATATTTGGCCTGTATGGTTCTAATGATGTAACATAGATCAGCAAATATGAAAAAAATAGTGTTTTTTTAAATACATGTTCTCTATAGACTGATGAGCATTTTCTTTTTTTTTCAGATGAGAACGAATATTTTTCTCTTCAATTTACAGATGGGGACTGTCTTCCTTTCAAGGATATTGGTGTGGTGCCATAAATGAGCATGTTGTTGAAAATGGAGATCAAGTTTCTAGTTGACGATAGTATATTCGCAATAATTTGTCCCTCATTGGACTGATTGTTAGATGTAACTGAAGCAGGGTTCTAGTTTGCTTCTTTCATATACGAGTAAATGATAATTTCAGCCTCAAAAGAAATTCAGCTACTGTTGTGACAGAAAGGGAAAATAAACGATTAAGGAAAAAAAACAGTATATTTTGTAACCTTTATATTGTTACGAAAATTCATACATAGAAATACACACAATATAAATATTTGGCCTGTATGGTTCTAATGACGTAACAAAGATCAGCAAATATGAAAATATAGTGGTTTATAATTACATGTTCTCTATACACTGATAAGCATTTTCTTTTTTTTTCAGATGAGAACGAATATTTTTCTCTTCAATTTATAGATGGGGACTGTCTTTCTTTCATGGATATTGGTGTGGTGCCATAAATGAGCATGTTGTTGAAAATGGAGATCAAGTTTCTAATTGACAAGGGTCTATTCGCAATAATTTGTCCTTCATTGGACAGATTGTTAGATGTTACTGAAGCAGGGTTCTAGTTTGCTTCTTTCATATACGAGTAAATGATAATTTCAGCCTCAAAAAAATAAAGCTACTGTAGTAACAGAAAGGGAAAATAAACGATTAAGGAAAAAAAACAGTATATTTTGTAACCTTTATATTGTAACGAAAATTCATACATAGAAATACACAAAATATAAATATTTGGCATGCATGGTTCTAATGATGGTACAAAGATAAGCAAATATGTAAATATAGTTTTTTTTTCAGTTTACAATCTGATTACATGTTCTCTTTACACTGATGTGCATTTTCTTTTTTTTTCAGATGAGAACGAATATTTTTCTCTTCAATTTACAGATGGGGACTGTCTTTCTTTCATGAATATTGGTGTTGTGCCATAAATGAGCATGTTGTTGAAAATGGAGATCAAGTTTCTAGTTGACGAGGGTCTATTCGCAATAATTTGTCCCTCATTGGACAGACTGTTAGATGTTGCTGAAGCAGGGTTTGTAGTTTTGCCTTTTCTGTTCTTAGTCTGTTGATCTCTGTGTCTTTCATTCTGTTGTCTGTTTCTAATGCTTGAATTCTCTGTAATAAAACAATTAGATGTTACTTTTAAAATGTTAAGTATAAATCTGTAAAATTTGATCAACTCGAGATGAATGTTGGCAGTTGCATGTAAAAAAATGTATATCAATTCAATGAAACATTATATTATCATGATTTTAGATCAACAAATTATAGTACTTCAATTAGAAGTTTTTAAGAAAATAATAATGACTAGAAACTTTAAAAAAAATTACTTTTAGACTACTAGTATATTACCATCAAAGCTGTTCAGCATATCCAAAAATTAAAACCCACCTGAGACAAAAGCTTCATTTCAGTTTTCTTTTTCGTCCTGAATCTTTTAGCTGCTTCTTTATTTTGTTCTTTTCTTCTAACAACTTTTTCTTTTTCTTCTTCTGTAAGCTACAAAAATACAAAATTAATTATTCTAGAATGTTAAAGTTGTATCAATGGAATTTAAGGAATAGAGTAATATTAAGAAAAAAATGTCTTGATAGGTAAACAGAGTTTATGAATTGAATTCTGAGCAATTTGTTACATACAATCAAAGTTTTTATTCTTTTAAAATGACATGTTAAGAATTCTTGTATTTTACTTAATATCTATTTTTGATACCTCGTATTTAACTTCCTTTTGAAAATCAACAGTAAGTTCGTCTTGTCCTTTAGTCAAACGTCTTGACTGTATGGTATATTTTAATTCTTCTTTTATTATAGGGGCCAGATTTCCGGTCTGTAGGGCTTCCATAGTTGCATTTAGTAGATAACTATTCTGCATTTTTGTCATTTCTTCTATTTTCTCACTCGATTTCTCTTCCAGTTTAATATATGTGTCTGTATTAATATTGAACATCTTCCTCTCTGAAAGCAAATATTACAGAATTTAAGGATAAACCATATAGAGGAAATTTTCAAGAATAATAAATACTATTGCATCAAGTCTATTTATAGAATAGAAATGTCTACGTGGCACTTATTTTACACGCTTGAGGGCACATAAAATGATGACGTAAATTTCTAAAAATATTTTAGCTTGAAAAAGACGTTCAAATTGTATTAATTTGTTATAGAATTGAACGACACATGTTTATGACATCATTATATGATTTCTGACGAAATCATATATCTGATTCATTAGTTGTTCACATATTAGGCTTATTAAATTAGTAATTAAATATATTGTCAAAAGTAGGAATATATAATATTTAATTATTGATAAGCCCTTTGGTTAGTATAAATGTATAATTCATTTAGTATCCCGGTTAAGTATATTACATTTTAAGGCAACATATATAGTAATATCGTAATTTATATATGGTCATTATGGACGTATAATTATGCTTATAAAGATATATATGTACCCACTTTATATTAAAATGACTAGTTGTATATCATCCTTTCGGAATTTACAGTTTAAGTTTAACTTACTTTATTATTTACATTTAGTGGAATCTTCATACTAATGTTCAATCTTTCATTGCATTATGAAATACGTTAGATATACGTTTGATGGTTTTAAAGAAAACACCTTTTCTAAAAATAACGATGAGATTTTACTGCTACATTTTCATTGGCTTTTATTTAAAGAACGTTGACCTGATTGGTAGCTGTTTTTATCCGTGATATTTAAATATCATTAATATTACCATAGACCTGTAAATTATTTATAATAGATTTGCAACTTCTAAATTGTCCAGTTAGTATATGTGTATTACTGGTTTATAAATGAGAGTTTGTTTAATTTTCTAACTACTTTTGGCCTTTCTATAAATTGCATTAAACAGACAAAAGATTAAGGAATATATGTGTGAAATTTTTATTTAATTATTTTTTTATAACAATTTAAAGTGAAGACTTCACAAAAATTTTGTAAAAAAATTGTATTTTCACGGTAAACTTGGGTAGTATCAGTCCGAAAACCGGTGGTATTTAAACAATAGAATGTGAGCTCTTCATCGGAAAAGATAGGAAAGTCAATTCGAATGTTTATCCCGGTTGTCAAGTGAATCAAAAGTTCTTTTTAGTACAAAATTTCTTCCAATTTTAAGTTATGCTGATAAAATACTCTTTTTTGAATTAAAAAGAGTTTTTAAAAGTAACAGATTGCATTTTAATGCATGTTATTATGTGGATATTTATGAAATGCATACGGTGCAAACTGAAATGGATCGCACAACTTTAACTTTTATATAAAAAAATGAAAAAAATCACACTATTTGTTTAAATGTATATCTTCCCATCTGCAAATTTTCAGACATGTACTGCAAGAGGTAAAGCCAAAAAAAAATTAAGAAAAAGACCTATTTTTCTAGTCCGTCTTGACAACCTTCTTTTTAAAAGTACACGATTTACCTGTTGAATTCGATTATGTCATAGAACATGTTTACCTTTTTGACCGGTATCCGTAAATTGGGATCAACAGTATTGTATTGGAGTAAATGTCCAATTCAATATTCAGTCATCCGTTTTAAAAATAGGAATGCCTCCCATTTATCATGTTTATAATTTATTAAAGATAGAACTTGGTTGTGTCCCTTGAAAGTTTTTCATAGTTACACATTGAATTCAAATGGATCGTTATATGATAACAGTAAAATATAATTTTCAAACTAATATCTGTCGAAAGAAAAGGTAATAACCTAACATTCCCACAAGTTTCGAAAATGTACTGCAGGTATTACGCCTTGTGTGATTTTTTAAAGGTTGAGTTGACATTTTAATTTTTTCCAACGGCCAATAAGTTTCACTCGATTTGTTAAAATATGCACTTTTGTTGACCTTATAAACAACTGTTTACGCAACAGGAAAGATTCGTTAATAACATAACATGTCCAACGTATATGATAGTAGTCAAATCCATGCGTAATAAATGAAAATTGAAGATTGTTTATATGCCGTCGCCATCGTTGTTGTCATCGTTAAAAATTTAAAAACACAATAGCTGTTTTCTGCAGGGGAGATAATTGAATACCACTAGATATTAGACTGGTATGAGCTCTTTTGTTACTCTTCAAAAGTACCAATCTAACATATGTTGTGCTCACACAACTTGGCAATAGAAATTAACCTATTCCAGTTGAAAATAGAAAATGCACCTCATGTGATACTTTGTCCTACAATGTGAGAATTATAAAGAAAACAGTATAAATAATATTTTCCAAAATACTAAATGGAAAAAATTCTCCTTCTTTTTTAAAGTCCTGTTTTTATAGTTAATCATTTTGTGTTCTAAAATTATTGTCATGAATAGAAAAGAGTAATTATGTTACAATAACTATTTCACATTCATTATGTTCATATTGCAAAATACCATCATCATTGTTAATCTATTGTACTATTTCTATTATGGGTCATAACCAATTGTATTGATTGTGTTTGTGCCAATAAAATATTGTCTATTGTCTATGTAAACTCTCAATAAATTTAAGAATGACTGTTAATATAGAATTATGTAAAATTATTTCAAATTGCTTATTTTTTACGAAATTTCGTTTATTTGCATGAGATATATTGTGAGATTTCACCAATTTGAAAATCCCTTCTAATATACAGGTCTCTATGATATTACTTAACCAATTTTGGATATTAGATTTAAAAAAAATCTAATTTCCTCCTACCCAGACATAGGTTGATCATCTTAGTTATGGTTTGGTTCCCCATTTCGGCATCTTTTATATTTTAATTGTTCTATGTTTTTCGTAATCAAATAGTTTTTGGCTTTTCAAAACTTTAAACAAAGTTCCAGACAATTAATTTTTTTACGCCAGACGTGCGTTCGTCTATTCAAGACTCATCAAAGGCGCTCTACCAAAAATATTGAAAAAGCCAAAAAACTATTTGATTATTAAGAGCATAGAACAATGGAACCAAAATACCGAAATGGGGAACCAAATTATAACTAATATGGTCAACCTATGTCTAGGGGGTAGGAAGAACCTTTTTATTAGAGTTAAGACAATTTTGAAATATAAACGAAGGGTTCTAGGTCAATATTAACGTGAAATGCATGAACAATATTTTCCTGTATTTCACAGTCTTCATATAATACAAGAAACGCAAAAGTTTATCAATGTTATCATTTAAGCAACTAGTATAGGTATTTTTTAAAAATGTATCGCCATGATTCAAATTTGAAAAAAAAAACATTTTACAACTGAATTAAGGTTAAAGAACACCACATATGCAGCAACAATACGCACTGTCAATGGGGATAAGATAATTGATGATTTTTTTCCTTCAGATTTTTTATTGGTGAAATGAAGGACTCGCCATCTTCAGCAATAGAATCCGATCTTAAAAATATTTTACGTTCGTTGTTACTAAAGAAAAGGTTTCAATCAAATGTAATAATTAAAAAGAACCGATGGAAGTTCTCCACACCAAGTAATTTTATCTTGTGATGCCATTTAAACAGCTGACTACTTCAATTTCACATAACTCGTTTGACACATTTGACAGACAGACAGACAGACAGACAGACAGACAGACATATATCTTTATTAAAGTCTCACCTCTCATATACATACATAAAAAATATATACAAATAATACAAATGATTTACAGCGTAAAAAAGTACAAACACTAAATAATTTTTTTTATAAATCATCGACACTGGATAAAATATAGTATTGCCACTCTTTTGTAGAGTTATGAGAGACTATTTGTAAATTGTAAAATATTAAAAAGTTAACCAAAATAGGTACATAAAAATATCTTGCAATTGACTGGATATAATCACAGTTATACATTAATTTACTTGTATAAAATATTCTTTCTAGTTATTAAAAGTTCATGGTTTACACCTTTGCTTCTTTCGTGGCAGATTTTGGCAGTATAATAATACATATCATCATTACTAAACAGAAATCTAAATTTCTCGTCATCATTCATATCATTAAAACTATTATTAAAATCCTGGGCTTTTTTAAAAACATATTCTCTTAAATGTGAATGTAAAGGGCAATGTAAAATTACATGTTTTTCATCTTCAATCTTTAAATCATTTTTACAAGAATCATTAAAACAAAGTCTATTATCACATATTACATTTGATCAAAGAAAATTAAAAGACGCAATTACAAATCTGGTAGTCGATAAACTAAATTTTTCAGTCCAGTGAAATGGACTAATTACAGAAGAGCAAATTAATATAACTGAAATACTGTCCTTGATCGGTTTTGTGGGCTTATTTTTCAGCAGACAATCGGCACTTTAGTTCTTGTTGCTTATTGAATTAAGTTATTTGTAGTATTTGTTTTTGTATTCTTTTCGATTTGTATTTATGCTGTTTCAATGTCAACGGATCTTCTTGGACTTAAAACATTTGGTTTGTTTTGGTGTTTTTTTATGTCCACCGGTCCCATTGAGTAAGACATTCGAATGTCCCATTTGTACTCAATCGCCTCATTCTGAAATGCCAAGTTTATTTTGTTCTTTGAGAAATTAAAGCTTTAATTTTATAAACACTTAATTGGGTCAACAACAAATTGTTTTATTCATTGCTTGTAAAATCTTGCTAATTTGTGAAAAAGAAATAAATACTAATACTGGTAATCGTTTGACGGGATACAAAAATCGTATTTATCTCTTGCTTGTTTTGAATGCTTGAATCAAGTAGAAAAGGGTACGCAACTTAGTTTTTTTGTTTGCTCTTTTGATAGGTGGTGGCTGGATGTATCTTGAGTTTGACTATTCAATAATTCACGTGTTATGTGTTGTTTATTTTTCTTCTGAACTTAGTATTAATGTTTGTACCTTTGTATATTGTATATAGTATTGTATGTTGTATAAAGTATTGTATGTTGTATATAGTATTGTATGTTGTATATAGTATTGTATTTTGTATGCACTTTATGTTTTTATCTCTGTCTTATTGAATATGATTAATTTGGAGTAAAGATAAATATGAAGAAGTAGAAGGAACTCCTATTATTCAAGATTTATTGAACAGATAAAATACATATATAATTTACCCAAAATGTGATAGTCTACAATATCATTAATATAAGGTCGTTTTTTTTAATTCATTGAATTAACAATACTAATCACATAATATAAATATGTAAAGATCAGTTCACTTTTTGTCAATGTTTGTCATTTTCTCCTTCGTCACATTCATGTTTAAAGAAATAAATATTTACATCATGGACTAAACCTCTAAACATTAGCCATAATATATATTTCATAAATGATTACATATGGGAAATGGAGATTCCATTAGCACTATGCCAGTTCATGCCGTGATACATATCTACAGCAGACACTTCGCTTAACTGAACATTGTAAGGGAAATGAAGACTCCACGATCATTTTTGTCAGTTTGTGCAACTGTTCCAATAAAATGCTTTCACGTACTTGACTGTTTTCCAGATGGTTCCTTTTCTATTCGTTCGTCAACTCTAGTCTTTGCTTCTTGTACCATCCCCAATACACAAGATAATTATTATTTACATCATGAACTTATATAATTAACATATAAAAGTTGGCCATGACTAAATTACAAGTGTACACATTAGGGAAATGAAGAGTTCACATGCTCTTCGCTTTACTTTTTTCTATTTACTTTTTTTGATATTTTCATGTAGTTGCATGTCTCAGCCTATTTTTTGGTTCGCCTGCAGCTGCTTAGGACAAACTCTTAGATGGTTTTGTAATAAGGCCATCAGCTCGTCACGCTCTCGACGCAACTCTCCCAATTCTGCAATTTTCTTTGAGTTGTCAACTTCAAGTTCTTTTATTTTCTGTAAGAACAATGAAGATTGTACAATATAAAATTGCTTCCAAAATTTTCATGTCAATTATGTAAAGAAAAAACCCTCCATAATCTGTAAATGTATCTAACAAATAAAATATATATACACTGATACACAGATTTATTATAAGATGTCAAAAGTCATTATAGTAGAAAAACTCGTTTGGCGTTTTGATATAATTTGGTGTAAAAATATTGAAATAATAAGTCTTCATAGCATGTAGTGGAAAAAAAACCCAACATCTTCTTAAAAAATATCTGTTATGTTTTGTAGTGTGTAAATGATGTCTACAGTCAGCTGAATTGTTATTACATAAAATGTAGTTTTTGAAATTACCTTTATGTAAACTGGACCTTTTGCTTTCCTTCTCTGTCGAAATCTTTTAGCTGCCAGTCTGTTTTGCTCCCTTCTTCTCGCTATCTTCTCTTTTTCATCTTCTCGTAGCTGTAAAATAACAAAATATTTTAGCAATAAACAAGGAAATTAATAAATTATTATCTTTATAAATTTATTAATCTTTATAAGAATAAGTGACATAAAAGAATTATATCAAATGACAATGTAGCTCTATTCAAATAAAAAAAAAAAAATCCATTGATTTATCATATTACTTACCAATACCAATACCAATATCTTTATTCCAATTAAAGGTCCCTCAAGGGGCAATGACAAAAAATGACATATATGATTTGGAACAATACATTTTTTACAGTGTAAACAGAATATATGGAACAGTTACATAAATATAGATAGATTTATAGATTACCTCTGCCTGTTGTGGTTCACTGAATTCAACCCCAAGCTCGCTTTGCCCTTTTGCCAATCTTCTTGTTTGTATCGTATATTTCAGTTCTTCTTTCACGAGTGGAGTTAAGACGCCGGTTTCGAGCGCAGCGAGCGTTGCGTCCATTAAGCCATCAGGTTTATATGACATAGTAAAGTCGGACATAGGGTTGTTCCATAACGTTGGGTATTCTAATTCAATCATTTTGATGATAAAATCTAAACCCAAAATATTTGTGAGCGATTAAACATATCTTAATATTTGGATTTTATGTTAACCATCTTGTTCGTTCAATGTACGATTATTAAATGACTTGTCAGTTTAACATTTACCTATATATACTATCTAGATTGATGTCATGTTACCACCTGTTATGAAATGTTGTTTTGGAAAACACCGTTCTCTAAAAATAGAAAGGTTAGGAGAATTGAATACTTAAAATAATTTCTGATATCAAGAACCTTTATTATTTAGTGAACAGCGCTTTTAATCGTTAATCAACTCGCTTTAAATATTGATTGGAAATTTTTTTTTATCTTTTTCTGATTTTCAATCGATTATTAATTATAAAAGACTAACAACTTTTATTTTTACGCTTAGGAGAAAACAGGCCATTACAGTAGGGAGAATTTTTACTGACTGACTAGCCCGAAAGGACTGTAAAACATAGTTAATTATCTTTGAACCTGAGTAATGCATGTTAACATCTGTATGAATATTTATAAATCAACTATATATCATAATAATATTAGGATATATAGTTGATTAATACACAATTATTAGACTAATTGTTACTTTATTTTATCAGGTCCATCGAAGAATCTACCTTTTAGGGATTATGTTTACATCAAATTTTTGACCAATGGTTTTGAGAGAATATAAATAACTACGTTCACCTACACGTGCTTTTTAAGAAATAATTTAACAAAAACTGACTTGCTGAACAAATGTTAAAAATGAGCGGTGCAAAATGCATCGAATGAAAAAGAATTAAGTCAAAATGTGGAACTTAAAATAACTTTATAAGGAGAATTTACCCATGGCAAATAAAATAACGTTTTAAACCAAAAAATATTTGGTCTTGACGAAATATAAGCGAGGAAGTTAAAGAAAATATGTTATGTTGAAAACTTTTCTATAATTACTATTAACTCCGCTTTGAAAGGTCAATTTTATAAAATTTTAATTGATTGATGGGGCTTGTTTAGGGGGGGTACCAATATCCCATATCCCCGTAATTTTTTCATCAAATATCCCATATCCCAAAAAGTGTTTTTCCAGTATCCCATATCCCTGTAAATAAAATGGACTTAAATATCCCATATCCCAGTAAGATTTGCCTCAAATATCCCGTATCCCATGAAAAAATTGTGTGAATATCCCATATCCCAATATACCCTAAACAAGCCTCATTGATAGGTCAAATGAAATCTAAATGACTCGACCTGTTTTATTCACAAGGTTGGGCGGAAACTTCAAGGTAGCATTTAAAATGAAATAGAGCAATATCAAGCACAGGCGTTTGGGTCCAGGATTTTATTGTATTATAAATAACGTGTATATAAAAACTTTCATCTCGTCCATATACTATTTCCACGTGGAAATAGTATATAGACGAGATGAAAATTTTTATATACATGTTATTTATAATACAATAAAATCCTGGAACGAGATGAAAATTTTTATATACACGTTATTTATAATACAATAAAATCCTGGACCCAAACGCCTGTGATATCAAGTAAATGTTTTAAACATGTTATAGATATAAATCCAATATTGATGGAACTCTGTAAATAATAAATATGGAAAAGCAGTAAAATCCAAATCGGCAGGGTAACAGTTACGACATAGAAAAGTAAACTTTATGACTACCTATCGTTAACTGAAGTTTGCTTTACAGATGTTTTAGACAGACCTTGGACCGGTTTGAAATTAACTATAAATGCAAACTTGGCTCTAGGTCTGCTGTTCTTGACCGCCCTGGTAGTTAACTTAAACCAATAACCAACCTTAAGTTAACTTTAGCGTTAGAGCAACCTTAAGTTAACTTAAGCGTTAGAGCAACCTTAAGTTAACTTAAACCTAGAGCGAATTAAAGTTAACCGCATTGAAGCAAAGTTCTACCTTTAATCAAAGATAACTGAGCCAATTTTACTTGTTATTTGATTTGTTTTATGTAAAACTATGTGCATATTTTTATTGTTTTTTTTTTAAATCTAAATCATTTAATAATATTATCTTTTTATGCTTTGAATTTTTAAAGAATATTTTTTTAATTAAAAAGTATTCTAAAATGTTCATGCTTATCTATTCATTTTACATGATTTCTTTGTTTTAAAAATAATTATTTATCTATAATGATATTAACCTCCTATCAAATTATTTATTTTTTATGGTTATCTATTTACATACATACACACACCTCAAAAATATTTATTTTGTATCGGAATAATCCGCTAAGGTGTTTAGTAAACAACATCTAAATATTTCGTTTTAATTTAAAAAATTGTACTGGTATAATATTATATAAAAATACGAACAAATATAAGTAATAACAAAATTACACAACTAAGAGGACCAATCGTAATGTCTAAGAGAAAATACAAAACATGGAAGACATATCGGGAAAAAAAATATAGCTCGCAATGGTCTTAACTTGGTATAGGCATTTCAAATGAAATGGTGGTTTAAACCAGGTTTTATGATGCGTGCGTCAAACCTCCCTCTTCCATCGCGATCTTAGGGTCCGGTAGTAAAACAAAACACAACACTGTTGTGAAGACATAATAGGGATAATAAGGTGATCATCTCAGTACAATAATCAGCCAAACACTAATCGAAACAAACAATTACCATTACGTTCAAAATGGTTTTGAATTTTTCCACCGGTGGCTGATAACAAAGGAAGAATCTTTTAAAGGGATATTGTCTACAAAAAATAAATTTTATACTTACAAAAAAGGCAAAAAGACGATTGATTTGTCTTGTCTATTTTTAAACATACGAACAACAAAAATATAGTAAGGGTATCCTTTTAATATAAAAATCTAAAAACAATCATCACTATTAAAATAATATTTGTAAAGCTTTTACATTAATTCATATTCATGAGCTCTAATCCCACATTTAGCATGCGCTCCAGGGGCGTAGCTAGGCAGAAATGAAGAATACGCAAAGCTACGGCGAGGGGTCTGGGGGCCGCTTAAGGCCCCCAGTGGGTCCAGGGCAAAGCCCTGGTTGGGGGTCCAGGGGGGCGAAGCCCCCCGGAAGCTCGTTGGATTTAGCAAAAACGAAGGCTAAAATCGTTGTTTTCCGTGATATGGAGCCGACCATTTAACTAGAAAGGCGGGTCTAGGTTTTTCCTAAAAATATTTTGAATAAGATATTGTGGCAGCTGAAGTTTTTTGGAAAAAATACCTCGTAAAAGGTTTCCTGATATGTATAAAATAATGCTTATTTTAAAAAAAATTGTCATGCAAAAAATTGTCGCTTATTATATATGTAGGTTGTGTCGTATACACTTATTCTAAATCTCATCTTCTATTTAAAAAATAAATACGTTTTTTTCCTTGCGCGAAAATTCTGATCAGAAAAAATGCCTTCTTCTACTAGTTGGTCGGTCCCAAAATACAGACTTAAATAAAATCGGAATTTTTTGTATAGTTGTTTAATTTTATAAGAAATTCAGGACTCGATCTGTGTAGTCATGGCTTTAAGTTTCCTATACTGTAGTGATTCTTGACCTATGATTGTTTGCATTAAAGACGGTATTTTTTGCTGTTTCATTTAAAATGCCAAACAACGATTTTATCTTAAATTAAACAAGTCAATAAATTTATTTTTGAATTTATATTCAAGTTAAAGCAATGCAAACAATTTTTATGTAGATCCAAAAAAAAAAAAAAATGGAGGGGGTATAGAGTCACTGAAATCACAATGTTTATGTTACTCGGTCTTACTCCTAGCTGTAGCTGTGTTCTGTCCTTACAGAATTTTTTGATCATTAATGGACACTTTGATCATGGAATATTTATAGGAAACACCATGTGATCGTATATTGAAAATACGGGATTTCGATCCCCTGGCCATGGCTTTGTCTTGGTGTTATGGATTTTTAAAAAAATTATGTTAATAAAAATGGAAAACTGCACACAAATACATGTACATGTAAGAAATATTCTGGCCTGGCCAAAGCTGAAAATAAATATTCTGGCCCTCACCCCCAAGAAAATAAAATAAATATCCTAGCCCCAGATCCTATAGTATATTATAGTATATAAAAAAAATAAATATTCTTGCCACAAAGCGGCGAAAAATAAATTTTCTGACCCGGAAAATATTGAAAATAAATATTCTGGCTCGCCCGAAACTGCCAGGCCCCCCTCAGAATCAAATGGTTGTCCCCTAAGATAAAGCAGACGAACTTTCAACATGGGAGGTGCACAGCTAGATTGTGTAAACGGAGTTTCACGAAAATCCATGTGTATGAGTTGAGGATTAGGAAACGATGCCCTGAGATATTTGGTGCACGGCTAACGGACGTGCGTACAATGATTCACCCTATCAAAAGTAGTTACATATACACTACATTTATAAACAGATTGAAAATAACAAAATTGAAAAGTCTCCTAACAACATATGGTTTTCCAGTTTTCTGATAAAAACAGTAGGCATGTCGTGAAGGAGGCAATAGTTGCATTAGACTCTTATCTTTTTTTCCAGATAACAGCATAATGCTGTTATTTTGCAAGTCTTTAAGCGAAACAATACTCTTGAGAAACTTTTAGATTGTGCGGTACGACAACTTCGACCTTATGAAGACTTATGTAGAGCTAAATGAGCTGAACATTTAAACAATCAACAGCTTTTCCCTATCTGCAACTATAGCTTAAGTCTTTTATTTTATTTTGGAAACGAAAAGTGTGCCCTTTGACAGTTTCTATTACTTACATGACATAGGTGGGTAAAAAAATGTAATATTTTTATCAACAATTCTGTAGGAGATGAAAGTGACCAGAGGAGAAAGGGTGAACGCTAAATTTGATTTAAAAAACAGTATTTTTATTTTTTCTGATTTGACCATGTGTACGCAACTGCGTTTTTGCGTACGGGTTGCTACGCGCCTGCGCTCTATATTTAATTTTGTGGTATACATGCGACAATAAGCTGTACCTCGAGTTATTAGCCCGTGTAAAAATCTACACGGCGACGAAAATACCAAGCCGCAAATCTAGCAAAAAGATTTAAATCGTTCACAATTGAATTCGTTGAATTTGTCACCATATCAAAGTCTTCGGGAACAAAACATCCGAAATCCCGATTGATGATTGTATCAAATGTGCTAAAAATGTATCTGTCGTCTTGAAGGCAAATAAATAATCAATCAACATGGTTGAATAATTTTGCGCAAAATATACCAAGTTTTAGGCAAATTGGGTAAGAAATATGTGCTCTAAATTTTATTTTACTACAATTAGGCCTAGATGACACCAAAAAATTGGAACGAAAAAATGTGACTTTGGTAGACAATACCGTATGAGACGTATTTTCTTGTAACCTTGACAGAGAGGACAACGTCGATATATCTGAAAGTGAGATTAAAGGACCTTGCCTCTTTTATCTTCTTGTTCTTTACAAGTTCGTGATGAAATTCAGTCTCGTAAGAGTATAAAACGAATCGGTGAGCAGAGGAGCAATTTGTGCTCATTGAAATGCCCATATGTTGTTGAAAAATATATCCTTCAAACGTGACAAATATGTTGTAAATAAGGAAAAAAAGAGATATTTTTGGCCTGCTAGCGAACGAAAGTTTCCTAAAGTTTACTTTGGACTGCGCTGACATAAAGTTAACCTGTATTTCCCTTACCCTGTCCAAGTCATGTACAAGAGCAGTCGGGAGCTGTCCGCATCGTGGACTTATTTAACCTAAGTTAACTAGGAAATGGTTTACACGAGTTAGATAGTAAAGCAACCTGAACGACTGCCTAAAGTTAAGTTTTATACAGTTTATATCTGGTCCCATCTGCTATATATAAAGTTTAGTTTAATTTATTATTTTTCATTGATTGTGATTTTATGAGAATCTTACTCAAGTCACTATTATTTATAACCCCCTTTTCATATTGCACGTCCTCGGATAGCTATATTGGCCGATAACTTAGACTCAGATCTATATTTCACACTCGAATATGAAAATGTTATAGCAATAAGTCGATAATAAGTAATGTAAATAATTAAACAATGGAATCTTCTGTGGCGATTCACGATGGGGCTCCAGAATTTTTACAAGGGACACAGATAAGCTCTAAAAGCTTATTTTGGTTAACTTTTCAAGCTGTTTCATGGGCTAAGTGTTATCATTTACAGTTTAATGTATATAAAAATAGTGAAGTGTGTTTAGTTTAAAATGCAACGTATTGATAAGAACAAAAATCAATTTTTTCCAACTTCCTTTTTGATAAACTTTTAAAAAAAGAGTCCAATATGTCACTGCTTGTGTTGTTTCATACCTTAGCAATTTTTCATGGTACGTTAGCAACAAGTTTTCATGGTAAGACCTTTAATATTGAATCGCTCACTTGGTTTTAAAGCTATAAACTGTTACCCCAATAAGGGGTCATCTAACGTCTTCGACCCAATGGTGACTTTTTTTTATAAAATATTTATTACAGGAGTTACAATGCCGTATGGAGTTAGTAGGACGATTCCCCGTGTTTCAGATGTATGCTTTTTCATATGGTGTTCTTGAACATGATATTAAATATCACGTGTACACTTTGTTTATCACTATTATCTTAATTTAATTAATTCTAAAACATAAAGTTTAAAATTCCAAAATGGCCCATAAAAATTAATTGCAGTTGGAGTTTACATATATATGACGGTCTCATATTCATGAACTCCATATCCTATATAAAATATATTGTAGAGTCGATGAGCTGAAAGTTTAATCAAGCAACAGCTTTTCTCTACCTGCAATAGTTTTCACACTATAGGGAAAAAAACCGCTATTTTTTACCTTTAAAGGACAATAAATAATTTTCGTGGTGGTCGTCGTAGTTTTCGTCGTTGTCGTCGTCGTCTATGGACATTTGGTTTCCATGCTATAACTTGAGTAAATATTGACTGATTGTTATGAAATTTTGCTATGATGTTTGTAATCACTTAAGAAAGGTTGGTATTGCATTTGGGGTTTGTGGCCCCTGCCATTTTAGAAAAGGGCCAAAAGGGGCTAAAATGGGTGTATTGACAATATTGTTGTAGAATGTTTATTATTAATTCGATTTTAAAAATTCTTTTTTTATTGAATTCATCATTAAATTCTGATAACTATAAATGTTTCAATGGTTTTGATATTTATTTCACTGTTACATTGCTACAGGGGACCAAAAAGGGGCCACACCAAAAAAATCGACTTTTTTATTCGTGGTATGATTTTCAAAATTTGTTTTCATTGGAATCATTGTGAAAATCACTGCTGTCGTTTTTCAATCAGATTTGCAGTATTTGTAACCGGTTTTGAGAAATAAGGGATCGAAGGTGCAAAAACGCCATTTCATAAAGTTTGTCGAGGCAAATATTTTTGTACCAAAAATTAGGTTATAGTTTGCCAGCCAATTGAAATGAACTTTTGATATAATGATTATATTCAATAGAGGAATGTTGGTATTGTATTTGGGGTTTGTGGCCCCTACTGTTTTAGAAAAAAAAAATCAAAAGGCGCTAAATGGGTGTATTGACAAAACTGTTGTAGGATGTTTATTATTTATTCATTTAAAAAAATTCTTATTTTGCTGAATTGCTCATAAAATTCTGTCAACTAAATGTGTCAGTGTTTTTGATATATATATTGCACCGTTACATTGCTAAAGGGGGATTAAGACGGGTCATGCCCATAAAATTAACTTCTTTTTTAAAGATTTTGGTCCGATTTTCAAAATCTTTTTTTTTCAGTCCTTAGTTTGCAATCAGATTTACAATATCTCTTACAATCTTTGAGAAATTAGGGGCCAAAAGGGCCAAAAATGTCAATTAATTCATGTAAAATAAAGCTGTAAAATAAATGCATTTTAAAGTCCACCACAGGATGCAGGTGTCAAAAATTTTTTTTTTTAAAGTCCACCATTGGCTTCATGTGACCAAAGCAAAAGACTATCCATATTGGGCCTCCAACGCACAGGGTTCGTATCATGCTGCGCTCGGCGCAGCTTTTTATTCTAAGGACAAATTTAAAAAAAATCATAACCCCTTTAGGGAACTATCTGACAACTTCGTCCTAATGGAAACTATCTCTTTTACTTTTTCATTTACAAGCCAAGAACAGCAGTCTGACCCCCTCGTCATTTTTGGCAACGACCGCCATGTTTTTTGACGGATCAAAAATCGAAACACAACTTTTGTGCAGGACACCATTAAGATCAATCATAAATAGATGATGACAGACGCCAAGTGATGGCAATAGCTCAAATGGACGTTCAGTCCAGATGAGCTAAAAACTTTTTGACATTGAAAGGATCATAAGTTTTATAAGGGGTCATCTGACAATATTGTTCAACTTAATACAGTAATGTGTAGAGAAATAGTTTAGCAATTGAAATTTTTAAAAATTATTTTCTTCTTTTGACATTTTAAAGGGAATAACTTCTAAAAGGAATGACCGTACAACGTTGACCCTTTACATATTTTGTAGACCATGATGTGCAAGCCAATATGTAACTCAAATTTCTTAAATATCTGATATAGTTTTTAAGAATTTGAGTTGATCGGCGTGTAAAAATTTCACAAACTTGGAAGAAGATTACAGAGAAAATAAAAATGAATAGAAAAAATAGTTAAGGGTGTAACTCTTAAACGGTTAATCACAAATGAAATCATTTCTGTAGATCAAAATGAGCTTAACAATTCTGAAATGCTAATTTTTCCTTTAGCACTTACGGTTTATTATTATGTCTACGAAAATGGTCAATTTTGACGATCTAGTGGAATTAACTCATATAAAGAGTTGTTTCAAAGATTCCACTCCAAAGATTCTGTTGTTGATTAGGGATTGTTTCTGTTTTCTCAATCTCTTATGCTTATCGAGCTTTAAAGTGCAACTAAAACGACCTACACAACTTTATTTCATTTTATTGGTCTTCACTTTCTAAGATCAAAACAAAAAACCCGACTTGAATCCGACGAGAAATAACAAAGAAATTTGCAATTTAGTGTTAATTTCTTAAAATCTCACCTTTATAACTTCCGCAAGTGCGCGTTATAATTCCACAGGCCCTTGTGACGCAATAGGGGGAACCGATTAATTTGTTTATATAAGTTACAATAACAAACAGTAGTGTATATCTCTTGCAACTAGTTAGTAATAAAATGATAATTAACATACATTCAGGTTACTAGATATGTGATATAAAATACATTTTTAAAATCACTTAACATTTAAAAAAGTTAGGTTTAATGTAGATGAAATAATAGATTATAATTACATGTATAAATAATAAATCATTAATAAAAAACACAAACTGAATATTCTTTCAAAATCTTACAAAATTTGTTTAAAAAAGATGACAGGTCAGTTATTCTACTGATTATATTTGTGCCATGAAATGAGGCTACAAGGAAGGAACACATATATTTGTGGCCATTCCAAATGTCTGTGACTTATTGTTACTTTTTGATGTAACTGGCAGCATTGTATTAATTAGATACTTATATAATCAAAATTTGCATTCTGACAATCACCATTACTCTAGGTAAACTAGTTGTAGTTTCTTTTACTCCGTCATATATAGACGTGTATCCGTCGGTCTGTGTGTAAGTATATAGTTTTGCTTTTTGTTAATGATGAATTTCTACAGAAGTTTGACAAATAAATGAAAGAATAATTCATTTTAGATAATCTGTTATTGGACCCTGAGACAATAATAATTCGATATGATTTACTCAGTTGGACCACGTTTTCTGAAGAAAAATGATATATTAAGAATAATTGTATACGCCAGGTTGCGAAAAAAAACCTTTAAACTAAGATATTACTTATATA
The DNA here is from genome assembly GCA_963971305.1 of Arcuatula senhousia. Lineage (NCBI taxonomy): Eukaryota > Metazoa > Mollusca > Bivalvia > Mytilida > Mytilidae > Arcuatula > Arcuatula senhousia. The sequence continues at coordinate 55,709,186 of OZ020304.1, forward strand.
TATGATTATAATCCCTCCGACAGTATACACATCAATATTTCGTCGATGCGTCAAAATGGGACTCCCTGGACCATTTTAGGTCGGTAGCTGTATGTAACTGGAGCAATGGGATTTATTGCAAATACTGTTGGCGCCAGGATGCGACAAACTCCATCTCCAAAATTGCCTAATATTTCATTTAAATTTTTTTTTAACATGCATGTATACATTTAAATTGTTAATTTTGTTTATCCAAATGTTGCACAAAGAACAAAATATCACCGTGTGTACATACTTTTTTTAATTTGATTACGATTATACTAACAATAAGAAGATGCTCAAGTTTGAAATTGACTGTCTCCAAATTGTTTATTTCGCCGTATGTGGTATTCATCGTCTAATCTTGTAAAACAAAACTTCACACCTGCGTTCGTTAATTAATCATAGAAGGTAGACCGGGCGAACTCGATTTGCGCCAAAAACGAATCTAACTGCGCCACAATCAAATTGCGCCAGTACTCTAATTGTGCCACTTTCTTTGGACTACCCTAGGTAGAAACTGCGCCAATACTGCTAACAACCGGTAAGCACAGGTAAGCCTGAAGACGAAGAAAAAAGAATGACTTCCCTCCTGCTTTTTCCGGGCTTGGGACCGGCAGCATACAATTGATGGAGTCTTAGCCCAAACAGACGGTGGATACATTGCATTGTTATCAATGTAATAAGACAGAACGTAGTCAGCAAACTTTTCAACTCTAGCGTCGGAAGGCATGTCGGGCATTAAATCTTTAGCAAAGCGGTCAGAAATTTCCTCTGGCGCAAGAAAAGCCAACCCCCAAAAGTACTGCAGCCACTTGCTGATGTCACTGCCTTTTTTGTTGTATTCTTTAGAAAGTCCACTGCTTTGAATATATTTCTCCACCAGGATTGACCGAGATGAAACCTACAAGCTTTGATAATAACTCCAGGAAACATGTCCCTCACAGTAGTATGCATACGATCCTCAGAATCTAAATGAATAACGCTAATATTTAGAGTTAAACTTAATCTCTCACAACTTTCTATTACCATTGAATATTTTTCTTCAGTAAAGGTTAATTGCTTAAGGGTCATTTTGCAGGTAAAAATACAAATATGCATACAGGTAAGGGTGGCGCTATTAGATTCTGTTTACTGGCGCAGTTAGAGTATTGGCGGAATTTATTTGTGGCGCAGTTTCTATCTTTGAAAATACCCAATTGGCGCAAATTGATTCCTGCCGGTAGACCACACTCAGCATGGGTTGATAAATCAGGTCATTATCAAAGACTATATAAAGACTGGAACCCTAAATACCGTCCAATGCCGACATTTAACATGTAAATATAAATAAAATTAACATAGACTTTTAAAAAGATTAACGTAACTTTTTTTTATTCTATATTCCTTTGATTACGTAATGTGTACTGATTGATCAGTAAAACTTTTTTTAATTTGTGCAAATTAATCTCATATGTCCTCCTTTTGATAATGTAATTTTGCATTATTTATCATAATACTTTTTTTATACAGTTTTCAAAGATCAAAATTGCAATCCTGAATACAGTGACGGCCTATCTTTTTTAAAATATTATTTGAGTTAAAATATTTATTAAAAAGAGAAAATGCATGTGTTCGTTTGGTGTTGCATTTGAATATGAATGTAACACATTTCCAACGAAAAAAAAATCATATTTTATTGCAAATATCTTTATTTTTCCATTAAAAAGCCAATGCATTCTTTACTAGCTAACGACTTGGGTTCCTCCTTGTGCGGTTTACCCGTGCGGGTTCCGGGTGGCGAATAGGCCCGCAGCAGCGCTAAGCTTGTCGGTAAAAGTCCACTAAAGAGCGCTCAGAAACCTGACATCGGGTCAGGCCGCTTTGCCCACAAAGCGACTGGGATGTGTGCCCCAGGTGGTTGAATGGGGCAGCCCTGACATCGAGAGATGCGGGGTCGTCAGGCGATAATGCGGAAAACCTGACCGCAAACCATAGTGGTGCACCGTGTTGGGAAAATTGTCACGTTCCTCGCACGTTAAAGAACCCTGCTGTAGGTCTCGGTAAGAGTAGGACCCGTAGGATCCCCATGCAGGAGGCTAAATTTCCCGTCCCTACCCACCACTCCTTTTTCCAGTGGCAATCAAAACTATCCTACCTGATTGGCCTTGTGTCCCCATTTCCTCCACTTCATCATCATTTCATGTTCATTGTATCACCACTTTCATGTTCATCTCCCGGATATAGCCGAAATCGTGCTGCTTGGGAGTAAAGCAATAACTAACTAACTAACTAACTAACCTTGTGCGGTTATCTCGCTTGTAATCTTTTTCCGGAAATATCGTTGATTGGATTTTGAAAGGTGCGAATTTTTTCACTTCAAACACTTATATCTCCGTTATTTGTGAACCGATTTTGATCGTATTTTTTGCATTGATCTTAGAAAAATAAAAACTTTTAAATAAGATGAAGTTGTTATGACCGTTTTAGTTGCACTTTAAGCAAAACAAAACAAAACAAAACAAAACGGTATGACTCCCTTGTTCTATTTATAGTAATGGCGGCCATGTTGGTTGGTCGGCGTGCATAAATTTTACAATCTTGGAGAACCTTTTATAGACCACGTACTAGTATACAGTTTGAATACAATCCCTGAAGATTTTTAAAAGAAAGATAACAAACGACGGACGCTAAGTGATCACAATCACACCACATTTTAGCTAAAAATGTCAAATTAACTCATTTTTGCACTTTGACGAAAATGGTCAAATACTAGTGACATATGTTACAGTTCGAATGCTTATATTATGACAAAAGTGACAACAAATAATTTTTTGAAAATTATTTCCATGGGAAAAATATAGCTTTTTGGATACATGTTCAGAAAATTTACCCTGTCTAATATAAATTGATCGAAAATTGACCATTCCTTCTTTTTTCATTTCATTCATTCCTTAAGGTTACACATGTGAGGAACTGAAAACTTAATGAAAAATGGAATAAGTCGTGTAACTTGAAAATGTATTTTATTTCAAATTAAAATTTGCATGCTATTACAAAGATTTTAATTTATCGACTTTAATTTGATAGAAGATAATGCGATGTGGAATAAGTGTACGCGACACAACCTACAACATAAACTTATACAATTTAAAAAATCTACAATGGAAACGAGCCGATGCTGGAATTCATTACTCAAGAACAGGTTTGTCATAGTTTTTGTATAATAAGGGAAACTTTTATTTTTGAACCAAAAAGCAAGCATGATAATGAATTTGAACAATCTGAAAAAAAACCCCTCTACTAGTGTTTCACCTTAGGATGCTAAGATTTCGTTTACATTTTTAGGGTTTTTGCCTTTTACATCTTCAACACAATGGACGCTGGTATTTCGAGGAGCGAGTGGACGATTGGGTGGCACAGACAATATTTATACTTTGTGGACATCATCTAAATCATCAAACGTGGACAATCTGAAAGCAAGGACAATTGGTTCCGGATCAAAGTACCATTACAAATCAGAACTTGTTGAAAGATGGGCTCTAAACAAAATCAAAAAGGTAAAAAATGTGGCCCTTTGACTTACGTTTGAAATATCTATGACAGAAGAGCAAAACTGCATTATTTTTGCGTATCTATCTAAACAAGAATGGAATTCCAGGGTCCCCCGCCGGTGAAGCAAAAATTATCGAACACAGCTGATTTTTTAACTTGACCAAGGTATTAGTAATATAAACATTTTGTAAAAATTTCATGCAAATCTGTCAACATCTGTAGGAATGAGAGCGCTTAAAAGGTCTGTTTTGCAAAAAATAGAGTCATTTTTATGGTCAAATTCCCGTAACTCCTACATAAATAATCTAAAAATGCTGATTGTCCAACTTGACCAAGGTATTAGTGATATAAACATTTGGTAAACATTTCATGAAAATCTGTCAACATCTGTAGGGATGAGAGTGCTTACAAGGTCTGTTTTGCAAAAAAAAAAAACAGAGTCGTTTTTATGGTCAAAGTCCCATAACTCCTACAAATATTATTGAAAAATGCTGATTTTCGAACTTGTCAAAGGTATTAGTGATTTAAACATTTGGTATAAATTTCATGAAAATCTGTCAACATCTGTAGAGATGAGAGCGCTTACAAGGTCTGTTTTGCAAAACAAACATATTCGTTTTTATGGTCAAAGTCCACTAACTCCTACAAAAATTATTGTAAAATGCTGATTTTCGAACTTGTCTAAGGTATTTGTGATATAAACATTTGGTATAAATTTCATGAAAATTTGTCAACATCTGTAGGGATGAGAGTGCTTACAATGTCTGTTTTGCAAAAAACAGAGTCGTTTTTATGGTCAAAGTCCCATAACTCCTACAAAAATTATCGAAAAATGCTGATTTTCGAACTCGTCTAAGGTATTAGTAATATAAACAATTGGTATAAATTTCATGAAAATCCTACAAAATTTGTAGCCTTGAGAGCGCTTACAAAAAAGTGTGACGGACGGACGGACGAAAGGAAGGACGGACGGAAGAACGGACGGACGGACGCCCGGCATTTCTATGTCCCCGCTCCGCGTTGCGGCGGGGGACAAAAATGTGGTGTATGGTTGTTCTTGAAAATCACACATATATATAGAAGTGCCGAATATTGGTATGCTGAAGATGTATACGGGTTATAATAAGCAAATGCCCCCCCCCCCAAAAAAAAAAACACGATGTCCTAAGAACCCAAATCTTTGGACAAACAGATAATAGACAGGACACTAATTGTCTCCTATGTTTAACATTATTTGGAATACCCGAATAAAATATGCTAAACAAAATGCAGTTTTGCTTTTTTGTCATAGAGATTTCAAACGTAAGGCAAAAGGCCAAACATTAGTATAGAAATTTAGATGGTTTCCTAGATTTATATAAGCGATATTTTATTTGATGGTATTAAGCCACAGCCAAATTGAAAACAAACTTAACATACGAAATAGTGTTGTTATTTCATATGAATTAATTTACATACAAGTTTTCTCAATAAAAATCATATGATAGGGGAAAAATTAAATCAATTTATAAATTAAATTCCCCAATTGGAGTCCCACCTGATCAAAAATTTCATCCATTGAAAAATAACGCAAATTTTCATTTAAAACATTTTACGGTAGACACCGTGCACTCGTAGACAAATATGGGATTTCTATCTTTCAAAGGAGTGCATATGTTGGTTTGTCGTATAAATTTGTTTTGTATTCCTTTACCGGATTTATCATACTGAATTGGAAATTAGCAACACGACGGGTGTGCTTTAGCAGGCTGAAACCGCTTACTCTTCCTGTGCACCAGAGTTCACTCTTGATACGACTTGAGTTCGCGTTGTTGATTTCCGTTCGGTTGACTTTGTGTTTTGTGTTTTTTCGTGCTGTTCTTGTTCGTGTTTGCCGGTTTCGTCGTTGTCCATTTGGACTTTTGACGCTCGAATGCCCCATTGGTGCCTCTTTGCTTCTTTCAAACTGTAAACATATAATCTTAACGTTTACTTTATGATATTCTCTACAGCAGATTTTATGCATTCAGATTGATCTTGATTTAATTTAATATAATGAATGAAGCTTTATGATATAAACTTATATCTGAAGTATTTAGAACGAGCAAAATGTATGGTGTTGTTTTACTTTTTTTTATTTATTACATGAAGGTAAAAATTGCAATTTACAAAGATGGAAATATAGAACCTGGTGCATATTTGATATTCAATGGAGCAAGTACAAATAAATTATCATGGATGTCTCATGGAAACCTGATAAACTCGTCATTTGGAAGTACCCTAAAGAGTCATAGTACTTTTAATTTCTTTTCTGTATCAGGGTATGTTTTGTAGATGATAAAATCAATTTCCACTTGCATTCGGATAAAATCAAAATATAAAATGAGAAAAAAATACAGTATAAAACTAATATCTACAAACAGTTTACAAACAGTTTACAAACAAGAATTAATTTATAATTTTGTGGAAATGTTGTAAAGTTTAGTTGTGTGTGGTCGCTGTGATGATTGTCTTCAGAATTTTCCTGGTTTTGTCTTTGTTACTTGAAGATTCGAATGCTCATTTGATAATACTTCTTTGCATCTTCCAATCAAAATTGTTTTTTTTTTAATAAAATACAAATGTTTTTTTTTTCCATAAGAGTTTAACTTAATTAGAAAATGAAAGATTAGCGAAAAAAAAAAGAAATATAGTTTTCTGTCTTTTAGGAGATGCCTTGTTAGACATATTCAGATTGGTAAACATACTATTTTGGGTCTTGATAATATGCTGATATGACTATAAACATAGACAAGTGTCATGCAAACTTTATCTTATGAACAAAATTACTGTTCATATTGAATAAAGGTAATAACAAAACTACCGAACTTGAATGATCAATCTCATAGTCCAGAGAAAATGACAAAAACGAATCAGTCATACCGGAGAATTGGTGGGTCGCAATGGTCCTGACTTGGTACAGGCATTTCAAACGAAATGGTGGGTTAAACCAGGTTTTATGGCACCAAACCTCCCTCTTCCATTGCGATCTTTAAGTCCATAATTATATAGGTAGATAGAATAGTGTTACACTGTAAAATTTGCTTAACCCATTATATATGGTTGAAAATAATCTTTAATATTTCAATTTTAGAGACTCAAAGCGTCGATTTTTCATCAACTATAGTTATAATGGGTGTGACAACGACTATGGGTGGATTGTCGTAACAGGCAGTACATGTTTATGGGATCAAAGATCAAAATCACCAAACATTATGTACAGTCCCTATCCAAATGGCAATTATACAAATTGGTTACAGGGTAAACATTTTGCAGTTCATTTTAAGCATTTTTATATTCTTTGTAACAAGTCCCTTTGACTTTAAGCCCGACTTTTAAGTTAATAGAAATAAAATATAGAAATTGGTTCGCGATGCTGTCATAATAAAATAACTCAATGGTGTCTCAATATAAATCGCTTGAGGTAGGTCTTAAAGTCGGTGAAGATACTAAACATCATAGTTAATGACATAAATAATTTTGATGAAAATGTACCTTATGAAGTACCTACCATAAATCTATTTTAAACCGATTAATCATTGTTCATATTTAAAAAAAAACCTTAATAACTGTGCAATTAAAAACTCAACAAAGTTCATGCCAATGAATTTGGTCACCTGGTGCGCGGCTTGTCAAGACTCATTTGAGGCGCTCTATCCGTAAGATTGATTAACAGCTGTGTGAATATGAAGAAGCGGAAGTACCAATGTGGCATCCGAATTTCAAGGTCCGAAAGGGCAGAGACAAAACCAGCAAAAACAAATAAGGACAGACGAATAAACAGACAACATATAAAACACGGAAACACAAAAAGCACTGAATATCATGGATATTCAATAACCAATGTCGAGCATGGAATAATAAAATGCAAATGTTCCGAGCTGGAATCCAAATTTACAAAATACATACTTTTTTTAGGGACAATAGCTGACGAAATGGCCATTTATATTGATGGACAAGGTAAATATGTATAAGATGTTATTACTGGCCAATAATGATTTTTCCTGAAATATACATAGACGTTACCAGTTCACTCTCGATTTGACGTAGTTTCATGCTGCTACTTGTTTTTGGCTTTTCCATTCACTTAGAAATTCGAGCGCAAATTTTGAAATTTTATTGCTTTTTCTTTCTTTTTAAGGTGCATTTTATTGAATATAATATATATACATTTAATTTCTGTATTTGTTGTGAACACTATATAATTTTTCTTGCATTATATTTTAAGCTCCACCACAGAGTATTTATCTATCGCCGGTGGCAACACATGTTATCAGCCAAGTGACAGGCTCAGTAGGGCCAATTTCATGTTTTGCTGACTGTTTACCAGAATGTGAAATAATGTGGATGGGTCCTAATGGTTTAGTTAGCAATTCACCTGACCTGTTTCTAGTTAATCTAAGAAGAACAGATGCAGGGATTTATACTTGCATGGCATTCAATGCATTTGGAAATAAGACAAAAGATGTTAGAATTACAATCAATTGTAAGTTTGTTAAACTTTATAAATGCACAAAAAAAAAAAATCCTTGTTATACATACATGTATTAGAGTTGTTCTATTTTAAATAAGTGTCACCTTCCTCTATAAAATAACGTCGACACTTTTAAAGTATTTTAAATACGTCTGGTAGAGCAAATTACAAAAGTTTCAATAGTTTCTTATGCAACAGATATCAGTACGTTATGAAGTTTTGATTTCCTAAAAAAGCTAACTTATATTTTTTAATTAAAGTGACTGACTTGGAAGATGTTTGTAGTGCCAAATAAGCCTTAAGCAACATTTTGTTTGTGGTTGGGGTTTTGAACAACTCTCTTTGATATCTACGGAACCATAACTTAATTAAGAGGTGAAATGACAACTCTGATTAAATGTAGGATTCAATAAACTAAATATTTAGGAGAGCAAACATTTTGCTGCAGGTTTTTCTGTTTCATTATAATAATGAGGAAAACAGTGAAAACTCGTCATGTTTTTTTCCACAAGGCAAATGATTTCGAAAAAAGTGCAACTTTGACCATGTACATATTTGGAGAATTGAATATGACAACTATTATGCATGTTATATGCAGTTAGATTCACACAATTATTTCGCATATTATTGATCAATTTAGCAAGTTTGTTGATAAATTAAAAATCAAAATCAAAAGGGGCAATGATTATATTAACATGCGTTGTCAAGTTAGAAATATTTTTTGAATCTGATCACTTTTACTCTTGTACAACTAAAAAATATCTATGACGGTTTTTGAGTTATTTGCAAAAAATACTGTAAACCCCATGATCTTGTAAATCAGATCAAACTCTGTCCAGGATACTTTGAAAATCAATCAGATGATGTTTGGTGTCTATCGATGAAGCCGTTTCAGAGGAGATGTGACACGATGACTTTGGCATAAAAATTACATAATCATAAGTAAGCGATGAAACTTAACTAATGCCATGCTGTGTTTTTTTAATTTGTAGAACATGACACATTTTGCTAAGGCTAAATATAACAAAATTAATAAATGGTCAAACAATAGCAAAATATACTGACATTTTACACTAAATATACTGGAATTAAAGATTTATTTCGTAGAAATTTGTTATTTTTTTTAATCTAAATTAAAAACTTGCATACTATTTTTTTATGGACATCAGTTGCTCCAGATGCAGTTATAATTGATCCTTTCGTCGATTCCTTCACGGTCACGGAGTTCAGCGGTAGTATTTGCCCTCTATCATGTGCTGCCGATTGCCATCCTCCGTGTTCTGTTTCCTGGGTAGGACCAAATATTACTTCTAACTCTTCAGTATTGTCTTTCACCAACATAACAAGACATCAGGCTGGAGAATATTACTGCAATGCAAGCAATACATTGGGTTTCAAAACATCAAGCACTATCATCGTCAATATTCTAAATTGTAAGTATCGATTGATGTGATAATTTGTCCTTAACTTAAAATAACATTCTTAAATTGTAATAAAAATTTTGCGTGTTCAATGAAAGTGCAAATGAAGGGCTATATAAAGAATAATAAAGGGTTTGCATGGATTCAAACTTCAATTAAAAAAAATTATGAGAAAACCAGACCCTTACATCAAATACACGAGGGGTTAGGAAATAAAATCCAGTTAAACTCCTCATTGTACAATGAACATAACGAATAGTTTGTACCAAGTCAGTACCAACTTCAATAATTCGGCATGCCATTACAATTATTCTTTTGAAATTTCTATTTGTCTTCTTTTAGTTTATCGATTTATTGCTTTGTACCCAGCCTTTTTTAAATTGCAATTTGAAATGATGCATATATTCTATATTACTATTCAGTTGCAGTGATACATTTTACTATTTGTTATTAAATCAGATAAAATGTATACAGATATTATAAAACTCTAGTCGTGACGAGAGGGAACTCAGGTGCCCGGAAGAGTAAGCAGTTATACTGCTTGCTATAGCACAGCTGTCGCATTGCCAACAGTCAATAAAAGTCAGTAACCTATAACTTATATTCTAGTGTATTTTTCAGTACCATATGAGAAACAGTTACATTAAAACTTGTGTATTTAAAATGTATGTTGATTTGAAATAGCAGCTTTGGTCTCATATTACTGGCATTACTAATATAATCGCTACTAGTTGCTAATAAGCGAATGGACTATAGTGCTTTGCTTCATGGTGGATTGTGTAAGACTCGCATATTTTTATACTCCATAAAGAGTTCATTTATTTATTTCTTAGATATAATACATGTAAAACGTATGTGTTTATATTTGATAAGAATTTGTACATTTCATTTAGATCTTTTAAGATTATTTTGAAAATAATTGATAAACTAGATTAGAACTATGAAAGATAATGATGTTAAGCATTCATGTCGTACATTTAAATTTTATATTTTCTTTTATTTAATCATCAAAAATAAATATCTTAAAGTAAAACACAACTATTATTTATCTATGAAAAATCGAACAACAATACAATTTTTCATTGTACTAAACGATAAAATACAAAACTGATTACTATAAATGTGTTTTTGGTATAGTGTTTAAATTTGTAGATAACAGAAGCAAATTAAATGTAAGTACTTATTATTCATGAATAATGTAAAACGAAAAGGTCCAAGTACTCCGTAGGGTCTGCTCGGCAAGCCCATCTTGCATGCGTTTATGTAACGCATGCTGCATCTAACATAGCGCTGCTGTGACTTCCTAAAACGTCTAATCTCAATTTTGAAATAAAACATTAAGCTGATAGGCATATGCCTGACTATTTCACAAGGCGAAGTGGAGGATATTTATGCTGATAGAGATAGTTTAAAAGTAAGACCCCTCTTATGCATCTACTCGAACGTCAATGACATAGATAAATGAATTTAGTACTCTTATCTTACATGATTGATTGATTGTTTTTTCCTATTTCAATTTAGAGTTCGACGTTCTGTCTGATTTGTTTATATCTGAGAACGAATGGTATTTTATCTACTCTGACGTGTTTACTCTTAAGCACATAAAAATGACTTTCAGAAATACTTTTAATACTATTTAAAAACCAGGATATATTTGAATTTTAAATGTAAAATACAGTTGAATTTTTCATTTATGACAATACGCATATAATCATTTTTCACGAAAATATCGATGACACAAAGTTCTTTAAAAAATTAACGTCGCAAAAAATCGCCCTTTTACAGAATTTGTGCAAATTTCATTTCCATTTGTGTCTGTTATATCGAAATAAGTACATGTACATATTGGATTAAGGTAGTTCTTAACTTATGAATTAATGAAGAGACAATTTACACATGACAATAAATCATATTCCATATTTCACCATAAGAAGCTTAGATTTGTTTTTGGGGGGGTAAACAAATAATTATTTCACACATGATATGTATTTAGTTGAATTTTTGTATATTGAATTTGTAAAAATATTTCAGAAAAAGGCTTTTATATATATCTTTATAAACTGGTGCTAATGCAAACAAGCAAAGAAACACCAAAGGGGCATTTGAAAATATGAAAAATATATATTTGAGCAGGATCTACCTGGATGAAAGAAGCAGAAGTACCAATGGGGTATCCGAATGTCAAAAGTCCGAAAGGGCAGAGACAAAACCGGTAAACACCAACAAGAACGGGACAAAAACAGACAACATGTAAAACATGGAAACACAAAATACAGAATATCAATCAACAACGCGAACTCCAGTCGAAACAAGAGTGAACTCAGGTGCTCCGGAAGAAACTGTGGCATTTTTTTTAAAAAAGACTATAGGTATTTCCACTTTATAAAAATCTAACCTTCAGGTGTAGTATATCTTTTCACTCATTTTAGTCAAGCTTTGTCTTGATAACTTTTGTCAAAGTGTAGCTTTAGTGCCAAATATGCAAAGAACAAGGTCCACTGTGCTGAGCCCATTTGATTGACTTGTACAAACTTTCGTCTAAGCAATTTATCAAAATGAATCGATAAATTGTCAACTCTTCAATTTACTTAGATAAATATATCATACTTTGAAGTATAGGAGTACTTCCTCTTATTTAGTTAAGGATTTGAAACAATATCTTTAAATTTAAGATTTTGATAATCTCAATTAGTTCTGTATTGGCAGTCAAAGATGGGAACATTAAATTATTGATCGGTGTTTGTTTTGCAAGGTTAGCAATCCAAATTTAATGTTTAAATCCAAAATATTTGAAATATTTATGATTAAGGTCTTTCTCTTTCTGTAGGAAAGACCTTACTGTATTTCTTATGATTATTACTTTTTAATCTGAAATGTTTATAATCATAACTATCATTTGTATACTTAATGCATTTATTTCTCTATACAATAATATCAACTTAGGATTACTCTGTCATAACCAACTGTATGCCTGGGAGTTAGTGTTCCGTGCAGCTAGTGGTCGCCTTGGTGGTGCCAACAACATCGTTCCATTATGGGTATCATCTAAAGCTGCCAACACCAACGATATTAAAGCAAAGACCATCGGATCAGGATCTAGCCTACATTATAAATCTAAAATGGTGGATAAATGGGATGATTATATTATAAGTAAGGTAAAATCATATCAAGAGTAGAAGTTGTTTTATTAGTTTTAAATTTAAAATGCTCCTAAATCTGTTGTAGAAACTTTTTTTGCTTCTTTGGTTAAACATGATGCTACTAGCCACAATTTATCGTTATTTTTTTGATAAAAATGTGTACTTATAATGTGCTTGGGTTTCAAATTCAACATGAAATTATATTTTTATCTAAAATTATGTTGAATTGTGTATGATTTGATATTAAATATTTATTGCTGTAGGTAAAACTGGCAGTTTACGTGAAAGGGACCGAACGAGCATATTTCATTTTCAATGGAACTGGGACAGATAAAATGTCATGGTTATCACAGTCTAGGATGCTTGCGAGTTCTTATAGTGACGTCAAAACTGCTACATCCAACTACTTTTCTATTCAAGGGTAGATATTGCTTTGAGATAATAGAATGGCGAACATATACATTAGTTACAATGTTAGTTTATGGTTTTCATTATTTTAATCATATATTTTGCTATATTGATCTTCATTTAAATTATCCACACAATTCATAGAAGAAAGAAAAAAAACAGAGATGTTGTAACGCCTAAGCGGGCTCTTTTTGCACATAAGGTATGGGTTTTAAGACCCGTTAAACAGTTTGTTTTAATATTATTTACATTCGATGATTAAAACCATTTATACATTTCTTCTAAAGCCATATGCAGAGACAGTTTTTCCTAAATCACGAATACGGTGGATGTACTGGTGACTATGGTTGGTTTGTTATAACAACCGGAAAAGGCTGTCCGTGGGATAACTTTTACCCGCTACCAAACATGATGTACAGCCCTGCTGCCAATCACTCTTATGTTAATTGGTTTTATGGTAAGTTTTAAATTCCAAAAAAAGGAAAAACAACTAAAGCTCAACAAAGATTTTCAAAGATAAACAATATTTTATGCAATCTCAAGACCTACAGCATTATGCAAAACTAGAATTAAAAGAAAAGACTGTGAATAGATTGAGGTGGTGATCTGCAAAAACAAAACAAATGTTCTGTTTCCAGCTAAATGTCGAATTTCTCAGAAAATTTTAAATTTTAATAACATTTTTAAAACTGATTTGTTAAACAAATATTTTTTGATTAAAATGTCAGTTTAGATAAACACATATTATAAGCTATACATGAAAAACAATATGTATGCTTATTGAATTTGTTTTTAGGTGGCCAACCAGCTGACGAAATATCAATTTCATTAGAGGCAAAAAGTAAGTACAGTACTTTAATATATTTATCTTTAACTTTACAATATAATACAAATTTTTGGTTGAAAATTTTAATCTGTCTTATTTCTTATCTTGATTTTTTGATTGAATATTTCCTTTCATATTTAAGTTGTTGTATGTTTAAATCTTCATAAGTAATTAACGATGAACGCTTTTTTAACAAATTTTTACTCAAATGATATTGTTATAGAGCGTTGTGATGGTGGTTGTCTGAACGGAGGAGTTTGTTTACCTACAGACCTTTGTCTGTGTAAACCGGGATGGAATGGAAAGCATTGTGAAAATGGTATTTATCAATTTTAGAAAGAAATCATTATACCGTTAGAAAAAACAGCGAAGGTGTATTTGAGGGACTAAGGGACATTTGAAGTAAAAATATATAAAACTAGGATATACTCAAGACAGTACACAGCACTACTCAAGAGCAACATACAATATGCCCTCGATTCAATATAGTCAAACCAGATTTCCAGATCCTCTTTTTCATAGACCCGTTTGTTAAAATGGATAAGCAAATTAGGAAATCTCAAAATATCTCGTATGAATAAGTGAGATTTCGTATAATATTTACAATTTGAAAAGTACAATTTTAAACTTCAATGTCTTAAACACCAAAAAGATATATACACGATTCTTTTTACGTCCATTCTTGTATGTATTTTTTTTTATCTGTTTTGAAATTATTTTAATAACATTTGACTCTTCAAAAAGCTTATAATATCCCGCTTTACATTACAATTCATGTACTTATTTTTACAAAAGTTTTGTAAAGTTTTCACTTTACATTGTCATGGAAAGTTGATTTTTTAATCAAATTAAATGGATTTTCCACACAAACATTCCTTCATCTTTTGTCTGTTTAATGCAACTCTGATTAATTTCATAGAAATGCATAAGTGAAGTTTGATAAATGAAATAACTGTCATTCATAAACAAGTGATATTTTTACACTTATACTTGACAATCGACAACCTATCTTATAAACAGGTCTATGCCTTAACATCGTCGGTAACCCCCGGTTGATTCCGCTCCGTTCTCTTTCTCCATCACCAAAATACGGTCGAATCGTCCCATTTTAAATAATAAATTAAGAAACAAAGTGAGGACTGCATATTAAATATTTTTCATGTTTCATCATTGAATTCCTTATTTGAATGGTCTTTTTACTAACGGAAATGGAGATGGAGAGAGAGAACAGAGTGGAATCAACCGGAGGTTACCGACGATGATGCCTTCATGACTAAGCTGCAAGAAATACTGCAAGAAATGGTGGGTTAAGGTAAAGTATACGAAATTGACCGTCCGATCAATTTTCTTTAAAAATTAGCCATAGGTAGCTTAAGTTAGGAGGAATAAGGAAATGCAATAAAAAAGTGGGGTCACGGACCTTGTTTTCGAGTTATTACCTTCCGAAGATGTGTTGGTTTTATATCAAAATTACATTGAATATAATAGGAAAATGAACATAAAAAGTCATGTTTTTGAACATTTTCATCCAATAAAAAATTATTAACCGATCAATATTTTTTAAAAACGCAAGACATATTCAAAATTAAATTCTGCGCATTTTGGTGTAAAGAAAGTCCTTGACTACGGATTTCGTTTTCACGCTACAGACTTCCAAAGTGGAAATAAATGATAAAAATGACGCATTTTTGATGACGTTTTCTCGAACGTCAAAAACAAATAAAAAGAGCGACGTTTATAAGTAAAATCTGTGTTGTGTTGTTTGTGTGGGTTTGAACTCTTTTGACAGGATCCTTGAAGTATAACAAACTATTTTTTTTTTTTTTTTTTTTTTTTTTTTACTAACTAAGCATGTCGCTACTTGTATGTAATAAATTATACAGTATAAACTTATTATTTGTGTTGTCCGTTGAATGATACTTTGCAATTCGTAAATTTTCTGAGTATTTTTTTTATTATTTACTACTACGTGAACTAAGTAAAACGCTGATTTACAATTTTAAGTACTTAATTAGCTTTTTCCGTCGTCAGTTTTTTTTCTTTATTTTGAAGGTAGATGATCATAAATAGAGTTCGGTTCCGTACGATTGTTCGTCAACTCGTTATTCCCAAATCAGTTTTACATTTAGTTTGTCTTAATAACATACCCTATCTCTTACAAGTATATCAAATAATACACACTGGTCGATTTCTTTTAAATTTCCAAGATGGACAGTATTTTTTTTACGGTTAAATAAAAAAAATAACACGAAAGGGCTTCGTCTCGCAGAAATCACACCTGGTAAATCTCAACTAGAAGAGTT
Organism: Arcuatula senhousia; assembly: GCA_963971305.1. Lineage (NCBI taxonomy): Eukaryota > Metazoa > Mollusca > Bivalvia > Mytilida > Mytilidae > Arcuatula > Arcuatula senhousia. Next base: position 55,725,328 of record OZ020304.1, read on the forward strand.
CACGAAAGAATAACAAAACTTACCAAGATTCACGTACATGTAAAGGCATTTAAATAGAATGTTTTGTCCGGCGAAGAAAAAAGTAACAAGTTTGGATTCTGTTTTGTATTTTGTATCATTTTGAAACACAAATATTTACCAAAACCATTTTTATGTGAACTCATCTTACTGCAGGTGGAAATTGGCTTGCGTTTATCCCATTTGAATTAAAATACTACAACACCAAACAACACAATGAAGGTCTCGTCGGCAAAAAAATCTGAATAATTACAGATTTACTTAAAAAATTATTTTCGTCAAATGAGTGAATTGTTGTTTTACGCTCTTGCAACGCTATATAGGTTAATTAAAGGCAATGAACATGAAATGATGGTGAGAAAATAGGATGAGGTGGGAAACAAAGAAATAGCAAATTGTCAAGACCACAAGAAAATGCCGGGAGATATGGGTAGGGCGGAAAATTTAGCCTATGTGGCGCAGTTATTGGCGATCAACAATATGGATCTTTTACGTGCATGAAGCGTGGCACTCTCCACACACGTTGGCCCACTAAAGTCAGCGGCCAGGTGACCTGACAACACCGGGAGACGAAGGCCACCCTATTCAGCCACCAAGGGTTCACACTTTGGTCGGTCTGTGGGCTGGACAATAGCACCGATGTCAGAATCGCACGACCCTTAGTCGCCTTTTATGACAAGCTCTGCTCTGCTCCGGTCCTATTCGCCTCCCGAGTCCCGTACGAGATATAAATGGTATTGGATTAAGGTGTTAAGTTAAGATACATGTATGTGCTTATAGTTTTAGGGATAAAGCTTTTGGAAATATCTGTTAGTTTGGCAGCCTAAAACCTGGTTTAACCCATATCTAATATCTTTTGAAATGCCTGTACTAAGTCCGGACAATCACGACCTTGAATTTTTCCGGTATGTCTTCCTTGTTTTTTGTTTTGTCTTTTCTCTTGAACATTTGAGATCGTTCATCCAAGTACACTAGTTTTTTTTACCTGTAATTATGCGGGCTTAGCAAAATTGACATTATATGGTGAAGATTTTTCAAAGGTTTGCCCGATTTACAATTTTTTATATGTAAAAATTTCCGTGACAAAGGGATTGGTTCGTTCCCATGAGAAGTAAAACAGAATGCCATTCAGTTTTATAAAAAGTAACTTTATTACATGTATTAGTCATCATGTCTTCTGTCCACAGACTTCTTTTTTTCGAAATTGCTGACTACCGGTATTCATAACAAATAGCAAAAGAAAAGGATGCAGTATTGCCTTTTATGTTTTTTTTTTCGAAAGTGGTAAAACTTTTTGATTTAGTTCTTCCTGCATATACGACAAAATAAATTGTATTCCTTATGTTACTGCATTACTTTTCCCTACGTGCGTCTGCATCGACAAAAAATATCAGTAAAATATGACGACATGCTGGATAAAATAAAATCGGAAACGAAAGTGAAGCGTCGAACGTCGCGCCATTTGATGGAGCACATTATGACGTTACGTAACAACCGCTAGAGGCGCTCAATTACGTATACTTTACCTTAAATAGGTTAAATAGGTTTAATGGAGAATAATTATATAAAAATTATTTCTGATTCAAGCCATGTGTGGCGGAAACTGTAGTAACCATGGAGATTGCATTGGTCCAAATAAATGTAAATGCCATGGACAGTATCATGGACTCAGATGTGAATCCAGTAAGTTGATAAGTACAAGTAATAAATTATTTTTGTAAAGTACCTACTAGTCAGACTTATAGGTAAACAGAATTTAGAAAAAAAAATTTCAAACTTGCAATCATTTCTAGTGTATGCTCCCAGGCATTTCAAAGCTTTTGTTTACTATATTAAATAATTCATTTTTATGGATGGATACAAGTGGGCTGTTTCATCAATTTTCTATGTAGAAACCATATAAATGTTCAAAACAATGCCAGAAATCTTGTTATTACTGCACTTAACTTACAAGAAGCAGAGGTACCAATGGGGTATCCGAATGTCAAAAGTCCGAAAAAGCAGAGACAAAACCAGTAAACACCAACAAGAACAGGACAAACACAGACAACATGTAAAACATGGAAACACAAAACAACTAAATATCAATCAACAACGCGAACTCCAGTCGAAACAATAGTGAACTCAGGTGCTCCGGAAGAGTAAGCAGTTCCTGCATGCTATAGCACACCCGTCGCGTTGCCAATAGTCCATTCAGCGTGTCAAATCCGGTAAAGGAAGACAAATCAACACCCTATGACAAACCAACATCTGCACTCATCTGAGAGATAGAAATCCCATATTTGTCTACAAGTGCATGATGTCTTCCGTAAAATTTCTTGAGTGAAGACAGCAATCGAGGAGCAACATAACCCTGTGTGAGCAATTTTTGTGTCAGACGTGTCGCTCTGCTAAGGAAATCGATATAAGTCCCGCACGCTCTGGAGTAACGAATCAATTGAGATACGTAAACTCCATAAGCTGGAGCGGACGGAATGTTGCTACACAAGAAGGGGAAGTTGACGATTGGAAAGTTGAAGTCATCACGTTTGTCATAGAGCCTTGTTGAAAGTCTTCCTTAAGAGTCAATTTCGAGATGTAGATCTGATTATGAAGCAGACTTCCTAGAATCCGTTGTGTCCTTTATCTCAAACTCCTGTGGATATATGAGATGGAGAACGTCACCAAATTGAGAATTGTTTAGTGAAAGGACATCATCAATATAACGGAACGTGAGGTTGAAAGAGAGAGCTAGTCTACGGTCTTTTTTGTCTAGAAGAGATTGCAAGAAGTCTGCTTCATATGAATGAAGAAACAAATCAGCATTGCTGAATGCGGTTTTGTTGTTATGTGTGTGTGTGTGTTTTATGTTATTATGTGGTTTGTTTTGTTGTGATGATTTTTTGTCTGCCGGTTTTGTCTTTGTCTTTTCGGTTTTATGATACTTATTACCCCTTTGGTACACCTTTGCTTCTCTCAGCAAGCAAAGGTGCACAATTAGTGCCCATTGGAATCCCTATTGTTTGCTGAAAAACACGTCCACCAAACTGAACAAATATGTTGTCAATAAGAAAGTTGAGCATGTCGATTATTTGGTCTTCTGTAAATTTGTTCTTTTTCTTAGACTCATTAATGACAAAGTAAGTCTTGGTATAATCGTTGTTATTTAATGTAATTCTTTTAACATTATATTCAGATTCTGATCCTTGTGTGCATGGTAAGATCCATGAGGTCAACCACCCTCACAGAAGTATCCAATACATTGGACCAACTAATAACGATGATTCGCAGCTTATAGAAGGGTGGTACAGATTTATCAGTCCTGCTGGTGAACAGATGCCTATGTCATGCAAGAAGAACTTTGTCAACATGTGTTCAACTCAAAATCCAATATGGCTTCAGGGTACATAATTTTAAACTTAAGACAGTTTAAGGAACGCTGTATTTGACAATGCAATTAATAAAAAAAGTTATTTTAATTTTGTTTGCTTATAATGTTAAGTTACATGCATCAGATTTAGTTTTGTCCGTGAAGTATAAACTTATTGATAATTTTTTTTGAAATCTTTATTTAAGGAAAACTTCCAAAGGCCGGTGATGGCATAGCAAATATGCAAGGATGTATATCGAATGGCCAGTTGTGTTGTAATTCGTCAATTTCAGTTCGTGTCAAACAATGTTCAAATTTCATACTGTACTACCTTCAAGCTACTCCCAAAGATTCAGGGTATTGTGTTGGTAAGTTAGATTTAAAGATAGTACTTGATACTTTCTGATTCACACATACGATATGAATAAATATAAATGTAAACAAATGGAGTTGTAGGAATGACGCCTGATGATAGACAGCTATTTTCTTACTCAAAATTCAATCAGTACTGTGGGGACTACATAATCTTATACTATCTATCTTCGACTGAAACTTACATACTATGTACATGTATATGATAAAAATAACTCATTTCGTTTGCTTGTTTTTCTGCTTGGCTAATATTCTGATATAATATAACGTTGTATCATGTTTCTTGTATTATTGGGTCATTTTAAACGGATTTAACCGTTTTTTTTTAATATCAAGGCAAGGTAACAGTTTGTCCTGTTGGTCAAAGTTCAAAGACTGGGTATACACCTGGGTGCACAAGTAAGTAGCTTGAAAATTTTAACCATAAAAACATACCTCATCTTGAAACAGTACTTTATTTTAATCTGCCAGTTATATTCCAACTTGTTCTAGAAAAGGCATGAAATAAAGATTATAACAAAATTACCGAACTTGGAGAATCAATCTCAAATGTCCATAAGACGAGACAAAACAAGGAAGACATACCGGAAAAATTGAAGATCGCAATGAAAATTACTTATCATGATAATTTTTGGCGTTTAGTTGACTTAAACTCCTTTATAAGCTTCGAGTAAAGTAAAAATCTTCTTTGATTCTATCTTTTAGAAAAAGTTCCAGTTCTATCGAAAACTCCAGTTCTTTCCATGGTACATGATCCTAACCACAACGATCTCTATTTCAAATGTAACATACCTGTGCCAGAAAACGACAAGCTAGCCCTGCTTGTTGACTGGTATGCGGATGGAGAACGTATAAAACATCAGCAACTCGATTTTACACCTTATACTGCAACTCTGGATTGGCGGGAAATCAAGGGTCATGTTGGTCAGACTGTGAGTTATAGCTTTTATTTTGTTTTCAAAGCCTGAAATAGTTTACGATCATTATCGTCAATAACTTCTGAAATCCAAGCAATTATATTTTAACTATATTTCAACTTTAATCTGAAATTCTTTTACATATTTTGAAATATATTGCATGTTGCATGTTTCAGATTACTTGTCGTGTCAGAGGAAAATTGACTGGTAATCCGACCCTGACACCTGAATTAGTCAGTAATAGTCATTTTGTTGGAATTCAGGTAATAGATTAACGTAAAAGTCCAAATAAAAACATTATCTTTACATACATAGTATATGCATGAATGATAGAACTCACCAGTTCTGGGTATCTTGACATTTTTTCTAGATGGAAAGGGATATATTTCTTAAGGTAAAATTTTTGTTGCTTTTGACTAAAAGGGCTTCTTCAAACATCAAAGGAAAACTTTGAACAAAGCTTAACTCAACTTTCCAATCGTCAACTTTCCCTTCAGTGTAACAACCATCCGTCCTCTCCAGCTTATTGAGTTTATGTATCACTCTTGATTCATTATCTAGAGCTTGCATGAATTTCCTTGGCAGGGCGTTACGTCTGACACAAAACATGCAAACACGGGGTTATGTTGCTCCTCCTTTGCTGTCTTCACTTTAGAAATTTTACGGAAGACACCATACGCTTATAGGCAATTATGGGATTTCAATCTCTCAGATGAGTGCAGATGTTGTTTGTCATAGGGGTTTGTTCAGTTTTCCTTAACCGAATTTGACATATTGAATTGACGGTTGGCAGCAGCATGACGGGTGTGCTATAGCAAGCAAAAACTGCTTACTTTTCCGGAGTACCTATGTACTAAGTTGTTTTTGTATTTCTGTGTTTTGTTGTGTCTGATTTTTCATCCTGTTCTCGTTGGTGTTTACTGGTTTTGTCTCTGCCCTTAGGACTTTTGACATTTAGATGCCCCATTGTCACCTCTGATTCAATGAACTTGGTTGAATACACGTTACTGTAATATTTGATATAGGACGCAAATGTGACACACAACTGCATATTAATATTCTAGGTGAAAAATCCACCTGGCGTTCCAGAAGGATCTAAAGGTCATTTTGCTGAGCTGAAACTGACTACACCATTTGTTTGTGAAGACACTAAACCAGTCAATCCATGGGAATTTGACTATGAATTTAGTAATAATGGTAAAAAATGTGAATGCAAAATTGTTTTAAAATTGGGTGTTCCGAAATATCAAGATCATGCTCCTCCCAGGTGTGCAACTGGAAAAGAAATAGAACAGGTTGTCTTACCACAGTCAGGGAGTAAGCCATGTAGGATAGAGATCCCAGCCAATAATTGGAACGCGACAATCAAAATTCCAGTTGCTGCCAAACTTGATCTGAAGTATGATGGTGACAGAACAAGACAAGTGGAGTTTCTTCCTATTTCATCGTGTAGAGAGAATATATATAGCAAATACAAACCACCTCCATTTAAGGTAAAGAATTCTCGTGTTTAGATATTAAAGACCATTTCATTTATTTATTTAAAGGAGACCTTTTTACAATGGTCATATGTTTATTTTTTTTAATCAAGCTTTTGCGACTGATAGATAAGGTGTGAGATCAAAAACTCAACCTTTTTACAATGGTCATATGTTTATTTTTTTTTAATCAAGCTTTTGCGCCTGATAGATAAGTTGTTGTGAGATCAAAAACTCATTATGGTTAAAATTAAGTTTCTTCAATGAAAACTTAAATGTAGATATTCTAATTTGTGTTTTACTGAGACAGTATAACAGTAAGTCAACTTTTCAAATGTTTTAAGGTGACAGCAATAGATACAGATAGTAGTGCTACGTGTGCATCCGTCAATGATCCTCACTTTACAACCTTCGACGGATTGTATGTATTAACTTTATTTTATGTTTATTAACACAGTCCAAAGTAACCCTTCATCCATGCATTCATGTAGGGATGTGAGGAAAAAACTACTTCTTAGCAAACACTAATATTTTATCAAAATTGCAATTTACAACATAGTTCCAGACAATATATATTTCTACGCCTGACGCGCGCTTCGTCTATTTAAGACTCATCAGAGACGCTCTATCAATCGATTGTAATGCCAAACTCTTTATGGTTATGAAGAGTATAGAAATAAAAGACCAAAAGGCCGAACTATGAACCAAATTAAGAGTAAAATCAAATTATGTTTTGGGTAGAAAGAACCTTAGGGTTTTGTTTATTTTGTTATTTTTGAAATTTTAACGGATTATTTATAGCTTTGATGTGTTCTTCAACACAGCAGTGTTGATGCTGAAGCGGGCTTACCACGGGGAATTAAAACCCCACAAGAAGTGCTACCCATCAAGGATGTTAGAAATAAAATTACAACTAAGTAATTGTACTTTATTTTTACCATGCTATATCTTCGTCAATGTCGTTGCATGAAAATGAAAAACACTGGTTAAAAAGTATGTGAGAACATAGAGTGACAAAAAATATTGATTTTATGAAGGAGAATATTTTCCATTTTTGTCACCGTAATAGCCTACTATATTTTGTTCTTGCAATTGCCTTTTCAATAGTCATTATAACCACTACTATGAAGGAGAGTTTGTTTTATACCGACACAAAAGACTTCCATATGAGGTAATTCTTTTGTCTATTTTTTTTTAAGTTTGTTATCAAAACATCATGTTAACAACTGATACAATTAAAAGATACTGATGTCGCATCATTCAACATAAAAAAAAATAATGTAAAAAAATACGAGTAATGTTAACACTAAATTACGTAAAAATTAATAACGTTCAACTAGCGTTAATTTGAAATAAAGCTTATTATTGCATAAACATTTAATAAGTGTTGATAAAGATTTATGTTGATATTATGGTAAAAAATGCCGTTGTATCATATAATTTAAAGAGACAAATGACTTTAAGTAAAAAATAATGAAAGAACCACGTTTGATTCATGCAGGTTCGTGTATTTTATGTCCGTTGCAATGGTCATGCAGCGTGTAACTGTGCCCTTGCTGTCCGTTCTGGGGATGATGTCATTGTAGTAGACTATTGTTCTAAAAAGAAAACAGTTAATGTGTGGGGTACATTGAAAACTATAACAAATGTCCCACTTAGAATAAAAGGATTTATCAACGGACAGTTGACACCAGGAACAAAAGTTATATCTCAGAATGATGGTAGACAATTTCAGGTTTGTCTGTTAAATCAATTAATTTGATTTAGTGAAAAGTTAAAGCTCAACCTTGTTTTCAAAATTTTATTTAAGATATTTTTCTAAATATTTCTTTTTCAACATATCTTTAATTTGAATTAAAGTTAAAATGCTTGAGTGGTTTGCTATCTTTATAACATATTATTTTTTTTTATTTATTCAATAGATTCAACTTCCAACTGGAACAATAATAAGAATTACAGTAGAAAAGTATGGTTTTGGAACATTCCTAAATGCATTCATCCAAGCGTCTGCTGCAGACAGTGGAAACACTGAAGGTCTTTGTGGAACATTTAATGGGGTTAACACGGATGAACTGACACTGCCTAACGGTCAAACGTATACAGGAATAGGAAATGCAGCAGGCCAACAACCGCATGGGTTTTCTAAGGCTTGGAGGTATTTTACTGCATGGTTAGAGCATAAGTTTAAAACGAACTAAAGCTAAGAATATGATGGTTATGATATATCCATTACTTTAGAATTTAAGAATAATTATATACATTGTAGTGAAAATTAATTATGTAAATATAATACTACATATTATTATTTATATATTTGTTTGCCTGTCTGTTAGATTTCTTTACAAATAATTTCTAAAATTAGTAATTATGATTTAAGACCTTCAAAGTATCACTTTGGATACAAAATATATTTATTGCAATATAACAAAAAAAAATATGCAAAAAAGGTAAAGAAGTCAGTCAAGGCAAGAAAACAACTCAGAAACTGAAAAACACATCTTTTTAAGTACAAGGCATTACATAACAACAAACCAAGTAAAAACAAATAATTGATGTACATCATTTTTAGAGTTGATGACAAGGATTCATTTTACAATGGTCTTCCAAATGGATATAATGCGAATCAAAACATCCAGCAAACAGCACCCTCCAATCAAATTTGTGAATGTAAACTAGATCCGTTTGGGACAAACCGAACCATTCAGTCATCATGTGATCATGAAAAGGACATAGAGAATTGTAATGGTGGTAAAATTGGTTCAGTATCAACCAAAGATATAACTAGTCAAATACTAGGCCAAGCTCATCACCGACGACGTCGTCGATCTTTATCGACTGGAATGACATTTCAAGATAACGAAGTTGCTGTCTTCACTTACGATAATACGTTTGTCCAAAAGGTAATGCATACAACAATGTTTTTCTATTGAATATGCAGTTTCAATTTTCAAAGAACAAATTATTTTTCCGTATTTATTTTTGGATGTTTGTTCAATCAAATGTACACAGAATATCTCTAATTAAATATCTTAAGTATAAATGTTATTATAAGGTTCTCCGCCATATTGTAATATTTTCTGTCTTTCAAATATTTAATGTCATATTATAAAACTTGAGAAACTATTGCAAAAATATTATTACATTTATTTCAATCCATCATGTTTAGGATTTATCTTTTCCAACTGCAAGTGGAATGACACTAGCAACAGCAGAGCAAACTTGCAGAAACCTATTTAATATAAAGCCATATGCGAATCAGTGTGACAGCATTGTAACTGCAATAAATCAAAGAAATGGAAAAACATTGTCACTGTTAAACACTACAGTAGATATGTGTGTTCAAGATATACTGGTATGTATTTTATTGAGAAAAAATATTCTCTGTATACCAAAGCATGTATCAATGAAATGGTTCATGTTGATATGCTGTATATGCATATTTCAAGGAGAAACCACTCATCAGCAGCATTTAAATGATTTAATCGTGAAATAAAGAGATGCAATTTCTAGTGTTTCCTGGTTTGTTTCTGATTGTATAAAAATTTGGGGTTAACTAAGTTAACTTGATGAATGGTTTTACTTATGTTTTTTATATATAAAGTATTCTTGTTCGACATTAGAAAAAATGTTCATGTATTCTTTTGTTTTCTGATGCCGCTGTTTATTATTGAATTTTAGTTAAGTGACAGTTTGGTATGGTCAAAATCAACATTACAAGCATTCCAAGAAATGTGTCAGTCTGAGCTTCATCGTGATATTAAGTCATGGGAATATAGGAAAGGGACAATCATGAAGCTTCCTCCAAAGTTTGCAGGTATAAATTTGTTTTAAATTGTTGGCTCATAGGAGCTTCAACTTTTAAGCTGTATTAATCTGTCAAACACTGTCAAAGACTGAAAGCATTAACTAGATTAGTTTGTTTAGTTCATACTTTGACTTTTGTTTGAATTAATTTTTGTTTTTGTTTTAATTTGTTCAATTTTTTTCATGTTGCTGTCCTCAAAGTTGTCCTTCATTATAATATATTGCTTCCATGGGTTTTCTTTTAAACAGGTTCAGACTATTTGATAGAAAATTCTAGAAAAAGTTATTAGGACTTCAAATTCGAATTCTGTAAAACACAAGATTTATAACATGTATTTATGGATACTAACATAATCATTCCTTTTTAACCCTGTGATATTTTTAAACTCATTTACATTTATACAGAAAGTATGTGTCTAAATGACTGTAGTAGCAACGGAAAGTGTATTGACTCAGTGTGTCAGTGTAACCAAGGCTTTATGGGAGCAGATTGTTCTGTCCATAGCAGTAGAGCTCCTGATGTGTTATACTTACCAAACGGTGGACTCTGTGATACCTCAAAATACCACTGTAATGACGTCATAGTTTATGGTGACAACTTTGTAGATTCCTCAGCGCTGACATGTCATCTACAAGAAACAACGGTTAGAAATAATCTTTTGCCTATTATTATACCGGGTACATAAATACATTGGCCAATATATTAAATATAATGATAATGTTAGTTGAAGGAGAATATGAAAGGGACTAACAGAATAGAGGATATTTGCCATGTACAAACATTAACGAATAGAGAACAATGGCGCCATAAAGTATAAATGTTAGGGGTGGTGAAAGAAAATGTACAGAATAGAGGAAAACAGTAAAAAATGAGAAAAATATAGAATAAATTGATACCCCTTTTCTTATTAACATTTAATTGGTAACTTTTGGGATTTACTTTTGTTTTAGAGGCCATTCTGATTTGAGTTCAAAGATCTTACAACAAGTTCATTTGCTTATTGTTAAATTTGCTTCCGGTTATCTTCTTTTAGATTGATGAAAGCGGATATAATATGACATCCACAGTCAATAAAGTCAAAGGTGTATTCAGACACTTTGGTGAAGTTGGATGCAATTTGGTGACGTCAAAGAGAAAAAGACGCAGTGTGAACACGCATAACGTTGGTGTTACAAAAGGGTTCTTGTTGTCCATCAGTAACAACGGAGTAACCAATGGGTCGAATCTAATGGTTATAATGTTTGATAGTCGATGTCAAAACTGTTCAGCAAGAGGAACATGTTCTTTTATAGTGAGTTACTAACTATACAGTTGATATAGTTCATAACATTTAACTACTAATATGAATGGATTGAGGATGTTGTTTTATACTGTAAAAAATCACATAAATGAAAGCAAGTACAAATAATTTTAAATGTTTTACGATATTCACAAATGTCATTTTCCAAAGTACGTTCTCGGTTTTTAATTTTGATTTAAAAAATCCACATGCATAGTTTTGGAATAGGAATATGATGTTTCATGTGCAAGTACTTTAAAACTGTCGTGCTTATTTAATAAAGCAAGTAAAGAAATTTGATAAAATTTTATTTCAAACAAAGTAAACAAAGGTTTTCTCTTTCTATTGTCTTTTAGCCGGACACATGTTATATAAGTGGTCAGTGTTTTCTTTCTGGAGATCAGAACCCAGTTAGTAGATGTCAGTTTTGTAATCCAGCAGTAAGCACAAATAATTGGTCAGAGAAAAAAGGTATTGTGATAAAAAATACTGAAAACTTTTTACGTATCCATATATGATAGATCACATATTGCAATTTTACAGAAAACACTGGCAGTTAATAATAGTTGATATGTTTTGAAATATACTGAGTGTGACTAGGGTTGTTAAAGATGTGGCATCTAAATGAATACTTTTACCCCCCCCCCCCAAATGTTCACAACGACTTAAAATAATATTTAAAGTTTGTTAATAATCTGTCATATTTTGTACAGCTGCATAGTTGATATGTTTTAAAATATACTGAGTGTGACTACGTTTGTTTAAGATGTAGCATCTAAATCAATGGATATTTTGACCTTAAAATAATAATACAATAAAATTTGTTAAAAATTGGTCTTCTTTTGTGCAGCTGTGCAGTATGAAACTATTTTTATGTTATCCGGAAATTACAGGATATACGAACAGACAGATGGAAAAAAGGGACATCGAACTGAGTGTATGTCGCCACTGTCTGTGGTGGTTGTGAAAACTAATTGCTCTATATTATATCTAGATATTTCACCTAGTATTGAATTTTGTCTTTTAGTCTTCAATCTGAAATCACCCTTAAATCACAAATAATGCATTCCGTTTAACATTATTCATGTGCAAGGATTTTAACATACATGCACTTATTAAATTTTAATACAAATCTTGTAGGCTGTGACAATAAAAGCTTACTCTTAACTCTGGTGATAGCATTGTCTGTATGTCTTGTGGCTGTGATTGCTGTTGTTGCAATAATGATTGCTTTTAAGCATTATAAAAGGTAAGTATTGAATGCTTTATAATACCGCTTTCCTAATAAGGGACGGACCATTTAACTTGAAGGGGGGTGCTTCGTATTTTTGATTTGGCCAGAATATTTTTTCCGCACTTATGTATTTTTAAAGGTGTCGCGACAAAACATTTGTTTCAATATAAGTTTTATTTTATATGGCAGAAATCCTCCTTCACAATATTTTTTTTGCTTCATCTTTGCTGCCAAAATGTTTTTAACATCAAATATCAGATCCATAATATATCCATTTTGATTATGTTTTATTGTATTCCTCAATATAAATATAAATAAGTTCTGTATACTACGGGGGCAGAATACGGCCATGAGAAAAAAACAACATCATGTTCCCTCAAGATAGATCATGTATAATTGCAAAATTAATTGTCCATTCTTATAGGCCAACAAAAATAGATGAGAAAGAAATGGATGCTTATTCTGCTTACCCGGTTAAAAGGCCAGTGGAAGCTTGGTAGAGGACAACGTTTTCACCTAGATTTAGAAGTATAACAGAAATACAAAATTCTAAACAAGGATAAAACTGCATAATTTTACTTTTTAGAACTAAATATTGTGTAAAACATTGTAGTTTTATGTATTGTATATCCATTGTTACAATGTATAATAAAAAAGAAAAGCATCAAAATCTGTCATCTGTTAAAGTTTGGTTAACATAGGAGCCTGTTCTAACAGGGGTGATCTGACTTTAGGAGTTACATTCCAGCTCTGGTTGATCTGAGCCGGAACATCCACCGGAATACCCTGTTCTTCCTTTTCAACTCAATTGTTCCTTTCCTTTTGTTTTTTTTAGAAAATATTTGAGGGTAATCACCTTTCCAAGTTTACCTTCATATCCACTAGACCACGAATCCAATGCAAACTTTGTGCTAAAACTTATACATAAAGAATATTGCAAGGCCCCAATAGATACACTATATTTTATATGGTATTCTAATGGTTTGTATTTAATTCTAAATGCACAGAATGTATTCTCATGTTTAAATGACAAATTATTAAGGCTGGGATGCAAAATAGCTATTACATATGGACCTGGTGTGTCAGTTAGATCACCCCCCTTCCGGCCTGTGGCCGTCGGGACTTTCTTTTACTGACACACTCCATCATCATGTAATTATTATTACAGATTAAGCATCAGTACGCCACAGTTCATTGGCGAGTTTGTCATGCGTTCAGTTTTGGGTAACGAAACAATTTCTTATTTAGTTTTGTTAGAGTTTGCTCTAATCAAATAAGTAATTTACAGATTTTGCTTTGCTTCATGTTTCTTGGCAGAATTCGACATTGCTTTTTAAATTGAAACAAGCAGAACCTTTTTTATAAAAAATTACAAGTAGTAAAATATTTTTGTTTTATTCGCTATGTGCTTTTATTGGTGTAAATGATATAAACTGAACATTTTCTCATGTGTGACAGTCTTCAGTATCTTCTGTGCCTTCATGTATTTTGTGTTTCGAATGCCCATTTGATGCTACTTTGGTTTTTTTTAAAACTGCTACATGTGCCTCCAAAGGTGATTTTACTTTATGTTCTACTTTTAGCCATGACGGCCATGTTTTAGTTTATAAATCAATAATCGTAACGATTTTTAAAGGACATCCTATAAAATCTTATAGGCGTGGCCACTAAAAGTTTGTCACCATCATAAAACTCATTAAAAGTGTATCTAGGCCTGAAGAGGTTAATACTTTGGCAGGTGACTGAATGCTATTTAACCATCAAGAAGAATTTAATGATTCAAGATATTATAGTCGTTGAGTAACAGGACATTACAAACAAGAGGCTCTCATGAGCCTGAATCGCTCACCTGACTTATGTGCCTGAAGTAAAAGTTTATTAAGGCAAAATCTATTTGGCATTGAAAGGGTCATAAGTTTAATAAGGGCGTCATCTGACAATATGGTTTAACTTAAGATAGTTATAATTGTGCAGAGTAATATTTTAGCTATTGAAACTTTTTAATCATTTTTCTCTCCAAATTCTAAGTGGAATATATATAACCCCTAAAATGAACAGTATTACAACGTTGACCTTATATTATTATTTTAAGTGCAAGATTCATAAAAATCAAAATGAAAGGACAATTACTCTTTCATGGGTTGTTGGGTCTTCTTTAAAATTTCAGGGCAGGTAGAAATTGAGGTGCTCATCACTTTTGTTTTCTATCAAAATTTAAAAACTATCACCCTGTCTGAGTTATTAGCAAAAAACTGCAATTTACCCCTATGTTCTATTTTAAGCCAATGCGGCCATGACCAATCAATAAACCCCACACCAGTTCTATTCACCTAATGCTAATAAATAAACATACTAAGTTTGGTTTCAATTGGACTTATGGTGTCAGAGGAGTTTAAGTTTTTAATGTTATCAGGAAATGCTGTGAAAATTGTCAATTTTGACGTTCCAAGGGGAATAACCCCTAAAAGGAAAGGTCCTACAACGTTTATCATATACATATTTTGTAGGTCTTGGTGTGTTTAACAATATGCAATTTAAATTTCTCATATATCTTATATAGTTTTGAAGATATTGATATTGAGCTTAATAGTTGCAAAATCTGCAAAAAAAAAATCAACAAAAGGACAATTACTCCTACATGGATTGTTGGATCTTCTTCATGTCTTCAAAATTTCAGGGCTAATAGATCTAGAGGTGCTGATTACTTTTGTTCTCCGTCAACATTTAAACATCTGTCACCGTTTTTGAGTTATTTGCAAAAAACTGTAATTTTCCCTTATGTTCTATTTTCAGCCACATCCGCTTTATTTTTCGAAAAATCATAATTCCCCAAGTCAGAATATACACCTAATGCTAATAAACACCCATACCAAGTTTGGCTTCAAGTGTCAGAGAAGTTAACGTGAAATGCTGTGAAAATGCTCAATTTTGAATAACTTCTTAAAGGGAAGTTCCTACAACGTTGATCATATAAGATATTTTGTAGATCTTGATGTGCTTAACAATATGCAATTTAAATTTCTCAAATATCTTGTAAAGTTTTTAAGATATTGAGCTAAACAGGTGAAAAAAATCACAAAAAGGGCAAAACTCCTATTTGGGTCGTTGAATTTTCTTCAATATTTCAGGGTAGGTAAATGACTTGAGGTGCTGATAAGAATATTTATTTCTGTAGTCGTTTTTGAGCTATTTGCAAAATAAACTGCAATTTACCACCATGTTCTATTTTTAGCCACGGCGGCCATATTTTACGACCAATCAAAAATCCCCTAATCAGTTCTGTGGGGGATACTCAAAAGTACCACCAGACCAAATATGATTTGAATCGGTGCAGCCGTTTCAGAATAGAAGATGTTTGAAGAAAAGTTAACGACGACTGACGACGACGACCACGGACACCAAGTGATGGCAACAGATCACATGGACCTTTGGTCCAGGTGACCAAAAAAAACCAAGAGGCTCCCAGGAGCCTGAATCGCTCACCTGACATATGTGCCTGAAGTAAAGGTCATAAGGCAAAATCGATTTAACGTTGAAAGGGTCATAAGATTAATAAGGGGGTCATCTGACAATATGGTGGATCTAAAGGTGCTGATCACTTTTGTTCTCAATCAAAATCTAAAAATCTGTCACCCTTTTTGAGTTATTTGCAAAAAAATGCAGTTTAACCTAATGTTCTATTTTTAGCCACAGCGGCCATATTTTACAACCAATCAAAAATCCCCGCAACAGTTCCATACACCTAATAATAATAAACAATAATACCAAGTTTGGTTCCATTTGGACTTAAAGTGTCAGACGAGTTAACATTTTCAATATAAGGAAATGCAGTTAAAATGCTCAATTTTGACGTTCCAAGGGCAATAACTCCTCAAAGGAAAGGTCCTACAACGTTGACCCTGTTACAAATTTTGTAGATCTTGATGCGCTTAACAATACGCAATTTAAATTTCTCAAATATCTTGTATAGTTTTCAAGATATTGAGCTCAACAGGTGCAAAATTTGCAAAAAATCCACAAAAAGGGCAATAACTCCTACATGGGTTGTTGGATTTTCTTCAAAATTTCAGAGCTGGTAGATCTTGAGGTGCTGATCACTTTTGTTTCCAATCAAAATTTTGAAATCTGTCACTGTTTTAGAGTTATTTGCAAAAAAACTGCCATTTACCCCTATGTTCTATTTTTAGCCACAGTGGCCATGTTTTACGACCAATCAAAAATCCCCACATCAGTTTTATACACCTAATGCTAATAAACAACTATACCAAGTTTGGTTCCATTTGGACTTAAAGTGTCAGAGGAGTTAACGTTTTTTAAAGTAATGAGGAAATGCTGTTAAAATGCTAAATTTTGACGTTCTAAGGGCAATAACTCCTAAAAGGAAAGGTCCTACAACGTTGACCGTATTACATATTTTGTAGATCTTGATGTGCTTAACAATATGCAATTTAAATTTCTCAAATATCTAGTATAGTTTTCAAGATATTGAGCTAAACAGGTGCAAAATTTGCAAAAAATCCACAAAAAGGTCAATAACTCCTACATGGGTTGTTGGATTTTCTTCAAAATTTCAGGGTAGGTAGATCTTGAGGTGCTGATCACTTTTGTTACCAATCAAAATTTTGAAATCTGTCACATTTTAGAGTTATTTGCAAAAATCTGCCATTTACCTCTATGTTCTATTTTTAGCCACAGCGGCCATGTTTTACAACCAATCAAAAATCCCCACATCAGTTCTATACAGCTAATGCTAATAAACAACTATACCAAGTTTGGTTCCATTTGGACTTAAAGTGTCAGAGGAGTTAACGTTTTCAATGTAATGAGGAAATGCTGTTAAAATGCTAAATTTTGACGTTCTAAGGACAACGTTGAGCGTATTACATATTTTGTAGATCTTGATGTGCTTAACAATATGCAATTTAAATTTCTCAAATATCTAGTATAGTTTTCAAGATATTGAGCTAAACAGGTGCAAAATTTGCAAAAAATCCACAAAAAGGGCAATAACTCCTACATGGGTATTTGGATTTTCTTCAAAATTTCAGGGTAGGTAGATCTTGAGGTGCTGATCACTTTTACCCTGCCAGAATTTTGATATCTGTAGCCGTTTTTGAGTTATTTGCAAAAAACTGCATTTTACCCCTATGTTCTATTTTTAGCCATGGCGGCCATGTTTTACGACGAATCAAAAATTCCCACATCAGTTCTAAGCACCGAATGCTAATGAACAACCATACCAAGTTTGGTTGCAATTGGACTTATGGTGTCAGAGGAGTTAACGTTTTAAAAAGTTTACGGACGACGGACGACGGACGACGGACGGACGACGGACGCCAAGTGATGACAATAGCTCACATGACCCTTCGGGTCAGGTGAGCTAAAAACTGAACACGAAAACCCAATATCAATAGGCATTAAGTCTAGATGTAGACCATATCCACGTTTGTCTGTTAACCAAATATCAAATGTCTAGCTATTATACTTTTTCAACAAAACTCTCACAAAAAGAAGTTTATACCTGCAAAAAGAGTAAGTTCACAAAGTCACTTAAGCGTAAAAATGGGGAAAAGGTAACATAACATGGTGACAGTTGAGTAAACCATAACACCAATAGTCAGTATATCAAACTACCTAGCTATTAAAATTCTAAGTAACTTATTTTCCCAGAAAGTTTTACAAAGAAGTTTACGGCCTGAAAAAAAACCCCTATGTTCACAGAGTTACTGAAGAAGAAAGATGGGTCAGGGTGACCGGTCACACGGCATGGTGACCTTTGCCTAGACCCGCAACCAAAACCTTAACTGTTATTATACCAAATATCAGATGCTTATCAATTATACTTCTCAAGTTATTCACTTTCCACAAAAGTCTTTCAAAGAAGTTTAGCACTGACGTTTTTCAAGAAAAATTGTTTATTTTGACGACTAAGGGCAAATAACTCCTGTTAAGAGTAATGTTGTCCCATAACTTCAACTAAATGAAGAGTTTTGTAGAGCTATTAATGCTGAAGAAGGAATGTTTTGTGTATCTCTTACACGTTTTGAATTATAAGCTAAAAACAAGGAATCTGTGAGCTACTTCTCACTCAGTATACCCTCGTTACCCCCAAAATGAACTATGTCGGTAAACAGGAAGAAAATATCCAACAGACCTAATTTCGATACTCGCGATAAATGACTTCTATACCAAATTTCAAGTTACTGTGATATGTAGTTGCTGAGAAAAATGTTACAAAAATTTTCAAAAATTGACTAGTAATGTTGAAAATTGACTAAGTCGGTAAACAGGAAGTGGATATCCGACAGACATAATTTCGATACTAGCGATAAAGGACCTCAGACTAAACTCATATATTCCAAATTTCAAGTCACTGTGTAATTAAGTTGCTGGGATTTTTTTTTACGAAAATGTTCAACAATTGACTAGTAATGTTGAAAATTAGACTAAGTCGGTAAACAGGAAGTAAATATCCGACAGACCTAGTTTCGATACTCGCAATAAAGGACCTCAGACTGAACTCATATATACCAAATTTCAAGTCACTGTGATATGTTGTTGCTGAGAAAAATGTTACAAAAATTTTCAACAATTGACTAGTAATGTTGTAAATTGACTAAGTCAGTAAAAATGAAGTAGATATCCGACAGACCTAATTTTAATACTCGCGATAAAGGACCTCACACTGAACTCATATACCAAATTTCAAGTCACTGTGATATGTAGTTGCTGAGAAAACTGTTACGAAAGTTATGTTGTGGACGGAAGGACGGACAGACAGAGGTAAACCAGTATACCCCCATCTTCTTCGAGGCGGGGTATAATTATGGTCCGATCCCCTATGTTTTATTTTATAAGCAACTTTGATCATGTTGGTTGGCGTTCATAAATTTCACAAGCTTGGTAGAGGACATTTTAAAGACCAAGTGTAAAAAGTTTGAAAGCAATTCCTTCAGTGGTTTCATAGATTTTCAAAAATCAGTTAAAATTGATAGAAACAAGGGGCTCACAGAAGCCTGAATCGCTCACCTGGTCCTAAAGTATAAGGGTCTCTCCCCTATAAGTGGTCATTTGACAACATTGATCAAATGGAAACTTTTGTAAAGCTGAATAAATTGAAGGTTTAAACAAGCAACAGCTTTTCTCTATCTGCAATAGTTTTCGTTCTTTAAGGCAAACACATGGAAAACCCTCTATAATTTTACCTTAACTTAAAGGGCCATAACCTTTATAAAGGGTCGTCTAACATGCATCTTTGATCCAATGGAGATTTTTGTTGAGCTCAATCAGCTAAAGGTTTAAGCAAATGACAGCTTTTCCCTATCAGCAACAATGCAACAAACTTTAAAGGGCCATATTAAACCCCTATAAGAAGTCATCTGACATTTTTAACCCAATGGAGACTTTTGTAGAGTTCATTGAGCTGAAGATTTAAGCAAGAAACAGCATTTCTCTATCTGCAATGTTTTTTTCTATAAACCAACATGAAAAATCCCTTTTTTTTTACCTTTAAGGGTGCATAAGATTTTCTGTACCTCTTATACTTTTTGATTAAAAAGCCAAAGGCAGAAGTCTGGCCCCCACTGAAAGTCATGTTTTTGCAAAGTGAAGCAAAAATTTGTGCAGGACACATTTAGGATCAATTATACCAAGTTACATTAAACTAAAAAGCAGTTTCACAGAAAAAAACATTTTAGAAAAATTGTTATCGGACGAAAAGGAAGGACACCAAATGATAAGGTCCAGGTGAGCTTAAAAAAAGTTAAAAGGGGGGGGGGGGTGTAACTATTTAACAATTTATGTGCCAATGTTGACCTTAAACTTAAAGAGCATAACAATTCTCCAATGCTTACTTTTCCTTTAGTACTTACAAGTTTCAAGAACAAGAGGCTCCCAGGAGCCTGAATCGCTCACCTGGTCTTGATGTTAACCCTATGGAGGACTTTGTAGAGCTAAATAAGCTGAACATTTAAGCAAGCAACAGCTTTACTCTTTCAGCAATAGTTTTCATTCTGTAGGCCAAAAACATGAAAATGTGTAAATTTAGGGGCAGTAATCCCTTTAAGGGATCATCCTACAATGTTGTTGTGAAAATGAGCTGAACATATAAGAAAGCAACAGCTTTTCTCTATCTGCTATAGGCCAAAAACACCTTTTTTGCCTTTAAGGGGCTGTAACCCCTATATGGGGTCATCTGCCAACAGACTTTAATAGAGCTAAATGAGCTGAACATTTCAGCAAGCAACAGCTTTTCTCTATCTGAAATAGTTTTCATTCTATAGGCCAAAAATAGGGCATGTAATGGGACATTAAATGATACCCCGCCACGTTGTAATATCAAAAGTTCATAAAATTTGATTTCCAAGTGGCCTATCTTGAAAACTGTTTTTCAGATCATGCTGAAAATTAAACTTGACCTGTATTTTATTGTACTCAACAGCTGTAGAAAATATCATTTGAATCCCATGAAGCCTTTTCAAGATATTGGTCGGAAACTCAAAATTTCATGAAATTTGATTTTTCAAAGTGGCCTATCTCGAAAACTATTTTTTGGATCATGCTGGAAATCAAACTTGACCTGTATTTTATTGTATTAAACAGCTGTGCAAAATATCATTCAAATCCTTTGACCTGTTTTCAAGTTATTGGTCGGAAATTCAAAATTTCATGAAATTTGATTTTTCAAAGTGGCCTATCTCGAAAACTATTTTTTGGATCATGCTGGAAATTGAAGTTGACCTGTATTTTATTGTACAAAACAGCTGTGCAAAATATCATTCAAATCCTTTGACGCGTTTTTAAGTTATTGGTCGGAAACTCAAAATTTCATGAAATTTGATTTTTCAAAGTGGCCTATCTCGAAAACTATTTTTTGGATCATGCTGGAAATCGAACTTGACCTGTATTTTATTGTACTAAACAGCTGTGCAAAATATCATTCAAATCCTTTGACGCGTTTTCAAGTTATTGGTCGGAAACTCAAAATTTCATGAAATTTGATTTTTCAAAGTGGCCTATCTCGAAAACTATTTTTTGGATCATGCTGGAAATCGAACTTAACCTGTATTTTATTGTACTAAACAACTGTGCAAAATATCATTCAAATCCTTTAACGCGTTTTCAAGTTATTGGTCGGAAACCTTCGGGGGACGGACAGACAGACGGACAGACAGACGGACAGACAGACGGACGGACGGACAGACACCGAAAAAAACTGAGGGTATAACATAATACCCTGCCACTTCGTGTGGCGGGGTATAAAAACACTATTGTTCGGCTTTAAGGGGCTGTAACCTCTATAAGGGGTCATCTGACAACTTCGACCATTTGAAGACTTTTGTAGAGCTAGATGAGCTGAACATTTAGGCAAGCAACAGCTTTTCTCTATCTGCAATTATTTTCATTCTATAAGCCAAAAACACTATTTTTTGCCTTTAAGGGGCTGGAACCCCTATAAGGGGTCATCTGACAACTTCGACCCTATGATGACTTTTGTAGAGCTTAATGAGCTGCACATTTAAGCAAGCAACAGCTTTTCTCTATCTGCAATAGTTTTCATTCTATAGGCCAAAAACACTATTTTACGCATTTAAGGGGTTGTAATCCCAATAAGGGGTCATCTGACAACTTTGACCTTATGAAGACTTTTGTAGAGCTAAATGAGCTGAACATCTATGCAAGCAACAGCTTTTCTCTATTTGCAATTATTTTCATTCTATAGGCCAAAAACAACTATTTTTTGCCTTAAAAGGGCTGGAACCCCTATAAGGGGTCATCTGACAACTTCGACCATTTGAAGACTTTTGTAGAGCTAAATGAGCTGAACATTTAAGCAAGCAACAGCTTTTCTCTATCTGCAATTATTTTCATTCTATAAGCCAAAAACACTATTTTTTGCCTTTAAGGGGCTGGAACCCCTATAAGGGGTCATCTGACAACTTCGACCCTATGATGACTTTTGTAGAGCTTAATGAGCTGAACATTTAAGCAAGCAACAGCTTTTCTCTATCTGCAATAGTTTTCATTCTATAGGCCAAAAACACTATTTTACGCATTTAAGGGGTTGTAATCCCAATAAGGGGTCATCTGACAACTTTGACCATATGAAGACTTTTGTAGAGCTAAATGAGCTGAACATCTATGCAAGCAACAGCTTTTCTCTATTTGCAATTATTTTCATTCTATAGGCCAAAAACAACTATTTTTTGCCTTTAAAGGGCTGGAACCCCTATAAGGAGTCATCTGACAACTTCGACCATTTGAAGACTTTTGTAGAGCTAAATGAGCTGAACATTTCAGCAAGCAACAGCTTTTCTCTATCTGCAATAGTTTTCATTCTATAGGCCAAAAACACCATTTTTCGGCTTTAAGGGGCTGTAACCTCTATAAGGGGTCATCTGACAACTTTGACCTTATGAAGACTTTTGTAGAGCTAAATGAGCTGAACATTTAGGCAAGCAACAGCTTTTCTCTATCTGCAATTATTTTCATTCTATAAGCCAAAAACACTATTTTTTGCCTTTAAGGGGCTGGAACCCCTATAAGGGGTCATCTGACAACTTCGACCCTATGATGACTTTTGTAGAGCTTAATGAGCTGAACATTTAAGCAAGCAACAGCTTTTCTCTATCTGCAATAGTTTTCATTCTATAGGCCAAAAACACTTTTTTACGCCTTTAAGGGGCTGTAATCCCAATAAGGGGTCATCTGACAACTTTGACCTTATGAAGACTTTTGTAGAGCTAAATGAGCTGAACATTTATGCAAGCAACAGCTTTTCTCTATCTGCAATTATTTTCATTCTATAGGCCAAAAACAACTATTTTTGCCTTAAAAGGGCTGGAACCCCTATAAGGGGTCATCTGACAACTTCGACCATTTGAAGACTTTTGTAGAGCTAAATGAGCTGAACATTTAAGCAAGCAACAGCTTTTCTCTATCTGCAATTATTTTCATTCTATAGGCCAAAAACACTATTTTCCGACTTTAAGGGGCTATAACTCCTATAAGGGGTCATCTGACAACTTCGACCCTATGAAGACTTTTGTAGAGCTAAATGAGCTGAACATTTAAGCAAGCAAAAGCTTTTCTCTATCTGCAATAGTTTTCATTCTATAAGCCAAAAACATGAAAAAAATGCTATTTTTCACCTTTAAGGGGCCATAACCCCTATAAGGGATCATCTGACACTTTTGACCAAATGGAGACTTTAGTAGAACTTTTGATGCTGAAGCAGTAGGGTGGCATCAAATTTCATCTATCTCTTAAACTTTTTGATATACAAGCCAAAAACAGTAGTCTGACCCCCCTGGTCTATTTTTAGTAACAGCGGCCATGTTTTTTGACGGATCAAAAATCGAAACACAAGTTTGGTGCAGGACACACTAAGGATCATACGTACCAAGTTTCAATAAATGCTGTTTTGTAGTTTCAGAGGAGAAGATTTTTGAAAAATTGTTAACGGATGACAGACAACAGACGACGACGGATGCCAAGTGATGGCAATAGCTCACATGGACCTTCGGTCCAGGTGAGCTAAAAAGTCCAAAAGTTGCCACAATGGTCAATTTTGATAATTAAAGGGAAATAGCTTCCATAAGGTGACATGCCAAAGTCAACCACAGTTTTGTTGAGCTTTTGATTCTGAAAAAGGTAGGTTTTTCCGAATTTGTCTCTTATACCTTTTGATTAATAAGCTAAAAACTATCTGACAAAGTTTGAAAGCAATCCCTTCAGTGGTTTTGGAGTAGAAAATCTTTGAAGAAAAGTTAACAGACAATGGATGACAAACAGACCACAGATGCCTAGTGATGACAATAGCTGAAATGACCCTTTTGGTCTGGTGAGCTAGAAATCTGTTTATTTCATAATCAAATGGGCACCCAAATACGGATGTCCTAAATATTCTATGACAAACTTTTGGTGCCTTTACAGATACTTAAAATGCTTGCATTTAGGTCTATATGTGGTTCTGCCACTGCCAAAACCATGCAATTTTGGTATCACATAAATTTTAAGAATTCTTACTTAAGTTGTTTTATTCATTAAATTGCACTACCAAAGTAAATAAGCAGAATTTTTTTTTGTGGTTCTCTGTAAAAAAAACAAAAACACCCAAGAATAACTGCTATACTGCATCTACAAGATTTCACCTAATCAGATAATGATTTAAAGTCATCTTCACCTTGGTAAAAAATGGCAATCAAGCTAAATAAATTTGGTGGGGTTTTAAAGTGGACTATAAACCAATAACTGAATTTAATGTTGTAAAAATCTTATGATGCTTGTCAACAAAAATCTTAAATCAGTCTTGCCTATTGACAACTTCTAATTTGAATTAGCTTGGGTTCCGTTTGTGTGTCAAATTTTTATATTTTATTTATTTTTCTTGAATATGTTTGTCTGAAGTTGTCATCAAGCTATTTATTTCTCTCGTCTGATTAATTAAGCTTTATTTGGTTGTCAAACATATTTGAATTTGGCCTCAATATAGGTTTAACAAATAGTTGCAAAGATAAATTGACAGAATAGAAAATTGCAAAAGATCAATAAAATAATTAAAATAAAATAAATAGTTTTTATTCAACATTAGCAAAATATCAATATACAAAAGTCAAATATTATTCATTACATGCATCAAAGCTGATGAATACTTGATTTGATGCTCTGAGTATTGTCTGTCAAGAGAAATATTGTTCGTCTCCTTCTCAAATTTCATCAGATGGCACATTGGTCCATATTTCAGAAAACAAAATATCTGTTAAGCTTCAAGTTCTGTTTTTCACTTTTTCTTGATATCCATGACTTCATGTTTGTTTTCCAAGTACATTGTATCCAAGGAAAACAAGTAATTTTTATTTTTCCTATGTGATTTTCATTCTCTTGATTCTATGATAGTTCAGATACAAATGACACACACCAATTAATAGACCTGTACAGTATCCTAGTAATGTTCCTATTACACAGGTTATTGGCCACTCCTAAAAATAAAAATTAATGTATAAAACTAGTGTACATGTACATAAATGTTTAAACAAATTAAAATCAAAATAAAAAGACAGCTTGTTTAACTAAGGTTTATCTACATAAGAAATTTATTATCGACTTTAAATAACAGCATGCTTAGACTTGTAAGGACAAAGCTCAAATAGAGACATTTGTAAATTATGAATACATTTTTATAGAGTTAGGTTAAGCAATCATATGTCTTGTACAAGTCCACAGAAATGTCATGTGCAACAATCAAGAATCACTTCCACATGTTTTATATCAATAGACAATCAAAGACGTATTCAGAACCGACATGTTGGGTGCACGCCCTCCTGTTGGACAGGACAATTTGGTTCGGAACTGTCTGAAACAACAGGTGGAAGAATTTTTTAAAAATTGTGCTCCAGTGGCGGATCCAGGGGGTTCTGGGGGTTGGAACCCCCCCCCCCTCTTTCCTCCAAAATTTTTAAATTTTTGTGTACATTATCAGCAAAATAGTTCTGGCCAACAGAACCCAGTATGTGGAACCCCCCCTTTCGAAAATTTCTGGATGCACCTCTGTGCTCACTCTAGTTGGGAAATTTCTGGATCTGCCACAGACAACCTCTTGAAAACTTTTGTACATGTCATATAAGATTATTACAAAAAAAATCAATCTTTAGAGTCATACAGAACTATCTAATTAGTTTATGGTTACTGAGGTTTCATTATAATTTGTGGGGTAACAATTTTCATAGTTTTTAGGGTAACAGTCAAAAATGAAAATTAGAATCCAATGGCATGTTATTTTTACATTGATTCCTATAAGCAACATGAGCAACCCACGAAATTAATAGAAGAAAATGAGATGTGGAATAAGTGTACGCGACACAACCTACATTATAAACGTATATTTTAAATATCCACAATGGAAAACAGCCAGCAGCCTTCAATGTGACCAGCGGTCGCTGCTCGCTGTTTTTCAATTGGCCCCTGGATTGAAAATAAAATACATATGATTCAAGCCAAATCCCAAAGTGCATTGAAAGACCCTCTTCTTGACAAAAAAAACAATTGACATAAATTCGACTAAATACAAACATAAGCTTTGATAAAGATTCCTGGCTTAGGACAGGCACATTAAAATGTGGCGGGGTTAAACTAGTTTTTTGGCGCCAACCTTCCCCCTAATGATAATCAATAACAAAGCACAAACTAACACACAGTAAAAATCAAATCGATAGAAGTTCAATTCAACAAGAGAGTATCTGAGACAAAAAGACAACAAGTAATCAACGGGACGTAAAGATACTCTCTTGAGAACACTCGAAGTTACTGACAGCTAGCTAAGAAGCATCCATCGACTGATGTAAAAAAATCAAGTATGTCGATTTTAAATCCGACACAACACGTCAAACACTTATGATTTGATGATGCATCATCACACAAAACCAACACACTTGACCGCTGTAATGCTCAAAAATGACATAAGTATAAAAAGGCAATTAATATTTTAAAGTAAGTATCAAATTATCAATATTTTTACCATAGAAGACTAAATTCAAAGACTTTACTAAAATATCCATTTCATAACCTTTATCTAATAAAGTTTTAAGCCAATTTTGCATTCCCAAGGGATTGTTTTTGAATATATTTGCTCTATAAACAACATTACGGTAGAAATCTGGATGGAATATTCCCTTTACAATCAAAAGTCGTCGTGTACAGTTAAATTTTCCAATAAGGTATAGATATTTATGATAAAACTTAGTAAACGACTTCACTAATTTGTGGTAACGATATCCTTGTTTTAGTAATTTTTTTGTAATACACCCGTTTTTATCATTAAAATCAGACACACCACTGCAGATCTGAGCATATCTTACCAACTGTGAAATATATACTAGAATTCAATGAAATTTCTTTTTTGGGTAAACCAGAAAATAAATGAATACACAATATTATACAGACCTGCCAGGGCCTATCCCAATCAAGAGGGATAGGAAATGCCCCTAGCCAAGCTCCAATGATGCTACACACTGTCACAAAGTACATTATGGATTCTGCTCCCAATTCTGGGCTGGAATAGAAAAATACTACATAGTATAAGACATATGTTTTACAATATTTCTGGTATAATTATATTGTTTTTTCCAGTATTCTAATAAATAATGTTATGCATTGGTATAAGTATATTGTTTTTTCCAGTATTCTAATAAATAATATTATGCGTAAGATCAAAATCTTTCAGTGAAAAAGGGCTAGATTTTGCTTAATGCAAAGAAGGTGAGTGACAGACCTGATGATGTTAGACACCAAATATCAAGTAATTAGTAGATATCTGGGACAATAAGCATTCTATAAGCCATGACAAATTCACCAATTTATTATTACATACTCTTAACAATAATTTCCAACTACCATGTACATGTACTACAATGAATTGCAATGTAAGAAATCTAATTTCACTCTTTCAAGTATTACTTAAGGATGTTCGCTACTATTATTGAAAATAAATCAGATTCAAATTTAATGTCTTAAATGAAATGACAATAGAACTAGAGGCTCCCAGGAGCCTGAATCGCTCACCTGATCTCTTATGCCAAAGTTTGGATAAATTTCACAAACTTTCAAGTATACAAAGTTGCAAAACAATCCCCTATGGTTTCATAGAAGATTTTTGGAAATCAGTTTTAAATAATATAAAACACAGTTAAAGGGCAACAACCTGTAAGGACCTTTGCGGATTTTTCTCTATCTCTTATACTTTTCGAGTTATAAGCCAAAACCAATGGTCTGACCCCCCTGTTCTATTTTTAGCAATGGCAGCCATGTTGGTTGGTCGACGTGTATATAATTCACAAACTTGGTAGAGGACATCCTAAAGATCAAGTGTACCAAGTTTCAAAGCAATCCATTCAGTGGTTTCAGGGAAGAAGATTTTTGAAAATCAGTTAAAATTAATGGAAAAAAAAAACAGTTAAAGAGGAATAACTCTTAAATGGCTGATCTGACAATTTTGACCCTGAAATCATTTTTTGTAGATCTCAATGAGCAAAACAATTCTGCAATGCTAACTTTTCCTGTAGCTCTAATGGTTTTCAAGATATTGTCCAAAAACTGCAAAAATGGTCAATTTTGACGCATAAAGGGCAATAACTCCTAAAAGGAGTGGTTTCACAACTTTGACACAATGTAGAGATTTGTAGAGCTTTTCATGCTGAACAAGGAATGTTGCATCAGATTTTCTCTATCTCTTATACTTTTCGAGTTATAAGCCAAAAACAATGGTCTGACCCCCCTGTTCTATTTTTAGCAACGGCGGCCATGTTGGTTGGTCAAGGTGTATATAATTCACAAACTTGGTAGAGGACATCCTAAAGATCAAGTATACCAAATATCAATGCAATCCCTTCAGTGGTTTTAGAGAAGAAGATTTTTGAAAATCAGTTAAAATTAATGGAAAAAACAGTTAAAGGGGAATAACTCTTAAACGGCTGATCTGACAATTTTGACCCTGAAATCATTTTTGTAGATCTCAATGAGCTTAACAATTCTGCAATGCTAACTTTTCCTCTAGCTCTAATGGTTTTCAAGATATAGTCCAAAAACTGCAAAAATGGTCAATTTTGACGATTAAAGGGCAATAACTCCTATAAGGAGTCGTTTCACAACTTCGACTCAATGGAGAGATTTGTACAGCTTTTCATGCTGAACAAGGTTGCTTTGGATTTTCTCTATCTCTTATACTTTTTGAGTTATAAGCCAAAAACAATGGTCTGACCCCCCTGTTCTATTTTTAGCAACGGCGGCCATGTTGGTTGGTCAAGGTGTATATAATTCACAAACTTGGTAGAGGACATCCTGATGATCAAGTATACCAAGTTTCAAAGCAATCCCTTCAGTGGTTTCAGAGAAGAAGATCTTTGAAGAAAAGTTAACGTACGACGGACGGACGACGGACGCCTAACGATGACAATAGCTCACATGACCCTTCGGGTCAGGTGAGCTAAAAAGGTGTATAGTAAGAAAAAAATTTTGATAGGTTCATGACCTCATTTTCAAGATAATTGCATTAAATTTTTTGGGTAAAAGGTTTTCTTTGTCTTTTTCATAGATTTAGCATTCTAACTATTTAGCTCTTAAAACCCATGACAGAAAAGATTTGATAAAACTTTGTTTATAACCTCTTTAAGACTTGATATCAAGAAAATAGGGAGTTTGTGGGCAAAAAAACATAACCCTATTTCGATGGAAAAGGCCAGAGAATTCTGAAAAAATGACCGAAATCCAAAAGCAAGACTAGCGAGCATCCTTAAAACTCATCCCAGAACAAGCACAGTGGCTATAGATTTTTAAGTTAACTACAGTAAAACCTGTACTAGTGACCACCTCCATATAAAGACTTCCTGTCCATAAAGACTATTTTCAGTCCCCCCAACATTTTTTCCTATATATTTAACCTCTATATAGTGACCACCTGTCCAACGTGACTAGTGACCATCAGAAACCGTCCCTTGAAGTGCCAAAACCTGTATACAAGGACCTTAAATTAGTGAAAATGATTGTTAATTGGCTTGGGTTAGCTGTCAGATCAAAGCTAATTAGGAAGTGTCACCTTTCTTTAATCTAAATACAAATTTGAGGAAGTTGTAAGAAGTAATTATCACTAATTACTTGTGTCAGGGTCAGTTTAACTTTTATGCCTTAAAAAGTTGGGAAGAAATAATGTTGTTAATTCTAGATTTATGAAATGTAATACCACAGTAAGCAAATGCAGATATTTTTTCATGATTTTAATATGAGAATTTTTTTAGCAACATTCCCTTTACTTATGAATAAGATATAAAAAGATAAAATGATTTTTAGAAATATACTTCAAAACTACATAGTTATATAAAAAAATACTGTAAACCTAGATTCAAACATGTATTTAACAAAGTTTTAGATAAATTTTCAAGACATAGAATGTTCAAAAATATTCACGAAATATTGCAAGTTAAATAGTCTATTGTTTGGTTTCAAAAGGTCATGAACAAATCAGTATACATGTACTTTCTATAGATCTATGGAAACTGTGCATCAGCTAATACCAATACACATACCTAACATTATACTCTTATCTAGACAACCTCTATATAAAGACCCCCTGTCTGTAGTGACCTTTTTGTCAAGGTCCCTTGAAGGGTCACTATAGACAGGTTTGACTGTACATGTAAATTGAATGAAGATAACTAATAGAAAGGACCCACCTGTTGTGTAGAAATATTCTCATCCATTGAGAAGAACTTGTGCCCACTGTACATAATACAGGTAATACTGCAGTCACTGATAATATCATACCAAAATGGAAAGTCTCTGTTGACATTCTGGAAAAGTATGTACAAAGTATAAGGTAAACAAAATACAAAAATGTATCTTGTTTTAATCAATTTATTGTTGTCTTCGGGAATGCTGTGTATCAAATAAATCTATTCACTTATGAAAATTGAAAATTGAATAATGCTTTGTTTAATTTTGAATATTGTGCAGTTTTCAATTTTTGCAAAGTTCTAACTTTTGTTATATTTGACACTCAAAAAACAGCGATCTACTCACTTTAATTGAATTTTTACCATGCATTTCCTTAGCAAGATTTAAAGAACATAAAACCAAAAAGTCCATATTCTGGCACAGGAAGCCTCAGATGTAACAATAGTTTTTTCAATATCAGACCTGTCAAGTGTCATGCACCTCGCGTGAGACTCACGCATCTAGTCGGCAATTTGGCGGTAAATTTCTTTTATCTTTAATTTTTTCCCTTTGATCTTTAATTTTTTTGTCAAATCTCACGCATGCAGCTCATAAAAACTTGACAGGCCTGCAATAGATGCACATGTACATCTATAATACATGTTTCTCACTAAGACTCTGCAAAAATTAAATTCCATGAAGTTTATAATTAGGAGTAGCAGATAAATGATGTGACTCCCCATGTACATGTACTGTCACGTGTACAGGAAACCCTAGATATCAATTTCAGGAAGATTTTAAATTGAGGTTCTGTGAAGGTTTCATGAAAAACTGCACACTGGTTTAAGAGTAGCAGATAAACAAACAGTGTTATAGAAGACAACAATGACCAAGATTGACTGAGCAATTTGATTTCACTTACTCTACCAGAGGTGCTCCAAACAAAATGGCTATCAAGTGGAAAAATAATGTAGAACAGAACAGTACAAATCCTGTCTTGGCACAATCGAGTATCTGAAATGTACATACAATGTATTTACATAATTATGCCCATAAGGCCACACAGAATTAATTTCTTGTCCTTTGGATTTTGACTTTAAAAAAAAGGAGCGAGCGAGCGAAATTATTTTTATTAATTTTTTTTTCTGAAAATCTGATTTTTAGGAGCGACTGATTTTTTTTTAGGCGAGCGACTTTTTAAATTTTTAAAAAGTTTTTTTTCTGGTTTTTAATGTTAAATTGAGGCGAGCGAGCGATTATTTTTATTTTTGAAGAAAATAAGTGAAATATTATAAAACTTCTATTCAAAGTATAACAAATGCTTGTTCTCAGTGGTTTATGACTTTTCCAATTGATTAATATATTATTTAAGCAGGAAATAGTTGTCTTTAGTTGTTTTTTTTCTCTGAAGAGTTGCTGTCTTGGCTTACTATCAATAGCCACAAGCAGACCAAGAGAAAGTCAATTACACCAAACCAAAGTATGACTATGTCCCAAAATCTTGCTGGCAAGGCATAAATTTAAGATAAAATATTAAAAAGAAAAACAACTTCCTATCTTTATTCACAAAAAAAACCATAAAACAACAATAACAATTTGTAAATATTTATTAAAAAAATATTACAAAACAATCCTTGGTCAATGGTGAATTGGATGTTCATAGATGGTGTCATTAATATCCCATTATTGTCCTTACACATAAGTTAGGGATTTTCCTTAATGTTTTCAATTTGAACCATGTTGTTTTTACATGTATAACTGATCATGAGTTCATCAAATGAAAAATACCACAGGAACTTGAATCTATCAATAAAAGGGGTAGACTATACATCGAATATGGCATTCTTTGAATGTTATGAATGTTTTTAAATAAATCAATGTAAGAGTCTTCCATTTGACATGCAATTGCCGTATTTTGTAACAATACTTTTACTTGGTGGCAACAGATTTCATTGTTTTCATCGGAGTGTTTTGTTTGAGGGGAATGAAACGTGTAGTTTCAACCGTTTAAGTTTAACGTCTTTTATCCTGAATGTATCTCCAATATTGGAGCACTACAAGCGATTAGACAATTTATAAGAGTACATGGTTGAAAATCGGCAGTTTTTTGGTTGTTTACTTTTGCAAAAGACAAATATTTTTCAAACGCGGAGATAAAAAAAAAATTGAACACAACTTCCGGCTCCGGATGCGGGCGGGTTTCTGGAAAATGCGGGCGGAAGAAATTTATATTTTTTTCTTAAGGAAACAATTTCACATGCGGGCGGTCCGACGAACAAGTAATTAATACGGCGTGGCCTAAGGCATTGTAGTCATAATTATTTACAGGAGAGTCCAATGAAAAGTTAATTGGAACAAATGTATAAATATTCTATTATCATGATAATCAGACCTAACATGTACAATTACACCTTTCACTTGCTTAAGCTGAACAAATAAGCATTTTTAAAGCATACAAAAATGTTATGTTCAGAGAATCTGATTTCACACTCTTTTGGATTTGAGTTCACAATTCTGAATGCAATTAATTCTAATGTCTTTTTTGTATGTTGTGAGGCTTGGTTTTGTGATGTGTAAATGTCTACCCATTTTGTCCTTTTTTGACTTACATGTAGGACATTGTATTTCTTCATTGCATGAATACAACTTTGCTTTTATTGTGCATTAACACAGAGACCATTATATATGTAAGTTAAGGCCAATATACAAAATATCCCAGATCACCCCCTTAGAATGATTTTATTATGGTCTTATGTAGTTATGATAGCATAACACTTATTCTGTTACTCTCTGAGAGGGTAACAATTCCCAACCATTGCTATCAAAGGAGCACAGCAAAACCGATTGGTGATGCTCAAGTTGGCCTACATTGATGCAATTTATGAACCTAGCCCTTTATTCAATGATATGTATTTGATATTTTACATCAAGCATCGTAATAGCTTTTGAATGTTTAATTAATTTTACTAAGTAAATAATGTGATAAATTTCTGATCCTGAACTTCATAAAGTTCACGATTAGTGTAAAAAAGAAAATATCACACTGCACTTTAACCCTAATTTAAACCAATAATATACTGTATCTGCAACTTATCATCACCTTTGACTGAACCTTTATATCCTCAAAGACAGTGTTCCATATGCAAATATTCAAACAGAATAAAATAAGTGTGTAACAAAGAATTGAAGTCAATCGAGAATTGTAACCCTTGCGGAGTAAGGGTTATGTTATCGTAACTACATGTAGGTTTATGGTACATGTAAGAAAGAGTAAGAAAATTGGACATCAAATGATATATCTAGGTAGCTCAGCATACATGTACATTTTGTACATGTATAAACAACTACAGAACTCTAAACTTTAAAGTCCTTTCACAGGGTCAGGGGATCCTTGTATTTGCTTAATTTAAAAAAAAAATAAAATGTCACTAAAACTAGGGAGCTATTTCATAATGGCCAAGATCGACCAACAACTAGCACTTATAAAGTTACCTTTGAAAATAATCCCACGGGTTTAATTGGACTTGTGTCTGTAAAGAACCAGAGAAAAACATTGGCACAGGTGATGCATACAAGTATTAACTCAAATTTGTATTTAATTATGCTTAATAAACTCTCATTTGCTGTGCTGAAAACAACGCTGCTTATGGTTGTTATAAAGACAAACAAGTGGCTTTTAACCAAAGAATTTACAAAATCTTTTTGGGGTAATTTGTTTATGGGCGCAGACATCTTTGTTTTTGGCTCGTTAGCTCCCTTTTGTTTACATCCGGAATCTGTCAAAACAAGGCCACGAGAGCGTCCTCTTTTGCATAATCTTGCGGTTACAATTGCGCATTAGCAAATCCCGGTCACCGGTAAGTTTTTGAACCCAATGTAAAGCGTAGGAGAAAATACAGAAATGATTTCCATTGGTTGATATATTTGTTGTTTCTAAATATAGCACCAAGCAAGCTTTTGGGTAATAGTGGCAAAGAAATTCTGAAGTCACCTATGCGCTCATAATAATGTAAAAATGCGCAATTAAAATAACGTTAAAAAAGCACCCCCCTTTTTTCGACCAAAAATTACGCCCATAAACGCCGCACGAACCCCAATTTTTTATCGGCTAAAAATAAACATATGCATGTCAACACAAAGGTTCTGTGCCAAAGAAATGAAAATTCGGGTAAGATCTATTTTTAAAAAAATCGAAAACCAGGGTACCCCCCTATGGAAAATGCATTGTAAATCAATACGCTATTGTAACCTAGACGAAAAATGATTTTTTACAATGCACCCTTTGGTTTGAAACTTTAATCGTTTTGAAAGTGAAAGTTCTATATAAAAACAAGTATTATGACACTCGATCTAAATTTAGACTCCAAAAACCAGACTATAGTCTGTTTCTTTTTTCTACATTAATGAAAATGAAGAGAAAATCGGATGGACACTAAGAATATTTGATAAATCATTATTGCTTCAATAAATGTCGGAACTGTTTTTTGTTTTATTTTGCATATACAAATACCAAACTTTTAAACACTTTTAAAAATTTTAAATTGGATTTGAAGTAAGAACATGACTGAAATTTTGGTTCGTGAAAATTGTCATTTTTACGAAAAATGGGTGTAACACAAAGAATGCAAGCAAAAATATTAATCATGCTGTAAAGTATCACAAACTGTAACCAAGGTCTTGTTTAGATAGAGAAGTAATTATAAATGCCAAAATAGGTCGGATTTTGGGTGATTTTACTAGGTTATAGTCTGTTTCAAAATATGCCATTTTTCAAATTGCGAAAAATTATATTTATTTTATTATTCAAACCAGTCTTTTGAAGTAAACACTCAAAAGCAGAATTCAAACTATGCCCGTTCTTTTGAGTACATATACATCTTCCAAAAAATCGGCAACAATTTTTACGGCAAGTTAAAACATCTTTGTGAAATACCGTATTTCCTCAAACAACCCTTCAAATTTTTTCGACCTTTTCAAGAAGGGGGTACCTCTCTTTGATCAGCTCCCCTTGGCGTAAAAGAAAAGATTATTTTCTGTCATTTGTAATATAAACTCAAATTATAATAAGGTATCTTTTAATGAAGTAAAATATTTTCCCGTATTCATATGTGCAGCGTATAGGTTACAATTGCGCATTAGCAAATCCCGGTCACCGGTAAGTTTTTGAACCCAATGTAAAGCGTAGGAGAAAATACAGAAATGATTTCCATTGGTTGATATATTTGTTGTTTCTAAATATAGCACCAAGCAAGCTTTTGGGTAATAGTGGCAAAGAAATTCTGAAGTCACCTATGCGCTCATAATAATGTAAAAATGCGCAATTAAAATAACGTTAAAAAAGCACCCCCCTTTTTTCGACCAAAAATTACGCCCATAAACGCCGCACGAACCCCAATTTTTTATCGGCTAAAAATAAACATATGCATGTCAACACAAAGGTTCTGTGCCAAAGAAATGAAAATTCGGGTAAGATCTATTTTTAAAAAAATCGAAAACCAGGGTACCCCCCTATGGAAAATGCATTGTAAATCAATACGCTATTGTAACCTAGACGAAAAATGATTTTTTACAATGCACCCTTTGGTTTGAAACTTTAATCGTTTTGAAAGTGAAAGTTCTATATAAAAACAAGTATTATGACACTCGATCTAAATTTAGACTCCAAAAACCAGACTATAGTCTGTTTCTTTTTTCTACATTAATGAAAATGAAGAGAAAATCGGATGGACACTAAGAATATTTGATAAATCATTATTGCTTCAATAAATGTCGGAACTGTTTTTTGTTTTATTTTGCATATACAAATACCAAACTTTTAAACACTTTTAAAAATTTTAAATTGGATTTGAAGTAAGAACATGACTGAAATTTTGGTTCGTGAAAATTGTCATTTTTACGAAAAATGGGTGTAACACAAAGAATGCAAGCAAAAATATTAATCATGCTGTAAAGTATCACAAACTGTAACCAAGGTCTTGTTTAGATAGAGAAGTAATTATAAATGCCAAAATAGGTCGGATTTTGGGTGATTTTACTAGGTTATAGTCTGTTTCAAAATATGCCATTTTTCAAATTGCGAAAAATTATATTTATTTTATTATTCAAACCAGTCTTTTGAAGTAAACACTCAAAAGCAGAATTCAAACTATGCCCGTTCTTTTGAGTACATATACATCTTCCAAAAAATCGGCAACAATTTTTACGGCAAGTTAAAACATCTTTGTGAAATACCGTATTTCCTCAAACAACCCTTCAAATTTTTTCGACCTTTTCAAGAAGGGGGTACCTCTCTTTGATCAGCTCCCCTTGGCGTAAAAGAAAAGATTATTTTCTGTCATTTGTAATATAAACTCAAATTATAATAAGGTATCTTTTAATGAAGTAAAATATTTTCCCGTATTCATATGTGCAGCGTATAGGTTACAATTGCGCATTAGCAAATCCCGGTCACCGGTAAGTTTTTGAACCCAATGTAAAGCGTAGGAGAAAATACAGAAATGATTTCCATTGGTTGATATATTTGTTGTTTCTAAATATAGCACCAAGCAAGCTTTTGGGTAATAGTGGCAAAGAAATTCTGAAGTCACCTATGCGCTCATAATAATGTAAAAATGCGCAATTAAAATAACGTTAAAAAAGCACCCCCCTTTTTTCGACCAAAAATTACGCCCATAAACGCCGCACGAACCCCAATTTTTTATCGGCTAAAAATAAACATATGCATGTCAACACAAAGGTTCTGTGCCAAAGAAATGAAAATTCGGGTAAGATCTATTTTTAAAAAAATCGAAAACCAGGGTACCCCCCTATGGAAAATGCATTGTAAATCAATACGCTATTGTAACCTAGACGAAAAATGATTTTTTACAATGCACCCTTTGGTTTGAAACTTTAATCGTTTTGAAAGTGAAAGTTCTATATAAAAACAAGTATTATGACACTCGATCTAAATTTAGACTCCAAAAACCAGACTATAGTCTGTTTCTTTTTTCTACATTAATGAAAATGAAGAGAAAATCGGATGGACACTAAGAATATTTGATAAATCATTATTGCTTCAATAAATGTCGGAACTGTTTTTTGTTTTATTTTGCATATACAAATACCAAACTTTTAAACACTTTTAAAAATTTTAAATTGGATTTGAAGTAAGAACATGACTGAAATTTTGGTTCGTGAAAATTGTCATTTTTACGAAAAATGGGTGTAACACAAAGAATGCAAGCAAAAATATTAATCATGCTGTAAAGTATCACAAACTGTAACCAAGGTCTTGTTTAGATAGAGAAGTAATTATAAATGCCAAAATAGGTCGGATTTTGGGTGATTTTACTAGGTTATAGTCTGTTTCAAAATATGCCATTTTTCAAATTGCGAAAAATTATATTTATTTTATTATTCAAACCAGTCTTTTGAAGTAAACACTCAAAAGCAGAATTCAAACTATGCCCGTTCTTTTGAGTACATATACATCTTCCAAAAAATCGGCAACAATTTTTACGGCAAGTTAAAACATCTTTGTGAAATACCGTATTTCCTCAAACAACCCTTCAAATTTTTTCGACCTTTTCAAGAAGGGGGTACCTCTCTTTGATCAGCTCCCCTTGGCGTAAAAGAAAAGATTATTTTCTGTCATTTGTAATATAAACTCAAATTATAATAAGGTATCTTTTAATGAAGTAAAATATTTTCCCGTATTCATATGTGCAGCGTATAGGTTACAATTGCGCATTAGCAAATCCCGGTCACCGGTAAGTTTTTGAACCCAATGTAAAGCGTAGGAGAAAATACAGAAATGATTTCCATTGGTTGATATATTTGTTGTTTCTAAATATAGCACCAAGCAAGCTTTTGGGTAATAGTGGCAAAGAAATTCTGAAGTCACCTATGCGCTCATAATAATGTAAAAATGCGCAATTAAAATAACGTTAAAAAAGCACCCCCCTTTTTTCGACCAAAAATTACGCCCATAAACGCCGCACGAACCCCAATTTTTTATCGGCTAAAAATAAACATATGCATGTCAACACAAAGGTTCTGTGCCAAAGAAATGAAAATTCGGGTAAGATCTATTTTTAAAAAAATCGAAAACCAGGGTACCCCCCTATGGAAAATGCATTGTAAATCAATACGCTATTGTAACCTAGACGAAAAATGATTTTTTACAATGCACCCTTTGGTTTGAAACTTTAATCGTTTTGAAAGTGAAAGTTCTATATAAAAACAAGTATTATGACACTCGATCTAAATTTAGACTCCAAAAACCAGACTATAGTCTGTTTCTTTTTTCTACATTAATGAAAATGAAGAGAAAATCGGATGGACACTAAGAATATTTGATAAATCATTATTGCTTCAATAAATGTCGGAACTGTTTTTTGTTTTATTTTGCATATACAAATACCAAACTTTTAAACACTTTTAAAAATTTTAAATTGGATTTGAAGTAAGAACATGACTGAAATTTTGGTTCGTGAAAATTGTCATTTTTACGAAAAATGGGTGTAACACAAAGAATGCAAGCAAAAATATTAATCATGCTGTAAAGTATCACAAACTGTAACCAAGGTCTTGTTTAGATAGAGAAGTAATTATAAATGCCAAAATAGGTCGGATTTTGGGTGATTTTACTAGGTTATAGTCTGTTTCAAAATATGCCATTTTTCAAATTGCGAAAAATTATATTTATTTTATTATTCAAACCAGTCTTTTGAAGTAAACACTCAAAAGCAGAATTCAAACTATGCCCGTTCTTTTGAGTACATATACATCTTCCAAAAAATCGGCAACAATTTTTACGGCAAGTTAAAACATCTTTGTGAAATACCGTATTTCCTCAAACAACCCTTCAAATTTTTTCGACCTTTTCAAGAAGGGGGTACCTCTCTTTGATCAGCTCCCCTTGGCGTAAAAGAAAAGATTATTTTCTGTCATTTGTAATATAAACTCAAATTATAATAAGGTATCTTTTAATGAAGTAAAATATTTTCCCGTATTCATATGTGCAGCGTATAGGTTACAATTGCGCATTAGCAAATCCCGGTCACCGGTAAGTTTTTGAACCCAATGTAAAGCGTAGGAGAAAATACAGAAATGATTTCCATTGGTTGATATATTTGTTGTTTCTAAATATAGCACCAAGCAAGCTTTTGGGTAATAGTGGCAAAGAAATTCTGAAGTCACCTATGCGCTCATAATAATGTAAAAATGCGCAATTAAAATAACGTTAAAAAAGCACCCCCCTTTTTTCGACCAAAAATTACGCCCATAAACGCCGCACGAACCCCAATTTTTTATCGGCTAAAAATAAACATATGCATGTCAACACAAAGGTTCTGTGCCAAAGAAATGAAAATTCGGGTAAGATCTATTTTTAAAAAAATCGAAAACCAGGGTACCCCCCTATGGAAAATGCATTGTAAATCAATACGCTATTGTAACCTAGACGAAAAATGATTTTTTACAATGCACCCTTTGGTTTGAAACTTTAATCGTTTTGAAAGTGAAAGTTCTATATAAAAACAAGTATTATGACACTCGATCTAAATTTAGACTCCAAAAACCAGACTATAGTCTGTTTCTTTTTTCTACATTAATGAAAATGAAGAGAAAATCGGATGGACACTAAGAATATTTGATAAATCATTATTGCTTCAATAAATGTCGGAACTGTTTTTTGTTTTATTTTGCATATACAAATACCAAACTTTTAAACACTTTTAAAAATTTTAAATTGGATTTGAAGTAAGAACATGACTGAAATTTTGGTTCGTGAAAATTGTCATTTTTACGAAAAATGGGTGTAACACAAAGAATGCAAGCAAAAATATTAATCATGCTGTAAAGTATCACAAACTGTAACCAAGGTCTTGTTTAGATAGAGAAGTAATTATAAATGCCAAAATAGGTCGGATTTTGGGTGATTTTACTAGGTTATAGTCTGTTTCAAAATATGCCATTTTTCAAATTGCGAAAAATTATATTTATTTTATTATTCAAACCAGTCTTTTGAAGTAAACACTCAAAAGCAGAATTCAAACTATGCCCGTTCTTTTGAGTACATATACATCTTCCAAAAAATCGGCAACAATTTTTACGGCAAGTTAAAACATCTTTGTGAAATACCGTATTTCCTCAAACAACCCTTCAAATTTTTTCGACCTTTTCAAGAAGGGGGTACCTCTCTTTGATCAGCTCCCCTTGGCGTAAAAGAAAAGATTATTTTCTGTCATTTGTAATATAAACTCAAATTATAATAAGGTATCTTTTAATGAAGTAAAATATTTTCCCGTATTCATATGTGCAGCGTATAGGTTACAATTGCGCATTAGCAAATCCCGGTCACCGGTAAGTTTTTGAACCCAATGTAAAGCGTAGGAGAAAATACAGAAATGATTTCCATTGGTTGATATATTTGTTGTTTCTAAATATAGCACCAAGCAAGCTTTTGGGTAATAGTGGCAAAGAAATTCTGAAGTCACCTATGCGCTCATAATAATGTAAAAATGCGCAATTAAAATAACGTTAAAAAAGCACCCCCCTTTTTTCGACCAAAAATTACGCCCATAAACGCCGCACGAACCCCAATTTTTTATCGGCTAAAAATAAACATATGCATGTCAACACAAAGGTTCTGTGCCAAAGAAATGAAAATTCGGGTAAGATCTATTTTTAAAAAAATCGAAAACCAGGGTACCCCCCTATGGAAAATGCATTGTAAATCAATACGCTATTGTAACCTAGACGAAAAATGATTTTTTACAATGCACCCTTTGGTTTGAAACTTTAATCGTTTTGAAAGTGAAAGTTCTATATAAAAACAAGTATTATGACACTCGATCTAAATTTAGACTCCAAAAACCAGACTATAGTCTGTTTCTTTTTTCTACATTAATGAAAATGAAGAGAAAATCGGATGGACACTAAGAATATTTGATAAATCATTATTGCTTCAATAAATGTCGGAACTGTTTTTTGTTTTATTTTGCATATACAAATACCAAACTTTTAAACACTTTTAAAAATTTTAAATTGGATTTGAAGTAAGAACATGACTGAAATTTTGGTTCGTGAAAATTGTCATTTTTACGAAAAATGGGTGTAACACAAAGAATGCAAGCAAAAATATTAATCATGCTGTAAAGTATCACAAACTGTAACCAAGGTCTTGTTTAGATAGAGAAGTAATTATAAATGCCAAAATAGGTCGGATTTTGGGTGATTTTACTAGGTTATAGTCTGTTTCAAAATATGCCATTTTTCAAATTGCGAAAAATTATATTTATTTTATTATTCAAACCAGTCTTTTGAAGTAAACACTCAAAAGCAGAATTCAAACTATGCCCGTTCTTTTGAGTACATATACATCTTCCAAAAAATCGGCAACAATTTTTACGGCAAGTTAAAACATCTTTGTGAAATACCGTATTTCCTCAAACAACCCTTCAAATTTTTTCGACCTTTTCAAGAAGGGGGTACCTCTCTTTG
This sequence comes from Arcuatula senhousia, assembly GCA_963971305.1. Taxonomy (NCBI): domain Eukaryota; kingdom Metazoa; phylum Mollusca; class Bivalvia; order Mytilida; family Mytilidae; genus Arcuatula; species Arcuatula senhousia. The sequence continues at coordinate 55,767,468 of OZ020304.1, forward strand.
ATCAGCTCCCCTTGGCGTAAAAGAAAAGATTATTTTCTGTCATTTGTAATATAAACTCAAATTATAATAAGGTATCTTTTAATGAAGTAAAATATTTTCCCGTATTCATATGTGCAGCGTATAGGTTACAATTGCGCATTAGCAAATCCCGGTCACCGGTAAGTTTTTGAACCCAATGTAAAGCGTAGGAGAAAATACAGAAATGATTTCCATTGGTTGATATATTTGTTGTTTCTAAATATAGCACCAAGCAAGCTTTTGGGTAATAGTGGCAAAGAAATTCTGAAGTCACCTATGCGCTCATAATAATGTAAAAATGCGCAATTAAAATAACGTTAAAAAAGCACCCCCCTTTTTTCGACCAAAAATTACGCCCATAAACGCCGCACGAACCCCAATTTTTTATCGGCTAAAAATAAACATATGCATGTCAACACAAAGGTTCTGTGCCAAAGAAATGAAAATTCGGGTAAGATCTATTTTTAAAAAAATCGAAAACCAGGGTACCCCCCTATGGAAAATGCATTGTAAATCAATACGCTATTGTAACCTAGACGAAAAATGATTTTTTACAATGCACCCTTTGGTTTGAAACTTTAATCGTTTTGAAAGTGAAAGTTCTATATAAAAACAAGTATTATGACACTCGATCTAAATTTAGACTCCAAAAACCAGACTATAGTCTGTTTCTTTTTTCTACATTAATGAAAATGAAGAGAAAATCGGATGGACACTAAGAATATTTGATAAATCATTATTGCTTCAATAAATGTCGGAACTGTTTTTTGTTTTATTTTGCATATACAAATACCAAACTTTTAAACACTTTTAAAAATTTTAAATTGGATTTGAAGTAAGAACATGACTGAAATTTTGGTTCGTGAAAATTGTCATTTTTACGAAAAATGGGTGTAACACAAAGAATGCAAGCAAAAATATTAATCATGCTGTAAAGTATCACAAACTGTAACCAAGGTCTTGTTTAGATAGAGAAGTAATTATAAATGCCAAAATAGGTCGGATTTTGGGTGATTTTACTAGGTTATAGTCTGTTTCAAAATATGCCATTTTTCAAATTGCGAAAAATTATATTTATTTTATTATTCAAACCAGTCTTTTGAAGTAAACACTCAAAAGCAGAATTCAAACTATGCCCGTTCTTTTGAGTACATATACATCTTCCAAAAAATCGGCAACAATTTTTACGGCAAGTTAAAACATCTTTGTGAAATACCGTATTTCCTCAAACAACCCTTCAAATTTTTTCGACCTTTTCAAGAAGGGGGTACCTCTCTTTGATCAGCTCCCCTTGGCGTAAAAGAAAAGATTATTTTCTGTCATTTGTAATATAAACTCAAATTATAATAAGGTATCTTTTAATGAAGTAAAATATTTTCCCGTATTCATATGTGCAGCGTATAGGTTACAATTGCGCATTAGCAAATCCCGGTCACCGGTAAGTTTTTGAACCCAATGTAAAGCGTAGGAGAAAATACAGAAATGATTTCCATTGGTTGATATATTTGTTGTTTCTAAATATAGCACCAAGCAAGCTTTTGGGTAATAGTGGCAAAGAAATTCTGAAGTCACCTATGCGCTCATAATAATGTAAAAATGCGCAATTAAAATAACGTTAAAAAAGCACCCCCCTTTTTTCGACCAAAAATTACGCCCATAAACGCCGCACGAACCCCAATTTTTTATCGGCTAAAAATAAACATATGCATGTCAACACAAAGGTTCTGTGCCAAAGAAATGAAAATTCGGGTAAGATCTATTTTTAAAAAAATCGAAAACCAGGGTACCCCCCTATGGAAAATGCATTGTAAATCAATACGCTATTGTAACCTAGACGAAAAATGATTTTTTACAATGCACCCTTTGGTTTGAAACTTTAATCGTTTTGAAAGTGAAAGTTCTATATAAAAACAAGTATTATGACACTCGATCTAAATTTAGACTCCAAAAACCAGACTATAGTCTGTTTCTTTTTTCTACATTAATGAAAATGAAGAGAAAATCGGATGGACACTAAGAATATTTGATAAATCATTATTGCTTCAATAAATGTCGGAACTGTTTTTTGTTTTATTTTGCATATACAAATACCAAACTTTTAAACACTTTTAAAAATTTTAAATTGGATTTGAAGTAAGAACATGACTGAAATTTTGGTTCGTGAAAATTGTCATTTTTACGAAAAATGGGTGTAACACAAAGAATGCAAGCAAAAATATTAATCATGCTGTAAAGTATCACAAACTGTAACCAAGGTCTTGTTTAGATAGAGAAGTAATTATAAATGCCAAAATAGGTCGGATTTTGGGTGATTTTACTAGGTTATAGTCTGTTTCAAAATATGCCATTTTTCAAATTGCGAAAAATTATATTTATTTTATTATTCAAACCAGTCTTTTGAAGTAAACACTCAAAAGCAGAATTCAAACTATGCCCGTTCTTTTGAGTACATATACATCTTCCAAAAAATCGGCAACAATTTTTACGGCAAGTTAAAACATCTTTGTGAAATACCGTATTTCCTCAAACAACCCTTCAAATTTTTTCGACCTTTTCAAGAAGGGGGTACCTCTCTTTGATCAGCTCCCCTTGGCGTAAAAGAAAAGATTATTTTCTGTCATTTGTAATATAAACTCAAATTATAATAAGGTATCTTTTAATGAAGTAAAATATTTTCCCGTATTCATATGTGCAGCGTATAGGTTACAATTGCGCATTAGCAAATCCCGGTCACCGGTAAGTTTTTGAACCCAATGTAAAGCGTAGGAGAAAATACAGAAATGATTTCCATTGGTTGATATATTTGTTGTTTCTAAATATAGCACCAAGCAAGCTTTTGGGTAATAGTGGCAAAGAAATTCTGAAGTCACCTATGCGCTCATAATAATGTAAAAATGCGCAATTAAAATAACGTTAAAAAAGCACCCCCCTTTTTTCGACCAAAAATTACGCCCATAAACGCCGCACGAACCCCAATTTTTTATCGGCTAAAAATAAACATATGCATGTCAACACAAAGGTTCTGTGCCAAAGAAATGAAAATTCGGGTAAGATCTATTTTTAAAAAAATCGAAAACCAGGGTACCCCCCTATGGAAAATGCATTGTAAATCAATACGCTATTGTAACCTAGACGAAAAATGATTTTTTACAATGCACCCTTTGGTTTGAAACTTTAATCGTTTTGAAAGTGAAAGTTCTATATAAAAACAAGTATTATGACACTCGATCTAAATTTAGACTCCAAAAACCAGACTATAGTCTGTTTCTTTTTTCTACATTAATGAAAATGAAGAGAAAATCGGATGGACACTAAGAATATTTGATAAATCATTATTGCTTCAATAAATGTCGGAACTGTTTTTTGTTTTATTTTGCATATACAAATACCAAACTTTTAAACACTTTTAAAAATTTTAAATTGGATTTGAAGTAAGAACATGACTGAAATTTTGGTTCGTGAAAATTGTCATTTTTACGAAAAATGGGTGTAACACAAAGAATGCAAGCAAAAATATTAATCATGCTGTAAAGTATCACAAACTGTAACCAAGGTCTTGTTTAGATAGAGAAGTAATTATAAATGCCAAAATAGGTCGGATTTTGGGTGATTTTACTAGGTTATAGTCTGTTTCAAAATATGCCATTTTTCAAATTGCGAAAAATTATATTTATTTTATTATTCAAACCAGTCTTTTGAAGTAAACACTCAAAAGCAGAATTCAAACTATGCCCGTTCTTTTGAGTACATATACATCTTCCAAAAAATCGGCAACAATTTTTACGGCAAGTTAAAACATCTTTGTGAAATACCGTATTTCCTCAAACAACCCTTCAAATTTTTTCGACCTTTTCAAGAAGGGGGTACCTCTCTTTGATCAGCTCCCCTTGGCGTAAAAGAAAAGATTATTTTCTGTCATTTGTAATATAAACTCAAATTATAATAAGGTATCTTTTAATGAAGTAAAATATTTTCCCGTATTCATATGTGCAGCGTATAGGTTACAATTGCGCATTAGCAAATCCCGGTCACCGGTAAGTTTTTGAACCCAATGTAAAGCGTAGGAGAAAATACAGAAATGATTTCCATTGGTTGATATATTTGTTGTTTCTAAATATAGCACCAAGCAAGCTTTTGGGTAATAGTGGCAAAGAAATTCTGAAGTCACCTATGCGCTCATAATAATGTAAAAATGCGCAATTAAAATAACGTTAAAAAAGCACCCCCCTTTTTTCGACCAAAAATTACGCCCATAAACGCCGCACGAACCCCAATTTTTTATCGGCTAAAAATAAACATATGCATGTCAACACAAAGGTTCTGTGCCAAAGAAATGAAAATTCGGGTAAGATCTATTTTTAAAAAAATCGAAAACCAGGGTACCCCCCTATGGAAAATGCATTGTAAATCAATACGCTATTGTAACCTAGACGAAAAATGATTTTTTACAATGCACCCTTTGGTTTGAAACTTTAATCGTTTTGAAAGTGAAAGTTCTATATAAAAACAAGTATTATGACACTCGATCTAAATTTAGACTCCAAAAACCAGACTATAGTCTGTTTCTTTTTTCTACATTAATGAAAATGAAGAGAAAATCGGATGGACACTAAGAATATTTGATAAATCATTATTGCTTCAATAAATGTCGGAACTGTTTTTTGTTTTATTTTGCATATACAAATACCAAACTTTTAAACACTTTTAAAAATTTTAAATTGGATTTGAAGTAAGAACATGACTGAAATTTTGGTTCGTGAAAATTGTCATTTTTACGAAAAATGGGTGTAACACAAAGAATGCAAGCAAAAATATTAATCATGCTGTAAAGTATCACAAACTGTAACCAAGGTCTTGTTTAGATAGAGAAGTAATTATAAATGCCAAAATAGGTCGGATTTTGGGTGATTTTACTAGGTTATAGTCTGTTTCAAAATATGCCATTTTTCAAATTGCGAAAAATTATATTTATTTTATTATTCAAACCAGTCTTTTGAAGTAAACACTCAAAAGCAGAATTCAAACTATGCCCGTTCTTTTGAGTACATATACATCTTCCAAAAAATCGGCAACAATTTTTACGGCAAGTTAAAACATCTTTGTGAAATACCGTATTTCCTCAAACAACCCTTCAAATTTTTTCGACCTTTTCAAGAAGGGGGTACCTCTCTTTGATCAGCTCCCCTTGGCGTAAAAGAAAAGATTATTTTCTGTCATTTGTAATATAAACTCAAATTATAATAAGGTATCTTTTAATGAAGTAAAATATTTTCCCGTATTCATATGTGCAGCGTATAGGTTACAATTGCGCATTAGCAAATCCCGGTCACCGGTAAGTTTTTGAACCCAATGTAAAGCGTAGGAGAAAATACAGAAATGATTTCCATTGGTTGATATATTTGTTGTTTCTAAATATAGCACCAAGCAAGCTTTTGGGTAATAGTGGCAAAGAAATTCTGAAGTCACCTATGCGCTCATAATAATGTAAAAATGCGCAATTAAAATAACGTTAAAAAAGCACCCCCCTTTTTTCGACCAAAAATTACGCCCATAAACGCCGCACGAACCCCAATTTTTTATCGGCTAAAAATAAACATATGCATGTCAACACAAAGGTTCTGTGCCAAAGAAATGAAAATTCGGGTAAGATCTATTTTTAAAAAAATCGAAAACCAGGGTACCCCCCTATGGAAAATGCATTGTAAATCAATACGCTATTGTAACCTAGACGAAAAATGATTTTTTACAATGCACCCTTTGGTTTGAAACTTTAATCGTTTTGAAAGTGAAAGTTCTATATAAAAACAAGTATTATGACACTCGATCTAAATTTAGACTCCAAAAACCAGACTATAGTCTGTTTCTTTTTTCTACATTAATGAAAATGAAGAGAAAATCGGATGGACACTAAGAATATTTGATAAATCATTATTGCTTCAATAAATGTCGGAACTGTTTTTTGTTTTATTTTGCATATACAAATACCAAACTTTTAAACACTTTTAAAAATTTTAAATTGGATTTGAAGTAAGAACATGACTGAAATTTTGGTTCGTGAAAATTGTCATTTTTACGAAAAATGGGTGTAACACAAAGAATGCAAGCAAAAATATTAATCATGCTGTAAAGTATCACAAACTGTAACCAAGGTCTTGTTTAGATAGAGAAGTAATTATAAATGCCAAAATAGGTCGGATTTTGGGTGATTTTACTAGGTTATAGTCTGTTTCAAAATATGCCATTTTTCAAATTGCGAAAAATTATATTTATTTTATTATTCAAACCAGTCTTTTGAAGTAAACACTCAAAAGCAGAATTCAAACTATGCCCGTTCTTTTGAGTACATATACATCTTCCAAAAAATCGGCAACAATTTTTACGGCAAGTTAAAACATCTTTGTGAAATACCGTATTTCCTCAAACAACCCTTCAAATTTTTTCGACCTTTTCAAGAAGGGGGTACCTCTCTTTGATCAGCTCCCCTTGGCGTAAAAGAAAAGATTATTTTCTGTCATTTGTAATATAAACTCAAATTATAATAAGGTATCTTTTAATGAAGTAAAATATTTTCCCGTATTCATATGTGCAGCGTATAGGTTACAATTGCGCATTAGCAAATCCCGGTCACCGGTAAGTTTTTGAACCCAATGTAAAGCGTAGGAGAAAATACAGAAATGATTTCCATTGGTTGATATATTTGTTGTTTCTAAATATAGCACCAAGCAAGCTTTTGGGTAATAGTGGCAAAGAAATTCTGAAGTCACCTATGCGCTCATAATAATGTAAAAATGCGCAATTAAAATAACGTTAAAAAAGCACCCCCCTTTTTTCGACCAAAAATTACGCCCATAAACGCCGCACGAACCCCAATTTTTTATCGGCTAAAAATAAACATATGCATGTCAACACAAAGGTTCTGTGCCAAAGAAATGAAAATTCGGGTAAGATCTATTTTTAAAAAAATCGAAAACCAGGGTACCCCCCTATGGAAAATGCATTGTAAATCAATACGCTATTGTAACCTAGACGAAAAATGATTTTTTACAATGCACCCTTTGGTTTGAAACTTTAATCGTTTTGAAAGTGAAAGTTCTATATAAAAACAAGTATTATGACACTCGATCTAAATTTAGACTCCAAAAACCAGACTATAGTCTGTTTCTTTTTTCTACATTAATGAAAATGAAGAGAAAATCGGATGGACACTAAGAATATTTGATAAATCATTATTGCTTCAATAAATGTCGGAACTGTTTTTTGTTTTATTTTGCATATACAAATACCAAACTTTTAAACACTTTTAAAAATTTTAAATTGGATTTGAAGTAAGAACATGACTGAAATTTTGGTTCGTGAAAATTGTCATTTTTACGAAAAATGGGTGTAACACAAAGAATGCAAGCAAAAATATTAATCATGCTGTAAAGTATCACAAACTGTAACCAAGGTCTTGTTTAGATAGAGAAGTAATTATAAATGCCAAAATAGGTCGGATTTTGGGTGATTTTACTAGGTTATAGTCTGTTTCAAAATATGCCATTTTTCAAATTGCGAAAAATTATATTTATTTTATTATTCAAACCAGTCTTTTGAAGTAAACACTCAAAAGCAGAATTCAAACTATGCCCGTTCTTTTGAGTACATATACATCTTCCAAAAAATCGGCAACAATTTTTACGGCAAGTTAAAACATCTTTGTGAAATACCGTATTTCCTCAAACAACCCTTCAAATTTTTTCGACCTTTTCAAGAAGGGGGTACCTCTCTTTGATCAGCTCCCCTTGGCGTAAAAGAAAAGATTATTTTCTGTCATTTGTAATATAAACTCAAATTATAATAAGGTATCTTTTAATGAAGTAAAATATTTTCCCGTATTCATATGTGCAGCGTATAGGTTACAATTGCGCATTAGCAAATCCCGGTCACCGGTAAGTTTTTGAACCCAATGTAAAGCGTAGGAGAAAATACAGAAATGATTTCCATTGGTTGATATATTTGTTGTTTCTAAATATAGCACCAAGCAAGCTTTTGGGTAATAGTGGCAAAGAAATTCTGAAGTCACCTATGCGCTCATAATAATGTAAAAATGCGCAATTAAAATAACGTTAAAAAAGCACCCCCCTTTTTTCGACCAAAAATTACGCCCATAAACGCCGCACGAACCCCAATTTTTTATCGGCTAAAAATAAACATATGCATGTCAACACAAAGGTTCTGTGCCAAAGAAATGAAAATTCGGGTAAGATCTATTTTTAAAAAAATCGAAAACCAGGGTACCCCCCTATGGAAAATGCATTGTAAATCAATACGCTATTGTAACCTAGACGAAAAATGATTTTTTACAATGCACCCTTTGGTTTGAAACTTTAATCGTTTTGAAAGTGAAAGTTCTATATAAAAACAAGTATTATGACACTCGATCTAAATTTAGACTCCAAAAACCAGACTATAGTCTGTTTCTTTTTTCTACATTAATGAAAATGAAGAGAAAATCGGATGGACACTAAGAATATTTGATAAATCATTATTGCTTCAATAAATGTCGGAACTGTTTTTTGTTTTATTTTGCATATACAAATACCAAACTTTTAAACACTTTTAAAAATTTTAAATTGGATTTGAAGTAAGAACATGACTGAAATTTTGGTTCGTGAAAATTGTCATTTTTACGAAAAATGGGTGTAACACAAAGAATGCAAGCAAAAATATTAATCATGCTGTAAAGTATCACAAACTGTAACCAAGGTCTTGTTTAGATAGAGAAGTAATTATAAATGCCAAAATAGGTCGGATTTTGGGTGATTTTACTAGGTTATAGTCTGTTTCAAAATATGCCATTTTTCAAATTGCGAAAAATTATATTTATTTTATTATTCAAACCAGTCTTTTGAAGTAAACACTCAAAAGCAGAATTCAAACTATGCCCGTTCTTTTGAGTACATATACATCTTCCAAAAAATCGGCAACAATTTTTACGGCAAGTTAAAACATCTTTGTGAAATACCGTATTTCCTCAAACAACCCTTCAAATTTTTTCGACCTTTTCAAGAAGGGGGTACCTCTCTTTGATCAGCTCCCCTTGGCGTAAAAGAAAAGATTATTTTCTGTCATTTGTAATATAAACTCAAATTATAATAAGGTATCTTTTAATGAAGTAAAATATTTTCCCGTATTCATATGTGCAGCGTATAGGTTACAATTGCGCATTAGCAAATCCCGGTCACCGGTAAGTTTTTGAACCCAATGTAAAGCGTAGGAGAAAATACAGAAATGATTTCCATTGGTTGATATATTTGTTGTTTCTAAATATAGCACCAAGCAAGCTTTTGGGTAATAGTGGCAAAGAAATTCTGAAGTCACCTATGCGCTCATAATAATGTAAAAATGCGCAATTAAAATAACGTTAAAAAAGCACCCCCCTTTTTTCGACCAAAAATTACGCCCATAAACGCCGCACGAACCCCAATTTTTTATCGGCTAAAAATAAACATATGCATGTCAACACAAAGGTTCTGTGCCAAAGAAATGAAAATTCGGGTAAGATCTATTTTTAAAAAAATCGAAAACCAGGGTACCCCCCTATGGAAAATGCATTGTAAATCAATACGCTATTGTAACCTAGACGAAAAATGATTTTTTACAATGCACCCTTTGGTTTGAAACTTTAATCGTTTTGAAAGTGAAAGTTCTATATAAAAACAAGTATTATGACACTCGATCTAAATTTAGACTCCAAAAACCAGACTATAGTCTGTTTCTTTTTTCTACATTAATGAAAATGAAGAGAAAATCGGATGGACACTAAGAATATTTGATAAATCATTATTGCTTCAATAAATGTCGGAACTGTTTTTTGTTTTATTTTGCATATACAAATACCAAACTTTTAAACACTTTTAAAAATTTTAAATTGGATTTGAAGTAAGAACATGACTGAAATTTTGGTTCGTGAAAATTGTCATTTTTACGAAAAATGGGTGTAACACAAAGAATGCAAGCAAAAATATTAATCATGCTGTAAAGTATCACAAACTGTAACCAAGGTCTTGTTTAGATAGAGAAGTAATTATAAATGCCAAAATAGGTCGGATTTTGGGTGATTTTACTAGGTTATAGTCTGTTTCAAAATATGCCATTTTTCAAATTGCGAAAAATTATATTTATTTTATTATTCAAACCAGTCTTTTGAAGTAAACACTCAAAAGCAGAATTCAAACTATGCCCGTTCTTTTGAGTACATATACATCTTCCAAAAAATCGGCAACAATTTTTACGGCAAGTTAAAACATCTTTGTGAAATACCGTATTTCCTCAAACAACCCTTCAAATTTTTTCGACCTTTTCAAGAAGGGGGTACCTCTCTTTGATCAGCTCCCCTTGGCGTAAAAGAAAAGATTATTTTCTGTCATTTGTAATATAAACTCAAATTATAATAAGGTATCTTTTAATGAAGTAAAATATTTTCCCGTATTCATATGTGCAGCGTATAGGTTACAATTGCGCATTAGCAAATCCCGGTCACCGGTAAGTTTTTGAACCCAATGTAAAGCGTAGGAGAAAATACAGAAATGATTTCCATTGGTTGATATATTTGTTGTTTCTAAATATAGCACCAAGCAAGCTTTTGGGTAATAGTGGCAAAGAAATTCTGAAGTCACCTATGCGCTCATAATAATGTAAAAATGCGCAATTAAAATAACGTTAAAAAAGCACCCCCCTTTTTTCGACCAAAAATTACGCCCATAAACGCCGCACGAACCCCAATTTTTTATCGGCTAAAAATAAACATATGCATGTCAACACAAAGGTTCTGTGCCAAAGAAATGAAAATTCGGGTAAGATCTATTTTTAAAAAAATCGAAAACCAGGGTACCCCCCTATGGAAAATGCATTGTAAATCAATACGCTATTGTAACCTAGACGAAAAATGATTTTTTACAATGCACCCTTTGGTTTGAAACTTTAATCGTTTTGAAAGTGAAAGTTCTATATAAAAACAAGTATTATGACACTCGATCTAAATTTAGACTCCAAAAACCAGACTATAGTCTGTTTCTTTTTTCTACATTAATGAAAATGAAGAGAAAATCGGATGGACACTAAGAATATTTGATAAATCATTATTGCTTCAATAAATGTCGGAACTGTTTTTTGTTTTATTTTGCATATACAAATACCAAACTTTTAAACACTTTTAAAAATTTTAAATTGGATTTGAAGTAAGAACATGACTGAAATTTTGGTTCGTGAAAATTGTCATTTTTACGAAAAATGGGTGTAACACAAAGAATGCAAGCAAAAATATTAATCATGCTGTAAAGTATCACAAACTGTAACCAAGGTCTTGTTTAGATAGAGAAGTAATTATAAATGCCAAAATAGGTCGGATTTTGGGTGATTTTACTAGGTTATAGTCTGTTTCAAAATATGCCATTTTTCAAATTGCGAAAAATTATATTTATTTTATTATTCAAACCAGTCTTTTGAAGTAAACACTCAAAAGCAGAATTCAAACTATGCCCGTTCTTTTGAGTACATATACATCTTCCAAAAAATCGGCAACAATTTTTACGGCAAGTTAAAACATCTTTGTGAAATACCGTATTTCCTCAAACAACCCTTCAAATTTTTTCGACCTTTTCAAGAAGGGGGTACCTCTCTTTGATCAGCTCCCCTTGGCGTAAAAGAAAAGATTATTTTCTGTCATTTGTAATATAAACTCAAATTATAATAAGGTATCTTTTAATGAAGTAAAATATTTTCCCGTATTCATATGTGCAGCGTATAGGTTACAATTGCGCATTAGCAAATCCCGGTCACCGGTAAGTTTTTGAACCCAATGTAAAGCGTAGGAGAAAATACAGAAATGATTTCCATTGGTTGATATATTTGTTGTTTCTAAATATAGCACCAAGCAAGCTTTTGGGTAATAGTGGCAAAGAAATTCTGAAGTCACCTATGCGCTCATAATAATGTAAAAATGCGCAATTAAAATAACGTTAAAAAAGCACCCCCCTTTTTTCGACCAAAAATTACGCCCATAAACGCCGCACGAACCCCAATTTTTTATCGGCTAAAAATAAACATATGCATGTCAACACAAAGGTTCTGTGCCAAAGAAATGAAAATTCGGGTAAGATCTATTTTTAAAAAAATCGAAAACCAGGGTACCCCCCTATGGAAAATGCATTGTAAATCAATACGCTATTGTAACCTAGACGAAAAATGATTTTTTACAATGCACCCTTTGGTTTGAAACTTTAATCGTTTTGAAAGTGAAAGTTCTATATAAAAACAAGTATTATGACACTCGATCTAAATTTAGACTCCAAAAACCAGACTATAGTCTGTTTCTTTTTTCTACATTAATGAAAATGAAGAGAAAATCGGATGGACACTAAGAATATTTGATAAATCATTATTGCTTCAATAAATGTCGGAACTGTTTTTTGTTTTATTTTGCATATACAAATACCAAACTTTTAAACACTTTTAAAAATTTTAAATTGGATTTGAAGTAAGAACATGACTGAAATTTTGGTTCGTGAAAATTGTCATTTTTACGAAAAATGGGTGTAACACAAAGAATGCAAGCAAAAATATTAATCATGCTGTAAAGTATCACAAACTGTAACCAAGGTCTTGTTTAGATAGAGAAGTAATTATAAATGCCAAAATAGGTCGGATTTTGGGTGATTTTACTAGGTTATAGTCTGTTTCAAAATATGCCATTTTTCAAATTGCGAAAAATTATATTTATTTTATTATTCAAACCAGTCTTTTGAAGTAAACACTCAAAAGCAGAATTCAAACTATGCCCGTTCTTTTGAGTACATATACATCTTCCAAAAAATCGGCAACAATTTTTACGGCAAGTTAAAACATCTTTGTGAAATACCGTATTTCCTCAAACAACCCTTCAAATTTTTTCGACCTTTTCAAGAAGGGGGTACCTCTCTTTGATCAGCTCCCCTTGGCGTAAAAGAAAAGATTATTTTCTGTCATTTGTAATATAAACTCAAATTATAATAAGGTATCTTTTAATGAAGTAAAATATTTTCCCGTATTCATATGTGCAGCGTATAGGTTACAATTGCGCATTAGCAAATCCCGGTCACCGGTAAGTTTTTGAACCCAATGTAAAGCGTAGGAGAAAATACAGAAATGATTTCCATTGGTTGATATATTTGTTGTTTCTAAATATAGCACCAAGCAAGCTTTTGGGTAATAGTGGCAAAGAAATTCTGAAGTCACCTATGCGCTCATAATAATGTAAAAATGCGCAATTAAAATAACGTTAAAAAAGCACCCCCCTTTTTTCGACCAAAAATTACGCCCATAAACGCCGCACGAACCCCAATTTTTTATCGGCTAAAAATAAACATATGCATGTCAACACAAAGGTTCTGTGCCAAAGAAATGAAAATTCGGGTAAGATCTATTTTTAAAAAAATCGAAAACCAGGGTACCCCCCTATGGAAAATGCATTGTAAATCAATACGCTATTGTAACCTAGACGAAAAATGATTTTTTACAATGCACCCTTTGGTTTGAAACTTTAATCGTTTTGAAAGTGAAAGTTCTATATAAAAACAAGTATTATGACACTCGATCTAAATTTAGACTCCAAAAACCAGACTATAGTCTGTTTCTTTTTTCTACATTAATGAAAATGAAGAGAAAATCGGATGGACACTAAGAATATTTGATAAATCATTATTGCTTCAATAAATGTCGGAACTGTTTTTTGTTTTATTTTGCATATACAAATACCAAACTTTTAAACACTTTTAAAAATTTTAAATTGGATTTGAAGTAAGAACATGACTGAAATTTTGGTTCGTGAAAATTGTCATTTTTACGAAAAATGGGTGTAACACAAAGAATGCAAGCAAAAATATTAATCATGCTGTAAAGTATCACAAACTGTAACCAAGGTCTTGTTTAGATAGAGAAGTAATTATAAATGCCAAAATAGGTCGGATTTTGGGTGATTTTACTAGGTTATAGTCTGTTTCAAAATATGCCATTTTTCAAATTGCGAAAAATTATATTTATTTTATTATTCAAACCAGTCTTTTGAAGTAAACACTCAAAAGCAGAATTCAAACTATGCCCGTTCTTTTGAGTACATATACATCTTCCAAAAAATCGGCAACAATTTTTACGGCAAGTTAAAACATCTTTGTGAAATACCGTATTTCCTCAAACAACCCTTCAAATTTTTTCGACCTTTTCAAGAAGGGGGTACCTCTCTTTGATCAGCTCCCCTTGGCGTAAAAGAAAAGATTATTTTCTGTCATTTGTAATATAAACTCAAATTATAATAAGGTATCTTTTAATGAAGTAAAATATTTTCCCGTATTCATATGTGCAGCGTATAGGTTACAATTGCGCATTAGCAAATCCCGGTCACCGGTAAGTTTTTGAACCCAATGTAAAGCGTAGGAGAAAATACAGAAATGATTTCCATTGGTTGATATATTTGTTGTTTCTAAATATAGCACCAAGCAAGCTTTTGGGTAATAGTGGCAAAGAAATTCTGAAGTCACCTATGCGCTCATAATAATGTAAAAATGCGCAATTAAAATAACGTTAAAAAAGCACCCCCCTTTTTTCGACCAAAAATTACGCCCATAAACGCCGCACGAACCCCAATTTTTTATCGGCTAAAAATAAACATATGCATGTCAACACAAAGGTTCTGTGCCAAAGAAATGAAAATTCGGGTAAGATCTATTTTTAAAAAAATCGAAAACCAGGGTACCCCCCTATGGAAAATGCATTGTAAATCAATACGCTATTGTAACCTAGACGAAAAATGATTTTTTACAATGCACCCTTTGGTTTGAAACTTTAATCGTTTTGAAAGTGAAAGTTCTATATAAAAACAAGTATTATGACACTCGATCTAAATTTAGACTCCAAAAACCAGACTATAGTCTGTTTCTTTTTTCTACATTAATGAAAATGAAGAGAAAATCGGATGGACACTAAGAATATTTGATAAATCATTATTGCTTCAATAAATGTCGGAACTGTTTTTTGTTTTATTTTGCATATACAAATACCAAACTTTTAAACACTTTTAAAAATTTTAAATTGGATTTGAAGTAAGAACATGACTGAAATTTTGGTTCGTGAAAATTGTCATTTTTACGAAAAATGGGTGTAACACAAAGAATGCAAGCAAAAATATTAATCATGCTGTAAAGTATCACAAACTGTAACCAAGGTCTTGTTTAGATAGAGAAGTAATTATAAATGCCAAAATAGGTCGGATTTTGGGTGATTTTACTAGGTTATAGTCTGTTTCAAAATATGCCATTTTTCAAATTGCGAAAAATTATATTTATTTTATTATTCAAACCAGTCTTTTGAAGTAAACACTCAAAAGCAGAATTCAAACTATGCCCGTTCTTTTGAGTACATATACATCTTCCAAAAAATCGGCAACAATTTTTACGGCAAGTTAAAACATCTTTGTGAAATACCGTATTTCCTCAAACAACCCTTCAAATTTTTTCGACCTTTTCAAGAAGGGGGTACCTCTCTTTGATCAGCTCCCCTTGGCGTAAAAGAAAAGATTATTTTCTGTCATTTGTAATATAAACTCAAATTATAATAAGGTATCTTTTAATGAAGTAAAATATTTTCCCGTATTCATATGTGCAGCGTATAGGTTACAATTGCGCATTAGCAAATCCCGGTCACCGGTAAGTTTTTGAACCCAATGTAAAGCGTAGGAGAAAATACAGAAATGATTTCCATTGGTTGATATATTTGTTGTTTCTAAATATAGCACCAAGCAAGCTTTTGGGTAATAGTGGCAAAGAAATTCTGAAGTCACCTATGCGCTCATAATAATGTAAAAATGCGCAATTAAAATAACGTTAAAAAAGCACCCCCCTTTTTTCGACCAAAAATTACGCCCATAAACGCCGCACGAACCCCAATTTTTTATCGGCTAAAAATAAACATATGCATGTCAACACAAAGGTTCTGTGCCAAAGAAATGAAAATTCGGGTAAGATCTATTTTTAAAAAAATCGAAAACCAGGGTACCCCCCTATGGAAAATGCATTGTAAATCAATACGCTATTGTAACCTAGACGAAAAATGATTTTTTACAATGCACCCTTTGGTTTGAAACTTTAATCGTTTTGAAAGTGAAAGTTCTATATAAAAACAAGTATTATGACACTCGATCTAAATTTAGACTCCAAAAACCAGACTATAGTCTGTTTCTTTTTTCTACATTAATGAAAATGAAGAGAAAATCGGATGGACACTAAGAATATTTGATAAATCATTATTGCTTCAATAAATGTCGGAACTGTTTTTTGTTTTATTTTGCATATACAAATACCAAACTTTTAAACACTTTTAAAAATTTTAAATTGGATTTGAAGTAAGAACATGACTGAAATTTTGGTTCGTGAAAATTGTCATTTTTACGAAAAATGGGTGTAACACAAAGAATGCAAGCAAAAATATTAATCATGCTGTAAAGTATCACAAACTGTAACCAAGGTCTTGTTTAGATAGAGAAGTAATTATAAATGCCAAAATAGGTCGGATTTTGGGTGATTTTACTAGGTTATAGTCTGTTTCAAAATATGCCATTTTTCAAATTGCGAAAAATTATATTTATTTTATTATTCAAACCAGTCTTTTGAAGTAAACACTCAAAAGCAGAATTCAAACTATGCCCGTTCTTTTGAGTACATATACATCTTCCAAAAAATCGGCAACAATTTTTACGGCAAGTTAAAACATCTTTGTGAAATACCGTATTTCCTCAAACAACCCTTCAAATTTTTTCGACCTTTTCAAGAAGGGGGTACCTCTCTTTGATCAGCTCCCCTTGGCGTAAAAGAAAAGATTATTTTCTGTCATTTGTAATATAAACTCAAATTATAATAAGGTATCTTTTAATGAAGTAAAATATTTTCCCGTATTCATATGTGCAGCGTATAGGTTACAATTGCGCATTAGCAAATCCCGGTCACCGGTAAGTTTTTGAACCCAATGTAAAGCGTAGGAGAAAATACAGAAATGATTTCCATTGGTTGATATATTTGTTGTTTCTAAATATAGCACCAAGCAAGCTTTTGGGTAATAGTGGCAAAGAAATTCTGAAGTCACCTATGCGCTCATAATAATGTAAAAATGCGCAATTAAAATAACGTTAAAAAAGCACCCCCCTTTTTTCGACCAAAAATTACGCCCATAAACGCCGCACGAACCCCAATTTTTTATCGGCTAAAAATAAACATATGCATGTCAACACAAAGGTTCTGTGCCAAAGAAATGAAAATTCGGGTAAGATCTATTTTTAAAAAAATCGAAAACCAGGGTACCCCCCTATGGAAAATGCATTGTAAATCAATACGCTATTGTAACCTAGACGAAAAATGATTTTTTACAATGCACCCTTTGGTTTGAAACTTTAATCGTTTTGAAAGTGAAAGTTCTATATAAAAACAAGTATTATGACACTCGATCTAAATTTAGACTCCAAAAACCAGACTATAGTCTGTTTCTTTTTTCTACATTAATGAAAATGAAGAGAAAATCGGATGGACACTAAGAATATTTGATAAATCATTATTGCTTCAATAAATGTCGGAACTGTTTTTTGTTTTATTTTGCATATACAAATACCAAACTTTTAAACACTTTTAAAAATTTTAAATTGGATTTGAAGTAAGAACATGACTGAAATTTTGGTTCGTGAAAATTGTCATTTTTACGAAAAATGGGTGTAACACAAAGAATGCAAGCAAAAATATTAATCATGCTGTAAAGTATCACAAACTGTAACCAAGGTCTTGTTTAGATAGAGAAGTAATTATAAATGCCAAAATAGGTCGGATTTTGGGTGATTTTACTAGGTTATAGTCTGTTTCAAAATATGCCATTTTTCAAATTGCGAAAAATTATATTTATTTTATTATTCAAACCAGTCTTTTGAAGTAAACACTCAAAAGCAGAATTCAAACTATGCCCGTTCTTTTGAGTACATATACATCTTCCAAAAAATCGGCAACAATTTTTACGGCAAGTTAAAACATCTTTGTGAAATACCGTATTTCCTCAAACAACCCTTCAAATTTTTTCGACCTTTTCAAGAAGGGGGTACCTCTCTTTGATCAGCTCCCCTTGGCGTAAAAGAAAAGATTATTTTCTGTCATTTGTAATATAAACTCAAATTATAATAAGGTATCTTTTAATGAAGTAAAATATTTTCCCGTATTCATATGTGCAGCGTATAGGTTACAATTGCGCATTAGCAAATCCCGGTCACCGGTAAGTTTTTGAACCCAATGTAAAGCGTAGGAGAAAATACAGAAATGATTTCCATTGGTTGATATATTTGTTGTTTCTAAATATAGCACCAAGCAAGCTTTTGGGTAATAGTGGCAAAGAAATTCTGAAGTCACCTATGCGCTCATAATAATGTAAAAATGCGCAATTAAAATAACGTTAAAAAAGCACCCCCCTTTTTTCGACCAAAAATTACGCCCATAAACGCCGCACGAACCCCAATTTTTTATCGGCTAAAAATAAACATATGCATGTCAACACAAAGGTTCTGTGCCAAAGAAATGAAAATTCGGGTAAGATCTATTTTTAAAAAAATCGAAAACCAGGGTACCCCCCTATGGAAAATGCATTGTAAATCAATACGCTATTGTAACCTAGACGAAAAATGATTTTTTACAATGCACCCTTTGGTTTGAAACTTTAATCGTTTTGAAAGTGAAAGTTCTATATAAAAACAAGTATTATGACACTCGATCTAAATTTAGACTCCAAAAACCAGACTATAGTCTGTTTCTTTTTTCTACATTAATGAAAATGAAGAGAAAATCGGATGGACACTAAGAATATTTGATAAATCATTATTGCTTCAATAAATGTCGGAACTGTTTTTTGTTTTATTTTGCATATACAAATACCAAACTTTTAAACACTTTTAAAAATTTTAAATTGGATTTGAAGTAAGAACATGACTGAAATTTTGGTTCGTGAAAATTGTCATTTTTACGAAAAATGGGTGTAACACAAAGAATGCAAGCAAAAATATTAATCATGCTGTAAAGTATCACAAACTGTAACCAAGGTCTTGTTTAGATAGAGAAGTAATTATAAATGCCAAAATAGGTCGGATTTTGGGTGATTTTACTAGGTTATAGTCTGTTTCAAAATATGCCATTTTTCAAATTGCGAAAAATTATATTTATTTTATTATTCAAACCAGTCTTTTGAAGTAAACACTCAAAAGCAGAATTCAAACTATGCCCGTTCTTTTGAGTACATATACATCTTCCAAAAAATCGGCAACAATTTTTACGGCAAGTTAAAACATCTTTGTGAAATACCGTATTTCCTCAAACAACCCTTCAAATTTTTTCGACCTTTTCAAGAAGGGGGTACCTCTCTTTGATCAGCTCCCCTTGGCGTAAAAGAAAAGATTATTTTCTGTCATTTGTAATATAAACTCAAATTATAATAAGGTATCTTTTAATGAAGTAAAATATTTTCCCGTATTCATATGTGCAGCGTATAGGTTACAATTGCGCATTAGCAAATCCCGGTCACCGGTAAGTTTTTGAACCCAATGTAAAGCGTAGGAGAAAATACAGAAATGATTTCCATTGGTTGATATATTTGTTGTTTCTAAATATAGCACCAAGCAAGCTTTTGGGTAATAGTGGCAAAGAAATTCTGAAGTCACCTATGCGCTCATAATAATGTAAAAATGCGCAATTAAAATAACGTTAAAAAAGCACCCCCCTTTTTTCGACCAAAAATTACGCCCATAAACGCCGCACGAACCCCAATTTTTTATCGGCTAAAAATAAACATATGCATGTCAACACAAAGGTTCTGTGCCAAAGAAATGAAAATTCGGGTAAGATCTATTTTTAAAAAAATCGAAAACCAGGGTACCCCCCTATGGAAAATGCATTGTAAATCAATACGCTATTGTAACCTAGACGAAAAATGATTTTTTACAATGCACCCTTTGGTTTGAAACTTTAATCGTTTTGAAAGTGAAAGTTCTATATAAAAACAAGTATTATGACACTCGATCTAAATTTAGACTCCAAAAACCAGACTATAGTCTGTTTCTTTTTTCTACATTAATGAAAATGAAGAGAAAATCGGATGGACACTAAGAATATTTGATAAATCATTATTGCTTCAATAAATGTCGGAACTGTTTTTTGTTTTATTTTGCATATACAAATACCAAACTTTTAAACACTTTTAAAAATTTTAAATTGGATTTGAAGTAAGAACATGACTGAAATTTTGGTTCGTGAAAATTGTCATTTTTACGAAAAATGGGTGTAACACAAAGAATGCAAGCAAAAATATTAATCATGCTGTAAAGTATCACAAACTGTAACCAAGGTCTTGTTTAGATAGAGAAGTAATTATAAATGCCAAAATAGGTCGGATTTTGGGTGATTTTACTAGGTTATAGTCTGTTTCAAAATATGCCATTTTTCAAATTGCGAAAAATTATATTTATTTTATTATTCAAACCAGTCTTTTGAAGTAAACACTCAAAAGCAGAATTCAAACTATGCCCGTTCTTTTGAGTACATATACATCTTCCAAAAAATCGGCAACAATTTTTACGGCAAGTTAAAACATCTTTGTGAAATACCGTATTTCCTCAAACAACCCTTCAAATTTTTTCGACCTTTTCAAGAAGGGGGTACCTCTCTTTGATCAGCTCCCCTTGGCGTAAAAGAAAAGATTATTTTCTGTCATTTGTAATATAAACTCAAATTATAATAAGGTATCTTTTAATGAAGTAAAATATTTTCCCGTATTCATATGTGCAGCGTATAGGTTACAATTGCGCATTAGCAAATCCCGGTCACCGGTAAGTTTTTGAACCCAATGTAAAGCGTAGGAGAAAATACAGAAATGATTTCCATTGGTTGATATATTTGTTGTTTCTAAATATAGCACCAAGCAAGCTTTTGGGTAATAGTGGCAAAGAAATTCTGAAGTCACCTATGCGCTCATAATAATGTAAAAATGCGCAATTAAAATAACGTTAAAAAAGCACCCCCCTTTTTTCGACCAAAAATTACGCCCATAAACGCCGCACGAACCCCAATTTTTTATCGGCTAAAAATAAACATATGCATGTCAACACAAAGGTTCTGTGCCAAAGAAATGAAAATTCGGGTAAGATCTATTTTTAAAAAAATCGAAAACCAGGGTACCCCCCTATGGAAAATGCATTGTAAATCAATACGCTATTGTAACCTAGACGAAAAATGATTTTTTACAATGCACCCTTTGGTTTGAAACTTTAATCGTTTTGAAAGTGAAAGTTCTATATAAAAACAAGTATTATGACACTCGATCTAAATTTAGACTCCAAAAACCAGACTATAGTCTGTTTCTTTTTTCTACATTAATGAAAATGAAGAGAAAATCGGATGGACACTAAGAATATTTGATAAATCATTATTGCTTCAATAAATGTCGGAACTGTTTTTTGTTTTATTTTGCATATACAAATACCAAACTTTTAAACACTTTTAAAAATTTTAAATTGGATTTGAAGTAAGAACATGACTGAAATTTTGGTTCGTGAAAATTGTCATTTTTACGAAAAATGGGTGTAACACAAAGAATGCAAGCAAAAATATTAATCATGCTGTAAAGTATCACAAACTGTAACCAAGGTCTTGTTTAGATAGAGAAGTAATTATAAATGCCAAAATAGGTCGGATTTTGGGTGATTTTACTAGGTTATAGTCTGTTTCAAAATATGCCATTTTTCAAATTGCGAAAAATTATATTTATTTTATTATTCAAACCAGTCTTTTGAAGTAAACACTCAAAAGCAGAATTCAAACTATGCCCGTTCTTTTGAGTACATATACATCTTCCAAAAAATCGGCAACAATTTTTACGGCAAGTTAAAACATCTTTGTGAAATACCGTATTTCCTCAAACAACCCTTCAAATTTTTTCGACCTTTTCAAGAAGGGGGTACCTCTCTTTGATCAGCTCCCCTTGGCGTAAAAGAAAAGATTATTTTCTGTCATTTGTAATATAAACTCAAATTATAATAAGGTATCTTTTAATGAAGTAAAATATTTTCCCGTATTCATATGTGCAGCGTATAGGTTACAATTGCGCATTAGCAAATCCCGGTCACCGGTAAGTTTTTGAACCCAATGTAAAGCGTAGGAGAAAATACAGAAATGATTTCCATTGGTTGATATATTTGTTGTTTCTAAATATAGCACCAAGCAAGCTTTTGGGTAATAGTGGCAAAGAAATTCTGAAGTCACCTATGCGCTCATAATAATGTAAAAATGCGCAATTAAAATAACGTTAAAAAAGCACCCCCCTTTTTTCGACCAAAAATTACGCCCATAAACGCCGCACGAACCCCAATTTTTTATCGGCTAAAAATAAACATATGCATGTCAACACAAAGGTTCTGTGCCAAAGAAATGAAAATTCGGGTAAGATCTATTTTTAAAAAAATCGAAAACCAGGGTACCCCCCTATGGAAAATGCATTGTAAATCAATACGCTATTGTAACCTAGACGAAAAATGATTTTTTACAATGCACCCTTTGGTTTGAAACTTTAATCGTTTTGAAAGTGAAAGTTCTATATAAAAACAAGTATTATGACACTCGATCTAAATTTAGACTCCAAAAACCAGACTATAGTCTGTTTCTTTTTTCTACATTAATGAAAATGAAGAGAAAATCGGATGGACACTAAGAATATTTGATAAATCATTATTGCTTCAATAAATGTCGGAACTGTTTTTTGTTTTATTTTGCATATACAAATACCAAACTTTTAAACACTTTTAAAAATTTTAAATTGGATTTGAAGTAAGAACATGACTGAAATTTTGGTTCGTGAAAATTGTCATTTTTACGAAAAATGGGTGTAACACAAAGAATGCAAGCAAAAATATTAATCATGCTGTAAAGTATCACAAACTGTAACCAAGGTCTTGTTTAGATAGAGAAGTAATTATAAATGCCAAAATAGGTCGGATTTTGGGTGATTTTACTAGGTTATAGTCTGTTTCAAAATATGCCATTTTTCAAATTGCGAAAAATTATATTTATTTTATTATTCAAACCAGTCTTTTGAAGTAAACACTCAAAAGCAGAATTCAAACTATGCCCGTTCTTTTGAGTACATATACATCTTCCAAAAAATCGGCAACAATTTTTACGGCAAGTTAAAACATCTTTGTGAAATACCGTATTTCCTCAAACAACCCTTCAAATTTTTTCGACCTTTTCAAGAAGGGGGTACCTCTCTTTGATCAGCTCCCCTTGGCGTAAAAGAAAAGATTATTTTCTGTCATTTGTAATATAAACTCAAATTATAATAAGGTATCTTTTAATGAAGTAAAATATTTTCCCGTATTCATATGTGCAGCGTATAGGTTACAATTGCGCATTAGCAAATCCCGGTCACCGGTAAGTTTTTGAACCCAATGTAAAGCGTAGGAGAAAATACAGAAATGATTTCCATTGGTTGATATATTTGTTGTTTCTAAATATAGCACCAAGCAAGCTTTTGGGTAATAGTGGCAAAGAAATTCTGAAGTCACCTATGCGCTCATAATAATGTAAAAATGCGCAATTAAAATAACGTTAAAAAAGCACCCCCCTTTTTTCGACCAAAAATTACGCCCATAAACGCCGCACGAACCCCAATTTTTTATCGGCTAAAAATAAACATATGCATGTCAACACAAAGGTTCTGTGCCAAAGAAATGAAAATTCGGGTAAGATCTATTTTTAAAAAAATCGAAAACCAGGGTACCCCCCTATGGAAAATGCATTGTAAATCAATACGCTATTGTAACCTAGACGAAAAATGATTTTTTACAATGCACCCTTTGGTTTGAAACTTTAATCGTTTTGAAAGTGAAAGTTCTATATAAAAACAAGTATTATGACACTCGATCTAAATTTAGACTCCAAAAACCAGACTATAGTCTGTTTCTTTTTTCTACATTAATGAAAATGAAGAGAAAATCGGATGGACACTAAGAATATTTGATAAATCATTATTGCTTCAATAAATGTCGGAACTGTTTTTTGTTTTATTTTGCATATACAAATACCAAACTTTTAAACACTTTTAAAAATTTTAAATTGGATTTGAAGTAAGAACATGACTGAAATTTTGGTTCGTGAAAATTGTCATTTTTACGAAAAATGGGTGTAACACAAAGAATGCAAGCAAAAATATTAATCATGCTGTAAAGTATCACAAACTGTAACCAAGGTCTTGTTTAGATAGAGAAGTAATTATAAATGCCAAAATAGGTCGGATTTTGGGTGATTTTACTAGGTTATAGTCTGTTTCAAAATATGCCATTTTTCAAATTGCGAAAAATTATATTTATTTTATTATTCAAACCAGTCTTTTGAAGTAAACACTCAAAAGCAGAATTCAAACTATGCCCGTTCTTTTGAGTACATATACATCTTCCAAAAAATCGGCAACAATTTTTACGGCAAGTTAAAACATCTTTGTGAAATACCGTATTTCCTCAAACAACCCTTCAAATTTTTTCGACCTTTTCAAGAAGGGGGTACCTCTCTTTGATCAGCTCCCCTTGGCGTAAAAGAAAAGATTATTTTCTGTCATTTGTAATATAAACTCAAATTATAATAAGGTATCTTTTAATGAAGTAAAATATTTTCCCGTATTCATATGTGCAGCGTATAGGTTACAATTGCGCATTAGCAAATCCCGGTCACCGGTAAGTTTTTGAACCCAATGTAAAGCGTAGGAGAAAATACAGAAATGATTTCCATTGGTTGATATATTTGTTGTTTCTAAATATAGCACCAAGCAAGCTTTTGGGTAATAGTGGCAAAGAAATTCTGAAGTCACCTATGCGCTCATAATAATGTAAAAATGCGCAATTAAAATAACGTTAAAAAAGCACCCCCCTTTTTTCGACCAAAAATTACGCCCATAAACGCCGCACGAACCCCAATTTTTTATCGGCTAAAAATAAACATATGCATGTCAACACAAAGGTTCTGTGCCAAAGAAATGAAAATTCGGGTAAGATCTATTTTTAAAAAAATCGAAAACCAGGGTACCCCCCTATGGAAAATGCATTGTAAATCAATACGCTATTGTAACCTAGACGAAAAATGATTTTTTACAATGCACCCTTTGGTTTGAAACTTTAATCGTTTTGAAAGTGAAAGTTCTATATAAAAACAAGTATTATGACACTCGATCTAAATTTAGACTCCAAAAACCAGACTATAGTCTGTTTCTTTTTTCTACATTAATGAAAATGAAGAGAAAATCGGATGGACACTAAGAATATTTGATAAATCATTATTGCTTCAATAAATGTCGGAACTGTTTTTTGTTTTATTTTGCATATACAAATACCAAACTTTTAAACACTTTTAAAAATTTTAAATTGGATTTGAAGTAAGAACATGACTGAAATTTTGGTTCGTGAAAATTGTCATTTTTACGAAAAATGGGTGTAACACAAAGAATGCAAGCAAAAATATTAATCATGCTGTAAAGTATCACAAACTGTAACCAAGGTCTTGTTTAGATAGAGAAGTAATTATAAATGCCAAAATAGGTCGGATTTTGGGTGATTTTACTAGGTTATAGTCTGTTTCAAAATATGCCATTTTTCAAATTGCGAAAAATTATATTTATTTTATTATTCAAACCAGTCTTTTGAAGTAAACACTCAAAAGCAGAATTCAAACTATGCCCGTTCTTTTGAGTACATATACATCTTCCAAAAAATCGGCAACAATTTTTACGGCAAGTTAAAACATCTTTGTGAAATACCGTATTTCCTCAAACAACCCTTCAAATTTTTTCGACCTTTTCAAGAAGGGGGTACCTCTCTTTGATCAGCTCCCCTTGGCGTAAAAGAAAAGATTATTTTCTGTCATTTGTAATATAAACTCAAATTATAATAAGGTATCTTTTAATGAAGTAAAATATTTTCCCGTATTCATATGTGCAGCGTATAGGTTACAATTGCGCATTAGCAAATCCCGGTCACCGGTAAGTTTTTGAACCCAATGTAAAGCGTAGGAGAAAATACAGAAATGATTTCCATTGGTTGATATATTTGTTGTTTCTAAATATAGCACCAAGCAAGCTTTTGGGTAATAGTGGCAAAGAAATTCTGAAGTCACCTATGCGCTCATAATAATGTAAAAATGCGCAATTAAAATAACGTTAAAAAAGCACCCCCCTTTTTTCGACCAAAAATTACGCCCATAAACGCCGCACGAACCCCAATTTTTTATCGGCTAAAAATAAACATATGCATGTCAACACAAAGGTTCTGTGCCAAAGAAATGAAAATTCGGGTAAGATCTATTTTTAAAAAAATCGAAAACCAGGGTACCCCCCTATGGAAAATGCATTGTAAATCAATACGCTATTGTAACCTAGACGAAAAATGATTTTTTACAATGCACCCTTTGGTTTGAAACTTTAATCGTTTTGAAAGTGAAAGTTCTATATAAAAACAAGTATTATGACACTCGATCTAAATTTAGACTCCAAAAACCAGACTATAGTCTGTTTCTTTTTTCTACATTAATGAAAATGAAGAGAAAATCGGATGGACACTAAGAATATTTGATAAATCATTATTGCTTCAATAAATGTCGGAACTGTTTTTTGTTTTATTTTGCATATACAAATACCAAACTTTTAAACACTTTTAAAAATTTTAAATTGGATTTGAAGTAAGAACATGACTGAAATTTTGGTTCGTGAAAATTGTCATTTTTACGAAAAATGGGTGTAACACAAAGAATGCAAGCAAAAATATTAATCATGCTGTAAAGTATCACAAACTGTAACCAAGGTCTTGTTTAGATAGAGAAGTAATTATAAATGCCAAAATAGGTCGGATTTTGGGTGATTTTACTAGGTTATAGTCTGTTTCAAAATATGCCATTTTTCAAATTGCGAAAAATTATATTTATTTTATTATTCAAACCAGTCTTTTGAAGTAAACACTCAAAAGCAGAATTCAAACTATGCCCGTTCTTTTGAGTACATATACATCTTCCAAAAAATCGGCAACAATTTTTACGGCAAGTTAAAACATCTTTGTGAAATACCGTATTTCCTCAAACAACCCTTCAAATTTTTTCGACCTTTTCAAGAAGGGGGTACCTCTCTTTGATCAGCTCCCCTTGGCGTAAAAGAAAAGATTATTTTCTGTCATTTGTAATATAAACTCAAATTATAATAAGGTATCTTTTAATGAAGTAAAATATTTTCCCGTATTCATATGTGCAGCGTATAGGTTACAATTGCGCATTAGCAAATCCCGGTCACCGGTAAGTTTTTGAACCCAATGTAAAGCGTAGGAGAAAATACAGAAATGATTTCCATTGGTTGATATATTTGTTGTTTCTAAATATAGCACCAAGCAAGCTTTTGGGTAATAGTGGCAAAGAAATTCTGAAGTCACCTATGCGCTCATAATAATGTAAAAATGCGCAATTAAAATAACGTTAAAAAAGCACCCCCCTTTTTTCGACCAAAAATTACGCCCATAAACGCCGCACGAACCCCAATTTTTTATCGGCTAAAAATAAACATATGCATGTCAACACAAAGGTTCTGTGCCAAAGAAATGAAAATTCGGGTAAGATCTATTTTTAAAAAAATCGAAAACCAGGGTACCCCCCTATGGAAAATGCATTGTAAATCAATACGCTATTGTAACCTAGACGAAAAATGATTTTTTACAATGCACCCTTTGGTTTGAAACTTTAATCGTTTTGAAAGTGAAAGTTCTATATAAAAACAAGTATTATGACACTCGATCTAAATTTAGACTCCAAAAACCAGACTATAGTCTGTTTCTTTTTTCTACATTAATGAAAATGAAGAGAAAATCGGATGGACACTAAGAATATTTGATAAATCATTATTGCTTCAATAAATGTCGGAACTGTTTTTTGTTTTATTTTGCATATACAAATACCAAACTTTTAAACACTTTTAAAAATTTTAAATTGGATTTGAAGTAAGAACATGACTGAAATTTTGGTTCGTGAAAATTGTCATTTTTACGAAAAATGGGTGTAACACAAAGAATGCAAGCAAAAATATTAATCATGCTGTAAAGTATCACAAACTGTAACCAAGGTCTTGTTTAGATAGAGAAGTAATTATAAATGCCAAAATAGGTCGGATTTTGGGTGATTTTACTAGGTTATAGTCTGTTTCAAAATATGCCATTTTTCAAATTGCGAAAAATTATATTTATTTTATTATTCAAACCAGTCTTTTGAAGTAAACACTCAAAAGCAGAATTCAAACTATGCCCGTTCTTTTGAGTACATATACATCTTCCAAAAAATCGGCAACAATTTTTACGGCAAGTTAAAACATCTTTGTGAAATACCGTATTTCCTCAAACAACCCTTCAAATTTTTTCGACCTTTTCAAGAAGGGGGTACCTCTCTTTGATCAGCTCCCCTTGGCGTAAAAGAAAAGATTATTTTCTGTCATTTGTAATATAAACTCAAATTATAATAAGGTATCTTTTAATGAAGTAAAATATTTTCCCGTATTCATATGTGCAGCGTATAGGTTACAATTGCGCATTAGCAAATCCCGGTCACCGGTAAGTTTTTGAACCCAATGTAAAGCGTAGGAGAAAATACAGAAATGATTTCCATTGGTTGATATATTTGTTGTTTCTAAATATAGCACCAAGCAAGCTTTTGGGTAATAGTGGCAAAGAAATTCTGAAGTCACCTATGCGCTCATAATAATGTAAAAATGCGCAATTAAAATAACGTTAAAAAAGCACCCCCCTTTTTTCGACCAAAAATTACGCCCATAAACGCCGCACGAACCCCAATTTTTTATCGGCTAAAAATAAACATATGCATGTCAACACAAAGGTTCTGTGCCAAAGAAATGAAAATTCGGGTAAGATCTATTTTTAAAAAAATCGAAAACCAGGGTACCCCCCTATGGAAAATGCATTGTAAATCAATACGCTATTGTAACCTAGACGAAAAATGATTTTTTACAATGCACCCTTTGGTTTGAAACTTTAATCGTTTTGAAAGTGAAAGTTCTATATAAAAACAAGTATTATGACACTCGATCTAAATTTAGACTCCAAAAACCAGACTATAGTCTGTTTCTTTTTTCTACATTAATGAAAATGAAGAGAAAATCGGATGGACACTAAGAATATTTGATAAATCATTATTGCTTCAATAAATGTCGGAACTGTTTTTTGTTTTATTTTGCATATACAAATACCAAACTTTTAAACACTTTTAAAAATTTTAAATTGGATTTGAAGTAAGAACATGACTGAAATTTTGGTTCGTGAAAATTGTCATTTTTACGAAAAATGGGTGTAACACAAAGAATGCAAGCAAAAATATTAATCATGCTGTAAAGTATCACAAACTGTAACCAAGGTCTTGTTTAGATAGAGAAGTAATTATAAATGCCAAAATAGGTCGGATTTTGGGTGATTTTACTAGGTTATAGTCTGTTTCAAAATATGCCATTTTTCAAATTGCGAAAAATTATATTTATTTTATTATTCAAACCAGTCTTTTGAAGTAAACACTCAAAAGCAGAATTCAAACTATGCCCGTTCTTTTGAGTACATATACATCTTCCAAAAAATCGGCAACAATTTTTACGGCAAGTTAAAACATCTTTGTGAAATACCGTATTTCCTCAAACAACCCTTCAAATTTTTTCGACCTTTTCAAGAAGGGGGTACCTCTCTTTGATCAGCTCCCCTTGGCGTAAAAGAAAAGATTATTTTCTGTCATTTGTAATATAAACTCAAATTATAATAAGGTATCTTTTAATGAAGTAAAATATTTTCCCGTATTCATATGTGCAGCGTATAGGTTACAATTGCGCATTAGCAAATCCCGGTCACCGGTAAGTTTTTGAACCCAATGTAAAGCGTAGGAGAAAATACAGAAATGATTTCCATTGGTTGATATATTTGTTGTTTCTAAATATAGCACCAAGCAAGCTTTTGGGTAATAGTGGCAAAGAAATTCTGAAGTCACCTATGCGCTCATAATAATGTAAAAATGCGCAATTAAAATAACGTTAAAAAAGCACCCCCCTTTTTTCGACCAAAAATTACGCCCATAAACGCCGCACGAACCCCAATTTTTTATCGGCTAAAAATAAACATATGCATGTCAACACAAAGGTTCTGTGCCAAAGAAATGAAAATTCGGGTAAGATCTATTTTTAAAAAAATCGAAAACCAGGGTACCCCCCTATGGAAAATGCATTGTAAATCAATACGCTATTGTAACCTAGACGAAAAATGATTTTTTACAATGCACCCTTTGGTTTGAAACTTTAATCGTTTTGAAAGTGAAAGTTCTATATAAAAACAAGTATTATGACACTCGATCTAAATTTAGACTCCAAAAACCAGACTATAGTCTGTTTCTTTTTTCTACATTAATGAAAATGAAGAGAAAATCGGATGGACACTAAGAATATTTGATAAATCATTATTGCTTCAATAAATGTCGGAACTGTTTTTTGTTTTATTTTGCATATACAAATACCAAACTTTTAAACACTTTTAAAAATTTTAAATTGGATTTGAAGTAAGAACATGACTGAAATTTTGGTTCGTGAAAATTGTCATTTTTACGAAAAATGGGTGTAACACAAAGAATGCAAGCAAAAATATTAATCATGCTGTAAAGTATCACAAACTGTAACCAAGGTCTTGTTTAGATAGAGAAGTAATTATAAATGCCAAAATAGGTCGGATTTTGGGTGATTTTACTAGGTTATAGTCTGTTTCAAAATATGCCATTTTTCAAATTGCGAAAAATTATATTTATTTTATTATTCAAACCAGTCTTTTGAAGTAAACACTCAAAAGCAGAATTCAAACTATGCCCGTTCTTTTGAGTACATATACATCTTCCAAAAAATCGGCAACAATTTTTACGGCAAGTTAAAACATCTTTGTGAAATACCGTATTTCCTCAAACAACCCTTCAAATTTTTTCGACCTTTTCAAGAAGGGGGTACCTCTCTTTGATCAGCTCCCCTTGGCGTAAAAGAAAAGATTATTTTCTGTCATTTGTAATATAAACTCAAATTATAATAAGGTATCTTTTAATGAAGTAAAATATTTTCCCGTATTCATATGTGCAGCGTATAGGTTACAATTGCGCATTAGCAAATCCCGGTCACCGGTAAGTTTTTGAACCCAATGTAAAGCGTAGGAGAAAATACAGAAATGATTTCCATTGGTTGATATATTTGTTGTTTCTAAATATAGCACCAAGCAAGCTTTTGGGTAATAGTGGCAAAGAAATTCTGAAGTCACCTATGCGCTCATAATAATGTAAAAATGCGCAATTAAAATAACGTTAAAAAAGCACCCCCCTTTTTTCGACCAAAAATTACGCCCATAAACGCCGCACGAACCCCAATTTTTTATCGGCTAAAAATAAACATATGCATGTCAACACAAAGGTTCTGTGCCAAAGAAATGAAAATTCGGGTAAGATCTATTTTTAAAAAAATCGAAAACCAGGGTACCCCCCTATGGAAAATGCATTGTAAATCAATACGCTATTGTAACCTAGACGAAAAATGATTTTTTACAATGCACCCTTTGGTTTGAAACTTTAATCGTTTTGAAAGTGAAAGTTCTATATAAAAACAAGTATTATGACACTCGATCTAAATTTAGACTCCAAAAACCAGACTATAGTCTGTTTCTTTTTTCTACATTAATGAAAATGAAGAGAAAATCGGATGGACACTAAGAATATTTGATAAATCATTATTGCTTCAATAAATGTCGGAACTGTTTTTTGTTTTATTTTGCATATACAAATACCAAACTTTTAAACACTTTTAAAAATTTTAAATTGGATTTGAAGTAAGAACATGACTGAAATTTTGGTTCGTGAAAATTGTCATTTTTACGAAAAATGGGTGTAACACAAAGAATGCAAGCAAAAATATTAATCATGCTGTAAAGTATCACAAACTGTAACCAAGGTCTTGTTTAGATAGAGAAGTAATTATAAATGCCAAAATAGGTCGGATTTTGGGTGATTTTACTAGGTTATAGTCTGTTTCAAAATATGCCATTTTTCAAATTGCGAAAAATTATATTTATTTTATTATTCAAACCAGTCTTTTGAAGTAAACACTCAAAAGCAGAATTCAAACTATGCCCGTTCTTTTGAGTACATATACATCTTCCAAAAAATCGGCAACAATTTTTACGGCAAGTTAAAACATCTTTGTGAAATACCGTATTTCCTCAAACAACCCTTCAAATTTTTTCGACCTTTTCAAGAAGGGGGTACCTCTCTTTGATCAGCTCCCCTTGGCGTAAAAGAAAAGATTATTTTCTGTCATTTGTAATATAAACTCAAATTATAATAAGGTATCTTTTAATGAAGTAAAATATTTTCCCGTATTCATATGTGCAGCGTAGACGAAAAATGATTTTTTACAATGCACCCTTTGGTTTGAAACTTTAATCGTTTTGAAAGTGAAAGTTCTATATAAAAACAAGTATTATGACACTCGATCTAAATTTAGACTCCAAAAACCAGACTATAGTCTGTTTCTTTTTTCTACATTAATGAAAATGAAGAGAAAATCGGATGGACACTAAGAATATTTGATAAATCATTATTGCTTCAATAAATGTCGGAACTGTTTTTTGTTTTATTTTGCATATACAAATACCAAACTTTTAAACACTTTTAAAAATTTTAAATTGGATTTGAAGTAAGAACATGACTGAAATTTTGGTTCGTGAAAATTGTCATTTTTACGAAAAATGGGTGTAACACAAAGAATGCAAGCAAAAATATTAATCATGCTGTAAAGTATCACAAACTGTAACCAAGGTCTTGTTTAGATAGAGAAGTAATTATAAATGCCAAAATAGGTCGGATTTTGGGTGATTTTACTAGGTTATAGTCTGTTTCAAAATATGCCATTTTTCAAATTGCGAAAAATTATATTTATTTTATTATTCAAACCAGTCTTTTGAAGTAAACACTCAAAAGCAGAATTCAAACTATGCCCGTTCTTTTGAGTACATATACATCTTCCAAAAAATCGGCAACAATTTTTACGGCAAGTTAAAACATCTTTGTGAAATACCGTATTTCCTCAAACAACCCTTCAAATTTTTTCGACCTTTTCAAGAAGGGGGTACCTCTCTTTGATCAGCTCCCCTTGGCGTAAAAGAAAAGATTATTTTCTGTCATTTGTAATATAAACTCAAATTATAATAAGGTATCTTTTAATGAAGTAAAATATTTTCCCGTATTCATATGTGCAGCGTATAGGTTACAATTGCGCATTAGCAAATCCCGGTCACCGGTAAGTTTTTGAACCCAATGTAAAGCGTAGGAGAAAATACAGAAATGATTTCCATTGGTTGATATATTTGTTGTTTCTAAATATAGCACCAAGCAAGCTTTTGGGTAATAGTGGCAAAGAAATTCTGAAGTCACCTATGCGCTCATAATAATGTAAAAATGCGCAATTAAAATAACGTTAAAAAAGCACCCCCCTTTTTTCGACCAAAAATTACGCCCATAAACGCCGCACGAACCCCAATTTTTTATCGGCTAAAAATAAACATATGCATGTCAACACAAAGGTTCTGTGCCAAAGAAATGAAAATTCGGGTAAGATCTATTTTTAAAAAAATCGAAAACCAGGGTACCCCCCTATGGAAAATGCATTGTAAATCAATACGCTATTGTAACCTAGACGAAAAATGATTTTTTACAATGCACCCTTTGGTTTGAAACTTTAATCGTTTTGAAAGTGAAAGTTCTATATAAAAACAAGTATTATGACACTCGATCTAAATTTAGACTCCAAAAACCAGACTATAGTCTGTTTCTTTTTTCTACATTAATGAAAATGAAGAGAAAATCGGATGGACACTAAGAATATTTGATAAATCATTATTGCTTCAATAAATGTCGGAACTGTTTTTTGTTTTATTTTGCATATACAAATACCAAACTTTTAAACACTTTTAAAAATTTTAAATTGGATTTGAAGTAAGAACATGACTGAAATTTTGGTTCGTGAAAATTGTCATTTTTACGAAAAATGGGTGTAACACAAAGAATGCAAGCAAAAATATTAATCATGCTGTAAAGTATCACAAACTGTAACCAAGGTCTTGTTTAGATAGAGAAGTAATTATAAATGCCAAAATAGGTCGGATTTTGGGTGATTTTACTAGGTTATAGTCTGTTTCAAAATATGCCATTTTTCAAATTGCGAAAAATTATATTTATTTTATTATTCAAACCAGTCTTTTGAAGTAAACACTCAAAAGCAGAATTCAAACTATGCCCGTTCTTTTGAGTACATATACATCTTCCAAAAAATCGGCAACAATTTTTACGGCAAGTTAAAACATCTTTGTGAAATACCGTATTTCCTCAAACAACCCTTCAAATTTTTTCGACCTTTTCAAGAAGGGGGTACCTCTCTTTGATCAGCTCCCCTTGGCGTAAAAGAAAAGATTATTTTCTGTCATTTGTAATATAAACTCAAATTATAATAAGGTATCTTTTAATGAAGTAAAATATTTTCCCGTATTCATATGTGCAGCGTATAGGTTACAATTGCGCATTAGCAAATCCCGGTCACCGGTAAGTTTTTGAACCCAATGTAAAGCGTAGGAGAAAATACAGAAATGATTTCCATTGGTTGATATATTTGTTGTTTCTAAATATAGCACCAAGCAAGCTTTTGGGTAATAGTGGCAAAGAAATTCTGAAGTCACCTATGCGCTCATAATAATGTAAAAATGCGCAATTAAAATAACGTTAAAAAAGCACCCCCCTTTTTTCGACCAAAAATTACGCCCATAAACGCCGCACGAACCCCAATTTTTTATCGGCTAAAAATAAACATATGCATGTCAACACAAAGGTTCTGTGCCAAAGAAATGAAAATTCGGGTAAGATCTATTTTTAAAAAAATCGAAAACCAGGGTACCCCCCTATGGAAAATGCATTGTAAATCAATACGCTATTGTAACCTTGCGACAGGTTGGATCATAACCTGGATCAAAACGTTTTTTTTAACAGGCTCTTAATTTATAACTCATCATTGGGATCTGTTCTAAGGTAAATATTTGTTGCATCGATCTAATCTTTATTGAACGGTAAATGCGGTAAAATGAAAGTGCCACGCCCCCTTTTACAAGTTGAAACATAACCTGGATTACAACGATTTATACAGGCACTTGATTTAAAACTAATCCTGCAAATTTGTTCTAAGGTAAATATTTGTTGTATTGTTGTTATCTTCATTGAAAAACTAGATGCAGTAAAATGAAAGTGCCACGCCCCCTTTTATAAGAGGGGCACATCTCTGAATTTGGGCATGTGCATTAAAAAGCATACAGGCATAGTAGTAAAGATACAAGCAGAATATTCATATTGCTTCATTGAACAACAATTTGTCTTTATCCTTTTTTTGGAAAAGTTAAATGAATGTAAAATCAACCCAAATGGAATAAACAGTAGACTAAATAAGACATTGATGTATGTCTGTGATGGGAAAGACAGCCAACAGTGTTTCTCACTCATTTTTATGAATTCTTTTTTTAATATTTTTTTTTTTTAAATTGGTGCTTAAATTCCAATTAATATTCTGAAAAAAAAGTTAACCAGACCAATAATTGTATATTTTAAGATGTCTTTTATTTTTACCTCTATATATTCTTCTATATCATCATAACGAATACAAATATGAATACGAATACGAATCTTTATTGTCATTAAACTTTTATACAGTTTGTGACACATAAACATAACACTAATAATGAATCCTTTTTCAATATTCTTTTTTTATTTCCAGACACTCTTATTCCTTCTCAGATGAGTGACAACAGTACATGTATATCTATTGAAGGTCTACCAAACGAATTGTTGCTTTACATATTTTCCTACTGTTCGCCTGACTCAATAAACAACCTTACGCAAGTGTGCAAACGATGGAAAGACTTGATTTGTCATTCAGAGTTCCTATGGAAGGGAATGTGTATTTCATTACATGAATGCAAAAGGCTAATTCAGGTGGATAGAGAATTAGGACATTCATGGCAGGTAAGTTCATGGACAAACTATTGATTTATCACATACATTATAGTTGCTTTTTTAAAGTAATTGAAATTTTAGATTAATATTATAACTCAAGCTATTTACCACATTTAAAAACAATATAAAAAAACACAAAATATAGATGCATTTTGTATAATTTTGGCCTTACAACATTTGGTTCTATTATCTCTTGTGAATATGTTTTTTTTTAAATCTCATTTGATCTATTTTCTGCACTTTGTTGTATACATGTATGTGTCTGAAATAGTGACATAACATTTCATGTGTGCTCTTATAGCCGTTTCAATTGACCATGTAGCCCCTGGCTTAGCTAATTTAATAGGTAACATTGCTAGTAAGGTAAATGAAGCATGAGTGTGTATTGGGATGATCAATAAACATTGCCAACTACTCAAACTAAAGTTGCTTGGGGCAGAATTTACCTATAAATTGAAACAGCTGTAATAACATGTTAAAACCTGGGTACTTATTTTAATTACTTAAATTACAACAAGGAATGATGTTTTGTCAATACAGTTTCATGTCAATTGCCAGTGATTTTAAATCCAATGGTTGATAAATAACAGCTTATTTCCATAACCTTTCCTTGTCTTTTGACAGTTGAAAGTTTATTCAAAACAAATTCTACATACAAGATGTAGATAAAAAAATCCTTGGAATGTTCATTAAAATCAAACAAAGAATGTTTTATATGTATATTAATGATAGTCATCATAAATTAACAATCACAATGTTTTTGCACAAAAAAAAATTTATAATATTTACATTAATATAATTTGCACACAAAAAAAATTTAAAATATTTACATTAATATATCAAACATAAATTGAGTGTCTGTATGACAATGCAATGCTACTTTCATAACCTGTTACACTTTCGTACATTAACATTTATCCTGTTATATTTTAGGAAACATTCCAACAGAATTATAAAGTAAACCAGGTGAAGTCAGCCTGGAAGCGTGGAGAACTGAGTAAACCAAGCTGTTACCATGCACTACCACCTAAACCATTCTGTAAGATGGATGAAGAAAGCTGGGGTGAAATATTCCAAATGGAACTGGACCGAAGTTAATGTGTTTGTCAGGGAAAATATTGGTCAAAATTATTCTGTATTCATGAAAAGAATACTGTCAACGTGAAAATTTTCATGGGGTGTTATTTTTTTCTTTTTTGTTTTACTAACCTTTCACATGGGGGATAAATTTGCAATATTTCTGACTACAAATGTATTCATATTCTTTAGTCAAAGAATTATTCATTTGCATGGGGGATATTTTGCGGTTTTCAATGTTTACATTAATATAAAAACATACTGGAATATGTTTTATAAGTTGAAGTTACTTAACTTCAACAGAAACATTTGTTACCAATATAAATTGCAATGTAGTTAGTTTAATTGTATTTTTAGTTTTAGATTATTCTAACTCCTAAAAATGTTATTTTATGTAGTTCAGATTAATTATATTTTTAGTTTTAGTTTTAAGATTATTTTTTCATACTCCTAAAAATGTTATTTTACACATATACTAGTCTTTTCCTATTTTGTTATCATGATAATTGGGTGTGAGTTTGTGATCCTTTGATTTATAATGTTATTTTGTTTGTTAGTGAGAATGTTTTCTTTTATTCCTTTTTACAAGTAACTTTTTATCAGAGTTTCGATTTTTATAATTATTAAATGTTATACACAAATTTAAAATTTCTTTATTCATAATTCTTTTAAGATCCAGAAAAATTTGAAAAACCAAAATAATTTAACACTTCTTTTCAGTAATATTGTTTTACTAGATCTTTTCTCAACATGTAACAATTTAAAGATACAGAAAAAAAATTAACTGCAAAATATTTTTTTAACACTGACAGTGAAAGTGCTTTAATAGGGCAATAATTTTATTATAAATATAATACATACAGCTGGTCTGCTTGTGTAATACTTTATTATATTAATACTTTTCTACTGAATTTTATGTATTTTTTTATTTATTTTAGTTCTTTGATTTTGTTGTGATTTGCTCATCTTTGGCTGTGTTTGTAAATAAATGATAGTAAATATGTTTCTATAACTTTTAGAAATAAAAATGTGTTTACATGACTCGAGTTTCCACACAAAACAATACACACTCATAACTTTACTCCATATCTAATTTACCATATGTTTTAAACTTTTGCAATGTAATAATGTTAATTAAAAAAATATACAGACATATACATATACATGTATAATAAAAAAGAACAGTCAAATAGAGATATAGTAGGTAATGTTTTGACTTCACCAACAAAAAAGCATAAAAAGGAAAAGAATTACTCATTATATTAATATGATACTGTACATTGCAGTTTGTTATAAGATTATAAATCAAGTATGCCTCTAACATAATATAACTAGTTAAAACAAATGTACATTGTATATAAGACAAAGGAACAAAGCAGAGAAGGGGTATCAAATTGAAATTTCAACAGAACAGTATCCCATTAATGGTAACAAAATAATTCATAAAACATTTTTCATTATTTTAAAATTCAATATAATTTTGGAATACTATAAATGAGCTCACAAAACTATACCACTGCTTTCTATTGCTCTATCTTGGAAAAAAAATCTCAAAGGTCCAATTATTTCCCCTGAATGATATTCAAGAGCAATGAATTTTCATCATACATGTATATATCTTTATATGATGTACTGCCTTCATGTAAAGTTTTTCTAAATCCACCAAGCAGTTAAGGAAGAGATGATGTTACTAGATATGGAGACAAATGGACAGACAGGATGATTTCTTTTAACTGTGGTTTCATTTTTATTCGTGGGGTATCAATTTTATGATTTTTGTGGGTGGCCTTTAACCACAAAAATTGATGCCCCACGAAAAGGGAATTTTACTTTGATCTGTATGCTGCAGTCTTCAAAGCCATGTATTTAAGAATCAACGAACTGAACTACGAAAATTTGTACCCAGGAAAATAAATGAATCTACAGTTCCACATACTTTTTTGCAGTGTACACATACTTATCTAAAAGGCTGTGGCTATTCGACCATTGATAGGCTATTCAACCGGACTTATTAAATTAACTTGATTTGATCTTTAATTATATTCTATCCAACATTCAAAGCCGATAAATGTAACTAAACATAGTATTTTATCTTGTAATATTTTTGGCTTCTGTTTTTGTTTTATCAAATCTAATGTTCTACCGGTTTTCCAAGTTTTTTACTCCTAGCGTGTCTGATGAAGGTTAATCCAGAAAAGCGCTTCACACGCAGTGAAATTTTACATTGTACATTTATCAAAATCATTTCAATATGTGGATTGTGTCTTTTTGGCACATATTCCATATTCTTTCGTTTTTAATATTAGTCATAAAAGCATAAATAGACAACTTGTGACATGAAGAAAAGTTGACTCTCAGTTAAAATGAGTTTTTTTTCGTATAAACTTAAAAAGTTATTTAAGATTTAAAAACTAACTTGGATATATTTTCAGATTTTTATCTCGGTTTCTGAATGAAAACAATATTTGCTGATGTTTTTTTTTATGTTTTGGGTTTTTTCCTTTGTTTCGTTTATTTTTTTTGTTTTGTTTCAGTTGTTTTTGTCTATTTTTGTTGGAATTCTGCGCTGGGTTCCACTTCGACATATGCTATAAGGTGTATTGTTCTATGCCCTTCATATTCATTTTGTGTCTTTCAGATATATGGCCTCTGATGAACCTTGAATATAGACAATTGGCAGGAGTAGCAAAACTTTGTTGTAACTTTTATTGTTCACATAACCAAAGCTCCCTTAAATTATTTAAATGACCATTAGACCGATCATGTTAATTGGGCACAGATATACGTTTTATTTTGAAACAGGGAAATTTGGAAGGAAATATTGTGTTTATACTAACTAAGTTAATCTTCTGATTTTCTTTCTTGGCTTATGCCATGTTTCTTTGTTTTTTCCTCATTGGTTATTCAGTGAAAACTTCTCAAGGATAACTTTCAACAGTATATAATCTATTCATCACAATTTGTAGACAATGGTTTCAACGACCAAACATTCCGTAAAAGAGCTAAATCAACTGATACCAAGTTAAGACGTATGTAAACTGGGTACAACCATAGATAGACCTGTATATTAAAATGATTTTCAATTAATTAATTTTCAATATCTGAATATATAAATTAAAGAAATTTTGACAATACATTAACTATGATCCTATTTTTAATAAAAGACAAAAAAACAAAAACAAAGACGATCCAACTATCATACAAAGCTATTTTTTTTAAATTAGGATAAAATCCGATTGAATAGCAAATCCGTTTCGGAAAGGCTATTCAACCGGGCCTGGTCGAATAGAACGTGGGGCTATTCAACCGGGTCCGGTCGAATAACCCCACGTTCTAACTAAAATTGGTGTCACACAAATAATGAATGCTTGATCACCATAAAAATAAGTTTGTATACTAAAAATAAAATTGAAAAAGTTTATATCAGTATACCAACTCTGGCTACTTATAAAGTAATAAACCAATTACATACATCAAAATTTATGAATTTTATACCCTTGTACCACTCTTTCTCTCTCTGTTTTCAAACCTCCTTTAATGATTCAATAGGTTCTCCTATGATTGGCACACATGGCACACAATGCAATTTGGGTTCAAAATGATATATTATACCCATTACCATATCCAACATACACCAAAGGACTTCACAAGGGATTGAACTGTCATATTTTTCTTTTAGATCTTGGCTTCCTTCTTTGAGATCAACAGTAATTATAAAAAATTCCTACACGAGTCCTGTGTTATCTAGACTTTGCCTGGTTTGTATAAGGTAACAAGTCTTTCATAGGAAACCCATGTAACACTAGTAAAATGATAAACATAGCAATAACAGGAGTCACTAGTAACCATTGGAGGTCCTCCATTATCAAACGGTTAAATCTGAAAAATGTGAAAATAAAGATTTGATCAGTAATTCACATGTATGCTGAAAAGGTGCAAACAAATTTCAAGATGGGGACAAAAAATAATAATGACTGAAAAGAACACATTATGTAACAATGCTACAAATTTTAATTTAATTTAATCTAATGTCAGCAAG
Organism: Arcuatula senhousia; assembly: GCA_963971305.1. Lineage (NCBI taxonomy): Eukaryota > Metazoa > Mollusca > Bivalvia > Mytilida > Mytilidae > Arcuatula > Arcuatula senhousia. The sequence continues at coordinate 55,808,811 of OZ020304.1, forward strand.
AAACCAAATGATGTTGCCATCCACTATCCAACAATATAACAGCTGTTCAACTTTGATGCATCTTAAGCCATAATAAAATTATTCCTGTATGCTCAACCCAATATCTTGAAAATATCGTGCAAGGCTGGCAAATTTTATTATTTATTTTTTCCCATTTTTATAAAATTTTCTCTCATTTTGAGGGAAATTGACCCAAATTTAAGATCATTTGACCAAAACATCATAATTAAATTTCTATAGGAGCTGAAAAATTACAGTCGAGAGGGTTAGAATCTAGGACATTTTTTTATAATGGCATAAACTGATAAAACCCAATTAATATAAAGAAGAAATAAGTCCATGTGACACAGATGCACCTTTGCAGGGCCTCAAAAAGGAAGAAGAAGTCAGACAGGTCTGACAGTTGCTAAGGATGAACAGTTCATCCTACTGAACCATATGCAAAATTTCAAATCATTCCTATGTACAGTTTCTGGGAAAAGCTTGATGGAAATTCAGACGTACAGAACCCCAGACATGAGTAAAACTAATTGTATCCAACATGACATGATGTCATTGAGGAATGAAAATATATTAAGAAATTAATATATGTTTCCGTAAATACCTTTCTTCAGTGTGAGATGACAAGGTTGAGGAGCGAGCACGTGCAGCGATCTTACAATGGTCAATTAACCAATATAAATCATTGGTACTGATATTGATTGATGATGTAGACTAATGAATTGCAATGTTATTTAAAACTTTCTGTTTTAAGAATGAAGTTACCTAAGGTTTCAGTATATAAAAATTGGATTTTTACGGAAGAAATAGGTACTTACACACGTTCTTGGAAAGCCGGCAAATGATCTTTCATTGGTGATAGAATTTTTGGGGTCTTTGGCTCTTTCTACTGCGCTCTACTTGCAACAAGACTAAAAAATTCTATCATTTGTGAAAGATCAGCCCGTCTTTTCCAAGAACTTATGTAAGAACTTATCAATCTTTTTTAATGATGCTGAATTGAAAATGTACAAATAAATTAATGTCTGATTGTTTGATGAAAGTCGCCAAACCCCATACATTTCTTTATTAGTCCTAGTATAAATGTACCTTATTGAGTATGTATCTTGAGCTATAATCCCATGTTTGTTTCTAAGGACCACAATGACCTGCCCATGGCTGGGTTCATTGTGTGCTGGTACTTTTATTCCATAGGAACCTGGCTGAGCATGACTAGTGTTGTAAAGTAGTAAAGCTCCAAAGTATACCTGTGCAATGAAAAAAAAACAGCATAAAATGACTGGCTCAATACAACTTGTAAAATATAATTTTATTAAGCAAGATTTCCTATCTAGTTTTACTAATCTGATATACATTACCATACAAAAAACATAGGTTTTTAAAGAATATCAAATTTAATGTTGTTTAGTGTTATGCTAAAGTGTAATAGCTCTTTTTTAGAACAGTTACATGTTTTGTGATATTACTAAACAATTTAGTGGTGTTTTATATCAATGAAGTTATATCTTATGACATTTAATATATAGAATATAGGTCTTTTGAATCTTGAGATCGAGTTTATCACTGGTTTATAGTGAACCTGAAAAGTCCAATATTATCTTTATCCTTAATCCCAAAGCAACAAAATGTGATTTTTTTCGTTAAAAGTTTTTTTTCTATGTTATTTTCTAAAGGAACTTTTTTCGTGTGCCGACTGATAAAACATGTGCTACGTCACCTACTGACACGATAAATTTGATGATACACACATGTTCATGATACAGGGTTTATCAGTGGCAAACATCAAAGGAAAAATGTAATGAATATCAATAAAAACACTTTACCCTGACTTCATAAGGTCCTGCTTTGGTAGATTTATCACTTATTTCATACTCCAGATAGAAATCTGATCCTGTAACTTCCTCTTCAAATCGACTAAACTCAGTAATGTATAGGTTTGGCTGGAACAAAGAAAAATGTTTTAAGTTACTTTAACACAATAGCAAATACAATGTATTCAAAATACAGTTGATGTTTGAGTTTATATTTGTTAAACCAATCACATTTTCCTGTCAAACCAATCATTTTTTTCAAGTCTGGTATTATTTTAGAAGTTTTGTCATATTTGCTGGTTGATTACGATTTAACGAGGAGAACTTTTATTCAGAAAATGAATGCTATCTTTTGTGCACTATCCTATTTTGTTCTTCACAAACCAAATAGAAAAGAGGTCGAAATTGAACAGTGTATAGCATAAATTATGTATTACCTTAATATATCCATATATAAAATCATTTGGACTTTTAGTTTCACTTCTCAGGCTAAACTTAGATTTCTCCTTAAGTTTTTCTTCATCAATAAAGATGTCTCTTGTCTGGTCTGCAGGATTTCCCAAACACATCAGGGCACCATCATTTGTGGCTATTAATACCTCCAATCCAGGAGAGCTTTCAGATAGATCTGAGGACAGTAATTGAACAAGGGTGGTCTCCCCAAGTGGAAACTTGGATTTACAATTCTGATTTACTGATATAATGTGAAGATTACCATCATCTGTCAAAATCAGCTGGAAAAGAGTTAGAAAAAAGTGTTGATGTAAATTAATCTGTCCATATACCTCCATTAAAACCCACTGATAGAATGAGTATTTTATCTAAAAATGAAAGAACCTTAGTGAGCATACCCCACGTGTCCACATAATGGACAGAGAAAGTCAGAGTTGTTGTCTTTCCAAGCCGGCTTGTTAAACAGGAGGTAACTGATCGACAGACCTGAAAATGTATCCCACCATATGATTAATAGTTACTGAGAAATCTGTGACGAAAATTTTCAACCCTGAAAATTAAGTGAAAAAAGTCTAAGTCAGCTCTTAAAACAGGAAGTAGATGATCGACAGACCTGAAAAGGAATCCCACCATATGGGACCCCTACCCAAAGCTATATACCAAATATCAAATACCTACAATTAATAGTTGCTGAGAAATCTTTTACGATAATTTTCAACCCTGAAAATTTAGTGAAAAAAGTGTAAGTCGGCTCGTTAAACAGGAAATAGATGATCGACAGACCTGAAAAGGTATCCCACCATATGGGACCCCCACCTGAAGCTACATACCAGATATCAAAAGCCTAGGATTAATAATAGCTTAGATATCTTTTACGAAAATTTTGATCACAGACAGACGGATGGACGGACAGACGGACCAGTCAAAAACATTGTACCCTTCGCAACTTCGTTGCATGGGGTATAATTAGTAACTAAAGTACAAGAAATGATAAGAGCCCAATTTTGCCTCCAAATTTTGAAATTATTAAAATAAGCAGGAAATATGCAATATATATCAAATTAGTTAAACTTTTACTATATCAGCATGATTTTGTTTAAAGTTGTCCAATGTAATGATAAGATAATTACCTTCAAAAGTGGCCTAAAAATTGTAACTTGTTGAAAAACTCTCAAAAACATGCAAATTCTGAGTGGTTTTTGGCACATTTAACTATGAACCACACAAAGTACCACTAAAATAATTTGTGTAAATGATAATTTTTATTACAGAAACTAGCCACAATTTTTTTTGGTGGTACTCTGTGTGGCTATATTTCATGACAGAACAAATTTAAAGCAGTCTATAAAACTAAAATTTTTGTCAAGTTAAAAAAAAAGCGGGAGATTAAACAATAAGTTAGGAGAACAGTAGATGGTAAAATAAAGAAGGAATATGTCTATGGGACATGGATGCCCCCCACTGGCCCAAAACAGAAACTAGAAGTTTGACAGGTCTGAAAGTCGCTTAGGACGTACAGTTTGTCATACTGAACCATCCTACCATGTTTCAAATCATTCTCATATATGGTTCCTGAGAAAAGCTTGACAAAAATTTTCAGTAATGTTCACATATTTTCACATCAGCACAAGTTCCTAACAGGAAGTAGATACCCATCAAGTCCGAAACTCCCTATGGTTGTACAGTTTGTCATACTAAACAATCCTAACAAGTTTTGAATCATTCTCATGTGAGGTTGCTGAAAAAAGCTTGACGAAAATTTTCAGTCTTGTTCACATATTTTCACATCGGCCTAAGTCCCAAACAGGAAGTAGATGTCTGACAGGTCTGAAAATCACTTAGGACGTACAGTTTGTCATACTGAACCACCCTACCAAGTTTCAAATCATTCTCATGTACAGTTTCTGAGTAAAGCTTGACGGAAATTTTCATAGTCAAGTTCACATATTTTCAAATCGACCTAGACTCAAAACAGGAAGTAGATGTCCAACAGGTCTGAAAATTGCTCTCGTGTACGGACACGAGTTAACTTAATGCCCCCTGACATGTCATCGCAGGGGCATAAAAATTTGGTAGATTTTGACTTCCGATGGGAGTATCATGGGTATGACACATTTACAAACAAGCAACAAACAATCATAAAGCCATACAGGGTGGTTAGATTAAATAGTCAAGGAATTTAAAATACCTGGAGGAATTTTTAATCTTTGGCTGGTAACTGACAAAAGGTATTTCATACAGCAAACTACAATGGTGGTTTTCCATGTAAGCCTATGTCCCCTGCATTTTGATATATTCCGTACACAGGAAGTTGATGAATTTTGGGCATAAAATCCCATTACAACATATACTACTATAGAAAGAAGCTACGTGCCAAATATCAAGAGACTGTGACATGAAGTTGCCCAGAAAAATGTGTTCAAAATTTTTGTGATGTGCCAGGATGATGCAGCAAGAGAACAGATAGTGTCCAAGTAACTTCTATATGTCGCTTTGCAACACGTTGCCGGGGACATAATTACAAAGTGGGAACTGAAGCATCTCCTGGGCAGTAATTTACAAAAGTGTGGAATTTAAACCAGCACCTTGGACCATTTGGCTGCCCAGAACAAATCTATCATGGAAGAAAGAAATTAAAGCAAAGGTTAGCATCATATAATCAAAACCTTCTGACATTATTAATATCCTTTTACCACATTTCAAATCTGTTATATTACTAACTGTATAATACACTTTATAAATATACTTTACCATGTCTGGAGTATCATGCTTTGTTGAAAACTTGGTTATCAAAATGTTAGATACAATCTTCTGTCCCAGCTTGATTGGCCAATTTGGTAGTACCACACCATTGGATCCATCTAATGCATAGATATCACTGCAAACAAAGTTTATTATATATATCATTGTAAATAAGAAATCTAAGCTAGTTGAATATATATGTAATTAACGGTAATTTTCAAGTTAAAAGTAAGATATTGTTTAAAAACAAAAATGGTCATTATTTGATTAACAGAAAGAGGGTGAGCAATTGCACTGGAATAAAATACCATGATATGGGACACATACTGATGCTGCATACAAACTTTTATAAGAAAGAACATGAAGTTTGAAAAACCACTATGAAAATATTTTCCAGATCCATATTTACCATCTTATATCATTTTGTCATAATCTTTATTTGAGTACTTATAGTTCAGAAACATAAATTGAAATTATAAAGCAAACTACACTGAGTTATCAAAATTACACCATCAATTATATGTGTTCATATTCCTTAAATCTATCTGCATCAAAATGTATAAATAAGTACAAACCCTGTAGTAGTAGTGGTGAGGACATCTAGAACATTATCATTGTTGACATCAAACAACCGACTTCCATCAGAGGAGGCTCCTGAGATCTGGGACTCCCATACAATTTTACCCTCGGTATTGTAGCATGTAACATCTCCATTGATATCGGTAGCAATCACCTCTAAAATGTCATCACTGTTCAAATCAGCTACAGATAACTGTAAAAAATCAAAGAATTTTTTTTTTGATTACTTGGAAAATGGAAATTAATTACATTCTGTGAATGCTTTAAAATTTCAGAGGTCAGGTACTTTCTAATCATTTTCCATAAAATTTTTACACTTCAAACCAATCATATAATTGCAGGATAAAAATTACTCCAATACCTATGATTTTTTTTATAACTGAAGATAAAAGAGGCTGCAGAAAAGCAAACATCAGGTAAAAACTTGCTTCTTCTAATGCTGTGACCTTTAAATGAACATATGCTAAATATAAGGAGGTTTCATGTAACAAGTATGTGTTAGAAAAAAACATGATGCCCAAACCTCCCAATAACCCTTCCCTTTGTGGCAAAGTAACTTTAACTTTAAGATGGCACATGTAGGACTTGTTTCTGGCAAAAGGCGTACGCCGAATGCCGGCGGCTTACCGGCTAATCGCTTGTTACTGGCTGATTTTTTTACTGCACATGCGCGGCATATGCCGCTATCAGCCGGTAAATTTTGACTGGCTAGAAGCGGCGCAAGATGGCCGCAAGATACTAGAATTGTTGCAAAACAGTTTTAAATTAAAATATGGTGCAAAAGATGTTAATTTTATCATAATAAAGGCATTGCCCTAAAAATTCGCGTGGATAAAATTTAATTTATTCCATTTAAAAGTTGATTTGGGTGGATGGTATGAGATAATTAGGGTCGATGGGACAACATAATTAGTGTCGATATGATGGTTATTTTTGGAAAACTACCGGCAAATCAGCCGTTGCACTTGCTTTTGGCGTACGCCGGTCACATGATCGGCGCATGACCGGCTTACTCGAAACAAGTTGGACCCATGACAAACAGACTTGAATATCATATTCCCTTTAACTTTCTTACTATTCTTAGGAGCATGGAAGTATTAAATTGACAGGAATTCCAACAATAAATTAACACAATTAATTTCCCACTATTTATCTGTAGATGATAAAGATACCGACTCAGTTTATCAAGTAGGCGATAACACGTTTGAAGACGGTCTGCGTTTCCGCCACCAATTTTGAAGAAAAAAACATCACGTGGGTTTACTATCGGTGGCCTTTATCAGTAACACTATCAATAAGGATACGGGACCACCTGTGGTTCCCTTGTCATGCAATTACCTGGTTGAAACGGCTTCTACTACTTATTCAAAAGTAAAGATTGAAAAAATGATAAAAATCGGTCAACATTGAACAAAGTTATGGCACTATGAAGATAAAGAATCTGCTCAATTATTGATTATTTGAAGAAAGTGCAATTTTTTAAAACTGTGATTACTTTTACATCTGTTCTTTTCTGATTATGAAAATATTATGGTCTTCAAAAGGAAAGAGTTTTCTTCTTTGTGGTATGTGTCGTTACTGTGTAAGATGTTGTAGGATACTCCAAAAACTAAGAAAAAGTGAAAGAAATTTATCATGACATGCAGAAATTTTTGTAATTTTTGTAGTTATTACACTGAATATAACACAAAAAATAAACCCGCACCATGTTCTGATTTTACAAAATTCCAATTATTATCTATAAAAAAGAAATCATAAACTAAATTGTTGTATATATTATTTATTATGGCTCAAATGTCTCTACGTTTCGGCTATTCAGCCTTCATCGGGAGTGGAAAAGTCCTGGTCAAGTTACACCATCTTGATTTCTCATCATCATCTCCAACAATAACATCGTCAAGGTGAGTGACGTCATAGGCGACGTTGTGGCAAAGTATGACGTCCAGAATTGTGCCAAAAGTCATTAATACTCATTCCAAAGTATTCCTAGGGTTTTCTTTATGTTTGCTCCATTCGGCGTTTCTGTTTGAAGATCTTCTATCCATTTAAGTTCTTTAATTTGTCTATAGTACTTGGATTTGTGTATGCACTTTTCCAGCAGTACAAATTCTACATCTTCTTTGGAATGATTCCCCTCGTTGAAATGTTGGGCTACACTCTTTTTCTGTCTCTTTAATCTGATGTCGTCAAGGTGTTCTCGAAGTCTATCTTTCGCTGTCCGCTCTGTCTCTCCAACATACACAACCTTGTTGCAAGTATTACAAAATATACCATATATCAAATTTTTCGTGCTGCATCCGAAAAAGTTCTGTTGGTTAATAGCTTTTCCATTTACAATAAAATTGTTTTGTTTTGTAAGTTTTTCACAAACTTCACAGTCTTTATTGCACTTGTGAACATTCCTATTCCCAATCTGACTTTTTGCAATCCTATTAAGTTTTCCGTGAACCAAGATATCACCAAGGTTTTGATCTCTCTTGAATGCCAGGATTGGTGGACTTTTAAATGCTGGTATGTTCCTTAATCTTTCTGATTTGCTCAAAATGCCCTGATGTTTTCTCACTATGTTACCTATGTCAGGGAGTTGTTTGCTAAATGTGACCACTAGTGGTATTCTACTTGTTTTCTTGTCTTTCCTAGTTTTGTATTGCAATAAATCTTTTCTTTCTAGTTTATCTACACGTTCTAATTGTTGTTCAATGAATTTTGAACTGTACCCTCTTTTTCTGAGCTGACTCTTAAGTTCTTTCCTGTGTTTTAAATAATCGTCCTCATCGCTGCAGATGCGCTTAAGCCTAATTCCAAGACCGTATGGAATTGCCCTTTTTGTACTTGTTGGGTGGCATGATTTTACATCAACATATAAATGCTTGTCTGTTGGTTTGACGTACAAGTCAGTCTTTAAACGTCCTTGTTTAAAGCTTACTAAAGTATCCAGAAATTCAATTTTTGTATTGCTCCAACGTAACTCTACTTTTATATTTTCGTGGATAGAATTCGCATGTTCCTGGAACTTCTTCAATTCTTCTATGCCATGCGTCCATATACCAAAACCGTCATCTATGAAACGTTTGTAAAAAACTGGTATTTTATCTGCATCCATGAGCTTTTCATCCCATTTTCTCATATATGCACATGCAAAATTCTTCCCCAATTTCGAACCTATGCGAAAAGATGCCCGATTTTCTTCCTACTTCTGTCATACTTTCACCAAGAGGGTTAATTAATAGGCTAATAAATAATTCTCAAACAAAAGACACTTGAGAACAAAAATGTAAAGAAATTTGACAAAATGTATCAGATTTTATCAAAAGAATGACAACACACAATGAATTAAAAAGGTAAAATGAAGAGTACAATAGCAACAAATTTCTTTAAATTTATTAAAGCTGTTGTTTACTTAGTCAATACACAGAGTCAATACATGCAAATTGTTCTAATACATATTCATATTTTACTACTTTCATTCTTTTTTCAAAAATCAATAGATATACTCTATTTGTGCGGCCATAATTTTTCGATAATAAAACCATGCACACTTTTGACTAAGAAGATAGTCAAAACTTCGATCAGTATGACGTTATTAGTAGGTACTTGAAGATTTTGCGGTAATGCAGATGGAATGTTTGAAGTGAGGCTGTCGTAATTCCTGTCAATTTAATACTTCAATGTTAGGAGGGACATAAATATTGTTCTTTGATAAAGATTTAACCTTAGCTTAGTGTTTTACTCAACAGACATAAAGCCAGCCATAATAATTACCCTTCCATGTATGGAGCCTGAAGTTCTGGGCCAGCCCTCCTTTACAACTCCATGTTGGTCCATTATATACACATTCCCTGCTGATGTGCCTAATATAATCTCAAAGGGACCAAAGTCTCCATCTATGTCCACTACGGTGGGTGTAAATAAATTATAGGCAGGGAACAATGCTGTTATCTAAAAAAAAAAAAAAAACACAACAAAAACTTGCTAGTACATGTACATGTACTTGTAGATCTAAGAATTATACTGGCTCTATAGGAATAAAAGTTCATGGTAAAATAAATCAAACATGATCTGGTTTCTTTGTTGAGAAATTTGTTTTCCAAAAATGTCTTATACTTTCCAGTAAGCATTTTAATTTGTGATAAAATGTACTACTTTCTTAACTTTTTAGTGAATTATCTCCCATGTATTTGGTTTTTGTAATGTTTTCTATGTAAATTTTATGTGAAAACTTTTGGTTTATTTTTAACTATAAATCATTATCTGCATGATTCTTAGAGAGACGTTAACATAAATAAAAAAACGCCATACTTAAAGTACTAATTTTCCCTTAAATTTCTAACTCATAACAAGTTTCCTTAGCTCTGAAAATATTTAAAGACTTTGGAACTATCTGTCATTTTCAAATAACATATGTAGTGAGTTTTACATTTTTTGAAATCATACATTTGAGTCAATTTTAAACCTAAAAAATTCCTATAAGACTCTAGATTCAAGCTAAGATAACCAATTTATACATGAACTTCAAAAATAGTTCTAGTTGATGTAATCAGAATACCGATTTTGATAACTTTTTAAAACAAAATGAATTATGCGGGTAATTGTCATGATAAATATAAGTCATCAGCCATTATACAGAGCCTAAGAAGTGTTTTGTGTATCTTTGCCAAAAATTTAAGGGAAGAATGATTTTGAAATGCTTCATAAACCTCATGAAGTATATATGCATGAAAGAAAAATCAAATCTAAATATTTAAATAAATCAAAAAAAAAGAAACAGCATTCTTATTGCTGGTCTTCATCCTATAGTCACAGGAAGGCCTTCAATGTTTACAAAAGCTAACATCTGACTGCAAAATTATATTGTATACCTGTGTCAAGTCTAAGACTTTTGTCCAGATTGGTTGAAGGCTGGTAATATTGACAACAGTGACACCTGCAACTAAAAACTTTCCTATATCTTCAAACTTTAATCCATTCAACTGCTCTGCTTTACCATTCTCTTTAGCTCTGCAAAATAGGGTTATTTTTCTAGGTGTGTAACCATCTATATATGAAACCTGTTTAAATAGCTTTGTACTAAATATTGTACTAAGTTGAGATTTCTGAATGAAATGAAAGTTCTTTTTTATTTATTGTGCTCAGGTTTATCTGTGGCATGTCTTGGAAAATCTACCAGCAGGTAAATTATGTAATAACCTACAAGGAACAAAACATGTTTGATCATAGAAATCCCAAAATATCATTCCAATAAAAAGTTTTAAAATTCAGACAAATCATGCCATATGTTGATAAACATATGTTTAAGTTTCATAAAATTCCAAACAGTTGTCTTAGAGGAATTGAAGTTGGGTACCTCCATTTATTGCAAACACTCACAGTAAAGACAGACAAACTTCACATTCACAGATTGGACATCTGATCCATTCCAGAAATTCCAGATATTAGAATGTACAAATGTCAAAGGTCAAGAGAAGGAAAATTGTGTCAACAAACGTAGGAACAATGGAAATCAGACGTTGCTTTGTTCATTTCATAAAATATTGAAAGACAATTGAAAAGGAAGTCTGTTTCGTCAATAGTTGTATTCTCAACAGATTGAAGACATAAACCAATTTCAATATTTTCATTTGACAACAAATTTGAACCAGAGGAAATGGCTAATGTGCAATCCATCTATTGTTTTACAAAGCTAGAAAAAAATAATAAAACATTCTCAGTTTATACCCTAAGATTTCTGTTATATTGTAGAAATATTTTTACCTGAAATCATCTTCTTCAAAGAAGTATGAGACAGCAATAACTAGTTCCTCTATTCTCTTATCGTTGTTAAGATCTATCAATACTGGAGTAGACAATACATGGGGGTCAACTGCAACTACATGTTCATACTATGGAAAGGAAAAAAATGGAAATTGTATCACAAAATTTTATTTATTAGGAACACTATTTCTTGTTGGAAAAAACAGTTGAAGGCTTATATCCTAATGCATATATGTGTAAAGTTTCATGTTCACATCATACTTCCTTCAAGGAAAAGTAACTTAAGGAACCTTCGTATAACACCCCCCTTTTTTCTTTGATCAATCAACCATTATGTTGATAAGGCAGGTATAATATTTTGGTAATGTACATGTATGTGCCTTCATATCTTCATTTGTGTATAAAAAAATCAAAATTATTTCATACTTCTTGGAAAAGTTACTTAACATATAGATAAACTTTATTTCTGTGAGACTGCTGAAGGGACAAACAGATAAACAGACTTTCTTGGGCTCATACAGGTAATTACTGTTGCACAAAATCATTGGCAGTTAATGAGTTTGGATTCTAATCAAAGTTGTAAATGCAATACATGTTTTTAAAACTTTGGTGCTTCTTACAACATCTATACACATATACACTGATGTGATGGATCTTTGACAGACTTCCTTTCCCAGTAACATGTTTACAAAGATTTTCATATTTAAACAAAACTGATGAAAGACATTCAGAAAGCTTTGTTCAATATAAATAGTTTTGTACACTTTTCCCTACAGGATAGTTTTTTATCTTTTTTCATACATGTATTTCCAAATAGCTATAAATATAAACTTATTTCATATGACGTAAATTAGTTTTTTTTGTATTATACTTACTGCATCACCCCCTGGTTTGACTAAAGATACATATTTATCTATGTCAGGAGTAGACAGAGTTAATTCATACTGGTACCAAGCCTTGGCAACATATACTGGATCTATCTGTAAACAAATGATAAAAAAAAAGTTTTAAAAAATGCTGTAATTGTTACTTAGTTAATATCAGACCTGAAATTCTATCCTATGATAATGGACTGCCATGGTGCTGTATACAAAATATTAGTTTTAATTAGTTGCTAGGAAACTATTGAAATTGCCTGTCGCTAAACAATCACTAGTACCAAGATTTTGATATTGTGAAAACATGCAATAGTTTTATTCTGAGCATTAAACTGTTTGACCATTTCTGATGATTGTAAGGGAGAAACTATTTGTGAGGCTATGGATATTTTCTTTGTCCTGCTTCTCTATTTTTGGAAAAAATCTGAGCCTGGATTTTTAATTTTTATTTCAAGCTTAATATTCAAAATGAATGAATATGGAATATGTGCCAGAAAGACACGATCCACATATTGAAATGATGTTGATAAAATTAATGTACAAAAGCAAAATTTCACTGGGTGTGAAGCGCTTTTCCGGATTAACCTTCATCAGACATGCTAGGAGTAGAAAACTTGGAAAACCGATAGAATATTAGATTTGATAAAACAAAAACGGAAGCCAAAAAATATTACAACAATGACTTTTTCAGCCAAAAACACTTTCCTGTCTTTTTTTTTAATTCAAAGCACTGTCCGGCCTTTTTAATTCTTCATTTTTGGCATCCTGCCTTTTCAATTCTAATTACACCTGAGCACCCCCTCCCAAATGATCGCTCCCTAAATAACTTTATTTGATTACATATACATTGTACATGCATGACATGTAAGTTTTTGTTAATTCCTCATTTAAATATTTATTCAAATATTTTAATAAACAATTAACAACTACATGTACCTGGTATGTTTTATCCTTCAACCTTTGTCCATCAGGTCTGTAAAATCTGATTTCTCCTGAAGACAGTGTAAACATGATATCTAACATGCCATCCTGGTCAATGTCATACTGCAAAGATAAAACACAGAAAACCATTATCTTGCATTTTGGAGTTGTTGAGCCATTTGGTGGCTATTTATTTTTGTGAGTCTTTGGTCCTGCCCTGTTTATTACTAAGAAAATGAATTGATTCACGATGATTTATTTTCAGGAAATTCTGTATCTCAGGAAAATCAGGAATACATTTGTAGCTTACCTGAGCCAAAGGTCCATGTGAGCTATTGTCCGTCGTCATCTGTCCTTTAATTGTTAACAATTTTTCAAAAATCTTCTCCTCTAAAACTACTGAACAGAATTTTATGAAACTTGTTATGATTGATCCTTAGGGTTTCCTGCACAAAACTTGGGTTTTGATTTTTGATTCTTCAAAGAACATGGCCGCTGATGCTAAAAATAAAGCAGGGGAGTCAGACTACTATTTTTTGACTTGTAAATCAAAAGTGAAAGAAGAGATAGTGATAATCTGATGCAACCATCTTTCTTCAGCTTTAAAGGATCTACAAAAGTCTCCATTTGGTCGAAGTTTATCAGATGACCCTTACTACGGTTATGGCCCTTTGAAGGTCAAAAATAGCATTTTTCATGCTTTTGGCCTATAAAATGAAAACTATTACAGATAGAGAAAAGCTGTTGAATGCTTAAACCTTCAGCTCATTGAGCTCTACAAAAGACTCCATTGGGTCAAAGATGTCAGATGACCCTTTATAGGAGTTTTGGCCCATTTAATATCAAAAATCGCGTTTTTTCATGTTTTGCCCAATTGAATGTAAACAATTGCAAATACGGAAAAGCTGATGCTTGTTTAAGCCTTCAGCTCATGAAGCTCTCCAAAAGTTTTTAATTGTTAGAAAGTTTTCAGATGACCCTTAGCATGCTTAATAGGGGTAATTGCTCATAAAAGAGACCCTTAAAGCTTTAAAAGGAAAGGGTGAGCGATTCATGCTCCTGGTAGCCTCTAGTTGAAATGTCATCCATGTGCTATTAATTTTTATTTTACCAATATTAATCAATTAGATAAATAAAAGTTGATAAACTTAAAGTACAGTTTAAAGAGCAAATATCTATATATGAGCATGACATTTTAAATACAACAATCTTAACCATAAAATTCAAAACATCTTCCCTCACCTGTATAGGACTAGCATGGACTGAATTATCTAAGTTAACAGCAGGCCAAGAGGAATGGTGTAATATCTGTCCACTGTCACCATGGAGAACAGTAAAACTTTCACTGAATGGAGCTGCTACAATTTCTAATCCAGGGTTACCATCAATATCAGCAATCAGAGGGGTATCAGCAAAAGGCGAATGAGCTAGCTCAGCTGTCCATAATGTTTCAATATCGTAACCACATCTGAGGGTACATGTAAAAGAAATAAAATTATTGAAAAGGCTAACTCCTGTTTCTTTTTTAAATAAAATTTCATAAATGTCTGATAATTACATAATATTATTTGTCAAAACTGAAATGTTTCACAAAGTAATTTCAGGGAATGGGAAAGAGCATACATAAAAAGGCGAAGGTATGCATATTTATCAATATCAAATTCTCTGACACTAATAATTTTAGTTTAAATTGAAGATGAAGATCTTATAAAACTATTTGTATTTGCAAATGGAGACAAATTACTTTAGGACAATGTAGGATTTTCTCAAACTATGAAATTATGAATTTTGAAAGTGACTTAGGACAAATTGTATTCATATATGTACAGGGATTATTTTACTCTGCAGAATTATGGATAAACTTATTGGGGGTCAGCTTATGGTTTAAATGAATCCATATATACTTAATACATTTGGGTAAATATCAATGTGAACTCAATGGACTAAATGTGGATCTTGGTGAATGATAATCATGATAATAAATTCCATGCAAAATCATAAACAAAATCATGGTCACCATAATTTGTTAGAAATTTTATCATAAGAACACCATTGAACTTGTCATTGTTTTTTGGCTATTAGATATATAAGTGTATATATTCTTCCCTCAGCAAATAGTGAGGGAAAGAATAAATAATAAAAAATCCATTAAAATCGACAAACAAATTCAATTCAATTAACCACATATTGTCATCATGCATCAGCACACTTTCCATTATATGTAAGTTAACTCTATTTTTCAACCCTGAAGAAATTGTAATTTAATTCAGAACATATTATAACACAATGGCTGTGTTTTGCTCATTTATCTAGGGTAGAGTAGAGTTCAGCCGCATATCATTTTACTACCCTCACTGAATGAAGAGTCCAACTCTAGAAACTCTTGATGACGTCAAGCCAATAGCATTACAGTTTGAAATGGAGGCTAACTCCAGAGTAAGAACCCGAGTTACAAGAGTATCAACTAAAGTCCATTTGAGTTCTATAAATCAACGAAAATTCTTTTAATTTTTTTTTGTTTCTCAAATGAAATTTATTTTTTAAACACAAATAAACTTTTCATTAGTATACGAACTCTGATAACAATAACCAAGATGTTATCTTTTAAAACAAAAAAGTTTTCCATATGGTCTAATGCTAAATATTTCACCAATTTTAATAATACCTAAAATGGTGTGTTTATCTGACGGAACAGCCAGGTGTTGGGCCCACCTGAACATAATTGAAAGGACTAACAATAGGAGATTAGATGACCAATTATCTTCACAAAAGATTTTTAAAGGTATACGGAGCAAATGCTGTTCCTGGTCACTAGGTTGTACTCCCATGGATTTCTATGAATTTTTGGTCCATTTTAACTATTAAGGTCTACGGAAAACATTTTTATTAATCATGCAAAAAATTCGAAATTTTTTGCCTGAGTTCGTATGCCATTAAAAAGTCATAACATACTAAAATAGTTAAAATATTTTGCAAAACGTAAATTTACAAGCCATTTTTCGTTGATTTATAAAACTCAAACGGACTATAAACGCCTGGAGTAATAACTCAAGTAACATGAGTTTCAGCAAAACGCCCAATTATGAATCCCTACTCTACCCACAAGTTTTAAGCTGAACACTGCCCCAATGAATGTATTGATTTACCTTAAATCAGATTCATCTTATTAATATATGGGTAAAATAATCCAGACCTATTCAAGTCAAATTTTGAACAGTTTAAGCTGTACCAAACTATATATAATATTCAATTTGAGATGGGCAGTTGGATGAAGTTGTATCAACTTTTGTCTTTTTTGCACAGGCACTTTAGAGCCCAATAGCATATATTTTTTTTTCCTGAAACAAGTGCCTGTGCTTTTTTGGGGGTGTAAAATCTTGTTATTTTGTAGTTATCACTTACCTTAGTCTTTCAACATTTTCAGATTGAGCTTTAGATGAAATTGGACTTAGGTTTTCTACCTTTTCAAAAAGAAAGAATAGCAAATAAACTACTTTTATACAAAACATTTCAGTTTCTCATGAATTATGTCCCCTTCAAATTTGGTTTATTTTTAGATCCAGTCTACTTTCATTTTATAATGTCCTAGATTTTAACTTTGGCTAATCTGTTTATCATCTTCCTATTTCGGAATGTGGCATTGTAGGAACAATGCTGTTAAAACGTATTATATTTAGTGGTTTTAGGAGACCATGTACTGTAGATCTGTCATATGTAAGCTTTTGTATGTTTGTGCATTAATGCCATTTTCAATTTCAAAAAGTTTGAAATGCAAATTTCAGTTTTAATGCATGACAATGTGTTCTTTTTCAAATTTTTGCAGTCACTGCAAGATTTCCAGCTGGTATGTTTGACTCCAAAGGGCCAAACATGCCTTGGTTATCTAAATGCAGACTTTGGTTTGAGATGTTTTGACCTTTTATAACATTGTACATAAACTCTCTTGGGGTGTTAATGGGGTTCTCTGTATATGTTACAGTAATTACATGAAATTACTAACTGATTCAGGAATTTCATGTAATTACTAGGCCATTGTAGTAATTATGTAAAATTTCTAAAATTTCCAGTAATTACGTGAAATTACTGAATAATATCATCATGATCATGAGATTTACACACATTTACTAACTTCGATATTATGATAAACAGGTTGAGTCATCTAGATTTAATTTGACCTATCAATCAATCAAAATTCTTCAAAAATGACCTTTCAAATGGGGAAAAATAGCAAAACTTTTTCGACGTTTTTATACTAAAGTTCTCAACATAAACATAATTTCTTTAACTTCCTTGCTCATATTTTGTTAATATCAAAAAGTTTTGGTTTTAAATGTTATTTTGTTTGGCATGCGTAAATTCTCCTTATAAAGTAATGTTATGTTCCACATTTTGACTTCTATATCATTTGGTTCATTGGTCAACGGACAATAACAAAGTTGAAAATAACACTAAAATCTCCCTGCTGGTCAATGCTCCTTGGGGAAAAATTGGTGTCCTTTATACTGTAACTTTTTACCTGATATTGATGCAAATAGACCAACAAATTTTGTCACCACTCATTTTTAGAATTTGTTTATTGAGTCAGTTATTGTTGAATTATTTCTCAAAAAGCACGTGTTGGTGATAGTAGTTATTTATATTCTCTCTAAAACCATTGGTTAAAAGTTTGATGTAAACACTTTCCTTAAAAGATAGATTCTTCGACCTGATAAATGGGCTGTTAAATGATGATGAAATATGCAAAGAATTATGAAAAATAGTGAAGAATTATTTTAGAGGAATCAGGATTGCTTAAAAAGATATAAAATATTTTAAGTTTGCAACTCCAGTACTAAAAATTTCTCTTTCCATTGTTAAATTGTACACATCAGTTTGGGTATGACAAACATTAAGAAAAGAAAGAAAGAATATGTCCATTGGACACAGATGCCCCTGCTAGGTCCCAAACAGGGATTAGAAGTCTGAAAGGTCTGAAAGTTGTTTAAAACGACATACTGAACCATCCTACATTTGTACCAAATTTTAAATCATTCTCATGTATGGATTCTTAGAAAAATTTTACGGAAATTTTATTTGCCAGATTTTCAAAGTCTGCATGTAGCTTTGAACACACAGTTTGTCATATTAAAATATCCTGTCAAATTTCAAATCATTCTTATGTATCAATGTCCAAGAAAAGCTTTGACTATAAGCACGAAAAACACAGTTCATTGATTATGGGAATGAAGACATGACTGTGTCGTCTTACCTCACTGAGCTACCTGCATGGTTTTGCTTTGTTGTTTTATTTATTTAATTTTTTTTAAAGCACTTTTAACCACCTTTTTAATATCCAAATTAATTTAGTACTTTAATAAATCAACTATAATATGGAGTAGGCATTGCCTAAATGCGAGCATAGCTAAAAGGGACTACGTTTTGTTTATATAATGATGATTTCCAATATTTCCATTTTGCTTATTTTGGGGCGAGATGGTATGGGGCGATTAAGCTTCGAGACACGTTAGTTTCGTACGTGCATATAACCAAGACGAAACGAGCAGCTAATGTGTATTTATTATTTTAAGAATATTATTTTCTTGTAAAAAGCGCAATTTATTATTTTTTTAAAGCATTATTTCTTTTTCTTATAAATTATTTTAACATTCACTCCGGCCCTGTAAAAATATAATAACCCTTTCCGGACAATAAAAAATCTAAATCAGCATTAGCAAATTTCTTGCGGAAACAAATACCGTAGAGCTCTCCGCTCGAGCGGGCACAATGCTCGCTATTAACTGTTAGTTGAAGATTCTGTTTATAGTATGTGTGTAAAATTCACTTAAATTTTCAATTATTTCATGAAATTCCCAATTACACCAATTCACTGTAACATATACATTGAACTGTAAAAAAAGGCAAAATAATACTAACTATAAGGCAAGAAGATGGTTATAGTAAAAGATAACTGAGTGACATGAAAGTTTATCACAAATCATCCTTTTTTTCTGCCAATTTAGTTTAAACATATTTATTTACCCTGGATTGGGAAACAAGCTTAATTGTGAGGGTGGAAAGGGGGGACGGTGATACGGTGACTGAAGGGGCGGGGAGCGGTGGCTGAAGAGGCGGGGAGCGGTGTTAAAATAGACGGGGGACGGTGGTGGAACAGGCGGTGGTAATCTAGCATGGTCGGTGGTGTAGCCGTTTTAGATTTTTGTACATGCTTCATAATTGTGTCATTATTGTATGTTCTTAATCTATTATGATACAATCTGTATTTTGCTTGCCAAAAGTAACATTAAGGAATGTTTCAATGCCCGATTTTTTATATTATCGGAATCGCAAGCTACCAGACGATCACATCAAGGCACTTTTATGCTTTAGGGAACAACACGGAAAGGGTGTTAGGCATAGAAGTGTAAGGTCATAAATTGTGATTCATAAAAATTGTAACTTTTGTGAACACTTTAAGTACAAAATTTTTACGTATTTTCACATGGAAGAGGTAGGTTTAATGCCATAAAACTTGGTTCAACCCAACGTTTCCTTTGAACTCCTATTCCAAGTCAGGACCATTGCGATCCTCCATTTCCCCGGTGTGCTTGCCTTGATTTGTCTTTTCCAATGGACATTTGAGATTGATCCTTCAAGTTTGGTAGTTTTTTATTACCTTTATTTTTTAAACAAGAGGCTCCCATGAGCCTATATCGCTCACCTGGTCTTGATGTCAACCCTATGTTTGGTAGAGCTAAATGAGCTGAACATTTAAGCAAGCAACAGTTTTTCTTTATCTACTATAGTTTTCATTCTGTAGGCCAAAAACACAAAAATCGTTATTTTGGGGCCGTAACCCCCTATAAGGGGTCATCTGACAACTTCCACCCTATAGAGACTTTTGTGAAACTTTATGCGCTGAACATTTAAGCAAGCAACAGTTTTTCTTTATCTACTATAGTTTTCATTCTGTAGGCCAAAAACACAAAAATCGTTATTTTGGGGCCGTAACCCCCTATAAGGGGTCATCTGACAACTTCGACCCTATGGAGACTTTTGTGAAACTTTATGCGCTGAACATTTAAGCAAGCAACAGCTTTTCTCTATCTGCTATAGTTTTCATTCCATAGGCCAAAAACATGAAAAAACATTATTTCAGGGGCCGTAACCACTATAAGGGGTCATCTGACAACTTCGACCCTATGGAGACTTTTGTGGAGCTTTATGCGCTGAACATTTAAGCAAGCAACAGCTTTTCTCTATCTGCTATAGTTTTTATTCTAAAGGCATAAAACATGAAAAAGGTTATTTTAGGGGCCATAACCCCTATTAAGGGTCATCTGACAACTTTGATCCTATTGAGACTTTTGTAGAGCTAAATGAACTGAACATTTAAGCAAGCAACAGCTTTTCTCTATCTGCTAAAGTTTACTTTCTATAGGCAAAAAACATGAAAAAAACATCATTTTAGGGGCCTCAACCCCTATTAAGGGTCATCTGACAACTTTGGTCCTATTCACAGGCGTTTGGGTGCAGGATTTTTTTTTATTAATAACGTGTATATAAAAATTTTTATACTCGTCTATATACTATTTCACAGGCGTTTGGGTCCTATTGAGACTTTTGTAGAGCTAAATGAACTGAATATTTAAGCAAGCAACAGCTTCTCTCTATCTGCAATAGTTTTCATTCCATAGGCCAAAAACATGAAAAAACGCTATTTTTCACCTTTAAGGGTCTGTAACCCCTACAAGGGGACCAAATTTGGTTTGAATCTGTTCAGTAGTTTCAGAGGAGAAGAAGTTTGAAAAAGTTTACAGACGACGATGACGACAGACGACGACGACGACGACGGACGCCAAGTGATGTCAATAGCTCACATGGACCAGGTGAGCTAAAAAGTGACCACACAGTCGCATAAAGAAATATACATGTATGTCTGCGATATGTGGGTTTAATTTTGACTTGTTTTACGAAATTATGAATATTAAATAGTGGATATTCATGTTGAAATAGAACAAACAACATTTCTTAAATAAACTGTCTTTTTATGTATATTGTGGGCATTGTGTGCATTTTTGATACGCACAATCACTCCATATATATCGTTCTTTTTTCTAACGGTTTATGTTGATAAAGAAAAAGAAATCTGTTGTTATGAAATCTGATGGTTCCCGGGGTTTATCTAAGCTCTAAGGTTTTTCCTAGCCCAAACATAGTTTGATTTTAGTCATAATTTCTTTTCACGTTCGGCATTTTTGGTTTTATTGTTATATTACGCTCTTTACATTCGTATAGTGTTCGGAATTATCAATTTGGATTTTTTGGTAGAGTGCCTTTGCACGATGAGCCTAAGCAGGGTCACAGGCGTTTGGGTTCAGGATTTTTTTTTTTATCAATAACGTGTATATAAAAATTTTCATACTCGTCTATAAAAATTTTTATATACACGTTATTAATAAAAAAAAATCCTGCACCCAAACGCCTGTGAGTCTTGGTTGATAGACTGTCTAATATTGGTATCCTTGGAAATAGTGGCAGGTAACAGCGTAGTTTTCGGTCAAAGGTCATGGTCATCTAGAGAATACCGTTCGGGGTAGATCGAACCTTGAGGCAAGTATCTGCCACAAATACTTATCATGTTCCAAGCGTTTTTATCATGTTTTAGGGACCTCTATATAAAGTCTTATAAGGCTACGTTATGAAAATAACTGGCCACAGGTGAAATTATAGGGACGGGGTGCGGGGAGAAACTTCAAAGGGGGCGGGGAGCGGTGAGATAGGGGGCGGTGAGCGGGGAGATAGGGGGCGGGGAACGGGGGGAAAGGAGGCGGGGAGCGGGGATTCAATACCCCCCTTTCCACCCCCCCTTAATTGCTTATATTAATCCCTCTCCAGCTAGCAGATTGCGAGTGTGGCCTTTGTAGCGGCCCCCATTGAGCCTACTCTTATTGAACTCTACAAAGGGGTTTTTAACGTGCATGGGGTATTGCTCTCCCATACACGGGACAACCTTTTTTCGTCCCTTCCGAAGGACTAGCATCGTTTCTTGAGACCATCCTGGCAAATGCTGTCAAGAGAGAGTCGGAAAATTGGTTCATGAAATTTTCACCCCTGACAAGGATCGAACCACGAACCACGGTGTTAGTAGCCCGACGTGTTAACCACTACACCACCGGCCAATTTAATACAGCATAAAAAAGTCTAATTAAGGGATCACAATTTTAAACTTGAAGGGTTGGCCTTGTTTTTTTGGCCAGATAATTATTTTTGAAAGGCATCACACCAAAATATTTGTTTCATTATTAGCATTTTTTTTTTATATAGATTAAATCTTTCTTCAGAATTTGTTTTCTGAACCTCTGCTGTGTTTAATAGAATCTCCATCAGGTCTATAAAACCCATCTCTCCTCCTCTTGATTTTTTGTTTATTCCTTTATTCCCTGCTTTTTTCAGTAGACAATATTCTAATTTTTTGTCTGATCTTCAGCTAAAAAAATCTAAATCTTCAGCTTTGCCATGAAGGACCTGTCACATGTATGTTAAGAGTTTCGTGATATATTGATATGTGTTGTTTTTCTTTTATTTACAGGATGCAATCAGACATGGTATTGTTGGAATGGTAGGAAGGTAAGATAATAATGAAATGTAAACAGAAATTGCTAAATAAAATGAATATATCTGAAACTTTGTAATTTAGATTTAGATTAAGATGGAATCTCATTTTCACCTTACTGTGGTTTCATTATTATTCGTGGGGTATTAACTTTCGTGGTTTTCGTGGGTGGCTTTGACCCACGAAATTTGATACCCCACGAATAGGAAATTTTAAACATTGAAATGTATGCTGCAGACTTCAAAACCACGAAATTAAGAATCCACGAACTGACTCTATTTCATCTAACCACAAAAATTGGTACCCACGAAAATATATGAATCCACAGTAACTGGAACAGTTTTATATAAAACTGGAAAAAAATATGATTGCATCATTATACATTTTTGCTTTTGGTGGACCTGCTTTAAGCCTTTTAATTTCACATTGAAAGTCTTATTTGATATTTTTTTTTTTAAATGTTGTTTTATTTATTTTCAAACTAGTATTTGCATGTACGTTT
This sequence comes from Arcuatula senhousia, assembly GCA_963971305.1. Taxonomy (NCBI): domain Eukaryota; kingdom Metazoa; phylum Mollusca; class Bivalvia; order Mytilida; family Mytilidae; genus Arcuatula; species Arcuatula senhousia. The sequence goes on from OZ020304.1 coordinate 55,832,040, forward strand.
TATTTGGGTTAATTGTTTATGGTATTTTCATGTTTTTTGTTTTTAAAAATTTTTTATATCTTAAATCAATCATTATATGTCAATGTTCTTCAAAGTCTCTAATCAGCATAATTTGTAAACAAAAATATTTTTTTCCCTAATATTTGTATTTTTATGTGCCACTTTTTGTTGAATAGGACTCCATTAGTTAGACTAAATAGAGTTAGTCAAGAAACAGGTAAATATTGCTAATGTATATACTTTTATTTTTGGATTTTAGTCTACATGTATCATTTAATAGTTATCTCCATTTTGTCTTTCAATTATGAACTCTATAAATGAAGTAGTTTACATAATAAAAGTAATTTATCTTTGATTTGGTCCAAGAAATTTGAAAATCTTACATTATCAAATCATTTCATTTCTCTTAGATTTGTTCTGATAAAATGAAGAAAAAAAATTAAGTCTAACCCACAGTCAATACATGAGGAAAAGGGGTCAACACCAATTTTGTCAAAATCAAAACAAAATAGCAAAAATTCCAATAGAAAGGGAGGTTCAAATGCCTGAACACCCCCTATGGATCCACCAATGAAATTAGTTGTCACCACTCTGGCCACTACCAAGCAGATTCAGTCATTATCTATGGGTTATGATTTTTAATAATAATTATAATTGAATTTTAGGTTGTGAAATTTTAGCCAAGGCAGAGTTTTGTAATGGTGGAGGATCAGTTAAAGACAGAGCTGCTTATTTCTTGATCAAAGATGCAGAACAAAAAGGTGAATTTATTGAAACTTTGAATCTTTTATTTCACTTAAGGCCTGCACATGAGGCATAATAGTATGATAAATTTAACAAAACAATATTGCATGAACTAACATTTTTACATGAAGTTAGTTGTGAGCAGATGTCAGATGAACATAAACATGAATGTTGCTAATTATTTTAGACATAACAATTTTACAGAATTTTGCCAATCTGACAAGAGTATATTTATTTTGACTGTTCATTTGAGCAGACAAACTGATAGCATTTCTATTATTATAGATATCAATTGGTATAAATCTTTGCCTTTCAAAGTTAAAAAAGCTACAGTTAAATACATTGTGAAACTCATCACCTAATTCAACTCTATGACTATCACATTTAAATTGTCAATGTTTTTTTTTACTGTGATAAAATGGAGTTATCTCCCATAGACCAGAGTTAAGAAAACTTTAATTCACTTGGATCACAGTATTTTCCCAATTATTATAATCTTGAAAATTTATATTGTATCTTCAGTATCTTAAATATGAAGTTGCTAAAACATTTATACAAAAAGAAGAAGAAAAATATGTGTCAAAAACTGTAAAAAGAGATCCATTAAGGATTTTCATGTATATTTGAGAATTTTGAGTCATCAATAAATTCGCCAAAATGTAACACCATGAGAAATATGATCGTTATGTAACTTTCCTAAAAATCCTGATATTTCACAAAAATATAGACTTTCCAATAGATTTTCATCTTCAACACAGAACCTATCAAATTTAAACTGAAATATCATATCACTTTTTCGGGTACTCAATACTGTGATGTGATATGTCAGAGAAACTATTTTATTAACCATTTTCATATGGACTATTACCTTTACATAATACATACATTCAGTGTTAATAATATAAGTTTTCATTCATGTTTATTGGGTCAAATAACTATTTGTGTAACTACATATGCTATGCAAGTTACATCTCCTCTCCATGTGTTAAAACATTATTCTGAAACAATCATATTTTATCATACCTGAATGCTAAAATATGAAGTTTAGAAATAGAGGAAAATTAGATGTAGAATAAGTGTGAGTGAGACAACCTACAATATAAACAGCAATTTAAATAATCTCCTGTGGAAAAAACCTGTTTGCATAAAAAAAGTATCATTTTTCTGTATAGTTTGATTGTTTTATCAATCACTTATTTTTTGCAAGGGGACATATATAATCCCTTTTCTACGTTGTTATGTAAAACAGATTTACTGTAAGTGTGTGTCTTGACTAACAATCACATTAGCAAAGTCAATGCCTTTATATTAAACTGTTTCTAAAATAAACTTTTTCTTTTACCAAAAAAGGTTTTGAATATCAAACATGGGAAAAAATACAGGCAGAAACAGAGCATTAACATCTACAATAGTAAAGATATCAACATGAAAAAAAAATCAAAAACAAAAAGTGAAAAAATATGTTGCAGAGAAAAAAAAAATCCACAAAAATGTTGCATGAAAATTACATTTCACAACCCACTTTTAAATCCTTAAAAAATCCTCATGATAGGTACTTTTTAAATATTTGTGTAATCGGCTAATTTTCAGGTACTTGTTAGTTGTTTAGTATCTGCCTGTCAATGAGAATTTTCATTTAAAATGTTCCATCAATTTCTAATATCAGCACATTAATGTCAATCATCATGCACAAAGGGAATGATTTATTTGAAATACACTGCCATAAATTTTAGATATTTATCCTCTGTTACATTGAGAGCACAAATGCACTATATAATAGAGTCATATATAATCCCTTTTGTCATGTTTGTTAGATTTTAAAAAAATATGTACTGTTATTATATGTGAAAAATAAATGAACCTACAAACAAACAAATAATGCAACAGCCACTGTTGCTAGACCTGATTTTTTCCCTAATAACATTTTATTTACACCAGAAAAAGTTAAAACAAAATAGAAAATAATGAGATGTGGAATAAGTGTATGCGACACAGCCCACAATTAAACGGCAATTTAGAAAAACCACAATGGACAACCGCCAGCAGCCTTCAACGAGGCCATTTGGCGGTTCTGCAATTGGCCCATGGTCTAAATAAAATGCATATAATTCAAATCCAGCCCTGAAATAGTCACAGATAGACCCCCTTCCCAAACAAGGAACAGAAAACATCAAAAAGACAAGTAAAAGCGAAAGCTTTGTCAAAGATTCCTGGCTTAGGACAGGCACATGTAATATGTGGCAGGGTTAAACTAGTTTTTTGGGACCAACCTTCCCCCTATCAATATTCCTAGACAAAGCACAAAAATTAAACACACACTAAAAATCAAATCGATCAAAGTCCAATTCCACTAGAGAGAACCTTGAAGACAAAAAACAAAAACAACCAAAAGGATGGTAAAGGAACTCTCTATAGAACACTCACTGTTACTGACAGCTAGCTGAGAATCATCAATCGACTGATGTAAAAAAATCAAACGTATCGATTTTAAATCCGACAAAACACTTCAAACAATAATGATTTAGTGAAGAAAACATGAGTACAAAAAAATAAGCCAAAACTTCCTATTTAATTATCAATATGCAGGAAAAAAATACAGGTGAAAAATATATTGCATAGTGCAAAAATCTGCAAAAATTTTGCATGAAAATAATATTTCACTACCGGTGTTAATGATACATTTTCAGATACATGCTGGTTGTTTAATATCTGATTTCCATTGAAAATATTCCATTAGTTTATAATTTCAGTGCATTAATGCCAATCATCATGCACGAAAGGAATGATTTATTTGAAATACACTGCCATAAATTGTTCGTGTTAATCCTCTGTAACCTTGAGAGTACAAATATGCTATAAAGTCATATGTCAGGACATTAAGGTTAAAAATTGACAGGAATTTACAGTTGTTTAAGTGAACAGTATCATAGAGGATTAATAAAAAGCCAATTTGACAACTGTGTCAATTTCACATATTATTTTTGATTTTTGATTTTTATTTGTTAAAAATAGATAACCCCATCCATATATATTTGGCATTTTTTGTTGTTGTGTTTTTTCATAAATTTTTTGTTTAAAGTATATTAATTCTTTCATATTTTGATACTGAAGAAAAATGCTGTTTTTCCATAAATTTATCAGTTTTTAGCTCACCTGGACCGAAGGTCCATGTGAGCTATTTCCATCACTTGGCGTCCGTCGTCGTCCGTCGTCGTCGTCGTTGTCTGTCGTCGTCCGTTGTCGTTAACTTTTCTTTGAAAATCTTCTCCTCCGAAACTACTGAAGGGATTGCTTTGAAACTTTGCACACTTCATCTATGGGATGTCCTCTACCAAGATTGCACAAATGGTGACCGCCGTCCAAACAACATGGCCGCCATTACTAAAAATAGACCAGGGGGGTCAGACTTCTGTTTTTGGCTTGTAAATCAAAAAGTATAACAGATAGATGAAATCTGATGTCACGCTACTGCTTCAGCATCAAAAGCTCTTCAATAGTCTCCATTGAGTCGAAGTTGTCAGATGACCCCTTATAGGAGTTACGGCCCCTTAAAGGTGAAAAATAGCATTTTTTCATGTTTTTGGATTATAGAATGAAAACTATTACAGATAGAGAAAAGTTGTTGCTTGCTTAAATGTTCAGCTCATTTAGCTCTACAAAAGTCTCCATAGGGTTGAAGTTGTCAGATGTCCCCTTATAGGGGTTACGGCCCCTAAAATAACGTTTTTTCATGCTTTTGGCCTATGGAATGAAAACTATAGCAGATAGAGAGAAGCTATTGCTTGCTTAAATGCTCAGCTTATTTAGATCTACAAAAGTTTCCATAGGGTCGAAGTTGTCAGATGTCCCCTTATAGGGGTTATGGCCCCTAATACAATGTTATTTCATGTTTTTGGCCTATGGAATGAAAACTATAGCAGACGCTTGCTTAAATGTTCAGTTCATTTAGCTCTACAAAAGTTTTCATAGGGTCAAAGTTGTCAGATGACCCCTTACAGGGGTAACGGCCCCTAAAATAACGTTCTTTCATGTTTTTGGCCTTAATAATAGAATGAAAACTATAGTAGATAGAGAAAAGCTGTTACTTGCTTAAATGTTCAGCTCATTTAGCTCTAGAAAAGTCTTTATAGGGTCGACATCAAGACCAGGTGAGCGATTCAGGCTCCTGGGAGCCTCTTGTTACTTTTAATGGCAGATTTAGCAGTATATTTATAAAATGGACCAAATCCTTTTGCCGGACCTAGAATGGAAATTGAAATGAAATTATTATTAACTATTTTTTTTCTGTCACTTTTAAATTTCATATCCAACCAGCATTGTTGTTACGGGATCATTTTCATTTACTTTCTTGTTTGTCTCCATCAAACTTTGTATATTGATGCAGCTAGCAGTTTGCAAGTGTGGCCTTTGCAGCGGCCCCCATTGAGCCTACTCTTATCGAACTCTACAAAGGGGTCTTTAACGTGCATGCTCTCCACATACACGGGACAACCTTTTTTCGTCCCTTCCGAAGGACTAGCATCGTTCCTTGAGACCATCCTCGCAAATGGTGTCAAGAGAGAGTCGGAAAATTGGTTCATGAAATTTTCACCCCAGACGAGGATCGAACCACCAACCTTGGTGTTAGTAGCCCGAGGCGTTAACCACTACACCAATGACCTTTATATGTTAAAAAGTGACCTTGTTACCTGAGAGGGGGGGTTAGTCTGTGGGGATACCAATTATGTAGTGAGTCAGTCAAAGCATGAATTCATGTCTTGAAGAAACAGATACATGTAATATTTGTTTCCTAAATTACAATAACAAATTAAAAATGATATTCTTAAAATACTGGTGGGTTAAATTATTTGTAATATGATGTAAAAATATCTATGAATAAGCTTTAATACTAAGCATCTTTTTGAAAACCCCAAAACTCTTGAATTCTTTCAGAGGGTATTGTAAACAATAGATGTACTACTGTTAATGGTCTATATCATCTAGAACATGTAGAAGCAGACTCAAATGTCAAAAGTCCAAAAGGACAAAGACAAAATTAGCAGACACATACTAAAAAAAGCACAAAGAAAAAGAAAAACATAAAAAAACACAAAATAACTGAATAGCAATCAACAGTGCTAACTCAAAATGTAATGAGAGTGAAATCAGGTGCTTGGGAAGTGTAAGCAGCTCCTGCTTGTTGCAACACACCTGTTGCCTTAATAACAGTTAAATCAACATGCCAAATCTGGTCAAGGAGAACAAAACAAAAACAATATGAAAACCAATGTCTGTACCATCTGGACCTCTTAATTTCTATTTTTAGGTCAGATAAAACCAGGAGGGACTTTTTTGGAGGGAACAGCAGGCAATTCTGTTATTGAAAAATCTCATTAGAGCCTCTTGTTTTCTATTTTTAGGACAGATAAAACCAGGAGGGACTTTTTTGGAGGGAACAGCAGGCAATTCTGTTATTGAAAAATCTCATTGGAGCCTCTTGTTTTCTTTTTTAGGACAGATAAAACCAGGAGGGACTATTGTGGAGGGAACAGCAGGCAATACTGGTATAGGACTAGCTCATATGTGTTTAGCCATGGGTTACAAGTGTGTTATATACATGCCAAACAACCAGTCCCAGGTCAGTGATATATGCAGGGCTCCATTGGGGTCATTATCAACCTTATCAAGACTTAAAAATGTTTTGGGGTGACTACTGATTTCCATTTAGTTCAAAATGACATACCTTGAAAACTTAATGAAAAGGACCTGCAACCTCATTGAAAACATGCATATAAGTGACCTATTTGCCTTTTTTACTATATTTCTTGTAACAACTCTGATTGTTAAATCTTAAAGTTGTCTGTTTTATATTCCGGTATTTATTTTGCTTTTTGAACCAATTTGACTTCATTAGTACTTTCAAATTACAAAGCAAAAAGCTTGCAGCAAACATTTTCAATTATGCCCTGTGTTCAGAAAAAAATCTTTTTAAATAACATGATGCTTAGAAGCTAGAATTTATATAAATTGAATAACAACACACCATAAAGCTTTTTAATGAAAACTATTATTCTTAAAGCTGTATTTTGTCAAATTCAGCTGAGAAATTAAGAATTGATTCATTTGCTTACACAGGCTTAATTACTTGATCTGTTATTTGAAAACACTGTACATGTATATGTTATGACGTTATTTGATGATGGTATTAGAGGACTTGATTAATTACACACCTTTATATGCAATCTAGTATAATTTGTTTGCAAACACCCATATTATACCAAGGATGATACTCCCAAGCCCTTAAACTCTCAATCTTCTTAGAAAAAGCCCAGATCAAACCCAGAGATTATTATTTTTTCCAATCTAGATTAGATTGCACCCATAAGTATAATAAGACCACCAATGATCAAAAGCTATTCAATATTCTAAGGTGATAATGAGGAATACACAACACAATGACTTCAATTAAAACTGTGTCATTTAGTTTTCTTAAACTTTTGAAATATATACACATGTACCATATTTTTAGGTGCATTGGATCATAACCATAGGGCCAATTTTCAGGGAAATTTCATATTTTATTTATAAGTAAAGTACACCTGTGCATAAATAAGATTCATATACATATAGTAAAAATCAAACTTGAAATTTTCTCTTTTAATATATGGAACTGAATTAAGAGTGTTTAAACAATTTTGAGAATAAATTAAATTCCCTTTGTTGTTCAGTAACCCCTTTGAATGATTTACATTTCACAATTCCCTTCCTTTCAGGTACAGGTTAAGAGAATAAAATACGGGAAAAGTTGCAATTTCATGCATTTTCATAAAATCTTGATCCTAAAACTTTGTGCCCATTCTTACTTCAAATCTTGGATCTGTTCCTGCTCGCTCATTTTCATCTTTAATTCTTTTATTGTGCCAACCCCTCCCCAGTTCCTAGCTAAATGTTACTTGATATTAGACAGGTGTATATCCAAAGATCAATTGACATATTATTTATCTACATCCAATATTCTTTCAGATTAAAATGATTTCATGTTACTTATCATAACTTATTAGGTATTCTATACATGTATCATATTTTCACTCGATAATTGATGTTTGGTTTATATTCATATTATCGCTTCTAGTTTCACTTTTATTAGTTCTAGAATTACCCCTTCATTAACTCTAGATATAAAATATGTAACAATTAGATACTTGTAATGAACATGCAATTTGTTCTAATTCATCATTTCTGGATAAAAAAAAGTAATGAATAAATTTTAGAACATTTTTTTCTGATAAAAGTGAAAAACATAAAAATAATTTGATTGGATTCTATAATATTATAATAGCTATGCCCACGATCATAAAACCAGTTGGAACTGGAATACAACCTGTGAAGATTGTCAAACAAGAAGTGTTCATTTTTCAGTTGCTAAGTTAGTCCATTTAACAAGCTTCCTGCAGCTTTGTTGAAAGGACACCCTTTATATGTTTTTGTTCTCACCTTTGGTTGAACAAGGAGGACACAATGATCTTGTCAAGCAATATAATGTCACAAATAATTCAGTAAAGCAATACTAATATTTTTGCAGAAAATATATTCATTAGACCTCTAATTCTGTATTTCTACATTGTTTAACTAGAAGTCTTTAAATGATATAAACCATATATACTCTACAATAATGATGATTCATGGTAAAAAATAACATTTAAGTTGGACTTCATTTTCTGAACTAATATTGTCTCTGTTGGAAATCTGATTGGTTATCCCAAATTGTTTTGTTCGTAAAGAAACTAACAGTTTGTTTTTAAAAGAATACTGTGAACCATTTTATTTTCACAACTACTATATTTTACATTATAGATATTTATAAAAAAATTCAGTTTTTATGAAAATTTACACACCATGCATAAGGTTTTTTTAACTGTCTTCGGGTTTCAATTTTAAAGCTTAGCTGGTAATACCCCATGAACCATTTGCTTTTATTCTGTTTGTCTGATTTTTAGAAATCCTTATTGAAGATTGATTACTGTTAACATACTTTTAAAGTACACATGTACTTGTTTTAAGGACTTAACGATTTAAAACAGTTTCATGAGTACTTAATTTCACGTTTTTGATATCAAATTCTATCTATTTTATGCATGCCTTTTTTTTGCTGGAATAAAATTTGAAAAATGGCTGACTGAAATCACACACAAATAAGTACATTTACAGTTTCCAAAGACATTTATTGTTAATCTCACCACTTTGTATAATTCTTTCGTTTCGCTTTAATGATATTGACTAATGGTTTATTTGTAATTTTTTTCTCACCTGATCTGAATTGTCAAGTGAGCTATTATCATCACTATTATGACTATTGTGCCCATAGTCTGTTGTTTGTCAACTTTATAAAAAAAAATCTTCTTCTCAAACAACTGAAGGAAATTTTTCAAAACTTGGTCTATGTATTAATCTGAGGGTAAATTATTTTCAAAAATTGTGTTTTGCTTTATGATTTGTCAACAAACATGGGAGCTTTTTCTTAAAATAAAACATAGGGTAAAATCACATTCAAAGGCTTTAAGATGACCTTTTAAACAGGTATTTTGGTTTTGAGTACTTTTCGTTTTCAACTGTTTTGGATTTTGACCTTCCAAAGTTTTGGTTAAATGCTACTGATGAGAGGTTACTCCTTGAAATATCGATATATAGCATATCAAAATTAACCGTTTATACCCGCGTTTTTGGTATTTGTAATCAACCCCTTAAAGATGAAAATAACATTGTTTCATGATTTTGCCCTAAACAGAATGAAACTATAAAAGATAGAGAAAACCTGTTGCTTGATTAACCCTTTAACTCTTTGAGCTTAACATAAGTTGTCATTGGTCGAATTAGTAAGTTTTTGCTTTATATATTTGAAAACCTTTTGCTATAAACTGTATGATCCCTTTCATTGTGCATTGATTGTTAAAGCCAGCTTGATGAGTGATTCAGGCTCTTGGGAGCCCCTTGTTTCTATTTCATTTTTTTGTCATTGGAACTGTTATGAAATTAATTAGCATCTCTAATAAATCTATTGTCACGCAGTGGTTTATAGACAAAAACCTGTGAAAGGTATTTTTATATTTTATGTCTGACACTGGTGTAATATATTTCATTTTTTGGGGTAGTACTTTGGGGTCCTGCGGTGTACTTAGATTGCTTTTTCAAAACACTTATATATAGGTTAATTTTATTTAATATTTTACGTACCTCGCAGGTTGTAAAGAATGATTATTTTTGCTAAGTATTTTTTAGGTAAGTGGCCCCTTAAACGCCTTCATGTCACAGATCATTTTTTACCCTTACAGAGCCTCTACAAAAAAATCAAAGTTCTGTACTTTGTCTTTTAAGTGGTCAGACAGGGGTTGGCACATTGATATTAGATTTAAGGGTATAGATGCATTCTTTTTACCTTAAAAATAAACTCAAAACAGTTTTCATGTAATCAAATATAGTAAGTACTTAGATATATTTTGACTGTTTATATAGGGAAAAATTAATGCAGAAATTTTCCTGTACTTTTCACTGTACAATGTAACTAAATTTTGACTAGAAATATCTCCTAAACCCAGCACTGACTTAAAATTTTAATGGTCAAAACAAAGATATTTGGGGTTGGGTTGCTTTATCTAATTCTTCTGAATTTTTTTGTATGTTTTATATTGATGTGCCACCATTATAATGATATCTGCCTGATTCTTAGAAAAAGTAGTACTTTAATAATGTTCACCATATTACACTTATGCTTTTCTAAATACGAGGAACTGGTAACTGGTTGATAGATTTGTTTAATAAATTATGTGATTTGTTTTTATTTTCAAGAGAAGTAATTGCTTATTAGACATACTTAGTTTGTAATGACTTTTCAATTATTAATAAAATGTGACCTATATGAATCATGTATGTTTATTGGATCCGGGTTTCAGGCAATATCCAATATATTATTCCCTTAATGAAACACATACATGGTCAAAGCAATTTGACCCTTCAATGTCATGCAAATAGGACCGGAAAATAATAAATCTAGTTGTTTTACATTAAGCAATATCGGTATAATATATACTTATATAGATTTGTTCATAAATAATAAATGTAAACTTCTGTTATATAAAATATTTCCCTGGGGCAATATAAAAAAATATTCTATATTTTCATTTTTATCAGCTGCCTAAAATAACTTGATTTTGACATTTTGGCAAAGGACAAGTAATAATAAGTGCTAAATTTGGCCCCCTAATTTACCTTTTTTTTTTAAATAGTTGAACTGAGGTTAAACTATTCTAGATCAGTTCTTACATGAACAAGGTTTAGTAAAATAACATTAATTTTAACTAAAACTTGTTTATCACATCACAGTGACGTCATCAAATTAGTTTAAAATGACATTTTTGTGAAAAAGTGTTAAAATTCTGCAAATTTTGAGTAGTTTTTGGTAAATTTAACTATGAGCCACACGGAGTACCACAAAGATATTTTTGTGGTTTGTCCCTATATTTTAAATGATCATTTACACAAATTATTGTCGTGGTACTCTGAGTGGCTCATAGTTAAATTTGACTAAAACCACTCAGAATTGGCAGGTTTTTTACATTTTTTATACGACCGCAAATTTTTGCGATCGTATAATGTTATGGCGATGTCGTCGTCGTCGTCGTCGTCGTCGTCGTCGTCGTCGTCGTCGTTGTCGTCGTTGTCGTCTGGGAACATTTGGTTTCCGTGCGATAACTTGAGTAAATGTTGACCAATTGTTTTAAAATTTTGATATGATGTTTGTAACCACTAAAGGAAGGTTGGTATTGTATTTGGGGTTTGTAGCCCCTACCGTTTTAGAAAAAAGGGCCAAAAGGGGCTAAAACGGGTGTAATGACAAAACTGTTGTAAAATGTTTGTTATTCATTCGATTTTGAAAATTCTTTTTTTAATGAATTCCTCATTAAATTCTGTCAACTAAATGTGTCAATGATTTTGATATTTATTGCACCGTTACATTGCTACAGGGGGTCAAAAAGGGGCCACACCCCAAAAATCGACTTTTTTATTTGTGGTCCGATTTTCAAAATCTTTTTTTCATTGGAATCCTTGTGAAAATCCCTGCCTGCGTTTTTCAATCAGATTTGCAATATCTCTTACCGTTTTTGAGAAATTAGGGGTCAAAGGGGCCAAAAACGCCATTTTTAAAAGTTTGTCAATGCAAATAGTTTATACCAAAAATCAAGTTGTAGTGGGCCTGCCAATTGTTATGAAGTTTATATATGATGATTATATCCACTAAAGGAATCTTGGTTTTGTATTTGGGGTTTGTGGCCCCTACTGTTTTAGAAAAAAGGGCCAAAAAGGGCTGAAACGGGTGAATTGACAAAACTGTTGTAGAATGTTTATTATTCATTAGATTTTGAAAATTCTTTCTTTGTTGAATTCATCATTAAATTCTGTCAACAAAATGTGTTAATGATTTTGATATGTTTTTCACCATTACATTGTTACAGGGGGCTAAAGACAGGCCACGCCCATAAAATCAACTTTTTTATTTGTGGTCCGATTTTCAAAATCTTTTTTTCATCGGATTCCATGTACACAATTTCCTATTATTTTTTATCGGATTAGCAATATCTTTTACCATTTTTGAGGAATTAGGGGTCAAAGGGCCAAAATTGTAAATTAATACATGTATAGAAATAAGGCTTTTTGTATAAGATGTTGATGTAAATGTATTTGTCAAAAATGCATTTCTATAAGTCCACCACAGGATGCATGTGTCAAAAAGCTTTGTAAGTCCACCATGGGCTTCATGTGACCAAAGCAATGGACTATCCATATTGGGCCTCCAACGTACAGGGTTCAACTTGTTGCGGTCGTATCATGCTGCGCTCGGCGTAGCTTTTTATTTTAACAATTTACAATATGTAGGCCACTTTAGGCCATTATTTTAACATCACAATGGACGACTTTAAACAAAATCATGCTGATATAGTAAAGTTTAACTAATTTAAAGTATATATCACATACTTTTAGCTCATTTTAATAACTTCGAAATTTGGAGGCAAAATTGGGCCTTTATCATACCTTGTCCTTTTGTTCATTTTGTATTTTCCTTTAAAATGACAGAACATTTTACCAAAATGAATAAACTAGAATTAAAATTCCCCTGCTTGCCCAGTATTTTATAGAACTTTGGATGAGAATCTAAGAATTATTTTATGGCCTTTATTGAAGACAGGTTTTAAGACCTTGATCTATATAGATGAGAATTATTTTGTACTTTGTTCCAATTTAATCATTTTATTAATTTTCACTTTATTAGACTATGTTTTGTCTAATATGTAAGGGAAAATATTATACTCATGATTTTCCTTATTTTATTGCAAGTTTCTGAAATTAATTTCCATAAAGGCAAAATGTCTTCAGAATGGACCCAAGCTGATTAAAATAGCATTCAAATAAAATGTCATATATTGGGATAGTAGGCCCAAAGCGTGAGATTTGATGCAGAATTCAATTTTCATTTCCTGTAATAAATATATATGATAAAATTAATATCATTGCCATTTTAACAATATTGTCCTTCAAACTAAATACAAATATGTCTATTAAAAAGAAAATAATAATTTGTGTAATAAATGTACATGACAAAATGTCCATAAAATCTTATAAAGACAAAATATCCATGACACAATTAGGACCCAAAATCATATAATAGTTATTAGAACTTTTATAAAGTGATGGAACAGTGCTTTGTTTCCTGGTTGTCATCTTTAAGCCACAAGGACTTCAAGGTGAAGCATTTTCATACATTCAAGCAATTTTAGGAGTGTCTCCAGCAATGGTTTAAGCATAATTTTGTGTGTTGAAGGTTATCAATGGACTTGTTATTGCTGTCACAACAACGTGTTGATTGGCATTGAAAGCTTTGCTTATAAACTTTCTGTCAAGTTTTAATTCTCTCAAATTATATTTTGATAAACACTCCAAAGCAATGAAATTATCTGTTAAACTTCAAAATTGTCAAAACTTTAAGGTTAGTTCTAATGCAGCCATATCAGGAAGATTCTAATCAAATTTTTGTTCCAGTTGGACATTATTTTGTGTTATTGTTCTATGCACTTAATATTTGAATAGTTCTTGACATTTTCAGTCTTTAAAGTAGAACTAGGGTCTCTGATAAATTTTTAATAGATGAAACGCAAAAGAGAATTTATCAACTGGAACTCATTAGTAATTTTTATTCCTAATTCATTTTTAAGGGCTGTCTGAATTCTACTTAATGTTTTGATGTTGTAGACATATTTTCCCATTTGAAATAGAAACTAATTGTATTAAATTTTCTAGGAGAAAAAAGATATGTTGAAGCTTTGGGAGCTGATGATAGACCCGCCCCTGTAGTTCCATGGACAGACCAAGATAATTACAATCATCAGTAGCTTATTACAATATAAGAAAACTATTCACTGTATGCCATTAAAACAAATGAATAAAGAAAAAACTATAAAATCAAATCTTATAAAGCTCAATTTCACAGTGCATAGTATTAAACTAATCACCCTACATGTATATTGAATTTATTCACAGTATGCCAGTTTGTTTTGTAATGTGTTTTTTTTTAAACAAGAAATGTTCATTTTGTAGTTGTGTAGTTAATAAATTTCACAAGCTTCCTGTAGCTTTGTCGAAAGGACACCCTATATATATTTTTGTTCTCACCTTTGGTTAAACAAGGAGGACACAATGATCTTGATGGTTTGTAAAGTTCAAGAAATATAATGTTCACCCTGACAAATTTCCTTTATTCATTTTATCAATTTTATTTTCAAGACTACCATATTTTGCATTTCTGTGTCAGAGGGCAATTTCATGGCTATTTATTTTTGCATTTTTTTTTTTGTAAAAACAATGATTTGTCAATAATAATATTACTATGAAAATGAGTTTATTCCCAACAAATTATTTTCGCGAATTTCTGCTCCTTGCAAAATCCATGATTGTAAATCACTTGCAAAAAATTAGTTGGTTTATAGTATATTATAGTATATTGCTTTTTTCCTTTCATTAAGAATAATCTCCACTGATATTGGTTTTCTAACTAACACATTGTATATAAATATTTATAAAACAATTTTCACAGTTTTTATGAAAATTTACATATGTGTTGTGGTCTCATCTTCATTTACTCCATGTCCTTTCATAAATTACACCATAAGGTTTTATTTTAACTGTCTTCAAGTTTTAATTTTAAAGCTTAGCTGGTAATACCTTGTGAACCATTTGCTTGTTTTTTTTTACATACAGGTGTAAATCACCTGTCTTATTCTTAGAAATCCTTACTGAAGATTGAATTATTGTTAACATACTTTTAAAGTACACAGTACACATGTACTTGTTTTAAGGACTTAACAATTAAAAACAGTTTCATGAGTACTTAATTTCACGTTTTTGGTATCAAATTCTATCTTTTTTTAATGGTATAAAATTTTAAATATTACTGACTCAAATCTGAAAATATATACCACACACAAATAAGTACATTTAGAGTATCCAAAGACAAATGCCAATCTTACCACTTTGTTTAATTCTTTTGATTTCGCATTAATGATATTGACTAATGGTTTATTTGTCATTTTTATCTCACCTGATCTGAATTGTCAAGTAAGCTATTGACATCACTATTGTGTCCATCATCCGTCATTTGTTCTCTGTCCATTTCTTTTTCAAAAATCTTCTTCTCTGAAACAACTGAGGGAGATTTCCAAAACTTGATCAATGTATTAATCAAGGTGAATTATTTTTTTAAATTGTGTTTGGCTTTATGATTTGTCAACAAACATGGGACTGTTACTAAAAATAAAACAAAGTGTTAAGTCACATTCTAAGGCTTATAACTTGAAAACAAGAACAGAGGATCTGAGGCTTTTAAGAATAAAAGTTCTACAAAAGTCCTCATTGGATCAAAGTTTTCAGATGACCTCTAAAAGGGGTATCCACCCTTTAAAGATGAAAAATAGCATTTTTTCATGATTTTGCCTTTCAGAATGAAACTATAAAAGATAAAAAAAAAAGCTGTTCAGCACATTGAGCTCTACAAAAATCTCCATTTGATTGAAGTTGTCAGATGACTCCTTATTAGGAGTTACAACTCTTTAAAGGTAAAAATAGCTTTTTTCATGATTTTTTCCAATAGAATGAAAACTATAAAAGATAGAAAAAACCTCTTTATCTCTTTAAGCTTTACAAAAGTTTTCATTGGTCACATTGCCTCAGACTACCTCTTATAGAAGTCATTGCCCCTAGCTAATAGTCAAAATTGTTTGTTTTTTCCTTTTTAATTTAAAAAGCTTTCACTATAGGCTGTATGAACCATTGTCATTGAATATTGATTATTAAAGCCAGGTGGGTGAATCAGGCTTTTGGGAGTCTCTTGTTTAAATCTATTTTTTTTTGTCATTGGAACTTTTATGAAATTATTTTTTAGTATCTCTAATAAATCTATTGTCACACAGTGTTATAAAGACAAACACCTGCGAATAGTATTTTTATACACTATGTCTGACACTGTAGTGTCATTTATTTTAAATTTTATTCTGTAGTATTTTTGGGTGCCTACAGTGTTGTGTTCCATTATGTTTCAAGGTTGTTTTTTGAAACACTTTTAGGTCAATTTAAAAAAAAAATAGCTGAGTTTGCAGGTCAATTTGAAGCAATATTTAAGCATAGTATTTTTTAACTAAGTGGACGGCAACTAAAAAGCTTTCAGGTTTCAGGTCATGTTTTCCCTACTGGAGCCTATACAAAAATCTGTCTTTTAATGTTCACCATTTAAGAATATCATGATCCAGTTGTGTGATTTGTTTATTAAATAATGTGATTTCTCTTTCATTTTCAATCAGAGATGCTTATTTGACCTACTTAGTTTGTAATGTCTTTTCAATTATTAATAAAGATTTGATGTACAATTCCCTTAATGAAACACCTAAATGAAACACCTCAATGTCATTCAAATGGGACCGGAAAATAATAAATCCAGTTGTTTCACATAAAGCAATATACATGATATATATAAATATTATATTACTTCAATAGATTTGTTCATAAATAATAAATGTAAGCTTCTGTTAAACAAAATATTTCCCTTTATAGGTCAAATTAAAAGAATATCCTCTCAGCTGCCAGAAAAAAAATTATTTTGACATTTTTGCAGATTGTTAATATTTGGTTGATTTCCTTTAAAATGACAAAACATTTAAACAAAATGGACATTTTTTAGAACTTTAGATCAGAGAATCTAAAAATTATTTTATCATGGCCTTAACTAAAGACAGGTGAAGACCTTGATCTATATACATGTAGATCAGAATTATTTTGTACTTTGTACCAATTTAATCATTTTATTAATTTTAACTTTATTAGAATATGTTTTGTCTAATATGTAAGGGACAATATTATACTCATGATTTTTCATATTTTATTGCAATTTTATGAAATTAATTTCAATAAAGGCCAAATGTCTTCAGAATGGACCCAAGCTGCTTGAAATAGCATTCAAATAAAATGTCATATATTTGGATGGTAGGACCAAAGCGTGAGATGTGTTGCAGATTTCAATGTTCTTTCCTGTAATAAATATATTTGATAAAATTAATATCATTTCAATTTCAACAATATTGTTCTACAAGCTAAATACAAATATGTCTACTTAATAGAAAATAATAATTTGTGTAATAAATGTACATGACAAAATGTCCATAAAATCTTATAAAGACAAAATATCAATGACACAATAAGGACTCAAAATCATATAATATATATAAAAACTTATACAAAGCGATGGAACAGTGCTTTGTTTCCTGGTTGTCATTCTTAGTCACAAGGACTTCAACATGAAGTATTTTCACATCTCCATGCAATTTTAGAACGGTCTCCAGCAATGGTTTAAGCATAATTTTGTGTGTTGAAGGTTATCAAAGGACATGTTTTTGCTGTCACAACAACATGTTGATTGGCATTGAAAGCTTTGCTTATAAACTTCCATTTATACATTCAATATTTTCTGTCAAGCTTTTAATTCTCACAAATTATATTTTGATTAATTTTCTAGGAGAAAATAGATATGTTGAAGCTGTTGGGAGCTGATGTTAGACCCGTCCCTGTAGTGCCATGGACAGACCAAGATAATTACAATCATCAGGTAATTTGTTGCTATATTGAATGCAAATATACTCAGCAACACAAATAACGCACCACTTCTTTCCTTCGAGGAGTCTTCTAAAATTTTGAAAATTTTAATAATTCTTTTAGGCTTAATGATAAATCAAACCAAATTCAATAAAAAGCCAAGCCATTATTTCTGAAATTGGCACCAGTGCACTAACGGCATGCACTTTTAATAAAAAAGTCGAAAAAACAAAGTCTAACATTGATCAAATCAAAAATGAATGTTTAAGAAAAGTCTGGACAGTTTTTTGTAAAATTTAAGCTATGTACCCCATTTTCTGGTTACACTTTTGAATGGGCTTCAAATTTTCTAAAAATTGGTGAATTTTTCATTTTAGGGTTAAAAAACTCATTTTTGAGAAATTTAAAAAGGAAAAATCAGAATTTTTTAAAATTTGCAGAGAATGGTGTTAAGGACCACACATATGCTGTGCTAAAATCTCAGATCATTCGGACTACCACTTTTAGATATATTAGCTATTAAACTTTTAAGTCAAAGGAAATGAATGGAAGTGGTGCTTTTCTTATGTTGTTTGGTATATAACAAATTCCATTGTTATATTTCACTCATGATTTGCAATTTTCACCAAATTTTATCCTGCAATAAATGAATTTTCTACTAAAAATAAGATTTAATAAAGCAAAGTGTTATTTGGTCTTGAAAAGGGGGGTATGAATTGATATGGGAGTCACTCTGTTCTTCAGCATTCTTTAATGTCTGGTGTCTCTCTGTCTTTCAATGTTGGGTGTCTCTCTGTCCTTCAGTGTTGGATGTCTCTCTGTCCTTTAATGTTGGGTGTCTAACTGTCCTTCAATGTTGGGTGTTTTCTGTCCTTCAATATTCGGTGTTTTCTGTCCTTCAATGTTGGTTGTCTCTCTTTCCATCAGTGTCAGGTGTCTCTCTGTCCTTCAATGTTGGTTGTCTCTCTTTCCTTCAGTGTCAGGTGTCTCTCTGTCATTCAATGTTGGGTGTCTCTCTGTCCTTCAGTGTCAGGTGTCACTCTGTCCTTTAATGTTGGGTGTCTATATGTCCTTGAGTGACCTGTGTCTTCTGTGTCTTTCTTTCCTTCAATATTGGATGTCTATCTGTCCTTCAATGTTGGGTGTTTTCTGTCCTTCAATGTTAGGCGTCTATCTGTCTTTCAATATTGGGTGTCTATCTGTTCTTAAATGTCAGGTGTCTTTCCTGTCCTTCAATGTTGGGGTTTCTATGTTCTTCAGTGTCAGGTGTCTCTCTGTCCTTCAATGTTGGGTGTCTAACTGTCCTTCAATGTTGGGTGTCTTTGTCCTTCAGTGTCAGATGTCTCTCTGTCCTTCAATGTTGAGTGTCTAGATGTCCTTCAATGTTGGGTGTTTTCTGTCCTTCAATGTTTGGTGTTTTCTGTCCTTCAATGTTGGTTGTCTCTCTTTCCTTCAGTGTCAGGTGTCACTCTGTCCTTAAATGTTGGGTGTCTATATGTCCTTCAGTGTCCTGTGTCTCTCTTTCCTTCAATATTGGATGTCCATCTGTCCTTCAATGTTGAGTGTTTTCTGTCCTTCAATGTTGAGTGTTTTCTGTCCTTCAATGTTGAGTGTTTTCTGTCCTTCAATGTTGGTTGTCTCTCTGTCCCTCTCTGCGGGATTTCCAAATCAATGACCTCAAAGCAAAACCTCCAGACTGTACCTGTGAAAGTCCCCATTCAAATATGGCTCCTCTGGCCACGTTATCACTGGTGACCTCAACATCGTGGAAAATGACTTACTTCGCGATGTTTTGGCTAAAGGACCTAAATATCGTGAGCCAAGACGAACCAACTGGAGCTATAATTTCAAAACAATTATGGGTTCAGTTGAGGACTATGCAAGAAAATGGGTCAAAAAAGAACAGGAGAAAGAATGTGACGTTTTGTCAGAATGGGTAAAAGCTGTGAGGTCATTGGTGTTGAAAAGAATCAATTCTTTGAAAGGCCCAATGAACACTAAGGCAACATCCATTTTCAGCAACGCTGATGTTGCCAAAACATTGTCCACCTTACATGACAAATATGTCGTTGTACCTGCAGACAAAGCACCAAATAACATCATTTTTGTGTGCAAGAAACACTATATTGTCTGTTTGACAGCTGAATTGGGGGTTGGTTGTACCAGCAACAGCACCACATACAAGGCTACAACACTGTCTAAGGAAGAAATCATTGACAATCACAAATCTGTCATTTCCTCCTTCGGCCTTTCTGTTGGTGGCAGTAATGATGACATTCCATCCCTGTATTGGATTCCCAAATTACATAAAAATCCATACAAACAGCGCTTCATTGCAGGGTCATCCAAATGTACAACTAAACCTCTTTCAGTTTTGTTGACTTCAATACTTACGGCAGTAAAATCCGGCCTCCAGAAATATTACGATTGTTGTTATTCTAGAAATGGTGTCAATCAAATGTGGATCCTGAAGAATTCGAAAGAACTGATGGAGAGTCTTAACTCTAAATCGGTTTCATCTTGTAACAGCATCAAAACATTCGATTTCTCTACACTTTACGCTTCTATTCCACATGAACAACTGAAATCGCGATTGGCACAGCTGATTAAACGCAGCTTTTTCAAAAAGAATGGAAAACGCAGGTACAAATTTCTTGTAGTCGATTATACCAAGACTTACTTTGTCATCAATGAGTCTAAGAAAAAGAACAAATTTACAGAAGACCAAATAATCGACATGCTCAACTTTCTTATTGACAACATATTTGTTCAGTTTGGTGGACGTGTTTTTCAGCAAACAATATGGATTCCAATGGGCACTAATTGTGCACCTTTGCTTGCTGATTTGTTTCTTCATTCATATGAAGCAGACCTCTTGCAATCTCTTCTAAACAAAAAAGACCGTAGACTAGCTCTCTTTTTAAACCTCACGTTCCGTTATATTGATGATGTCCTTTCACTAAACAATTCTCGATTTGGTGACTTTCTCCATCTCATATATCCACAGGAGCTTGAGATAAAGGACACAACGGATTCTATGAAGTCTGCTTCATATTTAGATCTACATCTCGAAATAGACTCTCAAGGAAGACTTTCAACAAGGCTCTATGACAAACGTGATGACTTCAACTTTCCAATCGTCAACTTCCCCTTCTTGTGTAGCAACATTCCGTCCGCTCCAGCTTATGGAGTTTACGTATCTCAATTGATTCGTTACTCCAGAATGGTGGGACTTACATCGATTTCCTTAGCAGAGCGACACGTCTGACAAAAAAATTGCTCACACAGGGTTATGTTGCTCCTCGATTGCTGTCTTCACTCAAGAAGTTTTACGGAAGACATCATGCACTTATAGACAAATATGGGATTTTGATCTCTCAGATGAGTGCAGATGTTGGTTTATCATAGGGTGTTGATTTGTCTTCCTTTACCGGATTTGACACGCTGAATGGACTATTGGCAATGCAACGGGTGTGCTATAGCAAGCAGGAACTGCTTACTCTTCCGGAGCATCTGAGCTCACTCTTGTTTCGACTGGAGTTCGCGTTGTTGATTGATATTCAGTTGTTTTGTGTTTCCATGTTTTACATGTTGTCTGTTTTTGTCCTGTTCTTGTTGTTGTTTACTGGTTTTGTCTTTGCCCTTTTGGACTTTTGACATTCGGATACCCCATTGGTGCCTCTGCTTCCTTCAATGTTGAGTGTCTAACTGTCCTTCAATGTTGGGTGTTTTCTGTCCTTCAATGATGGGTGTTTTCTGTCCTTCAATGATGGTTGTCTCTCTGTCCTTCAATGTCGAGTGTCTATCTGTCCTTCAATGTTGGTTGTCTCTCTGTCCTTCAATGTTAGGTGTCTATCTGTCCTTCAATGTTGGATGTTTTCTGTCCTTTAATGTTGGTTGTCTCTCTGTCCTTCAGTGTCAGGTGTCTCTCTGTCTGTCAGTGTCCTAAGTCTCTCTGTCCTTCAGTATTGGATGTCCATCTGTCCTTTAATGTTGGATGTTTTCTGTCCTTCAATGTTGGTTGTTTTCTGTCCTTCAATGTTGGTTGTCTCTCTGTCCTTCAGCGTCAGGTGTCTCTCTGTCTGTCAGTGTCCTAAGTCTCTCTGTCCTTCAGTATTGGATGTCCATCTGTCCTTTAATGTTGGATGTTTTCTGTCCTTCAATGTTGGTTGTTTTCTGTCCTTCAATGTTGGTTGTTTTCTGTCCTTCAATGTTGGTTGTCTCCCTGTCCTTCAGTGTCAGGTGTCTCTCTGTCCATCAGTGTCAGGTGTCTCTCTGTCCATCAGTGTCAGGTGTCTGTCTGTCCTTCAGTGTCAGGTGTTTTCTGTCCTTCAATGTGATAATGTCTGGTGTCTCTCTGTCGTCTCTCTGTCCTTAAATTTCAGGTGTCTATCTGTCCTTCAATGTCAGGTTTTTCTCTGTCCTTCAATATTGGATGTCTCGCTGAAAATTGTTACATGTAGGAATGTTATCCAAACTTGTGCTATTTATATTTTTAATTCATTACCTGACCAACCTGATTCCATTTAAGAATTGCCACTCTACAAGATTCAGAATTTTTTAAAACTCCTCTAGAATTAACCTTTGAATATTGAAGTTTTTTTTACAAACTGCAGACCCATACTTTTTATCTTATTTTCTAATAATATAGACCTTAAAAACCAACAGAAAAAAAAAATCTTGAAATTCTTGATACAACTTCATACATTACAAAATCAAAAAATCTTTGATATAATAAAGTTTTGGAGTGACCATCCTTAAATACCAAAGCAAAGTTGACATGAATCCCCAGTCAGCTTTGTTCCGGCTTCTAAACTCCTTCATTTCACCTCACAAAGCGTAGTCTTGGTTTCTTTTGTTCCTTTCTTTTGAAGTCCTCCAGGTGAACTTTGTGGTGGTCAATTTTTATACTTGACAGGTTTCAATATATATTTTCTTATTTCCTTTTACCTTCCAGCTTGAAGATATAGATGTTTTTTATGAGCATTTTATAAATGAAACATGTGTAACCTTATTGTTAATATTTGTTCATATTTATAACTTAATATAACAATTCAACTATAATTGTTATTGTTTTGCAGGCAAAACGATTTGCAGATAGCATTGAGAATGCAGTATGGACAAATCAGTTTGACAATACAGCTAACAAACAAGCCCACATAGAAACAACAGGACCTGAAATCTGGCATGAGACTAGTAAGTTTCTATTCCATCTTGAAATTTTTGTGATTATAAAATGTTATGGAAAGGTCATTGTTTGTGTTGTCATCTGAAGGCACTTAAGTTTCTTTGAAAGAACCTATATATGTATAAGATTGTTATAAATTTTTAATATGATGTTTCTTACTAAAAAATTCATATTGCCATTACTGTGGTTTCATTATTATTCATGGGATATTAATTTTTGTGGTTTTTGTGGATGGCTTTTACCCACGAAAGTTAATGCATAGGAAAAGAAAATTTAACATTGATCTGTATGCTACAGTCTTAAAAACCATGAATTAAAGAATCCACGTGCACTGACCCTTTGTCATCAAACCACGAAATCGTTACCTACAAAAATAAATGAATCCACAGTACATGTAATTAGGCTTTGTATCCAATACTGTTTCAGAAGAAGGGTCAAAAATGGACATGCCGAAAATGAACAAAATGGAGATATTGGCAAACTGCTGTATTATTACGTTATAATCAGATTTTGAAATTATTTTTTGCTTTTATTCCTTAAAGAATTCCGTTAACTAAATAATTCAGTGGTATAAATGTACCTTGCACTGTTACATGGCCAATCAAATCAGAATCTTCAAGTTTTGATTTTATCATTTTTTCTGAAGGGTTTTGAATTGAAAAACCTTAGAGAAGATGTATTTCAGTCTAATTTTGTATTTTATTGTAGAAGGTAAAGTGAATGCTGTTATCTTTGGCACAGGAACCGGTGGCACTCTAGCAGGTATTTTATATGTAAAGTAAACACCCAAACAATATTCTTACTTAAAAAAGGAACAAATTTTAACAAAGAAATAACTTAAGAATTTTATGTACCGCACCATGTGCTTATAGGATATAGAAGTTCCATTCTGAGATGAATACAGATATTGGTTTGTCCTCTTTTACCAAATTTAACTTGCTGGATTGACTGTTAGCAATATGACAGCAAAGCATTTGACCTTAAGTTTGTGTTGCTGATTGATTGTTGGTTGTATTTGTTTTGTCTGGTTATTTTCTGTTGTTCTTGTTTGTGTTTACCTTTTCCCTTCCTATTCTCATTTGTTGACTAATTTTGTCCCTGCCCTTTCAGACTTTTGAACTCTTGATACTTGAATACCCCTTTATAGACGATATTGAGATGTGGAATAAGTGTACGCGACACAACAAACATAAACAAACAGCAATTCAAAAAATCACAACGGAAAACAGCAAGCAGTCTTGAACATGAATATAGGTCACTGCTTACCGTCTTGCATTGGCCCAAGACTTATAATACAATACAAAAGTTTCAAAACCAATCCCTAAATCATCAACGAAAGACCCAATTCTTGACATACCTCTTTGCTTTTTTTGACAGCAAACAGCATTTTTGAAAGCATGTTTACTTTCATAAAGCAAAAGGGGGTTTCAATTTTAGACCAGTTTTCATGACTAGAACAGGACAAAAAAACAAATATTTTTGTCTCGCCTGCGACGAATGTTGCAAAAGGCGAGACTTAGGTATGGTGATTCCGGCGGCGGCGACGGCGGCGTCCACAATTGGTTAAAGTTTTTGCTTAAGTCTGTTTTGTGTGAACTAGTTATGTTACACCATTGATATTTGGTATGTAGATGCATCAGCATCAGTACAGATCAGTTTTAAAAGGATTTCACCTGTATGCTCCTGCAGTCGCGGTCTACTGACTTTGAAATTTAACACTGATTTGGCCGAGGTTAACCTTTTTTCTTAAGTCTGTTTAACATGAAGCAGTTATGTTACACCATTGATATTGGGTATGCAGTTGCATCAGCATCAGTACAGATCAGTTTTAAAAGGATTTCACCTGTATGCTCCTGCAGTCACGGTCTACTGACTTTGAAATTTTACACTGATTTGGCCGAGGTTAACCTTTTTTCTTACGTCTGTTTAACATGAAGCAGTTATGTTACACCATTGATATTTGGTATGCAGTTGCATCAGCATCACTACAGATCAGTTTTAAAAGGATTTCACCTGTATGCTCCTGCAGTCACGGTCTACTGACTTTGAAATTTTACACTGATTTGGCCGAGGTTAACCTTTTTTCTTACGTCTGTTTAACATCAAGCAGTTATGGTACATCATTGATATTGGGTATGCACTTGCATTAGCATCAATACAGATCAATTTCAAAAGTATTTTATCTGTATGATCCTGCAGTCACAGTCTACTGACGTTGAGATTTTACACTTTTTTACTTTTCACTTTTGTCATGAGTGTTTTATATAATGCAGTTATGGTTCACCATTTATATTTGGTATGCAGCTGCTTAAGCATCAGTTAAGATCAGTTTAAGGAGGATTTTTACTTCATTTTATACTGTGTCCAGTTGGAACAGGCGAGACATCTCTCTGTGTTAACAGTTTATTGTTTTATTCATGATGTTGACAACTCACAAATGTTTGTGAAAGTTTATATGCTTATATATTTATTTGGCTTTCAAAATGAACTTTCTTACAAGTGTTTTTTTAATTGAATGCAAACTTATTCAACATTGGCATATAATAGAATCGTCCCTTTTTTGTGTTGTAGGTGTTGGTACCTATTTGAAAGAGAAAAACTCAAAGGTCCAGGTTTTTCTAGCAGATCCACAGGTAAGTATCTATATATAAAGCAGTAAGCCGGTGCTAGGGTTACTGGTAGTGCGAGCATTTCCTTCATGTTGGATGCGGCCGTCTGACTTTGGTACAAAGAAGAGCAGTTAAAGCACTGTGTCTTTGTTTTGTTTCATTTCAATATTTTTTCACTAAGATGAGTTAGGCACATATTATTTACAACTGTCTATCTATCAGTATGTCAGTCTGTGGGTTCCTCAAAATCACATATTAAATTTCCTTCTCATGGTGAAAGGGGGACATCATGTCATTTTGAAATATTCTTTTTTCTTTTCTTTTTTTTTTATTTTATGTGCATTTTTATTGGCTATTTCACCATGATATTTTCATCTTAAATTAAAGAATTAAAATAACCAAGGTGCAATCAGAGGACTAGGGTCGATAAGGGCCATTTTTGGCCCAAAAATTATTTTTGTTTGAATTCAAGTAAAAATTTGGACAAGACTTAGTTAAATGTCAGTACTTTAATGTTTCATAGACAATTTAATATTTTTGACCATACTGTGACGTCGTAGTGTCGTCAGAATTGAACAAATTGCACAAAATTGACCAAATCAGCTGTTTTCTAGCAAATTTTTAATAATTTTCGCTCTGGGAAGTGACTGCAACACCCATTTACCACAAAATCCTTTTGGTAACAAATTAAGTTGGTCCTGAAAAATATTTTACCAAAGTATCTATTTGGTTCATGGCTGTACACACTACTATTGAAAACAAAATAAGCATGAAAATAATGTAAAAGCCGCTAATTTTGACCAAATGTTGAAAATCTTCCAACTTTTAATGCCATTTTCTTTATATAGATTAAATGGATTGAAATAATTTTCATTGTTTATTATGTCCCTAAACCTTGCCTAAGAAAATATCACAGTGAATGTAGAATACTAGAACTTTTAATTTTCAGCCATATTTTGAGGCCAAAAACAGGCCTTATCAGCAAAGTCTACATAAACCAAGACAAACCAGACAAGACTGGTTTTGTCAGTCTGTCACTTAATTGATTCTTTGTATTGACAACCAAATACTGGTAAAGTAAAATCACTAGAGATTTCATGAGAATTGTTGAAAAAGTCTACAAATAGATTTATCGTCTTATTTGAAGAACTACGGTCTCAATTGTAGTATGTTATATAAAAGAAAAATCCGGGTTATAGTTTGTATAAATTATACCCTTGCTTTAATGGAAAGGTGGGAAAACTATATATCCTGTGCTCATAATATCATACATGTATTCCATAGTTCCATCATATTTTCTAAGTCTAATTCTCAGGTTGCTGATATTTGGAATCAAGCTTTATATAAACATGTTTTAGTGTGGGTTAATTGGGCATCGACTCCCTAATTGCCAAAAACTTTTGTATTTTACACAAGACAATTTTGTCATTTCTTAGCATTGGCTGACACATTTATGTGGTTTATGAACAACTTAACAGAAAAAGGTATGCTTCAGACTGTATAACAAACAAAACAGAATTTATAAAGCTCACAAGTGAGCTATATATTAAGTCTTTGTCAAAAAAGATTATCTGTCCTGTTAAGTAGTTATTAATATATTTTTCTCGTTTATTCATAGTAATGCCAATAACATCTTTACTAAAAAGAGCAAAGATAGCATACTTGAATTATCTTGTGATGTTTAATGTTAAAGAGTGGACCTGGATGGCCGAATGGTCTAAGTCGCTGGGTTAAATATCACACTATTGATCAATAGCTGATCACCTCTCAGGTGGTGTTCAAGTCTTGCTTGTAATTAGGTTTGTCAGTTACCTACTGAAGGTCAGTGGTTTCCTCAGAGTACTCTGAATTCCTCCACCATTAAAACTTACCGCCCTTTATGGCCCAGGAACATTGAAAAGAGCATTAAACCCTAATACACACACACACACATTTAATGTTTAATATTTAAGAATGTGCAGTAACATATTCAAAAAACGATGAAAATAGTTTATATACAAGAAGCAAAGGTGTACCAAAGGGGTAATCAACATCATAAAACCGTAAAGACAAAAACAAAACTGGTAGACAAAAAATCATCATAACGAAACAAACCACACAACAACAAAACACACACACACATAACAACAAAATTGCATTCAGCAACGTGAACTCAGGTGCTCTGGAAGAGTAAGCAGCACACCCGCCACGTTGCCAAAGATCGATTTAGTGTTAGTCAAATCCGGAAAGGGTGACATTAACAAAACCAACATCTTTGCTCAACTTTGCATTTATATCATCAACCTTGTCCTTAAAAGTAGATTATGTAACACTAGTAATTTGTTTTTTAGTGTAAGACTTACTACTTCATTGTTTTATGTAAAGATTCCATTTCGTGCAAATTACCTTCAAGCTTGAGACTAAGTGATTTTATAACAGCCAATTGAAGTGTAATTACTGGGACAGTTAAGAAATGTCTCAAAACTAAGAATAGATTTTATGTTGTCAGGGCCTGAATATAAAAAGTATAGATCAATTTTTAAAGATTCAATCAAATTTAGAATTTTAATTGATCAATGTTTTTTTTTGTAAATTCAAAATGTTTATTGAACAAAAGTCTATATTTAGCATTAATGACTCCCAATGGGCTTAGCTATGATTCATGAATAATTATTATTACAACTAGCAGACCATATTCAGATTTTTTGTAATATATTTTTTTGTAAAGGATATAAATATTTGATAACTGCAGAGTTCATGCCAGTACTTTTTATATGAAAATATAGCCTTACATTGAGGGATATAAGAGGGGGTCCTGATCAGCATTCTTGTCAAAATTATTTATTTATCGGTATTCAAATTATCTACCAAACATCTGAAGAACAAGAATGATATTTATTTTGAATCCTACATGTACCAGGCTGTCATCCATCCTTAATTCCTGCAAAAAGTATAGAAACATGTATAGATTCAGCCAATTTTGCATTCCTGCAACGACTCCTTCATCCTGTCTATCATAAGGGCCGACAGCAAGGGTGCAGTATCCCTATAGTTAAATTTTGCATGCATGCAACAACTCCTTGTAGTATCATAATTAAGGGCCCCAAAACAAGGGTGCAGTATCCCTATAGTAAATTTTGCATTCATACAACGACTCCTTCTTCCCCTCTATCATAAGGTCCCCACAACAAGGGTGCAGTATCCCTATAGTAATTTTTGCATTCATGCAACGACTCCTTCTTCCCCTCTATCATAAGGTCCCCACAACAAGGGTGCATTACCCCTTTAGTTAAATTTTGCATTCATTCACAACTTCTTCCCCTCTACCATAAGGACCCTAAAACAAGGTTTTATGTAGTAGCCCTATATTTCAATTTTTCTTTTATGTAACAGTTCTTGTTCCCATCGATCATAATGACCCAATAAAAAAGGAGCAGTAGCCCATATAGTTTTCACTTGTAAGTCTATGGTCAATCTGTCTGTGAAGAATTAATCTGTCGACATTTTTTTTTGCAATCTATAAGAGGTACAGATTTGAAATAAACAGTATCATTTGATGATTTTCATATTAAGATCTGTCGTTATCTGTCAAATATTTTTCATAAACTGTAAAATTGTTTTACTAACATCTCAACAAATCTTCAGATATTATTTTTGCATTGCCTTTTACAGAAATTTGATGCCTCAAAGTAAATCAATGAACTTCTTCAAATATACATCTTATAATAGAACATTGTGTCTTGAAATCATGTTAATTTCTTTTGCCTGGATTGATTCCTTTAGTTTGCAATTTATAAAAATGAATTCAGATGGGATTTAAAAAGAAATATTAGACTCTGTCTTTTTTTTTTATAGTTTTATTGTTTTGGAGTACATTGTCTTGATATTTTTATGATGTGCATAGTAATGATATATAAAAGATAAAAAGAAGGTAAGTTAGTAAAAAAAATGATTTGTTTGCATAAAAATAACGCATGCCTAAAATAGCAAAGTGAAATATTTTTAATGACTTTATATTTTTGACCAGCAATGCAAGGTATTCAATTCCCTGTAGAAATCTATTGAGTTACTTATAACTTGTAATTAGTTCATTAAGCAACATAAATGGCCATATTTTCCCAGAATTGTTATATCATTGACTCACATATCATTTATAAATAATGATTATTAAATCAAGCAGACCATAAATTTCCTGCTTCAGAAAATAAAGGTTATCCATAACTTTAAACTTTTTTGCATTCTTAAATAGTGTTGTATTTAAATACTGTTTTACAATATGTATAACCTGTTTTTAACTCACCTGACTTGAAGGGTCAAGTCAGCTATTGTCATCGCCATGTGTCCGTCCGTCGCCTGTCTGTTACTTTTAAGCTCATCTGACCCGAAGGGTCATGTGTTTTATTGGCGTCCGTCGTCCGTCATCCAACTTTTCAAAAATTTTCGTCTCTGAAACGCATGGCCAAATTTAAGTAAACTTGGTAGGGTTGTTCCATAGTATGTCCTTTACAAAACCATCGTTCGGATTTTTGATTGGATAAACAACATGGCTGCTGTGGCTACAAACAGAACATAGGGGTAAATTGCAGGGTTTTTCTTTTGCAAATAACTCAAAAATGGTGACAGATATAAAAATTCTGATGCGAAGCAATTGTGTTCAGCACCTCAGAATCTATGTGCCCTGAAATTTTGAAGAAGATGTATCTTCCCATACAGGAGTTGTTGACCTTTTACTTGATTTTTTTTCGAATTTTGTACTTATTAAGCTTAATATCTCGAAAACCATTCAAGATATTTGAGAAATTTAAATTGCACGTTGTTAAGCACATAAAGATCAACAAAATCTGTAATAGGGTCAAAGATGTAGGACCATTGCTATAAGGAGTTATTCCCCTTAGATAGTCAAAATTGTCCACTACGTTTCCCATAATGTATTACATTCGTTTAAGCTAGAGAAAACAACTTTGAATTACAATACTGTTTAGTTTGTTAAGCCCTACAAAATTCAATATAATGGGAATTTTTTATTGTTTCTTAATAGAAGTTGTGGTTTCTCAGTTGTCACAATAACTGTTTAAGCCTTATAGCTAGCAAACTGTTGAAAAAATATTTATAAGCTTTATATTGCTAAAATGTTAAACTAATTGAACTCTAAACTTTAATGCATTAAGTTAATCAATGTTGTCAGATGACCCTTATTAAACTTACAGCCATTTTAATGTAAAAAAACCCATTAAAGTCAGGTGAGCGATTCAGGCTCGTGGGTGCCTCTTGTTGGCCTATAGAATGAAAAATATTGCAGTTAGAGATAAGCTGTTGCCTGCCTTAACCTTCAGCTCATTTAGCTCTACAAAATCTCCTTGGAATCGAAGTTGTCAAATAACCCTTATAGGGATTTTGGCCCTTTGAAGGTCTACAGAATGCAAATTGTTGCAGACAGAGAAACGCTGTTACAAGCTTAATTAAACCTGAACATTAAAAGGTGTAAAAAATAGCAATTTTTCTTGTCATTGGCCAATAGAATGAAAACTATTGCAGTTAGTGAAAAGCTGTTGCCTGCTTAAACTTTCAACTCATTGAGCTCTACAAAACTCTCCATTGCATCGAAGTTGTCAAATAACCCTTATAGGGGTTTTGGTCTTTAAAAAATGTTGCACACAGAGAAAAGCTGTTGCAAGCTTAATTAAACTGAAGCTCAGTGAGTTTTACAAAAGTCTTAATTTGGTTGATGTTGTCAGATGACCCTTTAAATGTGAAAAAAACGGTTTGCGTGTTATTGGCCTAGTCTACATTTAGTCAAAGTTGTCAGATGACCCCTTATAAGGGTAATTGCCCTTTGAAGGTGAAAAACAATGTTTTTGTTTTTTTCTTCATCCTTCAATTCATTTAGCTATTTAAAAATATGCATTAGTCTGATGACCCGTTATTAAAGTTATGGCTCCTTACTGTCAAGATGGAAATTGTATGATAATTCTTTATTGAAGTTTTTCAACTCAGATGTCCTTAGATACTTTTATTTTATCAGTCATTGAACTCAGGTGAGCGATTCGGGGCTCATGGGAGCCTGTTGTTTATGTTATTGTGTTTTGGTTTGGTCTGTAGAATATGAAGATGATTCAAAGTTTGTCTGATGTAATGGAGGTATTTTATCTTACTGTGGTAATAAATAATCAGGAAAATCCATAATTTATCTGTTTAATGTATAGTAACTTCAGTCTTGTTACTTTTTATTCTCTTATTTTAAACACCTTTGAGTGCAAGTGCTTCACTTCTTATACTTTTGAACTTCAATTATTAACTTGTGACTAGTGTTCGCACTGTTAATTGATATTCATTGGTTTTTCTGTTTCCATGTTTAATATGTTGTCTGTTTTTCGTCCTTCCCTTGTTTGTGTTTGCTGGTTTTGTTTCTACCCTTTCGGACTTTGACATTCGGATGCCCCATTGATAACTCTGCTTCTTAAAACCTTTTTTGTCCCCCACTGTAACGCAGAGTGGGGACATAGAAATGCCGGGCGTCCGTCCGTCCATCCGTCCGTTCGTCTTTCCGTCCGTCCTTTCGTCCGTCCGACACACTTTTGTAAACGCTCTCAAGGCTACAAATTTTGTTGGATTTTCATGAATTTTTACACACTAATACCTTGGATAAGTTTAAAAATCAGCATTTGTCCATAATTTTTGTAGGAGTTAAGGGACTTTGACCATAAAAACGACTCTGGTTTTTTTTTTTTTTGCAAAACAGACATTGTAAGCGCTCTCATCCCTACAGATGTTGACGGATTTTCATGATATTTATACCAAATGTTTATTTCACTAATTCTTTGGTTAAGTTCAAAAATCAGCATTTTTGATAATTTTTGTAGGAGTTATGGGACTTTGACCATAAAAACGACACTGTTTTTTTTGCAAAACAGACCTTGTAAGCGTTCTCATCCCTACAGATGTTGACAGATTTTCATGAAATCTGTACCAAATGTTTATATCACTAATACCTTGGTCAAATTCAACAATCAGCATTTTTCGATAATTTTTGTAGGAGTTAAGAGACTTTGACCATAAAAACGACTCTGTTTTTTTTGCAAAACAGACCTTGTTAGCGCTCTCATCCCTACATTTGTTGACGAATTTTCATGATATTTATACCAAATGTTTCAGCCATGTTCTATCATTTTTGCTTCACCGGCGGGGGACCCTGGAATTCCATTCTTGTTCATGATTGAAATACACATGTTTAAGTTTCATACTTTTCTCTGACTTTTCATTTTACATTATACAATACCAAAACAGGTATAAAACAAGTAATGCTGTATATACATGATTATTTTAAAAGATTTCAAAACCTTTTATCCATCAGCTTATTCTACAGAAAGGAGCTTCGACAAAATATTGCAATCCTTTGGTTTTTATTACATTTCATTTATTTAATACAACCATTGTAATTTAACTTTTAGAATATATATAAGCAATGACATATAATTTTCATCGACTCATATACTTAAAGTTTAAAAGCAGACTTGTAATACATAATAAAATTATTGATTTGTTCTTTTGTGAAAAGAGAT
The DNA here is from genome assembly GCA_963971305.1 of Arcuatula senhousia. Lineage (NCBI taxonomy): Eukaryota > Metazoa > Mollusca > Bivalvia > Mytilida > Mytilidae > Arcuatula > Arcuatula senhousia. The sequence continues at coordinate 55,865,282 of OZ020304.1, forward strand.
ATATAAAAATGACACAATTTCTTCTAAGCTAGCTCAGAATATACATATAGATAGACATTAAAGAAGCTGAATTTAGTGAAACAGTCCCTCTCTAGAGATAAAAAGACTTATATATACATCAATAACTGTTAATGTTTGCTTCAATAGATTCCAGTTATATATTTTATTGGTCCTCAAAGGATTACCATTGACATTTTATCAGTAAATCCAGTAAAACTGAGTAGAGCTTTACATACTATAGTGAGTTCTTTGAATTATTTAGATATTGAATTTAGGCCTGTAGTCATTTTTACATATCAGTTATTTTATCTGCCTGGAAATCAGAACATTATTATTTTTTATATTTGATTTACGCAGCTTCCATTGTAATGTTACACAAGATAACTTTGGCATCCACTCTTTATTGGTGTTTTACATACTATTGGGTCAATGACAAAATACAACAAAGCAAACAAACATTAAAAATATATACTAATGGAAAAAAAGAAACTGCGTTTAAGGTTTAAAAATTACAAACTTAATATTTATTAGATTTGTGATGTATTTGATCAAAAAGGTTTTGCAGCCCTTTTACTGAAGATCTTAATTTAGGCCTCCTATATATCATAAGGTTTCTTTGCACGGCTGACAAGCAAATTGTTAACACAGGGGTACTTGCTCCCAGGTTGTTGTCATCACTCAAGAAATTTTACGGACGACATCATGTGCTTGTATGCAAATACGGGATTTCTATCTCTCAGATGTGCACAGATGTTGGTTTGACATAGAGTTTTGTAATGTCATCCTTTCCGGATTTGACCAACACTTAATCGATCTTTGGCAACGTGACGGGTGTGCTATAGCAAGCAGGAACTGCTTACTCTTCCGGAGCACCTGAGTTCACTCTCGTTTCGACTTGAGTTCGCGTTGCTGAATGCGGTTTTGTTGTTATGTGTGTGTGTTTTATGTTGTTATGTGGTTTGTTTTGTTGTGATGATTTTTTTCTGCCGGTTTTGTCTTTGTCTTCACGGTTATATGATACTGATTACCCCTTTGGTACACCTTTGCTTCTTTTAAACCAGGTAGTGTCAATCTGGATTTCACAAAATCACACACATTTTTGAAATTCACTTTTCTCAGCTAAATTTCACTAAAACCTTTCCCCTTTCAGTGGTTGAAGGGTAACACATTAAATTTTTCTTAGAAAATTGTGATTATTTGGTGGGGGGGGGGTAGAAAATGGTGGATTTTGCAAATAAATGCAGGTTTTTTTCCACGAGTATAACAATGAAATCAAAGACAAGGACCTCCTTGTTCTCAGTTCAAAAGACAGTATGATAATGGATAAGAAGTATCAATTTTGAGTTAAGCATTGTATTTTTATATACGCATTTTTCCCTTAAACACGTGTACCCCTCAGCTGGAATAACTTTATTGCCCCGGGTTTATTGCCCTGCATGAACTTATTTACATAAAAGTTCAGTCATGAATAACACAGCCTGTAGGACTAGGCCTTGCAGGTTTTCCCACTCTTACAACCTGTTGCATGATGATTAAAAAACAATTTGTTAACTATTGCTTGTGAGGTTCATGATCTTCACACCATGAAAAGTATCAAAACAAATCTGTGATGGTAATTGATTCATGTGTGTGCTTAAAGAGTACACTAGGATCATTCTGATACAATTTGAATACAATATATGCCCCTGCAGTCAATAAATATAAACCAAGTTGTGGTACTTCTTTAGTCTTGCAACCTAGACTTAATGGTTTATTTTCCCTTAAAAGGTATTGATGCAATATGCTTGGCTTCAAACATGTAAGCAAGGTGGGATGTTTTGTTCTTTGAGAACCACCAGTTAATCTCCTTTGTGAAAATTCAATTATCTCTATGTTATCTTTAGTTATAACATTTTCGTCAATGCCATTTCTATTGCATCAACAGTGGTATAAAATATAATGCATTATTAAGAAGCTTACTGTGTAATTTTGCCAATGATTAAAGTAATTTATGGTAAGTTTTATAAAGGCGTATGTAAATGTCTATGTTTTATGCAACATCGTTGATTATGATTTATACAATATAAGTATATTTGATAGCCTTTGAGTTTTACAATTTACAGAAAACAAAATATTCACTGCAAATTAAATCAATAGTTGTACAAGGACTTAGATGATACAGGGTGGTATGAAATTAATCTAAGATGATTACAATAAAAATTCCTCATAAGATGGGGCTTTGTGTTATTCTTCAAAGCAGTCGTAAACAAGTCATTTCATATTTGCAATCTCAAATTTCGACTTAGCACACATTTTGCTAACGGACTAAAACCCAACGGTTAAAACTTCTGAAAAAATACTTTAGAAATGAAAATGGATCAGAAAAAAACGGATAACAACAATTTTATGACATCTTTAATGTGCAAGACCTTTGAAAATAATTATCGGCACAATATGTAAACTCAAAAGTAATGACTCAAAAAATGTTATATATTGAGTCTTCTTTAATGTCGTGATTAAAAAAATGTATCGAAATAAAATCTAGCAATAAAAATATCATACCCTGTTTCTAAGAAGAGGGTTCTAGATATAATGTTTTAACTGTGTCTACCATTCCATGTTTTTTTATATGTTGTATATATTTGGTTACAAACTTCGTAAGTATATTGGTTACAAGCTTCATATGTGTAATGGCATGCTATATTGCCAGACGATTTTAAGATTCACCCAATATCTTCAAACTGTTGGTACAATTCTTAAAACGTTTGTGAATTTGTGGGCATAGCCTTGGCTCACAAAGGAAAACATCAAGTCTCTATACTACCATTACTTTTTGTAAGATTTATTTAAATGTCGTCTTCAACGTGTTGAGTCACTTTGACTCTATCCGTCTGTGTCCAGCATCGTCCTACGTTGTCACACAAAATTCTTTTGCAGTTTTTCGGGCAACTACATGTCACTGCCTCTTAATATTGTAGCTTCCTCGTACCGTACTATATGGTGTAAAACGACTTTATATCCGAAACTATAATGTACTGTAAAAGTTCTTATTTAGAGATATTTAATTTCACAGATTTCGCGGTCAGGCATTTTCGGCCGGATTTTACGGAGGGAAAAATCCGGTTATTAAAATGGTGAATGTCGGGTGGGCGGGGATTAAATTTTTGTAACAGTTTTCTCAGCAATTACTTATCACAGCCACTCAACATGTGGTATACAGCATCATTAATGAAAACTATTGCAGGTAAAGAAAAGCTGTTGCTTGTTCAAACCATAAGCTCATTGAGCTCTACAAAAGTCTCCATTTGGTCGAAGGCGTCAGATGACTCCTTATAGTGGTTTTGGCTCTTTAAAGGTGAAAATAATGTTGTTTCATGTTTTTGATCCATAGAATGAAAACCTTTGCAGATAGAGAACAGCTGTGCTTTTTTAAACCTTCAGCTCGCTCATTATGCTCTACAAAAGTCTCCATTTGGTCGAAGATGTCAGATGACTCCTAATAAGGTTATGACCCTTTTAAGGTAAAAAACGGTTTATTTTCAAGTTTTGCACAAAAGAAGGAAAAGTGTTGCAGATAGAGAAAAGCTGTTCCTTGCTAACCTTCAGATCATTACGCTTACAAAAATTTTCACTTGGTTGAAGTTATGAGATGACCCCTTATAAGTGAGATGCTTGTGACTTAATGACCAGGTGAGCTATTAAGGCTCCTGGAAGTCTCTGGTTTCACTTCAAGCTATAAAAATCTATCTTTGTTTTTTCAATCAAATTTGTAATAATCCTAGTTGTTTTCAAATGAATAGGGATAAAAAAACGACAAATGGTTGCCATGCGAAATAAGTCCTATATTGATATGAATAAGTTTAATGTAAAATATGAACTGAAATTCAACCAAATGCACGTGTCAAAAAGCATCGTACTTCCACCAGTACTGCCTGTGTCCAATGCAATTGAAACTTCATATTTGGTATCAAACGTGCAGGGTTCAACATTTTGCAGTCGTATTAGGCTGCGCTCAGCATAGCTGTTTATTTATTCCACGGATTAACGTCTTATTTTGAAATGTGAATATGAAAATGATACTGCAGCACTGTGTTAAATTTCAGAATTGAATCTCTAGCTTTAGTGTTCCCAAAATTGTGAACGGATGAACACATTGAATACTAAATGGGCTCAGCATTCTCAATGTGAGGCCCTTGTAATTAAGTAAGATTTGCATCTTCATTATATAAGAATGATTTAAATTAAGTTTCATTAATGATTTCATTAAACAAAAGTATAATGTGATGGAAGGAAGGAAGCACATACGGTCTATCCAACACTTCATACCTACCGCTTATCAATTTACTTTTAAAAAATAATGCGTATAAAAAATGAATATTTATCAAGTCTCAAAGTAAACAGTTGTTATGGCTTTTTAAAAAAAATGTGATAAATTTAATAGCAAAACTTTGCATAATTGAAGGAATGCTTTTTGCAAAAAAGTAAATTAAAATCATGTAGAAAAGGGTAATTTAAAATTCTTTTTTTGAAATTTGATTTAATGATACCTGCATCCATATCATTTATCAGTGATCATAGAAAAAATGAAAATGTTGATGCTGCGTTTATAGAATTAAATGTCAGATGCACTATAATTAATGATAGGGGTTACATATACATTATATATGTGACTTAAATGGTTTGAATCTATGGCTTTTATTTTAATACGCCGCAATTTGTTTTGCGATCGTATTTAATAATATGTTACGATATTGGCGATGTCATCGTCATCCTCGTCGTCGTTGTTGTCGCTGTTGCCTGTGGACACGTTCGTTTTCATGTGATACCTTGAGTTAATGATCATCAAAAGTTATGAAATTTTGATATGATGTTTATAACCACTAGAGGAAGGTTGGTATTGCATGTGAGTTATCTGGTCCCTACCGTTTTAGAAAAAGGGCCAAAAGTGCCTAAATTGGGTGTATTGACAAAACTTCTGTATTTTTCATCCGTTTTTTATCATTCTTTTTTTTTATTGTATTACTTAATAAATTCTGTCAACTAAATGTGCAACTGTTTTGTGTATTTTGCACCATAACATTATTAATGGGGGGCAAGGTCTTTTTATTTGTGGTCCGATTAAAAAAAAGTCATAAGAATCCTCGTGAAAATCCCTGACTGCATTTTTCAATCAGTTTCGCAATATCTCTTACCGTTTTTTTTTCGGAGAAATAAGGAGTCAAAGGGGCCAAAACGACAATAATAAGTATTTGTCTAAACAAATAGTTTTATTCAAGAACTTAAGTTGTAATGGGCTGAACAATTGTTTTGCTGTTTTCATATGATGTTTCTAACCACTAGAGAAAGCTTCCTTTTGCATTTGGGGATTATGGCCCCTTTCCTGATCATGGAACAAGAAACCAAAAGGGGTAAAATGGATGTTAAATCCAAACTGTTATAGAAACTTTATTTTTCAACTGATTTAAACCTTTTTTCATTGTATTCCATAATAAATCGTGTAAACTAAATAACCTGCGTCGCCGAAGGCAAAAAATTCTACTTTTTTTTATTTGTGGTCTGATTTTCAAAATATTTTGTTGTTGAAATCTGTGTGGAAATTCCTACCTATTTATTTTCAGTCAGATTTGCAATATCTAGTCAAAGGGGCCAAAATGTTGATTAAAAGAGTTTTCCTTAAGGATGGTATAAATAAAAAAAAAATCAAATATACATTGAAAAGTCCACCACAAATAACATGTGTCAAAAACCTTTGTGAGTCCACCATGGTCTGTATGTGTCCAAAGCAATCTATCCATATTGGGTCTCAAACTATAGTGTTGCGGTTGTATCATGCTGCACTCGGCTAAGCTTTTTATCAATTGAATTTTATAAATCATGTGTGTTTGACCATTTTTTGTAAAAAGGAATGAGATAAATTTGAAAAATTCTGTAAATAAATACACAGCATTCATTTTGACTGGCTCATAGTACAAATGTGATTATTTGAAAATTTCATTGCTTTACTTTAAAAAGCCAGAATTCTTGCCGTTTAACTCTACAGTATTGGAAACCATTTAGTCAAACATTCACACCTCTTTCCTGCAACTTACTATTTTGAAAGAAATTAGCAAGGATTTATGCTACTATTTATTCATTGTAATGCCATATTCACAAATTAAAGTTCGGGTGAAGTACCCCAAATATGGTCGAAAATATATATCGTTTTAAAAAAAATATTTGTATTTGGAAAGCTTATGTGCTGTGCGCTTAAGTAAAACTTTGTCTTGAAATACAATAATGAAATTCTCAATATTGGAAAAGGGAATATTTAATTTGTTCAAACACTGTTTACTTCATCTTCGCCGAACAAAACAAAGTTCATTCGAAATGCTACCAAACAACTAAGTGCAAATTTTTAGACGAGGTATGTTAGTCCGTATTTCAATATCTTGTAACCATAAGTTCCATGTAGTCCTTTAGCTATTTTGATACGAACGCAATTTTTTGAGATCGTATTATGTTATGGCGATGTTGTCGTCGTTGTTGTTGTCGTCGTCCTCGATGAACACTTTGGTTTCCGTTCGATATCTTCAGTTGTGGTTGATCAATCGTTATAAAATTTAGCATGAAATATGTAATTACTTAATGAAGTTTGATATTGCATTTGACGATTATGGTCCCTACTGTTTTAGAAAAAAAAGTCCCAAAGTAGTAAAAAGGGTGTTAAACCAAAACTGCTGTAAAACAATTTTCTATCCGATTTAGATCATTATTTGTATTCGGTCCACATGATGTTACTAAAGTTTTGATTTGCACTGTTACATTGGTACGAGGGGTAAAAAAAACTGACTTTTGTATTTGTTGTCCAAGTTGCAAAATCTCTTTTTTTTAATCCTTGTGAGAATTCCTGCCTGTGTTTTTCTATCAGATTTTCAGTATCTCCTACTGTTGTGAAGGAATTAGGGATCAAAGGGACCAAAAAAACGCAAATTATACGTGTTTGTCCGGACAAATGGTTTTATTCAAGAATTTAGGTTGAAGTGGATTGGCCAATTGTATATGCTGTTTTGAAATGATGTTTCTTACCACTAGAGAGAGCTTCCACTTTCATTTATAAATTGTGATAACTACTGTTTCAGAGAAAAGGGGACAAAGAGGTAAAATGAATGTTTAAATAAAACTGCTGTAGAACGTTTATTTTTCCTCCGACTTTTATCATTCTTTTTCAGTGTAACTCACAATAAATTCTTTCAACGAAATGTAGCTACAGTTTTTATTATCTTGCACCCTTACATCGCTATGAGTGGTCAATAAAAGACTACTCAAGAAAAAATGATTTTTTTATTTGTGGTCCGAATTTCAAAAATGTTTTTTATCCTAATTAAAAAATTCCATAATGCTTTTTAGCTCACCTGACCCGAAGGGTCAGGTGAGCTATTGTCATCACTAGTCGTCCGTAAACTTTTTAAAACGTTAACTCCTCTGACACCATAAGTCCAATTGCAACCAAACTTGGTATGGTTGTTCATTAGCATTCGGTGCTTAGAACTGATGTGGGGATTTTTGATTCGTCGTAAAACATGACCGCCATGGCTAAAAATAGAACACAGGGGTAAAATGCAGTTTTTTGCAAATAACTCAAAAACGGCTACAGATATCAAAATTCTGACACAAAGGTAAAAGTTCTCAGCACCTCAAGATCTACCTACCCTGAAATTTTGAAGTAAATCCAACATTCCATGTAGGAGTTATTGCCCTTTTTGAGGATTTTTTGCAAATTTTGCACCTGATAAGCTCAATATCTTGAAAACTATACTAGCTATATGAGAAATTTAAATTGCATGTTGTTAAGCACACCAAGATCTACAAAATATGTAATAGGGTCAATGTTGTAGGACCTTTCCTTTTAGGAGTTATTGCTCTAGAACATCAACATTGAGCATTTTAACAGCATTTCTTCATTACATTAAAAACGGTAACTGCTCTGGCACTTTAAGTCCAATTGGAACTATACTTGATAACGTTGTTTATTAGCATTAGGTGTATAGAACTGAAGTGGGGATTTTTGATTGGTCATAAAACATGGCTGCTGTGGCTAAAAATAGAACTTAGGGGAAAATGGCAGTTATTTGCAAATAACTCTAAAAGGTCACAGATTTTAAAATTTGATCGGAACAAAAGTGATCAGCAACTCAAGATCTACCAGCTCTGAAATTTTGAAGAAAATCCAACAACCCATGTAGGAGTTATTGCCCTTTTTGTGGATTTTTTTGCAAATGTTCACCTGTTTAGCTCAATATCTTGAAAACTATACAAGATATTTGAGAAATTTAAATTGCATATTGTTAAGCGCATCAAGATCTTCAAAATATGTAGTAGGGTTAACGTTGTAGGACCTTTCATTTGAGGAGTTTTTGTCCTTAGAACATCCAAATGAGCATTTAAAAAGCATTTCCTAATAACATTGAAAACGTTAACTCCTCTGCTATTTTAAGTCCAATTGGAACCAAACTTGATATTGTTGTTTATTAGCATTAGGTGTATAGAACTGATGTGGGGATTTTTGATTGGTTGTTAAACATGGCCGCTGTGGCTGAGAATAGAACATTAGGTTAAACTGCATTTTTTGCTAATAACTCAAAAAGGGGGGCAGAAGTTTAGATTTTGATTGAGAACAAAAGTGATTAGCACCTTAAGATCCACCATATTGTCAGATGACCCCCTTATTAATCTTATGACCCTTTCAACGTCAAATAGATTTTGCCTAATAACTTTTACTTCAGGCACATATGTCAGGTGACCGATTCAGGCTCCTGTGAGCCTCTTCTTTCAATCAGATTTGTAACATCTATCGTTTTCCAAAAAAAAGGGGGGGTTAAAGGGACCAAAAGCGTCAATTATAAGAGTTTTCTTTAAGGGCTGATATAAATTTATATAAAAAGCAAATGTACACATGTACATTGGATGTTCTTCAAAGAATGCATTTATCAAAAAAGATTATACTAGTCCACCACGGACTGCATGTGTCCAAAGCATCTGACATATCAGGCCTCCATCGTACAGAGTTCAACATGTTGTAGTCATATCATGCTGCGCTCAGCGTAGCTTTTTTTTAATTTATTGAAATTAATGTTATGTAAACGAAAATCTTGTCAAGAAACGTTCAACTCAAAACCAAGCATAATTAACAACAGCACAAAATTTTTGCAACCCTATTATATTATGTCGTTGTTGTTGGTGTTGTCGTCATCTGTTTACACTTTGGTATCCGTGTGAGAATTCAAGTTGTGTTTGATCAGCTATTATACAATTTTGATAACCTGTTTTTAACCGCTAAAGAAAGATTGGTATTACATTTGGGGTTAATGGCCCCTACCGTTTCCGAAAAAGGGCCAAGAGGGGGCTAACATTTGTGTATTGACAAATCATCTGTCGAATGTTTATTTTTCATCCGATTTTAAAAGTTTGCTTTTATTGCATTCTGTAGTATGTTCTGCCTACTAGCGATATGATGGTGTTGATGTTTCTTGCACCGCTACGAAACCACAGCAGTAATTGGGCCACACCAAAATCAAAAACTTTTTTTTTTCTTGTCTAATTTTACTTCTTTTTCATCGGATTCATAGAAAATTCCCTGCCTGTTGTTTACAATCCGGTTTACAATACCTTTTTCTGTTTTCGAGAAAAAAGGGGTCAATGGGACCCAAAACACCAATTATAAGTTTGTTTAACAAATGGTTTTACGCTTTAACTTCAACTTTAGTAGGCCAACCTAATGTTATGAAGTTTAAACATGTTACTCATCACTAAAAAATTGTCGTCTTGCATGTGGGGTTTGTTTTAGAAAAAGGGGCAAAAAGGACAAAACGAATAGTTTGTCAAAACTGTTATACAATGTTTTGCTTTATTTAATAATTTTATCAGCCTAAAGGGTCAACAGTTTCGATTAATCTTCCACTGTTACACTGCTAGAAGGGGGTCATGTAAAAAAACTTTTTTTATTTGTGGTCCGTTTTCAAAATCTCTTTTTCATTTGAATTTTTGTACTTTACTTGTCTGTGTCTTTTTTAGATTTGCAATAACACTGACTATTTTGGAGAAAAACATTATAATAAGAGTTTGTTATATAATGATATAAATATAAACTTTGTTTTCTTGCATATGGATAATACGTGAGCCTTGTTTGATTGTGTAGTAGTTAATAGTAGTTCTTAAACTGTTTGAAAGTTTTTTTGTCTCGCCTGTGACGAATGTCGCAAAAGGCGAGACTTAGGTATGGTGATTCCGGCGACGGCGACGGCGGCGACGGCGGCGACGGCGTCCAAAATTGGTTAAAGTTTTTGCTTAAGTCTGTTTTGTGTGAACTAGTAATGTTACACCATTGATATTTGGTATGCAGTTGCATCAGCATCAGTACAGATCAGTTTTAAAAGGATTTCACCTGTATGCTCCTGCAGTCACGGTCTACTGACTTTGAAATTTTATACTGATTTGGCTGAGGTTAACCTTTTTTCTTAAGTCTGTTTGACATGAAGCAGTTATGGTTCACCATTGATATTGGGTATGCACTTGCATTAGCATTAGTACAGATCAATTTCAAAAGCATTTTATCTGTATGCTTCTGCAGTCACGGTCTACTGACTTTGAAATTTTACACCGATTTGGCCGAGGTTAACCTTTTTTCTTACGTCTGTTTAGCATGAAGCAGTTATGGTACATCATTGATATTGGGTATGCACTTGCATTAGCATCAGTACAGATCAATTTCAAAAGTATTTTATCGGTATGATCCTGCAGTCACAGTGTACTGACTTTGAGATTTTACACTTTTTTACTTTTTACTTATGTCAAGAGTGTTTTATATAAAGCAGTTATGGTTCACCATTTATATTTGGTATGCAGCTGCTTAAGCATCAGTTAAGATCAGTTTAAGGAGGATTTTTACTTCATTTTATACTGTGTCCAGTTGCGACAGGCGAGACATGTCTCTGTGTTAACAGTTTATTTAGTAACAGTAGGTTTGTGGTTATTTCTTCTGAATGGTTTTAAATGATATCGTAATTTGACTTCAACTTTTAGTAAAACTAGAGACAACAAGGAACCGGAATCGCTCATCTTCACGACCTTTAAGCTATAATAGTCCCTTCTATGATTTATAACCTCTATCACGAAACAATGAGATGAAAGTAAAAATAGAACATTGGGGTAAATTGCATTTTTTGCTAATAACTCAAAAATGGTTTCAGATATCAAAATTGTGCAAGAATCAAAAGTGATCAGCATATTAAGATCTACCTGTCCTGAAATTTTGGAAAAGATCTGAAAGCTGATGTGGGAGTTATTGTTCTTTTTCCTGATTTTTGCCTAATTTGCACTTATTAAGCCCAATATCTTGAAAACTAACCAAGATATTTCAGAAATTTAAATCGCATATGGTTAAGCACAATAATATCAACAAATATATGTATCTGTGTAGTTCAGGTTAGCGATTCAGGCTCTTCGGAGCCTCTTGTTGAAAATGTTGAAAAATCCATATAGATATAAAAATTAAAGCGTAGCAGTCCCTATGTATGAAAAGTTCTTATTAATATTTCATATTTTTTCATGACTATATCTTATTCTATTTTTTAAGTTCTGCTTTTTTGCTTTTTTTAGTTCAGTCGGTTTAAGGTTGATATCACTTATTACCCTTTGATGTGACCTAAAATCTCATGCAACATTCGATTTATATTTCTTAAAAGAAGTAACGAAAACTGTACTATCTACAACTAGAAATATGTCAGTACTATAAGGTTTGTCCACATCCAGGTCATACTTCACATTATTTTTCCAGATAACATATGTTGTATTTGGTGTACATGTACTAAGATTTTCTTTAAAAAGTTCAATGTGTCCTGATGACCCTTAAGGAGTTGTTTATATGCTTGTGTAAAACAAATAATACAATTTGTTGACGCTATTGCGGAAACACGTTGTATATACTTAAAGCAATTAAAAAGTATTTATTATCATGTACAAAAGTTATGTACTGATTAAAAGATCTTGTCAAGAAATGATCGATGCAAAACAAAGTCTAATTTACATCTAATTTGCCATTATATTAAAAAAATTCCATTAAAATTTTATTTTACATCATTAGTGTCTGAACGTAAAATGTGAACAAAAGAAAAAATACTAATTGCATATAGAACCGCATATTTTTTAGACATTTCTTATTGCGATGAAGTAAACATGTCAAGATTTTTTAAATGATAATAATAAAAATATTTAATTGTTTTGTTTTTCATACCAAAGAAGCAAAGGTGTACCCATGTGGCAATCGAATGTTGTAAATCAGAAAAAGAAAACCTAAAGATCGTCACAAAATCAAACCTAAAAAAGAAACAAAACACTCATACTACAATGAAACTGCCAAAAACAACGCGAACTCAAGTAGAAATACAAATGACAACAAAGTTCCAGACAATAAATTTTGCAAAATTTCGTCTATTCAATACTCATCAGAGGCGCTCTACCAAAAATATTGAAAAAGCCAAACACTATATGATAATGAAGAGCATAGAATAGAAAAACCAAAAATACCAAATTGGGGAACCATTTAATACTAAGATGATCAACTTATATCTGGGGTAGGAAGAACCTTAGGGTTTAGACAATTTAAACGAAGAGTAAAAAACGAAACGAGAGTAAATAAAAACACCCGTAACGTTGCCAACGTTAGATGACACAGTTTACCCGAATGCTTTATTACAAATTTGCTTTTAGAAATATCCTTGTAATTAGAGATATTCCACGAATGTGTTAATCAGTACCCGAATCATTAGTTATTTATCAGTTTTCATGTAAAGTTCTGATATTATATTCTGATTAAATTGATGAAAACACCAGGTTTCTTTCCTTGTAATGCACATGGTCGATATCCTCGGTGCTGGATTTGGCTTCCCTGTTCGAACGTTTTGGTTTTGAGTACTTTTCGTTTTCAACTGTTTTGGATTTTGATCTTCCAATGTTTTGGTTTAAATGCTACTGATGAGAGGTTACTCCTTGAAATATCGATATATAGCATATCCAAATTAACCGTTTATACCCGCGTTTTGGTATTTGTAATTTTGAAACCACTGGGCGATAACCGCTGCTGGTGGACCAGAGGTCCCCGAGGGTAATCACAAGCCTGGTAGTCAGACTTGTCTGACACGAATTACCATAAAATTTCTAATATATTGTCGCTGAAATTTCCGATTGATAAATTCAAAATTGATGAAAACACCAGGTTTCTTTCCTTGTAATGCACATGGTCGATATCCTCGGTGCTGGATTTGGCTTCCCTGTTCGAACGTTTTGGTTTTGAGTACTTTTCGTTTTCAACTGTTTTGGATTTTGATCTTCCAATGTTTTGGTTTAAATGCTACTGATGAGAGGTTACTCCTTGAAATATCGATATATAGCATATCCAAATTAACCGTTTATACCCGCGTTTTGGTATTTGTAATTTATATACATAAAATGTCAGGTGCACTATAATGTCAGATACTCGTTACTTTGTAAAACTAAATACTAGTAGGTAAATACTACTTTTGTCTATATGTTATCTATAAATCACTACTTTGACCTTCCAATTATTTGATTAAAAGAAGCAGAGGAACCAATGGGGTAGTCCAAAGGGCAGAGACAAAACCAGTAAACACCAACAAGAACAGGACAAAAAAAGACAACATGTAGAACATAGAAACACAAAATAACTGAATATCAATCAACAGCGCGAACTCCAGTCGAAACTAAGGTGCCCCGGAAGAGAAAGCAGTTCCTTCTTGCTGTAGCACACCCGTCGCGTTGCCAACAGTCTATTCAGTGTGTCAAATCCGGTAAAGGAATACAAAACAAAGCCCCATGACAAACCGACATCTGCACTTATCTGAGAGATCTAAATCCCATATTTGTCTATAAGTGCATCCAAAATATGCATTTATCTACAATGTACAATGTTTTGAAATATTGTATTAACTAGTATTGATTCACGTTTTTGTTTATTTTTTTAATCAGTTTTGCCAACATTGGTAGGATTAATTCTGCTAGTCATGATACAGGTTTTAAGTGCTCATCATCAGGTTCCCAATTTTCGTTATTTGCAGTTTATTTGAATTTCAACCATAGTTATTATCCACTGTACTTTCAAGAAGATGTCTGTTTCGTTAACGTTTCAGAACTGAATTTTTAAGCTTATATAGCTTGAAGTGTATTATGATTTTCGGGATAAAGCGTAACTTCTGAACCACACACTGCTCAAACAGGGTTATGTTAATCCTCGATTGTTAATAATTTAAAAATGAGAGACTTCAGATGCTCATAGACAAATGCGGGGCTTGTATCTTTCAGATGATGTTTGGCATAGAGTTTTTGTATTGTTTGTGTCCCTAACTGACGGTTGTGTTAGATTAAGCAGGGACCGCTTACCCGTCTAGAAAGTCTGAGTTCACTTGTTTCGACTTGAGTTGGCGTTGCTGATTTCAGTTAAGTTGTTTATGTGGAAATATCAAAGCAGGTATAAAACGGTTTATTTCGTTTTGCTGTGTATGCATTTTTCAAGGGTAACCTCTCATCAGCAGTATTTGAAAAAAAAAATATTGAAAAGTCGAATGCTAAAAATATTCACAGAAAAGCACTCGCAAACATAAAGCTCGAACAGGAAAGCCAGATCCAGCGACGAAAAATTCCACCTTGTGTAGTTGAAGTAAAGAAAAGTTTTAAACAGTCGGAAATCTCAAGAAATAAATAGGTGGTTAATTTGTGTCAGATAAGTCTGACGACCAGGCATGCGATTACCCTCGGGGACCCCTGGTCCACCAGCGGCGCTTATCGACCCAGTGGTTGAAAAATACAAAATACTGATGGGCATATACAACGGTTATGGTTAAATTGTGTATGCATATTTCAATCAGCTGAATTGGAATCAAAACACTGAAAGGTCAAATTCTATAAGTTTTGATAAAAAAGTTTTGTGTAATTTGTCATGATGTCTTCTCTCTCTTTTTTGGCCTACTAGAAAACGCGGGCTGTACTCATGGGATGGACCCAAATATGGACTCAAATTGGTCTTGTCTTTAAATGTCGACTGATTCTCATCTGCCTTAATTACTTTTAAGGACTTGCAACTCTTTTGGTCCCTACGAAAGTTTTCATTGATTTCGTTTGGTTGCCTTCTCACCATCAGATATTTTAGTTTCCAACTAAATAACATTCACTGTATTTATTTAATTTCGATGCATTTTGACCTTTACAGGGAAGTGTTTTGTATAATTATATCAAGCATGGGAAATTGGAAAGGACGGATGGTTCATCTATAACTGAAGGAATTGGTCAAGGTCGTGTGACAAATAATTTGAAAGATGCACCTATAGATGATGCATTTCTGGTTAAGGATATGGATGTTGTTGAAATGGTAAATTCACTATATTTTTTAGAAAAAGCAACACATTAAAATGACAACAAAGTTCCAGACATTAAATTTTGCTACGCCTGACGCGCGTTTTGTATATTCAATACTCATCAGAGGCGCTCTACCAAAAATATTGAAAATGCCAAACACTAGATTGATATAAAATGACATAAAAAACACTCAAATCTCAGTTAATAAAAAGGGTTTAAACAAGTAGACAATTAAAACAAAGAGAAAAAGGTCAACTAATCTGCAATCAGCAATGAGAGAAAGAAGCAGACAGTTATCTTTAAAAATGTATCCAGGTGCTCACAGGAAAAGCATGTTGCAACACACTTGTTGCCGATGACCTTAAAAAAATTATATTACTTACTCATGACTTCATTTCTATTAGCATTTTTTATGAGAATGGAAGGAAAAAAGATGCAAAATTATGTATGTATCGTGATCAATAAAGACAATGAAAATATTCCGCCCACATATAACTTAAATATTGCTGCAAGGGCGTAAAACACCACCTTACTTCGAACAGGGGTTAAAAATCTCAAATACTCCAAGGAAAGAAAACGGAGTGACATTCTGTTTGAAATTGAAGATGCCAATTATCCTTATTGCTAGAAACATTTCCAAAAATTGTGGATAAATAACCGTTTCATGACGCCAAATCTCCCTATACCTTAGTTTCAAACGCAACATCAGTGGCCATACAATCACTGAAAATTAAAAAGTTATTTACCCTTCTTTCATAGGTATTCAGACTTTTGCATGAGGAGGGCTTCTTTGTAGGTGCCTCTACTGGACTAAATGTTGCCGGAGCAGTTCAAGCAGCCAAGTTGTTAGGACCAGGGCATACCATTGTTACATGCCTTTGTGATACTGGACAGGTAACCTCAATGATTAAAACATGATATTACAGTGTCATTTGTTTAGCAGTTTTGTTTGTTTTCGTGCAATTTGTGCAATTCGTGTTTTCAAGACAAGTTATATTTTACTTGCATTTACGAACCATTTGATGTTAAAGACTTATAAAGTCTTTTTATACAACAGACCATAAAAGGTTGCTTTAAAACAAAATTTCTCATTACTTTTGTATTAAGATTTTCAGTCTCTGGTTTTATTTATTGTTTTCTAAGATGATGTGTCACATGCTGTTTTCTCATTTGTTTAGAATCTTTCTACGTTGTTTTTTAATTCGTCCTTGTTTGTGTAAATAATAATGTCTTGCTGACCTTGAAGCTTTTGTTACGATCCCATTTTTTTTTAATTTAAAGTCTATCTTTATTTCTATGGTTTACAACTTGGCATATAGGAAAAGGTGACAAATACATTAATTAATCTATGTAAAATCAAAGGAAGAACAGAAAAAGTTGATTAGCCTTCTTGTTTGATTCACTACTAGCATAAACCATCACCCACACACGTTTAGACGTTTTCCTTCATGTAACAAAAATGTACAACATCTATCTGTAGATAGAGATTGATTGGTATACCTAATGTTGATGGATTAAAATGACATGAAATAGAAAAATATCTCAGCCTAATGACATAGATCAATGGATGTTATAAATATATGTATATAGAACAAGAATTTTCCATTAGACATATTTATAATTTGGAAATTTTAATTTATTCTTATATCAGTTTCGAGGTTTTTTTTCTAAATTTTATTTCTATTTTAAAAGTACCACAAATCGAAATTTTAATAAGTTTTCTAGATAGTTAATGAAGTACAATCTTAAAGAACTACCTGTATTGGTTTACTTGAATCTAACCATGGATATACACAAATGAATCTGTGTTTTGCTATTTATTGTGGCTTATTGTAAAATACCTTGTCAAATTTGTCAATAAATTATTACAGTAAATGTTTGACACTAATTTCTTTCTCATTGGCCTGATTTTGTTAAGATGTACCAGTATGGAGACATATACATTCATGTTTTTTTTCTGACAAATTTGATTTATATCACACAATGTTATAATATTTAATGGACCAATTAGGCATCTGGTGACAAAGCAAACTGTTTCACACTTGCTAAAAAGAAGCCTGTATATGCATTTTTATGTTTTCATGGTTTACAGACTCGGATGCCTTCTGATATATTGTTGATGGCGCCTTCATGAAAGATAAAATTTGTATAATTTTAGCCCAAATTATTAGCATGGTAGAACAATGGAGGACCGAAAAGGCAATGAAATCAGATGATGAAGAAATCAGTATACGCAAACTAAACGACAAGCAAATAATAAGAAGTACTACACAGCATAAAAAAATAAAGCAAACATTGAAAAAACAAAGGTCAATCAGCAATGTTAATATATATTTTTTTTGTATTTCAGAGATATTATGCCAAATTATTCAGTAAGAAGGTGCTAGAAGAAAGAGGTTTGTACAATTGATTCTTGATTTGAAATATGAATTTAATGAACATGTTTTTTTTTCATTTTAATTCGATGTTTTTCTTATGCTTTCTTATTAATGTTTATTTTTGTATTAAATAACTAAACTGTTACGACAAACAGATTAAGGACAACTTTGAGTTTTATTAGATTACAATAAAATCAAAATTGGAAATCTCATTTCACTGCATAAAAGTGGATTTTTGTTAAGTACTTCCATTTACACATATCCTTTACCATAAGTTATAGTGTATATATTTAATGGAAGACATTAACTGTCATTTGGCAGACGTATATGTAAATGATGGGTAGTGACATAAAGTCCATTGATATATGTTCAACTGATCTTATTAAACTGACAGTTCAAGTTGTCCTTAGACATCACCATTGGTTACACAACATTAACACATATTTTTTTTATATTGTCTGAGTTAAGTTTTACTGCTGTGGATAAATTAATCAAATTTGAACCAATCCTAAATAACTATGAATAATTTTGTTATAAAATAACTCATTGTGCAGATCACATGCAGGTCACAGTGGCAATTTTTATTCTTAAAAATACAAAAAAAATACATAATACTAATATTCCCATGGTATCTGATATTGTAAATTGGCATACATTCATTGAGTTCGTTCTTCTATCACACAAATTTCCCCATTATATTGGAAATATATATACAAGTAGGTTGAGTTCTGATATTGGGACAACCATTCTGTATATTTGTTATATTTTGACAGGTTTGCTTGAGGCAGTACCATTAGAATACAGGAGTTCTCTCCATGGTTAAAATATATCTTCATAAGAAGTTGGTTGATGTGTGATTTTTTTATAGAGAGAATTGTACATGTATTTGCAAAAATATCTCTCAGGGAGCATACATCACTTATACATCATTTATGCAAAACAACGGTGCAAAACGAACATATTTTTCTCAGTAATGAAATGGCATACAAATTAAGATTTTTTATTGTCAAATACATGCAATTATGTATCTATGCATTCTAATGTCCTGATTTAAAACTCTTTTACATTTTATTGTTATATTTAATATGAATAATCAAGATATGTTTTGAGTGGTTTTATTATGTCATATAAAGATGATATAAAGTAGACTTTTTTTCTTTTCACTCCTTTACATCAGGAATTTTTACTGCTTAATAATAAAGTTCTATTGGATCATGTAAGTAATGGCCAGAAACAAAAATGCAAACGATTTGAAGTTTGTGGTTTTTTATCTCCAATTACACATACAGTAAATCACACTTGAAACAACATGAAATAAATTTGGACAAGTTTTCTGTTCTAGAAGGCCCTGTGTTTTTCAGTGTTTCTGATGTGGATTAATTTTGTGATTGTTCAATAATAATGACAATTGTATGTTCACATGTTTGTTGTTGTAAAAAGTAAAATTTGTTAATTTAAAATAATTTGCAAAACAATGTACAGAAAAGGTAGATATTTTACATAATTTAAACAAATGAAAGCTTGAATACTAGTATATCAAATTATATTGGCGGGCAATAGCAAGACAGCGAGCAATGACCGCTTGTCACATAAAAGCAAGGATAATAGCTGTTTTCATAGCAGATTTGTCAATAGTAATTAGTTTATGGTGGTTGTGACCTGTGTATCTTCTCATAATCTTTTGTTAATTTATAAGTAAAGTATTAAATTGTATTCTAGAATTACAATTTAATGGATGCACTTAAACGATCTAATTGTTACAATTATTGGGCTCCATAAATAACAGTAGACATTTTATGCTAATGGACTTTTGTAATTACCTTTTCTAGAGGAAGTTATTATTAAAATGAATGAATTATTCATTCAAATTAAATCAGTTGGTGATAAATGATTTGTCTTGGGAAAATCCTGAGATATACTTTTGCCTTAGCCTATTCTTTTGTCGTATTTTTGTCTTGTATTGTGGGCAGTTCATTCCCAAATGCAGGTTTTAGAATGTCAAACAATCAAAAACTCATCTTGGACTTTTAAATTTATATGATCGCAAAAATCTTATGATCGTATAATGTTATGTCAATGTCGACGTCATTGTCATCGTTGTTGTTGTCGTCGTCTGGGGACATTTGTTATTCATGCAATAACTTGAGTAAATTTAATAGACGGGTTGTTATGAAATTTTAATGACTAAAGAAAGCTTCCTATTGTATTAATGTGTTGTGGACACTATCATTATAGAATAAGGGACCAAAATAAGCTAAGATGGGTCTAGTGAATTAACTTCTGTATAATGATTATTTTATATCTGATTTTTGAAAATGTACCAATGTTATTGATGTATTTGCACCATTACATTGCCACAGGCGGTGAAAGGGGTACAGGTGAGATATTGCCATCACTTGGCGTCCGTCGTCCGCCATCTGTCGTTGTCTGTCCTCAAAAACCTTCTCATCTAAAACTACTGAACAGAATTTATTGGAACTTGGTATGATTGATCTTTAGCGTGTTCTGCACAAAAGTTATGTTTCAATTTTTCACAGTTAAAAAAAATGGCTGTCGTTGGTGAAATAGACCAGGGGGTCAGATTACTGTTTTGGCTTGTAAATCAAAGAGAGAAAAAGATATAGAAAGTCTGATGCAACCGTCCTTCTTCGGTATCAGAAGCTCTACAAAAGTCTGTATTGGGTATGGCCCTTTAAGGTCACATATAGCGGGTTTTTTTGCCTATAGAAGAAATATATTTCAGATAAAGAAAAGTTGTTGCGTGCTTAATCATTCAGCTCATTGGACTTTATAAAAGTCTCCATTGGGTCGAAGATGTCAGATGACCACTTAAGGGGTCATTGCCCTTTAAATGTGTAAAGCATTTTTCATGTTTTCGGCCAATAGAATTAAAACTGTTGCAGATAGAGAAAAGCTTTTGCTACTTTAAACCTTCAGCTCGTTGAGCTCTTCAAAAGTCTCAAAGATGTCAGATGACTCCTAATAGGGGTTATGGCCCTTTAAATGTCAAAGATAGCGTTTTGTCATGTTTTGGGGCTATAAAATGAAAACTTTTGCAGATAGAGAAATGTTGTTAATGCATAAACCTTTAGCTCATTGGGTTGAAGATGTCACGTGACCCTTAAAAGGGGTTAAGGGCATTTAAAGGTTAAAAGTAGCGCTTTTTCATGTTGTTGGCATATAGAAATAAAACTATTGCAGGTAGATGACAGATATTGCTTGCTTAAATCTTCAGCTCTTTTAGCTGGACAGAAGTCTCTATTGTATGGAAGTTTTCAAATAACGCCTTGTAGGAGTTATGGTCCTTTAAAGTTATAATACATTCATGTTTTTGCCCCATCGACTGAAAAATGTTGCAGATAGATAAAAAGCTTAAACTTTCAGCTCATTAACCACTGCAAAAACCTTCATTGGACCAAAGTTGTCAGATGACGCCTTATAGGGATAATAGCTCATAGAAAAGACTGTTATGGCTTAAGGACCTTGCCACACGTAAAACTAAAATGTCGCCTGAAAAAACCTCTCGAAAAAGCCTTTTCAAACTCTAGGAATTTTGTTGTTTTGGGTTATAATTCTACATTCTTTTCCAAAACATCTTTCAAAGATAAAATTCGTTACACACTGGAACAAGTTTGCAGTATGCTTGATTTCCTCATTGACAACATATTTGTCACCTTCGGAGGAGAGATTTTTCAACAACAAATCGGCATTCCAATGGGCACAAACTGTGCTCCTCTCCTCGCCGATTTGTTTTTATACTCTTACGAGACTGAATTTCTTCAGGGACTCATAAAGAACAAGATAAAGAAAAAAGATCATTTAATCTTACATTCAGATATATTGATGATGTCCTTTCTGTCAATAACACTTCATTTGGTAGATGGATTCCTTCAATATATCCTTCAGAATTGGAGATTAAAGAGACCACCGAATCAAATTGCTTCACGTCTTTCTTGGATTAGCACCTCGAATTTGACCCAGGTGGTCATCTCAGTACAAAAATTTACGATAAACGAGACGATTTTAATTTTCAAATTATTAATTTTCCTAATCTACAGAGCAATATACCTACTTCCCCTGCATACGATGTTTATATTTCACAACTTATTCGATATGCCAGAGCTTGCACACATTTCACAGATTTTTTTATCAGACACCGATTTCTTCGTGACCGACTTTTGGAGCAGGGCTATAAGAAAAAACGTCTCATACGATCTCTGAAAAAATTCTTTCTTCGTTATCAGCCACTAGTAGAAAAGTTCAAAATTGAGTTAAAAGATATGGTAGTTAATTGTTTTAATAAGTGTTTGACTGGTCTGCTGTACTAAGATGATCACCTCAATATCCCTATTGTGTCTCACAACTATGTTGTGTTCTATAGTCATTACTGGATCCTAAGATCGCAATGGAAGAGGGAGGTTTGGCGCCTGGTTTAACCCACCATTTCGTTTGAAATGCCTGTACCAAGTCAGGAACATTGCGATCCACCCATTCTCCGGTGTGACTGATTCGTTTTTGTCATTTTCTCTGGACTATGAGATTGATCATTCAAGTTCGGTAGTTTTGTTATTATTACCTTTATTTATAAATCGGTTGCCAATAATACCCTCGCAAACAAAATTTTAGGGTATGTAGGAATCATCCTGTTTGTCTGGCCGTGTTTCCGTCCGTCTGTCCACATACATAGTAAGCGCAACTCCTCCTTAAATGTTTGACGGAATTTGATGAACGAAAGGATGTACATCACACGAAGATTAGCATTAAGATTTTTTATCGCTCTCCGATATCATTAATGGGAGATAATTGGACTTGAGGTGGTATTTTGGGGCAGTACAGAGTCCAATGTAAAGCGGAGGATATCTTTTTGTGAGCTCGCACACAGTTTGCTGAGGCTAAAAAGTGGATAGAAAAACTTTCATAAATTAAATAAAAAAATAAACTATTTGAAACAAATTTTTGACGATTCTTGAGATTTTTTTCAAATCTATTAACAGAATACAGCAATATATAATAGCATTTCAACTGTTAAGTCTGATATAAGCATAGTTAAACATAGTATTTGTACAACGTGTGAAGACTTGCTAAGCAAACAAATGTATATTTTTTTCTTAATTACTGCCTTATTTAGGAAATTGAATGACGTAACAAAGACAGAAGGTTACATTTTGTTATGTTTAAGGTTTGTTGTAAGCGTATGTATTGATTATTTTAAACTTAATTCAATGTATATATAAAAAGGAATTTCATATTTATGTAGTGAATTTTGACTTTTGATATTTGCTATATTTACATTTGTAAATGTATCTCAAGAGATCGTTAAAAGCTTATAAATAAATATTTATTCTTTTAACATTTCTTGTGGGTGTCGGTTTTCGCCTAAACTCTAAAACATTTCGATGAAATTTCTTGTCTTATAAGGAATGAATGCTATAACTGTTTTCAGAAATCTCCAGAGGCCAACACAAATTGATTACAATATAATTGTTCCAGTTTTGACAACTCCCTTGGAAATTGTTGTTAACATTTCGCCTACGTTCATTACACCTCATACACATAAATGGTTGTAAAATTATAACTGTTTTAGCAAGTCATAAAACAGTAATTTGTATGGATTCCATCTATTGGCAGAAATGATGTTTAATTAACAATATTGTTGTCTTAATTCTTTGATATATACCAATTGAGTCCCTAGGGATGCAATGAGAATTCATTTATGACGATATCTATGCATAATACATATAGTTTGACAGATGAGAAACAATGACTTGATAATTTATAATAGAAAATTATAATTCTGGAATGTTCATCATTCCTGTTTTCTTCAATAATTGAAGGATGAATGAGAGGAAGGTTATACGAAAAATTAAAAAAAAAGATGTTTTTTTTTTTTAAAATAAGTTATTGTTCTTCTGTAAATTATATCAAATAATGGCTTCGTTTTCAAGGAAACTCCAGAGATGCATGAACTTATTGTCGGATAACAAACATTAATAACGCTAATAGACAAAAGCAAAAGTAAGATACCGCAGATAAATGTTTACAGGCATCATAAAGTGACATAAATTTCGTATAAAGATGATAATAAAGGTCATCAGTGATTAAAACTTGATAGAAGGATGATGTTATTTGTACACTCTTTGTCGGTCCAGACAATTTAAATAGTAGTAGAATATGTA
This sequence comes from Arcuatula senhousia, assembly GCA_963971305.1. Classification (NCBI taxonomy): domain Eukaryota; kingdom Metazoa; phylum Mollusca; class Bivalvia; order Mytilida; family Mytilidae; genus Arcuatula; species Arcuatula senhousia. The sequence continues at coordinate 55,889,217 of OZ020304.1, forward strand.
GCTTTGGTTAGCATCAGATGTACTATAAATTTTAAAGTAGCGGTGGTACTTTTTTCGCGTTCATTTTTGCACGAACTCATATAATTATCACTGGTGACCTCAACCTTACTTCGCCATGTTTTAGCTAAATGACCTTAGATGAAAAATCAACTGTAGCCATAATTTTAAAACGATTATGGATTCAGTTGAAGACTGCCAGAACATGGGCTAAGAAAGAACAGGCGAAAGAAAGTGACGTTTTGTCAGAATGGGTTAAAGCTGCGATGTCATTGGTTTTAAAAGAATCAGTTCTTGAAGAGCTTGATTAGCACTGAGGCAACATTTATTTTCAGCAAAGCTGATGTTGCCTAAACATTGTCCACTTCACATGACAAAAATGTTGTACCTGCACGACAAACCACCAAATAACATATTTTTTGGGGTCAAGAAATTGACTTGTTGACAGCTGAATGAGGGTTTGTTGTACCAGAAATAACATCACATACACAGCAACAACACTATCTAATCTGTCATGTTTTCTTTCGGCCTTTCTGTTGGTACCAATTATGATGACATTCTATCCCTCTGTTGGATTCCTAAATTACATAAAGATCCACACAAACGGTGCTTCATTGCGGGTCAACCAAATATACCACTAAACCTCTTTCAGTTCTGTTGATTTCAATACTGACGGTAATAAAATCCTCCAGAAATATTACGATTGTTGTTATTTTAGAAATTGTGTCAATCAAATGTGGATCCTGAAGAATTCAAAAGAACTGATGGAGTTTCTTAACTCCAAATCAGTTTCATCTTGAAACATTGAAACAGCATCATAACTTTCGATTTCTGTACACTTTACTCTTCTATTCCACATGAACAAATCACGATTGGCACAGCTGATTAAATGCAGCTTTTTCTAAAAAAAAAAGAATGTTAAACGCAGGTCCAAATATATGGTAGTCGATTATACTCAGACTTCATTTGTCATCAAAGAGTCTATTAAGAAAAAGAATTTACAGAAGACCAAATAATCAACATACTCAACTTTATTGTAGACAACCTACTTTTCAGTTTGGTGTTCGGTTTTTTTCACCAAACAATAGGGATTCCAATAGGCACTAATTGTGCACCTTTGCATGCTGATTTATTTCTTCATTCATAAGAAGCAGATCTCTTACATCACTTCTAGACAAAAAAGACTGTAGACTAGTTCTCTGTTTTAACCTCACTTTCCGTTAAATTGATGATGTCCTTTCACTGAACAATGCTCGATTTGGTGACTTTCTCCATCTTATTTATCCTTTGTTGATTTTGAGATAAAGGACACATTTAGATCTTTATCTCGAAATCAACAAAACTAGAATTTTCTGTGTTTTGTCCGGTATGTTGTCTGGTTTGTTTTCGTCCTGGAAACTGCTTCTTTTGGGAAGTTGACAAAGTCCTGTGACGATGTGCTTTTACTGCAACAATTTTTTATGAGACCTAGACATTGCATGTAGATAAACAACTTATTATACCCCTGCAAACAAAGTTTAGGGGTATATAGGAATCACCCTGTCTGTCCGTTCGTATGTCCAGAGATTACTAGTTGTCTCGCCTGCGAAGCAGATCGGGACATAGGTGTTACTTTACCGGCGGCGGCGGCAGCGGCGACGGCAGCGTTAACTTTTTGGAAAAGTTTAATGAGCACCTCCATATCTCAAGAACTATAAGTCCTAGGTTGATGAAACTTGGTATGCATATGCCCCAATAGTAGCTTAGCACAGTTGCATCCCCATCTTTTGACCTTGACCTTGATTTTATGGTTGAGTGACTTTGACAATTTTCAATACATATAATAGCAATGGAAAAGTTTTGCGAGCACCTCCATATCTCAAAAACTATAGGTCCTAGGTTGATGAAACTTGGTATGCATATGCCCCAGTAGTAGCTTAGCACAGTTGCATCCCCATCTTTTGACCTTGACCTTGATTTTATGGTTGAGTGACTTTGACAATTTTCAATACATATAATAGCAATGGAAAAGTTTTGCGAGCACCTCCATATCTCAAAAACTATAGGTCCTAGGTTGATGAAACTTGGTATGCATATGCCCCAGTAGTAGCTTAGCACAGTTGCATCCCCATCTTTTGACCTTGACCTTGATTTTCTGGTTGAGTGACTTTGACAATTTTCAATATATATAATAGCAATGGAAAAGTTTTGCGAGCACCTCCATATCTCAAGAACTATAGGTCATAGGTTGATGAAACTTGGTATGCATATGCTCCAGTAGTAGCTTAGCCCAGTTGCATCCCCATCTTTTGACCTTGACCTTGATTTTCCGGTTGAGTGACTTTGATTATTTTTATTGCATATATTTGCAATGTTTAAGTTCTATAAACATCTTTTGATCTCAGAAACTGAAAATCCATGTAAATTCAAAATATAGTGGAAGTATCAGAAAGAATAATTGTTTCTGATGGTGCCGGCAGGCGAGACATACTTTAGTGTTAACTCTTGTTTTTATATTTAGTGTTAATAAGCACAAGTCGTCCTAAACCGCCTGCTGGAATTTAATTAAACTTTACATGAATAAAGTACATCATATGGAGATGGATATGAAGAATTTTCATTGGATTTGGATATCATTATGGAAAGATAATTGGACTAAGATTTTAGGCAAATTAGAGTCAAGTATGAAGCGGGGTGTATCCTTTTGTAAGCTCACTCACAGTATTCCTTGTTTGGTTGACCATAGAAAGAAGGTAGAAATGCTAGTTTAACGATATATTTGCCAGATTCGAAGGTGTGTTAACCAATGAAGGTCCATGTTTTAGGCAAAGATTACCTTGACTTCCAAGTCTTAGTAATCATTTTCCATCCGCGTATTATTTATGTATTGTTATAATTCAAGTATCACTTTGACATTCAAATGTTGGACACAGTAAGCTCACAGCTCATCACAGCAACATAACTATAACAAACAGATTGCATTTAGTAACCAAAGTTAATCTAGCGAGCAATGCCCCTGGTGCGTTAGTAAGTTGTTTCACTCCCAACGGTCAATTTTTTGGAAACAAAGTCCAACGTAACAAAAACTTCAATGGCGCGCCTGATATATAGAAACCCTGTCCTTTTTTATGAAAACATAATGTCTATAGTTTAATTTCTTGAGAAAAGACAACAACCGAGGAGCATCGTAACTCTATATAAGATGTAACATTCTTTTAAGGAGATATGCCAAATTAAAGTGTAAGTTCGTGATTTTAGAGTTATTAGTTTATTTGATTTATTATAATGAGAGTAGGCATCATGCCGGGTTTCGGCATTGAAAACTATATATTAAGAAAGATATTCGTAATTTTATTCCAATACACAAGACCATATGGGCGCGTCCATGTTATGAACAATGATGAATTATGGGATAGCTCAATTGGAGATGTGACGTCACATCTCCAATGATAAATACATGAACCAATTAACGATATTTGTAACAGAAACCGATGTTGTCGATCATAATAATGATTTGAAATATGAATAATTTGGCATTAATAATTTTTTTAATCCCGCGTTTAGCAAGATAATAGTTTACTTAAACCTTAAATTGTTTTAAAATAATTAATTATAATTCCAAATAGTAAATAATCTGAAACATTTATTGACACAGTAGCCCTAGTTTTCAATCCTTTTTCAAATATATAAGACAATAAATTCTGCTCTTGATGAATACACAGGTGTCAATTAAAATCATTAACCTTTTGGACGATCTGCCACGCCCCGTTGGTTAATTACAGGTATAATTGACATAAATCATAGATCAATTAAGGTGCTCTTCCAATCAAAGATTTCCTCGCAGCACTCAATCCGCTTTAGACACTCCCACCACAGCTCGATTTTAAGAATTTCGACCGGCACATCTTTTAATAATTTCTTAATTAGTATACGGTATAATTAATCAGCAGGTGTCAATATCACCTGTTCACTTCATTGACTACCTTTCTCTTGCAATTATCAATCAGCCAAAGCGTGGTGCTACATCGTGTTTGTGCATGGTTTGTGTAATACTAGCACCCACATTAAATGTGTCTAAAGAGTTTTAGTTCCCACTTTTTTCCGTTTTTGAAGTGTTGGAAAAACAATTAATTAACTACATAATTATTTGCAACTTGACAAAAAAAAGATTCCTACAGTCTGAGACATTAATTAATTCGATATGATTTTCTCAGCTACAGTTTATTGTTTTTATATGTTTTTGATTAGAAAGGATATTTTATTAACATTTTCGCACTTCAATGTTCAATAGACTCTGGCGGACCAAAGGGGTTGATTTTCGTTAAAAGAAAGTGTTCTAGAACCCATTCAACCAGGTAAATGTCAACTTCTAATACACAGGAAACAATATTAAACCCCTGTGGTGCCGATAGTTTGCACGGGGGTACTAAACATACACAGGAAACGGCAGGTGAACCCCTGTTGTGCCAGTGGTTTGTAGAAGGGAATAAAGTCTTCTACACAGAAAACCATAAGTAAGCCCCTGTGGTGCGATGGTTTGCACGGAAGGACTAATTATCAAAATATCACTTCAAACGAATCATGCAAGGTAATCACAGTAGGGTGTCTGGGAACCATGAATTTTAAACAGGATGTATAAAAGAAATAGTACAGGGCAATAGTTCAGCTCCGGAAATAGCTAGAATTTTTGTTTGTTGCTTTAAAACCTTTCTCTGTCTTTGATTCTATAGAATGGGTTCTTAGAACCCAAAATATGCCACAAAATGTCAAGTTGATGACTTATTTTGTCTGTTATTACCATTTTCATTCGGTGATTACCAAATATGGACATTGCATTAAAATTTGAAACTACATGCGAACCTTTTATGATATCTTGAAATTTTCTTCTGAGAAATGTCAATGTGTTTTCTATTATTCACAATGCAAAATTTCTTTCAATTCTATCTACTAATAACAATTTTGCATTAGATTTTATACACCACCAAAACTTTTGTCTTGTCACAATTGTTCCATTTGTACCTACCCAGGTACAAACAGACAGTTTCCCATAGAATTCAATGCATTTTCAATTTCAATTTTCTCAGAAATGGTGTGAGATATTTTCTTCAAATCTTTTGCATCAAAGTTCTATTTTGATCTAGTTACAAATCCTGAATTTGCAAAACATATGGTGCACTGGGTAAGTGTTTGGCTTTTTCCGGATAAGAACTATTCTACATACTGAAAATTGAAATATATATTTTCCGAAAATGTCTGTACGGCGTATCAATTTTTTTTTTTTTAAATTCTATATTTTTGTACGAATTAATTCTGAACTTTATGATTGATAACATTTTAAAACGTTTCACAATCAATCATTAAACTGACTTTTATTTTATCATTCCCGACTTAATTTTAATTATTCCAAATTGTCCGTTGTGGTACACATCGGTAAATACCACATGAGTATAGGATGCAACATTCACTCTGTGTATTGGCTTTGAGCAGCGCCATCTAGTACAAATCACGTGACCCTCCATGGATCAATTTTTTTTACTTTCAAAAGCCAATTTTATCCTAACTATGCATATTTGAGCGCTAGGAATTTCACCAAAGTTATTTTTACATGATAGTCTTTCAATGTACAAATTTTGAAAAAATCGTGAACTTACACTTTAACTGTTTTATACCTGTTTTTGGTATTTGTGTATATAAAAATATGTCTCACAGCTCTAAAATAACGATTTAGTTGCAAAAATCCGTTATAGTCTCTGCATCGTACGGAATGTTGCTACCAGAGAAGGGATTTCACAATTAAAAAGTTGCCATGCCGTTTGTCATAGAGCTTTGTAAAACTTTTATTTGATTGATTTGATTGACAATATTTAAATGAAATTCAATACAATATACTAAAGGGAATGAGTCCACAAAAACTTTTTTCATAAGAGTATATTTTGTGTCCTTTTGTGTAAAGCATAGGATGTGTCTTTCTTTTGTTTTTTGTTTTTTTTTATCTCTGTATTATATTAAAATCACCCTTGTCTGTTTACATTTCATCTATACTTATCATTTGTACTCAGTGTATTTGCTAACCGGTATGTTTATACATGATTATAATCTTGGTCTAGTCGGATAATTTTCCTCAGAGAAAATAAATAATTTAAATATTTTTTTCCGATCCTTGCCGATATGAAAGTCGTAATTTTCATATTCATTTGCATTGTCCTTTTCTTATTGAGATATTCTTTAGACAAATAGAAAATAGTTGGAGCCTTCGTTGGTATTTAAATGAAACAGGTCCTTTTGTCTCAAATTTAGTATTTATGTAAAACTGTACACAATTTGAAATATATCTTGAAACACTCCATCAAAATGCTGTTGATGTTATTTATATTAGACCTTGTATTGTTTTAAAGGTATATAGACTAAACTGAAAATATTAAAGCTTAAATTATGATACTCAGAAACTATTTTTTACTGTTTTTACATCAGCCTGATATTGATCACTTGTCTGTGTAATGAAACCTTCTTTAGATTTTACGTTAATAATTAAAATCACATCAAGGTTATACAAGGTGTTAATGGCGTACTTAACCATTAGTGTATAAACGTTCTCCGACAAGATTAACACTTATGGTTTTAAATATTTATCAACAGATAAAACGCCTAATGTTCACTTAACAGCAATAAGAGGATATGACGTACATTGTTGCCATAGAAATTAACATAATTGTAGTTTACGCAGTTGTCGTTTAACTGCGTCAATTGTAATTTGACAAGGGATCTCTTTCCTTTTATTGTAAAATGTATTGATTTCTATTTTAAGAATTATTTTTTAAGAAAGTTTTTTTCCCTCCTGTATGTAATCGTATTAAAAGTTCAATAATATATGTTTGAATTTTTTGTTGATTTAAAATATAATTCTTTGTGAGTTTTGCATTCTGTTAATATCTTGAAACATTCTCAATTTTACTGAAATTTTATAATCCTAATATTTTTGCATGTATCTCCATCATCATAGGATTCTCATTAAACATGTAGGGATAGACTTGTGTTGTTTTTTTATTTTTCGTCAAGTTATGCGACATTCACATATTCTAAGGTTTTTCCATTTCTTTTGCAACCTGTTGCATTCAAATTTTCCTCAAACGAACACCACATGTTAGCCTATCTTTTTTTGTTATTTTTTAAAAGCATTGATTATTTGCTTTCATTGCGTCAACACTTGCATACAACACTTGAATACGGATGTTTTTTTTTATCTATTTAAAACATGTTTGTCTTTTTTCTTTATAATGCAGTAAAGGTGTTTACTTACTTCACATCTCATTATTTTTTAAGGATAGTATATATTTTTTATTTTGGATTTTATTTTCTGACTTGTTTATAAATCCATATATTATCTGGTTATGTTTGTAACGCTACTAGTGAATGTATTTTATCAGTGTGTGAGAATCCCTTTCACCAGTAGGGGTGGCAATAGCAGATAAAAAAGGACAAGTTTATTGAATAAAATGTTTATTAAACAAATATGAATATGGTACTCCATAAAGCTACAATTGACCTGACTAGCAGAGCCATTAACCCTCAGCACATTCTCCTAACTAGAGAAACCTGACAAGTTTATAATAGCACTTACAAGTACAAACATTTTACAGTAATAAAGTCTTCTAAACAATTTAAAGATATTAATACAATATTGTGAAAAAAGCATAGAAATTGAAATTACTGAAAAATATTCAATATAACAATAATGAGATAATCATCTTTGGGGGGTAACGATATAGTACTTATGACATGAAAGAGGAACCAGCCTCGTTTTGATCAGATTTGAATGAGAGAAAACGTTCAGGGTTCAGAAATAAAATCATACATACACAGGGACAACCACCAGGGCTGTTTATGAACAGAAGCTATCAATGAAACAAAAACGAATTCTCTATCATATAACAAATACAGTATCAAATAATGAGAGGATGAACAATGAACGACCAGCGTTCATTGCTTAACACAAAACATGATAAGTTATAACAAGCACTTGTACCTGCTACGACTAGCATAACAGGTTTTTTTTGCAATTACATTACATTAAAATTAATAATAATAAAGAAAAAAAATGCGTCCAGCGCATGTGTATGCATATTATTTACATTATAAAAGTAATGTCAATATACTATAGCGAAATAACAAAATATAAATGTAAAAATGTCTGACCAGCAGACGTAAAGAGTCAAAATATATAAATAAAGCACAATCCCGGCCAGCGGGTGGGTCGCCATCTTCCATTACCTTCTGCCAGCAGAAACAGGAAGAGACGTCAAGGCAATATGCCCTACTGAATAAGTCGTAAGTCGAAACTTACACAACAGCCTACTGGGAGTCTTCATGTGAACCAAGGACACCTGAAAAAAGATAATAAATTTTGATTAAAACACAAAATACATATTCTCATCGGTCAATAAATACTACATATGTAATTTTACATTTATTCCCCATATTCACGAAGTTGTCCTTTGAAATAACAATAATAAGTTTTCTACCTTTGTGGTGTTTTTAGTGTATTTAAAAATTGTTTAATACGTTTATTAACTGAAGAAAAAACATCTATTAAGCTTACCACTTGGTGTCCAGGTTGAGATAAATTTTCTGAGCTGGTGTAGCTCAGTTTCACCGGTACTGGAACCTCCTGATATGGAAGGACTACCAAACTTTTCAAAGTCTGATAGAAATCCAGAACAAGGCAACTTCAGGCTCTGTAGCATCCAGTTATCTGGATCCATCATATCGTCACGTTCAAGATCAGACTCGGGAGTCAGTGCGCAATAAGACAGATCATCGCAAGATATTCTATCCTCGGTTATTGACGAAACTGGTGACAAGGGCAGCGGACTTGTATGACTTTCTAAACTACTCATGGATCGCTCATCAATCTCAGCCTTTATGTCAATTGGTTTCCCGCCATTTATCTCCGGTTCTTGGTCGCTCAATGCCAACAGTTCCTCAACGTCAAACGTATCTGTGTTTTTCACATCAATAAGATCATCAATGTCAATGGGTTCTGTTTTTATAATAGGCTCAAAATCTCTCATTTGAAATTGGTTCTTGCTTGGTACTACCAATTCATCAAAGAAAGAATCGACGAAGGATACGTCTAAGCTGGGAAGATTTCTCGATTTTCTGGCCATTTCATTGTTAGCTTGTAATTGTTTTTGTTTCAATGAGCATATATATTTTGCCACCATTTCTGGGTTAATCTCTTTACTTGGGGCCACTTCTTTACATGGTTGTGGTGACGAGACAGGTGATGCATCAGGTGTAAGATAGCAAGATGGCATATTCATATCTGGAACTACTTGCTCATTATTATTCTTATCTTCTGATTTGACTGGCTTGTAGATTCGGTCTGTAATAAGAGGACCTTTCTTTTGCAACATAGTAGGATGTATGTCACGACTGGCATACAACATTTGCATGGGACCATGATCGAATGCTTGAACACCATAACTGTGTTGTGTTGAAGGCATCGATTGGCAAAGCAATGTTTCGCTTGACAAAGCTTGCATTTGAGTTGTACTGCCAATGCCGAAACCTCCATCGTGATGGCTGACCATTCGAGGTAGTTTTGATGGCTTGCAGGATGGACCGGTGTAATTTTCTTGGATTTTTCTTTTCAATGCACGTAGAGTATCATTACGCCCTTGTCTGTCCATGAGAGCACTTCCTGCAGTTTTAACACAGAATTGTTTGTGTGCAGGTGGTATTTGACCATGAATGGGTTGTGGAACAGTTGCGAAAGGCTGATCGAAAATTTGCTGCCCGGAGAAAAATGGCGATGGGAAGATGTTGGAACCTGGCTGAATGATTTGTGTTCCGTCAGTGCTTGCTGGAATCGGCGCACAGAAAGTGGATCCAAAGAAGAAATCAGGTGTACGAGATGCATACAAAGCAAACAGCTGCCCTTGTAATTTGAATTGGAATGCCTCTTGCTCACTAAAAAGAAAATTATAAATTCTCATAAGCGATAGTTTTGGATGAATTGGTACAAGAACTTGTTATCTATTTCATTTGTTATATTCATGTCAGTTGTGATGTTAATTCTATGCATCATTACTCCTAATAATAACCACAATTTTTTCAACATTTATTTATTTTGCATTTATAAAACATTAATATTTAAAATATGTCATTAATATAAAGCATCTGCCATAAAATGATTTTAGATAAATATTAAAAATGAATTACGCACTTGAAAAGAACATACCTGACTACTTGGTTGATACACAAGATGACTGGTTCGTCGCTGTTGGAGAGGAGCGCTTGTCTAACTTGCATGACAATGTTGACCCAGATAACTTCATTTTCTGCTGTGATCATGCGGACAGTCATCATACATCCCATTTCATGTCTAGATTTGATTACTGAAAGAAGCAAATAAAAAAATGTCAGATCTTTCGTAATAGCAACATGCTTATCATGTTTTTTTATGTATTCAAAATTGAAGGATTACAATTTGAAGTCTAATTTAGTATCTTATCAGTAGTTAACTTTCATTATGATTTGCTAGTTAGTTTAGTATTCTTGTTTAATTTGCTAATTAGTTAAGTATGCTTACATTGTGTATGTTTGTCCTTTGCTTCTTGTAAATCTTCGGGATATATATAGCTGTACCATGATTTACCCTGGATATCATCCGAGTCTGTCTGGAGGTGATATTCACCACTGTAAGGAAAGAACTGAATCTTAGAAATTTATACTTATTGTCAATGATTGTAATATCATATAATGTTTAATTTTTAGTGGGTTTTTTAAGGACCCTTATGTATTTTAACAGACGAAAGTACTTACAGACGAAACTGCATAAGCGTAGCAAAATTTATTACCCGGAACGTTGTTGCATGATTTTGAATTTGAATAAGTTTATTTATTTATTTTATTTATTAAAGTTTATTTGGGGAGAAACTTAATTTCTGAAATTTAAAGCTGTTTTCTTATCAACTACTAGTATTTAAATGTCATTTTTCCTTATCTGAGTGAATATCAAATTGCAATAAAATTATTTTAATCTATGTCAGCAATACACAAAATACTTCAAACCAAATCTCAAGTGTCTACAACTGTTTGAATAATCTAAATTTAGAATCCAATGACTCATACTTACTTGACTGTGAGCTCAATAAAAGACATGTCTAAATTGTGTACTGATTTGAAAACCATGGTGTTGTTTTGTATCAGACTCTCTTTTACATCTGGCGTAATAAGTGGAGAACAGACTGCTATGAAGACTTGCTGTTCTATGTCAGAATCTTCAGAAGGCACATTTACAAAATGACCTTTCACATGCATTACCTGTTAAAAAAGGTTGATAATTTTAATCACTGTCTTTATGTAAAAAATGAATTTGAATTTTTAAGTATTTCGGCTTTTACAATCATAAATTTCACAAGCTAAAACCATTTAAAATTACTGCCATTATGCAGATTTTTCGTTTATTTCATTGTAATAGCTATAATATTTCCCATATAACAAATGTCACTTTTGTTGGCTAATTGCCATTTCTAAATATAAACTTGTAGTCAACAACTATCTGCACAAGTGTATTAGCTATCAGCATTAGATAGAAGTTAGAGATACGCCTACTGGATAGAGGCTCAGTAAAGGTTCTTACCTTGACATCTCCAAATCCGGCTTGCCTTTTAAGTGTTCTTGACATGTTCATACGACAGAAGAAGCTTATAGGTATATCAGATGACATTTTCCCGCCACCATGAAGAAGCTGTGCCTGCACAGTTCCATGGTCACGTTTGTCAACGATATCAAATAAGCTGTCTCCTTGTGTTTTCATATCAACCTGAAATTAAAAAAAATATATGGATAATGTTTGAAAGATGAAATTAACATTGACAGATGGTACTTTTGATATAACATAATACACATAACAGTACATGATGACATATTAATGGTAATGATTATTATCTTTTAATATACAACATCAGTTCTTTTAAGTAACATTCGGTTGAAAGAAATTTAATGTATTTTTGATAATAAAGTATAAGTTTAATATTACTAAAGTCTACAAATGTATACACATAAAAGGGGTTATAAAAAAGAAATCTTACCATTGAATGTCCTAAGTATTCTGTGACATTTTCAGAAATATACAACAATTTTCCATCTCTTGTTGTCAAAAGCAAAAACCCTGTCAATGACTGAAATAGGAAAATAAATTATTCAATAAAAAGTGTGAAAATAAAGTTAATAATGTTTCAGATACTAAGAATTGAGCAATTTAAATCTAAAATTAGTATGGATTTAATTAGGTTGAAATTCTAATTCTTAAGCTTTATTTAATGTCCATATATTTGTACATTCTTCTATTTAAACTACTTTGTCTACAGGTAATTTATGTATGCTAATTCTATGAATGTATTATTGTAACTTGACAAGATGTCATAGATGATATATATTGTATACTTTGTGTATCTCATAAATGTCCTTCAGTTGCCTCGAGCAAAGCCACTGAGACGGAAATGTGTATCTGACCTCTTGTCACTTTGTGACGTAAATACTGGTTAAATACAAAGAAAATATTGTCTTAACGCTATACTTGACCTACTTGTTATCAAATGGAAACTTACCTGTGAAAAATCACATGGAGCATCCGAGTTGTTTTGAAGGGGCTTTACCACTGAAAATTAGAAGTATTATTCATAAGTCACTTTTATCGGTCATTATATTTCTACAATTATTAAAGCTTAATAATTTTTAAAAATTTTAACCACAATATTTTAACAAGAACATGATATAAAAAAATCTTCAATAAACATGATAAAACTCAAGTAAGATTGAATATGGAATAACAGAAATTAATCGGTAATCAATGTTTTATTTCTTAATTCTTATTACAAATCATAATTAGATATTTATTTTAAGAAGATGGAACTCACTTTTCTGCAGTACGTTGCATTTTCTAATGAAGACACAACTAAGGGACATTATCTGTAATTGTGATAGACGTTGACGAGCACTTTCGGGAAGGGGTAACAAATCTCTCATTGTTGAAATCTCTCCATTTATTTGATCTCGTCTTTGTTTTGAAGCCCCTTTATTTGATCTACAAATTCATATTTACAAAGTGTAAGTGGTTTGGAGAACAACATTGAATTGTTCCGCCATGAGTCATTTTCTATTTACTGTATAAAGTCAGTTTAAGTTTTATTGTGTAGTTTTGATATCTTGAGATTACAATTGTATCAATTTTAATTATAAGTTACATTTTCAAGGGTATTATTGTTAAATACTAATGAGGCGAAAAGAACAATTTTAAAAGGAAATTATTGAACCACTCCTTAATGATCACTCTTGAAGTTAACAATGTCGGATATTAATGTATACTTGGCTTACCTTTCTAAGTCCATAAGAGCCAGCTCTTCTACGGGACCTGGTGCCATTTTGAAACACTATTAATAATTATTTACACATATAAAGTCAATAATCACAAAATAAATTTCAGCGGACCAGCCGCTGTTAGATCCTGAAAATTTGATAATGAACAACTTCAATATAGCTCTGACGCATTTGTTTCTACTTGCTTATCATGTGACCAACAACGATTGGTTGTTCTATACCACGTGGGGTAATTACATATGTATTTTGCCTTGTGTATTGATTCGATAAACAGGTGAGCGGTTGGTATCAATTTCAATCTAATGACGTAGTAATCTGTGAATGAATGTATGTATATATTCTACAAATGGATTTAAATTTTAATATCTCCCAAACCTCCTATACGTCAATGCATACAGTTTCAGGCATTTAAAATCATACGACTATGTATGCGTCAATAACAGTTTCAAATATGTACTTACTATTCTTTATCGTCTATTTTGGAAAAAATATGGGAAAATATAAATTTGCAAAGGGGTGGTGAAATTATTGCTTAAGGTCTGTCTGTCTTTGTCATTTATGCTTTGATATAGAAGCATACATGCGGCATTCAAGTGGTAGGTCATTTTGGAGTTTTTTAAGACTACTTTTTGTTTGTCAACCCAGCTCAAAAGGCAATAAAGAATGGTTAATATGTCCACAAAAGATTTTAAATTAATAATTTTGTGACTCGATTATTGTGATATCTATATAGAAACTGGTGGTATTAACATCAAATGATTATTTTTATTTGGTCTTGCTTCACAGTCCACATTTAACTAATTTTGTTTATATCCATTATATTGCCTAAAGAGTTGATACAAGTGGTCCAAAAATCTGAATAGACGAATTGGTACGAAAGTGTAGACATACAATACTGAATAGTGAGATGTTTTAACTTATTTTATTTTCCTTTTCTGATTTTAGCCAGAATAAGAAGAATGCATATTGTAACCAATAGTATACATGTAGCAAGTATTTTATCGCACTGACTTTACTGAATGATAAGTATGCAGTACTTTTCTTGCAAATGCACTCTGTGCATTAGCAATTACAGTAACTAAGTGCATGTAATAACAGATCAAATGTTTAAGCCATATTGTGTGTTGGTAGGCATAATATATAAACTGATGGTAGGATTGGATTTGCACTTCAATAATTTCGTAGAATGAATGATTAAATCGTTATCTTAATACCTGGAAATGATCATCATATAAGGATATAAATGCAGTTTTTTTTTTTTTTTTTTTTTTTATTTTATTTATTTTTTAGTCAGGCTTTTCACATTAACCCCACATCACCACCTGACTAGGGTGTGTTGGGGTGCAAATATTACACAAATTTAAAGATAGAACCTGACACAATGTTTTTGATAATAAATAATGAAAGTATAATTTTGTCAGTAAAGACAAAAACACACAAAAAACACACACAAAAAAAAAACCTCTTTCACACATTCTTTCATACACCATTCATGCAATAATGTTATACATTGAATTAACATGCTCTAATTTGTTTTTGATTTACAATAGATTAGAAAAGACAATATCATCTATCATGGAAATAAAACACTTAAGGGGTTCCACTTTTCTTCAAAAGCTAAAACTTTGTTATTCTTAATAGCAATGTATTCTTCAAGAGAATGAATATACCATAACTTTGATTTGAGCTCAATAATATTTGGTAGTTTTTCTTTTAGTTTACATTTATAAATATAATTCTTAATGACTAGAAACAAAAAGTTTAAAAATAAAGGTTGATCAGTATAACCAAGTAAAATATTAGACTTATTTAACATAAAGTTATCATAAATTTGCCCAAAATGTGTTGTTATACTTTCTAAAAACCCATTTACAATTCTACAATCAAAAAATAAATGTTCTAAAGTTTCTTCTTCATTCCTACAAAAACTACAATATTTTGTATCCTTCAGGTGTATGGAATATAAAAATTTATTAGTAGGAAGAATTCTATGCAATAACTTAAATTGAAATGCAAGTAAATAAGAAGTACAGTGCATTTTTTTCAACATATTAAAATACTTAGTCCAATCAGGAATCTCAATACCAAGCATATCGTCCCATTTTAAAAATTTATCATGTGGTGCATACAATACTTTATCTCTTAAAACTCTGTATATAAATTTTGGCTTTGAACTATGCAATAGAGATTTCAAAAAAAATGTTTTCTGTATTGACATTTTCAAGATTAAAATTACACATTTTCTCTTTAATACAATCTTTGTATGACTTTGGAATCTTTGATATAATACTATAATACCTTAGAAAATTATTACAATACAAATGATCCTTTATTTTTGCAAAAGAGTAAAATTGCTTTGTGGTAGGATCAATGATATCATATATGGTCCTAATACCAAAAATTTTCCATCTATCATAATAAATGAAATCACTACAAGGAACAAAATTCAATATATCCAGTGATAAAATATCATCCATGTTAACCTTGGTTAAAGGCTTGGCGTTGGCAAAAGAGGAAATAACATCTCTCCAAAAAGGATTTGACAACTCTAACACAATTTCATTCAACTTTGAACTTTCTAGATTAAATAAACGTTCACCTCCATATTCATGAAGATGTGCTAATAAAATTGTCTGCCAAGGACCTGCAGGATTATCAAAAAATCTTTTAACCCATCCAATGTTCAAGTAAGATACAAATGAAGGTAAATGAACCATATTTAGCCCACCCTGATCTAGATCCCCAACCAAAGTGGTCCTCCTGATCTTATCAGGCTTTCCACACCAAATAAATTTGAAAAGTATAGAGTTTAATTCTTGAAATTTTGTATCCTGCAGATTTGGCAGAGTTGTAAACAAATGAATAAGTTTTGATAATGCTAGAGTCTTAACCACTGTAATTTTACCCAGTAGGGTAAGTAAGCTTTCTATGTTCCCAACTTTTTAAAATCTGGGAAACTTCCTTAAACTTTTTTGTATAATTAATAGCAACCATTGAGCTCAAATCGAGGGAAAAGTCCATTCCCAAAACTCTAAAGTTCGAGTTTGTCCAGCTTAGATTCAAATCTGGACATAAAATATGATCTGAAAACCGCTTGCTCCCAACCCATACAGCCTTAGTTTTAGATCTATTAACCTTTAACCCTGACGCTTTGTAAAAGGTGTCAAAACATTTTATAGTTTCATAAAGTGATAATTCAGTGCCATCTAACATCATAAAAGTGTCATCTGCATATTGGCTAATAAGTGATTCTGTTCCTCTAATATCTATACCCTTAATGTTTTGGTTAGCCTTTAGTTACAACTCAACACCGATAATAAATAGATATGGAGATATAAATGCAGTTTGTTGAGTTATTTTAAAAGTAATTAAAATATCAAGTACCATGTACTGTGGCGTCTTCCGATTTGGCAGCTAGTAATGTGTACAAATAAAAGATAGTGTAATATGTAAGTGTAAGTGTAATAGCAATGCCAAAACTTAACTCCTTATAATTACAAAATCCAACTCATTGGGCAGTCAAAGATTAAGATCAAGGTGACTCTTTGACATGTACATCTGTTAAATTTGCTAAATCATTAGCTTTGTCATTCAATACTAACGATGAGTTTTATGAAACATATGTGATACGTATTTGATGTTTAAAAACCGCTTCAAAAAAGCTTTTTTACAATTAACGTACTCGCAACAATGTCAGTGCAAAATAATAATTTGAAAAAAATACAGTCCATGTGCATACAATTTTCAGCTTTTTGATCTCCATTTTTTGTATCCATTTCAGATTGTGATGACCTGATTCTGCTAAGCCCATAAATTTATTCCACGTGGTATAAATCAAAATTACATCAAAGTTCCAGGCAATGTCTGAGATAATTTCTTGTCCACAAACATAATGATGCACTTTGTCAAGGATTTTGTTCTAAGCATCAAATCAACCAGAAAACCTTTGCTCCGAAAGAAAAAAATAGAAACCTTTCAATTTTTTATCATGTCAATCACCGTATGAATATGCAAAGTTAAGAACAATAAAACTAAAACATATGCATAATAAGAGCCCAAATTATGAAAAGATCAGTTTATATCTGGAGTTTAAAAAAAACTTTAGGGTTTAAATTGACACATAAATATAAGAATGGAACATTTACAGTCTTTTGCACTAGTTATATAGTGTCCCATTGTGATGCATTTTAATAAATTAATTTAGATCAAGACATGAAGTAAAACGTTTATAATTTGAAAACTTGTGTTATTTTTCAATGGAAGAAGTTTTGATCAAGTGAGGCTGCAATTTGGGAATTAAATTTATAAATTGATTTTTAAAAAAATCCTTTCATATGTTTTTTATTAAGAAAACATGTATTGAAATTAATGCTTCACAGGTTACACAGTGTATGCCACATTTTTAAATGTTATTTCAAATAGACAGTAAAAAATATTGGGGTCATTCCTTAAATAAATTTCACTTCATTTTTAAATTCCTAGATGCAAGGTTACTTATTATAAAGTACATGGTTATTTAAAAAAAGGAACTCTGTCATTGAGTTTTACTGCTTCCGAGATTATTTAATTCATACTTATCATTACCATGCCTTAGTTTTTTTACATTATAAACAGTGGTGAATTGATATATTCAACATCTAGTGTCTATTCAACATCGTTAAAACACCATGTTTCTTCTAATGTTCTTGACATCCTTAATATCATTTTTTAGGGCGTATGAGTACTTTTCATTTGATACTTTCCAATTGTGTTTAATCAAAAGCTACTCCTATAAATATGCATATACAGTATAACTAAATTTTCCGTTTTATTGGTTCTAGCTTTCAAGGTGTATAATCTTATTACCTTTCCCCAAATTAACATCAACTCATCAATAAACTTGGTGTTCATTTTAGGGAATGGTAACAACTAATTTGCTGTATATGAACTGAATTCTAGTATAAGTGTAGAATGGGAAGCAAATCTTGGAATCATATCACAAATTAAAGGAAGACTTTTTTGATAGAGAGTTTATAAAATATACATAATCATGCAAAATAAAACCGGACGGAAAAAAAACTTAATTTGATGAAATTAGATGCAAACTAGATAGTTATAAATAAATTCAAATATCTTACAAAGATATAAAGCGAATAAATACTTTACTAATGATACTTTTGATCACATCAACAAAATATTTGGTAGTCCACGGAACTAGTGAAGGGGTATACCAGTTTCATATTTTGCCAAAAGAATCATCCTTCATACTCGAAAAGCTTTTGGGATTTTCAATGCTACTCCTATTGATGTGTTTCATTTTAGCTCACCTGACCGAAGGTTCAAGTGAGCTTTTGTCATAACTTGGCGTCCGTCGCCCGTTCGTCGTCCGTCGTCTCTCGTCATTCATTTATTTTTCTAAAATCTTCTCTGTAACCACTAATTCTGTTAGAATCAATATGTCATTTATATGAAGAGGGCTCCATACCACACTGTTCACTTAATTGTGGCTTGAATTTTATTAATGATATAGCCTGGAATGTATAAGCGGAATCGAGAAAACCATATTGTTTATGTATGTAACTTGCACTTTTATGAATTGTATTTGTTAAATAATCAAATCATATTTTGAATATCAAGTCTTACCTTATTTTTGTTGTATTCTTTTATTAGATAATTGGGTTTTTTTAATGTAGAAATTAAATTATCGGGGAAATGAAAGTTTTTATTATAAAAAAGCTAGAATATTTTTCACTTTTTGAAACGAAATTTATGAATTCAGTAACATTTAACTGAAAAATGTTATAAAATCCACTAACAGTAAGAATAAATAGCATGTTTATTGTTACGCAATAACAAGGAAATAAACGTTGAAAATAGAAAAAAAAATAACTAAGTCTTCCTGTTTAAAATCCTTTTTAAATGAAAATTTGTCATTTACGGAAAAAATGATAACACAATAAAACTTATGAAAAAAGGCCTTTTTAGGTGACAATAAATTGTGGAATAAGTGTACACGTCAAAATCTGCAATTAATACAATGGTAGCCGCTTGCCATCTTGAAATTTCTCCTAGATTTAAACTTTAATGTCAGGATTCAAAACTATATAAAATGTATGACTCTATTTTGAAAATTGATTTTTTTTTAATGTTTAAACCATAGATGTATCTATGTTTAAACATAGGAGTCATATCTTACTAGTTTTGAATCATCATACATCTATGGAATCATATACCATAAAATCAAAGTTTAACTCCCCATTGTTTTCTAGCAATGTTGTGTTTTGGGGCTTTGAAGACTATCAGATGGTGTATATTCTCGTCTAATGATTTCATTTCAACTGTATTATCTATGCATCATTCTTTGGTAAATGCACTTCTATTTCCTTTTTCATACAGAATACCAAATCTGATATCAATAAAACAGTAAATTTGATTAGGCTGCATATGCAAATTTGAGAGGTAAAACCTGGTAAGCAGCTCTTTAATTAAAAAAACCAAAATACCAAAGTGGTATTCAAAAACGGTTAATTTGGTTATACCGTATATGCAATCTCAAGTAGCAGTTAGCAAAATTTGAATTAAAAACATCGGAAAACAGATAAATTCGAAAACCAAAATTTTCGAAAAGTACTCATATTCGAATATTTTGATCAAGGAAACCAAATCAAGTGCCAATGGTATCGATCATGAGTGGTACATGTTTTGAGATGTTTTCATCGATTTTGAATAAAAGCAATAAGAATAATTTAAAAAATATATTGGTTAGTTCTTTTCAGACATGACAGACAAGTCCACCAGGTTTGCGGTTACCGTTGGCACAAAGGACATTTGGTACTGCAGCAGCGGTAAACGACTTACAAAATACTACTCTTATTTTCATATGAGTTACACCACGTTTGTATGAAAGTTTTCTGAGATTAATGCATCAATCTTACATCTAGAACGTAAATTGAATTATGATAAATATAAATGAAAATGAATGCTTTATATTTTAGTACCTTCCAACAAGTTTCATTTCATGAAATGCAACATTTTTATTGACTAACTGTTTTCATTGAATTTTATTATCCCTTAGCCAAAAGGAGTTTGGGAGAGGATATAGCATATGTTTCGTTCGTACGTCCGTTCGTTCGTAAGTAAGTGATGGTTTTTGTTTTGTCAATAACTTGGGAACTAAACACCATAGATGGATGATATTTGGTCAGTAGGTACATCTTTGATAGTAGTCAGCATAAGTACCAAAGTAAGGTCACCTTGACCAACATTTTCCGCATGAATGACTAAGGTTAAAATTTTGGTTGAGGTCCGTATTCCAGCAACCCCAAGTGATAGAGAGATGATATTGGGTCAGTGGGTACATCTGGGTTAGTAACAAGCCTCCATACCAACATTAGGTTACCTTGATCTACATTTTCCGCATGGATGACTCGGGTTAATGTTTTGGTTAATGTACATATTTCAGCAATTGCAAGTGAAAGAGGGATGAGATTGGGTCAGTGGGTACATCTTGGATAGTAACCAGCATCCGTACTAAAATTAGGTCACCTTGACCTACATGTCCGCATGAAAGACTCAGGTTAAAGTTTTGATTAATGTTTAATGTTCATATCTCTGCAACTCGATTGGTAGAGGAATGATATTTGGTCAGTCGGTATATCGGGAAAGTAATAAACATCTGTTTCAAGATATTGGTCACCTTGACTTAATGTAACGAGCGAGGGGATCAGCTGTCATGTGCGACTGCTCCATTTCTTTATTATGTTTTGATCGAGTTCTCAAAAAATGCAAGAATATGCATTTAAAGCTTTGCACATATCAAAAAGATATAAACACAAATTGAAGTTTAAAACAGGTCTCAAATCTGGAGTCCACTTAACTTTTGAACGTCATATTTCCTTCCTTTAAAGCTTGCCTGGACCGAAGGTCCATGTGAACTATTGCCATCACTTGGCGTCTGTCGTCGTCTGTGAACAATTTTCAAAATCTTCGCCTCTGAAACTACTTATCAGAATTTAATGAAACTGTGTGTGATTAACCCTGAGGTAGTCCTGCAAAAAAGTTGTTTCCATTTAGGGTCCGTCTAAAAACATGACCGCCATTACTAATAATAGATTGGTGTCAGACTACTGTTTTTGGCTTGTAAATCAAAATTAGATGTTTTCTAATGCAACCTTCCTTCTTTAGCATCAAAAGCTCTACCAAAGTATCCTTTGGGTTGAAGTTGTCAGATGACTCCTTATAGGGTTATGACCCTTTTAAGGTAAAAAAATGTTTTGGTCTTAGAATGAAAACTATTGCAGATAGAAAAAAGCTGTTGCTTGCTTTAACCTTCAGCTCATTGAGCTTTACAAAAAGCTCCATTGGATCGAAGATGTCAGACGACCCCCTATACGGGTTATGGTCCTATAAAGGCCAAATATATGTTTTTGCCATGTAGAATGAAACCTATATAGCAGATAGAGATAAGCTGTTTCTTGCTAAAAATTTCAACTCATCCAGCTTTACAAAAGTCCCGATTAGGTCGAAGATGTCAGATGACCTCTTTTAGGGGTTATGGCCCATTAAAGGTAAAAAAGGCGTTTTATTTATGCTTTTGTCTTATAAAATGAAAACTCTTGCAGATAGAGATAAGATCCCTTATAGAACTTAAAGACCAGGTGAGCGATTTTTGTTCAAATCATAATAATGTCGACAATAAAAGTTGGTTTAGACTATATTTTTCATAATATCAACACATATTGGATTCATATAGCAGACCAGTAATTGTAAGAATTTCACAGTTTTTTTATTAATCAGTGGTATTTGTCAATTATTTTGATGTTGTCTGCTTATTTTGTGGAAAAAATAATACCAGAAATGCCGGCCGTGTTCACACTGAATGGCAAACAAGTTTACCTTTTAAGGTATAAAGGTTCCCTTTGCGCCCACAGTATCAGTAAAGAGTTTTTCTATATGATTACTAGTCACACACCTCAAGCCAAGTGATACCTTAAAGGTAAACAAATTAATAACTTCATATTTAGAGCTTTATTCCATGCATTTTCACCTTTAACCAATATTAATATAAATATTGAACTTGTTAACATATTTTTGATTGACTTATTTTTTTCATAAACAAAAGAAAAAAACTATTGCTTGACTATGAACTTAGTTTTTCATTAGCAAAAGTTTCTCATTAGCAAATTGTCATCTAAGACATTTTCTTTCAATTATAAACTAGAAATTTAGATTTCAAAACATGGCTTGCTTTACAGGTCAGACTTCTAGTTTTAAGACGATGCTATGAACTAGTTCAATGAAGATAAGATAACCTGGAACATATTATGTAAATAAGTGGACTGGTTTGAGCCTATTGGAACCAGACAGGTGGTCCACAAGTACCAAGGAAGATCAAGGGTGTAGCCAATTTTACCCAAATAATAAAATATCATCAAACGATGATACAGTACTTGAAATCAAAAGGTCCAGACAATAAATTGTGCTTCGCTTGACGCGCGTTTCGTCTATTCAGGACTCGTCAGAGGCGCTCTACAAAAATATTGAAAAGCCAATCACTGTATGATTATGAAGAGCATATTTACAATAAAACCCCAAAATATCGAATTAGGAAACCAAATTTTAACTAAGACACATGATCGGTATCATCGGTTCTTGACTTGATTTCTTTTTCTTTTGAAAACTTAACTACACGGTACTTGTTTTTCAATACTTTTGGTTTTCGACTTTCCAATGTTTCTGATGAAATCAGATGCTGCTGATGCAAGGTTATCTCTAAAATATGCATGTATAACATAACCAAATAAACAGTTTCTATGCCAGCTTTTGGTAGTTTGTATTTTTGCTACAAATAGAGCCCAACAAATTTACCAAACAGGTATACCATGGAAGTAAGATATATTACTTCCATGGGTATACTATAGTAGTTGAAAATGTCTACCATCATCGATGCCAAAACAATCTTGTTTACCAATACAAATTCTTTGCAGTAGAAACTTTTATGATTATACCTTGAAAATTGTGGAATATAGGTTTTACACCCACAAGCTCTTGAGTCGTGCAATATAAACCTTTTTTTATTATTTACTGAACTTTTCATTGTCTTCAGTGGTTTGACATATTGTATTTTGATATATGATCTTATTACGATTTAATGAACAAATTTTGGATTTTTACTTAAAACTTAGATTTTTTTTAAACTCCCACACTGTAAGATTTTATGTTATATAAATAGTTGCATGTGTATGCAATGCACTTCGAAGCTTCCTCTTTGTTTTATCTTGCACATCCTTAAAGTTTATTTATAAGGAAATTTTTAAAGATTTTTTACAAAATTTTAAATTTTAAGATACGATATACAGTACAATCATTAAACAGATGAAAACAAGCAATTCCACATAAAACTGTTCATTTCAATTAACTGTCATTAATATTAATGATCTGATGTGGCCAATTTCAGAGAAGAAAACCCCCAATTTAAGGAAAACATCTCAATTGTGACCTTTCGAAATTGTTCAAATACTGAAGATGACATTTCCTGTTTATCATCAGATTACTTCATATAAGGACAAGGTTATTTATCTGATGGTCCATAAATAGTCTTCACAACAATAGATAATCTGTACTTAAATGTGAACCCATTTGGTGCCTTTACATAATGCTCAGGCCATATTTCCTTGGATCCAAATAAATATTTACAAGTACTTCATAAAGTTAAATCAGCATTAAACAAGATTTAAAGATTAGTATAGACGAACCAGTGAGACGAACTATACAAAATTTGATAGCGTTTTTAAACATGCTTGCAAATAAGACACAAGACATAATTCAAAATTTAAAATGGTGTGAACAGTGGTTATTTTAAACGGAAAAGGTCGCCAGTTATTTTTTAGTGCAATTAAATAGAAATATGTTGGTTTTTACTCTCAGTCTTCTTCATTCAGACCACTATGAGGGTAACGATCTATTTGTGATATTTAAGATTGGCGTCTCTGTCGAGTACAGAAAGACCGGTATCATCTATGCACGGAAAATAAAACATTTTTATCATTTTAACGTTAATTTCGTTGCATGCAATTTTTCGTACACTTATTGAAACTATGTTTGAAGTATTATAAACCTTTTTCATTATTTTTTTTATTTCCATATTAAATGAAATTGTTATAATATGTTATGAAAGACAAAGCGCTCTGCAACTTCGTTTTTCTTCTAATCTTTTAAAGATACCTATGATTTGGTGTCATTGAAATTTGATATTTAAAATTCAACTAGGATTGAAGACATTTTCAAATGACGTATAAAGTTATATGACGCAGATGAAGTGAAATCGGGTATATCGGTACAAAAGTACCTATTGTTGTGGGATCTTTATATATATTTATAGGCATATTTGGTTTATATTAAAAGGTCATAGAGTGTCAAGGTCTTTTTTGACGCAAATGTATTTTTGGTATGCAAGATAAAATTGTTTTTATGGCATTTTATTTATACTTAATTGAATTTAAATGAAAATCACCTATTACAGTTTCTTCTTCCTTGAAACATTTCACCTCACATTTTATTGTCAGATGTAAATGTTAAGGTAGTCTGTTTTGATGATAATACAATGCATTCAAAACTGTATTTGAGTAGCTTTGTTTATTCAAAATCAAAATTGAATTTACTGAAAATGTTTGATCCAAATTATGTAGGTCAATCTTTTCAAATACATTTAATTAGTTCAGTCATAATTTTGTGTATGGTCTACAACATATGACCTCTAATACATTGAGTCACATTACATTTTGCAGCTTTGTCTATCATCGTTTAAAAGTGCACCATGTATAGCTGCATTTACAGAGGATTACCATGTGTTCAAAAGAACACAAAAAAGTAAACCTGCTGATGACATCATAGTTAAAAAGATGAATTAAGCTAAAAGTTTCGTTAGTTCGTTCATTGTAAAAGTTGATAGTGTACAAGACTTGTCTGTTACGAATTTTACCTACTTGTCATACCTCGGTGCTGGTTTTGGCTACATGTTCAAACTTTCTGGGTAGACAACGTCTCTTTTTTATGTCTTTCAATAAGTTTGGTTCTAATGATGCTGATTACAGTTTACTCCTTAAATTATGCCTATACAGTAAAACGAAGTTACCTGTTTATTGACATCCCACTCTGTACTTTGGGTCGATTACCTCTGTTTTCGGCCCCGAGTTCCCCCGAGACTAATCACAAAGCCTTTCTTCAGACTTGTCAGACTCGGATTTTACCTTTTTTTATCGCCTGTATTAACGTGTCGCAAAGCGGCGTATAGGAGTCACTTTGGCACTATCCGTCATCTTGAGGCGTACCAAGTTCTGCTGCATCAGATGTGGTGTTACAAAATGTTTATGTCACAGTTTTCCAAGCAGCTACGTAGCACTCAAAAACATCTTAATATTTAGTTTGTAGCTCTGTCCATTAGTACCGTATGGTGTAAAACGATTTTTATCTATAACTCATCTACATCCTGTTTACCTAATAAAGCTGCTGATCTCGATAAGGGTAACCTTAGGAACCCCTGCAGTAGGCTGAATTGTCCGATTCTACCCATTTCTTCTTCTTTTTTAATTGTCGGTTTTAGCTCCCATCCCCGATTGGCATTGTGTCATCACTTCCTCTACTTCATTGTTTGTTTCATTTTTATGTTTATTTCCCTTTCATTTTCATCTCCCTTATTAAGTTTAATTCGCGCTGTATGGATGTAAAGCAATTACAAACTTTGACAAACCCAGAACGATCATTATAGTAATATATACAAGGACGAATTCGTGTGTTTATTAAATCAGAATCCTAGATAAATCAAACGAAGGTTACAATATTTGATACGAAAGAAAAACTTTATTACAGGAACGTGAAATGTAAGATTTAATTTGAATAAAATGATTCAAAGCGGAGGCGGGTACTGACAGTAAAATTCCCTCCTTTTTATTTTTATTTTTTGTTATTATTTCTAAGCTCACCTTACGAAAGTGAGGGGCTTTTATGTGATACCCCGAACGTCGGCATCCTGAACCACTAACAGGAGATTGGTTAGGGCCAATACGCGCTTACAGGGAAGAGCCACATTAACCATATTGCTATGGTAGGTACACATATTTATGTTAAGCACAATGCATGCTTCGGATGCTGGCTGTGACCAATATTTTCCGCATGGAATACCACTTTCAGAAAAATGGTGAAAGTCCATTACCGCTTACAGACTTCTAAGTGCCACACCAACCATATTGGTATAGTAGCTGCACCTAGTGATGCTTTGCACAATGCATGCTTCAGATGCTGGCTGTGACCTATATTTTTCGCATGGATGACCACTCAAAATTTTGAATTGTCCGTTTCCGCTTGTTGACAATACTGCCTAACGAGGTGCAGCTTCTGAAACGATAGATTACCTATGTTTTTTTTTTCTTTGTAAAGCACAGTTGGCTCTCATTTTAACGAAAAATGAAAGTGTAAATGCAAGTTGTTGTTTTTTTTTAATTGAAATAAAATTGATAAATTACATTACCAAAATGGACATATAAGAGGCAGAGGTACCAATGGGGCATCCGAATGTCAAAGTCCGAAAGGGCAGAGACAAAACCAGAAAATACAAACGAGGACAGGACGAAAAAACAGACAACATATAAAACACGGAAACACAAAAACGACTGAATAGTAATTAACAACGCAAAGTCTAGTCGTAATGAGAGTGAACGCAGGTGCTCCGGAAGAGTAATCGGTTCCTGCCTGAACACCCGTCGCGCTGCCTATTTCCAATTCAATGTGTAAAATCTGGTAAAGGAAGACAAAGACAAAACTCTATGACAACCCAACATCTGCACTCATCTGAGAGATAGAAATCCCATATTTGTCTTTAAGTGCATTTAACCAACGGGAATTTCAATAACAACACAATAAAAGAAATTAAATGCTAAATTCGTGTCAGACGGGTCTGACGCCCAGGCTTGTGATTACCCTCAGGGACCTCTGGTCCAAAAACAGCGGTAATCGTAATCGAACCAGTGATTTCAAAATACAATACCAAAATGGGTTTAAACTGGTAATTTGATAATGCTGTAAGAGTAACCTCTCATGAGCAAAAATAAGAAGAATTGTAAGATCAAAAACCAAAAAGTTCTTAACAAGGAACCCAAACTAACGCAGCTATATCCATGTTAGTTTGGGTTCCTTGCTCCGAACTTTTCGGGCGCGAGAACTTTTCATTCGACTCTTTGTTTTCGACCATCGCATTTTTGTTTTTATTAAAATGCTGCCGATTACAGACAACATTTTAATCAAAACATTGGAAAGACCAAAAACAAAGGATCATATTAAAAATTTTTCGAAAAGGGAAGCCACATCCATCACTGAGGACATCGACCACGTGCAATACATGGAAAAAAAACTTGAATGTTCTATAGTATGTTCTAGGGTTTTTTATGTGTGTTAAGCATATGAACTGCAGGGTCGTAAACTAATTAACTGTTTTGGCTTTATATTAAAATTGGTATTATTTGTCGACAGTTTTAGATAAATCAGTTCACACATTTGACATGAAAGTTTAGTACAAATACCCTTTTCTTCTTCTAGAAAAGCCACAATATTGCATTTTTATTCCCTCACACACAAAACAATCCAATGTACATCAACATTTTAATCAGAGGCGAAGAAATATCAAAAGGACATTCGAATAAATCTTGGAGTTAAAAGGCAAAACCAAGAGACAAATACCGGTATATACTATACTATCAACGCAGACAATCAAACAATCTTAAACACTCATTACACTCCAATTTTAAAAGAAACGACCGACTACCATCAATCGAAAAAGAGACAATTTAACCTAGAAACAAAGGGAGATTCTTCTCCAAGGTTCACTAATCCAACCAAGACCCCTTTGTAAGGTTCAAAAAGAGTAGGCTCAATGGGGCCGTTTACAAAGGCCACACTTGCAAACTGTAAACTTATAGATAGATAGATAGATAGATGGATAGATATTTCTCTAAAACCAATAAACAAAGGTACAGAGCTCGAGTAAGCATTAAGCTTGTTTCCCAATCCAGGATAAATAAATATGTTTAAACTAAAAAAAACAACACACTTTTGCTATACTATGGCCATAATCCACACATAATCAAGCAAATTCCCAAAATACGTAAAAAGCCAAATACAAACTGAAAAAAAAACACCGTTAGAAACTACATTGACTAATCAGCTGTTGTTTGTAGATAAGAAATACCTGTATAAGTTATTTGTCGTTGGTGTAGAACTTGTGCCTAATTTGTGGTCTTTATTATTATAGGTTGGTTTTGTGCTCTCTTGTAGTTATTTTGATTTTACTCAAAATATAGTAATTCTATACCATGGGTTCATCATTATTCCTGGGGTATCAAGTTTCGTGGTTTTCTTTGGTGGAATTGACCCACGAAATTTGACACCCACGAAAAGGAAATTCAACATTGATCTGCATGCTGCAGACTTAAGAACCACGGATTTAGGATTCAACGAAATTGTCCTTTTCATCAAACCACGAAAATAAATGAATCCACAGTATTACTGGAAACATCCATGTGGGTCCGAAGTCCCTATATTGTAGAGTGAGTGAGTTGATGTTTACTCCCTAGCAACACTTTCATGATAAGTTTTATAATGGTGATTAACATATAATAAACAAAAAAACACACAACGAAGTGCTGGACGAAAACAATTGATTTTTTGATACGCCTGACGCGCGTTTTGTCTATTCAAGACTCATCAGAGGCGCTCTTCTAAAAATATTGAATATTCCAAACACTATATGAATATGAAGATCATAGAACGATAAAACCAAATTACGCCGAACTGGAACAATTATGCTTGTGATAAAGAGGGTGAGAAGGAATGGAAACAAAGGAAACGTAAAGATCACTGGAAAAGAACAGAGGTATGTAAGGCGTATGATAAAGTTTAAATAGTAAACTAAGGATGGTCTTCAAAGGAATATTTAACGTGCACGAAGCATGGCGCCCTCAACACACAGAGGCTAACATATTTACTCAGTTTGTGCTTAAGAATGCATTTGGTCCTTTGCCTCATAGCAACTAAGAAATGCGTCCAGATGGTTGAAACCTTGTCATCTTTCATGCAGGGTCGTCAGCCAAATAGAAATACATACTGCATTGTACATAGTGGTGTGCCATGTTGGGGAAAATGCCCTATTTGATATAAGTACACATGTCCTCTTTTGTTGTAGGATAAATTGATTTTCAGTATAGTCGGAACTCATATATAATATTGCATTGATTGGACTTGTCTTTCCAACCAACTTCTTACTTTAAATATCATTTCATCAGACTTCATGTCCTCTATGATGTACAAAAAATGTGCACTGCTTAACTTGGAGTAAAGCGACACATATCCTATGACGATAATTACGTAAACTCAAACAAAATCTAATTATCATTAACATGCATTTGCATTGATAAACTAGTAGTACCTTGCTCTCTTGTAGATAAGAATTGTAGGTGTAAAACTAATGCCAATCCTTGTTCCTTTTAAAGACAGGTTGGGTTCGTGATATTTAACATTTATTGCATTCATTTTATCAGAATAAAAAATAGCATTTACACTGGTAGTTAAATTTCAATAACTTGTGCCACTATTACATTGTATAATGACTGATAATTACTATAAACATATATTAAGTCAAAAAAGTAAATTACAATCGTTTTTTTTTCTTGAAACATTGAACCTTTGGATTGAAACACCATTTAAAAATGCGAGTTTACAGAAAGAGTCGCTGATAAAGATTTAGCATTGTTTCGTTTTCCGTTAGGGAGCGCGGTGGCCGAGTGGTTAAGGTACTGAACTTTAAATCACAGGTCGACACCTCTGTGGGTTCGAGCCCCACATTTGTCAAGGTTTCCAGGCACCTACCGTTGCTCGTGGGTTTCACAGATTTTCCAGCTTGGAATATCGGACTTTCCTCCCACACAAGCCTTGCGACCATGCAAGGGCCTCATATTAGCCAAACGGTCGTATATCTTGCCGTCAGAGCTTATGTGAATTGTTTGACTTGTGTACACATACATTTTGTAACTGATGTGTACCCATCGACGTTAAATAAATCATACCTTTACCTTTATACAGCAACTTGGATTTCACCAATAGGGTACCAGGAAATTCCTGGAATTAAATGCACACTTGTATTCCATTTCAATTTGTACAAGCTAATTTTACAAACAAATAAAATGGGAAAGAGCGTTTTCGGTTATTTGTTAAACATAATTTCACATTATATTAAATAATTTTTTATGGATCTTGAAAGTGTACTAATACCCGACATGGGCTTGTATCTTAAAATATTGGGATATAAGTTGTTCCTTATGTAAAATGTGAACAAATTGCTGCATAGCTTAACTTAAATAAGGTTCATCTTTCTACTTGTGACTGATATTTTATGTATTTTTACAGCCTATGTGGAGCCTAAACTACACATTAAATTGCTTAATAAGGCGTAGCAGCGTCTAGCTAGATATTTTTTTTCATAGAAACTTTTAGTATTATGTACGTGTACAGTTGATCCGTTTTGCCAAGGCATTTTCTTTGCGTTTTTCGGTTCACCCCAATATAGCCAAATATCAACAATGCCCTGTCATTAGGGCTCCACGTGCAAGGTTATTTCATTATTGGTTTAATCAAATCTACTCAAAATCGGTTTTAAGGAACGTTATTTAGGGGTAATTCATGCTTTATTTAAGGTACAATTTGAACGGAAAGAAAATGAATAGAGAAAACTACAAAAGTAATCCTGTAAATTGGAAGGGAAAATGATCGGCGATTTTTATATCTAAACGCTGTCTCGCTTTATTGTTTCTATGTGTCGTACATAGACTAGACAAATTGGTCAAATATCTACCATTTTATTCGAAGTGTAACCATGAAGCTTAACATTTGAAAACAAATCAGCAGAAAAAACTGGTGTAAATCATCTATTTGTATTCGTTTACACATATGACGTATTTCCTCGAAATTTGATAAGAATTACACACCTACTGAAAGCATAAACTTTCAAATCTGAGAAATCGTATCACATTTCAATTTTTAATTAAAATATAATATAGTTCCATCTTATATATATAACTTCGGTATCATTGATTTTTGCCTTTCTTTTTCAGATGTTGGTTTGCAAGCAAAACCCAATGAATTTTTACTAGTAAGAAACAGCAACACACAGAATAATTTATCAGAAAGCGAAAATGACCGCGAGTTTTTATCGTACTTTAAAAAGTACTATCGACAATTTTCATCCAGTGAGTATCAAGTGGATGAAGACCATTTTGTAGTAAAAATATAGAAATTGAATTCAAGTTCTTAGAGTGAAAACTTCTTTTTAGAATCCTTAAATGAAAAATAAAATTGCCCAGGGTTCTTAAACTTTCGGTTTATTTCAAACTTGATATGTTCATTTCAGATCTATGCAATTAAATGCACACTTAACATCTTAGAAGGCCTTAAAAATGAAAGTTCTTGTAACCTATCTTGGCACTTTTTTTGGTTATTCAATAGCAGGTAAGTTTCAAATTAGATTTAAGTGCAAAGAAAACTAACTCCAACTCCAAAAAATATTTTGTTTACATTAAATTTTTTTTATCATGTTTTGGACAAAAGATCATTTCAGTTATCATGATCCATAAAAATTTCTTAATGAGAAATTATTTTGTATTAATTTACCCAAAACTCTTTTACACAGCGACTTTTTTTTGGTAAAATTTTACATTCTAATTGATTAGCCAGTACATATTAAAGAAAAACAAGTGGGCATTTCATTTCATAGAATTACCTGGTTCTCTATTGGTTTAATCATACCATTAAAATATTTTCTAGAACTCAAGGGTGTTAACTGATATGGAAAATTTGGGCAACTGTTTCAGAGAAATTATTATTTTGTTATATTTTTGGTCAAACAAAATATTTTTACATTAGATTTCTAATGTTATATGTTTTAGTTCAAGGCTACGCATAACTATGCCACTCCTAGTCATATGTTTTTTCTATTTTTGTTAAAGTCTCATATCTACCAATTTATTTAGATATTTAATTATAAGTGTTTAGGGTTAAAAAAATGACTAAAAATGATCCATGCCTACATTGCTCAGGGCAGTCTGTAAAATAAAGTCAATAATAAGTTAACCAATATTAAAATGATTGACATTCTTTACTTTCCATTTTCAACAAAACTATACAGATGTTGATCTCATAGACAATGTGTCTGACTTATTTTGATTTTATAATACATCATCAAAAATAATTATTAACCAAATAATTGGTATAATTTAGTGTATAATTAAAACAGATAAGGGTTATGTTAGCTTGCTAAAATGTTTTGCTTATTGAGCTCTGATAACATTCAAAATTGTCAGATGAATATTATTCTAATTGAAAATTCATTTAAGTCACATTGAGCACCTATGAACCTATTTATAACTCTTATGCCTGGATTTCTAAAGAATAAAAAATTCAAGAACAAAATCTGTTTATTTTTTTTATTTGAATAGTTATTTAACAGAAATAAGTTCTGGCAAGATTTAATCCAACAAAGCATAAAACTTCAAAATATATTTTGTATTCTTAACAAATTGAAAAAAAAAAACATGCAATAAAACATGAGTACAATACTAAAATTTTAGGTTTATAACGAGAAACTTTCAAGTTAACAATAGTTTGAACATAATAATAAGCTTTTTGTTCTGGTCTCTTTGGTAATGCAATAACAATAAGCACCTCTTTTAATTTGTTTTTAAAATATATATTAGTTAGTTAAAAAGAAATCTGATTTTATATAACATTAAAATGATACACTTTGAGTAATAATCAACTGATTGTGAAAAAGTGGATTTTTTTTCTGAAATTCCAAAATAAAAAAATAAAAATCTTACACTTTCAGCAGAAAATAAATTGTATGAGTGAACTTTTGAGTACCCCAATGAATGTGTGACAATGGTAGCTGATCTCTCAGATCAGTTAAACTCATGTATATACAAAAGGGATGTACTTGTTGTATATAGGGAAAATGACCTAATACAAAAAAAACCTCACATCTGCAAAAACAACTCAAATAATAGTTTTAAGTACCAAAAAATACAGTTTAAGCCTCATGAGTTGTTAAAAGCATAAAATTCATAAATAATTATTTTGTGGAACAAATATGCATCTGAGCAATTTCTTTGGAAGTAAGGAGCTTTTTTTCCTTCAGATAAAAATCACCTACCTCTGACTAGTTTTCTTTTCAATCAAAGGTGTGAATTTGACTGATAAAAGAGATTAGTTCACATTGTTACCAAATCAAACATGTACATGTACACCCAAAGTTCACTTGTTAGTTGTGTTCAATTTGGTGAAAATAATTGATTAAGATTAATACTTAAAACTTACAATACTATACAAAATAAGAAAATAAAATTCTTGAACAAAAGTTAAATATAAAATTAACAAAAAATATCAAACATTGACTACGAAATACATACTATAACTAAATGAATATTTTTTTTCTACCCTGACCATCTTTGGCTTATAACGTTCTTCTTTTCTATAAAACAATATTATAAATATTTCTGTCTTCACAGCTACATATAAATACATGTTAAATGGTTATGTTATAATAACTTATTCTTGCTTTACTTTAAGCACAAGCTATTTTTATAACTTGACTGGCACCCATTTATAAAATTTCCATAAGTAATCAAATGCTTTAAACATGTGCAGCTTATAGCTGATTGACAATGCTTTATTGACATACTTCTTAAAACACTAGTTTAGATCTTGAATTGGTAACATATGGAAATTTAATTAAAATAACAATACTACTAACTGGGACTTTCAATATTTAACCCAAAGTGAAAATAAATAACACTTCACAATTTCAAAATCTCACCCATAATTGATACTGAAAATTAGTATACTGTAATAACACTTTAACACCTAATGCTGACAGCCTTGTCATACCATAATATGACCACAGCCTTTAGTTATACAAAATACCATTGAATAAATGGAAGACACAAAAATTCTATCAAGTATGCACCAAACTATATTTTCTTTTTCTGTCATAAACTGAAAGCTTAGCTTATAATTGTTATATAAGTATTGTTACAGTGCTTAAATACTTGAAGTCAAAACTCCAATCAAATAATATTATACTAAGACATGTCATTTACTGATGTAACCGGAGAGCATGAATAACTTCACAAAATCGACATGTCATTACCAGGACTCAAACTCAAGGTGCAAAGTCAGACGCTCTATCGCTGAGCTAAAGAAATACTTCCCTAGCTCAACAGTAAATGCTGGCTATTAAACCTACTTATTAATGTACGAAGGGGAGCAACCCTGTTACACTGGTATACTGAAAGTATTTCACCAACCCAAATAACTATATACTGAACTATAAATATCCAGTTGTTTAAATACAATGTATGATAGTAAAAAGAAATGCCATATAAATACATACAAAAATAAACCAAACAGCACCACATATTATATATCTTATGCTTAAGTTAATATAAAGGCAACAACCTTATAACAGGCACATTAATAATTTGTTCATTTGTATAAATTAAAGATCAACAACAAACAAATGGAACTTGCAACTTATGGTGTTAACATCTTATTTTGAATGCAGTGGTCAACTTGTTCTGAAATAAATATAAAATTAATTCAAATCTGTCTAATTATTAAATATATTTATAAAGATTCTATTGTTAATAAGGGCTGTTCCAGCAAAACATACATGGGACGGGGGGAAGGCACTTCTTTGAAAGGGGAGCCACACATAGAATTTAATTTTTAAACCCACATTATTTTCATTGAGTTTAAACAAACTTTTAAGGCCCACCCATAGCGGCAATTTAAATTTGCCTTCCCCCTGTCCCATGTATGTTTTGCTGGAACAGCCCTAAGGTTACATGTATTAATATGAAATATTTTGTTTCTGCATATGAAGGATGGAATAAAAAGGGGTTTTTTCTGTGACTATTTCAGGACTGGATTTGATTTATATGCATTTTATTTAGACCATGGGCCATTTGCAGAACAGCGAGCAGGGACTACTGGCCTCCTTGAAGCCTGCTGGCAGTTTTCTATTGTGTTTTTTGTTCTAAATTATCGCTTGTTATGTGAGCTGTGTTGCGTACACCTATCCCACATCTCATTATTTTCTATCATCTGTAGTTTTTCCTTAAAACAGTAAACAATAAGTTTGAGTGATGGGATATTTCGTAATTGAGTTATCTTCTGATTGCATTTTGGCTGTGTTTTATGATAAATGTAGTGTTGTATTCCTTACTTCCCTTGTCTTGTTTTTGCTTTGATTGACATTTAGAATAAATTAGACATTTCTTTGTTTCTTTTTACATTTTATTTCAAAATTATTTGGCAATATTGTATACTTACTTTTTTGTTGGTTTTCTCTGAGAGTATTTCAGCATCAACTTATCCCCACATTCATCTAAAATCTCTATGGCCTGTGAATACATTATTTTTAAAGTCAAACATGTAAATCAAATAAATTTTAATTCCAACTTTAAAAAAATAATTGTTTATTGCCAGTTGATAACATCTCTGGATTGCTTTATTAAAGTTTAACCATGTGCTCTTGTGTATTTCTATGAAATTTAACTTGATACATTATTATTGTTAAAATTATTGTGTATATAACTTGCTTTCATGACTATTCTTTTATCTAAATTCATAGTTACCAACCTTATCTAATGTTTCCTTGGTGTGAGCTGCAGACAGACAAAGTCTGGCTCGAGATTCTATAATAGGTGTGGCAGGAAAGCCTACAACAACTATCCCTAGGCCTTTCTCTATACACAATCTGTTCATAGCTCTACAGTATGAAAATAAAAATCAAAGAAAAAAAATTAAAAGATAAACACAATAATTATTCTAATAACTTGTTTTTATATTATCAGTTTACTTTATACATGTTCTTTGGTCTGTATGTGTAAAATAAAGAAATATTTCTGTCTAAACGTATTTTATATTTTTGTATGAAGGTTTTTTTTTCTGTTTCTTCAAATATTGAAGTGATGGAGCATTTAATGGATACTTATTTTATCAAACAATGACAGGTTTTGCTTTTTTTTCGGGACATTGCAACATTTTCTTATTCTATATATATTTTGCAAAATTATTATTATGATTAACTGAATATTTTTGTCAAAATTGATGTAGAAAAAGTGTGACATTTGATGCTCTTGTCGCAGTAATTACTGAAAAAGAGTCATGGTTGGACACTTACCCTAATTTTGTAGGGAAAAATACAAGAAGAGGTACAACAGGTGAATCTTCATTCCCATAAATAATAAAACCCTTTTCTATTAATCTCTGTCGGAAATACTTTGTATTCCATTTCAACTGTTCAATTCTTCTCTGGCCTGTAAACATTCAAAACCAATTAACTCAACATTGTGGTGTGTTAATTTTCATGTTACAGAATTAAATCGTGCTATTTTTTCTGAAAAAAACTTTTTTTTTAAATAGAACTTTTCTCATGAACAATATTAATAGGAATATTTGTAATGTTAAAATGTTTTTGTATACTTTAGATTTGGTTGTCAACATTTGCAAATTTAAGCAACAATTATATTTGTTAAACATTAACGAATAAATAGCTTTTAAAATGAAAACCTTTAAACCAAGGTATAGACAGAATATGTCTATCTGTTTGTATTTTGTTATTTCTTCAAAATGAGATATAGACAGAATATGTCTATCTGTTTGTATTTTGTTATTTCTTCAAAATGAGATATAGACAGAATATGTGTATCTGTTTGTATTTTGTTATTTCTTCAAAATGAGATGGAAAAGGCTTGAGAATTGTATTTTGTTATTTCTTCAAAATGAGATGGAAAAGGCTTGAGAATATAAATGAATAAGATATATTTATACCTTCTTGGGTGCCATCCTTTCCCATTATAATTCTCATAGATGATATAACTTGCTGGGTGACTGCAGGGGACATAGTACTGGAGTAAATGGCAGCATGTGACTGAAGCTTTAAATGATTTATTAATTTCTGAAATAGAAATTTATAAGAAAATATGGAAAATTATCCCTTTTCTCACTTGGAGTATAATTTTTTGTAGGTAAATAATTGTGATAGATCTGTGGAAGATTTTTTTCTATCTGGTACGACTTGCCTAATAGAGCAGCAGCCACTCATTTACATTCATTATGTTAAAAGTTGTTGCTTTAATTTTTTTTTAATTACTGTAGTTTAAGGCACCGACCATTTGATTTTCTAGGGGGGGGGGGGGGGGCCTGGGATTTAAAAAAAAAAAAATTCTGGCTCTGATTTTTGGCCCCAAAAAAAAGTCTGGCCAGCTTATAGGGCGAAAAAAATAATCTGACCCTCATTTTGCTCATTAGAAATTTTCTGAACAAAATTTTCTAGCATTGAGTGTATGGGAAAAAAATAAGCTGGCCCGCACAGCAGTTGAAAAAAAAATTCCCGGCTAGGATAAAAATCCCAGCCCCCCCCCCCGAAAATCAAATGGTTGGTGCCTAAATGTTGTGTCGTGTCTGTTTATTCCATTTTCATTTAATAATGACAAATTTTATTATTGAGGAAATTTTGTGAAAAACAAAACAAAAGCAAGTATATATATATATATATATATATATAGAACTGTTACCTTGTTACCAGCAATGTAACCGCCAGCTGCCCCAAAACTTTTGGTGAAGGTACCCATCATGACATCTACATCCTTAGGATCTAACCCATAGTAATCTACTACACCCCTCCCACTGTTTCCTATGGCACCTATACTATGTGCTTCGTCCAAATACAGGTAAGCTTTGTATTTCTTCTTCAGTTCTAGGACTTCTGGTAGACGTATAATTGACCCCTCCATACTGTAAAAGATAACCCAACCATGAAATCCTATGGAAAAGGTGAGTGTTAGTAAATGGTAAATCATGTGTCAACAATAAATCTTTCACCTTTTTGGATTTTTTCATAAGACATTCTAACAATCCCTTTTCTTCATTTAGTAAAAAAATATATATAACTTTTTTTTTTAAATTAGCATGACGGATGCTTCTATCTCTTTGAAAAATCTTGTAAAGACCAAGATTAAAGTTTTGATGATTGAGGTCATTGGTCGTCTTAAATAATTAATATTTCTTATAATAGACAGGCTTTCTTACTCTTATCAAGAAATACCCATCATTACCATGACAACATGTAGGAAGTTTTAAATTTTCGCTTCACTCAAATCCATGATAAATCAATACAATTGTCAAAATTAAATAAAATACATTTCTTAATATAATTTAAGTCTTGATTTAAAGCTCTAATATTTGTTTTCAAATAGGGTTATCAAATGGATCAATTTTGTTGTACCAAACTTTTAGGTGTTTTCACCTTTCATGGAATTTTTAAATTCAATAGTAAAAATATATTTAACATAAAAAAATCTTTATTGTGATTAAGACCAAGAAACATATTCACTAGCTTAAAAATGTCAATAACCAAAAAAAATTTGTTATTTTAGATAGGAATATGGGATAATGCCATTGAATGAAATTTTAAGTTGTATATCTTGTCTCTCATGTCTTATCGAATATTTGATAAATACATATAATTATTTTTAAGGTTTACTTTTTGGACATTGCAATTGGCATTATTATTTTGGATATTTTATCAAAATTACCAGTTAACTTTGATTATTTTACAAAAAACAACAACTTTTAAATATCTTACCAAACAAACTATCTGTAAACCTTGAATATTTTACAAAAAATGCCTGTATACTTTGAATATTTTACAAAAACTACTTGTAAATTTTTAATGTCTTACAAAAAAAACTACCTGCAAACTTAACTATCATTTGTTTTCTCGTCATCTATAGTTTATTCTTGCATAAGTTTTCTTTTAGAATATGTACCTGTAAACACCTTCTACAACAATTAATATTTTCTTCCATGGACGGTTTCTTCTTGGCTGACCATCAACAACAGCTGCCTTCAACTTTTTCTCCAGATCAACCATATCTAAAAGTTATCGAGATTTATTATTTTACCAAAAAAAAAACATTTTATACTTGAAATATTATTGTAAAAGAACAACACTGAAATAAACTGGTTACATTATTGGAATGCTAAATGTATTTTTCCATCTTTTGTCAAAACTCTTAAGATTCTTCCTACCCCAGGCATAAGATGATCTAAGCTATAATTGGATTCAAGTTCAGCATTCTTTATATTCATATAAGTATTTGGCAATAAGAGATAATACACAAAACATGCCTCAGGCCTAGCTAAATTTATTGCCTGGAACGTAGTTATAATTTTTGTTTTGAACTGTTTTTCATATTTTATGTTTGCATGAAATCTTGATCTATTTTTCATGATTTATGGTGCATGGACTATGACATTATCATTTATTTTGTGACATAATTTTTAGCCAAGCATATAATGCACTTACTATTATGCTTAAAAGTTTTAATGGAAGCCCCAGAAAGTCTGGATCCCAGAACAAGGGATGCATGGTTCAGTTCATCACTCAGAATCAGACAACCCTATAAATAAAAAGTAATTTTACTACATCAATGAATTATATAACTTAACAAACATCAAACATGCTTTATACTTACATTTACATGATGCACTGTTTTGGCCATAATAAGATAATTCCTAGATTCTCATCCAAATTTCTTGAAAATATGGGGCGGGTGGCCGAATTTTATTTGTTATTCTTTATCCCTTTTGATCAAATATCCTGTCATTGTAAAGGAAATTGACCAAAACTGGAAATATTTTGCCATAACTTCAAAATAAAATTTTTGAGGGGGCTGAAAAATCGGGGCAGGAGGGAATGAGAATCTAGGATATTTTTTATATTGGCCTATTCAATGGAAATGTCAAGAATTGGTTTTTCCCATTGAGTTTTTTAAATTTTATTACAATGGATTACTTTCTCAGCATTCTTACATGTAGTTTTTTGCCACCAAATTGTGTATTATAAATCCTTATGTACAGCTGGTTGTACAAATATTATAAAATATGATTACAGACTGTCAGTTTGAGAATTTACTACTGTGAAAGCAAGTACTGAAAAAAGTTTTGATTACTGTATTTAACATCAAATGTTTGTTATTGGCTCAGATAAATGTTAAAAGTGTTACTGCATCAATGAAGAATATAAAAGTATATTATTATAGTAACATCGACTTATCAAAATAAGATCAAATGAAAATATCAAGCATTATTTGTTCTACATTCTTAGCTGTGGTTAGAATTAAATTAAAATTCTGGAGCATTTGTACTACAAATTTATTCTATTTAACTTTTTGTCATTGGACTAAAAAAAGATATACATACTTTTCCAACTAGACTAGGCATGTTCATTGAGTTTGTGGCAAAACCCATAGGTACTGTCATGGCTGCTTCAACACCTAAATATTCTGCAATTAAATTTTCTAAAGTCTGGTGAATATCTAGGTGACCTGTAAAAGAAAAAAAAATAAGTATATTTTACTACAATGTATCTATTATTACTTCACTATTGAGGTATATTTAATTTTTCTTTTTATTCCTTTTGCAGAGGCAAGTATCAAAATAGGAAACACATGAAAAAATATAATTTTGATAGTTTTTTTTTTGCTATGACATTTGATGCATACCAGCTAGACAATTATGTTGTACCCATTAATTATAATTTATTTCTCTTTACACAAAATTAAAAAAATGTAGTTGATCATAAAAATACTTTAAACTGAAATACCAGATTCTTTAGTTAACCATAAGTAGACCAAATACTTTATATTCAGGCATTCTTTTGGTTCATACCTAGTTCTTGTCGACTTCCACATGTTGCAACTCCATAGTCTAGTGTTGTCTTATGTACAGCATCAGCACATGGAC
The DNA here is from genome assembly GCA_963971305.1 of Arcuatula senhousia. Classification (NCBI taxonomy): domain Eukaryota; kingdom Metazoa; phylum Mollusca; class Bivalvia; order Mytilida; family Mytilidae; genus Arcuatula; species Arcuatula senhousia. The sequence continues at coordinate 55,930,464 of OZ020304.1, forward strand.
CTTTACAGTCAGAAAATCCTAAGTAATTGTAAGATCCTAAGTTGATCACAGTGTGCTTTTTTCCTGTCATACTAAAATTATAATAATAATCTTAAAGTAATTTAACACTTTGATGCAATGAGTTGGCAGTTCTGGGTGAATTAAGGGTGGATAAGCAAAACATGCCACCCAATAAACAGCTGATCATCACAGTGGGTGAAAATTGGATGTTGTGCCTTTATTTCATTAAATTAACCCTTACCATCTAATATAATATTATTAACCTTTTTCTGGGACAAGTTGTGTGAGAGAAAAGTAAATGTGAAAAAAATAACAAGATAAGCAAACTTTTCACAAATAAGAACTGAGTGAGTAACATTAGTTTCTTTCTTCCTGTTCTAATTATTAACAAAATCTTATGCATTATTGGAGGCTACTGTCTTATTATTTATGATTATTGTAGATCTTGATGATAGAAACCAAAATAACAGACACCATCCTTGGACCATACCTACAACTCCACCAATGATCGTTTGTGGACCTCTCTAACACTTCCATGGTTGCTCCAGCAACACCACATATTGGTCTGTTAAAACAGTCCCTTATTCTTCTGTAAACATGCCTTGTGTAGAAACTTTCCCAACTTTGAAATAATGGAACAAATCCCTACAAAACACAGCAAATTAGCTAATAAGCATCAGAAATATATTTGTTAACATGATAAAAAAAATCTTTTCTACTTTATATTTACTTCAAACTTTTAAATAAACTAATTATAACATCAATTCATATTTTAACAAATATCAGACCAAATAATTTATGAGGTTTATGCATGATACAAAATCACAATATCAACATTGAAATTTAAATTCAAAATTGACCTATTGAACAGAATTTATGGAATAAAAACAAAGTGCATGTACTTATTCTTAAAATACTAAGAATAAAATAACTTCTAGATCTATTACATCAACTGTGTAACATGACTATACATAACATATCATTTTTATTTAGATCCTGAATTGTAAATGATTACTGCAGATTTAATCACAGGGACTTGACTACAAACGTTTATTTATAAATTTACTAACATATATATGTATACTATCCATGGCCATATACTAAATTTTTAGTATATGGCCATGGATAGTATACATATATATGTTAGTAAATTTATTAATAAACGTTTGTAGTCAAGTCCCTGTGGATTTAATCAGACTTACTGGAAGTTTAGGTTCAGTGCATGCTTTCTCATTTTCTATCCCGGCGTTCCGTAAAAAGTCACGTATGTGTCCCATTAGCACCAGTATCCCATAACATAGATAGGTTAGGATGGCTATCAACAAAGGGGTCTCTTCAAAAGTTTCATGGAACTCCTTTTTCTTGCCATCTAATGGCTGAAATTTACAGAAAAAAAAGGTTTTCTGACAAGTTAGATTTTTTAAATTATCCCTTTATAATTTTTTTTATGAACATTCTAAGAAGAAGTAGTTGTTATATGTCTCTCCTTGCAGTCGCTACAAAACAAGATGTTGCACTTAGTCGTGCTAAGGATACCCTAAGGGCAGGATGAAGTTTCCACTGAAAAAACAAGTAAATCTGTGAGCTAATGCTCACTAGTGATACCCCCGCTCCCCAAACTAAGCCACGCATACAAGTTTAAATACTCAGTAAACAGGAATAAGTTGACCTAGGAACATAAAATAGCTCTACACCATATGGGACTATAGGATAAAGCTGTATACAAAATATCAGATTCCTATCTCATGTAGTTGCTTGGGAAACTGTGACGGAAAATTTTGCATTTATGTCCATTATGTGTAAAAACCTAAGTTTTCGGTCTACCTAGGAGCATGGAATCGGTATACACCATATGGTACTATAGGATAAAGCTGTATACTAAATATCAGACCTCTATCTCATGTAGTTGCTTGGGAAACTGTGACAGAAATTTTGCATTTATGTCCATTATGTGTAAAAACCTAAGTATTCAGTAAACAGGAAGTAGACTACCTAGGAGCATAAAATCGGTATACACCATATGGTACTAAAGGATAAAGCTGTATACAAAATATCAGAACTCTATTTCATGTAGTTGCTTAGAAAACTGCGACGGAAGTTTTGTTACGGACGGACGGACGGACGGACGAACGGACGAACGAACGGACGGACGGACGGACAAGGGTAAAACAGTATACCCCCCTCTTCTTTGAAGCGGGGGTATAATTATGATGAAATAAAACAAGAAGCTCCCGGGAGCCTGAATCGCTCACCTGACATACATGGTTTTTTTTTTACATTGAAAGGGCTATAAGAATGCATATGAGTGTAGAGTTCAATTAGCTGAACATTTTATAATCAAAATATTCCATTATATTGAGTTTTTGTAGGGCTTGACTTACTTAGCAATATTGTGGTTAAAAGCTTAGGTAGATCAGGAAGATCTTGATATGCTGAACATTTTTTCTTCCCCTCAGAATTTTGATATCTGTGACCATTTTTGAGTTATTTGCAAAATCTGGAATTCACCACCATGTTCTATTTTTAGCCATGGCGGCCATGTTTTTTTACAAATCAAAAATCCAAATCACAGTTTTGAAGCACTCATCCCAAGGAGTAACTATCCCAAGTTTGATTGCAATTAAACTTATGGTGTTGGTGGAGTAAAGATTTTAATAAAATGAATGAAGACTGCAAAAGTTGTCAATTTTGACGTTTTTAGGGGAATAACTTCTAAAAAGGAACGAACCTACAACTCCGACTAAGTTACAGATTTTGTATATCTTTTTGTGCCTAACGATATGCAATTTAAATTTCTGACATATCTTTTATAGTTTCCAAGATATTGAGCTTAACAAATGCAAAATTTGCAGAAAAAAATGCAGAAAAGGGGCAATAACTCCTACATGGGTCGTTGAATCTTACCCCTTTGTTCTATTTTTAGCCATGACGGCAATGTTGTTTTATTTTCGAATCAAAAATCCAATACAACTGTACCAAGTTTGGTAGCAATTGGACTTATGGTGTCAGAGGAGTTAACACTTGAAAAGCTAACGGACGAACGGACGCCAAGTGATGGTAATAGCTCACATGACCCAGGTGAGCTAAAAAAACAGGCTCAAATCTTTCCGAAAATAAGAAGTCAAGGTACAAAAAGAATCCATATTTTATTTAATAGTGCTGCACAATTTGCAAAACGTCTTGGTAAACCACGTGTGTGGCGTATGTCTACGACCTGTTACAATGTAGAAAATCGAGAAAACATCTCCCTCATCAATGCGGCCACTCATACAAGGAACAGTCTTGATTTTAGTTCCCGCAGGTGGAAAGGTTCTAACGGATACAGCGAACGTCGATTCTATGTCATGCCGGCACGACTTCGTGCTCGTTTGATATTTCGATGTTCAACTAAGAAAACGACAACAGTACTCGCTAAATTAAGAAATTTATTAAAACATTCTTTTGTGAGTTTCCTCGTTCACTACATCCCGGTTGGACAAGATTCACATGTCTGCGAGTACAGTGATGAGAGCATTTTTCAATTTATCTTTCCGTGTGGTTTTCCTTCCGTTCGGATTAGGGTAATTATTTCATATCCGCAACCATCCTCGGGCGAATTTCGTGAAATAGTGAAACGCGGACCTGTTTTTAAGAAAGTAACAATAAAAATTTGTCTTATTGTTACAGATAGTTATTGTTACCTGAAAATGTGTTAACGTTAACTATGACAACGATTTAAAAAAAATGTTTATAACAAGGAGGCCTAACCGTTTATCGAGAAATATGGTCCGTTAAAATGTGTTTCACGGTTTTTGTGGTCCGTTAAAGTCGCCGTGACAGTCCGTTAACCAGGTATAATCGAGAAAAAAAACTGAAGGTCAGTAATTTATTTGTTATATCATAATTAATACGTATTTTAGATTTATAAAAATTACATCTGTCAAAACGAAAATGAATGACTGTTCGATACGATTTGAATTTGTGTAAAAATAGTTCTATAAAACTTCATAAAATGAAAAGGCGTGTGGCTCCTTAATATTTTAAAGGTCGCAAATGTAAACATGTATACCTCATTTTTATCAATTTCTCTTTTTATATAACAAAACATATGTTTTGGTTGATATCCATAGAAAGTACAATAATGTATCAACATTCTGTTTAATTTTCAACGCTCTATGTTATATAATAATTTTGTAATAGGGGAAAAGTTATAAAATATGGTCCGTTAAGGGCTGATGACATATTATTTTGTCCGTTAAGTTGGTCCGTTAAGTGCCTGTGACAAAATATTATGTCTGTTAAATAACATAAATAGATGGAAGATTTAAATAGTTTTGTTTGATATGACATATAATTTTACTATAAGGACTGAACGCTAGTATACAGAAGAAAAGACAAAATTCATGTGGATTTACCGAAACTAAAATACATACATTTGAATATGCACGTCTAAAAATGAACCATTGTCAAAAGGCTTTACATGTAACACCATTCTAGATCTTTCTACGAAACAACGGTATTGAAAACATACAATACATGTCATGATGTGTATATGTTATATGAAAGAAGCAATAAGCTACTTATCGTTAATAAATATACTGAAAACGGTTCAATACAGTCTGTTTTTGGTTATTTATTTTAGGCAATGAAAACAAAAAAGAACAAAAACTATGGAAATAAAAAATATAAATATCTAAATATGAAGGGATTTGTACCACAGACACATTTTCTGGAACGTTAGACCGTAGTGAAACCGACGAAATTTTCGAATTCTAAACTCCACACATACAAACTGACGTCCAAGAAATACACTCAGTACTTCCTGAAGTGATACTCCAATTGCAGATCAATTGCTTTTTCACATACCTCTTAATATTTTTTCGACTCGTGGCAAACAAAACCTTCGACTTTCAGAACATATGCTTTCTTCTTTTCTGCGACAATTTACGATTTGGCATCAACAACTACAACTCTCATGCGATATCCGTTCAAGGCAACGAAACAGTTTTGATCACTCGGCAAAATTCTATTTCACGGCAATTTTATCCGATTCATGTCCGGTTACAAAAACACAGGCCAACCCTTTATCGAATATGGTTCGTATGACCCTTTGGATGCTAAAATTAACTTTGCAGTACCTAACAACATTAATGTTAATGATACGTCTATTGCTCCGCATATCCCTGATATCAGAGGACCCTGTAAATTTCCAGAAATGATCGACATGATAGCTTCCTCAAACTTTCAAAATTCGTTTGTTTTGACATTTGACGGGAAAAAACTATTATATTAAAAATAATCCAACAATTCTGGGAAACCAATCATTACAATCTTCTGACAAAGATATCATCGATTTTGCCAATTTTAAATAATTGGGATTCGCTATATTAAGGTTTATTTCCATCAGACATGCATCATTAACGGACCTAAAAATTGTCACGTGCCTCTTAACGGACCATGTTTCTCCAAGTAATACCAATTTTGAACAATTTTGGTATTTTTGTCCCAATATTAATATTTTGGTCCAGAAAATCCTTCTCTTATGTTATTTATTGTGCGAGCAGCACAAGACTTACTACAAAAAAAATGTTTCAATGACGAAAATAACGTATTTTAATGCATTTTTTGTCATTATAAGGATACATTTTTGCAGAGGGTAGGTCTCCACCTTTTTGTTTTGCAAAGAAGTGTCAAATCAAATCAAAATGGTTTTTGCGGTAAGTTTCTCGTGAATAAGAACCATTTGGACACATCTATCACAAGTTTCACTTATTTACTATATTTTAGCCTCAGAGTTAATTTCGTAAAAATAAATGTTTTTTTTCTCATAAAACTACTTAACGGACTGCCTCTTGCAACATATAACGGACAAAACCGTAATGTCAACCTATGGTAGAAACACGTAACGGACAAAATGCCTCGATAAACGGTTAGGCCTCCTTGTATAAGACCATTATAATACACATGACATGAAAACATTTATAAAATTTGAATTAGGATTAGGATTATCTTAAATGGAAGTAATTTCATTTTTGGCTGCATTTCCCACACATCCAGTAAGTTGCTTCAGGTTTTCTTCAAATTCGATAAGTGAATTGAATTTATTCACCATCGGCATCTCGGAAGCCATTTCGATATGTTGTGAGCTTTAGGATTTTTTTTAACCTAGGACCGAAGGCAAAACAGACCAAATGTAATATTAACTTGGGGTTGTATTATAGAAAAGACGGTGTTTCATTATATGTATTTTCATAATCACAATTAAAGTCATCGATGGTTTTATTAGGTAAAATGAAGGTAAAATAAATTAATTTTTATTTCAAGTTTTCAATTACAAAAACATGATATAAATTAAACGAAATATACATTTTGTTAATATTTTTCTTAAATACAACAATAATATTCAAATTCATAAAATCAGGTAATAATAACACCAAGTAACAATAAGAAAATACTTATTGTTCATGTTGTTACTTCAATAAAACAGGTCCGCGTCCGTTACACGGTTTTCTGTTAGTCCGTCCTCCCGGTGTCAGGTAACAATAATTTTTTTTCTTATTGTTACTTTTCCAGGTAACCGTATCCAGTGCCTTGTGACAAAATGTAGCTGCGCACCTTTATTTTTAAAAAAATGATCTGAGATTCTTTAGCGAGGGGTATCTTTTAAGAGCTTGTGGTTCACATATTTTCTAGTTTAAAAATATGGTCTGATGGATTTTGATAGCAAATCATGTAAAATGACATAATAGGGGGTCCCCAACACATCATTAACTTCTCAAAATATTTTATGAAACTATAACACAATCTTTGTGATATAATTTTAATGTGTACCTCCAAGTTTTAACAATAGTTAACACTATTTAAAGTATGTCTCGCCTGAATACCTAGTTGTTCCACCATACATTATTTTTTTTATTAAGTGTTGAGAAAAAAAAACAACCCTGAACTCACATTCCTCTAAAATACCAACAACCTTGGAAACAAGGTCAAGGTCGAAAGATGAGGTTGCTGTTGTATCAGACTAACATTGATAGCATACTAGATATTATAAACCTATGCCTTGAAGTACTTGCTTATGAAAAAATAACATCTGTTGAAAATTGTTAAAGTCACTCAAGCAGAAAATCAAAGTCAAGGTCAAAAGATGGCGATGCAACTGTGCTAAGCCACAACTGGTGCATTTGCCCACCAAGTTTTATCAACCTAGGGACTTACAGTGCTTGAGATTTGGAGGTGCTCGCAAAACCTTAACATTGCTAAAATATGTGTTGAAAATCTTGTCAGTCTTTCAACTGGAATATCAAGGTCGAGGTAAAAAGATGGAGATGCAACTGTGCTAAGCTTCTACTGGGGCATACGTATGCATACCAAGTTTCATCAACCAAGGATTTATAATTCTTGAGATATGGAGTTGCTCGCAAAACCTTAATATTGCTATTATATGTATTGAAAATTGTTAGTTACTCAAACGTAAAATCAGGTTAAGGTCAAATGATGGGGATGCAACTGTGCTTAGCTACTACTGGGGCTTATGCATACAAAGTTTCATCAACCTAGGATTTATAATTTTTGAGATATAAGGTGCTTTTAAAAAGCCGCCGCCGCCGGTAAAGTAACACCTATGTCTCGCTCAGCTTCGCAGGCGAGACAAAAAATTATCATTAACCAATCTCAATTCGCATGTTGTGACATTTTATAAATGCCTATGGGGCACCTACTAAGATTTTGATTACATTGATTATTGGAAAGCAGAACAAATTAATTTGTGATCTGTTCGTATCGCAGTTTTGTTTCAGTTATAGCGATTCATACGATTCAGTTTGTCTCCCGCTGCAACGCGACGGAGGGACCTAGTAATGGTTTTCGTCGGTCCGCCCGTGCGTCCGTCACACTTTTGTGGACACTTTTGAGGAACACTTTGTGGCCATAACTCCTCTTAAACCGCTCAACGGATTTTTATGAAATGTTTTAGGGTTGTTTGTCTTGATATCTACTTGATTATATCGCAACACCATTTTGATTTGACAAATTTTACAGGAGTTATGGGACTTTATCGACTTTGTTTATTTTAGGTCATAGGAGCACTTTGTAGGTGCAACTCCTGTCCATTGTGGTTTTGTTTCCAAATTGTCACTTGTTATGTGGGCTGTGTCGCGTACGCTTATTCCACATCTCATTTTTTTCTATTTCTATGCTAAAAAAAATAACCTCATTACAATTATATTGGGAAAAAAAGATAAAAATGCGTGTCAGTGTCACCTTTATATTTCAAAAATATTTAGGCAGTCATTTTCGACGCTTCGGATTTTATTTATGTCATTGTGAATAAATAAAATTTTCAACACTTCAGTGTCACCTTTATATTTTAAAAATATTTAGGCAGTCATTTACGACGCTTCAGATTTTATTTATGTCATTGTGAATAAATAAAATTTTCAACACTTCTCTTTCTGAAATTTCCTTCGTGTTTTTTTTATTTTTTTATTTTATTTCTTATTGTATTTTTTGCTTTCTTTCCATGCAACACTATTCTAAATACACTTTTGTATCTCAGAGTGCATCGACATTTAAAATAGATCGATCAATGTCATCTTCAAGGCATTGTCATATAAATGGAGGGTTTGATCTCAAACGTCAAATATTTTATTATATTTTTTACATTTTCATTTATTGATTTATGGGTTTGGAGGGGCGCTTTGAATGCATTGAAACTTGAACACCTCCTTGTATCTATGATATGCATAATTTGCATCACACTAAAAGTCATGCCATATCTATGTGTGTGTGTATGTGTGTGTGTCATGGTTAAGGATAGGGAATTCACTTGATATTTCAAAGGGGGAACTGATAAGAGCTTCAAATAAATAATCTCAGATGTCAATATTCATGTAACATGTATTATCTAAAATACAAATATGATCTATATGTCAAATGATATGCTGATATGGATGATAAAATGAATGATTTAATTACGCATACAAATCTCATCTGTGTAGTACATATTAAATTTCATCTCAATGTGAATTTCTGGTGAAATGCAGAAATATCACATTATACACATATTTGTGTGAGCTAGCTACGCCCCTACACATCAGCTACACTTTATACAATAATCTATTGTGTAACATTAAGGATGTTTCATACATTCTTACCTTTGAATCGCCATTCTCTTTATGTCCATTTGTGTGTCCATTTTTTATGGGATGTAATCCATTGTTTATAAAGCCATTATCGCCACGATTCTTAGAAAAATCGTTTACAGCGCAACCATTCTGTCCCTTCATTTTAACTACTAATAATGCATTCTCCTATGAAAAAAAATAACAATGAAAATACACGTGTGTAATGTTATCTTATCCCACTGACTTTTTCACATCTGTGCATTAACGTCGTGGAAATGGTAATTTGACAACATGCATGCTAATGTAAATATATATTTCATTCATACACAATGTTTGTGATTACGAGATAAGATCGTATGCCTGAGGAAATTACACGACTCAGAAAAAAATGACAAATAAATTAGTAACGACTTACCTTATATATTTAAGTGTATCAACAACTGTTTAGTATCTCTTTTTTCAAATTATATCATTTTGCTTAAGCCTATTATAATGTTCTTGGAATATTAAATGTCATCCACCGGGTGCGTGCAGTAGGTTTAAATTTTCCCGCAACTAATTAGTCTCCTGACCTAATGACACGATCGTTCGATGTTTAGGCAGGCATTGTGATTGGACGGGCATAAAATTTTTGTATAACTAACAATGATAAAAGGATAAGGCACATGAAAGGGTGCATTCATCGATTTAATACCGACCAAAACAGGTGATGTAACAAATTGGGTTAAACGGTTAAATCAGCCCACCTTTTTCCTTCATAAATTTATTGATGATTACCTACGATTTCAGAAATTTATTTAAGGTTTAGGAAGGCCCCGGGGATTGCATGATAGAGTCACGGTCCATATATATAATATGCCAATTAAAATCACGATAAAAAACGAAATTTCACCCCCTTTCATTTTCATCCTAGCCGATGATTGATGAAAAAACTAACTGGAAAAGTTTAAACGACACTGTAAAATCTGCTTCCCGAGCCCGCTCCGGCCTATTTGGAAAAAAATATTTATACATATCAGACATGCAGCAATTTTGTTTCAGACAAAATAGCAATGTTTCGTCAAAACAAGCAATTTTTTTGCCATCTGTATATATCAATATTATAAGTTTAAGGGAATCCCGGGGGTAAATATATATATATGTTCAAAAAATATGGGCAAGGTTTTTTTTTATTTGTATAGTTTTATACTTTATTGTCATTGTCATTTTATATGATAATGGGTATGCTTTTTACTTTTCAATTGAAAAAAAAAATCTTGTCTCATATAAAAATTGGTAATGTTTTGCCTATTTTTGAAAGCTGCACCATGAAATTCTGCATCAATAAGCTGTGATGAATAATCTTCATTCCTAGTTACATTTTGAAAAAAAATAAGATCTATAATAAATAAATAAATATCTTAAGAAATTAATAAATATTACTGAAAACTTTCAACTTGAGAATAATGAATTTAAAGATAAGTTTATTTGCAAAACATAAAACCCTGGCGGGTTCAGCAAATACAAATGAAAAAATGACAAACATAAAACATATAAGAACAAAATGATTCAACATGTAAATGAATTATATATAATTATAATAGATATAAGTGACCAGTGTGGACCTTATTTTCGCAATTCAATTGATTGCTTTATATAGTCGACAACGCTGGGCAAGATATCTGATATGGGGTCAAGAACAATTTTAAGTTTCTCTATTGAACTAAGCTGGTTAAAATTGGGATAAAACCTTTCGATGTTACGTATCAAAATATTTCGTATATCATTACTTGTTTTACAGGTAAAGAAAAAGTGATGTTCATCATCCAGTGTTTTACAAATTTTACAAACTCTTTCTTCTCTGGCAACTTTTTTATAGCGACCTACTTCTATTTCTAAATTGTGGTCACTAATGCGAAGTTTAGTAAGCACTTTAAATATGGGTCATAAAAATGTTTCTTTTATATAAATAAACACACCCCACCCCCACCCCCCGAAAGGGAATGGCCCCGCGAATGGCCAAGAAAACTGTACCATTACGTTTTTTCCACGGCCGCCGAAAGATTTTTAACATATACTACTCGCTTTTTGACATAAAGTTGTTTATCATCATTATTATGGCATCATTTTGTGATCCATACGACCGTTAATAGGGGGTGGACAGAGGGGTTCTCTTCCCCCGTTCCCCGCCCCCTCCACCCCCGCTCCCCGCCCTCTCCACCTTCGCTCCCCGCCCCTTCCACCCCTTCTCCCCGTCACCTCAACCCCCGTCCCCCCGTCCCCCTTGTCCGCCCCTGTTCCCCCGCTCCCCGCCCCTTCTACACCCGCTCCCCGCCTACTCAACCCCCGTACCCCCGTACCCCCTGTCCGCCCCTCTTAATAAGCGGGTGGTAAATTAAAGATTCTCTCGATCGTCTTTCAAGTTTTTCATTGTCTGTGTAGCCTTCGTCTGCGTTGGGTGTAAACTTTTGTTCTTGCACAATAACTTTCAAGATCTAGGCGGTCAGTTGCAACAAAATTGTCCTTACAATAAGAAAATAAAGGCTTATTTATACGCTCCCGAAGGGAGCGATAATGGTAGAAATGTCAATATTTTAGTTGTACTATGAGCTGAATTTTCCTTCAACGTCCGGTATAGCACGCGCTTGTTTTCCCGAACTTTCGGCTTCTTTTTAACGTTTTTATCTTTGAAAATTTTAGACGTCATTAAACGCTCACGTAACCCACAAGAAAAGCTAGTTTGTTTTTATTTTCGAACAAAAAAAATTAAATTAATTGAAACCTCGGGAGCGTAACAGGATTTACCTGCTCATATTATCGGACGAAGTCCGACTAAGTGTAGAATATAGGTCACATGACAAGTGTATTAATGTTGCAAACCGGATGTAGCATTTTGTGAATCAATCCCATAATCCCCCGAAGGCCAGCTTTAGCTGTGTTTTCGCATAAGAAACTTAAAAGAAATTATGTTTTGGCGAAGCCAAAATATAATTTTTAAACCAATTAAATTTTCAAACGATTTTTTTTCAAGTTTCTACGCGAAATTGAAACTTTATTCGAAACGTTGGTCAGTGACCTACAAAAAACACCATAACAACGGATTCCAATATGGCGACTTGTTTACATGACGACACACTATTAAATGACGTCACCTATAACAACATGACACCATGACAACGTAATTAAAAGAAGCAGAGGTACCAATGGGGTATTCAAATGTCAAAAGTCAGAAAGGACAGAGACAAAACCAGTAAACACCAACAAGAACGGGAGAATGTTTACATGACGGACGAAAAATAAATATTTTTTTCTCTTATAGCGAGCATCGCAGATGCGAGCCCTACGGCATTATGCATGTTTTGAGATGTTCCAGAAATATACTGACAAGAAAACCGGAACAGGTTTACTTTTACGGAATGAATAAAATAATAGACACGGAGCAAGTAAAACAATCAACCCTCTGGGCTTATAAAAAATACATCATAATCTGTTATGCAAAAATATAAAAATTGAAATTCAAAAACAGTGATAAAACCCTCATTCATCCACTTGTTTATTTTTACACACAGATTTTTATTTAAACACCATTCGGTCTTTTCCGCTGAAAAAAGATTTTCCGGAAATTACCGAGCTAGCTTTTGGCAACATCGTCCCATTGACTAGTCATACCAAATGCATGATACTGACCAAGCTTTGTTAAATTCTAAGTAAGATAAAATAAGATAAAGAAATACATAAATTTACTGAATAAAACGTACTCATAATAATAAATAAAAGGTTCTTACCTGAAAATGAAAGAAGAGTCCCATCCTGTGGGGTTTCACTCACTTTCTTCAATCACCTGCATGATATTTTTACTTTACCGTTTTTTTCCGCCAGGTTTCTTAATGTACCCTCTGTTGCCAATGCTTCAAATAAAACACTGATACTCAGAAAATCTCACAAAACCTGACAGAATCTGAATGTTGTTTTGGTCTGCTGAAGAAGCGCGAAATACTCTGAAAAGGAAGTGACGTCACGTAATCCATAAAATGGATAATTTCGTCCCCGCTTAATGTCGTCCCAGAATGTTACAGGATTTATTATTTGCACAAATAATTGAATTTTTAATAAGTAGTTATTGATCCCAGATATTCTAACAACAACTTTCTCAAGTGCATATAATTTGGTTTGGACTTTGGGTGGGGTCAGACTTTGCTTCTATTTGATTCCTTTTTTAAAAGTTCCCTCTTAACGTTAAACTTAGCCGGTCGAGCACATGGATTTATTTTTAAAAAGTGTATACAGTAGATTTTCGATGCTCGCTAAAAGGCAGGGCCTTAATCATATTAATACATTATGTTAAATAAGATTGATGATCCTAACTATGATAAAAAAAATAAAAGGGTCTTACCTCAGTGTTTTTTTTTTAATCATTATCTGTATCAACAAGTATTTAATCCTGCGGGAATATTCTTCAAACCATGTCGTTATTTTCTGCCAGGTTTCTAAATCAATCTTAAAATTGATGCCAATACAGAAAATGATAAATATTGACACAGAAAGCTTTCAAAACCTGGCAAAATGGTGCATGCATGTTGTTCGTCTGCAGGAAACGCGAAATTCTCTGCCAGGGAAATGACGTCACGGAACGGGAACCTGTAAAGGGGTGTTATTTCGTCCCCGCCGAATGTTGTCCCTAAATATTTATATTTGCGCAAATAAATGAGGTTTCAATAATCATTGACGCAATGTTTCTTTAACAAGAATGCAAATGTCATGATTTTTCTTTTTTCTTGGGGGGGGGGGGCTTGCACATAAGTACATTATCAAAAATTCTTTGAATTTTCGAAGCTCGCTTAGATTGAATAGGAAGGCATGGTTTTCGTCATTGATATAATTCAAATTTTATTTCATTAGAGAAATGTAGCTCCCGCAGGGTTAAAAACGACCTGCGACCTTAGGGCTTTTTAAGGGCGACTTTCGACCTACACTTCATAAAATCCACCTAAGCCAAAAAATGACCTGCGACCTCCGCCAAAATATGCCTTTTAAAAGCGAACTTGCGACCTCAGGCCCCTTTTAAAAGCGACCTTGCGACCTGAGGGGGTACCCTGCGGGAGCCCCAGAAATCTATGAGCAATTTACTTCGTCCGATTTTAGGCTAAAGCCTACTCCATATTAGTTAAGTGAAGAAAAGAAAACTTTAAAACAGTACCTAGTCCTTAGTCCACTCGGCACTGACAGCTCTATGAAACTATCCTTTACACGAGTTAGTGCAACCCCTTTTTTGTTTAGATTGAAGTTCTGAAGTTCTGTTTCTAAAAAAAAAACGATACCTGGGCATCATTAGTATGACAGTCTTAGGAGCTGGAACTCAATAATCATCAGAATACAAAAATTCGTCTGCTAGAAATCTAGGCCTAAGGTCAAAAACTGTAACGAAATTATAACGATGAATCGTCAACGGTACTGCAAAAACACATTTCCGGATTTACAAGACAGACTTACTTAAACATGTGCTTCGCGTACCTGTCCTCCCAACGATATTTCATACCCCTGTTGCTACTTCTTGGGGTCATTTCATAAGTTAGGATGCATTCGTCCGCCTCTCCGTCTCCAGAAACCATAACTCATGCAACCCTAATTCGTCATAGAAAACTGATCATCATGAATGCAAAATAGAGAAATAAAATCTAGATCACAACACAATTTCTAGGGGTTTAATGAAAAAAAACTTCATGCAGGCGTCATCAATATAACTTCACATATTGGGGCTTTTGCAGAGATCATTTAGCTTTACATCTGAGCAGTGATTTTACACTTATAAATCTGTCTTTGACATCTTTCAATCTATCAGACAAATACATTTTTGGCCAATCAGCGACCACAACTCATAACTTTCTAACTTGGGTTCGTCTGATTACTTTGAAGCAATAAGGGGTTGTATAGCTAAAAGCTAAAAATATGCTACAAGGCTTTTCTCTTTCAGCGCATCAGGATCCATCAGGCGTGGCAAATATAATCTGGAACTTTGTTTTTTATTTATAACTAACATCCGTGATGGTTAGCTCTGCTGGTGGAGTAGCCAGCCCGCTCCGGCACCAACACCTTTGTGTTGACAATCACCAAAATCCTTGGCAGTAGGCTTATCCTTTTCGACTAAAAGTAGTACCGGATTAGTGTACGGACCCAGGGGACGTGGACTGGAACTGTGACTGTGACGAGTTTGGAGTTTGGAAAATACATGTATTAAAACTTTGAAATTATCCGTTTAAATTTCTAGATAGTAAAAAACCCTAGGTTACCTTAGTCATAATTTGGTTCACAGTTCAGCATTTTTAAGGTTTGTTGTTCTGTGCTCTTCATAATTATGCAAATAGTGTTTGTCACTTCCCATCTTTGGACAGAGCGCCTCTGATGAGTCTTTAATAGATAAAACGCGTGTCACGCGTGGAAAAATTTATAGTCTGGACCTTTTTTTGTAATTTTTATTACCTGAACGGTTGTAAATGTGGGGCTCCTCATGGGGGGTACCAGGAATCAAGTAATCAGCATTTTTTTACCAAAGTAATCAATAGAAAATAAAGAGATGTGGAATAAGTGTACGCGACACAGCCCACAATTAAACGGCAATTTAGAAAAACCACAATGGACAACCGCCAGCAGCCTTCAACGAGGCCATTTGGCACTGCTCGCGGTTATGCAATTGGCCCATGGTCTAAATAAGATGCATATAATTCAAATCCAGCCCTGAAATAGTCACAGATAGACCCCCTTCTTAAACAAGGAACAGAAAACATCAAAAAGACAAGTACAAACGAAAGCTTTGTCAAGGATTCCTGGCTTAGGACAGGCACATGTAATATGTGGCGGGGTTAAACTAGTTTTTTGGGCCCAACCTTCCCCCTATCAATATTCCTAGACAAAGCACAAAAACTAAACACACAATAAAAATCAAATCGATCAAAGTCCAATTCTACTAGAGAGAACCTAAGACAAAAAACAAGAACAAACAAAAGGACGATAAAGAAACTCTCTATAGAACACTCGCTGTTACTGACAGCTAGCTGAGAATCATCAATCGACTGATGTAAAAAAATCAAACGTATCGATTTTAAATCCGACACAACACTTCCAGCAATAATGATTTAGTGAAGTGTCATCACACAAAACCGACACGCTTGATCGCTATAATGCTTAAAAATGACAATAGTAAAAACGTTAATGGAAGTTTTAAAGCGAGTATTAAGTTTTCAATATTTCTGCCAAAAAACACTAAATTCAAAGATTTAACCAAGATATTCATTTCATATCCTTTCCGTAATAAATTTTGAAGCCAATTTTTCATTTCTATTGGATTGCTTTTAAATTTGTGAGCTTTATAAAAAACATTACCATAAAATACAGGATGTGATATTCCTTTCACTATAAGAAAGTGACGTGTACAATTAAATTTTTCAATAAGAGATCGATACTTGTGGAAGAATTTAGAAAAAGATTTTACTAATTTGTGGTATCGATAACCTTGTTTTAATAATTTTTCAGTAATAAAACGGTTTTTATTATTAAAATCAGAAACACAAACTGCAGATCCGAGCATATCTTACTAACTGTGAAATGTAAACCCCGTATGACGGCGCTAGTGGAACATCTCCTTCAAGAAAAGGAAAATTTATAATAGGGAAGGTAAAGTCGTCACGTTTATCATATACTTTGGTATGTAATTTTCCGTCAATAATACTTAAATCTAAATCCAAAAAAGGACATCTATCACCGGTGACGTTAGATTTGTTCAAGGTTAATTCAGAAGGATAGATATCTGTAATAAAATTAGAAAATGAAGGATTTTTGAGTGCAAGAATGTCATCTAAATAATCATAATTTTTTTATAAATGTAATCAAAAAAATTTCCCAATGGGAATCAAGTAATCAATAATTCAAACCTTGGTAATCTAATAATCATTAAATATTTGCTTTTGTAATCAAGTAATCACATTTAAAATGGCCTGGGAATCATGTAATCAAAAACCCCATGAGAAGGCAAAAATGTATAAAGCAAAAACGATTAATTTGGACAGGGAGGGGGAAACCTTACATAGAAGGTCATCTGACAACTTCGATCAAATAAAGCTTAATGTCTTTTGTCTCGCCTGCGACGGATAGTCGCGGAAGGCGAGACATAGCGATGAAAATATTTTATGCCCCATCTACGAAAGAAGAGGGGCATATAGTGTTCGGGTCCGTTCGTTCGTCCGTCCGTCCCAAAGTCCCATATTTCCAAATTCCCACTTACTGACAGATGCCAAATCAATGATATTGGTATGGTAGGTGTACCTAGTGATGCTAAGCACAAAGCATGCTTCGGATGCTGAATGTGACCTATATTTTCCGCATGGATGACCTCTTACAGAAAAATTGTTAAATTCCATTCCGACTTACTGACAAGTGCCACATCAACTATATTGGTATGGTAGGTGCATCTAGTGATGCTTAGCACAATGCATGCTTCGGATGCTGGATGTGACTTATATTTTCTGCATGAATCACCACTTACAGAAGAATTGTTAAAGTATATTCCCACTTACTGATAAGTGCCACATCAACTATATTGGTATGGTAGGTGCATCTAGTGATGCTAAGCACAATGCATGCCTCGGATGCTTACTGTGACCTATATTTTCGGCATGGATGAACTCTTACAGAAAAATGGTTAAAGTCCATTCCCACTTATTGACATGTGCCACATCAACTATATTTGTATGGTATGTGCACCTAGTGATGCTAAGCACAATGCATACTTCGGATGCTGACTGTGACCTATATTTTCTGCATGAATTACTACTTATAGAGATTCAACATTCAACATTTGTCTCGTATAAATCGTAGAGGTGGAGGAGTCGCCGTCATTCATAAATCTAGCATTGCCGTCAAACCATTTCAGTGCAAAGGATTAAGCGCCATCACACATTTTGAAATGCTACAGTGCAGGGTTACAGCTAGCAACCGCACATTTCTCCTTTTCGTCATCTACCGTCCTCCAACATCCAAACGGAACCAACTTAAAACATCCACATTTTTTGACGAATGGCAAGATTTTCTCGACCATGTTGGTAATATCACGGAAGATATAATTATCACTGGAGACTTGTATTTTCATATTGATGATCCCAGCGATAGCGATGGCCGAAAGTTTTTAGATACTATTCACGATCATGGTTTGAAACAACACGTTGTTGGAGCGACACATGTCCACGGTCACACTCTTGATGTTCTCATTACAAGAGAAAACAACCATATAATTTTAGGGCCGCTTGGTATCGAAGACACACCAATCTGTGACTCAAATGGTACTTCCACACTAGACCATTTTGCGATAAAATGCGCTGTTAATACGGTAAAACCACCAAAGCCAAGGAAGACTCTTACTTTCCGCAAGTGTAATGACATCGATATCGATAGCTTTATATCCGACTTAAACGACTCTCCTCTGTCGGTGGAGCTAAGTGCATCAAGTTCAACAGAATCCCAAGTATGTGAATATAACTCTGTGTTGCATCGGTTACTTGATAAACACGCCCCGGTACAAACGAAGCAGGTTACATCACGCCCAAACACTGAATGGTATTCGGATGAAATCCGGGCTTCTAAAAAAGAACGCCGCAGAGCTGAACGGAAGATGAGAAAGTCTACACTCCATGTTGATAGACAAATATACAAAGAACATTGTTTCAAAACCAGTCGCCTTCTCCAAAAATCAAAGGCTGAATACTACTCAAATAAAATTCATGAACTTGGAAACGACCATAAACGCCTTTTCAAATTAACCAACAATCTGCTTGGCAACACAAATATGGTTATTCTACCTACGCATAGGAGTGAATTCGAATTGGCCAACCGTTTTGGGTCCTTCTTTCATGGCAAAATAGAAACGATCAGAACAAACTTGTCAAAAGCGAACGAGGAATCTGACGCTGTTGATCCTTTCTCTGCTGACACTACGTTCGAAGGCAACACTCTAACTTCTTTTTCACCAGCGTCTGTTGAGGAGATTAAGAAAATCATTTCAAAGGCACCTTGCAAGTCATGTGAGTTAGATCCACTTCCAACATCAGTGCTAAAATCATGCGTGGACAATCTGTCTTTCGCCATAACCAATATCGTTAACACATCGTTTCATGAGTGTGCGGTTCCGGAATGTTTCAAAGGCGCTATTGTAAGACCTTTATTGAAAAAACCAGGACTTGACAAAGATGTCATGAAGAACTATCGACCGGTTTCAAATTTACCATTTGTTTCCAAAATTTTAGAAAAGGTTGTTGAGAGTCGTCTGGAGAATCACCTAACATCAAATAACTTATATGAACCTGTCCAGTCAGCTTACAGGGCATATCATTCTACCGAGACAGCATTGCTACGCGTACATCATGACATTTCCGTAGCTCTTGACAACAATTGCTGTGCCGTACTCTTAATGCTCGACCTGTCTGCAGCATTTGATGTAATCGACCACGACATTTTAGCTGTGCGTCTTGAAAAGTCTTTCGGAGTAACGGGATACGCCCTGTCTTGGTTAAACTCTTATCTACGAAGTCGATCTCAGCAAATTGCTATCGGAAACACTTTGTCCGACAAGATCGAGTTAAATTTTGGAGTTCCTCAAGGATCAGTTTTGGGACCTAAATTATATTGTATTTTTTCAAAGCCGATTGGTGAGATATGTAGACAACATAATATGTATCATCATTGTTATGCAGACGACACACAGGTGTATTTAGTCGTGAAGCCACTAGACAACTGGAACAACATCTCGCAACGTCTGGAACTTTGTTTATCTGACATTAGTAAATGGATGAGCGCAAATATGCTTAAACTTAACGAAGATAAGACAGAGCTGATTCTTTTCGCCCCAAAGCATCGAATAAATGACCTCAAGCACTGTTCAGTTCAAATTGGTAGTAGCATCGTCAGCAGTGCTGAATGCGTAAAGAACCTAGGAGTCTACTTTGACCAGTCTCTGTCAATGACTAAACAAATAAGCTCTATTTCAAAGTCATGCTATCATCAGATTCGGAACATCGGCCGTATTCGACAATATATCACGACAGATGCATGTAAGACATTAATGTGTTCATTGGTTACTTCCCGTCTCGATTATGGAAACGCTCTACTTTTTGGACTACCCAGTTGTCAATTACAACGACTACAACGAGTGCAAAATACTGCTGCGAGGGTTATATCAAGAACACGAAAATCAGATCACATAACACCTGTGCTAAAGTCTCTTCACTGGCTTCCCATATCATATCGATGCCAATACAAACTTTTGCTTTACGTCTTTAAAGCCCTCACTGGGAATGCACCATCTTACCTAGAAGAAATTGTAGAACTGTACCATCCCTCTAGACCCTTGAGATCAGGAAAGAAATGTTTATTGGTGACACCAGTTGTTCGAACGAAAACATACGGAGAGAGAAGATTTGACAGGGCGGCTGCTGTTCTTTGGAACGATCTTCCGGATCAGATGCGTGACACTAACTTATCTGTTAATGTTTTTAAGAAAAAGCTCAAAACCTATCTTTTTACTAAAGCTTTTACTGTGGTCTAAAACTTTGATTCGCCTGAAACTGTGATTTGTCTGAAACTGTGATTCGTCTTGAAACTGTGATATGTATATAATACCATATTATTTAACTCTGTCATTAATTTTATTGTAAATAGTTCTTAATATTCTTTTATCCTACAGTTATCCTGTTTCTTTTATCATTATCATTTTCACTTTGATTTTTAAAGTGGTAATCAATAATTATTTTTTACTCAATATTTTAATTTCCATTTTCACTTTCATTTAATAAGCTTTGAAATATTTATTTATATTTTAATTTGCGATCCTTTTAAAATTTTTATTTATTTAATTATTTATTTTTTATTTCGATCATTTTTTTATGGATATCTGATAATTTTTGTTTTTAAAGTTATCTTACACCTATGTATTCATTCATGGCAGATACATTTTATTGTTTTTAATGACTGTAAACATGTATTATTGTAACTTTATACATCATTGTTGTTTTATTTAAATGAATTTGTACAGCGCTTTGAGTATCATATATGTATAGATGGAGCGCTATATAAGAATTGTAATAATAATAATAAATAATAATTCAATGGTTAAGGTACATTCCTTCTTACTGACAAGTGCCATGGCAACCAGATTGGTATGATAGGTACATCTAGTGATAATGCATGCTTCGGGTGCTGGATGTGACCTATATTTTCTGCATGAATGACCACTAACAGAAGAATGGTTAAAGTCTATTCCCACTTACTGATAAGTGCCACATCAACTATATTGGTATGGTAGGTGCATCTAGTGATGCTAAGCACAATGCATGCCTCGGATGCTTACTGTGACCTATATTTTCGGTATGGATGAACTCTTACAGAAAAATGGTTAAAGTCCATTCCCACTTACTGACATGTGCCATATCAACTATATTTGTATGGTATGTGCATCTAGTGATGCTAAGCATAATGCATGCTTAGGATGCTGGATGTGACCTATATTTTCTGCATGAACGACCACTTACAGAAGAATGGTAAAAGTCTATTCCCACTTACTGACAAGTGCCACATCAACTATATTGGTATGGTAGGTGCATCTAGTGATGCTAAGCACAATGCATGCCTCGGATGCTTACTGTGACCTATATTTTCGGCATGGATGAACTCTTACAGAAAAATGGTTAAAGTCCATTCCCACTAACTGACTTGTGCCACATCAACTGTATTTGTATGGTAGGTGCACCTAGTAATGCTAAGCACAATGCATACTTCGGATGCTGACTGTGACCTATATTTTCTTCATGAATGACTACTTATAGAAGAATGGTTAAGGTCCATTCTTTCTCACTGACACGTGCCATAGCAACCATATTGGTATGGTAGGTACACCTAGTGATGCTAAGCACAATGCATACTTCGGATGCTGACTGAGACCTATATTTTCTGCATGAATGACTACTTGTAGAAGAATTGTTAAAGTCCATTCCTTCTTACTGACAAGTGCCATAGCAACCATATTGGTATGGTAGGTGCACCTAGTGATGCTAAAAAATATTTCGAGATGGGACATTATGTCTTTTGGACATATTCTTGTTTGTAAGACTTTTGTGGGAAATGGATCTCTTGAAAAGTATGATAGCTAGACATCTGATATTTGATATACTGACAGATCAGGTTATGGTCTATACGCAACTGTCAACATGTCGTGTTTCACGCTTTAGTGACTCTATGAACATCTGTCTTTTTTTTCAGACCGAAAACTTCTTTGTTAGACTTTTGTGGAAAATAAATTTCTTGAAAGCATCTGATATTTAGTATACAGACAGTTCAGATTAGGGTCTATGCATGCAAATGTCATTATGCCGTGTTTCCTTTATCCCATTTTCACACTCCAGTTACTCTGTGAACTTAGGTCTTTTTTTTCAGGCTGGAAACTTCTTTGTAAGACTTTTGTGGAAACTGAATTTCTTGAAAAGTTAAATAGCTATAGGCATCTTATATTTAGTATACAGACAGTTCAGGTTATGGTCTACGCAACTGTCACCATGCCTTGTCCCAATTTTTACACTTCAGTGACTTTGTGAACTTTGGTCTTTTTTTCAGGCCGTAAACGTATTTGCAAGACTTGTGGAAAATGAATTACTTAAAATGTATAATAGCTATGATTCTGATATTCAGTATACAGGCAGTTCAGATTATGGTATACACAATTAACTGTCACCATGTTGTGTTTTTTTTGTGGAAAATGAATTTCTTTAAAAAGGTATAATAGCTAGGCATCTGATCTTTAGGATATCGATGAATTAAATTAAGTTTTTGGGGGTCTGTCACCATGTCTTCTGAACTTGACCTCATTTCTACACTTCTTGACTGTTAATATTGTTGTTTTTTGTGTTCAGTCTTTTTTGTTACATCTGTTTCTCAATGTCTATGATATCAAGAATCATTTCAGTTGGTCCACAGGAAAATGTCGAGAATATAAGAATGGCAGTTGAATAACTAGGTTATCCGATGGTGCCAGCAGGTGGGACATATTTTAGTGTTAACTCTTGTTAACAATTGACAATTAAGCAACAGTGTTTTCTATCTACAATAGTTTTCATTTTATAATCCATCTACATGAAATAATGCTAAATAACTTAGGTTTAGACGGTCACAAGGTGGACAACTTTGACTCAGAGAAGAATCTAATAAAAATCAGTATTTTCTATCACTTATACGAAACAAAAAATGTTGTCTACCCCCTCCTAACGAGTTCTAGTTTAAGCAACAGTTGCCATTTTCATTTTACCGACAGTCACCATTTGTGCAGTCTTGAGGGGTGGACGGGGGTATCAACCCCCTAAGGCTATCTCCCACCTCCTTCCATCACTCTCCCATTTTACACACACCTTTCTCCCTCTTTCCACACCCATTTCTTCCACCTCACAGCCGTTCTTCTCTTCCACCTCCCGTTCACCTTTCTCCCAACTCCCAACCCCTTATCTTACACCTTTCACCCGCTCTTCTTCGGCGTCTCGTTTTAGCTGTCCGCATCGTAACTCTTGGTAGTAGACACCGGATGGAAGAAGTGTGCTAAGTTTTGAAGCAATCCCTTAATTGGTTTAAAAGGAGAAATTTTTTTATTGAAAGTTCAAGTATGAACGAGAATGACGAGGCAGTCTCAGTCGAGGAATACCTGCTAACCTTCCCTCTTTTTGCAGGAGGCTCTCACCTTTTTACCACTTTTTGAACAATTTCCCCCCTTTTTGACAATAGGAGATTTTTGAATTATAAAATTTCACTTCAAGCAAATTAAAGTGATAAAATAGAATAAGTTTGGATCAAATTGTTTTACATGCAGTAGTATAATGCTCTTTATATTGATTAATGATGGTTAAACATATAAAATTAATATGTTTCCAAAACAGTCGTTTTCGCAATATTCACCCACTTTTATAAGTTGAAAAGTGGGAGATCTCCCACGTTTTTCTTTCAAAAGATTAACACATACTGTTGAGTTAAAAAAAAATATCTAAAAAAAAAACAAAATTGGGTGAAAAGTATTGCACAGCAGTCTTGTCATATACATCAAATTATCCTTTTTTCTCTTAATAACAAATTAACCATTTTATTCTCCTTTATAAATACAAAATTTTCCTAATGCATAACGCAATGCATTGAAAACTTCCACTTGATGTACAAGTCCGGTCGATTTGACAGAAAAATGCGCAAAATATGATAGCATGAAATTTGCCATGGTGGTAGAAAAATAGCTACTTAACAATATTTACTATGGATCCAATTCGAAAATTCAAAATGGCGGCCATTCTCAACAATGTAAAATCACCTTTGTCTGGGGTAGGTAGAAAACGTTAAGGTTTTGACAGTTTTGAAATTAAAACTAGTAATTTGTAGCTTTGATTAAAAGTTGTTTAAAGGGGAACTTATTATTCTCCTATGAGTTGTTATGTGACCAATCTTGTAGTCCATGTTCAGCTCCCACACGCTGTGAGTTCACGTCCAGCTCCCACACGTTGTGAGTCCATGTCCCGCTCCCACGCACTGTGAGTCCATGTCCAGCTCCCACACGCTGTGAGTTCACGTCCAGCTCCCACACGCTGTGAGTTCACGTCCAGCTCCCACACGCTGTGAGTTCACGTCCAGCTCCCACAGGTTGTGAGTCCACGTCCCGCTCCCACACGTTGAGAGTCCACGTCCAGCTCCCACACGTTGTGAGTCCACGTCCAGCTCCCACACGCTGTGAGTTCACGTCCAGCTCCCACACGCTGTGAGTTCACGTCCAGCTCCCACACGTTGTGAGTCCATGTCCCGCTCCCAAGCGTTGTGAGTCCATGTCCCGCTCCCACGCGCTGTGAGTCCATGTCCAGCTCCCACACGCTGTGAGTTCACGTCCAGCTCCCACACGCTGTGAGTTCACGTCCAGCTCCCACACACTGTGAGTTCACGTCCAGCTCCCACACACTGTGAGTTCACGTCCAGTCCCCACACGCTGTGAGTTCACGTCCAACTCCCACACGCTGTGAGTCCACGTCCAGCTCCAACACGCTGTGAGTCCATGTCCAGCTCCCACACTTTGTGAGTCCACGTCCCGCTCCCACACGCTGTGAGTTCACGTCCAGCTCCAACACGTTGTGAGTC
The DNA here is from genome assembly GCA_963971305.1 of Arcuatula senhousia. Classification (NCBI taxonomy): domain Eukaryota; kingdom Metazoa; phylum Mollusca; class Bivalvia; order Mytilida; family Mytilidae; genus Arcuatula; species Arcuatula senhousia. The sequence continues at coordinate 55,955,729 of OZ020304.1, forward strand.
CACGTCCAGCTCCCACACGTTGTGAGTCCACGTCCAGCTCCCACACGGTGTGAGTCCACGTCCCGCTCCCACACGCTGTGAGTTCACGTCCAGCCCCAACACGCTGTGAGTCCATGTCCAGCTCCCACACTTTGTGAGTCCACGTCCCGCTCCCACACGCTGTGAGTTCACGTCCAGCTCCCACACGCTGTGAGTTCACGTCCAGCTCCCACACGTTGTGAGTCCATGTCCAGCTCCCACACGCTGTGAGTCCACGTCCATCTCCCATACACTGTGAGTTCACGTCCAGCTCCCACTCGCTGTGAGTTCATGTCCAGCTCCCACACGTTGTGAGTCCATGTCCAGCTCCCACACGCTGTGAGTCCATGTCCAGCTCCCACACGCTGTGAGTTCACGTCCAGCTCCACAGGCAAAATTTAGACATACATCTGACGTATGTTTGTAAAAACATGCGTCTGACGTAGCGTATTCACATACATTAAACATATGTTTCTAACCGCCTTATGGTAAACATACGTCAAATAATTGTCAAAACATATGTCAGACGTATGTATTTTAAACGTGCGTCAAACATACGTTTACCATACGTCTAACGTATAGTTTCCTAAAATGTGTGAAATTAATGAGTTATTTATTTAGTGTGTTTTATTATGAAATGAAAATATTGCCAAGATAAATTTTAACGTGCGTCAAACGTATGCGGTTAGAAACGCCAATATGACATGCGTTTAACGTACGCCAGATGCATGTTAAACGCAGTCCACATTTTGCCTGTGTCCCACACGTTGTGAGTCCACGTCCAGCTCCCACACGTTGTGAGTCCATGTCCAGCTCCCAAACGTTGTGAGTCCATGTCCAGCTCCCACATGTTGTGAGTCCACGTCCAGCTCCCACACGTGCTGAGTCCATGTCCAGCTCCCACGCGCTGTAAGTCCATGTCCAGCTCCCACACGCTCAAAAGCCTGACTTGGGAGGATGTTTCTTCAGTTAAACTACCAAACTGCTTTGTAGTAAACACAGAATTGTAAATGAAAGAATCGTAGTGAGCATGCTCACTTACCCTAAGCGTTCTTTTATTGATCTTTTAATGTTATCCTTGAAGTTGAAGAATTAGTATCATGCACAACTTCATGTGGTGCATTCCAAGTTTGGTCAATTCTGTACTGAAGTTTCAGAGTAGTTGCGTCCTCAAGATGATAAATCAAGATTTATGGCAAATTTCTAGAGTTCAAAAGGCCATAACTCCACAAAATTTGAAGATAAAATCTATTGATTACGAAGCTCATCTCGTTACCCATAAGCATTGTCACTATATTCAACATACAGTTTCAATTTAAGAATTCAGTAGATTTTTTGTCAATCTTTCTTTAAACCTAGTGCTAATTGTCCCACAATTTACTTGAATTTTTCAACATTTAAAGTGCTCATCCGTACAGAAAAAGGTCACAGCCAGCATCTGAACCATACATCTTGCTAAACATCCCTATATATAATGCACCTACCATACCAGTTTGGTTGATGTGGTACTTGCCTGTTAGCAGGAATGGACTTTAACCATTCCTCTGTAAATGGTCATCAATGCAAAAAATATAAGTCACAACAAGCATCCGAAACATGCATTGTGCTAAGCATCACTAGATGCAGCTACCATACCAACTATGGTTGATGTGGCATTTGTCAGTAAGCGGGAATGGAATTTAACAATTCTTCTGTAAGTTGTCATTCATGCATGTAGGTCACAGCCAGCATCCAAGGCATGCATTGTGCTTAGCATCACTAGGTGCATCTACACTACCAATATGGTTGATCATGTGGCACTTGACAGTAATTGTGTATGGACCTTAACCATTCTTCTGTAAGTGGATGCAGACACCGACTCTCCAGGTATCACTTAAGCCCCCTTCATTTTCTTTGGGTGGGCTAAAAATTCCTGTTTATATGCAAAACTTCATGTAGTGCACTTCTTGTATATCAAGTTTCATTTAATTCTGCTCAGCAGTTTCAGAGCATTTGCTTCCACAAGATGATAAATCAAGATTTCTGCCAATTTCAAACTTCAAAGGGCCATATTTCCCATAAAATATTATTAATAAAAAATTCCTGGTAAATGTACAACTTCATATGATATACTTCCTGCATAAAATGTTCCTTGAATTCTGTTCAGTAGTTTCAGAGGAGTTGCTTTGACAAACTGTGATGGCAGACAGACTGACCGACAGACAAACAGACAGACTAGTCAAAATTATTATACCCTCTCATGGGTGACTATTTACTTTTTTGATAGACAATTCTTGTCCCCAATTTTTGCAGGTTATATTTTAGGGCTGACAAATGCATAGTTTGCAGCTTGGGTGTGAATCTAGGAAGTACTACTGTCCTCGTGGGCAGACAACTTTTACCCATTGCTGATTTTAAGTGAAGCTGAATCAGTTGAGTTTTTACCAAATCATTGGATTGCTGAATTGCATTGAGTTACATGCAATGCATAACACAACTGAGTTCCATAATAAATTGAGTAAATCACAACAGATCAAATGTAATGTCTACAAGTTTCAGAGTACACTACAGTTGCTAGTTCGATGAACATGGCCACAGTATACTAACCATCTCCTGAACCTACTTTTGGCAACTAAGGTAAAAAAAAAAAACACAAACAAGTTTTGATAGTTTCATTTCAAGAAAGCATATATAACAATACAAACATAAAAGTTTTACTTGGACACACTTAACATCAAATGAAACAAGAAAAAAACCTCATCAGTGTAAACATATAACAAATAACTATTTTTTAAAGATTGAAAAATAAAATTCATATCAAATGAAGAAAACAAATGATTATAATCCAGTATTAACATAAAGGTCTATGGTTTTCATACAATTACCCGCATTTCAATGTGTTGGCTGATGACATCTTTTGAACAAAAAATTAAAAAAATGAAATCATTAAAACCATATTGGATATAATAAATAGAAACCAGTCCAAACTTAACTATGGATTAACTGAAAACCTATGTAAATAAAAATATCCTGTATTCGTTAAACCTGGAAAAAGTCTTCAGTCTTATAATGGATTTATTTTAAACAGGCTTCATTGTTAAGAAGTGTATGTAAATGTGTTTTTTCAGTGAAATTGAACAAAGTCTTCACCAAAAAAAAAAACACTTTTTGGTCAAAACTGCTTAATTTTCTGCATTGATACCTAGTTTGATATTTATCACAAAATAATCAATAAATTTTTCAACTTTTACAGACTTAAATTAAAACATTAACTAAAATCCTTCTCAAGCTTGAAACCATCATTTTTCAGAAATGTGATTAACTCAACCATCGATAAAATTGTTTAAATTTCTTTTTCCTTGATCTTCGTTATTAAAATAATTCACACAGATTATTTGATCAAATGCTTTTACATTTACATTATCTCACATGATAAAAATGCTCCATTTGGAATGCTCAGTTTTCACAATAAAATTGTACAAATGTAAAGAAGTCAAATATATGCTTAAAAATAATAAACTTATCATAATAATACAATACTTTTGACATATCAAATATGTCATGGATTTATTTGATCCTTATAATAATATAATAAACAAAAGAAGTGTAAAAGTTCAGAAAAAAGTAAATAAGTACATGTATATTGCATTACATTCGCATTGTTGTGCAAAATAACTCTAGCCCTTGTAGAAACACATCATAACAACATGTTGGACAAGAATTAATTGTTTGTGGTGTATAAATAAAGCTGGTGGGTTGTTTAGATGATTGAATGTTTAATGAATTGTAAAGGGAGATTCTCTGATGCTGCAAAAATGAATTTCAAAAACAAAATGTTGATAAAATTTCGTTTTATATACATGTATGTTATTGTTTTTATTCTTATTTATGCTCATTAATCAAGCAAAATTGTCTATGGTCATATTTTATTTCAGCCACCAAAATGGTCAGTCCTCTCTATCTTATTTTTCTATGAATATCACAGATTTTATAAATTATTTATTGTGTCAACTTTTTTACAATTTGCCTTCTAAGTTAAATTTAACATTCAAACATAACCTTTTTTGTAGTCAATTTTCTAGGATACAATGTAGCAATAGAAATATTTATTGTCATAGCTTTTACCAAAAACATAAAATGTTATCAGAAAAATATTCTTCATATTCAGTTATGGCAACAAGACTCAAATAAATAATATATTATATTGCTGACATTAAAAATGCACTGTTTGGTAGATAAATTTATCCCATAAGATTTATATATAAGTACAGTAGATTGTGATTGTCTAATGATGTGCCCATAAAAAAATTAAGTTGAAACCTACTTCTAATTAGTCAATTATCAATATAAAACTAATTTCTTCACCATTAAGTGTTTTATTACTTTTAAGTAGAAAAGTGATGAGAGCTAATACTTCTATTCTGTTTTAAGGCAAGTTTTACTTCATATATTTTTCATAAATGAAAATAAATATTAATAAACTGTCAAATACAAATTAACAAAATCATAAATTTACAAGGCATGCAATTGTTTTCATAACTATTCAATAGATAAAATATTGATTGTTCTAATTCAAAATAATTCTGGAAAACCATAAACAATCTCTTCATTTATCTCAGAAGAGTATCATATATTAAATTTAATATGCATCACTATCTTTAATTTTCTTTGTAAAAATTGCATATAAATATTCTTACACATGTAGCTCTAATTGAATTATTTTGATTGTCATGTTTATTCCTAAACAATTTCAAAAGAACTTACTTTAAATTTCTTTCCTACCAAAATCAGTCTTTCCAACATTTTTTGATACAGTTATAAATAATCAGTTATGAAATAGACTCAATTTCTTGTTGTCACAACTATTACATTTTAATTAAATTACTTCCACCTATTATTCTTCTTCATCACAAAAAAATCTTGGAAGTTTATTTACTCAGATATTCAATACACACAAACACACACATAACTTTTAACATAAATGGAATATTTGAAAATATATAAATATAATTTGTAAAATCTAATGTTCATCTATAAAGAATTTCATATGATAATAAATGATTTTCACAACCTTTTCATATCACATCAACAATTAATTACATACAGACATTGAAATAAATTACTTTTTATTTTAATTTAAGAATCAGTAGCAAAATTATTAGACATTTCAACAACAACAAAAAACATGAGACTTTCTTCAGTATATCGTATAAGTGGTTAATTTTCACAAGTTGAAAATTTCACATTTTCTTGATTAAAGGTGTGCTTTTATTTTTGGGTAATATCATTTTTCATTTTCATTTCCAAATTGTTACTCTTAATGTATAAACCAATATTTTGCTTGCTCTAAATTTTGCATCTCTATGTTTGCCAGGAATATAGCAAAATTTAAATCATCACGAAAAAAAAACACTTATACAGTACCTGAACAATTTTATAAAATCTCATAGTTCTTTCTTGGAAGACAAATAAGTTTACAAAAAAGAATTGTTGCAGTAAAAGGTATACTTCTTGAATATTTAAGACATCAGAAAAATCTTTATTAAGAGAAGTCACAAATGAATTTAGGGCAAGGAAAAGTAATATGTTCCATCTTATGTCCCAAGTTCAATACTTTCTCCATATTCAGAATCTTTCAATGCAATAATTTATTCCAAGACACTATTTGGAAGAAAAAAAATTAACATTACATGATAGTCAATTAAAGTTGTAACCACTCTACACAAATAAAATTGCATATTTCATCTAACTTGTATTAAAAAGATTCAAACAAACAAGCAAAAAGTTTGAAAAAACAACAAATACTCTTAAAACAAAGCAGAAACTCGGATGTTAAGTCCAGAATTTCCTACCCAACTAGTACTCATCTGTTTATGCTATGTGCAAATTCAACATTTAAAGTAAAAAAAGACAAAATTATGAACTTATACAAATGGACATTTGAAAAAAAAAATCAATATATATTATCTTATGATAGTCAGATATCTGTAAAAATATACAAAAGTTAAAGGTTTGATATAATGCATTAATGACAGCAGTTTGCTTAATAAATGATATAATAAATAGTAATGATATAAATAAATAAATACATGATTATTGTGAATAAATGGCACAAAATACCCATAAAATCATAACACAAGATTAAAATAAGATATATATCACACTGGTGTTTCACTATCAATTGTTGTAAAAAGCAAGTTATTTAAACAATGTTGTCAGTTTTGAATTTAATAAAACATGAGAGTGTAAATCTTAAAGAAGCAGTGAATTTCAGGAAATGCTGATTTTAGAAGGAACCAAAAAAATCAATAGGTGTTATGACATATCTTAAAACTTTACAACATTAAATCTTCCGCTGATTGTAGAACAAGTGATATTGTTTGCAAGTACATTTTTAATTATTATAATAGAAAGCTGTCATAATTTTAATTAAAATTGCCAGTTCAACACCAGTGTTTCAGAATGAAAAAAAAAGATCATATAAAGCACTATTTTGCTTCATGCTCTTAAATGCAGGTTTAGTTTAAACATCAATTATCAGACAATAAGACCATATCAAATGCCAGAAAATACAAAGGCAAGAAAGGTGATGAACCTTAGATAATTTTGGCTAGAATGAAAAACTATGGAAACCTTGTTTCTAACAAAATGTGTCATGCAATTAGAAGAGAAGAGTGTTAGAAGGATGAATTAATGTGGAAACTTTTCTGTTTCATCACAAAAAATGATGTTTGTTTGGACAAAAAATCCTGAAAGACTCATGGAAAATTTGGACCTATGTATTCCTAACAGTAATGACAAGCCCTGGAATCATATTAAGTACAATCTTGGTGTCCCTTACAACATCCAGCTCTGGGGATTTTTCAATCTTGAATCTGTGCAAGCCCGTGCAACATGAACCATTTCACTGGTGGATTGTAATTTTCACCTTGGTGTATTTACTGAAAAAAAATATAAAGGAGATATAATAATACATGCTATATTGCTATTTTCAGGTAAAATCCTGAAAGAACAACATTCCATGCTTATCAAAATATTAATTGTAATGACATAGGTTAAGGTTTATTCTAATAAGGTTAATAAGTGGCTTGACATTCTTCGATTGAAATTTAAAATTCTGTCTACTGGTAGATTGGTTATTAATATGTAATTATAAAAGTTTTTGTATTTTGTATCTGAAAATCTTTGGAGTATTGCCTACTGCCTAAGCTCATTCCCTGTGGACAAATCAGTATGTAGCACAACTGGGGTGGTTCATCTGACCCTTCTGTTACACATTAGAAAATAACTTTTATCATAGAAAGTAGTATTAGATTTTTTACATAATGGGTCATGTTTAATTGAGGCTATTACAAGTTTTACTTTGACAAAACAAGAGGCTCCCAGGAGCCTGAATCGCTCACCTGGTCTTAATGTCAACCCTTTGAAGACTTTTGTACAGCTAAATGAGCTGAGTGTTTAAGCAAAAAAAGCTTTTCTCTATCTGCAATAGTTTTCATTCCAAAGCAAAAAAACACTATTTTTCACCTTTAAAGGGCCATAACCCCTTAAAGGGGTCATCTGACAACTTCGACCCTAAACGACTTTTGTAGAGCTAATTAAGCTAAACATTTAAGCAAGCAACATCTTTTCTCTATCTGCAAAAGTTTTCTTTCTTTAGGCCAAAAACACTATTTTTTGCCTTTAAGGGGCCGTAACCACTATAAGGGGTCATCTGGCAGCTTTGACCCTATGGAAACTTTTGTAGAGCTAAATGAGCTGAACATTTAAGCAAGCAACAACTTTTCTCTATCTGCAATAGTTTTCATTCCATAGGCCAAAAACACTATTTTTTGCCTTTAAGGGGCCATAACCCCTATATGGGGTCATCTGACAACTTTGACCCTATGGAGACTTTTGTAGAGCTAAATGATCTGAACATTTAAGCAAGCAACAGCTTTTCTCTATCTGCAATAGTTTTCATTCTATAGGCCAAAAACACTATTTTTTGCTTTAAGGGGCCGTAACCCCTATAAGGGGTCATCTGACAACTTTGACCCTATGGAGGCTTGCGTAGAGCTAAACGAGCTGAACATTTAAGCAAGCAACAGCTTTTCTCTATCTGCAATAGTTTTCATTCTATAGGCCAAAAACTCTATTTTTTGCCTTTAAGGGGCCATAACCCCTATAAGGGGTCATCTGACAACTTTGACCTTATGGAGACTTTTGTAGAGCTAAATGAGCTGAACATTTAAGCAAGCAACAGCTTCTCTCTATCTGCAATAGTTTTCATTTCATAGGCCAAAAACATGAAAAAATGCTATTTTTCACCTTTAAGGGGCCGTAACTCCCATAAGGGGTCATCTGACAACTTCGACTCAATGGAGACTTTTGTAGAGCTTTTGATGCTGAAGCAGCAGCGTGGCATCAGATTTCATCTATCTCTTATACTTTTTGATTTACAAGCCAAAAACAGTAGTCTGACCCCCCTGGTCTATTTTTAGCAACGGCGGCCATGTTTTTCGACGAATCAAAAATCCCCACATCAGTTCTGTGGGGGATACCCTAAAGTACCACCAGACCAAATTTGGTTTGAATCTGTGCAGCCGTTTCAGAGGAGAAGAAGTTTGAAGAAAAGTTAACGACGACGGACGACGACGACGGACGACGACGACGGACGCCAAGTGATGGCAATAGCTCACATGGCCTTTGGCCAGGTGAGCTAATAAAAGTAATTGATGAAGACTTGTTTATCCTTCAGTTATCACAAATAGTAAAATTATACATTACTTACGGGAATCAACTCCACATCCTTTTCACTAAATTCTGGTGGAATGGTTCTTGAGTATTTCAATGACAGTAAATCTCCAACCTCATCAAGGACATCTAAGGCCTAAAAATGAAACAAATGATGATATTCGAGAGAAGGAAAGCCAAGAGAAGCTCTCTACAGTAAAAATCTACACAGTTTCATGAAATTCAATTATGATTATTGGATTACACTGGAGTCTATGAAGAAAAAAATTCATGTTAAACATTGTCATGAAAAATAAGGGGTCAGTGTATAATGAATATAACAATTAGGTTAAATTTTTGTCTGGAAAATGAATAAAGGTGACATTTTGCATTGGATCATAAGATGATAATAATGACTAAATTTAGGTTTAACCAACAAATGTTTACAATAATAAATCAACTCAAACTGGTTAACAAACTTGACCACAGGTCTTACATTCATTTTCATCTTGTTTTTAAATGAGTTTGGCTTGCTTGTTGTTATTGCTGTATGTTTTTCAATGCAAGTGATTCCATTGCATTATCTCGAGCATTTCCTAGTTCCTTATTTGAATTTTAAGATTAAAATGCCTCTTTAGTCTTTTTTTCTTTATTACTTAATTTTGGAAGACCGAAGGTCCGTTGAAAAAAATTATGAAGGTCAAAGGTTGGACGTGGTTTATGTTCCAGAAGATGGCAGTAGACAGACAGAGTTGAAGGCTTATGTGAAATCAGCATGAAGAGGACTAAGAGAAACTTAATACCTTGTCTAACATATCCTTGTTATGGGCAGCAGATAAACACAGCCTAGCACGAGATTCTATGATTGGTGTCGCTGGAAATCCTACCACTACAATGCCTAGTCCTCTCTTCAAACATTCTCTTCCTAAAGCTCTGAAAAGTAATGTAATGAAAATTAATGGAATTCCATGTTACGTTTATCAAAATATTTCATAGCAGTCAATGATGCTGTTCTTTGGTCTATAAACCAAACTAGAATAAAAAGCTTCGCGGAGCGCAGCATGATACGACCGCAACATGTTGAACCCTGTACGTTTTAGGCCTAATATGGATAGTCTATTGTTCTGGACACATGCAGCTCATGGTGGACTGACAAAGGTTTTTGACACATGCTTCTCTGATGGACTTTCAACCCAGGGGCTAAAAATATAAATTTTGAATGTTGTATTCTACTCTTTAAAAGAATAATGTTTGGGGAAAAAATTAAAAATCGAACCAGAATTTTTTTTAAATTATGATTACAGCCCAAAAAATTTATTCTTAAATTTAGAATCGCTACCTGACAAGAATAAATTTGCAAAAAAAATTTCAAAATCGGACCACAAATAAAAAAGCCCCATTTGGCCCCTAATTACGTAATAGGGGGAAAAAGGGGGGGTCGCAAAAATTAATTCTTAATTTTGTTTCCGCTATTTGACAAGAACAAACATGCAAAAAAAATTTTCAAAATCGGACCAGAAATAAAAAAGTTTCAATTTCGGCCCCTTTTGGCCACTAATTACGTAACAGGTGAAAAAGGGGTGGGGGTCGCAAAAATAAATTCTCAAATTTGGATTCACTACTTGACAAAAATAAACTTGCAAAAAAAAATTTCAAAATCGGACCACAAATAAAAAAAGTTTGGATTTTGGCCCCATTTGGCCCCTAATTACGTAATAGGGGGAAAAAGGGGGGGGGGTCGCAAAAATTAATTCTTAATTTTGTATCCGCTATAAGACAAGAACAAACATGTAAAAAAAAATTTCAAAATCGGACCACAAATAAAAAAGTTTTTATTTTGGCCCCTTTTGGCCCCTAATTACACAACAGAGAAAAAGGGGGCGCAAAAATTCATCAGGTTCATTCTTTTATTGTAAGAAACATTCTTGACAAATTTCACAGCAATAGGCCAACTAGGACCAAAGTTATGGTGGAAACAAGTAAAATATTTGAATTTTTTTCCCCTTTTGGGCCCCTAATTTCGAAACAAAAAAAGGGGGGACCCCCAAAATCAATCCCATTTATCCTTGTATGGTAAGGAACATCACTGTCAAATTTCATAGCAATTGGATAACTAGAACTAAAGTTATTGTGGAAACAAACAAAAAAGTAGTATTTTTGGCCCTTTTTTGGCCCCTAATTTCTAAACGAAAAATTGGGGGACCCCCAAAATCAATCCCATGCATCCTTTTATGGTAAGGAACATCATTGTAAAGTTTCATAGCAATCGGATAACTGGAACTAAAGTTATTGTGGAAACACTAAAAAGTTAACAGACACCGACAACGACGACGACGACAACGACGACGACAGCATCATACCATAATACGTCTGTAAATTTTTTGCGGTCGTATAAAAACTGTGAGCAGCAGCTCACAAATAAATACCCCCTGCCCCTCAAAAAATGAATCAGATAAAACTTTAAAATAGGTGGTGCACAAATACATTATGTCACAAAGATTGTGTGAAAGTTTCATGAAAATCCATCAAGGGGTTTAGGAGGAGTTGCGGATAAGAGATGGGTATCCCCATGTTGTCGAATGGCTAAGTCCATATTTTGCTATGGGAAACCCCAAAAATCATTCTGATCAAATTTTAAAATAGTAGGTGCACATATACATTATGTGACAAAGGTTGTGCAAAAGTTTCATGAAAATCCATCAAGGGATTTAGGAGGAGTTGCGGATAAGAGATGGGTACCCCCATGTAGTGGAATGGCTAAGTCCATGTTTCGCTATAGGAAACCCAAAAAATCATGATCAAATTTTAAAATAGTAGGTGCACATCTACAATATGTGACAAAGAATGTGTGAAAGTTTCATGAAAATCCATCAAGGGGTTTAGGAGGAGTTGCGGATAAGAGATGGGTACCCTTAGGCGTCACAGAAGGACGGACGTACGGACAGACGGACAGACACCCCTATCACTATATTTCCCCCTTTTCAAGCGGGGGTACAATATAACTTTGTATAAAATAGCTATATGGTAGGTAAAAGTGAATTATAGTTATTTAATCCCCTTACCTAATAATCATAGTGCAACATCAATTATTATTTCAATCATATAATAGTATACCATATTATTTATATTTAGTGATTTAAAACTTTCATTTCAAATGTTTTGATATCAAATTTAAACATGTCAAATATCTTAAATTTCCAGAGATGCAAATTGTGAACCATCATATGCTTTCTTTGGCTGTCAGTCTGTCAATATAAACATTATTGGAAATAAACATAGAAGGACAGCAACACAACAAAAATGTGTCATATCTGTACTTACGCTATTTTAGAAGGCATAAATATCAGTAAAGGAATAACAGGGGAATCCTTATTGCCATAAATGATAAAGCCCATATCATGCAGTCGCTTCCTCATGTATCTCGTATTCCATTTCAACTGCTGGATTCTCTTTTTACCTAAATACAAAAAGTAGTGTCTTCTTCAAAATGGTCATTACAAAAAAATCAGAACTACTTTTGTTCATACATGTATTTATAGAACCGAGGGAGCCTTTAAATCATGAAAGCAAAATAAGAACATCAGTAGATCACAAAAGCAGCAACCATACGAAGAAACACAAAACCAGTAATCTACAATTAGCAATGCAAACTCACATCAAAACTAAAAAGAGTTCCTCAAAAGAGATACTCTATCAAGGAATACATGCTATATTTCACACTGTGGGACTTGAACTCATGAAGCTGTAGCAGACAGTTGAGAATTGATGTCATCAAGCTTTAAGAGACGTCATTTTGAGATCTAAATCCAAATGTAAATAATGTAAAGTCTTTAAAATTCATTTCATGCCCTTTTGGCTAATTACAAACCTTCATTAGATCCATCACCACCTCCAATGATACGCATTGATGATATGATCTGCTGTGTAACACATGGTGACATCATACTTGAATATATAGAAGCATGTGAATGTATTTTAAGATGGTTAATCAGTTTCTGCAAAGAAAAAATAAATATATCGTTTCATTTTTATCATAAAATAAACTTGCATCTGCAAGTTGTTCTTCTTTTCAATTGTCATTTTCTTGCATATACATATAAAGAAAGTGTGTATTTATTTTAGAAGTTTAACAGTTATCCACATAAACTTTTAATAACAACTTGTGTATGTACTTAAATGTTAGAAACAAAGGGTTATATCCCTTTGACCAGTAGAACTCTGTTTAGTGTCATGAGATCTCGTTTTCACCATTGGAATTGCTGAAGAGTAAAAATACAAAATTAAGAATATGAGAATATGAGAATAAGATAATCATAGAACCAAATGTTCTTAAAATTTGAATTAACTTACTCTAGAACCTCCAATATATCCCCCTGATGCTCCAAAACTTTTAGTAAATGTCCCCATCATGATGTCAATATCTGATGGATTTAGACCAAAATAGTCCACTATTCCTTGGCCATGTGGTCCCATGGCCCCAACACTATGGGCTTCATCTAAATAAACGTAGGCTTTATACTTTTTCTTCAATGCTATGACCTCTGGAAGTCTGACTATGGATCCCTCCATACTACAATCAAAATTTAAAAGAAATAAAAATATGGTGGAATGATACAAATTATAAATAATTTATAAGGGTATAAATCTAGTTCATTTATCTTATTTACAGTGCCTTTTGAGGTTCTGACATGAAAAAAATTAACAGTAGACTTTTAAAGAATTTTATTTTTTGTGATAATATCCTGCATCAATTTTGATCCAATAATGAAAAAAATCAACCAAGAATATTTAATTTATTACATAGATAGGAGTGAAATATCGAGATTTCCGAGTGAACAGAAATCCTTTATCTAACTCAGTGAAATAACTAAAAACGCGGGAAATTTTAATTAACTGTTGTTCGGCGTTACCTATAACGTCGAAAACCATTGCGCCTGCATGAAAATAGTCCAACCTAACATTTTCGTAATTCAGCCATAAATAAAGCCATAACTGTAGTTTTATCTATGTAATAAATAGTATAACTAACTCAAGATTCCGAATATGAGGAAATATTCAACTTGTGACCGAACAACCTTAAAAATTCACTCGTGCGCTAAGCGCACTCGTGAATTATTGGGTTGTTCGGTCACTCGTTGAATATTTCCTCATATTTGGAATCATTCGTTAGTTATACTATAATTATAACCACTTGAGACTAATTACATTTTTGTAGAAGGAAATGGAGAATATTAACATGGACGGATCCTAATGGCAAATACTGGCTTCAGCCTTGAGGCACTAGGCACAAAGAGGATAGATCTTAAAATGTTTATCTTACCTGTAAATACCTTCGACAACAATTAGAATTTTTTTCCATGGTCTGTGTGTTCTTGGCTGTCCAAATACTACTGCCTTCTTAAGTAAACCCTCTAAATCAGCTATATCTGTTTAAAATAAATAGAATCTAAATTAATGCAATAGACATATAAATATGTGCTACACAATGTAGTCTACTTTATATTATTATGCATAATTTCTCAAAGTACTCAATAAGACTTTTTTTATTGATAAGAAAAAAAAAGTTATTTCCAATTTCACATAATAAAAACAAATTTAATTTGAAATTTATATTAATATGAAGCTTTTCAAAAGTTGCAACACAAAATCATTTACATGACTTTTAGATATCCCAATTATATACTGTAAATGTGGAAAATTTTTGCAGGGTGATATATTTCATGTTTTTGTAAATGTAACATTTTAATAGCCTGGGGTATAAAATTTGTGTATTTCCTGATTACTTACAGTCTTGCTTTGGGAAGAAATCATTCGTGTGGAGGATATTTTTGCTGATATTTTGAGACTGTGAATTTAGCAAAATTATCCCCCCACAAAACTTTCCATGTTTGCAGTACATTCTTTTTTTTTAATTTGGTTATATATGGAAAAAGTTTTCTACAAATGATACAAACCATTATGTTTAAATGTCTTGATTGATGCACCAGATAATCTTGATCCTAACACTAAAGAGGAATGGTTCAGTTCATCACTGAGAATAAGACACCCCTGAAATGTACAATACATTGCAGTTTATTAGACATAGTTCTGTTTCAATAAATATGACATGTATGATGAAATTTGTTCTTTGGTTTGAAAAAAAATATTACTTTCTATTTTAGGTCATTATAAAAAATATCTCATTATAACTTATAAAATATTTTAAAAATCCACCCCTGCCCTATTTTTTTCAGCTACCTAAAAGAAAATTGTTTTGATTAGTGGCAAATGATGTTAATTTATTATAAAATGGCAAAATATTTTATCAAAATTGATAAAAAGCACTCAAACCATAAAATTTGCCTGTCCGGTATATTCCTTCAAGAAATTTGGATGAGAATCTACGAATTATATTTTCATGACATTATCACCTACAGATTAATATGATAATAGGTGCAACCTAAATTGGGACGCAGATTTAGAAAATAATTGTCAGAAAATACCATGGACCAATGACTAAATAATAAAGTATCGAATTATTTGTGCAAATTATAAATTTTATAACATTCTGAAAAGGGTCGAAATAATTTGGGATAACGTTCTACGGGGACGATTAACCCCTTTTGTCTACGTATTCCGTGACGTCATTTCCTGGTCAGATTATTTCGTGCTCTAGCAGACAGTAAACAAAGTGACAATTTTGACTGCCAGGCTTTGGAAGATTTTCTTTATGCCAATATATCTTATTCGAAGTATTGGCTGAAGACATAAAAAAACCTGGCAGAAAATGACGACTTGTTGCAATTAGTTTTAACACTGGACACTTGCACATGAATCATGATTGACTTATCTCCATGATTATCAGGTGGGAAAATCTTTTTTACAATTCAGTTTTGTTAAGCATCATTGTTAATTTTAATTCTTCAACTTCACACGTTGATTGAAATAACATGTTACTAGTAAACATTTCGACAGATCACGATGATTGACAGCGCACTTGTTGACAACACTATTCTCGCGAGAACTTGGCGAGATAATTTCATCTCTTTTACAGCGAGACTTTCCTTGAAAAATATATAGAGAGATGTTAGATTTGACTTTCCATCCGTATTTACCTGTTAATTTTAGAAAGAAATTTAACTATGGGTCTTAAATCTGTCAATTTTAAAAAAGTTCTGAAAAAAAAACATCGATTTTCTGGCCCCATTGAAATTCTTGCCGAGCGCGCTTGCGCGCACTCGGTACATCCGGTTTGGAAAAAAATACAAACCATTAACTTTTGGAAATTTCTACATATGTGGGACTGCGTCCCATACTAAAATATGGTAGGCAAACAACATGAAAAGGCTTTAAAACTTAAAACCTGAAAAGTGTTAATTTCAAAAGTTAAAAAAAATATGAATAAAACTTATTTCAACTTCATCTTTATTTAATGGTATATTTACTGTACATGTATTTTACCTTTCCCACCAGACTTGGCATGTTCATAGAGTTGGTGGCAAAACCCATAGGAAATGTGATAGCAGCTTCTACACCTAGGAACTGAGCAACTAATTCATCCAACTGTTGGTGGATGTCCAAGTAACCTACAAAAATATCAAACTTATTTGAATATTTTTCATAGAAGAACAATACATTACTGTTACTTATAATTTAAAATATCAGTATAGATTGAACTGCATATTTAGTCATCGTTATTCAAGAAGTCAAGCTTGTCAATTTTTTCCAACTTGCTGACAGTTTAGTGGCCCAACTTTCATTTTTTTCTTTTGCAAATAAACAAGGGACAGAATAAAATTCCTTGTGAGAAAATACATGCAAATAATGTATGTAGATTTAAAATTTCTTGTAATGCTTGGGTCATATATGTAAAATATAAATTTATAATCACTTTATTTCGAAATTTTGCATCTGTACAAATGTACCTGGGAAACATGCGTAAGACAATCTTAAAGATTTCAAAAAGGAAAAGATGTTCTTTTTACCTAATTCTTGTCTACTTGCACAGCAGCCAATGCCATACTGTTTGGTTGATTTTTCCACTGCATCTGCACAAGGTCCAGTGTTTTCAGCAAATCCCAAATAATTATATGATCCAAAGTTGAGCACATGCTGTTTGTTCCCAGTAAGTCTGTAAAGGACATTTTGAAACTTATAGTAAAAATAGTTTATGTATAAACAAAGGCTCTTATATCAAAGCAGTCACAAATAAATCCCAAGATTTTTTAACCCAGCCTTTCTGTGTTTTTAAAATTAAAAAAAAATGAGAATTTGAAACTCTAATACATTATACATGTATTATGTACATGTATCTCTGATATGTCTTGTCTACTATTTTGTGATTTTTCTTGTAATAAGTCATGTTTGAGCTGAACTGGTAAATCCTTATGAACCTGTGTTTGATTTAATTGGATGTTTCACACAGCCAGTAAGAGTTATCTCCAATTCACCATAACTATTTATAAATCTTACTCAAAGTTCCAGCCATTATCAGGAGAAACACGTTCAAGGAGATCCATTTCAGCCCCTGCTACACTGCATATTGGTCTATTCCAGCAGTCTCGAATTCTTCTGTACAGGTTTCTTGTATAAAAACTTTCCCAGCTCTGGTATAATGGAACATATCCCTACATAAAGATATACATATACATAAATAAAACTTTTAAGATTCAAATCATTATTGTTCTCCTTAGGTCTGTGTGAATATATAGATGCATGCAATAATCAGATACATGTATGGAATTCATTGCACAAATGATTTTTCACAAATCATGAAAAATGTTGATTAAAATGTCTACTTTGCAATGTTGTTAAACTTGTGTCAGTTATTGCAGGTTACTTATAGCAATCTGTATGTTATAAGTATAAATATCATATCAACCATGTTATGTTCAAGATACATTTATATGAAATTTTAATGAAGATGTCATGATGTGATAGCACTATAAGCATTACATGTATTATAAATGGAAAACATTATGTAAATATAAACAGGTGTAAGAAACCAGACATATATCATGTATATACTGAGATTGAGTATTTAATCAAATAAATGTCAAATGAGCATTTCTGAGCCATTTTAACAACTATTAAAGTGTGCTAACGTATAGAAGTACATGTACATCTGTACTTGTAACAAACAACAAGGCAGTACAGTTGGTTAACATACTTTATATAAGCATTGAAATTTGAATTGCAGTTTAAAATTTTAACTGGAAACCAGGTAATTCCATTTTGTCTTATCTAGCAAAATTTGGAGACATGAATGAAAAATAACAAAATTATATACATGTACATGTATTATATGTGCAATTCAAAAGTTTATATTCTTTTTCAGCAAAAATATAATCAGCTGCAATGCTTTGTTGTTTGTTTGTTAACAATGCATTCCCATTAAGTATCATGACAGTTGAGAAAGTTTACCGAAAGTTTAGGTTCTGTACATGACTTTATCTTCTCTATACCAACACTCCGTAGGAAATCTCGTATATGACCAATCACAACAAGGACTGCATAGCCTAGGTAGGTAAGGACTGCTGTTATAAGTGGGGTTTCTTCGAATGTTTCAATAAAGCTGTCATTGTTCTGTAAGTATAAAAGAATTGCATTAATTTTTATGATTTTTCATGCATGTTACCATATACATTGTAATTTACAAGAGTAACCCTGAACATTTTAGCAATTGCTACTGATGGTTATAAAAGTTGTTTTAGACTTTTGGCATTCTTTCCATTTGGATTTTGGATGCATTGTTAGGGTAGAGAAACAGAATATACGTACATGTATTTACTGTGTTTGAACGACAAAAGAACATGTTTCTAGGAGAAATTTCACCAAGGATGACATTTAAATGATTAATCTCATATCCTAGAATGTTTTGAAAAAGACCAACATATAAATAGGTACAAATTCTCATTGCCAAATGTGAGCCCAAAAAAAAGTAATAAGGTTTATATTGAATAAGATGCTCAGAACAGATTTAAAACATGAACTTCAACAAGTAATTGCTTACATGCACACACTGATTCACTGCACATTTGATCTTATATGTTATGTATATGTAAACCTAAGCAGTCATTGTATTTTCAATAAATATGACTTGTGATCAAATAATGTCCTATTTTTTGTCATATCTAAAAGGCATGATTTGTGATCTAAAAATGTTCTACTTTTTGTCAGACTTCTTTGTTTGTATGAATGACCCTTCCAGATTAAACTAGTCTAAAACAATGAGCATAAAATATACATGTTTTGAATGAATGGCATGGGGTTTTTTTGTTTTTTTTAGGGGGCCCTGTGTCATTTCTTGGGTTTACTGAGGACCCCATCCTTATATTGTGTTTTTAATTGGAGTAATTATATTTATAAGACCACATGTACTATGTTCATGTGATGATTTGCAGCATATGCATGTACATTGTATGAATAACTTTTAACATGTTTAAATTAAAAAAAAAATGCTTTCACAATATATTTGCTTTCAAAAATACAGATTTCAATTAAGCAATTACATTAATTAACATGACTTATATAATAAAATCTGGGTTCAGAAACAAGACCATATTTGTTTTGGCAACAGCCAATATTTACCAAAGGGAGATAATTACAAGGTTGTTTACAACTGAAATGGGCGTGTCTAATCGTGTTAAGACTTAAAAACTTCATCATATTAACTTAAATGATAAAAATATAAATACCCTTTAAACTTGAACTCCACTTTCAGGTGAAAATTAACATTTCATACATGTTTTATCGATCTTTTCGAAGAAAATTACTTAGAAAAAAGCCGGGTTGTGAAGGCTGAAAAGCAGTTGCCATAATAAATAAACATAAACTAATTAAAACTATGCAAATGTGTTTCTGATCAAATACTCTTTACAAAAATAAATTATTGAGATGTAAAATATACCGTTTTAGTATGTCCATTTTGGTAACTTGTGTGAAATCCATTCGTTTTCCCGTTTAAACCATTCCTCGGCTTCGTTTTACCAGCCATCTTTACGGGACGATTTTTTAAGTTGAATTATGAAACAATTTAAAGGATTGGCTGATTTGATCACTGCAAACCAATCAGAATCGACGTAAATGATTCGTAACTAGGTCAACGGGAAAAGGGCGACAACTTAAAAAGTGTCCGAGGGTTTCCGAAAATAATTTATGCCTTGCGCATGACAATAACGTCATACGGCCATTGCACGGGAGAGCTGAGTGAACGATTTTTTCTCCAAAAAAGAATTCTAAACACCATACTTTACAGAAATGGCAGATGATCTCTTAGGCGACTTTGGTTCCGAAACAAACTACCAATCTGAAGATTTCGAAAAGGTTGATAAAATACCAGAACAAGATGAGGAAATATCCTCTAGCTACATGGGTGAGGAGGCAGAGGCGGATCGTTATAAACCGGGTAATGATGATGCTGTTGATCAGTTGTCAGATTTGATTAACATTGGTTCTAGTGCATCTGCATTTTCTCAGAAAGACCCTTTTCAATATGAGCCCCCTGAACCTACAGCTCCCCCTAAAGAAGAACCAGATCTTATGTCTGCATTTACAGAGTCTGAGAACACTGCTAGTGACACAAAAAGTGAAGCTCCAAAGCCACCAGTCTCAGGTAAAAATATTTTAAACACTCAAAAGATCCAAAGATTTTAACAGAAAAGGTAATATGATAATAGGTGCAACCTAAAATGGGACGCAGCTTTAGAAAATAGTTGTAAAAAATGTCGCTGATTAATAACTAATAATTACAAATATCGAATTATTTGTGCAAATTACAAATATTTGTAACATTCTAAAATAGTAGGATGACGTTGACGGGACGAAATAACCTTCTTTTGGTGTTACGTTATCAATGACGTCATTTCCCGGTCAGAGTATTTCGCGCTCCAGCAGAAGTAAACAAAGCAACCTTTTTTCTGCCAGGTTTTGGGCGATTTTCTGTAGACCAATATATCTTTTTAGAAGTATTGGGTGGAGAAAATTAATATAAAAACCTGGAAGAAACTGACGACTTGTTTCAATCAGGATTTTGGAAAAAAACACTGGAACATGCACATGCACAGGATTGATTAAAAAATCTCCATGATCAGCTAAGCCTAAGGTAAGACCATCTTTTTTCTATTCAGTGTTGCTTTTATTGTTATTGTTTAAAACACCCGCTTAAACCTTGTCATAAATCACGATTGTTCCTAACGCACCTGCTTACAATGACCATTCTCGCGAGAACTTGGCGTGATCATTTCATCTCTTTGACAACGAGAGTTTCCTTGAAAAATTTATTTAGAGAGTTTAGTTTTGACTTTCCATCCGTAGTCTCCTGTATATTTTAAAAAGAAATTAAACTGTGGTTATTAGATCTGTCAGTTTTAAAATTGATTAAAAGAAAAGCATCGAATTTCTGGCCCCATAGAAATTCGTGCCTAGTGCGCTTGCGCGCACTCGGTACATCCGGTTTGGAAGAAA
Source organism: Arcuatula senhousia (assembly GCA_963971305.1). Taxonomy (NCBI): domain Eukaryota; kingdom Metazoa; phylum Mollusca; class Bivalvia; order Mytilida; family Mytilidae; genus Arcuatula; species Arcuatula senhousia. The sequence goes on from OZ020304.1 coordinate 55,976,885, forward strand.
AACCAAACCATTAGTTTTGGGAAGTTTCTACATATGTGGGACTGCGTCCCATACTACCTTTATTGTCTGATTTTCGTCCATGTGTATGTCATGTGAAGGAAGATGTTACAGGCCTGTCAAGTTTTTATGAGCTGCTTGCATGAGATTTGCTATAAAAATGAAAGATCAAAGAAATTTGCCGCCAAAGTTCCGACTAGATGCGTGAGTCTCACGCGAATTGCGTGACACTTGACAGGTCTCAGGGTTCACCACAGGCTATTCAAGAGCGGTGCTCCCCCGCTCTTGAATTTGTTTCCTCCATCTGATGTTACACCCTCATTTTATACTCAAATTCAGAATAGTGGTACCTTTATCAGTTGAATTTAAATGACACCAACAGGTTTGACAAGTAGGTGTCTTAAGAGAAGAAAGTGGTTTAATATTAGGTCAGTGAAGTTTTAGGCCAAAAAAAAATATATGTCTGTTTCCTGCTTCCCTACCTATCCTATTTTTTGGGCCCTACCCTAAAGTTTTTATTGTCATTTTGGAACAAGCACCGTTAAAGTTGGGCTTGCTTCCCAATTGACTCAATGTAAAATAATTTTGTAAAAAAAAATAATTTTCCTACCTACCTACCCTAATTTTCAAGAGTAGGAAGCAGGAAACAAACATATATTTTGTTTTGGCCTTATAAGAAATTTAACTGTGGTTATTAAATCTGTCAATTTTAAAATTTATTCTCCAAAAAGCATCGAATTTCTGGCCCAATAGAAATTAGTGCCTAGTGCGCTTGCACGCACTCGGCACATCCGTTTGGAAAAAAATACAAACCATTAACTTTTGGAAATTTCTACATATGTGGGACTGCGTCCCATACTAATACCCATGTGAAAACTGTGAATAAGGCACTGTTAATACATTTAGGGCACTAATAATTAATGAAAAGAGCTCGTCACAGAACACAGACAGACTCCTGTGAAAAATTTACAAATAGGAATGTAGAGCTCAGTTGTTACAGTAACTGTAACTTAAAAAAAGACATTTATAGTTGCCCTTCACTCTGAAACCACACTTAAGTGCCCTTTTCCTGTGCCCCTCTATTTTCAGATCTTAGCTAGAACACTACACCTTAACAGAATTATTAAACCTTTATATAACATGCCCATTGTAACTTTTGATTTAGTCCAACTTGAACAAACTACTGTTTTCTTAGACAAATATTCTTCTACTAAAAAAATGGTGTCTGAAACTTCTAAAAATTGTGCATCATACAGGTAGATTTATCCCCAAAAATCTGTCAAAGTAAAAAATAGCAGGATTTCTTTAACGGGAAGTAGATGAGCAACAGACCAGAAAGCAAATTCCACACTATGGCAGTGAATATGAAATTGTTCCAAGGTTTACCAGACCGAATCCTAAATTAAGAACTTTTCTCGTAAATGTGTAACAAAAATAGATCAAAATTTTTACCAGACCGAAAGAATTTTTACCAGACATTTCATTCGGTCCTGTGAATTTCATATTCACTGCTATGGGACCCCACCTTGATTTTGTCTTCCAAATATCAAGTGGCTGTGAGAAAACTGTTATGAAAATTTCTTCCAGCCCCCCATACTGCTCCAATCCGCCACCTTCCCACCGCCCAACATTTAACCTGAATTTTTCACTCTGTGAAATCCAGCAAAAAAATGTAATATAAATTCTTAAGTACACAAATGTGACTTGAAAAGTAAAAACACATCAGGAAATATTAAAAGTTCAACCTGTTATAAGGATAAAAGCATCTTTACATGTTAAAACAGGGTTATTGCACTGAGCAGATCCTCATCCTGTTAAAAAAATGAATAAGTAGCAGGTCCTGTTCAGTAGTCTATTTTTCACTTTCCTCAAGTGTCTCTAAATTTTTCTACTGTTAAATATTTAAAATTAGAAATGGAAACTGGTAATTACAATTTACACTATTCTTATTTGTAAAATATTTAATTCATGATTTAGAAAGGATTTATACAAGATTTTATGCACACCACTTGTGGATTTAGATTTATTCACAGTTCATTTATAAGTATATCACATTGTGCACTAGAACCAGGTACATTGTACATGTATGTTACATTTTCAGCATTGCTTTCAGACTTTTTCTCTTTATTGCACACACAATATATAGCTAGAATACATGTCTTAGTTAATCATGTATTGTAGTTTATCATAAGGGTTAAAAGATGTCTACTGTCATACATGTAAAATTTTAACTCCAGCTTACATTGTAACTAAAGCTGACATAGAAATGCGCTGTTCAATGGAACAATATGAGACAGGCACACCTGTTTGAGGGACGTAAGTCGTAACTTGGACTTGGTCAAAAATATTGGTTTTGCCTTACCATTCATTTACTGTTTATGAAATCGGCTTCTTGTGATCCACAACGTATCCTGTCTGTCGGCTACCAGTCTTGATGGCCAGTCACTCACAGTGGTAGTGTGCTTGTTTACAACCCCAGTCTAGTTTCATCCCGGTCCAATAATGATTTTTATCTCACTTAAGAACACACTTTGTCTAGATAGGGTCATAAACTTGGTCAATCATGTAGTTGGAGTTGTCTTTCAGTGAATTCTGTCGTCTGCCATATTTGTTTTGATTACCTCATAAAGTGGGTCACGTGAGTGTTTGACTATGAACTTGAATAGAATTATTTAAAAACTTTGATTGCAATTTTTTAGCAAGTGGAAAATAGCTAAAAATAAGTTTTATTCATAGAAAAAATTATTAAAAAAAAATGGGCATTTTTAGAAATTAGAATGAAAAAGTTTGGAAAAAGTGAAATGAAATTTGACTGCCAGTACTAACTATAGAAGTCATGTGACTTTGACTTCATACAAATACACTTGGGGATTTCACGGGGAATTTTACGGTAAGAGGGACTTATGTCCCTTATTAATTGAGTTGTAGATCACAAACTATAAACACACATTTATAGAATTTTGGACTACATGTACATGTATGAACTTGAATATATGGTCTATTTATAGCTATCTCTAACGTGTTAACACTACCCAAACGAAAGCTCTTCTTTTGAGGAGCCTAGGATGGTGTAGTGGTTACAACCTCTGTTCTGTTAGCTAGGCGCATACGCCGTAGATGTCCCAAATGTTGTGAGTTCGATCCTCGCTGAGGGCACTCAAAAAATCAAAATCTGTTTGTCAGATGATTTTCAGGGTTGAAATTACAGTAACATTGTTTGATTATATTCTAGACATTCATATATATGAACTTGAATATACATGTATATATAAATGTAATATATTCATTAGATAATTAAAATATTTAAAAAAAACAACTGATGTTTACAAATTATTATGGAATCATTCTTAAAATCTTTTCTCATTTCTTTACAGAGCCTGCAAGAACAAGCCCACCAAAAGGTAAATTCAAGCTTGAACACACTTTTTACATTTTAACCTCATGATGTTGCTTTTATCAAAATTAAGTTGTGAATGAAATCTTTTTTAAAAAGATTCATATATGTTTAGCCCTGAAGTTGTAAAAATCATGCTTTAAATAATTTTAATTAAATGTATGTCATTTTTTAACCTACATTTATCTTTTACTACCATAATTTATTAATATGTTTATATCTTCTTTTTTTTTCAGACACTGCATCATGGCTTAAGAATGTGGATCCAAGAGGTGTGTATTTAATGTACCAAATATCAAAGTTGTAAGATTATGTACAAAATGCACTTTGTACAATGTAAGAGTGGATGGTTTCATGTATTTGGATCTATTTTGCCAGTCAGTCTTCTTTTTATATGACTGCAAAAAATTGCGGACGTATAATGGTATGATGCTGTCGTCGGCGTCTGTTAACATCAGTGTATACACGATAACTTTAGTTCTAGTTACCTGATTGCTATGAAATTTGACAATGATGTTCCTTACCATAAGAGGATGAATGGGATTGATTTTGGGGGTCCCCCCATTTTTCGTTTCAAAATTAGGGGCCAAAATGCTAGTTTTATGTTTGTTGCAGGGTTGGCAAAAACCCGGGTTTTAAGAGTATTTCCCAGCCCAGTGGGAAATAATGGGAAAACCCGGGTTTTACTGGGTTTTTAGCTCACCTGACCCGAAGGGTCATGTGAGCTATTGTCATCACTTGGCGTCCGTCGTCCGTCCGTCGTCCGTCATCCGTAAACTTTTTAAAACGTTAACTCCTCTGACACCATAAGTCCAATTGCAACCAAACTTGGTATGGTTGTTCATTAGCATTCGGTGCTTAGAACTGATGTGGGGATTTTTGATTCGTGGTAAAACATGGCCGCCATGGCTAAAAATAGAACATAGGGGTAAAATGCAGTTTTTTTGCAAATAACTCAAAAACGGCTACAGATATCAAAATTCTAGCATAGGGTAAAAGTGATCAGCACCTCAAGATCTACCTACCCTGAAATTTTGAAGAAAATCCAACGACCCGTGTAGGAGTTATTGCCCTTTTTGTGGATTTTTTGCAAATTTTGCACCTGTTTAGCTCAATATCTTGAAAACTATACTAGATATTTGAGAAATTTTAATTGCATATTGTTAAGCACATCAAGATCTACAAAATATGTAACAGGGTCAACGTTGTAGGACCTTTCCTTTTAGGAGTTATTGCCCTTAGAACGTCAAAATTGAGCATTTTAACAGCATTTCCTCATTACATTGAAAACGTTAACTCCTCTGACACTTTAAGTCCAAATGGAACCAAACTTGGTATAGTTGTTTATTATTATTAGGTGTATAGAACTGATGTGGGGATTTTTGATTGGTCCTAAAACATGGCCGCTGTGGCTAAAAATAGAACATAGAGGTAAATGGCAGTTTTTTGCAAATAACTCTAAAACGGTGACAGATTTCAAAATTTTGATTGGGAACAAAAGTGATCAGCACCTCAAGATCTACCAGCTCTGAAATTTTGAAGAAAATCCATCAACCCATGTAGGAGTTATTGCCCTTTTTGTTGATTTTTTGCAAATTTTGCACCTGTTTAGCTCAATACCTTGAAAACTATACTAGATATTTGAGAAATCTAAATTGCATATTGTTAAGCACATCAAGATCTACAAAATATGTAACAGGGTCAACGTTGTAGGACCTTTCCTTTTAGGAGTTATTGCCCTTAGAACGTCAAAATTGAGCATTTTAACAGCATTTCCTCATTACATTGAAAACGTTAACTCCTCTGACACTTAAGTCCAAATGGAACCAAACTTGGTATAGTTGTTTATTAGCATTAGGTGTATAGAACTGATGAGGGGATTTTTGATTGGTCTTAAAACATGGCCGCTGTGGCTAAAAATATAACATAGAGGTAAATGGCAGTTTTTTGCAAATAACTCTAAAACGGTGACAGATTGCAAAGTTTTGATTGGGAACAAAAGTGATCAGCACCTCAAGATCTACCAGCTCTGAAATTTTGAAGAAAATCCAACAACCCATGTAGGAGTTATTGCCCTTTTTGTGGATTTTTTGCAAATTTTGCACCTGTTTAGCTCAATATCTTGAAAACTATACAAGATATTTGAGAAATTTAAATTGCATATTGTTAAGCACATCAAGATCTACAAAATATGTATGAGGGTCAACGTTATAGGACCTTTCCTTTGAGGAGTTATTGCCCTTGGAACGTCACAATTGAGCATTTTAACTGCATTTCCTTATATTGAAAATGTTAACTCCTCTGACAGTTTAAGTCCAAATGGAACCAAACTTTGTATTATTGTTTATTATTATTAGGTGTATAGAACTGTTGTAGGGATTTTTGATTGGTTGTAAAACATGGCCGCTGTGGCTAAAAATAGAACATTAGGTTAAACTGCATTTTTTTGCAAATAACTCAAAAAGGGTGACAGATTTTTAGATTTTGATTGAGAACAAAAGTGATCAGCACCTTTAGATCCACCATATTGTCAGATGACCCCCTTATTAATCTTATGACCCTTTCAATGTTAAATAGATTTTGCCTTATAACCTTTACTTCAGGCACATATGTCAGGTGAGCGATTCAGGCTCCTGGGAGCCTCTTGTATGGGTAATACTGGGCCTTACTGGGTTATAAGATTTTTTAGTATTAAACTATATAGCTATCGAAAATTATTTTATTGTAATATGTGTATGTACACTTATAAAGTTAAAACTAAATGAAAACACTATTAAAACAGATTTTAGAGTTTAAAATATAATTTATAATACAGATATACATGTACATGTATTATCATGATTATTTGATCAATTTACATGTATAGAAATGCAAAAGAATCTATAAATTAACTAACTTGATATGACATACAACTTCAATGTTTATTTTAATGCATGTATGTCACATTCTTATAAATACACAAGCCCTACCAACTACTAATTAGATAAAATTAGTATGTTTTGACTACTTATCGTTATTTACTCTATCCATGTATATGGTTTCACAATTTTTTTTCGTTCTATAGCTTGGGGGTTTTACAAATAATTAGCATAGATTTAACTTTCTTCTGTAAATGACTCTTTTCAGTGCGAGATGACCAGGTTGAGATGCGAGCACGTGCAGCGATCTCACACTGGTCAATTGACCAATAATAATCGCTGGTACTGGTATTGATTGATGATGTCGACCAATAAAATGCAATGTTATTTTAAACTTTAGGTTTTTAGAATGAAGTCACCTAAGGTTTCAGAATATAAAACTTTGATTTTTACGGAAGAAATAGGTACTTACACGCGTTCTTAGAAGACCAGCAATGATCTTTCACTCGTGACAGAATTTTTGGGGTCTTTTGACTCGTTCCGCTGCGCTCCACTCGCAAAAAGACTAAAAAATTCTATCACTCGTGAAAGATCAGCCAGTCTTTTCCAAGAACTTATGTAAGAACCTATAAGTGTATTGACAATCAGTGAAAAAAAAAATCTTACAAAAAAGGAGTGCAAATATACAAATGATTGAAATAATGCATGAATAGTAATGTTATAGTTACTGTCAAATACAAATTATTTATATATTTTGTAGAAGAGAAGCAATTTTGAAGTATAAAATATGTTTTAAGATTGATTTTTTTCATGAATAAATTCTTATTACCCAGTATTGTCCACTTTGACAATTTCAAGGGTATTGCCCAGCCCGGGAAAACCCGGGTTTTCCCAGGTAGGAAAACCTGGGTGGTCAATACTTTGCCAACCCTGGTTTGTTGGCAAGATAACTTAAGTTCTAGTTATCCCATTGATTTGTTATTTGGCAATAATGTTCCTTACCATAAAAGGATGAATGAGATTAATTTTGGGGGTCCCCCCTTTTTTCGTTTCGAAATTATGGGCCCAAAGGGGCAAAAAATTCAAATATATATTTGTTTCCACTATAACTTCAATCCTAGTTGGCCTATTGCTGTGAAATTTCTCAAGAATGTTTCTTACAATAAAAGATTGAACCTGATGAATTTTCCCTGTTATGTAATTTGGGGTCAAAAGGGGCCAAAATCTAAACTTTTTTATTTGTGGTCCGAATTTTGAAATATTTTTTTGCATGTTTGTTCTTGTCAAATAGCGGATACAAAATTGAGAATTAGTTTTTGCGACCCCCCCTTTTCAACTATTACGTTATTAGGGGTCAAAGGGGCCAAAATCAAAACTTTTTTATTTGTGGTCCGATTTTGAATTTTTTTTTGCATGTTGGTTCTTGTCAAATAGCGGATACAAAATTGAGAATTAATTTTTGCGACCCCTCCCTTTTCCACTTTTATGTTATGAGGGGCCAAAATCAAAACTTTTTTATTTGTGGTCTGATTTTGAAAATTTATTTGCATGTTTGTTCTTGTCAAATAGCAGATACAAAATTGAGAATTATTTTTGTGACCCCTTTTTTCTCACCTACATGTACTATGTAATAAGGGGCCAAAATTGAAACTTGTTTACTTGTTCAACATGTTCAAACCTCACCAAAAAATTCCAGTAACCTAAACTTATCAATCCACAATAGGCTTTTATAATGTGAGTGGAAAGTCCACCAAAAGCTGCATGTGTCAAAAACCTTTGTCAGTCCACCATGGGCTGCATGTGTCCAGAACAATAGGCTATCCATATTGGGCCTAAAATGTACAGGGTTCAACATGTTGCGGTCGTATCATGGTGCGCTCCGCCAAGCTTTTTATTTAAGATTATTAGAAAAATATGTGAAATAAGTTAGGACTTAAGAAAAGCATTAGTGCCATTAGTTCTTTCAAATACATGTAAGTTGACATTTCTTACTTCCAAATTGGCATTTCTAATTCTTACTTCAAAGTTGACAATTCTGAACTCCAAATCGACATTTCTTACAAATGTACATCAAAGTTGACATTTCTCAACTCCATGTTGAAATTTCTTACTTCCAAGTTGAAACTGAGAAATGCCATTTTAAAAGTGAGAAGTGTCAACTTGAACTCAGAAATTTGTAGTTTTAATTGAAAAATGTAAAGGAACTCATTGCACTTCCAGTCTTAAATATGATACATGTATTAGCATGAACACATTGAAACATCAAAGGTTTTCAAAGGTTTTCAACATACATGTTTTATGTAGTACACATGTACAATGTATTCAATTACATGTTAATCTCAAATAACTTAACAAGTTTAATCTTATAACACTTTGCTGTAAAGAAATTATGATGACATTTTAATGCTCCTGTAGCTATTTGTTTGGGGCTTTAAGTTATACTTACACGTATGTCTGTAAAAAAATCATCAAGCTTTGCTGAGAGTCAATAGATGAAATCATTTGAAACTTAACAGGGTAGTATGTTATGAATAACTGTACATGTATATCAGATTCTCCTAAAAGCGTTATAAAGATGCTGAAAGTTCTCAAAAACAATTAAGCGTGCTAAACCTGACATTGAAGGAAAATTCAGTTCATAGTACATGTACTACAAAAATATTGACATTTCTACCATTATTGCTCCCATTGGGAGCGTAATCAAAACCAAAAGATTTAAACAGATTTTAACCATGAAAAATAATAATTTGCCCCCAAAAAACGATGGAGATCTGGTCAGGTGCAATGCTTAATTTGGTCGGACAGATAAAATTGATTCAGTGTGGCAAATAATAAAGGTCATTGGCAATTTTTAGGCCTGATGGAAATCTACTTTCTGTTTTCCATTAGGCTGATATGAAAATTTCTGTCAAGCTTTCTCATGAACTGTACATGAGAATGATCTAAATTTTGCTGGATGGTTGAGTATGACAAACTGTTAGTCCTAAGTGAATGTCAATTTTTTAAAGGATTTCAACTTCCTGATTGGGGTAGAGGGCATCCATGTCCAAAGTCCAATCTCCATTTTTTGTAGGATTTCAGAGCAAAAAATCTGGGCTCAAAAATTGTGAATGACAGACATGGTGAAAAATTGTCTAAACAGAGTTCTGAAAACAGGGTTGGCAAAAACCCGGGTTTTAAGAGTATTTCCCAGCCCAGTGGGAAATACTGGGAAAACCCGGGTTTTACTGGGTTTTATTGGGCAATACTGGGCATTACTGGGTAATAAGTTTTTTCTTATTAAAATATCATCAAATACCTTCATAACAATCAGTATTAAGATGTGTATGTACACTTTTTAGTAAAAACTAAACGAAAGCACTATTAAAAACAGATTTAGATAGTGAAAGATTAAAATATAATTAAAAAGATATACATGTAGTATATGTGATAAATTTTACATGTATAGAAATGCAAAATGATCTATAAATTAACCTAATATGGCCTTATACAAGTTCAATGTTTTTTTAATTCATGTATGTCTCATTCTTATACATACAAAAGCCCTACCTATTAACAATTAGACAAAATTATGATGTTTTGATTACTAATCCTTATTTAATCTTTTCATGTATATGGTTTCACAATTCTGTTTAGTGTTTCATAAATAATTAGCATAGATTAAACAACATGTAATGTATTGATTGTCAAAATTGTAATGACAGTGAAACAAATTATGGCAAAAAAGTAGTGCAAATATAAAAGTTATTGAAGTAATGCATGAAAAGTAATGTCAAATACAAATAATTTATGTATTTTGTAGATGAGGAAAAATTTTGAAGCATAAAAAATTATTAAATAGGATTTTTTTCATGAATAAATTCTTATTACCCAGTATTGCCCACTTTGATGATTTTAAGGGTATTGCCCAGCCCGGGAAAACCCGGGTTTTCCCGGGTGGGAAAACCCGGGCGGTCAATACTTTGCCAACCCTGTCTGAAAATGAATGAATCCACATGTACAGTATTCAATTTTAGGTCTGTCACTCATCTACTTCCTTTGACAATTTTTTTACATTTTTTTATGCCCCCGCGACGACATGTCTGGGGGGCATTAAGTTTTACTCATGTCCGTCCGTACGTACATACGTACGTCCATATGAATTTCCGTCAAGCTTTTCTCAGGAACCATACATGAGAATGATTTGAAACTTGGTAGGATGGTTGAGTATGACAAATTATACGTCCTAAGTGATTTTGAGACCTGTCGGACATCTACTTCCTGTTTGGGACTTAGGCCAATTTTAAAATATGTGAACATGACTATGAAAATTTCCGTCAATCTTTTCTCAGGAACTATACATGAGAATGATTTGAAACTTGGTAGGATGGTTGAGTATGACAAACTATACGTCCTAAGTGATTTTGAGACCTGTCGGACATCTACTTCCTGTTTGGGACTTAGGCCAATTTTAAAGTATTTGAACTTTATATGAAAATTTCCGTCAAGCTTTTCTCAGGAACCATACATGAGAATGATTTGAAACTTAGTAGGATGGTTGAGTATGACAAACTATACGTCCTAAGCCATTTTGAGACCTGTTGGACATCTACTTCCTGTTTGGGACTTAGGCCAATTTTAAAATATGTGAACATGACTTTGAAAATTTCCGTCAAGCTTTTCTCAGGAACTATACATGAGAATGATTTGAAACTTGGTTGGATGGTTGAGTATGACAAACTTTATGTCCTAAATGATTTTGAGACCTGTCGGACATCAACTTCCTGTTTGGGGCCAGCGGGGGTATCCGTGTCCCATGGACACATTCTTTCTTTATTTCAATATAAATTTATACATATATTATAAGTTCTGTTATAGTCCGTTTGAGTTTTATAAATCAACGAAAAATGGCATGTAAATTAACGTCTTGCAAAATATTATGTCTATTTTAGTAAGTCATGACTTTTTAATGGCATACGAACTCAGGCATAAAATTTCAAAATTTTTGCGTGATTAATAAAAATGTTTTCCATAGACCTTTATAGTAAAAATGGACCAAAAATTCATTGAAATCCACGGGAGTACAACCTAGTGACCAGGAACAGCATTTGCTCCGTATACCTTTAAAAATCCTTTGTGGAGCTAATTGGTCATCTAATCTCCTATTGTTAGTCCTTTCAATTATGTTCAGGTGGGCCCAACACCTGGCTGTTCCGTAAGATAAACACACCATTTAAGGTTTTATTAAAATTGGTGAAATATTTAGCATTAGACCATATGGAAAACTTTTTTGTTTCAGATGATAACATCTTGGTTTTTGTTATCAGAGTTCGTATATTAATAAAAAGTTTATTTGTGTTTAAAAAATAAATTTTATTTGAGAGACATAAAAATTTAAAAGAATTTTCGTTGATTTATAGAACTCAAATGGACTATAGCATTTATATATTCATCTGATGTAGTTTACAATAATTTTGAATGTCACAGTGTCTCTGATGGTAATACTATTACTCTGGTCATTGATCTGTTAAATAAATATTAATTGGTTATACAGTGAATGTTCAATGTATATCTGCAGAGCTATGCTATTGATTGTGGTCGACAATTATTTCCCCATAGATATTCAATAATCTGGACAGTATCAACATGATCAAGCTTAAGAGTTATCATAAAATCGAGTGATCTTTGAAAAATATAGTCTGTTTTCTATAGCATTATTCCATATATCACTGTGGAAGGTTTGATTCTTGCAAATTTTTATGCATTTTTAGTAGACTAAATACATTTTGTAAATCATTGGTCCTTTGAATATAGGCCTTTTATTTGATATAACACAATGAGAATGAGACAGGGCATTAATCACTCTCTCCATTAACAATTCTCTGAAATTACTTTTGGCTCTTTTCCTCTTGTGTATAAATTATGATTAATTCTACCCTGTTATTCCCAATGTTTGTTTATATTTCAATTTTATTTTACTGACTCCATAACAAACATTTCCATCATCTGGACAATCTACTAAGACAATCTTTGAACTAAACATTGTTATTATTAACCTCTAACTGTTTGACCAGTAGATGAAGATGAAAGTAGTCCTTCCTTAGACCATAAGGTCACTACAATAACCGAGGAACCTGATAACCAAATTTGTAAGTTTGGCATCCGTAGGCTACAAGAACATAAGCATTAGATCAATGCATGCTGTATTGCAGATTTAAAATTGATAGCATGGTATCCAAACCAAAAAATAAGCATAAAAATAACCTTAACCCCCAAAAGGACTAATGGCATGGCTTAATTTTATGAGTGTCTGTAAGTCATATACCTTGACATTTGAACAACATGTAATTTTGACCTTTGAACAACATAAATTTGTCAAGGGTCATCAACAGCATCTTTAGAAGTTTAGTGATAATGGGCAATCTGTTGCCTGGCATTTAATCACATTAAAAACTATGTTTTATATAGGAACAACAATGAATGATAAAGATTCTTTGTATATGTGGAATACATATCACAAGCACTAGAATGATCAATACATGTATAAAAACTATCAGTGATTTTTTTCTTGATTATGAGTTTCAATAGATCTGTCTTACTGTTACAGTCAAAAAATATGTTTTTTTACCCTTTCTACCAATAGACTAATCACTACATTGAAATGGTTTACCATCTGTTTACATAGATCAAAACATATAGAATGGTATTATATAATTTATAAGTAATGTCTAATCCAGTCTGATATCTTGCATGTACAGCAATGTTAAATCTCAAGAATGAGTTGATAACTAGTAAATGACAAAACGAGATGAGTCACCAATTGATGATTTTACCATTCAGATTTAGAGAAATCAATATTGACTTTTGTCTCACCTGACTCAAGGTCTGGGATAGCATGCCAGCTCATTCCTCTGCATGGTGATCAGTCAGGTGGTAATTAGCTTGATTATTGGTGATTGGACTTGTGTACTGATTATTGAATTAGATATAGCAGTTTATCTATGAATAAAATGGATCTTCAGGCTTCAAGAGCATGCAACATTTATATATTTTATACATATATAAGCACTCTCTTGATTATTCTTGTTCACATGAAAAGAATGAAAACAACTTTTGTTGATAAAAAATCCATCCATGAAAATGAGAGATGATAGTTTATATGCATGTTTTATATTTTACATCATGTCCATGGTTATAATGTTACAGTAATGACCAAAAAGATCTCCAAAGTAAAAAAAAACCAACTTCACCAATGCTTAAAATAGCTCGACATATAAACTGTCACTTTTTTATGAGGACAATAAGTATTATTGATTTTTGTCTATAATATTATAATTTTGTGTGTAGTGGTAAAACTAGTGATGCAATAAATATTCATAGCGCTGTATTGCATAGATTACATTTCTGAAAAATAAATATGTAGTAGAAAAAAAGACTAAGTGATCTCTGCACATATTTATGGATTAAATAAATACAGTACTATATACAATTCTAAATTCTAAGTCTGTTCCTATAAAATATGTCTCCATCTATCAAGGATTTAACAAATAATTTGTTTTCACTTACTTTCAAATAAAATTATGCCTTTAGAATTTTTAGGAAATTGGTAGATATCAAAACTGATGTGTAAGGGCTGAATTTGGAAATTTGAAATTAAGAGCATCTGAAATTTATGAACTGATGTACATGTGACCTGTCCTTACATCATCAGTGTCTTAGTGGCAGTATATCCTTATTCCTCAGTGAATTTATATTTCAGCATTAATTTTACTTCTGTATAATTTATTTTCAGTACTGGAACTGATCTACTGGAGAGATTTGAAGAAGACAGGGGTTGTGTTTGGTTCCATGCTGTTTGTTTTACTGTCTCTGTCCATCTGTTCTGTCCTCAGTGTCCTGTCTTATCTGTCATTAGCCATACTGTCAGTCACCCTTAGCTTCAGAATTTATAAGAATATCTTAGCTGCAGTGCAGAAATCAGGGGACGCTAACCCATTCAAGTAAGAAAATGCTGAAGCCAAAAAAAAATGGTTATAGTAAACAAATAAAACATACTGGTAAACAAGATGTTACCAATTTTGTTCTCGAGTCATGTCTAACACTGAAAAATCATTACATTTTTTTTTGTTTTACAACCTGGAATATTGCTTAGCACATATGCTGTTGTAATACAAGTACCTACATGTATCTTTGAATAATAGTAAAAAAGACAGCTTTTGCACCAATTGCAATTTAATTATTACTCTACCAAAGGAGTAGAGCCAGGAAGGTCTCAAATCGGCCCGGTATTTTTAGCTCACCTGGACCGAAGGTCCATGTGAGCTATTACCATCACTTGGCGTCCGTCGTCGTCGTCGTCTGTCGTCTGTCGTCGTCGTCGTCTGTTAACAATTTTTCAAAAATCTTCTCCTCTGAAACTACCGAACAGAATTTAATGAAACTTGGTATGAATGATCCTTAGGGTGTCCTGCACCAAACTTGTGTTTTGATTTTTGATCCGTTAAAAGACATGGCCGCTGTTACTAAAAATAGACTAGGGGGGTCAGACTACTGTTTTTGGCTTATAAATCAAAAAGTATAAGAGATAGAGGAAATCTGAGGCCACGCTACTGATTCAGCATCAAAAGCTCTACAAAAGTCTCCATTTGGTCAAAGTTGTCAGATGACCCCTTATAGGGGTTACGGCCCCTTGAAAGTGAAAAATAGCATTTTTTCATGTTTTTGGCCTACAGAATGAAAACTATTGCAGATAGAGATTAGCTGTTGCTTGCTTAAATGTTCAGCTCATTTAACTCTACAAAAGTCTATATATGGTCGAAGTTGTCAGATGACCTCTTATAGGGGTTACGGCCCCTTAAAGGTGAAAAATAGCCATTTTTCATGTTTTTGGCCTACAGAATGAAAACTATTGCAGATAGAGATTAGCTGTTGCTTGCTTAAATGTTTAGCTCATTAAGCTCTACAAAAGTCTCCATAGGGTCGAAGTTGTCAGATAACCCCTTATAGGGGTTACGGCCCCTGAAAAATAGCGTTTTTTCATGTTTTTGTCCTACAGAATGAAAACTATTGCAGATAGAGATTAGCTGTTGCTTGCTTAAATGTTCAGCTCATTTAGCTCTACAAAATTTTCCATAGGGTCGAAGTTGTCAGATGACCCCTTATAGGGGTTTCGGCCCTTGAAAAATAGCGTTTTTTCATGTTTTTGGCCTACAGAATGAAAACTATTGCAAATAGAGATTAGCTGTTGCTTGCTTAAATGTTCAGCTCATTTAGCTCTACAAAATTCTCCATAGGGTCGAAGTTGTCAGATGACCCCTTATAGGGGTTTCGGCCCTTGAAAAATAGCGTTTTTTCATGTTTTTGGCCTACAGAATGAAAACTATTGCAAATAGAGATTAGCTGTTGCTTGCTTAAATGTTCAGCTCATTTAACTCTACAAAAGTCTATATATGGTCGAAGTTGTCAGATGACCTCTTATAGGGGTTACGGCCCCTTAAAGGTGAAAAATAGCCATTTTTCATGTTTTTGGCTTACAGAATGAAAACTATTGCAGATAGAGATTAGCTTTTGCTTGCTTAAATGTTCAGCTCATTAAGCTCTACAAAATTCTCCATAGGGTCGAAGTTGTCAGATGACCCCTTATAGGGGTTACGGCCCCTGAAAAATAGCGATTTTTCATGTTTTTGGCCTACAGAATGAAAACTATTGCAGATAGAGATTAGCTGTTGCTTGCTTAAATGTTCAGCTCATTTAGCTCTACAAAATTCTCCATAGGATCGAAGTTGTCAGGTGACCCCTTTTAGGGGTTACGGCCTCTGAAAAGCGATTTTTCATGTTTTTGGCCTACAGAATGAAAACTATTGCAGATAGAGATTAGCTGTTGCTTGCTTAAATGTTCAGCTCATTTAGCTCTACAAAAGTCTCTATAGGGTCGAAGTTGTCAGATGACTCCTTATAGGGGTTATGGCCCCTTATAGGTGAAAAATGGTGTTTTTGGCCTATAGAATGAAAACTATTGCAGGTAGAGAAAAGCTGTTGCTTGCTTAAATGTTCAGCTCATTTAGCTCTACAAAAGTATAGGGTCAACATCAAGACCAGGTGAGCGATTCAGGCTCCTGGGAGCCTCTTGTTATGAATTTTCAAACTACTTCAATTTTTCGTAAATGAAACTAAAATGCGTTAATGTATAACTGAATTGTTCATATCTATAAGATTTTACAAAATATCTACATCACAGGTCTAGCCTTGACACTTCAAACATGCCCTAAATTGTTAAATTCTTATTTTTTCACACATTTTCACTGTTCTCTCCTCGTATTTTGTCAAAATTAGTATTGGCCACATTTGTCGACCATCGTAACTTTTTTATATTCATTTTATAACATAAAAATATACATTTTTATCATGAAATAATTTTGGTCGAGGGGTGTGGCCATTTTCATAATCATCGATATATACATAAAAATCCAGGGAAAATGCCAGATATCGAGATTTTTTTCAAAATGGACTGACTTTAAGTTCACTGGTTTCCTTGTTGATAAACAATGGAACCAAAAGATATTGCAATTGATAAAATATGAACACCAAATCAGCAATTACAAGCAGATATATTAAAGTTAAATTTTTGGGCCGATTTGGGACCTTCGTGGCTCTACTCCTTTAAATGAATAATTTGGATAGCAACAAAATACTTAACTTGTCACATCTTACAACAGTAATTATCTGTTTAAACCTTGGAGAATAGTTCTTGATCATGTCCTTAAACATATTGGATTTTTCTTTTCTCTCTTATTTAAACAAAGATGACTATAAATCTTGTTCAGAATTGACATGAATGTTTGCTAATGATTTCAGGACCTATCTAGAAATGAACATTGATTTGCCAGAGGATAAAGCACAGCAGGCTGTCAAGACAATCCTGAAACATGTTGGTGGCACCGTCAAAGAACTCAGAAGACTTTTCCTTATTCAAGATATTGTAGATTCTCTGAAGGTAAATGCATAGCTTGAATTCATGTAGTGAAAATCATTTTTGGTGGGCAAAATAATTTATTTGAAATTGTACTCTCAGCAACTACTTATTACAGCCTCTATAATTAGAATACAATGTTAGATCGTGGAATATGATTTCAAGTCAGTAGTTTTCCTGCATCTTGTTAAACAAAGACCAGCCAATAAAATTAATTTGGCAAACTTGAACCTTAACTGTAGAGCATTAATTATATATGTTTCATAAAAAGGATGTAAAATATAACTAATAAACTTTTCCAATTCCAAAGCAATATACAATACCAAAATAACACTTGTTAACACAAACAATTACACATTACCAACACAAGTGACATGTATTGTTATATTAGAGTGAGCTTATATGCTCTAATTTTACAAGGTAAAAATTGCCTGCTAATTTTGTAGTCACACTTTGTTCAGGATCAATATACAGCATTTTTGTTCAGAATTTTTTTTGAAGAAATAGGTCTTAGCAATGGCATAAAGTTTGTTATGAAAGAGGACACTCTCAAAAAGATGAAATGATTTTGACAAAACTGGTTTACAAAATGGTTTCGTGATGTTAAGTACCACTTTTTATAAGAACCATGCAAAAAGCGATTCTTGGGTGGAAAGCCTACACCACTTTATTTTTGATATGTTACTCCTACTAGCACCCTGATTAGATATTTTGTACTCTTTTTCCAAACAAGCGTTGGTCCTGAGAGAGAAAAAATATATAGAATGCATTGGAAAATTGTAGGAAAGGGAGATAACTCTTAAAACTGTCAATAATTTCAATATACAGTACAAACAGGGACTTATTTCTATGATTGTCTTTGAGAGACAGCCATGTCTGACATGTCTCATACCCTGCCTGACCAAAGCAATAAAATTTTTATATCCTGCTGTTTTCATACTCCAAGTGAACAGGAAAAGGGTAATAAATTTGTCACCATGTCACACTTACCTGTAAAATTTTATGAACCTTAATACTTTTTATAAAAGGTTCTGGTTTTTTTTTAAATTGTCTTTAAAAACAAAGTCTAATTTAGTTGAATAATACAAATTTGATTTGACTAAAAATAAATAGACAACTCATTTAATTTATACATTCAAACAAATTCAATAATGAGTAAAACAACTACCCAAATGAAAAAATATTAAAAAAGATTTTTTGAATTTTTATTATATATATATATAACATATTTAATATTTTTTTATCATTATCTAAACCATGTGAAGCTTTTTATATAAAGACAGTCAAGATATAGATATATTGATTAAAGATTAACCATAAACTATTCAAAAAGCTATGGCTGCATTTTCTCAATCACAATTTTTAAACATTTTTTGAAAAATATTTTCTGTTTTATTTTTTTTTATTTACTATCAATGTATTATCATTTTTTTTTATCATTATAACAAAAAAAGTGTTTATTTCGTTTACTTTTTAATATTAATTCATGTCATGGTTTTTATTCTATTACTTGAGGACATAGGTGAATAAGAAAATGGTCATAAATATGTCATATTGTCATATTTACCTGAATGATTTTTTTATAGAAACTTAAAGAATAATTCTTTTAAAAAATAATATCTAAATAAATTGATTGAATATGAAAAATTAATTTCAATAAGAATACATATAGAAAACACATTCATGACATTATATGCATCTACATGTGTACAAATTCAACAAAGTTAAATAAATTTATAAATAAAAAATATTGTAAATTATTTTGTGAATTTCTGATTTTCAACAATATTTAAAAAACAATTACTAAAAATTTTAAAGTCATATTTTCTAAAATCTTTTTTTTATAATTGTTAAAGTGTTACTATTTTATTGAATAATCATTTCAATTAAATTGTAGGATTTATGCATGATCATTTTGCAACCACTTCATGCTGTTTTATTACCCTGTCTCTGAGAGGCAGGTGTCTGATTTCCTGTCTGACATCAAAAGTTAGACACTGTCTCTGAGAGGCATCTTTCACAATAAGTCCCTGTTTGTACTGTATGTAGAAACCATTGTAACAAAATGGCAAAATTTCTCCCAGGACCAGACAGTTATGAGCAAATTGTTATTTATTTCTACTTTTGTATACTTAAAACTATCTTTTGTTAAAAATAAACCACCGTAGCCTTTTTATCGATGAATCATTTTTCTTCAATTTTGCATGATTCTTAGGTGGAGTACTACTTAAGATCTAAATTGAATCTGTTAAAAATAAAACTTAAATAACCTCTTATTATTCATGTGAACAACTTCATGTTACCTTTATAAGCATACAGTACTATTTTTCATGTTATTAATTTATAATTATTTCTTTTTCAGTTTGCTTTGCTGTTGTGGGTCTTTACCTATATTGGATCCTGGTTCAATGGAATGACATTAGTTATCATGGGTATGAATTCGATTTATTTACATATCTTGGCTATGCACCAAGAACATGGTAGCAATGTAAATCAATCTGTCCTTATTTTTGTTGAACACTAAAGTAGTAGAGATCTGAAATCTGACTCAGTGGTAAAAGGAGTACAGAACACCTAAGGGAAATAATTATTAAATATCACTTGAACGTTTTAGTCCGGCACATTTATCCAAAGAAATCTAGCTTCTCAATGATCAAAATATGAAATGTTGAAACTCCATTATGTTCAATGAAATTTTCCCAAGAAACTGATGGTTCGATTTTCTGAAGATTTTGCAATTAGATTTATGTGATTTAAGTACATTTTTTTGTAAATTTGCATGAAAATCAAACGACACAATTTTATTTTAGCCAAAGAATTGGGTACCCCCTTAAGTAAAATTTGAGGATTTGTATATATTTCATGTAGTGCCATCGAAATTTATGAAACAAACTTTGATTTTTTATGACATTCCCTTCATTAGTATTTTAGTCTTTTTCACTAAACATTGTGATAAACATGATAAACTCATGGGCATTGGAGGAATGAAAATGAAATAATAAATGCAAGTTTACAATTAAGCATTTTTGAATTTAATATATTTTTATTTTGAAACGTACACCAAATCGCCATGATTTTTCATTCATACTTATCATGCAGTACAAATCAACAAGAACCACCAAAAATTCATCTTTACCTACTTTATTCAAAGTTTTTAACTATCGTTTCACATTGCAAATGTGAAAATTATATAGCTTTTTTTCATATTAGAAATTTAACATGATCTGTTTTGTTTATTACAGGACTGGTAGCCATATTCACTGTACCAAAAGTATATGAAACTTATCAGGTATAACTGCTTTAAGACTACTTTTCATGTCAGAATGAGACTAGTATAAAAAATGTAATTTAATCCCCACTCATGTAAAAGCCTTGACAACATTATTGCTAAAGGTACCAGTCTTGAAATTTCTTATGCCTTTACTCATTTATACACAGAAAACTGTGATATCAATTTTTTCAGAAATCATTTTCTTGGAATCCACTTCAGAGATTGCTTCTCAAGTGTTGGTATTTTATCATTAGAAGGTCTCATATTACACACCATACTATTGATGAAGAATAAGAATTCCTGTGGGAGATTCAGGCTTCTGGAATGAGAGATTGGGGCTCTTGTAAATGAATTCTTACAATTACTTACTGAAGTTTATTTTTTTCAGGTTCAGATAGATAACTATGTAGGTCTAGCAATGGAACAAATTAATAAAGTACAAGCTCAGTAAGTAAAAAATAGATATAAGATTCATCAAAATAAGATAAACTTTATGCAGTAATTCAGTTTGCCATGAGAAAAACAATGCATATATGGTATATAAAATAGTTAAACAAATAAATTGAGTTGTATAGTGGTAAAAACTTACAAGACCATAATACATGTACATACACATAGTACTAAAAAAAATACAAACTAAAGTTCATTTAGGACAAAATTACACACATGAATTTTTTATTGAATTCATTTTAGTATAAATATGATTTGAACTGCAACTCTGACATGTTAGAAGTTCAAATAATTAATGAAATAGGAATAAGTATAGATATATTATCTCAATTAAAATGAAACATTTTGTCCAAAATTGAAGGCATATTGTCTACAACATTTTTTTTTCAATTTTTGTGTCATTCAGATTGAATGTAATAAAGTAGAATTACAACACACATTTATTGCCTAAAACTTGGTTTATTATACTCGACCATGTTGATTGATTATTTAGACTTCAGATATATTTTAGTCATTTTAATATAGCCATTAATCAGGGTCTATGTCGTTCCAGAAGACTGATAAGGTGAAAAATTAAAACAATTTCAATGTGAACTTTCTAAATCATCATCATAAATTTAATATGAGCAATTACTGTCATTAGCTCACCTGGACCGAAGGTCCATGTGAGCTATTGCCATCACTTGGCGTCCGTCGTCGTCGTCTGTCGTCCGTTAACAATTTTTCAAAAATCTTCTCCTCTGAAACTACTGAACAGAATTTAATGAAACTTGGTATGAATGATCCTTAGGGTGTCCTGCACCAAACTTGTGTTTCGATTTTTGATCTGTCAAAAAACATGGCCACCGTTACTAAAAATAGACCAGGGGGGTCAAAGTACTGTTTTTGGCTTGTAAATCAAAAAGTATAAGAGATAGATGAAATCTGATGCCACGCTGCTGCTTCAGCATCAAAAGTTCTACAAAAGTCTCCATTTGGTCGAAGTTGTCAGATGATCCCTTATAGGGGTTACAGCCCCTGAAAGGTGAAAAATAGCATTTTTTCATGTTTTTGGCTTATAGAAAGAAAACTATTGCAGATAGAGAAAAGCTGTTGCTTTCCTAAATGTTCAGCTCATTTAGCTCTACAAAAGTTTTCATAGGGTCAAAGTTGTCGGATAACCCCTTATAGGGGTTACAGCCCCTAAAAGGCGAAAAATAGTGTTTTTATACCCCGCCACACGAAGTGGCAGGGTATTATGTTATACCCTCAGTTTTTTTCGGTGTCTGTCTGTCTGTCCGTCTGTCCGTCCCCCGAAGGTTTCCGACCAATAACTTGAAAACGCGTCAAAGGAGTTGAATAATATTTTGCACAGCTGTTTAGTACAACAAAATACAGGTCAAGTTCAATTTCCAGCATGATCCAAAAAATAGTTTTCGAGATAGGCCACTTTGAAAAATCAAATTTCATGAAATTTTTAGTTTCCGACCAATAACTTGAAAACGCGTCAAAGGATTTGAATGATATTTTGCACAGCTGTTTAGTACAATAAAATACAGGTCAAGTTTGATTTCCAGTATGATCCAATAAATAGTTTTCGAGATAGGTCACTTTGAAAAATCAAATTTCATGAATTTTTGAGTTTCCGACCAATAACTTGAAAACGCTTCATGGGATTCAAATGATATTTTGTACAGCTATTGAGTAAGACAAAATACAGGTCAAGTTCAATTTCCAGCTTCATCCGAAAAATAGTTTTTGAGAAAGGCCACTTTGAAATCAAATTTTATGAACTTATGATATTATAACGTGGCGGGGTATCATTTAATGTCCCATTACATGCCCTATTTTTTGCCTATAGAATGAAAACTATTGCAGATAGGGAAAAGCTGTTGCTTGCTTAAATGTTCAGCTCATTCAGCTCTACTAAAGTCTTCATAGGGTCGAACTTGTCAGATGACCCCTTATAGGGGTTACAGCCCCTTACAGGCAAAAAATAGTGTTTTTGGTCTATGGAATGAAAACTATTGCAGATAGAGAAAAGCTGTTGCTTGTTTAAATGTTCAGCTCATTTAGCTCTACAAAAGTCTCATTAGGGTCGAAGTTGTCAGATAACCCCTTATAGGGGTTACAGCCCCTTACAGGCGAAAAATAGTGTTTTTTGCCTATAGAATGAAAACTATAGCAGATAGGGAAAAGCTGTTGCTTGCTTACATGTTCAGCTCATTCAGCTCTACAAAAGTCTTCATAGGGTCGAAGTTGTCAGATGACCCCTTATAGGGGTTACAGCCCCTTACAGGCAAAAAATAGTGGTTTTGCAATGAAAACTATTGCAGATAGAGAAAAGCTGTTGCTTGTTTAAATGTTCAGCTCATTTAGCTCTACAAAAGTCTCATTAGGGTCGAAGTTGTCAGATGACCCCTTATAGGGGTTACAGCCATTAAAAGGCGAAAAATGGTGTTTTTTGCCTACAGAATGAAAACTATTGCAGATAGGGAAAAGCTGTTAATTGCTTAAATGTTCAGCTCATTCAGCTCTACAAAAGTCTTCATAGGGTCGAAGTTGTCAGATGACCCCTTATAGGTGTTACAGACCCTTAAAGGTGAAAAAAGGTGTTTTTAGCCTATAGAATGAAAACTATAGCAGATAGAGAAAAGTTGTTGCTTGTTTAAATGTTCAGCTCATTTAGCTCTACAAAAGTCTCATTAGGGTCGAAGTTGTCAGATGACCCCTTATAGGGGTTACAGTCCCTTAAAGAAGAAAAATAGTGTTTTTGGTCTATAGAATGAAAACTATTGCAGATAGAGAAAAGCTTTGGCTCGCTTAAATGTTCAGCTTATTTAGCTCTACAAAGTTTTTCATAGGGTTGACATCAAGACCAGGTGAGCGATTTTGGCTCCTGGGAGCCTCTTGTTTTCGTAATAAAGCAGCTTTGATATTTTTGTTGCCATGTAGATTTCTTCAGGATCTAAAACTTTGAGATTAGATAATTGGCCGCCTGTAAAAACATGTGAGGTTGACAAACAAAGATAAATATAGTGTGCATGCTTAAGGCAGTATTATAGCTCATGTATATGAGTTTTTGTAAAGCTTGACTGAAAATTGTTTCTCGATTTTGACCCCAACTATAATTTTATTGTTTATTAAGAATAGACAAAACAAATATATAATTTAATTATATTTTTATACGACCGCAAAATTTTTGCGATCATATAATGTTATGGCGATGTCGTTGTCGTCGTCTGTAGAAATTTGGTTTCCGTGCGATAACTTGAGTAAATATTGACTGATTGTTATGAAATTTTAATATGATGTTTGTTACCACTAAAGGAAGGTTGGTATTGCATTTAGGGTTTATGGCCCCTACCATTTTACAAAAAGGGCTAAAACGGGTGTACTGACAAAACTGCTGTAGAATGTTTATTATTCATTCGATTTTGAAAATTCTTTTTTCATTGAATTCCTCATTAAATTCTGTCAACTAAATGTGTCAATGGTTTTGATATATATTGCACCGTTACAGTGCTACGGGGGTGCCAAAGAGGGGCCACACCCAAAAAATCAACTTTTTTATTTGTGGTCCGATTTTCAAAATCCTTTTTTTATTGGAATCCTTATAAAAATCCCTGGCTGCGTTTTTCAATCAAATTTGAAATATCTCTTACCTTTTTTGAGATATAAGGGGTCAAAGGGGCAAAAAACGTCATTCTTAAAAGTTTGTAGAGGCAAATAGTTTTACACAAGAAATTTTTTAGTAGTGGAACAGCTAATTGTAATGAAGTTTTAATATGATGATAATATTTGCTAAAGGAAGCTTCTTATTGCATTTGGGGTTTGTGACCTTAGCCATTAAAGAAAAAAGGGGTCAAAAGGGGCTAAAACGGATGTACTGTCAAAACTGCTGTAGAATGTTTATTATTCATTTGATTTTGAAAATTCTTTTTTAATTGAAATCCTCATTAAATTCTGTCAACTAAATGTGTCAATGGTTTTGATATATATTGCACTGTTACATTGGTACATGTACAAGGGGCCAAAGACAGGCCACGCCCCAAAAATCAACTTTTTTATTTGTGGTCCGATTTTCAAAATCTTTTTTTCATTTGAATCCTTGTGAAAATCCCTGCCTGCTTTATTAATCAGATTTGCAACATCTCTTATCATTTACAAGAAATTAGGGGTCAAAGGTGCAAGAATGACTTATGCTTAAGAGCTTTTTTATACGAAAAAACTAAGCCATATGTTATGAAGTTTTAATATAATTATATTTACTTAAGGAAGCTTCTTATTGCATTTTGGGTTTGTGGCCCTTACCATTTTAGAAAAAAAATAAGAAATTAGGGGTCAAAGGGCCAAAAATATCAATATATAAAAAGATTTTTTTCTATCAAATTTCTATGTAAATTTATATGTCTTAATGTATGTTTCAAATTTTCATTTAAAAGTCCACCACAGGATGCATGTGTCAAAAAGCTTTGTAAGTCCACCATGGGCTGCATATGACCAAAGCAATAGACTATCCCTATTGGGCTTCCAACGTACACGGTTTAATTTGTTGCGGTCGTATCATGCTGCGCTCGGCGTAGCTTTTTATTCGTAGATAATATGCCCTTAAATTACATATATCATTATTTTGATATTTTTTTTTCACAGAGTTGTAGCTAAACTTCCTTTCCTCAAAAAGAAGGAAAAGGCCCAGTAAATTTAGAAATTCAACTATAAAATAATCCAGCTTGTAGAACTAATGGATATGTCCTTACTAAAGGAATCTCGAAGACCAATATGACAGTATTTTTACTTCCAGTTGAAGATGCCATTGGTTAACATAAAATTTTTACCAGATTTACCATTTGAATTGAATATTGTTACAGTTATGCAAAAATTATATTTTCGGAACGGAGAAAAAATCAAGTTGTCAGAGAAATGACCAATTCTCATGTTTAATTTATTGTACATTTCATAACCAAGTACATGTATACATGTTGTACCTATTTATTCATTGTAAAGTGTGACTAGTGCTCTTCTTCGTCTTTACATTGCCATCTATTTTATACTGATGTCCTGTGCTTTATTTCTGTATTTAATAACCTTTTTCATGTAGTTCTTAAGCTAGTCTTAAATGTTACTACTTGCCATTTGCTTAGAAGGGTCATTGTTAATAGATATGCTTTTAGCTTCTTGAAGTTTGTTCTACTTATTTATCATTGGTCATAGACCAAATCAATGAATACATGGTTGCAAACCTTAATCGAATTTTCCCCTCAATTCAAAATTTATTTCATATGTTCAGCTGTTCAAATACTTTTAATATATATTGTAAAGTAGTGTTAGAGTTTAAGATATAGCATAGAACTATTAAAAATGTCAATGTGTAAAACACCAAGATGTCTGTCTCGAGCACACTTTCATTATGCGAGATTTGATACACTGTTTGTTTTAAGTCTTTCTTGTATTTTGTAATACTCTGTTTTTGTTAATTTTATGTAAATATGTGTGCATTGTTTCTGTTAAACCTGTTAGAATAATTTAAATTAGGGTCGTCTAATGTTATTTTCTTCTCACTCTTTGAGCTGGATTGTTTTTGCATTTTAATAACATTTTATTTCTTTTTCTATGTTAACTTGATATATTTGAATGAATCACTCTTATCTTGATGTACATTTTACACTTATTTAATGTTCGAACGAGATGATCTCATTGTAAATATACACATTGTAGGTATTGTTTTGAGAGTTTGTAACATTGCCTTTACAACTATAGTTACCCAGCTCTGACATACTCAACAAAATTAAATAATTATGCTTGAAACTTTAAAAAGGATTATGAAATTTAGGTCACAATTGAACTAAAACTATATTTATTTTGGAGGAATTAAGTACAGTTCGTCTACTGCTTGTCTTAAAATCTGGCTGGGATAAATTTTCTATATATACATGTATAAATAGGCAATAACCCAGTGTACTATTTCTTTTGTTATATTCCATTAATATCCCTTCATGGTTTAATTATATAACCAAGTTAAAAAAACAGGGTTTATAGTCTTAAGAAATTCAGTTGTGTTCAGTGTGTAAAAAACATCAAGTGGTTAAGATGTCCCACCAAAACCACAGTACTTAATAAAATTAAGTATCCAAAGATTTTGAGAAACCTTTATCTTATATTTGTTCTATGTGTAATATTTCTCTGTGGCAAATAATAATTTTTAAACTGCTTTATATGGCTCACCATAGCCACTTTAATGAGAACTTCTGAGAAATGTATACACTTGAAGTAGGTTTTGCTCATTCAAGTAGTTATGGCTTGCCATAGATATGTTCACTATTGATAGAGTATTTATTATAATGAAACTATATGTGTATTTTAATGAATTTTTTTGTACAAGTATATATTGTAGTTTCTGTGTAAAATTTAAAGTAATATATTTAAATTTATTAAGCTACTTGCCCAATATGTGTTTAAATCTGTTACCAGTACAATGTAATTATTTTACAAAAATTTGAAATGCTCTTCCATTTAATTTAAGAACTTGGTGTAAAAAAATATTTTTAACCAGATTGGCATGCTGTTTATGGAAAAAAATGTTTTGAATTAAATAGCACACAAAATAGAAAATATTTATAACTCTAGTTTTAGTATGCATTCTATTGGTATCAAAAAGAAGTGTTACAATTATATGTATCATGAAATGCTGTCAGGGTATTTTTTCATTTATAAATGTTTCTTAGAAATTATTAATGCATGAATTTATTTGGTAATGGCAGATGTAAAGAGAATAAAGCTCTTATCCATATTCATTTTAATCTAGATTTCCCTATTTGAAACGGTTTTTTTTAGGGCAAGTCAACATTTTGCTTGTCAGGATTAACTTTCATCAATAATGTCAGTATTTATTACAATATTGGTATTTGTTTTACGTAAATAATTTCGTTGAAAACTAGAAACAAAAAATGTTTTTAAATCAATACTTTAACTAAAATGTAATGTTTTCTGAATAATGAACATTTATTTTATAAGCACATGTATAGCTAAATGATTCCTTCGTAAGCAGTCAACAAATGATGCTTGTTTGTGTAAAATGCCTTAAAATTAAAGAAACTGAATGTTTTGTGATGATTTCTTATTCTTTATAAAGGCTTACATACATGTATTTGTTCAGATATCAAACAAATTTGCTGATGAATTGTATGTAAAAATGTTTTGATGGATACTGTTCTGTTGAAAATCTCCAACTGCAAGAGTTTGTGGCAAAAAGTTGAGTGCTAATTTTCAATTTGGACATCTGGATGTTAGTAGATTTGTCAGATACCATCCCAAGGTTAGTGGTTTCCACCACTATTAAAACTGACAGTCCTGTCAAAAAGAAATGCTCAATACCCACCCTATTATGTCATAAATGGGCTTCTCATGGCACTGTGTCATTCGCAGAGGACTAAGAAGAAAAATTCTCTCAATGAAAATACAACATGCCCACCAAAATTTGTGTGGATTCAATATGCAGCTTGGGACTTCTGTCATTGTAACAAATGAGAGTAATTATTATACCCCCGCAAACAAAGTTTGGGGGGTATATAGGAAACACCCTGTCTGTCTTTTGGTCTGTCCACATAACTCATAAGCATTTCTCCTCCTAAACCACTTCAAGGATTTTGATGAAACTCTACCTGAAGGAAGTACATCATATGTAGATGTGCATGAAGAATTTTCATCGCAATCAGACATCATTCAGGGGAGATAATTGGACTTAGACTTTTTAAATACATTATTCAATGGGAGACCCCTTAAGCACAACTCCTTCTTAACCGCTTGATGGATTTGATGAAACTTAACATCATCTGTAGATGTGCATGAAGATTTTTTTTTGCTCTCGGTTATCATCAAGAGGAGATAACTGGACTTGAGATTTTTTTTAAAGTACAGAGTCCAATATGAAGCAGGGGGTATCCTTTTGTGAGCTTGCTCACAGTATTACTTGTTCTTCCAGGATATCAATTACAACTATAAATTTAAACCAAATATGTCAATGCATAGTTGATATGCTTAAGGTCAGATAAAGGAATAACAGTTCAACTTCATCTGATTGTCTGTTTGACAAAGTTATTGAAATTTGTTACTCTAAAAGTAAATGTGCAGTGATCACAAATACCTGGTATTTAAAATTATATTTGCACATCATATTGTGTAAGAATTTCAGAAATAGGTACTAAAAATTTTGCACTCTATCTGCTCTGGTCTTGTTATATGAAGGGGCTATATTTTTATTTAGATGACCTGGGCCCTATGTTAAACATTTATATCATAATAGTTGGGCAACGGTAAATTTTTTATTTCAAAAAATTGTTAATTCTTTGCTCGGATGATTAATCTTATCCTTTAATCTCAGCTACCTGTTTTACACTTCATTGATTTTTAAAGTTCAATCTAGCTCGTGCGTAAATTTGCCGCCGGTTATCACTTCACTATTGGTTTTCATATGGTTTAGACGTGTAATTATTTACTTATGTTGGTGGTTTATCTGACTTTATGTGTAATTTGTACACAGTTTGACGCGTTGTCGCTGTTTTTCAACTCGTTTACTGGTAATTTCAACTATAATGATGTTCACAAAATGGAAAGAAATCTAAGAAGTACGGAACGAGTCAACTACAAGTTGTTGCACGACGTCGGGAAACTCGAGAAGTCATCTAGTCGTTTTGAAGCAAGCAGCGGAGGTTTAAGTGTGTCGTTGAATGAAGATTTGCCTTTTTCGGTTGGAGTGTTTTCGCCCGTTGCCCAGATGTCAGATAAAGAGATGGAGAATGCGACTGGAAATGATGATTTGTCGGTCTTACTTACGGAGCTCGAATCTGTTAAGAAGGAAAAAGAAGAATTGCAGGCGAGACTAAGGCGACAGGAGCTTTTAGACGAAATCCAGAAGGAAAAACGGGAGTTGGAGGCATTAAAGTCGGGAGTGTCTGGAGGTAGAGGAAAGCCGGACGAAAAAGCTTCTGGATCTTCGGAGAGAAAAGCAGCCAGAAAATCAGGTAATTTAAGAGTTAAAACAGACATTAAATAAACGATTTGCGATCAGATAAAAAGTTATTAAAAACTGTCCATAAGCAATTAAAAGCTTTAAACGTTATTGCTTCAAGTTCTGAAAGTGATGAGACCGATACCTCTAGTTCTGAAGAATCTAGTGATTTTGAAAGTCCAAAAGTTAAGCATGGTAAAAAGAAAGGTCAAAAGAAGAGGTCCGGTTTATCAGTTTTGTCCAAACAAAAAACATTATATCCGCAAGAATGTCCACAGTCAAGGTTACAGCTTGAATATTCTAACAAAGCAATTAGGTTTGATGACTTGAAATATCACCAGTTTGTTGCAGGAGAGATGGAAATTATAGTGGCTTGTACAGACAAAATTGAGAAAAATGGTAGACTAAATTTGTTAAAGAAAATTTCTTATTATTATGAATTGTATGATTGGAAAGCTTTGTTACAGTTTTATGCTGCATGGATTCGGCGGGTGGAATCAGGACAGAGCTCATGGGCTGATGACACGGCTGATATTGAAACTCCTTTGCTGGCTTCAGCCGTAAGGTCCAGGCAGTTTAAAACTAACAAAGCTTCTGTTTCTAAAAATCCTACAGTTTGGTTTTGCTCAGACTATCAGAAAAAGAAATGTTCGTTTCCCGCTTCGCATGATAAGGTTATTAAGGGTGTGACAAGGTATGTGCAACATATTTGTGCTAGTTGTCTTCTTAAAGATAATAAGCATCTGCCACATTCTGAGTTAGATCCTTCGTGTCCTAATCATGAATTGTGACTAGCCGACAGTAGCAAGTCTAATTGTTCGATTTCGGAGTTAAATGTGAATAGTTGTGACTTAAACTGTAGGATTTGTTCAAATAAAAAAATATTTGACAATATTTTAAGTATTGGAGGTATTGAAAAAATGTTAGAAATACATAAACAGGTAGTAAATTCTAAGATGCCCAATGTGTTTGGTTGTAAAATACCAGTATATTCAAAATTGAATATAAATTTCTTTAAACAGATGTTAGAGAATTATATTGATAAGGATGTTTCTAATTTTTTAGAGTTTGGTTTCCCATTAAGTTGCGACGGTCATTGTACGGGGCTTTCTGAGGAAAAAAATCATGCTGGTGCGCGTCAATATCCCAATGAAATGGTTGAATATTTAGAAAAGGAATGTTCATATGGTAGTATCATAGGGCCATTTTTTGAAAATCCGTTTTGCACAAACATGGTTATTTCTCCTTTGAACTCTGTACCAAAGAAAGATAGTGAGGAGCGTAGGGTTATCTTGGATTTGAGTTTTGGTGAGTTTTCTGAGTCTGTTAACGGACATATCTCGAAGGATTTTTATTTAGGCAATCCGATAAAGGTTTCTTACCCATCTATTGACTCACTTGTGGAATTAATTAGGATAAAAGGCCGAGGCTGCATGTGCTTTAAACGTGACTTAAAGCGTGCTTATCGGCAAATTCCTATTTGCCCAGGTGACTGGCATTTAGTTGGGTTTTCATGGCGGAATCATTTATTTTTTGATAGGGTCCTGTCCATGGGTTTAAGGTCTGCTGCATACATTTGTCAAAGGGTGACAAATGCGGTTTCTTTCATGATGTTTCATCATTTTGGTTTCCAAGTTATAAACTATTTGGATGATTTTGCTGGATGTGAATCGCCAGAGTTGGCAATGGTTGCTTATGAAAAGCTTGGTGAGGTTTTGAGGAGTTGTGGGATAGAGGAGTCAGTTAATAAGGCTTGCCCACCTTCTACATGTATGGTTTTTCTTGGTATTTTAGTGGATACGGTTCGGTGCACATTATCCATTACAGGTGATAGATTAGAGGAGATCATGCGGTTGGTTCAAGTTTGGTTATCTAAAATTAGTTGTTCTTTAAAGGAGTTGCAGTCTTTGCTTGGTAAGTTGCGCTTCGTAAGTTCGTGTGTTCGTCCAGGAAGGTTGTTTGTTTCAAGGTTGTTAGTTTGGTTAAGGAGTTTTCATGGTGAAAATACATGTAAGAGAATTCCTAAGTATGTAAGGTTGGATTTGTTGTG
This sequence comes from Arcuatula senhousia, assembly GCA_963971305.1. Lineage (NCBI taxonomy): Eukaryota > Metazoa > Mollusca > Bivalvia > Mytilida > Mytilidae > Arcuatula > Arcuatula senhousia. The sequence continues at coordinate 56,008,839 of OZ020304.1, forward strand.
GTGGGACAAATATCTTCCTTCTTATAATGGAGTTTCTATGATGTTTTTGCGTGAGTGGAATGTCCCAGATCATGTGCTTTCATGTGATTCTACTTTGGTAGGCTGTGGAGGAATTTGTGGTAAGGAATATTTTCACATTGTATTTCCAAACTTTGTAAAAAGGCGTGGTTTGCACATTAATGCACTTGAACTTTTGTGTGTTGTTGTCAGTCTCAAGTTGTGGGCGCAAGAACTTAGAGGTTTGAAGATTGTTATTTTTTGTGATAATTTGTCATCGGTGTCGGTTATTAATTCAGGTGCTTGTCGAAACACTTTTATGCAGTCTTGTTTGAGAGAGATCTGTTTTCTTGCGGCTACTTATGAATTTGAGATAAAAGCTCGACAGTTGAGTTCGTCTGAAAATCGAGTTGCGGACTTACTTTCCAGGTGGGATTTAGATTCCTCTATTCGGGAGGAATTTCTCTCTAAGGCAGTTGAGAATGGTTGGTCTGAGGTTGAAGTTGCTGCAGAATTATTTCAGTTTTCCGCTCCTTGGTAAGGTATAAGTTTGACAAATTTTAAATTTTTCTTTTTTTTGTAGATAGTGATCATGATTTATTAATTTTAAGAAGACAGACAGAAAAATCTAAGAAGGCTGCTTTTGCGGATGGCACTCATAAGAATTTGAAAGTGCAATTTGTTTCGTATTTTTTATTTTGTAATTATTTCAAATTAACTCCTTTACCTACTTCTGTTAATACCATTTGTTTGTATGCTGAATTTTTAAGTAGAAGTTTTCGAACTGTCAATTCCATTCAAAATTATATCAGTGGCGTTAAGACGTTACATTTATTATTAGGTTTTGAATTTCCTTCGGATAACTGGTTTTTGGTTAAGTTAATGTACCGCGGTTTGGCTCGTCTTAACCCACATACTCCTCATCGAGCATTGCCTATTACTCCTGAAATTTTGATTAATATGCATCATTATTTAGATTTATCTTGTCCTGCTGATGTAACCTATTGGTGTTGTTTTTTATTTGCCTTTTTTCTTATGGTTAGGAAATCTAATTTAGTACCTAATTCGGTTAAAAGTTTTGATCCTAAAAAGCAGCTTTGTAGAGATAACATTCAAGTTTTTTCTGATCACTTAATAGTAAATATATTTTGGTCGAAAACTATACAATTTGGCAATCGTAAATTAGATATTCCTTTGGTTAAGATACCAGATTCAGTGTTATGTCCCTATTCAGCTTACGTTCACATGTGTGATCTAGTCCCCGCAAATGGCGATTCACCAGCATTTTTGATTTCACATAAGAAAGGAAATTGTGCGTTAACTTATTCTCAATTTCAAAACAAACTACGTTCGATACTGTCTAGATGTGGCTTGGATGCCTCGCTTTTTTCAACGCATTCCTTTCGAAGAGGGGGAGCAAGCTGGGCTTTTCATAGTGGGGTACCTTCGGAATTGATTCAAGTTCATGGGGATTGGCGTAGCGATGCGTATAAAATTTATTTGGAGTTTGATTTTGAGGATAAGTTGTCAATTTCCCGTTCAATGGCCGCTAATATTTTGAAATAATTTTTTCAGATAATGCATACAGGACTAAGAAGGTTTTATTATTATCAGATTCTGTATGCAAGTCTATGGACAATATTCGTGGTCTGGATCTTGAGTGTGTATCTGGTGCTAACATTCACTCTCTCCATACTTTTGTAAAGAACAATAAAACACGTGTGATTGAATACTCACATTTATTATTGCATGGCGGCACTAATGACATTGGGAATGGACTTTCTTGTCATTTAATTTTACAATATTATGATAATTTTTTATATTTAATTCGGCATAATTGCCCCTTGGTGAAAATCATTGTGTCATCTATTTTACCTAGACCTAGAGATTTCAATATCACTAAGAATATTGTCATAGATGTCAATAAGAAGTTAGCTTGTTTGTCATTGAAATATAACGTTATGTTTGTAAAGTCTTTTAAACACTTTGTTCAACAACCAGGTTCATTGTATAAGAAAAAATGTTTTCATAATGATGGCTTACATTTGAGTAAATTAGGCAATTCTGTACTAAGAAATTTTTTTATTGGTGTTGTAAATCATTTATCTTGAATACGATGCTTTGTGGTTTTTTTTTCTTTTTATTTGCAGAAGATGATGGTCAAGAAGGCTGTGCTAGACCGTTACTTCTTTTGGATGAATATCTATGAATCTTTATTAATTCATAGGATTCTCTAACCTTAGAGTTGGTCAGGTATGTTGTTTCATTTTATGTAATTCTAACTTAATAATTTTTCACTTAATAGTGGCCGTTGGTTTGGAGCCATTTATTTATTTTCTTTGGACAGTTTATTTTGAAATATTTATGAACTTTAATTAATCAATTTGTATATATTTATTATTAATGTTGAATTTATTATTTTGCCAAAATATGATTATCAAATTGAATTTGTTTGTTTTTGTTTCCGGCCAATTTATTCACAAGCATGAGAATTGGTAAATTTTTTATTTCAAAAAATTGTTAATTCTTTGCTCGGATGATTAATCTTATCCTTTAATCTCAGCTACCTGTTTTACACTTCATTGATTTTTAAAGTTCAATCTAGCTCGTGCGTAAATTTGCCGCCGGTTATCACTTCACTATTGGTTTTCATATGGTTTAGACGTGTAATTATTTACCCTCCCACCCACCCATTTTTTAGCTCACCTGACCCGAAGGGTCATGTGAGCTATTGTCATCGTTAAGCGTCCGTCGTCCGTCCGTCGTCCGTCGTCCGTCGTCTGTCGTCCGTTAACTTTTCTTCAAAGATCTTCTTCTCTGAAACCACTAAAGGGATTGCATTGATACTTGGTATACATGATCTTTAGGATGTCCTCTACCAAGTTTGTGAATTATATACATGTCGACCAACCAAGATGGCCGCCGTTGCTAAAAATAGAACAGGGGGGTCAGACCATTGTTTTCGGCTTATAACTCAAAAAGTATAAGAGATAAAGAAAATCTGAAGCAACCTTCCTTGTTCAGCATCAAAAGCTCTACGAATCTCTCCATTGAGTCGAAATTGTGAAACAACTCCTTATAGGAGTTATTGCCCTTTAATCATCAAATTTGACCATTTTTGCAGTTTTTGGACAATATCTTGAAAACTGTTAGAGCTAGAGGAAAAGTTAGCATTGCAGAATTGTTTAGCTCATTGAGATCTACAAAAATGATTTCAGGGTCTAAATTGTCAGATCAGCCGTTTAAGAGTTATTCCCCTTTAACTGTTTTTTCCATGAATTTACACTGATTTTCAAAAATCTTCTTCTCTAAAACTACTAAAGGGATTGCATTGATACTTGGTATACATGATCTTTAGGATGTCCTCTACCAAGTTTGTGAATTATATACATGTCGACCAACCAACATGGCCGCCTTTGCTAAAAATAGAATAGGGGGGTCAGACCATTGTTTTTGGCTTATAACTCAAAAAGTATAAAAGATAGAGAAAATCCGAAGCAACCTTCCTTGTTCAGCATCAAAAGCTCTATGAATCTCTCCATTGAGTCAAAGTTGTGAAACGACTCCTTTTAGGAGTTATTGCCCTTTAATCATCAAAATTGACCATTTTTGCAGTTTTTGGACAATATCTTGAAAACCGTTAGAGCTAGAGGACAAGTTAGCATTGCAGAATTGTTTAGTTCATTGAGATCTACAAAAATGAATGCATGGTCTAAATTGTCAGATCAGCCGTTTAAGAGTTATTCCCCTTTAACTGTTTTTTTCCATTAATTTACACTGATTTCAAAAATCTTCTTCTCTTAAACCACTGAAGGGATTGCATTGATACTTGGTATACATGATCTTTAGGATGTCTTCTACCAAGTTTGTGAATTATATACATGTCAACCAACCAACATGGCCGCCGTTGCTAAAAATAGAACAGGGGGGTCAAACCATTGTTTTTGGCTTATAACTCAAAAAGTATAAGAGATAAAGAAAATTGGAAGCAAATTTGTTTGTTCAGCATCAAAAGGTCCTTACAGTAGTTATTGCCCTTTAACTGTTTTTTCTATTAATTTAAACTGATTTCCAAAAATCTTCTCTGAAACCACTGAAAGGATTGTTTTGCAACTTTGTATACTTGAAAGTTTGTGAAATTTATTCAAACTTTGGCATAAGAGATCAGGTGAGCGATTCAGGCTCCTGGGAGCCTCTAGTTTCTTAATTTTATAATTTGGTAATAATCAGAATTTAGTCTTTTTCAGAATGTGTGTTATATTGATGATGTTGACCATATGATATTGATGGAGCCATTTATTTATTTTCTTTGGACAGTTTATTTTGAAATATTTATGAACTTTAATTAATCAATTTGTATATATTTATTATTAATGTTGAATTTATTATTTTGCCAAAATATGATTATCAAATTGAATTTGTTTGTTTTTGTTTCCGGCCAATTTATTCACAAGCATGAGAATTAGATAATAATGAGTTGTGGCAAACGTGAATACCACTCAAAATGAAATAAAGAAAAAATGAAAACATTGAACAGCCTTCATTATGACCAATCTGTCTTATTTAGACATAGAAAAACTAACAAAGACAACAAGATCCCTTACATTTGAAATGTTGATGGACTCAACCTCTCCTTATTGATAACCCTCATCAGGTATTCAACCAGACAGACCCAAAGAAAGGAAAATAAGACCTAATAAAAGACCCATGGAGATACTGCTTAAGAATTTAATGTTATAACATGCAGTGCCTTCTAATGAAACGATATGAACTGTGTTGACTAACCAAAAAGGGTATTTGATGGGGAAAAAAATGGAACTTTGAAACAAAAATTATCTTAGCCAATACAGTCAACTCCAACCTTTCCATCCTATCTTCAATTAGGTGACAAGTTTTTATCTAGACATGCTGTTATTATCCATAACAAGCAAAGAAGTACCGATAGAGCATTCAGAAATTCACAAAGCCAAAAGAAAATGCAGTTGACACAAATGATATCAATACATAAAAACGTACAAAAAACCCAACAAATCTGCAATCATTAGGGCGATCTTGCGAATGAACTCTGGTGCTTTCCGATTTCCTGTTCATCGAATATAAGTAATATTCGTGAACTGCAATGCTCTCTGGTTGTTGGTGAGGCTTGCTTAGGGTATATCGATATATAGGATATTCACATATTTATACCCCTGCTTCCGTCCGTCCGCAACATAACTTTCATAACAGTTTTCTCAGCAATTACATGTCACAGTGCGGTCACACTAATTAGCGCCCGGGGAGGGATTTAGCGCCCGGGGAAATATTTAGCGCCCGGGAACAGATTTAGCGCCCGGGGAATGCATCTTCATTTATTATACGAAGGTTGATCAAACCATTTAGAAAAAATAGCCATCTGCATATTTGCACATTCAACACATCCATTTTTTTGCAAAAAAAAAAAAAAAACACACACACACACACACAAAACTAAGTAACCTTTCAAGGTTATTTTCAATAATGAAAAAAACATATATAAAAACTAACATATAATACTTCTTAAAGATTTAACATGCCATCAAATTATATTGTCCAAAGGCACTCATTTTTTAAATGATGAATGAACAACCAATATCAAGATCCTAGCCTTAGTCATTTGCAGTGTTACTTAGATGCTTTACCGGGTGCACAAATTAGCGGAAACAATCTTTGTTTGGATCTGATGAGGAAAAAGCCAAACACTGTCAAAGGAGGAAATAATCAACAATCATAATTCTGTCATTTCTTCCTTTGGCATTTCTGTTGACAAAAAGAACGACGATGTTCCATCCTTGTATTGGATTCCAAAGTTACAAGCAACGATTTATTGCTGGGTCATCCAAATGTACAACTAAGCCTCTTTCAGTTTTGTTAACATCAATATTGACGGCAATAAAATCAAGCCTTCAAAAGTATTTCGATTGTTGTTACTCTAGAAATGGTGTCAATCAAATGTGGATTCTCAAAAATTCTAAAGAACTGATAGAAAATATCCATTCTAAGTCATTTTCATCATGTAATAGCATTAAAACGTTTGATTTCTCTACATTATATACTTCAATTCCACATTCACAATTAAAATCTCGTTTGGCACAGCTGATTAAACGTAGCTTTATCAAAAAGAACGGAAAACGCAGGTACAAGTATTTAGTAGTCGGTTATAAAAAGACTTATGCTTGTATACAAATACGGGATTTCTATCTCTCAGATGAGCACAGATGTTGGTTTGACATAGAGTTTTGTAATGTCATCCTTTCCGGATTTGACCAACACTTAATCGATCTTTGGCAACGTGACGGGTGTGCTATAGCAAACAGGAACTGCTTACTCTTCTGGAGCACCTGAGTTTACTCTCGTTTCGACTTGAGTTCGCGTTGCTGAATGCGGTTTTGTTGTTATGTATGTGTGTGTTTTATGTTATGTGGTTTGTTTTGTTGTGATGATTTTTTGTCTGCCGGTTTTGTCCTTGTCTTTACGGTTTTATGATACTGATAACCCCTTTTGTACACCTTTGCTTCTTGTATCTTTTTTATCTTACTCATTTAAAACATATTCAGCTCTTACATATTCTCTTAAAAGTAAGTCATGTTCTAATCATCAAATTCTTGGATTTTAACGCACAGTTCGTTTTTTCTTTTTCTTTTTATAGTTTTTAATTTAGTCCATTGTTGTAATATATAGACAACATTGTGAAATAAAGGTAAAAATTTTGTATGCATAATTCATTTTTTATCAACCCAATCTATATTCTAAAAAGTTTCCCCGGGCGCTAAATCTGTTCCCGGGCGCTATTTAGTACTCCCCGGGCGCTAAATATTTCCCCCGGGCGCTAAATCCTTCCCCGGGCGCTCCCGGGCGCTAATTAGTGCGACCCGTCACAGTGGCTTTCCGAATACCTGTTAATCGAATATAAGTAATATTCGTGAACTGCAACGCTCTCTGGTTGTTGGACAGGCTTTTTTAGGGTATATTGATATATAGGATATTCACATATTTATACCCCTGCTTCGTAACAGTTTTCTCAGCTACATGCCACAGTGGCTTTCCGAATACCTGTTAATCGAATATAAGTTATATTTGTTAACTGCAACGCTCTCTGGTTGTTGGACAGGCTTGTTTAGGGTATATTGACATATAGGATATTCACATATTTATACCCCTGCTTCGAAGAAGAGGGGGTATACTGGTTTACCTCTGTTCTTCCGGCGGTCCGCAACATAACATTCGTAACAGGTCACAGACTAAAAAAAACACGCTATTTTCCATATGTTACTACTTGAGGATAAACAGTAAAAGCAGTTTACAAAATTTCACCCTTTCATCATGCATTTTTGGGGGAAAACTGTGACGAAAAACTTCACATGCATGTCAGCTATGTGCACTATAAACCTTACATGTATATTAAGAAACAATTTACAAATGTTTTGAAAGAAAGAGATGCGTCTAAGAAATGTGTTGAGAATTAGGAGCATAAAATCGCGATAAAGTGTATAGTAATGCATCCTGTTGTTGCTGAACTTTTCTTTGTTACTAAACTGAGAGGGGGTATAGATTTTTTATAAAAGTTTTGAAAGAAAAATCACTTGTTGGAAGAAAACTGTTGCTTCAATATCAAGCTTTATAGTCGGTGTTTATACAGTTTATATTGTCGATAAAGACAAGCATCGTGATTGATGATTTTAAAAGCCCGTAACTTTTGCAATACCCTCCAAATCGTTCTATCATATATAGTAGTACTGTGTTATATGTAGTTACATGTACCAGTATATAAATGCTTAATAGTTTAAATGTAAAACTATATCACATGACCTATAGCTAAGCACATGATAAGAACATGTCTTCCAAAATAAAATGTTTTGGTTTTTAAAATTATTGACTTTATTCTACTGTTTACGATATATACATTCTCGAAAAAGACCATTCAATGTTCTATGGAATGTTCCATCTGAGATTTGTTCTACAAAATGGAAAGTTCGTATTCCACTGCCAAAATTCAACATTAGAGCTAATGACAATGATTCATTTTTCGGAGATGTTGTCAATATTTTCTACGAACCAACACCCGGATTGTATCCTCACATTTTACCGAATGGGACCTTTGTTAACGGAGGCTTACCACAGGTATGATATTGCACACAAACCCATGCATGCATTTTACCTGCTCAAACTACCTGCATGCAGTTAGTGTCATAACTAATCCGCTTACAAGAACAAGAGGGTCTATCAAACCACTTCTAACGTATAAAATCTCAATTCAAATATAATAATGATAATGATATTAGGGTTAACAAATATCTTCAATCAATGTAAGTTGCAAAGGGTTACTTCAACCACAACCAGATAATATAAGGTAAGTCAAAACCAGCTTCCGGTTCGTTGTGGTTGAAGTAACCCTTTGCAACTTAATGTTCATTGATTGGAGATATTTGTTAACCCTAATATCATTATTTTGAGTCAGCATTTTATTTGAATTGCTGCAGATTGTGACATTGTCCTCCTAGAAGTTTTTATACGTTATATTATCTTTATGTCCCGATGATGGCTGCAATATCGCCGACGGGACATTAAACAACTAAATAACTATAAAATAACCTTATATTATCTTGAATTAAAAACGACATTTTCAAGAAACCTCTTTATGCACGGTCAGATTACTTCCATCGTTGCTCTACTCTTTAAAACGGTATTGAATAGAGTCAAGAATATGAGCTGAAGGGGCAACTTAATTTTTATTTTTGTATACTGAATTGGTTTTGATCCCATAAAAAACGACGACGACGTTTCTTATACGGATTCTTTTTTATAAAGAATTGGAACAGTCGCACAAGAGAGCTGATCCCCTCCCCGTTGCATTAAAATGAAATTCAAGGTGACCTAAATCTAGAACCAAAACTATAACCTGTGTCATTCATGCAGAAAATGTAGGTCAATATGACCTTATTTTGTTATGGATGCTGATTACTATCTAAGATGTACCAACTAACCTAATATCATCTCTTATAGTTGATGAGATGTGGGCTTTAACAAAAAAAATAACCTGAGTCATTCATTTAGAAAATGTAGATCAAGGTGACCTTATTTTGGGACGGATGGTGGTTACTTTCCGAGATGTAGCCACTGACATAACATTATTCCTCTACCACTTGCGGTTGCTGAGATATGGACGTCCTAAACCAAAACTTTATACAAAATGTACCGATTTATTCATGTCGAAAATGTAGGTCAATGTGACCTAATTTTGGTAGGTTGCTTGTTACTATCCTAGATGATGTACTCACTGAACAAACACTAGTAGTTACAGATATTGACTTTATCTAAAACTTTAACCCCATTCATGCAGAAAATGTAGATCAGGGTGACATTATTTGGGTACGGATGCTGGTTACTTTCTAAGTTATACCCACTGACCCAATATCACCTTTTTATCACCTGCAGTTGCTGAGATATAGACCTTAACCAAAACTTTAACCTGAGTCATGCATGCAGAAAAATAAGTCAATGTGACCTAATTTTGTTACTGATGCTGACTACCATCACTGACCAAATATAACCCCTCTATGTTATGATTTTAGTTCCTAAATTATTGACAAAACAAAAAGCCACTATGTATGTACGAACGAACGAACCAAATGCTATATCCCCTCCCCAACTCTTTTGGGCTTGGGGATAATTAAGCTTTCACATGTTTCATGAATTCACATAACTATTGATTCCATTCATTTATTTGAACAATGGAATGACATACATTAAACTATAAGTAATTAATGATTATCAAAGGTTACGAGTAGAGTCAAAATATTTTAACAGAGGGTTAACCTGACGACACATTTGAGGAAGGCAGCATTGGACATCAAAAAGACAATAGGAAATGAAAGCTTTAGAGGTGTTGCCGTTATCGACTGGGAAAGCTGGGTTCCAATATTTGATCGAAACGAGTATGACGTGAAACAGAGAGTTTATGTTGAGGTGTCAGAATATTTTGTTCGCAAACAGCATCCGGACTGGAACACTAGTAGGGTGAAAGATGAAGCAAGAAAGGAATTCCAATCAAGTGCAAGGTATCTGTTACCATGATAACGCAATACATGTATACAAAGTACCAAACACAGTACCAATAAAACGGTTAGATTTATTGTGATTTTGGTAGGCATCATTTTGAATAAAAAGAAAATCAATAAAAATTTGCAATGGACCCTTTCGAATTTTGATGTATTTGCAATGGACCCTTTTGGATTTTGATGTATTTGCAATGGACCCTTTTGGATTTTGATGTATACTAAGCATCCTCGGTCAAAAGTTATCATTTTGCAACCTTTGTTATAGAAAAAGGGTATTGAGCTTACAATTATCGCTTTAATACGTTGCTTTTTTTGACTAATTGAAGATAAGAAAAAGTGGTTTAGTGAAGAATATCCTGATTTAAGAAAGGAAAAGTCTTGTAAATTAATGAAACAATTTAATATAGTCTTTTGGTGTGGTCTATACATATTTTTTATCGACCCAAGAAAAACTGTATAGACTGATGACAATGTTTGTGTGCTTTTGCTCTTCTTGTATCTTTTAATTTTGCTCTTTTTGTATCTTTTAATTTTGCTCTTCTTGTATCTTTTAAGTTTGCTCTTCTTGTATCTTTTAAGTTTGCTCTTCTTGTATCTTTTAAGTTTGCTCTTCTTGTATCTTTTAAGTTTGCTCTTCTTGTATCTTTTAAGTTTGCTCTTCTTGTATCCTTTAATTTTGCTCTTCATACAGGAAATTGATGCAGCAAACTGTTGAGATAGGTCATAAGATACGACCCGGAGGTCAATGGGGGTTTTACGGATTTCCAAGGTGTTATAACTATGTAAAAGGACACGAAATCTGTTCAAATACGACCAAGGAATACAATGACGAGTAAGCATAGAAATATCCTGATAATGTTTCAAACTTGAGGCAGTATTTATATACCATTACCTGCACCTTCATTGAGGACCAGGTAGTGCGAACCAAGAATGTAAATGGTTGCTATCAACATCATCTAACTTGTAAAAATTCCGATCTACGCGAATACCATATATGCCTGCTTGCTATCAACTGCACATGTCGATAGCAACCAGAAAAAAATGTAATAGCATCTATCTATTATTGCTGTTATTAGCAATTAGATATTTTATCGTATTGCACAAGGTCACCAATGATCTTTTTTTCTACAGATTTGCGACTTACTATTTTACCCTTGATTTGAAACGATTCTCTATACTGCATCTAAATCTTGATCATGATTGTGTACGAACAAAAGAGTATATTTATGACAAATTGGGAACATTTTTAGCTTTTAATTTTGTCCAAAATTTTATTTTCTTCGACTCTATAAATATTTTGAAAATGTATAAACATCAAAGTGTGTAATCAATCAAAAACATTGTAAAAAAGAGCAGACGAACAATATATACATAGTAACAAATCAGAGAAATGAAAACCCTAAAGAGTACAGGCATTTCGAAAGAAATGGTGGCCAGAACTATAGAATCGTTGTGTTCTATTGTATATATATACTAATTCGGAAGGTCACTAAATTTATAATTCTTTATTGCTTTAGTCAAATCTTATGATTTTATAGGTCTATATATATTTATCACGTTCAAGTTTAAATTCTAATATATTTCATCTTTTAAGGTTATGTTGGATTTTCAATACAAGTTCGGTGCTATATCCCTCAATATATTTAAATCATAGTTGGGGTACACCGGATGACAGACGATTAAGAGTTAAAGGAATACTCAATGAAGCTTTAAGAGTGAAGAGAACATGCAATCGGTCAACTCAAAGTATCTATGCATATTCTCGCTTCAGATACTCAGATACCGAACAATTCTACACAAAAGTAAGTTAAAGGATGGGTATTTTTTTCAGTATTCAATGTTTAGTCTTTATTTAACATTTAAAAAATCGTTTGTTCCGTTTTCAAGGGTGAACGTCCATGTGACCAATTTTCAGACTCTCTCTTGAAATGTTTTGCGAGAAAGGTTTCAAGAAAACGATGCTATTCCTTTGGAATGAACGAAAAATGGTTGCTAATGCACGTTAAAGACCCATTAGGCTTATACTCAGTCTTACCGTACTGCGCAAAGGCGGTTGCTATTCTTTTAAAGGCCATAATCGCAATTTGCATGCGAACGCAGGATACAAACTAGAGAGGATAAGCATAAGCAAGTGGCTTGTTTAAGCATAAGCAAGTGGCTTGTTTTCCCATTTGGTATAAATTTTAACTTTTTTTGACAAAACAGGAAAGTTAACGATTAAACAGAAACAAAAAAAACCTGCACAACCTATAAAGTACTGGATACATTGCTTCATATTATTGTTCTTTTCTCTTTAAATGTTGTATTATACTCATGCTGCCCCTTGTTGGGCCCTTGATTGGAAAATAAAATATGTTCTATGTTCTATATATCGGTGTCGTGATTCTTTGATTGTTTGCCTAGGTGCATTTATAAAATCCCTTAATAGATAAATGACTTATGTCCTAAATTGTTTTATTTGAATATTTTTTCTAAATTTTGTAGACTGCTTTGGAGAATACTATAAGGCAAGCTTTTGATTCAAACCTTGATGGAGTCGTATTATGGGACTCAACTAAGAACTTTCAAAGTGAAGATGATTGTGTGTTGATTCGAAGTTATGTTTTATTTAGTCTTGGACCATTTGTTCGCATACTAACCGAAATCTAGTATGTCAACTAGCGTTTGTCTCTGCATGATAATAAAAACAATGCCCCGGTGTTTCTGGGTTTTTGAAACAAGAATGCATTTTACTAGAAAAAAAAGTAATTTATGTTTAACTCATGTAAATCCGAACATGTATTGGCTCTGATTTAATCCCGTATACCGGTATATCGTTTTACTGAAGGATCGCATAACGCCGCTACAGAAGCAAGTTAGTGCTAAACAAGAGGTTCCTTCCAATAATTGCCTAATTATTCGTTTGACATGTCTTGCCCAAGATTGAAAAAAAAACTTGTGATCTCATTGGCCTGCACTAGTACGCCAGTCCCAGTCATATTGTATTTCAGAAGTTAGCTATAGAAGCAGAGGTACCAAAGAAAGGGGGAAAGAAAATTATGTGGAAAATTAAACTTCTTAACTCCGAAGCGATGAATGACATTGGTACATGAAATCGATCACAAAAAAACAAAAACAAAAACAAAAACAAACCACATAACAAACAGAAAAAACATTAAGTGCAACGTGAACCTAATTATAGAAATGAGAGTGATCGCAGGTGCCCCCAGGCTGGGGGAGTAAGCAGGAATAAGCAGTTCCTGCTTATCCTGCTTATTACAAGACACCAGTCGCACTGTCAATTGCCAACGATCGATTCAATGTGTCAAATCCGGCCGGTATGGGATGACAATACTAAATTTCAATGTCATCTGCGATAGAAATCACGTATTTGTCTACAAGTACATGATGTCCTTCCGTGAAATTTCTTGAGTGACGACATCAATCGCAGAACAACGTAACCCAGTGTTAGCAATTTCCCTGACAGACATGATACTCTATGTCAACCAATAGTTCCTACAAGCCCTTGAATAACGATACGTATACTTTACGGGATACTTTATAACTGGGATGGAAAGGATGTTGCTACACAAAAAGGGAAAGATGATCGATACCATCACGCTTGTCAGAGATGTATACATGCAAAGCCTCCCGCAAAGCCTTCTATGCGTACCGAATTTGAGATATAAATCCAAATTTGAAGTGGACCTCCTAGAATCTGCAGTGTCCTTTATCTCAAGCTCCTGGGGATATACGAAATGTAAATATTCATTAAAATAGGGATTATTTACAGCAAAAGGGCATCATAAATACAACGAATTGTGAGATTAAAGGGTACAACAAGCCGATGTGATATTTTTTAAAGAAATTAAGAAACTAATCGGCAAGCACAATTCGTACTCACTGGGGTCAAAATTGTCTGCCGAAAAAAACACATCCACCAGATGTACAAATAATAATGTTGTCGGTAAGAAAGTTGAGCATCGTTTCTATTATTTGATATTCTTAATCTGTATTAATTTGTTCATTTTACTAGAATTCGAATGCCTTAAGTCTGAAAAGCCAACAAAACAGAATAGCAATCAACAACGCGAACTCAAGTTGCAACCAGAGTGAACTCATGTGCTCTAGAAGGAAAGAAAAAAAACACAGACGTACCAATGTGGCATTCATACGTCAGAGTCCGAAACCGACGAAAACAGAACAAAGAAAGACACACACACACACACACACAAAAACACAAATACAACTGATGAGCGATAGTTCCTGTTTGTTACAACACCTCTATGCGCTGCTAAAGATCGATTCCGTTTGTCAGGTTTCGGTAAGGGGTGTAAGACCACCAACATATGTACTCTTCTTAGAGATATAGAAACTCCATATTTGTCTATTAGCTAAAGAATTTACCAAGAAAATAATGCCGGATATTCGATGTTAGGAAGTATATAGTACATATGTCTTTTTTACCCGGAAGCTGGTTTTGACTTCCAGGTGAAAAACATTTTCGAACAAAATAGGAAACATTTTTCCTGGTAAATATAGATGGTCTTCAACATCTGGAGAGATGTTACTTAATGCTTTGAATTGTCAAGAAACAACAAATGATATAAAAGAATTTTTAGAATCAGATTTTAACACATCTTCTACTAGCATTGAAAATGCTGTTCATAAATGTCAATTTATAATTGAAAATGCAACAAAAAAGGTACTTCCATTCAAAGTTTCAAAAAGGAAGAAAACGAATAAAAAATTCTTTGATAATGACCTACAAAAAAAGAGAAAGATTTTAATTGATAAAGGTAAATTACTCTCAAAATTTCCACAGGATCCAATTATAAAAGGTTCATATTTTAAATGCTATAGAGAATACAATAAACTAAGAAAAGAGAGTTTAAACAAAAGATACTTGATAGTTTGGACAATCTAATGACAAATAACCCTCAGGAATATTGGGCTTTAGTTAAATCATTAAAAGAAGACACTAATTCAGATAAACCAGAATTAAATGTGCCATTGATACAAATGTTTGGTACAAGTATTTTAACTCATTGAATCAGACCCCTGATAAGTTTTCATCAAGACTAGAAGAAATTCGTTCAATGGTCAGTACATTAGAGAAAACACAAACCTTCTGTGAACTTTATTATAGAATTGATGATAAAGAAATTTTACAATGTATAAAAAGCCTTAAAACAGGAAAGGCTGCTGGCCTAGATGGGTTGCCAAATGAAATTTTAAAATGTGGAGGTAGTATTTTAACTCCAATACTTAATAAATTATTCAACCTAATATTCTCCTCAGGGTATTACCCTGCCAAATGGGCCACTGCATACATTTGTCCCATTTACAAGTCGGACGATCCAAAGAAACCTGAAAATACCAGGGGCATAGCTATTAATAATTGCATTGGAAAAGTGTTTAATTCTATTTTAAATAAAAGACTAGATAAATACCTTGAAGCAAACAATATTATTCATCCATCACAAATTGGCTTCTGCAGTAAACGCAGGACATCAGACCACATGTTTGTTTTAAAAACCATTATTGACAAGTATACAAATTGCAAAGGTGATAGACTGTATGCATGCTTTGTCGACTTCCGTAAAGCGTTTGATAAGGTTGTACATGCTGGTATTCAATTTAAACTACTAAAAAATAACATTTCTGGGAAATTCTATTCAATCTTGAAAGATATGTACTCAAAATCAGACCTTTGTGTTAAGATAGACAGTATTTTGACTCCAAAGTTCAGCTCTAATATAGGAGTCAGACAGGGTGATGTTTTGAGCCCTAATTTGTTTCAAATGTTTATAAATGATTTGCCAATGCTATTTGAAAACTGCCAAGATGCTGTAAATGTAAATAATAGAAGATGTGACTGTCTGATGTATGCAGATGACATTGTTATTTTATCAAATTCCAAAAAAGGTCTTCAATCAAGATTAGATAAATTGTCATATTTCTGTACACAATGGTGTATGGAAGTTAATTTAAGTAAAACAAAAGTTCTTATATTTAACAAGAGTGGCAAACATATAAAAGAAAGGTTTCTTTTTAATAAAGATGAAATTGAATGTGTCAATAGCTACAAATATCTTGGTATACCCTTTTCTGCCAGTGGCCTTTTCAATGTTGCAAAGGAAGAACTTTACAAAAAATCACTAATGGCAATTTTTAAACTTCAAAGATCATTATCCTCAAGTAATCCAAGTGTCTTGACATCTCTCCATTTGTATGACCACACCATAAAACCTATTAGTATGTATGGTAGTGAAGTTACTGGTATGTTTAAAACCAACACTGTTGCATGTAGCAGAGAAGGCGATTTCCTTCTGCAGTTGAACTATTTGAATAACTATTTAGACAGATCCCATATAAAATATTTGAAATATATTCTTGGGGTAAACAAAAAAGCCACCAACTTAGCTGTAATGGCTGAGGTAGGAAGATATCCTCTGTTCTTCTCTATAGTTATAACTTTAATCAAATATTGGTTTAGACTTGAAGAATTAAATGAGGGACTACTATATGATGCATATATTTGCAACAAAACCATGTATCAAAATCACACACTAATTAACACTGTAAAAAGGAAACTTTGTGATAGTTACATCAATTTTTGGAACAAGAAAAGATCATCCATCTCACAAACTAAATTAGATACATATTTTAAATTTAAAGTTAACTACTGCTTTGAGACCTACCTTTTGATTGAACATTTTAACATTAGACGCACAATCTGTAAACTTAGAATTAGTGCTCATGATCTACAAACCGAGAGAAAAATATATGATAAGAATAAAACAGAGAGGTCTGAAAGAAAGTGCTTAAATTGTTCATTAGATAAAGTAGAAGATGAAATTCATTTTCTAGTTGAATGCCCAAAATATAAAGAGGAGAGGGACATTTTATTTAAAGATATTTCCGCAATGTGTCCAAATTTTATTAATCTCTCTACTGATGATAAATTTTTATGGTTAACTAGCAATGAAGATTTGCTTATATTAAAGAACTTTTGAGGAAGGATTTCGTCACTTTCTGGATGCATTGACCTATGGTGCGTTAAGGGTACATTGGCCTATCTTGTGGGTTGGTTCGTTTTACTTCTGGTTTGTGGTCGTGCATGGATCCTTCGAATGACATACATGGGTCTGTGTCCTGGGTGGGTCTACAGAATTCATTTTGGTGTTTCAATTAGCTCTTGTCCTGCTGATTATGACTGAAATAGTGTCGACTAGACATAAACAAACATAAGAATATGAGATTCAAATGCTATTTAAGTTTCTGTATCTTTACATACATATGTATACGTTAAGGGGTTCCGATATCTCATATTCCCTAATGTTTTTATCAAATATCCCGTATCCAAAATAGAGGTTTTTTCTTATTCCATATCCCTGTAAATAGAATAGATTTAAATATTCTATATCTCAGTTTGTTTTGCTTCAAATATCCCGTATCCCAGGAATAAATATGTAAATATACCATATTCCAAAACACCCTTAAACTATGGCAAGCCGTTTTTACATTTATTCCTCTTTATAGATATCTCATAAACTTTATAAGATATCTCATATACTTTATAAGATATCTCATAAAGTTTATAAGATATCTCATAAAGTTTATAAGATATCTTATAAACTTTATGAGATATCTTATAAAAATAATTTATAAGATATCTCATATACTTTATAAGATATCTCATAAAGTTTATAAGATATCTCATAAAGTTTATAAGATAACTTATAAACTTTATGAGATATCTTATAAAAATAATTTATAAGATATCTCATATACTTTTTAAGATATCTTATTTACTATATAAGATATCTTTAAAAGAAAATGAGATATCTGCTAAAAACAATGTTAATAAGATATCTGATAAAGTTTATAAGATATCTCATAATGTTTATAGGATATCTTATAAAGTTTATCAGATATCTTATAAACTTTATCAGTTTTCATATACTATAATATACTATGGGATCTGGGGCCAGGATATTTATTTTCTTTTCTTAGGGGTGAGGGCCAGAATATTTTTTTCAGCTTTGGCCAGGCCAGAATATTTATTTACAAAAACTGCCAGCCCCCCCCCTCAGAATCAAATGGTCGTCCCCTAACAATCGCCCTTTTTGAAACCGTTAATTTATTAAAGCACATCAAGAAAGTCACAAATGTACAAATGTACCATAAAACTAATTTTGTCAAAATAAAAATATAGTCTTCAAAGATAATGCATTTGGTCAGCCTACTTATGCTTTAAAGTTAGTAACAAACTTGATATTTTTTGCATGTAACATGTGTAATGTGTTTAAATGTATGTTTATTGAGTAGGAGGGATATTAGTTTCCATTTAAGACGTATAGTTTCCACAAAACCCAGTGCCTCTCTTTGGTCAAAATTTTCAAAAAAACAGGACACCTCTCGAAAAAACCGGACAAGTTGTTGTGCCTCTCGAAAAAACCTGATCAATTTTAATAAATCATTAACTGATGCTTCTTTACGGATTTTTTTTGGAAGAAAAGTTATAATTCGAACATTTTGAATACTTTTATTCCTCTTTTTTGTTTTGTTTCACTTACAATTGAGAATTTAAGCATTTTTTTGTAAACGGACAGACGAAAAAACCTGGACCTCTCTCGAAAAAACTGGACAATGCCTCTCGAAAAAACAATCCTGTCGCCGGACACGGGACCTACCGTGAGAACGACAATATAGTCAATTAGACAAACATGTCATAACTTAGTAATTCTATTAATTTCTAATCCTCTCTTCCTTTCTTTTGATCTTTTAATTTTATCTCAATTTGTTAATCCGTCGCTAAGAATTTGTAAAATATAAGTTTTTAAAAATCAGTTTTTGAATGTAGGAGTTGGTGGTCAGACGACAAAATGTAGACTCCGGGCCAGTCTTTGTAAATATGTTGACTTTGTTTTTATAATATTTGCTGGACTTTAACAATAATAAAGTATGTGAACGTTCATGTATCAATAACTTTTATTCCTAGTAACTAGTAATCGTTGGTTTATCCCAGATATCCAGGGGTGGTGTTCTCGAAGCGTTCCTATCTTTAGGGCCCTTCCCAAGTCTGTCTTTAGAGGCTTCCTAAACTTAAGTCATGTTCTCGAAGGTCTCTCAATTTGGGATACTCCGTAATTTTTCTCCTAACTTTAGGACACCTAAGTAGGTGACCTAAGACGTTCCAAACGTATTCCAATGCTATATATAGATTGAATAATTAATTTCTGATAACGAATTTAGCTGAAATTATGTTATACATTTGCAAGAAACACTGATATGTTGACAGGAATAGATTTTGAAGGATTTATAATATTGAAAAAAAAATATATATGAGAAATGTTAGAAGTATACGGCGTAAATTATGATAATATATTATCTTACATAAGTATTATTTCTTCACGCATTAACTTGTTATTTTTTCTTCATATGTTCAGTTTTAATTGCTAAACAAAAACAAACACAAGAAATCATCGATTATTAATTGAACTTTATTCATGTGGTCATGTTTTCATCTGCCGTTTAAATAGAATAAAAATATAGTTAGGAGTGCCTAAGTTAAGAAGTTACTGAGAATGCTTCTAGAACACCCCTAAGTATTTCTTTAGTCATTCCTAACTATTTGCCTAAGTACCCTTCTTATGCCCTTTCTTAGGACAGCTTCGAGAACACCACCCCTGGACTTTTATTTCTACATGTAGTTTATGAATTTGGACTTTTGATCGTTATTGTACATGCAGTTTCCTACAAGTTTCGAATCTTATAATTCGTACAATTTCATGAATTGAACATCTCTAACAACAAAACCTACAAAATTAACAATATACACGAAAACTCAACTACGATAGTAGGTTAGATTTGCCGATTTCTGGATTCAGTGGCACTACAAATCACATGTATTTTAAACATAGGAACAAAATTACATGGACCCGAACAAAGAACATTTAAATAAAAAATTTAAAATTCAAACAATATTCTTAAATGGAAAAGGGTACATAAAATAATTTTTAAAAAAAATCCCCAAAATGTCCTTAAAATCATGATGCCTGATTAAAAAGAAAAGTCTGAATATTGTGGATTTTATATATTCAAATATTGCTCACAAAGCAATGGCCATCCCACTGAAAAATCGCTAGGCTGGACATCATACTTTCAGTGATTTTTTTTTTCAAGTTTGTGATGTCCCGTGCGGGACCCGGGATCGAGGCGAAAAGGTCCGCATCAGCGCTAATCTTGTCGGTAACAGTCCGCTAAATAGCGCTCGATCAGAAACCTGACATCGGGTCAGGCCAATCACATAGGAACAAAATTACATGGACCCGAACAAATAACATTTACATAAAAAATTTAAAATTCAAAACAATATTCTTAAATGGAAAATGGTACATAAAATAAAAAAAAACCATAAAAAATCCCCAAAATGTCCTTAAAATCATGATGCCTGATTAAAATTGATTGATTGTTGATTGCTTAGTGTCCCGTCGGCGATATTTCAGCCATAATCGGGACATCAATATGTTATAATAATTAAATAAAAAAAGTCTGAATATTGTGGATTTTATAAATTAAAATATTGCTCACGAGGAATATGGCCGCCATCCCACTGAAAAATCGCAAGGCTGGACATCATACTTTCAGTGATTTTTTTCAGTTTTGAGATGTCCCGTGCGAGACCCGAGATCGAGGCGAAAAGGTCCGCATCAGCGCTTAGCTTGTCGGTAACAGTCCACAAAAGAGTGCTCAATCAGAAACCTGACATTGAGTCAGGCCGTTTAGCCCACAAGGCGACTGGATGTGTGCCCAAGGGTGGTTGAATGGGCAGCCCTGTCTTAATGAATTCCGGGGTCGTCAGGCGATGATGCGGAAAACCTGACCGCAAACCATAGTAGGCCAACGTGTGTGAAGATCCCCTTTCTCAGGGATTGGGAAGGCATTTTTAGCAAAGGGCCATTTACCACTTTTTTCATAGAAATTCAAAATTTCAAGGGGCAATTTCTTAATATTCTTCATAAATTTTTGAGATGAGAGGGGGCCATTTTCATTTTTGATGTGCCAATGGTCCATGGCCCCCTGCCTTACCAATCCCTGCTTTCTGGATCGCCAAGTAGTGCACCACATAAGTTTTTTTTTATTAACCTTCCTCTTGTGCTGTGCTAACATTGGCGGAATATTCAATATGTTGAAGGCGGCCAATCATACAGTAGAAGTAAAAGTAGACATACGCTTAATTTTCCGCCCATATATCCACCCCTTCTTTTGTGGTCTTCAAAATTAACTGTTCCTTTGTTTCCCACCTCACCTACGCATTTCATTTCTCATCATCATATCGCATGTTCATTTTATCATCCTTTTCATGTCCATCGCCTATAGATAACCTATATAGCGGTGCAAGTGTGTAAAACACCAACTCGCTCTCTCAGTTTTAAGATTAAAAAAAAACAAAGTTTTACAACAAGTAACACACCTTTTTGAAGAAACATAATGAAAGTATGCGTGTTTAGAACATTGGTTCTTAATTCTAAACATGCATAATTTCACGCAACTTGAAAATTAATCGATTTTTTAAACTTCCTGTATGGTTCCATCTTGAAACTTAGCTTTTATGAAATTTTAACATTTCCAATGCGAAACCGGTGTGCATTTGTTGTAATGCACATTCAGATAAGTTTCTCGTTGAAAAAATGCAATATTAAAATAGGCATCGTTTCTTTTACTTTTGTTTCTTTTTGTTGTTGTTGCCTAGTATAGTTTTAAAACAGTTTTATTTTTTTAATATAAACAATTAGCATATCGTTGTCTCCAAATTTTTCTTTTGTAAGACAAGACTAATTTATGATAAATATGGCATGTGTCAGGTCGAGTTAACTTAATTATTCCATAGACCTTTATATTAGACATTTCGGTCTAAATTAAATTAAATTTAAGTTACTCAACTTGAATAAACAATCAATCAATCATTTAAAATCCACTTTTTGAGATCCGACAAGAAATATTTATAAGGCATGCAGTGAAACTGAACCTTCAAAGATCGATGAACAATTACATATATAAGGTAACGTCTAACATTACACGATTTTAAGCATTTCATGTGATTCATTTTAGTTGTAACAACTTCAGCATCACACGACGGACTGGGGATATGGGCGTGGTGTATCAGATTTACTTCATACAGCTAGTATCATTTCACCCCGGCCTTTCACTTTTAATACAACATAGTCTGAAAAAATTAACAAACAGTCTGGCAACAGGGTTTTAACACTGACTGACAGAGGAATTTCAAAGAGTTATAGAATTTGCCACAGGCGTTAACTTTGGATCCAGGATTTTTTTTTCATTAATTATGTGTGATATGGGTTTTTTTTTAACCCTTGATATTTCCACGTTGGGTCTACTAATTTAAATAGCTTTTATTTATTTTGTATGATTTATAAAAAATGTTGACTCTGTACCTGTACTATTTCCAATAATGCGAGTGTCTGATTTTTGGTAAATCGGGCTACTCATTTATATATTTACTGATGAAGGACATGCGAATGTCTATATATTTTTTTAAATATAGTATAATCGCTAATGCTATACATCATTGGTATGTTAATTGCGTACATTTTTAGACCCTGTACACAATCTTACACCCAGACGTCTGTTGAAGATACATGTCTATATGCTTTATAGCCCGACTGAGTAGATCTGAGTAGCCCAGTAATGAAAAACAAACATCTTTACTACTTCTAGTGTGGGTGGTAAAGGGTTTTTTTCGTGCATCGTGTTGGGCAATCTTTATTTCCCGTTCAGCCGTGCATGGAGTGCACCCGGGAGTGCATCGTGTTTCTCTATTTTATTTTTCGTTCATCGTGATAATCATTTTTTTATTGGCCGTTCATCGTGATTATCATTTTTATTGGTCGTTCATCCGTGCATATACCCCTTTACCACCCCCTTCTATTCACCCCACAAACACAAAAAAACAAGCCAATCAACATAATTTTATGTACATCCCTTAGTGAGCCCCCTAAACCGGTTTTATCCAGATTAGTACGTAGTGCAGACGATTATGACGTAACATCTATTTTTTTTTTCAAAAAATACTGCGCATATTTTAATCATTTTTGTTTTAATATTGGAAAGATTTTGCTGCAATTCTTATTTTTTTAATCATAAAATAACATTAAAACAGAAATGTGTGTTTTATGTTAGGAATATACCAAACAGTATGAATGGTCATCCTTATTTTGAAGGATTACTTTTCCTTGCATTCTGTCGTAGGACTGTGATACGGCTCTCCACTTAAAAGAAATCCTGCGGCGGAATTTTGTTTACTTCAGCTGGCAACATGACGAAGAACAGACGTCTCGGTCACACAGTAAGGCGAATGGTTCTAGAAAATTCCATCGGGGGAGATACAGGCATAAGTAAATATTTATCGTAAATTCGTTGTTTGTAGTTATTTTAATGTGACAGTTCTCCATTTTATGTCGAGTTTTATAAGAATAATTTTCTCATTTTTACTGTAATGGCCGCCACTCCTGATTTATTCAACATATTTATTATTCTGTAACTGTTTGTCAGTGAGTCGTTGCGATAACACAAGAAAAAATCCTTCGTAATGTTCACTTTTTTAAAATAAGAAAGAAAATACCATAAGTAAAATCTTATTAACCATCTGTTTTCAGCTTGATAAATTGCCAACTGGTAGAAAATGAGTTCTTTTCAAATGAGACGAATATTCTTGACCTGGTTTCATTACCCAAGCGTAGTTGATAGCCAATTATGGTAAGTCATTTTTCAAGTGATTTGATTTGCCTGATTTTAATTTGGCCTGATAAATGAATATTTCACCATCTCTTTATGGAGTATATTGTTGCATGTGAACATAAATATGTTGAAGTATGATTGATACATGTACCAGGGTAGGAAATTCGCTGAAAAAGTAACCAGTCCTGAATTGAAATTCTACCTGTTTTTGCTAAATAGCCAGTAAAATTTTTTATGAATTTTAGCCAGCCCTGCCCAAAAATTACTAGTCTCGGGCTGGCGGGCAGGCTATCATTTCCAACTCGGCATGTACCCTGTCATATTGAACATGTTGAAAGTAATTGTTTTGATAATATCTCGTTTTGTTTATGTTGAGGTACATGTTGTATATAAAAAAAATAATTTTACAATTTTTTTATATAATGAACTCTGTTGTCTATAATAGAGTTCATTCATCAAGACCATAAACTATAAATGAATTTTAAATTTTAGGACATTGAAGTACAATCGTCAGAGGTTTTTGAAAGATAAAGGGTTTGGAGACCTGTAGTGTAATGAGGACTGTTGACTGATGAAAGGCACCATGATGAAAAAAGAAGAGATGAATAAGTTGAATTCATACTCCTACATGTACTTAGGTCCTGGGATATCTGGGTTCTCCATCATAAAGGCTTGTTTAAATCCTTAAATTTGGATCCATGTTTTATAGGTTGACACCAGTGACAAGGTTAATAATTGCATTCCCATTTTAGTGGTTAAAATGGCTTTTTAGGATCTTATTCCTGAATGGAAACAAAAGAGTTTGACTAACAGTTTGATTACAAATCCATCCAACCTGAAGTAGAGGTGTGTTTAAAAGCAAAATGAGGATATATATAAATAATAAAAAATAATGAAATATGTTATTACAGAAGATATTCTAGTGTTTTATGTATAGCCCTATCATGTGTATATAAAAAATCAAAGTATACAGAATTGTAGGTTGATGGAATTGCACAGGTTTTATAAGATCTTTAACTATCTGATGACGAATAAATCAGTAAAATAGTAATTTGTTGCAACTTGCAAATTCAATACCAAGTCAAATGAATTGTCTTTCTTATTAAAACTGAATTATTCTTGTTTTACATTTGTGTGATGCCTTTAATTTCACATTTTATTCATTTAGTCTCATAAGAGCATGATACTGAATTGAATAACATGACCGAAATTGAATAATATTTACACATATTACAGTAGATACTAGAGAAGACTTTCTTTTCTGTAGATTTAAAGGATCCTATAACAGCTCTTAATAGGTTGTTCAGTGATGGTTTCAATTTGCAGTGGGGCGTGCTGGTTAAGTGGTTGCTAAAATACCTCGGAGTTGATTCATTATTACATGTGATTAATAAATATGAACTATTTTAATACTTCTATCATGTTTATTTATCTTATTTTATCGATTGATAAATTTAAATGAAAGATGTCAATTTTATAGGAATTGGATCATGCAATGGTAACAGCTGTTTGTCATCCTTCTTGCAGCTTCGATTTTTTTGAGTTTTTGCTAATACATACAAGCAAACCTGGGAATCTGTTGGTATAATGTTTTTCTTGAAGCTTTATTTTTTAGGGGTACCATCATTGTTGTGTACACATTTTAGAATTTTCCAATTGTAGTACATAGTCTGCATGGTGCATTTCAACATGTTGCATTTGATCCAATTTTATTACAAACCTTTTGCATCTGTTCATTATTTTTATTTTTGACAGAGTGATAGTGTTCAGAATATATGATTTGCAATTAAGAAGTATTGATGCATAAATGAAGTTCTGTGCCGGCCTAGATATTGAAGACAACAAGAGTAAACTGTAAATTCTATATAATTTGTGAACTCTATTTAACTCTGTTTTTCCTAGTAAGAAAGAAGATTAAATGTGGAACGTTATACACTGATCAAGCTATGTTAATAAATAACTTGTTACTCAGATAATGGCTGAATAATAAAAAATCTGAAAAAATGAAAGTTAAGATATTAAGGAACCCAAGTCTGAATGTCTCTTGTGATGCATGATCTCTGTTTATCTCACAGTCTGACATTTTTTTCTGCAGATCCAGACAGACATATATACCCTCTTTATAGAGCTCTTCATGCCTGTTACCACAGATACCTTTAATGAGTAGCCAATAAGTATTGATTCCCGTCTATTATTACAAATCTGATTAATAAACAGATTTAACAATACAGGGTAATGTTTGATGTGTCATAGGATTAAATATTTTAACTTCTCAGTTCTGTCTGGGGTCAGGAAAAAAATCATTGATTTTTAAACAAGTTGTACACTGATCAAACAAAAAGTTCATAATGTGTATCACAGATATTAAATGGGTGAATAATTATAAATCAGAAAAAAGTAATGGCATCACTTTCATAGGTCTTGCGAAGTATTATGACTGTTGGAAGTTTAAATGAGAAGGATTTTCTTTTTTAAGAACAGTTTTATAGCATATACTGTCATGTGTTAAATGGATCTCTATTTATCTCATGGTCTGACATTTTTTCTGCAGATCCAGACAGACATATATACCCTTTATGTAGAGCTCTTCATGCCTGGTACCACAGATACCATTAATGAGTAGCTATTAAATAAGTATTGAGTCTTGTTTATACCATAGATATAGTATACACAGATATACTTACAAATCTGATTCTGAAAAAGTCTTAATAACAGAGTAATGTTTAATGTGTCATTGAATCAAAGATTTAAACTACTGTCGGGAAAAAACCTTTATTCACATGTTTTCTTGTGAATAGAACAAGCATGAACTGGAATCCAATCCATTTTTGTCTTTTTATTGCTTAAAGGTCGGGTCAGTTTAAATGTGATTATTGGCCATTTTATAATGAAGATACAGAAATCATGGGGTGTTCTGTTTAAATAAAGCTTTGTTAAAATGCTGATTAAAGTCACAAGATGATTGATGTAGATTGAAATTGACTACATAATGAAAGTTCAGAGGTATTCCAAGAAGTAGAAAATGTTATATTTCACAGGTGTTCCAAGAACTAAGAAATGTGGTATTAATGAAAGACTAAGAAGAGACTCTACAGTGTTAATTCAAGTTAAAACCTAAATAGGGAGTTTGAGGAATAGCGCTGACCAGGTTGAGTTATTTATCCATTTGTCATTTTCTTGAACAGATGAGTCTGCAGTTTCTAACATGAAAACTATCTTAATATTGGTTGTAGACCTTGATTGTTGCTGTCAAACGAGCTATAGCAGCATTACAGATTCAAAGAAACAAGGACAACATTGAGATCATTTTAAGAATTTTTTTCTCAAAATATGATTATGAATTATAAAACTAGTAATGCATGGTCTTTTATTACCTAATAGAACCACTCATAAGTCCATGATAAGTTCAAACTTTTCTTCGATGCCAGTAGTGTTAATGAAATAATGTATATGAAATATCAGGGGGTGGGACTTTTTTCACAGGTTTATAAGAAATACTTGTTGAAGGTCACCTTAAAAGATGGTACATGTAGCTGCCTTTTGATAATCAACTTTAAATATAAAATATCATTGAGCTAAGGAAAATAGGTTGAAATATTATGGGGTGGGGCAATGCTTTGCCTTAACTTTATTTCTAGATCTTGACTGTCCCTAAAACACCTTGGAAAGAAGTGGATGAAAGAATAGGGCAATTTGAAAAAGCTCATTGTTGTACAGGTTAGATGTGTAGTTTTGATGTTATTGTACAATCAAGGAAATAATATAATGTATGTAAATAATATCTCTAAATATGATTGTTTTAAAGACAGAATTCAAACTTTTCTTCAATGATACTCGAGTGTTAATGAAATAATGTATATGAAATATCAGGGGGTGGGACTTTTTTCACAGGTTTATAAGAAATACTTGTTGAAGGTCACCTTAAAAGATGGTACATGTAGCTGCCTTTTGAAGATTAATAGTAGGAATCGGAATAAAATGGTCTTGTAAGGATTCAAGTCGGTCAAGAATTGACGTTTCCTCCGTGCAAGTAAACTTATTGATAAACTGATATTTTTCTTACTTCTATGTATTCTTTGAAATTAAATTAATAATGATTTTGAAACACTTTTCCAGTATAAATTTTGATTCTATGGTTTTAAAGTGTTAATGGAATTTATTAAAGTGAAATTTCTTGTTATATATATATAATAAATAGATATAGTGCAAGTAGGGGTTTAATTGGGATTTATTCACAGAGTTAGAAAAGTGGGGTTCGAGGTAATGATAGTTGAAAGAAAACAGAATTGCAAGAGAAGATGTGAGGTTATATTATGCATGTTTTATGTATTGCTTTAGATATTATTCAAATTATTGTGCAAATTTGCAAGAACAACCTTGATTTTTGTATGATTTAGTGTGTTAAAAAATGAAAGTGTAGTAGACATTCACTAGTTTTGTTTTACGCTTTTTCACCTTTCAACATAAAGCAAATGACATTGATTGGGAAAACAAATTATGTATTTTACACTAGGTTCTTTAATATGCTGTTCAGATTTTTGTAATTAATGCAAAAGCATGTTTTTATTACTAGCTAAACCAGCTTCCATTTAGCATTTTTTTTTTAAGTGAACTTTTAAGACGAGTACATTTTATATGTTTGTTGAATGTGACTGAAGAGTGGGGGAGGGGACAAAGCTGTTGGTTTATTTTTATTCCCAGATAAGTTCAATGCCTACAACTGTGACGTACGTAGCACATTTTAAGGCAGAGAGGGACCAATGAATCGAGGACTAAATGTTTGGGATCACTGATATGAATTCATATTCAAGGTAGACCATTAATCTGTACAGGTCAAGAGGTACTGAACATTACAGATGATTTAATTGATGTTACTTTTTGTATAATCTAGGTTTGAAATCATTTTTCATACAGACTTGCTTCTTTCAGATTTTTTGTTACTAATTCAAAAATATTTTATTTCCTGACTAGCTAAGCAAGCTTCAACTGAGCATTTTTTATTCAACTTTTAAAAACGTGTGTAAAAGATTAGTACTTTTTGAATGTGACAAAAATTTGGGGGTGGGGACAAAGTTGTTGGTTTATTTTTCATTCCCAGGTCAGCTCAAAACCTATTTTTGTGAGGTACGTAGCACACTTTAGAAAAAGAGGGACCAATGAATCCAGGACTAAATGTTTGGGACTAGTGATAAATGTACACATTATTAAGGTAGACTTAAATTGCAAAGGTTAAAAGGTATTGAACATTATAGATATTAGATTTGATTTGATGTAACTAATTGAATAATTTAGGCTTTAAATATAATTCTGTATTGACTTGTTGAGTTATATAAATATGTTAAATATATTTTACACATTATATAAACATATAATTGGTTAAAATGATTAAACATGTTTAATGAATGAGTAAATTTTTGTGGGAGAGATGGTGTTTGTCTAACATATTTTTGTAGACTAAAAGAAGAAATGTATAAAGGCATAGTCATTTAAAGTAAAAGTAAGAATCTGTGGTCTTTGTGGCAGAGAAATGAAGAAAGTTGTGATCGAATGTTTGCCGTGGTGGTAGATAGTAAGCCTTTTCATACTAGGTGTATAGCAAGCCTTTTTTTTCAAGAATTTTTTAAACACATTTCAATGGTGTTTGAATTTAAATTCTTTTGATAATCAACTTTTAAATATAAAATATCATTGAGCTAAGGAAAATAGGTTGAAATATTATGGGGTGGGGCAATGCTTTGCCTTAACTTTATTTCTAGATCTTGACTGTCCCTAAAACACCTTGGAAAGAAGTGGATGAAAGAATAGGGCAATTTGAAAAAGCTCATTGTTGTACAGGTTAGATGTGTAGTTTTGATGTTATTGTACAATCAAGGAAATAATATAATGTATGTAAATAATATCTCTAAATATGATTGTTCAATAGACAGAATTCAAACTTTTCTTCAATGATACTCGAGTGTTAATGAAATAATGTATATGAAATATCAGGGGGTGGGACTTTTTTCACAGGTTTATAAGAAATACTTGTTGAAGGTCACCTTAAAAGATGGTGCATGTAGCTGCCTTTTGAAGATTAATTGTAGGAATCGGAATAAAAGGGTCTTGTAAGGATTCAAGTCGGTCAAGAATTGACGTTTCCTCCGTGCAAGTAAACTTATTGATAAACTGATATTTTTCTTACTTCTATGTATTCTTTGAAATTAAATTAATAATGATTTTGAAACACTTTTCCAGTATAAATTTTGATTCTATGGTTTTAAAGTGTTAATGGAATTGATTAAAGTGAAATTTCTTGTTATATATAATAAATAGATATAGTGCAAGTAGGGGTTTAATTGGGATTTATTCACAGAGTTAAAAGAGTGGGGTTCGAGGTAATGATAGTTGAAAGAAAACAGAATTGCAAGAGAAGATGTGAGGTTATATTATGCATGTTTTATGTATTGCTTTAGATATTATTCAAATTATTGTGCATATTTGCAAGAACAACCTTGATTTTTGTATGATTTAGTGTGTTAAAAAATGAAAGTGTAGTAGACATTCACTAGTTTTGTTTTACGCTTTTTCACCTCTCAACATAAAGCAAATGACATTGATTGGGAAAACAAAATTATGTATTTTACACTAGGTTCTTTGCTGTTTCTAATTTGCTTTGTATACTCACTTTTGTCATTCATTACAAATTTAAGAACAAACTAACATGTAAAGCACATAGACTAATTGATTTCAGTTGATTTGATTTCTTTGGGGGGCAACTAACCATTTGGGGTCTTTCATGTTGCTTACAGATATTCAAGAGTTCTCCCGAGAAATTTCTTAAAAGAGACCTGCGTCATTCATTGGCCAATAGAGACATGAAGCTATAGGATGTTGAACTAAAGTCCAGGTTATATTGACAGTTAAGGCTTTATTCATTCTTGAATCTTTTCATTTAGTTTATGGAATCAATTCTATTGTCAGATTTTTGTAATTAATGCAAAAGCATGTTTTTATTACTAGCTAAACCAGCTTCCATTTAGCATTTTTTTTTAAGTGAACTTTTAAGACGAGTACATTTTATATGTTTGTTGAATGTGACTGAAGAGTGGGGAAGGGGACAAAGCTGTTGGTTTATTTTTATATCCAGATAAGTTCAATGCCTACAACTGTGACGTACGTAGCACATTTTAAGGCAGAGAGGGACCAATGAATCGAGGACTAAATGTTTGGGATCACTGATATGAATTCATATTCAAGGTAGACCATTAATCTGTACAGGTCAAGAGGTACTGAACATTACAGATGATTTAATTGATGTTACTTTTTGTATAATCTAGGTTTGAAATCATTTTTCATACAGACTTGCTTCTTTCAGTTTTTTTTTTACCAATTCAAAAATATTTTTTTTCCTGACTAGCTAAGCAAGCTTCAACTGAGCATTTTTTATTCAACTTTTAAAAACGTGTGTAAAAGATTAGTACTTTTTGAATGTGACAAAAATTTGGGGGTGGGGACAAAGTTGTTGGTTTATTTTTCATTCCCAGGTCAGCACAATACCTATTTTTGTGAGGTGCGTAGCACACTTTAGAAAAAGAGGGACCAATGAATCCAGGACTAAATGTTTGGGACTAGTGATAAATGTACACATTATTAAGGTAGACTGAAATTGCAAAGGTTAAAAGGTATTGAACATTATAGATATTAGATTTGATTTGAAGTAACTAATTGAATAATTTAGGCTTTAAATATAATTCTGTATTGACTTGTTGAGTTATATAAATATGTTAAATATATTTTACACATTATATAAACATATAATTGGTTAAAATGATTAAACATGTTTAATGAATGAGTAAATTTTTGTGGGAGAGATGGTGTTTGTCTAACATATTTTTGTAGACTAAAAGAAGAAATGTTTAAAGGCATAGTCATTTAAAGTAAAAGCAAGAATCTGTGGTCTTTGTGGCAGAGAAATGAAGAAAGTTGTGATCGAATGTTTGCCGTGGTGGTAGATAGTAAGCCTTTTCATACTAGGTGTATAGCAAGCCTTTTTTTCAAGAATTTTTTAAACACATTTCAATGGTGTTTGAATTTAAATTCTTTTGATAATCAACTTTAAATATAAAATATCATTGAGCTAAGGAAAATAGGTTGAAATATTATGGGGTGGGGCAATGCTTTGCCTTAACTTTATTTCTAGATCTTGACTGTCCCTAAAACACCTTGGAAAGAAGTGGATGAAAGAATAGGGCAATTTGAAAAAGCTCATTGTTGTACAGGTTAGATGTGTAGTTTTGATGTTATTGTACAATCAAGGAAATAATATAATGTATGTAAATAATATCTCTAAATATGATTGTTCAATAGACAGAATTCAAACACTCGAGTGTTAATGAAATAATGTATATGAAATATCAGGGGGTGGGACTTTTTTCACAGGTTTATAAGAAATACTTGCTGAAGGTCACCTTAAAAGATGGTGCATGTAGCTGCCTTTTGAAGATTAATTGTAGGAATCGGAATAAAAGGGTCTTGTAAGGATTCAAGTCGGTCAAGAATTGACGTTTCCTCCGTGCAAGTAAACTTATTGATAAACTGATATTTTTCTTACTTCTATGTATTCTTTGAAATTAAATTAATAATGATTTTGAAACACTTTTCCAGTATAAATTTTGATTCTATGGTTTTAAAGTGTTAATGGAATTGATTAAAGTGAAATTTCTTGTTATATATAATAAATAGATATAGTGCAAGTAGGGGTTTAATTGGGATTTATTCACAGAGTTAAAAGAGTGGGGTTCGAGGTAATGATAGTTGAAAGAAAACAGAATTGCAAGAGAAGATGTGAGGTTATATTATGCATGTTTTATGTATTGCTTTAGATATTATTCAAATTATTGTGCATATTTGCAAGAACAACCTTGATTTTTGTATGATTTAGTGTGTTAAAAAATGAAAGTGTAGTAGACATTCACTAGTTTTGTTTTACGCTTTTTCACCTCTCAACATAAAGCAAATGACATTGATTGGGAAAACAAAATTATGTATTTTACACTAGGTTCTTTGCTGTTTCTAATTTGCTTTGTATACTCACTTTTGTCATTCATTACAAATTTAAGAACAAACTAACATGTAAAGCACATAGACTAATTGATTTCAGTTGATTTGATTTCTTTGGGGGGCAACTAACCATTTGGGGTCTTTCATGTTGCTTACAGATATTCAAGAGTTCTCCCGAGAAATTTCTTAAAAGAGACCTGCGTCATTCATTGGCCAATAGAGACATGAAGCTATAGGATGTTGAACTAAAGTCCAGGTTATATTGACAGTTAAGGCTTTATTCATTCTTGAATCTTTTCATTTAGTTTATGGAATCAATTCTATTGTCAGATTTTTGTAATTAATGCAAAAGCATGTTTTTATTACTAGCTAAACCAGCTTCCATTTAGCATTTTTTTTTAAGTGAACTTTTAAGACGAGTACATTTTATATGTTTGTTGAATGTGACTGAAGAGTGGGGGAGGGGACAAAGCTGTTGGTTTATTTTTATTCCCAGATAAGTTCAATGCCTACAACTGTGACGTACGTAGCACATTTTAAGGCAGAGAGGGACCAATGAATCGAGGACTAAATGTTTGGGATCACTGATATGAATTCATATTCAAGGTAGACCATTAATCTGTACAGGTCAAGAGGTACTGAACATTACAGATGATTTAATTGATGTTACTTTTTGTATAATCTAGGTTTGAAATCATTTTTCATACAGACTTGCTTCTTTCAGTTTTTTTGTTACTAATTCAAAAATATTTTTTTTCCTGACTAGCTAAGCAAGCTTCAACTGAGCATTTTTTATTCAACTTTTAAAAACGTGTGTAAAAGATTAGTACTTTTTGAATGTGACAAAAATTTGGGGGTGGGGACAAAGTTGTTTGGTTTATTTTTCATTCCCAGGTCAGCACAATACCTATTTTTGTGAGGTGCGTAGCACACTTTAGAAAAAGAGGGACCAATGAATCCAGGACTAAATGTTTGGGACTAGTGATAAATGTACACATTATTAAGGTAGACTGAAATTGCAAAGGTTAAAAGGTATTGAACATTATAGATATTAGATTTGATTTGAAGAAACTAATTGAATAATTTAGGCTTTAAATATAATTCTGTATTGACTTGTTGAGTTATATAAATATGTTAAATATATTTTACACATTATATAAACATATAATTGGTTAAAATGATTAAACATGTTTAATGAATGAGTAAATTTTTGTGGGAGAGATGGTGTTTGTCTAACATATTTTTGTAGACTAAAAGAAGAAATGTATAAAGGCATAGTCATTTAAAGTAAAAGCAAGAATCTGTGGTCTTTGTGGCAGAGAAATGAAGAAAGTTGTGATCGAATGTTTGCCGTGGTGGTAGATAGTAAGCCTTTTCATACTAGGTGTATAGCAAGCCTTTTTTTCAAGAATTTTTTAAACATATTTCAATGGTGTTTGAATTTAAATTCTTTTGATAATCAACTTTAAATATAAAATATCATTGAGCTAAGGAAAATAGGTTGAAATATTATGGGGTGGGGCAATGCTTTGCCTTAACTTTATTTCTAGATCTTGACTGTCCCTAAAACACCTTGGAAAGAAGTGGATGAAAGAATAGGGCAATTTGAAAAAGCTCATTGTTGTACAGGTTAGATGTGTAGTTTTGATGTTATTGTACAATCAAGGAAATAATATAATGTATGTAAATAATATCTCTAAATATGATTGTTCAATAGACAGAATGCAAACTTTTCTTCAATGATACTCGAGTGTTAATGAAATAATGTATATGAAATATCAGGGGGTGGGACTTTTTTCACAGGTTTATAAAAAATACTTGTTGAAGGTCACCTTAAAAGATGGTACATGTAGCTGCCTTTTGAAGATTAATAGTAGGAATCGGAATAAAATGGTCTTGTAAGGATTCAAGTCGGTCAAGAATTGACGTTTCCTCCGTGCAAGTAAACTTATTGATAAACTGATATTTTTCTTACTTCTATGTATTCTTTGAAATTAAATTAATAATGATTTTGAAACACTTTTCCAGTATAAATTTTGATTCTATGGTTTTAAAGTGTTAATGGAATTGATTAAAGTGAAATTTCTTGTTATATATAATAAATAGATATAGTGCAAGTAGGGGTTTAATTGGGATTTATTCACAGAGTTAGAAGAGTGGGGTTCGAGGTAATGATAGTTGAAAGAAAACAGAATTGCAAGAGAAGATGTGAGGTTATATTATGCATGTTTTATGTATTGCTTTAGATATTATTCAAATTATTGTGCATATTTGCAAGAACAACCTTGATTTTTGTATGATTTAGTGTGTTAAAAAATGAAAGTGTAGTAGACATTCACTAGTTTTGTTTTACGCTTTTTCACCTCTCAACATAAAGCAAATGACATTGATTGGGAAAACAAATTATGTATTTTACACTAGGTTCTTTGCTGTTTCTAATTTGCTTTGTATACTCACTTTTGTCATTCATTACAAATTTAAGAACAAACTAACATGTAAAGCACATAGACTTATTGATTTCAGTTGATTTGATTTCTTTGGGGGGCAACTAACCATTTGGGGTCTTTCATGTTGCTTACAGATATTCAAGAGTTCTCCCGAGAAATTTCTTAAAAGAGACCTGCGTCATTCATTGGCCAATAGAGACATGAAGCTATAGGATGTTGAACTAAAGTCCAGGTTATATTGACAGTTAAGGCTTTATTCATTCTTGAATCTTTTCATTTAGTTTATGGGATCAATTCTATTGTCAGATTTTTGTAATTAATGCAAAAGCATGTTTTTATTACTAGCTAAACCAGCTTCCATTTAGCATTTTTTTTTAAGTGAACTTTTAAGACGAGTACATTTTATATGTTTGTTGAATGTGACTGAAGAGTGGGGGAGGGGACAAAGCTGTTGGTTTATTTTTATTCCCAGATAAGTTCAATGCCTACAACTGTGACGTACGTAGCACATTTTAAGGCAGAGAGGGACCAATGAATCGAGGACTAAATGTTTGGGATCACTGATATGAATTCATATTCAAGGTAGACCATTAATCTGTACAGGTCAAGAGGTACTGAACATTACAGATGATTTAATTGATGTTACTTTTTGTATAATCTAGGTTTGAAATCATTTTTCATACAGACTTGCTTCTTTCAGATTTTTTGTTACTAATTCAAAAATATTTTTTTTCCTGACTAGCTAAGCAAGCTTCAACTGAGCATTTTTTATTCAACTTTTAAAAACGTGTGTAAAAGATTAGTACTTTTTGAATGTGACAAAAATTTGGGGGTGGGGACAAAGTTGTTGGTTTATTTTTCATTCCCAGGTCAGCACAATACCTATTTTTGTGAGGTACGTAGCACACTTTAGAAAAAGAGGGACCAATGAATCCAGGACTAAATGTTTGGGAACACATTATTAAGGTAGACTGAAATTGCAAAGGTTAAAAGGTATTGAACATTATAGATATTAGATTTGATTTGAAGTAACTAATTGAATAATTTAGGCTTTAAATATAATTCTGTATTGACTTGTTGAGTTATATAAATATGTTTGTTAAATATATTTTACACATTATATAAACATATAATTGGTTAAAATGATTAAACATGTTTAATGAATGAGTAAATTTTTGTGGGAGAGATGGTGTTTGTCTAACATATTTTTGTAGACTAAAAGAAGAAATGTATAAAGGCATAGTCATTTAAAGTAAAAGCAAGAATCTGTGGTCTTTGTGGCAGAGAAATGAAGAAAGTTGTGATCGAATGTTTGCCGTGGTGGTAGATAGTAAGCCTTTTCATACTAGGTGTATAGCAAGCCTTTTTTTTCAAGAATTTTTTAAACACATTTCAATGGTGTTTGAATTTAAATTCTTTTGATAATCAACTTTAAATATAAAATATCATTGAGCTAAGGAAAATAGGTTGAAATATTATGGGGTGGGGCAATGCTTTGCCTTAACTTTATTTCTAGATCTTGACTGTCCCTAAAACACCTTGGAAAGAAGTGGATGAAAGAATAGGGCAATTTGAAAAAGCTCATTGTTGTACAGGTTAGATGTGTAGTTTTGATGTTATTGTACAATCAAGGAAATAATATAATGTATGTAAATAATATCTCTAAATATGATTGTTCAATAGACAGAATGCAAACTTTTCTTCAATGATACTCGAGTGTTAATGAAATAATGTATATGAAATATCAGGGGGTGGGACTTTTTTCACAGGTTTATAAGAAATACTTGTTGAAGGTCACCTTAAAAGATGGTACATGTAGCTGCCTTTTGAAGATTAATAGTAGGAATCGGAATAAAATGGTCTTGTAAGGATTCAAGTCGGTCAAGAATTGACGTTTCCTCCGTGCAAGTAAACTTATTGATAAACTGATATTTTTCTTACTTCTATGTATTCTTTGAAATTAAATTAATAATGATTTTGAAACACTTTTCCAGTATAAATTTTGATTCTATGGTTTTAAAGTGTTAATGGAATTGATTAAAGTGAAATTTCTTGTTATATATAATAAATAGATATAGTGCAAGTAGGGGTTTAATTGGGATTTATTCACAGAGTTAGAAGAGTGGGGTTCGAGGTAATGATAGTTGAAAGAAAACAGAATTGCAAGAGAAGATGTGAGGTTATATTATGCATGTTTTATGTATTGCTTTAGATATTATTCAAATTATTGTGCATATTTGCAAGAACAACCTTGATTTTTGTATGATTTAGTGTGTTAAAAAATGAAAGTGTAGTAGACATTCACTAGTTTTGTTTTAGGCTTTTTCACCTCTCAACATAAAGCAAATGACATTGATTGGGAAAACAAATTATGTATTTTACACTAGGTTCTTTGCTGTTTCTAATTTGCTTTGTATACTCACTTTTGTCATTCATTACAAATTTGAGAACAAACTAACATGTAAAGCACATAGACTAATTGATTTCAGTTGATTTGATTTCTTTGGGGGGGCAACTAACCATTTGGGGTCTTTCATGTTGCTTACAGATATTCAAGAGTTCTCCCGAGAAATTTCTTAAAAGAGACCTGCGTCATTCATTGGCCAATAGAGACATGAAGCTATAGGATGTTGAACTAAAGTCCAGGTTATATTGACAGTTAAGGCTTTATTCATTCTTGAATCTTTTCATTTAGTTTATGGGATCAATTCTATTGTCAGATTTTTGTAATTAATGCAAAAGCATGTTTTTAGCTCACCTGACCCGAAGGGTCATGTGAGCTATTGTCATCACTTGGCGTCCGTCGTCCGTCCGTCGTCCGTCGTCCGTCGTCCGTCGTCCGTAAACTTTTTAAAACGTTAACTCCTCTGACACCATAAGTCCAATTGCAACCAAACTTGGTATGGTTGTTCATTAGCATTCGGTGCTTAGAACTGATGTGGGGATTTTTGATTCGTCGTAAAACATGGCCACCATGGCTAAAAATAGAACATAGGGGTAAAATGCAGTTTTTTGCAAATAACTCAAAAACGGCTACAGATATCAAAATTCTGGCATAGTGTAAAAGTGATCAGCACCTCAAGATCTACCTACCCTGAAATTTTGAAGAAAATCCAACGACCCATGTAGGAGTTATTGCCCTTTTTGTGGATTTTTTGCAAATTTTGCACCTGTTTAGCTCAATATCTTGAAAACTATACTAGATATTTGAGAAATTTAAATTGCATATTGTTAAGCACATCAAGATCTACAAAATATGTAACAGGGTCAACGTTGTAGGACCTTTCCTTTTAGGAGTTATTGCCCTTAGAATGTCAAAATTTAGCATTTTAACAGCATTTCCTCATTACATTGAAAACGTTAACTCCTCTGACACTTTAAGTTCAAACGGAACCAAACTTGGTATAGTTGTTTATTAGCATTAGGTGTATAGAACTGATGTGGGGATTTTTGATTTGTCGTAAAACATGGCCGCTGTGGCTAAAAATAGAACATAGGGGAAAATAGCAGTTTTTTGCAAATAACTCTAAAACGGTGACAGATTTCAAAATTTTGATTGGGAACAAAAGTGATCAGCACCTCAAGATCTACCAGCTCTGAAATTTTGAAGAAAATCCAACGACCCATGTAGGAGTTATTGCCCTTTTTGTGGATTTTTTTGCAAATTTTGCACCTGTTTAGCTCAATATCTTGAAAACTATACAAGATATTTGAGAAATTTAAATTGCATATCGTTAAGCCCATATAGATCTACAAAATTTGTACCAGGGTCAACGTTGTAGGACCTTTCCTTTGAGGAGTTATTGCCCTTGGAACGTCAAAATTGAGCATTTTAACTGCATTTCCTTATATTGAAAATGTTAACTCCTCTGACACTTTAAGTCCAAATGGAACCAAACTTGGTATTATTGTTTATTATTATTAGGTGTTTTGAACTGTTGTTGGGATTTTTGATTGGTTGTAAAACATGGCCGCTGTGGCTAAAAATAGAACATTAGGTTAAACTGCATTTTTTTTGCAAATAACTCGAAAAGGGTGACAGATTTTTAGATTTTGATTGAGAACAAAACTGATCAGCACCTTTAGATCCACCATATTGTCAGATGACCCCCTTATTAATCTTATGACCCTTTCAACGTTAATAGATTTTGCCTTATAACCTTTACTTCAGGCACATATGTCAGGTGAGCGATTCAGGCTCCTGGGAGCCTCTTGTTATTACTAGCTAAACCAGCTTCCATTTAGCATTTCTTTTAAGTGAACTTTTAAGACGAGTACATTTTATATGTTTGTTGAATGTGACTGAAGAGTGGGGGAGGGGACAAAGCTGTTGGTTTATTTTTATTCCCAGATAAGTTCAATGCCTACAACTGTGACGTACGTAGCACATTTTAAGGCAGAGAGGGACCAATGAATCGAGGACTAAATGTTTGGGATCACTGATATGAATTCATATTCAAGGTAGACCATTAATCTGTACAGGTCAAGAGGTACTGAACATTACAGATGATTTAATTGATTTTACTTTTTGTATAATCTAGGTTTGAAATCATTTTTCATACAGACTTGCTTCTTTCAGATTTTTTGTTACTAATTCAAAAATATTTTTTTTCCTGACTAGCTAAGCAAGCTTCAACTGAGCATTTTTTATTCAACTTTTAAAAACGTGTGTAAAAGATTAGTACTTTTTGAATGTGACAAAAATTTGGGGGTGGGGACAAAGTTGTTGGTTTATTTTTCATTCCCAGGTCAGCACAATACCTATTTTTGTGAGGTACGTAGCACACTTTAGAAAAAGAGGGACCAATGAATCCAGGACTAAATGTTTGGGACTAGTGATAAATGTACACATTATTAAGGTAGACTGAAATTGCAAAGGTTAAAAGGTATTGAACATTATAGATATTAGATTTGATTTGAAGTAACTAATTGAATAATTTAGGCTTTAAATATAATTCTGTATTGACTTGTTGAGTTATATAATTATGTTAAATATATTTTACACATTATATAAACATATAATTGGTTAAAATGATTAAACATGTTTAATGAATGAGTAAATTTTTGTGGGAGAGATGGTGTTTGTCTAACATATTTTTGTAGACTAAAAGAAGAAATGTATAAAGGCATAGTCATTTAAAGTAAAAGCAAGAATCTGTGGTCTTTGTGGCAGAGAAATGAAGAAAGTTGTGATCAAATGTTTGCCGTGGTGGTAGATAGTAAGCCTTTTCATACTAGGTGTATAGCAAGCCTTTTTTTTTCAAGAATTTTTTAACACATTTCAATGGTGTTTGAATTTAAATTCTTTTGATAATCAACTTTAAATATAAAATATCATTGAGCTAAGGAAAATAGGTTGAAATATTATGGGGTGGGGCAATGCTTTGCCTTAACTTTATTTCTAGATCTTGACTGTCCCTAAAACACCTTGGAAAGAAGTGGATGAAAGAATAGGGCAATTTGAAAAAGCTCATTGTTGTACAGGTTAGATGTGTAGTTTTGATGTTATTGTACAATCAAGGAAATAATATAATGTATGTAAATAATATCTCTAAATATGATTGTTCAATAGACAGAATTCAAACTTTTCTTCAATGATACTCGAGTGTTAATGAAATAATGTATATGAAATATCAGGGGGTGGGACTTTTTTCACAGGTTTATAAGAAATACTTGTTGAAGGTCACCTTAAAAGATGGTACATGTAGCTGCCTTTTGAAGATTAATAGTAGGAATCGGAATAAAATGGTCTTGTAAGGATTCAAGTCGGTCAAGAATTGACGTTTCCTCCGTGCAAGTAAACTTATTGATAAACTGATATTTTTCTTACTTCTATGTATTCTTTGAAATTAAATTAATAATGATTTTGAAACACTTTTCCAGTATAAATTTTGATTCTATGGTTTTAAAGTGTTAATGGAATTGATTAAAGTGAAATTTCTTGTTATATATAATAAATAGATATAGTGCAAGTAGGGGTTTAATTGGGATTTATTCACAGAGTTAGAAGAGTGGGGTTCGAGGTAATGATAGTTGAAAGAAAACAGAATTGCAAGAGAAGATGTGAGGTTATATTATGCATGTTTTATGTATTGCTTTAGATATTATTCAAATTATTGTGCATATTTGCAAGAACAACCTTGATTTTTGTATGATTTAGTGTGTTAAAAAATGAAAGTGTAGTAGACATTCACTAGTTTTGTTTTAGGCTTTTTCACCTCTCAACATAAAGCAAATGACATTGATTGGGAAAACAAATTATGTATTTTACACTAGGTTCTTTGCTGTTTCTAATTTGCTTTGTATACTCACTTTTGTCATTCATTACAAATTTGTGAACAAACTAACATGTAAAGCACATAGACTAATTGATTTCAGTTGATTTGATTTCTTTGGGGGGGCAACTAACCATTTGGGGTCTTTCATGTTGCTTACAGATATTCAAGAGTTCTCCCGAGAAATTTCTTAAAAGAGACCTGCGTCATTCATTGGCCAATAGAGACATGAAGCTATAGGATGTTGAACTAAAGTCCAGGTTATATTGACAGTTAAGGCTTTATTCATTCTTGAATCTTTTCATTTAGTTTATGGGATCAATTCTATTGTCAGATT
The DNA here is from genome assembly GCA_963971305.1 of Arcuatula senhousia. Taxonomy (NCBI): domain Eukaryota; kingdom Metazoa; phylum Mollusca; class Bivalvia; order Mytilida; family Mytilidae; genus Arcuatula; species Arcuatula senhousia. The sequence continues at coordinate 56,050,756 of OZ020304.1, forward strand.
TTTGTAATTAATGCAAAAGCATGTTTTTATTACTAGCTAAACCAGCTTCCATTTAGCATTTTTTTTAAGTGAACTTTTAAGACGAGTACATTTTATATGTTTGTTGAATGTGACTGAAGAGTGGGGGAGGGGACAAAGCTGTTGGTTTATTTTTATTCCCAGATAAGTTCAATGCCTACAACTGTGACGTACGTAGCACATTTTAAGGCAGAGAGGGACCAATGAATCGAGGACTAAATGTTTGGGATCACTGATATGAATTCATATTCAAGGTAGACCATTAATCTGTACAGGTCAAGAGGTACTGAACATTACAGATGATTTAATTGATTTTACTTTTTGTATAATCTAGGTTTGAAATCATTTTTCATACAGACTTGCTTCTTTCAGATTTTTTGTTACTAATTCAAAAATATTTTTTTCCCTGACTAGCTAAGCAAGCTTCAACTGAGCATTTTTTATTCAACTTTTAAAAACGTGTGTAAAAGATTAGTACTTTTTGAATGTGACAAAAATTTGGGGGTGGGGACAAAGTTGTTGGTTTATTTTTCATTCCCAGGTCAGCACAATACCTATTTTTGTGAGGTACGTAGCACACTTTAGAAAAAGAGGGACCAATGAATCCAGGACTAAATGTTTGGGACTAGTGATAAATGTACACATTATTAAGGTAGACTGAAATTGCAAAGGTTAAAAGGTATTGAACATTATAGATATTAGATTTGATTTGAAGTAACTAATTGAATAATTTAGGCTTTAAATATAATTCTGTATTGACTTGTTGAGTTATATAAATATGTTAAATATATTTTACACATTATATAAACATATAATTGGTTAAAATGATTAAACATGTTTAATGAATGAGTAAATTTTTGTGGGAGAGATGGTGTTTGTCTAACATATTTTTGTAGACTAAAAGAAGAAATGTATAAAGGCATAGTCATTTAAAGTAAAAGCAAGAATCTGTGGTCTTTGTGGCAGAGAAATGAAGAAAGTTGTGATCAAATGTTTGCCGTGGTGGTAGATAGTAAGCCTTTTCATACTAGGTGTATAGCAAGCCTTTTTTTTTCAAGAATTTTTTAACACATTTCAATGGTGTTTGAATTTAAATTCTTTTGATAATCAACTTTAAATATAAAATATCATTGAGCTAAGGAAAATAGGTTGAAATATTATGGGGTGGGGCAATGCTTTGCCTTAACTTTATTTCTAGATCTTGACTGTCCCTAAAACACCTTGGAAAGAAGTGGATGAAAGAATAGGGCAATTTGAAAAAGCTCATTGTTGTACAGGTTAGATGTGTAGTTTTGATGTTATTGTACAATCAAGGAAATAATATAATGTATGTAAATAATATCTCTAAATATGATTGTTCAATAGACAGAATTCAAACTTTTCTTCAATGATACTCGAGTGTTAATGAAATAATGTATATGAAATATCAGGGGGTGGGACTTTTTTCACAGGTTTATAAGAAATACTTGTTGAAGGTCACCTTAAAAGATGGTACATGTAGCTGCCTTTTGAAGATTAATAGTAGGAATCGGAATAAAATGGTCTTGTAAGGATTCAAGTCGGTCAAGAATTGACGTTTCCTCCGTGCAAGTAAACTTATTGATAAACTGATATTTTTCTTACTTCTATGTATTCTTTGAAATTAAATTAATAATGATTTTGAAACACTTTTCCAGTATAAATTTTGATTCTATGGTTTTAAAGTGTTAATGGAATTGATTAAAGTGAAATTTCTTGTTATATATAATAAATAGATATAGTGCAAGTAGGGGTTTAATTGGGATTTATTCACAGAGTTAGAAGAGTGGGGTTCGAGGTAATGATAGTTGAAAGAAAACAGAATTGCAAGAGAAGATGTGAGGTTATATTATGCATGTTTTATGTATTGCTTTAGATATTATTCAAATTATTGTGCATATTTGCAAGACCAACCTTGATTTTTGTATGATTTAGTGTGTTAAAAAATGAAAGTGTAGTAGACATTCACTAGTTTTGTTTTAGGCTTTTTCACCTCTCAACATAAAGCAAATGACATTGATTGGGAAAACAAATTATGTATTTTACACTAGGTTCTTTGCTGTTTCTAATTTGCTTTGTATACTCACTTTTGTCATTCATTACAAATTTGTGAACAAACTAACATGTAAAGCACATAGACTAATTGATTTCAGTTGATTTGATTTCTTTGGGGGGGCAACTAACCATTTGGGGTCTTTCATGTTGCTTACAGATATTCAAGAGTTCTCCCGAGAAATTTCTTAAAAGAGACCTGCGTCATTCATTGGCCAATAGAGACATGAAGCTATAGGATGTTGAACTAAAGTCCAGGTTATATTGACAGTTAAGGCTTTATTCATTCTTGAATCTTTTCATTTAGTTTATGGGATCAATTCTATTGTCAGATTTTTGTAATTAATGCAAAAGCATGTTTTTATTACTAGCTAAACCAGCTTCCATTTAGCATTTTTTTTAAGTGAACTTTTAAGACGAGTACATTTTATATGTTTGTTGAATGTGACTGAAGAGTGGGGGAGGGGACAAAGCTGTTGGTTTATTTTTATTCCAAGATAAGTTCAATGCCTACAACTGTGACGTACGTAGCACATTTTAAGGCAGAGAGGGACCAATGAATCGAGGACTAAATGTTTGGGATCACTGATATGAATTCATATTCAAGGTAGACCATTAATCTGTACAGGTCAAGAGGTACTGAACATTACAGATGATTTAATTGATTTTACTTTTTGTATAATCTAGGTTTGAAATCATTTTTCATACAGACTTGCTTCTTTCAGATTTTTTGTTACTAATTCAAAAATATTTTTTTCCCTGACTAGCTAAGCAAGCTTCAACTGAGCATTTTTTATTCAACTTTTAAAAACGTGTGTAAAAGATTAGTACTTTTTGAATGTGACAAAAATTTGGGGGTGGGGACAAAGTTGTTGGTTTATTTTTCATTCCCAGGTCAGCACAATACCTATTTTTGTGAGGTACGTAGCACACTTTAGAAAAAGAGGGACCAATGAATCCAGGACTAAATGTTTGGGACTAGTGATAAATGTACACATTATTAAGGTAGACTGAAATTGCAAAGGTTAAAAGGTATTGAACATTATAGATATTAGATTTGATTTGAAGTAACTAATTGAATAATTTAGGCTTTAAATATAATTCTGTATTGACTTGTTGAGTTATATAAATATGTTAAATATATTTTACACATTATATAAACATATAATTGGTTAAAATGATTAAACATGTTTAATGAATGAGTAAATTTTTGTGGGAGAGATGGTGTTTGTCTAACATATTTTTGTAGACTAAAAGAAGAAATGTATAAAGGCATAGTCATTTAAAGTAAAAGCAAGAATCTGTGGTCTTTGTGGCAGAGAAATGAAGAAAGTTGTGATCGAATGTTTGCCGTGGTGGTAGATAGTAAGCCTTTTCATACTAGGTGTATAGCAAGCTTTTTTTTTTCAAGAATTTTTTAACACATTTCAATGGTGTTTGAATTTAAATTCTTTTGATAATCAACTTTAAATATAAAATATCATTGAGCTAAGGAAAATAGGTTGAAATATTATGGGGTGGGGCAATGCTTTGCCTTAACTTTATTTCTAGATCTTGACTGTCCCTAAAACACCTTGGAAAGAAGTGGATGAAAGAATAGGGCAATTTGAAAAAGCTCATTGTTGTACAGGTTAGATGTGTAGTTTTGATGTTATTGTACAATCAAGGAAATAATATAATGTATGTAAATAATATCTCTAAATATGATTGTTCAATAGACAGAATTCAAACTTTTCTTCAATGATACTCGAGTGTTAATGAAATAATGTATATGAAATATCAGGGGGTGGGACTTTTTTCACAGGTTTATAAGAAATACTTGTTGAAGGTCACCTTAAAAGATGGTACATGTAGCTGCCTTTTGAAGATTAATAGTAGGAATCGGAATAAAATGGTCTTGTAAGGATTCAAGTCGGTCAAGAATTGACGTTTCCTCCGTGCAAGTAAACTTATTGATAAACTGATATTTTTCTTACTTCTATGTATTCTTTGAAATTAAATTAATAATGATTTTGAAACACTTTTCCAGTATAAATTTTGATTCTATGGTTTTAAAGTGTTAATGGAATTGATTAAAGTGAAATTTCTTGTTATATATAATAAATAGATATAGTGCAAGTAGGGGTTTAATTGGGATTTATTCACAGAGTTAGAAGAGTGGGGTTCGAGGTAATGATAGTTGAAAGAAAACAGAATTGCAAGAGAAGATGTGAGGTTATATTATGCATGTTTTATGTATTGCTTTAGATATTATTCAAATTATTGTGCATATTTGCAAGAACAACCTTGATTTTTGTATGATTTAGTGTGTTAAAAAATGAAAGTGTAGTAGACATTCACTAGTTTTGTTTTACGCTTTTTCACCTCTCAACATAAAGCAAATGACATTGATTGGGAAAACAAATTATGTATTTTACACTAGGTTCTTTGCTGTTTCTAATTTGCTTTGTATACTCACTTTTGTCATTCATTACAAATTTAAGAACAAACTAACATGTAAAGCACATAGACTAATTGATTTCAGTTGATTTGATTTCTTTGGGGGGCAACTAACCATTTGGGGTCTTTCATGTTGCTTACAGATATTCAAGAGTTCTCCCGAGAAATTTCTTAAAAGAGACCTGCGTCATTCATTGGCCAATAGAGACATGAAGCTATAGGATGTTGAACTAAAGTCCAGGTTATATTGACAGTTAAGGCTTTATTCTTTCTTGAATCTTTTCATTTAGTTTATGGAATCAATTCTATTGTCAGATTTTTGTAATTAATGCAAAAGCATGTTTTTATTACTAGCTAAACCAGCTTCCATTTAGCATTTTTTTTAAGTGAACTTTTAAGACGAGTACATTTTATATGTTTGTTGAATGTGACTGAAGAGTGGGGGAGGGGACAAAGCTGTTGGTTTATTTTTATTCCCAGATAAGTTCAATGCCTACAACTGTGACGTACGTAGCACATTTTAAGGCAGAGAGGGACCAATGAATCGAGGACTAAATGTTTGGGATCACTGATATGAATTCATACTCAAGGTAGACCATTAATCTGTACAGGTCAAGAGGTACTGAACATTACAGATGATTTAATTGATTTTACTTTTTGTATAATCTAGGTTTGAAATCATTTTTCATACAGACTTGCTTCTTTCAGATTTTTTGTTACTAATTCAAAAATATTTTTTTTCCTGACTAGCTAAGCAAGCTTCAACTGAGCATTTTTTATTCAACTTTTAAAAACGTGTGTAAAAGATTAGTACTTTTTGAATGTGACAAAAATTTGGGGGTGGGGACAAAGTTGTTGGTTTATTTTTCATTCCCAGGTCAGCACAATACCTATTTTTGTGAGGTGCGTAGCACACTTTAGAAAAAGAGGGACCAATGAATCCAGGACTAAATGTTTGGGACTAGTGATAAATGTACACATTATTAAGGTAGACTGAAATTGCAAAGGTTAAAAGGTATTGAACATTATAGATATTAGATTTGATTTGAAGTAACTAATTGAATAATTTAGGCTTTAAATATAATTCTGTATTGACTTGTTGAGTTATATAAATATGTTAAATATATTTTACACATTATATAAACATATAATTGGTTAAAATGATTAAACATGTTTAATGAATGAGTAAATGTTTGTGGGAGAGATGGTGTTTGTCTAACATATTTTTGTAGACTAAAAGAAGAAATGTATAAAGGCATAGTCATTTAAAGTAAAAGCAAGAATCTGTGGTCTTTGTGGCAGAGAAATGAAGAAAGTTGTGATCAAATGTTTGCCGTGGTGGTAGATAGTAAGCCTTTTCATACTAGGTGTATAGCAAGCCTTTTTTTTTCAAGAATTTTTTAACACATTTCAATGGTGTTTGAATTTAAATTCTTTTGATAATCAACTTTAAATATAAAATATCATTGAGCTAAGGAAAATAGGTTGAAATATTATGGGGTGGGGCAATGCTTTGCCTTAACTTTATTTCTAGATCTTGACTGTCCCTAAAACACCTTGGAAAGAAGTGGATGAAAGAATAGGGCAATTTGAAAAAGCTCATTGTTGTACAGGTTAGATGTGTAGTTTTGATGTTATTGTACAATCAAGGAAATAATATAATGTATGTAAATAATATCTCTAAATATGATTGTTTTAAAGACAGAATTCAAACTTTTCTTCAATGATACTCGAGTGTTAATGAAATAATGTATATGAAATATCAGGGGGTGGGACTTTTTTCACAGGTTTATAAGAAATACTTGTTGAAGGTCACCTTAAAAGATGGTACATGTAGCTGCCTTTTGAAGATTAATAGTAGGAATCGGAATAAAATGGTCTTGTAAGGATTCAAGTCGGTCAAGAATTGACGTTTCCTCCGTGCAAGTAAACTTATTGATAAACTGATATTTTTCTTACTTCTATGTATTCTTTGAAATTAAATTAATAATGATTTTGAAACACTTTTCCAGTATAAATTTTGATTCTATGGTTTTAAAGTGTTAATGGAATTGATTAAAGTGAAATTTCTTGTTATATATAATAAATAGATATAGTGCAAGTAGGGGTTTAATTGGGATTTATTCACAGAGTTAGAAGAGTGGGGTTCGAGGTAATGATAGTTGAAAGAAAACAGAATTGCAAGAGAAGATGTGAGGTTATATTATGCATGTTTTATGTATTGCTTTAGATATTATTCAAATTATTGTGCATATTTGCAAGAACAACCTTGATTTTTGTATGATTTAGTGTGTTAAAAAATGAAAGTGTAGTAGACATTCACTAGTTTTGTTTTACGCTTTTTCACCTCTCAACATAAAGCAAATGACATTGATTGGGAAAACAAATTATGTATTTTACACTAGGTTCTTTGCTGTTTCTAATTTGCTTTGTATACTCACTTTTGTCATTCATTACAAATTTAAGAACAAACTAACATGTAAAGCACATAGACTAATTGATTTCAGTTGATTTGATTTCTTTGGGGGGCAACTAACCATTTGGGGTCTTTCATGTTGCTTACAGATATTCAAGAGTTCTCCCGAGAAATTTCTTAAAAGAGACCTGCGTCATTCATTGGCCAATAGAGACATGAAGCTATAGGATGTTGAACTAAAGTCCAGGTTATATTGACAGTTAAGGCTTTATTCTTTCTTGAATCTTTTCATTTAGTTTATGGAATCAATTCTATTGTCAGATTTTTGTAATTAATGCAAAAGCATGTTTTTATTACTAGCTAAACCAGCTTCCATTTAGCATTTTTTTTTAAGTGAACTTTTAAGACGAGTACATTTTATATGTTTGTTGAATGTGACTGAAGAGTGGGGGAGGGGACAAAGCTGTTGGTTTATTTTTATTCCCAGATAAGTTCAATGCCTACAACTGTGACGTACGTAGCACATTTTAAGGCAGAGAGGGACCAATGAATCGAGGACTAAATGTTTGGGATCACTGATATGAATTCATATTCAAGGTAGACCATTAATCTGTACAGGTCAAGAGGTACTGAACATTACAGATGATTTAATTGATGTTACTTTTTGTATAATCTAGGTTTGAAATCGTTTTCATACAGACTTGCTTCTTTCAGATTTTTTGTTACTAATTCAAAAATATTTTTTTTCCTGACTAGCTAAGCAAGCTTCAACTGAGCATTTTTTATTCAACTTTTAAAAACGTGTGTAAAAGATTAGTACTTTTTGAATGTGACAAAAATTTGGGGGTGGGGACAAAGTTGTTGGTTTATTTTTCATTCCCAGGTCAGCACAATACCTATTTTTGTGAGGTACGTAGCACACTTTAGAAAAAGAGGGACCAATGAATCCAGGACTAAATGTTTGGGACTAGTGATAAATGTACACATTATTAAGGTAGACTGAAATTGCAAAGGTTAAAAGGTATTGAACATTATAGATATTAGATTTGATTTGAAGTAACTAATTGAATAATTTAGGCTTTAAATATAATTCTGTATTGACTTGTTGAGTTATATAAATATGTTAAATATATTTTACACATTATATAAACATATAATTGGTTAAAATGATTAAACATGTTTAATGAATGAGTAAATTTTTGTGGGAGAGATGGTGTTTGTCTAACATATTTTTGTAGACTAAAAGAAGAAATGTATAAAGGCATAGTCATTTAAAGTAAAAGCAAGAATCTGTGGTCTTTGTGGCAGAGAAATGAAGAAAGTTGTGATCAAATGTTTGCCGTGGTGGTAGATAGTAAGCCTTTTCATACTAGGTGTATAGCAAGCCTTTTTTTTTCAAGAATTTTTTAACACATTTCAATGGTGTTTGAATTTAAATTCTTTTGATAATCAACTTTAAATATAAAATATCATTGAGCTAAGGAAAATAGGTTGAAATATTATGGGGTGGGGCAATGCTTTGCCTTAACTTTATTTCTAGATCTTGACTGTCCCTAAAACACCTTGGAAAGAAGTGGATGAAAGAATAGGGCAATTTGAAAAAGCTCATTGTTGTACAGGTTAGATGTGTAGTTTTGATGTTATTGTACAATCAAGGAAATAATATAATGTATGTAAATAATATCTCTAAATATGATTGTTCAATAGACAGAATTCAAACTTTTCTTCAATGATACTCGAGTGTTAATGAAATAATGTATATGAAATATCAGGGGGTGGGACTTTTTTCACAGGTTTATAAGAAATACTTGTTGAAGGTCACCTTAAAAGATGGTACATGTAGCTGCCTTTTGAAGATTAATAGTAGGAATCGGAATAAAAGGGTCTTGTAAGGATTCAAGTCGGTCAAGAATTGACGTTTCCTCCGTGCAAGTAAACTTATTGATAAACTGATATTTTTCTTACTTCTATGTATTCTTTGAAATTAAATTAATAATGATTTTGAAACACTTTTCCAGTATAAATTTTGATTCTATGGTTTTAAAGTGTTAAAGGAATTGATTAAAGTGAAATTTCTTATTATATAAGATAAATAGATATAGTGCAAGTAGGGGTTTAATTGGGATTTATTCACAGAGTTAGAAGAGTGGGGTTTGAGGTAATGATAGTTGAAAGAAAACAGAATTGCAAGAGAAGATGTGAGGTTATATTATGCATGTTTTATGTATTGCTTTAGATATTATTCAAATTATTGTGCATATTTGCAAGAACAACCTTGATTTTTGTATGATTTAGTGTGTTAAAAAATGAAAGTGTAGTAGACATTCACTAGTTTTGTTTTAGGCTTTTTCACCTCTCAACATAAAGCAAATGACATTGATTGGGAAAACAAATTATGTATTTTACACTAGGTTCTTTGCTGTTTCTAATTTGCTTTGTATACTCACTTTTGTCATTCATTACAAATTTGTGAACAAACTAACATGTAAAGCACATAGACTAATTGATTTCAGTTGATTTGATTTCTTTGGGGGGGCAACTAACCATTTGGGGTCTTTCATGTTGCTTACAGATATTCAAGAGTTCTCCCGAGAAATTTCTTAAAAGAGACCTGCGTCATTCATTGGCCAATAGAGACATGAAGCTATAGGATGTTGAACTAAAGTCCAGGTTATATTGACAGTTAAGGCTTTATTCATTCTTGAATCTTTTCATTTAGTTTATGGGATCAATTCTATTGTCAGATTTTTGTAATTAATGCAAAAGCATGTTTTTATTACTAGCTAAACCAGCTTCCATTTAGCATTTTTTTTAAGTGAACTTTTAAGACGAGTACATTTTATATGTTTGTTGAATGTGACTGAAGAGTGGGGGAGGGGACAAAGCTGTTGGTTTATTTTTATTCCAAGATAAGTTCAATGCCTACAACTGTGACGTACGTAGCACATTTTAAGGCAGAGAGGGACCAATGAATCGAGGACTAAATGTTTGGGATCACTGATATGAATTCATATTCAAGGTAGACCATTAATCTGTACAGGTCAAGAGGTACTGAACATTACAGATGATTTAATTGATTTTACTTTTTGTATAATCTAGGTTTGAAATCATTTTTCATACAGACTTGCTTCTTTCAGATTTTTTGTTACTAATTCAAAAATATTTTTTTCCCTGACTAGCTAAGCAAGCTTCAACTGAGCATTTTTTATTCAACTTTTAAAAACGTGTGTAAAAGATTAGTACTTTTTGAATGTGACAAAAATTTGGGGGTGGGGACAAAGTTGTTGGTTTATTTTTCATTCCCAGGTCAGCACAATACCTATTTTTGTGAGGTACGTAGCACACTTTAGAAAAAGAGGGACCAATGAATCCAGGACTAAATGTTTGGGACTAGTGATAAATGTACACATTATTAAGGTAGACTGAAATTGCAAAGGTTAAAAGGTATTGAACATTATAGATATTAGATTTGATTTGAAGTAACTAATTGAATAATTTAGGCTTTAAATATAATTCTGTATTGACTTGTTGAGTTATATAAATATGTTAAATATATTTTACACATTATATAAACATATAATTGGTTAAAATGATTAAACATGTTTAATGAATGAGTAAATTTTTGTGGGAGAGATGGTGTTTGTCTAACATATTTTTGTAGACTAAAAGAAGAAATGTATAAAGGCATAGTCATTTAAAGTAAAAGCAAGAATCTGTGGTCTTTGTGGCAGAGAAATGAAGAAAGTTGTGATCGAATGTTTGCCGTGGTGGTAGATAGTAAGCCTTTTCATACTAGGTGTATAGCAAGCCTTTTTTTTTCAAGAATTTTTTAACACATTTCAATGGTGTTTGAATTTAAATTCTTTTGATAATCAACTTTAAATATAAAATATCATTGAGCTAAGGAAAATAGGTTGAAATATTATGGGGTGGGGCAATGCTTTGCCTTAACTTTATTTCTAGATCTTGACTGTCCCTAAAACACCTTGGAAAGAAGTGGATGAAAGAATAGGGCAATTTGAAAAAGCTCATTGTTGTACAGGTTAGATGTGTAGTTTTGATGTTATTGTACAATCAAGGAAATAATATAATGTATGTAAATAATATCTCTAAATATGATTGTTCAATAGACAGAATTCAAACTTTTCTTCAATGATACTCGAGTGTTAATGAAATAATGTATATGAAATATCAGGGGGTGGGACTTTTTTCACAGGTTTATAAGAAATACTTGTTGAAGGTCACCTTAAAAGATGGTACATGTAGCTGCCTTTTGAAGATTAATAGTAGGAATCGGAATAAAATGGTCTTGTAAGGATTCAAGTCGGTCAAGAATTGACGTTTCCTCCGTGCAAGTAAACTTATTGATAAACTGATATTTTTCTTACTTCTATGTATTCTTTGAAATTAAATTAATAATGATTTTGAAACACTTTTCCAGTATAAATTTTGATTCTATGGTTTTAAAGTGTTAATGGAATTGATTAAAGTGAAATTTCTTGTTATATATAATAAATAGATATACTGCAAGTAGGGGTTTAATTGGGATTTATTCACAGAGTTAGAAGAGTGGGGTTCGAGGTAATGATAGTTGAAAGAAAACAGAATTGCAAGAGAAGATGTGAGGTTATATTATGCATGTTTTATGTATTGCTTTAGATATTATTCAAATTATTGTGCATATTTGCAAGAACAACCTTGATTTTTGTATGATTTAGTGTGTTAAAAAATGAAAGTGTAGTAGACATTCACTAGTTTTGTTTTACGCTTTTTCACCTCTCAACATAAAGCAAATGACATTGATTGGGAAAACAAATTATGTATTTTACACTAGGTTCTTTGCTGTTTCTAATTTGCTTTGTATACTCACTTTTGTCATTCATTACAAATTTAAGAACAAACTAACATGTAAAGCACATAGACTAATTGATTTCAGTTGATTTGATTTCTTTGGGGGGCAACTAACCATTTGGGGTCTTTCATGTTGCTTACAGATATTCAAGAGTTCTCCCGAGAAATTTCTTAAAAGAGACCTGCGTCATTCATTGGCCAATAGAGACATGAAGCTATAGGATGTTGAACTAAAGTCCAGGTTATATTGACAGTTAAGGCTTTATTCTTTCTTGAATCTTTTCATTTAGTTTATGGAATCAATTCTATTGTCAGATTTTTGTAATTAATGCAAAAGCATGTTTTTATTACTAGCTAAACCAGCTTCCATTTAGCATTTTTTTTAAGTGAACTTTTAAGACGAGTACATTTTATATGTTTGTTGAATGTGACTGAAGAGTGGGGGAGGGGACAAAGCTGTTGGTTTATTTTTATTCCCAGATAAGTTCAATGCCTACAACTGTGACGTACGTAGCACATTTTAAGGCAGAGAGGGACCAATGAATCGAGGACTAAATGTTTGGGATCACTGATATGAATTCATACTCAAGGTAGACCATTAATCTGTACAGGTCAAGAGGTACTGAACATTACAGATGATTTAATTGATTTTACTTTTTGTATAATCTAGGTTTGAAATCATTTTTCATACAGACTTGCTTCTTTCAGATTTTTTGTTACTAATTCAAAAATATTTTTTTTCCTGACTAGCTAAGCAAGCTTCAACTGAGCATTTTTATACCCCCCGCAAACAAAGTTTGGGGGGGTATATAGGAAACACCCTGTCTGTCTGTCTGTCCGTCTGTCCGTCTGTCTGTCCGTCCGTCTGTCCACATAACTCGTAAGCGCTTCTCCTCCTAAACCGCTTGAAGGATTTTGATGAAACTTTACCTAAAGGAAGTATATCATATGTAGATGTGCATGAAGAATTTTCATTGCTTTTGGATATCATTCAGGGGAGATAATTGGACTTAGACTTTTTAAATACATTATTCAATGGGAGACCTCGTAAGCGCAACTCCTCCTAAACTGCCTAAAGGATTTTGATGAAACTTTACATGAAGGAAGTACATCATATGTAGATGTGCATGAAGAATTTTCATTGCAATCAGACATCATTCAGGGGAGATAATTGGACTTAGACTTTTTAAATACATTATACAATGGGAAACCTCGTAAGCGCTTCTCCTCCTAAAAGGCTTGAAGGATTTTGATGAAACTTTAACTAAAGGAAGAACGTCATATGCAGATGTGCATGATGAATTTTCATCGCAATCATTCAGGGGAGATAATTGGACTTAGACTTTTTAAATACATTATTCAATGGGAGACCCCGTAAGCGCAACTCCTCCTAAACCGCTTGATGGATTTTGATGAAACTTTACATGAAGGAAGTACATCATATGTAGATGTGCATGAAGAATTTTTATTGCACTCTGACATCATTCAGGGGAGATAATTGGACTTAGACTTTTTAAATACATTATTCAAAGGAAGACCTAGTAAGCGCAACTCCTCCTAAACCGCTTGATGGATTTTGATGAAACTTTACATGAATGAAGTACATCATATGTAGATGTGCATGAAGAATTTTCATTGCACTCTGACATCATTCAGGGGAGATAATTGGACTTAGACTTTTTAAATACATTATTCAATGGGAGACCCCGTAAGCGCAACTCCTCCTAAACCGCTTGATGGATTTTGATGAAACTTTACATGAATGAAGTACATCATATGTAGATGTGCATGAAGAATTTTCATTGCACTCTGACATCATTCAGGGGAGATAATTGGACTTGAGATTTGAGTCCAATATGAAGCGGGGGGTATCCTTTTGTGAGCTCGCTCACAGTATTACTTGTTTATTCAACTTTTAAAAACGTGTGTAAAAGATTAGTACTTTTTGAATGTGACAAAAATTTGGGGGTGGGGACAAAGTTGTTGGTTTATTTTTCATTCCCAGGTCAGCACAATACCTATTTTTGTGAGGTGCGTAGCACACTTTAGAAAAAGAGGGACCAATGAATCCAGGACTAAATGTTTGGGACTAGTGATAAATGTACACATTATTAAGGTAGACTGAAATTGCAAAGGTTAAAAGGTATTGAACATTATAGATATTAGATTTGATTTGAAGTAACTAATTGAATAATTTAGGCTTTAAATATAATTCTGTATTGACTTGTTGAGTTATATAAATATGTTAAATATATTTTACACATTATATAAACATATAATTGGTTAAAATGATTAAACATGTTTAATGAATGAGTAAATGTTTGTGGGAGAGATGGTGTTTGTCTAACATATTTTTGTAGACTAAAAGAAGAAATGTATAAAGGCATAGTCATTTAAAGTAAAAGCAAGAATCTGTGGTCTTTGTGGCAGAGAAATGAAGAAAGTTGTGATCAAATGTTTGCCGTGGTGGTAGATAGTAAGCCTTTTCATACTAGGTGTATAGCAAGCCTTTTTTTTTCAAGAATTTTTTAACACATTTCAATGGTGTTTGAATTTAAATTCTTTTGATAATCAACTTTAAATATAAAATATCATTGAGCTAAGGAAAATAGGTTGAAATATTATGGGGTGGGGCAATGCTTTGCCTTAACTTTATTTCTAGATCTTGACTGTCCCTAAAACACCTTGGAAAGAAGTGGATGAAAGAATAGGGCAATTTGAAAAAGCTCATTGTTGTACAGGTTAGATGTGTAGTTTTGATGTTATTGTACAATCAAGGAAATAATATAATGTATGTAAATAATATCTCTAAATATGATTGTTTTAAAGACAGAATTCAAACTTTTCTTCAATGATACTCGAGTGTTAATGAAATAATGTATATGAAATATCAGGGGGTGGGACTTTTTTCACAGGTTTATAAGAAATACTTGTTGAAGGTCACCTTAAAAGATGGTACATGTAGCTGCCTTTTGAAGATTAATAGTAGGAATCGGAATAAAATGGTCTTGTAAGGATTCAAGTCGGTCAAGAATTGACGTTTCCTCCGTGCAAGTAAACTTATTGATAAACTGATATTTTTCTTACTTCTATGTATTCTTTGAAATTAAATTAATAATGATTTTGAAACACTTTTCCAGTATAAATTTTGATTCTATGGTTTTAAAGTGTTAATGGAATTGATTAAAGTGAAATTTCTTGTTATATATAATAAATAGATATAGTGCAAGTAGGGGTTTAATTGGGATTTATTCACAGAGTTAGAAGAGTGGGGTTCGAGGTAATGATAGTTGAAAGAAAACAGAATTGCAAGAGAAGATGTGAGGTTATATTATGCATGTTTTATGTATTGCTTTAGATATTATTCAAATTATTGTGCATATTTGCAAGAACAACCTTGATTTTTGTATGATTTAGTGTGTTAAAAAATGAAAGTGTAGTAGACATTCACTAGTTTTGTTTTACGCTTTTTCACCTCTCAACATAAAGCAAATGACATTGATTGGGAAAACAAATTATGTATTTTACACTAGGTTCTTTGCTGTTTCTAATTTGCTTTGTATACTCACTTTTGTCATTCATTACAAATTTAAGAACAAACTAACATGTAAAGCACATAGACTAATTGATTTCAGTTGATTTGATTTCTTTGGGGGGCAACTAACCATTTGGGGTCTTTCATGTTGCTTACAGATATTCAAGAGTTCTCCCGAGAAATTTCTTAAAAGAGACCTGCGTCATTCATTGGCCAATAGAGACATGAAGCTATAGGATGTTGAACTAAAGTCCAGGTTATATTGACAGTTAAGGCTTTATTCTTTCTTGAATCTTTTCATTTAGTTTATGGAATCAATTCTATTGTCAGATTTTTGTAATTAATGCAAAAGCATGTTTTTATTACTAGCTAAACCAGCTTCCATTTAGCATTTTTTTTTAAGTGAACTTTTAAGACGAGTACATTTTATATGTTTGTTGAATGTGACTGAAGAGTGGGGGAGGGGACAAAGCTGTTGGTTTATTTTTATTCCCAGATAAGTTCAATGCCTACAACTGTGACGTACGTAGCACATTTTAAGGCAGAGAGGGACCAATGAATCGAGGACTAAATGTTTGGGATCACTGATATGAATTCATATTCAAGGTAGACCATTAATCTGTACAGGTCAAGAGGTACTGAACATTACAGATGATTTAATTGATGTTACTTTTTGTATAATCTAGGTTTGAAATCGTTTTCATACAGACTTGCTTCTTTCAGATTTTTTGTTACTAATTCAAAAATATTTTTTTTCCTGACTAGCTAAGCAAGCTTCAACTGAGCATTTTTTATTCAACTTTTAAAAACGTGTGTAAAAGATTAGTACTTTTTGAATGTGACAAAAATTTGGGGGTGGGGACAAAGTTGTTGGTTTATTTTTCATTCCCAGGTCAGCACAATACCTATTTTTGTGAGGTACGTAGCACACTTTAGAAAAAGAGGGACCAATGAATCCAGGACTAAATGTTTGGGACTAGTGATAAATGTACACATTATTAAGGTAGACTGAAATTGCAAAGGTTAAAAGGTATTGAACATTATAGATATTAGATTTGATTTGAAGTAACTAATTGAATAATTTAGGCTTTAAATATAATTCTGTATTGACTTGTTGAGTTATATAAATATGTTAAATATATTTTACACATTATATAAACATATAATTGGTTAAAATGATTAAACATGTTTAATGAATGAGTAAATTTTTGTGGGAGAGATGGTGTTTGTCTAACATATTTTTGTAGACTAAAAGAAGAAATGTATAAAGGCATAGTCATTTAAAGTAAAAGCAAGAATCTGTGGTCTTTGTGGCAGAGAAATGAAGAAAGTTGTGATCAAATGTTTGCCGTGGTGGTAGATAGTAAGCCTTTTCATACTAGGTGTATAGCAAGCCTTTTTTTTTCAAGAATTTTTTAACACATTTCAATGGTGTTTGAATTTAAATTCTTTTGATAATCAACTTTAAATATAAAATATCATTGAGCTAAGGAAAATAGGTTGAAATATTATGGGGTGGGGCAATGCTTTGCCTTAACTTTATTTCTAGATCTTGACTGTCCCTAAAACACCTTGGAAAGAAGTGGATGAAAGAATAGGGCAATTTGAAAAAGCTCATTGTTGTACAGGTTAGATGTGTAGTTTTGATGTTATTGTACAATCAAGGAAATAATATAATGTATGTAAATAATATCTCTAAATATGATTGTTCAATAGACAGAATTCAAACTTTTCTTCAATGATACTCGAGTGTTAATGAAATAATGTATATGAAATATCAGGGGGTGGGACTTTTTTCACAGGTTTATAAGAAATACTTGTTGAAGGTCACCTTAAAAGATGGTACATGTAGCTGCCTTTTGAAGATTAATAGTAGGAATCGGAATAAAAGGGTCTTGTAAGGATTCAAGTCGGTCAAGAATTGACGTTTCCTCCGTGCAAGTAAACTTATTGATAAACTGATATTTTTCTTACTTCTATGTATTCTTTGAAATTAAATTAATAATGATTTTGAAACACTTTTCCAGTATAAATTTTGATTCTATGGTTTTAAAGTGTTAAAGGAATTGATTAAAGTGAAATTTCTTATTATATAAGATAAATAGATATAGTGCAAGTAGGGGTTTAATTGGGATTTATTCACAGAGTTAGAAGAGTGGGGTTTGAGGTAATGATAGTTGAAAGAAAACAGAATTGCAAGAGAAGATGTGAGGTTATATTATGCATGTTTTATGTATTGCTTTAGATATTATTCAAATTATTGTGCATATTTGCAAGAACAACCTTGATTTTTGTATGATTTAGTGTGTTAAAAAATGAAAGTGTAGTAGACATTCACTAGTTTTGTTTTAGGCTTTTTCACCTCTCAACATAAAGCAAATGACATTGATTGGGAAAACAAATTATGTATTTTACACTAGGTTCTTTGCTGTTTCTAATTTGCTTTGTATACTCACTTTTGTCATTCATTACAAATTTGTGAACAAACTAACATGTAAAGCACATAGACTAATTGATTTCAGTTGATTTGATTTCTTTGGGGGGGCAACTAACCATTTGGGGTCTTTCATGTTGCTTACAGATATTCAAGAGTTCTCCCGAGAAATTTCTTAAAAGAGACCTGCGTCATTCATTGGCCAATAGAGACATGAAGCTATAGGATGTTGAACTAAAGTCCAGGTTATATTGACAGTTAAGGCTTTATTCATTCTTGAATCTTTTCATTTAGTTTATGGGATCAATTCTATTGTCAGATTTTTGTAATTAATGCAAAAGCATGTTTTTATTACTAGCTAAACCAGCTTCCATTTAGCATTTTTTTTAAGTGAACTTTTAAGACGAGTACATTTTATATGTTTGTTGAATGTGACTGAAGAGTGGGGGAGGGGACAAAGCTGTTGGTTTATTTTTATTCCAAGATAAGTTCAATGCCTACAACTGTGACGTACGTAGCACATTTTAAGGCAGAGAGGGACCAATGAATCGAGGACTAAATGTTTGGGATCACTGATATGAATTCATATTCAAGGTAGACCATTAATCTGTACAGGTCAAGAGGTACTGAACATTACAGATGATTTAATTGATTTTACTTTTTGTATAATCTAGGTTTGAAATCATTTTTCATACAGACTTGCTTCTTTCAGATTTTTTGTTACTAATTCAAAAATATTTTTTTCCCTGACTAGCTAAGCAAGCTTCAACTGAGCATTTTTTATTCAACTTTTAAAAACGTGTGTAAAAGATTAGTACTTTTTGAATGTGACAAAAATTTGGGGGTGGGGACAAAGTTGTTGGTTTATTTTTCATTCCCAGGTCAGCACAATACCTATTTTTGTGAGGTACGTAGCACACTTTAGAAAAAGAGGGACCAATGAATCCAGGACTAAATGTTTGGGACTAGTGATAAATGTACACATTATTAAGGTAGACTGAAATTGCAAAGGTTAAAAGGTATTGAACATTATAGATATTAGATTTGATTTGAAGTAACTAATTGAATAATTTAGGCTTTAAATATAATTCTGTATTGACTTGTTGAGTTATATAAATATGTTAAATATATTTTACACATTATATAAACATATAATTGGTTAAAATGATTAAACATGTTTAATGAATGAGTAAATTTTTGTGGGAGAGATGGTGTTTGTCTAACATATTTTTGTAGACTAAAAGAAGAAATGTATAAAGGCATAGTCATTTAAAGTAAAAGCAAGAATCTGTGGTCTTTGTGGCAGAGAAATGAAGAAAGTTGTGATCAAATGTTTGCCGTGGTGGTAGATAGTAAGCCTTTTCATACTAGGTGTATAGCAAGCCTTTTTTTTTCAAGAATTTTTTAACACATTTCAATGGTGTTTGAATTTAAATTCTTTTGATAATCAACTTTAAATATAAAATATCATTGAGCTAAGGAAAATAGGTTGAAATATTATGGGGTGGGGCAATGCTTTGCCTTAACTTTATTTCTAGATCTTGACTGTCCCTAAAACACCTTGGAAAGAAGTGGATGAAAGAATAGGGCAATTTGAAAAAGCTCATTGTTGTACAGGTTAGATGTGTAGTTTTGATGTTATTGTACAATCAAGGAAATAATATAATGTATGTAAATAATATCTCTAAATATGATTGTTCAATAGACAGAATTCAAACTTTTCTTCAATGATACTCGAGTGTTAATGAAATAATGTATATGAAATATCAGGGGGTGGGACTTTTTTCACAGGTTTATAAGAAATACTTGTTGAAGGTCACCTTAAAAGATGGTACATGTAGCTGCCTTTTGAAGATTAATAGTAGGAATCGGAATAAAATGGTCTTGTAAGGATTCAAGTCGGTCAAGAATTGACGTTTCCTCCGTGCAAGTAAACTTATTGATAAACTGATATTTTTCTTACTTCTATGTATTCTTTGAAATTAAATTAATAATGATTTTGAAACACTTTTCCAGTATAAATTTTGATTCTATGGTTTTAAAGTGTTAATGGAATTGATTAAAGTGAAATTTCTTGTTATATATAATAAATAGATATAGTGCAAGTAGGGGTTTAATTGGGATTTATTCACAGAGTTAGAAGAGTGGGGTTCGAGGTAATGATAGTTGAAAGAAAACAGAATTGCAAGAGAAGATGTGAGGTTATATTATGCATGTTTTATGTATTGCTTTAGATATTATTCAAATTATTGTGCATATTTGCAAGAACAACCTTGATTATACGACCGCAAAAAATTTGCGGACGTATTATGGTATGATGCTGTCGTCGTCATCGTTGTTGTCGGTGTCGTCGGTGTCTGTTAACTTTTTAGTGTTTCCACAATAACTTTAGTTCCAGTTATCCGATTGCTATGAAACTTTACAATGATGTTCCTTACCATAAAAGGATGCATGGGATTGATTTTGGGGGTCCCCCCATTTTTCGTTTAGAAATTAGGGGCCAAAAAAGGGCCAAAAATACTACTTTTTTGTTTGTTTCCACAATAACTTTAGTTCTAGTTATCCAATTGCTATGAAATTTGACAGTGATGTTCCTTACCAAACAAGGATGAATGGGATTGATTTTGGGGGTCCCCCCTTTTTTTGTTTCGAAATTAGGGGCCCAAAAGGGGGAAAAAATTCAAATATTTTACTTGTTTCCACCATAACTTTGGTCCTAGTTGGCCTATTGCTGTGAAATTTGTCAAGAATGTGTCTTACAATAAAATAATGAACCTGATGAATTTTTGTGCCCCCCTTTTTCTCCGTTGTGTAATTAGGGGCCAAAATAAAAACTTTTTTATTTGTGGTCCGATTTCGAAATTTTTTTTTACATGTTTGTTCTTGTCAAATAGCGGATACAAAATTAAGAATTAATTTTTGCGACCCCCCCTTTTTCCCCCTATTACGTAATTAGGGGCCAAATGGGGCCAAAATCGAAACTTTTTTATTTGTGGTCCGATTTTGAAATTTTTTTTTGCAAGTTTATTTTTGTCAAGTAGCGAATCCAAATTTGAGAATTTATTTTTGCGACCCCCCCCTTTTTCCCCTTATTACGTAAATAGGGGCCAAATGGGGCCGAAATTGAAGCATTTTTATTTCTGGTCCGATTTTGAAAATTTTTTTTGCATGTTTATTCTTGTCAAATAGCGGATACAAAATTAAGAATTAATTTTTGCGACTCCCCCCCCTTTTTCCCCTTATTACGTAAATAGGGGCCAAATGGGGCCGAAATTGAAACTTTTTTATTTCTGGTCCGATTTAAAAAAATTTTTTTGTATGTTTGTTCTTGTCAAATAGCGAATACAAAATTAAGAATTAATTTTTGCGACCCCCCCTTTTTCCCCCTATTACGTAATTAGGGGCCAAATGGGGCTTTTTTATTTGTGGTCCGATTTTGAAAATTTTTTTTGCAAATTTATTCTTGTCAGGTAGCGATTCTAAATTTAAGAATAAATTTTTGGGGCTGTAATCATAATTTTAAAAAAAATTCTGGTTCGATTTTTAATTTTTTCCCCAAACATTATTCTTTTAAAGAGTAGAATACAACATTCAAAATTTATATTTTTAGCCCCTGGGTTGAAAGTCCATCAGAGAAGCATGTGTCAAAAACCTTTGTCAGTCCACCATGGGCTGCATGTGTCCAGAACAATAGACTATCCATATTAGGCCTAAAACGTACAGGGTTCAACATGTTGCGGTCGTATCATGCTGCGCTCGGCGAAGCTTTTTATTTTTGTATGATTTAGTGTGTTAAAAAATGAAAGTGTAGTAGACATTCACTAGTTTTGTTTTACGCTTTTTCACCTCTCAACATAAAGCAAATGACATTGATTGGGAAAACAAATTATGTATTTTACACTAGGTTCTTTGCTGTTTCTAATTTGCTTTGTATACTCACTTTTGTCATTCATTACAAATTTAAGAACAAACTAACATGTAAAGCACATAGACTAATTGATTTCAGTTGATTTGATTTCTTTGGGGGGCAACTAACCATTTGGGGTCTTTCATGTTGCTTACAGATATTCAAGAGTTCTCCCGAGAAATTTCTTAAAAGAGACCTGCGTCATTCATTGGCCAATAGAGACATGAAGCTATAGGATGTTGAACTAAAGTCCAGGTTATATTGACAGTTAAGGCTTTATTCTTTCTTGAATCTTTTCATTTAGTTTATGGAATCAATTCTATTGTCAGATTTTTGTAATTAATGCAAAAGCATGTTTTTATTACTAGCTAAACCAGCTTCCATTTAGCATTTTTTTTTAAGTGAACTTTTAAGACGAGTACATTTTATATGTTTGTTGAATGTGACTGAAGAGTGGGGGAGGGGACAAAGCTGTTGGTTTATTTTTATTCCCAGATAAGTTCAATGCCTACAACTGTGACGTACGTAGCACATTTTAAGGCAGAGAGGGACCAATGAATCGAGGACTAAATGTTTGGGATCACTGATATGAATTCATATTCAAGGTAGACCATTAATCTGTACAGGTCAAGAGGTACTGAACATTACAGATGATTTAATTGATGTTACTTTTTGTATAATCTAGGTTTGAAATCGTTTTCATACAGACTTGCTTCTTTCAGATTTTTTGTTACTAATTCAAAAATATTTTTTTTCCTGACTAGCTAAGCAAGCTTCAACTGAGCATTTTTTATTCAACTTTTAAAAACGTGTGTAAAAGATTAGTAATTTTTGAATGTGACAAAAATTTGGGGGTGGGGACAAAGTTGTTGGTTTATTTTTCATTCCCAGGTCAGCACAATACCTATTTTTGTGAGGTGCGTAGCACACTTTAGAAAAAGAGGGACCAATGAATCCAGGACTAAATGTTTGGGACTAGTGATAAATGTACACATTATTAAGGTAGACTGAAATTGCAAAGGTTAAAAGGTATTGAACATTATAGATATTAGATTTGATTTGAAGTAACTAATTGAATAATTTAGGCTTTAAATATAATTCTGTATTGACTTGTTGAGTTATATAAATATGTTAAATATATTTTACACATTATATAAACATATAATTGGTTAAAATGATTAAACATGTTTAATGAATGAGTAAATGTTTGTGGGAGAGATGGTGTTTGTCTAACATATTTTTGTAGACTAAAAGAAGAAATGTATAAAGGCATAGTCATTTAAAGTAAAAGCAAGAATCTGTGGTCTTTGTGGCAGAGAAATGAAGAAAGTTGTGATCAAATGTTTGCCGTGGTGGTAGATAGTAAGCCTTTTCATACTAGGTGTATAGCAAGCCTTTTTTTTTCAAGAATTTTTTAACACATTTCAATGGTGTTTGAATTTAAATTCTTTTGATAATCAACTTTAAATATAAAATATCATTGAGCTAAGGAAAATAGGTTGAAATATTATGGGGTGGGGCAATGCTTTGCCTTAACTTTATTTCTAGATCTTGACTGTCCCTAAAACACCTTGGAAAGAAGTGGATGAAAGAATAGGGCAATTTGAAAAAGCTCATTGTTGTACAGGTTAGATGTGTAGTTTTGATGTTATTGTACAATCAAGGAAATAATATAATGTATGTAAATAATATCTCTAAATATGATTGTTTTAAAGACAGAATTCAAACTTTTCTTCAATGATACTCGAGTGTTAATGAAATAATGTATATGAAATATCAGGGGGTGGGACTTTTTTCACAGGTTTATAAGAAATACTTGTTGAAGGTCACCTTAAAAGATGGTACATGTAGCTGCCTTTTGAAGATTAATAGTAGGAATCGGAATAAAATGGTCTTGTAAGGATTCAAGTCGGTCAAGAATTGACGTTTCCTCCGTGCAAGTAAACTTATTGATAAACTGATATTTTTCTTACTTCTATGTATTCTTTGAAATTAAATTAATAATGATTTTGAAACACTTTTCCAGTATAAATTTTGATTCTATGGTTTTAAAGTGTTAATGGAATTGATTAAAGTGAAATTTCTTGTTATATATAATAAATAGATATAGTGCAAGTAGGGGTTTAATTGGGATTTATTCACAGAGTTAGAAGAGTGGGGTTCGAGGTAATGATAGTTGAAAGAAAACAGAATTGCAAGAGAAGATGTGAGGTTATATTATGCATGTTTTATGTATTGCTTTAGATATTATTCAAATTATTGTGCATATTTGCAAGAACAACCTTGATTTTTGTATGATTTAGTGTGTTAAAAAATGAAAGTGTAGTAGACATTCACTAGTTTTGTTTTACGCTTTTTCACCTCTCAACATAAAGCAAATGACATTGATTGGGAAAACAAATTATGTATTTTACACTAGGTTCTTTGCTGTTTCTAATTTGCTTTGTATACTCACTTTTGTCATTCATTACAAATTTAAGAACAAACTAACATGTAAAGCACATAGACTAATTGATTTCAGTTGATTTGATTTCTTTGGGGGGCAACTAACCATTTGGGGTCTTTCATGTTGCTTACAGATATTCAAGAGTTCTCCCGAGAAATTTCTTAAAAGAGACCTGCGTCATTCATTGGCCAATAGAGACATGAAGCTATAGGATGTTGAACTAAAGTCCAGGTTATATTGACAGTTAAGGCTTTATTCTTTCTTGAATCTTTTCATTTAGTTTATGGAATCAATTCTATTGTCAGATTTTTGTAATTAATGCAAAAGCATGTTTTTATTACTAGCTAAACCAGCTTCCATTTAGCATTTTTTTTTAAGTGAACTTTTAAGACGAGTACATTTTATATGTTTGTTGAATGTGACTGAAGAGTGGGGGAGGGGACAAAGCTGTTGGTTTATTTTTATTCCCAGATAAGTTCAATGCCTACAACTGTGACGTACGTAGCACATTTTAAGGCAGAGAGGGACCAATGAATCGAGGACTAAATGTTTGGGATCACTGATATGAATTCATATTCAAGGTAGACCATTAATCTGTACAGGTCAAGAGGTACTGAACATTACAGATGATTTAATTGATGTTACTTTTTGTATAATCTAGGTTTGAAATCGTTTTCATACAGACTTGCTTCTTTCAGATTTTTTGTTACTAATTCAAAAATATTTTTTTTCCTGACTAGCTAAGCAAGCTTCAACTGAGCATTTTTTATTCAACTTTTAAAAACGTGTGTAAAAGATTAGTACTTTTTGAATGTGACAAAAATTTGGGGGTGGGGACAAAGTTGTTGGTTTATTTTTCATTCCCAGGTCAGCACAATACCTATTTTTGTGAGGTACGTAGCACACTTTAGAAAAAGAGGGACCAATGAATCCAGGACTAAATGTTTGGGACTAGTGATAAATGTACACATTATTAAGGTAGACTGAAATTGCAAAGGTTAAAAGGTATTGAACATTATATATATTAGATTTGAT
Organism: Arcuatula senhousia; assembly: GCA_963971305.1. Taxonomy (NCBI): domain Eukaryota; kingdom Metazoa; phylum Mollusca; class Bivalvia; order Mytilida; family Mytilidae; genus Arcuatula; species Arcuatula senhousia. The sequence continues at coordinate 56,075,907 of OZ020304.1, forward strand.
TTGAAGTAACTAATTGAATAATTTAGGCTTTAAATATAATTCTGTATTGACTTGTTGAGTTATATAAATATGTTAAATATATTTTACACATTATATAAACATATAATTGGTTAAAATGATTAAACATGTTTAATGAATGAGTAAATTTTTGTGGGAGAGATGGTGTTTGTCTAACATATTTTTATACGACCGCAAAAAATTTGCGGACGTATTATGGTATGATGCTGTCGTCGTCGTCGTCGTCGTCGTCGGTGTCTGTTAACTTTTTAGTGTTTCCACAATAACTTTAGTTCCAGTTATCCGATTGCTATGAAACTTTACAATGATGTTCCTTACCATAAAAGGATGCATGGGATTGATTTTGGGGGTCCCCCCATTTTTCGTTTAGAAATTAGGGGCCAAAAAAGGGCCAAAAATACTACTTTTTTGTTTGTTTCCACAATAACTTTAGTTCTAGTTATCCAATTGCTATGAAATTTGACAGTGATGTTCCTTACCATACAAGGATGAATGGGATTGATTTTGGAGGTCACCCCTTTTTTTGTTTCGAAATTAGGGGCCCAAAAGGGGTAAAAAATTCAAATATTTTACTTGTTTCCACCATAACTTTGGTCCTAGTTGGCCTATTGCTGTGAAATTTGTCAAGAATGTGTCTTACAATAAAATAATGAACCTGATGAATTTTTGTGCCCCCCTTTTTCTCCGTTGTGTAATTAGGGGCCAAAAGGGGCCAAAATAAAAACTTTTTTATTTGTGGTCGGATTTCGAAATTTTTTTTTACATGTTTGTTCTTGTCAAATAGCGGATACAAAATTAAGAATTAATTTTTGCGACCCCCCCTTTTTCCCCCTATTACGTAATTAGGGGCCAAATGGGGCCAAAATCGAAACTTTTTTATTTGTGGTCCGATTTTGAAATTTTTTTTTGCAAGTTTAATTTTGTCAAGTAGCGAATCCAAATTTGAGAATTTATTTTTGCGACCCCCACCCCTTTTTCACCTGTTACGTAATAATGGGCCAAAAGGGGCCGAAATTGAAACTTTTTTATTTCTGGTCCGATTTTGAAAATTTTTTTTGCATGTTTGTTCTTGTCAAATAGCGGATACAAAATTAAGAATTAATTTTTGCGACCCCCCCCCTTTTTCCCCTTATTACGTAAATAGGGGCCAAATGGGGCCGAAATTGAAACTTTTTTATTTCTGGTCCGATTTTGAAATTTTTTTTTGCATGTTTGTTCTTGTCAAATAGCGAATACAAAATTAAGAATTAATTTTTGCGACCCCCCCTTTTTCCCCCTTTAACGTAATTAGGGGCCAAATGGGGCTTTTTTATTTGTGGTCCGATTTTGAAAATTTTTTTTGCAAATTTATTCTTGTCAGGTAGCGATTCTAAATTTAAGAATAAATTTTGGGGGCTGTAATCATAATTTAAAAAAAAATTCTGGTTCGATTTTTAATTTTTTCCCCAAACATTATTCTTTTAAAGAGTAGAAAACATTCAAAATTTATATTTTTAGCCCCTGGGTTGAAAGTCCATCAGAGAAGCATGTGTCAAAAACCTTTGTCAGTCCACCATGGGCTGCATGTGTCCAGAACAATAGACTATCCATATTAGGCCTAAAACGTACAGGGTTCAACATGTTGCGGTCGTATCATGCTGCGCTCGGCGAAGCTTTTTATTGTAGACTAAAAGAAGAAATGTATAAAGGCATTGTCATTTAAAGTAAAAGCAAGAATCTGTGGTCTTTGTGGCAGAGAAATGAAGAAAGTTGTGATCAAATGTTTGCCGTGGTGGTAGATAGTAAGCCTTTTCATACTAGGTGTATAGCAAGCCTTTTTTTTTCAAGAATTTTTTAACACATTTCAATGGTGTTTGAATTTAAATTCTTTTGATAATCAACTTTAAATATAAAATATCATTGAGCTAAGGAAAATAGGTTGAAATATTATGGGGTGGGGCAATGCTTTGCCTTAACTTTATTTCTAGATCTTGACTGTCCCTAAAACACCTTGGAAAGAAGTGGATGAAAGAATAGGGCAATTTGAAAAAGCTCATTGTTGTACAGGTTAGATGTGTAGTTTTGATGTTATTGTACAATCAAGGAAATAATATAATGTATGTAAATAATATCTCTAAATATGATTGTTTTAAAGACAGAATTCAAACTTTTCTTCAATGATACTCGAGTGTTAATGAAATAATGTATATGAAATATCAGGGGGTGGGACTTTTTTCACAGGTTTATAAGAAATACTTGTTGAAGGTCACCTTAAAAGATGGTACATGTAGCTGCCTTTTGAAGATTAATAGTAGGAATCGGAATAAAAGGGTCTTGTAAGGATTCAAGTCGGTCAAGAATTGACGTTTCCTCCGTGCAAGTAAACTTATTGATAAACTGATATTTTTCTTACTTCTATGTATTCTTTGAAATTAAATTAATAATGATTTTGAAACACTTTTCCAGTATAAATTTTGATTCTATGGTTTTAAAGTGTTAATGGAATTGATTAAAGTGAAATTTCTTATTATATAAGATAAATAGATATAGTGCAAGTAGGGGTTTAATTGGGATTTATTCACAGAGTTAGAAGAGTGGGGTTCGAGGTAATGATAGTTGAAAGAAAACAGAATTGCAAGAGAAGATGTGAGGTTATATTATGCATGTTTTATGTATTGCTTTAGATATTATTCAAATTATTGTGCATATTTGCAAGAACAACCTTGATTTTTGTATGATTTAGTGTGTTAAAAAATGAAAGTGTAGTAGACATTCACTAGTTTTGTTTTAGGCTTTTTCACCTCTCAACATAAAGCAAATGACATTGATTGGGAAAACAAATTATGTATTTTACACTAGGTTCTTTGCTGTTTCTAATTTGCTTTGTATACTCACTTTTGTCATTCATTACAAATTTGAGAACAAACTAACATGTAAAGCACATAGACTAATTGATTTCAGTTGATTTGATTTCTTTGGGGGGCAACTAACCATTTGGGGTCTTTCATGTTGCTTACAGATATTCAAGAGTTCTCCCGAGAAATTTCTTAAAAGAGACCTGCGTCATTCATTGGCCAATAGAGACATGAAGCTATAGGATGTTGAACTAAAGTCCAGGTTATATTGACAGTTAAGGCTTTATTCATTCTTGAATCTTTTCATTTAGTTTATGGAATCAATTCTATTGTTTAAGGTCTATGTTCAGATTTTTGTAATTAATGCAAAAGCATGTTTTTATTACTAGCTAAACCAGCTTCCATTGAGCATTTTTTTTTAAGTGAACTTTTAAGACGAGTACATTTTATATGTTTGTTGAATGTGACTGAAGAGTGGGGGAGGGGACAAAGCTGTTGGTTTATTTTTATTCCCAGATAAGTTCAATGCCTACAACTGTGACGTACGTAGCACATTTTAAGGCAGAGAGGGACCAATGAATCGAGGACTAAATGTTTGGGATCACTGATATGAATTCATATTCAAGGTAGACCATTAATCTGTACAGGTCAAGAGGTACTGAACATTACAGATGATTTAATTGATTTTACTTTTTGTATAATCTAGGTTTGAAATCATTTTTCATACAGACTTGCTTCTTTCAGATTTTTTGTTACTAATTCAAAAATATTTTTTTTCCTGACTAGCTAAGCAAGCTTCAACTGAGCATTTTTTATTCAACTTTTAAAAACGTGTGTAAAAGATTAGTACTTTTTGAATGTGACAAAAATTTGGGGGTGGGGACAAAGTTGTTGGTTTATTTTTCATTCCCAGGTCAGCACAATACCTATTTTTGTGAGGTACGTAGCACACTTTAGAAAAAGAGGGACCAATGAATCCAGGACTAAATGTTTGGGAACACATTATTAAGGTAGACTGAAATTGCAAAGGTTAAAAGGTATTGAACATTATAGATATTAGATTTGATTTGAAGTAACTAATTGAATAATTTAGGCTTTAAATATAATTCTGTATTGACTTGTTGAGTTATATAAATATGTTAAATATATTTTACACATTATATAAACATATAATTGGTTAAAATGATTAAACATGTTTAATGAATGAGTAAATTTTTGTGGGAGAGATGGTGTTTGTCTAACATATTTTTGTAGACTAAAAGAAGAAATGTATAAAGCATAGTCATTAAAAGTAAAAGCAAGAATCTGTGGTCTTTGTGGCACAGAAATGAAGAAGATTGTGATCAAATGTTTGCCGTGGTGGTAGATAGTAAGCCTTTTCATACTAGGCGTATAGCAAGCCTTTTTTTTCAAGAATTTTTTAAACACATTTCAATGGTGTTTGAATTTAAATTCTTTTGATAATCAACTTTAAATATAAAATATCATTGAGCTAAGGAAAATAGGTTGAAATATTATGCGGTGGGGCAATGCTTTGCCTTAACTTTATTTCTAGATCTTGACTGTCCCTAAAACACCTTGGAAAGAAGTGGATGAAAGAATAGGGCAATTTGAAAAAGCTCATTGTTGTACAGGTTAGATGTGTAGTTTTGATGTTATTGTACAATCAAGGAAATAATATAATGTATGTAAATAATATCTCTAAATATGATTGTTTTAAAGACAGAATTCAAACTTTTCTTCAATGATACTCGAGTGTTAATGAAATAATGTATATGAAATATCAGGGGGTGGGACTTTTTTCACAGGTTTATAAGAAATACTTGTTGAAGGTCACCTTAAAAGATGGTACATGTAGCTGCCTTTTGAAGATTAATAGTAGGAATCGGAATAAAAGGGTCTTGTAAGGATTCAAGTCGGTCAAGAATTGACGTTTCCTCCGTGCAAGTAAACTTATTGATAAACTGATATTTTTCTTACTTCTATGTATTCTTTGAAATTAAATTAATAATGATTTTGAAACACTTTTCCAGTATAAATTTTGATTCTATGGTTTTAAAGTGTTAAAGGAATTGATTAAAGTGAAATTTCTTATTATATAAGATAAATAGATATAGTGCAAGTAGGGGTTTAATTGGGATTTATTCACAGAGTTAGAAGAGTGGGGTTCGAGGTAATGATAGTTGAAAGAAAACAGAATTGCAAGAGAAGATGTGAGGTTATATTATGCATGTTTTATGTATTGCTTTAGATATTATTCAAATTATTGTGCATATTTGCAAGAACAACCTTGATTTTTGTATGATTTAGTGTGTTAAAAAATGAAAGTGTAGTAGACATTCACTAGTTTTGTTTTAGGCTTTTTCACCTCTCAACATAAAGCAAACGACATTGATTGGGAAAACAAATTATGTATTTTACACTAGGTTCTTTGCTGTTTCTAATTTGCTTTGTATACTCACTTTTGTCATTCATTACAAATTTGAGAACAAACTAACATGTAAAGCACATAGACTAATTGATTTCTTTGGGGGGCAACTAACCATTTGGGGTCTTTCATGTTGCTTACAGATATTCAAGAGTTCTCCCGAGAAATTTCTTAAAAGAGACCTGCGTCATTCATTGGCCAATAGAGACATGAAGCTATAGGATGTTGAACTAAAGTCCAGGTTATATTGACAGTTAAGGCTTTATTCATTCTTGAATCTTTTCATTTAGTTTATGGAATCAATTCTATTGTTTAAGGTCTATGTTCAGATTTTTGTAATTAATGCAAAAGCATGTTTTTATTACTAGCTAAACCAGCTTCCATTGAGCATTTTTTTTTAAGTGAACTTTTAAGATGAGTACATTTTATATGTTTGTTGAATGTGACTGAAGAGTGGGGGAGGGGACAAAGCTGTTGGTTTATTTTTATTAGCTCACCTGGACCAAAGGTCCATGTGAGCTATTGCCATCACTTGGCGTCCGTCGTCGTCGTCGTCGTCGTCGTCGTCGTCCGTTAACAATTTTTCAAAAATCTTCTCCTCTGAAACTACTGAACAGAATTTAATGAAACTTGGTATGATTGATCCTTAGGGTGTCCTGCACCAAACTTGTGTTTCGATTTTTGATCTGTCAAAAAACATGGCCGCCGTTACTAAAAATAGACTAGGGGGGTCAGACTACTGTTTTTGGCTTATAAATCAAAAAGTATAAGAGATAGAGGAAATCTGAGGCCACGCTGCTGATTCAGCATCAAAAACTCTACAAAAGTCTCCATTTGGTCAAAGTTGTCAGATGACCCCTTATAGGGGTTACAGCCCCTTAAAGGTGAAAAATAGCATTTTTTCATGTTTTTGGCCTACAGAATGAAAACTATTGCAGATAGAGATTAGCTGTTGCTTGCTTAAATGTTTAGCTCATTTAGCTCTACGAAAGTCTCCATAGGGTCGAAGTTGTCAGATGACCCCTTATAGGGGTTACGGCCCCTTAAAGGTGAAAAATAGCCATTTTTCATGTTTTTGGCCTACAGAATGAAAACTATTGCAGATAGAGATTAGCTGTTGCTTGCTTAAATGTTTAGCTCATTTCTCCATAGGGTCGAAGTTGTCAGATGACCTCTTATAGGGGTTACGGCCCCTTAAAGGTGAAAAATAGCCATTTTTCATGTTTTTGGCCTACAGAATGAAAACTATTGCAGATAAAGATTAGCTGTTGCTTGCTTAAATGTTTAGCTCATTTAGCTCTACGAAAGTCTCCATAGGGTGGAAGTTGTCAGATGACTCCTTATAGGGGTTACTGCCCCTGAAAAATAGCGATTTTTCATGTTTTTGGCCTACAGAATGAAAACTATTGCAGATAGAGATTAGCTGTTGCTTGCTTAAATGTTTAGCTCATTTAGTTCAACAAAAGTCTCCATAGGGTCGAAGTTGTCAGATGACCCCTTATAGGGGTTACGGCCCCTGAAAAATAGCGATTTTTCATGTTTTTGGCCTACAGAATGAAAACTATTGCAGATAGAGATTAGCTGTTGCTTGCTTAAATGTTAAGCTCATTTAGCTCTACAAAATTCTCCATAGGGTCGAAGTTGTCAGATGACCCCTTATAGGGGTAACGGCCTTTGAAAAAAGCGATTTTTCATGTTTTTGGCCTACAGAATGAAAACTATTGCAGATAGAGATTAGCTGTTGCTTGCTTAAATGTTCAGCTCATTTAGCTCTACAAAAGTCTCCATAGGGACGAAGTTGTCAGATGACTCCTTATAGGGGTTATGGCCCCTTATAGGTGAAAAATGGTGTTTTTGGCCTATAGAATGAAAACTATTGCAGGTAGAGAAAAGCTGTTGCTTGCTTAAATGTTCAGCTCATTTAGCTCTACAAAAGTATAGGGTCAACATCAAGACCAGGTGAGCGATTCAGGCTCCTGGGAGCCTCTTGTTCCTAGATAAGTTCAATGCCTACAACTGTGACGTACGTAGCACATTTTAAGGCAGAGAGGGACCAATGAATCGAGGACTAAATGTTTGGGATCACTGATATGAATTCATATTCAAGGTAGACCATTAATCTGTACAGGTCAAGAGGTACTGAACATTACAGATGATTTAATTGATGTTACTTTTTAGCTCACCTGACCCGAAGGGTCATGTGAGCTATTGCTATCACTTTGCGTCCGTCGTCCGTCCGTCGTCCGTCGTCTGTCGTCCGTCGTCCGTCGTCCGTTAGCTTTTTTCAAACATCTTCTTCTCTGAAACTGCTTGGCCAATTGCAGCCAAACTTGATATGGTTGTTCCTTAGGATATTGTGCAAAAAGTTTGCGTTGGGATTTTTGATACGTAAAAAAACATGGCGGCTGTTACTAAAAATAGAACAGGGGGGTCAAATACAGTTTTTTGCAAATAACTCAAAAACGGTCACAGATATCAAAATTCTGGCATAGGGTAAAAGTGATCAGCACCTCAAGATCTACCTGCCCAGAAATTTTCAAAAAGATCCAACAACCGATGTAGGAGTTATTGCCCTTTTTCTGGATTTTTTCAAAATTTTGAACTTATTTAGCCCTATATCTTGAAAACTATACAAGATATTTTAAAAATTCAAATTGCATATGATTGAGCACGTCAAGATCTACGTTTCATATAATTAGGTCAAAGCTGTAGAACCATTTCGTTTAGGAGTTATGGCCCTTAAAGCGTCAAAATTTACCATTTTTCATTACTTTTCCCCTGAATTACAAAGATGAGCTTTTCTGACACCATACATCCAACTTCAACCAAACTTGGCACAGTTGCTTAATAGCATAATTGCTACATTTACATCGTTTGGATTTTTGATTCGTCAAAAAATATGGCCGCCATGGCTAAAAATAGAACATAGGGGTAAATTGCAGTTTTTTGCTAATTACTCAAAAATGTTTACAGATATCAAAATTTTGATTGGAGACAAAAGTGATCAGCATCTTAAGATCTACCTGCTCTGAAATTTTTTAGAAAATCCAACAATCGACATAGGAGTTATTGCCCTTTTTCTGGATTTTTCAAAAAATTTGCACTTATTGAGCCCTATATCTTGAAAACTATACAAGATATTTTAAAAATTCAAATTGCATATGATTAAGCACATCAAGATCTACATTTTATGTAATTAGGTCAAAGCTGTAGAACCATTTCTTTTAGGAGTTATGGCCCTTAAAGCGTCAAAATTTACCATTTTCCATTGTTTAATAGCTTATAAGCTACAACTCTATTGTCAGATTTTTTATTCGTAAAAAAACATGGCCACCATGGCTAAAATAGAACAGCATGTTTACCTGTCCTGAAATTTCAAAAAAGATCTGACTGCTGATGTGGGAGTTATTGTTCTTTTTCCTAATTTTCGCCAAATTTGCATTTATTAAGCCCAATATCTTAAAAACTAACCAAGATATTTCAGAAATTTAAATCGCATATGGTTAAGCACAATAATATCTACAAATATTAAATACGAAAGAATATATGTATCTGTGTAGTTCAGGTGAGCGATTCAGGCTCTTGGGAGCCTCTTGTTGTATAATCTAGGTTTGAAATCATTTTTCATACAGACTTGCTTCTTTCAGATTTTTTGTTACTAATTCAAAAATATTTTATTTCCTGACTAGCTAAGCAAGCTTCAACTGAGCATTTTTTATTCAACTTTTAAAAACGTGTGTAAAAGATTAGTACTTTTTGAATGTGACAAAAATTTGGGGGTGGGGACAAACTTGTTGGTTTATTATGTCTCCCAAACGAAGTTTGGAGACATGTTGTTTTTGCTCAGTTCTTATTATTCTTATTATTAAGTCGCCCAAAACAAAGTTTGGGAGACTTATTGTTTTTGCACCGTTTCTTATTATTATTATTATTAAGTCCCCCAAACAAAGTTTGGGGACTTATTGTTTTTGCACCGTTTCTTATTATTATTATTCTTCTTCTTCCGATTCTTCCGCTTAGTCGTGAACTTGTCCGGAGATCCTAGCAAAAACGACTCAACATATCAAAATGAAACTTGGCAGGATAATAGATTGTAAAGAAAGGAAGCTTCGTTGATAATCGGAATTTTCAAAATGGCCGCCGTTTCCATGGAAACAGGAAAATGGACTAAATATTGGACATTGCAATATCTCGGTAACCTAGGTGCGCAGGGTTCTGAAATTTTGTAGGTTGATAGAGCAAAACATTCTCTTTAATAATATGAAAAAAAATTTTGAAGCGATATTTACGGTTTTCGAGATATAAATAAAAATGTGCTTTCAAGGGAGGTAATCGGGTCAAAATTTTCAAAGTGCTCCGATTTACATGAAAATTGATATTTAGAGGTTTTTTGACATGCTGAAGAGAATAGTGGCAAATACGGGTCGTTTGGGGGACTTTGTGACTTGCTTGCAATCACAGTTAATACTTGTTATTATTATTAAGTCGCCCAAAACAAAGTTTGGGAGACTTATTGTTTTTGCACCGTTTCTTATTATTATTATTATTATTATTCTTCTGATTCTTAATCATGAAGCTGTCCTCCCTAATACAAGAAAATGGTTCAAGGAAATTGAATAACACTTGTTGGATTGGATAGTGTGTTACCTAAAGATGTGCAATCAAGTTTTGAAATTTTCAAGATGGCCGCCGTTTCAAAATGGCGGCCATCGGAAAAAGTGGGCGGAAATTTTTTTTTCATCGGAGCGTTTTGAAAATTGGTCATCTGGGTAAAGCGGGTATGCTGAGTTCAAATCTGCGACCGGATTTGAAATCCGACTTACATTTTCAAAATGGCGGCCATTTTACTACACCCGCCCCCCTAAAAACGTCAACTTTGTCCGATTTCAACGAAATTTGATTTCTAGACTTATTTTGATGCACTGATTAGAATGGAACTCTATCCAAGGCGATTTTGGGCGACTTGTGTGTTGGCATCCCAACACAATTATACCTAGTTATTATTCTTCTGATTCTTTATCGTAAAGTTGTCCTCCCTAATACAAGAAAACGGTCCAAGGAAATTGAATGACACTTGTGAGATTGGATAGTGGGTCACTCAAAGTTGTGTAATGCACTTTTGAAATTTTCAACATGGCCGCCGTTTCAAAATGGCGGCCATCGGAAAAAGTGGGCGGAAATTTTTTTTCATCGGATCGTCTTGAAAATTGGTCATCTGGGTAAAGCAGGTATGCTGAACTCAAATCTGCGACCGGATTTGAAATCCGACTTACGGTTTCAAAATGGCGGCCATTTTACTACACCCGCCCCCCCTAAAAACGTCAACTTTGTCCGATTTCAACGAAATTTGATTTCTAGACTTATTTTGATGCCTTGATTTGAATTGAACTCTATCCAAGGCGATTTTGGGCGACTTGTGTGTTGGCATCCCAACACAATTATACCTAGTTATTATTATTATTATTTTTCTTCTTTCCGGGCGCGTTTTTTCGAACACTTGTCTGCGGCGTTTCTCAGAAACCGATAGACGGAATCGCTTGATATCATATGACTTGATAGGCCCATACTCCTAGATGATCCTCCCGAAAAAAAATTTTCAATATGTTGGAGGGAACATATATTTTTAGGGTCTCAAAAGGGGGTGGGGTTTTGCAAAATTTTACTATAGAAGTCTATGGGAAAAGTGATATAACTTGATAATGTGTGATCTTAAACTTGGAAATACTGTGTTACCTCATATATTTTAATTTTCATACCTGGCCACATTTAGTGGTGAGGTATTATGTAATACCCTCCGCTTCATTGTGTTAAGGGGGGGGTCATGCTCCACCCCCTCAAATGACAAAATACTTAATATTCTGAAAACCCTTGAGATCCCCACCCTATAACCACATATATTATTACTCCTTATGATAAGACAAATCATTTGGTACCATGGGGGGTCTGAGGGGGTCATGCCCCACCCCCCTCAAATGACAAAATACTAAATATTCTGAAAACCATTGAGATCCCCACCCTATAACCATATATATTATTACTCCTTATGATAAGACAAATCATTTGGTACCATGGGGGGTCTGAGGGGGGTCATGCCCCACCCCCTTCAAATGAAAAAATGCTAAATATTCTGAAATAAGTTTAGATCCCCACCCTATAACCACATATATTATTACACTTAATGATTAGATGAATTATTTGGTACCATAGGGGCGTCTGAGGGGGGTCATGCCCCACCCCTCAAATGATAGAATACTAAATAACTTGAGTTATTAGGGGAACCCCTGCCCAAATTTTTTCCATGAGGTTCTAAAAATGCATTTAAAGGCATTTCCAGGATTTTGCTTACTGGTGGGACTTCTGTAAAACTGATTTACAGGGGAACCCCTGCCCAAATTTTTCCCATGAGGTTCTAAAAATGCATTTAAAGGCATTTTCAGGATTTTGCTTACCCTTTGGACTTCTGTAAAACTTGTATTTATAGGTATGCACCCTCACAAATTTTTCCCATGTGATTAATGGGACTTCGTTTGGGAGACATTCGAAACTGCATCCAGTTTCAATTATACCTTGTTTTTCATTCCCAGGTCAGCTCAATACCTATTTTTGTGAGGTACGTAGCACACTTTAGAAAAAGAGGGACCAATGAATCCAGGACTAAATGTTTGGGACTAGTGATAAATGTACACATTTTTAAGGTAGACTGAAATTGCAAAGGTTAAAAGGTATTGAACATTATAGATATTAGATTTGATTTGATGTAACTAATTGAATAATTTAGGCTTTAAATATAATTCTGTATTGACTTGTTGAGTTATATAAATATGTTAAATATATTTTACACATTATATAAACATATAATTGGTTAAAATGATTAAACATGTTTAATGAATGAGTAAATTTTTGTGGGAGAGATGGTGTTTGTCTAACATATTTTTGTAGACTAAAAGAAGAAATGTATAAAGGCATAGTCATTTAAAATAAAAGCAAGAATCTGTGGTCTTTGTGGCAAAGAAATGAAGAAAGTTGTGATCAAATGTTTGCCGTGGTGGTAGATAGTAAGCCTTTTCATACTAGGTGTATAGCAAGCCTTTTTTTCAAGAATTTTTTAAACACATTTCAATGGTGTTTGAATTTAAATTCTTTTGATAATCAACTTTAAATATAAAATATCATTGAGCTAAGGAAAATAGGTTGAAATATTATGGGGTGGGGCAATGCTTTGCCTTAACTTTATTTCTAGATCTTGACTGTCCCTAAAACACCTTGGAAAGAAGTGGATGAAAGAATAGGGCAATTTGAAAAAGCTCATTGTTGTACAGGTTAGATGTGTAGTTTTGATGTTATTGTACAATCAAGGAAATAATATAATGTATGTAAATAATATCTCTAAATATGATTGTTTTAAAGACAGAATTCAAACTTTTCTTCAATGATACTCGAGTGTTAATGAAATAATGTATATGAAATATCAGGGGGTGGGACTTTTTTCACAGGTTTATAAGAAATTCTTGTTGAAGGTCACCTTAAAAGATGGTACATGTAGCTGCCTTTTGAAGATTAATAGTAGGAATCGGAATAAAAGGGTCTTGTAAGGATTCAAGTCGGTCAAGAATTGACGTTTCCTCCGTGCAAGTAAACTTATTGATAAACTGATATTTTTCTTACTTCTATGTATTCTTTGAAATTAAATTAATAATGATTTTGAAACACTTTTCCAGTATAAATTTTGATTCTATGGTTTTAAAGTGTTAATGGAATTGATTAAAGTGAAATTTCTTGTTATATATAATAAATAGATATAGTGCAAGTAGGGGTTTAATTGGGATTTATTCACAGAGTTAGAAGAGTGGGGTTCGAGGTAATGATAGTTGAAAGAAAACAGAATTGCAAGAGAAGATGTGAGGTTATATTATGCATGTTTTATGTATTGCTTTAGATATTATTCAAATTATTGTGCATATTTGCATGAACAACCTTGATTTTTGTATGATTTAGTGTGTTAAAAAATGAAAGTGTAGTAGACATTCACTAGTTTTGTTTTACGCTTTTTCACCTCTCAACATAAAGCAAATGACATTGATTGGGAAAACAAATTATGTATTTTACACTAGGTTCTTTGCTGTTTCTAATTTGCTTTGTATACTCACTTTTGTCATTCATTACAAATTTAAGAACAAACTAACATGTAAAGCACATAGACTAATTGATTTCAGTTGATTTGATTTCTTTGGGGGGGCAACTAACCATTTGGGGTCTTTCATGTTGCTTACAGATATTCAAGAGTTCTCCGGAGAAATTTCTTAAAAGAGACCTGCGTCATTCATTGGCCAATAGAGACATGAAGCTATAGGATGATGAACTAAAGTCCAGGTTATATTGACAGTTAAGGCTTTATTCATTCTTGAATCTTTTCATTTAGTTTATGGTTTAAGGTCTATGTTCAGATTTTTGTAATTAATGCAAAAGCATGTTTTTATTACTAGCTAAACCAGCTTCCATTGAGCATTTTTTTAAGTGAACTTTTAAGACGAGTACATTTTATATGTTTGTTGAATGTGACTGAAGAGTGGGGGAGGGGACAAAGCTGTTGGTTTATTTTTATTCCCAAATAAGTTCAATGTCACAACTGTGACGTACGTAGCACATTTTAAGGCAGAGAGGGACCAATGAATCGAGGACTAAATGTTTGGGATCACTGATATGAATTCATATTCAAGGTAGACCATTAATCTGTACAGGTCAAGAGGTACTGAACATTACAGATGATTTAATTGATTTTACTTTTTGTATAATCTAGGTTTGAAATCATTTTTCATACAGACTTGCTTCTTTCAGATTTTTTGTTACTAATTCAAAAAAAATTTTTTTCCTGACTAGCTAAGCAAGCTTCAACTGAGCATTTTTTATTCAACTTTTAAAAACGTGTGTAAAAGATTAGTACTTTTTGAATGTGACAAAAATTTGGGGGTGGGGACAAAGTTGTTGGTTTATTTTTCAATCCCAGGTCAGCACAATACCTATTTTTGTGAGGTACGTAGCACACTTTAGAAAAAGAGGGACCAATGAATCCAGGACTAAATGTTTGGGACTAGTGATAAATGTACACATTATTAAGGTAGACTGAAATTGCAAAGGTTAAAAGGTATTGAACATTATAGATATTAGATTTGATTTGAAGTAACTAATTGAATAATTTAGGCTTTAAATATAATTCTGTATTGACTTGTTGAGTTATATAAATATGTTAAATATATTTTACACATTATATAAACATATAATTGGTTAAAATGATTAAACATGTTTAATGAATGAGTAAATTTTTGTGGGAGAGATGGTGTTTGTCTAACATATTTTTGTAGACTAAAAGAAGAAATGTATAAAGGCATAGTCATTAAAAGTAAAAGCAAGAATCTGTGGTCTTTGTGGCACAATAATGAAGAAAGTTGTGATCAAATGTTTGCCGTGGTGGTAGATAGTAAGCCTTTTCATACTAGGCGTATAGTAAGCCTTTTTTTTCAAGAATTTTTTAAACACATTTCAATGGTGTTTGAATTTAAATTCTTTTGATAATCAACTTTAAATATAAAATATCATTGAGCTAAGGAAAATAGGTTGAAATATTATGGGGTGGGGCAATGCTTTGCCTTAACTTTATTTCTAGATCTTGACTGTCCCTAAAACACCTTGGAAAGAAGTGGATGAAAGAATAGGGCAATTTGAAAAAGCTCATTGTTGTACAGGTTAGATGTGTAGTTTTGATGTTATTGTACAATCAAGGAAATAATATAATGTATGTAAATAATATCTCTAAATATGATTGTTTTAAAGACAGAATTCAAACTTTTCATCAATGATACTCGAGTGTTAATGAAATAATGTATATGAAATATCAGGGGGTGGGACTTTTTTCACAGGTTAATAAGAAATACTTGTTGAAGGTCACCTTAAAAGATGGTACATGTAGCTGCCTTTTGAAGATTAATAGTAGGAATCGGAATAAAAGGGTCTTGTAAGGATTCAAGTCGGTCAAGAATTGACGTTTCCTCCGTGCAAGTAAACTTATTGATAAACTGATATTTTTCTTACTTCTATGTATTCTTTGAAATTAAATTAATAATGATTTTGAAACACTTTTCCAGTATAAATTTTGATTCTATGGTTTTAAAGTGTTAAAGGAATTGATTAAAGTGAAATTTCTTATTATATAAGATAAATAGATATAGTGCAAGTAGGGGTTTAATTGGGATTTATTCACAGAGTTAGAAGAGTGGGGTTCGAGGTAATGATAGTTGAAAGAAAACAGAATTGCAAGAGAAGATGTGAGGTTATATTATGCATGTTTTATGTATTGCTTTAGATATTATTCAAATTATTGTGCATATTTGCAAGAACAACCTTGATTTTTGTATGATTTAGTGTGTTAAAAAATGAAAGTGTAGTAGACATTCACTAGTTTTGTTTTAGGCTTTTTCACCTCTCAACATAAAGCAAATGACATTGATTGGGAAAACAAATTATGTATTTTACACTAGGTTCTTTGCTGTTTCTAATTTGCTTTGTATACTCACTTTTGTCATTCATTACAAATTTGAGAACAAACTAACATGTAAAGCACATAGACTAATTGATTTCAGTTGATTTGATTTCTTTGGGGGGCAACTAACCATTTGGGGTCTTTCATGTTGCTTACAGATATTCAAGAGTTCTCCCGAGAAATTTCTTAAAAGAGACCTGCGTCATTCATTGGCCAATAGAGACATGAAGCTATAGGATGTTGAACTAAAGTCCAGGTTATATTGACAGTTAAGGCTTTATTCATCCTTGAATCTTTTCATTTAGTTTATGGAATCAATTCTATTGTCAGATTTTTGTAATTAATGCAAAAGCATGTTTTTATTACTAGCTAAACCAGCTTCCATTGAGCATTTTTTTTTAAGTGAACTTTTAAGACGAGTACATTTTATATGTTTGTTGAATGTGACTGAAGAGTGGGGGAGGGGACAAAGCTGTTGGTTTATTTTTATTCCCAGATAAGTTCAATGCCTACAACTGTGACGTACGTAGCACATTTTAAGGCAGAGAGGGACCAATGAATCGAGGACTAAATGTTTGGGATCACTGATATGAATTCATATTCAAGGTAGACCATTAATCTGTACAGGTCAAGAGGTACTGAACATTACAGATGATTTAATTGATGTTACTTTGGTTTGAAATCATTTTTCATACAGACTTGCTTCTTTCAGATTTTTTGTTACTAATTCAAAAATATTTTTTTTCCTGACTAGCTAAGCAAGCTTCAACTGAGCATTTTTTATTCAACTTTTAAAAATGTGTGTAAAAGATTAGTACTTTTTGAATGTGACAAAAATTTGGGGGTGGGGACAAAGTTGTTGGTTTATTTTTCATTCCCAGGTCAGCTCAATACCCATTTTTGTGAGGTACGTAGCACACTTTAGAAAAAGAGGGACCAATGAATCGAGGACTAAATGTTTGGGATGACTGATATGTTCTCTTCATTTTCAAGGTAGACAATTGAACCATATATATCGAATTTAATTGATGTTCCAATTTGAATAATTATTTTTCGTCAGCTTAATACCTACTACAGGATGATATTTAGCACACTTTACATAAAACAGAGAAGGAATAATAAATCCAGGACCCTTGATATGTATTCTTTTGCAGGTAGAATAGAATATCCTTATCAACACACAAGTTTGGTTTAGATGTCATTTGAATGGATACTTATTTTTTTGTTGAAGGATTATTTATTAACTAGCATCTAAAATCTTGAGGGTTTTTTTTTCAGACACAATGCAATTTCTTTTTATATTGTTAATTTACATATTTAAAAATATTACTTTAGATGTAAAACTGCCTTCATAGATTGGATGGATTTGTTTATCACAAGGTTTGCAACATAATTTATTATTGTTTTCTTTTTACATGTATATCTGATGGTTTTGTCACTTTGTAACATTTTAATTATTTGTTATGTCTGTTTGGTTTTTATACGACCGCAAAATTTTTGCGATCGTATAATGTTATGGCGACGTCGTTGTCGTCGTCGTCTGGGGACACTTTGGTTTCCGTGCGATAACTTGAGTAAATGTTGACCAAATGTTATGAAATTTTAATATGATGTTTGTTACCACTAAAGGAAGGTTGGTATTGCATTTGGGGATTGTGGCCCCTACCATTTTAGAAAAAAGGGCAAAAAAGGGCTAAAACGAGTGTATTGACAAAACTGTTGTAGAATTTTTTTTATTCATTCGATTTTGAAAATTCTTTTTTTATTGAATTAATCATTAAATTCTGTCAACAAAATGTGTCAACAGTTTTTATATATATTGCACTGTTACATTGCTACTGGGTGTCAAAAAGGGGCCACACCCAAAAAATTGACTTTTTTATTTGTGGTCCGATTTTCAAAATCTTTTTTTCATTGGAATCCTTGTGAAAATCCCTGCCTGTGTTTTTCAATCAGATTGGCAATATCTCTTACCGTTTTTGAGAAATTAGGGGTCAAAGGGGCCAAAAACGCCATTTGATAAAGTTTGTCGAGGCAAATAGTTTTATACCAAAAATTAAGTTGTAGTGGACCTGCCAATTGTTATGAAGTTTAAATATGATGATTATATCAACTAAAGGAATGTTGATTTTGTATTTGGGGTTTGTGGCCCCTACCGTTATAGAAAAAAGGGCCAAAAAGCCCTAAAACGGGTGTATTGACAAAACTATTGTAGAATGTTTATTATTCATACGATTTTGAAAATTCTTTTTTTACCAAATTCATCATTTAATTCTGTCTACTAAATGTACCATTGATTTTGATATGTATTTCACCGTTACATTGCTACAGGGGGCTAAAGACAGGCCACACCCTTAAAATCAACTTTTTTTATTTGTGGTCCTATTTTCAAAATCTTTTTTTCATTGGATTCCTTATGAAAATCCCTGCTTTATTTTGCAATCAGATTTGCAATATCTCTTAAAATTTTTGAGAAATTAGGGGACAAAGGGCCAAAAATGTCAATTAATGCATGTATATTTTTAAGGCTTTTTATATTAGATGTTGATGTAAATACATATGTGTGAAATATGCATTTTAAAGTCCACCACAGGATGCATGTGTCAAAAAGCTTTATAAGTCCACCATGGGCTTCATGTGACCAAAGCAATAGACTATCCATATTGGGCCTCCAACGTACAGGGTTGTTGCGGTCGTATCATGCTGCGCTCGGCGTAGCTTTTTATTAATTATGGAAACCCATTATCCTTCCATAGAGTTACTTAAAATTTTGAAAAGGAATTTGATAGAACAATGTAGGGTAAGATTTTTTTTCACACAAAGCTATTTATTGATTTATTATAAACAGTTTTTGTCTCGCCTGCGACGAATAGTCGCGGAAGGCGAGACATAGGTATTACTTTCCGGCGGCGACGGCGGCGGCGGCGACGGCGGCGGCGTAAACTTTTTTGTAAGACTTTTATGGACGATGAATTGCTTGAAAAGTATAATAGCTAGGC
This sequence comes from Arcuatula senhousia, assembly GCA_963971305.1. Lineage (NCBI taxonomy): Eukaryota > Metazoa > Mollusca > Bivalvia > Mytilida > Mytilidae > Arcuatula > Arcuatula senhousia. The sequence goes on from OZ020304.1 coordinate 56,094,720, forward strand.
ATCTGATATTTGGTATACAGACAGTTGAGGGTATGGTCTACGCAACTGTCGCCATGCCGTTTGACCCTGACCCCATTTTCACGCTCCAGTGATTCTGTGAACTTAGGTTTTTTTTCAGGCCATAAACATTTTTGTAAGACTTTTGTGGACGATGAATTGCTTGAAAGGTATAATAGCTAGGCATCTGATATTTGGTATACAGACAGTTCAGGTTATGGTCTACGCAACTGTCACCATGCCGTGTGACCCTGACCCCATTTTCACGCTCCAGTGACTCTGTGAACTTAGGTCTTTTTTCAGGCTGTAAACTTTTTTGTAAGACTTTTGTGGACGATGAATTGCTGGAAAAGTATAATAGCTAGGCATCTGATATTTGGTATACAGACAGTTCAGGTTATGGTCTACGCAACTGTCACCATGCCATGTGACCCTGACCCCATTTTCACGCTCCAGTGACTCTGTGAACTTAGGTCTTTTTTAAGGCCGTAAACTTTTTTGTAAGACTTTTGTGGACGATGAATTGCTGGAAAAGTATAATAGTTAGGCATCTGATATTTGGTATACAGACAGTATAGGTTATGGACTACACAACTGTCACCATGCTGTGTGACCCTGACCCCATTTTCACGCTCCAGTGACTCTGTGAACTTAGGTCTTTTTTCAGGCTGTAAACGTTTTTGTAAGACTTTTGTGGACGATGAATTGCTGGAAAAGTATAATAGCTAGGCATCTGATATTTGGTATACAGACAGTTCAGGTTATGGTCTACGCAACTGTCACCATGTTGTGTGACCCTGACCCCATTTTCACGCTCCAGTGACTTTGTGAACTTAGGTCTTTTTCAGGTAGAAAACTTTTTTGTAAGACTTTTGTGGACAATGAATTGCTGGAAAAGTATAATAGCTAGGCATCTGATATTGAGTATACAGACAGTCGAGGTTATGGTTAACGTAACTGTCTCCATGCCATGTGACCATGACCCCATTTTTAGGTTCCAGTGACTCTGTGAACTGGTTATACAGACACAATTTGTGTTTATATCAAGAAATGAAAGCATAGGTGGTTGATTTTAGTGATGGTGCCGGCAGGCGAGACATACTTTTAGTGGCCACACTTGTTATGTTCTTTGTTTGTAATGTATTTCTACTTTTATGTATACGGTAGTTTATATGTTCTTCCTAATTATTTTTGCAAGTTAAAAAATACTCTCAATATTAACTTCTATTTTGTATTGATATGTGCAAGTTTGCTTAATGAAACACTTTTTCAGCATGGATAAACAGAGGACCCAAGTAAATATATGACCAAATGGGAAAGGCAAATAAGATAGCTATGCTCTTGTTAGTTAAGAATATATCACCTGAGTTTGGCTTTCTAAATTGGCATGACCGTGAAGTGAGACAACACTGCCTGCTGGTCAGAGCATTGGGGAAACCTACCTCCCCCTCTCTCACCCTTTGGCTTCTGTGAGAGAGTTGGGGTTGGGTAGCCGGCTCGCAGCATAACACTGGTCACATTTGGATTCCAAAGAATGATTATAATGTGTTCTTTTAATGAAACATTATTTTTGAAATATTATTTAATTTTAAAATTCATTGTAATTTGATTATATCTTCACACTTTAATAATTAGATCTGTGCCATGGCATTAGATAGTTCTCCGAATAATATAAAATATAAAAATATATTTTGTTAGTAAAAAAAAAAAATCTTAGAAAATCAATTTATTGCAAAAAGCTTTATAATAGAATAAATTTGATTAAATGAAAGAATGTATTAAATTATATCAATATTAAAGTTTCAAATAAATTATATAAACTGTTTATTGTTGTTATTGTTGTTGTTTAGAACCTTTCCGAAAGAAAAAAACTTCATGGCAACTTAAGATCTATTGAAAACTTGATACACTCCAACCAAAAGGCTGCAATAGTTTCTAAAAAAAGATTATGGAAAAACTATGAAAACAATGTCATTTCTCACCTTAATGGCTGTCAGCTGAAATGCTGATACAAGAATATTATGTTGAAGCACAGAAAACTCATGTCAAAACCAAAAACCAGTGCCAACAAATAATGCACAGTGATACAAACAGCACACACTGAAACCTACCAACAATGTTAATAAACAAATAATGGACTAGACATCACAGCCATCCGGTCATTGATAATGATCATAAAAGCCAACACAAATCCCTATGAAGCATCTCCCCTGCAATGTATTTACTATCCATACATAGAAAAACTTGCCAACACTAAAGAATGCATTCAACACCTTTTTCTTTTGACAAGACTCATTGGTTGCCTAAGCCAAAAAGTTTACTGTTATTTACCTTTAAATGGTTTTAGGGCATGTCCTTACTTATCATTATTATCCCCAATCATTGACTAAAGATCTGTCAATATTCACATGCAGAAATCTATATGAAATAGTTTGTACCTCAAGATCTATGTGTAGGTGATATTCCATTGATCCAAAATTTCTAGTTGAAGGCCTGGCAAGGTAAACATAGGTCCTTAGTAAAGGTTAGTGCAACTTGGGGCATCTTGAAAATTCATGAGATGCAGAAACTGCCAACAAAGTTCAAAATTACTCTTTGGATTATGCATATTACAGATACCCACTCTGGAGCCTTCATATTTGAAAATACAAGAAATATTACTACCAAAATAAAAATAAATTAAGTTGTATGTCCCAACTGATCGGGTTTACCTTCAGTTACCTCTTCAAAAAGAAAGCCAGATGTCAGCATGAAACTTTATACACATATGCATTGGGTCCCAATTTATTTAATGTTACTGTATAGACCAACAACTAGAAAATGTGTCTATGAGTCACAGATGGCCCTCCTGTTCTGAAAATATCATTGACCACCAACATCTATTATCTGGAATATGGACCCAAAGTCTAAACCAAGAACTTAACCAAAGTAATTCCTACGTATACTTGACCCACTTTCCAGTGGATGTTATAGCGCTTCCCAAGACACATGAAGAAGTGAAATATCCTCCAACATCTAGTATCCGAGTTATGGGCCTTAACTAAAGTGTTACGGACGTACGAACGGACAAGGATAAAACTATATGGCAGATCAACATGCGTAGTCGGGCCATAAAAATACGGTAAAATTGTAACGGTGCCCCAGTAGTAGCTTGGCACAGTTGCATGCCCATCTTTTGACCTTGACCACCATTTTCTGCTTAAGTGACTTCGACAATTTTCAATACATATCATAGCAATGTAAAGGTTTAATTTATTAGCACCTCCATATCTCAAGAACTATAAGTTCTAAGTTGATGTAACTTGGTATGCATACTAGTATGTCCCAGTAGAAGCTTAGCACATTTGAATCCCCATCTTTTGACCTGGACATTAACATTGATTTTCCAATTTGAGTGACTTTGACAATTTTCAATACATATAATAGCAATGTTAAGGTTTTATGAGCACCTCCATGTCTCAAGAACTATATGTTCTATGTTGATGAAACTTGGTATGGGCTTAGCACAATTGCATCTCCGTCTTATGACCTTGACCTTGATTTTCTTGTTGAGTGACTTTGACAATTTTCAATACATAAAATAGCAATGTTGAGGTTTTATGAGCACCTCCATCTCAAGAACTATATGTTCTAGGTTGAAGAAACTTGGTACGGATATGCCCCAGTAGTAGCTTACACAGTTGCATCCCCATCTTTTGACCTTGACCTTGATTTTCTGGTTTAGTGACTTTGACAATTTTCAATATATATAATAGCAATTTTAAGGTTTTATGAGCACCTCCATATCTCAAGAACTATAAGTTCTAGGTTGATGAAACTTGGTATGCATATGCCCAAGTAGTAGTTTAGCACAGTTGCGTCCCCATCTTTTGATCTTGACCTTGATAGTGGTATATGTTGTCTGCTAAACTGATCTCCTGTACACTGTCCCTAAAGTCGTCTGAAGTAGTTATCTGCACAAGGTACAATTGCCTTGACGGTTCTCAATATATAGCTGTTTTATACTGTTCATAGCTGACTAGAATTTTGATGTAGGTTTCAGATTGTGATCATGAACCAGAATAGGATAGTCAGTGTAGGACCGATGCCGTATTGATCTTGATGACGGTTTTGTGACAGGCTAGGAGTTGCTTCTGTTTTGTTTGTTTTTGTGATGGCAAATTGAGCTGTTACAGCATTGATGTTCCACTCTGCGACAAAACCTTTTTAGACTGGTGATGTCTTGCTTGGTGAAGGGGGCTCGTTTAGAAGAGCAAGAGGTGACAAGGCGATAAAAAATGCCTCCCCCTTATCTTGTGATTTAGTGAGTATCCTTTTAGCTTTTCTTGCGATGTTTCCAAGGTGAACCCGATGTAAGCCCTACTACTGATTACTAGTTATGGATGTTTCTGTATAAATAGGTTGCCTAAGGTGGTGTAAAGGATCTTCAAGAATTTTGTTAAACCCGAAGAGGGTGGCTCATAGGTGAATTGAAACTCAACCAAGTGCGAACCATTTCACAAGAGAGTCAAGATCTTCCTGTTGTCTGGTCCTTCTCAGAGTTCATTGTACAATAAAGAGTGCAATCATCCGCAAATAATCCATTGTATGAGGTCGACCAGACAATCTTATGATAATCCTTCGAGTACAAACTTCTGCTGTCGGTTGCATAACAATGTCCGGATCCATTTGTTTAACTACCCCATAGTTCTTGATGTTGTGTGGGTCGGTGCTTATAAAAGCTTGGCTAGTCGAGAATCGTTAGATCTGTAGTTTGTCGCTTGTCTAATATGCGAGCGGGTTCTTCGACTATTTTAAGTAGCGGCTGTGCCATGCTAGAAGCTGACTATGACATTGTTGTTATAATGGGGCTTGTTTATGGGGAGGGGGTGTACCAATATCCCATATCCCCGTAAATTTTTCATCAAACATCCCGTATCTAAAAATGTGGTTTTCCTGTACCGGTATCCCATATCCCTGAAAATAAAATTGAATTAAATATCCCATATCCCAGTAGGTTTTGCCTCAAATATCCCGTATCCCATATCCCAATATACCATAAACAAGCCTCTAATATCAATATTATAGATGGTTCATTATGTGACTAAAGACTAGACAATGTTTGAAACAGGATACTAGTGTTTTGGCTGGTTTAGTCTTATGCCCCTTCTGGAAGATAGCGATGACATTGGCCAATCTGTTGGAAACTCTTGACTTTCAAATGAAACCTTTACAGTTTGTACAACTGCTGGTAGATAAAAGCAATCTTTAGACAGTAACTTCGGGGCACGAAAAGGGTACAAGAAAGGTCATAATGCATAGAAGCAAGGTACCAATCGGGCTTCCGAATGTCAAAAGTCGGAAAGGACCGAGACAAAAACAGACAACATAAAACTTCCGGAGCACCGCAGTTCATTCTGTTTAGACCTAAATTCACGTTGCTAAATGTGGTTTGGTTGTTATGCGTGTTTTTGTTGTGTTGTTTGTTTCGTTGTGATTTGTTTTTGTCTTCCGATTTTGTCTTTGTCGTTTTAATATAATGATGTTTGATTACCCCTTTGATTCACCTTTGCCTCTTTCGTACAAAAAAACTGAATACCACTCAAGTCGTTTTGAGAGTAAACTCGGGTGCTCCGGAAAAGTAAGCAGTTCTTGCTTGCTATAGTACACCCGTCGTGCTGCTAACCTTCAATTCAGTGTGCCAAATCCGGTAAAGGAAGACAAAACAAAATCCTTTGACAAACCCTATAATCTGCACTCATCTGGGAGATTGAAATCCCATGTATGAGCGCATGGTGTCATCCGTAAAATTTCTTTAGTGAAGACAGCAACCGAGAAGCAACATATCCTGTGTTAGCATTTTTTTTTTGTGTCACACGTGACGCTCTACCAAGGAAATTGATGTAAGTCCCGCGAGCTCTGGAATAAATGGAATAACTTCATGAGCTGGAGGGGATAACTGTTGCTGCATTAGAAGGAAAAGCTGACGATTGGAAAGTTGAAGTGCACGTTTTTCATAGAAAGTTTTCCTCGAGAGTCTATTTCGAGGTGTAGATCTAGACTTAAATTTGGAAGTAGTTATCAGCCCCTGTTATAGTGAATGTGATGTCAGACGTCTTAGGTGTAGGTGGTTCCTTTTCAGATGAATGGTTTATATACAGCTGGTTCATTTGTCATAGGCAAATACTTAGAACTGATTATTCGGGGCATCAGCTTTGTCGCCTGTTTCACTCGTTGTGCACTGTTAAGTTGTTGAGTATGTGGGCGGTTTCTAAAACTGTTTTTGACCATTTTATTGAGAAGTTATATATTCCAGGCATGGTTATTGCTGATGTGTTTTCCTGTTTTCCATCATCTCTTCTGTTGTTTACCGATTCGTTTGTTTTCTGTTGTTAACCATGGAAGGTCCAATCGTGATGGGTTTTTATCTCTCTTCCTATATTCGTACAAATGTATCGAACGTCTATGCATCACTACAACAGGAAAAAAATAATTTTAGACTCCAATCACACTTTCTTAACAGTGATGGTGTCCTTTCACTTAGCAACCCTAGATCGATTTTGGTTATGTTTGGTTATGTATCCCCACTGGACTTATGTATTTTCGTCGAAAACTGAATACTTAATCCGAACAAAACTTTTTATGACTTGTCCATCTATTCATCTTTTTAAAATGTGGATTCCGGCTCAATCAGAACTTAAATCAATTGTTTAGACAATATTAGGTGCGTGACACTTTTCTGTGATCACGTTCACTAAATGTCTTAACTTTTTCTTAAAGACATTCAGTACTGTGGGTCTTCAATGGCCGCTTTGGATATTTTTGCAGCTACTAGTGTTCAGAATACAGTTTGAAAATTAATAAATCCGTTTGTTACAATATAGATTGATGTCCATCTCTTTATTGACACCCAATGTACAAAGCTATTTGACAAACATGTTGACTAACTTTCTCTTCGTTATTTTTCATTTTAGCGTTGCTGCATTTGTCCGCTCCAACTAGTAAATCTTGCTTAACGTTCGTCGTTATTGTGGGACACGTGGAGTACAATATGATTTTTTGATAGGGTGTCATATCAAGGACAAAACAAGGAAGACACAACGGAAAAATTGCTTATGCCAATGATCCCTGTTTTGGTACAGGGGTTAAATCAGATTTTTATAACATGGCTATATTGCCTCTTTGTTGTTTCCTTGCTCAAGAAAGGTTATGGAGTACAAAAACGGGATTTCTTCCTCTAAAATTAGTACAAACATCGTAAACTAAATCTGTGTCTGTTTGAACAAAAGCAGAAGTAATCGTCCTTTCCCAATGAGAATCGTGCATTATATTAACTCATTAGCATATAGTTTTAACGGGTGAGTTTTGTCGTCGCTCACTCATTAACGGACCAAATTTCCCTAACAATCATGAAAACATTTTAGGTATTTTCACAGTAAAAATGTCCAGAATATTTCATACGCTTATGATCTTAAAATGTTAATTCTTTGGTGCTGTTCTATCATAAAAAAGGATTTCCAAGAGAAAAAAAAAACTTACTCTATTCTAAATAAAAATGTCCAAAAATGACATAGAAAATTTTCAGGCCGAGTCGCAAGCTTTCGTTTTAAAAGTAAAAGAGAAGTGAATTCAGTATTTTGATTATTTATCTATGGGTGGAAAAGTTTACCAAAAAGACAGATGTAATTAAAACATTTCTGTATTTCCATTAAATCATAATTATATAAACAAATATTTATACCCCACGCAACGAAGTGATCAAAATTTCCGTAACAGATTTCTCAGCAATGATCAATCGTAGGCTTTGATATTTGGTATGGTCCCATATGGTGCGATACGTTTTCAGGTCTATCGATCATCTACTTCCTGTTTGACGAGCCGACTTCGGACTAAGACCTTTTTTCAAAATTTTTGTAACAGATTTCTTAGCAAATATCAATCTTAGGCTATGTAGTTTTATATAGGAGTCCAAATAATGGGATAGGGGTTAAATCATACGTTTTATAACATGGCTATATTGCCTCTTTGTTGTTTCCTTGCTCAAGAAAGCACTGGCGGTTGGCGGCTACTCGTAACGGCAGTTACGAGTATCACAAGATGGCGGAGGATTTTCTGATAATTTTTTATCGCTTCCAAAACGATGAATCTCGCTTCGAAAACAAAGTCTTCTGATGTCAGGTTGATGACAAATAAAAAAATACAGATATTCCATTTTATCTTTTTACGTAAAATGCCTTCTACTTCGAGAATTTCTAATATTTAAAACATTATTGATACTCGTAACTGCAAAATCGAAAACAGTGACGATACGTGTAACTGCTAAGGTATGATGTTGGTAACGGACAAATCTTATATTAAAATTAGTGATAGTACATAAAGACAAAAATATAAATTACTAGTATTCTATGTGTTTGTAATTTTTATACGACCGCAAAAAAATTTGGGGCCAAAAATGCAACTTTTTGGTTTGTTCCAATAGTAACTTTTGTTATGGTTAACCAAATGCTGTGGAATTTCACTTAAATGTTTTATATCAAAAAAGTCTACCAAAGGCTGCATGGGCAAACAAAAGTTGGCAGTCTACCACTGGCTGTATGTGGCCAGAGCAATTTACTGTCCATATTTGCCCGAAAACGTTCCGTGTTCGCTATATTGCGGTAGTATAATGCAGCGCTCTGCGAAGCTTTTTATTGAAGTAAAAGGCGTTTGGGTCTTCGATTTTATTTTTTATTTATTGTAAGGATATAAAAATTCTGACCCTCAATTTTTTACCGGACATATAAATGTGGTAATAAAACAAGATTCATTTTTTATATATAATACTCACAATAAATAAAGATAAAATCATAGACCCAAACGCCAAACTGCTATACCTCTCTGTTCTAGTAACTTTTCAGAGGTTATAAAAGGGCGATGGGCAAAAAATATTGATGAGAAATGTGGGTTTGGGTTGGGAAACGTAAAAGAACAGTAAATTTTGAAGACAACAGGAAAAAGGGGAGAGGTGATTATGGACTAAAAATTTAGCATATGTAATGCTCTACTTGGGGGTCCACAAATAGATATTTAATTTCCAGGAAGCGTGTCACTTTCCACACAGGATGGTCCACTATGATCACATGTCAGGCATTCTGTATTATAGACTTGACAAACCCCGCAGACAAGGGTCAACTTATTACAGCTAGAAATGGACTATAATCCACGTGTTTATATTTGTACTCCTCAAAGAAATTAGTAAACTACAACTTAATCCCTCTATTGAAATTTGCAACAATGGAAGATGATTACTGTGATCAGTAAAATTGATATCTATACAGAGGAGATTAACTTGCTATGGGTATGAATTTTTTTGCTTGAAGGAAAAAAAACTCCTACACTGAAGGAAAAAAACTCCTTCACTTTAGGAAGAAAACTCCTACTCTGAAGGAAGAAAATTCTTCATCAAAGATGATAATATGACCACCAATTGGATAGTTTCTTACTTTTTAAATCAAAATCTGTTTAATATAATGTTACACTAACATTTTGACTAAGGACATAATTCTTTGTATTTATATATCATTTATATTTACACCATCAAAGACCATAGCATAGCATGTTAAAAAAGTGAATCTCAAATTGAAAAAAAAACAAAGCTATTACATGAAAAGATTTTTCTTTCTATGAAAATGCGAGTTTTTCTTTAAACCAATTGAAGAATAGAAAGGAAGTTCGAAGATGACGATTTTAAAAATACATGTAAGCCAGAGCATGTAAGCTAAACATTTTGATTTTACTGTATTTTTGTTTAAAAGATAATAAGAGTTTATTCGGGAAAAGATAGTCGTTGTCTTTTTCATGGCTTTAAGCTTTAATTAACATACAATAGCATAACCTGTGAAAAAGATATTAGAATTTGAAGAAAAACATATATTTATGATGAAGACCTCAAACAGAAGAGAATGAAGCTACCCTGCAAACATTCTTAATCTTATAATAACAAAAAAACCAACTGAAGATTAAAAAAAAGTTAAAAATCCAAAAATTTTATAATATTCAGCTACTGCTCGGACAATCAGTTTACCCCACTACAACAAAAATTAAATTACGCAAACCTAAAATTATATAATTTCAGGTAAAAGAAAATGAGTTATATCGTGTAAATGTTATATTATATTTCATGTATTTTTTAATTCACTTCAAGAAACAGGCTAACATTTTAATGGAATCTACACTAAAGACAAATACAAATAATGAAAAGCGCAAATCTGTATCTTTTAAGCTCTTAATAAACTCAAAACTGCAAAATAAGCAAGATTTTTTCCAACAATTTCAAGTAGCAGTTACAGCAAACAAAGCTACAATGAAGACTGTCATCTTTGTATTGTACACTAATCTTCTTTCTATTGTAGACTAATCTGACTTTTTAAATTGAAAATTCAACAGGTAATTTTTTCCTGTAGGTAAATTTCTCTTTCCAAGAACAAGTTAATCTCCTCTGTATAGATGTCAATTTTACTGATCACAGAGATCATCTTCCATTGTTGCACATTTCAATAGAGGGATTAAGTTGTAGTTTACCTAATTTCTTTGAGGAGTACAAATATAAACACGTGGATTATAGTCCATTTCTAGCTGTAATACACCTAAGGAACACATTTTTGTCGCTCTGTGGAATAGGCACTTGCCCGATGTCAAGATCACAAGATCCTTAGTTAAGCTAGGCTCTGTTTCGGGCTTGTTCGCCACAAAGACTTTCAATTATCATATTATTACATGTATTTAAAGAAGTTGTCTCCCTGTCCCCAAATGCGAGTAGCCCCCTAGAGGCTTGCCGTCCCTGCCCCCGGTATTCATGAAACATAGATTTTAACGAAAATAGGCCGACCTGAAAATATGCTTGCTTTCAATGTAATTTTTAAAATATTTAAAAAAAATCTACTATTAATATGATGATCACTTTTTCATTTAGAACATTCAGCACACAGGCGTTTGGGTCCAGGATTTTATTTAATCATTAATAACGTGTATATAAAAAAATTCATCTCGTCTCTATACTAGTGGAACGAGGATGAAAATTTTTATAAACACGTTATTTATAATAAAATAAAATCCTGGACCCAAACGCCTGTGATTCAGCAACGTTGAAAAAACTTCACCTTGAGGTTGATTTTGAGTCTCTAGCTAAAACATGAATGTACGTTATAAGATTTTCAACCTGCCTCAAGGTTTGGCGGTACGTTTTTAATGAACGAGCGTTTAATCATCTTTTAATTTGGCATATTTTCTAACTTTTTAATTTATTTATTTAGGTTGGTGAAGCTTTCCTGTTAATTAAGCAATAAGATAGAATAGATAATACAGAGGGACTTGTCATGCTTGTAGCAAGTCTAACACCTTTTAATGTTTTGATTCAAAAATGCTGCTGAAAAGAAGTTACTCCTTGATATAGGCATATAATTAAATGGTTTTTTTAAGTCTACAGATCTTCCAACTGAAAATTAGCTATTGAACAATCTTTCCTTATAGCGGAATACTACATGGCCTTATAACCTGCATTATTAATAGCACCATTGACCAGCTAGAATATCTTAGAATTAAAAATATAGTTTTCGCTGCCCTAATCACACCCTCAAATTAGGTTTTATTATGGGTATGTTCACGTAACAGGTGAGTAAAGTGGCGTATATGTAGTTATACGATAACTAGAAATACAGTAAAAAGGCATTACTTGGCGTCCGTCATCGTCCGTTAACAATTTTTTTCAAAAATCTCCACTCAAACTACTGAACAGAATTCTATGAAACTTGGTATGATTGATTCTTAGGGTGTCGTGCACACAACTTGTGTTTCGATTTTTGATCCGTCAAAAAACATGGCCGTCGTGGCTTAAAGTAGACCAGGGAGGTCAGTCTTCTGTTTTTGGCTTGTAAACTAAAAAATATAAGAGATAGAAAATAAGGATGCCACCTTCCTTCTTCAGCATCAAAAGCTCTACTTAAGTCTTCATTGGGTCGAAGCTGTCAGATGACACTTTATAGGGGTTATGGCTTTTTAAAGGTCAAAAATAGCGTTTTTTAATGTCGATGCTCTATAGAATGAAAATATTGCAGATAGCAAAAAGCTGATGCATGCATAAATGTTCAACTCATTAAGCTCTCCAAAAGTCTCCATCGGGTCGGAGTAGTGAGATGACCCCTTATAGGGGTACTGGCCCTTTTCATGTCAAAAATAGCATTTTGTCGCTATAGAATGAAATCTATTGTTGATAGAGAAAATCTGATGCATGCTTAAATGTTAAGCTTATCAAGCTCTACAAAAGTCTTCATTAGGTCGAAGTTGTAAGATGACCCCCTATATGGGTTATGGCCCTTAACCGGTTGAAAATAGTGTTCTTTTTGCCCTCTATAATGAAAACTATTGCAAAAGAGAAAAATTGCTTGCTTAAATGTTCAGCTCACAAAGCTCTACAAAAATCTTTATTGGGTTGACGAAGTTGTAAGATGATCCTTATAGGGGTTATGGCCCTTATCAGGTCAAAAATTGTGTTTTCCCTACAGAATAAAAAAAACTATTGCAGAAAGAGAAAAGCTGTTGCTTGCTTAAATGTTCAGCTCAATACGCTGTCTTGGTTCCAAGTTGTCAGATGACCCCCTTATAGGGGTAATGGCCCTTAGACAGGTCAAAATTAGTGTTTTGTTCTCTATACAATGAAAATTATTGCAGATAGAGAAAAGCTGTTGCTTGCTCAAATGTTCAGCACATTAAGCTCTATTAAAGTGTCCATTAGGTCGAACTTGTCAGATGACCCTTTATAGGGGTTGTGGTCCCTTACAGGTCGAAAATAGCGTTTATTCAGCGTTTTGTCCTATATATTAGACACAGAAAGAAAAGCTTCACAAAAGTCTCCATTGGGTCTCAGTTGTCAGATGACCCCTTAAAGAAAAGACCCTTATGGCCTAAAGATAAGGTTAGGGATTCAGGCTCCTGGGAGCCTGAATGTTATTTTATATATTACCCAATCATTAAATAATTGTATGCATTATTTCATCTTGTAGTACATCTAAAGATCAATTAACATATAAGATATTTTATGATATTCAGGTAGACCTTCAAAAACAATACATATTCCACTTTAGGGAAACGCTTTCGTTGCTTCCAGGTGCGAAACTCCAAGTGGAGTATTGTTTTCGAAGGTCTACCAATGGGGAAATTTGATGTTGAATGACCAAAAAGCCAAGACATCCCAAAAACAAACCACACAGCATACAAAATACATAACAACTTTTAAATGCCAAATCGGCAAATGTCAGTTACGAGTATCTTCTCAAAAACATATTTTACAGTTACGAGTATCTCATCATTGCAGTTACCGACAGCTTCGTGTTTTTAGATTGACGATTTACGAGTTTCACACTACTAAAGCACATGTTAGATGGCAACTGTATGTCATTAACCTCGGTTTTCTTTTTATTTTCATTCAAAAGAAAATCTTTTATAAAAGATATAATGTAAAATCCGACTTTCAAAGAATATCCCCCGCCATCTTGAGATACTCGTAACTGCCGTTACGAGTAGCCGCCAACCGCCAGTGAGAAAGGTTATGGAGTACAAACACGGGATTTCTTCCTCTTCCATCTCTTTATTGACACCCAATGTACAAAGCTATTTGACAAACATGTTGACTAACTTTCTCTTCGTTATTTTTTATTTTAGCGTTGCTGCATTTGTCCGCTCCAACTAATAAATCTTGCTTAACGTTCGTCGTTATTGTGGGACACGTGGAGTACAATATGATTTTTGTGATAGGGTGTCATATCAAGGACAAAACAAGGAAGACTTGGAAATCCTTTTTTATGATAGAACAGCACCAAAGAATGAACATTTTAAGATCATAAGCGTATAAACTCATCTACTTCCTGTTAAAAATAAGCCGACACTTGGAAAGACAACAACTCTAATTAGATCTCTGTCCTGGGGTACGTGAGCGTGTTGACCTTTCTGTAAATTCCCCTATTATTGATCATTATTTGATTAACGTGCCCAAATAAATTAAACTCAGTAACGTGCTAGTTTCTCGATTAAAAAGATGGCAAACAGTTTCGTCGTTAATCGACCTTGTAACATGTAATGAAAACCTATGTAATGAATATATTAGGATTTTAAAGATTTTTAAATGTCTATAACATGGTAAAGTCAATAGCTAGGACAAATTTATTGAACAATTGCTAGGTAAAAAACAAAGCAACCAGATATTGAACAAGTTTGCACCTTCTTAGCTCGATCATATCGTTCTCGAAATCTAAAGCGGCCAATTAAATATAGATTCAATAACAGGATTAAAAGACGAAACCGTAAGTAAATATACTAGTATTCTATTAACTTTAATGTTGAACATAAATTTATCATGTTTATGTCCGCCATTTTCTATAAACCAAAACAAAACAAAACACACCCTTCCCCCCAAAAAAAAAGCCCTGGCCTACTTGTATAGACGTAAATTAATTTCAACGCAGAGGTTATAAAGCTCTATTACTAACAATAGCACAGATATTACCCCCCAAAAAAGCAAAGAAGGTTCAGTTTTCCTTGTACTCTAAATTTGCAGCAATGGGAAATATTCCCTTAAATGTTGCATTAAAAATGTATGATTCACTTATTAAACCTATATCGTTATATAATGTTGAAATATGCACGATGGACCAGTATCTGCCTTTTTATAGAGCAAAACCATTCTTTTTTATAAGACAAATCACCTTTTGAAAAAGTACATTTGGCATATTGCAAATACATTCTTTGTGTTAAACGAACAGCATCAAATCTAGCTTCTCGTTTGGATTTAGGCCGCCTACCATTAGAAAAAATTATTAAAACCCAATCCCTACTGTTTTACTCATGACTACACACTGTAGACATTAACCCCCTACTAAAAGAAAGCTTTGATCTATGCAAGATGTAAGATTCAGAACATACTTATACTTGGATGACATATATAAAAGACTCAGATTTTGATGGTGAAAAAGCTAAATCTTGTAAATCTATAAAGACATCTCATATAAAAGCTGAAAGTTCAAATTATTATAACAGTTAACTATAAAAAATATCAAGCCTAAACGATGAAAGTAAAATATTTCTTTATAGATCATTGAAAAGAGTTTTATCTATCCCACTTTGACTATGAAACACATAAATACATAGCAAAATTTAGAATGTCTGACTGTTAGACATCGTGCAAGGAAGATATAAAAAAGTTCCCCGAGAACAACGTCTTTGTGCCTTTTGTAATCAAAATAGTATAGATGATGAACGCCACTTCTTTTTATATTGCAACCACAACCGATTATAGAAATAAACTACTTCAGGACAGATTTTAATATTGTGAATGTATAATCCCACTAATACCTCTGATCATGATAATTTAATTAAAATACAAATTTTCGGCAAACTCAGAGCCTTGCCTCCATCATTAAACGGCTTCAGAACTGAGGAAAGGAGTCTCATAGTCTTTATTTTGTCGTTTATTTGTACTTCTCTTTCTTTATTTCTGTCACAAATCATGTGTAATATGATTTATATGACAATAAAGTTATTATTATTATTATTATGAAGGAATGGGTCAGCAATAATCACTAGTATACATAAGCACCCAATTCTTATTCACTAACCTTACAGGTACTTATACAGGTCCATACCGAGCGCAGGCTCTATGCTTAGATCTTCATCGTCTTCATCTTCAATGTTTATGCCGGTTGTGAGGTTGGATTCATAGTTATACAACAGTTCTTGATTTTCCCAGTGTTTGTCGATCGTGCGTTCGAATATTTTGATGTTTTTCGATTTAATTACGTTTTCTGGAAGGCTTTCCAGGTCTGTACTATTCTGTTTGTGAAGAAGTTTTTCCTGATCGTTGTTGAAATAGATTCTTACTGTGGCCTCTGGTGGTATTGTCTATGACTGGTTGAAGCAGTGGAGATAGGCTGGTGTCTGGAGTGTTGGTTTTTCAGAGTCGTTCTCTATTGTAAAAACGCTAGAGAAGAAGCCTGATATATTGTGTTGGCCTTATCTTTATCCGAAGTTGTTATGGTCTCATTTCTATCTTAAAACGTTACGCACGTTATTGCGTCCCTTACGGTAACGACAGATTTCTACGTTTTCCTTTTTTGAGCTTAGCTTCCTATATGTATATGTATTATTCAAGAATGACGGTTTTCTTTTCTTGCGTGGCTGTAAATGCGTTATAACTCTGTTTTGTAACAAGGTCCACAGTGAGTGAGCATTAACTTGGTCTACATCATACCCGTTGCGATTTTTTTTAACTTTTTGTCGGTATTCGTATTTAAACGTTCATGATTAGGTCTGATATTCCTGTCCTTGTCTTTGTGTGATGTTGGTATATTTCTTGTGCGAGATGTTTTTTTATTTTTATTTTGTTACGGTGAACGTTTTCCGATAGTAAAGTTCCTAATGTGGTTTTGATTTTAAGTGGCAACGGTACAAGACTTTCCATATACAAACAATATATAACCAATATTAAATTCCAACAATAAATTTATTCACGAATTCGGATGCGTCAGGACTAAGCGCTGACTCCAAACTGCCCACATTCAATATCACAAAAAATATATATCTATCTTACAACTTAATAATTAGTAGAGTGACGGAGTCAATTTTGAAAAATTTAAATGACCCATCTGTCACATGGATTTTGAAAAGCTGTTTGGTGTGCAAAATCATTCTTCTTTCAAGAAATGAATGTCGTCGCCATAATATCTGGTGCCATCATGTTAAAAATCAAGGTCAAAGGTCATGAGTGGAAAACGTTCCATGAAGTACAGAATAGTTAAAACGCGTTAAAATCTTAAAATAGGGAAACAAAATGAAAGCAACACCAAAAACGCTTAATATAAAGAACTATTAAGCTATTACAAGAAAAAAAATGTTTCAAAGGACACACACAGACGCCACATCCGATATGCTAAAATTGTATGTAAAAAAGAATGTTTTTTATTACAAAAGTAGTTTTTTATTTATATTTTATTGACATTTGAGTTTTGTTTTTGTTCACATGATTAGCTGTGTTACCCAGCTTCACTATGGCCAATGATTTTACGGATCTTTATTCACGTATTTTGAGATCTGGTCGAGTTTCCGTCACAGGTCAAGTTGCATAAAAAATAAAAATCGAATACATATTTAGATATTTTTGAAATATTCCATTCAGGATGGCAAAACAAAATAGGATAGTTAGAAATCAAGTATAATAAGGGTTTATTTCACTATTCACGTGTTATGCAAATGGTTTACACTCCTCCCATTTAAGAAATTTTGAACATGCAGCACACATCAATCTATGCTATTTTCCTCGCACACGTATAAATATCTGACTACATTAGTGTGTCAAGTACGGCAATTACCCCTGAAATGGCTTGAAATAACAACACTTTAGAAAATCTGATTCTTCAGGCACCTGATAGCGACAGTTTTCCTCATTTTGACAAAGACACAAACATTTGCACGAAAGATCCTAGCTGTTCCTTACAGACACATTTTGTAACACAACATTTTTACAACTGCATAAACAAATCAAGTCTCTTAAAAAGACTGCAGTGATTATTTAATCAAAAATAACAGGTTCAAAGTTTTATATTAGAAACTCTGGTTATATAAAACTGCAAAAAATTCTTTCTTTTTTCAATAGCGTCATGAATGGTGATCGTTTGCTAAGGCAGTCAGATTTGCAAAACGATCCGGATTCGTTTTCATTGCGTTATACAAGGCCTTTTTGAAACAAAAAGTCGACCACTAAGAGCATGTGCAAAAGGCAAAATCTGAACAATAGTTGATGGAAGATATACCAGAGTGAATGAAATAATAAAACTTTTGCTATCTACATGATCTATAGAATTTTAAAATAACTCGGTTTGAAACCAGTCAGTTAGTCTGCTACTAGTATTGTTTTACTTCCAAGAATCATGATTTCGGCTATATCAGAGAGATGAACCTAAAATGAACATGAAATGATGATGAGATGGAAGAATTGGGGACACAAAGCCAATAGGGTTGGAAATTGACTGCCATTGTAATTTCTAAAATGGATGAAAGCTAGGTTTTGATCGGACAATTTAAAAGCTTCGTACATGGGGATCCTGCGGGTCCTACTCTTATCGAGACCAGCATCAGGGTTCTTTTACATGCGAAAAACTGAACATTTGATCCATTTTTATGACAGGACTGCCCTAATTCAATCATCTGGGACACACATTCCAGTCGCTTTGTGATCAAAGCGGCCTGACTCGATGTAAGATTTGCGAGCGCCCTTTAATGTCCCTCTTTACCGACAAGCTTGCCGCTGTGGGCCTATTCCCCACCCACACCTTCACATGTGTTTTCCAACTGAATGAAGGAAATGCACACCTAAACAAACCTACATGTATTCGTGTTGTCAGATTTAAAAAAAAACTTCCTTTTTCACCTCTACTGAAATATATTTCGTCGACTTGTACAAGATGAAAGCTGCCTTTTCGTGATTAGAAGACTAAAGAGGACATATGATCGCATACTGTAAACGTGGAATTTTTCGCGTCTTGTTTTTGGTAAATGTTACTGATCTCTCGCGTGTGGGAATAAAATCGCATTCCATCAGATTACTTATACTTTATACGCTTGAAAAGAAAGCAATCGCATAGGGGATATTTTTGCGGATAGTTTGAGTTTGCGAATTTAGAGAAAATAATCCCCAGACAAAAATTGTCTCGTTAACGATATTCTTCTTCAATTTTCAAAACTCTTCACTTTTTCCGGATTTTGGAAGTAACCAGCTAAATACAAAGTATTATTTTGGAAACTATGGTTATGTTTTTTTTCAGTATTATGAAATTTTGTTGGCCGCCTTAATTAGATTTTTTTTAATAAGAAACTACCTTTAGGCGACGGAATCGTCAAAAAATGGTTTTAATTTTCTTTTACTTGATTTCTTTTAAAGCTTGACCTACTCTTTGAACCAAAAGACGCATCTTTAACACTGCTATATTCCTTATTCATATTTTTTATAATCAAAGTCAAACACACCAACTATTCAAACGCACCCACAGGTTTTTGTTTGTAAACTTCAAAAACAAACTACATTTTTCATAAATACTTGGTTTTCCGACTGTAAATATTGAATAAATTAACAAAAACAACTATAAACTTAGCAAACATAATTTACAAAGGAAATAAGGTTAATATTGTAACAAAGAATGTAAACACAAATGACCTTGGAGTCAGAATTAAATCGAGTTCGTTAAAGTGCTGAATATATTCCGAATAACATACGTCATCTGCTCGAAAAAAAATCTTGAACTATTCATTATAACTTTAAGTTAAAAGCATTTTTCTAAAATCTAAATCGGCTATTTTTCATTTTTACTTAATACTTCATAGCTATATATCTTTTTGAATGAAAAAGTGCAAGTTTGCTGTGGGAGTAGAGAAAAACTTCAATTTTTTAGGCATTTTTTTTGGCTCTTATTCGGATACAAATTACATCTACAAAAACTAAAATTTATTTTGTTTACTGCGTCTAAAATCTTAATTAATCCTTATATTTTTGTTTTCTGATCATGAACTCTATAGATAATAAGCGGAAATATTTTATTTTTAGGTTAGATGGGATGTAGGTACGTATGTGCCAAGGGGGTACCTTCGAAAAACGTCATTTTAACGTCAGATGGCACCACATTTTTATGCGACGACAAACATTTTTTGGAAGCTCAATAATCAATCTATCATTTTTGACAATCAAATTCCATGTGACAGGTGGGTCATTTAAACTCGAAAACTAAACGACTTTTTCACGTTTCGTCACTCTACTAAATGCAACTAATGGGCATTGCGTAATGATATTCAATTCTAATCTAGAAAATAAATAATTAATCTTAAAAGGTGATAACCAATTTTGACAAGAATTTTATAACATGTTTTCGTACAAAAATTAAGTGAGACAAAAAATATTTAAGTCCATAAAAAAAACAAAATAGTTTTTATATATTAGAATCACAAATTTAAGTCCATTTCCGGCATGACATTTGTCTTACTTTTGGTATAGTGCCAGAATTTGGATTTGTCTTTATCTCCTTCGCAATTTCCCTTTCCTTTGATTACTGCATTAGTCTGGTCATGCTTTTGACTTTGTTCCTCATTTTGCAGAATTCTTTGTATTTTTGTCCATCTCTTGTCTCTATATATCTGTTTCTTCCGTTTTACTTCTAGTGTCTCAGAGTCAAGATTGATCTTTCCCTTTCTATCCTTCATTGCACGTTGTTTTCTTTTTATTTGTCTTGAATACCTTGGAGTTTGTTTTTGAATAACGTCCACTGTTCATTTACATCTTGGGTTGTGAGCAAAATTTCTGGTATGTCTGTTTTTTCATAGTAGTATTTTGTTCTCTCGATTTGCCTGTTGAGTATAGCAATTTAAGTTCAAGTTTATTATTGAGTGATCACTTTTGTCAATAGGGCTACAATATTCTCTATCATATACCATGCCTTCCTCGTTTGTCAATATCAAGCTAGTTTGTGTGGTTCATGATCAATACGTGCTCTAGGTGGTTTGTGAACATGTTGGATGTGATAACAGACTCTAACCTTCTCAATGAATTTAAAGTCATAACAAGATTTTGATGATGGAGTGCTTCATGTTTCACAGTTAATCTTTTCAAAATTAAGTCACCAACAATCAGAACATAGCTATATTTTGACTCATTGATGTCATTAAAAAGTTTCAATAAGTTGTCATTGTTTATGTCTGTTCCCCTGCTGCTTTGGTATATGTATCCCACTAATAGTTCACCATCTACAAGTTTGATACTTATTCACACCGATTCCTGATATTCAGTTTTAAATTCAATCGGGTTTGCCTGAATGGTAGTTTTGATATAGAGTGCGACTCCTCTACCGCCTTATTATCTCCCGAGTTTCAATTTCCAAATTTGCACAGAATGTTACCGGCTATCGACAGTTAAAAATACTTGTGCACGAATCTTAACAACGGAAAGGACAAGAGGAGAAATAAGTAGACAACAGCAGAATCCGAAACTGTTGCATGTTTACATTTTTTTCTCCTATTGTATTCCGTTAGTTTTATTTTTAACTGTCTTCTGAATTCCAGCGGTAAACGATCCGGCAACACAGCTTTGAAAGGCCTTGAAGGTTTATTTTTAATTTATGCCCTGAAAAATGTTAATACATGTATATTATGTATAATCTACATTGTTTCCTGACTTTTGATTGGTCAATCAGGAGGGTGATATCACAGACACTTGTTTCTAGAAAAAAATATATACTTATATACTAACCATACCATATGGTTAGTATATAATTATAAGTATAAGTAAAAAAAATGTCTAGAAATAAGTGCCTGTGG
The DNA here is from genome assembly GCA_963971305.1 of Arcuatula senhousia. Taxonomy (NCBI): domain Eukaryota; kingdom Metazoa; phylum Mollusca; class Bivalvia; order Mytilida; family Mytilidae; genus Arcuatula; species Arcuatula senhousia. Next base: position 56,116,077 of record OZ020304.1, read on the forward strand.
TGAACTTTTAGAGGGTGTTACGCCGGAATACCACACGAGGCGCAAGGACTTGCTCCCCTCTATCAATATTTTGTTTGAGTCATTGTGCGGCACGAAAAATTCGTACCGAACGCTCCCCTCTATCAATATACCGCACATTGACTCTAACAAAAAATTGATAGAGGGGAGCAAGTCCCTGTGCACGAGGTAAATATATCACCACGAGACGCATTACTGGAACTGGAGGAAACAGAGGGACGTTACGACAGAATATCCCACTCTGTTAATAAATCACCCTCGGCTGCGTCTCTGGGTGATAGATTTACCTCGTGTGATATTATACAATTATCACCCTAGTTGGTGTGTGACCCGGTGGTTTCTTTCCCCGAGAAAGTAAGGTCACCCGAGGGCTTGCCCCGAGGGTGACCTTTCTTTTCGAGGGGAAAGAAATGCCGGGTCACATATCATCTAGGGTGATAACTGTTATATTATATCGAATATTTAAATGAAACAATTAATATTTATTTTCGAAACATATTTCGAACAATTTAGCCTTTTTCCATTGGAAAAATTACAGCTCATACAATGTCGAAGAAAAATATAGGGTTCACGTGCAAAATCTCACGAGAGGGTGACCTTACCATGCGACCCAACGATAACCGGTTGACCCAGCAAAATATCACATGTCACGTGTCCACGTCTAAGCGAATCACAATAGAGATTTTTATATGAGTATATAATATTCTGGCGTAACACCCTCTACAACAGGCAGTACTAAAATATGTGTATGATATGATTCAGTCATTCTTGAAACGTGCTTAAATGGGAGCAGATTAGAGAACAAAATCCTCTGATGAGTCTTGAATAGACGAAACGCGTGTCAGGCGTAGCAAAATTTATAGTCTGGAACTTTGTTGTAATTTATTTTTTTTTTTGCTTTAATCATGCATTTTGTTCAGCTTCCCTGTAAATTTCATATTTTGATACAGAAGAGCTTATGACATTTTTATTTCAGGCGAATGACTTGTGACAATGGATACGCAAAATCTAGTATCGACTTGTGTTAGAGGTCTTGTCAGATTGACCATTGGACTGTTGGTCGTTTTGGCCTTGTGTTATCTATTTATGATCAGTAAGTAAAAAAAATCAGCAGCGGCCGGTCAAGAAATTTTATGCCCGATCTACGAAAGTAGGGGCATATAGTGTTTGTGTCTGTTTGTCCGTCCCAAATCGGCTTTATCATGTTGAAGTAAAAGGAACCTTGGTATAATCATGAAACTTTGTACATACATATCATTAACAAACAAAAATCATCATAGAATTTTACCTTTTTCCATCAACTTCATGGTTGATTGGTCACAAAAGGGGGTGGATATATATACTTAGGTTTCCCTACAGGTTGAAGTCTTTTTACCATATGAAAGAAAGCATGGTGCCATCATGACACTTTATACGCATATATACCTCAGGATATGAACAAACAAAATTATGATTGATTGATTTCAGAAAACCGAAAGGGGGTATACTTAGGTTTACCTGAAGGTTGAAGTTACTTTACCACGAAGGAAGTATGGTTGCAAACAAAAATAAATGTTTCGAGATGGGACATTATATGTCTAATTCTTGTTTAACGATGTTTCTATATATAAATGTTTAAATTAGGAAGACGTCAAACTATTTTTCTCTCTCTCTAATTTTCCTTATATAAAACATTTGAATATTCTTTATATCTCGGCCACTTCAATAGGTTTATTTCTTCATCAATAAATTCCACGAAAAGTTTAATCTGAGGCTTTCTGATCAAGCGCGCTAATTTTCTTATTTTCAAATTGAATAAGTCTAATCTGTTCCGCGATTCTGCTTCCTAAAATTAGATTGGTTCCAGGAAGCTTGACCAGGAAACATGAGAATTTGACGCACCCCCTTCCCCTTAAAAAAAATGATATTGATTTTTTATCATTTCAGTTACGAGAAAATGAGATGACAGAAGAGATTATGTACAGGTCCTGGACAGATATAGCCCAGTCACGATTTTATGTTCCAATAACGAAGATTCTCTCTATCTTCAGTGACAATGCTTAAAAAATGTTATTAGCATTTATGTTTTCAGACACTAATTTATATGGGTTTATGTAAATAAACTGCTACAAGAAGTTTATGACATTTTAACAACTACACTGTCATTTCTTAGAACAATTTTTTTAGCAAATTTGTTCACTGAAAATGTGTCTTGTTTCATTATTTTCTAGAAGTTTTGCCAGTTTATAAACAGTAATGATGAAAAAAAAAAAAACAGATAAAACGTTGTCATGCGTAACAAGAATTCCGAACGGGAGACATCAGCTTGTGTCCATAGTGTCCGGCGTTTGGTTGCATTTGGGCCATGCACACATACGCACAATCACACAAACAAGGAAAATTATCAGATTACTCAGTAAAATTAATGGCAGGAAAGAATTGGGCTTTTTAATATCCTATATCCCAGTAAAATTTGCCTTGCTTTATTAAATATATACTAAACAAGACCCGAGCATTTGTTTCCCAATTTTTAACTTGTTTGAATATATAAACTAGTAGAAATAATATTCCATCAATAGCAAATCTATTGTTTAAAAAAATCAACAAAACCCGAAAATACACGAAAATAGAAACTTTACTTGGAATTGTACATGATGGAAGATCCAATTTTTGTCTCGTCTGCGAAGCAGAGCAGGACATAGGTGTTACATTACAGGCGTCGGCGTTCTTTGGGTAAGGTTTTATGAGCACCTCCATATCTCAGGAACTATAGGTCCTAGGTTGATGAAAATTGGTATGCATATGCCCCAGTAGTAGCTTAGCACAATTGCGTCCCCATCTTTTGACCTTGATCTTGATTTTCTGGTTGAGTGACTTTGACAATTTTCAATCATAAATATAATAGCAATGGTAAGAATTTCCGAGCACCTCCATATCTAAAGAATTATAAATCCTAGGTTGATTAAACTTGGTATGCTAAAGCTCCAGTAGTAGCTTAGCTTAGTTGCATCCCCATCTTTTGACCTTGACCTCGATTTTCTGGTTGAGTGACTTTGACAATTTTCAATACATATAATAGCAGTGTTTAAGTTTTATGAGCACCTCCATATCTCAAGTACTATTGGTCCTAGGTTGAAGAAACTTGGTATGCATATACCCACTACAGTTGCATCCCCATCTTTTGACCTTGACCTTAATTTTCTGGTTGAGTGACTTTGATTATTTTTACTGCATATAGTAGCAATGTTTAAGTTCTATAAACACCTTTTGATCTCAGACACTGCAAATCCTTATAAATTCAAAATATAGTGTAAGTATAAAAAAGAATTATTGTTTCTGATAGTGCCTTCAGGCGAGCCATACTTCAGTGTTAACTCTTGTTTTAATATTTGTTTTTATATTTATTTTCACTGTATAAGCTTTTACAGCATACATATGTATTTGATATTAGAATACAGCAAATTTTATACTTTATACCACTATGTCATAAAATGTAACGAGATACCCTGCACTAATCATGCTTTATCAGTAGATAAGGCTAAATTCCTGAAAGACCCCCCTCATTAATTATCATAAACTTTCATTTAGCACCCTCTACAGTCCCGTGGTATAAATCAGTTATCCCCCATCGGGCATCCGCCCTCAGGGGAATAACTAACACTAAGGTTACACAACCTTAAGTTCCATGGAACTGCCATTGTAGTGTTCTTACGGCAAATCTACGAAAGTAGGACACATAGTGAGATGGGGCAATATGTCTTTTGGTCATATTCTTGTATAAAATTTATATATGATTTTTTTTTCACAAATTAGCATTTGAAATGTGTATATATTCAGAAATTTTTACTTTGAGTACTAGAAGAACAATACTTTCCCAAAGTTTCCTAACTTCTATATTACAAGATAGGTATAGTAGTGTGGTCGAAAATATGCAAACTTGGTAAAATTTTAGGGTTAAGGGTTACAGACAGACAAACGTATACATATATCTTCCCTGGGCTCTCAAGGACCTGAAATTAAGGCCGTGGTTCATCTTTCGACACCCATGTCTGTCATGCCGCTGTTTTGATGTCTGCTTGCCGTGTACTTCATTCTTTCTTTCTCAACTGTTCTTCTCCGGGGGTTCTTTGTTCTTCCATTTCTTTTTTCAAGTTTCAGGCATCTGTTTGAAAAAATGAATTCGATTGATTTTTCAATCAAACTGTTAGTGTTTTGTACTATTACTACCAGACCATAGGAGATTGCAATCACATCAAAATTACAACAAAGTTGCAGGCAAAACATTTGGCTACGCCTGATTGCGTTTCGTCTAATCAAGACTCCTCGATCGGAAGTGCTCTACCTAAAATTGAAACTGCCAAACCCTATATGAATATGAAGATTAAAAATCAACAAAACCAAAAATATAGACGTTTGGCGCCATAAAACGTTGTTCAATCCACGAATTCTTTTCAAATGCTTGTACCAAGTCAGGATCATAGCTGAGGGTGTGGATGGGGGTGTCCTCAATTCGGTATTCTGTAAATGTTTTGGCCTTTATTTATTCTGTGAAAGTTTTTGCCATTTTTCACCGTTTATTCTTTATTGTGTAAGGGTCATTATTCTCTATTCTTTAGGTTTTTTTTGTCATTATTCATTATCTGTAAATCATTATTCTTTATCTGTTTACTTTTTTGGCCTACATGCTCTTTTCTGTAAACCCCATTCACAACCTCATAGCTCGTTATTTGCATTTTCTAATCTGGAAAAATATTGTTTCAACATTAAGGATAAGTCCACCCTGAGGTCCACCATATTTGCTTCAGTCACAACATGAAATACTAACACCACCTGAATATAGAAGGTGCACCTCCCGCTCGGGATCCCAGTCATAAATAGAAAATAATGAGATGTGGAATAAGTGTACGCGACACAGCCCACAATTAAGCGGCAATTCAGAAGACGTTTTGGTGCTCTGTTGTTTAATTTTTCTTTGTGGTGTTGAGACTGGCCAAGTTCAGCTCTCGTAGAATGAAAACACGTATGGTGTACATAGGATGGAAAAGAAAAATACAGACGAAACCCTTGCCAATGGTTTTGATTTGAAAATAAGAGAAGCTGCGCTGACAAAAACATTGATAAATGATTCTATCGAGCAAGATGCCGAAGCAAGAATATTGGTTTTATACACTGGTGGTACCATAGGGATGAAATCAAACGCAAATGGAGGTAAGTATTTTGGCCCTCTTCCAGATTGAGTGTAAAGTGCAAAACGAGAAACAAACCGAGAAATGACAATAAAGAAACCCCCCAAAAGACATGAATGTTATCACATTGATCAATCTTAATATCTTAAAAAAAATAATAACAAATTAATTGTGTATTTCAAATTTTTAAGAATACTTGGAGCACAGGGGCCTGGTACAGTTTTTTTCTGTTTCCTGCATCCCTACTTACCCTATTTTTTTGGGCACTACCCTAGAGTTTTTATTGGCATTGGTTTGGTGTTTCAAAATCATATTCAATTAAAAGGATTATTCTAATAAGAGTTATTCAATTAAGTGGAATCAACCGTATTTTGATTATGATTGAAGAGGCTTTCATCAATCTGTACGATGATACCAGGTCCACTAAGTTGACAGGGGGTGTTCAAAAGTTTGGTGGTACAGACATCTCTTAGGTACTGGTACACCTGGAGGATGGTTTTCTTAGAGAGCTTTGTGTTGTCATGAGCTTTGTTGACTGGGGTCTCCTGGCTCCACAGGTACAGTTGATATATCCATTTTGTCAATGGAATCTCTGCCTATAACAAGGTTCACCAAACCAGGCAAAGTGGGCGAAAAAGTCACCCTGAAAAGTTAAATTTCGCCTTTGTAATGTCTCAGGGAGAAGTTGAAGTCGCCTTCTTAAAATGGTGGTATTCCCATCTATTTTCGGTTTTGTTATAAGATAAAATAAAGCTACATGTACCTGTTTATTTGGTCATTTTACCTGTCCCAGAGCTAATTAACAACCTGTCATGTTAATTACCAAATTCAAATGTTTAATCTCTTGTTTATTTACCAATTATCGCCCAAGCCCATTGGCTTGTACACCAATCTTGTTAATTAAATGCATGAAACTCCCAGTCATTAATTGGCTTCCAGGACTGATAAAAACTTGATATTAATGTGAATTGTTCACAAATAATTTACCATTTAGCTGTAATTAATTCTTATTATTCATTTTGAAAGTTAAATTATTGAAGAAAAAGAAAAAAATATCAAACAGAGCTGAGCCCCTTTAAAATTAATATATTTCCAAAATCTTAATCTTTCTACACATACTTTTGTGTACTTTTGCCATTAGTTAAAAGAAAGATATAATTGAATAAAAAAGAACATTTACAAAGAATTTGAGCATTATCATTGCAATTTATTTTTTTAATTTAGAAAAACACCTTTCTGATTAATTTCTAATCTTCAGCTGGGTTTATATATCTTTTCCATATTTTGAAATTTTCTCTGAAAATGAACTTGAATTGGTATATCTGTATTAAGACATTAAAATAAAAAGCATCAGCAATCTCTGCAGTTTTGCCATAAGGAATTACCATACCATGATGGCATTACTAAGGAATACCATTATTTTTTTTTTTTTTAATTTTTTCATTTTTATTTCAAAAAGTACATTTGTTAGTATGAAAAACATCGAATACCGGTACCTTATCCCGGCCCCGTTAATGTTAGTATAAAAATATAATATTTTGATGTATTGCATTTTGGAGTAGCTAGTGTTAGTACTTGTTAGTAGAAAGGTACACTCCAACTATAAATGTACAATTTGAATATGATGATGATATAATATTGACACATAAAAAGAAAACAACAAACAAACAAAAAAAAGGAAAAAGAAGAAAAAAGACACAAAACAAAAGCAAAATCAAATAAAAAAAACAAATAAGAAAAAAAAAATGAAAATGTAAATGTAAATACCCAAATCAAAACCCCTATAGTACTGCCGGCACATTTGAAAGCTGATCTCATTTGCATTTTGTTACAATAATATCTAAACAAGAAAAATTAATGTAAATGGAATAGTAATTTTGCATATTTCTGTGTATCCACGGTTAAGAAGTGAGTTGTAAATATTTACTTTGGTCGCAGGTTGTGGAAAGTATAGTAGTGTTCCTAAAGTAATGCCATCCAGGGGTTCCAGTAATTTAAGAATTTTTGTGGAGGATTATTCTTTTGAAATATTGTTTTCTCAAAGTTAAGATTATCTTTCAAATAACTTCTAAGTGCTATTATATTAACTTGATCTTCATTCAGTTTACATCTGTAGATGTAAAACTTTGCCAGTATTATTATTAGGTTCCGAATATAGTTTTTATCGTTTTTATCTAAAATGCCGAATAAAACTATTTCTAAATTAAGTGGGAGTTCAATTTCTGTTTCCCTATATATCCACAGGTTTAACTCATCCCATACCTCAGAAATCTTGGGACAAGTCCAGAACAAGTGTTCAATAGATTCAGATTCTTCCTTACAGAAAACGCAATCTGGATTTTGTCGCATATTCATCTTATGAAGTAATTCGTTTGTACCTAAAATTCTATGAATAATTCGGTATTGAAACCATTGTAATTTGGAACTTTTAGTGAAAGAAAATGTCATGGAGTTAATTTTTGCCCATTTATGTGTTTTATTCAAAGAGGTGTCCCATTTCTCTTCATGTTTATTGGTTTCTATTTTATTTATCAATACTTCGTACATATCTTTGGAGCCTTTTTGAGATTTTAAAAATATACTTATTCTATTTGGTAGTATTGGTCCCTTTATTTTTTGCAAGGAATGTTCCTGTATCTTCTTTTTTCTAAAAAAATTTCTAATGGCAGATATTATACCTTGGTATGTGAGGAAGTTTGTGTTGACATTATATATCTCGCAAAATTGTTGAAAGGACATAAGTTTTCCATCGTTCGTAAGTAAGTCATTTATCGTCCAAATTCCGTCTTTTGTCCAATTCTTGTAGAATATTTTGCGATTGTCAATCTTAATTCGATCGTTGTTCCAAATAGTATCGTTTGTTATGTCTACCATGTTACTGGTGTTATTACGTTTGTTTTCTAATTCATTCCAGGCATTTATAATCTCACTCCAAAATGGGTTTGTTGCTCTTTTAATATTACCAGTGTATATAAAATAATTTGGTTCTACATCCACTTGGGAGAAGAATAATTTTACTAGCTTAGAGTCATTTTTCAATAATCTACGGATCCATGTTAATTTTAGGCCTTTAATATATGCTTCAATATTGATCATTTTTAGCCCACCTAATGTATAGGTTTGACATAAAGTATCTCTCTTAATTTTGTCTGGTTTTCCTTCCCATATATATGCATATAATATGTTTGTAAGTTTTTTAGTAAAGTTTTCGCTTGGTCCGGGAATTGCTAAGAAAAGATGATTTAATTTGGAAATCAGTAAGGATTTTATAATTGTGATTTTACCTATAGGAGAAAGGATTTGCTTTGACCAATTTTTTGAGAGTATTGTCTATATCTTTTAATTTTTGTTCGTAATTTAGCCGTTCTAATTCAGACAAATCCACAGAGAAATGTATACCCAATAATGTGAATTTACTGGAACCCCATTCCAGGCCATGCTTTATACACATAGTATCAGTGCTATACCTTTTTTTTCCTATCCAAATTACTTTGGTCTTTTCAAGATTAACCTTAAGTCCTGATAAATCTGCAAATTTGCTGAGAGTACGGAGAGATGCATCTAATGAAACAGGGGAGCCATCTAATATTAAGGAGGTGTCATCTGCATATTGGGATATCAAATATTCTGTGATTTTATATTTTTGTAGAATGTTTTAACCCAGCGTTTGATCGAATCGCCAAAATTGAAGAATGATAATACTTGATTTATAAATGTCCAGGATATAGAGTCAAATGCTTTTTCAAAGTCAATGAGGAGGAGAATGCCTGGTATATCCCTCTCTTCTGTAAGATGAAGGATATCATATATCAAACGTGTATTTTCCCCGATAAACCTGCCAGGAATGAATCCAGTTTGATCAGAATTAATTAAAGTAGATAAAACTGATTTAATTCTTTCTGCTATACAACTGGAGCCTAGTTTATAGACTGTGTTTAAAAGACTTATGGGACGCCAGTTTTTCATAAAGTGTCTTGGTTTGTCACCTTTTGGAAGGCAAGTTATAATACCTACTTTTTGTGTAACAGACATTTCACCGATTGAATATCCATAATTCAAAGAGCGTAATACAAAGAATCCAATATCTTTCCAAAAAAATTTAAAGAATTCAGATGTATATCCATCAGACCCTGGACTTTTACCATTCTTTTGTCTCTTTAAGCTAGCGGTTAGTTCCTCATATGAAATTTCTCCTTCCAAAGATTTTTTTGTTAAATTTGTCAATTTTGGAATATTCTGATAAGTAATCTCTTCGTTTAGGTTATTATTTACTAATGTTTCATTTTTTGTATAGAGTTTTTGATAAAAAGACTTTGCTTCATCTAGTATTTGAGATTGTTTTTCAAGTATTCCTTTCTCAGTAACTAGTTTTGGAATCGTTTTGTTAACAAAATTTTTTGTTTCTAAATTCAAAAAATAATTAGTTGGTTTTTCCCCTTCCTCAATATGTTGGACTCTTGATCTAATGTAATTCCCCCTTGTTTTATATTGCCTCAATATTCTCAGTTCAGTTTTTTTTGTTTCTATTTCATTCATTTGATACATATTTTCTAAATTTTCTTCTAATTTGTAAATTTCTTCTGTTAACTTTTTCTCTCTCGCAATTCTCTCTTTCTTTTTGAATGATGAGTATGCGATTGTTTTCCCCCTTATTTCCATTAGTAAGGTTTCTAAAAATAGCTGTTCATTAATAGTAAAATGTACCAGTGAAGGATCTAGAGTTTTAATGTAATCTCTGTCATATACAAGAGATCCATATTGTTCTTTACATTTTATTATTACTTCTTTAACAATTTTCACATAGTCAGAATCATATAGCAAAGAGTTGTTAAATTTCCAAAGACCCTTGCCAATTGTAAAATCATTCAATTTTAGCTCTAAAACTATTGGAGAATGATCTGACCTGTAACTATTTAGAACCAGAACATCATGTACATATTGATCAAGACTTTGAGTGACCAGAAAAAAGTCTAATCTAGCTTGCTTGAGAGGATTACTTTTGCGCCAAGTATAAAGTTTTCTGTCTGGGTATAATTGTCTAAATGGGTCTACTAAATTGTTAATTTCCATCACTTCTAACAATTTTTCTTTAGCTTTTGGATTGTTAATATTTTTGTAATTGAAAGTATCTAACTGTTGGTTCTGAACTAAGTTGTAATCTCCTACTATGACTACCAACTGATTATCAAAATTTTGTATAATTTCACTTACTTTAGTATAAAATTGTGGACTATCTACATTTGGGCCATATATGTTCATTAATGTTATTATTTTCCCTTCTATTTTAACTTCTAAACAGAGCATATTACCGTTATCATCTTTGTATACCTTAATTATTTTAAATTCAATATCTTTACTAAACAAAACAGCTACTCCCCTTTGATTTGATGTAAAAGAACTAAAGACACATTCTCCTCCCCATTCATTTCTAATTTTGGATTCATCTTGTGGATTGAAATGTGTATCTTGTAAGCAATATATACTGAATTTTTTGGATTTAAGGTAGTCGAAAACATCTCTCCTTTTCTCATGCGAATTAAGACCCTGACAATTGCATGAGACTATTTTTAAAGTATTATTACTCATTTTGCATATGAAATAAACAAACTATTACTTTATTCCTATAGTGGTGTGCTACCCTAACTCTATTGTCCCATACAACTGCAGAGTCATTTGTACCATTTTTTAGAATCATTATATAGTCATTATGTTCAACGCAGTTTTCATATATCAAAGCAATGTTATGTCCCAGCAGTACAAGGTATAAAATAATAACAAACTAGAAAATGTGTCTATGAGCCACAGGATGGCCCTCCCGTTCTTGAAATATCATTGACCCTCAATGTGTATTACTTGGGATACGTGAAATATTATTAACCCCTAAAATGTAGTATTCAAGATATGGACCTTAACCAAGAACTTAACCAAAGTCATTCATGCATAAATTATAGGTCACAGTCACCTCATTTCTAGTGGATGGTGTCACCTTACCCAAGACACATCTAGTGGTGAAATATCATTGACCCCCAACATCTAGCATCCAAGTTATGGACCTTAACCAAGAACTTAACTGAAGTCGTTCATGCATAAAATACAGATCACAGTGACCTAATTTTTATTGGGTGGTGTCATGTTACCCAAGACACATCTAGTGGTGAAATACCATTGACCATCAACATGTAGTATCTGAGATATGGACCTTAACCAAGAACTTAACCAAAGTCATTCATGCATAAAATATAGGTCACAGTGACCTAATTTCTATTGGGTGGTGTCACCTTACCTAAGACACATCTAGTAGTGAAATATCATTGACCCCCAACATCTAGTATCCAAGTTATGGACCTTAACCAAGAACTTAACCGATGTCGTTCATGCATAAAATATAGGTCACAGTGACCTAATTTCTATTGGGTGGTGTCACCTTACCTAAGACACATCTAGTAGTGAAATATCATTGACCCCCAACATCTAGTATCCAAGTTATGGACCTTAACCAAGAACTTAACCGAAGTCGTTCATGCATAAAATATAGGTCACAGTGACCTAATTTCTAGTGGGTGGTGTAGCCCTACCCAAGACCCATCTGGTGGTGAAATATCATTGACCCCCAACATCTAGTATCCGAGTAATAGACCTTAACCAAGAACTTAACCAAAGTGTTACGGACGGACGTATGGACGTACAGACGTACAGACGTACGGACGTACGGACGTACGGACGGACGGACAAGGGTAAAACTATATGTCCGATCCACATACGTGGTCGGGCCATAAAAATAAGAGAAAATAAACATAAAATAACGAAAATAACAATATCATCAATGAATAATACATTCCTGTTCCCAGATCTTAATTTAAAATCAAATTTTGGATTATTTCCCAAGGCTAATTCTATTCACCCGATTCTAGAACTTATATATGAGTGCTAAAAGAGAGATAACTCAATTTTCTTTAAATTTCCAAAGAGATTTAAAATTTAGCACAGGTATAGTTTTGGTCGTATTTGGCTTTGTCAATTTGTTCATTGAACAGAAATGAATTTTTACTAGGCCAATAATAAAGTCATGTCTGTTTGCCCTTCCTTTAAAAAAAAAATTTTTAAAAAAAGAAAAAAAAAAATAGTTCCTCCTTTATAATGATTTTGACTAGTATTTCAACTACATGTATAATATGGAAGTTAAAAAGTTAATTCATAAGATAAAATTATCTACTGACCTTCTCAAGTTGAAACCGAGAAGGAATACAAAATAGTATTAAGTTTATTTGTTTCTACAGTAGTGTCACGCACATCTCATTTCTCCCTTATTTGTTGTCACTTCTCCCTACTTGGCTCAGAGGGAGAAGTCACTTCTCCCTGTCATCCTGAAGTGTGGTGACCCCTGCTATAATTGCTTTACCTTAATTTTGTTTAAGAAAAATGTGAATATTTCAGTTTGAAATATATTACAAACAAGTTTTTATAACTATTAAAAACAATACCAATCGATGTCTGGCCCTGCGTCGTACGGCAAAACATTGAACCCTTTATGTTCTAGGCCAAATATGGACAGTCAATAGTTTTTGACACTTGCATCCTATGGTGGACTGAAAATGCATATTTGTCACATGCATGCAACCTAATTTAAAGACTGACAAAGAATATTTAGAAATAATAAAGAAGGAATGTGTCCTTGGGACACAGATGCCCCCACTGGCCCTTAACAGGAACTAGAAGTCCAACAGATCTGAAAATTGCTAAGGGCGTACAGTTTGTCATACTGAATCATCCTACCAAGTTTAAAATCATTCTCTTCTATGGTTCCTGAGAAAAGATTGACGAAAATTTTCACTGTCATGTTCACATATTTTCACATTGGCCTAAGTCCCAAACAGGAAGTACAATGTAGATGTCCGTCAGGTCTGAAAATTGCTATGGCGTACAGTTTGTCATACTGAATCATCCTACCATGTTTAAAATCATTCTCTTGTATGGTTCTTGAAAGAAGCTTGATGGAAATTTTCATATCATGTTCACATATTTTCACATTGGCCTAAGTCCCAAACAGGAAGTTGATGTCCAACAGGTCTGAAAATTGCTTAGGACATACAATTTGCCATACTGAACCATCCTACCAAGTTCTAAATCATTCTATTGAACAGTTTCTGAGAAAAGCTTGATGGAAATTCGTACGGACGTACAGACATGCCTAAAACTTAATGCCCCCCGACATGTCGCCGCAGGGGCATAAAAACATCATAGCATAAGATCATAAGATCCTTATATCTAACAAGGATATAAAATAATCAGTCAAAAAAATTTAAGTTTCAATTCCCCCCTTTTGACCCCTAATTGCTAGACAGAAAAGGTGGGGTCAAGAAGAAATTTATCTTCCATTTGTATCCAATTATATATAGCAAAATTTAACATGCAAAACTTTTTTTTCAAAATTGGACCAGTGTTCCAGCTAGGCTGTTTTTAGAGGGCGGTCCGCCCGCCTGCCTTTGCCTCCGCCCGATTGCCCTTTTCAGGATACCTGCCGGTTTTCATCTCCGCCCTGCCCTTTTTGATCGTACATTTGCCTTTTTTAGTCAATCGTACATAGTTTGTGTATTGAGAATGAAGCCATTTGGGATAATTGAATGGCATATTTACAACCCCAAGCCAATTAACAAATTAAATAAACATGTGTTCTCTAGTCAATTAATTAAGGTATCTATTTTGATAATTCAATTTTATCCAGGACCATAAATAATGAAAGTTGGATTTCAGGGGTTCAAATTAGCTTTTGTGAACTAGAGGTCCAGGACCTATTGGAATAGAAAGTTAAAGGTCACCTGATGACATTAAAAAGTCCTCAATAGGAGTTACTCTAAAAAAGGCATGTCTAGGACTTTTTAAAATAAAATTTAAAAGGTCCTGAACCAAAGAAGGAAGGTCCCAGACCTCAGACCAGTGCTAATTTGAACCCCTGGATTTTTGCCCCTTTTGGGCCCATTATTTCTCAATGAAGAAAGGGTAGACCTAAAGAATTATGCCAATGAATCTTTTAATGGTAAAGAACATCAATGTAAAAATTCATATCAATCAGTCAATCAGAACTTAAGTAATTGTGGAAAACATATAAAAGTTTCATTTTTTAGCCCCTAATTTCTAAACGAAAAAAAGAGGGGCATTCAAAATCAACCCCACCCTTCCTTATATTGTAAGTAATATTACTGTAGAGTTCCATAGCATTTGGTCAATAAGAACAAAAGTTATTGTGGAAACAAAAAAAGTTCCTTTTTGTCTCGCCTGCGAAGCAGAGCGGGACATAGGTGTTACTTTACCGGCGGCGGCGGTGGCGGCTACGGCGGCGTTAACTTTTTGGAAAAGTTTTATGAGCGCCTCCATATCTCAAGAACTATAAGTCCTAGGTTGATAAAACTTGGTATGCATATGCCCCAGTAGTAGCTTAGCACAGTTGCATCCCCATCTTTTGACCTTGACCTTAATTTTCAGGTTGAGTGACTTTGACAATTTTCAATACATACATGTATAATAGCAATGGAAAAGTTTTGCGAGCACCTCCATATCTCAAGAACTATAGGTCCTAGGTTGATGAAACTTGGTATGCATATGCCCCAGTAGTAGCTTAGCACAGCTGCATCCCCATCTTTTGACCTTGACCTTGATTTTTTGGTTGAGTGACTTTGACAATTTTCAATACATATAATAGCAAAGGAAAAGTTTTGCGAGCACCTCCATATCTCAAGAACTATAAGTCCTAGGTTGATGAAACTTGGTATGCATGTGCCCCAGTAGTAGCTTAGCACAGTTGCATCCTCATCTTTTGACCTTGACCTTGATTTTCCGGTTGAGTGACTTTGATTATTTTCAATACATACAATAGCAATGGAAAAGTTTTGCGAGCACCTCCATATCTCAAGAACTATAGGTCCTAGGTTGATGAAACTTGGTATGCATATGCCCCAGTAGTAGCTTAGCACAGCTGCATCCCCATCTTTTGACCTTGACCTTGATTTTTTGGTTGAGTGACTTTGATTATTTTTATTGCATATATTTGCAAGTTCTATAAACATCTTTTGATCTCAGAAACTGAAAATCCATGTAAATTCAAAATATAGTGGAAGTAAGAAAGAATTATTGTTTCTGATGGTGCCGGCAGGTGAGACATACTTTAGTTTTAACTCTTGTTAGCCCTTATAGGGCCCCTAATTTCTAAACGGAATTATAAAATGACCCCAAAAGGAGAGGTGCACATCTTCAATATATCTGTAATCCCTGTGTAAAATTTCAGAAAGATCAAGTGTTTGGTTTTTGAGATTCAGATTACATAAGACAGACACTCTATAGCCCTACGGACGGACGTAGTGACCCGACTCCTAGACTTGCATTCGCCTTCGGTGATGCAGGTAAAATCGTAAAAATATCTTTTTTGACTGTTTATATATACATATTTTGTGACAAAGGGTTCAATGGTCTGGTATGATTTTGATAAGTTTTGATCGTTTTCAAAATACAAAATGGGTGGCAACCACTTTTATTTTTATATAAAAACACCAATAGAACATAGTTCTCAGACTCAGCAAATTTTTATTTAGTGAAAATTAAATTTATTTCTTTTAAAGAAAATCGGGACAATTTAACCACATTTTAATTTCAATGGATGAAAAGAGAAAATTAATGTTTTATTTTATTGTATACTTTTTTCAGAATTCTGAAATTAAATGCAACCAGCTAAATCATTTTTAAAGATATTCCAATGCCATATGGTACATGTACATGTAGCCCTGTTTACCATAAGAGCTTTTTCTTGGTTATCTATATGTACAAGTACTCTTTAATTAGTGGAGTCAAGGCTGTGATACCTATGTTAATTGATAAATAACAAATAAGGCAAAATAGCCTGGGAGACTATTTTGCAAGTTACGGCAAAATAGCCACAGCCTTATTTATATACATGTATTAAGATATATATACATGTATATATATGAAAACTCACTGTACCTGTATATGTTAATTCACTTAAGCAATATTCATTTTTTTGTAGTTTATGAACCAAAAGCTAACTTTCTGGTGAATGAGTTGAAGCACCTTCCCATGTTCCATGACAGAGAATATGCAGACAAATATCTTCAGTCAGAAGATTTTCTTGTTATGCCGTAAGTTTAAAACATTTTTTATGTGCACTATGCAAAATTAACATATGTACAGTATAACTTATTAAAAAAAATTTTTTTCAATGTATTCTAAAAGGACATCTTTGATAGGCTATTAGAACAAACTGCTCTTGAATCCAGCTTTTAGCAATATTGAAGCATTATTTTAAATGTTCTACCAGCTTATAAATGGTTTTAGGGGAAAAATCACTGTATAAAACATTATAATTTATTCTTACTTGCCACATTCATGATACAAAAAATGTTTCTTCATTTGTTATTGTGATAAAAACTTGTAATTGTGTCTTTAATAGAATACAAAGAATAGATTAGAATAATATACAGTTTTAGTACATTTTTGTACCCCACTGGAACGTGGAGCAGGAAAGAAATGCTGGTGTTTTCCATCCATTTGTTCATTTGTCTGTCTGCCACGCTTTTTAGTTTAACAGTTTTCTCAGCAACATCATGTATTTATCATAGGCTTTCGATATTTGGTATGCAGCTTCAAGTGGTCCCATATGGTGGGATGGGTTTTCAGATCTGTCGCTCATCTACTTCCTGTTTAACGAGGCGACAGATTTTTCCTACTTAAGGGATGGGGGGCCTAGAATCTGTTTTTTGTTATAATTTTTTTTTTATTTATTAATGATTATTATATTTTTATCTATTTCTCATATGCATACATATATTTGTGCTTGAGAGAACCTGATACTGCAAATGCATGTTATTAATTATTAAATACAATATCTTGCAAACTATTTCATTTTTAGCTTGGTTGTCAATTCTTATTCAACATGAAACAACTGTTAAATTTTGTCATTGTTTGTTACTGATTATTTGCTTTTAAGTCATGTGACATCTATCTGAGTCAATAGAAATAAGAGCTGAACATACTCAAACATACATATAAATTTAATATCATCCAAATGATACCAAAATAAAACTAGAAAAACTATGAGCAGCAGCTCACAAATAAATACCCTCCGCCCCCCCCAAAATTAATTAGATAAAATTTTGAAATAGGTGGTGCACATCTACATTATGTCAAAAGATTGTGTGAAAGTTTCATGAAAATCCATCAAAGGGTTTAGGAGGAGTTGCGGATAAGAGATGGGTACCCCCATGTTGTCTAATGGCTAAGTCCATGTTTTGCTATGGGAAACCCTAATGATCATTCTGATAAAATTTTAAAATAGTAGGTGCACTTCTACATTATGTGACAAAGAATGTAACAGTTTCATGAAAATCCATCAAGAGGTTTAGGAGGAGTTGCGGATAAGAGATGGGTACCCCTTGTAGTAGAATGTCTTAAGTCCATGTTTCGCTATGGGAAACCCCAAAAAATCATTCTGATCAAATTTCAAAATAGTAGGTGCACATCTTCATTATGTGACAAAGAATGTGTGAAAGTTTCATGAAAATCCATCAAGGGGTTTAGGAGGAGTTGCGGATAAGAGATGGGTACCCTTAGGCGTCATGGAAGGACAGACACACGGACGGACGAACAGACACCCCTATCACTATATACCCCCCCTTTTCAAGCAGGGGGTATAACAAAAGAGTAGGTGCACATCTACATTATGTGTCAAAGAATGTGTGAAAGTTTCATGAAAATCCATCGAGGGGTTTAGGAGGAGTTGCTGATAAGAGATGGGTACCCTTAGGCGTCACGGAAGGACAGACACACTGACAGACGGACAGACACCCCTATCACTATATACCCCCCCTTTTCAAGTGGGGGGTATAAAAACAACAACAGCAAGTACTTGCAATACATTATGACAATAAGAAAAACATTTTCAGTTCAATATTTTACCTACTGAAACAAGTTATGAAGACTTGTATGTCTGTGGCTGTTTTATTCTTTCTGTTATGTTTGTATACTAATTAAATAAAACTTATCCATATCTTTATGTAACATGTCATGATTCACAATACACATTCAGTTCACCAAGAAATAGAAAAAATACTACAATGTATAAAGAAGTGATCTAGTTTGAAACTCACTTCCATTTAGCATAATTATGACAAAGATGCAAAACAGAATGTTCTTATTTCAATGATTGGATTGATTTGTAAATTTAGTATATGAATTGTGAAAGTTTTCCTTGTATATGAATGCGTAACAAACTATTAATTTGTTATTTCCCAGAATGGATCATTTCAACAATTGGTATGTGACTTTTATATAATACAATATTTTGCCAGCTAATAGATTTTCAGTGTGTCTGTCCATAATGTTTTAAGACCCATTTTGATTATAATAAACATGCATGTACATGTATGCAGCTTCACAATTTTTTTGCTCCCTATAAGATTTTACATTTAGTTTTCAAAAGGCAATAGAATTTTGCATTGGAGAAAGTTTTAGGTAACAGGGATTAGTATACATGTATAAAAATATAGGTACTATGATCGATTTTAAAGAATTTTTTAATGCAACCAGCATGTTGGTTATCAGACAAGCTATTTATTTTTTAGAACTACAGCATCACTTTGGGCATGTTTCTTGGTTTCTACTACATTGGTATCAATCACTGCAAACCCTTATAGAGAGAAATGAACTTTATTTAAGAGTGTCTTCTTGTCTGCAGTGTACAATGAGTAATCGAGATGGAGGGTGTTTTTGAGAAATGTCATTGTTTTATTTAGAATCCTAACCTGCGCATATGATACAGCATGCCAAGTCAAAATTGACAAATGTTTAAATTTTAAATGGGCCTTAAAATAAGTCTTCAGTTATAAAACAATAACATATAGAAACCCATGTACATTTCATATAGTTGCTAGTATAATTATCCATCCTAAATGACACTTAATTTTTGCATGTAACAATTGTCTAGTAAGGAAATACTACCTGCACAAATACAGCTGACTTATCTCTGAACAGTTCTTGGCTACATAGCACATGGATTGAATTTATTGTTTTACAAAATAAATATACCTTCAATTAACACCATGTTTTTGCAGGATAAAAAAAAATGTAGACTAAGAAAGAATTTGTATTTGTCCATGAGCAGGGAATATGCTAAAACAAAGCCTAACAAACAACTATCTTGTATTTTCTTCTTTATTAGTCATGTTCATAGCTAATATTGTGTATACACTTTCTGATTTTAACAAAATATATACCCTGATACAGTAGTTTTGTCTCTAATTCTAGAATTTGCCATATAACTCTTGATGATGGTGGGTTTCTTCTGTAAGCTTAACACCACTGTACATGTATGTTGTGCATTCTTGTACATGAGTCTTTTGTCATTTTTATGTTCTCAGGGGGTTTCAGGGTTCAAACTTGTGCATGTTTGGGTGCCGTCATAACTCATTTTTAGCTCACCTGGACTTAAGGTCCATGTGAGCTGTTGCCATCACTTGTCGTCATCGTCCGGCGTCGTCAACTTTTCTTTAAATTCCTTCTCCTCTGAATTTGCTGCACAGATTCAAACCAAATTTGGTCTGGTGGTACTTTTGGGTATCCCCCACAGAACTGATGTGGGTATTTTCAATTCGTCAAAAAACATGGCTGCCATTGCTAAAAATAGACCAAGGGGGTCAAACTACTGTTTTTGGCTTGTAAATCAAAAAGTATAAGAGATAGATGAAATCTGATGCCATCCTGCTGCTTCAGCACCAAAAGCTCTACAAAAGTCTCCATTTGGTCCAAGTTGTCAGATGACCCCTTATAGGAGTGAAAAAGCGTGTTTTTCATGTTTTTGCCCTGTAGTATGAAAACTATTGCAGATAGAGAAAAGCTGTTGCTTGCTGAAATGTTCAGCTCATTTAGCTCTACAAAAGTGTCCATAGGGTCAGAGTTGTCAGATGATCCCTTACAGGAGTCACGGCCCTAAAATAAAGTTTTTTTATGTTTTTGGCCTATGGAATCAAAACTATAGCAGATAGAGAGAAGCTGTTGCTTGCTTAAATGTTCAGCTCATTTAGCTCTATAAATGTTTCCATAGGGACAAAGTTGTCAGATGACCCCTTTAAGGGGTTACGGCCCTTAAAATAATGTTTTTTTATGTTTTTGGCCTATTGAATGAAAACTATAGCAGATAGAGAGAAGCTGTTGCTTGCTTAAATTTCAGCTTATTTAGCTCTACAAAAGTCTTCACAGGATCGAAGTTTTCAGATGATCCCTTATAGGGGTTACAGCCCCTTAAAAAATGTTTCTTCATTTTTTTGGCCTATGGAATGAAAACTATAGAGAGAAGCTGTTGCTTGCTTAAATGTTCAGCTCATTAAGCTCTACAAAAGTCTCCACAGGATCGAAGTCATCTGATGACTCCTTACATGGGTCATGGGCCCTAAAATAATGTTTTTTCATGTTTTTGGGCATACAGAATGAAACTATAGTAGATAAAGAAAATCTGTCACTTGCTTATATAAATGTTCAGCTCATTTAGCTCTACAGAAGTCGTTATAGGGTCAACATCAAGACCAGGTGAGCAATTCAGGCTCCTGGGAGCCTCTTGTTAGTATTTTGTGCGATTCAGGAATATTGCTTGTTGCTCCTTCACGAGTTACAAATACATGTAGGTTACTCAATCTCTTAACAAAACAGCTTGTTCAAATCAATTTTTTTGTATCATTTCCTATTTCAGAGTAAACATTTAATTTTACAATGAAGTCCAAGAGTATTGACAAATTATTAAAATGGAAAAGTAAAGGCTAACTATATTTGTCTTTTATGATATTTTTGTTGATTGAATCTGAAAATACATGTAATTCTTTGCAACTCTTTCTCTGTTCTTCATTGTGTCTTTACCAATAAACTTCCTATTTGAATGAAGAGCTAAAATATTTGTAAGATCTAGCCCTCCACTAACAGAGGGAGTTTACTTTTTTAGTTTGTTTGTCTGCCTCTTCTTTGATCTACAGTATTACCGAACATTCAAAAACTTTTACAACATCTTTGCAAATAACACTGATTGTTGAATGTGATTTCAATGTATTCAAACAAAATTTCAATTTTTCATTCTCATTATCATGATTATGCAATATTTAATTTTTCATGGCAGTAATACATCATCTTCCTATTTACCAGTTTTTGCAGAACATTACCTTTAGTATACTTCAAAGTATGACTTTAACAATTTGAGATTGTTTTGGTAAATTTACTTTTTCTATTGTTACAAGGAAAAAATGGTGTTCATTTTAATGCTAAAGGTATTACACACATATTTTTGTTATCTTTAAATAGAAGGTGTATGTAATCTTCCTATAGTCTTTCTTTCTGTTTCATTTGTTTGATAAATTGGACATTTGTACACATTTGGTTACAATCCTGTCCAAAAAGAACAATGTTAGTATGTTGATGGAAGATAGGTATGAATTCCACTTTGTTACAGTCAAACTCAAAGGAAAAATAATATCTACATTCAGAAGTTCAAATTTCATACTTCATTCTAAAAAAATTATGTACATGTAATATTAAAATTATTTTTTAGTTATTATAGCCACATGGATACAGATCCCCATAGGTATATTACATGTTGTGCTCTCACAAATCATTTCATGAATAAAGCTAATAATAATTTCTCTAGCTACAACTCATTATTCATCTGATAGAATACAGTATATCATTAAAAAAATGAATTACCTGTGGTAAACATGTTTTTTTTCAGGAATTTTAGTTAAAAAAATTGCTAATGCTTTAGTTTTCATGCAACACATGTACAAACTACAAAGAACATTATTGTTAGCTTTTTTCAACAGCATGGCTATTTTCTCTAATCTTGACGTTAAGAATAATATTTGATGACTGTTTTGTTCCGTTCTGAATGATATTTTGTTAGTAAATACATGTATATGTCAAGTTTTGTTTGCATTATTTTTTTGTTTATACTTCCCATTTAATTTCCTAACTCCTCTTAATACGATGTAGTTGAAATTATACAAGGTAAAAAGTGGTTTGATAAATGCTTTTTTTCCACAATCTCATTTTGAATTGTATATAATGTGTTTGGTTCATTCATTGATTATGATACCCCACTTGTAAGAGAGGGGGCCAAATTGCAATCACCTTGTTTCAATTACTAGTACTTGTTCATCAATTTTTATTCCCCACATGAAGTGGCGGTTTCTGTCTTGAAAACATGTCAAGGGATTTGAATGATATTTAGCACTGCTGTTAAGTACAATAAAATACAGGTCAAGATCAATTTTCAAAATGATCCAAAAAACATTTATTGAAAATTTGCCACTTTATATATATTTTCCAAATTTGAAAATGATGAAATTTTGTGGTCTAAGAAAGATAACTCATTTTTTTCTGCCTCTATATAGATGTATAGTATATACGGTATAGTACCAAAAAAAATGTGTACAGTGAAGTGTATATACAAATATATTTTAACTATTGATGAATATCGTGGCAGGGTATCATTTAATGTCCCTCTTTTAAAAAACTTTAAAAAAAACTTTTAAAAAGAACATATTGAGATATACAATAAGAAATTTGAATGCCCATAGGGTCTAAAATAAAAGGGATTTATCCTCATTTGGTTTGCTTCAAGGGATTTCAATTTTTTTACCTCTTATTTCATTAGATGCCCTATTTTTATACGACCGCAAAAAATTTGCGGACGTATAATGGTATGATGCTGTCGTCGTTGTCGTCGTCATCTGTTAACTTTAGTGTATACACGATAACTTTAGTTCTAGTTATCCAAATGCAATGAAATTTGACGATGATATTTCTTACCATTAAAGGATGGATGGGATTGATTTTGGGAGTTCCCCCTTTTTTCGTTTGGAAATTAAGGGCCAAAAGGGGCCAAAATTGCAACTTTTTTGTTTGTTCTTACAATAACTTTTTCAAAATCTTCTCCTCTGAAACCACTGAACAGAATTTAATGAAACTTGGTATGATTGATCATTAGGGTGTCCTGCACTATAGTAATGTTTCAATTTCTGATTCGTCAAAAAACATGGCCGCCATGGCTAAAGATATACCTGGGGGGTCAAACTACTGTTTTTGGCTTGTAATTCAAAAAGTATAAGAGATAGATGAAATCTGATGCCACCCTACTGCTTCAGGATCAAAAGTTCTACAAAAGTCTCCATTTGGTTGAAGTTGTCAGATGACCCTTTATAGGGGTTACAGCCCCTGTAAGGTGAAATAAAGCATTTTTTCATGTTTTTGCCCTATAGTATGAAAATTATTGCAGATAGCAAAAAGCTGTTGCTTGCTTAATTGTTCAGCTCATTTAGCTCTACAAAAAACTCCAAGGGTCGAAGTTGTCAGATGACCCCTTATAGGGGCAACAGCCCCTAAAATAATGTTTCTTCATGTTTTTGGCCTATGAAATGAAAACTATAGCAGGTAGAGAGAAGCTGTTGTTTGCTTAAATGTTCAGCTCATTTACACAATTAAGAATTAATTTTTGCGACCCCCCTATTTCCCCTATTTATTAATTAGGGGCCAAATGGGGCCAAAATCGAAACTTTTTTATTTGTGGTCCGATTTAAAAAAATTTTTTTTTGCAAGTTTATTCTTGTCAGATAGTGAATCCAAATTTGAGAATTTATTTTTGTGATCATCCCCTTTTTCACTTGTTTTGTAATTAGGGGCCAAAAGGGGCCGTAATCAAAACTTTTTTATTTCTGGTTTGTTTTTGAAATTTTTTTTTTTGCAAGTTTATTTTTGTCAAGTAGTGAATCCAAATTTGAGAAATTATTTTTGCAACCCCACCTCTTTTTCACCTGTTACATAATAAGGGGCCAAAAGGGGCTGAAATTGATTTTTTTTTAATTCTTGTCCGATTTTGACAATTTTTTTGCAAGTTTTTTCTTGTCAAGTAGCAGATATATTTTTGTGTCCCCTTTTTTTACTGTTATGTTATTAGGGACCAAAAGGGGCCAAAATCCTAACTTTTTTATTTCTGGTCCGATTAAAAAAAAATTTTTCCCCAAACATTGTTCTTTTCAAGAGTAGAATACAAAATTGAAAATTTATATTTTTACCCCCTGGGTCGAAAGTCCACCAGAGAAGCATGTGTCAAAAACCTTTGTCAGTCCACCATGGGCTGCATGTGTCCAGAGCAATAGACTATCCATATTGGGCCTAAAATGTACAGCGTTCAACATGTTGCGGTCGTATCATGCTGCGCTCGGCGAAGCTTTTTATTGTTTAATGGCATGTTCTGTATTTTCATGCTAAATGTTTCTTTGTTTGTATGGTAAGTTTGTGAACTGTCTTAGCATTATGTTTTAACAAGCTAGTACAACTAGTTTTCAACCAGTGTATGAAATGTTATTATGTATATGTAGATCCATTCTAAATAGATTCTGTAACATTTACAATAAGGCACTGTGTTATGTAGAACTCTATTTAGCCTATTTGTAGATGATATTAACATTATAACCAACAATCAACATCTACATATTTTACAAAACTTTAACAAAAACGAACTAACTTATGTAGTCTTCTTTTTTTGCTGAGTTTACAGAATGATACCAGACTGGGCATCTGCTGAAAATCTTCAAAAATAGAGTTATTTCAATTGTTATGGAACATCACTAAAACTTCATCTTCAACATTTTGGTCCAAAAATATAATGGGGGCACCAATAAACTTTTGAGGCCACATGTTTTGTTTGAAAAAGCAACATTATAATGGCATTTTTTAATAAAATTTGATTTAGATATCTTGTGTAGAAATCCCCCCTTTTAAGAAAAAAGAAAATTGATCTGCAGAGATTTTATTTTAATGCAAAGAGTATTCTAATCATCATGATAAGATGAGAATTTACAGAATTAGATTAAAAGAATGTACAAATATTATAGATTGATTGGTTATTAGTTCTTGTATATCTTGTGCTATTATTGTGTAAAAGGTTGATGAATTGTTTATTTTAGATTGAATAAAGGGAAAAGAATATTCTACAGAATTAAAGAATATGAACCATTGCTGGATTCAAGCAATATGAATATGACAGATTGGACCAGAATAGCTACAGACATTCATGTAGGTGTCACCGTGAACACTTTTTGTAGATTAATTTCTTGAAAAAGAGGGCTATATTCATGCCAAATAGCTAACGTAAGCACAACTCTTGAGAGTCCTCCTAAACCTTTTCAAAGAGTTAGGAATTTAATGAAACTTTTAAAAAGAACATGTTGAGATATACAATAAGACACATGAATGTCCATTAGGTCCAAAATAAAAGGGATTTATCCTCATTGAGTTTGCTTCAAGGGATTTCAATTTTTTTTTACAACAGTTAAGTACATAAAGTAAAATGAAGATCAAGTTTGATTTTCAGCAAAAGAAAAAATAAGAATTGAGTTAGGCCACTTTGGCAATGTGACAAATAATGGCCCATTATTTTATAACCAAATTTCACAGCATTTTTTGATAAACAAGTTTGTCCCATTTGACTCCTTCCATTTACATTTGGACATTTGGTCTTAGTCATAATTTGGTTTCTCGTTCAACATTCTTTGGTATTATTCTTGCTCTTCATATTCATATAGTGTTTGGCATTTTCAACTTTTGGAAGAGCGCCTCTGATGAGTCTTGAATAGACAAAACACGTGACAAGCGTAGCAAAATTTATTGTCTGTAACTTTGTTGTAATTTATATTTTAATGTAAAGTAAAAAAAGGAGTGTGTTTTCAATTTTCTAGCAAAGCCTAATGAATCACTTTTCAATTCACTTCAGAAACATTATGAGAATTATGATGGATTTATCGTCCTTCATGGGACAGACACTATGGCTTATACAGCATCAGCATTGTCTTTCATCTGTGAGAACTTGGGAAAGCCAATCATTCTTACAGGCTCTCAGGTAAGTATTACTCTATTTTATACACTGGGTTGGATGGAACCTTAATCTTTTTCTTTTGTACATGTAATACACAAACTAGTGAACATGTAGGATCAATCCCAAATGCCCCAAATATCTTCAGACATACAAAAGGAAAAACAAAATAAGCCAAAGGCATACAAGGGAAATTGAAGATCACAATGGTCCTGGCACTTCAAAAGAAATGATGGGTTAAACCAGGTTTTCTGGCACTAAACCTTCTGCTTCCATTGGGACTTTATGGTCCCGCAGTAACACAAAACAAGAGGATTGTGAGACACAAAAGGGATAGTGAGATGATCATCTCAAAACAACAAACAGCCAAAAACTAATTAAAGCAATCACAAATTATTGCATCTAACATATTTTGTTAATTTTTCTACCAATAGCTGATATCCAAAATAACTTTTAAGAGTTCCTATGAGGTGTACAAGTAGAAAGATACTAGTAGTTCACATACACAGTTCAGTTTATATCTGCATACCAATTAATACATTTCATTTCTCTTTCTTACTTTCTTCAGATACCAATTTTTGAAATAAGAAGTGATGGAAGAGACAATTTCTTGTCATCCTTGATATTTGCTGGTCACTACGCAATACCTGAGGTAAGATCTAGTATAGGTCAAATTGTTTTATTTGTCAATAAGTCTGAGGTCTCCATTGTTTCAAATTTTTATGTGAAAACTATGATCTATGCTGCTCAAAAACAACAAGAACTTTGAAATATTTTCTTTAAAAAAAGTTATACACTTAATTTGTATTGAAAAGTTAGTATTTATTAATGGAAGAACACCATTCTAGCTTTGTAAAGCAGTCAGTAGCAGTGAAGTAAAAATTTATTTTATTTTTAGGTGATGGTATGTTTTGACAACAAGATAATGAGAGGGAATAGAACAATTAAGAAGGACTCTTCAAGTTTTGATGCCTTTGTCTCCCCAAATCTCCCACCTTTAGCCATACTACAAATCAAAGTTTCTGGTAAGTGTAGAAGTAATAAAGGCCCTGCATCAGTGATACTGAAGTACTATAGTTTTCACTCTGTCCATTGGTCTGTTGCCATCTATCATCAATATTTTGCAAACACTTAAACTATAAGGAGAACTGGTTTCAAATTCTACACAGTGATTAAATACCATTTTAGGAATTGCATATTAAAATTTCATGACAATCTGAAAAATATTTTGGCAAAACTGAGATTGTTTGCTGAAGGGGCAGCATTCTAGTTTTGTTTTTAGTAACAGCATTACACAGTTTGTTAACAAGGTCATCTTTCATTAGGCTGCCATTGAAACAACAGTATTAAATTCAGGGCTTCTGAAGGAAACCTGAAATTTTATTCATAAAGTTTTAATAATTGTTGATTTTGAAAGCATTTTTGTACCAATTCACATAAACTGTTATCAAACATCATAATAAAAAAGCATCCTTTTTAGACATGAAAAAAAAATTAAACTAAGATGTTTATTTTTATGCCCCATCTACGAAAGTAAAGGGGCATATAGTGTTCGTGTCCGTTCGTCCATTGGTTCGTCCGTCCTTTGTTTGTCTGCTGTCCCAAATCTTCATATTTCCTAACTCCCACTTACTGACACATGCTACATCAATCATATTGGTATGGTAGGTGCACCTAGTGATGCTTAGCACAATGCATGCTTCAGATGCTGGTTGTGACCTATATTTTCCACATGGATGACCACTTAGAGAAGAATGATTTAGGTACATCCCTGCTAACAGGCGAATACCACTTCAACAAAAGTGATATGGTAGGTGCATCTAGGGATGATTAGCAAGGCATATGGTTCAGATGCGGGCTGTGACCTTCTTTTTCTGCATGAATGATCACTTAAAATTTTGAAAAGTTCAAGTCAATTCCGGCTTAGTGACAATAATGGGTAATGAGGTGAGCTTCATAATTGATAGATAACCTAGCGGTTTGATAAATATAAAGGCGGGCCATTGTGTCTGTTTGGCACATTTTCTTGTTATAGTATTAGGTTGGGTTTAGATAGACCATTCTTGATTGAAAAAATTGCAGAAAACCATAAGAGCTACAGATTTGCAGCTTGTTAGTTTGGTCTTTATGATTTTTAGCTCACCTGGACCTTCGTAGCTCACCTGGACCGAAGGTCCATGTGAGCTATTGCCATCACTTGGCGTCCGTCGTCGTCCGTCGTCGTCGTCGTCGTCGTCGTCCGTCGTCGTCGTTGTTAACTTTTCTATGAAAATCTTCTCCTCTGAAACGACTGAAGGGATTGCTTTGAAACTTTGCACACTTCATCTATGGGATGTCCTCTACCAAGATTGCACAAATGGTGACCGCCCTGTAAAGAACATGGCTGCCGTTACTAAAAATAGACCAGGGGGGTCAGACTACTGTTTTTGGCTTGAAAATCAAAAAGTATAAGAGATAGAAGAAATCTGATGGCACGCTACTGCTTCAGCATCAAAAGCTCTACAAAAGACATCATTGAGTTGAAGTTGTCAGATGACCCCTTATAGGAGTTACGGACCCTTAAAGGTGAAAAATAGCATTTTTTCATGTTTTTGGCTTATAAAATGAAAACTATGACAGATAGAGAAAAGTTGTTGCTTGCTTAAATGTTCAGCTCATGTAGCCCTACAAAAGTCTCCATAGGGTCAAAGT
The DNA here is from genome assembly GCA_963971305.1 of Arcuatula senhousia. Lineage (NCBI taxonomy): Eukaryota > Metazoa > Mollusca > Bivalvia > Mytilida > Mytilidae > Arcuatula > Arcuatula senhousia. The sequence goes on from OZ020304.1 coordinate 56,144,859, forward strand.
TGTCAGATGACCCCTTAAAGGGGTTACAGCCCCTAAAGTAACGTTTTTTTATATTTTTGGCCTATGGAATGAAAACTATAGCAGATAGAGAGAAGCTGTTGCTTGCTTAAATGATCAGCTTATTTAGTTCTACAAAAGTCTCCATAGGGTCGAAGTTGTCAGATGTCCCCTTATAGGGGTTTCGGCCCCTAAAATGATGTTTTTTCATGTTTTTGGCCTATAGAATGAAAACAATTGCAGATAGAGAAAAGCTGTTGCTTGCTTAAATGTTGAGTTCATTTAGCTCTACAAAAGTTACATAGAGTGATAGTTGTCAGATTACCCCTTATAGGGGTTACGACCCTTAAAATAACGTTTTTTCATGTTTTTGGCCTTTAAAATGAAAATTATTACAGATAGAGAAAAGCATTTTCTTGCTTACACAATCAGCTCATTTAGCTCTAGAAAAGTTTTTTATAGGGTCGACATCAAGACCAGGTGAGCGATTCAGGCTCCTGGGAGCCTCTTGTTTGATATGTACTTTTATAATATTCATTTATTTATTTTCAGTTGATTGGGATTCTATATTTAGAACTGGTTCATTAGAGAAGTTTTCTGTGTCCACCAATCTATGTCGTAATGTGGGGCTACTTAGACTGTTTCCTGGAATTACAGCTCAAACTGTAAGATCTAGTAATGAAAACATGTTATTGTGGGTTTCCATATTAAGTACTTTACAAATATCAGAAAAGAGGCCTCATGTATGAGGTCTTAGGATGCAGGAGCCTTAGTTCTCACATCTGTCTGTCTGTTTGTTTGTTTGTCAGCCAAATTATTTTTTATAGAAAAAAGACTAAATTTATGTACAGTTATTTAAGATATGAAGATAAACATATTATATTTTGGAGTAATCATCTGAAGCTTGAATGCTGAAGTCTTCCTGACTTCGTCCATATTCCAGTTGTGTCCCTGTTTTCTGATGTTTCTGATGTTTTGTCTACAGAATTCTCATCAGAGACCTTCAAGCTAAACATTGATGGGTCAAAATAAACTAGATTTTGAAAAAATACAGTTTGATACCAAAAAAGTATTAGAATAAAAAGCTAAGATAAACCAATTTCTGGGAGGCTAATAGTTTTAACATTAAAATTAGAAATTTATAACTGAAAATTTAGACTTTCATATTCTTCTTACACAAAAAAGTGTTGGTGCTGAATAAACAAGTAGATGACAAGACTCCACCAGCAGTGGCAACTTGTGTGATCTCAAAACAAAGTTTTAGGCAAATAATTTCAAAATGCATCAGAACAGATACAAGTTTCACTTTGAAAATTGCACATTTTTTTTTTTAAATGAGTAATTTTTGCATAAACATTATATCTTTTATAGGTGAGGGCTTTCATGGCTACACCAATGCAGGGAGTTGTCCTTCAGACCTATGGAGTAGGGAATGCTCCCAGTAACAGACCAGATTTATTGATGTCATTTAAAGAGGCCACTAATATGGGAGTCATCATTGTTAACATAACACAGTGTACCACAGGGTTTGTTGACAGTACATATGAAACAGGAAAGGTAAGATTATACATTTTTTTGCCTGATTTCACTAGTGAAAATACTTCCCTAACAGTATTCTCAGCAACTACTAATCACAACCTCTTGATATTTGGTATGCAGCAACAGCATGGACTCCCATAAAGTGGGATTGATTTCTGGGTCTATTGCTCACCTACTTCCTGTTTACAGACTTCGTTAATTTTTGACATTAATGTTCAATAATAAAAAGATTTCATAACAGTTTTCTCAGCAACTACCAATCACAGCCTCTCGATTTTTGGTATGCAGCATCAGCATGGGTTCCCATAATGTTGGATTCGATTTCAGGTCTATCGCTCAGCTACTTCCTGTTTACGGACTTAGTTAATTTTTGACATAATGTTCAATAATAGAAAATTTTCGCAACTGTTTTCTCAGCAACTACTAATCACAGCATCTTGATATTTGGTATGCAGCATCTGCATGGGCTCCCATAATGTGGGAATCAATTTCAGGTCTGTGGCTCATATACTTCCTGTTAAACGAAATCCGGCCGTGTCTGTCTTTGATCCATTTTTTTGCTTTATTTAACAAGAAGGCATTTTTAGCTCACCTGGACCGAAGGTCCATGTGAGCTTTTACCATCACTTGGCGTCCGTCGTCGTCGTCGTCGTCGTCGTCGTCTGTCGGCGTCTGTCGTCGTCTGTCGTCGTCTGTAAACAATTTTTCAAACGTTAACTTGTCAGACACCATAAGTCCAATTGCAACCAAACTTGGTACAGTTGTTTAGTGGCATTATGTGTACAAAACTATCGTTCGGATTTTTGATTCGTAAAAAAACATGGCGGCCATGGCTAAAAATAGAACATAGGGGTCAAATTACAGTTTTTTGCAAATAACTCAAAAACGGTAACAGATATCAAAATTCTGGCATAGGGTTAAAGTGATCAGCACCTCAAGATCTACCTGCCCAGAAATTTTCAAGAAGATCCAACAACCGATGTAGGAGTTATTGCCCTTTTTCTGTTTTTTTTCAAAATTTTGCACTTATTTAGCCCTATATCTTGAAAACTACACAAGATATTTTTAAAATTCAAATTGCATATGATTAAGCACATCAAGATCTACATTTCATGTAATTAGGTCAAAGCTGTAGAACCATTTCTTTTAGGAGTTATGGCCCTTAAAGCGTCAAAATTTACCATTTTTCATTACTTTTACCCTGAATTTCAAAGATTAACTTGTCTGACACCATACATCCAACTTCAACCAAACTTGGCACAGTTGTTCAATAGCATTAATGCTACAATTCTATCGTTCGGATTTTTGATTCGTTAAAAATTATGGCCTCCATGGCTTAAAATAGAACATAGGGGGCAAATTACAGTTTTTTGCAAATAACTCAAAAACGGTAACAGATATCAAAATTCTGATGGGAGACAAAAGTGATTAGCATCTCAAGATCTACTTGCTCTGAAATTTTCAAGAAGATCCAACAAACAACATAGGAGTTATTGCCCTTTTTCTGGATTTTTTCAAAATTTTTCACTTATTTAGCCCTATATCTTGAAAACTACACAAGATATTTCAAAAATTCAAATTGCATATGATTAAGCACCTCAAGATCTACAACTCATGTTATTAGGTCAAAGCTGTAGAACCATTTCTTTTAGGAGTTCTGGCCCTTAACGCGTCAATATTTACCATTGTTCATTACTTTTCCCCTGACTTGTCTGAAACGGTAAGACCAACTGCATCTTAACATGGCACACTGTTTGATAGCTTATATGCTACAACTCTATCGTTCAGATTTTTGATTCGTAAAAAAACATGGCCACCATGGCTAAAAAGAGAACATAGGGGCAAATTTCATTTTTTTGCTAATAACTCAAAACTGGTTTCAGATATCAAAATTGTGCAAGAATCAAAAGTGATCAGCATATTAAGATCTACCTGTCCTGAAAATTCGGAAAAGATCTGACTGCTGATGTGGGAGTTATTGTTCTTTTTCCTAATTTTTGCCAAATTTGCACTTATTAAGCCCAATATCTTGAAAACTAACCAAGATATTTCATAAATTTAAATCGCATATGGTTAAGCACATTAATATCTACAAATATATGTATCTGTGTAGTTCAGGTGAGCGATTCAGGCTCTTGGGAGCCTCTTGTATTTTATTTAGTATTTGTTCATAAAAAAAATAATAACAATATATGCTGTATTTTGCAGGAATTTTTATGTATACAACATATTATCATTTCATTTACATTTTAGATTTAAATTGGTTGTATTATAGATCTGTTCTTATTTCAATGCTTTTTTTTTATAAAATTTATATTTTTGTTGTGCAACGTGTTAAGTAATATCAAAGCACTGTTTATTGTATAAGATGTTGTATTTAGAACTGTATTGATTGTATAAAGTATAGAAGTATATTAAAGTATCATGCTGGATATCATTTTTAGCTCACCTGGACCGAAGGTCCATGTGAGCTTTTACCATCACTTGGCGTCCGTCGTCGTCGTCGTCGTCGTCTGTCGTCTGTAAACAATTTTTCAAACGTTAACTTGTCTGACACCATAAGTCCAATTGCAACCAAACTTGGTATAGTTGTTAAGTGGCATTATGTGTACAAAACTATCGTTTGGATTTTTGATTCGTAAAAAAACATGGCCGCCATGGCTAAAAATAGAACAGGGGGGCCAAATTACAGTTTTTTGCAAATAACTCAAAAACGGTAGGAGATATCAAAATTCTGGCATAGGGTTAAAGTGATCAGCACCTCAAGATCTACCTGCCTAGAAATTTTCAAAAAGATCCAACAACCGATGTAGGAGTTATTGCCCTTTTTCTGGATTTTTTCAAAATTTTGCACTTATTTAGCCCTATATCATGAAAACTATACAAGATATTTTAAAAATTCAAAATGCAGATGATTCAGCACATCAAGATCTACATTTCATGTAATTAGGTCAAAGCTGTAGAACCATTCGTTTAGGAGTTATGGCCCTTAAAGTGTCAAAATTTACCGTTTTTCATTACTTTTCCCCTGAATTTCAAAGATTAACTTGTCCCACACCATATATCCAACTTCAACCAAACTTGGCACAGTTGTTAAATAGCACATATGCTACAATTCTATCGTTCAGATTTTTGATTCGTCAAAAAATATGGCCGCCATGGCTAAAAATAGAACATAGGTGTAAATTGCAGTTTTTTGCTAATAACTCAAAAATGGTTACAGATATCAAAATTCTGATGGGATACAAAAGTGATCAGCATCTCAAGATCTACCTGCTAAGAAAGTTTCAAGAAGATCCAACAACTGATGTGGGAGTTATTGCCCTTTTTCTGGATTTTTTCAAAAATTTTCACTTGTTTAGCCATATATCTTGAAAACTATACAAGATATTTCAAGAATTTGAATTGCATATGATTAAGCACATCAAGATCTACATTTCATGTATTTAGATCAAAGCTGTATGATCATTTCTTTTAGGAGTTATTGTCCTTAAAACAACAAAATTTACCATTTTTCATTACTTTTTCCCTGAATTTCAAAGATTAACTTGTCTGACACCGTAAGACCAACTGCATTTTAACTTGGCACACTTGTTTAATAGCTTATATGCTACAACTATATTGTTCAGATTTTTGATTCGTGAAAAAACATGGCCGCCATGGCTAAAAATAGAACATAGGGGTAAATTGCATTTTTTTGCTAATAACTCAAAAATGGTTTCAGATATCAAAATTGTGCAAGAATAAAAAAAGATCAGCATATTTAGATCTACCTGTGCTGAAATTTTGGAAAAGATCTGACTGCTGATGTAGGAGTTATTGCCCTTTTTCCTAATTTTTGCCAAATTTTGCACTTATCAAGCCCAATATCTTGAAAACTTACCAAGATATTTCAGAAATTTAAATCGTATATGGTTATGCACAATAATATCTACAAAATATATGTGTCTGTGTAGTTCAGGTGAGCGATTCAGGCTCCTGGGAGCCTCTTGTTATTTAAACAAGATTGCTACATGAAGCAAATGTCCCCCACAGGTCCCTCTGTCATGTTGTGCCAGGGGACAAAAAAATAAACATTTTATATTAACCACAAAAGTAAAGACAATTGATTTTTCATTAAACATGTGGTTGACCTGCCAAAAGTCTAGCTAATGACATGGTAACTTAACAAAATTGTTGTTGATAACTTTGACACTAAATTTGTGACCTGGTTTTAGCATACATAATAAAAAACAGATAGGATTTTTGTTATCTGGTTTTTTCTGTTCAAAAATGGCTTTGTTCTTTTCACATAGCTGAGAATTTTTATAAACATAGTTCTTAAATGAGATATAACCTTTAAATGGATTTAAAAGTTTCTAACTCATTGCAAAAGAAAACTTTCAACTTAACTTTCCCAACCAAAAACAAAACTGTTCAAGTCACATTTAAAGAATTTAAAATCTTAGATAATAATTCATAAGCAACATTTTAAAAAGAAGAATAATTATGGTTTAAACCTTTATGTTTTAGGCATTATTCGATGTAGGAGTTATTCCTGGAGGGGATATGACTCCAGAGGCAGCCCTTACTAAACTGTCCTACATTCTTGGTAAAGAGACCTATACTCATGAAAAGAAAAGGGCTGTATGTATTTTTATGTTTATTTAACAAAAAGAATCAATTTAAAATGCATTTCAGTTGTGATATATGTTAATCAAAAAGTTTTATATAAACCTGCATAGTAAAGATTCATTTGTGTTCAAAGTAAAACTGTATCTGATTTATATAAACTTTCCGGGTTCTCATTGAAGGCCTCGATCCCTATGACTTTGGAATGAAGAACAGCAAAAGAAGTGCTTGTCATTTGATTTGATTGATTTTATATTTATACGAACGCAAATTTTTGCGATCATTTTATATTATGGCGATGTCGTCCTTGTCGTTGTTGTCATCTGTAGACACTTTGGTTTCCGTGTGATAACTGAAGTTGTAGTAACCCAATTGTTATAAAATTTTATATGATGTTTGTAACCACTTAAGGAAGGTTGGTATTGCATTTGGCCAATGTTAACCTTTTTGGTTAAGTCTTTAGAATGTGAATAGTTAGGTTACATCATTGATAATTGGTTTGCAGTTGCATTAGCATCAGTGCAGATCAATTTTAAGTGGATTTCATCTATTTGCTCCTGCAGTCATGGTCAACTGACTTTGAAATTTCTTACTGATTTGGCCAAAAGTGTTTAAAGCAAAACTGTCATCTGATTTGCATTAACTTTCAGGGTTCACATTGAAGGCCTCCCTGGGACTTTGGAATGAAGAATAGCAAAAAAAGTGCTGTTCATTTGATTTGATTGATTTAATATTTAATAAAAATTTCATTTTGTGTGATTTAATATTTAATAAAAATTTCATTTTGTGTCATGCATATATAATCCATATTCCTTCTTTTTTTAATCATAGTAGATTCTGACAAATGCACATACAATAAAACTCATGGTATGCAGTCAATATGAGAATAATACTGAAGAGATGTTTTTCAAAAATTGTGAACTTTGAAAAAAGACAGAAGCAAGAGGCACTAAACACAAACCATACATCTGAAACACACAACTAAGCTACAACTAACATCACAGCTTCACATCAAAACAACTGTTAACTCAGATAGGATTTTTGTTCTTTTTTAAGGACCCATACTTATAAAAAGGCCTAAGGGTTATAATAAGCATTTACCTACCATGAAGAGACTTCATAAAATGTATCAAATATGTTTTATTTCTGCCTTCATGTCCTTTGAATTTTCAGCTGATGAGTCGGAACTTAAGAGGTGAAATGAAGGTTGTATCCACAGAAGAGATATCCCTCTTGGATTTTGAACTTATTGAAGGAGTAGCCAAAACACTAAGTCTAAGCAGTAAGGAGGTGAGGCAAACTACCTAGCTTACTAGCTTACCTGTATCAAAAAATTGCCAGTTTGGTCAATATGGGAGAGAGAAACAAAAACAAACATGCTTTAAACTTTTTGCTCACTTAACATAGCCATTTTGGGCAGAAAAAAATTTAAACGGAGGTGTTGGTCAAGACATCTCATTGGTCTTGTTACAAAATTAAAGTCCCATAATAGATTTATTGATAAAAAAGAAATGTGCTCACTTAACCTTTAATAAAAACATCTGGAGACAAAAACTGGATAGAAATTCACACCACACATTTCTTTCATTTAAAGTACATTAACTTATATTTGCACATGCAATTGGTAAAACACTTTAAAAATTTTTGACTTTGTTTCATTAAGTTGAAATATTGAACAAATTGAATGATTATTTCTTTACTTTGTAAAACAGGAGGTTGTCAAGTTGAAAGATGCTTTGTACCCAAACCTAATGTGTACAGCTGCCAAAGCTGGAGATATCCCTGCTCTAGAGAAGCTTAGAGTAACAGTAAGTACTGAAGCTAATGATTGTAGTTTTTTCTTTCAACATTTCATCTGTTGCCAGAAGATTATGTTTTAGTATAAGAAAGTGTTTGATGTTAAATTATACTGGTACATGTATATAAATTTACACTAAAAACTTCACAAATTTTTGTGACATTTTGTTAAAATGTGGTGATTTTTTTTTATAAACTTAACATGTTTTTTTTTCTACTGACAAATGCCAAAGGAAACAATAGGTTAGTACAAGTTTTAGGAATTAAGCTGGTTTTTAAAATATGGCTGTTTCCCCAATGAGCACAGAGCAAGTTTTAACATTTCATTCTGCATGTAAGAAATTGCACTTTAATAGCAGAGATGCCCAGACTTTTACCACCTATAGACTACTTGGTTACTTATCAAGATATTTAATAATCCTTGTTCTGATACTTTTCTTCCTTTGTAGGGTGGAAATTTCTCATCTCCAAACCAAGATGGCAGGACAGCATTACATGTAGCTTGTCGTGAGGGTCATTTAGAAGCTGTGCAGTACTTACTACATCATGGAGCAAGTGTCCATGCCAAAGACATGGATAAAAAGACACCATTGATTGATGCTATCAGTGGAAATCACTACAGTATTATATCTTTGCTGATACAGACAGGAGCTCATATCCACATGCAACCAGTTCATCTGGCTATGGAACTATGCAGGTAGGACAAAACCAATTACAGGTTTTACTGATTAAGTTTTTTTTTCACTCAAACTAAAGAATAAATCAACCATTTAAAGGATCATTTGAGTATTGCATATGTCTATGCACATATCTTTATTGTTATTCTTCATAATTAAACTCTAAACTTGTATTAGAAGGATTATGGAAATATTTAAGTTTGTTTATTGATGGAATCTAATACCAGTAGTTGAACAACATCAAGACAAATTTTGGTTGTGAAGAGGGTCTACTTGTTTCCCTCATTTTGATTGACGAGCTACAACATATATTAGAATTATGAGATTTGAATACAGTCAACATATTTTTGTTGGTACTTATTTTCACGATTACAATTGCAATTGCACTTAATTAAGTTCACAAGTACTTAATTCTAAAGTGTGTTTTTTTTTCTGTTCAAAGTTCTATTTATATCATACATATTATTCATTTTCACTGTTATTCAAACTTGAATTATGCCTGACTGCAAATTCTGTGAAAACTAAAAACCTTCTGAAAATATAGGCATTTTTTAATTGTTTCAGTGCTGCCTCACAGAATGATGTTGATGTTCTGAAGGCTTACAGAGTTGCTGGAGCTGATTTAAATGAAAGTGATTATGACAACAGAACAGCACTACATGTGGTATGACTTTACAAGGAGTTATCCATTTATATACAAAAATACCATGCCGTCACTTTGTTAGAAAGAAGTGGACACCAGTCTTTAGTCTCTATTACTTTCTAATAAACTTTTAAATCTTTAGTGTGACTATTTTAAATTTCAATATAATTCTAAGAGATAGATTCTAAATTTATAATAGATAGTTGTTATGAAATGCGATATACGTGTAAGTGTTTGTGACAAAAGATCAGAGTCAATGGAAAACATTAGTCATTTGAGATCATATATGTTGTGTTTTCAGATCTTACTTTTCTTCAAAATATGTCTGCTGATACTTTTGTTGTCACATTTAAATAACAGTAGGTTAAATAGGGGAGGTTTGTGCTGTAAATGCCTCCTTTTGTTCCTGCAAAATTGGTGAGGAAAGGAATTCATTTACATTTATACATTTATCCTCCTAATATTATAAAAAAAAATGGATTTTTTTTTTGTCTTTCTGGTTTCAGGCTGTTTCTTTAGGACATACAGAAAGTGCTAAATATCTGATAGAAAATGGTGCATCTTGGATGTTAAATGACGCTTTCGGTAAAACAGCTGAAGAACATGCAACTTTATTAGAAAGAACAGAAATCCTAGAGCTTATAAAGCAGGCAGCATCTCAACATACTCAACCAGTGTAAAAAAGCATCAGCTTTATATCAGGATGGCTTTTGTTGTCCAGCTTGAGATTTTTCCCTAAAACATTTTTAGTTTTGTTTTGAATCTCTTTGATAGAGACACCTAATTGCCAAATCCATTAGTGCTACTTTTACTTTACCAATGAAGATAAAAACCAATCAATTGAGCTATAATTTATGAATCTCATTGTGATGAAATATATTTGTTTGGTTTTTCCAAACCGTATTTGCATTTGCGTTTTGATGAACTTTTGAGACATATTGTTTTCATGCAATTCTTATCATTTTTCTTTATGTAAGTTCTCTTTAATAGTTGATAATTTTTTTATTATTAAGTTTTAGGGCTTGATAATTTAACATATTTAGAATAAAATTGAAAAAAAAGAGGCTGATTAGCTCGCATCCACTTCTTTTACTTTGTGATACATTCGTGAAAAAAATGAACAAAAGAAATCCTAATTGAATATTCTTACTTTTTTTACATGTTAGAATTTGTTTTCTTAAATTTTGCTTTTGTTTGCTTTTTCTTTGAAGTGCTTTTTGTTAGGTGTTAATATTTATAAGTTGTTTTGAAGTTGATTATTTTAACATTTTTAATGTGTTTTGGTTATTTTATAGACATGAACATTTGTTTTTATTATAAATCAGCACCAAGATAAGCACAAACCTACTTTAAGTACTTATATTTTCATGCTGAATTTCAAAGCTAAGATACAAGACATTTTCATACTATACAGACATTAAAGAATCATTTTTATAACTGATTTTTTTACACGAGTTACATTTACACAATAGGATATGAACCACACATGGAAAGCAAATCGGAAATGGTACTTGAAAGGAAACATGGTATGACTAAAATTACCGTGAAAAAATTTTTATGGAATTGTTTTTTCCATTTCAAGTACACATGGTACCTTACAGTTACTGCCAATAAATATTTTCTTAAAACATAGGAAAAAGTCGAGTTTATTATTTCCTTATTAAGACCAAAAGATTGGAAAAGAAAGATTGCCATTTGAAAGAATGTTTCATTTTAAAATTTGTTTTATTCTTGTGAAAGACTATGTTCTTGTTTGATATTGACATATTCTTGCTATTAATAATCTTTATTTTATCTGTTTGTTCAATTTAAAAAAAAAATTAACCTGATTAATACCATCATAGCATTTTACATGTACCAAAAGCATTTTAATTTTAAAAGCTAAACACTGTTATTCAGTTGTTTTATAAAAGGTGCAAGTCAGGTCACTGATACATAGGATTTTGCAATCAACATATCATTTGAACAAAAATTGCATTCCATCAATGTAGAAAATTTTGATTTATTTGCCAAATTATGCATGTGTACATAACAAATATTTCAATTTTTCTTAGCATAAATCATAACAATTCATGTATGAATGATTAATATATCTTTTTAGGATTTCCCTTTATTTTGCTAAATATCTACCTTGCTTCTCGAAAGAAAACAAAAAAGAGAGATTTTAAAGTCAAAATATATTTGATAGAGAAAATGAAGATGTCATGTTAATTTTTTGGTTTAGTTCCTCAGTGTGAAAGATATTTACAAAGTGGATATTTATTTATTGCTTATATTGTTTAACTTTAATAAATGTCAAATGGTTAAATGTGTTTATGTATACATGTACTTGTAAACAGAAAGCATCTATAGTATGTTGATTTGAAACTTGAAATAATAATTGGTCCACACAAAAATATATGAATCAGTAGTTTCTGTATTAGGTAAAAGTGTTAGAGTTGTCTTTTTCACTTTTAAGATAGAAAAAGGCAATGAATAACATACAGTTGGTTTTTGAACTTAAATTTGTATAACTTTCCCTTGTTACAAAATAGTTGGCTATATCAGTATGTATATTGTACCAGTCAAAGTTTTTAGCTACCTCATGCATATCTGCTTAAATTGTGATGAAAAATTTTCCATTTGTCATATATCATTCCTTTTGCTGGGACAGATCCAGTATTTCTGCAATGGGGGTTTGGGAAGTGGGGGGATTCCATCCAAAATCTGGAGGTCAGGTCTAATTTTTCTGCAAATATACTGGAAAATTACATAATTTTGATAGGAAATATTTTTCAGTACACAAACCCTTTCTGGATCCACCAATAATTTGGTGACTGTTCTCCAAATTGAAAAGAAAAACTCCTATAATCTTTTCTTTCTATTGATTAGGTATTGTTTTATATGTATCAGTTCAGCAATGAGTGGATTTTATTTGTATCATGTTAAATCATTTTACTTTTTTTATCGATGTTGTATTGTCCCGGTTTATATTTCCAATTTTGGTAATTGACTTTAAATATGAAATTTCAATAAAAAATATTATTTTTATACTGGCTGCAATGTGTTGCAAAGCAACAAATAGGGGTAACTTTGAAACTATTCATCGTCTTGCAGCGTACTGCATTTGTTGTACTGTGGCATCACATAAATTTCCATCAACTAATTTGAAATTAGTAATTTTTTGCCTGTAACTCATTTTCTTCATGTTTACCAAATATTTTAAGACACATCCATGGAAGACCGCCATTCAGTTTTAATATGTTAACAAGAAATCATTGGATTTCTATGTTTAAGGTCCACTTACTTGTCATTTTTAATCCACCATGAAAATTGGTATTGTCATTGAATATAGATATTTTTATTATTACATATATAGTGCTGTGCATATAAGCATTTTTAGAATGTATGATGTATTGACCAGATATAAAATTGTTGTCATATTTATTGTTCTAGAAGCAGCTTTACAATTCAGTCATATTTGACTGAAATTATTTTGTTAAATGCATTTAATTTACATTGTTGTGTTGTTTTGTTGTTAAGTTTACAGCCAAAAAATATACACAATCAGCAAATATCTTCACATATGTCAAACAAAAGAATATAAAGTACATTTGTAAAGTACGACACATGCGCTTTCCAATTCCATGCATGATTTTTATGCATGTTTGGATTTTGTTACATATTTGACTCCTCAATTTCTCTTCTTCAAAACATTTGAAAAAAAAATTCTTAAATGAAGTGAATTCATTTTGTTACTAACTCAATTGTGAAGTATTACTTGCTTATTAGATTTTAATGCTACTATAATAAAATAGCTTTATATGCAGTTCCTATATCATATTTATGTTTACATTAAGGTTATTTATATTTATATTGTAGAAAAAAAGAGTTGATCGAAAAAATTTACATGTACTTTAGAAATAAACAGGTCAACTTAAATATTGATAATTAAAGATCTTTGTATCAATTTGTTATGAGAATCTCTTAATTGTTTATTGTTGGGTGCTTCCTTTTGCTGTATAGGTTTTTAATAAAAAAAAGATTGTAGTCAAATTTGTTATTATTACTTTAATTGTTTTGTGATATTATGCCTTTCAAAGGGGTATGTTCAGGAAGGGGTGAAATCAGCCACATATTTATCTATATAGCTATATCATTTAGATTTATCCTACAGTCCCATATGGTGTGTAGCAATTTTATGTTCCTAGGTCAACTACTTCCTGTTTACAGAATACTTTGATTTTTGTACATAGTGAACATGAAAGCAAAATTTACGTCAAAGTTTTCTCAGCAACTACACAAGATAGAGGTCTGATATTTTGCATATAGCTCTATCCCATAGTCCTATATAGTGTATAGTGATTTTATGTTCATAGGTCAACTACTTCCTGTTTACCAAGTATTTAAACTTGTATGCATGGCATAGTTTGGGGAGCAGGGGTATCACTAGTGAGCATTAGCTCACAGATTTACTTGTTTGTCATGATATGTGGTTGATTCGATGAATTTTATAGGAGTTATGGGACTTCAACGACTTTGTTCATTTTAGGTCATAGGAACACTTTGTGGGCGCAACTCCTATCAGAATTCTCAACAGATTTTGATGAAATTTTATAGGATTGTTGGTAATGATATGTTGTTGATCATATCGCAATGTCACTGTAATTCGTCAAATTTTTTATGATTAATTGGACTTATCGACTTTATTGACTTTGTTCATTTTAGGTCAAAGGAACACTTTGTGGGTGCAACTCCTTGGATACCACTCAACGACTTTTGAGGAAATTTTGTAGGATTGTTTGTCATGACATGTGGTTACTATTTCAAACACCTATTTGATTCAACAAATTTAGTAAATTTTCATGAAATCCCTTTACACTATATCGTCATTTAGGACAAAGCTACATACCAAAAATCAACAGGCTGTGACATATAGTTGATGTGCAAACTATGAAAAAATATTGCTTTACACCATTCATTACTATAGGTCAGATACATATAAAATATAAAGACATGGCAGGCATGACAGTCTGTAACATGCTGTCCATCTGTTATTTTCAACTCCTCTTAAACCTCTTTTACTTTAATCCAACATATTTGACATAATGTTACCTTCTATTTTATTTTTTAGTGGGCAAGGTATTCAATTGTGAGCTATTACCCAGCTTTATTATTTTTTTTTATTCATTATTTGGCTTTTAATATGGTTTTCTTCAAATTCTCTTTTACATTTGGTTGTATTGTTTCTGGTCTTAATTTGGTTTAGTCATAATTTGGTTCTTGTTTTTTGGCCTTATTTGGTTTAATTGTTCTATGCTCTTCATATTCATATAGTGTTTGACATTTTATTTTTTTGGTAGAGGGCCTCTGATGAGTCTTGGATAGACGAAACGCGCATCAGGCGTAGCAAAATTTATTTGTCTGGAACTTTGTTGTAATTTAAAATTTTCTGACGAGTCTTTTGGAATATAACACATGACAGACAGAGTTTAAATATGTTTGACTGGCACCTTTAGTATTTGTTGCTACAGCTTTCAAACTTGCACATTGATTTAGATTGAAGATGTACACCTCCTAATTTGAAAGAAAAACGTAGAGACTATGACAACAATTTCATACATGTAATTGATCATGTTTCTCTGCATTTCATGCCATGATGTATTTGCATTTCTTTAACTGTTGTGCAATATTATAACCAACTATTTCTCATGGGTGGGATAATTTTGCGTATCCCACGCCACATGATTAGATGTTAGATTTTAAGGAATCTGATTGCTAACACCGTTAGATATTCAGATTGTTGAATAAGGTTATAAGGTTATACAAATATTTTTCTTTGTTAAAAGTGTATTTTGCAATCAACCTCTTTAAAAAACAAGAGGCTCCCAGGAGCCTGAATCGCTCACCTGAACTACACAGACACATGTATTTTGTAGATATTATTGTGCATAACCATATGGGATTTAAATTTCTGGAATATCTTGGTTAGTTTTCAAGATATTGGGCTTAATAAATGCAAAATTTGGCAAAAATGGCAATAACTCCCACATCAGACGTCAGATCTTTTCCAAAATTTCAGCACAGGTAGATCTTAATATGCTGATCTTTTTTGATTCTTGCACAATTTTGATATCTGAAACCATTTTTGACTTATTAGCAAAAAAAATGCAATTTACCCCTATGTTCTATTTTTAGCCATGGGGGCCATGTTTTTTGACGAATCAAAAATCTGAACAATAGAGTTGTAGCATATAAGCTATTAAACAAGTGTGCCAAGTTAAGATGCAGTTTGTCTTACAGTGTAAGACAAGTTAATCTTTGAAATTCAGGGAAAAAGTAATGAAAAATGGTAAATTTTGTTGTTTTAAGGACAATAACTCCTAAAAGAAATGGTCCAACAGCTTTGATCTATATACATGAAATGTAGATCTTAATGTGCTTGATCATATGCAATTTAAATTTTTAAATTATCTTGTATAGTTTTCAAGATATATGGCTAAACAAGTGAAAAATTTAGAAAAAATCCAGAAAAAGGGGCATAACTCTTACATCGGTTGTTGGATCTTCTTGAAACTTTCTAAGGAGGTAGATCTTGAGAAGCTGATCACTTTTGTCTCCCATCAGAATTTTGATATCTGTAACCATTTTTGAGTTATTAGCAAAAAACTGCAATTTACACCTGTGTTCTATTTTTAGCCATGGCGGCCATATTTTTTGACGAATCAAAAATCTGAACGAGAGAATTGTAGCATATATGCTATTAAACAACAGTGCCAAGTTTGGTTATAGTTGGATATATGGTGTCAGACAAGTTAATCTTTGAAATTCAGGGGAAAAGTAATGAAAAACGGTAAATTTTGACGCTTTAAGGGCCATAACTCCTAGAAGAAATGGTTCTACAGCTTTGACCTAAATACATGAAATGTAGATCTTGATGTGTTCAATCATATGCAATTTGAATTTTTAAAATATCTTGTATAGTTTTCAAGATATAGGGCTTAATAAGTGCAAAATTTTGAAAAAATCCAGAAAAAGGGCAATAACTCCTACATCAGTTGTTGGATCTTCTTGAAAATTTCAGGGCAGGTAGATCTTGAGGTGCTGATCACTTTTTACCTATGCCAGAATTTTGATATCTGTTACCGTTTTTGAGTTATTTGCAAAAAACTGTAATTTGACCCCCCTGTTCTATTTTTAGCCATGGCGGCCATGTTTTTTTACGAATCAAAAATCCGAACGATAGTTTTGTACACATAATGCCACTAAACAACTATACCAAGTTTGGTTGCAATCGGACTTATGGTGTCGGACAAGTTAACGTTTGAAGAATTGTTTACAGACGACGACGACGACGGACGCCAAGTGATGGTAAAAGCTCACATGGACCTTCGGTCCAGGTGAGCTAAAAAGGTATTTGTATTTCATTCCATTATGTCTCTCCTTCCCAAAAGGGGAAAACACAATGTTTTTGTGTCACTTCTTCATCTTTTCATACAAAGCTTGTCCGGGCCTAACTTCTTTTATCCTTTGATATGTGTTGCATACCAAATGACCTTCATATCACGTTGACCTTTGACCTCAAGGTAAATATAGTGCTACACGTACTACTTTCATAGGCGGATCCAGGGGGCATTGGGGGGCCCTGGCCCCCCTTTTGGCGGAGAAATTTGGTTGAATATATAGGAAATCATTGAAGCGTGACCAAAATGGGCCCCTCTTAGGCCAGTCAGTGGGCCCCCTCTTTCCATAATTTCTGGATCCGCCTCTGACTTTATACAAAGCTTGTCCAGGCCATAACTTTTTTGCTTTTTTTTTTGGCATGTCGATGTATTACCATAGATGATTTGTCCTTTAAATTCAAGGTCAAATTCATGATAATTTTACATGCAAAGCATGTCTGGTCCATATCTTTTTTAATTGTTGACATAGGGCTTTGATATTTCACATGATGCAGTATCACCAAGAGACAAGGTGTCAAATACCAGATTGACCTTGACCTCTGACCTCAAGGTCAGATTAATGACAATTTTACGTGCAAAGACTGTCTTGTCCATAACTTCTTTATCCTTGAGCTGAGGGCTCTGATATTTATCATGTTGATGTATCATCATAAAATTAGGGGTTTTGACCTTTATCCTCAATGTCAAATAAGTTCTAATGTTACATACAAAGTGTTTCTTTTTTATCCTTTGAGAAAGAGCTTTAATTTTGGACACAAGGATATATCACCATGAAACAATATGTCATGTTCAAAAATGACTTCATATGACATTGACCTTTGATCTCAAGATCAAATAAATGCTAAATTTATATGCAAAACATAACCTGGCAATACTTTCTTTTTCTTTTTCACATAGGATATTGGTTATCCTAACAAGCCAATGTATCAGGTACAAAGGTGACCCTCATATGACATTGATATTAAAGTTGCATTAATGTTAATGACCTTTGACCTTAAGGCTGAACTTCTGATATTTTGGCAAATTTAGAAAGGGGAGACATCAGTTTTAGTATGCTAAAACATTTTTTACTAGTTAGTATTCCAGTAGAGTAACTGTACAGCAAAGATAATTAACTTAATCTCTTTGATCGCTAATGATAAATATTGTGGCCTACTTTTATGGTTGCCCGTGACAGTTAGAGTAAAAAGGTTAGACTGTGGAGACTATTCAGCTCATAGAGAACTGCTCAGTATATATTTGATATAGGTTTTCCCTTTTATACACAGTTGTTTAGTTGTAAAGTACAAGTCATATAAATGTTGAAGCTAGTATACAAAATTTCTGTTATTTTCTCAAAAGGTCTGATTACTTCCATCATTCTAAAATATATTTTTTTAAATAGTGTTAATTAAACTCATCTTATATTGAAGTCAGTGTATACTGATTTTATAGTTAAATGAAGACAAATTTATCACAATATTTTATTAATGTTAAAATCCTTTCTCCAACAACCATTGTCCAACTATTTCTGCTTTGTTTCCTTTTAAAATTACTTTTCTAGTCACTTCAGATACTTCTGTTAAAATTGGTTCCTCTGTTCCAAGTTTGTTTTCTAGATAATCTCTTAGATCTTTTTCCAATTGCTGAAATGAAAAAAAAACTTTTAGCAATTTTTTTTTCCAGGAAATTGCAAAGCTTCTTGTATTTTGGATATTTACATTTATATATAGATATTTTTATTTATATACAACAAAATCAGAAATAAACAAAAAAAAACAGTCTGCATAATGTGTTAATTTAACACTGGGAGATTTTTTGGTTTTTTAATTCATGCTTTTCATGGGAAATCACATTACTATTCTTAAAAACTTGGCACCTTCCATGAAGAATCTTAAACAAGTAAATCTGTGAGCTAATGCTCACTAGTGATACCCCCGCTCCCCAAACTATGCAATGCATACAAGTTTAAATACTCGGTAAACAGGAAATAGTTGACCTAGGAACATAAAATCGGTATACACCATATGGTACTAAAGTAGAAAGCTATATGCAAAATATCAGACCTCTACATCATGTAGTTGCTAAGAAAACTGTGACGGAAATTTGGAATGTATGTACACTATGTGTAAAAACCTAAGTATTCGGTAAACAGGAAGTAGTTGACCTAGGAGCATGAAATCGGTATACACCATATGGTAATATAGGAGAAAGCTATACACAAAATATCAGACCTCTGCGTCATGTAGTTGCTGAGAAAACTGTGACGGAAAATATGTTACGGACGAATGGACGGACAAGGGTAAAACAGTATACCCCCCTCTTCTTCGAAGCGGGGGTATAAATATGTTTCAGCCTAAAAAAATCATTTCAACAAACTGAGAGAACTGGGAAAGATCCAATATCAGAACTTATTGAGCAGAAGTTGCACCACTTATTGAAATGAAGAACAGAAAGATCTTTTGAGACATGCCTGAGATCTAGTAAAAAAAAGATGATGTAAAGAATGGATGTGGGGCATGGGCAAAAGAGTGTCGGCAAACAGGCAGAGACGGTGATTCTACTTATGAGGACGAAGTAAACAAGTTTGTTTTGTGTCCTTTCACTTTGACCCCTAGAAAGATTCTAATCACAAAACTATGTGAAAAATGTTGTTTTAACACGCCTGGGAAACTTGATTATCGCAACCAAAACTCCGGGGTCCGGAATGTTGTGATTTTCATTTAATGTGATAAATTTGAGAAATCTAAGAATGTCACTCTAAGTATATTTGTTGAATGACTGTAAATTAAGCAAAAAAAAGTATATTTTGTTCAATTAATAACGTTAAATTACATTTTTTCTTAAATCCAAACTTGTCCTGGTGATTAGAATCGCCTTGACACTATAATCACGATTTCTGGCTTAAAATACAATCTTAGATATTATTTCAGGTATATTTAAGATCTGTGACAAGTTTTACGTGGAGTGACATTCTCCGATTCTTACATAAAGTGTTCTTTCACCTCGTATTAATAAACTTCCGGGTTCCAATATTTGGTTGCGATAATCGAGTTTCCCAGGCATGTTTAAAGTAGCTAAATAAATGACATAAAAATGTCATTGTGTAAAAATTGATCATTTTTAATGCACTAAATGATATTGCTATGTTTAGTCTGAAAATCTTCCTTTTGTAATTTTGATCCTATTCAATATACAATTATAGTTCCAACTTACCCATACATCTCCATGAACTGATGAGATAACAGTGATAACTTTCATTCCTCTGTGGCCTTTTTGTTTTACATACACTGGTAAATTGTGGTATTTATTTCTCTCAACTGAATAGGGCAAATTTTTTGTCTTCTCATCTACAAAACAATAAGAGATTTATTAAAAAATATTTGATTTTATAACATCATATAACAGCAGGTAAAGTTAAATCACACAAACATTTTTTTTTTAAACCAGAATGCTGAAAAGTCAGATGGCCCATACGAAAAAATCTTTTCCAAAAGCATTGGATGGATTTTCATAAAGTTTTAATATGTATAAGCACTAATGATATGTAATAAACCACTGTCTAATTTTCAGATAGAGATCTGTATTCCATATACATGTATTTTGCATTCACAAAAATGTTTAGGACCCATTGACAGGAAGATAAAGTGAAAACTAATATAGGGCTCCTGAATCTTGATATGGGGCTCTTATCAATCTTAAAACTTATGATGCTCTTAAATCTGTAAACATTGACACACATAAAAAAATTATTTATATCACTCCTTACTGTCTGGAGGTATCCATCCTGAAGGTGTTGGATATGATTCATGTTTTGGCAATTCAGGAACTGTGGTCTTGGGTAACAATTTTTCTACATATTTAAATTCCTCTGTTAGCTTTTCATACTTTGGAAAATCCTCTTTTGGTAATCTGGGTACAGCAGGGTAAAGTTGTTTAATTTCATTGCAACATGAAACCTGTAAATATATATTGTAATACATGTTCATATAAATTTTCTTGATCTCATTACATGTACATACAGTGCAATTCTAATAATACAAAATATGTCTGACTTGCTAGCCATCTTTGTAGGGATCAATATATTTCATTATGGATAAAACTTTGAGCATTTGATTCTAATTTTATTTGCCTGAGAAGAAGGTAACCTGTAAATGTGCTTCTAAACTGCTTACAAAGTTGTTAAAGTTTGCCATGAGATTTGTATTTTGGACTCTCTCCTGACCTTTTTCGTGCATCATAATATTTACATTTTACATTTGTATGTAGATAATCACTATAAACAACCCTTGTTAGCAGGAAACTGTAAATATACATATAATAGACCTTTTCCCGGTTATCTGATATTAGATAACTAAGGGACAAACCTTTTAAATGAAGGTGAGAATAATATACAAAATTTGGAAAATTATGGGTTTTGCTATGCAATAGAGCTGTTTTCATGACATATTCCTGTGTCTTTTACATTTGTATGTAGATAATCACTATAAACAACCCTAGTTAGCAGGAAACTGTAAATATACATATAATAGACCTTTTCCCGGTTATCTGCGCAATATTAGATAAGGGACAAACCTTTTAAATGAAGGTGAGAATAATGTACAAAATTGGGAAAATTATGTGTGTTGCTAACTTGCTATGCAATAGACATGATAGAGCTGTTTTCATGACATATTCCTGTGTCTTTGCTGGAGGGGGAGAAATGATTCACCATATCTACAGAAATGGTATTATTTCAATCAATGGTTTAATTCTCAATATAGTGGAGGGTGCTTACAATACAATAATATTGTCCTTAGCTCAAAAATTTATGATAACCCAGTCTAAGAAATGTTTGGTCTGGTGAAGTTATTGTATTCTGACAGAGGAGGGTTGACAGCCGTGTGCAAAGGTCATGTGATCAAATTCACACTGTCTATCAGCATTTCAAATTTGATTTACAACTTTAAATTCTGAGTTTTTGTGACACAATTATTTTACTTTTAATTAACCCCAGGTGTCATGGTATTTGTATATCATCAGAAACAAGATCCACCTTTCATTATATACAATTTTTAAACCCCGATATCTGTATATTAATTAAACGTTTTAAAAATACACATTTTTTGAAAAAGAAGTTTTCAGTTTTGGTAGGTCATCTTTAACACTAAATTCTGAGAAAACCCCCTTGGGTTCCTAGGCTATTTTTTTCAAATATTGAATCTTTATACTTTTAAAATTTAAAAAACTCACAACAAACCCATGATTTTGTTTCAAAATTAACCAACAAACATTGCCAATTTTCAACAAATTTGCATGTTTAAATCAAACTTAAAGAAGCGCAAATTTTCAATTCTAATAATAAAAATTATTTCCTATACCTTAACAAAAAAAATTAAATGTTCACAAAAAAAGATTAAGAAATGTTTAAATTAACATAACTGTATTTTTTTTTAAATAACCCTATTAAAAAATAAGTCTTATTTTAAGGGGGGGCTAGCAAATTTGCAAAATAATTAAGTGTAGGCTCAGAGTATTTAATTATAGATCGGTATAAAAATCACATTAGTTATAGATACGAAAAAATAAGTCAAGAACCCTTATTATGCCATATATTGTAGTTTACAATCTTTCTAAATAAATTAATATAATTATCATCATCCAGCTAGGACCTTATCAAACTTATACAAAGTTGATCTATCACTTAAACATGTAAAACCAAATGAGTGTTTTCAAATATTATAAAAAATATAATTTTATCGTTTACTATCTGTTTTCAAAATTAGTTATCAATAATGACAACGGTCGAATACACGTGTGGTTTGAGGTTTACTCTTCGATAACCACTGTCAGACCTGTCAAGTGTCACACAACTGGTGTGAGACTCACGCATCCAGTCAGCAATTTGGCGGCAAATTCCTTTGATCTTTAATTTTTTCGTTCGATATTTAAATTTTTTGGGCAATTCTCACGCGAGCAGCTCATCAAAACTTGACAGCCCTGCACTGTGAGGCTGATTGTCTATTGGCCACTCAACCAATAATAAAAATTCTCTGTTCTCATTATATCGTGGGTTCCATTTCATCTTGGTATTTACGTTCATTTCAACAAGATATTCAATTGTGACGTCACTGTTTCTACGCACATGTAGCTACATACCAGGATATTACAAGCATGTGCAAAGTGTCCAATCCCTCTGGTATTCTGATATGTACCAAAATGCAGGTAGAATATTGCAATATGTATCGTTTGCTAGAAAAGTGTATTGCTTCACCCCTATTTTTTGTACCCTATGGCTTTGATTACCGTGAAAAGGCTAATTTCAAGTAATTTGTCATAATTTTGAGCGGTTATACCCATAATTTGGTTGAGAACAAGCGAAATTGCTCATTTATCTAGAAAATATCACTATCTTTTAATCACTTAAAAGCATACCGATTGTTTTATTGTTCTGCTTTGTTGTATATTGAGTAATTTTATAATTTTGAGCGGTTATACCCATAATTTGGTTGAGAACAAGCGAAATTGCTCATTTATCTAGAAAATATCACTATCTTTTAATCACTTAAAAGCATACCGATTGTTTTATTGTTCTGCTTTGTTGTATATTGAGTAATTTTATATTTTTGCATAAAATTCGGAGATGTTTACAGGAGGCTGCCATTTTGGAAAATAAGACGGAAAAGATAAATTGTGGTATGAATAATACCGGGACTGTGCCGGTATGAACGAAAATCTGAATTTATCAAAATCAATTAATCCGGTTAATCAATAACTGGTGATCGACCAATTTGAATAGAATAAATCAATTAATTAGAATGAAACCTATCGATTTAAGAAAATAAAATTATCAACTAGTCAATATTAGATTAATCAATTTTAAATCAAATAAGATAACTCGATTTAAAATCAATTTTTTTTCAAAATTTAATAAATCAATTTTTATTCAAAATTTAATAAATCAATTTTTATTCAAAATTTAATAAATCAATTTTTATTCAAAATTTAATAAATCAATTTTTATTCAAAATTTAATAAATCAGTTTTTATTCAAAATTTAATAAATCAATTTTTATTCAAAATTTAATAAATCAATTTTAAATCAAAATTGAATAAATCAATTTTAAATCAAACTTAGATAAATCAATTTTAAATCAAACTTATATAAATCAATTTTAAATCAAAATTAGATAAATCAATTTAAAATCAAAATTAGATAAATCAATTATTCAATTCTTTATTACTTTAAGCATAGATCTGTAATATAAATTTATATTACAGGTCTATGCTTTAAGCAACAAGTCTCATCAGTATACAATACATAATAATGTACAATGATAATGAACAATAATGTCAATATTTGAATATTTGTTACATCTAAGAAAACAATAACAGTTGACCTTGAATTAAATACATTATAGATAAATTTACATATAGATTACGCATTTCTTTAACATTTTCAGTAGACAATAACTGGACAAGCTTAAATGTAGATGGCTTCTAATTTTTAATTTAAGTCTTAATAAGACTTTAAATATTGTTTTCTAAATTCAGAATAGCATGGACATTGTAACTCAAAATTATATCCATCTTCTATAACACTAAAACACACAAATTACACTTTCTGTTAGCTCTTTTCTAAGATGACAATCGCAGCTTAGTAATAAAAAAAAAATTATAAAAAAGAGTTTTTTTTAGATATATCAATAAGATCATAGACTGTTTTATAATATAAAATTTATATTACATGTCTATGGTAAGATCAATCAATTTTTATTTAAGATTTAGATTAATCAATTTTATAGCAAAATTAGATAAATCAATTATTTATAATCAAATTTATATTAATCAGTTTAAAATCAAAAGTAGATTAATCAATTATTTATAATTAATCTAAATCAAATTAAGCTTAATCAACTTTAAATCAAAATTAGATTGATCAATTATTATTTTTTTTAATCAAAATAAATTAATCAATTGTTAAAGATTAGATAAATCAAAATGAATTTACAAATCAAAATCTGATTGACAGTTACAAAAGACTTTATAAGTATTCTTATTGACTTTTTCTGAAAACAAAATCAAATATTTATTTCATTTTCAACCAGACAATTTAACATTTATGATCTGATTATACGCTCCCGAAGGGAGCGATAATGGTAGAAATGTCAATATTCTAGTTGTACTATGGGCTCAATTTTCCTTCAACGTCCGGTTAAGCACGCGCGGTTTACCGGACGTCCGGTTAAGCACGCGCGGTTTACCGGACTTTCTGTGTCTTTTTAACGCTTTTTTTCTTTGAAACTTTCTGACGTCATTAAGCGCACTCAGGACCCACAAGAAAAGCTAGTTTGTTTTTATTTTCGAATATGAATTAATTGTCCAATAAACATTTGAAAACTTATTTTAGCTTGTAAAATATTTAAGGATACGTTCAAACTTCGGGAGCGTCACAGGTTTAACCTGCATCATATTAATTTAATAACATTTATACGCTCCCGAAGGGAGCGATAATGGTAGAAATGTCAATATTCTAGTTGTACTATGGGCTCAATTTTCCTTCAACGTCCGGTAAATCACGCGCGGTTTCCCGGACTTTCTGCGTCTTTTTAACGCTTTTTTTCTTTGAAAATTCCTGACGTCATTAAGCGCACAAAAGACCCACAAGAAAAGCTACTTTGTTTTTATTTTCGAATAAGAATTTGTTTCAATTAATTGCCCAATAAACATTTGAAAACTTTTTTTAGCTTGTAAAATATTTAAGGATACGTTCAAACTTCGGGAGCGTCACAGGTTTAACCTGCATCATATTAATTTCTAGTGTGTACATAAGACATATTTTATTACCTGTTATGTTCCCTCATATTACCCTTAGATTTATTGGACCCGATACAGATTGCCTAGATGGTTTTATACAAATCTCAAAGTTGACCTCAAGGTCAAAGTACAAAAAGAAGATGGCGGCTCATTTTATTTTTCGATCAGACAAAGATGTTTTAAAATGGGTTTAATTTGGAAATTTGAGACCAGACAAAACATTCGACGCCTTAAACTTGTTTTTTGTATGAAAAATATGTATTTTGTACACTTATTTTGATAGTAAATCGTCAAATGGCTGTAGAAAATTTCTATTTCTGTCCTGAAGCGACGTCAGAAAAGTTCAAAACATCACCAGATTTGGTGGTTGTTTTGGATGTGCCAAAGTTCGTAAGGCCCATTGTTTAATGCCTAGTACATTTTCTCTTCCACGGTGTTCGATGGCATCGAACAGAAACAATGCTGAAAACAGAAATCCAATGCAAACTAATCGTTTATGGACAGCAATATTTGACTATGTAGCTAGGCGTGAAGATGAATTAACTCTTCATAGAGGTACCCTTGTTGAAGTTTTATCTACTGAACCCCGTATCTCAGGGGATGAAGGATGGTGGACAGGAAGGGTTGGGGATAAAGTGGGTATCTTCCCTAGCAATTTTGTGGCTGTTGATATAAATAACAGGGTTGCTAGTGGACTACACAACATTCCATCAAATAGACCTTTTGAAATAGATTTTGATGAACTTCAATTGGAGGAAGTTATTGGTGTTGGTGGATTTGGTAAAGTTTATCGTGGAATTTGGAATGATGAAGAGGTTGCTGTAAAAGCTGCAAGACAAGATCCAGATGAACCTGTTAGTGCTACAATAGAAAGTGTTCGTCAAGAAGCAAAAGTATTTTGGCTTCTTGATCATGTAAACATTGCAGCTTTAAAAGGAGTTTGTTTAAAAGAACCTAATTTATGTTTAGTCATAGAATATGCAGCTGGAGGATCTTTGAATAGAATTCTTTATGGCAGAAGAATTCCCCCTGAGGTTTTGGTGGAATGGGCTGTCCAGATTGCTAGAGGAATGCACTATCTACATGAAGAGTCACCTATGCCTCTTATTCACCGTGACCTTAAATCTAGTAATAGTAAGTATCTATGAAAATAATTGAAAAGTCACTATGAGAGGGGGTTGCCACAAGTGTACAGTTTAATGCTCCCACTCTTTTTGTGGAACAGAACTTGGAAGATCAATTTCAAATGTCACAGAGAAATTTCAAAAGACAAAACAAGGCTGACATACTGTGGAAATAAAAGATCACAATGGTCCTGGATTGGTACAGATTAACTGTTGCAGTAGTTGATCTGATGAGGGGGTCATGAAATCCCACATAACTTGAATTGTAGCTTTTTCTGATGAAATATTGACCTGTACATAATAAGAGCTACATTACTTCAACTGGTAATTTTTATGTCAGGAAAGCATTGATTGGATCATTAAAGTTCGTAAAACTTGACCAGCAGCGCAGGTTTATCTGACTTAGTGGTATCAATTGGTAGTACATGAACATGTAGGTCAAAAGGATTAAGTTTAATGTGTGTCAGAAAGTCTCATGGTAATTGGTTTACTGTACATGTACACATTTACATGTATGGATTCAGAATGCTTCTGGATGTTTAACTTATGTATGAGGTTTCTGACCCTATATTATAATATGAGGCAGGTAAAACCTGTTACGCTCCCGAAGTTTCAATAATTTAATTTTTTTTTTTGGTAAGAAAATAAAAACAAACTACCTTTTCTTGTGGGTTACGTGAGCGTTTAATGACGTCTTAAATTTTCAAAGATAAAAACGTTAAAAAGACGCAGAAAGTTCGGGAAATCCAGCGCATGCTAAACCGGACGTTGAAGGAAAATTCAGCTCATAGTACAACTAAAATATTGACATTTCTACCATTATCGTTCCCTTCAGGAGCATATAAAGTTCTGATATTCCAGTTGTTTAAATTTATTAATACATGTACATTGTATGTCATCATCGTTACTGTTACATACATTTTTTTACGTACTTAAAATAACAGCAACTAAAAACACACAAAAAACATGTTTATAACAAAAAGTTTTTATTAGAAATAAAAAAATGTTCACTTAAATCTACTTATTAACATGATTTATAAGGGTATATGTAAATACCGGTAGTAGTAGAATTCCAAATAAAATATTTCTGCCACCAAAATATTCATTTTTTTTTAACAATTTTTGGTGCCTGGTTGTGATGGTTCAATTACATTCATAAACACTTCAATTACATTTAGTGACTTTTTTAACGTGTGCATGTCCTGCTCATGCATGCAAACCTTCACAAAAGAGACTAGGCCATTGTATAAGCCCTCAATTTTGTCAGGTAAATCATGGTGACCACAGGTTACTAAATTTTCCAAATGGCTAGTGTATCAAAATTTTGGCTACCTGGTCAGCTGGCCAGTAAAGCAAAATCATACATACGTGTATGTATGACCACTAAAATTTCAAAATGGTCACCTAAAATTTCATTCTGGTAGCCAAATTGTCCACCAAATATCAAGTTTCACTTTGAGGGCTACAATGTATTTTAAAATAAATGTGAAAAAAAAATGCGAATGTACATGTATGAGAAAATTTCAGAAAAGGTTGATTGATCAAATTTATCAAATTTTTGACAGGATTTATAACTTTATATATGGGCTCCTTATTTCGAAAATGAAATATTTTATTTTATACATGTACAATGTATGCAGAGAAAAATTGGGAACCTTAAATAGAATGGTTCATGTCGGATGACTGTTGGCAGCAGTCAGATAGAGAATTAACATGCTTTCTTAACAGTTTTCTTAGCAGCTACTTGTGCATTATACATGTACATGTACCTACATGTATCATAGCCTTTTGTCAATTGGCATGCAGCTGCAGTTCTGTAATATGGGATTCAATTTCAGGTCTGTCTCTCACCTAGTACCAGTGCTATATATGTGCTTAATATTTTACAAATCCAACAATTTATTTGAATGGTTTCTTGTGAAGTGTTCTGCCTTTGGTTAATCTGATCAGTGATGGAAATGTTGATTTTCAAACAAACACTAAAAATAACAGAGAGCTTATTTAGTAATACATGTGTACATTTGTACATTTCAATAACAAGTACAAACATGTAGGTACTAGTAAATCAGTAATATTATCTGCTCTCAAAAATAGGGACACTGGCAACATTCCCACTTATGTACAGTACATTATATACTACAGACAATGGTTTGTGCCCCTGAAATTTGCATACATGTATAATGCGCTATAAACAAAGATAAAGAAACTTCATTCATACGATATACATGTAAGGAAAAAAAAGGAATAGAATAGGTATAATCCATCTGTTTTCTCTGATTTTGAACTGTAATTAGATGTATTATTATGGTCTTCCGAATTCCAACTAGAACCTCGACTAAAAGGAGACAATTCCTGTCTCTGGTTCAACTGGAGCAGCCAACTCTGGCGGTGTTATGTCATGGGCTGGACGACCCATGGCTCATAGCCTGTCTTGTTTAACATGTACAGAGGGTTCTACCCTATAGTCATGACTATAGACACCCTTATCCTTTCATATTGCTATGCCTCTCTCCATCTGTTAATGACCTTTTCCTCAGCTGGTTCAAAACACAGCCAATTGATATTCATGTACATGTCTGCAACAATCAGTGTCACTACTCAATCTAATGCATGTATATTATGTGCAAGTACATGTACCAGTTAAGGACAATGAAGATTTTAATGATTGTCTAGTTTTTAGCTCACCCAGCCGAAGGCAATGTGAGCTAATGCCATACATGAAAATGCGTCC
Source organism: Arcuatula senhousia (assembly GCA_963971305.1). Lineage (NCBI taxonomy): Eukaryota > Metazoa > Mollusca > Bivalvia > Mytilida > Mytilidae > Arcuatula > Arcuatula senhousia. Next base: position 56,174,195 of record OZ020304.1, read on the forward strand.
GGCGTCTGTAAAACATTTAAAAAATCTACTGGTCTGAAACTACTGAACTAATTTGACTGAAACTTGATAGGAATGATATATGACATGTTGACTACAAACTATCCTCACTTCAAATTGATAAAAAAAAACATGGCCGCCATTGGTAAAAATAGAACAGTGGGTAAAACAGCAGTTTTTTTGCAATTAACTCAAAAACGTTGACAGATATCAAAATTCTGACTTGGGGTAAAAGTGATCAGCACGTCAAGATCTACCATGTCTGGTGACCATTAATGGAGTTACAGCCCCTTAAATGCCAAAAATAGTGTAATATAAAAGATTGCCACATAATTGCTTGCTTAAATGCTCGGCTTTATAGAGCTTTCCAATGGTTTCATGTCATGACGGGCTGTTGGCAATGTTAAATATTGTTAAGTCATTGAAGCCAGGTGATCAATTCAGGCTCCTGGGACCCTCTTGTTGTTTAACTTACATGTACATTATACTATTGAAATGCACATGATAAACATTTTTATGCTCTTCCAATAAAATTATAGGGTTATTGATAATATTTTATAGATAACAGCATTTTGGTCAATTTGTCCGTCTCTCCGTCCAGTCGTCAGTCTTTCCATAGTGTGGTTTGCCTTCAGGTTGTAGTTACTTTTCTATGAAGGAAGTACATGAATTGTACAATTTAAATCATGTTGCTTTGCATATCATCATGAATCTTAATAACATACATGTATGTATTACCAGGTAATACATGTACACTAACAAACAAAAATCTTAAATTAATGCCCATATTTATTTCCATGGTTTAATTATTAGGGGAGGGATGTTGTTAGGCAGGGCATCATTTCTTAGACTTATTTTATACATATGCATCACAGGCACTTGTCTCTATTAATTTGGGGTCACTATCCACGCCTACCCTCTGATATATCACAAGGTAAATGTGATATATCAGAGGGTAGGCATGGATAGTGACCCCAAATTAATAGAGACAAGTGCCTGTGATATGCATGTAGATTAAACTAACACTTTGTGCGGTTGTTAAATATTTTTTAATGCTGTGAGCTGATTTTTCTATTTTATTGATAGTTACACAGTTTTAAAAATGTTTATTTGGATAAAAACTGATGATTAGTAAACTGATGCGTTTTTCTTGTAAATCTTTACTTATAATGTGTGAAATGATGCCTTAAATGTGATTAAATTACACAGACAGACCATAACATGTTATTAAATAGCCTAATGTAGAACCCTATTATATGGTGAACAGAAGGATAGGCTCATGTCATTTAAAATTTCAATAAGGAACATATAAAGGTGAAATCTGATACATATGTAACCTGATGTGTGGGTGGGTCCTTGACTAAATTTAGTATACAATTTGGATTTCCAAGTTTTTTAATATAGATCCATGCTAATGTAGTATATATTTGTACATTAATTGTTTCTGCACTTAAAGAATATACGATAATTTGATGAAATTACTATATTGGTACATTTTACATCTTCATGTAATGTGATGCAAAAAATAAACTGAACTACATGTATATAATGTACGCTAAAATTTATATTTTAAAAAATGCATTTACTGTTTTAACTTCTTTATAAATACTTTGATGTTTTGTAAATGTAAACTGCATTTGGTTTATTAACATGCAACTCAGCATGTTCACGCACATTGTACATACAATGTATATGGTCACACTTCTATTTACACATCTATGTACTTTAGATGTAACCATAAAATATAAATATTATTCAGATGTAGAATATCTAATATGCTTTAATCTTTTTTCATCTAAAATACATGCATTTGAATGTAGATTATTAAGAAAAGGTGCTATTAAGAATTGAAAATGGGTGATTGTATAAAACTTCTACATTATTGGGACTTTTTATGACCTGCCCATGTACTGATGTTCATGTATGTGGGTCGGACATATGGTTTAACCCTTGTCCGAAGTAACACTTTGTTCTTGCTCAGATACTAAATTTTGGGGGACAATGATATTTCATGACTAGATGTGTCTTTGGTTGCGTTACACATGCTCCACCACACACTTGAAATAAGGTCACAGCAACTTATGTTTTATGCATGAACTACTTTAGTAAGTTCTTTGCTAAGGTGACCTGGCCATTTCTTTGGTACACCATCTTGGGGTCAAATATTCTTCAAGAACTGGCAGGCCATCTGTGGTTCATAGACACATTTTCTAGTTTCATATATATTAATTTAATACATTTTTGATTCATCAATCCATTAAGCTTTTTATTCATATCATTCTTGAATCTTCCTGGTGTGCCTAAATTGTTGTTTTGTTTTTCAATACCACCCAGCTAGAGCCAGAGGTTTTATTTTGTACTTTAGAAGCATAGATGTGATCAAAAATATTTTTTTCACAAAAAAAGAATATTATTTTATAAGATTGTAACATGTTAAGATCGATGACCCCATTTCTAAATCTTGGTTAAACAAAATACTGCAATTTTAATTAGTATGCAAAAAATGTAATGCAAATGTCGACTAGAGTCTAAATATGTCAAATAGCAAAACAAGTTTTTAATGAAGATTAATTGTGACATTATGGATATGTATAAAATATAAATATTCTACGATGTTTATTGTCACTTTTAGATGAACATTTTATGAAACCTTCCTGTTATTCTAAATAGACTTTGAAGGAAGGTGAAAATCATCTGAATAAATTAATGAAATATTTTTTTCCATAACAAATTTATTTGACACAAGCAATTATTTTTTATTAATCTTTTATATTATATATTATGATTTGTAGACATAGGCTACAATATAGTGGACAAAAATAGTGAATTTAACTACAATTGCAAGGGACAGGACATTTATCAATCAATAGATACAAAAAGTATCTTTGCACAATAAATGATTTTATATCACATACTGTGTATCACATACTGTGTAGATATAATATGCAAAATTCATGTTATACAAAAAAGTGAAAAAAAATCACCTATTTGGACGCAATTTTTGTTTGAAATCATTATTTTTTTATGGTTTTATGAAAAAGGATCAGTTTGTTGATTCTTAAATTCTTCTGTGGTTCTGAAGTCTGCAACCTACTGATCAATGTTAAATTTGTTTTGTAGGGTGTCTTATTTCATGGGTCAAGGCAACCCATAAAAACCATAAAAATTGATACCCACCAATAGAAAAGAAACCACAGTATGATTTTCAAGTTGGGCAAATTTAATAAATGAATTGGCATTTGAGTATAATAATAAAACTCATAGATGATACATGTACATGTATGCACCTAACTTTTTATTGCAGTAAGCAAAGGCTATCTATAGGTTGTAGGGTTTACTTCTTTACATGAAGATGTACAATGTAAAGTTTAAAATTCAATATTGAGTGGATTTGGTATCAACATGAGAGTATTTTTCAAATATTTTTCAACTTTCCTTTACTTTTAGTACTCATCAAAGAACCTATAGAGAATGACAACATATTCAATAAAACCCTGAAGATAACAGATTTTGGATTGGCCAGAGAGGTGTCCCAAACAACCAGAATGAGTGCTGCTGGAACGTATGCTTGGATGGCTCCTGAAGTCATCAAAACATCGACATTCTCTAAAAGTAGTGATGTTTGGAGGTAAATCTCTTGCTCATTATTCATGTGTTCTATCCCAAATTAATGATTGCATCCTGGTATAATTTCCAGTTTTCACAATTATTGATTATCTTCTGGTTTGAAAAAAAAAAGATTTCAGATAGCATCAAATTTGAACCATGTACATGTGACATCACATTACTAAGATATAATTTTAAAGCTAATACTTACCAACATACTTTGACTAAGGTTTCTTGTTATAAATCTTACTAATTTTGTTTCTATATGGTGTTACATGTAGGAGTAAAATAAATGCTTATGGTAAAAAAAACCTTTGCAATTAAGATAAGGGATGTAGTACATGTCTGACTAATAACAATTGCAGTGGTCCTTTCTTGCCATCTTGGTATTAGTATTTTAATCAAAATGTATCTTAATAAAATTACATGTACATGTATAAGAGCCACAAAAAGGAAAAAAAAACAAGCACAAATAAAGGATGGTTATTCATCAAAGCCTTGAAAAAAATCTTTTTAAGCTACATGTATTTACATAGGTATTTTGCAGGTTCAATTGCTTGAATATTTTCAGTTATGGTGTAGTATTATGGGAACTATTAACTGGAGAAACACCATACAAAGGAATAGATGCCTTGGGTGTGGCCTATGGTGTAGCTGTCAATAAACTAACCCTCCCGATTCCCTCTACTTGTCCCAGTCTTTTTTCTCAACTCATGTCTGGTAAGTACACTGTACTAGGGCTTGGAAATGCATGTTGATTACATTTGAGTCTTAGTTGGCATGTCTGTTCTTTGTATAAAGTTGAAAGAAAAAAAATGTGACCTGTAAAGTAGCTATTGATCATATAATAAAAACAGCACTTTTGATGTTACAAAAAAATGTACTCAAAGAAGCAGAGGCAACAATGGGGCATTCAAGTGTCAAAAGTCCGAAAGGGCAACGACGAAACCGGTAAACACGAACAAAAACAGTATGAAGAAACACAAAATCAACTAAATGGCAACATTATCGAAAAGTAACATCACAAAACAAAACAACAACAATGCAAAATTTTGGAAATAACAGTAATAAATTTTCGAATCCAGGAAGTGTGTGAATATTCCTGAAAATAATATTATATTCAAGAAAATAAAATACAAAAGATCAAATGTCAAACACAAATGATAGATGGAGCATTTTTTTAATTTTGATGATGATTGTAAAACATAAATCGTTATATTTTTCAGATTGTTGGCACCAGGAACCTCATGAAAGGCCAATATTTTCAGAAATTCTGTCTCGTTTAGAGGACATAGCAGCCTCACCTTTTATGACTACACCTCAGGAGTCTTTCCAAACTATGCAAGAAGACTGGCGTCTTGAAATTGAAGCCATGTTTGATGAGTTGCGGAGCAAAGAAAAGGTACAGTGCCATAACATTAGCAATTCAAGCAGAAATAAGAGTAATAGTCAGTGAACAATTTTGTACAGTTTTCCTACCAACTACTTATCACAGACTAAATATTTGGTATGCCAGCCCAGAGTATGGGGTATCAACATGATGGCAGTATATTATTATGTTCCCCAAACGAAGTGTGGGAACATATTGTTTTTACTCCGTTTCTTATTATGTCCCCGACCACGAAGTGTCGTCGGGGACATATTGTTTTTACTCTGTTTCTTATTTTTCTTATTATTATTATTATTATTATGTCCCCGACCACGAAGTGTCGTCGGGGACATATTGTTTTTACTCCGTTTCTTATTTTTCTTATTATTATTATTAAGTCCCCCAAACAAAGTTTGGGGACTTATTGTTTTTGCACCGTTTCTTATTATTATTATGTCACTCCACATCGTGGATGTGACATGTTGTTATTCTACGTTTCTTCTTATTATTATTATTATGTCACTCCACATCGTGGATGTGACATGTTGTTATTCTACGTTTCTTCTTATTATTATTATGTCACTCCACATCGTGGATGTGACATGTTGTTATTCTACGTTTCTTCTTATTATTAAGGTCTTTCCCTTCCACAGAAGGAAAGACCTTACTGTATTTCTTATGATTATTATTATTATTATTATTTTTTTTTTTCTGCCGCAGATGTCAAAAAAGTGTCGCGACCTATCATTACGAAACTTAGTACTATTAATCGACACTACCAGGGCTCGACTTGAGTCGGCCTGCGAAACCGATCTATTTTTAGTAACGGAGTTATCTGCCCGGAACCCAAAAACCTTGTCTGCAGATAAAGTCAGAAACCGTAACCGTTATCAAAAATCTGAAGCAGGGAAAATGTTGCTAGACTCCTGGTCATCATTCGTCACGCAAAAAATTTTTTTTCGATCAACTTCCTGGTTACGCGTTTTTGACCCGAAAAGTGTCACGACTCGTCAAATTTTTTTTCTTCAAAACGGTTTGTCCTAGAGACTTGGGACCTTCACCAATCATCCTAGGTGACATATGTTACATCTAAAAATGTCAAGGTCAAAGGTCAAATCTCAAGGTCAGAGGTCATGGTACACCTTGTCTGCAGTATAGCTCAAAAACCATACAAAATTGAAGCAGACATGTAATGAGGAAAATACTCGTCTCATTTAGACCTTTATTTGATATAAAGGGTTGAACACTGTACGACAAACGGTTTTCGAGTTATGGCCCTTGACGCGTTTCGGCTTATTCGTTTTTGGCTTATAACTTTTAAACCATCAAAGATAATATAGTAAACATATGGGTTTTTTGTGACCATCATTAAGAGTCCTTCAATTTAAGACCCAAGTTGTATGGTTACAGGCAGCCATTTTCAAAATGGCCGACACCGTAAACAGTTTTTAAGAAATAACACCTAAACCGTACAAAATTGAAGCGGACAATACATGGGAAATGTGTTCGCCATGTCGAGATCTACAAAAAGTGTTTCAGGTGCGAAAGCGTAAAACTTGTTGTTTTTGAGTTATTGCCCTTGATTCGTATTTTTAAAATGATTTTTGTTTATAACTTTTTAACCATAAAAGATGGTGAATGAAACATAGGGTTTATTTGAAAGAGAATTGAATTACCTACAATTTGAACCCAAACAGTACATGATTCGGTTGAACGGTTTCAAAATGGCGGCCAAAACAAGTTTCGCAAAACACATTTTTTGCCCATAACTTGAAAACCATAACAAATAGTATAGTAAACATGTATACTTAAATGAATCAGAATGCAAAGAGCTACAATTTGGGTCCAAGGTCAAAGGTCATGGGTCAAGGTCATTCCCTAGCAACAAGGTAACCTTAATGAAAAGTCCATAGCAACCATACATATTCTTAAACCAGACTACTTTCTGAGTTAGATGTTAGTTTTTTCAACCGGAAGTGACATTTAGTCCATAGCAACCGACATAAAAGTCCTTAGCAACCATACTTTTTCTGACTCTAGGCCCCCTGATCTTCATTCTGGAGCCTATATCACAATAATTGGCAACATCTTGTCATAAACAAAGTGACTCAAATGTCTTTAGTACTTGTATAAAATAACATAACAAAAACATAAGACAGGGAAAGACCTCACATTTGTTCTCTGAACAAATGACTTTTTAATTATTATTATTATTTTTCCAATGATTTTGTCCGAACGATTTTGAGAAAACTACTGGATCAAAAGACTTGAAATTTGAAATGTACTTAGACTTGAATATGAAGTTATACCAAAATTAATTTTTTTTTCAATTAAAGCAGCCATTTTTAAATTAAAGCGATTTTAAAATTTAAAAATTCCCATAGGTTTAACATTGGCTGGCAGAAAGCCAAGTTGGTATTGATTTTCTCAGTTAACATGCGTCGTCTGCTACAGGTAAATGAGTTTTGTCCAAAGCTTTTTGAGAAAACCACTTGATTAAATGTTTTGAAATTTTAAGTATGCTTAGACGATAATTTAAATTTCTATCAATTTTTTTTTCTAGTGGATCGAAGCAGGCATTTTCAAATTATCACCAATTAAAGATTTTCTGTTTTCCCCATAGGTTTAACATTAACTGGCAATATGCCAAGTTAGTATTGATTTTCTGTCAAGATGCTAGAGTCATTTCTATTTATAAACATATCATTATATTTATTATTATTATTTTTCCAATGAATTTTGTCCGAACGATTTTGAGAAAACTACTGGATCAAAAGACTTGAAAGTTTAAATGTACTTAGACTTGAATATGAAGTTATACCAAAATTAATTTTTTTTTCGATTTAAGCAGCCATTTTTAAATTAAAGCGATTTTAAAATTTAAAAATTCCCATAGGTTTAACATTGGCTGGCAGAAAGCCAAGTTGGTATTGATTTTTCTCTGTTAACATGCGTCGTCTGCTACAGGTAAATGAGTTTTGTCTTAAGCTTTTTGAGAAAACCACTTGATTAAATGTTTCAAAATTTAAAGTATGCTTAGACTATAATTTAAATTTCTATCAAATTATTTTTTTAGTTGATTGAAGCAGGCATTTTAAAATTATTGCCAGTTAAAGATTTTCTGTTTTCCCCATAGGTTTAACATTGACTGGCATCTTGCCAAGTTTGTATTGATTTTCTGTCAAGATGCTAGAGTCATTTCTATTTATAAACATAATCATTATGATGACTCATGGAAAATTTTGATAGGACAAAGATAAAGGTCATGATGACATATTGCAATTTATAAACACAAGTTTGTATTGATTTTCTGTCACTATGTGTCATTTCTATTTATAAACATCATTAGGATGACTCATGGACAATTTTGTTAGGACAAAGGTAAAGGTCATGATGACATTCTGTAATTCATTGAAGAGCTTATAAAACTATAAACATGACAAGTTTGTATTGATTTTCTGTCAACATGTGTCATTCTGCTGCAGTAATTTCTATTTATAGACCTTTCATTGAGTAATTTCTATTTATAAATCTATCATTTGGATGATTGTGAAAAATTTTGCTTGAACAAAGGTAAATGTCATGATGACATATAATAATTCAATGAGCTTTTAACATGAACTTAATAAACTTTACACACAAAGTGGAGTGACATCTGCTATTTCTTGAAATGGCATTTACATCTAGTTATTATTATTATTTTTCCAATGAATTTTGTCCGAACGATTTTGAGAAAACTACTGGATCAAAAGACTTGAAATTTTAAATGTACTTAGACTTGAATATGAAGTTATACCAAAATTAATTTTTTTTTCGATTTAAGCAGCCATTTTTAAATTAAAGCGATTTTAAAATTTAAAAATTCCCATAGGTTTAACATTGGCTGGCAGAAAGCCAAGTTGGTATTGATTTTCCTCAGTTAACATGCGTCGTCTGCTACAGGTAAATGAGTTTTGTCCATAGCTTTTTGAGAAAACCACTTGATTAAATGTTTCAAAATTTAAAGTATGCTTAGACTATAATTTAAATTTCTATCAAAAAATTTTTTTAGTTGATTGAAGCAGGCATTTTAAAATTATTGCCAGTTAAAGATTTTCTGTTTTCCCCATAGGTTTAACATTGACTGGCATCTTGCCAAGTTAGTATTGATTTTCTGTCAAGATGCTAGAGTCATTTCTAATTATAAACATATCATTATGATGACTCATGGCAAATTTTGATAGGACAAAGGTAAAGGTCATGATGACATATTGTAATTTATAAAGACAAGTTTGTATTGATTTTTTGTCAATTTGTGTCATTTCTATTTATAAACATCATTAGGATCACTCATGGACAATTTTGTTAGGACAAAGGTAAAGGTCATGATGACATTATGTAACTTATTGAAGAGCTTATAAAACTATTAACATGACAAGTTTGTATTGATTTTCTGTCAACATGTGTCATGCTGCTGCAGTAATTTCTATTTATAAACCATTCATTGAGTAATTCCTATTTATAAATCTATCATAATGATGACTCATGGAAAATTTTGCTTGAACATAGGTAAAGGTCATGATGACATATAGAAATTAAAAGAGCTTATAACATGTACTTAATGAACTTCACACTCAAAGTGGAGTGACATCTGCTATTTCTTGAAATGGCATTTAAATCTAGTTATTATTATTATTTTTCCAATGAATTTTGTCCGAACGATTTTGAGAAAACTACTGGATCAAAAGACTTGAAATTTTAAATGTACTTAGACTTGAATATGAAGTTATACCAAAATTATTTTTTTTTTCGATTTAAGCAGCCATTTTTAAATGAAAGCGATTTTAAAATTTAAAAATTCCCATAGGTTTAACATTGGCTGGCAGAAAGCCAAGTTGGTATTGATTTTTCTCAGTTAACATGCGTCGTCTGCTACAGGTAAATGAGTTTTGTCCATAGCTTTTTGAGAAAACCACTTGATTAAATGTTTCAAAATTTAAAGTATGCTTAGACTATAATTTAAATTTCTATCAAAAATTTTTTTTAGTTGATTGAAGCAGGCATTTTAAAATTATTGCCAGTTAAAGATTTTCTGTTTTCCCCATAGGTTTAACATTGACTGGCATCTTGCCAAGTTAGTATTGATTTTCTGTCAAGATGCTAGAGACATTTCTAATTATAAACATATCATTATGATGACTCATGGAAAATTTTGATAGGACAAAGGTAAAGGTCATGATGACATATTGTAATTCATAAAGACAAGTTTGTATTGATTTTTTGTCAATTTGTGTCATTTCTATTTATAAACATCATTAGGATCACTCATGGACAATTTTGTTAGGACAAAGGTAAAGGTCATGATGACATTATGTAACTTATTGAAGAGCTTATAAAACTATTAACATGACAAGTTTGTATTGATTTTCTGTCAACATGTGTCATGCTGCTGCAGTAATTTCTATTTATAAACCATTCATTGAGTAATTCCTATTTATAAATCTATCATAATGATGACTCATGGAAAATTTTGCTTGAACATAGGTAAAGGTCATGATGACATATAGAAATTAAAAGAGCTTATAACATGTACTTAATGAACTTCACACACAAAGTGGAGTGACATCTGCTATTTCTTGAAATGGCATTTAAATCTAGTTATTCTTCTTCTTCTTCTTCTTCTTATTCTTCCACTTAGTCGTGAACTTGTCCGGAGATCCCAGAGAAAACGACTCCACATATCAATATGAAACTTGGCAGGATAACAGATTGTAAAGAAAGGAAGCTTCGTTGACAATCAGACTTTTCAAAATGGCCGCCGTTTCCATGGAAACAGGAAAATGAACTAAATATTGGACATTGCAATATCTTGGTAACCTAGGTGCGCAGGGTTTTGACATTTTGTAGTTTGATAGAGCAAAACATTCTCTTTAATAATATGAAAAAAAATTTGAAGCGATATTTACGGTTTTCGAGATATAAATAAAAATGTGATTTCTCAAGGGAGATAATCGGGTCAAAATTTTCAAAGTGCTCCGATTTACATGAAAATTGATATTTAGGGTTTTTTTGACATGCTGAAGAGAATAGTGGCAAATACGGGTCGTTTGGGGGACTTTGTGACTTGCTTGCAATCACAGTTAATACTTGTTATTACAGTGAAACTTCTCTAAACCGGCCGCCACAGGGACCATATAAAATGGCCAGTTTAGAGGGGTGGCCGGTTTTGTGAGTGTCTCCTAAATGTCCATCAATGTTACAACCCATGATCAAAATATATTGATCTTAAATTGATCATAAAGTATATTATTTACATCATACTTTTGGAAAGGTGTTTGGTCACATAAAAATTATAGTTATGTTTATTTATTTTACATTGTTATTTGATATTAAATTTGATTTGTAGTAAATCTAAGAAGTTGAGGACTTAAAGATCCTACAGTTTTAGAATATGGACAACACATTTGGTTCACTTCATAAGTTTGCAAAATATTATACTTTATCAGTCTGGCATACATTGAAATACACACATATCAAGTTTAAAATATTTTCAAAAGACTATTTATCATATCTCAAATTATTTTCAGCACATTTATTCCAATTTACATGATTTACATGATAAAATTGCCTAACAATATTTTGATCAACTTGGACAGAAAGATTTGAATAAACAATTCATGTCACAATAATTCACAAAAGGGCAATTTATATTTCCATAATTATTCAGGTAAATTAATTGTTTATATAATAATTAAAATTCACTTGTGTATGACTTCAAAATTCTGTAATTTGTTTTTATAACTTGTGTGTTGACAATTTTATTGCCTGTGGCATTGATTGTTTGGCCAATATTCAGGGGTTTGAATTACTTGAGTAATGAAGGGAAAGTTTTAAAATGGTGGCCGGTGTATGGTTTGGAGGGGTGGCCGGTATTATGAGGAAAATTTACATAGACTTTTAAAGAATTTTGCAGGGACTTTTTGAAATGGCCAGTTTAAAGGGGTGGCCAGTTTTCAGGGGGTCCGGTTTAGAGAAGTTTCACTGTATTATTATGTCTCCCAAACGAAAGTTTGGAGACATATTGTTTTTACTCTGTTTCTTATTATTATTATTATTATTCTTTTTCTTCTTTCTCCCGCCATGAACGTGTCCGTACCGTTTCTTCAAAACGCCTCGAAGGATTTTAACGAAACATTGTAGGAAGGTAGATGGGTTACTAGAGTTGCGGAGGGACTTTAAAAAAATTTCAAAATGGCTGCCGTTTCCGTGTAATTGGCGAAAGTTCATAATATAGGACATTGCAATATCTCGGTTACCTAGGTGCGTAGGAGGCTGAAATTTTGTAGGTGAATAGAGCAAAAGGAGCTCTTCAATAATACGAAAAAAAATTTTGAAGCGATATTTACGGTTTTCGAGTTATTTGCGAAAATGTGATTTTTCGGGCCCAAAAATGCGAAAATCGTCAAAATGCTTCGATATCGACAAAATTTTGTATTTAGGGGTTTTAAAAGATGGAGAATCATAATACGAGGTCAAAATTGGGTTCGTTTGGGAGACATTTTTGTGTTGGGCATCCCCAACACAGTCAGCACTTGTTCTTTTTTCTTTTTCTTCCGTCAACCTGATGCATGAACTTGTCCGGACTTCTTCTCGGAAACGGGTGGACGGATCGATCTGAAACTTGGAGGGGTGATAGGTCCCACGGTCATTCGGGTTAGTTGGGATTTTCGATTTCAAAATGGCTGCCGTTTCCATGGAAACCGGATTTGTTCTAGATACCGGACATCGCCATATCTCGGAAACCTAGGTGGTCAGGACCTTGAAACTTGGTATGTTTGTAGAGCTTGATTAGTTCTACTAAATAAGCGAAAAAAATTCGGAAGCGGTATTTACGGTTTTCGAGATATAAATGAAAATGTGATTTTAAAGGGAGATAATCGGGTCCAAATTTTTCAAAAAATTTCAAAGTGGTCTGATTTTGATGAAAATTGGTATACTGATAGATTATGGTGTTGCGAGTAATATTCTATATCTAAAATTAAAATTTGACGATGGCGGCCATTTTGAATCCAAGATGGCCGCCAAAATTTCAAAGTGGTCTAATTTTGATGAAAATTGGTATACTGATAGATTATGGTGTTGCGAGTAATATTCTATATCTAAAATTAAAATTTGACGATGGCGGCCATTTTGAATCCAAGATGGCCGCCAAAACTTCAAAGTGCTTCTATTTACATGAAAATTGATATTTAGGGGTATTTTGACATGCTGAAGAGAATAAACTCGGTATCACAGACATTAAATGAGAACGGGAGGGGACATCCCATGTTTCGCGAAACATAAGTTTTAATTATTATTATTATACTTTTTTCTTTTTCTTCCGTCAACCTGATGCACGAACTTGTCCGACTATCTCCTCGGTCAAAAGTGGACCGATCGATTTGAAACTTGGAGGGGTGATAGGTCCCAAAGTCCTACAGTGTTTTCTGCCATTTATGATTTCAAAATGGCCGCCATTTCCAAGATGGCCGCCAAAAACCGAAAAACTATTACCTTAGTTTTCTTGGAAACCAAATAATGAAATTCAACGATACTTTGTATACATGTTCAAAAACATAATTGGAAACTTTTTGGGCAAAAAAAAATTTCGCGAGTGGCGGCCATGGCCATGGCCATGAAAAATGGCCGAAAAAGAGCGAAAAATGTAAACATTGTCCGATTTCAACGAAACTTGGTATAGAGGGTATATGGGTGATGGCGATTCACAGCGCATTGTCGGAATTTCTGTAATGGCCGCCATTTTCAAGATGGCCGCCGAAAATCGTGAAAAATGTAAACATTGTCCGATTTCAACGAAACTTGGTATACATGATATATGGGTGATGGCGACTGATGGCGCATTGTCGGAATTTCTGTAACGGCCGCCATTTTCAAGATGGCCGCCGAAAATGACGAAAAATGTAAACATTGTCCGATTTTAACGAAAATTGGTATACAGGGTATAAGGGTGATGGCAACTGACGGCGCATTGTCGGAATTTCTGTAATGGCTGCCATTTTCAAGATGTCCGCCGAAAATCGCAAAAAATGTTAACATTGTCCGATTTCAACGAAACTTGGTATACAGGATATATGGGTGAAGGCAACTCACAGGGCATTGTCGGAATTTCTGTAATGGCCGCCATTTTCAAGATGGCCGCCGAAAATCGCGAAAAACGTAATCATCGTCCGATTTCAACCAAACTTGGTATACAGGGTTAATGGGTGATGGCGACTCACGGCACATTGTCGGAATTTCTGTTGAAGAGGACAGACATTAAATGAGAACGGGAGGGGACATCCCACGTTTCGGGAAACGTAAATTTTAATTATTCTTATTATTCTTCTTCTTCTTCCGCACTCCAAAAAACGCTTGTCCGGGTATAGCCGAAGAGATGTGAAGACTGAGCTTTATGAAACTTTCCACAGTGATAGGGCACACATCAGAGGGTTGCACAACGTTTTTGAAATTTTCAAAAAGGCCACCGTTTCCGAGAAAACAGCGAAAGTTCATTATATAGGACATTGCTATATCTCGGTAACCTAGGTGGTCAGGACCTTGAAATTTGGTTGGATTATAGAGCTTGATGAGTACTACAAAAATATCCAAAAAAAATTTGAAGCGATATTTACGGTTTTTCCGCAAATTGCGAAAATGTGAAATTTCAAAATCCAAGATGGCCGCCAAAATTTAAAAGTGCTTGGATTTTGTTAAAAATTAATATTCAGGTAGATTCTGATGTTGCGAGTAATGCTCCACATCAGAGGTGTCTACAAGGAGTTTGAAATTTTTCAAATGGCCGCTTTTTTAAAATAAATAGCAAAAGTTCATTATATAGGACATTGTCATATCTCAGTAACCCAAGTGATGAGCACCTTGAAACTTTGGGGTATTATAGAGCTTGATAAGTACTACAAAAATATTTTAAAAGTTCTAAAGAGATATTTACAGTTTTTCCGTTAAATAGATATTTACAGTTTTTCCATTAAATGCAAAAAGGTGAAATTTCTAAATCCAAGATGGGCGCCAAAATTTATATCCAAGATGGCATGTGTAAACACATCATTGACAATGCCATGAACATTATACATATACATTATTCTATATTTTTACATCATTAGCACATTCTATAAAACTGAAAAAGGCAGTATTTTTTGCTGCTTTGTGGAATGACTTTCACAATTGAAGGGTTAAAGAGTTTTTAAATTATAATTATGTTCCCCAAACGAAGTGTGGGAACATATTGTTTTTACTCCGTTTCTTATTATTCTTATTAAGTCCCCCAAACAACGTTTGGGGACTTATTGTTTTTGCACCGTTTCTTATTCTTATTAAGTCCCCCAAACAACGTTTGGGGACTTATTGTTTTTGCACCGTTTCTTATTATTATTATTCTTCTTCCGATTCTTCCGCTTAGTCGTGAACTTGTCCGGAGATCCCAGAGAAAACGATTCCACATATCAATATGAAACTTGGCAGGATAATAGATTGTAAAGAAAGGAAGCTTTGTTGACAATCGGAATTTTCAAAATGGCCGCCGTTTCCATGGAAACAGGAAAATGGACTAAATATTGGACATTGCAATATCTCGGAAACCTAGGTGCGCAGGGTTATAAAATTTTGTAGGTTGATAGAGCAAAACATTCTCTTTAATAATATGAAAAAAAAATTTGAAGCGATATTTACGGTTTTCGAGATATAAATAAAAATGTGCTTTTAAGGGAGGTAATCGGGTCAAAATTTTCAAAGTGCTCCAATTTACATGAAAATTGATATTTAGGGTTTTTTTGACATGCTGAAAAGAATAGTGGCAAATACGGGTCGTTTGGGGGACTTTGTGACTTGCTTGCAATCACAGTTAATACTTGTTATTCTTCCGTTTCTTCCACTTAGTCGTGAACTTGTCCGGAGATCCCAGAGAAAACGACTCCACATATCAATATGAAACTTGGCAGGATAATAGATAGTAAAGAAAGGAAGCTTCGTTGACAATCGGAATTTTCAAAATGGCCGCCGTTTCCATGGAAACAGGAAAATGGACTAAATATTGGACATTGCAATATCTCGGTAACCTAGGTGCGCAGGGTTCTGAAATTTTGTAGGTTGATAGAGCAAAACATTCTCTTTAATAATATGAAAAAAAATTTTGAAGCGATATTTACGGTTTTCGAGATATAAATAAAAATGTGCTTTCAAGGGAGGTAATCGGGTCAAAATTTTCAAAGTGCTCCGATTTACATGAAAATTTATATTTAGGGTTTTTTTGACATGCTGAAGAGAATAGTGGCAAAAACGGGTCGTTTGGGGGACTTTGTGACTTGCTTGCAATCACAGTCAATACTTGTTATTCTTCTTCTTCTTCCGCACTCCAAAAAACGCTTGTCCGGGTATAGCCGAAGAGATGTGAAGACTGAGCTTTATGAAACTTTCCACAGTGATAGGGCACACATCAGAGGGTTGCACAACGTTTTTGAAATTTTCAAAAAGGCCACCGTTTCCGAGAAAACAGCGAAAGTTCATTATATAGGACATTGCTATATCTCGGTAACCTAGGTGGTCAGGACCTTGAAACTTGGTAGGATTATAGAGCTTGATGAGTACTACAAAAATATTCAAAAAAAATTTGAAGCGATATTTACGGTTTTTCCGCAAATTGCGAAAATGTGAAATTTCAAAATCCAAGATGGCCGCCAAAATTTAAAAGTGCTTGGATTTTGTTAAAAATTAATATTCAGGTAGATTCTGATGTTGCGAGTAATGCTCCACATCAGAGGTGTCTACAAGGAGTTTGAAATTTTTCAAATGGCCGCTTTTTTAAAATAAATAGCAAAAGTTCATTATATAGGACATTGTCATATCTCAGTAACCCAAGTGATGAGCACCTTGAAACTTTGGGGTATTATAGAGCTTGATAAGTACTACAAAAATATTTTAAAAGTTCTAAAGAGATATTTACAGTTTTTCCGTTAAATAGATATTTACAGTTTTTCCATTAAATGCAAAAAGGTGAAATTTCTAAATCCAAGATGGGCGCCAAAATTTATATCCAAGATGGCATGTGTAAACACATCATTGACAATGCCATGAACATTATACATATACATTATTCTATATTTTTACATCATTAGCACATTCTATAAAACTGAAAAAGGCAGTATTTTTTGCTGCTTTGTGGAATGACTTTCACAATTGAAGGGTTAAAGAGTTTTTAAATTATAATTATGTTCCCCAAACGAAGTGTGGGAACATATTGTTTTTACTCCGTTTCTTATTATTCTTATTATTCTTCTTCTTCTTCCGCACTCCAAAAAACGCTTGTCCGGGTATAGCCGAAGAGATGTGAAGACTGAGCTTTATGAAACTTTCCACAGTGATAGGGCACACATCAGAGGGTTGCACAACGTTTTTGAAATTTTCAAAAAGGCCACCGTTTCCGAGAAAACAGCGAAAGTTCATTATATAGGACATTGCTATATCTCGGTAACCTAGGTGGTCAGGACCTTGAAACTTGGTAGGATTATAGAGCTTGATGAGTACTACAAAAATATTCCAAAAAAATTTGAAGCGATATTTACGGTTTTTCCGCAAATTGCGAAAATGTGAAATTTCAAAATCCAAGATGGCCGCCAAAATTTAAAAGTGCTTGGATTTTGTTAAAAATTAATATTCAGGTAGATTCTGATGTTGCGAGTAATGCTCCACATCAGAGGTGTCTACAAGGAGTTTGAAATTTTTCAAATGGCCGCTTTTTTAAAATAAATAGCAAAAGTTCATTATATAGGACATTGTCATATCTCAGTAACCCAAGTGATGAGCACCTTGAAACTTTGGGGTATTATAGAGCTTGATAAGTACTACAAAAATATTTAAAAGTTCTAAAGAGATATTTACAGTTTTTCCGTTAAATAGATATTTACAGTTTTTCCATTAAATGCAAAAAGGTGAAATTTCTAAATCCAAGATGGGCGCCAAAATTTATATCCAAGATGGCATGTGTAAACACATCATTGACAATGCCATGAACATTATACATATACATTATTCTATATTTTTACATCATTAGCACATTCTATAAAACTGAAAAAGGCAGTATTTTTTGCTGCTTTGTGGTACATCCTGTTCGTTTGGGGAACATCTGTGACGGCTGCCGTCACAATCAGTACTCGTTGTTATTTGATTTTAAATCTGTCTCTCTTACTACTTGTTTAATGATCAGCCATTTTTGTCTTTGACATATTATGTCTCCCCCCACTTTTGTGGGGAGACATATTGTTTTTGTCATGTCCGTCCGTCTGTGCGTCACAAAGTTTGTCAGCGCAACTCCTCTGAAACTACTGAACCGAATTCAAAGAAACTTGGTATATAGGAAGGACACCATATGTAGTTGTGCATGTTACCAGGAAATTTTGATCCTCAAATTTTTGTGGGAGTTATGGCCCTTTGAACTTAGAAATTTGCTGAAAATCCTCATTTATCATCTTGTCAGCGCAACTCCTCTGAAACTACTAAACCCAATTCAATGAAACTTGGTATGTAGGAAGGACATCATATGTAGTTGTGCATATTACCAGGAAATTTTGATCCTCAAATTTTTGTGGGAGTTATGGCCCTTTGAACTTAGAAATTTGCTGAAAATCCTCATTTATCATCTTGTCAGCGCAACTCCTCTGAAACTACTAAACCCAATTCAATGAAACTTGGTATGTAGGAAGGACATCATTTGTAGTTGTGCATGATACCAGGAAATTTTGATCCTCAAATTTTTGTGGGAGTTATGGCCCTTTGAACTTAGAAATTTGCTGAAAATCCTCATTTATCATCTTGTCAGCGCAACTCCTCTGAAACTACTAAACCCAATTCAATGAAACTTGGTATGTAGGAAGGACATCATTTGTAGTTGTGCATGATACCAGGAAATTTTGATCCTCAAATTTTTGTGGGAGTTATGGCCCTTTGAACTTAGAAATTTGCTGAAAATCCTCATTTATCATCTTGTCAGCGCAACTCCTCTGAAACTACTAAACCCAATTCAATGAAACTTGGTATATAGGAAGGACACTATATGTAGTTGTGCATATAAAAGGAAATTTTGATCCTCAAATTTTTGTGGGAGAAATGGCCCTTTGAACTTAGAAATTTGCTGAAAATCCTCAGTCATCATCTTGTCAGCGCAACTCCTCTGAAACTACTGGACCGAATTCAACGAAACTTGGTATAAAGGAAGGACACCATATGTAGTTGTGCATATTACCAGGAAATTTTGATCCTCAAATTTTTGATGGAGTTATGGACTTTTGAACTTTGAACTTTTTGGGGAAACGGGGGGAGACATCGTTTTTGTAGGCAAAAACAAACTTTAATTTATTTTAATTTTGATAATGATAAAGACTTACTATTTAAAAATTATTTCAGTGCTATACGTACAATATTGTAATCCTATATGAACACATAAAATGATACATGTGAAGTGGGTATAAGACAAATGATCAGAATAAGTTTTAGAGTTTTAGCATTATGAAAGACCAAAGGTATTTAACCTATCATCTATATGTATGTTTTAAAATAACTCTGACATTTTGGTACATTTTCTATAATGGTACATGTATAATGCTTTGAAGATAAGTTCTTATGATTATTTCAGGAATTAAGATGTAGAGAAGAAGAGTTGACTAAAGCAGCATTACAACAGAAGAAAGTGGAGGAATTACTTCACAAAAGGGAACAGGAGTTAAAAGAAAGGGAAATAGAGCTGGTCGAGAGGGAACTTAATATAATGATATTACAACAAATTATGGGTAATCCTAAACCACGGACCAGGAAAGGCAAATTTAAAAAGAGTCGATTAAAATTGATCAAGGCAGGAGGAGGCCCAGCTATTAGTGAACCCTCAGGTTTGTGACTTAAAAGAGAGACTTCAATATGAAATCAACATTCAAAACACAACAAGTTTTTAATTATACAAGCTGGTTGTAAATGACATACTGCCATTGTTGCACAAATGAAGAAATGGTGCTTTGCTGTAGAAATATAGTTAGTAATAATTAACACACTTCTAAGCATCTAAAGATTGAACTTTAATTGTGTATGATAAATACAGCTATATAGCCTATTGATAATCTGATGTTATATCTTATTAAGTTCACAAGATAACCACATTGAAACATAGGATTCATTTTAGTACAAAATGTATTATCTTCATTGTTGTAGATTTCCGCCACAACATTACAGTACAGCATGAGTTTGCACCTGCCCCATCCAGCCCTGACAGTCCTCCACAATCACCAGTATACACACCAGCAAGACTACGAGCGATTGCCTGTAAGATTTACATATATAGTAGCATAGAAACGATTATTAAACCCAACGCAAAGTTGTGAAAAGTATAATGTTTTTGACTGGTCCTTCAGTCTGTCTGTGATCAGTTTGTCCACCCAAGTTCTCTAAAACTACCAAACATAATTTAACAAACTTTGGTAGGCAATATGTACATTGTGTTTAGTTCTGGATAGTATTAGAAATTTGTTATCCACAAAATTTTGTGGGAGTTGTGGGCTAATGGCCCTTTTAACCTAAAAATTTACTGAAAATCCTGATTGATCATCTTGTTGATGCAACTCCTCTGGAACTACTGAGCAGAATTCAATGAAACTTGATATGCAAGAATAACACATTATGAAGTTGTGCATAGATTCAGTTTTTTATCTGCAAAATTTTGTTTGAGATATGGCCCTTTGAGCTTAAAAAATTGCTAAAATTATCTTGTGGACACATCTCCTCTGAAACTACTGAACAGAATTTAACAAAACTTGGTATGCATGAAGTACATCATACATAGTTGTGCATATTACTAAGAATTTTTGATTCGCAATATTTTGTATGATATCATCATGAAGCTTAATAACTGTTACATCAGGATTTGAACAAACAAATATAAAAAGATTTTTACCTGTCACATAAATTTGTAGTTGATTGATCACAGAAAAAGGGGATGTTATTCTTGGGTTAAGTGATTTAACCATGAAGGAAGTATGGTATCATCATGAAACGTAATACACCTTTTATGTAGGCTATTATAATTGGCATACATTGGCCATCATAAAATTATACTCCTGGCATTAACTTGTTGAGATACAGGGCATCACAGACTTGGCCAAATAGTTTTGGACTAGGACAGACTTTTGGTCAGATAACATAATATCACTTGCCGGTCCGACCAAAATACCATCGGACCAAAAGTTTATTGAACTTTATCATTATCGTCAAATTACAGAAATCGTTCATGTTTTTCCGGATTTCAACACATGATTTTACTATTTCCGATAATTTGCGCATGTGCAACAAACTTTGTTGACAGTTTCATCCATTTGTAGATGTTGTTTGTTAATAAATAAAGTAAAATTAAGCGACTGTCAATAAAAAACAAGTAAAATCGTGATATTTTTGTCAAAATCAAAAGATTAGAAGAAAATTTAACAACAAAAAATAACAATTAAATAAATTATGATCCGGACATCTGGTCTGGTGAAGTACTGACTTTGGTCAGACCGATGATGAAAATCACCTGACATGTCCGTCGGACCGACGAATTTCGCCAAGTCTGGCATCATGTCTTTTGGATTTATTTTCTTGTTTGCCAGAATTTTAGTTTCATTTAAATGTGAAGAAATATACTTGTAAATATACTTGTTTTTTTTTAAAGATGTCAATTGAACACAGCATATCAATTTAACACTTTGAATCAGCCTCTCAACTAAACACTTGGACAGAAATGTGTTGCCAAAATCTATCACTGTGGTTTCATTATTTTTGTGGGTATCAAATTGTGGCTTCCATAGGTGGCCTTGCCCTTTGAAATCTGATATCCAACGAAAAGAAAATTCAACATTCCGTTTGCTGCAGAACCACAAATTTGAGAATCCATGAAATGATCCTTTTGCATCAAACCATGAAAATTGATACCCACGAAAATAAATAAATCCACAGTAACATTTCTAATGTTTTGTTGTGAATCCATCATTTATCTTACTCTTACAGACCCAGCATCAGATGGTGTCAAGGGTAGAACATGGGGACCAAGTTCTGTACAAAAGGAGCGACACCAGAGACAATCAATCTACTTTGCTGATGGGAAATGGTCGAAAAGTGCTCCAACACTTAAAAACATGGGCGGACATTCCAATATAGGAACTTTGAAAGAACTCTGTAATATAATTTTAGACGTCTTTTTTTAATCTTAACATGTAGATTGTTAAATGGTTTCTTTTCAATTTGATGTTTCGTTTTATAATTGTAAACTGTCAATTTAGATTAATTTTAATGATTTCATCTACATTATATGTCACTCCATGAATTGCTGGTAACTGTGACAGCCCAAGCAGGCCAAGGTGCAATGAAAAATAATTGATGAAATAAAAATGATCAACATAATCATTCAACAGAGAAAAATAAATCACAAGCAAACAATTATAAATAACTGAGCATATTTACATATGTAGAAATAATTTCATACATTGAGTTTGATATAGATTTGAAACAGTGATTTAGACTGATTTGTGCTGGCACTGATAATGTTGGGAATATTTTGAAATGATTTTTAAAGTTTATCATACACAATAGTTTTTAGATTTGTTAATATTACATGTTTTAGAAAAAAAATTGGAGCTGATGATTTGAATTTTTTTATACATTAGTGAAAAATATAAGTATTTGGGATATACTTTAGAAAAGTTTTGCAAACTAATCATTATGCAAGTTGTGAAATGATAAAATGTATTTCTTCATATCAAGTACTAAAGGAAAGAAGGATCCAACCATGAATAGATGCTACTTGATAAAAGCAACTAAATTCCATGTTAAGTTGTCAAAATGATTACAACAAACTCTAGTGGATTTAAAAAGGGTGCCTGAAATGTTTTAATGGAATAGCCCTTATGCATTTAGATTAAAAAAAGAATCTTATACTGATCTGAACAAATGTAATTTAATTGTTTTGAGTTTTGCATTTCATGTATTAACAATGACAATGTTTTTTCAGATGATGATGAGAACTATTGGCCATCAGATATCTATGATGCTAAACGACACATTCCAAATGGTGGTGAAATCAGTAGTTTTAAATTAACTGGTAAAAAATCAGACAAGGTGGTTGACAATACATTAATGAACGCTGCTGCTATGCTATGCTCAGTTGCAATAGGATATGATGTCCGTTTACCAAGTCAAAGAGATGACACAAAATTGACAAGGAGAAAACGGGATTCTTTCATTGGGAATAGGCGTGATGCTTATAACCAGGCAGTGAGAGATTCCTTCATTGAGTCAGATGATGTGAGCATGTATAGGTTTACATCAGCATCAGGGTATCCACACAACACATATCATGGATATCAAGTGAAACAGAGACCAAGTTTGAATTTTGAAGATCTGCCCCTGCAGTTTAAGGATCTAGCTGAATGTGGAACCCCATCAACACAACAATCTTCTAGTACATTGACTTCACAGGTTACTGTCAAAAGGAGATCTATCTATGGAAGCGACACGGATTCACTGTTATTGGAGCGAACACATAATACTTTGCAGAGACAGACCTCTAACAATAGTAATTATGAGACTCCCAAATCTTCTAAAAATAGGCATTCAGTGACGTTCGAGGATGAAATTTTACGCGATGCCAAAAATCTGTCTAGTGTAAATACCTCAAGTTTTCTTCAAGATCAGGGTTTATTAAATTCCAGAACTTCTGATTATTCACTTCGCCAGCAAGAAAATAGTGATGCTCCCCCACCAATTCCACCTCGCAGAAAATTAAACGGGGAAACTCCAGAGAGGCCAAAAACTTTAGATATTGGGCCAAGAAATAGGCCAACCTTGACACGTTATTCAGCAACGCAACCAATGTATAATGGAAAGAAAGATTCTCCACAGAGTTCTGGAGATATTGTATCTAGTTCCGATACAACACCCTACTTCTCAACAAGGTCCAGTCTATCACCAGGTCATACCCCACCTCACATTTCTCATCAGACTACATTGTTAGACATCGACGTCGATGGCCAAAGTCAGGACGGTACACGACCACTGCTTCATGACAGGTTTACATTCTCTGAAAATGATGTGCTTTACTGAATGTCAATGTAATAAGAATGTCAATGTTATTAACTCTCCATTTACTTACATATTATTATAGGTAATATTTTTGGTTTATACTGGTAATAAAAAGTGTGAAAAAATTCTATAATGTGACTTCAAATACAGAAGGGATGTGTACATGTTGATAAATTAATGTGAATTCTCAATTGGAAATTTTTATTAAATTGTGGATATTTGTATTTTAAATCATGTTAAGAATTTTTTTAATTAAGATCGATTACTTTTATTTAAAAAGAACCTATTTTAGAGGAAAAAAACTGTTTATCTAGGTATTTTTTTGAGAGTATCAGTAGGTTCTGACTTGTATTATAATATAAAATATATTCAACAAATTGAATTAATTCTTAATTCCATTAAGTACATAAAGGCATATTGTCTACGGCAAACTCATTTTTTTTTACCCCCCAATTTTTTAGTGTCAATTAGACCGAAATGCAATAAAATGAATATTGAAAAACAAATTTGCTACAATTTTTGCCTCAAAAGTAGTTTATTTTGATCAAAATATCTCAACAATATTGATTGTTATTTTATTTACCTGCATCACGTCACATTGACACAGATTTAGACTGAGTAGTTTTAACGCGGACACTAATCGGAATCTCGTGTTTTGTCCCCCGAATACATTAATATGTTGAAAAATTACAATATTTTTCGTATTTACCTTCCAAATCACATTCAAAACTTAATACAGGCAATAATTGTTAGTTTGATTCATTAAGTAGCTCTAATTTTGGTTTCCAGTTTAATTTTCTTCCGAGCTAAAACTTCGAGAAACAGATTATGCACCACGTGCAAGAACTATGGTAGTTTTCAATCAAAGAAAGTATAGTGCGCATGCTTACAGCTCATCTACATCTCATGAATATGAATTTTTGTAAAGCTTTACAAATATTATATATTTTTCAATTTTTGAAGTACTAAGGTACCCTAGTGGTATTTTGAACGTTTGTATCTTTCTAAATAAACAAAACGAATAGTCTGACGACAATTTTTTGGTTTTACAAAAAAATATTTTTTCGTAGACAATATGCCTTTAAAGTCTACTCATTTAATTTATATTTTCATCAAACTATTGTATAGAAAATACTTTTATTAAAATGATCAAAAAGGCATTGATAGTGTCTTTAAAATTGTTTTTCTCAACAATGAAAAATATTTTCCTAATTTTCTCATTTTACCATACTAACAGCAATTTACCAACAACGTAATCAATGTGATTTTTTTTACTACTAGGTGATTATCATGAATTATCTCCCCTGATCTGTTGTGTGATATGTACAGAGTGTATCTATATTTTATTTGCTATTTAATCAAAGACTTTCAGTTACTATATATAGTTTATTGCTATCTATTTTAAGAACAAAGATATTTTTTGTTACTTGTTATCTTTATTATTTTGTATCATTTGTACTAAAGCTGTATTTGTAAAAAAAAAGAAATATTAGTCAATGTTATTTAATTGCAGACATATTTAGTGTATTTTTGTTGATTTGTATATATATCTTCAAACAAATTCACACTACTTTTTATTATTGATATGGGTGTCTATTATCATATAAATGATTTTGTTAGTGTGAATATATGTAATCACATTATCAATGTTCATAGTAGTGTGAATATATGTAATAACACTATCAGTGATCATTCTAGTGTGAATAAATGTGACATGCTAGAATTGATTGAAGTGTGAATATATATAATCACACGATTATAATCAGGGTAGTGTGAATATGTGTAACACTACTACGATTGTAAGTGTGAATAAATGTAATCACACACAAAATGATAATTGTAGTGTGAATATTTAGTGATTAAAAGTCCTAGGTAAGATAAATCTGACATGACAGAATGAAATCCAATGGTGCATGGTTACACTAGTCATATAATCATTGTTATCATGTATAATTTATTTTGTTTATTGGTACTTACAAAGTCTTATCTTAATTATCAATGCCCAAGTTTATCAAAAAGGAACAAATAATGTAAATAACATTAATACTATTTTTAAATATTTTATTATTGTGTTCAAATTATATGGTTGGAGAACCATCTATTTTTACCATTTTTTTAAATCTGAACATGTATTGTAGCAGTATATGTGCTATTTTTGTTGTTTGTTCAATTGTCAAAGCATGTGAAAAATTGGTTTTCCAAAGTTTAATGTAGTAGGCTACCAAAATACAATGATCATGTCGTCTAATATGTATGGCTAAAATAAAATATGCTAGTCATCTTGCAGGGTGATGCATAAAAATGATGAATCAAATTGAAGTATACAAATTTATAAAGTTCACTTATTTAACTTCATAATTTTGCCTAAACTATTAAAATTATTTAGTATTAACTTTATGAGAAAAGTGTAAGAAATCAAAAATATATGCCATCTCATTAAAATTAATTTTGTTTGTTAAAATCAAAATCACCTTGAAAAAATTTTGTTGATTAAATCATAATGGTGTAACTTTATAGCATGATTGTTTTAGGAGTTTCATTCCAGGGGAGGAATTTATAGGCAACAAATTCTATTCTTTGAAGGGTCATATAAGACTAAAATTTGTGGGATTTTCTTTTTTTTTCTAATTAAGGGATGTTCTAGTTGTACACACTTGGATCTGAATATCATATGGAAGGATCTGACATATTTATCATAAATGAAGGCATAATATTTTATTGTCAGATTTGTGTTACCTGGGATAGGTGCAATACTCATAGCTTAGATTTTATGTTGCTATATCTGTAGATGTTTATGTATGTTAGATAGTAGGTCATAATATTTAACTGAGTGAGTTGTATTCAGGAAGTACATACATATATATGTTAATTTCTGGCTTGTTTTTCTGTTATCAAAACCAATTGTTGAATAATAATTTTAGAAATACAAATGTTATTTTGGTGCATGTTATGTTTTAAATAATATACATTTGTTTGGAAGTAGGATTTTAGAAATAATTTTTATTCTAGTTAATCATTCATCTTTGTTCTTAGTAAATGTATTATATTTTAAGAAAATAAAAATGTTTTTTAACTTAGCAGGGCTCATTTAACAGAGATAAATTAACTTTTATTCTAAACTTATTTTTGTCTCGCCTGCGACGAATGTCGCAAAAGGCGAGACTTAGGTATGGTGATACCGGCGACGGCGGCGGCGGCGTCCACAATTGGTTAAAGTTTTTGCTTAAGTCTGTTTTGTGTGAACTAGTTATGTTACACCATTGGTATTTGGTATGCAGTTGCATCAGCATCAGTACATATCAGTTTTAAAAGGATTTCAACTGTATGCTCCTGCAGTCACGGTCTACTGGCTTTGAAATTTTACACTGATTTTGCCGAGGTTAACCTTTTTTCTTAAGTCTATTTAACATGAAGCAGTTATGTTGCACCATTGATATTTGGTATGCAGTTGCATCAGCATCAGTACAGATCAGTTTTAAAAGGATTTTACCTGTATGCTCCTGCAGTCACGGTCTACTGACTTTGAAATTTTACACTGATTTGGCCGAGGTTAACCTTTTTTCTTAAGTCTGTTTAACATGAAGCAGTTATGGTACATCATTGATATTGGGTATGCACTTGCACTAGCATCAGTACAGATCAATTTCAAAAGTATTTTATCTGTATGATCCTGCAGTCACAGTCTACTGACTTTGAGATTTTACACTTTTTAACTTTTTACTTATATACATGTATAAAGCAGTTATGGTTCACCATTTATATTTGGTATGCAGCTGCTTAAGCATCAGTTAAGATCAGTTTAAGGAGGATTTTTACTTCATTTTATACTGTGTCCAGTTGCGACAGGCGAGACATGTCTCTGTGTTAACAGTTTATTAATCTTGGAAAGAAAATTCTTGACCAGCAATTTTTTTTTTTACAAAGACCATTTTTGAAAGCTCTTTATGTATTAACTTTTGTTTTTAAACATGATTTCTTTTTTAAAATGATTCTATTCTTAATACATGATCTATTTTGGTTTGATATATTAAAATAATATTATGACCTACTTTTTGCTTTGATTATCTACTTAAGTTTAGTTTGCAAAGCTGTGATTTGAACACCAAACAACGTTTTTCTTATGATCTTTACATTATAATGTCTCATATCTAATATTTTATATATAAAATGTATACAAAGATTATATTTGATGTAGAATTAGTCTCTCTAATTAAAACATATCTATGTATTTATTAATTGAACATACACAAAAAAATTATATATATTACAAGAACTAAATGCATCACAAAAGCTTCTAGGTTATGACATTAACACAACTCTATGTTTCTTTAACTTCCAGTGCTTTTAAAAAATTGAAGAATGTTTCCCTATAAAATCAAATATTTGTCATACTCAAATATTAAAAGATGACTATTTTATTTATCTATAATGGTTACATTATATTTTCATGCCCAACAACTTACCAGAAGGCATGATTTTTTTTAAATCCTTTCCAAAATCCATACATTTGCCCCAAAATTTTGGAAAATCTCACAATTCCCATGGTTCTTTGAATTATTAAATGCTCCTGAATATAATTTTATTAACATGTCCCAGTTGCACAATGTTATTGCATATCAGAAAAGTTAAGCGGGAGTCAAAACTTGCAACTCTTATTGAAAATGGGAGTATTTGTAATTTTAGAAGTCATTTATTTAAGTGTTAGTGATAAACTTTGAAGTAAAGTACTTTTTAACTAAATTAATTTAGCTATTTAGGAACCACCTAAATATAGTGAAATTCATACCTCAAGAAAACCTCCTGCTATACAGTATTAGGCCATATCAAATTAAAATGATGCTTGTCCCCAACTGCTCCAACTTTATGTGTGTTAATTTAGATTGCATTTTAGAATTATAACAAAATTCTTTCAAATTTATGGAATTTTTTATGAAAAAAAGGTAAAAAATAAATAATAATGCCTCACACTAGCCCTGTTGTTTTCAGCAAATGTGGATAAGAATCTATTATTCAACTTGATGTGGTCTTAGTTTATAACAGTTGTCATAATGTAAATGATCAAAATAATATACTTTGGATTTATTCATTTTTATTGGGATCATTTTTTCATTGTTTCCCTAACAAGAAAATTTGTTAAACTTATTGAGCCATTATAAATAAATTTATTCAATATCATGGTTTGCTTATCTAGCTACAAATGTAACAAGGAATGAATATAAAACTTAACACTTTATGGAATTCTTATTTTTGTGGTTGTATTGAAACCATGAAAGATGGTACCCAACCAATTATGATAAAACCACAGTATATGTGTGGACCTTTTATAAAACTTACATGATAAGAACAGGGTTGTTTTACTGTGTGCGTTGTTTGGTGTTTTAAAGCATTTATATTTTGTTAACTAGATCTACAGCTGTTGTATATGCTTATTTTTATTTTATATCAAAACACAATATATTACAATCTTCACCATTAATATGGAATAGGATTTTCTGATGAAATGACCAAAAATAAAACTTTGATCAGACTTCTTTGTTTTCTTATTGTCTCGCCTGTGACAAATAGTCGCAGAAGGCTAGACATAGGTATTACTTTCAGGCGGCGGCGATGGCAGCGGCGTAAACTTTTTTGTAAGACTTTTGTAAACAATGAATTGCTTTAAAAATATAATAGCTAGGCATCTGATATTTGGTATACAGACAGTTCAGGTTATTGTCTACACAACTGTCACCATGTCATGTGACCCTGACCCCATTTTCACGCTCCAGTGACTCTGTGAACCCCGCTGTAAACTTGGGTCTTTTTTCAGGCTGTAAACTTTTTTGTAAGACTTTTGTGGACGATGAATTGCTGGAAAAGTATAAAAGCTAGGCATCTGATATTTGGTATACAGAATAACAGACAGTTCAGGTTATGGTCTACGCAACTGTCACCATGTCATGTGAACCTGACCCCATTTTCTTGCTCCAGTGACTCTGTGGACTAAGGTCTTTTTTCAGGCGGTAAACTTTTTTGGAAGACTTTTAATGACAGTGAACTGCTGGAAAAGTATAATAGCTAAGCATCTGATATTTGGTATGCAGACAGTTCAGTTATAATCAGGGGCTGCTCTGGCCTCAAAATTTTTGTCGCCAGAAAAGATTTGAAATTAAGTCACCAATTTTTATAAAGTGTAGCCAGTACCGTTTTCATTGAGGGGTCATGCTTGTGTAATGTATGTTTACATGGAAATGTTAAAAATATTGTTTTTCAGTCTTTTTTTCAGGTGCATGTTGAAGGATGCATGTTTATTCTCATTGAAAGACTTTTTAGATAATAAATGATGAAGGTGGAGCCTTTCTTGTTTGATATCTTTTTGAAATAAAACATACCATGATTTATTTAATTATTTATCATGTTTATTGCCATATACAAATTAAATAATAACAATACAATAAACATAACAATATACAAAAAACCCCAGCACCATATGAATGAATACTCAACCTAGAGAATAAAGATCACTGAAAGCACTAAATGGGCTCTATGAAAAAAGTATTATTTAGAAAAGCAAAGATAAAATTTTGCAGAATCTATCACATTTTCATGACCACTGTGATTGCAAAAGATCAATGTTTGACAGACCATGGACACATTATTAAGATTCATCCATCATGACTCATGTGGTTACTAATGAATCCTGTACATTATAAGAATGTTTTGATAAAAATTATCTTGATTTTCTCAAATAAAAACTTCTTATTCCAGTATTGTTTTGTGTTTGTTTATTTATTTCATTTTGGAAAAAAACAGCTGATGGTAATAGTTTGGTAAAAATATTTCTGTTCCTAAAAACAACTTAATTTCAGTTTCTTTCTTTTTTTAAATAAGAATTATAAAATTAGTTTTATTTAGATTTATTTATCTTCCCTTTCTTTGTTTGCTTTCTGAAATCATTATTGTGTATTTCCCTCAGTAACCTCATTTGAATTATTCTAAAAATAGAATGGTTTGTTTACTTGTGTACTTTCTTTCTTGTGATTATTTGAGGAACTAAATAAGGTACCGATTACTATTCTCTCATTTTTTGTGAATAAAAACTCATCCCAAGCTGTAGATAATTTTGATTTACCGGCAATTAGCCTATTGGCTTACATGAGGCCATGTGTGCAATCAACATACGATACTTTGTCAAATTGGCTTGGACAATTAAAGTCATTCAGGCGTACATTAGAAAATTGTTCCTGATCACTTTTGACACCTTTATTGCATTATCAAAAGATGTGAGCTTAATTTCTAATTAGTCGTTAATCCTTTTCTTCAACCTGCTGTGATCTACCGTTTACCTATTCAATTATCTACCTACTCATCCGTGGCGACGCGTGGTTACACACGATAACTTACCTGTTGACATTGATCAATACTGGCGATGTGTATTCAATTTCCGGTCGAAAATGATAAAACTTACTGAGGCGCCATAAAAATCGCCAGCAGCCGTTTTTTGTCGCCAGCAAGAAAAAAATATCGCAATTTGCGACATTGGCGAAGCCCAGCGCGATCCCTGCAGTTATTGTCTATGCAACTGTAACCATGCCCTGTGAGCCTGACCCCATTTTCACACTCCAGTGACTCTGTGAACTTAGGTCTTTTATCAGGCAGAAAACTTTTTTTGTAATACTTTTGTGGACAATAATTTGCTGGAAAAGTACAATAGCTAGGCATCTGATATAAGGTATACAGACAGTATAGCTTATGGTCTATGCAACTGTTACCATGCCATGTGACCCTGACCTCATTTTAATGCTCTAGTGACTCTGTGAACTTAGGTCTTTTTCAGGCCAAAATTTTTGTGTAAGACTTTTGTGGACGATGAATTGCTAGAAAAATATAATAGCTAGGGATCTGATATTGGGAATACAGACAGTTAAGGTTATGGTCTACGCAACTGTCACCATGCCATGTGACCATGACCCCATTTTTTCGCTCCAGTGACTCTGTCATGTCTGTGAACTTAAGTCTTTTTTTTTCAGGCAGAAAACTTTTTGTAATACTTGTGTTGACAATGAATTGCTTAAAAAGTATAATAGCTAGGCATCTGATATTGGGTGCACAGACACTTTTTGTGTTTATATCAAGAAACAAAAGCTTAGGTAGTTGATTTTGGTGATGGTGCTGTCAGGCGAGACATACTTTTAGTGGCCACAAATGTGATATGCAGCAAGTGTACACAATAAACAAAAACTAGAGGCCCAGAAGCAATTAAAATGGTTACAGAGATTTTGAAAGGTCAAGAACAGGAAAATAGATGGATGAGATACATGTACCTTCAATTGAATCCGTCATTTGAACATATGCTGATGCTGTATACCAAATAACAAGGGGCTGTTATAAGTAGTTTCTGGGAAAACTGTTACTAAAATTTCTTCCCCATCTCCCAAAGCCTGACATTCACCATTCTTTTACCCTGATTTTTCACTGTTAAATCCAGCCAAAAATGCACAGAGTAGTAGCAACAATTGGTGCTCTAGCCTAAGTGCAAGAAGCAATGAAATATCAAAAGGGCAAGTTTACTTTTCTTAGTAAATATTTGCCTGGTTTTCATTGAAATTTTGAGATTTGTCATCCTTATATGGTAATTATTATACCCCACTCGTAAGAGAGGAGGCTTTATTGCAATCACCTTGTCTGTCTGTCCGTCTGTCCATCCGGTTCAATTTCTCTGCTTCTACTAGATGGATTGATTTCAAAATTGGTACACAGCTAAAGCATGATGAGTTATAGAATGCCTCCCCTTTCCATGTATATCCATCCTCCACTTCCTGTTTTCCAAGCCAACTTATATTTTTTTATTGGTCAAAAATAGACAATTTTTCGTAACAGATGTCTCGGCTTCTACAGAAAAGATTGATTTAAAATTTAGTATACAGCTTAAGCATGATGAGTTGTACCTTGCCTCCCCTTTCCAGGTCCGTCTTGCATCTATTTTCTGTTTTATGAGCCAACTGACTTTTTTATGGGTCAAAAATAGACAATTTTTCCTAACAGATTTCTCGGCTTCTACAGAAGGGATTTATTTCAAATTTAGTATGCAGCTTAAGCATGATAACTTGTACCGTGCCTCTCCTTTCCAGGTCAGTTTTGCATCTACTTTCTGTTTTATGAGCCGACTTAGACTTTTTTATGGGTCAAAAATAGACAAATTTTCGTAACAGATTTCTCGCCTTCTACAGAAGGGATTGATTTCAAATTTATTATACAGCTTAAGCATGATGAGTTGTACCGTGCCTCCCCTTTCCATGTCAATCAGTAATTTCCTTCCTGTTTTCTGAATGGTCGAGTGGGGGTATGCTTAGCACTACTTAGTGCAGCCCCTTGTTTGTGTCTGGCTTGTGACAAATGTTGAGAATGCAAGACTTTGGCATGGTGATTTCAGCAGTGGTGGTGGTGGCATCCACACCTTTTTCTTATGTATGTTTTATGTGAACAAGTTATGGTACACCATTGATATCTGGTATGTAAGAAGCAAAGAGGAACCAATGGGGCATTCAAGTGTCAAAGAAGAAACACAACACACAAAATCACACGAACAGAAATCAACAACACAAACTTAAGTCGTAACAAGAGTGAATTCAGGTGCTCCTGAAGAGTAAGTGGTTCCTGCCTGCTATAGCACATCCGTTGTGCTGCCAATTTCCAATTATCTGCTAAAGGAAGACAAAACAAAATTCTATGACAAACCAACATCTGCACTAATTTAAGAGACAGAAATCCCATATTTGTTTACTAGTGCACAATGTCTACCGTAAAATTTCTCAAGTGAAGCAACATAACCCTGTGTTAGCAATTTCTGCATCAAATGTGATGCTCTGCCAAGGAATTCAATGTAATTCCAGCAAGCTCTGGAGTAGCGAATCAACTGAGCAAATTGTGGTACACCATTGATATTTTTTTTTTTTTTTATTTGTTTTTGATATAGCCAGGCTTTTACAATCTCCTTACATCACCACCTGGCTAGGGTGTAAAGGAGTATCTAGCAATACATATTACGGCTATATTTTATTGTTTAAAGATAAGCCAAAATCAATACATAGTAAAAATAACAACACAAGGTAAAGAAAAAAAACTTACATACATCATTCAAATAAGTACATATGCAATTCAAAATCTACTCAAATTACACAAATAGTACATAATTATCCTATCATGCACAGATTTGCTCGCCTAGAGAGAGGGGAAATGAAAAAAATAAAGAATTAATAAAGACTTTGAGTTTAGACAGTTAGAGTATTTGTTTGCTAAAAATAAGAAGGAAATGATAATAACTTTTTTTCAAAATAAAGGAAAAAAAAAAAAAAAAACTATTGTGAGAAAATCTCTTGGACTGGGGCCCAAAATAGTTCTGTCTTCTCAAACTCATCACTATTTTTTGCATTACTAAAGTCTAAACATTTATAATGTAAAATCTTTTGTTTAAAACCAATAATATTGGGTATTTTAACATCAAATTTACATTTATATATATATTGCTTTGCTACAACTATTAGAAAGTTGACAAGCATTGGTTCATTTGTGTAACCAAGTAAAAAACCTTTTTTGTTGACAATCATTGTAGGAAAAGCTCTCTTAATCATATTTACAATTGTTGTTACAAATGGCTTTATGTGTATACAATCAAAAAAGAGATGTTCTAAAGTTTCATCCAGTGAATTACAAAAAGTACATAATTTTGTATCTACAATTCTAATTTTGTGTAAAAAATAATTAGTAGGCACAATTCTATGCAGTAGCTTGAATTGAAAAATTTTTAAGCGTGAATTTTTACAACATTGTTGCAGTAGTTTAAAAAACTGATTGAAATCTAAATCTTCTTCTTCTAAATATTGTTTCCATTGCTCTATTCTAGAGCTTGGTGTAACAAACTTTTGATTTACCATACCATTGTATAGAAACTTAAGGTTTCTAGCAGCTTTAATTTTTTCCAAAAAATCATTGTTTCTATCCAAGTTTTCCAACTCCAGCCTACTAACCTGTTGCAAATTTTCTTTTAGCAAGTTTTTATAAGCTAGAGGAATATTACTGATAAGACTATGATACATCAAAAAATTTTTAGTAAAACATTTCTCAGATATATGATTAAAAGTAAAAAAATACTTGTTATTAATGTCAATCAAATCTACAAGACATTGAATACCATATTGTTTCCATTTAGCTATATGACTAACATTATCAATTGATACAAAATTCAATATATCTAGCCTTAAAATTTCAGTAATGTTCATTGGTATTAAAGGTTTAACAATGTGTAAGCCTTTTATAACATCTTTCCAAAAAGGATTACTAATATATTTACAATACTCTAAAAGTTTTTCTTTTTCCATATTAAAAATTCTAATCCCTCCATATTTGTATAATTGTTTTTCTGCCAAACTCTGCCAAACTCCTGTTGTATTATTCATGAGTCTTTTTATCCAGCTTAGTTTAAGATATGTACAAAAAGACTCTAAATGAATCATCTTTAAACCTCCCTCATCTAAATTTCCAATCAAAGTGTTTCTCTTAATCTTTTCTGTCTTCCCATCCCAAATAAAGTTATAAAAAATTCTATTCAAGTCATTTAATGTTTTATCACAAGGATTTTGCAGAGCTGTTAGCAGATGAATAATCTTTGGCAGTGCCAAAGATTTAACAACAGTGATTTTCCCAAGAAGGGAGAGTTTTCTATGTTGCCAACTTTTTAAAAGTTTTGATATATCGTGCAACTTTTGCTTAAAATTAATTTCTATCATATTTGCTAAGCATAAGGAAAAATGAATACCTAGTAGTTTGAAATTAGAGTGAGACCAGTTAAGTTCATGATCTCTACATAAAACAACATCAGAATATCTCTTACTTCCAATCCAAACCGCTCTGGTTTTGGATTTATTCATTTTAAGACCTGAAATCTTGTAGAAACTTTCAAAAGTAATCAATGAGTTTCTTAGAGACATTTCAGTGCCATCTAATGTTAAAAAGGTGTCATCTGCATATTGACTAATGATTGACTCTGTATTGTTAATCTTTAAACCCTTAATATTACAATTTGATTTAATCTTTAAAGCCAGTAATTCTACACCTATTATAAAAAGGTAAGGTGACAAGGGATCACCCTGTCGACAGCCTCTTTCCAGATCAAAAAATGCAGACATATGTCCATTATTTATCACACAACTTTTTGCATATTTATAGAAAGTGGTGAACCAATGGCAAACAGATGGCCCAAAGTTAAAACTCTGTAATGCTTTAATAATAAAATTCCATTCAATGGAATCAAAAGCCTTTTCAAAGTCTATAAGCAGTAGCAGACCTTCTATATTATTTTCTTCTAAATAATGCATGACGTCATATAATAATCTAGTATTTTCACCTATAAATCTATCTTTAATAAAACCTTTTTGGGTGTCACTAATGATATTTGGTAAAATTTTCTTAAGCCTGTTTGCTATAACAGAGGATGCAATTTTGATATCAACATTCAACAGACTTATAGGTCTCCAGTTTGACATAAATCTTCTATCCTTATCTTCCTTTGGTAAGCAAGTAATTACACTTTGGTACTGAAATTCTGAAAACTGTCCAGTGTTATACCCATGTTTTAATGATCTATATACAAAATATCCAATATATCGCCAAAAGAATTTATAAAATTCAGAAGTAAATCCATCAGAGCCTGGGCTCTTACCGTTTGCCATGTTTTTCAATGCCTCACCACATTCTTTATATGTTAAATTTCCTTCACAAGATTCACTCTCATCATTTGTTAAGTGAACATTGTGCTGAAAGAATAAGTCATTATTAAAGTCTTGATTGTCCTGTTGACCTTTTGAAGAGTACAATTTTTTATAAAAATGTTTTTGTTCATTCAAAATACCTTCTGAATCTGAAATATGCCTACCATAATCATCAATAAGTTCAGAAACAGTTTTTGAAAAATAATGTTTCTTTTCTAAACCCAAAAAATATTTTGTACATTTTTCATCATTTTCAAATCGATTTGCCTTAGCTCTCAAAATAATGCCATCTACAATCTTTTCTCTGTGTTGAATGAGCTCAGACTTCTTTTCACTCAAAACATTTTTCGTAAGTTCTGAAGGATTCTGTTCAAACTCATACTCGAGTTGTTTTATTTCATCATCTAATTGCTTCATGTGACTTTTTTCCTGTTTTGATTTTTTTATACTATAAGATATAGTGATACTACGTAGTTTAACTTTCAATATTTCAAAAAATAATTGGTCATCACAGGACAATACAATTTTTTCTAAATCATTTATATCACCTGAAACATGATATTCTAAAACAGTGTCATGTATACACTGTTTCACAAGATCAATATATTCATTGTCTTTGAGTAGCTGGGAATTAAATTTCCAGTAACCTCTTCCACGTTTATTTTGAGATCCCGAAAAAGTCAAGGATATCAGAGAATGATCAGTTCTATACCCTGGACTTATATCGGTTTTTTTAAACAATGAATACAAATCTTCAGAGACTAGAAAATAATCTATTCTGCTTTGTTTAACTGGAGAGTGTTGACGCCATGTGAATTTACGTTTGTTGGGATTACATATTCTCCATGGGTCAACCAAATTAAAAGTTTCAATCATATTCTCTACACTTTTTCTACATTTTACATGTCTATCACTTATGATATTATATGTGTCAATATATTTATCTTGTACAAAGTTCCAGTCCCCACAAAACATAATACATGAGTTATTTAAAGAGGTAACTTTGTTTAAAATATCATCAAACATATCATGTTCATCTGTATTGTGACCATACAATGATACTAAAGTAAATCTTAAATTTTTAACAGTTATATCTACAATAACATATCTACCATTTTCATCACAAATACAATCATTTACAGAAAAATCAAGGCATTTTTTAATTAAAATACAGACTCCTGCACTTCTACTATTACAATGACTGAAGAATATTTTTGATCCCCATTCATCTTCCCATTTTTTCTCAATGTCATTCGTACTATGAGTCTCCTGAAAACACACTAAATCTGCATTTTTGTCACCCACCCATTTAAACAAATCAAGTCTCTTCTTCTTATTAGAGAACAGGCCCCTTACATTCATAGAAATAATGTTTATATCCTCAGTAACTTTAGCTGACATCAAAAACTACAATTTTAAATAGCAAACAAAT
This sequence comes from Arcuatula senhousia, assembly GCA_963971305.1. Taxonomy (NCBI): domain Eukaryota; kingdom Metazoa; phylum Mollusca; class Bivalvia; order Mytilida; family Mytilidae; genus Arcuatula; species Arcuatula senhousia. Next base: position 56,212,467 of record OZ020304.1, read on the forward strand.
ACAATTACAAAAACTCAACATTTTTTCCCTCTCAATCACACACTCCCAACACTCATACACAAGATGTCTCAAATGTTTCATTTACAATTTTTTTTCTAAGATTGCAGTTTGTATATAGGATCTAAAACTATAATGAAGTTTCAAGAAGTTACTCCTGGTTATACTTTGCCTAAACATGTCTCATTCATGCTTTTTGCTTGTACATTGTATTTAACAAATAAACAACTCGTATAAAAAAAAAAATTAATTAAAAAATTAAAATAATTAATTAATGCATAAATTGTAACGCTTACAGAGTATTCCAAAAATTTATAACTCTTGCAAACCCATCTAGATATAACATTAATTTCAAATTCAAAACTTAATTCAAAGTTACATGTAACATATACAAGCAGACAAATTAATCAGAGTTGTTTCCCTTGTACCACCCATCATAATTAACATGCATTTAAAATGAACAAATTTGAGTTTTACATTTTAAGTTTAACAATTTGACATTTACAACAGTTACATATTGGGATCTTCTCTTTGGTCTTTTCTGCTCAGTCTCTCTTCAATGTCATCAAAAAGATTGAATTTAAGTCTCTTTCCACTCTTTGTTTTTCCATACACTGCACCATTAAAGTACCATACACCATCAAAGTTTTTTTGATTCACTGAGTCTTTTGATCAATCCCATATTATGTTGAGTAACATCATCCACGAGTTTGAAACCAGCAAGAGGATCAAGGTTCTTTTTCTGTCTCATCACCCGTGATTTAACCTCTGAATTTATAAGTTTCACAATGATTGGGTTTGGTTGATCCGGCTTACCAGGGATGCGATGGATAGCTTGCACCTCATTTGGTTCCACAGTGACATTCAATTTGTTTTTCACAATTTTGTTAATAAAGATATCCCTAAGGTCTTCTTCCTTTTGCTCGGGGTATTGCATGACCTTAATATTAAATTTTCTGGAATACTGTTCGTTGTAATTTGACATTTCTATTGCATGTTTTGATCTCCTCTCATTATCATCAACTCTTTTAGTCAGTTCAAATGTGTTTTTGTTTTGGGAAGCAATCATTTCACGCAAGTGTTCATTTTCTTGCCTTAATTCTTCAATAGATCTTGTTTGTTTTTCTATTTTTTCTCTATATTTATTGTCAAGATCATTTTTCATAGTTTCTATCAAGTTTGTGACAATTGTGGTGACAATATTTTCAATGTCAGTTTTCTTCACTAATGATGACACAGCATTGTCAAGGTCAGATTTTCTTAATACCCCCTGTAGGCCTGCTTTGATGGATTCAAGATCTGATTGAATAGTAGACAGATCCACACTCTCATTGAATGAAAGTTCACTTGCTAATCTCTTATATGGTGGCTCTTTACCAGGTTTACCTGAATTGGTTTTACTTTTGTCCTTGTCACTTTTATCCCCTTGAGATTTTTTTGCTGTAAGCATTTGTTGAATAGTCTTTTCACCTTGTTTGCCTCCAGACATATTAACAACACAGTAAAATGTCCTGATTATGATGAATTAGAGTTCACAAATTTCTAACTGTTAGACTGTCTTAAATGAGAACTGTTCATAAGTGTTCAATTCAATATTTCCCTTTCCTGTAAATATCTTTGATATTGGGTATGCAGTTGCATTAGCATCAGTACATATCAATTTGAACATGGGCATTATTAACTGCACTTTATATTGTGTCTAGATGCATTAGGCAAGATGTATTTCTGAGGAAACATTTTAATATTTCCGGACCTATGGTATGATGTGGTCATCATTGTCATTGTTTGTTAACTTTTGTGTTGCCACAATAATTTTAGATCTAGTTATTCAATTGCTATTATATTGACAATGATATTCCTTACCATTAAAGGATGGGATTGATTTAGGGGTATCCTCTTTTTTTGGTTCAGAAATAAAGGGCCCAAAATGGGCCAAAAATGCCACTTATTTGTTTGTTCCAACAATAACTTTTGTTCCGGTTGACCAAATGCTGAGAAATTTGCACCAATGTTTTATTCCATAAAAGGATGAATGTAATCAATTTACAGGGTCCCCCCTTTATTTGTTTGAGTTTTAGTTGGCCGATTGCAATATAATTTGACAATTACGTTCCTTATCCTAAAATGATGATATGATTGATATTGGTGTCCACATTGCAACTTTTATATTTCTGGTACGATTTTGAAAATTGACTTGTCAATTCTTGTCAATTAGTTGATGCAAAATAAAGGATTAACTTTTGTGACCCCCTTTTTTGTTAAGAAATTTGAGGCCCATATCAAAACTTTTTATTTTTTGTCTGATATTTAAAATTCTTTTTGCTCATAAATTCTTAACAATATTGAGAATTAATTTTTGTGACCCCCTAATTCCATTATCAAAGAAGCGGTTAAACAGGGCAAAATCAAATGTAGCAGACACCCCAAAAGGGGTAACATTTTTATGCCCCATCTACAACAGTAGGGGGCATATAGTGTTCAGGTCAGTTCATCCGTTTGTCTGCCTGTCCCAAATGTTGCCAAATGGGGCATCATGTCTTTTGGACATATTCTTGTTGTATCTGTGATTGTTTTCAGTCTACTTGAACAACAACAACAAAAGTGCATTCCTTGTGAAAATGTGGGTGGAAAGTTCAAAGAATGCATGTCAGTTCACCATCGGCTGCATGTTGTCCAGAGCAATGAACTATCCAAATTGGGCCTCAAACATACAGGGTTCAAATGTTGAACTTGTATCATGCTGCACTTGGAGAAGCTTTTACTTATTTTGTTTTCTATGTTAAATCTGATTTCTTGCATTGTTTTACAATTTTGGTTAGTTCCTTTATTGACATAAATTTTACTTCAACACAAGAACCAGGGGCTCCACACAATGATCAACAACTTTAAATACGTATTCAAGACATGACTTTTAATTTATTTCATGACAGTAAAAACAATAATAGTTATACATTTTGTTAGAAATACAGTAATACAGAATAAAACATTTGCAAATTGTCAAAAAAATTTATTAAATACTTAGGAGCACTCCTTCAATTAAAACAATAATTATGAAATTTTACAATTCCTACTCAGCCACTGTTACAACTTTAATGGAGTCTCACTCTGCTCTTCATTTCTTCATATATCAGCTTTTTAAGATCTTGATAGTAATGTTACATGTATAATCAATGTAAGAATTAAGCCCCTTAAGGGACCTTAACTGGTAATAAATAATATCCTATGTCTTTTGTATTAAGGGTTGTGATGAACATTTCACACAAGGCATTGCACAGTCATTTTATGGGGTTTTAGTGTTTTTTTGTTATTGGAAGATATTTTGATACCATTTTTGGAAAAAAGTAAAATGATCTCCCCTGAAATATTTATTCCCTGCAGATGTAACCCAATAAATGTATACATGAAGACCTGCTAATTTCACAAAATTTCGAATATTTTTTTTCTGGAACATGTTTGACATCTATATTGTATATAAAACTTGTGACAATATAAACAGCATACATTGATAATTTCTTCAAAAGGGTAAAAAAATCATGTCCTTGACCTAGATCTAGATCTTGAGCGTGACCTGCTTTCTGACCTAGAATCAGATCTGTGTTTGTGCTTATGTTTGTGTTTTTTATGTTTTTTCTTTTTCTTTGACTTGTCTCTCCCTCTACTACGATTGTCATCTGAATATTCTTCTTTCTTTTGTTCATGCCTTATTTCTTGGGGAATTTCTTCAGTAATCGTTGTTTGTTCACTGTAAAAGATTAAAAATCACTTTTAATGACTTGATAGCTTAGTTCTATGACAGTTTCAAAATGTATATTGAATTCAACAAATTAACTTATCTGTATAGGAGAAAATCTGCATACAAAACATTAGATTTCTTTCCCCAAAATCTATTATGATGTCCTGCTGATGTAGTCAAGCTCTAAGAACAATCAATTGGGGTTGTATTTCATGCTGCATACCCTTATCATAAACATAGCTTTTTATACCCCCCGCTTGAAAAGGGAGGGGGTATATAGTGAAAGAGGTGTCTGTCTGTCCGTCTGTCCGTGTGTCCGTCCTTCCATGGCGCCTAAGGGTACCCATCTCTTTTCCGCAACTCCTCCTAAACCACCTTGATGGATTTTCATGAAACTTTTACATATTCTTTGTCACATAATGTAGATGTGCACCTACTATTTTAAAATTTGATCAGAATGATTTTGGGGTTTCCCATAGCAAAACATGGACTTAGCCATGATTCGACTACATGAAGGTACCCATCTCTTATCCGCAACTCCTCCTAAACCCCTTAATGGATTTTCAGAAGAATTACACACAATCTTTGTGACATAATGTAGATGTGCATCTCCTATTTTAAAATTTGATCAGAATGATTTTTGGGGTTTCCCATAGCAAAACATGGACTTAGCCATGATTCGACAACATTGGGGGACCCATCTCTTAAACTATAATTCCAAAGGAGCTATTCAATTATAATTTTTTTATTCTAAATTTGTACAGTTGTTCAATGTCTCACACCAAGAACTGTATAATGTTTGAGAGGTCATATGAGTAACTTCCACAAAAATAGTTATACAGTACCTAATATGAAACTTATTCAAGGTATCAATGATATGAACATTAAGTAGAAATTTCACAAATCCATTTACATTTGAATGTATGAGAGAACATTCCCAATGGAAGATGTAGGTCCCTATTTTGATGGACAAAGGGGCATAACCTCCATGAAAAAATAAACACACAGTACTTGATTTCAAATTAGTGATACAAACTTTGTGTATAAATTTCACTAAAATAAGTTGAAAATTTTAGGCCTGAAAGCACTTACAAGGTCCCCATTGGACAATAAGGGCCATATTTTAATGGTCAAAGGGGCATAACTTCCACAAAAATAGTTCACAATACTGGAACATTATATTTAAATTTCACTAACATCTGTTGTGAATTGTAGGCATGAAAGCGCTTAGAAGGTCCCAATTAGTGGATCAGGACCAGATTTTAATGGTCAAAGTGGCTTCCACAAAAAATAGTTGCCATTCTTGTAATCACTTACACACCTACAAGATGTTTGTGAATTTCATACATAGTGTTTGTATCAATAATACCTTTGGCCTTGTAGGTGTGATAGTGATTACAAGAATATGAAAAAATTCACAGACAAAAGACAAGAGCTTCTATGTCTCCACTCCACATAGTGGTGGTGGACAAAATAACATTTTGAAATTGAATACCAAAAATCTCTTTAACAAAAGAATTGTAAACAAATCATTCAACCATGCATTGACTTTACACTGTTTTGATTTATCTATGGCATCATCAAATGGTTAAAAAAATAAACAAGGGAATTACCCATGATCTGCTTCATCCTGAAGAATATCAGATAGGTACTCTGTCTGGTTCTGTATAACTTCACGGATAATCTGAAAATAGATCAAAATGATAGTAGTAATCAATAAGATTTCTTAACAAAATGTGGGGTTTTTTTTTTAAATGAAGCATTTCCCAGGATGGCTTATCCCATTGCCTGTTATTTATATGCACAATTATTACAATGCTCCAGCAGTACCCTTGATGCATTCTTTCACCATGTTGAATGATCCAACTATGTATTACTACAGAGACATAAATGTTCAAGTACAAACTAACAACAAAGGATCGTAAGAACATGAGAGATACTGTTCAACATAAATTTACACGCAACTAACACAAGGTCATAAGCTACATTTTAGCAACAATTAGTAAAAAACTTTATTTTTTCTTGAGAAAATATATTTTATTAATAAAAAAAACTTTAAATTTAATAGATCCTATCTACCTCAGTATATGACTTCCTGGTTATATGAACATTTTTAGCTCTGTAAGACTGTCTTCTTCTCTTATAATCTCTCTCTGCCTTTAGATACTCCATGTAACTTTTAGGCTTGTCTCTGTTAGCTGTAAATATACATAGATTTTTTTACTCCGGATAACTTTTAGGTCTGTCTTTCTTTAATTGTGTGTGTAAGTGTTTCGTGTCCTTTTCAACATACCAGGGCTACACAGGAAGGTCAGTTTTAACGGTGGAGGTGACGGCCAACTTTGGCTGCTGGCAGTTTTCCATTGTGAATTTTCTAAATTACCACTTGTTATGTGAGCTGTGTCACATACACTTATTCCTCATCTCATTATTTTCTATTTGGGCAGGTAAGTAAGGTAACTGACAAACAGAATTACATACAGGTGGAGACGTCCAATTCTTATAAATTTCAAAGTGGGACTTCATCAACTACCTGCATAGGTGACTGACTAGTGATCAGTTGTGTGGTATTTAAACCAACACCTTAGACCACTCAACCACCCGAGCCCATTTGTATTTGTTAACAGTAAACATACCCAAGTGTTTTCATAAACAATCAAATACTTCTTCATTAAAACATTATTATTTTATAGAAATTGCATTTGACAGAATTTCTATAAGATCTTGGTTCCAAATTACAAGGTTATTAAAATGATTTTGTCAATTGCAACAACTGTCCATTATGCTTAACATATAAATTCTGTAGGTAGACTTGTGCCATCTAATGCCTACTAAGACAACTGAATCATTATCATTTTATGAGTAATTCACTAACCTATAAGATTCTATTACATTTGTGACAAATTATTCCTTACCATTCTCCTTTTTAAGTACAAATTCCTGTAGATCAGCAGAGAGTAGTTTATCATTGCCAGGGTCAGTTGATTTCAACCTCTCTCTAGCTTTTTCTATTGCATAGTTATACACAGATGCCCTCTCTGCTGGAGTTAACTGCATTCTAAATTCTTCTGGTGTCAGGGGCAATCTGTCTTGGGCATAGAATACTGAAAAAATATTTAAACTAGAATACTGACAAAGTCAGAAAGGGCCCCGCGGCAAAATATCTAAGTGTTTTCAAAATCATACGATTTTTAATTATAACCACTAAGGCATGTTCCATGGAATGCATATGAAACTACAGATCTGTATTGTTAATAGCCTTTGAGTTTTATTGTTTAAGTCCAATTCTCAAAATCTGTGATTTTCGATAAAAAATGAAGTTTTTTCCAAAAATATTAATCAGATTTGCACGAAATTTTAATATGCAAATCAGGACATGCTACTTAGCAGCTGAATAAAGTTTCAGAACTTTTTCGTTAACAGTTTTTGAGTTTTAGTGTTCACAAAGTCCAATTCTCAAAATCTGTGATTTTCGTTAAAAAATGAAGTTTTTTCCAAAAATATTAATCAGATTTGCACGAAATTTTAATATGCACATTATGACATGCTACTTAGCAGCTGTGCAAAGTTTCAGAACTGTATTGTTAACAGTTTTTGAGTTTTAGTGTTCACAAAGTCCAATTCTCAAAATCTGTGATTTTCGATAAAAAATGAAGATTTTTTACAAAAATTTTAACCAGATTTGCACAAAATTTTAATATGCACATCATGACATGCTACTTAGCAGCTGTGCAAAGTTTCAGAACTGTGGTGTTAATAGTTTTTGAGTTTTAGTGTTCACAAGAATTGTTGACGGACGGACGGACGGACAGACGGACAAAGTGAAAACTATAGGGCGTCCGCATCTTCGATGCGGGGCCCTAATAAATGTGAAAACTAGAAATTGTGTCTAGGAATGTACTCCAAAACTGCACATACTGTCTTTCAAGATATATCTTAACTGAATCCCTAAAGCCCCCCTCAGGATATTCCCTCTTCTTCAAAACAGGGGTATAAAATGAATTAGAACTGTACATTGTAAATATGAAAATATTTCTGCTGGCGATATTCTCTAAATTTGCTAAGCCAACCACGTGCATGGGGGATAAATTAACGATTTATGATATATTTACGGTATATTCTATACTCAAATAATAACCATTTTGTGTGTGAATATTTTCCTGGATATTTTGTGGCCATGAATTTGGGAAAACACAAATATTTCCATGCTTGTACAATTGTAGTATCTTTCATTATTTATTTTAATATGTTATATTTTATATAATAATAGGTTTTTTCAATTCTGTGGTAAGATTAGTTCAAATAATAGGCAAATTTCAACATTTTTAATCAAATGTATCATTTTTTTCATTATGAAGTCATATTGTACCATTTTAACTTTTTATGCAATTAAATATGCAGAGTTTCTTTTCATTCAAAATTATCTCAAAAATTTTTATAATTCTTACAGGACTGGTTTTTCACATGATGATCTCTCAAAACTCTGTTCAGTGTATCTTTATCTAGAAAGAAAGAAGCAAGCAAAAACTTAATGTTTTACAGGTTACTAATTTGAAGAATTAGCAGAACCTGTTTGAATACACAACCTGAAATGGAAACATAAATAAATGATTTACTTCCTTCATATAGAACAGAAAAGTCTTTAAAAAGCAATTCAACAGACACATAAATGTATCAGGGTACCTACACATCTGGTCAAAGAAGCACAAAAAACTTGTATAAACCAGGTATGCTAAGGCTTAGCAGGCTTTCTATGAGAAATATACATGTATTACATGTATATGTATTTTTGAAACGATTGGCAAAATGACCGAAATAGTTCAACAAAATTTCAAGGGCCTTGATTCAAATTCATTCATAAAGTCTAAGAGAATTTTTTTTAAATTAACTTGAAATATACCAGTTTTACTGATTGTGGTCAAAATCTAGCACAAAAATAAAACAGCTGCAAAATATTTTTTTAACACTTGTGGGAAATGAAGAAATGAATTGCCGAAATTTACATAAATAATGGATTGCTTCAGTAAATATTCATATATCTATGATAGATTTTGATATTACCTAGATGAACTTTAGTATCCATTGGTATGTTTTCTGATATCTTTGAATCATGCATTACATCAGGCTAAAAATAAACATTTGGAAAAAAATATTTTAAAACAATAAAATATGTTAATCAAATCACATTATCAATTTAAATCGTCTACAAAATTATTAAAATGGCATGCAAGATACTTTTGTATTTAGTATACCAATGTACAAATCTAAATTAAGTTAGACCAAGAACATTGTTATATAAAACAAACCAAATCTTTACGGTGCCAATTATCAAAAGAGACTCATACATTATGGAGGGGGCTGATGGGTTTATTTTGTTCTCCGTTATTGGCAATTTTTATTTTCCATGAATTGTGATTTATCCGTGAACAAAAATTTAGCAATATTTCCGTGTTTCGTTATTTGCATTTTTTATTCTTCGTGATACGTGATCAGACCCACCATAAGGACCCCCATTATGCATGACATTCCTGAAAAATTACTTATATAGGAAAAATTATCTGATATCAAATCCTCATATCTGCATGACTGTAGTTTATGACATGCTGTACCATTGTCTGACACTAGATTCTCAAGAAATTTACCTGAATGTAAACCTGTTTTCAACCTTTGCATGGATTGTACTACTGTATAGCGGGTTAATTTCGCAGGAATAAATTTTCACGTTTTTTGTGTAATTAGGTATCTGAAAAATTTTGGGGGGTTTTATTTTCAGGGTTTGTGAATATGTATGTATATGATTTGCATTAGATCAATTTTTTTGCAGGATTTATTTTCGCTGGTTTCCGTAAACCTGCAAAAATAACCCACTATACGGTATATGTGTTTCCTGGCCGGTTTATCATATTTCATAACGAGTAACTCAGAATCAAAGGTGACAAAATAGTTACCAGATCCTCCTTCCTATAACCAACAAACAAAAGTTCACATTTTTCTTCATGTTTCTCGAGGCAATGCCGAGGCATCCTATGACTACTGTCAAAGGAGCAAGACACTATATCATCTTGCTGAAAGTAAACAAAACAAAATATAGAATTAGTACATAAAAGGATATGAGCAAGTGTTTTATTTTTTACAGGATTCAGGATTGGAAGTTTAATTTTTGGCCAGGTGAGATAACAAGAGGCTCCCAAGAGCATGAATTGCTCACCTGACATAAATACCTAAATCATAAGCCTATTGATATTGAAAGAATCATAAAGTAAAAGGTTTAACCGAATGCTGCATAATATATACTATAGATGTTTTGCAACACTGCCAATTTGAAAGAACATATTGTTATAACTTTCAATTGAACATATATGAAAATGGTCAATTTTGACGTTCTAAGGAAAAAAACTCCTAAAAGGAACAGTCCTACAGAATTGACCGTCTACAATTTTTGAATATCTTGATGTGCTAAACAAATTGCGATTTAAATTTTTTTAATAACTTTATTAGTTTTTAAGATATTGAGCTTTAAAAGTGCAAAGTTTGGAAAAAAATCGGAAAAAGGGCAATAACTCCTATATAGGTAATTGGATTTTCTTGAAAATTGCAGGGCTGGTAGATCTTGATGTGCTGATCACTTTTGCTTCCATCACAATTTTGATTTCTGTAACCTTTTTTGAGTTATTTGCAAAAACTACAGTTTACCCCTATGTTCTATTTTTAGCCATGGAGGGCATGTTTTTTTAAGAATCAAACATCCAAACAACAATTGTGTAGCACTCATGCTAATAAACAACTGTACCAAGTTTAAATGTAATTGGATACATGGTGTTAGACAAGTTAACGATTTTATTGTAATGATGAAATGCTGTAAAAATGATCAAATTTGACGTTCTAAGGGAAATAACTCCTAAAAGTAACGGTCCGACAGCATTGACCCTATACATTTTTGGTAGATCTTGATGTGCTTAACAATATACAATTTGAATTTCTTCAATAACTTTAATAGTTTTCAAGATATTGAGCTTAACATGTGCAAATTTCACAAAAAAAATTGGAACAAGAGGCTCCCAGGAGCCTGAATCGCTCACCTGACATATGTGCCTGAAGTAAAGGTTATAAGGCAAAATCTATTTAACGTTGAAAGGGTCATAAGATTAATAAGGGGGTCATCTGACAATATGGTGGATCTAAAGGTGCTGGTCACTTTTGTTCTCAATCAAAATCTAAAAATCTGTCACCCTTTTTGAGTTATTTGCAAAAAAATGCAGTTTAACCTAATGCTCTATTTTTAGCCACAGCGGCCATGTGTTACAACCAATCAAAAATCCCCACAATAGTTCTATACACCTAATAATAATAAACAATAATACCAAGTTTGGTTCCATTTGGACTTAAAGTGTCAGAGTTAACATTTTCAATGTAATGAGGAAATGCAGTTAAAATGTTCAATTTTGACGTTCCAAGGGCAATAACTCCTTAAAGGAAAGGTCCTACAACGTTGACCCTGTTACAAATTTTGTAGATCTTGATGCGCTCAACAATATGCAATTTAAATTTCTCAAATATCTTGTATAGTTTTCAAGATATTGAGCTAAACAGGTGCAAAATTTGCAAAAAATCCACAAAAAGGGCAATAACTCCTACATGGGTTGTTGAATTTTCTTCAAAATTTCAGAGCTGGTAGATCTTGAGGTGCTGATCACTTTTGTTCCCAATCAAAATTTTGAAATCTGTCACCGTTTTAGAGTAATTTGCAAAAAACTGCCATTTACCCCTATGTTCTATTTTAGCCACAGCGGCCATGTTTTACGACCAATCAAAAATCCCCACATTAGTTCTATACACCTGATGCTAATAAACAACTATACCAAGTTTGGTTCCATTTGGACTTAAAGTGTCAGAGGAGTTAACGTTTTCAATGTAATGAGGAAATGCTGTTAAAATGCTTAATTTTGACATTCTAAGGGCAATAACTCCTAAAAGGAAAGGTCCTACAACGTTGACCCTATTACATATTTTGTAGATCTTAATGTGCTTAACAACATGCAATTTAAATTTCTCAAATATCTAGTATAGTTTTCAAGATATTGAGATAAACAGGTGCAAAATTTGCAAAAAATCCACAAAAAGGGCAATAACTCCTACATGAGTTGTTGGATTTTCTTCAAAATTTCAGAGCTGGTAGATCTTGAGGTGCTGATCACTTTTGTTCCCAATCAAAATTTTGAAATCTGTCACCGTTTTAGAGTTATTTGCAAAAAAACTGCCATTTACCTCTATGTTCTATTTTTAGCCACAGCAGCCATGTTTTACGACCAATCAAAAATCCCCACTTCAGTTCTATACACCTAATGCTAATAAACAACTATACCAAGTTTGGTTCCATTTGGACTTAAAGTGTCAGAGGAGTTAATGTTTTCAATGTAATGAGGAAATGCTGTTAAAATGCTAAATTTTGACGTTCTAAGGGCAATAACTCCTAAAAGGAAAGGTCCTACAACGTTGACCCTATTACATATTTTGTAGATCTTGATGTGCTTAACAACATGCAATTTAAATTTCTCAAATATCTAGTATAGTTTTCAAGATATTGAGCTAAACAGGTGCAAAATTTGCAAAAAATCCACAAAAAGGGCATAACTCCTACATGGGTCGATGGATTTTCTTCAAAATTTCAGGGTAGGTAGATCTTGAGGTGCTGATCACTTTAACCCTAGCCAGAATTTTGATATCTGTAGCCATTTTTCAGTTATTTGCAAAAAACTGCATTTTACCCCTATTTCTATTTTTAGCCATGGCAGCCATGTTTTACGACAAATCAAAAATCCCCACATCAGTTCTAAGCACCGAATGCTAATGAACAACCATACCAAGTTTGGTTGCAATTGGACTTATGGTGTCAGAGGAGTTAACGTTTTAAAAAGTTTACGGACGACGGACGACGGACGGACGACGGACGCCAAGTGATGACAATAGCTCACATGACCCTTCGGGTCAGGTGAGCTAAAAAGGGCAATAACTCCTACATGGGATATTGGATTTTCTTGAAAATTTTAGAGCTGGTAGATCTTGACGTGCTGATCACTTTTACCCTTTGCCAAAATTTTTATATCAGTAACAGTTTTTAAGTTATTTGCAAAAAACTGTAATATGACCTCTATGTTCTATTTTAAGCCATGGCGGCCATGTTTTTTTACGAATCAAAAATCCAAACAAAGGTTATGTACACATAATGCTACTTAACAACTGTACCAAGTTTGGTTGAAATTGGACTTTTGGTGTCGGACAAGTTAATGTTTGAATAATTGTTAACAGACCACGACGACGGACGCCAAGTGACGGTATAAGCTCACATGGACCTTCGGTCCAGGTGAGCTAAAAAGGGGATCCCAAAATCAATCCCAGTGAACTACTTTTGATAAAGAACATCATTGTCAAATCTCATAGAAATTGGATAATTAGAACTAAAGTTATTGTGGGAACACCAAAGTTAACAGACAACAACATCATCATACTATTATATGTCCATTAAATTTTTGAAGTCGTTTAAAAGTGACTTAGTTGGTAAACAGGAAGTAGATATACAACAGACTTAAAATGGATATTTGCAATAGAGGACCTCATACACAAATCATATTCCAAATATCAAGTTGCTGTGAAAAATAGTTGCTAAGAACACTGTTACAAAAGTTATGTTGCTGGTGGACAGACGTTAGATAGGGCATGGGTAAAAAACCAGTATAACAAAAAAAAATGATGAAATACCTTTAAGAAGTGTTCTGGTGTCCATCCAACTGTTTCTAAAATGCTGCTAACCTCATTCTGACAGTCTTTTAAGTAGTTTTGAAGTTCATTCACTATTTCATGTCTGTTTTCAAAAGAATATGTCTCCATTATTTTACATACTTTGCAATATCTGGAAAAATAGTATTATATATATTATTTTTATTTCATGAGTTTATTTCATTCAAATTTGATTATAAAATTACCATAAAACCACCATAAAATTTTTATGTGGCAATTAAAAATGCATGTTTTACAATTTTTGATATAGATTCAGTAAGTAAAATTCACATATCCATCTATACTTAAACATGTTAAAAGTTGTATTTTTTTTTCAAAGACTAATAAAAAATAGGGTTCATCATAATCTTTCCTTTAACATGTTTAAAGAAAATACTGTTTTTCCTTATCATTTATATATGGATTACAAAATGTATCTGCCCTTAAAAGTACAGAAAAATATTAAAAGTAAAAATAAGATGTTATCTATTTCAATTTTTTGTTGTACATGTAATTTATACTCAACCTTCACTAAGTTAAATAGAAATCAATTAAAATACATGTAACAAACATCATAAATATGCAATTTATGATAAATGAGCAAAATTAAAAATGCTTAGTTTTAGACACCATATCAATTTTTTTTTTTAAGCCAAATGAAGCAACAACAAAAGAGAGAAGCAGAATGTCTATTTCAATGAATGTTTGTGACATGCCTATTTTTTTCGGCTAATTGCATATTTCACACCTGACGTTCTGATGATTGTTTGAGATAGAAATTCAATCTGCATACCTGAAAAATCTACAATGTACCTTACTTATGTAGAAAGTGTCTTATACCTAATCAATAAATCATATTAAAATATAATGTATGCGAATTAACTACATGTAAATGTAAACAAGGTAAAAATATTATGAAATGTGAATGGTTAATTTTTGGTTAATTAAAACTTGCCTTCAACTTCTCAATTTTCACATCAAATCAAATAGCTGAGCAATTTCTAAAAAAAAAGTAGGGGCTATAAGCCTGTTTTTGGCCTAAAATTTTACTCAAATCTCAACCTTTGAATACTGATGTCAGATGCGAAAAAATATTTATTAAATATCTAAAAATGAAAAAACTATTACTAAATATATTTTTTTAATTTTTAAATGATTGTTTTGGTAACACACAAAAAATCAAACTGACCCTTATTCAGAAAGTTGACAATTTACATCAATTTTCAGCCTTTAAAAGGTACATTGTGGACTAGAAAAGTATCTCAGCACATACATGTAAGAAACAACTAAATATTTTAACAGATTGTTACTATGGCTTTAAAATATAACCTTCTCTATCATGTGTCTATAATTATGAACTTGTTTCTCGTGTGCAAACAATGTTTTTTGGTCCAAATTGTACCTTAAAACAACAAAAATTTCTCATATTTTGTCATTTTTGATAAAATCACTAGTCTAAGAATTACAATGTATGATGTCATTATGACCCTTCAATATTAAATATTTAAATGTTTTGACATGTTTTCCTTTTAGGCAAATTTTACATTATATTGAGCCAAAAATGGACACATGCATATTTTAATACATGTATATTTAGGCTAAAAGGGGCCTCTACTCTTAATATTTCTCTTTTTGCCAATTGGTATTTCCGGTAACAAGTATGTAATCAGAGTATCAACAACTGAATGAGAATTTGATCAACATTACTATTATTCTCAGATTGATTATTGCCAAAACAGTATAGATTTATCATTTCTGTTTCAAAGTCTTCCCTAACTGCAGACAGTTTTTGCAATTTATTACATTCATGCAGTTTAGTTTTGCCCTATTAAAAGTAATATCGGACAGGAAAGACAGGGGTCAGGCATTTGTGGGTTGGAAAATGTGGATCAAAGGGATTGGAGGTTTGATCTGGGATTAATAACTATGTTATTTATCTTATTTCCATGTTTGATCAAATCAAGAGAACATGGAACAGAAGTCCTGGGGAGGAGTTAGGGGAACAGCACTGAAAAGCCAGGGTAAGTAAAACTAGACCTGTCAGGAAACCCGCATGAGACTTATGTATCCAGTCAGAAATTTCTTTGATTTTTCAATTTTTGGGCAATATTCTCACCCGAGCTTTTACAAACTTTACAGCCCTGGTAAATCCAAAGTTTGGAAAGCAAAGATTAAGGACACTTTTAATAAATTTCCTCCTAGGGTATCCTTGGTTACTGGGTGAAATATCCAAGGTTATAAAATAAAATAAAATCAGGGCAGGAAATTCCCTAAAAAATTAACCAGCCCTGAATTGAAATTCTTCCTGTTTTTACTATATAGCAAGTCAAAGTTTCACAAAAATTAAGCAAGCCCTGCCAACAATTTACCCCGTCTCGAGCTGGTGGCCTATTGTTTCCAACTCTAATACAATGTAGAACAAGGGTGGCCTCTGTTTAGCACTGGCTAATTATCATGATTATCTTTTCAATAAGGCACAGGATATGGCTACGTCAAATGAGGGCAAAACCGAAACAATAAGAAATTCTTAGTGTTACGTAAAGACGAAAATTGGGAACAGATGACAGGACAGAGAACAAACCATTTATGACCATAACAATTACTGTAACAATTTTCTTATTATTACGGATTAGGCAAGTCGATATATGCATCCAAAAAATACATAAGA
The DNA here is from genome assembly GCA_963971305.1 of Arcuatula senhousia. Lineage (NCBI taxonomy): Eukaryota > Metazoa > Mollusca > Bivalvia > Mytilida > Mytilidae > Arcuatula > Arcuatula senhousia. The sequence continues at coordinate 56,228,639 of OZ020304.1, forward strand.
ATAATTCAAAATTTAACTCATTTAGTTGTTCGATACCTTATGGCGTATTCATATAGTGGTTTAAGGTTTTGTTACAATCCATCGCATTTATTTGACTAATGTATGTCTTTTGCGTCTATTTATTTTGGTGGGCTATCAGTTGCCCTAGTTATGTTTTCGGCCTGAAATAACTTAGAATTAATTAATAATATGATAATAGGTGCAACCTAAAATGGGACGCAGCTTTAGAAAATAGTTGTCAAAAATGTCATTGATCAATAACTAATAATTACCGATATCGAATTATTTGTGCAAATTACAAATATTTGTAACATTCTAAAATACATGTAGTACAAAAATGTATCAAAATATAATAGGATGACGTTGACGGGACGAAATAACCTTCTTTTGGTGTTACGTTATCAATGACGTCATTTCCCGGTCAGAGTATTTCGCGCTCCAGCAGAAGTAAACAAAGCAACTTTTTTTCTGTCAGGTTTTGGGTGATTTTCTGTATACCAATTTATCTTTTTAGAAGTATTGGGTGGAGAAAATTGATATAAAAACCTGGCAGAAAATGACGACTTGTTTCAATCAGGATTTTGGAAAAAAACACTGGAACATGCACATGCACAGGATTGATTAAAACATCTCCATGATCAGCTAAGCCTGAGGTAAGACCATATTTTTTTTCTATTCAGTGTTGTATATCTTTTATTGTTATTGTCTAAAACACCCGCTTAAACATCGCCATAAATTGGTTGAATTATTAGTAAACAATCAGTAATCACGATTGTTCCTAACGCACCTGTTTACGATGACCATTCTCACGAGAACTTGGCGTGATCATTTCATCTCTTTGACAACGAGAGTTTCCTTGAAAAAATATATTTACAGAGTTTAGTTTTGACCTTCCATCCGTTTTCTTCTGTATATTTTAAAAAGAAATTTATCTGTTGTTATTAGATCTGTCAGTTTTAAAATTTATTAAAAGAAAAGCATCGAATTTCTGGCCCCATAGAAAATCGTGCCTAGTGCGCTTGCGCGCACTCAGCACATCCGGTTTGGAAGAAAAACCCAAACCATTAACTTTTGGAAGTTTCTACATATGTGGGACTGCATCCTATATTATTTTTTTAGTTTTGACAGCTTCTATCTCATATATAAATCAAATGTTGTTTCGCTATTTCAAATCATCACAATATCAATTTGCCATAATAATAAGAAAATTGTTATTGTTACGGCCGTAATTTTAAATGATTCTGTCTCCATCCCATCATCCATTTCCGATATTCGTCTTTGCTGTAACAATAAGAATTTCTTCGTGTTATGATTTTGCTGTAATCATATTCTGTACCTTCCAATAAATTAAAGTGTACATTTGGAACAAACAGGCCCCTGAGGGCCCTGTTGTGCAAGGGGAGCAAGGGTTTATTCGAAAAATTTACTTCTAATTGTGGAGTAAAACAAGGGGATATCTTGAGTCCTACCTTGTTTAACCTATTTATAAATGGCCTTACTGATGAACTTAAGAATAGCTCAACAAACCCAATTATACTAGGAAGTTTAAATATACCATTACTTATGTACCCAGATGATATCATCAGAATCACAGGAAGGTCTACAAAAAGCACTGGATACTTTAAACAACTTCTGTGTATCCTGGAAACTTAATGTAAATAAACAGAAATCAAAAATATTGATCTTTAATTCTAATGGAAAATCACACTTTAACCAATTTAAGATAGATAATGAGACTATAGAAACAGTTAAATCATATTGTTATCTAGGAGTGGTTTTTAACTACACTGGTAACTTTAATCTAGCTAAAACTCAATTAATGGAAAAGGGGAGAAAAGCCTGGTTTAAGATAAAGAAATCAATATCTTTAGATAATCCATGCAAACTGTTTGAAAAACTTTTTGATACCCTGATTGAACCTATCATACTATATGGTAGCGAGGTATGGGGAGCTACCAATAGTTACAAAGATTCAGAACCATATGAATATTTACATTTAAAATTTATTAAAGAAATTTTAGGGGTTCACTACAAAACAACAAATATTGCCTGCCTAGCAGAAGCAAATAGAACACCTTTATATACCAAAATTCAGATGAAAATGCTGAGATTCCTAAACCATATAATAAACTCTCCAAACTCTTTAGTGAATTCCATTTTTGATAAGGTCAAAGACACAAGTATATGGATGTCCAACATCAAAAATTTATTAAATAAATTAGGATTTAACCATTTAAACCTCAATATAAATAATATTGATCTATACTTAAATAGAATCGAACAAAGAATAAATGATCAATATAAACAAAATATGAATAGCTCTATAGAAGCTAGTAGCAAACTTTCTTTCTTTCATAAAATTTTTATACCAACTAAACGCCCTGCTTATTTAGACCTCTGTAAAGCTAAGAGTGAAAGATCTATCCTTTGTAAATTGCGTTTAAGTTCCCACAACTTGGCTATAGAAAGAGGAAGATATAATAATACTGAAAGAAGTGAACGCATTTGTCTCTCTTGTGATAACAAAAACATTGAAGACGAGTTCCACTTTCTATCAAGTTGTCCTCACTACAATAATCTAAGAAATAACCTTATCATGCTTATTGAAAAACTTAAAAATCTACTAGGACATCCGTTTCTTCATACTCTAACAATTAAAGAAATTAAATTTCTTCTTAACAACAATTCATTTTCAATTATTAAAATTTTCATTAAATTTTTACATGAATGCTGGAAGATAAGAAAACACAATTAAATGTTAATGAATAAATTAGTACCACTGTCATGCCATGTTAATATTGATATAACTGTAATTATAAAATGTTTATGGACATTTTTTTTTGCTTATTCTTTGTACTATAACCATTTAATGTAAATGTGTTTATGCAAATAAATATTGTCTATTGTCAAGGAATTAGAATACAATTCTATGTAAATTTATATGTGATTCCTTGCTATTGTCTATTGTCTATATATATATTTCATATTAAACAGCTTGTAGCTTGTGCTAAAATAAAAACTTTTTATCTCTCTAATGCGTTTTCACAAGACAGGGACTCAAATTCTGTGCCAAGAGTGCAAAGAAAACTACGAGAACCAAAACAACATGCCTTTTTCAGCAACAGAAGATGCTGGGAGCCTCATGATTATTCTACATTGTCTGACGGTATAGTGTCTATTTCAAAATAAATTATTTTAGACTACAAAGATTATAAAATCAGAATAATTATATGATCTTATTGAAATATTATATATATATAATATATATTTAAATAAATCTCACTCTTTTGATTTTCCTTCCGTTATTTAAGTTTCTTTTCTTTTTTTAAATCACATGTACACTTTACAGTACATATCGTACGACTATCACGTGAGTGTCGCTTGGAAAGGAAGAAGGAAACTAGAAAGTTAGAACTTCAAAATGAAACACTGTTTATTTGGTGCTTTTCTTGTTGTTTATGTATATAGCTGTTATGGTGCAACTCCATTTAAATCATGTAAGTCTCAATATGAAACCTGGACTTCTGAATTTACACACATAGATGGGGAGGGGTGGACAGGGGGTTCTCTTCCCCCGTTCCCCGCCCCTCCACCCCTGCTCCTCGCCCTCTCCACTTCTGCTCCCAGCCCCTTCCATCCCCTCTCCTTGCCACCTCAACTCCTGTACCCTTGTCCGCCCCAGTACCCCCGCTCCCCCCTTCCACCCCCATTCCCAGCCCCTTCTATCCCCGCTCCCCGCCCCTTCTACACCCGCTCCCCGCATCCTCAACCCCCGTACCCCCTGTCAATCCCCTCATAGATAAGTAGTTACGATAAGGTAACCCTCCCTACGTTTTCTTCGTGAGGGTTACAATTCCTGCCCACTGACCTCAACGGAGCATTATTTTATATGGCAGAAATTCTTCTTCAGAATTTTTTTTTTTCTTACCCTCTGCTGCCAAAATATTTTTTTCATCAAAAATCATTTTCAAAATATTTTTTTCATCAAAAATCATTTTCAACATATTTTAAACATTCTTAAGTCAATTTGATGATTGATTATGGTGTAAAATTACATTACAATAGAGTATTTGGATCAAAACCTGTCTTTTTAAATGCATACTCAAGCGCCGTTGGGAGTACATGTAATGGGTGGGAATCATAACCCTCATGAAGAAAACGTAGGGAGGGTTACGTACATGTAATCGTAACTTGTAGATAAGATATTACTTTTATATTGAGTTTTTGTCTCGCCTGCGACGAATAGTCACAAAAGGTGAGACTTAGGTATTACTTTCCGGCGGCAGCAGTGGTGGCGTCGTAAACTTTTTTGTAAGACTTTTGTGGACAATGAATTTGCTTGAAAAGTATAATAGCTAGGCATCTGATATTTGGTATACAGACAGTTCAGGTTATGTTCATGCAACTGTCACCATGCCATGTGACCCTGACCCCATTTTCAGGCTCCAGTGACTCTGTGAACTTAGGTCCTTTTTTTTCAGGCCGAAAACATTTTTGTAAGACTTTTGTGGACGATGATTTGCTGGAAAAGTATAATAGCTAGGCATCTGATATTAGGTATACAGACAGTTGAGGTTATGGTCTACGCAACTGTCACCATGCCATGTGACCCTGACCCCATTTTCACGCTCAAGTGACTCTGTGAACTTAGGTCTTTTTTTTCAGGCCGAAAACATTTTTGTAATACTTGTCTGGACAATGAATTGCTTGAAAAGAATAATAGCTAGGCATCTGATATTAGGTATACAGACACTTTTTGTGTTTATATCAAGAAAAGAAAGCTTAGGTAGTTGATTTTAGTGATATAGCCGGCAGGCGAGACATACTTTTAGTGGCCACACTTTTTTAAAACCTGTCCAACCACTGGGGCTTAAATTGTGTATAGTAAAAAAATATATCCTAGGGGTGAAACGATACACTAACCCCATGATACGATATGTACCATAGATTTTTTTAACAATACTATTAATTTCCTTTTGATACGGTACATGGTTTTGTTACATACATTTATTGATTGTTGTTACATATTTTTATCAAATTTTTGTTCTTTGCGTTTAATTTGCATTAGTTTCCAAAGAAAACAATTAAAGACAAACATTCGTTTCTAATTGTTTTTATCATCGGTGCTACTCGTCCTCCATGGCTTAATAACTAATATTGTAATCTCTGCACTGGAAAACTTTTAAAGGCTAAAATAATGATGAATTGTACCGAATCGAAAGTTCAAAATTTGTACCGTACACTGAAATTCACCAAGATACTGTAGATTTTCGGTACTTCAGAGTATTGTTTCACCCCTAATATACCCCCCTCTATCCCATGAAAACAATTGACAAAGTGAATAGAAATGATTATGAGAGTGGGATGTGAAACAAAAGAACAGTCAAAAGTGGTTACGAGTGGAAATGTTGGCCTTTGTGGTGCACTCATGACTGTGCAAAATGGGAACTTGCATGAAGTAAGGCACCTTCGACACAAGTTGGCACAACATTGTGACTTGTCAGTGGTCAGACTAAGCTGTTTACCTCATATGACAACTATAATGTGTTTAAACATGTTAAAGGGAAATGTTCTTCAGAGCCTTTAAAATATAATTGAAATTTGCAAGAATTGACTTGAAAAAAAAATAATTTTATGATCTATTGCTAAATTATTACTTTGTTCTTTGGATATATTATTAATATAATTTCAATGTAAGATCACATACTTCATTTAAGGTTATACCAAAGGCAAGGTGTCATCTGTTGTCATCCCTGGATGTAATGCACCACCATGTCAATTGAAGAAGGGGGCCAAGGCTGAAATCAGTGTTACATTTACACCAGGTAATGGACAAAATAGCCCTTCAAGAAATTTCAAAAAATGGAAAGGGATAAATTATTTAGACTAACCTCAAGGGTAAAAACTCTTGCAAAAGAATTCCAAGAGTTTAAGAGAAGGAATATAGTATTAACAATGGTTTTTAACCAGCTTAGAATCCAATTACATTTATTGTACTATCTATTAAAAAAAATTGAATACTGTTTCTTTTGTGTTTGAGAAGAAAATCATATGCAACACAAAACTATTTCAGATTGATAAATTTCTTGTTCAACATGTTCAACCCACCATTACATTTGAAATACATGGACATAATCAGGACCATTCATTGTGGTTTTCATGCTTATTTTGTGTTATCTACTCAGATGAATTAAAGTTTGATCATCTTCATTCAGTATTTTTTTACCTTATATGATCTTCATTAATTAAAGAGCTATGGATTGAAAACTAGTCCTTGAATTGGTATAAGAAGTATTTACATGTAAGAGGGTGTCCATGTAGAAATCAGACAAAAGCCTACAGAATCTGGCACATGAAGAATTTTATCCCAGCAAATTTATTGTTTTAATGTATTGTTGGACTGATATGAAAAACAAAAATCACCAGGATTCGTTTGAAAGCAACATGGATGACTTATGATTCAGCCTTTAAGTTCATGAACAAAGCAACCAAATTTTGCAAATATGCAAGAGTTATCTCCCCTTTTCTGCATATTTTCAATGCATTCTAAGTGATCACTTCAATAAACCAAAAATCTGCATTTGATTTGGGGAATGGATGTTAACCTGATGTGAAATCAATGAAAATGTTTGAAAAACAAAATTTGTCATGGGCCAGCTGTTGCCTGGGTTTTGCTTGGACAGCCTCTTAAGAGCTACCAATGGGGCGGGGCATTCACTGAATCACGTGTCAAAAATTGGAAAGGGCAAGGACAAAATCATTACGAAGAAACGGAAATCAGCACCAGGTATTGCGTGTTGTGTTGCTAATGGTCAATTCAGTATCTCAAATCTGGTAACAGAGCTCTATGACTAACCATCATTATAGATATTGTTTTTTATACAAATTTTCTAGACAATACTTGATATTTCTGTATAAAAGATGAATTATTTTATAATTTATTAATCAGATAAAGCAGATACAGCAGCCAAAGCAAATGTTCATGGTATTATCAGTGGATTGCCTGTTCCCTTTACTCCACCAGATGTTGATGGTTGTCATGGCTGTGGGTTGACATGTCCTCTGGTTGCCAACAAGCAGTACACATACAACAATACCATCGATATTAAGAAGTCTTATCCATCAGTAAGTTTATTATAGAAGCATATCACACAACACCTTGTGTAATAAATCATCTGTTTATTTCTTTAGGTACGACATCTATATCTATAACCAATAGAAATCCATTGTTATGAAAAAAAATGGATCATCCGATGTGCAATGTAACTGGTGAATAAATCAGCCAATCAATATTATTTCAACCATATTATAGAATTTTGAGAACAGTTCATAAATGCCAATATCTAATAAAATCTTCAAGTCTAAAAGCAACACATTGACTTTTTGATAATGATCCCTGGAACAAAATATTAAATCTTAAATATGCAGTTTAAAACAGGTAGCAGCCTTATAGATGGGCAGTGATAGTTTGTTTATAGTCTAACAATTGTCACCTATGAAATCGTTAAAATCTTTCAATAAACATTATGTATTGAAGATTTCAACTATATTCTTAGGTAAAGAAAATTTTCTAATTATACATGTATGTATACATATATATTGTATCACCTAAAATGTATTTGCTTATAACAATTTCTACTTTTATTGTACAAATGACTTTAGTTTATTTTGTAGTTGAACCTGATTGTAAAATGGGAGCTGGAGGATGAGAATAATAATGACATTTTCTGTATCGAGGTTCCTGTTTCTATTGTCAGCTAAATACTCAAAACAATACGATCTCTAAGGAAACATGTGTATGGTGTCATGAAACATATTTTTTTTCAACTTTTACTAACAAAAATCAACCATTTCAATTGCAGTAATAATATTTTTTGTTAAGGAATGTTTGTTAATTATATCCACAATTTGATACACTGTAAGAAAAAATAATTACAAATACAAGTGTTAAAACAGATATATTCATGTATTATCAATTTAAATTTTAACTTGAAGAACAAAATCAGGATAAACATACATGTAGTAGTCAGTAACAGAACTAGTCATGGGGAATTTTGAAGTTTAATAATATAATTTACCTTTTATGCTTAAAACATGTGTCTGTACAGTTTCTGTATGCTAATTGATAAGCAAGTTTGTAAATGTATGTAAGTGACTAGTCCAACATTCCAGTATATTGTAAATACTTTTTGAAATTAACATATTTGTGAGATTGTGTATTTGCTGTGTTATGAGTCTTTTTTGCAAAAACCATTTTGTTTATATCCTGCAAAGTATGTTATACCCTCTGTTTGGTTTGGTGTCACTTCAACAGATATGACTAAAACTTTGCACAGTTGTTAAGAAAAGAAATCATTTATATGTATTTTGTTTTACATGACAAGTACTAAGGATAGGTTATATATAGAATATAGGACTTTTTTATTTTGAGATCGATTTTATCACTTGTTTTGGTGAACCCGAAGGGTGAACCAAAAAACAAGTGATAAAGTCGATCTCAAAATCAAAAAGTCTTATATTCTCTTTATCGGTAATTAATTGTGACGTAACGTACTGACCCGATAATTTCGGTGATACACACCTGTTCGTGAGACAGACTTTATCAACCAGTACACATCAAAGGAAAAATGTACGAATTACCGATAAAAGAGTTTACATATAAGTTATGTTTATAGAATGATGAAGTATTAAAGTAGTTTTAAGTTTGAGAGTTGTTAGTAGCATTCTGTACTAAGTTCCAAAGACATTAGACTATTTTTATTTCAATTACTATTTTGATTGTAAAGGCATAATATTTGCATGGTATTACAGTACTTTTATACTGCCCTTTTCTGTCAAATGAATCAAAGATATATTTGTTCAAGGATTTGTATTTTACCTAATGACATTTATTATTTTTGTCTCTCAATTGTGTTGAAATATTTAAATTTTGTTTTGTTTTTATATTTGTTCACATACCTTTATTAGTGCTTGTTTTCACATTTTCATTTTTTTCTTAAGAAACTTAAAATCCTGTTGTTATGATCTGCTTTTTATTTTTCCACAAACGTACAACAAATATTTGTTTCTTTTTTTTAGATTTTTTTATACATACAATTTATCTCTATTCTTGATATTAAATACAAAAAAAATGTATCATACTTGTGATTTTTATGGCATCTGTCTTCCTCTAACCTTTTACGTAAGAATTAAAAAAAAATAGAACAATGGTAAAGCCATTTTAAATGGATTTTAATTGAGGAACTATAACAGATAGACCAATCTTATTAGTCTGATTTTTAGAAATATAAGTTCAATCAAAGTCTCCCTATGGTAGGTAATATGCTGCCCCTAATAGAGGTTATGTCTATTCTAAGAGCACACACCAACCATTTTTATACGACCGCAAAATTTTGCGATCGTATAATGTTATGGCGATGTCGTCGTCGTCGTCGTCGTCGTCGTCGTCGTTGTCGTCTGGGAACATTTGGTTTCCGTGCGATAACTTGAGTAATTGTTGACCAATTGTTTTAAAATTTTGATATGATGTTTGTAACCACTAAAGGAAGGTTGGTATTGTATTTGGGGTTTGTAGCCCCTACCGTTTTAGAAAAAAGGGCCAAAAGGGGCTAAAACGGGTGCATTGACAAAACTGTTGTAAAATGTTTGTTATTCATTCGATTTTGAAAATTCTTTTTTTAATGAATTCCTCATTAAATTCTGTCAACTAAATGTGTCAATGATTTTGATATTTATTGCACGGTTACATTGCTAAAGGGGGTCAAAAAGGGGCCACACCCCAAAAATCGACTTTTTTATTTGTGGTCCGATTTTCAAAATCTTTTTTTCATTGGAATCCTTGTGAAAATCCCTGCCTGCGTTTTTCAATCAGATTTGCAATATCTCTTACCGTTTTTGAGAAATTAGGGGTCAAAGGGGCCAAAAACGCCATTTTTAAAAGTTTGTCAATGCAAATAGTTTTATACCAAAAATCAAGTTGTAGTGGGCCTGCCAATTGATATGAAGTTTATATATGATGATTATATCCACTAAAGGAATCTTGGTTTTGTATTTGGGGTTTGTGGCCCCTATTGTTTTAGAAAAAAGGGCCAAAAAGGGCTAAAACGGATGTATTGACAAAACTGTTGTAGAATGTTTATTATTCATTAGATTTTGAAAATTCTTTCTTTGTTGAATTCATCATTAAATTCTGTCAACAAAATGTGTCAATGATTTTGATATGTTTTTCACCATTACATTGTTACAGGGGGCTAAAGACAGGCCACGCCCATAAAATCAACTTTTTTATTTGTGGTCCGATTTTCAAAATCTTTTTTTCATCGGATTCCATGTACACAATTTCCAATTATTTTTTATCGGATTAGCAATATCTTTTACCATTTTTGAGGAATTAGGGGTCAAAGGGCCAAAATTGTAAATTAATACATGTATAGAAATAAGGCGTTGATGTAAATATATTTGTCAAAAATGCATTTCTAAGCCCACTACAGGATGCATGTGTCAAAAAGCTTTGTAAGTCCACCATGGGCTTCATGTGACCAAAGCAATGGACTATCCATATTGGGCCTCCAACGTACAGGGTTCAACTTGTTGCGGTGGTATCATGCTGCGCTCGGCGTAGCTTTTTATTCATGCTTTTTGTTATAGAATTTGTTATAGAATGAAAACTATTGCTAGCTTTAATGTTTGACTCCAACCAATTGAGTCCAAGTCAGATGACCCATTTTATGGGTTATACCAGAAAAAGTCAAATATTTGTTTGGTCTTTTTGCTTAATATGAAATGAAAACTATTGCAAATAGAAAAAGTTGCATGCTTAATTATGTTATATTCAAGATGGTGTCCTTTTGGTTTATAAGATGACTCCTCTAAGGGTTATGCCCATCAAAAGGTTACAAATCTTTTACCTATGTTCATAATTACCATGTGTAAAGGATTCTCTGGAAAACATATATTTTTTGGCCGGATTTCACGGGTTATAAAATGGTGAATGGTGGGTGAGCGGGCAAGCAGGGAAAGTATTTTTGCAACAGTTTTCTCAGCAACTACTAACCACAGCCTCTTGATATTTGGTTTACAGCATTAGCATGGGCTCCCATAATGTGCGAATCAATTTCAGATCTGTCGCTCATCTACTTCCTGTTTACCGACTTAGTTAATTTTTTATATTAATGGTCAATAGAAGAAAAATTATGTAACACTTTTCTCAGCAACTACTGATCAGGGCCTCTTGATAATTATTTGGTATGCAGCATCATCATGGGCTAGCTCCTATAAAGTGGGATTCAATTTCAGGTCTGTCACCCATCTACTTCCTGTTAAATCCATTTCTGTCTTTGACCAATTTTTGAGAGAAAAAAAATTTATGTCATCGCAGGCACCTTTGAAAAGCTATTGCCATCTTTGGCGTCGTCGTTAACTTTTCTTTGAAAAGCTTCTCTTCCGAAACGACTGAAGGGATTGCTTTGAAACTTTGCACACTTCATCTATGGGATGTCCTCTACCAAGATTGCACAAATGGTGACCACCGTCCAAACAACATGGCTGCCGTCACTAAAAATAGACCAGGGGGGTCAGACTACTGTTTTTGGCTTGTAAATCAAAAAGTATAAAAGATATATGCAATCTGATGCCACGCTTCTCCTTCAGCATCAAAAGCTCTACTAAAGTCTTCATTGAGTCAAAGTTGTCAGATGACCCCTTATAGGAGTTACAGCCCTTTAAAATAGCATTTTTTCATGTTTTTAGCTCACCTGACCCGAAGGGTCATGTGAGCTATTGCTATCACTTTGCGTCCGTCGTCAGTTAGCTTTTTTCAAACATCTTCTTCTCTGAAACTGCTTGGCCAATTGCAGCCAAACTTGATATGGTTGTTCCTTAGGGTATTGTGCAAAAAGTTTGCGTTGGGATTTTTGATACGTCAAAAAACATGGCCGCTGTTACTAAAAATAGAACAGGGGGGTCAAACACAGTTTTTTGCAAATAACTCAAAAACGGTCACAGATATCAAAATTCTGGCATTGGGTAAAAGTGATCAGCACCTCAAGATCTACCTGCCCAGAAATTTTCAAAAAGATCCAATAACCGATGTAGGAGTTATTTCCCTTTTTCTGGATTTTTTCAAAATTTTGCACTTATTTAGCCCTATATCTTGAAAACTATACAAGATATTTTAAAAATTCAAATTGCATTTGATTGAGCACGTCAAGATCTACGTTTCATATAATTAGGTCAAAGCTGTAGAACCATTTCTTTTAGGAGTTATGGCCCTTAAAGCGTCAAAATTTACCATTTTTCATTACTTTTCCCCTGAATTTCAAAGATAAACTTTTCTGACACCATACATCCAACTTCAACCAAACTTGGCACAGTTGCTTAATAGCATAATTGCTACAGTTCTATCGTTCAGATTTTTGATTCGTCAAAAAATAAGGCCGCCATGGCTAAAAATAGAACATAGGGGTAAATTGCAGTTTTTTGCTAATTACTCAAAAATAGTTACAAATATCAAAATTTTGATGGGAGACAAAAGTGATCAGCATATTAAGATCTACCTGCTCTGAATTTTTTTTAGAAGATCCAACAATCGACATAGGAGTTATTGCCCTTTTTCTGGATTTTTTGAAAATTTTGTACTTATTTAGCCCTATATCTTGAAAACTATACAAGATATTTTAAAAATTCAAATTGCATATATATGATTAAGCTCTTCAAGATCTACATTTTATGTAATTAGGTCAAAGCTGTAGAACCATTTCTTTTAGGAGTTATGGCCCTTAAAGCGTCAAAATTTACCATTTTCCATTGTTTAATAGCTTATAAGCTACAACTCTATTGTCAGATTTTTTATTCGTAAAAAAACATGGCCACCATGGCTTAAATAGAACAGCATGTTAAGATTTACCTGTCCTGAAATTTCAAAAAAGATCTGACTGCTGATGTGGGAGTTATTGTTCTTTTTCCTAATTTTCGCCAAATTTGCACTTATTTAGCCCAATATCTTAAAAACTAACCAAGATATTTCAGAAATTTAAATCGCATATGGTTAAGCACAATAATATCTACAAATATATGTATCTGTGTAGTTCAGGTGAGCGATTCAGGCTCTTGGGAGCCTCTTGTTGGATTATAGAATGAAAACTATTACAGATAGAGAGAAAACATTGTTGCTTGTTAAAATGTTCAGCTCATTTAGCTCTACAAAAGTCTCCATAGGGTCGAAGTTGTCACTTGACCCCTTATAGGGGTTAAAGCCCCTTAAATAACGTTTTTTCATGTTTTTGGCCTATGGAATGAAAACTATAGCAGATAGAGAGAAGCTATTGGTTGCTTAAATGTTCAGCTTATTTAGGTCTACAAAAGTCTCCATAGGGTCGAAGTTGTCAGATGTCCCGTTATAGGGGTTACGGCCCCTAAAATAAGTTCTTTCATGTTATTGGCCTATAGAATGAAAACTATAGCAGATAGAGAGAAGCTGTTGCTTGCTTAAATGTTCAGTTCATTTAGGTTTACAAAAGGTTTCATTGGGTCAAAGTTGATCCCTAATAAGAGTTATGGCCATAAAATAACTTTTTTCATGATTTGGGCCTACGGCTACAGAATGAAAACTATAGTAGATAGAGAAAAGCTGTTACTTGCTCAAATGTTCAGCTCATTTAGCTCTAGAAAAGTCTTTATAGGGTCGACATCAAGACCAGGTGAGCGATTCAGGCTCCTGGGAGCCTCTTGTTTGCCCAATAGAATGAAAACCCTTTTCTTTAAATTGAATATCTCTATATAAAAGCATAGAAAATTTTTTTTTCGTAACAAGTCAGATGCGCTATGGTTTTGTGCAAGAACTAGGCCAAGTAATTGTTATGAAGTTTTATTAAGATGTTACTAACCACTAAAGGAAGGTTCCTATTGCATTTGAGGTTTGTGGATGTGTATTGGCAAACCTTCCGCAGAATGTTTATTTTTGATCAGATTTTAAAAATCCCTTTTTATTGTATTCCTCAACAAAATCTATCAACCAACTGTTTTAAGGTTTTTGATATGTTTTGTACCATAATATTTTTCTATTGGGGAGGGGGTGTTCAAAGATGGGCCAGGCGAAAAAAAAACCTTTTTATAGATCTTTATTTGTAGTCCGATTTTCGAAATCTTGTTTCATTCGAATCCTGTGAATATACCTAGCTGTATTTTTTTACCTGATTTTCAATATATCTTACTGCTTACTATTTTGGAGAATATACGGGTCAAAGGGGCCAAACAAACGCCTACTATACAAGTTTGCCTTAATTATATTGATATAAATATATCAAATATTCATTTTTCAAAAGTCCACCACAGAATTCATGTATCAAAAAGCTTTGTGAGTCCACCAATTGTCCATGGGCTGCATGTGTCCAAAGCAATTGACTATCCACATTGAGTCCCCAACGTAAAGGGTTCATTATCCTGTTATTATTGCCCTATAAAATGAAATCTTTTGCAGATGGAGAAAAGCTGTTGCTTGCTTTTACCTTCAGCTCATTGAATTTTATAAAAATCCTTAATGGGTCAAAGTTGTCAGATGCCCCCTTATAGGGGTTATGACCCTTTAAGGAGGCATAGAGGCACCAATGGGACATTCGAGTGTCAAAAGTCGGAAAAAGCAACGACAAAACCGGTCACAAAACACAGAATCAACCGAACGGAAATCAACAACGCGAACTCAAGTCGTAACATGAGTGAACATAAAGTTAGAAAATAACATTTTTTTTTAACATGTTCTTGTCCTATAGAATTAATACTATTTCAGATTGAAATGCTGTTGCTTGCTTCAACCACAATGAGCTCTACAAATGTCTCCATTGGGTAAAAGATATCAAATGACCCTTTAAAGGGTTTACGGCCCTTTAAAGTGAAACATTATTTTTCTATGCTTTTGTCCTAGAAAATGAAAACAAATGAGATAGAGAAATTCTTTTGCTTGCTTCAATCATCAGCTCATTGAGCTCTATACAAAATTCTCCATTGGGTAAAAGATGTTAGATAACCACTTATAGGGGTAACGGACCTTTAAAATTAACAAGAGGCTCCCAGGAGCCTGAATCGCTAACCTGATCTCTGTACTTAAGCCTCTTACCTAGTGGGCAATATGGTCTACACGTACTTGGTAAGTTACATAAGAGAAACTTATTAGGATAGAAAACACTCTTAAGATCAAGAACACAAAGTTACAAAGCTTTCCATTAGAAAAAAAAAACCAAACAAGTTAAAATTGATTGAAAACGGGAATAACTCTTAAAAGGTTGATCTGACAATTTTGATCATGAAATCATTTTTGAAGATCTCATTGAGCTGAACAATATTGCAATGCTAATTTTACCTCTAGCACTTACAGTTTTCAAGATAAAGTCCAAAAACTGTGAAAATGGTCAATTCTAACGATTTAGGGAAAATAACTCAAATGAGGAGTTGTCCCATAACTTTGACTCAATGGAGAGTTTTGTAGAGAGATATTGATGCTGAAGAGGGTAGGTTGCTTCGGATTTTCTCTACCTCTTATACTTTTTGAGCTATAAGCTAATAACTATGGTCTGACCCATCAATTCTATTTTTAGTAACGGCGGCCATGTTGGTTTGTCGGCATGCCTTGATAGAAGACACCCTTACAAATCAAGTGTACAAAGTTTCAGAGCAATCCCTCCAGAGGTTTCAGAGAAGAAGATTTTTTGAAGAAAAGTTAACAGACGGACGGACGACGGACGCTTAACGATGACAATAGCTAAAAACTAGCATTTTCTTCATGTTTTAGAACATACAATGAAAAGTGTTGCAGAAAGAGAAAAGCAATAGTTTGCTTAAACCTTCAGTGTATTAAGCGCTACATAAGGTCCAAGTTGTCAGGTGGCCCCTTATATGGGTATTATAGCTAATAGAAGAGACCCATTATTTAGCTTAAAGACCAGACAAGCGATTCGGGCTCCTGTGAGCATTTTGTTTTATTTTTGTTTTTAATTGTTTATTTCTCAGAAGTTATAAATCTTATCTTCATGGAATTTTGTTCACAAATACACCAAGACAAGTACTTTAGCTGTGAAACAAATAAGAACAGTTTTTTTTTCAAATATAATCCAGTTTATAAACATCTGTGTTGTCTATGAAACATATATTTGTTTGTTTCATGGTCTTTTCAATGGGACTTATTCTCTTTAGAGGGTTTTTATCTCGTAAGATAGCCCTGTACATGCAAGAGGTATGGAGTTATGTAAGGTCAATTTGAAATCAAAAGGGTTTTTTTGTAGACAGCATTAGAAGTTCCGTCTAATTCTTCTTTGTCTGAGTCATGAACAGGTTTGATACAAAACTATTGTTCAAATACAGTGATGTTTCAGGTTAAAAGTGGTTTTAAGTTTCCCTTCACACGTATCAACAACTGAAGTAGTAATATAAAAAGATACCAGTCCTACCTTTCAGAAAAAGTGACTGAGATTAGAATTCAAGTCTAACGGGACAGTTTACAGACCTGTGTTTAAGTAGGTTACTTAAGACGCAAGGAATCGACTTTTCTAGAATTTTTAATCGTTAGCTCACTTCGAAACGAGCTGGCTTGTCACCTGGGCAGTCAGGGTTTGATCCCCGGTGGTGGTGATATTGAATCGTGCTCTTCAGTAAGACAGGCATGAAATTTCATTATGGCAAGCCAAACTGGACAAAACTCAATATTTTTATATACAGGTCTATGTATACATGCATCATTCGATTTTTCTGCCGCCGGCATATTAATTAATCATTTATTTGTAATAATAAATGAATCATTAATATAAAACTAAATAAAAAAATATTAAATGAATTATTAATATACATAAATGCATTATTTAAATAAATATTTGCTTATATTAGTAAATGAATTATTAATAAATATTATGTTTGGTCCACTCTGAGATAATTGATATAATTTTCTCAGGTCCACTTTAGCTTGCATGAAGTTGCATGATGACTCCTGTAAAATTGTTCAGCAAATTTATGTATTAAATGAGATAAAAAAATGATTCTAGATGAAAAGAGATGGAATAAGTGAAGCTGACACATCCCTCATATAAAATCAGCAGCAATTTGAAATTCACAATTGCAGAGTTGAAAACATATTGCTCCCCTTATTGAATATATTTACCAATGGACTTTTTTATCCGCCTCTGAAGTTGGCTTAATATTTTTCACTGCAATTTTGTTTTCATTTATATGATAAGGCAATTATAAAGAAAATTTGTTATGTGATTCTTGGAGCCTCATGTTTTTCAAAATTTCCGGATACTAATCGTTCTCGAATCGGTAACCAATTCCGATTTTATGATTTGAAGAAGAATTGTCTCCCTTTCCAAAATATTTTAGGATTTGAGAAACGGAAAAATAAATCATTTGAGCATGTCATTAGAAGAACTAGAGCAGGTGAAAATGATTTAAGAACCATTATTTTGAAGCTTCCAATTATATTACATTAGAGAATATGTAAACTTTAAGAAAAAGAGGAGTTTATTCATGTAGCCTTCCGACACAGGCAGTGGCAATTGTTTCATGAAAAAAATATAAGCTACATTGTATTGGGCTCCTTTATTGTATGTGCTCCGCTTTTTTGCTTGTATTTTAGCCCTGTGTTATGTGTTTGACAACCTATTTGTCGTGCATAATCATCTTTTGTTATTCAAAATTTGGAAGTGTTGAAATCAGTTTATATTCTCAAAAACTAAAAAAAAATCAAAAGGATTTGATTGAATTTCACAATTATTCAAATTCATTTTGCGATGTTTTGTGATTCGCCGATTCGCCATTTTTTGTATCTTGTGTTTTATTTTCAGCATTTTTTTAGCATGTGTTTTCGTGTTGCCCCGGGTCCCCCTTTGCCACCCTCATAATCTGCTACAACTGGGCACAAGCATCTGTAGAAACGATAACATACCCTCACTCAGTTACCCTCCATTCAGATTCTGATTGGCACCCATTGCTTTCAATAGGGCATGGCAATACCAATAATTGGCGGTGCGGCGGACTAAAACATACTTCTGACTTCAAGATACAATTTATGATCCAGACCCTCTGTAACTTGCTTAGTACATGTATATGTTAGTTTACACCATAATCTATGATTAAATTAACTTTTGAAGATTTAATTAATTCAGAATTCTTTATCTTAAACTTCATAAAATTCAACGTAAAAGTGAAAATATCTTAATTTTACAATATACATGTATGGAGAAGTTTAGCAAGTCAGATGATTGAAATGGTCCTCAAACACATTGTTTCACATGAAAATATGACAAAAATTTAAGTGTGTAATAAAGTAATAAAAGTAAGTTGTTTTGCTCTGTTGAGATCAATGGGCGGGAAATCGTTATCCCCACAGAGAGAATATTATACAGGGTTATGTCATAGATAATTAGGGAATATTTTCTATTTTCCTCCTCACCTAAACAGAGTATACAAGTCTAGGAATATCATAAGATAGAGATCATTTTTATGTCACCTGCAACGTGTTGCAAAGCGACATATAGGGGTTACTTTGACACTATCTGTCGTCTTGCATTGTGCTGCATCTGCCTCCTGCTACATCACAAAAATTTTCGTCACATTTTTCTGGGGCAACTACATGTCACAGCCTCTTGATATTTGGCATGTAGCTTCCTCTATAGTAAATATGGTGTAAAGCAATTTTATGCCTGTATATAATCTACTTCCTGTTTACCACATGTTTTCAGAGGTAGGCAACATATGTCTTGCATGGAAGACTGCCATTCTAGTTAATAATATGAGAACAGCATAGCCATTAAAGCTCACAAAGATACAAAACATTTATTACGCAAAATTAAATTAACACCATGGAAAGGGATAATTTGGACTGATAGGACAACATAATAAAGAATGATTTGATAGTTTTTCACACAATTTTTCTGTGAATGCAGACTTTTCTGAAAACTTTTGGAAAAAACTGAATGAGCAATGTACAGTACAATTTTTCTTCCATATTAAATTTCCAGTCTCATTCAATTTGGCAGACTATCTGTTACTTGTTGAATCATATTTAAACCATGATAAAATGACACAATATTTGTTATCTTTTCAAGGAGCCCTTTGATGCTCACGAGTTCGTGGAAAGACTAGCATGGAGGACCATTGGAATGAGAGGAAATCAAACACAGTTTGATCCTATGGTGTTACATGGAGCTTTTGAAAAAATGATAAAAGATCTTGAAGCTAAGAATTCACAGATTGAAAAGAAAATAGAAAAACTAGAAGATAATTGTAAAGACGAAGAAAAAAGACACTGGCAACGAGTAGCAGAACTTCAAAAGAAAAATCAGGTATGTGTTATTTTATTTCCCAGCTTTTTATCGTGCTTCAGCACTGTAATGAGTACATGTATGTGTGTGCAATTGTTTGTATGTTAACACTGCCAATAAAATCAATTGTTTTTGCTTATTAAATTACTTTTTGTTGCTTTAAGAATAAAGAATGTTTAAGAGGTTGCAATTTAAGAAAGCTAATAAGTTCTAAATTGGCATTGAATTCTCAAAGTTAATGATTCTAACAAGACAATAATAAAAGAAAGGATAGATTGATAAGCAGTACTGTTTTCTGTTTAGTTTAGTCAAAACTGATAAAGAAAGACACAACAAAAACTAAAATTTAAATTTCAACCCAAAACTTCTAATTGTAATTCTGTTTTTTTGTTCTAAAATTCTTTAAAAAAAACCATTTAATCTGGTTTATTATTATTTTCAGTCCACATATTCACATTTCCAAATTCTGGATGAAAAGATAAACCTTGTAGCCACAAAAGTGGTCCATTTAGGAGATCAGCTAGAGGGAGTCAACAACCCAAGGGCAAAAGCTGTAGAGGCAAGGAAATTGATGAATTACATGTCCGAGTTTCTGTCTGATGGCCCTCCAAAGTCTGATCTATTTACAGACCCAGTCAAGGTTAGTCAAATTATAAACTACATTTTTTAAGTCCTCTAAAATCTGATATGTTCCAACACTCAGTCAAAGCAAGTAAAGTTAAAAGACTTTTATGTAAGTTACTAACAAATCAATGATAAAAAGTAAAGATGTAATGTCCATAATGAATACAATAGCATACAAAAACCAGTGGATAATACAATTATGCTACTATTATGTTTATGGGTAATTACTGTCCAAAAAAAATTTCTGGTGAAGAATGTAACCAAATGCAACTTTTAAGTGATTTCATTTAAGTCATTCTGGTCTCTAAGTATTTGGTTTGGTGCTTGTTTTGTTGTTGTTGTTTTTTTTGCATCATCTTACGATTTGCAATTGTTAAAAAAAAATTAAAAGTTGGGCAGTTACTATTGGAAAATTATTTTTGAAAGTATGTGCATGACATGAGTTTTAGAAAGCCAAATAAGATTTTTTTTTCATTTTAGCTGGAGCAAGCTGCAGATATCATTCAGAAGCTTTACCATGTAGCCCTAGAATTACCATCAAATGAAAGGTAGGTTTTAGTTATCCTTGTTAAAATTAGAGATTTTCTTTAAAATATCTGATTGAAAAAGCTTGAATGTGTTAGTTGAATAGCAGTACTCATGATGAAAAAGAGTTTATTAGCTTACATTTATAATCTCTCTTTAAGGTTGTGTAGTTTTCTTCTAAGAAATGCCCCAATCCTTTCACCAATCATAATCCTTAATGATTTTTATATTTTTCAGGTTTGACAATGCAAGAAAGAAAATTTGGGGTATGTTGATACTTATATCCAGTTCACTAGTACTTCTATTTTTAACATGAAAATAAAGTATAAACTACATGTGTATAGTAACATGGCTTGATATGAATTTTTTTATGTGCTTACAAAAAATATTGCAGTATCTATTTCAATTATTGCATATTCACAAGTTCTTGATATTACTTCAAAAAACTACATGTAACTTTACATAGATTAATAGAGCAATAACAACAAGATATTGATTATAAGTGTGCACACAAAGTCACACCCATATATATCTTTTCATGTATTGGAATATTTAATTTTTATTCAACCGCAAAAAAAATATGGTATGATACTGTCGTCGTTGTTGTCATTGTCTGAAAACTTAAGTGTTCCTTCAATAACTTTAATTTTAATTTTAAATAATTTTGAATGCACACATGTTTTTTTAGTTTCTTTCCCAAAAAAAAGAACACCAAAAAAGAATAACACAACTTTAAAGATAAAGATTTAAGTTATTTATTTTCAAATATTAATATGGAATCAATTATACCACCAATATATTGTAACTTTCAATATTGCAAACATTTATTGTTGAACATTTTAGATAAATACAACAGTGTTGAAAATGAGTTGATAAAAGAATTTAGAAAAGCTCACACTGAAGGAGATCGAAAGAAAATGAAAAGAGTAGCCATTGTATTATCTAACTTTAAGGTAATATATATAGGCCAACTGTTTCATATAGCATTTCCAAAATTCAGGTAAATGATCCATATTTGCACAACTATAAGCCTGTCATTTTATTTGTATTAATCAATTAACAATACAAAGACAACAAATTAACAACAAACTTTTTCATTTTTGAAATTCTTTATTTTATTGTTATATGTTCTTCATATTGTAGTATACCTCCAAGGGTTAGCCTGGATTTGACAACTTTTTGATGCCCCTTTGGAAGATTTTGTAGTACTCATAGATCGTTTTACCCCTGTTAATTGTAGTAGATTTTTGTGTTTCATTTTTGTCAGTCTTTGACCCCCCTTTTCTCTTGTTTTAGTGTAACCCTAGTGGATTTTAGGTATTAAAAGCTATATGCTTACATTCCCCTCATCCAAGGCTAACCAATTCCTTTATACAGGTGCCATATATATTGTACTTTTACTAGAAAGTGTTGCAACAAGTGGTTGAAACTCGCTACTTTCATTTTTGTCAGCGTTCATAGAAACACCGGAAGTTTACAAAATAATCTTTAACTTTGGCACGTTTTTACATTTTTTAAGAGTGAAATAATATTTCCGAGTCTTTATAAGACAAATTGGCCTTCCAGAATTTATGTAGATTTTTACATAATTCATATTTAACCACTGTGCTAACTTTGTTCTACGGAACTATTTTTATGTGTAGGGATTCATGTACATTCCATTTAAATCAAGTTAGTCGGCTGACGCATAATCGATGACTCATCACTGATAGAAGTTTTTATGCCGGGAAATTTAAATTATAAGTTTCTTTTATTATTGTAATCGTATTTTTAGACTGCCGGCAAAGTAAATAAATGGATTGTGAATGTTATAAGCTTAAGTAAGGGGGCTGCCGGCCGAGTAGGGATTTGCCGGCTTTTCCTGGCCCTATATAAGGCGGGAAGCACTTCAAGATGGCATATCGCATCTGACGCTCAAGCTGTTACCATCGCAGAAACCAAATAAACCAACTTTGCTAATAAGCCTTAAGACAGGTACCAGTCCCGATAGTTTTAAGAAGAATATTTAGAGAATAATACCAATAGTAATTTAAAGAAAGAATAGTCCAACAATATAATTTATACAAAGCCATATTGAATATATTCCATTTCCAATTGAAAGTCAGTCAACCAAAGAAAGATGTCCATTGTTTACTTCCGTTTTGAATATACCAAATTTTGCCTTAAGATTATAAAAAAGAATTAAAGAGAAACGTACCTTATAGAAAGAATTTAACGAAACTGTCAGATGATGCGATGTCCCACCACACCGACGAACCGCCTTATATAAGCAGCACTGGTTTTATTGGGGAAAAGGAAGGCCAACATCCTGCATTTTTATTGTTACAATATTTGATTGCTGTTGAATAACGTTGTACTACTACTAATTAAATGAACTCATTTATACAATACAAATATTTATTGAAGAGAATCTTTATTTATTGCCCCTACTGAAGACCAGTTGAAGAAGACCACCCGTCCGTCTATTACACACTGGTGTCAGAAGTGGGATTTTTATACATTTTAAAAGTCCTAGGATACGATCTCACGTTTTTCAGAATTTAACTTTTGCAAATTTACGGAACCTTGGTGTGGTGGAATATATTACCTTTACATGTATTAACGTTTTTGTTTATTGAATTTAAAGACTGTCTGTAACTGTTCAGCTAGCTGTTTGAAAGATACAATGGCAGAATCCCCGGATAGAGAAATAGTTTTCCGACGGAACCAAGAAGAACCTGACGTCGCAGAACAAAATAACTTTGAAGATGCCAATGAGACGCTAGACGAAGACGATCAAGCAAGACGAGACAGGGGTGACGGAGATGTCCGTGCACACCCACCAAACAGGCGTTATAGAGATGGTCAAGGCGACGCTGGTACGATGATGCCCTACAAGCTGTCTGTTAAACCAGAGACATACGACGGAGTTGAGGATTGGGAGGAGTACATATCTCACTTCGAGATTTGTGCTGAACTTGGCAGATGGACGGACCACGAGAAACTTTTGGCACTGGGAATGGCACTGAAGGGACCGGCAAGAACATTTTACATTAGCCTATCAGCAGCAGATAGACGAACTTACGATGCCTTAGTTCAAAGACTTGGTCAAAGATTCGGGAGCACACGACAGAGAAGTAGATGGCTGTCCAGACTAGAAAGCAGGAAAAGAGGTCAAAGTGAATCCATTGCAGTCCTAGCTGACGACTTAAGACAAATGGCACAGAGGGCGTACTCAGACCTAGACGCTAGAGCACAAGAAGTATTGGCATTGAATCAGCTATATAAAAGCGTATCACCAGAGATAAAGTACCAGTGTACTAACCAGGGCTGTGAAACTGTTACAGACGCTGTAGAAGTTATTGAAAGATACGAAGCTATTGTTGGGGACAGCTCAGAAAAGAGAAGATCCAATATAAGGATGGTGACGGACGGAGGTTCCACAGAAAACAGTCCCATGAAGACGGGAAATGAAAGCAACATGACAGATACGCTAGACAAATTGACCAGATTAGTTGACCGCCTAGATGATAGAAACAGTCAGACGAATAGAGGGTATAGCAAACCAGGTGCCAACAATCGGAATTTTAGGAAGCCTCTCGCCTGTCATTTCTGTGGAAAGACAGACCACCTAATAAAGAATTGCACAGCATACTCCAAATGCAAAGAAGACTTTAGGGCACAACAGCAGGCACAAACACAACCCCAGACGGACGCTAAACAGAAAAACAACAGCTCCGCATCCGCATCGTTTTCAAGAAACCAGGGAAACTTCAACTCCCCACTGGATCTATAGACCGGGAATCAGTGGGTGCTTTACGGTCAGAATATTTAAGGATAGGACAAATGGGCAACAATGGTGGAATTTACGATAATGGACTTTATACTAAAGGTTTTATAGATACTTTTCCATTAGATATTTTAGTAGATAATGGGTCGACTTCGACTTTACTCAGTTTTAAAGTTTATGAAAGGTTATTAGAAGCATATGGTTTTCAAACCAATTTAGAACAAGTACAATACAAACTGTATGACGTAAATGGCAACGAATTGGAGCTACACGGATTGCTACGTACAGAAGTTTTTCTTGGGGACACACCTTTCCAGCTTACTTTCCTAGTATGCAGTATAGACATAGATGCAATACTAGGCCAAGATTTCCTGATTGAACATGTAAACAAAATAGACTACAAAAAGCAGTCCCTC
This sequence comes from Arcuatula senhousia, assembly GCA_963971305.1. Classification (NCBI taxonomy): domain Eukaryota; kingdom Metazoa; phylum Mollusca; class Bivalvia; order Mytilida; family Mytilidae; genus Arcuatula; species Arcuatula senhousia. Next base: position 56,253,274 of record OZ020304.1, read on the forward strand.
ATCACTGAAGAAGGCGAGATAAAATGCTGGATTGGTGGACAAGCAAATGTCAAGTGCAGAGTTATAGCAAAGGAAACAATAACTATTCCCGAGAGAAGTAGAATGTTTATTCCAGTAACTGTCCAGGACAAAGAACATCTTGGTACATGGGGCCTGTTTGACATAGAAAAGAACCAAAACATAGAAGAAAAAGTATACGCCACTAGAGGAATCATAGACCCAAACCAAGAGAACCTGAAGATCCAAGTAATAAACTTGAATGATAGACCAGTAACCATACATGCAAACAAGAATCTAGGGGTATGCGAAACTTACTTTGAGCAAGAACAATCAATTACAACTCGATGCTGTAGAATACAGCCCGAAACTCTAACAGCAGCAACAGTACCCGACCATCTTGAAGATCTTTATAACAGAAGTACAGAACACCTCCAAGAGGAAGACAAGCCAAAGGTGGCAAAGCTTCTTATACAATATCAGGATGTCTTTTCTAAATCAACGGACGACCTTGGTAGAACAGACAGGGTACAGCATCGAATCAACACAGGATCTGCTGCTCCCATACGACAACCACCAAGACGACTACCGCTTGGTAAGAGAGAAATTGAGAAAGAAGAAATAAACAAACTCTTGAACCGAGGTGTGATAGAGCCTTCAAGCAGTCCCTGGTCCTCTGCCGTAGTCCTCGTGGCCAAAAAGGACGGTTCAACTCGTTTTTGCGTGGACTACCGTGCTCTCAATAAAGTTATTACGCACGACGCCTACCCTCTGCCACGTGTAGATGAATGTCTGGACTCGCTGAATGGCTCCGAATGGTATAGTTGCCTAGATCTCAATCAGGGATTTTTCCAGATAGGTCTAGATCCAAGAGACCGTGAAAAGACAGCATTTTCAACAAGCCAAGGCCTTTACCAATTCACAGTAACCCCGTTTGGTCTAGCAACCAGCCCATCTGTTTTTGAGCGACTGATGGAAGATGTCCTTAGAGGTTTACAATGGATCGAATGCCTTCTTTACATGGATGACATTATAGTACCGGCACCATCAGTAGACGAAGAACTGACTAGACTAGAGCATGTTTTTAACAGACTAAGAGAGGCTAACCTCAAGCTGAAACCCTCCAAATGCATACTTTTCCAGAAATCTGTTAAGTTTCTGGGACACGTGGTATCAGCCGAAGGAATAAGCACAGATCCAGACAAAATATCTGCTATTCAGCAATGGACCACTCCAAAGAATGTGAAAGAAGTCAAAAGCTTCCTTGGACTATGCGGGTATTACAGAAGACATGTAAAAGGGTTTGCCGACATTGCAAGGCCATTGCACAAGGCATGTAAAGGAAAGAAATTGGTTTGGACAGATGACTGTGATAAAGCTTTCCAAAGGCTTAAAGAGGCCATGACAAATCCACCAGTGCTTACCTACCCACAGAATGGTAAAGAGTTCATACTCGACACAGACGCCAGCAATGTAGCTGTTGGAGCCATTCTTTCCCATGAAATAGATGGAAGAGAACGAGTCATTGCCTATATGAGCAAAGCACTTAACAAGCATGAAGAATCCTACTGTACAACTAGAAAAGAGCTTCTAGCAGTTGTAATAGCACTCAAAACGTTCCATCACTACCTGTATGGACAGACAATACATCTTAGAACAGACAATGCTGCCGTTAGCTGGTTAAAGAACCTGAAGAATCCGTCTGGACAAGTTGCCAGATGGCTCCAAATACTTGGAAATTACAATATGAGGGTCTCCCATCGCAGTGGAAAGAAGCACAGTAATGCTGATGCTCTTAGCAGAGCACCTTGTAAAGTTTGCAGACGACAAGAACAGAGCGCAGTGGAAAATCCTTATATAGAAAGGGAGAAACAGGATCACCTTGTCGAACACCGTAAGGAAGATGAAATCACAGACACTCCAGATGGACATGAAAGAGATGAATATGAATCGAAAGGAATCCAAACCAGCTCAGAGTTAACGTTAGAACCTACTTCCAAACCAGACACAGATGCTAAGCAAATATCAAGGGCGATAACCCGGAGTCAGCAGGCAAAGGACAGGAATAGCCATCTATTAGTTGGATGGGAACAAATGCAAATAAGACAAGAGCAACTTTCAGATGATACTATTTCCATGATAATGGATCTAAAAGAGCAGAATAAAGAAAGACCAGCTTGGGAACAGATATCAGAAAGAGGTGCCCCATTAAAGACTCTCTGGACACAGTGGGACAGACTAGAACTCCAGAATGGAATGCTTTACAGGAGATGGGAACATGACGAAGGAAGAGAAATCACCCTACAGCTCATTGTACCAACAACAAAGCGGTTAGAAGTACTGAAATTTTGCCATGACATACCAACAGCTGGTCATCTAGGTGTAGAGAAGACTGTTGCAAGAATAAAAGAAAACTTCTATTGGCCAAACATGAAAGAGTTTGTGCAAGACTACTGCAGGAAATGTGACCTCTGTTTCGCCCGAAAACCAAAGAATACAAAAGTGATAGCCCCACTCACCCAATACTTGGTCGGAGAACCTATGGAAAGAGTAGCGATAGACATCCTAGGGCCACTTCCACTTACAAGGAGACGAAACAAGTACATACTGGTTATTATGGATATGTTCACAAAGTGGACGGAAGCTGTTCCCATTCCCATGCAAGACAGTCATGTGGTAGCCACCGCTTTAATTGATAATTTCATAACTAAATTCGGGACTCCACTCCAGATCCACACAGACAAGGGTACCAACTTCGAGTCCGAGCTCTTCAAGAAGGTGTGCGACTTGCTTGGCATAGACAAAACCAGAACGACTAGCTATAGGCCACAGTCCAATGGGGCAGTGGAGAGATATAACAGAACACTTTTGACAATGTTAACAATGTATTGTGAAAAACAACAAAATCTCTGGGATGAATATCTTCAGCAAGTTATGATGGCATATCGTTCATCAGTTCACAAAAGTACGTCTAAGACACCAAACTCCATGGTATTTGGTAGGGAAATCACCATGCCACTTCAAGCAGTAATCAGTGTTCCAGAAGAATTAGATTCTAATTACCAACTCACAGAGGCAGATCAGTATATCTCTAATCTGAAAAAGAAATTACAAAGTAACCATGAAATTGCAAGGAAATGTCTAAAACAGTCGTCGACTTATCAGAAGCGTCATTATGATTTGAAAGCAAAGAAACGCTCATTAAAACCAGGACAGCATGTTTGGATATATGAACCTGGGCGTAAGATTGGAGTTTGTACGAAATTAACATCACCATGGAAAGGACCATTTGTTATTGAAAAGAAGATAGATGATGTCACTTACCGAGTTAAGAGGTCCGCGCGTAAACCATCCAGAGTATACCATGTTGACAAATTAGCGTTGTATGCAGGAAGACAGATCCCTTCGTGGACAGTACGTTATATGAGAAACATAAGACATTGCATAGACACAGATGGGAGTCTATGCCAGTAAAGTTCCAGTCAATAATTTAGTAGAATAGCCGGCGACATTTTTGGAATTTGAGGCTGGCCTGATCACCCAGCGGTCAAATCACAGTAGTCAGGAAAAGTAGATTTCTGACTGAAGACAGATTGGAAACTTTAAAATGTATTTTTGTTGAAGTTGTTTCTATGCATGACGTTTTTGGTCCAGCAGGATGATGGCCTTCCAGGGAGAAATTGAAATTAAAACAGAAAATGCAATTTGGCAAGCTAATTATAAAGGTTCAGTGTGGTGGGACATCTAACTACGTGTATAATTTTGATAGCATAACTCAAAAGACGCTCCTTTTTCAGGATGTCCTCAGTTGTTTCCATGAAGTGCTGGATATGCCCGGACACCTTCGGGACCAATAAGGAACTTAAGAACCATGCCTCCTCTAAACACTCTGCCATGAGGGTTGTATGTCCCTGGTGTTTCGAAGACGAAAATACATATAGATCTACTGCTGAGCTGCTGAAACATGTTGACAAACGCCACCACTACGTGGAAGATGACCTTAAGAGAGGGGAGTTCTTCTCGGAGAGAAACGGCTTCTGGTTGGCCATCAAGCCAGAAGACTATAAGAGGATTGTACCAAATGTCACCTTGAAGGATAGCACGCTGGCTATAAAGTCAAGATCATTTGTAGAACGCTGGCTGACAAAGATAAGGAAGACCCCATCAAGATCAAAGGGACAGTGGCACCAAGGCTGGGGATTACTTGAACTCACCAATACGTATAGTCCTTCGAAACCCCAAATCCCAGTGGCAAAAATCAAGCTGATTAACATAGAGATGAGTTCCATAGGTACCACAGCCTATCTCAAAGACGAGGGAGCCACCATTGGTGACGTTTGGTACAAGGCCATCATGACCCCTGAAATACTTATGGACAGAAAAGCAGCAGACGCACTCCTAAGAAGGATGTCTACCCTGATGTCGCCTAGAGCCTTCCCAGACAACTTCAATACGCTAGTTAGTGACGTCCACGGGATCACCGCTGCCGTATCTAAAGAATTGGGCATCCCAGACAAATTCATCAAGAAGATCTACCGACAGATTGTGACATTTAACATAGTAGCCAAGAAGAGGAAGTTGGACAAGCTCGCCGAAGAACTAGGTGTTATAGATGATGTAGAGATAAAGGAGCCCACAGAAAAACTCAAGGTTGTCAGGATGATATCACCACTCAAGTCAAGTGCGAAGACAAAGAAGACAGAAAAGGAAAAACCTAAAGAACAGACTAAGATGCAAACTGAAGGGCCAATTACACCTGGAACCTCCAGCAGGACTTCACAAGAAGCTAAACAGCCAGAAGAAAAAGCCAGTAAACAAGACCATGAAGTACGTGAGGAGAGCATCGGTCAAGACCAGCTGAGTAATGAACCACCTTGTCACGAGCAGACAGAGACCATCGAAGAAGAGGTACCACCATTGGAAAGAACACCGCTAGAACAGAACCAGCTAGAAGAAACTGCTAGTAATAACCACCAAGATAGAAACCACCTAAGTGAAGGAGATGCAATAGAGGCAGACAGAGTGACTAGCAGTCATGTCCCACTAACGCCAGAAGTCATAATCCTCCAGCAGCCAGAAGAAATTGAGGTTGACACCACCCTTCAACAGCCATCATTAACTTTAGAGGATCGGGCACGGAACATCTTGAGCAGTGGGGTGATGCCCCTCGTACCCCCTGCAAGACGAGAGTGGGCCAATGTAGAGCCGGTGGAGCTCCTGCGGAAAGAGGAACTTACCATCACGTGGCCACCTTTGAACTGGAAGGACTACAAGGAAGAGGAGAAACTGACCTCCTGGATGTTCACATCAATGGCAATAGAGGCCCATAGAGGTACCAGTATAGTCACCGATAAAACAGAAATCCTCGACAAATATGCCTTCCTTGCATTACCAGGAACACCCATTGACAAGACTGAGAAAGCCAACCCTATGATAGACGTCCGGCTCACCAATTACAACCTTTTAAGAGACATTTGTCAAGGAAAGATGCCAACACGAATAGCAGAGCCTATCGTATCAGTATTAGAAGCCGCCGTGAAGGGAGCAGATGATACCACCCAAGCCATACTTGCCCGCATAAAACATGTCCCACTCAGACTGAACACTTCAACAGACACCAGCTGAACAGAAAACAGACTTTCATGACATTTTTACTTTTGCATGATGTTATTGTTACATTCAAATTAATTTCAAGTCTATGACTTTAAAGTGCAGAATTATCCTGAATCACTTTTTTGAATTCAGGAGAATTCAGTGCTTAAGGTAGGGAGGGTGTAGTATACCTCCAAGGGTTAGCCTGGATTTGACAACTTTTTGATGCCCCTTTGGAAGATTTTGTAGTACTCATAGATCGTTTTACCCCTGTTAATTGTAGTAGATTTTTGTGTTTCATTTTTGTCAGTCTTTGACCCCCCTTTTCTCTTGTTTTAGTGTAACCCTAGTGGATTTTAGGTATTAAAAGCTATATGCTTACATTCCCCTCATCCAAGGCTAACCAATTCCTTTATACAGGTGCCATATATATTGTACTTTTACTAGAAAGTGTTGCAACAAGTGGTTGAAACTCGCTACTTTCATTTTTGTCAGCGTTCATAGAAACACCGGAAGTTTACAAAATAATCTTTAACTTTGGCACGTTTTTACATTTTTTAAGAGTGAAATAATATTTCCGAGTCTTTATAAGACAAATTGGCCTTCCAGAATTTATGTAGATTTTTACATAATTCATATTTAACCACTGTGCTAACTTTGTTCTACGGAACTATTTTTATGTGTAGGGATTCATGTACATTCCATTTAAATCAAGTTAGTCGGCTGACGCATAATCGATGACTCATCACTGATAGAAGTTTTTATGCCGGGAAATTTAAATTATAAGTTTCTTTTATTATTGTAATCGTATTTTTAGACTGCCGGCAAAGTAAATAAATGGATTGTGAATGTTATAAGCTTAAGTAAGGGGGCTGCCGGCCGAGTAGGGATTTGCCGGCTTTTCCTGGCCCTATATAAGGCGGGAAGCACTTCAAGATGGCATATCGCATCTGACGCTCAAGCTGTTACCATCGCAGAAACCAAATAAACCAACTTTGCTAATAAGCCTTAAGACAGGTACCAGTCCCGATAGTTTTAAGAAGAATATTTAGAGAATAATACCAATAGTAATTTAAAGAAAGAATAGTCCAACAATATAATTTATACAAAGCCATATTGAATATATTCCATTTCCAATTGAAAGTCAGTCAACCAAAGAAAGATGTCCATTGTTTACTTCCGTTTTGAATATACCAAATTTTGCCTTAAGATTATAAAAAAGAATTAAAGAGAAACGTACCTTATAGAAAGAATTTAACGAAACTGTCAGATGATGCGATGTCCCACCACACCGACGAACCGCCTTATATAAGCAGCACTGGTTTTATTGGGGAAAAGGAAGGCCAACATCCTGCATTTTTATTGTTACAATATTTGATTGCTGTTGAATAACGTTGTACTACTACTAATTAAATGAACTCATTTATACAATACAAATATTTATTGAAGAGAATCTTTATTTATTGCCCCTACTGAAGACCAGTTGAAGAAGACCACCCGTCCGTCTATTACAATATGGTGTTGGGCATTTTCAACCTTTTGACTAAAGTGCCTCCAATGAGTCTTGGATAGATTAAACACAATGCTAACATCCATACTTACTCACTTTAAAAGTAGCTGACATAATATTCATATGTAGTTAAAAAACCAATATATTTTGTTATTTATTTTAGGGGTATGGACAGTGTATTGAGGCATTTATTGAGGAGGCTCAAAAGGTATGAACATAAGGGTTGAATGGTTTAATTACACAGATAAAGATGAAATGCTGTGATTTATAAAAACACTGTTTATCAAGATCATACATACAATTTATAAACTGGTATTTATTTTAACTCAAAAACAAATTGAAGTAAAAAAAGTAGGAATCAGTGTGTAAATATTTCTTCAGTATTTGAAGGTGAAATCAAGATGTGTCTTAAAATGTGAGTCAAATTTGATTAATGAATTGTTTTCACAACTTTATGTATATTTTATTCAGAATGCCTATTACAAGCCAGACTTGTTTGATGACATTGTACCGTTATGTACTCGAACCAACGAGCTTGTCACTGAAGTGTTCAGCATACCTGAGGCTGTCATGGGAAAATTTGTACAAAATGTTTACCAGAATAAACTGAATGTGAGTGAAATAGGAGTTTTATGTTCCACTGACTAAGGTTTTTTTTGGCAGTACCTTATACGGTAGCTTTGTCATCAGGTCATCTTGTCTTTCAATTTTTATGACAGCTGTTTAAAATCATAAAACGCAAGTCAGATGTTAATGAAACTTAGTTTTCTGATGTTATCTGAACAATCTTGTTGAAAATCTGAAAGATATAAGAATTTTGCCTTTCAAATTTCTACTTTTGATGCAAGCAGACTTTTCTTTTAAAATGTATTGATTAAACAAAGCAGTGGTTTATTCAGGGCATGTTGGAGCCCCTAAAACTGAGAATCTTTTTATTGTTTGCATAGAAAATATCTTTGTCCATGTTTCTCTAAATTTTTCATGACAAATTTAGCATTTTTTGCAATAAAAACCCACTCTTACTTCAAATCTTTGACCAACCCTGCACAGCAATGTCACTACAGTTTTGTTTCAAACCCAAGAATTGCTCAATATTTGATTATGATTGTAAATTTTAGAAATATATATCTGCCAAGTTGGACAATGAGATTGATCCTGAGGTATATTTAGACAATCTGTACAAACTTTATACCAGGTAAGAATGTGTTTACTGTTTTGTCAATTTGAATTGTGTCTTTGTCTGACATTGGTTAGATTTCCCATAGTTTTTGTCTCGCCTGTGAAGCAGAGCGGGACATAGGTGTTACTTTACCGGCGGCGGCGGCGGCGACGGCGGCGTTAACTTTTTGGAAAAGTTTTATGAGCACCTCCATATCTCAAGAACTATAGGTCCTGGGTTGATGAAACTTGGTATGCATATGCCCCAGTAGTAGCTTAGCACAGTTGCATCCCCATCTTTTGACCTTGACCTTGATTTTCCGGTTGAGTGACTTTTACAATTTTCAATACATATAATAGCAATGGAAAAGTTTTGGGAGCACCTCCATATCTCAAGAACTATAAATCCTAGGTTGATGAAACTTGGTATGCATATGCCCCAGTAGTAGCTTAGCACCCTTGCATCCCCATCTTTTGACCTTGACCTTGATTTTTCGGTCGAGTGACTTTGACAATTTTCAATACATATAATAGCAATGGAAAAGTTTTGCGAGCATCTCCATATCTCAAGAACTATAGGTCCTAGGTTGATGAAACTTGGTATGGGTATGCCCCAGTAGTAGCTCAGCACAGTTGCATCCCCATCTTTTGACCTTGACCTTGATTTTTTGGTTGAGTGACTTTGACAATTTTCAATACATATAATAGCAATGGAAAAGTTTTGCGAGCACCTCCATATCTCAAGAACTATAAGTCCTAGGTTGATGAAACTTGGTATGCGTATGTCCCAGTAGTAGCTTAGCACAGTGACATCCTCATCTTTTGACCTTGACCTTGATTTTCTGGTTGAGTGACTTTGATTATTTTTATTGCATATATTTGCAATGTTAAGGTTCTATAAACATCTTTTGATCTCAAAAACTGAAAATCCATGTAAATTCAAAATATAGTGGAAGTTAGAAAGAATAATTGTTTCTGATGGTGCCGGCAGGCGAGACATACTTAAGTGTTAACTCTTGTGTTCATATTTTACCATGTATAAATGTCATTTATTTTGTAGTTACAATTACAGCAGCAAATAGAAGATAAAGCAAATTTATACACATGAGTGATCATGAAGTCTATTTTGTTGTTTTCGTTATGTAATTAACAATAATGTTCATGCTTGATTGTTTATACCACCTGAAAAATAGGACATACTTAAGCACTATCCATTATCTTGTGGCATTCTGTGTCCTGCCTTCTGCAGCATCAGAAAAATTTCTGTTAGAGTTTTACAAGCCACTGCATGTAATACAGCTATTTTATGCCTGTAACTCATAAACTTCCTGTTAATTGAATATTTTAAGACGCAGATGACATACATCTTAAATGGAAGACTGCCATTTTGGTTTTCTTCTTTTATTGCTGGTTTTTGTTAACTTTATACAGGTACATATACATTTACAATGCTGTTTACTTTTGATTGAAATTGCAATACTGTAAACGTATTTATTTTCACAAATTTATCATTTCACTCAAGTTCATTGGTACTTAATTTCGCGTTTTCTACTCCTTATTCTATTCATGCAATATACATTGTTTTATTTCACAGGTATTTAATTTTCGTGAAAAATACAGGACAGTGAAATCTGTGAACAAAATAAGTATGTTAACAGTACTACTACTGATCTGTGTGTAATGATAACCAGTACTGCTTTATTTTTCAGGACAGTCAAGTTGTCTGAAGAACTATCTGCTTTTAAAATGGGAAATGACAGTCAGTTTCTAGCCAAGCTTACTAAAAGTATATTCCAAAAACATCTGGATGCCTATGTAGGGTAAGAATTATACTTTACTAGTAATTCATGTATTATTACAGTCATCAGATATTACAAGATGGCAATAACACTAGGTGTACATATATGTAAAAAAATTAATAATTTGGTTTGCAGTATGTTTTAAAGATTGAATAACTTGTTGAAATTATTTTTTCATGATTATATCGAAAGTAGTTTCATAACTATGAAGTTGAAAATACATATAAGATTTCTTATGCGAAAATGATGATTAGCATATTTTATCAATTAGTCATTTTATTATGCATATTATAATAAATTCACTTGGTTTTTTTTCAGTTTTGAGACTAAATACCTAAAGGAGAGATGTGCAGCCCACCTACAGAGATACTATGAGAGAAAGGGACATCACAAGAAACAGATCCAATCAGGAGGGTAGGGAACATCTCTTATGTAATATTTTTTCCCATGCCCCATGAAAAGGTTGTTCACTTACTGGTATACCAATGTCTGTTTGTCTGCTTATTGTGGTGTCTGTTAAACATATAATTACATATGTGGTTTTTTTTTTGTGTTTTTTTTTTTGTTGAGTTTTCAGATAGTTAATCCTATTGTTTGTGGAATGTCTGATCAATCTTGAAGAGACGAAACTATTTTTAAGTGTAGCAAGATTTATTGCCTTGAACTTTGTTGTAATTTTGATTTTCTAGTTTAGCTTCAATGTGTCTAAAACATTCCCTTATTAAAAAAACGTTACAGATCTATTTAGGCGTACAACGAACTGTTCCACTTTTTACAGAATCAGTGAGTTAAGACGTGATTTACAAGCTAAGATTGGTACAATGACAAAGACTGGTATCAACATTGGACCAACCATAGAGAATTATGGTGGGGAGACCTTTCTGTCACAAGAAGTTACCATTAGTATACTACAGGAGTCGAAAAATGCCTTCAAGAGGTGTCATGTGGTAGGTATCATTTCTTTAACTTGATACCAGTTCAATAGTTATAATAGTAAAATAAATGATAAATTATGTGTAATCTTAATCACATGTAAGAAGAAGCCCATGTTGTTATGTCTGTTTGTTGTTTATGTTGCACACCTTCACTAACCCATTATGCGCTAAGGGTCTGATAAAAAAATAAAATTTATGTCGCATAAGGTTTGAAATAAATTTCATTTCTTGTTAGAGAATTGAGGTTATATTATTTAAAAGATACCCTTTTTACGATGTAGCATTTTATATAGCTTGAATATCAAAACACAAGCTAATTTCAATTTGAGGAAACAAGTCATGAAAGAAAGTAATTTGTTTGTTTATTGAAAGGTACCCATGCCTTTATTTTTTATTTGAATGAAATCCATAATTGAATGAATTATTTTCTGTATTTACAGCTGTGCACCAGTTCTGACCTGGCTGGGAATGCAGTGAAGATATTGCATGTTTTGATCCAGTATCTTGTAGTAGAGCATATTGATTATGCTCTAGAATTAGGGTTACAAGGTGAGATTTTTATACGACCGCAAAAAATTTGCGGACGTATAATGGTATGATGCTGTCGTCGTTGTCTTCCTGTCGTTGTCGTTGTCGTCGTCGTCGTCTGGGGACATTTGGTTTCCGTCCAATAACTTGAGTAAATATTGACCAATTGTTATGAAATTTTTATATGATGTTTGTAACCACTAGAGGAAGGTTCCTATTGTATTTGGGGTTGGTGGCCCCTACCGTTTCAGAAAAAAAGGCCAAAAGGGGCTAATACGGGTGTATTGACAAAACTGTTGTTCATTTGATTTTGAAAATTCTTTTTTTATTGAATTCCTTATTAAATTCTGTCAACAAAATGTCTAAATGGTTTTGATGTATATTGAACCGTTACATTGCTACAGGGGGCCAAAGACGCGCCACACCCAAAAAATCAACTTTTTTATTTGTGGTCCGATTTTCAAAATCTTTTTTTCATTGGAATCCTTGTGAAAATCCCTGCCTGCATTTTTCAATCAGATTTGAAATATCTCTTACTGTTTTTGAGATATAAGGGGTCAAAGGGGCAAAAAACGCCATTTTTAAAAGTTGGTCAAGGCAAATGGTTTTACACAAGAAATTTAGCTGTAGTGGGCCAGACAATTGTTATGAAGTTTAAATATGATGATTATATACACTGAAGGAAGCTTTTTATTGCATTTTGTGGTCCTAACCTTTTTAGCTCACCTGACCCGAAGGGTCATTTGAGCTATTGTCATCGTTAAGCGTCCGTCCGTCGTCCGTCCGTCGTCCGTCGTCCGTCCGTTAACTTTTCTTCAAAGATCTTCTTCTCTGAAACCACTGAAGGGATTGCATTGATACTTGGTAAACATGATCTTTAGGATGTCCTCTACCAAGTTTGTGAATTATATACATGTCGACCAACCAACATGGCCGCCGTTGCTAAAAATAGAACAGGGGGGTCAGACCATTGTTTTTGGCTTATAACTCAAAAAGTATAAGAGATAGAGAAAATCCGAAGCAACCTACCTTGTTCAGCATCAAAAGCTCTACGAATCTCTCCATTGAGTCGAAGTTGTGAAACGACTCCTTATAGGAGTTATTGCCCTTTAATCATCAAAATTGACCATTTTTGCAGTTTTTGGACTATATCTTGAAAACCGTTAGAGCTAGAGGAAAAGTTAGCATTGCAGAATTGTTTAGCTCATTGAGATCTACAAAAATGATATCAGGGTCAAAATTGTCAGATCAGCTGTTTAAGAGTTATTCCCCTTTAACTGTTTTTTCCATTAATTTTAACTGATTTTTAAAAATCTTCTTCTCTGAAACCACTGAAGGGATTGCATTGATACTTGGTATACATGATCTTAAGGATGTCCTCTACCAAGTTTGTGAATTATATACACGTCGACCAACCAACATGGCAGCCGTTGCTAAAAATAGAACAGGGGGGTCAGACCTTTGTTTTTGGCTTATAACTCAAAAAGTATAAAAGATAGAGAAAATCCGAAGCAACCTCCCTTGTTCAGCATTAAAAGCTCTACAAATCTCTCCATTGAGTCGAAGTTGTGAAACGACTCCTTATAGGAGTTATTGCCCTTTAATCGTCAAAATTGACCATTTTTGCAGTTTTTGGACTATATCTTGAAAACCGTTAGAGCTAGAGGAAAAGTTAGCATTGCAGAATTGTTAAGCTCATTGAGATCTACAAAAATGATTTCAGGGTCAAAATTGTCAGATCAGCCGTTTAAGAGTTATTCCCCTTTAACTGTTTTTTTCCATTAATTTTAACTGATTTTTAAAAATCTTCTACTCTGAAACCACTGAAGGGATTGCATTGATACTTGGTATACATGATCTTTAGGATGTCCTCTACCAAGTTTTTGAATTATATACACGTCGACCAACCAACATGGCCGCCGTTGCTAAAAATAGAACAGGGGGGTCAGACCATTGTTTTTGGCTTATAACTCAAAAAGTATAAAAGATAGAGAAAATCCGAAGCAACTTTTCTTGTTCAGCATCAAAAGGTCGTTATAGGAGTTATTGCCCTTTAACTGTTTTCTTTCTATTAATTTAAACTGATTTCCAAAAATCTTCTCTGAAACCACTGAAGGGATTATTTGCAACTTTGTATAGTTGAAAGTTTGTGAAATTTATTCAAACTTTGGCATAAGAGATCAGGTGAGCGATTCAGGCTCCTGGGAGCCTCTAGTTTAAAAAAGGGCCAAAAGGGGCTTAATCGTGTCAAAAACGCCAATGAATATAGAAATAATTTTTTTTCTATTAAATGTTATTGTAAATATATATGTGTCAAATATGCATTTTAAAGTCCACCATAGGTTGCATGTGTAAAAAAGCTTTGTAAGTCCACCATGGGCTGCATGTGACCAAAGCAATAGACTATCCATATTGGGCCTCCAATGTACAGGGTTCAACTTGTTGCGGTCGTACCATGCTGCACTCGGCGTAGCTTTTTTAGCTCACCTGGACCAAAGGTCCATGTGAGCCATTGCCATCACTTGGCGTCCGTCGTCGTCATCGTCGTCGTCGTCCGTTAACAATTTTTCAAAAATCTTCTCCTCTGAAACTACTGAACAGAATTGAATGAAACTTGGTATGATTGATCCTTAGGGTGTCCTGAACCAAACTTGTGTTTCGATTTTTGATCTGTCAAAAAACATGGCCGCCGTTACTAATAATAGACTAGGGGGGTCAGACTAATGTTTTTGGCTTATAAATCAAAAAGTATAAGAGATAGAGGAAATCTGAGGCCACGCTACTGATTCAGCATCAAAAGCTCTACAAAAGTCTCCATTTGGTCAAAGTTGTCAGATGACCCCTTATAGGGGTTACGGCCCCTTAAAGGTGAAAAATAGCCATTTTTCATGTTTTTGGCCTACAGAATGAAAACTATTGCAGATAGAGATTAGCTGTTGCTTGCTTAAATGTTTAGCTCATTTAGCTCTACGAAAGTCTCCATAGGGTCGAAGTTGTCAGATGACTCCTTATAGGGGTTACGGCCCATGAAAAATAGTGATTTTTCATGTTTTTGTCCTACAGAATGAAAACTATTGCAGATAGAGATTAGCTGTTGCTTGCTTAAATGTTCAGCTCATTTAGCTCTACAAAATTCTCCATAGGGTCGAAGTTGTCAGATGACTCCTTATAGGGGTTACGGCCCCTGAAAAAAGCAATTTTTCATGTTTTTGGCCTACAGAATGAAAACTATTGCAGATAGAGATTAGCTGTTGCTTGCTTAATTGTTCAGCTCATTTTGCTCTACAAAAGTCTCCATAGGGTTGAAGTTGTCAGATGACTCCTTATAGGGGTTATGGCCCCTTATAGGTGAAAAATGGTGTTTTTGGCCTATAGAATGAAAACTATTGCAGGTAGAGAAAAGCTGTTGCTTGCTTAAATGTTCAGCTCATTTAGCTCTACAAAAGTATAGGGTCAACATCAAGACCAGGTGAGCCATTCAGGCTCCTGGGAGCCTCTTGTATTATTTTATAGTAACATGCTTTAGCCCACATGGATGAAATTCTTGGTCCTTGATTTGGTCGCCCTTTAGAACTGTCTGGTTACAAGAACTTTGCTTAGGATACTTTTTGTTTTCTTCCTTCATATAATTTTTTTGATTCAGTTAATTCTGGAAGAGGCTACTCCTTTAAATATGCATACCTTTCATTAATCATTCATTTTATTGAGACAAGTTTTGTAATTATATTAGGACATAAAGGTAATCTGTTTTCCTTTATTTCACAAATAAGACTGAGTTTATGGTGTAAAAGATGATTGATTATTGTATTTTAAATTTTTGTTTTTGTTTTTTTGTTTTTCAGCTATTCCATTACCAGATCCTAAAAGTCAACCAGAAATCTATTTCTTTGATGTTGTGGGTCAGGCTAATACCTTATTTCATTTGTTTGAGAAACAGTTTCAGGACAGTTTGATACCGTTAGTCTTGTAAGTTACTTTGTGTGCTGCAAAGCTATGTTTATATATGGAAAATTCAAAAAAGGGTGAGGTTGTATGAACTGTCTAATTTTCAGCAGATTTAGCAACTTCTCAAACTTCTATAAAGATGTGGTTTTTTTTGTCTTGTCTAAGAAAGTTTGGGTCTGTTTGTGTTGTACTTGGGTTTACCTACAGGTTGAGATTACTTTACCATGGAGGAAGTATTGTATCGCCATGAATCCATATACATTTTGTACACATATTCATCAGGATAGGAAAATACAAAAATCAGCACAAAATTATACTCCTGGCATCAACTTCTTGGTTCAATTATTGTTGATAAAATGGTTGCAAGACCAGGCATGATGTCTTTTTAAGATATTCTTTTTTTTTGTTTACAACACTAGGCTGTCACAATTAATTATCACAAATTTATAACAGATGTGGTAACAATGTTTATCTTTATTCATTTAAAAATAGCTTCTACAATTTTATTCTTGATTGTAATACAATTTCTAACATCTCATGATATAAATTTGATATTTGAGGAGCATGGCAAGCCTTTAATATATTTTAATTATATTCCTGTTGATGTTAAAAATTCTATTATGAGAGCTCATTTACTTTTTAGAAACTATATTTATCTTTCATTTTATCTTGCGAAAGTTTTAGACACAGAGATGTTATAAAATGTCACAAAATGTAAACCACCTGAGTCCTTTTGGCAGTAAAAAGATAACTTATTTATGTTTGATATCCCCTGCAGACAAGGTTTGGGGTATACAGCAATCACCTGGTCTGTCTGTCAACATATCTTGTAAGCACTTCTGCTGAACCACTTGACGGATTTAATGAAAGTTTGCATGAAGTAATTACATCATATGGAGATATTTGTGTATGAGAATTCTTTGCTCTGGGGTATTATTCAGGGGATACAATTAGACTTATATTTGTTCAATATAAAGAGGTTAATCTTAAGACAGTTTACTTAAAATTGAGTTAATTTCAGGTCATCACCCAAGCACAGTAGCTGTTTACAGGAGAGAATAAAATTACGTGATCAGTTAGAAAACAAGATAGATACTGGCCTGGATAGGACTACAGCAGCCGTGGCAGGATGGGTTAGAAACATACTGTCAGCAGAACAGAAGAAAACAGACTTTAAACCTGAGGATGATAGTGTGTTAGCACAGATGGTCACACCAGTATGTTAATATGAATAATAGCGAGCATAGCTCGCAAGCGGGCACGAAGTGCCCGCTCGAGCGGAGAGCTCTACGGTATTTGTTTCCGCGAGAAATTTGCTAATGCTGATTTAGATTTTTTATGGTCCGGAAAGGGTTATTATTTTTACAGGACCGGAGTAAATGTTTTAAAAATAATTTATAAGAAAAGAAATAATGCTTAAAAAAATAATAAATTACGCTTTTTACAAGAAAATAATATTCTAAAAATAATAAATACACATAAGCTGCTCATTTCGTCTTGGTTATATGCACGTACCAAACTAACGTGTCTCGAAGCTTAATTGCCCCATACCATCTCGCCCCAAAATAAGGAAATGGAAATATTGGAAAATAAACAAAACGTAGTCCCTTTTAGCTATGCTCGCATTTAGGCAATGCCTACTCCATATTATTTATTACCTTGAAGAAAATTTCACTTTATTTTTCATGCACTAGTAACCTCTCATTAGGAGGATGCATTAACTAGAATGTCCTAGTTTTGTGTGTTTGTACTTAACTTTCCATTTGAAATTTTGATTCAGTATTACAAGCTTTATCTACTTGGCAATTTTTAAACCCATCAGTTCACTTCCTGTTTCAAGTACAGGGGCATTTTTTTTCATGCATTCTTCCATAGAAAAAAATTATGTGTTAATTTCTATTTTACATTGTGCAGTCTTAAGTATTTCAAATTATTGATTTAATTTCAGGCATGTTCAAAAGTAGTGAAATTCATCTCCTCAATTGCACAGACTGTTCATGGAAGTCTAGATGGTAAAAATGTAGAAGTAGTATTAACAGAACTAGGGACCAGATTACATAGAGTTATATTTGAACATCTTCTACAGTTCCAGTACAATTCATTGGGTAAGACATCTATATAAACCTTGGTCTTAAATGTGGATGATGGTTGGACTGTTCAGGTTTAGCGTCTTTTTTATGCATATGATGTCCTAGGACACCAAGTGTTGGCATGTTTTTTTTTGTGGAAAGTAGTAGTTTACCCTGATTCAGGAGCAAGCACTTACTGTATTTTGTATTTGTTAGTTTTTTTTCAAATTTTTAGTTACAAAGCTATCATGGTGAATATAGACATATTATAGCTGAGGATATAGTAAAAATATCAACTTAAACAACAGTGAATGTACTGAAGTAAGAAAAGTGATGTAGATTACTGTAAACGTACTTATTTTCGCGATTTCCGTATTTGAAACAAGTTCGCGGGTACTTAATTTCACGGTTTTTCTCATTGACCATTCGCGGTTTTTGCGGATTAATGAATTAAAGTTAATATAAACCTAAAATAACGGTACTTTCTTAATAATTCGTGATTAAAAATAAATACTGACGACAACTGATTAATTGATTGAGTCTATGAATTTGTAAGTTCTTTAACATAGATCGATATTTCTACCTCGGGTGATTCTTAATTTGTGAGTTTTGTTTTATGAGAAGTCTTTAATTTGCATTTTACTTGAGCATTTTAAATCTGAATGTTGAAATGTTGAGACGTTGGTTAACTCAAGAAAAAGATCTGCCTCCGAAGCAGCCCTATTTGCCGGATCCATGCGATGTTACGACGCCCGAAAAGGCAGAAAGAGTTGTGTCAGCTAACGCAAGCGTTGAGAAAGAAATATCTGCATCAACAAGTTGAAAACGAAAACGGGGAGACTACAATCACTATGACACTGACCAGAAGTTGAAAATGGCAAAATATGCATGTGAGAACGGAGTAGCAAAAGCTGCAAAACATTTTAGTCTTTTGTTGGACAAACCGATAAATGAGTCAACTATTCGGACATTCAAAAAAGGATATTTACTTAAACTTAAAGCTCAGTCATCTGAATCTGATACTGAAGTTTCTTTGGAAAATTCGAAGAGAGGACAGCCAACAATGCTCGGAAAATATGATAAGGAAGTGCAGGATTACATTAAGAACTTACGTCTCGCTGGTGGTATAGTTAACCATGCTATTTTAATTGCTGCTGCAAAGGGTATCGTGATGGCAAATGATCGACAATTGTTGAGTGAATATGGTGGACACATAGAACTTACAAATTCATGGGCTCAATCTTTCAGTCGAAGGCTCGGATATGTTTTGAGAAAAGGGACCAAAGCAGCACGAAAGATCCCAGAGGATTTTGAAAACCAGAAAACTGAATTTTTGAAGGCAATCGACACTCAAGTGAAAAAGGACAAGATCCCCAGTGACCTTATCATAAACTTTGACCAAACTAATGTCTACATCATTCCTGTTGGTGACTATACCCTTGAGGAAGAGGGGAGTAAGCAGGTTGCTATCACTGGGTTAGAGGACAAACGACAAATTACAGTTGTCTTGGGAGTGACACTTAATGGCAAGTTCATACCGCCCCAGTTAATCTATCAAGGACGTACGGAACAATTCCATCCTTCATTTAAATTCCCGAAAAAATGGAATGTTACACACTCAGAGAATCATTGGTCAAATGAAACTACTATGCTTGAATATGCCGAAAAAGTCCTGATCCCATATGTTGAATCTGTGCTTGAAAAGCTTCCTCTTTCAAAATCCCAACAACCAGCCCTTTGTATTTTTGATGTCTTTAGAGCACACTGTGTAGAGTCATATAAAGAAAAGTTGTCTGAAAACAACATAAGAATCCGCTATGTGCCTGCGTCCTGCACAAGTGAACTCCAACCCCTAGATTTATCGGGAAATGACGAGTTTAAGTCCATTGTTAAATCAAAGTTCGTTGATTGATATTTCGAACAAATTATGGCTGGAATTAAAGCAGGAAAAAAAGTTTGTGATATTAAAGTAGATTTACGCTTGTCTACACTGAAACCACTCCAAGCAGGTTGGCTTGTACATGCCTTTCAGAATGTTAAGGAGGAGACGCTTAAGCAAGGATGGGTCAAGACTGGTATTGCAGATGTTTGCAACTTGTAACTAAAACTGTCAGAGATAGATTTTTGTAAATAATTTAACTTCTTTCAAATGACATATTTGTAAATATGTTTGTTGGTCAATTATAAATTGAAGTGCATTATTGATTTACTAATTACTCAGAAGCCCAATTAACGATCAAAATTTATTGTGGCTACAATTCCCGGCTACAATTCTATAATCCGTCTGTCATTTAAAACTGTTATCCATGTTATCGATTATCACATAATTGAATGGTTAAAGATCAGGTACAAAAAGGTGTCAATTTGGATTATTGTCAGCTTGGGTCATTCACGTCTAGCGTGTATTGGAAAGGTCAAAGGTTGTGTACAATAAAAATGTCAATTTAAATCAAGGTTAGCTTGGGTCGATTGTAAAGATGTTTTGATAACAATCCCTTTGATGTTTGTCATTCGCATAGAACCGTTACTTTCAACATCGAGAGTACACTCTAGCCAATAAGTATTACATGAAAACAAATGTTAATATTTTCTTTAAAAAATATGGTATTTAATTTCACGGGTATTTATTTTCGCGGCAATTAAGTGACCGCGAAATCCATGAAAATAAATACCACACGAAAATAAGTACGTTTACAGTAAACTAAAATTCAACTGAAAAACTACATTTGTTTTTAATCTCAAATTCACAAAGCAATCTTCAACCAATATGTCTGTCCTTACTTTCAGGTGCCATGTTGGTGATTTGTGATGTGAATGAGTATAGAAGGAGTATTAAGGAGTTTAAGATACCAATAGTATTAGAGTTGTTTGAGAAGTTACATGCCTTGTGTAACCTTCTAGTTGTAGTACCTGATAACTTGAAACAAGTCTGTAGTGGGGAACAACTGGTAAGATATTCTTGTCTCCCCAAGCAACACAATGTAGAGACATAGAAATATTTAGCATTCGTCCATGTTTTTGTACATTTGTCATGCTCTTGTAAGCCAACTCATGCCTTTAATTATCCACATATTTTCTTGTTTATACATAATGTTTGTATTACATGTATAAAAGATACCTAAAAATTCAACTCGTAACATTTAAGTTCCAAAATCCAATATTGAACTTCTAATTACTCAAAATTACTTAAAAAAATGTTCAATTTTTTGCCACACTTCACAATCTGGTTATAAAATGGTAAATGTTTTTATGAATTTTCTCAGCAACTACTAATTGTGACCTCTTGTTATTTTGTATGCAGCATCAGCATGAGGTTCATTTCGGAAATCAATTTCAAGTCAGTCACTCACCTTCTTCATTTTAACAAAATCTTTAAGTGTAATTGAAATTTTTTGACAGATTTTTATTAGAAATTTATTTTTTTTACAGGTTGGTTTGGACAAGTCAGTGCTGATGAATTTCATTCAACTGAGAAGTGATTACAGAACTGCTAAATTGGCCTCTGTGTTGAAGTAGGAATCGAGTTTATATTCACTGGTATCAACAAATCATGTTTGAAAAATCAGAATTTGAAAGCAAGCAAGATGTTGTCACAAAGAACACTTTTTACACCAAAACATCTCCATTGAGTCTTGCATAGATTTTGTGACCAAAAAGTCTACTTAATCAACATGTGTTTCATATTTTATTTTCTATTTAGTGGTTATTCATTATATTCTTTATTTTCTTTGTAAAGTTTCACTTCTTGAAGCAGTTCAGAAGTCTTTTAAAGAATGAGAATATGATTGTGGTAAAGTCTGCTGATCTCATGGGCTAAGCTATGAAACATAACAAAGTATTTTATCTATAAACTTAAGTGCTGCATTGCTTTCAATTATTTTTACATCAAATGTATGTACATTCAAATTATTTATGTGGAAAATACCTTATTGTTTATGCCAAATATAGTGCAGAATATTGAATTTTCTTTATAAGCTTCAGTCACAATGATAATGTGTTGTAAAATTTTCTTGTTATATGTCAGATAATGTTATTGTTAATTGTTTATTTATATGGGCTTGTGCAATATTATTGCTATATAATAAAAAGTCATTAAGAGAATCTTAAGTTTCTTTTGAAATGCCTGTTCATGTAATAAGTCAGGACCATTGTGATCTACAATTTCTTTGGGAGGGTTTTGCCTCTTTTGTTTGTATGCTTAAAATTTCGCTTCATTATAGTGCACTGATCTGTCATCTCACCCAGTTTACGTTTGAGTTACAGTGGATTTCTCTAAGAGTGTGTATTTTAAATCCCAAGAAGTTTTGTAAAGTTACATGTATAACTAGTTCAGTTATGATGTGTTGACCAGGATTTGCTAGACTTAATGTGCATTTTATAGACTTGGATGAATTTCTAATCCAAAAAGTTTCTTTATAAACAAAACACTAAAATCAATACTATCATTGTGTGCTATAAAGGTTTTATTTTAAAATAGCATCAACTTAATGAAAGAAACAAATACTGAACATAATGCATTGTAACAAATTTATTAAGAAATAATTAGTATAGATTGATAGATAATGATCATTAAAATAATAAAAATAATAGTATAAATCTGAAATTTGGTTCCTTTTCAACATTTTAATTGAGAAAAATATGAATAAATTTATTATTGAATAAACTTCAAATAAATAAGTATCAGATTCATAAAGGAGTAGGTTCACGAACCTTCATATTTGGCCCTAAAATTTCAAGTATTAGATAATCATGTCATATTTGTTGTAGATGTAGTACTATGGATATATGTAAGACATATGCATTTGAAAGTTTGATTTGTGACATAACAACGTGGCAGTGACGTCACAATCTTCGACATTTTGCAATAAATGTTGAAAATCTTTAGATTTTGCCATTTTTCAATGCACATTTGTGCTTAGAAAATATAGAGCGCACTCAAGGACACCCTTCATAATTAAGTAGAGTATAATTATGACCATATTAAAGGTTTTCTGAAAATATGAAGGGTGCCCTTGATTGCGCTCATATTTTTCTTAACCAATTTAGAACCAAAAAGTAGCAAAATATAGTGAAATTTTGGATTTTTCATTGAATTCCCCAAGTTTGACCCCTATGGTTGAATTTGTCTGTTATAATATGTCAAAAAGAAGTTTAGAATTAGAGAAATCAAGCACATGACTATACTTACAAAGAGTTTTAACATGAAATATTTAAGTTACGATTTTTGCCAAATTGTGGGCCAAATAAGGGTGTTTGTGAACCTTCTCCTTTTACCATCACATCACTTTGTTCATACAACAACCCCAAAGTCGGAAAATATCAAAGACTTTTAAAAATTGAAAAGAGAAAATTAATTTTTGTTCCAATGAAGAACATTCATGATGTGATAATAAGAATTAACTGAATTACATGTACCTTAACTTCCTCATGTCAAGTCACAACCTCACTGCCATTTTAAAGCCATTTTTACATTATTATAAAAATATTAATCTATCAAAAAAAATACAAAATAGTTTGTGAAAGCATAAGAGATATGGTCAGTGAGACAACAATGGAATGTATAAAAATAGTGAAGTATTAAAATACAAATATAAGTATGTGTCTTACTCTCCAATGTGTAATTAGGGGGGGGGGGGTGGTGGAAACCTCAGAAGCTTAGATGTAGAAGGCCAAGTCAATAAGACCTCATCTTTTCTTGCTATCTGGATCCACACTTACATTTATGCACCATTGATAATTTAAAATATACAAGTAAATATAATCAAATTGAAATGTAGCAAAAACATGTCCTGATAAATCCAACAGTGGTAAATCAATGTTAATTTCTTTATGAGAAAATTATAACTAAGTTTTTCTCAGTTTCTTTTTAGTCTTATGTTAAATACTTGTACTTTGTTTTTAAGAGGTAAAGTAATTATTTGGCAATTTATATAATGTGCTCCTGATTCATATATTATATAAGTAAAACATATAAAACCAATTTGGAATCTGCATATCAGTTTCGGCTTTTATCACCATGTTGTTTCATAATATTTAACACCTTTAGGGAATTTCTACTAGGTATATTTTATTTACACAACTAGGAATGTTAAGAACTGAATCAGTTAATCCAGTAGACATAGATATTTGTACAGGAGTTGTCTTTCTTTTATAACTTCTTCATAAGTCAAATCCTAAATGTTTAAAAGATGTGCCAGGGATTCATTATCTACAGGATTCTTAAAAGGCTGCTCACATTGCTGGTGATTTTTTACTCTTCAGTTGGTCAAGCTGTCAAAAAAGCATTTTATATAATAAAAACATAATTGCATAATTAAAGCTAGTAAACTAATTAGAAAAAACAATTTTACAAGGAGGGTTTTTATTGTTCTTTCATCGCCAGGAACAATTATTTTAAAACATTGTGGTCTCTTTGTATCCTTTTACAGGTTTACATCTTTCAAATACTGAGTTGACTGTGAGTTGGTATTATTGCTGAATATATTATACACGTCCATTATGTTTGTTTTGTTTTTCATTTCTTATTTTCCAAAAACTGGCAGTACATATACATTATAAGTACTACTGTACTAGTAATCTTTATTTCTAAAATCTTTTTTACAGAAGAAAATTTTTGGAAGTGCATATTTTGAAAATAACAATTTTTGAAAAATCTTTGCATCACAAAGCACTATTAATGTAAATATACTTTTAAATGGAAATGCAAAATGTATACATAAACAACGCAACAGGTGTCTATTATTTACTTGCCTCCCGTTCTTCACTTCCTATTTGTTCTTCACTGCTGTTTCTCCCAGATTCATTGCTGTCTTTAACTTCTTTATTTTTATTTCTCCCATATTCCCTCCAGAAATCCCCTTTACTCATTTTGTCTTGTTTGTCCTTATTCCTTCCATAGTTTTTCCAATATGCACCATTATCTTTTATTTCCTCGCTGTCCTTGTTTTTGTTTTTGTACATTCTCCATTTATCTTCCCTGTCCTTTGATTTTTGTTGATGTTTCTGTTTACCATAGTTTTTCCAATATACCCCTTTGTCGGTGGCTGATTTCAAGTCCCCTTCTTCTATGTCTTGACTGTCTTCTGAGCTTTCCTCCTAAATTATACAGTGAATGCCAAAATAATTTCCCTCACATTTAAGGATAAGGCAACAAGGGGTTGCACTAAGTCGTGCTAAGCATACCCCCACTCGGCCATTCAGAAAACAGGAAGTAGATGACCGACTGACCTGGAAAGGGGAGGCACAGTACAACTCATCATGCTAAAGCTGTATACCAAATTTGAAATCAATCCCTTCTCTAGAAGCCGAGGAATCTGTTACGAAAAATTGTCTATTTTTGACCCATAAAAAGTCTAAGTCAGCTGGGAAAACAGAAAGTAGATGATGGACTGACCTGGAAAGGGGAGGCACGGTATAACTAATCATGCTTACGCTGTGTACCAAATTTGAAACCAATCCATCCTGTAGAAGGCGAGAAATTTGTTACGAAAAATTTCACTTTTCAAATTTTTTACTCTTAAAAGTCTAAGTCGGCTCGAAAATCAGGAAGTAGATGATGGACTGACCTGGAAAGGGGAGGCACGGTATAACTCATCATGCTGAAGCTGTATAATTAATTTGAAACCAATCCATCCAGTAGAAGTAGATGATGGACTGACCTGGAAAGGGGAGGCACGGTATAACTCATCATGCTGAAGCTGTATAATTAATTTGAAACCAATCCATCCAGTAGAAGCCGAGAAATCTGTTACGAAAAATTGTCTATTTTTGACCCATAAAAAGTCTAAATCAGCTCGGAAAACAGGAAGTAGATAATGGACTGACCTGGAAAGGGTAGGCATAGTATAACTCATCATGCTGAAGCTGTGTACCAAATTTGAAACCAATCAATCCAGTAGAAGCAGAGAAATTGAACCGGACGGTCAGACGGACAGACGGACGGACAGACGGACGGACGGACAGACGGACGGACGGACGGACGGATGGACGGACGGACAAGGTGATTGCAATATAGCCCCCTCTCTTACGAGTGGGGGTATAAAAATGAAAACAAGTCAAAATGTTACAAGCTTCTCAATTAATCTACTAAAATATGACTAAAATACTAAATTTTATTTTACCAACACAAAAATAGTTAATAAACAACTTTAGATAGATTTAATTGATTATTTTTCTAAAAACATGTATAAAAAGGGTCTAAAACAGCAAGCTGCAAATATTTCTGCTAGAAGTTTAAAACTTTTGAAAATATGTATTTACTGATGAGTCCTGTTTTCTTTTGAGGTCTGTATGACTAGGTGCATTTGATCCCCCCTCCAGCAACTGGTCTGTATCTTTTATCAAGTTCTTAACTGCTTTGGATACTTTCTGTTTATCTTTATTCTCCTCTTCATCAGACCCTCCTTCATCAAGATAGGTCATATCAATGGTCTCTTCAGGTGTCTCCTTTTGTCTTTTCATACCTTTGATGTAAAAAAGATATATATTTTGTGTAAAATCCCCTCCTATGAACAGTTATAAAGAGAAGTAAAACAGTATTGCAGGCATTCAATTGTCAGACGTAAAAAAATATTCAAACGGAATCAGTTGACACCAGAGAAACAACAGCAAAACAGACATAAAACAAATGAACTGCAACCATCAAGACAAACTTTTATGAAAATTAGGTCTCAATCTACATTAAACTTTGTTTTTAACCTGAATACATGACTGTAGTGGTGTCCTTTTTAGCCAGCACAATTTGTATTTTCTTCTTCATGTTACTTTGTCTTTTTGACAGCCAGTTTTCTTTTCTACAAGATGTCTATGTTTTACTTATATACAAATCTTTTTAATTGTATGACCGAAAAAAGTATAGGCCTCACAAGTGTAAAGTTTCTATTTAATTAATGGCAAAATACTAAAAATCCATCGATATCCTGCAAACTTGTAACTTGGACATGGCATTTAACTTTTTGTATTAAAATCTAGTATTTTCCGCTTTTCTGTGCATTTCTACTAAGCATGCAGTTATTTTTTTTTTTCAGGCAAGCGTCGCAGCTGGAAAATATGATTATAATGACCATTTTATTTATTTTACTTTGACATGAAGGATCTTTGGACGGAAAGCTGCAGCAGACACTACAAGTCTTTATAGTTTAAGAATAACCATAACTTCCCCTTTACTTCTGATGTAAATGTCAGCTATTACATTTCTATAAATGAGGTGTTAGGTTACATACCACTTGTTAGTTTTCCCATCTTTTTAACTACCCTCTTTGGCATCTGTAATAGAAGGGTTATTTAGCATCTCATTTCTATTTTACGTCTATTTAATGGAAAACAAGATTGTTCTTTTATTACAACATCTGATTGCTGTTGGCAAAGGCTGCTTCTGACATTCTTTTATGGGAATTTGTATCGATTTTGCATGGAAGAAAAGATGGGTCCATTTATCAGACTGATCTCTTACGGGATATATACCAGTATAATGAGAAACATGGAATCATTTGACTTGTATATCTCTTTGTAATGGATAACTAAGACTACTTAAAGCTCTAAGAATTAGATCCATAAAATCACTACATGCCTTTGATATCTGAGGCGTTTGTTTATAGAAAGTTTTATAAAAGGCATAGAAAGTTATTCTAAATGTAATTACCAAAGACAAAAGGGCGATCAAGATACACAAGAAACAACTGTTTTGCAAAGTACATCTCTGTTGATTAACTTGATTTGCATGAAGATCGAATTACAGTCATTGTATATGGTTATAGGAGAAATCACATTTTTTCTTCGTCAATCTTTTATATCTATTCCTAGGATTAACTTTTCATGCCCATGCCACGCAATATAGCGTGGATTATCCCGGGGTCAATTAACGGTATTATTATGCGTATTTGATGATGGTAAAGGTAGTGGCATAGGTTATTCGGGGCTATATGTAGCATTTCTCAAAATCTTTTATCATGGCTTTTTCGGTCTCTGTGTTCTGAATGATAGCTGCAATATCGCTGGAAGGACATTAAGCAAACAACAATCAATCCTTCAGTCTCATCTAGCATTATGTTTAAGCCAGGATACATTGGCAAAACTTTTGTTTGCACTTAATGTTTTCCGTTCCTTGTTTAAGAAGGGGGTCTTTCTTTGATTATTTCATTACTGGATTTGAATTGTATGCATATTATTTTGACCTTGGGCCAATCGCAAAACAGCAAAAAGCGCTTACTGGCCGTGTTGAAGGCCGCTGGCTGTGGTCTTTTTAAAATGTGGGTTGTGTCGCGTACACTTATTCCATCTCATTATCGTCTATTACCTGTTGTAATTGAGTTGGAGGTAGCTCAAAATCTCTGAGTGGTGGATCAAGCTCATCTACAGCAGCTGAAGCCATAATTTTCTCTGCTAGACTTCTTTCTTCATCTACAATGAATAGCACACATTTAAACCAAGGGCATTTGATAGAAGGGTTATAAAGGATAAACAAAGACTTAGACAAAAGACCAAGATAGCAGTTCGGGCTCCTAAGGGTTATATCAAACTTCGTCTGAGGCAATCTTTTGTAACGATATTTGTTCTTATTGTTCAATTATAAGTTAAGTTATATTTCTAGCCGGATAAGGAATCCAGTTAAAAGCTTTTGTGCGTATGTGAGCGGGGCATTTGCAGCGGCCCAATATTTGAGCATACTTTTATCGATTTCTACAAAGGTTTTGATAATTGAATTTTTTATGCTTTATAACTTGTGAACAAGCGAAGCCTAGTTTGAAAAATATTTTGCTTGGTTAAGATTGTTATATCTTGCATCAGAGACCGTTAATCAATGTTTCTGCTCGTAGTCAACAATAACACAAAGCACTGAAACACACGATGTTGTTCTAGTCCCGGACTCTGTATTTAATGTTCTATGAATGCCTGTGTTATGACAACCATTTTATTAGTTAAACGAGGTCCTATATATTGATTAAACAGTTATTAATGCAAAATAGTGATACAAAGTTAATACATATTTGATCCATTAATTGTTTTCCATCAAAATCACGTTTTGATTGGAATTTGCTTTTTGAAGCAGAATTCAAACGTGTTGAAGTGACTGTTGAATCAAATAGCGAAGGAATGGATTTTCTGTCGTTCTAATTAAACTGCAATCTTAAAGAAGTTTATTGCTTCATTACTACTCTCATAAACCTTGTCTTTTCTTTATAGGACAACTTTCAATTCCTGTACAAAAGGGTCGTGAACGTATTCAAACGTCTGCGCCCATAACCAAAATTTGGGATTTCTATCTCTCAGATGAGTACTTATGTAGGTGTTTCATGCGGTTTTTGTTTTGTTCTCTTTTGCCGGCTTTGACACGCTGAATTTACCGTAACAACGCTACGGATTTCTTGCAACAAGCCAGGAACTTCTTACCTTTCCGGGACACCTGATTTCACTCTCGCAACGACTTAGGTTCACATTGACGATTGCTATTCGGCTTCTTTTGTGCGTTTTAATGTTGTCTGTTTCTTAGTGCTGTTATCGTCTGTGTTAACTGCTTTTTTCTTTGCCCATACGGACTTTTGAAATTCGAATGCCACATTTTTTCCTGATTGCGTTTGTGTTTTATGCCCTTGCAACGCTTTAATTTTGGTTATCTAA
This sequence comes from Arcuatula senhousia, assembly GCA_963971305.1. NCBI lineage: Eukaryota > Metazoa > Mollusca > Bivalvia > Mytilida > Mytilidae > Arcuatula > Arcuatula senhousia. Next base: position 56,282,423 of record OZ020304.1, read on the forward strand.
AGGCGATGAACATGTAAAGGGTGTTAAATGAACATGAAATGAATATGTGGGTAGGGTGGGAAACAAAGGAACAGTAAATTTTGAAGACCACGGGAAAAGGAGAAAGGTGGGTAGGGGCAGAAAATTGAGCCTGTGTGGTGCACTACTAGGCGGTCCACAAAGGGGTCTTTTACGTGCATGAAGCGTGGCATTCTTCACACACGTTTGTCCACTATGGTTTGCAGTCAGGTTTTCTGCATTTTCGCCTATCGACCCCGGCATTCATTTTGACAGGACTGTCCCATTCAACCACCTGGGCACACATCCTAGTCGTATTGTGGGCTTAGCAGCCTGACTTGATGTCAGGTTTCTCAGCTCTCTTTAGTGGACTTTTACCGAAAAGCTTAGCGCTGCTGCGGGCCTGGTCGCCTCACGGGCCCCGCACGTGACTAACAAATATCGAGGAAAGACATAATAGGAGACACAATTTTAAAAAAATGTCAACAATTGTAGCAACAGTTGTTTACATATGTTTTTTATCAATTTAAACTTTTTAACTCAAAATTTTAATAAAACACATACTTTTGGAAATCTTCTATAAGAAAGTGGAAAATGATAAGCAGTCGAAAGATTTTGTTAATAGAATTTCGAGCTTTTCAATGTACTAAAGGCGCTTAGACAATTTATGAGTATTTCTTAAGGGTGACCAGCATATTTTCACCGCATTTTAATCGACTTATAGAATCATACCAACCTGCTATCAGCTTACGGACAATTTCAGGATGGTCTCTGAGAGTGATGAGTACATCTTTGATGACATTTCCTACATTGATCCCGTTCACAGTGTCTCCCCATGATCCTATACTGTAAGGCTCCGGTTCTCTGGAGCTGATATGAGACGGCCGTTGTGATTCCAGTTGCTTTTCTAAATCGCTGATCTAAATAAATATTTTAGACTGTTTTATCCATTTTAAATTATTTATAATTTCTATAGAAATTTGTTTGTTTGTTTTTTTTTGTTTGTTTTTTTTTGGCACTTTGAGAAGTTAGTACCGAAGAAGTTACCGTTTGACTGAATCACATAGTAGATGTCAAACAAGTCGTTAAAGGAAAGGGGAAATGTTGTTCCATTGTTTATTAAGGGTATGACGACAGTATATGAAAATGCAATGCGAACAATTATTGGTGGAATAAAAGGAATTTATCTGAAACTTATATTAAATAGATTCCTACCTCTTCTGCTTTACTATCAGTCACTGGAACATTTTTCATGAAAACTGAAAAAAAAATAATTACATCATTTTTGTTCTTTTTCATTTTCGGATGAATAGGCCACGCATTTTCAAATGCAACATGGATGAAACAACACAATTGCCACGTTGGGGGAGTTTGTCTTTGTAAGTTTCTGGACTACGCAGTTTAAAGTAGAATATCAAAGGTCACTGACAAATGTGTTATGTCAATTTTAGATTAAAGAACGTATGCAGTTACAAATATCATTATCAAAAAACAACATAAAAGTAACTGTTAATTACATAGATAGGGGCGACATAAAACTAACTGAAAATTACATTAATTATGGATGATGCGAAAAATCCACTGTCAATTGGCATCAATGACCTAAGCATACTTATAGCTAGCATTATATTATAAGCTGAAACGAAGTACCAAAGCATCTACATCTAAAATTCAGGCCAAATCCGAGTAATACTATAATACCTAGAACTACTAGTATTCGACTTTTTTTAATTATGATGAAAATTAGAGAATACTAATAAGTGGAAATTCAGCGAGCGGAAGTTTTTTTGTAGAGGCGGACAACGTCAAACACGATCCTTTGCTTTTTTGTCGATTAAGCAAATACCAAAGAAGCATTTGAATCTTAAAAGACACCCGCTCTCTACAAAAGAAACAAATAAATAACAACATTGAAACCAAACACAAAACTACAAAAAATCAAAGACATTGCTACTACGAAGAAATGCCCACCATAAATTGTAATCTGAAAAAAAAAATGAACAGATTACCCGGAAAGGTTTACAGTTCCTTTTAGTTGTACAATACCCATCGCGTTTCAAATGATTCATTTTTTGACATTTCAAATCCTGTAGAGGAAAACAGTACAAAATCTCTATATGACGACTAAGATCTGTACTGTATTGTGTTGCGTACACTTATTCCACATCTCACTATCTACTATTCTCGCATTTGTCTACGAGTACATGATGTCTTACATATAATTTCTTGAACGAATTTAAGACATCAACCTACTAAAAAGATAGATTTAAAACTTCGTCAACAAAATCATGGTCAATGATGTTAACTGCTTTGGCACTATCGCTTTAAGTAACGATACGTTGAAGAATTGAGTAAGAACGTGGTCCCTGTTATCTTAAAGCGAATGTTAGAAGTATATCTACTTCATTTGAACGGGGGAACAAATTAGCATGCAGTGGTGCATAAATATTTCCCATTGAACTACCGATTGTCTGCTTAGGATGAAAATGTAAATATTAGTATTATTGGATCTAGCAAACTTTCAAATATCTCATTTTAATCTGATCGAGAAGCAACAAGCATTTGTTTGTCAGAAAACAGTAACAACCTTCACTTTTATCTATGTATTATATATAAACTAGCCATCATTTTATAGAGTTGGTTAAAATGGCCAAGAAAATGTCAAACAACCATCACAATATTTCGTATAATTAAGTTTTCGTGTGTGAAACCAGAAACTTATAGTTACACATTTTAAGCGTGATCTTTTGTATCTTTTAGATAGAGGATGACATAATTACATTTCCAATATTGTAACCTTAATGGAATGAAGATTATATTGCATTTGCACAATTGTATAGCTTGAACAAGGAAGCTTGGATAGAAATTATTGTCGCATTGAGGAATGAGATATTGAAAAACAAAATTTATTTGACATTATCAAATATTAAATTAATAAAAGTATGAGAAGAAAATTTAGATAAAATTTTCCCCTGAGACTGTAAATCTTTGAAAATGTAAACAGTCTGTTGTGATTTTCAGAGAAACAATTCCGTCTGTTGTCCTTTTGTTCCATTATCTTATTTTGTGGTGGGTTGAGGTTTTTTAAAAAGCAAGCTGCAAACTATGTCATGTATGTCAGGTTAAAGAAGACTTCCTTTTAACAAACCTATAGGGTTATACCTAATAGGTATTAAATGACAGATGCGTTGTAGTTTTTCCATAGAACTTACGAAAGCCAGTGACACCAAAAACAGCCATCGACATACGGCCTACGCTGTGTTTCTGATGTAAGCTTGAGTAGTTGAACATGTACTTAAATGGTCTTAAATTTATTTTTGTAATAATGAATTATTTATGCTACAACCTTTTCAGCTCATGGTATTATGTAACCCGTACGCGACCGGGTGCAAATTAGAACCCAGGTAGTTGAAAGAGGCAACTGAGATTCCAACGACGGTTTGAACAGTGCCTAGCCCATAGTAGTTTGGACTCATGGTCGCTGAGTAGTATCCGTAGGTCATTGTGTGAGAGGGTTGTCGGATTAGATAACAGAGGCCTAATCGCTGTATGACCACAGTGGACCAACTTGTTTGGAGACTTCAAAATTTACTGTTCTTTTGTTTCCCATCGCATCATTATTTCATGGCAATTTTATCACCTTTTCATGCCCAGCGTCCTTATATAACCTACGTAATGTTTCTATATGGCGTAGAATTTAGGGGAAGGGGGCAACTGGGCCAACTGACTCCATATGGCCATTGTGCATCCTACTATTATCCCCAAACTTTTGCAGAAGGTCATTATCACCTAGGACAACTTAATCTTAAAGTAAACACTAGGATTATGTACCTATTCTCTCATCGCCAATGAAATATTTATTACTTTCGGACTTACATCGGCTACTGATCACCTCGGGGTCCGACATAATTGTGATTGTCGAACCGTTTGGTCCCAGACCTCCTCTCCTGTGGATTCCGTCATAATCGGCTTACATCTCATAACAGATTGGAAATGTTAATAAAAACAAATTAGCTTCTTAGTAGGTAGACGCAGACGACCACAGAGCTTTTCCGTCAGCGTCCGTCTATTATTGTTTTGGATTAAGAAGAATATTGCGTTTTGTAATACAAATCGATATACCATCAAACTACCATAAGACCATTTGATGTCAGGCATTTACATGATCTTAAATCAATTGGACATTTCAAGTCTTGAAGATTTCAAACTGATGCATGAAAGACGTCAGTGGTTCAGATGCTGTATCAGTTTCAGATAACGTCATATAGAAAAAAGTCTATAGAGAAGATTAATGTAGTGATAGAGATGATAATTTAGATAAAACAGTCCCACAAAGCCTATCGTAGATCGAATGTATCTATACTTAAACGACAAGGTTTAACCCATTGGGATGAATTTTCTACAATTTCACCAACGACTTTATAGCACCGGACCATTAGTCAGCGAGAAAACCAGCGGACCTAATGTGAAAAATCATAGATAATTGTTTCAAATTGACACGAATAATGGCATTATATAGAAAGCTGGTCCTAAAATACTTAAAACACTAACACCTTATATTGAAATAATCTTAAACATATACTCCTACATATATATAATGAGTTGTGACTGTGAAAACCGTACTCTCTCGGTGATGTGGCTAGAACTCAAGATGCCATCGGTTAAAACTCATTTCTTAAACTTTGGTCAACTGTTCTTACTATAAGAACATAAATAGTTGTACAACAACTAAACAACAACTACGATACTTCTTACAATATTGCTTTAAAATGATAATCTGCAGCCAAACCTTATCCAAAGAGATACCGAACGAATTTTGAAATTCAAATAAGATTTAAAAACACAAATATGGCAGAGTCTTTTTTTTATGTACATGATGTATGTTCTACTGGTTTCGTTGTCGCTTAATTCTCCAATATGTATTTAAAGTACAAAGTAGCAAAAGGATAAATGATTCGGAGTGAGTGAGTGAGTGAGTCGGTGTTTTACGCCCGTGCAACGCTATATGGGTTGAAACGATGATGATTAATGAAATGTGGAGGAGCGGTGAATTTTGAAGAACCACAGGAAAAGGGGAGAGGTGGGTAGGGGCGAAAAATTTAGCTTATGTGGTGCACTACTTGGCAGTCCACAAAGGGGTCTTTTACGTACATGAAGCAAACACTTTTTAACAAAATGACAAGCGCACAATTTTAGACCGCTCGTTTAGTCTATACATGTAAGAAAAAAATACTGAAATTAACGCTTTAGCGTAACACTTTTAAATAAAGAACACAGCGATTGAACGTGTAGGATAATATAAATAACATTTAAGTACCTATACTCGGTCAGTACCGTTGCGATTATCAATTTCTCCGTTATATCTGCCTTGTTTTGTCCCTTCTCTAGGACATTTGAGACCGGGATTTGAGATTGATCCTCCAAGTTTGGTAGTTTTGTTGTTACATTTATATACTACATGAAAATTCCCTGTATTCTGGACAACAAATGTCCGGGATGAACTAGGTCCCGACATATTAACAGAAGACTAACCAGCCCCATGTCACACAATAAAGTAAGGTTATGAGCGTTACATGATCTATTCTTTTGCAGCACTTTGGCATTTACTGTTAATCGAAATTGAATGCTTTGTAACAACAACAAATGTTATGGGTCGTTCTAAACTTGCCTTGGGTGTGAGTGTTTGCCACACGAAGAAGACATCGTTGTGACTTTAGGATAAAAAAAACAATATTGGCACTGTTGCTTTTTGATTCATGCTCCATATTCCTAGTACCGATAACTTTAATTAATGCCTTTATTCATTTGTTCTTTTATTTTTCTTTAATAAAAAAACTTTTACAAATATCAAACTACTCTTCTTATCTTTCGTTACGGGTAAAAAAGTTCTCTTTCGTTACGGGTAAAAATAGTTCATACTGTTTGTTCTTTTTGTAAGTTTTGAATTATTAATGTAAATTGCGGTGAAATGTTTTCATCATATAGAGTAAAAAATAAATGATGAATAAGTAATGAAAAGTTATTAGCAAATTACGCAGCATTCTGTTCCCAATGAAAACAATTTATTTGAAATTCTACAATTAATTCAATCGAAAAGTAATACAATTAAAATTTTATCTAAACTAAGCAAACAAATACGAGTCAATAGTATAACTTGCAAAATGAAAAACATATATTTGCACTCACCCTGATGCGATAATAGCACCACTGTCATTCCAATGTGATATACCATGGTTGATGCCATTTTTCCACTGGAATATATTAATTAGAAGATTTCTCCCATATATATACGTAATTTTGATTTTGGATCGATGTGGCAATAGCTGTTGCAGGAAGAATCGATAATTAGACAACGTACGGAACAAAACATTAATAATTCAGCCCCCTTTCTTGATTGATGAGTGTTCCTGGTAGTGAAGTATTGTTTTACTGCTTGAAGTATCCAGAAGAAAGAATTCCAATGCCGAATTAAGCTCTGGCTCGACGTGATGCTATAATTCTCAATAAATTGATATTTTATTCCGTGGTTTGATAACTTTCTAGCGGCTTTGTAAATTGCTATCTTAAACGTATTATAAATGTGTCGGTTGGGATGTTTGTGGGTTTTTGTTTTTTGCATACATGGTTGTTCGTCTCGAAATCTTTGTTTATAAATTTTACAAGTTTTTATATCATTTACTTATGAATTAACAAAGGAAGAAGATAAAGAGCGTTTTTGTTTGTCTGTTGTTCACTCGTCAAAAGCACAAAACACTGCACTGATAAATAAAAACTTGGAACTTTATTTGCCATTTACTAACGCAACAGAAAGTCTTCGTGATACTTTCGTAAATCAGTTTCAAAACCCGTCGCTTTACCTTCTATTCAGTGCATGTCAACTCCGTTAAAGGACAACAGTAAAAAAACTACCTGATAAATAATTGCTAAACTGATCTGAGAGACAGAAAACTTAGGAATCTTAATCATGTAGCAATTTCTCACTTTTTTACAGAATTGATTGTAATATGAATCCGTAATAGGAATGATGAAGCAAATCAGCAAGAAATGGTACACAGTAAGTGCCCATTGGGGCGCCGATTACAAGTCGACCAAATTGTAAAACTTTGCTGAATATTAGTAAAACAAAGTCGAGCATTTAATCATTTACTCTTCTGTGAGTATGTTCGTTTAAGAAAACACATGATTTTGACAAAAGAAATCTTTATATAATCGACTAACAGATACTTGTACCTGCGTTTAATTACGAAAAAATCTTTGAAAGATCTAACTATGGGATATATCGATCTATCAAATGTTTTTAACAAAGTTACAAATAATGTAAATGTCTCGACTTCCTATAAAAGAATTTGGCAAATGCTACCCGATTTTTTTTTCTTTTTTTTTTTTGGGGGGGGGGGGGGTGGGCAACGCGACGAGCAGGAATTTTAACTGCTTAGTTCCCCGGAGCACCTGACTTTTTCGATTTTACGAAACTTTGTATGATTGAATGGTATATGTTTATGTAAAACAATCTGCATCATGTTTTTCACTTAGCTGTCTGGTATGGTCACTCTGTCTTTTACAGAATGTTAAGTCCCTGTGTCCTTCATACGACCTTTTGATACAAACTATACCGAAATAATTTAATGCTACAAGTGTATAGTATTTCAAAGTGTTGGAATTGAAAGAAGAATGTCTTCATATGGTTCATTATTATGTACAAATAATTTATTATCTCTAGTTTCAAAGACTAAATTATTTAAGTGTATGTAGGCAGGATGTTAGTCTTTCTTATGTTGTGATGGGTTTCTCCGAATATATCATGTTTAAAAAAAAATCAGTAGGGCCTCAGACATCATGGGGGTTGTGCTGCTTGACGTAAATTCACCCTAACAAGTTGGTGGTGTATCAAAAATGTCGTGGTCAGGTCGGTCATGTGTGAGTGAGTTAGTGAGTTGGTGTTTTACGCCCGTTCAACGCTATATAGGTTATTTACAGGCGATGAACATGAAAAGGATGATAAAATGAACATGAAATGATGATGATAAATGAAATATGGGAATGGGGTGGAAAACAAAGAAACGGTAAATTTTGAAGTACCATAAAAAAAGGGGAGACGTTGGTAGGGGTAGAAAATTTAGCTTATGTGATGCACTACTTGGCGGTCCACAGAGGGATCTTTTACGTGCATGAAGCGTGACACTTTCCATAAACGTTGGCCCACTATGGTCAGCGGTCAGGGTTTCCGTATTATAGACCTGACAACCCCCGTGGACGAGGGCCACCCTTTTCAGCCACTTAGGATACACACTTGGTCGCTCTGTCGGCTAGGTCGGTCATGAACAAGTGACTCCAAGGAAGGGTTTCATTGTCGGGCATTGCACCTAAAACAGGTCACTAAATAAAACATAAATTTATGCTAAGATTAATGATTAATGTGCCGCACTTTTAAACCAGGAACATGTTTTCTTTCAATCTATAAGGGCGAAACCAAATTTTTAATTAATTTAGGGTCATATTCACTAAAAGGGTCACCTAACAACTTGGGTCAATTGGGGATTTTTGTGGAGACTATCTAGATTGTTTTAGTAGGCAACAACTTCTCTGCGATAGTTTGCAATTTATAAGCTAAAACATGAAAAGAGGGCGTCTGACAGCTTCGGTCTGATAGATATTTGAAGAGCTTTTTGAGCTGAATATTTAAGAATGAGATCTTTGACCTTTTAAGTGCCATAAGTTATAACCCCTATAACGGGGTCGTCTGACATCTCTGAATAAGCAGATTTGTCCTATCTTATAAGCCCCGAAACTTGTTTGTACCATTATGTTTAGTTCTATTTTGAGCATGTTTTTTGTCGAATTAAAGATAACTACTTTAGTTTCGTAAAGGGCACACTAAATAACAATCAATAAACAAACAAGTTCATACATGTCTCTGTAACCTTATGTGGTCAAATGGTTTCAGAGATGACACCCATTTGATTTAATAGAAAGCATTAGAATAGAAAATCTTTAAAAACTGAGTATAGATGAATGTCAACATTGCAAGTAATGCCCTATGTACACTAAAGACCCCTTTGGAGAGTTTATTAAGAGCAGTCCAAATGGGAGCGGAGTGCTATAAAACAATATCAATGAATGGAAACTAGAGAAGCGGAGGGTTCACATAACTTATGGCTTATTTCCGATCTGATTAATACAAGAACATGACTCAAGGTCCAGTGTATGCAAGAACATGGCTCAAGGTCCAGTGTATATAAGAACATGGCGCAATGTCCAGTGTATACAAGTGCGTGGCTCAAGGTTCATTGTATACTAGAACATGTCTCAAGGTCCAGTGTATACAAAAGCATGGCTCAATGCCCAGTGTATACAAGAGCATGGCTCAATGTCCAGTGTATACAAGAACATGGCTCAATGTCCAGTGTATACAAGAACATGGCTCAAGGTCCAGTGTATACAAGAGCATGGCTCATTGTCCAGTGTATACAAGAGCATGGCTAAAGGTCCAGTGTATACAAGAACATGGCTCAAGGTCCAGTGTATACAAGAACATGGCTCAAGGTCCAGTGTATACAAGAGCATGGCTCATTGTCCAGTGTATACAAGTGCGTGGCTCAAGGTCCATTGTATACTAGAACATGTCTCAAGGTCCAGTGTATGCAAGAGCATGGCTCAATGTCCAGTGTTTACAAGAGCATGGCTTAATGTCCAGTGTATACAAGAACATGGCTTAATGTCCAGTGTATACAAGAACATGGCTCAAGGTCAAGTGTATACAAGAGCATGGCTCATTGTCCTGTGTATACAAGTGCGTGGCTCAAGGTCCATTGTATACTAGAACATGTCTCAAGGTCCATTGTATACTAGAACATGTCTCAAGGTCCAGTGTATACAAGAGCATGGCTCAATGTCCAGTGTATACAAGAGCATGGCTCAATGTCCAGTGTATACAAGAACATGGCTCAAGGTCAAGTGTAAACAAAAGCATGGCTCAATGTCCAGTGTATACAAGAACATGGCTCAAGGTCCAGTGTATACAAAAGTATGGCTCAAGGTCCAGTGTATACAAGAACATGGCTCTAGGTCAAGTGTTATATATTTTTTTCATATATTTTTAATGCCTTTAAAATTACACAGAATATACTTAAACTTGACATATTTTGTAGATATTCTAATAAAATCAAAGTTTGAATGGTAAAAGTTATCAAATGCATGTACAGTAAGGGTTACAAGGAGGCAAAACGTGGATGCTGGGCTACTCTTGTTCACTTGATATATGACATTTGCAAAAAGTACACCTTATCAAATATGCAACATCTGAAATTTCCACCCTTTTCACATAATGAGCACCCCAAAAAGTAGACCCTTTTGGGCCACATATACGTACCTACCTTTATAATGGAAGTTTCCCCCCTGTGATCGATGTGCATCAGTATTATAGATATCTTTGTAGGCTTTCAAAAGTTAAACTACAGTGATCAATTTGTATTTAAGAATTTCCATTATTTCAAAAGTTGAGACCTTAACCTTTTACTAAAAATCAATAGGCTTCTTTCTTACCTCATACCTTTAATGTACATCAGTTTTATAGATTTCTATGTAGGATACCAATAGCTATGAAACTAATTTCCAGTGTACAATTTCTAAGTTTTCAAAAGTTGTGCCATTGACCTAAGTCCCTTAAAATCATTAGGATTACTTTAATATCTGTCAATGTTATTAATTCCTATATATTCTTTTTATTAGTTATGCAACAACAGGTGCTTCATTGCTTGGATGCATGACCAATATTAAACCTCTTTCTTCTCTTAAGACACCTAATTGGCAAACCTGTAGGTGTCACTTAAATTCAATTGAAAAAGATACCTCTATTCTGAAATCAAGTATAATGTGTTTAAGTTTCATGAAATTCTGTCAAGGCATTCAATAGTTATGTTTAAAAAAAACAAATTTGGATTGCCTGAAGAACAGACAGAATTAAGGCTGAAATATGAACTCCAGTGCTTAAAAATCTATGCTCCAGAGCCCAATTCAGACACAATGATGGACGGAATGATGTACAAAAAGCAAAATAAAATAACGAAACAAGTTAAAACTAAAGGGAGAGGCAGACAAACAATCAACTGTCATAAGGAAAACAAAAGCTCTATAAAGAAATATTGATCTTTTTATTGGAGACTATACATATGAAAATATTCAGTATAAAATTTAACATGATGAAGATATAAAACTCTACAAATGATATAATGGAATGAACACACAGATCTCTAATATCAACATTGTATACATCACAGTAAGGAACTCTACTTGTACCCATTAGTATAACAAGTTTCAGACTGTGCACAATTTAACAAGTGCTTTTCATTTATTATTGTCTTCTTGCATAAATATATGGCTTGGTGTCTAGAAATTGTTGCATAGATTTATGTATGAAGAATCAAATATTGTATCCCCTGATATCTTTTCCTGGGGCATATAATATCACTTTAAATTGTACAACACATAATCTCTAAAAAAAAAAAGGAATGTAAATTATAAATGGAAAATAAATAATCATATTTTTTTCTGACTGGGAACATACTCACTAACTTTTGGACTTTTGACATTTGACAATAAACTATTGTTTCCACTTATTTATTATCTATCACTCATTATTGTCATTATAAAATGTTTGAAGCAAATGAAGAAACATGTCAGAAGCAGTAAAAAGATTATATATATATTAAACTAAAATGGTGGTCTTCCATGGGTGACGCATGTCGCCTATGTCTTAAAATATTCAGTAAACAGGAAGTAGATGATTTATGGGCAAAAAATCGCTATATAAAGAATGACACTTCATGCCAAATATCAAGAGGATGTGACATGTAGTTGCCAAGAAAAATGGGACCAAATTTTTTCTGACCCTGCAGGATGACGCAAGACGACAGATAGTGTCAAAGTAGCATGTTGCACGCGACATTAAAATCATTTGATAATATTGTCTCAACGTACAAGTAGTGTAATTGGTAGTTATTTATCACAAGGTTAAAGCTCCATAAAAGCTGAGGACCCCCATTCCAAATGTGCCTTAATTGGTTCAGTTAGCGATAAAAATACAATATCTTTAATTTACTGTTACATATATGTAGCTAATGAGTTTTTCTATTCAAACTTGTTATACCAATAGTGTACATATCTATTACTATATGTTAAGGAATATTACACTCATATATGAAACTGGAGTTGCATCTAAACTTTGGTTAAAAATATATTAAAAAATATTTTTTTTAAAAATCCTACATTCTACAGTGAGACTTATGTAAATGTTTATGTTAAATATACATTTGGAGCAGGTTGTTGCCAAAATGTAGTCTGGATGTGGTCTTCTCTTTATTTTTCAAAAAAAAATTTTTTTAATGATCTTAAATAAGTAATAAAATACAGTGGTTTCATTATTATTTGTGGGGTTTCAAGTTTTGTGGTTTTTGTGAGTGGCCTTGACCCACAAAATTTGATACTCCTCGAAAAGGAAATTTAATATTGATTTGTATGATGCAGATTGCAGATTTCAGAACCATAAATTTAAGAATCCATGAACTGTTCCTTTTTATAAAACCACGAAAATAAATGAATCCAAAGTAATTTTAAATATAACAATAGAGAAGAAAAATTGTCTGATAGTTGATTTTTGAACTTGACAAGGAAAATTGATATGATCTTTTACAACTTACAGGTGGTTAGAATCTTGATTTTCATGTCACCGATGAGAAAGAACTTTAAATGTGACTATAAATAAAATTCTATCACAAGTTCTATATCTTGAACTCTAAATAATACCCTTTGGGCTTATCAAGCAAACAACCAGCAGATACACAAATTGTTACTGAGGTACCTTGATAACAATAAATTCTAAAACTATACCAACCAGGAAGTAATATTATTACAACACATACAGGCACCGTTATCACTAGGATTAACCCTGAGCAAGTCTGAATATTTACATTAATTATTGCACTAGGCTATAAATATCTTTATGATATGCCTAAATATAGTGATACAACCAAACTAATACATGATATGTGCATACCTGTACATAAATATATTGACTGACATGTTTCTTTGTGTATCCTAGTAAATGAGAAATGATTTTACCTCAGATCATTTTTAAGTCAGTGCTTTAAACAAAAATGTTTTATGCAGGGAAATATCCCAAAAATAGAACTGTAGGTCAATTTTTTTTTGCAGTTACAGTGTTTATGAGGAAACATAATGTTTCTTGATCAGTTAAATTTTTGTATAACAAAATTAATTGTATCAGTTTAATAGAAAATGTAATATTGTTCTATAGTTATTTCTTGAGATTCTGGTCTTCATATGGAGTGCTACCATAAACATGTCATTTCTAATATGATATAAAAGTAGTAAATGAATCCAAAGTTATATAAATATACCATAAATGTAAAATGTTTAAATATGTATAATGCTACCACATGTGGCCATATAAAAATGATACTTGACACTTCATCCAGGAAGTAAAATACAACTACAAAGCATACCAGCTTATAATGATTTAACTATGGAAAATCAAATGGAATAGAAATAAATTATCACAATATATCTGGGATAACTAAGTATAGTTTAACAAAAGTAACAAGGGCTAGAAAAGAACATTTGTATATATGGTTATAGTAAATTCTGTTCTTTTCTAGGCCCTGTTGTTTTTATATTGCTATTTACAATAATAATATTAGTTGGAACATAATTTATACATCAAATGTTTTGACAATTAACATGTACTACCATAATAAATCAAAATGACTATCAATTAAACACATTTCAATTGTTTGACAGGTAACACTAACTTTACTTACGAAATAAAAAAAAGAATGAGAACAATGAACTAATAATACACATGTACACGTTGTACATGTTTAGTTTTTTATGTGAACATTTTTAATAATAACATTTCAAATGATGTAAAAAGGAAAATTTAAAATAATTAATATCAAAATTCAAATAAACAACAGATGGACAATAGCTGGCTTAAAAAATGGTTTTATGTGTTTCATCATTTGTATTGGTTAAAAAATTGTTTGAAAATTCTATAAAATACAAGATTATTCATTTCATCTTACAGCAGTCTTCAGATATTAAAAGTTAAAAAAAAACCACGAGCATACAAATATAGATATATTAAAAAAATATTAACCATATTTGATAATAACAAGAAATACTGAATAATAATCATGCAAAACAGTTGTAAAAATAAAACTTTAAGTTGACATGGTTTAAATACCAATTTTCATTTTTGATTAATTAACTATAATTTGATGTGGCAAACATGACAAACAATTGTATTTTAAGCATCAGTTTGAAAAAAAAATATATAAAACCTTGCAGAATCCATCTACTAAAGGGTATTTTATCATAAACATAATTTTCAACTAATTCTAAGCTATGCAATACCCACTGTTTCCTGTAGTCCACCTTGAGAGCTAATACCAGCTGATGTCTGTTGAACAATATGGGAGTACTCTGATGAATATTGGTCATTGTATGAAATAGCGTTGGTCCAGGAAGGGTTTGTTAATAAATGTCCTAAATTCTGTGGAACACTTCTATGGTTCTCTTCCATTGTCTGATTATTCATTGCAGCTAAATTAGCATCTAGATCAAAACTTTCACTATGCCAGCTGAACGGTCGCTGGGACATGCTTGGTCCAACTCCATTATGGCTAGGATAGATGGCAGAAAGACGACGGGGGTCAAAGTCATGTGATATTCGAGATATTCTCGAGTCTGTCGATCTTATCGTGGCATTGTCATACAGTTCCAGGCTACCTTCTGAATGCTGTGGTATTTGTGCATACAAGGATTTGTCATTAAAAAGACCATGCATCAATGGAAGACTTATAGCATGAGTATCGTCTCTGATATTCTCCAACTCAGGGTGAAGTGTTTCTCCAGAATTCAGCTCTGTAGTAGATGTGCTCAGGGTAGGCTGAAGTTAAAGAAAATCATGTCTTTAAATCAAAAACTTTAATACCATAAACATTTAATATTTTTCTTTTTTATGCTACCCATTCTTTTGTACATGTAGCTATAGAGATTATAATTGAAAATCATGGGCCAATCAAAGTGAAATAATTCTTCAGTTATAAATATTTAAAAAGTTATGTAAATAAACTTTGTATTTTGTTCAGAAAAGGTTCGTTATTATCTATTCTGAATTTTATGTGCATGTAACATTTCAAAAGATATGTAGAATACCTGCAGATTCATAGCTCTTTATGGTCCTTTTGCCAGCTTTTTTTAATCTATGGTCTGCCAAATCAGAAATTTTGAAAAGGAAAATAAAAACCTTTAAACTGTATAAGCTATAAGTTTAACTGCATTAAGACTTTAAGTCCAGACAATTTGCTTAAACAACAACCAAGCAAAGGCCTGTGATATTTTTTTATCTGGTTTGGTTCTTTTAAACTTCTGATCAGAGCATCCTCGGTGAGTCTTTAATAGAAGAAAAGGGCAAGGGAAACAGAGTTTAAAACAGTTTTCCTTGCCCTTGCTGTAGTTTCCAAAGCAACTTACCTTTGTTTCTTCATTGTCAGATTGTTCCCCAATTTTGTCCAGAGATGTGTAACTGTTACCAGACTGCCTGGACTCGTTTAAATCAGCAAACATGGGTGGAGGAGCATAAACTTCTTGTTCTTGTAATGTCTGCTCTGTCTCCGCATGTGACAAGGTTGAAACATTACCCTGACTCGCATATGAGCTCATGCCAGGTATCATCATTTCATTTGACATGTACACAATGTTATGGCTCTCCATGGTTTGAGCTGTTGAAAAGCTCTCCTGACTGTGATAGAAATGGTTCATGTTCTGTGAACCTGACAAGTCAGTTTCATAACCCTGTTCATGATTCTGATAATACTGGTTCATATTCTGTGAGCCGGACAGATCTTGGGGATACTGGTTCATATTCTGTGAGCCGGACAAGTCTTGGGGATACTGGTTCATATTCTGTGAGCCAGAAAGGTCTTGGGGATACTGGTTCATATTATGTGATCCTGACAGATCTTGGGGATAGTTGTAGTAATGTGGCTCCATGTTTTGTGAGCTCGTCAGACCTGGATCACATGCCTGTGCAGCCTGCATCTGTCCATTAAACGAATTGTAGTTATACCCTTGGAGTTGATAAGGTTTGCTGTAATGGTAGTAGGGTGATATGTGGTTATCACTAGTATGTATCTGTAAATGGGTCAGATTTGTCTTAAAACTGTCAGCCCTACTAGTACTACGACTGACAGGTTGAGAAAGGCACAGACGCTCATGGTGCAAACTATGCGTTGGTGTGTGGTTCATGTATAGAGGAACATTCATCTGCTGTGAGCTGTACAAAGGCAATGGCATAGTATTTTGCATTGGCAAATGTCCCTCAAAACTGTTACTTGGTGATATGTCTTTTTCTATGGAGTTTCCAGAGTATGAGGATGGCAAAGTACTACTACCATAGACAACATATTGTTGTGGTGGCTGGTATCCTGTTTGTATGCCTCTGTCAGGGGATCTATTAAATTGTCTGTTACCCGCCGGACGTCCCACAGAGGAAGATTTAAACAGTTCACCAGGACCTGACTGGTTTCCTGGACTGTGCCTATTCATCCTAGAGGAAGGCATGTAATCTGGAAAAATAATGTACATGTACACATGTATATAAAGAAAATATAACACTACAGCCCTCTGGCTGATATTGGAGTCTCGGGATGATACAGCATATGATACGGATCATGCCATGTATTATACACTTTATCATATATTTTTCAACCCAAGAGTGCTGATATTGGTGAAGGGTGTGATAAAGGTTTAGGGGTGCGATATAGAGGGTGTGATAAAGGGAAACCATGCGATATAGGGTATGTGATAAAGGTTAGGCTTAAAGAATTGTGATACCATGTATTATACACTTTATCATATATTTTTCAACCCAAGAGTGCTGATATTGGTGAAGGGTGTGATAAAGGTTTAGGGGTGCGATAAAGAGGGTGTGATAAAGGGAAACCATGCGATATAGGGTATGTGATAAAGGTTAGGCTTAAAGAATTGTGATACCATGTATTATACACTTTATCATATACATGTATTTTTCAACCCAAGAGTGCTGATATTAGTGAAGGGTGTGATAAAGGTTTAGGGGTGCGATAAAGGGGTGTGATAAAGGGTAACCATGCAATATAGGGTATGTGATAAAGGTTAGGCTTAGAGAATTGTGATACAGTTAGAATCCATGTTGCTGTATCACATATGCAAAAAGGCTGTATTTTATACTAAATATATGATAAAAAGTGATAACACTTACTAGTTAAATAACATTTTCAAAAGTTATGGAAGTTATATACAAAATATTTCAAGACAATGATAAATTGTGAATTCTTAGTATTGGATACATTACAAAATGTACAATATAAGAGGAGACAATCCATTATTTTTTTCCTGTGCTACTATTATTAACTGGAAATTGTTTGACAAGTACCTTTTATTTTATTCAGATAAAAATGTAAGCTTAAGGTATTCAATTCATGTTACTGTAATTGAAAAGTTTTGAACCTAGCAAAAACTTTTTGAAAACATTATATTTTCTTATACTTACTTGGTAATGTTGAAAAGTTAGAATGACTAGGTGTACCAAACATAGGTGGTGAGTCTATCATAATCTCTCTACTCTGGTCTGAAATAAAATCATTTAATAGATGTATTTTAAAGAGCACCAATAACAGAAGGATATAAGATAAGTGTCATTCAAAAGTCTCTACGTTTTTTTCTGAATTTGTAATTATTTTTGTGCTTTGTAAATATTATCAACAAGGGAAAGAAACTAATCCCACCACATTCTATAGATCCTGTCCTAAGCCAGGAATCTTTGCCACAGCTTATGTTTGTACTTGTCTAACATATTTATGCTACTAATTCTAGAGGTAGAAGAAGTCCTTCCTAGGTGAGTTTATTATCCTACTATTACCAGAGAAAGGCAGAGAGGTTCCAATAGGGTATTGAATGTCAAAACTCAAGACAAAATCAGTAAATATGAACAACAACAGCACAAAGAAACAGCAGCACCTACCCTCATCCTCAAAGCTGATTGTCATCTTATCACTGGCGATACCAGATGTAGTATTAGAACTTGCATTACTGACAACAGAGTATCTAGCATTGAGTGCAGACTTAGTGCTTGGTGATAAACTCCCACGAAATGATCCTCCATGAGCCACTAAATCTTTTTGATCACTATATATATACTGCTCCCTATACCTTTTCTTATCTGAAAAAAGGAACGTAAAAAAATACAAAACTCACGAGGAAGCCTTAAATATTCTTCAATTGATGAATATTTATTTGAAATTGTTCAAATATTCTGATGCTTGGTAAAGTGATAAAGCATAAAAATAAAGTGTGGTAATAAATGATGTTTTTTTTCTTCTATCTAATGTCAGTTGCCTGGGTATTGGAGTTAAAAAACAGACAACTTACAGCCCAAAAGATGTGTAAGCAATTTTTTTTAATGTTACTATAAACATAAACTTGAAGGTAAACCCTGATTTTGGATATTTGAACAGATGAATAGCTCTTTACTTTCAAAACCGTTTTCCTGGCTCAACATGATTTAGCTGGTACAGAAAATTTTAAATCATTATTGTAAAAACATACAAACCTTGTTCCTCTAAATGTCTAATTTCCATCAGTTTTGGATTGATTGCTATCTGGAACATATGTGTAGCTTTACATAGCTGTAGAAGATATTTTGATTTGGTATCACAGTCAGTATAGTATGAAAACTTCCTTCCCTCCGGAGCACCAGCCGCCCGGATCTCAAACTTCTTTTTCTGTAATTTAAGACAAATATAATTTTATTTCTATGGTAAGGGATCAGTATGATACTTGTTGAGTGTTATTATTATTGACCCACTTCTCTGACTTGTAGCGGTGTCATAAAGCATGAGCCGAGCTCTATTTTTTAATACAATTGACATTAAAGCCTTTTGTTAAAGTATATTGGAGTGAATTTGATTTGAAGAGCCTGCCTTAGACATAAAACAATGCTTAAATTCAAGTATTTTGATGTTTTTTTACAATTGGAAAATTGCCAATGTCACCCCCTAGGGACGCTGGGTAATGGTTATTAAGATTTTTAAAATTGTCATCTATTTTGAAGGCAAAGGTATATATATATTACCCTTTAAATATTTACTGTTCTTTTTTGATAATATGAAGATAAATGGACCAAAAGAAATTTTGAAATACATGAGGTTTTGTAATTATTCAAGCTGATTTTGTTAAGAAACCACGGAATACTGATGACCCTGTAGGTCGGCCATCTTGAATTTCCCGGAAAAAATATTTTGCCAAAATAAGTCTTTCATGAAGGTCTTTTTGTTAAACCATCCCTTAAGTTGATATGAAAATATTGGTTTGGAACAAAATTGCATGGTTTTCTCACAGATTGGCTCTTAAACAAAAAGATATTGCTTATTTTCTTAAGCACTTGAGGTTCCCCTTGGAGTCTAAGCATTGTTTCATTAAGATTTTCTTTTTTTTTTATTTTTATTATCTAAGTTTAAAACTTTTTTCTGTTTTTATATCTCATTAATCTTTGATATTTCAAATTTTGGGTTAACTTTTTTTCATTTATTTAAAAGTATAAAGTTATTTGTTTTCAAGTACTAATTTATTCATGTTTAGGAAACATCTACCAGTTCATATCCGACAATCTTTTCCATAAGAAACTGTTAATTCAAATTTATTAAACAAAGGAATTTTGATTGTAAACAAAAACAGAAATATTCATTGCCTTTGTGTGACACCCTGTCGTTAGAACATGTAGTACACTGTAAATAATCTACTTACATCAAAAAATAATTTTCCAATATCAGGCCAAAGGAATGTTGATATTAAATTCTTCAAATTTTCCTCCACAACCTAGAAAAAATATGGATTCTTTTTTCAAAGTTCAGAATAAGAAATGCATTAATTCAAAATTCTACTCTTTCTATCAATAAAAGCATGATTCTTAATCTATTGTTGTATAAGATAGGTATAAGCTTATCACTTGCTAATCATGGCAGATTTTAATTTGTCTACTTCAAATCTTTTTTCTTGATAGTCAATTCCCAACAACATTCATCCAGTCAATAAAATTTGTGTTTTAATATTATTAAGTTTAAATATGATAAATATACTGCTTTCAACTCTTTAAATTCAATTTACTGGTCACATTGAAGGCAGCTGGGTTGTGTTGCATACACTTATCTCACATCTCATTATTACTTAAGCAATCACTTAAAACTATACAATTTATCGACCTATCAAGAATATGTTCCAAAACATATACAACATTTGGGCGAGATGGATAAAGGGACAGACCCAAACACTATATGTCCCCCTACTTTTGTAGATAGGGCATAAAAATACAAATCACTAAAACAAACCTCATATATTTCAATCCCTTTTCCACATATACCAAGCCATGCATTCCAATTTTTGTCCGTTTTTCTCTTTTTAAGTCTATAAAAGTGCAGGTTGTAAGCAGCAGGGGAAATGGATGCTTCTCTAATAAATTTAAACTCTGCCTCTGCCTTGCTGAGGTTTTGTAAGTCTTGATGAATCAATGGAGTATTTTTACATATATAATCAAGGCCTCTCTTATCACACACCTGTAAAATATGCAATAAATAAAATCAATTAATATTTTTTTTTAATGCAGTTTATGAATTATAGATTTTTTAGGTTCATTTTTTGTAACTTGTTGGTTACCTTTCAGTCACAACTTGTACCAAAGAAAATCTGTTGAAGTCAAAAATAGACAGATTTATTATACAGGAAGTAGTTGAGTGAATCCCACTTTGCTGTATACCAAATATCAAGGGGCTGAGACTATAAGTTGCCGAAAAACTGTTATAAATTTTTTTCCCCTGTCTGCCATCTGACATTCACTATTTTATACTTCGGATTTTTTGCTCTGTGCAATTAAGTCAAAAATCTTCAGAAGGAAATTATTGAATTTGGAATAAATTAAAGCTTTGCGAGCAAAAATAATGTCTTCCACCACCCCCACCCCCCCTCACAAAATAAATTGTAATTCAAAAGGCAATATCTAACACATAATTTTGTGGTAAAACACTCAACTAAATACATGTATGCCATCAAGTTTTTTAAAACAGTTTGAGAAAAGTTGAGCTGAGTGACTTAGTGACAAAGAGACAAAAACAATATGTATATCCACGGAGATGGAGAGATGGAGGAGGGAGAGACATAAATATCTTAAAGTAGAAACAAATTAAGTTAACTCTTAATTTATTCATTTTTTTTTGTGCAGAAAAAGTGAAAACATTCTACCATGTTTAAAGCTGTCTGATTTTGAAAAATTGTGAGTTAAAAACACTTATTTCTAATTTGATAACAAATATTCATACCCATGCTGGGAAATACTCTCTTGGATCAAAGTATTGGTAGCCATGCTTTGACTTGACATAGTTGCCATTGTCTGCTTGTAGGGCATAGGAAACCAACTGGAAACATTTCTCTTCAGTACAAACATGACCATAATTATGTATATTGTCCTTTAGCTGGAGGTAATATAAATGGCGAGTAACCTTTTCCCTAAAAATATATCAAAATTTTCATTAATATTAACAATTTCCATACAGAGAACTTTTGAAAAACACATAGGGTAATACTTTTTAGGTTGATGCAGATCATGGTCACTTTATCTCAGTCCAGTATGTTAAAACATAACATTACATGTGTATTGCCTAGGGGGTCAACTTATAGCTCCAATTAATTTACTCCCTTTACCAAGCATGTACATCTTTAGGTGGGAGAAGTTGTGAATTAATTTGAGTAGAGATTGTGAATAAAATCTTACAAGAATGGAATCTGAATTCAGCATACAAAATATCTTTATATTTTTTTGCTGGCATGTCATTTAAAGTATACAAGGAATCTATTACTTTTGTTTTTGGGATGGTTTTTATGATTTATCACAAGGCATCAGACAAGCTCAGTGGGACAAGCTTGATATGCAAATTCATGAGATAATCATGATAAAAACAGTCGGCAATTAACAACTCATTGATAATCATTTAAAATTTCTATAGAATTTCATACAATCTAGAATCTCTTTAAGTGGAAACAGTGATGCCTCAATTTTATGAATGAAATCATTTTCATTCCGAAATTGACATTCAAGAAAATTAGCTCACAAAGCCATGTACCTCCTTTGAAGTGATCTGTTATTTTTACTTGTTTCAGTCTGTTTCAGAGACGTTATAACCAACCAAACATCCCTTTATTGCAGATAAGTTCAATTACCGGGGTACTTACTATTTATTATGTCATACATTTCAAAACAATAATTTAAAGAATACCAAAGTTATTAATACTTACCTCAATAAAACAATCTGGTCTACATAAAACTGAACACGAAAGTAAAGAGAAACCAGTGGCTTTCCATCTGTATCTAATCCCTGTTTATAAAAAGACAAGAGTTTTTTTTTTAAATCTTGTTGAACCAACCCGACCTTAGGTCAGAAAATCATGAAGTCTGGAACTGTTACATGTAAGGAAAGATTTAACTCCATCTGTATTTTTATACTATGTAATTTCTTAGTGACTTTAAAAATATAGATAAATCATCCTATTTGAAAACTTTAAGCATAAGTGAAATACACATCCATCATGTGTTTATTTAGGTTTATCATGTTTACACAGTAAACCTTTTAAGAGCACCTTATTATTATTCATAAATGATGTTACTCTTTTACTGCAATTACAACTTACTTCTGAGGTTGCAGATTTCCAATTCTTTGGAGCAATCTTGTGAATTTTTTCTTCTAAATGCAGAAAATGATATTCCCCATCTATAACAAAAAGAAAACAAACCATGCCAAACTAGTTTTGTCTACATGTAATTAAAATAACTTTCATTTCATCAAAAACACTGCTTTTAAATCATGCAACTTTTTTATAGGTTGAAAGCTCCAATATAAATATGTACAACAATATAGAAGTAATCATATCTGTATTCAAAGATGACAGCAATTATAGAGAAATGAAAATATCACAGAAATAATAGAACTCTTGATTAATTATACAACTTGCTGTTCTGCCTACCTTTAATGCATAACTATTGCAAAATGCATAGTAATTATATAAGTGATTCATAGTTATCAGGAAATAATCAAATATAGTCTTTTTTTTCTGTAAACAGTTACATGTAAGTACATACATTGTATATTTACTATTTTATTCAAGTTGTACTACAAAATGTACATGTACATGGTAGAATTGATTTGATTGATTTTTAAAATTTCAAATTCTATTTTTGATTTTATCAAGATGTACAAGTAA
Source organism: Arcuatula senhousia (assembly GCA_963971305.1). Taxonomy (NCBI): domain Eukaryota; kingdom Metazoa; phylum Mollusca; class Bivalvia; order Mytilida; family Mytilidae; genus Arcuatula; species Arcuatula senhousia. The sequence continues at coordinate 56,305,784 of OZ020304.1, forward strand.
TAATGGATATTCTTTGACTTGTACCTTTCTTTTGTGCTATTCCAAAATATTCTGTTTCTCTAAGGTTTAATTGATTGGTGATTTGGTTAAAAACATCTTGAACTTTTGATTTCACCTAAAATATAAAATAAAATAAAACATTTAATGACACAGAGCAAAAAATGTTCAATTGTAGTTAATAGAACCATTTAAAGTTAAAAATATTTTTACATGTAAGGTGTAGCAACTGTCAAGTCTTTATATCATTTCAATTTTTTGGGCCTAACAACTAGTTTAATCCCGTCACATAATATATGTGCCCATCCTAAGCTAGGAATCCTTGACAAAGCTTTTGTTTGTACTAGTTGTTTTTATATTTTCTGTTCCTTATTAAGAAGAGGGTCTTTCGACTATTTCAGGACCGGATTGGAATTGTATGCATTTTATTTTGCCCTTGGGCAAATTGCAAAACAGGGTGCACTGCCTACTAGCCTCTTTGACAGCTTCTGACGGTTTTTCATTGTGGTCTTTTTAAATTGCCTCTTGTTTATGTGGCCTGTGTTGCGTACATACATTATCTTCCAATCTTTGAATTGGGCAGCAAATGACATTTTTTTGTAAAACATCTTTTATGTTACTTCACTTCATTTCACAGTTCTTTAGAGAGAAAAAATTAATACTGTTCATTAGATAAAATTTGCCCTTTTTCACTTAAAACAAGAATACATGTATATCCAAAAGACATAATGCTCTATCACCCAGCATTTGGGAAGGACAGAGGGATGAACCTGAACACTATATGCCCCTACATTCGTAGATGAGGTATAAGAAAGTAAAATATAAAAGGCATGAATATATAAACATTACACTTACATCAACATAAATCAGACTTTCAGATCCATCCAAAAGTCTGACACAAACAACTTTTTTCTTCTTCCCTGCATGGTGCAAGGTCGAAGTTGACATTCTCTCTTTATATATATAATGTTGTAGAAGCTTTATCTTGATCAAGGTAAATCTGAAAAAAATAGCATAACAATAAGTAAATAAATAATTAATTGTTGAATTGGCAGGCTTTGAAAGAAATTTGACCCATAAATCATTGGCAATGTGAAGGGCGCTTTAATAGCAAGCAGGAATTGAGTTTACTTTTGTTTCGACTTGAGTCAATGATGCTGATGCAGCTTGATTGTTATGGTTTTTTTTTAGTATTTTGTGATTCAGGGTTTTCCTTATATTTTTAAGTAGAAGGCTAAAATTAATAACATTTCCTTTATTTTTGGCAAAAGTAGCAGGTCACAGAGTTAAAGTAGAAGGCTATTTAGTCTTCTACCGCCTTCAAAGGAAACCACTGTGATTCGTTTTGATGTCTACCGATTTTGTCTTTTCGCATTAAAAGCATTAATGATTACCCTTTAGGTACACCTTTGCTTCCTTCAGAATGGTTAATCAAGGATGAAATAACTGTTTTATGAAAAAAAAGATTGTATATAATATGACTGTAGCTAATTTCCTGTGGAGTGGGGTTACAGGGAATGCAATGTGGAATCTTGTCCTGTCACTCAGTTGAATTGGCTGGGAGTTCATTCATATTCAATTAAACCACAGTTTATAAAGTATTTATGTGCCATTAATACTGAAAAGGTAGTAGGATTATATGATAGTAAGTTTACACGTTATATAGTGACCCTATGACCATAATGTCTCAGTATATTGACCCAATTTTTAAATAATTTTTTCATAATGAATAGCAAACGATGGTAGTTTATGTGTTAATGAAATACTTGCCATTACTAAACGTGTATTGTCACCTTCCTTATCGCACATATTTGGGGGAAAACATATAAATTACTCATGCGATAAAGAATACGGCGCTCCGGGACTATGCCGAAGATTGAAAATGTGAAATGAAAGGGGTTTTAGGGATAGAACGTTGATCACCTTAAATAAAATCAAAATATCTGGACTGTATATCGACATCACGTCATCAATTTGCCATTTAATTGCCTAATTAGCTGTAATTAAACATAAATTCCAAACATTCCAATGTTCTTTGTGGATTGACACCGTTAGTAGGTCACCTGTGCCTCGATGTCGACAATAGATTTAATCTCTAAATAAATTAAAAACTATAAAAACTTATAATAACTACATTGCAATGATTGATGAAATAAAAAAAGTTAAATTAATCAAATTAATCAATATGATATTTCAAAAAATAACTTTTTAATTACGAATAAAAAGTTAAGTTTAGAGATTTCAAATACAACCAGTTACCGAAAAAACAAACGCAACGGACGTTTATTATTCACCAGCAAACCTGCCTAAAGTCAAGAAATTATGCCAAAAAGTATTTTAAAAGAAAGATAAATTGATTAAAAGTGAATACAAGAGCCAATTAATGGTGAAATTTTATTAAAATCAATTACACGCATGTTATAAACAAATTACGTCTCTGCACAAATAAACATTCAGACTTCAGGTAGTTCAGTACAAAAAATATACATGTAGATCATGATATTATATTGCCTTAACAAAAGAGTGACAAGTGATATAGACCTGTATATTGAATAGATTTGCAACATGTTTATTGTCCAGTATATTTGTAAAAATAATATCTGTAACGCTCCCAGAGTTACAACGTATCTTTTAAACGTTTTTTAAGGTATCTTTGGAGGTCCTAATGTAACATAAAATAGTGTCCGCTGTGAAATATTGTCTTGAGTGGCATTCACTCCTATGATGAAGTCCAAGGACAGAATAAAACGCTTAAGAGATATGAAATTTTGTCCTCTAGATTTTTCAGTGTTAAGTATGGCAGGGTGGACAAAATTTCATAGGACACTATCTTGCTTTACACTAACTGCTCCCGTGCCCTAACTATGCCCACCCACCTTTCTTGCCTTATTTGAAGGAAATAGACAATATAAAGGCTATGTATCTAAGTGCCCCAGTGGAAATTTTAAGTCTGGCTACCAAAAATGTCAAAAAAATATTTTTATCTAGAATTTTTAAAAATAGGTAAATACCGAAAAATTGTCATATTCACTAATCCCAAAAATATATGGCCCATTTCCAGAAGGCAGTGTCTGCACGTCCACGCCGCGAGGAAGATTAGACTACAGGCTGCGCATCCACGCTTCCGGGAAAAGACATAAAAACAGAGTTTTTCCGTATACAACTGTAATCGTATACGAGTTAAGTAAACAAAAGATACATGTACTAATACCATCAGAGAATTTATCAGCAAATTGGCATACTTTTCATCTCATTTACTAAAGTATTTAAAGTTTCTTTGTCTGATGGAGCTTTTCCTTTGGCTTTGCCATCATCATTGCTTATCATTTACTGTTTTTATAATTAATTTCGTGCCTTCCTTGTGAACAAGAATATTTATGGAAAATGGGCATTCCATTTGATAATTACTAAAAAAAAAAGATAAATCGAAAAGGTAGAAAGGAAAAAAAAGAGTAGAAGCTCTATAAAAACCTGTATAAAATCTCCTTATGATGATCATGATAATGATGCACAAACATTCTTTTAAGCCATGCATATACATGTATACTTTATAAAATTATATATTGATACTATTTATTTTTATCTTTAGTAAATTTATAGACTGCATATGAAGACTCGCTGATTCAATATCATTAAATACTAAAATTGATTATGATTAGATATTGTTTAAGGATATGGAAGAGAGAGAGAGAGAGAGAAAGAGAGAGAGAGAGAGAGAGAGAGAGAGAGAGAGAGAGAGAGAGAAAGAGAGAGAGAGAGAGAGAGAGAGAGAGAGAAAGAGTGAAACAATGCCTTGTATTTGGTCTATCACCATTTGAATTAGTGCAAAACTTTTTCCCACCATGTATACGTGAATACTGAATCCGAACATATTTAAGATCCTCTTTGACATTCCTATTTGGATTTCGTTTTAAAGCATTTTCAACAGTCTGACATTTTCTTTTATACAGTTGTATAAAGTTTTTGTTTTCAAAATCCTTAATAAAATTTTCCAAATTTTCAAAAGTATCTAACTCTTTACACTGCATTTCCATGAATGATAATTATACCGTTGATATACCACCTTAACAAAAACTGAGCAGTTTTCGACAATACCACTTACTTACTTATATATAAAAGATTATTTTGCCCCGGTCATTTTATAGTAACTTTTCTCTAACTGTTGTGCAATATCATCTAGTTCTCGCAAGATGAGACTATTTTGCATATCACACTCCGCATGATGTGATATTCAATTTCAAAAATTCACTCGTTAGATATTTGTCAAAGGAAACTCGCAAATATTCCTAATTTGACAAATATGTAACTCGATGTGATAAAAATCTGTATCTCATCACTTATAGTTGTGAAACCTGTATTTATTACAATCACGAAATTACAGAAAGCTTACGGAAAAGCTCTGTTTTTAGGCTTTTTCTGGAAGCTTGGACACGCAGACACTACCTTTCCAGAATGATTAAAAGTGTTTTTAATTTACTTTTCAGGTATTTTTTTCAAGTTTACCAAATACTACTTTTAGTTAAAATTTGGTTGACATTGCATGTCATCTTCATAGTTTTTGAAGGGGGTGGGCGTAGTTAGGACCCTCTATTTTTGTGTAGGATTTTTTCGGTACATGAGAAAATCGTAACAAATAACAGTCAGGATTATAATTTGATTGTCAGTTGTAGTTTTATTTCATCAGAGAAATGTCTGAACTTTATATTTTGTAACAGGTAAATTTCCTGAAACTGTCTAAATTATTAGTTCACCTGACCGAAGGGTCATGTGAGCTATTGTCATCACTTGGCGTCCGTCTGCATCCATCGTCCGTCCGTCGTCCGTCGTCCGTAAACTTTTTAGCTCACCTGACCCGAAGGGTCAAGTGAGCTAATGTCATCGCCATCCGTCCGTCGTCCGTCCGTTACTTTTTCAAAAATCTTCTTCTCTGAAACCACTGAATGGAATTTTTCAAAACTTGGTCCAAGTATTAATCAGGGCATGATGATTGAAAATTGTGTTCGGCTTTATGAATTGATAGCAAACATGGCCGCTGTTACTAAAAATAGAACATAGGGTAAAAATCACATTCAAAGACTTATAACTTGAAAACTAGAACAGATAGAAAAAATCTGAAGGATCTGAGGCTCTTCAGAATCAAAAGCTCTACCAAAGTCTCGATTGGGTCGAAGTTGTCAGATGACCCCTAATAGGGGTTATGGCCCTTTTAAGGTCAAAAATAGCGTTTTTTCATGTTTTTGCCCTATAGAATCAAAACTATTGCAGATAGAGAAAAGCTGTTGCCTGCTAAAATGTTCAGCTCATTAAGCTCTACAAAAGCCTCCATTGGGTCGAAGTTGTCAAATAACCCCTAATAGGGGTTATGGCCCTTTTAAGGTCAAAAATAGCGTTTTTTCATGTTTTTGCCCTATAGAATCAAAACTATTGCAGATAGAGAAAAGCTGTTGCCTGCTAAAATGTTCAGCTCATTAAGCTCTACAAAAGCCTCCATTGGGTCGAAGTTGTCAAATAACCCCTAATAGGGGTTATGGCCCTTTTAAGGTCAAAAATAGCGTTTTTTCATGTTTTTGCCCTATAGTATGAAAACTATTGCAGATAGAGAAAAGCTGTTGCCTGCTAAAATGTTCAGCTCATTAAGCTCTACAAAAGTCTCCATTGGGTCGAAGTTGTCAGATGACCCCTAATTGGGGTTATGGCCCTTTTAAGGTCAAAAATAGCGTTTTTTCATGTTTTTGCCCTATAGAATAAAAATTATTGCAGATAGAGAAAAGCTGTTGCCTGCTAAAATGTTCAGCTCATTAAGCTCTACAAAAGTCTCCATTGGGTCCAAGTTGTCTGATGACCCCTAATTGGGGTTATGGCCTTATTGAGGTCAAAATAGCGTTTTTCATGTTTTTGCCCTATAGAATGAAAACTATTGCAGGTAGAGAAAAGCTGTTGCCTGCTAAAATGTTCAGCTCATTAAGCTCTACAAAAGTCTCCATTGGGTCGAAGTTGTCAGATGATCCCTAATTGGGGTTATGGCCCTTTTAAGGTCAAAAATAGCGTTTTTTTCATGTTTTTGCCCTACAGAATGAAAATTATTGCAGATAGAGAAAAGCTGTTGCCTGCTTAAATGTTCAGCTCATTAAGCTCTACAAAAGTCTCCATTGGGTCCAAGTTGTCTGATGACCCCTAATAGGTGTTATGGCCCTATTGAGGTCAAAAATAGCTTTTTTTCATGTTTTTGCCCTATAGAATGAAAACTATTGCAGATAGAGAAAAGGTGTTTTACAAGGTGTTGCTTGCTTAAATGTTTAGCTCATTAAGCTTTACAAAAGTCTCAATAGGGATGAAGTTATCAGATAAGCCCTTATAGGAGTAATGGCCCTTTTAAGGTAAAAAAATAGCGTTTTTTTCATGTTTTAGCCCTATAGAATGAAAACTATTGCAGATAGAGAAAAGCTGTTGCCTGCTAAAATGTTCAGCTCATTAAGCTCTACCAAAGTCTCGATTGGGTCCAAGTTGTCTGATGGCCCCTAATAGGGGTTATGGCCCTATTGAGGTCAAAAATAGCGTTTTTTCATGTTTTTGCCCTATAGAATGAAAATTATTGCAGATAGAGAAAAGGTGTTGCTTGCTTAAATGTTTAGCTCATTAAGCTTTACAAAAGTCTCTATAGGGATGAAGTTGTCAGATAAGCCCTTATAGGAGTAATGGCCCTTTTAATGTAAAAAATAGCGTTTTTTTCATGTTTTTTGCCCTATTCAATGAAAACTATTGCAGATAGAGAAAAGGTGGGGCTTGCTTAAATGTTCAGCTCATTTAGCCTCAGGAAAGTCTCCGTTGTGTCTAAGTTGGGACTTGACCCATTAAAGAAGAGACTGTTATGCCTTAGATACCAGGTGAGCGATTCAGGCTCCTGGGAGCCTCTAGTTAAAATGTTAACTCCTCTGACACCATAAGTCCAATTGCAACCAAACTTGGTACAGTTGTTCATTAGCATTCGGTGCTTAGAACTGATGTGGGGATTTTTGATTCCTTGTAAAACATGGCCGCCATGGCTAAAAATAGAACATAGGGGTAAAATGCAGTTTTTTGCAAATAACTCAAAAACGGCTACATATATCAAAATTCTGGCAAGGGTAAAAGTGGTAAAAGTGATCAGCACCTCAAGATCTACCTACCCTGAAATTTTGAAGAAAATCCAACAACCCATTTAGGAGTTATTGCCCTTTTTGTGGATTTTTTACAAATTTTGCACCTGTTTAGCTCAATATCTTGAAAACTATACTAGATATTTGAGAAATTTAAATTGCATGTTGTTAAGCACATCAAGATCTACAAAATCTGTAAAAGGGTCAACGTTGTAGGACCTTTCCTTTTAGGAGTTATTGCCCTTAGAACGTCAAAATTGAGCATTTTAACAGCATTTCCTCATTACATTGAAAACGTTAACTCCTCTGACACTTTAAGTCCAATTGGAACCAAACTTGACATAGTTGTTTATTAGCATTAGGTGTAAAGAACTGATGTGGGGATTTTTGATTGGTTGTAAAACATGGCGGCTGTGGCTAAAAATAGAACATAGGGGGTAAATTGCAGTTTTTTGCAAATAACTCTAAAACGGTGACAGATTTTAAAATTTTGATAGGGAACAAAAGTGATCAGCACCGCAAGATCTACCAGCTCTGAAATGTTGAAGAAAATCCAACAACCCATGTAGGAGTAATTGCCCTTTTTAGCTCACCTGACCCGAAGGGTCATGTGAGCTATTGTCATCACTTGGCGTCCGTCGTCCGTCCGTAAACTTTTCAAAACGTTAACTCCTCTGACACCATAAGTTCAATTGGAACCAAACTTGGTATGGTTGTTCATTAGCATTTGGTGCTTAGAACTGATGTGGGGATTTTTGATTCGTCGTAAAACATGGCCGCCATGGCTAAAAATAGAAGATAGGGGTAAAATGCAGTTTTTTGCAAATAACTCAAAAACGGCTACAGATATCAGTATTTTGGCATGGGTAAAAGTGATCAGCACCTCAAGATCAACCTGCCCAGAAATTGTGAAGAAAATCCAACAACCCATGTAAGAGTTATTGCCCTTTTTGTGGATTTTTTTTGCAAATTTAGCACCTGTTAAGCTGAATATCTTGAAAACTATACTAGATATTTGAGAAATTTAAATTGCATATTGTTAAGCACATCAAGATCTACAAAATATATAATAGGGTCAATGTTGTAGGACCTTTCCTTTTAGGAGTTATTGCCCTTAGAACGTCAAAATTGAGCATTTTAACAGCATTTCCTCATTACATTGAAAACGTTAACTCCTCTGACACTTTAAGTCCAATTGGAACCAAACATGGTATTGTTGTTTATTAGCATAAGGTGTATAGAACAGGTGTGGGGATTTTTGATTGGTCTTTAAACATGGCCGTTGTGGCTAAAAATAGAACATAGGGGTAAATGGCAGTTTTTTGCAAATAACTCAAAAACGGTGACAGATTTTAAAATTTTGATGGAAAACAAAAGTGATCAGCACCTCAAGATCTACCAGCTCTGAAATTTTGAAGAAAATCCAACAACCAATGTAAGAGTTATTGCCCTTTTTGTGGATTTTTGCAAATTTTGCACCTGTTTAGCTCAATATCTTGAAAACTATACAAGATATATGAGAAATTTAAATTGCATATTGTTAAGCACATTAAGATCTACAAAATATGTAACAGGGTCAACGTTTGTAGGACCTTTCCTTTTAGGAGTTGTTGCCCTTAGAACGTCAAAATTGAGCATTTTAACAGCATTTCCTCATTACATTGAAAACGTTAACTCCTCTGACACTTCAACTAAGTCCAATTGGAACTAAACTTGGTACAGTTGTTTATTAGCCTTAGGTGTATAGAAATGATGTGGGGATTTTTGATTGGTTGTAAAACATGGCCGCTGTGGCTAAAAATAGAACATTAGGTTAAACTGCATTTTATTCTAATAACTCAAAAAGGGTGACAGATTTTTAGATTTTGATTGAGAACAAAAGTGATCAGCACCTTAAGATCCACCAAATTGTCAGATGACCCCCTTATTAATTTTATGGCCTTTTCAACGTCAAATGGATTTTTCCTTATAACCTTGACTTCAGGCACATATGTCAGGTGAGCGATTCAGGCTCCTGGGAGCCTCTTGTGGATTTTTTTTGCAAATTTTGCACCTGTTTAGCACAATATCTTGAAAACTTTACAAGATATTTGAGAAATTTTAATTACATATTGTTAAACGCATCAAGATCTACAAAATATGTAATAGGGTCAATCTTGTAGGACCTTTCCCTTGAGGAGTTATTGCCCTTAGAATGTCCAAATTGAGCATTTAAAAAGCATTTCCTCATTACATTGAAAACATTAACTCCTCTGACACTTTAAGTCCAATTGGAACCAAACTTGGTATTGTTGTTTATTAGCATTAGGTGTATAGAACTGATGTGGGGATGTTTGATTGGTTGTAAAACATAGCCGCTGTGGCTAAAAATAGAACATTAGATTAAACTGCATTTTTTTGCTAATAACTCAAAAAGGGTGACAGATTTTTAGATTTTGAGTGAGAACAAAAGTGATCAGCTCCTTCAGATCCGCCATGTTGTCAGATGACCCCCTTATTAATCTTATGACCCTTTAACGTCAAATAGATTTTGCCTAATAACCTTTACTTCAGGCACATATGTCAGGTGAGCAATTCAGGCTCTTGGGAGCTTCTTGTTTTATTTATCTCTTTCTCCTAAGGCGGGCGCAGTTTGGACCCTCGTGGATACAATAAATTTATACCCTCCTTAAGGTAGCAATAATGGTTGAAATGTCATTATTTCAGTTGTACTATGAGCTGAATTTCCCTTCAACGTCTGGTTTAGCACATTTGTTTTCCCAAACTTTCAGTGTTTTTTCAACACATGCTATTTTTAGCTCACCTGACCCGAAGGGTCATGTGAGCTATTGTCATCACTTGGCGTCCGTCATCCATCCGTCGTCCGTCCGTAAACTTTTTCAAAGGTTAACTCCTCTGACAGCTTAAGTCCAATTGCAACCAAACTTGGTATGGTTGTTCATTAGCATTCGGTGCTTAGATATGATGTGGAGATTTTTGATTCGTCGTAAAACATGGCCGCCATGGCTAAAAATAGAACATAGGGGTAAAATGCAGTTTTTTGCAAATAACTCAAAAACGGCTACAGATATCAAAATTTTGGCACAGGTAAAAGTGATAAGCACCCCAAGATCTACCTACCCTGAAATTTTGAAGAAAATCCAACAACCCATGTAGGAGTTATTGCCCTTTTTGTGGATTTTTTGCTAATTTTGCACCTGTTTAGCTCAATATCTTGAAAACCGTACTAGATATTTGAGAAATTTAAATTGCATGTTGTTAAGCACATCAAGATCTTCAAAATATGTAATAGGGTCAACGTTGTAGGACCTTTTCTTTTAGGAGTTATTGCCCTTAGAATGTCAAAATTGAGCATTTTAACAGCATTTCCACATTACATTAAAAACGTTAACTCCTCTGACACTTTTAGTCCAATTGGAACCAAACTTGGTATAAACTCCTCTGACACTTTTAGTCCAATTGGAACCAAACATGGTATAGTTGTTTATTAGCATTAGGTGTATAGAACTGATGTGGGGATTTTTGATTGGTCGTAAAACATGGCCGCTGTGGCTAAAAATAGAACATAGGGGTAAATTGCAGTTTTTATACGACCGCAAAAAATTTGCGGACGTATTATGGTATGATGTTGTCGTCGTCGTCATTTTGTCGTCGTCGTCGTCGTTGGTGTCGGTGTCTGTTAACTTTTTAGTGTTTCCACAATAACTTTAGTTCCAGTTATCCGATTGCTATGAAACTTTACAATGATGTTCCTTACCATAAAAGGATGCATGGGATTGATTTTGGGGGTCCCCCCATTTTTTGTTTAGAAATTAGGGGCCAAAAAAGGGCCAAAAATACTACTTTTTTGTTTGTTTCCACAATAACTTTAGTTCTAGTTATCCAATTGCTATGAAATTTGACAGTGATGTTCCTTACCATACAAGGATGAATGGGATTGATTTTGGGGGTCCCCCCTTTTTTTGTTTCGAAATTAGGGGCCCAAAAGGGGAAAAAAATTCAAATATTTTACCTGTTTCCACCATAACTTTGGTCCTAGTTGGCCTATTGCTGTGAAATTTGTCAAGAATGTTTCTTACAATAAAAGAATGAACCTGATGAATTATTGCGTCCCCCTTTTTCTCCGTTGTGTAATTAGGGGCCAAAAGGGGCCAAATAAAAACTTTTTTATTTGTGGTCCGATTTTGAAATTTTTTTTTACATGTTTGTTCTTGTCAAATAGCGGATACAAAATTAAGAATTAATTTTTGCGACCCCCCTTTTTCCCCCTATTACGTAATTAGGGGCCAAATGGGGCCAAAATCGAAACTTTTTTATTTGTGGTCCGATTTTGAAATTTTTTTTGCAAGTTTATTTTTGTCAAGTAGCGAATCCAAATTTGAGAATTTATTTTTGCGACCCCCACCCCTTTTTCACCTGTTACGTAATAAGGGGCCAAAAGGGGCCGAAATTGAAACTTTTTTATTTCTGGTCTGTTTTTTTTTAAATTTTTTTTGCATGTTTGTTCTTGTCAAATAGCGGATACAAAATTAAGAATTAATTTTTGCGACCTCCCCCTTTTTCCCCTTATTACGTAATTAGGGGCCAAATGGGGCCGAAATTGAAACTTTTTTATTTCTGGTCCGATTTTGAAAATTTTTTTTGCATGTTTGTTCTTGTCAAATAGCGAATACAAATTAAGAATTTGTGACCCCCCCTTTTTCCCCCTATTACGTAATTAGGGGCCAAATGGGGCTTTTTTATTTGTGGTCCGATTTTGAAAATTTTTTTTGCAAATTTATTCTTGTCAGGTAGCGATTCTAAATTAAAGAATACATTTTTGGGGCTGTAATCATAATTTAAAAAAAAATCTGGTTCGATTTTTAATTTTTTCCCCAAACATTATTCTTTTAAAGAGTAGAATACAACATTAAAAATTTATATTTTTAGCCCCTGGGTTGAAAGTCCATCAGAGAAGCATGGGTCAAAAACCTTTGTCAGTCCACCATGGGCTGCATGTGTCCAGAACAATAGACTATCCATATTAGGCCTAAAACGTACAGGGTTCAACATGTTGCGGTCGTATCATGCTGCGCTCGGCAAAGCTTTTTATTTGCAAATAACTCTAAAACAGTGACAGATTTTAAAATTTTGATAGGTATTAAAAGTGATCAGCACCACAAGATCTACCAGCTCTGAAATTTTGAAGAAAATCCAACAACCCATGTAGGAGTTATTGCCCTTTTTGTGGATTTTTACAAATTTTGCACCTGTTTAGCTCAATATCTTGAAAACTATACAAGATATTTGAGAAATTTAAATTGCATAATGTTAAGCACATCAAGATCTACAAAATATGTAACAGGGTCAACGTTATAGGACCTTTCCTTCGAGGAGTTATTGCCCTTAAAACGTCAAAATTGAGCATTTAAAAAGCATTTCCGCATTACATTGAAAACGTTAACTCCTCTGACATTTTAAGTCCAATTGGAACCAAACTTGGTATTGTTGTTTATTAGCATTAGGTGTACAGAACTGATGTGGGGATTTTTGATTGGTTGTAAAGCATGGCCACTGTGGCTAAAAATAGAACATTAGGTTAAACTGCATTTTTTTGCTAATACACATGTAACTCAAAAAGGGTGACAGATTTTTAGATTTTAATTGAGAACAAAAGTGATCAGCACCTTAAGATCCACCATATTGTCAGATGATCCCCTTATTTATCTTATGACCCTTTCAGCGTCAAATAGATTTTGCCTAATAACCTTTACTTCAGGCACATATGTCAGGTGAGCGATTCAGGCTCCTTGGAGCCTCTTGTTTGTAAATTTCTAGCATCAGTTAACACACATGTGACCCACAAAATGCTATTTTTTTTTTCATATTTGAACATGTTGAATATATTTTGTTTCAATTCATATTGCTTTATTATAAAAATACTTAGATTTATTTTCATCTGTAAAATATTTATTGATACATTTTAACTTCGGGATTGTCACAGGTTTAAACCTGCCTCATATTAAAATCTTTATAATGTTTGAATTGAAATAATTTATATTTGAAAATAAAAAAAGCTAGCTTTTCTTGTGGGTCACTTGTTAGCTCACCTGGACCGAAGGTCCATGTGAGCTATTACCATCACTTGGAGTCCGTCGTCGTCGTCGTCGTCGTCGTCTGTCGTCGTCTGTTAACAATTTTTCAAAAATCTTCTCCTCTGAAACTACCAAACAGAATTTAATGAAACTTGGTATGAATGATCCTTAGGGTGTCCTGCACCAAACTTGTGTTTTGATTTTTGATCCGTTAAAAAACATGGCCGCCGTTACTAAAAATAGACTAGGGGGGTCAGACTACTGTTTTTGGCTTATAAATCAAAAAGTATAAGAGATAGAGGAAATCTGAGGCCACGCTACTGATTCAGCATCAAAAGCTCTACAATAGTCTCCATTTGGTCAAAGTTGTCAGATGACCCCTTATAGGGGTTACGGCCCCTTAAAGGTGAAAAATAGCATTTTTTCATGTTTTTGGCCTACAGAATGAAAACTATTGCAGATAGAGATTAGCTGTTGCTTGCTTAAATGTTCAGCTCATTTAACTCTACAAAATTCTCCATAGGGTCGAAGTTGTCAGATAACCCCTTATAGGGGTTACGGCCCCTTAAAGGTGAAAAATAGCCATTTTTCATGTTTTTGGCCTACAGAATGAAAACTATTGCAGATAGAGATTAGCTGTTGCTTGCTTAAATGTTTAGCTCATTTAGCTCTACAAAAGTCTCCATAGGGTCGAAGTTGTCAGATGATCCCTTATAGGGGTTACGGCCCCTGAAAAATAGCGATTTTTCATGTTTTTGGCCTACAGAATGAAAACTATTGCAGATAGAGATTAGCTGTTGCTTGCTTAAATGTTCAGCTCATTTAGCTTTACAAAATTCTCTATAGGGTCGAAGTTGTCAGATGACCCCTTATAGGGATTACGGCCCCTGAAAAATAGCAATTTTTCATGTTTTTGTCTTATAAAATGAAAACTATTGCAGATAGAGATTAGCTGTTGCTTGCTTAAATGTTCAGCTCATTTAGCTCTACAAAATTGTCCATAGGGTTGAAGTTGTCAGATGACCCCTTATAGGGGTTACGGCCCCTGAAAAATAGCGATTTTTCATGTTTTTAGCCTACAGAATGAAAACTATTGCAGATAGAGATTAGCTGTTGCTTGCTTAAATGTTCAGCTCATTTAGCTCTACAAAATTCTCCATAGGGTAGAAGTTGTCAAGTGACCCCTTACAGGGGTTACGGCCTTTGAAAAAAGCGATTTTTCATGTTTTTGGCCTACAGAATGAAAACTATTGCAGATAGAGATTAGCTGTTGCTTGCTTAAATGTTCAGCTCATTTAACTCTACCAAAGTCTCCATAGGGTCGAAGTTGTCAGTAACTCCTTATAGGGGTTATGGCCCCTTATAGGTGAAAAAAATGGTGTTTTTGGCCTATAGAATGAAAACTATTGCAGGTAGAGAAAAGCTGTTGCTTGCTTAAATGTTCAGCTCATTTAGCTCTACAAAAGTATAGGGTCAACATCAAGACCAGGTGAGCGATTCAGGCTCCTGGGAGCCTCTTGTGTGTTGAATGATGTCTGAAATTTTCAAAGAATAAAAATGTTAAAAAGACGCTGAAAGTTCAGAAAAACTAGCCTGACTGATAAGCCAGATGTTGAAGGAAAATTCAGCTCATAGTACCGGTACTACAAATATATTGACATTTCTACCATTACCGCCCCCTTAGGGTATGTATCACTTGTTTATTTTTCTAACTTCTTTTTTGTCTTTCTACTTATTCTATGGAATTAATCAGAATTAATTGCATTAAACAGACAAAAGTTTAAGGAATATCTGTGTGGAAGTTTTTGTTAATTTGGTTGAGAAATAAACTTTTTGTGGGATTTCAACTGTACACTTTACAAAAATTTTGTAAAAAAACCAACATATTTAATGAAAAAAGGATAGAATGGGCTCTTTTGATACTCCTCAAAGTGTCAAATGTTATAAAGATAACTTTAACACATATAAAATCTCAAAACATTAAAGAATGAGCGTACAAAAGAATCATGTAGAAATCTTTTATGGTTTTTGAGATATAACAGTTTAAAGTTTAACTTTTCAAATTGTTTATTTTATACGAAATCTCATTTATCAACATAAGATACTGTGAGATTTCACCAATTTGCAAATCCATTCTAATATACAGGTCTATGTAAGTGAGATGGAGCCAGACCTTGGCCAGCATTTCTGTAAAATAAAATGATAATAATCCTTTTTTTGCTCACTGAACGAAAAACCATCTCTTGTCATTAATTCCTTTTGGGATCTTGTATCATTTTCAAAAAAATATCTCAGAATACAATCTCAAAAGGGATTACACTTATCATCTGCTGTTGTTGTTATACATGTAGCTGTTTGTTGTCTTCATTAACTTATCTTTAAAGATTTTCTTCACTGAAATCACTGAAGGGATTGCTCAGTTACTATGTGTTAGGAGTCAATGGTAAATGTATTTCATCACTAGATGTGTTTTGGGTAACAAAATAGAATTAGGTCACTATGATCTATAATTTAGGCATGAACACTTTTGATTATTTCTTGGTAGAGGTCCATATCCCAGGTAATACAAACTGGGGGTCAATGATATTTCAAGAACGGGAGGGCCATCCTGTGGCTCATAGACGCATTTTCTAGTTAGAAATAATTTCAAGGATTATGTTTGCAAGAATTAATTTAAATTACTTTTTTTTCAGGAAATGAAAGAGAATGGATCTGATAAAAAGCAAAAATGCATTGCTTGAATCTATATTAGGTCAAGTTGGCAGTAAAGATCCTAATTTGCTTGTGGATATTATAAACTATAGGCAAGTTACTTATTATGATATATTATCCTATCCACAATACATTGTATGCCATTTTGTCTACAATTATGATATTCCAAAGATATTTATCTAACTGAAGTATGAATCTTCATTTTGATGAAATTCCTGGGAATAATTGGTAAACATCAGGTGGTGTTAACGTAAGAAAACAATTTACATTTTTCTCAGCAAATACAAATCACAGCCGCTTGAAAATTGGTATTCAGCATCAACACTTGGTTTCTTAATATTTTATAAAAGGATATGGAGTAAATGTTAATGTTAGAATCAAATTTCATTTGTGTGGGTCACCAACTTCCTGTTGTACATATTCTGTCCTTTTCTGTCTTTGATCCTTTTAATCCCCTTTAAGATCTGTATTTTAGTAGAGGATCGGGAAGACCTTTTTCGGGACGCCGGGATCGGCCATATTATTTAATGGGAATTCGGGAAAAGCGACTAGCGGGACACGGGAACCTGCATTTTATTTTTGGGGATGCGGGATAGGTAGTTTTTATACGACCGCAAAAAATTTGCGGACGTATTATGGTATGATGCTGTCGTTGTCGTCGTCGTTGTCGTCGTCGGTGTCTGTTAACTTTTTAGTGTTTCCACAATAACTTTAGTTCCAGTTATCCGATTGCTATGAAACTTTACAATGATGTTCCTTACCATAAAAGGATGAATGGGATTGATTTTGGGGGTCCCCCCATTTTTCGTTAAGAAATTAGGGGCCAAAAAAAGGGCCAAAAATACTACTTTTTTGTTTGTTTCCACAATAACTTTAGTTCTAGTTATCCAATTGCTATGAAATTTGACAGTTATGTTCCTTACCATACAAGGATGAATGGGATTGATTTTGGGGGTCTCCCATTTTTTTGTTTCGAAATTAGGGGCCCGAAAGGGGCAAAAAATTCAAATATTTTACTTGTTTCCACCATAACTTTGGTCCTAGTTGGCCTATTGCTGTGAAATTTGTCAAGAATGTTTCTTACAATAAAAGAATGAACCTGATGAATTTTTGCGCCCCCTTTTTCTCCGTTGTGTAATTAGGGGCCAAAAGGGGCCAAAAATAAAAACTTTTTTATTTGTGGTCCGATTTTGAAATTTTTTTTTGCATGTTTGTTCTTGTCAAATAGCGGATACAAAATTAAGAATTAATTTTTGCGACCCCCCCTTTTTTCCCCTATTACATAATTAGGGGCCAAATGGGGCCAAAATTGAAACTTTTATTTGTGGTCCGATTTTGAAATTTTTTTTTGCTAGTTTATTTTTGTCAAGTAGCGAATCCAAATTTGAGAATTTATTTTTGCGACCCCCACCCCTTTTTCACCTGTTACGTAATAAGGGGCTAAAAGGGGCCGAAAGCGAAACTTTTTTAATTCTTGTCCGATTTTGATAATTTTTTTTGCAAGTTTATTCTTGTCAAGTAGCAGATATATTTTTGTGTCCCCTTTTTTTACTGTTACGTTATTAGGGACCAAAAGGGGCCAAAATGGTAACTTTTTTATTTCTGGTCCGATTTTGAAAATTTTTTTTGCATGTTTGTTCTTGTCAAATAGCGGATACAAAATTAAGAATTAATTTTTGCGACCCCCCTTTTTTCCCCTATTACGTAATTAGGGGCCAAATGGGGCTTTTTTATTTGTGGTCTGATTTTGAAATTTTTTTTTGAAAATTTATTCTTGTCAGGTAGGGAATCTAAATTTAAGAATAAATTTTTGGGGCTGTAATCATAATTTTAAGAAAATTCTGGTTCGATTTTTAATTTTTTCCCCAAACATTATTCTTTTAAAGAGTAGAATACAACATTCAAAATTTATATTTTTACCCCCTGGGTCGAAAGTCCATCAGAGAAGCATGTGTCAAAAACCTTTGTCAGTCCACCATGGGATGAATGTGTCCAGAACAATAGACTATCCATATTAGGCCTAAAACGTACAGAGTTCAACATGTTGCGGTCGTATCATGCTGCGCTCGGCGAAGCTTTTTATTATTATCCGGGAAAATGGGATTATAAAATTATTTTGACGGGAATTTGGGACGGGACCCCCTCTTCCCCCCTCTCTTAGTAGTGATGTACTGATATTAATCATGTGCCAAACACTTTCCAATGAAATAGTTGTACACAGCAAAACATTGTTAAGAAACATAAAATATTTAAGGATCATGCAAAAAAAAAAAGGGCAAAAAATCAACAAATCAAAGCAATCTTGATGCTTCTTTTTAGAATGGCTCATGCATGTTAATTTGTATGTTTTATGTTTTATTGTTATCATGTTTATTATGAATGTATGTGGTC
The DNA here is from genome assembly GCA_963971305.1 of Arcuatula senhousia. NCBI lineage: Eukaryota > Metazoa > Mollusca > Bivalvia > Mytilida > Mytilidae > Arcuatula > Arcuatula senhousia. Next base: position 56,324,094 of record OZ020304.1, read on the forward strand.
AGAAAATAACTATTGAATCTTTGAATTTACTAGTCATCAGGAAATTTGAATTGCTTTATTTTAAATTACTTATTTTAGCCAACCTGATGTCCCACTGTTGATAAAAAGAATATTCAAGCTACAGCCAGAGGTCACTGGGAGAGACATTACACAGAAATGGATTGATCAATTCATAGAGGCCATTGTTGCATGCTATATACTATGTGTTGATTCCTTGAAACTTTCAAGAAAAGTATTTCAGGTAAAGAAAGGGATAATGTATGTATAAGAAGAAGAGAATAATTTAAGGGTTTTGGTTTTATTTCATTGGCGCAACAGTAAAAGGGTAGAGTTTACTGTGACAAAAATGCTTCCCATAAATATTTGTTTTAATGGTATATGACCGTCACATGAATGTTTAAGGATAACTATATCCATTTGATTCAAGTGGAAAAATTCGCTTTATGTAAAAGCTTTGTTTGATCTTTATGTTGATGATGTATTCAGGTTAAATTATCATAAAGCATATGCAAAATTGATTTGCTCACAACTAGCAAAAACTAAGTCAATTTTATACTTACTCATAAAAAGACGACATATTACTTGTGCTAGGTATCCAAAGAAGAAAACAAAAAAATATAAAAGATAGAAGATGACTGTTAACAAATTAAGGATGTTCGAGGGTGACTTTGAAAGTGTTGAGGTTTTGAAGTTAAGGCCTTAAATTATAAGGGAATACTTAGAAATACAAAATAAGCTAAAAATTTTGATATGTTACCGTGCTTGTTTTAAAGATAATAAGAGTTCAAAATTTGGCGGGAAAAGGTTTTCTCTGGTTTTATCATAGCAATATCATTAGCATAGTTTAGATGCCTAAACTTATGAAAAAGTGATTAGAATTTGAAATAAATTTGTAAAACAGATATTTATGATGTAATGAAGACCTTAAACAAAACAAAAATAGGGGTTACCATGCATAATTTTTTGGCTGATTTTGATGGAAAAAACCCGAGGATTCCGAAAAAAATATCAAAAATCTCAAAAGCTGACCCTCCATCATCCTTAATTAACCTTTTTTTTATACATCCAGTATACAGATCAAATTTAACATGGTTGTGTTTAGGAAGCTAAAATCACCTTTATTACTTATAATACTGTATTTATTATTTAATATATGCTGACTATGGCATAATTGTCAATCCTATCTTTTTTAAGTTATGAAATGTTTTGATTGTGTAGATATTTGAGGGTCGGGAATACCTTTTCCGGAACACCGGGATTGGCCATTTTATTTAACGTGAATTCGGGAAAAGCGACTAGCAGGACACGGGAACCTGCATTTTATTTTTCGGGATCGGTAGTTTTTATTGTCTCGCCTGCGACGAATAGTCGCGGAAGGCGAGACATAGGTATTACTTTCTGGCGGCGGCGACGGCGGCGGCGGCGGCGTCGTAAACTTTTTTGTAAGACTTTTGTGGACAATGAATTGCTTGAAAAGTATAATAGCTAGGCATCTGATATTTGGTATACAGACAGTTCAGGTTATGGTCTACGCAACTGTCACCATGCCGTGTGACCCTGACCCCATTTTCACGCTCCAGTGACTCTGTGAACTTAGGTCTTTTTTCAGGGTGTAAACTGTTTTGTAAGACTTTTGTGGACGATGAATTGCTGGAAAAGTATATTAGCTAGGCATCTGATATTTGGTATACAGACAGTTCAGGTTATGGTCTACGCAACTGTCACCATGTCATGTAACCCTGACCCCATTTTCACGCTCCAGTGACTCTGTGAACTTAGGTCTTTTTTTAGGCCGAAAACTTTTTTGTAAGACTTTTGTGGACGATGAATTGCTGGAAAAGTATATTAGCTAGGCATCTGATATTTGGTATACAGACAGTTCAGGTTATGGTCTACGCAACTGTCACCATGCCATGTGACCCTGACCCCATTTTCACGCTCCAGTGACTTTGTGAACTTAGGTCTTTTTTCAGGCCTTTAACTTTTTTGTAAGACTTTTGTGGACGATGAATTGCTGGAAAAGTATATTAGCTAGGCATCTGATATTAGGTATACAGACAGTTTAGGTTATGGTCTACGCAACTGTATCCATGCTGCGTGACCCTGACCCCATTTTCACGCTCTAGTGACTCTGTGAACTTAGGTCTTTTTCAGGCTGAAAAACTTTTTTGTAAGAGTTTTTTGGATGATGAATTGCTGGAAAGTTATAATTGCTAGGCATCTGATATTGGGTACACAGACAGTTGCGGTTATGGACAATGCAACTGTCACCATGCCATGTGACCATGACCCCATTTTGACGCTCCAGTGACTCTGTGAACTTAGGTCTTCTTTTTTCAGACAGAAAACTTTTTGTAATTCTTGTGTAGACAATGGATTGCTTGAATAGTATAATAACTAGGCATCTGTTATTAGACATACATACACTTTTTGTGTTTATATCAAGAAATGAAAGCTTAGGTAGTTGATTTTAGTGATGGTGCCGGCAGGCGAGACATACTTTTAGTGGCCACACTTGTTATCCGGGAAAATGGGATTATAAAATTATTTTGACGGGAATTCGGGACGGGACCCCCTCCTCCCCACCCCCATATTTGCATTTATATCTATTTCAATGAAATTATATTTAATTTTAAGTACATGTAATTAGATTTTCTTTTGTAAACAATCACCCTTTATTTATTTCTTTTCAGCTAATTGAACCTTGGATTGTTACACATAAAGAGAAGATTAATGCAGAATTTGAGGCTTTTATAAAAAGTGTAATTTTATCAAAAGAAAATTCAAGACATGAGCTTACTGCAGGTATTATATGATATTTTAAAATGATTAATTGTAAGTGCATAGGAAAAAAGTATCACTAATTGATAAGAACAAAAAACAATTATTCTTTCAGAATAAGTGTACAGGACACAACATCCTTTAAACAAAACAATTCAAAAATCTGCAATGACAAGCAGTCAGCAAACCATGTTCATGGAGATTGCAACAATAAGGTCCATTTTGTTTAACAATGATGAAAACAAAAGTCATATTACATAACTACCTATTCATTATAATAGTTATATTCTCATTAGTTTTGTATTTAAAACTCAAATAGAATGTTTAAGTACATATGGTAGATCATCATGTGAATTTCTTATTTCTTTTTCATTTTGTACAGTGTCTTATATGCTTGAGTCCAATGAGTTTATCAGGCCTATATTTCAAGAACTTAGTGTCGAAGTACTGGAATGGCTGAATTTAAGATTAACATGTTTGTTTGATATCAACAACACAACACTACATGTACAAAACACAGAAAAGCAGCACATGTATGTTAGAGTAAGTTAAAACTTATATCTTGCAGTTGTGTATTATGAGATTTTTGAGAGTGTTAGTGTCCACTTAAGTGTTAAGAAAAGCCTCAGTTCTATCTTTGAAGTATGAGTTATATTTTGAATATGGGTTGCCAAAAAGCTTACAATATATAGAAGATAATGAGATGTTGAATAAGTGTCAACAGCTCACATGACAAGTGGCAATTTAGAAAAACCACAATGGACAACAGCCAGCAGCCTTCATTGATACCATTTGGCGCTGCTCACCATTCTGCAATTGGCCCATTGTCTAAATAAAATTACAAGTATTACTATGAACTTATAAAACAGTCCATGTTTAAAGATAGATTAGATTGTGTAAGTAATGGACATTTCTATAGTTTGACTGAAAACTGTAACTGAAAATTCCTAAGAACATAACTCAATAACTGTTACCAGTACTTATTTATTTTTAATTACAGATAATTCTGCAGTTATACCAGTTTTGTCCTGCATGTTTTGCCAGCCCAGTATTCGATGACAGCGTGGAAGACAGAGGAGGACCTGCTTGTAGGAGGATATTTGATTATCTTTTACTTGTACTATCTAATGATGTAAGACTTGCAAACACATTTATCAATTTATCCATTGAAAATTATATTGCAAAAACAAAGTTTTTCTATAGATTAGGTAACTAAAATTGAACTTTGCATCTCATTTATGTAATGTGACACTTTATTTGTTTGTGATACTTGGTGCATTTTTGTCTCGCCTGCAAAGCAGAGCAGAACATAGGTGTTACTATACCGGCGGTGGTGTTAACTTTTTGGAAAAGTTTTATGAGCACCTCCATATCTCAAGAACTATAGGTCCTGGCTTGATGAAACTTGGTATGCATATGCCCCAGTAGTAGCTTAGCACAGTTGCATCCCCATCTTTTGACCTTGACTTTGATTTTCCGGTAAAGTGACTTTGAAAATTTTCAATACAAATAATAGCAATGGAAAAGTTTTGCGAGCACCTCCATATCTCAAGAACTGTAGGTCTTAGATTGATGAAACTTGGTATGCATATGCCCCAGTAGTAGCTCAGCACAGTTGCATCCCCATCTTTTGACCTTGACCCTGATTTTCCGGTTGAGTGACTTTGACAATTTTCAATACATATTATAGCAATGGAAAAGTTTTGCGAGCACCTCCATATCTTAAGAACGATAAGTCCTAGGTTGATGAAACTTGGTATGCATATGCCCCATTAGTAGCATAGCACAGTTACATCCCCATCTTTTGATCTTGACCTTGATTTTTTGGTTGAGTGACTTTGACAATTTTCAATACATATACATGTAATAGCAATGTTAAGGTATTGCAAACACCTCCATATCTCAAGTATTATTGGTCCTAGGTTGATTGAATTTGGTATGCCTTTGCCCTAGTAATAGCTTAGCACAGCTGCATCCCCATCTTTTTACCTTGACCTTGATTTTTTGGTTGAGTGACTTTGATTATTTTTATTGCATATATTAGCAATGTTTAAGTTCTATAAACATCTTTTGATCTCAGAAACTGAAAATCCATGTAACTTTAAAATATAGTGGAAGTAAGAAAGAATAATTGTTTCTGATGGTGCTGGCAGGTGAGACATACTTTAGTGTTAACCCTTGTTTAAAAACATTAACATCACCTTGGTTTACTTTATGCATAGGATTATATACATTGTAATAAATCAAATACATAATAAACGTAATTAAAAAGCTTATTTTTTTTATACATCATTTGATAACCAATACTTTTAGTGCTGATTTCATGAAATTTTTAGCAATTTTTTTAAGGTTGGTGCAAAAAAATTAATGGTCAGTGTAAACAAATCTATTAACTTAGTTTGAGCTTAAGTGCTATAGCATCAAACTTTATATTATAATCCACCATGTCCTCAAAAACTCTAGCTACTTTTTATACGACCGCAAAAAATTTGCGGACGTATTATGGTATGATGTTGTCGTCGTCGTCGTTGTCGTCGTCGTTGTCGGTGTCTGTTAACTTTTTAGTGTTTCCACAATAACTTTAGTTCCAGTTATCCAATTGCTATGAAACTTGACAATGATGTTCCTTACAATAAAAGGATGAATGGGATTGATTTTGGGGGTCCCCCAATTTTTCGTTTAGAAATTAGGGGCCAAAAAAGGGAAAAAAATACTGCTTTTTTGTTTGTTTCCACAATAACTTTAGTTCTAGTTATCCGATTGCTATGAAATTTGACAGTGATGTTCTTTACCATACAAGGATGAATGGGATTGATTTTGGGGGTCCCCCCTTTTTTTGTTTCGAAATTAGGGGCCCAAAAGGGGCAAAAAATTCAAATATTTTACTTGTTTCCCCCATAACTTTGGTCCTAGTTGGCCTATTGATGTGAAATTTGTCAAGAATGTTTCTTACAATAAAAGAATGAACCTGAATTTTTTCGCCCCTTTTTCTCTGTGTAATTAGGGGCCAAGAGGGGCCAAAATAAAAACTTTTTTATTTGTGGTCCGATTTTGAAATTTTTTTTTGCATGTTTGTTCTTGTCAAATAGCGGATACAAAATTAAGAATTAATTTTTGCGCCCCCCCCTTTTTCCCCCTATTACATAATAAGGGGCCAAATGGGGCCAAAATTGAAACTTTTTTATTTGTGGTCCGATTTTGAAATTTTTTTTTGCAAGTTTATTCTTGTCAGGTAGCGAATCCCAATTTGAGAATTAATTTTTGCGACCATCCCTTTTTTCTATTGTTTTGTAATTAGGGGCCAAAAGGGGCAGTAATCAAAACTTTTTTATTTCTGGTTTGTTTTTGAACATTTATTTTGCAAGTTTATTTTTGTCAAGTAGCGAATCCAAATTTGAGAATTTATTTTGGTGACCCCCACCCGTTTTTCACCTTTTATGTAATAAGGGGCCAAAAGGGGCCAAAATCAAAACTTTTTTAATTCTTGTCCGATTTTGACAATTTTTTTTGCAAGTTTATTCTTGTCAAGTAGCAGATATGTTTTTGTGTCCCCTTTTTTTACTGTTACGTTATTAGGGACCAAAAGGGGCCAAAATTGTAACTTTTTTATTTCTGGTCCGATTTTGAACAATTTTTTTGCATGTTTGTTCTTGTCAAATAGCGGATACAAAATTAAGAATTAATTTTTGCGACCCCCTTTTTTCCCCCTATTACGTAATTAGGGGCCAAAATCGAAACTTTTCTTATTTGTGGTCTGATTTCAAAAAAAAATTTTTTTGCAAATTTATTCTTGACAGGTAGCAATCCTAAATTTAAGATTAAAATTTTGGGGTCTGTAATCATAATTTAAAAAAAATTCTGGTTTGATTTTTAATTTTTTCTCCAAACATTATTCTTTTAAAGAGTAGAATTCAAAATTTATATTTTTACCCCCTGGGTTGAAAGTCCATCAGAGAAGCATGTGACAAAAACCTTTGTCAGTCCACCATGGGCTGCATGTGACCAGAGCATTAGACTATCCATATTAGGCCTAAAACATGTTGCGGTCGTATCATGCTGCCCTCGGCGAAGCTTTTTATTAGATTAAATTAAAATCAATTTTAATGAATACACAAAGTCAAGAGATAATTTAGTCAACTTATTATGTTATTTTTAGTCAACTTGTACAATATGGACCTTAACATTTTCATATTTAATGTTTCTTGTTCATAAATTTTGATGCAGTGTGTTTTTTTGTTTATTAGAAATGTATTATGAGCTTTTATTTTATTGTTTTCTCTTTTCTTTTTTGGAATTTGTGTATTACATGTATTATATCCTATGACCTATATTCATGTTATTAGTATGATGAAATTTATGAGGGCCTCATGGAAGATTAGTTATTAACTAACTGAATTACCCTCTTTAAATAAAGCATTTACTTACTAACTTACTTACTACAAAGTCAGGACCTGTGTACTTTCCATAGTGCCTATGTTTAAACACTCATCATGGCTTCTCTAACATTGATTGTGTTGTGTATTATTTTTTTCTCCCCTTTATTACAGAATTTTACTACAGACTGTAAGTTACTAAGTGGTACAGCTATTAGCCTAGTACTAACCAAACTATCCAACAAAGATCAAGCTATCGGGAAATTCTGGAATTTATTTCTGCAGTTAGGAAAAGGTAAGAAACCAGGCCAATATAATGTTCCTATGATTAGTCATGTAGTGTTATTGAACATATAAGCAGATATATTTGTAAAATGTGTACAAATGCAAAAAAAAAATCACTAAGAAAATGAGGCATTTATGTTGGAAATTTATGTCTTTGAGAATCAGTTTCTTGTCATTATTGTACTTTTTTCATTAAAATGTATTCAAATATATTTTTTTGATTTAAAAACTACAAAATATTTGTTATAAAATTTTTGAATAGGTAAGTTATGCCACTATTTTAGTGGAAAACAATAAGATTACCTTCCTGTTACCTTTAAATAAGTCATTAACATATTTAGTTGGTAAAAAATCAGATGGAAGATGATTTGATATTTAGAATATTTTAGTAAAGGATAAGTTTATTCTTTCTGTAGGAACCAGGCTGACAACAGAAAACATTAGAAATTCCATTCCAAAAGATGACAAGGTGAAATATCATAACATGGGGCACATATCTCTTATGAAGGGTATTCTATCAAGTGGACAGCTTCTCTTGCAAAATACAACATTTATAATCCAGTGCTTTCAAGAAATAATCAAATTCTGTCTTAGTAACATTTCTTTACATTATCATGCCTTCAATACACTAGAACAACTGTTTACCAAAGTACACCAGAACCTGCCAACTATGACATCAGCAGATATTTCACATGTGTCGTCTGCTATTATTCCTGTTACCATAGAAACAGTGTTTTTGAACTGGGACAGTCCTGTACAAGATGTGCCTCAGACAATTGTAAGAGTATTCTCCCTTGTTATGCACATATGGCAGCATGGACAGAAATTATCGTGTTGTGATGATATTATACCTGATCTGTTGTCACGGTTACAGAGTGTACCATGGTATGTCAAGGGTCAATACAGAATTATCAGTGCTTTAATACCATTTATCGAGATTGAACAGGTAAGCAAAGCACTAATTTAGTGTCAGATAAAGCACACAGAAAATGGCGAAAAATTGTACACCACATATCTTTTAAGCACAACTGCTTGATGGGATTTTTATGAATCATTTGCAGGAAGTACATTATTATGAGCAAGAAAAAAAAGTTTATTGCACTTGGGTATTATTCAGGGGAGATAATTGGACTATAATTTTTTTCCGATGTAGAGGGGTTTATCCTTAGAGCATGCTTACAATATTCTAGTTTAATTCTAAATTTTGGTATTTTTTTATATTCAAATAAGAAACACTTCTTTAAGCAGCAAAAACAACCAAACTCAGATTTTGTTTGTTTTATTCCAGCTGATTAGCAATGATATTAGTTGTAGAGTGTTAAAGTGTATGTCAACAAATTATCTGGCTTCCTGTGGATCTGATGTGTACAAGGCTTTTCTCCTTAAGATAAGGTAAATTTATAAGCATTATGATAATTGAGGGTTGGTAGGACCATTTACGAGACATTAGGAAATGCTCATTTATTCACTGGGAATTCAGGATTTAACCCGCAAAAAAACAAGGGAATTCAGGATTTTTACGATTTGTTTCTCATTTTTTTCACAGGAAAGCGGATTTAAGTATTTGTTTTACGGGAGTCAGGGATAAGACCTCCTCCAACCCACCCCCATAAATGTAATACATGTAGTTTGATATATATAATATTTTTATAGGCATGTCTTACATACCTTTTGCCATAGTCATAACACTTAGTGACATTTAAAATTATTATACTTCATAAGATTTTTTCCTAACAAATTTTAATTAAACAATTCAATCTATCATATAACATATTTCAAAAACAAAACCCAGCGGGTGATAATTTTTTATCTATCACCCTCGAGGGTAATATTGTTTTATCTATCACCCTCTCATGCGCCGAGCTCGTGCACAGCCTCAATTTGACATTCTTAATCAGTTGTAAAATTGATAGTATTTAGATTCAACAAAAATTCGTGCAAAGGGCTTATTTTAACTTACCCTAATTAATGCATCTACCATGTATATTATATCTATGCATCTACTAACTGACAAACGTCTAAACAAACAAAGAAAATGTTTTCTAATTTAAAAGTTATATTTCAAAGGGCAACATTTTATTTCAGTTTAACTCGGGGAAAACAAAAAAAGATTTGAAAATCCGTGTGTAAAAGTACTTAAATGATTCAGTATTATAAATTAAATAACATATATCTGAGAGGGTGATAGAGTAGATTGCTACCCTTCCAAAAGACATTGTCAACCTCGGCTGCGCCTCAATTGACAATGCTTTTCTCAGGGTATCAATCTACTCTATCACCCTCTCAGATATATGTTATTTATATAAAGTCATATTTCATTTTATGAAATTAATGAAATTAATTGTTCACTTATCATTAAAAACATCATTAATATAAAAATAAAAATTCAGAGTTTTCTTAGAATCGATAGAATTTTTAAGACTGGATATTGTTTGTACATGGAAAGTAGAATGCATATTTGATATAAGATAAATTGTGAAAATTATGTTTTATTTTTATTCATGATAATGATAGTTCTTTTTAATCTTTTGTAATCATGGTTCAGTTCACAAGGATCTTCAGTTGAGATTTGGACATCAGTATGGAAAGATACCATGATCAGTGGAATTACAAGCCATGACAGGTAATCTTGGCCAAGTTGGGTTTCATTACCTGCACATTATTTGTCAACAAACTATTTAATATAGGTTTTCACAGAAATGTCAGCAGAAAAATGATGACGAAAATCTAGAAGAATTTTAAAAAAATGAGCTTGTTTTAAGAACTGTTTTAACAGTTTGAATTTTTTATAGATCATTAATTGATGGTGATTGATTGAATGTTGTCATTTTTCCTAATCAGTAAAATCTAGTGCTAACACGGCTTGCAAGTCAGATATCGAAAGACAAATAAACAATCCACTTGTTGAAAATATGGATGTTCTTCCATATATTAGTGTGTGTGATTTAGTTCAATAAAATAGATCAAACATGAAAATGCTTCCTAAGATTTTTATGTTTTTGTTCATCATATTCATTGTATTCAGGTTACTCAGAATCAACGTAGGACATTTTATGGTACCATCTACACTAAGGATTATACCAGAAGCTAAGGATATTTTGCTGTCTACCCTCATATCCATGTTTTCAGAGAACAATTCCAGAAACCAGGCTTTGTATGGCTGGGTTACTGTATCTCAGGCTGTCAGATTGTACATGGGAGAGATGCCTGCTGTAAGTAACCTCTTCTATCCATGCAATTACTTAATTTCATTCAAAGTTTCACAAACCTATTGATGTTTTGCTGTCTTCATTGTTTCACAGGTTTTTAGATTCTACACGGGAGAGATGCTTTCTGTAAGAAACATCTAGATATGAACAATAGTTAAAGTTAGTTTTGTTATTGAAACTTAAAAACTTGTCAAAAAATTGAAATGTTCAAAATTTTACTACAAAAACTGTAGTGTTCAAAATTTTACTTCAAAAATGGAAATGTTCAACATTTTTAGTAAAAAAGCTAATTCAGTGGTTTAAGTATTTTCATTAAATTAATTTGAATTTTGTTATAATACTATTTATGCATGGAGGATCAAAGCATGTGAATTCTTTTATGTACTGGCTTGACAGTCAATTATTTTGCTGCACCTATGATTTTTATTGGTATAGCATGCTGTATCTAAAATTGAGAAAATGTTATTAAAAATGAAAATTGTGAAAATTGTTACACTGTACGAGTATAATATTAAAAATGAAAGAATACGAAAATAAGAAAAACGAAATAAAACACCATGCTTTTCACTGGCTTCAGGTTGACCACTCTTTCTTATCTTGTATTTCTATACCAACAATATTTATTCCTGATTTTCAGAATATGACAGTTTTGCAAGAGGCCCTGTACAGTAATGATGATGATATACGATCTCAAGCCTTTAGTGTTCTTTGTTCTTCATTAAAGACAGCAGGTAAAACTTACAATACCATGTAGCGGTTTATTTGTTGCGGGGGTAAACTCTTGTGTCATAAGGTATGTGAAAATATTTTGCGGGTTTTATTTTCGCGGTTGGTGAGTGTGTTTGTATACTGTTTGCATAATATGAATATTTTTGCAGGCTCAATTTTGGCGATTTCCGTTGAACTGCAAAAATAACCTGCTATACGGTAATCAGTCTTGTGTGAAGCTTTAGATTTAAGATACTGTAGCGAAAAAACAGAACTACTGAAAGCTTGTTGTATGGGCTGTTTTGTCACTGATTATTGTGGCTATAATTTAAATAAAACAATTGAAAAATAGTATTAAAGTGGTCAGAGCAATGTCTATTATCATATCCACAAGGTATAGAAACATAAATAACTTTATCTTTGTGTCTTTGAACTTCTCTACTTATTTTGTTTTCATGTTTAGAGAGACTGAGAGGAGATGAGGACAGATTATTAAGGGAATGTATACCATACAATTTGAAGATAGATTCTGCTCCATTTAGACAACAGTTATCATCTAATGTCAAGAAATTATTAGTGAGAATCAGGGAAAGTTATAAAGCTATGGTAAAAGACAAAGATAATGGTTCTATAGGTAATACTGCTAGCTTATATAAATATGATATGAATGAGTTTAGAAGAAAATGGGTTGAAATAAATTGTTATTAAAATTACCACAACCATACTAAAGATAGCATTTTGATGTAAAACTTAAAGGGTGTACATGGAATACAAATCGAATTTATTAATATTTTTTAAAAAGCAAAGTCATGGCTTTTTTACTTTTGATCCTCATTCTGAAGTCTTCATTGTGGAGCAAATGAAGAAAACTAAACATATATTGAATATCAAAAGTAAATGTAGACATACATTTTTCTTACCTTTGCATAACTATTTAATGTTATTTTAACATAACATGTAGGGGCCCTGGGTGGCGGCCGAATGGTCCAAGGCGCTGGTTTAAATACCACACTATTAATCACTAGCCAATCACCTATCAGGTGGTGTTTGAGCCCCGCTTGTAATTTACAAAAAGAGACTTCTTCACTAGTATATGATTAGGTTTGTTAGTAACTTGCCCAAGTTCGGCGGTTTCTCGGGTTTCCTCCACCAATAAAACTGACCACCCTACATGGCCCAGGTGCGACAATCAAGGGCGTTAAACACCAACACACACACACATACACAAACAATACATGTTTGTTCTTTTGTTTCAGACAGGTCTATAGGTTTTGTAGAGTGGCTATACAAACTATACATTGACAATCTAATACCTGGAGGCTGTTTCCAAAGGACAAAGATGTGTTTAGAACTAATACAAGTCCTGCTAGAAGTTTCCTTCCCAATATCAAGTGATCTCCCTTTAATTACCAAAGAAGCTCAGACTAGAAAATTATGGGATGTTTATACAGAAGAATCAACACAATCTGTACTGTACTGCTTGTTGGATGGGGCTGATGAGGTTGTCTATTATTTCATGAAAACTAATAAACACAAATGATAGATGTTGCACAGTGGTTGAAGGTATACAAAGAAAGTGAAAGTTAAAAAAGCCACATAATAACACCTAGAAAAGACTGCAAAATTTACTCAAAACATGTCTATAATGTTTGATGAAAGTTTTATTGTAAAAAATGTTCTTGTTTAGGGTGTATTATGATATATGATATAAACATATTGTCTTAATGGGATACAGGATATTTGAGGCCAAACATACTAGGATATGGAATATTTAAATCAATTTTATTTACAAGGATATTGAATATTTGAGAATACTTTTTCGAACACAGGCTATTTGATGAAAAAATTTACGGTGAAATGTGATATTGGTACCCCCCTTCCCCTAAACAAGCCCGTTAAGTGTGTTTGCCAAAATGCTTTGTGTGATCAGATAGTCTAACTTTTTAAACATTGTAATATCAAACTAGTGTACTTACAAAAGGATCGATGTATTGTGACTATTTTGATTATAACCAGAAAGCTTATTGGTTATTTTGAAGTTGCGACATTAAATGCATCTAGATAAGAAAAAGAATAAAATTAAAGGTTTAAGTATTGGTGGTTAATATACAATGTATTTTAAAAAAAAAGACATAACAAAATGTGTTAATAAGACATATGAAAAAAAAACATAATTATCTGTTTAAATCATTAATTTTTGGTCTATCATAATGAATGTTAAATAAATGGTTTTTTTTTTTCAGATACAGAATCTTGCATGCAGTTTATTAATGCAGTATTTCAAATGGCCTCCTGCAGAAAACTTAGCAGAGATGTTGCTGTCTTCTGCTTTTACTCTATGTGATAGACCTAAACAACATGAGAATCAAAGTGGTGTTCTGTTATGTTTGATAGTGTTTGTTAAGTAAGTTTAAAGATGTGTAAGAGTTTTGTATTTTATATCACATGTGTAAAATTGAACTACTTGCTAATATTTGAGGTTGTATTTTTAGCAAATTTATAAACTTATGCATAGTAATTGCTAAAGGAAAAAAACCTAAAGCATCAGTGTCTTTTCAACTCATTTTTTACCCTTTTATTGGACTTTCCAAATTGTTATTTATCTTAATATTGTACAATGTAATCTTTTTTGTTGCAATTTTCTTGAACAATACCATAAATTAGGATATTTTGGATGTAGTTTTATTTTGGTTTATTTGGCGCCTCACCTAAATGTGCCAAAATTAAACACATCAAATTATGTTTATAATGCATAGAATCAATGTACTTCTAACAATATGACGTGTTGACAAATATAGTAGATATTGAGTAAAAAAGGAACGAGGCCGTAACAATGTAAATAATAAAAATAAATTCTTTATTAATTTCAATTTTTATTTCTTAATGAACATTTGTGTTTTCTTTATCTAGTAATTAGTTAAGATATGTTAATTACCTGTTTGTCAAATCATCATTAAACATCAAATGTCTTGATTTTAAAGGCCTATTGATATACTAATTAGCTTGGGTTTGAAAACAAACTTTATAAAAACTTTTTTATTAGAATAAGTGTTGTAAATAACAAATCATTTTGAATACAAGCATTCTGAGAGTATTGCAAAACAATACATAGTCCCCTACCGGCCTCATATTTCAGTCACTGGTAACAATTTGTCAAATAAATGAATACCTAAACTTGATCAGTTTATTATCTACAAGGAACAATAAAAAAGTGTAGAAAATAAAATTGCAATGGATTTTCTAACTTCAAAGTGCCATAACTCCCATAAAAATTTGTGGACCAGCAGGAAACTCAAACTTCATCTGTAACTCATCAAGGTAAACTCACATACCAAAAATCAGTTAATTATCTATAAGTGTTTAGAAAAAAAGTGCAGAAAACTGAAATTTTAGTGAATTTTCAAAGTTCAAAGGGCCATAACTCCCATAAAAATGTGTGGACCGTTACGAAACTCAAACTTGATCTGTAACTCATCAAGGTAAACTCATATACAAAAAATCAGTTCATTATCTGTAAGCGTTTAGAAAAAAAGTGCGGAAAACTGAAATTTTAGTGAATTTTCAAAGTTCAAAGGGCCATAACTCCCATAAAAATTTATGGACCGGCACAAAACTCAAACTTGATCTGTAACTCATCAAGGTAAACTCACATACCAAAAAATAAGTTCATTATCTATAAGCGTTTAGAAAAAAAGTGCGGAAAACTGAGGCATGACAGACGGACAGACAGACGGACAGAGCGCAAACCTATAGTCCCCTTCGGCTTTCGCCGGTAGGGGACTAATAAATCTCTTACAAAAATTGAGGGATCAGTATTCTATTTTTCAATTTCAGATATGTTATGAATTTAAACTGGCATTTTTCATGGATGTATGAAAATGGCAGATACACAATAATTATCGCTGAAAAGGGAGACAACCTAAGTGCTGTAAAATTCCTGATGTCTATGTTAAATCACATTCACCAAAGTTTTCAGGATGCAAAAGCAAGACCTGTATCATCGTCAGTTACACTACCACTTCACGGTAAGTTTCAGGAAGCAAAAGCAAGACCTGTGTCATCGTCAGTTACACTACCACTTCACGGTAAGTTTCAGGAAGCAAAAGCAAGACCTGTATCATCGTCAGTTACACTACCACTTCACGGTAAGTTTCAGGAAGCAAAAGCAAGACCTGTATCATCGTCAGTTACACTACCACTTCACGGTAAGTTTCAGGAAGCAAAAGCAAGACCTGTATCATCGTCAGTTACACTACCACTTCACGGTAAATTTCAGGAAGCAAAAGCAAGACCTGTATCATCGTCAGTTACACTACCACTTCACGGTAAGTTTCAGGAAGCAAAAGCAAGACCTGTGTCATCGTCAGTTACACTACCACTTCACGGTAAGTTTCAGGAAGCAAAAGCAAGACCTGTATCATCGTCAGTTACACTACCACTTCACGGTAAGTTTCAGGAAGCAAAAGCAAGACCCGTATCATCATCAGTTACACTACCACTTCATGGAAAGTTTCAGAAGGCAAAGCAAGTCTCTTTTTATGGGAAAGGCTATTCAGGAACAAATGTATGGGTTTTTGGAATGCTCTTTATATATGGGTGATAAGATTCATGAAAAAACTTGATTACCGTATAGTGTTTTTTTTTTGCAGTGGCAAATTTTTGGGACTTAAGGATAAGAAAGTTATTACTGTTATAATTGGTAATTTTCTTGGGGATAAATTTTCCCGAAGTTAGAAATAGAAAGTACCTAAAAAATGGGTTCAATTTTCATGTAGCATGGCACTATATATAAAGGTCATCTTGTTTCTTTTGAAGTAATATGCACAATGTGAACTCATTTGAACTGTGATAACTATGGACTAGGTGGATTGATAAACTATAAAATATTGATAAAGTAATAATCATATTTGATAAAGTAATGTAAATTAGCTTAAAAGAATTAGATTACAAATTCCTAAGTGAAAGAATAGTGATCTGTTCAGCATAAAAAAGGAATGAGAAACACACCGAAAGATGTCTGTCTTTTTCACAAAAATTGCCAATAAAATTGTATATGGATGGTTGGGTCTGGAAAAATGCCTTCCAACAGGCTTTTACATTTAATTCTGGAATAGCGCTAGCCCTAAGTTTATACTTGAAAAACACACAAACCTAAAAATATGGAAAGTTTTTTTGTCCTTTCACATTTGATAATCTTAATGTCAGATGATTTTTTTTGTTGCTTTAATAAGTTACATGAGACTCCCTTAACTATTGACATCAATGCATAAAAAAAAAAACAGATCTGTTAGATATATGCCAAATAGAATATTTGTCTTCTTTTAGATTTGTGAGCAGTTTCTATTTGGTATAGGAAACCGTTGTTATATAGAATGATTTCTTATATGTTATAGGATTTAACAGGGCACTGACATCATGTCTGAATGAGCTATCAAGCAGACAGCCACTGCCAGAAACACATGATATTATTCAGAGATTTGTGGATCTGAACTACAGTATGATAACATATTTTATGGAGATGATGTCCAAAGAATCATCTGATGGTATGCATCTTGAATCATTCAAAAAATTTCAGATTTTCAAAAATGTCTGGCTCTATGTGCTGATCTGATTCAAATTTTATTAGATGTTATAAAATTTAATGACCTGTGAATATATTACATTACCTCATCATAACCACTATTTGATGAAGTGAAAATTACTGTAAGGCCAACATTTATTTGCCACACTGAATTGGAAATTAGCAGCACTGTTGGTGTGCTTTAGCAGGCAGAAACCGCTTTCTCTTCCAGATCACCTGAGTTCACTCTTGTTATGACTTGAGTTCACGTTGTTGATTTGCCTTCCGTTGATTTTGTGTTTTGTGTTTCTTCGTTCTGTTCTAGTTCCTGTTTACCGGTTTTGTTGTTGCCCTTTCGGACTTTGGACACTTTGCCCCATTAGTGACTTTTTGCTTTGATATTCTTCACTTACTTTGTTCTCCTATCGAGGAAAATCTGAGACATAAAAAACAAATGAATGATGAACAGAAACATAGTAAAAAAAATGTATAGATATCAATATACTGTGGTTTCATTATTATTCGTGGGGTATCAATTTTCTTGGTTTTCGTTGGTGGCGTTGACCCACAAAATTTGATACTCTACGAAAAGGAAATTTAACATTAATTTGTATACTGCAGACTTCAGAACCACGAATTTAAGAATCCATGAACTTGTTGATTTCTATTAACCACGAAAATTGATAACTATGAAAATAAATGAATCCACAGTAATACTAAATTGTCTGATCTCAAGGAAAAAAGTTTTTATTATAAAGATAAATTCAGTTCGAAGTATTTCTTTCATTGTACAGGTGCTTGTCCATCTTTTGCTGAACTAGGACAAGCCATGGAGTCTATGATCATAGAGTCTGACATACAGTATTCAGAATCCACCACAGTGTCAGCAGAACATCAATTCTTATTGACTTGGTGCTGGATCAATGTAAAGGTAAATCATTATTACAAAAGGCAACACAATATACTTTAGGATGGATTTCTATCTGGCCGCCATTTTGCTTAAATGCCCCTAGTCCTGCAGTCATGAATTGTTGATTTTGGTGAATTGTATCACAAGCTAAGACACTATGGTCTGTGTTAACATTTATCTATCTAGACTTTTTAAAAAAGCCTTTCTGCCCATCTGTTTTCATTTTTTTTGTACCCCTCTGCAGCACAGAACGGGGACATAGAAATGTAGGGCATCTGTCTGTGTGTGTGTACGTCCGTCAAACTTTTTTATAACATATTTCTCAGCTACTATTATCGGTAGCCTTCAATATTTGGTATGCGGTTTCAGGTAGGGGTTTCATATGGTGGGATGCCTTTTCAGGTCTGTCACTTATCTACTTCCTTTTAACTAACCAACTTAAAATTTTACCATTCAATTGGGGACCAATTTATTCTGTTTTTGTTTATGTATGTTTACTGCACATGAAACAACACTTATGTCTATGTTAATCTGTCTCCTTGACATCAAATTGAGTTTCTGTAATATAATATAAGATTTGAAAGTGAAACAAATAAATTAATTCAATATCAAATACAGAAAACATCAACATTGAATAAAGATTGAAAAAAAATTATCATATGTTTTGCTAGATTCTTTATAATGTGATTTACATTGCTTTATGAAGGATTTTTTTTTTCATTTTGTAGGAATGCTGTCGTAGTCTAAGTAGTTTATGTCACAACGTGTTGTCTCTGGATTCAGACATTAACATCAAAGACATCATACAGAAGATAGAAAATATATTTATACATGTTTTAACCAAGTGTCGACACAGGGTAGGCTTCTTATAAGAAAAATAATAAATTCAAACAAATGATATTGTCACTGTATAAACATGTATAAGATGCATACTTGCCATATGTTATATATGATACATGATTTTGTGGTTTAGGCAATAGACAATAATGATATGTGGAATCAGTGTAATGGAAACAATGTAAATAAATGGCAATTTAAAACATCCACAATGGATAACAGCCAGCAGTTTTCAATGTTACCAGTGGTCACTGCTTGCCGTCTTGCATTGGCCCAAGACTAAAAATACTAAAAACTCTACTTTACAAAGTTTCCTTTTGTTGGTGACCCAATTTTGTGGTTAATATGATCCACAAAAAACATTGACATTGGTATCCTGTATGTTGTAACTCATCTACTTTCCATTTACTGAATATTTAAAGACACAGGCAACTTACATCTACCATGGAAAACTGCCATTCCTGTATGATACATGTATTTGCAAAGGTATTTATTATAACACAACATTTTTTTTGCAAACACATTTAAGAAAAGTAAATGTAAGGGTTTATTTAATGATTATATATGTACTGAACATTAACAATCAATTCTGTGAATACAACCTTTTGTGTACTTAATCATATATAGATTCAATAAATAAATAAATTACTCGTATAGGATATTCTACTCCAATCATTTTAGGGTGTGATTGAGGGATGCAGAGCATCTTTTATACAATTTATTGGACATTTGTTTTCATCCAGTTGTAATGAGATTAACAGTATACCAAGAAGGATTCTAGAACAGGTACTGTATTAGGAATTTATTATACTGATGTCCTATTAGGACTATAAGTGTTTGTTTAAGATAAAAAACAAACTTTTTATATTGGCTTGAAAAGGAATGTACATTCAGAATACTGTGAAAGTTCCTAAACTCGTGGGTATCAATTTTTGTTGATAAGGAGTAAATTGCATATTCGTTGATTCATGAATTCATGGTTTTAACAAATTCTCTATAAAAAGCCATGTCAAATTCTCTATTTGTTGGGAATGTAATTTCGTGTTTTGCCTGACCTAAGAAAACCACGAAAATTGATACCGCAAGAAAATTGATACTTTCACAGTAATAATGTTCCTGTCTCATGTTTCACTTTTCAGGGACCCTTCATCCAAACGGTTACTAAAGACCAAAGTGACCTGAGTGAAAATTATATTTGTATTGAAATGGATCCTTAATACATGCCATACTTCAAAATATTAGTATATATGTACATGTATTATGTAATAAATGACGAACATAAAAACAAACAAATATTTGAAGAATAAATATTTTGTAGGCCTTTATAGGATTTAGTACCTCTGCTATCAGTTCTGTGACAAGGCGATCAGCTGGTCTACCATTGATTATACAGGCAGTTGTTACAGTAGAAAGAAAATTTAAACAGGTGAATTTCAATTGAAATTTTTATTATTTGAAGAAATATTGATCTGATTTTTATGACGATAAAATACACAAAAACAACAACCAAAAACTAGTACAGGATGTAAGTCCCTTTTACCAGTAGAAATCCCCAAGTGTATTTGTATGAAGTCATGTGACTTTGCAGAAGTCACATGATTTCTATAGTTAGTACTGGCAGTCAAATTTCATTTCACTGTTTTAAAACTTTTTCAATCTAATTTCTAAGAATACCCAATCATTTTTTGATAATTTTTTCTATAAATAAAACATATTTTTAGCTATTTTCCACATGCTAAAAAATTGCAATAAAAGTTTTTAATTAATTTGATTGAAATTCATAGTCAAACGCTCACGTAACCCACATTGTGACGTAACCAGAACAAAAATGGCAGACGACAGAATATTCACTGAAAGGCAACTCCAACTACATGCATGGGTGTTTGACCAAGTTTATGACCCTATCTAGACAAAGTGTGCTCTTTATTTACATAAAAATATTATTGAACTGCAATGAAACTAGACTTGGGTTGTAAACAAACACACTACCACTGCGAGTGACTGGCCATTCAGACTGGCAGCCAACGGGATACGTTTTGGATCACAAGACGCAGACCTCACTACATGACTTGTCACTATAGAATAAACAGACAGTACATGATATGGTGAGGCAAAACCAATTTTTTTTACCAAGTCCAAGTTACGTCCCTCAAACAGGTGTGCCTGTCTCATATTAAAAATGCACAAGTTAAATTGAATCTTGAAAGCATGCCAAATCATTGAAAAGTACATTTGTGGAAATAAACAATGTAACTTGATTATTTTCAGAGTCATCTATTGAAGTATTCATTAGAATGCTTATTTAAGTTATCCCGTGAGCCACTACCATCTCAGTACAGCGACCAGCATGACCTACCACAAGTCCATGGTATCAACATTCTCACTACATTATTTGGAGATTCTAGTCTCAGTGCTGCCCTAATGTCCTATACCAGTAAGGCTGTTGTCCTGGTCATAGAGAGCTTTGAATCACCAGTTTGGTCAATCAGAAATGCAGCTACAATGTTATTCAGTGAGTATAAACTTGATTCAGAGCAATAGTGTTGTTGAATATTTCAGTCTATTGTCAGGTCATATTCACTTGTGAATAATGCAAAACATTCAAGTTGATATGCTTATGAACACTTTTACACAATAGGGTCAAACTTCAACATCTTCAAAATTGTTTACAAAAAAATATATAAAAATAAAATGTTGTTTCTATAGGATGTGAAATAAATGCAAATAACACAGTATTCTGAAAGCTGATGTTTCAAAGCTCCAGAAAGAAACCAGCAGTCAGTTGTATGCACCCTGGACTTTCTTTCTTTTTCCGATGACAATACCAGTATTTCTATTGCTTGTCATGAATAAATGTTACCACTGATGGCTATTTGGATATTTCTTCCTGGGATAACCTACTGTAGGTAGAATTTTTTCCCAAGGTAAAAAAAAACCAACAGAATGTGGGTGAGCTCTGTATTTGTCAGGGTCATTTATGTAAAACAAACCTTATTTAATAGTGTACATTCCAAACATTTGTTCCAACTTAGATTGCATATTACATTACCTGTAAATCTGTTATGTTTCTGGTTCTGCTCCAAGAAGCAACTTTTTTGTGCTTGGGGTATAATTTTTGATGCAAGCACAAACCAATATTCAAAAAGTAACTATTAGGCTTCTTTTTGTATATTATCTATCAAACTATTTATGCAAGTTTTTATATACTATAGGTGCTCTTGTGATGAGAATGTTTGGTCAGAAAAAGAACTGTGTTGATGATGTATGGCGGGGAGTGAGTGTAGTGGAATTTTCATCTTTATACCCAGAGTTACTTCCCCTTATAACTTCCTGTATAGACAAAGCTTTACAAGATGACATAACAAAGTTAGACAATATAAAACCATCATTGTTTCCAGCATTGACATTATTGTCCTACCTTGGACCTGTGGATACATTTAATGATGTGTAAGTATATTTTTTTAATGGTAAAGTTATGATTTATTAAAAATAATGAATGTTGCCAGTGTTCTTGTACAAAGTAAAGGTAAATGATAGAAAGGAGTAGAGCCAGAAAGGCCCAAAATGGCCCAAAAATTCAACTTTGATATATCTGCTTGTAGTTGCTGCATAAACATTCATTAGTCTTTATATTTCATGAATTGCAATATTTTTTCCTACAATTATTTATCAGTAAGGAAAGCAGTGAGGTTAAAAATAGACTATTTTGTGAAAAAATAGCAATTTGTGACAGTTTTCCTTGATTTTCATGTATAAATTGATGAATATGAAATGGGCCACACCTATCGACCAAAATTATTTTGTGATAGAAATGTGTATTATGATATAATAAATTGATTATAAAAAAATTATGACGGTCGAAGAATGTGGCCAATACTAATTTTGACGAAATATACAGAGAAACCAGGGAAAATATGTGAAAATGAGGAATTTTCAAATTTATTGGCTGTTTAAAGTCTCAAGGCTAAACCTGTGGTGTAAATATTTTGCTAAATCTTACAGATACGAAAAGTTTGTTCATTCATTAACATATTTTAGTAAATTTTTTATAAGAGTTATAGTAGTTGAAAAAATAGTGAAAATACAGGGCCAATTTAGGGCCTTCGTGGCTCTACTCCTTTGGTAGACCACAATTAAAGGTAGTACACACTTCACAAACCATTAAATACATTGTTTATTAAAATGAAAAAAAAGCACAATTAGAAGTATATCTACATTCATTATTATGAATGTAGATATACTTCTAATTGAATTTTTTTAGGCAGTCAACACAAGCCAAACCATAAATTATACAAAATAAAAATAAAAAAGAGCCAAAATTGTATTTAGACATACATCAATCATCCATAACTTGTGCTTTTTTTCATTTTAATAAACAATGTATTAATACATTCTTATTTCTTGTTTTTTTTCCAGAAAATTTATTGAACTAGGAGAGAAAATTTTTAGATTATTATCAAGTCCTGTATTGTATCTAAGGAACCTGGCAGCCAGTGCTTATGTGGCCTTTGTCCCCCTGGATTGTAGGATGGAAAAGATCAAAGAAACAGGCGACCATTTGAGACATGCTAAGACAAATCAAATGCATGGAATTTTACTGTTTTTGCAGAAACTTTCTTTACAAAGTCTCAGGTAAGCTTTTTAGTCCCCTACCGGCGAAAGCCGAAGGGGACTATAGGTTTGCGCTCTGTCTGTCTGTCCATCTGTCTGTCCGTCTGTCTGTCATGCCTCAGTTTTCCGCACTTTTTTAGCTCACCTGACCCGAAGGATCATGTGAGCTATTGTCATCGTTAGGCGTCCGTCGTCCGTCCGTCTGTCCGTCGTCCGTTAACTTTTCTTCAAAGATCTTCTTCTCTGAAACCACTGAAGGGATTGCATTGATACTTTGTATACTTGATCTTTAGGATGTCCTCTACCAAGTTTGTGAATTATATACACATCGACCTACCAACATGGCCGCCGTTACTAAAAATAGAACGGGGGGGGGGGGGGGGGGGAGACCATTGTTTTTGGCTTATAACTCGAAAAGTATAAGAGATAGAGAAAATCGGAAGCAACCGTCCTTGTTCAGCATCAAAAGCTCTACAAATCTCTCCATTGAGTTGAAGTTGTGAAACGATGCATTATAGGAGTTATTGCCCTTTAATTGTCAAAATTGGCCATTTTTGCAGTTTTTGGACAATATCTTGAAAACCATTAGAGCTAGAGGAAAAGTTAGCATTGCAGAATTGTTAAGCTCATTGAAATCTTCAAAAATGATTTAAGCCATTTAAGAGTTATTCCCCTTTAACTGTTTTTTTTTCATTAATTTTAACTGATTTTCAAAAATCTTCTTCTCTGAAATCGCTGAAGGGATTGCTTTGATACTTGGTACACTTGATCTTTAGGATGTCCTCTACCAAGTTTGTGAATTATAT
Organism: Arcuatula senhousia; assembly: GCA_963971305.1. Taxonomy (NCBI): domain Eukaryota; kingdom Metazoa; phylum Mollusca; class Bivalvia; order Mytilida; family Mytilidae; genus Arcuatula; species Arcuatula senhousia. The sequence goes on from OZ020304.1 coordinate 56,348,174, forward strand.
ATACATCGACCAACCAACATGGATGCTATTGCTAAAAATAGAACAGGGGGGCAGACCATTGTTTTTGGCTTATAACTCGAAAAGTATAAGAGATAGAGAAAACCTGAAGCAACTTTTCTTGTTCAGCATTAAAAGGTCCTTACAGGAGTTATTGCCCCTTAACTGTTTTTTCTATTAATTTAAATGATTTTCAAAAATCTTCTCTGAAACCACTGAAGGGATAGTTTTGCAACTTTGTAAACTTGAAAGTTTGTGAAATTTATTCAAACTTTGGCATAAGAGATCAGGTGAGCGATTCAGGCTCCTGGGAGCCTCTAGTTTCTAAATGCTTATAGATAATGAACTGATTTTTGGTATGTGAGTTAACCTTGATGAGTTACAGATCAAGTTTGAGTTTCTTGCTGGTCCACAAATTTTTATGGGAGTTATGGCCCTTTGAACTTTGAAAATTCACTAAAATTTCAGTTTTCCACACTTTTTTTCTAGACCCTTATAGATAATGAACTGATTTTTGGTATGTGATTTTATCATGATGAGTTACAGATCAAGTTTGAGTTTTGTGGCGGTCCACAAATTGTTATGGGAGTTATGGCCCTTTGCACTTTGAAAATTCACTAAAATTTCAGTTTTCCACACTTTTTTTCTAAACTCTTATAGATAATGAACTGATCTTTGGTGTGTGATTTTACCATGATGAGTTACAGATTAAGTTTGAGTTTCGTGCCAGTCCTCAAATTTTAATGGGAATTATGGCCCTTTGAAGTTTGAAAATCCATTGCAATTTTATTTTCTACACTTTTTTAGCTCACCTGGACCGAAGGTCCATGTGAGCTATTACCATCACTTGGCGTCCGTCGTCGTCGTCTGTCGTCGTCTGTCGTCCGTTAACAATTTTTCAAAAATCTTCTCCTCTGAAACTACTGAACAGAATTTAATGAAACTTGGTATGAATGATCCTTAGGGTGTCCTGCACCAAAATTGTGTTTCGATTTTTGATCGGTCAAAAGACAAGGCCACCGTTACTAAAAATAGACCAGGGGGGTCAGACTACTGTTTTTGGCTTGTAAATCAAAAAGTATAAGAGATAGATGAAATCTGATGCCACCCTACTGCTTCAGCATCAAAAGTTCTACCAAAGTCTCCATTTGGTCGAAGTTGTCAGATGATCCCTTATAGGGGTTACAGCCCCTTAAAGGTGAAAAATAGCGTTTTTGCATGTTTTTGGCCTTTAGAATGAAAACTATTGTAGATAGAGAAAAGCTGTTGCTTGCTTAAATGTTCAGCTCATTTAGCTCTACAAAAGTCTCCATAGGGTCGAAGGTGTCAGATGACCCCTTATAGGGGTTACAGCCCTTTAAAGGCGAAAAATAGTGTTTTTGGCCTATAGAATGAAAACTATTGCAGATAGAGAAAAGCTGTTGCTTGCTTAAATGTTCAGCTCAATTAGCTCTACAAAAGTCTCAATGGGGTCGAAGTTGTCAGATGACCCTTTTTAGGGGTTAAACCCCTTAAAGGGGAAAAATAATGTTTTTGGCCTATCGAATGAAAACTATTGCAGATAGAGAAAAGCTGTTGCTTGCTTAAATGTTCAGCTCATTTAGCTCTACAAAAGTCTCCATAAGGTCAAAGTTGTCAGATGATCCTTTATAGGGGTTGCAGCCCCTTAATGGTGAAAAATAGCATTTTTGTATGTTTTTGGCCTATAGAATGAAAACTATTGTAGATATAGAAAAGCTGTTGCTTGCTTAAATGTTCAGCTCAATTAGCTCTACAAAAGTCTCCATAGGGTCTAAGTTGTCAGATGACCCCTTATAGGGGTTACAGCCCCTTAAAGGCCAAAAATAGTGTTTTTGGCCTATAAAATGAAAACTATTGCAGATAGAGAAAAGCTGTTGCTTGTTTAAATGTTCAGCTCATTTAGCTGTACAAAAGTCTTCATAGGGTCAAAGCTGTCAGATGACCCCTTATAGGGGTTACAGCCCCTTAAAGGCATAAAATAGTGTTTTTGGCTTTAAGAATGAAAACTATTGCAGATAGAGAAAAACTGTTGCTTGATTAAATGTTCACTTATTTAGCTCTACAAAATTCTTCATGGGGTTGAAGTTGTCAGATGATCCCTTATAGGGGTAACAGCCCCTTCAAAGTTTGAAAAATAGCGTTGTTTCATGTGTTTGGTCTATAGAATGAAAACTATTGCAGATAGAGAAAAGCTGTTGCTTGCTTAAATGTTCAGCTCATTTAGCTCTACAAAAGTCTCCATAGGGTTGAAGTTGTCTGATAACCCTTTATAGGGGTTACAGCCCCTTTAAAGTTGAATAATAGTGTTTTTTGATTACATGTATTTAGAATGAACACTATTGCAGATAGAGAAAAGCTTTTTCATGCTTATACATTCAGCTTATTTAGCTATACAAAAGTCTTCATAGGGTTGACATCAAGACCAGGTGAGCGATTCAGGCTCCTGGGAGCCTCTTGTTATTGTTCCTCGTAAATAATAAACTGATCAAGTTTAGGTATTCATTTGTTTGACAAATTGTTACCAGTGACTGAAATAGGAGGCCGGTAGGGGACTATGTATTGTTTTGCAATACTCTCAGAAAGCTTGTTATGAAAAAAATGTATTTTAATTTGTAAAGAAGGGTTTTTTTAAATCATTTGAACTAAAAGAAATAATATGCCATAATGGTTAAGGCCCTGCCTTTTAGCGAGCATCGAAAATTTATATATATTTTTTAAATTATTAGATGTGCTCGACCAGCTTAGTCTAAGAGGGAATCTTCAAAAAAGAATTAGATAGCAGTCTGAGTCTGACTCCACCCACCCGAATCATATGCACTTGAGAAAATTGTTGTTAAAACATTCAATTTTCAACAGTTGCCCAAAGCTAGCTCGGTAATTTCCGGAAAATCGTTTTTCAGCGGAAAAAAAACGAGTAGTGTTTAAATAAAAATCTTTGTGTAAAAATAAACAAATGGATGAATGTGGGTTTTATCACTTGTTTTGCATTTCTATTTTTGCATAACAGATTATGATGTATATTTTATAAGCCCAGAGGGTTGATTAGTTTACTTGCTCCGTGCCTATTAAATTTTTGCTCCGTAAAAGTGAACCTGTTCCGGTTTTCTCGTCAGTATATTTCTGGCACATCTCAAAACATGCACAATACCGTAGGGCTCGCATCTGCAATGCTCGCTATAAAAGGAAAGTTTTATCTTAAAGTAAAATTTACAAACCAGAAATTAATGTAGTGGTTGCCATACAAAGGGACAAACAATACTAAATTAATGCAGACACAATTTCAAACACCACTGATAATTCACTCCTGAAACTATGTGAGTGGAAACATATGTTTCCTGTAGCTATTAGAATATAATGCTTACTCAGTCTTGTTTGGTATGTTTGAAATTCCCTTCCAGGGCACTTTGGGTAGATTATTTTCCGGGTTTTGAATATAACACAGAACTCAGGTGACTGCTTTTTTGTATAGGTCAGTGATCTTTTCAAAAAATAAAAGTGTACATTTGGAACAACAGGGTTGCATATAACATTAGGATGTTTCATTCTGCCCTAAGTGAACAATTTATTTCCTACCTGGGGTTCATTGGGTTTTAATTTCAAACACAAGCAATGTTTTTAATGTGATTTGTTTACAGTCCAAGACAGTTACAGTCTCTGAAAGAAGTCTTATTTAGCCATAAATGTATAAGTTACTCCCCTTGTGATGTCATTAGAGCCAAATACCTACAACTTCTGAGATCACTGTGCTGGGATTCACCTCAGGATATTCATTCTTTGTCTGAAATTGAAACACAGTCTTCATCTGGTGATAAAGTTCAGGTAATGTAAAGGTATATTGTGAATAATGTCCTGCATGCTAAGATAAGAAAAGATACAAAGATATGATACTTCATAAAAGCTTAACATTTTAAAACATTAGTGGTGAATTTCATGTCGAATAGAAATATCCCAATTTACATTATTTATATGTATAAAAAAAATTCATTTGTATGCATAGTGTGCATTTGTTTTGGTTTTTTTAATGAATGTCTCATGATCTGTCACACCATTAACTTGAAAATACATTATACATATATTTACAGGTATTTGATAGTCTATCCATAGAGGAAAAAATAATGATTCATCTGAGAGATCTTATACTGAATGGAGTAGACATGGATCAATTTCTAAGTGAGAATATCACCTTAAATGATGTACTGAAATCTTCAATATGTATGGAATGTATCTATAAGAACTTTGATTCTCTTGGAGATGAAAGTCTTGGACAAGTTCAAGTAAGTTTAACAATTTACATAGCAAAGAAATTTTATGTAATAAAAAAACAAATTTTAAATGATTTCTAGATGAAAAAATCCATTGAAATAACTAAAGGTTTGGTGAAGTACTAATGCTTGGCAACCTTGGATGTTTCAGTGTGGCAAGGAAATCATGGAATAACTAGATTCATTGTGCTAAACTCTAACTTTTACATAGTACTAAATTAAATACATTTTTAAAACTCAACAGAGGTGTTAAATTAAAAGGAAATCATGGAATAACTAGATTCATTGTGCTAAACTCTAACTTTTACATAGTACTAAATTAAATACATTTTTAAAACTCAACAGAGGTGTTAAGTTAAATAAAAGTCCCTAAGTTTATACATCTTTATAGCATTTTATTTTGTATTTTATTCAAAAAAAATTTCTTTCACCAGGTTAATTGTTGGGGCCATTTTATTCTTTTTTTAGATTCATTTATCCATGCTGTTGGAAACAGGAAAGACTACATATTATCCATTGTTATTGAGAGTGTTACACCTTATTGTCAAGATACATAACAAAGTGGAAAGTTCTGATACTGTAGTGGAACACTTACATAGATATTGGACAGGGGAGAAACATTCTGTTGAAAACTTTGTGAATTCTCAAAACATAGTAATTGGTGCTATTTGTATTGAAAATTTTATCTACAATACCAGGTTAGTTACAATTATTATGTATCCCATCCAAATATGTCTGTCCATAACACTTATGTTATAACTTTGATAATGTGCAAAGTCCATATCTAAGATACTACATGTTAAGGGTCAATGATATTTCACCATAGATGTGCCTTGGGCACGGCTGTACCACCCATAGAAATTATGTCGACGTAACCTTAATTTTATGCATGAATACCGTTGGTTGTTCTTGGTTTTTATTTCCATATTTGGGCTACTACATGTTAGGGGTCAATAATATTTCACCACTAGGTATGTCTTGGGTAATGGAACACTGCCCACTAGAAATTAGTCTACTTGGACCTATATTTTACACATGAACTTCTTTGAATAAGTTCTTTTTTTAGGTCCATATCTTGGGTACTACATGTTGAGGGTCAATGATATTTCAAGATCGGGTGGACCATCTGTTTTCTAGTTTTAACTTCCAAAAAACCCAACTAAAACAGTATTTAAATAGTTGTAAAAAAATCTTAATTAAAAAGAGCATGATTTTAAAAATTTCTTGTTTGTTTGTTAATACATGTACATGGACTTCTTGGTGGCAATAGATAAGCATAATAAAAATCAACTATGTAACAAACTTACTTGAAGGAATCTTGATCTTACATAAAGTATATCAGACTAAACATGTAAAGGAACAAAGTGTGTAGTCAGTATTGCAAACAAATATGTATTATGTTATAGATGTATATTGAATGTTATCCTTCATCAAGTTTTACCTTTTTGGTGAAGCTGAGAAAAATGTGCTGAACCATGGTTGTCATAAAGATTTTAAAAAAAAACATATACCGGTACACAGCTATAACAAATATTTGTCTTTTAAGGTATGATAAGGACAAGCTGGAGAACTGGTGTGTATCAGTGTTCAATTCTAGTCAAAAGATAGGAGCAGAACATTATAAAGTGGCTGCAGGACATTGTCTGAAGATTGCTGGTCATAGAGTGATAGCCATGGCAGAAAATGATGTACATCTTCATCCATCTGCATTATTGTAAGTATATAAGGAAACTATATAATCAAAATTTCAAATTAATTTTATTTCTCAATTCTGCCTATAGGTTGCAAATTTTATTTTGCATTGATTCTGTATGAAATCATGAACTGCAGTTAAGGATCACCAGGTATATAACTACAACTTAGTATGATGTTATTTATGTAATATTTGTCATGTTTGTATGCCCAACCAACAAAAGTAAAGGAGCATATAGTGATCCTAAATCAGGTTTACACTATGGTTGAAGTTATCTTTCAATGTTAGTAGGTAAGGCATCATGTCTTTTGAACACATTCTTGTTAAATTTCACAAGAAAAAGATCTGCAATAATTTCTTAAATGGATGATTTTTTAAACAGGAAATTTCTTTACATTTATTGAAAGGCTGGTCAGATCTGCATTAAACTTGATAGAAGATGAAGATAGTGATATCAGAAGCATGGTGGTGGATTTTATTTCATCTCTGCAATGGAAATCCAAGCCATCCCAGGTAAATATGTTGTGTGGATAAATGAAAGAACCTTAGTGAGCACGCTCACATACCCCACGCGTGCCGCTAATGGACTATCAATGTTATCCTTGAGGAATTAGTATCAAGCTACAGGAATCAATAATATTGAATGATTGTAAAAGTGAATGTGCAAGTATTTGAATATCATCACAAAGTTATGTCAAATTTCTTAGTCCAAAGGGTCAGAACTCCGACAAAAATTTGGGGATAAAAAATTCCTTGTAATATGCACAACTACATATCGTGTACTTCTTGTATACTAAGTTTCATTAAATTCTGTTATGTAGTTTAAGAGGAGTTGCCATCACAAACTGTGATCATGATTTTCTGCAAATTTCTAAGTCCAAATGGCCATAACTCCCACAAAAATTTGGGAATCAAACATTCCCGGTGGTATGCACAACTACATAGGGTGTACTTCTTGCATACCAAGTTTCGTTAAATTCTGTTCAGTAGTTTAAGAGGAGTTGCGATTACAAACTGTAATCATGATTTTCTGCAAATTTCTAAGTCCAAAGGGCCATAACTCCCACAAAAATTTGCGAATCAAAAATTCCCGGTAACATGCACAACTACATATGGTGTTCTTCTTGCATACCTAGTTTCATTAAATTCTGTTCAGTAGTTTAAGAGGAGTTGCGATTACAAACTGTAATCATGATTTTTTGCAAATTTCTAAGTCCAAAGGGCTATAACTCCCACAAAAATTTGCGAATCAAAAATTCCCGGTAATATGCACAACTACATATGGTGTTCTTCTTGCATACCAAGTTCCATTAAATTCTGTTCAGTAGTTTAAGAGGAGTTGCGATTACAAACTTTGATCACAGACTGACGGACGGACGGACGGACGGACCAGTCAAAAACATTATACCCTTCGCAACTTCGTTGTGTGGGGTATAAAAAGGCACTTGTACAAGTGAAAGTGTGTTATTCCCCTCCCATTACCTGGTAAATAAGTCACACTGTCTTGTCTGTTCCTCAGTCACACATCTCGAAAGTGTAACTCCTCCTAACATGCTGGATGGATTTGATGAAACTTTACCTGGAGAAATTACATCATATGGAGATGAACATGCAGAAATATCATTGCTCTCAGATATCATTCAGGGGAGACAATTAGACTTCAGTTTTTTCCTCAATATAGAGTTCAAAATGAAGAAGAGGCTATCCTTTTGTGAGCTTGTGGTGTGTAGTATTTCTTGTTACTCATTGTAAATAAAAAAATCACACAATGTCTTGAATTATTTTAAACTATCCTTATTTTAATGATGTAAAACTAAAAAGAAACAATTGTTCAACAGTAAAAATTATCTAAGAAAATATATTTGTTGCAAAGTGTAACAAGTTCAATAGACAGAAACAAATTATTTGACTTGTACATTGACCATGTTGACAGAAGATATTTATAACATATGTTTTTTTCACTTTCAGTTGACAAATGTTTTGTTCAATAAAGGAACATTGGTAAGTTTTGCTTATAACCACAAAGAATGCAGCAACCTTGATTACTTATTATTTTCTCTTTTTAAGATCATCGTTAGAGTGTCCATGAAATCTATTTGCAAGCTATCTTTTACTCTTGAAAATAAAATAACAATTGGTTTCAAATGATATCTTATTGATGTGGATTACTTTTATGTTCAATCTTAAGTGAAGAAAATCATATACTGTGGATTCATTTATTTTCGTGGGTACCAATTTTCATGGTTTGACGAAAAAGGATCAGTTCGTTGATTTTTAATTTCGTGGTTTTGATGTCTAAAGCATACAGATCAATGTTAAATTTCCTTTTCATTGGGTATCAAATTTTGTGATTAAAGGCCACCCACAAAAACCACGAATATTGATACCCCACAAATAATAATGAAACCACAGTATCCAGCTTTATTTTGACAGATCTGTTACAGTATAAATGTTGAAAATCAAAATTTCTTAGTCTTTTACATTAATTACAAATACAAGAAACACAGTGAACTACATAACACAAAACCCAACAAAATGAGCTACTCCATTCTTTGATAAAACTAGATTAAACTGCTGCACTAAGAATGGTATTGAATTTTGCTTGTTGCAACACACTAATGTTTATGAACCTTTATAATGTTTTTATAGATGCTGTATGACCTGATAGTATGTAACTTTTGGAACTCAGAACACATAATGAAAGGTTTACATCAAGTTTTATATTCAGCTGGAGATATTCAGAAGGTTTATGAGTGTAAAATACTAAATAGGTTTGTATATTTGTGTGTTATAACCATTTATTATGTCTCCCAAACGAAGTTTGGAGACATTATGTTTTTGCTCAGTTCTTATTATTCTTATTATTATTTTTCTTCTTTCCGGGCGCGATTTTTCGAACACTTGTGTGCACTGTTTCTCAGAAACCGTTGGACGGAATCGTTTGATATCATATGACTTGAAAGGCCCATATTCGTAGATGCGCCTCTTGAAAAAAAAATTTCAATATGTTGAAGGGAACATGGGTTTTGGGGGTCTCAAAAGGGGGTGGGGTTGCAAAATTTTACTATAGAAGTCTATGGGAAAAGTGATATAACTTAATATGCGATCTTAACTTTGAAATACTCACTTAACTTGGATATCTAAGTAAACGTAGTGGCAAGGTATTATGGTAAACCCTCCGTTTCGTTGTCTTAAGTGGGGGGGGGGGTTCATGCCCCACCCCTTCAAATAACAAAACACTTAATATTTTGAAAACCATTGAGAGTCCCACCCTATAACCATATATATTATTACTCCTTATGATAAAACAAACCATTTGGGTCCACAAGGGGGGGGGGGGGTCTGAGGGGGGTCATGCCTCACCCCCTCAAATGATATAATACTAAATATTCTGAAAACCATTGAGATCCCCACCCTATAACCATATATATTATTACTCCTTATGATAAGACCAATCATATAATATCGTAGGGGGGGGTCTGAGGGGGGGTCATGCCCCACCCCCTCAAATGATAAAATACTAAATATTCTGAAAACCATTGAGATCCCCACCCTATAACCATATATATTATTACTCCTTATGATAAGACCAATCATATGGTATCATAGGGGGGTCTGAGGGGGGTCATGCCCCACCCCCTCAAATGATTAATAACTAAATATTCTGAAAACTTTTGACATCCCCACCCTATAACCATATAAATTATTACTCCTTATGATAAGGCAAATCATTTAATATTAAAGAGTTAAATGACTTGTGTTAATAAAACCCCTGCCCAATTTTGTTTCCATGAAGTTCTGAAAATGCATTTAAAGGCATTTCCATGATTTTGCTTACCCCTGGGAATTTTTGTAAAACTTGTATTTTAGGGAACACCCTGTCCAAATTTTTCACATGAGATGAAAGGGACTTCGTTTGGGAGACATTCGAAACTGCATCCTGTTTCAATTATACCTTGTTGTAAATGTGTTAAACAAATAAATATTAGTATTAGTATTAGTATTTGTTAGTTTTATTCAGTTGATTCATATATTTGCATGGGTATAATTTTTTGTGGTTTTCCCAAAACCAATGGATGACAACGGATGCATGGTGATGGCATACTTATCTCACATGGCCTTTGTCAAGGTGAGATAAAACAAATGAAAAGTAAATGTGACAGAATAGAAAAAAGTTAATATGAAAAGATAAATTAAGCTTTAAATGACCCATCATTCAGTCTACTTGTACATCTGCTAATGCAATGCTTGCTATCAGGAAGCTCATAACTATCATAGCAATAAACAGACAAAACAATGAATCAATCCATATTTACAGTTGGTTAAATACCCATTTTAAATCAAGTTTCAATACTCTTATTTTTGGCTCGATTTCACAGCGTGAAAAATCCGGGTTATAAAATTGTGAGTGTCGGTTGGGCAGGGGTGGGCGGCATGCCGTCAGGGAAGAAATTTTTATAACATTTCTTTCAGCAACTACTTATCATTGTCACTGGATTATGATATTTGGTATACAGCATCAGGGTGAGGATTTGATTGTGTTTTGCTCACCTACTTCCTGTTAAATGAAATCTGGCCATTTATGACTTTGACAGATATTTTAATATTTCAGGCAACACCAGCTGTTTGAAAAAGAGGATGAGAATTTCTTTTCAGAGAAGATAATTAACCATTGTCACACCCATAGAACTCTTATGGTAAATATGTTGTCTACAAAAAAGGCTTTTGGGTGTTTACCATTGCAGATTTTTAAATTGCTATTTTTAATGAATGATGTGTCATGTACACTTATTAAACATATACCTATTTATAATCTATAGAGATTATGCTATTTATGCTAGACTTGAGTTCATTTCTACTAAATTTTTAGTGCTCCCAAATGAAGTTAAACAAATATTGACACTCCTGGTGTCTGATTTTTTTTAACAACTATACATAGAAGAATCATCAAACTTGGTATTTAGATGCACCCAGATAGTAGCTTATAGGTCAGCATCAAAGTGAAATTCTTTAGTGACTTGTATTCAGGTTTTTTAACAAGCCCATATCTCCAGTACACAACTATTTATGATAGGATCACTAAACTTTGAAATAGATGAATCAGGAGATGTAGGTCAGCATCCAGTGGGGAATAGGTCAACTTAACCTACATTTTCCACTTGGGGTCATATCTCAGCAACTGTACATAATATGAGTATCAAACTTTGTATATGAAGCATCTATGGTGATGGAATTAAGTCCCTATGATCTTTATACATGTATCTTTCTCCATTGACTAATTCTTAACAATTCACAAATTTTGTGACTGATTTGTAAGTCCTTTTTTCTTAAGTAAAACATATTTTAAATATATGCATCTTGCTTAAAGTTTCTTGCAGCAAATTTATAAAAAAAAATTGACACAAGTTATTGAGGACAAATTATACATCTGATGCCTAAAGATTTGATTTATAAACCTACATTGAAGATATGTCACCATCTATGGTAAATGAGACTAACTTTTAGATAATTATATTACAGAGAATGCAAGTACTGTATAAGGAAAAAAGACCTACCCTACGTGATGGGTCTATAAGGAGTGACTTGAAGTATCTGTTTACTGTGATAAATCAAATAAAAGGTAACAAAAAGTGTATGCACATTTTGTTTTAGGTATTTAAAACACAATCCAAAACCCACAGTTCTCATAGATTTGATTGATGTATGACTTTGTCTGTATATATAGACTTTGTAAAACTTTGAAGAATTGAAAAAGATTGCTTAGTTTGCCCTGTAATCTACAATTGATCAACAATTATTTGATAAGTACCAGTATTTTGAATAAATAACATTGCAGATTTCTTGTCAATGAGTTACTGTAATGATAAAGTATAATAGATAACTGACTCCTATATAATGCTATATTGTGAGAGGAATTAAAAGTGGGAAGATGATTTGTTGCCAAAATAGACTCATTAACAATACATAGTTTTTTTTTATAGAGAAATTTCAAAGAGGCATTCAATCTTAATAATTTTGGGCAAAAATTAAAAAATGACGCAAACTAAACAACAACATAACCTAGGAACCCTTTAAACACTTGAGCTTAGATGATTTGAATGAATTTGCAGTTCTTCATGTTGCAGCAGACTAAGTCATGTTGCTCGTTGTTAATCTACTCAAGTAAAAGCAGATATTATTATTATCCCCATTACATCAAGCTTGAATAAACCTATGCAACTATAAGCTGCCAGCTATTTTTTCATATTGATTTATATTTTAGATGATGGATATTTCACTCCATTTGCTGATGGTCAATTTTTAAACATTGCTGCTGGGTTACTACTGTCAGTCCACTTTCTTACAGTAATGTCAGAGGGAACTACTGCTACAGAGACCAGTGATCTTATTTACAGCATTTTACAGGTATTATTGAATTAATACAAATGGTAAAAAAATGTTTATATATCTTTATTATGATTAACTTTTTCCATATTGCATATCCATTTACCATACAATGAATGTCAAACAATATGCAAGGTTATCAAAAAAAAAGTTTCAGAGTTACCAGCTTCATATGTTTAGAGTTCAAACCACTTTCTGTATTATACCCCTGCAATAAGTTTTTCATAAAACTTCATGAAGCTTTCACACATTGAAGTTAACAGGATAGAAAGAATAATTGATCTTGTGGTCAATAGGTCAAAGGTATATTTACTCTGACAAAGGAGACATAATCACTGCTTACAAAGTTAATACATTAAGTGCAGTTTAATACATTTTTTGTACTTTGCTTAAAATCAAGTCATACATGTACATGTTACCATGTATAATGTTTGGAATGCAATATCATTAATATCCTTTCTTAGCATATTTTTACACAAATCAGTTAATTGAATTATTTTTTCTGAATTTCAGAGTTCCAGGTTACCAGCTTCATTTAGGAACATGATGATGACAGAAATAAATTATAGAAATAAAGAATGATCGATTTAAAGCCTTTATTTTAATTTCTCATTAACCAATGTTTCTTATGTTAACTGTCACTGCCTATCTGAAATGCCAGTTTCATTCAAAGAACTGTTCAAGTCTATGATTCAAAATATGAAGTAATTAAGTAGGAATCAGTGATACTAAATGCTGCAAAGCTACACCAAAAAAGACAAATTGCATACATGAAATTTATACCAAATGTTTATATCACTAATTCCTTGGTCAAGTTTGAAAATCAGCATTTTTTGATAATTTTTTTAGGAGTTGTGGGACTTTGACCATAAAAACGACTCTGTTTTCTTGCAGAACAGACCTTGTAAGCACTCTCATCTCTACAGATGCTGACAGATTTTCATGAAATTTATACCAAATGTTAAAACTACTAATACCTTAATCAAGTTAAAAAATCAGCCGTGTTCTATAATTTTTGCTTCACCCGCGGGGGACCCTGGAATTCCATTCTTGTAAAGAATTAAATGTACTCTGGAATGTTCAGTGGGGAATTTGCAAGAAAAATTTTACTTTCTGGGGTCAAATTATTTACACTGTCTTTGATTACTGACAAAAGTGACCCCCCATAAAACATCTTTTATTGTGAAAACAAAATTACAACTAAGTTCTAGGGAAATAATTTAAAAACTGTGTTTTGATGCATGTTTTTTTTCAATTAAAGGCTCATCAGACATGGACGGTTAAATACACTACGATATGAAGTACTATTAAAATATCAAACAGGATGTCAAATATAAACTAATATTTTAAGAATGATCTTAAGATTTTAATCATTCAGAATAGATACTGAAAATTGAGACTGGTGCATCTAAAACACAAAATTGTTGGTGCCTAAGCAGACTTACATATGGGAATTAAAACTTCATCAGCAAAGCTAACCATCACAGGAATCTGATAACAAAATTACAACAAATTCTAGGCAAATAATATTAAAACTATGTCTGAAGTGTATGGCATTAACTAAAGACTCATCAGAGATGCTCAACCTTAAAGTTGAAAGGCCAAATACATAAGAATGTTTAAACATGATGCCAAATAAAATGCTTAGAATTATCTTAGGATTTTGATAATTTAGAATAGAACCTGAAGTTAAGACTTTGATGCATCTCAAACACAACAGTGTTGGTGTCTTAGCTCACTAGTTTTGGGAAATTAAAACTTCTACAGTCAACCATCATGGGTAATTGAAAACAGAAAAGAAACAAAATTCCAGGCAGATAACTTTCAGAAACTGTGTCTTCTGAAGGATACTAACTTAAAAACAAAAGGCTCCAAGGAGCCTGAATTGCTCACAAGGTTCCAATGACCTAATGTAACAATATTTCACTTTGCCAACACCCCAACATGACAATGAAATCTTTGGAAAGCTCTACTAAGCTAAGCATTTAAGCAAGCAAATGGGTGGCACAATCTTCTATAAAACACAATCAAAATATCATGTACAATCTACTTTTTTGTCAATTAACGGGCCAACACTCCTATAAGGGTCATCTGATAATTCAGGCCTAATGGACAATTATGTAGATCTCAATTAGCTGAACATTTAAGCAAGCAACATCTTTTATCTATCTGCAATAGTTTCATTCTATAGGCAAAAAACATGACAAAATGCTAATTTAGGGGCCGTAACCCCTAAAAGCGGTCATCTGACAACATCAACTCTATGGAGACTTTTGAAGAGCTCAATTAGCTAAACATTTAAGCAAGCAAAACCTTTTCTCTATCTACTAATGTTCACAAATTTATAAGGCTAAAACCACTTTTTTTGGTGTTTAATGGGCCATAACCCCTATAAGAAGTCATTTGAAAATTTCAACATAAGGGGCAATTTTGTAGATCTCAATTCGTTGAACATTAAAGGAAGCAAATTCTTTTCTCTATTTTTTTTAGTTCTAAAACCATTATTGTTTGGCATTTCAGGGGCTGTAACTACTATAAGGGGTCATCTGACAATTTCGACACAATGGACAATTTTGTAGAGCTTAATAAGCTGTACAATATGCAATTAAAAGTGCAAAAAGCAGAAAAAATAAGAAAAGGGGCAATAACTCCACATGGTTTGGTGGAATTTCTTCAAAATTTTGGAGTAGGCAAATCTTGACGTGCTGATCACTTTTATCCGGCCAGAATTTTGATATCTGTCACTGTTTTTGAGCTATTTGTAAAAAATGCTCTTTTACCTCCCTGTTCTATTTTAGCAACTGTGGCCATGTTTTTTATCTGATCAATTTAAAATGAGGATCGTTTGTAGCCAACATGTCATATATCATTCCTACCAAGTTTCAGTCAAATTGGTTCTGACAGTAGTTTCAGAGAAAAAGATTTTTGAAATTGTTTACAGACAACGACGGACACATAGTGATGGCATAAGCTCACATGGCCTTGGGCCGGGCTAAAAAGCTAAGATCTATATTTGATATTGTGTAATTTTTTTCTTAAATGTCTCACTTACATGGCAGAGTAAGGTATATAGTGTATGCTTAAACATAAAAAAGGAAACTGGTATGTTATAGGTCTTCACTTGGGTCTTTATGAAACAAAAGGTTTGGTGTTGCAATTTATGACACAGAACACCTGTAATTAATATGCAATAAATAGTAATAATTTGTTACATGTTAAAGTTCATAGTATAGGTTAATGAAACTTTGTATGTACCTTACATGTATATATCCCAGGACTGTGATAGCTTCATTTAGGTTGTATGATCAACAAGAAACACATGAAGTTTTAAAAGTGTTTAAGTTTATTGGACATTCTCTATTTCTAAGGACTTGATAGCTATGAAAGAAATGTCAATCACTTTAAAGATCAGATGCTCTAGTATCTATTGTAGGTCTATGTAGCAGTGAGTCTTGAAACGTTATTATGTGTGTTGTAGATGGATTTCTGCCTTTTGTCTCCATGTTCGAGCGCACTAGCATGCTTTCAGTATGGTATGCAAATGTACTTTATTTATGTAGTAGGTTTTTAACTGTAAACAAGTGTTTCTCCTGCAGGGTGACAAAATCTGGCCTTTTGACTCCTCTCCAGATCTCCCCACTTTTTGTTGAATCTCCCGCTTTTTCAAGACTTGACAAACTAAAGATTTTATAGACATTTTAATTGTTAAGTCATGAACATTTCCAGAGTTATCAATTAGTCAGACATTAATTTCACAGGAAAACTGATAATTGTATAAACAGTTGGACATTAATTAGTGAAGCCAGGTATATTTGGCACACGATAATGACACAAATTAACAATGAAATGCAATTTTGAAGAGCGTTGAAAATCTCCAGCTAAAAATATCAAAAATGCAGGATCTGTCACATGTATGTAACTGTTTCACATTTTTCTGTTTCTATGGATGTTGTGTTATGTACATTTATTTTTCATCTCTATGGTAAAAAAACCCATTATTCCATTAGTTTAGTTTGACCAAGGAATAGCAATAGTTTTTCAGGCAGTTATAAATTCATATATCAATTGCAATATTTATTTTATTTTTTTTATCTACAGGTACTTTTAATAAATTTAACAAAAACAATATTTCAATGTTTCTAATACAAATATTTTTAATTAAGAATGTGATACATATAAATAAAAGTTTCGGTAATATAAATATAATTCTAAAAAAAAAGAACCCCAAAAAAATAAAAAAATTAATGTATCATTTGTAAATATTGTTGTTAATTTTGATATTTTAATGCACCATATATGCCATCAACCCTCTAAATGGAATGTCTCATTCAGATCTTTACTTAAATACAATAGTACAAAAATGAACTAAATATTCTACTCTATCATGTCTGATTTGATGGTTTAAACATTTTCTGATAAGCTAATTTCAGTTCTTTTTCTTGCTTAGATAGAGCTTCTTTACATAATGTCACATACTTCTTGGTTTGGGAATCTGAAATAAAGAATAAAACTTGTATTGACAGTTCATTATATATATATCAGACTACAAAATCAAGTGAATAAATGTATACTGTTTTTAGACTTGGAATATTTATATGCAAGCATACTGAGCTCCTAAATGCAGAAAGTCTACAAAATTGCACAAGATTAAATAAATGAAGGGCAAAAAAGCATTCTGTCACTAGTTCTGAATGCATTCAGGACTTATAAAGATTGTCTCTATCTGAAAAATGTCATGGTAATCATATTCCCATTGATCCAAATTACCGTAGTGAAATTGGTTTATATTTGCAGCAAAACAATTTGGAAAAAATGTAATATTGTTTCTACTGTATTAAATACAAATCTACCATATACATTGCATTGGTGATTTTCTTTTTGAATACATGTATATATATGTTTATGTAAGGACTTTTTCCCTTTTTAATCCAATACATGTATAAAAATAGGGCATGTAATGGGACATTAAATGATACCCCGCCACGTTATAATATTAAAAGTTCATAAAATTTGATTTCAAAGTGGCCTATCTTGAAAACTGTTTTTCGGATCATGCTGGAAATTAAACTTGACCTGTATTTTATTGTACTCAATAGCTACACAAAATATCAATTGAATCCCATGACGCGTTTTCAAGTTATTGGTCAGAAACTCAAAACTTCAAAAAATTTGATTTTTCAAAGTGGCCTATCTCAAAAACTATTTATTGGATCATGCTGGAAATTGAATTTGACCTGTATTTCTATTGTACTAAACAGATGTGCAAAATATCATTCAAATCCTTTGACACGTTTTCAAGTTATTTGTCGGAAACTCAAAATTTCATGAAATTTGATTTTTCAAAGGGGCCTATCTCGAAAACTGTTTTTTGGATCATGCTGGAAATCGAACTTGACCTGTATTTTATTGTACTAAACAGCTGTGCAAAATATCAATCAAATCCTTTGACGCGTTTTCAAGTTATTGGTCGGAAACCTTCGGGGGACGGACAGACGGACAGACGGACGGACGGACAGACACCGAAAAAAAACTGAGGGTATAACATAATACCCTGCCACTTCGTGTGGCGGGGTATAAAAATGCAACAAAATATCCACATATTTTATGAACTCATCCATGGAAATCTTAGAAGGTACAATTTTGTTCTGTGCAATTATAATTTTTAGTTCAAAAATGTAAAATGAAAAGTATAACTTCTGTTTTTACACTGTACATTGTACAAATCTACCAACAAAGACTAATTCTTTATTCACAAATTTATTATTTTATTTAAAGATTTAAGTTTAGAGCACCTAGTTTTCAACTTTTACATGTAAATAACAATATGAATTTATACACATGTAACCTACCATTTTGTCCAGATTTTTGTAAATACTGTAAAGCGTCATCAAAGTTCCTTAGGTGGTAACAGGCGACTCCCTTTCTGTACAAAGCCTTTACATTATCTTTGGAAAAATCCAAAGCATTATTGCAGTGTTCTAGAACTTTTTCATAGTTTGGATCTTCTTGCTGTAGCATACATGCTGAAAAATAATTCATCTGACAGTGAGTAATTTAAAAAAAAATAATTCATCTAATTCTGGAAAGTACAATAGAATTGCAAACACTAAGAATTTGGTTAGCAATGTTACTCGGTTCATTTATTTTTGTGGGTACCAATTATCAGGGTTTCACCGTTTGTCGAAAAAGGATCAGTTCCAGGATTCTTAAATTCATGGTTCAGGAGTCTACAGCATACAGATAAATGATTAATTTCCTATTTTCAAGGACCAAGGTCATAAACACAAAAAACACGAAAATTGATACCCCACGAATAATCACTTGTGTTTTACCAACCAAAGAAACAAAACAACTATGAGTAAACAAAACAAATAAGGCCATCATGAAATTAATTTCTACATTCTCATCCAAATTTCTTGAAAAAATGTGCAGATGGGCAAATTCTATTTTTTTTTTTATCCATTTAAATAAAATGTTCTGCTATGGGGAAAGTTCAATATGCATATGAACATGTATCAAGCTTGAAAAGCTGTGAAAATGAAACCACTGACTAGGGATTTCTGCCAGAAAATCTGATCATTTACTACATTTTGAAGAATCAAAAGTACAGGAACCCACCCTGAATCTGGAGAAGATTCAGAACCATTACTGTAAGCTGAACAAACATGTAAGTGTAACATACATCATGTGTGATAATGGCAAACTCAAAATAATTATATTGGGCACAAGCCCCACTTATAATACATGTATATAAAATTTTCTCTTTTTAATGATTTTTAATGATTGTTTGTTTTTCATTCCATTTCTTGTTAGGAGTGCCCAAGCATTCACAACCTAATTAGGTAAAAACGTTTATAAAAATTAATTTTAATTTATCACCATGATCACCATCAGGATTACAGTTGTAGATCGTAAAAGGGTCAAACGTTTGAAACAGTTTTTATGTTGAAAAACAAAATCTTCCTCCTCATTTATGACAAAATTCTTGTACGTTTTCTCAATCATTAAATTGCTATATCATGGTCAAAGTTTCACAAGGACATATCTTAATTTGACAACATACACTTGATTAAACATAATGCAATCTAAAGCTTGATAAGGTTAAACATATTTATTTATCCTGGATTTGGAATCAAGCTTGATGCTTATGTGAATCCCTCCCAAGCTAGCAGTTTATGAGTGTTACCTTTGTAGCGGCCCCCATTGAGCCTACTCTTATCGAACTCTACAAAGGGGTATTTAACGTGCATTGGGTATTGCTCTCCACATACGGGGGACAACCTTTTTTGTCCCTTCTGAAGGACTAGCATCGTTCCTTGAGACCATCCTCCCAAATGGTGTCAAGTTGAAGAGTAGGACTAGGATCAAACCATGAACCTTGGTGTTAGTAGCACGATGCGTTAACCACTACACCACCGGCTCTCACTAAGCTTGATTACAATGTAGTTGCATGTAAGTCTTCGGCTAAAATTATAATACAATGTTATTGTGCACTCTATCATACATTCCAACCAAACTGTTATTATTACCTTACCAGCAAGGTTATTGTAGCATGTTCCTTTGAGATCATCTGCCTTCTTTAATATATCTTCTGGTGTCTTATCTTGTTCAGCTGCCAAACCCATTATGCTTCCAACATTCTTGCTTTGACCAACTGCTTTTAGTTGAATTATTGCCCTGTGGTATTTCCCGATTGCACCTTTGTAGTTTTGGACTTTGTATAATTCATTCCCTTCCTTTTTAAATTGTTCAGCAGTGTTTATCTTTTCAGAATCACTTATTACTTTGGGTTTTTCTACCTCATCCATGTGGTCAGTTGAGATGTAAACAAAAATCTTAATTGCGGTTGTTGTAAAATGGTATTATTCAATTTAAAGAAATATAAAGTGATATAAAACAAAGGAAGAAAAAAAACAAATTGGTATTAAATATCAAAAATTTTGACTGAATTAATTAATTAATTCAATTTTAAATTTTAATACCAAATAAATGATTTTACGACATTGTAAGAGCCATTTCCGGGATAAGATTTTGCACATGCAGATTCTAATTTGTCAACATATTGAAACAAAAAATTGAGTACACTAACGAAATTGGAGTAGAAATCATGGCAGACGCAATGAGAGCCCAAGTAGCTGCTCTTCTGAAAGGAATAGACAGGTTAAAAAAGATTGAACCCAATAATTCCCCAATTTTTTCAAGTGTTGTTTTACCGGTATCTTGAAATTATATTTTGGTTCTTTAAAGGACAAGATATGATAAGAAGCACAACTTGGCCCCCTAATATTTGCATATTTCATAGTTAATGTGGGCTTTTGCAGTTGAATAGTACATGGGACAGTCATTGATTTTGGTGAAATGAACTCTATTGTTAGAAATTATACGAAGAGAGAGTGCGCATGCGCAAGGATCAACACCACCGAGAAGAGCAGCTTCAAATTTCTTTACTTTTGGACAATTTAGAACCTGAATTGTTGATATAAAACGCTGAAACCCGTCTTCAAACTTTGGGATATTGATAAAAACTCAGTTGATTATAGTTAAAACACCTGATATGTGTAGCTAATTTAACTTTTTCAGTGGGGGCCCACCAGGTCGGCAAATCCAAGATGGCGCCGTCCTGTATCAACATCATGGTCTTCTTCCTTTGTTTATATAACATTGTAACTGTTCATGAACCAACAACTGAAGTCACATTTCCTTTGATTAGATACCAACAAACAATACCATCAGTCATATGTGTACAGCTTTCACTCCATAATGGCCCATTAAAGTATGACTCGAACTTCGTGTGTGATAGAAAACCTGTTACTTTTAGAGCATTGTTAATATCATTAATACTCTCAGGAGATATACAGTTAAACCCCGGTCCAAGTTCTACATACCCATGTGGCTTTTGTCATCAATCGGTTAGATTTGACCACTTACGAGCAGTCTGTTGTGATGAGTGTAGTATTTGGTATCACTCGCACTGTATCGAAGACAGTGTTAACAAGATAGACTTTGAACTTCTTCAACACTCGAGTGTAGCTTGGTTATGTGTCAAGTGCAACACCCCAAACATAGATAGTTTTACATACCATTCATACGAACTCGAAATAACCAACCAGTTTAGTGTACTAAGTAAGCTATCGAGCATACCCTCTATTGACTCATCGTTTAGCCCTACCGCGTTTAGTAGCCCAAAAACGAGGAGACACCTCTCGTCCACAAGTTCAGCACGTACTGAGTCCATGGCCAGTGTTAATAAGCTTCCAAGTCATAACTTGCGTGTTCTAACCATGAACTGTCAGAGTATTCGAAACAAACGAACCGACATCGCTGAATGTATAGACTACTTTAAACCAGACGTTATTCTGGGTTCAGAGTCTTGGCTATCCTCAGAGCATAAAAACGCTGAAATCTTCCCGGAAGGGTACCACAAAAATGTCTACAGAAAAGACAGAAATAAACATGGTGGCGGCGTCTTTGTAGCATTCCATGATAGATTTGAGACTTTAGAGGTAGAAAACAGTAATAGTAAATGCGAAGTCGTGTGGGCCGAAATGCAAACAAAAAGTAAGAACATTATTATTGGTTGCTACTACCGTCCTCCTAGTGCTGACATTACTTCCCTTGAGGAACTTGACATTTCAATAAATAACATTAGATCTAAATGTAAAGATAAAATACTGATTCTCAGTGGTGACTTTAACCTACCACATATAAACTGGTCAAATTCAACTGTAAAGCAAAACTCTAGTCAGACCAACCAACATCATAAACTCCTAGAGATCTCACAAGACGCAGGTCTTCAACAAATGCAATTAAATAAAACTCGACTTGATAACAACCTCGACCTCTATTTTACAAACCATCCAACATTAGTTAAATCGTGTGATACCGCACCTGGATTTTCAGATCACGACCTGATAGTCACAGACTCAGACATTAAACCAGTATATAATAAACCAGTAAGACGTAAACTATATAAATTTAAAAAGGCAGATTGGCCCAGTATAAACATTAAAATGGAAGAATTATCTACCAAAATAGTTAATATGAACGCATCAGTCAACACCAAGTGGAATGAACTGAAAAAAGGCATTTTAAACATCATGAATGACAAAATACCTACTAAATTATCATCTAAAAAGCATAGTATGCCCTGGATTTCATCTAAACTCAAAAAGAACATAAAACGTAAGCATAAACTTTATCAATGTGCTAAACTGTCAAATAAGTCAGATGATTGGGACAAATATAGACTTCATAAAAGAATCTTGCAAAAAAACATCAGAAATGCACATTGGAATTATGTAAATGAAACTTTAAATAAAAGCATAGAGGAAGGAAATAATAAATCCTTTTGGAAGTATATAAAGGCTAAACGTAATGACAATGTCGGGGTCGCAGCAATCAAGAGTAATGGTATTTTACACCAAGATAGTGCTACTAAGGCGGAACTACTAAACGCTCAGTTTAAGTCGGTATTTAACGTGGAAAATCATAATGAGGCCCTCCCAGAAATCGAGGAGCAAAGTTACCCAACCATGCAAGGCATAGATATTAATGTAAACGGAGTTTATAAACTTTTGTTAAATTTAAATGTCAAAAAAGCGTCTGGTCCGGACAATATTCCAAATATGATTCTCAAATCCTGTGTGAAGGAACTTGCACCAGCTGTAACATCAATTTTTCAACTTAGCATAAATACAGGTGAACTACCAACTGATTGGCAAAATGCCAATATATCTCCGATTTTTAAGAAAGGAAATAAACACCTTCCAAGTAATTATCGACCCGTCTCTCTTACTAGTGTATTATGTAAAACTTTAGAACATATAATATGTAAAAACATTCTCAACCATCTTGAGAGGTACAAAATTCTAACCCATCTACAACATGGATTTCGCAGCGGTCATTCCTGTGAAACGCAACTGATAAATACTATGCATGATATTATGAAATCATATGATAATAAACATCAGATCGACCTTGTAATATTAGACTTCAGTAAGGCCTTTGACACTGTACCTCACCGTAAACTGCTTCATAAATTGTCAAATTACGGAGTCCGTGGAAATGTAAACTTATGGATAAGAAACTTTCTTATAAAACGCCACCAACGCGTCGTAATAGACGGGATATCATCTTCCGCTTGTCCAGTTGATTCTGGTGTTCCGCAGGGAACTGTTTTGGGACCGCTTCTATTTTTATGCCACATTAATGACTTACCCAAAAGTGTAAAATCTCAAGTTCGTTTGTTTGCGGATGATTGTTTACTTTATAGAACTATAAACTCTTTAGATGACCACTTTAAACTTCAACAAGATTTACTTTCACTTCAAAAATGGGCACAAACATGGGGAATGAAGTTCAATGCGTCAAAATGTTATATTATGTCAATTCATCGTAAAAGGGTACCATCGACTTTTAGTTATTCGCTTAATGATCATAAATTAGAACAAGTAAATGAAAACCCGTACTTGGGCGTCATTATAAGTGATAACCTGAAATGGAATACACATATTTCGAAAATATGTAATCGTGCAAATAGCATCCTTGGCTTCGTACGAAGAAATTTAAAACACAGTAGATCATCCTTTAAAGAAACTGCTTATATTTCATTAGTCCGCTCTATATTGGATTATTCATGTGCGGTTTGGGATCCGTATCTACTAAAAGATATAAATCAGCTTGAAAGCGTGCAACGTCGGGCCATCCGATTCGTACAGAACGATTACAGTGGTTACAGCAGCGTCACAGAAATGATGAACAGTTTAGGGTGGAAACCACTAGCGGACCGCAGAAAAGAACAACGTCTTGTGTTTCTTTATAAGATCGTAAATGACCTGGTGGCGCTACCCACTGAAACCCTGGATCTGACCTATAACACTCGTACTCAACGAAATTCCAATAGCAAATCTCTAAAACTGTTATCCTGCAATACTGATATATTTAAGAATTCATTTGTACCTAAAACCATAACTGACTGGAACTCTCTACCGGATTATTGTGTCAACTCAAAAACAATATCAGAATTTAAAAGTGCTCTAACACGAAACTTCAAAGCTGCTCAGCGCGACTAGTACCATCGGCGCACTCTCTAACCCTGGAAGAACCGTACTCATTAGTGAGGCACTTTCCAGTACCCAAACAGAAACAGAAACAGATACGCATGTGCAAAAATGGTCAATTCAATGCAATACGGCAAAATAGGCTCAAAATAGCTAAAATTTATGCAGTTTTTGTGAAAAATAAATATGAGTGGACCTGTGGCCCACAAAGATATTTTCAGCAAACGATGGTATAATGATGCTACACCCGCAGTTAAAATATTTTTGTGGATCACAGGTCCGCTCATACTTTTTTTAATTAAAAACATATGAAAATTTACCATATTTTGAGCTTTTTGGGGACAAAGTTGCTTTTCCCACCACTGAGAAGAAAACTGATAAATCATACGGTTGAGTCATACAAATTATTTAAAGATCACCACTTTACATGCTTTAGAGTTGTAATACAGTGTTCTAGCTAGGCCATTTTCAAAGGGTAGGCCGCGCCCTTGCCTTCCCACCCGGCGCCCTGCCCTAGCCTTATGTTGTCTTTATTGAACTGAAATTTATGCTCTGAAATTGCTGAAAACATCATATTTATGCGATGTCTCTTGGAGTCATTTAATTACAGCTGTCTGACCCAAGCCATCGTATATGGCTTCATTATCTACCAAACATCCTGTCTAATTAATGGCCTCAGGTGAGAACTATAGGTAATTGAATGTGATTAGTACCAAGCTATTTCTGTCACTCAGTCTTATTTGTAAATATTAACAAGTTTTTAATCAATATTGATCAATCTTTTCATCGCCGTTGGCAATGCTGGCACTTTGTATACCTGATGTGCAGAGTTATGCCCCTTTCAAAATTATATTTTTTCAACAAAATCGTAACTTTATGATATATTTTACTTTAAATTCACCAGTAGATAACTTAAAAGATTGCTCATTAAAATATATAAAGTTTAAGTATTATCTTGTATAAATATATTTTTTATTTGTCATTTTGCTTTTATAGATTTACCTTATTTGACAACATTTATTATTTTAGACTGTCAAAATTGATGGCTGATTTTTTTTAAATCAACACTCATTCAATGAAAAGAACGACTTCAAAAATACCTGTAAATTGTTGTACCTGCAGCTTCTATCAACATTGAGTGATGTAATAAATAAACCACATGTAGCTAGAATCATAGACCTGTATATTAGAAATAAATTAAATTACAGGTCTATGCTCATGATGCTAGAACTCCAAATTCGGATGATGTTCGATAAATGATATTTATTGAGTAATTGCTGCAAAGAAGTACAAGAGGGACATGAAGCTCTAAGTCGGACTTTAAACTACTAGTATAAGTCTTGCTCAGAAAGGGTCCTGGCCTGGATTGTCGGGTCAGTCGGGTCAGAGACATGGTTTCCATTTCATTAATGGATGGATTCTATGGTTAATTTTATACAATACCGCAAAGTCTGCTTACGGCTGCTTGAGAGTAAACGTTCTCGATCGTGTCAAACTGTTCATTTGTATAAATGCACAGAGCAAAGTCTATGTTTTGCCGCGACGGCAAATAAGTTCATCCAAAAAAAGTGAAACCAAAAATTACGGGAAAGTGAAAAAGAAAACAAGTTTCACATTTCTATCGGTTATTTCAACCAAATGCATAAAACATGTAATAATAAGGCATGTTGTTAAAAAAAAACGGTCATTCAAAAGTTTGTCATACGATTTATTGTCGCTTTTCGATAAACTATATGTACTTATTGTGCTACTGATATACTATACACGTATTATATCAATGATAGACCAGTGGCCCTTGTGACGTCAAGCCTGGTTTTGGATTCAATTGCCGATAATTTTTGCATATTTCAGAAGCCATAAATAATTACCTAAAAAGTGGTATTAAAAGGCGTAAATCAACAAAACAATCTTGTAAGATATATTTAATCACTTTTTTGATAGATTTTAATCATAATACAAAAAAGTGAAAAATCGTGTCAAGTCTCCTTTAAATTGGACGAGTTGTATATGTAAAATGATTATACATGTATGTTTCATATTTTTTTTTTTCAGATATAATCCAGAAAATTTAGGAACATTAGAAAAGTACATTAATATGCAAGCACAAGAAAATACATATGATTTAGAAGCCAATCTTGCTGTTTTAAAACTGTAAGTATATTCTTTTTCATTGATCAGAATTTTATATCAGTCAGTCATTTAGAAAATGATTTTTCCTGTGTACTGCAGTGTTTTTTTTGCAAAAAAATGGGTAGAAAGTAACATGTAATAAAGCTTTTTCATACTATTGAATATCATATATGTAATATCTTTGACCAGACAAAACAGTGAATTATTTATTTTTTGCATGGTGTATTCAGGAAAACCACATGTACTTCTACTCTGAACCTAGGCTATGCAGATTTTTGTAAAACTCTTAAAGATTTAAATGAATTAAAGCAACAACAAAATCACAATGTATTTAACTGCCAGGGGAAGTCATATCAAATGTCCAAGTTATGATAGAATAAGGTAATTACTGAAAACTATTTATGTCAGCAATTGTTCCAACTAGGTACAAGCATTAAAAAAGATAATTAAAACTTGACTCAGGTTTTATGGTATAAAACCTCTGCCTCCACTGTGATCTTTTTAAGATGAATTAGTTGTAAATAAGAATTGGATATGTAACAAATTCATTTCATAAATCATGTGTAATCATATGTGTGTTCTTCATTGTGTTATTGACAACCTTTGGCTCAGAGGTCATACTGAATATTATCATTTTATTTCAGGTATCAGTTTAACCCAATGTACTACCAGACAACTGTAGCTTCTCAAATATTACTGAAAGCCCTCACCAATCTTCCTCACACAGACTTTACATTGTGTAAATGTTTAATAGACCTCAATAAAGTAAGTTTGATCAAACAAAATGGGGTTTCAATAATTCTAGTCTTTTTTTTTCTAGGGTGCCCTGGAAGTTCTTTACATCTATTACAGTAACTGTTTTGTTTGTAATTTTGTTCAATCTGAGCCTGACATAACTGTTGTAGTGAAATTTTAAAAATTTGAGATGATATTCAGAAGTACATGTAGTAAGGAAAGCTTTTGAATGGTGGACTTTGAAATTTGTTTTTACACATGAAGTAAATTAACCAAAATATTTTAACCACACCACATTTCATATGTCAGGAATCCGGCAAAACTTATGCCTGTACTTGTTTGCTTGTGTTATATCAGATGTGTTACATGTAAGTCCAGAGGGGTTCTTTTACTAATAATTTTAGGTTAATTTTTGTCTTGCCTGCGACGAATAGTCGAGGAAGGCAAGACATAGGTATTACTTTCCGGCGGCGACGGCGGCTGCGTCGTAAACGTTTTTGTAAGACTTTTGTGGACAATGAATTGCTTGAAAAGTATAATAGCTAGGCATCTGATATTTGGTATACAGACAGTTCAGGTTATGGTCTACGCAACTGTCACCATGCCATGTGACCCTGACCCCATTTTTACGCTCCAGTGACTCTGTGAACTTGGGTCTTTTTTCAGGCCGTAAACTTTTTTGTAAGTCTTTTGTGGACGATGAATTGCTGGATAAGTATATTAGCTAGGCATCTGATATTTGGTATACAGACAGTTCAGGTTATGGTCTACACAACTGTCACCATGTTTTGTAACCCTGACCCCATTTTCATGCTCCAGTGACTCTGTGAACTTTGGTCTTTTTCAGGCTGTAAACATTTTTGTAAGACTTTTGTGGACGATGAATTGATGGAAAAGTATATTAGCTAGGCATCTGATATTTGGTATACAGACAGTTCAGGTTATGGTCTACGCAACTGTCACCATGCCATGTGACCCTGACCCCATTTTCACGCTCCAGTGACTCTGTGAACTTAGGTCTTTTATCAGGCCGTAAACTTTTTTGTAAGTCTTTTGTGGACGATGAATTGCTGGAAAAGTATATTAGCTAGGCATCTGATATTTGGTATACAGACAGTTCAGGTTATGGTCTACACAACTGTCACCATGTTTTGTAACCCTGACCCCATTTTCATGCTCCAGTGACTCTGTGAACTTTGGTCTTTTTTCAGGCTGTAAACATTTTTGTAAGACTTTTGTGGACGATGAATTGATGGAAAAGTATATTAGCTAGGCATCTGATATTTGGTATACAGACAGTTCAGGCTATGGTCTACGCAACTGTCACCATGCCATGTGACCCTTACCCCAATTTCACGCTCCAGTGACTCTGTGAACTTAGGTCTTTTTCAGGTCGTAAACTTTTTTGTAAGACTTTTGTGGACGATGAATTGCTGGAAAAGTATATTAGCTAGGCATCTGATATTAGGTATACAGACAGTTTAGGTTATGGTCTATGCAACTGTTACCATGCCATGTGACCCTGACCCTAGTATTCTCACGCTCCAGTGACTCTGTGAACTTAGGTCTTTTTTCAGGCCAAAAAACTTTTTTGTAAGACTTTTATGGACGATGAATTGCTGGAAAGTTATAATAGCTAGGCATCTGATATTGGGTAAACAGATCGTTGCGGTTATGGACAATGCAACTGTCACCATGCCATGTGACCATGACCTCCTTTTTTTGCTCCAGTGACTCTGTGAACTTAGGTCTTTTTTTTCAGACAGAAAACTTTTTGTAATACTTGTGTGGACAATGGATTGCTTGAATAGTATAATAACTAGGCATCTGTTTTTAGGTATACAGACACTTTTTGTGTTTATATCAAGAAATGAAAGCTTAGGTAGTTGATTTTAGTGATGGTGCCGGCAGGCAAGACATACTTTTAGTGGCCACACTTGTGTATCATATGCATTGTATTTTTGATCTGGGGCCAAGACAACTGGTCACATTGAAGACTATTTTCCATTGTGGATTTTTTTAAAATGGCTGTTTGTGTACTTTATGTACATGTACTAGGTTGTGTTATATCTAAATCTTTTATTTATTTCCTTTTAATGTTTCTATTTTAGCAAGAAGAAGAGCCCATTATGAAAATTTTACACATGGCAGAGATGCTTGAGATGTGTCAGTTTAAAAGTTTTTGGGTAAGTCATGATGCTTTGGATTAATATAAATTGAGAAATCATAAATCTGGATTTAAGATTAGACATGTTTGGGGTAGGCAAAACTAACACACAAAAAATAAAGTTCAGATCTAAGAATTATTATTCCCTTGGTGGATTTTGATGAAATGCAACAAGCATTACATGAAAGAAGTACATCACATAGACATTTTTGTGATGTACATGAAGAAATTTCGATGCTCTTGGATATCATTGAGGGGAGATAATTTGTCTTTAATTTTTTTTCCAATGTAGAGTTCAATGATAACTGTGGCTATCCTTTCATAAGCTTGCTTGCAGTATTCCTAGTTAAAATTTTAATATTAAAATTTATTGTGACATTTTATTTCAACTTGTATTCTCAAACTCATTCTGTTTTGTTTTCAGGAATGTTTAAAAATTGACCAAGATTTAAGTACTAGTGTACATGGCATTAGAGGATTTGAAGATAGCATAAGAAAATGTAGGTCTGATGATAAATGGTTCACCATAGATATTTCTTGTGGTAACAATATGTATTGGATTTTATACATGTTATAGGAAATTGAATAACTCTTAAATTTAATGAGGAATTGGGGATTGTTTTATGTGAAAAGATAACTTATACATCCATTTAGATCATAAAGCAGTGATATTCACATTTATGTCTTTTCTTTTTAATATATGTCTATTGAAATTGAAAGTGCTTGGTAATTGAGTCTTTAAATGTGTTAAAAGTTAAAAAAAAGCTGCCAAAATATGCAACAATTGTTTTTATAATTATTTAGGGGGGCATTCAGGGGGAGATGATTTGTTGAAAAACTATTACTATTGTTGCCCTATCCATATGAAGTATATGGACATATAGTGTTAGGGTTTGTCTGTCCTTCTATATTGGGTACACTACTTTGTTTAAACCTCATAAAAAAATTAAAGATTTAAATTATTGTAATAGGAAATATTGTGTGTTTTTTTTATATATAAAAAATACTATATTTTGTGATTTTAGTTTTGTGTCATGTTGTTAGTGCTACCTACCAGACCATACCATTTGACACATTAACAGAAATACTTGGTGGTATACCAGGTAGGTTAAACCAATTTGATAGTTTCCAAAGCATTACTTCTGTAAATCTTGATAGATTTTCATAAAACTTATACAAAGGAATGAATTAAGGAAGGAGCTAATTAATTTTAGGGTCAATGGCCAAAGATCACTTAAGACCTTGAACTATGTTTAAACAGTGAGACATTCTATAATTGAAATTTACTGATACATAAAAAATCTTCAAGTATTTAATTATGACAAGACCTTTCAGTTTAATTAATTTTTGTATTCTTTTTTTCTCACAATGTAAGCCAGATTATACTAGACACAAATTGAATATGAAATGAACTAAGCATGCATTACCAACTTTGTTCTTTAGACAAATAACGGTATGCTTCAGCATTTCACTTTATTAAAAACTAAGGAATATGTAATATGTGCCAAAAAGACACGATCCACATATTGAAATGATTTTAATAAATGTACAAAAGCAAAATTTCACTGCGTGTGAAGCGCTTTTCTGGATTAACCTTCATCAGACACGCTAGGAGTAGAAAACTTGGAAAACCGGTAGAATATTAGATTTGATAAAAAAAAAATATAAAAAAAATATATCAACAATTACCAAACAGATAAATTTATTGATTTTTAAAGAAACAACCAAAAGTTGTCAAATTTTGGAAATATGTAAACTGTGTCTTTCCAACACATATTCCAGTACTCGAAAATATATAAGAACATACAACTGAAGCACGGGGAAGCTTTCTACGACCTCCACACAGCACTAAAGCCAAACTCTGAAATAATATTAAAAACGAAAGAATATGCAATATGTGCCAAAAAGACACGATCCACATATTGAAATGATTTAAATAAATGTACAAAAGCAAAATTTCACTGCGTGTGAAGCGCTTTTCTGGATTAACTTTCATCAGACACGCTAGGAGTAGAAAACTTGGAAAACCGGTAGAATATTAGATTTGATAAAAAAAAAAAATATTACAACAAGTACCAAACAGATTAATTTATCAATTTTTAAAGAAACAACCAAAAGTTGTCAAATTTTGGAAATATGTAAACTGTGTCTTTCCAACACGTAATCCAGTACTCGAAAATATATAAGAACATACAACTGAAGCACGGGGAAGCTTTCTACGACCTCCACACAGCACTAAAGCCAAACTCTGAAATAATATTAAAAACGAAAGAATATGCAATATTTGCCAAAAAGACACGATCCACATATTGAAATGATTTAAATAAATGTAAAAGCAAAATTTCACTGCGTGTGAAGCGCTTTTCTGGATTAACTTTCATCAGACACGCTAGGCGTAGAAAACTTGGAAAACCGGTAGAATATTAGATTTGATAAAAAAAAAAAATATTACAACAATTACCAAACAGATTAATTTATCAATTTTTAAAGAAACAAAATTTATCAATTTTTAAAGAAACAACCAAAAGTTGTCAAATTTTGGAAATATGTAAACTGTGTCTTTCCAACACGTATTCCAGTACTCGAAAATATATAAGAACATACAACTGAAGCACGGGGAAGCTTTCTACGACCTCCACACAGCACTAAAGCCAAACTCTGAAATAATATTAAAAACGAAAGAATATGCAATATGTGCCAAAAAGACACGATCCACATATTGAAATGATTTTAATAAATGTACAAAAGCAAAATTTCACTGCGTGTGAAGAGCTTTTATGTCTATTTCTGTGATTATTAGTTTTACTCTTTTTAGAATCTCAAGTGAAGCAATGGATATCTAAATATGGTTGGTCACAGCAGAGTGATGGGAATGTATTCATCACAAATCAAGAAGAAAACATCAAAACAAAAAACATCACAGAGAAAATCACATTTGAAAGTAAGTTTTAATATGTAATTGTGACATTTATCCCTGTTTAGAAAAAGTGTGTGAAAATAGTTAGGGCTATTCCATTAAAATTAAAATGGGAGGTTGAACACTCTGTTCAAGATTCCCCACAAATATAAAAAAAACACATACACCCACAACAAAATGAAGGGCAGTATCAAAGATCCAAAGAATCCTTGTCCAGAGAAGAAAATTACAGACTTACTTTTGTATAAAGCCTATTAGAATAGTTTAATTATTCCTTCCCCATGTAAGCCTAGTTGCTCAATACGAACCAGGCTACCTTTGAATGAACTACAGTATCATTCAATAGTAGAGACTTTCTGATTAAATCAAGTTTGTGATTGGACAATTTTAGATTGTAACTAGCAAGTGTGTTATGACGTGGCATTTGATAAAAGTCGTAGTAAAATCTCATATGTGCTTAGGTATTTAAAAGTTTGTCATTAGTTTAACTTTTGATTATTACAAAAATAAAATTGGGAAGGTATCATTGCAACAACCGTAATAGTGAAAACAACTCTTGATACATAAATACTACAAATTTAAGTACAAAAAATAATTGCATAACTCTAAAAGAAGACATTTCACAACTTTAAAGAATGATCGTACAGTGGTTTTATATACTAGATTTCAAAAAGTTGAAGCAAACACATTCTTTTTATACGATGCTGTAAAAAACCCAAAGAATTTGTTTATTTTGTTTTATTATTTTTGTTTATAATGTATTTATTCACAATATGGAACTTTTTTCATTTCAGGTGTGGCAGGAATCATGGCTTCCTATAAATAAACACACAGCAATGACATTTATAGTGCTAACACTGAGACATAGACATAAATCATGAAACAAATAAATATGAATCATGCATTGTTTATTCATGATTTTCTGTATCTAAAATATATATTTTTAAGACCAGTAGTTGGCCATCTTGAATTTCCTGAAAAAAATGTTTGGCCAAAAGTTGACTGATTTATTGATTGTAGTTTGCCTAATGTCCTGTTGACGATATTTTAGCAATATTCGGGACACTAATAAGTTGTAATATATAAATCTAAGTTCTATAGAAAACAAAGTCAAAAGACTGTAGATAGGCCAAAAGTAGTCTGCCATGAAGGGCTTTTAGTTACTGTAGACCATCTCCTGTAGCTATGAAAATATTTGGTCTGGACAAAATTGCATGGGTATCTCTGAGACATGCACTTAGAGTATTCATGACATACCTGGATATCTTATGATGTGTCTGACTTTTGACATAAAAATAAGGTTACACTTTAAGTTTCATAAAAATCTCTAAAGGCACTTAAAAGTCATGTTCCAGTTATGACAGACAGAAAGCAAAATTCTATGGTCCACTTTTGTGCAAGGCAGGGGATCAAACATGAGGTAATCTATCAATTACAAAGTTCACCTTTGTATGCTGTATTGTTGATAAGCTGTAATTGACTATTAACTTAACGTCAATTTAATGCAAAGTGTTCAGTTGTTATATAGAAAGAGCCAAATAGGAGTAGAAGCCTTTTATATTGCACAGATTTCAAATGCCTTAATCCTTAACACAAGGTTTTAAAGGGAAAATTCGCAAAAAAAAAATTTTTACATATGTTTTTCATCACATTTTACTGAACATAAATATACGTGTAAAACTCTTCAATCTTCACTAATAAGCGAGTATGAGAGCGTTTTGTATCGATAAATTAGAACGATGGGTGCGGCCATTTTGTACGGCTAGAAGGCCCTATTGTCACGTGACCATCACCTAATATCCAATAACCACAAAGTACCAAAACGATAACGACACGCAATGGTCAACTCTATCGTCATTTAAAAATGATGATAGTTTGGTTGTTCTACTCAGCGTAGTAACGGTTAAGTGTTATTCCGTTTTCCTGACCTAAGGAAAAAGACAGACTTGCATCTTAAATGGGTCCAGTCTTTAGATTTGCCATCCACTATCAGCAATGTCAAGTATACAAGTTTGTGTGTGAAGACCATTTTGAAGCAACATCTTTAGAGGGTGACTTAATAGTAAGCAGTGTTCTTTTGTCCATGAAAAATGTTTATATCTATCTATATTTGTCAATAATAATTTCATTATTTTTATAGTCAAACGTTTCTTACATATGTTACATTATTACCTAGAATGCCCGGGCTAGTATGTAACGGTCGGAATCTTTGCTATAAAAATCCACAAATCCACAAGACAAAAATATCAGTTTTGTTTAAAAAAAAGAATTATAACGGGTGTGCGTAAAATTAAGAATATAACCGAAAGCGGAATAAAACTTATCTTTTTGTTTTGTATAAGCGTTTTAACACTTCAGTTAAAACTGTGCATTTATTCAGAATATTTGTTTAATAACTTGTAAATATACATTTTAAAACAGACAACAATTTTTTCTTCATTTTTTTATCCATTCCCTATGCATTCCTTAAAAATGCGCAAATGTATTTTTTATTATCTTTAAAGGATTTCTTAAGCGTTCATTATATAGAAGATAATATTATTTTTACCTATATGAAGATAGTAATTCACAGTCGGGGGCAACGTATTTAAACTTTTGACACTCCCAGGTATTACTTACTTCACGGGGATGGTAATTAACTGGTGGTTGTGTAATGGTTTATGACAGAAAAAGAGATCATTTGTTTCTGTTAATTATTTATTACAAAGTACAACGGAAGACCTACAATTTATCACTTGTGTCTTTGATTTTTCGACATCTTTATCTGTGTAAAAAAACGCTTCGTGTTACCTTCATGTAGACAGCCGTATGAGTATTGCCACAATCTTGTGTTCGTAAAATTATAAAACGTATAAATATTTTATAACTTGTATTTCTCTGCATAAGAAGCCCAAACAATAATATATTCAAAAGACATAATGCCCGATCTTCAAACATTAGGACGTACGGACGGACGTACAGAACCAGACACTATATGTCCTCCTACTCCTTCTTTCGTAGATGGGGCATAAGATAGACAACCACACCAACAACTTTAGAATGAAATCAATGTAAAAAAAATCTACATGTCAAACTCTAAACTTCGTCTGACGCCCATTTCTAATATTTAAAATGTCAGATCGGTTCCAAAGTAAACTGAGAATGCGAAGTGTACAGTAAAAATAAAAGTGCCAATACAAAATTAATAATTTAGATCTTGCGTTTCGTATGAAAGTT
The DNA here is from genome assembly GCA_963971305.1 of Arcuatula senhousia. Taxonomy (NCBI): domain Eukaryota; kingdom Metazoa; phylum Mollusca; class Bivalvia; order Mytilida; family Mytilidae; genus Arcuatula; species Arcuatula senhousia. Next base: position 56,383,755 of record OZ020304.1, read on the forward strand.
AGAATATTTGATTTTTTTGGGGGAGGGGGGCATATATATTTCACTTTGTCCTGCCTTTTTATTTTCGAGAACGCTGGAGCCTGGATATTTTTCTAACTATAAAATTTTCACCTAAAAACAACATCCTACCATGCCTTTTTATTTAATTTTGACATCCTGCCTTTTTATTTTTTATTTCACAATAGCCCTCCCATGAAAATCCAATGGTCGCCCCCTTATAATCAGCAACAACAACAACAAAAACCACACAAATAAAAGATGAAATGAGTTTATATGAGGTTATGCTAATACATTTTATAAGTTATGAATGGAAAACAAATTTTAACTAAGCTTAGTGTCACCACTATAAAAAAAGTATAAGTCATTGAAGGAAAATCTATTCAGAGTCTGTCACTAATACACTCTCTAAATCCTTCGTACGTATTGTCCATCTGCAGAAGGACATTCTTTTCTGATTGCAGACACAACACAAGCTGGCAGCAAAACACGATGTTTTCTTCCTAAAGGTAGACATATTCTGACCCAACATACAAACTGTCTGTATGGCAGGTATCTAAAGTTACCTTGCCTTTACATTATTACTTCCTTGCTTTCTACTGTTAACTTTTTGTTGGCTTAGAATATATATATAACTTTTGTTTGATGGGTCAAGAAAAACTCAATGTTTTCAATCAGTGAAATCTTCAAAAAAAGTAAACGTCTATTCATATACCTATTTAATAGGACGTCTGGTGCTCTCCCCCGGTGGCGTTTGTATCACAAGAAACTAATATAACTAGTTTTCAGCACAACCGCAGGTTTAAACCAACTATCTTGAAGTCGTGGTTGCACCAGGGTCGAAGATATCGGCGAATAATGTAAACTCGTGGCAGCATAGGCATTCTGCGAGCAAGGGCATTGGCTCATAGCGATCGGAACATTTGCACCATTGAGTGTAAAATTGGGTTGCTTTGAAATTCATTCTAGCGATTTATCTCCAACTCTTCTATCTACCTGATTTCTTCCTCCGTATATTCTGGTTCAAGTTGATGCCCCTCCTGACCCAATTCGACCAAATCTGCAGAACTAAAGCTGCTAGCAGACACGTCAAATATTACAAATATTTTGAAGGGACATTGGTGCTGAAGGTATATTATATAGCAATTATTTTTCTCATTCTCTCGAAATTACGATTAATCTTATACAAAACCAAAACCTTATTAAACCCCGTTTAACAATCAGGAGACGAAAGAGCTGAAGATCGCCGTCTCTTCTTTGATCTTTATGAGGTGACTATTAGACATGCTTAATTGATTTGAATTAATCCGTTAAAAACTGATAGCCTTTCAAGGATCAGTTAATCAGTTTAATAGCTGTCTAATGAGATTAAAAGGCCGGGGAAAAGGTTCACGTCGAATATACAAAATTACGTAATCACCAATTTGCAATTAACACCTGGGATGTCTGGCCAGGTGACACCTTGTTGTTTTAAAAAGCGTGATTATCATATGAAAGGGAAAATTTTCAAATCATTTTAACGATGTTAATTAAAATAGAGTTATTTATGGAAAAGATTAGAATTATGTAGCAGAATTTTAATTATTATCATGATTTAATTATTTAATATTGATGTTTAAAAAAATCATTAATTAAAAACTTTGTTAGCAAATAATGATAAAAATACTTTATATTTGAAAGAAATCTTCATAATAATTATGTTATTGCGTATCGGTTTATCGTTATTAAATATTTTCTTTTGTTTACCAATTAGACCACGCGTCACCACTGTGTTTTAATAAATATAATATCGATATCGAATATATAGCGTTAATCGGATAAAGATGTAATACACAGATATCCGGTCATATCCCATAATGCACTCGAAACCATCTCACTGACGTCACTGAGTTACTTTTGAAATCAGAAAATGCCAAATATCTCTGTTATATATAAGAATTTTTTGAAAAAAATTTGGATATATATTTTTGATGACATATTCTATCATTTAAGACCATAAGTCAAAATTCGTGAATTTTCCCTTTAAAGCAATCAAAATCGAATTATTGGTTTCTGACACCACTTATGAATGTAACCTATGGCAAACAGATGTTGAATGTCAATAGCTCACATTATTTTCGGTTCAAAGTATGCTAAACAGATCAAGACATATTTATGAAACAAGTGTATCCAATGATAATGTTGTGATGTCAATTGTAAGTACCTAGTGGTTGGCTTGGTTAGTTTGGTTATGCTGCATTTGCACATTTAAGTGGTTATCTTTTACAAGTACCATTTGAATCAAAAAACATTAGAAGGCAAGAAAAGTACTACTCACACTTATAAATTTACAAAACAGAAGTCACCTCTAGCACCAACAATTCATCAATCAATTGATATAAAATCAAGATTTCTTTTCCCAGTTTCCCATAAAAATTCTAAACTAAATGGTCTATAAGTCCCATAAAAGTTTGAGAATATAACTTTGCTGGTATCATGAACAACTAATTTATAAGGTACTAACTGTATACATGTACCAAGTTCCATTAGATTCTGTTGAGTGGTGACTGAAAAATTTTATGTTAAAAGGGCCATAACTTCAACTCGATTGTGAGAATCCAAATAATAATCCTGGTAATACACACAATTATATGTGGTGTGCAAGCTACATGTACATACCATGTTTCCACAAGGATTTGCAAGGGTATAATTAATCAGATTCAGGAATTAAGTTGAAACAGTGATTTATGATGATTTTCTGTAAAATTCCAATGAAAAGGGCCCAACAAAATTTTGAGGATCATAGATTCCTGGTATGAAAGAACCTTGTGAGCAATCCCTTGAGAGCCCAAATTTGACACAGAATTTGCAATGATGGATAATTGGATGTATATAGCACAAGTGGTTTTAAAAAGTATCATACATACCAAATATCAGCAAAAAAAGTCCAGGAAACTGTTATTTCAATGTTATGATAGTCAAATGTCTGTAAAGTTAAGTGGAGTGTAATGAAATGCTGAATTTGATCTGTGTAAACCATAGTGTAATGTGGTGCACTTGAAAAAGTGAAGTAAATGCTTAAAGAACTATAAATCTTTATTGCAGCAATAGTACAAGTTATGAAATAAAATGTTGTTTTCTTCAATATTTTCACATCACACTTGTTTATAGTTTTTTGCCTCTTAGGTGTCTTTCATTTCTTTCTGTGGTACCAGATATGTTCTCATCCATAATGATGTTTTCTGAGAATGTCTTGACCAGCTTCATTAACTGATGACAGATCCTGTTTCCAGCATTGTTCATCCTCAAGTTACATGTTCCTTTATGATAGTTGTGAACTGAGCATTTGTAATATGGGAAAATTCTTTCTTATATTTCTGGATCCCTTTATAAAGAAACATATAAACACATATGTACAACAAATATGACAAGTAAACTTTTAAATATAATTTAACAGCCTTTACTTGTGAATCGCATATGTTAATAATTTGGAGTGTTTGTATGTCGTTGGCTGTTGTAAAGTATGATTAAGACATTTAATTAGATGGCATGCACAAAATTGACAGGAGCATACTGTTGTAATTTTTGTTGAAGAAGTTAAAAGTGAAAATTCTTATTAACATCCTTATTTCATTAGTTTTCTAATTTTGATTTTCAATAAAAATGTAAAAACCTTAGTGAGCACTTTCACATACCACACACGTTCCACTATTGGACTATCAATGTTATCCTTGAGGAATTAGCACGAGCTAACATCCACAAGAATCAGGGTTTCAGCAAATTTCTAAGTCCTATGGGATATAAAATTTGTGGATAAAAATTCCTGGTAATATGCACAACTACATTTGGTGTACTTCTTGCATACCAAGTTTCGTTAAATTCTGTTCAGTAGTTTAACAGGAGTTGCGTTCACAAACTGTAATCATGATTTTCTGCAAATTTCTAAGTCATAACTCCCACAAAAATTTGCGGATAAAAAATTCCTGGTAATATGCACAACTACATATGGTGTACTTCTTGCATACCAAGTTTCGTTAAATTCTGTTCAGTAGTTTAAGGGGAGTTGCGTTCACAAACTGTAATCATGATTTTCTGCAAATTTCTAAGTCCAAAGGGCCATAACTCCCACAAAAATTTGCGGATCAAATGCACAATTACATATGGTGTACTTCTTGCATACCAAGTTTCGTTAAATTCTGTTCTGTAGTTTAAGTTGAGTTGCGTTCACAAACTGAAATCATGATTTTCTGCAAATTTCTACGTCCAAAGGGCCATAACTCCACAAAAAAATTGCGGATCAAAAATTCCTGGTAACATGCACAACTACATATGGTGTACTTCTTGCATACCAAGTTTCGTTAAATTCTGTTCAGTAGTTTAAGAGGAGTTGCGATCACAGACAGACGGACGGACTGACCAGTCAAAAACATTATACCCTTCGCAACTTTGTTGCATGGGGTATAAAAAATATCAAGGCTTATTTGGTATCTCAGACTCTGTATTGCTTACCTTTACCAAGCAATCTTGCAGCACACACTGCTTTACAGAAACAAACTTCACATCCCCCAGTCTCAGTCTGTGTACAGCCATAGCTGGTAAAGTGATATGAAGGCCACCAAGACTCTCTAGATACCCAATTCTCCTCTATTGATTCTTTAATGGTAGAACTGAAAGAAATATTGGTAGATTAATTTAATTTAATCAAACAAGTTTAAATTCTCTGATATGATCATGTTAGCTTTATCCATATACAAAATGAAATCAATGTCAATATATTCTTTAGCTATGCTATAAAGAATTTATGAATAAAAGGAATTATTCATACAAAATGCTTTATATTGTTTCCTTGCTTCATTTCACAGAATACTATAGTCACTGAAGTAAATCTAAGTACATCTTTAAATTCTTTTCACAATTTTGTACAAAGCTCTATGACAATAGTCAACTTTCCCTTTCTGTGTAGCAACATTCCGTCTATCTGCTCCAGCATATGGAATTTACGTATCACAATTGATTTGTTATTCCAGAGCATGTGGGGAGTTTAATGACTTCCTTCATAGAGCTACACGGATGACAAGCAAATTGTTAACACAAGGATATGTTGCTCCCAGGTTTTTGTCATCACTCAAGCAATTTTACGGAAGACATCATAAGCTTGTAGACAAAGACAGGATTTCTATCTCTCAAATGTGCACAGATGTTGGTTTGACAAAGAGTTTTGTAAAGTCATCCTTTCTGGATTTTACCAACACTAAATTGGTCTTTGGAAATGTGACGGAAGTGCTATAGCAAGCAGGAAATGCTTACTCTTCCAGAGCGCCTGAGTTCATTCTCGTTTTGACTTGAGTTCATGTTGCTGAATGCGATTTTGTTGATATGTGTGTGTTTTTTTGTGTTTTTGTTGTTGTGTGGTTTGTTTCACTGTGATGTGTTTTTATGTCTACCAATTTTGTCTTTGTCTTTTTTGATATAATGATATTTGATTACCCCTTTGGTACACCTTTGCTTCTTCTAAAATATACATGTATACCACATTTTTAAATACTTTCACTTTTCATATTACTATTAAAAACCTGTTTTACTATTAAACATACTTATTGCTGACTTTATCCATTAAGCTGACTAGTCGACTCCATGGCTCTTTGTTATATTGCCAACAGGGATAGTCTAACAAGTTAAACAGATACTTGCTGGCTAAACCAAACTGTTTTTCTGCAAACAAGATAAAATGCTTTGAAATCAAATGAAACAGGAAACATAAGTAGGATATATAAAAAAGCCAACTTAGGGTCGTTGCTAATACCTTCCCAATTCTATATTTGTAACAACAAAAGTTAAACCAATGACAAACTTTAAAAATACATGAGAAATTTTACTACAACTTAAAATATTATGTCTTAACACACCTGTTGCTAGTTTCAATCTAAAATTGTCCAATCACAAACTTGATTTACGGGTAAGGGCTATTCAAGAATTAATTGTATGGGGGGGTGGGGGTCGGAAGGCACTTTTTTTGATACCCACCATGCATAAATATGCATGCATTTTCCCCTTAATGTTGCATTTGAAAAATATTTAAAAATATCACCACCCATACAATTTTAATTAAAGTGCCTTCCGACCCCCCATATAATTAATTCTGGAATAGCCCCAAGCAGAAAGTCACTATAATTGGTTGATAGAGTAGTTCATTCAAAAGTAGCATGTGTAAAATTTATTCTAAATATGATTGGTTCGTAGTGAGCAACCTGGCTTACATTTGGAAGGCATTATTAAAATGACTCTAAAATCAAAATTGAAAAGATGACATTTGTGCTTTAAAAAGATAAATTGGAATTTGTTCCTTTCTTCTTAGGTTAACTGACCACTTACATGAAAATTACAATTTCCTAAAAGCTAATGGTCTTGTCATAGGGCATCAGGCTATTTATTTGGCCAGTAAGTAATTGTTGAGTAACATGGAAGGAACAACAGCATATCTTAATCTACCATAGTCAACTTTAACATTTATTAACCTTGTTTGCCTGGTTACAATAATCAGATACTGTGGTTTCATTATTATTCGTGGGGAATCAATTTTTGTGGTTGTCGTGGGTGGACTTCACCTTGATGCCCCATGATAAGGAAATTTAACATTGATTTGAATGCTGCAGTCTTCAAAACCACGAATTTAAGAATCTACAAACTGATGGTTTATCATCGTACCACAATAATTGGTACCCACGAAAATAAATGAATCCACAGTGCTTATGATGTCCCCTTCAACATGTTGCAAAGGAATATATAGGAATCACTTGGGCACTATCCACTTCTTGCGGCATCACAAAAAATTTGTTACACTTTTCAGAGAAACTACATGTCCCAGCCACTTGATATTTGGCATATAGTTTTATTTTATGCCAGATATTCATCTACTTCCTGTTAACCAAATATTTCAAGATCAAGGCAACATATGTCTTTCAAGGAAGACCACCATTCTAGTTTTTTTTTTTTAAAAAGGTCAATGCAGATCCAGTTTAAAGATGTCCTACTAAATTGTCATGTCACACTCTTATATATTCCTACGAAAACTAAACTTTTTAAGGAATCATTTGATTTTTATGGAGAGGCTATGAATATTTTCATCCTTTTTTTGTGTGGAAATAATGGAGCCTGTTTTTTTTTAGAGGTAGTACACACAATTTTTTTTTTTAAATTTACAATTAATTTTTCAGCCAAAAACTGCATCCTCCTTTTTTTAATTCAAAGCACTGGTGTGCCTTTTTATTTCACCATAGCCCCTCCCTAAAAATCAAATGGTCTCCTCCTAACCACAATTTAGTGATTAACCATGTGAAAGTCCTTCAATGTGTAAATCTGCAAACATTTTTAACTTACCTTTAATAAGCTTGTCATATAACTGTAAAACCATGGAGTCAGAAGGACTACATTTAGCTATATCCTGTAAATAAAACTGAGTCATCTCATTACAATTATAACAATATATATATAAAGCATTCTTCCCATTGCAATAAACATTTTTAAACATTTTGAATTCACATTGTACATCAGATTTGTATCATCTCATCACTGTATATGTAATTATTCATATCATTTTTAAAAGAATTCAGAATTTGCTTAGGTTGCCTTAATCAAATAGCAATTACTAGTTTAAATAAATGTACTAAACACCAAATTATCGAAAATATTTAGTAGCAACACAATTTTTTTGTGCTTTTCATTTATTTTTGTAGATTTCCTTATTCAAAATTTGGAGCAAAACATCACATGCTCATTCAAGCCATTTTCAGAATCAACCACAGACTTTATGGGGTCTTTTGCCAAAATTAAATTTGGAGTACCAGGTATTTGAAGAAGTTTCTGTGATTATCCAGTTTAAACTTTTCTTTCTTCTTCCTTTCAAATGAAGGCAAATGAATAATTATGCTGTGCTCCCAGCTAGGATTTAATTCTGAACCATATTACAATGTACTGCTCCCATACAAACCATTAACACAGGTATCTGCTGTTCTTGGTCCACTCCATTCCTGACATAGAACTGATACAAGTATTTATGGGCATTAGGGTTGTCTTTATTGTGGTCTCTATACTGGGTTAAAATGTCTTTGGCTTCTTCTAACTTCTTGTAATACTCCAACAACTGAAAAAAATCCCAGCAGTTTGATTATAAACAATAAAAGTATTGTTAAAAATGTAAGCAAAGTAAAATAAAACTACAAAATGATTCTATGCACAAGAAAAATATTTAATGTCCTTATTCTTATGTTCAATTGAATTAAATCTATCAAAAGATGGCAAAATGAAAAGTATTTTTTGATTAAAGGTTTAAAATGTAATAATAAAGGAATGAAATGTTCGGTTGATCTATTACAATTTACATAACACATCTTGTTCTCTAATACAAAGCTTATGTAAGTAATTGTCTTCTTCATGTTAGTTGGTCTTGAGCAGTTTAATAATTACTTTTAAATTGCATACATTATATCTTTAATCTAGGGTCTGTTGAAAAAGGCTAGCAGCAACCAGTAATCACATTGTACACAGTATTCAATTGGTTCTTTTTAAAATATTTAAATATATCAATTACTTACCTCTACATGTTTAGTGATAAAAATATCCCAAACTCCTGACTCCCCAATCACATTACTGAAACCAATCATTGCTTTATTTGCCAGGGATGCCATTAGATGTTCTATTTCAGAGACAAATCCATCTGCCAAGGAATAAACATGTTGCATAGATTATAAGCTTTGTCAAAAACTTCTACAAGCATAACCTTCTAGTTTAGTTTAAACATATTTTATTTGTAACGATGGTACAAAAATTACAAAAAGGATAGGACACAAGTCAAACAGACTTATGAAGTCTTCTCCAAGAAAATACAATATTAGAAATAACACAAAATATTTGCATGCATAATAGGCAAGAAAATGGTTTAAACTCTGATGACAATGATGATGATGAGGTTGACAATGGTGTGCTGAGATCCTGATTACATGATATTTGATTTATTTAAACCACAACAAATCTTTTAGACTGTTTGATGAAGTTATAAACTTGCTCGAAGACATAAGTGTTTTGCTGATAGGAAAGCATGACGCTTCCCTTTGTCAAAAGATCTATATTAATGGTTAGAGGTTGGGGTATCCACGCCATGATCTCTGTCCTCCCTAACATATCCACATGAACAGGCTGGACTAGCAACTATATTTACACTGTATAGATTAAAGTTCAAGAAGGATGCAGAGCATCGAAATTGAGTAAGAATAACGTTAAGTTTTCTCGGACCATAAAGAAAATGAGCTGGTGTTTGTTCATTATGAGTGCTGCTTTGTTTTAATTCCCTTTTGAACTTTGTTACTGTATCAAGATTTCGAATCGTAGAATCTAATCTGTTCCATGTCTTTATTGTCGATGGCACAAAAGATTCTGCTGTTATCGAAAGTCTACAAAAAGGCACAATAATATCATTTCCATTTCGAAGTGGATAGATGGTCGTTGATTGTATATTTGATGGAATAAGTTTAGATAAGTACGTTGGTGCATTCCCACTTTGAATATTATAAAACATTTGTAGCTTTTTTCTGTTTCTTCTATCTATAAGTGGTTCCCATCCCAGTTCCTTATATAGTTCTGATGATCTACAGAAGATAGGGAGTCCTGTTACAATACGGGCCGCTTCAAGTTGAAGTTTTTCTAATTTTTCCGCGTTTGTTGTTCCACAGTTATCCCAAACTTCAGAAGCGTATTCAAATATAGGTCTTATGTACACTAAGTATAACTTTTCTAATACTGTTCGGCTCAGACTGAACTTTAATTTTCTGAGAACATTAAGGTGTTTTGTAACACTTTTAGCAATGTTGTCAATGTGGTGATTCCACTTTGCATCATCACTCAAAGTTATACCCAGATGTTTGTGCTGACTAGAAATAGGGATGTCTTTTTTGTTTAACGAGAAAGATAGATTTGGACGTTCTATATTCGAAAATATCATAATCTCTGTTTTATCAGGGTTAAATGACATAAGCCAGTTCCTTGACCATCTATCCAGCTCCTTAAGGTCATGATCAATCGTATTTCTAATTTCTATTGGGTTTGAGTTTGAATAACTGAAAGAAGTATCATCTGCAAAAAGCCTGCATAATGATTGCAAACTTTCTGCAATATCATTGATATATATCACGAATAGAAGGGGACCTAAGACTGAACCTTGGGGAACTCCTGCTTGAATGGTGTTAAGGGAGGACGAAGAATTATTCATTACAACTCTTTGTTTTCTTTCTTTTAGATAATCCGAAAACCATTTATGCAAATTTCCAAGAATTCCATACGATTTTAATTTAAGTAAGAGACCCCTGTGCCACACTTTATCAAACGCCTTGGAAAAATCGCAAAAGACAAAGCAGCTAGTTTCTTTTTGTTCTAGCGAATTAAGTATACAATTATATATTTCTAATAGTTGATGAGTTGTTGAGTTTTTGGGAAGAAAACCAGATTGGTATTTGTAAATAAGATTATGTCTCTGTAAATGGTTATAGACATATTTGTAAATTACTCTTTCAAACACTTTTCCTAGACAGCTTATAAGAGATATAGGCCTGTAGTTTGATGGAAGTGATGCATCACCCTTTTTGAAAATGGGTATAACATTTGCGATCTTCCAAGGCGTTGGATATTTACTTTGACATAGGGATTTATTAAATATTAACTTGAGTGGGACTGCAATCTTATGGGGACACACTCTTAACATTTTGTGACTGATGAAGTCGGGACCTGATGCTTTATTCGGGTTCAATATCTGAAGAATATCAACAACATCTTGTTCCTCGACTGATATATCATCTATTACAGCGTCAGTTCTTTTATCAAAGCAAGGAAGAGGAACATTTTCGTCATCCAAAGTAGATATTTGACTAAAATAGGATTTAAAAAGATTACATTTCCCTGTATCCGAGTAAACATATTCCATATGTGGTTGATTTCCATTGTTGTTTAATATATTTTGAAGGGGTGGAATAATATGGGACCCATTATTTAGTCTTAGTAGAGTTTTCATTAATTTCCAATATGCTTTAGGGTTTGAAAAGTTATTTAATATGAAGTTATCTAGATTGTTTTCATAGTTTTCTTTCGCGACCTTTTTAAGGTTATTGCATTTGTTCCTTTGGTCCTTGTATTTTTTCTTTAGATTTTCATTTCCGGATTTTAAGTATTGGCTACGGTAACGGTCTCGTTTTCTCATCTCTCTTCGCAATTCATTTGTAAACCATGGTTTATCAGTACTTCTTATAGTTACTTCTCTTGTTGGGATACACCTCTTGGCAATATCTAGAAATGTATTTGAAAATGTTTCGCACATTTCATCAACATCGCTAGATACCGACAAAAGGGTATTCCAATTAATCGCATCAAGCTCAGTAACCTTCTAAGATTTATAGTACCCTGGCATTAATGTTATGCTATCAGAAACAATGAAGACTGTGAGAAAGCTCACAAAAGGATACCCCTTCTTCATACTGAAAATTTACTAAAGTCAAATTATCTCCCTTGAATGATATCTGAAAGCAATGAAATTTCTACATGCAAATCTCAATATCAAGTACTTCAGTCATATAAAGTTTCACCAAAATCCATCAGTTTAGGAGGAGTTGCACTTATGATGTGGGCAACCTGTAATGGAATAAACCTTAAGTCTTATTATTTCCCTGAATGATATCCAAGAGCAATGAGACTTCTTCATGCACATCTAAATATGATTTTTTTCTTTCATATAAAGTTTCATCAACATCCATGAAAGGGTTCAGGGGAGAAGCGCTTATGAGATATGAGAACAGACATACAGACATAAATATATGTCCCTCTAAACTTGTTTGCATGGGGATACAATTGTCTTTAACCCTTTAAAATACTAAGACATATTTAAAACTTTGTTTGGAGACCAAAGACAGGAAAATAATTGAAAAGATGACAATTTTTTTTATATATTGTTTTCAGTGTAAAAATCTTTCAAAGTATATTAGTAACCTAAACTGCCTTTCAGTAGGCAGAGAAAAATCAGAATGTGGTGATAAAACTGCTAAAATGCAATGTATTGGTATATTTTCTAAACATATCTGACGCATTAAATTAAACTGTATAGAAACTTTATTAGCAATAAATTTAACATTAAAAGTAATGTTGGCATACCCTCTCTATCTGTATCCGTGATCTTTGCTTTATGAGTTGCCCATTCCACATACCAAACAAGTCCAATGTAAGCTTTCAGACAAAGTTTTGTGTGGTTATCTCTCTCTGTAGGTGTGGACCATTTACCCTTTGTGTCATCCTTATAAATAATAGAAAGCTATAAAATTATTGATTTGTCTTTACAATAACATGCAATATCATTTTCAATTCAGGTAATACATAAATTACAATTTTTCGTATAACTCTCTAGCAAATCAACTAGAGAATAAGCTAGGTTAGGCCAATATAAAAAATATCCTAGATTCTCATCCCCACCTGCCTGTTTTTTTTTTCAGCCACCTGAAATTTTTTTTTCAAAATGAATAAAATCTAGAAAATAAAAATTGCCCACCCACCCCATATTTTCAAGAAATTTGGATGATGTTCTAGGAATAATTTTATTATGGCCTCAGTGGGAAATTAAAAAAAACAATAATGTCAACAAATTAGCAAAATTTTAAAAAATTTTGTCTTGTAGTTTCATGAGTGTAAGATATATAGAAGCTTTCTTTGAAATTTTGAGTTTTTTTAATAAATTATAAATGTGATGTATAATAATTATACATGACAAAGCTTGCACCTAAAAAACATCTGCTATGGAGATACAATGCTTTTCCAATTGATAACACATGTCTATGCATAAAAAAATATAAAATATTCTTCTTAAAAGAAATGATCATTAGGAAAAACCAATAGCTTAACTCTAAGTTCACAGATGGACAGACAAACCCAAACACTACTTATACTTTTCTAGGTGGGGCATAAAAGTCAGTAAATATTCTATTAACTCCTTTCCACCCTTTAAAACTGTTATACATATACATAATGTACTGTATTTCCAATTTAATGAAATCTATTTTAAACAACCGTGGCATTCTATAGGAGATTTTACCTGAATTTGTTTTGCATCATCTATTTTATTGTGAAACAATAGATATAACAGGTACTCTAATAACACTTCTTGACGATTCAACATTGAAACTGGTTTCAGTTGCCTAAAAACAGTTATTCATTTGTATTAATCTTTTAAATTTATTCAAATGCCATGCTAATGAAAACAACTCTCATACCAGGTAGTCACTCATCATTGGTATGTCTATAAAATGTTAAAAAAACAAATGTTATGTCTTGCATTATTTCCCTTTTTTGTGCAAAGTTGGTGGTTGGGGTATAGTTTTATGAAAACTAAATTTTCTCATATATATATACCCTGATGTATGTGTGATAAAGTTTCATGATGATATTACACTTCTTTCTAACAAAGGAAAGGAAATTAAAACTGAAGATATGGATGGACAGATTAATTAACAAACAAACATGACAAACAGATTTCTACTTTCAAAGGCAGAGCATAATTACCTGGAAAGATTGTTTCCTTCATAATGCAAAAATGTATGTGCATGTTACAAGTTATTTATGAAACCATTTTTACATGTACATGTACTTACTTGACCATTTGCTCCACAAGTTGCTGACTTGATTCAGCCGTGTAGAGTACCTCCATACTAGTCTGAAACAATACCATATACATATACATTGTACAATTAATTTGATTAAGCAGTATAATGTTCCTCCGTTTAATTATCTTATATTCCTTACTAAGCATAGAATTGTGTGTTTTTATACAGAGGATAGTTCTTTTCATCTAAAGTTTGAAATGAATATGTGCGTTCTTGATCTGAATGCCATTGATCTGAAAAAATTTCATTATCATTTATGAAAATTCAGATATCATTTCACATTATAGTCCTTATAGTGAGGTGTGAGTATTTGTCCAGCTGTGAGTTCAAGTTAAAGAATCATAATAATGTTGGTCATTAAAAAAAGTTCTTGTGAAAAACCATGAGGAATCAATTGAAAATGTTATTTTACTGGTAAGTTTTGTACATGTTCCTCCCCCCTCCTGCCCCGTCGAAAAAAAAGAACAAACAAACAAAAACAAATGGCTAATAGTTTAAAATTTAATCAGGTTATACTGGTAAAATAATCGTTTGATTATACAATTTTTTAAAATGTAAGTTTCTGATATCATTTCACATTCATATTAGAGTAGTAATAGTGGGGTGTGAGTATTTGGCTGCATTAAACACCCCAATGTGAGTTTAGGTTAAATAATCATAATGAACACATGTATTGGTCCCTTTGCTATGGTGACAAACAAATTGTCATACATGTACATGTATGTAGTTTTGCATATACAGCCAGCATCCGAAGCATGCATTGTGCTTAGCATCACTAAGGTGCACCTACCATAATAATATAGTACTGTAGATGTGGCAAATGTCAGTAAGTTGGAATGGACTTTAACCACTCTTCTTTAAGAGGCCATCCATGTGAAAAATATAGGTCACATCCAGCATCCCAAACATGCATTGTGCTAAGCATCACTAGGTTCACCTAACATACCAATATGGTTGCTATGGCATTTAACCATTTTTCTAAAAGTGGTAACATGCGGAAAACATAGGTCACAGCCAGCATCTGTAGCATGCATTGTGCTTAGCATCACTAGGTGCACATACCATATGATACCAATATGGTTGATGTGGCACTTGTCAGTAAGCTGGAATAGACTTTAACCATTTTTTATGGACAGACCCAAACACTATATGCCCCTCTACTTTCTTGATAGGGCATAAAAATTATGCTAAATAAAATTTTAAATAACACTTGCAGATCAAATGTAATCTATATTGATCAATACATATGTATTCATTGAACCTTACCTTCCAAAAAGTCATTGGATCACTATCAGACATCTGTTGTATTACCGGCACTGCCTCAGACCACCGATGTGTTGATAGACATTCATTCAAAAGTCCCATCAAACGAGGTCTCATCATACTTTGATTATTACCTCCCTTGGTGCAAAATGGATCATCTATAAATATACAATTATAATTCTAATTGAATGAAAAACTCTTAACATATCGTAAACATTCTTTTATTTTAGTAAGAGAAGAAAAATACCTATTTCAATTAGAGAGAGTGGAAAATGATTAAAAACACATTTTTAAACATTAACATAAAAAATTATGTTGTTGACCCAAACAATAGGACTTTATAAAGTATTTTAATTTCTAAGTCTAGACTAATAACACTTTTAATAAATTATGTTATGCTATGTGCCAAGCGCACCACAATGTTTTTCCTGGAAATTTGTTTTCATATATGCCTACTTTGCCTAGATTGATCTCATAATGCTACTTAGACACTACACTGATAGTTCAATATTTGCAAGCATGTTTTTTTTTTCATAAATAAATACATCAACAGGAACAAAATCTGTATGATTTTTGTTAAAATGATTGAAATAAAAATGCAATAAAGTTTGCTGAAAAAAGGACATCACAATGTTTGTGTTTTTTTCCAGCAATTATTTTACTAGATGTAAAGATTACATATTACATGGACCTGTCTTTAAATCTTTCCATAAATCTTCCAGCCATTCTGATACATCACTAACACCATCAGACTCCTCAAACAAAAGATCACAAAACTGTGTCTGTCGAAAAGAAAACAACAACAAATAAAAAACAATTAATACAAAATCTTCATTTAAAGTACATATGTATCTTTGTTTACTACTTTCTAAAAATCAAGTATAAAACTAGAATTGCAGCCTTCCTTGGAAGACCTATATCACTGGACACAGGATGCCAGATAATGCCATAACCCCTAAATGTAGCTTTGCAACATACCACATGAGACATAACTAGAAAAACTGTGAGCCGCAGCTCACAAATAAATACCCCCCACCCCCCAAAAAAAATTAATCAGATAAAATTTTAAAATAGTAAGTGCGCATCTACATTATGTCACAAAGATTGTGTGTAGGTTTCATGAAAATCCATCAAGGGGTTTAGGGGGGAGTTGCAGATAAGAGATGGGCATCCCCATGTGGTCGAATGGCTGAGTCCATGTATTGCTATGGGAAACCCAAAAATCATTCTGATCAAACTTTCAAATAGTAAGTGCGCATCTACATTATGTCACAACAATTGTGTGTAAGTTTCATGAAAATCCATCAAGGGGTTTAGGAGGAGTTGCGGATAAGAGATGGGTACCCCCATGTAGGGGAACGGCTAAGTCCATGTTTTGGTATGGGAAACTCCAAAAATCATTCTGATCAAATTTTAAAATAGTAGGTGCACATCTACATTATGTCACAAAGATTGTGTGTAAGTTTCATGAAAATCAACCAAGGGGTTTAGGAGGAGTTGCGGATAAGAGATGTGTACCCCCATGTAGTCAATAGCTGAGTCCATGTTTTGGTATAGGAAACCCCAAAAATCATTCTGATCAAATTTTAAAATAGTAGGTGCACATCTACATTATGTCACGAAGATTGTGTGTAAGTTTTATGAAAATCCATTAAGGGGTTTAGGAGGAGTTGCGGATAAGAGATGGGTACCCCCATGTAGGGGAACGGCTAAGTCCATGTTTTGCTATGGGAAACCCCAAAAACCATTCTGATCAAATTTTAAAATAGTAAGTGCACATCTACATTATGTCACAACAATTGTGTGTAAGTTTCATTAAAATCCACTAAGGGGTTTAGGAGGAGTTGCGGATAAGAGATGGGTACCCCCATGTAGGGATATGGCTAAGTCCATGTTTTGGTATAGGAAACCCCAAAAATCATTCTGATCAAATTTTAAAATAGTAGGTGCACAGCTACATTATGTCACGAAGATTGTGTGTAAGTTTCATGAAAATCCATCAAGGGGTTTAGGAGGAGTTGTGGATAAGAGATGGGTACCCCCATGAAGTCGAATGGCTAAGTCCATGTTTTGCTATGGGAAACCCCAAAAACCATTCTGATCAAATATTAAAATAGTAGGTGCACATCTACATTATGTCACGAAGATTGTGTGTAAGTTTCATGAAAATCCATCAAGGGGTTTAGGAGGAGTTGCGGATAAGAGATGGGTACCCCCATGAAGTCGAATGGCTAAGTCCATGTTTTGCTATGGGAAACCCCAAAAACCATTCTGATCAAATATTAAAATAGTAGGTGCACATCTACATTATGTCACAAAGATTGTGTGTAAGTTTCATGAAAATCCACCAAGGGGTTTAGGAGGAGTTGCGGATAAGAGATGGGTACCCTGAAGTGTAACGGAAGGACGGACGGAAGGACGGAAGGACGGACACCCCTATCACTATATACCCCCCACTTTCAAAAGTGGGAAAAGTGGGGGGTATAAAAATTATTTTCTTATAAAATTATCATGTTTGGTAGAGCAGGTAGAATGGATTATATCTTTCCCCATTTATGATTCAACCATTTCTTATCACTTTAAAAGAATTTGCATCCTTCCTTAGGACCATCTTCCCTAATCAAATGGTGTATGGAAATAAGAATGTTTGGGTTTTTTTAAGTCACTTTCATTTTGGGCATAAATTAATGTAAATAATCCAGAGAAACTTTAAAATCCTTAAAATCCTTTATTTTGACTCGAATTTCCTGATGCTAGAGATGTAAATATTTTTGTAGAGCTACAAATGTATGAGCTGAATTTTCCTTCAAAGTTCGATTTTGCAATCACGTTTTCCTGAACTATCAGTGTCTTTTTTAATGTTTTTTCCTTTAAAAATTTTGAATGTCATTAAGTGCATAAGTGACCCACAAGAAAAGCTAGTTAGTTTTTATTTTCGAATATGAATTGTTTCAATTCATGGCATTATAAACATCTTAAAATTCTTTAAGCTTGATAAATATTTAAATATACATTGTAACTTCCGGAGCGTCACAGGTAAAACCTGCCTCATATTATGTATGTAATTGTATGCCCTTGATTGGAATAAAGCTACACATGTATTTCTATTTCCAAACACTAAAGAAAGGGAAAATGTCAGAATTAATCCCATTAAAAACATATAAAACAAATTAAACTAGAAAAACTGTGAGCCACAGCTCACAAATAAATACCCCCCACTCCCCAAAAAAATTCATCAGATAAAATTTAGCATAGGAGATGCACATCTACATTATGTCACAAAAATTGTGTGTAGGTTTCATGAAAATCCATCAAGGGGTTTAGGAGGAGTTGTAGATAAGAGATGGGCACCCCCATGTAGTCGAATGGCTGAGTCCATGTATTGCTTTGGGAAACCCCCAAAAATCATTCTGGTCAAACTTTCAAATAGTAGGTGCACATCTATATTATGTAACAAAGATTGTGTAAAAGTTTCATGACAATCCATCAAGGGGTTTAGGATGAGTTGTGGATGAGAGATGGGTACCCCCATGTAGTCGAATGGCTAAGTCCATGTTTTGCTATGGGAAACCCCAATAATCATTCTGATTAAATTTTAAAATAGTAGGTGCACATCTACATTATGTCACAAAGATTGTGTGTAAGTTTCATGAAAATCCACCAAGGGGTTTAGGAGGAGTTGCAGATAAGAGATGGGTACCCCCATGTAGTCGAATTGCTTAGTCCATGTTTTGCTATGGGAAACCCCAAAAATCATTCTGGTCAAACTTTCAAATAGTAGGTGCACATCTACATTATGTCACAAAGATTGTGTGTAAGTTTCATGAAAATCCACCAAGGGGTTTAGGAGGAGTTGCGGATAAGAGATGGGTACCCCCATGTAGTCGAATGACTAAGTCCATGTTTTGCTATGGGAAACCCCAAAAATCATTCTGATCAAATTTTAAAATAGTAGGTGCACATCTACATTATGTCACAAAGATTGTGTGTAAGTTTCATGAAAATCCACCAAGGGGTTCAGGAGGAGTTGCGGATAAGAGATGGGTACCCCCATGTAGTGGAATGACTAAGTCCATGTTTTGCTATGGGAAACCCCAAAAATCATTCTGATCAAATTTTAAAATAGTAGGTGCACATCTACTTTATGTCACAAAGATTGTGTGTAAGTTTCATGAAAATCCACCAAGGGGTATAGGAGGAGTTGCGGATAAGAGATGGGTACCCTGAAGTGTAACGGAAGGACGGAAGGACGGACACCCCTATCACTATATACCCCCCACTTTTGAAGTGGGGGGTATAAAAATACAATTATAACTCAAGGATGTACATCATGCTAAACCTGCCCCATATTAGCACCAATATAAGTGCACTGACACTTGTTTCATAAAAAAAAGATTTTCCAGACATTTGATGTTTACAATCACTTGTTTCATATAAATGTGTATATGGAACACTTAACAAGTGCATGTCACCATCAATGGCATCAGACCATGAACATACAAGTTTAGTTACAACTGACAACTGTGTGAGTGTACTAGCTTTTTAAGAAGTGCATTCAGTTGATAAGTACCATTACTCACAGGCACCTGTTTCAGAAAAAAAAATATACCCCTATACTATAACACATGTGTTATAGTATAGGCACAGGGACTTGCTCCCCTCTATCAATATTTTGTTAGAGTCAATGTGCGGTAGGAAAAAAGCACAAGGGAGATACTACTTTCACCACCCCCCTTTTCTTTAATTCTATTTTCTTTTAATATATCATTGATCTCGTACCTTTTCTTATATAATTCGTGTCACAGATGATTTTCCTTTCCAAAACACCCAAATATATTTTCATTCATTGCATTTTGGCCTCAAAATCGGGCTTTGTTCGGGCAATTTTGTAAAATTTGGCAATCGCTTGGACATGAAAATGAAAGTACATTCTCGGGACTTTACCAATAAATGTAACGTAAAACGAAAGTAAAAACGTCATTAAAATTCATTCGGATTTCTTTCGAGTTTCGAGACTTTTCCTTGACGTAATGCTTTTCATGTCCAAGCGATTGCCAAATTTTACAAAATTGCCCGAACAAAGCCCGATTTTGAGGCCGAAATGCAATGAATGAAAATATATTTGGGTGTTTTGGAAAGGAAAATCATCTGTGACACGAATTATAATATGATACAGGTTAAACCTGATAAGCTCCCGCAGATAAAGTAACTTTCTTATATATATATGGTGCCTCATATCCATAATTTTGAAAAAGAACGGACCTGCAAACTGAACAAGGAAGTGAATTGCTTCGGACGCGGACCTCGAAGAACGCATCCGTAAACAAAGAATATTTGTACTTTCATTTTCGAATGCAAAGCCGGTTAGAGAGAAAATAACAAAAACAAATTTGTTTACTGAGGACAAAGTAAATATATTGCATTGGCTACTGGGAATGACATTTGTCTGCTGAATTTGTTTGGTTGATAATGCACCGCTTTTTGGGGGGTCTTGGTTTGCGTAAATTAGAATGACAGGTTCCCGCGCTTCTGTCATTTTGTTTTGATAGACGCGACCCGGCGACCTCTAGTGGACGCCAATTATAAAAATATCCCTATGTCCTAATTTTTTATTCAAATTCTTTACATTTAAAACATTTCATAGCTGGAAATACTTGAAATAATTTATATTAATACAATAACTATGTTTATCATTTTTTTAAATTGAGAAATTCCAAAAAAGGAATTTAATTTTGCATTCAGTGTTATTGGGTGCGGATTTTTGACTAGCTTATACGTCTTCCGGTTGAAGGCATCATACTCAGTCTATTTAGCTCCCGCTAAGCGGGAGCTTATAAGAAAAGGTACGAGATCAATGATATATTAAAAGAAAATCGAATTAAAGAAAAGGGGGTGGTGAAAGTAGTATCTCCCTTGTGTTTTTTTCCTACCGCACATTGACTCTAACAAAATATTGATAGAGGGGAGCAAGTCCCTGTGGTATAGGGGTATATTTTTTTTTCTGAAACAGGTGCCTGTGCCATTACTGTACTGACATACTGTATACATAATCAGTGTGCGAAAAATCTATTTGTGCTCTAATATAAATTTACCAGGGTTGTAAATGTGGGCTGATGTTCCTTCTCCATTCTGTATGAATTTTTGTTTACATTTTTAGCAGAAACATGTGGAACTTCCTGTTTATATTTTTTCGTGACCTCTCTGGTTTGTTCATTAAATTTGGACTTAGAACAAAATGTGTTTCGAATGCCAGTTTTACCTGAATCACACGAGTGTTTAAAAAGAGCATAATCAAGATCTGACAGGCAAAATAAATTTCAACATTGAATTTTTAGTTTAAGCCACCTCATCACTGATTTGGAAAACTAAACACATCACTTATGTTAGTAAATATTTGATAAAAGTAGAAGAAATAGTTTCTCATTTGCGTGATTTTCATTTTGACATATTTATTTGTTCAAAATAGCTGAGCTCCCATTCAATTTTCAAAAATTTATATGGCAATGTGTATGCCATATGGCTATGCTAGTCTCCAGCATAGAGAGGCAGGTTAAAATTGTGACGCTCCTGAAGTTGCAATGTACATTGAAATTTTATATATTTCTTAAGCTTAATGAATTTAAAGATGATTATAATACGCTGAATTATATTTTATATTCAAAATTAAAACAGTCAGGGGACTGACATTAGCAAGTCAATTCTTTTCTGACCTATACAAGTCATTTATAGTGCAAAAAAGAGTTGTCTTCCTTTTTCATCCGACTTAGAAAAGTCAGTATAATATAAACATGATAAATATGTATAAAACATTTTCTGACTTCTTGAAGTCAAATAATTTACATGCATGAAATGCCACACGCCCTGCCAATCAGGTCAAGCGCCAAAACATTTTCACCTGGAATGAATAGTATTTTCATGCACATTGAATAGAAAAATAATCTCTACTCTCTAAAAAATCGGACACCATAATTTAATTTGAAAAATATTACTTACTTTCTAATGAACAAGTTTCATCAATACCAACAATGACCAAAGAAACAAAATATTATTTTAAAAAGGTGAGAGCAGAAGACTATTGAGAATACTGATCATATTAAAATTAAAGGATTTTTTTAACATGTTGCATCAAAACTTTTTGACTTTAACAGGTCTGAACTTTTCTGACTTAAATGTGTCATTTCTACGAAATGACTGCTACAAGTCTAAACTTTTTTACTTTATTAAGTCACATGATTTCTGACTCGAATGTGTCAGTCCCCTGACTGTAAAAAGAAGAAAAAATAAAAACAAACTAGCTTTACTTGTGGGTCGTCTGTGCACCTAATGATGGCGGAAATTTTCAAAGAAAAAGCGGAAAAAAAGACACAGAAAGTTCGGGAAAACAAGTGTGTTAAACTGGATGTTGAAGGAAAATTCAGCTCATAGAACAACTAAACTACTGACATTTCTATCATTAACTCTCCCTTCAAGAGCGTATAATTTCTATAAACCTTAGTTTTTCGTTGAAATTGAATTGTTACATCAACCTCTTTCAGAGACACTTTAATGTTTGTATTCATTATTCTTTGCAGGCATACATTACAAATACAATTTAATACATGTGTACAGTGAAACTTCTCTAAACCGGACCCCCTGAAAACTGGCCACCCCTTTAAACTGGCCATTTCAAAAAGTCCCTGCAAAATTCTATTAAAGTTCTATGTGAATTTTCCTCACAATACCTGCCACCCCTCCAAACCGTACACCGGCCACATTTTTTAAACTTTCCCTTCATTAATCAAGTAATGTAAACCCCTGAATACTGGCCAAGCAATTTCAATGCCACAGGCAATAAAGATGTCAACACACAAGTTATAAAAGCAATTAAAGAATTTTGAAGCCCTACACAAGTCTATTTTAATTATTATATAAACAATTAATTTAAAATTAAAATTAAAAGGATTTATGGAAGTAAAAATTGCACCTTTGTAAGTTATTGTGACATAATTTGTTTATTCAAATCTTTCTGTCCAAGCTGATTAATATATTTATAGGCAAGTAAATCATGTAAATTGGAATAATGAGCCAAAAATAATTAATGGTATGAAAAATTGTCTTTTTGAAATTAATTTTAAACATGATATGTTATGCATTTTAATTTATTCCAAACTGGTAAAGTATTTTACCAACTTTCAAAATGAACCAAAAATGTTGTCCATATTATAAAACTATCTGATCTTTAAATACTCTCTTTTTTTAGCTTTACTACAGATCAAATTTCATATCAAAGATCATCCATCTCACAAACTAAATTAGATACATATTTTAAATTTAAAGTAAACTACTGCTTTGAGACCTACCTTTTGATTGAAAATTTTAACATTAATACATAATTTTTTTGTCCATTACTTTTCTGGAAAATAATCCTCATTTACACAGAAACATACATGTAGACCTCTACGTTAGAATCTAATGTGAGGCAGGTAAAACCTGTTACGCTCCTGAAGTTTCAATTATTTTTTTTTGTTCAAAAATAAAAACAAACTACAGAGTTCGCGAAACTTAAAATTTCTTTGTCAGACAAAGGTCCATCAAAATGGAATCTTTGGTCGGACCTAACATTTTTTTACAGGACCTGTCTATTACAACTTTCTAAAAAATTACTAAAATCTGCCGGACATGGGTCCAGTACATATGTTAAAAATGCCGGATCTGCTTAAATTTTACCAGTCAGGTCTGACAGGTCCGACACATTTCGCGAACTCTGCAAACTATCTTTTCTTGTGGGTTACGTGAGCGTTTAATGACGTCTTAAATTTTCGAAGATAGAAATGTTAAAAAGACGCTGAAAGTTCAAGAAAACAAGCAAGTGTGTGCTAAACCGGACGTTGAAGGAAAATTCAGCTCATAGTACAACTAAAATATTGACATTTCTACCATTAGCGCCCCCTTTGGGAGCGTAATATACAGGTCTAATAATGAAATAGGTATTGCCTAGATGCTAGCACAGCATAATTATAAGTTGATCAAGATTTTTGTATTTCCAATATAATTACATACCTTTTGAGTTGAAAAAAACTCTCCACATTCAACATGAAGCAGCCTGATATGACGGAGTTCCACACCTCAATTGACTGAAATGAGGAATACAATTGTTAAGAATTCAAAGTATAAGATCTAAGAGACCCCATTCCAGAAAAGATCTGGACACTTTTGAAACAAACTGTGTTGTGATTCCTTCCTAATACATGTATGATGTGTGTTTTCCTTTAGTTCCGTGTTACTTGAATGAAATATTTTGATTGATTATTGTTCATTATTTTGAAATGAAGACACATGTTTTAATGTGTTATGCGTCATTATTAACATATTTTTTTCATGAATGAATAAAAGGTGTGATGCAGTCAAATAAGCTCTAAGTCATCGAAATAATTTTTATTTTGATCAGCGCATTTTCTAGAATTTGGGACGATTGAATGTAAAAAATAAAATGAAAAAAGATTCAAATAAAATTTGGAACTACTAAAAATGTAGTAACTTGTCGTCATCAGAATATTTTTGTCCTTTTACTATATTACATAAATAATTTTGGAAGGCAACTAGCAAATAGGTAATAATTTTCAAATTTATGTCTGAACTATATATTATGAGGGCATATCTGTACCATGAAAAATCCTCAATGTGTAGAAATACTGTCATATTTGAAAAATCCAATGTTAATTAAGAATAAAGCAAATTAACTAAATGTGATAAAAAGCCATATTTCAACACCAATTGTTATGTAATCCTCTGTATTTTTTGTTTAACATTCATTACTAGACTAGAAATGTATATTAAAAAATAATGAGATGTGGAATGAGTGTATGCGACACAGCCCACAATCAAGCGGCAATTCAGAAAAACCACAATGAACAATTGTTTAATTGTCCAATTAATTCTAATGTAGTATTGTCTGCAGCAACTTTTAATGTAACCTCTGATTAACATAAACCAGACGACGACAATGACAACGCCAACTCCAAAGACAATGACGACATCGCCATAACATTATACGATCACAAAAATTTTGCGGTCGTATAAAAATTAGTTGGGTACTTATATTTTTTAATGTAGTTGGGTACTTATATTTTAAATGTATATTTCATGTTCAACCTTTTTATCTGCATCTTAGGGCATAGAAAATGACTTATTTTAAGTTTTTGTATTAGTCAGTGTTCATATAGTGACAATCATTAGGAAACTCTCTGATTTAAAACACCAGGTTTCTTTCCTTGTACTGCACATGGTTTATATCCTCAATTTCAATTTTGGCTTCCCTGTTCGAACATTTTAGCTTTGAGTAATTTTCATTCAATACTTTTGGTTTTTGACCTTCCAATTTATTCTGATTCAAATGCTGCTGATGGGTTTATACTCTTTGAAATATTGATAAACAGCATGAATTAATTAACCCTTTTTATACCTGTTTTGGTATTGTATATTAACAAACATGTTATAATTTTTTAGGGATGTAGAATTGCATTACTAAATTATAGATTTTAGAATACATTCTTTTTTTTTTAAGATTTTGTTTCAAAAATTGCAAAAATATACAGGACCACCCCCACCACCAATGGCCATTTTCCATGACTGTGATAAATGCATTCAGATAAGATCAATATCAACTAAATGAAGATCTAGACAATCATATAAAACTTAATAAGTACATGTAATTGTTTTGGGGTAATTTGTTCTTTTAATCACAACCCTTTTATATATTTTTTTAGGACAATGATGTGGAATATATTGATATGCTTATCTTTGATGGTTGTCACAACAAAACAGCATAGCAACCAAGCATACCCTCCAGGTGTACCTCCACCGGGCAATCAACAGCACATGCATCAACAGCCACCAGCCAATCAAGGTCAACAGCAGTATCAAGGTCAGCAACAACAATATCAACAAAATCAGGGTCAACAACATCAACAAAATCAGGGTCAACAACATCAACAAAATCAAGGTCAGCAACAGTATCAAGGTCAAAATCAACAGTACCAAGGCCAGCAACAACAGAATACACAATACCAAAATAACCAACAGCCACCACCTCAAGGACACCAGGCCAATACACAACAGTTTCAACAACCACCGCCTAACTCATTCAATCAAAGAGAAAATGTACATAATCAAGAGTGAGTATACAATATGAATGCTTTTGTTTCAAAGTTTAAAATTGTGTCATCTCCCTTCATCAAGGATGCAGGAGCTGAATAGTTGTCCCCCTGTCCACATTTTTGTGTGTGAAAGCTTCAACTCTAAAATTTAAGGCGCACAGATCTTAAATAACTAATTGCTAATATTTGCATATTATAATTTCCTATTTGTACTCATTTCTTTATATTATCCCTTTTATTTACAATACTGATAGATAATAAGTTGTGGAATAAGTGAGAGGCACAACATTCAAAAAGTTTAAACATATGCAATAGAAAACAGCGAGGAGCCTCCAACTGTTGAACATGGGTTTTACTTTCAGTTGACACAGTATTAAATTATAACAACTCCTATTTCACTTTTGCACATTATACACATGTACATATCATATCATAAATTTATACATGTTATTAAGGTCAATCTCAATTTAAAGTTTGAGTGATTAGATAATTTCATCAAAAGGGCCATAACCCATTCTGTCAAGTATAAAACTACAGTTTGGCAAAGATATATACATTGCTGTATTGCTCAAGTCCTTGCATATGTTCAGTAAAGTTTTCTTCTTTACAGGCATATAAAAGAGCATTTAAAAGAAGTTGTAGACAAACCAGAGAAAGAGATGACAGATGATGAACTGGAATTTCATTATTTTAAACTCCATGATTATGATGGCAACAATAAACTAGATGGCGTTGAAGTAGCAAAAGCTATTACTCATTTCCATGATGGTATGTTTTACATTTTGTATATCACTTTTATTAAGGACCTGCAAGCCCTATAAGTTCTTTGGCTGTCTTTTCAAACTTTAATTTTTATAAATAGAATGTGCACAACTCCAGTATGAATTACAACCTAGTTATAAGTCTACAATTCTAAACTCTAAAACTATATAGAGTACCTATCTGAAATTTAATAGAGTGATTTTGTAGCTTGAGAGTACCGGTATTTGCACATGTAAAAAAAATTAATTTTGATTTGCCATAATTTTTTAAAAACTTCTTAGAATAAAATTACTATGAATTTCGCATTTTGATGTAAGTAAAGTTGTCTCCCTTTCCACAAGAATTTTTTCAATTGATTTTATATACAGTCTTAATTTTATCACATAGAAGAAGGTAAGTTCTGAAGAGGGATATTAGATAAAAGAGGGATATTTTCATTTCTTTTAAATTACTTGTTACACATTATATATTTTGTGGGATGTTGACACATCTTTATTGGTAATCATAACATTTTTCCTTTGATGTTTGCCGCTGATAAACCCTGTATCATGAACAAGTGTTTATCACCTAAATTATCGGGGTCAGTACAGTAACGTAGCACTTAAATGATCAGTCCACATAAAAATAGTTCATATCAAAAACCTTAAAAATAAACACTTTAGAACAAAAAAAATCACATTTTCTTGTTCAGTGATTACCGATAAAAAGAATATTATAGGACTTTTCAAATCTTGAGATCAAGTTTATCACTGGTTTATGGTGAACCCGAAAGGTCCTATATTCTATATTTCTCAGTACATTTTTTGTACTTACTTTGTGGGTGTACATCACGCTCACCACAAAACAGGGTAGTGGTCCATGGTGACATTTGTATTTCAGGTAAACATTGTTTGTGTTTTTCTTATAACTAGCAAAATCTCTTTTTTTTAATTGTAAAATCATTTCAGGGCAGCATGGAGAATTCTATTCACTTTAATGAAACATAAGGGCATTGACCTCTTGTTACATTCTTAATATACATCTTTAATGCGATTGTTCTGTGGTTTAAAAAGCTTGTAAGGGTGTTCTTTGAAAATGATGTCTCTCAAGTTCTTTATTAAATATCTTTGAAACTTGGGCATCATTTATTTATTCAATTTATTCATTATTGCCTCTACTAGGGAAACTACTTTTGTTTGTTTTTGTGTTTTTTTTTCCAGACATTTTCTCTTTCATCCGCAAAGTTAATGTCTGGCCATTGACCCATTCTTTCTATTTTGCTACAATAACTAGATATATCATGATTTTGCACATGCTTAGTTTTAGTATTATAGGCACAATCAATGATGGTGTTCTATATTGTGACTTCTTAAGTGCAAAAGCCCTCTAAAACAAACCATTTTGTAATATGCAAATATAAGGACCAATTTGCGCTTGTTATCCTATAAGCTATATATGGAAATAAAAATGTATTTGTTACTTGGATACAGTCAAACTTTTAAATAAAACTAAAGGCATGAGTAAGTAATGCTCCTCCATTTTACCACAATCTGAATATTTTACCTCTTGGTGCCATATGATGCTTTGGTGGATTGTTATTATTGTATTTTTGCTGAGACTTTTTTTAAGGTTTAAGTGTTTTATATTTTTGTATTACATAAGGAAGACGGCAAGCCGGCAAAGAAAAAAATTCTTTGTGGTCATATAATGTTACAGCATTGTTGTTATGGTGTTTGGCTTTTTTTTTCAAATCATATGGAAATATCATATAAAACTTAACATAAAATACAGCTTCATGAGTTTTATTATATGTGATAATTTATTTTATTATATTATCATAACATAAAATGAAAGCAAAGTATAGAATGACTCACAAAAACTTGTAGCTTGTTTCCCAATGCAGAGTAAATAATTAAATGTTGACTTTTATGTTGTTGTGGTACTCTGTTTGTCAATCCGTTTCTCAAGATTTGTTGATAATAAGATAAGATATTAAATAAAACTGTAATTCAAAATCAAAATAAGAAAATTTTTGATAAAAAAAATTTGGCCTTTGTTTATGACGTCGGCACTGTATTTTCAGCAATTTCAAATACTGTCTCCTTTGGATGATCGAATATTTTTTAAAATACTTACAAAATATTTTTCAAGGTATTGTTAGTCAAAAACTATATTTTTTTATGTTCATTTTATTCAATTTACTCAAATATGTGAAGACAAATTTTACTAAGGCCATGCATACATGGGGTTAGTGCAACTAAGTCCATGTTTACATGAGGTAAGTGGGATTGTAAAATTGATGAAAATACAGTGCTTACATCTGATGAACAAATAAAAACAAAGGCCAAATTTTTTAGGTTTTCTTATTTCAATATTGAATTCCAGTTTTATTTGATAAGGGTTTTATATGAAAGTACACATATAGTGCTTTGATTTAAAATAATTGTGCATGTGCCTAACACAGCATTACATAAAAAATACTAAATTGCTCTTGAAAACGACTGGCATTAACTTTCATTTTGGAAGGATGATTGCCAGGGAAAAAATGCTCGTTCAAAGAAAGAACTCCTTCTATTGACTTAACATTTAATAGAAAATAGTTATATTATATTCAGTCAATAAAAGAAATGACTTGTAAATCCATTTGAGTTGTTGCCCTTAAAGAATAAACCAAATTAACTCTTACATGTATATGTACAAAATGTGTTTAGGTTAAACTTTTTTAAGGCCAAAGCTTTTCCTGTTTGATATAACTGCTTTTTTGCAGAACTTTGAATAAAAGGTTAAAATTAACTGTGATTTATATAAATATTTCTGGATTGAAACAATAGGAAGAAACACCAGAGCCTTGTTTTTATAAGTAGATTCTGAAGTAGGAAGAGTGAAATCCTTGTTGTGGGTACTTCATAATTACAAATTGTGACAAATTGTTATCTTAATTGTCATATTGTATGGCCATATTGGAGAACCTGACCTTATAAAAGTCAATCAAAATCCCTCAACATATTTGGCTGCATTAAGTTGTATTGATTTTATGGCTATTCATCGAAACCCATGAGACAGAAACTCTGATGTTGTTCTAACCCGTCAGTGTCTTGAGAAGGCCCTCGAGGTGTGAAATCTCCGCCTTCCTCGTACAAACTGCCAGGTGGCAACTCTTTAATTATTGACAATCCTCTGCTCGTTGAGTAAACGCTAGCCGTCTTACAAGCCTGATGGGATAGTTGTTTAAAGCGTGTTATGCATGAATAATTCTCGAGAGATGGGGTAATTATCATCCCAGATTACTGTCAACTTTTAACTGTATTATACCGTTAAAGTGGTGTGTATTGCTTATACAGCCAAGAGCTTTCTATTTTCCATTTAATACTTTACAGAACTAAAAGGCTCTTTATTTCTCTCTGGGTTTGGTTTTGTGTTGAGGTATTTTCTCCTTATTTTCTTTCCCTTTTTCAAGGAGTGATATTTTTTTCCACTTTTGTTAATTATTTAAGGTTTTGTTGTTTTTGTCTCGCCTGCGACGAATAGTCGCGGAAGGCGAGACATAGGTATTACTTTCCGGCGACGGCGGCGGCGACGGCGGCGGCGGCGACGGCGGCGGCGACGGCGGCGGCGTAAACTTTTTTGTAAGACTTTTGTGGACAATGAATTGCTTGAAAAGTATAATAGCTAGGCATCTGATATTTGGTATATAGATAGTTCAGGTTATGGTCTATGCAACTGTCACCATGCCGTTTGACCCTGACCCCATTTTTACGCTCCAGTGACTCTGTGAACTTAGGTCTTTTTTCAGGCCGTAAACTTTTTTGTAAGACTTTTGTGGACGATGAATTGCTTGAAAAGTATAATAGCTAGGCATCTGATATTTGGTATACAGACAGTTCAGGTTATGGTCTACGCAACTGTCACCATGCCGTGTGACCCTGACCCCATTTTCATGCTCCAGTGACTCTGTGAACTTAGGTCTTTTTTCAGGCCGTAAACTTTTTTGTAAGACTTTTGTGGACGATGAATTGCTTGAAAAGTCTAATAGCTAGGCATCTGATATTTGGTATACAGACAGTTCAGGTTATGGTCTACGCAACTGTCACCATGCCGTGTGACCCTGACCTCATTTTCACGCTCCAGTGACTCTGTGAACTTAGGTCTTTTTTCAGGCTGTAAACTTTTTTGTAAGACTTTTGTGGACGATGAATTGCTTGAAAAGTCTAATAGCTAGGCATCTGATATTAAGTATACGGACAGTTCAGGTTATGGTCTATGCAACTGTCACCATGTCGTGTGACCCTGACCTCATTTTCACGCTCCCGTGAATCTGTGAACTTAGGTCTTTTTCAGGCCAAAAAACTTTTTTGTAAGACTTTTATGGACGATGAATTGCTGGAAAGTTATAATAGCTAGGCATCTGATATTGGGTAAACAGACAGTTGCAGTTATGGACAACGCAACTGTCACCATGCCATGTGACCATGACCCCATTTTTACACTCCAGTGACTCTGTGAACTTAGGTCTTTTTTTCAGACAGAAAACTTTTTGTAATACTTGTGTGGACAATGGATTGCTTGAATAGTATAATAACTAGGCATCTGTTATTAGGTATACTGACACTTTTTGTGTTTATATCAAGAAATGAAAGCTTAGGTAGTTGATTTTAGCGATGGTGCCGGCAGGCGAGACATACTTTTAGTGGCCACACTTGTTTTTTAATATGTACATAAATTTTCATATTTATTTTATGGTGAAAAATAAAAATTATTGTTACCTGTTTGTTGTGAATATTTGATAGATTATAAATGAAATATGTAAATACATGTTTATTAAACAATTAGAAAAAAAAAACAAAGTATATAATATTGTGCATATGTGTTGTTTGATTGATAATAGGTTCTTTGGAAATAGGCACTAAAACGATAGGAACAATGGCATTTCTTTTACAGTTTTGGTTTTAGGTAGAGTTTTAAGAATAATTGAAAATTAATGATAAATTGTAATTATAATATAATTTTGATAGGGTGTATGTAAAAAACAAAATCATGTATTTCCAAACATTTCAATGTACTAGATTTTTTTCTTTTTCGCAGAAGATGAAGCCAATGTAGAAAACAAGCCCCCACCTAAAGTGTACACAGACGATGAGTTAGTTAATATTATAGACATGGTCATGAAAGAAGACGATCTCAACAACGATGGCTATATCGAATATTTTGAATTTGTGACAGCACAGAGAAAACTAAAAGACGATAACAAATCATAGGAGTTATAGGTGTATTCTTCTCAACTTTATTAAGTTCTAGTCTATTTTCAGTTAGTATGGTCAGGTTTTAGTTTATATGAAATTAAAAATCATTTAGGGGAGGGGATGGGACAAAAAATTCGATTTTGAATTGTCTTTTTTTTTTTTACAAAAATAGTTGTTGGGTATTTTCTAAATATTTTGGAAAAGATTTGGCTTTGAAATTTTATGACTTTTAACTAAGGCAAAATTTGCTAATATTCTGGTAAATTTTTTGCTAGAATTTTCAAGGCCTTACTTTATGTTTTATGTAGTGTAAATTCCTCATATTAAGTTACATTCCTTTATATAATCAGATATTTTTAATAATAATATATATAAATTAAATGATTTTAATTTTGTTTTTAACATTCAATCAGCTCATTATTGTTTATTGTTGTTAAAAATTAAAAACTTGCCAGATATTCTTCTCTCTCCTATCTGACTTTATTCATGAAATTCCAATCTCAGAATTGTTCTTGTTCAACTGCCAGTGCTTTATTCACACATGCTGCTCATGCTATATTTAGTTTAACACAAATAATTGTAAAATACAATAACAATGTAAAATTGATGCACAATAAGAAAATACAAGTCATTGTAGAATTTTAAAGACTTACTGTTTTACTGCCTATACACTCAGTGCTAACAGCTTTAATTTAACACAGTGATCATCTGAAATCCTATTTCTCCAAAGTATTCAAAATGCTTTTTAAAACTTTTTTTGTCTTTTTTAATTACTATATTTAAATATATATATATATTTTTTTATTCTGGTAACTTTCTTAGCATAATAAGATGCTTTCTTTTCTTTGTTTAATAATATATTAGTTTTTACAATTTATTTTGTTGATCTTTCTTCATTAGATATAATTTCTGGTCATGTAATATGAATGTTTCAGACAGTTTTTGTAAAGCCATTTTTATTTAATTATTTTCTGCGTTTTTTTTTTTTTTTTTCTTTAGGTACTGAGAAACACAAATTCTTAAGTATTACATAATCAGTGTTGCTTGGGAAAAAAATCCCTAAATGTACTTTGCATGCAATACGGTAACATTACAATTGCTTTGTGGAATTGTTTTATTTTAATTAATAGTAGTACTTTGTAATTTTCCAGCAGATTTAATGAATGTGTTAAAATGATATCTTATTTTCATATTGAAAAAAAAACATATAAATTTATTTATTCTCATGTCAATTCTCATTAAATTACATTTCAAATTTTATTTTATTTTGAATTTATTTATTGATATTCTGTGAACCATAGATTATGCTCATATTCAAAGTGAAATGTTAAACTTATTTTGCATGTGAATCCTAGATATTTTTATTATGCAACTATTGAATATTAAAAGAAAAATTAAATTAAATTGTCACCCACCTAATGAATTATGGTATAGAGTAGATGTTCTGTAGTGAAAAATAATTACCTCACTAGAGTTGTGTAATAATTTTTAACACATTTTATAAATGTTAAAAAATGTAGATTTTCTATTTTTGTACAAATTTTTAAAGTTTTAAAGATATTAATACTGTGATGGTTTTATAAGTCACATCAGCATCCTGAAAATCTTATTTTAAGGGAATTTTGAAAAGATGCAAACATTCTAGTCATTTTCTTTTTATATGTACATGTATAACAAAAAAGATAAAAAAAGATCTTCCTATTCTTTAATTTCATTATTCATGAGAATCTTAATAGCTTATACTGTTTGCTTTTTTTTAAAGTCATTTATTTTGAAATGATTCTAGTAAATAAATAAAGTCAACAATTTACATTTTATCATGCCTCTCTACAAATTATCGGTAAAAAGCGGCTTTTTCCTTTGATCTCATCTGCCTGATATTTTTGAGTATCATGGACATGATACAAGAAAATATCAGGTGGGAGCACTTAATAACTGTGACGTCATTACCGATAAAAAGAATATTATATACTTTCCTTTTTGATACTATCTACATCTAGTCTCGTATCAGACTCGTCCTACCGGACTCGTCTGTTACTCACCTTGATATAGATAGTATCAAAAAAGGAAAGTACATAATATTCTATATATATCATCCAGATCTACCTTTAGAAATTGATAGAATTATAAGATTTTTTATCTTTACTGTATGCATACATTCCCAGTGAAAGGCAGATCCAAGAATTTTGGATAAAGCGATGTGGGTTGCTTCCAAGACTTACGAGCATTTTAGAAAAAAACAACATAATTTTAAGGTCCAAAAAGTCATTTATATTATTTTTGTGGGGATTTTAATTGAATTATGCACGGATACGAAATTTTCCTGGAAATGAAGAGTCTCATTTTTTCATACCCCCAAAAAAGTGTTTTGAATCTGCCTTTGCTCATTATTGTGTTATGTGTTCTGATTGTTGTAAATGATTGGGTAATGTTTTAAATCATTTGAATCAATGTCGGAATGTGACTGTGGTGAAAGTTTGTTAGAGAATAAAAATTAAATAGTAACAAGTTCTTTTTATGTTGCATTTTTGCTTGTTTGTAGAATTGATGTATGTGTCAATGTCACTTTCTGTGGTCTAGCTGATCTTTTTTTTTATTCATTATTGTTTGTAAGGAAAGTTTCATTCTGAAATATTTTTTTTATATTGAAGACAATTTCAGATCAATCTCCAATGTCTTACACTAATAATCACCCGCAAATCCTCTTTAACCATTTGATGGATTTTCATGAAACACTGACCATTCATTTTGACATAATGTAGATGTGCACATCCTATTTATCTAACTCATTTTTAGGGAGCAACTTGCCAAGGAGTATATTACGCTCCCGAAGGGAGTGTTAATGGTAGAAATGTCAATATTTTAGTTGTACTATGGAATGAATTTTCCTTCAACATCCGGTATAGCACGCTTGTTTTCCCGGACTTTTGACGTCTTTTTAACGCTTTTTGCTTTGCAAATTTTGAACGTCATTAAACGCACGCGTAACCCACAAAAAAAGCTAGTTTGTTTTTATTTTCGAACATGAATAAAATTAACTTCGGGAGCGTCACAGGTTTAACCTGCCTCATATTAACATAATGTAGATGTGCACATCCTATTTATCTAACTCATTTTTAGGGAGAAACTTGCCAAGGAGTATTTAGAAGCTGTGGCTCATTGTTTTTCTGTAGGTCTTCATAATTCTTTTATGCTTAATGTCAAATAAGCAAATCCCAAAATTTTGCATTGTTTTATTTGTTGTACATTCTGCATCACAACAATAATACTGACTTTGGTTTAACCAATTATCTCCATATAAATTATATTTACAATTTCATAAAATATGTACATACACAAAATATTAAAATTTGGCACATTGCCATTTCACCAGCATCTTATTGTCAGTAGTACACATGAACTGGTGACATCAGCACTTTTTGAGGTTTATTGTTTGAAAATGTCTGAATCTAGTCATGCCTGATATTGTAGGACAGGATTTGAGAGATGGTGACTGTTGTTCATTCGTAAAGCTGTCAGACTCTTGTTATACCAGTCTTCTTCATGGTTGTCCTGCAAAAAGTAAAAAAAAGATTGTTGAGTCTGATGTATCATTTATGTGGCTTTCTGTTTCAACATGTTTTCTTTGCTGACAGGGCACCATTTTTATATTGTTAAGCTGTTTTGTAAAGCTAAGCATGTACTACTATAATCCTTTTGTAACCGGCATGAAGCTACTAGATGTTGTAATGGAATTAGGGAAGGCATTGATAGTGCGGAAAGATTCCATCTTTTCCTTCATTGAAAGAAAACATTAATGTATTATTCAAACAATGAACTATACTAACCACAACAAAAACTTTAAATAAAAAAAAAACAATAATTTTTTAAAATATTCTATGCACTATTGAACAAAAGAGAATAATAAAGACTTCCATTGAAATAAGTTCTTTTTTGACGATGTTGTTCTTCACCAATGGCTTTTTTCGTCTTTTTTACTACAGCTCTTTTAAACATGCAGTATTATATTTCCACTAAGCACCAACATCAATTTTATCTAAGCTTATCCTAATAACTTACCAGACTATAGTCCGAAGCCATAGGGAACTGCTGAACTTGTCTTGGCATACTGGTCATGTTAGATGTAGCCATACCCGACATTCCTGAAAACTGTGCCATGGAGGGGTAGGAGGAGTTCATCTGTGGGTAGCGGGCCATGGTGTTCATGTTTGTGTGCGGGGAGTAGGCGGCGTACGGCCGGGAAGTGGAGGGGTATAGGTTTCTCATCATCCCGTTGCATGTTGGGTTCATCACTGGTGACAAGGATTTGGCCAGCTGCTTCTCGTGTTTTCTGTACTTGGCTCTGCGGTTCTGGAACCATACCTAAAAATAAGTTAATATTTTTATTGGAAATCTGTTCATTCATAATATGGATGAATTATTGTGTTGTTTACTGCATTTTTTTTTGTACTGCATCTCAGAATCTGGAACCAAAACATATCAACTGAAAATATGTTTATGAAGGAAGCCATGCAGGCTAATTCTACAGCTTAGAGTAAAGCAAAACCAAGAATTTTTTACGCGGTTTTGTTTAATTAGTGGAAGTAATTTCTTGTTTATGCAGAATTTAAAATCATTTTGCGTCCTTCTAAATACTTAAAAGTTTATGCCAGATTGATTGCTTCAATGGAGGTTGTCAACCAACTACTTTAAATGACAATTTTATTATGTAAAAGATTTTTTTTCAAAGTTTTGTATAAATATGTACTTATACTATTTGTCAATATTTAATTCCAAAATTTCCTATATGCATTAATCTATTAGACTAGATTCGTATTTCCATTAGTAACAAATTATTAAATATAAATATCTTCTTCCTTTCTATAATTTTTACATCATGGAAGTTTTATTGCCATTTCAAATTTTATGCTTACTTTTATTTAACAAAGTAACAGTAGCAAATGGATGCTTTCAATGTTCACCCGCCGTATGAAGTAATTTCTTTTTTCGACAAAATATTTGTGAAATTATTAAATGGAAGTCCACTTTGGTGCGTTTAAGTATGGGACGGAAAGTGTTGATTGTGAATATGTAATTGAAATTAAATAGGCCCTGATGAGTCGAGTGGGCAAACACTTCTACAACGTCTAATGAAGCAGCAACTTTCCTTGTCAATTACTTTCTTCGGATTCCAAGTAGCATTTGAATCGAAGAAGCGGAATTGATTACAATTAGCATCGGCAGCTAACACGAACAACCCTTAGCTGGATCAATGCATTAAATATTGGTAAATTTCAAAGAATTTCGGTTGCTATTCTACATGCAAAAAGAGTCGGATTCTCTGATCGCATGAGTACGAACTCGGGATTGTAGTGACATAATGGGCCTCGCATGATCGGTGAAAATCTACAAATGGAAATGCCATTTGAAGTTGATCATCACAGTCCGCGGTCTCATAATTGAATAAAGTTTAAAATGCGTCTTGAATAAAGAATGTGATTCTAAGGACAGCAATTAGCGAGCATTGTATTTCTCCCGTTGTTGACAATCCACTGGCTTCCGATACCAATACAATTTGTCTACACATTCTTCTTTCTTTTCAATTTAAAATTCAGTCGAAATTTTTTTGAACAGTTTTTATTCATTTATAATTCCGTTTGAGGTAACGAAGTTAAGCCGATGTTATCCTGTCCATATGAAAATTAGAAAGAGTTTGACAACATATGTATACCTCTTGTCTGAGAATCAGTTTGAAACGATTTCGTTCTTTTGTCTACAGACATCAGAAGACTGAATTTGAAGTCAACTAGTGCCCTGGCGAGGGACAAAACGACTAGGGATTTCATTGACATTGTATTCATGAAAACGTCATTTGTCTTTAAAACGAAAAAAGTTACTCATTAATTCTTACGCTTGTAAAAGATGCAAATATTTTGACGAAGATGAAAGGTGAACGTTTTGAGGACAAAAGACCAGTTCTTAGCATAGTATCCCCTAACTAGGTGTCTTGAGACACTGCCTTATGAATTTTCATGCTAGGAGATCGTAGATATAGAAAATGGTACTGTGGTTTTTAAGAGAAGCTTTCTTTTCTCCAGAGAATAGATCTGGTAATATGAATTGACATATCTTTTAATGGACCAGTCTCTTGTACGAAACATTCGATGCATTAGCGACAGGGAAAAATTCATCAACGCCGACGAGAGAATTCCATTGATCGTTCTTCACTCATTTGCTAAATTCAATTTTGATTTCCCCCCTAAGCTGTGCTAAGTTTTAATGCTTTCTCATAGAAGAAAATGGAAACTTTGTTACTTTCTCGTCAGCGAAAACAAGTCGAAATGCCGAAGTAATAAAATGATAGTCATTTGAGCATTATAGAATTAATGTTGATAGATAATTAGGGTCCGACCTTTCCAAACTGTTTCTAAACTGTACAAAATAAGATTTCAGAGTTAGCAGTATAAAGATGTAGATATAGGTACTGGTAGCTCAAATTTAAGACACACTCTAAAAGGATTAATTATATGCATAAAATACACCTTTCCTATTTGTGCCATAAAAACATTTTTACTGTACCCTAATCAGCTTGTTGCAATTAAAAGCCATAGGATCCTTATACAGACCATGGAGTTATGATACAGAAGGTATACCATAACTCCATGTTTAGACATTTTTTTTTTTGTAAATCATTAACACGTCCATCTCTTATCGTTTACAGTAAATATAACATGGTGTAGAAAATTGCAGGTCTTTTTGTGGGTGTTGTGTGTTCTTTTTTTCATCTTTGTTTGGGTGCTTTTTTTTTTTATGTTTTAACACATACCATATATAAATCAGTACTAATATTGTGTGTCAAAGAAGATATTTTTAAATTTGTAATTTCGAGCAATTACTTCTCTCTGGCAACATTAACCAAAGTTCAGTTGGTTGATAACTTTACAGGTGTGCTTTACCAAACAGGATTTTAAGTTTTCCAGACTTTATTCTTGTCTCAGCTTGAGTTTACGTTGCGGTTTTATTCTAGTATGTGTTTTTTTTCTGTTTTTGTTTTTTGTTTTGTTTTTTGGTTTGCTTTGTGATGATTTTATGTCTTCCATTTTCTACTTTGGCTTTTTCGGACTTACGATCATGATTCGATTGCCCCTTTGATACACCATTGATTCTCTCAGGGAAAATATATTCTGTAATGGTTTCGCGTTTTTTTTTTTTTTTTGAAATCCTTAAAAATTGAATCAATCGGAGCTCCAAACTACAGACTGAGGGCCATGGACAAGCAATCTTTGCATACCAAACCCTGATTTTGATGTTTCTAAAAAAGTTAGTGCTGCTTAGTAGTCATGTTTACACAGAAATTGGATTATGGAATAATTTTAACATTTTTGAGTTTGGCTTTATTAGCAACATCAGTACATCAAACTTTCGATGTGTGAAGTTATACAGAATGAGACATTAAAAACTTTGAAAAAGAAAAAACAAAAAAACTCAAAAACTGTTCTATAAAAGAAAGAAACGGACCACAGTATTACTATAAGAGATCATTAAGTTAAGAAATTTTTAACATATTAAAGCTCCAGCTAGTATATGGCTCGTCAGAGGCGCTAGGTAGAG
Organism: Arcuatula senhousia; assembly: GCA_963971305.1. NCBI lineage: Eukaryota > Metazoa > Mollusca > Bivalvia > Mytilida > Mytilidae > Arcuatula > Arcuatula senhousia. The sequence continues at coordinate 56,423,385 of OZ020304.1, forward strand.
TGCACAAAAAATAATTCTTCACTTCGTGACGTAAATATACATAACTCATACGGACACAATGGGATAACTCTAATAGACAAACAGAGTTCTAAACTATAGAGATAAAAAGCAATATTTCGCATAGGAAACTTAAATTCGACTTTCTCACATCAAACAGAAATAATCTCTGTTTAACAGAGATACAATTTTAATCGTTAGGAGATTAACAAGCCTTTGAATATACGACGCGTGAAGTTACAAAAACCTAAACATCAAAAAGTTTGAGAAAGGAAAAAAGGAACAAGAAATCTGCGAGTTAATGCTCACTAGAGATATCCTCGCTTGCACAAGTTCTACTCGTATGCAATGTGTGAAACATAAAGTTTACAGCAAATAGGAAGTTAATGTTTGATGGACCCAAAATGTATCCCACAATACATCATGTCCTTATCATGGTTGTTACCAAATATCAGCAACTTAGGAGTAATAGAGGTCAATAGTTGCTGCAGGTGTGACAGAATTTTTAAAAAAATCGGTAAACCAGAAGTAGATGTCTGATAGACCTAAAAAGATATCCCACTATGTATCATGTGCATATAAAACTTGTCACCGAATATGAACAACCTAGCTAATAGAAGATGAGTTATGAGTAAACAAAAAGCGGGATTGAACTAGTCTAAAATGTGTAAAAAGCAAGGCAATCTGAGTTCTCATGATTATTTTGTAATTTTCACATGTACTAACGTAAACCGTTGATTTTTCAACTTATTCATATTGTATGAAAGTGAAGTTATGATTCCTGAAAAAAATCAGTTGAGTCTAAGTTGGTGCAGACATCTAAACTTTGACAGTATTATCTAAAGCTTAAACAACAATTTGAGTTTTCTCTCAACTCATGTTCTAATTTTCAGCCAAACAGTAGGGAGAGTATGAGTCACAAAAATTGGTTGTGAACGGTAAGCGCGAGAGAGCTTTTAAGTTTGTTACGGACGCAAAAATGTCATTAGACAACAGAAGAGCACCCTTCATTTTCATACCTACCTCCCGATCCTCGTTGCGACGGACAAAAAAAAAGTAAATACGAATAGGGTAAAGAAACTTTCTTATATCAACGAAAAGCAGTCACCCCCCTTAAAAAATAAATAAACTGTTATGTCTGTAAATGATATCTAGCCGCACTTGAAAGTGTCTGAAAAATAATTACCCTTTTTCGTGTTTTGTTATTATGATTAGGGTAAACAAAATGATTTTATAGACATTTTTCATATCTTCATTTCCGAAATAAATTAGTCCTGTTCGTATATACTCAAATTTTCGCTGCTTATCTTTACCAATTTTCAATATTTTTCATCAAAAATATTACATTTCAAATTGTCAAATATATTTTTTATTATTTTATTTTCCGGTGTCTGAAATGTTTCATTTCATATTGCACTCTATAATAACTTACGCCAACTTCAAGAATGGTTTTTATAGCGTGCCTGAAATACTCGAAATGTTTCTTATTTTCGGTTCCTTATTTTTACAAGTTAAGGGCCCAATTAACAGTTCCATGAAACTTATGGACATATGGAAGTTCCGTGAGGACAAAAACTACAAAGTATTTCCATCTTTTAAAAATTCTAACGGATTTGTTCAAGTGAATGTAATGGATTTGTAGAAATGCATTTCAGTGTATTTGCTCCGTGCCGCCCGCGGTGGCATCTCTCTTGTTAACATTCCATCTGTTACCCAAATAATATAAATTGAATTGCGAATTGTTTCTTTTTAAAACAATAATTTAACGTTGTTATGTATCTATCTGACTGCAAGATGGGGATGCGCAGTGATATGCTTTTTTCCCTTCATTTTATATTAAAACAGTTTTGTATTATTTATCCGAATATAATAAACATATGAGCGCTTCTAAGTTTTTTTGCGGAAAAACATTTACAGCCGTGATTTTGAACTTCCAAGCGATGTAATTTGTAAATATAACGATTCCTATTTTTACTTATATTTATTGTCTTCGCATCAGGATTCGTAGAAGAAAATTTCTTTACTGTTCACTCTATTTTATTTTTTTTTATCTGTGACGTTTTTAGCACAGGGTTATATGCCAGCTAGACTGTTGTTCCGAGCAACTGAATGTATACACATTTCGAAAATTGCAAATATTATAATTTATATATATAAAAAAAACAACTACTAAGCTTTTAATTTCCAAACATATCAAGCTTATCACACTTTTGTGAAAAAAATAATGCATTCTTCATATATTTTCCTTTGAAAGAAAATCCAAACAATGGGGCAGAACAAATTACGATAAAACATTGCGTATTATACAAAACCTATGGTAAAAAGGCTTTTTAAAAACCTTATATTTTTTTCTAAACAAAAAAAAACTGAAATGAACAATATAAAAAATATAAGTGCCTGCTTTTCCCATTTGTAGAGGGGGTGGGGACAGAAGGACACACGAATTTTTTTATAATGTAAAAAATAATTTAATAACAATTTTTGCTCGCGAAAAAGGTTAAAGATAAAGTCCGAAAAATAATCAAATCATAAGTGACTAACCTGAATTCTTGCTTCATTCAATTTGGTAATTCTCGCTAATTCCTCTCTACAATAAATATCCGGGTAATGACTTTTGGCAAAAGCGGATTCCAACTCCTGAAGTTGCTCCTGTGTAAATGTCGTGCGATGCCTTCTTCTGGCGGGTGTCGGGCAAGAGCTTGGGTTATGTCCGCTACCTCCTGATCCTGAATTTAGTATAGATGAACTGCTGTTTCCAGGCTCTGGCTTAATTTTCTTGAAAGCGCCATCTGAAATAAGAAAGAAATACTTAAATAAATCTTTTCTTTCATTTTTTTTTTTTTGACAAAGAAAGATTCTTTAGAGAAAAAAAATTATAGGATAAAATATATAGAAAAATATAAATATGAGTTTACCGCTCCACCCGTGATTTTGGGTTGCTGAAAAATCGCTGGTTTCAATACTAAACATTTGTTGGTTTTCCGTCATTTTGTACTCCAGACAGTGTAGTAAGTCTACAAGTCTTTTTTTTCAGAATTATGCTACATGTTTTCGTTTTTACACCAATTACTAAATAATTAATTATTTATTTTAGATCAAACCTTGGCACTAGGGTGTCAACAGATGGCCCTACAAATTATCGGAATTTGACTTCACACTATATTTTTACCGAAACTAAAATATTTTACGGACACCTATTTTTGTCACATTTGTATTCGGGAGTATTTGTTGTCGGAAATTATTTCGTTCTTATCATTTTAAAATTCGCACTTTAAAGAGGGACACGCGAGTCTCACAGCGTAATTATCACTTTGGAAATTGTTGCACGAAACTTTACTTTGAAAAAATAAACTGGCATACTGTAACATAAATTGTATTTATAATAATTATAGTATTCTAAAATACAAAATGAATGTTCACTAAATTATTTTAAATATCTACTGCATATTTTAAGGATTAAAACTAAAATTTCAATAATATCAAGAAGTCCAAATTTAAATGATTCGATGCTAACTCGGTTGCATTTTATCTGAAAAACGTTTAAAACAAATGTTTTGCATTTTCCTGCGCGATTAAAAGACACGAACATAGCTTAAAAGTCGCTCCTGCCTTTTTATGAAATAATTCATAAAGACCCAACATCATTAGCCAAATAAAATAACATGCCTATTCTTTTCTATTTAATTCAAAAATTCCAAAAGCCGAAAAACAAGAAATCCATGGAAATAAATGAAAGAATGTAAATTGTTTTAGTACTATTTAAGTAAATAAATGGCTGTAAAAGACTATGTTTTCAATTTCATATTTTTTCCCCTTTTATCAAGAGAAAATGCAATATTAACAGAAATTATGTTGATATGTATCATAGACAATCAAATACCATATACATGCAAGTATGACCATTTATTTCCAAGTATTTAATACTTCCATTGTATAACTGATTATACTTAAAGACACCACCCTGTATTTCCTATAAAAAATGGGTAAAAATGAGACGAAGTAACGCGTTTAAAATTTTAAGTTGAAGAGGTTTTGTGTATCATTTTAAGTTCCAACTTAAACGTTCTCAATCTTACCGCTTTTCCTTTGAGCATCCGTTCAAAAGCCATGTCATGAAAACAAATTATGCTCTCATGTAACATATCCAAAATCTTATAAATACACGAAACTAAAATTTTCATGCCTTTATATGGTGGTTATTAGATGAAGGTAATTTAATAGAAAACTTGCTTTAATCATATCTATTAACTTTATTGTCCCAGACATAATAAATGAAATTTTCTCCGAGTACAAAATTTCGTTACGAAGAGAAAACAAAATTAAGACCGTGTAAATTACCTGGAATTTGATCGAAACATTATCGATAGTAAATTAGTACAATTGTATCCCAACTTTTCTAAGATTATTTCATATTCCTAACGTGTCGGTACTAACGACCAATAATATATTTAGTTATTTATCACTATTGTAAACAAAATAGAATTATTGTCCGTATGTAATAACATTTCCGATGCCTTCACATTCCCTCATACCTTGGTTATTTAATAAATTTTATTCCAATTCTTCAATTATTGGGTAATTGGAAATGAGATTAATTAATAAAATGAATTATCTGTGATAATAAATTGAATTTTGTGAATTAGAGACCTACCGGTGGTTTCTGCTAGATTTCTACCAGTGCTGTCAAGATTATATAAGGCTGCAAAATCATCCACTTTTCTTTTCTCAACTCTGTCTTCGCTAACAGAAATCCTATTTTCATCAGCCATTTTTTTAAAGCAAGGAATAAAAGGGACAAATACTTGATTGTAACAAAAATTAAAACTCTATAATAAGATTTACTTTTCGTTTACATTTTATATCATTCTGGAAAGAAGTTTTCGGAATTTTCTTAACCAATCAAAAATGGTCCTGATTGGCATTATCTTAAGTTATTTCTACCTTATGTGGTCGCGTGCCAAAGTGTTCATTGATTGGTCGGCAAGATCAATCGGTGCTGCGGCTCTTCTGACAGAGTTTTAGAAAGCATTGCAATTTTGTTATTTAAAAAAAAAACATCAATAAAAGAAGACTTTTATTCAAAATTTATATATGATAATTAAAAAAATGTTATAATATATGTTCCTGATAACAACTTTCTTTGTATGACACTCATATCTATAGATGGTAGTGTATCTACACGGGGGTTTCTTTGAGACTTTCTAAAAAGAGAAAACAACTAAGAATTAAAAAAAAAGTTTACATAAAAAAAAAGACATAAGTGTGACAGGAGCTGAGCAGTTGGTGCAGAAGCGTAAAATAGTAATTGTTTCTAAAAAATTATGAAAGAAAAGTAATTAAGGAATGGATTGGAGATCTCTGTTGAGGAATTTAAAGAATTAAATATTTTGTACAATTCATATATTTTTGTTTAAAAATGCAAGAAATTAAAAATAATCTGATTATAATACTTTGAATAATATTATTATGAACCTATATAAGCAACTTGTAGGGAAGTAAAAACACATCTTTGTGTTTTCAACTGCTGTTGTATTCAGCTCAAACAAGTCCTTCACCCCAAGAACATACTGCTATATAATGAGAGTGTGGCCAGAAATTAATTGCGGACACACGAAATAGGAGAATATAATAAGAAGACAGCATAGAGCTTGAAATACATCAACCTTTTTTGTCGAATGGGCGTAAAGACTAGGTATTCTTTTCTTATCATAAAAGTATATCACAGTATTTTGAAGAAAAAATTCTATAATGCTTACAAATACACAAAATATAGTTTTTGTTCTGTAGTCATATAGACTTATACTTTGTAGAATAGAGGAAGTTGGGAGTAAAAATGTTTAAAAGATTCTGCTGCACATCGAAGTGACCAGATGGCAATATAGAAAGTCGAGTATAGATATCGGTGGCTACTCCAATGCCCCGGGAAGTGGCCGTAATGAGCTTTCACAACCATCAATTAGGTAACCAGCGGACAATTAGCCAAGATTGGGTGAAATGAAAGCGACTCCATGACCTGAAGGGGCCACTCTATTCATATAAGGTCAAAAATAGAACATTGTTTCAAATTTGAATTTTCAAACTGTGCTTGAAAGCGACAATTGACCGAAGATTGTTGTTTTAGAAGAGAAGAGGTCTCGATTAGACAATCTGTCAAGTTGTTGAGATCCTCGTGTATGTTTTGACTGTATACTAGTTAATGATCAGTTAATTAGAAATCAAAGGCACAACAAAGTAACTACCATATGGCATAATATCTACAATTAACATAATTAGGATCATGATTGAACAAGGGAAAATATATATTAGAAAAATAATAAATGATTGAGATAATAAAAATATCCACACATTCGAAGAAAATGAAAATGAATATTATCATTTACGTAAAAATAATATCAAATAAGACAACCTACAATTATATTTTTACTCGTAAATCTCAATTTAAAAAATGTAAATAGTGTATAATTTAAATGCAGTCATCTTCACATTTTAACATTAAAAAATCATATAAAAATATCAATATTGGGGGGAATATAGGAACGAAGAGACAAATACTAAATATTCCAATTATCACTTTGTATTGTCAATTAAGCTTGGTAACTGTTTATTTGTAGAAATTACAGAAATGTTGCCAACTGAGTGAGCAAGATCTGGTTGGTGTCAGCAAAGATCACTGAAGCAATACTCGGTTAAAATTGAACGTAAATGATGAGAAAGAAATAGCAAACTCAAGCTGGAAAACGAAGTTATGATAAGTATGATGAAAATCTGTAATTTGTGAAAATATCAATTTCCCCACTGTTGAAGTTCTAATGAGGTTCTTGGCGACGGGTAATAGAATTTGTAACTTTGTTAAAGAAATGAATAATTTGACAAAGTATCGTAGTCTGATCAATTACTGGTGTATCCCTATCTGAAGGTAACATGGGAAAGATCTGACGGAGATAAAAAAAAAAAAAGAGGGACACTGACCCATTTGCCAGTGGTAAGCATCACGAGAACACACATTGTCACGCAAAATTCAAAGGTATCGCTTTTTGCTTTGATTTTTTTTAAAAACTTTTTGCAAAATCTAAAGGTGTTGATTTTTTACTTTGAACATTTTATTTTCAGAGCAGATTTAGTTATATTGTTTGTTTCAGTCGATGACACCTAAAATAAATGAACACAAAACAGTTTGATGCAGACTGTCTCTCTATCTCTTTTTTAAAGAATCACGAAATGTCCAAGAAAACATAGATTTATTGGCTATTCAATTTGGGAACTTTTAGAGAATACGATGTGTGCATTTGCTTTCATAACTTTACCAAAGCAGTTGTATTCTAAAAACTTTTTTTCGTTAATCAAGTCCCGAGGGTAATAACAATTTTTTTTTGTTACTTTTAGTAACTCTTTTTGGATATTTAAGATTTATTATCCCTGTTCGGTTATTCTTTTATTTTTGATACCTTTATTTCATAATTGGTAAACTGAGATATGAAAAATTACAATATAACAGGCGAGACACTGTCATGACTGTTTTACACCCAAAGTTTTATGTTGTTGTTATTTTGCTGCTTACTTCCAATTAGCACGACTCTTGGAGGTCAACCGGTTTCTTGGAATAACAACTAACTATAGATCCAAGATTTTTTTCCAAGAGAAGAAATTTCTGTCACGATAAGAACTGTACTATAAATGTAGCAGCAGTGTCTTGCTTTTAGAATTGTTTATTACTGCATGTGATTATTTATAATGTTTTACAAGGTACCTGGTATCTGGTTATGCTGGAATGAAATTTTCTGTAATAATATTTCTTAATTGTTTCAACCATAAGATTATTCCATTCGCAGAGGATTGTTGCCTTGTTTTGAATTTTGCATCTTGTGTTCGATACTTTTTTATGTTTTATACACTTCATCATCTAAAATTTTCCCAAATAGTACCTTGTCATCGGTTCGTAAAGTTATTGCGGCACGAATTCAGCTAAATCGGGGAAATAAACATGAAAGGGGTGATAAAATGAACATGAAATGATGATGAAGTGACACACTAATTGGGATTGCAATAGTCCTGGTGTGGACCCACCGGAAAAGTTGAACCGGGCGCACGCCTCCCCTTTAGCACAAAATCCTTGTTGAAAAAACTAAAAAAAATAATTCGAAAATAGAAAATAATGAGATGAATTAGTGTATGCGACACAGCTCACATAACAGGTGGTAATTCACACAACGGAAAACCGCCAGCAGCCTTCAACGAAGCCAGTAGCCGCTGCACTCGTCCCAAGGTCTAAATAAGACGCATACAATTCAAATCCAATCAAAGATAGACCCCCCTCTTAAACAAGGAACGAAAAACATAAAAAAAGTCGAAGCAGCCACGCTGCATATCCCCGCGCTACTCTGGTGTTTGATAGTATAAGGGAAAATAATTGAAAGAAATAAACTATAACTAAAATGAGCATTACTAGTACTATCAAATGTATATGCATTAACATGAGACTTTTCTCTGGTAGTGCGAGTGAAAGTAATGCAAAGAATTATGCATGACAAAGGAATAATGTGCCCTTAGGTTACATATGCAGCCCAGCCCGTAGGGGCCACATTAAAATTCCGAAACCTTTGGCAGAATCTACATCCATAGTGCAACTGCTGAGCCAAGTTTCAGTTCAGTATACCAAATAACCTGGGAGAAGTTGCGTGACGAAGGAATAATGTGCCCTTAGGCTACCTATGCAGCCCAGCCCCTAGAGGCCATATCAAAATTCCAAAACCTTCAGCAGAATCTACATCCATAGTGCAACTACTAAGCCAAGTTTTAGTTTGATATTCCAAATAACATGGGAGGAGTTGCGTGACGAAGGAATAATGTGCCCTTAGGCTACCTATGCAGCCCAGCCCCTAGGGGCCATATCAAAATTCCGAAACCTTCAGCAGAATCTACATCCATAGTGCAACTACTAAAGCCAAGTTTCAGTTTGGTATTCCAAATAACATAGGAGGAGTTGCGTGACGAAGGAATAACGTGCCCTTAGGCTACCTATGCAGCCCAGCCCCTAGGGGCCATATCAAAATTCCGAAACCTTCGGCACAGTCCCCACCCACAATGCAATCAATGACCCAAGTTTCATCTTTCTACTCCTAGTGGTTACAGAGATTATCCTGGACATTAACGCCATACGTACGGACGTACATACGTACATCGAACAGCAAAACATTATCCCCGCGCTTTCGCTAGCGCGGGGATAACAAGTACAAACAAAAGCTGTTTCAACGATTTCTAGCTTAGGACAGGCACATAAAAATGTGACGGTTTAAACTAGTTTTTTGAGCCAAGTCAATTTACCCTAGTGAAGGTGATCCTACATACAGGTCACACACTTATCTCTTGTAATCGAAGTCTTCTATTTTCTTGGTATACTTTGTTGTAACTGTTCTATTTTATTTATTTTTTTTGTGGGGGGGAGCGATCTGTAGAATCATATATTGCTGACTTCGTTGCAAATTTTGAAAGAGGTCCTATGAAAAAAAAATCAAATGGATTTAGATACAAATTACAACAAAGTTCCAGACTATAAATTTTGCTACGCCTGACGCGCGTTTCGTCTATTTAAGACTCATCAGAGGCGCTCTACCAAAAATATTGAAAATGCCAAACACTAATGAATATGAAGAGCATAGAACAGTAAAACCAAAAATACCAAACTGGGGAACCAAATTATTACTAAGATAATCAACCTATGTCTGGGGTAGGAAGAACCTTAGGGTTTAGACAATTTTGAAATTTAGACAGATAATTTAAAGCTTTGATGTTTTCTCCAACTCCAAAGTGTTGGTGCCGGAGCGGGCTAACCTCGGGGAATTTAAACTGCACCAGCAGTGCTAACCTTCACGTGTGTTCGAAATACAAATTACAACAAAGTTCCAGACAATAAATTTTGCTACGCCTGACGCGCGTTTCGTCTATTCAAGACTCATCAGAGGCGCTCTACCAAAAATATTGAAAATGCCAAACACTAATGAATATGAAGAGCATAGAACAGTACAACCAAAAATACCAAACTGGGGAACCAAATTATTACTAAGATAATCAACCTATGTCTGGGGTAGGAAGAACCTTAGGGTTTAGACAATTTTGAAATTTAGAAATTTAGACAGATAATTTAAAGCTTTGATGTTTTCTCCAACTCAAAAGTGTTGGTGCCGGAGCGGGCTAACCTCGGGGTATCAAAGATAGCGTTAAACCGAGTACTAGTAACTTCACATTGAGTTACACGCCAAAGTGACATTTTAATTTGTTCAACTATACATTTGTGATATAAAATATTGCAGACAGAACTCGGACAAAAAATCCTCATTCATGTTAAGCTTTAAAAAATAAGGGGTTGAACAAAGGATCATTCAGAAAACAAGGAGCGATATTCGACTGACCTGGGAAACGGGGCGCACGCTACAACTATCCATACTAAGGTTAATAAAAAAAAAGCGCTTCACACGCAGTGAAATTTTGCTTTTGTACATTTATTAAAAACATTTCAATATGTGGATCGTGTCTTTTTGGCACATATTCCATATTCTCTCGTTTTTATACCCCGCCACACGAAGTGGCAGGGTATTATGTTATACCCTCAGTTTTTTTCGGTGTCTGTCCGTCCGTCCGTCCGTCCGTCCGTCCGTCCCCCGAAGGTTTCCGACCAATAACTTGAAAACGCGTCAAAGGATTTGAATGATATTTTGCACAGATGTTTAGTACAATAAAATACAGGTCAAGTTTGATTTCCAGCATGATCCAAAAAAATAGTTTTCGAGATAGGCTACTTTCAAAAATCAAATTTCATGAAATTTTGAGTTTCCGACCAATAACTTGAAAACGCGTCGAAGGATTTCAATGATATTTTGCGCAGCTGTTAAGTACAATAAAATACAGGTCAAGTACGATTTCCAGCATGATCCAAAAAATAGTTTTTGAGATAGGCCACTTTGAAAAATCAAATTTTATGAAATTTTGAGTTTCCGACCAATAACTTGAAAACGCGTTATGGGATTCAATTGATATTTTGTACAGCTATTGAGTACAATAAAATACAGGTCAAGTTCAATTTCCAGCATGATCTGAAAAACAGTTTTCGAGAAAGGCCACTTTGAAATCAAATTTTATGAACTTTTGATATTATAACGTGGCGGGGTATCATTTAATGTCCCATTACATGCCCTATTTTTAATATTATTTCAGAGTTTGGCTTTAGTGCCGTGTGGAAGTCGTAGAAAGCTTCCCCGTGCCTCAGTTGTATGCTCTTATATATTTTCGAGTACTGGAATATGTGTTGGAAAGACACAGTTTACATATTTCCAAAATTTGACAACGTTTGGCTGTTTTTTTTTTCAAATAATAAATTTATCTATTTGGTCATAGTTGTAATATTTTTTGGCATTTTTGTAATCAAATCTAATATTCTACCGGTTTTCCAAGTTTTCTACTCCTAGCGTGTCTGATGAAGGTTAATCCAGAAAAGCGCTTCACATGCAGTGAAATTTTGCTTTTGTACATTTATTAAAATCATTTCAATATGTGGATCGTGTCTTTTTGGCACATATTCCATATTCTTTCGTTTTTAATAAGGCTGTGTACCAAATTTTAAACAAATCCCTTCAGTATATTTTATGTCCATTAAGTCTTTGTTGGCTTGGAAAACAGGTAGAAGATGCAAGACTCATCTGGAGAAGGGGGGCACGGTTCAACTCATTATGTTAAAGCTGTGTCCAAACTTAAAAACGATGTCTTCAGTAGAAGCCGAGAATTCTGTTACGAAAGTTTGTAACGGATAGACGGACTTGTCTGATAATTCTCTAAGCAAATAATTTCCACTTCTTAATAGGCAGTTAGAGACTATCAGATTTAAAATCAGCTTTTGGTTCATTTTTGTAAAACACTGGAGTGGAAAAAGGACTATAACCCCTAAAAAGGGTTACTAGTATCTGAAATCTTTCAAGCTTTATCTATAAAAGTTTGTTTCTATAACAATTAAAACAAACCATTTTAACCTTTAAAGGAGCATTACTATAAAATCATATAACCACATATTGGAGGCTTTGGTATAGCTTCTTGGGCTAAACATTAAAGCAAGCAACGTTTTTAGATCACAGGTCCAGGTGAGCTTATACCATCACTTGGCGTCCGTCGTCGTCGTCGACTGTTAACAATTTTTCAAACGTTAACTTGTCCGACACCATAAGTCCAATTGCAACCAAACTTGGTACAGTTGTTTAGTAGTATTATGTGTACAAAACTATCGTTCGGATTTTTGATTCGTAAAAAAAACATGGCCGCCATGGCATAGAACATAGGTGTCAAATTACAGTTTTTTGCAAATAGCTTAAAAACGGTTACTAATATCAAAATTCTGGCATAGAGTAAAAGTGATCAGCCAGCACTGAAATTTTCAAGAAAAATCCAATATCCCATGTATAGGAGTTATTGCCCTTTTTCCGATTTTTTTGCAAAATTTGCACACGTTAAGCTCAATATCTTGAAAACTATTAAAGTTATTGAAGAAATTTGAATTGTATATTGTTCAGCACATCAAGATATACAAAAAATATAATAGGGTCAATGCTGTCGGACCGTTCCTTTTAGGAGTTATTTTCCTTATTACGTCAAAATTGACCATTATTACAGCATTTCATCATTACAGTAAAATCGTTAACTTGTCTAACACCATACATCCAATTACATTCAAACTTGGTATAGTTGTTTATTAGCATGAGTGCTACAAATCTATTGTTTCGATTTTTGATTCTTAAAAAAACATGGCCGCCATGGCTAAAAATAGAACACAATGGTAAACTCTAGTTTTTGCAAATAACTCAAAAAAGGTAACAGATATCAAAATTGGGATAGAAGCAAAAATGATCAGCACATCAAAATCTACCAGCTCTGCAATTCTCAAGAAAATCCAATTACCTATGTAGGAGTTATTGCCCTTTTTCGTTTTTTTTTCAAACTTTGCACTTTTTAAGCTCAATATCTTAAAAGCTAAAAAAGTTATTTAAAAAAAAATAAATTGTATTTTGTTTAGCACATCAAGATCTTCAAAAATGTAGACGGTCAGTTCTGTAGGATTTTTTTTTTAGCTCACCTGACCCGAAGGGTCATGTGAGCTATTGTCATCACTTGGCGTCCGTCGTCTGTCCGTCCGTAAACTTTTTTAAACGTTAACTCCTCTGACACCCTAAGTCCAATTGCAACCAAACTTGGTATGGTTGTTCATTAGCATTCGGTGCTTAGAACTAATGTGGGGATTTTTGATTTGTTGTAAAACATGGCCGCTGTGGCTAAATATAGAACAAAGGGGTAAAATGCAGTTTTTTGCAAATAATTCAAAAACGGCTACAGATATCAAAATTCTGGCAGTGGGTAAAAGTGATCAGCACCTCAAGATCTACCTACCCTGAAATTTTGAAGAAAATCCAACATATCGTGTAGGAGTTATTGCCCTTTTTGTGGATTTTTTGCAAATTTTGCACCTGTTTAGCTCAATATCTTGAAAACTATACTAGATATTTGAGAAATTTAAATTGCATATTGTTAAACACATCAAGATCTATAAAATATGTAATAGGGTAAACGTTGTAGGACCTTTCCTTTTAGGAGTTATTGCCCTTAGAACGTCAAAATTGAGCATTTCCTCATTACATTGAAAACGTTAACACCTCTGACACTTTAAGTCCAAATAAAACCAAACTTGCTATAGTTGTTTATTAGCATAAGGTGTATAGAATTGATGTGGGGATTTTTGATTGGTGCTAAAACATGGCCGCTGTGGCTAAAAATAGAACATAGGGGTAAATAGCAGTTTTTTGCAAATAACTCAAAAACGATGACAGATTTCAAAATTTTGATTGGGAACAAAAGTGATCAGCACCTCAAGATCTACCAGCTCTGAAATTTTGAAGAAAATCCAACAACCCATGTAGGAGTTATTGCCCTTTTTGTCGATTTTTTGCAATTTTTGCACCTGTTTAGCTCAATATATTGAAAACTATACAAGATATTTGAGAAATTTGAATTGCATATTGTTAAGCGCATCAAGATCTACAAAATATGTAACAGGGTCAACGTTGTAGGACCTTTCCTTTGAGAAGTTATTGCCCTTAGAACGTCTAAATTGAGCATTTAAAAAGTATTTCCTCATTACATTGAAAACGTTAACTCCTCTGACACTTTAAGTCCAATTGGAACCAAACTTGGTATTGTTGTTTATTAGTATTAGGTGTATAAAACTGATGTGGGGATTTTTGATTGGTTGTAAAACATGGCCACTGTGGCTAAAAATAGAACATTAGGTTAAACTGCATTTTTTTGCTAATAACTCAAAAAGGGTGACATATTTTCAGATTTTGATTGAGAACAAAAGTGATCAGCACCTTAAGATCCACCATATTGTCAGATGACCCCCTTATTAATCTTATGACCTTTTCAACTTCAAATAGATTTTGCCTAATGACCTTTACTTCAGGCACATATGTCAGGTGAGCGATTCAGGCTCCTGGGAGCCTCTTGTTTCCTTAGAACATCAAAATTGACCATTTTCATATATGTTCAATTGAAAGTTAACACAATACGTTCTTTCAAATTGGCAGTGTTGCAAAACATCTATAGTATATATTATGCAGCATTCGGTTAAACCTTTTACTTTATGACTCTTTCAATGTCAATAGGCTTATAATTTAGGCATTTAAGTCAGGTGATCGATTCAGGCTCCAGGGAGCCTCTTGTTTTCTGTTTGCAATGGTTTCCATATTTCAAGGAAATATTTAAAAATTTTATGGAGCATACCCATTACGAGGAGTCATCTGACAATGATTAAACCAAGCAACAGCTTTTCTCCACTGCAACACCGGTAGTTTTTATTTTTATTCTGTAGGGTAAAAACATGAATCAGCACTATTTTTTACCTTAAACGGGCCTTAACCCCTATTTAGGGTCATCTTACAACTTCAACTCAAATGAAAACTTTTGAAGAGTTTAATGGGCTGATTGTCAAAGCAAGCCACTGCTTTTTTTTCTATCTGCAGTTGTTTTTATTCCATAGAGCATTATTTGTTTACCTTTAAAGGATCATAACTCTTATTAGGAGTTAACTGTCATCTTAGTGAGCTGATTTTTTAAGCAAGCAATCTGAATAGTTGGACAACAAGAAAACTGTGAGCAACGGCTCACTCAGTATACCCCCGCTTATCCCCTTAGTCAGTAACAGGACGTACAAGTAGTTATACAACAGACCTTATATTCAGATCTGGCAATAAAAGACTTTATACTGAAGTAATATACCAAATTTCAAGTCCATGTGATTTGTAGTTGCTGAGAAAACTGTTACAAAAATATTAAACAATTGACCAATAATGTTGAAATTTAACTGAGTCGGTAATTAAGAAGAGGGTATCTGACAGACCTAATTTCTGTACTTGCGATAAAGGACTTCATACTAAAGCTATATAACAAATTTCAAGTCACTGTGATTTGTAGTTTTTGAAAAAACTGTTACGAAAATTATGTTGTGCACAGATGGACAGAGGTAAACCAGTATACCCCCCTCTTCTTCGAATCAGGAGAAATTTAATTCTGAAGAGCCCAAAATCCTTTGAATTTTCTCATCTGTTATATTTGCAGAGTTATAAGTCATTTGCCATTTTAAGTGATTTTACTCTATGTCCTATTAAAAGTTACCATATTTTTTTTTCATATTCATTTAAAATGAGAACGGTTTGTTGCCAATATGTCATTATATCATTCCTGCATAGTTTCAGTCAAATTTATTTGAGAAGATTTTTAAAATTGTTTTCAGAGGGGGAAAGGTGACAGACAAGAAACACATAGTGATCGCATAACCTCATTTGGCGTTCAGGCAGGTGAGCAAGAAGAGGGTGAACCCCCCCCCCCCAAAGAATCTATCATGTCTATTATTGTTGTATGATAAGGAATATTAATAAAATACATTATAACAAATGATCAACTGTAGCCAGAGTAATTGAGAGAACTCTTAAGTTAACAGTCAACAACAGAAAGACAAAAGCATTATATTTCTCTATTTTTCACTGGGTTGGGCAGAGCTTAATTTTCTAAGTCTTTTAGGTAAGATAAAAATGAGGAGATAATTGGTTTCAGAGGTAAAAATGTATGAAAATTTACCATAAATGGACTGACTGAAGGACACAATGAAATGACAATAAATGACACAGCCTACACAAGACATGCAAAAAACTGCTCATCCTTTCTAACTGTATAATTACAATGATATAATATTAATAAGCTATTTATTATCAACATTATTGCACATAACAATCCATTCATTATCATCACACTAAACACAAATACATACTTTATACTAGAGCCTGATGAAAAAGATAATAGTTTTATTTCCCATAAAAAAATGAATACAAAATCACACATTCATGTTGAAAAAATAGTCAGAGAAATGAACAAAATGTTATCATAAGTATTTGAATTAACATAATCCATCAATAGTATTTAATAAATGCAATGGAGTCAGTAGTTTTAAATGTTAAATTGTCATTCAAATATACTTTTCTATAAAACAAATAAAAAAAGAGTTTTCATTAAGCCTCATCTTCAATGAAATATATAACTTTTTTTTTCAATAAAAAGTGTTGAAAACTATCATAATTTTTGGCAACATAGGTCTTAATGACTTGAATTAGCTTAACTTAGCTAAAGACTCACCAATTAAAACAACATTCAAAAGATAACATCATGAATGACCTTTATAATATCTGTTGCAAACTTCATGTTTTCAACTTTTTGTTAAGCTTCTTATAAAGGAATACTTAATTCATAAAAATAAACAAAGTTCCATCCCAAATATTTCAAAGACTAGAAATTATAGTAAAGCTTAATAATTCAGATACTCCTATAACAGTTTATTATTTATCATGATTCATTACTTTGTGCTTCTGTGGACTCAGTTTTTTGTTTAGAAATTGTTTCTGATTTTTTGTCTGTTGCAAACTTGACTGCATTCTGTAGGATGACTTTCTCACACTTCCTCAGCTGTAGAATAAATCTCCTTCTATCTGATATGTTTGGATCTTGTAAAAGTTTTTCATCTTCCTGTAAAAAAGAAAACACGGAGATGCTAAATTATGACCTACATTTGCAGAAAAACATAACAAGTCTAAAAAAACTGATGTTTCCCATCTAATACAGGCAATTATTCATGTGATGAAACTGTATTACTGTTTTTTGAAATCCATTTCATTAAAGACACATTAAAGTCAAAGCTCACGCTTGTTGTTTCACTCTGGGTAATTTTTGCATGTTTCTTCTTTCATTGATAACTTGAACAAAGGTGTTAATTTCCTTGTATTTTATTTTCATCTGTCCAAAAAGCAAGCACAAACTATGTGTCTACATTGAATGAAGGTAGCTGCTTTCTTTTGGAAAATTTGAAGTGACTGTTTTAACACTATAGTGTAAAATTTGTGTTTATTCCAACTCTCATTGGTACAGTTGTATCTAAAGGAGGTGTCTATTAGGCATCTATTTATCAACTTATGATTAATTTGTTTTCCGAAGTATACTGCAACTCTGGTATTGCCTTGCTGTCAAAAAAATCATTAAGTACTCTAAAGGCCTAAAATTTATCGTTGGGGATGTGATTTAATTTATTCATAGGTATAAATAACTCACAATATTTAATCTACATTGCTTGTAATTATTCAGTTAACCTAAGCCTAAAATCAAAACGCTATAGTAATTTGTCCAAATTAATTCATTTTTTTGCTCTTGAGCACAAAACTTTATCCCTGTGTATACAAAAATAAATGATTATACAGTAATAGCATTAATTACCTCTACTGTTGAATCATATGACCTCAGTAACAAAGAAAGTCTGGTTTCTAAAAACTTCCATAATTTCTCTTCATTCTCTGTACTAACAGGTGTATTCAGATCACCAAGCTTGTCTACTTCTTCCTCAGAAACTTCATCAGGGTTATAAATAGAGAGCTCTCCTGTAATTATAAGAAATTTCACATGCTTTAATACAGTTACCATATAGCGGGTTATTTTCGTAGGGGTAAATTATCGCGGTTTTGGTGTCATAATGTATGTGAAAAAATTTTGCTGGTTTTATTTTCGCAGTTTGTGAATTTGTTTGTATATGAATTGCATTAAGTAGATAATTTCGCAGGATTTATTTTCAGGATTACTGTCAACCCGCAAAAATTATACCGCCACGAAAATAGCCCGCTATACGTTATTCCATTGTAGTTTCTGCCAAAGATGAATTTTATATCTTACGAGAGTAAAACAATTGGTAGTTGAACTGCACTATGAATTTTTAACATAGTAGACAAATTTTGTTAGTATATGTAAAAACGCAAAAATATTAGTAAAGTATATAAACAGTATACTGATATTTTCATCTTATATTACCATTACTAATTATTTTAGGTCTTACAAACCTTGTCTACCTTAAAATTTTGAACCGTTCATACATTAAATACAACTACTAGTGACAAATTTTCCTCAATACCAATATTTGTGATCGGTAATCAAAAGACAGGAACAGGATAAAGTTTAGTGTTTATTATTTTAATTTTTATTTAATTTGGTAAAAGGTAAACCATCAAGTTTAGCATGTTGTTATTTTCTTTAAAATCTAAAAAAAATTTCCATGAAATCACCTGCTTTGTTACTACCTACCTTCTGTCATATTAAATATTCTAAGAAATGAGATAAGATGAGGGTCTACAGGGACAGCACCAGTGTAAATGTAAAAATTTCTGGACCTGAAAATAGATTTTGTTAAAATATAGTGCAAAAAAAGTGAAATTGTAATTTTTGCTTAAAATTTTTTTTTTTATAACAACAGTGCTAAATTGCTTTTCTTCATTTCTCATAAAAGTTATTTTGTTTGTCCAACACATTAAATCAGATTGGTAAAAAGAAAAAAACACATTAATGAAGTCCCTTTTATAATGTAATATTATTAATACAATAAATTTACTACTTGAGCATGCATAATAATCCAAATTTTGTGAGGCAAAAAAGATAATTGCTGTTTTATTTATTGTTTTTTAATCTATTCATGAGCTAATCCTATGTGATCTGGGGTATTTTTCAGAAATATTAACAATTTTTCATTAATAACAAGAATATGTCAAAAGACATAGCGCCCCATCTCGTGGCAATTGGGACGGATGGAATAAAAGACACAAATACTATATCCCCCCTACTTTCGTAGATGGGGCATAAAAATACCTTTTGGGCTTTACAGATACTTACGGAGCTAAACCAATGACTTCTAACAGTTTGGCTTTTCTGTCATACATGCTGTCACTTTTACTTATCCCTGAAAAATAAACAATAATTGAATAAAAATACACATTTAACAATGTATAAATAAAACACTAGAAAGTCAAAGTCAAGTCCATGGCACAAATTAAAAAGTTATTGTACATAATTGTATAATTGAGGTAAAATAAAATCTAAAGGTTCCCAGAGGACTGAATTTTGTTTAGCTGGCCATCAATAATTTTCACAATATCTAAATGCCAAGGGATTTATATGACTTTTATTTAGCTTATTGGGCTGAATATTTAAGCAAGAGATTTAACATTTAAAGGGCTATAATCCAACACATATTTATCAAACAACTTTGTATTATTTATGACTTTTAAACTTTTACCATTTTTCTCTGTTCTATTTTAATCTATAGGAGCTTTAGGGGGATTCCTAATTCTATATAACACAATCAAATATTTATGAAGTTAACAATTAATGTCGTACCTAGTTTAATAGCTGTCCTGTCCATCTCATTTTCAGGATAAACAAAACCACTGTGTACTAGGAGTTCAGCATTGGATCTGGCCCCATAAAATATACTGACCTATAAAACAAAGCATACAATTGATGCATCGATGGAAAGGCATAAATATCAAACCTGAAAACAAGACAGCATGAAGATATCATAATTGCATATAAAGTCCACCTATAAGATGATTGTTTAATAAATAATTTGCATGAAGAAAGAACAGGTTTATTATTTAAAGCCATTAGACTAGCAAATACACCAAAGCATAAATTAACATGACTAAAAGTATGAAGCATGCAATATCATTTTAAATTTTTTTGTCTTGGATTCCATGCCTGGAAATAAAAGACATCAAATGCTGAAAATACTATAACCTTAAAATAATGAAAGAACCTTTAGTGAACATGCTCACATACCCAACACGTTCTGCTATTGGATTATAAAAATTAACCTTGAGCTCGTCAACTTTTGTGAATTAAAAATTTTTGGTAACATACACAGTTACATAAGTTATACTTTTAGCATACCAAGTTTCATTAAATTCTGTTCAGTAGTTTAAGAGGAGTTGCGAAATGTCCAAGTCCAAAGGGCCATAACTCCAACAAAAATTTGCAAATAAAGAATTCCTGGTAAAGTACACATCTACATATGGTGTTCTTCTTGTATACCAAGTTTCATTAAATAGTGTTCAGTAGTTTAAGAGGAGTTGCGTTTACAAACTAAAATCAGGATTTTCTAAAAATTTTAAGTCCAAAGGGCCATAACTCCCACAAAAATTTCAGATAAAAAAATCCTGGTCATATGCACAAAAACATATGGTGTACTTCTTGCATACCAAGTTTCATTAAATTCTGTTCAGTAGTTTAAGAAAAGTTGCGTTCACAAACTTTGATCACAGACGGACTGGTCAAAAACATTATACCCAGCACAACTTCGTTGCGTGGGGTAAAATAAGGTCTAAAGCTAGCATAAGGTTATTGGTTAAAAATATATATACAATATGAAAAACATTACTTAACACATGAATTTCATTGATCAGACTTATTGCCTAGGAGCATAAATGTAAGCATTGTGAAATGGCTGAAAATTGTGCTTGTCTTATGAGAACCTTAAATGATAGATAGGCTTTAATAAAATAGCAAAATAATGAATTGTGGGTAAGCAAATATGCGTAAGCTACAGGTATTTAGGGAGTAACAAGGATAGGCATGTAAGTTCTACAATTAAAAGGATGAAGCTGTACTAATATATATAAATAAATGATATTTTGTATAAATTATCATGAGGTAATGAAGTCAATTGTTTACCGTAACTTTTTATAACTACTTAAAATTTTCATTCTTGATCACAAAAGTTATATAAAAATACAATAAGTTTGTTATATATACAAGATATTTCTTGCAATATCGGTCTATTCAAATTGACTGCTAAGTGTTAGGTAATACACAAATCTATCTACGGTAATTGTTTGTGATGAACTTACAAATACTTTAATCTGTTTACCTGCTCTTCTATTTACCCTTCAGGAACAATACCAGCTAAAGTGAAATTTGTCATCACTTTGCTAATTTTTCAAATACAATTTACATTTGAATGATTGATTTATATAAATCACCATTCCTATTTAATCATTTAAATTGAACGTAGGTGAATTTGAATTTTCATGAATTATGGAATGGAAAATCTTATATAAGAATCCATGCATGAATTGTAATCAGAAGCAAAGTTGTTTGCTATAAAGCAGTTAAACTATATCAAGCCAAGCATTTTTGAAAATTCTAGTATGATACACTATTTGATAGCAAACAATATACTAGTATAATTTGATTAATTTATATCCGTCACATGCACTTTGTGACTCTACATCACATGCTTTTAAGGGCATTTCCAATATCAAATGCTTAAAAATTAATTTTGTGAAATAAATATAAACATATAATAAATATGTAACTATAATATTTTGCACAGTAAAAACTTTTGTTTATTTGCAATCACTTTTTAACAACCATTTCTAAAGTTTTGTTTTTATGATAATGTGATTTTAACATCAATTTCCTTTTGGGAAATCTCAGGAAATGATGTTATTTTAATAAGGTCATAAAAAAATCAATTCAGCAACAGAGTTTTTGGACATCAGCAAAACATAAGGTCCTGCATTACAACTACTGGAAATTGTACCTGCTCTCCTTCTTTAAAATCTTTAAGAGCAAAACACTCACTGCAATCAGACTCCAGGTTAAAATCTGTTGTGATCTGAAAGGTGTAAAGGGGGATAATCCATTATTTTTCTCCATTTTTAAATGTCACACTAAATAATTTTCAAACAATAAAATGGACAATAACCATAGTAAACTTGATTTCAATGGTCTAAAAGTAAGATTGTGCATTTCTTTGTGCAGCTGACCGTATGCAAATATGTATAAATACACTCAACAAAATTACATCATTTTTGATATTTTATAATTGAATAGAATTAAAACCATGTATTTTAAGAACTTATGAACTAGTCTTTTCTTACAAAAGTTGCAAACCACTAGAATAAGAACCAACTACCTTAAATTTTTTCACCATACATGAAATAATTACCCAAATCTATATCAATAGATCTCAGGTGTTTGTCAATAATTCTGTTTGTACTGTTATATCATTATTGCTAATAGTCTATGTCCAAAACAGAGTGATTCTTCGATATTAGAATCTTTTACCAGTATTTTTTTTATCTAGGGCTAATTACAAGAAGGTGAATACTGGCCATACCTTTATGTTGAAGGCTGCTTGTCGTATTACATTGCATATTTTTGAATTGTTATTTCATAGAGATGTTCCTTGAGGCTGGTACACTTATATCACATCTTATTATGATCTTCAATAAGAAGAACTAAAATTAATACTTACGACTTATTAATCTCAATACTTACTGTACCATTACAATGGTTACATATATCCCACAATGGTATCAATCCAAAAGTGATTTTACTGCCATCTGGTGTAGGAATTTGGTTCTGACGCGTCATCACTGTTGACACTGCCCACCTAGAAATGTACAATGAATATTTACCAGTAATGAATGATTTTGAAATGTTAAATGACTTTCAGCTGCAAACTTAAATTAGTAGAGTATGTATAATGCTATATTGTTTCCATCCAATCACTGAAAATTATGCAAAAACCAAAAGACTAATTGCAAGTCTGCAGCTCTTTTGATAATTTTGTTGTTTTCTTTTCTGTGAACTATAGGTTTGAGAGTTATACATGTATAAGGTGTATTCAATTACCCTGAGAAAATAAGTAGCCAAAAAGGTTATAACTTTAAATACCTGTAATCATTGAAGGTGAAGCTGTCTTTTATTGGCATTTGTGAAGTTGCTGGTAAATTCTACAACAACAAAAATCAGCATAAAAGTACAATACAGAGAAAGGAAAATAGTTTTAGATGATAGATTCCTAAATGAGGGCCTCTAGCTGTGTCAGTAATTGCCAATAGAGCGTAATTCCAAAAACTCCAAAACATCTCCAACATTTTTCAATAAAATTTATGTTATCAAAATAATGTTTGAAAGGTCATGAAAACATATATGATATGATTTACGTGCAAAAATTAATAAATATTGACCCCCTATATGAAAATAAAGAAGAGTCTGTACTTTTATTTGAAAATCGCTTTTTAAAAAGTTAAATTTTATATGGAAAACTCTTTTTATTTATTAAGATAATGTTACACAGAAAGTTTTGAGTGGTCGAAAGTCCATGAAACTATGATTTTTTATATCATCAGAACATGATTTTCTCTTTCACAATGAAATATTGTTTTTTATGAAATTTGTAACAACCATTTTATCAAACAAGTGATTTGAAACAGAAAAATGCATTTTTTTCTATAAATTTCTCATGACTTCTACTGTTAAACACATAGGCTGCTAATGTTAACAACCTTCAATTTGATCTTTTTCAATTCATTAAAATTCAAATTGATAAATATTTCAGGATTAGGTGTAGAATATTGGCATTTTTTTCTGTACAGTATACAACACCAGGTTTTAGCATATCTCATGTTGTTAACACTATACCACACCAGGTTATAGCAAATCTCTTGTTGTTAATAATCTGATACACATGTACTAAAAAAGTATCAACCTGTAACAGTCTGTAAAGATATGCATACTGTCTTGATATGTTCTTTAACTGGTTAAAGGAGTCACCTGTAAAATATGAATAAAATGATTGAAACAAACAATTAAGGATAAAAGAAAATTAAAGTACACCAAATATTAACAGGCTGTAATAAGTAGTTACTGAGAACCCCTCTGCCACTTGTCTGCTGCTTACCATACTTTAAACCTTGATATGTGCATTATGGTCCAATACAGAGGTACGTATAAACTGTTTGTGTCCACATAATGTTATATGAGGGTGGTGATTCTTATTTGTAGAGAACAATAGATTACTGAGACAAAACCACTTGTCATGAGCTTGAGACTTTCATTTACATAAACCAAGTAAATAAAACAATGAGTGAGTGAGTGAGTGTAAGGTATTTAAGCTTGAGGTCCTTACAGGGCAGTCCTTTTTGATGATTGAGAAAACCAGAGTACATAAAGGAAACCATTTTCTCACTTTTTGGACAGGACAGTTCCTATTTTTAGCGGTGTGAGATTTTTCTGTCTCACACCACCCCATGTGAGATAGCCTCGTGCAGTTTCCAAGGGATGTAACTCTATTGTTTACGTCACGCCCTGTTTTGTAAACAAATCCACGTTGTACAATTTACGGGTTCAGTGAGAAAAATAATCAAACACCGATGAATAGGGCAAGATAAGGAAATCTCCGACACCCTTGGGTAAGATTTCTTTACATCTACAACTCGGCAGAGCCTCGTTGCAGACTTGAAATATTACCCTCGGGCTGTCGGAGATTTCCTTATCTTGCCCTAACACCGGTGTTAGATTCTTATAGACCTTTGGAAGTTTAGTTAACTGAAAAACCTAATTACTAACAGGCTGCCAAACTGTTTTTGCTAATTATAAAGCAGGATTAGGTAATTGACTAGTGATTAACAGAATGGTATTTTAACCAGTGTCTTAAACCACTTGGTGAGTCAGGCCCCTATGGAACAAAAAAAAATTACAATAAACTGAACACCTTTTACCAATTGGCGAGTAAGGCCCTTGTGGAACAACATAATTTAGTAGCACAAAAGCTATCACTTACTTTGTACAGGAGATCCTTTGAGAAGTTTTATTTCATCCTCCGTGAAGTACAGTGGTGTACTGTAGCTGTCAGGTAATACATCTAGATATATTAAGGTTTATAAATATATATAAAAGGAACAAAAAATTTTTTTTTTTAATGTTTAAAGATTTACAGCATATTTTCAGCAGGAAATTTGTATGAAATCAAAGCATAACATTAATTTTTTACAGGACTTTGGATTCTTAGTTTTTATGGAGAAACAGCATGGCCATTTGACTTTGACACATAACCAACAACCGCAAACTTTCATGAACTTTTACTACTTTGAAATAAACTTTTTTTGATTAAAAAAATTTTATACATTTGTAGTTGCTGTTAATTTAAAAAGGATACCAATATAAGGCTTCCAGAATGAATTTTCTAGTTTTCTTTCACATAACAAATGGAGAGCCAACACAATACTTGGCATGGCCTGTAACATCTTATCTTCTGCTATTAATGGTCCTGCAAATGGAAACAAGAGTTAAGCACCATCAGAAATATGGATTCCTTTTAATTCCCCATATCTTTAAAATCCATTTTATAATACACAAACATGTACATGCGTTACATATTTTCTGAAACTGTAACCTGGGGTACATTGCTTTACAGTTGATTTTTTTTCAAGCATACAATTTTTATAACATGTAAAAATATTTTTTTAATTATATCACTTTGTAAACATGGTAATATAATCATGCAATATCTATGCTTATGTAAATTAATTCAAGATTTGTGTAAATATATGTTTTGTTGCTAACTTGCAAACATTTCATAAGAATAACTAAACTAGAGGCTCCCAGAAGCCTGAATCGCTCACCTTTTATTCGATGATACTTATAAGCTAAATATTTTGCAAAGGACTGCTACTCTGTGGAATTACCAATTTTAATGTTCTAAGGGAAACAATTCTTATCAAGAAAGGTCTTACAACTTTGACCCCATTAAATAATTCTTAGATCTTTATGTGCTTAATCAATTTATATTTTTCAAATATCTTGTATAGTTTTTCAAGATATTGGTCTAAAAAGAGCAAAATTTGAAGAAAAAAAAAACAAGAAAAAGGGCAATAACTCCTACAACCATTGTCAGATCTTTTTAAAACTTCAAGGCAGGTAGATCTTGATATGTTGATCACAATTACAGAATTTTAATATCTGTTACCATTTTTGAGCAATTTGCAAAAAACTGTAATTTACCCTTATGTTCTATTTTAAGCCATGGCAGCCATGTTTTTTTTTCAAATCAAAATTTCGATCGATAGTTTTGTAGAAGATATACTACAGAATAACCCTACCAAGTTTCATTACATTTGGCCAAGCAGTTTCAGAAAAGAAGATTTTTGAAAAGTTGAACAAAAAGCTGTGAAAATGGTCAATTTTTACAATCCAAGGGATATAACTCCTAAAAAAACAGTCCTACAAATTTGACTATGCTACAACTTTTGTAGATCTTGATGTGCTTAACCATATGCAGTTTAAATTTTTCAGATATCTTGTATAGTTTTCAAGATATTGGTCTAAAAAAGTGCAAAATTTGGAAAAAATCAAGAAAAAGGGCAATAACTCCTACAAAAATTGTTGGATCTTCTTCAAAATTTCAGGACAGGTAGATCTTGATGTGGTGATCACTTTTATCCTGCCAGAATTTTGATATCTGTAACTTTTTTTGAGAAATTTGCAAAAAACTGCAATTTACCCCTATGTTCTATTTTTAGCCATGGCGAACCAAAATTTCGAACAACTGTTTTGTAGATGACATACTATAAAACAACGCTACCAAGTTTCATTACATTTGACTAAGCGGTTTCAGAGAAGAAGATGTTTGAAAAGTTGAACGACGGACGATGGACGACGGATCCCAAGTGATGGAAAGGTGAGCTAAAAAACAAAAAAATAAAATATACAATGTAAAACTGGTTACCCAGAACTGAAGTTGCTGCTGTGGTTGTTGTCATCATTAACTTTCTAGGAATAGTTAAGAATGGTTCAGCTTCCTGTGAAAAAAAACAAGAATATTTTAATTCTGATTTCTTACTTCTATCAAAACACATTACCTATAATGGTAAATTTAAAATTGCCATTGTGGTTAAATAAATATTGTGATTTCCTATTTTTATACAAATATTTGAATTCTTGCGCTTTTTGTGTTAAATTGAACCTTTTAACATTTTATACAGTAAGTATATTGTGTTTAACATGTATTTAGTATCATTAAATGATATTGACTTACTTAATGAATCATTATTTAAACAAAAATTAGTTTCGAATCAGTGTTACAGAGGCTGGGCTGTAGAGTTGGTGTACTTACTTTTAGATCTTTCTTTGCTTGAAGCCCATATCCACATCCAGGGAAATCTTTTATATCTACTGCATTTGTGTCTACACCATTTTCTTTCAACCAATCCATAAACTTTGGAAAATTATTTTGTCTGTCTATGGATGGTCCATCATATGCTTTAAGTAAAGACAAAATATAAGCATCATTATCCATATGTATGTTATTGTAACATAGGATCTTATAAGTTCTTGAAAGAGCTGGCTGATCTCTTTAGGATTTTTAAAGTCTTTTAGCAAAACAAGCCAAAAACAAAAAAAATATTCTATTGTAAGTGGATGATCAATGCTCAGCTGGTTTTCCACAAACATATGTAAGAACCTATTTCTTTCGTAATCAAACATTGTTCATGTTGTGTTTTTCATAGACCCACCATATTGGCATTCCTTCCTTTGTTGTGACATTGTGTTTCCTTGGAAATATTATCATGTGACTTTGCATTTCTTTGGAAATATTTCATTGTATATTGTCATAAAATGTGGTGCCCTTTGAACTGTTTTATTTGTGACATCTATATAAACTTGTATGTCATCTGATTGAAGAATTGGTAGAAATTATATGTGCTCACAGAAACACATCTTGACTCAAAAAGAGAAGAATCTCAAATACAAATGTACAAACAAAATGAGCTTGTGATTTCTTATACATGTAAGTTAAAATGTCCCAATTCCATATAGTATATGATATAGAGTAAACAATAAAATATTGATATTGATTTTGTAGTTATCAAAAGTGTGGTGAATAATAATGATCCTCAGATAGAAATGTAAGAGGAAGAATTGGTCTGGTTCAGCATACAAGACATGTATCTTAAATAACAATCTTTTTAAATGGATGCACCCAGTCAGGACCATTGCAACTGTTAGCAACTTAATTTTTTATCTTGTGTTCAATGACCCATTTAGCTAACTTTGCTGCTACCCTGATAAACTTGCATTTAGATTACTGCAAAAATGCTAGTTTATCAAACAAACTCACTTTTACATTCATGACATTTACTGTGCCAATTTGATACTTTTTGTACCAGGTAAAAACTTACCTCAGAACATTTTTTTTGTAATATTTAGTTATATCACATAAATCAACAATTTAATTTAATAAGGTACAAACCAGATTGAACTTCTGAAAGTTTGTCTACAAGATTCTTTATGTTGAAATAATCCTCCAACTCTTTTGGTCCACTTGGATTGATTGGGTTTGAACATACTGCAATTATAACAAAAACTCAATCTGTAAACATTTAGAATAACATGCTGTTGTTCTTGTTTGAAATATTCTACATCATCTATTTCTTATCACTTCTTAATGTTGGAAAGTTTTTCTGTTTCATTATGGAATCCCTTTTCTATGATTATTGACATACACTCTCAAATACAGTTTTAAAAGTCAAGTTTTGACCAGATCAAAAATGTCCAGATTTCATCAAATTGGTTAACTTTACATTCTACAGAAAACTCAACTGAAATCTCCTCAGCTGGACATTGTTAAGTAAACATTTATATGCTATATAAAGGTTACATATATAAAAATATTTACCAAACATTTTAATAACTGAAACTACATCTTATACTTTATTTTAAGAAAGGATATGGAGTAAATGAACACGAAACCACAACACATATATTAACTCTAACTGCAATTAATTTTTATGAGCTGTATGGCCATTTCGAAAATTTATTCCTCATCAGCAGCACTAGGACCCAAACATAGGAAATCCACAATTTCAAAAAATTTTCATTTGTATACTACCTTCTAAAAGCTGTTTAACCTTTTCCATAACATCTTTCTTTTCAACTTTTGACATTTCCTTTACACTTGTAGACTCAGCAGCTGCTGGGGACTTTTCTTTGTTCTTCTTACTTTTTCTGCCCATCTTGATATCTTTTGATAGAAAACATGCAAATAGAAAATAATAAAGGCTAAACATATCAAGCCCTGTCATTTTAGGCCCAATAAGGATAGTCAATTGCTCTGAACACATGCAGCCCATGGTGGACTGACAAAGTTTTTTGACACATGCGGCCTTTGGTGGTCTTTAATTCTACCCACATTTTACGAGGAATTTTTTCGAAAGCAGACCAAAAATAAATTACATTTTAACAAAAATATTACCCCTTTTGGCCCTAATTAAGAATATATGCGACATTTTTGTATTGAATTACCTATTTTCGTATATTGTTAGTTATCTCCCATTTGCAGAGTTATCTTCTCTTTCCAGAAGGTATTTTATACTAGTTGATGAGTGGAAAAATAAGTTTTTTTGCATTTATTTTTTAATTTGTCAAAAGATATCAAAATGTAAAATATGATTATTTTGAAAAAGGTATATAACATGTTTTCCTGAGATTATAGGGTCTGCTGAGCCCTCTGAATAATACGCTCCCGAAGGGAGCGATAATGGTAGAAATGTCAATATTCTAGTTGTACTATGGACTTAATTTTCCTTCAACGTCCGGTAAACCACGCGCGGTTTCCCAAACTTTCTGCGTCTTTTTAACGCTTTTTTCTTTGAAAATTCCTGACGTCATTAAGCGCACACAGGACCCACAAGAAAAGCTACTTTGTTTTTATTTTCGAATAAGAATTTGTTTCAATAAATTGCCCAATAAACATTTGAAAACTTATTTTAGCTTGTAAAATATTTAAGGATACGTTCAAACTTCGGGAGCGTCACAGGTATAACCTGCATCATATTAAAAAAAAAATTAAAACCTTATTTTTCCCATTCATTGCAATGTAATATTCCTACCATAATGGAGGACAACTCTTGTAAATGGGAGATAACTCACTATTTACGAAAATAGGGAATACCTGACACAACTTAATATGCACATTTTTTTTCAAAATTGGACCAGAAATAAAAAAAAAAATGCATGTTTTCCCTTTTGGGCCCCTAATTTCTAAAGGAATAATGGAGGACCCCCAAAATCAATCCCATCGATCCTTTAATGCACAGGCACTTGTTTCTATCAAAAATGGGGGACGAGAACATAAATATAAAAGCTCTTTATTTTATATATACTCGACCCTATTATTGAAAGAAACAAGTGCCTGTGTTTTAATGGTTAGGAATATTTCTGTAAAATTTCATTGCTTTCGGATTACTAGAACTTAAGTTATTGGGTATACACTAAAGTCAACAGACACAGACGACGACAGAACCATACCATTTATACATCCGCAAATTTTTTGTGGTCGTATAAAAATTAGCTTTGATAAAGCCTTCTACAAAAATTGAAATAGCAGAACACATGAGAGTTTATTATGTATCCCAATTATTGACATTACCTCTTAGCAATTGAAAAAAGAAGAGTTTTATTTACATATTTCCAACTTGATTTGATTTAAGAAGATGACAGATAAATACCCTCCCGATGGAAGTGATAATGGTAGAAATATCAATATTTTAGTTGTACTATGAGCTAAATTTTCCTTCAACATCCGGTTTAGCACGCACTTGTTTTCCCGAACTTACGGCGTCTTTTTAACGTTTTATCATTGAAAATTTTAGACGTCATTAAACGCTCACGTAACCCACAAGAAAAGCTAGTTTGTTTTTATTTTCGAACAAAAAAAAAATTAATTGAAACTTCTGGAGCGTAACAGGTTTTACCTGCCTCATATTATACGCTCCCGAAGGGGTTGATAATGGGCTCAATTTTCCTTCAACGTCCGGTAAATCACGCGCGGTTTCACGGACTTTCTGCGTCTTTTTAACGCTTTTTTCTATGAAAATTCCTGACGTCATTAAGCGCACAAAGGACCAACAAGAAAAGCTACTTTGTTTTTATTTTCGAATAAGAATTTGTTTCAATTAATTGCCCAATAAACATTTGAAAACTTATTTTAGCTTGTAAAATATTTAAGGATATATACGTTCAAACTTCGGGAGCGCCACAGGTTTAACCTGCATCATATCAAATTAAAAAATTGTAAATACTAAAATTTATTTCAAAAAATGAAATGTAACTCTTTTAGCATGCGCCAGAACCTAATCCTCAACTTGTTGATGGTGTTTCTGTACTAGAGAAGAGAGAAGAATTTCACTTTTTGACAAAAAGGTTTAAAAGGTGTCTTGGTAAATACAAAAAGGATACACAGTAATGAAAAATGCCTTTCAATACAAATTTGGCAGGAATTAGAATTTGTTAGAATGGATAAAATTATTCATTTCACCTTTGTATATTTTCTTTTTCAGCTAAAAGTATTGAATTTCAGCAACAAGCACTTGTCATATATGAACTTCCGGTGTGGTCTACGTCAGCAATAAATGATGTTGTAAAATTTTAAAGAAAAGTAGTTCTCTTTTAAAATATATTTATTTAATAATTGATTTGATTAAACCATCAATAGATATCAAGATAGGAAGCATTTAGTAAAACATTTTGAAAATAGAGTCTAAAGATAAAAAAAGAAAAATATTACGACTTATCGAAATTCGTCAAAAGTCGGCGAGCAGAATTTCACATTTTTCAGAAAAAAAATCATAGTTTTTGATAAAATGTAAGTTTGGTTGGTAATGTATAGTATATACATGTATAGATAGATGCTTGCCTCAAATACATCATGTTTTTTTTTCATTTTAATTTAAAGAGTATTGTATGTCCAGATTGTGAATCGCACCACAGGGGCTAAAATAAAAATCCCCCTATATACCTTTCACAAGGGAGGACATACTTCAGATAGGCCCTCGCTTCAGAGACAATTTTACCGGTTCAAATAATGAATGATGATCAACGGGCGTCATAATATTGTAAAATAATCATGTTTCTTTTAGTAAGCACTAGCCTTTATGTTGTAACAGGTTGGGAATACCCCCAATACCCGGATCGCGAGTTACAAAATAGCCGCCATTTTACCTCGATTTTACTGGAAAACTTGTACCTACTCTGTGATAAATAAAACAGGAACAACTTTTCTTTTCTCTCCAATCCCTTGGAAATGTTTGTTTTTATATTCCTTTAATAATTACAATTTGATGAACAAAATTTTTTATTCAATTTTCTTTCAAATTTTCCTAAAATAAATCGGTAAACATGTTGCTTCCATTGCTCCCAATGTTCTGACGTCAGATCTTACCTCAGTTGACCTTTGACATTTGGACATTCTAATATCCGGAATGTTCCGGAATGGATTAACTCACGATTGGTCTATTGGGATATATTAACCCAATGGGGATAAGTGAAGTTATCCCAATTGGGATAAATGACCAGTTTTTCAAGCATTATTAATATTTTGAAATGGAGTTTTGGTGCATCACAAATCATGAACAATTGAAAAGTTTATAATTTCAGGGATATGAAGATGTATTGCAATAGTGTGTGTGATGCTGCGTTTTTGTGACAATTCATTTTAGTAATTGTAGCATCATTCAGTTAATATTGCTACAATCTTACAAAGTCGGACAAACTCTGGAATAATATTAAAAACGAAAGAATATGGAATATGTGCCAGAAAGACAGGATCCACATATTAAAATGGTTTTGATAAATGTACAACAGCAAAATTTCACTGCGTGTGAAGCGCTTTTCTGGATTAACCTTCATTGATTGCATTACATGATTGCATTACATGACAAAACTTGATACTAAAATATGCGAAAGATTAAATCTTCAGTTCTAGTTGTTATGTTTTCACAGAAAATGTTCAGTGGAAAATGTCAAATATTCTGTTGTTTTTTTTCAATATTTTTTACCCTGGTCAAAGAAAGATAACTGCAACTGAAAATAATTATTTGATTGTCAGAATTTTTTCTGAGATTCAAAAATATAATTCAAATCTATGCAAGTTCCAAAAATATTTGAAATTGCATTAACTACAGAGGGAACATACGTTATTGTACAAAAAGACATACAAAAGAACTTTTAACAATATTAAAATGTTGTTGATTCACATTAAAAACAACTATACTCCGGGTCACCCTCTCTGTGATCACGATGTTTTTGAGATTTTGTAAACATTTCACAAAACATACCTTAAAAATAATGTCCATCTTTTAAAACACGGCCGTCCAAGACGGTCCAACATAGTTATAGTGATAGAAAACCTTATATGTCGGCACACGAACACTTTATTTACATGTCTACGAGAGATTTCTATAGTTAAGACGCCATCTTGTTTTGGTCCTCAAAGGGGTCGGGATCTATTATTATTTCGAGTTAACGTCACCAAATTCCGCGTGACGTTTGGAACGGCGGCTAAAGGGACGTTACTCTTGTTGAATTTGGTGTTAAAATATCGAGACTTTCAACGTAAAAATAGGAATATCTCATACAAAACACAATTTTTTTCGCAAAACATGATGTTTTTGAATCCCTTGATGGATTTTGATTATTTTTAGCGGGGAGGGGGGTTAAGGATTCTATCATCTTGACAATAGTAACTAATTCTAGCCCTAGCGTATTTTTCTCTTTTCCCAAACGACAGGAATAAAATAGATCCTAAAGTCGTTCAACTTTTATTTTAACTGTTCTTTATTGGTTATACAATGATAGACTGTAGTCAATGATTCCCAAAATATTGCAAACAGAGTTGTTCCTTTGATAAACTCGCCGCGCTGTTTTTTCTCCCATGGCAACATGAACAAAATATTGATATATATAGAGGCATGTCCCTGTAGCTCGCCAGTTGGAACCATGAAGTAATTCAATAAAAACAACAAGCGATTTTAAAATTTTACCGATAACCGGAAATTTTAATGAAACATTATTTAATTGCATCGTTTAAAGACATCGTTATCCTCAGAGGAGAGTGAAATTTGTTCCTAAAAGAATAAATGCAAATTAATCTAATATTTATTCAAACCCAACACATGCTTTCCTTGCTCAAGTAAATTGTCTCGAATGTCATCAGATCCCGAGTGTTATAAACGATAATTCGTATGGATTCGAACTTTTTTGGGTACGGGTGCTGATGATGGAGTAAATGAACTCTTGAAACCTGCGTACATCATTACCAAAGTTGTCGGTTTTTTTTTATTTTGGAAATATTTTTTTATGTTCGGAATATATTTTAAAATCGAGTTAGTTAACATGGATGCGTATCACAAGACAAAACATGCTTGAGTGATGTCAAAAACTATACTGAACAGAGACAGAATCAACAGCTACGCAAACTATACCAAAATCGTTTCAGAAAGGCAAGTAGTTCATGTTTGTTGCAACACAGATGCGCCCGGGCTGTATGTTATTCAGTCGGTCAATTACCAGCACTGCCAGGTCGGTGGTTTGAACTTTCCTTAACCGATAAAACTGACTGCCATGAATTGCCTCATAATGCGCATTGAAAATGAATGTTAAAAAAATGATTTTTTCTACAGATTGTGGTTTTGTAATATGCTGTCTATTAACTTCTCAGATTTATTCTCTCTCTGTTATATTTCTTGACTGCGACGAAAAGTCAGTAAGATATCACTTCTAAGTACGATATATGTGACGCTGTGAATGGTGTTACTATCGGACCACGGAGTATTACCGACTCAAGTTTACCGCTGGCAAACGGAAGACAGTCCAAACGATTTAACGGGTATATGGTTTTTGATAATGATAGTTGCTGAGAAAACTGGAACGCAAATTTCTTCCCCGTCCGCCAGAGATTCACCATTTTATAACCCGGATTTTTCACTCCTTGAATTCCGACCAAAAACACATGTATGTGAAAAGTCTAGCCCATTTCTCATATATATGTGCATCTTTTGAGATTGAACAGGAGTGCAATTAAACGATAATAGTATATGAAATAAACCTTAGTGATTACGCTCACATACCCCGATATTATCCTCAAGGTATAAAGATTTTAAGATAAAAAGTTTATGATAATATGCACAAATATATATGGTTTACATCTTGCATACCAAGTTTCGTCAAATTACATTCAAAGTTTCAGTCAGAGGACTTGCGTCCACAAGATGTTGAATCAGGATTTTCCGCCGCTAATTTCATAGTTCAAAGAGCCGTAACTTACACCAAAATTGGCAATAAAAATTCCTGGAAATGTTCACAACAGTAAACTACATGATGTTTATCTTGCATACCAAGTTTCGTTAACTTCTGTTTAGTAGTTTCATCAGAGTTGTGTTCACCAACTATGATCACAGACGGACTGACTAACCATTCAAAAACATCATACCTTCCACAACGAAGTTGCATTCTTTGCATTGGGCATTATGATAAAAAAAAATACTAATTCATATGTGTATGTGGAATCTAGTTTGCTGATACTTTGGGTTATTGTTCTACTGCTGTTACCATTCCAAGTGATTGTTACCTCATTTGGGGGGTACTTTCAACGGCATTCATATTGGTCAACTATTAATTCTTACCAAGTTACTTACCAAATAACTTATTGTTGACCAAACACCATTCTGATTCCTCATAAATGAACAAACCGGGACCTCAATTTTCCTAAAAATCTGAGTTTCAAATCAAGAACTGAGCAAATACCTACACTTTATTAGACTCAATAAATGATCAGACTTTTTTATTCTGAGACCTTGTCACAAATATCGATTATATATACATTGTATGCAGATATCCTATATCTAAGTAAGCACCAATTAATATCATATGTACATGTACATATTATACATGTTCATGTGCATTGTATGCACAAACAAAACTTCTTTTAGGACCAATTTTAGTGAAAAATGACAACACAATAACTGAACAAATAATAATTGAGACCAGGTAAAAGACACACAGGTGTTAAATATATGAGGAATGAAACCACAATGGTCCTGACCTTGTGAGATAAACCAGTTAAAGAGTTTTAGTAACACTTGACGTATTTTGCAAACTAAGTGACTTCCATTAAAATTAAACACAATATATGCTCTACATCTTTTTATGTCATCCTCATCTAGCTCATTTTTATTGAATAGTGGAAAAATATGAAATGCTGATCAAAAATATGTAACTTATAACCATACATGTACATTACATTGTACAATATTACACGTAAATGATCAAGACTATCTTCTGTTGAGTAAATTAATAATGTGTAAGAGTTATCTTTCTTTGCTTATAATTTTATTTAATGTCTGCATGAATAGAAAAAAATGTCAAACATGGCTTGCGCTGGTTTAGCATTATTTGCTTCTGTATACTTTTTTTGGTAAGAGGGCTTCATAACTGGTGCATTTTTGCTGGTAAGCAAGTTTTTTATTCCAAATACTCCATTCATTCTGAAAAGAAACAAATAAACTAAAATTAAAAAAAGCAATTTATAAAGATACATACTGTAGTATACTAAGTATGTACACATACATGTACATGTACCTGTAAAAAACATTACATGTAAATCAAATAATAAAAAACAAGGAATCTGTGCGTTTCTGCTCACTCAGTTTACCCCCAGCTTCCCCCAAAATTGACAACCTTGATAAACGGGAAGTAGATGTCCGACTGACCTTATTTGGATATTCATGATAAAAGACATCATACTGAAACCATATACCAAAATTCAAGTCACTGTGATATACATGTATATAGCTGCAGAGAAAAATGTTACGAAATTTTTTAACATTTGACCAGTATTGTTGAAAATTGACTGAGTAGGTAAACAGGAATAAGATACATGTATCTGACAGACCTAATAATTTTGATACTTGCAATAAAGGACTTCAGACAGGTAAGAGGAAACACACATATTTTTTTTGTTTGGCCTTTATTTGATTTAATTTCTTTAGTATCTAAATACATGAATACATGTACATGCTTTGCATGAATTTCATCATGATCTTTCCTTTAATACATTATGTTTTTAATTGAAATATGTATGATAATCAAGAAAAATCTTATTACATTAGACTATAGTTTACAATCATGTATATATTATTACATGTTATAATAATTGAAAATACATGCTTAAACTAAATCATGTTGTTAATCATGTTAATGTTAAAGAAACAAAACTCAAAAGATATTATCTTACTTGCAATGTCAAAATGTATTCAGCATGTTCAGTGTGAGCATGGTGAGGTTGGATGTCTTTTCTTCCTGCTGCAAAAAAAATGAGAACAACTGTATATTTTTAACTTTATCATTATGCCAATGTTAATTCATAAACATAAATTGATAAATTTCAAATTTCAATTTACAAATGTTATGAGATTATTTTTTTTCAAAAATTAAGCGTCAAGCTTCTCTATTTAACATTAATTTTGTATATGTGATGTTTATTTCCCTTGTACCATGTACATGTATGTACCTGTAGATATGTGAATCATTGTGTCAAATTCATGCTAAGACTACATGGATGGGTTAATTTGTATGTCTGTATCAATGATTAAAAAAAATAATCTGCCCACCCGCCCCATATTTTAGTAAATTTGGATGAGAATCTAGGAATAATTTTACCATGGCCAAAGGCAAAGGATACCCCACTTGTCAACTCAGAAAACAGAAAGTAGAAACATGACTGACCTAGAAAGAGGAGGCACTTACATGTGCCTGTATCACTCAACTGTGAAACAAATTAGATATCAATACCTTCAGCAGAAGCATAGACACCTGTTGCATGTACCAAAAATTGTCATTTTTTTTAATTAATTACAATGTACCTTAATTTGATAAAGTCACCTCAGAAACAGGAAGTAGATAAGCAACTGACATGGAAAAGGGATGGACAGGACAACTCATCATTTTCAAGGTTGGGTATAAAATACATGTAGATATACATGAACATGTACAATGTAGGAAAATTATTATTTTAAAAAAAGCAATATTCAAAAACAAAATAATGTAAATGAAAAAGTTAAAATAATTAAAAATTATGAAAAAAATATTTCTATTTGACTTGCATGGACCATTGGGAAAGGCAAAGAAACTTTGCATTGTGTGCCTAATATAAAATGTGTTGATTGAGGCTCTATGTCATATTTTTATCTTATTTTTATTTCACTTCTTGAAAAAGTGTTATAAATGAAATGTTCAACAAATCTTTACTAAAATCACAACTGTAGGTAATTACGAAGGAAATCATTATTGCTCTAGGAACATCAATTTTTTTTTTGCTTCAAACTTTTATGCCCTATACACATTTTAGTACCAAAGTAGGGGGCATATACACATTTACATGTAGTGTTCCGGTCTGTTTTTCTGTCCATCCTAAATGTTGCGAGATGGGGCATTATTTCTTTTTTTTTTCAAAAGTCTGCATGACAAAAAATGTTTGCCTAAAACATAGACCTGTATATTAAATATATAAATAAATATTTGTATATAGGTCTTTGCCTAAAATAATACCTTACTGTACAGCAAAAATAAGTAAAATGATAATAATCATGACAATAATAAGAAAGAAAGACAATTTTGACCAATAATCTCAGACAAGTACATGTAAATTAGTAAAAGTCACAAAATTGAGACAATAAACAACTTGAACTTAATAACAAGGAAATGTGTCTAGATGACACTGATGCCCTGCTGGCAAATAAAATAAAACTGTTATTTTCACAAAATTTGCTAAGTCCAAGGACCGTAATTTAGGTCAAAATCAGTGGACCAGAACGAAACTCAAACTTGACCTGTAACGCATCATGGTAGAATTCACATACCAAAAATCTTTTGAATACAACACGTTATGCAAGGATGTCGAAAAAAGTGCATGGAAAACTAAAGTGTGACAGACGGAGGAACAGACCTAAAAACTATAGGGAATAATAAAGTTACTTGTAGAAGTAAAAAATACATGTATGTTACTGTACTTGTACTAGTAAGGCAAAACAAAACAATTTTTGTGTGTTTAGGAAACCCTTGTCCGACATGTACAAAATGTACCTACAATTTTATGCCTCCCCTAATTTTTTGCCTATTTTAAAACAAAGACCTTCGAAATGCTCCACCATTAGCTATGAAATAATACATGTAGCTCTTGAGGTTGCTTTTTTTGCATTTGGATTTTTTATGCAATCAAAAACATTCATCTTATATTACCTAAACTGAATTTTCAAACACACATTTTTTGTTGGATCCCTTCATGTCTGACAATTAGCTGTATAAAATTTGCAAGTTATAAGTAATACACTGTACATTTTGTTCTATTTTAGGTCTTCAAATTACCCTGTTTTGTTTATTTAAAAAACCTACATGTATCATGCACATGCATGTACTTCAAAGCAACAATTTTACTTTTTAAAGTTTTGTAAGACACAAACAATGTATTTTCAAAGATTGGCTAATCTGTAACATAAGTAACGGGTAAATTGGGTTGTAATTAGGACTCCGACAATCAATGTATCATGTTGACATCTTGCAATATTGGCACACTTACATATGTGTATAATTTGAATCAGCATTGAATTTCGTGTGTGGCATTCCACACGGTACATGTACACAGTCACACAATATTCCTAGCTACAACTACTCTTTTGTTTTAAATATACAATGATACGATGATCAATTCGTGATAAACACATAATAATGATAAATCTTCTATCGAATGAATGACCACTTTTGTGTGAATGACCCACAAACTTGCTACAAGTCACCTCGAGTAACATGTTTTATGGCCTTTTATGGAAGCAAATCGGGTCGGCAAAAACGAAAATAAGAACGTTTTTGCAACGATTCAAACCTCTTAAAGAAGTTGTACATTTAATAACATTTATCAAAACATTATTTTCCTTACCTGTGGATCCACGTGTTTCATCCATGTCAATCGCGCCATTCCATTCATTAATTTAATGCGCGAAAATCTGGCCGTCAAATGGAATAATTTGATTGGTTTCCGACAATTTACGGATCTTCCCGATCATGTGATTGACAAGTGAAAACAGAATTGCTCCCCACTGTTGCTAGGCGCTAAGTAATGGCGATTTCCACAATGTTAATTCCCCGTAAGGATTTAGAAATGGGCGGAGCCTCAATCTCGGTGAACCATTTACATTGTAAACAATGCGAAACGCTTGGATAATACTAAAACTAATGTCCTGGGTAGGTTTTATGACTTTTTTACAACTATTAAAAAAAATTCCAATATTTTTGTACAAACACGGAAGGGTGACCCAGAGTATAACTTTTTAGACAAAAATTATGATCTGTGCTTAAAATGCAGCATCCCTTATGTAATCCATGTATATTGTAATGAAGCATTTACATCTGGGTATAATCTCTCACATGCATTTTTATGCACCATTCAGCCAGTAAATTTTAATATCTAAAAAACCTGTCTTTTATCCCAGTCCATTTATCCCAATTGGGGTTATTCTCAACCTGTTTAATCCCGTCGGAAACCCCAATATTGAAACAATATTCAGATAATTTCATCCAATGGACAACTCCTTGGCTTCCTTAATCGCTTTTGTGCCGTTTGATTGCTCTCAGACTCTTTCCAATCTTAAACATAGAGGTGGAGGGGACAGAAGCGCCATTATGTACAAACTTCAATGAGGTTCGAAAAACCATTGTCTAATTTTACCGCTTCTGTCCCCTCCACCTATCTGAAGTATGTCCTCCCTTGTGAAAGGGTATATAGGGAGATTTTTATAATTTTTTACTGTACACAAGCCCCTGTGATCACACGACCACAACTTATTTTCAAGTATACGTAGCAGGAATCGATTGTATAAGTAATATGGTATAGGTTTAACCTGTGATGCTCCTTAAGTTAATATGAGGAAGCTTTAACCTGTGATGCTCCCAAAGTTAATATGAGGCATGTTTAACCTGTGATGCTCCCAAAGTTAATATGAGCATGTTTAACCTTAGCTACAATAATGTAGCTCCTTTGACATCATTGATTGGGCGGAGCTACAATGCTGTCCCATTGCTCGTAACGGAGCAAGGCCGAAAGCGAAATCACATTGGCGCAATTCAATCAATCAGGTGTCAAATTTTGTACAATAATATTGCTAATAGTATTAAAATGACAAATCTAGTTAAGATTTCTGACATTTTTTGCAATTACAGACTTTCGCGAAAATATCAATTGTTGAAGTCACTTGATCCTGAACTTTATGATAAAGTTCAGGATCAGAATATTGAAAATGTGGTTTTTCTAACAAATTAAGTTACCTATGGCTTTTTATAAAACATTTTATTGGCCCAATATTATTCAGAGTGTTATTGGTTATTTCGAACCATCTTAAAGCCATGGTTGAGTTGGACAAAGAAGTTTGATTTGCTCCATTACGAGTAACGGGACCGCATTGTAGCTCCGCCGATTCAAATATGTCAAAGGAGCTACATTATTGTAGCTAGTTTTTACCTGTGATGCTCCCGAAGTTAAAACATATCAACTAAATATTTACACGCTAAAATTAATTTTAAAAACGTTTAAATGCAATGAATTTGTAACAATATCATGTTCGAAAACAAAACCAAACAAGCTTTTCTTGTGTGTCACTTTTACACTAAATGCGGTATGAAATTTCATTGGATAAAGCGTAAAAAAGATGCCAAAAGTTTGGGAAAACATTCGTGCAAAACCAGACGTTGAAGGAAAATTCAGCTCATAGTACAACAAAAATATTGACATTTCTACCATTATATCTCCCAAAGTATAATGTATCTATAAATTAGATGGGGCACAATATAAACATTCAGCCTTATACAATAAATACCAACACTCAGTTGACAATGGTGCTTCAAAAGATTGGAGAAAATATAGAAAATATCATAAGCAGAAAGTTGCTGTGTGCTAAGTGATGTAAGAAATTTTCAAAGAAAAAAAGTGTTAAAAAGAAACTCATACATCTGGAAAACAAGAGTGCTAAACCCAACATTGAAGGAAAATTCAGCTCAAAGTACCACAAAAATATACAAAGCTTTTTTTCTTTAGATGTCATATTATCATTTCTTGTTTCAGTAAACTTTAAGAATGCCTTGTTGGTACTTTGATAAGAAAGAGATCCGGAATACACCGTCATTAAGAGATGGGATTGACCCAGGAACAGAGGCAAGATATAGAAGAGAAGGAGCTAGATTTATTATAGATGCTGGAACAAAAATGGGACTGTATCCTTTAAGACAAAATCCTATTTTACTGTAATGTAAAAGTTTGAATGTGAATAGGCCATGGCAGAGAATACATGTATACTTAATTTTGTTTTGTCACATTGACTAATTTTTAAAGAAAAAAAAAGCTCTAAAATTGCAAAAAATCTATAAATTTCATCAAATCATATGATTTCTAGGCAAGTTTTCTCCAAGCTGCTGAATATTTTGAACCAAGTTTTTGCTATTTCTTAAATAACAGCATTTCAAAACATATTTGGCAGTAATTACAGAAAGTTTACTCAGAGTTGAAATTTTAGGCGAATTTTGGTTCTAACCGTTCTTCTCCTTTTGAAATAAATCATTTAATTGTATCTTCTTTATAAAAAGAAAATTAAACAAGAATATGTCCAAAACACATAATGCCCCATCTCGCAACATTTATTTTTTTCCACAATCACTAAAGCATCAACATGGTTACTATTAAAGCACTTTTTAGTTAGAAGGAATGGACTTTAACTTAACCATTCTTCTTTAGCTATAAGTGGTCATTCATGCGGAAAATATAGGTCCACTGCCAGCATCCGAAGCATGTATTGTGCTAAGCATCACTAGGTGCACATACCATACCAATATGGTTGATGTAGCACTTGTCAGTTAGAGGGAATGGACTTTAACCATTTTTCTGTACATGATCATTCATGCAGAAAATATAGGTCACATCCAGCATCCGAAGCATGCAATGTTCTTATCATCACTAGATGCACCTACCATACCAATATGATTGATGTGGCATTTGTCATTGTCAGTAAGTGCAAATTTGGAAATATGGGATTTGGGACGGACATCCGAACGGAAGGACTGACGAACAGACCCGAACACTATATGCGCAGCCCCTCTACTTTCGTAGATGGGGCATAAAAATAAAACATATAAACAGTTAATCTATAGATTGGTTATGAAATTACTAGTAATAATATATAGAATAACCCTTAACAGTATAACAGGAGATTTGACACATGTGCTACAGGAGTGGTATACTTCCACAGATTTTACTTGTTTCACTCATTTAAAGATTTTCATAGATACGTAAGTATGTTTCCACTTTGTGCTTTCGACCATTGTATCTAGAACAATTGATAGATTTACATTTGTAATTGACAATAAAAAAACCTGCACACAATTTATGGAAACCATGATGACAAGCCATGTTTTGAAATATCCAATAAATCTTGGACAACCTTTATAGTTACATCAACATTTAAACCAGCAAAGTCATAATATGTTTAGTGCACAATAAAGATGTCAAAATATTTGCAATTTTGCACTGCAGTGCATCAGTGTGCATGTCCCAAGAATACATCAAAAAAGCACCTCTAAATTAGAACCAAATTTTTCATTCAAGGATATAGGACATAGTGTGCAGTGTTACACTCAGAAAAAATATTATAAACATATTAAGCAACTAGTGTTAAAATTTCAAACAAACCATGGGGCTATAAATTATTTCTTAATTAAGAAACAAAGGAAAATGAATAGATGTACTCATCATTTAAATTCTTTTAAAGATTACAAACAATATACCAGTCTGTCTCCAATTTTTTTCTCAATTTACAGATGTTCTTTTAAGCTCACCTGGACCTTCGGTCCAGGTGAGCTATTACCATCACTTGGCGTCCGTCGTCGTCGTCTGTCGTCGTCGTCGTCTGTCGTCGTCGTCTGTTAACAATTTTTCAAAAATCTTCTCCTCTGAAACTACTGAACAGAATTTAATGAAACTTGGTACGAATGATCCTTAGGGTGTCCTGCACCAAACTTGTGTTTCAATTTTTGATCCGTCAAAAAACATGGCCACCGTTACTAAAAATAGACCAGGGGGGTCAGACTACTGTTTTTGGCTTGTAAATCAAAAAGTATAAGAGATAGATGAAATCTAATGCCACGCTACTGCTTCAGCATCAAAAGTTCTACTAATGTCTCCATTTGGTTGAAGTTGTCAGATGATCCCTTATAGGAGTTACAGCCCCTTAAAGGTGAAAAATAGCTTTTTTGCATGTTTTTGGCCTATAGAATGAAAACTATTGTAGATAGAGAAAAGCTGTT
This sequence comes from Arcuatula senhousia, assembly GCA_963971305.1. Lineage (NCBI taxonomy): Eukaryota > Metazoa > Mollusca > Bivalvia > Mytilida > Mytilidae > Arcuatula > Arcuatula senhousia. The sequence continues at coordinate 56,467,794 of OZ020304.1, forward strand.
GCTTGCTTAAATGTTCAGCTCATTTAGCTCTACAAAAGTTTCCATAGGGTCAGAGTTGTCAGATGACCCCTTGTAGGGGTTACAGCCCCTTAAAGGCGAAAAATAGTGTTTTTGGCCTAAAGAATGAAAACTATTGCAGATAGAGAAAAGCTGTTGCATGCTAAAACGTTCAGCTCATTTAGCTCTACAAAAGTCTCCATGGGGTTGAAGTTGGCAGATGACCCTTTATAGGGGTTAAAGCCCCTTAAAGGTGAAAAATAGGGTTTTTGCATGTTTTTGGCCTATAGAATGAAAACTATTGTAGATAGAGAAAAGCTGTTGCTTGCTTAAATGTTCAGCTCATTTAGCTCTACAAAAGTCTCAATAAGGTCAAAGTTGTCAGATGACCCCTTATAGGAGTTACAGCCCTTTAAAGGCGAAAAATAGTGTTTTTGGCCTTAAAATTGAAAACTATTGTAAATAGAGAAAAGCTGTTGCTTGCTTAAATGTTCAGCTCATTTAGCTCTACCATAGTCTCCATAAAGTCAAAGTTGTCAGATGACACCCTATAGGGGTTACAGCTCCTTAAAGGTGAAAAATAGTGTTTTTGGCCTATAGAATGAAATTATTGCAGATAGAGAAAAGCTGTTGCTTGCTAAAATGTTCAGCTCATTAAGCTCTACAAAAGTCTTCATAGGGTCAAAGTTGTTGGATGACCCCTTATAGGGGTTACAGCCCCTTAAAGGCAAAAATAGTGTTTTTGGCTTAAAGAATGAAAACTATTGCAGATAGAGAAAAGCTGTTGCTTGCTTAAATGGTCAGCTCATTTAGCTCTACAAAAGTCTCCATAGGGTTGAAGTTGTCTGATAACCCCTTATAGGGGTTACAGCCCCTTTGTGTTTTTTGATTATTTAGAATGAAAGCAATTGCAAATAGAGAAAAGATTTTTCATGCTTATAAACATTCAGCTCATTTAGCTATACAAAAGTCTTCATAGGGTTGACATCAAGACCAGGTGAGCGATTCAGGCTCCTGGGAGCCTCTTGTTTTATATTTAACAAAATCTTTTTTCTTTTATTTCCAGATCACAGCTGCAGGTTGTTTATTTTTAGCTGGCAAAGTAGAAGAGACACCAAAGAAATGTAAAGACATTGTAAAGATTGCACATTCCCTTCTCTCACCTCAGATTATGTCAGTGTTCGGGCAAGACCCTAAGGTAATAAAAAATGAATAAAGGTAGATTTTTTTTTCTGAGAATCGAATGGGAAGTTGTTATCAACCCATCCAAATGTAACAGTATCTGATTAAGAAATGTGATCAAGATGCTTATTTCTTTAAAATGTGTAACATCTCATGTAAAAACTTCTCTATTAAAAAAGAAATAGCATTACAACAGATTAGAATGATAAAACTTACATGAACAGTCCATATCAAACAACAAAGAGCAAGTTCAGGAAAAGTAAAAAGAAATCAATCAATTGAAATAAATACATTCTGACCCTCTGAAATTTTACAATTTGGAGTACATGTATCCTCAGAATAGTGTACACTACTGTATAAACATGCATTTATGTTACCATTTTAATGCTTCACCTACAAAAATAGAGGGCATATAGTGTTAGCATCAGTTCCTTCTCCGTCCAAAAACTGGTTTCAGGTTGAAATCATTTTCCATGTTTCTAGTTGGGGCATCTTATCTTTGGACAAATTTTTGTTAGAAAAGTGAAAAAAAATAAACCAAATAAATTAATAACAGCTAATGACAGTCACATAAAATAGCCAGAACATGATGTTTTACCACCTCACTTAATCAGCTTTGTGATCTCAATCCACACCATTCATCAGTTACTGGACTAGCAACAATAAAAAGTAAACAAAGTATGGATAAAAATTCTGAAAGGTAGCAAAATTAAAATAATAGTTTTTTTTCTTACAGGAAGAAATAATGACTTTAGAGAGAATTTTGTTACAGACCATTAAGTTTGATTTACAAGTAGATCATCCATATGCTGCTTTACTCAAGTTTGCCAAGCAAGTGAAAGGTAAGTCTAACATTTCCAAAAACTTTGTTATGTTTATCACCACAAAATTATACATAGTTAAAGTAGAAAAAAATGTGAACATAGTTCAAAAATAAATACCGCTAGTCTAGCTTAAAAAAAACCAATCGGATAAAATTTTAAAATATGAGATGCACATCTACATTATCTAATACAGATTCACTGAAAATTTAATGAATATCTACCATGGCATTTAGTAGGAGTAGCAGGTACATGTGTAAATATATCAATACAAAAAAACTTAATGAAAAGAAATACTCTAAGAACTGCCCATTATTATTCACCCACTGTGTATGAAGTGGGAAAGACAGAGGGGGGATATAAAAAAAACATTTGCTGTTGTCGAAACAGCGAAATAATTCAATTGGGTTTTCATTAAATCATGCATCAAAACAGCAACATTAGATTTTCAGATAAACTTTCTGGTTATATGGAGAAATAGTATAAGAATCTGTCAAAGTAAAAAAATGGCTAGATTTTGTTAAACAGGAAGTAGGTGAACGACAGACCTGAAATATCAAATCCCACATTATGGGACTGATGCTCTATACCAAGTATCAGGTGGCTGTGATTAGTAGTTGCTGAGTAATAATTTCTTATATATCTTTATATATAAAGTCAAAATATTGTTTTATAGAAGAATTAAAGAAAATAAAAGTAAGCAATTGAATCTCAAGGTCCATAGAAAAGATAAACTAACTATAGATTCACCCTTGCCAGTTAGGCTCTTTTAATCTCAAAAATGTATTAAAATTGTTGCTGTTTTGATAAATTCTATTCAAGTTGAAATATGTGTAAATCTATTTGAAAACAAAAAAGTTAGACATTGGCAGCTATTGTTTTATAAGGTTTAATTTAATAATCTACTCTTGATTGTTTTAGCTGATAAAGAAAAAACACAGAAGCTAGTTCAGATGGCCTGGACATTTATTAATGACAGGTAAGTTTGCTTGATATTATAATGAACAACACAGCAGATCTGAAAATACCCTTTTAGATATAATTTAACATTTGTAATTTTCTCTATATATATAAATTAGTTGGTCCTGATGCAAAATGCATTTATATTTTTCCTGCTTTGAAGGGGTATTTGCAAGAAATACACAGCAAAGTATGATATTTCTGTTTAATAACACAGAATATCAAATAAAACATCAGTTTTGGGATATTTTCAACATAAAAAGTACTGACTGGTAATGATAACATTTTTAGCTCACCTGACCCGAAGGGTCATGTGAGCTATTGTCATCACTTGGGGTCCATCGCCCGTCAATTGTCCGTCTGTCCGTACACTTTTTAAAACGTTAACTCTTCTGACACCATAAGTCCAATTGAACCAAAATTTGGTATGGTTGTTCATTAGCATTCGGTGCTTAGAACTGATGTGGGGATTTTTGATTCGTCGTAAAACGTGGCCTCCGTGGCTAAAAATAGTACATAGGGTCAAAAAGCAGTTTTTTGCAAATAACTCAAAAACGGCTACAGATATCAAAATTCTGGCTAGGTAAAAGTGATCAGCACCTCAAGATCTACCTACCCTGAATTTTTTAAGAAAATCCAACTACCCATGTAGGAGTTATTGCTCTTTTTGTGAATTTTTTTGCAAATTTTGCACCCGTTATAAAGCTCAATATCTTGAAAACTATACAAGATATTTGAGAAATTTAAATTGCATATTGTTTAGCACATCAAGATCTACAAAATATGTAACAGGCTCAACGTTGTAGGACCTTTCTTTTTAGGAGTTATTGCCCTTAGAACGTCAAAATTGAGCATTTTAACAGCATTTTCTCATTACATTGAAAACGTTAACTCCTCTGACACTTTAAGTCCAATTGAAACCAAACTTGGTATAGTTGTTTATTAGCATTTGGCTAAAAATAGAACATAGGGGTAAATGGTAGTTTTTTGCAAATAACTCAAAAATGGTGACAGATTTTAAAATTTTGATTAGAAACAAAAGTGATCAGCACTTTCAGATCTACCTACCCTGATATTTTGAAGAAAATCCAACAACCCATGTAGGAGTTATTGCCCTTTTTGTGGTTTTTTTTGCCAATTTTGCACCTGTTTAGCTCAATATCTTGAAAACTATACAAGATATTTGAGAAATTTAAATTGCATATTGTTAATTACATCAAGATCTACAAAATATGTTCAGGGTCAACGTTGTAGGACCTTTCCTTTGAGAGTTATTGTCCTTAGAACGTCAAAATTGATCTTATTAAAAGCATTTCCTCATTACATTGAAAACATTAACTCCTCCGACACTTGAAGTCCAATTGGAACCAATTTTGGTATTGTTGTTTATTAGCATTAGGTGTTTAGAAATGATGTGGGGATTTTTGATTGGTTGTAAAACATGGCTGCTGTGGCTAAAAATAGAACATAGGGGTAAATGGCATTTTTTTGCTAATAACTCAAAAAGGGTGACAGATTTTTGAATTTTGATTGAGAACAAAAGTGATCAGCACCTTTAGATCCACCATATTGTCCGATGACCCCCTTATTAAACTTATGACCCTTTCAATGTCAAATAGATTTTGCCTATAATAACCTTTACTTCAGGCACATATGTCAGGTGAGCGATTCAGGCTCCTGGGAGCCTCTTGTTTCAAATGCCAGAAGAAGTTCCAAAAATAGATTTGGCAGAACAGAGGAAGGGTAGAAAATTTGCTGAAAAAGTAACCAGCCCTGAATTGAAATTTTACCTGTTTTATTTTCATGAATGCCAGCTATGTTCAAAAGTTACCAGTCTCGAGCTGGCAGGCAGGCTGTTTTAACTCTGACAGAGGGTAAAAACAGGCAAATTCCCATTTAACAGCAAAAATTATGAAAATCTCATACAAATGATGAAATGTGTGAAAAATACTCTAGTAATCAGAAGCTTTTTATGCCCAATCTACAAAAGGAGGGGTTATATAGTGTTGTACGACTTTACCCCCCCATAGAGCTATTCAATTTCAGTACTTTAACGGGTGTTACCGGCCTCTTTTATTATTAGAACTTACACCGCCTGTTTATCTACAGGTCAACTTAGTTCATGCGTACTTTACGAAGTCAAAGTTGTTAAATTTTGATGAAAGGTAGATTTATTCATCATATTAAGGTTTTTAATTTGTAAGACATTTTGCTGATGCATTTTAAGTTAAAATCGTCTCGAAAAAATCCTTGTCCTGAGCGGGGTTTGAACCATCAATCCTTGTCGTACTAGACTTCAATCTTACCCCACGACTACTGAGGACTACATAAAAATTGGTCCTTTAAATATATATGAACACCAACTATTACGACAATCAATTCATATATTGAATAAATTGGACCATTAAAAGACACCTTCTGGATCATTTGTAAATTTTGCGAACTTGTGAACAATAAAGTTTGTACAAAAATAACGTCCAAAAACGGTCAGCCAGTAAAAAATAAACTTAAATAAGTTCTGGGTGAGATTAGAACTGATTCTTGGACTCCACTTCATCTTCAATTATTCCACCCCATAACGGAGGCTTTCCTTTACTAAACACAATTTTAAAGTTTCTGCTTGTGTTGAAAAAGAAATCTAATATAGGGCTTGATGCCATAACAACTTCTCTGTGAATTACCAAAAAATAAAAAGTATTTGTATATCCATTAAAGATATTAAAATTGGATTTTTTAAACTTATGTCAATGAAGAGATAACAAAAAAAAAGATAAATACTTATCAAAAATGAATATCGTTAGTTGTGCGTTTTGAATAAATAAGTGGATTGAACAAGGTTTGATTGGCACAAAATCTTACTCTACGATTGAGATGTATAATTTGTTGAAAATAAAACTATGACGAGTTAAAAGATACAGTTGCTAACAATTTAGTTTTTTTTCTAAAACCAAAAAAAACCCCAACCAATTGATATGATAATGATGTAAAACAAGTTGTAAATTTTGATTTTAATTGTGTTGAATGTGAAACGTTTCACAAAAAAAACCCTGAACCAATCTGTTCAATTACGACAAACAACTTATCAGTAGAACATTTTTATGTTTTATGTCCTACATATCTTCCATTAAAGGCAAAAGTTTGCTTTTAAGAAAAAAATCAATCGATATATTATAAAGTTTGTTAAAATTTGGAAAAGCTAGATAGCCAGCTGTATGTTTTCAATTACTTTAAATGAAGACAAAATTCTTTTTTTTTCATTCAGAAACTAAGTCATATTTACTTTTCGTTTGCATCGTTGATTTCTGTTCTGTTTAATTTGTGGGGATTTTTAGTGTGTATTCTCGTGCTGTTCTTGTTCGTGTTTGTCGGTTTTGTAGTTGCCTTTTTTTACTTTTGACGCTGGAATACCCCATTGGCGCCTTTTTGCTTCTTTTATATCTTTTTTTTTCAAATAGATATCATTTAAAAATGTAAAAAAAATCTTACTCTAAATATGTTCTTTAAAGCATTTGGTAATCTTCATGTGTTTCTAGGCTAAAAAAAACTGACGTTCAAACAATGAATCCGAACGGGGTTTGAACCACCATGAGATGTCATATTAAACTTTCATCTTCCCACTAGACCACAATGGCTGAGCAATGAGATAGGTGGTTTAAATATATATAAACACAAATTTTACGGCAATCAATTCATGCAATAAATAAATTATTACACACTTTTAATATATATTTTTCGACGTCGTACAAGTCAGATACAAAACATTTGTAACAGAAAAACAAACCGGTAAACCCATTACCGAACAGTTTTTCCGCCTCGGAATCAGGCAAAATCCTCGGTGCAAGCGCCTCGGACTTTGACCTGATTCCTCGAGCGGAAAAACTGTACGGTAATGGGTTTACCGGTTTGTTTTTCTGTTACAAATGTATTGTAAATAATACTTAGCGTAGGCTGTTCCTCTGTAATTAAATGTTTTAAACATTTTCTGATTTCAGTTTATGTACTACCCTCTGTTTACAATGGGAACCAGAGATCATTGGTATGTCCCTAATGTACCTAGCCACAAGATTAGCTAAGTTTGAGATCAATGATTGGCAAGGCAAACAACCAGGAAGTAAATTAAAATGGTGGGAAGGTCTAGTAGAAGATATCACAGTAGAGCTTATGGAAGGTATTAATAAAAAAATGTTCTTACTAGATGTTGTGAATAGATAGTGTTATTACCAGAATAATACATAAAGAATTTCATAGAAAATGAAATGTGGAATCAGTGTACATTGTACATGACACAACATTCATAAAGCAACAACATTTTAAACATCAGTAATTGAAAAAAGCCAATAGCCTTCCTGTTAGTTGTCACTTTTTCATTGGCTGATATGTGTCCAGTAATCTTATTAAAAAATCAATCCAGGTAATCCAGAATCATTTAAAAAATGACCAGAGCAACTTCTTTGAATTATAAGTTTTATAGATATGGTGTTTAAAGAAATTAAGTTCTTATATTGATTGTAGAAAGAGCTCATTTTAAAACTAGTTAATGGATTATGCCAAACAAAATTGTGTAAATATATACATATATTTTAAAGAAATATGCTCTTTTTCAGATATATGTCATAAAGTATTAGATTTATACTCTAAGAACCCCCAACAGCACCATGAAGAATCACCTCCAGTCACCCCTAGTAAAACTCAGCACAGAGAAACTCCTCCACCACCTCCTCCACAGAAACGTGTTAGTGTAAGTTCTTAACATTAGGATTGAATGCCTATACTAGAGGGACTTACTGTGCGTTCATCCATCCATCACAATTGAAGTTTACCTTTCCATTTAAGTTGAATTATTAGGCACCATAAATTGGATCTTTAAGTTATTTTGTACAATATTCAAAGTACGGCCAATTAAAATTTATTGCTATATTCTCATTCCTGTACCCATTGAAATTCCCCTGCCCTGTTTGTTTTATTTTCAAAAATTAAAAAATTCTGGATTTGGATAAAATGAGGCATCAATATTTAGTTTCCTGTTTGAGCAAGCCTTCAAAATTACATGGTTTTCTTGATTTCACACGGAATTCAGGGTGAAAAAGAAAAGAATAAATAATATTCATGGACAGTTGACCATGTGAAAACAGTGCTTGACTTTTATAATGAATGTGTTAGTAGACCACCCCCGCCCCCCCACATTACCAGACTTGCACACACCAAGGAACAAGGCCAAAAAATCTAAATGAAAATAAAAAAATAAAATCCTCAAACCCTCTCCACTTTTCCCCCTAATTTGGATGAGAATGAGGGTTTTATTTTATTGGATTAAATAAATTATTTGTTGAGATATCCTCTTTATTTTGCAGAATTCACCAGTGAAAGCTGCATCAGAACCCAAATCTGCCAGAATAGATAGTCGTAGTTCAACACCAAAAGTCAAGGAATCAAATTCTAGTTCAGACCTAAGACAAACTGCCATAACTAATGCTGCCTCTAAAGTACACAATGAGCCAGCCTCAAATATACAGACAATACAAACAGTAGGAGGTACCCCTCAGCCCACCACAGAATTCTCATCATATAATCCTTATATGTCTCGGAGTATGTACAGTTCCTCCTTCCTGTCAGGGGAGGGCAGCAAGTCAATACAAACTTTAATGAGTGGCGGAGGGGGTGGTGGTGCTGCTGCCCCTGCAGAAAATTATCCTCCAGGGCAACAACCAACGACACCTCAAGCAATGGCAGCCCACTATTCTCAATACCCCGGTTATTCACAGGCAAGTTACGCCCAGGCAGCTGCAGCAGCTGCTGCTGCTCAACAATATTCCCAACCAGGACAATTTGCAGGATATGCCCAACAACAATACGCTACACAACAAGTTCCTGGACAACAACCTTTACCACAGGGCACTAGCTTTCAGCAATATCAACCTGGACAATTCCAAGGACAGTTTCCAGCAGTGACAACTGTAGCTCAGTCGACCAGTTTTAATACAGCAGGACAGCCAAACTACCAACAACAGCAAATGATAAATCCTCGAGGAACGGCAGCTCCACCACCCAGGGGACCTGCCACACCTAGGCAGGGGAAACCACCCTCTCAACAAGGGACAAATCAGAACTTAGCAATGGTCAGAATAACTGGACGCTGATAACATTTTTTTTTTGTAAATTGAAAACAGTGATTAATGAAGTGCTATTGATATATGAGGACTGTAATTGAGATGGATTTGTTTGAGCCTAAATTTGTATTTGAAATGATCTCATAAAATCTGATGAATTATGTATTTGAATAAGATTGTGATTGTAATGGCTCCATGCAAGTACTTGAAGGAAATGCATTTAATCAAGTATAGTTCTGTATCATCTAGGAATATGTTTCATGAATTGTCAGGAAATCGCTGGATACATGTTTATATAAATAATATATTTGAATAATATCCAATAAATGACATTGTAGTACATGTAACAAGTATGATCCAATTAATATAAGCCTTGAAGTCTTTTATATTATTTTGTTTGCAATATGGAGAGATGCAGGGATGTAAAATATAAGAAAAATAAAGTAAAATACTACCACAATTGTTTAGCATGGGAAATGAATTACAGAAATACCACATGTGCAGCTAAAATCAACATACCTAAATTAAGTTTATACTCAAGTATTTCTTGTCTAAGGGCTACAGAGGTGATGGGATTCATTAAGAAATTTAATCGAAATTGCCCCAAAATTGTATGGCTGGTCACTTAGACAATATAAGGGGAAAAAAACTCAAAACAGATTTCTCTGCTTCTACTGAAAGGATTTATTTCCAATTTGCTTTTGCAAGGTGAGCTCTACCATGCTTCCCTTTTCCAGATGAATTGGTCATTGACTAAGTCACTTCCTGTTTTCTGAATAGTTGATTGTTTTTTTTTTTTTTGCCTCACTTAATGCATGTGCCCTCATTTTGTGAATAATTAAAAAAAAATGCATGTACATTAAAATTTTGCATGTAGCAATGACTGTCTCAAAACTCCAGACTTGTACTTGGTTTCTGTGGTTTCATTACTATTTGTGGGGTATCAATTTTCGTGCTTTTTGTGGATGTCTGTAAACCATGAAAATAAGAATCTAACAAAGTATTATTATACCCCCTGCAAACAAAGTTTGGGGGTATATAGGAAACACCCTGTCTGTCTGTCCACATTACTCGTAAGCACATCTCCTCCTAAACTGCTTGAAGGATTTTGCTGAAACTTAATATAAAAGAAGTACATCATATGTAGATGTGCATGAGGAATTTTCATCGCATTCAGACATCATTCAGGGGAGTTAATTGGACTTAGACTTTTTAAATGGAGACCTTGTAAGTGCAACTCCTCCTAAATCGTTTGAAGGATTTTGACGAAACTTTACATGAATGAAGTACATCATATGGAGATGTGCATGAAGAATTTTCATCGCCATCAGACTTCATTCAGGGGAGATAATTGACTTAGCCTTTTTAAATACATTATTCAATGGTAGATCCCATAAGCACAACTCCTCCTAAACCACTTGACGGATTTTTATGAAACTGTACATGAAGGAAGTACATCATCAGTAGATGTGCATGAAGAATTTGTATTGCTCTCGGTTATCATCGTGGGGAGATAACTGGACTTGAGATTTTTTTTTAACAGTACAGAGTCCAATATGAAGTGGGGGGTATCCTTTTGTGAGCTTGCTAACAGTATTACATGTTTTTACATTGATTTCATTAAGCAACATGTGGCAACCACAAAAATTATACCAACAAATATAGATAAATCATACTATTCATGTGTATGCAGTAAGAGCACTATTATAAGGTTTATGTAACTAAAATCTGTTCGTTAGGATGAGCCACATGGCTCTTAGAAGTCTTTTCTCCATTGAACTCGTATATTTCTCAGGTGGTCAAACATGTTAAAGTGGTTGGACAACTCCTTAATCAGACAACTGTTTAGGCTTTATAAATGCTTATGAAGTGCCTTCTTATTGACTTAGATATGCTTGTATAACTGATTCTAATCAAAACAAACAAAAATAGACTGATTCAAATATTTATTGAATTGGACATTTATAAATAACAACATAATATAAAGCTTAATTTGTGTAAAATGTGTAAAAATATCACATAAACAATGCTGCATAGACAACCATTTCTTTAAAATGCAAATAAATATATGTACAAATTGAGACATATTGCTGTAGAAGATGTAAGAAGAAAACTAGATTTCAATAACCTTAAATGTTAAAAAAAAACCTTAATAAAAACAATAACAAATATTGTGAAATGCTTTACACAGAAAACCTTAAATATGAAACAAACAAATAAATAAATAATTAACCATTAAATTTAAATCTTTAAAAATTTTACTTATTACTTTAACTGCAACTATGTTTTTAATATCAACAGGGGAGGAAACCAAGCATTTTTCTTTTCTTCTTTAGCACTACATCCACCACTACAATTTATTTTTATCAGCTAGAAAATCAAACCTAAAAGATGATGGATAGAGACAGCTTGATATCAAGATTATACATACAAAAAACCAATGATATAGACTAATCTACAGGCAATGCTAACTTAGCTAGCTACATTAAATTAGTTTTGATTCATTATTTTCAATTTCACCAGGAATTATTTTTTTAAGGTTTGATTTTTCATTTTTACTTGCACATAATGTAAAACTTGAAGAATCATCTACATACATAATTCTTTGTTGGTGGTTACATGTAAATAAATCCCTGACAAATTAAACAAGAAGATGTCCAAAAGACATAATGAAACATTTATTTTTACGGCAATTACTAAACCATAAAGTTGATTTTTGTATGCTCATGTCCTGATGTAAATGGGTATGAAATGATACTTCTTTCATGAAAAAGTAACTTTTCATATTACAGATTAACATACATGTATATGGATAATCCTATGAATAACACCCCCTTTTAACTGTGATAAATCAACAATGAAGATGATGAGACGGGTACAATTTCATGATGATTTTTTGCCTGATTTCATGGAGAGAAAAATCTGGTATTTCGGTAGGGTAGCAACTGGGCAGCATGCAGACAAGGAAATTTTGTTGGTACATGTAACAAATTTCTCAATAAATAATTATAGCAGCCCTTGATATTTGGTATTCAGCATCAGCATGGGGTCCCATAATGCGGGACTGTCCCTAACCTACTTCCTGTTAAAAAAAAATCCAGCAATTTTTTACTTTGACAGATTTTTGTTAGTTAATATCCTGGTGTATATGTGTATTTTCATTATGATACTTTTTTTCCCATATTCAGATGTATATGTGTAAAAGTTTCATGACAATACCACACTTTCTTCATGGTAAAGTAACTTTAACCTGTATGTAATTCGAAGTATAACACCCCCTTTTTCTGTGATCAATTCATGATGGTTTTTGTTTGTTCATATCCTGATGCATATGTGTACTAAGTTTTGTAATGGTACCACACTTCTTTCATGGTAAAGTGACTTCAACATGAAGATAAACCTGGTGGGACAGACAGACCAACGGACCCAAACACTTTAATACCCTCTACTTTCGTAGATGGGCTTAACAAGCTGGTACGATGCATGTTATTTTGACAATCCATAAGGTTACAACATTGATTTTGAATTTACAGAAATATCATTAATTTTTTGTAGAACTTGTTTGCAGCTGTTTTCATCTTTGGCACAACAGGATATAACATGAATGTTGGGTGTCTTAGGCACAATATCATTATGTAGTTGAGTGTTGGCTTTACCTGTAAAAAAGAAAAATCATTAATTTTTGTGTGTTAAATTTGTACCAAGTATCCTTTAAGAGAAAACTAATATTTTATTTTGAAGGCATGAAGCATCAAGGTGTAATGTTAGATGTAAAAAATATATAATTGGAATAAACAAGAGTCCCAAATAAGGCTTAAAAATATGTATTCATGATGGTGTTTTTTTTTATAATTTAAAACCAATATCATTTGTTGTGAAATATTACAGTACATGTAGGTTGACTGAGGTATAAAAAATAAAACTGCATAATCTTCTTCTTTTTTCCCCCATCATCATATCAAAATTCATTTCAAAATATCTTAAACATACCAGTAATTGTGTTCTTCCAAAGCACTTTGTATTTTATAGAAGACATTGAATTGATATATTATCAATTTTGTTTTTCCTTATACTCTACCTGATAAATCAGATTTATTGAAGACTATCAGACATGGTATGTCGCTAAGATCACGTTCTGTTACAATCGTATTCAGCTCAGACTTCAAGGACTCAAGACCTCCTTTATCACTTCCATCTATCACAAAGACTAGAACTATAAAATAAAATCATATTCATTAAAGCAAAACACATAGTTTTTGTAGTACAATACTGTCAATGGATTTAGTGGAAGATTTAGGAGGGCACCAGGCCTCTTTGAAACATTTGTGACCGGAGTTCACCAAGTGGAAAATCCAGGTCATTAAATGGTGAATGTCTGGCTGCAGGCGGGCAGGGAAGAAATTTGCATTACAGCTTCCTCAGCAACTACTTATCATAGCCTCTTGATATTTGGTATACAGCATCTGGGTAAATTCCAATAACATGGGATTCGATTTCAGGTCTGTCGCTCACCTACTTCCTGTTTAAGGAAATCCAACCATTTTTGACTTTGACAAATTTTATAATTTTTAGGATAAGTAAGGAAATCACAGACACTGAAGCATGGATTTCTCTTTGGTCAGTCAATTGGCCCTGCAAGCAGCACCTACTGGCCTTGTTGAAGCCTGCTGGTGGTTTTCCATTGTGTTTTTTTTCTAAATTATAACTTATTATGTGAGCTGTGTCCCTTCCACTTTTATTCCACATCTCATTATCAATTTTCTATTTGATAAATATACTAAGGTTTGGTCATTGAAAAAGTGCCTTCTGACCTCCACTCCTTTCTTTTGAACTGCCATAAGACCTTCATGTATAAAAACTTACTATTTGTTCCATGATAAAACTGTCTCCACCTCTGTCTGTAGTAGGAAGCACCACTCAGATCCCACACAATATAATACTGTCTGTTGTACTGTAACTGTTCAACATTGAAGTCATCTGTTGGAATCGGTTTTACCACAGAATCACAACCCAACTTCCAACCATAGAGTAAAGTGGTTTTTCCTGTAGAAAAAAATGGTTAAGAATTTATTTTTATTTTAATAGGAATACTGCATTGAAACTTTTTATTACATGCAAATGATGCTTGTGTTTACAAGTACCTGCTCCACTATTTCCAAGAAGTAAAACTTTTTGGGGAAACGTTATTGCATTACTTGTTCCAGGTCTTGTGCAAGCTAATCCCATTTAAACATAATATATTCATCATTTTCTGAACAGGTCCATGTCGTTTACATTAGTAACGAAAGACAACTCCGGAACTGAGAATGCTTCGCCCCTGTGCATGTTTTCGCCACTGATTACCTGACGTTGTTCCCTCCTAAATTACATAGAGGCATGGTTGGTGCAGTCTGTCTGCCATAATTGCAAACTGGTAACAAAAAGTTTTTGTGACCAAGAATAAAATGGAAGAAAAGTAAAGATAAAAGGAAGAGAAAGGAAAAGATAAAATAAAAACAAATTTTAAGTACAAATGAGTATGGTCCAGTATGAGTATCGCCGGCTTATACATTTCCTGAATGTGACTTAAATATAGATATATATAGTCAGCTCAAAATCTCGATAGTATCATATCTTTATGTTTGTATATATATAAATATATATGGGATCCAGAGGCAATTAATCTCTACATTCAGAAAAGCAATAGTATTGAAAGTAAAAATAAATTTGATAACTTTTTACAGTCCAATTTTACTAATTCAGATGAAGCAGTCGGTGCACTGAATGCAATTTTACAAGAGAATGCTTCTCAATGTGCAAAGTTTCTAAAGAAAATCCCTTCATCTAGAAGAAAGGGAAAGGCTAAGTCAAAGCGAAGACCCTGGTATAGTGAATCCTGTCAAGATCTATACTCAAAAGAATGTATGAAATAAGTAACTCATGTGTTAAAATTAAAAATGAGTTGACAGAGTTTTTTTCCATCCAACTTGGGGTCAAACAAGGAGACAATTTAAGTCCTAACTTGTTTAAAATCTTCATAAATGATCTTCCTGATCTTTTTGAAAACTCTCCTGACCCAGTAATTTTAAATGGAAAACCTTTGAACTGCTTAATGTATGCAGATGATATAATTCTTCTATCCACCAGTGCCGCAGGACTTCAATCTAAACTAGATATCCTAAGTAGGTACTGCAATGATTGGTGTCTTACTGTAAACCCCCAAAAAACCAAAGTATTAATTTTCAACAAGGCAGGCAGACACATAGAGCATAAGTTCAACTACAAAGAGTTTAATATAGAATGTGTGCAACACTGTAAATATCTAGGTGTGTTTTTTAGTGCTTCTGGTACCTTCTCCTTTGCTCAAAATGAGTTATACAAAAAGAGTCTAAAGGCATACTTTAAATTACAAAAAGACTTTTTGACCTATAACCCTAATGTAAAGACTAGTATCAATGTATTTGATCATACAATAAAGCCTATTCTTTTATATGGCTGTGAGATATGGGGATTTTTCAACCCTTATACTGCTAAATTTAGGAATGGTTCTCCTTCACTTGACAAAATTTATGGTAACATTACCTGTGAAAAATTGCACATAAAATTTTGTAAATTTATACTTGGGGTACACAAAAAGACCACAAATTTTGCTGTTCTTTCAGAACTGGGTAGATTTCCACTTCATTTTGACATTGTTAAAGCTATGATCAATTATTGGATTCGTTTAGAAAACAATGAAAAATTTCCCCTTTTAAATGATGCTTACCAAGAATCCAAACTTTTACATGAACAGCATAAACCTTCATGGAGTGCTTCTATCCATAAAATTATAGAAAATATACCAAAACTGAAGGATAATTACAAGTCAAAAGAGAAAATTAGAAATATTATTAAAGATTCATACATTAAATTATGGGAGAACCAACTATCCAACAATTCAGAAGGCAAATTAAGAACTTTTGTTAAATTTAAAACTAGTCATGGGTTTGAAAACTATTTGAGTCTTATTAGCAATTTTGAGTGGAGGAGAAGCTTAACACAGCTTAGAGTTTCATCGCATCATTTGCGGATTGAATCTGGTAGATACCAGGGTATACCTCCACACCTTAGACATTGTCTTCACTGTGACTCTGAAGAAGTAGAGGATGAGATGCACTTTCTTATCACCTGTACAAATTTTGTTGGAGAAAGACAGGAACTGTTTGATATTATTTCAAAAACATGTCATAACTTTATAAACTTAAATAATAACGAAAAATTCTTTTGGTTAATGACCTGTGAAGATAAAGCTGTATTACATAACCTTTGCAGTTTTATTAAAAAGAATTGCAAATGATATTTATATCTGAACACCTGTCTTCTCCAGCAACAAAACAAAAGGGGGTTACACTTATGTTTTGTTTATTTGCTTTAGACACGAGGAGGAGTACTATTTTAAATCACTCTATATTTTATAAAGTATCTCCTTAAGCACCGTCCCTTGGTGTCTGTAGCACTTAAACAAATAATTTGATATTTAATATTTAATTAAAGTTTGTCTCTCTGCTTTGGACACGAGGAGGAACACTATTTGTTTAAAAAAAAATAAAAGTGTTTCCTTAAGCACCGTCCCTTGGTGTCCATAGCTGAGAGATGAATATCTATATCATTAACACACTGTGTATCTATTCTTATTAATATAGTCAACCATGCTTGTTCCACACAAACACACACATGCATTATATATTTTGCATTACAATTAATTTATAAACAATTGCAGTATTGCTAAGCTATGTCTGTTATGTACTGTTTTAAATCATAAATGTTAATTGTCATTGCCTGCAAAGGTCCTTGATTGGCTGAAATAAAATAATGTCTAATGTCTATACAACACGGTTAAAAATTATGAAAAACTAGTAAATAAATTTCCAGAAAATACTGAAGTCCACTGAATATAGACATAAATTTTATTCTTTCAGGTCTAAATATAGACGACAATGTAAATATGATGAACGAAAATATAAAGAAAAAATCTGTTCTGATTTATATAATTTAAGTGAGAAAGAACCCAAAGCATTTTGGGATATCCTAAATAAATTAGATAAACAAAAATATGGAGACAAACAATCAGATGATGATTTACCTAAAGAAGAATTCATAAAATTTTATGAAAAAACTCAACATCTGTGAGAAAGAATATAACATAAAACAGGAAGATATTATAAAAGAATTTAAAATCTTAAAAGAAAATATTAATAAACCAGAACTTACTGACAGTATTGATAATGAGATTAATTGTAATGAGATATTAGAAGCCATTAAATCTTTAAAAAATGGCAAGTCTACTTCTGCAGATTTAATTGCAAATGAAATGCTAAAAAATGCCATACCAATTTTGTTAAGACCTCTAATATTTAAAACTGGAACTTTCCCCAAAATTTGGAATGAAAGTTTTTTAGTCCTTTTCTATAAAAAAGGAGATAAAAACGATCCAGAAAACTACAGAGGCATCTCTATTAGTTCGAATATGGGAAAACTTTTTAATAAAATCATTTGCAAACGCCTACTTAAACACTTAAATGAAAATAATCTTATAAGTAAAAATCAAATAGGTTTCAAGGAGAAAAGCCGCACAGCTGACCATATATTTACACTTAAAACTATAACAAATAAATATAAACAGAATGGTAAGAAAGTTTTCACTGCCTTTATAGATTTAAAAAAGGCTTTTGACACAGTCTGGAGAGTTGGACTTTTCTATAAACTTCTAAAAAATAAAGTTCCAAAAAGGATATTTAATATAATTGATTCTATGTATTCTAATACCTCATGTAGAATTAAATTTTCAAATGGACTGAGCAAATATTTTTCTTCTGAAAGAGGTGTTAAACAGGGAGACGTACTAAGACCTCTGCTTTTTAATTACTTTATCAATGATATAGTCAAAGTATTAGACCAACAAAACACTGACCCAATTTCTATTGGCTGCTCAAACATTAATATACTTTTATATGCCGATGATATTGTTTTATTATCTGAAAGCAAAGAAGGGCTACAAAAATTACTTAATATATACGAATTTTGTTCAACCTGGAAACTACAGGTTAATATCAATAAATCAAAAATAATGGTTTTCAACTCAAATGGTAAGACATATCAAAATCAATTTACTTATAATAATATCAACCTTGAAACAGTAACACACTATTGTTACTTAGGCATGATACTAAAATACAATGGAAATTTTAATCTGGCAATAAATACATTAATGGAAAAAGCTAGAAAGGCATGTTTTAAAATTAAAAAAGTAATAGGAATTAATAATCCATGTAAACTTTTAGAAAAAACTATTTGATTCACTGGTTGTTCCCATACTATTATATGGAAGTGAAGTTTGGGGCACCGATGCCTCACTTAAAGACACTGATGTATATGAAAAACTTCACATTAAATTTATTAAAGAGATACTAGGAGTCAACTGTAAGGCAACCAATGACGGTTGCCGTGCAGAACTAAATAGGATCCCACTAAAAAGTAAAATCTTATTTTCTATATTAAACTTTTACAAACATATCCTAGATTCTGATAACACCTTATTAAAAGAAATCTTCATTAACTCAAAAGAATATAATCCCTGGATGAAAAAGGTAAAGGATGTCTTAAATGATCTGGGTTTTGCATACATGATAAATAATACTGTAACGTTTCCGAGCGGTTCTTTTTATTTGGTGGCTTTGTCCTAGTGTATGCGTAATACAAAAAAAAAGGGGGGGTACTAAATTGGCTCCTTGGTCAGACTAGTCTTTGGTTAAACTAGGATCTATGGTATCTGGTTATGGTCAATTCATGGTTTGGTTGGTACTCTGGTATGGTACGGTATTTGGTGGGAATAAGGAATAGGGTGATAAGTTTTTGGCCTGTTCTAGCGAGTTTGTTTTTGTGTGTTGGTGCTAGATCTGTTGGTTTTGTAAAGGAGACGAAGTCCGAAATAAAGTTAAATAATGTATTAATTAAATGGCAAATTCAACTTTAACAAACAGTAATGGTTCAAATAAATATAACAATTTACGCTTATAGATATGAACAACCGTTAAAAGTTCAATAACTTGTAGCTACTAAAAAGTAACGATATGGTAACTGTCAGACTTAAGTTTTGGAGGAAAAATTATAGAAAAACCCCTTTTTACTTATTCAAAAATTGGGTCTAAGTTAATACTTATCAAAACTAATATTATCGGAATTGATAATATCCTTGGAAAATTAAACGGACCTTTCCTCTGGCATCTTGTGGTTCTGGCTTTGGAACAACTGGATCAGGGTTTTAGCAATAATCTCTGTCGTCTGCTACGTAACCGGGATCGGGATAGAAATCGTTGTCTTTATTATTCGGGCCCAGGGTAAAGCTTGCTGACAAATGAAATTTTCCAGCGTATTTATAGTAGTTTACCAAAATTACCGATTTGGTTTACCACTTTTACCGACAGTTACCATGGCAATACCATAATTTACCAAAACCGGAACTGGTTAATTCCATAATATTCGTAACCTTTCATAAACATCATTTTACTTCATAACTTATGAAAAACAATGAGACGTTCCGATAATTAAAAATGGAGCGTAAATAAAGTTGACAATAACACACAATTCAAAGTAACAATAAGGATAGTAATTATCACAGTTTAAGGTAAAATAACATTACTAAATAAAATACACATTCCCACAGTCATGACTGTAACTCTAGTACAAAAGATAAACACTTTTAATCAATAAAAACTATAAAATCTGGTCTGAGGGGTTACCCAACATATGATAACAACACACATTTGTTACACTTCCCCCTCCTTTAAAAAAACATGTTTGACCTCAAACATTTTTAAGTTAACAACATATCTAAATAACAACAACATATGTAACAATTATATATATCAATAATTACAACCATATAGAAGAATATATATATAGAATGTCCATCTTTATATTAATCTTTAACACTTCAATTTAATGTTCACAACTCCGTCTTCATGTGTGTTCTTCCTCAATGAATGATACTAAAAGTTCTTCTCCAACGTAATCAAGTATAAAGTTCATCTCCTAGTTCGTATAGAGTCGAGTTTGACGTTCGTGTCGGTTATCGATCGTTGTTTTCGGTAATTCTTTGTTTCATAATACAGACATCGGTATAAAAACTATCACAAAGAAAATTACATACAATATTCAGTACATAATATACATAATAGACTCATTATATAATAAGTACAATAAGATATATAAATATAGTGAAATCCATCCCCCCTGAGATACATATACATGTGTTATACTAGTAGTATCTCATACAATGACTTAAAGTAAAATCCACCCCCCCCTAAGTAAATATAAACACATTGTAATTAATTCTTAAATAAGTCCATCATCTGAACAAACTTTAGGTATTTATCATAATGGGAGAGATCCATAAGTTCACATTGTGTTTCCTTATCTTCGGTCTTTACTGGCTTGCTGGATTTGGGATTATCAGGTTCAGGGGTGATGGTGGTGTTGACATGGTACTTGGAGCCGTCTGGGAAATGAAGAGAAGCGATGAATAAAGGGTGGTCTTGAGAGCGAGATTTAGATTTCTTTTTACTTTTCTTTGGCTTTGATGGTTGCAGTGGTGTTTCTGGAAGGACGATAATTTCTGGTGTGTTTATGAAAGGAGGTGTGACGACAGGAGTGGTGGGTTGGTTTATAGGATCCGGAATGGCTGTATATTGGGGTTGAGACGGTTCAAAGATGTATGAGTCACTGGTTATTGTAGTTACTTTATCATCTTTCATGGTGAAATAGCTGGGCATTGGATTGTCGGGTACGGTTAAGGTTGGCAAATAGTTGGATGTTAATTGATGTTTAGCATCTCCCTTTTCTGTCGGAGTTTCTAGCAATACA
Organism: Arcuatula senhousia; assembly: GCA_963971305.1. Taxonomy (NCBI): domain Eukaryota; kingdom Metazoa; phylum Mollusca; class Bivalvia; order Mytilida; family Mytilidae; genus Arcuatula; species Arcuatula senhousia. Next base: position 56,488,741 of record OZ020304.1, read on the forward strand.
ACCTTGCGTGGTGGCTCAGTAATTCCACTGTTAGTACATGCGTTGAACAATATATCAGTAGGTTCCCATAGGTTTATAGGTGTAGGTGATCTCAGTGGAGAAAGGGGAAATCTCTCCTGGTTTTCCACTGGAGCAGTTATGGTGGCTTGGTGACTTTCCCTCATATGATTTTTCAGCATGTACCTGCGGGATTCAGGGCAGGTAAACTCACATCCTGGTGTGTTACACTTTAATTTAGGGCCATGACGATCAGAATGGTGCCTTTTTAACTGGCTGACTTGGTCATAGCTCTGGTCACATTTGGTACAGGGGTACTGTTTCTGACTACTGAAAAACAGAAGACAAATAATAAATCATTCAGTTCAAGAAAAATATGGTTTGAGTCTATCATGGTGTACTATTTTTGGTTTGGAGGAGGGAAATTGTTTTATTTTATAAATTAGGTCTGATATGGTTTCTGTTATCTCATAAGGTCCTTCCCATTTGGATTTGAGTTTCTTGCACAGACCCTTCTTAACGGTATTGTCAAGTAACCAAACCAAAGAGCCAATCTGGTATTGATTTTTATGGATTTTAAGGTCATATTGTCGTTTTTGACGTTCGCGTGCATCCGTCATTTGTTCAGCTGCAACGGAGTGAACCTTATCCAATTTTTTAACAAGGTCCCTAACATAGTCGGTTTGACTTCTAGGTTTTTCCTCGGGTGGTAAGCCTAGTAATAAATCTATAGGTAATTCCGCTTCGCGACCAAACATCATAAGGCTTGGTGAAAATCCCGTCGACTCGTGTTTTGAAGAACGGTAAGCTAACATAATTATGGGTAAAATTTCATCCCAATTCCTTTGGTCTGATCTAACGGTTTTAGCCAACATCTCCTCAATGGTACGGTTAAACCGTTCTACCAGTCCATTACTTTGAGGATGGAAAGATGTTGTGAAAGTTTTATTTATGCGAAAAGTTTCGCATATTTCTTGCAATAACTGGGAAGTAAATTGACTACCCCTATCAGTATGTAATTCTCTAGGGACTCCAAATCTGGCTATAAATTCATGGATAAAAACTTGACATATGGTTTCAGAGGTTATGTCTGGAATGGGATAAGCTTCTACCCAACGTGTAAAATAATCTGAAACAATCAAAAGATACTTGTTGCATTTTCGGGATTGGGGTAAGGGACCTAGGATATCCATACCAACTCGTTCCATGGGCACCCCAACAGAATATTGACCAAGACCGCCCCTGGCTTTTCTAACCGGACGTTTATTTGCTTGGCAAACAGCACAACTTTTACACCATAGTTCCACATCTCTGTTTAAGTTGGGCCAATAAACTCGACTCTGGAGACGAGCCAAAGTCTTAGCTGTACCTAGATGGCCAGCCATAGGATCATTATGTAACATCTGTAAAATATCATCTCTCAAGGACAAAGGTATGACTAATTGCTTTATTACTCTGTCCAACTCTGAGTCACAAAAGTTTCTATACAATGCCCCCTTTTCCATACTTAATTGGTCTCTTTTGGACCACAAAGTTTTAATTTCTTGATTGCAGTCCGTTATTTCAGACATTTTGGGACTTTTGTCCTTATTTTCTAGCCATTCAATAATTACTTTGAGGTTTTTGTCTTTTATTTGCATTTCTCTTATTTCTATTTCAGATTTTGGACTTAACCAATTGGTTTTTGGTTCCTGGGTACTAGTAGATGGCAATTCACTACTATGGATTGCCCTTACATGACTTTCCTTGGAATTTTGGATTTGGTCATCCTTGGTTTCCTGCTTTGTACAATAATTACAAGGAAAACAACTGCGGGACAAGCCGTCTGCATTTCCATGGTTTCTACCTGGGCGGTGTTCAATAGAAAAATTATAGGTCTCTAAGACCTCTAACCACCTAGCAATTTGTCCCTCCGGGTTTTTAAATCTACGTAACCAACTAAGTGCACCATGGTCAGTGCGAACTTTAAATGTAGACCCATACAGGTAATGGTGAAAGTGTTTTATGCTTTCGACAACAGCAAGAAGTTCTCTTCTTGTCACACAGTAGTTCTGCTCATGTTTATTCAGAGATCTACTGTAATAGGCAATTGGTTTTTCAACACCATCAAAAACTTGAGAAATAACAGCACCTATACCAAAACCACTTGCATCTGTATCTAGAATGTAGGGCTTTTCAACACAAGGGTAAGCCAAAATAGGAGACTGGGTTAACCTTTCTTTCAATGTCTCAAAGGCTTTGGTACAGTCGTCAGTCCAGCAAAACCGAACATTCTTTTCAGTCAGTTTATTAAGGGGTCTGGCAATATCAGAGAAAGACTTAATAAACCTTCGATAATAGGAACAAGTCCCTAAGAAACTTCGTACATCCCTAACAGATTTTGGTTGCGGCCAGCCTTTAACACAGTCAATTTTCTCTGGGTCAGTGGAAACACCATCCTCCGAAACAATGTGGCCTAAAAATTTTACTTTCCTCTGAAAGAAATGACATTTCTTAGGTGAGATTTTGAGACCTGCATTAGCTATTCTTTCTAGAACAGATTCTAGTCTTTGGATATGGGTATCAAAGTCATCTGCAAAAACAATTATGTCATCAATATACAACAAACAAGTTTTCCAATGAAGACCCCTTAAAACAGTCTCCATTAATCTTTGAAATGTAGCCACTGCATTGCAAAGACCAAAACTCATCACTTTAAATTGGAATAAGCCTTCATGACTGGTAAAAGCAGTCTTTTCCTTATGCAGAGGGTCCATTTCTACTTGGTAATATCCAGAGGTCAAATCAATACAACTAAACCATGAGGAACCACCTAAAGTATCCAAAGAGTCACTGATCAAAGGTAAGGGGTAACTATCCTTCTTAGTATCCTCATTTAACCTACGGTAGTCGATGCAAAGACGAGTTGAAAGGTCTGGTTTGGTAACAACGACTATTGGTGAGGCATAAGGACCATTTGAAGGTTCAATAACCCCCTCTGCTAAAAGGCGTTTGATTTCTTTGGAAGCAGCCTCTTTCTTAGCTATAGGAAGTCGCCTGGGTTGCATTTTGAAAGGTAGGGCATCACCTGTATTAATTTTGTGTTTTACAATATTTGTTCTACCAATGTCTGATTTTGAAGTAGAAAATGCATGTTTGAACCTGAATAAAAGATCATATACTTGATGACTTTGTTTTTCATTTAAACCTTCAACAGACCGTTTGTATAAGTCTTGTAAATATTCAGGTAAGGAGGTATCTGACTCCTCTTGGATTTTATAGACTTTGTTATCTCCAATATTTGAATCATCATTTTGGTAAGGTTGTAATGATTTGGAATCAATCAACTCGCATTGGCTTATAATTGTTTTCCTATGTACAATTACCGGTTGGTCAGATAGGTTTATTAACCTTATTGGTACATTCTGTTGACATGGGTTAATTACACTTTTGGCAATAAGACAACCACTTTTTGTAAGTTCAGAACTTAGGGAATCAATGACACCAGTCACTTTATGGGGAACCCCATCTACAATTTTTCCATCAATAACTACTTCACAAACTGGTGGAATTTGGGTATCTTCCACAATGGCTATCTTAAAAACAGAAGCCATATTACGTTCTCCCTGGCAATGGATTGTTTTACCCCCGATGAATAAGTTTTTATTTCCAATGTCCAATATACACTTATTCATTTTCAGAAAGTCAAAACCAATTATCATTGGAACATCTACATCGGCCACAATAAACCGATGGTTCACCCTTAAATTGGACATATCTACTGGGAACATAGCCGCCCCTAAAGGTTTCAGAATCCCCCCATCAGCCATACGTAGGTCACCACAATCATTAGAAAGAGTGGGTCTTTTACTTTCAGGAATGGCATGGTAATGTGATGGGTGCAAAATGGACAAAGTGGATCCTGTATCAATCAAGCAATTCATCGAATTATCAAAAATTTGTACAACAACGTACAAACTATCATTTTCAATTGATTTTATTTTATTAACATCATTCAAGGAATTGGGCTCAATTTGGTCTTCAACCAAATTCTCAGCTGAAACATGGCCCGCTGTTTCAGCTTCATCTAGTTTAAACCCCGATTCATGGTTTGTACAGCAACACTTTTTGCATTTCGGCTAAATGGTTTACCGTAAGTATTGCCATGTGACCTTTTTAGTTTTGGACAATTTATCTTAAAATGACCTATTTCCCCACAATGAAAACAAGCACCTGGTTTGGCTTTGGATTGTTCAGTAATTTCAATTTTTGCGAGTCTATTAGTAATGTCGTCAATTTGACCGGTCAAATATGTATCTCTGTCTGGTTCGGAGTCAATGGCGCGAACAGGTTTACTAAAATGTTTCCGTCTACCGTTTTGGAAAGCTTCGTATTCAAGTGCTACTTGAACGGCATGGTCAATGTTTTTGGCTTTGGCTTGGAAAATAGCCCATTCCATGTCTGCGTCATTGAGCGAGTCAATAAATGAATCGCAAGCTAACTGTTCTCTAACTTCCATGGATGCGGAAGGGTAAGCTAACCTTACAAGACGTTTTATGTCTTGGCCTAAAACTGGTATGGACTCAGTTCGACCCCGTAATTTACTCTTTAAACGAGCACGATACATTTCTGATTGGTTTTTAGGTTGAAATCTGGAGGCCAAAGCAGAGATTAAATGGTTATAATCAAAGCGCAATTCCGGACGCAAATCGGTCAATATGCTTTGAGCGGTACCCCTAAGACTCGTTGCTAATTCTAAAGCTTTTTCAGTATCATCCCATTTATTAATTGCTGCAATAAGCTCAAATTGGACAAGGTAATCTTCCCAATTGCTCTCTCCATCGAAGAGGGCTGGTTTCTTAATACTTTTATTTGTTTTAGAAGTTTGGTCACTTATCCCTAAAGGTACATGGGTTTGGGAAATTTGGTTCGATCCTGCCAGGTTATTTAACAACTCCGGACCCTGTGGGTACCTAGGTATGTTGCTCCCTGGTGTTGGGATGCGTTCTGGTCCAGAAAATCTAGAAAAATAAAAACCATCTGATCTGCCATCAGATAACCTAATAGACGGTGCACCTCGTCTATTAATGTCCTGGTCTCCCTGAGCATCCGTACCCGATGCCGTCTGACCTTCCCTATTCATAGATTGAAATCTGGCAGAGTTATGAGGGAACCCCAGGGGAAATACCGGAGTAGATCCACTTCCAATACACCTATTGCCGGGGTTATTTTCATTCCTCCCCTGTTTTACCAAAAACGCACTATTGTGGGAATGACAATAAGCAACCGATTCCCCGTTTTGGTCCTGCCCTGGATCAGATACAAATTGCTTGTTTCTGTCCGTATACATATCCTCATTGGCCACTCTCCTCGACGAAATTGGATCCCCTAACAATGGCCGGTTGTCGGAAGGAAACAACCCATCCTTATCGGTTCCTCTATACAAATTCTTTCGTGGGGGCCAATGATTTTGCGTGCGAAAACTTATCTCTCCGGAAGGAGTTAAATCTTGAAAATTTTCACAGGATCGAGATCGGGGGAGCACCGGTCTACCCTGGGCAAATAAGCGAGAAGTTTCAATTTCTTCCTCCATTTTACCTAAACCAAAAGTTACCCTTGAAAAAAATTTACTTAATCAGACAAAAAAAACCTTATTCGCGAGTGTTCATCCCACCGCTGCCACCACTTGTAACGTTTCCGAGCGGTTCTTTTTATTTGGTGGCTTTGTCCTAGTGTATGCGTAATACAAAAAAAAAGGGGGGGGTACTAAATTGGCTCCTTGGTCAGACTAGTCTTTGGTTAAACTAGGATCTATGGTATCTGGTTATGGTCAATTCATGGTTTGGTTGGTACTCTGGTATGGTACGGTATTTGGTGGGAATAAGGAATAGGGTGATAAGTTTTTGGCCTGTTCTAGCGAGTTTGTTTTTGTGTGTTGGTGCTAGATCTGTTGGTTTTGTAAAGGAGACGAAGTCCGAAATAAAGTTAAATAATGTATTAATTAAATGGCAAATTCAACTTTAACAAACAGTAATGGTTCAAATAAATATAACAATTTACGCTTATAGATATGAACAACCGTTAAAAGTTCAATAACTTGTAGCTACTAAAAAGTAACGATATGGTAACTGTCAGACTTAAGTTTTGGAGGAAAAATTATAGAAAAACCCCTTTTTACTTATTCAAAAATTGGGTCTAAGTTAATACTTATCAAAACTAATATTATCGGAATTGATAATATCCTTGGAAAATTAAACGGACCTTTCCTCTGGCATCTTGTGGTTCTGGCTTTGGAACAACTGGATCAGGGTTTTAGCAATAATCTCTGTCGTCTGCTACGTAACCGGGATCGGGATAGAAATCGTTGTCTTTATTATTCGGGCCCAGGGTAAAGCTTGCTGACAAATGAAATTTTCCAGCGTATTTATAGTAGTTTACCAAAATTACCGATTTGGTTTACCACTTTTACCGACAGTTACCATGGCAATACCATAATTTACCAAAACCGGAACTGGTTAATTCCATAATATTCGTAACCTTTCATAAACATCATTTTACTTCATAACTTATGAAAAACAATGAGACGTTCCGATAATTAAAAATGGAGCGTAAATAAAGTTGACAATAACACACAATTCAAAGTAACAATAAGGATAGTAATTATCACAGTTTAAGGTAAAATAACATTACTAAATAAAATACACATTCCCACAGTCATGACTGTAACTCTAGTACAAAAGATAAACACTTTTAATCAATAAAAACTATAAAATCTGGTCTGAGGGGTTACCCAACATATGATAACAACACACATTTGTTACACTACTTCTTTTTCTAATAGCTGCCTTAGCCAAATCAAGCAACGGATACAGGATCAATGTCTACAGATCCAAAACTCAAATATATGCAAATCATCTAAATTAGAATTTTTTTCAAAGTATATATAAAATGGGGACGAGACCCTCGTATGTTGATATATTAACAAACAGAGATGATCGAGCTGCCATTTGCAAAATTCGAATAAGTGCTCACTTACTTCTTATCGAGCAAGGACGACATCTCAATATCCCAAAAAATGAAAGATACTGCCCATTATGTAATTCAAATCAAATAGAAGATGAAAAACACTTTCTTTTACAATGCAAAGCCCTCAAAAGTGAAAGGGATAAATTTAACATTAATATTTTAAATCTGCTAGACAACAAGAAAGATATTAAAGAAAATATTAAAATACCATTTTTATTAAATAATAGTTCAATAAAAATACTTAAATTGACCTCTTCATTCATCACAAATTGTATGAACACTAGAAAAAACCTGTTATAAATGTCTAGTCTTAAACCTGGTAATAATATAGGTAGTACAACATGTTGTACTATAATATTTACATTTACTACTATAGTTTATATGTATATCTCAATATACTATAATTGTAAAACTCATGACTATTTACCTTTTATTATATCTGTTTGTAATTGGGCCTTAACCATGTACATTTATGTGTTTGTGCCAATAAATTTGATTTGATTTGATTTGTATATGTCTTTCAATTATATTATTGTAAACAAAAGAAAGTTTTTGTATTAAAATGATTAAGGTGTCATTATAGCAGCAACAACATTTTAGCTTCATGTATTGTAGGTGTTTGTTGATAAGAAGTCTCGTTTTAGGTAATAAATAGGGAGGTTCATACAGTGTTACTTCTCTAGATGATAAGATGCTATGCTTTCTTGCCTTTTTAAGAATTCACTTAAGTGATGTAAATAATAAGACAGGCTCCCAGGAGCCTGAATCGCTCACCTGGTCCTTAAGCCATAAGGATCTTCTATTAGAGGTCATCAGACGACGTCGATCCAATGAAGACTTTTGTAGAGCTAAATGAGCTGAAGGTTTAAGCAAGCAATAGCTTTTCTCTATCTGCAATAGTTTTCATTCTACAGGGCAAAAACATGAAAAAACGCTATTTTTGACCTTGAAAGGCCAATACCCCTATAAGGGGTCATCTGAGAGCTTAATGTGCTGAAGATTTAAGCAAGCAACAGCTTTACTCTATCTGCATTAGTGTTCATTCTTTAGGACAAAAACATGAAAAAAAAACGTCTAGAGGACAAAAAAGTGAAAGAACGCTATTTATGACCTTTAAAGGACCATAACCCCCTACAAGGGGTCTTCTGACACCTTCGACCCATTGGAGACCTTTGTAGAGCTTAATGTGCCGAAGATTCAAGCAAGCAACAGCTTTACTTTATCTGCAATAGTTTTCAGTCTATAGGGCAAAAACATGAAAAAAACGCTATTTTTTTACTTTTAAAGGGCACAACCCCTATAAGGGGTCATCTGACAGCTTCGACCCATTGGAGACAATGTTTAAAGATGTTTGCAATTAAAACTAAGGAAAATGTATAAAAAGCTTAACTGCATGCTAGTGCTTTCTTATTCAACTTTTAAGCATAACCAATCTTAAAAAAAAATATGAAAATGGTACCAGGATTACCCAGAAATGTGGATTTGTTTATTAAAAAGTCTATAGCCCCTAGACCCCCATCCACTGGTATTGCCTCATCTCCTATCGGAGACAATTTTCGGCCCTGTATTTTTGTCGAAATTGCGTAATGATTCCCTGTACATTATATATAACAGTTCGGTCTGCTTGCAATCCCCAACTATAAATATTTACATTTGGGCTGTTTTGAATTCCATAAATTCCTTCTTTATTGAAGATATGAAAGGCGGCATTGTCAGTTATTAGGGTGGCAAATTTAGCAACACAGTACCGATTGAGAATAGTTTTAACCAGTTTGTAAGTAGGTATGTACTAGTTCCAAATTGAGCCCAACGAGCTGCAGTTTACTAAGAGGTGTACCATATGCTCCGGTTCTTTTAGACATACTTTGAAGGTTGGTCCGATAGACATTTTGAAAATTTTGACCTATGAAATTGAAGTAATAAAGTTTCTACTTTCATCAAGGCCCTAGTAACTGCAAAGGGTTGAGTGCCACAGCTCATCAATGAGTCTCGACAAAATAATCGACATGCTCAATTTTCTTATGGACAAAGTTCATAGTTGTTCAGTTTGGCGGACGTGTTTTTCAGCAAACAATAGGTATTCCGACGGGCACTAATTGTGCACCGTTGCTTGCTGATTTCATATGAAGCAGACCTTTACAATATGTTCTAGACACAAAATATCGTAGACTGGCTTTCTCTTTTAACTTACTTTGCGTTATATCAGTGATGTCCTTTCACTGAACAATTCTCGATTCGGTGACTTTCTAACTGTCTACATCTCATATATCCCCAGGAACTTGAGATAAAGGACACGGCGGATTTTAGGAGTCTGCTTCATATTTGGATCTTCATCTCGAAATAGACTCTCAACACAGCCGTCATTCGGTATCGTGAGTTTTTGACTCGTGAAGGAATCGACAACGGCGGCAAAGTATAGAAAGCTGCTCGTGGAGGGAGGAGGCGACGGTTCGTGGTGGAGGAATTCGGACATTTCAAATAGAAGGTCAGTCTTTTATTCTAATTTTCTTATATTTATATACAAAATATTCAAAAAACAAACATGTCTCACAAAATTAATGAACATTATGAACAAAAGCCAACAAAAAATAAAAATAAAAATGCATTACTTTCTTCAAACTCATTCAAGGCGAATGTTTCGTCATCATTTTTTCTGTTTAACAAACATGTTATTCTACGAATTGCAGGTTGCCTTTTGCATAAAACGTTACAAATTTGGTATGTGCGTGTGCAGCATCTTTTGTTTTTACATATTCCACACCATTATAATGATTTAAAGAAAAAATGTATTAATAAGCTAAGAAAAATATGCTCGGTACCGAAAAATCGACTCGTGATGAATGGTGTACCGTATTTTTTTGCTCGTGAATTATGCTCGTGATGGAGGAATTTATCAATTATCAAAACTTTGTACCGGCACTAGAATCAATCATAACATAAATGATATTGCATATAATACTTATATTTTTTTTTAACAAATTCGCTTGGGTATTTATTGTCATATTTTTATAACTGTAGATCATGAAAAGAAGAAAGAGCAATAATTATGACAACAGAAAGAGACATTGGGCAATGAAGAGAAGAAAGGTACAAACAACAACACCAGGAGAAAATGGGACGACGACCACAACACCAGTCGAAGACGAGACAGTAACACCAGTTAAAGATGAAACAGCCACGCAAGTCGAAGATGAAACAGTAACACCAGTAGAAGATGAAACATCCACACTAGTCGAAGATGAGACAATAACACTAGTCTATGATGGACCAATGCTGCCAAAGAATACTAAATTGAATTTTAACAAGAATGTTCAACTCTACCCAATAATTGTTTTAAAATTTTCATTCCCATTAATTGTTTTAAAACATGTATAAATAACCATAGAGATTCACAATAAAAAATCGATGTAGTACCATCTAACTCACCTTTCTGATATGGGTATGTTTTGTTGATAAGTTTTTCATTGGCAAAACTTGCGTCGGGCCCAATCATGTACTATTAACTTAAACTGATCCAATATTAAATTGTGATGCGCGATTAGACAGTAAAAAGGTTTAGTCAATCATTTCCCCAAAGTAGATCTTTTGCCTTGACATTTCACTGAATATACAATGAAGAACATACATGTAATGATAACTACAATAGTAAGCACTTTTACAAACGGCGATATGTAAATGAATGTTTCGCTGCACATATTGAAAATGTTCATTTATGAATTTTATTTTAATTTTTTCAACATATTTATATATTTTTCTATAATCTTTCTCCAAGTTTTGGTCCGTATTGTATCTAAATTATTAGAGATTGACCGCTTATGATATGTAGATTACCGGAATAACCGTATCTATATATTTTTTTTAATTTGGATTTACTTTTTGTGCCTACTTAATGGCCGATTTATTGTTTGATCTAACTATTTTGAGGCCATTTTTCACTGGTCACGCTTGCTACTTCACGAGCGATAAATCGTCGCCGCATTCTTCACGAGCAATAACAGCATCTTTTTTTGGAAAAAATTAAAATTTTATCACATTTTAATAACTTTTCGTTTCATATTAGCTGTCAAGATGTGGCAAATATTGTTTTGGATATAATGATTTGCTTAAAACGTCATTTTTGTGCAATTTAATACATATTTGTATAAAAAATGTCCTTTTTATAACCCCCAAAAATATAGGGTGCAGTAACGCCTTTAATTAATTCTCAAAATTGGTAAAGCTTTTTCGTGTACTTTTTCCCATTCTACAGAGTAAAAACAATCATTTTGTGAGACAGTTTTATTTTCTTTATTTTTCTTCAAATAACTTTGATATTGAGTGAAATAAATCAACTTTCAGAAAAAATTATAGTTTATGCTCCACCACGAACCGTCGCCTCCTCCCTCCACGAGCAGCTTTCTATACTTTGCCACCGTTGTCGATTCCTTCACGAGTCAAAAACTCACTATACCGAATGACGGCCGTGCTCAAGGAAAACATTCAACAAAATTCTATGACAAACGTGATGACTTTAACTTTCCAATTTTCAACTTTCCCTTATTGTCTCGCAACATTCCGTCGGCTCCAGCTTATGAATTGATTCATTACTTCAGTGCTTGTAGGAATTAAATCGATTTCCTTGGCAGAGCGTCACGTGTGACACAAAAATTGTTTTAACACAGTGTTATGTTTCTCCACGGTTGCTGTCTTCACTCAAGAAATTTTACGGTAGACATCATGCACTCATAGGCAAATATGGGATTTCTATCTCTCAGATGAGTGCAGATGTTGGTTTGTCACAAGGTTTTGTTTTGTCCTCTTGTACCGGATTTGACAAACTGAATCAAAAATTAGCAGCGCGACGGGTGTGATAAAGCAGACAGGAACCACTCAGTCTTCTGGAGCACCTGAGTTCACTCCCGTAACCACTAGAGTTCGCGTTAAAAATTGATCTTTAGTAGTTTTTATGTTTCCATGTTGTATATGTTGTCTGTTTTTTTTTGGTCTTGTCCTTGTTTGTGTTTGTGTTTGCTGGTTTTGTCTCTACCCTTTCGGACATTGACATTCGGATGCCCTTGGTACCTCTGCTTCTTTCACAGTGACCACAGCTGTCATCATTACGAATGATATTGCCAAACGTTTTTAATATCTTTTTATCTATTTCTGCTGATATTGGTATTCTTGTTAAAAGTAACAAAGAAGTACATGTAGTTTGCAGTCCTTATAGGCAGGTGTTGTATTTGTTAACATAGAAAGTGTCCAGATTCTTTTTAGCTCACCTGGACCAAAGGTCCATGTGAGCTATTGCCATCACTTGGCGTCCGTCGTCGTCGTCGTCGTCCGTTAACAATTTTTCAAAAATCTTCTCCTCTGAAACTACTGAACAGAATTGAATGAAACTTGGTATGATTGATCCTTAGGGTGTCCTGCACCAAACTTGTGTTTCGATTTTTCATCTGTCAAAAAACATGGCCGCCGTTACTAAAAATAGACTAGGGGGTCAGACTACTGTTTTTGGCTTATAAATCAAAAAGTATAAGAGATAAAGGAAATCTGAGGCCACGCTACTGATTCAGCATCAAAAGCTCTACAAAAGTCTCCATTTGGTCAAAGTTATCAGATGACCCCTTTTAGGGGTTACGGCCCCTTAAAGGTGAAAAATAGCATTTTTTCATGTTTTTGGCCTACAGAATGAAAACTATTGCAGATAGAGATTAGCTGTTGCTTGCTTAAATGTTCAGCTCATTTAACTCTACTAAAGTCTCTTTAGAGTCGAAGTTGTCAGATGACCCCTTACAGGGGTTACGGCCCCTTAAAGGTGAAAAATAGCCATTTTTCATGTTTTTGGCCTACAGAATGAAAACTATTGCAGATAGAGATTAGCTGTTGCTTGCTTAAATGTTTAGCTCATTTAGGTCTACGAAAGTGTCCATAGGGTCGAAGTTGTCAGATGACCCCTTATAGGGGTTGCGGCCCTTGAAAAATAGCGTTTTTTCATGTTTTTGTCCTTCAGAATGGAAACTATTGCACATAGAGATTAGCTGTTGCTTGCTTAAATGTTCAGATCATTTAGCTCTACAAAATTCTCCATAGGGTCCAAGTTGTCAGATGACCCCTTATAGGGGTTACGGCCCATGAAAAATAGCGATTTTTCATGTTTTTGTCCTACAGAATGAAAACTATTGCAGATAGAGATTAGCTGTTGCTTGCTTAAATGTTCAGCTCATTTAGCTCTACAAAAGTCTCCATAGGGTCGAAGTTGTCAGATGACCCCTTATAGGGGTTACGGCCCCTGAAAAATAGCGATTTTTCATGTTTTTGGCCTACAGAATGAAAACTATTGCAGAAAGAGATAAGCTGTTGCTTGCTTAAATGTTCAGCTCATTTAGCTCTACAAAAGTAAAGGGTCAACATCAAGACCAGGTGAGCGATTCAGGCTCCTGGGAGCCTCTTGTTTACATTTAAGCAAGACAGCCTTACAACATGAACAACGTCTAGTACAATGAGAAGACGAGGTATAACGTAAACTCTGATCAAATGCGATGAGTATATAAGTGAGTGAGTGAGTTGGTGTTTCCCGCCCTTGCAACGGTATGTATAGGTTATTTAAAGGCGATGAACGTGAAAAGGGTTATAAAATGAACATGAAATGATGAAGACAAATTTAATATGGGGTAGTTGGGAAACAATTGAACAGTAAATTTTGAAGACCACAGAAAAAAGGGAGGGATGGGTAGAAGCATTTAACATTTATCCTATGTGGTGCACTACTTGGCGGTCCACAAAGGGGTCTTTTACGTGGATGAAGCGCCGCACTATCCACTCATGTTGGCCCACAATGGTCAGCGATCAGGGTTTTCGTAGTATAGAATTGAAAATCACGCGGACGAGGTTTCACCCTATTTAGCCATGAGAGTGTTGGACTTATCCCGTTGAGGCCACATAAGAGGGTGTGGGTAATCATCGAGTTCGAGTTCGAGTCAGAGTTAGAGTTCGAGTTAAAGTTCGAGTTAGAGTTCGAGTTATTTTTCGAGTTTGAGTTGAATTTGAGCTAACTCGAAACAGTGATTTTTATGACAATAATCGAGTTACTACTCGAGTACGAGTTAGAGTTCGAGTTACAGTTCGAGTTGGATATTAAATTTAGCGCAATTACATGAATGTTGTCAAAGTAACACTTGTTGGTTTTGTCTCTGCCCTTTCGGACTATCGACATTTGGAGTGTCGCCTTGCAATATACTCATTTATAAAAATATTTGTAGATATGATTAAAAAACCACTAAATGTACATATTTACGTAATGTCACAAAGACTGTGGACAAGAAGCAAATAAGTACCAATGTGGCAATCTCCCGCACAATTTAGAAAGGGGGGGGGTATAATAAAAACTTGGTATACATATTCTCCACGGCGGAATTCCCGTCTTTTGTCTTTGAATATCTGAAAATATTATACCCCCACTCGTAAGAGAGGGGGCTATATTGCAAACCCTTAATAAACATGTACCATCTTATTATCTTACCATAAACATGTGTTGAAAAGGTGCATTATTTAGATCAAATGGGACTAATTTATTCATGATCAATTGTCTGTCCGTCCGTCCGTGAGTTGTACCGTGCCCCAACCCCCTTTTTCAGGACAGTAGCGCATCTACTCTCTGTTTTCTTAGCGAAGTTAAGACATTTTAAGGGTCAGAAATAGGACAATTTGTCGTAACAGATTTCGAGGTATCTGCTGAAGGAATTGATTTCAAATTTGATATACAGCTTAATTATGATGAGTTGTAACGTGCCTCCCCTTTCCAGGTCAGTCAAGCATCGCTTCGAAGAAGAGGGGGTTTCCTGTTTTACCCTTGTCCACCCGTCTGTTCTTTCGTTCGCCATTCCGTAATTTTCTAAGCAACTGTATGACGTAAATGTCTCTTTTTTATATAACTTTATTCTATGTATACCTCCTGTTATACTTTACCAAATACTTTTTAACGCAAGGCATTATTTGGGAGCGGGCGTATCACTTACGAGCCATAGCTCACAGATTTACTTGTTTAATATCAAGTTTTTTGGATGAAGACAACAACAATCGAACAGTAAGGGAACGACCATTAGATTTTTAGGGGGGGGGGGCTAAAGATATTCTCTTCGTCCTGCCTTTTTATTTTTGAAAAATCGAAGCCTGGAATTGTTTTGCGCGCATTTTTTATTTTTATTTTGAAACTTACCATAATCTTTTACAGGCAGAAACACCACCCTGCCTTTTTAATTCAGAGCACCGTCCAGCCTTTCAATTTCCTGATTTTTGGCATCCTGTCTATTATTTCAAATTCATCATAGCCCCCCCCCCGGCCCGTCCCCAACTCCAAAAATCAAATGGTTGCTCCCTTACATAACACTGTGTTAGATTTTATGCGTCTGAAGCATTTTAATACATGTCCGAATTTTTTTAAGAAGAAAAATAATCATCCGATGTAAATAAATTTCCATTAGATCTCGGGTTTTTATCTGTAACCGCATTATTAATACCTTACTAAGTTAGTATCTCAAAGTAGATTGCTGGTGACATGCAGCAGAGTTGCAAATATGAATGATAAAGAAAGTGTGCAAAAAATAAATATAAAAACTCGTTCTGTAACTCGAACTCTAACTCGATCTGTAACTCGAACTCTAACTCGAACTCGAGTCGTAACTCGATTATTGCCATGAAAATCACTGTTTCGAGTTAGCTGAAAATTTTAACTCTAACTCGAACTTTAACTCGAACTCGAGTCGTAACTCGAACTCGAACTCGATGATTACCTACACCCCACATAAGAGCATATAATGTTCTTCTTGCTGTGATATCGATAAAACGTTCACCAGATGTCTCTTTGTTTCCTGATCTATAAGAAGTGTCTCTAATGATGCCAAGATGAACGAACGAGTTGAATTGATTTATTTCAGACTCATTCAGTATCCAATTACTAAGTCTATTTTTTTTGTGTGTGCACCAATGATATATTTTTGCTTGTTTGCATACGCGGTTTTTACATCAAGCATTGTCTCAAGTTTGTAATGACTGTGAGCAATTAACGTCATCAGCTACCGTTGTAGTACCACAATAGATATTTCCTATATGTATTGATGCACCAAGTTGATTCTTCTCAAATGTTTGATGTAAATTGTTTATATATATTCTATAAGCGGTTGGCGACAAAATCCAACCCTGGCGTACACCCTGTTGTTCCTGTATGAACCGAGACAGAGAACCATTCCACTTAATTTTTGATGTAACATTTAGAATGCCACTTATGAAAAAGAGCCAATTCATCACGTTGTATTCCAAAATTGGACATTTGACGTAGAAGTCATGTATGCGAGCTACATTTGTAATATCAAATGCTTTACGAGCATCCATCAGAGCAACATATGGTTGATACTTATATATTTGCGTCATTTATGAGTTAAGTTAATATAAGGGCGGCTATGAGCAGCATTTGGCCCTTAGTAAATCCTTTCTGATTTTTTGATTGTTGGGTTTTCACTAGATTTTCTTTATGTTGAGATGGAGATGAAGTTTCTCAACTATCTTGCCAAAAAGGCTAGTAACTAATTTTGCGGCATGAGTTTGGAACAGGTTAAGAATTTTCTTTCTTCAAAATCGGGTGAGCAATTCCTGATTATTTGGGGAAATTGGGTTTGTCAAGGTGTTGAAAAATTTAGGTGACAATGTAGGTTATAATAGAAATGAGTTTGTCCCCAGCAAGTAATTGTCTGTTAATCTGACGATTTTTGTTTTTAAAAGATGAAATAGTCTTATACATCATTTATTGAAAGTATATCAGACGGACATTCAGTATCATTGCCATAGGTGTTTAGAATGTCTCTACTGGTATTATCAAAATAGCTTTGATAAAAGAAATCAGATGTAAATTGAGAAGCTAGTTGTTCGAAGAGTTCAGCAAAGCCTTCCTTGATATCTTCTTACTAAAGTTACAGTTTTGTTGCTGAATATCATGGGAGTGATGGTCGAGTCCTTCTTATTTCTTTGACTGGAGAATTCCTTGTCATGCGATTCTGATGCTCCATCCACTTCAAATACGACCGAAGTAAAAAAAAATATAGTGCAGAGTGGATCCGGAGGGGTAACGAAGGTTGAATCCCAATTTCCCTTAAACAATTTTGTAAATTTTATGCAGATTTTCGGCAAAATGGACTTGGAACCCCCTTTTGTCTTCTGTCATTCGCCACTAATGGTGTATTTTTAAATGTGGAAACATACAAAGAGCAAGTCTTATTTACAATATATAAATGTATTTATTTTGTAGTATAAGCATGGAAAAATGATCTCAAATGTACTTGAAATTTCTATGTAAAAACAATATTTTTGAAAAAAACCCAACTAGTATGAAAACAACAATAATACTGGTTTGAATACTATTAGTGTGGCCACACTACCAATGAGTGAGTGAGTGTTTTATGCCCTTGCAACGCTATTTAGGTTATTTAAAGGCGATGAACATGAAAAGGATGAAAAAATGAACATGCTATGATGATGAGAAATAAAATATAGAGGTGGGATGGGAAACAAAGAAACAGTAAAGACCACTGGAAAAGGGGAGAGGTGGGTAGGTACAGACTATTGAGCCTATGTTGTGCACTACTTAGAGGTCAAAAGGGGCCTGAAAAAACTCTGCACACACGTTGGTCCACTATGGTTTGCGGTAAGGTTTTCCGCATTATCGCCTGACGACCCGAAAATCTGCATAAAATTTACAAAATTGTTCAAGGAAAATTGGGATTCAACCCTCGTTACCCCTCTGGATCAACTCTGCACTATGTATTACTCATTATGACAGGGCTGCCCTATTCAACCACCTGGGGCCCACATCCCAGTCGATTTGTGGGCTAAGCGGCTTGACCCGATGTCAGGTTTCTGAACGCTCATTAGTGGACCTTTACCGACAAGCTTAGCGCGGCTGCTGGCCTATTCGACTCCCAAGCCCAGTACGGGATCCACACTACTGGTCACTGAAGACCCTGCCACACTATAACGTTTAAGCAAAACGTCTTAGACTATATTTTTAACACACTGGCGTGTTAAAATAAAATAATTAGAACAGAATTCCTGTGTCTCCTCAACAGGGGCAAAAATTACAAGGTAGACGAACGTTATGAATGCGTTCTGCAATCGTCACACATGCGCCAGGCAATCGCCAAATACGCTGGACAAACGCTATAGATAAGTTTGGAATAAGTTTGTCGTGCATTGCAGGTAGTTAGTCTGACGTATGGGTTTGTTCACCGAGATATTTTTGGAAACTTTTTACAGCGACTGCCAAAGTGTCCCAACGTATTAGGAAATTATTCACGTTGGCTTTTGTTTTTGCCTTTTTGAATTAACGACATTCGATTGCCCCATTCGTATACTTTTGCTTCTGGCAAAAACGAGACTTTCCCACATTTATGTAAATAGGTTTGTCAGTTACCTGCTCGGGTACTCAACGCACACTCTATTTGATCTTGTACCAATGTACAGTATACCCAATAATCAGTTGTTTGAATATATGGAAACGTATTTTGTTTATTATATGAAATCAGAAGTCAAAACAATTTTATGCAAAAACAAAGCTCCACTAAGTCACATGAAAGGGGCAAATTAAGACTATGAGGAATAAGTATATGCGACACAACTTAAAATATAAACGGCATCTTAAAAAATCCACATTGGAAATATGGTCCTTCCTAAAACAACAATTTCCAATTTCTGTTAAATACAGCATTATACTACAAATCATTCTAATAAAACATTAGATAGCCAGCAGACCATTGGAAAATCCATATAGCTAGTAACATACAATACCAGGATTTAATGGAATTAGATTCAAGTCAAAACAGGGTGCAGATTGCATGTTGCAACATAGAACAAGAATCTATAACATGTAAAATGGAATTAGACGAAAAGCAGGTTGTTGCATGATGGAATCAAACATGACTAATGTCTTGTCTACAGAATGCCATGGCACTAGTGCATGCAAGAAATCAATATCATTATTCCTTGTGTGATAGAGATCTTTAGGAGCAAAAATGAAAGGCATAGAAGCTGTATATAGTTACATGCAACAGAGTTGTGAGGTAAGATTATACATTTTGAACATTCTGACAAAAGCATTATTATGACATACAGATATCTATATTGTATGAATATTATCTAAGTAGAAATGCATCATGTCGTAATTCATTAGGATGTTATGCAACTGGAAAACAGTCTCGATGAGCAATGGGACATTGTTCCAATCTTTGACATTTGAGGAGGTGTCGACTAATTATATGTAACCTTCTTCAAAGATTTGCTCAAGAACCCGACAAAACAAATGTATTTTCTAAAACAAGACATATTGATTTTTTATTGCGCACTATAATTGTGTCTCAGTTGTGGCTTTACATTTATGTGACTGTTCTTCAGCAGGAATCTTTTGTCGACGCATGTTATTTGTTATTTCTTGACCCTAAAGCAGCAAGAATTCGGCTATACCAGGGAGATGAACATGAAGGGGGCGATAAAAAGAACATGATATCACGATGGAAGTTGAGAAAATGGTGACACAAGACTTATCGGGGTGCGAATTTTGACCAACGGGTCCGGTCCTTCCCTAATCGAAACTTGCAGCAGGGTCTTTATCGTACGAGGAACGCAACATTTTGTCAAAACACGGTGAAAACTGATTTGCGGTAAGAATTTCCGAATTAAAGTGTGACGACCCTGGCGATATGCTACCCATTCATCCACCCTGGAAGGATATCCTAGACGCTCTGAGAGCTCTGAGTCGAACTGAACCGACGTCAGGCTCTGGGTACTCTTTAAAGGAGTTAGAAATTACCGACAAGCTTTTTTTATATTGTTTTTTAATTTCTTTATCTTGTTTGGTGTTGACTGACTCACCATCTGTGGTCAATATCAACTGTATTTATAGAAGAACTTAAAGTTACGTAACGCATTTAATTTAATTATGATGCGTGGTACCTACTTCTATACGAAGAGCCGATCATAAAGCAGTGATCTTTTTACCTTGAACGGCAAATTTGGCTATTTTCCATGATAGGGGGTTGAATATATATGATATTATTTGGGATTAATCCACATCCCTTTGTTATATGTTAAGCATCCTTATCAAATCTTTGGGTCATTTAAGGTGAAATGAAATTTCGCACTAAGCACCCCGTCTATTCTGATTGAGTCCTGATAAAAGGTAGGTGAATTTTAAATATAGTCTACACATATGCAAATATTGGATAGATTTTATATGGTCGATATCTATAATAGTTAAATTTAAACCTATCTTGACTTTACTTATATAAATACACACCTATAAATGGAGATTTGATATAGCTTTTGACAGGTAGGCATGAAAGGAAACTGTATTATCTGTTTACTCTTAAGAAAAAAAAGATATTTCAAATTTAGATTCCTATTTCCGGGGTTAAATTCTGGGATAACGTGGTTTAAAGTTTATTGAAGCATTCCATGCTTAATTTCTTTCAAAATTTCATTTATGAAGCGCATATTGTTTTGAATATTTTTCGTTGTTTGTTTAGCTTTGAATTTGTCTTCCTCGACTGTGTGCTGTTGGTTCTGGTCCTATAAATTTTGCTTCTTCCGAACTTCGTGACAACTACAACACTATTTCTTTTAGTGATAAGACTAACCTAGGCACATTAAGACCTTTAATTGTTCTTTGCTCTGGATTCAATTCTAATTTTAGTTTAGTGTTGTAACTCTTTATTGATTAATTTTTGTTTGGTTGTGCTTAGTCTTTGTGATTACAGTCATTATCAAGACAAGGGTGATATACAAGAAAGAACCAAGTATAATCAAGAATATGTTAAAAAAGTTGTAATGAACCGGATATAACAAATATAACCCAAACAATTTTTACTGAAAATTGAAAATGCATGACGGTATAAACAAAGAAAAGAAAATAGTTCAACATGCAGCATCTTTTTTATCGAACTCTGCACCTGGGGTCCTTACGATGCATGCTTTGAACGTAGCAATCTCAATACACGTTGGGCAACTATGAACGGACTGTCTTATCATATAACACGGAGAAGGCTCGGTGCTTTTTTCTATTTGCATCTTGGGATGCATTTGGCAAGGCATCATGGGCATTATCATTATGACCAACTTAAACTGCTGTCAGTTAAGCTTTTGATATTAGAACATCAGGAGATTCCATTGTGCAACAAAGGGTCACACTGCTAGCAATATAGCATATTAAAACTACCTTAACATCTTTAGTTTCTCGAGAGTTTTTTTGCTCATTGTTTAAAAATCAAGTTTTAAATTTTTAAATTCTAAACGTCTCTACAGTATGAATCTACACGATTCCTCAATGGGCATTCTTGTTGAAAATGTATGTCATACGTATTTAATGAATACTGAATCAAGATTAATCGGTTTGTTTTTTCTATTTTCAGACCATGGACATAAAAGCAGCATTGCAGAGGTATTTATACGTGACAGATCTTTATCCTTTTTATGGAACACTGATATTGTACATGCTACTTTACCAGCCACTGATTGGTTACCCGTCGGTGACAATCTCAGCAGCCTTCTTTAAAGTGCTTCCGATATGGTCTTTGGCATTTTTCGTCTTTAGAAAAAACAAAAGCTTTAAAACTTTAATGGACAATGATTATTCAAAATTTATTTTCGTCGGATTAATGATGTCAACATTAGGAGACGCGTTCCTTGTAGCTCGTATAACTCTCTTTATTCCTGGAATGTTAGCATTCGCCGTTGCTCACGTATTTTACATCCTGGCATTCGATCCTCCAGATGCAGACGACAACTCGAAGATGACCAACTTGTACATTTTAGGATATATAGCCGTAGCAGTAACATTGGTCACCGGGATAGAAAGCGTCCTGATGTTCTGTCTTGTCATGATTTACGTCACGTTGATCGTGATGATGTCATGGAGGGCAACGTGTTTACACGAGAAGCACAAAACATTCCAGACATTTGCAGCTTGTGTTGGAAGTTTACTATTCGTTTTCTCGGATCTGATGATTGCCGTGGACAAATGGAAAATGACCATTCCTTTTATACAGTTCTTTGTTATGATCACATACTATGCCGCTCAATTTTTCATTGCCATAAGTACTGATAACCGATTATAACAAAACTCTTTCGCAGTAGTTGTTTGGATCGTAACAAGGACTTATATTTATATAAAGATTCCTTTAAATACTTTATGCCCCCTACTACTATGATTATAACCTGATGTAGAATTATCTATTGCCATTTGTTTTAAGTTTGGTTACTTAAGTTTTTGTTTTATAATTAAATAAATGCTTTATATAAATTACCGTAATACCTTTAATATACGCAGAATTATTTTTTATCCTGAAACAAAAGGCTCCAAGGAGGACCCGTTTGCCCAATCTCTAATTCTTAAGCTTTTTACTTAGTGCGCAGCATGGTCTACACATACTAGGTAACATTTATAAATAAAGGTCAAATTCAAAACAGAAAAAATTGATGAAAAAAAACAGTAAAGGGAGAATACTTTTCAACAGTTGATCGGACATTTTGACCCTGATATCATTTTTGTAGGTATCAATGAGCTTAACTAATCTGCAATGCTAACTTTTCTTTTAGCACTTACAGTTTTCAAACTGCGAAAATGGTCAATTTGAACGATTGAGGGGAAATAACTTCTTTGATAATATGGAATAGACCCAATCGAAAGCTTTGTAGAGCTCTTGATGCTGAAGAAAGTTGGTTGGTTTGGATATTCGCTATAAGTTTTCGAGCTATAAGCCCCAAACTATGGTCTGACCCCTTTGTTCTATTTTAGCAACGACGATCATGTTGGCTGAACGGCGTGCGTAAATTTCACAAACTTGGCAGAGGGCATCCTAAAGACCGATTGTAAAAAGTTTGAAAGCAATACACATAAACTAGAGAGGACTGAATTTCGCTACACACAAAAAAAAAAAGAAAAAAAAGTTAACGATAGAAAAATTGAAGTTACAGAGACTTGCAAATCTGTCATGTCCTTAATCTCAAACTCCTGTGGTTATATGAAATACCAAACGTAAAGAAAATCTAGGTGATAAGTAAGAAGAACATCAATATTCGGAATATACGTTGGGTCGAACCGCTAAATACCAACGATCAACTGGCACGTGTACCTATGATGACCCTGTCATTTTTTATGGCAAGGTTGTCAAGCCTTTTTCATAAGGAATATCGTTGTCTATATAGTGGTACACCATGTGGTAAAAAATGTAACGAGAGTGAACTCAGGTGCTCCGGAAGTGTAAGCAGTTCCTGTTTGCTGTAGCATATCCGTCGCGCTGCCAACTAAATCCCTATGACAAACCAAAACCTTCACTCATCAGATAGATTGAAATCCCATATTTATCTATGAACGCTTGATTTCATTCCGTCAAATTTCTTGAATGAAGACAGCAACCGAGGAGCAACATAACCCTGTGTAAGAAGTTTTTGTGTCAGTCGTGACGCTCTGCCAAGGAAATCGATGTAAGTCCAACAAGCTCTGGAATAACGAATCAATTGTGATACTTAAACTCAATATATATAATAAAAAAAAAAACTGTCTTCATTTCTTTTGAATAAAGAAAGTTATGCTGAACTATTAATTGAAGACTTTGTATATTTTCTGCACAGTGCACATCTCAAATGGAAAATAAATTACTTTCAAAACATAAAAGCGAGCATTAATTTTTGATAAACAAACATAAACCAGTATAGTTATTTGCTAAACGGAATTCAGCGGACAATACGTCTACAGACAATTTAACAAAAACATTACATGGAACAAACCTCAAATGAGGTGCAAGAGCTCTATCCTCGTAGACTAACCGCCTAACTGCTTAGCACCAAATATGTATGTCCAACTTTTAATATATATCATGTACATGCAAGAATAAAGTAATATCCAAAGTGCAGAGAAACAAATATGGCTTCCAACAGCTACGAAGTCGAATAAAAAAGAGAATGAACGAAGAGGCCAAGCTAACAATTCCCGCTCAAAACCAATGAACCTTGAATATAACCAATAGAATAGAAATACGTCTAATAAGTATACAGTTACAAAGAAAATACTAAATACAAGAATAGAACGAAAACATATGCTCTAAATCGATCTTTGGCAATGTGACGGGTGTACTATAGCAAGCAGGAACCGCTTACTCTTTCGGAGCACCTGAGTTCACTCTCGTTTCGACTTGAGTTCACGTTGCTGAAAGCGGTTTTGTTGTTATGAATATGTTGTTTTTTGTCGTTTTTGTTGTTATTGTGTGGTTTGTTTCGTTGTGATGATTTTTTTGTCTACCGATTTTGTCTTTGTCCTTTCGGTATATAATGATGTCTGATTACCCCTTTGGTACACCTTTGCTTCTTTCAGTCTCAGATATATAATAAAATTTAAATAACACGATAAAATACAAAATATACTGAAATATCATTCTGCGACAACTTGGCATAAAAAAAACCAAATTAAGGGACTATTTCGTTTACGGATTTTTGATGAGCCTATGCAAAGTCGTGCCACTTGTGATCACTTGTGGTTTTCATTTTTCCATGCAAACCTATACAAAACATTGTGATTTTGAACCACTCTTGATTGATAATTCCATAAATGTTTATGAAAATAATCTTTTTTTAATATAGATAATCCGAATGAGTTGCAAATAATTCAAATACTTCGCAAACCAATTCCATACTTCTGCAACCTGTTACCGAAATGTATTTTTTTTATTGTGCAAATTTCATCACTAAAATTTGTGGCCATATTTTCCGCGCGATAACCTGACGACCCCAGCATGAGAAAACATGAGAAACAATAACTCAGGGGTTGCAGCACTTTAAAAAGATGGTATGCTCACACTAAACACCAAGGAAAAGGCAAACATTTTAAACGAACAATTTCAAAAAGCTTTCACAACTTAATCATCTGCACAACCTATGCCAGTAAAAGAACCATCAATTTACCCAGATATGCATAACATTAAAATATCAGAACAGGGTGAAAAAACTCCTGCATAATATTAATCCAAATAAAGCCACTGGACCTGACCAAATAAGCGGTAGAGTACTTAAAAAAATGAAAGAACACCTTTGCACTCCAGTAACACTCATTTTCAGAAATCGTTAGATACACACACACACACACAATACCTGCAGACTGGAAACATGCAAATGTCTGCCCTGCTTTCAAAAAAGGTGACAAACATGCCGCCATCAATTATCGCCGAATATCACTAACCTGCATACTCTGTAAAGTAATGGAACACATCATAGCTAGCCAAATGATGGACCACCTAGAATCAAACAATATCATATATGACTTTCAACATGGCTTTAGATCAAATCGCTCTTGTGAAACTCAGTGGATATCCTTTATCAAAGACTTTGCAAAAGACAACGACCGAAATATACAAACTGATATTATTGTAATGGACTTTGCCAAAGCTTTTCACAAAGTCCCTCACAAAAGATTACTATACAAACTAGAACAATATGCATAAAAAACAATACCCTGAAATGGATTGGCGACTTTTTACATGATCGAACACAAACAGTTATACTAGACGGCCAAAACTCTGAAAAAATCGCTGTTACCTTTGGCGTACCACAGGGCACTGTACTAGGCCCAATACTCTTTTTGATATATATAAATGATTTTCCAGAATATTTACAACACAGCACATTAAGATTATTTGCAGATGATAGTATAATTTATAGAAAAATCCAAAACAAAGACGAAGCACTAAAACTACAACAAGATCTAAATGCAGCGCTGCAAAATGAGAAAAAGACTGGCTGATGTATTTCCATCCAGACAAATGCTCTATCTTACGAGTCACATCAAAAAGGACACCAGTCACCCACAACTACATCCTTCATGGCCATACACTTTAAACTGAAACATCCACAAAATATATAGGCATTACTATACAGTCAGACCTTAAATGGAATGAACACATAGATAATATTACAGCAAATGCAAGTAGACAGTTATTTTTTTTTAAAAGGAATTTGAGAGTACTATTTTTTTAAAAGGAAGTTGAGAGTACCATCAAGAACAAGAACAGATTCCAGGTCCCCCGCCCGTTGAACGTTATATTGTTGAAGGGGCATAACTCCAATAATAATGTGTTCTATGGGACGAAAGTCGTTAAACAGGAAGTAGATGTCAGACTGACCTGAAAATCACTTACACCTTAGGGGACCCCTATAGGAGTCTGCATACAAAATTTCAGAACCCTAGGATTAGTAGTTACTGAGAAAAAAGTTACGAAAAATTTACCATTGAGCCTATGGGAGAAAAAATGACGAAGTCGTTAAACAGGAAGTAGATGTCAGACTGACCTGAAAATCACTTACACCTTAGGGGACCCCTATAGGAGTCTGCATACAACATTTCAGAATCCTAGGATTAGTAGTTACTGAGAAAAGTGTTACGAAAAATTTACAATTGAGCCTATGGGAGAAAAAATGACTAAGTCGTCAAACAGGAAGTAGATGTCAGACTGACCTGAAAATCACTTACACCTTAGGGGACCCCTATAGGAGTCTGCATACAAAATTTCAGAACCCTAGGATTAGTAGTTACTGAGAAAAGTGTTACGAAAAATTTACCATTGAGTCTATGGGAGAAAAAATGACTAAGTCGTTAAACAGGAAGTAGATGTCAGACTGACCTGAAAATCACTTACACCTTGGGGGACCCCTATAGGAGTCTGCATACAAAATTTCACAACCCTAGGATTAGTAGTTACTGAGAAAAGTGTTACGAAAAAAAGTGTGACGGACGCACGGACGGACAGACGGACGCACGGACGGACACCGGCATTTCCAAGTCCCCGCTCCGCGTTGCGGCGGGGGACATAAAATGAAGAGCGAGCATGTTTGTCTTTGGTTAGACTGAAACTTGAATATAGCTCAAGTGTATGGGACCCACATAATAGAAAACAAATAAATCAAATTGAAATGGTCCAACGACGGGCGGCAAGGTTTAAAAGATTTCATAACACCAGCCCAGTTTCAGACATGATAGAACATCTCCAATGGCCATCATTACAAATAAGACGTATCCAAACAAGATTAATAGTATTTTATAAAATAATTCACCACCAACTTGCAATCTAATCATCAAACCTACTTACTCCATCAGACACCCGTACGCAAAATAAGCATCCTTATCATTTTCAACACATTCACACAAATAAAGACTCTAACAAATTCTCATTTTATCCACATATTATTGTACAATGGAACCTGCTCCCAACATCAGCCGTCCTTTGTACAACTGTCTAAATAGGCCCCATGTAAATAGTTTTATGAAAAATAGAATAATAAAATTAATATAAAAAAATACCCAAGTTTTTACATTATTTCCACATTTCTTTTTGGTAAATTTATTTACATTTTGTTTTATATAGCCACGCATGCAACGGCACGTTATAGTCAACCAAATGACTGAGTGCGGAAATCAGAAGAAAGATAGAGAGATAGACAGGAATACCCCATTCAACCTCTGAGGAACGCATCACAGTCCCTCTGTAGGCGTAAGGTTCTGTGCACGCTTAATTAAGTTGACTTTTACCATCAAGCAAGCCTAGCGCTACTGCGGGCCTTAATGAAGTTTTATCCTCTTTTGACACTCCTGATAGCGAAACGAATGATGGCATCCCTTTACTGTTTTGAATTTCACAATACATGCACGCAGCGTATTATTGCTGGGCTCAGTCCCTATTCACAGGAAGTTATGAAATACACAGACTTCTTTAGTCATTCGCCAGTATAAAAATGATTCACAAATTTAAAGCTCTTGAGATAAAGGACACAACGGATTCTAGGAAATGTGCTTCATATTTAGATCTTCATCTCGAAATTGACTCTCAAGGAAGACTTTCAACAAAGCTCTATAACAAACGTGATAACTTCAACTTTCCAATCGTCAACTTTCCCTATTTGTGTAGTAAAACTCTTGCTTATGGAGTTTTCGTATCACAGTTGATTCGTTACCCCAGAGCTTGCGGGAAGTACATCGATTTCCTTGGCAGAGCGTCACGTTTGACACAAAAATTGCTTACACAGGGTTATTTTGCTCCACGGTTGCTGTCTTCACTCAAGAAGCACCGTGCACTCGTAGACAAATATGGAATTTCTATCACTCAGATGAGTGTCGTAGAGCTTTGTTTAGCCTTCCTTTACCGGATTGACACACTGAATTTGAAATTTGCAACACGACGGGTGTGCTATAGCAGGCAGGAACCGATTACTCTTCCGGAGCACCTGAGTTCACTCTTGTTACGACTTGAGTTCGCGTTGTTGATTTCCGTTTGGTTGGTTTTGTGTTTTGTGTTTCTTCGTGCTGTTCCCGGTTTTGTCGTTGCCCTTTCGGACTTTTGACACTCGAATGCCCCATTGGTGCCTCTTTGCTTCTTTACAGAAGAGCAAATAATCAAAATATTAAAACTTTTACTCGACAAAAAATTTTCACAAGTTGACCTGAAAATGACCCCAGTTTGGTGGACGTGTTCTAATTTAATTAAGTTGATTTGTAGACCCATTGATACAAAGTCGACTTTTAACAATAACAAAAAAGACCACAGACTTGCTCGATCGGTCCTTTTATATTTGGATAAACATCTCGAACTGTTAGTTAGTTAGATAAATGTTCCTTTACTCTCAATCAGCGCGGTATCGGCTATATCCGGGAGATGAACATGAAAAGGGTGAAATGATAATGAAGGAAATGGGGCCAATCGGGGTGTAACTTGGAAAAAAGAGTGATGAGTAGGGACAGGCAATTTAGCATGGTTCTTTAACGTGCGAACGTGACAATTTTCCAAACACGGTGCACAACTATAACCTGACCACATTTTCATATTCATTTTGACATACAGGGCTGCCCCATTCATCCACCTGGCACAAACATCCCAGTCGCTTTGTGGGCAAAGGTTCAAGCGGCCTGTCCCTATGTCAGGTTTATATATGAGCGCTCTATTGTGGTCTTTAACCGATAAGCTTAGCGCTGCTGCGGGCCACCGGAACCCGAAGGGGTTATAAACATCTCGAAATTGAACATAAAGGAAAGCTGTTCAAGTGTTCAACTTTCCTTATTCTTACTTAGTAATATCCCGTCTGCTACGGCAAAGAAGTTTACGATATTCCAGTGTATATGAATTATTTAAGTGTCATGTCTTTATCTATCAGCTTAGTAAAATACAAAATTTCGGTCGCACAGAGGTTTCATATAGAGATTTTTTTTAATGTCATCCTTCGACGTATTTGATCTATTGTATACAACTCATTGACAGCGCAACGGGAGATTTAACAGCATTGTTCCATTTTGGTGAGTGAGTGAGTGAGTTGGTGTTTTACGCCCGTGCAACGCTATATAGGTTATTTACAGGCGATGAACATGAAAAGGATGATAAAATGAACATGAAACGATGATGATAAATGAAATATGGGGTAGGGTGGGACACAAAGGACCGGTAAATTTTGAAGAACCACAGGAAAAGGGGAGAGGTGGGTAGGGGCGGAAAATTTAGCCTATGTGGTGCACTACTTGGCGGTCCACAAAGGGATCTTTTACGTGCATGAAGCGTGGCACTCTCCACACACGTTGGCCCACTATGGTCAGCGGTCAGGGTTTCCGTATTATAGACCTGACAACCCCCGCGGACGAGGGCTACCCAATTCAGCCACCTAGGGTACACACTTGGTTGCTCTGTGGGCTGAGCACTGACCCGACGTCAGAATCCCAAGACCCTTAGTCGCCTTTTACGACAAACTAGGCTCTGCTGCGCGCCTATTCGCCACCCGGGCCCCGCACGGGATGTTCCATTTTGGGTATGTAAATCAGCTAAAACTACATAAAGTAAAGCATCAATGTACATGTAACTTGTAACTACAGTTATATAACTGAATTGGGAAGCAAATGGAATTTATTAGGAATTTATATGTGAAATGTTGTGAGAGAACAAAATATGTTAGAATAGAGTTACCTTCCTTTCCATACATTTGGAATTGATTGTAGCTAAATTCATTTTATTTTAAATTACGGTGTTCTTGATTTTTACCTGCGTCGCCGAAGGCGAAAGCATGTCTAGTAGCCGGGTCACTCCGTCCGTCCGTCCGTCCGTCCGTTCGTCTGTCCGTCCGTCCCGCTATGGGGTGTCTGTCTTGTGTAATCTGAATCTCAAAAACCAAACACTTGATCTTTCTGAAATTTTACACAGTGATTACAGATATATTGAAAATGTGCACCTCCCCTTTTGGGGTAATTTTATAATTTCGTTTAGAAATTAGGGGCCCAAAAGTGGCCAAAAAACGAATTTTTATTTTTTTCCACAAAAACTTTTGTTCTGGTTGACCAAATGCTAAGAAACTTTACAGTAATGTTACTTACCATAAAAGGAAGAGTTGGGTTGATTTTGGGTGTCCCCTCTTTTTTCGTTTATTTGGAGATTAGAGGCCCAAAGGGGGCAAAAAAAGCGACTTTTTAAACTTTTTCCACAATAACATTTGTTCTGGTTGACCAAATGCTATGAAACTTTACAGTAATGTTACTTACCATAAAAGAAAGGGTTGGGCTGATTTTGGGTGTCCCCTATTTTTTCGTTTAGAAACTAAGGGCCCTAAAGGGGTCAAAAAAGCAACTTTTTTATTTGTTTCCACAATAACCTGTTTTGGTTGACCAAATGCTATGAAACTTTACAGCAGTGTTACTCACCATAAATTAAAGGGTAGGGATGATTTTGGGTGTCCTCCTCTTTTTGTTAAGGAACGAGGGGCACAAAAGGGGCAAAAATGTGACATTTTTTATTTATGGTCCGATTTAGAATTTTTTTTACAAGTAAATTTGGGTCATATATTGGATACAAAATGGAGGATACATTTTTTTTTCTGTTTAGCAATAAGGTGACCAAAAGGGGAAAAACATAGAAACTATTTTTTTGGGTCTTTTTTTACAATATTGGGTGGCATGTGACAAATATGCTTTGTAAGTCCATCATAGGATGCAAGTGTCAAAATATTTTGACTGTCCATATTGGGCCTAGAACGTACAGGGTTCAACGTTTTGCCGTGCGACGCAGGGCCAGACATCGATTGGTCTTGTTTAATATAGCTGATGGAGAATGTAATATTAAGTATTCAGCACCCAATTAATACGAAACGACCGCGCAAATCCATTGAATTGAAAATCACAATGGGTTGCCTTACCACTTCATCATTTCACCTTTTTCTGTGCGAGGCCGAGTAACGTAAAGGCCTACAATAAAGCTCTGCTTGTCGTAGGGGGCAAATTAATGTTAATGCTACGCTATTGTATGACATGTTGTATTGTTTTGTATTCTATAAATTGTTCTAAATATCTATGTTGATTTGACCATTACGGGTGTAATTTCATCAATAAAGTTTATTTATGTCTTGGGATTCTGGAATCGTGTTAGTACTCAGCCCAGAGAGCGACCAAGTTGTGAAACCTTGGTGAATAAATAAGGTAGTACTCCACAATTAGGATTTTTTCACAGTATTGTTTTCGTATGTGGCCCCTGTGAACTTTTTTGTTAAATGAAAATATTGATTCGTTTTGGTCTTAAAACAAGACAAATAAAAAATCTGGACCCGTTATATAAAAATTACGATCCACGGTTATTGTTTTAAAGAATAATTTCGAAAAAATCAATACCAATGATCATAAAGCGTCGCTTCCGGCTGTGCATGGTGACCAGCGGATGGGCTTAAATTTAAATGTGCTATTTTTAGATTTTTAAGTTTGAACAACTTTAGCGGAAAAAAGAGCCGAAGTCGGATAGGTTTATTTGGTCTTAAAAGAAAGGACTGTTTTCGGGCTTTCATTTCATACATGTTACGTTTCACCTGAACCGAAAGGTCGACTACTTGCAACGTTCAAAATAAGGACAAAACCCCGATTTTTGCGTATTTTTGTCCCCAAATTTTTGACAAATGTTAAGAGTTGCTAGGGGCAACGAGTACAACAAAGAAACCAAATACGGCACTAAACACGACTAAACATGCCCGGAGTTTGGAACACCACCTAGTTTAAAGTGCAAATAGCAGTTTAAGCGATTACAAGAACCCGGGACAAAATAGTCAACGTCGAGCACATGCAAAAATGAGCTAAATAAATTAATTGTGGAGTACTACCTAAGGTAGCCCTCGTCCGCAGGGATTTTCAGGTCTATAAAACGGAAAACCTGACCGCTAAGCATAGACTAGTGGGCCAACGTGTGTGGAGAGTGTCACAATTCATGCACGTAAAAGATCCATTTGTGGACCACCAAGTAGTGCACCACAAAGGCTAAATTTCCAGCCCATACATCCTTCCCCCCTTTCCAGTTCATGGTCTTCAAAATTTACAGTTCCTTGGTGTCTCATCCTATCCCCATATTTCTAATCATCATTTGATGTTCATTATATCGTCCTCTTCATGTTCATCGCCCTAATATAACCTGAATAATGTCACAAGAGCGAAAAACACTCACTCACATATTTATTTCATGCTTATTTTATCCACCCCCTTGATATAGCCGAATTTGCGCTGCTTGGGAGGAAAGTTAAAGGGAAAGTTCACCAAAAAATGAAAATTTGTCATATGATTTCCAATGCATTATCTACTTATGCTTTGTCATTTAAACTTTTATATTCAATTTAATAAGCTGACAAAAATGGAATTTTATTTTTTATCTTTTGGTTTCTTTTATTTTAAATTACACAAAACATCTGAATACCACAAAGTCTCCTTTTGACAGTGACCCACCATTTACCTAATTATTAAATTGCCAATATATAATATTTTTATGTGCATCTATGTTATGGCATTTTACATAAGTGATAGAAAATCCTTATTAAAATTAACAAAATCAGATTATTCTTTAATTAGTAATTATGTTTTTCAGTTTTATTTAATCCCTGGTATAAAAATCAATTTAAATAAGTCATTTTTAATTATTTAAGTCATGTTGTGTTGTGATAATCTTGCATATTAATCAACATTATTGTTTTAAATGCTAGAATGAAAAAAAAATTATCTAGACCATAAAATATTGTTTCTTAATGTTTGTATATTAGGTTTTGACACCTGTAGGTATTGATAATTATAATTTCCTGTTTATTTCACCCCAAGTCAGCTGTGACTAATTACAATTATGTTTACCTAACCATTACACAGGTACCTGCTGAGAGACAATGACAATAAATTCACATTAATTTACACTTTTAGCAAACCCAGTGGGGGATTAGAAAAAGAATGATCTGTAATTTCATAATTATATCACAATTATTTTCAATGAAATATGATGGCTTACATTCAAATACACAACTTCTTTCTGAATAGTAAATAAAAATAATATTTTTTTTGGATTATAGAATTTTAAATTTAATTAATTGATTTTAAAGTTCAATTTAAAAGAAAAAGATAATAGATTAATAAAACGTTTTTAAAAAGATTTTTATATAGAAAGTAATTGAAAATATTAAATGATCTTGTTGACTTTTGATTATTTTAATTATTTTGTTGGTTATTGGACGTACCACATGATCACTTAAACGTTTGAACTAATATGATTTTTTGCTACTCAGTAGAAATTCTGAATAACTGAAGTAGTCCCCTAATGGCCCGAGACTAGTATTATTTTAGCCCCCTTTTTAATGCATTTTCAATATAGCGTTTTGATGAATAAAAAAAAATTTAACCATTTGATTTTCCTAAAATTTCTTACAGCTGCATAACAACACAAGACATAAATAATATGTAAATTTTAGAAGATTTTACCGATTTTAAAACTTTTGATGCATTTTATGGTCAAGAGACCAAAAATTTTTAATGTCAACAAAAATTAAGATCTAAATTTTGACCCCGCGTATGCCTGGCAAATCACCCCTTTTATGCTGATTTAAGTGTTGGTCTTTGTATATACCAAACTTTGGCTTAAGAACTACCAATTAACCCAAACAAGTAAAAACAGCACCAAAAATTGACCTAGAAATAACTCTGGAAGATATATGGTGTTTTTTAAAGGGACTATATTAAACAACAACGAAAAATAAGGGGCGATAATTGTGGTCTCGTACCTAATAGTCCTCAGATAAGCCTCATTTCATCAAATAAAGTTGTTTTTCACCAACTAGAGTCTTTTTTGAGTTTACATACCAAGTTTCATAATGATCAGATGAATAACATTAAAAATGTGAGCCATTCAAATCAATGGTTTTCTTCAAAAATATGGTCCGCTACAGCTTACTCAAGAACCATGGATCCTATGTGGCCATATTTTTTACATTTCATGATTTTTGACAAAACCAATGATTGATATCAATAACTTGAGGTGTACTAAACATGAAAAACACAAGTTTTGGTAAAATAAGTGCATGGTGTTAATATTTGATTCTGGTTTATATTCGCGGAGTGAAAAATAAGACATTCAAGGATTTAAAAGGGTACTAATATGGTCATTAATATTTTTCAAAATTTGTACAAGATATTTACCTGGAAACTCTTTTAAAATGTTCTCTATATAATAAGCTTACAAAAAAACCCAAGAAACATTAACTTTATATACTATATAAGTCCATATTAACCATTTGAAAATCAGGAACCATATGTATTATGAAAGCGGTTTTGCCAAAATTGGTAAAAGTAGCTATTCAAGGGTGAAAAAAATGCAAAAGAGGATGCAGTTTCTTACATTTTTTATGTTTTCAGTATGAGAGGATGCAAATCAACAGATTTCAATAGCAAAAACACTGGTCAATGCACTTTTGATGGAAACTAGTAAATGACTTATCTGCAAAAACATAGAAAAACCTTCAAATCTTTAGCTTGTAACTGCTAATATTTACAATCATTTCACTTATGTAGTAGACAATGCTGAACAAATAGGTGTTTTTTGTGTTGTTTATCATTAAAACATTGCTTTCTGTCTGATATTCCAAGAATTGAAGTAATAAAAAGATGATTTTAGAAAGATGGCATAGGCCCACCCCAGAAAAATCCATATGCTGCCGCAACCTTGTTTCGCAGTGGGGAATAGATTTTTTTCAGAAATACTTTCAACATTTCAGGATAAAAACACTCCTTATGTCTTAATTTAAGGATTTATGACAATTCTAGGCAACTAAAAGTCTTTATTTGCAAGTAAGGGGTCATTTTGTTGGAAAAAAATTCAAAATCCAAAAAGAAGACCATTTTCATTGAAAATCCCATACACTTTGAATTTTGGCTCATTTGGTCATATTTTCATATAAATTCATGAAACAAAGACTAAAATCATTTCAATATGGCATATTCAGTAAGTTCAGACTAAATACAGTATTGCTAGAAAGTTTTTGAAATTTTACCCATAGCCCCCCTCTCCTAGGCCCGAGACTAGTATTATTTTAGCCCCCTTTTTAATGCATTTTCAATATAGCGTTTTGATGAATAAAAAAAAATTTAACCATTTGATTTTCCTAAAATTTCTTACAGCTGCATAACAACACAAGACATAAATAATATGTAAATTTTAGAAGATTTTACCGATTTTAAAACTTTTGATGCATTTTATGGTCAAGAGACCAAAAATTTTTAATGTCAACAAAAATTAAGATCTAAATTTTGACCCCGCGTATGCCTGGCAAATCACCCCTTTTATGCTGATTTAAGTGTTGGTCTTTGTATATACCAAACTTTGGCTTAAGAACTACCAATTAACCCAAACAAGTAAAAACAGCACCAAAAATTGACCTAGAAATAACTCTGGAAGATATATGGTGTTTTTTAAAGGGACTATATTAAACAACAACGAAAAATAAGGGGCGATAATTGTGGTCTCGTACCTAATGTAGAGTAGGGGACTATTTCAAATAAATAAACTCCAATATCTTTGTTATAAGTTAAGATATGAGAGAAAAAATTGCACACTGTTATAATACATTGTTCTGAACAATTTAAGACCACATGTCAAAAATCGTGAACTTACCCTTTAAGCTAAATGACTAAATTGTAAGACGAGAGTTAAGATTATTTGTTGAC
Source organism: Arcuatula senhousia (assembly GCA_963971305.1). NCBI lineage: Eukaryota > Metazoa > Mollusca > Bivalvia > Mytilida > Mytilidae > Arcuatula > Arcuatula senhousia. The sequence continues at coordinate 56,524,781 of OZ020304.1, forward strand.
GTTTGACAGTCTGTTTGTGCTGTTCACGTTCGTGTCTACTGATTTGCCTTTCGCCCTCTAGAACATTCAAATGCGCCATTAATATCTTTATGCTTATTGCTAATACAGAACAAACTAATTTTAAATGGCTTATAACTCTTAAACTATAATAGAAAATGATAAATATGATGGATCTTAGGCTCTGTAGAATTTATTCATCCCAAAAGCTCTACTAAATACTCCATTAGACCGACATTGACAGAAGACCCCTTTAAGGGGTTATGTTCCTTAGAAGGTAAAAATCGTGGTTTTGGCGAAGTACAAACATTATTGAAAATAGACAAAATGCGTTACTTGCTTAAATGTTGAGCACAAGGTGCTCTTCAAAAGTCGTTTTGTCTTGTGTGTCCCTATTTCTCCACTTTGTCATCCTTTCATGTTCTCTTTATTATTCATTCCTTGTTACCGGGCAATTACCGGCTATCGTTAAAACTGGTAAAATGAAGACAATTAAAAAAAACCAATAATTTACTACCTATGCATATCTTTGAACAAAGGAAAGGACAATAGGTAGAAATGGTAGACAGCAGTCTAAACTTAGACATCAATATCTAAGGGAAAGGGGGACACAAGGCCAATGTGGGATTCGCTGGAAAAAGGAGATGGGTAGGATATCGGTCAATTTAGCATCCGACAGGGAATCATACTGCTTGACTTGCAAAAGAACTTTTTAACGTGTGACATTTTTCCAAGCACGGTAAGCAGTCAGCTTTTTAGATTTTAGCTGGCAACCCCGACATTCATTACGATAGGTCTATTTCACCGGTCGCACTGTGGGAACAGTGGCCCGACTCGACGTCAGGGTTAAGCGCTCATTAGTGTACTTTTACCGACAAGCTTAGCGCTGCTGTGCATATTTGTCATTCGGGACACGCAAGAGAAAAGCTCTTCAGGAGCTTTATCAAGTCTCGCGTTGGAGTATGGAGTTCGCGTTGTTGATTGATGTTCAGTTGTTTTGTGTTTCCATGTTTTACATGTTGTCTGTTTTTGTCCCGTTCTTGTTGGTGTTTAATGGTTTTGTCTCTGCCCTTTCGGCCCAGTACCCCGATGGCCGGGATGATGAAGTGGCATTGGGACACACAAACAATAGCGTAAACGAGTTTTGACTGTAACAGAAAAAGGAGAAACAGTGTTCTTCAAGCGGCATTTTCCACACACGATGCGCCGCTCTGGTTTATGGTCACGTTATTCATATAATGGTCTGCAACATGACAATGTTATTCCATTTAACCACATGTGCATACATCATAGTCGGTATGTGGAAAATGTCGCTTTCTTCACACGTCAAAGAACACTGTTTCTCCTGTTCTATTGCAGTCAAAACTCGTTTATGCGATAGCTCTTGAGTCCCAATGCCACTTCATCATTCCATATGTTCATTCCCGATAAATGCTAATTTGCTCTGCTTGGGAGTAAAGCTATATAACTAACTAACTGCAAGTAAAAACAGTCGTATGAACAAAGAATTGTTATAAAGAGATATGAAAAATTTAAGATGAGTAAACCCAATGTTAATTTTCTTTCTGTTTATCGAGACAACATTTGATATTGTACGTTCATTCGCAAGCTGACAGTATCTAGTGTACCTGTTGACGGTTACACTTTATCAGCATCTTCGAGACAGTACAAAACTTTTCGTATTAGTCTTAGAACATTTGCTAAATCCGTAGTTGATAAAGAAGGCGAATATCAATTCTAATATGTCGAGAAATATGCCCACTACATGGCTGCATATCAGTAGACAATGTTTAATACAAAAATCTAAAACATTTTATATCAAAAATAGCTTAGATAGTTATTGCTTACTCTAAAACACCACGAATTCGGCTATATCAGGGAGATGGACATGAAAGGGGTGATAAAAAGACCAAGTGGAGGGAATGGGGACACAAGGCCAATAGGAAAGAAGAGTTTTCACTAACACTTGAAAAAGAAGGGATGAGTAGAGTCGGACAAGTGTTCTACTCGTATCAGGATTTACAGCAGGGTTCTTTAACGTGAGAGGAACGTGTCATTTTTCCCAACACGATACATCACTATAGGTTTTCCGCATTATAAATTTGACTAATACGGCATTCATTATTACAAGGTTGTCCCATTCAACCACCTGGAGCACACATTCCAGTCGTCTTCTGAGCTCTGTTGAGTTGACTTTTACCGACAAGCTAAGGGCTGTGGCCCTATTCGTAACGCGGAACCCGCACAGGTATAAAAAATGTTTTAGCTTAAAATGTAAATAAAAAAGTAAATAAATATCAAAGAAGTACCGATGGGATATTCAGGTAGCGTAAGCCTGAGAAGACCAAAACAAAATAGACAAAAGACAACACACAATTAAAGAAACCCATAAAAAACAAAAATGCATTCAAAAAACTAAACTGCAATCAGCATCTTTGTGATGCAGACTTCATGTCTCAAGATAATAAATACGTATAAAACAGAGATTAAAAGAAAAACGTCCAAGGTATATTGCAATTGATTTGCATTTAGAAGACTGTTGAACTTAAATCTTAATTTAAAGTCGTTTAATGTTTTATGATTCGTATAAATCAGATGAAACTAGTAGTTTGAGTGAAGACCACCAGGTTGATACGATATCCTTAAAGGTATTCTTTTAAGACTATTAAGTCTACTGTTTCAATATCAAATATAAAAACTGTTATTTACACCGCGTTATTTTGTGACGGAAAGATAGATGACACCGTATAACCCTGAATTTTCAAAGTTACTTGAGCTGAGATGGATTACAATTAGTTATGAAAAAAGATCTTGTAATTACACGAATTATTTTAACTTTTGTGTGTCGTGTTTGTACAGTGATACGGTTTGGACGGTAAACCGTGTGAGACGTCTAGTTTGATGAAGCAACATCATTGAAGTGTCCTGCTTGAAAACTCGGTCAGTTGACAGCTCATGGTTCAAAAATAATTGATTTGTTACCACAGCCAAAAAAAAAAAAAAAAAAAAATAGCTGTGTGTCCAAAAATATCTCAATGATCATATATTGTCAGGGGCTGCTCTGGCCTCAAAATTTTTGTCGCCAGAAAAATCGCCATATTTGAAATTAAGTCACCAGTTTTTATAAAGTGTAGCCAGTACCGTTTTCATTGAGGGGTCATGCTTGTGTAACGTATGTTTAGATGTAAATGTTAAAAATATTGTTTTCAGTCTTTTTTTCAGGTGCATGTTGAAGGATGGTTTTATTCTCATTGAAAAACTTTTTAGATAATAAATGATGAAGGTGGAGCCTTTCTTGTTTGATATCTTTTTTTTAAATAAAACATACCATGATTTATTTAATTATTTATCATGTTTATTGCCATATATACAAATTAAATAATAACAATACAATAAACATAACAATACACACAGAAAACCCCAGCACCATATGAATGAATACTCAACCTAGAGAATAAAGATCACTGAAAGCACTAAATGAGCACTATGAAAAAAAGTATTATTTAGGAAAGCAAAGATAAAATTTTTTATAGAATCCATCACATTTCCATGACCAACAGAGATTGTAAAAGATCAATGTTTGACAGACCCAGGACACATTATAAAGATTCATCAATCATGACTCATGTGGTTTCTATTGAATCCTGTACATTATTAGAATGTTTTAATAAAAATTATCTTGATTTTCTCAAAAAAACCCATCTCATTGGGTTTGTTTATTTATTTCATTTTGAAAAAAAGACAGCTGATGGTAATTAATAGTTTGGTAAAAATATTTCTGTTCCTAAAAACAACTTCATTTCATTTTCTTTTTTTTTCAAATAAGAATAATAAAATTAGTTTTATTTTGATTTATTTATCTTCCCTTTCTTTGTTTGCTTTCTGAAAATCCCCCAATAACCTCATTTGAATTGTTCTAAAAATAGAATGGTTTGTTTACATGTGTACTTTCTTTCTTGTGATTATTTGAGGAACTTAAGGTACAGATTACTATTCTCTCATTGTTTTGTTAATAAAAACTCATCCCAAGCTGGAGATAATTTTGATTTACCGGCAATTATTTGTTTTAACACCTTGGCTGACATGAGGCCATGTGTGCAATTAACACACGATACTTTGTCAAATTGGCTTGGACAATTAAAGTCATTCAGGCGTACATTAGAAATTTGTTCCTGATCACTGTTTTGACACCTTTATTGCATTATCAAAATATGTGAGCCTAATTTCTAATTAGTCGATAATCCTTTTCTTCAACCTGCTGTGATCTACCGTTTATCTATTCAATTATCTACCTGCTCATCCGTGGCGACACGTGGTCACACACTATAACTTACCTGTTGACATGTTGATCAATACTGGCGATGTGTATTCAATTTCCGGTCAAAAATGATAAAACTTACTTAGGCGCCAGAAAAATCGCCAGCAGCCGTTTTTTGTCGCCAGCAAGAAAAAAATATCGCAATTTGCGACATTGGCGAAGCCCAGCGCGATCCCTGATTGTAAACGTGAAACCCATTTCAAGGCCTAGTTGTGGTGGAAGTTTAAAGAATTACGGCCTAACCAAAGAATGATAAATTGGCATTAAAAGTACTTTCATGCTCAGGGTTACAAAATTGCAAAGTATATTATTAGCTAGCGTGCCTTGCATGGAAATACCCCACTATTGCTATGATAAAATTTTGTAATGACCTTAAAGAGACTTTGAAACAGATACTGACACCACAAAGGCAGAAACAAACAGAATGTATAAATCTGCGCTTTAATTACCAGTTAGTAGTTAATTTTGTAATGAGTTTTCGCGATATTTTAACTTCAGACGTTTTCTAAAAAAAATCACGAGGAGGGTGAATCTCCATCAGAGGAAATCGTACTTCCACAAATGTTTGTCATTTTTACCAACTCGCCAATGCTCGTGAGTTGAAAATAAATAAGTATAACTTTCTTGGGTGGAGAAATAATTTAATCCGCTCCTGGCTGAGTGAGAACCTATGGTATACAGTAGTTGGACTTTGGTGGTCCCTGTTTCGTATGCTTTTGATCTCGGATGATTACTGAGCTTTTAAATTTTTATTTACCCAAGGGAGGCAAAAACTACGTCCAATCGTAATTAAACCAAATTGAACATTTTAAAAATTGATGATTTTCTAATTATAAAGAACTTTTATGAAGAAGAATTTTTGTGTATCACATCACATGAGCCTGTTGTTGCCAATTGAAATAAGAAACTGTTGTGAAATATGTGTTTTAGATCAATTGGCATGAACCTTTTAGTACCCTTTGATTGTTCATTGAAAGGTCTTCATTGTTTCAGTAATATCGTCAGTAATACAGGAAGAGAAAGACAGGACACCGATAATACCGCGAACTGAACTGCCGCCACTTGAACTTATCCTTTAAACAACTTTATTGATACGACTCCTGTGTAACACTTATGTTAGGTCGATGGGTTTAAGATTTTGACTTGAAATCTTGTTGGTTTTGATGAGGAAACCCCGATAACTGAAAAACATGCAACAAATGTAAAGAAATGTCATTAATAAGATCCAATCATAAGCGGTGTTGTAAGGATCGTCGGTGTCCACTATGAAGAGTCAGTCTGCTTATTCCTACTGAGCGACAGTGATGTTCCTAACTAATCAGGTGGTGGAATGAATAAAGCAACCTGTCATATTGTTTGCCGGGGACGTCAGACCCTAATATGAAAACCCGACCACAAACCATAGCGGTGCACTGTGCGGGGAAATGCCACAATCATCGCATGTTCAAGAGCAGTTCTGCATGTTTTACATATATACGTTCAAGAGCCTTAGGATCCCTTGCAGTAGACTTATCAGGTAGTTATTTATTGCGGTATTATCTGATTACAGTCAAAAGTTGCAAAACTTGTGTAGAAAGTGCCACACTCAAAGTACACACAATCCACCACACACGCATTTCCTATTTTGCAACCACCGTTTTAATTTTCAATATATAAATGTTCTCTTTTTGGTTATCTTATTACAATTTTAGCTTTATTTTGTTATAAGCTGATACGAAGAAATGTGTGATACATAAAAAGTACACCATGTCGCCTTGAAATTTTAGAAATTTAGAAATTTGTGTTCAAAAGAACAGCCGACAAACCTACTCATTGTGTTCTTTGGTAGCAGATATGAGGAAACATGTAACTAAAAGGGAAATTTCGGTGAGAGGAGGTAGGAAATTATGATAAGTTACGCGAACAATATTAGTTCAATGTGTATTGTAAATGCCACACAGAGAGGAGGAATTTAGCTCATTTGAGTCTTTGCAGATTGCCCAAAAAACTTCCGTGCGATGAAAATGGTCTCATTCGATCTATTGGGTACCTTGTTCATGTCCCCATATTGTCGTATAAAAGATTACTCATTTGATTTGATTATGACAATGCTGTAGGGTGTTAAAAACTAAAACTAAAATGTAATTTGTAAATGAATTTTTATAAAACTAAAAAGTATATATAATTTATCTTTTAGATCTGAGAGATGAAGAGCATCGTTGATAGGGGATCACTAATTTAACCTTTGAAGCATCGTTCTTAGATTTGCATTCACAAATCATGAGAATTTAAAAAAAACCTATTATTGTAAACTTGGAGAGAAATATCCCCACTTCACCGGTATATACAAATTACTAGTTTACATACAATATGCCAGGGCTTGTACCAATTTTTTTACCTGACCTCCTATTCCAAGATTCTCATGTTGTCTTAACAAAACTTTATTTCGATATCAGCCAATGGTAGAAAATTCTAATGTCATCAAATGATAAGGTTTGTTATTGTTTTGGTCGGTTTGCTGTATTGAGAAGAACAACTAGCTCTCCCTACCCGCTTCTTACTGTATTACTGTCGGACTGGAAGAGAGAGGCGATGAACCCACCTCTTTTTGTAATGCCTGTCTAAAGTCGGAACCATTGCTGTCTTCAATATCTCTGGTATACAATAATTTTATTTTGTCTACTCTTTTTGAAATAAAGCTGAAACAAGCATTCATGCGAATAATTTCAACCTGTTGAGGTTTCTCAACTGAAATCTCATCACAGAAGCTCAAGTAAAAAATTGAAAGGCATTTGAAGATCACATAAAATCTAATAATGTCAAACAGGATGGCTAAAGCAAATCTAAGACTACCTATGCTTGGGGAAAGGAATAGACTAAGGACTTAGATTATTTCGAATTCTTATTTATTTTTTAAAATCAATGATGGATTTATTCATCTCCAACACATAAATGGGCATTTGAAAAGATTGATCATCCCTATACGATAATTTGTTCTTTACTTTTTTGGGGGAAAAAGAAGAAAACTCATACTAATTCCATGGGGGCAAAAAATAAAAGTTATTTTATTAAGTTAATTTAGTGATTCATTCCACATAACATAATATATATTTGGCTCACCAGCGGTGTTCGCGTCATCAAAGCTAAATATTGGTGAAATTATTGAACCTCACATGAAGTTTGGTTTCGTTCTGTTCTGTTATAGTATCAGAGATGAAAGAAATTATAAATCGCTTTAATACATTGTTAATCTGATATTTTGTTTTTAAAATCTAAATAACGAGAAAGAGGTTATTTATAGTTTACAATTTGTTTTTATGTAAATAATGCATAATTTCTGCTTTAAAGAATATTAACTTTATCATTTTTTATTAAAAAAATTCACAAAATACTACGAACCTCAAAATGATACACTTTTACATTTTTAAATAAGGAAAAATTATTACTTAAAATATTTATTCTAATTTTGTCCATTAGACAATGTATTTGAACTAAAGTTTAAAGGTTAATTCGTCACTATTGAGAAAAACGTTTGGCAACGAAAAATGAAGTAATGAAAATGCATACATTCTAGACTATAACAAACATACGACCTCCTCCCAAAAAAGAATAAAAAATAAATAAAAAACAAACAAACAACCAAAAAAAAACTCATTAATATTATGGTTATTTTGTTTAATTATTAAATTTTAGAATAAAAGGCTTTGAAGTACACATTTTTATTTGCTTGTTACAATAAAAATATTGTTTTCTTTCAAATTCAAACTTTAAAATAAACCTAGTTTTTTTTCCCTAATACAACCATTTAGTCATAAAATTAGTTATTAATGATATCGTACCTCTCAAAATCAAAACATCGCTTACAATTAAATTTACAATTTATATTACACTTTGATAAAACAAAGCATACCGAAAAAAGTCAACGAACAACATAAATTAGACTGGTTAGTAATATGAATTATTTTCAATGGTACGATGTCTGATCAAGACTTCTTTTAAATATAGTTTAAATTTTTTAAAAATATCCGTTGAAATCTCGACTCACAAAAGTGTTTAAAATAGTTTGGTCTTTTACTTTTTGCAATTTTGCCTTTTTATAACCAGTAAATACAGTTCTTTCTGCAGCGCCATCCATTTTATAGTACTATCACAATTTGGTTTGTGTGTAAACTTTTTTTTCACCCCTCTATAAGCGTAACGAAGTATCCATTGACATTCGTCAAAATGCTATTTTATTATTGATGAATTGGGTTTAAAAAATCATTTAAAATATTTTATAGCCATTTTCATAGTTACAATAAAAATTGATACTTTTCAATGAATTCGAAATAAAAAACAAGCACTAAAATGTATATGATAAACATTTGGAATGCTAATATTTAATAAATTAATTGATTATCTTTACACGCATTAAAATCAATTTCTACATCTACTTCTTTCTTGGGGGCAAAATTTTCAATAAGGCAACCGAAGACTAAAAGTTTCACAAGCAACCCACTTTTCACTTTTTCATCAATGAATGGCAATTTTTTCACCCTCTTCATGTTCAACTCCCGAAATTCGCGCGGCCCAGGACAATCAACTTACATTAACCAATACTCCTTGTTTTTTCTTTTGTTTTTGTTAGATTTATCTAAATTATTTTAATTGAATTGAATACCAGTTACATTGAATTCACACTGGAAATTTTGTCTATGGCCAGGCATTTTTGAGTGACAGATAATGAATGTCAGGTATATTTGGTACGAAGGATCAACATTGGGTGCCATTTTTAGGTCTGTCGCTCACCTACTTCTTTTTTAACGTAATCTCAAAGTTACGGTGTAGTTAGTTAGTTAGTTAAGTTAGTTAGATAGTTATTGCTTTACTCCCAAGAGCGATCTTAAATGGTCTTTTACCGACAAGCTTGGCACTGCTGCAGGCCTATTCACCAACCGGAATCTGCATGGATAATATGGAAAATATCAAAAGTCAAATTTTCCCTGTAAATGCAGAATTTATTAAAAAAAAGAATTTATAATTCCATAATGTATAAAATTATAATCTTTAAATTATCTAAAATTTTATTATGGCAAAAGTATAGAAAGAATGGAAATAATCGAAAATAAGACACATTTATCGAAAGAAAGTTAGAATCTTACATTTCTACAAGGCAATAAGGTAACCCTTTTACCCTTTTCTAATATCATCGTTTTAAATTGTGGGTCCTGGTGGTGAATATGCTTGCAGCGGCGCTAAGATTGTCGGCAATAGTCCACCAAAGAGCGACAAGTGCCATAACCATAAGAACGAGTCAGGGCCAATTGATAAAAGAGCAACAGGAATGTGTTGCCTGGGCGGTTAAATGGTTAACCCTCTCTTTTTGCATGACAAGGTTCTAAGGTCGTGATTTAGCTACCGTACTACTTTTTTTTTTAGTTTCAATTTTAGTTTAGAGCAGTATTACTGTCAACATCTTGTATAAATTTAAATATAGTTCTGTTCAATTTTACTTTTTGTTTAAATCCCTTATCATTTGAATTTGCCGCAGGTATACACTATTAATTAATTGTGTGGTTTCTTAAATTGTCCTGAAGTTTATTTTAGTTAGAATTTTTAAATTTTCATTCTATTTTTTATCATTTTAATAGTTGCTATACCATTTTTTTTATCATATAATTTTTTTGATATTACAGTAAGGTTTTAATACAATTGATTTTAAAAGATACAATTTGCTTTTATGATAAAATGTTATACTAGTATTCAATGTATATATCTTGCTACATTTTTATTTGATGTAAAGTGCCTTTAGAGTATATGTTTATATAATGCGCTATAAAAATGCTTAAATTCTTATAATTATTATTTAATGACACAACAATTAAATATTTTTCCAGATATTACATTAAACTATGAAAGCCTTTAAGGAAAAAAAATCAGCATTTATTTTGAATATACTTTTGGTACTTTGAAACGAACCAATACCGTAAAGTCGAGTTTTCAATGTATAAAGTTAAGCAAGGTAAAAGAAACCAAGCAAATATATATTACAGTGGGAAAGCAAACAAATGTATTGCGCTTCATTTCCCGACCTCGATAAAGACTCACCAGAGATGCTTGTAGCAAAGTGTTTAAAGCTGCAAAAGTAAATAAAACTTTAAAGTCATATAAAGCACATATAAGTAAACCTAAAGTATAGATCGATAAGTTGATGTATATGAGCTAAATATGTTTTTTTGTTGTTGTAAAATGTACTAAATGAATCCCAATGAAATTCTCACAAGATAGCACTAAACCATTCACAAACTGAATGCACCAAGACAATACGTAAAATAAGAAAATTTCACTTTTTATGATTAAGATACCAGGCTTCATGATCCCATCTTTAATTTTCCAGTGACGATAATTCCAAGGACTGCTTAAGACATTTGAAACTTTGACACCACTAATTCATAGAGCTGTCGCTTAAATGGAGAAAACTGATATCTGCAAAGGTAAAAGCTATCAAAGCCAGGTGATATAATCATATCAATGTACAGTTACCCTTAGATCTTTGTACGTGAGTTCTAAAACATTAGATAATTTCTAGTTTTAGAGTAAGTTAAAAGCCAAAAACTATGTTTTCAATCGAAATTAAATACCGTTATCAGCGTTCTTCCAATCGGCGTAACTTATGTTTTAAAGATGACAAAGAAATCATATAGCAAATTGGGATGAATAGTCAAGGTTTTACTGATAATTTTTCTCATAAAGATGTGTGTTTTTATAGTTAAGCCACACACAGTGATCGTAAAATAAATCATACCACACAGAAAGACTACCTGTGTCATTTCGACAGGTTTTACTACAAGTCAATTACCTTATTAATTTATAATATGTTTTTCATTTTTTTTTTCAGTAGAAGAGCCGAGCAATCGAGCGTCTAGTTACTGCGTAGTCAAAACTTTTACGTCGGCTGGGATATCTGACGTCAACCAACCACAGCCACGGAACAACAAGTCGTGTAACAGTAGATTGTTCTATGTAGTTCATTATAGTATAGTGTAAAACTGGAATGCCAATCATAAAGAGATAACATATAGAATTGATTAACATTGACAAACCACCCAAGATGATGGCCATGGTGAAAAAGCTACTTAACTTTCCTATTATTGATAGTTGTGAGTCATTGAAATTATCCCTTAAAGCTTCTTGATTGCTTCAAACACATGCTGAAACCAACAAAATGTCCCAAAAGTACATTCAATAACAGTGCCAGTGTGGTTTTATTCCCCGATACTAAAGTCATGTAGTACATGTATTCGAATTTGATCATGACAAATTAATTTGCATTTACTTTACTTAAAGTCTAGTCGGTTATCGAGACTTCCCTATTGGTCTACAATGACAAAAAGTCTGGCATCTAAAGTAGACAACTTTATGCAGAAAACGCAAACCAAAGTGCTGAGGCAAATGTCACAAAAATGTTCAACAAAGACTACTGCAGGTCTCGATAAAAGTACCCCTAGAACCACCTGTCTTATGCTAAATTATTCGAACTTATCCTGCACCCTATTTTTCATTGGCAGCAGAACTACTTACCCAAATTGGGCTTATGTCTCCATCCAACTTCAAACTTCATCATCATCATCTCTTTCATGTTCATCCTCCCGATTTAATTCAAGATTCCGAGAATACTCAATATTATGGATGATATGATACGCTCACAAAAATAATTTTGTAGCTGACAGGAGCTAGGCGACAATATGATGTGACGGGCGAGCCCAGCTTCATTCAATGAAAGCTTGTATCTTGCAAAGGAAAGATATTTAATTGAGTGAGTGAGTTGGTGACCTTCGACGCTATAAAGGTTATTTAAAGGCGATGAACATGAAAAGGGTGAGCAAATGAACATGAAATGATGATGATGATAAATGAAATATGGGGTTGGGTAGGGGTGGGAAACAATTGAACACAAAAATTTGGAAGACCACAGGAAAAAGGGAGATGTGGGTAGGGGCAGAAAATTAAGCATATGTGGTGCACTACTTGGCAGACAACAAAGGGGTCTTTTACGTACATTGAGCGTGGCATTCTCCACACTCGTTTCCCTATATAATATTATAGACCTGATAACCCCCGCGGATGAGGGCCACCCTATTCAGCCACCTAGGGTACACACTTGGTCATTCTGTGGGCTGAGCACTGACATGACGTCAGAACCCCAAGACCCTGAGTCGCCTCTTAATAAGACGGAAAGCCTGACCGCTGACTATAGTAGGCTAATGTGTGTGGAGAGCGCCTTGCTTCCTGTACGTAAAAGATGCTTTGTGGACCATCAAGTAGTTCACCAAATAGGCTAAATTTTCTGCCCTTAACAACATCTCCCCTATTCAAGTGGTCTTCAAAATATACTTTATTATTCGTTTCCGAACCTACCCTACCCCATAGTTCTCATCATCATTTCATGTTCATTTTATCATCCACTTCATGTTCATCATCCGTATGCTGCTAGGAATTAAATCACCTACTCACTCACTCTTTGCAATCTCGACCAATCTGCAATCTTATTCATAGTCAATATCTCTACAACAGTATTTAGACCAAATAAGCTTTGCATTTGGATAAGGGCATGTAAAAAAGTAAAAAAGCACTAAATATTCTCACAATGATTTTTAGTAGTAGCTAAACCCAAAATCATTACAACTTTATGAATGCGAATATAACCCGAAACAATGTGTGATGTCATTTTTTGATCTAACAAAGTCATTAAAATTTTCCTAATTATTGCATCAAATGCACAGAATTAAAGGAAGTCCTTATACTTTTCAGGCCTAAATGGGACCCTGGGACCCCCGGGTACAGCTTTATTTGTCAGATGTCTCAAAGATGAACCATTTTTTTTCTTCTTTCTACACTATGTCTGGGACCTGGATTTAGACAGTGCCGATGTGATTTGCCATTTAGGGGCCACCTGCCAACCCCCTTATACCATTTCTACCGCTGGAACCGGGAAAAGAATAGTTAGACATATAAAATGTCTCTAGAGGTATGTTGCTGGCTTGGTGAGCAAAGTGCTGATGGAATCGGGTTGTTTCTTTTAGGTTTTTAGTTTGTTGTCCAGTCGTCCTAGAAATGTCCTATTTTTCAAAACCTGTCCCCTGGTTTATCAAATAAAATGTTGACAACTAGTAAATTATTGTCTATTTTTTATTGTCTTCGTAATGGTTAGTTTTAACAGATTTATTTATCCTGATTTGGGACCCAAGCTTTATGCTTATGCTTATGTGAATCCCTCTCTAGCTGGCAGTTTGCAAGTGTGGCCTTTGTAGCGGCCCTATTGACCCTACTCTTATCAAACTCTATAAAGGGGTCTTTAACGTGCATGGGGGTATTGCTCTTCACATACACGAGACAACCTTTTTTCGTTTCTTCCGAAGGACTTGCATCGGTCCTTCGCTTGCGACCATCCTCGCGAATGGTGTCAAGGGAGAGTTGGAAAATTGGTTACGCAATTTTTCATCCCTGACGAGGATCGAATCACGAACCTTGGTGTTAGTAGCCCGACACGTTAACCACTACACCACCGGCTCTTCGTAATGGTTGTAACAAATAGACAAACAAGAGCTACTTACCTTTTTGTTTCAGAGTTTGTATAGCTATTGCTTAGTTGTATTGTTTTCGTTGGCGTTATCTTGTCTTAGACTTTTTTGTTGACATTAAGATAACTTCGCTTTTTTTCTTCTTTCCGACATGGCTTTGAACGAACAATAATCTAAATATTGATGTATTTTATTAAAACAATAATCCTGACTTAATATAACCCGCGCGGGTTCCGGGTGGCAAAAAGGCCAGCAGCAGCGCCAAGCTTGTCGATAAAGTACTGTATACATTATATAGAACTGTAAACGTACAGATTATTTTTATTCCACCAACTGTCTTCAAGCTTATTTCTCTTTGAATGACCATAAGGTTTGAGCTCCACATATGCACTATCTAATTATATTAAATTTAATATGTGATCAAATTTCCTCGACTCGGTGATTAAAGATCATATCTGTCAATCTAGGCTTCCGTTAGAAGAAATAATTATGCCGTCATCTGTGAGTTCTTGACTCTTGGCGTTCTAACGTAGTTTGGAATAATTGACAGTGAAACATAAGAAGTGTTGTTTCGTTATTAAAACCAAAAAATTGTCAGCTTTCTGGAAACTAAATCCGGAGCAATTTAAAAACCACAAGAAAACTCCAGTAACATTATACCATTGATATAATTAGATTTCAGAGATTTATGACAAGTATTATTAAATCATGATATATATTCCTTTGTAAAAGCATCATAGTATTTATTGTTTTACATAGGAAATTCATCTACAAAATAATAAATAAAAATTATTTATGAGAATAGACTTTCATTTTATTAATTGGAATAATAAAATGTAATAAATTTTGATTTCATTTGAACGTAAAGGAAATTTGTCATAATAGGCATGGACAAATAAGGTTATTGAAAATTAAAGTTTGTTTTGCCTGCAAAAACGATGTCTTCCCCCGCTTTCCCAAAAGTTCTAAGTTCAAAGGTCTGTTATTTCACAAAAAAAATGAGGATCATAATATTTCCTGATACTTTGGACAACTACATATGGTGTATAAGCTACATACAAAGTTTTATACATTCTGTACAGACGTTTCAAGTGGAGGAGTTGCGCTGACAAGATGATAAGTGATGCAAATTTATAAACATTATCAATAAAAAGATAGAATCTCCTGGGTAAACTGTTACTGTATTCACATACATATATGTACCTCCATTATCTCATTCAATTATAATTCTATGTTTTAACTGTAATCTCATTTATTTAATTTATTTACTTATTATACAAACTGTTTCTTTTTTCTTTGTACCTATGTATTGGTTTTTAGAGAATAAAGATAAAGATATATATATGATTTTAGCAAATTTCTAAGTTCAAAGGGCCATCACTTCCACAAAAAATGAAGAATAAAAATTCCCTGGTAACAGAAACTTCTATATATACTCTCAAAAAAGAAACGCAACATACACAAATTTTGAAATTACATGTAATATAAAAGTCGGATTTTATATCATCAGTTGTTGCAATATCATTTTGAAATTTGACTTGTTAATTGTATTGGGGTCACTTTTGATTTAATTGCTAACATTTTAATAAATGTGGCAAATCGAGTGTGCATGCCATTAAGAATTATGTCAATCGATTTCTTTGCAAGACAGTACTCAAATTGCTATCCCCATATTCAAAAGAACGTTGCGTGCAAGATTTCAATCTCAAATTTTAATCACCCACAAATGTGCGCCTTCTTTCCTTGATGTTCGATTGCGCAATAAGGCGTTGGCGCCTGCGCAGATCCAATTTAATCAAAAGGTGCCCGATTTTCAATTATATCAGAATTTTCAGAAGGTCTTTAAAAACCAAAAATGTCTTGCGTTTTACGTTTGTTATGCTATTGGTAAAATTGATTCTCGTGTACCATTTAAGTCTTGATGCGCTACATAACATTCCTCCCATTTTTTTCAAAATCTCTGAACCTTCCTTCTCATTCTGTTTGTCATTTGATGGAATGTTTTGCAGAAAATTTCCTTGTAAAATAGGGTATTTTAGTTCACGACAATGTTTTCGTGCTGATTATTTCTCTGGAAGAAAATCAAAGGGGAATCCTTGTTCAAAACTCTTTCAACCGATATGCCGTGTACGGGCGAAATTCACACCTCTTGTTGAGTCTGATGTTAACCACTAAAAGACAAATTATCGTCATGATAATGATGGTATCACAAAAAAGAAGATTTACGCATGGTTTTTGAACAACAAAAAAATACCGTTTCAAGCATCGGTCACCAGAATTACTGAATGTTAGTTAAGACCATCAACACAGATCAATTTCAATGATTTTCAAATTTGGATAGGCACAAGCGCTAGCGCCACCCAATGTTTTTTTTTTAAAAAAACTGGGGTTTGGGAGTAGATGCTACAATATGTGTGTAAATGGGAACAAGGAGATCGTATGCAGCGTTTTTTAGAAACAAGGGAGAGCACGAGTAAAGTCGTGATGCAAGCATTTAGTCGGAACTACTACAGTTGGCGCCACGCCTCCGTTAGCTGGTGAATTTGAATGTACAATGACGGTGCAAAATTTCACATTCGTACGACATTTTTTAGTTGAAATATAATAATTTTTATATCAATGGTTCTTTAACTATCTTTACATGTTGCGTTTCTTTTTTTTAAACATATTTATTTATCCTGGATTGGGAAACAAGCTTAATGCTTATGTAAATCCCTCTCCAGCTAGCAGTTTGCGAGTGTGGCCTTTGCAGCGGCCCCCATTGAGCCTACTCTTATCGAATCTACAAAGGGGTCTTTAACGTGCATGGGGTATGGCTTTCCTCATACACGGCACAACCTTTTTTCGTCCCTTCCGAAGGACTGGCATCGTTCCTTGAGACCATCCTCGCAAATGGTGTCAAGAGAGAGTCGGAAAATTGGTTCATGAAATTTTCACCCCGGGCGAGGATCATGGTGTGCTTACTATATACAAAGTTTTGTAAAATTCCATGTAGTATTTTCAGCGAATTTCTGACTTCAAAGGGCCATAAATTTGAGGGTCAAAATTTCCTGGTTACATAAACAAGGACATATGGTGTACTTCCTACTAACAAAGTTTCTTTGAATTCCTGTCAAATGATTCAGAGGAGTTGCACTGACAAACTTTGTAACGGACAGACGGGCAGGACAAAAACAGTACGTCTCCCCGCGGGAAAAACAAATCTATTATCACATGGGAGAATGTGAATAATCCTCTAATGGCGATTGAGTATTCAGAGCATATTTTGCTACCCAGCCAACGTTCTTATCCCCTATGAAACTTGAAATCAAAAACTAGATTTTTAGCTTTTTTTTCAACTTTCAAAAAAATTCTCTGACACCGGTTGGCAAAATGTAACCAAACTTGTTTAAAATGATCACTCCTCATGTTTCAGAGTTTCAGTCTGATTTCGGAACTCCTCTAGACTATACTTTTAAACGGAAAACAGCCATCAGCCTTCAAAGTGACCAGCGGTCGCTGCTCGCTGTGTGACAATTGGTGCTTGGTTGAAAATGAACTACATATGATTCAAGCCCAATACTAAAGTATCTATGAAAGATCCTCTTTTTGATAAAAAACCCAAATAACACAAATTAGACGAATACAAACATCAGCTTTGATAAACATTCCTGGCTTGGGACAGGAGTTAGTATTTTGAGTCCAGTCTTCCCCTATTGATCATCAATAACAAAGCACAAACTAACACGCAGTAAAAATCAAATCGATAGAAGTTCAAATCAACAAGAGAGAACCTGAGACAAAAAGACTACATAAAAATAACAGGACGTAGAGGAACTCTCTTGAGAACACTCGAAATTACTGACAGCTAGCTAAGAAGCATCTTTCGACTGATGTAAAAAAAATTCAGGTACGTCGATTTTAAATCCAACACAACACGTCAAAGAATTAATGATTTGGTGATGTATCATCACACAAAACCGACACACTTGATCGCTGTGATGCTCAAAAGTGACATAAGTATAAAAGGCAATTAACATTTCAAAGTAAGTATAAAATCATCAATATTTCTACCAAAAAAGACTAAATTCAAAAATTTTCACTGAAATGTTCATTTCATAACTTTTTTCGAATACTGTTTAAAGCCAGGTTTCATTCCAAAAGGATTGTTTTTAAATTCATTTGCTATAACCGTAGAAAACGGGATGGGATATTCTGTTTACAATATTATAAAAAAAATCGACGAATACAGTTAAATTTTTCAAAAGGGTCTAGATATTTATGCATATTGAATATGCATTGAAAATTGGTAATTGAGTATAGGTTATTTGGCAGTATCAGAAATGGTCAAAAAGAACCGCTACAGTGACCATTGCAACCATGGTAAACCATAAGACACAGTCGTTTTTTGGTGATCCAATGGTCAATTTACCCCGTGCGGGGTCCGGGACATCACCTTCTCTCGGCTAACTGAGAACTCGGTCTGTTGGTATTAGTTAACATTTAGGCTATATGGGAAATGGGTCTGTTGGAGAGTCGGCAATAGGTCTGTTGAGAGTAGAATCCGATTGATGGTCATGAAATTTGGTTAAAAACATATTTTTTGGCAAAGTTTCGATAATTTGTCAAAAAACAAAATGATACCGGTATTCAATTTTCAACTAAAACGAAAAGGCGAGACGGCGGTATGCTCAAATTTTTCAACTACGATTTTTTTTTACAAATAAACACAATTTTCACATTTTTTGAATAGAAAAAGCGATTCGAAAGGTTTTCTTCAAGTTAAAAATAAAACATTCAAACATCACAAAAAGTGATTTTATTTTATAATGTTATGACAAATGAGTTTTTCTTCAAAAAAAGTTCCGGCTGAAGTCTGTTGGTGAGTCGGTAATTAAATTTAAGTCTGTTGAGAGTTAATTAGCCGAGACAGAATGGTTGCAAGCTATGTATAATTTAAATTTCTTTACACAGTTCCCTTATTTTTCCTCTCCTTATCAGAGTATGAGACATATATCGACCCATTTATTATCAAAGCTACTAGACGCTGGTTTATCTAATTTTGAACACAGTTGAACTTTCCTCTGTCCAACATATAAATATACACTCCTGGCATCTTATAGCCCCCAATTTCAAGCATGGTCTGACAAATGTAACGTTCAGGAACTTTGTAGTAACCAGGTGAAGTAAATTTACATGAACTGTAGGGACATTTACGTTCAACAACATAAACGACGTTTTCAATTGTTCCTGACACGTTTGGCGAATGCCGAAGACTCTTTCTGGTATCTCGACCATTGGCTTTAATCATATGTATACCTTCTTCGTAGTAAGACAATTCAGGAAAATAAACTTGGAGAATTTTTGAACGTAATGTCGCCAGTGCATGCATTTCATGATCGCTTCCATGTTGCATTGCTTTCTTTTGTTGTTCCGTTTCTTCTGCCGGATTCTCTTTTTGGTTATTTAAGTACAGAATGGGTGAGTGAGTGAGAGATTTGGTGTTTAACACCCAAATGCAACGCTATAAAGGTTATTTACAGGCGATGAACATGAAAAGGATGATAAAATGAATATGAAATGATGACAATAAACGAAATATGGGGGTGGGATGGGAAACAAATTAAAGGAACGGTAAATTTTGAAGAACCACAGGAAAAGGGTAGAGGTGGGTAGAAAAGTTTCCTTTTGTGCCTTTGGTCCATCCACTCCTAGTGCCCTATGTGCTGAACTACCAGTCACATTCACAGTTTTTGTGAAGTTTAGCTTCTCTTCCTTTTTTTGATTTAACAAATGAAGTGGTGTTTCTTGTATATTCAGTGACTCTCTTACTTCATCTGGTGTTTTGAGTGTGACGAAGGATGTCTGCTTTGACAAATTAATTTTTTTTTCTGTGGTGTATGATGAATTCTGGATTTCTGCAATATAACCATATAGAGCATTGTTTGTTTCCAATCCATCTTTAAAAGCAGCCTTAGCTCGAACATTGCCGTCTTTATACTATCAATAATAAAACAAAATTTCTATCCAGATTCATTTGCCGCCTTTTTCGTAAACTTGTCAAGGCCATACTGTTGCTTTATTATCAGTTGACGAATATCACGTATAGCTTTACTGACTCTACATGAAATTTCTAGAAGTTTATTTTTGAGATAGGATTAAGATTTTGATGTGTTCCTTTAATGTAGCCTATTAAATTTGTTATTAATTTTATAGATGTTGAGTACTGTTATTTTAAGTTTCTTAGTGGTTCATCTCCATAGCCAAATTAATCTATATCCCCTTCGTTTTCCGTTTATCCGGGTGCCTACTTTTTGCCATCAGATGTTAAAACAAACGAATTCTTCCGTTTTAATGATACAAGATTTATCATGTCATGGAAAATACTCGACCCTTTAATGTCAGGAATTTTCAACCCATTTGGTGGTTCTTCTACATGTATGTGACTCGGGAGAGCAAAATTGATTTTAGCTGTGCTCGGGTCCATAAAACCTGGCTGAAAACATTGACCGCCATGTTTATATCCACCCATGAACCTCTGGAATCGACCATGGAAAAGGATTTTACCCATCCACCAGAAGAGCCTTGTATCTTTGAAAGGATATCGCATTTGTGATGAAGAGCCTATTGACCAAAACCATAAAAGATCACAAAACAAAAGAAAACAGATATTTGTCGAATTTGGCAAATGATACTAAATGAAACAGCATATATACTAGTAAGTAGTTAATAAACTTGTTCTTACGAAAAGCATTGACAACTGCAGGTAACATTTCTTGTAATTTCTGAACCAACTTCGCCTTTATCATCGTCGTTATCGTCATCATTTCCATTTTCCAGGACATTTTTTAATGTCAACAATACCGCCGTCACCATCTTCACCAACTTGAACGTCTTCATCTTTGATGTTTTCTTTCTTTATTTTTTTAATACATATTTTCTGTTGGAATAGTTCATTCTTTTTTCTTTTAATTCTGAAAAAATAATGGTAAGCTTGATCAAACAAACTGATGTGCTAGTTTTAACTCGATTTATGTTAATTTTACATCTTTTCTGTGACTAAACAATCATCGCTACGAATATATACGCTTTATGTCACTGTGTAAGATTAATTCTATTTCTTAAAAATATGTGTTTTGGCACAAATATAGTATGATATCAGTTGATTAATTTACTCTCAACAGACCGACCAACAGACCGGGTTCATTATAGCCAACTCACCAACAGACCCAATTTAAATCAAAACCATAATAAATGCGACAAAAATGTATGCCTGTCGTTTTTTTTTTCTTATACATTCAATTATATCAAACATACATGATATACAATTTAAGTTCTTAATTCTAGCAAAATGCTGTAATGTTTATGTTTTTGAATGACAAAATTGGTAGTAATATATTGATGAGTACCACGCCTTTCCATTTTGTTGCATATCAATATATGAATGCGTTCAGTATTTAAAACATAGATTGTTTTTTTATTAAAGAAAGTAAAAAAGAAATATTTAGTAAAATAAACTGACCTTGTTATGTTTTTCTCGATAGTACTTGACCAACAGACTTGAGCCGACTCTCCAACAGACCCATTTCCCATATAGCCTTCATGTTAAATAAAACCAAGACTGAGTTATCAGTTAGCCGAGTGAAGGAAGTGCGGGATGCGAAAAGGCCCGCAGTAGAGCCTAGCTTGTCGTAAGAGGTGACTAAGGTTGTTAGAATTCTGACATCGGAGTTAGTGTTCAGCAAGACGTGTACCCTAGGTGGCTGAATAGGGTGGCCTTCGCCCGCGGGGGGTTGTCAGGTCTGTAATACGGAAACCCTGATCGCTAACCATAGTGGGCAAACGTGTGTGGAGAGTGCCACGCTTCATGCACGTAAAAGACCCCTTTGTGGACCGCGAAGTAGTGCACAACATAGGCTTAATTTTCCACCCTTTCCTACCTCTCACTTCAAAATTAATGTTTCTTTGTTTCCCACCCCCCATATTTCATTTATCATCATCATTTCATCATCCTTTTCATGTGCATCGCCTTTAAATAACCTATATATAGCGTTGCAAGGCCGTAAACACCAGCTCACTCACTCAATGGTCAATTTCAACTTAAAAATATGAAAATCAACAAAATCTGAGACATGTCATGTCCCAGTTTATTAGGTGCTTAAGGACATTTTTTTCTTTTTAAAAAAGTACTGTCAAGTTTTATATCCACAAACACCCAGAAAAAAACACTATTTTGGTTTCATTATTACTCGTGGAGTATCAGTTTTCGTTGTATTCGTGCGTGGCTTTGACCCACGAAATTTATTACCCAACGAAAAGGAAATTTAAAATTGATCTGTACGCAGTATGCTACAGGCATTCAAACCATACAAGTCTACGAATTGGTCCTTTTTTCATCAAACCACAAAAATTAGTACCCACGAAAATATATGATTCCAAAGTATATATATATACGTTATTTAAGGGTGATAAAATGGACATTTAATGATGATGGGAAACACCATAGAATTGGTGGGTTAGTGAGTTGGTAGTTGGTATTGAAGCCTTAGCAACACTATACAGGTTGTATAAGGGCGATAAACATGAAAAAGATAATAAAAAAAATATGAAATGATAAAGAGAATTGTGGGATGGGTGGTGATGGTGGTGGGAAACGAAGGAATAGTAAATTAAGAAAACCATTGAAAAGGTAGAGATAATTAAGTTTATATGGTGCGCTACTTTGCAAAGGCACTGTTTACGGGCATGAAGCCTGGCACTTTCCACTTAAGTCAGCGGACAGGCTTACCGTATCATAACTGACAACCCCAGCTGACGAGGACCACCCTATTAAGCCACACAGTGGTAGCTCTGGTGAAAGAACGCTAACCCATAGTTAGAAACTCGAGGACCTCAGTCGCATTTTAAGACAAGCTAGACTCTGCCCCGGGGACCCTGCTTCGGGTCTATTTTCCACCCGGGCTCCGCACTAGAAACATTAAAATGAGCATTGAAACTTTCTGATACACCAAATTAAAAAAATACCTGTTTGTAATGTTAAAATTATATAAATGATTAATATCCTGAATGGAGATTAATTCGACTTGACTCTAGTGATAATCCTATATCCACAGGGTATTATTGGCAATGGTTAGCATCGACTAAAATTTGAAGACAGTCCAAAACATTTACGGTGTTTAATTTTCAAGAAAAAAAGACAAAGAAAGAAATGAATCAACCAATTTACAGTGCCATATCATTAAACTGTTGTCACCCATTTTCTCCCACTTTCCTTTCATTGTAAAATAAACCATACACTGAAAGTTTATTATTATTTTTTTATAAATTTCAAATAATCAGTGTTAGCCATAGCAAGTTTTATTTAATGCACGTTCTTGTACCTTGTGTTTTGCTTTAATTAACATTTCTGTATTCAGAGAGGATGTCCTACGTATGCATTTACTTGTGTCCAATCCATTTTGTGTATTTTACAATTAAAATAAGTTTAAACTAACCATAGCCTAACCATTATTACCAGTTATCATTAACGCTTGCAAACTATTTTCCGTGCATGAAGTTTAACAAAGAAAAAAATGGTTGGAAATGGTAGACTAGCAGTCATATCCTAGACTGTTGTCTATTTGTTCCTCTTAATGTCATCTTCTTTGTTAAATTCATACAAGGTTCAAATTTTAGACTGTCTCCTGTTTACCAGTCCTAAACTATTGCTAGCAATAAGTCGTTTTAGAGTTTTTTCACGAATATGACATACAAAATGAGACAATTCATTTCGCAACATCATTTTGATCTTTCTAATAGCTTTGTTAAATTAAAGATCAAAATTCACCAGATTTAAAAATTTTATACACACAAATTAAAATTTTGTCTTATATAAGAAAAATAAATCACCTTTAACATGTTTAAAGCTTGTTTAAATGGAGAATGGATTTTCTTATCCCCCGATCTTCTTTCTAGAAAGTTTATCTTGCTTATGGTATATTGATAGTTGCACTATGAAATGACAAACTCTAATCATCTATCATTTTGTTTCATGATTTCTACAATCTCTTGAGCAATTTACAATGGTCTAAATTTGTAAAAATATGATAATCCTTCGCTTCGCTGGTACTTAATCACGATGACAGGAATTATCATATTCTTACATATACTAATTTAATACAAGTGTTTTTTAGTAGGTTAATTGTAAGTGCCACATTTCAAAGCATTGGTTCTTAAAATGGCGTGAAAAATGATACTTTAAATTTATCTATATCGTGCGTGACGGTATACGTCTTTGCCTATCTTAGTTGGACAATCGGATGCATTTCCGGTTTGGTATCCAATACCGGAAGTTAATCAAGACATGTTTGTATGTTATGGCGCCATCTTAGAACATCATAATTTAAATTTGTAACTTGTAGAAAGCGTATTCATCATCATTCTTCTGTCTAAGACTTCCTTTATGGTTATGAATTTATACAATCATTGCCATATAATTACTGCCTGCACCTGGTACCATATACGTGTTACCAGTAATAACAAATGATAGTTAGCACAGAACCATTTCCGATATCAATGTATCATTCTAACTTAATCAAACAGAGACTTCATAAATTTCTTATTTATTTCAAACCATGCAGACATTTGTAGAATTTTGTAAGCGATACCGTTGCTCTCATTAATTCAAGTTATTAAAATCTGCATTTTTCATCTGTCATTTTGGAGAATTATTTTCAAACGAGGAAATTGAATATGCCTTTGTTTTAGAATAAGATGACCTTTGCTTAATTGCATTTAGTCATTCAATGATGTTACAAAAATTTCAAAACATTCCAATGTATCTTTAATTTAAAAAAATGCTGTAAATCTTCATTGTTGATTTCTTGTAGGTTTAAAGTAATAATAAAGCAGTTTTGGGAAAAAAATTACAATGTAAAAAAAATCACTTAACTGTTGCAAAATCATAAAATTAAAGCTTTCGCGCTTTTATGAAGACGAAAATTTTAATAATGTGCGTGTACCGGCTAGAAATTTAGCAGATTTTTTAAGAAGTTTGATACCAATGGCCACTTATTAACTGTCGTGAACAAAATTCCGATTTTTACCGAACATTTCAAAACAAACAAAAATGTATTTTGAAGTAAGAGCATGTAAAGCTCTGGGTTTAATATAATTTCATACTTCTTCTTTATTTGACAAGTAAATCCTTTCCGCTATTAAGAAATACTGATTAAAAAGTGTTAAACATGTAAAAATAACAACACACACGCACCTGTTTTCCATTCATCGTGCTATATATTAACCGGGCCTATTTAACTGAAAACTCGATTAATTCAATGACACAATATTCTCATTAGGGGGATTTCTAAACCACTTTCTCTTGTTATTGATATCATTTTAAAGGGGAACGGAAGGAAAAATCAAAACAGTTACAAAAACCAGAACATACCTTTTCAGACCACGTTTGTTTACATCCATTTCCTATAGTATTTTTAGATGGGCTTGCGCGGGCACTTCCGAGTGAGTTCAAACTTGGGTCGTATGCATCTAGTTTGCATAATACAACTCGGGAAGCAAATGGTTGTTAAAAGACAATTTTTTATTAAATTCTGCAAAACTACACTATTTAATGGACTTTTTGTAGCTTTAATAAAAGTTTACATTAACAATTTATATTTTTAAAGCTTAAAAAGACTGTTAAAAAAATTATGATTTTTTGATTTATTATTACTTTAAGGTTGGTTTAGTTATGTGACAACTTCAACCAAATGGAGACTTTTGTAGACGGTTAAAGCAAGCAGCATCTTTTCTCTATCTGCAATAGTTTTCATTGTATGGGGCAAAAAACACTAGTTTGACCTTTAAAGGTCCATGACGTCATCTGACAGCTACTTATGTAGCGCTAAATGATCTTCAGAATTAAGCATGCAACAGCTTTCCTCTATCTGCAATTGTTTTTATTCTATAGGGCAAAAAGATGAAAAAAAAAAACACGCTTATATTGACCTTCAAAGGGCCATAACCCCTATAACCGTTCCGTTTATTTCAGAAGAGAAGATTAAAAAAATGTTAACGGACGACAGACGCCAAGTGATGGCAAAAGCTCACATGGACCGTCCATTTGAGCTTTAAAGGTGGTCAGTTTATCATACTCTTACCGAAACCTGCAGCTGAGTCCTTTAACGTTCGAAAAACATAGTACTTTACCCAAATGGTGCGCCTGAATAGTTTATTTCGATATCAGCTACTGGTAGAAAATTCAAAATCATATCAGATGAAATGGTTCATAATTGTTTTGATTTATGTCTGTTGAGAAAATCATCTATCTATGTCTCACAACCGTGTTGTATTTCTTCTTACTACCGGACCCTATGGTCGCAATGAAAGACGGGTGTTTGGTGTCATAAAACCTGGTTTTACTCAACATTTCTTTTATAATGCTTGTACCTAGTCAGGACCATTACGATCTTCCATTCCTCCGGTATGTCTTTTGTTTTGTCTTATCTGTTGGACATTTGAGATTTTTCCTCTAAGTTCGGTAGTTTTATTTTTATAATAACACATACCTTATTTACGATCAGGTTTTTCATATTATGACCTGACGACCCCGGAATGCAAGATGAAAGTGTTATCGCATTCAAATACTCGGGGAACTCACTTAAGTTGCTTTGTAGGCCAAGTGACTGACTCAATATCATGGTACTGGGCGCTCTGTAGTGAATATTTTATCCAAAAGCTAAGTGGTGATTCGGGAATATTTGCCACCCTGGAACCACACGGATTGTTGTTGGTTTAATGCACAATCGAAACTTCATAGGCCATCATCAAAACATGATCAAGTTATAAGAGTACTGAGAACGCAATGAGTGTGATAGCACTGTAGTGGTGTTGTACTAGAATGCAATGAGTGTGATAGCACTAGTGATGTCGTACTAGAACACAAAGAGTGTAATAGCACCGTAGTGTTCCCGGTAGTGTTGTCGTAATGAGACCGAAATGGGCGTGATAGCATTTTAGTAATGTCGTACTTAGAACGCAATGAGTGTGTTAGCATTGTAGCGTTGTCGTATTAAGAACGCAATGAGTGTGATAGTATTGCAGTGTTGTCGTACTGAGAGCGCAATGAGTATGATAGCATTGTAGTGTTGTCGTACTGAGAGTGCAATTAGTGAGAGCATTGTAGTGTTGTTGTACTGAGAACACAATGAGTGTGATAGCATTGTAGTGTTGTCGTACTGAGAACGCAATTGATGTGATAGCATTGTAGTGTTGTCGTCCTGAGAACGCAATAAGTGTGATAGCATTGTTATGTTGTCGTAATGAGAACACAATGAGTGTGGTAGCATTGTAGTGTTCTCGTACTAAGAACGCAATGAATGTGATAGCATTGTAGTGTTGTTGTACTGAGAACACATTGAGTTAGATAGCATTGTAGTTAGTATTGCACTCTCGTCACGAGCATACCACCTATATAAGATCATACATAGACAACACTACGATGCTATCACACATTTTGCGTCCTTCGGACGACAACACTTCAATGTTAGCGCTGCTGGGTGAGTTTTAATTCCCCGAGGTTATCCGGCCCCGGCATAACCATTTTTATGCTGACGAATACATCAAAGCTATACATTATCCGTTTTAATTTCTGGATTGTCAAAACCCTAAGGTTCTTCCTATCCCAGACATAGGTTGGTCTTGGTCATAAATTGGTTTCTCGTTCGACAGTTTTGGTAATATTCATGCTCTTCATATTTATATAGTGTTTGGTATTTTCAAATTTCGGTAGATCGCCTCTGATGAGTCTTAAATAGATGAAACGCGCGTCAGGCGTAGCTAAATTTATTGTCTGGAACTTTGTTGTAATTTATATTTATAACATCCGTGACGGTTAGCGCTGCTGGTGGAGTTTTTAATTCCCCGAGGTTAGCCCGCTCCGGCATCAACATTTTTGTGCTGACGAATACATCAAAGCTAAAAATTATCCGTTTAAATTTCAAAATTGTCAAAACCCTAAGGTTCTTCCTACCCTCTGATGAGTCTTAAATAGACTAAAAGCGCGTCAGGCGTAGCTAAATTTATTGTCTGGAACTTTGTTGTAATTTATAATGCTATGACTCATTGCATTCTCATGCAGTACAACAACACTACAATGCTATCACACTCATTGCGTTCTTAGTACGGGAACACTACAATGCTACCACACTCATTGCGTTCTCATTACGACAACACTACAATGCTACCACACTCATTGCGTTCTCATTACGACAACACTACAATGCTACCACACTCATTGCGTTCTCATTACGACAACACTACAATGCTATCACACTTATTGCGTTCTCAGGACGACAACACTACAATGCTATCACACCAGTTGCGTTCTTAATACGACAACACTACAATGCTACCACACTCAGTGCGTTCTCATTACGACAACACTACAATGCTACCACACTCATTGTGTTCTTAGTACAACACTATAATGCTACCACACTCATTGCGTTCTCATTACGACAACACTACAATGCTACCACACTCATTGCGTTCTCATTACGACAACACTACAATGCTACCACACTCATTGCGTTCTCATTACGACAACACTACAATGCTATCACACTTATTGCGTTCTCAGGACGACAACACTACAATGCTATCACACCAGTTGCGTTCTTAATACGACAACACTACAATGCTACCACACTCATTGCGTTCTCATGACGACAACACTACAATGCTATCACACCAGTTGCGTTCTTAATACGACAACACTACAATGCTACCACACTCATTGCGTTCTCATTACGACAACACTACAATGCTACCACACTCATTGTGTTCTTAGTACAACACTATAATGCTACCACACTCATTGCGTTCTCATTACGACAACATTACAATGCTATCACACTCATTGCGCTCTCAGTACGACAACACTACAATGCTATCACACCAATTGCGTTCTTAATACGACAACACTACAATGCTATCAAACTCAATGTATTCTCAGTACAACAACACTACAATGCTATCACATTCATTGCGTTCTTAGTACGAGAACACTACAATGCTACCCCACTCATTGCGGTCTCATTACGACAACATTACAATGCTATCACACTTATTGCGTTCTTAATACGACAACACTACAATGCTACCACACTCATTGCGTTCTCATTACGACAACACTACAATGCTACCACATTCATTGAGTTCTTAGTACGACAACACTATAATGCTACCACACTCATTGCGTTCTCATAACGACAACATTACAATGCTATCACACTCATTGCGCTCTCAGTACGACAACACTACAATGCTATCACACCAATTGTGTTCTTAATACCACAACACTACAATGCTATCAAACTCAATGTGTTCTCAGTACAACAACACTACAATGCTATCACAGTCATTGCGTTCTTAGTACGAGAACACTACAATGCTACCACACTCATTGCGTTCTCATTACGACAACATAACAATGCTATCACACTTATTGCGTTCTCAGGACGACAACACTACAATTCTCTCACACTTATTGCACTTTGAGTACGACAACGCTACAATGCTAACACACTCATTGCGTTCTAAGTACGACAATACTACAATGCTATCACACTCATTTCGGTCTCATTACGACAACACTACCGGGAACACTACGATGCTATTACACTCTTTGTGTTCTAGTACGACAACACTAGTGCTATCACACTCATTGCATTCTAGTACAACAACACTACAGTGCTATCACACTCATTGCGTTCTCAGTACGACAACACTACGATGCTTTCACGCTCTTTGTGTTCTCTGTACAATCATACCATGATCTCAACCAAGCCACGATAGACAAAATATTTGCTGGTTCTCAGTAAAACAGTCGAAATTGACCATAGAAACTAAAAAATAACACATATTTATCATTATATGTGACCAAAAAGATCTGTTAAACAGAATGACCTTAAAAAAACTTCAAGGTCATTTTTGTTGTTTTATTGAAGTAAACAAGACATGGGTGCACGGAGACTCAAGACCCATAGTACAAACGGATTTCGACATTGACATTCAGTCATTTTGTGTTTCCATGTTTTACATGTTGTCTGTCTTTGTCCCGTTCTTGTTGGTGTTTACTGGTTTTGTCTCTGCCCTTTCGGACTTTTGACATTCGGAAACCCCATTGGTACCTCTGCTGCTTACAAACGGATTTCGACTGAAGGATTACTAAGGTCAGACATTTCCCTTCTGTAGGGAATCTTGCATTTTATTCTCATATCAAAAACTCCAGCAATTTATAAAATATAACAAACAACATGCAAGGAACGTGACACATTTCCCTCTAGGTGAGCCACCTTGGTTTAGTTCAGGGTTTCTTTAAATATGACCTGTCGACCCCGGCATGCAAATTATATGACAGGGTTATGCTCTCTTCGACCACATAGGGCAACCATGCCAGTCGTACTGCGGGCAAAATGACCCGGTCTGGTGATACTGGGTCCTATATAATTGATTTTATCAGACAAAATTTGCGCCGGAGAAAAATGTTTAATTCTAACGGTCACTACCTAAAAGCAATTGCGGGTAATTAATCATTTCTGGAGACTTTTAAAGGATGGGTATACATGTATTTGACTCTCAAAAAATTTGCAAATAAAGTGGGTCAAATGGGGCCTATCCGTATGAAAATTTTAGAATAGATTGTTGTTCGCGCAATCTCCTGCACAATCATGTTTCCTCCCTTCCGAATCATCGTGAATACTTAGGTTAAGAGACCGTCAGAACTAGACATTGAAAAACCCTTTTGTTTGTATTAAGTAAAGACAGAAATTGGAACCAACAAGTAAATTTTCTTTTCCCTTTTATTTTCTCTGGAAAATAGTTAAGTTCCTAAATAGATAACAACTTCGTGTCTCGACGATATTAGATAGATGAAATAAAGCATTGAGTTGATAATTTAACACTACAAGAAAAAAAAATTTCCTTAAAAAATACAATAAAATATAAAATTGTGCAAATAGATGAATCTTCGGACCGCCCCTTTGTGATGCTTGAGAATAAAGCAAAAAAGAATACAAAGAAATAAACCGTACATAAATAATTCTGATAAAGCAATTTGGAATTCAGTTAATGGTAGGATAGAATGTATTTTTGTTATTAAAATGTCATTCTCACATTTCGTGTTGTAACTTGACCACGCCACAATTGCTATAGATTACAAAATTGACGGCAAGGAAACACGATACGTAATTGAAATATTTATTATAAGGATTCAGTGTCGTTGTCGACATAGAATTTCCCAGGAACAAATTATAGTGTAGCGCTGCCGATCAATTACACTCGGCATTTTAGATGTAACTCTATACCACTCTATAGACATTTGATAAATAAACATTATGAGACGTGGTGTATTGATTCTCATCTTTTTAATTAATTGAGTTTTTAATTCACAGATGTGATTTTAGAACTAAAGGCTTCATCTTTAAGAGCGTGTGTCGATTTGCCAGTTTCACAGCATTATAGTACAAAAAGGAAATTATTTAATAGAGAGTTATTTCAATGTTTGGTGTTTTTGTTTTGTATACGAGCTCAATAGGAGATGGTCAACTAGCTGGTCTTCCCATTGCGTCCACATATGATATCAGATGTGCACATGCAGATGTGGGTTTGTCATAAAGATTTTGTTTTGTCATCCTTAATCAGAAGCGAAATGCACGGAAAAGATCATTAGAAAGGCAACAAGCAGGAACTTAATACCATTACGGACCACCAGAATTCAATATTGTTACGATGCGAGTTTGCGTTGGTGAAAAAAAAGTTTTGAGTATATTTTTATTATGTCTGTTTTTCGTGTTGATTTTCTTTGCATCGGCTGATTTCGTGCGAGAAACATGACATTCTCCGTTTTACGATTCGTCATTATGAGAGGATGGCTCTGATATATGCAAAATGACAGTGTTACCCGATTCGACCTCCTGTGAGTAAAGCGACCTGATCAGACCTCTGCACGTCAGTGGACGTTTACTGAAAAAGCAAAGAGGCACCTATGGGGCATTCGAGTGTCAAAAGTCCGAAAGGGCAACGACAAAACCGGTAAACACGAACAAGAACAGCACGAAGAAACACAAAACATAAATTCAACCGAACGGAAATCAACAATGCGAACTCAAGTCGTAACAAGAGTGAACTCGTGTGCTCCGAAAGAGTAAGCACACATCCTGCCTGCACACCCGCCGTGTTGCTAATTTCTAATTCAGTGTGTCAAATCCGGTAAAGGAAGACAAAACAAATCTTAATGACAAACCAACATCTGCACTCATTTCAGAGATAGAAATCCCATATTTGTCTACGAGTGCATGGTGTCTACCGTAAAATTTCATGAGTGAAGACAGCAACAGTGGAGCACCATTAACCTGTGTTAGCAATTTTGTGTCAAACGTGACGCTTTGCCAAGGAAATCGATGTAATGCCTGCAAGCTCTGGAGTAACGAATCAACTGTGATACAAAGACTCCATAAGTAGTAGCGGACGGAAAGTTGCTACACAAAAAGGAAAATTTGACGATTGGAAAGTTGAAGTCATCACGTTTATCATAGAGCTTTGTTGAAAGTATTCCTTGAGAGTCAATATTTCGAGATTTAGATCTAAATATGACGCAGACTTCCTAGAATCCGTTGTGTCCTTTATCTCAAGTTCCTGAGGATATATGAAATAGAATGGAGAAAGTCACCAAATCGAAAATTCTTTCGAATTCTTCAGGATCCACATTTGATCAGAATTCTAGAATAACAACAATCGTAAAATTTTTCGAGGCCGGATTTTATTGCCATTAGTATTGAAGTCAACAGAACCGAAAGAGGTTTAGTGGTACATTTTGATGACCTTGCAATGAATCGCTGTTTGTATGGATTTTTATGTAATTTAGGAATCCAATACAGGGATGGAATGTCATCATTGTCAGTATCAACAGAGAGCCCGAATTAGGAAATGACAAACTAAAGCACTGTTATGGTCATATCTGCCATCTGAGAGTCATCGTCCATTATTTGGTGTTGTTTTCTAGCGAGGGTCGATTAGAAATGAAGATAGCGTTTGAAAGGGAATGGCTGGACGAAAGCAAACCAACGAATACATGTATGGAAAAGAAAAAGTTTTTACTTATAAGATCGGACTAATTTAATTTTGTTTTTTTTCTCTAACAACAGGTTTTCAAAAGGAAGCAAAGAGCAAAGACTTACGAATCAAATATTTGAATTTCAAAGGTCGGAAAAGGCAACACCAGCTGATACAATAGAAAAAAAAAACGAACGAGAACAGACAGACAACATAAACACACTCACACACACATACCACTTTCAAACTGCATGTACTCAGCAACACGACGAAACTGAACTCCGCAAAGAATAGCAGTTCTTGGTTGATGCAACTTACTCGTCGCGTTTCCATGCCACGATCAATTAAGTACATGACAAAACCGGAAAAGAAGAAGAAAATCGCATCTGAAAAATTGAAATGACACATTTTCTAAATGAACATGCTGCCAGCAAGAAAAACGGTGCAAGTGTGGCACAGGGATGCTTCATTGGCATTATGTTTAACTTGTCGATACTTTAGTACAAAGAGCGAGAACTTTGTGTTTACGGCTTTGTTAAATAGTTATAGTATTCTCTCGTCCGTGGGAGTCTAAAGAAAAAAAAACCTTTCTAAAACACCAAGAAGCAGACTGGGTCTAATTTTATAGACAAATTTATTAAACGAAATAATACAGTGTCCGAGAATAACAAAACAGTCGGGTAACACTGGATCAGTCTTTCCACCGAAAAATTTCAGGCGCGTAGGAAGACGTATATTACCACAACACGTTTTTAAATGTCGGGGAAATCACACAACCAGAACAAAAATACATACTGGTTTAGCTATATATATATCATTTAATTTACTAAATATATAACTAGATAGAAGTCAGTCAAAAGCGAAGCAAAGTATAAAAAATGGAGCTACGAATACAGAAATTGGGATGCTCCACATTGCCATTTCCAGGATTTACCCATGGAGGAGGCTAAATTATCTGATCCTACCCATTTTCAGTCAACCCTCTTATCCCCGATTGGCCTTATGTCCCAATTTCCTCCACTCTTCTGATTGATCAACTCAAGAGTTGTTACCTGAATTCATCATCATTGCATGTTCAGTTTTTCGCCGTCCTTGTTATGTTCATCCCCATGATGTAGCCGAATTTGTGCTGCTTTAAAAAAAAGCATTAACTAACTAATTATCCAATCTTCAATGATTCTAGGGTCTAAAATGTTGATAATCCAGGTTGAAATTTATAAAAATTGCATCAATGATGTATGTCGTTCTCTAATGAAGTGCCTTCTCTATCGTGCGAGTTTGATTTGTTGAAACCACCAAATGAGGCATCCACATGCATGAACAGCTAAAAAATAAAGAGAAGTAATTAAAAAGGTCGAATCAGCACATATGAATACTATCATACCTAGTATTTGGATGGGCAGTCGTCTAGTTCGAAGTATATATATATATATATAGAATGGAAATTTCAAAACAATTTTTTTAAAATAGTTTCAAATGACTTAAAAATGCATGGAACAATTACTGGTCCCCATTCAAGTTTCCTGTGCAAATCCATTTTCCCTGTATCTAAAAAGACGAAGTATTCCCCCGTGTGGAGAGCAATAAAGAGCACCAAGTACACTAATGACGAGTCGAGGTACCGTGCTCATACAACAACTGGGATGCGTGTCCCAACTGAAATCGAATGGGATAATCTTTTCATCTTGCATTTTGGTCGAAAGTCCATAATACGGAGAAGATGACCACAAACCATACTGGTGCATCGCTGCAGCAGGCTTCGATATAAGTATCTAGAACCTAAAGCCGTCCATGCAGATGGCTAAATTGTCTGATCTTATCCGTACCTTCATTTTTTTTGCCCGCTCCGGCACCAACACTTTTGTGTTGGAGAACACATCAAAGCTTTAAATTATCCGTTTAGATTTCAAAATTGTCTAAACCCTAAGGTTCTTCCTACCCCAGACATAAGTTGATCATCTTAGTAATAATTTGGTTTCCCAGTTTGGTATTTTTGGTTTTACTGTTCTATGCTCTTCATATTCATACAGTGTTTGGCATTTTCAATATTTTTGGTAGAGCGCCTCTGATGAGTCTTGAATAGACGAAACGCGCGTCAGGCGTAGCAAAATTTATTGTCTGGAACTTTGTTATCATTTGTATTTCACGTGAAGGTTAGCACTGCTAGTGGAGTTTTAATTCCCCGATGTTAGCCCGCTCCGGCACCAACACTTCTGTGTTGGAGAACACATCAAAGCTTTAAATTATCCGTTTAAATTTCAAAATTGTCTAAACCCTAAGGTTCTTCCTACCCCAGACATAGGTTGATCATCTTAGTAATAATTTGGTTCCCTAGTTTGGTATTTTTGGTTTTACTGTTCTATGCTCTTCATATTCATACAGTGTTTGGCATTTTCAATATTTTTGGTAGAGCGCCTCTGATGAGTCTTGAATAGACGAAACGCGCGTCAGGCGTAGCAAAATTTGTTGTCTGGAACTTTGTTGTCATTTGTATTTCTAATGGCATTTGGAATGTGTTTATCCTAATGACCTTATGTCCCCATCTTTGATTAAAACATTTTTTACCAATATCCTTTACATTCCTTGATGCCACAAATTAGCATTGTTTGTGAATCAAGCAACTGTCTTCGATTGGCAAAAGCTGAATTACAGCTGACTTGAAAAAAATATTAATAAATGGTGTTCAAGTTTAGCCTTAGCATTTTCCCCGAGGATACCTAGATTTTCTTTAATAAACCAACCTCCACAAATGATCAGTGACTTTTAAAATTCCATTTCTTTTTCTGTCCATCCCCGTGCTATCTCTGTTCTTCTTTTGAACAATTTTAATCATTTTCCCTATCATTAGCATCATAGACCTGTAAATAATATACAGGTCTATGTTAGCATTTAATTGGTAAAGATGTCGGTCTTTTGCGATTTTGTTTTATTTAAAATTTGACTGTGTGCTATCATTACAACCAGGCATATGCTAAAGAAAATCCGGCATATAAAAAAAGATATAAAATAGCGATGAAAAAAAAAATGTGCTCAATGTTTTTTCTTGTTGCTGCTGTTCTTTTCTTCTGCATACGGATAATTTCTACGAATAATAGTCCATATTTGTTAAATTAGAATTTAAAAATATTTGAATTTAAAAAGAAGAAAATTTATCTATGATATCATTTGTAAGAACATTTTCATTAAAATCCAAATCGGAGATAAAGTGTCCCATTTTAAGCTAGAACTAAAAGGAGTAGAGCATCGAAAGGGTGGTGCCAAAAATGTGTAACCCGTACCAGTAACCTTACCCGCACCCAGGTTTTTACTCCATACCAACATTGAAAACTTACCCGTACTCGATGACATACACGGCCTTTTCTGATCAAATAAGAAACAAGACTTATTTTAAACAGTTACAAAAATATATCATCAATTAGTGGATGAAAGTTTTATATAAAAACAATAACTACCCGTTTATCGCGATTTTATCCAATGTTTACAAATCTATTTCGTCTATTTTGGAAAAAATCTTGATATTTGACATTTCCCTTAATTTTCATGTATAAATCGGTAAATAAGAAAACTGCCAGCTAAAACATATTGTAAAATAATACACATATGATAAAAACATCAGATTCCAGATTAAAAAAAAACCAAAAAAAAAAAAAAAAACCAACAAAACAAAGGCCTTAAACTTCAAGTTAAATGGTTGGTCCTTTATATTATGCCTATTCATTTATCTGTTTATAATTTCACATTTTATAAAATGAATTTTTTTTTTTAATTTTCAAAACCAAAACTTAAAAACATCTACATCTTTATCGTTCCTTAGTACATTTGTAATTAAAACATAATCATTTATATATATATATATATTTTTTATAAATCTAATAAAAATGTCAGAACTTATAGAGAAGATCTTATTAGAAGTAGACGAATTGATAATTAGTTGTTATTGCTTATCAAACATTAGAATTAATAGAAACTTTATATCATCAAAGGCAATTTTTCATATCTGATAATTCATAAAAATTCATATCCGTAACAGTTTCAAATTGGCGACAACAAGCTGAAATCAATAATTCAACTTCTCATATCATAAGGGCCGAACAATATGTAACATTTTGTTACTATTTAATATTATACTGGTATCTGTTATTTTCAATTTATTCAATAATTATTTATGAGTTTTTTGAAATGACATATTGTTTATGTAACATAATTACTTATTAACAATAGGAAGATACCTTTTAAGCAGACGGGACGCTTACAAAGGACTATGGCTGGGTACATCAATTTTATCTTTGAGGGGTGGAGGAAGTCTGCTTATGAGATCAATTCCAAATTTTTGCATATATAACGTATTAGTGTAATAATTCCATACAGTATGGGACAAAATTTCGTAAAAAGTACCAGGAAGGTGAACATAAATAAGGATGTTTATATCAAGTCCATCGCCTCAAATCTCACATGCATGTTTGATAGTATATACCTCATATATCATAAATTGTATTAAAATGCTCATTCAAAACTAGCTTAAAAACTGTGACATATAAACGGACAGACGAGGCACAAATTAACCCAAGCTTGGTTCCAATATAAAGCATGTGATGTAAGTGTTTAAAGTTCCTTAACAAGTAAAGCGAGAGCTCTAGGAAAAAATCTTAAAAACAAAGGTAAACAATTTTAATAAAGCAAAACTACCGAAATAGGATGATCAATCTCTTATGCCCAGGAAAATAGACAAAACAAGCCAAAGTCATAACGGGGATTTGAATTTCACAATGGTACTGATTTTGCTCAGTCAAAATTAACCAGGCATTATATCGCCAAACCTCTTCCACTACGGTCTTATTGTCCAGGTAAACCTAATGCAAGTATGACAGACACCTATGAGTTTCAAGGGCATGCATAAACAAAGTATAAAATAAAAGGACATGACTTAAAATTTTACTCCAGTTCACACTTCAATACTTAAGTGTATATTTTCCATGCAACTTTTATCACACATCTCATATTTTCATCAAAATAATAAGTATAAAATGAATATTTTGATGAAATGAATTTTTTTTTATGGGGGGGGGGATCACACATTCAAAATTTATTCTAATGGGTCATTATTTATCATATTTGAGGGGCTCCCAATTTCAGATTTTTAATACCATTCGTAAATAAAGAATTATATTTCAAATTTTAGTCTGAATTTGTTTGATTCTTACTTGCCAATGGGCACCTATTTTCCAATATTTCTTTTTTTTGCGAGCAATATAAAAATATAAATTGGGAACACCTTGGCAATAAATAATTGCTATGCTAATAGGTCAATATTCCATGAAGTTTAAGAAAAAAATCGTAAAAAGTATCTGTCAAGGAAATGGGAGACTGCAATGCAGCATATGATTGTATCAAAACTGTTGGATTATTTTAGAAAGTGTAATTTTCAAAAGTGAAAGACCAGTAAGCCAAAGGTATAGTTTAGTTGATGTCGACCTTTGGGCTTGTAGCTCTTCTGTGGTCTTTTTTTATATTTATTTAAGGGGTCTACAAAATAAGAGTTAACAGCGACAGGGCAAAGAGAAATGCGGACCAGCAGCTGTATAGGAAAAAATAATAAAATGTTGCTTGATTTTTTTCCATCAAATCCTATATACACATCCAGTTTAAAAAAAAAAAACAACAGTAATAGAGCATCTAATGGGAAATTTTATAAATCCCCACCTCTTATATGTACAGAAAATGCATCAAGTGGCTTTACTGTCAAGTTATCAATATCGGAGGATAGACGGACAAACACCAAACGAAATGAATGGTATCATGAGTTCACTAAAGAGTTTTCTACTGTCAATGTTGTTGAATTTTATTAACGAGACCCATTACAATGACCAATCTTTTTAATAAAGATACATGTATACAAAATATGTTCTCATACATACTATAGTATACACTTGTTGTTGGTCATCTCGTCCAATGATTCCACCTATTTCGTTAGCAACCAACAGAGAAAACAATTGTAAACCGATTTTTCGTGTTTTAGACGAGACTATAAACAGAGCGTTTCTATCTCTACAATGCACTTTAAATACTTTCTTTATGAAATGAACGTGGGAAAGGGAAAACAAGGCTTCATTATATATCTGCCAAGGAATGATTTTTAGCGTGTCCATCTCCTCATATCTAATTTCCGTTAGTCAATCTTTTTGACTTGTCTGTAATTTTAGATAACATTCGATCCATGCACCCTTTGTATGAGGTGACAATCCATGAAGCTAGTAATCAGAGTTTGTGTGAGGTCTACCCTGATCTCCTGATGATATTTTGTCAATCTGAGAGCTGGCCCACGGTTTTTTAGCGTATATCAGTCATTTCTGTTGATATGTATTTTGATTTTTTAGCTCGAATTGCGAAAACAGTAAAGCTTAAAATGTTTTTTAAAGATATACTTGAGATTTTATCATCTTCCCTAGATTGACACGTACATTATTATAAATTACATAAAGATATATATTTAACCTTGATTGAAACTCTGTATAGGTATGGTTTTGGGTCAGTTGTAAATGAAAAGTTGCCAGCATGTTTATCCACCAAAAATATATCATGCATGTAATGTCACCTTACTTGTCATCATTCAATGCAACAGACATTACTACAATGTAACGAACATATAAAATATCATATTATTAATAAACCATAAAATATACGAGGGCTGTCCGTAAAGTTCATGGAAAGTTGATATAAAATTGATAATGTTCATTGGATTAACTTAAAATTTTGTTATAATAAAATTCGTAGTCTTATAAATTCGTGTACCAAATTTTAGAATAAACAA
This sequence comes from Arcuatula senhousia, assembly GCA_963971305.1. NCBI lineage: Eukaryota > Metazoa > Mollusca > Bivalvia > Mytilida > Mytilidae > Arcuatula > Arcuatula senhousia. Next base: position 56,564,514 of record OZ020304.1, read on the forward strand.
ACAACAACAAGTTGATTTTTCAGCATTTAGAAAATAAATCGTATTCACAATCCGGAGCAAGACGTTCACATTTTCGACGTCAAATTTAACAACTTCTTCTCAATATGGGCATATTGAATGCAACATTCTTAAGACTTTGTAAATTCTGAGCCTTATATTTTGTCAGATGTATCTAGATTTATATTTCTGCATGTATTGTTTCATTTCTGGAAACATTTGATTCACAAATTACATGGCTATTTAAGTTCTTGACATCAACAGTACAACTTCAAGCAAAGTCGATTGGTCGGGTTCGTACTATATAGAGGATATGGCTTTATTTTATTACCAGAAAACATGCTAATCATTTTTTTTCTATCTCAATCTTAAATGCACAAGCCATCGGAAGTATCTTACTGAGCTTTTCTCACAATTTAAAGAACCTGTGTATATCTGTTGATGTTTTTCAGACATAAACCTGCATTTTTATAACTGTCCATTGCTCCATCTCTTCTCAAAACGTTACTTTTTCCACGTCAGTGAACTTGATGTCAACTAGAAAAATACTGATTTCTGAACAAATAAAAATCATAGACCCTTCAAATTTGGTATGTGTATCAACCTATTTATTGGCAACACTGTAGTACAAGTTTTATTACATCTTTAGATATTGTATAAGCATAGCAAGATCTTGTTTAAAGCATTCTGAATATTTCTGAAAAAATTCTTACATTGCTCCGACCCACCATACAGCGAGTTAAATAATTAGAAATGTAGTACTATTTATGTCGAATATTTGTAAAACAATAAACCTGAAATGAAAGAAAAATGTGTCAAATTATTTTTTTGTAAAGAATTAATCCCTAGTACGTCGTATTGGTTCAAATCTTTGCTTGTCCACGAACTTTACGGACAGCCCTCGTATGTTAAAATATAATATAAAAAAATCAGTATAATATAATTAGTGAAACGATACCAATACGTATTCGCGATAACTAAATACGGTGCATAGAAAATTGACATATAACTTAATTTTCAAAAATTACTGAACATTTTCAAAAGGACATATAGAGGAACCGCTAATAATTATTTGCTATTGTTCGAGAGACTTCTCAAATCTGGAACCCTAGATATATGTACATGTATGAGCTTGGTACATCGAAGTACAGAACTCCCAAGTCTAAAGATTGAGTGGTTATTTTCTTTTTACAACTCAAATAATTTATTGTAAGGGCCGTCAAAACAGTCGAATAAGACGGAATATCAGAAAACGTCGTCAACAAATATATAACATTATCGAAGAGCTTCATTTGATTGCTATTCTCTTCCGTCACAGAACGACACGTTTTATTCTAAAGCCTAGTCGTTAAGTATCTGTACATAATGAAAACGTCCTCCAAAATACCCGGATTCATGTTTTATGTCAGAAACATTATCCCTATTCACAAGACAAAATGCTTTTTAAATGATATGTTTCGCCATCTTGATTGACAAGAAAAAATAAAAATTGTCATTGTATCTCATTTGAAATGAATTCATTGCAAGTAAATACTCTGTGTCTGCACATAAGTGTTATTAATGCTTAAGGCGATGTCTTTGGGTGACGACGGGTTGATGGTAATACTTTTCTTACTATAGGTTTTAGAACCAAAGTCAATTTCTTTTATGGTCCGGTTTTCGTATTACAATCACGCAATGCGTCAAACGCAGTATACTAAAACACATTATTGTTTTAATTGCGCTAGTAGTGCAACGTCTCGTCATATCTAGTTTTTGTCTGAATTTCGCCAAAACCATTGACAGATTTAATTTTATTATATTTAGAATTAACAAATAAGTATAATCTAAAAATTAATGCAGTCTGTTTCAAAACTGCATAAACAGATTTGTAAATGTTTGAAGAGTCACCCAGTTTATGCGACTATTAGGTATTCATCCATTCAAGATTATAATACACACATTTCCTTCGATATACTTTTCATGCATGTATCATGGTTTTGCAAAGTGGTTTTATTATGATGGTTGCTTGGATTTTCGTAGTAGTGAGATACCAGCTCATGTTGTTGGGGCGGTATCTTTCAGTTTTTTACAATTTTTATTTGTTTTTCAGTTTCAATGAAAAAAACCCCCAAAAATGTAAAGTAAAACGGGCATAACGATAAAACGGTAAATGGTCATTTTTGCCAGCATGGTTAAAGTTGTCCTATCCTTTATAAAACGTTTAAATTTACAATCTGTTTTTTTTTTAAAGATTTTTACAATTTGAGTGTTGCTAAAGTTAAATGCAAAAGTTGATATTCAAAGAAATATATATTAATATGCTTGAGCTAATACGCCGATGACACCATGGTGAGCTAACGTGTGTGGAGATTGCTAAGAAGTGCACCACATAGTCTAATTTTTCCGCCCCTTACTCACCTCTCACCTTTCCGTTCGTCTTCAAAATTACTGTTCCTTTGTTTCCTACCCTTAAAAGTAAAAGTTGACGTTCAAAGAAATATATACATATAATTATGTTTGAGCTAATAAGCCGATTAAACCATAGTGAGCCAATTAACGTGTGTGGAGAGTGCCACGATTCATGCACGTAAAAGACCGCTAAGAAGTGCAGCACATAGCCTAAATTTTTCCGTCCCCTACTCACTTCTCCCCTTTTCGGTCGTATACTTTGTTTCCCACCCCACCCCCATTTTTCGCCTTCAGTTGTGTGTAGACTCAATTAGGACTCAGCATTGTATTTTCGACAGATAAAGGTTGCTAATTTGAAACTGGGTAAGGGTTGGACAAGTAAGTGTTCCAACTAGTACATGTAGTATGACCTCATTTCAGGTAAGGGTTCTTCATTTTAAGTCACGATAAGTAAGGGTTCCAGACTGTACGAAATATTTGCCAAGGGTTTCGTCAATTCCTGGATGCATTGGCCTTTGGTGATTTTAGGGTGCACTGACTGCATGGAGTTGGTTCATTCTCCTTCTGGTTTGTGGTCGTACATAGGCCCTTTCTGCATGCCATACATGTGTCTCTGTTATGAGTTCTGTGTCATGGGTAGGTCTTAACAATTCAATTCAATTAGTTCCTGGGTTATGACTGAAATACTGTCGACTGGACATAAAACAAACAAAATACAAATTTCTCTTGGTTTGACTGTATTTATTTTTAGAGAATCATCATATTAACAGAACAATCGTACAAGAATCTTTTAACTGTAGTGAAAGAGACAAGATTTGGGGTGTCGGATACACTGTAAAAATGGTGTGTAGAATCTAAACACTTTTAAAACATTTTTAGCCCTAAACATGTTTAGATTGTGTTTAAATCCTAAACACTTTCCAAATTAAACATGTAAAAGCTAAACATGTTTAGGTATTAAACATGTTTCACTTATTAAAAATATCAATCTTAGAAATTTTCCTATACTATTTCATTAATCTTAACACAATCCTAAACATGTTTAGATGCTAAACGTGTTTAAAATTCAACACAAATTTTGTGTTTAGGATTGTGTTTAGAATCTATACACCATTTTTACACCCGCATATAATTTACATACATAAAAATATATTGAATAAAGAATGTCCTAGTATATATAGACCCTTGCCTTGCATGCAGTATTGCTTTTTAATCTAACATCTCAATATGATGCTGACCTAATTTAAATAACAAATAGTTTCCTATTGCTAAAGCAACTGTAAAAAAGCAATAGTGTAGATTCATATACCATAATACATATATTTAAGTTTCATTGGTTAAAGATCACGAGGAAGGAAGTAAAGAGCCTTTCATAAGTCCATGGAGATTTTTCTCTGTCTACAAATTGAAAACTGCGTCTAACGAAACTCATCAGAGACGCTAGATACTAAAAACGTTTATGCCAAACATAACTGCAATGCAATATCATACACATAAAAACCAAAGCTATTGGACAGGTGTAAAACACAAAACTTATACTTGCCTGAGCCTGACGGAGGACAAATCTAATGGTTAAATAATTAAGAAATTCATATAACAAAAAAAAATTACAAATAAAGAGTATATCTCTAAAATGTGTTCCTGCTGAAGAGGTTAACATTGGAGAGAATTCTCAGTCACAAAAGTCAACATTATATGTCACTTAAAACAAAATTAAAGCAAATTTCTTAGCGACTCTGTAATCTTTACGCGCGTGTGTCTAAACGAGACTAATCATGACCAGAAAACGCTTAACAATTGTATAAAAATGGTGTCTAATAGGGGGGATCCACATTTGGGCTAATTGGCAATACGATTAGGCTAAAAAAGATTATGTTAGGGCTAATAGCAGTGGACGTTTATACAGATAAATACAGGTAAAATACAAGTAAATATGATTAAATTCTGTATATTTAAAAAAATATTTTAAAGAATAATAAAATCTGCCCCTGTAGTAGAATGGTATTTCGTATATCCCCTTCGTGAATGCAAGTCAGTTTGACTTTTTCATCATAGAACATTGATCTCTTTGGTGCTTATTGAAACTTTGCATTCTGAGGTTGTGCAATTTAAATATATGTTTCTGTTTTTTGAGTCACATTTATTAAAAAAATAAATTTAGGAAAGAAAATCCATTAAGGGCTAAGCGTTTATTTTCTTTGTTTGTCTCAGTAACTTTTACATTGTTTTAACTATATACTATCCATTGAAAATGTTTACACGAGACCAAGTGATTTTTCAAAACTTATTCAATTTTATACAAGGTGAATAAAAGGATTTAAACGGAACTAAAACTGGTATACACATGTATTTTGCAATTTTCCACTTTTTTGTTGTATAAAAGTTATTGTTTGTTCTTTTCAAAATTGAAAACGTTTAATCACATATATTTAGATGGTCTATATAGACTTTGGTACAAATTTACCTTTATTTATACCTTTTCAGGTAAAAATCTAATTAGTCCAAACGTCGAGTGCTATTATCCCAAATGAAGATCTGTATTTCTGAATTTTAAGCCCAAATGTAATGCGCCCGTCTAATACAAATTAACACCAAGTACATAGCCTATATGCCTAGAACAGTTTTAGATATACTTATATAGAAATTTCTACACGCCGAACCTGCTTTCGTCGGCATGTCAATGGTATTATATGGTATTATAGAAATGGTCGAAAATGGCCACCAAAAGTACCATGGTGGTCAAAATAGCTAATAATATTGTTACATCATATGGTTTAATATAAGATAAAGCAATATGAAAAATATCAGATTCTCTAATTTTGTTGCTGAAAAAAAACTGTGATGGAAATTTTTGTTACGGACCAACAGCTAGAAAAATAGACAGTTTAAAAAAGTATGTACCCTCTTCTTCAAAGCGGGGTTATAAAAATTGCTCAAATCATGGATTATTTCAATTATTGTCATTTCCAAAAAAATCACCTAAATAAATACTCCCATCTTTTCTTGCATCTTCGATTCTACGTTGATAACCACGAACAATTGAGCTCAATTGAGCTACCTAATAAATAATTTATATTCCTCAAAAGACACCATCAACAAACAACCAGACGAACGATTATAAATTGAGCCTGATTCACGTAGTGGATCTCGGAGCTCAAAAGATGAATATATAAACACAGAAAGACACAAGACAAGTTATGATTTATACTATAGAAAGCAATTAATCCACACCAGTATCTCGAACTCTCAATAAAAAAGGAAATTTATTATTATTCTAGAATTGTTATATATTTTAACGGGTATTATTTCAGTAGTAAAGTAGGGTCTTTATACATATTAAAGGAAATAATATTGCACATTTGAATCTTGTGCCAATTTGAACATGTATTTTTTACTGCCTAATCCCAGACATGAAATGCTCTGCGTCTGTCACACTGCTGTCGCCCCCTGACAAAAATATACTTTGGGAGCTCTGGTCATATGATAATACCGAACACGGTGGGGGCATGGAACAAGTGTGTATAATTTTTAGCCGGGGTAATCGCTAGCGATTAGCCACGGCTATAGCTACGATAGCCTTTCGATATGCTGTCAGATGGTTTTTCCGGCGGTTCACCTATCAATAAAAATATCAATACACGCTTGCAATATAGCTCTTTTCCATATCTGTTTTTTTTCGTCGCTTTACTCTCAATCATGTTATAAGACTTATTTATTTACTTTTCGAATTTTGTACAAGTATGTAAGACGCCTATCTGATGCGATAGTATTAAATAATTAATAATGAATACAAAAGCGGATCGATATTTTGTTTATATTTGTGGTTGTCAATCTCATTAGTGATGTCATATTCACTAATTTGCATCTCATTAAGTGTCAAACTGGATGGTAATACACATTGCAATAAACAATCATCGATGGTCAGGATAATTTACCAAAAGTTCAGAGATCCTCATAACTTTTTAATTTTATCAGATAAAATGGTTCTCCAAACTGTTCTTTGAATTAGAATTTATTCATATTTACCATAATTAGTTTTGAAAAAAGACCTAAATACAAATTTTCTGTAAAATTGTTTCTGCACCAAGTAATTTTTCATTGAAAATTTTTAATCAACCAGGATAAATAAGGGGGACTTCCGGCTTAATCGACTTTTTTAATCGAGTTCCGATTTGCAAAATCTTTTCATAGGAATCCTTGTGAAAATCCCTGCCTGCTTTTACTGGGATGTCCAAAACAGTTTTATTTATAATCCCTGCTTTTACAATCAGATTTGCAATATTTCTTTCCGTTTTTTTTTTAGAAAATAATTGTTGAATAAGGGACCCCCCCCCCCCCAAAAAAAAAAAAAAAAAAAAAAATCCGACATGTTTTAGAGTTTGTTGAGGCAAATAGTTTTACACAAGGAATTAATTTGTAGTGGGCCAGCCAATTCTTATAAAGCTTTAGTATGATGATTTTATCAACAGTGTTGAATTTGGAGTGTGTGGTTAAAAGGGGCTCAAATGGGTATATTGACAAAACGGCTGTAGAATTTTTACTATTCATTCAATTTTGAAAATTCTTTTTTATTGAATTCCTCATTATATTCTGTCAACTTTATATGTCAATGGTTTTCATATATATTGCACCGTTACATTGCTACAGGGGACCAAAGACAGACCACGCTTATAAAATCATCTTTTCAAAATTTTGGTTCGATTTTCAAAATCTTTTTTTTTTTTCATTGAAATCCTTGTGAAAGTTATTTTTACAAAAAAAAGTATTTTATTTTTTATTTTTATGTTTTGCTACACATGAACAATTTAAAATTTGTAGATTACCCCGGCTACCAGTACTTTCAGTACTTTGATTACTATTTTCTTGTACTTGTAATGCCACATTTTGCCTGAAAATATCATCTACCTGTATATGAATAATTCATATCAATTTTTGGTATTCATACAAGCAGTGACTCGTTTTCGATGGTTTTGAAGGTAGACTCTTTCAAAGTCTCGTTACTTGGAAGTCAAGGACTTCCAAAGTATAGTAATGATCGGAGAAATCCATCCGCGTCTCGTTTTACCCGAGACCGTGTTATAACCTATCCTATTGTACATTCGCTCTCCGGTAGAAGTGTGTTTATTCTTTTTGGTAAACGAGCTTTCTAATCTATATTTTTATAGCCTTTACAGATTACCTGATGTGTTTTTATATTTCATTTTTAATGATGATATAGCATTTTCGATATATTTCATAACCTTTTTAAAACAACATTTTATGTAACACGTGACCTTAGTCACCTGTGCGATGGGGAAATATATTTTAGCGGGAATATACAAATTATAGAAATTAAAACCATTAAACTAATGATTTTCTCAGATAAAAGTTACCGGAAAATACACGTAGTTATATCGATTTCATATCGTTGTAAGAAAGTGTGGTTCATACATAAATAAAGATATATTTAAATTAAGTAATTGCCTTCTTCTGTCGAAAAAGTTATAAACCACAACACAAATTGCTTGCCATCCTTCAAATGGGACCTCCAAGTACACGGTACCAACGGTACTTTGATTTTAAGTTATGCTCATGCATATATATCATAGCTATAAGGAGGTAAGCCTCGAAGACACAAATTCCTTGACCTTGACTTTTGTTCCGAAAATCAAAGGGATATTCCTGACCTTACAAGCTTTAATGTGTGTAAGTTTCATGAAATTCTATCAAGATATTCGAATGTTATGCCCCGGAAACCAATACGATCAGAAAGACTGCACGAATGACGGAGAGACGGGCGGATGGTTGCAATAAATACTCCCTTACTTTTGTTAAGGTAGGGGACAAAAAACTTTAAGGACTTTTCTAAAATATGAAAAAGGATCCACGGTTAGATATAAACTAATTTCAACTTACATCGCATCGAATATATTCACTAAATATAAATACAGTTTTGTAAATGAAAAAAATGATGTTTTCACAAGTTTTCGAATCTATAGATGTTGCAAACAAATTTTCGAATCTATAGATGTTGCAAAGTGTCTTTTATGCTTTAAAATTGTTTTTTTTACTGTATACACTCTCCATCTCTATATATTGAGATAAAAAATATTTCTTTAAATTGACACAAAAAAACAACCCCAAAATAATTCTTGGTTTTTTTTTCTTATTTTCAAAAATGGCCTTTTTATGGTGTTAAAACAACAAGAGCGTCCAGAAGCCTGAACCGCTTAACTTGTCAAAAAGGGTATATCTGAAGTATAGTCGGCTTTTTGGCTACAGCACGGAACAGTTGTCTATATATATCTGCAATTGTCTTCATATACATGTAAGCCAAAACAAGACTTTCAACCATATAAGGGGCATATCCCTTTCAAGGTGTCATTTGACAACTTCGGTTTAATTGATTCTTTATGAAGAGCTTCACTAAGAACTTTGATATTTTACCTGAAAAGGGGCATACCCTCTTAAAGAGGTCATCTGATAACTTTTATCCAATGGAACCTTGAGTAAAACTTTTGATTCGAAAGAACGAACAACCCAAAAGATTTTTTCTACCTTCTGAAGTTTCTGAGTAATATATTATATACAAGCCTTTTAAAGTGATTTTATTACTTGTTTCATCAAATTCTGTCCAGTAGTTTAAGAGAGGTTTTGAAGAAATTTAAACGAACGAATAGACAACGAGGACGACAACAACGACGACGGATGCCAAGTGATGGCAACGGCTCACCTAATTCCCCCAAATAACAAACAAAAATAATTTAATATATCTTTCTTTTTTTTTTAAATGTCGTTGTTTTCATACTAGTCCGATTTAAAGACTAATATGTTCCTGAGTAAAACTTGAAACCGTAATTTTTTTCTTGATGTGTTCTCCCAGTTTTTGTACCAACAGACCACATTTGGAACTGTGGCGAGCTTGGTCGCTGTGCAGAGCGGGGACATATAAATGCTTGGCGTCCTTCCATCCGTGCGTGCGTCTGTCCTGGCAACTTCAGGTAGGGGTCTCTACGGTTATCATGAGTTTCCTGGTCTGTCACTTACAGGTATTTCTGTTTAACAAGCTGACTTAAAAAGAATTAAGGGTGAAAAATGAAACATTTGTCGTAACTTATTTGTCAGCTATTATTATTTGAAGGCTTTCGATCGATATTTGGTATGCATGCAGCTTCAGGTAATGGTCTTTTATGGTGGGAAGCGGTTTTAGGTCTGTCACTTATCTACTTCCTGTTTAACGAGTGGACTTTGAAGTTTTGACGCTCGGCCAAAAAAAAAATAATAAGGGACGGACCATTTAACTTGAAGGGGGGGGCTTGGTTATTTGTTTTGATCAAAATTTTTTTCCGCGCAGAGCGCGGATAAAACATTTATTTTTCGAAGGCGTCGCGACAGAATATTTTTTTTCATTATCAGCATTATTTTTTATAGCAGAAATCCTTCTTCAGAATATTTTTTTTCTTACCCTCAACTGCCAAAATATTTTTTTCATCAAAATTAATTTTCAGAATATTTTTTTAAGAAAAAACCAAGCCCCCCCCTTCAAGTTAAATGGTCGGTCCCTAATGATAAAATAAATGAATTAATAAAAAAAACCAAAAAAAAACAATGATGTTACTCGGATGTTATCCCCACTCACGAGAAAAAAAATACACAGGACGTGTTCGTGTTGACAAATACGAGACTTCTATCTCTCAGATGATGTGGGTTTTGTTTTGTCGTCTTTTCCTGGAGTTGACATGTTCTAAACTGATCGTACGCGACGGGTGTGTTGCAACAAGTAGGAACTGCTTAACTTTCAGAATCACCTGAATTCACTTAAGAGCCTGTTCATGAGAAAACCATGCAAAATCGTCCAGTAGCAATGTTTTCATTTTTGTAAAAGGTATATTGCAACTGAAAGACCATCCTATAAGACTTATTCAGGCAAATTTTTTCCTTCGAAAAATCAAAGATGGCCGCCCTACAGGCCTAAATAGCTATATATAGCATTCATCTGATTTTTCAGTGATTTCAATATTTTTTTATGAAAATAAGACATTTTTATTGTGATTTTTTTAGTTTACGTAAATTGAATGACAATTGTAACAATATTTTTTGAAATAGTGATGTTTTGTCTTTTAAATACAGTGCAATTTTCGTAATTCATAATTTTGGTTCCTCTGGTACCTTTAGGTAGGACTTGGGCAGTATTCCAGACTGTTCAAAAATGCTGAAATTTGTTAATTTTAAGGGCACTTATTGTCCAAGGTAACGCCTTTTTATCCTTATCTTTTAGTAATTCCAAAACAATAACATATCAAGACAAACTTATCAAAAAGCCGAGCTGGGATTTTACATTTTAACTTAGCCACAGCCCGGGAAACAATGACATGTTTTGATAATTCTTCATAAAATCTACTTTTTGGAGGATTCAGTTTAAAAACTCTGAATGTGTTTGCTATGAAACAAAATACATTTAGAACATTTGATACAACAGATGATCACAATACAAGTACCATTTAAGGGTCGAGAAAGAAATATACTTGGGGATTAAGGGTGAAAGATGGGAATATTTTGTGTATTTTGATGAAATGTACAGAAATGGCCAACTTTAGGGGACTATTTTTCATGAATGAAGGGTTGGACTATTAATATGGAATATCTTTCCAAAAGACTGTTATATGGTCTATACAAAAACATATTTGTAACTTTGCTTACGGTCATCCCTTACATGTTACAGCATTACAAAAATGGAGATTTGGCCATTTTACCACAAGGCTAAAATGGGCTTCAGGGGCCTAGTAGTGGCATCTTTTTGAAATAATTAAAAGATGTACAGAACAGGAGACTTTATAGGCCAAATGTATATAAATTGTTCTGTATAAACAAATAATATTGTAGAAATCAAACAAAAGAGCACTTTCAACTTGGTGGTCCAATATGGCTCCCATGGCCATTTGGCAAAATAGTCCCTTGTCCTTGCAAGCAAAAACTAACATTATTTTTGGTCGGGATCCACCATACAAAATGTTTTATTGTGCAGAAAATGGTCGAATTTTACAAATAAAACAATTTTCCTGGTTCATATTTTTTTTCACATTTAGGTCTGACTTTTAATTTTAAGGTGGCTAGCGACTTTTTTGTAAAAAGGCTCTGGGGGCTATAATAGACCACCGTGTAAAAAGTGCTCTTTTGTTTGATTTCTACAATATTATTTGTTTATATAGAACAAGTTATATACATTTGGCCTATAAAGTCTCCTGTTCTGTACATCTTTTAATTATTTCAAAAAGATGCCACTATTAGGCCCCTGAAGCCCATTTTAGCCATGTGGTAAAATGGCCAAATCTCCATTTTTGTAATGTTGTAACATGTAAGGGATGACAGAAAGCAAAGTTACAAATATGTTTTTGTACAGACCATATAACAGTCTTTTGGAAAGATATTCCATATTAATAGTCCAACCCTTCATTCATGAAAAATAGTCCCCTAAAGTTGGCCATTTCTGTACATTTCATCAAAATACACAAAATATTCCCATCTTTCACCCTTAATCCCCAAGTATATTTCTTTCTCGACCCTTAAATGGTACTTGTATTGTGATCATCTGTTGTATCAAATGTTCTAAATGTATTTTGTTTCATAGCAAACACATTCAGAGTTTTTAAACTGAATCCTCCAAAAAGTAGATTTTATGAAGAATTATCAAAACATGTCATTGTTTCCCGGGCTGTGGCTAAGTTAAAATGTAAAATCCCAGCTCGGCTTTTTGATAAGTTTGTCTTGATATGTTATTGTTTTGGAATTACTAAAAGATAAGGATAAAAAAGCGTTACCTTGGACAATAAGTGCCCTTAAAATTAACAAATTTCAGCATTTTTGAACAGTCTGGAATACTGCCCAAGTCCTACCTAAAGGTACCAGAGGAACCAAAATTATGAATTACGAAAATTGCACTGTATTTGAAAGACCAAACATCACTTTTTCAAAAAACATTGATACAATTTTAATTCCTTCTACGTAGACTGAAAAAATCACAATAAAAATGTCAAATTTTCAAATAAAATTTGATTGAAATAAGCAATGAATCAGATGAAAGCTATATATATATATATTGAGGCCTGTAGGGCGGCCATCTTGAATTTTTCGAAAAAATAAATTTGCCTGAATAAGTCTTATAGGATGGTCTTTCAGTTGCAATATACCTTTTACATAATTAAAAACCATGCTACTGGACAAAATTTCCATTTATGCATGGTTTTCTCATGAACAGACTCTTAAAGTGTAACAAAACGAGTCCCAGTGATTGTAAATGTGTTGTGTTGAGGTGTGAGTTTTTTCGTGTTCTTCATTTTGTCGTTTGATTTTGCCTTTGCTTTTTCGGACTTGGTATAATATAGAATGGATGTGGTGAGCTGCAAAGTTAGAAGGTGTATCCATGTGCCCACAGTGATGAAAATCGTCTTTTTAAAGCCGTTGACACCGGAAAATTCAGCATCGGGTTTAGCTGGAATCGAACCCATACTTGACTGCCATCTATGACAACTTCGTCAAGCGCCTTAGACCATGCGGAATATTCCGGATCTGAGGCATGAATAATTTAAACCGGGTGTCCTCAATGCCTTGCTTACAAACAGTAAGTTTAATGTAGTTAGTTTCATCTTTAAAGAAGACCAAAATTTAAATCCAACCGACTTTCACTGGAGGCATTCCAACTTTAAAACTTTAACATATCTGACAAAATATTACAATAAACACCACACGACGTCATTTAGAACTGTCAGTACCTGTCAGAGACCAAAACTGTCAGGCCACAGAACTGTCAGGGACTAGAAGAGTTCTAAGCTGTCAGAGGCTAGAGGAGTTCTAAGCTGTCAGGGGTAAGAGGAGTTCTTAGCTGTCAGGGCCTAGAAAAATTTATTACAGTTATGCCCCAGAACAGGTTATGAACTGTCAGGAGAGCCTGACAGTAGAGATGTTAGAACGAATCTCAACTGTATTGACACTAGACCAACATTGGAATGCACCATTAATACCCTTTTGGTTCTTGATATGTAAATGTTTCACCTCTTTCCTCGTCTAAGGGACGGACCATTTAACTTGAAGGGGAGGGGGCTTGGTTTTTTGTTTTGATCAGAATTTTTTTCCGCGCAGAGCGCGAACAAAATATTTATTTTTCGAAGGCGTCGCGACAGAATTTTTTTTTTCATTATCAGCATAATAAATATTTTTTTCATCAAAAATAATTTTCAGAATATTTTTTTAGGAAAAAACTAAGCCCCCCCCCTTTCAAGTTAAATGATCGGTCCCTAATCCTTTTGTATGAGAAATGCATAGTTTTGTTTGGTTTTTGTGGATATTTATCTGCTATAATGAATTTTATAACTGTCTTCAACTTGGAAGTTATGAAAAGTAAGTAAATGGACAAAATCGCTTCCTGGTTTAAACAAAGCAAATCATTAACCAAAGATATTAAATTACTTGTGACAATTTATCGAATTAAGGAATTAGAAGATGTCTAGCAGTCGTAGACTTGACATATTATGTGTAAATGTTAACAAATACCCACCAATTTAATTGTAGCATGGCAAATTGATTCCTGAAGTCCACAAGGAACATCCTATAATTATATGTACAATTAATCAATGAATTACACGTGCACTGGGAAACAAAACTGTCAATTAATATTATTGGTTATGACAGGAGCATGTTCAATCTTATCTGTCGTCTGCTAGTCTTTCTGTCTTGAATTTAGTGCTCGCATTTTTGTGATATAATGTGAAAGTTGCATTCGTCTTGTCTTCAGATTTATATGTTGATTTTTTAAATAAATCTTGCCTATATTCTGTAAGTGAACAAAAGACGAATATAAAATACCGAAGTGGGTATAAAAACAGTACAACTTGGTTATGCTGTATATGCCATTTCAAGCCCGGTTTCAAGGAGCACTAGTATTGAAGGAAAAGTACTAAAACCTAAAACTTTCTAGCAGGGATGCAAAATAAGTAAACACCGAAGACAACAACTTACTTAAGGACAATAATTGGCAAAATATCTTTCAAAACGAGAGGGCATCGTTAGTACTTCCAGATCGTTGTAAGAAATCAGTCGCGTTTTAAACGATAAAGTTAGGGTAGGTCAAACTCCACAACCAGCAAACAATTAAATTAAACTAAGAAATCGAAATTCTGTATATCTCTTTGAGCAAAAATATTTCGAGAGTAACGACAGAATATTTCGATAGTTTCGCGACATACCACTGCGACGTAAACAAGTCAAAGAAATAATACATTGAATACATACGGATGGTGATACTGAGACTTAACCTTTGTCTTTTGTTTTGCAAAACGACTGGCAATGTGTAGAACAGTCTTTTTAATAGTTTTACTTCCATGGTTATACCATGCCAATAATATTCTAATCTGTTGTTTTCCTAATAAAAAGAACTTTTATTGTACGCTTTGTTGTTCTATATTATCTGGACATTGATAATAAAACGTTGGACAATGTGCACACAGTAGCATGTATGATATTTGGCAGCGAAGACAGATGTGCTATAATTATATCATGTTTCCTGCAGTAGTAGCAAACTGTCAGATTTTACATACCATAACATACTTGTATAGCAATTAAGATAAGCGATCTTCGCTGGTGAAATTTGACGCCTTGCAGTAATTATCATGGTGGCCGAGTTATTCTAGTTTGCATCAATAATTGTGAAACGAGGGTTTACCCATTATAAATGGGACCGTCTTTGGAGTTGGCACATAAAAAGAACAACATTTGAATTAGAATTGTTACATGATTGAGGCGATAAGCTAAGGTGCCATGATCCAAAAGAACTATAATTTGATCAAGACTTTTAAAACGACCACCATCTTAAATCTTCAAGAATATCAAGTTTCCTTGTCAAACATTTACGTGTTTAAAGAAGAGTACTTGGAAATAGAAAACCTGTGTAAACGTCTATTTCTGTCAAGATTTCGCCCGGTCGCTGAACAAGAATATCCGGTTTTTAGTCATCACATGGTTTTGTTTACTTAGGGTTCAACTACAAACAGTGTTAGCTGTACGGAGAAAAAAACATTGGAAATTTGATCTTATTGTCGGATTAAAATCCCAATTGCAAGCGCTTGTACCAACCGTCGTTAATATATCGACAATTTATGAAAAAGAGAGTTAACTTTTTATATTAATGCTCCCTCTTAAAAGGCAATTATATTGCTATTGCAGTTCATAGTTTTTAATTCAAATTGCAAAAACCTATAAAATACAATTCTACCGCCACCAACGAAGAAATCTATATGCCATAAAGAAGGTTATAATTTATTCCGAAATTAGAATTTTATCTTTAGTCCAATCTTTCCTTACTAAAAGCACATGACATATTAATTGTAATATAAATAGAATCACTTCATCAGAATCGTAAAGATTAGTAGAAATTTCATACTTCCAATAACAAAATGACGGCAGTATATAAAGCCAGCGAAAGATCAAATTATGGGATTTAATTCTAAAGAATGAAATTGAATACCAATTTTACTATACAAAAACTCTCTTTTCAGGAAAAAAAACCAACCCTCAAATAATATTGCAGAATCTTGAGCATTGTAACAAAACAGGTTGTTACAGGTCATAAAGCTTTTGCTATAACGGTAAATGTAGCAAAATGTCAGGTAAAAGAATATTTGTCGCAGCGTTATATCTTGTACAAATGGCCTTCACTGTTGTTTAATCGAAACAATATATAAAACTCTATTTTGCATAGCCCATCTTGTGCAATGATGTGGTAAATGTTAGAAATGTGAAATAGCTAGAAAGCTGAATTTGAATTAAAAGAAAATTGAGAAAATTGAACGTTATAAAAAAGGCTCATGTTCCTGGGACTATTTAAAAAAAGCAAAACTTTTTCCAATATGACTCTGGTGCATTCATTAGACATAAAATTTTGTAGCAGTACGTGGAGAGACAGACTGAGAAAGAACCTAGCCATTTTAGAAAAAAAAAACAAGGACAACCAAGACTACAACTGAACTATCGAAATAGTCTTAAAGGGTTGTTGCAACACACCAGTTGACATACCAAAAGTTGAACAAGACGTTCACATGAACTGATGACTGAGATATACATACCAACACGTGATGTTCTAACTAAATTAATTTGTGGTAAAATTATATTATACTATCATATGAAGGTCACGGCATTTTGAAGATAAAACAATTACATATCATAGAATTATTTTTTATTTTTCGGTCAACATATAAATAATATATCTAGTCAATATTGTTCATAAAAGACAAATGTGTTTTGCATAGGCACCGAACATTTGGAAATTTTTTCAGTTAGAACTTTTGAAAAAAATTACACAGAAATAAAATTCAACAGGTGTAAACCAAATGAATTTGTGTATATGCATGTAATCGTTTACAAGCTTTTGACTAATCTATAAATTTTGTCTTCATTGCTAAACTTGTCATCGTTATATAATCTATGCTGATCAGAAGTGGAAAATTTTGTAAGTTATGATTGAGAGAAGTAATCTGTACCTTTAAACAGTCTGATAAAGATGGGGGTACACATTTGTGCAAAACATTCACGACAGACATAGCAAATATACACAAACGACACGTATGGAAAGGATGCCCTGAAGTTCTAATATTTGCAAGATTTAAAAATAATAAAAATGCACCAAATCATGGAATATCATTGCAGTTTTTAACATAAATCATGTATGGCAAGCAGACGGCACTATTTTTGCCACTAAAGTTTGTCACTTGCACCGAACCCCAGGTGATTATCTTTGGTCTGTAGCTAAATAATGAATATCACTACGTCTCGTAACGAAGGTTACAGCGTTTGGAAATCTTGGAACATATTGCTGATATCTGCAGGGCCATGCCTGTTTGTCATAGTCATAGGATTGTCATTGGGAACTGCTTTAAGATCAGTATAAATAGCACTGTGATGGTCGTCTTGGGGTTCTATTTTTGTTGGCGGACCAAATGCCTCATCACCACTTAAATCACCATCTTTATTATCACTGTTTGGTGACCCCATGTTAGAATCTTGACTACTCTGGGAACAATGAGGATCTCTGAAAAACGAAAATAATGAGGTTAACTTAATGTAGAAATAAGACAAGTATCCTTATATATATTGTATGGCGACATACTTTTCTCATTCGAATAAAAATCATTGTGCAATAAATAGCCATGTTGCAATAGATCAAATATGGCAAAAGAAGAATGCTTTCATTAACACAAAAAAATCACCCTTTTCTCAAAATAATAAAATAGGGCATTGCTAAAATATATTGGTATAACACATTATTGCAAGGCTGTGTAATAAAAAAAACTGCAATGGTACGGTAATCACCAAATTTAATGCAATACTGATGGGTTAAGTATTGCAATAATTCAGGGTACAATTTTGTAAAAATTTAATTATTTTCGAATCAAGCGTTTTAACACATCAATTTTATTACATTTATTAAATGTAAAGTACATGGTACCTTTTGATTCAATTATGTCTTGATGATCCTTGATGTTTAGGTTGCATGTACTGCATGTTAATGATTACATAACACTCATTAACAGCAATGTTAGGTACATGCACACCATATCACTGCTATTTATTCAGATTTAAAAAAAAATATTTTCTATATGAACAAAAGTTAATAGATAGGTATGCAATAATCTATTAATGGATTAAAATTGTGTTTAGGTAAATATTTTCTATTTGAATTTAGCTATTTAAAAATATAAACAATGAGTTTTGTCATATGTTTCATAACCCTACATGTCATTTTAAATTTTTGAAATATTTATCAAATGTTCTATAAACAAAAAGTACAAACAAAAAGAATTTTTTTACTGATATTTTTTACTCATTTATTTACCCACAATCATGACAATGGTTGTGTTATATATCCATCCACAATAAAAATTTATATTATTTTATATTCTGGCTTTTTGAAAATTAATACCAATTGTTTCAAAGGTATAAAGATTACAATCATATAGGAATCTTCAGAAAAAAATGTTTTAAATGCTTTCTATTATATTTTTCTAAACCATCACTGCTTTAAAACAAAAGTTATTAACATGTAGAGTATAAATAAATTAAAATATATCAATTTAAAAAAAAAAACAATACAGGTTTTGTTCTTTAAAACAGATTCTGAGTTTTTTCTATTAAAAACACATTTTTTTTGCTTCAAAAACAAATACATGTAAATTTTTTATGAATTTTTGAAGATGTTTCAAAATTAAACTAATGTTTCGATATCTAAAGAATTAAATTAAGGGTGTGTAATGTCTAATTGTTTCGGATTGCTAGAAATCACCATTCTTGATATGGGAGTGTTTTCCAACGTGAGATTTTTAACAGAAAATCACCGTTCAAAACTTTGACCTAAACTATAATTAAATATAAAAGTGGAGGCAGGTGACCGACAAGGAATTGTTAGAATGGCCGTATCCTATTTCACTTACAAAATTAAATGTTTATTTAATTTTAACTTGACAAAGGCTTGACACTATATATTACAGTTAACCATTCATTACACAGAAAGTTTATAAAGTCGATTCAATCCCTGAAAAATATTTTATTTCGATCTAAAGTTCTCAAGATTTTAGTAATGTGATGGTTATGCAAAATTTAATTGCCATGTATCATCTCATTATAAAGTAAATAAAGAATCCTGTGTTTCTGCCAACAAAAACAAACCAACGCTAATGTAACCTGACACCGCCTCTCTCCCATATCAATTTACATCCACGAAACAGGCGATAACATAGCCTCCATCTTGAAACTTTACACAAAGAATGTTTTGATGAATTTCATGTGAACTTTAAAAGCTTACCGATCTCTGTCTTTGGTTTCTGAAGCCCTATCTCTCTGTCGTCGGTTTTTAAACCAGTTGCTGACTTGTGTTGTTGTTAATCCCGTCCCTTCGGCTAATTCTCTCTTTTCTCGCGGGGAGGGATATGGGTTGTGGGCATACCACTCTCTCAAGACAGTTCTTGATTTTTCTTTGAAACAATAACTAGTTTCCTCACCATCCCATATCGTTCTAGGCAGGGGGAATTTCCTTCTTACTCGGTACTTCCCTACGGCGCCCAGCGGTCGTCCTCTTAACTTCTCTGCCTCAATATAATGCGCCTTAAGCCACAAAGCTTGTAATTTGGGGTGATTATGAGGTGAAAAAGTGTTACTTTCGAGAATTTTGTAAAGTTCCTTAAAGTTTCCTCTGTGAAATGCCACGACTGCCTTTGCCTTTAACACACTTTCATTTTTGTGTAAATGTTCACATGCCGGTAGTGACCACAAGAATCGGGCAAGTCTGTCTATATTACCTCCCTGTTGTAAAACTTCACAAACACATGCTACTTGTTCCTGTGTAAATCCGAAAGAGGGTAACATTGCTCCAGGGGTCGGAGAGCCGACTGATGATGTAGGAGGCTGGTCATGTAACATCTGGATATCGGGGTGGAAGGCTGGAACGCCAGAACTATTCCCAGGGGATCGGTAATGCACTAAAAAGACACAAATTATAAATGTGTTATGATATTGTATACTCCTGTCTAATACACTTCATTACAGTATTATTTTTAAAGAGTGCGTTAATGGTTCATTGCCTATCTCTCATTGGTTGCCAGTCTCGACCTCGTGAATATATCGTTATTCATACGGTGGCCCGATTAAATTAATCGCCATGGTAACAACGTCAATCAGGAAACACGATACCGAAGTAGGCGTCTTTCCTCTAGAACTACAGCATTGAAAGTCGGCTACATGTTTTTGCACAAATACAAATAAAGTAGCTAACCTTGGGTAAATGAGTGAACTATATTTTGTTGACAATATATTGTTCTCTTGAAAAGATTTTTAAAGAACACTGTCCGTGTTTAATATTGAGTTTAAACCGTTAAATTAAAACTGTAATTAGGATTGTCGGGGTCAAATATTCATCATCACGTAGACTTTAAGAATTGAATAAATGTTTGAATAAATGTTGTTAAAGCGGTTCAAAGTTGTCCTTAAAATTATAATCAGCCCGTCAATATTGACACACGGAAGTGTACTAACCGATGAATATTGCCCTTACAATCAGGTATTAATATTAAAAATAATTATTAAAGTTTAAATATTATTTTATCAAACATACGCGCAGCTGAACAGTTCTTTTTTTTTAAATAAATACCTTCATCGAACCCTAAGCTCGTGTCACTGGAAGAAAGTCCCAAATCTATAATTAAATCATGAGAGGAATCGCTATACGTTGAACCGACCTCATCACAATCCTCGGACGACAACCCAAAATCAAACATATCCAATGCCATGTTTTATCATAATTTTAAAATGATTGATAGAAATCAATTGACCGGAATATATACATGATCTGTGTTTACTAAGGGATGCAGGAGGTTTTGACCCCGGGGTAGAAGTAGCTTATCCATCCCATATTGGAAGCAGCGGGGACCCCGTCTGTCATGACAGTGACACGGTATTTGTAAATGATGGCTGACAGTAAACTATTCTGTACACAGAGGGGTGTTCAAATCTTGTTTGCATTAAATGAGTACATCTATTTTTTTAGCACATGGTTTATTATTTATATATTTTTGATCATTTTGAATTTTACTATTAGTTTAGATTTACTTTTATTAATTAAATTGAAAATAATAATAATTTTTGTTTTAATTTCAATAGATGAATACGGTAATAAAGGCAAATAATGCGGTTGGTAATTTTTAAAATTAATTGCATAAACAGACATTTTCTTGATCAATAATAAATGAATGAAAAAAAAGATATTTTAAATTCTGGTTGTTTTAAATATGACAATTTAAGAATTATATGAAATTAAATGATTTAATTTCTTGTGAAATGTATTTCTGTAAATATTTCAAATTCGCGAAATAACTGAGAATTTTCAGATTAAACAATGGGAACACCTAACTGTATGAATTAGTATCAGATGTTAATACCATATGTTTGTTATAATAAACCGTAACATGACACCGTGGATAATGAGTCTCTTCTCAGCTGGGGTCAGCAGCATCATCGTATGATAATTAAACAAAATAACCAGTCTGGCCTAATTAACATGTAACACTAGAATGCCATATAATATATAACTTTATTCTCATAACCATTGGTACAGAGACAAACTATTTACATAATATACAACAAATACAAACATACACAAAACAAAATCAGACATACAGAACGGCAATGACAGAGTGTTAAATGGGAGGACTTGCTCTTTTCTTTATAACTCGTAGCATTTTGATTAAATTTGATAGTGTAATTTGATCTTGTGATGTCATTAGATTTTTAAATTTTAAAACATTTGGACTTCTTGTAAGATTTCTTTTTAGAAGTCTATTTCTGTCACCGGCCAAAACTGGACATTCTAAAGTATAATGGTATTCATCGCCGATTTGGTCATTGCATAAATTGCATTTTCTATTGTTTCTTTCTATATTTTGCCATCTTCCGGTCTCAATAGGCAACTTATGGTTCCCTGTTCTAAATTGGCACAAAAACAAAGCATCCCTTGAGCTTAGAATATCAAAATATTTCTCTTGTTCTAACGAATCTTTGAATAATCGATAGTTTGTCGCTTTGCTGCAATTTTGAATTTCATCATGCCAATTTTGTCTGAATTGATCAGAAAGACATTGTTTTATTTTGAATTTTAACCACTCAATGTTTGGAATAGTCTGAGAGTTCCAGAAATTAGCAAGTCCACACTCATTAAAGATACCTTTTACAAAGTCAAGCCATTGAAAGCTTATATTTTGAGTGATATACAGTTGATACATTAGTTTGTATGATAATGAACAAAGTTTTGTTTGTTTTCCAGTAATTAGTTTTGACCAATATGAAATCATTCTACTTTTTATGTCTACAATCAGTGGAAATCGACCAAGTTCTCCATACACAAAACAATTTGGTGTAGAAGATTTCAGTCTCAAAAGAAGTTTACAAAACTTTAAATGTACTTTTTCAATCTGGTAACAGTTTTTATATCCCCAAAGTTCACAGTTATATAGTAGAATTGGTTTTACCATTTTATCAAAAAGGTCTAATTGGCATGAAATAGATAAATTATGGTATTTTCCCAACTTCAGAACTTCATACATGGCTTTTGTTCCCTTATCAGCCTGTGCTTTTATTGCTAAGTTATAGTTGCCAGTTTTATTAAGGTTTGTGCCTAGATAATTAAATTCTTTGACAATTTCAATTTCTTGATTTTCCAGAATAAAGTGTAAATTGTTTGGAAGTCTTCCGCAGGAGAAACATATAATTTTTGTTTTATCTATATTAACTTTCAGTTTCCAGTCTAAACAATACCTATAGAAACTATCTAGTTGTTGTTGGAGTCCGACGGCGGATTCAGACATAAGCACCGTGTCGTCTGCATAAAGTATAGCAAAGATTTTGAGATATATTCCAAGGTTGGATTCAATATCTTCACTTATTGAATTAAGTCCGTTATTATTTTGAGCTTGTAAGAACGATTCTAAGTCATTTAGGAAAATTGCAAAAAGAAAGGGTGACATATTTTCTCCTTGTCTCACTCCATTATTACAGGAGAAAAAGTCAGAATTGTGATTGTTGTAGACAATATTCGATTTAATGTTTTTGTACATATTTTGAATGACTGTCAACATTTTTCCGTTTATTTTATTCAACACAAGCTTATAGAATAGGCCAGATCTCCATACTTTATCAAAAGCTTTTTCAAAATCTATGAAGGCGCAAAATAATTTCTTTTTCTTAAGTTTCAGAAGTTCGAAAAAAGCATGTAGAGTAAATAGATTGTCTGTGGTACAATAACCTTGTCTAAAGCCGCATTGATTTTCATTTATGATTTGAAACTCTTCAGAATATTTATTAAGTCTCTCTGTTAATACCGCAGTAAAAAGTTTTCCAAGACAACTGACTATTGTAACAGGTCTAAAATTTTTAGGATCTTTACTGTCCCCTTTGTTTTTATAAATAGGTTTAATATTTCCCACTAGCCAGCTATCGGGTATTTGCCCTGTATCAAAAATAAGATTGAATAGCTTTTCATAGATATCGATAAACTGCCCTGATGTTGTTTTGATGTATTCATTAATTATTTTATCTTCTCCACAAGCTTTATCATTTTTAAGTTTTGAAATGCACTTTATAATTTCTTCTTTTTCAATATACAGATTGATCTCATTGTTTACATGGTTTAGTGTTTGTTCATCAAGCTCAGGTAAATTAATTTCTTCATCCTCCATAGGTGCTTCATTTAAGGATTTAAAGAAATTAAATAAACTATCAATTGGAATATTTGGTTGTTTCTTATTCTTCCCTTGTCTCAGGAGTTTCCAAAACTGTTTTGAATCATTTTGTCTGATGTCCTTTAACTTTTTTGATAGTTTATCAGAGTATTCTGTTTGGCACCTATCTATTGTGGTCTTATAAAGTTTTTCCGCCTCAACCGCCAAGAGCCCTCTTCATTTGAATATTCAAATTATATAAAGTGATTATTTTATGTAATCATGTAATAGGTTTTTATGCTCAATTATAAAAGCTGAAATGAAAAAAAAATCACATTAAATAATATCAAAATACCAAAAAATTTATATAGCGAGATTTGATATCTTAATGAAAAAAAGAAATAAAAATTACAGATTTTAAATATAAAAGATAACACTAAATCAAAATGCAAAAAACCAGCGAAATTTTTGTTCATCCCCTCAAAATATTATTCTATTAATATGTAATCAATTTTAATATTTATTTAACACGACGACTGGATTAAGTATATGTAAAAGATAGAGGCCTAAGGTGATACATCGATTAGAGAGTGTAATTATAATTTTCTGGATGAGTTTAATCTGGTTATGATGAAGTCAAACTTTTGTCCGACAAATGGTAACATATACAAAGTCAACAGGATGTCTTTACGGATCACTTATCCAACACAAATACCCAACAGATTTATTGAAGTTGATTCACAAATAAATTAAATGGCATGAAAAGGTACCAATATTTAAATCGAAATAATATCCTCAAAATCCAACAATGGGTTTTTAATTTGATACTACATTTTTCGCTACATGTGTTTTTTACGATTTTTTTACGAAGTTGCTTTAACTTTTAATGACTTAATATGTTTCAATTGAATTATGTCTAAAATTTGGGTTTCCCCTAAACCCATGCGACATATCGTGAAAAAATCTCAAATAAAAAATGTCAAACCTTTTGCACATTCTATAGGATAACTTTTATTTTATAAAAATCTTTTTATTTCTATTTAAAAAATATCTATTGACATTTTTTTAAACCGACAGTTAACAGTTTTGTGCTAATGGTAAAAATTCATAAAATATATAGTTCTACTAACAGGCCCCATAAGGTAAATTACACCATCAGCTTGTCAATTGTGAAAAACGCATTTCATTGAAGGTTTTGTTCCGGAAAGATCTTAGTCTGGTTAAAAAAAAATCCTCGTATTGACTTTAAACTTGGGTATTATTACGTTTGAAAAGCCTAATGTATTAATATGAAATATGATCTGTAGCGAAATCAATATAGACGTATTTTAGAAAAATTAAATCATCAATATTTAGCAACAAAATGACATAAAACTTTAATACTTTTAAACATTTTGTTTAAACGTCTGTAAAACGCGTCAGATTTTTTTTCGAGGATTCTACATTGGACCGAGGGTCATCATCTGTGTTATATTTCATTTCTTTATCTGGCATGATTTGTAATTATAGTCCGTTTTCGGCTTCTGCAATTTAAGACTCAATTTCATCTGTGAATTATTACACGGCCTGATAAGAGAACAGTAAAATAAAGTATTTTGCTAGACAGATATAAATTTAATAAAAAGTTTAGCTGTAATCAGATAGCATTGAACAAACCGTCTTTCTTGCAATATATACAATTACCAAGAATGTTATCCGTCTTGTAAAAAATAACTTGAAAGTCAAAAAGCAAAAAACATCACGAATAATTCAAACTCCTTATCTATATAGAATCACGCTTAGGACATTGATGCGGGTTAATTTCAATAGAATATCGATTCCTAGATGTTCAAAGAGAAAGCCAAAAAGCAAGAAAGGGCAATAAATTAGTTTTGTTGATAAATTTTCCTATCGCTTTACTAAATTTTGATAATCGTGATATATAAGATACAAGACGTTGTAAAGTTAAAATAAGTTATTACATCTCATGGACACAACCGTGTTTATTTTATTTGATATATTATACAAATATTTTATATTTTAATATGTATGTACAAGTCTATGATTACAAAACATGCATGTATTCTGTTACACTAGTATGCTTTCATTTCATATCTCCTGCGGTATTGAGTAATGTGTTATTTGTCAACGGCAGCTTGCAAAATCAAGTATCATTCGAATTGAATTATCCATCCAAGTCTCATTATGGACAGATTTCACCACATTATATAAAAATAAGTTTATTTGCAAAACATAAAATCCTGATACAAATGAAAAAATGACAAACATAAAACATATAAGAACAAAATGATTCAACATGATTAATTGAATTATATATTTTTTTTTAATTTATGAAAGGAAATAAGATTAAAGAAAATGTAATACAAAAGAAAACTGAAAACAAAGGTACCCATTTCTGAGTAAAAGCACCAAAATAGTTAATAAAACCTTCGAATGAATTTTAGAAGTGGTAGGTGTATAGGAAACAGAACTGTCGGAACCATAAGATATGGAATGCCCCCCCCCCCAATCTAGACGGTAACAATACAAAAAAAAGAAGAGAAAATGACATAAATACAAGAATAAAAACAAAGGTTTGCAGAAACCAAACCGAACACTTATTGATTAAAAATATATAAGGTACAAATGATAAATAAAACAAACACAAAAAAGCTAATCACCTAACTCTAAACAAACAACTAGAAAAAAAAAATGCCATTGAATTATCTACATATGTAAAGCAACTTTGATGAGTGTTTTCTATATCGTTTTGTACAAATACTCATAATTAATGTATTCAGCTAAAAGGGGGTTATTTCCCTTGATCATCCAGTAGTAAATAATATAACTGAATGACAAAGAAATTAAAAAAAAAAAAAAAACAAATATGTGTGCTTAACCTAATTTTTTATAAATTTGCTTTATCGTAAAAGATAAATTATCTCTATTAGCTATTATCCACGTCGAGACAAAAACATTGTTTTAAATAATAAACACTCATTAAAAACAACACCATTCTGTTCAAACGAGGATTGTATTTTTGACGGGTTTAGGGTATCAATATCTATTTGACCGGCGGCCAATCTGTCAGCGTCAATATACCGAAAACCTCAATTAACACAAACACCTAACGTGGAACAAAAATATTACCAATAAATCTAGGGAATTTGATAGGGTTTTAAGTTAAATACTGTTTAATTTAAACGGTTCGATTATAGTGATCCACTACCAAAAGCATTGGGTTGTATTTACATAGAAAATTGACGCTGTGTCTCAAGTCCTAAAATTTGACTACTAAAGGAAATTGTCTAAATATTGTAGAAATTGATACAAGTCGAATGCTGATGAAAATTACTGGTTTCTATTTAAATGAAGACCCGAATGGAAAGGTTATAATTAAAGGAATATCAGACGACGGAAACAGCCATCGGGCCCGTGCTGGGTTTGTTTACACTCCATCTTTCCAGGATTTCACACTTCTACCGAGTTGATGAGCGACGTGTTTTCTTACAAACAGATCATAAGGATAGAGTGTACTGACGGTTTACTTTCATCTTTTAATGAATGGATAATTTTTCGCACAGTTCATCATTTTACATGAAAATTGAAGAGAAATATAAACAATCAGTATCTTTGTTCACACTTCCGAATCGTACCAAGTAGATAAAACGAGAGAAACTGCGAGCGTTTAGTCTTCAGCTGCAAGATCTGTGTGGTCTCTTACAACAATCAAAATCTGTTTTGTAAATAAGAATATTATTTTTGCATATCTATTCAACATTTCATCATAACGTTGCACCGGCTAAACTTTTTTCTCCTAAAAACGTTCCCACATCTGTTTGATCGATACCCTTGTTGGTTCACTTGAGATTTACCCTTCCTGGTCAAAACCGAGAAATGTCTACTCATTTACAACCCACAGAAATAATAAGCATTATAAACTAGAACTTATTCTTCTTTTTCCACCCTGCATATACTACTTACATTTATCGAAGGATGGATGTATACTTTTAGGTATAAAATTATTCCCAATATATAAGGAAAATTTTCCTTATTAAAATAGACTTAATATTACGCAAAGTAAATATCTTTTTGTGCGTGTGATAAGATGTACTTTCCTTTCTGTAAAGTCAATTTCTGGATAAAGAAAAAATATTTTACTGGTATTAAATATATTAAAAAAAAGGAATTCGAAAAAAGCAATGATTTCATTTTGAAATATTTTATATTAAAACAAATATTTTGTTGCATCGAATGCAGATTTTATTATAAAAAAAAACAAACATCTTTATTATCTCACAAAAAATAATGAAACTCAATATTCTGCGGGTAAACTAGAATTTCATATTCTATATCAAGAACTACCAGAACTAGCATATCAATGACATTATCTTGAAAATATTGGCTGTATGAGCTGTAATATTATATATGGGCTGATTAATATTTCATGTAATTTAGGCAACAGATGGAAATATAAGTCAAACAGTGCAGCTCGAATACATGTCTACCAACTTACTTCTACTACGCGTTTCCCTTAAACTTTAGATCATTCATATAAAAAATATAAAAATACTAGTAAAACGAAAAATGAATGAAAACAAAATTAAGAAAATGAATGAACGAAAAATGAATGAAAACAAAATTAAGAAAATGAATGAAAACAAAATTAAGAAAATGAATGAAAACAAAATTAAGATTACAAGATTTTATATTAAGAAAGGACAAAATGGATGTGGTTCTTTTCTTAAACAAAAGTATAGATAGAAAAAATGCATAAGCACAAAACACGCACTCTATTGTGTCTTCAAATAAGGCTCTCAATGCATTCCATATAAGACAATAAAAAAAAAAACAGACCGGTAAGTTGTACATGCACGAAAAACAAATCTAATTGTTACTTCATAATACAAATTTTGCAGTTAATGCCACCATCTTTATTTCAATTCATCATCCAACAAATCCCCAGTGGCTCATATAAAACATCGATACATTTTCATAAGGCTGATTTGAACTGACAAGAAATTTAAAAACAATCGTTCCTACGAAACAAGCTTTCCTATGAGTGTACTAATGTGAAGAGTTCGAAAAAAAACCGCTTCCAAGCTTCTACTATAAACGACTTAAAATAAGTAAAAGATTTAAATGTGTTATATCAAGAATTGAAAAATAAAATAAAATAGAACCATTCCCGGCCATTTGTAGAGTTATAGTTCCTTTGCGAGATGGTTTTTCGTACTTCCTGTGTCAGATTTTTTTTGCCAAAGTCTATGATAAAAGAAGAGAGATCTGAATGATGTTAAAGTAATCTAACATTACTGAATAGTTTTTTTTCAATGTTTGTCTATACCAAAACATTTATATAACATTTCTTTCAGTCTCGCATTAGAAATATATACAAATCAATGGACTTGTATAACTTTTTTTTTCACTTTTGTACAATTCCTTAGCACATGTCTCAAAAATACTCTACTAAAGAGAAAAGGTAACTTTGCGGACGGTATAGACAATTCATGTAAAAGAGCAACGACATATTATATTTATTTTCTCTCTCTCTCTCTCTCTCTCTCTTTCTCTCTTGAATATTGATCTGAAGAGGTCAACACTTTTAACTGATAGCTATTATTTCATGTTTATGCTTTCAGGTATATATAAATCTTAACTTTTTATAAAACAGTTTTGCAAGGAAACTTGCAAATAATATGAACACACTTAAAGATGTGTATTTTGCAGTATCTACGGCTCAAAAAACGAAATAAATATGACCATAAAAAGAATTAAATATACGTAAATGTAAATAGAAAACCCCAAATTAGATAAATCTATTCAAATATAAAGAAGTACATATAAAGATTGTAAACTACTGTGTTGGACAAATAGAGAGGTGCGTGACTTTTTCATATTGAAGTAATAATGTTGTAAGATTTGAAAGGAAACCTACATGATTGGTGTCAATTTTCATGATATCACTGGCTAAACATTTCATTGCTTGCATAGTGAGATTTGAAGATTATTTTGTACCTTTATTTTGTTAGAATGTAAAAAAAGTATGTTTAAGATAAAATCAAGGACCACCCTTTCTAAATCTCGTAAAGTGCATCACAATTCGATCATTTTATGGGAATATTTTTGTTCCATATAATTCTGTCCTTCTGACATGTTCAAGTGTTTTGTAACAGCAGAATGTATATTTAGCAATAAGAATGATAATTTTACGATAGAACTAAGATAATCGGTTGTTTCAATAAAATATTAAAGTTCTAATACGATTGATCTACATCAAGTATAGGACTTTCTATCAACTTGTATAAATATTTTATTTACTTTTTATCTTTTGATTTCATATACTTGCTTTTTTAGAACAAAGAAACACGTGCAATTTGCAAACCAGACCAGCTTTAGATTACCACCTAACAACAGTCTTTAGTTCGCACTGAAACCCCTAAGTTGTTTCTAATGATGCATCCTATATATTTTGGTATGATATATTGTTGTCTAAAGCACACACACACTCTTACCTTCAAAGAGTTTGTAATTAATGGGTCTTATCAAATATGCAGAGAACTTTTAGTAAAGATTTAATCAAAAACTTTTATGTCTATGTTATTATCCAAGTACTAACAATGCCAGTCTACTGGAAAAGTAGCAAGGAAAGAGGGTACTTGAATCTTGGATGTTTAATATCCGCATAAAAAATAAAGGGTAACATTATTTGACATAATAAACAAAACAAATGTTGACAACAACAAAATGTCAGCATTCTTGAAGAAACGCAAAACAACATGGACAACAACCAATTAACAAATATAGATATTTAAATTCAAGAATTTGCTGACAATACAACATTTTAAAATATTTTTTTATTTTTTTTCTTACAAATTTCTGTAAATACATACAAACTGCATTGTTTAACGCATGCTTTGTTCTGCCGTTCGCCTAGACTGTCACAAGAGACCACAAGGGTCTTGGTATTCTGAAATCCTAGTGTCCATTTTATCACACTTTCCATGTTCATCGCCCTTATACATGTATTCTAGTAACCTAACATCAACTCACATACTATAAATTTGTAAATAGGGATGTAACGAAAACGAAATTAAATCTAAAAATTTAAATATTCGCGGGGTACCAATTCAGGCAAACCACGTAATCAGATTCACACATAATTAGACATCTTGCATTACTTCCAATAACTAATTTGTTAAAACCGCGAATTCATGAATCCACGAATATGTAATTTATTCTAAACTCATTGAACTTAATGCCCACGATAGCAAAGTCAACTGCATGCAGCAAAATAAGCATATGCCACTCTCTAAACACGTTGCTCACCTTTGTCTGCGATATATCTTTCCGTATCCAATGGACTATATATTTTAAGAATGATGGACAAAATATAATGAAAGTAGGTACATTTTCGATCTTTTGAATTATTAAATCTTATAATCAATTGTCCACATTTTTTATTATATAGTTTTGAAACGCGGGTTATTGGAGGAAAAGTTTTTGTAGCACGGTTTTGAGATCACCTGTATATATGGGTTGCTTTGTTGGTTGAGTTTGTTCCCATCCCTGAACTCGAATAATATACATCCGAGTCAATTTAAAATTTCAGGTAAAATTTATTATATACCGGTCTGATAAGTCAAATTTCACACTCCTATTCATATTCTAATTTAAATTGAGCTTTCAAGAAGAGCAGAGGTATACCCAAAGAGCATCCACTATGGACAGAACATGAAGACGCAGTCTAAATTCGTTTGTCTGACACCCAGTGTCGATGCCATCCTTTAAATAAACCTCATCTTGTAATTTATGAAGTAAAATATTTGCTAAATGATTTGTGGTGTATTTTCTTGCAAATTCGTTTAATGCCAACTAATTTATCACGCACGGTTTTGTATGCTAATGGTGTTAGTTGCATTTTGACTATATAGATTTACAGTACGGTTATGCCATATGAAACTAGAGCCACGTGAAGCAATGGTGATCTGAAAAACATTTAGTCACGCTTTTTCTACTTTACTTGGATTGATAATTGACATAGTGTTGTGAGAAAGAAACACATTAAGTATTTTCACATTGGCATACAATTGAAAGATGAAAATCGTATTATTCCGCCAAAGAAACCCGATTCCTTCAAGCTTTTTGTGAGAACGAATTAATGTCTATTTATGAAACTTTATATCCTAGAGTCCCAAACTAATGAAGTAACAATTTTATGGTAACAATAATTAAAATCTCAGAAGTTGTGTGACTAAAGCTATCTAATATTGTATTATATTATCCGTCAGGGTAGCCACGAGCTGGAAACACAAACCCTATAATTAACGAAATGCAGGTGTATTCAGACAGTCGGAGATCACTGGACAAAAACAGCCAAATGCACAAAAAACATTAAAAAATCAAGCTGTGTGGTCCTGATCGAAGAAAGTCAAACAATATATCGATCGGCCAGAGATAAGTCAATACTAAATTGTAAACGGGGAAAAACTTAATAAACTTTAAACCTAATTCTTGCGTGCATTTGTTTACGGATCAATATTTGCTGAACATGGTGAAGCGATACGGTCTTGTTTCATTATGGAGCGAGGTAGATATGTCAGGCGGAACAGAAAGATAGAGTAAAAAACAACAATTGACGATGTATTGATTGATAGCTGCTATAGGATTATGTCAATGGTACAAACTGTCACTAACTTCATATCAGCCATTTACATTTTTTTCTTTTCATATGTTGTTTAAACCTGTCGTTTTTGTCCTAATTTGAGTAAAAACTTTAATTGCAAGGACAATGACGATGAGTCATTAACAATTTTAGTTTAAATTGATATAGCATTAAATAAAAGAGAAAAAAAGAATTATATTAGTGTGTCTTTGGACCTTTTAATGTACTGGTCAAACGAAAGTAAAATATAAAGTATATGTTTTCTCTTGGCAACTTTAAAATTCCTTTAAATTCCCTATGATCAAGATGCCATTCAATTAACGTTTATAACCACGTGTATCATATATTTAATAAAATGTTTTGTCTTATTATCAGTGAAATGTTAACAGCAAGAATAGAGACGAAAAACAGGAGCCAAAACAGTCCCTTTTGGGCAAGATAGGGTCGAAATTTGAAGTAAGCGTATGATGCTTTTAAATAATAAATTAATTTATATATGTAAAAATAAGAAACAAATGAAACCTGGCTGTCAAAACTCGTCTCCTATAGGTTGACATTGTGTCCCTATCCAACTTCTTACTCTACCATCATTTCATGTGTATTTTATAACCCATGCACCAAGTTCATCTCCCTGCTATGGCCAAGGGTTAAAGCAATAACTTATCAACTCACTTTATCAAGCTTTTTCAGTGACAGTATTGAGGTTTTTAAATCAGAAAGTTGATTTGAGCCCCCTTAGATGGCAAAATTTATACCCCAAATAATAGGTTGGTATATAAATATATCTTCCTTATATATATTTCATGTGGATTAACTATACATTTAATTTGTAATCATTCTACTTTTGCGGGTTCTTAGTGGCCAATATGCCTATACATGAGTGCAAATCTTGTCGGTAGAAGTCCACTAAAGAACACTAAAAACCTGTCTTCGGGCAAAGTCGTTTTGCCTAGAGCGATTTGAGTTTGTACCCAAGGTGTTTGAATAGGGTAGCTATGTCATATGTATGATGCATGTCTTAATTGGTCGTCAGACTACAATGCGCTCAGTCAGTTAGTTAGTTGTTGCTTAATTCGCAAGCTGAACAAATTCGGTTATATCAGGGAGAGTGTGATAAAATGAACATGAAATGATGATGAATTGGAGGAAATGTGGACACACGGCCAACCGAGAAGGAGACTTTTGACTGCCACTTTGAAAAGTGGGAAGGTGTGGGATCGAAAAACTAAGGCTCCTCCTCTAATCGAACATGCAGCAGGATTCTTTAACTACGAGAAGCGTTACTTTTTCCCAACACACGGTGTACCGCTATGATTTGCCTTCAGATATTCCGTATCATAGCCTGAAGACTCTGTCTTTATGACAGGGGTACCCCTTTCAACCATATGGTGCACAAACACCATTCGCTTTTAGAGAAAAGCGTTCTGACTTTATGCCAGGTTTCTTGGTGCTCTGTAGTGAACTTTGACTGTCAAGTTTAGCGCTGCTGTGGGCCTATTCGCCACCTGGAGACCGCACGGGTTGACTATAATGCGGAAAACCTGGCGGTTAACCATGGTGCTTCACCGTGTTAGCATGGAAAAAAAAGTCACGTTCCTCGCACGTAAGAAAACCTTACTGCATATCTCATTTAGGAGGCTAAATTGTAATATTTACCCATTCTTCCTTTCAGTGGTAGTCAAAACTATCCGATTGGTCTTGTGAACTGCATCTTCATTTTATGTTCATTTCATCACCCCTTTCATGTTCATTTCCCCAATAAAGCAGAATTCGTTCTGCTTGACAAACATTTTGTAAAATTCGGGGATGGTGCATCATACGCAAAACAATCATCTGATGAGTCTTGAATAGACGAAACGCGCGTCAGGCGTAGCTAAATTTACTGTCTGGAACTTTGTTGTTATTTTTATTTATCACGATTTGACATAAAACTAACAACAATCAATCAATGGTTATATATAATGGCAATTTTTTGAAATAACCGCAAAAAGGACTTTATCTTAAAAATTCTTTATTACACTGATTAAAATATGTACAATTACTTTTCTTCAGTTCCCTTTTCGTATATTGTATTATAACTTTATAGAGAGCCGGTGGTGTAGTGGTTAACGCGTCGGGCTACTAACACCAAGGTTCGTGGTTCGATCCTCGTCCGGGGTGAACATTTCATGAACCAATTTTCCGACTCTCTCTTGACACCATTTGCGAGGATGGTCTCAAGGAACGATGCTAGTCCTTCGGAAGGGACGAAAAAAGGTTGTCCCGTGTATGTGGAGAGCAATACCCCATGCACGTTAAAGAACCCTTTGTAGAGTTCGATAAGAGTAGGCTCCTTGGGGGCCACTGCAAAGGCCACACTCGCAAACTGCTAGCTGGTGAGGGATTTACATAAGCATTAAGCTTGTTTCCCAATCCAGGATAAATAAATATGTTTAAACTAAACTTTATTTGACACGCAGCCTTACATTTAAGCTGTGTATTCATATAAAATCAACATTTGAGTAAATAATGTGCATTTAAAAAAATGCTAATAGATTTATAATTAAAAAAAAATAAAATGAATGTTTAAAAAATGAATTTGCAACTGATGTCGTGAAAGAAGCAAAGAGGCACCAATACATTCGAGTGTCAAAAGTCCGAAAGGGCAACGGTAAACCAAGAAACACAAACAAGAACAGCACGAAGAAACACAAAACACAAAACTCTATGACAAACCAACATTTGCACTCATCTGCGAGAAAGAAATTCCATAATTGTCTACGAGTGCATGGTGTCTACCATAAAATTTCTTTATTGAAAACAGCAAACGAAGAGCAACATAAACTTGTGTCAGCAATTTTTGTGTCAAACGTGACGTTCTGTAGTTCCCGCAAGATCTGGAGTAACGAATCAATTGTGATACCTAAACTCCATAAACTTGAGCAGACGGTATGTTTCTGAACAAGAAGTGAAAGTTGACAATTGGAAAGTTGAAGTCATTACGTTTGTCATAGAGCTTTGTTGAAAGTATTCCTTGAGAGTCTATTTCGAGATGTAGATCTAAATATGAAGCAGACCTCCTAGAATCTGTTGTTTCCTTAATTTCAAGTTCCTGTGGATATATGAGATGGAGAATGTCACCAAATCGAGAATTGTTCAGTGAAAAGATATCATCAATATAACAGAAAGTGAGGTTAAAAGAGAGAGCCAGTCTACAATCTTTTTTTCTAGATGAGATTGTTAGAAGAAACAAATCTGCAAGCAAAGGTGCGCAATTAGTGCCCATTGGAATCCCTATTGTTTGCTGAAAAACACGTCCACAAAACTGAACAAATATGTTGTCCATAAAAAAATTGAGCATGTCGATTATTTGGTCTTCTGCATATTTGTTCTTTTTCTAGACTCATTGATGAAATGAAATGAAATTTATATATTTAATTATACATTTATAAAATATTTCATCATCATTTGATTTTAATACAAACTAATGAATTATTAATATTTAACAGTTTAAAAAATACAAGATAAAAATACTTTTCTTCGCCATTGTTAGGCTTGTTTGGTATGAAATGTCCAATTTTTAAATTTTGTAATTAAACTGAATGTTAAAAATTGGATATCATCATTGTACTGTTAGTTGCTTAGTTAGTAAGAAAGTTAATGCTTTACCCCAGGCAGCGCAGGGGAACATTTGGGTTCTCATCAAACCTGCGACTGTGTTAATTAATTAATTTGAAGAAACGTGAATGTTATTTTTATACGGGCTTTTATGTTAAACAAAGCTGAAGACCAGATGGATGATTATTCTAAAGGCCCAATAGTCCACAATAGAAGTTATCGAATCAAGAAACAACTGCTTTTATAGTGTGGACTAGAGATACATAATTCTAGGCGTAATCTCTTGTCAGCAGCCGAAAATATTAAGGAGAATTACTCGATACCAAAGTTCTGAAAATCAAATCAAGCACCGACCACCGAGGATATCGACCATACATGTGCAGTACAGAGAATTAAACCTATTCCCTTCGTTTGTTCTTGTTGTCTTTTGTCTAAGGTTCTCTTTGGTGGAATTGAACGTTGATCAATTTGATTTTTATTTTTTGTTCATTTGTTGGCTTTGTCTGGAGTTATTGATAGGGGAAGGTTTGGCCCCAAAAAAGTAGTTTTAACACCGCTACATTTTAAATGTGTCTGTCTCAAGCCAGGAATTTTTGACAACGCTTATGTTTTAACTTGTTTCTTGTTTAAGAAGGGAGTCTGTTTTTGACAATTTCAGGACTGGAATTGAATTATATGCATTTTATTCAGACCTTAGGCCGATTGCAGAAAGGCGAGCACTGCCTAATGGACTCGTTGAAGGCCGCTGGCGGTTTATTTTCTATTGAGACATGCACCTTTGAAATTAAATTCTAAATGACAATTGGTGTATTTTTGTCAGACAAGCGGGATCAAGAATCCACACTAACTACTGGTCCACCAGTAGAGAATATCAATTCCGCACTGGTTAATGAATACCTTAGTTGATGTCAAGAAAAACTAAATTTAGTTATGCTTGAGATGCTGACCTCTCGCCAACAGCATTTTAATAAAAAATATTTGGAGACAGAAAACCAAAGGATTCAAAAGAGACTTATTTAAACGTCGGGCCAACAGAGCAAATACAATATGTGTCCCAATTGTTCATAAGAGTAACCTTGTTATCTTGCATGCCTGGGTCATCAGGCCATAATACGAAAAAAAATACTAGTTAAATGCAACGTGTGGAAAAAAATAACATGTTCCTTGTATAATTATTTAAGAACATTGCTGCAAGTTTCGGTATAACTATAGGACCCGTAGGATCCCCATGCAGGAGGCAAAATTTCTCAACCATGCCAATCACCTTAGTCAAAACTCGTTCATCCCACTTACCTTGTGTCCGTCATCTATTATAAGGGTCATATTATCAATCTTTTAAAACTCAGGTTGCATATGGTCGATGTCGCCGGTTCTTGTTCCAGGTTTAATTTGCGTCAATTTCGTTTGTTTTTGGCAATGAGTAATCTATTGATACTTCGAATTTTAAATTTTACATTTTTTTTTAAATAGAAATGCCGACAAGATATAACTCCTCAAAATACCAAGGATACCACAAAATTTACCTTTTTATTATTTTATACTTTATATTATTATTATTTTAAGAAAAAGGAGGCTTTGCATACACTTACTTTTTGTTAATTAAAAAATGTTATTAAGTGCATGATATTTATAAAAAAATAAGATGTTTTTCTTAATGAAGTCGTGACAAAAATATTTATTTTCGACAATATGAAACACCACAATGGTCAAATAAAAACATTAAATTAAGTTGTGTTAGATATCAACTGAGAGAGTCTTTTGCAGTCATTGAATAGAAAAGATATATATAACACGGAGCATACACAGGCAATGTTAACGTTAATTCTATGTAAAAATTAACGTTAAATATATGTTAATCGAGCTTCGATTACTAATTTAATGTCAAAGTTTACTATTTGATGTCGCATAATTCAACTGGAAAATTCACGTTAAGGAGTTAAGCCCCGTTTACACGATCAAAGTTTTCCATCAAAAACTTTGTCCAAGTTTTCTTGGACAAACTTTTTTGACCATTTGAACCTGCATCAAAGACTTGAAGGACTTTGACGGACTTTGACAGAATAGAACCTCATCCTATTTTTCTGAAAACTTTGATGGACTTTGACGGGAATTGACCAATCAGAATATGTTATTGAACTTATCAGAATATTTTTGTAAACAAAAGCACATGGCAAAATGGCAGGAAAGAAAGTAACAACAGTAACAAAATTTCAATGGTAAAAATATTATTGATGATTTGATGGATTGAAAGAAAATTAATAACTGGTCAATTTCTTTTAGAAAAGTTAAATCATACGTATACTCATGTAGCTTTTGTAACAGTACTAATATTCATTGGCATTTTCAACAATCAAAGTGTTTGAACAACCAGACAATGTTGGTCTGATGGCAATTTCTGCACAGTAACTGCATATAAAATGATTCGGCACTCACATACTACAATATAGTCCCCATATTTAAGCCACTATAAATAGCAGAAAACCATCAAAAAGGTTTGATCGTGTAAACAGCTACTTTGACAAAGTTTTATTTGTCCAACTTTTTCATCAAAAACTTGGACAAAGATTTTTGATGAAAAACTTTGATCGTGTAAACGAGGCTTAAACACTAAAGCAGAACTTTAATATTTTACATGTTTAAAACAAAAAAAATAACGTTAAATTAACGTTAACATAACATTAAATTAGTGTAACATTAACGTTAAAATAGTGTTAATCGAGCTTAACGTTAATATAACGTTAAGACAAATTGCCTGTACAACGGTAAAGTGGGTGTTAATAAGTCTGAAAATCTAACAAAATTACCAAACTTGGAGGACCAAAGAGAAAAGACAAAACAAGGAAGACATACCGGAGAAATTGAAGACTGCAATATGGAGCCATTGAGCCAAGACATAAAACAAATGATCGTGGTTCTCTCTTTTATATTTGGAGATATTTGGATCATGTTTTATTCTAATAAAAACAAAAACCTAAGAGACAATAAAAGAGACAACAAAGAAAAAAAGGAGAAAAAAGAAAGAAATTTTAAAGTAGAATATTAAATCGTATATCAAGTAATACATTAGCTGTAAATATCATTTTTCATTGTTTTACACATATACCAATAAAATTTATTTAAATACAAAAGCTTTTTTATTGTTTGCGCTTTGTGTGACAAGCGGTCAATAATAAGTTATAGGTCAAATGTTTTGAGCTGTAAATTATAATATTTTCTTTAAAAACAACATAAGTTTTAAATGATTTTTTGGAACATCAAATATATTTTTTTTGGTTTCACTTAACCTTGTATTAATGTAGGACAAGTACCATAATAAATTTGAACATAACAAACAAGACATACAACAACTCGGTTGCTTGGACTATGAAAAAAAAACTTAACAGAAGTTATGTTCAAACAGACGTACTTGCATAGTCTGCGCTTATCTACATAAATTATAAATGCAATTTGAATTAAATGTACTTGTTTTTTTTCTTCCAGCAATTAGAAAATTTGAAGGAAAACCAAATCCATGTGTTGAATTGATGAAATTAGTAGTAAATTGTCAAAATGCCCCAGTGAAGGAATGATTAGTGAGTATGATCTTTATTATTAAATATTTACATGTATTAAGTGCAACATATTATATTTATCATTGAATTTTATCTTCGATCTTCTCTATCACTATGACTGACTGGGAAGTTTAATATCATTATTTTAAAGTTTTGATGTATAATGAATCTAAAACATTTAACATGTCTCTGGGGTATTCAAAGTGCACCTTTTTTTGCACATATTGATATTCATATTCTAATTAATAAGAATAGTAGACTGAAATTTGGGAACAAAAACTATAAAATAAAATATGTTTTATTAAATTAGCAATGACGAAATGAAAATATGACATTTTGTTCATTATTAAAATTTGTCGTACTGAAATTAAAGGGAGATTATCTGTGTTTAACAAACAGGAAAAATTTTATTATCTGAAATATCTTAATTTAGAGCAGATTTTATACTAGGAATTCTCATTACTGCACCACCAAAACTCTTCTCTCGTCAATATTATATTAAAAATATGGAAACTGTGTTATTTTTAAAATAGCAAAAGAGTTCAAATGAACATTGAGTCCGCTTTTTATTTTTTGATATTTGTTTACAGTTATCAACCCATTTAAGTCTACTTATGTACTAAAATAAAAATAAAAATCGAAAATTAATTTCTATTTCCACATGGCACCTTGACACCTTTATTGGTAACAAGGCTTTTGTAGTTCAAGACAATTTCAAAATTCACATGGCTTTGGTTGCATCCATGAGAGTTGCTTAACTTTGTTGTAATTTTTAGTTTAAACATAAAACCAAGTTTGCAACACTTTTTGCTATACTCAATAAAATGGAAAAAAAAGTTTAATTTATATTTAGAACCTCAAATTATATCGTTGGAAATGTGTAAAAACTTCAAAACTTATGTCTTTAAATTTTTCTCTCAGCTTAATATAATGTAATATAAATAACAGATAGATTACATAATATCTATAGTTTATCAAATTATTAATTTAAGGAAGTCTTCCATATTAATATAAACTTTTCCATCGTCTACATTAAGAAGACAAAAAGGGGTATAAATTACATGTTCATAATTATAATTCAAAAGTTCTTGGTATCATTTGAACATATTAATTTCATTTCGTGAGCAGAAACAATAAATCATCTCTTACAGGCGAAATCATGCTGACATGCAGTCTGTTTCTATTCAGACCATTTTAATGATTAAGTAATATAATAAAAAAATTATAAAAAAACTGACATATAATGATGAAGTTTGAATGATATTTCTAAAACAATTCTTTACACGTTAGACTTTACAAAGTCTGTTTTGATAGATTTCGATACATATGTTAAGGTAAACTCCAAAGATTTTTTATGCATCAGGGGCCTTATTTTCGAAGCTATCTTCGGACTAAGAGACATCTTAAGAGCTTTGTCCAAAGTCAAATTTTCGTACCCGTCCTAATTACAGATTTTCTAAGGCTTAGCCTTAATTTAGGAAGACAAATGACTTAAGAATTTCCAAACATTTTAGGACACCAATATTTTAACAAACGAATGATTTTTTGTGATCTGTGTTGCCAACATGTAGTTAATTATGGCCAACGTGTGTGGAGAGTGCCACGCTTCATGCACGTAAAAGACCCCTTTGTGGACCGCTAAGTAGTGCACCACATAGGCTAAATTTTCCGCCCCTACCCACCTCTCCCCTTTTCCTGTGGTTCTTCAAAATTTACCGGTCCTTTGTGTCCCACTCCACCCCCATATTTCATTTATCATCATCCTTTTCATGTTCATTTTATCATCCTTTTCATGTTCATTTTATCATTCATGTTCATCGCCTGTAAATAACCTATATTGCGTTGCACGGGCGTAAAACACCAACTCACTCACTCACTCACTGCATGTGTACCTAAAATTTTGTTTTGTTGTTGTTTTTGAAATTCTTAGGCACAAGACGGATCTGGAGCTCATCCAGACAAAAGATTTCAAAAATAAAATTTGTAATGTTTAGGCAAATTTTGGTTTAGTTTTTTTTATATACTTTTTTGTAACTAGGGGCGGTTTTCTCAAAGCTATCTGAGGACTAAGGCTCGTCTTAAGACTATCTAACGACTCGTCAAAGTCTTTATTCGTGTTCTCGAAGTTGTTCTATTTTATGCTTAGTTACATTTTTAGGATAAAAATTATGACACCAAATTGGATGGCTTTAGATAATCTCATCTTTATCTTTACCTATCTTACACTATATATTAACTCTCTATATTTTATATTTGTGTTCCAATGAAGTTTTAGGTTTAAAAAAAAAGAATGCATGAACTTTGAACTTATTTTTACACACTGGGTTGGCCATTGATGTTGTTATACTTAATTTTGGACTAACTGGTAATGCGTTTAATGAAAAATTTCAATAAAACGAGTAGGGGCGATAAGGCCCTAATTTTAACCTAAAGATATGAAGGTTATGCAAAGGTGTCCATTTCTGGCCAGAATATAGTGTTAACTCTGCGCAAATATTTAAGATTTAATATTGAAGCGTCATAATGACGTTATAATTCTAGTGATTCTAGCAAAAAAGACAAAAATTGAAAAAAAAAATTGGTCGTATTTTTACCATATCTTGAACCAGAAAACATCGTCCGCACACGAGAAACAAGTTTATACTTTTAGAGAAGGTTTATATGAGCCATTTTAACAATCTGTAAACAATATTTATGTGTTTCTGTTGTGCGGCGATACTTTTCTTGCCCAAAATGTATCTTTGAAATACTGAAAATCGATGTAAATTTTCGATGTAAATTGGCGATTTTCTGAATAAAGGCTAGTTTCATTTCATATTTCCCACCAAAACAATCATTTATAACTTCAAAAATATATTTAGTTTCTGTTTTAAAAAATTTGGACATCTTATAAATATTTTATCAGCATCTGACAGCAGTTTTCAAAGGTTGAGATTTGGGTAAAATTTTATGCCAAAAACAGGCCTTATCGTCCCTACTCCTTATATCTCTTTTGGTGTACATAAAGTAATCATCTAATTTTATTTCAATTGTAATTTTATTTAATCATTGTGACGTCCAAACGAAAGATTCGTCTAAGAAAGCTTCAAGAAACAGATAAGGATGATGTAAAGATGGTCCAATGTCGGTCTTAAAATTAGACTTTAGATGTGTCTTTAGACAAATATTAAGATACTTTCGAGAACACCGCCCCTGGTTAATTAAAACCCAAACCACTTTATTATAAGGGGTAGATGGTGAGAACTCGTACTTATCGCATAATTTACCTTCGAACTTTAATTCAAAGCACATTCTACAGTGATAGTGAAATGTTTTTACAATTGTCATTTCTTAGCTGTCCATCGTTGTTTATTACAAAAAGGTTTGGTAATCATTTCATTTTGGATAAATTAACCACAAAACAGTATACTCCCTTACTTAAGAAAGTTGTCACAACGAAGATAGAAATTCATAGCCTGGAAATTCCTAAAAAAGCTTCGGTACGACTGACTGCTGAGACGTTCCTTAAGAGGTTCAAAAGACCTTCCTTAATAAATTACAGAGACGTTCTTCGTGGAATTCTTAGAAAAGTTTCGAAAATAAGGCCTCAGCTTGATGCAAGTATATCTGGTAAATAACAGTTAAAATATAATATTTAAAAAATATTGTATAGCCCTACTTTTAAAACTAAAAAAAGTTTATTGTATATAGGCAGATGAACGAGTCAAAATACATGCAATTTGGTGTATAATCAAGGTTGGCAACGCAAACGTAAAAGATAATGTTAATTCTGGACATAGAATAAAGCAGGCAGCTTATCGACATATTTTAAGTGATATTGCTTGATAATTGTACAAAAGTACATTTCGACATAAACATACTGAAGTTTTATTATTAATTGTTGAAAATAATTTGCACAAAATATGAATAAATCAGCGCAAACTCGTCACATTCCCACCTCCAACGAAGATGATTATGGCGACTTAATGAGAAAAAACATTAAAACATAAGTTGAGAATTACTGAAATTTAGTTACTGTATCGCACGCTTCATCAAGGTTTGCTTTTCATGCTGTGATTCCAAATCTATTCCAGTTAAATATGTAACTGAAGTCCCCGAGACGCCGAGCTCTTCTCTTAGATACTTTACCAACATGGGTGGCCTAGCTTATCAAAACTATATGGCTTTAGTGAAAGGGTCATAATAAAGTTATAGAATGATAAAAATAAACATTTCCTAAACCATCCTCAATAATGAATATTCAGGCATAATTACCTTGATTTAACCGATAAAGAGATTGACTGATCTTTGAAGTTTAACAGCACGCGCCACGTCCTGTATTCGATACAAGGGTATGATATTAACCTGGTAGAAATATCGCGAATGGATGGGACGAAATTCAATTATGATTTAGTAGATAAATGTC
The DNA here is from genome assembly GCA_963971305.1 of Arcuatula senhousia. NCBI lineage: Eukaryota > Metazoa > Mollusca > Bivalvia > Mytilida > Mytilidae > Arcuatula > Arcuatula senhousia. The sequence goes on from OZ020304.1 coordinate 56,608,326, forward strand.
TAGGATTTAAAAGCTTTACTTATATATCGACAGCATGTTGACAGTTTTTTGTTACTAAACATAGGGGTCGTTTTTTGTTCAAATGTAATTATTTAAAACTATTTATTGGTTCAAATATTATTGAACGCTCTTTTTAAGACTAACAAGAGGGTTTCATAAGAGTATTCAGTTTCAAAGAGACACTTCTACTGGCTTTGTTTGTTTTGTGTATTTTGAATGTTAACGATCAGCTCCTTTGGTAAAAATGTACTTTTGATTGTTAGAAGAAAAAAAACTTCAATGCCCATAGTAAATGAATTAGTGACAGAGTCCTTTGATACGAAAAGGGTATCAATTATTATTATTTTGTCAACAATCACGATTTGATAAATGACTAAACCTATTAAGTCTATCAATGACACAAAAATCAACAAAACCTACGCCAGAAAAAAGCCAGCGAATCGCCTTATCATACAAAATCTGTCAAAGTCTTGTGTTTTCAATACAATTTCATCCCATAATTATTTTGTCCTCAATTTTCTTAACATCAAGAGAAGAAACATAGAAAAAGCAATATATGGTTAGTTTTTGGAACTTAATCCCCTTTACTGCCAATCAAAACAATGATATGATAGTTCGGTCTTTGATCTAAACGCCACAGTAATTCATCATACATTTCACTTTAATTTTTTTTCATTTAAGAAAATGAAATTATAGTTATCATGCAAACTTAATGGGATATATTTCAGATCAATTCAATACGTGACAGTTTACACGGTCGTCAAAGTAACAGATGTATTGCCAAAACTTGAAGCAGAAGTTCAAACTACTGGAGAAAAAAAATCGTGTGAATATTTTAATGATATAGTCATTTGCACTTTTTGTGCTGCCATCATTGTTTCTTTTGAAATTCAAAATTCTGTTTTCGTATAATTATACAAAGTAGGTATCAATTTTAACTTATTATGCTTTCGATTATTAGGCGATTAGATTAACTAGCCCATACCATTTCCCATTCGTTAATATGTCTACAGAAATTAAATTTTACCCCCCCCCCAAAAAAAAAAAAAAAGCAGAAGAGTTTAAAGCATGTACCTACAGCGAGTGAAAATAGTATACTATACATGGATATTTTCCTTAAGCTTTAGAAAAAGTTCATACATTTCAAAGCATTATCTAAAAAATATTTTGTTTTGCTTTTTTCATAAACACTATTTAAGAGGACCCCCCCCCAAAAAAGAACAAATGTTTGTAGTGAAATTTAACTGGAATAACTATCTTTTAAGTTTTTTTTGTAGTAAAACAAAAAAGTACAAAATGAATGGTTACCTATTTTTGTCTTTTAATGGCCAGATAGATTTTACTTTAAACTTGTACAATTTATATTAAGGACGATGTGTTCAAAGATGGTGACGAAAACACATAAATGTATATTTATGAACTGAAAATTTAAAGCTTTGAAGTTTTTGTTTATAAGTTGTTTGAGTCAGTTTTTTTTAAATAATAAGAATTTCACCAAAAGTATACAAACTTATTTTAAAAGCAATGAACAAACGTTTTCAGCACTAAACATGCTAAACAAATTCCGAATTATAAGAGAAAATATGTCGTTGGTGTAAATACATTACTTCTTTTAAATTTATCAAATTGTAATAAAAGTAATAATGAAAGAAAAAAACAATATATATATACACTTAAAATAAAAAACAAAATCACGAAAAAAACCAAACAAATTAACTTATTTAAATAAAACAGTGTATTTCTTTTACCAAACATGTATTGCACAAATACTATGTAACTCCTCTCAAATTGAAACTTCCTATTTTTCATTATGTCTTTTTGGCTCTGTATAAAACACAAATGATAGAGAAAAAAAAATAAATAAACAATTGTATCTGTCTTTCAAGCTATTGTCATGATTTTTACAAAGTAGAAATAAAAAGGGTGTAAATAATTATTTTTGTGTCTGCCTTTTTGACACCATAATTACAAAATCAATGCGTCGTTGTAAATTTTAAGGCTTAAACAGGTTTGATTTTAATACAGTATTAAGATAGCTGAACCTCATCAAGAAAAGTTCACTTCAAATAAATGGCTATTACACTTGCTTGTTAAAGTCTTAAAATCGATTGCTTCGATGTTGTTTATTCTCTAACATCTTCAAAAAAGAACGAGAGAGTTATTTTTTATTAATGTTATGAGGAAATTTTAGTACTTTTACCTTAATTTTTAGATAAATGTTTAAAACAGTTTTTTTAATATGTGTCATGAGTATCATGGCTAAAACAATTAATATGCTGGACTTTTTCGTTCCTCTACATATAACTCATTTCACCAGATGTTTTTACTTTCTTATTTCATTGCAGCTGACATTAAATATATTAATCTCTCATCTCTAAAACCTGCATTATCCTTGAGTTATCCTTAAAAAGAATACGAGAAAAAACTACAGTTTTTGCACCAACATTGCCATTTACAATTTGAATTAATCAACTTTGAAGGATTTATACAATTCTACCCATAATTTAGAACAGTGACAAATGGTCAACAATTAGTAAAACCGATTATTTTTGTTACTTTGTCTCAAATCCAATTTCAAAAACAATTCTTCCAAAATGTCATATTTTATTACTAATAGTAATTTTGTCCAAGAGTTTTATCTGTTCCAAAAAATGGAACATTCTGCCATTTATGAAAATTGAGACTTTGATTTGGTTTTATTTGAAAAATTGCAATGAACATAAGGTATAATCATTGGTTATTATGGTATGAATTATGGAGAGTTTTATTACATTATAACACAGCAATCATGTGCTGTTAACCTCAGCCAACAGTATAATTTTGCCACTGTTGTATAAAATTTGTCCAGTAAAATAATTTGATAGTGTGTTTTAATAGCAATACACAAAATCTATATCGTATCTTATATTTATCTTCAAATGAAACATACATAAATTTTGCTATAATTTTACAAAATGGATAAACAATCTGTATATTTGAATAGTTGAATAATAATTAATCCCCAAGAAAAAATGTAGGGTTAACAGATAATGATCGTTTGGTATCGTGTATTTATTTGTCTCATTAAATTCAGATTGGTATCAAAATAAATAAACTTCTGTACCCATTGATAAACGACAAAGAAAAATATACTATTGCACTAAGTCAATAAAGGCGATTCTTTGATAAAGAAGGAAAAATAATTGTGCTTTAAAGCAGGTTTGGCTGGAATAAAATAAGTTGAGTAATTGGGGTTAAAGCGTCCATTTGTATGTCTTATCATTTATATTCTTGTAAACATTTTCTAATTCGATTAACAGTTACACCACCAGCGAAAACCACATAGCAAAAAGTATACATTAATTACTTAACCTATCTTTAATACTGACCAAAATATATATCTATATATAAATGTATCTTATTGTCTCTTAAAAAATATTTGTGAATTTATTTTAGATTATTTCGTGTCAAATATTTAATAGTACATTTTTTAAATTTAAAACTAAAAAAAATGTAAAACATTAAACAGTTTGTGTTTATTTTTTTTATTTGCACGATTTATAATGCTGCAGATATAGAAAAACAAGTAGAGGGCAATATCGAAGGGATAGGAATTTTTTATACCCGTGTTCATGTTAACAAAATATTTATATAAACTCAAAACATTAAAATAACTCTAATTATTTTAAAAAGATAAATAAAATCCAAACATGCAGTTTTTGTAAGCTAATGTGCTTGCATCAATATAACTCCATATGTATGCTTTAAATTTTCATGACTTTTTTGCTTTACCCCCGATTTCTTAACACATACTAGAAAAAAAAAGAATAACAAAAAAAAAATAATAATAACATTAAAAATTTAGAAAAGTATAAATTTCACAAAAACATATGCCAAACGTGTAAACAAAAGTGGTAGCAATTACTAGAAAAATAAATATGATAGGACTCACCTGAGTAATGATAAGGGTCCATGACTGCCTGAGAATGCATCCCGTCTGCTCAAAATAATCGTAGACGACTCGCCACTCAGGTAAACGCTTTTATGTTCTAATGCTTAAAAATATTTATGTTTAGTTACAGTACTGAATTTCTTATCTATTAACAAGCCCCACCCCCAAAGTTTACTGTTTTGTTTCCATACACAAGTGTTACAGGAGTTATTGAGCCATAAAAAGAACTGCTGATCGAGAGGTGTTTAACTATTGGCAGCAATGATCTACGCGGCCATCTTCGCTAGCCAAGGGTTACGATCCGCTATCTCTCATCTTCACCCTTGGCAGATCTAGAAGGATTTTTATGGTCAAACATTCTCTCATCTGATTGGATGCAGTGAAAGTTGGCTGCATCCAATAAAATTGCTCCATTTCCATTTTTAAACAATCTGTTAACAAACATTTGGGTTTACAAAGGTAATAAATAAATATTATTTTTGCAAACAATATTAGCAGTTTTGATCAAATCTTACCAAAATTACCTTTATTTTATCTTTAGATAAATGTTTGTCGTTAATAGAATGAAATATCTCCCATTTTTGCAACTATCTGGATGAAAATATTTTTTCTAAACTTGGAATAGATATTGCTTCAAGGGAGATAATTAAAATGCTGAGATAACAAAAAACCTTCTAGATCTGCCAAGGGTGAAGATGAGAGATAGCGGATCGTAACCCTTGGCTAGCGAAGATGCTACGCGGCAGACTCACTGGCAATTAAATGGACTCCGGCCAGATTCCGATAGTCCGGACTTTAATGATTGACAGCGATACTCCTGAAGGGATGAAGACAACGGTTGGTTCCACGATAATTTGTTTGTGATGCCGTAATAGAAGAAAGACCGATCGTATAGCACCTCTAATTTCCTTTGGTTTCCGAGTCATTCCAAGTAGTTTATTAACTGGAACAGATCCCTCTATGGACCTGGATTCGGTTCGTATTGGAAATTTGAGAGGCATATATATTATACAGAAAGAACATCAAATTATGGAAAACATCAGAATGGAAACTCGATGACGGTACAAATGAAATAAATAATTTATTGTAATGGATACCCCGTGCTGCACAATAAAACTAATGATTTGGAAATAGACAGAAGCTCAAAAAGAGAAAAAAATCTCAAAATTTTGACCACATGAAATATGAATAGGATCCGTCACGATTTTCTCTTTTTAATCTGATTAAATTATTTTAAGAAGGTAGTTCTTTATTGTTATTACTTAACTGTTTAAACGGTCCTCATCTGATTTTTAAAAAAGATTAAGATTATATTAAATTACAATTATCAAACGATTTAAAAGTGGACCAATACATCTGAGGTCAGGTGAAACCACAGTAAGGTCAAATGAAATAGTCCCTCAATCGGTGAATGTTTACTTCACGCAAAACAATAATTTAAAGCGTCTTTGTAAATGATTGTTTGAACGATTGTTTTTTTTCCTGCTTTTTGTTAGTTGGGTGATTGACAATGAATTTAACTAATCAAGCTTGGGCCTTTTAACATATAAACATGTTAAAATAAAGAATAGAAATAAAAAATGGTTGTCTTTACTGTATTAATGATAATGGGTTGTAATATTTGATGTACCTTAAATGGCAATAATTGTTGAATTGAAAAAAAAAGTTTTCAATAACTAAAAGCCTTAAGTAAATTCCCCAAAACATGTATATTTGACATTATTAAGGATCAGTAATTTAAAAAAAAAAACAGCTCTGCAATTTTATCCAAGTTGCCGCTGAGAATTTCGTCCTATTCTACAACGGGACGAATTTCTAAAAATATGGTATCAAAATTGCAACCAACGTTCCAGACAATACATTTTGCTACGCCTGATGCGCGTTTCGTCTATTCAAGACTCATCAAAGGCGCTTTATCGAAAGATTAGTATACACATATTTACAAAATAAACAAGAAACTTTGTACAAGATATATAGTACAAGATTTATATTTCAACATAGTTTTTTCAAAAGGATCCAGAAACAAGCAAGAATACTTTATATAAATATGTCTTCTTAATACATATATTTATCACGAACTAAACAATTAAAGCGCACATACAATAACTCAAAAGACAATATAAAGAAGTGCAAGAAATTAAAAAAAAGGAAAGATAAAAGATTACAACATATGATAATAAAAGTAAACGATTGAAATGCCAAAAACGATATGAATATGAAGAGAATAGAATAGTAAACCCCCACCCCAGAAAAAAACCCAAAACCTCCCCCCCCCGAAAAAAAAAACAAACAGCCAAACAAAAATATAAATAGGATGACCATCTCTTAAGCATCTAAACGAAATTTGATTCAGACCCTCCATGAAAAAGTTTGCTCGATGTTTATGGCCTCTCTGTGATGTCAGGTGAGTAACTAATAATTAGTAACTAGCTTTTGCTTACAACCCAAACAGCACGTAAAAGGCTATTTCAGGGAAGGGATTCATATGAAAGGGGTGATAACTAGACTAATTTGAAATGAAAGAGGAGTGGTTTAATAAAGCAAGGTCAAACGAAGGCATGAGGTCTGGCAAGCACTGGGGGAAAGGATGTATAGGCAAAGAAGAATTATAATAGCGCTCAAAGATATTATGGACTTTCATTAGCAGAGCAATTAACTCCATGTATATTACAGTATAGACTGATGAGTAAGAGGAAACTAAGTGAGTTTTTACAGCTTCTCTATAAATCCGTGGAAACTAAATGAGTTTATAAAGCTCCTCTATAAATACGTGGAAACTAAATGAGTTTATACAGCTCCTCTATAAATACGTGGAAACTAAATGAGTTTATAAAACGTGGAAACTTACTTAGTTTAACATTTAGTATGTGGCTTTCTATGAACGTGAAGTTTTGTCTATCAAAACGATATGAAGTATTAACTAAGTATTAAAAAAAGAGAAAATTTAAAATCTTTACAAATAAATGATACAATACATGATAAGAAACGTAAAAACTAAGCACTATTTATTGAAATTAATTTTCAATTTTCAATGAACTATTTTTGTTGTTTGTTTTTCCAAATTTAGAAAAAAACCAACAACACCAAAATATAAAATTAACGAAATTAATTCAAATAAGATGCAAAAATTATAAGACAAAAAGTTTTATTAAACAGAATCTAAATATATCTGTTTTAATCTTCATCTTTTCTTTTATTCGAAAGATATTTATATGTCATGTTTCGATTCGATATCATCTATAGTCATAAAGCGGAAAATAGAACATTTGAAAAGATTTGAATACGGGGGATCTAATGAGGCCTACAAATTATCGCATCAAGTTTCAGAATTATAAGAATACACGAAATATTTAACTTCGTCTCTATCATGTCTTTGACAAGTTGGATATAGGATTTCAAAGCAGATTTAAAGTAATTTTATAGACTGACTGATTGGAGAAAGTATTTGGTCGTTTATGTATGATTACCTCTTGTCTGTTTGAGCACACTATTTATCTGACGACGCATCCTTGTCTGTCTGCATGTATTCTTTTCGTTGGTGAGGTTATTAACGACCGCTACAGTAATTTCAAGGGCATATGTTAGTCCCCATCATTTCAATTACTGAAAAAAAAATATAAAAAACATTATTTATTAGTTTGTACTATTTAATGTTTTCGAGTTGAACACGACCGTACATATTTTACAGAACTATACTTGTAGGTAAATTTAGTTACAAAACGTGAGTTGTAAAAATATCAAATGCCCAATTGGGACAGGCAAAATAAGACAGTCCATATAGCCCAACTAAATAAAACCCTTAATTTTTTCTGACTTGGTCCAGGAATTTTAAAATAAATGATGGGTTGTAGGAGTCTTATGGCGCCATGCAAACCTCCCTCTTGGTAGAAACCATACATACACCCCTCATCCTCCTTAAAGAGTGATGATCGTTTAACTACAACAGACGACCAAAAAAGTTTAAACAATCATCACATTTATCTGAAATAAAACTTTAATTGCTTCTTTCATTCGATTTGTCCTGATGCGTGGCACTCTCCACATCCGTTGGTCCACTATGGTCAGTGGGCCATCCTATTCAGCCACCTAGGGTACACACTTGGTCGCTCTGGGGCTGAGCACTGACCCGACGTCAGAATCCCAAGACCCATAGTCACCTCTTATGACAAGCTAGGCTCTTGTGCGGGCCTATTCGCCATTCGGGCGGTACTTTGTCCTTAAGGAGTTCTTGAAGAAATTTCATACATCAAACTTGACCTATAGGTGTAATAATCTGAAACAAGTCCAATAACTCTTTACATGTAAAAAAACCCCTCCTTTTTGAAAGCTGTTCGAAGTTTTAAGTATTATCATATGTTTTCTATCATTATCTCCTAAAAAGAGACAGAAAAACAGATTTTCTATTTAAAGCAGTTCTGTTTTTTCATGGTGCCTTCTCGTAAGAGAATAATATAATTTTTTTGTAAGATTACAATACCATCAATATATAGACATGGAAAAAGTTGAGTACCACAGATTGTTATAAGCGTATGTGATTGCATTGATTTTCCCCCACAGTTTTGTTGTTTTTGAAAAAGAAACAATTATTATTCAAAATCTGCATTGTGATAATAGGTAAATATTTGCTCTTTTGCTTTCTATAACCTTGTTGTCAACAGTTCACCATTTTCGAATACATGTATGTTAAAAAAATCCAGAAAATGATTGCAGTAAATTTGTGTGAACCTTTAACTTTCATCCCAAATGTGTATACGAAAAGGCCCATGACTAAAAATAATTACCATTTTTGATAACAACTTCAAAATCTTTCGTGTTTTTTTTTACAAATCTTGAAAAAATCGTACTCCTCTATTTTTTAAAACCATTTTTTGGGCAAGGTAAATTAATACGAGGTTTGCAAACTTTTTTAGACTTTTTCCCACTTTCTGTATGAAAAGCAATGCTTTATTTGTGGCAATTCTTTTTTCAAATTTTATTAATCATAAGCGATTAATTTATGCATACGAAAAAATAGTGTTTTTTTTCCAGCGGTACTAAACTTTTTAAACGTTCGATTTTTCAACTTTATACACTACCTTGCCACACGAAAAACTAAAATGTTGCCTAAAAAAACTTCTGGAAAAGGCCTTTTCAAATTCTAGGAATTTTGTTGTTTTGGGTTATAACTCTACATTCTTTTCCAAAACATCTTTCAAAGATAAAATTTGTTACACAATGGAACAAGTTTGCAATATGCTTGATTTCCTCATTGACAACATATTTGTCACCTTCGGAGGAGAGATTTTTCAACAACAAATCGGCATTCCAATGGGCACAAACTGTGCTCCTCTCCTCGCCGATTTGTTTTTATACTCTTACGAGACTGAATTTCTGCAGGGACTCGTAAAGAACAAGAAGATGAAAGAAGCAATGTCATTTAATCTTACATTCAGATATATTGATGATATCCTTTCTGTCAATAACACTTCATTTGGTAGATGGATTCCTTCAATATATCCTCCAGAATTAGAGATTAAAGAGACCACCGAATCAAATTGCTTCACGTCTTTCTAGGATTTGCACCTCGAATTTGACCCAGGTGGCCATCTCAGTACAAAAATTTACGATAAAAGAGACGATTTTAATTTTCAAATTATTAATTTTCCTAATCTACAGAGCAATATACCTACTTCTTCTGCATACGGTGTTTATATTTCACAACTTATTCGATATGCCAGAGCTTGCATACATTTCACAGATTTTTTGATCAGACACCGATTTCTTCGTGACTGAATTTTGGAGCAGGGCTATAAGAACATACGTCTCATACGATCCCTAAAAAATTCTTTCTTTGTTATCAGCCACTAGTAGAAAAGTTCAAAATTGAGTTAAAAGATATGGTGATTAATTGTTTTAATTAGTGTTTGACTGGTCTACTGTACTGAGATGATCACCCCAATATCCCCATTGTGTCTCACAACTATGTTGTGTTCTATGGTCATTACCGGATCCTAAGATCACAATGGAAGAGGGAGGTTTGGCGCCATAAAACCTGGTTTAACCCACCATTTCGTTTGAAATGCCTGTACCAAGTCCAGGCCTGGGGTAATGCAAATGCGTAATGCAAATGCATTGTAATCATTACATTTTTTTCAGTAATGCAAAGTAATGTGTAATGCACAAATTCTGCATTACATGTAATGTAATGTAATGCATTACTTGGGTCAAAAAGTGTGTATTGCACCCATTACATTGCATTACATGTCATTATTTTTTTTCCTTATTTTGGATATCTGAAAAAAAAAAGAATTTTTTTGAATGAGAAAACAAAATAAAAATAGTCTTTGAAAAACAATTATTATAGGTATAGGATTTAAAACAGAAAGTTGTCAATCAAACCTTAATCCAATAATATTATATAATTACATGTATTTATTTAAATGTACATGTACTTTTATTTCAAAATAAAATTTTAAACAGTTTAAATCATGCAAAGGGTGCTCTTTGCAACATGACACGATGCATGTCTTTAGTAAAGTAAGAAAAGAGAGACTAATTTTTTTTTAAATCCTTAAATAGCTTCATTTGTAATCACCTTTTTGATGTTTGTAATTAAGATGTCTTCAGGCATAACAATGGCATTTTTATTGTACTAATTTGTTTTTATAACAACTAGATATATTCACTAATTGGGGTCAAATTTTATGAAAGGACAAAAGACCAAAGGATTTAATCTTTAAATATGATTAATTGTAAAAACAGAAATGACAAGTCTGTCTAAAGTGGACTTTCAGAAAACACTATTTTCTGATTTATTCAAGAACATTTCAAACTCAACTTGAAATGATAGAAAAGAACACCAAAACTGTAGTATTATTAAAAGTTTTTTTAATAATTATATGGTTATTTGTGACAATTCTACAGTAACTTAAATAAGTTAGCCTTATTTCTGTTAGTTTACATATTTTGACCATTTGTACCACTGGTAGTATAATCTGGATTGCCAATAAATAATATATGTATTTTTTTTTCAAATCCATATATCTCTGCAAGGGATTGTGATATGAACTTTTTCAAATTTTTCACTGATTCATATTTATGTAAATACATTACACGTTAGATGTTACTGCAGAAATAACCCAAGTGTTAACGTTTTGTGTTGGGAAGTTCCTTCAACATGTTCAAATGTTCATTGATAAGTTCCTGAAAAAGTTTCATTTTTAAGTAGACAATGTTTATAGTACATATTTGTATTCATGCTCAAAACAACTTTTATTTACCAGGAGACAATACAACAAAAGTTGACAGCATATCTTATGAACATATGTAACTTTTAAGGAACTTCTAAAATAGAATCACTTCAAAACACGGAGGAACTTCCCAACATAAATAGTTCACACTTGGGTTATTTCTGTAAAAATTTCAAAAACACTATTGTATACAGAACAGTATATGCAGATGACTTATTAAGTATAAAAAGATTTACCTATAATTTATATTTGATCAAAATGTAATGTGTACTGCAACGCATTACACAAGCAAAGTAATGGTAATGTAATGCATTACTGAAGAGAAAATAAGTAATGGTAATGTAATGTAATGACAAAATTTGTAAAATAATGGTAATGTAATGCATTACATTGCATTGTTATTGACCCCAGGCCTGACCAAGTCAGGACCATTGCGATCCACCAATTCTCCGGTATGACTGATTCGTTTTTGTCATTTTCTCTGGACTATGAGATTGATCATTCAAGTTCGGTAGTTTTGTTATTACCTTTATTCCAAGTGTATATAATATATAGAGACTTATTAGTATCTCAAAATTTAGATCTCAGTCCCACATGTCACAGAAACGTAGTGGACTGATGATTCCGTTATAGTATCTTCTCGAAATTGATCCGGGTGATCTCAGTACAAAGAAGGAAAAAATAAGAGAAACTAATTTCATTTTTTAATTTCTTTTTATCGTGGAAAATTGCGTTTCTTACCGACATATGATGTGTATAATTCATATCTTATAGATCTAACTGGAAGCGGAGGGAAATTTGACAACCTTTTGGTTTGAACCACATTTAAAAAAAAAATGCCCGTACCAGGTCCGATCCATTGGGCTCTTCGACTTCTTCGATATGTTACAGAACTTTTTCTTTCGATGTCAGCCATTGGTAGAGAAATTTAAAATGATGTCAAACGATGTGAATTGTAATTTCTTCAATTAGTTTTTGGATGTTTGTTGTACTGAGATTACCACCTCACTATCCATACTAAATATGTCTCACAACCGTGTTGTGTTTTATGTTACTACCAGACACTAAGATCAAAATGGAAGAGGGAGGTTTTGGTGTAAAAAAAAACAGGGACTTTGGGATCTTCAATTTCTCTGATACGTCGTTTCCTCGCTTTTGTCTTTTCTTTTAATACATATGAGATTGATTCTCCAAGTTCGGTAATTTTGTTATTACCTTTATTCACCATTTCTTATACAGGGACTTTGCGATATTCAGTTTCTCTAATACGTCGTTGCCTTGCTTTTGAATTTTCTTCTTATACATATGGGATTGATTATCCCAGTATTAACTCTATATTCCCCTGATTTATTTCTTCTCGTAGGACATTTGAGACTTTTCATTCCTGTTGGGTTATTTTTTGTTACCTGTAAATGGAAGAGAATTATGGTTTACATTAATGTAGTTATATATTACATTATTTGTAAGACTGTCAGTAATTGTTAACAAATCAAGTCATGTTAATATTTTTTCTGCATATCTTCCATTTCTTCTTAAGTTAGATGTGGGATCTAAAAAGAAACATATTTTTATTCATCTTCCAAATTTTTAGCCTATATTTCAAATCAAATGCTTTTCCTTAAAGAATCTCATTTCAAGGAGGAAAATTAGCGGGAAAATGTGTGACTTTTTTAAGAAAGAAATGTATTGGAAAACTTAAGTTTTACTTAAATATCTCGAAAAGACGTACCGTGACACCATGGTTTTATTATAAAAATCTAAAGTAAATCCTATTATTGTTATCTTACACAAAATTGTACAAAATTCTTTTTGAGGTTTTAAAAATAAATGCATTTTGAGGTGTTTTCCGATATGATCTATGCAAATTTATCTAAGATTGAAACCCAATTATTTAAAAAAATAAGCACAGTGACCTGTGTATTTCCAGTGCTCACTTACTATGAAAGTTTGATTTTTTCATACCCCCTACTCTTATAAACAGAACTTAATAAAAAGAAATAACCATTATAAGATCAAGTCTCTTTTAACTTACTTAGATATCAGTGTACAATTTATATGTTAAAGGTAGGTGACAGCACAAAATTTGTTTTCCGTCAATCAGTTTGGTAGAACAAAAACAACAAACAAACACACAAACAAATATTAAAGTAACATTAGTTAGTTTGATTCTTTGCATAGAAGTACATTACATTGTTTAGGACAAAAACATGAGATACCCCACACGACTGAATTCATTAATATTCATATTGTGTTCTTCCCAAGTGTATTAGTACTGGAAGATTTGATTTTCGATGGAGGTTTCATGTAAATAACACGGAGTAAGCACTGTGGCCATTTCAATCAATTAATTGTGAATTGTTCCAGCTTTGATCAATTTTGATTAAGTTTTCTCATACATTTATAAAGAAATGTACGGATTTATTGCAAAGCCGTGATAAAAAAGTAAAGTTGAGAGGTACACGAGAAATAAGAAATATTCCCAAAAGACAAATGAACGCTTTTGGTTGCCTATAAATTATGATTTTAGTAGGGGATGCCGATTCTATTTCACATCAAAACGAGAATGGTTAATATTTAAAATCAAAGTCTGATTAATCTGCCGTCGTAACACATAAGAAATAATTTGTATGATGAAATAAATCCTAGAGATACCGTTGCCTAAACTTGAATACCACAAATCCTTACAGCTTGTAATCACGATATATCATTTATAATACATGTAGTCCTCTCTCAAGGTCAATTACATTCGGATCTGATGATCTGCTTAGATGTTTCTTCTGACTACGACGAGTACTTTATTTTGTTTTTTTTTAAGGTATTATAATGGCCCATTTTCTGCAGCGAGAGCTTCTTTGAAACATCGATTTCGTTATAATGTCGAATAATTATAAATACAAAATTACCAAATAGGGATAACAAAGCCAAGAAGACTCGAATACAAAACAATGCAATGACATAACGAAACAATTGGGACATCGCGATGGGGAACACTTGCTACAGGAATTTCAAAAGAAATAATTGGCAAAACCAGGTTAAATGGGACCAAACCTTCCTCTTTCTTTGCGGTATTAGGTTTCGTAATACCAAATTCACATGGTTAAGGGACAAAATTAGGAATAGATAGAAAAAACAGATTGCCAAAAAACGAAAAAAAAAGACATATCCTCTGATAAATTTTATTTTTCTTCTACCAATGGCTTGTATCCAAAGAAGAACACATTGTTATGAGATGCATTGTTATGCAGGTCACGGAGACAAGTGTCGGATAAAAGAAGCAAAGGTGTACCAAAGGGGCGATTAATCATCGTTTATCAGAAAAGACAAAATCGGTAAACATAAAATCACCACAACAAAACAAGAAAAAAACACACATAGCAATCAGCAACGTGAACTCAAGTCGAAACGAGAGTGAAATCGGGTCCTCAGGAAGAGTAAGCAGTTTCTGCTTGCTATAAAGCTCACTTGTCACTTGACAACTTAAATGTGGTTTAAATCCGGCAAGGACGACAATACTAAAACTCTTTGTCAAACCAGCGTCTGCTCTCATCTTAGAGATAGAAATTTCGGTCTTATCTACAAGCACACGATGTCTCCAGTAAAAGTGACGACAGCAACCAGAAAGCAACATAAGCCTGTGTTAACAATTTGTCTGTCAGTCGTGGAGCTCTTTCAAAGAAGCCACAATACTCACCACAAGCTCTGGAAAATGAATCAGTTGTGATACATAAACTCCATATGTTGTAGCGGACGGAATGTTGCTACACTAAATAGGGAAAGTTGGCTATTGGAAAGATGAAGTCATCACCTTGATAGTGCATAGATCTAAGTACAAAGCCTTCTAGTATGTCAATTTTGAAATATAATAGAAAATAATGTGATGTGGAATTAGTGTACGCAATACGGCTCACATTACAAGCGGTAATTTAGAAAAAAAAAACAATCGAAAATCGCCAGCAGCTTTCAACGAGGCCAGTAGGCACCGCTCGCCGTCTTTAATTGGCCCATGGTCTAAATAAAATGCATATATTTCAAACCCAGTCCTGAAATAGTCACAGATAGACCCCTTCATAAACAAGGAAAAGAAAACATCAAAAAGACAAGAAAAAACAAAAGCTTTGTCAAAGATTCCCGGCATAGGACATGCACAAATGTGGTTAACTGTCTTTTTGGTCCAACCTTTCCCCTATCAATATTCCAAGACAAAACCAAAAAAAAAATAATAAGCACACAATAAAAATCAAATCGATCAAAGTTTAATTGCAATAGAGAGATCCTTAGATAAAAGACAACATAAACAAACAAACGGACGGCAGAGGAACTCTCTATAGCACTTGCTGTTTCTGACAGCTAGCTGAGAATCATCAATCGACTGATTTAAAAAATCAAACATAATCGATTTTGAATCCGACAAAACACTTCAAACAATTAATGATTTGGTCATGTTGGTGGAGTGTCATCACACAAAACCGACACACTTTATGTGTACTTTACTCGCTGTAATGCTTATATAAATGACAATCAATTAAAAACTTTTGGAAGTTTTAAAGTAATTATCAAGTTATCAATATTTCTGCCTAAAACACTAAATTCAAAGATTTCACCAAAATGTTCAATTCATATCCTTTGCTTAATAGATTTTGAAGCCAGTTTTTCAGTTCCAATGAATAGTTTTTTGTGATCTTTATAAAACACATTACCATAAAATGTAGGATGTAATATTCCTTTCACTATCAGAAATCGGCGTGTTCAATTAAATTTTTCAATAAGAAATCCAAATATAAAGCGGACCTCCTAGAATCTGTAGTGTCCTTTATCTCAAGTTACTTGGGATACATGAAATGTAAATAGTAACCAAATCCAAACTCCGCGCAGTGCCCGTTCCCGTTCCGTCCACTAATGTGTAAGACAGAAAGTAGTTCTGGATGGAGCCGATCACTGCGCGGAGTTTGAACCAAATCGAAGGTTTTTCATTGAAAGGACATCATCAATATAACGAGATGTGAATTCAGGGATACTGCAAGTCTGTGATCCTTTTTGTCTAGAAGTGTTTGTTAGAAGTCCACCCCATATATATGAATGCCGAAACAAATCGGCGAGCAATGGTGGTTCTCAATTCGTGCCCATTGGGATGCCAATTGTCTGCTGAAAAGCACGTACACAAAAAAAGGTAAACAAGGAAATGTGTCAAGATGACACTGATGATCCGCTGGCAAAAAGGGCCGTTATTTAGGTCAAAATCAGTGGACCAGAACGAAACTCAAACTTGTCCTGTAACTCATCATGGTAGACTCACATACTAAAAATCTTTTGAATATATGCAAGGATTTAAAAAAAAAGTGCGGAAAACTGTTATTTTCACAAACTTTGCTAAGTCCAAGGGCCGTAATTTAGGTCAAAATCAGTGGACCGGAACGAAACTCAAACTTGACCTGTGACTCATCATGGTAGACTCACATACTAAAAATCTTTTGAATATATGCAAGGATTTAAAAAAAAGTGCGGAAAACTGTTATTTTCACAAACTTTGCTAAGTGCAAGGGTCATAATTTAGGTCAAAATCAGTGGACCGGAACGAAACTCAAACTTGACCTGTAACTCATCATGGTAGACTCACATACCAAAAACCTTTTGAATATATGCAAGGATGTCGAAAAAAGTGCGGAAAACTGTTATTTTTACAAAATTTGCTAAGTCCAAGGGCCATAATTTTGGTCAAAATCAGTGGACCGGAACGAAACTCAATTGACCAGTAACTCATCATGGTAGACTCACATACCAAAAATCTTTTGAATATATGCAAGGATGCGGAAAAAAGTGCGAAAAACTAAAGTGTGACAGACGGAAGGACGGACGGACGGACGGACGGACGGACGGACGGAAGGACGAATAGACCGAAAAACTATATGCCCCCAACTTTGTTGGCGGGGCATAAAAATTGTACATGCTCTGGCATATCGTATGAGTGGTACACACAACATATGACGATGAGGTTGGAAGGCTAATTTCCAAGTACGAAAAATTCTGTTATGACCACCAGAGTCAAAGTCGAGATGTAAATCGAAAAATGACGCTCAGGATGATGAATTGGTGGTTTCTTTAAACTATAACTCTGAAGGATAAATTTAGGCGATCCATCTAGCAAACGAAGCGTACTAAACAGAGAGGACATCATCAAAATATCTGGTGGCGAGAAGAAAAGATCCTACATTTAATTCATTTTCTTGATCTTTACTAGTTCCTGGAGAAATTCAGTCTGGAATGAGTGTAAAACAAGTCGGTGAGGAGAAGTGCACAGTTTGTGCCCATTGGAATGTAACTTGTTTGTGTGACAAATATCATATGTTGTAAATACGGTCTATGGTAAAAAAAATCTTATCTTCAAGTTTTTTTTTTATTGAACTATGACCCTTTTACTACACAATTCAACCAATTTTATGACATATTTCGATTTTGGAAAATATGTCAGAATACGAATTTAAAAGTGCTTCTTACCTATAATGTCCTTATGTTACTGTAAAACTTAAGATTATAAGCATTTACTAGTATCATTGTATTACTTTTTTATTATGTTTTAAAAACAAAAGAATAATTAAGTTATTCTTAATTAAAATACACATACCAAAATGTTGTAACTTGGTTATGCTGTATATGCATATTTCAAGGAGTAACCTTTTATCAGCAGTATTTGAATCAAAACATTGGAAGGTCAAAACAAAAAGTATTGAACAACGAAAAGTACTAAAAAACAAAAAAAATGTTTGAACAGGGAAGCCTAATCTAGCACCGAGGATATCGACCATGTGCAGTACAAGGAAAGAAACCAGGGGCGGTGTTCTCGAAGCTATCTTAGGACTAAGACGTGTCTATAGACCATCTAAAGACTCGTCATAGTCTTAAGTCGTGTTCTCGAAGAAATCCTATTTTAAGCTCTTGTCTTATTTTAGGATAAAAACTAAGACACCAAATTTGATATCTTTAGACCATCCAATCTTAAATTTACTTATTTATACACTATAACTCACTATATTTTGTCCAGGGGCCTGTTTAACAAAGCTGTCTTATGACTAAGGCGTGTCTAAAGATGGTCTATAGACAAATCTTAGTCCTAAATCTGTTTATCGAAGACGTCTTATTTTTAGACATCGCAAATTTTTCATCCTAACATTAAGACTACCAATTAGTAGTCTTATGGTGGTCTTTAGACTTAAAATGGTACCTATATTTCTAAAATTAAACATATACTTGATACATCTTCCGTATTTTTGTCTGTGGTATAATATGCACATAGTATAAGTTCGTTTTCTAATTATTCGAGTACATACATGACATAAAGACCCCTGAAAGCATACTTTATTTCGCACGTGAATAAAACTAAGTGTAACATAACCGGTTCTTAATTTGTAAGTATCTGAAACATACAAACATGGCAAATGTATTGACCAATTTGATCTTTGTTGATCATATTGTATCGAAGTTGTTTACATGATATGATAGTTTTCTTATTAAACGGGGTTCATTGGACATTAATAAGTTGGTAATTTTTATAACCTTTAGTTAAAGTTTCAATGAAAAGTTTAAGATTGAAACTATATTAATTTTCACTTTCATTTCTGTTTATTTGCCATCATATCGATATCAAATGCTTTGAATGAAATAGAGATTATGTTTAATGTTTTGAAATATATAACATAGCGGGGGAAAAATACAGTATTTCATTCTTTAATATAAAACTGATGCTAACATTCACTTGTGACCACCAAAAGACCATCTGAACTAAGATACCCATAAGATAGCTTTGTTGTGTGGTTTTAGACATGTTATAAGATGGTCAAAAGACCATCTCAATTCCACCTCTTATGCATGTCTTTAGACATATCTTTAGATAGTTTTGTTAAACAGGCCCCAGGTGTTCACCTTATGACATTTAATCATCGATTAACTTGTATTCAAGGCATCATGTATGATTTTAAACTTAGAACTTATTTTCACATACTTCGATGACCAGGTGTATGTTGTTTTAATTATTTTAGGACAACGTGGCTATGAATTCAAAATAAAAACTGAAGCTAAAAAAGTGTTGACTTTTAGCTTTAGCATTCAAATCGTAGCCCTTTTGGTGTACATACAGAGGAATATATTCTTTAAAAAGTAAATTATTAAATTTTGTTTGATTAAAAATTGTATTAAATCTATATTGAGACGTCCTAACAAAGGACGCATCTAAGATAGTTTCGAGAAACAGATTAGGATAGTCTAAAGATGGTCCAAACAAGGTCTCAAAATTTGACTTTAGACGCGTCTTTAGACAAATTTTAGGATACTTTCGAGAACACCGCTCCTGGTGTTAAAAACAATTTTGAATTTAACAAACGGAAATTTCAACGACAAAATAGTATTAAATTTATTTGGTAAATTCGTGTCCACCAGCAGCGGTTACCAAAACGGTTATAAAACGGTTGTGGATGTTTTAGATTTACGTTTAAAATTTATTGTAGGTTGTGTCGCGTACACTTATTCCACATCTCATTTTCTTCTATAATTTGGTTATGCTGTATATGCATATTTGAAGGAATAACCTCTCATCAGCAGCATTTGAATCAAAACATTGGAAGGTAAAAAACCAAAAAGTTGGTACAATAAAACATCGTCAGGGTAGAATTTTCTATAAAAATTAAATAAAAAGAATAATTATGTCACCAAATGAAATTGTCGAAGAAATTCACAAAACTTATGCAGATCACATGTCAGAAAACAAATGGTTTTGAATTTATTTTGGGAATTTCACTGGACATATGATTGTTGTTACATGTATTTTCATTTGATTTTGGGTGGGATTTTATCTTAAATAATAAATATCTAAGACATATATATATCTTACATATTATCTTTACAAATAATTATTACCCGTGCGTGTCCCTGGTAATAAATAAGCTCAAATCAGTTCAAGGTTCTTGTCATAAGAGGCGACTAAGGGTCTTGAGATTATGACGGCTATAGTCAATATCCATCCCGTATAGCTATCATTGTGAGTACTCTAGGTGGATGGGATGCTGTCAGGACATTATACGTACGTAATGGCTGACCACTTTCCATAGTGAGGCAACGTTTGTGGAGATTGCCACGCTTTTTATCAGTCAAGACTATATATTTAGCGTATGTGGTGCACTAAGTGCAAAGGCCTTCAAAATTTACTGTTCATACTACTCCTATGTTTCTCATTATCAGTCATCATCATTTTCATTCATGGCCCCAATTTAAACTATATTATGTTGATAGGGCGTAAGACATCAACTCGTGGCTGCAAATGGAACATGATTTCCCCGAGGATAATAACAAGCTCGGTCGTCGGACTCGTCTGACATGAACTTGATCAAAAGATATTTCCCCCCAAAATTTTCAGGTTGTTGAAATTCAAAACCAACCAAAACACCAAGTTTCTTTTCTTATACTGCCCATTATTGATATCTTCAGTGCTGAATTTGGTTTAATTTATTTGGGTACGATACGTTTTTAGTTCTTACTTTCAAGGTTTTTGATGCAAATGCTAAGAGGTTTCTCCAAAAAATTTGCATATACAGCATAACCTTATATACCGTTTTTATTGATTCTTAATGGCAAAATGCAAGGTCCTTATAGTACCATGTTTTTTTCTCGAATTGTCCAAGTAAAGATGTACAATACTTATTCGAATTCATTAAAAAACAATTTTTTTTATCCCTAGATACATGAGGATTTGCAAAAAAAGTTTTATGTCTGAAGTCCGACAATGCTTAAAAATTCCAGTGGCACGAATGACAACACCAGTTTGATGTAACACATTAAATGGAAATTACGAACCTTACATTGAAGGTCGAAATTACAATCTGCATCAACACTATATGTTAAAGAAAACATCAAAGCTAAAAATTATCCATGTAAATTTCAAAGTTGTCAAAAGACCGAAGGTTCTTCCTACCTCAGCTTATAGTCATAATTTTGTCTCCAGTTCCGCATATTTGGTTTTATTGTTGAATGTGCTCCATATCCATATAGTGTTTGGCATTTCCAACTTTTGGTAAGGCACCTCTGATGAGTCTTGAATAGACGCATCGCGCATTGTGCGTAGCAAAATTTATTGAACTGGAGCTTTGTTGTATGTTGTAATTTTTATTTTAAACATCCGTAATGGTTAGCGCTGCTAGTGGAGTTTAAATTACAAGAGGTTAGCCTGCTCCGGCATCAACAGTTGTGTTTTAAGAGCACACCAAATTAGTTTTAATAATCGCGCCTAATCAAAGAGATATCGAAGGAGCTACATTATTGCAGCTAACACCAAATCTATAAATAGTTCGTGTAAATTTCAAAATTGTCAAAACCCTAAGGTTCTTCCTACCAAAGAACTATATAGGTTAATCTATGTCGTAATTTGGTTCCTAGTTTTATTGCTGTGTGCTCTCAATATGGTGAGATATATATATAGTGTACAATATTTTCATTATTTTGGTAGAGTGCCTCTGGTGAGTCTTGAATAGACGAACCTCACGTCAGGCTTAGCAAAACTTTGTTGTAATATTTATTACTATATACATATTTATTTGCAAAATGCATCAGTAGGGGACAAAGCAAGCATAGATATAAACATACTCAAACTTAATGCATCGCACGATCTAACTGTCCATGTATGACCAGAACTTGTGCTCGAAATAGTATATTTATAGATAAAAAAAATATTTCTGTCATCGTGATAAAATATACCCTTTTATTATATTTATTTTATATTGTTTTTTTTTAAATTTAATCTACAGCTTCTTCTACACACGTATAAATACAATAAAAGAATTCCATATCAATATAGATCTGACAATTTGTATATAAAAAACAAAATAAATTGATGAATCCTATATCCGTTACTTTGAATAATTCAAAATTGATAAACACCCATAGATTATGGGATCTTCAGTAATTATATACAATTAAAAGTATGCAATTCCCTGGACTTTGAAATGAATAGATTTATTTGTTGTTGGAGCCCGCTCTGGTGTATGTCATGATACCGGTTTGTGACATCTCCACGTCGACTGCCTCATCTGATCTTGTTTGGCTGTCGATTAATAGATTTAATTAAAGTAGACACAATCTAGGGCCATCAAAGAAAAATCAACATTATTCTCCTTTAGTTTTTCAATGGCGATCCTTTGAAAGATGCAAATATTTATTATATGTGATGATTGAAATTCAATTGGAAAAAAGATTTTTCATCAACATTATTTGTAAAAGAGTTAAGCGTATTTCTGGTAAATATGCCCGTTTATCATTGTTAAATCAACTAGTTAAAATGTAAAATTAAGCTTATTGCAGTTTTACTTTGTCATGATTGAATGTACAAAGTTCCAGCACAGTTCTTTACAAAAATGTTGCATATGCATATTTCGAGGAGGAGCCTCTCACCAGCAGCATTGGAATAAAACAAAAGTATCGAACAAGAAGTACTCTTTCCCCCTACCCACTCTAAAAAAGTCTAAAAAAGGAAGCTAAATCCAGCATCGAGGTTATGGTTGTTTTTTCAATAATCTGAAAATATCGAAAGCCGTTCAACTCGTACATTTCAGACAAGTCTGACAACTGGGCGCACGGTAACCACCCGGAACTACAGGTCCACCATCAGAAGATATTGATTTTGTGGTTTCGAAATACAAAGAAATACAAAGACAATCATTGAAATCTACAACTTGCACTATAATTATACCCCCGCCTCGAAAAAGAGGGGGGTTACCGTATACTGGTTTACCTCTATCCGTCCGTCCTTCCGTCCATCCTTTCATCATTCCGTTCGTCCGTCTGCAACATAATTTTCGTAACAGTTTTCTCAGCAACTACAAATCACATTGGCTTGAAACTTGGTATACTAGTATGGCTTAAGTATTAGGTCCTTTATTGTGAGTATGGTAATTAGGTCGGTCGGATATCTTCTTCCTGGTCACCGACTTTTTCAACATTACTAGTCAATTGTTTAACGTTTTTGTACTATTTTACTCAGGTACTACATATTCACAGTGACTTGAAAGTATGGTATATGGCTTCAATATGAGGTTTTTTTATTGTGTATCGAAATTAGGTATGTTGGAAATCTACTTCCTGTTAACCAACTTCGTCAATTTTCAACATATTTGGTAAATTGTTGAGAATTTTCGTAACAGTTATCTCAGTAACTACAAATCATAGTGGCTTGAAAGTTGCTATTTTATGGATTCAGTATGAGGTCCTTTATTTTCGAGTATTGAAATTAGGTCTGCCAGATATTTACATCCTGCTTACCGACTTAGTCAATTTCAACATTACTGGTCAATTGATGAAAAAAATTTCGTAACATTTTTCTCAGGAAAAATTCATCACAGTGACTTGGTATAAAGCTTCAGTATGAGGTTCTTTATCTCGAGTACTGCAATTAGATCTATCGAATGTCTACTTCCTGTTTACCGACTTTGTCAATTTCTGGTCAATTGTTGAAAATTTTCGTAACAGTTTTCTTCGCAACAGGGACTTAATAGCGAGCATCGCAGATGCGAGCCCTACGGCATTGTGCATGTTTTTAGATGTGCCAGAAATATAATCAAATATACACTCAAATCAAGAGACTTATACGCCAGAAGCAACGTAGATACAATGCAGCAAAGAAACACAACACAGAAAAGAACTGGAAGAGGTATAGGCATATACGAGACCTCCTGAAAAAGACCATGAATGAAGCACATGATAACTACATCCGACAAATCTTAACCGATGACAATGAAGACAAAGGCCAACCTACACTTGGAAAGAAATTCTGGAAATATATCAAATCCAGAAAAAAAGACTCAATGGGAATATCACCTTTAAGGAACGACATAGGAGAGGAAATCACAGACAGCAAGGGAAAAGCAGAGATACTTAACCAGCAAATACAACAGTGTATTTACAACAGAAGATGTCAATAACATCCCTAATCTAGGACCAAGTAACATTGCCAACATTGGACGCCTCATAATAACAACAGAGGGTATAGACACGCAACTGCAACAGCTGAATCCATCGAAAGCTAATGGGCCAGACGAACTACCGGCAAGAATACTTAAAGAAACACATGAAGAAACTTCAGCATTCTTGGCTAAGTTATATCAATAGTCATACGATACAGGACAAGTACCAGCTGATTGGAGACAAGCAAACATCTCGGCCATTTACAAGAAGGGGGACAGAAGCGAAGTCGTGAATTACAGACCAGTCTCGCTGACCTCCATCTGTTGTAAGATAATGGAACATGTAATCTACCGCCACATAATAGAACATCTAGAGAAACACCAGATACTATCCGATAATCAACACGGATTCAGAGCTAACCGATCATGCGAGACTCAGCTTGTTAACACTATAGAGGCAGTAGCAAGAGAACTTGACAAACGAGGACAGATGGACATGCTTATATTAGACTTTTCCAAGGCCTTTGATACCGTGCCACACCAACGCCTGCTTTCCAAAATGTCACACTACGGTATCACAAACAACACACTACAGTGGGTATCAGCATGGTTTACCGAAAGACAACAAAGGGTCTGTGTAGACGGGGAATCCAGCCACAACAACCCAGTACGATCAGGCGTCCCACAAGGAACGGTCCTGGGACCACTCTGCTTCCTGATCTACATTAACGACATGGGCAACTCAGTATCACAGAAAACAAAGTTGAGACTGTTTGCGGATGACTCACTCCTATATCGATCCATCAGTTCGGAGAATGATAGCGAACAGCTACAGAAAGACCTGACAACCCTTACCCAGTGGGCAGATAAATGGCAAATGACATTCCACCCGGCCAAATGCTACATATTAAGAGCCACCAGAAAGAAAACACCAATAATAAAGAATTATGAAATGATGGGACATGTATTAACAACAGTACACCAATACCCATGCGTAGGAGTGGAGCTATCTGATGATCTAAGCTGGGATCCTCATATAAATAAAGCAACATCAAAGGCAAATAGAGTACTTGGCTTTCTGAGGAGAAACATCAGTAAGTGCCCTCAAGACATCAAGGAAAAGGCGTATCTCACTTTAGTTCGACCACATCTTGAATACGCATCAGCCGTCTGGGACCCCTACAGACAACATCATGTAGACTCCATCGAAATGGTCCAGAGAAAAGCAGCAAGATTTGCTACGTCAACATACAGTCGAGAGCCTGGAACAGTCAGTAACATCATGAAAAAGCTAAACTGGCCATCTTTAGAATCTAGACGAAGAATCAATAGACTTACTCTCTTCTATAAGGCGACACATGATAAAGCAGCCATCACTATTCCATCATATACAAGAAAACCCTCTACATCTACAAGACAATATCACCCAGACAGATTCACTCAACTTAGAACCTCAACAGATGCCTACAAGTACAGTTTCCTGCCTCGCACCATTATTGACTGGAACAGCCTCACTCCTGGAGCCTACAGGGCCACCTCACCAGAGGGCTTCAAGGAGATCATCCAGAAACTGTAAGCAGTAAACCACCTGTTTTATCAAGTTTTTAATTGCACTTGTAAATACCGTGCACCCAGGTTGACGTTTGCAGTATCTGAGTTATTGAGTTACCACTGCAGATCAATAGTATAGATGTAGATGAGATGTAGATGTATACTGACGATAAAACCGGAACAGGTTTACTTTAACGGAATGAAAAAAATAATAGGCACGGAGCAAGCAAAACAATAAACCCTCTGGGCTTATAAAAAATACATCATAATCTGTTATGCAAAAATAAAAAAAAAATAGAAATTCAAAAACAGTGATAAAACCCCCATTCATCTACTTGTTTATTTTTACACACAGATATTTATTAAACATCATTCGGTCTTTTACGCTGAAAAACGATTTTCCGGAAATTACCGAGCTAGCTTTTGGCAACATCGTCCAATTGACTAGTCATACTAAATGCATGTTACTGACCAAGCTATGTTAAATTCTAAGTAAGATAAAGAAATACATAAATTTACGGAAAACCTACTCATAATATAAATAAATCAAAGGTTCTTACCTGAAAATGAAAGAAGAGTCCCATCCTGTGGGGTTTCACTCACTCTCCTCAATCATGCATGATATTTTTACTTCACCGTTTTTTCCGCCAGGTTTCTTAATGTACCTTTTGTTACCAATGCTTCAGATAAAACACTGATACTCAGAAAATATCACAAAACCTGACAGAATCTGAATGTTGTTTTGGTATGCTGAAGAAGCGCGAAATACTCTGACAAGGAAATGACGCCACGTAATCCATTAAGGGATAATTTCGTCCCCGCTAAATGTCGTCCCAGAATGTTACAGGGTTTATTATTTGCACAAATAAAATGTCGTCCATGAATGTTACAGGAGTTATTGTTTGCATAAAATAAAAATTGAATTTTTAATAAGTAGTTATTGATCCAAGATATTTTAACAGCAACTTTCCCAAGTGCATGCATATGACTTGGGTTGGGTGGGGTCAGACTTTGCTACTTCCTAATTCCTTTTTTAAAAGTTCCCTATTTACGTTACACTTAGCCGGTCGAACACATGGATTTATTTTTAAAAGGTATATATACTAGGCAAAAAAAGAAACGTTACATTGGTTTTCTTTTAAGATTTTTTCGAAACATATTTTGTTTTGAATTTATATTATAAAGATTAGGCAATAAACGGGATTTTCTGTCAAATTTGCGTATTGAAGGCGGATTTGAAAATGACGTTACGTCACTTTTCATTTTTTTTATCAAAATTTGAACTTTTAAAATTTCACGAGTCGAAAATTCAATTAAGCTAGTGATTATGGTCGTTTAATGTAACAAGAATCACGGTTAACACAAGGTCGCACTTAAATGTTGAGAAATTGTAAGTCAGACACGTTACGTTAACGTCAAAACTTGAAGCAACTCTCTTCTTTCGTGTTGGGTACAGGAATGACAAAAAACAGCTGATTAATCATTTAAAAGACTTTAGAACAACTATCCATAGACCAGAGACTCGTGTCAGAGGTAGCAGAACAACAATTGGTGCGACCGGAAGTAGCAGAATACCATAATCAACGCGAGTTTAGATCAGGCGTTGCCGCTTTATTTTTCTTCGTAATCGCTTCGTTATCGTTGCAAAACTTTAACTCGTGTAAATGGATAAAATTCTAATCTAAATTTCATTAACACTGAACGTACGCGGTCACGCAGAGCTGACGTCATTGTTTTAAAAAAGACGTCCTCTGAATTACGTTTCTTTTGCGCAATGACGTTAATGAGTTGTATCATGCCTAAAATTATCATAGATAAGTAAGAAGCACCCTTTTTAACCGAAAAATCAAAATTTTAAAGAAATTTTGTAACTTTCAACATTTTGTCATTTTTGATTTTACTGAATTTGGTTTTAAGAAATAACCAAATCCCACCGGAAACCGTTGCAAAATATCCCATCCCTGTTGTTTTACAGATGGTTAAATGTCCCTAAATTCTAAATTCAACTTTATATTTATCAAAATGCTGTCAGATGTTAGTCAGGAACGATAATGCTTTGCAAACTTGATTTTCTACAATATCTAGGTAAAACCTTAAAGAGATGTTATTTTCGAATTTAAATCAGGTAAACTGGATTTTAATCTCTTCAGTATTACCAAAGATACGTTTATTCAATGGAAGTTACAACTTTTCTTTTGTTATAGAAATTTTATCAAATAAAAGATAAGTGTAACGTTTCTTTTTTTGCCTAGTATAGATTTCCGATGCTCGCTAAAAAGGCAGGGCCTTAACCATATTATTTGGTATAGAAGTTCAGTATGAAGTCCTTAATTTTTTGCTAGTATTGAAATTAGGTCTGTCAGATATCAATTTCCTGTTCACCGACACAGTTAATTTTCGGGGTAGCGGGGTATACTGAGTGAGCAGTAACTCACAGATTTCTTGTTGTTAATAAATAATGATATAATTTCCAATGGATCAGCCTGCAGAAAGGTGTAAACCTGGTGCGTAAAAAGGGAGACTTCTCAATCGGACTCGAAATAGTGACATAGGAATCCCTTTGGCACGCACGTACAAAGAAATTATGCGAAGTATTTAAAAAAAAACAACTTTTCGTTGGTAAGAGGGAAGCTACAAATACGAAGAACTTCGAATGGTGACCAAAAACACAAAATGTACCCTCGCTATAAAAATAAACATTTGATGGTTTACTGTAGTCCTTGTAATTTGCCAGAGCCAGGCGTCAGTAAGTTTTTAGATACATAACAAATTGTATGGAGACGATACTTTCCATTGAGTAGGAACGACTTTGACACGTTCTTTCACCTTGTATCTTTAATCAGTCACGGGCATTATTTATTTTAAATAATTGGGGGTATTTTCTCACCGGCAGTGTCAATCAAATACCTATAAAACACAGGGGTTGTAATTGAAGAAGGGAGTTTTACAATGAAGTCCTATTTATGGGTATTTGTATCCATTATGTACGAGTATCCAACTCCAATAAAGCATTCAACAGTGGTACTTTTTATGCAAATTTGTTTCCTCCCATTAAAACGTTAAATTTGACAGGGCATTCAGACTTATTTTTATTTGTTGACCCTTTTATTTAAAACTATTCCTATTTTCTTACAGGATTTTTGTACACTCTCCATGTATTTGGATTGTCATTGTATTGCATTTTATTTTTTTAATAATTTTATCCCATTACCTCTTTCCTTTTAATAATGAAATAAGTTGTTAAAAAACTCTATGATAAGTATCAAAAAGAGCGTAGCATAAGCTTGAAATTGATTGCCGGGTATTCTTGTTTAACGCTTCCTCATTAATTTATTTATTTCATGTATGAATTCTAAACAAATTTTAACAAGAGGCTCCCAGGAGCCTGAATCGCTCACCTGGTCTTGATGTCAACCCTATGAAGTCTTTGTATAACTAAATGAGCTGAATGCTTTAGCAAGAAAAAGGCTTTTCTCTCTCTGCAATAGTTTTCATTCTAAATAAGTAATGGCCACTATTATTCACCTTTTAAGGGGCTGTAACCCCAATAAGGGGTCATCTGACAACTTCGACCCCATGGAGACTTTTGTAGAGCTAAATGAGCTGAACATTTAAGCAAGCAACAGCTTTACTCTATCTGCAATAGTTTTCATTCTATAGACCAAAAACACGAAAAAAAAACTATTTTTCACCTTTAAAGGACTGTAACCCCATAAGGGGTCATGTGACAACTTGGACACTATGGAGACTTTTGTCGAGCTAAATGAGCTGAACATTTAAGTAAGCAACAGCTTTTCTTTATCTGCAATAGTTTTCATTCGATAGGCCAAAAACACTATTTTTTCGCCTTTAGGGGGCTGTAACCCCTATAAGGGGTCATCTGACAACTTTGACCAAATGGAGACTTTTGTAGAACTTTTGATGCTGATGCTGAAGCAGTAGTGTGGCATCAGATTTCATCTATCTCTTATACTTTTTAGTCCCCTACCGGCGAAAGCCGAAGGGACTATAGGTTTGCGCTCTGTCCGTCTGTCTGTCACGCCTCACTTTTCCGTTTTTTTTTCTAAACACTTATAAATAATGAACTGATTATTGGTATGTGAGTTTAATATGATGAGTTACAGATAAAGTTTGATTTTCGTGCTGGTCCACAAATTTTTATGGGAGTTATGGCCCTTTGAACTTTGAAAATTCACTAAAATTTCAGTTTTCCGCACTCTTATAGATACCGAACTGATTTTTGGTATGTGATTTTACCATGGTGAGTTACGGATTAAGTTTTAGTTTCAAACCTGTCCACAAATTTTTATGGGAGTTATGACCCTTTGAAGTTTGAAAATCCATTGCAATTTTATTTTCTACACTTTTTTATTGTTCCTTTTAGATAATAAACTGATCAAGTTTAGGTATTCATTTGTTTGACAAACTGTTACCAGTGACTGAAATATGAGGACGGTAGGGGACTATGTATTGTTTTGCAATACTCTCAGAATGCTTGTTGATTTACAGGTCAAAGACAGTAGTCTGACCCCCCTGGTCTATTTTTAGTAACGGCAGCCATGTTTTTTGACGAATCAAAAATCGAAACACAAGTTTGGTGCAGGACACCCTAAGGACCATTCATACCAAGTTTCATTCAATTCTGATCAAAAGTTTCAGAGGAGAAGATTTTTAAAAAATTGTTAACGGACGACAGACAACTTTCGGTACAGGTGAGCTAAAATCTAAGTCCTACGTCTAATGCTGGGTGATTGTACATTATGTTAAGTTTTTCCAATATTGTTAAAAGCGTATTTGAGTGATGAGTGTTTTTCATAAACAACACTCAAATGTTTCCTATTGTTTGTCCAATAATCCCTTCTCTTGTCTAAAATATAAGGAAAATGACACAAAAAGCTAAAAATTTAAAATCTCCTTCAGTTATCTTTTTCTTGTTTGTGCAAATTAGACTGTCTTAATTTTAAACGTTTTAGGCATGTCGTAAGTATTTACTGAACGTCCATCATTTATTTATAATAGCATAAACCCATACTCAAATGAAAAGGGTTACGAAGTGCGATATGGATTTTATAATTATAATCATCATTATTATCATATTTATCTTTTAAATAAGGGTTCAAACAAAAGAAGAGAACATTTGTTATGATATAGCGATTGTAGTCGTCTCTCTAAGCACGATAAGTTTTCCGTGTAAAACGAATTTATCGATTATATTAAGATGTACAAACAATAATCAAGTTCATCGAAGCGAATGCAGCATGTTGCAGACAAAGCTCAAAATATACTTTGTTTATGTGATAAAAATCAAAACTTCTGATCTGAAATCATAAAAGTTCAAACTGAATGATTATCTGCACTGATATCTAAACATAAAAAGTTCCAGACATTTTCAATACATGCAAATGCATGCCATCGTATTGCAAAGCCTCTAAAAAAACTATCATGGTTTTCATACAAATTACCAATTACAACAGACAAACAATTTATCTAATTTTGTCATGTGACAAACATTTAAAGGGACATAAATAAACCAAAAGTTTAAACATTTAACGCTCCGAATTCAAAAATACAAAAAAATATTCCAGACATACTGAGAATGAATAGAGAAAAAGAATACTTGCAGTCCAGCTGCCGATATGATTTATTATCCGTATACACACCCAATTAATTTCGGAGATAAAATGAAATTAGGCAGAAAATCAGAATAAAAAATCTCTACTATTGAGATACAAATCCCGTTTTCTTTATTGCCTCATCAAGCTAAGGTTGACTTCACTTAATTTGTCATACATAGATCTCTTGATTTGGAGATCTGCTAATTATAAAAAGGGAAATATATGATCAGATTATGTATCCAAACTTCTAAAATGCTATTAAGATTTTACAGTTCCATTACTTTATGAAACTTATACTAGAAAAAATTATTCTCTTCAACCTTTATTTATTTTGGTCGGTATACTTCGGAAAAAAAATGGACAGGGATGGTCAATCTCAATTGTCCAAGAAAATTATATAAATTACAGTTTTTTTTATTACGGAGAAAGTGAGTGAGATAATGTTTTACGCCCTTGCAACGCTTTATAGATTATATAAAGGGGACGTAAAAAATGTGGAACCATTGAAAATAATCCCGACTTCCATTGACTTCAAATTAAATAATTTACTAATTGCTGAACATGGTTATATATGGTGCTAGTCCTTCCTCTTCCATCATGATCTTAAGTTTGTTTGTTACATAAATGCAGAGCAAGTTGTGAGTAACCATCATTTGGTGAGTGAGTGAGAGAGTTGGTGTTTATGCCCCAGCAACACAAAAGGGATTATATAAGTCTGAGGAACATGCAGAGGATGATATGAGTTAGGAAAAGAAGAAGCAGAGGTGCCAATGAGGCATCCGAATGTCAAAAATCAGAAAACACCAACAACGGGAACTCAAGTCGTAACAAGAGTGATCTCAGGTGCTCCGTAAGATAAGCAGTTCCTGCTGCTATAAAGCAAACCCTTCGCACTGCCAACCATCAGTTCAGTGTTTCAAATCCGGTAAAGGAAGACAAAAAAACCCTAAGCCAAACCAACATCTGCACTCATATGAAAGATTGAAGGCTCATATTTGTCTAAGAGCGCATGATGTCTTCCGTAAAATGTCTTGAGTGAAGACAGCAACTGAGAAACAACATCACCCTGTGTAAGCAATTTTAGTGTCGAACTTGCCAGGAAACAAATAAACAGTAAATTTAGTAGACCTCTAGTTGGCCCACGTTGTTAAGCAGCCAGGCTTTCTGCATTATAGACTTGACAACCCTTGCAGACGAGGGCCACCCTCAGGTCCCTGTTGCTCTGTATTAACGTGATGTCAGAAAGCCAAGACCCTTAGCAGCCTTTTACGATAAGGTGGGCTTTGATGCGGGCCTATTAACCAACCGGGCTCTGCATAGTCCAGTGGTCTTCATAATTTAGCATGTAATTGTTTCCCACCCCACAGCAAAATTAAATGTTCATTTTATCATCCAATATTCATGGTCATCGCCATTATAACCTATGTAGTGATGCAATGGCGCAAAACAATAATTCTCTTTTTTAAACAAAAATGTGAAATGCCATCGAAAAGAACTTTATTAAAAGGCCTTTTCACAATCTATGAATTTTGTTGTTTGGGGCTATCATTCAACAGTTTTTGTTTAAACATTTTATAAAGATGTTGCACCATTGTTCAAGTTAGCGTTTAGCTTTACTTTCTTATTGACAACATACTTTCTCACATGAAGAAGTTTTAAGCAAAACATAAGACTTGTCTATGCCTTTCCAATACGAATACTCCCCTAGGGTACCCCCACCTCAAATCACATTTAAAAAAAGCTTAAAGGTAGATTTTAAGGCACGTTTTGAATAAGGTCGCAGGTTATTTACAATAAAATTCAAGGTAGGTCGTTTTCACCCAAATGGAAGTGCGAAGTCACCCGCATTTGAAAGTCTAACGTCGTGTTTCTCTAAAAGAAGCAACGGTGTACCCGTTTGACACACGAATATCGTAAATCCGACAATGTACTGAATCTAAAATTCTAAGATTGTCAATACCTATTCAAATTTTATGAAACGGCCAACCATATGACGTTGCACCTACTTTCATCAATGGAAAATGCAGGTAAAACCGTTGTTTTGTAACCAACCGACTGCTATAATTATTCATTTTTAACAAAACACGCTTGAACACAAATTTTCGGAAAGGTTCTTAATTTTTCA
This sequence comes from Arcuatula senhousia, assembly GCA_963971305.1. Lineage (NCBI taxonomy): Eukaryota > Metazoa > Mollusca > Bivalvia > Mytilida > Mytilidae > Arcuatula > Arcuatula senhousia. Next base: position 56,641,712 of record OZ020304.1, read on the forward strand.
TGATGCATTCCAAACGATCAAGAGTATTAAATGTTCTTTGAATTATTTATCTATTGTCTTCTTGTCAGTTCAAGAATTATTGCTGGCTTGTTTTTCAAAACGAATCAAACAATCAATATCTCTGATCGATGTTGGTCATGATATACACACAAAAACAAGTTTTTGACATAAATAGTTACTGTCAATTAGATAAAATAAATGACTAACTACGAGTTAAGCAATTAACGTTAAATTAGTGGTATCCAGTTTCTAACAATTGATCTTAGAAAGCCACGACTATATACGAAGAGTATACCAGATTCGCCTACTATATAATATTAAGTTGCATGCTTTTCTATATAAGGAAACTATCATTTTCAATATTGGGTTTAAAACACAGAAACCTTAACTCTAAAGAAAAACTTGCAAACAAGCGCGCCACCTAGTGGCTACCTAGTCGGACAGGCCGATATATATTTTTTTTCAATTGAGTGAATATGGATAATACCACTCGGGTTTCAAGGGAGGGTTCAGATTACAAAGATTAAGCTCTTAGTGTTAACAGTACTCCATTCATGTATTGTTTAACACTCCACGAGCGCAATGAAAGCCCGGCACCTGTGTCACCCACTATCAGGACTAATCGTTTGTTATGTGACGTCATGTCAATGAAGAAATGGCCTACTTTGTTATAACGCAACGAATCGCGACTTTTTCGATGGTATCTCTGCACCGTACATTGTCCGAATAATAATATGAGTTTTTTCATCTTACTTTAAAAGATCTCTTTGATGGAAATGAATTACGAAAACAATACAATAAAAGAAATACATTCTTGGTCAAATAACGAAATGTTAACAAGTCAATTGGGTAAGAACAAAAACAAAGCGCTTTCTAAAGAATAACTAATTCCTCTGTGTTGTTTTTGTCGTTCAGGGATTCTGATTTAATCTCATAAGCTTCATTAAACAAACATTTCATTTCAGATGGAAGACAATGATAATATACTATAATGTCGTTGTGCTCCTTAACAAGGCCACCCTTACATACTTTTTGAAATAAGAATAGATAACACCCAATTCTTCAAACAATGTTTAAATAGAAGTGTCAAAAATTAAACAACTTTAAGAAATTTGATCGATCTAATTAAGCTTATAAGAGATACGTTAGATCTTTGAAAATCTATGTTTTGAATGTTTGTTTGGAAATATGAAGAACTTTAATTAAATCGAACCCAATCACTGTTGATTAAGGTTAGCAAGTGTGCAATATGAACTTTCAATTTGGGACACTATGTATAAAGAATGGTTTAAGCTGCAGAGTTTAAAAGAAACTAAAGAATAAAAACAGGAATTATTCCTACTTTATGTTTTTCTTACTTTTTGAAAATGAAAAACCTGTCAGTCATTATGTTACGCAATAAGCCTGGTTTAGTAAGTTGTTGATTTAATCCTGGTAACACATAATTGGCAATACAAGGAAACTGAATATGAAAGTGGTGATTTAAACATAAAATCGGGTTTTTGATGATTAGGTGGAGGACACAAATATAAGGCCAATCGGGGATGAAAGTTTTGGCTGCCACTGAAAAAAGGAGGGATAGGTAGGATCAAAAAGTTTAGCCCCTCCCTAAGCTGTTTGTTCCTATCCATCTGCATGGGTATACTAAGGGTCCTACTCTTATCGAAACCTGCAGTAGGGTTCTTTAACGTGAGAATTTTGCCAACACGATGAACCACTACAACTCGATCCAATCGAGTTTAGATAAGATGTAGTTTGAAAATATTTTGAAGATTTTGATGCGTTAATATGTTTATAGCTTTCATTATATTTAACTAAACTAGATATCAGGGAGATGGCAGCCAGCACTGAGGGTCCAGCTAGATGAACCCTCTACTTCGGGACCAATATTGACTAGATATTTCTCTTTCACACATGTGTTCAGTGGTGGATTGAATTAACTTTTGGTACATGCGATCCATATTGGATAGTAAATGTACACATTTTAAAAGTTACACATTTTTATGACATTCGCTTGTATTTTTTTCCATAATGAAACAAGTATTCTAAGAGTACTGCAGAAAAATACATAGTCCCATACTGGTCCCATACGTCTATGTGGCGGGTGTGCTATAGCAAGCAGGAACTGCTTACTCTTCCGGAGCACCTGAGTTCACTCTCGTTTCGACTTGAGTTCGCGTTGCTGAATGCGGTTTTGTTGTTATGTGTGTGTGTTTTATGTTTTTATGTGGTTTGTTTTGTTGTGATGATTTTTTGTCTGCCGGTTTTGTCTTTGTCTTCACGGTTTTATGATACTGATTACCCCTTTGGTACACCTTTGCTTCTTTCAAATAGCCATGCAGCAGACTCATGTACAAAAAAATAGGGCATCTAATGGGACATTAAATGATACCCCGCTACGATATTCATCAATAGTTAAATATATTTGTATTTATACTATACTGTATATACTATAATATATCTATATAAAGACAGAAAAGAAATGAGTTATCTTTCTTACACCAGAAAATTTCATCAATTTCCAATTTGGAAAATTTACAAAGTGGCGAATCTTCAATAATGTTTTTCGGATCATCCTGAAAATTAAACTTGACCTGTATTTTATTGTACTCAACAGCTGTACAAAATATCATTCATATCCCTTGACGCGTTTTCAAGTTATCATCCGGAACCCTACGGGGACGGACGGACGGACCAACAGACGGACAGACAAATACCGAAAGAAACAGAGGGTATAACATAATACATCGCCACTTCGTGTGGCGGGGTATAAAAATCAGTTCATTTTATCTTCAAGCGTTTCAAGTCCAAAAAACCATAACTCCCATTTAAATTTGAGAATCGGAACACAACTTAAAAGTGATTTGTAACTTATCATGGTAGACTGGCATACCAAAAAATAAATTCATTATCTACAAAAGCGATTTGAATTGTGCAGAAAACTGAAATTTCAGTCAATTTAAAGTTTAAAGGGCCATAACTCCTGTAAAAGATGCAGACTGGAACAAAACGTTAACTTGATCTGTGACTTATCATGGTAGACTCACATATCAAACCCAGTTCATTATCTGCAGGCGTTTAGAAAAAAGTGCGAACTCAAATTTCAGTGAAGTTAAAATGGCCAATTCGCAGACTAGACCGAAATGTTAACTTGATTTGTAACTTATCACACTTGCCCACATACAAAATATTAACCCAGTACCTGCAATTGTATGGAAAAAAGTGTGGAAAACTGATTATGTTACGGACGGACGGATGAACGACGGGCGCATGGACAGACTGATAACTAAAGGGCGATCGCCACAAAGTGGCTGGGCCCTAATAATCGCAAAATTTAGAGAAAAATTCTTAAGAACAATAACAAATTGGTTTGCTGGGATGTTAAATAAAAACAAAAAACAAAACAAACAACAAAAATAAAAAAGAAAAGAAAACAATACCTATGTTATTTTATTTTTTATTTTTCTGTAGTTTATTCAATTGTTTCCGGTATGTCTGCCTTGTTTTTCTCTCGCAATTTAAGATTGATCCTCTCAGTCCGGTAATTTTGATTTTACCCTTACTTGATATTTTGTAGTTAATGAATTCTTTATTCTATGATGTGGTCTATTTTTCAGCATTTTTTCTGTGTAAGTACATCGAACGGTAAAGAACCCTGCTGCAGGTCTCGATATGGATAGGACCCGTAGGATCTTCATGAAGGAGGCGAAATTGTCCGATCCTACCTATCCAGTGACAGTCAAAACATTCCTCCCTCCCGATTGACCTTGTGTTCCACCTTATCAACATTTAATGTTAATTTTATAACACCTTTTATGTTCACCTATCTTCCTTATATAGCCGAATTCGTGCAACATTTTGTACTGGGACGAAAAAGCACTAACGAGCTAGCAATTACCCAAAACAATAGAAAACATCTTACTATGTATCAAATCAGACACTCAAAATTAAAAAAAACAAGTATTGCTAATTTACTTTTTACGTTCATACAAATAATTAACCATGAAAAATAACATAAGTTTGCAGGACTGTATACAATATTTTGAACATTACTCGTTCTTTTTAATGCAGATTTCTTAAAAGAAGTGTTTTCTTGAGTAAATTAACGATGACCTTATATTTTATCTTTAAATTCTAAAGAACCGTATTTTTTTATATTTTTTTCGCAAAGTATAACGAACATGTAAAATAAAAAAAAACAAAACATTTTTTTTCTATATAAAATCTGAATATATCGATGGGCAACTTTGGCGACCTATTCTCTCTCATTTATAATTTTCAAATATATGCACTTAATAAGCTTCTTTTGAAAAAAAAACATCAGTGGTTCAATTGCTATTTGTCACATTACAAGCAAAACGGTTTGAATAAAAATCTGCATGATTTTTAACTCCGAGAGCAACTTCACACGATCTTCGTGAAAAAATTCGACCAAAAATACTTTGAATAATTCTTTAAAAAATCTGTGTTAAATTTTCACGAGATCAAAACATGCGGCACACGTTTCCAGAGCTATATACATATGTAACAGTAGCTAAGAGTTGAACGCGAGTCGTTGCGATCGGATATGAGCTGCTTTCTAGTAAAATCTTGTGTTTGTTTATAAAGGGCTTGTTCATTGCAAGGAGTGAGAATTATTTTGCGACTAGATACATATGCGCTCTCCAGTCTTAGATATAACCATTGTATTGATGGGATAAAAAGTGAAATATCGTTCGAACACGACCTAGGTTTCTTGCTTTATTTCGTCTACTATAATTTAAGTGCGACTATATACTGATTTTCTTCGCGTTTCTGCAAACTATTAGCAAATTTGGGATATTTGTATCATTTTCAACCAGTCATACAAATGAACAATACCAGAATCGTTTAATTAAACCAAAATTTATCATTAATTATAATTCAAAACTTGGGATAAATAAGAATTATAAGTAATTAGACAAATTTAAGTAGGAAGAATTTTTTTCCATCTTCTCAGGCTTATAAATTTACATTAAATCAATTTCTGAAACACTTTATCCATCTGCCGGCGACATTTAGTGAACATTTCTCAGAGGATTCATCTAAATATTTCACATTTAAGCCCGTTGGTGTTACTAATGTTTCAAAATTGAAATGATATTGCACGCAATCTTTATCTTGTATTATTTATCACAAGTCAATTGAAATTGAGAAACCACAATGTCTTTAGATCGACTGACCTTGCTTGACCTTCAATAACAAATTTCGTGCAAGCATCTTTTGGATGTTAAAATAAATCAGTATCCCATATGAAAGATGGGGATACAATTTCAATTCACAATGCACAATAGTCTACTCATCGTTATTACATTTACAAACACGAACCTACACCCCTACCACGCATGGGCGTATCTTTGACAACGAAAAAAAAGCTAGTGGTGTCCCGTTATTTGGTATACTAGTAACTGTCCTTGCTTATACGCAAACAATGCTGCAATAAGCAATAGCCTCCTTTTCTTGATGACAATGTCATATGGTTGTATGATATATTATACTCTTGTTTGTGTCTTCAATTTATCCAGCTTGTAAACAGTCTTAATAAGAAAGTGAGCTGTTTCTTCTGAGCTATATTTGTAACTGCTGTATTTTCAAAGCGCTTACAAAAAGAAGACAAAACTTTATAATAGAAAAGATTTTTTACTATACTTCTTCGCAAATTCGTCACATAAGAAGCAAAGTGACACCAAATGGGGCATTCGAGTGTAAAAAGTCCGAAAGGGCAACGACAAAACCAGCAAACATGAACAACACGAAGAAAAAAAAACATAAATAAAAACTCAAAATCAACGAACAGAAATCAACAACGCAAACTCAAGTTGTTTTGGGAGTGAACTCCGGTGCTCCGGTAGAGTTCACAGTTCTTAAAGTCTTACAGCCTGATGCAATAATCTGAAAAGCAATAAGAACATAAACTTGTAATGATGTTTATAAATTGCACCGATGTAAGGGTATAATTGTTCGTTTTGAAAAGAAGTTATAACAAAATTATGTAGATCCTGTTCTTTATCTTTTATAGTTCATTTTGTAATATTCATAAAAAAATATGATACTGTATTTTACATGTTAATATATAAATTGTAAAAAAAAACAGAGTATTTCAGAGGTTCTAGCCCAGTATAATTTTACTTTAACGACGTTTCCCCTAATTCAGGAGCCAAGTTTCAATAAGGTTAATTTATGAAAAAAACTTGTCATTTATTTATTCAGAATAACCAAATCCTACATTACATTTTAGACAAAACTCATCTTGGGCATGCATTTGTAATGTATTTTGGATTTGAAAGATTTTAAAAGAATATGATAGATGATTTGAAATTTCCATTTAAGTGTTAAAATCTTTCGAAATTTCAGAAAAAAGATAACAAATGACACAGACATAGATAAAAATGTTATTCCATTGTGCAATTGTTTTTACCGGACGTCTACTTTCAAATGATCAATCTCTTTCTCCTATATTTGAAGACAAACAAAGCAGTTAAACATTATGATTAAATGTAATAAAATCTGTAGGTACTTTGACTCCATTTAAAACATCCTTTGGAAGGAAAGTTTAGAGATCTTGTTACGACTATATGGAAGCATATTGGAGACCGAAAATAAATGAGCGTGTGCCACCGTAATAAAAACATATCTTCTATTGGCCAAAAGTGTTTCCTTTCTTAAAAATCCTTCCGTTATTGCGCCATCTATGAAGAAATGTGAGAAGATAATGGGCAGCGATATACAAAGGCACTGTGGATAATTTAAGCGAAACAACTTTAAGTACCCATAAATGCAAGACGGGAAGCATTTCCTAAATGACTGAAGTACATTGATTAAGCTGAGTATAGGGATTGAGAGTTGCTGAAATATCGGAAACACAGCAGAGATGAAACGATTTTATAGCGGGACAATCGTAGACTATAGTTTGTTATGTGATCTATGATCTAAGATTGTCGCAAGACCTTTCTTAAGTATTATATGCTTTTAAGTAAACCGCATTTTCCAACTTTGCAGTCCGATGTTAACTGAAACGTATTAAAACGCAAACGACACCGATTAGTAGTTAGATCAATTTCAATAAAACATCCTATCCATTTTAAAGAAATTTGTCGTAATTTTATGTCTTTTTAATGCTTGATTCGATAGAACAAACTTGCGATTTGTTTTTTATAAAAAGCATTTAAGAGCTAACCTGCATCAAGCAAACATTTATAGGACTAAAATTTATTCGATAAATATCACCGTATTTTTTCGAATATGATGGCAAATGTACGAAGTCGGAAAACTTTTCCTGAAAAAAAGCCTGCATGTATTGGCACGATATAACCAGACCATTTTGTGAAACGAGTGGAGATGGCCAACAGAAGCGTCTTACTTTATATATCACTTTGTTTTAACATTTGAAAATATTCATTACCTATCTTACCAATTTTAGACGACAATCAACAGGTGATAAACTCAATAGATCTAGCGGGTGCCTTAAAATATTTCTAGAGACATATTTTTGTCTTGAGACGACTTTTTGTTACGGAGTTACGGACATTTTATTAACCTGTTTGTCCACTTGTCAATTTTTGTGGGGGGGGGCAAACTTAATAGATATAGCAGGCGCCTTTAAACACTTTTAGAGACACATTTGTCTTGAGACGTCTTTTTATTCCTTTCCTGTGCTGTTACTGAACAGAGTCACGTAAAAATAAAATTGGCCCAATGTCAAAATTCAAATGACGACTTTCAAATCCTAAAATATTAATTGTTTCAAGTATATGACTGTAAAATAATTGTGTTTTTAATAACACATCTTCGTTTACGTAGAATCCGCTTCACTTCATCATCATTTCATATCCATTTTATCACTACTTTCATGCTTGCCGAATTCGTGCTGCCTGGGAGTATAATGCAAAAACTAAATAACTAACTGACTCGTATAAGTAGACGTGACACAATTATAATTTTATACAATGTCAAAAGTAAACAGATCTGAAATCGAACCGTATACCAAATATCAAGGGGCTGTTATTGATAGTTGCCGAAAAAATCTGTTACGCAGCCGCCCGACTAGCTACAATAATGTAGCTCCTGTAATATATTTGATGCGCAAAGTGTCCAATATTTTTAACTGAATACGCCATTAATATAACAAAAGCACCATTTTAGTACCCAATAAAACTTCCTTTGAATAAAATTCCGCCCGGTGTGATTCACTTTCGGCGTTGCTCCATTACGAGCAATGGGACAGCATTTTCTCTAAATGTTGTACAATATTATCTATCTCGCGAGATAAGACTTTTTTGCGCATCACACACCACACGATGTGATCAATGTATGGAAGGTGCGCTGTGTAAAAACGATTGAGAAGTACATACGTCATAGTTGACTTGTGCAACCTAGAAAACCGTCTGCATATTTTTTGGCTTTTTCCATAAAAAAGACTAGTAAGAAGTCATTCCTTTGAATTTAATTGGCACTTTTTTTTACTATACTTTACATTGTCCTATGAAATGACATTCGTTTTTAACTAAAATCAATGGCCGTCAAGTAAGAATAAAAAAGTCGAACGTTTTGTTCATTTTTTGAAATTAAGTAGCCGCTGCATGAAAATGGGCTAACAAACAAAATAAAACATGTATATATTGTATACTTTAAACAATTTCCTCAATAAACATATAATAAAATAGATGAAATAAAGGTATTAAGCAATGCTACAAATCTATCTTTCAAAGCAAGTAAAATATTTCATGTTATAGTTGTGAAGTACAACTTTTTTGAGAGTGCACTAGTTGAATAGTACACAAGCACATGTTGAATAGTACATAAGCTAAAGTTTATCAGTGCAACAGTGTACTTTGTTTATACACATTTGAACACGAAAAATACTAAATTTAAATAAAAATCGGCAATCACCTTAAACAAGATTACATACAACGTGATTGAAAACAGAAATTTTGCGAGAGCGCCTCTGATAAGTTATGAATAAAGGAAACGCGTGTCAGGTATAGCAAGGTCACTTACCTTGTTTTCCCAGTATCAGGGTTCAAAGTGTGCCTAATTTATACAAGAACGGTCAAAATGTTTGCATAAAATATGTTCTTAAGAAAAATTATAACAATATGACCCTTTTTCAACATGTTCTGAATTAAAACTATAAAAAGTGGGTCACTTGCTTAAAATTTTGCCAACATTAATATAATCCTTTGAAATTTTTGCAAGTTTTTGTATGAATTATTTCCCTGGAAAAATACAAGAAATGTACTTACATGTATATACGTTTGATTGAAGAGTTTCAACATAATTCAAAAGTATTCGTAAACTTTTAATATAAAAAAAAACTGTTTAGCCTAAATTTTATTCATATTTAATGACATTTGCACATATTGTTGCACTTTTTGCATTTCGCGGTCACATGACCAGTGTCACGCTCCATCTTAAAATATATGAATTCGAAATTTTGTTGAAAATGACAACGATTTTAGATGAAGAAAAAAAGATAAAGAAAGAATGTGTCCATGGGACGTGGATGCCCCCGTTGGTCCCAAATAAAAAGTTGAAAGTTCTACAGATCTGAGAGTCGCTTATGGCTTAGGATGCATTGTTTGTCATATTGAACCTTCCTACCAAGTACCAACTCTTTTCCATTTACAGTTTCTTAGAAACGCTTTGTGGAATTATACATATACGTACGGACGTAAGAGCATAAGTAAAACCTAGTGCCCCCGACATGGCGTCGCGGGTGGCATAAAATGACAATTTTCGCATTTCTGGGACCATAAAAATCACTATATTTTACAAATACATGTAACTTGAAAACCGTATATATCGCTACAAAATTTTGTCTTGTAGTTTGCGAGCGTGAACGTTGTAGCGGCACAAATGAGCCTCCTCTTATCGAACTATACGAGAAGACAAGAGACACCAATCAGGCAGTCCGAAGCCAAAAGTCAAGAAGAGCGAAGGCAAAATCGGTCATTTCATAACAAAACAAGCACGAACAAACAAGAGAGGACTTTAAAGTTTTAAAGAACTTTTAAAGCGAGCAGAAGATATTCCTCTCACCATATTAAAAAAGGACATTTTTTTGCCCATTTCGAAGGACTGGGCATCGTTCCTCGAAACCACTCTCACAAATGGTGTTGAGAAGAGAGTCGGAAAATTGGTTCATGAAATTTTCACCTCAGACGAGGATGGAATCACGAGACTCAGTGTTAGTAGCCCGACACGTTAACAACTTTCCCGCCGACTCCCTTTTATTTGATCAATGATCAAACCATATTGTCCAAACATGAAAAAGCTAATGATTTATGGACAGTTTTTTTTTTTTTTTGAAAATTAACTATTTCATTTCGATTTCGTCTGGAAATATTATTATTAAAACAAAAAGTCGCATTTGCAGATGTAAAAATGGATAGTTCAGACAGATCAAATTAAGACGAATCTAGCAAATATAATCGGATAAAAGAAAACAAAACACACTTACAAAACTGAACCGTGAGAAATTGAAAATCCACCAATGTGACTTAAATCTTAACGAGGTAAAGCGAACAATAATATCTACCTATTGGTACTTTCAACTCTTCGTTGTACTTCTCAACTAAAGCAGTTGTACTTCTCAACTAAAGCAGTTGTACATCTCAACTATCGCATTTGCACATCTCAACTTTCGCCATTCGTTAAAAGATGTACAATTCAACTTGTGCGGATGTACTAAAAAACTTTCGCATATGTACTTCACAACTTGTGCACCGATGTCGTGTTTTATCATTAAAGGGCACAATAAAACGACTCTCTACCCTTCAATATATTGTTATTTAGGTAGCTTATCTTTAGCATAAAAAATAATGTTTTAAATACTTATGATGTTTTCTATACGTGATTTTCGGAATATTTATGTATAAAAGTATTTAATTTGTATTTTTAAGAACTAAATTAAAGTCAATTTTAGGTCACCAGTAACATAAATGCCTTAATAATAGTTTCCAGTTAAAAACATTACTATTAGGCATATTCCTGGCATTTTAGATGTAAATTCCCAATTTCGGGTGTCTTTTTCGTCTGATTTACCCACAAGCCACCATAAAAGCACTAATCAATTATAGCGGGTGTACTTCTCAATCGTTTTTACGCAGCGCACCTTCCATACATTGGTGATATTCAATTTCAAGCAATTTGATTGGCTGTTAGATATGCAGTTTGTGGAAAGTATGAATACCTGAATAAAAGATAAACAAAATATATACAACAAATGAACAAAATGTCTTTTTATGTTATAAAGTCTACTATAATAAAAAGATGGTACTTTTTCATTTGACTACTTTTTTGCTAATCAAAATACATATAGGATTGTTTATCTATGAGTTATGATTTAATAAATAATTTCGGGCCTATACTTCAAGTGATGAGATATTTGTCAAAGGAAACTCGCAAATGCTCGTTTCCTTCTAACTCGATGTGATAAAAATTCGTATCTCATCACCTATAGTTGAGAAACCTGTATGTAGCTCCGCTCAACCAAAGATGTCAAAGGAGCTACATTATTGTAGCTACCGCCGACATTCACAATTTTATCACCCGGATTTTTCAGTCCGTAAAATCCGGCCAAAAACGATCTTGGTAAAGGTTGTTATATATTTTAGTCAATAGGTTGTGTCTCTGACACCACAAAATATGTTCTATTTGAATATTATCACAATCAAAATTTATATGACAACCTTTATTTATGATTCTTTAATTCCTAATTTGTCAAGCACATGAATGTTGATTAATGTTTATAAATAGACAAAAACAAAGATTGAAAACAAATTAAGCTATTATTGGTATTCCATAGATCTTTGATAAATGTCACTGTATTTTAATTTAAAGCTTATTATTTAGTGATAATGTTAAAATCAGCGATGCCTTACTTGATGAAGTTATAAATGAAGGGTAGGATTGTTGATAATTGTCATATCTGTGACGAATGGCTTCAACGATTGGTTATCCTTTGTAACACAAAATATCAGATTTCAAGGATAAAAAATCACTAATAATTGATAAAATGCAGAAATGTATTGAAAAATTAATGATGCACTGAGATACGATTTTCCTGACACTAAATAAAAGTCGTGCAGCAGATTGCAATAATTTGATCATTGTTCCTACGCTACCGAAATGTTATGCACATAATGAAAAAAATGAATAAAAAGTATTTGCAATCGAAATTGATACACATCTAGAGAACAAAATAAAACAAAAATCATATTAGCTATGGGAATTTCTTCTAAGGTGGTCTACAATACTGATATGCCTGTCACGCACTTAAAAATGGTACGTTTCTTATATATTAAACCATGAAATGTTCTATTAACACTGTTAATGAAACACGCAAATGCCAAATACATGTAATATGTTTTACCACAGAGGCGGATGAAACAGTTTTAAAAAATTCTACTTTATCATTAAATATTTTTTTCAGGTGCTTAACTGCCACTGTACTGTATAATTTTTTGCTGGAACAAGCACTTATTAGGCTAAACAAGTTTTATTTGTAATAAAACAAAATGGATTGGACACAAACAAATTCATACTTACAGAGTCATTAGTCTGCGTAATACAATAATAAGCTCCCGCGAGCGGAAGCTAATTTGACTGAGTATGATGCCTCAAACCGAAAGACGTATAAGCTAGTCACAAGTCCGCACCCAATAGCACGGAATGCAAAATGACAGAAACGCGTGAACCCGTCATTCTAATTTTCGCGAAAGTACCATTATATAAGGAAGTGACTTTATTTGCGGAAGCTTATCAGGTTTACCTGCATCATAGTAGGCATGTCAATGAAATATATAATAAGATACAAGATCGGGCATTTTAAATGAAATAGACAAAAAAGAATAACGACACAAATTCCTCTCAAGAAGGGAGTTATGCATACCAAACCCTCCCCAGAAATGCTGATGATGAGAGGTTCTTATTATGCATAACAAACAAAAATTTAGTGCTTACAAATTTTTGTCCCCCGCCGCAACGAGGAAAAGGGACATAGAAACGCCGGGCGTCCGTGCGTGCGTGCATTCGTCCGTCCGTTACAATTTTTTTCGTAATAGATTTCTCAGCTACAATTGATCCTAGGCTTTTGATATTTGGTATGCAGCTTCAGGTAGGGGTCACATATGGTCGGATGCGATTTTAGGTCTGTCGCTTACCTACTTCCTGTTTAACAAGCAGACGTAGATTTTTTGGGCCGGGTTATAAAATGGTGAATGTCGGGCGGCGGGCGGCGGGCGGGCGGTTGGGGAAAAACTTTCGTAACATTTTTCTCAGCAACAACTATTCACAGCCTCTTGATATTTGGTATGCAGCATCAGCATGGGCTCCCATAATGTGGGATTCGATTTCAGGTCTGTCGCTCACCTACTTCTTGTTTAACGAAATTCGACCATTTCTTTCTTTGACCCAGTTTTTATTGTCAAAAATGGAAAAACTTTCGTAACAGATTTCTCAGCTACTATTTATCCTAGGCTTTTGATATTTGGTATATGCAGCTTCAGGTAGGGATCTCATATGGTGGGAAGCGTTTTCTGGTCTGTCGCGTACTTACTTCCTGTTTAGAGAGCAGATTTATTTTTTTAACGCTGGGCGGGGGACTCAGGAATTCCGTTTTTGTTCTTATAATTTTTGTAATACCATGAAGTTGAAGCATGTACAAGTTCTTTTTTATCGGTTATGAATCTGATTTTAAATCGGTTGAGCCAAAATTGTCTTGGTGTATGCCTTAATACTAACAATTTATTATGTGTAGCTCAATTGTGCTTTTGTTACCACCTGAAACCGGTTTGCCGTTACAGAGGCCAAGTAAAATGGTTTCTTGTCTAATTGTTTAATTTAGACGGTCTTAAGCATGTATGTTGGTTAATAATATGACAGAAAAAGGAATTATATTGGGAGATAACTGATTTGCACATTAGAAGGGGATTCCCTAAACCACGTTCCAAGTTCCAAGTTTCAAGTTCCAAGTTCCAAAATTAAAATAAATATATATCATTTATATTTAAAAACTGATTCAAGAAATAAAAAAAAACCTCAGCAAGTGTTACTGATTACATGTATATTGCCTTACTTTTCATATATTTGCCATATTTTGCAAACTAAGATTTTTTTTTGTTTTTATGTATCGATTTTATTTCAATTGTTTATATAATATTGATCCGTAAGGGTCTCAGGGACAGGTGGTAATTTGGGCTATTAAATTTATGGCTAATGTAAATAAACCAAAAAAAGAGGAGACACCCAAAATAAGCCCTACCCCTCCTTGTATGGTAAGTAACATCACTGTAAAGTTTCATAGCATTTAGTCAATCAGAACAAACGTTATTATGGAAACAAATAACAAAGTCGCTTTTTTTGCCCCTTTTGGGCCCCTAATTTCTAAACGAAAAAAATGGGGACACCCAAAATCAGCCATGCCCTTTCTTTCATGGTAAGTAATATTACTGTAAAGTTTCATTGTATTTGGTCAACCAGAACAAAAGTTATTGTGGAAACAAATAAAAAAGTTGCTTTTTTGGTCCCTATAGGGCCCCTAATTTCTAAACGAAAAAAGTGGGGACACCCAAAATCAGCCATGCCCTTCCTTTTATGGTAAGTAACATTACTGTAAAATTTCATAGCATTTGGTCAACCAAAACAAAAGTTATTGTGGAAACAAATAAAAAAGTCGCTTTTTTGGCCCCTTTTGGGCCCCTAATTTCTAAACGGAATTATAAAATGACTCCAAAAGGGGAGGTGCACATCTTCAATATATCTGTAATCACTGTGTAAAATTTCAGAAAGATCTAGCATTTGGTTTTTGAGATTCAGATTACACAAGACAGGCACCCCATAGCGGGACGGACGGACAGACGGACGGACGGACGGACGGAGTGACCCGACTACTAGACCTGCTTTCGCCTTCGGCGACGCAGGTAAAAACAAGGAAAGTGCACATGTAAGCGCACAAAAAAATTTCAAAATCTATAAAAAATAAAATGGTTGCTCCCTAATGTCTAAAGGGATTTATATTACAAATCACAAATAAAAATTCTTGAAAAAGTTTCGTGCAAAAGTAGGCGAATTTATAGGTGATTCATGCTCCCATGAGCCTCTTGTTGTTAACAAATGAGGTAAATTTACTGTGAAATTGTGTATTCCTCTTTAACTTATCTTTAATAACCTCGTAGGCCATTCTGAGAAAATTAAAACTAAATTATTAATCTCAGGACAATTTGATAACTACATGTCACACCCATCTGGAAATAATTATGACAATCTACGCCTCACAGTTTTGAGGGCATACTGTAAAACATGGTATGGTACGGTGGTATGGTACGTGGTATGGTACGATGGTATGGTATAAATTTTGCCATACCATGGTACGGTGGTATGGTATGATGGTATGGTATCATGGTATGGTACGAATTTTCATACCATGGTATAAAGTCTATGGTATGGTATGGATTTGAAATTTCTTTTTTCTAAAGTAAATACATGTTATATAAATATCTTTTTTCATTAACATTATTTTAAATAATAGTATGCCTTATTATATAAAGCATCGTTATATTAAATGAAATTTACAAAAACCTAGTTTAGGTTTTAAAGTAAAATCTCTACACTCAGTGATGATGATAAATCACTTTTTTATTGTTCTTATGTGTTGCATGTCCATAGCAAGCTACTCAGTAAAACATGTGTTACTTGACTAAAACATAGGCTAGATCAAGATTAAGATCTACTTTCGGTTTGTTTGTTTTTTATCTTAACAGATTTATTGTAAAGTAATCTTGTCATGCCTGTATTCTGCTAAATCACCATCAAGCTAAATTCCAACAATAAAAATGTCAACTCAATTTAAATATAAACTTTTTTGCTTTGTGTTGCTGATAATACTGTGCTAGATAATTGCTTAAATGAAACAAATGTAAAATAAATCCTCTGGAGACTTCTCTTTTGATAAATAGTGTATGGACTACAATCACATTTTAACAAAAATGTATTCAAAACATAATTTAATTTTCATGCATATCTTTAAGTTAATAATATTCTGAATCTAAAATATTACACAATTTTCTATAATGCTTGGATCAAGAAATTATTGAAATGGGGGAGGGTTCCATTGAGAACGAAATGGGTATTCCAGTCCAATTTGTCAAAATCAACACCAAAATAAAAAATTCTTCTGAGGTTCCCAAGGAACACCATCTTTGTGTGCTTAATCTTTATTATAGTCAAACAATATTATTATAAACATGTAATTTAATTTACTATTTCATTTCTAAAAAGTTTTGAAATCCATACCATACCATATGGTATACCCAACTCTATACCATGGTATGAAAATTCATACCATACCATGATACCATACCATCGTACCATACCACCGTACCATGGTATGACAAAATTTATACCATACCATCGTACCATACCACGTACCATACCGCCGTACCATACCATGTTTTACAGTATGCCAGTTTTGAGGGTAATAGGTACGAGTACACAATTATCGCCCTTGGATTTTCGTTGTCCACGAATATAGTTCTATTAAAAATAGTACCTATGAACAAGTATTGTGTGTGTGTGTTCTATTCACTTTTAGAGGTTGATTTTGGTCTCAAATTGATGTCACAGTAATGAAGAAATTTAATGACATCCTTAAAAATCCAAATTCAATTGGGAAAGGTAGCTCTTTATTGCACAAAAAGGGGGGAGTTTTGCTTTTCGGAAGCTCTCAGATTTTATCCCCTCTAGGACCCCAGAATTTTCAACTGTCAAAAAAGTTTGATATCTGTAAAAGGAGAATTTGTTGCATTATTTGTTTGCAATTGTGGTAATGAGAAAGTGTGTTTAAAATTATTTGGTTTGAGCAGGTGCAATTTTTTTAAAATGAAATTTTCTTTTATTGAACAAAGAGGGAAAATAAATGTGGTCTCGTACCTAATGGGTGGCCTACAGCAAGTCTAGAAGTAACACTTTTAACTATAGAATAATGTCAGGATGAGTGATAATGTCATGCTTTGAACAAGTTATGATAGTCCAAGTTGAAATTTTATTCATTCAGATCATTTTCTGGTCATTTTAGACCATTATTGGGTGTCTATGGGAATTCCAATGCTATTTCTTAACTTAGGAGAATTTGACATAGTTTTCATTTATTATGAAGCTTAGCTTGAAAAATATATCTCTTATGAGACTGTATGAGGTAGGAAACTATTAAAAGAAGAAACTGAGATAATTTTAAGAAGTAAACTACTTAGAAAAATGATAAATGTCCTATTTTGACTTCTAAAGAACATTGCGGCTTAATGTCATGTTTACTGGTATGGTCATGTGGGGACTTTTTTTCAATAAAAGCATGAATTCAAGTAAAATAAGACACCAAATAGAATAAATGCATTAAGAATAAGATTAGAAACACAGACATATTGCTTAAAAGCTAACATCATCACCCAGAAATGTCATATTGTGTCAAATCTAAGCCTTTTTGCGAGCAAAATTTCACCATTTTGCCTGAAATTGGTTATAACGCCTGACCATTTTTCATAATTAACCCTCTAACTACAGAAGTTGCATATTAAATGTGTTGTCTATTATCCTCTCATGCTAAAAACATGCTTGTATTAAAACAAATTGCACAATTCTTGCCTTTTAAGCCCCAAAAGAAAGGATTTTAATGTTAAAAAGTCACCATAGCCTTTAATTACCAGTGTCACAGCACTCAAAACCACAAAGTTTGACCTTATATATGTATACAAATGGGTGTTTTGAGTCTTAGTTAGTAAGAATATCATCTATTCTACATTTTAATACCATAAGGAACTGATTATCTCATTTCACTTCATCAAATTCCTCCTGACCATACATGTACCCCCTGAAAAGTCAGAAATTGCATATTTTCCACTCCGCGAACATTGGACGGTCACAAAATCTTTCACCATGCACTTATTTCCTTAAAACATGTGCTTTTTATGTTCAGCTAGCATTAAGCTATTGATATTAATCATTGGTTTGGTTAAAATCTATCAGACTTGAAAAAAAATGCAAAAAAGGCTTCCTGGGTTTCCCTACAGATTAGGCGCATAATAGTTTTAAGACTAACTAGCTTACAAAAGTACTAATATTTTTATTGAAAAGCATCTGACATGCCTGAAAATTTGTTATTTGACTCAAAATTGACTAGGCATGGTAGATATACACTTTCTTTCTTGTAGTTGAGGGTTTTCCGAGGTTAATAGGTACGAGTACACAATTATCGCCCTTGGATTTTCGTTGTCCACGAATATAGTTCTATTAAAAATAGTACCTATGAACAAGTATTGTGTGTGTGTGTTCTATTCACTTTTAGAGGTTGATTTTGGTCTCAAATTGATGTCACAGTAATGAAGAAATTTAATGACATCCTTAAAAATCCAAATTCAATTGGGAAAGGTAGCTCTTTATTGCACAAAAAGGGGGGAGTTTTGCTTTTCGGAAGCTCTCAGATTTTATCCCCTCTAGGACCCCAGAATTTTCAACTGTCAAAAAAGTTTGATATCTGTAAAAGGAGAATTTGTTGCATTATTTGTTTGCAATTGTGGTAATGAGAAAGTGTGTTTAAAATTATTTGGTTTGAGCAGGTGCAATTTTTTTAAAATGAAATTTTCTTTTATTGAACAAAGAGGGAAAATTAAATGTGGTCTCGTACCAGGGAAATCTTGTAGGTTTCGAATTTCGGCTGCTGTCATGAATGCTGATTACCTCATATTTTAATAAACTTATAGCAGTGTGAGCATACTCAGATATGTCTTTATTCAAACACTTTATCCGTCATCGGATAAAACAATTTGATGATTCAAGCAAAACCAATTGATATATTATTTAAATTAATCATTAAAAATCAATGATTTTAAAATTTGGAACTTGGAACTTGAAACTTGAAACTTGGAACTTGGAACGTGGTTTAGGGACTCCCCATTAGAAGAGTATTTGGTCTCTTGAAACATGTGGGACTTGACTTTTACTCTGGAACTGATTTTGGCTCCGATTCGTCAATAAAGGTCAAACTGGTGTAAGCTGACAACAAACATTACTACTTCAGCTATGTATTATTTTATTGTCTCTTTGACAGAATCATCATTCAATACTTAGCAAAGACATGGAATAAATTAAGAAACCTTAGTTAATTATTAGAAATGACGATAATGTGTTTAACTCCTTCGATGCAGAGTAGTTTTATGGGGTATCCTATAGAGGGTTGATCAGGGACGAATACATTCATTGTAACATCAATTTCGTCTCACACGTAGCGCTTATAATGTTTTAGTATCTTCTAATACTTTCATCTTATTATATTGTAGTAAAGAAACGTGTATCAGTCAGGTTCATCTCGATAAAACTTACTTATATTTAAAACAGACAATCTCGTTAAACAATCAACAAATTAAGCTCACTTATGTGAGGGGTTAATACAAAAGTATACTAGTAGTTGACAGATTCAAAAGATATGAATATATATTATAAGCACTTGGAGTTTGGTATATTAAGAATCAGAAGATAACTAAGTGAAAAACAAATGAATTCATGTTAGTTTTTTAACCAAGTTCCTAACACTACATATAATGACGTCTTCGTGTATATGGATTTTTTTTATAACTGTTCCCTTTACAAACACATATATGTTTGAGAACAAGCCCGAATCATTTCTTAGTTACTAGTATATTCTTTGAAATAGACAGAAAAAGAGAAATAATTCAGTATACATGATGAAGTTCTCTCATTTTTCTACCCAAGAAGTTATGAAGTTTTTTTCACGTCTACCAGGTGCATGGAGGTTAACAACTTTCAGAAGTTTTTGCCCTTATCTTTATATTCTTGCATTTTTGTAATATAATGGATCACCGACCTCTTTTCTGTCAGTAATATGGATCAATAAGTACAAGTATCTCGTATATTCAAATTCCTTCCCGGTATGACATAGTCGTAACAATGTTAAAACTAACATAAAAAATGCAACAATATATACTAGATCTAAGGAGAAACGCTCGTGGTGGTATTCAAACTATTATGTATGGCTATATTGCTGAAGATATTATATACATCTGATGGATAACTCGCTAGTCATTAAATTAACAAGAAACATAGATCTGCAATAAAACTTAAATCAGTACGCGAAAACAAGCCCGCATTAGAACTAATTTACAGATGGTAAGCACTCATATCGCTCGGTAATGATATATCATTTGCTATATAGCGTTACATTGCATCTGTTCAAATCCGTAAATCGCAACACTATCCACATATCTAATCATTCAAACTTTAATATCTGCTGTGAAGTAACTTCTTTATGACAAATTCATCTTTTCAGCTTTGCGGTAGGCTTCGTAAACATGCCTTATTTCATTTTGACGTAAAAAAATCACAGGAATCGGTATATCTCATTAAAACGCACTCAGTGTGAAAACAAATCGTGTTCATTATCATGAAACCCGGAGAATTAATCAAAGGTGGCCATTTTAAAGGGAAGAACAATATAAGAAAAATGAATTTTATTCATGAGAACCATGGATATGCTCCCGTGCGGGGCCCGGGAGGCGAATAGGCCCGCAGCAGCGCTAAGCTTGTCGGTAAAAGTCCACTAAAGAGCGCTCAGAAACCTGACATCGGGGTCAGGCCGCTTTGCCCACAACGCGATTGGGATGTGTGTCCCAGGTGGTTGAATGAGGCAGCCCTGACATCGAGAGATGCGGGGTCGTCAGGCGATAATGCGGAAAACCTGACCGCAAACCATAGTGGTGCACCGTGTTGGGAAAAATGTCACGTTCCTCGCACGTTAAAGAACCCTGCTGCAGGTCTCGGTAAGAGTAGGACCCGTAGGATCCCCATGCAGGAGGCTAAATTTCCCGTCCCTACCCATCACTCCTTTTTCCAGTGGCAGTCAAAACTATCCTACTCGATTGGCCTTGTGTCCCCATTTCCTCCACTTCATCTTCGTTTCATGTTCATTGTATCACCATTTTCATGTTCATCTCCCGGATATAGACGAAATCGTGCTGCTTGGGAGTAAAGCAATAACTAACTAACTAACTAACTAACTAACCATGGATATGTACATGTAAAAGCCAAGAAATAGGAGCGAGTCCTATTTTCTAAGCATCTGAATTTGCAGTTAAATAATAATTTCCAAAAATCAAAATGATTCGCGAAAAATTCCGGTAGAAGCACAAAACTTCCAGTTATATATTATTTTGGGTCCATAGAAACTATTGAAACGGGTACTAATCACTTTGAGATTATTATTACAAATATTAATACATTCTGCTCACCATATGGGTCTCTTCTGACAAGGCATACTGTAAAACATTGTATGGTACGGTGGTATGGTATGTAGTATGGTAAGATGGTATGGTATAAATTTTCCCCATACCATGGTACGGTGGTATGGTACGATGGTATGGTATCATGGTATGGTACAGATCTTCATACCATGGCATAAAGTCTATGGTATGGTATGGATTTTAAATTTCTTTTTACTACCTATTATAAAAAGATTATCAGCGATACTTGAATTAGGTCGTTTGTTTCCGTCGTTTCTATATTTACAAAAGCTCTTTGCAATGTACATACTTTCACTTTTCACTCGGTGGCTATATTCGGATTCTCAATCTTCGGATTTCCATCAAGACAATATGGCCGAGACCAGTATAGATTATGTGTTCCGCTTCGGATTATATTTTAGTCAGTGTAGCATATATTGCGTAACTTTAGCGTATAAGGTACGAGACCACATTTAATTTTCCCTCTTTGTTCAATAAAAGAAAATTTCATTTTAAAAAAATTGCACCTGCTCAAACCAAATAATTTTAAACACACTTTCTCATTACCACAATTGCAAACAAATAATGCAACAAATTCTCCTTTCACAGATATCAAACTTTTTGACAGTTGAAAATTCTGGGGTCCTAGAGGGGATAAAATCTGAGAGCTTCCGAAAAGCAAAACTCCCCCCTTTTTGTGCAATAAAGAGCTACCTTTCCCAATTGAATTTGGATTTTTAAGGATGTCATTAAATTTCTTCATTACTGTGACATCAATTTGAGACCAAAATCAACCTCTAAAAGTGAATAGAACACACACACACAATACTTGTTTCTTAAGTAAATATAAAACAAACAAACGAACAAACTTTATTCGCCAGATTAGGAGCCCATGTGGAACAATAAGAGTTACATAATATAAGAAGAGAAGATTTGATTGATAGAGAAGTATTAAACATAAATACAAACATTACATATATGCATAAATACGAAATGAATGTGAATGATACAATATGCAAGTTGACATTAAGGGCAAGAAATAACAATAGAACCCTTCTTAATCAGCATTTTTTGATATAAAGTTTGCAGTTCTTGATAAAACCTCAGTATCCTCACTATTTAGTAGGAATTAAATTCATTGCATAGACTAGAGTGAGTGAGTTGGTGTTTTACGCCCGTGCAACGCTATATAGGTTATTTACAGGCGAGCATAGACTAGAAAGGTTATGGCATTTTTTACCAGCAATGTCAAAAAGATAATTTCTGTCAGAGTTAAATTTTGTGCAAGTACATAAAAGTGCATCTTGTCTTCAATTTCTCGAACTGAACAAATTGTACAAAGTATCTCTGATCTTGGTGTGTTAGAATAACGCCCTATGTAAATACATGTAATATAAATATCTTTTTTATTAACATTATATTTAACTATAGTATGCCTTATAATATAAGTATCTAATTAAAATCTCTTCATTCAGTGATGATGATAAATCTATATAATTCTTTGCTTTTACGATCTATTTCAGAGTTGTCACAAGTTCGTCAGTTGTGCGGAAATTTTACGAACTCCTGTCAAGCGACGATACGAATTTTATTTTCGACGTGTTTACGAGCATGTTACGGTGTCTTTACGAGTGAATTGCTATATTTAAAAGGATATCGTAATTAACTCGCAAACCATTCGTAAAAAGAAGTCCTTTGCGATGTCTTCCCGAATTAGTTACAAGTAAAGGCGAGTCATTTACGATCGCTACGAGTTTACGATATGTTTCGAGTTAAATTATGACATTGTTGCTTTTTCAACTCGTAAAAGTCTTACGAGGATTACTGACAACTCGACGAGTTGAACTCGTACACACATCGTAAAGAACTCGTTGAGATCGTATATGACTCGCCTTTACTCGTAGCTAACTCGGGAAGACCTCGCAAAGGACGTCTTATACTAGTGGTTTGCGAGTTAGTTACGATATCCTTTTCAATATTAAAAACGAAATAATATGGAATATGTGCCAAAAAGACACGATCCACATATTGAAATGATTTTAATAAATGTACAAAAGCAAAATTTCACTGCGTGTGAAGCGCTTTTCTGGATTAACCTTCATCAGACACGCTAGGAGTAGAAAACTTGGAAAACCGGTAAAATATTAGATTTAATTAAAAAAAATGCCAAACAAATATTACAACAATGACCAAACAGATAAATTATCTATTTCTAAAGAAACAGCCAAACGTTGTCAGATTTTGGAAATATGTAAACTGTGTCTTTCCAACACATATTCCAGTACTCGAAAATATATAAGAGCATACAACAACAATGTCGCAATTCACTCGTAATGAATGGGTCATCTGACAACTGAGACCCAATTCAAACTTTCGTAGAGCTAAATGAGCAGAAGGTTTAAGCAAGCAACAGCTTTTCTTTATCTTCAATTGTTTCGTTCTAAAGGGCAAACATATGAAATCGCTATTTTTCACCTTTAAAGGACAATAACCCCTAAGAAGGGTCACCTGTCAATCTGACAACATCGACCAAATGGAAACTCTTGTAGAGCTTTTGATTCTGAAGGGCCTAGGATTCATTGGATTTTTCTATCTGTTATAGTTGCAGAGTTATGAGCCATTTTAAGTGATTTTAGTATAATGTTAATAATCGACAATGTTTATAATCGAATCATTCCAGAATGAGGATCAGTTGTTGCCAACATGTCATATATCATTCCTGCAAAGGTTCAGGTAAATTATTTGTTCGGTTGTTTCAGAGAAGGTTTTTGAAATGTTAGCGGAGGACGACGGATGCATAGTGATGGCATAAGCTCATATGGCCTTTGGCCAGGTTAGCTGTAAATCACAACATCGCAGGACAATGCAGTATATCGTAATGCAATGCATTAATATGATGAAGGTTAAACCTGATAAGCTCCTGCACATTAAGTCACTTTCTTATATGAATATATGTATAGTACATCATACTTAAAATAAAAGAAAAAAATCATTATCTTTAAATGGTAGCAAGAAATGCAAGCTTTTGCATGATTATAAAACAGGAAAACACCTGCAAACAGAACAAGGGAGTGATTTTATCTTAAACATTGTAAACACCAAATGATAAAATAAACTGCATTTGAATAGTGTAGGCCAGCTATCCGATGTTCTTCCTAGGAATCTCTATTTTTATATTATTGACAGAAAAATCCAACATGGAATAGATTTGAAATATCGTGAACTACCATTCAACACCAATTTCATGCATTTAACATGCTTGATTTTTTGTCGCGAGACCATTGGAAAAAGTACCGCAAAGTAGTGGTAAACAATTTCGAAAAATATTTTCATTGAGTCGATTGGTTAAAGTACAAAAATGTACAGGTACATTGTACACAAATTATCACGTGGTTTCTAAATATGGTAGTTTCTTCGACCTGTTAAACCATATATGGTAATAAAAGACGATTTCGGACCTCGAAGAAAGCACTTTCCCTTTCATTTTCAAATGCAAACGCTAGAGAGAAAAAATAACAAAAACAATTTTGTTAAGTGAGGTCGACAAGGTAAATGTAATTAATGCTGGGGAAATATATCTGCTGAATTATTTAAGTTATTCATTTTGGTTGACATGTACCGAAACATTTAGAATGACAGTCAGCTTTCATTTTGTTTTGATAGACGCGACCTCTAGCGATAGAATGGAACAATTCAATAATATATGCCAGAAGTCCTAATTTTAAACATTATAGCTGAGAATACTCAGAATATTTATATAAATAAAATAACTATGTATTTTATTTTTTTTAAATGCAAATTACAAAATTGGACATTAATTTTGCATTTCGTGCTATTGGGTGCGGATTTTTGACTAGCTTATACGTGTTCCGGTTAAAGGCATCATACTCTATCAATTTAGCTCCTGCGGAGCGGGAGCTTATAAATAATAATTTGATTTATCTATTGACAACAATTTCAAATATGTAGGATTATTTGTTACATATAGTGGATCATATTGCAATGCTATTTTTATGCCCCTGCGACGACATGTCGGGGGGCATTAAGTTTTACTCATGTCCGTCCATACGTACGTCCGTCCGTACGAATTTCCGTCAAGCTTTTCTCAGAAACCGTAAATGGGAATGACTTGACACTTGGTAGGATGGTTCAGTGTGACAAACTATAAGACCTAAGCGAATTTTAGACCTGTCGGACTTCTACTTCCTGTTTGGGGCTGGATCGATACCAAAATCAACATGAAAAAACACGTCAAGCTTTTCTCAGAAACCGTACATGGGAATGATTTGAAACTTGATAGGATGGTCTAGTATGATACACTATGCGTCCTAAGTGACTTTCAGTCTTGTCGGACTTCAACTTTTTATTTTAGGCCAGCGGACACATTCTTTCTTTATTTTAACAAATCTCGTAGGAGTAATGGGACTTTTTGACTTAATGTATCTGAGGTCATAGAAGTATCACCTACAACTGCTATATAGCATATGTTGTTCCAATTTTGTAGAATGGTGTATTGTACCCACCTGCAACATGTCTGCAATACTGGTACATGTAGTAGCTTTTTTTAAGATGCCCTAGTTAGCAGTGAGCTCGGCCGTTAATTTAATTGATTATACACATACTAGTAAGCATGTTTATCTTGGACTGCTATACCAACGACAACGACAAAGGTTTTCTTCTACAAACAGTTCAATCGGCCTAGCCATGATCAATCTCAATGTTTATCTGGTAACTGTAAATTTCTTTAAACATCAAAGAGATAACAAGAATCTTCAAAGTGTTAAAAAATGTCAAAGTTAACAAAATGGTCAGATTCCGTAAAACAAAAAAATAGGTTAGCGACAGACCTTAAATCTAATCATACGGTATAAGCCCCTTTCCTGAAGCTGCATACCAAAAATCAAGAGGATGTGATAAGCGCTTGCTGAAAAAACTGTTACGAAAATTATTTTCACGCTCATCTGCAATTCACCATTTTATAACCCGGACTTTTGACACAGTGAAATCCGGACAAAAACGGAAAATGATAATCATGGTAACCACTTTACAATTTTAATTATATTTTTACTCAAATTAGGTTTAAAAATAGGTAATAGTAAAAATGGCCGGGTTTCGTGAAACAGGAAGTAGGTGGGCGACAAACCATTAATCGAATCCCATCTTATGGGACCCAATGCTGATGCTGTATACTAAACAAGGGGCTGTACTAAATCGTGCTAAGCATACAACCACTTGGCCATTCAGAATACAGGAAGTTGATGACCGACTGACCTAGAAAAAAGGGGGGGCACAGTATCTCATTATGCTAAAGCTGTGTACCAAATCAATCCCTTTAGTAGAAGCTGAAAAATCTGTCTGTTATACAAAATTTTCAATTTTGGATTTTTAAAGAATCCCCAGTCGACTCGGAAAACAGGAAGGTGGCCAACTGACCTGGAAAGAGGAGGCATGGTACAACTCGTCATGCTCAAGCTGTGTACCAAATTTCCAAACAACCCCTTACATGATTGCTACAGATAGCAAATGTCAACTGCCGCATTAAAGTTAAACATTTCCTTTGACAATATAGTCTCATTATTCATGTAGAATTTTTCAAACTCGACACTGATTTTATCGGCATTATCCTTCAAAAATATTTTCCCATCTGATTCCACTTCTAATTTGGGTTAGGTCTTCATTAATGAGAACAGTGTTATAGTTTTCACTTCCTTTCAAGATTCTCTTTTTGGTCATGGGATCTTTCAGACGAACGATAATATGTCGTGATGGCAACGGTCTATTGAACTTGTTTTTTTCTGACAGGGTTGCCGACTCTATAGGAGATCGGACTACATCACCTTCTTGGTATTCAGGGTCAATGCTTTTGAAAATATTTACAACAATGTCAGTAGTGTTTTCAGACCTCGTTTCGTCTATACCACTGACTCTCATCAGTTCCCTGCGCCCATATTGTTCTAGACTATCAATAGCATCTTTAAGTTTGGTGTTTTCAGTAGATAGCTGGTCAATGCGTTTCTCATATGATTGAAGAGCAGATCGTACAGCCTTCTCGACCTCTATTTTTATCGTGTTTAAGAACGATGTTTGGAGTTCTTCTTGTATAACAGTTTTTATTTGTTGAACAATATTTTGTAAGTCTGTTTGGTGTAGAGCAAATGTTGGTGTTGTGGGCGGTGGACAACTATAAAATATGTTTAGTTGGACTGGGTAACCTTATGGTCTTAAATGAACATCCATCTGATGTTGATCTAAAGATGTATGGGTGGTGGTGAGGTCATGGTGCACACTTTTTTGACAAATGTATCACTGTCAGGTGATGGGGTAAGGTAGCTGAACTTACGAGTGCGGTTTTCTGGAATGAAAGCTTACATAGAGAATTATCATTCACTTTGTCACTTTGACTTTCACTGTTTTACTGATTATGTTTACGTTGTTCTGTTTACGTCCTATCAAATGACCTGCATGGGTGAGTAGTTTTCGGTGAGTCCTAGAAGTATTTTTTAAAACATTTTCCATTCACTCCAAACACCAAATAACAGTTTGCGTCACATTTTGAGATGATTTTCACATTTTGCGGTTATTTACTTTCCACAAAGTATGGTCTAAAATGTCATTTTCGTAATGTTTTCACTGAGGGAAAAAAAATGTCCATCTTTTTCCTGAGCATGTCCAGTGGAAGTTTTTTGTAGGTAACTTATAGTGTGTCGAAGTGCTGTGGTCGCTGTGATATGATCGTCAATAATACCCGATTCTGTCGAATGCACGGGAACGAAAGTGTTCGTATTTTTTATTTCGTGCATTAAAACCTCAGGGCAATACTTACGTCACACCACAACGACATTGTTAGCCGCTTTATCGGCGGGAACAAACACGTATCGCCAACCAAGTAAACGGATTTTTGTCTTTATTCGATCAAGGTAAGTATTAATTAGGCTTTCAATCTACAAATGAATTTTGAAAATTGGCCGATTCTGAGTTGAACAATTGTCATAAATTTATTAATAAAATGGTCTAGAGATTTTGAGTCGACCCCTTCTTTCCTGATCCAAGATTTGCAATAAGAGAGAAGGGAAGTTTTGATACAGTTAAGGTAGGAATTCCAATTAATTTTTGTGGGTTGTCTAAACTCTGATCAATTTTTCAAGATTTTTTTTCTAATTTTTCAAGTAATGTTGGTAAATCTATAATGACAGGATAATTGCATGAAAACGCACACGTTATACAATATGTTATGTGTTATAAAAGAAGCAGAGGTACCAATGGGGCATCCGAATGTCAAAGTCCGTAAAGGAAGAGATACAAAACCAGAAAACAGAAACAAGTAAACAAGGACAAGACTTAGTAAAAACAACAACAACAAAAACAACAAAACAGACAACATATAAAACACGGAAACTCAAAAACCACTGAATGTAACTACACGACTCGATTTGTAGTCGTAATAAGAGTGAACTCAGGTGCCCCAGAATGTAAGCAGTTCCTGCCTACTTTAGCACACCCGTCTTGCTGCCAATATCCAATTCAGTGTGTCAAATCTGGTAAAGAAAGACAAAACAAAACCCTTTGACAAACCAAGGCCAGCATCTGTACTCATCTGAGAGAATGAAATCCCATATTTGTCTTAACCTTCTTGAGTGACGTTCGGAACCGAGGAGCTAAAATAACCACGTGTTTACAATTTTTGTTTCAAATGCAACGCTCTGTCAAGGAAATCGATGAAATTCATGCAAGCTCTGGAGTTACGAAACAATTGCGATACGTAAACTCTGTAAGCTTGAGCAGACGGAATGTTGCTACACAAGAAGGGAAAGTTGACAATTGGAAAGTTGAAGTCATCACGTTTGTCATAGACCTTTGTTGAAAGTTTTCCTTGAGAGTCTATGAGAGATGAAGATGAAGATGTAAATATAAAGCAGACGTAATAAAATGCACCGTGTCCTTTATCTCAAGTTCCTGAGAATATATGAGATGTAAAAAGTCACCAAATCACGATCGTCCTGAAGTGATTTTTAGCACACTTGACCCGAATGGTCATGTGAGCTATTACCATCACTTGGCGTCCGTTGTTCGTCCGTTTGCTTTTTTTTCAAGCGTTAACTCTTCTGACACCATAAGTCCTATTGGAACCAAACTTGGTACAGTTGTTTATTGGCATATGTGGTACAAAACCATCGTTTGGATTTTTGATTGGTATAAAACATGGCCACCATAGCTAAAAATAGAACATAGGGGTAAATTGCAGTTTTTTGCTAATAACTCAAAAATGGTAACATATATCAAAATTGTGGCATAGGCTTAAAGTGATCAGCACCCCAAGAAATACCTCTCCTGAATTTTAAAAAATGATACAACCGCTGATGTTGGAGTTTTTGCCCTTTTTCTGGATTTTTTTTCAAAATTTTGCACTTATTTAGCCCTATATCTTGAAACTATACAAGATATTTCAAAAATTCAAATTGCATATGGTTAAGCCCATCAAGATCTACATTTCATATAATGTCAAAGCTGCAGGACCATTCCTTTTAGGAGTTCTTGCCCTTTAAACGTAAAAATTAACCATTTTTCATTTCTTTTCTCCTGAATTTCGAAGATTTACTTGCCCAACACCATAAAACCAACTGCATCTAAACTTGGCACATTTGTTGATTAGCATATATGCTACAATTCTATTGTTCAGATTTTGGATTTGTCAAATAACATGGCTGCCATTGCTAAAAATAGAACATAGGGGACATTGTGTAGTTTTTTGCTAATAACTCAAAAACGGGTCCATATATAAAAAAATTGTGCAAGATACAAAAGTGATCAGCATATCAAGATCTTTTAAAAAAAGATCCAACCGCTGATGTGGGAGTTATTGCCCCTTTTCATAATTTTTCTCCTCAAAAGTTTGCACTTATTTAGCCCTATAGCTTGAAAACTATACAAGAAATTTCAAAAGTTTAAATTGCATACGGTTAAGCACAACAAGGGGTTGCACTAAGTCGTCCTAAGCATACCCCCACTCGGCCATTCAGAAAACAGGAAGTAGATGACCGACTGACCTGGAAAGGGGAGGCACGATACAACTCATCATGCTTAAGCTGTATACCTAATTTGAAATCAATCCCTTCTCTAGAAGCAGAGAAATCTGTTACAAAAAATTGTCTATTTTTGACCCATAAAAAGTCTAAGTCAGCTCAGAAAACAGGAAGTAGATGATGGACTGACCTGGAAAGGGGAGGCACGGTATAACTAATCATACTGAAGCTGTGTACCAAATTTGAAACCAATCCATCTAGTAGAAACCATGAAATCTGTTACGAAAAGTTTTTTTTCACTTTTTTTACCCTAAAAAGTCTAAGTCGGTTCGAAAATCAGGAAGTAGATGATGGACTGACATGGAAAGGAGATGCACGGTATAACTCATCATGCTGAAGCTGTGTACCAAATTTGAAACCAATCTATCCAGTAGAAGCCGAGAAATCTGTTACGAAACATTTCACATTTCAATTTTTTCCCCCTAAAAAAAGTCTAAGTCGGCTTGGAAAACAGGAAGTAGATGATGGACTGACCTGGAAAGGGTAGGCATAGTATAACTCATCATGCTGAAGCTGTGTACCAAATTTGAAACCAATCCATCCAGTAGAAGCAGAGAAATTGAACCGGACGGACAAGGTGATTGCAATATAGCCCCCTCTCTTACGAGTGGGGGTATAATAATATCTTCAAAATATATGTATCTGTGTAGTTCAGGTGAGAGATTCAGGCTCCTGAGAGCGTCTTGTTTGAGTAGTGTACTTATGTATGCCAATTAGATGTGTTCATTGGTCAATGACTCTAAGCATACTAGAAATGCACTTGTAGTGAATGAATACATACGAATTTACAATTCCATTTATTGTACTTTATTGATTTATACTTGGTTATATTAAAATATGTAAATACATTATACACAGGGTTTCCGCTGGCGTGGGCCACTTGGGCCATTGGCCCTATTTTTTTCAATTCTGGCCCCAAAAAAATAATTTTGGCCCAGCAAAGTGGCCCAAAATGTTAGTATCGTATTTTGATCAACAATGTCATGTTCATGTCATTCAAACTGACAACAGATCACTACGAAGCCCTATTGATTTATGACCCAAGCAAACACCGGTTAATTATTAAACTGTCAATTGTTTCAAGGGGTCAAAATAACAGGTGCTTGACCATTGCTGATTTGGATTAATTGATGGAAATCAATCATGAATGAAATATAATTGACCAATCAGGAGTAAGTTTATTTTTATATCAGCTGATTTAAATGGCAACCCACGTGCTCTGACCATGTAGACCAAATGATAAATATTCTTTTGTAAATATCAGAAAAACTGGAAGTTAACATAGATGAGAGGATTTACCTTCATGAAATTATTTTATTAAGAACATCCTGTCATCCAAACACATCCTTTTTCATGCAATGGAGATCAGATGAAAGAACTTTGTTTAAATACATATTTACGATCTCTGTCTCCTCTGTATTTCACTCCTTTTGATAGGAGCACCTCCATAACAGCGGGGTACAGTGGTTTAGTGGAGTTCCAATGATTGATTTGAATCATGTATTTTGTTAAAAAATGTTTTTTTTATATACTATTTTTTTGCCCATTTTAACAAAAACTGAAAATTCTAGAGAGAAAGGAATGAAGCTCTTTGACCCAATTGTCATGTAGGATGTACTGATTCCTCCTTTTAGGGACAACCGGTCACTTATTCTGCTTCTTCAAATGAGAGAAAGAGAGACTCTATGTGTGCTTTTAACTTTCCATGAGAATATAAAACTTGATGAGTTATACTTATTTCTTCTTAATTTGTAATAAAAGGGGGAGAGTGTTATCATTTGTTGTGCCTAAAATTTTAAAGGCAAAGAATCTGTAGTACATTAAAAAAACATTATGACAGTTTTTTAAATCTTAATATGATTAAAAGGGGAAAAATCTATTCAACAAATTTTTAAATATATTTTATTGAACATTATAATAACTGTTGTAATCTGTGTGCTATACATGGTACTGAAAATATAATATTAATAAAGATTCCCGACCAAAACTTTAAAAAAAATATTGGCCCAATGTCATTTATGTTGGCCCAAAAAATACGATTTGGCCCAAGGGATGGCCCAAAGAAAAATACACCCTGAGGAAACCCTGATTATACAGTCCGATTTCCACCGTTGAAAAATTATCTGCCCTATTTTTAGACTCTCCTGTAAAAAGGTTAAAAATAGTATATTAAAAATACATGACGCTAAGGTGAGATGCACTCTTATTTAATGTGCGATTAAAAATCAGGTGTTGGATTAAGCGACTTGTGATTCTAAACATATTAAAGATTCATTATTTTAACACAAACACGTCGTTAAGGCCAAGCGGAACTGATACTCTGTTTTTGTTGAAAAATTCCTGTGTATTTATTTACATGGGTGCCACCTACACATTCGGTTTAGTAATTGCGAATACAAAAAGACATCGAATCAGCTGATTAGAAAAATTCTATTTACACGGGCAGAAAAGTGTAACACTTTTGAATAGTCCGTTGTCAAGTATTTTCAGGGGAATTAATGTTATATTTGACAAAGAATAAGTGGTGCGTTTGATAGGTTTTTATAGAGATGTAACATTACGCATATAAAAACATGGGTATGACATAATTTTGAAATGCAAACTTACTAGCTCCATCTAATTCTATTTCATACATCGTTTATCTTTAAATTGTATCATTCGGATAGGAAAACTTTTGTTGAACGAAAGTAGCATTATTATTCAGTGAAAAGGGGATTCAAAACCGCAAGAATCTCCCGTGTGGATCCGCCATTGCCATTATAATATTAATGCGACTGGATAAAATATTCAATTTTCCTTCAAATTATGAATATGAGGAGGTTAACAAAAACGACCACTGTAACACTGTAAACCTTGAAAACGAAATTTCTTAAGTGCATGAAAGTTTAGAAATTAATGACTTGGAAAAGGGGGGGGGGGGGTACAAAAACCGTCAAATTTGAACAATTATCATACAGTACATTAAAACAAATTAACTTATTTATAATATTACTATACATTATACATAAAAATACATGTTGGAACAAAGAACAAAACCTATAATTATTTGAATCCAATTCACTTTTATTTCATATAAACAGTTTGTGGTGCTACTCACATTGTTTTTGTTTTCTTAACGGGTACTTATCATTCAATTTCTTTATCAATCTTATATAAACAGGTCGGGTTTTCTAGATTTCGCTTGACCTATTAATCAATCAAAATTGCAAAAGATTGACCTTTCAAATGGGGAAAAATGGTAAAACTTTTTCGTCGGTTTGATAGAAAAGTTCCTAACATTAACATGTATTCTTTAACTTCCTCGCTCATATTTCTCAAATACCAAATATAATTGGTTTTAAACGTTAGTTTGTTTAACATAGGTATATTCTCCTTATAAAGTAATGTTATGTTCTACTTATTGACTTCAATTTTATAAAAGTGTATTGGTCAATGGACAAACAAAAAAATAAACATGGTCACAAAATCTCCCTACTTGTCAAAGCTGTTTGGGTGAAAAAGTGTTTCTTTAATTTGTTTATTTTTAATATGACATTAATACAAATACAACAACCAATTTTTTCACCGCTCATTTTAAAGATTTGTTTAGCGAGTCATGTAATATTTAATTTATTCATAAAAAGCACGTGTTGACGATCGTATTTATTTATACACTCTCAAAAACTATTGGTTAAAAGTTTGACGAAAACATTATCCTTAAAAGGTAAAATCTTCGACCTGATAAAACCGGTTCTCTATTATTTTGGATAAAGCGATCAACATGATCAAAGGTCAACAAAACACAAGATTGGTCGTTATTCAATGTCTTTGTATTTTGATTTGTATTTAAGTAGGTCAAATCCTCGTGATTCAAAATAAATTAGATATCCTTTTGATTCTTTCAATGAAAAATGTTTTACTTCTTAAATTCTCATACAAACTTAATGAAACTATTCTTATAAAGTTAACGAAATATATTTTAGTGAAAAGATAGCATTTTTCTTTTGTTACTTTTCACAATGTCAAGGACGGGTGTGTTCGTTGGGTAAAAAGTTATAACACAGGCAATAAAAAAGAACCAACTTTAGAATTACGTATCTCTTCAAATGTTTGAGGTGCCATCATGACTGAATCATCAATTTATAGGAAAATATTTCCTGTGTTATCGGAATTTTTTGTAGATTTTTCCTGTTACGGCCA
Organism: Arcuatula senhousia; assembly: GCA_963971305.1. Taxonomy (NCBI): domain Eukaryota; kingdom Metazoa; phylum Mollusca; class Bivalvia; order Mytilida; family Mytilidae; genus Arcuatula; species Arcuatula senhousia. Next base: position 56,676,273 of record OZ020304.1, read on the forward strand.
AAAAAATGTAACAGCAAATAACAGCACCCCTCATTTGACACAAAAGTTAGAATATTTTTAAACGTTAACCATTTTCGGTCGTAATATATTAGTGGCCCTGCCCCAAAAGCTCGCGAAGATACAAAATCAATATGATAATAGGTGCAACCAAATCTGGGTTTAACCTTAATTGGATCTGGAAAAAATGTCAAAAGACCCTCGGCTGGATCAATAGCTAAGAGGGTCCACTTTTGGATAAAAATCTAATAATTTATTTTAAAAAAATGTATTATCCTTTAAAACGCAAAAATATGGTTTGCGGCCGGGACAACATCATCCATAACTTAATCGATCCTTCAGTGACGTCATATCATTCGACTAGCAGACTGTCAACATAATTGAGTGTGAGTGAGTTAGTGTTTTACGCCCGTGCAACGCTATATAGGTTATTTACAGGCGATGAACATGAAAAGGATGATAAAATGAACATGAAATGATGATGATAAATGAAATATGGGGATGGGGTGGGAAACAAAGGACCGGTACATTTTGAAGAACCACAGGAAAAGGGGAGAGGTGGTTAGGGGCGGAAAATTTAGCCTATGTGGTGCACTACTTGGCGGTCCACAAAGGGGTCTTTATACGTGCATGAAGCGTGGCACTCTTCACACACGTTGGCCCACTATGGTCGGCGGTCAGGGTTTCCGTATTATAGACCTGACAACCCCCGCGGACGAGGGCTACCCTATTCAGCCACCTAGGGTACACACTTGGTCGCTCTGTGGGCTGAGCACTGACCCGACGTCAGAATCCCAAGACCCTTAGTCGCCCCTTACGACAAGCTAGGCTCTGCTGCGGGCCTATTCGCCACCCGGGCCCTGTCAACATAAAGACATCAAAATGTCACCGCTCTTCTGCCAGGTTTTGTTATATTTTTTGTATACCCGTATCTATAATTGCAAAGTACTGGCTGCAAAAGATTGATTTAGAAACCTGGTGGAAAATGACGAAGAATCCAAATGATCATTTAACTTTGTCAGTTTGAGGGACCACATAGGATAAGGATGGATTATGATTTTATTTTCAGATCAGGTAGGACCAAATTATCATATATATGTAGAAAAACAGTTGCTGATCACTTTATTTTAATGAATCTGTGTTATGAAAAGTTCCGAAAATTGATTGACAGAACTTATTAGGGACGATGTGATGATATTTCCCACAATTTTCTGCGCATGACTATGCACTATGGGTAAAAGGTCACTACAGTATCGAATTCTCGCGAGAGAAAGCCATATTTGTGTAAAAACAAAACAACTAGTGTTCGTTCGTTAGATAGTTGTTATTTATTAGGAAAGTTATCGTCATTAACAACAAGAAAAGGTTTTGTTTTGTTACCGTTTGTAAATAAATAAGCGAAAATAAAGGGTGACGCGAGACCCGGTATTTTCGAAAAGGTCCAATGCCTTCCAAATGATGACAGAATTTATTTTCAACCATCGTATTTTGAGTCTCGTGCAATTTGGCAGACTCTGTACATTAGTGAGCTTCGCTTCGCTCGCATAATATTTCGTATGAAAGTCAAGAAATAAGTGTTTATTTCGTAGTTAAGAACAATTTCGTCCAAAAGTGTCGTTTAATAACATTATAAAGGTCTTGACAACAGCGTAAACATTCCAATAGCACTTTTCTACCTCGTTTCATAGAAGAGTTAAATTCTTTTGTTCTCTTTTCGGTGGAAATCGGACTGTATACATGTATAAAAATTAGGGACTTATTTTTGTATAAATGGAACACATTTCTAGATTTCCGGATCGCTATCCGATTTTTTTGATGATTGCCTCGATGAGAGTTCCTAGTTGCGTATAAATACATAAACCATTGAAAAGCTACTTCTCTCTAGTCTTGTCACCGGATAACAGCTATAGAGTTTTAAAGTTTGTCTTGGTTAGTTTTAGTCTTTAATGACTTTTTTAACATTATTTTGGACTTTTCTATGCTTCTGGTGCATTTTATTAGAGCATAAGCAAAATTTCATAACTTTTTGGAGCTATCACCGAATTTGCATTGCATGTTTTTTGACATTGTTTGGTCCGTTTTTAATTGATAAACTTGTAGTGGTTTTTATACCTCTGAGGTTTCTGGGTAGCGAAAAGGTCCACAGCAGCCCAAAGCTTGTCGGTAACAATCCATTAAAGAGAGCTCAGAAATCTGACATTGGGTCAGGACGCTTTGCCCACAAAGCCACCGGGATATGTGCCTCAGAGTGATTATTTTGGACAGTCCTGTCATAATAAATGTTGGAGTCGTCAGGTTATAATTCAGAAACCTGACCACAAGTTGTGCACCGTGTTTGGAAAATACAACGCACCTCGAACCTTAAAGAAACATCCTTCCGGTCTCGATAAGAGTAGGACCCAATGCAGGAGGCTTAATTGCCTGTCCCTACCCATCACTCCTTTTTTCCAGTGGCAGTCAAAACTCTCCTCTCCGATAAACTTTGTGTCCCTAATCAGTTGATTTGTTACTCCAGAGCTTGCGGGAATTACATCGATTTCCTTGGCAGAGCGTCACGTTTGACACAGAAATTGCTGACACGGGGTTATTTTGCTCCACGGTGACTGTCTTCACTCAAGAACATTAACGGTAGACACCATGCATTCGTAGACAAATATGTGATTTCTATCTCTCAAATTAGTGCAGATGTTGGTTTGTCGTAGAAATTTGTTTTATCTTCCTTTACCGGATTTGACACATTGAATTGGAAATTAGCAACACGACGGGTGTGCTATAGCAGACAGGAACCGCTTACTCTTCCGAAGCCCCTGAGTTCACTCTTGTTACGACTTGAATTCATGTTGTTGATTTCTGTTCGGTTGTTTTGTGTTTCTTTGTTCGTATTAACGAGTTTCATCGTTGCCCTTTCGGACTTTTGACACTCGAATGCCCATTTGGTGCCCCTTGCTTCTTTCTCAACTTCACCATTTGAGTTTACTATATCACCCATTTCATGTTTAACTTAAGAAATAATTCATGGCCGCCCGTGGTTTATTGGAGATTTAACCATGGGTGCCCATTATTTTCGTGGATATATCACCCAGAGCGTAGCGAGGGGTAAAATACACGAAAATAATTGGCACCCAAGGTTAAATCGAAAATAGACCACGGCCGGACATGAATTATTTCTATTCTAATACTAGTTTGACAATTTAGTGTTTTCAAAGACCTGTAGTGTACAATGCTACAGAAGCCATTTTGTTATTTTTTGCTACGTTTATGTGCAAATGATCCTTTATGACGTCGACAATTTCAACGTAAAATAATATAATGACGTCGCCATTTCTAGCGCAAAATGAACTGTGACGTCGACCTGTGTTTTATTTGAATTTAAAAATGGCTTGTCGCCATGGTTTCTATTGTTCTTTCCGGGGACCCATATTATTTTCGTGTATTTCACGAAATATCAACGAAAATAATGGGCACCCATGGTTAAATCTCCAATAAACCACGGACGGCCATGAATTATTTCTTAAATATAGCGCGAACTCGCGCTTCTTATGAGTAAAGCAGTAACTGACTAACTAACTAATCTGGTTTTCACTACCGTTTCTTGGGTATACATGTTGTTTGTTTAATTTCCAGTCGACAGCATTTCATTTATAACTAGAACAAATTAAAACACTTATTTATTGTTCAATGATCTTCATATTCATATTGTGTTTGGCATTTTCAATCTTTTGGTAGAGCGCCTCTGATGAGTCTTGAATAGACGTAATGCGCGTCAGGCGTAGTAAAATTTGTTGTCTGGAACTTTGTCGTATTTTTTATTTGAATAGTTTAGACCCACCCAGACACAGCACTCATAACAAAGACCCAAGTATATCATGTATATATCATACGAAAAGCGATAATATACACCAGAAACCAGAAATATAATGAGCCAATAAACGATTAAGAGATGTGCAATAAGTGTACGCAACACAACTTACATAAAGAAACGACAATCTAAATAACAGTCAGCAGTCTTCAACATGACCCGAGGTCGTTGCTACAGTACATAACATTCAAACCAATTCCAACATTATCAACGAAAGACCCATTTTTTTGGACAGAGAATAATCAAAAATAGGACATCTTATGGGACATTAAATGATATCCCGCCACGATATTCATCAAAAGTAAAATATATTTGTATACTATACTGTAAATACTATACATCTATGTAGAGAGTTATCTTTCTTAGATCAGAAAATTTCATTATTTTCAAATTTTGAAAATTTACTAAGTGACAAATTTTCAATAATGTTTTTCTGATTATCCTGAAAATTAGACCTTTTTTAGCTCACATGACCTGTCATCGTTAAGCGTCCGTCGTCCGTCCGTCCGTTAACTTTTCTTCAAAGATCTTCTTCTCTGAAACTACTTTAGGGATTACTTTCAAACTTTGTACACTTGATCTTTAGGATGTCCTCTACCAAGTTTGTGAAATTTGTGAACGCTGACCAACCAACATGGCCGCTGTTGCTAAAATTATACCAGGGGGTCAGACCATAGTTTTTAGCTTATAGCTCAAAAAGTATAAGAGATAGAGAAAATCCGAAGCAACTTTCCTTCTTCAGCATCAAAAGCTCTACAAAACTCTTCTTGAGTCGAAGTTGTAGGACGACTCCTTATAGGAGTTATTTCCCTTTAATCGTCAAAATTGACCATTTTTACAGTTTTTGGGCTTTATCTTTAAAACCGTAAGTGCTAGAGGAAAAGTTAGCATTGCAAAATTGTTCACCTCATTGAGATCTGTGAAAGTGAATTCAGGGTCAAAATTGGCAGATCAACATTTTAAGAGTTATCCCCTTTTAAATCCCCTTTTGACTGTTTCAATCAATTTTAGCTTGTTTTGTAACTTTCTATGTGTGGCGGGGTTAAAACTAGCTTTTTGGACCCAACCTTTCCCCTACTAAAATTTTTGTACAGAGCACAAAATAACACACTCTAAAACAACGAGAGAACCTGAGACAAAAGCACTATCCGAGAACGAGACGTAGAGGAACTCTCATGAGAACACTAACAGTAACTGACAGCTAGCTGAGAAGCAATTACCGACTGATGTATAAACAATTAAATATATCGATTCTAAATTCGATATAACACTTCAAACAATTAATGATTCAGTGTGTATCATCACAAAAACCGACAAATTTGCTGTGATGCTTAAAATAAAACTCAGGCATATACACGTGCGGGTTCCGGGTGGCGAATAGGATCGCAGCAGCGCTAAGCTTGTCGGTAAAAGTCCACTAAAGAGCGCTCAGAAACCTGACATCGGGTCAGGCCGCTTTTCTCACAAAGCGACTGGGATGTGTGCCCCAGGTGGTTGAATGGGGCAGCCCTGACATCGAGAGATGCGGGGTCGTCAGGCGATAATGCGGAAAACCTGACCGCAAACCATAGTGGTGCAACGTATTGAGAAAAATGTCACGTTCCTCGCACGTTAAAGATCCCTGCTGCAGGTCTCGGTAAGAGTAGGACCCGTAGGATCCCCATGCAGGAGGCTAAATTTCCCGTCCCTACCCATTACTCCTTTTTCCAGTGGCAGTCAAAACTATCCTACCCGATTGGCCTTGTGTCCCCATTTCCTCCACTTCATCATCATTTCATGTTCATTGTATCACAACTTTCATGTTCATCTCCCGGATATAGCCGAAATCGTGCTGCTTGGGAGTAAAGCAATAACTAACTAACTAACTAACTCAACGTACATATGACATATGCCAATATACCAAGACGTCACACAAGAGTAGAGGCACCTAGGTTATAGGTTCGTTAATAAGTTGACTGATAGTAAACAACCATCGTTTTTCTCTTTAAGGTGACATCCATTTGATTTTTATTGGGGAAGGGGAAGGACTATGGATATTTTCTTCGTCCTGCATTTTGATTGTCGGAAAAAGCCTCGGGGGGGGGGGGGGGGGGCAACTTCCTATATAATCAATGGTATGGGTGTGCCACATTAAGGTTTTTGTTCAGGCTATAAGGTGTAGAACAGGGTTACAAATTTAGCCAAGTTGTTACTAAAAGGGTCACAAATATATGTTCATCAGCTAAATAACATAGACACGAACTTATAACATTGGAACGCTTCTATTACATGTAGTGGAATTTTTTTTTTTTATCTATTTGAGTTCAAAATGTTCTTCCTCTGTGAATTTTCATTAAAAGGCTAATACATCAAATACATGCATTTATTAATTACATGGATTAATTAAAGCAAATTTGACATGGGCATAACAGGGTATGTATGATATACAATGTTTACTGGTAAAGCAGGGTTATGTTTTTTTCACATTTTCCTCGATGCTAACAGGGTCCGCTTAATAGAAGACCAGCGGCACAGGTATACCTAAAATCATAGGAGGTAGCCCTTCCCCTCCCCGAGGGAAAAGCAAAGCCTGATTTTTTGATTTTTTCACGCTACTTTAAAATTTTCAGGCAAATGCCCTAAGCAGAGTCTAGCTTGTCGTAAGAGGCGACTAAGGGTCTTGAGATTTTGATGTCGGGTCAGTGCTCAGCCCACAGAGCGACCAAGTGAGTACCCTACGTGGCTAATAGGGTGGTCCTCGTCCGCGGGTGTTGTCATGTCTATAATACGGAAACCCTGACCGCTGATCATAGTGGGCCAACGTGTGTGGAAGGTGCCACGCTTCCAGCACGTAAAAGACCCCTTTGTGGACCGCCAAGTGGTGCACCACATAGGCTAAATTTTTCGCCTCTTTCCACCTCTCTCCTTTTTGCTTTGGTTCTTCAAAATTAACCGTTCCTTTGTTTCCCAACCCACCCCCATATTTCATTTATCATCATTCTTTCATGTTCATTTTATCATCCTTTTCATGTTCATCGCCTGTAAATAACCTATATAGCTTTGCACGGGCGTAAAACACCAACTAACTCCCTCACATTTTATTATTTGATTTTAATGCAGTGTATTTCGTATATAAATTTGAAAGAAAATTTTGTCTAGGACATTCCAGGGTAAAATTAAATTCAGCTTCTATCTTATTTAGATTACAATATTGACAAAGTCTCGAGGTACCCATAATGACGCACTTAATTCAAATTCTTTATTTAGCCCATATAGAGGGACCCATTGAGGGCATATAAATCAAGACATACAGACAAACTTTACAATAAACAACAATGGACAAAGATGGATAACTCTATCCTAACTTATGATCTTATCAGTAATAAATATCTACTAAATTATTTGTTAAAATCTTTGTCTTTGTTATGAAATTCAGGTTCTATCTTATTTAGATTACAATATTGACAAAGTCTCACATCTGGGTAATATTTCGGGTCTATTATTTCGATTAACGTTCTTTTTATATCTTTCAGTTTCAATTCTTAAGGAATGGTTACTCATTCTAAATTTGGTTCAAGTTCTTCTTTGTTCAAAATTTATAATATTAAAATTACAAATACCAAAACGCGGGTATAAACGTTTAATTTGGATATGCTATTTATCGAAATTTGAAGAAGTAACCTCTCATCAGTAGCATTTGAATGGTCAAATTCCAAAACTGTTTAAAACGAAAAGTACTCAAAACCAAAACGTTCGAACAAGGAAGCCAAATCCAGTACCGAGGATATCGACCATGTTCATTACAAGGAAAAAAATCTGGTGTTTAAAACAATTGTGAATTTTAAAATCTGATATTTCAGCGACAAATATGTTAGAAATTTTATGGAAAATCGTGTCAGACAAGTCTGACAACCCCTCGGGGACCTCTGGTCCACCAGCAGCGCCCAGTGGTTTCAAAATTACAAATATCAAAACGTGGGTATAAAGATCTATAAACGATTAATTTTGATATGCTATATATCGATATTTCAAGGAGTAACCCCTCATCAGTAGCTTTTGAATCAAAACATTGGAAGGTCAGATAGCTTTCATATCCAAAAGAGGATTTAAATTTAAAGAAAGTGTCAAGTTTCCCAACACCCTCTTGGATGTTTTTGTGTTGTAAATAGCTATTTTTAGTGTTGTTCAAATGATTAGGATATTCTTTTCTCAACTGTTTTTTTAGTAAAGTCTTGAATTTAAGATGACTCAAATTGAGACTTATGGGTAAGTTTTAATCAATCTTTTCACTAAAGAATGGACCTTTTTAGAGTTGACAATCGCAGTTTTTTTTTGTAATTTAAATTTGCCTTAAAAAAGCCTTAAATTGAGACCAAGAGTTTAACAGTTCTTACTAGATATTTTACACTTTTCGTTTGTTGTGAAAAAATCTCATTTAAAGTTAAAGACCATTAGTTTTACTAAGTGTGCTAATAAAATAACGTCTTTTTATCAACCCTTGATGTTTTTGGGCATGAAATATCATATTTGCAGTATTAAACGTCATAATATCTTCGTAATTATTTTTACAGATTATTTTTGAAGGTAACAAAAGCATGGAAAATTGCTGAAAATATAGTACGTGGAGTCGTACACCTCAAAAGTTAAAAAAAAATCCGTTCATTTTTTACTTAGTCGTATATGGAGTGAAAGACAATCATTTCAATGACATATGTCACAGTGACGGCTTAGTTTCCTGAAAAAAAAAACCAGGATGATATCGTGTTTATTTATCAGTATGCATTCACGATGCATCTTTGCAGCATTTTTAAACCACCTCTTAAAATCAGCCGATTTATATTTTGAACATAAGTACTGATATCACGATTGAAACTTTTGAAAATATGAGCGGAAACTAACTGAAATAACATGATAGTTTTGCAATGTCAAAGTGATTTGTGATCTAAGCTTTAACAATAAGGTGTTTTCAGCTTTATTTGTTTGTCTTTCTTTATGTTAATAGATGGTGCCGGGATTCGCTAAAACAACTAGAATACTGACAAAGTCAGAAAGGGCCCCGCGGCAAAATATCTAAGTGTTTTCAAAATCATACGAACTTAAATATAACCACTAAGGCATGTTCCATGGAATGCATATGAAACTACAGAGCTCTATTGTTAATAGCCTTTGAGTTTTATTGTTCACAAAGTCCAATTCTCAAAATCTGTGATTTTCGATAAAAAATGAAGTTTTTTCCAAAAATATTAATCAGATTTGCACGAAATTTTAATATGCACATCATGACATGCCACTTAGCAGCTGTGCAAAGTTTCAGAACTGTATTGTTAACAGTTTTTGAGTTTTAGTGTTCACAAAGTCCAATTCTCAAAATCTGTGATTTTCGATAAAAAATGAAGATTTTTTCCAAAAATATTAATCAGATTTGCACGAAATTTTAATATGAACATCATGACATGCTACTTAGCAGCTGTGCAAAGTTTCAGAACTGTGGTGTTAATAGTTTTTGAGTTTTAGTGTTCACAAGAATTGTTGACGGACGGACAGACGGACAGACGGACGGACGGACGGACAGACGGACAAAGTGAAAACTATAGGGCGTCCGCATCTTCGATGCGGGGCCCTAATAATTGCCACTTTTTTTCAAGGAATATTTCAAAAAAATATCTTAAGAATTGTGTTAGACAGATTGTTTCATTTAGTTTTTAATAGATATATTGTTTGTCATCCTCGAAAACCCAGTGGTTCTTCTCTCGCTTACTCATTCATCACGATGAACGAGTAGGCGAGAGAAGAACCCCTAGTTTTCTGAGGATGATTGTTTGTATAACCAATAAAAATTCAAGACTGGTGTTTTTATTTAGAAAAGACAATTGTACAATTTAGCGGATTAAAATTAGACTTCGATTTTTAATTTTAATTTAATAGTTCTTCCACTCAAAACATGAGACTGTAAAAGAACATATAAATGATAAAGTATCATTTACATATAAAAATATTTTTATTATCATTTCTTGTTCAAGTTAATTTTGAAATTAAAAGTGTACGACTCCACGTCCTGTACGACTCCACGTACAGTTACTATAACATTTTTTTGATATCTATTCAGTATTGATGGTAATTCAGAAATGCAATTGATCTAAGGGTGTGTCATTTTTGGAGTGCGTAATAATATGACCCTTGATTTACTATCAAATGCAATTTAACAGATGTGGAATAAGTGTACACGACACAACCTACAATATAAACAACAATTAAAAAAATGTCCACAATGGAAAAATACCCAGTATCCTTCAATGTGACCAGTGGTCGCTTCTCGCTGTTTTTCAATTGGCCCTCAGTGGCGGATCCAGGGGGGGGGGGGAATCCGGCGGACGGAACCCCCCCTATCCTCCGAAATTTTTTTTGTGGGTTTAGATTTTCAGCAAAATTGGTCTGTAACCCCCCCTTTTGGCCCACAGAACAAGTATGTGGAACCCCCCTTTTGAAATTAAATTTCTGGATCCGCCCCTGGCCCTGGACTAAAACTAAACTACATATGATTATATGTGATTCAAGTCCAATAATAAATTAAAGTGGTCCCGTGCGGGGCCCGGGTGGCGAATATGCCCGCAGCAGAGTCTATCTTGTCGTTAGAGGCGACTAAGGGTCTTTGGATTCTGACGTCGGGTCAGTGCTCAGCCCACAGAGCGACCAATTGTGAACCCTAGGTGGCTGAATAGGGTGGCCCTTGTCCGCGGGGGTTGTCAGGTCTATAATACGGAAACACTGACCGCTGACCATGGTGAATGGAGAGAGCCACGCTTCATGCACGTAAAAGACCCCTTTGTAGTGCACCATATAGGCTAAATTTTCTGCCCTTGTCCGACTCTCCCCTTTTCCTGTGGTTCTTCAAAATTTACCGGTTCGTTGTTACCCACCTTACCCCCATATTTCATTTATCATCATCATTTCATTTTCATCGCCTGTAAAAACCTTAATATATAGCGTTGCACGGGCGTATAACACCAACTAACTCACTCACTCACCCAATCATAAAGTACAATGAAACACCCTCTTCTTGACAAAAAAAAACAACAACAACAACACAATAACAACATAAATTCGACGAAATTCAAACATAAGCTATATTTTTCAAGATCAGATCAAGAACGCACAAACGAACAAAATCATACAAGTGGCAAAGATGCACCAATGGGGCATTCGAGTGTCAAATGTCCAAATGGGCAACGACGAAACCGGTTAACACGAACAAGAAAAGCTTTTCTCTATCTGCTATAGGCCATAAATACTATCTTTTCCCTTTTAGGGACTATAACCCTATAAGGGGTCATCTGACAACTTCAACCTTATTAAGACCTTTGTAGAGCTAAATGAGCTAAACATTTAAGCAAGCAACAGCTTTTCCCTATCTGCAATAGTTTTCATTCTATAGGCCAAAACACTATTTTTCACCTTTAAGGGGCTGTTACCTCTATAACGGGTCATCTGACATCTTCGATCCTATTCAGCTCTTGTAGACCTAAATGAGCTGAACATTGCAGCAAGCAACAGCTTTTCTCTATCTGCAATAGTTTTCATTCTATATATAAGCCAAAAACACTATTTATCGCCTTTAAGTGGCTGTAACTCCTATATATGTAACCCAATCTGACACCTACGACCCTATGAAGACTTTTGTTGATCTAAATGAGCTCAACATTTTAGCAAGCAACGGCTTGTCTCTTTCTGCAATAGTTTTCATTCTATAAGCCAAAACCATGAAAAAAACGCTATTTTCACCTATCTCTTATACTTTTTGATTTACAAGCCAAAAACAGTAGTCTGACCCCCCTGGTCTATATTTAGTAACAGTGGCCATGTTTTTTGACAGATCAAAAATCGAAACACAAGTTTGGTGCAGGACATCCAAGTTTCACCAATTCTTTTAAGTAGTTTCAGAGGAGAAGATTTTTGAAAAAAAATGTTAACGGGTGACAGACGACGGACACCAAGTGATGGTAATAGCTCACCTGGACCGGTGAGCTAAAAAACCGGCTTTTCTTTCCTTATTTATTTCTGGGATTGAATACATCCTTTCAGTCATTTTGTTTTTTGTTTGTCTTTGCAACTGACTGAGTTTTCTTCATGATCTTAATATTATTTGTAACTTTTTTCCTTTTGTTTTGTTCTGGTTTTATTTCAATACTTGATTTATTACATTTTTTTTGGACGGGTGAAGATGGCTTTACATTGTTTTTGGCCTATAATTGTCGATATAGAAAAGCTGTTGCTTGCTCAAATGTTCAGCTCATTAAGCTCTACAAAAGTCTCCATAGGGCCAAAGATGTCACATGACCCCTAATAGAGGTTACAGCCCCCTTAAGGCGAAAATAGTGTTTTTGACTATAGAATGAAAACTATTGCAGATAGAGTAAAGCTGTTGCTTGCATAAACATTCAGTTCATTAAGCTCTACAAAAGTCTTCATAGGCTTGAAGTTGGCAGATGATTCCTTTAAGGGTTTACGACCTTTAAAGGTGAAAAATAGTGTTTTTTTTTGCTTAAAAAATGAAAACTATCGCTGATAGAGAAAAGCTTTTTCCTGCTTTAACATTCAGCTCATTTATCTTTACAAAAAGACTCCACAATTTTACATCAAGACCAGGTGAGTGATTCAGGCTCCTTGGATCCTCTTGTTTCCACATGTTATAACCCTGATTTTGGATCTTCTTTCGTGATTATGATGCCATTTTCCGATGTAGTCGAATGACATTTAAATTCAAGTCTAGAGAGCACGGGATTGTCATGCGTATTTTGAGAGTACAGTATGTAGGCATTTAAAAGAATTCGTTGAAATATGTGAATAATCATCTTTTTCCAAACTTTATGGCCCTGTCACACTATAACGTTTTAGCCAACGTGTGCCGACGTTTTAGAATATATTTTCAACACGTTGGTGTGCGTTGCGTAAGTTTTGTACACGTTATGAACACGCTACAAACACGTTAGCGAACGTCAGCGTGCGTTGGTGATCGCCGAGTGCGTCGCAAATTTTTCAACATGCTTAAAATTTCCGACGTTCACCAACGTGTTAGAAATAAATTATTCGAACGCTAGGCATAAGTTAGAAGGACGTTATACACACGCTGATGTACGCTATGTGGTCGTTGTGCGCACGTTGAAATGCGTTTGACGAACGCTAAGCTAAATGGAAACGAACGTGTCTGGCGATAATGCAGCGCACGTATAGCGTCAGTCTAACGACCAAGAAACCTATTCAACGTGTTTAAAACGTGTACAGAGCGCACAGAGCGTCAATGTAACGAACGAGTAGCGTATCAACCCCAGAATTTTATAAGTTAGATTGAATTACAAGGGGGAAAGTCAATTTCAAAAGCTTCAAATACTAATTCAAACCTGAGAAAAATATATATTTACAAAAAATAATGAACAAAGCCATACAAATCATGAATATAACAAAGATAACTTTAAATAGATGGTCTGGAATTGAAAGTAATTCTTGCAAATTGTAATACACCTGTCGTGTTTTCGGTGGACATTTTTTTTTGGTAGAAAAATACTCAAATACAACTAGTAACGACAGTCTAACTTCAATACTCGTTTGAAATAATGTGTATTTTAAATATTCAATAAGCACACGCGTTTTCCTCTATTAAGGACATCTCTGTCATGCTGTCTGCGATCATTTAGGATAAGTCAAGTGCTATAAAAAAGATGCTAGACAAAATCTACAGACCGGTATTTCTTACATGTACATGTATATACTCATTTGAGATTTTGAGAGTTTGTTAACAAGCGCATGCATTCCTCTCTGTATATTTTTGACATATCAAAATATAAAATCTACACTATATTTTATTCTTATATACTGAGTGTAAAAATCATCACAATTGGTTAAAAAACGGCTTTAGAATAATATTTTTATAACGAAACTAAATTTCTATAATTATTAATTAATTCAGGGATACATTTAAGCCAGATAATAGATCTATTTGGCTTATTATGAAATAATACTAAAGAAATTAACAGAAATCTTAGGTCTCCCCACCGATAGAAAAAAAATTAAGTTAGACTAACGCTATGAATGCGTTCTGCAGTCGTCACACATGCGCTAGGCAAACGTCAAGTACGCCAGACAAACGCTATAGATAAGTTTTGAATAAGTTTGTCGTGCGTTGCAGGTAGTTAGTCTGACGCTCTGTGGTCGTTCACCGAGATATTTTTTGAAACTTTTTACAGCGACTGCCAACGTGTTCCAACGTTTTAGAAAATTATTCGAACGTTCGGCACACGTTGGCTAAAACCTTATAGTGTGACAGGGCCATTACTTTTTCGTCTGTTGTCATTGTAAGAAGCCATTTATTAATCTGAAAGATCCACACCATACATAAATCTATTGTAAGCGTTTACTAATAATGGCTTCTTGTTAATTGCCCTACACGCTGGGTAAAAAGCACTGAGAAGGCGAACTGGTTTTCGTGTAGGTTTCTCTTTGTAGACATACGTTAATATTTCACCTTTTCTTGTCCTTGATTAAGTTTTCTATTTTATATCATGTAAGGCGTTCGTCTCTGATTGTTCCTGTGTAAAAAGTGTTATGGTTGTACAGGGATGTTGCCAGGTTCAATGAAGTAAAGTAATATTGTTAGCGAAAACATGATACCGTTTACCAAGAAGTTTTGCACCAGATAATAATATTTGAACATCATTGGAAGGTTGTGACAGACCTGCAGGAACAAGTGGTTCAAATTTCTTCCCGAGGTAGATGTGCATCTGAAGAACATATCCTGTTACTGCTTCACAAGGCATCCAAAACTCCAGATTTAGATTTTTTGCTCGGAATATATTGAATCATCGATGACCTACCTTTTATTCCGACCAAAGACTCATCTATCGTAGGTTCTTGTCGTGGTTTATAATAGTACATAAACTTCCTGTTTACAAAATCTATTAGCGGTTGAATTTGCGCGGCAGGGATCACTGTCTCCTATCTACTCCGACTCCGAATGTTTGGAATTAACTTCCGGTGGAGATGATGGATCATTTTATCTCACACAACAGGTAAGAAATCTTTATTTTTCTGTTTCATACTTGTTGTTATGCTTACAAAAAGGTTCAGAAATAATCTGTGTATGATATTCTTCAAACCTAGTATATAAAGGTTTGTTCTGCTTGGTTATTTATTAAATAAATCATGCTCGAATCTCTGTTTTGATCAAATTGTCTTAACTTTTCATCACAACAAAAGCGACTTATTCTTTACGATGCCATCAATCTGTAGAAAAATTGTATTGTGTGGATATATAGATCTATATGTCATCCATATTACATCAATTCACAACACATTAATGTTCGTTTTTGATTATTTCTACATTTCTAATGCATTAGGGTGCGATTGAGGTGTACGTGTTAGGAACAACCAATAGTTTAATTAGTGTACGGTTTGGATAATTTTTTATACCACAAAGTGTACGGTTTTTATTCTTCTTAAATAATTTTTTGAATCATTTTTCGAATTGAAACAAGCATCTGTTTAATTCAATTATTTTAAAAACTTTTTCAGATGGAGTCTGCTAAATTTATGTGCAACTTTTGCGAAGAAACAAGCGATACTTTTGAAAGTATTTTGTCACATGCTTGTGATAGCCACCCTCATCAAACATTGAAATTAAAATCCTTAGAACTGAATATTGAGACTGGCAGAATTGGATACAGGACTCATAATTTTGGAATCATTCCGTCAGACATTAGTAAGAGAGGTCAAAAGATAATAGAGAAGAACAATGAACCGGGAAATCTTGCTATCAGGGTTATAACTACAAACAGAGGTACGGGTGTTTCAGACAGTTATATTTTAAAGAGCCCTTTGGCAAAAAAGTCAAAACCACTGTACAAAGATGATTATGGAAATGGTAATAAAAGCGACATTCAATATGAAAATATGGAAACAGATAAAGATGACAATGAAGTCGCTTGTGGTGATCTTAAAAATGAATGCATTGACCTGATCCCAGAAACCATTGAAAATTTGAAAAAGCATGGACACTACCATTTATGGAAAAAGTTCAACGAGTTAGTTGCGGAGAACAAATTTCCCATGGATAACATAGCGTACCTTCTGTTTTTGGACATTGTTAAATGGTACAGTAACGAAAATACGGTTACAATGAGGTATGACGAGACTGTAAGTCGGTTTTGGAGAATAGGCTACAAGTTATTTCATGGGAAGTTTCTTAGATTCATGAGTGGACCGAAGAACCAAGGAGCTCTAATTAGTGGAGAAGCTTTAAAGGGAAACTTTTCACCTCAAACTTCCAAAATTAACTTTGCAGTGCCACGACAAAAGGTTACTGAATCAATGTCGTCCGTTCTTCCCGCCAAAGAAATTCAACCTGGGATCATCGAGCATTTACTTACTAAATTTGCAGAAAAGTCTAAACCAGAAGAAACCTTTAAAATTTGTCTTGACGGGAAAAAGATAAATTCAAGTGTAACAGGAGTTTTAGGAAATGTAGACTTGTTTGGGTTCGAATCATCGCCAACATTAGTCGAGAAAAAGAAAAGATTAGAAGATGAGATTGTTATGGTCAATGAAATAAATCGCAAAATAGATAGCCTGCAATTAGATACACCACTATGCACACTTCTCCCATCAATAGCTGAACCAATATGCAGATCTTTGCAAATCCTAATTGGGAAATTATCTTGTCGACTTAAAGACTTTAGACAACTAAAAGCAACAAGAGAAGCTTCTTTAAACAAGTTCAAGCAACTTGCTGGCAAGGATTGGAAAAAGTCAAGCATGTGCAATGTCATAAGTGCAATATCCACACAGATTTATGATATTCAAATAACAATTAAGGAATTACTTAATTTAATTGATAAGCTCGGATATGCTTGTTCGATCCTTAATAAAAATGATAAAAACTTTTCTCAGACATCAATTGTTGATTTAAAAACGCAGGTCAATTACATTCATCTAAATGAGATCCAAGACCACCGCTTTTCTGTTAATGACAGCAGGCTTCTGAAACAGCGAACTGATCAATGGTTCGAGTTACGAAAACAAGCGGTAGTAACTGGAAGTACTTTCTTATTGACAACATATTTGTTCAGTTTGGTGGACGTGTTTTTCAGCAAACAATAGGGATTCCAATGGGCACTAATTGTGCACCTTTGCTTGCTGATTTGTTTCTTCATTCATATGAAGCAGACTTCTTGCAATCTCTTCTAGACAAAAAAGACCGTAGACTAGCTCTCTCTTTCAACCTCACGTTCCGTTATATTGATGATGTCCTTTCACTAAACAATTCTCGATTTGGTGACTTTCTTCATCTCATATATCCACAGGAGCTTGAGATAAAGGACACAACGGATTCTAGGAAGTCTGCTTCATATTTAGATCTACATCTCGAAATTGACTCTCAAGGAAGACTTTCAACAAGGCTCTATGACAAACGTGATGACTTCAACTTTCCAATCGTCAACTTCCCCTTCTTGTGTAGCAATATTCCGTCAGCTCCAGCTTATGGAGTTTACGTATCTCAATTGATTCGTTACTCCAGAGCGTGCGGGACTTACATCGATTTCCTTAGCAGAGCGACACGTCTGACGCAAAAATTGCTCACACAGGGTTATGTTGCTCCTAGGTTGCTGTCTTCACTCAAGAAATTTTACGGAAGACATCATGCACTTATAGACAAATATGGGATTTCGATCTCTCAGATGAGTGCAGATTTTGGTTTGTCATAGGGTGTTGTTTTGTCTTCCTTTACTGGATTTGACACGCTGAATGGACTATTGGCAACGCGACGGGTGTGCTATAGCAAGCAGGAACTGCTTACTCTTCCGGAGCACCTGAGTTCACTCTTGTTTCGACTGGAGTTCGCGTTGTTGATTGATATTCAGTTGTTTTGTGTTTCCATGTTTTAAGTGTTGTCTGTTTTTGTCCCGTTCTTGTTTGTGTTTACTGGTTTAGTCTCTGCCCTTTCGGACTTTTGACATTCGGATACCCCATTGGTACCTCTGCTTCTTTCTCTAAATTCATCGTTAGGACTGGAAACCCTTAAAAAACAACAAGAACACTTTGATCAAATCAGATTTGGAAAAGAAAAGCCTCTCCATCAGCAGAAACTCTAGAGAAAATGAAACATGGAACTGACAACGAAATTAATGCTATTGCCTCGTTAACAGGAAAAATTCTTCCCGTGTTTTATCCAAATCTTTCCTATGTATTAAAGTTGACGTTGGTGATTTGAAAATGATCGTTAGCCCCGACGGCAGTTGCAAAGATAGATCAACCCACGAAACAAAGATGGCAATAGAAATAAAATGTCCAGCCCCAACAGGTGACATGTACAAGTTACCTGTCTTTTACGCCATATCAAGGTATTATGTACCCCAAATATTGTCTGAAATGTACTCTCTTCAAAGTGATGAACTTCTTTTCATTAGTTATTCGCATGAGTCAACAACTGTTATTAAAGCTACCTTCTGTCAAACCTTATGGCAAGCAATGGGTAATGAATTAGAAGAAATATATAGAAGCGATGCTAGTCGACCAAAAAAGAAGTCACCACAGATTTCAGTTTTGAAATCTATGATTGATAATTACTTGGAAACTAAGGTCGAGTTCATTGCGGAGATATCTTCTGTCAAAGCACGCCAATGTGAAGGAAGAGTAAGTTTGATCAATGACCCTTTCTACATGTGTTCATGCAGCAGAACAAGCGACCAGTTTTGTTTTTGACACTACAATAGCTTCTTTGAAACAAGTGAGTTTCTCGGATTCATGATATCAAACCTAGATCGAAACTTCACCGATGACAGTCTTCACTCTGTTCCGATAGCGTTTGGACTTAAAGGATATAGTTTACCAACATCAACATTGCGAAAGATGCTCGAATACGTTCTTTTGAGATGTGCTGAAAAGGGTCTTTATGCTCCAGTTGTAAGTTTTGATGGACAATGGTACCGAATTGTTGTTAGAGATAGAAATGAATTGCCTCTCACTTTATTTCAATTGCAGAAAGACGTGTACACAGAAGTCATGAAAATGTCACCAGGACAACTTTTGAGTTACTTCATCACACGGAATGTGCTTCAATGCGAGAGTGTACAAGAAATGAAAAGTCTTGTTGAAATATCAAAGCCACTGACAGCCATCATTATTGGAAAGAAATTTTCATGTGGAAGTATTAATATAAGTACAAAGATTATAAACATGATAAAAACATGGAATGAATCGAAGAAAAAGGTAAAAGATAGAAACGCTAACCCACAGGCACAAGATAACGATTCAGTTAATGACAATACAGACATACTGTCTTCTTTACCAAATGAAATCGTAGATGAACTTCAGGAGGAAACCACTCATGACATTATGAATATCGAAACAGTTAGTCGAGACGACAAAGCAAAGACGAACACGGTGGAAAAAGAAAATGTGCTCAATATAGCAGACGCTTTGCGAATTGCAGAAGAGAGTGAACTTAACATAGCTGTACCATCTGTGCTTGATCAACAAGTTGGACAGGCTAGAATTCTTTCTGATGAAGATATTCTGAAGATGCTAGAATCTGTTAAACTGGGAACAAAATCCAAGAAAAACTGGAATATAAGTGTTAAGGAGTTTTTACTCAAGTTTTGTGACGCAAAAACAATGGATAAATCGTTTACAAAATACGAACTGTTAGATTCACTCAATCCTGTTCTTGGAAAACTAGCAGCAAATGGTAAAAAAATATCAGTATCGTCTTCTAAAAAAACAATCATAGACAAACTGTCTGAGGTTTTACATGTTTTAGGAGATGGATCACTGCTTCCTGACACTGCAGTAAGAAAGAAATCGCCTAAGTCATTGATTCATTTAGCCAGAGTTGCAACTTCAAGACTGCCTAAGGTAGTAAGACACAGTTCGGTTTTGTTTACAAGTTAGTTTCGGAGAGTGACATCCTAGAATTTCTAAAGTAAAATACAAATTTCGAATTTAAGTAGCTATAAATTAAGAATGCCTTATAATTTAGTAACGAAAGTGTGCTCAATTGATAGGGAATCTTTCAGAGGTAATATTTTTGACAAAGTATAAAAATATTCGAAAAAACGGAAGTTTAGCGTCCCTTTTCCGGCATGGTGTCATTTTTATTTTACCGATCTTTTGAACGTTTTTATTAATGCTTGTTTTTAAGGTAAAAAATGCGACGTCATTTCTTGAAAAAATAAGCCGGTCGATGTATAGGTTTTTTACTTTTAATAAACAGCCAGGTTTATGTACTTTCAGAGCATGTATAGCACTATAGAGGATTTAGTGCAGGTTTGAGTCTAATCTAGGCTTGAATTATGGTTAAAAATGTGTAAATTTTAGTGTTTTTGCATGTATAATTTGTTTTCGGAGTTATCGGGTTGTAATGAAAAGATCTTATTTTTGTAAGTAACAACTAACTGGAAGATAATCTATGGAATGTAAGGAATTCAACGATGTATGATAAGTGTTTATAAGGTTAAATATAGTTTTAGAATAGTTATTGGAAGAAGCATATGTGCTGCAAAGCTATGAACGTTTCTGACGTTTCATCTAGAAGTGTGTTTTACTACCATTAACGTAATTGTCAACAATTATACTAGCATTGAACTCGAACTAAATACCCATGTTAATTGGTGGAATTAAAGCTATATCAATATACAACAGATTAGTTTTTAAAAAAATTAGAAAATATTAGTTGTCTTGGAAAAAAGGCCATAGCAACCAAAACAGCATATTTTAAATATTTCGAGCGAAAACGTTACGTAACGTTTTGCCAACTTTTCAGCTACATCATTCTGTTTTTATAAAGGTGAAAACGACCAAATGGACAAAATCTCTTTAAAATAAAGTTAATGTATGGATACTTATTAATTTGCTGAACTTTTTCGACAAAACTCCGTATTTTTATGCAAAATGTGACGATTTTGTCTCTTAGGAACACGATATTCAAAATTGTCGTACTTGGTCTTTACTTTGCAAACTGTGTTAATTTGATAGGTAAAATCTCCCCGGACTTTACAATAATCAATTAAAAGGTAAATTTCAATTATTTTATAAATAAATAACAAAAATGTGTAAAAATGTTGATTTTCATCTAAGAAACAAAAAGACACCATGATATGATATACTTTTAAAAAAATATTGCAAAACTACGGTCAAAAGTGAAAATAGGGTTCCAACTTTGACTGGCCATAACTTGGCTTATATATGACCTAAAATAAATTGCCAAATATCATTTTGTTCCAAATATAATCAAGTTTTGAAATATACAAAACACTTACAAACATAAAAAATTGTTTATCTATTAAGGTAGTAAGACACAGTTCGGTTTTGTTTACAAGTTAGTTTCGGAGAGTGACATCCTAGAATTTCTAAAGTAAAATACAAATTTCGAATTTAAGTAGCTATAAATTAAGAATGCCTTATAATTTAGTAACGAAAGTGTGCTCAATTGATAGGGAATCTTTCAGAGGTAATATTTTTGACAAAGTATAAAAATATTCGAAAAAACGGAAGTTTAGCGTCCCTTTTCCGGCATGGTGTCATTTTTATTTTACCGATCTTTTGAACGTTTTTATTAATGCTTGTTTTTAAGGTAAAAAATGCGACGTCATTTCTTGAAAAAATAAGCCGGTCGATGTATAGGTTTTTTACTTTTAATAAACAGCCAGGTTTATGTACTTTCAGAGCATGTATAGCACTATAGAGGATTTAGTGCAGGTTTGAGTCTAATCTAGGCTTGAATTATGGTAAAAATGTGTAAATTTTAGTGTTTTTGCATGTATAATTTGTTTTCGGAGTTATCAGGTTGTAATGAAAAGATCTTATTTTTGTAAGTAACAACTAACTGGAAGATAATCTATGGAATGTAAGGAATTCAACGATGTATGATAAGTGTTTATAAGGTTAAATATAGTTTTAGAATAGTTATTGGAAGAAGCATATGTGCTGCAAAGCTATGAACGTTTCTGACGTTTCATCTAGAAGTGTGTTTTACTACCTAAAGTAATTCTCGGTTCCATTTATGCTGAGCAGGTATACGAAGACAAATTGAAGGATTGGTATCATAGAAATCCATTTGGATCTTTTGTGAACATTGAGAGCTTGGAGAATAGGGGAACATGGTATTCTATGCCAGAATACAATAGCGTTACAGGGAACTATCTGTTTATGGTTTTAGA
Organism: Arcuatula senhousia; assembly: GCA_963971305.1. Classification (NCBI taxonomy): domain Eukaryota; kingdom Metazoa; phylum Mollusca; class Bivalvia; order Mytilida; family Mytilidae; genus Arcuatula; species Arcuatula senhousia. The sequence continues at coordinate 56,698,311 of OZ020304.1, forward strand.
CACATACCACCAGCTTTGTGGCTTACGACGTTTAGTTTGTCAAAAAGGAATTCCCTCAAAAGGAATAAAAAGAAGCTCATTCATCGAAATAGCCGAGAATTGTAAAACTAATAAATGTGGATTGAATCTGGCAATGGTTGACGATTTGATAGACAAACAGAGTGCTGAGTTCGCATGTGCTACCTTTAGTGACAAGGTTTCAACAGCTCTAGATGATATAGGGGCACACAAAGAGGCTAGATTTTGCAGGTTAGTTAACAACTGGTATAGAGCAGAAGACCAACCCGGAATACCAGCTAAACAAAGATGTCAATATAGACTAGATTTCAAAGAGTGGCTACTAGACGGTGTATCTTTTTCTCAATTCCCTCCATATGGAAGCTATGTGAATGACATTCCGATAGTACTGTTTGAGGGGTTGTTAACCAATATCGAAAGAAAGATACAGCTTTTCACCTTTACCAAGTCTTGCTCATATAATGTTAGATCAGTTGGCAGCCTAGACATCGAGAACTTTTTTGGGACTTTTCAAGATCTCGACCCTAAAGGAACTGGTGTTTTGAATCCAGATGACATACCAACTGCCATCAGCATTGCCGCTGAATTAATGGATGCAAAACTTGATGCCAACAGGTAAAAAAAAATCAATTTAATAGTCAAATCTCCCATTTCAATGTAAATCACATATTTTAAACATAAATGGTTATTATTAAAGGCATATATTGTTTATTTTGATACATTTTACAGTCAGTGTCACTCGTTGCTCGCTGTGGTCTATTTGCTTGCAAAAATGGAAACTAAAAATATTAAAATGAATGCCAAGAAAAGGTACAAAACCCCATTTTCGTTTGGTGAGGGGTGGATCCAAGATTTTAGGTTAAAAAAGGGGGGCGTAAATATTATTTAGTTGAAAATTTGGCCGAGTGGGGAGAGGCCCGAATCTTTTTTTAAAATGTTTTTTTACGTTGATTTTATTCAAAAAACATAATTTTTGCCAATTTTAGGGAGGGCGTACGCCGGGTCCGCCCCCCCCCTTAAATTCGCGACTGTTTTTTTTTTTTTACATGTATACCGGTATTACAAAATGCTCGGTGCTAAATTTGGCTTCCTTGTTCGAACGTTTTGGTTTTGATTACTTTTCGTTTTCAATAGTTTTGGTTTTCGATCTTCTAATGTTTTGATTCAAATGCTACTAAAGAGAGATCACTCCTTGAAATATCGATATATAGCATATCAAAATTAACCGTTTATACCCGTTTTGGTAATTGTATGCATAATTAAAAACATGCATTTACCTTTAATTGATTTGTTAACAGTTTTGTTTTGATTGTTCATTGTAAATTTTTCAACTTGTCTTCGTGGAATGTGTATTTAGACCTTTAACCTGTTTCTGATCCTTTTATAAATCATTTGTCATACAGTTTTTGTACGTAATCTCTCATTATAACAAGTGCATTACGTAAACCGAAATTTTTATTGATTCTTATCACATCTTATATTTGATCATTTTTGCAGAGGATTCTTCTTGAACACAACTGCCTCAAAGATATATCCTACTAAGCCATTAGACGTGATTCCTAATGCTGCGGATGTACCGTCGGCTAGTGTTGTGGATGCTGAATCAATGGACATATGGAGAGATCTAACAGTGATTTCACCAAAGTAATACTATACCTGCTTAATTTAGATAGTTTTCCGCACGATCAAATGCATTTGATATATTTCTGTTCAGCTAAATCTATTCAATATTGCCGGCATAGAACAAAGCAGCAACAATCAATATGTACACAGGACAAGGAAAAATTGATACAAGTGACACTCGAAACTTCTTACCAAAGTCAAATGCTCACGAGACAGATTTCCTTTAAGTCTAAAAATGTAATCATTTGCAGCGTTTTAGCTACAGTCTACATCATTTTTGTCAGTATAGCAAAATCCTCAAAAGTAACAAAAATGTATGTCTGTCCGTCCGTCTGTCCACATACCTCGTAAGCGCAACTCCTCCTAAACCCCTCGGTTGATTTTGCTAAAACTTTATATGAAGGATGTATACCATATATAAATGCGCATGAAGGATTTTCGTTGCTGTTAAATGTCATTTAAGGGAGATAATTAGACTTAGACTTTTTAAAAGCGTGGGTATCCTTCGTGACTCCTTGTTGTTTTTGTTTTGAATTACAGTAACATGATCAATTAAAAATACACTTAAATTTCAGGGATCACCCTTTTGACTTTGAGTCAAGATGCAGAGGAAAACAGAAGAGGAAATCTTCGGGTGTATCCCTACCTATGGCACCAGCGCGTGGCTGTCAACCAGTAAGACAGTTCCATCGTAGAGATGAATCGAAAATACTACCCCACGTAAGAAGAGGATTGAAGCTGGAAGACATTGAATGTACTAAATAAATCTCAATCTACCAATTCTAAACCGTTAGATATTGTATTAAATATTACAAAAATTACTGTATTAAATACGTAGTTGTATATAAAATTCGTATAGTCTATTGCTTCAATTATTATATGATTTTATTCTGAGGTGGAAGTTGCAGAGAGTTACGAACGATGCACTCGAATATCAAGATATATGTAGGGACAAAACCAGTAAACATATAAAACCAATTTACATACATGGTTCCTACCGTTTTCCAGATAAAATTTCATGGTCTTTTGTTTAGTTTTTCCAGGTTGTTTTTGTAATTTTCAAGACCATTTATTGTCTTACATTTCACGTACTTTTTTAACTTAAATTTCTTTTCTGTGACTAGTGACATTATTTTGACACACTACAGACACAGTCGTACATCAAATATTCGTTCAAGCCAAACTTCAAGGTCATTTTCAGGTTTAAGGTACATATTGTGATTTTCAAGTACTTTTCGCAACCTTGAAAAATATATAACTAGAATGGTGGTCTTCCATGGAAGACATATGTCGCCTGCGTCTTTAAAAGTATCGGTAAACAGGAAGCAGATTTGTCACAGGCATAAAATCACTTTAAACCTTATAGTACTATAGGACAAAGCTACACACCAAATTTCAAGAAGCTGAGCCATGTAGTTGCTGAGAAAACTGTCACGAAAATTTTCTACAAGTCCAATATATGCAAAAACTTTAAGTTCTCGATAAACAGGAAGTAGAAGTTTTTTGGCATAAAATCGCTTTACACCTTGTAGTACTATAGGACAAAGCTACACACCAAATTTCAAGAGGCTGAGCCATGTAGTTCCTGAGAAAACTGTGACGAAAATTTTCTATATGTCCAATATATGCAAAAACTTTAAGTTCTCGGTAAACAGGAAGTAGAAGTTTTTTTGGCATAAAATCGCTTTACACCTTATAGTACTATAGGACAAAGCTACACACCAAATTTCAAGAGGCTGAGCCATGTAGTTCCTGAGAAAACTGTGACGAAAGTTTTTGTGACGCCGCAGGACGACGCAGGACGCAAGACGACAGATAGTGCCAAAGTGACTCCTATATGTCGCTTTGCAACACGTTGCAGACGACATAATAAATATTTTAAGTCGCGTGTGACCCCTGTAAACCAATTGATTGACATGTAGCAAGCGAAATCCGGTGAACGGTATTAAGTGGTTGGTGTTTACATTGCAATTTTCACACATGTGGTTGGTTTTCTCATTGGTCAATACAGTGTGTCAAAAAATCCAGTAAAGGAAATCAAAACTAAATCCTATGACAAACCAACATCTGAGTTCATCTGAGATATATAGAAATGCCATATTTGTCTATGAGCTAGTGATATATCATCGATAGTTTCAAGCAAAACAAAACAAGAATCACCATAACCCTTTGGTCAAGCATGAGTATGTGTTGAGTCTTGCGCGTCAAGTGTAGCAACATATTTTGTTGTTATGTTTCCACAAGATTTGGAATAATGATAGACGTCATATAGAGATTTGAAACAGTGTACGTGACAAAACAAACAGAAGTTTAAAAACACAATGGAAAATAGCCAACAGTCTTCATCATAACCAGAGCTCACTACTCGTTGTCCTGCACAGGACCAAGACTTGAAGATAATGATGATAATATTATATCACAGGTGGAGTTCGTGAACCTGTTTAACGATTAAAATTAACCAAAACATTATGTCTGTTTAGAACTGTGCATATATGAAAAAAAAAACATGTTTAGCTCAAAGACATCAAAAAGTTTTTTTTTTAATATCAAACATAACATGTGCATAATCACATACAGCACTTATAAAAAATAAAAACAGTATTTACATATACCACGTTAACAAAATTCATATAAAATCCTCTACTGGTAAAAAAGACAAATAAAACAAATTAAAACAAAAAAGTCCGAGTCCTTTATTCCAACAAGGAACCGCTATTCATCATATGCTTCTTACTCAATAAGTGTTTGGAAAGGCTGGAACTCCAAGCAAAGCTTGTGTTACATTTCAGGCACCTATATGGTCTTGCGCCATCGTGCTTTCCCTTTAAATGGTCTTCTAAGATGTCCTTTCTAGTAAATGTGGTGCCACAAAGATCACAGATGTGTGATTTTGACTTTTCCGTAGACTTCGCATAGCACCTCTTCTGATGCCTTATCAAGGCCGACTTGAAGTAAAATTTAGATGGGCATTGTGTACATTTAAAAGCCTTTATCTTGTTATGGGAGTTGACATGGCCTTCGTAGTGGCCCTTGTTCGCAAAGGTTTGATTGCAAATTTGGCAGCAATACTTGGAGTTGTTAGAGTGAGTCTCGCTATGCTTTGTCAGACCGCTTTTTGTCTGAAAACCCCTCCCACACATTTCACATATATGGTTGACCGATACGGGATTGTTCACATCATTGTTGTTGGTATCAACACTGGCATTAGGGGTCGGTACCTCATGATCATCTGGCAACTCATGAAAGGATTCATTTATAGCTGAAATGCTGATATCCATTCTGCAAAAAAGAGGAAAAGTTATAAATGAAAAAGACCTTAAGTAAGATATTACTTTTAGTTAAAATTCCAAGGTTTGCACTTCCATGCCTGTCCATGACTAATACAAAACTACAAATTTCCGAACGTGGGGGAATCTGATTGTGGCAGCAGTAAAAAATAAGTGGTAACTGATACATATCATAACGTGTTGTTTAAGGTCAATCCATAAAACAATCAGTTTGTCGGATCATTTGAAGCGCACGAATAATTTACAATGCAATATGATTTTTATTCTTCACAAGACATCGGTATTTTACATTTAACTGACGGTCATTGAAAAGTGCATGAACTGAAAAAAAAAACGTGTGGCAAAAAAGATCAAAATGTATTCATTTCTAATTTAATTTCCTTAGATTTTGCCACTAAGAAGACTGGGGAAACCGGACACTTTTTAAAATTGATTTAGTCCAAACCGTACACTTTAAAATTTACAATAATCCAAACCCGTACACTTTAAAATGCTACGGTGTTTGTTTGTTTCATTAAAATGCCCATTTAGCTCAATGTGAGCTAATGTAAAGGTTTAGATCAAATAAACTATTTATTTTTCTACGCATAGCACATGAATTTGCAACAAAATAATTATAGAATATAAGTAAAATCTGATCATTTTTACCATTTTTTTAACAGAAACAGATTAAGCCGTTATCAAAATTGCCTTTACATGCTTTCTTGAACAGTTTTTTGAATTGCAAATGAGTTGAAATCAAAGAAGAAAATCACAACAACATGCACACAGTGTCTGACGTTCTTGTAAGTCGTGTAATAAAAGAAATAAGAAAGATTTCCTACCTGATCCTTACGCTTGTCACTTCGTTTTTCTAACCGGAAGTTAATTCCAAACATTCGGAGTCGGAGTAGATAGGAGACAGTGGGGATGTAACTTGGGTCATTTCTGGCGACGATCTTTTTCTCATTTGTAAGGCGAAGATACTTGAAAATGTTTTGAAATCTGTTTCTTGAAAAAACAAGAGGCTCCCAGGAGCCTGAATCGCTCACCTGAGCTACACAGATACATATTTTGTAGATATTATTGTCCTTATTCATATGCAATTTATTTTTTTGAAATATCTTGTATAGTTTTCAAGCTATAGGGCTGAAATAAGTGCAAAATTTTGAAAAAAAAAAAGAAAAAGGGCAATAACTCCCACATCTAGCGGTTAGATCTTTTTCAAACTTTCAGGACAGGTAGATCTTTATATGCTGATCACTTTTGATTCTTGCACAATCTTGATATCTGTAACCATTTTTGAGTTATTAGCAAAAAACTACAAGTTACCCCTATATTCTATTTTTAGCCATGGCGGCCATGTTTTTTGACGAATCTAAAACCCGAACGATAGAATTGTAGCCTATATGCTATTATACAAGTGTGCCAAGTTTCAATGCAGTTGGTCTTATGGTGTCAGACAAGTTAATCTTTGAAATTCAGGGAAAAGTCATGAAAAATGGTAAATTTTGACGTTTTAAGGGCAATAATTCCTAAAAGGAATGGTCATACAGCCTTGACTTAATTACATGAAATATAGATCTTGATGTGCTTAATCATAGGCAATTTGAATTTTTGAAATATCTTGTATAGTTTTTAAGATATAGGGCTAAATAAGTGCAAAATTTTGAAAAAATCCAGAAAAAGGGCCATAACTCCTGCATCCGTTGTTGGATCTTTTTGAAAATTTCTGGGCAGGTAGATCTGGAGGTGATGATCACTTTTATCCTTGCCAAAATTTTGATATTTGTTACCGTTTTTTGAGTTATTTGCAAAAAACTGTAATTTGACCCCTATGTTCTATTTTTAGCCATGGCGGCCATGTTTTTTTTTTACGAATCAAAACTCCGAACAATAGTTTTGTACACATAATGCCACTAAACAACTGTACCAAGTTTGGTTGCAATTGGACTTATGGTGTCGGACAAGTTAACGTTTGAAAAATTGTTTACAGACGACGACAGACGACGACGACGGACGCCAAGTGATGATAAAAGCTCACATAGACCTTCGGTCCAGGTGAGCTAAAAACGGGTCAATACCATGGTGTAGATTGTGTTCCAGTATTCTTGAATTGATGCTATCTTATTAAGCCCCATGTTGAACAAGACAGCAAGAAATGCTTTGAAATCATGGATCGTTAACTTTCCTTCTTTATTCCAAAGGCGTCTGCGAGAATGTAATCCAATTTGGTGTACGGTTTTCCGGAAAAATTCCTTTGCATAACTACAAAATTTAACACAAACAATTAAAAGTTACTATAAAGTAATTAGTATGCCTTATGAACCGATCGTTTCACTTAATGGGGACAGCTTATCTTATTTCTTAGAATAATTTGAATTAAACGATGGACCCTTAAACTTAAAGCGAAGAACGAAAATTGTGGCAATGTTTTTTTTTATTAGAACGCCCATTTGTTTAATAACGTGTCGTTAAGTCATGTAAGAATAGATTTTTTAATATGAAGCCGTTGAGAGTTTTATCGACTTCCAGAGCTACATCTATTATTTGTTTCATTTACCGTAATAAAACAACAATCCAAAATGTAAAGTTGTACAATTTTCTCGTTTTTTGTTGATTTTTAGTCCCCTTCCGGCGAAAGTCGAAGGGGACTATAGGTTTGCGCTCTGTCCGTCGGTCTGTCTGTCACGCCTCAGTTTTCCGCACTTTTTTTCTTAACGCTTATAGATAATGAATTGATTTTTTGTATGTGAGTTAACCTTGATGAGTTACAGGTAAGTTTGAGTTTTGTGCCAGTCCACAAATTTTTATGGGAGTTATGGCCCTTTGAACTTTGAAAATTCACTAAAATATCAGTTTTCCGCACTTTTTTTCTAAACGCTTATAGATAATGAACTGATTTTTGGTATGCGAGTTAACCTTGATGAGTTACAGATCAGGTTAGAATTTTGTGCCGGTCCACAAATCTTTATGGGAATTATGGCCCTTTGAACTTTGAAAATTCACTTAAATATCAGTTTTTCTCACTTTTTTCTAAATGCGTATAGATAATGAACTGATTTTAGTATGTAAGTTTATTATGATGAGTTACAGATCAACTTTGAGTTTCGTGCCGGTCCTTAAATTTGTATTGGAGTTATGGCCCTTTGAACTTTGAAGATTCACTAAAATATCAGTTTTCCGCACTTTTTGTCTTAACGCTTATAGATAATGAAGTGATTTTTGGTATGTAATTTTGCCATGATGAATTACAAATTAAGTTTGAGTCTAGTGCCAGTCCACAAATATTTATGGGAGTTATGGTCCTTTGAAATTTCACTAAAATTTCAGTTTTCCGCAATTATTTCTAAACGCTTATAGATAATGAACTGATTTTTGGTCTGTGAGTTTACCTTGGGAGTTACAGATCAGGTTTGAATTTTGTGCCGGTCCACAAATTTTTATGGGAGTTATGGCCCTTTGAAGTTTGAAAATCCATTGCAATTTTTTTTCTACACTTTTTTATTGTTCCTTGTAGATGATAAACTGATCAAGTTAAGGTATTCATTTGTTTGACAAATTGTTACCAGTGACTGAAATATGAGGCCGGTAGTGGACTATGTATTGTTTTGCAATACTCTCAGAATGCTTGATATACGTGTGTGTAGAAAGAAAAAAATCCGTCAAAGTAAAAAAAATGGCCAGATTTCGGTAAATAGGAAGTAGGTGAAAAAGGTAATAACAAAAATACCGAGCTTGGAGCCGAGGAGCGATAGACCTGAAATTAAGTCTCACGTAATGGGCCCCACCAGGATGCTGTTTACCAAATATCAAGTGGCTGTGATTAGTATTTGCTGAGAAAACAGTTAGGCAATTCTCTTCCCCGCCTGCCCGCCACCCACTCGCCGCCTGACATTCACCATTTTATAAACCGGATTTATCCGGCCAGTGAAAGATAATAATAAACCTTATTGACGCCAATTGAATATATGTTCATTGATATAGGGCACCTGTTTACGTCAATGTTACATATTTTGACAATATCATAAAATTGATTTATTATGACTAAAAGTTATATTTTGTGTACCTGTTTTTGGAACATGTTATGGTTAGAAATATTTACAAAGCTATTACTATCAGTGTAAGCAGAGGATTTTTTAATATGTGTTACAGACCTGATGTCGAATTCTCTCATCAAATCCATGAAAAGCAGGAGTAGAAAATGAGTAATAGTCACTGCGTTGCATCTGGGCATGTTAACTGGACCATCATTCAGAGAAAATATCCGCGTATGTGTCTTTAGCTCTGGAAAAGCTCGCTTCCAGATCGAATTCAGCCGGGCAGTAATAATTTTTCGGCGGCTGGATATCCGCTCACGATATTAACTGTTTATGACGTCATTATTTGTGACGTTTTGACTTTCTGGCACTCAAAGGGGTTTTGATGAGTGACCGAAAGTGGCCCTATAGCACTTAGTAAGTTCAATTCCTCCACAGAGCGACCAAGTGTGTACCTTTGGTGGTTGAATAGGGTGGCCCTCAACCGCGGGGGTCGTCAGGTCTAAAATACGGATACCCTGACACCCGACTTTAGTGGGCCAACGTGTGTGGAGAGTGCCACGCTTCATGCACGCTACCCACCTCCCTCATTTTCCTGTGATTCTTTAAAAGTAACTGTTTCCTTTGTTTCCCACTCCACCCCCATATTTCTCATCATTTCATCATCGCCTTCAAATAACCTATATAGTGTTGCGAGGGCGTAAAACACTCACTAGCTCTTTCTATAAACAGTTCCAGTCAAAAATTTCCTTTTCTGTTACCCGAGTTCTGTGCCAAGGGGCCAATATTTTAACGTTGAGTAGGTGTCGAAAATTGTCAATGGGCCAGTCTCTATTGGCTAATTCATTATTTGTTATTTTTTGTAGCGTAACAATTTAAAAACTCTTTATTAAATTCCCGGGGCATTGAACAAACAGCTTTACAGAAACATCATTTGGTTTTTTTCTCGTAGTTTTTCATTTGTTCATAGTTATTTTTGTTTTTTTAGGCTAAATTTTCTGTTAATTTAGTTAAACGTCTCCTTTTTATTTTGTTTGTTTGTTGTTTTTTTTAGCACGACTGCATGGTGAAGAGTGTTTCATTTGTTTGATCAATGTTTGCGTACTTTTTAATGCACAAGTAACTATCAAGACAAATTCTATGCAGTTCGGTAATTTTGTTCTAATCACTATTATGGATCTATTAACACACGGCAGAACCATTAAGACGAGAAATAATGTTGACGGACGGGACATAGACGTAAAATCCTTGAAACGGATTAAAACACAGGTAAAATACACAATTTGCGATGGATATAGTCAGAAAAGGTAAGACATTTTATTTGTTTACAAATGATAATAGAAAAACTGAAGCGTACAGTATAAAGAAAAATGAACTAGCTAAATATTTATGTTTGAAACATTGAAATCAGCCATGTAGTTTTCGAGAAGATTAACAAACCAATAGCCTACTCTCGTACTATAGCACACTTTCAATACGAGCAACGTGTAGCAAAAACCATTTTTTTGTGTTTTTTTTTTTTAAAGTTTTGTGCTCTTTTAATTATTTTTGAAATTGTATAGGCTGTTCATCAATTTATTCACGAAGCCATTGACTGCAAAGCATGTCGCTGTCCAAGAAAAAGGGGTACATGCAAATAATCTACGTTACGGACGAATACATGCATGATTTATAATGTATCAGACAAATGGTGCTTGTATATACTTTGTCAGCGACTGTCGTATGAACGTCGTGTCTTAACTCCAAACGACAGTTAAATTTATTAATATTAAAAAAAAAATGTATCAATATCAGTTCTTGTGCCGCCAGGTGGATGCAACAACCTTATCCTTTCTTGTAATTGTAAGATGGCTCTTGGTGTGTTCGTTCGTATGAAGCTTCATGTACGTAATGGTTTTAGTTATGTCAAAAGCTGCAGAACCATATACATGTATCTTAAAGGTCAGGGGTATGTACATCTGTAATGGTTGTCAGCATGACTTAATACATTGCCACATAAATGACTCAAGTTAAAGTTTTTTAGATGGTTCAATTGTCTTCATCTGCAAGTGAATTGGCTAATCATGATTTAAGATTGGATAGAAAATAATAATTTTGCGTTTTCTGTTTATTTGGATAAGTCGTCAATCGTACATGTATCCAAAGTGTTACTAAGGTCACCTGTTTGTTCCATTTGTCGTGAATAAAAATATTATGCATCTGCTTTTACATAAATTCATCTTGACTTACATTTTCAGCAAGTATAACTCTGGTTACAGTTTTTGGTAAATGTCCATAGCTAAGAATCTGCAAGTGGTAGAGAGTCGCCCTAAAATTTTCACATTGTCCGTCCGTCCTATTGCCCGTCTACAACTCTTGTGAAAAATATACCTTAAGCTAAAAACTACTAACAATACAGTTCTGTACAGTTGGAAAAACTTTTATAATTTTGATAGATTTTGAAAACGGGCTTTGTGAACACTTTAACCCCAAAACTATTTATAATATCCTTCTGATAAAGTTGCAGGGTAGGTTCAGTGTAGCATGTCATGATTAGTATATTAAAACATATTTCATGCAAATCCATAAAATTTGTTTGAAAAAAAAAGTTCATAGAAAATCACGGATTTTCAAATTGGACTTAGTGAACAATAACTGAAAAACACCGTTCTGAAAACACTTAGATGTTTGCTGACGGGACCCTTCCAGACTTTGGCAGTATTTTAGACTTTAATATAACGGGCAAGAGGATTTGCTGTTATGTGCGACTGCTTCATGTCCATGTTAAAATATAACAGTTTAATAATGCAATTATCTGGAATTAAAAAAAGATTGTGTTCCACTGGTAAAAACTGAAGTAAATCTGTGTAAAAACACACATTTATAATAAATATCCGTTATTTTAGCTAATAGCTGTATGAAATTAAAAAAATTCTAAACAAAATATTTTTGAAAATAAAAATTACAACAAAGTACCAGACAATAAATTTTGCTACGCCTGACTACGTCTTTTTAAGACTCATCGGAGGCGCTCTACCAAAATATTGAAAAAGTCAAACATTATATCTAAATCATGAAGAGCATGAACAATATCCCAAAAAATATATCGAAATGGGACATAAAATTATGACTAAGATCAACCTATGTCTGGGGTAGGAAGAAACTAAGGGTTTAGACGGTTTTAAAATTTAAACGGAGAATTTATAGCTTTGGTGTATTCGTCAACACAAACGTGTTGATTCTGGAGCTGATTTAACTCGGGGAATTCAAAACTTCACCAGCAGCGCTAACCGTCACGAATGTTAGAAATAAAAATTACAACAAAGTTCCAGACAATAAATTTTGCTAAGCCTGACGCGCGTTTTGTCTATTTAAGACTCATCAGAAGCGCTCTACACATTTAAGAGACATTTTTTAATCTTAAGAAAACTCCTTATTTAGTAATAGTTCGTGCGTTTTCTTTCAGTCTTTCATCGTATGCAACATGAAGAGAAAAAGCAAATTGACATTGGGAAGAAAATTTGGTAGGCCAAAAAAAGAGAAAACTATTAAATACTGAACATCCATCTTGTGATTGGAATACAGAAATTTTAGAACAAAACATCACTGAAAATAGCAAAGAACAAAAGCAACCGGCTACACTTACAGTTAATTCCGATAGAATTGCTTTGGCTACACATTCCTTATAAATACGGACGCAATCTCTTTAGAATCGTGTAATACCGACGAAAACACCGACACCGGAACTACAAGAAATTTAATTTGTAAATTATTCGACACTGTTCTTCATAAACTGACAGCTGTCCTTCTACAGTTCTTTGAACTCATCGCTGGCGACAAATTTCCATTCACCGCAATATAGAGAATTCATCCATTGGTTATCACTTACTTCCACATCGGCCATGAAGTAAAGAATTCTTCAAGTTCGGTCGTTTTGTTATTACCTTTTATTATATTTGAATTATTGGTTAAGATTAAGTTGTTGTTTTAAACTTTGTAATATGCATTTCAGACATTTCAGAATTTATTCCCCGTTTGAACGCTGACATTTTGATGTTGTGGTAAATAGAGCATTAGGTAAAATAGTTTTTTTCCAATGATTTTTGATGTTTTGTGTTTACTATGAATTTTTAATATTAACGATGACATTATGTATTACTTTTTACAGTCAACAAAACAAGAGTGGCCTGTCTTGTATTTGTATCATCAGAACACTGTCAAATTATGTACCTCTTAATTGTATTTCAGTTACACCTGTTGACTGCAACGCAATTATTTTGCATGTATCGGTCCGTTACAGGTCCGTTACCAAGTTTTATTGATCCCGTGCGGGGCCCGGGTGGCGAATAGGCCCGCAGCAGAGCCTAGCTTGTCGTAAGAGGCGACTAAGGGTCTTGGGATTCTGACGTCGGGTCAGTGCTCAGCCCACAGAGCGACCAAGTGTGTACCCTAAGTGGCTGAATAGGGTAGCCCTCGTCCGCGGGGGTTGTCAGGTCTATAATACGGAAACCCTGACCGCCGACCATAGTGGGCCAACGTGTGTGGAGAGTGCCACGCTTCATGCACGTAAAAGACCCCTTTGTGGACCGCCCAGTAGTGCACCACATAGGCTAAATTTTCCGCCCCTACCCACCTCTCCCCTTTTTCCTGTGGTTCTTCAAAATTTACCGGTCCTTTGTTTCCCACCCCATCTCCATATTTCATTTATCATCATCATTTCATGTTCATTTTATCATCCTTTTCATGTTCATCGCCTGTAAATAACCTATATAGCGTTGCACGGGCGTAAAACACCAACTCACTCACTCACTCACCCCCAAGTTTTATTGCATGTATTTATAGTCATTTTGTTATGCTTGAAATATATAAAAAATTATTGAACGTTATTATTGGATATTGATATTTTCATTAAAACAAAACTTTATTCACTTCTTTTACTTATATAGAAGCATAACTTATCAGAATATTACTCTATACAGGCCTGTTTATATTAACCAGTTTGAATTGTCCGTGTCAATGTAATAAAATCGAGCACACCGTTCGTGAATGATTTAAAAATATACCATTGTGTTCGACAAAAAGAAATTAAATCCTTATACAATATGTTCTTTTTTATATACTGGGCATGTTTTTAAAGTTTCTTACATTCATATTTTTGATATTTTCGAGATTAAAAGTTGAAAATTGACATAAACCGTGAAAAAATTGCATGTGCCGTCCGTTAACAATGTTTTTCTCCGAAATGGTTCTGCCGTGTGATTAAGAGTCCATCTTGTTATCTGGGCTTGTTATTATTATTTTTGGAAAAAAAAATAAAACTATATTGAAGTGAATAACTATTCAATGTCATTCATAGTAATGAAATTTATCTTGTCAATGAGTTTACCCTTAATCGCACGGACAACATGCCTTTCAAACCACGATTACATTTGTTACACTGCAGCCATGAACGTTTTCTTTGTCCACCTTGACGGGACGAACACATGACACAATCTTTAACTCTGTTAAAGCTTTTCTAGTCCATGCCGACGGTTCTTTTAACGCTCAGGATATCGCCCTGCCAAGTATTCTCCAGCTAATGATTCAATAACGCTCTGAATGAATTGGAGCCGTGTAAAAGGTCTAGGATTGTCTGTGTTGTTTTTGTAAAGGATATACGAGTTTATCATGAACCTTTGAAAAAGGTTAAACACAACTTTTTTCCACATTTTTGCGTCATTGTAAAACGAAGCGAGCATATCATTCCGGTCTACACCACTGATGTTCCTTGTATACTGATCTATGATCGGCTTTCTACCACGGGATTCTCCAGCTCCACAAAAAGTGCTGACTATCCGAACAGGTTTATGATTATCTTACCGGAAAGCACAGACCATTCAGTGTTATTTTCTCATTTATACAGAATCACCCGGGTTAAGTTCAGGTTCTTTTATTCTCATGGGCATTCGACGGTTCTTTCGTAGCGTTCCTGTCAGGTGAGTGTGGGACTGAATTAGATCAGACACCAAAGAAATACAACTGAAGAAGTTGTCTCAAAATTCATGGTATCCTTTATCCAAAGTTCAAAAGCATTCTAATGATTTCTAAGGACAATATTTCCCTGAAGTTGCCCAGCTGGAACCAGGATCTAATCTTTTACCGCGACATACGATAAAGTGAAGTAGAAAACCAGAGACCGACTATACTAGCATCCATAGCTTAATGCCAAATTTGTGTCGATTAGATGGTATATACTGCGTCATTACAGAGCGAACTTTAGCACCAATAAGAGATTCGTCAACGGACAGGTTTTGCTCGGGTGTATAAAAGTACTTTGATCGCAGGTTTAGTGATTCCATTACCGGTTTAAAATTGGCTGAGGGATCATACGATGGATCCTGCCTTTCTGGTGCTCTTCTATAGATGTTGGCATGCAAAAATTTCAAAATTAGTTGAAATCTATTGCGCGAAAACATTCGTCGAAACCATGCATCTGTAATGTGATTCTGTACTTTTCTGCCAATAACATTGAATAGTTGGCCTCTAGTTCAGTCCCATATTGTATACAGTTGCCAAAAATCCTTTGAACTCTGAAAGAGTAAGAGGGCCTCCTTTAATCCAATGATGAATCCGGGAACACCTGCTGATCCTGTTTGAGTTGATGAAAGCTCTGGCATATCTTAATGAGAAAAAATAAATTACAAATGTGAAAAATACATCTGGGTAGAAAAACACATTTTTAAGTAGCGCAGTTGTCATCAATAATTTGTTCCATTTCTGTCTTCCATACATCATTCTCATAATTTTTTTATGCTTCAATCAAAATCAACTTTATGTAACGCTAGTTCGAATGATATATTGTATGAAATTACGATTGAACAAGTGTTAAAAGTGCCACATTTTTGAAAACAAGTGTTGACACTAAAGAATGTCTCGCCTGTCGGCATTGAAGGTCTAGCTGGGCCATCAGAAAAGTTAAGGTCAAGGTCATGTGACAGAATTCCATTCAACCATCACAAAAATACTGAAGTTTGTTCTAGATACAATGAAAAAGACCAACATTCAATGAGTCATTTAACCATGAAAATGGGGTGAAGGTCACATTACATGGTGATGTCAGTTGTGTATACCATAATCCCCAAATACGAGATGCCTTGCTATAATATTATACTTTTCACTTAACTCATTTTCCACCCAAAAATCATCTACATTCACAAAGTAATTGAACCGTGAAAATGGGGTCAGGGTCACTCAACATGGTGTCAGTTGTGTAGACCGAAACCTCAAATGTCTGTATACCAAATATCAAATGCCTTGCTATTATACTTTTAACTTAATTTATTTTCCACAAAAATTTTAATTGTCCCAAAAATCACCTAAGTCCACAGAGTCACTGAACCATGAAAATTGTGTCAAGGTCACAAGACATGGTGTCAGTAGCATAGACCATAGCTCCAGGTATACCAGATATCAGATGCCTAGGTATTATACTTTTCACTTAATTCATTTTCCACAAAAGTCTTACAAAGGGGCTTTTGGCCCGAAAAAAACATCTACGTTCACAGAGTCGCTGAACCATGAAATTGTGATCATGGTCAAACGGCAGGGTGCCAGTTGCGTAGACCATAACCCCAACTGTCTGTATACCAAATATCAGATGCCTAGCTATTATTCTTTTCTTGTAATTCATTTTCCACAAAAGTCTTACAAAGGGGTTTTTTGGTCCAAAAAAAACATCTAAGTTCACAGATTCGCTGAACCATGAAATTGGGGTCAGGGTCAAACAGCATGGTTCCAGTTGTGAAGACCACAATACCAACTGTCTGTATACCAATATCAGATGCTTAGCTATTATACTTTTCTTGTAATTCATTCACAAAGGTTTTTTACACCGCCGGAAAGTAATATCTATGCTCGCCTTCGGCGACTTAAGTCGCAGGCGAGACAAAAACCCCAACATTTCAGAGTTTGTTATAGAAAGACAATTACTCAAAACGTCTAGGTTAATTAAAACAGTTTTTTTAGCATTAAAGCACAATGGTTTTATTCTTTATTATAATCATTTTTAGAAAAAAAAATCCACTCGCCTCCACCACTTTTCGAGATTCCCCTCCCTCATTTGATTAGTACTCCTTTTTAGTGGATTCTTAAAAAAAAAACGTTTTAATTGCTCCGGCCATATGAAACAAAAGAAAGAGAAAAAAACCCAAAGAAAACAATAGTCAGCACTGCACATACCTGTTTGTTTCCAAATTATTTTCTTCAAAAGATTTACAGTGAACATCGGGTAAAAATATGCTACTGGTGGAGCATTCCAATTATCGGGCATATTTTTCAATACTGGTTTTTCTAAACAAGAGGCTCCCAGGAGCCTGAATCGCTCACCTGGTCTTAATGTCAACCCTTTGAAGACTTTTGTATAGCTAAATGAGCTGAATATTTAAGCAATAAAAAGCTTTTCTCTATCTGCAATAGTTTTCATTCCAAAGCAAAAAACACTATTTTTCACCTTTAAAGGGCCATAACCCCTTAAAGGGGTCATCTGACAACTTCGACCCTAAAAAGACTTTTGTAGAGCTAATTAAGCTGAACATTTAAGCAAGCAACATCTTTTCTCTATCTGCAAAAGTTTTCTTTCTTTAGGCCAAAAACACTTTTTTTTGCCTTTAAGGGGCCGTAACCACTATAAGGGGTCATCTGGCAACTTTGACCCTATGGAAACTTTTGTAGAGCTAAATGAGCTGAACATTTAAGCAAGCAACAACTTTTCTCTATCTGCAATAGTTTTCATTCCATAGGCCAAAAACACTATTTTTTGCCTTTAAGGGGCTGTAATCCCTATAAGGGGTCATCTGACAACTTCGACCATATGGAGACTTGTGTAGAGCTAAATGAGCTGAACATTTAAGCAAGCAACAGCTTTTCTTTATCTGCAATAGTTTTCATTCTATAGGCCAAAAACACTATTTTTTGCCTTTAAGGGGCCGTAACCCCTATAAGGGGTCATCTGACAACTTCGACCCTATGGAGGCTTGTGTAGAGCTAAACAAGCTGAACATTTAAGCAAGCAACAGCTTTTCTCTATCTGCAATAGTTTTCATTCTATAGGCCAAAAACACTATTTTTTGCCTTTAAGGGGCTGTAACCCCTATAAGGGGTCATTTGACAACTTTAGCCCTATGGAGGCTTGTGTAGAGCTAAAGGAGCTGAACATTTAAGCAAGCTACAGCTTTTCTCTATCTGCAATAGTTTTCATTCTATAGGCCAAAAACTCTGTTTTTTGCCTTTAAGGGGCCATAACCCCTATAAGGGGTCATCTGACAACTTTGACCTTATGATGACTTTTGTAGAGCTAAATGAGCTGAACATTTAAGCAAGCAACAGCTTCTCTCTATCTGCAATAGTTTTCATTCCATAGGCCAAAAACATGAAAAAATGCTATTTTTCACCTTTAAGGGGCCGTAACTCCCATAAGGGGTCATCTGACAACTTCGACTCAATGGAGACTTTTGTAGAGCTTTTGATGCTGAAGCAGTAGCGTGGCATCAGATTTCATATATCTCTTATACTTTTTGATTTACAAGCCAAAAAGAGTAGTCTGACCCCCTGGTCTATTTTTAGCAACGGCGGCCATGTTTTTCGACGAATCAAAAATCCCCACATCAGTTCTGTGGGAGATACCCTAAAGTACCACCAGACCAAATTTGGTTTGAATCTGTGCAGCTGTTTCAGAGGAGAAGAAGTTTGAAGAAAAGTTAACGACGACGACGGACGACGACGACGACGGACGACGACGACGACGGACGCCAAGTGATGGCAATAGCTCACATGGCCTTTGGCCAGGTGAGCTAAAAAAGGTTGCCACTATCGTTATCTTAAGAAGGAAATATTCTAATCCATGGACCTGCGTGCATGACGAATAGACCCGCAGCAGAGCCTAGCTTGACGTAAGAGGTGACTAAGGGTCAGTGCTCAGCCCGCAGAGCGACCAAGTGTGTACCCTAGGTGGCGGAATAGGGTGGACCTCCCTCGTCCGCAGGGTTTGTCAGGTCTATAATACGGAAACCCTTACCGCTGACCATAGTGGACCATCGTGTGTGGAAAGTGCCACGCCGCTTCATGCACATAATAGACCCTTCTGTGGATTGCCAAGTAGTGCATCACACCGCCCCTACCCACCACTCCCCTTTTCCTGTGGTTCTTCAATTTGTTTCCCACCTCACCCCCATATTTCATTAATAATCATCATTTCATGTTCATTATGTCACCCCAGACGAAAGTCGGGTGACATGTTGTTATTTGATTGGCCGCAATTTTATTCCTCCACAAAATTTTGTCCATTTTCAAAATGGCTGCTGGAAGACGCAATTTTTTGACGCCTTATATCTCGGTAACCTAGGTGCTAGGGCGGCTAAAATTTTGCATGTGGATAGACAAATATATTATCTCATAATTGATCAAACAAATTTTGAAGCAATATTTACCGTTTTTGCGTTATTTGCAAAAATGCGATTTAAGAGACAAAAACGTCACTTATTCTTCCACAAAATTTATTTATACATCAATACAAATTCAAAGTTATTGGATACATAAACAACTATTTATATCTAAACTAATTTGGGGATGGTGAACAAAATGCAACTGGGGTGACATCTGCTATTGCTCGCAATTGCAATTCTACTTATATCATCATTTTCATGTGCATCGCCTGTAAAAAACCTATATAGCGTTGCACGGGTGTAAAACACCAACTCACTCTCTCACCCATGGACCTGCCATATTGGAACGGGTACCGATGACGTCATTTAAAGTACGCCGTCACATTAATAGTCACTCAGGGCATTTTTGTTTAACTTGTTTAGTTTTGTTTTGATCTTGTTTTTTTGGTTGTTTTTTGTTTTCATTTGTTGATTTTTTCGTTTTTGTTTGTTTGTTTTTATGATGGTTTAAAACAAATTCTAGGAAAGTTAAGAAAAGCTAGAAATGTTTTGAGGAAAGTTCAGAAAAGCTAGAAATATTTTGAATAAAAATAAAGGAAATTTAAGATATACACACATTGAAAGTTACATGTTTATTTCTCCATTCGTTGTTTCCTATATTCAAGCGATGAACCAACATTCCCCCTTTTGCTTCCTTTTTGTGTGCCCAGCGTTGTAATGTGCATTGTTACGTCGAACAAATATAACCAGGAGCGACGTCATTGTATTTATGTCCCTCAGCAAACGTTGGAAATTTTTAGGAAACTCTCTGGCAGTGAAAGGGTTAATTCGATTGTTTTCTCAAGTTCAAATGTATATCCTTCCTGAACAAAGTCTGTGTGCGATTATGGACAAAAGTAAACCTTGACCCAACGAACACAAACAACGGTCACAGGCAGAGTATATTCTTCACTTATGAACTTTATCTTACTTTCGGTTTAAAACATTTGTAATGGGGAAATGATAATTTTTACCGCAATTATTTCGTCGTTGAAGAACTAGTATATTAAGTCTTGTCTAGCAATGGATAATGCTTATGAAAATGTTGGTGAAAACAACACTACTTGACATGTTTTTAACGAACATCTTAAGAAACAAACTTTACCGAACATGATTCTCATTAGTATCTTTTTGATCATTGGAATATCTGGAAATACAATTGTGTATCTAGTATATCACTCACATATTAAGAAAGGAGAAGATGGAAGATATTTTATAGTTCCACTTGCACTTATGGATGCCACAGCTCTAATTATATCAGGAAGCATGAATCTTATAAAAGATAGTGTCCCCGGAAATTTTCCTGGCAATATTACTTGTAAGGTTTTAACTTATCTTAGTTTTGTGACAATAGGAGCTTCTTTTTTCGTATTATGTGTCATTGCTGTGCAAAGATATCTTAAAATTTGCAAACCGTTTGGTAAACAGATGGGTTTAAAATGGAAACGCTTTGCCTTGATAATATGTTTAACTTTTGCAATATTTCTTTTTATTCCAATGTTATTTTATTATGACGTTAGTGTTAAAACAAAAACACACTTGTTTGATAATAACACAATTTATCAGTGTGACTTGACTCAAGTAGAAACGAACCGCATTGATATAAAAGTTTATATCAAAATTCTATTTGTGATCGGACTGTGCAATTTGATAGCAGTAACTGTTCTGTATTTGAAAATGATTGTAAAACTTTCAAAGCAAGTGAAAAGAAACGAGAAAAACAAAGCAAATTGTTCACTTCAGCAGAAAGAAACAAGCTTTAGTACCTCAGGTTTACGCAATTGTCGAGTCGTACAAAGTGGAAAGGTACGATCAAAAGTTAAACATTCCACAATTAGGTATTCCATTATGTTTATGACAATCTCTATTGTGGGCTTCTTCTCGTATTTGCCAACTTGTATTATGATTATGGTTGAAGCAACCAACTCTGAATTATGGGAAGATTTGACTTCCAGGTCAACTTTTGAATTCAATATGTATCTTGCATTTCGTCGAATGCACATGGTAAATCATTTGGCCAATCCATTTTTATATTGTGCGTTGATAAACTCTTTCGAGAAAAAATTAAAAGAATTTTTTGTTGCAAATTTTGAATTTTATTTACAGAATGTAATTTGTAGATATAGAAAATTCAAAATAAATACATGTGTATTAATTTATTTTACTATTTTTATACCCCCACTCGTAAGAGAGGGGGCTATATTGCAAACAACTTGTCTGCATCCTGTTTTCCGAGCCGACTTAGACTATTTTAAGGGTCAAAAATGGAACATTTCTCGTAACAATTTTCTCATCTTCTACTGAAGGGATTAATTTTTAATTTGGTACACAGCTTCAGCATAATGAGTTGTACCGTGCCTCCACTTTTCAGGTCAGTCAATGATCTACATCCTGTTTTCCGAGCCGACTTAGACTATTTTTAGGGTCAAAAATGGAAAAATGTTCGTAACAGTTTTCTCATCCTCTACTGAAGGAATTGATTTTAATTTGGTACACAGCTTCAGCATGATGAGTTGTACCGTGCCTCCACTTTTCAGGTCAGTCAATGATCTATATCCTGTTTTCCGAGCCGACTAAGACTTATTTAAGGGTCAAAAAAGGAAAACTTTTTGTAACAGTTTTCTCAGCTTCTACTGAAGGGATGGATTGATTTTTAAATTGGTATACAACTTAAACATGATGATAGACGATAAAGAGATGTGGAATAAGAGTTGTACCGTGCCTTTCCTTTTCAGGTCAGTTGGTCATCTACTTCCTGTTTTCCGAGACGACTTAGGCCGCGTTCACACTGAGCAAAACTCATAGTAGTTTAAATGTCGTCCGCACTAACATTAAACATCAAAGCGTTCACACTGTAAAATTTCGATGTTTACATGTAGTTTAAATGTTGTGTTCATTACATGCATTCGATACTTAATGTAGTCCTTGTGTGGGTTTAATGTATAATGAATTTTGCATATTTCATTGGAAAGCTTAATTTTAAGTATCTAATTTCGCATATTTCAACATTCTCTCGGGTGAGTGAAAAAACAGGGGTACATGCAGCTTCTAAATATTTAATGTATATATATATACGGCAAAGCGGAATAGAATTTCTTAAAGGTGTTTCCAATTCGGATCTAATTTTTGTGGGCAAAGCGGCCTATATCAGGAAGATGTGATAAAATGAACATGAAATGATGATGAAGTCGAGGAAATGGGGGCAAAGTCCAATCGGGGATAAGAGTTTTGACTGTCAATTGGAAAATGAGGAACGGGCAGATTTTTACACCGGAATCCTATCGGTTCTCTTAACAAGGCATGCAGCAGGGTTCTTTAACGCGTGAAGAACATAAAGCGCAAGAAAATGTGTACACCTTAATCGTTATTCTATAAAAATAAAAATCATTAAAAGAAGACTGCAGTAAATCAAAATTCATACGTATTCTATGTTTAAATGTCTACTCGCCAAATTAACAATCATGGTTATTTATCCGTTCATGTTTTCTGTACATTTAAATAGTCCATTTGCCAATTAATGTCGGATTTTTATTCCGTGATCGATTTAATTTTACCGTTTACATTAGCGTTATAAAAAATCATGTTGGTTTCCAAATGTATAGAAGTAGGACAAGCCTCGGATTTTATCGTGTACGTCTTGGATAATCCACGTGAAAAATTTAAACAACTAACAGAGATTTAAATGTTTTTTACGCTATATTCAAATAATATATACCACATCATTTCATACTACGCTATCAAAATCATTCAAATATGCTTTGATTAGTGTATTCAGAATATTGGAATTGCATTGAGAGCAAGCGATGTTCCATTCCTTGTCCGGTGGCTGGTTACCGACGGTAACAGTAAAATCCGGTAAAATATGACTAAGTACCCAAAATAATCAAAGTGAACAACAATTGGCAAATGCACTATTACATGTACACTTGCATTTAATAATGTGAACATTTCATATGTCAAGTCATTTAATTTAGGTTTATCAATGAGAACAAATTTAGTGTGAAACAAGTTTTAAGAACATTAAACTACTTCTACACATGTTTACTCAAAACAACTTCAGTGTGAACGCGGCCTTAGACTTTTTAAAGGGTCAAAAATGGAAAAAAAATGTAACAGATTTATCGGCTTCTAATGAAGGGAGTAACTTCTAATTTGGTATACAGCATGTATAGCTTTAGCGTGATGAGTTGTAATGTGCCTTCCCTTTCCAGGTCAGTCGGTCATCTATGTCCTGTTTTTGAATGGTCGAGTGGGGATATGCTCAGCACGACTCAGTGCAACTCCTTATTTTTTAATTAATCCTTTTACATGTAAGCTCACATGACCCATAGGGTCATTGGTCAGGTGAGCTATTGCCATCACTTGGCGACCGTTGTCTTTCGCTCGTAAAGGTTTAATTGAAACGAAACTTGGTATAATATTCATTATCATGAGTGGTATGGAATAGATGCTCTAATTATACCCCCGCTTCGAAGCGTATATACTGTTTTATCTGTGTCCGTCCGTAGTTCCGTCCCGCTTTTAGTGTACTCATTACTCATCTACTATAAGTCTTTGGTTGTTAATATATGGTGACAAGCTTTATATGGACTTGACAAACAGTAAAATATGTTTAAGGTCAGTCTGACATCCTTTCCTATTTATCGAAGACTTAAAATTTTTCCGTCACATTTTAATTCCGCTCCACGTTTTATTTGTTCATAACATAGAGAGTATTATCCGAAGTCTGCTGATATTTAGTAAAAAATGTTGATATGGGCATGATGTATCGTGGAATACGTGTTGGGATCCATCAAATATCTACTTCCTGTTTATCGAAAACTTTAAATTGTTCAGCCACACTTTCATTTCGTCCAGCTGTTATTTTCTACATAGTTTGGCAACTATCATTCATAAATTGCAGTTATTTGATAACAACCTGGATATGGATGGCAACTATTGTTCATAGATTGCTGATATTTGATAACAACCTTGATATGGATGGCAACTTTTATTCATGATAACAACCTTGATATGGATGGCAACTTTTATTCATAGATTGCTGATATTTGATAACAACCTTGATATGGATGGCAAGTATTATTCATAGATCGCTGATATTTGATAACAACCTTGATATGGATACGATGTACTGTTGGATACGTTTGTTGATCCATCGGACATCTACTTCCTGTTTACTGAAAACTATTATAAAAAAATCTGTTACACTTTTCGTCATTTACCAAGTACCAAGTCAGGACCATTGCGATCCACCAATTCTCCGGAATGACTGATTCGTTTTTGTCATTTTCTCTGGACTATGAGATTGATCATTCAAGTTTGGTAGTTTTGTTATTACCTTTTGGTAGTTTTGTTATTACCTTTATTTACATGTAGTCCCGTGCGGGGCCCGGTTGGCGAATAAGCCCGCAGCAGAGCCTAGCTTGTCGTAAGAGGCGACTAAGGGTCTTGGGATTCCGACGTCGGGTCGGTGCTCAGCCCACAGAGCGACCAAGTGTGTACCCTAGGTGGCTGAATAGGGTAGCCCTCGTCCGCGGGGCTTGTCAGGTCTATAATACGGAAACCCTGACCGCCGACCATAGTGGGCCAACGTGTGTGGAGAGTGCCACGCTTCATGCACGTAAAAGACCCCTTTGTGGACCGCCCAGTAGTGCACCACATAGGCTAAATTTTCCGACCCTACCCACCTCTCCCCTTTTCCTGTGGTTCTTCAAAATTTACCGGTCCTTTGTTTCCCACCCCATCCCCATATTTCATTTATCATCATCATTTCATGTTCATTTTATCATCCTTTTCATGTTCATCGCCTGTAAATAACCTACATAGCGTTGCACGGGCGTAAAACACCAACTCACTCACTCACCCCATTATTTACATGTATAAACCAGCAACTATTACTGTCCTTAAATTCTGAAGATGATTTAAAACCCTATGTAAGAATTATTGCATTTTTCTTGTTTTTTCTCCCCCTCCGAATTTTGCACTTATAAAGCGCAATATCTTTAAAATTACACAAGATATTTGAAATTTTCAATAGCATACTATAATACACAGGGTGACACCAAGTCTTTTTTCCCTCTTATATCAAATTTCAAAGAAATAGAATCTTCTTGAAATGAAAAAAATATAAATTTATTATCCCAACGGAAACAAAATATTAGTCAAATCCAACATAAAATATTTTGGACTTTGGTTCACTTTCAATTCTCAGAATTATCATAGGGAAATGGTTTTCACTACGAACTTTTTGGCTTTGAAGTGTACTTATTTGATAAAATCGTAAGAGAGTTTAGCTATGAATATCTCGATTGAAGTTATTGTTAAACATATTACTGGATTCCAATTTCTGAACGACCGTCTTAAGGACCAACATATACCGAACATGATTCTTATAAGTATCTTCTTGTTCTTTGGAATACTAGGAAATACCATTGTCTACTTAGTGTATCAGTCCGGAATTAAAAAGGGAGAAGATGGACGGTATTTTATAATCCCTTTGGCATTTATGGATATAGCTGCACTTGTTATGGCAGGGAGCCTAAATCTTGTTAAGAATACACTTCCTGAACATTTTCCTGGCACTATTACTTGCAAGATTTAACTTATTTTAGTTATACGACATCAGGAGCTTCTTTTTTCTTATTATGTGTTATAGCTGTGCAAAGGTACCTAAAAATTTGCAAACCTTTTGGACAACAAATGGGTTTGAAGTGGAAACGTATTGCACTGTTATTGTGCTTAATTGTTGCAATTGTTATTTACATTCCAATGTTATTTTACTACGGAGTGCGTGAAAAAACCAAAACCAATGCCTTTAACCGCACAATTTTTCAATGCGACATAGCAACAACAGAAACAAAAGATATTAATATTACAATTGATTATTTTCACAGCATTTCCTGATTATATTGAAAACGTTTACTCCTCTAACACCATAAGTGCAATTGAAACCAAACTTATTATGTTTATTTATTTGCATTATGTGCATAGAATTCATGTGTGGATTTTTAATTGGTTGTAAAACATGGACGCGGTGGCTAAAAATAGAACATTGGGGTAAAATGCATTTTTGTTGCTAAGGGTGACATATTTTTAAATTTTGATTGAGAACAAAAGTGATCAACACCTCATGATCAACAAGCCCTGAAAATTTAAAGAAGATCCAACAACACATGAAAGAGTAATTGCCCTTATATTGATTTTCTATGAATTTTGCACCTACAAAAATGTATTAAGCTCACTATCATAAAATCTATATGAGATATTTAAGAAATGTTAATTGCATAATATTAATCACATCATGATCTACAAAATATGAAATAAGGTCAAGATTATAATACTGTTCATTTCTTGTTCTTTGGAATACTAGGAAATACCATTGTCTACTTACTAGTGTATCAGTCCGGAATTAAAAAGGGAGAAGATGGACGGTATTTTATAATCCCTTTGGCATTTATGGATATAGCTGCACTTGTTATGGCAGGGAGCCTAAATCTTGTTAAGAATACACTTCCTGAACATTTTCCTGGCACTATTACTTGCAAGGTTTTAACTTATTTTAGTTATACGACATCAGGAGCTTCTTTTTTCTTATTATGTGTTATAGCTGTGCAAAGGTACCTAAAAATTTGCAAACCTTTTGGACAACAAATGGGTTTGAAGTGGAAACGTATTGCACTGTTATTGTGCTTAATTGTTGCAATTGTTATTTACATTCCAATGTTATTTTACTACGGAGTGCGTGAAAAAACCAAAACCAATGCCTTTAACCGCACAATTTTTCAATGCGACATAGCAACAACAGAAACAAAAGATATTAATATTACAATTTATACAAGAATTCTATTCGTGATCGGGTTATGTAATTTGTTGATTGTTACTTTTCTTTATGTGAAAATAATTGTAAAAATTGCAATGCAAGTAAAAAGAAATGAAAAAAACAAAGCAACTTGTCCACTTCAACAACAAGATACAAGCTTTATTTCCCCAGCTTTGCGCAATGGTAGAATCAAACAAAGTGGAACCGATAGATCAAAAGCTAACACTAAACACTCAACAATTAGATATTCCATAATGGCGATCTCTTTTGTGGGCTTCCTCTCGTACTTGCCAACTTGTATTATGATTATTGTGGAAACAAAAAATCCTCAAATATGGGAAGAGTTGTCTTCTAGGTCAACAGCAGAATTCAATATTTTTCTTGCATTTCGCCGAATGTACATTGTAAATCATCTGGCAAATCCATTTTTATATTGTGCTTTTGATCAACTCTTTCGAGAAAGAATGAAAAAAATGTTTTGTTGCAAGATTTGAGATTGTATTTTCAGAATGTAATTAATTTATCGATAATAAATACGTCAAATGACATATCATTTTATTTTCACACATCCTTTTAGCTCAACTTGACCATGCAAAGGTCCATGTGAGCTATTGCCATCACTTGGCGTCTGTCGTCGTCGTCGTCCGTTGTCGTTAACATTTCTGCAAACTTCTCCTCTGAAACGGCTGCATCGATTCAAACCATATTTAGTCTCGTGGGATGTTTAATTGGTCGTAAAACATGGCCCCCGTGGCTAAAATAGAACATGGGGGTAAATTGCATTTTTTTGCAAATAACTCAAAAACGGCTACAGATATCAAGATTCTGGCATAGGGTTATAGTGATCAGCACCTGAAATTTTAAAGAAAATCCAACATCCCATGTAGGAATGCCCTTTTTGTGGCAATTTTGCAAACGTTTACTATATTGAAAACGTTTACTCCTCTAACAACATAAGTCCAATTAAAACCAAACTTATTATGGTTATTCATTTGCATTATGTGCATAGAATTGATGTGTGGATTTTTAATTGGTTATAAAACATGGACACGGTGGCTAAAAATAGATCATAGGGGTAAATTGCAGTTTTTACTAATATAAACTCAAAAAGGGTGACAGATTTTTTATCTTTATGATTCAATAATATACTTTATACTCATAAAAAGCAGAGGTTCCAATGGGGTATCCGTATGTCAAAAGTCCAAAGGGGCAGAGACAAAACCAGTAAACACCAACAAGAACGGGACAAAAAAAGACAACATGTAAAACAAGGAAACACAAAATAACTGAATATCAATCAACAACGCGAACTCCAGTCGAAACAAGAGTGAACTCAGGTGCTCCGGAAGAGTAAGCAGTTCCTGCTTGCTATAGCACACCCGTCGCGTTGCCAATAGTCCATTCAGCGTGTCAAATCTGGTAAAGGAGGACAAAATAAAAACCTATGACAAACCAACATCTGCACTCTTCTGAGAGATCAAAATCTCAAATTTGTCTATAAGTGCATGATGTCTTTCGTAAAATTTCTTGAGTGAAGGCAGCAACCGAGGAGCAACATAACCCTGTGTGAGCAATTTTTGCGTCAGACGTGTCGCTCTGCTAAGGAAATCGATGTAAGTCCCGCACGCTCTGGAGTAAGGCATAAAATAGCTTCAACTTAAAAAAAAATGACTCACAGGGGTGAACCTCAACATATTACACTATACATAGTGTATCAATCAGGAATTAAAAAGTAAGATGATGGTCAGTTTTTTTATCACCCTTTAGCATTAATGGATACAGCAGCACACCAAATCGTGTAAAAATGCAATATCCGAAAATTTTCATGGCACTATTAGTTGGCAGATTTACCTAATTGTAGTTATACAACACCGTGAGCTTTTTTGTTGTATTATATGCAATTCCTGTTCAAAGGTACATGTACCTAAAAAATCTGCAAATCTATTATCTTTTAAGCATCCTTTACTTTATCATGTAAACAATTATCCTTATTAGTCGCATTATTTACATGTACCAAAAAACAACAACAGAAATAAAAACATTTATATTGCAGTTCATATAAGATTCAAGCAATACAGATTGATGAATGTTTCTTTTCTATATTTATAAAAAAGAAACCAACGCAATGCTTATGAAAAGAAAAAAAAACCAAAATTTTGTCCACTTCCGAAAAAAATAACACGCTTTCCTCAGTTTGCTTGCAATGATCGAGTCGTACTAAAAGAATAGTTCAATCAAAAGTCACAACTCAGTTACAAACGATCTCTGTTGTTGACTTCCTTTCGCACTTAAAGACAAGTATTATTAAAGTTTGTTTTTGCCTACAAAAAAAAAGATGTCTCCCCCTTTTCCCCCAAAAGTTCTATGTTCAAAGGGTCATTTCTCCCACAAAAATTTGAGGATCAAAATTCCCTGGTCATAAGCACAACTACATATGGTGTCCTTTCTATATACCAAGTTTCATTGAATTTGGTTCAGTAATTTCAGAGGAGTTGCGCTGGCAAGATGATAAATGAGGATTTTCAGCCAATTCCTATGTTCAAAGTGCCATAACTCCCACAAAAATCTGAGGATCAAAATTTCCTGGTAACATGCACAACTACATATGGTGTACTTCCTATGTACCAAGTTTCGTTGAATTTTGTTCAGTAGTTTCAGAGGAATTGCGCTGACAAATTTTGTGACGGACAGACAGACGGACACGACAAAACAATATGTCTCCCCACAAAAGTGGAGGGCGACATAATGATTATTGTTGAAACAACGAACCTTGATTTATAACAAGGTCAGAGAAGTAGAAGTATTAATTGGGTATCCGAATATCAAAAGTCCGAAAGGGAAAACACAAACCCAGGAAACACGAACGAGAACAGCATTATGAAACAGACGACACAAAAACACAGTACATTTCATACTAAAACAACTGAATAGCAACCAACAACGCGAACTCCCAAGTCGTAACTCAACTGCGGTATTCAATAATCATTTTCTTGCATTTCTTTGAATGCACAGAAGTAAACGATTTAATTAGCAAATAATTTTTTAAACTGCGCTTTATATTCAAAGAAAACAGGAAAAATGTTTTATACGCAGAATTGAATGTATAAATAGGTAGTTAAAAATCTAAGGTCTCTTTGTTTTTGTTTACAGGTATATTTTTGCAATAAAACAATATTTCCTTAACTTTCTTGTGTTGTTAAAATGAATTGTATTTTATAAAAAATGAGAATTCTTAACTTTTAGCTGTTCACAATGAGAGTATTAAAATTATTCTTGTTATGATATCGAGACATTTATGTGGGTCCTTAGTAAAATTATAGTGTTACGGTTCCCGGCACAGGGCCACGTCCCTCAAACAAATAAAAATCAATATTTTTGACATAGCTTAAAATTATATTCTGCCATAAAACCATTCATATTACTGCATTTATGAAGGGACAAAGCAGTTGGTGCCAAAAAAGGATCCGAGGGGATCATTCCCCACGCCCCAAATGACAAAATATCTTGAAAACCTTTGAGATCCCCACACAATTACCATTTATTATCATTCCTAAGATAAGATTAATCATTTGGAACCATAGGGGGATGCAGAGGGGTCATGTCCCTCCCCTAAAATGATAAACACTGCAAAGATTTCATGGGGTTATAATTATGAAACTTTCCCGTGCGGGGCCCAGGTGGTGAATAGGCCCGCAGCAGAGCCTAGCTTGTCGTAAGAGGCGACTAAGGGTCTTGAGATTCTGATGTCGGGTCAGTGCTCAGCCCACAGAGCGACCAAGTGTGTTCCCTAGGTGGCTTAATAGGGTGGCCCTCGTCCGCGGGGGTTGTCAAGTCTATAATACGGAAACCCTGACCGCTGACAATAGTGGGCTAACGTGTGTAGAGGGTGCCACGCTTCATGCACGTATAAGACCCCTTTGTGGACCGGCAAGTAGTGCACCACATAGGCTAACTTCTGATATCGGGTCAGTGCTCAGCCCACAGAGCGACCAAGTGTGTACCCTAGGTGGCTGAATAGGGTGGCCCTCGTCCGCGGGGGTTGTCAAGTCTATAATACGGAAACCCTGACCGCTGACAATAGTGGGCTAACGTGTGTAGAGGGTGCCACGCTTCATGCACGTATAAGACCCCTTTGTGGACCGGCAAGTAGTGCACCACATAGGCTAACTTCTGATATCGGGTCAGTGCTCAGCCCACAGAGCGACCAAGTGTGTACCCTAGGTGGCTGAATAGGGTGGCTCTCGTCCGCGGGGGTTGTCAAGTCTATAATACGGAAACCCTGACCGCTGACAGTAGTGGGCTCACGTGTGTAGAGGGTGCCACGCTTCATGCACGTATAAGACCCCTTTGTGGACCGCCAAGTAGTGCACAACATAGGCTAAATTTTACCGCTCCTACCCTGCTCTCCCCTTTTCCTGTGGTTTTTCAAAAATTACCGTTCTTTTGTTTCCCACCCCATCCCCATATTTCATTCATCATCATTATTTCATGTTCATTGTATCATCCTTTTCATGTTCATCGCCTGTAAATAACCTATATAGCGTTGCATGGGCGTAAAACAACAACTCACTCACTCACTAATTATGAAAATTTGTTTGGCAGTTATTACTTGTTTACATAAAATTGCGCAATTTAAAATGAAACCTATTTATACACATGAGCGATTCAGTAACTTATATGATAACATAAAATTGAAAGACTTCCTTGTTTACGACAAAGCACAGGGTGTTGATGTTTATAATTAAAGGGGTATTCATCAATTTACAGATATGACCAGGAACTGTTTAAAAGTACGAAAGTGGCTTTGTAAGATATTAAAGAAGAAAAACGAAGTTGAAAGCAATAGTAACTTTTTTAAAAATGAACAGCACACTTTTACAAAACGTTCAAGAACAGGCGTATCTGTTGTATTGGAATGACTTATTCAGGGAACAGTTTGAACCTAATACAATTCTTCTTTGTATTTATTTACTGATTGGCATACCAGGGAATATTGCCATCATTTTTGTCTATCAGGTCCACTTGCAAAAAAGCAAAGAAAAGGATGGAAGATACTTCATTGTTCCTCTTGCTTTAATCGATACTGCTGCTTTGATCATCACCGGAAGTTTTAACCTCTCCAAGAACATTCACCAGGTTACGTTTCCAGGGAATGCAACGTGTAAATTTCTTATTTACTCGAGCTACGTGACGACATGCACGTCATTGTTTCTGTTGAATGCAATCGCTGTACAGAGATACTTAAAAATATGCAGACCATTTGGAAGACAAATGACTTTAAAATGGAAACGGTTGGCAATCTTATTCTGCGCTACTTCATCTGCTATTCTTTACATACCGACATTGGTTTATTATGGTGAAGTTGCAACAAAAAATCCGAAACTTTTCAATGTCACTGGTTTTGTTTGCGACAAATTACCGGCTTCAGAAAACTCTCTTCGCGGTTTGAAAATTTTCAACGGAATCGGATTTACCATTACTATTTGCAATGTTGTTGCCATAACAATTCTTTACATCATCATAACGATTTCTATTGTCAAGCAAATGAAAAGAATGAAATATATGAAAGTGAAAGCAACAGAAAATATCAGCACATTCACATCTGATGATGGAACCACGAAATCGGCCACAAAGTCAAAGAACAACATCAACTCGGGGACAAGTGAGAATGAAACAAGTTTTAATTCAGTTTCACAAATTAAAAATGTCAAAACAAAGAAAGCTGTCAGAAAAGAAGCGAGAAACCCAGCATTTACAATCTCGTTCATGTTCATGACAATATCCTTTGTAGGATTTCTTGCCTATCTTCCGACCTGTATATTCATTGTTTTAGAAACAAACAATCCGCTCCTTTGGAAATCTTTGTCGTCAAAGTCGCCAGCCGTATTCAACGTCTGTCTTGCTCTTCGCAGAATGTATATGGTCAACCATCTTGCCAATCCGTTTATATACGGTGCGTTTGATAAAGATTTCCGTATAAAGGTTAAGAAAATGTTTTCCCAACATTAAAAAACTTCTGATGGACATGATTCTTTTATGCATTTTATATGTATATCGCTTTTGACAAAATGACAAATTTACTAAATTTGCATTTGTCTATAATAGACAATGGTGACTTTTTTTATCACAGAGGGTGTACATTCTGCTGTGTTTTCTATGACACTTCTAGAAGCAGTTAACTTTGTTTTTGTCTTATTTCTGAGAGTTTTTAAATTTGGTTTTAAAAATTGTATTTGCTTTAAGTTTTGTAACCTAAAGTGATGTCAAATTAAAAAGACATAATAAGTATCTGTAAAATGTGAGCAATACAATATGACATTGGTCCAGATAAAACAACAGCCCGTTTTAGATAAATTTTAAAACAATTCATTATCATAATCATCAGCTTAAGTTTAAGGGCATGTCGTGTGTTTGCATTTATTAAATGCATTTGTTTTTATAATACTATGTTTTTTTATGATTAGACATCCAAAGGTATAAATAAGACTGGAATTTTATTTTATTCCTTTAAAATCTTTTTGGTAAAAAATTATGATGACTTTAAAGAATCCTTCCTATTGCATTTTCGGTTTTTCGCTCCTATGGTTTAAGGAAAAGGGCAAACATGGATGTAATGACACTGCTTAAGAATGTTAAATGTTTGCTATAATCTAGTTATGAGCATTCCACTGTACTCCTCAATGAAGTATGCTTACTAAATATGTCTATGGTTTTGGTGTAACAATGTTTAAGTAGGCAAATTTTTAACACACCGAAAAATCTAATTGTTATAAGTAGTTTGCTTTCGAATTAAAAAAAAAGAATAGATTTCTTGTCAAGACTGTTTTTTTAATCAGATTTGCCGAATGTCTTTTATTTCTTCTATTTTTGAGAATGCAGTGTATTTTTGTCGCTGAAATTTCCGTTTTTTAAATTCAAAATTGTTTAAAACAGTTTCTTTCCTTGTAATGCACATGGTCGATATCCTCGGTGCTGGATTTAGCTTCCCTGTTCAAATCTTTGGCTTTGAGTACTTTTCATTCAATACTTTTGGTTTTTGACATTCCATTGTCTGCTGATGACAGGTTACTCCTTGAAATATCGATAAACAGCATAACCAAATTAACCGTTTTTATACCCGTTTTGGTATTGTATTTTTAAACTAAAATTATTAATAATATATATACAACTACATATTTAAATGAATAAAACTTCAGCAAAATCTGTTCAGCAATCTCAGGCGAGACCACAAAGTGTTCCTATGACCTTAAATTGTTCGAATGTTTTGGTTTTGAGACCTTTTCGTTTTCAACAGTTTTTGAATATGATCTTCCAATATTTTGATTTAAATGCTACTGATGAGAGGTTACTCCTTGAAATATCGATATAAAGCATATCCAAATTAACCGTTCATACCCGTGTTTTGGTATTTGTAATTTTCAAACGGAATAATAACAACATAAAGTACAAGTTAAATAAGACTGGGGAAGTTTTACATGTAGCAGGTAAGTAGTAATAAAAACTTAGTTGTTGTTTTGATTTCTTAAATCTGTCATACTGCAAAAAGCATTTCAGTAAGATGACCGAACGGGGAAAAAGAGAATTGACAAGTTTTAAATATACAATATTTTTTCATCCAATTCTCTTAAGTCGTTTTGGTCCCTTGCCGCAACGTGACGGAGGGACCTAGTAATGGTCTTCGTCCATCGATGCTTTCGTCCGTCCGTCACACTCCTCTGATGACGCTAAACGGATTTTAATGAATTTTGTATGATTGTTTGTAAGGATATGTGGTTGATCATATTGCAACAATATTTTATAGGAGTTATGGGACTTTATCGACCTTGTTCTTTTTAGGTCATAGGGACACTTTGAGAGCACATTTCCTCTGAGACGGCTAACTGGATTTTGGTGAAATTGTGTAGGATTGTTTGTTATATGTAGTTTATTATATTGCAACAATACTTTGGTTCAACAAATTTTATAGGAGTTATGGGGCTTTATCGACCTTCACAATTTAAGGTCATAGGAACACTTTTTGGTCTCGCCTGAGATTGCTGAACAGATTTTGCTGAAGTTTTATTCGTTTAAATATGTAGTTGTATATATATTATTAATAATTTTAGTTTAAAAATACAATACCAAAACGGGTATAAAAACGGTTCATTTGGTTATGCTGTTTATCGATATTTCAAGGAGTAACCTGTCATCAGCAGACAATGGAATGTCAAAAACCAAAAGTATTGAATGAAAAGTACTCAAAGCCAAAGATTTGAACAGGGAAGCTAAATCCAGCACCGAGGATATCGACCATGTGTAGTACAAGGAAAGAAACCTGGTGTTTTTAACAATTTAGAATTTTAACACGGTATTTCGAAAATTCGACATAAATAATTAGACTATATTGTCATAGTAGATTTTCAACTTTAATGCATCGGCGGGGGATATTAGCTACGCTAGCAATCTTGTTAATTGTATTACAAGTTAAAATCAATAAAAACTAAATGTTTTGATGTATCTTGCACAGTTCAATGTTACATGAGTACCTGTTCCAACATCGATACGAGCCCCGGATGTACTTAAGTTTAAATTTTTCCCGTAGCCACCAACGACTTCTTGCGACATTCAAATCTCTAAAGCTATTTATACAATAAGTACAGGTCACAAATTTTGAAGTTATGTTACATTACATATATACACTCATCTGGTAAACTGTATTAGTTATTGTTTCGTTACTGATTTGTTTTTTTTTTAAAAAGAAAATACAAATATCTTAACGGTAGAAAAGAAGGTTTCGTTATGCTGATTCTACATATTTCAAGAAATAAGTTATAGTTATTACATAAGGACGCCAAATTGGCAGGCGAAATACACGATTTAGCCTGTCAACCGCCATGACCATGGGGGATCGCTGCAGCTGTGACCAATATCCAAAAATAACTTATGTACAAAAAATCCACATGGTACATATTCAACATATAAATTCTGAAATATATTCATATATTATAGATATATATATATCTATCCAAATACAAACAAACTGAAAATACAGCACAATGTTGCCATAACAATGTCTATCTTTTGACATCATTCTTAAATGAAATGTTATACAATGCAATATCTGATAGCAGCCAACAAGCAAAATACATAAGGAGAGTTAAAATATACGATATTGAAAAGTCAGTTTGAGGTTGGAAAGACTGGTCCATTTTTCTCTCTATTATTAATAAATTCAAAAAGACCACCCTGAATTCTGTTAATAAAAATATGATTTCCAGTGGCTGTCAAATGAACACCATCGTCTTTGAATAGATTGGATGTAGTTGTAATCTCTGGATATTTAATGTAAAGTCCCCCTTTTCTCAGCAGATAGGATGCAATTGCATTATTTACCCTATACCTTCCCCGCTCTAAAGCTCTAGTGTTTTGGGAAGAACGCCATCTTTGCCGCGGGAGCATTTGTGACCATATCAGGACTGTGTTCGGCAACATGTCAAAAATTGAAGTCAAAACATTCTTAATATAGTTTCTCAAATCTGCCAACATCATATACCCAATATCATTAGCCCCTACATGGATAATTAAAAACTGTGGAGGGTCGTCATACTGTAGCATTCTACTTATTTTGCCTACTACCTGGCTTGAGCGCATGCCACTATGTCCTAACCACCAAATGGATGTGTTTGGTAGGCCAAAGTTCACCCCACCAGGACGTTGCCTCGCTACTGCAAAGGCATTCTTTATCAAAGAGGACCCAACAATCCAAACTGATGTATGGTTTCTTCCCATTAATGAATCTAAAGAAAAACAAAAAATATTTCAAATAAAACACCACTGTGGGAACACTAGTGATGATTAAATTCCACCCCCTTTTCTATCTTACTTTCTATGGTCTTATATAACTTCTATATGCACCTGATTTCCAACGACCCATTTCCATAATTAAATGATCTGGTACCCCATTCAAAGACAAGGAAGTTGCTCTACCTATCCGGAATGAGTGTGAACTGTACAATTTGGGGTTAATCCCAACTCTGGCTAGAGATTTTTTAAGCACGCTGACAAATTGATACCTGGTTAAAGGGCTACCACTAAAATGACAAAACAGGGGACCAGGTACTGGTGGCCTCACCCCCAAGTAATTGTTTAATAAAACAACTGGACAACTGTTTCTATCTTCATTTGGCTGGATCAAAATTTCACAACCTTTACCCATTTGATCAGTTTTAGAGGAAGGAACCTTGATCTTGCAAAGGTTGTTAACCAGTAAAACATCTGTACTCTTAATAATATGATTCAATTGCCCATTACTGACAGCAATTTCTCCAATTCTCAAAAGACCATTATATGCTACTGTAAAAGATGTTTGGAAAAGCAGGGTTTCATAGCTTGAACTGCACACAAATGGTAGAACTTGTATAAGGGATACCAATATTTCATTCGTAATGGGCAATCTAGCATCAGGAGCCTTAAAACTAGATCTACCAAAACCTTCAATAAGTTTTTTAACGATAAACTTTTGAGTTGGATCAGGAAACTCATTGAATTTGCAGGCATAACTTATTCCAGCCAAGTAGCATTTTAACGTTGCTTGTGACATATTTCCTTCAAATGAGTAAGCTATAAAATGACATATGTCTTTTAAGGGCAGTGGCCAAATATCTGGGATTCCAAATTTGGAACGAAATTCTTTAAAAGCATTTAAACCTCTCTCATTTGTTTTATGAGTACTGGCTGCCATAGAATTCTTAATCAAACCATCAATTATAGGTCCAAAATTAGTTTCATGAAAGGTTGAGGAATGACTGCTGGTGTATGATCTGCATTGGGAGCCAAGGCACGGAAACGGTCCATTTGAAAACGACTGAGACTGTCTGCTATGCTGTTCTGAAAACCATTAATAAAGGATCCCTTAAACTGAATGTTATTCAACATAGTTATGAGCACAAAAGGCCTCATTAGTTTCATAATGACTTTATCTTTAGAAGTTCTCTTATTTATTATACTAACCAATGCAATATTGTCAGTATTGAATATGATTTTTTTATTCTGTAGTTTTTCACCCCATAGGAACATTGCCAAAACAACCGGGATAAATTCCAGCAAGGACATATCTTTAAGAATTTGAGATTCCTTCCATGAAATTGGCCATCTGAACTGCACCCATGAACCTTGTAAATAAGCCCCACATCCTAACTCTGAATTTCCACTACTATCTGTGAACAACTGTAGATTTTCATTATCATACCAAATTCTTTCTGGGAAGAAGCATTGCCCATTAAAATTTTCTAAGAATGTCAACCACATTTGAATGTCTGCTTGAACCTCTAAACTAAGCCTTATTTTGTGATGAGGCTTCTTAGCAAAGCACATTAAGTCAAAGAATCTCCTAATAAAGGCTCTTGCCGCTGGGATTGCTTTAGCACAGAAAGACATTAAGCCAGTCACTGACTGAAGTTCCCTGAGAGTAATTCTCATTCTATTTGACATGGACTTTAAAAGATTACTTAACTTTTCAATTTTATCTTGGGGGATAAGAACCATTAAACGAAGTGTGTCGATCAAGTAGCCTAAAAATGGTGACAATGTAGTAGGCCCCACCGTTTTGTCTTGTGCAATTGGCACACCTAGTTCGTGAGTGAGTGAGTTGGTGTTTTACGCCCGTGCAACGCTATATAGGTTATTTACAGGCGATGAACATGAAAAGGATGATAAAATGAACATGAAATGATGATGATAAATGAAATATGGGGGTGATGTGGGACACAGAGGATCGGTAAATTTTGAAGAACCACAGGAAAAGGGGAGAGGTGGACAGGGGCGGAAAATTTAGCCTATGTGGTGCACTACTCGGCGGTCCACAAAGGGGTCTTTTACGTGCATGAAGCGTGGCACTCTCCACACACGTTGGCCCACTATGGTCGGCGGTCAGGGTTTCCGTATTATAGACCTGACAACCCCCGCGGACGAGGGCCACCCTATTCAGCCACCTAGGGTACACACTTGGTCGCTCTGTGGGCTGAGCACTGACCCGACATCAGAATCCCAAGACCCTTAGTCGCCTCTTACGACAAGCTAGGCTCTGCTTGCTGCGGGCCTATTCGCCACCCGGGCCCCGCACGGGACACCTAGTTCGTCACAAGTTGACTGAAAAGTGGACATAAGCAACTTGCATGTTTCAGTGTTAGTAGACCCCATAAATATAAAATCATCCAAGTAGTGGTCAATAGACTTTTGACCTGATTTCGCTTCAACAACCCACTGGAGAAAAGTAGAGAAGGTCTCAAAAAGTTTAGGTGATATGCTACATCCCATGGGCAGACATTTATCAATAAAAAAGAAATTGTCAAAATGAAAGCCCATAAGTTCAAATTCCCCTGGGTGTAATATGAGAAGTCGAAAGGCTGACTTGATGTCCATTTTTGCCAATAGGGCCCCTTTACCCAGTTCATATATTTTTTCCAAAATGGAATCAAGAGACGAATAATTTACAGTACACAACCCTTCGTCAATGTGGGAGTTGACACTATTGCCTTCAGGGTGTGATAAATGAGAAATAAGGCGAAAGCCTCCACCTGTTTTTGGAACTAACCCAATTGGAGATATACGCAATGTCGAAATTGGAAGTTTTTTGAAAGGTCCTAAAATTCTCCCCAATTTAATCTCGCTTCTAATTTTTTTCCATGTCTCTTCCTTGAGTTCAGTAGCAGAAACTAAATTTTTTGACATTATGTGCTTTCTAGGACAAGTGTAATGCAAATGAAAACCAAATTCAAAACCATTTTGTAATAATACAGCACATTCCCTATCTGGATAAACTGACAACCATTCCTTTACTTTATTGGAGTTGACTGAAGTATGCCCTAGGTCCCACAGCTTTGCCTGGAGCTCTTGATCTGTAATTGTGATGACTATATGAAGGAATATTATTGTTTACAGTATTATAGGTCATGCGACTTGGATTGTTCAAATGGCGAGGGGGGTTTTGAGCCCGATAGTTTCCTGAGAGTCCAGGTTGTCCTTGTTTTTTGGGACAATAAAGTAAGGAATGCCCATAGTTGCAATAAATACATGCATGCCTATACTGACATGGCACTTTTGTGCAATGCCCTTCATAGTTAAAAGCATAACATTTTAATCTTTTGAATGAATTTTGAAGGCCAGGATTGCTAGTTGCAATTGTATTACCAGACATAAACAATAACCAAAGTTCAACATCAATGCTTGACCATGAAGTAGTAGGGTCTCGCTCTTTCCTTAATCTAAATTGCTCGTCATAAGCTTTCCAATTGGTACTTCTCTGGGCACCTAGCCTTACATCAGACATATATTTCAGTAACTCTTGAAATTTGTTTGGATGGGCTGTACAATGAAATGAATGCAGTTGTCCACTGCTCAATAGTAATAATTTTTGTGTTTTGTGAAGTCTGAACTGAAATTTGCCCATCTTTAAGAACCAGCTTTTGGGAATTTTGCTGTGGACCATTGGATAATAGCAAAGCTATATCAATATATTCACTCCTTGTTATCTTTTCTTTGATATTTTGAGGCACATTGACTGCTAGCTCAGAGTTAACACTATGAATATTAAGAGGCACAGCGGTATCGTTAGTACATATACTATTTGAAGTGGCAATAGCATAGGTTGGCAAATTGCATGCTACTGTACCTAAATTACCTGATGTACTTTGCCTTGGTGGCAATATCAATGGCCCTTGATCATTGTGTGTCATTGTGGCCCCAGATGTGGCGGATGGGTAAGCAAGTCCTGTTGTACATGTAGTAGCATCTGAACTAACGGTTTGCACAGGAAATTGTGGCATTTGCACTACACCGCCATCTCCAATACTTGGTGTGTTCCCTCCAGATGATATCTGTATGGCTCTTGATGAACTGGATCGAACCTTACTTTGAATTGATGCTTGTCTCGCCGAAGCTACCCTCTTCCGAGTGGACTTTCTCAGTTGAGTTGACATCTAAAATTACCAGTTATTAATTCATTCTTAGCTGAATTCTAATATTCTATTTATTCAAAAGATTTGGCAAAGCTCAAGTTTTTAAGTCTCATGATTTACCTGAAGTTCAAATTAACTGGTGCCCAACCTGGTGAATAAATAGAATGATAACATTCGGCAATCTTATGTCTTTACAAAGTTGTTTAAAAATATAAATAAACTCTCATTTTAATTATTTATATCATTAGGTTTGTATGCTGTGACCGATTTTTGTTTGTTTTTGTTTATATCCTGTTAAAAATTAAAAATGACAAAATTCTGGGACTGAGTTGTAGACATTAACCTGCATTTGTCAAGGGCTTAGGCCTTTGTACATGTGTGTGCATGTACAATGCTTTGTGTGCATCAATGTGCACCTTATGTTCATTTTTTTTTTCACAGTATAAACACAAACAACACACACAAATCATAGGGAAGGTACGTGCAATACTGAAAATAATAATACATCAAAGTTGAAAAATGCTATTGTGTGCGTGTTTACAAACCATCCCGTGGCATGTCGTCTGGAATTTTTATTTTTAATTTTTTTTATCAAATTAATATATCAAATTTCAGATTTCAGGATTTAACACAAACACACCACCGTTTGTGACCATAACTGAATTAATTATTGTCAAGCATGTGAAATTGATGGGTTGTCTACACCACGTGGCCATGGCCTGTCGGTGGAAAATTTTCAAAATTTGATCGGTTTGTTGTTTCGAAATTTGAAT
Source organism: Arcuatula senhousia (assembly GCA_963971305.1). Taxonomy (NCBI): domain Eukaryota; kingdom Metazoa; phylum Mollusca; class Bivalvia; order Mytilida; family Mytilidae; genus Arcuatula; species Arcuatula senhousia. The sequence continues at coordinate 56,740,220 of OZ020304.1, forward strand.
TGACACAAACACGAAACGTTTCTGGCAATAAATTAATTATTGTCCATCAATTAACTGTAATGTGATGCTAAAATAACTCCCTGACAATGTAGTTGTATGTTTTCCAACAATATCCTTTCTGATTTTTCCTCGTCTGTTTTTCACGTCCGTTCCCTTCAAAAGCTGATTGAAAAAAGGCTCGATATAAACAATTTGGCGCGAACCAATCAAAATTCAGTAAATTTACGTCATCAGAGTTTAACCAAAAACCAAAGAATTAGTACAACAAAAAAGACCCCATTACTATGATAACGCACCTTGACTTTGATAAATTAATGTAATCATAAGGCTTACATAAGGACGCGGTTTGTCAGTAAAAGATCACCCCGACGGCCGGAGGTGGTTTACTGATGCACCAAGTCCGAATGTAATTACTATTTTACATTCCAGCCTTCAAAATCTGTCATGTAAAATTTAAATACAGACATTAGAATACATTTTGTGCATTTAGAATCAAATAGAAAACATTTTTATAATATATAATATAGAGTATCCTGATTGGGCCCCTTCAATATTCTTTATGTACTTAGCGTAAAGTTTCCATCGGTTTCGTGGCCCAGTGGATATGAAGGTAGACTTTAAACGGTGAGAATCATCGTTTAAAACCCAGTGGGAACTATATTATTTTTCAATCTTCAAAAAAACTTTGTTGTTGATTTTATAATTTTCCTATGATTCACCTTAGTGAACCTTTCTAAAAAACTTGCTTTGAAACAAAGGAAAAGGAACAATTGAGTTATGTCATCCTTTTCATGTTCATCGCCTGTAAATAACCAGTATAGCGTTACGGGCGTAAAACACCAACTCACTCACTCACTAACTCTAATCCTACACTATAAAAATCTTCACCTGAAAAGGAAAACCTGTTATAAAAAGAGATAACTTCATCCGGAAATGTTGATATATCTGCCAAATGATGAGGAATCATTCGGAGATAGCTATGGCGGTCAAAGGCATGAAAAAGACAAGTAAGTTGTTTCAATGAAGCATTTCTGAGAGACTAATTTATAGACCTGATGCCAAAATAAAGCACTAAATAAGACATAAAATCAACATGAAAAATTTTATCCCACAAGGAAAAAGTTTTTTTTCACATTCTTTCTTTCTCAATTCTTAAACATCAATAAGTAAATCAGGAGTAAAAATTTCAGCTTTATTAGAACAAATTTCCTCTGTAAATGAAGCATTACATAGCTGTTCTTCTTGGTTAAATTTTATATCTAAAGTAGTCAAGATATCCGAAACTTTTTTTAGAAAAATTCATTTCAATGCTTTCAATTTCATATACTGAAAGAGAAAGAGAAAGCATAAAAGATTGAATCTGGTGTCTTATCATGGCTTCCCATACATGTACAAAGAATATGTGGGTAAGGGACCACAAAATGCCCTGTAACAGAAACCTCCACGGTGACAATTGATGGCAATTTTTTCTAATCTGCATCAAAATAAATTTTAATAAAAACAGGAAGCAAATTTTTCAAGATGTGTCAATCCCCGGGATATGGCAGTACCCATTGGTAGCTGTCCACATACTCTGCTTTAATCTTTATTAAAAGATCATCACCTACAACGACAACATAGTCAGTAGAATCACCTATATTATATTTCTCAAACAATTTGATGACAGTTCCCTTCTTATCTGCTGTTTCATCTAGAATAGAAATAGGTGTAAGACTTACACTGTAACTTTACATGTAGAAACCTTTGTATGCTGCAAAGGAAGAACATTTTGTTTTACACCCGGCAATGCAATATTTAACTGTTGAAATAAATTTCTGAAGAATAAGCTTTCTCTACTAAAAGCTTAGGAACACTTCTGTCTCTAGACTGTCTAAAAGATGTCTGGTTTGAATTATCGAAAAAAGAATTATTATCTTAAAGGTTATCATTAGTGACCCCACATGTCATCCTTTTTTCTGTCTCAATTGTTGGACGTGGTACAATTGCCTGTACATTGGTACCATGAAACCCACTTTTATCACGACCAACTCCTACAACTGAATAAGCAGTGTTTTTATCCTTATCCAGATTGTCAAAAGAATCAACTGTAAAAGAAGATGAAACCAATGACTACTGCTTCTCCTCTAAATCTATACACTTTTTAGAAACAAAACTTTTCAAAAAATCTTTGGACACTCCAGCACCTAGCCTTGCATTTATTGGCAAAAACAAAGAAGAATTACTAAATTTGTCAAAGATATCAGTAAGTAATAGACGTAAATGAAGAACACATTGAGAAATAAATGCATTGAAGAGACAACTACAAATGTAGAGCTAAGGTAAAGCTCTACAGATGTCTAGATCATATGTGTCACCTAAAATAGGGGTGTTTAAATCAATATGTTTAAAAACGTTTTCTTCTCTTTCTGTTGCAGTTAACCTACAAATAAAATTCCACAGTATGAACATTTTCAATTTTGGTTGCTTTAAGAGGGGGTTTGATTTTGTAGTTCCTAACCAAAAAATATATCTGTCGTCACGAATGTAAACAAATAACTAATCAACATGGTCGAATATTTTTGAGCAAAATAAACCAAGTTTAAGGCAAGCTTGGTAAAAAAAAATGATATTCTTTTATACCATTTTGGTCTAAATCATGACATTAAAAAAATTGGGGACGAAAAAAAATGTGATCTTGGTAGACAATATGCTTTTAAGACTTTCTTTTCTTTTGTAAACCTTTTATTTTCCTGTTCATTGAATATAATAAATAAAAAAGTAACTTGACAAAATATCTGTTCTATTTATATATAGAAGACGACTATTTTTTTTATTTTTTGCTGTATATGACGCCAAACACTTTCCCAGTTTAACAGTTAGAAATCTTAAAAGCCATCGAATGTTATGAGTGTGTTTAGAAAGCTGGTAATCATTTAAAGTGCCACGCTCTACCTTAAAATAAAATTGTTAGCATCTGCAATCTTTTGCACCTCATCTTTAAGGATGTTCGCTACTATTATTGAAATAAATAGGTTTCAAATTTGATACCTGTTAAGCATTAGCACTATTTAGCTGTTAAAACCCATGACAGAATAAATAGGATTTGATAAAACTTTGTCTATAACCTCTTTATGACAAATTAGAGACAACAATATTAAGAAAATAGGGAGTTCGTGGGCTAAACCTTTTAACCTTATTTTGATGGTAAAATCCAGAAGATTCCGAAAAAATGACAGAAATAACAAAACTAGACCAGCGAGCATCCGTAAAGTTCTCATATAAAGTTGACAATAAAATCACGTTTTCCTCTAAAAAAAAGACTAACAAGCTTTTCTAGAATGGACTGAAAATAAAATAAATCAATATTATTAATATACATGTATAACTGTCTTTTTTCTATGAAAAAAATATACATGTATTCTGACACACTTTGCTTTAAACACTCAATATGAACTAAAATAATGACTGACTTTACCATATACAGTTCAAATTCGATTTAATATGACTGAAATGAACTGTAGTTTACCAAAAATTAGCTGTAAAATGCTGATTTGATTTGATGCAATATCTTCAGTAATTATCAATTTCTGTTTTTTTACTGTTTTTAATTGTCCTTAACTGTAGCAGATGCTGTCAGATTATATCAGTCAATTTTGTGATTTGTAACAAATCATAACAGTCATTTAAATATTTACCTTGATTTAAAATCACTGATATGGTATGTTACTGTCATTGTCAGTCATTAACAGAACTTTACCTTGATTGAAAATGACTGACAGGGATAAGTGGATCATACATCGTCAGTCAATGTCAGTCATTTTAAATGGCGAGAGCTAGAAGCTGCAAAAAGGGTAATCTTTTATTTCAGAGATATTATAGCAAGAACGTCAGACTGTTTACTGACAACAAGAACGTGACATATATTGGGCGATTCTTTTACATGAAAAGGCTATTTTAGTTCATACATTATCTAAAAGAATAGTATAAAATCGATGCTTTCACATTGCCCTGGCAAGGTTGTAATAATTGATTTGTACCACCACCAATTCAGATCCCACAAGTAATTAACAAGATAAAATCAGACAAGTGCTCTTGTACATTAGTTATTCCAGAATGGACATTCTCACCATTTGAGCCTATGATTAACGATGGGACAGGTTTTTGCAAATCTTTCGTTGTAGATCACATTATTTTGAACGGGGGAAATTTAACAAAAGGATGAAAAGGAAATAACGGAATGTTTGCACAAATGTTTTTGAAATTCAGAATGTTAGCTCTTAAGATACGATTTTAGGATACATACAATTTGTTCTTTTTTGACAGGGATCCGCCTGAATGCAAACGTCGGGGCTTTGGTGCAGGAGAGCGGAATAGACGAAGACAGCTATCTATATAAACTTTTTACGAAGATGTGTGAGATTTTAGTTTCTTCTAAAAGTGACAATACCGTTAAATCCCTTTTTAATTCTTTTAAAAGATGGCAGCTTTTTAGCTCACCGGGCCTGAAGGGTCATGTGAGCTATTGTCATCGTAAAGCGTCCGTCGTCCGTCCGTCCGTTAACTTTTCTTCAAACATCTTCTTATCTGAAACCACTGATGGGATTGCTTTGAAACTTTGTACACTTGATCTTTTGGAAGATGCTACCAGGTTTATGAAATGAATGAACGTCAACCAACCAACACGGCCACTGTTACTAAAAATAGAACAGGGGGGTCAGACCATAGTTTTTAGCTTATAGCTCAAAAAGTATAAGAGATAGAGAAAATCCGAAGCAACCTACCGTCTTCAGCATCAAAAGCTCTACAAATCTCGCCATAGAGTCAAAGTTGTGGGACGACTCCTTATAGGAGTTATTTCCCCTTAATCGTCAAAATTGATCATTTTCACAGTTTTTGGACTTTATCTTGAAAACTGTACATGTAAGTGCTAGAGGAAAAGTTAGCATTGCAAAATTGTTCAGCTTATTGAGAGCTACAAAAATGATGTCAGGGCAAAAATTGTAAGATCAACCGTTTAATAGTTATTTCCCTTTAACTGATTTTTCTATCAATTTTAGCTGATTTTTCAAAATCTTCTCCGAAACCTTTGATGGATTGCTTTTAAACTTTGCACACTTGATCTTTAGGATGTCCTCTACCAAGTTTGTGAAATTTGTGAACGTCAATCAACCAACATGGCCACCGTTACTAAAAATAAAACAGGGAGGGTCAGACCATAGTTTTTAGCTTATAGCTAAAAAAGTATAAGAGATAGAGAAAATCTGAAGCAACCTTCCTACTTTAGCATCAATAGCTCTACAAAACTCTCCATTGAGTAAAAGTTGTGGGACAACTCCTTATAGGAGCTATTTCCCCTTAATCGTCAAAATTGACCATTTTCACAGTTTTTGGACTTTATCTTGACAACTGTAAGTGCTAGAGGAAAAGTTAGCATTGCAAAATTGTTCAGCTTATTAAGAGCTACAATAATGACTTCAGGGCCAAAATTGTCAGATCAACCTTATAAGAGTTATCCCCCTTTCACTGTTTTCAGTCAATTCTAACTTGTCTTTTTATATTTTAAATGGATAGCTTTGTAACTTTGTATTCTTGATCTTAAAAAGTGTTTTCTATCCTAAGTAGTTTCTTTAATCTTACTTACCAAGTAAATGTAGACCAGTTTGCACACTAGGTAAGAGGCTTTAGCATAAGAGATCAGGTGAGCGATTCGGGTTCCTGGGAGCCTCTATTTTTTTGAAATTTTCTGAAAATGTTTTTATGACATTTTATTTTAAATCTTTTTATAACAATTTATAACATTATTTTGAAATGTTATAATAACGTTTTTAAAACATCTCCATATTATATTTTCATAACGATTTAAAAACATATTTTGGGAATGATATAAAAATGTTTAATAGTTTACATCTTTTCATAACAATTTCAATACATGGCATAGAATTTTTTTTAAATAATAATTTTAAACCTTATTAGAAGCAGTTTTTGATATGTTTTTGTCACATTTCAACCCTCATAAAACTAGAAGACAGGTTTTGTAAGGTAATGAATATCTATATATAATTATATATGAATATGAACAGATTACAGTGACCAATGTACGTATTGTATTAAAAAAAATAACAACTCAGTTTTTATCTTATTTATGAAGTCCAGTGAAATTTTAGGGGGATCCACATTTGGGCTTATTGGTAATACGTTTGGGCTAATTGGGCTAAAGCCTAATTAGACAATAACATGTAAATATAGGTGAGTGAGTGAGTTGGTGTTTTACGCCCTTTCAAGGCATGTAAAGGCGATGAGCATGAAAAAGATGATAAAATGAACATGAAATGGTGATAATTTATGAAATATAGGGGATGGGAAATAAATGAATAGTAAATTTTGAACAACCACAGGAAAAGGGGAGAGATGGGTAGGGGCGGAAATAAAAATAACATTGTTTTAGACAATACATTTTGCTACGCCTGACGTGCGTTTCTTCTATTCAAGATTCATCAGAGGCGCTCTACCAAAAATATTGAAAATGCCAAATACTATTAATTATCAAGAGCATAGAACAATAAAACCAAAAAAATACCAAACTTGGGAACCAAATTATTTCAAAGATGATCAACCTATGTCCGGGGTAGGAAAACCTTAGAGTTTATAGACAATTTTGAAATTTATTTAAACGGATAATTTAAAGCTTTGATGTGTTCTCCAACTCAAAAGTGTTGGTGCCGGAGCGGGCTGACCTCGGGGAATTAAAACTCTACCAGCAGTGCAAACCTTCACGGGTGCTCGAAATTAACAAAATATAGGTAAAATACAAGTAAATAAGATTTAATTATATATATTTTAAATATTCTACAAAATAAAAGTCTGCCCCTGAAGTAAGATAGTTTTCGAATATCCCCTTCGTGAAAGTGGGTCATGTTTGACTTCAACATCATGGAGCATTCACTGCTGTCCTTACTGAATCTTTGCATTTGGAGGTTTTGCAAATCAACGATATAACCCTGTTTAATTCGGAAAGAAAATTGATCAAGAGCTAAGCATTTATTTTCTTGGTTCGTCCCAGTAACTATTACCCATTTTATTTTTATTATCAAACGTGCAAAATGTTTACATGACGACCAATTGATTTGTAAATTTATGTTATACAAGGTTAATAGAAGCATTAACAAAGAATTAAAACTGTAACACAAGTAACTTCTATTACCATCACCTGGCGTCCGTCATCGTCGTCTGTCGTCCGTTAACAATTTTTCGAAAATCTTCTCCTCTGAAACTACCGAACAGAACTTAATGAAACTTGGTATGAATGATCCTTAGGGTGTCTTGTACCAAACTTTTGGTTTATATTTTGATCCATCAAAAAGCATGGCCGCTGTTACTAAAATATACCAGGGTGTCGGACTGCTGTTTTAGCTTTGGAAACAAAAAAAAATATATGAGAAAGATGAAATCTGATGCCACCCAACTGCTTAAGCATCAAAAGTTCTACAAAAATCTCCATTTGTTCGAAGTTGTCAGATGATCCCTTATAGGGGTTACAGTCCCTTAAATGTGAAAAAATAGCCTTTTTCATGTTTTTTGCTTATAGATTTAAAACTATTGCAGACAAAAAAAAGCTGTTGCTTGCTTAAATGTTCAGCTCTTTTAGCTCTACTCCCGTGTGGGTTCTGGGTGGCGAATAGGCCCGCAGCAGCGCTAAGCTTGTCGGTAAAAGTCCACTAAAGAGCGCTCAGAAACCTGACATCGGGTCAGGCCGCTTTGCCCACAAAGCGACTGGGATGTGTGCCCCAGGTGGTTGAATGAGGCAGCCCTGACATCGAGAGATGCGGGGTCGTCAGGCGATAATGCGGAAAACCTGACCGCAAACCATAGTGGTGCACCGTGTTGGGAAAAATGTCACGTTCCTCGCACCTTAAAGAACCCTGCTGCAGGTCTCGGTAAGAGTAGGACCCGTAGGATCCCCATGCAGGAGGCTAAATTTCCTGTCCCTACCCATCACTCCTTTTTCCAGTGGCAGTCAAAACTCTCCTACCCGATTGGCCTTGTGGCCCCATTTCCTCCACTTCATCATCATTTCGTATTCATTGTATCACCACTTTCATTTTCATCTCCTGGATATAGCCGAAATCGTGCTGCTTGGGAGTAAGCAATAACTAACTAACTAACTTTTAGCTCTACAAAAGTCTCCATAGGGTCAAAGTGGTCAGATGGTCCTTTATAGGGTTACAACCCCTTAAAGGCGAAAAATAGTGTTTTTGGCATATAGAATGAAAACTTTTGCAGATAGAGAAAAGTTGTTGCTTGCTTAAATGTTCAGCTCATTAAGCTCTACAAAATATAGAAAATAATGAGATGTGGAATAAGTGTACACGACACAGCCCACAATCAAGCGGCAATTCAGAAAAACCACAATGGACAACCGCCAGCAGCCTTCAACGAGGCCATTTGGCACTGCTCGCGGTTCTGCAATTGGCCCATGGTCTAAATATAATGCATATAATTCAACGAAAGCTTTGTCAGGACAGGCACATATAATATGTGGCCGGGTGAAACTAGTTTTTTAGGCCCAACCTTTCCCCTATCAATTTTCCTAGACTAAGCACAAAAACAAACACACAATAAAAATCAAATCGATCAAAGTCCAATTCCACTAGAGAGAACATAAGACAAAAACAAGAACAATCAAAAGGACAGTAAAGAAACTATCAATGGAACACTCGCTGTAACTGACAGCTAGCTGAGAATCAAAAGTCTCCAAGGGTCGAAGTTGTCAGATGGTACTTTATAGGGGTTACAGCCCCTCCTTAAAGGCGAAAAATTGTGTTTTTTGGCATATAGAATGAAAACTTTTGCAGATAGAGAAAAGCTGTTGCTTGCTTAAATGTTCCGCTCATTTAGCTCAACCAAATTCTCAATAGGGTCGAAGTTGTCAGAGGGCCCTTTATAAGGCTTACAGCCCCTTAAAGGTGAAAAATAGTGTTTTTGGCATATAGAATGAAAACTTTTGCAGATAGAGAAAAGCCGTTGCTTGCTTAAATGTTCAGCTCATTTAGCTCTACAAAAGAATCCATAGAGTCAAAGTATTCAGATGACCCCTTATAGGGTTAACGGTCCTTTAAAGGTGAAAAAAAGTGTTTTAGGTCTATAGAATTAACACTATTGCAGAAAGGGAAAAGCTGTTGCTTGCTTAAATGTTCGGCTTATTTAGCTCTTCAAAAAGTCTTCATAGGGTCGAAGTTATCAGATGACCCGTTATAGGGATAACAGCCCCTAAATGAACGTGTTTTCATGTTTATGGCTTGTAGAATTAAAACTGTAGCAGATAGACAAAAGCGGTTGCTTGCTTGAATGTTCAGCTCATTAAGCTCTAAGAAAGTCTCCATAGAGTCAAAGTTGTCAGAAGACCAAATAGAGAGGTAACGAATGGCCCCATAAATAACATTTTACATTTTTTTGGCCTACAGAATGAAAACTATTGTCGTAGGAGAAAAGCTGTTGCTTGCTTAAATGTTCAGTTTATTTATCTTTTCAAAAGTTTCCATAGGGTCAAAGTTATCAGGTGACCCCTTATAGGAGTTGCACCTTTAAGGTGAAAACCCCTAATAAGGGTTACACCCTTTAAAGGTAAAAAGTAATGTTTTTGGCCTATAGAATGAAAACTAATGCAGATAGAGGAATGCTGTTGCTTGCTTAAACATTTAGCTCATTAATCTCTACAAAAGCATTCATAGGTAGATATTTGCAGATGACCCCTTAAAGGGGTTATGGCCATTTAGAGGTGAAAAATAATGTTTTTGCTTATAGAATGAATTGCAGATAGAGAAAAACTTTTTCTTGCTTAAACATTCAGCTCATATACCTCTACAAAAGCTTTCATAGAGTTGACATCAACACCAAGTGAGCGATTCAGTCTCCTGGAAGCCTCTTCTTATTGAATTAAAATTATTTTGTGGGTTCAAAATCGGAAAAGTTTTATTATCGATCTATATAGACTATCTTTATTTACCTGTTCAAGTAAGAATCTTATTAGGCCAAATGAAAATCTGTATTTTTGAAATTTAAGCCAAAATGTATTGCGCCCAAATTTTATTGATTGTTTTAGGTAATTTTTTTTATTATCTTGTTTTGTTTTCTTCGTAAGATGTTCCAGAAGGTCAGAGAGACACTATCAATGCATAGCAACATGTTATTATCATCTTTTAGTTCATAAAATATAACCATGACAACTAAACACGCATACTCCCCTTCGATGGGATCAAAACTAAAAACAAAAAGTAATCCCACACCTTCAAAATCTTGATTCCAAGAAGCAGCTCGTAAAGTAACCTGTAATATTATCAACTTTCTTCAAGCCTGTACATTATTTTTGCCGATACATGTACATTTGAGTTCATTGAATTCTCTCAGCAGCACTTGGTTTCGGTTTCATGGTGTTTCCATTAAAGTTATCATGATCTAAGACAATAACAAAAATATATAGCCATGACAGTACAGAACAAATATTACATTTGTGGTCAGGAGTGTAATGTATTAATAGATTAGCCTATGAATGCAAGTGGGCGGAGCGATAGTTCACGTGCTGTCTGCATGCTTGGTGTTCTTGATGTCCATGTAACTATGTAGATTATGAGTTTAGTAATAGATGTTGTAAAACCAATATGTCGTATTTTATACACGAGTTCTAGCCATTACATTGGCGACGAAGATGGAGATTACTTTTATAAAACTGGGTTAAATTCCGTATAAACATTTTTTAGTGAAAAGGATTAAATTCCGATATTGCTAATTAGTGATTAAATTCGTAATGGCAGGAAATCTAGACCTTCGTGCACCGGGACCTTTTAAAGTTCTCGGAGAACATACAAACTTATCCAAAACGTGGGAACAATATTTAAAGAGATTCGAATATTATCTCAGAGCTACTGGAATAAGTAAAGATGATCAAAAACGTGCGTTACTACTTCATATTTTGGGGGAAGAAGTTCAAGACATTGTAGACACATTAAATGACACTGGAACTCGTTACGATGAACTGAAAGCATCACTTACAACGTATTTCAACCCAAAGAAGCACATTTCGTACGAAAGACATGTATTCCGTAAAGCAGAACAACGCGAAGATGAAATCATTGACAATTTCATAGTTAGACTTTCAAAGCTTGCAGTTTCTTGCGAGTACGCACCCGACCAAAGGGAGGACATGATCCGAGATCAAGTGGTTGACGGATGCAAATCGACCGACCTCAGAAGGAAGTTTCTAGCCACAGAAAACCTGACATTGGACAAAGTTCGTAAAATTTCAAGAACGTTTGAACTTGCAACGTCTCACGCCGAGAAAATGGAAAATGGAACAAGCGCGCCGACCGATGCAAAGGAAGAAGAAGTCAACAAGCTTCAGAGGAAGAAGAGAACTCAATTCAAACCGCGAGGAGCACCAAAAGCGTTCAGCAAACCGTTCGCGTCGCATAACCGGCAAAGTTCTACCGCTAAGTGTTACAGGTGTGGAGATATTGGTCATTATGGAAGAGACTGTAGGAAAACGCAAGATGAGAAATGTAGGAAGTGCGGAAAACCCGGACATTTCGCAAGAGTGTGCAAAACCAAGCAGTTCGGTAGGGTAAATACTATTAATCAATCAAGGGAAAGCGAAAGCGATTCAGAGGAAATTTTTTCAGTTATTGGAAAGGCGGATGACAATGCATGTATGCTTTTGCAAATAGAAGGTCAGTCAATTAATGTTTTAATAGACTCGGGCTCAACAGTCAACGCTATAGATAAGAAAACTTTCCACAAAGTAAAAACATCTAAAACCACCCTTGAGAAAACTAATGCAAAGATATACCCCTACGGCGGTGACATTTCAATACCTCTTATCGGCAAATCAAAATTGAGAGTAAAAGTTAACAACGAATCACGTGACATAGAGTTTCAAATTATCAAGGGAAATGGTAAACCGTTGCTAGGGAGAAGGTCAGCAACAGAGCTAGGCTTACTACACATAGGTTCTATCAATAGCGTAGAAAGGTCAAAGACCGAGGAAATAATCGGGTCATATCACGACAGATTTGAAGGCTTAGGGAAATTGAAGGATTATAAATTAGAGCTTCATATCGACGAATCCGTTCAGCCCGTTGAGCAAATTGCACGAAAAATACCATTCAAAATGAAAAAGCAACTAGAAGAAAAGTTAAAAGAGTTAGAAGAGTCAGATGTTATTGAGAAAGTTCAGGGTCCAACTCCGTGGGTATCTCCGTTAGTGGTTGTCCCAAAAGCCAATTCTGATATAAGAGTATGCGTAGATATGAGAAGAGCAAATCAGGCTATTCAAAGAGAACGATTCCCTTTGCCAAACATTGAAGACATATTGCAACAAATGAATGGGGCTTCCTTGTTTTCAAGACTCGATTTGAAACAATCGTTTCATCAAATTGAACTAGATGAGTCGTCCCGATACATAACAACGTTCGTGTGTCACAAAGGACTGTATAGGTACAAAAGGTTGATGTTTGGAATAAATGCAGCACCTGAAATCCACCAGCGTATAATACAGCAAATTTTGCAAGACATACCAAATTGCAAAAACAACGCCGATGATATCATCATATTTGCAAAATCACAAGAAGAGCATGATCAGACTCTCAAAGCAGTCATGCAGAGGTTAAGAGAGAAAAACCTGACACTTAACGAAAGCAAATGTGAATTCAACAAAACTAGTTTAAGATTTCTAGGACATAATCTGTCAAAAGATGGCGTCAGACCAGACCAGGCCAAAATCGAAGCCGTTAACAGTTTTGTTACTCCAAAGAATCCGACTGAGGTTAAAAGTTTTCTAGGCTTAGTTAACTTTTGCGCGAAATATATTCGTGATTTTGCAACACTTTCCGAGCCGTTGAGAAAGTTAACCAGGAAAGACGTAAAATGGGAATGGAACGAATCCCAGGAAACCGCGTTCGAGAAGCTTAAGCAGAGTCTCAAAAGTGCCGACGTAATGAGCTACTACAACCAAGACGCGGAAACAAGTTTAATCGTCGACGGAAGTCCGTTTGGAGTTGGCGCAATTCTAAACCAAAAACAACCCGATGGAAATGACAAACCAGTCGCATACGCAAGTAGAACATTGTCAGATGTCGAACGACGATATTCGCAAACTGAGCGCGAAGCGTTGAGTGTATATTGGGAAATAAAGAAATTCGGTATGTACTTGTACGGCATGAACTTTACCGTCTACACAGACCACAAACCGCTTGAAAGGATATTCACAGCTGTACACGAGGCACCGGCAAGGATTCAAAAGTGGGTACTAGATCTTCAACCACACAACTTCAAAGTGACGTATTTACCTGGCCATTTAAATGCCGCTGACATATTATCTCGTTCACCAACTACCGAGACAAGTAGCAACAACAATGAAACAGAAGACTTCGTGTGTTATGTTGCGCAAAACGCGATACCGAAAGCAATGACAATTGACGAAATTAAAGCCGAGTCCGAAAATGACAGAACGCTATGCAAAGTTAGACAATGTATCGAAAACAACAGATGGGAAAAACGAGGTGATGTTCATCCTTATTACACCGTACGCAAGGATTTGACAGTTTATGGTTCGTTGATATTAAAAGGAACAAAACTCGTAATACCGAAAAAGCTTAGAGCTCGTACATTGAAATTAGCTCACGAGAGCCATCAAGGCGTTTTCAAAACGAAACAATTAATTCGCGAGAAAGTTTGGTGGCCGAAACTAGACGAAGATGTAGAGGACACCATACGAACGTGCCAAACTTGTCAATTAATGTCAAACCACCCGCAACCGCCGCCGATTATTCCGACAAAACTTCCTGATAGACCGTGGCAAAAATTAGGAATTGATCTGACCGGGCCGTTCACAAACAACGAATATCTGCTAGTAATTGTTGACTATTATTCGCGCTTTCCAGAAGTTGAAATAATTCGTTCGATCACTAGTGCAACAATAAGCAACAAGTTGAGGAAAATATTCGCGGTACATGGAATATGTTCTGAACTTTTATCAGATAATGGAAGTCAATTCGTGTCCGAAGAATTCAAAGAATTCCTAAACGAAATGGGAATTAAGCACACACGCGTAACACCGTATTGGGCAAGAGCCAATGGACTTGTGGAAAATTTCAACAAATCGCTTAAGAAAACCATACGAGCAGCGCGTGCCGAACAAAAGGACTGGCATACTGAACTTTATACCTTCTTGTTACAGTATCGTTCTACCCCGCATGTAACTACAGGAAAAGCGCCGGCCGAACTCCTATTCAATCGCGCCGTTACAACGAAGATGCCACAGATGTCAACACAGAAAGCACCACAAACTCTCCGTAACCGAGATAACATTAGAAAGGAAAGAATGAAACAATGTGCAGACAAACGAATGGGACATACTTTTTATAAATTTTATGAAGGACAAAATGCTATAGTTATGAGGAATGATGAAAATAAAATGTCCAGCCGATACCATGACAAACTTTATAAAGTTATTCGTCAAAAGGGAACAAGTGTCAAACTAAGAGCACCTAAGGGACAGACGACAATTTATCGTAATGTTTCACATGTGCGACCTTACTTTGGAATGTACACAAACACACGTGTTGATCGCCGTCAAAACAACGCTAGACCGATCAGACAAATAAAACCTCCAGAGAGATTTAATGACTTTGTAAGATAATTTTAGTCGCGACCGTTACACGTGAAGGTCATCTACAGTGCAAAGATCAGTGACTCATTCATGTCTTGTTGTAAGAGAGAGAGAGAGAGAAAGAATAAATGACAGTTTTATGACTTTATATTTTCACATGCAAAGATGTTAAGTTTCACTTTACTATTAATTTGAATTTTAAATAATTTGATAATTTCACATTTATGGACTTTTAAAAGTTAAATAAGATTTTATGTTTATGAAGTATATAAAGTTAAATTTAATTGATAATGCTATTTTGTATTTCATTCATGAAAGTTTCTATCTAAAACAAAGGAGGGATGTAATGTATTAATAGATTAGCCTATGAATGCAAGTGGGCGGGGCGATAGTTCACGTGCTGTCTGCATGCTTGGTGTTCTTGATGTCCATGTAACTATGTAGATTATGAGTGTTGTAAAACCAATATGTCGTATTTTATACACGAGTTCTAGCCATTACAAGGAGGTTTGTTGCAACAGTTAACTGAAATTTTGCAAATTTTCATTTGACATTAAAAATTGACTAGCATATGGTGCTTCAAAAACATTCAAAAATGAATGTAGTATGATACTTTTAGCGTGACATTTAAAAAATGTATATTTTTAATGTTTTCAATAATAATGTTGGTATTTTTATTTCTTTGATGCAGTTTGATGATATAAATAATTATATCATCGTGACCTATAAATAATTATATCATCGTGACCTGTGATAAATATACATATTACCACCATTTCGCAAATCTTGATGTGCAAGAAGATAATTTATGAAAGGATATGGAGTAAATGAACATGAGATTACAATACATATTGTAACGAACCGACCTCGCTAATGGTTTGCTACTAAATTGTGGGCTTTGGTGAAGGAAATCAAAAAGTTGGAAAGTTTGATATTTTTATTATAATCAAATAATATTTATAATAGAAGTAAAAAAATCACAATAGTCAATGAATAATATAAAATTAAGCATAAAATTCTACTTGGTGCTTGGTGTTCTGCATTTCTTAAGAAATCTTGATACTTGGTGATTGAAAAATAAGTAATAAAATAGAAATGAAACACTCAAAGAGGCATAACTCTTATTGAATAAATAGAAAAATATGACAAAAATAATTTAGATCACCAAGGAATTCCCTTGGTGTAGCACCGACGAGTTACTTGGTGCAAGCCAAAATTCGGCACCGAGTAAATAAGTTACTTGGTGCTCGGCAGCCGACAGATTTCAAGTAAACAAATAAATAAATTAAATTATAGAATTGATAGAATCTCCGAGCTAATTATGAATAGAAAATTACCAATTTTTGATCAAAGCTTATTTGCTGCTGAGCCATAAATTCGGCTTAAACTTATCATTTGGAATTTATCGGTAATTTAGAAAGCTTGATTTACATCAAAGAAGTCGTGACCTAGTGCGCAACAACAACTAAATACACAAAAATAGTTGAGACCCGATTTGACAAGTGCTTTTCAACAGAACGATAAATCACTAATTGTTAGCTTGTTTGGAAGTGATACTATAATTAAATGATTGCAATTACATAAAATATAATTCAGGTAAACTATACAACACGTGAAAACACCATACGAAGCGTAACAATGAATATATGTGTCAAAATGTACCGGCGGAAATAGAAAAAAGAAATAGAAAAATAACTCGAACTGGCGAAACACATATAATAAAATTTGCCATGCGTAACACTATGTTAACTCCAACTGCAAATAATTTTTTTGAGCTGTATGGCTCAAAGGAAATCATTTCCAAAATGCACAAAACCAAACGAAATCCAAATATATATATAGCTATGGGCAAAACTACGATGGAGGGAGTATAACCAATTCCCATAGACAGATTATTATTCAAGTTACTACATGTACGTGAACATTTTATTAAAAAAAATGGAAATTCAAAAATAAGAGTGCTACTAACAGGGACTTCAAGGAAATCGATTCACATATTCTGAATTGAATACATGGACATGTTTATCCTGTCTTTTGAGACATTTAATATAATAAAATTATTAAATGGCCATACAGCTCATAAAAAATAATTGTAGTTTGGGTGTACACATGTGTTAAAATCCTATATTCATTTATTCCTTATCCTTTTATATAAACAAGTGTGGACTCTAATGCATATTGCCTAGCAAGCCGCTATGGACACAAAAAGCAAAGGTCTGCTTTAGTAACATAAAAAAGACTTTATTATTTCTAGGTCCTGCTAAGGTTTATTGTTGAATTCTATGTGTATCCTTTGCTGTACACATACAATAAAATCGATCTAAAATTAAGCCATTTTCAGAAGATAAACATGTTGATGAATCTAAGTCATATAAGTGTTTATCCTAAACATTATTTGTTTTTGGATCCAGTATAAGCATTGTACATGTAGGTTTATTATCTCCTATTTAGTTTAAAATTACTGCATCAAAGTTTGGTTATGTTAGTGGAGGAAATAGATAACTATTGCAGATAGAGAAAAGCTGTTGCTTGCTTAAACCTTCAGCTCATCGAGCTCTGCAAAAGTCTCCATTGGATCGAAGATGTCACAGTCTGACTCTGTTGTTTTTATATACTTATAAATCAGCTTAATGTTAAAGTATTAATAGGTTTCAATCTTCAAATTATTCTGAGAACCAAAGCTACCAACGGGATTCTGGGAATACCGAAGACGAAAATCAAACATATATTTTTTGCCTAGAAATTTATACAATTTTCGTTTTATAATAGAATTATTTTCAACATTTAGTTGCATTCCAAGCATGCGAAGATGTAAAGAAATCGTACATTGTTATTTTGACTTTTTTCTTATGATGACCAAAAAGGAAACTGGACTCATCCTTTTTAGCTCACCTTGCCGAAGGCAATGTGAGCTTTTGCAATCACTTGGCGTCCGTCGTCCGTCGTCTGTCGTCCGTCGTTCAACTTTTCAAAAATCTTCTTCTCTGAAACCGCTTGGCCAAATGTAATGAAACTTGATAGGGTTGTTCTGTAGTATGTCCTCTACTAAACTATTGTTCGAAATTTTGATTCGACAAAAAACATGGCCGCCATGGCTAAAAATAGAACATAGGGGTAAATTGCAGTTTTTTGCAAATTACTCAAAAACCGTAACAGATATCAAAATTCTGGCAAAGGGTTAAAGTGATCAGCACCTCAAGATCTACCTGCCCAGAAATTTTCAAGTAGATCCAACAACCGATGTAGGAGTTATTGCCCTTTTTCTGGATTTTTTCAAAAATTTTACTTATTTAGCCCTATATCTTGAAAACTATACAAGATATTTCAAAAATTTAAAAAGTTGTAACAGAGTCAAAGTTGTAGGATCATTCCTTAAGGAGTTATACCCCTTGGATTGTAAAAATTGACAATTTTCACAGTTTTTTGTTCAACTTTTCAAAAATCTTCTCTGAAACTGCTTAGTCAAATGAAATGAAACTTAGTAGGGTTGTTCTGTAGTATGTGGTCTACAAAATTATTGTTCGAAATTTTGATTCGACAAAAAAAATGGCTGCCATGGCTAAAAATAGAACATATGGGTAAATTCCATTTTTTTGCAAATTACTCAAAAATGGTAACAGAAATTAAAATTCTATTTGGGTAATAATGATCAGCACATAAAGATCTACCTGCTCTGAAGTTTTGAAGAAGATCTGACAATGGTTATAGGAGTTATTGCCCTTTTTCTTGTTTTTTCTTCTTCAAATTTTGTTTTTTTAAGACTAATATCTTGGAAACAATACAAGATATTTGAAAAATTTTAATTGCATATGGTTAAGCACACAAAGATCTAAAAATTATGTAATGGGGTCAAAGTTGTAAGACCTTTCTTGATAGGAGTTGTTTCTCTTAGAACAATAAAATTGATAATTCCACAGAGTAGCAGTGCTTTGTTAAAATATCCAGCTTATAAGTATCATCGAATACAAGGTGAGCGATTCAGGCTCCTGGGAGCCTCTAGTTTGTATTTTTAGTCTTGGGCCAATGCAAGACGGCGAGCAGCGACTTAAATAAGTTTAAACCCAATGTAGATCTCTTTATGAAAATTTGCAATGTACATGTATGCCTTTAAAATTTTACGGCTAATAGCAATAAATTATATTATAACTCAAACAGGGCCAGATCCAGAAATTTTTGAAAGGGGTTGGTCCACATAAAGTCCGCTGTGGACGAAGGACGAAAAGGTGGTGGTTCCAGACAAATATTGCAGAAAACTTACACGTTACTTGCGAAATTTTTGATTTTTGGCGGATAGGAGGAAAATGCCAACCTCGGACCCCCCCCCCGGATCCGCCACTGCTCAAATATTTTTTGATTGTCACCTATTCAAAGATTGTCCCTCCCTTTATGATAGAGACTGAAGCAAACTTATACAGGAACGTTGCAATCCATGTTCCACACACAGGGGCTTGGATTCTGGTCATTTATATTGACTTTAAAAAATCGACCCCTACTCAATAACCCAAGCCCCTGTGGTTCCGCACAGTTACAATTATTTTCTGACATGTTTGTAGTTGTGGCGACTCTGGTCTCTGTGTGGTGAAACGACAAAATTATCAAGCAATGATAACATTTTCGAACAACCAATAACTTGTGACAATTAAGTTTATTTTTGCCGGATCCCGCAATAGCTTTGTGAGAAATAGATAAAATTATTTATCCTTATTAAAATGACCTAGATCAAGACAGACGAATGACCCAATGTGGCTATTTTGTCATTTTCTAAAAATCAATAAAATGATTGAATTGTGTGTGTCTGATTGACCTATTTTGCATAAGTCTGTGATATTATAAACTTTATTTAATGAATTAACATTTTGCAGTCAAAAATTTATAAGAAACATGTGCACAACCTGATAAAGTGACTACGCCATGTACGCTACATGATCTAGTTGAATCGCATTGTTGCTTTTAAAAAACACCGCCACATAAAAGCATGAAAAACGAAGATGCTGTGTACAACTTTTTCGCAAGATTTAACTTATTTTTGGTGTCCGAATAGTATTTTTTGTCCTTTAAAACTTAATTCAATTAATTAAATTTTCGCAATCCAAAATCAAATAACTATTTCGCTAAAGCTACGCAAAATATGCTACACTGACTAAAATATAATCCGAAGGAAGCGGAACACATATTCTTTCGTTTTTAACATAATCTACTGGTCGCGGCCATATTGTCTTGATGGAAATCCGAAGATTGAGAATCCGAATATAGATACCGAGTGAAAAGTGAAAGTATGTACATTGCAAAGAGCTTTTGTAAATATAGAAACGACGGAAACAAACGACCTAATCTCAGTATCCAAGAATGTTTTTTTTATAATAGGTAGTAAACACAAAAAACTTTAAACGTTATCTGAATGTGTATTGCACAAATTATCTTAATTTTACAGAGACTCCGTCATATGCACAGTGTTTCTGACGAAATTCATGTAAGGGGTAATTTTAGGAAAAATTGAGGTTCTTTTCCGAATTTATAGGAAAACATTAATTTTTTTAGAGTCAAATTAATTTTTTGCGACTAAAAATATCCTCATTTAGGGGAGAACGGAAAAACTGCGTGCTTCAGTTGTATACTCTTATATATTTTCGAATACTGGAATATGTGTTGGAAAGACACAGTTTACATATTTCCAAAATTTGACAACATTTGGCTATTTCTTAAAAAAATAATAAATTTATCTGTTTGGTCATTGTTGTAATATTTTGGCTTCTGTTTTTGTTTTATCAAATCTAATGTTCTACCGGTTTCCAAGTTTTTTACTCCTAGCGTGTCTGATGAAGGTTAATCCAGAAAAGCGCTTCACACGCAGTGAAATTTTGCATTGTACATTTATCAAAATCATTTCAATATGTGGATTGTGTCTTTCTGGCACATATTTCATATTCTTTCGTTTTTAATATGATAATGCAAGAAGTGTGACGAATGGACTTGAGGCTTCAACAATTTTTACAAAGGGTTCTCAATATTCTCAATAGTTCTTAATTATAAAAATAACAAGAGAAAAAAATATACCGATTAGCCTTTAATGTTTTTTCAACAAATATTAGTTGTAGGACCAAATAAGTGATTTAAGGTGTGCGACACCTTATAAATATCATTTAGTTTTTAGTTTATATGTTTAATATTTCATTAGATCCACCATTAACATTTGGTGATTATATCTAAGAGAACATACTATATATCTGGAGTTTAAAATCACAAGCTTGATTAGTCAAAGCACAGGTCAGAGCTATCAAAATTTATTGTCAGGACCCTTTGTTTTCAATTTTATTTTTGCTTTTATATCAGCCAAGACAAATGGAAAAATAATAATTTATGTCATACCAAATGGTTTGTGATCGTTTGTTATAGTGTTTTCCTGTTTGTTTTACAAAGATGATGATCTCAGTATCCCCCGTTTTGTATCACAACGATGCTGTAAAAACAATTTAAAAAAATGTCTGTACCAAGTCAAGGCTGTTGCGGTCTTCAAATTCTGTGGTATATCTGCCTTGTGTTGCCTTTTCTCTCATACACTTGAGATTCATCCTCAAAGTTGATTGATTGATTGTTGATTGCTTAGTGTCCCGTCGGCGATATTTCAGCCAAAGTTGGGTAGAATTGTTATTTTCTATTTTCAAGCTACATGTAACATAATACAGAGGTGTCTTAAATTTACATTAATAAAAAATACCCAGTTCTCCAGTGTTGCATGTTTAAATCATAAGCTTTATACATCTGGGTTTTTGTGGCTTACTCGGTCATCCATTGCTCCTTTTTTGTCATGGTTCGGAACAGTTATCAAATTCAAGCTCTGCTTCTGGTAGTTTTTGTATTTCCTAAACCCCAACTGAACTGCGAGTATGTCATTAATAATGTCATTTCTCGACAATAAATTTCGAAGTCAAGTAAAAAACAATACACTTAAATGATCATCAACTATCATAAGTGATTATCAATGGAAGAGGGAGGTTTGGCGCCATAAAACCTGGTTTAACCCACCATTTCGTTTGAAATGCCTGTACCAAGTCAGGACCATTGCGATCCACCAGTTCTCCGGTATGACTGATTCGTTTTTGTCATTTTCTCTGGACTATGAGATTGATCATTCAAGTTCGGTAGTTTTGTTATTACCTTTATTTACTACAACCAAGCCAATGTCGCTGCCGGTGGAGTGAAAATTCCCCGAGGGCATTGCAACTTGGTAGCTTTTTTAGCAATCATGAAAAATTACAAAATTCAGAACTCGATGCCGGCTAGGACGTCTCCCGGATTACCAAGGTCCTCCTTTGCTACCTCTAGAAACAAGGTGGCAAATGAAGTTGTTGTTCCTATGAATATCCTTAAGGATACCACCAATTTGACTTTTGTTCAGCCAGAGGGTAACTATTATTTCAAGTAACTTAAACGGTGAAGTTTACCAAACCCTTTCTCACGACCCTCTGGACTGTTCTACCGAAAATGTCATTTACGGAATTGAGTGTACTTTATGTGGACTGTTGTATGTCGGTGAAACCAAAAATTCATTGCGTTCTCGCATGAATGGTCATAGGTATGACACCAAAAATTCTGATTATCGGGTTTTGTATAACCACTTTAATCAACCTAACCATGACCAATGTTTGAACATGAAAGTCCGGTTTATCGAAAAGATTTACCACGACACCAACAGTCCAAATCTTAGTACACCTCACCGTAAAAAACGAGAGCTTCACTGGATAAAAACTTTAGGTACTGCGGTGCCTTATGGATGTAATGATAACATCAAAGGAGTAGAAAATCTTTCTAGCCCTCAATGTAGTGAGGTGAATGTTATGAAACTGTTTGACCCTAATGGTAGACACAAACGTAGTCATGGTCACAAACGATACAAACCAAGATCTGGTGCCAGTCAAACTGACAACAGATCTCTTTCAGACACGTTTGATGATCTGGTTACAAGTCTACAACAACCATTGGGAGTCCATCATGTTCGTACCATTCTCTATTCACTACGAGTCACGAAACTTATAGACCTACGTGATCTTGGGTTAGAAAAAGCAGGTACTGATCCATTTACTCCTTCTTACAGGCTTACTAGCATTATTTGCGACGTTGCTCTTTTCTGTCTTTTTAAGCCTGTAAGAAGTGAGCCTCTTACTACTGAGGATAGGAAATGTCTCCATATTCCATTTAAGAACAAAGGGATAGAGGCTATAAACATTAGCAATATTTTAAATCGTAAGGAAGTTACATCTCAAATTCCTCAATATTTCAAAAATCAGTCAACACCAATTGTTTCCTACCGCTACACTAAAACCATAAGTAGTAAAATTTTCAACCACAAAAAGGCATTGCAGGACCTAAACATTTAAGAATATCTAAAGTCCCCTCTGACATGTGATTGCTATGCTTCTCCCTTTGTCTATGGTCCATCTGGTCATGTCATCACGGGTGATCTTAAGATAATTGAAAATGATTTATTACGTAATGTGGTTTCCCATGGACCTAAATTCAGGGAATCGCAACGTATAAATTGGAATCATAACTTTAAGATCATCATGGACGCTGTGGAGGACTATGCTAGAGCCTGGATAATGAGGGAAAAGGACCAAGAACCAGAGCATGAATCACTGTCGGACTGGGTAAGGACTATCCGATCTCTTGTACGAAGCCGAATAGACAAACTTCGCAAATGTGTGAACCCCCGGCCTTCTTCTGTATTTAGAGATCGTGAAGCTCTCAATTGTCTCTCTTCCTTACATGACAGGTATGTTGTCACGCCAGCAGACAAGGCTTCCAATAATATAGTTTTTGTATGTAAAGCACATTATTACAATTGTCTAATAAAAGAACTAGGCATTGATGGTAATACTTCCGCTAGTGCTACATACACACGGACTACATTTAACAAAGATGAAATCATAGCCAACCATAGCTCTTTTATGTCCTCTTTCAATATTCCAATGAAAGAGGAACATAAAGAGTTACCATATTTGTACTGGATACCTAAACTTCACAAAAATCCGTACAAAGAAAGGTATATAGCTGGATCTTCATCATGTTCAACTACAGAACTGTCCGTTCATTTAACTAAAAACTTGTCTGCTGTCAAAGAAGGTCAACAAGCATACTGCGACACTATTTATAATCGTAGTGGAATTAACCATATGTGGATTTTGAAAAACTCAAAAGATTTGTTAGATCATTTTAAATCTAAATCATTTTCTGAGGTTCACTCTTTGAAAACGTTCGATTTTTCAACTTTATACACTACCTTGCCACACGAAAAACTAAAATGTCGCCTGAAAAAACTTCTCGAAAAAGCCTTTTCAAACTCAAGGAATTTTGTTGTTTTGGGTTATAATTCTATATTCTTTTCCAAAACATCTTTCAAAGATAAAATTTGTTACACACTGGAACAAGTTTGCAGTATGCTTGATTTCCTCATTGACAACATATTTGTCACCTTCGGAGGAGAGATTTTTCAACAACAAATCGGCATTCTAATGGGCACAAACTGTGCTCCTCTCCTCGCCGATTTGTTTTTATACTCTTACGAGACTGAATTTTTTCAGGGACTCGTAAAGAACAAGAAGATGAAAGAGGCAAGGTCATTTAATCTTACATTCAGATATATTGATGATGTCCTTTCTGTCAATAACACTTCGTTTGGTTGTTGGATTCCTTCAATATATCCTCCGGAATTGGAGATTAAAGAGACCACCGAATCTAATTGCTTCACGTCTTTCTTGGATTTGCACCTCGAATTTGACCCAGGTGGTCATCTCAGTACAAAAATTTACGATAAACGAGACGATTTTAATTTTCAAATTATTAATTTTCCTAATCTACAGAGCAATATACCTACTTCTCCTGCATACGGTGTTTATATTTCTCAACTTATTCGATATGCCAGAGCTTGCACACATTTCACAGATTTTTTTATCAGACACCGGTTTCTTCGTGACCGACTTTTGAAGCAGGGCTATAAGAAAATACGTCTCATACGATCACTAAAAAAATTCTTTCTTCGTTATCAGCCACTAGTAGAAAAGTTCAAAATTGAGTTAAAAGATATGATAGTTAATTGTTTTAATTAGTGTTTGACTGGTCTGTTGTACTGAGATGATCACCTCAATATCCCTATTGTGTCTCACAACTATGTTGTGTTCTATGGTCATTACCGGACCCTAAGATCGCAATGGAAGAGGGAGGTTTGGCGCCATAAAACCTGGTTTAACCCACCATTTCGTTTGAAATGCCTGTACCAAGTCAGGACCATTGCGATCCACCAGTTCTCCGGTATAACTGATTCGTTTTTGTCATTTTCTCTGGACTATGAGATTGATCATTCAAGTTCGGTAGTTTTGTTATTACCTTTATTCACATAAGATAAATCGAAAATCCCTCAATCATTATGATGATAAAAAGAGTAAAAACAACATATGACAGTGATTATTTTTATTGACAAATTTCATCAACCCAAAATGGTGCATCTCTGATCTGAGCGCACCGATTGCTAAGGGAGTTACCTCGAAAATTTGATTGTTGATAACACTGTGTTTTTAATCAAAATACAAAAATAGACCCATCTTGGATTTAACAAAATAGGTATGTAGCTTCAATAACAAAACTGAAACACAAAACGAAATGACTTGGACATTATATAAACATCAACATTGAACAGTTAATAAAATAGTTTAGGGAAATATTGTTTTCATTGCAAAAACACACCTGTAAACAGAAAAAAAATAGACTTATTTTCAACTACAATTCTGTGAATGGAACCTTTTTTCTCATTTTTTCTTGGAATTTAAAACGCAATATAAAAATTTATTGGCAAAATGGTTTACTTCTGTGCATTCGACGAAGTGCAAAAAAGAATTATTGAACTCCGTGCCGAGTTCACTCTCGTTACGACTTGAGTTCTTGTTGTTTGTTGCTTTTTCAGTTGTTTTTGTGTCGTCTGTTTCATAGCATTGTTCTTGTTCGTGTTTACTCATCCTTGGAAACACAGGGGTTCTTCTCTCGCTTACTATTTTTGCGTTGTTAAACGAAAATTGTATTTGATAAAATTTTTAGTTGTTAAAAATAAGATTGTTAAAATTACTGTTTTAATAATATCAAGGCATTTACACTGTATGGAAAGAGCGAAAGGGAAAAACGGTTGATTTCTGTGCCCCTGTGTAGTTTACTCCTGTGTCATTGTGGTATTGTGGGTAAAACAGACGATTGTAAACATCCGAAAGACGAAAATATGTCATTTATGTAAGAAAAATAGATATACTAGTGTTGTAAAGGTTCATTTTTAGTTTCTTACTTGTCACTCTATTGTTTTCTAACCATTTTTAAACCAATAGATAAATAATGTAAGAAATATCGCAATGAAAAAACAAAAAGTTAAAATGTTGAAAATCGCATAATTTTATGGTACATCTGTGAGCAATTAGTAAGTGTACATATACTTTATGATTCTTTAGAACATATTCTACTGTCGAAGATAAGTAATTGTCTTCTCAAGTGATGTTACAGCTGTGTTTAACTTATGAGGCGAATGTTTATTGTGTGCCCTGCTGCTGTTAAGTTCTGTGCACGCTGTAGTTTATTTGAGAGCATTTTTTAAAGTAGCGAAAGTTTATTTATGTGTTTTGATAAAACTTATCAAAATAGAAAAAACCTTTTATTTATAGAAAAACTCATATCTAAGTAGCAGTTCGCGTTTTAAATCCTTATTTGATAGAATATCTCATGAAAGGTTAACTAAAAACCTACAATAAATAACTGATTTATTGTTTTGTAAACACTCAATAAAATGGATTGAAGAAATGCTGTCGTTTATTTCCGAGTTTACGAATGTTGATTTCTGTGCAGCAAAAATTGTTGTAGTTTATTTCTGTGCTATTTATTCTTTATTATTTGATGTAATAACATGAATGGGCTTCAAAAAAGGCTAGAGGCACTGATGGAAAGTTTTTTTTTCAATTTCAGAAATCTAAAGTGGATTAGTTTAAATGCGAATATTGGCAAACATTGTGAATTTTCTTCAGGCATATTCGACGATACAATTTTTGCATTTTGTCCATAACCATCCAAAGGAAAAAGTAAAAATATTTGTCCCCCGCCGTAACGCGACGGAGGGACATGGTAATGGTCTTCGTCAGTCCGTCCGTGCGTCCGTCACACTTTTGTGAGCGCAACTCCTCTGAGACCGCTCAACAGATTTTAATGATACTTTGTAGGATTGTTTGTCATGATATGTAGTTGATCATATCGCACCACCATAATGATTAAACATATTTTATAGGATTATGGGACTTTATCGACATTGTTCATTTTAGGTCATAGGAACACTTTGTGAGCTCATCTACCCTGAAACCGCTCAACGGATTCTGAAGAAATTTTGTAGGATTGTTTGTCATGATATTAATACGGCGGCGGGGGACATTCGCTACTTGTAGCAATCTTGTAAAATTTGAGTGAATGAGAAAAAGAACAAGTTTAAACATTTAAGATTTGATTCTAAACCAGAAAATGCAATTTTAAATGAAAACAAATTGTACCAGATGAATAAAAAATTATAATAACCGTTGGTGACTTTGATGATGTTTTGGAATCCCAATTGTCTATTGAAGATGGGTTTAAAACTGTTAGTTTTATTGTGAGGAAATGTTATTTTGAAATGTTATCATAAACAAACCGACTACTGTAAACCAGGAAATTATCGAGACAGTTTTATTTTGTGATTTTCGCGCTGTCATTGCTGCACTTAAATTGAAAAAATACGTCCTCCATTGTAGTCTAAATGGACAATAAGATTACGGTTTAATTTTAAAACTGTGTGAACTTAAACTCAGTATCCTACCAGGAAAAGCAAAGGCGGTGCAAAAAAATATCCCAGGTTTACAGAATACAAGAATTACTCAATAAATGTAAAAAAAAGATTTTATGACAAATAAATTTTGTCGTGCTTTGTTTAAAAGAGCTTTATATATAATTTTTGTAATTTATAAAATAAGTAAAACAGTAGATGGTTTAGGCAGGAATTGTAAATGAACACTCGTTTTAAAATGACCCTGGTTTGGAGTTGGAATTAAAGTTATATTTCCATTATTTGATCTGATTTTCTAATGCCAAGTATTTATAGCTCAGAATGAAACATTCGCAACCACACGAATAAACTTCCGCGGGCTCTGAAATATACATTCGCATGTAGAAAATCAGCACAGAAATATACATTCGCGGTGCAAATTTTAACACCTACTTTTATTTCATCGATCTGTCTTGAACCTTTGCATTATTAAACTTTATTTATCAACAATAAAATTCTTTATATACTTTAATACACGATGAACACTTTTTGTTCAATTTATTTTCATCTGCAAGTGTTTTATTTATGTAATTTGTCAAAAAAACTTGTTTTATTTATAAATTATTGACTTTTTTGATAAAAAAAATAGCTTATGACATAAAAATGCAAGTAAAACTTGAATTTACTAAATCGTTGCTATCTAATGTTGAAATCACCGTTGCTGCAGGATATGTAATTATTCAATAATTAAGTAAAAAGGCAGAAAAAACAGACGACTTCATTTTGCGCACAGCAATAAACTACATCGGGGCACAGAAATCAACCGTTTTTCCCTTTCGCTCTTTCCATACAGTGATTTATTTGGGTCCTAAGTAAAATTGATGTTTTAGACTTCCCGGGGCAGGGCCACTTACCCCCAAATAAGAAGATAAAAATTGAACTACTTTCCTGCCATTAAACCACATACATGTATATTATTGCATTTTTAAGACAAAACAGTTGGTACCATGGGTTGTTCTCAGTAGGCCATTCTCTACCCCCTCAAATGATATAACAATTATCCTGAAATCCTTGATATCCCCACCATTTATGCATTGCATTACTACTCCTAAGATAAGATTTATCATTTAAAACCATAGGGGATCCACAGGGGTCATGCCGCACCCAGCAAATGATTAATCACTGCAAGGATATCATGGGGTAATGATTCTGAAACTTCGTTCGGGAGACTTAATAACAGTTTAACTGTTACAATTATTACGCGTATTTGATTTGTTTGTTTGTTTGTTGTTTGTTTTATGTCCAGTCAACAATATTTCAGTCATAATCAGGACAAGAACTAATTGAAAAAAAAAACAAATTGAATTGTGTAGACCCACCCAGGAAACAGCACCCATAACACAGACCCATGCATGTCATGCGAAAAAGGGCCAATGTACGACCACAAACCAGAAGGAAAATGAACCAACTCACAAGACAGGCCAATGTATCCTCAACGCACCATAGGCCAATGTACCCAGAAAGCGACGAAATCTCTCCCCAAAAACTTCACACAATCTGGAACCCTTACCTATGGTGACCAACAATGAAGAACACTTACCTGAAATGAGGTCACACTAGTTAGAACACTTACCTAAGTGGAATATAGCCAACCCTTACCCGATTTCACATAATTAACCCTTATCTGTCGAAAATACAATGATGAATCCTGATTGGACCTACACACACTGAAAGAGAAACGTGGGGGTGGGATGGGAAGCAAAGGAACTGTAAATTTTGAAGACCACTGGAAAAGGGGAGTGATGGGTAGGGACAGAAAATTTAGCCTATGTGGTGCACTATTTGGCGGTCCACTAAGGGATCTTTTACGTGCATGAAGCGTGGCCCTCTCCACACACGTTGGCCCACTATGGTTTGCAGTCAGGTTTTCCGCATTATAGCCTGACGACCCCGGCATTCATTATGACAGGGCTGCCCCATTCTACCAACTGGAGCACACATCCCAGTCGCTTTATGGGCTAAGCGGCCTGACCCCGATGTCAGGTTTCTGAGCGCTCTTTAGTGGACTTTTACCGACAAGCTTAGCGCTGCTGCGGGCCTATTCGCCTCCCGGGCCCCGCACGGGACCGCGTATTTGAAATAACACATGCATGACATTAGCGATTCAGGATTTGATATGAAAACATATAATTGTAAGATTTCCTTGTGTTTGTATATCGGATATGACAAAGTAATTGTAGATGGTTTATAATTTAAGGAGTATTCATTATTTTAACCATGTGACCAGGAACTGTTTAATAAACTTTGTAAAATATTAGAGAAGACAAACGAAGTTGAACGCATTAGTATCTTTTTTTTTACAATGAACAGCACACTTTTACAAAACGTTCAAGAACAGGCGTATCTGTTGTATTGGAATGACTTATTCAGGGAACAGTTTGAACCTAATACAATTCTTCTTTGTATATACTTACTGATTGGCATACCAGGGAATATTGCCATCATTTTTGTCTATCAGGTCCACATGCGAAAAAGCAAAGAAAAGGATGGAAGATACTTCATTGTTCCTCTAGCTTTAATCGATACTGCTGCTTTGATCATCACCGGAAGTTTTAATCTTTCCAAGAACATTCACCAGGTTACGTTTCCAGGGAATGCAACGTGTAAATTTCTTATTTACTCGAGCTACATGACGACATGCACGTCATTGTTTCTGTTGAATGCAATCGCTGTACAGAGATATTTAAAAATATGCAGACCATTTGGAAGACAAATGACTTTAAAATGGAAACGTTTCTCGGTTTTATTCTGCGCTACTTCATCTGCTATTCTTTACATACCCACATTGGTTTATTATGGTGTAGTTGAAACAAAAAATCCGAAACTCTTCAATGTCACTGGTTTTGTTTGCAGCAGATTACCGGCTTCAAAAAACACTCTTCGGGGTTTGAAAATTTTTAACGGAATCGGATTTACCATTACTATTTGCAATGTTGTTGCAATAACAATTCTGTACATCATCATTACGATTTCTATTGTCAAGCAAATGAAAAGAATGAAATTTATGAAAGTAAAAGCAACAGAAAACACCAGCACATTCACATCTGATGAAGGAACCACGAAATCGGCCACTAAGTCAAAGAACAACATCAACTCGGGGACAAGTGAGAATGAAACGAGTGTTAATTCAGTTTCACAAATAAAAAATGTGAAAATAAAGAAAGCCGCCAGAAAAGAAGCGAGAAACCCAGCATTTACAATCTCGTTCATGTTCATGACAATATCCTTTGTAGGATTTCTTGCCTATCTTCCATCTTGGATATTCATTGTTTTAGAAACAAACAATCCGCTCCTTTGGAAAACTCTGTCAACAAATTCGCCAGTCGTATTTCACGTCTGTCTTGCGCTTCGCAGAATGTATATGGTCAACCATCTTGCCAATCCTTTTATATACGGTGCGTTTGATAAAGATTTCCGTATAAGGGTTAAGAAAATGTTTCGCCGACATTAAACTGCACGATTCTTGTAATCTTTTCATATGTATATATATCGCTTTAAACAAAATGACGAATTAACTGAATTTGCATTTATCAACATAGACAACAGTGATATTTAATCGCAGAGAGTGGACATTTTACTGTGTTTTTTTACACTTCTATAAACAGTTAAGTAGGTTTTAAACATGCACCCGTTGCCCAGCCACGTTTGTGAACACAACTCCTCTTAGACAGCTAAACGGATTTTGATGAAATTTTGTACGATTCTTTGTCATGATTTGTAGTTGAACGTTTGCGACAATATTTCCTTTGGACGAATTTAATATGAGTTTTAGGACTTTATCGACTTTGTTAATTTTAAGTCACAGGAACACTATGTGCGTGTAGCTCCATTGAATGGGTTTTGGTGAAAATTTGTAGGACTGTTTGTTATATGATGTAATTTATCAACTTACAACAATTTTTTGACTTGGCAAATTTAATAGGAGTTATGGGACTTTTTCGATTTAAGTCATAGGAACACTTTATGAGCGCATCTCCTCTGAGACCACTCAACGATTTTTATGAAATTTTGTGGGAATGTTTGTCATGATATGTGTTTGATTTATCGCAACGCCATTTCCATTCGACAAATAAGTTGCATTGGACTTGAGACTTTATCGACTTATTTCATTTTAGGTCATAGGAACACATTGTGGTCTCGTCTGGTGCTGCTGAACAAATTTGGCTACAGTGTTATTTATTTTGATATTCAGTTGTATAAATATTAAAATTGTTTTTAGTTTGAAAAATTCTACATGATTAATAAGACAACATGTATATTGTTAAAGTAAACTTTTAACTTCAGTGGAGCGGCGGGGGACATTTGGCTATGTGTAGCAATTCTGTAAATTGTATTAAAATAAGTAAGTAAACTAAATGTTTTGATGTTTGTTGCACAGTTTCAATGCTACAGGGGACAACAAACATGTTAAGAAGTATCTGTTAACCTTTCCTGAGTACCTTTTCCCACATCGATACGAGCCCTGGGAGTACTGAAGTATTGATTTTTCCCGTACATGTAGCATCCAAAAAACTCCTTGTGTCCTTGAAAAAACTCTGAAGCTATTTATACAATTCAAGTACAGTTAAAAAAATTTGTAGTTACATTACATACATGATTACATATTATGTACAAATAACAATCCATGGAAATCTGGTTAATGTTGGTTTATTTAAAAACAATTCTTTTTGTTATTGTTTAGTTTTTTTAAGAAAACATGAATACCAAAACGAGTATAAAAAGTTAGTTTCGTTATGCTGTATATGCATACTTCAAGGAATAACATCTCATTAGCAGCATTTGCGTCAAGAGATTGGAGGGTAAAAAACACATGTGAAAAGAAAAGTTTTCCCCCCTCCCTAAAATACGTCTTAACAGGAAAGCCAAATCCAGCATCGAGTTGATTTACATTTAAAATTTCAATGATAAAATTCGTATCAGAAATGTTTTGACGACTATGCTTGTGATTACCCACGGGAATCTCTGGTCCACCAGTAGTAGTTATTGACTCAGTTGTTTCAAATAACAAATACCAAAACCGTTATAAAATCGTAAATTTGATATGCTGTTCATGCATATTTCAAGAGTAACCTCCCTTCAACGGCATTTGAATTAACACATAAGAAGATTTTTAACTGTAATAGTATTTTAAAAAGTACTTATCGCAAAAACTTTCGAACATAATTTAATAAAAGATACAAATAGTTTAAGTGGCGATGGACTCTTTGACATTTCAAAATAATACCCGCTCTTGTTTCTGGTTTTTATTATTCCTCCGTTTTGAAGAAGATGGGGGTATACTGGTTAACCTCTGTCTGTCCGTCTGCATCATAATTTTCGTAACAGTTATCTCATCAACTACAAATCATAGTGACAAGAATTTGGTATATGACTTTAGTATGAGATCCTTTATAGCAAGTACTGAAATTAGGTATGTAGGATGTCTAATTCCTGTTAACCAACTTATTCAAATTTCAACATTATTGGTCAACTGTTGAAAATTTTCGGACGTTTTCTCAGCAACTACAAATGACAGTGACTTGAAACTTCTGTGACTATTTCAGGGCTGGATTTGAATTATATGCATTTTATTTAGACCATGGGCCAAATGCAGAACCGCGAGCAGTGCCAAATGGCCTCGTTGAAGGCTGCTGGCGGTTGTCCATTGTGGTTTTTCTAAATTGCCGTTTAATTGTGGGTTGTGTCGCGTACACTTATTCCACATCTCATTATTTTCTATTCAGTAGGAAGTCCTTGATTGTGAGTTCCGAAATAAGGGTTGTTGGATAACTACTTGTACTTCCTGTTTACTGAAATAACGAATAAGCGGGGGTATACTGAGGGAGCCGTGGCTCTCATTTTCCTTGTTTTGTTGCGTTTTAAATGTTGTCATCTTCAATTTTTAGTGATATTGTCTGTTTTATGTCCTTTTTTTTTGCATTTCTACACTCAAATGTCAATTCTAGTACTTTTTTCTTTTTTGGGGTTAAATGATGACTGTTATAAGTGGTTTTAATAAAACATTACCTCTTTTGTAGAAAGGGAGTTTTGTTTCCGATTTAGCTTATGATAGATTAAATACTTGATGTTGATTTATAATAAGGAAGATATTTATTGACATGCATAAAACAATTATAAACTTATTGTGGTCTACAAACGAACACTTTCATTTTAGTCATTATATTTAAGTGGTAGAAACAGAGGTACCAAAGGGGTATACGAATGTCAAAAGTCCGAAAGGGCAGAGACAAAACCAGTAAACACCAACACAAAAATAACTGAACATCAATCAACAACACGAACTCCAGTCAAAACTAGAGTGAACTCAGGTGCTCCGGAGGAGTAAGCAGTTCCTGTTTGCTTTAGCACACCCGTCGAGTTGCCAACAATCAATTCAGTGTGTCAAATCTGGTAAAGGAATACAAAACAAAACCCGATGACAAACCAACATCTGCACTCATCTGAGAGATCGAAATCCCATATTTGTCTATAAGTGCATGATGTCTTTCGTAAAATTTTTTGAGTGAAAACAGCAACAGTGGACATTACCTTGAGTGAGCAATTTTAGCGTCAGACGTGACGCTCTGCTAAGGAAATCGACGTACGTCCCGCACGCTCTGGAGTAACGAATCAATTGAGATACGTTAACTCCATAATCTGGGGCGGACGGAATGTTACTACACAAGAAAGGAAAGTTGAAGTCAGCACGTTCCTCTGAATCAGCTAACCAGGAAAAATCAGAAATTGGTTTGGTCTGACAAGTGTGAATAAAAAGTTATGCCGAGTGCAGCATGATACGACCGCAACATGTTGAATTCTGTACGTTTGCGGGCCAATATGGATTGTCAAATGCATTGGACACATACAGTCCATGGTGAACTCATAAAGTTTTATGACACATGTATTCTTCGGCGGAGTTTCGATGCATATTTCATTTTTTATACATTTATACCAGTTTTATACAGTTATACCAACTTTCAGTGAAAACTCATAAGGCACTTTTGGTTCCTTTGATCCCTAATTTCCCGTAAATGGTAGGAGAAATTGCGAATCTTATTGTAAAATGCATGCAGGAATTTTTTACAAGGATTCCAATAAAAACAATATTTTGAAAATCGGACAACAAATAAAAAAGTTGATTTATTTAGGTGTGACCCATTTTTGACCCTTCGTTACAGTAACATAACAATGCAATATACTTCATTATTGTAGCAACATTTACCTGACAGAATTTATTGAGGACTACAATGAAAAAGATGAACAAAATCGTATGGAAACTAAATGTTCTGCAACGGTTTTGTTTTAACATTCATTTTACCCCCCCCCCCCTTTTCTCTGAATCGGTAGGAGCCACAATCCCTTAATGCATGCGGAAACTTTCACTAGTGGTTAGAAGCATCATTTCAAAACAACCTAAAAATTGTCATGATCAGTCCACTATATCTATTTTTTTAATTAAACTAATTGCCAAGACAACTCTCATTATTGGCGTTTTTAGCCCTTTGACCCCTAAATTCTCGAAAACGGTAGGAGATATTGCAAATATGATTGAAAAATACCAGGCAGGGATTTTAATAAGGATTCCAATGAAAAAAAGATTTTGAAAATCGGACAACAAATAAAAAAGTCGATTTTTTTGGTGTGGCCCCTTTTTGACCCCTCATTGCAATGTAAACGTGCAAGATACATCAAAACATTTTGTTGACAGAATTTATTGAGGGATACAATTAAAAAAGTATGATAAAAATCGGATGATAATTTAACATTCTACAGAGGTTTTGTCAATACATCGAATTTAGTCCCTTTTGGCCCTTTTTTAAACGGTAGGGACCAGAAACCCCAAATGCAATAACAACCTTCCTTTTGTAGTAACAAACATCATATCAAAATTTTATAACAATTGGTTCACTATAACGAAAGTTATTGCAAGGAAACCAGTGTCTTCAGACGACAACGACATCGCCATAACAAAATACGATCGCCAAAATTTTGCGGTCGTATAAATCATTTCCCGTTTTAAACCATGCTCTAACATCAGTACCAGTTTTGTCGTACCCAACAAATCCGGACGAGGAGGAAAAAGTGATTTCCTACGGCAGCAAAACACTTTCCAGATCGCAATCTAGGTACTGTACAACTTACAGGGAGCTTCTTGCTGTCTACGCCATTATCTGTATGGACGGAAATTTCTGACCACTAGTCCTTAATCTGGCTTAAAATCTTCAAGGAACCAGAAGGAATGGTGGCGCGGTGGATTTGACTTTTAGAAACATATGGTTATGAAATCATGCACCGGCATGGATACGATACGTTCGTGTAAACGGGAAGATTGTCCACAATGTTTAGACGCGAACGGAATTCAAGTAAAGGTCGATAACGAAGTCACTGGCAAGATAAAAAAATCAGGATAACAAGACTATTGTCGAGTCAAATTGATTAGAGCAGTGGACAGGGTCAACAATGTTGCAAGAAATGCAAGAGGAAGACGAGACGATAAGCTCCGTTATTCGTCTTCTTATAGAGAACAGTCAAAATCGCGCGCTGTGTAGCCCTAATCAAGAGTTTGTTACTCTGATCAAACAGTTGGAGCTTCTGTGTATCCAAAACGGATTGTTGTATAGTGAATTTCACGATAATACCGGCCCGATATACAAGCTAATCGCACCGAAATCTATACGGTTTGAAATTATGCAACAGTTGCATAAAAGTCGCGTTTCAGGACATCTCGGAAGAAAAAAAACCCTCTCTAAAGTACAGTCTCGATTTTATTGACATGGAATGACAACCGATGTCAGTCGTTGGTGTCAGACGTGTAGCGCGTGTGCTCACCGGGAAAGGATAAACTCACATGAGTC
The DNA here is from genome assembly GCA_963971305.1 of Arcuatula senhousia. NCBI lineage: Eukaryota > Metazoa > Mollusca > Bivalvia > Mytilida > Mytilidae > Arcuatula > Arcuatula senhousia. The sequence goes on from OZ020304.1 coordinate 56,776,563, forward strand.
ATTGCACTGTGTACGCACCGATGGAATGCATTGCGACAGTCATAATGGGACCGCTTCCGGTAACCAACAACGGAAACGAGTACATCATGGTTGTTAGTGACTTCATCACCAAATGGAAAGAGGCCTACACCATCCCAGGCCACACCTCGCAAAATGTTTCCGATAAATTAACAACAGAGTTTATATGCCATTTCGGTACCCCAGCTCGCATACACACTGACCGAGGAAGGGAATTTGAGTCGACCCTTTTTGCAAAACTTAGCAAACTTTGGGTGATAAATAAGTCCCGCACGAATCCTTATCATCCGCAGTCGGATGGGGTGTTCGAGCGATGTAATCAAACTGTATAGTTGATGTTGAAAGTATACGTAGACAAGAATCGTTCGGATTGGGGCGATCACTTTCACTACGTGATGGTTGCGTACCAAGCCGCTATACACTAGACCACTAAATATACCCATACTAATTAATGTTAAGCCGTGATATATCTCTTCCAATAGATGTCATAGCCGGTGATCCCGAAAGAAATTACGTCGAATGTCCAGTTCAGTATGTTGAATGGGTAAACGGTGCGATGCAAAAAGCATTTGAGATTGCTCGTGAAAAAAGTAATCTAGTTACAACTTTTTAAACACGAAAACGGTACTATGACACAATATTGAAACCAAGATCATTCAAGTACGGACAACTCGTATGGTTCTGGTATCCTCCCACAACCAAACAAAAACTTGGGCTTGGTTGGACAGGACCATATAGAAATGCCAGGAAGTTTACTGATATTACATATCAATTTTTTTCAACGGAAAACGGGAAATTTTAGCGGTTCATGTAAACCACCTCAAGTCTTCTATGGCGATGGCATCGAGAACGAACTACCGAGTATATATCCGTGCCGCAAACTGAATCTGGAGGTGAAGAAGTCACAGAATATAAAAATGAACAAGAAACTTCTGAAAGCATAACAGAAGATCCTTCCCTAATTGCACCAACACCGTTAAGTAAAAAACAAACAAACCTACACTAGAGCTGGACGATAAATCAAACTACCAGTCTGTAATTCACCATAATTACGTTCTACAGAACCACACTTCTAATATAATATACATACAATATAGTTACACAATAGCTTTATTGGTATTTATAATAGAAGCTAGTATATGTGAAATACATACGTCTATGGTGCCAGGATGTAAACTTGATATTGTATATGTACTTGAAATAATATCATGGGCTGCATTACTTTCGGTAGAGTACAAGAGATACAATGGATCCTTTGGGACAGTTAAATAATGGGTAAGGTTATAGCCAGTGTCTTTTATTTTGAAGAAAAGTGGCTTCAAACTATGGCAATGTCTATATGTTCTCACTATACTGGCAATTCTTTTTACTACCTTTACTATTTACTTCTCCTTATTCTTACAGTGTGGATGAAGAAAATAATCTTTTAGATTATGAGGAGGAGGATTTCAACCTTGACCTAAACGTCATAACTAGTATCACAAATGTCCAGTTATAGATTATAAAATGGCAGAAGAGGTTGTTGAGGATCTTTGAAATCGTATCGATTCCAGTTCCACCCCTCCACACCTACTACAGAAACACTTAATGTTGAATTCTTCTTTGAGGCCAACATGATCGATCGAAGGATGCAATGCCATTCAATTCGCCTTAAAAGCCAAATACAGAAAGATCCGGTCCGTGTGGAGATTACAATCAGATTTCAGAAGTCTGTTGTAGAATGTAAGGGTTTTATTCACCCTTGAATCCTGGTATTTAAGAGAAGGAGCTCTACTGCAGTCACCACTTCATCTGTTTCATCAACTTTGATCTCAACCACCTCAACAATATCTACGACTTCAGTGTTTACTCATGTACCGTTTCTTCGTCAGTCCGTCCATAGTCCATTATTCCCGAAGCAACAGTCGTCCTTTCTACTCCTACTGATAACCTCCAAAGTGACACCACTGATTGTTAAGTCGTTATTCCTTCTTTTGTGTCCTCCTTGCTTGGTTCCTACGTCTACTGCTTCATGTGCTTGTAACAGGATTTCTTCAGGTGACCTATCGCCTCAGTGAGCAGAACTTTACGGCTCCTTCTGATATAAGGAACTTCAGTTCTTCCTTTGGCATCTTTGTCATCTCAGATGGATTCACTCAAACTTCTGGTTTGGAAAGACTTCCTCTCATCTATCCAGACATCCCAGATGAACAGAATGAGCAGGTGGCCAAAGGGAGGCAGCACAACAGGAGCAAGAAGAACTTAGAAGAGAATGCGGAAGATTCCAGGCAGAGAGGAAGATGAGGAGAGAAGTTGGGGCAGAGAACAGGAAGCTGAAGAGGGAAATAGCTGAGGCCAAATGGAAGGAAAAAAATGTGTTTTATAACTTTGAAAACCTTGAATGCCGTGTCAGAAAAACATATATTAATGTATTGTTAGGTATTGACATCCCGTGGGTTGACACGTTGGCCACTTCTTTTAGACGTTTAATGTATTGTTATACATATATATTATATATTCATTGTTGGTCTACTTTATATTTATTTATCTTTTTGTTGTTTTGTTATTGATTGATGATTTATTAGTAAAACCGACAGACACTAATAAGATAAGGCACTATTTATATAGTTATTGTTGTATATTGTTAAACATGAAAGAGTTAAAGGTGTTGCATGTATATATTGTTGTTATTAATGCTAAATGCTGTTCATGAGTTTAAAAGTTTTAATTTATCCGTCAGTATTTTTATCTACATATATATATGTCGTAGTATGTTATTATTGTGAAACCAATGTGCCTTTTCGCACTTTATGTCTTTAAGAGAACGGGAGTGTACCTTATAATGTCATTCAGTGTATTAACTTCTTGTATTCATTTACTTTTATTGTATTTATAAAATTGCTCAAGTTTTACGTACTCTCTGTAATCCATAACGTAAGAAGGCGTGTCAGTTTTTTACTCCCTTCGCCGGTCCACTTCCGGTGGCCCGACTGACGACGGGCAGTCCTGAATTCGCCGGTCCTTCTCCGGGCAGTCTACCGTCAGTTTTGAAACAAGTGGCAGCGGTTTTAGATATCAGAAATTAGAACAGCGGTCCTGCAGAATCTTATACTGCAGGTTTTTTTTAGCCTAAAATAGAAAAAGTAAAAATCATGATAGCGACTGAAAGGCAGTAATTGCAGTAAATAAGTGATGTTGAAGTCCCATTGTTCGGGAGGATTGAAGATAAGGGGCTTCTGTGCATGCCTGTGACGTAATAACGAATAAGCGGGGGTATACTGAGGGAGCCGTGGCTCTCGTTTTCCTTGTTTTGTTGCGTTTTAAATGTTGTCATATTCTATTTTTAGTGATATTGTCTGTTTTTCTGTCCTTTTTTGCATTTCGAGACTCAAATGTCAATTCTAGTACTTTTTTTCATTTTTGGGGTTAAATGAGGACTGTTATAAGTGGTTTTAATAAAACATTACCTCTTATGTAGAAAGGGGGTTTGGTTTCCGATTTAGCTTATGATAGATTAAATACTTGATGTTGATTTATAATAAGGAAGATATTTTTGACATGCATTAACCAATTAAAAACTTATTGTGGTCTACAAACGAACAGTTTCATTTTAGTCATTATATTTAAGTGGTAGAAACAGAGGTACCAATGGGGTATCCGAATGTCAAAAGTCCGAAAGGGCAGAGACAAAACCAGTAAACACCATCAAGAACAGGACAAAAACAGGCAACATGCAAAACATGGAAACACAAAAATAACTGCAGTCAAAACTAGAGTGAACTCAGGTGGTCCGGAAAAGTAAGCAGTTCCTGCTTGCTATAGCACACCCGTCGAATTGCCAACAATCAATTCAGTGTGTCAAATCTGGTAAAGGAAGACAAAACAAAACCCTATGACAAACCAACATCTGCACTCATCTGAGAGATCGAAATCCCAAATTTGTCTATAAGTGCATGCTGTCTTCTGTATTTTTTTTTTTGAGTGAAAACACCAACAGTGGAGCAACATAACCTTGTGTGAGCAATTTTTGCGTCAGACGTGACGCTCTGCTGAGGAAATCGATGTACGTCCCGCACGCTCTGGAGTAACAAATCAATTGAGATACGTTAACTCTATAAGCTGGAGCGGACGGAATGTTACTACACAAGAAGGGAAAGTTGAAGTCATCACGTTTGTCATAGAGCGCTGTTGAAAGTTTTCCTTGAGAGTCAATTTCAAGATGCAGATCTAAATATGAAGCAGACTTCCTAGATTCAGTAGTGTCCTTAATCTTAAGTTCCTGAGGATATATAAGATGGACAAAGTCACCAAATTGTTCAGTGAAAGGACAAAGGACATCATGAAAGTAAAGGAAAGTGAGAATAAAAGAGAGAGCTAGTCTGCGATCTTTTTGTTTAGAAGTGATTGTAAAAATTCTGCTTCATATGAATAAAGAAACACACCAGCAAGCAAAAGTGCACAATTAGTGCCAATTGGAATCCCTATTGTTTGCTGAAAAACACGTCCACCAAACTGAACAAATATGTTGTCAATGACAAAGTTGAGCATGTCGATTATTTTGTCTTCTGTAAATTTGTTCTTTTTCTTAATAGACTCATTGATGACAAAGTAAGGTTGTATAATCGACTACAAGATATTTGTACCTGCGTTTTCCATTCTTTTTTAAAAAGCTGCGTTACGTCAGTTGTGCCAATCTCGATTTCAGTTGTTCGTGTGGTATTCTTAATTTATTACATGTATATTACACGATATATATGTTTTAATCATGTAAAATATATTACTAATATACAAGGCAACGCCTAAATCTTTAATTGAAAAGAAGTAAAATAAAAAATATCACAGGTTTTTAAAATCCAGAGTCATTTTGGAATGCCATTTCGTTTTATGACGAGGTTGATCCCAACATTCAAACTTTTGCTATGAAACTTTCAGCTACGGCGATCTGGAATCGTTTGTTTTGTTTTTATGCACCCGCTTCGGCATGTCGGGTTGCGTTAAGTGTACTAACGCCCGTCCGTCCGGTTGATTTTTCCGTCAAGCTTTTTTTTTATATCGGAATGTTTTAAATATTTGGCACGGTTGTTTGGTATCACAAATAGAACATCCAAAGCGACATTTAGACCTGTCGGACCACTACCTCTTGTTAGGGAATGGACCGAAATGAAAATGAGTCTAAAAATTTTCGTCAAGCATTTCTCAGAAATCGCAATCGTGAAAAGGAATAATGTACAATTTGGCAATCGGACATTGTATGTGAATAGCAACTTTCGGACCTGCCGGACAACTATTTATCAGCCGATATGAAAATGAGTATATAAAGATTTACGTCAAAGCTTTCTCAGATACCGTACATGGAAAATATTTATAAAATTTGGCAGTGTTTTTCAGTATTGCTAATTGTTGTCATTTGTATTTCGAACATCCGTGAAGGTTAGCACTACTGGTGGAGTTTTAATTCCCTGAGGTTAACCCGCTCCAGCACCAACACAAAACATCAAAGCTTTAAATTATCAGTTTAAATTTCAAAATTGTCTTAATCTTAAGATTCGTCCTTCCCCAGACATAGGTTGATTATCTTAGTAATAATTTGGGTTCTCAGTTTGGTATTTTTGGTTTTACTGCTTTATGCATTTCATGATCATATTGTGTTTTGCATTTTCAATATTTTTGTGAGAGCGCCTCTGATGAGTCTTGAATAGACGAAACGCGCGTCAGGCGTAGCAAAATTTATTGTCTGGAACTTTGTTGTCATTTGTATTTCATCGAAAGTTACTTTCAGACATATTGGACCACTACTTCCTGTTTGTGACTGGGTTGATATGAGCATGAAAATTTCTCTGACGCTTTTCTAAGAAATCGTTTATTTGTGGTTCAGTTTAACAAACTGTAAGTCTGAAGTGACTTCCCACTACTTCTTGTTTAGGACTAAGCCAGTATAAAAATGAGTAATTTTTTGCCATGTCAATTTCTTATCAACTGATTGTAAGCTCTAAACTATTCGTATAGCAAAACACTTTCACTCATTGCCACATTTCAGTGTGCAAAATATCGAAAACAGCGTTTTAGCACTCTGCATTCTAGTGTGTCGTGTCACTATTATCTATACCTTGTGATGAGAATGTATGTGTTTCCAAAGTGTCTGGTTGTTTAGTGTTTCCTTAAACGTGGTATCATAGCATTCGGCAAAACGTTTACGGAAACACTAAACAACCTGACCGTCGTTCTAGACCAGTTTCGTAAGCTTAAAGCAAAGAAATGCACGTTCTTTCAAGATGAAATCAAATATTTGGGACATATCGACTCGGAAGATGGAATTTAAATGCGACCTAGGAAAGATAAATGCGATACGCGTCTAGCCTAGACCAGAGAATGTTTCTGATATACGTACATGTAGTTTTCTTGGAATCGCCTCGTATAATAGGAAATTTATTCCTTCGTTCTCGCAGATAAGCTTTCCTCTGAATCAGCTAACCAGGAAAAATCAGAAATTGGTTTGTTCTGACGAATGTGAATAAAAGCCATGCCGAGTGCAGCATGATACGCAACATGTTGAACTCTTTACGTTTGCGGACCAATATGGATTGTCAAATGCAATGGACACATGCAGCCCATGGTGAACTCATAAAGTTTTATGACACATCCATTCTTCTGTGGAGTTTCGATGCAAATTTCATTTTTTATACATTGATACCAACTTTCAGTGAACACTCATAAGGCACTTTTGGTCCCTTTGATCCCTAATTTACCCTAAATGGTAGGAGAAATTGCGAATCTTATTGTAAAATGCATGCAGGAATTTTTTACAAGGATTCCAATAAAAACAATATTTTGAAAATCGGACAACAAATAAAAAAGATGATTTTTTTAAGGTGTGACCCATTTTTGACCCCCCATAACAATGCAATATACTTCATAATTGTAGCAACATTTACCTGACAGAATTTATTGAGGAATACACTGAAAAAGATGAACAAAATTGTATAAAAACTAAATGTTCTGCAACAGTTTTGTTTTAACATTCATTTTACCCCCCCTTTTCTTGTATTTTCTTTTATTGTATTTATAAAATTGCTCAAGTTTTACGTACTCTCCGTATTCCATAACGTAAGAAGGCGTGTCAGTTTGTAATCCCCGCCGCCGGTCCACTTCCGGTGGGCCGACTAACGACGGGCAGTCCTGAATTCGCCGGTCCTTCTCCGGGCAGTCTACCGTCAATTTTGAAACAAGTGGCATCGTTTTTAGATATCAGATATTTTCAAGGTACAAAACAGTTTTTAATACCACCCTGCACTATTGGACATCTGTGATGTTCAGTTACATTGATTATTTGTCATCTTTTGATGTATTTCATCAATAAAATATTTAAGTTAAAAACGTTTGGTTTCTGTTTCTCGTTCAAGTTTTCTGGTTTTGCCATTTCGTACTTTTGTCATTCGTATGCCCATAAGTCTCTTGCCTTCATATACGTTATACGGATAAAAAACATAGGAACAATGACGTTAAAAATGTAAATGACACGAATAGAATTTTTCTATTTCTGATTGGCCTTAAAATTACTTTGAAGTCATGTTACATTCTGATAGTGGTTTATATTGCTTGAAACACATATATTTTTTCCTCTTCCACAGTTTCATCGAGACAGTTACATGATAAAATAGAAGAGCGATCATGCCGAATTTGATAATGCATGGTTTTAGCCTAAAAAAATAAATTAGAACAACGGTCATGCAGAATCTTATACTGCAGGTTTTTTTTAGCCTAAAATAGAACAAGAGGCTCCCAGGAGCCTGAATCGCTCACCTGAACTACACAGATACATATATTTTGTAGATATTAAATTTCTGAAATATCTTGGTTAGTTTTCAAGATATTGGGCTTAATAGGTGCAAAATTTGTCAAAACTTACGAAAAAGGACAATAACTCCCACATCAGCAGTCAGATCTTTTCTGAAATTTCAGGACAGGTAGATCTTAATATGCTGATCACTTTTGATTCTTGCACAATTTTGATATCTGAAACCAGTTTTGAGTTATTAGCAAAAAAATGAAATTTACCCCTATGTTCTATTTTTAGCCATGGAACGATAGAGTTGTAGCATATAAGCTATTAAACAAGTGTGCCAAGTTAAGGTTAAGTTGGTCTTAGGGTGTCAGACAAGTTAATCGTTGAAATTCAGGGGAAAAGTAATGAAAATGGTAAATTTTGTTGTTTTAAGGACAATAACTCCTTAAAGAAATGATCGTACAGCTTGGATCTAAAAACTGTATATCTTGGTGTGCTTAGTCATATGCAATTTAAATTTTTGAAATATCTTGTATAGTTTTCAAAATATATGGCTAAATAAGTGAAAAATTTTGAAAAAAAAATCTAGAAAAAGGGTAATAACTCCTACGTCAATTGTTGGATCTTCTTGAAACTTTTAAAGCAGGAAGATCTTGAGATGCTGATCACTATTGTTTCCATCCGAATTTTGAGATATGTAACCATTTTTGAGTTATTAGCAAACTGCAATTTACCCCTATGTTCTATTTTTAGCCATGGCAGCCATATTTTAATGAATAAAAAATCCGAACGATAGAATAGTAGCATTTATGCCATTAAACAACTGTGCCAAGTTTGATTGAAGTTGGATGTATGGTGTCAGACAAGTTAATCTTTGAAATTCAGGGGAAAAGTAATGAACAATGGTAAATTTTGACGGTCTAAGGGCCAAAACTCCTAAAAGAAATGGTTCTACAGCTTTGACCTAATTTTATGAAATGTAGATCTTGATATGCTCAATAATGTGCAATTTGAATTTTTAAAATATCTTGTATATTGCTAAATAAGTGCAAAATTTTGAAAAAATCCAGAAAAAGGGCAATAACCCCTACATCGGTTGTTGGATCTTCTTGAAAATTTCTGGGTAGGTAGATCTTGAGGTGCTGATCACTTTTACTTTTACTCTGAAACTGCTTGGCCAAATGCAGCCAAACTTGATATGGTTGTTCCTTAGGGTATTGTGCAAAAAGTTTGCGTTGGGATTTTTGATACGTCAAAAAACATGGCCGCTGTTACTAAAAATAGAACAGGGGGGTCCAATACATTTTTTTGCAAATAATTCAAAAACAGTCACAGATATCAAAATTCTGGCATAGAGTAAAAGTGATCAGCACCTCAAGATCTACCTGTCCTGAAATTTTCAAGAAGATCCGAAAACCGATGTATGAGTTATTGCCCTTTTTAGATTTTTTTTCCAAATTTTGCACTTATTTAACCTTCTATCTTAAAAACTATACAAGATATCTTAAAAATTTAAATTGCATATGATTAGGCACATCAAGATCTACAAATGATATAAGGGGTCAAAGTCCTAGGACCATTCCTTATAGGAGTTTTTCCCCTTACACTGTCAAAATTGACCATTAAAATAACATTTTTTCATGTTTTTGCCCTATAAAATGAAAACAGAAAATAACAGATAGACAGAAGGTGTTGCTTGCTAAAATGTTCAGCTCATTTGGCTCTACAAAAGTATCGGTAAGGTCAAAGTTGTCAGATGACCCCTTACAGGGGTTACAGCCCCTTAAAAGTGAAAAATAGTGTTTTGGCCCATAGAATGAAAACTATTGCAGCTAGAGAAAAGCTGTTGCTTGCTTAAATGTTCCTCTCATTTAGCTCTACAAAAGTCTTTTATAGGGTCAAAGTTGTCAGATGACACCTTATAGGGGTCACAGCCCCTTAAAGGCGAAAAATAGTGTTTTTGGCCTATAGAATGAAAACTATTGCATATTGAGAAAAGATGTTGCTAGCTTAAATGTTCGGCTCATTTGGCTCTACAAAAGTATTGGTAAGGTCAAAGTTGTCAGATGACCCCTTACAGGGGTTACAGCCCCTTATAGGTGAAAAATAGCGTTAACGTTTTTTTTCATGTTTTTGGCCTATAGAATGAAAACTATTGCAGATAGATAAAAGCTTTTTCTTGGTTAAATGTTCAGCTCATTTAGCTGTACAAAAGTTTGCATAAGTTCGGAGTTGTCAGATAATCCCTTAAAGGAGTTACAGCCCCTTAAAAGTTGAATAATAGTGTTTTTTGCTTATTTAGAATGGAAACTATTGCAGATATAGAAAAGCTTTTTCTTGCTTAAATATTCAGCAAGGTATGATAAGGCCCATATTTGGCCCCCTCGTTGGCAGAAAAATAAAGCATCCATCAAGAGAAAACCCCATTGTAATTTAGTGAGTTAAATGAATGCAGAAGCTTGTTTAAATAAAGTTTTAAGCATACAGCACTATATAAATTGAAAATATTGTGTCAAAACATGGTCAATATGCATGATTTCTGTCAAATGTCCTGAAAATAGACTAATTTTGGATAATATTTTCAATTTTTAGAAGTGTGCACCTACGTAGACCAGGCTGTTTGTTTATGAAATTTTAATTTTACTATCAATTAAGTACAAATCAGTTGAAAAATGCATGGTCTACATTGGCGCAGGTCTTTGAAAATAACAAAATAAGTATGAAAAATGACATTTTTCTTCGACTCCCATAATTTTGACTCATTTAAGGCCTCTGTAAATTTAGAAACTGAATAAATTAAGGTAAATAAAACCCATAGTTAAAACGTTAAACCATCCAACTTGAAACTTGAAATGAAATTACTATTATTTACTTAGGATTTTATTTTTCAAAAATTAGGGGGCCAAATATGGCCCTTACCATACCTTGTCCTTTGGCTACACAAAAGTCGTCATAGGGTTGACATCAAGACCAAGTGAGCGATTCAGGCTCCTGGGAGCCTCTTGTTTTATTTTTGCTTTTGTGTAGGTCTATTTCTCGTGGTGGCCACGGTCCGTGTATTCATTGACTTCCTTTTTATGTTCGTCCTCGTATCAGATCATTTCTTGTCCAATAAAGTCGTCCCACGGAATCAACTGTTCTCCGGGTAAATCTCTTCGTCTTCAGATAAGTCGTCAGTCATTTTTTGATTCCGTATCATGTATCCGATTACGCCTCCTCCTTCAACCATTAATTCCGGTTCTTCCATTTTCGTATGATGTTTCTGCTCTTTGTGTCTCTGTAGTTTGAACAGCTTTTGGCTGTGTACCCGCATTCGTCGCAATGGTACATCTTTCCTCCTCGGCGTTTGGTTGCTGATGATTTTTCTTTCATTCTTGTAAATTCTTCTGAAAAGAGAGCCTTCATTACATGCACGAATTGGGTCAGGTCTAATTGAATCTTTCGTTCTATTCCATGTATAGTCAAATGAGGATTCCTCAATGTTGCTAACCTCTTTCTTTTGCATGCAAGCATCCATGCTTTAAATCTACACCATTCTCTCAATATTTCCTAGCAGTCCATACACGGTACAATTTGTTTGAACCTGTAAAAGTCTATTATTGGCTTCCTCTCCACAAACATTTTCGACAAATACGTTCATTTTCAGTATTCTGCTCCGTGGGTTTTAGAGGACAATCCATTTTATTTACGTGCGTCTTGTTCGAATACATTCGAGTAACTAACAAAACTGTAAATTTATTTTGCCTTTTCAAAATATATCGTCCAATCATATGAAACAATTTGATCATGTGAAATACTGTTCATCTTGCTCTTTTACAACTCTAATTGCTCTTTGCTCTTTACAATGATCATCTTTCTCTTTTGCAGCTCATCTTGCGTTTTTCCTTGCTCATACTTCTCTTTTGCAGCTCATCTTACTCTTTTACTGCTCTTTTTTTGCAGCTCTTTTTTGCTTTTCCTTGCTCATCTTGCTCTTTTGCTGCTTATCTGACTATTTATATCACCCCAGCAGCAGCAACCGTTTTACCCCTTTCTCCCCCTTTTCACTTACGCAGCAGCAGCAGCCGTTTTACCCCCTTCTTTCGTTTCTTCTCGAGCCGTCATACCTTTTTTGTGTCATCCCCCCTTTTGGCAAGTAGGGATTCCAGGTCGAAAATAAACATGAAAAGTCATGTTTTTGAAAATTTCCATTGTATAGCAAGAACGGAATTCCTGAGTCCGCTCGCTCGCAAAACAGGAAGTAGGTAAGCGACAGACCTGAAAACTCATGAAAAGTATAGGATTAATAGTAGCTAAGAAATCTGGTTTTTTTATCCATTTTTGACCCTAAAAAATCGGTTGTTAAACAGGAAGTAGGTAAACGACAGACCTTAAAACGCATCCCACCATATGAAACCCCTACTTGAAGCTGAACATCAAAAAATCTAAAGCCTAGGATTAATAGTAGCCGAGAAATCTGCTCCGAAAAAATCTCTATTTTTTACCCTATAAAATTTCTAGGTCGGCTCGCTAACGGGAACTAGGTAAGAGACAGACCTTAAAAACGCATCCCACCATATGAGACTCCTACTTGAAGCTGTATACGAAATATCAAAAGCCTAGGATTAAAACTAGCTGAGAAATCTGTTACGAGAAAAAGTATGACGGACGGACGGACGCATGGACGGTATTTCTATGTCCCCGCTCCGCGTTGCGGCGGGGAACAAAAAATTATTAACTGATCAATATTTCTTTAAAACTCCAGACATATTCAAAATTAAAATCTATGCATTTTGATGTAAAGAAAGTCCTTGACTACCGAGTTCATTTTCACGGTACAGACTTCTAAAGTAGATATAAATGATTAAAATGACGCATTTTTCTTGACGTTTTCGGCAACGTCAAAAACAAATAAAAAGCGCGAAGTTTATAAGTAAAATCTGCGTTGTGTGGGTATGAACTCTTGAAGTATAACAAACTATACAAACTAAGCATGTCGCTGCTTGTACGTAATAACTTATAAAATATAAACTTATTATTTGTGTTGTCCGTCGAAGGATTATGTTTGAAATGTAAATTTTATGAGTATTTACTACGAAGTAAATATAGGTCAAGAATGCTGATTTATAACTTTATGTACGTAGCTTTTACCGTCGTCAGTTTTTTGTTAATTTCGAAAGTAGAGGAACATATATAATGTTCGGGTCCTTACGCCCGTTCGTCAATTTGTCAATCTCAAATCAGGTTTACTTTCAAGTTAAGTACATGCCCTATCTCTTACTAGTATATGAAAATTACGCACTGGTCGATTTTCTGTAATATTTCCAATGTATTTTTCTTACGGTTAAACAAAATTTTTAAAAAAATAAAACAAAAGGGCTTCGTCTTGCAGAAATTCCACCTGGTAAGCCTCAAGTAGAAGAGTTAACGAAAGAATAGAAAAACTTACCGAGATTCACATAAAGGCACTTAATTAGAATATGTTTCGTCCAGCGAAGACAAAAATAACAAGTTTAGATTCTGTTTTTTTACTTTTTGTTTGTGTTTTGTATCATCGTATCGAAACACAAGTATTTAACAAAACCATTTTTTATGTAAACCCGTCTTACTTGGGGTGAAAATTGGCTTGCGTCTATCCCATTTGCATTAGAATACAACATCACCGAAAGAAGGCCTCGTTTGCAAAAAATTAAATGTTTATGGATTTACTTAAAAAATTATATTCGTCAGCTGAGTGAGTTATCGTTTTACACCCTTGCAACGCTATATACCAGTAAGGGAATGGCTGAAGGAAGATCACTTTGCAAGATTAATATACGCATACTTAAAGCTAAAACCATCACAATTCACTTTCTTTCAAAAGCAAGCAAAGTAATGATAACCGCTGTCAAAGATTTGCCAGAACCAAAAACACAGAAACAGGCCATAAGCTTTTAAGGGCTATGCTTTTAATATCGTGGCTTTGAAAGGACTTTGCAGAAACTGCAAAGCCTTTGCACAAGCTATGTGAGAAAAATAGTAATTTTATCCAGAGCATCGAGAGTCAAGAAGCGTTTGATTATTAGAAGAGTACACCCGTACTTGCATACCAAGAACCAAAACTCCCATTTATATTGGACACTAATGCCAGTAATAAGTCGGTAAGAACTCTTCTTTCTCAACAACAAGATGGACTAGAAAGGGTCATAGCATATATGAGTAAAACCATGAACGTACATGAGCAAACCTATTGTACCACCAGAATGGAGCTCCAAGCTGTTGTTAATGCTTTGAGAAATTTCCATGCATACCTTTACGATCAAGAAGTGTTTCTCCGGACAGTCATCTCATGGATTAAAAAAACCTGAAAAGGCTTACTGGTCATACAGCAAGATGGCCACAAGAGCTAAAAACTTACAACAAACTTGCAGGAGTCATCAAAATGTCGATGCCTTATCAAGATTACACTTCAAGTCATGTATGAAACAAGAAAGTGGAAACATCGCAAGCGACCAAGACTCGGCTTAGGAAGACGAAAATCACGAGGCGAGAGTGAGTGAGTTGGTGTTTTACGCATATAGGTTATTTAAAGGCGATGAACATTATAGGATGATAAAATGAACATGAAATGATGATGATAAATGAAATATGGGGGTGGGGTAGGAAACAAAAGAACAGTTAATTTTAAAGAACCACAAGAAAAGGGGGGAAATGGGGTATGAACAGAAAATTCAGCCTATGTGGTGCACTACTTGGCGGTCCACAAAGGGGTCTTTCGTGCATGAAGCGTAGCACTCTCCACAAACGTTGGCCCACTATGGTCGGCGGTCAGGGTTTCCGTATTATAGACCTGACAACCCCCGCGGACAAGGTCCACCCTATTCAGCCACCTAGGGTACACACTTGGTCACTCTGTGGGCTGAGCACTGACCCGGCGTCAGAATTCAAAGCCCCTTAGTCGCCTCAGACCAAAAAAAAATATTCGTCTTCATGAATTCCGACCTGTACCTCCCGAGGGTGGAAAACGGGCCCTGCATCAGCGATAACAAAGGATACTCTAGAGCAGCTTACACTTGTTTTGGTGTGTCATTGGCTGGATGACCCATGGCACATAGCAAGTCATTAACAAACGCTGCAGATGATCTTTAGCCTATAGTCACGACTATAATAATCCATTAGTAAGATCTCTGTGACCTGATCCATGTTGACAAAACTAGGACCACCAGCCAACGTTCACAGGTAAATGGAAACGTTGAATGATTTAAAAGAACACCGATGTGTATGCTTTCATATTATTGTCAGAACGATTAAACTTCCTGGGTTTAGAAACTTCCTCAACTTCTCATGGCATACCGATCATCTGTACATGCCTCTACCGGAAAGACCGCAAACATGTTGATGCTCAAGTTGGTTCTCCAAGGATACGTGAAAGGACTAATTTATAACTAGAAATGTAAAATTATTATGAAAACAGAAATTGTCCATAGAGACGTAGAGCCACCGTGTGACACTGTAGTGGAAATTCCTAGGGTGGCGCCGCCCAAGATGAATATGTACGGGAATAATGATTAATATTCCTGTGTGCATATAGATTATGTGAGAGCAGTTACAAATCGTCTGTTCTGTGGTCGGTTAAAATTATTTATAGGGTAACTGTTTAATAAAGCTTAGTGCTTCTCTTGTTACCCGAGGTTTTTTACTAACTCATTTTAAGTTGCATTATTGGTGGAGGTTTATAATTCATCCTACCATTTCAGAATAAGACCATCATCACAAGTAGAGGTGTAATGTTGGCTGTGCCCTCTCTCCTTTATGAAGAAGAAGCATCTCAAGAACCATTTAAAATCTGAGCCATATTGAAGGAAAATGAACCTTAATAAGACCTTCTTCAAACGTCAAGAAGATCTCAAGAAGCACATCTTACAGGAACACAGAAGCCGATTTGAAATGATGCCATACACTTTTCCGACAGATAACAATGGGTTTTGGTTTGCCCATTACACAGAGACATGTGAAGCCTTCTGCAGAGGGAAATGGAAGGTCATGAAAGCAAGATAAGAGGTTCTTGCCTTCCTAAAAAGAACAAAAAACATCAGAACAGAGACCAAATTGAAATCAGGATAGGGATGCGCCGGGGATACTGAATCTGAGGAAAGAAGGACTAAGACAGAGTACTCCCAAACCAGACCAGCAATTTTTTAATAATCTTCAGCCGGAAGCGGTCACCATTGGAGTTGGAATTACGAAGGCTATATTAAGTCTAGATTTTGAGATGTCAATATTTCATTTTGAAGTACAAATCTCGGATAGGATCCCGAAGGAGTCGAGGATAGTGGAACCACTGTTGAAGAGAACGCGAGCTCTGGCTGGAAAAGCAGGTGGCATCCCTCATCATTTCTATCACCAGATAACAGGCGGCACTGAGAAGAAAACAATTCGTGAAATACGTTCAAAGAAGTTGCTCATGTCGGAAGAATACATTAGCAAGATCAGCTATACCGAGGAGAAGAAGCAGAGGCATATGAAGTTAAGAAAAGCCGAAGTTCCAATATCACCATTGAAAACGCCATCCACTTCCAATATATAGTTGGATCTCCACGAGAGAACAAGGCAAGACCACCAAGAAGAAAATAGAGAGGAAAGAGGATAAGAAGGAAAGGGTTAGGACGAAGAAAGATGACACAGAGAAGGATAAAGGCAGTAGAGGCAGCAATGGGACGATAAATAAGGAGACCAACAAAAGTCCACAAGCGATAAGAAAAAAGCCAATGGAGAATAACAGATAAAGAAACACCGGATAGGAGAAAAGCAAGAAGAATGAAAAAAAATAAGCAGTGCAGAACAGAGTGAGGAAGAACACCAGAATGAATAACCGAGATTGGAGGAAAGTACATGTAGGCTTTGGAAAGAGGACAAAGTCGAAAACACAGCAGAGGTGGAGAACAAAAGGGAAAAAGAAATTATCCTAGGATAGAGGACAAGATGGAAATGTGTGAGCGAGTGAGTTGGTGTTTTACGCCCGTGCAACGCTATATAGCTTATTTACAGGCGATGGACATGAAATGATGATGATAAATGAAATATGGAGGTGGGGTGGGACACACAGGACCGGTTTTTGAAGAAATTTTGAAGAACCACAGGAAAAATGGTAGAAGTAGGTAGGGGCGGAAAATTAAGCCTATGTGGTGTATTCTGCCCGTGCGGCAGGTAGCTAACCAAGTGTAAATACGGGGCTCATTAAAGACGCATTCCGGGGAACTATCGTTTAATAACCACAATAAATACAGCAGGGTAAATAACTGAAACATAAATGAAATGAGCATAAGCACGGATCAAAAAATCATAAAGTCGAAGTTAATTAAATCTTAGAAATCTGAAAATATAAATATAAATCGAATTAAACAATCTCAAGAAATTATGAATAATTAAAGAAATTATTACAGTTAAAAATCAATATTGAAAATCCTTCCGGTGAAGAAATCCAAGATCGGGATATAAATTCAACAAATTAACCAAGTCAAAACGAAAGTAACTGATTTGATATAAACAACGCGTTAATAGATTGTCTCAGAAAGATAACGAGAATAAAATAAAGTGTCTTACATTGTACGTTTGGCAGGTTTTGACTTCTTAAGCGAGATTGAATCCTCAGATGTGTGTTAACACGTTGGTTATCCAGTCGGAAGAGAGCGTGATTTAGTTAAAACATGTGGAACTATCCCGGGGGAGTTCTGAAAAGGTAGAAATACGGAACCGATCCATAAGAATAAAAATGATGTAGACATTCACATAAACGATAACTAATATTCCAAAAATAATATTGTAATGCAATTACAGCACACTCCCCGTCAAATATCCATGTGGATATTTCTCTAACTTTCTTTAAAACACAAATGAAATAGATTCCAATATCCAAAGAAGGAATAAATGAATATCACATAAATCCATAGTAGTAAAACGATAGAATATATGTACAGTTCGGAGAACGATCCAACGGCTGTTGTTTTGGAGATCCATCGTTGTATGGCTACCAGCGTTGCCCAATGGGAAGAGTATATCTGTTGCTCCAACGTTGCCACGCACAGCGGTGGAAGGAACGACGTGTTCCTTGAATTGGACCCCGACGGGTGAAGACAGTTATTGTACACAAAAAAGGTTCGATGTGGAAAGTCACAAGCCGTCATCCACCAGAAGAATCATGTCGACTGTCGGTCTAGTGTATGATATGCGGGTTTCCCGTCCACGATGACCATGATGCAAGGTAGGAAAATCGCTCCTCCACAATTGGTATGTGCGCCGCAGCACAAGTTTTGCTAACTCTGACGACAGGTCGAATATCTTTGTCCATTTCGGGATCAATACGAGCACGTTGATATGCCGCTGTAGTCTCTGACTGCACGTTAAGCAACTGTTTTATTTCAGAAGACAACCGCTGTCGTGAATATTAGAAGGCGGTAAGAATCTGGTTCCTGAATCAGAAGGATTCAAGTTTGTTGGGACGTAGTTCCCATCGTATGACCTACTGGTAGAGACATCGTATCTGTCATCAAGAATGGTGTTCTTCGGGAAGAACCGTTCGTGAATTCCAAAGTCGCTTTGGCATGGTTTTGAATCCATAGGGTAGCCAGAAGTAGACACATAAGTACTTTTGACGTTAACATCGGCGGGTGTTTGCTGCTGGCCTAAACAGGTCACACCCACTTCTACCCAGCCGAGTTTGAGTCGTTGAGCGTACGGAGCCCTCGAGAGTCAAATCCGTTGATCTAGCACATGGTGTGCTTCCGGTAAATCTCGTCCGATAAGAAGCATGACGTTGCAATTTTCGTCTACTGGCGAAAGATGTTTCGCTATCACTCGCAAGTGAGAGTGTTTGTAGGCGACATCTGGTGTCGGAACCTCGTTCCTGTTGTCAGGAAGGTTGTTACATTCTATTACATCTGGTAGGTCTAATGCGTTGTTACCATTGAGTGTTGTCACAACAAAACCACTTCCTCGTCTTCCGGAAATTATGGTCTTCCAGAGCAAGTTGAAAGTATATACGATTCGGGAGGTTCCCGTACATTGAAATAGTAGAAGAACTCCGGAGATGCTAATGAACTGTTGCTTTGGTCGTCGATTATGGCGTACATTTTCTTTTTGCGACCTCGGTGGTCTTTGTTAAACACGTTAACTGGGAGATTTTTTGCACAAGATTTCCCGCCATATTCTTTACATATTTCCGTGCAGGATGAATTAACCGTGTTAACGGTAGTAGCACTGTTGGTATTACCAGGCTCCCCGCCGTTGTTTTGTGAGGGTTGCGATGTAGGTTTGTATTTATTTGAATGAAGAGCTGCGGTATGTTGATTGCTACCACACTCCTGGCATGAAACAATAACGGAACAGTCCCGACTCATATGCTTAGTTGATTCGCAACACTTAAAACACACTTTGTTATCCTTGAGCAGGGTTTTGCGTTCCTCCATGGGCTTGGAACGAAATCCACGGCAGTCGTTCAACGAGTGGTTGGTACCATGCAAAATGCATTTCTCAAGCTTGTCTGATAGTTCACTAATACCAGATGTTTCGGCTTTGTAAACACCAATTTGAGGTTGGGGTTTAGATGTGAACCTTGTCGAATTCCCCTTTTGAGTGGAAGTTGTGGGTTCTGAGTCGTAGAAAAACCTTGGGTTATTTCTAATCCTGCTGATTTCCCGTATGAATGCGGACAACTCCGTAAAAGGAGGAAATGAGGTTGAGTGCTGCTCATTGTGCTTTACTGCTCTTGTTGTCCATTTTCCTGCAAGCCAAATGGAAGTTTAGTAACGATGGGTTTGATTCCCGATGAGGAGTCAAAGTAGCCTAACAGATTTTTGAGCTGTGGCTTCTCCTTTACATACTCAATTTCTGATAGAATGTCTGATAGCTCATAGAGATGCATGTTGTCTTCGTTTGTGAGCTTCGGGATATCGGCTAGCTTCGCTTTAAGGGAAGCTTCTATCTTTTGTTGTTTAATATTTGTATTTCGAACACACGTGAAGGTTAGCACTGCTGGTGGAGTTTTAATTCCCCGAGGTTAGCCCGCTCCGGCACCAACACTTTTGAGTTGGAGAAAACATCAAAGCTTTAAATTATCCGTCTAAATTTTAAAATTGTCTAAACCCTAAGGTTTTTCCTACCCCAGACATAGGTTGATTATCTTAGTAATAATTTGGTTCCCCAGTTTGGTATTTTGGGTTTTATTGTTCTATGCTCTTCATATTCATATAGTGTTTGGCATTTTCAATATTTTTGGTAGAGCGCCTCTGATGAGTCTTGAATAGACGAAACGCGCGTCAGGCGTAGCAAAATTTAATGTCTGGAACTTTGTTATTTGTATTCCCGACAGCCGTATCTTTCGTCTAGTCTTTGCCAAAGACGTTGTAGACCCCTTGCTGGGTTTTCGGCATTAGATGCGCGGATACTGACAGCGTGCTTTGAGGATTCTGTACCTAATCACTTAAGGAGTAGGTCAAGCTGCTCTGAATCTGAGACGTCCAGTTCTTTCATTATGCTGTCGAAGCTGGACTTCCAAATGTAATATGACTCAGCCTTATCATTGAAAGTACTGAGCCGGGAAAATATCAGATCCTTTCTCAGTAGTATTTTGTTATAGCAGTTGTCGGGTCGGAACCCGTAAAACCAGATATGGGTTGCTTGACATCTGGTTGACTTTGCATGGGATAGTCTTGATTGGGCGTAAAGGCACGTGCATTTGTGTTGAGCCCAGATAAATCGGAAGTCTGTGTTTTGGTGACTAGATCTGGATCCATATGTCCATGTTTGTTCATTGGAGTGGGTGCAGCTGACGGCAGCCCAAAATCTCCAATCGGCGAGTGACATGAGGGTTGACGAGTGAATGTGACAGCTTAAGTCATGTCTTGCTGTTGTTGGGGAATGTATCGGAGGGACCTAGTTCCAAATGTACGGAATGAGCAAAACGAGTTGTGTTGATTGGTTGTGTAAAAGGTACGTGGTAACCCACGTTTTGCAACGGATTATCCTGTTCGCCATGAACACTGTGCTGATGGACACAATCCTGAACCCGTTTAAGCGGGTCTTCGGTCGGAACCGGAGGTGGATTGTCTAGAACTTGCTCTATATCGTCCTCTTGTTCAAGGATCCGGGCTTCGGCTTCTAGCTCGGCAGCTTGCCGTTGTACATCTAGTAGCGTCAATTCTGCTTAATTTCGGCCTTTCTACGGTTTATTTCCGCTTCCCGCCTGGCAGCCTCTTCCTCCATTTGTACTTTTTGTCTAACGGCCTCTTGTTCCATGTCGGCTTTGACATGGGAGGATTCCCGCACTGCCCTGCTCTGCTTCTTGTTTAGAAATAAGTGCCTGTTTTTCGGCAAAGGCTATCGCTGCTTTAGCCGCCTCGGCTTTGGTTCGTGTCCTCATAGCCAGACTGGATGTGTTTGAAATACGAGAACTGGTCTCGCTATTTGTCCTTGGCCGTTTGGATGTCATGGATTTGGCCATGCCGGTCTTGCCTAACACGTCGTGTAGGTTGGCTATGGCCGATTCATACATTCGTCGGCGTACGTCAATGACAGGAGCTATGACGTCTAAGTCTTGATTGGCCAGAGTTGTCCTTTGGCTTTTTACAAATCCGAGGTATTCCTCGCACAGCCTGTTGTATCTTGTGTAGGCTTGAACAACCTTTTGTTCAAGTTCCAGGTATTCTCTAGCCTCCGCTGGTGGGTTGTCTGTCTCCTGTAACAATGCGTTACACATCGTCCAAAGAAGCTCGACGTCTTGTGTGAGCTTGTCTCTCCTCTGGACGTACTGGTCCTCTTTGGTGTGAGTGTCCGTGTTCTAGACGTGGTTGACATCTGGTCATCTGCTGGATCCATGATGTGGCAATGCTGTGTTGACCCCGCAAGTCGTACAACGGTGCCCCAAAGAAGTTAACCAACCAGGTGTAGTTTATTTACTATTCTGTCCGTGCGGCAGGTAGCTAACCAAGTGTAAATACGGGGCTCATTAAAGACACATTCCGGGGAACTATCATTTGATAACTACAATAAATACAGCAGGGTAAATAACTGAAACATAAATGAAACGAGCATAAGCACGGATCACAAAATCATAAAGTCGAAGTTAATTAAATCTTAGAAATCTGAAAAATACATATAAATCGAAATAAACAATCTCTAGAATTTGTGAATAATTAAAGAAATTATTACAGTTCAAATTCAATATTGAAAATCCTTCCGGTGAAGAAATCCAAGATTGGGATATAAATTCAACAAATTAGCCAAGTCAAAATGAAAGTTATTTAAATACAGAGTTTTTCACTGATTTGATATAAACAATGCATTAATAGAATGTCTCAGAAAGATAACGAGAATAAAAAAAGTGTCTTACACTGCACGTTTGGCAGGTTTTGACTTCTAAAGCGAGATTAAATCCTCAGATGTGTGTTGACACGTTGGTTATCCAGCCGGAAGAGAGCGTGAATTAGTTAAAACATGTGGAACTAAAAAGGTAGAAATACGGAACCGATCCCTAAAAATAAAAATGAAGTAGAAATTCACATAAACGATAATTAATATTCCAAAAATAGTATTTGTAATGCAATTACAGCACATGGTGCACTGCTTGGCGGTCCACAAATTAAAAGGGTCTTTTACGTGCATGAAGCGTGGCACACGTTGGTCCACTATGGTCAGAAGTCAGGGTTTCCGTATTATAGACCTGACAAGCCCCGCGGACGAGGGCCACCCTATTCAGCCACCTAAGGTACACACTTGGTCGCTCTGTGGGCTGAGCACTGACCCGACGTCAGAATTCCAAGACATTTGTCGCCTCTTACGACAAGCTAGGCTCTGCTGCGGGCCTATTCGGCACACGGGCCCCGCACGGGACGGACAAGATGGAAGAGGACACAGTAGTGGTGGATAAGAACAAGATGGAACATCAGGAGAGAGATTCCAGTCAGAGGAAGACGACAGGGTCGAGGAAAGTACAGCTGTAGACAGAACATCAGAAGAACGACTTGAGATCAAAGGAAGATGATAAGAACGTAGCAGTGTGAACTGGTGTCAACTTGGTAGATGAAAGGGGAGATCAGAAGCTGCAAGTCCATGGAATCACATCAACTTGCCTTCAATCACCCGAGGAGCGGGTACACCACCTCCATAGCCTTAGGGGAATGCCACTCTTTCCCAATGCTAGTAGGGAGTTGCAGGAGGAAGAACTTATTTTACTTATTACCAGACCAACCACCATCAAATGGCCGTCAGAGGGATGGAAGATGATGAGCATTGAGCAGAAATGTTTCTCAAGTGAGCGATGTCCAGCCTGGCACTGGAACAACACTCAGGAAGACTAATGGCATGTAACAACACACAGGAGCTGTCTGCTGACGAGTTACAACTTCCTTGCCCTCTAGGGAACAACATCTTTGCTGAGCAAGGGCAGTCCTTTAGGAAAAGCTTAGTTTAATTTATAGTAAACTTAGGAAGAATGATGAACAGACCATTAATTTGCTGAGTACCTTGGAGCAGAGTGTGGCGATCAGGACAACATCATCCAATGATCGATCTTTGTTTACTACTGAACGATTTGGGGATACCATTAAAACTTTGGGATGATTCTGTTACAGAATAACTTTTATTATAGATGTGTTTAAATGATGGATAATAATTCATTGAAATTCAGGAGGATTTTATTTTATTCAGAGTTAGTAATGTTATTTTTTTGTCAATTATTGCATTTTACACATTTCTATTATATAAAACTCATAAAGTTCATTTAAATTCCTTTTTGAATGGTATCATCCACTCTTGAGTGAGCTACATACACATCTTACAAAGTATAAGGAAAATTGTTACCATAACTTTACTTGGGAGTGGACTTTTTTACAGTTTTTCCAAATATTTGTATGTACATGTAATTTGTTTACGTTTTATGAAGCCACGGCAGGGTATTTTTGTCATTTTATTCTATGACTTGTTGAATAGGAATTCCAAGTATTAAGGTATGAAAACGCTAAATTTTCATATTTAACTTACATAGATAAACTTTATTTACTGTCAAGTTTTCACGGTGCCGCCATTATCTAGGGATATGAAACATATTGTATTTGACTTGAACGGTTATCATGGCGGTAAAATTTAAATCTTAAACAGCTTCTATTATTTCTATTAGAGTATCTCTGACTTAAACCCTGCCAGGTAGAAATGTTCACAATATTTAAGTTAGTAGTCATACCGTCCCCTTAGAATTATATTACATCTCCATTTTTTCAAAGTTCAGATAAATACACAGGCTTGCATATCTGGCAATGTTATATCTCCATGTATAGTGTACTGGTATAATTGTCACTACTTCTATATGCATTTAATAAAGTTAAAGTATTATACTTCCTGTTTGCACCTTTGCTTGCTGATTTGTTTCTTCATTCATATGAAGCAGACTTTTTACAAACACTTCTAAACAAAAAAGATCGTAGACAAGCTCTCTCTTTTAATCGCACTACCGTTATATTGATGATGTCCTTACACTGAATAATTCTCGATTTGGTGACTTTTTTCATCTTATATATCCTCCGGAACTTGAAATTAAGGACACAACGAATTATAGATAAATATGGGGTTTCGATCTCTCGGATGAGTGCAGACGTTGGTTTGTCATCCTAATCCGGATTTGATACACTGGATTGACTGTTGGCAACGCGATGGGTGTGCTATAGCACGGAGTTACTGCTTTCTCTTCCGGAGCACCTGAGTTCACTCTAGTGTCGACTGGAGTTCGCGTTGTTGATTGATATTCAGTTATTTTTATGTTTCCATGTTTTACATGTTTTACATGGTGTTTACTGGATTAGTCTCGGCCCTTTCGGACTTTTGACATTCGGATACCCCATTGGTACCTCTGCTTCTATTATAATTCTATCCCAAAACTAAAATATTCCATCTCCATAACCTGTATATGGAACATGTGACTAAAAATTTCCATTGCTGTACAGTTCAAAGGGATGAGTGAAAAGTAAGCTTTTTTCCGGAATTAAGTAGTTGATTAGTAAGTTCATTAATTGTTAATAATGATAAATATACATGCAAGAATCTTTGGGCATCAGAGTTATATGTTATTTGACACAGTTCCTCAAACAAAATGTCAGCTCAAACTGAGAAATAGGCATGTAACATTATAATTTTTACAAAAACATGCAGAAATGATCAGACTCATAAAAAGCTATATGTATTTAATTCATGCTTAAGTTTTTTTATGTCCTTCCATTTTTTATTTAATATTCCAATGATCTTCTTTATTGTTTATGCACATTGCAAGTGAAACTTAAATTAAAACTATGGCATTATGACACCTCTTGTTGTACAGTGTACTAAATACATTATCATTTATGTGAAACGATGGCCTTAAATTAAATTAATACAATACACATAGTTTTAAAATGAAATTTAAGACATGTTACTTTAAGTTCAATATACTATCCTTTCTGGATTTGCCAGATTTGCCTTTGATCCATGTACTAACATACATAAAACTTGAAGACCTGTTGAATTATGTCAATCGAACTTGTAAAAGGCTGTATAATCTAATCAAGTTCACACCAAAACTGTGGAGCGAATTTGACTTCGACAGACACCTGTTTATCAATGAGGCAGATTTTCCCTACATCTTAAGATACAGTGAACAATTCACAAATTTCCAGTTTGATAGCATCCATAGACTACCATTTTGCTTCATCGTTAGCAAGATCCTGCTTGAAAACCAGTTTGAATTTGGCATACTCAAATATTTCAACACTTTGTTTCCTGAAATTTATGTCAAATCTAAAAATGTTTGTTCTCAGCGATTGCAAAATTCTTTGTGCTGCAGATTTTAGAGATATACACCACAACAAGAAGTTAGATTTCCTAACAATATCGTTCAACTTTACAAATGTACAAGTGGGCCAACAATTGCAGAAGTTGTCACTGACAAGCCAAACTTGATGGCATTAAAACTACGGTATTGGTCTCAATCTTCAGGAAATTCAGCTGATCCTCAACACATGTTATAAAACACTAGATTTTTTGTATCTAAGTCCTTCTCCAATTGCAACTAAGGATCAATTTTAAAAAATGATTTATTTCAACTATACTGACTTACATGCAAGGGTATTTCAAATGGATTTTGAAGAGTTTGCCATTGATGTGTCAACTGAATAAATTATAATTAAATCTTTTTTCAACTGGCAGTGTTTGAGCATACAAAATAGGTTTTACCTTTGTGAAATAAAAAATGTCAGAAAACAAAAAATTAAAGCTTTGAAGGACCGTCCATGTTACCATTATTTCAAGAACTAGAGTATTTGTCTACCATGAATATGGAAGATCAGATGGAAGACTCAGAAAGCAATGTTTTACATATTGAGGCTTCCTCTGAGGAACAGATAATGGACATTATTAGTAAAAGCAATGAAACCGACACAATTATTATTATCGATCCTTATAGCAGTGAGGTAACTGAAAAGATACAAATAGTAAAAAGTGGACATGTTAAAAGTTTGACAGATGAGAATGGGAATGTTAGGAGTATGACAGATGAGAATCAAATGACAACAAAGTTCCAGACATTAAATTTTGCTACGCCTGACAGGCGTTTCGTCTATTCAAGACTCAACAGAGGCGCTCTGAGAATGATAGGAGTATGACAGGTGAGAATGACTGGAGTATGACAGATGAGAATGATAGGAGTATGACAGGTGAGAATGACTGGAGTATGACAGATGAGAATGACATGAGTATGACAGATGAGAATGATAGGAGTATAACAGATGAGAATGATGAGAGAATGACAGAGGAAGTAGTTTGGGAGACAGGGAAGAGAGGTAGAAAAAGGTGCAGAAATTTTGAGACTTGGAAACAAGCTGTTCATAAGAGAAATCGTCAGTCTGTAAATGATAACCTGACTGAGGTTAACCTCAATGATAGAAAGTTGACAAAAGAAAGATTACCAAATCATGTAAGGGTACATTTTCTTCTATTAAATGTACAAAAAATGGGTCACAAAAGGAGCGTGATGAAATTTTTAAAAATGCTTGGTCCTTAAATGCCTCAGAAAAGAATTTTTATTACTGTTACACAATAATAAAAGGTGAAAAGAAAAGGTCCAGAACTTTAAATGAGAATTCAAGAAAAAATTCACTGAAATATACTTTTTATATTCATGAAGAAGTGAGTGAGTGAGTTGGTGTTTTACGCCTGTGCAACGCTATATAGGTTATTTACAGGCGATGAACATGAAAAGGGTGATAAAATAAACATGAAATGATGATGATGAATGAAATATGGGGGTGGGATGGGAAACAAAGGACCACAGGAAAAGGGGAGAGGTGGGTAGGGGCGAAAAATTTAACCTATGTGGTGCACTACTTGGCGGTCCACAAAGGGGTCTTTTACGTGCATGAAGCGTGGCACTCTCCACACACGTTGGCCAACTATGGTCGGCGGTCAGGGTTTCCGTATTATAGACCTGACAACCCCCGCGGACGAGGGCCACCCTATTCAGCCACCTAGGGTACACACTTGGTCGCTCTGTGGGCTGAGCACTGACCCGACGTCAGAATCCCAAGACCCTTAGTCGCCTCTTACGACAAGATAGGCTCTGCTGCGGGCCTATTCGCCACCTGGGCCCCGCACGGGACTATTCATGAAGGAATAGTTCAAGTTTGTAAAGAAATCTATTTAAATACATTGGTTATCGTCAAGGTCGCATATAATGTTTTTTATTTTTAAAGAAACCTTCCATGTCTTCTCTCGGTGATAAAAGAGATTAACATTAAAAAAAAACTAGAAAATGTGTCTATGAGCCACAGGATGGCCCTCCCGTTCTTGAAAAATCATTGACCCTCAATGTGTATTACCTGGGATATGGACCTTTACCAAGTAATTGGTCAAAAGTGTTCATGTGTAAAATATAGGTCGCTGTGACCTTATTTCTGGTGGGTGGTGCCATGTTACCAAGACTCATCGAGTAGTGAAATAGTATTGACCCCTAACATGTAGTATTCAAGATATGGACCTTAACCAAGAACTTAACCAAAGTCATTCATGCGTAAAATATACATCACAGTGACCTCATTTCGAGTGGATGGTGTCACCTTACCCAAGACACATCTAGTGGTGAAATATCATTGACCCCCAACATTTAGTATCCAAGTTATGGACCTTAACCAAGAACTTAACCGATCGCGAAGTCGTTCATGCATAAAATATAGATCACAGTGACCTAATTTTTATTGGGTGGTGTCATGTTACCCAAGATACATCTACTGGTGAAATACCATTGACCATCAACATGTAGTATCTGAGATATGTACCTTAACCAAGAACTTAACCAAAGTCATTCATGCGTAAAATATAGGTCACAGTGACCAAATTTCTAGTGGGTGGTGTCACCTTACCTAAGACACATCTAGTAATGAAATATCATTGACCCCCAACATCTAGTATCCAAGTTATGGACCTTAACCAAGAACTTAACCCAAGTCGTTCATGCATTAAATATAGGTCACGGTGACCTACTTTCTAGTGGGTGGTGTAGCCCTACCCAAGACCCATCTGGTGGTGAAATATCATTGACCCCCAACATCTAGTATCCGAGTAATGGACCTTAACCAAGAACTTAACCAAAGTCATTCATGCGTAAATTATAGGTCACAGTGACCTAATTTCTAGTGGGTGGTGTCACCTTACCTAAGACACATCTAGTAATGAAATATCATTGACCCCCAACATCTAGTATCCAAGTTATGGACCTTAACCAAGAACTTAACCCAAGTCGTTCATGCATTAAATATAGGTCACAGTGACCTAATTTTTAGTGGGTGGTGTAGCCCTACCCAAGACCCATCTGGTGGTGAAATATCATTGACCCCCAACATCTAGTATCCGAGTAATGGACCTTAACCAAGAACTTAACCAAAGTGTTACGGACGGACGGACGGACGGACAAGGGTAAAACTATATGTCCGATCCACATACGTGGTCGGGCCATAATAATGATGATGACAGAAAGTTCATTTTTGATCAGTCTCGTGCGGGACCCAGGTGGCGAATAGGCCCCCAGCAAAGCCTAGCTTGTCGTTAAAGGCGACTAAGGGTCTTGGGATTCTGATGTCGGGTCAGTGCTCAGCCCACAGAGTGACCAAATGTGTACCCTAGGTGGCTGAATAGGTAGGGCCCTCGTCCGCGGGGGTTGTCAGATCTATAATACGGAAATCCTGACCGCTGAACAAAGTGGGTCAACGCTTCATGCACGTAAAAGTCCCCTTTGTGGACCGCCAAGTAGTGCTAAATTTTCTACCCCTACCCGCCTTTCCCCTTTTCCTGTGGTTCTTCAAAACTTACCGTTCCCGTGTTTCCAAACTTACCCCCATATTTCATCTATCATCATCACCATCATCATAATTTCATGCTCATTTTATCATTGTTTTCATGTTCAACCTATATGAGATTTCTTGACTTGCTACGTATCAAGCACGGTTGCTACGTATTGTAACCGTAACACGTTTTCGGGAGAAATTATTAATGAACTTATATTCAATTCTGTCGATAACTCGTTTAATGCTTTCATTTAACTTTATATTGATGCTAAATAGATTTTATAACAATTAATAATCATCAAATTGTCCTGAGAAAATAATATCGAATTGTCTCAGAATTGTCCAAGACAGTAAAAATTTGAAACTGAAAATGGTTTCATTAAAATAGCAAAAAGTCGAGGAAATAGACTCGTGACGATTAATTCAAGGGTATAAGCATGGACTTATATGTTATATCTTATAAAAATAACTCCGTGGTATAAATATAATTGACCCTTTTATCAAGTCATATATATATGAATGTAATATTGTACATGTAGTTTAGTTTTTAATTTATGAAATAAATATTCGGGAATAAAAATTCACTTTAAAGTGTTCAGATAAAATAGAGAGGTGCACATATACAATATGTCAAAAAGATTGTGTAATAGTGTGAAAATCTGATAAAATAGTACCCTGAGGTACATATAATGGATAGACTGACGAACACCAATTCGATCCTCAAAATACCCCCTGATTTTCAATCGGGGCTATAAGATAATAATATGGCTTTTTGGTTAAATTGATTTAGCATTTAATTTTTGACTTAGTATATATCTTTTTTGTAGTTTTTTTTCAGTCATCTTAAAATTTGGCTTTTTTAGCTCACCTGACCCTATTGTCATCACTTGGCGTCCGTCGTCCGTAAACTTTTTAAAACGTTAACTCCTCTGAAGTCCAATTGCAACCAAACTTGGTATGGTTGTTCATTAGCATTCGGTGCTTAGAACTAATGTGGGGATTTTTGATTCAACGCACAACATGGCTAAAAATAGAACATAGGGGTAAAATGCATTTTTTGCAAATAACTCAAAAACGGCTACAGATATTAAAATTTTGGCTAGGGAAAAGTGATCATCACCTCAATATCTACCTACCCTGAAATTTTGAAGAAAATCCAACAACACATGTAGGAGTTATTGCCCTTTTTGTGGATTTTTTGCAAATTTTGCCCCTGTTTAGCTCAATATCTTGAAAACTATACTAGATATTTGAGAAATCTAAATTGCATATTGTTAAGCACATCAAGATCTACAAAATATGTATAGGGTCAACGTTGTAGGACCTTTCCTTTTAGGAGTTATTGCCCTTAGAACGTCAAAATTGAGTATTTTAACAGCATTTCCTAATTACATTGAAAACGTTAACTCCTCTGACACTTTAAGTCCAAATGGAACCAAACTTGGTATAGTTGTTTATTAGCATTAGGTGTATAGAACTGAAGTTGGGATTTTTGATTGGTCGTAAAACATGGCCGCCGTGGCTAAAAATAGAACATAGGGGTAAATGGCAGTTTTTTGCAAATAACTCTAAAACGGTGACAGATTTCAAACTTTTGATTGGGAACAAAAGTGATCAGCACCTCAAGATCTACCTGCTCTGAAATTTTGTAGAAAATCCCACAACCCATGTAGGAGTAATTGCCCCTTTTCTGTTTTTTATGGATTTTTTGCAAATTTTGCACCTGTTTAGCTCAATATCTTGAAAACTATACAAGATATTTGAGAAATATAAATTGCATATTGTTAAGCGCATCAAGATCTACAAAATATGTAACAGGGTCAACGTTGTAGGACCTTTCCTTTGAGGAGTTATTGCCCTTGGAACGTCAGAATTGAGCATTTTAACTGCATTTCCTCATTATATTGAAAACGTTAAGTCCTCTGACACTACAAGTCCAATTGCTATTTTGTTTCGACAAAATTTTTTGGGAGGTTTGGAACTTATCGACTTGGTTCATTTTAGGTCTTTGGAACACTTTGTGAGCGCAACTCCTCTGAAATCGCTCAACGAATTTTGATGAAATTTTGTAGGATTGTTTGTCATATGTAGTTGATCCTATCACAATGCAATTTTAATTCTTCAAATTTTAGTAAATTTTAAAATTTAATACGGCGGCGGAGTACATTGGCTACGTGTAACAACCTTGTATTTTTATAAAGTAATGGGCAAGTTAAAGTTATAATTGTTTTATTAAATTTTTCATTGATTTCCAAAATTATAGTTTCTTAATCCCTAACGGCAAAACAGGGCATCCATTCATCGGTTGATTCAGTCACATGGTACCTTCAATTTTCTAAATAAGCGCAAAACTCATCCAATATGGCAGATAGTCTATATATGGAAAGCCAAAAGGGTCAAAATTCAACTTTCTTACTTTCTAATTTTACATTTCAGAGTTTAATATTTATATCTCCCCTTCCCAGAAGGGGGAGATACATTGTTTTTGTGTCAGTTCTTCTTATTATTATTCTCATACAAAGCGTGTCCGGGTCAAAACTTTTTTTATCCTTTGAGATAGGGCTTTGATATTTGGCATGTAGATGTATCACCATGAGACCATGTGTTGCGTACCGATATGACCTTCACCATTGACCTCAATGTCAAATTAATGCTAATTTTATATGCAAAGTGTGTCCGGGTCATAACTTTGTTGTCCTTTGATATAGGGCTTTGATATTTAGCAGGTTGATGTATCAGCATGAAACAATGTGTTGCGTACCAGAATGACTTTCATATGACCTTGACCTTTGACTTCAAGGTCAAATTAATGCTAATTTTATACCCAAAGTGTGTCAGGGCCATATCTTTTTTGTTCTTTGACATAGGGCTTTGATATTTAATATGTAGATGAAGCACGATGAGACCGTGTGTCCCGTACCAAAATGACCTTTTACCTGAAGGTCAACTTAATGCTAATTTTATATCCAAAGTATGTCAGGGCCATAATTGTTTTGTTCTTTGACATAGGGCTTTGATATTTGGCATGTAAATGTATCATCATGAGAAGATGTTTTGTGTACAAAAATGACCTTCATTTGACCTGACCTTTGACTACAAGGTCACATTAATGCTAATTTTACATGCAAAGTTATTCAGGGTCATAACTATTTTTGTTCTTTGACATAGGGCTTTTATATTTGACATGTGGATGAATCACCATGAGACAATGTGTCGTGTACCAGAATGAATCTCATATGACATGACCTTTGATCTCAAAATCAAACTAATGCTAATTTTACATGTGAAACATGTCTGGGTCATAACGTTTTGTTCTTTGACATAGGGCTTTAATATTTGACATGTAGATGTATCACCCTAAGAAGATGTTTTGCGTATCAGAATGACCTTCATATGACCTTTACCATTGACCTCAAGGTCAAATTAATGATAATTTTACGTGCAAAGTGGGTCCTGGTCATAACATTTTATCCTTTGATATAGAGCTTTGATACTTGGCATGTGGATGTTTCACCTTGAGACGATGTGTCGGGACCAGAATGACCTTCCTATGAGCTTCACCTTTGACCTCAAGATCAAATTAATGCTAATTTTACTATTTTATTAACATGATGGTGTGTCATCATGGGAACAATGTGTCGCCAACCTTAATGACCTTGACCTGTGACTTCAAGGTCAAATAAATGCTAATTTTACATGCAAAACCTTCCAGACCATTACTTATTTATCCTTTGACATAGGGCTATAGAACGTAGATTTATCATTAAGTTATATTTATGCCCCCGCAACGATAAGTTTTACTCATGTCTGTCCGTACGTACGTACGTACGAATTTCCGTCAAGCTTTTCTCAGGAACCGTACATGAGAATAATTTGCAACTTGGTAGGACGGTTCAATATGACAAACTATACATCCTAAGCCATTTTTAGACCTGTCAGACATCTATTCCTGTTTTGGACTTAGGCCAATGTGAAAATATGTGAACATGACTATGAAAATTTTCGTCAAGCTAGAATGATTTGAAACTTAGTAGGATTGCTCAGTATGACAAACTATGCGTCCAAAGCAATTTTGAGACCTGTCGGACATCTAATTCCTGTTTGGGACTAGGGCAATATATTGAAAATCAACTTGAAAATTTCCGTCAAACTTTTCTCAGAAAGTGTACATGGGTATGATTTGAAACTTGGAAGGATGGTTCAATATGACAAACTGTACGTCCTAAGCAACTTTCAGGGACATCTCCTTCCTGTTTGGGGCCAAGCGAGGGCATCTGTGTCCCATGGACACATTCCTTCTTTATTTGTACAATGCATGTCATTGTGATTTTGACCTCTTGACCTAAAGGTTGAACTTCTGTTATTTTAACAAATGTAGGAAGGGGAGACATCCGTTTTAGTGCGCTAAAACAGTTTTTCCTAGTTATATTCTATATTTCTTATTCCACATCTCAATATAATAATAATCTATCTTTTATTCTAATGTTTTACTTTTTTCTTCTAATTCCAAAGTGAAAATTTTCTGATTTTATATTATGTTGTTTTTTTTCTAAGCTTACTGTTCGTTTTAACTTATTTTCTAATTCTAGATCTAAATATCAAAATTTTACTTTTGCATCGCAGGTTCTTTAATTCGTCATTCTGACTTTTATCATTTTCAATTTAAACATCTCTTTAACTTTTTTTTATTCTTTTATTCTTACTGCACAATGTTAATATATTGACATCGGATATTCATTTTTTTCTCAGACATATATTAAGATTATCAATGGATTCTGACCAAAAAATTCTAACACAAGGTTATGTTACTCTTTGATGGGTGTTCAAGAAGATCTAAATACACAGGTAGAAGACATCAAGTGCTCTTAGAAAGTGTGAATATCTGTGAGCTTTTGCTAACTCACTAGTGATGCCCCCGCTTCCTAAATTATGCCGCATTACGTATATCCCTTAGTAATCGATAAACAGGAAGAATACGACCTATGACCACTTAATTACTTTGCACCATATGGTTCTGTAGATGGTTAGAAAACTATGACGATAATTTTGCATGAAGTCCACTATGTATTAGAAAATAAGTATTCAGTAAGTATGACAGGATGTAGATGACCTAGGAGCATAAAATCGCTATCCACAATATGGTAATATAAAACTAAATAAAAATTATCAGACCTCTATGTCATGTAGTTGCTTATTAATTACGGAAAGACGAACGAATGAACGGACGAAAGAACGGACGGATGGACAAGGGTAAAAAAGGATACCACTCTTCTTCGAAGTGGGGGGTATAAATATGTGATATCTATCTCTCAAATCAGAACAGATGTTGGTTTGTGATAGTTTTTTTTTCTTTTTTATGTCCCTGTCACACTATAACGCATAGTACCAACGTTCGCCGACATATGTTATGAACGAAATATCAACACGTTGGCAAATCTCAGCATACATTGAAAACTGCAACTGATTGTCAAGAGTGTCGTCAAACGGGGATGCTGCCGTATTGGTCCAGTACCGAGGCATTAATGAATGTATATCAAGTTTTATTACACCCTTTATGGGTGATATTGTGATAGGGGTGGGTGTCTGTCCGTCCGGTCGTTCACCTTATATACCTATCGCTTATCCACGTCTCCTCTTAACCCCCCAATGGATTTTCATGAACCTTTCACACAAGATGCGCATATCCTATTTTTAAATTTGATTGGCTTGAATTTTTGGGGGTTTTCATACAGATGGGTGCACACATAACCTGTACGGTAAGTTAACTTGAGAAGCAGACATCAAGTTAACTCAAGTTCACTTGCGACTGGTCATGCGACAGCTTTGAGGAGACGCGCGACTGGTTCTAAGTTAACTTGAAAAGCAGTCATAATTCCACGTCTGCTTTTAAAAGCAGTCATATAATTGACAGGTCTGGTCAAGTTTACTTCGTGAAATGTCTGCTTTAAAAAAACTGAATGTAGAAGGACAATGTTATGTTCTTTTGCCTAAACTGTATTTAAAACTCACTATGTTAAAGACAGTTTTTTTTATATTAGATTAAACCCTTGCATAATTAAACATGTCTCGTAAGAGCAGACTTGTTGCAATAACTGGCCTGGTAAAAGCAGTCATGTCTTTGTGACTGGTTATGACCAGTCGTAAAAAAGTGGTCACAAGTCTGCTTTGACCAGTCAGGATTAACTTGAATTTTTGTTATAGTAGACATGGGCAGACAAGGAAAGCAGTCACAAAGTTGACTTTATGTTAACTTCCGTACGGGTTATGTGCGCACCTATCTGTAGCAAAATATGACCTAAGTCATTAGACATCAATGGGTATCGATCTCTTATTTGCAACTCCTTCTGAGCCCCTAAATAGATTTTCACGGAACCTGGATTAACGGAATTCGATTGCATACCCAATTGGTACACATTTGCTTCTGAACAACAATCGTTATGACATTATATAAATATGAATGCCTATTTATATACAAGTTTATTGTAAGGCGACAATTTAAAGAACAGTTTCAAGTACTGTTGGACAACATTCGTGTAATTACACTAAAAACAAGTCTCATGAAAACCACTGTTTTTTTTTAGCTGGGTTGCGATTTAGCTCAAATTTCAACTCTAACTAAGGTCGTAACTGAAACTTTAGCTCGAAGTCTACATGTAGCTCTGATTGAACTAGATGATTATCTACACATTCATATTAAACAGAAACCCATTTAATGTTCTTTGCTTAACATGGTGTGCATTAAACAATAGTTTTGACGGTTTTCTTAAATATTTCATCGGAATAACACAATCGGCACCTACGGCGGATAACCGATATAGTGGCTACCCAACATTATAGTCTATTTCAGAAAATACAAAAGTTTACCGGAATAAAACGTCTTACCGACTAAGAGTATATTGCTTCGTTTGTATTATGGTGAAATGTTAATTCTTTATTGCACATTTTAGATTTTACATTCATGAATGTAAAATCTAGAAAAAGAGATGTTTAAAATGAAAATGATAAAAGTCAGCGATGCAAAACGTAAAATTTTGATAATTAGATCTAGAATTAGAAAATCTTGATAAGAAAATACGAATAGTTAGCTTAAAAAAATCGAAATATAAAATCAGAAATTTCTAATTGTGAAATTAGAAGAAAGAAGTAAAAAAAAAGAATAAAATATGAATAAGTATGATATTGAGATGTGAAATAAGAAATATGGAATAAAAATATTGAAATCTAAAATGTAAAATTAGAAAGTAAGAAAGATGAATTTTGACCCTTTTGGCTTTCCATAAGTCCAAAGCTCTGAAAGCGGCAACATCACAAGGACTTAGTTAGAAATAAAGTAAATGAGGATCAGCCTTTATTTAGTAATAATGTTATAAGCCGCATCTTGTTCAGTAAAGCCGCAACTTGTTCATTAAAATTATCTTCCACCACGTCGGACACCACCGAGTTTCAAAACTGTCTAACCCGATTGGTTTTGACTCCCAATTTCTC
This sequence comes from Arcuatula senhousia, assembly GCA_963971305.1. Taxonomy (NCBI): domain Eukaryota; kingdom Metazoa; phylum Mollusca; class Bivalvia; order Mytilida; family Mytilidae; genus Arcuatula; species Arcuatula senhousia. Next base: position 56,813,139 of record OZ020304.1, read on the forward strand.
TACCTTATTACCATTTCATATTTATTATGATCGACCTTTTCCTCTCCATTACTTGATATAGCCGAATTTGTGATGCTTGGGAGTAAAGCAATAAATAACTAGTGTCCTTTTTAGCAAAGCAATGACACGATACCTGTAATATCTATCGAACCGAGGTTTTGGATAAACGTGTACCGACTTTATATTTTTAAAGAATCTAAAATCCATATGATGTTTGCAGGAAAGTTTTCATAGAATTTGATGTGTTTTCATGGTAAAAGACATTTTCATTGTATGCCAAAACCGAATCCGAAATAGGAACCAGAACTACGGAACGCATTGTGTCATTTTTATCATTTGTTACTTTGTGATGTCCAAAAGAGCGTCTTGTTTGTGGTATTGCCATTTTGCTATATGGCTACATGTAAGGCATTATGGGGGTTTGCCTAGCCACTGTGTTATTAGATTTGATAATTATGTTATGCGTTTGTACAAGTTATAATAAAGTCTAAAATGAGCGTTTGAAAGTCCAAAAGGGCAAAGGTGAAATCAGTAAACGAGTACAACCGGAAGAAAAAAATCATCATTAAGCAACGCAAATTAAGTTGTATACGATGATTTGAGTTGTGTTGTTTTGTCGTTTTCTTTGTCAAATAACTAATTTGTCCGCTTTTAAATGCATTTCTATATAGTCTATTCAGACTTGAATTTGAATACAAATTTTAGAATTTCATTTTTTTTATCTTACCTGACATATGTACTTAAAGATTTATAATGATTATAAATTAGTTAGAAGCATAACGTTAATTTGGAGCTTTTTAACAAGGGATTTATTAGTGCTTCTGCATTTTTTATTCAAATCTGATTTTCATTTGTGTGCTTGGTCAAATCTGTACCTCATGTCAGTCGATCGTTGTAAATTTTGTCCGTTCATGGTGGAATTCCTTGAGATTTTCGATATTAACTTCTATCTATAAATAGATAGGTGCTTTGTGGGATTGCCTTTTCGTACTTCTCGGACTTTTACTCCAAATATAAGGTAAGCAATAGAAACTTTGAAAACAAAGCAGACGAAAGTAAACAAATAACATTTGCAGTTCTGCAATACAGTTCACACTGATTGACTAAGTGAATAATTTGAATAATGCCAAAACTAAAGTCAAAAACATTAGTAAAAAGTCTCCAGGTACATAAAATAGAAAAAAAACAATTGCACCAGAAAGCTGAATATGCTACCAAAACAAAACATCATAACCCCAACTTGTCCTGGACATGTCAGAATATATTTATGTCATTTGTTGACAGCATCACCATTATTATTTCACTCCTTAGGCTTAGAACTGTCTGCTTCCTTTTACTTTTACAGCATTGTATTTCTCCTTCAGCATGAAAGTTACATGGTAATTGGTATTCTCCCACCAATAATACAATGCTAAATTTATTATGAAGCACAAAAATAAAAATGTTTCATTAAAATAACAATACACATATAAGTCATTATTGTTACCAAGTTGCGGCATGTATAAGTAACTTGGTGCATTAACTACTGTATATAAATTACCCACCTTAGGCCAATATATTATTTATTTTGTAAACCAGTTCTTTTTATATATTAATTGAGCCTGTGCCAATATGATAATGTGCTTGTGTCATTAAAATTATTCTATTCTGCTCTTTATTATAATATATAAAAAAAATATCCTGTATTCTCATCCCCTCCCACCCTTAGCTGTGGTTCCATACACCAATGGTCCTTTTAGAAATTGTCTGATCTGGCAGTTCACCAAAATAAAAATAAGTATCAAAAGGGCTACAACATGACCAAGAGCTACGAATCGCAGCTACTCTCATCTTAATGCCCTCTCAAATACATAGGGTACTTTTTTTTAATTTTGGCAATATATGTTTAATTTTTTGGTTCAACTCCCTATTTACCATTTAGCAAAATATTTTACATTTGGGAAGTTGGGCTACTTTTAAAATTGGTGAAAATGGATGAGAGACTGGGGAAATTTATTGGGGTTTTTATAAGTTCTTTCTACATGTATATACACACAGAAAATTATTTTAAATGTCTGGTATTTTTTTAGTATAAATTTCTCCATATTTTGAGTTCAAAACTTTTTAAAAGAGGGTCCATAATATTAAAACAGATAAGGGACCAACCATGGAGTGCAAAAATAGTAATACTTTTTAAAGGCAACATGATAAAGTATTTTTTTCATCATAAGCATTATTTCATATATGGTAGAAATTACTTTTGAGAATATTTTTTTCATAGCCCTGGTACAAATATTTTTAATCAAATTTCTAAAATAATTTGTAATAAACTAAGAATATCCAACCTCAAGGAATTAGAATACATGTATGTAATTCCTTGCCAACCTGTATCGATTTTAAAAAATATATAATTACCTTAAATGCCATATTAATGTCCCATTGATAGGAATAAATATTTTGATGGGTTTGCAAATAACAAAAGGACTGTATTTTTGGACTCTTTGACTAAAAATAAGTGCTTGTATATGACACTGATGAATACTATCATGTTGGGCAAATTTATATTATGAGTTAAAATTCAAATAATATATATAAAGCATCATTATTGTTTTAATATAAAATATTTAACAGAAAAATGGGTTACTAACAACCATATCTGGCCCTAGCTTATATCCAAGCCAAAATTTAAAACTTGCTTTATACAAAAACAGTTTTAAGTTAAAAAAAAAATTACATTCTAAGAAAAAAAGGATATGAGATTCATTTGCTGGGCACTTGAATTTTAGTTTTTGTTCTATTTATCTAAAATAAAATACCTAAATTGCTTGCCTGAACAGATTTTACTGGCCAGTTAGCAGGGTAGGAAATTGGCTGAAAAAGTAGCCAGCCCAGAATTGAAATTACACCTGTTTTTACTATATAGACAGTCAAATTTTCATGAATTTTAGCCAGCCCTGCCAAAAAGATACCAGTCTCGGGCTGGCGGTTGGGCTATTATTTCAAACTCTGCAGTTAGCACAAATTGGTGATAATTATCAAAATTTATCAATATTTGGTTTACTTTTGGGAAAATAGAGAGATAGTACCAACTTTTTGCCCAACTTTTTGCTTACAAATTTTTAACTTAAAAGATATTTAATTTGGTAAAGTTATGAAATTAAAAAAATAAAATTTTGGCAACATTATGCTCCACATCAAGAAGAGCAAAAAGCTAATGTCATAATTGGCAGATCTTGACATTTTCTATAAAGTTTGAACAAAAAAAAACTTGTGATGCACATGAGATAGTCAACATTTTTGAAATTATGAAAAAGTGTTCAAATATAGAAAGTTTTAAACTTTTACTCAAGGGCAAAGTATGGAACTTAGGGGACAACCATTTGATTCTGAGGGGGGGGCTGGCAGTTTCGGTTGAGCCAGAATATTTAATTTCAATATTTTCCAGGTCAGAAAATTTATTTTTTATATCCTATAATATACTATGGGATCTGGGGCCAGGATATTTATTTTATTTTCTTGGGGGTGAGGGCCAGAATATTTATTTTCAGCTTTGGCCAGGCTAGAATATTTATTTACAAAAACTGCCAGGCCCCCCCCTCAGAATCAAATGGTCGTCCCCTTAGTGAAACATGTCCTTTTAATCTCTAAGCATGAATTGTTTAAAAAAAATAGTATTACAACACTATTATGCATAACTATACCCCATTGTAAAGTGGGAGGTTTATAGTGATGGTGGTGTCTATCCATCCATATGTCTGTCCGTGTGCCCTTCTGTCCTTCAGTTTCACCTTAGGGTACCCATCTCTTAATCCACATCTCCTCCCAAACCCCTCAATGGATTTTCATGAAACTTTCAGACAATTTTTGTGATATTATACATTGTAATGTAAATGTGCACATTCTATTTAAAATTTTATCTGATGAATTTTTATTTTGGGAGTTCCCATAGCAAAACATGGACTTAACCATTACACAGCAAGGGGGTACCAATCTCTTATCCACAACTCCTCCCAAACCCCTCAACAGATTTTCATGAGACTTTCACACAATCTTTGTGACATAATGTAGATATGCACTTATGGTACTTTTTAAAATTTAGCTATAACTATCTAAACTTGAAATACTGAATACATATGTTTCTCTCATATAAAAGTTCCCATTTTGTGAAATAAACAAGCACGATTTGACAACTTTTTAAGTAAAAAATATATATATACATTGTATTATATCTGCACATATTTCAAAAATACATGCATGTCAATTTTGTTTTACAAATAACCACTAAAACAATTAATAATTTAATTTTAATTTATTGCATACCATCATCTTAATGTTGTGGGGATATTCACAGATTTGTGAAATCGCTCCTTCCATGTGGCAACCTAACGGTGTACAATACTTGGCCCAAGTATCAACATCAGCATGGAAACATTGAATTGATGGCATGCAAATACTGAAACATCAAAGATAATGTATGTGACTGTATATATATTTCATTTACTTTGAAAAGATTCATTTGTTTATTTTCAGACAATTGATCTTCTAATGAAGATTTTAAGTTTTTTTACATTCGAAAAGAATCAGAAGAGGCCATGGGGGCTGAAAAAAACAATGAAAAGGCTGAGTAAAGCAACAGGTATAATGCTTCCAAATAATTTCAAAAATACTTTCAGCGTTCTTATTCAGTCGTAATAATGAAATATCATTTCACTACAGTTTAGAGCTTTTATTATTTTATTACACATTGCAGCCACTCAGAATGAAATGAATAAAACAAAAAGTGTAAATTTGACAAAATTCATTGCAGGATTATGTATTTGATAAACTTCATATATTGTATACCTGGGGTAACTTATTTTTTCATTTTTCACAATTTTGTGTTTCCCAACATTACAGAAAGAAACAATGATCAATTTCTTTCATTCTTGAATGAAATTTATTAAGGTACAAAGAATCATCGTCACATGGTGACATTTTAAAACATGTTTTAATAAGAATTGGAATTATTATCAAACATGGAATTTAATCTTTTTCAGCAATTAACTAACATTATTTAAGACAAAAATGTCTTTTCAACATATGACAGTTACTACAAAATTTACAAAGTTCCTAAAAAGTGAAAAATGAACAATTTAGGGGCATCACTTATTCACTTAATCCTACCTTGTCTTTTCTGAGAAAATAAGAGTCAAAATTAAATTTACAATCTTTACTTCACAAATGATTCAAATTTCATATTTGATAATAATTCAAATACTAAGTCATGTAAGTAATACCATGTTGTGTCAAAATGAGAATGAGATTACTGGAGTTATTCCCCTTTGACCTTAAAGATGTTGGTTTCATAAACAGTTACTGTTGCTATATGAGTGATAATTTGATTCTTAGAAGGGGGGGGGGGTGAAGGCAGGATGGCAAAAATTCAGAAATTGAAAAGTAGGAAAGTGTTTTGAATTTTAAAACTATAAAAAATGTGTGCAGCTGCAAATAAATACCCCCCCCAAAAAAAAAAAACAAAAAAAAAACTAGTAGTTGCTCCCTAAATATCAGTCAACCTTATAGAAGTACTTATGCTGTGTGGAAGTATTTATCCACATTCATGTCAAACTTGCCTTCCTTTTTCTAACCAAATTTAATTTTTAAATTAAAGCACAGATTTTTATTAAAAGAATGCAATACTAACATGATTCTTTCTTTAATTTTATAGGTATAAAAGAAAGTACGCTTCGTAGCTATTGCAAAGGGAGTGATCCCGTGGAAGAGGTGGTAAAAAACCTGAGGAAGGAGAAGACCAAGAAACCTGCTGCAAGTACCCAGAAGCTGGATGATTTCAACAGATGTGTAGTGAGAAGTACCATCTATGATCTGCACAAGAAGAATGAAGCTGTTTCCATGCCAAAGCTGCAGCAGGTGTTGAAGGAGAAAGACATTGATGTTTCTGTATCAACGGTGACGAGGACAGTGAGGATACTGGGGTTTCGGTAATTTTAAAAAACTTGGGTTTTTCTTCATTCTGGTGGTTAAGTTCAAAATGAATTTCAGACTTTTTTAATGTAAAAACTTAAAATACCATATATATGCATTTAGGTATAAAGCCAGTGCATTTTTTCTTGAGTTATGCCAAACTGTCTCTTTAAAGTTTTTGAGAGTCAAGTTTTTATCAGAAACAGGAAAGAACTATAACTGAAAAAATGAGAGTGGGAAAAAGATTGCAGACATACAAAACAGTAAAATTAATTTAACCATAGAAAAAATAAAGTCAAGCACATGCTTTTTGTATAAAAAGATAAAGCTTACATTGGTGTTTTACTACTTTTGCATATATTTGAGGTAAAAAATATTTACACCAACTTATAAGCCGACATAAAAATTTGGGGTGAAAGTTAAAATCCAATATAAAATATATACCAATATTTTAAGTCAGTCGAATGTGGAATTAGTAAATATTGGTATTTTGGTTGCATTTGTATTAAAAAAATAACTTAAGTTTTACTGATGCATGAACATTTTTTGTTTATCTCATTTCAGGTTTTCCAAGAATGCAACAGACCGAAGATTCGTCTCTGAACGTGCAGACATTGTACAGATGAGACATGTATATCTTCGCAAGATCCGAATGTTTAGGCACCAAGGCCGTCCAATTGTTTACTTAGACGAGACTTGGTTAAACACAAATCATGTAATTAAGGGAGATTGGCTGGATATCCCCAGTACATCCATGTCTGTCTTTGAGCCAACCACTAAAGGTAGTCACCGAGATGTGGCTTCTGGCAAAGGTACCAGATTGATAATTCTAGATGTCGGTCTTGCTGGAGTGGGCCTCATTCCTGGATGTGGTCTCATTTTTGAGTCAAAGACCAACAGCTCGGATTATCATGAGATGAATAAAGAGCACTTTACTGAGTGGTTCAAAGATGTTCTTCTCCCTAGATTACCCCCTCAGTCTGTAGTTGTAATGGATAATGCTCCTTATCACAGTCACTTGGATCCTGACTCAAGGGTTCCTAACACGAATTCCAGAAAGTCAGATATCTCGGCATGGCTGGATCGGAACAATATTCATTATGACAAGAAAATGAAGAAGGCTGAGTTACTTGATCTTGTGAGGTATAATAAGCCACGTCCAAAATTTGTGATCGATGGCATTGCATCAGCTAATGGCCATGAGGTTTTGCGATTACCTCCTTATCACTGTGAACTCAATCCTATTGAAATGGCTTGGTCCCAGATAAAGGGCTTCGTGGCTAGAAGAAATTCTAGCTCCAAGAAGTCAGACATCTTGAAGCTCTTTGCTGAGGCCAAAGCTCATTTCAGTGCTGAGGACTGGGCTAAGTATGAGGCACATGTGATAAGGGAGTATGAGGAAAAGTTGTGGCAGATGGATGGTCTTAGAGATGAGGAGGTTTCTAGGGTGGTGATTCACTTGATAGACGATTCTGACAGTGATGACAGTCAGGTGACAATTCCTTACTGTATTTCGGAGGGGGAGGGTGATGACGAGGAAAATGACTGTGACGGGGATGACGATACCTTTGAGACCATCGATCAAGCTGGTGAGGTTTTGTGCAACACCTGTGGCAACACTGAGCCACCAAAATCTATTCAAAAAGAGCGTCACATTGACTGGTTTCAGTGTGACTTTTGTGACCAGTGGGTGCATAACAGATGTTGTACAAAACGTGCTCTTGCGAAGAATACATGTCTTCGGTGCTTTTCCATTCTTAACCACCGAGACCTCAGTGCACCATTGTCATCATCACCTGAAGATATGGAGCAGTAAATGTCTTGATTCAGACAAAAAATTTGTTGTATATTTTTTTAAAGACTACTATTTATAAAACACAAGTTCATTAATTAAAAAAAATGCAGAAATTTAAAATCCAAGTAGTTTGGTGAAATTCCTACATGACATCATGGTTGGTTGTCCACAGGGGTGGTCATGTGACTTTTCATGGTGTTCTAACAGGAACAAATGTACAATATATCTATATAGTATTGAGGATGCCCAACAATAAAAATGTTATGGGGGATGTCTTTGATTAAATGATAGGATATTCTGTTAATTATTTCTTATTATTTAACTGATTTTGAATTAACATATCTTAATGCATCTGCAGGGTTCTCTAAGTCTTTTACCTCTTAAATAAACAGAGTCTCATAGAAATTATTTTAAATGCAGTTTAAAGGACAGATAGTAATATACAACAAATTTTATGCCGTTTCAATATCTGATGCAGTAATCACATGGCAACAGCTTTATTTTAAGGACATTTCAAGATGGCTTCTCAATACACCTTTGTTTAATCTCCAGTTACTGGTTATTTGTAGCAGTTTCTTGGCCTGAACATTTCTGTGATAAAAATACAACTGTGATACAAGCGTTCTGTGATAATTATAAACAATTAATCTGTGATATATTTATAATGAATGATTATTCTATTTAATTTTAACATCATAAATAGCATTATCATGTGAATTGTTGGTTTAATCATGTTGTTAATTGCTGTTACTTACATGTATATTTCTCTTTCATGTTTCATATATTATGTTAAATTTCATATCTATCAAGTATTTAAAGATTACCTTAAAACAAAAATACAGTATTTAAAATACATTTTCATTGGAATTCCATGTTTTTTTCATAGATATCAATGGGACTTTCAATAATCGGTGGGGCATAGAGATCCCCCATTTAACTTGAAGGAGAGCCTTGGTTTTTTTTGTAAAAAAAAATGAATTTGATATTTGATGAAAAATATTTTGGCAGCAAAGGTTATAAATTAAATATTCTTAAGAATGATTTCTGTCATATAAAATAATGCTAATTACATGAATTATGAAGAAAGAAAAAATTGGTTGCTGTTCCTTTAGAAAATAAATATTTTATGACCAGAACAAAAAATCCAGGCTCCTCTCCAAGTTAAATGGTATGTCCTATTAAGGCAAAGACAAAATCAGTTGACTCAAAACACAACATGACAAAAAATATACAACAATATATACATTACAATACAGACACACAAAACAACCGAACTGCAAAATAGCAACATATTAAAACTTGCAAATGTGTTGGGTTATTCTCACTCAATGCAATAACACGTCTGTTGGGTTGCCAACTCAACAATGATATATCTGTTTGTGATTTTTTAAAATAAAACATGGCTATAGTACTTATGAAAAGAATCCATCTGTAAAGATTCATTGGAGTTGCTCAAGCTACATAAACTGAAAAAAAAGGTATTGACCAGAAAATATCTACTTCATCCCATATCAGAAATATATATTATTTACACCATGTACATGATGTAATAAAAAGAACGATATTTGAGAATCTGTTTATGAACCACCAGTGGCCCACATATTCTTGAAAAAATCATTGACCCCTACATGTAGTACCCAATATACATGATACACAAACCTAAAACGCATTGGTAAGGAAAAACAAACCTTTGACAAACATTGATGTTCAGTTTTCTATTGTGAGTAATTGAGAATGAAAAACAAACTTAATTCTCTGAAGTTCAGTTTTAATTGTATCCTGGATAGGGAAACAAGCTTAGAATGCAATGTAAATCCCTAAATCTCAAGAAGTTCCCATTCTGGGAGTTTGGTTTTCAATAAGAGGAAAATGACAGATATATGAGAGATATAACTATTCTTCTTCAAATACATGGCATGGAATGTAGAGATATAGAAATACAGAAATACATATACAGAAATATAGAGAAATATATCCACATTTATCATCAAACAGGTTACTTAGATGTTACAGTTCGTTTACCATATATATAGCTCATTAAATGGTCACTGATTTAGTATCAGTTTAGTGCCATAAAACCTGGTTTTAACCATCATTTCTTTTTAAATGCCTGTACCTAGTCAGGTCCATTGTGATGTTCAATTTATGATTATCTGGCGTGTCTAATTTTCTTCCTGAACATTTGAGATTGGTCTTTCTAGTTTGGTAGTCTTTTTATCTTTATGGACTGAATAATCAATATTTCATGTAAGTATGAAGTAAGAAAACTAATTTGATTTTTTAAATTTTTTGTTGGTTTTTTCATTCATATCATTATTATCACAAACAATATCTTTTGCTGATCATGATCATTATTTGTGTAGAAACATGTTTTGACCAGAAATTTTTTAGTACTTGTCAGTTTTAGGTGTTTTTTATCTTAAATGTTAAAGAGGGGCCCCAGGGATCTTTCTTGGATTATTTCAGGACTGGAATTGAATTGTTTGAATCTTTATTCAATATTGGGCCAATGGCAAAACGGCAAGCCGCTCCTATATGCCTCGTCAAAGGCTCATTTTTCATAGTGGTTGTTATATTTCTGCTTGTTGATGCAGGCTATAATGTGAAATGCTACTTATTCTGCATGGTTTTTGACAATGTTTTTCTTGGATGTGGAAATTTGTAAATTTTCATGGCACAAAACAAGTAGACCTGTCACCATAAATATTTCATAGCAACTTCTTTTAAGGGCAAGCCATTTAACTTGAAGGAGAGCCATTTGTTTTTTTTTGTTCTGGTCAGAAAAAAAAAGTTTCAGCCTAGAGTCTCAAAAGTTTTTATTATTTTAAAGGTGTCAAGACAACATTTTTAAAAACACGTACAATTCAGTATTTCTTTCAAAACATTTACACTTTCTGAAAAAAATACAGAGCAGCACCAATCGTTCAAAGTTCTATCAAATCATGTAATCTCAATTTATTTTATATATGACAGAATATTTTTCTTAGCCTCTAGTGTGTTGTTTTTCACCACAAAACAGTCTGAAAATACCTTTTTTAGGAAAAAAAACAAGGGCCCCTTTCAAGCTAATTGGTCAATCTTATCAAAAAATGTTGCTCAAACATGGACCTAGATATGTGACTATGCATGAATCAAAATTCAATTTCAAACTATTGAGTATTGTTTTGTATTTCATGGGAACAGAAATATGTAAATACGAATGAGTTAGGGGCATTTTCTGTCAGGAGGTCAGGTCATTACTGCCAGTGAAATTCATGACTGTAGAATGTTGTTTGAAAAAAAAAGAAACTATTTAAAAAATTGTCCTCACACTCTCAAAATCAAAAAAATAATATTGGTCTATGATACTCAGTGTACAGAGGATCAGATACTTTTAAAAACACCATTCCTCTTTCCATAGGCATACACATGTAACTGTACGCCAACATCACTTTTTAATAAACATTACGCTTCACGTCTTTGTCCGATCAGCTGTTGCATCAGTTTTCATAAATATAAGGTCAAGGATGCAAAGGGACCACTTAGTTTACTTTCGTTTTTCGGAAAAGAACCGCTGGATCAATAAAATCTTGACAGGAAAAAAAAGCGCGGGAAATCGTGTCACATTAAATAACGCGGTAAGCGACGAGAAGTTCCTAACACATATTCATAATAAGCGATCCCCTTAGAAACCAAGATGGCGACATTTTTTTGAAGGATTTTATTTTTAGAAAATAACAAAGTAAAAGGCGGTGATCAGGCAAATAATTGCTGCCAAAAAAGTTGGACAAATACGATCTAAGGAATGAGAGACAACTCAAGTGATTCTGGTAAGCAGTTTTAAAATAAATAAAGAAAACCGTGCGCAGAATTTACCTGACTCAGACTATAGGTTAAATTTTAAAATGTGTATTCCGGTTTCTCTACAGCATCCTAGTCTTACTGTGGCTCTTTGAAATCATAAGTTCGTGTAATCAATCTGCGAAATGCTGTGATTGGCATTTTTTATTGAATGCCTTTTAAATATGCCAAGGATATTAAAGGTCTTATGATGGTGCCTTGTGGATCATCTGTGAGCACATCGTTCTCTTTAATTGAGACTAATCGGTGGTTTTGTTGTTACCTTTGTTACAACCTTTTCTCAAACTGGTCAAGAAATAGGGGTACTTCTAAATTATTTGTTCTGAGTATTTCATTCGATAATGAATGGCAAGAGTTAAGGTGGAATAAGAGAAAGATGGAAGTAATTTTAACGGTCTAAAAGAGACAGAGACAGTCCCGTGCGGGGCCCGGGAGGCGAATAGACCCGCAGCAGCGCTAAGCTTGTCGGTAAAGGTCCACTAATGAGCGCTCAGAAACCTGACATCGGGGTCAGGCCGCTTTGCCCTCAAAGCGACTGGGATGTGTGCCCCAGGTGGTTGAATGGGGCAGCCCTGACATCGAGAGATGCGGGGTCGTCAGGCGATAATGCGGAAAACCTGACCGCAAACCATAGTGGTGCACCGTGTTGGGAAAAATGTCACGTTCCTCGCACGTTAAAGAACCCTGCTACAGGTCTCGGTAAGAGTAGGACCCGTAGGATCCCCATGCAGGAGGCTAAATTTCCCGTCCCTACCCATCACTCCTTTTTCCAGTGGCAGTCAAAACTATCCTACCCGATTGGCCTTGTGTCCCCATTTCCTCCACTTCATCATCATTTCATGTTCATTGTATCACCATTTTCATGTTCATCTCCCGGATATAGCCGAAATCGTGCTGCTTGGGAGTAAAGCAATAACTAACTAACTAACTAACTAACTAAAAAAGACATACATATTGATGTATAAATTTTAAACAAAAGGCTAATTACAAACCGACCAAACTGAATTAATCGATCTTGAATGTCGAAATAGAAAAAGCAAAGACCCACCAGAGAAACGGAAGATTCCAACGGTCCTAATTTCATATAGGTATTATACAAATGATGGGTTAAGCCAGGTTTTATGGCGCCATACATTCCTCTTCCATTGCGACAGAAACACAAAACACAACACTGCCGTGATATACAAAAGGTATAGTGATGTTACCACCTAAGAACAACAAACAACCAAAATCTAATTAAAACAATCAGGAATTTTAAGTGTTTCATCTTAGATGAATTTGTTTTCCCATGAGGGATCCATACTAGAATTGAAACATGTGAAAGACGAACTGTTTGGAGACAAATACGCCGACGTAAGAACTGAATCAAATGCTGATACTTGTCGAGTAAACATATGCACAAATTAATAAGACTTTGAAGTTTTATATCGGAAGAATCAATTTTATATCTTAAAACGTTATCTGAACAGTCGCTTTCAGTTACGGTTTCGATTTCAGCTTATAGTGAAAATGTCAAGTAGGCCGGAAGACACACGATATGAGTCTAATTATGAGTTATCAGTGTCTTCCTGCAATATCTAAAATCGATTCAATACATAACAAATTAAACATCAATTAAAACAATGAGACAGGGTAAATAATGCACCTAATGATTACAGATTTAAATTGTTTTATTTGTAAAATTGATCAAATTACAATGACAACAAAGTTAAAATTAGAAATTAAAATGACAACAAGACAATTTTGCTACGCCTGACTCGCGTTTCGTCAATCTAAAGCTCATCAGAGGCACTCTAACAAAAATATGTAAAAAGCCAAACGCTTTATCAATAGCATATAACAATAAAACCAAAAATATCGAACTGGGGAACCAAATTTTAACTACAGGTCATCAACCTAACTAAAATTAACTAAAATAATGGTATAGTAATAATGGTGTAGTATTAATAAAAGGGGCATCTAATGTGACATAAAATGAAACGGGTCATCATATTTACCAGTAATTACCAGTAAATAAATATAAAGATACATTAGGATCTAAAGAATACTCTAAAGAACTAAATTTACAGCAATAAAAATGGAATAACGAATACGATCGCTTTATGAAACGACAACCTGATTTAGAACAATATCTTAAGCTTTATGTTCAAGGTTCAAAAACAACTATCGTACACACACCAATATAGAGATCAGCTCATTTTGCAACTCATAGTAATTCAATAAGCCTTTCCTAAAATCTAATTGAGTGAATAAGTTTTACACCCTTGCAACGCTATATAGGTTATTTAAAGGAACGATGATAAAATGAACATGCCATGATGATGATTATTAATGAAATGTGGGGGTGGGGTAAGAAACAAAGGAACGGTTATTTTGAAGAACACATGTACAGAAAGACCTTTAATACCAAGTAGGTAGTAAATTTTTGCTAGTTTGCCTAGACCCGTACGGCGAAAAAACCCGCAGCAGCTCTAGGCTTGTCGGTAAAATTTCACGAAAGAGCACCGAGAAACCTGACATCGGCTCAGGCCGCCTCGTCCACTAGCGACTGGTATATATGCCCTAAGTGCTTTAATGGGACAGAAATGCCAGGGCCGTCGTGCTATAATGCGGAAAACCTGACCGCTAACCAACGTGGTGTACCGTGTTTGGAAAAAGTCAAGTTTTCGCACGTTTTAGAACCCTGCTGAAGGTGTCGATAGGAGTAGGAACCCCATGCAGGAGACTAAGTTGCCCGTTCCTACCCATTACCTTATTCGAATGGTATTAACAACTCTCATCCCCGATTGGCACTCTTTCCTCTACTTCATCATTATTTCATGTTCATTGTATCACCCCTTTCATTTATTCATCTCCCGAAATAGTGCTGCTTAGGAGTAAAGCAAATACATAACTACTAGAAAGTAACTCGTTTCATTTCGCCTTTTATACGATAGCAATAAAGGTTAGTTGTCATTGATAGGTATTTTAAAAAGTATTGCCCAGGCATTCTAAGAGCAACACATTATCATTGACGTATCATACATTTGAACCAAGCTGACCGTGACACAGTAATACATGATTAAAGTAGTTTAAATCAAAGGAGGTGGCTGAGTATATTGCAATCACCTGGTCTAGAGGCCGGTAGGGGACTATCTATTGCGTTGCAATACTCTCAGTATGCTTGTTTACATTATACATTATGTAGAAACTTTATATGTTATTTAAAGCACCCTTGGAAGCAATCTAACTAAATTTCATTAAATTCCGTTCAGTAGTTTCAGATGAGAAGATTTCTAGAATATTGTTAACAGACGGCGACGACAAACGACGACGGACGCCATGTGATGGCTAAAGCTAACCTGGACTGTTACAGAGATTGGCCTCAGATATAGTCGCATTTTCGCTTACTACAGTCTAAAAAGAATAGATGTTGCGTGATGAAACAACTAATCAGTCTTACCAAATTTCAAGTCCCTGTAATAGTAGTTGTAGACGGACGAAAGGACGGACAGGGGTAAACCAAGTATGAGCACAAAAATTCTTTTTTAATTGCCCAAATGATTTAGCATCATCTTGTCCCGTGCGGGGCCCGGTTGGCAAATAGGCCCGCAGCAGAGCCTAGCTTGTCGTAAGAGGCGACTAAAGGTCTTGGGATTCTGACGTCGGGTCAGTGCTTAGCCCACAGAGTGACCAAGTGTGTACCATAGGTGGCTGAATAGGGTGATCCTCGTCCGCGGGGGTTGTCAGGTCTATAATACAGAAACCCTGACCGCTGACCACAGAGGGCCAACGTGTGTGGAGAGTGCCACGCTTCATGCACGTAAAAGACCCCTTTGTGGACCGCCAAGTAGTGCACCACATAGGCTAAATTTTCTGCCCCTACCCACCTGTCCCCCTTTTTCTGTAGTTCTTCAAAATTTACCGTTTCTTTGTTTCTCACCCAATATTTCATTTATCATCATCATTTCATGTTCATTATATCATCCTTTTCATGTTCATCGCCCGTATATAACTTATATAGCGTTGCACGGGCGTAAAACACCAACTCACTTACGTTATTATCTTAGATAAATATAGTTGGTTAGTAACACACAAGCAGCAGGACTTCGGCTAAATCAGGGAAAGGGCTAGTTATTGCTCTACTCACAAACAGCACCAATTCGGGTAAATCAGGGAGATGAACATGAAAAGGATAATAACATGAACATAAAAATGATGAATGAAGTAGAAGAAAATGGGAACACAAGGCCCATTGGAGATGGGACTTATCGGACAATTCAGCTTCCTGTATAGGGATCATACGGGTCCAACTCTTACCGAGACCTGCAGCAGGGTTCATAACTGTGCGAAGGTCGTGACATTTTGCACAAATTTTGCGGAAAGGGTGATTAAGTAGAATAGGTGACAGTGATTTAATGGTAAGAAATTGTATATCGAATTATTACTCTTGCACACAAAGAAACGATTTTGCATGCTTTTAAGTTGAATACGACACAACCGGTGTATTACAAACATATTTTGCACCATTTCGCCGAGAAGAGCTTTTCAGTTTTTAAGTTCCGTATTATATATTTTAAAACATCAGTTATATTTTCATTAATTTATTTTACCCTCTTTTGTCGGAACTGTATCCTTTTTACAAATTTGTTTTCAAATTTGGTGCATTTATCAGTCTTTAACGAGTCACAACAAGACTGTATTTGATAAAATTAAATATAAAATTCGACAGATTGATATTTTGAAAAATTATGACTCGAGTTGTCCCTCTTTAAATGTCTCCTGTTTAAAAACGCCCCTGGGAAAGCCAAATGTCGACCATGTGCCGAACAAGGAAAGAAATCTGGTGTTTTAAACAATTTTGAATATAAACAGTCGGAAATTCCAATGATAAAAAATAAATATATCGGATAATTGGTGCAAGACAATTCGCACGAACAGTCTTGTTATAACCTTGGAGCTCGGGCACCTCTGGTCCACTAGCAGAAGTATTTTTTTAAATAATAACACATTACACTTCGGAGATCCATGACTAACCATTGATAAATAAATAAAGCAGATAATTTCGAAACCTTTATTTGATGTAAGATATTAAAGCTGTATTCATGTTCCCAGCCGGTTATTATACACACGCTTGAAAATGAGGGATATAAGAAAATAGTTATAGAGGTGTTTGTCCTTCCGTTACCCCTTTGGATTACCATCTCTTATCCTCAAATCCTCGTAAGTCTTTAGGCGAATTTTCATGAAACTTTCACACCATCTTTGTAATACAATGTAGATGCTCACATACTTATTTTAAAATTTGATCAAAATGATAATTGGAGTTTTCCGAAACAAAGCATAGACTTAGCCATTCTACTACAAGGGGATACCCATTCCTTTTCTGCAACTCCTCCTAAATCCCTCATTGGATTTTCATTAAACTTTTACACAACCTTTTTGACATAATGTAAATGTGCATCTTCCCATAGCAAAACACTGACATGGCTATTTGACGACAAGCGAGTGCCATCTTTTATCCGCAATTTCTTCTAAACCTATCAATGAATTTTCATATAATTTTCACATAATCATTTGTAACGCATATCTTTATTGTTTTTGTTGTCGGGCATTCTATTCAAAACCATGCACCTTGGGGAAAGGTGACGCACAGACACAGACATATTATATCATGGTCCAAGCACAACTAAATCGAGTGGGTTTTACCTTGGCTGAGAGGAAGGCGTGGCCCATGGAGGGAATGCAGTGCAATGCGGAGGGGTGTAATACCCCTACCTTTTATAATCACAGCATTTATATTAAGCACTGGACATGTATTTGTCTGCCGTTAGTCCTCATAATCAAATGTCTGAAATGTGGCCAGCTGCTGAGTCGTCGGTGCGAGTTGACGTGCCACCTTTGTTTTCACCACCACAAGTAAGCAACAGACAATCTTTTTTTCATTGGAATCCTTGTGCAAGTCCCTGCCAGTATTTTTCAGTCAGATTTGCAATATTTCTTACTGTTTAAGAGAAATTAGGGGTCAGAGAGCCAAACATATCAATTAATATATAAACAAGACTTTTTCAATTTGGTGTTGATGAAGATATATTGAATGTGTCAAAAATGCATTATAAAGTCCACCACAGGATGCATATGTCAAAAAGCTTTGTAAGTCCACCATGGGCGGCATGCGACCAAAGCAATAGACTAGCCATATTGGGCCTCCAACGTACAGTGAGTGAGTGAGTGAGCTGGTGTTTTGCGCCCGTGCAACGCTATATAGGTTATTTACAGGCGATGAACATGAAAAGGATGATAAAATGAACATGAAATGATGATGATAAATGAAATATGGGGATGGGGTGGGAAACAAAGGACCGGTAAATTTTGAAGAACCACAGGTAAAGGGGAAAGGTGGGTAGGCGCGGAAAATTTAGCATATGTGGTGCACTACTTGGTGGTCCACAAAGGGGTCTTTTACGTGCTTGAAGCGTTGCACTCTCCACACACGTTGGCCCACTATGGTTGGCGGTCATTGTTTCCGTATTATAGACCTGACAACACCCGAGGACGAGGGCTACCCTATTCAGCCACCTAGGGTACACACTTGGTCGCTCTGTGGGCTGAGCACTGACCCGACGTCAGAATCCCAAGACCCTTAGTCGCCTCTTACGACAAGCTAGGCTCTGCTGCGGGCCTATTCGCCACCCGGGCCCCCTCCAACGTACAGGGTTCAATTGTTGCGGTCGTTTCATGCTGCGCTCGGCGTAGCTTTTTATTATTCTATAGGACAAAAACGCAAAGGGGTTTCAAAATCAAACAGCATTTTTTTGGCAAAAGACAAAGGCAAAATCGGTAGACCAAAAAATCAACGAAACAAACCACATAACAAACAAAAACTAATATGACAACTTAAGCGCAAATAACAACTTAATTTCAAGTCGAAACATGAGTGAACTCAGATGCTCCAGAAGAGTAAGCAGTTCCTGTTTGCTATAGCACAACCGTTTCGTTGCAAAAGATTTAACTATCTCAAAAAAAAACATCTGTGCTCATCAGAGAGATAGAAACCCCGTTATTGTCTGCAAGTACATGATGTCTTCCGCAAAATTTGTTGAGTGATGACAACAACCTAGAGGCAAATTATCCCTGTTAACAATTTGCTTGTCAGTTTTGTTGCCCTATAAAGGAAGTCGAAATACCCCGAATAACGAATCAATGGTGATACGTAAACTCTATATGCAAGAGCGGACGGAATGTTGCTACGCATACAAAAACACTTATACTTACCTTCAAAGGGCTATTTTCTTGACGGGTTAGCGTGAGACAATAAATGGAGACGACTCTACAATAACGTTATGATTTATTTTCTGACTTCCGCCCACGACGACGTCACTGACAACGGCGACGTCGACAATACAAAATGTGCAAAACAATGAATTAGAAATTCGCGCTGTCTTCCTGACATACTCCGGCCACAAGAAAAGAAAAATTAATGAAAAGCATGTGAAATCAATAAAATTACAATATAAAATGAATGAAACTTTAACTGTCCATATGAAAAAATGAATTATCACTTATCACTTTAACACATTACAGTCCGTGTATCAACTTTTGAATCTTCTGTCTCGCTCGAATAGATGCTTCGCGTTGTGGTCTTCTGGTTGAATCTTCAGTTGAGCGATCTTCATCATCATCGTCGTCGGAATTGGTTGATTCATCATCGATCCTCGAGTTGACTTCCATCGGATATAATTTGACAATCGGGCGAGACGTTCGTCCTGTAGAAGTTCGTACGATAGCAGCTCGTACATGTCCATCGTGTCCTTCAATAACTTCCTCGACTATCGCAATTTTCCAGGAGTTGCGGGGTTTCTCATCATGAATGTGAACGACATCACCAACACGTATTGTTCGTTTGTTATCTCCTGTAACCTTGTGAAATTCCCGTAACGAGGTCAGATAGTCTTGTCTCCAGCGGTTCCAAAAGTGATCGATTATGTTTCTTTGACGTTCGAAACGTTTGCAAATGTTCGTTTTATCACTTCGATCGGAAAAGTCAACCTCGGTAGACGGATACGGCATTGTTGAAATTCGTCGTCCATATAGAAGATGTGAAGGGGTTAACGGGCCTTCATCATCGAAACTTGCCGAATTGTAAGTGAGCGGTCGGTCGTTGATCACGGTTTCGAGTTCTGTTACGGTAGTTTGTAACATTTCTAGTGTCAATAGTGATTTCTCGAGTGTTTTCCTCAAACATTTTTTCGTTACGCCTATCAACCGCTCCCAAAATCCTCCGTACCATGGTGCACGCTTTGGAATGAATTGCCATGTTGTTCCCTTTGTTGCAAGTTCACTTGTCACTTTAGGTGAGTTTGTAAGTTTTTCAATTGTCCCTGAAGCGGCTAAGAAAGTTGATCCGTTATCGGAGATCATTATTTTTGGCATCGATTTACGGCTAGCGAATCGTCGGAAGGCTAATAAGAACGAATCTTCTGTTAGGTCGGTTACGATTTCCAAGTGTATCGCACGGGTATTTGCACATGTGAAAAGACATATGTATGCCTTTGTATCTACACCTTTTGTGTCTCTGACATATAACGGTCCCGTAAAGTCCACTCCGGTAACGGTGAATGGCGGTGCTTCTGTAAGTATTATCTTCTGTAAGGGAGGCGGATCGGGTGACTTAAAACTTTGTCCGTCGTATTTCTTGCATACTAGGTATTTGCTGAGAATGTTTCTTACGCATTGACGAATACAGGGTATCCAAAATGTTTGTCTTATTTGAGTTACGGTGCTCAGAACTCCTGAATGTTTGAGTTGTAAATGTGTATCCATAACAATTAGTTTCGTAAGGTGGTGTGTTTTAGGTAACAAATACGGAAAACGAGCTGAGTCCGGTAATGGCGCATTGTGTATCCTCCCGCCGCAACGAAGTATTCTTTTTGCGTCAATGAAAAGACGGAGTTGCTTCACAATGTTTGGCTTCTTATCTCGGTGCGACTTTAGACTTTCCAGTTCTTCAAAATAAGCGGTTCTCTGAACATCCTTTACCCATAACTCGGCGGCGCATTGCATTTCTGTTGCAGTTAACTCTTCTGATTTACGTTCTCCGGGGTATCTACAATTGTAAATAAATCGGTTCAAATATGCTGTAACACGGAGAAGTTTTTGATACGTGCTGTAACGGGTAATGTCCATGATATTCACGACTCCATCTATTCTTCTGTTCGGTAGCACTGTATCATTCTCGGAGATTTCGTCTGTGTTGATATTTAACAATGCTGTTAATTCGGTCGTACAATTCCATGTTGGCCGTTTATGTTCCTCCAAAATCCATTGCGGTCCGTTGAACCAAAGTTTGTTCGTTAGTAGCTGGGTGGCGGTAATTCCCCTAGTTTGAAGATCCGCTGGATTATCGTGTGTCGGGCAGTATCTCCACTCATACGGACGTGTCAATCCTTTTATTTCGTCCACTCGGTTTCTTACAAAGCGTTTCAAGGTTTTGTCGGTGTTAAGCCAATGTAAGACAATTTGGCTATCGCTCCAAAAGACGACATTTCTAATCGGTAGTGTGTCCATTATGTGTTTTCCAAGTCGTGCTCCAATTAACGCAGCCATTAACTCTAACTGCGGTAGAGTGAGTTTCTTCAGCGGAGTAACTCGATTCTTTGCCATTACTATAGTTGATGTGTCATTTGAGCAAATGTATGCTACGGCTCCGTATGCAGTTGTGCTTGAGTCAACGAAAACATGTAGTTGATACTGGCTAGAGTGGTAATTGTCCGTTAATGAGTTAGAAAAATAGTGTCTATCAAATTCAAGTGAAGACGCTGTTTGAAGATCTTTTGCTAATTCTGTCCATGTTGATAGTGTTTCTCCTTTCAATGGTTCGTCCCAATCCAGTTTAAGTTTCCACATCTCTTGAAGTAGTATTTTGGCACGAACGGTAACTGGTCCTAAAATTCCCATAGGATCATAAATCTTCGATGACTGACTTAGAACATCTCTTTTCGTTATCTCATTAGTATCGGTCTGAATGTGAACTTCTGCGTACTGTATTTTATCTGATTCTGTACTCCAGCGTAATCCTAAGATTTTCGTTTTCAAATCTTTATCAAGAACGTTTTCGTCTCGGGCAAGATCTCTAAGTTTCGGACTGTTTGACGTCCATGATCTGAGGTTGAAATTGGCTTGCGACATCAAGCTTCTTGCTTCTTTGTAGAATGAAATGAGTTCATCTTCGGTTCTGCGACTAGATAATATATTGTCAACGTATAATTCATCCTTTATTGCCAATGCACT
The DNA here is from genome assembly GCA_963971305.1 of Arcuatula senhousia. NCBI lineage: Eukaryota > Metazoa > Mollusca > Bivalvia > Mytilida > Mytilidae > Arcuatula > Arcuatula senhousia. The sequence goes on from OZ020304.1 coordinate 56,834,986, forward strand.
CTTGGTGTTGCATGCCTCTAGATGTTTGATAAGTGTAGCGTTTAATATGAAAGGTGAGCAGGTGGCTCCAAACAGAACTGATCGGAATCTATATGTAGTTAATTGACTACTTGGATTTGCAGGGTCGCTAAGCCATAAGAAACGTGTGTAATCTCGGTCCTGTGTGTCTAGTTGGATTTGTAAGAATGCTTTTTCAATGTCTGTACTTACTCCGTATTTGTACAAACGGAATCTCATCAAAATCTTCGTGAGATCATTGGTGATTGGTGGTGTTGACATAAGACAGTCATTCAAGCTTGCGTGTTCTCTTGATTGGCGGCAACTACAATCGTACACTATCCTGATAGGAGTAGTGATCGAATCCTTTTTTACTGCGTGGTGGGGAATGTAGTGTGCATTCCTGGTTTCCTCGTGTTCTGGTACCCTCTCAATGAATCCTCGTTTCTCTCGATCCTTAATAATTCCATCATATGTGTGTAAGAGAACGGGTTCATTGCTTAGCTTTCTGATTGTATTTTCGGTTCGAGCTTTCACAATAGCGTAGTTTGATGGTAGGCTTTCATGATCTTGCTTCCATGGTAGTTTAGCTACATAGTGATCATCTTCAAATCGGATACTGTTTTCCTGGTAGTTTTTGAAGTAGTCTACATCATGATCGGTTTCGTCTGATTTTATACCTATGGATTCAAGCTTCCAGAAATTAGCAATTTCATCGTTATCTATTCGTCGTGGTGCTATGATGTTCAGATAAACTGACGTGCTCTGCGTTTTTGCTGTTTTGGTGGGTCCGGATAACAAATATCCCAATTTCGAGCTCACGGCGGTTGGTCCATCTCCTTTAATAACTTCCTCTCCTACTATTTTCCAATAACTATCAGCTCCGATTAAAAGCGATATTTCAAATTTACCATCGGTCGTAATTGGATGAGCAAACTTCAATCCTTTCAGGTGTTGTAACCGGGTTACTTTCTTCGTCATAAGGTTTTGTATTGGAACTGCTATGTCTGGTACGATAAGTACGTTAATTGGAATGAGTTCACCGTTGTCCATTTGCAACGATATAGTTCCACTTTCAAGATGTCGGACATTCTTCCCTGTATCTCCAAAGGCAGATAGATGGATAGTTTCTTTGGTGGTTCCTGTGACGCCCAACTCTTTGGCTAGCTTTTTGGGTTATAAAAGAACGCTGTGCGCCTTCATCAAACAAAATATGTGCATCGGTCCTCTGATCTCTGAATTTGGCGGTGGCAATGGCAGTTTTGAGCATGACATCTGTTTTCCCCTGGTCGGACGTGCTATGTAAGACCGTCGGGTTGCTTACATTTTCTTCTTGGCTACTAGTAACTAGATTTACCGATTCCTTCTTTTCATTTGTTTTAGATGGGTTACACAAGGATGTGTGATGTCTCCTATTACATTTCCTACATTTACTACTTGACTTGCATTCCTTTGCTGTGTGGTGTCCAAGGCAATTGAAACAGAGTTTCTTTCTTTTAACAACGTCCATTCTATCGTCATAACTATTGACCTTGTTACAATCCGGGGATTTATGGCCACGTTCTCCGCAAAATACGCATGTTGGTACCTTGGTGTCTCGCTGTACTGACGATTGGAATTTAGGTTTCTGCTTTGCTCCCGTGAAGAATGTGACAGTTGGATTGGTCTCGCGTCTGTCTAAGGTAGGTTGTACTGTTTCTAAAATCTTGATTTCTTTTAGTATGGCTTTCCGTAAGTCCTCGAGTGTGACATCATTTGGTCCATTGGCATTATCTCGGGCTATCGTTTTCTGTATTTCGAATGGTAGTTTTTCAATAACTACTGGTACAAGTAGCGTTCCATACATTTCCTGGGTTTGACCAAGTGATTCTAGTCCACGAACGTATGCTTCTAACTTATCACTGTAATTTCTCAAGCTGTATAAATCATTGCCGGGGGTCGGTAACTCCATAAGCGACTTCATGTATGCGCGGATTATCTGTTTTGTCTGACCAAAGCGATCTCTAAGTAGCCCTACTGCTGTTGCATAGTTTGCGTTGGTTAACGGGAATCCTTCTATGGATTGAGCGGCGGCGTTACGTAGCTGGGCTTTGAGGTAACTAAACTTCTGAATGTCGGTCAGGCTAGGGTTAACATGAATCGCGGATTCGAATGAGTCCCAAAACGTTTGCCATTGTAAAATATCTCCATCGAAATGCGGCAAGTCTAATTTAGGCAATCTGTGGTTTTGACTACTAGTGTGAGAAACTGATGATATCTGCGGATATGCAATGTGTGAGTCGTCTCTCTGTGGCGCTGGGCCATACATGGGTTGCGTGTTTTGACTGACGTACGCTGATGTTGATGCATTTGTAGTATGCTGACTATCTATGTTGTTTGTCTCATGTGCGCTTTGATTCTGTACGTTACTTATGCTTGGTATAAAACTATTGGCCGTAGGGTTAAGGGAATCTGTGTGTGACTGGTGTGAAATAACGGACGGGGTTTTGGACTGTAAGGATGACATAAAGTTCTTGATTTGTTTGAGTTTTGTGTCAAGTGTGAACATATACTCATCTGTCTCGTCGAGTTCTTCTTCCACGTCCTCCTCCGAAGTTAAATCCAAAATTTGCGAATTCATTTGCACAAGAATTGTCCGTTTCTCGGAAAGTGTCTCTATCAAAGTTGAAACTTCCTCTGGAACAACATTAGGATTCTGGCTAATGTCCTCATATTTCCTGAGTAATTTCGTCACAACTCCTTTGTGGGCTCTTCTTACTGCTTTGAGTTTCGATTCCATAGCTGAAAACTGTGCCTACGGTCACGGCACCATAAATTTCTTGACGGGTTAGCGTGAGACAATAAATGGAGACGACTCTACAATAACGTTATGATTTATTTTCTGACTTCCGCCCACGACGACGTCACTGACAACGGCGACGTCGACAATACAAAATGTGCAAAACAATGAATTAGAAATTCGCGCTGTCTTCCTGACAGCTATAACCCCTAAAAAGGGTCATCTGTCGTTTTCAAACCAAAGGAGACTTTTGTATAGCTCAATCAGCTGAAGGTTTCCGCAAGCAACATCATTTTTCTATCTTATAGTTGTTTTCATCTTATAGGTCACTAACATAAAACAAAAAACATTTCTTTACCTCCCAGGGACAATAACCCCTATAAGGAGTCATCTGATATTTTCGACCCCAATGGAGACTTTTGTAGAGCTTTTGGTGTTGAAGAATATATGTTGCATCAGAATTTCTCTGCATCTTATACATTTTGATTTACAGGTAATAAACAGACCCCCTGGTCTATTTTATTGCAACAGCGAACACTTTTTTACAAAAATCCAAAATTGAAACACAACTTTTGGGCAGGACACCCTAAGGATCAGGTTTCATTTCATTATGTTTAGTAGTTTCAGGGGAGGATATTTTTGAACAATTGTTAACAGACGACGGCCGCCAAGTGATGGCAATAGCTGTCTAGGTGAACTTTAAAGTCGTGTTACTCGCATGTAAATTATAAAAAATAACCTTGCAGGCTTCGAGAGAAGTGCGATCAGGAGGATCCATGCTGTGAAAAATGACAATGATTACAGTACTCCAGGGTGAACATGACGATGATAAAAGTGAACAACTAGGACGCAAAAACGGTGTTTATCACCCCTAGAGTCAGTACTCGACAATGACATCGAAGTATTATTCCATCACGACACCGACTCAGTATTGGAAACGTAAGTTATATATGCCATTCTTGAATCTCCTTGTTACAGAACTGAACGAAAGGCTCATTGTTAATGATAGAAGATTTCATGCTTGTGATGCACATTTCTTAATACTCAAGGATATTCATGCAATGATAAACTATTTGTCAACGGTTACTTGTATCTAGTAAGTTATTGCGTTGCTCCAAAGCAGCATTTTAACGGCTTTATTCAGGAGATGAACATTAAATGATGATGAAGTTGAGAAATGAAGACAGAAGGACAACCGAGCAGGAGAGTTTTGACTGCCACTGGAAAAATAAGTGGTGGTTACAAACGTTCAATTTAGCCTCCTGATGGTATCCTACGGGTCCTTTTCCTACCGAGACCTGTTTGTGTGCGAGAGGAACGTGGCATTTTTCCCTACTCGATGCACCACTATGTTTTGCGATCAGGTTTTCAATAATATAGACCGACGACCCCAGCATTCATTATGACAGTACTAGTACTGCCCCATTCAACCACATGGGGCACACATCCCAACTGCTTTGTGGTCAAAGCTTCCTGACCCGATGCCAGGTTTCTGGGTGCTTTTTAGTGTACTTTTACTGCATAGCTTAGCGCTGTTGTGGGCATACTCTCCTTTTCAATGACAAACTTCCTGCTGATGATGTAAACGAAAGAAGTAAAGGTGTACCAAAGGGATAATGAACATAAAAAAAAACGAAAGACAAAGACAAAATCGATTGTCAAAAATCATCAAAACGTTCCGGGTGGCGAATAGGCCCGCAGCAGGGCTAAGCTTGTCGGTAAAAGTCCGCTAAAGAGGGCTCAGAAACCTGACATCGGGATCAGGCCGCTTTGCCCACAAAGCGACTGGGATGTGTGCCCCAGGTGGTTGAATGGGACAGCCCTGACATCGAGAGATGCGGGGTCGTCAGGCGATAATGCGGAAAACCTGATCGCAAACCATAGTGGTGCACCGTGTTGGGAAAAATGTCACGTTCCTCGCACGTTAAAGAACCCTGCTGCAGGTCTCGGTAAGAGTAGGACCCGTAGGATCCCCATGCAGGAGGCAAAATTTCCTGTCCCTACCCATCACTCCTTTTTCCAGTGGCAGTCAAAACTCTCCTACCCGATTGGCCTTGTGTCCCCATTTCCTCCACTTCATCATCATTCATGTTCATTGTATCACCACTTTCATGGGCAATAAAATCAAGCCTTCAAAAGTATTTCGATTGTTGTTACTCTAGAAATGGCGTCAATCAAATGTGGATTCTCAAAAATTCTAAAGAACTGATGGAAAATCTCCATTCTAAGTCATTTTCATCATGTAATAGCATTAAAACTTTTGATTTCTCTACATTATATACTTCAATTCCACATTCACAATTAAAATCTCGTTTGGCACAGCTGATTAAACGTAGCTTTATCAAAAAGAATGGAAAACGCAGGTACAAGTATTTGGTAGTCGGTTATAAAAAGACTTACTTTGTCATCCAAGAGTCTAGCAAGAAAAACAAATTTACAGAAGATCAAATAATAGAAATGCTCAACTTTCTAATCGACAACATATTTGTACAGTTTGGTGGACGTGTTTTTCAGCAAACAATAGGTATCCCAATGGGCACAAATTGTGCACCATTGCTTGCCGATTTGTTTCTTCATTCATATGAAGCAGACTTCTTACAATCACTTCTAGACAAAAAGGACCGCAAACTTGCTTTATCCTTCAATCTCACATTTCGTTATATTGATGATGTCCTTTCACTAAACAATCCTCGATTTGGTGACTATTTACATCTCATATATCCGAAGGAACTTGAGGTAAAGGACACTACAGATTCTAGGAGGTCTGCTTCATATTTGGATCTATTTCTCGAAATTGACACACAAGGAAGGCTTTGTACAAAGCTCTATGACAAACGTGATGACTTCAACTTTCCAATAGTTAACTTTCCCTTTCTGTGTAGCAACATTCCGTCCGCTCCAGCATATGGAGTTTACGTATCACAATTGATTCGTTATTCCAGAGCATGTGGGGAGTACAACGACTTCCTTGATAGAGCTACACGGCTGACAAGCAAATTGTTAACACAGGGGTACGTTGCTCCCAGGTTGTTGTCATCACTCAAGAAATTTTACGGACGACATCATGTGCTTGTATGCAAATACGGGATTTCTATCTCTCAGATGAGCACAGATGTTGGTTTGACATAGAGTTTTGTAATGTCATCCTTTCCGGATTTGACCAACACTTAATCGATCTTTGGCAACGTGACGGGTGTGCTATAGCAAGCAGGAACTGCTTACTCTTCCGGAGCACCTGAGTTCACTCTCGTTTCGACTTGAGTTCGCGTTGCTGAATGCGGTTTTGTTGTTATGTGTGTGTGTTTTATGTTGTTATGTGGTTTGTTTTGTTGTGATGATTTTTTGTCTGCCGGTTTTGTCTTTGTCTTCACGGTTTTATGACACTGATTACCCCTTTGGTACACCTTTGCTTCTTTCATGTTCATCTCCCGGATATAGCCGAAATCGCGCTGCTTGGGAGTAAAGCAATAACTAACTAACTTACTAACTTTCATGTTCATCTCCCGGATATAGCCGAAATCGTGCTGCTTGGGAGTAAAGCAATAACTAACTAACTAACTAACTAACTCAAAACGAAACAAATCATACAACAACAAAAACATACACAAAACACACACACACATAACAACAAAACCGCATTCAGCAACGTGAACTCAGGTGCTCCGCAAAAGTATACAGCTCCTTCTTGCTATAGCACACCCGTCACGTTGCCAAATATCGATTTAGTGTTGGTCAAATCCGGAGAAAATGACATTACCAAACTCTTATGTCAAACCGACATCTGTGCTCATCTGAGAGATACAAATCCCGTATTTGTATACAAGCACATGATATGATGTCTTCCGTAAAACGTAACCTTTTGTTTAACAATTTGCTTGTCAGCCGTGTAGCTCTATCGATGAAGTCGTTATAATCCCCACATGTTCTGGAACAACGAATCAATTGTGATACGTATACTCCATATGCTGAAGATAACGGAATGTTTCTACACAGAAAGAGGAAGTTGAATATTGGAAAGTTGAAGTCATGGCGTTTGTCATTGAGCTTAGTACAAAGTTTTCCTAGTGTGAATTTATAATGAGATAAATCGATGGAAAACAAGTTTGTCCACTTCAGTCGACAATCCTAGTTCACTGAAGAAACACTCCGCTACATTCAATGCCACAGGTTTTCGAATATTGTTATGCATACGAAAAGCTGACTGCTGACTATAATGGGCCATCGTGTGTGGAGATTACCACGCTTCTGCACGAAAAAAGACCCATTTGTTGAAGATGTGCACCACATAGGCTTACATTTCATCCCCTAATCACTTCTCTCCTTTTCATGTACTCTTTATCCAACCTCACCCTATATTTCTCATCATCATTATTCCCCGGCAAACAAAGTTTGGGGGTATATAGGAATCATCCGGTCTGTCCACTTACCTCATAAGCGCAACTTACCCCACCTACACTGCTTTCTGGATTTTAATGAAACTTTACATAAAGACAGTACATCATATGGAGATGTGTATATATGAAGAATTGTGGGAACACTGAATAGTACATTTTGAAGAAAGAGATGGGTAGTGATGGAAAAATTAGGCTATGTGGCGCACTACTTGGCGGTCCATAAAGGGGCGGTCATGCGTTCCGTATTATAACCTGACGACCCCAGCACTCAGCTAACATTCCAGTCTTCAGTCTTCCATGTCCATCGTTTTACATAACCTATATAGTGTTTCAGAGGAAAGCAAAGTTTTCTATGGGTGCTCAGAAAATTCTTACAGACAAAATGCCAAAGAGACATTAACAATTAGATACTTTTACCAGAAAGACAGAAGAAAAATGCATACTATTATCATTTGAAACAAGAATATGTCGATAAGACATAATGCCCCATCTCGCAACATTTATTTTTGTCTGTAATCACTAAAGCATCACTAGGTACACCTGACATACCAATATGGTTGCTATTGCACTTGTCAGTAAGAAGGAATGGACTTTTACCATTCTTCTATAAGTGATCATTCATGTAGAAAATATAGGTCACAGTCAGCATCTGAACTATGCAGTCCCGTGCGGGGCCCGGGAGGCGAATAGGCCCGCAGCAGCGCTAAGCTTGTCGGTAAAAGTCCACTAAAGAGCGCTCAGAAACCTGACATCGGGGTCAGGCCGCTTTGCCCACAAAGCGACTGGGATGTGTGCCCCAGGTGGTTGAATGGGGCAGCCCTGACATCGAGAGATGCGGGGTCGTCAGGCGATAATGCGGAAAACCTGACCGCAAACCATAGTGGTGCACCGTGTTGGGAAAAATGTCACGTTTCTCGCACGTTAAAGAACCCTGCTGCAGGTCTCGGTAAGAGTAGGACCCGTAGGATCCCCATGCAGGAGGCTAAATTTCCCGTCCCTACCCATCACTCCTTTTTCCAGTGGCAGTCAAAACGCGCCTACCCGATTGGCCTTGTGTCCCCATTTCCTCAACTTCATCATCATTTCATGTTCATTGTATCACCACTTTCATGTTCATCTCCCGGATATAGCCAAAATCGCGCTGCTTGGGAGTAAAGCAATAACTTACTAACTAACGATAGAAGATTCCATGCTTATGATGCACCTACCATTCCAATATAGTTGATGTGGAGCATGTCAGTAAGTGGGAATGGACCATTTTTCTGTAAGAGTTCATCCATGCGGATAATGTATGTCACATCCAGCTTCCAATTATGCATTGTGCTAAGCGTAACTAGGTGCACCTACCATCCCAATATGGTTGCTATGGCACTTGTCAGTAAGTGGGAATGGACTTTAACCATTATTCTGTAAGAGTTCAAACATGCGGAAAATGTAGGTTACAGTCAGCATCCGAAGCATGCATTGTGCTAAGCATCACTAGGTGCACCTACCATACCAATATGGTTGCTATGGCACTTGTCAGTTAGAAGCAATCGACTTTAACCATTCTTCTACAGTGGTCATTCATGCAAAAAAATATAGGTCACAGCCAGCATTCGAAACATGCATTGTGCTGAGCATCACTAGGTGCACCTACCATACAAATATGGTTGATGGTGCATTTATAAGTAAGTGGGGATTTGGGACGGACAAACGGACGAATGGAGAACGGACAGACGAACGGACCCGAACACAATAGGCCCCTCTACTTTCGTAGATGAGGTAAAAAGAAAGTTTGCAAAGTTTATAAAAGAAAGCCTACCTTTCAGTAATCAGTCAGAAAGGTAGTCAGAACGAGACAAAAAAAAATATACGCTCTTCAGTAAATAAGATAGAATTCGATTTAGGACTGTTTACATAGTAACTATGGGCATAACAAAGTATATTAAAGTCACTTTCAAAATAAAATAGTCCCGTGCGGGGCCCGGGTGGCGAATAGGCCCGCAGCAGAGCCTAGCTTATCGTAAAAGGCGACTAAGGGTCTTTGGATTCTGACGTCGGGTCAGTGCTCAGCCCACAGAGCGACCAAGTGTGTACCCTAGGTGGCTGAATAGGGTTGCCCTCGTCCGCGGGGGTTGTCAGGTCTATAATACAGAAACCCTGACCGCTGACCATAGTGGGCCAACGTGTATGGAGAGTGCCACGCTTCATGCACGTAAAAGACCCCTTTGTGGACCGCCAAGTTGTGCATCACATAGGCTAAATTTTCTGCCCCTACCAACCTCTCCCCTTTTCCTGTGGTTCTTCAAAATTTACCGGTCCTTTGTTTCCCACCCCACCCCCATATTTCATTTATCATCATCATTTCATGTTCATTTTATCATCCTTTTCATGTCCATCGCCTGTAAATAACCTATATAGCGTTGCATGGGCGTAAAACACCAACTCACTTACTCACAAAATAATATATGATATAAAATATGTAAAATGAAATAAAATAACACCGAATTTGCAATGGCTTAATAAATATTTAAGGGGAAAAGAGCACAAGTCTTATGTTAAGTGATATTATAGGGTTTGATTTCCTTTGTGACAAAAATACATTATGCTTAAAAAAAATCTGAAAAAATATATCCAACGGATAAGACTTCAGTCTTTCTGATCTCAAAGTCATGAATTAGTTGCTATAGCTATATTGATAAGATATATACACTCCGAAAAAAAGTTAAGCACCACCAGATTTAAAATTGACGCAATACTTTTATTTGGCCATTAAACTCTCTGAATTTTTGCATGAGGAAACCTGAAAGTATTATCAATCGTTTGCCTTTAAAACAAATCAAAGGGAGTTTTTCTTCTTTTACATCCGTGCCATTATAAAAACTTGACAAAAAAATCAAGGCAAAAAAATCAAGTTTTGGGGGCCATTTTTACACGGTAAAAAAGTCAGTTAATTTTCATATCAAAGATTTTAACACAACTTTATCATTTGCTTAACAGCATTGCAAAGTACTAGGAATCTCAAAAACGGGTTTTAAAAGTTTCATTTGAAATTAAAGTTTGTTTTTGCCTACAAAACTATGTCTCCCCCCGTTTCCCCAAAAAGTTCTAATTTAATGGGTCCTTACTCCCACAAAAAATTGATGATCAAATTTTCCTGGTTATATGCACAACTACATATGGTGTCCTTCCTGCACACCAAGTTTCATTGTAACTTGGTTCAGTACTTTAAGAGGAGTTGCGCTGCCAAGATAAGATGATAAATGAGGATTTTCAGCAAATTCCTAAGTTCAAATGGCCATAACTCCGACAAAAATTTGAGGATCAAAATTTCCTAGTAATATGCACAACTACATATGATGACCTTCCTATATACCAAGTTTCGTTGAATTCGGTTCAGTAGTTTCAGAGGAGTTGCGCTGACAAGATGATAAATGAGGATTTTCAGCAAATTTCTAAGTTCAAAGGGCCATAACTCCCACAAAAATTTGAGGATCAAAATTTCCTGGTAATATGCACAACTACATATGATGTTCTTCCTATATACCAAGTTTCGTTGAATTCGGTTCAGTAGTTTCAGAGGAGTTGCGCTGACAAACTTTGTGACGGACAGACGGACGGACACGACAAAAACAATATGTCTCCCCACAAAAGTGGGGGGAGACATAATTTGCAACGTTTTCAAATTAGCCTGTCTTTTCGCTGTATTTTGAACCTAAAATTTTTAAAGTGCAATTTTTTCAAAAAAAAAACCATGTAAAATAAAAACCTTACGTTTGAAAATAATTAATCTCCTTTATGACTAACATGCGTCACGGCATTTTGCTAAAATGTGTTTTTTTTTTCGGTCATTTTCAGAAAATGGTGGATTTTTGTGAATCTGGTAAATTGCACTCAAAATGAACTATTCAACCGTTTATTAAAAAACACATGTCAGTAAAACATGTATCAAATGTGAATATGTTTAGAAGAAGAACAACAGTTGTGTGTTAAGTTTAAACGAGAGAAAGACATTTTAGTGAAAAAGACCAATTTTTCAACAACAAAAAATCAAAATGTGAAAAAATGGATAGTGGAAATTAAAAACAACGCCATTCACATCCATTAATGATAAGTTGATTAAAAACTATTCTACAAAACATTTTAGCCAAAAAGTTTAAATTCTGTCGAGAAAATTGTATTTTTCTGTTTTTTTTGTTGTTGAAAATTTCATCCTTACCGAATAATCTCCCTTTTCGCTTAGAATTGATTGATTTCTTTTCTGTTTTTTACAAAAATCTCTTCCCAGTATGTTAACCTATTAGAAATTGGATCGTCTGTTTAAATGCATAAATTCAAATGTAAAAAAGTACATTTTTCCTTGAAAGTTTTCTTTAGGATGGTTTAGTAATTTTTTTTTGTTTGCTTTGAGCTGGCATTTCAAAGCGGCTGAACATATCTTGTTCAACAATTGTGATGGAAATCTCACATTTAGGACACATTCAAAAAGATATCACTTTAAAAGTAGGCTCTAATTTATTTGGGATTTGTAAAAAGGGCTTAAAACTAGACTTTAAAAAAATATAGGGTGGTGCTTAACTTTTTTCGGAGTGTATATGTTCAAAGGTAATTATTTGTAAATCCCCCTTTCTAAATGTCATTCATAAATTAAATAAGCATTGAGAGTATTTCATACACGGCTAAAAATAGCAATGGTCCACTCGACTTGCTTAAATACTTTTATTGAACTCTGCAATAAAAATGCTTAAACTTGTAAAGATAATAACATATAACTTTTTATTTAATATAATGCATGTTTTTGAAATGGATAATAAGCAAATGTAAAATAACGTTTGTTCGATTTGTTTAAATCTAACGTCTCCCTTTATTAGCCTATCAACGTTTTAGATTTGCTTGTGACAAAAAAAAAACATCATTCTCCGATTTCCTAAAAAATTTGACAACACAAAAAGCACATGAATTGTCGTCATCTGTCAAAGTATGTAATTTGTCGCACTTACCATTATTTTATATTTACAACATTTTAAGAGCAACTTAACGAATCGGTCATATAACATCTACAGTTGGGATGATTTAAATTGTACATCAGCAAATCTCATTTACGGACTAGAATGTAGCCTTTGTGGACTGATCTATGTTGGTGAGACGAAAGGAAGACTGAATGCTCGTATGTGTGGCCACAGATCCGGAATCAACAGCGACAGTTTTCCTTTCGTTTACCAGCATTTTAACCAACCTGATCATTCCATTTTGTCTTTAAAAGTCCGAATTTTGGAAAAAAAATTTACCATCCTACAAATAATCCCACTTTAAGTACACCTTTCCGTAAAGAGAGAGAAGAATTCTGGATTCGACGACTGGGAACCGCACTACCTTATGGCTGCAACGACAACATTAGAAGTGTAGGAAATTTATCTAGCCCTAGATGCAGTGATGTTAATGTGATGAATCTCTTCGAAAAAACGGAGACGGAAACGCAGTCATGGACATAGAAAATACAACGCACCAAAGCTTTGCGATGTATCAATTAGTGGATTGCTTCCGTTTGTCCAAAAACCACTAGGGATTCATCACATTCGAACTAAACTGTATTCTATTCCCCTTTCTAAACTCAATATTTTGTACAAGGAATGTCTAGAAAATCCGGTCACTGACCCTACGTCTAACATCTATAGACTCACTGCTATCGTTCTTGATATCGGTTACAACCGCTTATTCAAACCTGTTGGAGTTCCACACGAAAACAGTAAAGACAATCGTTCCTTTCTTTCACTTCCATTTTTAAACAAGGGGTTAGATGCTATTAATTTAGGTAATATTTTACACCACAAATCTGTTACGGAACATATTCCTCCTTACTTCAAAGATAAAAGCATTCCCATTATCTCTTATTCCTACACTTCCACCATTGCACCTAAGGTTTTCAACTATAAACAAGTGTTGCGAGATTTCCAAATCAATGACCTCAAAGCTAAACCTCCTGACTGCACCTGTGAAAAGTCCCCATTCAAATATGGTCCCTCTGGCCACGTTATCACTGGTGACCTCAACATCGTGGAAAATGACTTACTTCGCGATGTTTTGGCTAAAGGACCTAAATATCGTGAACCAAGACGAATCAACTGGAGCTATAATTTCAAAACAATTATGGATTCAGTTGAGGACTATGCCAGAAAATGGGCCAAAAAAGAACAGGAGAAAGAATGTGACGTTTTGTCAGAATGGGTAAAAGCTGTGAGGTCATTGGTTTTGAAAAGAATCAATTCTTTGAAAGGCTCAATGAGCACTAAGGCAACATCCATTTTCAGCAACGCTGATGTTGCCAAAACATTGTCCACCTTACATGACAAATATGTTGTCGTACCTGCAGACAAAGCACCAAATAACATCATTTTTGTGTGCAAGAAACACTATATTGACTGTTTGACAGCTGAATTGGGGGTTGGTTGTACTAGCAACAGCACCACATACAAGGCTACAACACTGTCTAAGGAGGAAATCATTGACAATCACAAATCTGTCATTTCCTCCTTCGGCCTTTCTGTTGGTGGCAGTAATGATGACATTCCATCCCTGTATTGGATTCCCAAATTACATAAAAATCCATACAAACAGCGCTTCATTGCAGGGTCATCCAAATGTACAACTAAACCTCTTTCAGTTTTGTTGACTTCTATACTTACGGCAGTAAAATCCGGCCTCCAGAAATATTACGATTGTTGTTATTCTAGAAATGGTGTCAATCAAATGTGGATCCTGAAGAATTCGAAAGAACTGATGGAGATTCTTAACTCTAAATCAGTTTCATCTTGTAACAGCATCAAAACATTCGATTTCTCCACACTTTACACTTCTATTCCACATGAACAACTGAAATCGCGATTGGCACAGCTGATTAAACGCAGCTTTTTTAAAAAGAATGGAAAACGCAGGTACAAATTTCTTGTAGTCGATTATACCAAGACTTACTTTGTCATCAATGAGTCTAAGAAAAAGAACAAATTTACAGAAGACCAAATAATCGACATGCTCAACTTTCTTATTGACAACATATTTGTTCAGTTTGGTGGACGTGTTTTTCAGCAAACAATAGGGATTCCAATGGGCACTAATTGTGCACCTTTGCTTGCTGATTTGTTTCTTCATTCATATGAAGCAGACTTCTTGCAATCTCTTCTAGACAAAAAAGACCGTAGACTAGCTCTCTCTTTCAACCTCACTTTCCGTTATATTGATGATGTCCTTTCACTAAACAATTCTCGATTTGGTGACTTTCTCCATCTCATATATCCACAGGAGCTTGAGATAAAGGACACAACGGATTCTGGGAAGTCTGCTTCATATTTAGATCTACATCTCGAAATTGACTCTCAAGGAAGACTTTCAACAAGGCTCTATGACAAACGTGATGACTTCAACTTTCCAATCGTCAACTTCCCCTTCTTGTGTAGCAACATTCCGTCCGCTCCAGCTTATGGAGTTTACGTATCTCAATTGATTCGTTACTCCAGAGCGTGCGGGACTTACATCGATTTCCTTAGCAGAGCGACACGTCTGACGCAAAAATTGCTCACACAGGGTTATGTTGCTCCTCGGTTGCTGTCTTCACTCAAGAAATTTTACGGAAGACATCATGCACTTATAGACAAATATGGGATTCCGATCTCTCAGATGAGTGCAGATGTTGGTTTGTCATAGGGTGTTGGTTTGTCTTCCTTTACCGGATTTGACACGCTGAATGGACTATTGGCAACGCGACGGGTGTGCTATAGCAAGCAGGAACTGCTTACTCTTCCGGAGCACCTGAGTTCACTCTGGTTTCGACTAGAGTTCGCGTTGTTGATTGATATTCAGTTGTTTTGTGTTTACATGTTTTACATGTTGTCTGTTTTTGTCCCGTTCTTGTTGGTGTTTGCTGGTTTTGTCTCTGCCCTTTCGGACTTTTGATATTCGGATACCCCATTGGTACCTCTGCTTCTTTTAGTCCCGTTTTTAGAGTCCCAGATATTCCTTAGAGATAATAAAATCATTTTTTCTCACAATATTATTATTCTATGAATTAAACATCCCAACTAAGAAACTAGAGGCTCCCGGGAGCTTGAATCGCTCACCTGATCTGTTATGCTAAAGCCTTTTTACCATGTGTGCATACTTGGTAAGTAACATTAAAGAAACTAGTTATGATAGAAAACACCTTTATGATCAAGAATACAAAGTTACAAGGCTTTCCATTTGAAAAAAAAAAACAAACAAGTTATAATTATAATTGATTGAAAACAGTTAAAGGGGATAACTCGTAAAAAGATGATCTGACAATTTTGATACAAAATCATTTTTGAAGCTCTCAATAAGCTGAACAATTTTGCAATGCTAACTTTTCCTCTAGCACTTACATTTGTCAAGATAAAGTCCAAAAAACTGTGAAAATGGTCAATTTTGACGATTAGGGGGAAATAAATCATGTAAGGAGTCATTCCACAACTTTGACTCAATGCAGAGTTTTGTAGAGCTTTTGATGCTGAAAATGTAGGTTGCTTCGGGTTTTCTCTATCTCTTATACTTTTTGGGCTATAAGCTAAAAACTATGGTCTGATCCCCCTTTTCTATTTTAAGTAAGGGCGGCCATGTTGGTTGGTTGGTTGACGTTCACAAATTTCACAAACTTGGTGGAGGACATCCTTAAAATCAAGTGTACAAAGTTTCAAAGCAATCCAATCAGTGGTTTTAGAGAAAAAGATGTTTGAAGAAAAGTTAACGAACGGACGGACGTACGGACGATGGACGCTTAACGATGACAATGGCTCACATGATCCTTTGGGTCAGGTGAGCTAATAATAATAACCTGTCCATTCACTTATACCCGAACTTCAAAATAAACATGACCTACATTAGATTGAGTTGGTGATTTCAGCTCAGTGCGTCACTTTAGAATGATGTGCATTTCAACTCATTCAAACATACAAAAATATTTACAGGGGAGACAATATTTTGTCACCACCTTTCTGACTGAAATGTTTGCATTAGCCTACATTTCAGTAATGAATGAAAACATTTGATATCGCTAGTATGCATTGCGGAAAAAAATAGACACGTTCATCAGTTGGGTAGCCGTAAGAACATGAGTAGGAATATCATTGATCATAGGGCTCTAATATAGAGGCCATAATGGCCGCCTTTTGTGGTGGGAGACAAGGATTTCGACTGCTTCCAACGATCTGTAAGTATTGTTCTGAGGCCATTGCAATTTTCAATTTCTATATATCTTGTTATTGCATTCTTTGGACATTTAAGATCGATCTTTTTTTTAGAGACGGAACAATATTGCATTTGACTTGTCCGTTCGTTTAAAATCTCGTAAAGGTTATAACAAAACTACCGAACTTGAATTTTTTAGGGATCGTATGAGACGTATTTTCTTATAGCCCTGCTCCAAAAGTCGGTCACGAAGAAATCGGTGTCTGGTCAAAAAATCTGTGAAATCTGTGAAATATATATGTGCAAGCTCTGGTATATCGAATAAGTTGTGAAATATAAACACCGTATGCAGGGGAAGTAGGTATTTTGCTCTGCAGATTAGGAAAATTAATAATTCGAAAATTAAAATTGTCTCTTTTATCGTAAATTTTTGTACTGAGATGACCACCTGGGTCAAATTCGAGGTGCAAATCCAAGAAAGACGTGAAGCAATTCGATTCGGGTGGTTTCTTTAATCTCCAATTCTGGAGGATATATTGAAGGAATCCATCTACAAAATGAAGTGTTATTGACAGAAAGCACATCATCAATATATCTGAATGTAAGATTAAATGACCTTGCCTCTTTCATCTTCTTGTTCTGTACGAACATTTTCGGCTTCTACTGAAGGAATTTATTTCAAACTTGATACACAGCTACAGTACTTTAAATTCAACCACATGGGACACACAACCAAGTCGCTTTGTGGGCTGACCCGATGTCAGGTTTCTAAGCGCTCTTTAGAGGACATTACTAACAGACTTAGCGCTGCTGCGGGCCTATTCGCTACCAAGAACCCACACGGGTGAATTAAAGACGGTTATAGGCAATGTAATGAACAAAAGATTTCTGGCTTGAAATTTATATTATATTCTTCAAATCTGCATTTACATGTATGTTTCGAAGAGCATTAATCATAGTATATACCTTATATATATCAAATCAATGAATTCAATACGTAGACCATTTCGGTATGAATAAACGAATTATATTCTGCCGAAACTTTCATTAAGACGATCGCTTAGATTACTTCAATTGTATAATTTGAAACAGATTGACACAGAAACTAACATCGTCAATTGGTCGTTATTGAAATCGTGTAGAAGCTCATTTTACTCCGTACAATATTGTATTGTCTCGGTCATTAGCGGGCCTTCCAACGTTAGCATTATCCTACACTATTTGACAATGGGTATCTATTAAGAATCCGTCACAAGCTATTTGATGAAGTTAGTGAATACGTGTAAATGTAAGGCTATTCAGATATAATGGCCCATTAGCTGATTATGTATACTTTTGAACCACTGTCAAAGACAGTTCATTTCACTAATGCTGTAACTCTAATTAAATTTGTCATTTTAAAGGATGCAAATTGCTACCAGATATCAAATGTTATACGAAGTTCAGGTCCATAGAAATTCGTGACAAACCTTCAAATATGTCATGTAGTATGATTGCTTTATTGACGAGTGATAGGGGAAAATTGATATGGTTAAATTGTATTGTTTCTTCCTACTGCTTTTGGTGGGGTAAAATGTTTTGGCAGTATTTGCATGTGTTTTTACTCTTATAGTCAAAAGCTATCATCCTTATTTTTATCATAAACTTACTTTTATACTTATACAAAAAAAAAATTCTGTTCAATGACAAACGAGAACGACAAAGCAAATATTTATAATTTAACGCAACAACACATAGTTAAAAGTATGAACAAATTTTGAAATACATATGGTTGAAACTCAATTTGTATTTCTGGTAACTAGTAATATAATTCTTTTGTACTTTTCAAATAATACACTGTAAAAATAACATAAAAGGCTTGCAGTAAAATAAGAATATCAATATTTATAAATTTAACATGATTTTAAACATAACGGGTGCTATATTTTTGTTCGTTTGTTAATTTTATCACCTTTCTATGATTCACCAAAAAAAGAGAGAACAGAATTTGTTAGAAAAATCAAAGTTGCCATCCCTGAGAAATCGACGCTTGAGAACGATAGAGACTTTCAAAATTGTTAACAGTGAAAGTCCAAGGTTTTAACAAGATCTTGTAACACAAAAAAAAAATGTTTACAACTTAAGGTATACCAACTCAGCAGATGTGCCAAGAGTTCGGACCACCAGGTATGGACTGAAATCTTTTAGATATTCAGCCCCTAAGATATGGAACAGCCTCCCACAGGAGTTACGGAATCAGTCTAGCCTTGATAGTTTAAGACCTTGATCAATACATGGACAGGCCCATCATGTTCATGTGTGGTCTGTAAATCTTAGGGACTGAATATCTACATTGGTTTTTTGTTTTCTCTTGTTATTATTGCTTATAAGTGCTTCTGCTTTGTGCTGGTTTTAGCTGCTTATTTTAGTGTGCTGCATGTTGCTTTATATGCATGAGACTTTGTGTTTTTATCATTTGTATGTGCATGTCTTAATATTTTATTTGTTTATACTGTAAGTCGGTATAAAAGCTCTCCAGAGCTTATGTTTTCTGTGTGTATGTATATGTACACAACCCGACTATAAATAAAGTTTACTTTACTTTAGATAACATTGTGCGTCCAGAAGGTGTGTAGGTTCAACCAGGATTCAGCATTGTATTTTCGACTATATTCCACACAGGTAAGTATTCCAACTAGTTTGATCTCATTTCAGATAAGATTTTTTTATTGTCAGTCACCATAGGTAAGGATTTCAGATTTTGCGAAATATTTGGGGAAAGATTTCGTGACTTTGTTGTGCTTTGTGTTACCGGAAAAGGAAGGTTTGGTGCCATAAAACCTGGTTCAACCCACCATTTCTTTTGAAATGCCTGTTCTAAGTAAGGATCGTTGCGATCTTCAATTTCTTTGGTATGCATTTGCCTTGTTTTGTCTTTTATTCTTGGCTATATGAGATTAATCATCCCAGTTCGGTAGTTTTGTTGTAATCTTTATTTATGCGTGCATTGGCCTATGGTGCGTTGAGGGTACATTGGCCTTGCGAGTTGGTTCTTTTTCTTCGGGTTTGTGGTCTACATTGGCCCCTTTTGCATGTCATACATGGGTCTGTGCATTGGCCTATGGTGCGTTGAAGGTACATTGGCAATGCGAGTTGGTTCGTTTTCCTTCTGATTTATGGTCGTATATTGACCCTTTTTGCATGTCATACGTGGGTCTGTGTTATGGGTGCTGTGTCCTGGGTGGGCTTACACAATGCAATTGGTTCTTGTCCTAATTATGACCGAACTATTGCTGACTGGACATAAAACAAACAACATACAAATACGTTCAGAAAGGGTTTAACATAAAACAGTTCCCTATACATATAACATAATTTGAACATCGTTTTTAAGCTAAAAATCAAGGACTAGAGCTGTTTGCATTTTAAGGTTAAGTTCATTTAACAAAAACTAACTGTTTTTGACATAACCCCTTAGATCGCATTACAGGACGACCCATTATAATGGAAAAAGCTTGTAAAATATGATGAAGATCTCTGAGTGATATATCTAATTTAATATCCAATATTAACAAGACGTTGTTTAAATGATGTTCTGTTTTTGACATCGGACTAAGTAGATTAAACTCAGATTACAGGACTGGGAATCATGTTGTTCGCATGGTCTTCTACATAAACAAACTTGGTGTGGTCAAAAATGCATACGTTTGAAGGTTGATGTTGGTTAGTTAATTATTGCTTTACTCTAAAATAGCACGAATTCGGCTTTATCGACAATTTGCGGCATTTTCCTTTGACGTTGATGAGATAACTTGTATCTCATACTTGCTGTGATATAAAAAAAAATAGCAGGTCAATTCTAATGAGACGCGTGACGTTGCTATGCATTAACATCGCGCCTATATGTTCGTTCGCGCCAATTTATGAATGGAAATATTGGAACGTCATTCGTGAAATTGCCGCATCACCGCCTACGCTAAAATAGATTCTTTATAAAATGAAATTATTAGGAAATGAGAAGTTGGTCATGAATAAATCGGTATAGCCGATAGAAGAAATATAAGGACATTTTGTTTAAGATGGATGTTATCACGGCTTTACGTCAGGCTTGCCCTACCGTGCTAGACTGATGCTTGACGTGATAAAATCCATCTCAAAAACAAAATGCCATATATTCCTTATATATATATCAGGGAGATGAACATGAAAGAGATGATTAAATGAACACGAAATATTAATGAAGTGGAGAAAATGAAAACACATGGCCAATCGGGGATAAGTTTTGATTCTCGCTAGAAAAAGGGAGGGATAGGTAGGATTAGGCAATTAAGCTTCCTGCGGGGAACATTTATCAAGAGTAGCAGCAAAGTTCTCGAAGGTGCAAACAACATGTTTTTTCTTTAATAATAACAAATATATGTCGTCTTCTATATTGGTTATATTAAACATGTGTTTGTTTGTTTAATGGTTTATTGGCTATTTCCAAATCATTGAAAAAAAATCGTGCGGGGCCCGGGAGGCGAATAGGCCCGCAGCAGCGCTAAGCTTGTCGGTAAAAGTCCACTAAAGAGCGCTCAGAAACCTGACATCGGGGTCAGGCCGCTTTGCCCACAAAGCGACTGGGATGTGTGCCCCAGGTGGGTGAATGGGACAGCCCTGACATCGAGAGATGCGGGGTCGTCAGGCGATAATGCGGAAAACCTGACCGCAAACCATAGTGGTGCACCGTGTTGGGAAAAATGTCACGTTCCTCGCACGTTAAAGAACCCTGCTGCAGGTCTCGGTAAGAGTAGGACCCGTAGGATCCCCATGCAGGAGGCAAAATTTCTCGTCCCTACCCATCACTCCTTTTTCCAGTGGCAGTCAAAACTCTCCTGCCCGATTGGCCTTGTGTCCCCATTTCCTCCACTTCATCATCATTTCATGTTCATTGTATCATCACTTTCATGTTCATCTCCCGGATATAGCCGAAATCGTGCTGCTTGGGAGTAAAGCAATAACTAACTAACTAACTAACTAAATCAAGTTTATTTTTCATGACTACACATAGACAACACATGTGCAAATTCCATTGTTGTTTTCATTTTTCCCCGGTATGTGACAACCCGTTTTGCAAGCTTCAAGACTTTTCAGATTGTACATTCCTGTTTTAGTTCGACAGTTTCTTTGACCATTCTCGTATAATACGCACAATAAAATATAATTACCGGGTTTACGTATAAAAATGAAGAAAGTGTCACAAAATTGAAAAAAAAGACTGAAATCAAACCTAGAGCTAGAGCTTATATTCATTACTTTTAAATGTTTGTTGAACAGACTTTGGGTATTTAATCATAATTGCAGGTGCTTAAATCACAGTATCTGTTCCAATAACAAAAAAATAATCTTATTGGTGTATTTGGTATTATTGGTTTAAATAAATGTATGCGTTTTTAATAATATTGTTTACATTCAACGATAATCGAACATTTCTAGTATTTTTGAATAAGATGATCAATTATTACGTTAGTTTTTCTGAGGTTATATCAATAGAACTAAAATCATTTACACCTTGTTTTAATGAAAGAAATCAATGTTAGGATTACGTATAATGACTATACCCTTCCTAATGAATTAGTCGCCGTGGCTAACAATACACGCATCATGACACTAATGGTACTGTACAAAGCTAACAAACAGATATAGGATATGGTGGAAATACTGGCAGCTGTCATACGATACATCTATACAAAAAGGCGGAGTTGGGAATCGAGCCTCACAAGAGCTGTACCCGAGGACCCTTAATCAACGTAGCTTTACCTGAACCCGGGTAAATAAATTTGTATTAAAATATTTGTAAACACAATACGCCAGGTTTGTTAATTTTGTTAAATGTATTCTGACAGTTGTACTCTCAATCCATCTCGTTAACATTTTGAAGGATTGTTTACCCTATCGTTGGTGTTTTAAGTAGAAAATAAAATTAAGACGTCCTTTTGTGAAATTTTAAACTACTTAAAAAAAATAAAAGTTAAAAATAGTCGTTAAATGGTAGTTCAAAAGCAGATCTATGGATGCAATGAATGGTAAGAAATGCCAAAAGAGAATCATAGATTAAATATAGTTTAACATATTCTAGAAACGACTCACGATAACAACGTATGTTACACGGTTATCCTCGTAATTTACGGTTATCCTAGAAATTTTCGGTTATCCTCGAAATCAAAAATACAGTTATCCAGGAAAAGTTAAAATAAAAAATCAACCATCGACGATAAATATTCCATTCATTCAATTTTTCATCCTATAAACTACTTTAAGTTTTGTTTGATTTTTTGAAAACATCAATTTTCTTGAATCGTTTGTTGAGTTAATTTTTGTTGCATTTTCTAAATTCTCATAATTTTCGGGATTTTTTATATTTAAAACGCTTTCCATGTGCCAAGTCCAAATGTATCAAGCTACTCTAGCTCAGTACATACATCTGATTGCAAGTGAATCTTATAATGGCTCAGATACATGTAATTAACAAAAAGACAATCCAGAATCAAACATAACAGGGGAAGCTGTTGATGTCACACCTGATTCTGAAGCAGAAAGGACACTACATATATATGGATAGGTTAGTACATTTCTTTAATGCTTGAATTTGTATTAATTATTGATATTTAAACAAGAGGCTCCCAGGAGCCTGTCTTGATGTCGACCCTATAAAGCCTTTTGTAGTGCTAAATGAGCTGAACATTTAAGCAAGCAACAACTTTTCTCTTTCTACTATAGTTTTCATTCTGTAAGCCCAAAACATGAAAAAACGTTAATTTAGGGCCCATAACCCCTTTATAGGGGTCATCTGAAAACTTCAACCCTACACTATAAAGTCTTTTGTAGAGCTAAATGAGCTGAATGTTTAAGCAAGCAACAGCTTTTCTCTATCTACTTTAGTTTCATTCTGTAGGCCCCAAACATGAAAAACATTATTTTAGGGGCCATAACCCCTATAAGGGTCATCAGATTAATTCGATCCTATGGAGACTTTTGTAGAGATAAATGAGCTGAACCCTTAAGCAAGCAACAGCTTCTCTCTATCTACAATAGTTTTCATTCCATAGGCCAAAAACTTAAAAAATGTTGAAAACTTTGATCCTATAGCGACTTTTGTAGAGCTAAATGAGCTGAACATTTAAGCAAGCAACAGCTTCTCTCTATCTACAATAGTTTTCATTCCATATGCCAAAAACATGAAAATTATTATTTCAGGGGCTGTAACCCCTATAAGGGGTCATCTGACATCTTCAATCCTACGGAGACTTTTGTAGAGCTAAATGAGCTGAACATTTAAGCAAGCAACAGCTTCATTCTATCTGCAATAGTTTTCATTTCATAGGGCAAAAACATCAAAAAACGTTACTTTAGGGGCCGTAACCCCTTTAAGGGGTCATCTTACAACTTCAACCCTATGAAAACTTTTGTAAAGCTTAATGAGCTGAACATTTAAGCAAGCAACAGCTTTTCTCTATCTGCAATAGTTTTCATACTATAGGGCAAAAACATGAAAAAACGCTATTTTTCATCTTTAAGGGGCTGTAACCCCTATAAGGGGTCATCTGACAACTTGGACCAAATGGAGACTTTTGTAGAACTTTTGATGCTGAAGCAGTCAGGTGGCATCAGATTTCATCTATCTCTTATACCTTTTAATTTACAAGCCAAAAACAGTAGTCTTACCCCCTGGTCTTTTTTTAACAACGGCGGCCATGTTTTTCGACGAATCAAAAATCCCCACATCAGTTCTGTGGGGGATACCCTAAAATATCACCAGACATAATTTGGTTTGAATCTGTGCAGCCATTTCAGAGGAGAAGAAGTTTTATGAAAAGTTAACGACGACGGAAGACGACGACGACGGACGCCAAGTGATGGCAATAGCTCACCTGGCCTTTGGCCAGGTGAGCTAAAAATACAATTTGTACATGGTTATAGGAATCTTTTTTTAACATGCAATCACATCCTCTTGAATTCATGGACAAATGAGGGTTGGTAGGACCTTTTACGGGAAAGGCTTATTTATTTACCGGAAATTTGGAAATGCACCCATTAAATTGTGGGATTTAGTGATTATTTTTATGAAAGTCGGGATGAGACCCCCTCATTCCTACCCCCACAAATGGTAAGAAAAATCATGCAAGTATATGCTTGTTGAATATTCATTAATATGATCAAGTGCAAAAGAAGATACAAATATTGTGGAAGGATTGAAAGGCTAAATATGGATGTCTAACTTGTGCCATTCATTTATGTAAAAAATGGTGCTTTGAACAATGGCTTCGGGGACCCTTTTGAATAAATCTATAGCGACTTTTGTAGAGCTAAATGAGCTGAACATTTAAGCAAGCAACAGCTTCTCTCTATCTACAATAGTTTTCATTCCATATGCCAAAAACATGAAAATTATTATTTCAGGGGCTGTAACCCCTATAAGGGGTCATCTGACATCTTCAATCCTACGGAGACTTTTGTAGAGCTAAATGAGCTGAACATTTAAGCAAGCAACAGCTTCATTCTATCTGCAATAGTTTTCATTTCATAGGGCAAAAACATCAAAAAACGTTACTTTAGGGGCCGTAACCCCTTTAAGGGGTCATCTTACAACTTCAACCCTATGAAAACTTTTGTAAAGCTTAATGAGCTGAACATTTAAGCAAGCAACAGCTTTTCTCTATCTGCAATAGTTTTCATACTATAGGGCAAAAACATGAAAAAACGCTATTTTTCATCTTTAAGGGGCTGTAACCCCTATAAGGGGTCATCTGACAACTTGGACCAAATGGAGACTTTTGTAGAACTTTTGATGCTGAAGCAGTCAGGTGGCATCAGATTTCATCTATCTCTTATACCTTTTAATTTACAAGCCAAAAACAGTAGTCTTACCCCCTGGTCTGTTTTTAACAACGGCGGCCATGTTTTTCGACGAATCAAAAATCCCCACATCAGTTCTGTGGGGGATACCCTAAAATATCACCAGACATAATTTGGTTTGAATCTGTGCAGCCATTTCAGAGGAGAAGAAGTTTTATGAAAAGTTAACGACGACGGAAGACGACGACGACGGACGCCAAGTGATGGCAATAGCTCACCTGGCCTTTGGCCAGGTGAGCTAAAAATACAATTTGTACATGGTTATAGGAATCTTTTTTTAACATGCAATCACATCCTCTTGAATTCATGGACAAATGAGGGTTGGTAGGACCTTTTACGGGAAAGGCTTATTTATTTACCGGAAATTTGGAAATGCACCCATTAAATTGTGGGATTTAGTGATTATTTTTATGAGAGTCGGGATGAGACCCCCTCATTCCTACCCCCACAAATGGTAAGAAAAATCATGCAAGTATATGCTTGTTGAATATTCATTAATATGATCAAGTGCAAAAGAAGATACAAATATTGTGGAAGGATTGAAAGGCTAAATATGGATGTCTAACTTGTGCCATTCATTTATGTAAAAAATGGTGCTTTGAACAATGGCTTCGGGGACCCTTTTGAATAAATCTTTCAAAATTAATTTGTTTTTACATTATTTCCATTTAAAGAAACGGGTTATTCGAATCTGAAAGTCCGAAAAGACAAAACTAGTTAAACATGAATGAGAACATTACAAAGAAAACAAAACACCAAACAATAGAAGAACAATCAACAAAGCAAACTTAAATCGAAGCGAGAATAACTCACGTGCTCCGTAGTGGTATGCAATTCCTGCTTGTTGCGTTGGTAGCGATCAATTCTGCGTCTAAATTCCGTTAAAGGGGGTAAAATAAAACTATGACAAACCAACATTTGTACATCTACTCATTCCCAAATTTGTCAAGAATAAAATTTCTTAAGTGAAGACAACAATCGAAGAGCAATATAATCCGGTGTTAATTTTTGTGTAAGTCGTGACGCTTTCTCAAGAAAATCGTGACAAATCCCACAAGCTCTGGAAAAACGAACAGTTGTGTTGTAAACTCATATATTTCATGTATCTACAGGAGCTACAGACCCTAGAAAGTTTGCTTCATATTTAGATCAACGCCTCTTAATAGACAATCAATGGCCTTTTTAAAAAGCTCTATGACGAATTTCCAATCTTCAACTTTCTCTTTTTGTGTAACAACATTTTGTCCGTTCAATATTATGGAGTAAAGTTATCGTATCACAACTGATTCTTTATTCTAGAGCGTATAGGAAATATAATTTGGTTTCCTTGAAAGCGTCACGTCTGACAAGCAAAATCGCTAACAGTGGGTTATGTTTTCACTCGAGAAATTTTAGAAAGACATGTGCTTGTAGACAAATGTGGGATTTCTATCTCGCAGATTAGCACAGACGTTAGTTTGGCACAGCGATTTTGTTTATCCGTCCTTTACCGGAATTGACCCCAACGACATCAATCGTTGGCAGCATGAAGGGTATGCTATAGCAAGCGGGAACTGCTTGCTCTTCCGGAGCAGCTGAGTTCATTGTCGTTTCGACTTGAGTTCCTGTTACTGAGAGTAAATTTGGTGTCTTTATTTTGCGTTTCATTTATATCTCGGTATTCATTATAACAGGGCTTCCCCATTCAACCACCTGGGACATTGTCGTTCTGTAGCTGGGTGATAGCATGTCAGTTCTAAGCGCTCTTTCGTGGACTTTTTCCGAGAAGCTAAGCGCTGCTGCGAACCGATTCGCCGATTTCTGGAAATCTCCCAAATTTACCGATTTTTGTAATTTCCATACTTCCAAATAACTTTTGTACCCCTATTTAATCTATTTAAACCGAAAACATGGCATCATTTATTTCTAAAACATTTACTTTACATTTGTTGTGCATGGCATTCTTCGATTCTCGTATTTTTGTTCTGCGTCGGAATATCAAGTAAGGAGTGTCTGTGGAGTTATATCGTGATCGTGTCTATCGCTTTTTCCTTAATTGCTTGTCTTTTCATAAAACACCATAGTCTAAACCTAAATTAAGTGTAAGGAAACACCAGACCAATTTGTTAACAACATTGTATCCGTTGATATATAATAATTCCTCTATTATCTCCCCTGCTAATAATTATTGAACTCTTCTATCTGAAGATTTAAAGATGGCAATTTTGAAAATGACAGGAAAGGTTGTGTAAATTCTCAGCTGTGTCCCGACATATGATCCATTGGAGGCGATGGATTTATATGGACAATTACTTTTGTTATAAA
This sequence comes from Arcuatula senhousia, assembly GCA_963971305.1. Lineage (NCBI taxonomy): Eukaryota > Metazoa > Mollusca > Bivalvia > Mytilida > Mytilidae > Arcuatula > Arcuatula senhousia. Next base: position 56,862,511 of record OZ020304.1, read on the forward strand.
ATTCTATAATATTATAAGCAATTTAGCAACAGTATCGCACACATAAATAATATTTTACAGATGGAAAACGTTGTTTCTCTGATGTCATTTATCCTTTATCACGCAAATATAGAATTATCTAGGAAAATCCAGCGTAGAAATTCTTCTTATTACATGTATAATTGCAGTTTGTTGTTTGTCATCTGAAATGTCTTAGTCGTGTTGGAGTAACAAATCTCATCATGACATTAAGATCGCTGCTTTGTTTCGTGATGGATCGGATATTCTAACTGTCATATCTTATTTGATTTCAATTAATCAATGTTATAGAAGAAAATTTGATGATGAGAAGAACACCGAAATTGAAAATAACACATCAAAAAAATTTACCAAAGATATTTGACAAATTACCAGAATTGTTCTTAAACCGGAAACCCATATCACGTGATTATTTTTCTCGCATTCGGTTTCCGATTAAATGTGCAACTTTGATAGTCAAATTAATAGAAACACGCGGCATCTATTTGAATAAACATTAGGAGTAAATTACAGAAAATTTTATGAAAAAGTAATAAATAATAACATTTCTACGAAAAATTGTAAGCACTTTTCAACGATATGTCGTCAAATAAACTTAAATAATAAGAAAAAGATGTGTTGCTAGTGTATCACGTGTTTGTCACTTGCAATATTGGATAAGAACATTATTCACTATAAAAATTAAAAAACCGTAACATATTAGGATTTACTTTCCTTCATAATTGCCTTTTGCACAAGACCTATGAAGCAGGCGACATATGTCTTCTCAAAATTTCATATAAAAAAACTATAGCCAAAAAATTTTAAACTGCGTCTTGGGTGCGTTATGTCTGTACAAAACTTTTCGTTTTACTCATAGTGCTTGACCCAAAACATTATAATGACTTACATTATAAGTGAGCTAAAATATCAAATGATATGTGAAAAATACTGAACAGGTTGCATGTCAATTAAAAAAAAATAGACTAGCATTGCATGAAAGTAAAAGAACATTGGAATTAAATATTCAGTTATAGAGACCAATACTAAATCACAGCTATGAAGCAGGCCTTTGATCCGGACTACTGCATGTCTAGTTGATAAAGGCCCCTGGGGACACTAATTGAGAAGATACACGTTCTAAAAGTTTATTATTATGATATATTCTCTGTTTAAGCTATCTCTTGCATTGTAAATATTCGTTTTAGGATTAAATTGATCAGAGAAGGAGTTCTTTTTTCTAAAGTCCCGTGCGGGGCCTGGGTGGCAATTAGGCCCGCAGTAAAACCTAGCTTGTCGTAGAAGGCTTGGGATTCTGACGTCAGGTCAGTACTCAGCCCACAGAGCGACCAAGTGTGTACCATATGTGGCCCTCGTCCGCGGAGGTTGTCAGGTCTATAATATGGAACCCTGACCGCTGACCATAGTGGGCCAACGTGTGTGGAGAGTGCCACGCTTCATGCACGTTAAAGACCCCTTTGTGGACCGCCAAGTAGTGCACTATATAGGCTTAATTTTCCACCCCTTCCCCATTTTCTTGTGGTTTTTCAAAATTTACCCTTCCTTTGTGTCCCACCCCATCCCATATTTCATTTATAATCATAATGTCATGTTCATTTTATCACCCTTTTCATGTTCGTCGCCTGTAAATAAACCTTTATAACGTTGCACGGTTGTAAAACACAAACTCACTCACTTTTTTCTCAATAACTGGTAACTAAATAATTCGGCTTCCTGACGGCATAACCTTTCACATCGTGGTAAGATATAATCCTATAATCTTTAAGACAAAAATGTCGAAGGTCAAAATTAAGATTTTATTTTTGAAATTGTTTCTCAAAACATAACTTTAGAGAGTCATGATAAGATTTCATGAAATATACACACATGAAACCTAACGAAATGAGAAAGAAGTCTGTTGATTTAGGGGTCATACGTTAAGGTCGGAATTTTAAAAACTTCGAAATGTTTAGTGTATAAGAAGCAGGAGGTACCAATGGGTGTTATTAAGTAAAAACCCAAAGCAAAGAGAAAATCAGTAACCACAAACGAGAACAGACAACATGAAAACATACAAAATCAGCTGAATAACAATTAACAAATCAAGTCGTAACGAGAATCAACTCTGGTCACGCTCCGAAATGGTCGGCAATTCATACGTGATGCAACACAACCGGTCAATTCAGTGTGTAAAATTGGTGAAGGAGGACAAACCGACCTCTATACTCATCTGAGAGACAGCTATCCCATATTTGTGTATGCTCGCATGATGTCTTCCATAAAATTTCCTAAGCGAAGACTACAATCACGTTACATAATAACCCTGTGTCAGCAATTTTTGTGTCGAGCGATCTATAAAGGAAATAAATGTAAGTCCCAAAAGCTCTGGAATAAATAATCAGTTGAGATATGTAAACTCCTTATAAGCTGAAGCGGACGAAATGTTGCTTCACAAGAAGATAGATTTAACGATATCACAGTTGTCGTAGAGCTTTGTTGAAACTACCTATAAATGTCTATTTCGACATGTAGATCTAAATATGAAGCAGACTTTTTAGAATCCGTAGTGACCATTACCTCACGTTCCTGTGGATAGAAAAACTTGGATCCTTTGAATTTCATTACAATTACACACATAAAATCTTATGAACCAAGGCAATATCAAATTGAGTTTTGGGTCTAAGGTCAATGTTTTAATTTTTGCAAAACCGGAGAGGGGGTTCTTAAGCAATGGTTTTGTTTCCTTTATGTATTGTTTTGATGTTATGTGTTGTTATATACAGTACATCTTCTGATTTGTCTTCACATTTTGGCCTTTATCATACTTCCTTTGCTTTCATAATCACAAATTTAAACAAACTTGCTATTGATAGCACCAGTGAGATACATGAGTTTTTTTCAAAATTTTGAAGAAAAAAAAATTCTTTGGTATATATTCTAAAATCTCACCAACAAATAAAATCAGAAATATCTTCGTTGTTTCCTTAAGAACATTAAAAATGACTCCATGACAAACAAGACGTATTATTGATGCTAACTTCACTAGAAAATAAGATGAATTCAGTAATGGCATCAAAGCTGTTAAAAGATTCTAGCCAAATACGATTACACGATCGCGATAGGCTAATTCTCCATATCAAATGGTATTTGCGGGGATGAAAAGCATCTAGTAAATGTAATTTTGAAAATATTGCTAAGCCTTAAACGATCAGTAAATTGTTGAGACTATTTTCAATCAAGAAACTATCTCATCACACGCATCCCTTGTTTCACTAATTTACGTGTTTATATTTCTATTATCTTTATACATTTTTCCTTCTTTGACAAATAATGGACATTTTTTACAAGTGTAGATTGTTAGCGATAATCCTTTCATATCACAAATGACGGATAAAAAAATCTAATACATATCAAGATGCTAATAAGACACGGTTCTTAGCTTTCAATTGGGTTGCTTATACTAACTAGAAAGACTGTTTGTTAGCGAAAATTTTAAATGAAACTTTGTAGAAAATTTTAACATATTCCTTTATTTTCCGTGATGTACGTGGGAAGTCAATCGTATATTCAACTCTAATACGTTATGTACAAATCTTGGTTACAATATCTTGTCGCAGTTATGGCGCGACATGTAACGTTTCCTTAATGTATGTAAAGTCCATGACATTTTCAATACATTTTGTAAAAAAAAAGTATATAATTATACTTAAACTACGTAATTCCACAGACATCACGCTATATTGAAAAAAAAACTTGAAAATATTAAAGCCTCAGCTCACAAATAAGTATCTCCAGCTCCATCCTCGGAAACCCAAGGGTTCTCTCGCCAACTCAATCATCACAAAGAGTGAATAAAGGTAATAACAAAATTACTGAACTTGGAGAACCAATCTCAAATGTCCATAAGACTAGACAAAACAAGGAAGACATACCGGAAAAATTGAAGACCGCATTGGTCCTGACTTGGTACAGGCATTTCAAAAGAAATGGTGGGTTAAACCAGGTTTTAAGGCGCGCCAGACCTTCCTCTTCCATTGCGGTCTTTGGGTCCGGTAGTTACACAAAACACATCAGGTTTGTGATGACATATCAGGGATGCTAGGGTGATCATCTTAGTACATCAACCAGCCAAACACTAATCAAACCAAGAACTAACCACTTTGTCTAACATGATATTGATATGGAATTTTCTACCAGTGGCTGATAACGAAGAAAGATTTTTTTTTAGGGATCGTATGAGACATATTTTCTTATAACCTTGGTTCAATAGTCGGTTACGGAGAAAGCGGTGTCGGATAAAAAAATCACAAAGAGAACCCCTGGGTTTCCGAGGATGCGATGAATGAGTAAGCGAGAGAAAACCCCCTGGGTTTCAGAGGATGCTCAAGCTCCCAAAAATGTCAATCAGATCCAATCTTGAAATAAAAGATGCATATCTACATTCTGTCATGAAGTTTGTGTAAAAGTTTTATGAAAACAAATTGAGTGTTTAAGGAGGAGTTACGGATAATAAAAGAGCATCTGTTTGTAACATCTTTAGGCAAAATAAGGTTAAAAAATACAGTCAGACAAAACATAAATTAAACGTAGATGTACCGAATAAAAGTTTCATGAAAATCTATGTAGTGATTATGAAGGTATTTGCAAAGAAAAGATAGGTAACCTTCAGGTGTTACGGACGGCCAATCACACTTCGCGCTATATATCTTTATCATTACTTTTCCAGCCCGGGTATAACGATCGTACCACAACGTTATTGCAAAGAAATATTAATTTACGTCATATTTGGTAATAACGATTTCTTGAAATAGCTGGTGATATATTTGTCATAATATTTAGAGGTTATATCCTAAAGATTAAGATCATCTGTGGTTCGATCTTCTTTCTATTACAAATAATAACTGTTATTTGCTGTTTTCATTAATAACCTGATGACGATATTAGCCGTGATCTGGAATAATTTAATGCATGACCGATTCCATATTAATAACAAATGATGGCGGTCTTATTGCTTAATACACCTGATGCCGACGCATTTGAAGACACGTATCCAAACAATAACTACTGTCTGAATTGTAATTAGCCAACGGAAAATATCATTAGAAGACAATGATGATCGGTTTTGGACGAACACTGCAGATAATTCTGTATAATTGTAAGCGCGACAACAAATTACAGATTTTACTTATAAAAATTAGAGAACAAATATTTTGAATAATTATTAAAAATATGAGAATTAAAATCAATTATTTCTTTTAAATGTTATTCAAGCTTTGTGTAATTTTTAATAGACTTGTGCAAAAATTGCAAAATGCATTATAAAAAAAATGTTAATTTAAGAAAGGTCATTACAAAGTCTTGTCTGATGATTTTTTTGTACTATCGCGCAATTTTAAAGAAAATGTCATCATTATTAAGTAGCGTTTGCTCATTTGGTGCATCTTAAAAAGACGATTTATATTTAGTTGAATATGCATGGCTTGTATGCACCAAACCCGTTTCGATTTACTTTGAAGACAAAAAGAAAACAATTGAAGATTTTTTACAGCTGTCAACTCCACAACTAAACGTGTGAAATAATGACAGTTGAGTACCTAGTAAGTTATAAAATTGTAACTACATGCAGTTGGGATACGAATAATAATAAAGAGTGACAAAGCTTTAAAAAAAATTCAAACAGTTACTATTAATAGAAAACAGTAAAATGAAATAACTCTTAAATGGAGAATCTGACAATTTTGACCCTGATATCCTTTTTGTAGATATCAATGAGCTCAACAATTATTCAATACTAACCTTTCCTCTTATTTTAATTAGCACTTACGGTTTTGAAGAAAAATATAAGAAACCGCAGAAATATTTTTTTTTACAATAAAAGGAAAATAACTCCTATAAGGAGTGTTACGTACCATAATTTCGACTAATTGAGTTTAAACGAACATTTGATGCTGAAGATGGATGTTTGCTTCAGATTTTCTCAATCTCTTAAACTTTTCTATATCAGCCAAATCCTTCGTTCTTATTTAAGCAACGGCTGCCATGTGATTTGTAGAGGACATCCTTAAGACATTGAGCGTTCAAAGTTTTAACAAAGTTTAAAACCAATCACTTAAGTGGTTTTAGAATCTTATTTAAGGTTAGTGAGGACACCAGTCATGTGACCAAAAACAGCTAAACATGCAAAAAAAAAGGTGCAAATGTCACAAATGCCTTGAAACTTGTGTTAAATGATTTCATTTAATAAAACTTAATCAAAATAAATCAATTTTAACAAAAATAAAACAATCATTCCTTCATAAATAAAATTTTCAAATAAAACATGGGGGATAATCCACTTGAAAAATGACAAAAAATTTACAAAGATTTGTATTGTAGACAGAAAAGTAAGCTGGTGACCCCCAATTTTTATTGTTTTATTTCAGAATATATTGTATTTCATTGATTTTTTTTCAAATAAAATTGAAATTTAAATTCGTGGATTTTTTCTGCGACAAGATTTTATGCTAATTATTTGGCCTTTCCTTATATAATCTATAGTAATTTGGGAAAACTTTGAGCCTAATTTTTGGGAAAACAAGTCTGGAAAGGGGGTCCAATATTTTTACACAAGATAAAGTATATACCTAATACTAATATATCAAAAAATTGGACATTTTCAATTCGGCATTATTTTTGGGGTCAGGTGTCCTCACTAACCTTAAAAATCAGCTAAAATTGAAATAAAAAAAACAGATAAGGCGGGATAACTCTTAACTCTGATTCATTTGAGCTTAACAATTCTGCAATGCTAACACTTACGGTTTCCAAGATATAGTCCAAAAACCGGAAATTATAGGGGAAACTCCTGTAACTGCCCACAACTTCGACTAAAAAAGAGTTTTGTAAAGCCTTAATGCCGTAAAGGAAAGTTTCTTTTTCTGTCCTTTCTACTTTTTCAGCAATAATCCAAAACTAAGTCTAAATCCCCATGCAGATTCTATTGTTAGCAATGGCGGCCCTGTTGGTTCGTCTCCATAAATTTCGCTTGGAAGAGGAAATCCCACAGATCAAGTGTACAAAGTTTTGAAAAAACAATCCCTTAAGTTGTAGTAAAGAAGATCTTTGTAGAAAAGTTATAACGAACGGACGTCGGACACTTAGTGATGACATAGGCTCACATGACCTTTCGGGTCAGGTGAGTTATAACGATATATTTGTAATGAGTTTATACATTCGATGAAAGAGATTTTTAGCGGTCAATCGGAATTTCAACTGTCACTTATATTTTGCACCATTGCTTGCTTGTCCGTTTTTTCATCTATTTCAGGCAGACTTTCTACAATCTCTTAACGCAAAAAAAAAATCCCGTGCGAGGCCAAGGAGGCTAAAAGGCCCGCAGAAGAGCCTATAGCTTGTCGCATGAGGCGACTAAGGGTCTTGGGATTATGACGTCGGGTCAGTGCTCAGTCCACAGAGCGACCAAGTGTGTACCCTAGGTGGCTGAATTTGCCCTTGTCCGCGGTGGTTGTTAGGTCTATATAACGGAAACCGTGACTGCCGACCATTATGGGCCAACGTGTGTTGAGGATGCCACGCTTTATGCATGTAAAATACCTCTTTGTGGACCGCCAAGTTGTGCACCACGTAAACTAAATTTTCCGTGCATCCATCAACCCCCTTTTTCTGTTTTCAAAATTTACTGTTCCTTTCCTTCCCACACGGTGGCACCATTCCATATTTCATTTATCATCATCATTTCATGTTCATTTTATCACCATGTTCATGTTCATTGCCTTTAAATAACCCATATGCAAGGGGCGGTAAACACCAACTTTTCCCGTTTTGCGAAGTGATTAGTTTTACTTTTCGCTACTGATTTGTTATTCCTGAGCCTGTGGGATATACCATGATTTCTTCTTGAAGGGGGCACGTCTGAAAAAAAATGGTTAAATTTTCCTTCGATTTTGTCTTCATTAAAGGCATTTTGCGGACGACATGTGTTCATACACAACACCGGACTGCTATCTCTCAAAAAGATGTGCAATCAACCCAAAAATCAGGGTGCAGTTAAACGGTAAATATAATGATTTTTGAAAAAAAATGATGTTGTTTAGTGCTTTATCTGCAGGTACGGTAAGATATTTATCATGTTAAGTGGACAATGTCTTGACAACATCAGGTTATTGAAAATAATATTGTTGCCTGTGTGCTTATCGAACCTAATAGAGAGTCAAATATTTTCAAAACATTCGGCCTCATAGGCTTTACACATTTGAAATAGCATGACTTTCTATTTCCTGGTCTTTATTGGCCCATTTTCTGGTAAAACCTTCAACTAAATACATTGTTGTTTTGAAAATATGGCATCAGTTGATCGTTTTGGGCTCAAGATATTGTGGGCCTTTTGGCCAAAACATCGCGAGGTACATCATTTTCCACGATGTTAAGGTCTTCGCTGAAAAACCAGCGAAAGCTTTTAAAAAAATACATAGTGAACCAAGTCGAGAAATTGCGTTTCAATAAGTTGACAACTTTACAAATTACATTTTAGCATAAAATCGAAACTTTCCTTTATACAGTATCTCTTGTGTTGACATTTTTTCAACAGAATACATTAGAAGTAGTTGACAGAGGTTCTTTGATAGCCGTTACGTCGACTCGTTTTGACAAGAAAGAGTACAATGCACATCTTATACCTTTAGATATTAGTGTCATATATGTGTCAATATTTACTCAAAATGATTTTCAAATGTAACCCCAAATTATCGATCTAAATTTCCTTTTCAATTATCTTAAGTATATGTTTTATATAATGCTAAGATAAGGGCGAATAGGAATCTCAATGCAGCAATTCATTGAACGGGTGATTACAAAAATACATAGAATTGAGAAATATTAAATGATTTATTGAATCCTGTAATTATGTTGGGTGATAGTCAACTGCTAATCCTATGCCTATTGATAAATTCGTGGGAAAGCATTATTTTTGGCTGTTATATAACACCTGTGTTTGAACATGGCAAAATATGACACAGGGATGTAATAAATATGTTGATTTTGTTTAAATATTATTTATGCAAAAAATTACCTCCATCTAAAGAATTGATCTATTCTTTGATCAGTATTTTGTTTAGCAAACACAAAACATGATAATATATGAAGAGTAAGATTTTCAAAGAAGCTTTGTAATTTTGCAACTCGTACCGCGTCATTGTCCTTTATTAAATCTTAGTTTACAATTGTAAATGATGACTTTAAAAAAATAATCGATTTGAATATGATATTTTATTCAAAATGTTTCAAAAACTTTGTCCTTCAAAAATGTTAACAGTTTTGTATATTATTTTATTGACCTGTGATAGTATATGATTTTGTTACTATTGTTTGGGGCAATGTTTTGTCCGCTGTATTGTTTTGTTACTTATTGCTTTACTTCAGAGAAGCATCAATTTGGCTATATCAAATAGATGAACATGAAATGGACGATAAAATAATGATAAGAAGCGGGATGAAAAGTAAACCGAGTTGGGTCTTATCCTTATGAATTGTTACCTGACACTGTCTTTTTTTCCTAAGTGTAAGGAGCGTGGTACTTTAAATTTTCCCCCATTATTTGAGCACGACTTTGGTTTGCTGTCATGTTTCCCATATGACAACCTAACGCACTCGCGTGTTCAAAATGACAGTGGTACCCTCATTCAACCACCTGGAGCACAAATCCAAGTTGTTCTTTGGGCAAATCGTCCTTGCCCGACGTCACGGGACAAGGTTGGCACTGCTGTGGGCTTAATGTTGTGCTGGTTTGTTTTAACAAATTGTTTGGTCCCTTTTAACATCGTAGCAAGAATCGTTAAGCTATTTCACAAAACAAAAAAAGACAAAACTTATCTTTAAATATGAGAAGTCTGTTAAATTGCTGGAAATATAGGTAAAAATTAAAATAGTTCTGTGTTACAACTATAATGTGTCTCGTTCATTGTGATTTCTACCTAATATACTGGAAGTCTGACACCTAAATCCGCTTGCACTTCATTTGCTACAACTTAAGTTCGTGTTGATGATTACTGTTCAGTTGGTTGTGTGTGTGTGTGTGTTTTATGTGGTATGTTTCTGTACTGGTTTTGTCTCTGCCCTTTTTGGACTTTTGTCATGCGAATTTTACATGGTACCTCTCTGCTTCTAATAGCCAAGTAACTTGTATACAAAAAGTACCGTTGATACAACATTAATAAATGCACCTAAAATTTGACATCCATGAACCACAACTCTTCATTGTTGTTACACATTTTGAATTTTAAATTTTCTGCAAAACGCTTGATTAAAATTAAAATGAGAAATACTGGAGATCTGTTGAAAATTTTCAAGTGCATTGTGCTGCGAAATTTGCTGAATTGAATATTAAAATTGTCACTGAAGATTAACAAAACATTAATAGTTTTCTCAATTCTTCTCAAACTTGTTATGACATTTCTTGAGATAAATTACTCTTACAATAGAATAAAAAGCCGCCAGTAAAACGATATAACAATTAAATGATGCTGAAAACCAAGAAATTACTTTTCCTATTCCGTTATATCATTTTAACAAAACAACACTTACGACGGAGAATGAGGTATATGATTTCATTATGTAGTGACAATCTTGATTGAAATTTCCTTCTTATTTCTGCCTCCAGGATTCAAGTGGCTAGCATTGGCCGCATGTATCCTTCCTTAAATCTTCTTTACTGATCGACGTTATAAGCAGACAATTTTATACACACTTGAGGACAATCTAGGGTTCTTATTGAAACAGCTATATCATTCAAACGAAAGAAATCAACGTAAACTTGATTATGTTCCTCAGAGATGCTAATTTTTTCGTTTTCAAGTATTCATTTTGTACGGAAACTTCCCATAAATTTGATTTTGCAAATAAAGCCTACAGGAGAAATATCAAGATATTGAGATCCAATTTTTAATCAGAATTACACTGATATTTACACGATTTTGTCATTTTCAAATGAAAAACATTAATTGTAAACCATCTTTTAAGATGAATAAACATGTTTTACATTTTGTTGTTATATATTTTTTCAAGATTATTTTACTTGTCATTAACTTTTTTATTTATTCATGCATTCTTCGGGTTTTTTTTTTCGTTCGTTCAATTTAATATTGCACGTCAATTCATATGAACTAATACCCCCGTCACACTGTGACGAAGACCACCATGTTCTTAGAACGCAGTACAAACGGGATAGAAATATTGCTCCTAGGTTTTCAATACGACTTCTCTACGTCCTTACAAAGACCGTGCAACGTCCTTCAAGTTTACAACCAAGTTCCTTCTAGGACTATCAAGTTTTTAATACGTGTCTTCTACGTTCAGCACGTTTTCACTACGTGTCTTCTACGTTCATCACGTCTTCATTACGTTCCAACTACGTTTTTGCTGCGACTGTACTGCGACTAGCTCGTTTGCAGTAAGTCTATAGAAAGTTTGCGACAGTTTTAAAACAAAGAAAGCAATATCACCTCCGCGCAGACGTTCAATGTCTGATTTTTTTTTGGTTAGCTCTACAAACCTCTCAAAAACTGCATGACGCATCATTAACCCACCCTTAGCCACCTATATTTGACAAACTAACTTAATGTATAATGAAAATTGCATAAGTTGTGTTTCACAATCGTGTTATTTTGTGTTTATGTTGCACACGGATTCTAAAATCGCAATATAAAGGGAAAGTTTAGTGCCACAAAACCTGGTTATCTCGGGTTTTTATTCAGTCTGTACCATAAGTCATGAACTAGTCTTTTATATAGTAAAACTTACGGTGACAAATATCAAAGTCTTTTTGTGGTTTAAAAAAAACTTTCTTAATTGTCCATGCACTTGAAGTCGACACGAGGCGATGCTTCATTTGTGTTATTTAAACAAGAAGATTTTAGTTATTATGTTTATTTTGTTTTTGTTGTTTTTTTTAGTATTGTTGCCGTAAACTTTTGTCTTAAGCGTCTCTTATTGGTTATTGGTCAGGGCATATACCACGCATTGAATTTTAATTATTCGCCCGGAATTGCCTCCTGTAAAATATGTATGCATCAAAAATACTGCATGTGTATTTAAGACAATGTACTAGCAAGATGTAATTGGTCAGATTTCACGGAGTGAAAATTGCAGGGATATAATGGTAAATATCGGTTGGGCGGGAACCTTTTTTGTAATTATCAGTTTCCTCAGCATCTACTAATCATGCATGGCCTTTTGATATTTAGTTTATAAACGTATTGATTAATTCTGGAATAAAAAACAAGCTTGATGCTTTTGTGAATCCTTCCCCTGTTTGCAGTTTGCCGACCAGTGTGGCAATGTAGCGGGCCCCATTCAGCCTACTGTTATCGAACTCAACAAAAAAGTTCACTAACGTGCATGGGTTATTTAGTAAGCATGGGCTTTTATAACGTTTGATTCGATATCAGGTTTGTCGCTCATCTACTTCCTGTTTACTGACTTTAATTTGTTGACATAAATGTTCTTTAGTAGACAATTTAGTGATTCATACCAGTTTTCTCACTAACTACTCACCAGATGCGCTTAATATTTGGTAAACAACATCACCATGGCAGGGTTCCCACGCCATCCTTGAATTCAAGGAAACCTGGAAAAGTCCTTGAATTTCATTTCAATGCTCAAAAAGCTGGAAAAATCCTTGAATTTTATCAAATATCCTTGAAAAACCCTGGAATTTTGTAATATGCAGATTTGTTGACCGTTTGATAAAAAAAGGCTGAAAAATATTGAATTTTAAAAATTTTTGCAGACTATTTTGATCCTTGAAAATGACCTCAATACCCTTGAAAAGTCCTTGAAAAACCCTTGAATTTTGTGTCAAAAAATAGTGGGAACCCTGCCATGGGCTCCCATAACATGGGATTTGATTTCAAGTCTGACGCTTATCTACTTTCTTTTTAACGAAATCCGGCCATTTCTATGTAATAATAATAATAATAAATAATAATAATAAATTCCTTTATTTCAACAGGATAGCATATTTAGTTGACAAACTAGTTTACAATATGGTCCTGCATTATGTACATATTTACAACATTTAGCTCATTTAGCTCTACAAAATTCTCCATAGGGTCGAAGTTGTCAGATGACCCCTTATAGGGGTTACGGTCCCTGAAATATTGTTTTTTTTCATGTTTTTGGCCTATGGAATGATAACTATTGCAGATAGAGCGAAGCTGTTGCTTGCTTAAATGTTCAGCTCATTTAGCTGTACAAAAGTCTCTATAGGGTTGAAGTTGTCAGATGACCCCTTACAGGGGTTACGGCCCCTAAAATGATGTTTTTTTCTTATTTTTGGCCTATAGAAAGAAAACTATAGCAGATAGAGAAAAGCTGTTGCTTGCTTAAATGTTCAGTTTATTTAGCTCCACTAAAGTCTCAATAGGATCGAAGGTGTCAGATGACCTTAATAGGGGTTACAGCCCCTAAAATAACCTTTTTCATGTTTTTGGCCTGTAGAATGAAAACTATAGCAGATAGAGAGAAGCTGTTGCTTGCTTAAATGTTCAGTTTATTTAGCTCTACCAAAGTCTCAATTGAATCGAAGTTGTCAGATGACCCTTAATAGGGGTTACGGCCCCTAAAATAACCTATTTCATGTTTTTGACCTTTATAATGAAAACAATAGCAGAAAGAGAAAATATGTTGCTTGCTCCAATGTTCACGCATAAAGCTCTACAAAAGTCTCCATAGGGTCGAAGTTGTCAGATGACTCCTTATAGGGGTTATGGCCCCTAAAATAACGGTTTTTCATGTTTTTGGTTTATAGAATGAAAACTATAGTAGATAAAGAAAAACTGTTGCTTGCTTAAATGTTCAGATCATTTAGCTCTACAAAATATAGGGTTTACATCAAGACCAGGTGAGCGATTTAGGCTCCTGGGAGCCTCTTGTTTTGTTAGTATTTTTTTAGACATTATCCCTTTTTGTTTATCAAAAACAACAATCAACACCAATCAATTTATGTTTCTCGTTCCCATATTGCCGTGTGGAGCTAGTATAACTGTTCCCCATGTTTAAGATGAATACTCTTAATTTTTTTTTTAAGATATGGTGTACTTGTACATGAGATTTACACTTTGTTTTTAACCCTTATCTAAATTTATGTAAATTCTAAAACCTAAGGTTCAACTCCCTCCATCGTAGTTTTGTCCTTAGCTGTATTCGTTTGAATTTCGTTTGGTTTTATACATTTTTAACATCTTTTGAAATTGTGGATTTCCTATGTTTGGGTTCTAGTGCTGCTGATGAGGAATATGAATTTCCAGAATGGCCATACAGCTCATAAAATTTCATGTGAGCTTATACCATCACTTGGCGTCCGTCGTCGTCGTCGTCTGTTAACAATTTTTCAAACGTTAACTTGTCCGACACCATAAGTCAAATTGCAACCAAACTTAGTACAGTTGTTTAGTAGCGTTATGTGTACAAAATTGTCGTTCGAATTTTTGATTCGTAAAAAAACATGGCTAAAAATAAAACATAGGGGTCAAATTACAGTTTTTTGCAAATAACTAAAAAACGGTTACTGATATCAAAATTCTGGAACCGGTAAAAGTAATCAACACGTCAAAATCTACCAGCCCTGAAATTTTCAAGAAAATCCAATATCCCATGTAGGAGTTATTGCCTTTTTTCCGAATTTTTTGCAAAATTTGCACATGTTAAGCTCAATATCTTGAAAACTATTTAAGTTATTGAAGAAATTTATTGTATTTTGATCTACAAAAAAATGTAATTGGGTCAATGCTGTCAGACTGTTCCTTTTAGGAGTTATCTCCCTTAGAACGTCAAAATTGACCATTTTTACAGCATTTCATCATTACAATAAATCGTATTTGTCTAACACCATACATCCAATTACATTCAAACTTGGTACAGTTGTTTATTAGCATGAGTGCTACAAAACTGTCGTTTGGATTTTTGATTCTTAAAAAAATATGGCCGCCATGGCTAAAAATAGAACATAGGGGTAAACTCTAGTTTTTGCAAATAACTCAAAAAAGGTTACAGATATCAAAATTGTGATGAGAGCAAATATAATCAGCACATCAAGATCTATCAGCCCTGCAATTCTGAAGAAAATCCAATTACCTATGTAGGAGTTATTGCCTTTTTTCTGATTTTTTTTCCAAACTTTGCACTTTTTAAGCTCAATATCTTAAAAACTAATAAAGTTATTTAAAAAATTGATATTGCATTTTGTTTAACATGTCAAGATCTTCAAAAAATGTAGACGGTCAATTCTGTAGGACTGTTCCTTTCAGGATTTTTTTTTTCCTTAAAACGTCAAAATTGACCATTTTCATATATGTTCAATTCAAAGTTAACACAATATGTTCTTTCAAATTGGCAGTGTTGCAACACATCTATAGAATATTATGCAGCATTCGGTTAAACCTTTTACTTTATGACTCTTTCAATGTCAATATATAGGCTTATTATTAAGGGAGCGATTCAGGCTCCTGGGAGCTTCTTGTTTATTTCTTTTTTAATTAATTTATTAAAAGGGACCTTTGATTTAAACAAGAAATCTGTGAGCCAATGCTCACTAGTGATACCCCCGCTTTCACAACTATCCCATGTGTTAAATATAAAAGTACAGCAAACAGGTATTACTAGTAAATGTTTGATGGACTCAAAAATGTATCCCACAATACATCATGTCCATCATTTCTAGCTTGTTACCAACAAGTAATAATTGTAACAATGAAACTTACTAAGTCTTCCCTATCATGACTCCCATGGAATCCTTCCTCTCTATGGTACCAAATGTTTCGTCTTTTAATAAGGACATAGAATATATGGTTATTGGGGGATCTCAATGGTTTTCATATTAAGTATTTTGTGATTTTATGGGGGTGGAGCATGACCTCCTCAGTCCCCTCTATAGTACAAAATGACCTGTCTTACCATAAGGACTAAGAATATATGTGGTTATAGGGCGGTATCTCAATGGTTTTCAAGAGATTTTAGTACTTTGTCATTTTATGGGGTAGGGCATGACCCCCCTCCCCCCCGATCCCTCTCAGGTATGAAATGCTTCGTCTTATCGTAAGGACTAAGAATCTATGTATGGTTATATGGTGGGGATCTCAATGGTTTTCAAGATATTAAGTATTTTGTCATTTAAGGGGGGTAGGGCGTGGCCCCCTCAGACCTTTTTTATGGTACCAAATGCTTCGTCTTACAATAAGGACTTAGAATATATATATTGTTATAGGATGGGGATCTCAATGGTTTTTGAGATAAATAAAAAAAATATCAATTTTTGGGATAATTGGAGGGGCGTGACACGGACCCTGGAGGGCCCTACACTTAAAAAATGCTTAGGAGCCATAACTCATAGGGTTCTATCATTGTGCAAAATTTGAACAAAATCCGTCAAGTATAACATGTATATAGTATAAAAGTGCCCCAAAACGGGACGGAACTACGGAACCTCGGAAGGACAGAACCTCGGACGGAGGGAACCTCGAAACTACGGGCGGACACAGGTAAAACAGTATACCCCCTTCTTCTTTGAAGCACGGATATAAAAAAGTATTATACCAAATTTTTCAGTCAATGATGTATATAAAATTTGTTGTGACACGATTTCTTAGACGATAAAGAGATGTGGAATAAGTGTACGCGACACAACCAACATTAAAGAAACGGCAATTTAAAAAATCAAAATGGAAAACAGCCAGCAGTCTTCAACATGACCAGAGGTCACTGCTCGCCGTCTTGCATTGGCCCAAGACTAAAAATACAATACATAAGATTCAAACAAATCCCTAGAATACCAAAGAAAGACCCATTTCTGGACATAAAACAAAAAAACAGATAGTAGACAAGGACAAACAAAAGCTTTGACAAGGATTCCTGGCTTAGGACAGGCACATATAAAATGTGGCGGGGTTAAACTAGTTTTTTTGGCCCAACCTTCCCCCTATTGTTTATCTTGTACAAAGCACAAAAATAACACACTTTAAAAATCAAATCGATAAAAGTTCAATTCACCAAGAGAGAACCTGAGACAAGAGTACTATACG
Organism: Arcuatula senhousia; assembly: GCA_963971305.1. Taxonomy (NCBI): domain Eukaryota; kingdom Metazoa; phylum Mollusca; class Bivalvia; order Mytilida; family Mytilidae; genus Arcuatula; species Arcuatula senhousia. The sequence goes on from OZ020304.1 coordinate 56,879,577, forward strand.
AGAACAACGAAACGTAAAGGAACTCCCTTGAGAACCCTCGCAGTTACTGACAGCTAGCTAAGAAGCATTTATCGATTGATGTAAAAAAATCAAACATATCGATTCTAAATCCAACATAACACTTCAAACAACAAATGATTTAGTATTATATCATCATACAAAACCGACATATTTGATCGCTGTAATGCTTCGAAACAATACAATAGTCAAAAAGTAAAAGATTAATGTTTTAGAGTTACTATCAAATTATCAATATTTCTACCAAAAAAACACCAAATTTAAAGATTTTACTATAACTCCCAATTTGTATCCTTTCTTTATTAAGTTTTTAAGCCAAATTACCATGTCAAGAGGATAGTTTTTGAATTTACGTGCCTTATAAACTACATTTCCATAAAATTCGGGATGTGATATTCCTTTTACAATAAAAAAACGACGTGTACAGTTAAATTTTTCAATAAGATACCCATATTTATGAACGAATTTAGTAAAAGATTTAACTAATTTGTGGTATCGATTTTTTTTGCCCTCTTTGTTCCGGTTTGAACCCATTATCTTGGACAATCATTGTTCTTGTTTAAAAGTGCAAGTTGTTTTTATTAAAAATGTACTGGTGTAAATGTTGGTTGCTCACCGGGAAGTGCATGGATTTCTAAACTAAACACAATTATATGAAGATCTGGAACGTTAAAAACAATTTATATCAAATATACTTATCTATACTAGATTTTTTTTTAACAAAGCTCGTTGGAGATCGAAATAACTTCAATAGAAATTAATACACTTTACCAATATTTTCTTTGATTTAATTGCATCTAAGAGCAGAAGACGGAAACTTTGTTCCAATGTCGTCATGTTTTAATAAAAACTTTCAGAAACTACAATAGCTTAGTTTTAAGCGTTATAACAATTTTAATTTGACACTGTAACTTTTTTCTTGTATAGTCAAATAATGCGTTTTCGGAATATTTACAAACGTTTTAAATATACTGACGTAAATCCTAAACTGACAGTACTGATTTGTGATTTGATGTTTAAGTAAAACATTATTTATTTGCACTGAAAGATGAAAAGTTTGCCAATGGTTATATCGAAAGTCTTAAATCCAAGAAAATATTGCATGCACTGTCGTATATATAGACACAAACTCAGCACAAAAACAAACCACACAACTTAATTACAAAAAATCTGCCAAAGTAAAAACAATGGACGGATTCGTTAAACAGGAAGTAGGTGAGCGACAGACCTGAAATCGAATTTACGTTATGGGACCCAACCACGATGCTGTGATAAGTATATAGTTGCCGAGAAAACTGTATTAAGCCCGCCCGTGAAATCCGGCCAAAAACACATATTATCACCAAACCACTCAGCAACGTGAACCCAAGTCAAAACGAAAGTGAACTCAGAAGTTCCGGAAAAACAGTTACGGAAGTGTAAGCAGTTCCTGTTTGCTTCAGCACATGGCATTAAAAACGTGGACATACAAAATTATTACAAAGTAAACAAGGCGCTCTGCTATAATACTAAAATAATTTTCTGGGAAATGTAATTCTTATCCAAAATCAAGCTATAAAGTTGTTGTATTGATATTTTCATTTTGATGATCTTTTAGGAAGGAATGCACAGTAACAATGTATTGTGCATTTCGTTTCAACATGAAGAGAACAAAACTAAATGAATCGTTCATCTATATTTCAGAGGAAACATTTTAGAACAATTTTGACCGAAAACAAAGCTTAATTTCAGACCAAATTGTTTCAGTTTGATTGCTTTATCTTTTTTTATTAATTTACAAGACCGTTTTGTTGAACCCATAGATTTATCCCTCATCCTCAACATCCGAGTACACTTGATTCGCTTTCTTTAACACCATGTTTGGAAGACAGTGTATTACAATTCATGATTACAACTCCCTAAAATCTGCTCAAATCAACAATTAATAAAACATACATCAACGGATAATACCACCGGTTCAAGACTAAAGGGCTACAATAGGAATGCGTTTCGAAAGTTTAATAATACATGTATCTATTTAAACATATATGCACTCAAATGATTTTGGTTTATTAAACTTAATGAAAAAATGAAATAAGATTGTAAATTGTAATGTCTCTCGATTTGCTGATATAACTGTTCTCAGGCAGTTTGCTGTGACAATCAATAGAGGCTTTCAAGAAGACGACCGTCGGAGACAATGATGTGCTAAAACACCGAGAGATTCCTAACGGATTAACAATAGGATGGACATCTACGTGTCACATGATATAACAGAAAGGTCTATAATTCCAATTGTTAACTGATTAATATGACAGGTAACACTGTTAGATGCTGCATGTTCTGGGACTACAGGTGAGAAATGTCATATGCAAGGGAGATAATTGTCACACAATACGAGAGTCTCCTACAGGATTGACAGTTTTAATGAGGCGCGAAGTGAAAATCAGCATAATACATGTACATCATTTCTTCTTCTGTCAATTAAAAAGTGTCAAAACTACCTGGAATTTTCATGTTGGGCGATATTTGATACATCCTAATTCCCTGTAAAAGTGAAATGAAATCTTATGTTTTCTAGAAGCATAAAAGTTTCATGCTTCTCAAAAGTAGCTCATGATCAATGTTGATATATTCTTTGCTTTCGTCTACAATCCTCGCATTTACATATATAATATATAATTCCTCCTTACTTTTCTAAGAATTGTATGCATTTTAAAGCATATTGTTTAAATTGTATTCTAAGCATTTTTATTCATTTCAGAGGCATAATATCCCGGGTAATTTGTAGATTTTTCTCAAAATATAACTGCCAATATTCAAAAGGACGACTAATGTAATCATCAATCGATTATTAATAAAACTGAATAAAAATAATCAAATAAGGCGCTCATTAAAGTCCGGCAGTCGGACTATGCAACACAGACAGCTTCTTAAAGAAACAAATGAAAACAAATTAAATTAAACAAATAATAAAATAATTTTGAAATTATAAGGGAATTTTCCTTTTCTTGTCTGGGTCGAGAAAAACTTTGTGCTTTCCTTTGAAATAACGAATAATAAAAATATTTAAAATTATTAATTTGCTTTTCAAATACCGTTAATTAACTATTTAGTAAGTGATATAATATTAACGGGCCATATAATCACTTGAATGATTTTTTTATATACTAACGACATTTCTCATGAAAGTTTTTAGCAGTTTGGTACGAATTTTCACACTTTATTTTATTGTTATCCTAGACGAACACTATATCAATTGATAATCTATTTCATTGTGGTGTGTATTCTAACATATGTATTTATCTAACCAGATAGGTTATTTGTGGTTACCTCGATTTGAATTGTGACGAATTGATACATGCTGTACTTCTTACAAAATATTCTGATGACATTTTTTAAGTAAAAAATTCTCCATTTTTTCTTATTTGTAAACTTTCTTTTCAAAACAAACTTGCTTTGTGAAAAAAAAAAGATTAAGAAAATACATGTTTAGGATGACTCATTTTAAAGATTGCTCGCAGTTAGTAAAAAGGGGTTCTTTATCCGTTTAAAATATTAACTAATTTACACGGGCTTTGTGTCAAAAATTCTTTCCATCCCAGATATATGACAGAATTTAAGTTTAATTCACAACTTACAATTGTATTTAAGTTCTCCAAGTATTTTCAAATTTGTTATGTAAATAAAAGTTTACAAAGAAGTGCCTTCTCATAATTATCCCAAAGAATAATATGAACAATAAAATATTGGCGTCAAAATTTAAAACTTAAACGGTTTGTTGTATTTATCTCAACAGCGAAATTCTTTCCAATGATTCTAGATTCAGCAGGGAAATAAAAAAATTTATGAGAATTGTGGGCCACCTGTAGTGATACTCAAGATTGTACATAATCCTATTCTTCTAATATTTTGTTAATAATCTCGGTACACGTAAATCCGCATTTGTTAAAACCCATTAAAAGAGATGAAAATAATGTAAAATTCATCTAATAAAGATTATTGCTCTCCTCGACCAATCGGATCATCAATATGTAAATAATCACCAAGTCTCCGCCCACTGATTGGCACTGTCTTCATAGATTTTTTTCTGAATTATAATATCGGCCAATCATTTTGCAACTGTTTTAAAACTTTGATTGCTCGATATATTTGATCAAAGTATATTAATATTCGAAACCCCTCCCTATCATTTATGATATATCAATGTTTACTTGCGATGAAAATATCATAATATTAGATTTTTACAATCGTTTTCCAAGTATTATCTGTGCATTATATATTTGTTGGATTGTGGCGAAAATTGATGAAAACAAAATTGTATTTTGAAACATTTAGTGGTAGCAGAACTTTTTGAAAGCATGTTTGCTTTACCAACTTTACATTTTACACCACAGCAAGTTGCACAAGTTTGTGAGACTTTAGAAGAAAGTGGAGACATTGAGAGACTTGGGCGATTCCTCTGGTCCCTGCCCGTCAATCCGTCAGCATGTGAAGCCCTGAACAAACATGAGTCCGTATTGCGAGCACGATCTCTGGTTTCATTTCATACGGGAAATTTTAGAGACTTATATCATATTCTTGAGCATCATAAATTCACGAAAGAATCGCATGCTAAGTTACAAGCAATGTGGCTTGAAGCCCATTACCAAGAAGCCGAAAAACTTCGCGGCCGGCCTTTGGGTCCAGTAGACAAGTACAGGGTCAGGAAGAAGTTTCCCCTGCCAAGGACGATTTGGGACGGCGAGCAGAAAACACATTGTTTCAAAGAGAGAACACGGAACTTGCTTCGAGAATGGTATCTTCAGGATCCATACCCAAACCCCACCAAAAAGAGAGAACTTGCCCAGGCCACTGGTCTTACACCGACACAAGTTGGAAACTGGTTTAAAAACAGAAGACAGAGGGACAGGGCCGCAGCTTCAAAAAATAGGTATGTCTTGTAAATGTACATATTTAATGTTAAAAGGCTTATTTTCCCGTATATATTAGTGAAGTTGAAATAAACTAGCATTTGACAATTGAAATAATGTCTTGCGCCCTAAAATATTTAATTTCTCTTTCTTTTAGAAGTTTGAATTAATCCTATATTCTAGCAGAATAAAAAATGCCACGCTACAGATAAAGGGTTTTGCTTATTTTAATTAATTCATGCCATAAAGCAACAAAGTCCTTATTTATTATTTAGATTTCATTTTGTTTTATTTCATTTCATTTAGCTTGTTTCAATTAAATATAAATAGTGTTTTTCATATTTTTTTAAACAAATATTGTCCTACGTTTGTATTTCTAAATATATAAATTGGAATTGCTTGTAATACAAGTCGAACATTTTCATGGAGCTTTCTTAAACACTTTTCATTAAGTATATTGAAAACCAGAGTGAAAACCAAATCATAACAAATTAATAGATTTTTTTAACTAAAATATTATGTTAATTCATAATGAATGATACTTCCGAATATTAAAACTATAGATACAACCTATTTTTTTTTTAAAGAAACAACTGCCGGAAACTTTCAACGGATTATTTTAATTTTTTCTGCATGCTTACATATTATACAAATTGAAAATCGATCTTGAGAAAAAATGCAAACAAACTTTACAGATAAAATTCATATTTACTTACAAAAACAGAGAAGAGCAATGCAATGGTATCCCCTTATTTGAAAGTCCTTGTATTAATCCAACATATTTTATGTAAAAAAAATGTCTAATTTCAACTGAAATGATTTTAAAAAGGGATCCTATATATGAGCGCTAACCTTGAGTAATACTCTAAATGATTAGAAGCAAAACTTTTGAAAATATATAGTTTGCTCTCTACATGGGTTTTTAAACATAAAACCTTACTTTATTACAGAAGTACGACGTTTATATTGATTTCAAATAACAAACTTCTTAAAAATGTTAAATAAATACAGTTTTCGATGTAGGAAAAAACTAAATACATTTATCTATCCAAGAATGCTTCTTTTCTATCAAAATGCATGTATATCTATTAATTTGATTTTATCAAATATAAATTTAAACAATAGCTTAAGGAAAACAAACAATTTTAGATGATATCTTTAAGGAGGTGTTAAGTCATAATTAAGTTGTTAATGTAACATTATTTTTCTTACCGGAGGTGCAACAACTTTAAAATGTTTACAAAGTTTTCTTTTCGAAGATCAAAGAGAACACGATTGATTTCATGTATAGACATTTATGTTATCTACATCTCAATTAAAGGAATATTGTATCTCAATTTGTATCTAAATATTTCAATATGCGTTACATGTACCTTCAGAAATTTGACTTGAACATTTTTACTGATATCCAGAAAACAGTGCCAGAAAATAAAACTCGCCGAGAAAAAAATACCTTAGAAAAATGGGAGAATTCACAACATAGTTTTACAAAAAGAGAAAATAGATTTAGATTAATAAGAGATTGTTTTCTGTGCTCTTATATTTAATTATATTATATATATTTTTCCGTTGTATAATAATGGAACAAGATGCTTCTTCATTTTTTAAAAATTCCAATGGCTTCAAGATTCAAATGGTAAGCCTTCAACCAAGATTAAACGGGTAAATTTCTCTGTTTTACAAATTTAGAAAATGTCTATTTAAAACTTAAGATATAAAGCCAATTTATTATAAAATGAAACATCGAGCCAACTTTCTATGTAAATAAAGGATATTTAGCCTTTTATTGAAAGTTATTTATCTATAAAGAGATTGACACTCCACAAATTCACTTAAGGATTTGTAAATTTGTCGCCGATTATTGTGAGTAAACAGCTCGAAAGAAGGAAATTAAATATCAATAGAGCACGAGACGAAAATTACAACAAAATTTATTTTATGGATGTATTCTAGTAGACGGCTACTGAAAAGATTTTCCGTTTAAATTATTTATATTTATTTAAATTTGTGACTTGGGTTTGTTCTAGACCAATATTTTGATGAACAACATAACTAAATTGAATAAAGATAGTCAACACTTCAACATTGAGCCGTTTTTCGTTGCTTCATTAGAGAGTTAAGCTTTCACGGCCTAAGGGAACTCGGAACTAAGTTACAATTATACGATGAAAGGTTAAAGACGTTTTGTCAATGTATTTTGTGTATTAGTAAAGATATATATAATGGGTTAAGTGGTTATCAATGACCAGACATGTCCCAGCAAAGTAGACCAGCCCACAGATACTCCTATCTAATTAGTTGTTTCATTAACATCTTAAACATACTTTATTTAGAAACCTTTTCAATACAAGATGTATTTTACGCCAAAATTAGCTTTTCAATCTCTTTTGCCGTATACTTATCTCACGTCTTGATTTCAAGAGGGCTATTAAACTTTTTCTTGCTTGTTTGTTCGGTTAAAATATGACCGAATGATTTTACTTGCTAAAATAGTAAAAAAAAATCATGGTAAGAGAAACTAGACTTATGCCAAATATATTTCTATAAAATCATCAGAAAGTTTTTATTACTTTTCGAAAATGAAATTTTGACAGAAGTGTGAAAAATGAAAGTATTGTTTAAAATCTCCCCCGTACATCTGATTTGATAAATATATCCAATATTCGGATGACACTGATAAGTCACCCGTATTAACATTGAAATATTCAAATGATGCACGTTCTCTTGTCAAGTTTTAATTGGTTTCAATGAAGATAAAGAGATCGTTTTTGGTCATTTATACACAGAATAAATATATATGAGAATACATTCTTACTAAGTTAAGAAATGCCTACTGTTTCAGTCACGTAAAACTCTTACTAGCCAAAACTGAATCATTTATATCTTAGATCGGCTAACTAATATCAATGCTAACTCGAAAGATACAATTCATCAATTGATCCACTAATACATTCAATATCATTGTTATTTATTTGATAAAAAGCTCAATTTTCTTTTGTTTGAATGTTTACATCTCGCACCTGTAGTGGTGGGGATTTACTAAGTACATTCCGACGTTTCCGTATACGGGTTACTATCATTAAGAGGAACACTCGTTATGTAAGGGGCCCATCACCACTTAGCCGAAAGTTTGACACGAAACCCCAATCAGATCGGCTTTAACGTGTAAACTCCATTCACTAAGTAGATATGATATAGTTCTCAAATCTCTTAAGCTGTTTATCAAAGAAAATCGGATAATCGTTATCCGAAGGTTTTGTTTTATTTAATATTACACTAAATTTACAAATTTCTGATTGTCTGATAAAAAGAATTATTGTGATAAAATATGAAGCTCATGTTGAAGAAAGATTTCAAGTCTTAAGAAACTTTAAATTTTGGAAACTGACAAGGTTATAATTTAGTTCTAATCACAATTGATATTACCTACTCCAAGATTCTTTTTTCAGTTTTTTTATTTTCATAATATATTTCATTAAAAAACCAGTCGTGACAACTGCATTTTAAATATATTACATTCTTATACTGAGATGAGAAAACCGAAACAGTTCTTATTATTAAATATTATTAAAAGTTCTCAGGTTTTTAATATGTTTATTGATATTTAACTTTCATATTGTCTGCATTAACAGAGAAATGACGTTTCAATTGAATAGACAAATCTTTTTATTTACGAGATATCCCCCTCTGCTATCAGTTTTAAATGAATATCTTATTACTTGTAATTAGAAACATTAGACTTAAGAATTAGTGTACATAGCCTTGAGTCTTTCCGGCGAAGATTTGCATTTTTAAATTGAGTATAATTCTAAGAGGTTGAGGAAGGAAATACAGAAAATATTAGATTCATTAAGCCAATATTGACCTGCCAATAGAGTATTTCGTCTTTATTTTTTCTTGTTTTCTCCTAATCTGTAAACGTTTTGAATAAATAGCAAAAAATCACACAGATTCACTGACAAGTTAAATATCACCAATATTAGATTTTTAAGTATATGATTTCGTTTAAAATTTTTTTCAAATACTTTATTTATATATAAGAAACATATTATTAAAAGGGAGTTGCATTTTACTACTTACATTTCGATGTTCATACATTTTGCATTTATAAGGATGCATATATTGCTAAACATTTTGAAAATTCAACTTTTTTTTATCATTTTAAACATTTTAAACATGTAGTTTGATACTTGACTTACAATATTGCAAGTGACAACAAATTTAAAATAAACACACAACATTACATATATAGCTTTCAAAAAGTTACAAAACACCCAATAAATGAAGCATCTTAATTCATGCACATTTGCTTGCAAAACTAAATAAATATACGGGCATGAACCCAAATTTTCGTAAGCCATATTTTAAAATTATAAAACAAATTTGAAAAAGTATTAACTTAGGAACAAAGATTTCTTTTTGCAAATAATAATGATAAAAATTCCATAGATAAAATTCCGATATTTGTAATACATTTAATGCTAATTCAAAATAGAACATTTCATTTTTAGTGAATTTGCTTTGGTTGTGTTGTTCTGTGTCTTTTTCATGGTGTTGTTTTCCGTCACCTTTAGTTTTTCGACTTTTGGAATGAAATGCCCCATTAGTATTTTTACTCACGGCAAGGCTAAATCTTTTTTTTAAGTCCTCCTGATATGAACGTTGTATATCGTGCATACGTATTTTCATATCCTCATTACTACATGTTAGAAACACATACATGCATGTATATGGTTTATTTATTAACATTAAGTATATTTGTACTGTATAATTTTTCATTCATTTCAAAGTATAAGGCATAGATGCAATATTTCATTCCCTCTTTGGTCATAGATTTTTTATACATAAAAAAACGTGTAAAGTTATACTTTTTGAAATCAGAAAAAAAATACTTGCAGAACTTTCTCCATATTTTATAAAGCCTCTGTGTTTTAAGAATTTTTTTGTCTTCAATACTTTAGATTTGTTTGAGATAATAAAAAAAAGACTAGTCACAGACCTGCACATTATAAATAAAACATTGAATTAAAAAAAAACCAATACAAATAAATTAGTATATAATTTTTATTGAAAAGACTCTTCAAAACTCCTATGTACATGCACAAAAATAATATGCCTTTAAAATAGTAATTTACTTAATTATATTATGGTTTTATTTAAAACTAATAGCTTGTTCAATGCTATTCGAAATTTACAATCATACACTGCTTTTCTGCTTTAATCATAATTTCTGTAGTTCTTTCGTTGTTCTGTCTTTTCCCCGGTCCTGTCCATGATGGTTTTTGAAGGTTTATTTCTTTGATAGATTAGAATGCCACCCTATAGTATAGTATTGTTAGTGTTTTAAGAAATAAAAACTCACAATAAAAAGAATATCGTTACTTATAATAGAATTATTTTTATTTTTAGACATCAACACCACAGCGGAGACAAAATCAACCGCTTACACAGTTCCTCGCCAACCGACGGCTCAATGGTATCGTTCGACGAAGATGAAAAAATAGATATTTTAAACGATGATGATGACGATGACATTGATTTAGATGATTATGGAAGCAGTTCGCCAATTTCTCCTCATGAACAATCTGCCGATTTAAGTGTTAGTCCGACGTAATAAGATACAGATACATGTAAAATTTTGCGCATCGTAAACATAATCTGTCAAAACAGTTCTTGCCACCAGAGGGGGTTATAGTCAACGGAAGTTAGGATTAGTGTCAAAAGCTGTTTGTTTTTTCTTTCCCACTGATTCTTAACTTTACAGAAAGATATATACTCTTAAGCTATATCTATTTTCTGGACAATCTGTTACTTCTTACCAGAAATTCATCTATCAGCTCCGTTTTCCACTCACTTTCAAATCGCTACACGTTTGTCACTGTAAGTGCTATGAGCTTTGTGTACTGTAGACATATGTTGGAATCCAGATAGAACAATATATGTACATATTTTTTCGTTATAGTGAATGCATTTTACATTTCTCATTACTTAAGAGAAAGACGAAGATGTTTGTTTATTTAATTGATAAAAAATGTTGTTATATATATATGGTTAATAAAGTTAAAAATTTCAACACTTGTTTTGAGCTGCTTTATTGTAAACGCAATATATCGGCATATTATGGACAGATAAAAATGTTGAGAAAAAAATAAACATTCGAAATGTAAAAAATAAAAAATTTTTTTTTTTGTACCAAACTACAAAAAAAAAAAAAAACCGACAACAACAAAAACCCCAAAACAACCAAGGATATATTACGTTGACATGAAACTATTCTTTTCTCGAAACAGTAACCAAAGAAAAAAATGCTTCATATATACTATATAACTATGATACTTATTTGACTTCGCGTTGTTGATATTGCTTTTTCGGTTGTTGTTGTTGTTGTGTGTTTTTATGTTGCCTGTCTCTTCGTGCTGTTCTCGTTCGTATTTATTGATTTGACCTTGGCCTTTTGGTTTTGGACCTTTGACATTTAAATGACCCATTGGTCCCTCACTTGGCAAAGAAGTATATTTCATGTGAGTTTTATTTTCGTGACTTTGTGACTTTGTGGCTGCATGGCTGTTTTCCATTATATCTTTTTAAGTTTTCGTTGGTTTATGGCATATTCAACATATTTGTTTCCGATCTTAAAAAAATGCTAAACCTTTGTTCTGTTTTGTATGGATATATTGAAAGCGGCAATCGCTTTCAATTTTGCAATAACCCTTAAAAGGTTTTAACATGCATCATTTTACTAATATTTGCACAGCATTTCCATGCCAATGGCTAGTTATATCTTCTCACTATATGATTGCCGTGTCAAATACATTTATTGCACAACAAATGTATATCTACTTAAATGGTTCAGTTTTCTTTTCTGGCAACTATATGTATCAGCTTTTTGTTCTTGCTAAATTTGTTTGGAAAAAAACGCGAAGCTAGATGTTGCACTACTTTCGGCGATGTGCTGGTATTTTGTTTGTTCTGAAGGTTTCCCTGTGACTATAGAATGGTTTTCATGCTTTCATGTACTTTCAAATATTTATGTGATTGATTTGTGTTGTATATTTAAATATGCAATGTATTTCCTTTATAAGTAACTGTTGAAGTGAATTTAAACTGACTATATAGACTTTATATTTTGTGAACAATAATTTATCTTCAACTTTCTTATGGAACTTAGAAAAAACTGTTATACACCAAAAAGAATTAAATATTACATTTGCAACAAAAATATGCCTAACCATTGCTGCAAAATTGAAAGCGTGGTTGATTTCAATATATCCACACAAAACAGAAAACAGGTTGTCCATTTAAAATAGAAAGCATTACTTTAAAGTTTTAGAGCACCACGTGTTGGAACTATATTAGGATAAAGAAAATTAGCATTAAGTTGTAACAACTATATACTCTTTAATCTCCACGGATAATTAAGTGACTTCTGTGGTCGTTCGACATGAATCGGTATACTAGTGCATCATACTAACAACAAAACATTAAAATATATAGTAACTATATGTATAAATACTGCTTCCAGTCGTCATAATTGACCTTCTATAGAACAATGAGCTCGAAACTGAATCGACAGCTTTTGCATCTTCAAAGTGTTCGTATAACATGCCACTCCATTGCAATCCTATTTTCTACTTCTGAATGTAACAACGTTTTATCGTTTTCGTTAAAGAATATTTTGTGCCCAATTTTGTTTTAACCCACAAATAGTAATAATCGTTTTCATATTACATGAATTTTGACTTGCAGTTAGCAAGTTGGCCCCCTTTTTTATCAATTTATTTTCGAGAATCCTTGATTAGAAACTATCCATATAGTTTTTACAGAATAAAATCGCCGACTTTCGTGGATTAACGACGCATGAAATGACCAATTATCATTTAAATATTACTACAAAATTGTCCTTTTTAACAAAAATAAATTGCAATTGAAGAAATCTTCTCGGTCAGTTAGTTGACAAGAATGAAATCAGCGGGAGCCTCGTAATGAGAACTTCCCCTACAATTTCCTTTATGCCAGGTGTATAGATCTTTTGTGAACTTCAGCAAATTAATTTACTATCTTTATTCAGATGTCAATAAACACATATTTGATTCTGCGCTGTGGTGCGAATGGTGCCTGCTGGGATATCTTTCAAGCAACTCAATTGACCAACTGATCTGTTTGTTAAAATGGTGACAATCAAAATGTACTTAAGTAAATTAGCTTACAAATGGGAGCACAATAGTGTCTATCACATCCGAATATACGTTCTATTGTGTTAAATCGTTATACTCATTAGAATACACTGGCTCGCCGTTAAATAAAATGTAATAAGTATGGGAGAAAATTTAAACGATATATTTTTACAAACGTACTGCTAAAAAATCTCTATAAGTCGCTCCATAAGGAATTTTCCGTTCGGATTTATTTTGTGTTTTGTGTTTCTTTGTGCTGTTCTTGTTCGTGTTTACCGGTTTTGTCGTTGCCCTTTCGGACTTTTGACACTCGAATGTGCCTCTTTGCTTCTTTCAAATAGGAGATGTACATCTACATTTTGTCACGATAGTGTGAAAGTTTCAGGAACATCGTTCGAGTGGTTACGAATAGGTACCCTGAAGTGTAAGGACGGACACCCCATCAAAATATAGACCCTATATACCCCACTTTTCAAAGTGCTTTAAAAAGACACAAAACTTAAACAGTCACGATCTGTAAAGCACAAAATCGCATTGTTTAACTGATTTTGCGTTATATGCATGTGCATTAAATTCTACATCTCGTTATTTGTTGGAAGTAAATAAGTATGAGAAAGATCCCACCGAAAGGCTCTATATCACACTGACACCTAACATAAATCGTTAACATATATTCAGTAATATTGATCAGGCCCTATTTACAACTTCACTTCATTTTTACTTCTACAGCAAATAATCACAATATAAGTCCCTTGCCATAGAGAAACAAAGAGCTTTTTTTTGCTTAATTAGGTAAGTTACTATGATCTTTAGTTTATTCAAAAATATCCATCCTTAAGATATGACTACGAGAACAATGGGATAATATGCTTACGTATAATCCTAGAAATATCACACCGATCTCTCATAAAGAAATATAAAGCAAAGAACGACAAAATCGGGAAGGCAGAAACATCTCTTTTTGAAAGTCATTAAAAGATTTTCAAGCATTCTGAAATTTGCATTGACTTTTTCTAATTTGTAACATTTAAAATCAGGAATCAGCGTGAATCAAGCTAAGAATGTTTTTGTAATTGTTTTGTCTTCTGGCAACCGTCTACAGACAAGAGACAAGAATAAACTATTTATTTTATGCTTTACACGACAGACTGAACAAAACCATTGATCTTTATAAACACGTATCAACCACCAACACTTCATATTTGTCGGTCGCTAGAATAATATCCTTAATATTTGTCTTGGAATATGGAAATTACTCGTTTGATGGCTGTTGAAAGCGAGGAGAAGTTTAAGCCCCGAGGTGCGCCATCTGACGCAAGAAATCAACAACACTAATGAAATAGGCACCCGTATATTATTGAGGAGATACTCTTGTTTAGAGTGTCATGATGAATAACAATTAGTATTCGTTTTTATGCTTTTTTTTCATTTTGTGATTGTACATTTGGGGGGGGGGGCAATGGATAAACAAAAGTACAGAACACAACGTATTTTTTCTGACCAAAAAGTAATAGTTTATTTATGTTTTGCCTGTAAGATATTCTAGGTTTCCGTATTGCTTGTTTAACGTGTTCTGACCCTTTTCCTGAGCACAATAAATCAAAAGAACTTAAAAATAAATTCAAACTTAACATATGCGTACAGCCTTGATGTACCATGAAAAAATTCGTGCAACAAACAAACAAACAAACAAAACAAAACATAAACAAGCCAACAACAACACTAGGCGTTTTTTCTCCTTTTTTTTTTTAGAAACAACCAAAGTTTTAAAAAAGTTCAATATTGTATTTGCTCATTGGGTTTTTGCAGTGGTAATATTTCATCTGAATCCCAAACAACAAAATAGATCGAAGGAGAAATACCGTATATCGGGTTATTTTGGCGTGGTGGTTATTTTGGCTATGTTGGCGGACAAGAAAAAATTGCCAAAAGAAAGAACGCTATCTTTTTAATCGTGTTTAATGAAATGGTAAAAATAAAGAAAAACACCAAAATATAAAAAAAACCTGCATATCTAACAGCAAAAACACCAAAGTTTTTCATCCGCCAAAATAACCCGATATACGGTACTCTTATCAAATGGTTCTAAAAGAGAGCCACATTTTCCGTTTAATCAGTGAGTAAAAATTATAAGCGCTTTATGCGGATTTTGTCCGGTTTTGTACAGACTTCTTATAATAAATGTTTTATTTCTGTCAATATCAGTTGAAAAAGGAACAATTTTGATTTTATCAATTGAATAAAATGATAAAGTTGCTATAACAATTAAAAATTGAACATTCCTCTAATAAAATATTTTTTTCCTCACTTGAAATTCTTATAACCCTTCCCTTTGCAACTTGATTTTTGAAAGCGTGCTGGATCCACCAATATTTTGTGGTCCATTTGCAGGAATTATCAGCTGCCCTCCGGTATATAATCCACCTAATTGTAAATAGTCTGTAGAAGATTAGGTGTGATTAAAGAGAGAATAATGGGTATTTGATGCCAATTTTACCATGCAGTAATCGTGTGTTGTGGCCTAAAACCAAAGCTTAATGAACAATTGTTTATTAAGAGTCTTCAATTTTATCACTTTTTGCACATGATAAAATCGTGTTCATTTATTAAAGAAATATTTTGGATTAGTTGTAGAATATTTTCGATTAATTGAAATCACGACAAAAATAGAGTCATGTGCATATCAGCAACGTTTTCTTTTCTAAAGGAAAAGAAGAAAAATGTTATTATTTTTTAAACCCCATATACAAAGCAAATATAGGTTTTATTTTATGTAATTTATGAACAGAAAAAATCACGGTGCATAAACTTAAAAGACTCTCATACGACTTTTTGGCCAACGAAATTTTTCATTGCAATTGCGATTTGAAAATGCTAATTTGTAACATAATTATGATGAAGACCGGTTAGCCGAAAAGTCGAAAAGTTGTTTTTATTTTGTGAAATGTATATTTAATGTATTATCACGTGCAATCGTATAAATGGCGACTGGTTATGACACAAACAGATGGCTCTTGTTGGACTTAGTCGCAGAAAACTCAAATCCCTGCTGGGACAATTAGAACATTTATTAATTTATAATTTTATGGACACAAAGCATTGATCAGAACAATGGACAATTTAAGCTTTAATCTGCTCGTATCATGAATACACTGTTTGCAGATCATCAGAGCCACATAAAACGAAGAGGTTTGTTATTCTGTGAGGGCGGGTACTGGCTTAACAAACCCTGTTCTTCGTTTGGAATAATCCATTCAACGATTGCCGTCATAGCTGAATATTTCTATTGATCTATCGATTCCATGCGAGGTAAAGGCTAGCTGTAAAATGATATCAGATATTCATTACAAAAAATGTTTAATGACTTTATATTTTTACAAAATTTTGACATGGCATCAAAATAAAAGACCGATCTGGCGGTATTGGATTACTTTAAAAATCAATTTCTTATGTATTCATAGCCTAATTGAAGTGTTAAGATAAAGTTATTTACAAATCTTTCGATTCAAATTTTGCAATTATTGTATAAAAATGGGTATTTGTTATTAGATTCAAGTACACCTGAGTATAAAAAGTGATTCATACGTCTTGTAGTCTATTTAAAGCATTATTCATAGTTCAAAAATCGTTAAGGAGGGAAAATTTATAACAACATCTATCCATATAAGTGCTATTAAGAATAAGATAAAAGTATTTACTTGTTATGTACCTCGATTTGACACTTAAATTATAGTTATCAATTCAGAATTTGAAATTATTCATACTTATAATTATCAAGTCCTTTTTGTAAAGTGTTCATTTTTGAGGGGATAGATGAAACTGTGATCAGAAAGAGCTTGCATAACACCAAAATAATACTCCTTTATATATTTACAGAAACGGCCCGGGCCGCTGTTTGTTCTAAATAACTAATTCGGGGATCCTTCTTTAAGAAATCTAAGGATGTTTTGTTTCTATCAGCAAGAATCAGTACCATTGTTATACGTTGAAGGTTCAGACATTCAGACCAAGCTATTTTGAAATCGCGCCTATTTTAATGAATTTTGAGTCATTAACATTTTTATCACAATATATTATCATTTGTATATTTATCAAATAAAGTCTTTGAATCTAGATAAATACTTAAATACATTTGAAAATTAAAACTTGATTTTAACTTGTTTTCCCTGTTTGATAGCTTTGTCACCTTTATTTGTAAGTTTATTGTATGTTGCAATATTGGCACTTACATTATGTTTCAAATCTCATCATGCATAACATTTAAGACAAGGGGGGTAAACTGTTATACTTGTATCCAAGTCAAGTCAAGTCAAGTAAACTTTATCTAAAGTCGGAACATTTTAACAATAAAACATAAGCTCTATTGAGCTTTTAAAACCGACATACATACATATAAAAAACAAAGCACATATACAGACATAGTACAAACATAAACATATAAATCATGCAGAACAAGTGCATAGAAGCCCCTATTCCGTAACACTTCTTATTTGGTCATAACTCAGTTATTATTACATACACTGCTAGGTTGGTAATACAATGTTTACTTGGTAAGTTTCATTTGATCGTGATGTATTGCAGGATATGACGTTTTTGGATGCATCGGACATCTACTTCCGGTTTGTCGATAGCCTTGTGTTTTACACTTGGCACGGTAACCTGTTATATAATTAGAATATGCGTTTATAAATTTGCTCACAAATTTTGAATTTATAGTCGTGATCCTCTTTCAGGTTAACATAATATGATAAAAACCAATCATTTAGTTATTCTTTTAGGGATTCATATCTCCTGATAAAAGTTTACACTGCATTAATTTCATAGAAATGGACTATGAGAATAGTACTAGTATACACAAATGTTCAATATAACAGGAACAAAGTAAACAGTATATACGCTTTCAAAAGCCTTACATGCACAGTTTTTTTTTATATAACCCATTCCAGTTTATAAGCGACGGGTCTATATGGTTTGTTTCGTGTGTCCATCACACTTTTACTATATCTGCTGCTTGATCCTTCTAATCGTCTTGATATTTTTTTTTCTCTAAAAAATATATATAATGTAAATATTCAATTCCTACTTTAGTTTTGATTTCATTTGATTTTTTATGGAAGGATGGGGTTCCATAATCATTCATTCATAGATCCTTGCATGATTTTGATGGTGGTTGGCATGGTGTATCTATAGATACCATTTTGGATTATATATACATTTCAGCAAGGGAGTTTTTTCTTGGACAATATAGATATGCACCGTTCACCTTTCTATTATCATTTTTTTCTATTTTCCAACTTTTTGGAGGTTTCATAGCCATTCATTGACTTTGTTACTAAACCCACTAGGGTTGCTATTCTCTTGCTTCATGCCTTGACGGATTTTTTTCAAACTTTCACAAAATCTCTGCGGCATGAATAATGTAGATGTGCACCTTTTAACTTTGATTTTCATGATTTCCAGAACCAGGGTATTTTTTTGTTAGCAGGTTTTCTAGTTTCAGAGGGAAATGCCTTAGGGTTACTTTCAATTACAATTGTTATTGTTCGAAGCATCAAATAATATATCATGGTAATAATTCGTTTTGTCTTTCGCTGAAAACGTTACATTAAATCAACCACTTTACTTATTTTATGAAAACTGCCGAGTAAACTTGAAAAGTGCTTTCTGTATACGAAGAAAATTTAAAGTGCATTGCTTGTATCGGAAAAACAAAATGGGTTTCCTCACGTTTTGAAAAAGCGGTACAAAAGACATTTTTACTGCTTAAATTGTTATGTTGAGAACATTCAATTTAAAGACACGTAAATAAAAACAAACAAACCACTTGCTTCATTGTTGGTGGCTTTGAATCCCCATTTAAGTTTCTTTGTAACTGATACATATGAAATGGAATCTAGATATTAAAATAAACAATTTTAACATAGCCCAGGGGTACAGAAATAAAATTTAAAAGATCAGCTCCACTATCGCCAATCTATACTGATGGTATCTCTACTGTAGGGTTATATTATAAAGAGTATATTCCCCGATGCCGTAGGGTTCTGAGCAAGGGTGATCTCAGAATGATTTGTCAAACTTGTTCAGTAATATACGTATCATGTATGTAAGCTTTGTAACGCTATAGCCACATTGACACAACAGAGGCTATAATTATCACCTTAAATTTAATGTTAATAGGTTTTAATTATTTAGTTAAATTCAACTCTTTTACAATGATAATATTTCCATTCTTTAGAACAAGCTGTTTTGACAGGGAAAGAAAGCGATCACCATTGATCTCGGGGACTGACAGACGCCATGTAGAACACTTGAAACATAAAAGCTATGATCTGCTCGACAGACTGCCTTCTCAATTTTGTATACTTCTAAAAGCATTGTGTCAAGAAAGAACCTAATTGTAACGTTAAATGTAAATACTTAAGATGTCAAAGTGAAATGAATATTTTAATGAAGAAAAAGTGATAGGGATTTTGTCAACAAACAGTATTAAACTTGTAACTGTAATCGAAGAGAGTTTGTTTACATGTATTTTCAACATCCTGTGCAGACAATACCGAGCAACACACCGGAAAGTGATCAGTCTACGGTCCTGCTAGTTTCCTATGTCTTATACACGACAGCAAGGTGCCCAGACTCAAATAATCCCATTCAGAATATTGAATGATGCATTTTGCATGAAAAAATCAATTGTTAAAACAAGGTAATTGTTTTGATATATGAATTGAATTTTGAGTTTATAGACACTATCCAACTGCCTTCATTGAAGAAACGGAATGCATTTCAGACGTTTACGCCTTAAACATTGATCCATCGAAAACGTTGTGAACTTTAAGCTAGATATAAGTATATACTTAACAGGTCATTAAATAAATGGCTTATACTAAGAGAAAATGGCTTTTTCAATGTTTTAAACTTTATTTGAAATCTATGTTTAATTTATTTGAATTTGATAGATAGAAGCGACTGTGAAGACAAAGCCATGCATTACAGTTTATTTGTTGGTGGTATATGGTGACATTAGTAGGTTTATAACCGCCATCTTATGGATAATTCATAGTGCCTGAAGATGTATTCATAGTGATCCGAGTTATTTGATCAAATAGACTTCTCCTAAGTTAACTACATTATTACGAGAGGGCCCTTATCTTATTTTTCTAGTCATACTCCAGAGAAAAAATCAATTGCTTAAATTACAAAAATAATCAACTTTGCTTATCAAAGAAATAACTTTTATATTGCTCGAAGAAATCTGTAAGATGACAACATTTTGTGGTAAAAATTACAATATTCTGTCAATTGGTGTTTTAATATTTGGGAAAATCTGGCGATCGTTTCGGAAATTTAGATTTCTTCATAACAATCTAGTCTCATCAATTTCACTTAGAAATGGACATCCAAATTAACCTCTTAACAGTAACACTATCAAGAGTCAATTAATGTAAATTGCAATTTATAACTGCCAAATTTTCATCATTTTCTATTATATTACGGGGTCAATGGAAGGTTTGCATAAGTTGCAGTAGAATCAGCTTTATACTTCTAGTCTTGTTCATTGCATGTACTGTCACCAAAAAGGACAGTTAGCTTTGTACATCGACAGCAGGAATGGTATGGTTATATAAATTCGTTTTGTTTTCAATAGAGCACAGTTAATGACTAAGCACATTCATATATGATGCACAAACTACTAAAGAAAGCTACACAAGAAAAAATATATTCGGCTGCTGGAAATTAAAAAAAATTATAACGTTCGAAAATTATTTAGATTATGATTAAAAAGATTATAATATGGTCTTCTAGTGCATAGGAAAAAAAAAAGCTTTTCGATGTTGTGTTGTAATTTGGAACTTATATGGATATGAGAAGCGTAGATGTATAAGTTCATTGTTCAACTGCAATCATTCTGATTTTACTATACAATAAAGATATGAAATTTTGACTGCTATGACGAAAGTATAATTTGCTTCTTCAACTTGAACTATATGGCTTATTATTTTCAAATATGTACAATTATTGCACACCCTTATACCTTGGGTTGTGGTTAACTGCTTAAGACATGTTTGCTGTAGTCATTGAGAGGTTTGTCCTTCCGAAGCACATAAGTAAACTTTTTGAAAACTTGTTTCGTTTGCTTTTTGCGTTGGGTTCGTCTTTCTGTTCGTTGTTTGTCTTCCATTGTTTTTTTTTATTTTACAAAAAAAAAAAAAAAAGAGAGACGAAACTCAAAGCATTTTAAACAAGGTGAATACATTATGAAGATTCGGCTATTTTAACAAAACTTATTTACTGAAAATAACAAAGAGTTAATTTTTAGTTTCGTCCGACTCGTGTTTAAATTAATCAAGGTGCCTTTTTAGAGATTTTTGCTGCAAATAATATTAATGCAACTGTCATGACTGTGCATCTATCAAATTAATTTCACCCCCTTAGAACTTGGGTTGTGGTTAACTGCTCAAGTCATGTTTGCTGTAGTCATCGAGAGGTTTGTCCTTCTGAAGCACATAAGTAAACTTTTTGAGAACTTGTTTCGTTCGCTTTTTGCGTTGGGTTCGTCTTTCTATAGTCGCAACAAAAGCCCTTTAAATATCTTGCATGATTCATGTTATGCACGGGCACTTAAGGTAGTTTTATGAAAAACAAGTCAGCACAAAGTTTAGTTACTTCGGTATTTACAAAGTCCTAATGATATGTTTATTAACATATTGGCAATATTTCCGGCATATCTTGGGACCTAACAGAGTTTTTAGTTTAGATAATCCCATGATTTGAGAAATTATATTTGTTTGCTCTTGACTTTTGCAGCCAAACACGCTCTTTCCTACATGCATGAAAAATCGTTCCCTTGTTTTGCGGGTCAACATTTTAAAACATCTGATCATGACTTATTACTATATATAGTCTTGTCCTCGACATGAGAAAGTTTTCATTAAGTATGAAATTTTGACAAGGAATAAGAAAATAAGTAGCTTACAATCTAATTTCATATTTCGACCACCATCGTAATTGATATGTTTTCTGAGTGTCAAATATTTAATGATATTAAACAACGGAAATATCTGAAAACCCAATGTTAGAGTCCCAAGTAAGACAAGTATGTCCCCGGGATAACTTTAGAACGACAATAATCACCTGTCATAATATAAACAGACAGTTTGTAAATATTTTTAATCGAAGGGTTGTAACTTTATTCATAACCAGATATTCTAAAATGAGATTAAAGTGTAATGTCTTGATCTCAGTTTTATAAGTATGTAAAATATCACCTCTTATTCATTTTGTTCGTTTACACAACTGATATAGATATTATATTGCCAAAAGGAATCGAATAATTAATACAATTGAAGAGTTCGTGAGAAAAAGGTGACTCACCCAAGTTCGTGATTCGGTAATTCTTACTCTTCATTATTTTTGTTATGTCAATTATCAAAGAAAGAAGAAATTAAAATTTCCAATTTCTCAAGTTTCTGCCAATTTTTTGGTATATTTCACGCGTTGTCAATTGTTCTCGTACTTATTGTAAAAGATCATTGGGGTACAAATTATCAATAGTCAAAATACAAAAGTATAACAAAGATATAAATTGGTGACTAAGTTTATTTCTGGGTGGCTCTCAGCTTAGGGCCCAGGATTCTGACAATATTACAAGAAACAAATTAACGGTGTAATGAACCAGAAAATCATAGTGTGGGTTCTCTCTATTTTTCTAAATCCTTATTCTAGATAAAAGATACTTTTAACTTTAAGACTAATTCTCATGTCTTCCGGTTTTATATCTTGTTTCGTGCTGTGAAAATAACATCTTTCTAACTTGAAGTTTTTGGCATTCGTTCATTGTTGACCTGTCCGTAAATCCATTTTAATGAAGGTCTCTGTTACACGTCTGATATAGATACGATGTTCGTAGGAACTCGGTATATATAAAATATATTTGTACTAAGTTATCCCTTGGCTTACGATTTGTTTGCTCAGATGAAAATCATTTCCTATCGAAGTTAAGACCCTGGAAAATTTGATTCCACAAAGGTTACTGATATGACTTAATATCTGTTTGTAGTTGCCTTTATCCTGTTAACTCTATACTTTTTAGCAAATCGGCCATTGAAAACATATGTCAAAAACAAACATTGTATAAGTCTTTAATTATGATATTTGCTGGGTGATGCAACATTTTAACAAAATAATGAGCAACAATCTCGGTACAGTTCACATTAATTTGGTATTTATTTATATGAAACAATTAGAAAATCTGGCTTTACTTGTTTATTTTCCATTGAATACTATATGTTTCTCCGCCATTACGTCTATCTTCCAATAAATCTTGAACAAACAGTTCTATCAAAATTTTGGCACATTGCACCAGATTGATTCTATGAAAATAAGCCGACTAGGAAGATACGGTTAAATTATCTATCAGCTAAGTATTATCAGTCCTAAATAGCACGGTATAAGTAAAGTCAAAACAGTTTTAAGATAGAGAATCTATCATTTGTACATACCCTCGGCCACTTAGTTCCACTAACAAACACATCACCCTGAGATAAACAAGAACGGGGTCTCAAGATACATAGAATCGTGGTCGGTTAATGATTATCGTTCACATATTTTACATAACGATGATACATACATATGTATGTTTAAATAAAAAAGAAAATCGAGACCAACACACGCAATAAAAATCCCATATTATGGAACCTATCTTTGTTTTCTTATAGCCACCCTATCCAACATTGTAATCTAATCTAAGTTAAAAAAAGAATTGAATTTTGCAACATTGCGATGTTATAAAAAGCAGCTTTGATGTTTTAACTTGTCACCGAAAGACAACTAGAAAAAGAAAATGAAGAACGATCCAAACAGTTGGTATATCATAGTACTTAGTCAATTTGTATGGCGGGTATATATTTGCCGTGATAGTTTTGTATATCATAGAAATGGCTTTGAGTGTTTGCAGAATTTGTATGATACACATATCTCGTTCAAGAATATGTTTTTTTTGTTGCTTGCATTAAATTTCTCAATTTGAAAAAAATGTGTTTTGTATATCTTTAAATGTCTAAAAAACATAGATGTGAACACCAGAAACGAAACTTAAAACGCACACATCTACAAAGAAAATACACCAATGAAAAAAATATAAGTTTTTATAAGCATAAAAACATTACTTTACACACATGCTATCACAAGGAGAGAAATGTTTCGAAAATTGGGTTATTGTTTTCCACTTACATTTTCTAAATGAAAAGTCGGCATTTTGTTTACTTTAAACACCTTACATTTACGGTCTCTGATTTTGAACTTGCAGTATCTTTTTGCATTTTGTTACAAGTATTGACGATCAATTTAATTTAAATTAATATTTCATAAAATGTAGTGGAAATAAGAGTTCGTTTTTCAAACCAATTCATGAATGGAAAAGAAAAACAAAAAAGGTTTCCTCAAAAATTAAGATTTGCTAAATACATATATTAGTTTTACGTTAATATCATGAATAAGCTGGTCTTGTGCTTAGAAGGACCACGTTTCATTCAGCTTCAATGATTCAAATATGCTTACTTATTCCTTGTTCCCTAGATTAGCCTATGTTTTTAATAGAAAATAAAAAGAACTTTTATATATATTTTAAAAATAAGGATTTACCACCGCAAACAATATACCTCTTTTTTTGTGGTAAATATATAGACTGAACGGTAACAAAAATTATTGATATAGTATTCCAAATGTCTCAATTCATGTGATGACATGATATGCTTCTAAGTTTGTATGAGTGACCACATTCCTCTGATGACCATGTTAGAGTTCCACAAACAGAACAGATAGGGGTATATCATTAACCCGAGGTTTTCAGTCGTTCTTCTGATGACTAACGGCCTATAATCCTGTTCAATTGACTTGTGGATAAATTTGGTATCTGCTGTCATAAGAAAGTCCTGATCCGGTTATCTACAACTGGACACCAAAGATGGCAAATATGACACGTATTGGTTGCAATCATGGCCAGTTTATGATAAGGCTGATATCAAGTCTTAACAGTTTGGTTAATAAAATCTTTTATATGTCAACAAATACCTATCACTATACTGTCAGAGTAAACTTTTATACATCTTAATATAAACACATTGGAATTCCTATTTAAATTCCAAATAATGCTTGATATGTCCAAATAAAATGATTCAGATTTGAGAGATAAATCAAATCAATTGTATAAGGTCTTCGAGACAAACATTTAAATTCATTATAAATTTAAAATAAACGTGGAAATATTTCTATTAGTAACAGAATGATTTTATATAGAAATAATAAAGGTTTTTAAATATAAAACATTAATTTA
Source organism: Arcuatula senhousia (assembly GCA_963971305.1). NCBI lineage: Eukaryota > Metazoa > Mollusca > Bivalvia > Mytilida > Mytilidae > Arcuatula > Arcuatula senhousia. The sequence continues at coordinate 56,904,989 of OZ020304.1, forward strand.
CATTATTTCACAAAATTTATTTAAGTGTCATGAACTGCGTGACAATGCCAGTTATTTTCTTATCCAATTATGTACATGTAAAATATATTTAAAATTTCTGCAGATTTTTGAAAGTTTTATTATAAATAAGAAATTACAAATATATATCATATATATATCATTGAAAGCATATGAATATGGAATTTCAACGTGAGATAAAGAATTTGAAAGCTTGAAATAATCACTTTGTTAAAGTAATAAAGTAAACTCCCCCCAAAAATAAAATCATAAAAAGTTACAAATATTAAAACTCTAATTTTTGCCAAAGAATTATCATCTACGCAAAAACAGTCAGCTTTGTGTTAGCTCTACAGTCAACAAAACTGCAGAAACAAATTTCAATCCAATAAAAAAAATAAAAAAAACAAAAACCAATGACAAGTTTCTTACAGAAAACAGTTACATAAATGACATTTCTATCTGTTTTTAGTCCTTATTAAACGATGATGGAATATTTTAACAAAGGATTACGTTTTTCCTTCCATCAACTGTGTGTCAATAGTTTATTTGATAGTGACACTAATTGTTTCTACATCCTCTAAGCTATCATATAGTCACACAGATAATTTGTTTCCGAGGTAGGGGACACAGCTGAGATAGACAAGGATCGGGTATTCCTGGCCAATTTATGCATTCCTTTTGTGTGGCCTTACAAGTTAAGGCATTTCATTAGTTACATGTGTGAGTTATCAGATCTATTCATTTACATAACCATACATATTGGGGAAATGATCACCTTCCAGCATTTAGAAAAAATGTTGCAGCTGAATATGTTTATGCTTCTATGATAGTATTAAGTTAAACCTTTTTATTCACTGATTAAGCATTAATTAAAAACGCAGAAATAGTGATTTGTAATGGTATGCCCCTTTGGGCAGATTATTGTAAATCTTAGTAAGTGATTATCTAAAACAGTAAAATGTGTCCATATTGACCAACGCATTTGACCACCTTTGTGTCAGCATGCAGCAATTTGACGTCTTTTCTAATAATTAAAATGGATTTTTAGTTTTATTTTTTTTTATTTACACTGTATTGGGGAACAAGTTATGCGCTAATCAGTCTTGTTTGCAGTTTTACTGAGATCATTAAACTAAAGTTTCAATTTTCTCAGAGATTTGCAACGACACCCATGCATTTAACCTAAATAAAGGAACATTTCTCTCCCACTTCACACGACAACCATTTTTCGTCCCCTCTGAAGGAGTTGTACGGCTCCTCACAAATGGTTGTCGTCGGATGCGTTAACAACACAACCGACCCTTAAAATTGCAATATTTTTTATGTTTTTATTTCAATAGTTTTCTCATTTCAATTTATTTGTCTGGAATGAAAAAAAGAAACTAAAGTGATACTTAATTTCCCTAATCTTATATTTTTTTTCAAATTTATAAAATTTTCATACGCTGATGTCAAATCTAAAACTCAAGAAAATAAAAAATAGAATTAGAACAATTCAAAGATATGACTATTATTGTTAAGCAAAATATGTGTGCAATAAATATAGATCCATATATAAGAATTGTTAAGAATACCAGTGAATTACCAGAAATCTGCAATGGAGACAGTAAAACATATTTAGCTTAAAATTTGACAAGGATTTCAATAGCAAAAAATAAAAAAATAAAAATGTATATATTGAAGCGATTTGATAATTTAACAACCTATTGCGGGAAAATTTGGTAACAGTGCTTCTGTAACTCAAATGTAGAAGACCCAGATCATATTTAAACGATAATATATGGGATATGTTATTTTCAATAGGTAGATCTGGATTAATTGAAGTCATATTAAGATAAAATTAAAATCAAACGCTTTGCTTACATATGAAATGTGTTTCTTAAAAAGTATTGTTAAAATGATGATGCATCGCAAACAAAACAATTCTCATCTTAATAACATTACTGCATAAATATTTATAATGAAACAACTTTATAACATACAAAAAAGCGTAGAACCTTTTGAAAATGAAATACACTAGTCGAAACAAGGTTTTTATTGATCATAATAATCTACATACCAGAAATATGATTTATTGTCACTAAACATTAGAAATAATTTCAAAGACAGCGAAAGAGACGTAAATACCAATTCTAGTTTAAATTTTGTAAAAATGTTAGAGCGTGAAATTTGGTCCATTCAATGTATTATGAATAGTTTATTGACAGCAAGACAGCAAGAAATACAACTCGAGTACAGAAATACGATTATCCCAGGTGAATGAAACTAAAAACATATAATAGAACGTAATTTTTGGCTCATACCTCAGTTGGTAATTGTTGAAACAAATATGCCTCGTGTTTCAGTGGCTGTTACTTATCGAGCAGATAAATTGAGAGTTCCATGACACGTATCATTACTCGACATTTTTGTAATTCTATTTTATGATTGTCATTTTCTTCATTTTAATCAGATCTGATAATATTTTCTGTAACATAATTCTACCATTTGGTTATAACAAAACCAAATTTAATGAAATTTGAAGCGGCAATCAAGAATTATATTCAAAAGCACTTCATCCTCTAACCTCTTAGTCAATATTCGCTCTCTCAACATATCATTTTCATTCAATACAACAATATTATGTACATAGTATTAGAAGTGTCACTACCGAGGTATGCCGAAAGCTTTTGTTTGCAATAACAAGTAAATATTAAAAAATGAAAAACTCTGGGAGGTTAGTCAGGTCGGAATTATAGTCAAAGAGGTAACCCAATTGTCTTCACATCCGGGTAACTAGATGTCAGATCATCTTGTCACGTGAAATTTGGAAAGTGGAGGTGACAATCTAGATTTAGTAAATTCATTAGTCTAACTTGATTATACATGGTGTCATTTCACGTAGAGATATAATTATTCTCACAAGATTGTACTTTTTTTCATCTTGACATGATACAACATGAGTGTGTGACATAACTTGCGTTAAACGTATCAAACAAAATAATGTTGAAGAATTTAAAATCGAACAAACTCTAAGATTAACTACACCTTTGATAGCATTGCACTTCGTTTGTTCATTTGCAAAAATTGATTGGTTGATTGATAGTCCTTTGTTTAATGTTGAGTCGACAGTATTTCAGTCATCACCAGGACAAGAACACATCGAATTATGTAGACCCTTTCAGGGCATAGCATTCACAACACAGACCAATGTATGTCATGCGGAAAGGGCCAATGTACGACCACAAACCAAAATGAAAATGAACCAAATTCACAAAGCAGGCCAATGTACCCTCAACGAACCATACGCCAATGCACCAAGTAAGGCGATATTTCGCACAATCTGGAACCCTTACCTACATGTACGGTGACCGTCAAAGAAGAACCCTTACCTAAAATTTCACCTTTACAGTAGAAACAAATATCTGCATGAGTGCATGGGATATAGCATACCCTTACCAAATTTCACATATAAACAACCTTTATCGGTCAAAATTACAACGCTAAATTCTAGTTGAAACCTACATACACTGGGGGCAAAAATTGGGGGTTGGATGGGAAACAGTATATTTTGAAGACCACTGGAAAAGGGGGAGAGATAGATAGGGACAAAAATTTGACCTAGTAGGCGCACTACATGTCGGCCACAAAGGGATCTTAGTGACATACATTACTACAGATCTTTTACGAGCGTTTAGCATTTCACTCTCCACACACGTCTGCCCTCTATGGTCAGCGGCTAGGTTTTCTGTATTATGGACATGATAACCATCAAAGACGAGGGCAACCCTATTTAGCCACATAGGATACACACCTTTGTCGATCTGTGGACTGAGCACTTACGCGATCTACGAAAGCTGTTTTAAAAACGGTTTTGAATAAAAGCAATCAAGACTTTTTAATTATTTGAATTCGTATTGGACATGTCTTAGAAGAGTAACCACTCATCAGCAGCATTTGCATAAAAGAATCTGAAAGGTTGAAAATTAAAATCGAAAGGAATGTTCATACAAATGACATTATGATGTTCTTCTTTCGTGTAAAGTTTCATAAAAATCTATCAAGCAATTTAGGAGAAGCGTTTCAAGAAATGTGAACAAAAAGACGGACAAAAAGGTTCTTGATTACTGTTACCGATATTGAGAACTACGAGTTTCTCTTAGAAAACGCACGAAATTGTTAAACAACGAAAAAAGATGTCTGCATTGTTTAAGTGATACATTTTAGTTGATATTGTAGACATTGTTGTTTTGTTTAGAGATATCCACGTCCTGGGCGTGGTCATTTGTGTGAAATTTATAGCTACTGTACTGTCATTTGTATATGATTTTAATTTGTCGTTGTAGATTTACGTCCGGTTTTAAAGTAAACGTTTACAGTAAATGCTTCATTTAAGGCAATGTTTTTTTTAAGATTGGCAGCTTCTAATAGTCCTTCTTTTGTCTTAAGCTTGCAAGAAGTTGTTTCATCTTAATCCGGTAAGTTCTGCAATTTAGCCTGTTGCCAATTGTATTTAAAAAAAATCTCAACGGAAAACAGCAAGCAGTCTTCAACATGACCAAAGGTCACTGCTCGCTGTCTTGCATTGGCCCAAGACTAAAAAAACAATACATAAGATTCAAACAAATCCCTAGATAATCAATGAAAGACCCATTTCTGGACATAAAAAACCCCCCAAAAAACCAGATAGTTGACAGGGACAAACAATAGCTTTGACAAGGAATCCTGGCTTAGAACAGGTACATATAAAATGTGGCGGGGTTAAACTAGTTTTTTTATCCGAACCTTCCCCTTTTGTTAATATTGTACAAAGCACTAAAAAATAACACACTTTAAAAATCAAATCGATAAAAGTTTAATTCACCAAGAGAGAACCTGGGACAAAAGTACTATACGAGAACAACGAGGCGTAAAGGAACTCGCAGTTACTGACAGCTAGCTAAGAAGCATTTATCGACTGATATAAAAAAATCAAACATATCGATTGCAAATCCATGTCCATATCGATTCTAAAAGCCAGCTTTACGATATCCGGATACCATTACCTCTTTAGCCTTCTGATATTCTTTTATTTCAGGTAATTTTTTTTTACCTGATATCTGTGGTTATGTCCATAGTTTATACGTCAACCACATAATGATACAGTGTCCCGAGAAACGTTACTTCCTCAGTATTGCGTTATCAACGTCACTTTATGAGGATCTTGCGTATTGAGCTCCGAATATCTAATTTAAAGTTGTTGGTTAATGTCTTTAAGAATATCACTTTTATTTGAATGTAAAAAAAAACCAGCAATTCTGCTAGAACATTTGAGTAGTTGTTAGAGTTTCATCGAGTTCGCAAACATTAAAGTGGCTGATCGAAGATAAGTTTTGGTGAGTGTATTTTCCTGTTATTATCTCCCGGTTTGCTCTTCAAATTTTACTTTGTGTTTCAAATTAAATGGGGTACTTTGGTATTCTTTGCTTATATGCACCTAAAACGACAACACAAAATAAAGAGTATTAAAAGTATATAGGGATCAAAACAACATCCTGAGTTAAATGCAATTTTTAACATAATGCCCATAAATTTGATTCCATTCAAGAAAAAACTTTATAAAGTAGATCTGATGTCTTATTGTCAAATTAATTGTGGTATTATGACGGTTTATATTTCTTTAATCACCATTAGAGATAGTGATGCGATATCTGCCCCGTTAAATTAACATATCATCTTCGATGGATGATATGAAACTGACAGAACTCCTATAGATTAAAACATTATATCCGGAGAAGGAATACCCAAACAGGAAATTATGACGGTAGTACAAAGCGGTTATATTCAACACTATATAATTAAACAGTGCATCACCTGGAATTAAACCACTGTTACATGATACTTACCTTACAGGGCATCTTATTCTAAGGTTTAATTTGACCGACAACATTCAACGTTGAAGAAGCTTGCACTGATCTTATACCTTACCACAAAAGCTTTTTGCTTGAAAATGATGTGGTTTTATTTAATTCAAATGCTCAAGGTTGATTATAAAGTAAAATTTGGAATTGTTTCTTTGTTTTGTTGTACCCTTTCCTTTGTTCGCGCATTTTCTAAAAGTTGATTTATATGATCGTTAATTGTATTTTGTTTTCATTAAAATCTGGATTAACTAATTTATCGTAATCCAACTTCTCTAGGAAAGATTTGCAGTCATCCGTTATAGACCAACTGCCTTCGACACTTTCTTATATCCCGCTTGTTTTGGGGTACATGTATATAGTGATAGGGTGTCAGTCCATCTTTCTGTTAAACCTCAGAGTGGTACCCATCTCGAATCCGCAACTCCTCCTACTCAACTCTATAGATTCTCATAAAGCTTTTCACACTCTTATCCGAAATTCATCAAAGACTTAATAAATAGATGTGCACCTCCTTTTTATAATTTGATCTGATGGATTATTGGAGTTTTTTGTAGCAAAACATTGACTTAGACGTTACGCAAGTTATTGTGTCCCTTACGGTAACGATATATTTCTTGTTTTATTTGTTTTAAAGGTTTTATTTCTTTATAGCGAGCATAGCTCGCAAGCGGGCACGAAGTGCCCGCTTGAGCGGAGAGCTCTACGGTATTTGTTTCCGCGAGAAATTTGCTAATGCTGATTTAGATTTTTTATGGTCCGGAAAGGGTTATTATTTTTACAGGTCCGGAGTGAATGCTAAAATAATTTATGACAAAAGAAATAATGCTTAAAAAAATAATAAATTGCGTTTTTTACAAGAAAATAATATTCTTGAAATAATAAATACACATAAGCTGCTCGTTTCGTCTTTGTTATATGCACGTACGAAACTAACGTGTCTCGAAGCTTAATCGCCCCATACCATCTCGCCCCAAAATAAGCAAATGGAAACATTGGAAATTAAATGATAGCGATAGCCCTGAATGTCGACATTTAGAACAAATTAATATGAATAAAAAATATATATGAAAAAGATTGTTAGAAATGGAAAAACTTGTTTACCAAATAAACTTATGAATTTTGTCATTTTACACATTTTTATTTTTTCACATATTTTCAGGCTATGCTCGCATTTAGGCAATGCCTACTCCATATTATTTCTTATTTAGTTTTTACCTTTTAAATGTGGCTTCACCATCCATTTAATTATCTATTTTATTTATACACAAGCCACAGTGCAACATACTTTATTTATTTGAAACGACATATTTCGACGTTTTCTATTCTTTTTTGGTCTTTTTGCGCTTAGCTTCCTATATATATATGTATTATTCAAGAATGACAGTTTTCTTTTCTTGCGCGGCCGATAATGCGTTATCAATTTGTTTCAAATCTATGTTTTGACATTCTATTTGTAACAAGGTCTACAGCATTAACCTGGTCTACATCATACCCGTTGCGCTTTTTTTTTACTTTTTGTCGGTATTTGCTTTTATACTGTGTTAGTTTCTCTTTTTAGCTCACCTGGCCAAAGGCCATGTGAGCTATTGCCATCACTTGGCGTCCGTCGTCGTCGTCGTCCGTCGTCGTCGTCGTCATCGTTAACTTTTCTTCAAACTTCTTCTCCTCTGAAACGTCTGCACAGATTCAAACCAAATTTGGTCTGGTGGTACTTTAGGGTATCACCCACAGAACTGATGTGGGGATTTTTGATTCGTCGAAAAACATGGCCGCCGTTGCTAAAAATAGATCAGGGGGGTCAGACTACTGTTTTTGGCTTGTAAATCAAAAAGTATAAGAGATAGATGAAATCTGATGCCACGCTACTGCTTCAGCATCAAAAGCTCTACAAAAGTCTCTATTGAGTAGAAGTTGTCAGATGACCCCTTATGGGAGTTACGGCCCCTTAAAGGTGAAAAATAGCATTTTTTCATGTTTTTGGCCTTTGGAATGAAAACTAATGCAGATAGAGAGAAGCTGTTGCTTGCTTAAATGTTCAGCTGATTTAGCTCTACAAAAGTCTTCATAAGGTCAAAGTTGTCAGATGACCCCTTATAGGGGTTATGGCCCCTTACAGGCAAAAAATAGAGTTTTTGGCCTATAGAATGAAAACTATTGCAGAAGAGAAAAGCTGTTACTTGCTTAAATGTTCAGCTCGTTTAGCTCTACACAAGCCTCCATAGGGTCGAAGTTGTCAGATGACCCCTTATAGGGGTTACGGCCCCTTAAAGGCAAAAAATAGTGTTTTTGGCCTATAGAATGAAAACTATTGCAGATAGAGAAAAGCTGTTGCTTGCTTAAATGTTCAGCTCATTTAGCTCTACAAAAGTCTCCATAGGGTCAAAGTTGTCAGATGACCCCTTATAGGGGTTATGGCCCCTTAAAGGCTAAAAATAGAGTTTTTGGCCTATAGAATGAAAACTATTGCAGATAGAGAAAAGCTGTTGCTTGCTTAAATGTTCAGCTCATTTAGCTCTACAAAAGTCTCCTATGGTCGAAGTTGTCAGATGACCCCCTATAGGGGTTACAGCCCCTTAAAGGCAAAAAATAGTGTTTTTGGCCTATGGAATGAAAACTATTGCAGATAGAGAAAAGTTGTTGCTTGCTTAAATGTTCAGCTCATTTAGCTCTACAAAAGTTTCCATAGGGTCAAAGTTGCCAGATGACCCCTTATAGTGGTTACGGCCCCTTAAAGGCAAAAAATAGTGTTTTTGGCCTAAAGAAAGAAAACTTTTGCAGATAGAGAAAAGATGTTGCTTGCTTAAATGTTCAGCTTAATTAGCTCTACAAAAGTCTTTTTAGGGTCGAAGTTGTCAGATGACCCCTTTAAGGGGTTATGGCCCTTTAAAGGTGAAAAATAGTGTTTTTTGTTTTGGAATGAAAACTATTGCAGATAGAGAAAAGCTTTTTATTGCTTAAACATTCAGCTCATTTAGCTATACAAAAGTCTTCAAAGGGTTGACATTAAGACCAGGTGAGCGATTCAGGCTCCCGTGAGCCTCTTGTTTATCATTAACCTTTTGGTATTGAATCCTTTTATACAATACGCTCCTTGAGATCTCATGTTTTCGATTTCTTCTTTTCGCTGATTTTGTTAGAATATTTTCAGAACTTTTTTTCTTGATGTAAACTTTATGAATCACCTATATAAATAATGCTTATAACGTATAGCGTACGCAACGTTAAAAAAATGCGTATTGGACAAATCGTGGGACTTTTGCTTTTGCTTAGATTTTCAATTTTTCGAAATGGTAAGCAGTTCATTTTGATAAGTTTTTATCGGAAATATCGGAACTATATGAAAATAACTTCATTTTTACAAATTGAATAATTGTTCTTTCTGAAATAACTTTTGATAATATATGTTTTCTTTCAAAATTGCAAAAAAATAGGTTTGGACACACTGTGGGACTTTTTCAAAATAATACTACTTGATTGGTTTTTTTTTAATGCAAAATGTTTGTCATTCCACAGTCACTTTTACTTGATGCCAACAATGGCGGAAGAAATGTTTTACTTAACTTTCAAATAACCTCCTGAAATTTACTTACCCATGACTATGGAAAATCTGCCCCAAAAACTACGCATTACATTTTTCTTGAAAATCACTTTTTGCTCTTTTGTAAACGCTATATTGAGATTGACATCATAAATCGTATGTGACATAGTTGCTTTCTGCAAAAATTTTCGAATTTCAGACATGTAACTAGACTACAAGACCGTTTCGATTATTCGGGTAGCCTAAGTTATGTTACGCCAGACATGCATTTTTCATTACTTTACGGAGTTTTTGTTATATTTTACACATTTACTTAAAAAAAAAAGAATATTGCACAGATTATATTTTCAAAAAGTATGCTTTCACGGTTATCACACTATGCAGGTTTAATATATTTATTGTATTGAAAGCCTGTAAAGGGCAATTTTTTCGACAGGAACATGCGGTAATTATACATAGACGCAATATCGTGCGTAAAGTCAATCTCGTATCGATCACTCTCATGAAGAAATGCTTTATTTCTTGGGGGGGCAGGAGTTTTATACGTGAGCAACTGCTAAGTTTTTCTCGTTTTAAAGAGTCAGTGTCCATAAAAAGCAAAATGGCTCATTACCTCAGTTCATCTTTATGACAACCGTTGCCATGGCAAACTCAGTGGCAACCTTTAACTCTGTGGAATTCCCTAAAATAGTTACAAAAATGCCATTATTTCAATGTAATATTACCATAACACATTAAAAATTGCATTTTCGTGGTAGTTAATCAGCTTTATTATACGAAGTCCCTATAAGTTAATATGTTAAACTCAGAACTTGGTTTTTCATTTCGTACCTTATGATGTAAATAAAACCTACATGTATCATAATTTTCAATTTGATAGGTTTTCATTTATTTACATAGTTAAAATCTTAATGAAACAGAGCCTATTTTTTGAGATTGTACAGAGTTTAAAATGGCCGATTTGGTTACCATGGCAACAGTAGTCAATGAAGATGAACTGAGGTTAATTTTGTTACAAGTATGCCTAAACAACTTTGTAAAATAAAAATTATTAAAATATGTTACCTGCTATGTCCCAGTATGGGGCAAATTCATGGATTTTTAAAGTGAATGGCTCTTTATCATTATCTTTAGAAATGTAGTTTATGTTTCATCTTTTAAACTTGTGGTTTAACTGTATCTATAATGAGTCTTTATTAAAAAAATAACCCGCACATTTAAAGCAATTCAAAGTTTTTTGTATTAACATTATAATTATTTTTTTGTTTTTTTAACAAGGTAAAGCTACTCCTGTACTCGCATAGTGGTTAAGATACATCTAACTTATTATTTACTCACAAACACATGTTAGCCTTGATGTAAGTTTCGTACCCCATGTGAGATACGTTTGGAGTTTAAATATAAGTTAATTTTTGAAGTTTTAAGCTTTTTGAAAAGAGCGTTTCAGAAGTTTTTTTAAGGAAAAATGGGTGTCATACTTACATGTATATCTCTGTGTAACTGTTATAGGTTTGTTTTGCATTTAGTCGTTTTATGCTTTTAGGTTTTACACGGAAGCAAGGTATTTGAACCTTATAAGACCAGAAAGAGATTATGTATTTGGCAAAGAAAACTTTTGTAAAGATAATTCAAAACTTAAGAGGCAATCGGTCAAATGGAGAATTAATACCGATCTGACTCTCGTTCTTTCTTGTCATGTGTGCATTCAAAATAGCGCCAATTCTAAATATTCGTATGCCCTTTTATGTCCTATTTCATGCAATTGTTTTACCTGTTAAGATAATTCCCGAATACTTCTTATATTTAGAGAGTGTAAGAGCCTATCATTCAGCAACATGCACGAATAAAGATTTTAGGGATATAGCAAATTAGGACGTCGACAATATATATGCAAAAGTAAGTGAGTTGGTGTTTTACAAACATGCGTAAATAATAACATATTTTTTTAAAGCAGTACTATAAAAAAAATCAGTTCAGATTTTCGTTTTGTTATTTTGTTCATGGAGAAGTTAAGAAAAAACAATTATTCCAGTTTGAACTAAAAGGTACTTAAAATAAAATAAAGAAAACTTTAAAACTTTTCCATCTTTAACGGATTCACACGATGAATGTGTTGGAAAATGATCAAAATCTCGATTATGAAAATGATTAACAATCAATTAATCATATTTAAACACATTAAACAAAACAAAAATGTGGGAAATACACTTTAGGTTAGGAATAGTGAAAATTTCATTATTTTATGTTATATTCAATAAGTAAGTGGGGTTACATGTATTTATTACATAGAATTGTGTTATATTGTTTTTTTTTCAAAGATGCAAATTCCCAAATTACAAAAATCTCATTATTAATTACCTTTTTTTTATATAAAAATACACTATTATATAAAAATGAAACTAGAATTGTTATAGGTAATTTAAACTGATGTCTCCCCTTCGTTTTGTGTATTTTACGTAATAACAAAAGTTATGAGGTCAATGTTAACCATGTTACACTGGACACGTTGTCTTGTAGTGACATTTCTACATACTAAAAATCTAAGGCCTATGTCAAAAGACAAAAAAGTTATGGTCAGGACAATACTATGGTCCGAAATATCATGCAAATTCCCAAATTACAAAAATCCACATTATCAATTACCTATTTATAAAAATACGCTATTTTATAAAAATGAAATGAATTGCAAAACACACCGAATTGCGCACAAGTTAGCACTGAACTATATATATATATTTTTAATTTGTAATTTAATAAAATATCAAAATAAATTTAATTTCAGGGTACACACATTCAGAAATAATCAAATATTTGGACGTACTACTTTAAAGCTTATACTATGTCATTTTTGAGCATTACAGCGGTCAAGTGTGTCGGTTTTGTGTGATGATGCATCATCAAATCAAGTGTTTGACGTGTTGTGTCGGATTTAGAATCGACATACTTGATTTTTTTACATCAGTCGATGGATGCTTCTTAGCTAGCTGTCAGTAACTTCGAGTGTTCTCAAGAGAGTATCTTTACGTCCCGTTAATTACCTGTTGTTCTTTAGTCTCAGATACTCTCTTGTTAATTGAACTTCTATCGATTTGATTTTTACTGTGTGTTAGTTTGTGCTTTCTTATTGATTATCATTAGGGGGAAGGTTGGCGCCAAAAAACTAGTTTAACCCCGCCACATTTTAATATGCCTGTCCTAAGCCAGGAATCTTTATCAAAGCTTATGTTTGTATTTAGTCGAATTTATGTTAATTGTTTTTTGTCAAGAAGAGGGTCTTTCAATGCACTTTGGGATTGGGCTTGAATCATATGTATTTTATTTTCAATCCAGGGGCCAATTGAAAAACAGCGACCGCTGGTCACATTGAAGGCTGCTGGCTGTTTTCCATTGCGGATATTTAAAATATACGTTTATAATGTAGGTTGTGTCGCGTACACTTATTCCTCATCTCATTTTCTTCTAGATTTCATCACCTTTGGAAAGTTAAACCTCGTTGAAAATCTACTGGATTTTTCAAAATCTTTTAATGATCTTTTACATCATAAAATTGTTAGCTGAATTGTTACCTTTGTTATTTAACCTTTCTAAAATTCTACTATGTAAAGTTTGTCGTGTAAATTTTTTAAGTTAACAGCTACATGTATTAGACGTATATGTCAGTATGAACAGATAAGACTCAAATATACATGTGTTTTTTTTTTCGTAACAATTATATGAAGAGTTAAAACTTATAGAAATTTTTATTCAAAATGTGTAATGTTCAAGTTGATGATGTTAGTGACGCGAATAAACGCCCTGTTAATTTCTTAACTTTTGTATTGTAACATCATTTATTTCTTAATATAATCATTTCGCTTCAAATGTCAGTTTCATTCCTTTCGTTTTGATTATAACTTGTGATCAAGCACCTCTTAAGAAAAAGAGCATGTAATTTGGTGGAAAAACACAGGTGCCCGCTTTCAACATGAGCGCCTTTTTAGACTACTCTATTCTGTTCTACAAATAATGTCATGATTAATCTCATTACAACAGAAAGGTAAAATCACTTGGTCCCAGTAGTGGAGGATAATTAAGAGTGAAAAATAATATGGCGTTTAGATGAAACTTCAGTAACCGATGACATTGATTTTGTCAAAGAGAAGTCTTGTGAAGAACAACAATAGTAGTGCAGAGTTGTTCCTGTAGCCGATTAAAGGGTTTGACTGCTGCATCTTGAACTGAAATGGGCGAACTCCGAATGTCGTCTTGGTAAAGTGCTTATTAGTGATGCATCGATGATCTTAGATGCACCGACGTGCAATTTGAACGTTGATATCTTGCAACCTCTGTAAACACAGACGATGTTGAATGATTCTTTAAAAAAATCTATTTTTATTATTTTCTACAATGAACGTAATACCGGTATTGAAAGTTTCAATTAAAACAATGCACCTTAGTTATTTAAGGTTTTACAATTGACGTAAAAAATGCTGTTCGACTACAAAATCGTATTAAAAATTTAAGGTTGGTGTCAATGATACTGTCAATTTTTTTTATGCTGTGTATGCATATTTCAGGGAATACTAGAACCAATTGAATCAAAAATAATTACATGGACGAAAACCCACGAAAATCTAACAAGTATCAAAACCAGCACAAAGGATATTGAACGTGTGCATGACAATAAAAGAAAACTTGTGTTTAAAAAGTTGAATTAAAACGAAAAAAAAAAAACATGTGAGAAAAGTCGACCGTGCTTTCAATTACCTTCGTGGACCTCCAGTCCTCGACCCAGGTTTCAAAAATCAAGTTTATCGACCAAGTCGATTCAAAGTACCAAGATGGGTGTCAATAGAACTGATAACTTTCTAATGCTTTAGATGCATATTGCAAGAAGTTACCTCTCACCACTAGTAAATGAATCAAAATCTTTTAAAGGTCTAAAACCAAAAGTGTATTTTTTTTATTACTTCGAGGTTATAAAATACCATCTTGGTAATACTTTTTAATGATAGCTTGTGCTATTCAAATAGTGTAAGTCATTGGTTTTAATGAATTTATACGTGTATCATTTTGTTGCTTCTTAAACATTTCATTTTTGGATTCTGTCTATATGAGAACATTTCTTTAAAATTTAGACTCTAAAACCAAATAGAATTCGCTTTCAAACTTTGTATACTTTGTTTTTAGGATGTCCTCTACAAAACCATCTGTTTTTTTTATAAATGAAACAGTGAATAGTTAACCTATACTGAATAACAACGCAAACTCAAGCGACTTATCGTGCATTTTTCTTATTACTTGCCTTACATGAAGGGGGGGGGGGGGAAGAGGGGGTCCGTTAACAGGTTAACATTTTGCAAATTTCCCTAAAACAGTGAACAGCCTGATAAAAATGGCGAAAACAGTTAACAGCCAAATAAAAAGAAAACGGGTAACTTTTACCCAAAATGATTGCACCGGCTTTTTAGATCAGTTTACTTTTAATAGAGCAAGAATTACAAGGTTTATACATTTTAATAATATGAAAAAGAAAAATGAGGATTCTGAACATTGTGAATCCTAGTTTCTCTTTTACCACAATTTATTGAGTTCATTCATTTAAAATATTTAAGTATATCATATATGGGTAGAAATTTACCCGGTAAGCAAATTCGTATAATAATGTCATTAAAATATAGTGGGCCCAATTAAGTGGTTGGGGTAATTGTTGCAAAGTTCGACATTCTAGCTGTTACCAAACGCGACCGCCTGTTTATTGGGGAGCAACAGCAATCTAATTCCCAGTTTTTCATGGTTTTGATGTATGCATGTGTTCATTTTTTTTTACATTTTTTATAGATGCCGACCCTAGCAAGGCTGAAAAAAAAAATGGGGTTTTTGACCATAATTAATAAGTATACTAAACTCAAAACTAAATGGAGTAGAGAGCTGACATTTTACATAATTATTCAAAATCATGTTTTTATATCCATTTTTTTTGTCAATGAATCCCATATTTTTGGGAAAACTGAGAATTTTTTTTACGACGTGATTTTGTAGACTTTCAACATTTTTGACAATATTTAGAACATTTTAAGCTAGAACTAATAAATTCATTGTAGAATTGATATGGGCAAAAATATATATATATATAAAAAAATCCTACCTACCGACCCTAATTTTTTTCCGCATGTGACAGTAAACACACATATTTTTTTTGTTTGGCCTATGCATGATAACTTGAAAATAAAAATAATTAAAAAGATCTCAAAACGTTTTCGTCATTATATGCACCCTTTCCAGAACCTAAGTCGGAGGAAAAAATGTTCCAAAATTGGAACATATAGATTGATTGGATATAAGCTAAGGTGTGTAGTTTATAACTATAATCAGCAAAAATTAGAGTAGGACAAGGGGTTTCTGACAAGAAAGATAATTATGCTTCCTTAGAAAATATAACTTTTATATATCATATTAAATGGTAATAAGATCTAATAATAATGTTCGTATTTGGTCCCTAATACTTTTATCAAAAATGAAAATTTTTATTTGGTCATGATTCAATATTTTTCACTCAGATATATTAACATAGTACAGTTGAAACAAAGACCTTGCATATCCCAAATATGGGGAAATATCTAAGTACCTTGACAAAAATTTAAACAGAAATTTTTTAATAGTATAAAGAAGGGAAACGGAGAATGTGTCATGAGACAGTGAACCAAAGGGGGGCAATAACATTCTTTTTATCTCTTTGTCCCACAGTTTTGCTTTTTTTTGTTATGAAAATATTTGTTGAAAGAAATGGCAAGCAATCAAATTATTTTTGGGGGACAAATGGTTGGAAGCTTCTGCATTAGAAATGCGTAAAATTGCCCATTGCCCAAGGTTTTCCTTCTAATACAGATTTCAGTTTTTCAAAGTTGCATTTTTAGGGGAGGTCAAAATGGATCTCTAGTTAGTGCACACCATACCACCTCCAAATTTATTATAATGTTGCATGGAATAAAAGTTTAATTGAACTTGTTTTCCTGCGCCCACTAAAATACTAGCTATTTAATGATTGTGATTTACTTGTATGTATTTGGCCATTGTGGTGCTACATACGTGTAGTAATAAGTATATTTGTGTGGAGTTGCCGAGCGAAGTGAGGCAAAAAATCCAGAGCTATTGTATTAAAAAAAGTACCTCGTAAACAGTTGACAGCATTATAAAAACTAGAAAAACTGTGAGCCGCAGCTCACAAATTTATACCCCCCACCCCCCCAAAAAATATAATCAGATAAAATTTAGAATAGGAGATGCACATCTACATTATGTCACAAAGATTGTGTGTAGGTTTCATGAAAATCCATCAAGGGGTTTAGGAGGAGTTGCAGATAAGAGATGGGCACCCCCATGTAGTCGAATGGATGACTCCATGTATTGCTATGGGGAACTCCAAAATCATTCTGATTAAACTTTCAAATAGTAGGTGCACATCTACATTATGTCACAAAGATTGTGTGTAAGTTTCATGAAAATCCACCAAGGGGTTTAGGAGAAGTTGCGGATAAGAGATGGGTACCCTGAAGTGTAACGGAAGGACGGACGGACACCCCTATCACTATATTCCCCCCACTTTTGAAGTGGGGGGTATAATAACAGATAACAGCATTATCAGAATGCTCATAACAGTCAACAACAAAATTTTTTTAAGGATAACAGAAAACAGCAAAGGGTTCAAAACAGATAACAGTCTTTTATTTTAAAAAATAACAGTTAACAATATGGAAAAAAACGCCCAAAACACGTTAACAGAAAAGATCTTGCCCCCCCCCCCTCTTACATGTACATTGATTCACATAATGTAAAGTTTGAAAAAAATAAGAATTACTAGTATAAACTTAGATTTGTCTACAAATACAAAAAAACTCAGCTGAGTACCAATAAAATTGTTATTATAGTAATATTAAAGAAACATGAAAACATTTAAATCTAAACATTGGGTGGTAAAAAAAAACAAATCAAGCACAGAAGCTATCGCCCATGTGCAGTACATGGAAAGATATAAAGTGTTTTATATGATTTTGAATTAATACGCTTCAGACAAGTCCGACGACCAGGCTTGTTAGTCATTGTTCAAATAGAATGTTTGTTAAAGTTATTCACCGAATTTTGCAAAGAACAGACCTTTCCTGAAACTTCATATTTAGGGACAATGCAATTTTAAACGGAGGGTAACTACACCGTCTTAACATATTGGGGAATATATTGTCCAGCTATTAATCACTTGTACATGTATGTATAATTTAAATGGACATGCATTTAAAATATTTATAATAATAATAATTGTGAATTTACTGTATTATCTCAAACAAACCATTGTAAAACTTCAAATAAACAAGAGGCTCCCAGGAGCATGAATCGCTCAACTGGTCTTGATGTCAACCCTTTAAGGGACTGTAACCCCTATTAGGGATCATCTGACAACTTTGACCTTATGGAGACTTATGTAGAGCTAAATGAGCTGAACGTTTAAGCATGAAAAAGCTTTTCTCTATCTGCAATAGTTTTCATTCTAAATAATCAAAAACACTATTATTCAACTTTTAAGGGGCTGTAACCCCTACAAGGGGTTATCAGACAACTTCAACCCTATGGAGACTTTTGTAGAGCTACATGTAAATGAGCTGAACATTTAAGCAAGTAACAGCTTTGCTCTATCTGCAATAGTTTTCATTCTTTAAGCCAAAAACAATATTTTTGCCTTTAAGGGACTGTAACCCCTATAAGGGGTCATATGACAACTTTGACCCTATGAAGACTTTTGTAGAGCTAAATGAGCTGAACATTTAAGCAAGCAACAGCTTTTCTCTATCTGCATTAGTCTTCATTCTATAGGCCAAAAACACTATTTTTTGCCTTTAAGGGGCTTTAACCCTTATAAAGGGTCATCTGACAACTCCCTTCCCATGGAGACTTTTGTAGAGCTAAATGAGCTGAACATTTTAGCAAGCAACAGATTTCTCTATCTGCAATAGTTTTCATTCTATAGGCCAAAAACACTATTTTTCGCCTTTAAGGGGCTGTAACCCCTATAAGGGGTCATCTGACAACTTTGACCCTGTAGTGACTTTTGTAGACTTAAATGAGCTGAACATTTAAGCAAGCAACAGCTTTTCCCTATCTACAATTGTTTTCATTCCATAGGCCAAAAACATACAAAAATGCTATTTTTCACCTTTAAGGGGCTGTAACCCCTATTAGGGATCATCTGACAACTTTGACCTTATGAAGACTTTTGTAGAGCTGAATGAGCTGAACATTTAAGCAAACAACAGCTTTTCTCTATTTGCAATAGTTTTCATTCTATAGGCCAAAAACACTATTTTTCGCCTTTAAGGGGCTTTAACCCCTATAAAGGGTCATCTGACAACTTCGACCCTATGGAGACTTTTGTACAGCTAAATGAGCTGAACATTAAAGCAAGCAACAGCTTTTCTCTATTTGCAATAGTTTTCATTCTATAGGCCAAAAACACTATTTTTCGCCTTTAAGGGGCTGTAACCCCTATAAGGGGTCATTTGACAACTTCGACCATATAGAGACTTTTGTAGAGCTAAATGAGCTGAACATTTAAGCAAGCAACAGCTTTTCTCTATCTACAATAGTTTTCATTCTATAGGTCAAAAACGCTATTTTTCACCTTTAAGGGGCTGTAACCCCTATAAGGGATCATTTGACAACTTCGACCAAATAGAGACTTTTGTAGAACTTTTGATGCTGAAGCAGTAGGCTGGCATCATATTTCATCTATCTCTTATACTTTTTGATTTATAAGCCAAAAACAGTAGTCTGACCCCCCTGCTCTATTTTTAGTAACGGTGGCCATGTTTTTGACGGATCAAAAATTGAAACACAAGTTTGGTGCAGGACACCCTAACGATTATTCATACAGAGTTTCATTAAATTCTGTTCAGTAGTTTCAGAGGAGAAGATTTTTGAAAAATTGTTAACAGACGACGACGACGACAGACGACGACGACGGACGCCAAGTGATGGTAATAGCTCACCTGGACCTTCGGTCCAGGTGAGCTAAAAAGTCATATTCAAATTTGTCTTTTTGATCTGATGATGTTAGTTATTTTTCTTTCAATGTCACATTCGGGGTTAAAATTACCAGGTTCACTGTCTTAATTAGATTCATAGTCTAATTCAGAATACAAATAAAAACGGGCAATTATACCCCCACTATATTGCAATCACCTTGTCCGTCCGTTCGTCCGGTACAATATCTCGGCTTCTACTGAAGGGATTAATTTCAAATTAAGTAGACAGCTTAAGAATGATGGGATGTACATTTTCCCTACTTTCCAGGTCAGTCGATGATCTACTTCCTGTTTATCAAGCCTACTTAGACTATTTTAAGGGTCAAAAATGGATTTTTTTCGAAACAGATTTCTCGGCTTCTACTGAAGGGATTGATTTTTAATTAGGTACACAGCTTTAGCATGATGAGTTGTACCGTTCCTCCCCTTTTCAGGTCAGTGGGTTATCTACTTCCTGTTTTCCGTTTTCCGGGCAGTCCATTTTAAGGGTCAAAAATGGAAAAAAAAAATTGTGACAGATTTCTCGGCTTCTACTGAAGGAATTTATTTTTAATTTGGTACACATCTTAAGCATGATGAGTTGTAACGTGCCCTCCTTTCCAGGTCAGTTTGTCATCTACTTCCTGTTTTCTTAATGGTCGAGTGGGTTAATGCTTAGCACGACTTAGTGCAACCCCTTGTTTGGTTATGCTATATATACATATTTCAAGGAGTAGCCTCTCATCAACAGCAGTTGAATCAAGGTATTGGAAGGTCAAAAACCAAAAGTATTGAACGTTAGATAGTTATTGCTTTAATCCCAAACACACGATTTCGGCTTTATCCGAGAGATGAACATGAAAAGGGTGATACAATGAACATGGAATGATAAAGGTAATAACAAAACTACCGAACTTGAATGATCAATCTCATAGTCCAGAGAAAATGACAAAAACGAATAACGAAGTGGAGGAAATGGGGACACAAGGCCAATCGGATAGAAGTTTTTGACTGCCACTGGAAATGGAGGGACAATTAAGCCTCCACGGGTTTTTCTGCAGCGAGGTTCTTAAACGTGCGAGGAATGTGACATTTTCCCAAACACGATGCACCACTATGGTTTGCGATCAGGTTTTCTGGATTATAGCCTGACGACCCCGGCACTCATTATGACAGGGCTGCCCGATTCAACTACCTGGGGCACACATCACAGTCGCTATTTGGTCAAAGTGGCCTGAGGCGATGTTAGGATTATGAGCTCTTTAGTGGACTTATACCGACAAGCTAACTATAAGCGCTGCTGCGGGTATATTCGCCACCTTTAACCCACACGGGTACGTGCATGAACAGTCGCACTCCACACACACGTTGGCCCATTATGGTCAGCGGTCGGGCTTTCTGTATTATAGACCTGGCCTGACATCCCCCGCGGACGAATGTCACCCTATTCAGCCACGTAGACTTAACACTAACCCAATGTCAGATTCCATACCCTTCGTCGCCTCTCACGACAAGCCCGACCTGTTGCGGGACTATTTGTCACCCGGGCCACCAATGATCAGAGTGGACATGGACTACTTCCAACCTCAAAGTACCATAACAAGTACATATTTTTATCATGTTTTTTTTTAAAAGTGGACTAAGGCAATAACACTTCCAAATCAATAGAGTAAAACTATGTGTCAAGCATATTACTAACTTCACACAGACATGATAAATAGATTGTCGACAGTATTTCAGTCATACTCAGGACAAGAACAAATTGAAACAACAAATTGAATTGTGTAGTTCCACCAAGGACACAGCACTCATAACACCGACCCATGTCTGTCATGCAAAACTGGCCAATTTACGACCTTAAATCAGAAAGAAAATGAACAAACTCACAAAACAGGCCAATGTACCCAGAAAGTGACGAAACCCTCGGCAAATATTAAGCACATTCTGAAACCCTAAACTATGGTGACTGAATATGAAGAAACCTTACCCGAGTGGAATATAGCCTACCCTTTAAAATTTTACGTAACCCTTATCTGTCGAAAATACAATGCTGAATTCTGGTTGAACATAAACACACTAGGAGGCCAAAAAATTAAGCCTATGTGGTGCACTATTTTGCGGCACAAACGGGTCTTTTACGTGCATTAAGCGCGATACTCTTCACACACGTTGACCCACTATGTTCGGCGGTCATTTTGTTATAGCTTGATGACCGAGGCATTTATAATGACAGGGCTACCCACTTTAACCGATGGAGCACACACGATTTGCGGGCTAAGCGGCCTGACCCGATGTCGGGTTTCTGAGCGCTCTTTAGTGGTTTTTAACCGACAAGCTTAGCGCCGCTGCGGGTTCATTCGCCTTCCAAGATATTTCAGATAACATGTCTGTTAGGTATTTATACAACCAGAACAACTCGTTTTAGACCGCAGATAAATGGTGGAGTAGAGCGATTTTCTAACTCTTGCCTCAAAATTACAAATACCAAAACGCGGGTATAAACGGTTAATTTTGATATGCTATATATCGATATTTCAAGGAGTAACCTCTCATCAGTAGCATTTAAACCAAAACATTGGAAGGTCAAAATCCAAAACAGTTGAAAACGAAAAGTACTCAAAACCAAAATGTTCTAACAAGGAAGCCAAATCCAGCACCGAGGATATCGACCATGTGCATTACAAGGAAAGAAACCTGGTGTTTTTATCAATTTTGAATTTAACAATCGGAAATTTCAGCGACAATATATTAGAAATTTTATGGTAATTCGTGTCAGACAAGTCTGACTACCAGGCTTGTGATTACCCTCGGGGACCTCTGGTCCACCAGCAGCGGTTATCGCCCAGGTTATCAATGCTGTTATCGTACTGTAAATATCACCAAGATCAATGGGACCAAGATCATCAGGTCGTGATGGCTTACAGCTAGCTCTCTGCAAGTAACTTTTTCAATAGTCAAGAGATAACGATACCATTACAATCAATCCACAGCCAGAAAATCAGAAATCCTTTCGGACAACTGACTCCAAACTGCAATATAAATTAACAGAAATCATGAACTAGTCAGAAAAACTAATTAAAGATCGGTTTATCAGAAAAAGAGGTACGACAGCAACTCCAGGAAGCGAAAGTTAGTCCTAGAGACGTTGTAGGAGATAGTGGAAAAGTGGGTGTTTGACGCTCTTGGAACACTATGTAGGTTATATAAAGGCGATGAACATGAAAAGGATATGATTAAATTAGCATGAAGTTAACATGACATTTTTATGAAAACTATGGGGTGGGGTGGAATACAAAGGAACGGTTAAAGAAGATCACAGGATTAGTGGAGAGGTGGAAAGGGACGGAAATCTAAACCCACGTGGTGCACTACGTGGCGGTCCAAAAAAGGATCACTTACGTGCATGAAGCGTGGAATTCTCCGCACACGTTGGTCCACTTTGGTCAGCGGTCAGGGTTTCCGTATTACAGACGTATCAACCACTGCAGACGAGGGCGACCCTATTCAATTAGCACTAACTCGATGTAAGAATCCAAAGACCCTAAGTAACCTATTACGACAAGGAACTCTGCTGCAGCTCTATTCGCCACCCGGGTCCCGCAAGGTGAGACCTTGCATGGATTTAAGAGACAAGAAAGTATAATGTTTGTTTTAAACGGACACCGGAATGGAAAGGTTCATTTATAGTTGTAAATAGATGTAAGTTATTAGAAAAACCGTTGAGCCAAGAAACCACAGTGGTACATTATCTAAAACACAAGTCGTCTGTAATAATATTGTACTTCATGTATGGTATAAGAACTCGTCTAAATTGAAATACAGGCGAAAACTTTACAAGATGTTCTCAACTATCTGAAAACATTCTTATAAAAAAAATGTATCTGAACTGTTGTGCAACTTGAACTCAACTTTCCAGAAATCTTTATGAAATAAGGTTAAGGGGAGGTAAATCAAACTCGATCGTGAGAGTTTATGGTAACAATTATACATAAATTTATATGTCATGTATGTTGTATGATTTAAGGTTTTGAGTTTTGAGCATTGAGTATGTTTTATAGAATCATTAAATCGGTATTGAATATTTATCAGATTGATTTATTATGTCGCATACCATGTGTTGCAATGCAATAAATATCAATATGTGGATCGTGTCTTTCCATATTCTTTTATCCTATTGGTCACTTTGGCAATACCCGTCGTCTTGTGGCGTATTGCATTGATCGTCCTCATAAATAAAAAAAAATGTCGTCAAGATTTTCCGGGCATTTACATGCCACAGCAATTTAATATGTAGTATGTAACTTTGCCATATGGTACTGTATAATATAAAGCAGTTTTATGCCCGTAACTCATGATCATCTACTTCCTGTTTATCGAATATTTTCAGACTATGCCGACATACGTCGTCATTTTATTTTTGGTTTGACGTGTGTCTTACAATGTAATTTCGTCCAATTTATGCTTTTTAAAGGCATATTGTCTACGGCAAACTCATTTTTTTTTTACCCCCAATTTTTTGGTGTCAATTAGACCGAAATGCAATAAAATGAATATTGAAAAACAAATTTGCCACAAATTTTGCCTCAAAAGTAGTTTATTTTGATCAAAATAGCTCGACAATATTGATTGATATTTCATTTACCTGCATTACGTCACATTGACACAGATTTAGACTGAGTAGTTTTAACGCGGACACTAATCGGAATCTCGGGTTTTGTCCCCGATAACATTGATATGTTGAAGAAATAACAATATTTTTTCGTGTTTGTCTTTTTAATCACATTCAAAACTTAATACAGGCAATAATGATCAACATTTTTGTCAATTTTATTCATTAAGTAACCTTAAAATTCGGTTGCCGTTTTAATTTTCTTCCGAGCTAAAACTTCGAGAAACAGATTACGCACCACGTGCAAGAACTATGGAAGTTTTCAATCAAAGAAAGTATAGTGCGCATGCTTTCAGCTCATCTACATCTCATGAATATGAATTTTTGTAAAGCTTTACAAATATTATATTTTTTTCAATTTTTGAAGTAATAAGGTACCCTAGTGGTACTTTGAACGTTTGTATCTTTCTAAATAAACACAAGGAATAGTCTGGCGACAATAGTCTGGCGACAATTTTTTGGTTTTACAAAAAATAATTTTTCGTAGACAATATGCCTTTAAATGAAGGCTGTATACATATTGTATAAATACATGTAATTCATCTTTTGGTTAAAATTGAAATTGATTATTAAGCACAAAACAGAAATTACGTTTAGTACTGAAATCTAGGAAAGCTATTTTGAATACTGGTTTTTGTACATTTGACATGTTTGATGAAACTTGACAAACATATCAATTAGGATATGCTTTAATTAGCTTTGTTACCAAGGTGCATGCTCGATTTCTTGTCTAATTCCATAGTCATGCTATTTAAGAGGCAGGGGGTACCGATTATTATCATGTTATAACTAAAATAAGATCTATCAAAATCAGTTTTCAAAAAATGTTCGAGATACAGGTTTTGATAGGAAGGGAAAATTGCTAGAATCATGGTGTGAGGTAATACGCTGATTCATTTTAATTAGCATCATTAGAGAAAATGAAGTAATATAAATGAGTATCATAAAATTACAAAAGACGACCTAGACATAACATAGACATGTTTCTGAGTTTCGAAGAGATTTGGTAACGGATTGCTCAGAAAATTATCAAAATTACGCATTTAATATCCTTGATCACCCTTGATGATGAATGTTGGTCGTAATATGAAAACATTTTTGCGATGATAGTATTTTATTATCCATAGATATTCAATATATTCTTGTTTGAGCTTCCGTATGAACAAAAAAGTTCTTGTTCATAAATTTATACTTTGAATAAATTGTATCTGTCATCGAAGTTAAAATTTATTGTATATTTCATGTTTTGCAATCTTAAAGGTCCTTTGATTTGAGTACTTAAAATGAGAAAATTGCACCACTAGCTCCTTATTTTCAAGGACTAAAATTACCATGTAAACAAACTAGAGAACACAACGCGAACAAAATTAAACTAATTCCAATAAATTTGTTTACTTACGTATTTTTTCACAATAATCACCTGTTTTACACAAGTAATAATAGTTCTGAGAATTGCAAAACAATTTCAATATTCAATGGGTAAAACTTTTGGTAAATTTTTGCAGGCCGGAACGAAACACGAACTTGATCTTCATCCCTTCATGGAAGACTTACATACCAAAAATTAGTTCGTTGTTTAGAAAAGTTGGGACAATTTAAAAGTTTCAGTGATTGAGTTGGCTAAAACTAATCAACATCTATTCCAAATCAAGCGAGCGCTCAAATTTAAGGCCTCGTTTTAGAGTACTTATTATATATAGGAAACACCCTGTCTGTCTGTCCGTCTGTCCACATAACTCGTAAGCACTTCTCCTAAACCCCTTGAAGGATTTTGATGAAACTTAACATGAAGGAAGTACATCATATGTAGATGTGCATGACGAATTTTCATCGCACTCGGACATCATTAAGGGGAGATAATTGGACTTAGACTTTTTAAATACATTATTCAATGGGAGACCTTGTAAGCGCAACTCCTCCTAAACCTCCTAAACCTCTTGAAAGATTTGTTTGAAACTTAATATGAAGGAAGTACATCATGTTGATGTGCATGAAGAATTTTCATTGCACTCGGACATCATTCAGGGGAGATAATTGGACTTAGACTTTTTAAATACATTATACAATGGGAGACTTCGTAAGCGCAACTCCTCCTAAACCGCATGAAAGATTTTGATGAAACTTTACATTAAGGAAGTACATCATATGTAGAATTTTCATCGCAATCAAACATCATTCAGGGGAGATAATTGGACTTACACTTTTTTAAATACATTATTCAATGGGCAGTCAGGGGACCAACTTGTACAAGTCAGAATAGCTATAGAGTCAGTTTCAATTCTGACTTCTAGAAGTCAGAATGAATCTGACTTGTTAAAGTAAGAATTGCTTCTATCAATTTTGCTCCAATATTCAATGTTTTATTAATAACATTTCTCAAAGCCAATAAATCTCATTCAAATTGTATCACAAGGTCAACAAGACCATCAAGCATTTAGGGTGATAGAATCCTATGCAAATGGGAAACAGATTGACTGTAAAGTTTCAATTATCATCAAAGAATTTCATAGCTAATTATCCAAGTCTGCCTTTTATCTCCACGGTTTTGAACACCAATGTAATTTATACTAGATAAATTATTGTTATTTAATGATTTTAGTATAATTGAAGACTTTGGTGTTAACCACCGTCAAAGTAGAGAATTTTAATCCCAAAGGAAGGTAGTAAAATGTTGATTCTGACTTGTACAAGTAAGAATGATATTAAAACAAAAAATTTAAATAACACAGCCATTACTGTTTTGTAACATTTTAAGAAAGCTTGCAGTGTGTAGAAAAGGAATTTAACCATAAAGAATATTTCTAAAAGAGAGACTTCGATAAAATGACAGTTTAGTAAAATCTACTTATTAAAGTCAGATTGGAAATTATGAATATAAAGAGAAGATAACTCTAATTTGTTCAATTTGACTTGTAGACGTAAAATTGATTCTGCCCATTCTGACTTGTACAAGTTGGTCCCCTGACTGATGGGAGACCCGTAAGCACAACTCCTCCTAAACTGCTTGATGGATTTTGATGAAACTTTACATGAAGGAAGTACATCA
Source organism: Arcuatula senhousia (assembly GCA_963971305.1). Classification (NCBI taxonomy): domain Eukaryota; kingdom Metazoa; phylum Mollusca; class Bivalvia; order Mytilida; family Mytilidae; genus Arcuatula; species Arcuatula senhousia. The sequence continues at coordinate 56,932,155 of OZ020304.1, forward strand.
TCTGTAGATGTGCATGAAGACTTTGTATTGCTCTCGGTTATCATTGAGGGGAGATAACTGGACTTGAGATTTCTTTTACAGTACAGAGTCCAATATGAAGCGGGGGTATCTTTTTGTGAGCCGGCTCACAGTATTACTTGTTTAGATATATTATTCATATACTATCTGACGTTTGCCTCACGTGTTTTAATGTTAAATTAATATTGACGTCCACACAAAACGGAGAAATGGGTAGAGCCGGAAAATTTATGTGAGTGCACTACTTGGCTACGTGCATGAAGTGTGGCAATCTCCAAACATGTTGGACCACAACGGTCAGGCTTTTTTTTAATTAAAGACCTGACAACCCATGCGGACGAGGGCCAACCTATTCAGCCAACTAGGATACACACTTCGTCGCTCTGTGGGCTGCGCACTGACTTGATGTCAAAATCCAAAGACTCTTAGTCGCTGCATTCCTTGGCAACTCGGGCCCCGCACGGGAATTTAGGTTTGACATACGGAAAAACAAAGTTAATTTAAAATAAAAAGAGTCTTTTGCATCTATAGCATTCCAGGCATTTAGATTCCAATGCTGGTGATTAAAGATAACTCCTTTAAATAGGCGAACACAACAAGCTTGTCCGTCGGTAAAAATCCACTAAAGAGCGCTTAGAAACCTGACATCGGGGTCAGGCCGCTAAGCTATTAAGCGACTGTTATGTGTGCCACAGGTGGTTGAATGGGGCAGCCCTGTCATAATGAATGCCGGGGTCGTCAGGCTATAATGCGGAAACAGCCCTGTCATAATGAATGCCGGGGTCGTGCTATAATGCGGAAAACCTGACTGCAAACCATAGTGTACCAACGTGTGTGGAGAGGTACACGCTTCATGCACGTAAATAAAGGTAATAACAAAATTACCGATCTTGGAGCATCAATCTCAATGTTTAAGAGAAAAAGACAAAACATGGAAGACACACCAGAATAGTTATCGATCGCAATAATGGTCCTGACTTGGTACAGACATTTCAAATGAAATGGTGGGTGAAACCAAGTTTTATTGCGCACCAAACCTCCTTCTTCCAATGCGATCTTAGGGACCGGTAGTAACACACAACGCAACACGGTTGTGAAGACATAATAGAGATAATAAGATGATCATCTCAGTATAACAATCAGAACAAGGGGTTGCACTAAGTCTTGCTAAGCATACCCCCACTCGGCCATTCAGAAAACAGGAAGATGACCGACTGACCTGGAAAGGGGAGGCACGGTACAACTCATCATGCTAAAGCTGTATACCAAATTTTAAATCAATCCCTTCTCTAAAAGCCGAGAAATCTGTTACGAAAAATTGTCTATTTTTGACCCATAAAAAGTCTAAGTCAGCTCGGAAAACAGGAAGTAGATGATGGACTGACCTGGAAAGGGGAGGCACGGTATAACTCATCATGCTGAAGCTGTGTACCAAATTTGAAACCAATCCATCCAGTAGAAGCCGAGAAATCTGTTACGAAAAATTTCACATTCCAAATTTTTTCCCTCTAAAAAGTCTAAGTCGGCTTGGAAAAGGAAGTAGATGATGGACTGACCTGGAAAGGGTAGGCATAGTATAACTCATCATGCTGAAGCTGTGTACCAAATTTGAAACCAATCCATCCAGTAGAAGCAGAGAAATTGAACCGGACGGACAGACGGACAAGGTGATTGCAATATAGCCCCCTCTCTTACGAGTGGGGGTATAAAAACACAAATCAAATCAATAACTAACCAATACGTTCAACTTAATTTTGAACTTTTCCACCAGTGGTTGATAACGAAGGAAGAATTTTTTTACAGGACCGTGCGAGACGTATTTTCTTGAAACCTTGGTCTAAGAGTCGGTCACGGAGACAGCGGTTTCTTAAAAACAAGAGGCTCCAAGTAGCCTGAATTGCTCACCTGACTTATGTGCCTAAACTTTAGGCTATTTGGCAAATACTATTCAACATTGATCCTTTTCTAAGCGGAATAACTTATTAACAAAAAACAGCAATTTACCCCTATGCTCTAATTTTAGCCATGACGGCCATGTTTTACAACCAATCAAAATTCCCCACATCATTTCTAAACATTTAATGCTAATTAATAACTATACACTGTTTGGTTCCAATTGGACTTAAGGTGTCAGAGGTAACATTTCAAATGTAATTAGTAAAAGCTGTGAAAATGGTCAAATTCAACGTTCTAAGGGGTATAACTCCTAAAACATTGACCCTATTACATTTTTTGTAGATCATGATATTCTCAACAATTTCAAATTTTAATATCTTTATTACCTCATATAGTTTTCAAGATATTAAGATTAATAATTGCAAAATTTAATAAAAATCAAGGAAAAGGACAATAACTCCTTCATTGGTTGTTGGATCTTCTCCAAAATTTCAGGGCAGATAGATCTTGAGGTGCACCTCACTTTCGTTTTTACACCAAAATTTAGAGTTATTTGCAAAAGACTGCAATTCACCACTATGTTCTATTTTTAGCCATGGCGGGCGGTCATGGTTTACAATCAATAAAAAATCCCCTCATCTGTTCTGTACATCTAATAATAATAAATATTTGTACCAAGTTTAGTTCCAATTGGACCTATGGTGTAAGAGGAATTAACGTTTTAAATTTAACATGGAAATGGCTGTGAAAATGGACAATTTCGACGTTCGAAGGAGAAGGACAAATGTCATGAATGTGGCCTATACTATTTTTGACAAAATACGACAAGAAATCAGTGAAAAGTGGCGAAAAAATAAGAATTGTATAATTTGTGGCGTGTTTGAAATGCAAAGGCTAGACCTGCGATGTAGATATTTTGTTAAATCTTCCAAATATGGAAAGTTCAGTTATGCCTTAACTCATTTTGGAAAAAATTACGAAGAGTTGAAGTAGTTTAGAAATTAGTAAAAACACCGGGCCGATTTGAGGCATTCGTGGCTCTACTCCTTTGTTGGCAATAAGGAAATCCAACATACTGCAAACTTGGTCCAATGTGTAACAAGTTTTTAGTTCACCTGACGCGAAGGTACCCTGAAATTTTGAAGAAAATCCAAAAGCTCATGTAGGAGTAATTGCCTTTTTTGTGGATTTTTGGGTAGTTTTGCACCTGTTTAGCTTAATATCTTGAAAACTATACAAGATATTTGAGAAATTTAAATTGCATATTGTTGACCCAATCAAGGTCTACAAAATATGTATAAGCTCAACATTGTAGGTCCTTTCCTTTTAGGTGTTATTGCCCTTAGAACGTCCTTAGAACTCCTTTGACACTTTAAGTCCAATTGGAACCTAACTTGTTATAGTTGTTTATTAGTATTAGGTGTATAGAACTGATGTGGGGATCTTTGATTGGTCGTAAAACATGGCTGCTGTGGCTAAAAATAGAACATAAGGGAAAATCGCATTTTTTTTTGCAAATAACTCAAGAACATTGACAGATTTCTAAATTTTTATGATAACAAAAGTGACCAGCACCTCAAGATCTACAAGTTCTGAAATTTTGAAGAAAATCCATAAACCATGTAGGAGTTATTGACCTTTTTGTTAATTGTTTTGCTAATTTTGCACCTATTAAGCTTAAAGAGGATCAGTCTATTTGACAAAGATATTTATGTTCTATTTTCTCGAAGTTTATTATAAATACGTGAAAACAAGATTTTGTGTATGTATTTGTAAAAAGCGAAGGTTCAATCGATGCCTAGTATTTAAATACTTCCAGTATTTAATTCTTGACCTAGCTTTTCCGTATGCATGCAACCTTTCGTGAACTCGTTCTCGTAATTGGTTTTAACGTTGTGCGCATGCCCGAAAAATTGTGTGGTTATAACAAAATGTCGAGCGAGAAAAAACCACGAGGTAGACTTAAGTTTTTGACAGAATCAGCGAAAAAAGAAAGAAATGCCAAGCAAATGCCATCCAAACCAAGTCAAGGATATTTTTAGGAAACCAATTAGACCGTTGGAATGCTTTTAAGGAGGAAGTCGGCGCGTAAACCGGTCGAGAAGTTGCCAAAATTTTACTGACAGGAAAGGCCTTTAAATATTCAAGATTTTGAATGTCTCCAGTCAAATGAAATAGTTCAAATCGCGAATGTCTCCTCAAATCGTCTTTACTTTTGAATTTCAGTTCTACTGAACTTGGAACCAACGAAACGAACAACTCAGAGCTCTCTAAATGAAATATTAATTAATCTGCGACCACCAATTTCTCTACAAAGATAATAGAAGTTATAAATTTCGAGAGCACGGAGAAACCAAGGGTTGGGAAAGAACCAACATTCCTAAAAGTAGAACTTGATATAATATATAAACTGTTATATGAAAACCTCCCCCCAGGGATATACGGGGAACTACATTACAATCCCTGTGGAAGCGGTTAGTTAGTTATTGCTTTACTCCCAAGCAGCACGATTTCTGCTATATCCGGTAGACGAACATGAAAGTGGTGATACAATGAGTGAGTGAGTGAGTTGGAGTTTTACGCCCGTGCAACGCTATATAGGTTATTTACAGGCGATGAACATGATAAGGATGATAAAATGAACATGAAATGATGATGATAAATGAAATATGGGGATGGGGTGGGAAACAGGGCCGGTAAATTTTGAAGAACCACAGGAAAAGGGGAGAGGTGGGTAGGGGCGGAAAATTTAGCCTATGTGGTGCACTACTTGGCGGTCCACAAAGGGGTCTTTTACGTGCATGAAGCGTGGCACTCTTCACACACGTTGGCCCACTATGGTCGGCGGTCAGGGTTTCCGTATTATAGACCTGACAACCCCCGCGGACGAGGGCTACCCTATTCAGCCACCCAAGGTACACACTTGGTCGCTCTGTGGGCTGAGCACTGACCCGACGTCAGAATCCCAAGACCCTTAGTCGCCTCTTACGACAAGCTAGGCTCTGCTGCGGGCCTATTCGCCACCCGGGCCCCGCACGGGACGTGATACAATGAACATGAAATGATGATGAAGTGGAGAAAATGGGGACACAAGGCCAATCGGGTAGGAGAGTTTTGACTGCCACTGGAAAAAGGAATGATGGGTAGGGACGGTAAATTTAGCCTCCGGCATGGGGATCCTACGGGTCCTACTCTTACCGAGGCCTGCAGCAGGGTTCTTTAACGTGTGGGGAACGTGACATTTTTCCCAACACGGTGCACCACTATGGTTTGCTGTCAGGTTTTCCGCATTATTGCCTGACGACCCCACATCTCTCGATGTCAGGGCTGCCCAATTCAACCACCTGGGGCACACAACCCAGTCGCTTTGTTGGCAAAGCAGCATGACCCGATGTCAGGTTTCTGAGCGGTGGACTTATACCGACAAGCTTAGCGCTGCTGCGGGCCTATTCGCCACCTGGAACCCGCACGATGGCTGTGGAAGCGGGGACAGCAACCACAGGACCATTGTAAAGTATCTAAATGATATCAAATTTCTTAACGATTAAAAATGTACGAAAGTCTTTGAAAGTCTTTGCTCAATTCTTTGTTCAAGATGACATATGTTATAAAATTTGCATTCTCTCTTCAACTCCTTAAGGGCTGCGCAGTGGGACGGAAGGGTAGACAATTCTATTTCACAGTTGGATCTAGGGTAATTCAAAATATGGTGGAAATGTCGGGGATCTCTGTCGATGAAATAAGTATATATGTTGTCCACGTTATACGGTTTCATAGTAGAGTCTGGTAAGACCATAAAATTAAGTATACAGTCTGGGTCCTTCCTTAGGGTTTCTGCCGAAGTCTGGAATCTCGTTCCTCCAACGTTTAGAATAATTCTAGTGTTTTGGCATTCAGGCATGCTTCTTAGTTGCAGCAAATACTTGGGGTTTGGGTTGTAAACGGGGGCCTGTTCTGTTTCTGTTTCTTCAGGGGCGTAGAGAGATGGAACGTCATCGTGGCTGGGAGTTTGAACGGAGTTGATTGATGGGTCACGGTGGTTGATGGCGTAGAAACTGATGATATGGGTAATGTGGATCTTGGTGAAATGTCTGTATGTGTGGTAGACAGCATGATATTAATTGTAGAAGTGTGAGAGGGCTTTGCGGAAACGGTAGTAGAAGTAGCCGTTGTAACTATGACGGGCCACCTTGGTTGGAGTTGGTTCTGAAACTGAAATTAAAGTTGTCGGTTCATCTTGAGTTGGAGAGGGTTATGGTTGAGAAATCAACGGTGTCAAAGGTACTGGAGGGGGATTTAAGGTAGGGGCATACACATTAGGGTTTGATGGAGCAATCATCTCTACCGGTTTGATGATTATTTTTCTGGAAGTAGCATGTATATCAGGAATATTACTCTCCTCTGTAAAATCTAGGTTTAGTTTTCGGTTAACCGGCTTCTTTGTCTCCCCTACTGCTTCTTTCCTTCCCTCCTCCCAAATAGGCTTTCTGATCAAAGCGGTTTTAACTTTTCCTACTTACATCTCTCTATTCCCAATTGGTTTTTCATTTTCCTTGTTCTTAATTTTCTGTTTAATTCCTTTCTTTTGACTTCTTTTCCTTCTTAGTTTTTAGTTGTACCTGTAATTTAATAGGCGACCCTTGCCTAGAGTGTATGGTGATGACCTTCTCTCTTGATTCCCTCCTAAATTTCTTGTATTTTTCTTGTTCATCAGGACAAAATTTACAGGTTTCCCGGCAAACGAACTCTAAGTTTTTCCCTCCGGCTTCACCATGAGTGCAGTTCTTGTGGCAACTTTTTCTTCTGAGGTCCTGTGGCATTCATGGTAAAGGTAGCCAAAGTTGCTATGTTGCTCGTCCATGTGCCGCTCCACCATGAACGGTTTCTCGAAGTCATGGTTCATGCATAGAACACACATTTTCTTTATATTGACCGCTTGGTGCAGTTGAACTCAATTGGATGAAGTCCAACATAAGTTCAGCATTCACTTGGATTAATTTAAGCATAGATCTAAAACTTAATCAGATTTTCCAACATAAGTTTTTAGTCGATCATGGTGCACTATTTTAATTTTTGTCCTTGGACCTCTCCTTATTTTATATATGACATCATTGATTTTTTCAATAATTTCAAAGGGGCCTTGCCAGGGACGTTGTCATTTAGGATTCAATCCCTTTGTCCACACCGGGCTGTAAAGCCAAACAGCATCGCCAGCTTGGTAAACTTTAAAATTTGTACTTCTGTCGTACAGTCTTTTCATATTATTACTGAAAAGATATATGTGTTTCCTAGCAAATTCATGAATTTTCTCTAATTTCTGCGACAAGTCATATGCATATTCACTATGCAATTCAGGGAGGTTATAATTTGTTTCGGGATGCCCTATTATTAAATCAATAGGTAAAGGAGTAAAGCCACGAAGGGCTCAAATCGGCCCGGTATTTTTACTAATTTTCAAACAACTTCAAATCTTCGTAAATTTTACCAAAATGAGTTAAGGCATTATTGAACTCATCATATCTGTAAGATTTAACAAAATGTTAACATCACAGGTAAAGCTTTGGAATTTCAAACATGCCATAAATTGTAAAATTCTTAATTTTTCACCCATTTTCACTATTTTCTCGTCGCTTTTTGTCAAAATTAGTATTGGCCACATTCGTCGACCATCGTAATTTTTTGATATTTTATTTATTACATAATATTGCACATTTCTATCACAAAATAATTTTGGTCGACGAGTGTGGCCCTTTTCGTTTTCACCGATTTATACATGAAAATCAATGGAAAATGTCAAAAAACGAGATTTTGTACAAAATTGACTGAGTTTTAGCTCACTGCCTTCCTTGTTCATAAACAATTGAACCAAAAGATATTGTAATTCATGAAATATGAAGTCTAATGAACATCTCAGCAGCAATTACAAGCAAGTATATCAAAGTTGAATTTTTGGGCCGATTTGGGGCCTTTGTGGCTCTACTCCTTTATACTGCGTCCGAACATCATCTCATATGGTGAAACTTTAGTAGTTTCATGAGATGAAGCTCTATAAGCCATCATTAACAAATAAATATATTCATCCCAGTCCTTTTGATTTTCAGCTACAAAACTTGCAAGCATTTTTAGAATTGTGGCATTTGCCCTTTCCACCATACCATCACTTTGGGGCCTTAACCCAGTGGTTCTAGTTTTATGTAAACCCAATAGTTTACACATTTCCTTAAAGACTTGCGACTCAAAGTTTGTCCCCTGATCGGAATGAATTTCCATCGGTACCCCCAAGACAGTAATAACTCGCTCTACCAATTTCTTAGCAACAGTAGTGGCTTCTTGGTCTCTAATAGGAATTGCCTCAGCCCATTTTGTAAAATAATCTCCAACCACCATTAAAAACTTATTTCCTTTAGTTGATCTGGGAAGGGGACCGAGAATGTCAACAGCAATTCTTTCCAGCGGAGCTCCAACATTATATTGTTGAAGTGGGGCCTGGGGTTTCTTTAAAGGTGGTTTTTTAGATGCGCATATATCGCATTGCCTGCACCAGTTTTCCACATAAATTCTCTGCCTATACCAAGAATACCTATCCCTAATCTTGGACAAGGTCTTTTTAACCCCCAAATGACCTCCAGCTACACTGTCATGTAACTGGGAAAGAACAAAATTTCTTAATTTACTAGGCAAAACCACCAAATATTTTATTCCACACATATTACTACTCTCCCATTTATAATATAAAATCCCTCGTTTCCAACATAAAGACTGCCACCTAGACCAATAGTATTTGACAGAGGGACTGCAAGGTGAAATAATTTCCAAAGGTGTTTTTTCGCCCTTTTCAACCCAGGTCAATAAAAGTTTAATATCCGGGTCATCATTCTGACTCTCCTGCAAATTGGAATTTGACAACTCGGTGCAACTAGCACCAGGGACGAATGACAGATTTTGATCTACTTATTTATCATTAACTTGACTATCTTCTGAGAAAGATTGTCCCAAGGTTTTCCCTGACCTTGTAACATTTACTGAAGCCAACTTATCATCTGCATTTTCTTTTAATCTAACAACAGCTGTTTCAGAGTGATTTTCACTACATTTTTGTTCAAATTTTGTACAATGTCTACTTTCGTTGGTGCATGACCTACGTGACATGGCATCTGCATTTCCATGTGAACGTCCCATTCGGTGCTCTATTTCAAAATTGTATGCTGCAAGGATCTCAAACTAGCGGGCAATTAGTCCCTCTGGATTTTTAAAGTTTAACAGCCAACGTAATGCGCCATGATCACTGCGAACAACAAAGTGTTGTCCATAAAAGTAATGATGGAAATGCTTGATGGATGTTACCACAGCCAAAAGTTCCTGTCTGGTAACACAATACTTTCTTTCAACTCTGCTAAAAGACTTGCTAAAATAGGCAATTACTTTTTCCTGCCCATCTTGAATTTGAGAAAGAACAGACCCTTGACAAGTATTACTGGCGTCAGTATCCAGAATGAAATCACCCTCATTTTGAGGATATGACAAAATTGGAGCATTAATTAATTTTCCTTTAAAGTATCAAATGATGTCCGACATTCTTCAGTCCATTTAAAAGGTTGGTTTTTCTCCGTAAGTTTATGCAAATTTCTTGCAATTTCTGCAAAATGAAAAATATATCGCCTATAATAGGAACAAAGTCCTAAGAATGATCTAACTTCCTTAACATTCTTTGGTATAGGTCACTCTGAAACAGCTTTAGTCTTATCGGGATCTGTTGCAACCTCCTCTTCACTGACAACATGTCCTAAAATAGTAACACGTTTCTGAAAGAAAGTACATTTCTTTGGATTTAATTAAGGTTTGCCTCCCTTAATCGATCAAGTACTCCCGTTAAATTTTCTATATGTTCCTCAAATGACTTTTTGAATATAATAATGTCATCGAGATAGACAAGACATGTCTTCAAGTCAACCCTCCTAAAATATTCAGCATTAACCTTTCAAAAACTGCGGGCGCATTACATAACCAAAAAGCTAAAACAGTAAATTGCCACAGACCACTGCCAGGATAAGAAAATGCAGTATTTGGTCTGTCTTCAGGTGAAATAGCCACCTGATGATAGCCACTTTTCAAATCTAGAGTCGTATACAATTTGGAACCTGATAGAGCATCGAGTGTATCATCTATACGGGGCAGGGGATGGGAATGCTTTACAGTATAATGATTGAGAACCCGGTAATCAATCGCGAAACGGATTGATCCGTCCTTCTTGCGTAAATAACAACGGGGGAATTCCAGGGACTGGTACTTGAATCAATAATCCCTTGTTCAGCCATTTTCTGAACTTCAGCATCAGTTTCTTGAATTTTTGATAAGGGGACACATCTCGATCTTTGTCTTACTGGGGGAGCCTGGCCAGTATTAATAGTATGTTCTATCAATTCTGTTCTACCTATATCAGTAGAAGACTTTGAAAAAGGAATCTTGATATTTAATTAAAAGATTTATAACTATAACTTTCTGTTCTTCCGTTAAATCATTAACATTTCTATCAAATACAGGCTGGACATGATCTGGCATTTCCATATCACCGTGATTACCAATACTACTAATTCCAGTAGCATTAACAAAGACATTCTCATAAGAATGTAGTTCAGCATTATCAAGAACCTCCAAAGTTGCTGCTAAAGTATCCTTCTGCAAAACATGCTCTTGATCTGAAACATTTAGAACTTTCAAAGGGATCAACCCGGTGTCAGGTTGGACCACTGACCTTGCTATCAAAAGACCATGCTTTTTAACAAACTTATTAACTTGCTCCACCACACCAACTTTTCCTTTAACCAAAGGATCTAAAATTCTCCCTGAAACTATATTTTGACCGGAAGGGGGTAATATGATCTTTCATGTATACAAATTCTGAAGCTTCTGCGTTATTCTTATATTTAAAGCACGGAATTTCTTGACCTCTTAATCTAATACAATTCTTGCTCAAAAGTACATCACACCCATTTTTAGTAAGAAAATCCATACCAAGAATTCCCTCAGTAGGTATATCAGCTACTAGAGCACTATGTTTCATTAAATTTTCCCCCAGCCTTTTATATGCCTCGATTTCTCCATTAACAAGAGGCTCCCAGGAGCCTGAATCGCTCACCTGGTCTTAATGTCAACCCTTTGAAGACTTTTGTATAGCTAAATGAGCTGAATGTTTAAGCAATAAAAAGCTTTTCTCTATCTGCAATAGTTTTCATTCCAAAGCAAAAATCACTATTTTTCACCTTTGAAGGGCCATAACCCCTTCAAGGGGTCATCTGACAACTTCGACCCTAAAAAGACTTTTGTAGAGCTAATTAAGCTGAACATTTAAGCAAGCAACATCTTTTTCTCTATCTACAAAAGTTTTCTTTCTTTAGGCCAAAAACACTATTTTTTGCCTTTAAGGGACCGTAACCACTATAAGGGGTCATCTGGCAACTTTGACCCTATGGAAACTTTTGTAGAGCTAAATGAGCTGAACATTTAAGCAAGCAACAACTTTTCTCTATCTGCAATAGTTTTCATTCCATAGGCCAAAAACACTATATTTTGCCTTTAAGGGGCCATAACCCCTATAAGGGGTCATCTGACAACTTTGACCCTATGGAGACTTTTGTAGAGCTAAATGAGCTGAACATTTAAGCAAGCAACAGCTTTTCTCTATCTGCAATAGTTTTCATTCTATAGGCCAAAAACACTATTTTTGCCTTTAAGGGGTCGTAACCCCTATAAGGGGTCATCTGACAACTTCGACCCTATGGAGGCTTGTGTAGAGCTAAACAAGCTTAACATTTAAGCAAGCAACAGCTTTTCTCTATCTGCAATAGTTTTCATTCTATAGGCCAAAAACTCTATTTTTTGCCTTTAAGGGGCCATAACCCCTATAAGGGGTCATCTGACAACTTTGACCTTATGGAGACTTTTGTAGAGCTAAATGAGCTGAACATTTAAGCAAGCAACAGCTTCTCTCTATCTGCAATAGTTTTCATTCCATAGGCCAATAAAAAGCTTCGCCGAGCGCAGCATGATACGACCGCAACATGTTGAACCCTGTACATTTTAGGCCCAATATGGATAGTCTATTGCTCTGGACACATGCAGCCCATGGTGGACTGACAAAGGTTTTTGACACATGCTTCTCTGGCGGACTTTCAACCCAGGGGGTAAAAATATAGATTTTCAATTTTGTATTATACTCTTGCAAAAAAAATGTCAAAATCGGACAAGAATAAAAAAAAAATCAATTTCGGCCCCTTTTGGCCCCTTATTATGTAACAGGTGAAAAAGGGGTGGGGTTGCAGAAATAATTTCTCAAATTTGGATTCAATACTTGACAAAAATAAACTTGCAAAAAAAAATTTCAAAAACAAACCAGATATAAAAAAGTTTTGATTACGGCCCCTTTTGGCCCCTAATTACAAAACAAGTGAAAAAGGGGATGGTCACAAAAATCAATTCTCAAATTTGGATTCACTACCTGACAAGAATAAACTTGTAAAAAATTTTTTTTAAATCGGACCACAAATAAAAAAGTTTCGATTTTGGCCCCATTTGGCCCCTAATTACGTAATAGGGGAAAAAGGGGGGGTTGCAAAAATTAATTCTTAATTGTGTAAATGAGCTGAACATTTAAGCAAGCAACAGCTTCTCTCTACCTGCTATAGTTTTCATTTCATAGGCCAAAAACATGAAAAAACATTATTTTAGGGGCTGTAGCCCCTATAAGGGGTCATCTGACAACTTCGACCCTATGGAGTTTTTTGTAGAGCTAAATGAGCTAAACAATTAAGCAAGCAACAGCTTTTTGCTATCTGCAATAATTTTCATACTATAGGGCAAAAACATGAAAAAAATGCTATTTTTCAGCTTTAAGGGGCCGTAACCCCTATAAGTGGTCTTCTGACAACTTCGACCAAATGGAGACTTTTGTAGAACTTTTAATCCTGAAGCAGTAGGGTGGCATCAGATTTCATCTATCCCTTATACTTTTTGAATTACAAGCCAAAAACAGTAGTCTGACCCCCCTGGTCTATTTTTAGCCACGGCGGCCATGTTTTTTGACGAATCAGAAATTGAAACATTACAATAGTGCAGGACACCCTAATGATCAATCATACCAAGTTTCATTGAATTCTGTTCAGCAGTTTCAGAGGAGAAGATTTTGAAAAAGTTATTGTAAGAACAAACAAAAAAGTTACAATTTTGGCCCCTTTTGGCCCTTAATTTCCAAACGAAAAAAGGGGGGACTCCCAAAATTAATCCCATCCATCCTTTAATGGTAAGAAATATCATTGTCAAATTTCATTGCATTTGGATAACTAGAACTAAAGTTATTGTGTATACACTAAAGTTAACAGACGACGACGACAACGACAACGACAACGACGACGACGACGACGACGACAGCATCATACCATTATACGTCCGCAAATTTTTTGCGGTCGTATAAAAACATGAGTAAATGCTATTTTTCACCTTTAAGGGGCCGTAACTCCCATAAGGGGTCATCTGACAACTTCGACTCAATAGAGACTTTTGTAGAGCTTTTGATGCTGAAGCAGTAGCGTGGCATCAGATTTCATATATCTCTTATACTTTTTGATTTACAAGCAAAAAACAGTAGTCTGACCCCCCCTGGTCTATTTTTAGCAACGGCGGCCATGTTTTTCGCCGAATCAAAAATCCCCACATCAGTTCTGTGGGGGATACCCTAAAGTACCACCCGACCAAATTTGGTTTGAATCTGTGCAGCCGTTTCAGAGGAGAAGAAGTTTGAAGAAAAGTTAACGACGACGACGGACGCCAAGTGATGGCAATAGCTCACATGGCCTTTGGCAAGGTGAGCTAAAAAGGGATATTTCTCCGGTTGCAGTCACCATTTAAATTTCAACTGGTGAAAGCTCAGGTCTTGATGAAGGTTCTAATTGAATTAAAACATTTCTGGCTCAGAATTGTTACACTAGCTCCAGTATCAACTAGCAAAGATATCTTTTCCCCACAAACTGAAGTATCCAAGTAAATACCTTCATCGATAGACCCCAATAGTCAAAATGAAAATTATTAAAGTTAAGCATAAAATTCTACTTGGTGCTTGGTGTTCTGCATTTTTTAAGAAATCTTGCTACTTGGTGCAAATACCAAAGGATTGAAAAATGAGTTATTAAATGGAAATGAAACACTCAAAGAGGCATAACTCTAATTAAATAAATAGAAAAATATGATGAAAATAATTTGGAGCACCGAGGAATTCCCTTGGTGTAGCACCGACGAGTTACTTGGTGCAAGCCAAAAATCGGCACAGAGTAAATAAGTTACTTGGTGCTCGGCAGCCGACAGATTTCAAGTAAATAAATAAATAAATTGATATAATCTCCGAGCTAATTATAAATAGACAATTACCAATTTTTGATCAAAACTTATTTGTTGTTGAGCCATAAATTCGGCTTTAGCTTATGATTTGGAATTTGTCGGTAATTTAGAAAGCTTGATTAACATCAAACGACAGCGATCCGACGATTGACAGCTCGGTGCACCGAATTCGATATGTATAGTTAGTTTAGTTAGTTAGTTATTGCTTTACTCCCAAGCAGCACGATTTCGTCTATATCCGGGAGATGAACATGAAAGTGGTGATACAATGAACATGAAACGATGATGAAGTGGAGGAAATGGGGACACAAGGCCAATCGGGTAGGAGAGTTTTGACTGCCACTGGAAAAAGAAGTGATGGGTAGGGACGGGAAATTTACTGGTGGTATTTACAGGCGATGAACATGAAAAGGGTGAGTGAGTTGGTGTTTTACGCCCGTGCAACGCTATATAGGTTATTTACAGGCGATGAACATGAAAAGGATGATACAACGAACATGAAATGATGATGATAAATGAAATATGGGATGGGATGGGATAGACAGGGACGGTAAATTTTGAAGAACCACAGGAAAATGGGAGAAGTGGGTAGGGGCGGAAAATTTAGCCTATGTGGTGCACTACTTGGCGGTCCACAAAGGGGTCTTTTACGTGCATGAAGCGTGGCATTCTCCACACACGTTGGCCCACTATGGTCGGCGGTCAGGGTTTCCGTATTATAGACCTGACAACCCCCGCGGACGAGGGCTACCCTATTCAGCCACCTTGGGTACACACTTGGTCGCTCTGTGGGCTGAGCACTGACCCGACGTCAGAATCCCCAGACCCTTAGTCGCCTCTTACGACAAGCTAGGCTCTGCTGTGGGCCTATTCGCCACCCGGGCCCCGCACGGGACTGAAAAGGATGATAAAATGATTATGATATGATAATGATATATGAAATATCGGGGGGTGTGTGAAACAAAGGACTGGTAAATTTTGAAGAACCACAGGAAAGGGGGAGAAGTGGGTAGGGGCAGAAAATTAGTCGGCGGTCAGAGTTTCCGTATTATAGACCTGACAACCCCCGCGGACGAGGGCCATCATATTCAGCCACCTAGGGTACACACTTGGTCGCTCTGAGGGCTGATCACTGACCCGACGTCAGAATTCCCAGACCGTTAGTCGTCTCTTACGACAAGCTAGGCTCTGCTAAGGGCCTATTCGCCGACCGGGCCCCGCACGCGACATCGCTAATATAAAACGTCATTTAAATGACAAAATCTTCGGCTGTGAATTCAGTGTTCTCCGAGTAGTTACCTCTAATCTTTCAAAACATACATAATAAACGATCCTTTTGTTTCTTTCGTATAGATAGGTAAAGTTTCGTTCGTTTTCTTTCGTTCTTAAATTATCGGGAACTCTCTAGTAGGTCTCAATGCAACTTGGATTTTACTTGTGCACAGAACAGTTCCATACACTCATTAAAGTATAAATCATATGGGTTTATTGTCACTCGTGATTATATTTTGGTTATTCACTCTGCATAATTAATAATCCTTTGAATATTTTAGTCATGGAAGTTGAAATTTTCTATTTTTATAATAAAAAGAGAGGAAAAGATAAAGCGCATTATACAATGGTCAACCAAATCTGACACAAGTATATAAATAGGGTAAATAGCCAGCAATTAGTTTTTATTATTTAATGTTATGCTCAATGTCAATGTCATTATTTTAGAAAATGTGTTTATATTCCTTCATATAATAATGTAAATTCCTTTTTGTTCTTTCCTTTTTGAAAAGTAGATTAATTGATATATTAAATATTCATTCTCAAATATATTTATTGCGTTTATAATGCATTTTAAACTCCAGCCTGAAATACATGTAAAAAGGGATCAAATGAGAATTTTCACATATACTAATGGCATCTGACCAACAGTTATCTTGCAAAGAAAATTATCATGTCGAGGAATCAACAGCAATAATTTCTGGGGGTAAAAAACAAGTTCATGTTTACTACACACAATCCTAACTCATTATTTAAAAAAGAGGCTCCCAGGAGCCTGAATCGCTCACCTGGTTAGTTAATTAGTTAGTTATTGTTTTACTCCCAAGCAGCGCGATTTCGGCTATATCCGGGAGATGAACATGAAAGTGGTGATACAATGAACATGAAACGATGATGAAGTGGAGAAAATGGGGACACAAGGCCAATCGGGTAGGAGAGTTTTGACTGCCACTGGAAAAAGAAGTGATGGGTAGGGACGGGAAATTTTGCTTCCTGCATGGGGATCCTACGGGTCCTACTATTACCGAGACCTGCAGCAGGGTTCTTTAACGTGCGAGGAACGTGACATTTTTCCCCAACACAGTGCACCACTATGGTTTGCGGTCAGGTTTTCCGCATTATCGCCTGACGACCCCGCATCTCTCGATGTCAGGGCTGCCCCATTCAACCACCTGGGGCACACATCCCAGTCGCTTTGTGGGCAAAGCGGCCTGACCCCGATGTCAGGTTTCTGAGCGCTCTTTAGTGGACTTTTACCGACAAGCTTAGCGCTGCTGCGGGGCTATTCGCCTCCCGGGCCCCGCACGGGAGTTGCTCACCTGGTCTTGATGTCAACCCTATGAAGAACTGAATAAGCTGAACATATAAGCAAGAAACAGCTTTTCTCTTTCAGCAATAATTTTCATTCTGTAGGCCAAAAACGTGCAAAATGTTATTTTGAATGGCATCTGAACACTTTGACTCGATAGAGACTTTTTTTAAGAACTGAACATTTAAGCAAGCAACCACTTTTCTTTATCTGCTATTGTTTTCATTATATAAGCCCAAAACATGAAAACATGTTTATTAAGGGGATGTATTCGACCCTATGAAGACTTTTGTAGAGGTAAATCAGCTGAACATTTAAGCAAGCAACAGCTTTTCTCTATCTGCAATAGTATTCATTTTTTAGGCCAAAAACACTATTTTTCGTTTTTAAGGGTCTGTTTATCCTGTAAGGGGTCATCTGACAACTTCGAGTGAGTGAGTGAGTGAGTGAGTTGGTGTTTTACGCCCGTGCAACGCTATATAGGTTATTTACAGGCGATGAACATGAAAAGGATGATAAAATGAACATGAAATGATGATGATAAATGAAACAAGGGGTTGCACTAAGTCGTGCTAAGCATACCCCCACTCGGCCATTCAGAAAACAGGAAGTAGATGACCAACTGACCTGGAAAGGGGAGGCACGGTACAACTCATCATGCTAAAGCTGTATACCAAATTTGAAATCAATCCCTTCTTTAGAAGCTGAGAAATCTGTTACGAAAAATTGTCATTTTTGGACCCATAAAAAGTCTAAGTCAGCTCAGAAAACAGGAAGTAGATGATGGACTGACCTGGAAAGGGGAGGCACTGTATAACTAATCATGCTAAAGCTGTGTACCAAATTTGAAACCAATCCATCCAGTAGAAGCCGAGAAAACTGTTACGAAAAATTTTACTTTTCAAATTTTTTACCCTTAAAAGTCTAAGTCGGCCCGAAAAACAGGAAGTAGATGATGGAATGACCTGGAAAGGGGAGGCACGGTATAACTCATCATGCTGAAGCTGTGTACCAAATTTAAAACCAATCCATCTAGTAGAAGCCGAGAAATCTGTTACGAAAAATTTCACATTTCAATTTTTTTTCCCTTAAAAAGTCTAAGTCGGCTTGGAAAACAGGAAGCAGATGATGGACTGACCTGGAAAGGGTAGGCATAGTATAACTCATCATGCTGAAGCTGTGTACCAAATTTGAAACCAATCCATCCAGTAGAAGCAGAGAAATTGAACCGGACGGACAGACGGACGGACGGACAAGGTGATTGCAATATAGCCCCCTCTCTTACGAGTGGGGGTATAATATGGGAGTGGGGTGGGACACATAGGACCGGTAAATTTTGAAGAACCACAGGAAAAGGGGAGAGGTGGATAGGGACAGAAAATTTAGCCTATGTGGTGCACTACTTGGCGGTCCACAAAGGGGTCTTTTACGTGCATGAAGCGTGGCACTCTCCACACACGTTGGCCCACTATGGTCAGCGGTCAGGGTTTCCGTATTATAGACCTGACAACCCCCGCGGACGAGGGCCAGCCTATTCAGCCACCTACGGTACACACTTGGTCGCACTGTGGGCTGAGCACTGACCCGACGTCAGAATCCCAAGACCCTTAGTCGCCTCTTACGACAAGCTAGGCTCTGCTGCGGGCCTATTCGCCACCCGGGCCCTATGAAGACTTTTATAGTGGTGAATAAGCTGAACATTAAAGCAAGCAACAGCTTTTCTCTATCTGCAATAGTTTTCATTCTATAGGCCAAAAACGCTATTTGTTGCCTTTAAGGGGCTGTAACTCCTATACGAGGTCATCTGACAACTTGGATCCTATGGAGACTTTTGTGGAGCTAAATGATCTGAACAATTAAGCAAGGGACAGCTTTTCTCCATCTGCAATAGTTTTTATTCTATATGGCAAAAACATGAAAAATGATATTTTTGACCTTTAAAGGGCCATAACCCTTATCAGGGTTCCTCTGACAACTTCGAACCAATAGAGACTTTTGTGGAGCTATTGATTCTGAAGAGCCTAAGATCCTTCGGATTTTTTTCTATCTGTTATGGTTGCTGAGTTATAAGCCATTTAAGTGGTTTTACCCTGTGTTCTATTTTTAGTAACAGCAGCCATGTTTTTATCGAATCATTTCAAAATGAGGATCGTTTGTTGCCAATATGTCATATAACATTCCTGCAAAGTTTCATTTAAATTGGTTTAATGGTTACAGGGGAGATTTTTGAAATTATTAACGGACGACGACGGACGCAAAGTAATGGCATAAGCTCAC
Organism: Arcuatula senhousia; assembly: GCA_963971305.1. Classification (NCBI taxonomy): domain Eukaryota; kingdom Metazoa; phylum Mollusca; class Bivalvia; order Mytilida; family Mytilidae; genus Arcuatula; species Arcuatula senhousia. The sequence continues at coordinate 56,951,314 of OZ020304.1, forward strand.
ATGGCCTTCGGCCAGGTGAGCTAAAAACTGCTTTCACAGCCACTATTTATAAACATAGTGAACATGTAGGAAAGTATTGATTTTTATAGGTCTTGAAATAATGCTTGTTTTCCTTGTTATGCAATAGCAGATTCACGAGTGAACATTTAACAAATATTGATCTCACTGAAACCAATGGTACCAAAATTAAAATTACAACAAAGTATCAGACATTCTAAATATATTCACACTTTAAAAATATAAATACCATGACATCAACAAAACCATGCTATAAAAGATATTCAAAATAAAACACAGAAAACAAAATAAACAATCACACCCGCTTTACCATTCCAGAATAGTCACATCAGTGTTGTCATTCCAGAATGGTCACGTAAGTGTTACCATTCCAGAATTGTCACATCAGTGTTGTCATTCCAGAATGGTCACGACAATGTTGTTATTCGAGAATGGTCCAAAAAGTGTCACCAGGGGCCTGGGTGGCCGAGTGGTCTAAGGCGCTGGTTTTAATACCACACCATTGATCACTAGCCGATAACCTCTCACCTGTTCGAGTCCCGTTTGTATTTAACAAAAAAGGGTCTTCCCCAACTCTATGTGATTAGGTTTGTCAGTTACCTGACCGAGGTCGTTGGTTTCCTCCGCCATTAAACTGACCGCCCTACATTGCACATGTGCGTCGATAAAGGGCGTTAGACATCAACACACACACACACACACACAAGTGTCACCATTCCTGATTGGTTACACTAATATTTCCATTCCAGAATTGCCACTCAAATGTTGCTACTCCAGAATGATCACACTCAGTGTTGTAATTCCAAAATTGTCCCATCAGTGTCGCCATTCTGGAACGGTCCTATCAGTGTTGCCATTCAAGAATGGTCACGTCTATGTTACCTAATTGCAGGATTCATAATCTACATACAATAATGTTCACGGTAGTTTTGACATTTAGGAGGAAGAATTCACAGAATAAAAAAAACACATGGTAGATTTTTCAACAGCGACGTTTTTAGTAAACACTATTCAATAATAATATTTTGGTTTTTTTTAGTTTTTGTCAAGAGGCCACTTTTTGAGATATTTCCTAACATTTTTTGCTAACCTAAATCTTCAGTGAAAATTCCCCAAAATCACTAGGGTTCCTTCTGTTACGGCATGAAACAATATCCAAAAATTTATTAAAAATTGGTTGAATAGAAAATAATGAGATATGGAATAAATGTACGCGAACTGCCACAATCAAGCGGCAATTCAGAAAACCACAATGGACAACCGCCAGCAGCCTTCAAAAAGGCCATTAGGCGCTGCTCGCGGTTTTTCAATTGGCCCGTTTTTAGCTCACCTGGCCAAAGGCAATGTGAGCTTATGCCATCACTATGCGCCCGTCGTCGTCCGTTAACAATTTTAAAAATCTTCTTGTCTGAAACTACTGAACTAATTGGACTGAAACTTGATAGGAATGATATATGACATGTTGGGTACAAACGATCATCATTTTAAATTGATCCGATAAAAAACATGGCCGCCGTTGCTAAAAACAGAAGAGGGGGGGTAAAGCAGCAGTTTTTTTGCAAATAACAGAAAAATGATGACCGATATCAATATTCTAGCATAGGGTAAAAGTGATCAGCACCTCGAAATCTACCTGCCCAGAAATTTTCAAGAAGAAGGAGTTATTGCCCTTTTTCTGGATTTTTCAAAATTTCGCACTTATTTAGCCCTATATCTTCAAAACTATACAAGAAATTTAAAAATTCAAATTGCATATGATTAAGCACATTAAGATCTACATTTCATGTAATTAGGTCAAAGCTGTGGAACCATTTCTTTTAGGAGTTATGGCACTTAAAGCGTCAAAATTTACCATTTTTCATTTCTTTTTCCCTGAATTTCAAAGATTAACTTGTCTGACACCATACATCCAACTTCAACCAAACTTGACGCAGTTGTTTTTTAGCATAAATGCTACAATTCTATCGTTCAAATTTTTGATTCGTCAAAAAATATGGCCGCCATGGCTAAAAATAGAGTCCCGTGCGGGGCCCGGGAGGCGAATAGGCCCGCAGCAGCGCTAAGCTTGTCGGTAAAAATCCACTAAAGAGCGCTCAGAAACCTGACATCGGGGTCAGGCCGCTTTGCCCACAAAGCAACTGAGATATGTGCCCCAGGTGGTTGAATGGGGCAGCCCTGACATCGAGAGTATGCGGGGTCGCCAGGCGATAATGCGGAAAACCTGACCGCTAACCATAGTGGTGCACCGTGTTGGGAAAAATGTCACGTTCCTCGCACGTTAAAGAACCTTGCTGCAGGTCTCGGTAAGAGTAGGATCCGTAGGATCCCCATGCAGGAGGCTAAATTTCCCGTCCCTACCCATCACTCCTTTTTCCAGTGGCAGTCAAATCCCTCCTCTGACCCGATGTCAGGTTTCTGAGCTCTCTTTAGTGGTCTTTTACCGACAAGCTTAGCGCTGCTGCGGGCCTATTCGCCACCCGGGCCCCGGACGGGTTCTTATGTTATGTAGAAATATCCTTAAGTTTTTTTTTAGTTCTGGTTCAGAAACCGATTGTTGCCGCCCGCACGTCTGCATTACCGATCAGCCGTCCGCCATCATCGTCATTACAATACCCGAGTTGCAACGAAAACCTGAGTTCAACTTCATTGTAACTTGGCTAAAAAAGAAATGGCAACAAAATATTGCAACGAATGCAAAAATAGATTCCAGGGTCTGCTCTGAACATTTTGCCGAGGGTAGACCAACACTTCTCAACCCTTATCTAGGCTATTCTGGTAAAATATCTAAATCTTCCTCCAATGGACAGAACTCTAATAATTCAATGTAATGTTACCCATTTAAAAAGGCTCAAGGTGCAGGATAAAGAACAGAACCATGACAAATCTTAACTCCTCTTCTACACCTTCATTAACTTCTGCATTAAATGAACACTTTGAGCCGCCAAATAATCAACCACCTACGATGAATGCATCCTCTAGTGACCATGAGTATGTGTCAAGTTGTTTATCATGTCCAGATAAAGTCAATTTTATCACTACATTAAAAATGGTCATACTAAAGCCAAAAAGAGATTAAGCATCAGCTAATAGGAATATCAATTTAGACAAATCAAAACATGTTCTTACAAGCGATAAAACTGTGAAATTTTACACAGGTATACCATCTGTAAGTGCATATAATGCTCACCACAAACTGATAGAGCCAAAAGCTGAAATTATCAGACATTGGAGTGGCCTTAAACATACAAGTCAAGTCCTTGGTTACAAGAAAATCAGCAGTCGTGGTAAGAAAAGATGGTTCAACACTTAAACAACACAAAATTGTAACTAGTGGGAACTCAGCTGCTTTTGAAGTTTACAATACACCTAGAGCCAATATTGAAAACAGTTAAGTGAGAGGGTCAAATCCGGTACAACAAAACAGAACAAAACTGAGGCCCTACGACTATTAAAGCAACATCTTAACTCATTTGAAAAAAAAAATATTGTGTTAAAAAAGATTCAGAATTAATAGTTGACAAGTATTAGAATGACATAGATGTTATATCTTGTAGTATTTCATGAAAATATTCCCTAAAATCACATTATAAGGAAAATAGAAAATCATTTAAACATTTTATTTGATTAAATCCCAATATTTTAAGAACATTTTCATGTTTTAATTAACCAAAGAACTCATTTCTAACAGGTTTGAGACTTTTTATACCTGAATCTGTTTGAAACACCAAGTGACCTTTTAATGGTGTTCCTAGTCTTAAACGGGGTTTTTGGAATCTCCTTTCCTAGCATGTTAAAGAACCCTGCTGCAGAGGGACCCGTTGGATACCAATGCCTGAGGCTAAATTGTCCGTCCTTACCCATCACTCCTTTTTCAAGTGGCAGTAAAAAAACTCTCCTCCCCGATTGGCCTTCTCCACTTCGTCATCATTTCATGTTCACTGTGTTACCCTTTTCATGTTCATCTCCCATATATAGCCGAAATCTTGCTGCTTCGGAGTAAAACAATAACTCGCAAACTAATCTGATTTTTCAGCCTTTGGTTGTAACTGGCAACCAATGTTTGCCATTGGTAGCAGCCGTCAGCCATTTTTGCTTTGTTTGAAAGATGGAAACTTCCATACTAGCTGTAACTGTATCACTATGGCAATCACAACAAGAAAACATAATTATTTCTATGTTAATATACAATCAAGTGTCATCAGTGGACGTATTTTGGCCTCAAAAACGACAACACATTGCTCGAAGACAGACATCTACTGGATACTATACCTAACTACACTCTGGACGACTTCAAATCGCATTTCCGCTTATCACGACGGGCTTTAGAAGCAACATGCAGACGATTTAGTCCTCTTCTTGATTATTATAAAAAGTTTGGACCAGCCAGCTCCTAATGTGGAAAAAGACTTTTCTTTGGTTCATAGGTATTTTTCAGCTATACTTCAAAGCATAGATCTTTGATTTTTTTATCTACATATATGTATTTTTTATGAGATTGAGTAGCCATAAACATATGTTAGTTAGTTAGTTATTGCTTTACTACCAAGCAGCACGATTTCGGCTATATCCGGGAGATGAACATGAAAGTGGTGATACAATGAACATGAAATGATGATGAAGTGGAGGAAATGGGGACACAAGGCCAATCGCTCGGGTAGGAGAGTTTTGACTGCCACTGGAAAAAGGAGTGATGGGTAGGACGGGAAATTTAGCCTCCTGCATGGGGATCCTACGGGTCCTACTCTTACCGAGACCTGCAGCAGGGTTCTTTAACGTGCGAGGAACGTGACATTTTTTCCCAACACGGTGCACCACTATGGTTTGCGGTCAGGTTTTCCGCATTATCGCCTGACGACCCCGCATCTCACGATGTCAGGGCTGCCCCATTCAACCACCTGGGGCACACATCCCAGTCGCTTTGTGGGCAAAGCGGCCTGACCCGATGTCAGGTTTCTGAGCGCTCTTTAGTTGACTTTTATCGACAAGCTTAGCGCTGCTGCGGTCCTATTCGCCACCCGGAACCCGCACGGGTCCATTACATTTTGGTAATGCATAAGTTTAACTGCTTCTATATTAAAACTTTATGAAGTTCAAGATCAAATCCTGAACGCAAAACGAAGAAAATCATACCAAATGTCTTGGGGCCAGGGGTGATGAATGTGAACCACTGGGTTTCCAAGGATGGTCACAAAGAGGATAGGATGGTACAGATGAATGAGTTCTTTTCGGGGAAAGTGGCTGCAGTGAAGAAAGTGAAAAGTGAGAGAAAGAAGAAAACAAGGTGTGTTGGTTGGTGGTTAGATAATGACCGGGGATGTGATAGTTGAGAAAATGAAAGAGCATGTGGATAAGCAATGGAAGTCTAATTGTAATGTTACAAGGGTAGTAAGAGTGAGTGAGTTGGTGTTTTACACCCGTGCAACGCTAAATAGGTTATTTACTAGTTACGATAACCACGTAACCCTCCCTACATTTCTCTCCGTGAGGGTTACGATTCCAGCCCATTGGCCTCAACGGAGCAAAACAATTTTCTGTGAAAAGCACTTAAATTAATATGTTGGTATATTTTCATACAGAACAATGTATTTAATGAGGAGTTCAATCAAATGTGTTGATAAGTTTTCCGATATATCGTAAAAATATAGCTAGATAAGTATATGATATATTTATTTTTACACTGATCTTAAACTTCATCGGAGAGAAACGTAGGGAGGGTTACGTTATTACAACTAGTTATTTACAGGCGATGAACATGAATTGATGATGATAAATGAAAAATGGGGATGGGGTAGGCAACACAGGAACGGCGGTTAATTTTGAAGAACCACAGGAAAAGGGGAGAGTTGGATAGGGGCGGACACATTTAGCCATTTCACGCTAAAGAACCCTGTTGCAGGTCTCGATAAGAGTAGGACCCGTTGGATCCCCATGCAGGAGGCTAAATTTCCCGTCCCTACCAATCACTCCTTTTTCCAGTGGCAGTCAAAACTCTCCTACCCGATTGGCCTTGTGTCCCTATTTCCTCCACTTCATCATCATTTCATGTTCATTGTATCACCATTTTCATGTTCATCTCCCGGATATAGCCGAAATCGTGCTGCTTGGGAGTAAAGCAATAACTAACTAAGTAAGCTTTGAAGTAATGTGTTATATTGCAAAGATTTTTAATAATATTAATGTTTTTAATGTCGGTTTTATCCTTATAGTCCAATCAACACTTCGTTTGTTTCCGTAATGGCGGTTCGGGGTCAAGAGGTCATAGGGGAAAAAAACTGCGTCAAACCAACAAAGATGGCTGCAAGTGAATGGAGCTGCTTTCATGCTGTGCGATTTTTTATAATTTTTGATACTTCTTTATATTTTGTGCATTGACTTTTGTAATTTTCGTTGATCGAGTTTGTATTTCACCTTTGTACCATGGATGCTGGACATCAGGACATTTCTTTAGATGAATTTTTGATGTGGAAAGTTGACGCTCTCCGGGAGTTCTTGACCAAACGTGGACTAACAAAAGATGGTAATAAAAACGAGTTAGCAGCCCTTTGTTATTCTGCCAATGTTATGAAAATGCCGATAGTTCCATCATCTTCCGAGATTCTTAGACAAAACCAAGTTGACTATCAAAAACTGCTTAATTTAGAAAATTGTACCATCCCAGACCCACTGCAGCTTCATGATAACTGGCTAGATGAAAAGAATGGTATTGCGCTATGGCCACCTATTTATATATCAGATATCATTGTTTATTTAACTGAAAGAAACCCATCGTCGTCAGTAAAGTCTGTCTTGCAAGACTATAAAGTTGGCAAAGCATATGAATACTTTTTTAATGGATTTTTGCAAGAAGTTTTCATTCATACCCTAACGAAGCAGTCACCAGTTTGCTTGCTGCGTGCAAAGTGCACTCCCTCCCAGAGATTTAGAGATGACCAACATGATGTTTGGGTGTGTGTTGCCAAAGACACTGGAAGAGTGATGTCTTCTTACTGTACTTGTACAGCAGGGTAAGATACATTCACATTGTGCATGTACAGTCTACATGTTGGGAAAGTGAGAATTTGTTAAATTGTGCACAAAACATTAAACAAAAGTTTTTTTAGGGTTGTTTGACTGTTCACAAAATCAACTAATTGGACAATTTAAATTTTTTGACACAATGAGTGACTTTAGCAGCTGAAATTGAACTTGGGTGCTCAAGAAGCTTATAAAAAGTAGTTTCAGCTTGTTGTACTATAAAATTATCACATTGTGAACTGTCAATTTATAGTGTGGGTCAAATCTAAAGCAAAATTAATATTGCAATGTTTGAAATCGGCATTACCTCACAGTTCAATGGCCTGGTAAACTGAGAAACAAAATCTGGCCATGCGGTACAGTACATGTACTACAATTTTTGCCTTTTTTGTAAAGAACATGTTTGAATGATAAACTTAAAATTTTGACATCTACATGACATGTGCACCAAACCCTAATTCTTGAGGAAAAACCATGAATAGCTGTTTACCATGATTGTGCTGTCCAAAAAATGGATAAAAGGTATTTTGTACATTAAGTTTCTAATAACATCATTTATTGTGTAAGCATTTAATTTTTTTATAAGTTCATTTCATCTTTTTTAACATTTTTGTTTTCTAATTTATTTTCTGTATTTCTTTCCAGACTTGGTTGCACATGTAACCATGTTGCAGGTCTACTATTTAGAGTAGAATCGGCCAACAAGATGGGTATTTCATCCTGCACATCACTTCCTTGCTCATGGAAGATACCAAAAACATCAAAGACTAAGGAGGTGCAGCCAACAAAGATCAAAGATCTGGTATTTGTAAAATCAAGACATGGTAAACCAGGTAAATGATCAATATTTTTAGAGGAGTACTTTTTATAGTACATTTACATGCACAAAGTTACTGGCAGTGATATACATGTACATGTATATAGAATATACCCAAAGGGTGAACAAAAAACAAGTGATAAAGTTGATCTCAAAATAAAAAAGTCATATATTCTCTTTATCTGTAATTAATTGTGACGTAACGAACTGACCCGATAATTTTGGTGATACACACCTGTTCATGAGACAGACTTTATCAGCCAGTACACATCAAAGGAAAAATGTACTTATTACATTTTACCGATAAATTATAAATAAATGCCACACATCAAACAAAAGACACATACATGTACAACAACCAAACCACATTCAGCGATGTGAAATGTGAAACAAGAGATACATGTAACTCACTGGTGTTGGATATTTATTTGGTAAGATTTGTTACCTTAATTTTTTATCATCATGATCATAATTATTTGAAATTAATAAATACTTGTGCCAATGTGGATTAAGTGCCTGTGACGCTGAGTCTTAGAGATTTAACATAAAAAAGTAGATGATAATGCTCAGAAAAGGTGTATATAATTCAGTTGCAAAAAAATTACAATTTTGATTTGTATGTTAGCATTCATTGTTTAAAATGCAGGTGACACATGTCTCTCATGAAAGACTGCCTATCTACATGATCTAGTTTAAAATGTCAGTGTTAAACTGTTTCATTTAAATGTTCCATGTTTTTTTCATCAATTATTTAAATGTTTATTATATAAAGTTCAATATCAGATTTTGATGGAATTATTTGTAGAGTTCTTTTTGTTCTATGTTTATTTGACTAAGTTTTATTGTTCTAGTTATGTTTAAATAAAATGTGTCACATTTTCTGTCTCCAGAGAATAGTAGACCACTTGTCTCCAAAGAAAAAACAGAATTTCAGCCAGTGGAGGTAAACAGAAAGGACATCTTTCAATCTTTCACCACCCTTTTGAAGGAGTCTCTTCCCAATGCTTGCATCTTCAAAGGTAAATGTTTATATAATTATGGTAAATATACATTTATAAGAAAAGCAAAGAGGTATCAACAGGGCATTCAAAATATCTTTTCAATGATAAATTTAGTACAGGAAAAAGTGTAGGAAGCAGAGGTACCAATGGGGTATCCGCATTTCAAAAGTGCAAAAGGGCAGAGAAAAAAACCAGTAAACACCAGCAAGAAGGGGACAAAAACAGACAACATGAAAACACAAAAATCACTGAATATCAACAACGCGAACTCCAGAGTAAGATAGTACTTGCAATTATCCGTAATTAGTACATTTTTCCTTTAAATTATCAAATATAGAAGTCGAAAGTCGAAAACAAAGTAAAAGTTAGGTGGCCCTTTCAACTGCAACTGGAATAAAAATCAAATAAACTAGGGTCTAAAGAAAGCCAGAAAACTCTTACTAAACCGTCGAGAAGCAGACTGGATAGAAAATGATGCAAAGTTAATATACTTGTTTTTTTTACTTTGTGAGTGTTGAGGTTTAGAAATTGCTTGTCAGATTCAAATTGATCAAAATGAATAAATCAAGCTCTTCAAATAAAACATTTATCTGTTTATTACTTAAAAAATTACAATGTATGTCAATATGAAGTTTATGGTTGACTTTAATGTTCAAAAGTCCTGCACTATAAACATGATAAAAACAAACAAAAACAAAAATACCATACATGATTATTGGTTACATACATTGTACTTAAAGTATAAACCTAATTACATAAACACATATAAAATATATAGCGGTACTTAAGGCCAAATAAAAAAAAATATGTGTGTTTCTGGTTTCCCTACCTCCCTACATGTTTTAATTTTTTTTATGCCGACCCTACCTAGCCTTTTTATTGGCATCTCTTTTTTTCAGCAACGTTAAAACTTGAATCTACTCCTTATTAACCAAGGTAAAAAAATGAAAATGAATGGCTACATACTGACCTATTTTTTTTCCAGGCATGAAACCAGAAACACACATACATTTTTGGCCTTATCTGGTATGGAATAAAGATAATAACAAAACTACAGAACTTGATTGGATGATCAATCTCATATGTCCATTAATAATAAGACAAAACAATGCAAAGACAGCTGGGTATTGAAGATCACAGTGATCCTGACTTTGTACATGTTTAAAGAATGTTGGATTAAACCAGGTTTTATGGCACAATACATGTATGTACCTCATTCATTGAAATTCCACTCAGTGGTCTGTCAGACACATTAAAGGCTTCTGTTTTTTCCATTACAGATTTTTAAACTTGGGGTTTATATATATGAAGGCAGTGTAGCACACACTTATTCCACATCTCTTCTATTTTAGGATTTTATGATGCAGATGAGGTCAGGCCAGTAGCTGAGAATTCAATAGGTGATACAGACATCAAAAGATACAGCCTTGATGAAGCAGTTACACAATGTAAGACGCCAGAGGAGTTTTTGGCCCTCCTTCCTGTAACGAGATTTACAGATGATGATATAAGTTTGGTTCAGCGTGCAACTGTAGGGCAATACGAGAATAAAAATTGGCATTTAGTTAGATCTTTGCGTTTAACTGCATCAAATTTTTATAGCATTCATACCAAAGTTTTGTCATATCATAAGAAAGAAAATGTGAATTTTTCACCACTTGTGTCTAAAATATTAGGATATAAAATTGTAAATCCTAATTTAAGATCTTTAAAACATGGTAGAGAAATGGAGCCAGAAGCTAAGGCACAGTATATTAAAGATATGAAATGTTTCCATAATAACTTGAAAACTTCAGATTGTGCACTGCCTATCATGCATTCTTTGTGATTTAGAATCTCTTTTTATTGAACTTGGCTATTTGTTGATTTCAAAAGATAATCTTTTTTAAATGTCTGCAATTTTTTTTCTTCAAAAAATTAAAATATTTGGCCATATCTGAAAGTTTCATTCTAATATCTTTTTTTAATTGTAAAAATTAGTGGATAAGTTTGTTGATAGCTTAAACTTGAACATAAAGAAAATATCTGAAATTTGCTTTAATATAGCAGTTCTGTTGCCAGTTTTATTTCATCAATGTTAAGTGACTCTCAAACACAAAGAACATAATGAAAACAGATTCCTGTCAGTTAAAATATGGTCATGTCTTTTAACAATTAGCATTATGGATTGCTGCTAGGCTTGCCAAACTTCATCACATGCTCTGAGCCTCTGATGGTGAAGTTTGCCAAATCTATCAATCCAAAATGTAGACTACTCAAAAACAAACTAAAAGGTACATGTACAAAGTTACTGTCAGTGATATAATGTTCAAGTACATGTATATGTGTTAAATCTATTTTCCCATTTATTTAAATATTGTCATGTAAAATTATTATGTCAAAGTCAATTTCAGGTATTATTTTGGGTGTTATATTTTCTGCTAAATTGTATTCCATCACATTTTCTCTCAATATTTTCAGTTTTCATCTACAAAAGTTAGAGTAAGAGTTGTATAGGGAATATGTTGGCTTTACCTTAGATACATTCCCTCACTCATAAGAGAATTAAAAAGTCTGTGTGTTCGAAATTTAGAAACAGATTTCTTGGGTTCTACTGACGGCATTGAATTAAGATTTGGGACACTGCTTTAAAGCAAAAGTTGTAACATCTTTTCTTAACTTTTCCATGATCATAAGATAAAAATTTGTTTAAATACAAATCCTTTTACTTCAGTTTGCTTTCTGAATTTCTATATTACTTATTCAGAAACAAATTTATGACAAGATAGATTGGTTTCTAGATATTTTGTATACATAATCAGCATGGTTCCAAAAGTTTTTTGGCATCTCAAGAAATATAAGTCCTAGGTTTTTGAAACTTGGTATACTTATGCCCTGGAAGTAGCTTTAATAGTTTCATATCAATTGGCTTGTTAAATATTTTCACTTTTAAACAGACCATATTTAGGTGAATATTAACCATACCTGAAAATGACTTTTTTTCTGAATAGACATGATACATTTTGTAGAACGATGGAATGAATGCTACCAAAATGAGATGTAGTCTTTTAATTATTGTACACATACATTTACTTTTACAATTAAGGAATTGCTATTAATCTTGCACTGCCTATCATGCAAATTATGTAATCAAATGCCAAAGCCAAAAAGCAATATGTTCACCTGTAGAAGATAGCATTGGACATAATGTAAGGCCACACCAATTCATTTTCTTCTTCATCTCATTTGTGAAAAGAAAATTTAAAGGGCTAATGGACAATATTTTTCCTCACATGCAGATTATGTGTATGAAAGCAATTTTTAAAAAAAGTAATTTAGTATTTTAGTTTTTTTTAGATTTATAAATTAACTTTATTCTCATTAACAATAAATTATACTTAGAATTTCAATAACATATTTCAATTACATGTATATTTTTCTAAAAATGTATAAATCGATTAATCAAAAAATCAATTAGGTGTGGCCGTATATTATATTCATTACCACTTCATTTCTGATTGTACCTTGGGAGGGGAGGGTACATGTTGCATATTCCTGCAATAGTTTGTGTAATATTGTCTAAGTGATGGGCAAGTGTAAGGGGCAACTCATATTTCAATATTCTGAAAGATTTCATTCTTCTGATGGCCTGCTCTATAAAAATTCTCCTGTTTGCAATGTCATTGGTTTGTTGCACCTCTGCTGTGCTCATTTGGGTGGCTCCCCTTCTTCCAGGTGGAATGAACAATTCTGCTCTAACAAGTGCTAAGTCTTCACGAATGGTGAAACCACGGTCAGCCATGACAGTATCATATGGCTCAATTATATCGAGAAAGCCTGAATGGTTAGTTATGTACTTATCACTACATCTGCCTCCCCAACATTCAGACACAAAGTTTATTAATCCAGATGGATTTATGCTGACAAGAAATTTAGCTGTATGGTGATGTTTATAGTCGCTCCATATTTTAGCAGCAACTTCAAGATTACTCGGTTTTTCAAGAAAGACCTCAGTGCAGTCGATTATGTGTCGAACATTTGAATATCTTGAATTTTCAAAGGTTGGGGGAAGTTTCTGTTTTACTGCCTCTTTCGGTGGGTTAAAGACCAGTGTACCAATAGTTTTTGAAAGAAGCTTTATCCAAGTCGTGAAAACGTTAGAGGCATGAGTTGATGATATGTTGAAACGGTCCGCAATGTCTTCAAAAAGAAGACCCAGTCTTAATTTCATCAATGTTAAAAGAAATTCTTCCTTCAAAGTGAGTTTTCTATTACATTGTTTTGCAATTTTTTTATTTTTCAAAGGATTGCAAACTCTCCTTGGACCTTTCCAATGTTTCATGTTTCTAATGATTGGAGTTAATATGCTGTATAGGTTATCAAATGTTTGAACATTTGGAATTCCGGTGTAAAATTTGCACTTTTTGTCATTTTTCAATGCTGTGCTGATCATATTTGGAGAAGGAACTGCTGATTTTTTTGCATCTTTAAAGTGTAAGTTCGCGATTTTTGAGTTATTTGTTTATTTGATTTATTATAATGAGAGTAGGCATCATGCCGGGTTTGGGCATTGAAAACGATATATTAAGAAAGATATTCGTAATTTTATTCCAATACACAAGACCATATGGGCGCGGCCATGCTATGAACAATGATGAATTATGGGATAGCTCAATTGGAGATGTGACGTCACATCTCCAACAATAAATACATTAACCAATTGACGATATTTGTAACATAAGACCGATGTTGTCGATCATAATATGATTTGGAATATGAATAATATTTGGCATTAATAATTTTTTTTTAATCCCGCATTTTTTTAATCGAAATAGCAAGCAAATAGTTTACTTAAATTGTTTTAAAATATTTAATTATAATTCCAAATTATAGTAAATAATCTGAAATATTTATTGACACAGTAGCCCAAGTTTTCAATCTTTTTTTTTCAAATATTTAAAACAATACCTTCAGTTCTTGATTAATACACATGGATTAATAACCTTTCGGACGATCTGTCACCCCTCAATAAACCACGCCCCGGTGGTTAATTACAGGTATAACTGACAGATAGATCAATTAAGGTGCTCCTCCAATCAAAGATTTCCATGCAGCACTCAACCCGCTTAAGACACACCCACCACAGTTTGGACCGGCACATCTTTTAAAAATTTCTTAATTAGTATACAGTATAATTAATCATCAGGTGTCAATATCACCTGTTCACTCAATTGACTACCTTACCTTTACAATTATCAATCAGCCAAAGCGTGGTGCTACATCGTGTTTTTGCATGGTTTGTGTAATCTGGTAATACCCAAATTAAAAATGTGTTTAAAGTTCCCACTTTTTTCCGTTTTTGAAGTGCTGAAAAAACAATTAATTAACTACATAATTATTTACAAGACAAGAAAAGATTCCTACAGTTTATTGTTTTTTATATGTTTTTAATTAGAACATTTTCGCACTTAATGGCACTGGCGGACCAAAAGGGTAGAATTTCGTGAAAAGAAATTGTTCTAGAACCCATTCCAACCAGGTAGATGTCATGCAACTTCTAATACACAGGAAACAATATTAAACCCCTGTGGTGCCGATGGTTTGCACGGGGGTACTAAACATACACAGGAAACGGCAGGTGATCCCCTGTTGTGCCTTTGGTTTGTAGAAGGGAATAAAGTCTTATACACAGAAAACGATACGTAAGCCCCTGTGGTAAGATGGTTTAGACGGAAGGACTAATTGTCATAATATCACTTCAAACGAACCATGTAAGGTAATCCCAGTAGGGTGTCAGGGAACCATGAATTTAAAGAGGTTGTATAAAAGAAATAGTATAGGGCAATTCTGCATACTGAAAATTGAAATATATATTCCGAAAATATCTGTACGGCGAATCTAAAAAAAAAAAAATTTTAAAAATTCTATATTTTTCTAAGAATTAATTGTGAACTTAACGGTTGGTACTATTTTAATTCTCTTCACAATCAATCCTTAGACTGACTTTTATTTTATCATTCCCGACTTAATTTTAATTATTTTAAATTGTCCGTTGTGGTACACATCGTTAAATACCACAAGGTTATAGGATGCAACATTCACTCTGTGTATTGGCTTTGAGCAGCGCCATCTAGTACAAATCACGTGACCCTCCATGGATAGAATTTTTTCACTTTCAAAAGCCAATTTTATCCTAACTATGCATATTTGAGCGCTAGGAATTTTACCAAAGTTATTCTTATATGATAGTCTTTTAATGTACAAATTTTGAAAAAATCGCGAACTTACACTTTAATACTTTTACTCAAAGCAGATTTATAATTTCAATTGATTTTCTAAATACTTTATTCTTTCTTTTAATGCAATATCACTATCAGCATTTGATGCATAAATGTGATCTGAACATGCTGAACTATTGATACTTGTATCCAGTTCACATGTTAGTACACTAGTATCAGTTTCTAGTTTTCGTTTTACCTTTTTCGGAGGTGAAACCAAGTTTCTTTGAAATGGCGGAGGCCTAGATGTTATTTGCTTAGGTGTATAGCCAAGGTCAAGAGAAGGGTATGGGTTATTTAATGATGGCTCTCCATCTACAAAATGTTTTGAACAAATTCTTGACTCCGCGTTTGGTTGCCAATTGCTGTTGCCATTTTTTCTATTAACAATTATTGTCCATTTTTTCCGTCCCTCTGGATCTTTGCGTTCAGTTGGAAACGGTATAAGAGTAAATGGTGGTGGACAAGTACATGCACCAGTCCCTTTTTTGTAATTATGAATTTCACAATCTTGTTCCATCCATTTTTCAATTGTATACCAACTATTTGTACATGTTTTAATAGCACAGCTTCTTCTTGAAACCTTCCGAGACATGATGAAAGTTTAATAGAAACACAACAATTTAAACAAACAGTCCAACAAAACAAACATTTAAAACTCTCATACCAAAGATATTCCTTATATCTGCAATTAAACCACAGAAAGTGTTGAAAACAAAACTAAAAGCAAAAGAAGATAGGTTTGGCTTTTTGTTCATTGAACAAGTTTATACTGTTAATCAATAATGTTGTTATTTTAATTTTAATAAGTCCTATTATTCTATAAAATGATCATGTAAACACTGATATGTAAAAAACATGCAATGAACAAAAAAAACTAATGTTTACATGGTCATTACCAAGAAAAATGAACTTTAAAGTTTTTAATCTGTGCCACCTAAAAGGGACTTGTCCACCACCATTTAACATGTATAAAGTAATTTGTTTTGTTAAAATTTTCTTTGTTCTTAAGTTATGTTAATATGATGTTATTATATTTTTGAGAGTTTGAAAGATAATAAGCATGATAAGTATTTAATATATTTCTTGGTGATTTGTATTTGTTACACATGTAATGAAACTACAAAACATTTTAAACAGAAGATACATGTATGCAGAATGATGTAGAAAATACTTTTGGACACCAAAAGACATTTATTTTAGTAATCATTCCTAATTGATCATGTTAAAAAGGGGATGATTATTCAGTGTATTACTATTGACGGAAAATTTATTTTTCAGGTTACTGTTAAACGATTGCAAAAAAACATGAAAAATTGTGAACCTTTAATGGTATGATGCTGTCGTCATTGTAGGTTAACTTAAGCATGTTTAGTGTAACTTTAGTTCTAGTTATCAGATTGCTTGAAATTTGACAATGATGTTCCTTACCATAAAAGGATGGATGGAATTGATTTTGAGGGTCCACCAAAGGCTGCATTGGTTAAAAAAAACTCAGTCCACCATGGACTGCATGTGTCCAGAGCAATTGACTATCCATATTGGGGCTAAGATGTACCGGGTTCAACATGTTGTGGTTTTTATCATGCTGCACTCTGAAACCTTTTTTATTGAGTCTGTGTTCATTAGGTCATAGAAAGAAGTTATTTTTTGTCCAATTTCTTAAATTTCATGTGAATAACAGTAGTAATTCATTCAAATTAATTCAATATTAATGAGAATTGAACTTTCTACACATTAGAATTTTAGACAGTGTAAGATACAAGTACTTTTGTAGAGAGACTGTTTTTCATTAGAAAAATTACATGTAGAATTTTAGAGATACAGATCTTGTTATTGTTCAATTACACCTTCCCTATATTGAAAATATGTTCATGTATTAAAATTCAATTCCCTAGTGAACAAGTTGTATATTTGATGCCTTCAATAAAAAAATAAATAATCAGAAGTGCAAGTACGTGTAGTTTATTTTAAAAGCAAGTTCGTAATATTAACTTGCAGTAAGTTCTTTGTTTACACATTTCACATGTTTCAAGGCCGGTAAAGTTTTTTCTTAAAATGGCCTTCGAGGGCTTGTAATTTGTAAAGGTATGCAGGCTCAGATGTCAGTCTTTCTGCAGCTCATTTAACTAAATATCTACTTTAAAATGAAACAATATACACTATTAATTCTGTACGTATGAGGATGATTGTGTTCATATACAGTATCAGATGAATTTTGGGGTAATTTCAGTAACAATTCTAAAATGGGTATTGAACAGGTAATTTGACTATGCTGTATACATGGTATACATATTTCAAGGAGTAAGCTCTCATCAGCTGCATTTGAATCAAAACAGGTCAAAAACAAAAACTACTTGAAATAAGGAGAACAATTCTATAGTTGCCATCTCTCCAGAACTACATGTATATGATCAAGATTAGCGAAACTTCGTACGCACATGTCCCAGTAGTAGCTTAGCACATTTACATCTCCATATTTTGAGCCTGACATTGATTTTACAGTTGAGTGACTTTTGCAATTGTCAATTCATCCGGAATCTTGAAGAGCCATAATATATACTAATGCTAGTTTAATGAGCATGACATGCATGGTGAGCATCTTTAAAAATTAAAAGATAATGAGATGTGGAATAAATGTTTGTGACACAACTGACAACATAAACAATAACTTTTAAAAAATCCACAATTATAAACAGCCAACAGCCTTCATGGTGACCAGTGGTAGATGCTCGCTGTTTTGCAATTGGCCCTGGATTGTAAATAAACTACATATGATTCAAGTCCAATCCTAAAGTGCAAATGAAAGACGTTCTTCTTGACAAAAAAAAACCAACATGTATTTGAAGAAATACAGTCATTAGCTTTGATAAAGATCCCTCACTTGGGACAGGCACATTTAAAATGTGGCAGGGTTAACCTATTTTTTGGGCCATCTTTCCCTCTATTGAAAATCAATAACAAAGCACAAACTAACATGCATCAATGTATCACTTGGAATATAAACTAGTTGTGCTATTTGGTGCTAACTTTCATTTCCAATAGCTAGCCTACACAACTATAGATTGACATGATTGACTTGTAATTATATAACTTCATGTTTTATATTGGTATATGAGATAGAAGAAAAATAACCAGAGATAAATATTTTGTAAAATGATATGTAGCCAAGTGCATGTTGGTAATAACACAAATAAAAACCAGATAAACATGATGAGGCCAAGTTACAATTTGGAGAGATTGGGAAATTAATAAAGACTTTTGTTATTAATAGAAAATCACAGGAGCTGAAAAATTGTTCAGTAAATGAACAGGACTGATAGGCCAATCATTCATGAAAGTAATGATCAACTCGCTATATTGGCAAATGTATGCTCTTGGTATGAAACAGGTGCCCGTGATATATCCACAATACAGGATCATATTGTGCCTAATCTGATACTCCCGATTCATTCTGTGATCATTTATATGTAGGTATAGATTTCATGAAAATAAATTAACAGAAAAATGAGTTTCATACACATTTGGTCCGTTTAATTTTGGAGTTCGGTAGTGTCAAAGAAAACCAAAGCAATGACATGACAAAACATTCGAAAATGTATGACAATAGACGAACCTTTGTGTTAATAATTCGTGATAATGAAGTCAAAATTGACATTAGTTATCCTTAAGTGGTTTCCGTCTACATGATGCGGATAATTAAGCATTTAATCGAGGATAAAAACAAAGATCATCGGTCGGTCTAATTAAATTCTTCTTATTTTTTTTTCAATGATGTATGGGTTTTTTCCCCATTGACCTTTGACATGTAATTTTCAGCCGCTTACGACGCGGAAGTGTTGATTCAAGTATTGTCTGAAATAAAAATGACAACAAAGTTCCAGACAATAAATTTTGCTACGCCCGACCCATATTTATACCCCACGCAACGAAGTTGCCAAGGGTATAATGTTTTTGACTTGTCCGTCCGTCCGTCTGTGATCAAAATACAAATGACAACAAAGTTCCACGACCAGACAATAAATTTTGCTACGCCTGACACGCGTTTCGTCTATTCAAGACTCATCAGAGGCGCTCTACCAAAAATATTGAAAATGCCAAACACTGTATGAATATGAAGAGCATAGAACAGTATAACCAAAAATACCAAACTGGGGAACCAAATTATTACTAAGATATTCAACCTATGTCTGGGGTAGGAAGAACCTTAGGGTTTAGACAATTTTGAAATTTAGACGGATAATTTAAAGCTTTGATGTATTCTCCAACTCAAAAGTGCTGGTGCCGGAGCGGGCTAACCTCGGGCAGGGTTCGACATTAACGGTTGTCCGATTGCCCGGGGCAAGTGAAACGAAAGTTCGGACAAGTAAAAGTTGTGCTAAGCTTGTCCGATCGGGCAAGTGAAAAATGTGGCCAAATGTCGCTGTGACACAATTTAAATTTCTTCAATCGTGTTATTCATTTGCTTAAAATAAAACACATCAATTCCGATATCATTATTCCTCTATTTCTAAACAAAAAATTTCCATTATCTAATTTTAGAACGTCTATTGCGCGATTGGTCGATTCGAGATTAGACCATCCAATCATAAAATTCTATGTTCGAGGTGCCTCTAGAGTCTACTATCTAACAGCTACGGATCATGCAATGACAACGTGACCGAATACAGCTATAATTAAACCAACCAATGAGCGATCTGTATCTATTTTAGGACTTCTGTTTTTGACAGGGATGTGTATTGCGGTACGTGATCAAAAGATCAAATTTGTTGAATGAAAACAGAAATAAAAAAAACAACTGGATTGTGTTAACCTGCTATTTGCCTTTAATGTTTTGTGTGGAATAAAAATTGAAATGAAAGGTATTTGGTGTTTTTATTCTTTTCCTGAATTATTAGATATTTTGCACTTTTGACACGTTGGTTGCAAAGCGTAAACAATAAATGTCCCCCCTCTTTTCTCTTGTCTTTTGTATGCGGCAATGCCATAACCATTTTAGTTTGGTGTCAGTCATGGCACACCAGCAACTTACGTTGGGGAAATTTTTTAGTGGGGTTCCTCAAAAGATGATGCTTCCAAAAAAGTGTATGAACTTAAAAGGAAAAGGCAATTTTTGGAATCATGGAAAAAAGACTTCGAAGGGATAGAAAACTCTGAGGATGGAATGATTTGCAAATTCTGCAAGGAATTTCCTGACATAGCAGGGCCATCAAGTTTTGTGTCTGGAAATACGACGTACAGAATTCACAGTATTAGATCACATTTTTCGTCACCTAAGCATGAACAATGTCTTGCTGCTCATTTAGCTGTGCAAAGGAGAGCTAACGATAATGACTGCCAACCGGGGCCAATGGACATCGCTTTGAGAAAGCTCAGTGAGCAAAATAAAACACTTGTGAGATACATGTTTAACACCGCATACTGTGTCCTAAAAGAGGAACTTCCATTTACCCTGTTTCCCACCTTACTTAAGCTGCAAGTGAAGAATGGGTCAGATCTTACTAGATTGAAAAGTTACCAGTCCGATGTAGCCTGTGCAAGGTAGGAAAAACAATTTACATCTGTTCATGGTAAATTATAATATGACAAACATTTTATCATCTATTACCATATATTTATTCAAAAGTTGGCTCAAGCCGTATTGCCAGACACAATACATGTACTTGATGGCCCTGCTATGTCATTGCATTGAAATACTGATTAGATGCGAAAGCTTTCTACAGAACGTCATAATTTCAGACAAACTTAAAAAAAAAAAGAGATTCTCAGAATCAGACAATTACAGGTTTTGATTTTTAAAAAATGTTAAAACAATACGATATATTTTCCTATATTAAACTTGCCCAATCAGATTCAGCACCTACATATGATTTTCACATCCTATATTCAGTTGTAATATATGCAAATGTTGTCATTGATACGCACACCCACTCCATGATATCCTTTCGCAACAAGCAACAAATGCCTTTCCAGCACACATTCCATAATATTCTTTTTCTTGTACAGCAGAATAATATCCCATCAATCATTTAATAATATTATTTTCAGATTTGCCCCTTTCATTGCCGAGGCCCTAAGAGAACCTGTTCAAGAGAAAATTCAGAATTGCATGGCCCTGTCAATAATGTATGATGGTGCAACCGATGCTAGCATAAGTGAAGTTGAAATTGTTTATGTTAGGCTGCTAGAAAATGGCTATCCAAAGGATTATTTCGTCGGGTTGCAAGATCTCGAGCATGCTCACGCCGATGGGGTGTTTTCTGCTATAGACACTGCTATGGTCAACCACGGAAGCATGCATTGGAAGGAAAAAATTGTAGGTGCTGGCTCTGACGGTGCAAGTGTTAATATCGGAAAAAACAACAGTGTAGCCACGAGACTATCGGAGGGAAGGCCATACGTATTAAATGTACATTGTGTGGCACATAGACTAGAACTAAGTATACTCAATGCTATCAAAACCAACCCTACCCTCGTCATAGTTCAAGACATGCTCAAGAAAATCTATAAGCATTATCATTATTCTCCAAAAGCATTGAGAGAACTGAAAGTCATTGCCGAGTCCTTAGAAGAAAAGGCTATCAAGCCCACAAATTTATCGGGAACAAGATGGGTACCGCACATTTCTACAGCAATCAAATGTTTGCTGAAAAACTATGTGGTAATTTTGTCTCATTTTGAACACGTCTCTCAGTCGAAAGCAACCCCCGAAGTTGTTGGTAGAGCTACGTTTTTAGCAAACAAAATGAAAGACTACAAGGTACTCTCATTCATGCATTTTATTGACGATCTTCTTGCGATAATAACCAATCTTAGCCTTCAATTCCAAAAGGATTCAGCCACTTGCTTAGACTTTCTAGATTCCCTTCAGTCATCAATACTTGACCTGATCCAACTGCGACAGGTCCCTGGATCATCATTGCAAGGTTTCTTAGATAACGTAAATCAGAGGGATAACAAAGCCTACTTTAAAGGAAACGAACTTAAATCGTTTGTCCAGAATCCCTTTAATTACAACCCCTTTCAAGTTATCATCGATGTGGTTATTGACAAAGTTTCTGGTAGATTGGAAAACCCAAATGATCCGACTAAGTCAATATTACAGGCCACTCAAATCTTTGACACCGCGGATTGGCCAGCAGATCGTCAACAGCTAGCGATGTATGGGAACCAACAATTGCAAGAGTTGGTTACCCACTTCGAACAATTCCTCAACCATGTTGGGTGCGACAGAGGTGAAATATCAAACGAGTGGGTTCAAGTAAAAGCCCATATCGGCAATAGACGTATGAATAACTCTATTCCTAAGATCAATTCTCTCTTTACTGTCGGGGGCAATAGATTCAAAAACATCAAGCTGCTTATCGGAATTGTCCTCGTCCTTCCCATCAGCAGCTCGATATGTGAAAGGGGGTTCTCTGTCGTAAAAAGAATCAAAAGTGACTGGAGATCAAATCTGAAAACTGAAACAATGAACCATCTTCTGGTTGCCTCAATTGAAGGTCCTCCACTGGAGGATTATAATGCAGAAAGGGCCGTCCATGCGTGGTGGACAGGGGGGCAACGGCAGCGGAGGCCACAATTTGATGGTGAAAGGGCCCCTCTATACACTGAGGATGAACTTTTGGACTTCATGCTTAATGTTTGACTGTTTAACATTGCAAAACTCTGTTGCAACTTGCACATTGACTTACATGTAAATCGTTGAGTTCTATTTATGTTACTAAAGTGTTTCAAATATCTCATAATACTCATCCTTTTATTCAACTGTAACTAATGTTTGACCTTTAACCCTTATATATATTCCATGCCTGGATGCCATATTAAGTCCCTTTCCATAAGGTACAAATGTACAGTTACCCCCGGAACAGTTACCACTACCAACTTTAATTGAAGCAAATACATTCATAAGCACTATAAAACAACATGAATAACACAATATATAAGACCATGCACTTACATACACAATTACATACATTCATACTAAGTAAAACGCAGTCTATTCATTAAGCCATTAAAACTATAATTGGACATACACACATAGACAAGTACAATTGAGAACATGCAACACATTTAAGCAGACATGCATTAAACAAAACAATACTGTTAAGCTACAAAAGCAAACATGCACAAGAGCAAAGCAAACTAAGCTACATAAAGCACACATGCACAAATTGAACTGCTTGGAGGTCAGAACCAGGTCTTCAACAAGTGGATTCCACGTGGATACAAACAAAGTTAGTATGATCACACTTGTCTATACATGATATATTTGTCTGGAGTAATGCTCCTTTCAGTTTTTCTGTCTCATTTTACAATGCTGGTGAGCTATGAATGGTAATACCCAATTATCATGTATTATTGGTAAGTTTGTATAAGTACTATTCAGAAGTTTTTCACATTCCACATTTTTTTCGGACAAGCATGTTTTTGATTCGGACAAGTAAATTTGTTACTCAACTTGCCCGATGGGACAACTGCTTGAAAAAGTTAATGTTGAACCCTGTCGGGGAATTTAAACTCCACCAGCAGTGCTAACCTTCACGTGTGTTCGAAATACAAATGACAACAAAGTTCCAGACAATAAATTTTGCTACGCCTGACGCGCGTTTCGTCTATTCAAGACTCATCAGAGGCGCTCTACCAAAAATATTGAAAATGCCAAACACTGTATGAATATGAAGAGCATAGAACAGTATAACCAAAAATACCAAACTGGGGAACCAAAGTTTGCGAACGCAATTCCTCTTAAACTACTGAACAGAATTTAATGAAACTTGGTATTTAAGAAGTACACCATATGTTGTTGTGCATGTTACCAGGAATTGTTGATCTGCAAATTTTTATGGGAGTAATGGCCCTTTGGACTTAGAAAATCATGATTACAGTTTGTGAACACAACTCCTCTTAAACTACTGAAAAGAATTTCATGAAATTGGGTATGCAAAAAGTATAACATATGTTACTGTGTATGGTACTACAAATTTTTAATTCGCAAAAACTTACGAGCTCAAGGTAAATTTTTATAGTCCAATAGCAGAACGCGTGGGGTATGTGACCGTGCTCACTAAGGTTCTTTCATCTGATCTGCGTTGTATATTCCATGGTTAAAGTGTCCCTTTAAGCCGGAAAACACACGATAACAAACAACAAACACATTATTAACATTTTTACGGAGAAGACATCCTAAGTTGCAAAACATGTGTCTAGCCAAACTGTCTGGATTTTTGGACAATAAAATATGTTGAAACCATATTTGTTTTTTTTGTTTTTGATTGTTTGTAAAAAAAAATGATGATCTAAGAAGTTCATAATTGGGGGTTAGATTAAGTATGGTGTTTTCCTACATTCGTTTCGTTACAACTTGGTCGCATCCCTCGTGAAATTATCTTTACTGCCTCCTAAATTTGCCTGTTAATTTGCTTTCACCTTATGAAACAAATTGCTTGAAATAAATTTGGAAAGTGCATGGCGCCTTTTGTAATATGACCACCAGTAAATTCTAACGTTAAATTGGTTCGTATTCATATAATCACTCAGCTTTTTTTTCACATATGCCAACAAAATTACTTGTCGCGTGGTCCCGTTCATTTAAAAAAAAATGTACATTTACCATATGACTTAACTTTCTTGCAGTAATGTTTGCAAATTACAAATACCAAAAACAGGTTTTAAACGGTTAATTTAGTTATGCTGTACACCTATAATTCGAGGCGTAACCTCTCATCAGCAACATTTGAATCAAACCATTGTGAGAACGAAAGTACTCAAAACAATAAAAAAAAATACTGTCGGATCGAATAGGCAGAGAAGACTGTTTCAGTGCTAAACTTTTATTTAAAAACCTGTCTATGCTAACAAGTATCAAGCCTAATCTGCGTCATTACTTTTGAACTATGCGACGACTAATATAGTCAGTAACTACATGTATATAGCTTTTCAAAAATCTGTAAGCTATGATTTTCCAGTCTCTTCCGCCTTTTCTGAGCAAATAAAACATTTAAGAACGAGAAACTTACTTATCGAGAATGTCTTGAAATGACTAGGATTGAAGATCGGAGTAAGTTATTACTTTACTCCCACGCAGCACAATTTCCGCAATATCCGGGAGATGAACATAAAAGGGTGATACAATAAACCTGAAATCATAATAAAGAGGAGGGAAGGGCGACACACGACCAAGTGGAGACGAGAGTTTTGACTGCCACTGGAAAACGGAGTGATTGGTAGGGACGGGTAATTTAGTCTCCTGCATGGGAATCATATGGGTCTTACCGAGACCTGCATCAGGGTTCTTTAACATGCGAGTAACGTTTATGGCAAATCGTACATAAAGCTAGTATCATATATTCCATAGAAAATGCTGGTACCTGTTTTACTTGATTGTTCACCATTTGTTTTGTATATGTTAGATAGTTAGTTAGTTATTGATTTACTCCCAAGCAGCACGATTTCGGCTATATCCGGGAGATGAACATGAAAATGGTGATACAATGAACATGAAATGATGATGAAGTGGAGGAAATGGGGACACAAGGCCAATTGGGAGGCGAGTTTTGACTGCCACTCGAAAAAGGAGTGATGGGTAGGGACGGGAAATTTAGCCTCCTGCATGGGGATCCTACGGGTCCTACTCTTACCGAAACCTGCAGCAGGGTTCTTTAACGTGCAAGGAACGTGACATTTTTCCCAACACGGTGCACCACTGGTTTGCGGTCAGGTTTTCCGCATTATCGCGTGACGACCCCGCATCTCTCGATGTCAGGGCTGCCCCATTCAACCACCGGGGGCACACATCCCAGTCGCTTTGTGGGTAAAGCGACCTGACCCGATGTCAGGTTTCTGAGCGCTCTTTAGTGGACTTTTACCGACAAGCTTTGCGCTGCTGCGGGCCTATTCGCCACCCCCACGGGTTTGTTTCGTATATAAGAAACCTTTTTGGAACTCATTTTTTCTGTGTTTTTAGATTGTCAAAGATCATTTTTGATTTTGATTTTTTTAAAGATATCGTTGGACTGGGCTATGGCACGAATGGTTGACGTTCTCCTTACCTCCATTCTTGACCCAGATGATGACATCGCATTTAAGCTACATGAACTGATTTAATGAAAGAACCTTAGTGAGCACGCTCACATACCCCACGCGTTCGGCTATTGGACTATCAATGTTATCCTTGAGGAATTAGTATCAGCCTACAGGAATCAATAATATTGAATGATTGTAAAAGTGAATGTGCAAGTATTTGAATACATGTATCATAACAAAGTTATGTCAAATTTCTAAGTCCAAAGGGCCATAACTCCCACAAAAATTTGCGGATCAAAAATTCCTGGTGATATGCACAACTACATATGGTGTACTTCTTGCATACAAAGTTTCGTTAAATTCTGTCCTGTAGTTTAAGAGGAGTTGCGATTACAAACTGTACTCATGATTTTCTTCAAATTTCTAAGTCAGGACCATAACTCCCACAAAAATTTGCGAATAAAAAATTCCCGGTAACATGCACAACTACATATGGTGTTCTTCTTGCATACCAAGTTTCGTTAAATTCTGTTCAGTAGTTTAAGAGGAGTTGCGATTACAAACTGTAATCATGATTTTCTGCAAATTTCTAAGTCCAAAGGACCATAACTCCCACAAAAATTTGCGAATAAAAAATTCCCGGTAACATGCACAACTACATATGGTGTTCTTCTTGCATACCAAGTTTCGTTAAATTCTGTTCAGTAGTTTAAGAGGAGTTGCGATTACAAACTGTAATCATGATTTTCTGCAAATTTCTAAGTCCAAAGGGCCCTTACTCACACAAAAATTTGCGAATCGAAAATTCCCGGTAACATGCACAACTACATATGGTGTTCTTCTTGCATACCAAGTTTCGTTAAATTCTGTTCAGTAGTTTAAGAGGAGTTGCGATTACAAACTGTTATCATGATTTTCTGCAAATTTCTAAGTCCAAAGGGCCATAACTCCCACAAAAATTTGCGAATCAAAAATTCCCGGTAATATGCACAACTACATATGGTGTTCTTCTTGCATACCAAGTTTCGTTAAATTCTGTTCAGTAGTTTAAGAGGAGTTGCGATTACAAACTGTAATCATGATTTTCTGCAAATTTCTAAGTCCAAAGGGCCATAACTCCCACAAAAATTTGCGAATAAAAAATTCCCGGTAATATGCACAACTACATATGGTGTTCTTCTTGCATACCAAGTTTCGTTAAATTCTGTTCAGTAGTTTAAGAGGAGTTGCGATTACAAACTGTAATCATGATTTTCTGCAAATTTCTAAGTCCAAAGGGCCATAACTCCCACAAAAATTTGCGAATAAAAAATTCCCGGTAATATGCACAACTACATATGGTGTTCTTCTTGCATACCAAGTTTCGTTAAATTCTGTTCAGTAGTTTAAGAGGAGTTGCGATTACAAACTTTGATCACAGACGGACGGACGGACG
The DNA here is from genome assembly GCA_963971305.1 of Arcuatula senhousia. Lineage (NCBI taxonomy): Eukaryota > Metazoa > Mollusca > Bivalvia > Mytilida > Mytilidae > Arcuatula > Arcuatula senhousia. The sequence goes on from OZ020304.1 coordinate 56,978,881, forward strand.
GACCAGTCAAAAACATTATACCCTTCGCAACTTCGTTGCGTGGGGTATAATAATTATGATCTTGTGACCTTACAATATGGACAGATACTGATTAGGATATTGATTACAGATGGATCAAATTTTTTTCACGAACAATTGCTTGATTCACTTCAAGTAATCAATTACTTTGCTCTGGCGAAAAATGATCGATATCTTGAAGGTGTAAAACAGATGATCTCAATGACAGAAGACACTTTTGTGAAGCGGAAGATAACTGGGTGAACTCTTGCCTCTTTGCTTATTTTGCCTAAAAAATCTACAGATGGATTCAGTCCTAACCTGTATGGCAAGTGGGTGAGTGAGTGAGTGAGTTGGTGTTTTACGCCCGTGCAACGCTATATAGGTTATTTACAGGCGATGAACATGAAAAGGATGATAAAATGAACATGAAATGATGATGAGTGAGTGAGTGAGTTGGTGTTTTACGCCCGTGCAACGCTATATAGGTTATTTACAGGCGATGAACATGAAAAGGGTGATAAAATGAACATGAAATGATGATGATAAATGAAATATGGGGGTGGGATGGGAAACAAAGGACCGGTAAATTTTGAAGAACCACAGGAAAAGGGGAGAAGTGGGTAGGGGCGGAAAATTTTGCCTATGTGGTGCACTACTGGGCGGTCCACAAAGGGGTCTTTTACGTGCATGAAGCGTGGCACTCTCCACACACGTTGGCCCACTATGGTCGGCGGTCAGGGTTTCCGTATTATAGACCTGACAGCCCCCGCGGACGAGGGCCACCCTATTCAGCCACCTAGGGTACACACTTGGTCGCTCTGTGGGCTGAGCACTGACCCGACGTCAGAATCCCAAGACCCTTAGTCGCCTCTTACGACAAGCTAGGCTCTGCTGCGGGCCTATTCGCCACCCGGGCCCCGCACGGGACGAAATGATGATGATAAATGAAACATGGGGATGGGGTGGGAAACAGAGGACCGGTAAATTTTGAAGAACCACAGGAAAAGGGGAAAGGTGGGTAGGGGCGGAAAATTTAGCCTATGTGGTGCACTACATGGCGGTCCACAAAGGGGTCTTTTACGTGCATGAAGCGTGGCACTCTTCACACACGTTGGCCCACTATGGTCGGCGGTCAGGGTTTCCGTATTATAGACCTGACAACCCCCGCGGACGAGGGCTACCCTATTCAACCACCTAGGGTACACACTTGGTCGCTCTGTGGGCTGAGCACTGACCCGACATCAGAATCCCAAGACCCTTAGTCGCCTCTTACGACAAGCTAGGCTCTGCTGCGGGCCTATTCGCCACCCGGGCCCCGCACGGGAGGTATGGTAAGTGGACCAGAGAACCTGTCCAAAAGTCAGTTCTTGGTTCATTCTGGTCAGCCTTAGTGGACCGTGGACAGGTCTGAAATTCGCTTTAATAGCAGACTTTGTCCTTGGTCTGCTTTCTATTCCTATTCCAGGACAGCTTTCAGCTGATCTGACCTCTGGTCAGGACAGCACTAAACTGACAAGACCTTTGGTCAGGACAGCTATTAGCTGGCCAAACTTCTGGTCAGGTCAGTTCCTGTCCTGTCAAGACAAATTATTTCCCCTTTAAAAGTACGGTAAAATATTGAATTTCGCAAAGAAGGTGTATTTTATCCAATTTCTAGCTCACCTGGCCAAAGGCCTTGTGAGCTTATTCCATCACTATGCGTCCGTCGTCTGTCGTCCGTTAACAATTTTAAAAATCTTCTCCTCTGAAACCACTAAACCAATTTAAATGAAATACAATACTAGAAGTCAGGTACGCCACAAGGTTAAAAGGTAAAATCGAATTATAAATACACATAAACATATCACTTAAAATCAAATATAAAACGATAGAGGGACCAGAGTACTTTCGGTCAAAAGACCGTTAGCTTGTTTTAGCTAAATATGAAACATAAGAATAGAATAATATATAAAATCATAGAACATTAACAAGTTACAACAGATTGTTTTTGATATTCATGCCCATAGGGTGACTAGAACCAAGGAACTTGACGATTCTCTGTTCTAGAGACTGCCGTTGCTTTTCACCCATATTAGTCACCATCAACACAGTCACTTGCATACCGGACAAATTGGTCCCGTGCGGGGCCCGGGTGGCGAATAGGCCCGCAGGAGAGCCTAGCTTGTCGTAAGAGGCGACTAAGGGTCTTGGGATTCTGACGTCGGGTCAGTGCTCAGCCCACAGAGCGACCAAGTGTGTACCCTAGGTGGCTGAATAGGGTGGCCCTCGTCCGCGGGGGTTGTCAGGTCTATAATACGGAAACCCTGACCGCCGACCATAGTGGGCCAACGTGTGTGGAGAGTGCCACGCTTCATGCACGTAAAAGACCCCTTTGTGGACCGCCAAGTAGTGCACCACATAGGCTAAATTTTCCGCCCCTACCCACCTCTCCCCTTTTCCTGTGGTTCTTCAAAATTTACCGGTCCTTTGTGTCCCATCCCACCCCATATTTCATTTATCATCGTCATTTCATGTTCATTGTATCATCCTTTTCATGTTCATCGCCTGTAAATAACCTATATAGCGTTGCACGGGCGTAAAACACCAACTCACTCATTCACCGGACAAATTGTGGCATGGCTGTCTGAAGTGGCGACCTACCGGTCAATCTCCACTATTACGAACACTTCTGATGTGTTCCGCAACGCGGTCTCCAAGTCTACGGCAGGTCTCACCGACATAAACCATCAGACATTTTTTGCATTGGATTGCGTATATCAAATTCTCCGATGAGATAAGGTAGCAGTGAGCATCTGTAGGTTTGTAAAAGACAGAAGTAGTTATTTTACCACCTTGAATGGAACATTCAATGTCAAGAAAGGATAGTTTTTCCTGAGTGATGTTAAATGTGTATTTGATGGCAGGATGGTAAGAGGAAACAAAGTCAATGAACGACTGAAGTTCCTGTTGGCTGTCGGACGAAACGCCAAAGACATCGTCTATGAATCTCTTGTACAGATCAGGAACAGGACCTATGTATTCTGAGAACATTCGTTCCTCTAAGTAGCCTCGGTCTCTAAGGTAAACAGAACGTCGGCACTGGAGCCTAAAACACAAAATTCCAGCGATCGTGTTCCTTTGGTACTCACGTACCATCCGCACAATACGGCCGTACAGAACATTTTGATCCGGAATTTTCGCTCAATTGTTTTAGAGGACCAACACATGGCAGAAGTCTTCAATTCGCCGCCTTTAATGGCTTTTAGGAAGGGCAAAAGTCTTAGACAACACCTTGTCACCAGCTCTTTTAAAAGCGCGACTCGCCGCCCTCTGGCCGATTACCGTGGCACTAGAAAATGTAAGCGGTCCGTGTGTTCCACATGTCAGTTTACCTGGGAGACAAATGAGGTGAATGGTCCGTCCAACACTTTCACTCTTAGAAATGGGTTTACTTGCGTATCGGAGAATTTGATATACGCAATCCAATGCAAAAAATGTCTGATGGTTTATGTCGGTGAGACCTGCCGTAGACTTGGAGACCGCTTTGCGGAACACATCAGAAGTGTTCGTAATAGTGGAGATTGTCCGGTAGGTCGCCACTTCAGACAGCCAGGCCACAATTTGTCCGATATGCAAGTGACTGTGTTGATTGTGACTAATATGGGTGAAAAGCAACGGCAGTCTCTAGAATAGAGAATCATCAAGTTCCTTGGTTCTAGTCACCTTATGGGCATGAATATCAAAACGTGTTAATGTTCTCTGATTTTATATATTACTTTATTCTTATGTTTCATATTTAGCTAAAAGATATATTGCAGTGCTGGTAGGTTTTTAGTCATAAAGTTCAGGATTGCTAGCTTGTGACGTATTTATGCTAATCATTGATAGTGACGTAATTTATCACTAGCAAATCAGTCTTGTCCTTGTCTTTGTACTGTGCGGGTGTTTCTCTTTTTTCTCCCAGTTTTTATTTCCCTGAAGAAGGTCTTTTGACCGAAAGTACTCGGGTCCCTCTATCGTTTTATATTTGATTTTAAGTGATATGTTTATGTGTATTTATAATTCGATTTTACCTTTTAACCCTTTTGCGTACCTGACTTTTAGTATTGTATTGATTTTTAATTCCGCCACACCGCAACTCATATTATTACAATTTAAATGAAACTTTGCAGGAATGGTATATGACATGTTGGCAACAACCGATCCTCATTTTGAAATGATTCAGGAAAAACATGGCTGCTGTTACTAAAATAGAACATAGGGTAAAACCACTTAAAATGGCTAATAACTCAGCAACCATAACAGATAGAAAAAGATGGAAAAGTCTCCATTGGGTCGAAGTTGTCAGAGAAACCCTAATAGGGTTGATGGCCCTTTAAATGTCAAAAATAGCATTTTTTCATGTTTTTGCATAATAGAATGAAAACTATTGCAGATAGAGAAAAGTTGTTGCTTACTTAAATGTTCAGCTCATTTAGCTCTACAAAAGTCTCCATTGGGTCCAAGTTGTCAGATGACCCCTTATAGGGGTTACAGCTCCTTAAAGGAAAAAAAATAGTGTGTTTGGCCTATAGAATGAAAACTATTGCAGATAGAGAAAAGTTGTTGCTTACTTAAATGTTCAGCTCATTTAGTTTTACAAAATTCATCATAGGGTCAAATTTGTCAGATGATCCCTAATAATAATAATAGGGGTTACAGCCCCTTAAAGACGAAAAATAGTGTTTTGGGCCTAAAGAATGAAATTTATTGCAGATACAAAAAAAGTTGTTGCTTGCTTCAATGTTCAGCTCATTTAGCTTTACAAAATTCATCATAGGATCAAAGTTGTCAGATGACCCCTTACAGGGGTTACAGCCCCTTTAAGGCGAAAAATAGTGTTTTTGGCCTATAGAATGAAAACTATTGCAGATAGAGAAAAGTTGTTGCTTGCTTAAATGTGCAGCTCATTTAGCATTACAAAATTCATCATAGGGTCAAAGTTGTCAGATGACCATTTATAGGGGGTTACAGCGCCTTAAAGGCCAAAAAAAATAGTGTTTTTGGCCTATAGAATGAAAACTATTGCAGATAGAGAAAAGTTGTTGCTTACTTAAATGTTCAGCTCATTTAGCTTTACAAAAGTCATCATAGGGTCAAAGTTGTCAGATGACCCCTTATAGGAGTTACATCCCCTTAAAGACGAAAAATAGTGTTTTTTGCCTATAGAATGAAAACTATTGCAGATAGAGAAAAGCTGTTGTCTGCTTAAATGTTCAGCTCATTTAGCTTTACAAAGTTCTTCATAGGGTTGACATCAAGACCAGGTGAGCGATTCAGGCTCCTGAGACCTCTTGTTTTTTCCGGCGTCCGTCCGTCGTCAAACGTTAACTCTTTTGACACCATAAATCCAATTGCAATCAGACTTGGTACAGTTGTATGGGTGCTTTAAATTATCGTTTGGATTTTTAATTTATAAAAAAAAACATGGCCGTCATGGTTAAAACAATGTCAAAGAGGTAAATTGCAGGGTTTTTTTGCAAATTGCTTAAAAACAGTGACGGATATGAAAGTTTTAATGCTGGAAAATGATCAGCACATCAAAATCTACCTGCCCTGAAAATTTGAAGATTTAATCACCAATGTGTAGGTTATTGTCCTATTTGTCGTTTTTTTTTAAACTTTGCACTTATTTAGCTTAGTATCTTAAAAACAAGATATTTGAGAAATTTGAATTGCATAATGATAAGCACATTAAGACCTTAAAATTATAAACGGAGTCAAAGTTGAAGGACCATACCTATTTGGAGTTATTCTTTTTAGAACGTCAAAATTGAACATTTTCTCAGTCGTATCACATTGGATTACAGTGTTGCTTAGTTAGTCAAACCCTACAAAAAACTCAATATAATGGAATTTTTAAATGATACCTTATAAATGCGTCGATGCAGACCTATATCTCGGTATAGTCACGACGTTAAACTCCTCATTTAGTCAGACCCCTTATAGGAATTAGGGTTCCTTAAATGTCAAAATAACGGTCTATAGCTTATCACTGGGAAAATGTAAAAAATAATCAACAGCTTTTGATTGTCAAAATGTTCAGCTAATTGAACTCTACACTTTAAATCATTAAGTTAATTGATGTTGTCAGATGACTACTAATAATAAAGTTATGGCCCTTTAAATTTAAAAAAAAGTTACAAAATTATACCAAGGGGATTTATCTTCCATTGGATGAGATTACATATTTATCAATAGGAGTCTCTTTGGTAATTACAAATACCAAAACGCGGGTATAAACGGTTAATTTGGATATGCTATATATCGATATTTCAAGGAGTAACCTCTCATCAGTAGCATTTAAACCAAAACATTGGTAGGTCAAAATCCAAAACAGTTGAAAACGAAAAGTACTCAAAACCAAAACGTTCGAACAAGGAAGATCCAGCACCGAGGATATCGACCATGTGCATTACAAGGAAAGAAACCTGGTGTTTTCATCAATTTTGAATTTAACAATCGGAAATATCAGCGACAATATATTAGAAATTTTATGGTAACCACATAACTGTTTTATTTGTTTTCCTAACACCCTAGCACCTGTAAAATAAATGTTTTTAAATGTATGGCTACACCTATATAATGATGAGCGTGATAATTCAAAAGAAGTTTCAATAGCTGAGACGCCCCTTTTAATTGTTCCCATTCATAATTTAGTGCAAAGTGAGTGTGGTGTAGACCTACATTGTTAAAAGATCACCAACTTCACCAGTTGGTTCGTGACAAGCATATCCTGTTATATATTTCTTTACAGAATGAATTCATTATCAGAAAGATTTTCAGATCCGCTTTTAGAAACAATAAAGAGATGTCTCCATTAGCCAATCAACCCTGTGTTTGATACCAAGAGTATTGGTTGGTTAGTTAGTTAGTTAGTTAGTTAGTTATTGCTTTAATCCCAAGCAGCACGATTTCGGCTATATCCGGGAGATGAACATGAAAATGGTGATACAATAAACATGAAATGATGATGAAGTGGATGGAATAGGGACACAAGGCCAATCGGGTAGGAGAGTTTTGACTGCCACTGGAAAAAGGAGTGATGGGTAGGGACGGCAAATTTTGCCTCCTGCATGGGGATCCAACGGGTCCTTCTCTTACCGAGACATGCAGCAGGGTTCTTTAACGTGTGAGGAACGTGACATTTTTCCCAACACGGTGCACCACTATGGTTAGCGGTCAGGTTTTCCGCATTATCGCCTGAGTCTTGGACTTAAGTTGGATGGTCCATTGTCATTTCTAATCCAGATGAACCCTTTTGATCTTTAACAATTGCTGGTTCATTTCTAATAGGTTTACCGGGATTATCTGAAGTCCCAAAAATTCCAATCTACACTGTTTTACAGATGATGATGGGTTAATTTTATTTGGGCGGAGCAATAATCTGATCATCTGTGAATATTGATTGTAAGACGAAATGGTTAGTTCTTGCTTTGATTAGTGTTTGGCTGGTTGATGTACTGAGATTATCAATTTAGCATCCCTGATATGTCATCACAAACCTGTTGTGTTTTGTGTAAGTACCGGACCCAAAGATCGCAATGGAAGAGGGAGATTTGGCGCGCCTTAAAATCTGGTTTAACCAACCATTTCTTTTGAAATACCTGTACGAAATCAGGACCATAGCGATCTTCAATTTGTCCGGTATGTCCTCCTTGTTTTTGTCTCGTCTTATGGACATTTTAGATTGATTCTCCAAGTTCGGTAATTTTGTTATTACCTTTATCTTTACAGTAATAAATGATCATCTAAAAGGGAGTCCTAAGAATCATATACATCCATTAATAATCACAGGATTTTTATCCTTCAAGATGGTGGACAAGAGCCCTCGGGAGGAGGTCAATATATTCTTTTTTAATTTCCATCCTCATCTGAACCAGCATGATGTTTAGCAGTCATTTGAAAATTAGATTTTGTCCAATTATATAATAGTTGAACACTTTCCATCTTAACTTGCATTATGTAAAAGCACATGTGGTTCTTTCTCTAAACGCAAACACAGTCCGTGCCAATGAATCATTTCCCTAGATTTTGCAAATTCTTGCCTGTACCAATACGTGTCAACACCAAAAACAGGGCCCATGGTTTCTTTAAAATATGACTGGTTCGATTTCCAAATTTTTCCCATCCTCAGAAACCCAGTGGTTCTTCTTTCGGTGACTCATTAACCAATGAGTAAGCGATAGAAGATCCCTGGGTTTCCGAGTATGAATATTCCCCTACAATATATGCATTTTCTTGCAATGCTGTAAACATATTTTTTGGTTATAAACCGGGTAAGTCAACATCAGTACCTGTAATTTCTTTAATATACATGGTTAATTTTCTTTTCAAAGGTTTGAAAAAAATTCTGCAAAGCTGCCTGTGGAGAAAAATGATTGTAAACCATGACCTTCATTGATCTTAAATTGAATGAGGGTCTTAATTCTCCAAAATTTGGTTCAAGTGTTGAAATGTGCCACTAAAATTCAATATTTTGTCGGCAGCTGTTTTGTTACCATCTTTACGTTTTTATATTAATTTTTAATTGTTAAATGTGGTGTACCTAATTAATGTTTTACAATAAATGTACTTTGGTTAAAAATCATTTTTCTCATAATCATATTATAAATAAAAAAAAATAAATTTGAAATATTTATGGAGTGCCATCCTCGGAAACCGAGAGGTTCTTATCTCACTTACTCATGATGAATGAGTAAACAAGAGAAAAACCCTGACGATGAATGAACTAGATACCAGGGAGATGATAGCCATCTCCAAGGGCCCCGCTCCCATAAAAAATTGTGGACCGGCATTAAACTCAAACTTGATCTGTAACTCATCAAGGTAAACTCACATACCAAAAATCAGTTCATTATCTATAAGCGTTTAGAAAATAGTGCGGAAAACTGAAATTTTAATGCATTTTCAAGTTTCAAAGGGCCATAACTCCCATAAAAATCTGTGGACCTGCACGAAACTCAAACTTGATCTGTAACTCATCAAGGTAAACTCACATACCAAAAATCAGTTCATTATCTATAAGTGTTTAGAAAAAAAGTGCGGAAAACTGAAATTTTAATGAATTTTCAAAGTTCAAAGGGCCATAACTCCCATAAAAATTTGTGGACTGGCACGCAACTCAAACCAGATCTGTTACTCATCAAAGTAAACTCACATACCAAAAATCAGTTCATTATCTATAAGCATTTAGAAAAAAAGTCCGGAAAACTGAAATTTTAGTGAATTTTCAAAGTTCAAAGGGCCATAACTCCCATAAAAATGTGTGGACCGGCACGAAACTCAAACTTGATCTGTAACTCATCAAGGTAAACTCACATATCAAAAATCAGTTCATTATCTATAAGCGTTTAGAAAAAAAGTCCGGAAAACTGAAATTTTAGTGAATTTTCAAAGTTCAAAGGGCCATAACTCCCATAAAAATATGTGGACCAGCACCAAACTCAAACTTGATCTGTAACTTATCAAGGTAAACTCACATACCAAAAATCAGTTCATTATCTATAAGCGTTTATAAAAAAAGTGCGGAAAACTGAAATTTTAATGAATCTTCAAAGTTCAAAGGGCCATAACTCCCATAAAAATTTGTGGACCGGCACGAAACTCAAACTTGAACTGTAACTCATCAAGGTAAACTCACATACCAAAAATCAGTTCATTATCTATAAGCGTTTAGAAAAAAAGTCCGGAAAACTGAATTTGTTACGGACGGACAGACTGATTACTATAGGGCGTCCGCAACAAAGTTGCGGGGCCCTAATAAACGAGAGAAGAACCCAGGGTTTCCGAGGGTGCAAATCGACCATCTTTGTACCATAGAAGATGTTCCCCCCAGTCAGACAGTGAGGATCATGTCCTGGAGCGATTTGCATGAAAATCTCCAACTCAATATGTAAATGGAGATAGAGGGGAATGCAAGAGCGAAGAAATTTCTTGTAGTAAATTTGGATTAGGGTATAGTTCCAACAAAAGATGGCCAAGGAATAGTAACCTATTCTTTTTTATTTACGAAAAATGTATTATTTCCATTGTTTACCGCATCATCACACATTTCTTCTATAAAAGTTTCAATATTTTTCTCTATGTTAATGTTTGGAACAGAGAGCATGACCCCTGAACTTGTCTCTCCAGAAATTTCACCTGGATCAACTTGTTCAGGGGCTGAACCTTTATCATTTCTATGTAGAATTTTTGGGTTATGTCCAACAGTGTGCACATTTGAAATTCTCCATCTGTGGGTAATAAATTTAAAATCAAAATACCAAAACGGGTATGCTGTTTATCGATATTTAAAGGAGTAGCCTCTCATTAGCAACATTTAAATCAAAACATTCCAGGTCAAAAACCAAAATTATTGAATGAAAAGTACTCAAAGCCATAAAAATCAAACAGGGAAGCCAAATGCAGCACCGAAGATATCGACCATGTGAAGTACAAGGAAAGATTAAAGCCATTCTAGGGCCTTATTTACTTTTGAAACGATGAAAGTCTTTACAAGAATTACCTTTTAAGAAGGGAATTTTGCTAAAATTTTGCGTACTTCGTTTACTTCTTGTGGAAATGCAACACAGTGTCCGCTTGCTGCCAAAACAATGTTTTAGTGGATGAATACTAATGCATGATGATATTCTGGATATCAACTGTTTTTCAACAATTAAAAAATCTGACAGTTGTCCCGGGTGACGAACAGGACCACAGCAGAGCCGAGCTTGTCGTAAAAGGCGACTGAGGGTCTTGGGATTCTGATGTCGGATCAGTGCTCACCCACACAGAGCGATCAAGTGTGTACCGCAGGTGGCTGAATAGGTAGGCCCTCGACCGCGCGGGGGCTGTCAGGTCTATAATTCGGAAACCTTGACCTCTGACAATAGTGGGACAACGCGTGGAGGGGGTCACGCTTCATGCAGGCAAAAGTCCCTTTTAAGGACCGCCAAGTAGTCCCCACAGAGGCTTAATTAACCGTCCCCTACCCACCTCTCCTTTACTTGTGGTCTTCAAAATTTACTGTTCCTTTGTTTACCAAATCATTTTTCATCATTATTTCATGTTCATATTATCACCATTTTCATGTTCATCGCCTTAAAATAACATATATAGCGTTGCAAGGGCGTAAAACACAACTCATTAACTAAATTTGACATTTCAGAGGGAAGAAAACCAGGATTTATTTCATTTTCATTCGAGGTTTGTCTGTAAAACATATCAAGCACAACCCCTTGCATGCCCATATCTATTCTTCTTGTCCCGGTTGGGGAATGGGCCCGCAGCAGAGCCTAGTTTGTCGTAAGAGGCGACTAAGGGTCTTGGGATTCTGACGTCGGGTCAGTGCTCAGCCCACAGTGCGACCAAGTGTGTACCCTAGGTGGCTGAATAGGGTGGCCCTCGTCCGCGGGGGTTGTCAGGTCTATAATACGGAAACCCTGACCGCCGACCATAGTGGGTCAACGTGTGTGGAGAATGCCACGCTTCATGCACGTAAAAGACCCCTTTGTGGACCGCCAAGTAGTGCACCACATAGGCTAAATTTTCCGCCCATACCCACTTCTCCCCTTTTCCTGTGGTTCTTCAAAATTTACCGTCCCTGTGTTTCCCACCCCAATGTCAGATGACCCCTTATAGGAGTTACAGTCCCTTAAAGGCGAAAAATAGTGTTTTTGGCCTATAGAATGAAAACTATTGAAGATAGAAACAAGCTTTTTCTTGCAGAATGCTTAAACATTCAGCTCATTAAGCTATACAAAAGACTCCATAGATTTGACATCAAGACCAGGTGAGCAATTCAGGCTCCTGGGAGCCTCTTGTTAAATTCTTATAGAGAACAAAAGTAATCAGCATCTCATGATCTACCTGCCCTGAAATTTTGAATAAGATCCAAAGAGTATTTGAGTGAGAGTGATTTGGTGTTTTACGCCCGTGCAACTCTATAGAGGTTATTTACAGGCTATGAATAAAATGAAATATGTGGGCATGGGAAACAAAGGAACGGTAAATTTTAAACAACCTATAGAGAAGGGGAGAGGTGGGTAGGGGCACAATCATTACAACAGTAAGTTAAACCATGTTGTCAGATGAACCCCTTATTAAACTTATGACCCTTTCAATGTCAAACAGATTTTGCCTAATATCACATAAGTCAGGTGAGCGATTCAGGCTCCTAGGAGCCTCCTGTTGAATAGTTTATCGTGGCTCTGGGATGGTTTCTAAATTTTAACGTAGTATTTTTTTTTTCAGGTAAGATTTTTACCTTCACCTTTCTTGCTTCTTTAAATTTTGGAGATTCATTTTGAGTTTCCCCCCGTGTGGGTTCCGGGTGGCGAATAGGCCCGCAGCAGCGACATTGAAGCTTGTCGGTAAAAATCCACTTAAGAGCGCCCAGAAACCTGACATCGGGTCAGGCCGCTTTGCCCACAAAGCGACTGGAATGTGTGCCCCAGGTGGTTGAATGGGACAGCCCTGACATCGAGATGCGGGGTCGTCAGGCGATAATGCGGAAAACCTGACCGCAAACCATAGTGGTGCACCGTATTGAGAAAAATGTCACGTTCCTCGCACGTTAAAGAACCCTGCTGCAGGTCTCGGTAAGAGTAGGACCCGTAGGATCCCATGCAGGAGGCGAAATTTCCCGTCCCTACCCATCACTCCTTTTTCCAGTGGCAGTCAAAACTCTCCTACCCGATTGGCCTTGTGTCCCCATTTCCTCCACTTCATCATCATTTCATGTTCATTGTTTCACCACTTTATGTTCATCTCCTGGATATAGCCGAAATCGTGCTGCTTGTGAGTAAAGCAATAACTAACTAACTAACATTTTGAGTTTCCACTTTTCTGCAGTTTTGTGACATGTTAACCTCCTAATCATAATCAGTTAGAATGAATTGTTTTATTATACCCCCCGCAAACAAAGTTTGGGAGGGTATATAGGAAACACCCTGTCTGTCTGTCTGTCCACACAACTCGTAAGCGCTTCTCCTCCTAAACCGCTTAAAGGATTTTGATGAAAGTTTACGTAAAGGAAGTACATCATATGTAGATGTGCATGAAGAATTTTCATTGCTCTTGGATATCATTCAGGGGAGATAATTGGACTTAGACTTTTTAAATACATTTTTCAATGGGAGACCTCGTAAGCGCAACTCCTCCTAAACCGCTAAAAGGATTTTGATGAAAATTTACATGAAGGAAGTACGTCATATGTAGATGTGCATGAAGAATTTTCATCGCAATCAGACATCATTCAGGGGAGATAATTGGACTTAGACTTTTTAAATACATTATACAATGGGAAACAGACTTTTTAAATACATTATACAATGGGAAACCCCGTAAGCGCTTCTCCTCCTAAAAGGCTTGAAGGATTCCGATGAAACTTTCCCTAAAGGAAGAACATCATATGCAGATGTGCATGAAGAATTTTCATTGCAACCAGACATCATTCAGGGGAGATAATTGGACTTAGACTTTTTTAATACATTATTCAAAGGGAAACCATGTAAGCGCAACTCTTCTGAAAACTTTGGATGGATTTTGTTGAAACTTTACATGAAGATAGTACATCATGTGTATATGTGCATGAGGAATTTGTATTGCTTTCGGTTATCATCGAGGGGAGATAACTGGACTTGGGATTTTTCTTTTACAGTACAGAGTCCAATATGAGTGAGTTAGTTGAGTGAGTTGGTGTTTTACGCCCGTGCAACGCTATAAAGGTTATTTACAGGCGATGAACATGAAAAGGATGATAAAATGAACATGAAATGATGATGATTAATGAAATATGGGGATGGGGTGGGACATAAAGGAACGGTAAATTTTGAAGAACCACAGGAAAAGGGGAGAGATGGGTAGGGGCGGAAAATTTAGCCTATGTGGTGCACTACTGGGCGGTCCACAAAGGGGTCTTTTACGTACATGAAGCGTGGCACTCTCCACACACGTTGGCCCACTATGGTCGGCGGTCAGGGTTTCCGTATTATAGATCTGACAACCCCCGCGGACGAGGGCTACCCTATTCAGCCACCTAGGGTACACACTTGGTCGCTCTGTGGGCTGAGCACTGACCCGACGTCAGAATCCCAAGACCCTTAATCGCCTCTTACGACAAGCTAGGCTCTGCTGCGGGCCTATTCGCCACCCGGGCCCCGCACGGGACCCATATGCAGCGGGGAGTATCCTTTTGTGAGTTCGCTCACAGTATTACTTGTTTTTGATGTTTTCTTCTTAGCAACCTTATTGTCTTGAGATGTCTGTTGTGAAATTAAGTTTATATATTGCATACTTTCTTATAACGTCTTCATTACGTGTGTATTTATTTTGATGTTTTTTGCCTAGTGATGAAATTATTTTCATTTTTTTTCTTGAAAGGAGCAGAAGTACCAATGGCGCATCCAAATGTCAAAGTTCGAAAGGGCAAATACAAAACCAGCAAACACAAATAAGAACAGGACGAAAAAAATAGACAACATATAAATCACGGAAACACAAAAACCACTGAAATACAAATGACAACAAAGTTCCAGACAAAAAATTTTGCCACGCCTGACGCACGTTTCGTCTATTCAAGACTCATCAGAGGCGCTCTACCAAACATATTGAAAATGCCACTTTATGATAATGAAGAGCATAAAAGAGTAAAACCAAAAATACCAAACTGGGGAACCAAATTATTACTAAGATGATCAACCTATATCAATTAACAAGGCAAACTCTAGTCGTAATGGGAGTGAACCCAGGTGCTCCGGAAAAGTAAGCGGTTCATGCTCGGTGTTTTAGGGGGCTGTTTCTTTGCTTTCGGTTTTTTTAATTTCTTATTTAATTACTAGATAGATGTTGCAATTCATTGACAGTTTCCTGATAAAGAAATAGGAAATGATTGTCTTGAAGCATGTCTTGATTTATAATTCTTTGAATTCTCATTTTCTTCTTTTAAATTAGTGAAGCCAATGTTTTTTCTCTGTTTCTCCCTTGTAACAAGACATAAAAAGTTTAGTTAAAGAGGCCACATGCTACTCCTATTTCACAATATGTCGCAAACTCACTTCCCAAAACCATGGTGAGTGAGTGAGTGAGTTGGTGTTTTACGCCCGTGCAACACTATATAGGTTATTTACAGGCGATGAACATGAAAAGGATGATACAATGAACATGAAATGATGGTTATAAATGAAATATGGGGGTGGGATGATGGTCACAAAGGTCCGGTAAATTTTGAAGAACCACAGGAAAAAGGGGAGAAGTGGGTAGGGGCGAAAAATTTAGCTCTACATTAGTTTCCATAGGGTCAAAGTTGCCAGATGACCCCTTATAGTGGTTACGGCCCCTTAAAGGCAAAAAATAGTGTTTTTGGCCTTAAGAAAGAAAACTTTTGCAGATAGAGAAAAGATGTTGCTTGCTTAAATGTTCAGCTTAATTAGCTCTACAAAAGTCTTGTTAGGGTCGAAGTTGTCAGATGATCCCTTTAAGGGGTTATGGCCCTTTAAAGGTGAAAAATAGTGTTTTTTTGCTTTGGAATGAAAACTATTGCAGATAGAGAAAAGCTTTTTATTGCTTTAACATTCAGCTCATTTAGCTATACAAAAGTCTTCAAAGGGTTGACATTAAGACCAGGTGAGCGATTCAGGCTCCTGGGAGCCTCTTGTTCATTAGAATTCTTATAAAAATTCCTGACTGCGTTTTTCAATCAGATTTGAAATATCTCTAACCGTTTTTGAGAAATTAGGGGTTGAAGGGGCCAAAAACGCGATTTTTCAAAGTTATATACTAAAAATAAAGTTGTAGCGGGCCTGCCAATTGTTATGAAGTTTAAATATGATGATTATATCTAGTAAAGGAATGTTGGTATTGAATTTGGGGTTTGTGACCCCTGCTGTTTTAGAAAAAAGGATCAAAAGGGGCTAAAATGGGTGTATTGACAAAACTGTTATAGAATGTTAATTATTCATTCAATTTTGAAAATTCTTTTTTTATTGAGTTCATCATTAAATTCTGTCAACTAAATGAGTCACTGGTTTTGATAAAAATTGTACCGTTACATTGCTATAGGGGGTCAAAAAAGGGGCCACACCCAAAAAATTGACTTTTTATTTGTGGTCCGATTTTCAAAATCTTTTTTTTTTCTTTAGTCCTTGCAAAAATTCCTGCCTGTGTTTTTTTCAATCAGATTTGCAATATCTTTAACCATTAATGAGAAATTGGGGGCCGAAGGGGCAAAAAACACCATTTTTTAAAGTTTGTCAAGGTAAATAGTCTTATACCAAAAATTAAGTTGAAGTGGGTCAGCCAATTGTTATGAAGTTTTAATACACCGAATAAATGTTGGTATTGGATTTGGGGTTTGTGGCCACTGTTGTTTTATAAAAAAGGGTCAAAAGGGGCTAAAATGGGTGTATTGACAAAACTGATGTAGAATGTTTATTATTCATTAAATTAAAAAAAAAAATTTGGTCCAATTTTCAAAATCTTTTTTCATTGGATTCCTTATGAAAATCTTTGTCTTAATTTGCAATATTTCTCTTACAATTTTTGAAAAATTAGAGATCAAAGGGCCACAAATGTCAATTTTAAAACACATGTATATAAATAAGGTTTATTTTTGTATTAGATCATAAATGTTAAAGTAAGTACATTTGTGTCAAATATGCATTTTAAAGTCCACCACAGGATGCATGTGTCAAAAAGTTTTGTAAGTCCACCATGGGCTTCACGTGACAAAAGCAATAGACTATCCATATTGGGCCTCCACCGAACAGGGTTCAACTGGTTGCGGTCGTATCATGCTGCGCTCGGCGTAGCTTTTTATTGTTCTTGTCCTGATGTCGACTGGATATTATTTTAACAATAATCAATCAATCAACCAATGATTGTTCTTCCCATACTGCTGGCAGTCCAATTTCTGTAACCTTAACATAATAGCAAGTCACTTGTAAGCGGTTATCATCAGCATAAGGGACCGTGACCATATTCTGGTTGAATGGGGACTGTTTTTTCCTGAAAATTATTTTGATAAAAAAAATATTTTGGCAGTAAAGGGTAAGAAAAAATATTCTGAAGAAGGATTTCTGCTTTATAAAATTATACTAATAATGTATTACCAAAACAAAATAACCAAGGCCCACCCCTTCAGGCTAAATAGTTCTTCCATTATCACCATCCACGTATTAATTATATTCAGATATCTACCACCCTAACTAAGTGATTGTTCCAATTACTCCAAAGCAGGCCTCGGCTTCGAATTCGGCTTTAAAGAATAACTTTCGTGTATAGTGGGAGAGTGCTTGCATAGTACATGGTTCTTAGCTGGCGAATGGGTGTTTGTCTGGTCAATGGCCTGCTTCCGCACTCACTCGTTCTTTATTTTTACTAAAATATCGAAGATATTTCACTGGGTGTGCCTTGGAGTTAAAGGCAGACAGTGTTATATTGTTTTTCGAAACGGAATAGTATGAAGACTTATGAATTTAGTAAAATAACCAGTAGATTGTTTTTCGAAACGGAATAGTATGAAGACTTATGAATTTAGTAAAATAACCAGTAGATTTTTCATAATACACATACAAAACGGGTAATTTAGTTATGCTGTATACGCATATTTCAAGGAGTAACCTCTCATCAGCTGAATTTGAATCAAAGCATTGGAAAGTCAAAACCCAAAAGTATTGAACAACGAAAAGCACTCGTTACCAAAAAAAGTTCTAACAGGGAAGCTAAATCCAGCACCAAGGATATCGACCATTTCCAGTACAAAGAAAGAAACCTGGTGTTTTAAACAACTTTAAATTTAACAAACGGAAATTTCAACGACAAAATAGTATTAGATTTAATTAGTAAATTCGTGTCAGACAAGTCTGACGACCAGGCTTCTGAATACTCGCGGGGACCTGTGCTCCACCAGCAGTGGTTATCGACCCAGTGGTTTCAAAATACACATACCAAAACGGGTATAAACGGGTAATTTAGTTATGCTGTATATGCATATTTCAAGGATTCACCTCTCATCAGCAGCATTTGAATCATAGCAATGGAAGGTCAAACCCAAAAGTATTGAACAACGAAAAGTGAGTGAGTGAGTGAGTGAGTTGGTGTTTTACGCCCGTGCAACGCTATATAGGTTATTTACAGGCGATGGACATGAAAGGATGATAAAATGAACATGAAATGATGATGATAAATGAAATATGTGGATGGGGTAGGAAACAAAGGACCGGTAAATTTTGACGTCCACAGGAAAAAGGGGA
Source organism: Arcuatula senhousia (assembly GCA_963971305.1). Classification (NCBI taxonomy): domain Eukaryota; kingdom Metazoa; phylum Mollusca; class Bivalvia; order Mytilida; family Mytilidae; genus Arcuatula; species Arcuatula senhousia. The sequence continues at coordinate 56,997,132 of OZ020304.1, forward strand.
GAGGTGGGTAGGGGCGGGAAATTTAGCCTATGTGGTGCACTACTTGGCGGTCCACAAAGGGGTCTTTTACGTGCATGAAGCGTGGCACTCTCCACACACGTTGGCCCACTATGGTCGGCGGTCAGGGTTTCCGTATTATAGACCTGACAACCCCCGCGGACGAGGGCCACCCTATTCAGCCACCTAGGGTACACACTTGGTCGCTCTGTGGGCTGAGCACTGACCCGACGTCAGAATCCCAAGACCCTTAGTCGCCTCTTACGACAAGCTAGGCTCTGCTGCGGGCCTATTCGCCACCCGGGCCCCGCACGGGACGAACAACGAAAAGAACTCGAAACCTAAAAAAGTTCTAACAGGGAAGCTAAATCCAACACAGAGTAAATCGACCATGTGCAGTACAAGGAAAAAAGTGGTGTTTTAAACAATTTTGATTTTAACAAACGGAAATTTATATATATGATATTGATACTGCCAAGATATTGTTCAAATGGTAATAAACTCTTTACAATTTTTACTATTTGATCCTTCTACAAGAGTAGACAATGTCTGTCATAACCCTCTTCATAAACATTGTCACCAGGACAAACAAAAACTCCGAATCATCCATTGAGTTTCTCAACTATATTTTGACAACTTTTAGCTTAGTTTTCTCAACTCTTCTAAACTCTAAATTACTTTTAAATCCCACCGATGTCACAACAAAATGTAACATCGGGCACCCTTGTCTAGTGTAGAGTCTGAGTCACTCAGGACCCCAGTTCTCATATGAACGCGTCTTTTTAATTTTATTCAGTTCAGCGCCCAACAATTTTATCTCTCTAAATTCTTGCATATCATTTTGTAAACCCTGATAAGTTCCGAGCTTTAAAGTCAAAAAGTATCAGCTATTATCATGATTATTACAGATCGATCTTTCTGTCGATCAGCTAATCTTATAGCCTTTAGCCTCACAACTATATTTCAGCCTCGTGTATAGGTTTTGGGATTATTTCCCTTTGACGAAGTCTAATGTTGGAATCCGCTATATAGCGTCTATAAAGTAATCGATGGCTAGCGTATCCCTCAGTAAAGCCGAAGTGTCTGGATAAGCTTTACGAGGCAATTTCTTAATCGACTGGGCTGGATCCGGCAGTGTTTCGTTCCGGTGTCTTATGCAACTCTGCCTGAAATACCTCCACTCGGTGTACAGAGACATTCCTGTTCTTGAGAACAGATACCAGACTATCAAATAAAGGTAATAACAAAATTACCGAACTTGAATGATCAATCTCATAGTCCAGAGAAAATGACAAAAACAAATCAGTCATACCGGAGAATTGGTGGATCGCAATGGTTCTGACTTGGTACAGGCATTTCAAACGAAATGTTGGGTTAAATCAGGTTTTATGGCGCCAAACCTCCCTCTTCTATTGTGATCTTTGAACCGGTAATGACCAAAGAACACAACATAGTTGTGAGACACAATAGGGATATTGAGGTGATCATGTCAGTACAGCAGATTAGTGAAACACTAATTAAAACAATTAACCACCATATCTTTTAACTCAATTTTGAACTTTTCTACTAGTGGCTGATAACGAAGAAAGAATTTTTTTAGGGATCGTATGAGACATATTTTCTTATAGCCCTGCTCCAAAAGTCGGTTACGAAGAAATCGGTGTCTGATCAAAAAATCTGTGAAATGTGCGCAAGCTCTGGCATATCGACCCCGTGCGGGGCCCGGGTGGCGAATAAGCCCGCAGCAGAGCCTAGCTTGTCGTAAGAGGCGACAAAGGGTCTTGGGATTCCGACGTCGGGTCAGTGCTCAGCCCACAGAGTGTGTACCCTAGGTGGCTGAATAGGGTAGCCCTCGTCCGCGGGGGTTGTCAGGTCTATAACAAGGAAACCCTGACCGCCGACCATAGTGGGCCAACGTGTGTGGAGAGTGCCACGCTTCATGCACGTAAAAGACCCCTTTGTGGACCGCCAATTAGTGCACCACATAGGCTAAATTTTCCGCCCCTACCCACTTCTCTTTTCCTGTGGTTCTTCAAAAATTTACCGGTCCTCTGTGTCCCATCCCACCCCCATATTTCATTTATCATCATCATTTCATGTTCATTTTGTCACCCTTTTTCATGTTCATCGCCTGTAAATAACCTATATAGCGTTGCACGGGCGTAAAAAACCAACTCACTCACTCACTCAGAATGAATGGATTGATAAAATGAGCTTAAAATGATGATGATGATTAAGTGTAATGCCAATCTGTGATAAGAGTTGCCCGATGGATGTCGTAAGTTTAGATTATTGTCTCTTGTGCTGTTATACTATTTTTCTCTATTTTGTACATAAACAGGTGAATGTCGCTGTTTCTACTATACAAAAAAAGCTGTGTTGATGCTTGTGTTGTCGTTGTTTGAAATATCGCTATTTCGAATAAAAAATGAAAATGTCGCTGTTTCGAGTGAGTGAGTGAGTTGGTATTTTACGCCCGTGCAACGCTCTATAGGTTATTTACAGGCGATGAACATGGGGGTGGGATGGACACAAATGACCGGTAAATTTTGTTTCGAAACTGTTCAAACTAAAGACGGTCTGCAATATAAGAAGCGGGGTTAAAATAATATATATATAATATATAATTTACATTAAAAAAAAATCTGATGCATGTATAGTGCTTTGCATTGGTGCACCGACCATACCAATATGTTAAATGTGCTATTAATCACTCACTACACAGGAGAAGATTTTCACATTTTTTGGCAAGAAGCTATATGCTGACGCTCACGGTATCCATCACTTAAGTCAACCCTTATTTGATGAGGTGTGTTGAAATTATCTCATGCTTGTAGATTATGTCAATTATAAGAATAAATAAGATTTTTTCACCTGTTGAATAAAATCCAAGATAGAAGCACATTCCCTCTAGGGACGACATCTCATGGTTTCATTTTTATCATTTCAATTTCTATAGCATTATTATATCACCTGTATATTGTTTTGTCTCTGTTACTTTCTCCGAATTATCTTCATTTATTGCTTTCTGTTTTTCATCTTCTGTATCACATATTGTGCATGGCGATGAGGCCTTTTGAACAGATCCTTGTAAAGATGGGAAAGGGTTCCTTCTAAATGCAATACTGACTATAGATACATTTTTAACTCTCTTTCTGTTTTTATCCATCTGAATCAACCATCAATGCAGTAAATAAGTTTACCATATGGACATCTTCGTCCTCAGACTCCATCAGTCTGCACATTCTTTTAACATGTTGACAGTCATGTTTATCGAAATGACAGACCATGCATTCTATGGGACCCTTGGTGCATCGTAGAATTTCGAGCTTTCTAAAGGAACGTATTAGGCATCTATTGTCATCATTAATCATTATCCCCGCAATGTCCGTCTATAATATTTAAATTATATCTTGAGTGCAGAGTTAATGAACAAATGTTTAAAGCCGTGGTATAAGAAGAAACTAAACCAATCTTGTCTTAAAAGTAAAACAACAAGAATATGTCCAACAAAAGACATTATGCCTCACCTCGCAGAGGTTACATTTATTTCCATTTCTTTGGATATAAGTTTTTTATTTAGCAAAATAAGTAATATCGAGAGCAAGCTCACAAAACGTTACACCGCTTCATATCAGACTCAATGCTGCCAAAAAACCTCAAGTCTAATAATCTCTCATGAACTATATCCAACAGTCATGATAATTCCTCATGCATATCTACATTGAGAACTTCTTTCATGTAAAGTTTTATCATAATCTGTCAAGCGGTTAAGGAGGAGGACTTGTTCGTGTAATTATCACCCCTGAAAAATATCCGAGAGTGATGCAAATTATTCAAGCACATCTATATATGATGTTCTTCCTTGATGTAAGTGTCAAAAAGGGCTTACGAGATATGTGGACAGACGGACAAGTGATTCTTAAATATCCCCCTCAACCCCCCCCCCCCCCCAAAAAAAAAAAAAAAAAACTCAATTAATATTATGTCTTTTATATGACATACCTGTTCATTTGCCTCCGTCTGGTAACAGTGATCTGGAAAATATAACGAAAGGAAATTTCATCCATTTAAAAATTCTCCTATTTGATCCTCATATATAAGGGAAACTATTGTCTGTAAAAGGTAGTCTGGAGAATGGAAAAATCAAAAATATTTTTTTCTGAAATAATTTAGCTTTAATTTGTTAACACAATATCTTATGAGTATCAAAAAGACGTAGTTAAAAATTATAACAACTTTACAGATCGTTAAATAAAAATTTCCTTGAAAATTCAGATGTTTGCAAGCCTAAGGGGATTTCCCATTGTAAAAAAAAAACGGTAAATATTGTCAATTTCTATTGTGACGTCATATAACGTCTTAGTGCATTCCCAGATGAAAACAAAAACAAGTTGATCACAAAATATCTCTGTGGTCTGAATGATATTCTAAAATTCTACGAAAAAATGATTATTGACAATTTGTCATCCCCAGTTAGTTAGTTATTGCATTACTCCCAAGCAGCACGATTCCGGCTATATCCGGGAGATAAACATGAAAGTGGTGATACAATGAACATGAAATAATGATGAAGTGGAGGAATTGGGGACACAAGGCCAATCGGGTAGGAGGGTTTTGACTGCCACTGGAAAAAGGAGTGATGGGTAGGATCCCCAAATATGGCTGCCATTTACAATGGAAAAACTAGGGGACAAAGTGATTTTGCTTCTTTATCTGGTCCCGGGTGGCGAATAGGCCCGCAGCAGAGCCTAGCTTGTCTTAAGAGGCGATTAAGGGTCTTCGGATTCTGACGACGGGTCAGTGCTCAGCCCACAGAGCGACCAAGTGTGTACCCTAGGTGGCTGAATAGGGTGGCCCTCGTCCGCGGGGGTTGTCAGGTCTATAACAAGGAAACCCTGACCGCCGACCATAGTGGGCCAACGTGTGTGGAGAGTGCCACGCTTCATGCACGTAAAAGACCCCTTTGTGGACCGCCAATTAGTGCACCACATAGGCTAAATTTTCCGCCCCTACCCACTTCTCTTTTCCTGTGGTTCTTCAAAAATTTACCGGTCCTCTGTGTCCCATCCCACCCCCATATTTCATTTATCATCATCAATTCATGTTCATTTTGTCATCCTTTTTCATGTTCATCGCCTGTAAATAACCTATATAGCGTTGCACGGGCGTAAAAAACCAACTCACTCACTCACTCAAAATGAATGGATTGATAAAATGAGCTTAAAATGATGATGATGATTAAGTGAGTGAGTGAGTGAGTTGGTGTTTTACGCCCGTGCAACGCTATATAGGTTATTTCCAGGCGATGAACATGAAAAGGATGATAAAATGAACATGAAATGATGATGATAAATGAAATATGGGGATGGGGTGGGAAACAAAGGCCCGGTAAATTTTGAAGAACCACAGGAAAAAGGGGAGAGGTGGGTAGGGTCGGAAAATTTAGCCTATGTGGTGCACTACTGGGCGGTCCACAAAGGGGTCTTTTACGTGCATGAAGCGTGGCACTCTCCACACACGTTGGCCCACTATGGTCGGCGGTCAGGGTTTCCGTATTATAGACCTGACAACCCCCGCGGACGAGGGCTACCCTATTCAGCCACCTAGGGTACACACTTGGTCGCTCTGTGGGCTGAGCACTGACCCGACGTCAGAATCCCAAGACCCTTAGTCGCCTCTTACGACAAGCTAGGCTCTGCTGCGGGCCTATTCGCCACCCGGGCCCCGCACGGGACATGATGATTAAGTGTAATGCCAATCTGTGATAAGATGATTAAGTGTAATGCCAATCTGTGATAAGAGTTGCCCGATGGATGTCGTAAGTTTAGATTATTGTCTCTTGTGCTGTTATACTATTTTTCTCTATTTTGTACATAAACAGGTGAATGTCGCTGTTTCTACTATACAAAAAAAGCTGTGTTGATGCTTGTGTTGTCGCTGTTTGAAATATCGCTATTTCGAATAAAAAATGAAAATGTCGCTGTTTCGAGTGAGTGAGTGAGTTGGTGTTTTACGCCCGTGCAACGCTCTATAGGTTATTTACAGGCGATGAACATGAAAAGGATGATAAATGAAATATGGGGGTGGGATGGACACAAATGACCGGTAAATTTTGTTTCGAAACTGTTCAAACTAAAGACGGCCTGCAATATAAGAAGCGGGATTAAAATAATATATATATAATATATAATTTACATTAAAAAAAAATCTGATGCATGTATAGTGCTTTGCATTGGTGCACCGACCATACCAATATGTTAAATGTGCTATTAATCACTCACTACACAGGAGAAGATTTTCACATTTTTTGGCAAGAAGCTATATGCTGACGCTCACGGTATCCATCACTTAAGTCAACCCTTATTTGATGAGGTGTGTTGAAATTATCTCATGCTTGTAGATTATGTCAATTATAAGAATAAATAAGATTTTTTCACCTGTTGAATAAAATCCAAGATAGAAGCACATTCCCTCTAGGGACGACATCTCATGGTTTCATTTTTATCATTTCAATTTCTATAGCATTATTATATCACCTGTATATTGTTTTGTCTCTGCTACTTTCTCCGAATTATCTTCATTTATTGTTTTCTGTTTTTCATCTTCTGTATCACATATTGTGCATGGCGATGAGGCCTTTTGAACAGATCCTTGTAAAGATGGGAAAGGGTTCCTTCTAAATGCAATACTGACTATAGATACATTTTAACTCTCTTTCTGTTTTTATCCATCTGAATCAACCATCAATGCAGTAAATAAGTTTACCATATGGACATCTTCGTCCTCAGACTCCATCAGTCTGCACATTCTTTTAACATGGTGACAGTCATGTTTATCGAAATGACAGACCATGCATTCTATGGGACCCTTGGTGCATCGTAGAATTCCGAGCTTTCTAAAGGAAAGTATTAGGCATCTATTGTCATCATTAATCATTATCCCCCAAATGTCCGTCTATAATATTTAAATTATATCTTGAGTGCAGAGTTAATGAACAAAAGTTTAAAGCCGTGGTATAAGAAGAAACTAAACCAATCTTGTCTTAAAAGTAAAACAACAAGAATATGTCCAACAAAAGACATTACGCCTCACCTCGCAGAGGTTACATTTATTTCCATTTCTTTGGATATAAGTTTTTTATTTAGCAAAATAAGTAATATCGAGAGCAAGCTCACAAAAGGTTACACCGCTTCATATCAGACTCAATGCTGCCAAAAAACCTCAAGTCTAATAATCTCTCATGAACTATATCCAACAGTCATGATAATTCCTCATGCATATCTACATTGAGAACTTCTTTCATGTAAAGTTTTATCATAATCTGTCAAGCCGTTAAGGAGGAGGACTTGTTCGTGTAATTATCACCCCTGAAAAATATCCGAGAGTGATGCAAATTATTCAAGCACATCTATATATGATGTTCTTCCTTGATGTAAGTGTCAAAAAGGGCTTACGAGATATGTAGACAGACGGACAAGTGATTCTTAAATATCCCCCTCAACCCCCCCCCAAAAAAAAACTCCATTAATATTATGTCTTTTATATGACATACCTGTTCATTTGCCTGCGTCTGGTAAGTGATCTGAAAAATATAACGAAAGGAAATTTCATCCATTTCAAAATTCTCCTATTCAATCCTCATATATAAGGGAAACTACTGTCTGTAAAATGTAGTCTGAAGAATGGAAAAATCAAAAAATATTTTTTTCTGAAATAATTTAGCTTTAATTTGTTTACAATATCTTATAAGTATCAAAAAGACGTAGTTAAAAAATATAACAACTTTACAGATCGTTAAATAAAAATTTTCCTGAAAATTCAGATGTTTGCAAGACTATGGGGATTTCCCATTGTAAAAAAAACGGTAAAGATTGTCAATTTCTATTGTGACGTCATATGACGTCTTAGTGCATTCCCAGATGAAAACAAAAACAAGTTGATCACAAAATATCTCTGTGATCTGAATGATATTCTAAAATTCTACCAAAAAAGTGATTATTGACAATTTGTCATCCCCAAATATGGCTGCCATTTACATTGGAAAAACTAGGGGGCAGTAATTTTGCTTCATTTATCTGAGAAGCTAGCCATTTCTTTACTCTTTCTTGTGAATTTAGTTACGTTTTCTTGCAAAGATAAACATGGCAAACATTTCAAAGGTGCTAGCAACAACATGAAGAAAAAAAAATAAGAATTTCTGTTCTCCAGACTACCCTTTACAGACAGTTATTTTTTTAAGGATATTTATTTCTCTAGACCAAAATATGTACTACTCAGATTGTAAAACTTGTTACATTTTAGTGACAGACAATATTAAAACTAACAATTCAAATATTAAAAGAATAATATAGCACATAGTTTTCCTTTCTTTACATTCTTTTAACATGTTGTCTTTCGAAATGACAGACCCTGCATTATATGCGACCATTGGTGCATCGTAGGATTCCGATCTTTCCCAAGGAACGTATGAGGCATCTATTGTCATCATTTACATTAAGCAAAATAAGTAATATCGTGAGCAAGCTCATAAAAGGTTACCCCCGCTTCATATCAGTCTCTATGCTGCCAAAAAAAAACTCAAAGTCTAATAATTTCTCATGAACTATAGTCACCAGTCATGATAATTCCTTATGTATATCTACATGTACATTGAGAACTTCTTTCATAATCCGTCAAGGGGTTTAGGAGGAGTTGCGCTTACGATGTCTCCCATTAAGAAGTGTAAGTCTAATTATCACCCCTGACAGATATCCGAGAGCGATGCAAATTATTCAAGCACATATGTATATGATGTTCTTCCTTGGTGTTAAGTGTCATCAGAATCTGTCAAGCGGCTTAGGAAGAGCTGCGCTCACGAGGTATCCCATTAAATACTGTTTTAAAATAGTTCAAAGCCAATATTCTCACCTGAATGATATCCTAGAGGTACTTCCTTCATGCATATCAAAACCCAAAAAGGGCTAACGAGATATGTGTACAGACAGACAAACAAGTGATTCTTAAATATCCCCTCAACCCCCCCCCCCCCCCTGAAAAAAATAACTCCATTGATTTTATGTCTGTTTTATGACATACCTGTTCATTTGCTGCCGTCTGGTAACAATGATCTGGAAAATATAACAAAAGGAAATTTCACCCATTTAAAAATTTTAAGGGATACTAGTATTTTTTAAGGATATTTATTTGTCTAGACCAAAAAATATACTACTTAGACTGTAAAACATTTTAGTGACAGATAATATTAAAATTGTTATTTTAATATTAAAAGAATAATATAGCACATGGTTTTCCTTCTTTGTTGTTGTCATTTGTATTTCCTAGGAATTCCTTTCCATAACTTTTTATATTTAGTATATTCCTCATTAGTTTTTTTTAAGGGGGAATGTATGTTTAAGCAAGAGCATATACGAGTATAAGCATACATGTAATGCCGTGACAATGTTTGGCAGCATAATGCCGTGACAATGTTTGGCGGCTCACAGCAGTATATTACTTGTATATATACGACCCTAAATGAAGATAGTTTGTAATGCTCATCCTCTCGATCTTGTACATTATGATAATTGTCTTTGACTTAAGTTTTTTCACATCTGGCCCACATGCATGGTTCGTATGGGAAGTTAAAAAGGTATAGTGGTATTATGTATTTTCTTTCTATTATTTATATGCTTATGCATCTATTGATTTGGGTCAAATTAAAGCCATTTTACATGTTCAGGGAATAGCTAAAAGGTAGGGATTTTAAGGAATGGTGAATATATCGCATATGTTTACCAATCAAATTGTCTCCCGAATTCCTACCAGAATCTGTAACTGGAGCAGCTTGTGTTATGGACTGGACGACCCATTGTACACAACAGTCGCTGTACATGCTTTAAGCCTACTGTCAAGACTATAAAAACCCTATCAATTGATCAAATTAAATGTTTGATAATTATTAAAGGCATTCTTGTACCGACAAACTTTTCCTTGAGCGAATATTTTCGTCCTTCGTAAAATTGAATAAAATGTATATTGAAGCTACAGCCAGATATCCTATGATTTATTTACGTCACTGAACTAGATAGTTTTAGTTTATAATACAACATAGTGCTTCTAAAAAGAATAAAACAGTTGAAACAATTGTCTACAAAACTATATATGTTACAGGGAATGTGTGTAATTAGGGATTACATGAAATCCTTTAATAATCAGGGGTAACGTAATCGCCTAAAAACTTGGGGATTACATGTGATCCCTATTTTTTCGAGGATTACACGAAATCCCTGATTTTTTACTACATTTTTTTCACGTTTTCTCTAACTTAAAAATGACTTCGGAACTAATCTTTTACTTTACCTTTCCAATATCATATAACATAATTTCAAACAAAGATATAAAATATATTTTGCCTTTTCATGTTTCTCCTATATCTTTAAATTTCTTGAACCCGTGTGGGTTCCGGGTGGCGAATAGGCCCGCAGCAGCGCTAATTTTGTCGGTAAACGTCCAGTTAAGAGCGCTCAGCAACCTGACAGCGGGTCAGTCCGCTTTGCACACAAAGCGACTTGCATGTGTGCCCCATGTGGTTGAATGGGGCAGCCCTGACATCTAGAGATGCGGGGTCGTCAGGCGATAATCCAGAAAACCTGACTGCAAGCCATAGTGGTGCACCGTGTTGGGTAAAATGTCACGTTCCTCTCATGTTAAAGAACCCTGCTGCAGGTCTCGGTAAGAGTAGGACCCGTAGGATCCCCATGCAGGAGGCTAAATTTCCCGTCCCTACCCATCATTCCTTTTTCCAGTGGCAGTCATAACTCTCCTAACCGATTGGCCTTGTGTCCCCATTTCCTCCACTTCATCATCATTTCATATTCATTGTATCACCACTTGCATGTTCATCTCCCGGATTTAGCCGAAATCGTGCTGCTTGGGAGTAAAGCAATAACTAACTAACTAACTTAATATATTTGTTTTGTTCATAGCACGATGCATTAAAATACAAATGACAACAAAGTTCCAGACAATAAATTTTGCTACGCCCGACGCGCGCCTCGTCTATTCAAGACTCATCAGAGGCGCTCTACCAAAAATTTTGAAAATGCCAAACACTGTATGAATATGAAGAGCATAGAACAGTATAACCAAAAATACCAAACTGGGGAACCAAATTATTACTAAGATATTCAACCTATGTCTGGGGTAGGAAGAACCTTAGGGTTTAGACAATTTTGAAATTCAGACGGATAATTTAAAGCTTTGATGTATTCTCCAACTCAAAAGTGTTGGTGCCGGAGCGGGCTAACCTCGGGGAATTTAAACTCCACCAGCAGTGCTAACCTTCACGTGTGTTCGAAATACAAATGACAACAAAGTTCCAGACAATAAATTTTGCTACGCCCGACGCGCGCCTCGTCTATTCAAGACTCATCAGAGGCGCTCTACCAAAAATTTTGAAAATGCCAAACACTGTATGAATATGAAGAGCATAGAACAGTATAACCAAAAATACCAAACTGGGGAACCAAATTATTACTAAGATATTCAACCTATGTCTTGGGTAGGAAGAACCTTAGGGTTTAGACAATTTTGAAATTCAGACGGATAATTTAAAGCTTTGATGTATTCTCCAACTCAAAAGTGTTGGTGCCGGAGCGGGCTAACCTCGGGGAATTTAAACTCCACCAGCAGTGCTAACCTTCACGTGTGTTCGAAATACAAATGACAACAAAGTTCCAGACAATAAATTTTGCTACGCCCGACGCGCGCCTCGTCTATTCAAGACTCATCAGAGGCGCTCTACCAAAAATTTTGAAAATGCCAAACACTGTATGAATATGAAGAGCATAGAACAGTATAACCAAAAATACCAAACTGGGGAACCAAATTATTACTAAGATATTCAACCTATGTCTGGGGTAGGAAGAACCTTAGGGTTTAGACAATTTTGAAATTCAGACGGATAATTTAAAGCTTTGATGTATTCTCCAACTCAAAAGTGTTGGTGCCGGAGCGGGCTAACCTCGGGGAATTTAAACTCCACCAGCAGTGCTAACCTTCACGTGTGTTCGAAATACAAATGACAACAAAGTTCCAGACAATAAATTTTGCTACGCCCGACGCGCGCCTCGTCTATTCAAGACTCATCAGAGGCGCTCTACCAAAAATTTTGAAAATGCCAAACACTGTATGAATATGAAGAGCATAGAACAGTATAACCAAAAATACCAAACTGGGGAACCAAATTATTACTAAGATATTCAACCTATGTCTTGGGTAGGAAGAACCTTAGGGTTTAGACAATTTTGAAATTCAGACGGATAATTTAAAGCTTTGATGTATTCTCCAACTCAAAAGTGTTGGTGCCGGAGCGGGCTAACCTCGGGGAATTTAAACTCCACCAGCAGTGCTAACCTTCACGTGTGTTCGAAATACAAATGACAACAAAGTTCCAGACAATAAATTTTGCTACGCCCGACGCGCGCCTCGTCTATTCAAGACTCATCAGAGGCGCTCTACCAAAAATTTTGAAAATGCCAAACACTGTATGAATATGAAGAGCATAGAACAGTATAACCAAAAATACCAAACTGGGGAACCAAATTATTACTAAGATATTCAACCTATGTCTGGGGTAGGAAGAAATATACATTGAAAAAGACGTTTTAGCTCTTTGAAACAAAGTTTTTGCTTAGCAACTTTTTACTATTCTGTAAATTGTTTTTTGTGCCAAGAAATACAATGTATCAGCGTACAAAACTTCATATTGACTTTAAGTTTTTATTAGAAATCTTTTAAAACAAAGTTAACCGAAAGATGTTGCAAACAAGTTAACGGAACTTAAAAATGTAATGGTAATTCAATGCATTACTTAGCCAAAGTAATGGTAATTCAATGCATTACATAGCCAAAGTAATGGTAATTCAATGCATTTCTATTCAAAATCCTTGTAATGGTAATGGTAATTCAATGCAAGTTTTCTCAAAGTAATGGTAATTCAATGCATTACATTGCAATGTAATAAGCCCATGACTGATTGACGGTCCACAAAGGGGTCTTTTACGTGCATGAAGCGTGGCACCCTCTACACGTTGACCCACTATGGTCAGCGGTCAGGGTTTTCGTATTATAGACCTGAGACTTTTCATTATTAACTTCTTACTTTAAATGTCTTGCCATTTATACTGTATTCTTGAAGCAAGAATTCAGTTCCGTCCAATTTTGTTTCTATCAAGCCAACATTTTGTCTTACTTCATTAAGATATATATCAACATTGTCAAAAGAAATATCATAACAAACATGATCCTAATACAAAAATTTTATTCTACTATATGTATTTATATAATCTATTGATGCTTTTGAGATGAATTTAAAAAATTATCAAATCAAGGGAAAAAGTTGTTCAATGTTATGCATGCAAATATAGTTGAATCATACATTCTAAAATGTGCTTGGTTAAACATTCGTGACACTTCTCGAAGAATAATAAGATTTTAACATGCAAACATTTTATTAGGTATATTGAATACTTCAACAGTTGTGTAATACTTTAACAGTTCAATGCCAATATGAGAAGTTGTTTTTTTTTTTAATGAAACCCATGCAGCTGATACAAAATGGTAGCAATAGCAAGTGAACAACAAGATTCGAGTTGAAGTATTAAAAAATACTTCATTGTCAGAACTGTAACTTGCTACATATTCCTGGAAATGCTTTGCTTCACCGGCCTAACCATGTTCATCTATAATGTTTTTTTGTTCCTCGCCGCAACGCGACGGATGGACTTACTAACGGTCTTCGTCCGTCCGTCACCTTTTGTGAGCGCAACTCCTCTGAGACCACTCAAGTGATTTTGATGAGATTTTTGTAAGATTGCTTGCCATAATATGTAGTTGATCATATCGCACTGGCCATTTTGATTCAACAATTTTTTAGGAGTTATGGGACTTTATCGACTTTGTTCATTTTATAGATCATAGGAACACCAATCTATCACCAGAGGGAGCGTCTATCAACACTGACCTCTATACTATCGCGCTAAGGATCATGGGAAATATTTTAATGATATTCAATCCCCGAATTCGGGGATATTACCCACAATCCTTAGCGCGATAGTATAGAGGTCAGTGTTGATAGACGCTCCCTCTGGTGATAGATTGTAGGAACACTTTGTACGCGCAGATTTTGTTGAAAGTTTGTAGGATGGTTTGTCATGATATGTAGTTGATCATATCGCAATGCAATTTCAATTATTCAAATTTTAGAAAATTTTCAACTATAATGCGGCGGCGGGGGACATTGACTACGTGTAGCAATCTTGTTATCTTTTTTGGCAGATGTTCTGGATTGATTGGTGCCTCTGTATCCAGAAAACCTGACTGCAAGCCATAGTGGTGCACCGTGTTGGGTAAAATGTCACGTTCCTCTCATGTTAAAGAACCCTGCTGCAGGTCTCGGTAAGAGTAGGACCCGTAGGATCCCCATGCAGGAGGCTAAATTTCCCGTCCCTACCCATCATTCCTTTTTCCAGTGGCAGTCATAAGTCTCCTAACCGATTGGCCTTGTGTCCCCATTTCCTCCACTTCATCATCATTTCATATTCATTGTATCACCACTTTCATGTTCATCTCCAGGATTTAGCCGAAATCGTGCTGCTTGGGAGTAAAGCAATAACTAACTAACTAACTCAATACATTTGTTTTGTTCATAGCACGATGCATTAAAAATATACATTGTAAAAGACGCTAAGCAAAAACTAGCTCTTTGAAACAAAGTTTTTGCTTAGCAACTTTTTACTATTCTGTAAATTGTTTTTTGTGCCAAGACATACAATGTATCAGCGTACAAAACTTTATGAAGTTTTGACTTTAAGTTTTTATTAGAAATCTTTTAAAACAAAGTTAACCGAAAGATGTTGCAAACAAGTTAACGGAACTTAAAAATGTAATGGTAATTCAATGCATTACATAGCCAAAGTAATGGTAATTCAATGCATTTCTTTTCAAAATCCTTGTAATGGTAATGGTAATTCAATGCAAGTTTTCTCAAAGTAATGGTAATTCAATGCATTACATTGCAATGTAATAAGCCCATGACTGATTGACGGTCCACAAAGGGGTCTTTTACGTGCATGAAGCGTGGCACCCTCTACACGTTGACCCACTATGGTCAGCGGTCAGGGTTTTCGTATTATAGACCTGAGACTTTTCATTATTAACTTCTTACTTTAAATGTCTTGCCATTTATACTGTATTCTTGAAGCAAGAATTCAGTTCCGTCCAATTTTGTTTCTATCAAGCCAACATTTTGTCTTACTTCATTAAATTATATATCAACATTGTCAAAAGAAATATCATAACTAACATGATCCTAATACAAAAATTTTATTCTACTATATGTATTTATATAATCTATTGATGCTTTTGAGATGAATTTAAAAAATTATCAAATCAAGGGAAAAGGTTGTTCAATGTTATGCATGCAAATATAGTTGAATCATACATTCTAAAATGTGCTTGGTTAAACATTCATGACACTTCTCGAAGAATAATAAGATTTTAACATGCAAACATTTTATTAGGTATATTGAATACTTCAACAGTTGTGTAATACTTTAACAGTTCAATGCCAATATGAGAAGTTGTTTTTTTTTTTTAATGAAACCCATGCAGCTGATACAAAATGGTAGCAATAGCAAGTGAACAACAAGATTCGAGTTGAAGTATTAAAAAAATACTTCATTGTCAGAACTGTAACTTGCTACATATTCCTGGAAATGCTTTGCTTCACCGGCCTAACCATGTTCATCTATAATGTTTTTGTTTCTCGCCGGAACGCGACGGATGGACTTACTAACGGTCTTCGTCCGTCCGTCACCTTTTGTGAGCGCAACTCCTCTGAGACCGCTCAACAGATTTTGATGAACTTTTATAGGATTGTTTGTCATGATATGTAGTTGATCATATCGCACCGCAATTTTGATTCAACAAATTTTATAGAAGTCATGGGACTTTATCAACTATGTTCATCTTAGGTCATAGGAACACTTTGTGAGCGCAACTCCTCTGAGACCACTCAAGTGATTTTGATGAGATTTTTGTAAGATTGCTTGCAATAATATGTAGTTGATCATATCGCACTGGCCATTTTGATTCAACAATTTTTTAGGAGTTATGGGACTTTATCGACTTTGTTCATTTTATAGATCATAGGAACACTTTGTAAGCGCAGATTTTGTTGAAAGTTTGTAGGATGGTTTGTCATGATATGTAGTTGATCATATCGCAATGCAATTTCAATTATTCAAATTTTAGAAAATTTTCAACTATAATGCGGCGGCGGGGGACATTGACTACGTGTAGCAATCTTGTTATCTTTTTTGGTAGATGTTCTGGATTGATTGGTGCCTCTGTATCCAGAAAACCTGACTGCAAGCCATAGTGGTGCACCGTGTTGGGTAAAATGTCACGTTCCTCTCATGTTAAAGAACCCTGCTGCAGGTCTCGGTAAGAGTAGGACCCGTAGGATCCCCATGCAGGAGGCTAAATTTCCCGTCCCTACCCATCATTCCTTTTTCCAGTGGCAGTCATAAGTCTCCTAACCGATTGGCCTTGTGTCCCCATTTCCTCCACTTCATCATCATTTCATATTCATTGTATCACCACTTTCATGTTCATCTCCAGGATTTAGCCGAAATCGTGCTGCTTGGGAGTAAAGCAATAACTAACTAACTAACTCAATACATTTGTTTTGTTCATAGCACGATGCATTAAAAATATACATTGTAAAAGACGCTAAGCAAAAACTAGCTCTTTGAAACAAAGTTTTTGCTTAGCAACTTTTTACTATTCTGTAAATTGTTTTTTGTGCCAAGACATACAATGTATCAGCGTACAAAACTTTATGAAGTTTTGACTTTAAGTTTTTATTAGAAATCTTTTAAAACAAAGTTAACCGAAAGATGTTGCAAACAAGTTAACGGAACTTAAAAATGTAATGGTAATTCAATGCATTACATAGCCAAAGTAATGGTAATTCAATGCATTTCTTTTCAAAATCCTTGTAATGGTAATGGTAATTCAATGCAAGTTTTCTCAAAGTAATGGTAATTCAATGCATTACATTGCAATGTAATAAGCCCATGACTGATTGACGGTCCACAAAGGGGTCTTTTACGTGCATGAAGCGTGGCACCCTCTACACGTTGACCCACTATGGTCAGCGGTCAGGGTTTTCGTATTATAGACCTGAGACTTTTCATTATTAACTTCTTACTTTAAATGTCTTGCCATTTATACTGTATTCTTGAAGCAAGAATTCAGTTCCGTCCAATTTTGTTTCTATCAAGCCAACATTTTGTCTTACTTCATTAAATTATATATCAACATTGTCAAAAGAAATATCATAACTAACATGATCCTAATACAAAAATTTTATTCTACTATATGTATTTATATAATCTATTGATGCTTTTGAGATGAATTTAAAAAATTATCAAATCAAGGGAAAAGGTTGTTCAATGTTATGCATGCAAATATAGTTGAATCATACATTCTAAAATGTGCTTGGTTAAACATTCATGACACTTCTCGAAGAATAATAAGATTTTAACATGCAAACATTTTATTAGGTATATTGAATACTTCAACAGTTGTGTAATACTTTAACAGTTCAATGCCAATATGAGAAGTTGTTTTTTTTTTAATGAAACCCATGCAGCTGATACAAAATGGTAGCAATAGCAAGTGAACAACAAGATTCGAGTTGAAGTATTAAAAAAATACTTCATTGTCAGAACTGTAACTTGCTACATATTCCTGGAAATGCTTTGCTTCACCGGCCTAACCATGTTCATCTATAATGTTTTTGTTTCTCGCCGGAACGCGACGGATGGACTTACTAACGGTCTTCGTCCGTCCGTCACCTTTTGTGAGCGCAACTCCTCTGAGACCGCTCAACAGATTTTGATGAACTTTTATAGGATTGTTTGTCATGATATGTAGTTGATCATATCGCACCGCAATTTTGATTCAACAAATTTTATAGAAGTCATGGGACTTTATCAACTATGTTCATCTTAGGTCATAGGAACACTTTGTGAGCGCAACTCCTCTGAGACCACTCGAGTGATTTTGATGAGATTTTTGTAAGATTGCTTGCCATAATATGTAGTTGATCATATCGCACTGGCCATTTTGATTCAACAATTTTTTAGGAGTTATGGGACTTTATCGACTTGTTCATTTTATAGATCATAGGAACACTTTGTAAGCGCAGATTTTGTTGAAAGTTTGTAGGATGGTTTGTCATGATATGTAGTTGATCATATCGCAATGCAATTTCAATTATTCAAATTTTAGAAAATTTTCAACTATAATGCGGCGGCGGGGGACATTGACTACGTGTAGCAATCTTGTTATCTTTTTGGCAGATGTTCTGGATTGATTGGTGCCTCTGTATCAAGTCTATGACCTGCTTTTCTCCTTTCCCTGGCAACTTTTCGAAAATCATATTCTTTACCAGATTCTTGAATGTCCCTTTTATATGTGACATAATCTAGCTTCAATATAAAAGACGTTTCAGGCTGTCAATCATATAGTGTTGGGCATTTTCAATATTTTGGGTAGAGCGGCTCTGATGAGTCTTGAATAGACGAAACGCGCGTCAGGCGAAGCAAAATTTATTGTCTTGAACTATGTTGTCATTTGTATTTAGAATAAACTAACATTAAAAAAAAATGGGAAATCAAAGAAACTGTATATTTAGACCATTATTAAAATATAAGAAATGATAAGTCATGGGACTTTATCAATTAATATGTTCATCTTAGGTCATAGGAACACTTTGTGAGCCCAACTCCTCTGAGACCACTCAAGTGATTTTGATGAAATTTTTGTAAGATTGCTTGCCATCATATGTAGTTGATCATATCGCACTGCCATTTTGATTCAACAATTTTTTTAGGAGTTATGGGACTTTATCGACTTTGTTCATTTTATAGGTCATAGGAACACTTTGTGAGCGCAGATTTTGTTGAAAGTTTGTAGGATGGTTTGTCATGATATGTAGTTGATCATATCGCAATGCAATTTCAATTATTCAAATTTTAGTAAATTTTCAACTATAATGCGGCGGCGGGTGACATTGGCTACATGTAGCAATCTTGTTATCTTTTTTGGCAGATGTTCTGGATTGATTGGTGCCTCTGTATCAAGTCTAGAACCCGCTTTTCTCCTTTCCCTGGCAACTTTTCGAAAATCGTATTCTTTCCAAGATTCTTGAATGTCCCTTTTATATGTGACATAATCTAGCTTCAATATAAAAGACTGTCAATCATATAGTGTTTGGCATTTTCAATATTTTTGGTAGAGCGCCTCTGATGAGTCTTGAATAGACGAAACGCGCGTCAGGCGTAGCAAAATTTATTGTCTGGAACTTTGTTGTCATTTGTATTTTAATAAACTAATATTAGAAAAAAAAATTGGGAAATCAAAGAAACTGTTTATTTAGATCATTATTAGAATATAAGAAATGATAAAGCTAGATTATTAAAAAAAAACTTTCAATGAAATGTTTAAAAAGCTGGACTTAGCATATAGTGAGTGATTAGGTTGGTGTTTAACGCCCTTGCAACGCTAAATGCTAAATGCTTGGTGGGGTTAGTTAGTTAATTATTGCTTTACTCCCAAGCAGCACGATTCCGGCTATATCCGGGAGATGAACATGAAAATGGTGATACAATGAACATGAAAACGATGATGAAGTGGAGGAAATAGGGACACAAGGCCAATCGGGTAGGAGAGTTTTGACTGCCACTGGAAAAAGGAGTGATGGGTTGGGACGGGAAATTTTAGGCTGCCTACCCACACAGAAATATGGGAACGAAGGGGGCATCAGGGAAAAGTACAGCTGAAATGGTGCTTGGTCATAAATGTGGCATTGCAACAAACCACAAGCATCTGTTCGGAGGGGGTAAAGAGTTTTGTTCTTCAACAACAGCGCCGCTGGCCACCCAGGGGATTAAAGGCTTGACATGGTGCCTGCAAACCCACAGAGATATGGGAATAGAAGGGGGCATCAAAGGAAGGGTACAGCTGAAATGGTGCTTGGTCGTCAATGTGGTGGTGCAGCAAACCTTAGGCATCCGCCCGGAGGGGGTTTAAAGTGTTTGTTCTTTAACAACAGCGCCGGTGGCCACCCGAGGATTTGAAACGGATATGAGAACGGAAGGAGGCATCAGAGAAGGGTACAGCTGAAATGGTGCTTGGTCATAAATGTAGTGGTGCAACACATCATAGGCATCCGCCCGAAGGGGGTGAGGAGTGTCTGTCCTCAACCAAAGCAACGGGCGGGGTTGAAAGGCTTGGTGAGGTGCCTGCCTACCCACACAGAAATATGGGAACGAAGGGGCATCAGGGAAAGGTACAGCTGAAATGGTGCTTGTTCATAAATGTGGCGTTGCAACAAACCAAGGGCCTCTGGTCGGATGGGGTGAAGAGTTTTGTTCTTCAACAACAGCGCCGGTGGCCACCCAGGGGTTCAAAAGCTTGACAGGGTGCCTGCAAACCCACACAGAGATATGGGAACAGAAGGGGGCATCAGGGAAGGGTACAACTGAAATGGTGCTTGGTCGTAAATGTGGTGGTGCAACAAACCATAGACATCCGTCCGGAGGGGATAAACAACAACAGCGCCGGTGGCCACCAAGGGGGTTGAAAGGCTTGGTGGGATGATTTCCTACCCACACAGAAATATGGAAACGGATGGGGGCATCAGGTGAGGGTACTGTTGAAATGGTGATTGGTCGTAAAAGTGGTGGTGCAACAAACCATAGGCATCACCCAGGAGGCGTGAAGAGTGTCTGTTCTTCAACAACAGCGCCGGTGGCCACCAGGGGGATTGTAAGGATTGGTTGGGTGCCTGCCTCCTCACACAGAAATATGAGAATGGAAGGGGGCATCAGGGATGGGTACAACTGACATGGTGATTGGTTGTTAATGTGGTAGTGCAACACACCATAAGCATCACCCAAAAGGGATGAAGAGTGTCTGTTCGCCTACCCATACAGAAATATGGGAACGGAAGGAGGCATCAGGGAAGGGTACAGCTGAAGTGGTGCTTGAAGGTAAATGTGGCAGTGAAACATGCAAGAGGCATCTCATACAAGAGGGCATGGAAGGTGCAATTTTCTATTATCGGCAATATGTATGCTCAAAAAGGTAAAGTTTGTCTCATTTATAATAAAATATCCTAAGTGAAGTTTGAAAGTGAGAATATACGAAGGATAATAGGAATATTACATAAACTTACTTTGAAGGTAAAGGGTGTCTTTGAAAAGAGCACATGTGCAATGGTGCTTATACGCAAACTACATTAATTCAGCTGTCTGATTTCCAGATGGTGCTTATAATGATTGTTATTTTTAAACTGGCTGAAAATTATTACTCGAAAATTTTGGTGCCTAAAATGTGTTAACGGAAATTTACACATAGTTGGAGATGCCAAAGACACTTTTGGCGATGACGAGTGGTCGTGTTTTTGACTCATCTACAACTTTGGAAAGAAGTGTCATCCATCATCTGATATTTTATTATGTATTTGGATATGACAATCCTTTGTAGTGATGGACTATTTTTTTCTCCTGTGTTCATGTCTATGCCATTGACATAGAAGTACGAGGTGCTATCAGAGAACGTCCATTTTGGGAAGATTTGCAGACCGCTCTTTAGATGTCTGTGGTGAGTGAGTGGTGTTTTACGCCCGTGCAACGCTATATAGGATATTTACAGACGATGGACATTAAAAGGATGATAAAATGAACATAAAATGTTGACCTTCCAATGTTTTGATTTAAATGCTACTGATGAGAGGTTACTCCTTGAAATATCGATATATAGCATATCCAAATTAACCGTTCATACCCGCGTTTTGGTATTTGTAATTTTGAAACCACTGGGCGATAACCGCTGCTGGTGGACCAGAGGTCCCCGAGGGTAATCACAAGCCTGGTAGTCAGACTTGTCTGACACGATTTACCATAAAATTTCTTATATTTTTGTCGCTGAAATTTCCGTTTATTAAATTCAAAATTGTTTAAAACACCAGGTTTCTTTCCTTGTAATGCACATGGTCGATATCCTCGGTGCTGGATTTGGCTTCCTTGTTCGAACGTTTTGACTTTGAGTACTTTTCGTTTTCAAGAGTTTTGGAATTTGACCTTCCAATGTTTTGATTTAAATGCTACTGATAAGAGGTTACTCCTTGAAATATCGACATATAGCATATCCAAATTAACCGTTCATACCCGCGTTTTGGTATTTGTAATTTTGAAACCACTGGGCGATAACCGCTGCTAGTGGACCAGAGGCAAGCTGGAAAAATGCCGAGGATGTCAGAGCAATCTCGGACTAGCTGAGGATATATTATTGATATTTTAATTGTTAATTCGTAATTGTACCTAAGAATTTAGTTAGTTAGTTAGTTATTGCTTTACTCCCAAGCAGCGCGATTTCGGCTATATCCGGGAGATGAACATGAAAGTGGTACCTAAGAATATTAAGTTTTTAATCACAATATCTTAGAACATTTTTATCATCATGACTTCATGTTCATTTTATCATCCTCTTCATGTTCATCGCCTGTAGATAACCTATATAGCGTTGCACGGGCGTAAAACACCAACTCACTCACTCACTATTTTATAGAATGTTCATAATAGTTCAGGATCAAAATAGTGAAAGTGACAATATTATCGTCAAAACTGATACTTCCGGAACTTTTCAATAAAAACATTTTAAAAAAAAAACGTGCGGGGCCTGGTTGGGGAATATGCCCGCAGCAGAGCCTAGCCTGTGGTAAGAGGCGACTAAGGGTATTGGGAGTCTGACGTCAGGTCAGTGCTCAGCCCACAGAGCGACCAAGTTTGTAACCTAGGTGGCTGAATAGGGTGCCCTGACTGCTGACCATATTGGGCCAACGTGTGTGGAGAATGCCAAGCGTCATGCACACAAAAAAAACCTCTGTGGACCGCAAAGTATGCACCATATATGCTTAATTTCCCCCTACCCATCTCTCCCCTTTTCCCGTGGTTCTTCAAAACTTACTGTTCCTTAGTGTCCCACCCCAACCCAATACTAGTATTCCATTTATTATCACTTTTTTAGCTCACCTGGACCGAAGGTCCAGGTGAGCTATTACCATCACTTGGCGTCCGTCGTCGTCGTCTGTCGTCGTCTGTTAACAATTTTTCAAAAATCTTCTCCTCTGAAACTACTGAACAGAATTTAATGAAACTTAATATGAATGATCCTTAGGGTGTCCTGCACCAAACTTTTGTTTCAATTTTTCATCCGTCAAAAAACAAGGCCACCTTTACTAAAAATAGACCAGGGGGGTCAGACTACTGTTTTTGGCTTGTTAATCAAAAAATATAAGAGATAGATGAAATCTGATGCCACCCTACTGCTGCAGCATCAAAAGTTCTACAAAAGTCTCCATTTGGTCGAAGCTGTCAGATGATCCCTTATAGGGGTTACAGCCCCTTAAAGGTGAAAAATAGCGTTTTTTTCATGTTTTTGGCTTACAGAATGAAAAGTATTGCAGACAGAGAAAAGCTGTTGCTTGCTTAAATGTTCAGTTCATTTAGCTCTTCAAAAGTCTCCATAGGATCGAAGTTGTCAGATGACCCCTTTTAGGGGTTACAGCCCCTTAAAGGCGAAAAATAGTGTTTTTTGCCTATAGAATGAAAACTATTACAGATAGAGAAAAGCTGTTGTTTGCCTAAATGTTCAGCTCATTCAGCTCTACAAAAGTTGTCATAGGGTCGTAGTTGTCACATGACCCCTTATAGGGGTTACAGCCCCTTAAAGGCAAAAAATAGTGTTTTTGGCCTATAGAATGAAAACTATTGCAGATAGAGAAAAGCTGTTGCTTGCTTAAATGTTCAACTCATTTAGCTCTACAAAAGTCTTCATAGTGTTGAAGTTGTCAGGTGACCCCTTATAGCGGTTACAGCCCCTTAAAGGCGAAAAATTGTGTTTTTGGTCTCTGGAATGAAAACTATTGCAGATAGAGAAAAGCTATTGCTTGCTCAAATGTTCAGCTCATTTAGCTCTACAAAAGTTGTCATAGGGTCGAAGTTGTCAGATGACCCCTTACAGCGGTTGCAGCCCCTTAATGGCGAAATATAGTGTTTTTGGCCTATAGAATGAAAACTTTTGCAGTTGCTTGCTTAAATGTTCAGCCATTTAGCTCTAAAAAAAGTCTCCATAGGGTCGAAGTTGTCAGATGACCTTTTATAGGGGTTACAGCCCCTTAAAGGTGAAAAATAGTCTTTTTTGGCCTATAGAATAAAAACTATTGCAGATATGGAAAAGCTGTTGCTTGTTAAATGTTCAGCTCATTTAGCGCTACAAAAGTCTTCATAGAGTCGAAGTTGTCAGATGACCCCTTATAGCGGTTACAGCCCCTTAATGGCGAAATATAGTGTTTTTGGCCTATAGAATGAAAACTTTTGCAGATAGAGACAAGAGGCTCCCAGGAGCCTGAATCGCTCACCTGACATATGTGCCTGAAGTAAAGGTTATTAGGCAAAATCTATTTGACGCTGAAAGGGTCGTAAGATTAATAAGGGGGTCATCTGACAATATGGTGGATCTTAAGGTGCTGATCACTTTTGTTCTCAATTAAAATCTAAAAATCTGTCCCCCTTTTTGAGTTATTAGCAAAAAAATGCAGTTTAACCTAATGTTCTATTTTTAGCCACAGTGGCAATGTTTTACAACCAATCAAAAATCCCCACATCAGTTCTTTACACCTAATGCTAATAAACAGCAATACCAAGTTTGGTTCTAATTGGACTTAAAATGTCAGAGGAGTTAACGTTTTCAATGTAATGTGGAAATGCTTTTTAAATGCTCAATTTTGACGTTTTAAGGGCAATAACTCGTCCTACAACATTGACCCTGTTACAAATTTTGTAAATCTTGATGAGCTTAACAATATGCAATTTAAATTTCTCAAATATCTTGTATAGTTTTCAAGATATTGAGCTAAACAGGTGCAAAATTTGTAAAAATCCACAAAAAGGGCAATAACTCCTACATGGATTGTTGGATTTTCTTCAAAATTTCAGAGCTGGTAGATCTTGTGGTGCTGATTACTTTTGATCCCGATCAAAATTTTAAAATCTGTCACCGTTTTAGAGTTATTTGCAAAAAACTGCAATTTACCCCTATGTTCTATTTTTAACCACAGCGGCCATGTTTTACGACCAATCAAAAATCCCCACATCAGTTCTATACACCTAATGCTAATAAACAACTATACCAAGTTTGGTTCCAATTGGACTTAAAGTGTCAGAGGAGTTAACGTTTTCAATGTAATGAGGAAATGCTCTTAAAATGCTAAATTTTGACGTTCTAAGGGCAATAACTCCTCAAAGGAAAGGTCCTACAACGTTGACCCTGTTACAAAATTTGTAGATCTTGATGCGCTTAACAATATGCAATTTAAATTTCTCAAATATCTTGTATAGTTTTCAAGATATTGAGCTAAACAGGTGCACAATTTGCAAAAAATCCTCAAAAATGGCAATAACTCCTACATGGGTTGTTGGATTTTCTTCAAAATTGCAGAGCTGGTAGATCTTGAGGTGCTGATCACTTTTGTTCCCAATCAAAATTTTGAAATCTGTCACCGTTTTAGAGTTATTTGCAAAAAACTGCCATTTACCCCTATGTTCTATTTTTAGCCACAGTGGCTGTGTTTTACGACCAATCTAAAATCCCCACATCAGTTCTATACACCTAATGCTAATAAACAACAATACCAAGTTTGATTCCAATTGGACTTAAAGTGTCAGAGGAGTTAACGTTTTCAATGTAATGAGGAAATGCTGTTAAAATGCTAAATTTTGACGTTCTAAGGGCAATAACTCCTATAAGGAAAGGTCCTACAACGTTGACCCTTTTACATAGTTTGTAGATCTTGATGTGCTTAACAATATGCAATTTAAATTTCTCAAATATCTTGTATCTATACTACTAAAATAACGAAGCGTTTTTTGTTAGCCGGGTTGCAGCCTAAACAACAAATGCTACGACTAAGCTTCATATATCAAACATATGGGATGGTTGTGCCCTTTAAAAATTTCATTAACACATACATGACATATGCAATTATGTCTTCAGTTTGCTAATTAACCTAATTAATTGGTCCGGAAACGATATAGCCGTCATCGTTCCGGAATTACACTCCAGCGGTCATACTAAAAAGCGATAGGAAGTGTCCGAGCGGGCATTTGGCGCCCGAGACTAAACAGTTTATTCTTATCTGAAAATGAAAAATAATGGAATACATGTATAAATTAATTGATTGAAACTTATCCTGCCACTGGACATTTTTTTTAAATTTACAGGTGGGGTAATACACAATAAAAGATTATATAATAGAAACTAATGAGATGGGGAATAGGTACGCGACACAGCTCACAATCATAATAAGCGGTAATTTAGAAAAACCACAATGAAAAACTGACAGTAACCAAAAACTGATTAGAGTTAAATAATACCGTAGAACCTTTAATTTGCAATTAGCACAACCATGTAAGGTCACGCAAATGCAATGTTTTATTGTGTAATATTTTGTAAAGCGATTGATTTTCCCGCGAATTTGCGGGTTTTTCCTAGTAGTTTTCAAGATATTGAGCTAAACAGGTGCAAAATTTGCAAAAAATCCACAAAAAGGGCAATAACTCCTACATGGGTTGTTCGATTTTCTTCAAAATTTCAGGGTAGGTAGATCTTGAGGTGCTGATCACTTTTACCCTATGCCAGAATTTTGATATCTGTAGCCGTTTTTGAGTTATTTGCAAAAAAACTGCATGTTACCCCTATGTTCTATTTTTAGCCATGGCGGCCACGTTTTACGACGAATCAAAAATCCCCACATCAGTTCTAAGCACCGAATGCTAATGAACAACCATACCAAGTTTGGTTGCAATTGGACTTATGGAGTTAAAGTTTTAAAAAGTTTACGGACGACGGACGCCAAGTGATGACAATAGCTCACATGACTCTTCGGGTCAGGTGAGCTAAAAAGGGATAAACTGATTAAAAACAAAACGAGGTGTGTTTGAGTATCATTTTACTGCACCCGTTTCAATTGAACTTTTAATGCCATGGCTCACGGAACACTTCAAACCATTCCCCTTTCTTGCAAACTATTTTTTCATAGAATGTTCCAGTTATCTTCCAAGTTAATGACAAAATGATGTTACAAAAATTAACGATAAAATTGCCTTTTTAGCTCACCTGGACCGAAGGTCCATGTGAGCTTTTACCATCACTTGGCGTCCGTGGTCGGTCGTCGTCTGTAAACAATTTTTCAAACGTTAACTTGTCCAACACCATAAGTCCAATTACAACCAAACTTGGTATAGTTGTTAAATGGCATTATGTGTGCAAAACTATCGTTCGGATTTTTGATTTGTAAAAAAACATGGCCGCCATGGCTAAAAATAGAACAGGGGGGTCAAATACAGTTTTTAGCAAATAACTCAAAAACGGTCACAGATATCAAAATTCTGGCAGAGTAAAAGTGATCAGCACCTCACGATCTACCTGCCCAGAAATTTTCAAAAAGATCGAACAACCAATGTAGGAGTTATTACCCTTTTTCTGGATTTTTTCAAAATTTTGCATTTATTTAGCCCTATTTCTTGAAAACTATACAAGATATTTCAAAAATTCAAATTGCATATGATTAAGCACGTCAAGATCTACATTTCACGTAATTAGGTCAAAGCTGTAGAACCATTTTAGCTCACCTGACCCGAAGGTTCATGTGAGCTATTGTCATCACTTGGCGTCTGTCGTCCGTCGTCCGTAAACTTTTTAAAACGTTAACTCCTCTGACACCATAAGTCCAATTGCAACCAAACTTGGTATGGTTGTTCATTAGCATTCGGTGCTAAGAACTGATGTGGGGTTTTTTGATTCGTTGTAAAACATGGCCGCCATGGCTAAAAATAGAACATTAGGGTAAAATGCAGTTTTTTGCAAATAACTCAAAAACGGCTACAGATATCAAAATTCTGGCATAAAGTAAAAGTAATCAGCACCTCAAGATCTACCTACCCTGAAATTTTGAAGAAAATCCAACGACCCATGTAGGAGTTATTGCCCTTTTTGTGGATTTTTTTTGCAAATTTTGCACCTGTTTAGCTCAATATCTTGAAAACTATACTAGATATTTGAGAAATTTAAATTGCATATTGTTTAGCACATCAAGATCTACAAAATATGTAACAGGGTCAACGTTGCAGGACCTTTCCTTTTAGGAGTTATTGCCCTTAGAACGTCAAAATTTAGCATTTTAACAGCATTTCCTCATTACATTGAAAACGTTAACTCCTCTGACACTTTAAGTCCAAATGGAACCAAACTTGCTATAGTTGTTTATTAGCATTAGGTGTATAGAACTGATGTGGGGATTTTTGATTGGTCGTAAAACATGGCCGCTGTGGCTAAAAATAGAACATAGAGGTAAATGGCAGTTTTTTGCAAATAACTCTAAAACGGTGACAGATTTCAAATTTTGATTGGGAACAATGTGATCAGAACCTCAAGATCTACCAGCTCTGAAATTTTGAAGAAAATCCAACAACCCATGTAGGAGTTATTGCCCTTTTTGTGGATTTTTTTGCAAATTTTGCACCTGTTTAGCTCAATATCTTGAAAACTATACTAGATATTTGAGAAATTTAAATTGCATATTGTTTAGCACATCAAGATCTACAAAATATGTAACAGGGTCAACGTTGCAGGACCTTTCCTTTTAGGAGTTATTGCCCTTAGAACGTCAAAATTTAGCATTTTAACAGCATTTCCTCATTACATTGAAAACGTTAACTCCTCTGACACTTTAAGTCCAAATGGAACCAAACTTGCTATAGTTGTTTATTAGCATTAGGTGTATAGAACTGATGTGGGGATTTTTGATTGGTCGTAAAACATGGCCGCTGTGGCTAAAAATAGAACATAGAGGTAAATGGCAGTTTTTTGCAAATAACTCTAAAACGGTGACAGATTTTAAATTTTGATTGGGAACAAAAGTGATCAGAACCTCAAGATCTACCAGCTCTGAAATTTTGAAGAAAATCCAACAATCCATGTAGGAGTTATTGCCCTTTTTGTGGATTTTTTTGCAAATTTTGCACCTGTTTAGCTCAATATCTTGAAAACTATACTAGATATTTGAGAAATTTAAATTGCATATTGTTAAGCACATCAAGATCTACATAATATGTAATAGGGTCAACGTTGTAGGACCTTTCCTTTTAGGAGTTATTGCCCTTAGAACGTCAAAATTTAGCATTTTAACAGCATTTCCTCATTACATCGAAAACGTTAACTCCTCTGACACTTTAAGTCCAAATGGAACCAAACTTGCTATAGTTGTTTATTAGCATTAGGTGTATAGAACTGATGTGGGGATTTTTGATTGGTCGTAAAACATGGCCGCTGTGGCTAAAAATAGAACATAGAGGTAAATGGCAGTTTTTTGCAAATAACTCTAAAACGGTGACAGATTTCAAATTTTGATTGGGAACAATGTGATCAGAACCTCAAGATCTACCAGCTCTGAAATTTTGAAGAAAATCCAACAACCCATGTAGGAGTTATTGCCCTTTTTGTGGATTTTTTTGCAAATTTTGCACCTGTTTAGCTCAATATCTTGAAAACTATACTATTATAGATATTTGAGAAATTTAAATTGCATATTGTTAAGCACATCAAGATCTACAAAATATGTAATAGGGTCAACGTTGTAGGACCTTTCCTTTTAGGAGTTATTGCCATTAGAACGTCAAAATTTAGCATTTTAACAGCATTTCCTCATTACATTGAAAACGTTAACTCCTCTGACACTCTGACACTTTAAGTCCAAATGGAACCAAACTTGCTATAGTTGTTTATTAGCATTAGGTGTATAGAACTGATGTGGGGATTTTTGATTGGTCGTAAAACATGGCCGCTGTGGCTAAAAATAGAACATAGAGGTAAATGGCAGTTTTTTGCAAATAACTCTAAAACGGTGACAGATTTTAAATTTTGATTGCGAACAAAAGTGATCAGAACCTCAAGATCTACCAGCTCTGAAATTTTGAAGAAAATCCAACAACCCATGTAGGAGTTATTGCCCTTTTTGTGGATTTTTTTGCAAATTTTGCACCTGTTTAGCTCAATATCTTGAAAACTATACTAGATATTTGAGAAATTTAAATTGCATATTGTTAAGCACATCAAGATCTACAAAATATGTAATAGGGTCAACGTTGTAGGACCTTTCCTTTTAGGAGTTATTGCACTTAGAACGTCAAAATTTAGCATTTTATCAGCATTTCCTCATTACATCGAAAACGTTAACTCCTCTGACACTTTAAGTCCAAATGGAACCAAACTTGCTATAGTTGTTTATTAGCATTAGGTGTATAGAACTGATGTGGGGATTTTTTATTGGTCGTAAAACATGGCCGCTGTGGCTAAAAATAGAACATAGAGGTAAATGGCAGTTTTTTGCAAATAACTCTAAAACGGTGACAGATTTCAAATTTTGATTGGAAACAATGTGATCAGAACCTCAAGATCTACCAGCTCTGAAATTTTGAAGAAAATCAAACAACCGATGTAGGAGTTATTGCCCTTTTTGTGGATTTTTTTGCAAATTTTGCACCTGTTTAGCTCAATATCTTGAAAACTATACTAGATATTTGAGAAATTTAAATTGCATATTGTTAAGCACATCAAGATCTACAAAATATGTAATAGGGTCAACGTTGTAGGACCTTTCCTTTTAGGAGTTATTGCCCTTAGAACGTCAAAATTTAGCATTTTAACAGCATTTCCTCATTACATTGAAAACGTTAACTCCTCTGACACTTTAAGTTCAAATGGAACCAAACTTGCTATAGTTGTTTATTAGCATTAGGTGTATAGAACTGATGTGGGGATTTTTGATTGGTCGTAAAACACGGCCGCTGTGGCTAAAAATAGAACATAGAGGTAAATGGCAGTTTTTTGCAAATAACTCTAAAACAGTGACAGATTTCAAATTTTGATTGGGAACAAAAGTGATCAGAACCTCAAGATCTACCAGCTCTGAAATTTTGAAGAAAATCCAACAACCCATGTAGGAGTTATTGCCCTTTTTGTGGATTTTTTTGCAAATTTTGCACCTGTTTAGCTCAATATCTTGAAAACTATACTAGATATTTGAGAAATTTAAATTGCATATTGTTAAGCACATCAAGATCTACAAAATATGTAATAGGGTCAACGTTGTAGGACCTTTCCTTTTAGGAGTTATTGCCCTTAGAACGTCAAAATTTAGCATTTTAACAGCATTTCCTCATTACATTGAAAACGTTAACTCCTCTGACACTCTGACACTTTAAGTCCAAATGGAACCAAACTTGCTATAGTTGTTTATTAGCATTAGGTGTATAGAACTGATGTGGGGATTTTTGATTGGTCGTAAAACATGGCCGCTGTGGCTAAAAATAGAACATAGAGGTAAATGGCAGTTTTTTGCAAATAACTCTAAAACGGTGACAGATTTTAAATTTTGATTGGGAACAAAAGTGATCAGAACCTCAAGATCTACCAGCTCTGAAATTTTGAAGAAAATCCAACAATCCATGTAGGAGTTATTGCCCTTTTTGTGGATTTTTTTGCAAATTTTGCACCTGTTTAGCTCAATATCTTGAAAACTATACTAGATATTTGAGAAATTTAAATTGCATATTGTTAAGCACATCAAGATCTACATAATATGTAATAGGGTCAACGTTGTAGGACCTTTCCTTTTAGGAGTTATTGCCCTTAGAACGTCAAAATTTAGCATTTTAACAGCATTTCCTCATTACATCGAAAACGTTAACTCCTCTGACACTTTAAGTCCAAATGGAACCAAACTTGCTATAGTTGTTTATTAGCATTAGGTGTATAGAACTGATGTGGGGATTTTTGATTGGTCGTAAAACATGGCCGCTGTGGCTAAAAATAGAACATAGAGGTAAATGGCAGTTTTTTGCAAATAACTCTAAAACGGTGACAGATTTCAAATTTTGATTGGGAACAATGTGATCAGAACCTCAAGATCTACCAGCTCTGAAATTTTGAAGAAAATCCAACAACCCATGTAGGAGTTATTGCCCTTTTTGTGGATTTTTTTGCAAATTTTGCACCTGTTTAGCTCAATATCTTGAAAACTATACTAGATATTTGAGAAATTTAAATTGCATATTGTTAAGCACATCAAGATCTACAAAATATGTAATAGGGTCAACGTTGTAGGACCTTTCCTTTTAGGAGTTATTGCCCTTAGAACGTCAAAATTTAGCATTTTAACAGCATTTCCTCATTACATTGAAAACGTTAACTCCTCTGACACTTTAAGTTCAAATGGAACCAAACTTGCTATAGTTGTTTATTAGCATTAGGTGTATAGAACTGATGTGGGGATTTTTGATTGGTCGTAAAACATGGCCGCTGTGGCTAAAAATAGAACATAGAGGTAAATGGCAGTTTTTTGCAAATAACTCTAAAACAGTGACAGATTTCAAATTTTGATTGGGAACAAAAGTGATCAGAACCTCAAGATCTACCAGCTCTGAAATTTTGAAGAAAATCCAACAACCCATGTAGGAGTTATTGCCCTTTTTGTGGATTTTTTTGCAAATTTTGCACCTGTTTAGCTCAATATCTTGAAAACTATACTATTATAGATATTTGAGAAATTTAAATTGCATATTGTTAAGCACATCAAGATCTACAAAATATGTAATAGGGTCAACGTTGTAGGACCTTTCCTTTTAGGAGTTATTGCCATTAGAACGTCAAAATTTAGCATTTTAACAGCATTTCCTCATTACATTGAAAACGTTAACTCCTCTGACACTCTGACACTTTAAGTCCAAATGGAACCAAACTTGCTATAGTTGTTTATTAGCATTAGGTGTATAGAACTGATGTGGGGATTTTTGATTGGTCGTAAAACATGGCCGCTGTGGCTAAAAATAGAACATAGAGGTAAATGGCAGTTTTTTGCAAATAACTCTAAAACGGTGACAGATTTTAAATTTTGATTGCGAACAAAAGTGATCAGAACCTCAAGATCTACCAGCTCTGAAATTTTGAAGAAAATCCAACAACCCATGTAGGAGTTATTGCCCTTTTTGTGGATTTTTTTGCAAATTTTGCACCTGTTTAGCTCAATATCTTGAAAACTATACTATTATAGATATTTGAGAAATTTAAATTGCATATTGTTAAGCACATCAAGATCTACAAAATATGTAATAGGGTCAACGTTGTAGGACCTTTCCTTTTAGGAGTTATTGCCATTAGAACGTCAAAATTTAGCATTTTAACAGCATTTCCTCATTACATTGAAAACGTTAACTCCTCTGACACTCTGACACTTTAAGTCCAAATGGAACCAAACTTGCTATAGTTGTTTATTAGCATTAGGTGTATAGAACTGATGTGGGGATTTTTGATTGGTCGTAAAACATGGCCGCTGTGGCTAAAAATAGAACATAGAGGTAAATGGCAGTTTTTTGCAAATAACTCTAAAACGGTGACAGATTTTAAATTTTGATTGCGAACAAAAGTGATCAGAACCTCAAGATCTACCAGCTCTGAAATTTTGAAGAAAATCCAACAACCCATGTAGGAGTTATTGCCCTTTTTGTGGATTTTTTTGCAAATTTTGCACCTGTTTAGCTCAATATCTTGAAAACTATACTAGATATTTGAGAAATTTAAATTGCATATTGTTAAGCACATCAAGATCTACAAAATATGTAATAGGGTCAACGTTGTAGGACCTTTCCTTTTAGGAGTTATTGCACTTAGAACGTCAAAATTTAGCATTTTATCAGCATTTCCTCATTACATCGAAAACGTTAACTCCTCTGACACTTTAAGTCCAAATGGAACCAAACTTGCTATAGTTGTTTATTAGCATTAGGTGTATAGAACTGATGTGGGGATTTTTGATTGGTCGTAAAACATGGCCGCTGTGGCTAAAAATAGAACATAGAGGTAAATGGCAGTTTTTTGCAAATAACTCTAAAACGGTGACAGATTTCAAATTTTGATTGGAAACAATGTGATCAGAACCTCAAGATCTACCAGCTCTGAAATTTTGAAGAAAATCAAACAACCCATGTAGGAGTTATTGCCCTTTTTGTGGATTTTTTTGCAAATTTTGCACCTGTTTAGCTCAATATCTTGAAAACTATACTAGATATTTGAGAAATTTAAATTGCATATTGTTAAGCACATCAAGATCTACAAAATATGTAATAGGGTCAACGTTGTAGGACCTTTCCTTTTAGGAGTTATTGCCCTTAGAACGTCAAAATTTAGCATTTTAACAGCATTTCCTCATTACATTGAAAACGTTAACTCCTCTGACACTTTAAGTTCAAATGGAACCAAACTTGCTATAGTTGTTTATTAGCATTAGGTGTATAGAACTGATGTGGGGATTTTTGATTGGTCGTAAAACACGGCCGCTGTGGCTAAAAATAGAACATAGAGGTAAATGGCAGTTTTTTGCAAATAACTCTAAAACAGTGACAGATTTCAAATTTTGATTGGGAACAAAAGTGATCAGAACCTCAAGATCTACCAGCTCTGAAATTTTGAAGAAAATCCAACAACCCATGTAGGAGTTATTGCCCTTTTTGTGGATTTTTTTGCAAATTTTGCACCTGTTTAGCTCAATATCTTGAAAACTATACTAGATATTTGAGAAATTTAAATTGCATATTGTTAAGCACATCAAGATCTACAAAATATGTAATAGGGTCAACGTTGTAGGACCTTTCCTTTTAGGAGTTATTGCCCTTAGAACGTCAAAATTTAGCATTTTAACAGCATTTCCTCATTACATTGAAAACGTTAACTCCTCTGACACTCTGACACTTTAAGTCCAAATGGAACCAAACTTGGTATAGTTGTTCATTAGCATTAGGTGTATAGAAATGATGTGGGGATTTTTGATTGGTTGTAAAACATGGCCGCTGTGGCTAAAAATAGAACATAGGGGTAAATGGCAGTTTTTTGCAAATAACTCTAAAACGGTGACAGATTTTAAAATTTTGATTGGGAACAAAAATGATCAGCACCTCAAGATCTACCAGCTCTGAAATTTTGAAGAAAATCCAACAACCCATGTAGGAGTTATTGCCCTTTTTGTGGATTTTTTTGCAAATTGTGCACCTGTTTAGCTCAATATCTTGAAAACTATACAAGATATTTGAGAAATTTAAATTGCATATTGTTATGCGCATCAAGATCTACAAAATTTGTAACAGGGTCAACGTTGTAGGACCTTTTCTTTGAGGAGTTATTGCCTTTGGACGTCAAAATTTAGCATTTTAACTGCATTTCCTTATATTGAAAATGTTAACTCCTCTGACACTTTTAAGTCCAAATGGAACCAAACTTGGTATTATTGTTTATTATTATTAGGTGTATAGAACTGTAGTGGGGATTTTTGATTGGTTGTAAAACATGGACGCTGTGGCGAAAAATTGAACATTAGGTTAAACTGCATTTTTTTGCAAATAACTCAAAAAGGGTGACAGATTTTTAGATTTTGATTGAGAACAAAAGTGATCAGCACCTTTAGATCCACCATATTGTCAGATGACCCCCTTATTAATCTTATGACCCTTTCAACGTTAAAAAGATTTAGCCTTATAACCTTTACTTCAGGCACATATGTCAGGTGAGGGATTCAGGCTCCTGGGAGCCACTTGTTTTAGGAGTTATGGCCCTTAAAGCATCAAATTTTACCATTTTTCATTACTTTTCCCCTGAATTTCAAAAATTAACTTGTCTGACACGATACATCCAACTTCAACCAAACTTGGCACAGTTGTTAAATAGCATTAATGCTACAAATCTATTGTTCAGATTTTTGATTCGTCAAAAAATATGGCCGCCATGGCCTAAAATAGAACATAGGGGTAAATTGCAGTTTTTTGCTAATTACTCAAAAATAGTTACAGATATCAAAATTCTGATAGGAGACAAAAGTGATCAGCATCTCAAGATCTACCTGCTCAAGAAGATCCAACAACCGATGTAGGAGTTATTGCCCTTTTTCTGGATTTTTTTCAAAATTTTACAGTTTTTTAGCCTTATATCTAGAAAACCATACAATATATTTAAAAAAATTAAGTTGCATATGATTAAGCACATCAAGATCTACATTTCATGTATTTAGGTCAAAGCTGTAGGACCATTTCTTTCAGGAGTTATTATCCTTAAAACAACAAATTTTACAATTTTTCATTACTTTTCAAAGATTAACTTGTTTGACACGGTAAAACCAGCTGCATCTTAACCTGGCACACTTGTTAAATAGCTTATATGCTACAACTCTGTCGTTCAGATTTTTTATTTGTAAAAAAAAACATGGCCGCCATGGCTAAAAATAGAACATATAGGTAAATTGCATTTTTTTGTTAATAACTCAAAAATGGTTTCAGATATCAAAATTGTGCAAGAATCAAAAGTGATCAGCATATTAAGACCTACCTGTCCTGAAATTTCCAAAAGATCTGACTGCTGATGTGGGAGTTATTGTTCTTTTTCCTAATTTTTGCAAAATTTACTCTTAATCCCAATATCTTGAAAACTAATCAAGATATTTCAGAAATTTAAATCGCATATGATTAAGCACAATAGTATCTACAAATATATGTACCTGTGTAATTCAGGTGAGCGATTCAGGCTCTTGAGAGCCTCTTGTTTTCTAGTGAAATTACCCTTTTTAGCTCACCTGACCCGAAGGGTCATGTGAGCTATTGTCATCACTTGGCGTCCGTCGTCCGTCCGTCGTCCGTCGTCCGTCGTCCGTCGTCTGTCGTCCGTCGTCCGTCGTCCGTAAACTTTTTAAAACGTTAACTCCTCTGACACCATAAGTCCAATTGCAACCAAACTTGGTATGGTTGTTCATTAGCATTCGGTGCTTAGAACTGATGTGGGGATTTTTGATTCGTCGTAAAACATGGCCGCCATGGCTAAAAATAGAACATAGGGGTAAAATGCAGTTTTTTGCAAATAACTCAAAAACGGCTACAGATATCAAAATTCTGGCACGAGTAAAAGTGATCAGCACCTCAAGATCTACCTACCCTGAAATTTTGAAGAAAATCCAACGACCCATGTAGGAGTTATTGCCCTTTTTGTGGATTTTTTTGCAAATTTTGCACCTGTTTAGCTCAATATCTTGAAAACTGTACTAGATATTTGAGAAATTTAAATTGCATATTGTTAAGCACATCAAGATCTACAAAATGTGTAACAGGGTCAACGTTGTAGGACCTTTCCTTTTAGGAGTTATTGCCCTTAGAACGTCAAAATTTAGCATTTTAACAGCATTTCCTCATTACATTGAAAACGTTAACTCCTCTGACACTTTAAGTCCAAATGGAACCAAACTTGGTATAGTTGTTTATTAGCATTAGGTGTATAGAACTGATGTGGGGATTTTTGATTGGTTGTAAAACATGGCCGCTGTGGCTAAAAATAGAACATAGAGGTAAATGGCAGTTCTTTGCAAATAACTCTAAAACGGTAACAGATTACAAAATTTTGATTGGGAACAAAAGTGATCAGCACCTCAAGATCTACCAGCTCTGAAATTTTTAAGAAAATCCAATAACCCATGTAGGAGTTATTGCCCTTTTTGTGGATTTTTTGCAAATTTTGCACCTGTTTAGCTCAATATCTTGAAAACTATACTAGATATTTGAGAAATTTAGATTGCATATTGTTAAGCACATCAAGATCTACAAAATATGTAATAGGGTCAACGTTGTAGGACCTTTCCTTTTAAGAGTTATTGCCCTTAGAACGTCAAAATTTAGCATTTCAACAGCACTTCCTCATTACATTGAAAACGTTAACTCCTCTGACACTTTAAGTCCAAATGGAACCAAACTTGGTATAGTTGTTTATTAGTATTAGGTGTATAGAACTGATGTGGGGAGTTTTGATTGATCGTAAAACATGGCCGCTGTGGCTAAAAATAGAGCATAGGGGTAAATGGCAGTTTTTTGCAAATAACTCTAAAACGGTGACAGATTTCAAAATTTTGATTGGGAACAAAAGTGATCAGCACCTCAAGATCTACCAGCTCTGAAATTTTAAAGAAAATCCAACAACCCATGTAGGAGTTATTGCCCTTTTTGTGGATTTTTTGCAAATTTTGCACCTGTTTAGCTCAATATCTTGAAAACTATACAAGATATTTGAGAAATTTAAATTGCATATTGTTAAGCGCATCAAGATCTACAAAATTTGTAACAGGGTCAACGTTGTAGGACCTTTCCTTTGAGGAGTTATTGCCCTTGGAAAGTCACAATTGAGCATTTTAACTGCATTTCTATATTGAAAATGTTAACTCCTCTGACACTTTAAGTCCAAATAGAACCAAACTTAGTATTATTGTTTATTATTATTAGGTGTATAGAACTGTTGTGGGGATTTTTGATTGGTAGTAAAACATGGCCGCTGTGGCTAAAAATAGAACATTAGGTTAAACTGCATTTTTTTGCAAATAACTCAAAAAGGGTGACAGATTTTTAGATTTTGATTGAGAACAAAAGTGATCAGCACCTTTAGATCCACCATATTGTCAGATGACCCCCTTATTAATCTTATGACCCTTTCAACGTTAAATAGATTTTGCCTTATAACCTTTACTTCAGGCACATATGTCAGGTGAGCGATTCAGGCTCCTGGGAGCCTCTTGTTAAGAATATAATGTGCATACACGTGCTTTAAAAAATATGAAATATATTAAAATACCGAATTTTATAGGCATGAATCTTACAATTAAAGTTATGTCTGAAAATTAAAGTAACGCCGTCTGAAAAGGTTATTAATCGGTAACGCATACAAAAAGAGTCAAGAAACAAATGATTAATGCTGGAGGAGATGGTTATATATATAACGGTAAAACTTTATCATTCCGAAAGAACAAATAACAGGCTGTGTTACTCAATTTGTAGATCTACTAGTCAGCGTTCATGGTGATGACTAGACTGCAAGGAACAATAATGTATTACTTAAAGACTACCGGGCATAAAAAAAGGTTTAATTCGAATTGAAACGTTTATTTTAAAAATACTTCTTTTAAATAAAAAGTCCGGAATCATAATTTATGTACATTTTTTATTATCTTTGAAAACATGTATTCAGCGTCTTCGGCTTTTTCAATGCAATATCCATTTTCTCTAATTTTTATCCGATTTATCAACCTCTCAACCAGTTTCTCGTGAAATAAATTTTATTTTAATCGCTCGACAAGCCTCGCAATCAAAATACA
Organism: Arcuatula senhousia; assembly: GCA_963971305.1. NCBI lineage: Eukaryota > Metazoa > Mollusca > Bivalvia > Mytilida > Mytilidae > Arcuatula > Arcuatula senhousia. Next base: position 57,036,529 of record OZ020304.1, read on the forward strand.
TGTAATCAAATTTATTACCCTTGATATCAGAGATTCCATAATCAACAGTCTTTTACATAATTTTTACACCACAAGCCATTTGGGCCTTTTTCAAACTTATAGGCCCAAATGAAATTTTACAGGCCCAAATAGTTAGTTAGTTAGTAATTGCTTTACTCCCAAGCAGCGCGATTTCGGCTATATCCGGGAGATGGACATGAAAGTGGTGATACAATGAACATGAAATGATGATGAAGTGGGGGGAAATGGGGACACAAGGCCAATCGGGTAGGAGAGTTTTGACTGCCACTGGGAAAAGGAGTGATGGGTAGGGACGGGAAATTTTGCCTCCTGCATGGGGATCCCACGGGTCCTACTCTTACCGAGACCTGCAGCAGGGTTCTTTAACGTGCGAGGAACGTGACATTTTTCCCAACACGGTGCACCACTATGGTTTGCAGTCAGGTTTTCCGCATTATCACCTGACGACCCCGCATCTCTCGATGTCAGGGCTGCCCCATTCAACCACCTGGGGCACACATCCCAGTCGCTTTGTGGGCAAAGCGGCCTGACCCCGATGTCAGGTTTCTGAGCGCTCTTTAGTGGACTTTTACCGACAAGCTTAGCGCTGCTGCGGGCCTATTCGCCTCCCAGGCCTCGCACGGGATCAGGCCCAAATAAAAATGAAATGTAATAAAATAAAGCTAATAATAAAATTACCGAACTGGAATGATCTTTAAGTTGCCAGAATTCAAACTTATGGGGTTTCATAAAGCATATAATCAAATTGTAAACATTTTTCTGCTTCAGATTTCGTGCAATCTTGTTTTGAATCAGTGTTGCCTGTGGAAGATTCTACACTACTGCATGTGGTACTATTTTTCACCTGCCACTTTTTAAAGTTCCAACAATGCAGATTGGACAGCTCATGCTGCTTCACAGCCTCTAATTTTAAATTTGGACAACCCTTAACAAAATTAAAGTCTGCATTCATATCCTTGCAGGCTAAACAATACATCATTTTATTTTTTTGATTGTAAGTCAGCCACGGCCGCCAATCATCCCATTTTGACAGATACGCCCTCTCCCGGTTTTTCTCGTACTCTTTTTTTTTGTCAGCATTTTCTATGGGTTTGGCCAATTTCCTTTTTTTACCTGGCTGTGCACCTGAAGCGCAAGACAGCCCGGGGATACTCATTTTCTCATACCCATAGGTCATTTAGGTACCAGTCTTGTAAAAGATTTTTACTTCCTGGGTGCACGTCAAAACATGGACGCCAATAATAAAGTCCCTATTTTTCTCTTTTTTTCTCCGCACCCCATATTTGAAAAAGTACAAATTTTGACATTGATTTGAAAAGATATATAATTATTTTACTTGAAAAAAAAATTGGCAGCATTTGAGAAAAGGGTAAATGTAGTGATATGCTGTTTACTATGGGTGGTGCGGCTAAGGATAAACAGTGAAATGAAAGTGGAAAACATGCGACTTTCACTTTGAGGTTAGTTATTTTGAAAAACTTCGTGGCATCATATGTTTTTTTTTGGCATGAAATGATTTTTTCATCTTTCCCAAAGTCCAGCATAGGCTTGAAAGTTTGATTGAATAGTTTTTAGAATTTTTAGAATGTTTTATTCCAACCCTGTTTAACATTATTGGCAATGGGAAATCTTTTACAAGACTGAGACCTGGTAGACAGTTTTGACAGTAAAGTTGAATATCAAATAAATGTTTAAAATCAGGTTTAAAGGAAAGAAAGTCATATTGTATGCTACTTTATGTTGATATTTTTTAATATACTGCCATCCTTCATTTTTTGCTCTAATGGTAGGGTTTGACCATATTAGGACATTAGAATAACTTTTGTCTTTTTCATGAGGACCAATAAATTTAAATGCACAAAGTTTTTATATTTAGTAAGAATAGATTCATAGTAGTGAGTTTTTTTCATTTAAAGTTGCATCATTTTATACAGTTTAACTTTTTTCGCACTTTACATATGTTAAGTCTAATGTAAGAAATGACAGTTTTCATTACCTCTCCACACATATGGCAACTGTTATAATTTTTAAAATGGTGACTCCTTAAAAATAAAAATGGTTTAAAAATGTTCCAGATAGATTTTATGATTGATTTCAGCCCAAAAAACCTAAATAAATTCAGCATTTTTTTCAAAGTGGTCTTCTGTGATGTGCATACAATGTGTTTTCTATGTGCGGGAAATTCAAAATTGCTATTTTACAGTAATAAAAGCCATTTTCTCAATATAACTTAACAAGTCATACAATATTTTGGTGATTTCTGCCTTGTATACCTTCTTTCTAAGCAACTTGTTCAGTTTCATAAGCCTAATGTATAAATTCTAACCATTCTAACCAATGGAGGGCCATTTATATCTGCCAAGGGCACTAATTTTGCTTGAAAAGCTCATAAATTGGTCAATAAAGTCCAATTTTCTTTCTTATGATGTTGTTCATTTCACATTTACTCTTTTTTAGCTCACCTGGACCGAAGTGAGCTATTACCATCACTTGGCGTCCGTCGTCTGTTAACAATTTTTCAAAAATCTTCTCTGAAACTACTGAACAGAATTTAATGAAACTTGGTGATCCTTAGGGTGTCCTGCACCAAACTTGTGTTTCGATTTTTGATCCGTCAAAAAAAACATGACCACCGTTACTAAAAATAGACCAGGGGGGTCAGACTACTGTTTTTGGCTTGTAAATCAAAAAGTATAAGAGATAGATGAAATCTGATGCCACCTTACTGCTTCAGCATCAAAAGTTCAACAAAAGTCTCCATTTGGTCGAAGTTGTCAGATGATCCCTTATAGGGGTTACAGCCCCTTAAAGGTGAAAAATAGCGCTTTTGCATGTTTTTGGCCTATAGAATGAAAATCATTGTGTAAATAGAGAAAAGCTGTTGCTTGCTTAAATGTTCAGCTCATTTAGCTCTACAAAAGTCTCCATTGGGTCGAATTTGTCAGATGACCCCTTATAGGGGTTACAGCCCCTTAAAGGCGAAAAATAGTGTTTTTGACCTATAGAATGAAAACTATTGCAGATAGAGAAAAGCTGTTGCTTGCTAAAATGTTCAGCTCATTTAGCTCTACAAAAGTCTTTATGAGGTCGAAGTTGTCAGATGACCCTTTAAAGGGGTTAAAGCCCCTCAAAGGCGAAAAATAATGTTTTTGGCCTATAGAATGAAAACTATTGCAGATAGAGAAAAGCTGTTGCTTGCTTAAATGTTCAGCTCATTTAGCTTTACCAAAGTCTCCATAAGGTCAAAGTTGTCAGATGATCTCTTATAGGGGTTGCAGCCCCTTAATGGTGAAAAATAGCGTTTTTGCATGTTTATGGCCTATAGAATGAAAACTATTGTAGATAGAGAAAAGCTGTTGCTTGCTTAAATGTTCAGCTCATTTAGCTCTACAAAAGTCTCCATAGGGTCAAAGTTGTCAGATGACCCCTTATAGGGGTTACAGCCCCTTAAAGGCAAAACATAGTGTTTTTGGCCTATATAATGAAAACTATTGCAGATAGAGAAATGATGTTGCTTGCTTAAATGTTCAGCTCATTTAGCTCTACAAAGGTCTTCAGAAGGTCAAAGTTGTCACATGATCCCTTATAGGGGTTACAGCCCCTTTAAGGTTTGAAAAATAGCGTTGTTTCATGTTTTTGACCTATAGAATGAAAACTATTGCAGATAGAGAAAATCTGTTGCTTGCTTAAATGTTAAGCTCATTTAGCTCTACAAAAGTCTCCATAGGGTTGAAGTTGTCTGATAACCCCTTATAGGGGTTACAGCCCCTTAAAAGTTGAATAATAGTGTTTTTTGATTATTTAGAATGAAAACTATTGCAGATAGAGAAAAGCTTTTTCATGCTTAAACATTCAGCTCATTTAGCTATACAAAAGTCTTCATAGGGTTGACATCAAGACCAGGTGAGCGATTCAGGCTCCTGGTAGCCTCTTGTCTCATATAAGTCTTGCCATTTGTGTTACCTCAAAAGGTTTGTTGGGCCTGGTTTTGATTTTTGAATAAACAAGAGGCTCCCGGTTGTCTACATAGGTGAAAAAGGGGGGTCCGCACATAGTTTTTTTTCTTCTTTAAGAACTTAAAACCATCTTGAAAACCATTTTTTGCTCTTATATCTTGCCTTGGGTAATGCTCACATCAAATCAAGTAAGATATTTTATCTGAGAATGACTAGACTGGAACAGGACCTTAAAGTGTTCATTTTAAGTCAAAAATGAGAAAACTAACAAATATTTTTTTAGGGTACCCATTTTGAATATGGAATTTAAAAATCCTTGTTGCCAGTTGGGATATGAATTTTTCAGAATTTTATTGCAAAATAAATAAAGATACTGAAAAACAACAGTTTTAATAAATATTCAAACATGTATGGCAGTTTTAATAGGCACCAGTCTTGTAAAAGATTTTTACTTCCTGAGTGCACGTCAAAACCTGGACGCCAATAATATAGTCCCTATTTTTCTCTTTTTTTTTCTCCGCACCCCATATTTGAAAAAGTACAAATTTTGACATTGATTTTAAAAGATATATAATTATTTTACTTGAAAAAAAAATGGCAGCATTTGAGAAAAGGGAAAATGTAGTGATATGCTGTTTACTATGGGTGGTGCGGCTAAGGATAAACAGTGAAATGAAAGTGGAAAACATGCGACTTTCACTTTGAGGTTAGTTATATTGAAAAACTTCGTGGCATCATATGGTTTTTTTGGCATGAAATGATTTTTTCATCTTTCCCAAAGTCCAACATAGGCTTGAAAGCTTGATTGAATAGTTTTTAGAATTTTTAGAATTTTTTATTCCAACCCTGTTTAACATTATTGGCAATGGGAAATCTTTTACAAGACTGAGACCTTTATTCAGTCCTTTACGATCGGGGTTGATTACATGCTTTAAATAGTTGAAATTATTGGTTAGGTGTAAACGCTCTTTTGATCACGATTTAAACAATCCGGTTCCCGGTTAAATTTACGTTTTTTCATAAGTATATGTGTATACAAAATCAGTAAACAGTAGCGAAGAGAGGAAGTAAAACTTTTCTCGTGAAATACATTAATTTGAACAAATGTAACTGCCAAATTTGACAAGCACGACGGGCGCGTACTTAGACGCATTTTACAGGCCCACATTTTTTATACGCCATGGCGTTCGGGCGTGTGGCCAATTTCGAAGACTGAATTATTATCAACTCGATCGCGTTGTAGAAGCTCTATATTTCAAATATTTTTTAGAATAGAAAGTATTTATCAAATTCATTTTACACATGTAAAAATCGGAACACAAAACGTGTCCTTTATAAACTCTGTCTCTGCGACCCTTATAAATCGAAGGGAAATTCCTTTGCAACAGTTAGTTTCAATGTCGACCATATTGTATGACATTCAATTCCCTTTACTCACTTTAAAAGAACCCTGTAAAATTTTCTCAGCATACCAATTTATTTTCTTCATTTAAAAATAAAGGAGTACATTTTTTCCAGGTAAAACACCAGTGACCATATTCCAACTAAATTGAGTGAGTGAGTTGGTGTTTTACGCCCGTGCAACGCTATATAGGTTATTTACAGGCGATGAACATGAAAAGGATGATAAATGAACATAAAATGATGATGAATGAAATATGGGGGTGGTGTGGGAAATAAAGGACCGGTAAATTTTGAAGAACCACAGAAAAAGGGGAGAGGTGGGTAGGGGCGGAAAATTTAGCCTTTGGCGGTCCACAAAGGGTCTTTTACGTGCATGAAGCGTGGCACTCTCCACACACGTTGGCCCACAATGGTCGGCGGTCAGGGTTTCCGTATTATAGATCTGACAACCCCCGCGGACGAGGGCCACCCTATTCAGCCACCTAGGGTATACACTTGGTCGCTATATGGGCTGAGCACTGACCCGACGTCAGAATCCCAAGACCCTTAGTCGCCTCTTACGACAAGCTAGGCTCTGCTGCGGGCCTATTCGCCACCCGGGCCCCACACGGGACTATTCCAACTAAAAGAAGTCGCTTAAATTAGATGAAATAAAGCTTTCAATTCAGTCACCAAATTGCAACGTATTACAAAAGAGATATATTTCTTAATCTCTAAAAGCATTAATTTGTAATTCAAAATAGTCAAAAAGCAGTTATTGTTTTTTTTTTCTTAACTGATAGTTTGTAGAAATTAAGCTATGTAGTGTAATTTTAAATGCGTTAACCACTCTTTTAAATTTAATTTTATGCTCAAATTCAGCAAACTGTTTTAAGAAACTCCTGTCCCTGATTGTTGGCCATTAAGTTAATATATAAAGCCAAAAGTTTACATCAAGTTTGATTGGAAAACAGGGCTAATTAAGACAAGCAAATACATCAAATACTACGCGTGCTATCTTACTTCCACAACCCATTTTAGTTAAATTTATTTTCAAAACAGTAACACATTTATGTAAAGATGTATGAATATTTTATGCAATTAAAGATTGGTGATTTATGTGTTTGTTTTTTGCCTCATTTTTATGCAACATTTGATTAAAAATGATGTGGTAAAAAACAACTATGTAACGTATTGCACTTTTATTGCAATATTATGGTGTAATAAATAACGCAATGACCCTTTTTAGCTTTCTCACGTATTTTGTAACCTTTTCGTCCTGCGAAAATTTACAAGCGATATATAGGATACATGAACACATTTATCATGTTTACAGATTGCATATGATAATGATTGTTCTAAAAATAATGACCTGTTTGAGCAGAAATGTGTGTAAAAACTTTTTTGTAAATAAGTTTGTATTTCAACTGAAGTATTGATTTTGTAAAGAGGTTGGGGAACTAATCGATGAATAATGACGCCAACAAAATAAAACACCTTAAGATATGAGGTCTTCCGTGCAATAACATTTGTTTCTGTATAAGAATGGCTTAAGGGCGTATTATGGACCTTTTTGATGACATAGTGCTTTTGTTGAAAATTTTATCTTTTCAAAATGTGTTGTTCACCATTTCCTTCTGCGTGAATAACCTTTTCCTCCGCTCACGAGTCCATACGGTGATATTAGTAAAAGATGGAACAACTTCAGTCAGAGATTTAAAAATTCCTCTCTAGGTTTTTCTAGTGGCTGACATTGGATGATGAAATGAAACTCATCTTCTACTCCAGTCTTACATAACGGACATATACTTTATTTTAATGATAAATTTATATAACGTCCCCTTTCAATTGGAGGTTACTGTTCAAAATTCTTAATCTTGTGAAAACTTTCTTCTGATTTCTATCTATATCGGCAAAAAGATATTATTCAATTTCATATGATTTTTTAAACTGTCTATCAGTACGCAATTTATTACCACCTTGCATTTTATCAATCACTTCCTGTTGCAATGCAGATCTCCAAAATGAGATATAATTTTCTTTTAATTTATTACCAATAGAGTGAATCATTTTGTTCCTTGAAAAAGTGCTCTGATTCTCCCAAACATGATTAAAATTTAACTTGGTTAGAAGGGTTTCAAATTTGTTGCACAAACTATTTTTTATTTGTAAATTATCAATGTATGTCATTGTAGCAAGGCAGTTATCTTTTGGGTTGATTAAATGATGCCAAAAACTAACAGTGGCTTTCAATGATGAGATTGAAAGAGGAAGCAGTCCAAGTTCAGAAAAAAACTGCTAAATTGGTTGGTTTTTTAGAGACACCTATAGTCCATCTGCCAGGTCCGGAAAAAAATTATTTGAGTGGATACCCCTGTAGACCGATTTTTTATTGCATAAATCAAAAAAACAAACATGTGAACTTTATTTTGCAACTTGTTATACTTTGCAAAAAGATGCGGAAACTGGTATAACAGAGGCCCCTTTTGAAAAAAATTCAACCCTTATAAAACATTCTATTATTATACTAAGTCCACTACATTATTTTTAAAAAGAAAACTTTTAACATATTACATGATGTCTAGACAACCAACGACAGGCAAAAGATTGTTAAAAATTTCACTCAAAGAAGTCTTAAAGGGAGATTATACAAGGAATGACAAAAAGGATTTTTTTTCATTTTCTTTTTTTATTTCCTCCTTTAAAAAAATAAGATAACTAGGTGGAATATTTTGTGGAAAGAATCTACCTACAACATAACAAATTACATAAAACAATTCCATTTTAAAAAATATTTGTGGTACCGGTTGAAAGTTTTCGGTATTAATGAATGTGGTCCCGGTCACCTGAAATCTATATTTTTTCCATTTTTAAATGTGTTTCATTATATTTTTTTTTTCAATTTTAGTGTATATATTTGACCTTTTTGAAACTATAGTATCAGAATATAAGAACTTTAGTCTTAATTGTCGTTTAAAAGTTGCAATAATTACATCTACATGTACATTTTGGATCATTTTGCAAGGCAGCATACAACATATACAATTATGGCGCTGCATGTTTGACCGTTTTTTTTCAATTTATTTGATGATTTGTTATGTTTGTTTTGCCTTTTGAAATTACTACTCGTATATTTGTAAATACTTTGAAGGTCCATATTAAGTTTCTTCATTGTGGGCAGTTGTTTCCATAACCGTCTTCTTAAGAATCTAGATTTTAACGAAATTCAAAGCAATACGCGTACTTCTAAAACAACAAAAAAGGATTCGTAACTATTTTTCTTGCTAAAATATATTTCGAAAAAGAGGCTTTTTTATGCTACTGAGCAATGAGTTTGGTCAATTTTTCCCAGAAAAAAGTTAACAAAACGAAGTTAAATTCACTAGACTAGTTCATTGAAGTTTAAGATTGTGCTAACCGAAGAATGAATTGATAGAAGCAAAGAGGCACAAATGGGGCATTCGAGTGTCAAAAGTCCGAAAGGGCAACGACATAACTGATAAACATGAACAAGAACAGCATGAAGAAACACAAAATCAACCGAACGGAAATCAACAACGCGAACTCAAGTCGTGACAAGAGTGAACTCGGGTGCTCCGGAAGAGTAAGCGGTTTCTGCCGGCAATAGCACACCCGTCATGTTGCTAATTTTCAATTCAGAGTGTCAAATCCGGTAAAGGAAGACAGAACAAATTTCTACGACAAACCAACATCTGCACTCATTTGAGATATTGTCTACGAGTGCACGATGTCTACCGTACAATTTCTTGAGTGAAGACAGCAACCGTGAGGCAACATAACTCTGTTTTTGCCATTATCAAACGTGACGCTCTGTCAAGGAAATCGGTGTAATTGCCGCAAGCTCTGGAGTAACGAATCAACTGTGATACTAAGACTTCATAAGCCGGAGCGGACGGAATGTTGCTACACAAAAAGGGAAAGTTGACGATTGGAAATTTATTCATTGATTTGGATTTATCTATCTTAACGGTAAGATTCCATTTATTACAATAGTTTGTAACCCGTTAGATGAGTTTGACAATAGAACTAAATCATCAGCATTAAGTAGACACGAAATTTTTTGGTTAATCACAAGTTGAATCAAATATATTAACTATATCATTTATGTAGATTGAAAACAGTGTAGGGCTTAAAACACAAACCTGTTTAACTCCAACATTAGAAATAAATGAGTCTGAGATCCCTTTTTCAAGTTTAATAGAAAAGTACACTTCCTTGTACATTTCTTTAATTTTAATAATATTTTAAAAATTTCCATCAATGTTATAATATTGAAACTGATAAATTAAGCACTGTCTATTAATTGTGTCAAATGCTTTACAAAGGTCTATGAAACAAGAAAAATAAATATTTAGACTTTTTGAAAAATTTGTCAATTAGAGTTTTGAGAGTGAAAATGTGGTCACTGGGTCGAAAACCTTTTCTTAAACCAACCTGTTCTGATTTAATGATATTATTTGTTTCAAGGTATTCATTTAGTCTATTTTAAAGAATTCTTGAGAAAAATTTGCTTAAACAACTAGAGACTGCAATACCTCTATAAAATGAAGGGTCGTTTGCACGACCACCTTTAATTAAAATAATGACGACTAAATCATTTCATTAAAAATACAATCAAAACCACTAGATTTCTTATTTTTTAGTCCCTTTACAGGTTTAATCATTTCATCCAAAGTTATAGGTGAGTTGAGCGATTTAGAACAATAATTAAAATATTTACATTGAGATTCCATGTCAAAAATGTTGGGATGCCCAGGATTCATAAGATCTCTAAAATATCTAACCCATTCATCAACAGCTATATTAGAACTAGGGTCATCATAATTCTTTTCTTTTAACATATTAACATTTTTCAAATTCAGTTGGATTGTTTTGTGAGGCTTCAACAAGGTTATTCAGAAAGAAGCAGAGATACCAATGGGGTATCCGAATGTCAAAAGTCCGAAAGGGCAGAGACAAAACCAGTAAACACCAACAAGAACGGGACAAAAACAGACAACATGTAAAACATGGAAGCACAAATTACTGAATATCCATCAACAACACGAACTCAAGTCGAAACAAGAGTGAACTCGGGTGCTCCGGAAGAGTAAGCAGTTCCTGCTTGCTATAGCACACCCGTCGCGTTGCCAATAGTTCATTCAGCGTGTCAAATCCGGTAAAGGAAGACAAAACAAAACCCTATGACAAACCAACATCTGCACTCATCTGAGAGATCGAAATCCCATATTTGTCTACAAGTGCATATTAACCCGTGCGGGTTCCGGGTGGCGAATAGGCCCGCAGCAGCGCTAAGCTAATCGGTAAAAGTCCACAAAAGAGCGCTCAGAAACCTGACATCGGGTCAGGCCGCTTTGCCCACAAAGCGATTGGGATGTGTGCCTCAGGTGATTGAATGGGGCAGCCCTGACATCGAGAGATGCGTGGTTGTCAGGCGATAATGCCAAAAACCTGACCGCAAACCATAGTGGTGCACCGTGTATGGAAAAATTTCACGTTCCTCTCACGTTAGAGAAATCTGCTGCAGGTTTCGGTAAGAGTAGAACCCGTAGGATCCCCATGCAGGAGGCTAAATTTCCCGTCCCTACCCATCACTCCTTTTTCCAGTGGCAGTCAAAACTCTCATTGTCAAAAATGTTCATTGTATCATCATTTTCATGTTCATCTCCCGGATAAAGCCAACATCGTGCTGCTTGGGAGTAAAGCAATAACTAACTAACTAACAAGTGCATGATGTCTTCTGTAAAATTTCTTGAGTAAAGACAGCAACCGAGGAGCCACAGAAGATTAGCTTTATATATTCTATGCTTTTTCCTTATAAGCTTGTTGTATGTTTTTTCATGAAATATTTTTTGTTTCAGTTGTTAAATAAAATATGGGGATGGGGTGGGAATCAAAGGAACGGTAAATTTTGAAGAACCACAGTAAATGGGTAGAGGTGGTTAGGGGCGGAAAATATAGCCTATGTGGTGCACTACTTGGCGGTCCACAAAGTGATCTTTTACGTGCATGAAGCGTGGCATTCTCCACACACGTTGGCCCACGTTCAGCGGTCAGGGTTTCCGAATTATAGACCTGACAACCCCTGCGGACGAGGGCCACCCTATTCAGCCACCTAGGGTTCAAACCTGGTCGTTCTGTGGGCTGAGCACTGATCATGACCCGACGTCAGAATCCCAAGACCCTTAGTCGCCTCTTACGACAAGCTAGGCTCTGCTGTGGTACTATTCGCCATCCGGGTCCCACACGGGGAAAAAGAGGAAATAGAACAAAACAGTCCTGTTAGTACTTGGTTGACGGGGAAAATCAAGGTCTGAAATACAGACAGCGCAAGATGATGATAGAGAGATCAGAGTCATTTTAGACTTCAAGTCGAAACACGACAGCACAGTAAATTGGCAAGACATATCTCCAGACAGTCCTAAAACCAAGACTTTCTTTGCACAATGGCATCATCTAAAGGTCATATATGGTATCCTTTACAGGGAATAAATTTCAACAACATGCGATACAGTTTGTTAGTTAGTATTGCCGACATGTTGGAGGGAACCGGTTTTTAAGATGCTTCACGACGATCCATCACGAGGATACTTTGGTATGTTGAGAACAATGGCTAGGGTTTCCACCAGGTTTTATTGGGCTGGTTACCATGACTTCGAAAATTGGTGTCAATGTTGTAATGTATGCTTTTCAAGAAAGAGTCCTCCACAACGTACTAGGGATACTATGTGGATTGGGTGTATGGCTATTCTTTCGAGGAACAAACTTGTAAGACCATCCTGAGTTTGTTATGGAATTGAACCAAAGGCTTCAGAAAATCCACCAAGTCGCACGAGATAAAGTTGTCTCCGCTAGCGTGAGTGAGTTGGTGTTTTACGCCCGTGCAACGCTATATAGGTTATTTACAGGCGATGAACATGAAAAGGATGATGAAATGAACATGAAATGATGATGATAAATGAAATATGGAGATGGGGTGGGAAACAAAGGACCGGTAAATTTTGAAGAACCACAGGAAAAAGGGGAGCAACAGACAGAAAAGACATTATGACCTCAAGAGTAATGTCAAACAATATAAACCTTTTGATCTTGTATGGGTTTTGAACCAGTGCAAAAAGAAAGGCAGAAGTCCAAAGCTCCAGTGTAACTGGACAGGACCCTACCTCGTTGTAGCTGCATATACAGACTTGATATTTTAATCAAAACGAGCAAAAACAGATAGCGAAATGATGGTTCGTCATGTTAGGCTGAAACCTTATCATGGCAAAGCTGAAAAAAACGATGCTTAAGTTTACAGACAGCATGTTCCATACGTACTTTTCTTGAAAAAGAACAAAAAGATGATCATAGGCCTTTAATACATCGAATATACAGTTGCCCATTTTTCTTCGTTTGTCCAGATGCACCAAGCAAAGTGAAATTTATTTTAATATAAGAAAAGTTATTTGTTTTACGTAGGTAATTCTGAGACATAAATTCTCAGCATGTTTTGTTATCGATTTGTTATACCATTTGTTGGTCTTAGAATACAGAAAAAAAATATGCAAAATTTATAACGATTTATTAGTTGCTGTTTATCAGAGAGCAGTTTGAATGTTTGAGGCACAGAGTTTTTCAGAAAAGTTTAATTTAGATAATAATTTGGTATCGTGTTAGCGCCGTTTTCAAGTTCGCATTTTCGTTATGAACCAGATACGTCCACCACAAAGGATGGCTCATCTTATAATGAAATTAAACATAGCCTATTTATTTTAAGATGCAAATCTGTGATGAATGATTTAGAAATCATGAGGATGAGGAGAAACTGAAGAGGCACAAGACGCTCTGTAATGCAGAAAATTTTGAGAAATGCCGCTTCTGCCCTTATGAAGTACAAGTTAATGTGAAGTACAGGTTAAAAAAGCATGAAGCCAGGCGCCGTCAGGATGAGTTAGAAAGGGAGAAGACTTCAACACCAGTACCAGAACATTCGTACCGTTCAGTCATCCTAATTTATTTAGACTTTACGGTACCCGAGTTAACCCAAGAAGAGAAAAACTGTTCTCAGAGGGCGTAAAGAAAGTAGAAGAATAAGTGCCAATCCTTAGTCTCCACACTGGTGACCTCCTTTAGTCCTCTGAATCGTTCTACACCGGCCAGCCCGCCTCCATATGACCAAAAGGAACCACATATGGATGCCCATGTTATAGAATTTAGGGAGGAGATTCCTTTTGGCGCTCTATCTAGCTATGGACAGTCAAGAGAATGCTGCGTTCATGCGGAACGTGAGGCGGATGGCAAGGCAACAAAAAGTATAAGTCCTAGTGATCCCAGACGGCTATATGGGTCATCCTACCGGATGGGAACATCTACTTGGTTCCTGAACCGGCAGTTGTCCGTAGGAGGAATATTTGCACACAGACAGAGAGGCAGCCTGGTGAATACCCGACAGAGCCTGAAACCGTGCAGAAAGAGATTGACGTAGAGTTGGAAAACACTAGTACACAGACCTAGCCCGTAAGAAATGGGGTTGAAACTGGACCACAATGTGATCGGTTGAAAGAGCTTTTCACCAGTTTCTGAATAATAAATGGAAAAATAATATGTAAACGTGTTAGTAGTACTAATGTGTCAAATGAACTTGCTATAAATATATATTCAAATAAATGTCGTTCAAAATTTTGATCTGATAATTAGTTGGATTTTTATGCCCCCGCGACGCCATGTCGGAGGGGCATTAAGTTTTACTCCTGTACGTCCGTACGAATTTCCGTCAAGCTTTTCTCAATAACCATACATGACAATGATTTGAAATTTAGTAGGATGGTTCAGTATGACAAACTGTACGTCCTAAGCTATTTTCAGACCTGTCGGACATCTATTTCCTGTTAGGGACTTAGGCCGCTGTGAAAATATATGAACATGACTTATGAAAATTTCCGTCAAGCTTTTCTCAGAAACCATACATGACAATGATTTGAAATTTGGTAGGATAGTTCAGTATGACAAACCATACGTCCTAAGCTTTTTTTCTGACCTGTCGGGCATCTACCCCCTGTTTGGGACTTAGGCCAATGTGAAAATATACATGTATGAACATGACTAAGAACATTTCCGTCAAGCTTTTCTCTGAAACCGTACATGAGAATGATTTGAAACTTGGTAGGATGGTTTATAATGACAAACTAAGTTTTGAGCCATTTTCAGACCTGTCGGACATCTACTTCCTGTTTGAGGCTAGCGGGGGCATCTTTGTCACATGGACACATTTCTTCTTTATTTTTTGCTCATCTTTTAAGATAATATCTAGCTTTAAGTTAACAGCCTACTTACTTAGTACTTTTAATATTTTATTACTTATACTTCATGATGAGCTACTTCTTTTGTATTGGATAAATTTAAATTCGTTTTCCTAAGATAATCAGAAAAGTATGGCTCAACTGTAAATAATGGAGGTTAGTTCGAAGACGAGAAGTGGGTATTGTGGCGAAGTGAGAAAAGATTTTTTTTATGTTTTTCTGCATTACTATATTGTTTAAATTGTACCGCTTGGTTATTTTAAGAAATGTTCATTGTATCATGTATGTGTGTGTGTAAAAATTGTACCGTTTTTTAAGAAACGTTCATAGTATCATGTAAAGAAAAGACCCACCCCCCTTTTCTATGTCAACTGTGTTGAATTTTATCATTACTTGTTATGTAAAAATGCTGAACGTGATTGTCAGTTACCTTGCTATCGCCGGATTTCGTTTAATGAATAAGAGTGTATTTTTTTAATATAAAGTTTCCCCAGTTTGCTTCTGTCAGTAAGGGCGCTGCAATATTTGTTTATTCATTTTTCTTTGGAATTTCAGATCCCTGGATGAATTACCGTTAGAGTGCAAGTTGTGTCGAGTCACGTCATTATAACGTACTTTGCGTCGGACACCCTGATATTGTGTCTTTTTGAAATAAAAGCTATTCGCAATGTCACTCGTATCCAGTCTTGTTCCTGGGTTAGCAGTATATAGGTTTTCCTATTTTCCTGTCGGAGACTAAAACGAGAGATTCGACTGAAAGGTTAGTGTCGATTTATCTTTTGGCTAGGTTTTCGGGTTGATTTCTTACAGTCTAAAAGTGATAGATTTAAAGTAGTTTTCATAGAATTTTTAAACTAAATAAATGGTTCAGATTTCCGTTCAATGTTTTTTTTTTCAGATTAAATTTTATCTTTTGTTTTCTTTTCTGGAAAAGTAAGCAGTTTCTTAGAATTTCAGTCAACATTTTCTTCTTTTTGTCGTTTGATATATAAGTAGTAAGGGTATTTATTTCTATTCAAGTTACTAACGTAGGTACATAGTTTTTAAGTGAAGTTATAGTAAGTTGGTTATTTGTTCTTTGTATATTTTATCCCCATCCCGTAAAAAATCTGACAGGTGCCCCTCCCCCTTTTAGCGACGGTCGAAGGTATCTGAGAAGTATCCGGCATTTTCTTACTTGATCTACGGACTTTTTGCTGTGTTTTACGAGATATTTTTCCTGGACCAGTGTTTCTTTCGTTGTTATCTAGGTAATTTAACTTGTTGTTGAAAGTATAAGATATTTATTGTGAAACAGCATCTTTATTTAATACATTGTTATTTATTTATTTTTTGTTGTAAAAGAAGTTGAGGAGAAGACTATAAAGTCTCTGATTTGATATAATTGTTTGTCTTAATCACTAGAGTTTATTAAAGGTTAGCCCGAAGCCCTCACTACACTCCCCAATTCATTGTATACAACTAGCTGAAATATAAACAAGACTGATCAGTATAGCTGTCGACTTATCAAAAGCGTTCCTGAAGCTTTATAGACGTTATATTGAGTATTTTAACTCAACGCTACCATCCCCACCCACTGGCGCATTACAATGCCTTAACCCTGACCGCTGACAATAGTGGACCAACGTGTGTGGAGGATGTCACGCTGCATGCACGTATACCCCATTTGTGGACGGCCAAATAGACCGCCACATAGGCTAATTTTTTCGCCCATTTCCACCTCTCCCCTTTTCCTGTGGTCTTTCAAAATTTACTGCCATACCACCCCCACATTACATTTTTTCTGTAATCATCATCATTTCCCGTTCATTTCATCATACTTTTCATAATCATCCCTATAGTGTTACAAGCACTCACTCACTGAATTTCTTTGGGAAATTATCAAGAACAAAAAGACGATAGAGGCTGGGTCCTTTAATCTCACTTTCAGATAAATTGAAAATATCCTCTGTCAACAACACTTCGTTTGGTAGATGGATTTCTGCAATAAAACTAGTATCCTCAAGAGTTAAAGAATCCACCGAATGATTTGCTTCACGTCATTCTTAGATTTGCATCTTGATTTTGACGGGTGGTCAACTAAGAACAAACATTTACGATAAAAGAGCCGATATTATTTTCAGTTATTAATTTTCCTAACCCTGAAAGTAGAATATCTACTTCACTTGCATACGATATTAATACCGTATAGCGGGTAATTTTCGCGGCGTGCAATACTAAATGACTAAGTTGTTATATACGCGGACATTTATTTTCGCGATTGAATCCCAATACAAATTTATGTTGATTCTATTTTACGCGGGTTCTATATTTTGCGATAGGGTAATGATCGCGAATATAGCGAAAATTAGAACCTCGCGAAAATTTCCCGCTATACGGTATTACACATCTCATGCTATATGCCTGGGCTTGTTCAAATTTTTCAGGGTTTTTTTATCCGACACCGATGTCTCTAACCAAGATTGTTTCACACGATCCCTAAAATATATTCCTTCGTTATCCGGCAACCGCTGACCATGATGGGCCAACGTGTGTGGAGAATGCCACGCCTCATGCACGTAAAAGACCCCTTTGTGGACCGCCAATTAGTGCACCACATAGGCTAAATATTCCGCTCCTTCCAACCTCTCCCCTATTCCTGTGGTTTTCAAAATTTACCGTTCCTTTGTTTCCCATCCCTCTCCCATATTTCTTTTATTATCATGCTTTCCATGTTCATGGCATGTAAATAACCTATATAGCGTTACATGGGCGTAAAACACCAACTCACTCACGTTATCCGGCACTCATGGAAAAAATTCAAAATTGTTAGAAGCAAATTTTAGTGATTATTTTATTAGTGTTTGGCTGTTTGTTGTACAGAGATGATAACCCCACTATCCTTATTATGTCTCTCAACGTGTTGTGTTTTGTCATCAACCATTCATTTTGAAATGTCTAGGTCAGTTCCTGTGTATTCTTCGATTTCTTCTATATGTCTCTTAGCTTTGCCTTTTCTCCAAGACATTCTAGATTGATTTTCCAAGTTCGGTTGTTTTATTATTACCTTTATTTTCTACCGTCTAAACTTCTGTCGAATTTCTTATTGTTTGTATGAACAGATTTTGGTATAAAAATAGAATAGTTGTTTCATAAAACTTTGTCCGGTTTTAGTAGACCTGTCCAATATGACTGGTCTGGTTAGAGTAGTAACGACTGGTTATGACAAGTCGTACAAAACTGTCACACAAGCCTGCTTTGGTCTGTCATGATGCCTCTCTCCTTTTCCTGTGGTCTTTGAAATTTACTATTCCTTTTATCCCATCCCATTCCCATATTTCTCATCATCTTATCATCCTTTTCATGTTCATCGCCTTTAAATAACCTATATAACGTTGCAGGGCGTTAAACAACTCACTCGCGCTCTTTGGGCTGAGTAACCCTATGTCAGAATATTAAAAACCTTAGTCGCCTTTTACTATAGTATTAATAAATTGGTGTTTTTATAATGGCCCTGTTATATGTTAAAAGTCTGCAATAATGGCCCCGAGGTGTTTATAATGGCCCGAGGCAACGCCGAGGGCCATTATTGCAGATCGAGAACACATAACAGGGCCATTCTCAAATCACCCATTTCTTAATACTTTTATTAACCAACTAGAAAATAAACAAATTAAACTGAGTGGAGTGAGTGAGTGAGTGAGTTGGTGTTTTACGCCCGTGCAACGCTATATAGGTTATTTACAGGCGATGAACATGAAAAGGATGATAAAATGAACATGAAATGATGATGATAAATGAAATATGGGGATGGGGTGGGACACAAAGGACCGGTAAATTTTGAAGAACCACAGGAAAAAGGGGAGAAGTGAGGTGTAACTCGTAAAATCTGCCTTTGCCCAATATTTCTTTGCAATGCATGTCTAATAGTTCATGACCATTTTGTTGTAGGCTTTTACTTTGCCGATGCATACATTTGTCTTAGATTGATAATAGAAAATTTTAAAATTTATCATTGTGATTTTCATTTTTTTTTTTTGGGGGGGGGGGGGTTACTATTAAAACTGTTTTGCAAAATATCTTATTTATTTCAGAAATTATTGTGCAAAGTAAAAAATATTTAACTAATAAAACTACGGTTCATATGATGTGTCAAATAATAACAATTTTAGTAATTCAGTATTTTTAGGGACAACATTTTAAGGGGATGAATTGAAGTACCACATTACAACCCATTTCTTTTCCCCAAACAAGAATCCCCCTTTAGCAGACAGCAAACTCAGAAACTGACATCTTTAAAATTTGTCAGGTTTTTGCTCATTTTCTGTATATCAATATTTTATTCAAACTATTGACATTACGAAAGTTGTTTTAGAAACCTGACAGAAAAAGACAGGATCTCAGACTCTGTATATAGGTTTATCTTCAGGTAGGAACCATTTACTTTGTTTATTTTAGTTATTTGTGAATTAACAGTGCAGCAAAGTTTTAAGGGTTGTTAGTTTGTTTGATTTTTTAAATAAAACGTATAAAATAAATCAAGGTAAAAAAAGATAGCCTATTATTATACTATAAATTATAAAGGAAACTAAAAAGGTATAAAACATCTAAATGTGAAATGACTAATGAGTTACAAGCAGTATCAGCCATCTACAACAAAATAAATTAATTCACAGAAAATCAAATGGTAGTTTAACCCTCTTTCCAATATGTATCATTGGACATCATTTGATACTTTTTTTAATTCAATTTCCTAAAACATCTGAAGTAAAATGATGTCGGCCATCTTGTTTCAAATCCATAATGGCCCTGTTTTCTGTCATAATGGCCCTGTCATAATGCCCTGTTTTTTTCATAATGGCCCTGTTTGGGTGAGTGAGTGAGTTGGTGTTTTACGCCCGTGCAACGCTATATAGGTTATTTACAGGCGATGAACATGAAAAGGATGATAAAATGAACATGAAATGATGATGATAAATGAAATATGGGGATGGGGTGGGAAACAAAGGACCGGTAAATTTTGAAGAACCACAGGAAAAAGGGGAGAGGTGGGTAGGGTCGGAAAATTTAGCCTATGTGGTGCACTACTGGGCGGTCCACAAAGGGGTCTTTTACGTGCATGAAGCGTGGCACTCTCCACACACGTTGGCCCACTATGGTCGGCGGTCAGGGTTTCCGTATTATAGACCTGACAACCCCCGCGGACGAGGGCTACCCTATTCAGCCACCTAGGGTACACACTTGGTCGCTCTGTGGGCTGAGCACCGACCCGACGTCGGAATCCCAAGACCCTTAGTCGCCTCTTACGACAAGCTAGGCTCTGCTGCGGGCCTATTCGCCACCCGGGCCCCGCACGGGACGGCCCTGTTTGGCATTTCATTAAGTAAGGGCAGATAGACTAATAATCTACTTAGTTGGTTAATAAAAGGGTTTTATTGTGGGCCTATTTTGTTACCCGGGAGAATATGGGAGAAGGCCCGCTGCAGCGCTAGGCTTGTCGGTTCAAGTCTACTAAAGAGAGATCAGAAACCTATTATAAGATCAGGTCGCTTGGCCTACAAGACGAATGGGATGTTTGCCACAGGTGGTTGAATGGGCAGCCCTGTCATAATCATCTCCCTGATTTAGCTACATTCGCGCTGCTGGGAGTAAAACGACTAATAAAGGCATAATCGCAGTGCGTTAGAGTAAGGCTAAAACTAACTGACTAAAAATGAAATGTACTATAAGCAGATCTTACAAAACTATCAAATAAGATAATAACAAAACTATCGAACTTGGAGGACCAATCAAACATGTCAAGGCAGACATACTGGAAAATTGAAGATAAAAATGATCCTGACTTGGTACATGCACTTTAAAGAAATCGTGGGTAAAGCCAGCTTAAAGGCATCAAATCTCCTTCCATTTCGATATACGAATCTGATAGTAACACAAAACAAAACACGTTTTGGGACATACAACAATAAAACACTCACTTTTACAGCCATACAGTCATCTAAACAATCACAAACCAATTCATCTAACATAATTTTGAATTTTAACAACAGTTGCTCATATGGAATGAACAACTTTTTAGAGACGTTTTTTTCTTAAAACCTTGGTCGAATAGTCGGTCACGGAGACATCGGTGTCGAATTTTAAAAATCTGAAAATCTGTAAAATTATAAGGAGTGAAATATAAATATCCGATGCAGCTGAGGTAGGTAAGTTAATAAAAGGTAGGAAAATAAATCATTTGAAAATTGAAGTCGTCTCTTTTATCGTAAATATTTGTATGGAGATGACCATGCGGGTCAAATCCAAAAATGAAGTGATGCAAATAGATAAGTTGGTTTCTTTAATCTCTAAATCACAGCTTGTTCCCATTGGAATGACAATTAGTTGTTGAAAAATCGTCAACAAGGAAATTAAGCACAATACAATCCAACGTGTAACAAATCTTATCTTTATAAGATGTTTTGGGGATGAATGTATAATGTGCCTATAATTATAACCTAAAAAACAATTTTTTAAAGCCTTTTCAATATTTTTTTTTCAGGCTCTTTGGGTTTTGTTGCAAGTTGGTGTTCAAAGTGGAAATATCGAATGTTAAGGAGATAAAACAAAAATTACCTGTATTTGTATTACTGTTGTCAACTTAACAGAGCTTTAGGCTCCCTTAGCCAAATGCAATGTGAGCAATTGCCATCACTTGAATAGACAAAACGCGCAGACGTAGCAAAATTTTTTGTCTAGAACTTTGTTGTCATTTTTATTTCGAACACCCGTGAAGGTTAGCACTGCTGGTGGAGTTTTAATTCCCCAAGGTAAGCCATCTCCGGCACCAACACAGTGTTGGAGAACACATCAAAGCTTTAAATTATCCGTTTAAATTTCAAAATGATCTAAACCCTAAGGTTCTTCCTACCCCAGACATAGGTTGATCATCTTAGTAATAATTTGGTTCCCCAGTTTGGTATTTTTGGTCTCTTCATAATCATATAGTGTTTGGCATTTTCAATATTTTTGGTAGAGCGCCTCTGATGAGTCTTGAATGGACGAAACACGCGTCAGGCGTAGCAAAATTTATAATCTGGAACTTTGTTGTCATATTTGTTTTGAACACCCGTGAAGGTTAGCACTGCTGGTGGAGTTTTAATTCCCCGAGGTTAGCCAGCTCCGGCACCAACACTTTTGTGTTGGAGAACACATCAAAGCTTTAAATTATCCGTTTAAATTTCAAAATGATCTACACCCTAAGGTTCTTCCTACCCCAGACATAGGTTGATCATCTTAGTAATAATTTGGTTCCCCAGTTTGGTATTTTTGGTTTTATTGTTCTATGCTCTTCATAATCATATAGTGTTTGGCATTTTCAATATTTTTGGTAGAGCGCCTCTGATGAGTCTTGAATAGACGAAACGCGCGTCAGGCGTAGCAAAATTTATTATTTGGAACTTTGTTGTCATTTTTATTCGTCCGTCTTTTAATTTTTTCAAAAATCTTCTCTGAAACCGCTAGATTATTTTGCAAGTGTGTTCGTTAGAATTTCCTTTAAACATGACCGCCGTTGCTACAAATAGAACCTAAGGGTTAGTGAGTTGGTGCGTAACTCCCATACAACAATATTTAGGTTTTAAAGGCGATGGACATGAATAAGAAGATGTTGAAATGAACATGAGATGATGATGGTAAATATGAGGCTCCGATGAGAAACAAAGTAACAGTCATTTTGTAGACTATAGAAAAAATGGGAGAGATGCAGAGCGGTGAGAGAGTTAGTGTTATACGCCAATGCAACGCTATATAGGTTATTTACAGGCGATGAACATGAAATGATGATGATAAATAAAATATGGGGATGGAGTGGGAAACAAAGGAACAGTAAATTTGAAGAACCACAGGAAAGGGGGAGAGGTGAGTAGGGCGGAAAATTTAGCCTATGTAGTGCACTACTTGGCGGTCCACAAAGGGGTCTTTTACGTGCATGAAGCGTGGCACTCTCCACACACGTTGGCCCACAATGGTCAGCGATCAGGGTTTCCATATTATAGACCTGATAACCCTATTCAGCCACCTAAGATACACACTTGGTCGATCTGTAGGCTGAGCACTGACCCGACGTCAGAATCCCAAGACCCTTAATCGCCTCTTACGACAAGCTAAGCTCTGCTGTAGTCCTATCCGGGCCCGGCACGGGACACTTAAGCCTATGTAGTGCACTCCAACACGTTGGCCCACTATGGTCAGCGGTCAGGCTTGTCGTATTATGGACTTGACAAACCCCGCGGACGAGACCAACCCTATTCAGCCACCTACGGTACACACTTGGTCCCTCTGTGGGCAGAGCACTTACCCGATGTCCGAGTCTTAAGAGATCTCGCCTCTAAAAAGCTGGGCTTTTCCGCCACCCGGGCCCCGCACGGGACAAACATAGGGTAAAATTACCATAATAGTCTTATAACTCAATACAAATAACAGATAAAACAAATATGATGGATCTTACGCTCGTTTTAATCAAAAGCTCTTAAGTTTCAATTGAAATTGTACATATGATAATAAGATGATTTAAGGACCAGTTGGGCGACTTGCTCTCTTGAGAACCTCCAGCTAAACATAGCTGTTTATAACTCATTCCAAGGGATAGTGTTGATCTAATAGAAAACGTTCACATACATCTATGTCAAAAGATTGTCGAAAATTGTCCATGAAGATGATCTTACCACAGACTGGCTGGTGGTAGTAGTGTGACATTTCAAACTTTCACTTGCAATTTTAACCCATGCAGGGTCATGTGGCAATAGGTATACAGCAATGCCTATATTGTCGTACAGGGCGACTAAGGGTTTTGGGATTCTGACATTGAGTGCTTCGCCCTAGGTGGCTGAATAGAGTATCTATCGTCCGCAGGGTTGTCAGACCGTTACAGGACTGTTGACCAATATGTCTGTCGATTGTCACGTTTCATGCACGTAAAAGGTCCCTTTATGGACTGCCAATTAGTGCACCACATGAACTAAAATTGCCCGCCCTTTCCCATCTTTTGCAGTTCAGTTTTGTTTTTATGTACGGTTTATTTGGTTCTAACCCCACTCCCACACTTTTCATTTTATTCCATGTTCAGTTGATTACCCTTTTAATGTTCATCGCCCTTATGAAACCTTTAATGTGTCGCTAGGGCACAAAATCATTCATTCATTCATTCATCGGTTTCCATACCAATCTCCATATTTCTCATCATCGGTAATTCATTATTTTTTGTCTGGAACTTTGTTGTCATATTTGTTTTGAACACCCGTGAAGGTTAGCACTGCTGGTGGAGTTTTAATTCCCCGAGGTTAGCCAGCTCCGACACCAACACTTTTGTGTTGGAGAACACATCAAAGCTTTAAATTATCCGTTTAAATTTCAAAATGATCTACACCCTAAGGTTCTTCCTACCCCAGACATAGGTTGATCATCTTAGTAATAATTTGGTTCCCCAGTTTGGTATTTTTGGTTTTATTGTTCTATGCTCTTCATAATCATATAGTGTTTGGCATTTTCAATATTTTTGGTAGAGCGCCTCTGATGAGTCTTGAATAGACGAAACGCGCGTCAGGCGTAGCAAAATTTATTATTTGGAACTTTGTTGTCATTTTTATTTTGCCGTCTTTTAATTTTTTCAAAAATCTTCTCTGAAACCGCTAGATTATTTTGCAAGTGTGTTCGTTAGAATTTCCTTTATACATGACCGCCGTTGCTACAAATAGAACCTAAGGGTTAGTGAGTTGGTGCTTTACGCCCATACAACAATATTTAGGTTTTAAAGGCGATGGACATGAATAAGATGTTGAAATGAACATGAGATGATGATGGTAAATATGAGGCTCCGATGAGAAACAAAGTAACAGTCATTTTGTAGACCTTAGAAAAAATGGGAGAGATGCAGAGCGGTGAGAGAGTTGGTGTTATACGCCAATGCAACGCTATATAGGTTATTTACAGGCGATGAACATGAAATGATAATGATAAATAAAATATGGGGATGGAGTGGGAAACAAAGGAACAGTAAATTTGAAGAACCACAGGAAAGGGGGAGAGGTGAGTAGGGCGGAAAATTTAGCCTATGTAGTGCACTACTTGGCGGTCCACAAAGGGGTCTTTTACGTGCATGAAGCGTGGCACTCTCCACACACGTTGGCCCACAATGGTCAGCGATCAGGGTTTCCATATTATAGACCTGATAACCCTATTCAGCCACCTAAGATACACACTTGGTCGATCTGTAGGCTGAGCACTGACCCGACGTCAGAAACCCAAGACCCTTAATCGCCTCTTACGACAAGCTAAGCTCTGCTGTAGTCCTATCCGGGCCCGGCACGGGACACTTAAGCCTATGTAGTGCACTCCAACACGTTGGCCCACTATGGTCAGCGGTCAGGCTTGTCGTATTATGGACTTGACAAACCCCGCGGACGAGACCAACCCTATTCAGCCACCTACGGTACACACTTGGTCCCTCTGTGGGCAGAGCACTTACCCGATGTCCGAGTCTTAAGAGATCTCGCCTCTAAAAAGCTGGGCTTTTCCGCCACCCGGGCCCCGCACGGGACAAACATAGGGTAAAATTACCGTAATAGTCTTATAACTCAATACAAATAACAGATAAAACAAATATGATGGATCTTACGCTCGTTTTAATCAAAAGCTCTTAAGTTTCAATTGAAATTGTACATATGATAATAAGATGATTTAAGGACCAGTTGGGCGACTTGCGCTCTTGAGAACCTCCAGCTAAACATAGCTGTTTATAACTCATTCCAAGGGATAGTGTTGATCTAATAGAAAACGTTCACATACATCTATGTCAAAAGATTGTCGAAAATTGTCCATGAAGATGATCTTACCACAGGCTGGCTGGTGGTAGTAGTGTGACATTTCAAACTTTCACTTGCAATTTTAACCCATGCAGGGTCATGTGGCAATAGGTATACAGCAATGCCTATATTGTCGTACAGGGCGACTAAGGGTTTTGGGATTCTGACATTGAGTGCTTCGCCCTAGGTGGCTGAATAGAGTATCTATCGTCCGCAGGGTTGTCAGACCGTTACAGGACTGTTGACCAATATGTCTGTCGATTGTCACGTTTCATGCACGTAAAAGGTCCCTTTATGGACTGCCAATTAGTGCACCACATGAACTAAAATTGCCCGCCCTTTCCCATCTTTTGCAGTTCAGTTTTGTTTTTATGTACGGTTTATTTGGTTCTAACCCCACTCCCACACTTTTCATTTTATTCCATGTTCAGTTGATTACCCTTTTAATGTTCATCGCCCTTATGAAACCTTTAATGTGTCGCTAGGGCACAAAATCATTCATTCATTCATTCATCGGTTTCCATACCAATCTCCATATTTCTCATCATCGGTAATTCATTAATTTTTTGTCTGGAACTTTGTTGTCATATTTGTTTTGAACACCCGTGAAGGTTAGCACTGCTGGTGGAGTTTTAATTCCCCGAGGTTAGCCAGCTCCGGCACCAACACTTTTGTGTTGGAGAACACATCAAAGCTTTAAATTATCCGTTTAAATTTCAAAATGATCTACACCCTAAGGTTCTTCCTACCCCAGACATAGGTTGATCATCTTAGTAATAATTTGGTTCCCCAGTTTGGTATTTTTGGTTTTATTGTTCTATGCTCTTCATAATCATATAGTGTTTGGCATTTTCAATATTTTTGGTAGAGCGCCTCTGATGAGTCTTGAATAGACGAAACGCGCGTCAGGCGTAGCAAAATTTATTATTTGGAACTTTGTTGTCATTTTTATTCGTCCGTCTTTTAATTTTTTCAAAAATCTTCTCTGAAACCGCTAGATTATTTTGCAAGTGTGTTCGTTAGAATTTCCTTTATACATGACCGCCGTTGCTACAAATAGAACCTAAGGGTTAGTGAGTTGGTGCTTTACGCCCATACAACAATATTTAGGTTTTAAAGGCGATGGACATGAATAAGATGTTGAAATGAACATGAGATGATGATGGTAAATATGAGGCTCCGATGAGAAACAAAGTAACAGTCATTTTGTAGACCATAGAAAAAATGGGAGAGATGCAGAGCGGTGAGAGAGTTGGTGTTATACGCCAATGCAACGCTATATAGGTTTTTTACAGGCGATGAACATGAAATGATGATGATAAATAAAATATGGGGATGGAGTGGGAAACAAAGGAACAGTAAATTTGAAGAACCACAGGAAAGGGGGAGAGGTGAGTAGGGCGGAAAATTTAGCCTATGTAGTGCACTACTTGGCGGTCCACAAAGGGGTCTTTTACGTGCATGAAGCGTGGCACTCTCCACACACGTTGGCCCACAATGGTCAGCGATCAGGGTTTCCATATTATAGACCTGATAACCCTATTCAGCCACCTAAGATACACACTTGGTCGATCTGTAGGCTGAGCACTGACCCGACGTCAGAATCCCAAGACCCTTAATCGCCTCTTACGACAAGCTAAGCTCTGCTGTAGTCCTATCCGGGCCCGGCACGGGACACTTAAGCCTATGTAGTGCACTCCAACACGTTGGCCCACTATGGTCAGCGGTCAGGCTTGTCGTATTACGGACTTGACAAACCCCGCGGACGAGACCAACCCTATTCAGCCACCTACGGTACACACTTGGTCCCTCTGTGGGCAGAGCACTTACCCGATGTCCGAGTCTTAAGAGATCTCGCCTCTAAAAAGCTGGGCTTTTCCGCCACCCGGGCCCCGCACGGGACAAACATAGGGTAAAATTACCGTAATAGTCTTATAACTCAATACAAATAACAGATAAAACAAATATGATGGATCTTACGCTCGTTTTAATCAAAAGCTCTTAAGTTTCAATTGAAATTGTACATATGATAATAAGATGATTTAAGGACCAGTTGGGCGACTTGCGCTCTTGAGAACCTCCAGCTAAACATAGCTGTTTATAACTCATTCCAAGGGATAGTGTTGATCTAATAGAAAACGTTCACATACATCTATGTCAAAAGATTGTCGAAAATTGTCCATGAAGATGATCTTACCACAGGCTGGCTGGTGGTAGTAGTGTTACATTTCAAACTTTCACTTGCAATTTTAACCCATGCAGGGTCATGTGGCAATAGGTATACAGCAATGCCTATATTGTCGTACAGGGCGACTAAGGGTTTTGGGATTCTGACATTGAGTGCTTCGCCCTAGGTGGCTGAATAGAGTATCTATCGTCCGCAGGGTTGTCAGACCGTTACAGGACTGTTGACCAATATGTCTGTCGATTGTCACGTTTCATGCACGTAAAAGGTCCCTTTATGGACTGCCAATTAGTGCACCACATGAACTAAAATTGCCCGCCCTTTCCCATCTTTTGCAGTTCAGTTTTGTTTTTATGTACGGTTTATTTGGTTCTAACCCCACTCCCACACTTTTCATTTTATTCCATGTTCAGTTGATTACCCTTTTAATGTTCATCGCCCTTATGAAACCTTTAATGTGTCGCTAGGGCACAAAATCATTCATTCATTCATTCATCGGTTTCCATACCAATCTCCATATTTCTCATCATCGGTAATTCATGTTCATTTAATCATCCTTTTTATTTCCATCGGCCAAGCGTTATCTTTTTACTGTTGCTTGTGCGTTAAACTCACAAACTGTTGACTGTTGTATTTGTTCGCGATCACACATAGTTGTTGTTTAGTACTTCAAAAGGAATCAGAACCAATAACCCTTTTTTATGTCGCCTGCAACGTGTTGCAGAAACGACATATAGGGGTTACTTTGGCACCACCCGTTGTCTTGCGTCGTCGTCATGCTGCGTCAAAAAAAATTCCGTCGCAGTTTTCCGGGCATATTCATGTCACAACCTTTTGATATTTGGTATGAAGCTTCCTCCTATGGTACTATATGTAAAGCGAATTTATGCCCGCAACTCATCTACTTTCTGTTTACCGAATATTTTAAGACGCAAGCGACATACGTCTTCCATGGGAGACCGCCATTATAGTTTATTTAATCAGTTTTACGGGTCTTATTGGCAAAAGAATTGCTCCGCAGTACTCAGTGGAAACCTTATGAAAAGTTTGCAAAACTGTGCTGGGTTACCTGACGTTAGCCGTTCTTTTTTTCAGAGCGACTAAGATGTGTGTTCAAGCTTGTTAAATGCGGTAACCATGCCATCTTTCATGTTGGAATAGTCAGCCCATATTAGGACACTCTTGTCATGTTCATCCTTCTAATAAAGTCGAATAAGCGATGAGATAAGCTACTTGCTTATTTATAGTATCGTCATTGTTATTGGTCTGCGTCTGTGCCCATCTGTTACACCTTTTAAAATCCTCTGAAACCATATATAAAACGGAATTTGCTTAAATTTGTAGGAATGTTTGACAACATATGATTTTGATCACAATGGTTTTTTTTTTAAATTAGACAAAAGTACACGGTTTCGTGCGGGGCCTGGGTGGCGAATAGGCCCGCAGCAGAGCCTAGTTTGTCGTAAAAGTCGACTAATGGTCTTGGGATTCTGACGTCGGGTCGGTGCTTAGCCCACAGAGCGACCAAGTGTGTACCGTAGGTGGCTGAATAGGGTGGTCCTCTTCCGCGCGGGTTGTCGGGTCTATAATACGGAAAATCTGACCGCTGACCATAGTGGGCCAACGTGTGTGGAGCGTTCCACGCTTCATGCACGTAAAAGACCCCTTTGTGGACCGCCAATTAGTGCACCACGGGCTAAATTTTCCGCCCTACCCACCTCTCCCTTTTTCCTGTGGTTCTTCAAAATTTACCGGTCCATTGTGTCCCACCCCACCCCATTTTTCATTTATCATCATCATTTCATGTTCATTTTATCGCCCTTTTCATGTTCATCGCCTGTAAATAACCTATATAGCGTTGCACGGGCGTAAAATACCAACTCACTCAATAGTACACAAGTTTTATAGGCATCAAAGGAATACTGTTGGCGCAACTCCTTTGAGATCGAAAAGTAAATTTAACTAAAATTTGTAATAGACAATAGAGTAACGTGGAATAAGCGTACGCGACACAACCAACATAAAGAAACGGCAATTCAAAAAATCACAACGGAAAACAGTCAGCAGTCTTCAACATGACCGGAGGTCGATGCGCTCGATGTCTTGCATCGTCTTGTCCAAGATTAAAAATCTTAAACATAAGATCCAAAACTAATCCCTAAATGTCCCGTGCGGGGCTCGGGAGGCGAATAGGCCCGCAGCAGCGCTAAGCTTGTCGGTAAAAGTCCACTAACGAGCGCTCAGAAACCTGACATCGGGGTCAGGCCGCTTTGCCCACAAAGCGACTGGGATGTGTGCCCCAGGTGGTTGAATGGGGCAGCCCTGACATCGAGAGATGCGGGGGTCGTCAGGCGATAATGCGGAAAACCTGACCGCAAACCATAGTGGTGCACCGTGTTGGGAAAAATGTCACGTTCCTTGCACGTAAAAGAACCCTGCTGCAGGTCTCGGTAAGAGTAGGACCCGTAGGATCCCCATGCAGTAGGCAAAATTTCCCGTCCCTACCCATCACTCCTTTTTTCAGTGGCAGTCAAAACTATCCTACCCGATTGGCCTTGTGTCCCCATTTTTCCACTTCATCATCATTTCATGTTCATTGTATCACCATTTTCATGTTCATCTCCCGGATATAGCCGAAATCGTGCTGCTTGGGAGTAAAGCAAAAACTAACTAATCCCCAAATGATCAACGAAACATCCATTTCTGGACATAGAACAATAAAGACCAATAGACAGATAAATGACAGGGACAAACAAAAGCTTTGACAAGGATTCCTGGCTTAGGACAGGCACAAATAAAATGTGGCGAGCCCAAACTAGCCTTCTAGGCCCAACCTTATCCCTATTGATAATCTTGTACAAAGCACAAAATTAACACACTCCCTAGATTGTTTGTCAAATGGCAACACCTTTTTGATTCGATAGATATAAGAATAGGACTTTGTTGGTCAAAGAAACATGTGGATGCAGCTCCTCTTAAACTGCCTCCCGTTTCGAAGAAGAGGGGTTAGATTGGTTTACCTCTGTCCGTTTGTCGGTCCGCAATACAACTTTCGTAACAGTTTTCTTAACAACTAATGATCACTGAGACTTGAAATTTGGTTTATGTCTTTTTTATGAAGTCCTCTATCGCGAGTATTGAAATTATGTCTATTGGATGTCTACTGCCTGTTTACCGACTTAGTCAATTTTCAACATAACTAGTTGATTGTTGAATATTTTTGTAAGAGCTTTCTCAGCAACTACATATCACAGTGACTTTAAATTTAGTATAAGGCTTTCTTATGAGGTTCTTTATCGCGAATATCAAAATTCTGTCGGATATCAACTTCCTGTTTTAAATTTTCAAAATAACAAGTCAATTGTTGAAAATTTTCGTAACAACTCTCAAAGCAACTACATATCACAGTGACTTGAAATTTGGTTTATGACTTCCTTATGAAGCCCTTTATCGCGGGTATCGATATTAGGTTTGTCGGATATCTACTTGCTGTTAAGCGACATAGTAAATTTTGGGAGTAGCTAGGGTATACTTAGTGAGCAGTAGCTCGGAGATTCCTTGTTTATTCTAATTTTGTAGGATTGTGTATTCTTCCAATTTGCATTACTTTTAAGGAGGTACACACTGTAAAATTGATTTCAGGAAAATTTTTGTTGCATTAAACTTTTTGTACACACGATGATTTTTTTTTTTTTTTTTTTTTTTTTGATTATTTTCATGTTACTCTTTTCGACCTACCCAATTAACATTTGACCTGTAAATACTTCGTTTGTTGCAACTTTTTCATGAAACTTTTAAAAAGTTGCAATGGAACTCAACATTTCCATGTTAACACGATGAGTGAATGCGACGGAGAACATAGTCATGTGATACATTTAATTATAACATTTTATATTAATGCTTCTAATTCAAGACTTAATTGTCATTATCAAAACAATTTTTAATTGAAATGCATGCATGCGCGTTATATTTTATTATTTGGTTATTTTGTTTAAGTCATAATAAATATTTTCTAATTTTTAAATTTATCATTTTTGGTATTAATATTTTGCTGTGTTTCTTAAAAATTATCAAAACAATTATTAATTAAAATGCATGTGCGTTATATTCTTTAATTTGACCATTTTGTCTAAGTCATAGTGAATGTGACATAAATGGGGAAATTTGTCATTTTTGGTCTTAATATTTTGCTGTGTTTCTTGAAAATTATCAAAACAATTATTAATTAAAATGCATGTGCGTTATATTCTTTAATTTGACCATTCTGTCTAAGTCATAGTAAATGTGACATAAATGGGGAAATTTGTCATTTTTGCTGTGTATCTTATAAATACTTTTTTATTTAACGGCTTTTATCGCTTTTAATAGATACAAAGTTGCAACTTGTACACATGTATAAATAAATATTGTTTGGTTTTTTTTATAATGCATAAAATAAATAATTCAATTATTTAAAGTTTGAAAAGCAAATTTAGAAAGTAAAGGCCAATGAATGAAAAAAGATAAAACAGCAACCAAAAGGTTTAACATGTTTTTTATAATAAAATTAAACTTAATAGTTTTTTATAATAAAATCAAACTTCATAGTGTTTTTTTTTTTTTTTTTTGTCTTTTAATTTTAAGTTTATGACTGATAATCATTTCATTGATAATAAATTTACATTTCGCTTTTATAACGTTAGTGGCATTTAATAACCATCAGAGAACATTACCTGAGCTGACCTCTGGTCATTCAGCGGTCAGCGATGATCGATAACGAGGCCGTTAATAGCCGTCTGGTCAGATGTTATTTAAGGACACTGGTTCACCTGAAATGAACTCTATTGTATTTACCTGAATGTTGTGGTAGAAAATCATATTGTGCAAGATTAAATCACAGGGTTTATTTCCCTTTACACGGTTTGTTATCAAATAATTATAAACAATGAAAGCTCGGTGTCCATTTTTTTTATTTATAGTTTAATTACATTTCTAACTTATAAATGTTTAATTTAATAGCTGGACTATGTGTGTTATCGGTTCTATCAGTTTTGATCATTGAGAAGTAAGCTGGTTGTCATTAACTTCTAATCAACTTCGGTCATTGCTCAGTAAGTTACTGACCGTTATACTAGGATATGTATCAAATAGGTATTTAGTTTATTTATAAGTTGTGTGTATGTTGTTTCCACTTAACTAGTGCCAAAAAATGCCATAGAGTGTAAGTGTTATGCACAATATATTGGCGAATACACATGCGGAAATGATGGTCACACTGCAGATGTAAAATCACGTAATATTGCGCAAACCTTTTACCCCTTTTTGATGTAATAGACTGTGCCGGTCGGCGGGGTCATTTGCTTGTAACATTACGGGCCACCACGCATCAGTTGACCGCACGATTACAAGGCGTTTTGACGACAAATTTTACTTTTCAAAAATCAAACATGATACTTTATATTGATTATTGATAGAAAACACAAACATATATATTTGGTCAGGAGTCAGTGACTTTCACGCAATGAGAACGACCACATCAAATGAACTGGACCTGTGATGGCGAGAAGAGAGACATGTGCTTAGTGTTTTTCTTTTTTAAATTGAAACTAAGTGAACGCTGAAGTATTTGAAGAAAGAAGATATTGGTGTATGTATCATAAACTTGGAAACCGGCGTCCACTATAAGAGGTCTTTGTAAAGTGTTGAACAATTGACACTTGAAGATCAAAACAGTGAATTCCTGCCAGTGGTCAGTGGTCATTCAAACATAGCGGTCAGTGGCTTAAGTGACCCCAAGAGGTTACAGAACTTTACTTATGAAGTAACTTGGGTATGGAAGATAAGTAAAAGGACAGGTGAAGAAGACACATATTACATGAATATCCGCCATCTTTGTTGATATTCTTTGTCCAGATGTAGTGTAAGCAGTGGAGAGTTGGTTTTAATGAGCATATCAACATGTCCAGGAGAAAACAGGGGCGACCACAACAAAGACGGACCCTAGATTCTCGTGAGTACAGACAATTGTCTTTTCATTTTAATTGTAATATAATCTGGTAATTTTATTTTTCTAGTCACGCTGGACTGTGTCAACTATATTTTGTTGACCAACAGGGACAGGGTTACGTATTCGTTGTGTATTATGGTGTAACTGTTGTACAATACACGTTATGTTAATACACAATTTGTTAACTATTTTGTCATCTTGGTAGACAAATTGCTAATTACTTGAGAGTGATGATGTATATTAACAAGCACCTGTTATCGGGATTAGGTAGTTTTTTAAGATTTTGATATTTTATTGCATGCTAATTTCTACTTTACATGGTATTGAATCATTGATTTTGGGTTTTTTTAAAGAGAGATGTTTTTATTATGAATGTATTTAAAAGTAAGTATTGAGACAAGATATATGTTTAATATATAAATAGAAAAAGATATTTGAAGGTTTAATACAAATCATGATTATTTGATAAAACTTATTTTCATTTATTAGTTTTTAGTCATTTTCCTTTCTCAGTCATCATTTTCATTCCTTTTTAAACCTGTTTGCATTGTAATGTCTTACCATTTTGACTTAATGGTCATTCAGCTTGATTATGTAATAAAGGATGTGGGCAGTATATTTGAATGAGTCACTTTTTTTCTTGAAATGGTATGAATAGATTTGAATAAAAGTGAAGTAATTTATGTTTTGATATCATAAAATTCACTCATACCAGGTTAGATCATGTTTCTAAAAAAGACAAACACAAAACATCATCCATCGATCATATTTTATTATTTTCACATTAGATAAATTACTTTTCACTGCCATTTAAAATTTGATTTTGACAATATTAGGTGTTTAAATTACATTTTCAATGCATATTGTGCAGTAGAGTGTGCAGGCACATTTATATTCAATAACCTTTATTTAAGAAAGCATTTGGACGCGTAGCTTTTTTCAACATATAAAATTGAATTTTGAGGTTCCTTTTTGTACCCCTTAAACAGTGTACAGTTGCATTATGCATTGATTGGTCATTGTTAGATAACATGTCAGTGGTGTAACAAGGATTTTAACCCAGGTTAAAAAAATGTACTAAATCTGATAGGGAAGTTCTGTATGATGTAATTTTGTCTTTTATCAAGGATAAGATGTTGGTCTGGAATTGTGTTTTAAAGAAAGTGTTAAGATAGAACAACCCCTATAAAAGCAGATAAATTTTATCTTGTAGTTTATAAAGTTTACTTAGTTTGTCACTTCCATGAATGCATGTATTTATGATTTAGAGAATACAGTTTACTCCATTTTTGTCAGAATATTAGGAAAAGAGTATGAAACAATCTGAATACGTGGACATGTTATGTTTTTTACATTAGAAGTCAGCAGGGGTAACATATATTATGTTCCTCGACTTATGCTTGTGCTATTTTTAATATTGTCTGACTGCATAACACATTACAACTTGTGTTTACTCCTTATCCATTGGTTGATGCCCCAGATACACAAATATAATGAAACCGATTTTCTCATTACTACCAGACTATTTTATGTATTGATTTTAATTTTGTATATTAAAAAAAAACATATGTAATGATAACGCTTATTAGATTGATATCTAAAAATAATGATATTTTATTTTATTAATGAAGTCGGGGTTTTATTTTTTCCCTTTAAAATTGCCTTATAGCTTGGCTTTAGCTTTATATTAACAACATAGAATAAGCTTCTGCGATAAAAATGATGTTCCTCTGTTCAATACTTCTGCTTCTTTAAGAAAAATTTGGCACAATTTAGTGTGCCTCAAACATGCATTTTAAGTCTTTAATTTGTTATATTTGTTGTCTACTATCATACTTTTTTTTATTTTTGACCAATTTGTAATGTTTTAATAGGAAAATTCAGTATGTCCAAATATAATAATAGAGTTTAGTAGACTGTATACAAATGTACATTAACTTTTATATACTTTTACTAAAAATGTCATTGCTGGTCAAACATGCAATGTTTTAATTATTATTTTAACTCTTCTAAGGAAATGACTTTAACAATTTGTTTACATCATTTTTTTTTCAAAAATGCTATATTTTTTTATTTTCGAATAGCAAGATAAAACCTATACATAACTTTAAACATTGGAACATTTCATAGTTGTAAAGCAGCATGGTTGTATGCCTTCCTGTTTTGTTCAGTTGTTTTGCTTACTAGTACATGTAATTTGCTTTATTGATATATACTTCCACCCTAAATTTCTAAAATTAAACCCAACTTGGAAAGCACAAATAACTTATATGATAATTTGACACAATTCCAAATGCTTTTTGAAATTTTAGCTCCATTCAGCTTGGATTTATATGTTTAAAGAAGTGGTGCTTCGGAAAGGTAAGCAGTTCCTACTAGTTGCAACACATAATAGTTTCGGGAATGTTTTGTTATGTGGACTGGTACAAAAGGGATAAAATAAATTTCAATTTTAAAAGCGTTAGTAAGCTTATAAACTGGCTTAAAATCCTTCCCTTGCATGAATCAGATATCTTTTATTCTTTTTAAATTCATTTTCCATTTCTGTAATGTTCTTATCTTGAAAAATAAGTTGGGTTTTTTTTTCAGTTGAAGTTTGTCCATATTTGTTTATGAAGTTGTTGTTTTTTCCCTGAAAATTCTTTAATTTTCAGCTGTAATCAATGTCTTGAAGAAAAATTTAAAAAGCAGCATAAATTCTTATGAATAGTACAAATATAATATGACTGCCTTTAATGTACTTTAAAAGTATATTGACACTCAAAACGTCATGACAATGATTTGTTTGCATTATAAAATGTTCCTCTGTCTTTGGGCTCTAATCATGAATATCGAAGTGATGCTTTTCAGTCAGGGGACTATAAAATATTTTTTACGTACTTACTATCATAATATGTTCAACATTTTCTCTCAAAGAATTAAAGGAATTTTAAATATCACCTTTTGTAAAGCATTTTGTCCTGTTAACTAATTTTTAGAAGTCTTGTACATACAACTTGTGTACAAGAAAGACTATTATTGCATGAAAACCTACATATGAGTGAATTATTTTTACTATTATGTGCTTTTCTTTCAAGACTTAAATCATGACGCGTTGAAATATTCTGGCTGAAATTGTTTTTGTTGGACATTCGACACGAATAATAATAATAATCTTAAATTTGTTTTGTTATAACTTGATTAAAACCTTATCTACGAACCATGCATTAAGATGGGTAAATCACACTTTTTCATGTCCTGACAATACATGTTTAATTGATATTACAGGAATTACTCCTCCCTTCAAAATGAATGTCTTTTTTTTTTCTTATTTTCAAGTTGTGTAAAAGAGTTGGTGGTTGGCTAATAGGCCACAAGTAGCATTAAGCATTTGTCGGAAAATGCCAATTAAGGGCGCCCAGTACCCTGATCACGAGTTGGGTGGTTTGCAACACCATGACTGCCAGTGACAGTCGAAATTTCCCGATTGATCATTTCTCTAATTCTCTTTGTCATCGCCATTTCATTTTCGTTTTATTTCCAGTGGCAGTCAAAGTATCACCCCTTTCATCTTTATCACCCGGATAAAGTCGAAACCGTGCTGCTTAGAAGTAATGCAATAACTTACTAACTAAATGACCCCTTCCATGTTTATATCCTTGATATAGTAGTATTCACACTGCTTGGGAGTAAACAATAATAAAAATCTGAAGTAGAAAAAAAAAACATTTTTGCCGGTCGTGGACAGGTTTCAGATTAGCACTATGATTAACTTTGAGCTCCAACATGCAGATTAAGAAAAAAGTTTTGGGAATGATATTTTCATTTCAAAAACATGTAGAAGATTTTTATTAACTCTTGTATAATTTATACTTTTATTAATTTGTGTTTGATATTATAATTTCTGCCTTTTTAAAGACATTCGAAGCAGTGTGATTTAGTGTTCTTAAGGTCTGCAAAAGCTGTAACTTTAATATAATTTTAACACTAAACATTGTCCATTTCACACTTTTTTGTTTTCCTTTCATCATTATTTTGTAGAGAAAAAACTTACCGAAAAATGAAAGAGACCTACTTTATTTTTTTTCTAATAATTTACTGTAGTTATAACCTCTTACTGTTGGTCAATAAGCAAAGATTTTATACAAAGGTTTGGCTATAAAAGTAAAAATGTGCTGACAGTTTTGGGTTTTTTTTTTTCATGGCGTTAGATTATTGTTGCTGCACAATTATTAAAAGAATTGTTATTATTTTTTTTAATCCCAAGTACCTCTAACTTTGCAATGTTGGGGTGATAAACATGAAAAGGGAGATAAATGGAAAAAAATATTGAGGTGGCCAAGACAATTAAGATCTGCGTTCTGCAGAGAATTCAAACCTCATATCGGAAACTGCAGTAGAGTTCTTGGCTGTTCAAAATTGGCATTATTTGCTCATTCGGTGCATCATAGTCTCTTATGCTCTAATGGGGTTCCAGAACAGCCGCATCGAATTTAAGCGCTAAGTTTGAGAGCGTTTTGGTCCGCTGTTTGAGTTGCTGCTGATATAATATAAATACTTTGATTTTGAATTCGTGATAATACCTAAGAGTATTAACATTTTAATAAAAAAAAATCTTTAATTTTATATAATGTTGATCCTTAACTTCAGAGTAAAGTTTATGATCAAATTAGTAAGAGACAACTTATATTATGGTACTTTAAAAAAAAATACGCAAGTGATTGCATTTCAATGCTTCCCTGACTATCTAAATCATCGGTCTCAATCAAACTCAAGTCTTGAGAAGTCTAACCGTAAAATTTCGACTTGCTCCATCACGGGTAATGGGACCTCTTTGTATAGCTCCGCCTAATCAGCAAGAACAGATTCCAAGCCCCCCGCCCATTGAGAGGGGAAAATCTTATTCGGCTCGTTAAACAGGAAGTAGATGAGCGACAGATCTGAAAACGCATCCCACCATATGGTTGAATTGAGCACACACTTCTGTGAGCAAAGAGCCTGACCGGACGTCTGGTAGCTTGAGTTAACATAAGTTTCGACGCAAGGCCATGTAAATGATTGTATACGTGCACTGTTGAGTGATCATGTTGTGTTGTTATCTTTTGTATCAACTGTTTTTGTCTTTGTCTTTTGGACATCCGACATTTGAACTCCCCATTAGTACTTCTTTGCTTCTTTTTATGAAAAAATAATGAGACAACTCATAAAATAAGACGGGATGAAGCTAAACATCGAATTTAAACCGTGAATTTGAAGAAACTGGATAGTATTTTATTCCGCTTTTTAAAATTTCTTGTGAAATATTAAAACAGTTGAGATTATGTAAGACTACTCTTTCCTCTTATGAAGCATATTGTTTGGTGTTAATGTCACAAAACCTTGGAATGTGCACTAAATCAATTTATTCGTTCAAACATTTAAATGTCTTGAATTAAAACTTCAAAAGGTCACAGTCCCCTTTTATAGAATTTTCGAAAGTAAATAAAGAAACAGGACGTCAAAAAAAACCTAACAATACATAAGTGACCCTGTTTTGTTCTTGGGACAACGAAAGATTTTAATCAAAAATAACCTGAGTTATTGAATCCTGCAATTGGTTGTTCTATATTTTCAAAAGCTTAAAATTGTCCGGTCTGGCGAATTTAAATGCGATTAAATAGAAGATATGTTTGGACTTATTGTCCCAATACCAAAAGTGTCAGTTTATATTGAAATATTGCCAAGTCTGAGTCCACACAAAGACTGAATGCACACCCATTATGCACTGTGCAAATACAAAATTCACCTAAAGATGGACAGTTTTATATACATTATTTACGTGTACAATAAAGTTAGGTTGTACCCCAAAAAATCAATTGAGTTCCATTGTTAGCGGTTCGATTTAAAGCGATTTTAATCTTGTTTGCTTGGACTTGACTTTATTTCATCAATCAGTAGAATCAAGTTAAAATTACTTTTTGCATTTAATTCCACTACTTTTTCCCTTTCCTTTTCCGAGACATGCCACTACATTTTGTTTTTACTGAAACAATTTTTAAAAAAAATAGTTATCAAAGAACAATAAATAAATTTTCAAAATAACAAACGGCGAACGGGATAAAATTAGTTACACATCGTCGAAATGAAACGTTACAATGCTTATCGGCCCTTTTCATAAGACATTCATTGGACTGTGTTATAAGTACCGTGTCCTGTGTGGGTTTAGACAATTCAATTTGTTCACTTTGTTGTTTCAAAATTATACTGATTCTGGCTGAAATGTTGCTGACTGGACGTTAAACAAACAGCTATCAATCAATCTTTAAAAAAAATAGTCGTTTTACCAAGAGTTAAACAGCAGAACTTCACTGTGAGACACGAAAAGAAAGTCATCGCTTGTTTACTTACAACAGTCAAACAAATTCCCATACCCATTTCTCATAACAACAAGGAACCATTTGCGCGGCTAACAATCTGAGTATCGTTCTGATTACAGAAAGAAACACCTTTAAAAAGAAGCAAATAGAGCTTTTCGAATGTCCAAAAGGCAAAGACATTAACAAAACGACGAAACAGTGAGAAAACATACATTAAAGAACTTTAGTACAATTGGCAACACCGAAACGAGTAAACTCCGTTCGGAGGGGTGAACTGTTCCTGTTTCTTGCAAAACATTCGAAGTTTGTTTATTTGTTTGTTATATAGAACATAATCTATTTAACTATTACAAACAGTTGTCTAAGTTATATATGATATGAATACTTCTAAGAGCAACCTCGTGAAATTTTTGAAACAATAATGATTAATAATACAAAGACATGTATTACAGGAAATAAAAATTACAACAAAGTCCTTGTATGATGTTATGAGAAGTGGGTTTCTGCATGAGTTTGTTTGAATGTTGTATGTGAATGAGCAGTTGACTTTCTTTTCGTGTCTCACAGTGAAGTTCTGCTGAATAACTTTTGGTAATGGCATTCTATGAAGGTATACTGGGTTAATCTATCGAATCTAAACAGAGAAAGAAACACTCTCACATTAACATTGCCTGGTTATTTCATGTAAGACATAAAATAATATTTCAATTAAGCAAAAGTAAAAAAAAAATCATTGTCCGTCGTTGGCATTGTCCTTTACAAAAACATCAAGGAGGAAGTAACGTTCTCTATAACAATAAAATACTTGTCTCTCTTGTGAAGTGGTGTTGCATCTCTTACTCGCTGTTACATGTAAAAAATGTAAAAATCAAGTTTAATATTCTGACTTTTTAAAAGATTGTAATACTATTTCCGTCTATAAGTTAAAAAATCAATCGGTACATAAAATGTAACATATCGTCCTTACATTATATGTATGCATAAATAAGTGACATGTTTTATGTTAAATAAGAGGTTTCAACGTCCACCAGTCCGAACAAATGTAATTCAATTCTTTATATTTATTTGAATTCATTTGAATTTAACTTGAAAGTCTTTGAATAATTTTACATAGCTGTTGGGAAGTTAGTTGTCTAACTTTTAAAACAGGTGTTCCCAAAATAATAGATACTTCACAAAATGGACCTTAAATGAATAAATTACGTAGTCTTTTCATATGAAAATAGAGAAATAAGAATAGATGTTGGATCCCTGATACAAAACTTGAACTTTTTCCCTAACTTTGGCAACTCTTTTTATGTCAAATTTAAATTATATTTCAGCATCAAGTATCTTAATATTATAAGGAAACTGTTCGTGTTGTCAGCCTCTCGAGCCCGGGGTTATTTCCAACCATTTTGGCTACTTATAATTATGAATATGGCTTAATTCATGGACCTTTTTTAACCAGGGAAAAGAAACACAACATACGCGTGTATTCACATAACTTCTAATTTTGACCATCAATATGGCAGGTATATAAGGGTTTTCGCATATATTTGATCCCTTGATTTTTTTTTCTAAACTTCACAAATTGCCTGTTATTATATTTTGGCTTTCAAAGACGCTTAAAAAACTAGATGGGGCGATGCAAACGGAATATTTCAATAGTAAGTTATATTAATGTAAACTGTTTCTTGAACTGTGACTGGTTCTCTCAAGTAACTGAATAGTCTACCCATATAAATAGAATCACATACTAAACCATTTAAAGCTGTTCTTTTCATCCGATTCTAGGTCCATCGTGGCTATGTAAGCGAAACATTTTCCACTTGATCGAGTACCCTCTCTGCTCTAATAAATAAAAGCTAATGCTTAATATAATGAATAAGAAGCAATGGAGTACTAATGGGGCAGTGTCAGTGTATTCATATTTTATGTCGTTAACTCTTGGTTCATATGTGACCAAAGGAATAAAAATTGAAAACAAAGGTTATAACAAAATTACCAAACTTGGAGGATCAATTTCAATGTCCAAGAGAAAAGACAAAACATGGATGACATACCGAAAAATATTGAATACCACAATGGGCATGTCAAAAGAATTAAAAGATTCAATCGGGTTCTATGGCGAAGCCCCTCTTCCATTGCGATCTTATGGTGAATGAAAGAAAATAAAACAAGGATAACAACAAGGAACTTGTTGTATAATTTTGTGCCCATTTTAATATGACATACGTAACCTGATAAGTGGTACTGTGCTGGAAAGCAATATTTCCTGTGAAAACCTTTTATCTTGGCGATGGTCTTCTGTTGGTCATTAAGCTGACCAATTGGGTACATCTTTAACGTGCACATATTACTATAGCTGCATGTATCTAAATAATACAACCATCTAGAATCTGATAATTATTTTCGTCCAGCAGATACCTGAACAACCCTTAGAATAACTCTTGGTATTTGCCTTTCACTAAAGCTAACAAAGCAAAAGAGGATTAAATGTCAGTTCATGCATACATAGCTTACATCAAACGACAAGGTTAATCACTAGAATATATAAAATATGACTTGGTCGATGACCATTGATCACGGTCAATGACTTACCTGGTGGCTATTTATTTTATTGACGTTTTACCAAGCTTCATGTATAAACATGTCTGGACTCTAGAAAAATAGGAATACCATATTTAAAGGGGGTTAGGAAATCCAGTTTGGTTGCAAAATACTGGATACATAGTTTAAATGATAGTACTGTCAATATCCTTAAGGAACTCTCTTCCAAATTCCCCTCATTTCTTCACATCGTGAACCATCTTAGACTGCTTCTGTTTTTATAATTCATTCGTTATAATTTATAAGAATTTAGTCCTTTAAATAAAATTTAAAATACCCATTTTATACTTATTTTACATATGTTATACCGGTACATGTAGTATGAATTTTTCACTTAAATGACTTTAAACTTACAGCAAAGTTTTTAGCCGTCTTAAGTCATGTATATTTAAGAAAATGTAAAGCCTATTAGCCTCTTGCTCTAAATACCAGATCGACCTTATCTGAGTTAAAGAAAAAGCAGCATGACATTACTTTAGCTATGTCCTATTTTTGTCAAAAATATAACTTTCAAGTAATAATTCCTGGTTCTAACTGTGAGTGTAACATCTGCTGTTTGATATTAATCAGACTCTGAGTAGCCTTATGGATGTCAATGACCATGTCCTATAAACAGGAAGAGTTTTATTAACGTGTCTTTTTTTCATATAGGTTGTTGACCAACAAGTTAATCTTGGTACTTTTTGACATGCTTGTTATTCACATGTATCGTCTTCAAAAACATTTTCTACCTTGGCAACTGAAACTATGTTTTTTTTTTCTATTTTTATAACTTTTTTTCTCTTTTTCTCTCCTTATCTGAATTTTAAACCACACTGCCAATATCAGAATTTAT
Organism: Arcuatula senhousia; assembly: GCA_963971305.1. Classification (NCBI taxonomy): domain Eukaryota; kingdom Metazoa; phylum Mollusca; class Bivalvia; order Mytilida; family Mytilidae; genus Arcuatula; species Arcuatula senhousia. Next base: position 57,079,941 of record OZ020304.1, read on the forward strand.
TGATGCCATCCCTATCCCCTAACATTAGAACATATAAATATCTTTCTCCTAATCATAAAATATGAAAATATGAAAAATAAATATATTAAGAGTTGTGTTCGGAAAAGTTACCTCGTTTTCAAGAAAATTTGATGTGTAAATTTTGGCAGGATCATGTTTTCTCTGACCCTTTCCCTTGAGCATTTGCATTAAATTGCTGTAAAACCAATGGCAAAAGAAATAAGATATTTTTTTTAATCTTTATTATATAATTAAAACCTTGATATAAGACTCGTGGGCAAAGTTTTTCAACCTTATTTGATGTATTTCAGAAGATTCCGAAATAACAAATCTGCAAAAATAGACAAGCGAGCATCCCCAAATAAGTTAAAATTTGAAAAATATATAATGTAGTTTTAATAAAAATTTATATGAAATCTAAGTTTATATAATGTAGGATTAAAAGTTTTATCGCGGCAAAACCGAGTAATAATGAGTACACATGTGCTTCTTATTCTTAAAAATGTTAATTTTAATAAGATTTAAAAATGTAAATTGGCGAAAAAAATATTTTCACAAGCATATTAGTGCTGAATTTCAAGAGTTTAAAACCCTAAGAACGTTGAAATGAGATATTGTTTTTGTTAAACCGGATCACTGGGGACCAAATTCTGAATCAGAAGCTCTTAAGCTTTGTCAAATAATTCAGTTTAAGCTATCACTGACATTATAATGGTAGCTTGGGTGACACTGAATATTTATTTCATTCTTGGACTGATCATTTCACTCGCCATTTTAATTACTATAAGCTTATTGATTTTACTCAAGAAATTTTATTATTTTCTTTTAACATCAAAACGTGATGCTGTCAAAGGCTTGATTGATCGATAGCCCAACTTAGCTGGCTCGGATAGCGGTAATTAAATAGCCTGTGGTCAATGGTTTGTCCACTCCGTAGCCCCTGGTGGCCACCTTTTAAGTAGTTATTGATGGAGGTCATGCCAGGTTATGATCAAGGCTCGACGGTGAAATAAAATAACAAAGTAATTTGGATATGGGACTGTTCAGAAAAAGAAATACTTCAATTGTTCTTGAAGTGCAAGTTCAAAAAGTCAATGTTTTTGGTCAGCTTTAGTTCGACTCCGACATCGCTGATTAATCTTATGATATATGGTTAAAACCGAAATTACACATTTAAAAATGCTTTGTTTTTTTGTTGTTTTTTATACATAAAAATAAAGACCATCGTGTAAAAATTCATCCTCTTCATTGCGCATTAAAAGATTTTAATGCAAATAATTATATTGTAAATGTCTTTCAAAGACATAATTAGTTCGTCTTTGAAGGTCGTTCTCTTGGAAATTCCATTTTTTTTCCAAACGTGATGGACAGTGAAGCTAGTGCTTTCATTAAAAACCCAATAAAATTTCAGGATTTTTGGTCACAGCACCGTTAATATACCAAGAATTCACAAGTGTTTTGGTTTGAATAAAATTCTAATTATTCTAATTCCAATCTGGGAAATGTGGAAATGGTCACCGTATTTCTTAAGCATCGTCCTATAACATGCTAATATTGATCAATAGGGAAGTTGAGATAAAATAGATTAGGAGGTCCTAAATGAAATAAAAAGAACATATACATAACCAAACAGGTTTAAAAAAGGAAGCCTTCTAAGAAAGGAAATAGATTAAAATTGGTTTAAAAAAAATCTGTCGAGAGAACACTTCAATTGACAATCTAAATGTTAAATTCGCTGACCATTTTGAGAAAAACAAACTTGAAATTATCATTTGCTTACAATCCTTGGGTGGTTAAAAGAACCAAGTAGATTAATTTGAACCAACAAGTTTTTTTTCTCTCATAAATTATTTGCATATTTTTATACACCTACTTCAGTATAGTGGTACATGTATACAAAACGGTTAATTTGGTTATGCAGAATATGCATATTTCAAGGAGTTACCTCTCATCAGCAGCACTTGAATCAAAACATTTGAAGGACTAAAATCAAAAGGAAAAATACTCTAACCTAGTGAGTGAGTGAGTGAGTTGGTGTTTTACGCCCGTGCAACGCCATATAGGTTATTCGCAGGCGATGAACATGAAAAGGATGATGAAATGATGATGATAAATGAAATATGGGGGTGGGGTGGGGTGGGAAACAAAGGAACTAGAAGAACCACAGAAATAGGGGAGAGGTGGGTAGGGGCTGCAAAATTAAGCCTATGTGGTGCACTACTTGGCGTTCCACATTGGGGTCTTTTACGTGCACGAAGAGTAAGCGTGGCACTCTCCACACACGTTGACCCACTGTGGTCAGCGGACGAGGGCCACCCTATTCCGCCACATAGGATACACAATTGGTCGCTCTGTTGGCTGAGCACTGACCCGACGTCAGAATTCAAAGACCCTTACTCGCCTTTTACGACAAGCTAGGCTCTGCTGGAGGCCTATTCGCCACCCGGGCCCCGCACGGGATATAGTCTTACCTGACTCCGAGGTTTGTTACAATATTTTGTAACTGTATATGTACTGCACATGGTCGATATCGTCGGCGATAATCTAACCTAACTCCGACGAAATCGACCATGTGCAATACACATAAAGTTATTGTATTGTAGAAATACTTTCGTTAACATACAATTTTGATGTAGAAGAAACGGGAAAGCTAAGCATTACACTGACACACTGTTATGTTCCGTCAATTTTTTTAAATTGTTTTAAGACGATTTTGCAAAAAAAAAAACTTTTTTTCTAAATTTTCGACTATCATATTATGAATTTGTTCTATTAGTAAGTAGATGATGCCATCTATATATGTTTCAAATTTCTGTTGAACACTTCTTTATTTTTTCCATCAATGTATACTTTTAATAATGTCGCAAGACTTTTTTTCAAGTCATGAGTTTGGCTGCTCTGGACTTGTGGAATTCTTATCTGCAGCCTTATTTTCATTCGCTTGGTTCTTTTCAATATTGCTTTTGGCTTGAAGTAAATTTCTCCATGTTTTACGTGTTGTCTGTTTTTGTCCCGTTCTTGTTTGTGTTTACTGGTTTAGTCTCTGCCCTTTCGGACTTTTGACATTCGGATACCCCATTGGTACCTCTGCTTCTCTCAATCATTTCCATAAGACATCATTTGTATGTTTTGGACGTCTGGCTAAAATTCTATTTCATTTACAATTTGAAGTTGTTTAATTAGAGAGCTGTACGGTAAATTGACAAGAGAGACGTTTTCAAAGACTTACGTACGGTCTAACAATCTCAAGTTGTCAATTATTTTTTTAATCTAATGCACATGGTCATAAGGACTGCAATCAAATCCATTTTGAAAAAAAAATGAAAAAAGTATTTTACTCTCCCATGCTCAAAAGTAGCTATTTCATATTGATTTTACGTAACTGTTTAAGAAATACGATTGGTAATAAACCATACAAGATGTCCTCAATTCCCAGCTTTCACAATTATGTCTTCGCTGTGAGATTTAAAGTATCTCATTAAGGCTTGACAATGTTCCATCTTCTTGTCACACTATTTCAACTATTACTGAACTCTTACATTATATTTAAAATTTAAATTTACAGATTTAACAAATATATCTGTTAAATTTGACAGAAATACATGCAGTATTTTCATTGAAACCTTAAATTATAAAATTGATGCTATAATTTGTGTTTAAGGTTTTGTTGCATTTACAAGTCTTTATTATATAACTTAAATGTTTCAGTCATTATTATCCATTAACATTTTTTTCAATTAGCATTCAATTTATTTTTTTATTCTAAAAATTAAAGGCGGTCAAAGCATTTCTGCAGGTGCATGTCAATTTGCATTAATCTGGGAAAATTTAACATTTTATTAAGAAAAATATTAATATTTTTTTGAAATGACATTTCCTTCGTTTAAATTAAGTAGATGGAGCCTATTATAATGACCTGCTATAAAGTTTTTTTATGATATTCACTAATGGCTGAATGGACAAAGTTTATAATGACAACTGACCGTTTGTGTTGACCACCTGAAGCATACCTTTAAAATGCATTTTATTTATGACTGGTCAGGGAACATGGTTCTCTATTGTTGTCTGATTGTGGCAGGATATTTTTTGAGAACATTAATTTTGATGAGATTAAATGACCACGGTCAAAGGGTCCAGCTGAATTTATTTGACCGGATCTTTTTGTTTGTTGGAGGTTAAGGTCAATTCAAAAAAGGTCTGGGAAAAATCAGTTTTATAATGATTTTTGAGGAAAAAAAATATACAGTTGGTCTGTTTGACGTGATGTTGTTTTCTTTTACCCGCGAGAAACGAACCAAGAAATACTGAAAAAGTATATATTAGAATCTGATTGGTGCAAAAACTTCTAGTATTATTTTTAATTTTCAAAAACAATGATACTCTCATACCAAAAGGTATATTTTGTCAAAATAATAAAGTGATATGATACAAGTTACAACAAAATATAGAGCAGCTGAAAGTTAGGGATTTTTTGTTAAATGTATGCCTTGGTATTCAGAAAAGCAAACTTTATGGTCTAAAAACTGAAATCCTTCCTTGACCGTTACAAGTTACATATGAGCACCTGAGTTCTAGAGTTCGCGTTGTTAATTGATATTCAGTAGTTTTTGTGATTCCGTGTTTTATGTGTTGTCTGTTTTTTGTCCTGTCCTTGATTGTGTTTACTGGTTTTGTCTCTGTCCTTTCGGAATTGGACATTCGAATGCCTCATTGGTACCTCTGCTTCTTTCATATAGTTATTATTTTTGAAAGACTCAAAATTTGAGGTTTTTAACACTGTCACAAAATCAAAATGTTTAAGCTATTTTGGGTATTTATTTTATCATCACAATGCTCAACTTTAAACAAAATAATGCTACAATATTACTTTAGTTTAACTTCTGTGAACTATTCATTGCATAATCTTTGCTTATTTTAATAATTTCAAAATTTGAGGACTAAATTGGGATCTTATCATACCTTGTCATTTCAACATCACCAACAGGAAATCCTTAAACAGTTTAGGCATAACCCATCAGATTGGGAAATGGTACTAAATGGCAATTATCTATTAAAATAAAGTAACTTTTCCTCTATGGCTATGGACATTTTACCAACATTTTCACTTTCAGAGGCCATAGATGTAGACAAATTTGAAAATAACCACTCACTTTTTAAGGAAAAATCAACGTGTTTTAATCAACGTGAAATGTAACTCATTTGAATGATATTTCCCATTTGTTGTTGTTACCTGAATTTGGGAGGCGTCTTACCTAGATTTTTGCTCTGAGTCTTCATAAAAGAAGTGTTGTCCATCTGTCATCGGCGAGTTATAAATATACGTAAGTAAGTCCACGGTTGAAGAAAAAAGGCCGTATCATATATGCACTGCCGTGTGAGAAAAAATTTTTTTTTTAAAAGTTACCATAATAACCCATTTAATTAGTTATCAGAATATAATTTAAATTAGAGGACATGGTTATCCCGGACTGGGGAGGTGATGTTTACTCATAATAGATCTAGGGAAGGAGGAGTTAAGAGGCTGTCCAAGCAAAACCCAGGCAATAGCTGGCACATGACAAATTTTGTTTTTCAAAATTTTTCATTGATTTCACTTCAGGTAAACATCCATTCCCCAAAATGAATGCGGATTTTGAGTTTATTGAAGTGATAACTTAGATATAATTTATATAGAAAGCATTGAAAATATGCAGAAAAGGGGAGATAACTCTTGCATATTTGCAAAATTTGGTTGCTTTGTTCATGAACTTAAAGGCTAAATCACAAGCCATCCATGTTGCTTTCAAACGAACCCTGGTGATTTTTGTTTTACATATGAGTCCAACGATACATTAAATCAATAAATTTGCTGGGATAAAATTCTTCATGTGCCAGATTCTGTAGGCTTTTGCCTGATTTCTACATGGACAGCCTCTTAAGGGTTTATACGGGGGGGGGGCAATGAAACTGGAAGAAGTGAAGAGGAGTAAAAATGGAGAAAAAATAATAATACATTAAATAAAGGTAATAACAAAACTACCGAACTTGAATGATCAATCTCATAGTCCAGAGAAAATGACAAAAACGAATCAGTCATACCGGAGAACTGGTGGATCGCAATGGTCCTGACTTGGTACAGGCATTTCAAACGAAATGGTGGGTTAAACCAGGTTTTATGGCGCCAAACCTCCCTCTTCCATTGCGATCTTCAAGTCCATGAAATATATAGTTACATAGAATAGTGTGACACTGTAAAATTTGCTTAACCCATAATACATAGTTACGTAAAAAAGTATGACACTGTAAAATTTTCTTGGAATTAGGTATTATAAGTGGAAAATAATAGGACTGTTTGATATGAAAATTATCACGAACAAAATGCAGAAGCTTTTGTCTGGAACTTTGTTGTAATTTTTATTTGAGAGAAACGATAGTATTCATAACTACAAAAAACAAAAACAAAAAACATAAAAAAAAATAAAGGAAAAGAAAAATATAGGACAATAATAAAATGAGGAACTAAATGTAAAGTATAACTAAAGGTGAAAAATGTTAATGAAAAACATAAGGGATATACTGATGATGTAAATGGAAATAATTTATAAAAAAAACAACAGAAGATCAAATTAGATAATAGCCAAGGAAAGTAAACAATGGTCGAACTGAACAAAGCATTAACCTAAAGAATAATTCAGTGCTTCTTCATGATAGACGTTTTTTTTTCTGTTTTTTTTTTATTAGTTGGACTATATGTACACTTTGTGCCTATGATACCATAAGTGGGTTGTGTCCAACCTATGAAGATTTTAGTGATCCCCGTCCCCTATTAACACCCGTGCAACGCTATATAGATTATTTACAGGCTATGGACAAGAAAAGGATGATAAAATGAACATGAAATGATGTTGATAAATGAAATATGGGGTTGGAGTGAGTGAGTGAGTTGGTGTTTTACGCCCGTGCAACGCTATATAGGTTATTTACAGGCGATGAACATGAAAAAGATGATAAAATGAACATGAAACGATGATGATAAATGAAAAATGGGGGTGGGGAGGGACACAAAGGACCGGTAAATTTTGAAGAACCACAGGAAAAGGAGAGAGGTGGGTAGGGGCTGAAAATTAAGCCTATGTGGTGCAATACTTGGCGGTCCACAAAGGGGTCTTTTAGTGCATGAAGCGTGGCATTCTCCACACACGTTGGCCCACTATGGTCTGCGGTCAGGGTTTCCGTATTATAAACCTGACAACCCCCGCAGACGAGGGCCACCCTATTCAGGCACCTAGGGTACACACTTGGTCGCTCTGTGGACTGAGCACTGACCCGACGTCAGAATCCCAAGACCCTTAGTCGCCTCTTACTACAAGCTAGGCTCTGCTGCGGACCTTTTCGCCACCCGGACCTGCACGGGACCACCTAATTTGAAGTCCCTCTGTTAATAAAAAATTTTGCAAGTATGAACACATTATCAGCAGAAGTCAAATGGGTTAAATATATGTATAAAAGATTGTGACATACCGGTTCCTCAAGTATTTTTACTATTTAAATGTTACTTCCAAACCATTATTTATTTATTTATTTATTTTGTATTCCTGGTCTTTAATTTGATTCTTTATTTTGTATTTGAATATTTCTTTTTATCTTTCAATTCCTTTAATTTTTTTAACTTGACAGACAATCACCAAGGTCCAAATAATACAATTCAAAAATGTTTTTGACAATTGTTTTATTGTTGATCTACAGTTATCGAGAGATTTAATCGTGGGTTATGAGAGGTCAGCTATGGTCAATCTTCTGTGACACTAACTGACCCCACGTTGACACTACTGTCCAGTGTAACATGGGAACCTTTTTCCTCCAAATGAATAGTAAAAAATATGATTTGTTGTTTAGCTCTAGCAGGTGATAGCGGGACATTTAAGGCCAGTGGACAGCCCGAATGACCAATCAGAATGGTTAAGATTAGTTATAAGTCTTCTAGGCTGACCCTTCATTAAGACTTTATAGTTTTAATACTAAATGGAAACTCTTGTCCATATATATGGAATTCTTCAAGTCTTGCCCATGCTTTCTAAATTTATTATAATGGAAAATACTAATTTATTGCAAAAACTAGAGCCTGATAAATGTAAGTAAAATTAGCATTTTAATCTTAAATATTTTAGAGAATCATATTTTTTAATTTTATGGTTTGTTTTGTTTGTTTTTGTTCTTTATTTTCTTTTAACCTATTACTATTTAAAATTTATTTTTAATTCTGCATTAAGCTTATAAGCGAACAAATCACACTGTTTTAGAATAATTTAAGCCATATTTCATCATATCACAAAATGGTTTATTTTTTTTGTCCCCTGCCGCAACACGACGGAGGGACCTAGTAATGGTCTTCGTCTGTCCGATCGTGCGTCTGTCCGATCGTCATACTTTAGTAAGCGCAACTCATCTGAGACCGCTCAACAGATTTTTATGATTTTTTTTAGGATTTTTTGTCATGATATGAAGTTAATCATATCACATCGCTATTCGACCAATTTTATAGGAGTTATGGGACTTTATCGACTTTGTTCATTTTAGGTCATAGGAACACTTTGTGACTGCAACTCCTCTGAGACCACTCAACGGATTTTGATGAATTTTTTTGGATTGTTTGTCATGATGTGTAGGTTATAATATCGCAATGCGATTTTAAATTAAATTTTAGTATATTTTCAACTTTAATGCGGCAGCGGGGGACATTGGCTCCGTGTAGCAATATTGTTTTACATTGAGCTTCTGAACTCAGAACCTTTTTCAAATTACCTCAAAATTGATGAAAATGAATCTTTAAATTCACCAAACATGAATTTAAGTAAAGAAACGTTCTGGTTGGTTGCAATACTTTAAGAAGCATGATGTATCAATGCATCTTCGATCATGTATGGAAGTATAATGATAAAAATGCATGATAAGGACTTTTGCTTTCTCACTAATGGTGTCATTTATATATAAATACTTCTAAGTTACTTTTTGGACAAGGAACGTTAAGGAATGTACCTCGTCTTAGAAAGGACTTGATTAGTCTCGTATATTTAAACATGCCTTGTTTTTTTCCAATATCAAATTTTGGAATTTCCATTTCTTGATATTTTAAAGCACTTTTTTCTATTAAGTCAAATAGATATTATATGTCCCTAATTAAATTCCATTGGCAGTACCATTTTTACATCACTAATTTTACTTTTTTTCATTTTGATGTCAGGTGTGCATTATTGTTTTAATGGTTATTTTGTTTCTTTTGTCTAGGGTTATTGGAAAATGCATCTTATGTCTTTATTCCTCTTCCTTAAAAGACCTTTTAAGTTCAGAATTTATAGTTTTTAATTTAATAACAGAATGTTCTTTTTTCCATTATTGTGAGCACTGTTGTAGTTTTTAATGCTATTTGTATAAGGATGTCCTTGATTTCAGATTTTTTTCATTACATACTTTAAGTTTTGTTTTGTTTTGTTTTGTTTTGGTTTGGGTTTTTTTTTTTTTTTTTTTTTTGCAATGACTACATCAATTTCAAACAAAAAACTATACATATTCTTATTTTTTCTATTTCTTTTTACAGTGGAACAGGAAAATGACCTTCTTGTCTGTGGAGAATGCCAAACCAGCTTTCCACTGCAAGATATACTCAAGTTCATCAAGCACAAAATCAACAAGTGCAGTAAGGACGGCGGCGAAGAAGAAACCAACGAGAACGATGAAAATGACCAGGAACCTGCAGACCCTTGTGGCATCAGCCGAAAGCGTACAAGTATATCAGCGCCGATATCCAGAAAAGAGTCCCTTGAAGCAAGGCTATCTCCCTTGTTTGAACCCATCTCTAAACATGCCAGGGAAAATGATGATCTCGCTGTGGACGAAGATGTCAAACCACCACGTCCTCCCTTAAAACTGAAGCAAGATGCAGAATCAAACACTACCCAGACCGGTGAGTTTACACCTGAATGCTTTCAACATTAAAGGATTAGCACTTCTGATTTATAATAAGCTTTCCTATATGTGATGTTGATGGTTTCTTTAAGATTAGTCATTAGACTTATAGACCTAATCAACTCACCATTATTAATTTTCCAATATAGGATGAAATATTCAGATCAGAAGTTGACCATTGATTTGTTAATAACTTATGACAAATTTCAATAAAAATATAATCATAGTATAGTTCATTCTGAGATGAATACACAACTTATTTAAAAGTTTTTTTACCGTGTCTTTCCAATAGAACAAAAATGAATAAATTGATATTGTCTAAAGAAAAAAAAAAGAAAAAATGACAAAAGATTTAAAAAAATTTTTATAAAATTGCTATAGTTATAAAAAAAATAAATTTGATCAGATAGCGCGCTAGGTGTAATATTTGCTAAGCAAAGTGTACATTATAAGCAAAAGTAACGTTTTGATCTGTATAACTAGGGGGAAAGAATAGAAATGTGTGCTGTAAAATGAAATTTTTGACGAATGCAACAATATATAAGATCATTTTGTAAGTAGGGGATATGTATTTCACACTAGTGTTGATGAGTTCTTGTATAGGTAACAAGGTGATAACTTGAAAGATATTTAACATATGGTGTTACGTAATTCGTAACTTCCGGTTACAGTTGTCAAGTGGATTGCCTCACCCATATCATCCTTTCTTGCCATAAATGATGTACTATGTAATTATTTTTTTCTGACTTTTCTAGGGGTTATACAATTCATTCATGATATCAAGTGTATAGGGTGTATATAGTATTTACCTTGCTAGTTTGTTGTTACGCAGTAAAACGTTTTGGTATTATGGTAAATTAAGGTCCTAAACATTAGGTGCAATATCCTATGCTTAGAACCTTATCTTCCAATAAATAAGGATTTTAATTATGTCGACTTGGAATAGGGACGTCATCTTAGGTAGCCCATTCACCTCCCAAAACACCCTATGTTACATAGCTGCGTTTAGCAGTAGGCCAATACAGCGGTTTAATACAAATAGGGTTAAGTGGATTAGTTTGCGTTTACCTATTTTCTGGAGAAAAAAAAACGTCATTAGCAAGGGATATTTTTTTTTTAAACACAAGTTCAAAATTTATGAAAGACAACCTGAAAATAATAGTTGCAGCTTTATTTTGTTGCGACAGCAATCAATGGCTGTTAAAAGAAAAAAATTATTCCAGTGCCGGAAGTTTTGTTGTTCTACTCTTGTCAATAATCTTCATGGTTCGAGTTTTTTACAGGCAAATTTTGATTACATGAAAATCGCTCTTTAGAAATTAATTGCATAATTTGAAAGATACCAACAGAGTGGAAGTAGCATGTCAAAAAACCAATGTTATTTGAAGAGATTTTCTACGTAGGTATTGGCTATACTCTAAAGGCGACAGACCGCTATTCAGATTTGGCTCTTCCTGCTAATAAGACGATGCCAATAAATTTTCATGTTTGTAGAAGTCTTGCTGTGTCCTGTTAAGGCCGACCGGATCTGATGTCATGGTATTCCGGTTTATCCATTACTTTTTACCAATAAATAAGGTCCATTGTCTGCAAATTTAAAACAAAACATCTTAAAATCGATTACATTTGAAATGAATTAAAATCTTAATAAATTGTTGGTTGTTTTAATTTTAAAATCAATTTGGCTGCTTAATCAGGACAATGAATGGTCGGCTCCTGCATCTTGAATGTCTGGTTTGCAGAGCATTTGAATGTAATTTATGACTTTGTCTATATGATTGTAAGACTAAGCTTAAATAATGGGCTACCGACAACTAACTTTAACTTCACATACATATTTGCATGAATTTCAAATGTCTGCATTTGAAAGCAAGTCTTTTATTTTATTTTCTATTTAATTACAACAATGGATGGGATGCATTTATGCAATGCAAAGAAAACGAACAAATATTTTTTCAAGCATGCAGCTAATGTGCTGCGCAAATGATTTTGTACATACTTGTGTATTACCGAGAAGAAAACGTTAATGTGATTTGTCGCTCAGATTTTACCGTCACTGAGTATTTCTTGATGTTAAGTAAATTTAATTTCCAGAAGATCTTCATGACATGCAAATTGAATTTTATTCTAATCAAACAGATTGTCACATCTACATTTTGGGTTTGGTTAAAAATCAGTTTTAGTTGCAGAAATACATTGATTGTCTAAGTTATTGACTATCCGTTAAGAATTTTGAAAAATAAATTGCAAACTCGAAGAAATTTGAGTTGCATGGAAAGATCTTTCGAATGCAAATTTAGAAAATTGTACATTCAATTGAATATATTCATGTCATGATTGAAGAAGATTAAGATTCTCTTTGACTTCCAGTGGTCGAAATAGTGTAGGATAGTTTTGCAAACCAATTAATCACGGTTTTTCTAAAAGATATTAAAACAACAGAATACAAGGATCTCTTTTAAATATGAACAGGCCTCAATGAGTAACATTTCATATGTCTTTGCCAACAGAAACAGATTTGGTTCCTTCTGATTTTTATGCAAACTTTAGTCTTTTATCTTATGTAACGATTTTAGGACATGAAGTATGTTAGTTGTGTATGACAATATTAAAAGACATTACCCCTTTGGTACACCTCTGCTACTTTATATACTTCTTTATCAAATGAAAAATATATTTTCAACTTCTTTTTATTCAATTTTTTTTCAACATTAGCCATAAGCTACAAACTAAGTTCTCAAATTAAGATTTTTAAAAAATGCTATAAATATTAGTATATTTCCTTTGACTTTTCCGTTAAAGGAAACAGTTTTAATCTTCTTTCTTCTTTGCTGAAGGTGAGTTCATTTATGAAAATACGAAAAAAAGTAATAAGTTCATGTAAGTCGAGCCCTTTTTTACTAATCAGAAAAACTAATGTCATTTCGAAGGATGGACAATGTCGGCTGACTGGAAGTTTATTCGGATAAATATCCAAATAAATTATCTGATATTGAGGAAGGACCATCCATTTAAGACATAATGAAATATTTTCTCTGGTTATTACCATATTGATTGACACATTTGAATTGCAAACTTTTGCCTGGACATTTGTTTGAATTTTTGATTTTAACCACAGTCTATTAAAATCAGCATTGAAATATTCAGACGCCAAGGAAGATTGATGATTTTGATAATTTAAAGATTGGACAATTAAACTGTCATATTCATCACTAAAGCGTGAAAGAGTTGTACAGTTTTTTTTTTTCAAAATAAATTATTTACTGTTATGAATTGCATACATTTGCTAATATCATCATGCATTGCAATCGATTCTGATAAAATTGTATGGAACATGTCCATTTAAGGTATAAAAATTTAATGTTCATTTAGCCTTAAAATATTATTTTCTGAGATTGTAATAATCATATTTGTACTTTCTGCATAACACGTTGAGTTTAGCATGATGTTGTTTTTTTGTAATGTCACGAAGGAGTAGCACACATCCTTAATAATCTTTGATGACCTATTACACTCAATTTTAAATCTTTTGTCATGAAATATTGCAATCATTATTTGTAATAACAGCATCTAGTATAGCTATAACTTAATTTGAGACAGGAATAAAAGAGTTCCTTGGTATTGTATTCCTAGAATTGTTGCAGTATAAGATATTTAATGTCCATGTTTTAATGATCCCATGTGATTCTGTAATACTTCAATTTCAAAGAAAACGTTAGGACCTGATAAGGCGGTGTTTCATGAAGAAAATTAATCTTGAACGTTTTTGCTGTTTCCTTAGGTGATCTTATTCAATATGTATTAAAATATCAGCATCATGTATCAGATGACATTATTTAGAATCACCTGAAGATTGCAATATTATTATGCATGACCTAAAACTATGTCCAAATGTAATAACAAAATGAAATTGGAGCTACTGCTGCTTCTGGCACAGCAGTTGACGTGAATAGGGACAGTTTATGACATGAATGACAAAATTAATAATAGTAAAGAACAAACACGAAACAATATGGCCTTACGAGTCGATTTTAATGTGAATTTTCCATTTTGCCTCCTGCTGAAAAATAATTGACCTGCTATCCTAGAATTTCCTTAAGATCCACTTTTTTAATTTCGGTTGGGTAATGCATATTTAGAAATTGATTTTTTCCTTCGCTAAAGAATAGTAAACCTGGACTGCGTTTGCCAAAGGGCGTTGTAAAGTCGTAAACTTTTAGTTTTTATATAAAATATGTAAAGGAAGCAGCACTCTAGCTTTCAACAAGAACCTGATGTAGAGCTTTACATTTTTGAAATCACAAAGGCATTTCAATGTTTCTGCTTACGTTCTGTTGAGAGGTTTATCTGCATGAAAAATGTATATTATCTGATTGACAAAAATAGGAATCGCCCCAGACAGAATGTGTGGTATTGACGATGCACCTGTTACCGAATATTTCACAAGTTGCGCAACCAATAGCCATTCGTTGCCCTGGATGTAAATCGTGTAATTAGTGTTTGTCTGGAAATGATATCAGCAAGCTTTACTGCATAATCGTGTGGTAGTGTGGAAGACCTCGTGACTATAAAAACTCGCATTATAACTGAATATTTCTTTTCTTTCTTTGTTTTGTTTTAATATTTGACTTTAACATCAAATATCCATTCCAAAAGTAATTTTAACCCATTGTCATAAAGTTCTTTTATCAGAAGCAAGTCATTTTCGTTTTTTAATGTGCATTTTTAATGTTAGATGTTGCATAAGCTATTTTGCTTTAAGCTATCTACGAATCGTTGCATTACACTGAATAAAGGATGCCCATTGATCACGTCCAGGCACTAACGAAGAAAAATGTGGTAATAATTATCCAACATGGACTTGATTACACGCATGCGTAATTGCATGTTTATTGATTTTAAACTCTCCAGTTTTGACCCTGTGAAACCATTCTAATTGCATAATTTTGTTATTTTTTGCTGCTTTGTCATAGCTCGCACAATGTAAAGATTACATCTTTTTTGGAAATGCCAAATATGTCTTCATAACAAAACAATATATATGTTAGCCCTAAATAAAAAAAACACTTCCATATTTGTAGAAAATCTACTAAAATCATGGTGTAAGCAAAGTTGTTTTCATCGTGGGGTTTAAATCTTTATGTTTCAAATATAAATGCCTGGCTAATGCCGCCTTTCCAGAATAAACTAGGTTTAGAGGCAAACTTGTTGACTCTTTTCGGAAAAGATTAAGATGTAAATCTTGTATTCATCGTGTATTGAGATGAGGTACCGATGCAAGTCTTGTGTCGACTATTATAGATTGATACGAAATATAGATACCAGTTGCTCGTCAGCTTTCGACATGAGGTACCTCTATATACGAACACAAAGTATTATTTTCGTCCGATGCCGCCTGTTTTGTTATATACAATTACAAGGAAACGATGCAAGACTATTGCGGGCGTTTAAGGCTTTATACGAGTTCTGGAGACATGTATGGTTTCACCAGTTTTCCATGAAGATTTTGGAAATTTCGGCTTTCGTGGCTCTAGTCGGGGCTGATGTCTCCTTTTTTATTTCAAAAGTTTGCCAGATTAAGTAAATTTAGTCTTTTTAGCTATATTCGGGATAATTGATCTTTTTAAATATAAGTTTCTTATTTTTTGTAATTTGGAGTCATTTTTGAGTGATTCAAGGCTAATGACGAATTTCGTGGAATTATTCGACGTACAGATGCATTTTATGCCGGCTATCGTGAATTGTATAGGAGATAAAAGCAAGTTATATGACGCCTTTTTGAATAATGATCGGTTGATTGACCTCCCGCATATTTCGTCAACTTTATTATAAAAGTTATGTAAAATCCTAACCAAATATCAATTGCAAGTTTTTGAAAGAACGGTTATTTTTGGAACTGCACAAGGGGCATACAAGACAGAACATTTTCCCTTGTTTCCAAATAGTGTCTTTGAGACTTGTTTCATATTTTGTCTTGTACGTACTATTTTCTCTTGAGGGTGTGAACGACCATCAAGGTAATCTGTACCGCCTTTAACATGAGGTGATTCTTTACATTCACATTTGTCGAAAAATCAAATCGTGTTTAACCACGTGTAATTGTCCTGTTCGAAACCTAGCGGTTACTAATGCACTATGTTCGTACATTTTCTGCGATCAAAAAAGTACATTAATGAGCCTACAAATTACATTAACTTGCTAATAAGTCAGGGTTGTGTAATCCTTGTCCCTATAGAATCCTATAATGTTTAGATTGATGTGAAATTTTCCGCCTAAGTTTCAAATTGTGAAAGAAAAATATTTCATTGTTTCTGTTAGGGTCTTTTAGTGTCATCTCAGGACATGTATTAAGGCATTTCAGGTCAAAGGTATTACATCATGAATTGAGGTCACACGGGCTTTTATTGATTGCCTGGACACAGATGGTAAAACGTTATATTGCCTACTGACTCCCGTGGATTGGCAAATATCTGTGAAATGAAAATAACAGATGTAAGGCTTATTATTCTCTCATTTAATGTTATGTGTTACATGTCCCGGCCACTGGATTTTAAATATGTTGTTATATCGATCAGAAAATGAACTATACATCACATATTTATAAATTTTGACCTGCCAAATGTAAACTAACTAGGGCTGTCTGTCGCTATAGTAATATATGTATATTGTCTGAATACTAGCCAATGGCTAAACACGATAACATATCACGTTAGGAATTTCTGTACCTAGTGTCAAGAGTCGTATTACCTGCACATATATTGTATGTCCATTTATAGATAAATGCACCTGGGTTAACTTCCGTATGCAATGCAATGCCGTTGCCAATACTTATATGTACAAACACTGTATCACTACAATACAATCATGTTTGTCCAGAGGAACGTTTAATTTAGTTACCGATTTATAAGTTGCAAGTACGACAATTCGGTCGAGTTTGAGATATGACATTTTAAGTCGTGACAGTTGCAAGTACGACATTTGTTAAAGTGACCAAGGTCAAGTTGGGCCCTATAAATTTGACCACTTGATAAAGTTTCCGTTATCTCGAGACAGACTAATCGTTTATTGACCTACATGTAGGACATTGGCTAATAAAGGTCATCGTTCTCTTGGCAGTGTACTTTGTAATTTTAGTACTGGACACTTAAAATTTAAAATACATAAAGAAATGTATGTTCACGACACCAATTATAATGGCAAAACTTTAAATTCTCTACAACAAAAACAAATATAAATCATGGTGAACATTTTAACCTTATATTTTGTTCTTGGATCAACCCCTTTTAATTTATTAATAAAACGGTCACCATTATTCGACATTAATGACATCTGCCCACTGTTGCCTCTATTTGAACAATTGCGCAAATTGCAATAAATGTGCTTTATAGGAAAACAGTTGTACGATTCTTTTTCTCCTTATGAATATATTCATCTTGTTGTCCAGTCTAGCTAATTATTAAGAAAACATGAATTTGAACTAGTTGCATTCGATGAAACATACCTTGGGAAATAATTATCATGACGTGATGTGGGTTATCTTTTTCTCATGGTCATTTAACTGCTTGACCTGGTAAAGTCGGTTATTGACCGTCATTTGGCTTTAATCCAACCGTAATGAGGGGCACTCGCTGGAACAGGAAAATAGAAAATTACTTTTATTATGTTTTTAAATCTATATAGATGTAAATAGATTGAATAAATTATATCGGAGGCAATTGAACGGACCAAAAGGTTTAAATAAAATGAATTTCTATTTTTGAATTTAGTACTACTTTTAAATTCAACTTTCTACAGCCCAGTGGTCATATCATGTTATCTAACTCTGTCAACCACGTTTTCGATTAACACTTCTCTACATTATTTAACTAAAGATTAATCAGAAGCATATTTCTTGATGACTTTTTTTTTAAATGTTATTTTTCACTCCTCTTTTGGGAGATAAGTTAAGTATTTTTTTGACTAATCTTATTTTGGAAATCCTTTAAAATTTAAATCCCAAGATTTCCAGAAACTTATGAATTGGAAAGAATTTGCTTTTTTTTAACATGTACACAACGTATTAGCTTTGTTTGGAAAATTAAGTAAAAAATGCTGGCGCCTTTCTACGGCATATGGGATCATATATAATTCGTTCAGCGTATTATTTTAATATTCATATGTCCAAACACCTACTCTAGCTTATCAAAATATTCCCTTCATAAATACTAAATTAAAAGGACATCAATGGCTGGAGATAGACAGGCGTTTATCACGTAGACTTCCTATAAACCCTTGCATGAGTTATCATTGTGTAATACATTTTCCCATCGTCATGCTATATTACCCTTGAGTGTAAGGGATTACTGTCACCATAATTAGTCTACCTGAAAATGAGCTTACCAGGTTCCTATTTTAAAATACATGTAGAACTCTTTTGTCCAAGAGTCAACTTCCATACTATTTTCCATATAGCATTTGTGGTGTAATTGAAAACATAATTTTGACACCACTAAGAAGAAATACGATTCTGATTAAGGTTTTTAATAATATTCATGGCTATTTTTTTCGTCCAGTGCCAGCTGCCAGTATGTAAAATAGGGCTGGTTAATAATGTAGTGTGTCCGACAGCTGTCGTTGTTTGTTACACAATAACATGCTTCTGGCATTATGCACCCCATAACGACCGTTGTCACCCTACGGATTAGATCACTCATTCACTTGCAAATTTTTCGCCAATTGGTTTCAAAGCCATTTTCATAATAGGTCACCATTCAACGTAAAAAGGGTCAACCTTTTGTTAAGAGGTTTGTTTGGAGATTGAAGACGTCGTGGACTAAGATGCTTTGTTATTGGGTGTCAGTGGCGTAACACAATCCAACGCGCTGTCAGCCAATGTCCAATAACGTATAATTAGACGTACATATTTTTCTTTCTTTATTTTTTTCAAATGTTAGGTTTGTTACAATCAATTAATATCTTTATTTGAAAAGATTGTCCAATTCCACACATTACATTGACTCACAACGACTTTAAAGTCTTTGTTTGTGTTTTTAATGTCCTTTCAGACCAAATCAAAGAATATAATTATTGATTTAAAATTCGCCTTGTTTGGCTTTTTTCCTTAAGGTCATTTCCATAAATGGAGGGAAGGTATTCTGATGATGTAAAAGATACATGCATTAAAGCATATTAATATTATATTTCATGCAGAAAACAGAATGTTCCGTTTGACTGGTTATGATACGTGGACCTGTTATGATATAACTAAAGCCAATCTTATTTTATGCAATTAACACATAAAGGTTTTCATAGTAATATATTGATTCGACTGGTGTTGATGATGTATATGTTAAAATCTTATCAAACATTTAAAAGGTTTTTATATGTATAGATCAAACAACATGTCTGGTTTTTGGTCATGGATGGTTTCATCTGACTGCGGGCAAGCTTATGCTTGATGCATCATTTATGGTCATTTAGAAATAAATAAGGCTATTTCTAAAGCTTGTATGTTCCGGATATAGTTGTACAAATAGTAAATTTGTCGACCTAAATTATTATGTCATCCTATATTTTTAACAAACAGACATAATCAACTTATTTTCACTCATACGTTAAAAAAACTCAAAAAATCATTATTTATTGCCTATATGAACTCAAAAATGTTGATTTAAAATCAAATTACCATTTTGACAAGTTTAAATGCAGTGATATATACAAATATGCATGGATCCCAGTTTGAGCCCCATGCATATTTAATGTTGTCTGGTCAATTTACTCTTATTACATAAAGGTATTAGCCAAGCGTCGCGATAAAAACCTACCTGAATCGATCCTTTTTACAATATCAAGCTTAGCCTACTGTTTGCCCAGTCTACTGATCAAATAAATAATATTGAATTTCTTTTCTACCTTATGCAATGAAGGTCAATATAAACAATGTGTCGTTTTCAGGACCACTATTCAAACTACATGACTCATATACATTTGTAAAACATTCAATTGGTATTCTGGCCGTTGACATAGTAGAGGTGGCAATTTAATATATTTTACCAGTATTTAAAATACTTTTTAGGTTATGAATAACAAGTACAATAAACCATTTTTAAAAAGGAAGTTATGTCATTTCATCAATATAAAAGTTGAGTTCTAAAATCTTTTCGTTTCAGAACCAACGAAGTTTGTCTGCGAATCCTGTAAGTCAACTCATGAAACTGCATGGTCTCTACTACAGCATGCACAACGAGAGCACAGAATGAAAATTTATCATATTCCTCCTGTGAATGAATCTTTTCCTGGAATCAAGAGTGAGGGAATACAGAATGAAATAAGCGACTTAAAACAATCATCACATCTACCACAAACTCCTAAGATTCAAGAAGATTTGAGAGAACAGCAATCGCATATACACAGGGAACATCATCGAACTCCTCCATCAGCTGGTAGTTCCGCCGGAAGTGGAGACGCAACAATCACATCTCACCATTCACCTAATCCATTTATGTTTCGTTTTCCATTTGACCGACCTCCTGTTTCTCCCAGTCTTCAATTTAGCCGTCCACCAGGTCCTGATTTTATTACAACTGAACCACGACATTTAGGGTTATTAAACTTCTCTCCATTTGATGGGCCAGCCCCAAGTTTTCCTCCACACCTTTTTGATAGGGCACCACGTCCGATAGGATTCGATAACAAGGCCCTGGAATCTTTTTATTCACAAAGATTAAGAGAGTTGGCGTCACGAGACTTCGTAACCGGTTCTACACCATCGGGATCACCTCCCGTAAGAAAGCATACCCCTCCATTTTCGCAGGCTGGAACAACGACAACGACATTATTTTCTCCTTTGGTATCACAGAGGTCATCTCCGAATACCGTTGATCCTGAGAGAGCTCAACGCCCGGATAGCTTAACTCCTCCAAATAAATTGAAGTCATGCGAGTTTTGTGGCAAATCCTTTCGTTTCCAGAGCAATCTGATCGTACATCGAAGGTCACATACCGGCGAAAAACCTTTCAAATGTCCGCTCTGTCCACATGCTTGTACCCAACAGAGTAAACTCAAGAGGCACATGAAAACCCATATGAACAAATCCCCAATGATGTCGCAAATTTCAAACTCATCTGATGGAGGCAATCAAGGTTCCGGAGACAGTACACCAGAAGGAAGCAAACGATTTATGGATGATGATGAGGATGATGAAGATGAGGAAGAAGAAATGGAGGAAGAGGAAGAAGAAATTGAAGAAAACGAAATGATGGAAGAAGAGATTTCAGAGAGTCGAAAGTTGTCAAACAACAATCTGGAGAAGAAACCAGAACTCAATTTATTCAATCCTGGTTTAATACCACCTCATTCGCGCAATGGAGGCTTTTCTCTAAATTCAGTACAAGACAAATCGTCATTGCTCAAAGAAGTAATGGAAAATACCGGTTTAACAGGGATTCCAACCTACAAAGATGCTTTGAAACAGGCTATTGAAGAAAACCTAACAAAAGATAGAAAAGAAAATGGTAAAGAGTTTAGTGAATCTGGCAGCAAAAATGGCAGCATATCTAGTAAAGCGGAAGTAAAATCTGAAACCGGAGATAATCAAGCGAAAAGTATCGATGCGAAATCAACAGGCAGCGAAAGCGAAAAACAAGTCAAGTCAGAACCAGTTGAGGCAGCAGCACCTACTCCGATGTTTAATTTCGATATGTTCTCATCTTTGTCCCAATCTTTATGGAGGCCGCCAACTGATATGTTTCCACTTCTACCAGGGTTTCACTACGATCCAAACCATAACAACGGTTTCTCACCAAACACGTCTGCAGAATCAGCTTTGAAGTCATTCGGTACACCAAAGCCAACAGAAAACATACCTACTACCGCAAGCTCACCACTACCAAGGAAGGAACATAGGAGGAACGATACATGTGAATACTGCGGGAAAGTCTTTAGAAATTGTAGTAATTTAACCGTACACAGGCGCTCGCACACTGGGGAAAAACCATACAAATGTGCTCTTTGCAGCTACGCATGCGCACAGTCAAGCAAATTAACGAGGCACATGAGAACACATGGAAGGATTGGGAAAGATGTTTATAGATGTAAATTTTGTAGTATGCCATTTTCTGTAGCTAGCACATTGGAGAAACACATGAGAAAATGTGTTGGCAATGGACAAATGAAAATGCTTCAAGATTCAGATTCACAAGAAACATCGAGAATGCAAGATTCTGAATCCGACTCGAGTAACACTCCCAATGCGTTTGAATCTGCCAACACTCCGACAAGTTCATATGAATCTAACAATCTCAAGAACATTTATGACTCACCCAACCCAGCCACGAGCATTTTTGATTCGGTCAACTCTGCTAAAAATCTCTACAATTCTGCCAGCGTTGCATCAAGTCTTTTCGAAGCATCTAAAATACCAAGTAGTCCGTTTGACTCTTCGAAATTAAATGTCGGATTGGTCAAGAAGGAAGCCGGATTGTTTGATTCTGTTAATGCTACCCCTACTATATGACTGCTATTGGTTTGCTCAATTTTTGTTATTTATCGACACCTTCGGTGTATTTCATAGCACAAAATACTCATTTCTGATCTGCCCTTTCAGTCGTTGTTGTCAGGATTTTGAAACTAATTAGTGAGTTTTACATCAAGGATTCACAAAAATTGTTGTAGTTTCGTTGGTGCAGACAAACTTGAATATTGTAGACGTTATTTTGTATATTAATGTTTATTGTTAAGTTGGGTTTTGTGTAGGAGGGGACTGTACCCATGACGTGTATTTTTAGATGGTGCTTACCCTTCTTGTATTGTATTTTGTGTAATATTTGTGACTGTTTTAATTAGATAGTTGCACTTTATTGGGGCTTTTAAAGCATATATTTTGAGATTATCAGATATCAACTTAGCTTCTTAGAAGCAAAAGATTGAAAAAATGGCAGGCGTAAAATATGGTAATTTTTTAATGTTAAATTTGTCAGTCTTAAGACTTTAAAGGGGAGTAGAAATGAAACGTATTACATCATCGAAGCACAGAGTAATATTACTATTTGTTAATTTTATCTATACACTTGTTTGTTAATAGAATGTGGCTTCAGTACAACATCAAACAGAAGGTTTCAGGGCTTTCAATCAGGGAGAAATATACCTTTATGGTTTCATTGCTTGCATTTTGCTGGAAATGTTTGAGATATTCAGAAATTTGTTGTGCCTATATTTGTCATTTTTTGTGGCAATAAGCTTTTTTCATTGTGCCATACGATTTTACTACATATACATACTTTTATAACCGTCTGATGGATGTAATTAAGGAGTAAACTATAAATTTTACCATCTGATAGCTCAAGCATTTTCAGCTAAATGGAATCATTTTTTTGTAAGATAACATGAAACCATCTTGAATTGTTATGTAAAACTATACAAACTAATATGGAGAAAAAATTAGTAATATGCACATTGTGGAAGATTAAAAAAACAGTCAGGCAGCAGAAAAAAAATTATCGTACTAGTGCCTCAACTGATCCTGCCAAGCAGAATTTACATGTTGTAAGATCTAAAATTTCGGAGTAAATTA
This sequence comes from Arcuatula senhousia, assembly GCA_963971305.1. Taxonomy (NCBI): domain Eukaryota; kingdom Metazoa; phylum Mollusca; class Bivalvia; order Mytilida; family Mytilidae; genus Arcuatula; species Arcuatula senhousia. Next base: position 57,103,432 of record OZ020304.1, read on the forward strand.
CAGCAGTGCAATTCTTTTATCAAGAAGGGCTTCACTCAATTAAGGTGTTTGTATAAAGTTGTAATTGTTAGTTTAGTGTTAGAGAATTTTATATTATATTCTATATATACCCTCCTCATTATACTGTTTCCCAGGCAGTCTAACAACGGGGGACCTGACTGGGTAATGGTGCAATAGTTTGCCCATTTTATATAGTCCATATTTTTGCTGTTGATTACAAGAATTTGGCTTCAACAATCCGATAATGTTTCTGTTTTAACACATTTTTTGCTGTTGATTACAATAATTTGGCTTCAACAATCTGATATTGTTTCTGTTTTGAACACAAGATTCTAAAATTCATTTTGTGCAAATCATTTTGATATAAAATTACCAAAGGCAAGATGTTAAAAGCACAGTGAATGCAACAAGTCAAGTTCAAATCAAACTGAAATGAAATATTGATCTTCCCTGTCCACGATTTTAATTATGTTCTTACAAAGAAAAAATATTGAAAAGTCCTTGGGTTATCAAGACTATGGATCACTAGTAAAGATTTTATACAATTTTCAAGGAATTTGTTTCAAAATTTCTATTCTTATTGGGCATTTCTCATTTTCTCAAATGTTTTAATGTAATATGTAAAGATATTCTAAAGATTTGAATAGTTTAGAGACATAACAATAACAAATTCAAACATTTTGTGATGAGCAGCAGTTTGTTTTTTCAGGGGAATTATGTTCAAGTTTGCACATATTTTTCATAATTGTAAAATTTTACACATTTCATCAGTTATGTTGTTAGTCTGTCCGTGTTTGTTATTGTTGATTGTCTTTCACTTGTAATTCAAGGCAGATTCTACCGTTTGCGTGCCATATTGAGGGTTCAGTTTATATGTTGGTATACTTTTGGTGCATATTTTTACTGGTTTTCATTTTTGCAAAAAAAGTGCTGCATTTTATTACGCCATATGACCAGAGTCTTAGCTTTTATTTTTAATTTCATAACCATTATGTAAATATTATTTTCTTTATCATCATTTCTTTACAATTTTAAGCGCTTTTGTGTGATTTATACATTGAATATTTTATCTAACAATGTACAAATTTGGTCGCTTTTAAAATTTTCGTCTGCTTTTTTCTGTTAGGATATTTCATCCATAGGGCCGTATTTATCAGTTTTATGTTACCCCCGGTGAATAGTGCTGCTTATTTTTTATATATAAATTCTTCAAGGGTTGTTTCACAGCTGGACTCTGGTCACTTATTTTTGTGCCATATAATCATATTTTTAAAATTCTGATAGTTATTTTTGTGTCTCATTTTACTGTGATTGCTTATGTATTCTTTGAAATGGCGAACAAATTCTTAACCATTTATTTGATTGTACTACATATTTAGTGGAGGAACATTGCTTTCTGTTCTAGGTATTCTGATTTTTTCCATGCCCTGATGTCAGAAGGGTTATAAAAAAATGTTGTTTCATTATAAATAAATTAGAGAAAATGTCAAAATTATCGTTCAAGCTGTGATTTTATACTTGACGTACATATTATAAAAACTTGTACATTTTTCCTTTTTTACCTTCATTCATTTAAATTTTGATATAGCATATTGACAGACAAGAATTGAAAATTGCAAACAAAAACATTGAGAAGCCATTCATCAATGAAAATAATCTTAGTTTTTATATAGTTTCATTCATATCTTACAAATTTTGATAGTTTACATAACAATAGAACCAAAACCAAGTACAACACAAATACTTAAATGAAACCAACAACGGTCTTATACCATTTAAACTATACTTTCATGTTAATGCTAGAACAGATTGCAATGTTTATGTGCCTTTTGTTTACCGAATATTTTTTGTACATGCAATGTACTAGGAGTAATTTAGAATGACAGCTTCATGTATTTATAATGTGATTGTCCGTATGACAGTACAAAGTACACTTTAATAAACATTTCTTCTTCAAAAGTCTATTTTTCATCTCCCATTTTAATCTAGTTGTAGATTGCTGCCTTGTTTTAAGATCAAAATTGTAGTACCTAAAAGAATAAGGTTAGGACATCCAAACACACCGGTTTATATCATGCTCGGTAAAAATAATGTTCCAAATGGGACATTATGAGGTAACCCGAAACAATGAAAAGGTGTCCTAACTCGAAAATGTTTTTTATTTGACTAAAATCGAACTTAAATTTCATCTTATTGTATTTAATAGTTGTCCAAAATTTATATCAGATTGATTAAAGAACACAAGTTATTTTTTTTTCAACCACTGAAGGCAGGGTTTGACACTGAACAAAACCGATGCTACCAAAAAATATCTTATAACTTCTTATGGAAGGGTATAATTATGGATCGCAAAACATAAGCAATGTAACATTTAAATGTTCAATACAACACATTTTTTTCTATTTCTTTAGTTCATTATGAACCATTCAAAAATGAGATGTGGAGAAGTGTACGCAACACAAAAACAAAATCAGCGGCAATTGGAAATTTCACAACTGTAAACAATCAACAGCCTTCGATGTAACCAGTCGTCGCTGAAAACCGTCTTGCAATAAATAAAAATATAAAAATTATCAATGAAAGGCTTTCTGGATGTACATTGACCAAGATTCTTGGCTCAGGACAGGCACATGTGATGTTGAAGGGTTAATATACAAGAATACGGCGTCTATGACTTACAAAACTAGCGAACAGAGATGAGCAATCATAAATGTCCAAAAGAAAGGATAAAACAATTTTATACTGTAGAAATTATCTTTCATTGCAATTGTATCAAAACATAAATGAGTTGTTTTGGACACTCTAATGGACTCGGTGAACTATTCAACATCTATGCATAAAACCTAACCTTATCAGGCTTGTGCATTTACCTAAAAGTTCTTGATGTCAACAAAAACTATGTCTCCCCAAACAGTTAACTAGGCCATCCCCTACAATTCCAAAAAAAATCGAAGAAACCATTGGTGTCTTAAATGTGTGAATGTTAATGAAAAATATCAAATTGCTCACAAGCTTTGATAACAGAAAACCAGTAAATATATAAGTTTACTGAACATATAACGTACACAAAAAGAAGCAGATAGAATGCCCTTAGCAACAACATATTGAGTATTAACTTTGTTCCAAGTTTCATGAAAATCTGCACACAATATTGGTTTTAGACAGGTAAAAAGTTTAGGGGTCTTTGCGTAGACTGATTAAACCCCGTCGCAGAAAACCCGATATTTAGTTTAAACATCATGAATATCTATAGGATACATCCGCTAAATAGGCAAATTATACGCCAAATATGGTGTTCCTACCAAGTTAGGAACGATCAGACAAGCTGCAGTGACAATATCTGTGACAGACATTCAGACGAGCATGACAAAAAAAATTTTCCCGTAAATCTGGGGAGGAATATACTGATAGTTATATATAAAAAAATTCCTTCGTTCTCAATGCAATTCTGATTAACTCTTTCACAAAGCAAAAACGAACATCATGGGCCAATTGCATAACCGCGAGCAGCGCCTACTGGCATCGTTTAAGGCTGCTGGCGGTTGTCCATTGCCGCTTGATTGTGGGCTGTGTCGCGTACACTTATTCCACATCTCATTATTTTCTATCATAGTTAAATTCACATATGTTCAATTTATAAATTCTCAACCAAATCAGACTAATATTCTCTAGAAATCATTCACAAAAGTTTTATCAACTCGTATTGGAAGAAGCAAAGGTGTACCAACGAACAATCAAATATCGTTAATCCGAAAAGACTAAGACAAAATCATCACAACAAAACAAACCACAAAAACACATAACAACCAAGCCGCAATAAGCATCGTGAAATCAATTCGAAACGAGAGTAAACTCTGGTTCTCCGGAAAAGTAAGCAGTTCCTGCATGCTATAGCACACCCATCACCTAGCGAACGATCGATCTAGTGTGGGAAGGTTATTTAGTTAGTTATTGCTTTACTCCCGAGCAGCACGATCTTGGCTATTTATCGGAGATGAACATAGTGATAAAATAAACATGAAATGATAGTGATTTAGAGGAAATGGGGACACAAAGCCAATCGGGGAGGGGAATTTTGACTGCCACTGGATGTCAAATAAACGTCTGCGCTCGTCTGAGTGAAAAAAAATCCCGTATTTGTCTACAATCCGTAAAATTTCTTGAGTGACAACAACCAGGAAGCGACGTACCCCTGTGTTAACGATCTGCCTGTAAGCCGTGACTTTCTATCAAGGAAACCACAATACTCCCCACAAGCTTTGGAATAACGAATCAGTTGTTATACGTAAACTCCATATACTGTGATATATTATATATATTCCATATATGAATGAGTTGGTGTTTCACGCCCTTGCAAAGCTATATAAGTTATTTAAAAGCGATGAACATGAAAAAGATGATAAAATTAACATGAAATGATGATGATAAATGAAATATGGGGGTGGGTGGGAACAGTAAATTTTCAAGAACCACAGGAAAAGAGCAGAGGTGGTAGAGGCAGATAATTTAGCTTATGTGGTGTACTACCTGGCGTTCCACCAAGGGGATTTTTACGTGCATGAAGCGTGGCACTCACCACACACGTTAGCCCACTATGGTCAGCGGTCAGGATTTCTGTATTATAGACCTGGCAACCCCCGCGGACGAAGGCCACCCTATTCAGCCACCTAGGGTCCACACTTGGTCGCTCTGTGGGTTGAACACTGACCCGACGTCAAAAATCCAGATCCTTAGTCGCCTCTTACGACAAGCTAGGTTCTGCTGCGGGCCTATTCGCCACCCGGGCCCCGCACGGTACAACTTCATATGCTTGAACGGACGGAATGTTGCTACACAAAAAAGGAAAGTTTACTATTTGAAAGTCGAAGTCGTCACATTTGTCATAGAGCTTTGTACAAAGCCTTCCTACTGTGTCAATTTCGAAATACATAGCGGACCTCCTAGAATCTGTAGTGTCATTTATCTTATAATCCATTGGATATTTCAGTTGTAAAAAGTCAACAAATCGAGGATTAATTAGTGAAATAATATAACAAAATGTGAGATTAAAGGATAAATCAAGTCTGCGATCCTTTTTGTCTAGAAGTGATAGTAAGAAGTCCGCTTCGTATGAATAAGACATATCGACAAGCAATGATGTGCAATTCGTGAACACGACGTTGAATTCTGTCCAACAGATGAGTTAAGATGTCGGTTGTTATAGTGTTTTTTTGGGTTTTTTTACCGAATCTTATATTTTTTTCTTGTCTTAGTTATTTTATGTTTTGTCTCAATTGACCGTCTGCAATGCAAGAACTGAGACTAAATACGAGTTCACCTTCGTCCTGATGTTATTTTCGTTGCTGAGCTGAGTACAGGTGGTTTGTGCGTTTCGTGTTTGGATTTTTTTCGTATTGCTAATTTTTGTGTGATTTTGATCGTTGGTAGCGTGACGGGTGTGCTATAGCAAGCAGAAACTGCTGATTTATCCAACTCTCGTCTCGACTTGGGTTTACATTGCTTATTGCAGTTTGATTGTTATGTGTGTTTTTGTTATACGACCGCAAAAAAATTGCGGGCGTATTATGGTATGATGCTGTCGTCGTTGTCGTTGTCTGTTAACTTTTTAGTGATTCCACAATAACTTTAGTTCCAATTATCCGATTGCTATGAAATTTGACAATGATGTTCCTTAACATAAAAGAATGCATGGGATTGATTTAGGGATTTCCCCCATTTTTCGTTTAGAAATTAGGGGCCTAAAGGGCCAAAATCACTACTCTTTTGTTTGTTGCCACAATAACTTTAGTTCTAGTTAGAAATTTGACAGTGATGTTCCTTACAATAAAACTAGAGGCTCCCAGGAGCCTGAATCGCTCACCTTGTATTCGATGATACTTATAAGCTGGATATTTCAACAAAGGACTGCTACTCTGTGGAATTATCAATTTTAATATTCTAAGGTAAACAACTCCTATCAACAAAGGTCTTACAACTTTGACCCCATTACATAATTTTTAGATCTTTATGTGCTTAACCATATGCAATTTAAATTTTTCAAATATCTTGATTAGTTTTCAAGATATTAGTCGTCCCGTGCGGGGCCCGGGTGGCGAATAGGCCCGCAGCAGCGCTAAGCTTGTTGGTAAAAGTCCACTAAAGAGCGCTCAGAAACCTGACATCGGGGTCAGGCCGCTTTGCCCACAAAGCGACTTGGATGTTTGCCCCAGGTGGTTGAATGCGGCAGCCCTGACATCGAGAGATGCGGGGTCGTCAGGCGATAATGCGGAAAACCTGACCGCAAGCCATAGTGGTGCACCGTGTTGAGAAAAATGTCACGTTCCTCGCACGTTAAAGAACCCTGCTGCAGGTCTCGGTAAGAGTAGGACCCGTAGGATCCCCATGCAGGAGGCAAAATTTTCCGTCCCTACCCATCACTCCTTTTTCCAGTGGCAGTCAAAACTCTCCTACCAGATTGGCCTTGTGTCCCTATTTCCTCCACTTCATCATCATTTCATGTTCATTGTATCACCATTTTCATGTTCATCTCCCGGATATAGCCGAAATCGTGCTGCTTGGGAGTAAAGCAATAACTAACTAACTAACTAACAAGATATTAGTCTAAAAAGAGCAAAATTTGAGAACAAAAAAAATAAGAAAAAGGGCAATAACTCCTACAACCATTGTCAGATCTTCTTCAAAACTTCAGGGAAGGTAGATCTTGATGTGCTTATCATTATAACCCAAAGAGAGTTTTAATATCTGTTACCATTTTTGAGCAATTTGCAAAAAACTGCAATTTATCCTTATGTCCTATTTTTAGCCATGGCGGCCATGTTTTTTGTCGAATCAAAATTTCGAACGACAATTTTGTAGACCACATACTACAGAACAACCCTACTAAGTTTCATTTCATTAGGCCAAGCGGTTTCAGAGAAGAAGATTTTTGAAAAGTTGAACAAAAAGCTGTGAAAATGGTCAATTTTTACAATCCAAGGGGTATAACTCCTAAAGGAACGATCCTACAACTTTGACTCTGTTACAACTTTTGTAGATCTTGATGTGCTTAGTCATATGCAATTTAAATTTTTGAAATATCTTGTATAGTTTTCAAGATATAGGGCTAAATAAGTAAATTTTTTGAAAAAATCCAGAAAAAGGGCAATAACTCCTACATCAGTTGTTGGATCTTCTTGAAAATTTCTGGGCAGGTAGATCTTGAGGTGCTGAACACTTTTACCCTTGCCAGAATTTTGATATCTGTTACGGTTTTTGAGTAATTTGCAAAAAACTGCAATTTACCCCTATGTTCTATTTTTAGCCATGGCGGCCATGTTTTTTGTCGAATCAAAAATTCGAACGATAGTTTTGTAGAGAACATACTACAAAACAACCCTACCAAGTTTCATTACATTTGACTAAGCGGTTTCAGAGAAGAAGATTTTTGAAAAGTTGAACGACAGACGACGGACGACGGACGCCAAATGATGGCAAAAGCTCACATTGCCTTCGACAAGGTGAGCTAAAAATGAATTGGATTGATTTTTGGGGTGTCCCTTTTTTTGTTTCGAAAATAGGGGCCCAAAAGGGGCAAAAAATTCAAATATGTTATTTGTTACCACCATTACTTTGGTCATAGTTGGCCTATTGCTGTGAAATTTGTCAAGAATGTTTTTTACAATAAAAGAATGAACCTAATGAAATATTCGTCCCCATTTTTATCCCGTTATGTAATTAGGTGCCAAAATGGAAACTTTTTTATTTGTGGTCTGATTTCGATTTTCTTTTTGCGTGTTTGTTCTTGTCAAATAGCAGATGCAAAATTGAAAATAAGTTTTTGCGACCCCCCCCCCTTTTTTGTCCCCCTAATACGTGGTTAGGGGCCAAAAGGGGCAAAAATCAAAACTTTTATTTGTGGTCTGATTTTGATTTTTATTTTTTCATGCTTGTTCTTGTCAAATAGGAGATACAAAATTGAGAATTAATTTTTGCTACCTTTTTTCCTTATTACGTAATTAGGGGCCAAATGGGTCCACAATCGAAACTTTTTTATATTTGGGGTCCGATTTTTGAAAATTTATATTACATGTTCTTGTCATTTGCGACCCCCTTTTTCCCTTTTTACGCAATTAGGGGCCAAAATTGAAACTTTATACTCGTTTAATAGATTGGCAATATCTCTTACTGTTTACAAGAAGTGAGGGGTCCAAAACATCAATAATAGTAGTTTAACCAAGAAAATGGGTCTATTTCTTAATATAAAATTGAGCGGGGATATTGAAATGATATAGATATGATGTTGTAAGTATAATTTGTTCCAATGGCTTTTAAATAGTTAAAATCTAATGAATTCCTTGTAAAATGTGGGTGGAAAGTCCACCAAAGAAGGCATGTGTCAAAAACCTTTGTCAGTTCACCATGGGCTGCATGTGTCAAGAGCAATTGACTATCCATATTGGGCCTAAAAGGTACAGGGTTCAATATGTTGCGGTCGTATCATGCTGCGCTCGGCGTAACTTTTTATTTGTTTTGTGGTGTGCTTTGTTATGATGATTTTATCTCTGTCTTTTCGGATTAAGGATATTTGGTACAACTTTGTTTCTAGGTTACCCTTTTCGAGTGTCAGATTTTTTGTTGTTGATTTTTTTTTTAGAAATATGTCAAAATTCTAGATTGGTTTGTGTTTACTATGCCCTGTATTTCTGTTGTTTCTTTTCAATTTGGTATTATTATTCTGTTGTTGTTTTCTGTTTTTCTTCTAAAATTTAGAAAAATCTTAATATCATAACAGCTGACCGTTTAAAATAAATATTTAGACTTTTACAATATCTAATATAAAGCTTATCGACTTTTGATAAAAGGATCAGTGAAGTGTGTTGTCTGCTTGTCAAAAACTGAGAGAAACCCATCTGAAAGAAATCCCTGTTGATGAAGCTCAAAGAATATAGCTATCCTTTCTTAAATCCATGTCTAATTAAAAAGAGCAGATATTGTGTAATGAAGTCCTCTACCGATCGATCGCTATGTAAAGTATTACATTATTTAATTACTCTTCTATCTGTCAAGAAAATCTTCTTGTCGATAAACCCGTCATAAACTCAAGCCTTTCCGACTCACCACTAGGATTATCGCAGACGTCTTACAATCACTGCGCATGTTCAAAGCAGTTGCTGATTGATACATCGCTTTCTTAAGTCCGAGCCAACCAGCTCGTTAATTATCCCACGCGTTTTAAATTTCAGAATAGCACAGAAGACATGCAAAGTGTATTGTTAACTAAAAACTTTATATTTCATGTAAATTTAATTGCAAAATTTGAAGTTGATTACAAGCAAATCTTCGGTTAGAAATTTCAAGCATGCCTTTGGCTTCGGTTCTACACAGCAGGCTGTTGATCTTTTAATGAAGAATTCCAACAGAAAAGATGTAGAAAGAAAACTAGTTACATGATAATTTAATTCGATTCCATTTTATAACGAGGAAAAATTAGAAAAGGAAACCTGTCAATAAAATCGGTTGGACAAAATTTAAGAATCAGTTAGTGTTTAGTTACTCCTTGCTGTACAGTCATCTCTGGTTTACGATTGACCTCGATTTCAATCTAGTGCTATGGTTGTATGACTCGAGAACTCAAACCATAGTTCCATATCATTCTTTCGTCTAGACAAGATCATACCGCAATGTTTTTGGTTATTCAAAAATGAATGAAATGTTTGGCAGTAAAATTATTGCTGTAATACCCTCTCAGCATGTAAAGAGGAAAAAGTATACGAAATATAACCTTGGCATGATTTCAACCAAAGAATAAAGGTAGAAATACTAAGCGACCGCGGCGATTACGTTGTAACCATGTCAACATAGCAATTATCAACTAGCCTTGATGGGTTGCACTCTTGGCAAAATTAGAAGCGAACAAAAGCCAAATGTTTCTCACTTATGGACAGGCTGATTGCATAAGAAGAATTTATCAGCAGCTGTGTGTTATGTCTACTTTGCAGTCTATAACCTCTGCCAAGTAATAGATTTACAACTTCAAATTAATAAGGAACCGATGAAAAAATATAACGTTTTCATTTACACATTTATATATACATGACTTAAGGATCTCTTGCTTTTGAAATGATGCTGAGAAAATCATAAACATATGTTCATAGCATAAACGCCCATCACAAATGGGCTCACGGAAGGACTGAGCATTCAATTACATGAAGTAATTGTAATTCATATTCGTAAACAATTGTGTAGATGAATAGGGGGTTGCACTAAGTCGTGCTAAGCATACAACAACTCCACCATTCAGAAAACAGGAAATAGATGACCGACTGATCTGGAAAGAGGAAGCACTATAAACCTAATCATGCTAAAGCTCTGTTTTCAATTTGAAATAAATACCATTAGAAATCTGTTACGAAAATTTCCTATTTTTTACCCTTAAAAAGTACAAGTCGACTCAGAACATAAAAAGTATATGACCTACTGACTGAAAAAAGTGGAGGCACTGCACAACTCAACTAGCCATCCAAATTTAAAATCAATTATATTAAGAAATGTGTAAATGCTCGCAAATTAATCCAACTTGGGAAAGGCAAAACAATTAATTAAGTACTTAAACTGACTGATGACCAGCTTCAACATAAGGATAAAGTCAGGCAAAATCCTTCTTAAGTTATAATAGAAAACAATGAGATGTGGAATAAGTGTACGCGACACAGCCCACAATCAAGCGGCAATTCAGAAAATCTACAATGGACAACCGCCAGCAGCCTTCAACGAGGCCAGTAGGCGCTATTCACGGTTCTGCAATTGGCACGTGGTCTTAATAAAATGCATATAATTCAAATCTAGTCCTGAAATAGTCACATTCAACAAGGAGCAGAAAACATCAGAAAGACAAGTACAAACGAAAGCTTTGTCAAAGATTCTTGGCTCAGGACAGGCACATATACTATGTGGCTGGGTTAAACTAGTTTTTATAAGTTTACCCCTTTAACCAACTCGTTTGAAGTATTATTTGATTAATTATAAGTAACAACACTTTAACCCACTTCGAAGAATCGAGGTAAAACGTTTGACCCCAGACTGTTTGGAAAAGTATTTTCGTTTAATTGTCCTTCTATAAACTACTTTTTTTCTGCAAAAAATGTATGCAAAGTATTGTGCTAACTGATGACAGACCTTAATGATATAAACTAAATTATTATTTGATCCATGCTTAAAAACAAGACACATAAAAGAACTAAACTTGTCGACAGAGTCAACATAAGACGCCCAGTTTAATATCAATATATACCACCGCGTCGGTTCGCTAAACCAACAGAGTGACAAAAATTTGAGTAACAGGGGCTTGGAAACATGTAACTTTGTTATCTTATATGCCGCAATTGTCATGTTATATAAATCCTGACGCAAAATACCCCAGGGCCTGCATGAGTTTTTTTTCCCAGTCAGGACCCTCAGGACACGTCAATGTACAAGTTTGGGTTGTTGTTTTTTTTCGTTTAAAAAAAAAACGTACAGTTAGGCGAAAACGCCTAGTTCCAAGCACGATAAAGAACATCAATTAAAATTTCAAGTCTCGACTCCGAAGCATCGAAGACTTTAGAATCAAAAGCATAACAAGTTTCAAACAGGTCAAAAATAGCGATTTACAGGTTTTTGTAAAGCTTGTGATTCTGAAAAGCCTATCATATTTTGGATTTTATAGTTGCTGATTGCTGAGCTGTAAGCCATTTACAGTGATTCCCTAAGTTCTGTTTTTGTAACAGTTGCCTTGTTTAGCTCATCTGGTCTAAGGCCATGTGAGGATATGTCAACACTGTGTCCTTCGTCTGTCGTCGGAAACAAAAAAAGACAATTTCAAAAATCTCCTCTGAAACCAGTAAACCAATTTAACTAGATCTCTGCAGGAATGATCTATTACATGTTGGCAACAAACGATCCTTATTTTGATATGATTCCATAAAAAAAACAACCGCTGTCACTACAAATAGAACACAGGGTGAAATCACTTAAAAAGACTAATAATTCAGCAACTAAAACATATAGAAAAAATTTCAGAATCCAAAACTTTTAATTTAAGAGTCTCCATTTGGTTAAAAGTTGTCAGATGATTCCTTTAAGAGGGTTATGGCCCTTTTAAAATCAAAAATGGCGTTTTACATGTTTTTGAACTATTGAATGAAAACTATTGCAGATAGAGAAAAGAGCTACCAATATGTGTACCCTAGGTGGCTGGATAGGGTGGCACTCGTCCGCGGGGGTTGTCAGGTCTATAATTCAGAAACCCTGACCGCTGACCATAGTGGGCAAACGTATGTGGAGAGTGCCACGCCTCATGCACGTAAAAAAAAACCTTTGTGGATCGCCAAGTAGTGCACCACATAGGCTAAATTTTCCGCCCCTACCCACCTCTCCCCTTTTCCTGTGGTTTTCAAAATTAACTGTTCTTTTGTTTCCACCCCAACCCCATATTTCATTGATGATGTTCATTTTATCATCCTTTCCATGTGCATCACCTTTAAGTAACCTATATAGCGTTGCAAGGGCGTAAAACACCAACTCACTCACTCACAGATACCTTGCTAAAACCTTCAGCTTATTAAGCTCTACAAAAGTCTGCATTGGGTAAAATTTTCTGATGATACCTTATAAAAGAAACCCTTATGGTCTTAAGGACTTGGTCAGCACTTGAGACTCGTATGGACTTTATGTTTATCTGCTAAAATGTCAAAAATCAATCCTGCAATTTCAGTCAAATTGGTATAGTGGTTTTAGAGGAAACATTTTTTGAAATTGCTTACGGACAACAATGACGGACGCAGAATGATAGCATTATCTCAAATGGGCTATATCCATGTGAGCTTATAAGCAAACAAGCTGTCGAGTGTGAATGGCAAAACAACCCTATGCGAGTTCCAGGTGTCAAATAGACCCGATGCAGCTAAAAGGCGCTAAGAACCCGACGTAGGCGCTTTTGATGGTATGGAAACATCTGTCATTTCGATGCGGGGTCGTCAGATTTTATTCGCAAAACCTGATCGCAATCCATCAAGACGTGCACCGTGTTAGGAAAAAAGGTTTAAGAGCACCGCTGTAGCTCTCGATAAGAGAAAAAAACGTAGAATCCACATCAGTAGGCTCAATCTACCGACTGACTTCTTCCACAGTTAAATGGCTGCATTCGCGTTGCTTTGGAGAAAAGTAATACAAACTAACAATTTGCAAAGAAAAGGGTCCACAGTTGCGCTCCAATCAATAGTACAATCAATTAAATGTAGGTAAAATGCCCGAAAGGACAACAATTCAAAACACTCTATGATCAGCTTTTATCTCCTCGGTGTGTGTAGGTTCAAGCAGGAATCATCATTGTAATTTCGACAAAAAAGGGTTAATTGTGTGAATATGGGTAAGGGTTGGCTATACCCCACACAGGTAAGTGTTCCAACTAGTATGGCCTCAATTCGGGTAAGGGTTCTTCGTTGTCAGTCACCATATGTAAGGGTTCCAGATTGTGCGAAGTTTTTGGCCAGGGTTTCGTCACTTTCTGGGTTCATTGGCCTATGGTGCGTTGAGGGTACATTGGCCTATCTTGTACGTTGATTCGTTTTCCTTCTGGTTTGTGCTCGTACATTGGCCCTATCTTGCATGGCATACATGGGTCTGTGTTATGGGTGTTGTTTCCTGGGTGGGTCTACACAATTCAATTTGTTGTTTCAATTAGTTCTTTTCCTGATTATGACTGAAATATTGTTGGCTGGACATAAAACAAGCAAATTATTAGTCTTGAGCACATGATGTCTTCCGTAAAATTGTCGAATGGCAACAACCTGGGAGCAACGTAAACTGTATGGGTTTGGCATTGTGCCCCTACTCAATACCCACCTCATCATCATTACGGTACTTCTTTACACATACACAAACCACACAATATTCTATCAAACTATATAGCTTAATTTTATTGATTTAAATCAACTAGTGTTGGCGTTTCGTGTGGGACCCGGGGTAATTAGGCCCGCAGCAGCGCTAAGCTTGTCGATAAAGCAACTAAAGAGCGCACAGACACCTTACATCGGGTCAGGCTACTTAGCCCAAAAAGCGACTCTGATGTGTGCCCAGAATGATTAAATAGAGCAGCCCTGTCATAATGAATATCGGGTTCGTAAGGCTATTGCGCCAAAAACCTGTCCGAAAACCATAGTGAACCAACGTGTGTAGAGAGTGCCATGCCAGTAAGTGCACCACAAACTGTTTTCTTCCAAATTTGAAGTTCCTTTTTTCAACCCCACCCTCATTTTTTGCCTCCCATTGAATATTTGTTAAACCAGAAAACAGGAATGTATTTTCGACAGATAAGGTTTGTTTACGTAAATCTGGATAAGAGTAGGCTATATTTCATTCGGGTAAGTGTTCCTTCTCTAGTGTGATAATATCAAGTAAAGACTCTTCAATATCAGTCACCATAGGTAAGGGTTCGAGAATGTGCGAAACTTTTGCCGAGGGTTTCGTCACTTTCTGGTTACATAGGCCTATGGTGCGTTGAGGGTATTAAAATTGGCCATTTTGTGAGTTGGTTCATTTTCTTTCTTGTTTAACGTCGTGCATTGGCCCGTTTCGCGTGACATACATGGGTATGTGTTATGAGTGCTGTATCCTTGATAGGTCTGCACAATTTAATTTGTTGTTTCAATTTGTTCTTGTCCTGATTATGACTGAAATACTGTCGAATGGATATAATACAAACAACAATCAATCAATCAAAACTAGTATTGGCTACTAGTGTTAAATTTACGGCCCCTTCAAGGTCCATCTGGCAAAAAAGAATACAACAATGAATAAAAGAATCAAAAAGGCCCCAATGGGGCATTCGAGAGTCAAAAGTCCGAAAGATGTCCCTTTGGTACCTCTGTTTCTTTTAGGGAAATGAAGATGAAAGGGGTGGTTTTCAATCCTAAGAAAAAAGATGTATATTTACATTTTGCCATTTGTTTGGTCATGCTTGGCAGATCTTGTTGCTGGATATTACAGTCTTTAAACTGTAATCGTACAACTTTCAGTGTGTGAGTTGGTGTTTTACGCCCTTGCATTGCTATTTAGGATATTATACCCCCGCTTCGAAGAAGAAGGGGGTATACGGGTTTACCTCTGTCCGTCCGTCCGTCCGCAACACAACTACCGTAACAGATTTCTCGGCAACTACATATCACAGTGACTTGAAATTTGGTATATGAGTTCAGTGTGAGGTACTGTATCGCGAGTACCAAAAAAAGGTCTGTCGGATATTTACTTCCTGTTTACCGACTAAGTCAATTTTCAACATTACTAGTCAATTGCTGAAATGTTTTTAACATTTTTCTCATCAACTACATATCACAGTGACTTGAAATTTGGTATGTGAGTTTAGTATGAGGTCTTTTATTACGAGTATCGAAATAAGGTCTATATAATAGCTACTTACTGTTTACCGACATAGTTCATTTTGGGGTAGCGGGGCCACGGTATTCTGAGTGAGCAGTAGCTCACAGATTCCTTGTTTAAAGGCGATGAAAATGAAAAGGATGATAAAATTAACATGAAATGATGATAAATGAAATACCGGGTATGGGGGTGGGGTAAGAAACAAAGGAACAGTAAATTTTGAAAAAAACATAAAAAAGGGGGAAAGATAGATAGGGGCGTTCAATTGGGCCTATGTGGTACCCTACTTTGCGGTCCACAAAGAGGTCTTATACGTGCATGAAGCGTAGCACTCTACACACACGTTGGTCCACTATGGTTTGCGGTCAGGTTTTTCGCATTAAAGGCTGACGACCCCGGCATTCATTATTACAAGGCTGCCCAATTCAACCACCGGGAACATTCATCCCAGTCGCTTTGTGGGCTAAGTGGCCTGACCCGATGTCAGGTTTCTGAGCGCTCTTTAGTGAACTCATACAACTTGAATGAAAAGACTCTAAGCATTATAGAACTTTTTCATAGCTTTAACACTTTTTCATGGACAAAAATGCGACAAGTTGATTACATTTACCCATATTTTGTTTTGGCGATGGTCAGATTTTTATTATGGTGTACATTTTACCTGTATGTTTTATACCTACATAAATCAATATTTCATTTCAGTCATTTTACCTTAAAGTTAAAATATGCAGAAATATTAGTAGCCCATAAATCGGAAAACCAGTATATTAATATTTAATTGAAAAGGGCGATTAAACTAATGATGTTTTCAACCTGCGCAGACCTGCACAATTTCCAGTCTGATAGTTTTGTGCCTGGGGCTTGTCGTTTTAGACACATTGAAGCATACTGATTGACCTCAAGGTCCATATAAATATCAAATATTCATAAACCATGGGTTTTTTTTTTTTCTATTGACGTAACACATAAAGGGACATTTAATGTAGACAATGGAGTCTACTACCACTTTTTATCATACATGTACTTTCCTTTAAACAGTATTAGGTTACCTTTGTGTGGTCAATAAACACCTATAACTCTTAAAATACCATAAAGTTTAAAACAAACATAATTTAGATTTATAAGCTTGAAACAGCTGTGTGCAATAAGTCGATGCATATCATACGGGAATTTGTTTTATTTGCAAAGTTGAATGCACATTGCATATCAAACTGTTTTACCCCGCTCCAGGACATATCGACTGGGTCAGATTACAATCGCCGACCAATGGCAGGCCGTTTCGACCCACCTTCTCTGTCCTTTTGAGGTCATCGTATCTCTGATCATTGTATGGGTCATAATGGTAGAATCCATTTTACATTTAAAGGTAAATTGATTGGTGTACTTAGTTCTCTGGCCATATGTGATGTAATGGTAGAATTCAGGTGAATTTTGTTTTGTGTAAACACTTACCAGGGAAATGAAAATTACATAACAACCATAGATGTTTAAATAATACTCGTCTGCTGGGAATTCATATTGAGTAATTATTTAAAATTGAAAATCCACCTATGTCCACATAACATGGGATATTATAGAAATATTGAAAAGACAGACAGACATAATGTTTTATTTAAAAGGGGGAAAATCATCAATGCAGTTTAAACAAACCCCCAATTACAAGTACTTTTTAATAAACGTTATAGGTCAAAACAGAAATGATCAATCTCAAATCTATGTCTAAATACCTACCCCAGACATAGGTTGATCATCTTAGTTATAATTTGGTTGCCCAGTTCGGTATATTTTGGGTTTATTGATCTATGATCTTCATAATCATATATTTTTGGCGTTTTCAATATTTTTGACAGAGCTCCTCTGATGAGTCTTGAATAGACGAAACGCGCGTCAGGCGTTGCAAATTTTATTTTCTGGAACTTTGTTGTTATTTTAATTCTAAGAATGAAAGACAAAACGATCAAATGAATTACCGGATCGTATTGGTCCTGACTTGGTAGATATTTTAAAAGAAATTGCTATTTCAAAAGGTTATGGGGCGTCAAATGTATCTTGCCAATTGCGAGTAGATGTAGAACAATACGGATGTAGGACATTAGCTAAGGTGATTTTATTTGTTAAGTATTCATAATAATCATACACAATCCTGATTAAATGTAATTTTTTTTGCAATGCCTTCTGAAAATTTCATCTTATTTTCCACGTTTTCTCCATTCAAACATTGAGTCAAATATTATTGTGATACATACACTGATTTGTAAATACTTTAGCAAATTGGCTTTTTTAGACGTTTATATTATTAGAATGAAGCTGATTTGTTCAAAAACAAAATACATTGTAAATCAGAAAAGTGCTTCACACGCAGTGAAATTTTGCTTTTGTATATTTATCAAAATCATTTCAATACCCGGTATGTGGATCGTGTCTTTCTGGCACATATTCCATATTCTTTCGTTTTTAATATTATTTCAGAGTTTGGCTTTAGTGCCGTGTGCAGGGCGTAGAAAGCTTCCCCGTGCTTCAGTTGTATGCTCTTATATATTTTCGAGTACTGGAATGTGTGTTGGAAAGACACAATTAACATATTTCCAAAATTTGACAACGTTTGGATATTTCTTTAAAAATTGTTAAATTTATCTGTTTGGTCATTGTTGTAATATTTTTTGGCTTCTGTTTTTGTTTTATCAAATCTAATATTCTACCGGTTTTCCAAGTTTTTTTCTCCTAGCGTGTCTGATGAAGGTTAATCCAGAAAAGTGCTTCACACGCAGTGAAATTTTGCTTTTGTATATATATTTATCAAAATCATTTCAATACCCGGTATGTGGATCGTGTCTTTCTGGCACATATTCCATATTCTTTCGTTTTTAATCTTATATAGATATAATATTATCATTGTAAGGTTTGTGAATTCAAAAATTTTAGTTTTGTCTAATTTCAATTTGTGCTATCTAGTATTACAAAACCCTAATTTGTGAAAAATGATAATATGATTGCCTATTGAAGTTTGATTCCAAAGCAGGTAAAGATTTGTTTATTTGTAGTTTTCAGTGAAGGAGATGAAATATCATGGGTTTTTTTTACAATCAGTAATCTAACCATAATACCTTAATGGGAAAACATCTAGGAATTTTCCTAGTACTATACAACAAAATTTGGCTTTCCCTTTAGAGGTGACGTGTTACCAATGAAAGTTCAAGGGGGCGATATCGATTAGATAATCTGTGGTTTTTTTTCATCTTTTGCTAATATGTGCTTCAATAAATGTGTTCCTAAACAATTTTTTAAAAACAGCATAAATACAGCATATCTCTAAAAATTGATATCATGATAAAATGTCTTTATAATACACTAGGTATTTCTGTCATTTTCAACGTGGGCTCATCGTCCAAAACATTGTTGCAAAGCAAATTTCTATACGAGTAGGTTCATTTGATCTAAATTGTTCGACTTTATCCAACATTGCATTTTCTAGTGGTATCAGAATTTAGACTTGAGTGCCATCCTGATTCTCTCTTAATGTATTTCATGTTTATTACCCCTATCATATTCATTCCCTTGATTAAGTCGAATTCGAATTTAAACAATATCTAACAATCAAATAGATGTATATTTGCAGTATGTTAAAGATGCTGTGGTTCTTAGGTTTCAAACCGACCAGGAGAACGAATTCGGCTTTATTTCGGAGATGAAAATAAAATTGGAGATGAAATGAACATAAAATGATGATGAAGTGGTGGGAAAGGAGACACAAGGCCATTCTGACTGCCAGGATCAGACAATTTAGCCTAATACAGGGGATCTAACGGGTCCTTCTCTAATACAGAGCGACTAAGTGTGTATCATAGGTGGCTGAATAAGACCCTCGTCGGCGGGGGTTGTCAGGTCTATAATACGGAATCTTGACTGCTGACCATAGTGGGCTAACGTGTGTGGAGAGTGCCACGCTTCATTTACGTAATAAAGCTCCTTTGTGAACCACCAAGTAGTGCACCGAATAGGCTAAATTTTCCACTCCTACCCACATTTCCCCCTTTTCCTGTGGTTCTTCAAAATTAACCCACCCAACCCCCCATATTTTATTTATCGTCATCATTTTATGTTCATTTAATAATCCTTTTCATGTTCATCGCATGTAAATAACCGATTTAGCTTTGCACGGGCGTAAAACACCAACTCAAATCACTCACTCACTCCTTCTCTAATCGAAAATCATAGATGGGTTCTTTGGCGTGCGAGAAACGTGACATTTTTCTCAAATCGGTGCACCACTATGGTTTGCAGTCAGATTTCAGCATTTTAGCCTGACTACCCCGGCTTTCATTAATTATTACATGGCTATTCTAACATCCCAGTCGCTGTGTGAGCAAAGTTTCCTGACCTAATACCAGATTCTTAGCGCTCTTTATTGCACTTTTAGCGACAAACTGAGCTACTGCTGGCCTATCCATCACCCGGGACCCGCACGGGTCGAACCGTACAGATAATACTTTAGAGTGAGTGAGTGAGTGAGTTGGTGTTTTACGCCCGTGCAACGCTATATAGGTTATTTACAGGCGATGAACATGAAAAGGACGATGCAATGAACATGAAATGATGATGATAAATGAAATATGGGGTGGGGTGGGAAACAAAGGGACAGTTAATTTTGAAGAACCACAGGAAAAGGGGAAAGGTTGGTAGGGGCGGAAAATTTAGCCTATGTGGTGCACTACTTGGCGGTCCACAAAGGGGTCTTTTACGTGCATGAAGCGTGGCACTCTCCACACACGTTGGCCCACTATGGTCGGCGGTCAGGGTTTCCGTATTATAGACCTGACAGCCCCCGCGGACGAGGGCCACCCTATTCAGCCACCTAGGGTACACACTTGGTCGCTCTGTGGGCTGAGCACTGACCCGATGTCAGAATCCCAAGACCCTTAGTCGCCTCTTACGACAAGCTAGGCTTTGCTGCGGGCCTATTCGCCACCCGGGCCCCGCACGGGACTAATACTTTAGAAGGGTATGAAACGCGAGATATATTCGAAGTATGTTGACCCACTACTTTTTGGTGGCGGAATGGGGCAGCCCAGTCATAATGAATGCCGGGGTCGTCAGGCTATAATGCGGAAATCTTGACCGAAAACCACAGTGGTGCACCGTGTTCGAAAAAATGTCACGTTTCTCACACGTTAAAGAACCCTGCTGCAGGGCCCGTAGGATCCCCATGCAGGAGGCTAAATTTCCCGTCCCTACCCATTACTCATTTTTTCAATGGCAGTCAAAACTCTGCTCCCTGATTGGGCTTGTGTCCCCATTTCCTCCACTTCATCATTTCATATTTATTGTATCACTCCTTCCATGTTCATCTCCCGACTATAGCCGAAATCGCGCTGCTTGGGAGTAAAACAATAACTAACTGTCTGACAACAGATGCCATCGCAGTTTCCTTTCATATAGGATATCGTCATTTTTCGCTCAGAATTTTACTTAATATTTAATGTAAATACATGTAGCACTGTCAAAATGGGTTAATGAGTTTTACACCCTAAGAAAGGGTTATACCAGGGAGATGAATATGAAAAGAACGGCAATTAAAGATGCTGGTAGGTCTTAGCTTAATACATGTACATCGGTCCGGTCTAGAATTCCTGTCAATGGCAAAGGTATAGCCCCACAGTAGTGGTATGCATGTCGGTAAAAGAACCACAGAAGCGTCCAGAAACTATCATTTTCATGTTCCTAATTCCACAGAGCAACTGGGATTTGTGCCCAAGGCGGTTGAATGGCGTGCCTTTCATGCTATGTTGCATGCTGGGGTCATCGTGGCATAATACAGAAAAACTGACTATAAATGTCCACCATGTTGGGAAAATGCCTCAAGGAACAGTACAGCATATTCCGGTTGATGTGAGTAAGACCATCGATTCCCCCTGAAATCAGGTTTTTTTCCCCGACTTGACCATCCCATTTTTCAGTAGCAGTCTGAAACCGTTTACTGGGGTTGCTTTAAGTTCCCAATTAAGCTATCATCTTCTCATTTTATTACTCCATTTGTTCATCTCCTTCATTACTCACTAATTAATGCGTTAAAGTTTATATTATTCAATGATATGATACAAATATACCCGTTTTTCTTTTACTTTAAATTTAATTCACAGATATTGAAGGAGTGGGAGAAGGAAAATAAAAATAAATGAACATATCCATATTATATATCATGAAACATTACCGGTTTTCAACCATCATTATTAAAAGGTTTTTTTTATGTATCAAAACATCAAATTAATTACGAAAGTGCTAGAAGTTTCCGCTCATTGCAAGCTTTATGAATTTCAAAATTAAAAATTTAACAAAAACAACATATTTTACTACAGTCGTCTTTGACATAAAACGAGGGCAGAAAAAACGAACGTTGGGGACTAAGAGAAGCAGAGGTACCAATGGGGTATCCGAATGTCAAAAGTCCGAAAGGGCAGAGACAACCCCACTAAGTTTAAACATACTTATTGGGGAAAAAATAACACACATTTGTCTTGTCTCTTATTTGATCATATATCTGACACAAACACAACCCCACTAAGTTTAAACATACTTATTGGGGAAAAAATAACACACATTTGTCTTGTCTCTTATTTGATCATATATCTGACACAAACACAACCCCACTAAGTTTAAACATACTTATTGGGGAAAAAATAACACACATTTGTCTTGTCTCTTATTTGATCATATATCTGACACAAACACGTGAAATATTTATTATCGGTTCATCATTCTTTCCAAAAGCTGCCTTCACTCATTGTATTCTGACTGTTTTGGCATTTCATAATAAATTAAAATATTTCATTTTATATGATTACTACCCACTTTGATCATTGGCCATTTAAAAGAAGCAGAGATACCAATTGGGCAGTCCAAAAGGGCAGACACAAAAACCATTAAACACCTATGAAAGCAGGACGAAAAAAACAGACATATAACAAACATAAAACACAGAAATAAATAAACAAATGAATAGCAATCAGCAACTCGAATGCAAGTCGTAACGAGAGTGAACTCATTTGCTCCGGGGTTAGTTTCCAAAGCAGCAAAATTTCGGCTATATCCGGGAGATGGATATGAAGGGGTGATAAAATGAACATAAATGATGATGAAGTTAAGGAAATAGTTACACAAGGCCAATATGGAGGGGTGTTTTGACTGCCACTTAGAAAAGGAGTGATGAATAGGGACGGGCAATTCGCCCTCCTGCATGGGGATTCTACGGGTCCTACTCTTATCGAGACCAGCAACAGGGTTCTTTATCGTGAAAGGAACGTGACTTTTTTCCCAACACGGTGCACTACTATGGTTTGCGGTCAGGTTTTCCGCATTATAGCCTTACGACGCCGCATTCATTATGACCGGACTGCCCCTTTCAACCACCTGGGGCACACATCCAAGTTGCTTTGTGGGCAAAGCGGCCTAACCAAATGTCAGGTTTCTGAGCGCTTATTAGTGGACTTTTTCCGATAAGCTTAGCGCTGCTGCGGGTCTTTTCGCCACTCGGAACCCGCACGGGATTATGTGCTCTGGAAGAGTAAGCAGTTCCTGCTTGCTTAAGTACATCCGTCGCGCTGCCAGCCGTCAATTCAGTGTGTCAAATCTGATAAAGGAAGATAAAACTCTATGACAAACCAACATCTGCACACATCTGAGAGATTGAAATCCCATATTTGTCAATAAGCTCATGTCTTCCCTAAAATTTCTTTAGTGAAGACAGCAACTGAGGAGCAAAAAAAGTTCCGCAATTAAAAAAGATAAGTTTCCATAATTAATTCGCTGCTATTTCAGTGGTGAAGTGTCATCCCAAACAAAGTAAATGTTAGTGCGTAATTGGTATACTCCCATCATCTCAAATTCGGCTACTAGTATACTTCTGGGAGATGAAGTTGGATCGGGGTTTAAGGGCTTATTTTAAACGAGTTAAGTCTATTATTTAGTCGGTTACTTAAAGTAAGTAAGCATTGTTTTTCTCAATAGGAGTAGGTGAAGATCCAAGGAAAGGTACCGGGCGTCCGCCCCCTGTAAACTGACAAAAATATGTTGTTTTTTTTGCACAAAATCCACGTAAAAACTTTAGAAAATCCGCCCCTGAGCAGCACTAATTCGGCTATATCAGAGAGATACATATGAAATGGGTGATAAATGCATGATGATGAAGTGGAGGAAATGGGGGAAAGTCATGAAGTGAAGCAAATGGGTCCAAAGGACACAAGGCCAAAATGGGATGGGAGTTTTGACTGCCTTGAAGACCGGAAGAATGGCTCGGACAATTATCCTGCATGGGTCATACTTTTACCCCGACTCTTACCTAGTCCTGCACGTTACTTTTCCTATAATAAGTTGTTCCGTTGCATATGAAATGTATGATTTTCTTGTGTTTTGAAAAAAAAAAACTTTTGTTCTGTTATATTTCAAGTTAAATCAATAAAAAAGCAATAATTTGTTCTCTTATTTTGGTGACAGGTTTCAGTCGTTTGCTTTAATCGTAAAACCAATTGAAAACAAAGACATTGTATGATTGGTCAAGAAATCTCAAGAACCCTCATTTCAACAAAATATCAATTTGTCCTATCATTTTTTTTCTTTCTTTGTGACACCACTGAATTACAAGTCTTTGTCTTGATTATTTAGTCAGATGGTCAGTTCATTTTATTTGAATCCAATGTGTTTAATTTATGAAGAAAGGGAGATAATCTATTTATTCCTCACGACATGCTTGGAATGAATGTACTTTTTACCACAAAGTAATTCGAAATATGTAAACAATAATGACAAGTCATAACAATGAGTAGAAATTAAAATATGTAGTAATAATAAGAAATGCAAATGAAAAGACGGATCTTCTTGCATACAAAGCCATGCCTTCCGGACATAAGCGCAATATCTGCAATCAAATTTGACATTTATTGCACATGCTATTTTTGATCCTTTGATAACATTTAACATCTTAGGTTTTGATAGAACTAAATATGACGAATTTGGTGTCGTTCAATTGGCTAAAACCTGGATCAGAGGTTACAAAATGACATGCAATTAAATTTTCCAGACATGTCCTTCAGGTGCAAATTTTATATATAAAGATAGTGATCAATTATGACAAATTTGAAATACTTAGACAAAGAAGGTCATCCAATATATGCATAATAGTTTATAACACTTTATTACTTGCATTTTTTTACATTTTAATGGTTTTGTAAAGGACTATAAAATTCTCTTAGAATTCAACATATAAACAGTTGCGTTTTAATCTTATAAAAGATGACATTGTTTTCTTTCAACAGTTTTGGTAGTTTTGAATTAAATGCTACTGATGAGAGGTTACTCCTTGAAATATCGATATATAGCATATCCAAATTAACCGTTTATACCCGTGTTTTGGTATTTGTAATTTTGAAACCACTGGGCGATAACCGCTGCTGGTGGACCAGAGGTCCCCGAGGGTAATTACAAGCCTGGTCGTCAGACTTGTCTGACACGATTTACCATAAAATTTCTAATATTTTTGTTGCTGAAATTTCCGATTGTTAAATTCAAAATTGATTAAAACACCAGGTTTCTTTCCTTGTAATGCACATGGTCGTTATCCTCGGTGCTGGATTTGGCTTCCTTGTTCGAACGTTTTGGTTTTGAGTACTTTTTGTTTTCAACAGTTTTGGTAATATACCTTCCAATCAAGGAGGCCTAACCGTTTATCGAGGCATTTTGTCCGTTACGTGTTTCTACCATAGGTTAACATTACGGTTTTGTCCGTTATATGTTGCACGAGGCAGTCCGTTAAGTAGTTTTATGAAAAAAAAAATCATTTATTTTTACGAAATTAACTCTGAGGCTAAAATATAGTAAATAAGTGAAACTTGTGATAAATGTGTCCAAATGGTTTTTATTCACGAAAAACTTCCCGCAAAAACCATTTTGATTTGATTTGACACTTCTTCGCAAAACGAAAAGGCGGAGACCTACCCTCTGCAAAAATGTGTCCTTATAATGACGAAAAATGCATTAAAATACGTTATTTTCGTCGTTGAAACATTTTTTTTGTAGTAAGTCTTGTGCTACTTGCACAATAAAAACATAAGAGAAGGATTTTCTGGACCAAAATATTAATATTAGGACAAAAATGCCAAAATTGGTATTACTTTGAGAAACATGGTCCGTTAAGAGGCACGTGACACTTTTTAGGTCCGTTAATGATGCATGTCTCACATTTCGAAAATGCAGGTCTGATGGAAATAAACCTTTAATATAGCGAATCACAATTATTAAAATTGGCAAAATCGAGGATATCTTTTTCAGAACATTGTAATGATTGGTTTCCCAATATTATTACATTATTTTTGATATAATATAAATGCCTTAAATATTTACATGAGTTTGTGGCAATGGAAATAAATCTGAACACAATTATCAATTTTATTTAATTGTAAATTGTCGCAAAAAGAAGAAAGCACATGTTCTGAAAGTCGAAGGTTTTGTGTGCCACGAGTCGAAAAAATATTAAGAGGTATGTGAAAAAGCCATTGATTTGCAATTCGTCGGTTTCAGTACGGTCTAAAGTTGTCAGAAAATGTGTCTGTGGTACAAATCCCTTCATATTTAGATATTTTTCTCCATTTACATTTTTTATTTCCATAGTTTTTGTTCTTTTTTCTTTTCATTGCCTAAAATAGATAACCAAAACAGACTTTATTGAACAGTTTTCATTATATTTATTAATAATTAGTAGCTTATTGCTTCTTTCATATATTATATACACATGTATAAGAGTATGTTTTAGAATGGTGTTACATGTAAAGCCTTTTGACAATGGTTCATTTTTAGACGTGCATATTCAAATGTAAGTATTTTAGTTTTGATAAATCCACATGAATTTTGTGTTTTCTTCTGTATACTAGCGTTCAGTCCTTATAGTAAAATTATGATATGTCATATCAAACAAAACTATTTTAATCTTCTATCTATTATGTTATTTAACGGACATAATGTTTTGTCACAGGCACTTAACAGACAAAATAGTATGTCATCAGCCCTTAACGGACCATATTTTATAACTTCTCCCCTGTTACAAAATTATTATATAACATAAAGCATTGAAAATTAAACAGAATGTTGATACATTATTGTACTTTCTATGGATATCAACCAAAAACATATTTTTTGTTATATAAAAAGTGAAATTGATAAAAATGAGATAAACATGTTTACATTTGCAACCTTTAAAATACTAAGGAGCCACACGCCTTTTCATTTTATTAAGTTTTATAGAACTATTTTTACACAAATGCAAATCGTATCGAAGAGTCATTCATTTTCATTTTGACAGATGTAATTTTTATAAATCTAAAATGCGTATTAATTATGATATAACAAATTAATTACTGACCTTCAGCGTTTTTTCTCGATTATACCTGGTTAACGGACTGTCACGGCGACTTTAACGGACCACAAAAACCGTGAAACACCTTTTAACGGACCATATTTCTCGATAAACGGTTAGGCCTCCTTGCCAATGTTTTGAATTAAATGCTACTGATGAGAGGTGACTCCTTGAAATATCGATATATAGCATATCCAAATTAACCGTTTATACCCGTGTTTTGGTATTTGTAATTTTTCATTAGTTGAGCATGTGTTTTAGGGCTTAGCTAGCAACACTATATATGTTATAAAAGGGCGATGGACATGTCATTCATGAAGATTGTTGCTTTAGTCCAAGTAACACGAATTCTGGTTAAATGACTTTTGCATCTTACACAAGATGAAAGCTTTTTGTGCATCAATGATCGGCTATATCGTGGTGATGACCATAAAAACATGAAGTGGTGATGATGAAGTGGAGGAAATGGGAACGCAAGGTTAATTGGAGATGAGGGTGTCGATTATCTTGGAAAAGAAGGTACTGGAACAATCGGAAAATTTAGTCTCCTGCATAGGGATCCCAGAGTTCTACTCTCATGTAGACTAATTTTACGTGTGGGGAACGTGACATTTTTCCCAACACGATGCAGCACTATGGGTTTCGGTTAGATTTTCTGTATTATAGCCCGGGTTATAGCCTGACACCCTCGGCATTTATTATGACAGGACTGCCTCATTCAACCACCTGAGGCACAGATCCCAGTCGCTTTGCGAGAAAAGCGGTCTGATCCGATGTCAGGTTTCTGGGCACTCTTTAGTGGACATTTACCGACAATTTAAGCTTAGCGTCCGCAACCGTACTAGTATAGACATGAAGAGGATGATAAAATGATGAAAAACATTCTCAAAGTATTTCAACATGATGTATAGTCCCTTACCAGTCTATGGAACGTCATAGCTGCCTTATGATGATGTGTTTCATTATGTGATGATACTTCTTCCTTTGTCATTATGTGATGGTACTTTGTCATTATGTGATGATACTTCGTCATTATGTGATGATACTTTGTCATTATGTGATGGTACTTCTTCATTATGTGATGATACTTTGTCATTATGTGATGATACGTTGTCATTATGTGATCAAAGTTTATTATTATGAACAGCGCTAAAAAAATATTCTTTTCTCGTGACAAATATTTGTTCGACGCGTAGTTTTTCTGCGTATCCCCCCCAAAAATAGTTTCCAAATGGTCGGTTTCTCGAATTTCAAATCCATAACCAATACATAATTTATTATATATTAAAACTTTGTAAACAACATTTTTCTTCTTTAGTGGTTAATAATACAGTTGATAGACGCGACCTCTAGTGATAGATTGTATTTTTTTTTATTTTATTTTTTTATGAAAAACGCTAAAACCAGAACAGTTTAAAACATAGATTTAAATCCCGAGCTAGAAATAAAGAACTAAAAAAAAACATGTTAATGAACTTTGTCTTTTTGAGATCAAAGTTTATTATTATGAACAGCGCTAAAAAAAAATAGTCATTTCTTATTTTAACCCGTGCGGGGCCCGGGTGGCGAATAGGCCCGCAGCAGAGCCTAGCTTGTCGTAAGAGGCGACTAAGGGTCTTGGGATTCTGACATCGGGTCAGTGCTCAGCCCACAGAGCGACCAAGTGTGTACCCTAGGTGGCTGAATAGGGTAGCCCTCGTCCGCGGGGGTTGTCAGGTCTATAATACGGAAACCCTGACCGCCGACCATAGTGGGCCAACGTGTGTGGAGAATGCCACGCTTCATGCACGTAAAAGACCCCTTTGTGGACCGCCCAGTAGTGCACCACATAGGCTAAATTTTCCGCCCCTATCCACTTCTCCCCTTTTCCTGTGGTTCTTCAAAATTTACCGTCCCTGTGTTTCCCACCCCATCCCATATTTCATATATCATCATCATTTCATGTTCATTGTATCATCCTTTTCATGTTCATCGCCTGTAAATAACCTATATAGCGTTGCACGGGCGTAAAACACCAACTCACTCACTCACTTATTTTGTTCAACGGGCAGTTTTTACTTCCAAAAAAATCGCTTCCAAAAGGTCGCTTTCTAGAATTTCAAATCAATAACCAATCTATAATTTATTATATATTAAAAATTTGTAAACAACATTTTTTTCTTTAATGCGGTTTTACTTAAAGGTCTGAGTTTTAATATATAATAAATATGGCAGCTATGGCGTTCCATAGTATGACCGGTCCCACGTAAAAATTAGAAAAGAAGAATAATACATAGATTTAATTTAATTTGTAACTCATCATGATTGAATCACAAACTAAAAGTGAGTTCATGATCTGCAATAGATAGGAAAAAATGCGGAAACTGAAATATTAGGGATTGTGTTATGGTTTAAGTTTAAATGGTCATAACTTCCCTAACACTATGCAGACAGTCAGTCAGTTACTAGTAGTTAGTTTTTTGCTTTACTCCCAAGCAGCAAGATTTCGGATATATCATGGAGATGAACATGAAAGGGTTGATATAATAAATTGGAGGAAGGGGTGACACAAGGCCAATAGAAAAGGAGAGCTTAGACTGCCACTGGAAAAATGAGTTATGATTAGGGACGAGCAATTTAGCCTTTTTCATGGGTATCCTACGGGTCCCACTCTTACTGCGACCTGTAACAGGGTTCTTTAATGTGCAAGGAATGTAACATTTTTCCCGACACGGTGCACCACTAAGATTTGCGATCAGGTTTTCCGCATTATAGCCTGACGACCCTGGTATTTATTATGACATGGCTGCTCCATTCAACCACATCCCAGTCGCTTTGTGTGTGGGCCTGACCCAATGTCATCTTTCTGAGCACTCTTTAGTGGACTTTTACCGACACGGTAAGCGCTCTTGTGGGCCTATTCGCCACCCGAAACCCGCACGAAACCTATATTTGTTATGTAACTCAACATGGTATACTCGCATACAAAAATTCAGTTCATTTTCTACAAGCGTTTAGAAAACGTGTGGAAAACTGAAGTGACAGACAGAAAGACTGCAAACCTCAAGTCCCCTTCGGAATAGCCGGTGGGGGTATAAAATGTTATGCAGGTGGGTAACAGAGGAACAGTAAATTTTAAAGACCACTGGAATAGGAGAGGTGGGTAGGGGCTGTAAATATAGCCTAATGTGGTGAACCTATTTGCGGTCCACAAATAGATCTAATAGACTATTAGACCAAGGTTATAAAAAAATACGTCTCATACGATCTCTAAAAAAATCTTTCTTCGTTATCAGCCATTGGTAGAAAAATTCAAAATCATGTTAGACGAAATGGTTAGTTCTTGCTTTGATTAGCGTTTGGCTGGTTGTTGTACTGAGATAATGACCTTAGCATCCCTTATACCGTATGTCTTCACAAACCTGTTGTGTTTTGTGTAACTACCGGACCCAACGATCGCAATGGAAGGAGGAGGTTTGTCGCGCCTGAAAACCTGGTTTAACCCACCATTTCTCTTGAAATGCTTTTACCAAGTCATGACCATTGCGATCTTCATTTTTTCCGGTATATGTCTTCCTTGTTTTGTCTTTTCTTATGGACATTTGAGATTGATTCTCCAAGTTCGGTAATTTTGATATTACCTTTATTCACGTACATGAAGCGTGGCACTATCCACATCCGTAGGCCCATAGTGGTCAGCTGGCAGGTTTCCGTATAATAGAGATTACATGTTTGATTGATTCAATGTTGTTGGTTAAATGTTTAGTCGGCAGTATTTCAGTCATAATCGTCCCGTGCGGGTACCGGGTGGCGAATAGGCCCGCAGCAGAGCCTAGTTTGTCGTAAGCATGGTAAGAGGCGACCAAGGTTCTTGAGATTCTGACGTCGGGTCAGTGCTCAGCCCACAGAGCGACCAAGTGTGTACCCTTGGTGGCTGAATAGGTTGACCTTCGTCCGCGGGGGTTGTCAGGTCTATAATACGGAAACCCTGACCGCTGACCATAGTGGGCCAACGTGTGTGGAGAGTGCCACGTTTCATGCTCGTAAAAGACCCCTTTGTGGACCGCCAAGTAGTGCACCACATAGGCTACCTCTCCCATTTTCCTGTGATTCTTCAAAATTTACCTGTCCTTTGTTTCCCAACCCCCCCCCCCCTATTTCATTTATCATCATCATTAATTTTCATGTTCATTTTAACATCCTTTTCATGTTCATCGCCTGTAAATAACCTATATAGTGTTCCACGGACGTAAAACACCAACTCACTCACTAACCACTATCTATAATTTATTATATATTAAAAATTTGTAAACAACATTTTTTTCTTTAATGCGGTTTTACTTAAAGGTCTGAGTTTTAATATATAATAAATATGGCAGCTATGGCGTTCCATAGTATGACCGGTCCCACGTAAAAATTAGAAAAGAAGAATAATACATAGATTTAATTTAATTTGTAACTCATCATGATTGAATCACAAACTAAAAGTGAGTTCATGATCTGCAATAGATAGGAAAAAATGCGGAAACTGAAATATTAGGGATTGTGTTATGGTTTAAGTTTAAATGGTCATAACTTCCCTAACACTATGCAGACAGTCAGTCAGTTACTAGTAGTTAGTTTTTGCTTTACTCCCAAGCAGCAAGATTTCGGATATATCATGGAGATGAACATGAAAGGGTTGATATAATAAATTGGAGGAAGGGGTGACACAAGGCCAATAGAAAAGGAGAGCTTAGACTGCCACTGGAAAAATGAGTTATGATTAGGGACGAGCAATTTAGCCTTTTTCATGGGTATCCTACGGGTCCCACTCTTACTGCGACCTGTAACAGGGTTCTTTAATGTGCAAGGAATGTAACATTTTTCCCGACACGGTGCACCACTAAGATTTGCGATCAGGTTTTCCGCATTATAGCCTGACGACCCTGGTATTTATTATGACATGGCTGCTCCATTCAACCACATCCCAGTCGCTTTGTGTGTGGGCCTGACCCAATGTCATCTTTCTGAGCACTCTTTAGTGGACTTTTACCGACACGGTAAGCGCTCTTGTGGGCCTATTCGCCACCCGAAACCCGCACGAAACCTATATTTGTTATGTAACTCAACATGGTATACTCGCATACAAAAATTCAGTTCATTTTCTACAAGCGTTTAGAAAACGTGTGGAAAACTGAAGTGACAGACAGAAAGACTGCAAACCTCAAGTCCCCTTCGGAATAGCCGGTGGGGGTATAAAATGTTATGCAGGTGGGTAACAGAGGAACAGTAAATTTTAAAGACCACTGGAATAGGAGAGGTGGGTAGGGGCTGTAAATATAGCCTAATGTGGTGAACCTATTTGCGGTCCACAAATAGATCTAATAGACTATTAGACCAAGGTTATAAAAAAATACGTCTCATACGATCTCTAAAAAAATCTTTCTTCGTTATCAGCCATTGGTAGAAAAATTCAAAATCATGTTAGACGAAATGGTTAGTTCTTGCTTTGATTAGCGTTTGGCTGGTTGTTGTACTGAGATAATGACCTTAGCATCCCTTATACCGTATGTCTTCACAAACCTGTTGTGTTTTGTGTAACTACCGGACCCAACGATCGCAATGGAAGGAGGAGGTTTGTCGCGCCTGAAAACCTGGTTTAACCCACCATTTCTCTTGAAATGCTTTTACCAAGTCATGACCATTGCGATCTTCATTTTTTCCGGTATATGTCTTCCTTGTTTTGTCTTTTCTTATGGACATTTGAGATTGATTCTCCAAGTTCGGTAATTTTGATATTACCTTTATTCACGTACATGAAGCGTGGCACTATCCACATCCGTAGGCCCATAGTGGTCAGCTGGCAGGTTTCCGTATAATAGAGATTACATGTTTGATTGATTCAATGTTGTTGGTTAAATGTTTAGTCGGCAGTATTTCAGTCATAATCGTCCCGTGCGGGTCCCGGGTGGCGAATAGGCCCGCAGCAGAGCCTAGTTTGTCGTAAGCATGGTAAGAGGCGACCAAGGTTCTTGAGATTCTGACGTCGGGTCAGTGCTCAGCCCACAGAGCGACCAAGTGTGTACCCTTGGTGGCTGAATAGGTTGACCTTCGTCCGCGGGGGTTGTCAGGTCTATAATACGGAAACCCTGACCGCTGACCATAGTGGGCCAACGTGTGTGGAGAGTGCCACGTTTCATGCTCGTAAAAGACCCCTTTGTGGACCGCCAAGTAGTGCACCACATAGGCTACCTCTCCCATTTTCCTGTGATTCTTCAAAATTTACCTGTCCTTTGTTTCCCAACCCCCCCCCCCCCTATTTCATTTATCATCATCATTAATTTTCATGTTCATTTTAACATCCTTTTCATGTTCATCGCCTGTAAATAACCTATATAGTGTTCCACGGACGTAAAACACCAACTCACTCACTAACCACTATTTCAGTCAAAATCAGGACAAGAACCAGCGTTCTTCTCTCGCTTACTCATTTATCACTTGAATAAGAAAGCTCGATACAAATCAATCGAAAATGAGGTATTACATGTGTAATGTCCCAGGGTGAGAATGAGTAAGCGACAGAAGAACCAGGATGGACAAGTACAAATTGAAACAAATAAAATTGTGTTGACTCACCCAAGACACCATACTCATAACAGAGACCCGTGTATGTCAACCGAAAAGGACCAATTTACGACCACAAACCAGAAAAAATATCCAGACTCACAAGACATGCTTTACCCTCAATGCACCAAGAAAATGACGAAACCTTCAACAAACATTTTGTAAATCTGGAATCCTTATCTAAGGTGACATACAATGAAGAACCTTTACCTGAAATGCTGCCACACAGAGAATGAATACTTACCTGTAGACCTTTCAACCACCGCAGACGAGTGCTACTCTATTCAGCCCTTGATTGCTTTGTGTGCTGAACACTAACCCTATATGAGAATCCCACATAAAGCCCATGTGGGTCTTGGGTTGCACAAAGACTACAAGTAGCGCTTAGCATTTTGGTAGAACCTGACATCGGACCAGGTAGATTTAATGTCGGTCCTAACAACTTAAACAGGTATGTCATTTGTAAACAACTGTCCAACCGACTTAAGTAGACCTTTCTAACCAAACATGAAGGCAGACAAAAACTTTATTTCATATGCAATTGTTTAGATTTTCTAAATGTAATCCTGATTTTTTACATTTAAGGGGAAAAACTTAAGGGACATACCAGGTATCTGATGGCAATGGTCTAGCTGATTATTTTGTAGAACTTCTTTTAAAAGCAACCCGTGCGGGATCCTGGTGTTCAACTTCAACTAGGATACTCGTCTAAATCCATACTGGACATTTACAACGAGGGGGCTGAATGGGGCAGCCCTGTTATAATAAATGCCAGTTTTGTTACATGTAGGTCCTTACCGAAAAGTATAGTAGTCCACCGTCTTGGGAAAAATGTCACGTTCCTTGTTCGTTTAAAAAAAACTGCAGGTCTCGATAATAACAAAATTACCGAGGTCGGAAGACCAATCTCAATTTCCAAGAAAAAAAAGAACAAAACAAGGAAGACATACCGAGAAAATTGAAGATCGCAATGGTCCTGACTTGGTTGAGGCATTTCAAAAGAAATGGTGGGTTAAACAAGGTTTTATGGCGCGCCCAACCTCCCCCTTCCATAACGATCTTAAGGTCCAGCTAAACACAGCACGGTTATATTAGGGATATTGAGGTGATCACCACAACAATAAGCCAAGTACTAATACAAACAAACAGTAACCATAACGTTTAACATAATTTTGTATTTTTCGACCAGTTGCTGATATCGAAGGAAGATTTTTTTGAGATCGTAACGAGACGTATTTTCTTATATTCTTGGTCTAATAATCGGTCACGGAGACAGCCAGGTCGTATCAAAAAATCTGAAAAATTATTTTTACAAGCCCTGTTGTGAAATATAAACCCTGTAAGCAGGTAAAATAGGTTCGTAACCTTTAAGGTTAAGAAACTTTATGATTTTAAAATTAAAGTAGTCTCTTTTATCGTTATTTCTTGTACTGATATAACCACCCTGATCAAATTCGAGATGAAAACTATGGACTTGGACTTAGCAATAACCTATAAGGGAGTATCCATATCTTTTCCGTCACTCATATTTCAATAAATTTTCACACGATTTTGTGGCATCATGTAGATACGCAACGTTTACTTTATTTCATCATATTAATTTTAAAGGTTTCCCATAGCAAAAAAACAATTGTTGGTTCCGGGTGTGGAAAAGACAAGCATCAGCGCTAAACTTGTCAGTAAAGGACCAATAAAGAGCTTTTAGAAACCAACATCGGATCAGGCTGCTTTGCTCGCAAAGCAACTGGGGTATGTGATATGTACCCTAGATGGTGGAATAGGGCAGCCCTGTCGCGATTGCCGTGGTCGTCAGGCTACAACGCTGACGAACTTATCGCAAACCATTATGGTGCATCTTGTTTGGAAATATATCACACGTTATTTGCACGTAAAAGAACCCTGCTGCAGGTCTCGTTAAGAGTAGGACTCGTAGAACCCCAATGCAGGAGGCAACATTGCCCGATCCTATCATTCCTCCTTTTTTTCAGAGACAGTCTAAACTAACCTCTCCGATTGGCCTTATGTCCCCATTTCCTCTATTTTATCATCATTTCAGGTTCATTTTATCACTTCTTTATGTTCATATTCCTGATATAGCAGAATTCGTGCTGCTTTGGATTAAAGCAATAACTAATTAAATTTAGTTAGTTAGTTATTGCTTTACTCCCAAGCAGCGCGATCTCGGCTATATCCGGGAGATGAACATGAATGTGAGTGTGAGTGAGTTGGTGTTTTACGCCCGTGCAACGCTATATAGGTTATTTACAGGCGATGAACATGAAAAGGATGATAAAATGAACATGAAATGATGATGATAAATGAAATATGGGGTTGGAG
This sequence comes from Arcuatula senhousia, assembly GCA_963971305.1. Classification (NCBI taxonomy): domain Eukaryota; kingdom Metazoa; phylum Mollusca; class Bivalvia; order Mytilida; family Mytilidae; genus Arcuatula; species Arcuatula senhousia. The sequence goes on from OZ020304.1 coordinate 57,139,145, forward strand.
TGGGACACAAAGGACCGGTAAATTTTGAAGAACCACAGGAAAAGGGGAGAGGTGGGTAGGGGCGGAAAATTTAGCCTATGTGGTGCACTACTTGGCGGTCCACAAAGGGGTCTTTTACGTGCATGAAGCGTGGCACTCTCCACACACGTTGGCCCACTATGGTCGGCAGTCAGGGTTTCCGTATTATAGACCTGACAACCCCCGCGGACGAGGGCCACCCTATTCTGCCACCTAGGGTAAACACTTGGTCGCTCTGTGGGCTGAGCACTGACACGACGTCAGAATCCCAAGACCCTTAGTCGCCTCTTACGACAAGCTAGGCACTGCTGCGGGCCTATTCGCCACCCGGGCCCCGCACGGGACAGATGAACATGAAAGTGATGATACAATGAACATGAAATGATGATGAGGTGGAGGAAATGGGGACACAAGGCCAATCGGGTAGGAGAGTTTTGACTGCCACTGGAAAAAGGAGTGATGGGTAGGGACGGGAAATTTTGCCTCCTGCATGGGGATCCTACGGGTCCTACTCTTACCGAGACCTGCAGCAGGGTTCTTTAACGTGCGAGGAACGTGACATTTTTCCCAACACGGTGCACCACTATGGTTTGCGGTCAGGTTTTCCGCATTATCGCCTGACGACCCCGCATCTCTCGATGTCAGGGCTGTCCCATTCAACCACCTGGGGCACACATCCCAGTCGCTTTGTGGGCAAAGCGGCCTGACCCCGATGTCAGGTTTCTGAGCGCTCTTTAGTGGACTTTTACCGACAAGCTTAGCGCTGCTGCGGGCCTATTCGCCTCCCGGGCCCCGCACAGGACATAAGTTCTATAATTTTAGTGAATAACCAAAATATAATCAAGAGCGGCTGTGAATGCATCTGATCACTTGATATTAGAAAACTATGACAGATATACACATATAAACCTACGCCATAAAGTACACACCCGTTTTCTTATGTGACACTTTTCTGTGTGACCATTGTCAGTGAGTGCCCTTAGTTCTGGATAAGCAACTGTAAATCTTTTACTGATGTTTGTTTCCTTCCCAGTGGATTTTTATACCCCACCCAACAAAGTTGCAAGGGTTAAAATGTTTTTGAATGGTCCATCCGTACGTCAGTCCGTGATCAAAAATTAAATTTCCGTATCAGAGTACTCAGAAACTATTAATCGTAGGCTTTTGATATATGGTATGTAGCTTTAGGAATCCCATATGGTGGGATACATTTTAGGGGGGTCTGTCGATCATTTACTTCCTTTTAAATCGAGCTAGACGACTGAGACATTTTCCACTAAATTTGATATGTACCTTATGTGTCTTATGGTAGGGAACGTGGATTATCTACTTCCTGTTTAACCAGCATACTTGTAAAGACAACAATTCTGTCTTTTAATTCTTTACTCAAAATAGATCATCTTTGTCAAAAATGTGGATGCGTGGGGTATGTGAACATGCTCACTTGGTTCTTTCGTTATAGTAGCCGTAGGACCATTGATAGGCTTTCTGAAACCTCAAATGGTCCATCTTTTTCTGTAAGTGTTGCTAATATAAAATGTAGGAGTGTACTATTTAAAAAGCATTTAGGCATTTATATGTTAAATAACCAGTTTACCCCCATTCCACCATCCGGGGCACACATGTGTAACATTCTATCAATCGGCAAAGGACTCAGACTGATCAGGGTACTTGGCACTTTTAAGTGGATTTGTACCAACTAGTTTATCCCACCTTTATCAGATTTTTAGAACTGTAACATTAAGAAAAGGTTAAGGTAAGGAAACGGTGTCTTATCAAGAGTAGTGGCAGATTGAATGTAAGATAAAGGTTCGAGTTTTGCCTGATTATGACTGAAAAACGGTCGACTGAAAATTAAACAAGCAATAATCTTTTTTTTTTTCTTATAAAGTGTAGTTGGGGTCCTTGAGGATCTCTGATGTATTTAGAAAGCAAGTATAGTTTTAACCGACTCAAGGCCAAGAATAAGAAACGGAGTCTCCATTTTCTGTTTGGTTTGCCAGAAATAGGACGTTTGTCGGAGGGTCTGTAGTTCCACTGTCTGTGTATGCATAGAACAGTAGATAAGTTGGTTCCTCAATGGACAACTCTCATCGTTTTCCACTGGAGCAGTCAGTAATACCTGGTGACTTGCCTTCTTAGATGCGTCTTCGGCATAAACGGTCAAGTCTTTGGAAAAGTAAAATCATTACCTCACGTTTTACATTGCAGTTTTGGTCCATATCTTTCAGAATGATGCCTCTTACTTGCATACCAGGTCCTATTTTTAATCACCCTTGTTATATGGGTTCTGTTTTTATTACTTTCTATGAATATAATCTTTTTAGCTCGAGAAAAATTATAGTAAAGCCTAGCTTGTCGTAAGAGGCGACTAGGGGTTTTGTAATTCTGATTTCGGGTTAGTGCTCAGCCAACAGAGCGACCAAATGTGTATCCTAGTTGGTTGAATAGGGTGCGTGCCTGCGTGTTTAACGCCCTTTATCGACACACATGGGCCATGTGGGGCGGTCAGTTTTTATGGTGGAGGAAACCGGAGGAAACCACCGACCTTGGGATTAATAATGGAAACACATTTACAAGCAAATGAAACCTAAAGATTCGCTCATCTTAAATATCCTTGATTCATTTTTTACATGTGTATGAATTTTGTTTACTTGGTTGTGTGAAAAGGCTCCACGTGATAGACCGGAAAGCGTGGTAAACAAAGTATTCTGAGCATTTTGTAAACAATCCAAAGTTGCGAAAAAAGGAATCCTTTATGGTACATGTTTTATTTCAGCTTTAGACAGAAAACTTCATTGGCTTTGCAATGATATATAACATGTGTACCATCTTACCAGTATTTGTTCAAGCATAAAATTCAAAAATGCAGATTTTAAGCTGAAAATGAATGTGAACGTCAAAAGGGGTATTTGAGACCTAAACCAATTCGACAATTGTTCATTGAAAGGACATCATCAATATAACGGAAAGTGAGGTTAAAAGAGTGAGTTAGTCTACGGTCTTGTTTGTAAGAAGTCTGCTTCATACGAATGAAGAAACAAATCAGCAAGCAAATGGGCACAATTAGCGCCCATTGGAATCCTATTGTTTGCTAAAAACGCGTCCACCAAACTGATCAAATATGTCGTGTTTAAGAAGGTTGAGCGTGTCGATTATTTGGTCTTCTGTAAATTTGTTCTTTTTCTTACTCCTTGATGACAACCCCAACTGTACGTGATTAGGTTTGTCAGTTACCTGCCCAAGGTCGATGGTTTCCTCCGGGTACTCCGGTTTCCTCCACCATTAAAGACTGACCGCCCTACATGGCCCAGGTGCGTCGATAAAGGGCGTTAAACACCAACACACACACACACCTTGATGACAAAGTAAGTCTTTGTATAATTGACTATCAGATATTTATACCTGCGTTTTCCATTCTTTTTGAAAAGCTGCTATTTTGTTACCACTCTTGAAGGGATTACACTTTTTTCATCCGTAATCAAAGGAGGACCCACTTCATATCGCTTTTGGTTGTAGCAGACTATTACTGGTTAATCGTAGAGCACAAAATCATTCGGGGAAAGGAGCCATTTGTAGTGAATTCCGTTCCTACTCATCACTCTTTTTTTTTAGTCTTCATACCTGCAAAAGCCGAAGGGGACTTTAGGTTTGCTCTCTGTCCGTCCGTCCGTCTGTCGCACCTCCGTAACAGATTCCTCAGCTACTACTAATCCTAGGCTTTCGATATTTGGTATGCAGCTTCAGGTCCCCTTCCTCATATGGTGGGATGCGTTTCCAGGTCCGTCGCTTATCTACTTCCTATTTTATGAGCCGACTTAGAAATTTTAGGGTCAAAAATGAAAAAAAAATCGTAACAGATTTCTCAGCTACTATTATTTTTAAGCTTTCGATATCTGGTATGCAGCTTAAGGTAAAGGTCGTATACGGTGGGATGCATTTCCAGGTCTGTCGTATACCTGAGCTGACTTAGAATTTTTGCCGCTCGGCGGGGGACCCAGGAATTAGTTCTTGTTGATTTTATTTTATTAGTATCATTTAAGAAATTGGCCTCAGTTTAATTTTCCACCGAATTCACAAGTTATGTGTTAAATCACGATTTACCGTCAGTATTGCCATGTGACCTTTTTTTCTTAATTACAGGTTATAACAAAACTACCGAACTGGGATGGTAAATATCATATATCAACCAGACGAACCGTTCCATTCAAAAGCAAGACGAACCAAAAGGAAAAGAGACAAGGACAACTACAAAAGGTTACAAAAAAAAATGCAGTACGAAATTCGACAAGATAACAAAGAATACCTGTCAGATGTAATCTGTGACAAGGAAAACACCAAGAAGTTCTGGTCGTACATCAAGGGCAAAGTACGAGAATTTATGGGAATAGCACCACTTAAAGCCGCTCAATTGATTTCTACAGAGCAACAACCAGAGCAAAGCCAATATACTTAACGATCAATTCAAGTCAAGTCCCACAAGATTGGAGAGATGCCCTGGTAGTCACCATCTTTAAAAAAAAAAGGAGAGAGACACCTTCCATCTAACTACAGACCTGTATCCTTAACATCGATCTCATGCAAGATGCTAGAACACATCATCCATAGCAGCATCATGAGATACTTTGACTCCAACAACATTCTGACAGACGCACAGCATGGATTCAGAAACAGGAGATCTTGTGAGACCCAACTCATTGTCACAGTTACAGAGATTGCCAGGCGACTATCCAAAGGAATGCAGATGGACATCATTTTCCCTCGCTAAAGCATTCAACAAAGCCCCTCATAGTCGACTAATACACAAACTGGCATACTACGGAGTCGACAACAAAACCACTTCATGGATCAAGTCATTCCTGGAAAACAGAAGCAAAATGCCATCATGGAAGGAGCAAAATCAACATCAGCCCAAGTCATGTCAGGCGTTCCACAAGTCTCTTTACAGGGGCGCCATTACTTTTTCTCGCATATATGAACGACATGACGGATATGATTAACCACTCTGAAATCAGACTGTCTGCAGACGACACCATTCTTTTTCGTGAAATACCAAGTCCTGAGGATAGCCATCTCCTCCAGTAAGATCTAGCAGCACTTGAAACCTGGAAAAAAAAATGTGGCAGATGTCATTCAACCTCACAAAATAGTTATTAGAGTAACATCTGGGGAACCAAAAGCTCACCTATATCTCCCGTACCACCTTCACGGTCACACACTAGAGATTGAGGATGCAAGTTAATACTTAGAAGTAACCCTTACCAGCAGCCTCTCCTTGGACAAACATGCAGACAGCATTGTGTCTAAAGGAGTAGGACACTTGGATTCATAAGGCGTAACCTTAGAGACTGTCCAAAGCAAGTAAAAAAGACCAGTTACATCAGCATCCTCTGTATGGGAACACAAGCCAGATTAAGATCATGGCCGAGGACAACACATACTGTATCAGGAGAGGACCAACAACAGTATACCGCAACTCGTGAAGAAGAAGAAGAAGAATTAATGATAACGAGAAACAAGTAAGTTTGTGATGGCCTAGAGAATTAAATCGCTATACACAATGTGGTACTTTAGGAAAAAGCAATAAGCAAAATTGTGGAGCTTTTAAGCTGAACATTCTGTGATGAAGGTTGTTGTTCAAGTTCTGGAGACAAAGGGGGGAGAGACGTTCTTCGTTTTGTTGTCTCCCCTTTCCCTCCAAAACGGAATGGAAAGTTTATTTTGTTTGGAATTACATTTCTTCTTTTCTAAGTTCATCTCCATTTAGGGGTTTACACTAACTTCTCCCGGAAACTACATCTTGAATGTTAACATGGGCACCTTGGGGAAATGCGGGTATTGCGGTGGCGGTCTTTCGAGGCGTGGCCCTGGTAAAGAAATAAATATGGTTTAGATCTTTATTGTCCGCAACCCAAAAGTAAAGTGACCTTTTGGATTGGGACCGTGTAGTCCCGTCCCACGTGATGGTTTGGGACAAAGACCTTACCAGATATGCATTTTGATTGGTTGATATATTATTCTTATTAAAACATATAATTTATTTAACCAATGAAACTTTCTTGACTGTTTAATTATAAAGTACATTAGAGTTAATTTTGTCTTGATTTCCTTTTGTCGCCTTTTTATCTTACCAGAAGGGATTACATAAATTGTACAATCTCAAACATGCCAAAATAATCTTTTAATGGAAAATAACACTTATGGATTTATTTCTTTTTATCTTTAATTCTTCCCTATAATCTTGCGTAACTTTTGTGTGACATTTATTTTTTATTTCTCAATTTAAACTTCTAAACTTAAAATTACAGTGAACATTTAATAAATGAAAACCTATTTATTTCTTTTTTCTTACTTACTTTCTTATCAAACTGATTTAAAATTATTTTATAATTCAAACTTTCTATTTTTACTATTTTGCTAACAATATCGTCATTACAATTCTATCAAGCAACAACATTGTTTTCATAATGTTTAGGCAAAAGATATATTTTCTACATTAAAAGAGACCATCTTACAACTTCGACCCAATGGAGACTTTAAAAGAACTTTTGAGTTTTAAGAACATAGATCCACCAGATTTATATTCGATTCTTTGTAACATCGATGATGTTTTTAATGGACCAATTCAAAATCGTTTTGTAGTCTTTTTCTTTTCTTTTTGACAGCACAAGAGTTCACACTAAATTATGTCTCCCTGTCGGCACCATCATAATACCTACTTATTCCACTCTGCATTAATTATATATCGTTGAAAAATAAACAACCCTGAACTCATATTCCCCCAAAATACAAATGAAAACTATCAAAGTAACTCAACTGGAAACAAGGTCAAGGTCGAAAGATGAGGATGATGTTGTAACAGACTAACATTGAGTAATAAGCATATTAAGATTTATAAACCTAGTACAACTAATAGTTCTTGTCAATGAAAAATTAACATTGCTATTGTTGTGTATTGGAAATTGTTAAAGTCACTCAACCAAAAATACAAGTTCAAGGTCAAAAGATGGGGATGCAACTGTGCTAAGCTACTACTAGGGCCTACCTATACCAAGTTTCATTAATCTAGGACTTATAGTTCTTAGGATATGGAGGTACTCGCAAAACTTTAACATTGCTATCATATGTATTGAACTTTGTCAAAGTCACTCAACCAGAAAACAAGGTCAAGGTCAAATGATGCGGATGCAACTGTGCTAAGCTACTAATTAGGCATATGCACACCAAGTTTCAATAACCTAGGACTTGTAGTCCTTGAGATATGGAGGTGCTGGCAAAACCTTAACATTGCTATTATATGTATTGAAAATTGTCAAAGTCACTCAACCGGAAAATCAAGGTAAAGGTCAAAAGATGGGGATGCAACTGTGTTACAGCAAGCTACTAATGGGGCATATGTATACCAAGTTTCTTCAACATAGGACTTATAGTTCATTTGAAACGGAAATGTTGACGAAACTTTAACATTGCTATTATATGTATTGAAAATTGTTATTCACGCAACCAGAAAATCAAGGTCAAAAGATGGGGGAACAACTGTGTTAAACTATTACTGGGGCATATGCATACCAAGTTTCATCAACCTAGGACTTATAGTTCTTGAGATATGGAGATGCTCATTAAACCTTAACACAAAAATTTATGCCGCCACCATCGCCGCCAGTAAGGCAACACCTATGTGCTGCTCTGCTCCTCAGACGAGACAATAACAAAATCCATTCTTGCAACATTCAAACTGATGAAGTAGTTTCAGAGGAATAGATTTTTATACGACCGCAAAAAAATTTGCGGACGTATTATGGTATGATGCTGTCGTCGTCGTCGTCTGTTAACTTTAGTGTATACACGATAACTTTAGTTCTAGTAATCCGAATGCAATGAAATTTCACAATGATATTCCTTACTATTAAAGGAACGATGGGATTGATGTTGGGGGTTCCACCTGATTTGGTTTCGAAATTAAGGGCCAAAAATGCTACTTTTATGTTTGTTGCCGCGATAACTTTAGTTCTAGTCATCCTATTGCTTTGCACTTTGGCATTACTGTTCCTTGAAATGGATTGATTTTGGGGGTTCCCCCTTAAAAATTCAAATATTTTATTGTTAACTTTGTTTCTAACTGGCTTATTGCTGTGAAATTTGTTAAGAAATCCGATTTTGATTTTTTTTGCATGTTTGTTCTTGTCTTGAATAGTGGATACAAAATTGAGAATTAATTTTTTCAACCCCCCCCCCTTTTTCCCCCTATTAAGTATTAGGACCAAAATGGAAAATTTGTAGTCTAATTTTGATCTCCTTTTGAAAAAAAAAATAATTCCTTTTAAATTGTAAGTGGAAAGTCCACCAAAAGCTGCATGTGTCAAAAACCTTTGTCAGTCCACCATGGGCTGCATGTGTCCAGAGCAATTGACTATCTATATTGGGCCTAAAACGTACAGGGTTCAACATGTTGCGGTCGTATCATGCTGCGCGGCGAAGCTTTTTATTGAAATTTATTATGGACAACAGAAAAGAAGGATTGTATAATAATGGTTTGGAATTATTCATGGACAACACACAACACGTCAACAATATGTGGGCCATATGTAAGTTCATCTGGCATTTAGCATTTGACCTTTTTGGTAGATTTTGGTCCTTAAAGTGCAACTAAAACGTCTACAACAACTTTATTTCATTTCATAGATCTTAATTTTTTAAGATCAAAGCAAAAAAACCGACTTGATTCCGATGACAAATAACAAAGATATTGGCAATTTAGTGTAAATTTCTTAAAATCTCACCTTTATAACTTCCGCTTTCGCGTCACTAATGCCACTGACCGTGCTACGTCAGAGGGGGAACCGATTAATTTGTTTACACTAGTTACAATAACAAACGGTAGTTTATCTTTACAATTTATTAATAATGAAATGATAATTTATGCTTCAAGAAATAAAATACATGTATGTGATATAAAAAATGTAAAATATATATTTAATCACTACGTAAAAACTTTATACAGTACTGTAACAAGATTGTGAAGATGAAAAAAAAATAATAAAAGAAAATCATTTATATTAAAAGAATTTTATTCTTTCAAAATCTTATAAGTCAGAAATGTGACAGGCCAGTAATGATACTGATCATATTTGTTTGGGGTCTCTCGCATGAAATTAAGCTTTGAGAAAGGAGTACATGTGTGGGTCTATTCCAAATCCGTGGCTTTCAGATATCTTCGATGTAACCGACAGGAAGCTAAGACATCAATTCACACATTCAACATTATTGCATGGTTTCCTATATTGTCTGTTCTCGCTATTTTTAAGGCCCGACCACGTATGTGGATATGCCATATAGTTTAACCCTTGTCCGTCCGTAATTCCGTCCGTGCATACGTCCGTAACACTTTTGTTAAGTTCTTGGTTAAGGTCCATAACTCTGATACATTTTAAGAACGGGGGCCATCTGTGACTTCTAGACACAGTTGGATTTCTAGGAAAGTTTGAGGCCAGATGATTTACAGTTCGTCGGACATTTCATAAAAAAAAGCTGCAAGCGGGCGGAATTCGTATGCCCATCTACGAACGTATTGAGCATATTAGTGTCCGTCCGGGGCCGTCTTAAGTTATAAAAAGTTATGAATACACAATGTGATGTGTTTGTTTATTGTTTACAACTATAATTATTAAAGATAATAAATAAGCAATACTTACATATTTGTGTTTACTTATAGTATTTGCCAAAACAACACAATAGCAATAGAGAAGTTTTAGAAGAGAAAATCTATATATGACATGTATGATCTGATGAAATATTTTAATAAATACTTTCTACTAATTAAATATTTTGAAGAATTTATTTCTAATTAAAATGCGTTTGTTTGCAGAGAGCACCAAGAGACGATGCTCTAGGATATGCGTGATGTTTTAACATGTTTTTTTTTACTGTTAACTTTAATAAATTTTTTGACGCTCAATATATGAACAGTATATGCCAAACAACAGTATTAAGCCATTAATTGCAAATACTGTAGAATCAAGAAATTTATTCATTTCATTTTATTTTATTATTTTTCTATTTCAATAGGACAATTAAACATAATTTGAGAAGATGCTCGAGTTTAAAAATTGCTTGTCCCCAAATTGTGAATTGCCCCCCCCCTTACGGTGATATATTGGTCGTCTAATTTCGTTTCACTTCACACCTGCGTTTGTTTAATCAGACCATACTCAGCATGGGTTAATAAATCAGGTAATTATCATGACACCGTCCAATTCCGACATAGACTTGCATATTTGACATATATGATTGAAATTAACACTTTGAAGAATAAAGACAACACACAACTGTTTAACATTGATATTTTCCTTTGCAGGGTGGGAAACGTACGTCATCAACAACGTTTCGTACACACCGGGAAAACGGTGCCGACGACAACACACGGTAAGAACTTTCTCACTTTATTTACTTATTTTCTGCAGTTATCTTATACAAATGTTCTCAACATATCCCTAGTCGTCCGAGAGGTGTATAAATGTTTCAATTTGTACGATTTAAGCGCTAGTTTTCTCAAACACTTCGACACTTTCGCTTTTGATGTAACGTTTCGGCCACATTTTTTCTCCATAAACATTATTTTAAGCGTATAAACACATTTTAGTCAATACATGTCTGCTCCAAAATCAGCAAATAGTCGAATAAAGTTCCCGTAATCAATTGTTTTGAAGAAAACACTCTATTTTGTGTATCTAGGAAACTTGTTCAAAAAACGTTGTCGTGAACATTCGCTTCGAGTTGCGTTGTCGTCCACATTTTTAATTCAAAAGTATTAGTAAAGCATAATCTATTCCTTCAAACATGGCTTATAGTGTAAAGGTGCTTATAATTCCAATCTAGTTCTAAGAATGTTTCACTCTTCGTACATGTCGTATACGTAAACAATCATTATAATTGTTGCATATGTCAGGAACCATATTTTGATATTATGTTTAGTACGTAGATTTTTGTTTTTGATAAGAGGTTCCCTGGTGAAAAATATTTCATACGATCGGCGTGGCCGTCTTGTTTTTGAAATAGAATTTCTTTCATTATTTCCGGTTGGGTAACTTTGACAATTTTCAATACATATAAAAGCAATGTTAAGGTTTTGCGAGCACCTCCATATCTCAAGAACTATAAGTCCTAGGTTGATGAAACTTGGTATACATATGTCCCAGTAAAAAACCTTAGCACAGTTGCATCCCCATCTTTTGACCTTGACCTTGATTTTCTAGTTCAGTAACTTTGACAATTTTCAATACATATATAATAGCAGTGTTGAAGGTTTTATATGCACCTCCATATCTCAAGGACTATAGGTCCTAGGTTAATGAAACTTTGTATGCATATGCCTAAGTAGTAGCTGAGCACAGTTGCATGCAAATCTTTTGACCTTGACCTTGATTTTCTGGTTGAGGGACCTTGACAATTTTCAATACATACAATAGCAGTATTTAAGTTCTATAAACGCCTTTCGATCTCAGAAATTGAAAATCCTTAAAAATTCAAATTATAGTGGAAGTAAGAAAGAAATATTTTTATACTTTTGCATATGGATCATGCTGTTGTTCTGTTTTTAAGAAATAAAGTACTAAATTAATGCTTTTTATTATGATGCAGTTCCGCATGAATTGGATCGTCCATTGTCTTAAATAATGATACAATTCCGTTCATGCTTCTGTAAGATTCAAGTTATTTGTTTCTTCGTACTGTGCTCGTGTTTTGCCCGTGCTTTTTTAACTTTTGAAATTTAGATGCCCCATTGGTACCTATTTGCAGCTTCGTTCATTTTTTTTCTTCATCAAATGGATACATTTCCTCAACTCAAATTCTCTCTTAAGAATTCCTATAAAAATTTGAGGAAAAATTCAAAGTTAAGATGTGTTATTAAACCCAGGTCAGATCCCAGTCAGCATGCTTATGTTGGGCCAACGTTGGCGATTGGTCGGCAGGTTGGCAATATGTTAGGGTTGGCAAAACAACGTTGGGCCAACATTGGCACTACGTAGTAATTGAGAATTGATGGTCAGGTTTAAAAATTATTTCCTTACCTTTCAAAAGATACCTTTCAAAAGATTTATTGAATAAAGCTGGATCAAATTATAAAATAATGACATAGTTTGCATTTATCATAATTTTTTAGCAAAAATATTGTCCAACGTTGGGCCAACGTAGGCCCAACATTGGATCTTAAAGTTTAATCAGAATACTCTATCATTACTAATTGAAGATTTGAATAGTTCTGTTCATAATGTTTATGGATAAAGAACCGACACTGCTTTATTACTGTTAAGAAAGCTTTTGAAAATTCCCGAATGCATATGATGGCCCAATGTTGGCCTAACGTTGGTCATGCGTTGGACAAAGAACGATTCTTTATTCACAGTTTCGAACATATAAATTATAAAATCCTTATACATGTAACATCAGCTATATTAATTATATAATTCAATAATTTTATATTTTTAATTTAAAGCATTCGTTTCTGATTTTGTCTGTTCTTCTAAAAACAATGTTGGCCCAACGTTGGTCCAACGTTGGCTAACCATGGATATTTAGGAGAGAAAAAACTGTTTTTTTAAATATGAGAAAATATATTTATAAAATTTAGTATTCAATATTAAATTGTTTATATGTATTTCTTAGAACATAAAACATTGTACATAGTTTTTAAAAATAATTATCTGATAAAAATTAGGTCAGCATTATTCCTCAGATTAAACTCAGCATGCAATCTCTGATAAGACGATGATAATTTGATATATATAAGAACAAACAGATGGTCTTTCCAAAAACACATTATCTTAATTGCCAGTTGTCATAGTAACTAGCTATTGGATGTAGTTCAGAATAATTTTAAACAGCTTTACGAGTTGAGGAGAGATATGTAAGTTGGGTAGCACGAATTACTGGAATCCCCTTTAATTACTGGAAACCCCAGGTAAATACTGGAATCCCCTTTAAAATAACCGAAATCCCCTATAATATCACTGCAAACCCATGAAAAACGATAGATAATGTGTGTTTTTATTAAAATATGTTAATTTTATGTTTTTAACATTTGTATTTTTCATGTATTTGCAGGTGGAACATCGACACATATAACTGATTGATTTCCAAGATGGCGTCCATGAGAAGATAGACAACTCTAGCTAGTATTTCTGAACTGTCAAAAAGTACCGGTGTTCATTTGTGAAGCAAGCAATAAATAACTTTGAATGCAAAATGATTTTGAATGTATTGTTTGATATAAGTTTTTTTTTATTGCTTATCAAGTTTATGTATTTTCAAGGTTCATATTTCAAATTTTATACAAGAATTTTTTTAAACTTGTTTTATTTTTTTTGTATCCTACATGGTTTCTTTATATTTTTTTGTGTATTAATTTGTTAACTAAACGTAATTATGTATTTTAGTCTGCGCTTTTGTTCAATAAAATTGATTGATTATATAGTTTTCTTTGTGTATTTTTTCCTTAATAGTATTCTTTTATTTTATTTTATTATTATTTTTTTTGGGGGGGGGGGGTAAACAGAAAACAATGAGTAATTAGAAACAAGTTTATTTCTCTATAATAATGATAATGGTGTAAATACATATATAAGGATTATTGTACAAATACTTTAACTATAAGACAGTCTATTTATAAACCAACTGAGTGCTTTTCTCATCGCTCTAAGCATGAGGCTGTACCCTTCGTCTGTGAAGTGAACACCATCTTTGTCTTCTACTGCTGGGTGGTAACAGTTAGTAGGTTTAAAGTATCCAACACAAGTATTGTGGAGAGACAGTTCTTTAAGGACTGTGTTGGCTTGTTGTCGTCTGAGGGAATACTCTTCTGGTGTGCAGTGACGGGGGGAAGATCTATCAACAATTGACATAAAGATGACTGCAACATCTCTGGAAATGCAAGCATTGAGTAGCTCTAGTGCATCTTGATAGAATTTGGTGATGTTGAAATCACGACTGCTACAGTCATTCCCGCCTATCTGGAAAATCACCAAGTTGGTTCTGTAGTGTACAAACAGGCCTCTGTTGATTTCCTGTGTTAAGTGATGAACCTTTCCCCCGGGTAGCCCATGGAATTGCACGCTGACTTTGTCTTTGCAGTTCGTAGGATCTTCCCATCGATGTGGAAGTTTAGGATCTTCAATCTTTCGTCGTAAATGGTTTACAAAACTGTGACCAAGGACAAGAACGTTGAGCATTTCTGATGTATGAAGTTATTAAAGCTTAATCAAACTGACTGCAACACTGAAACCTAGCTCTTATTTATATGCCACAACCACGATTGTAATTACTGTAATTGGTTAAATAGAATTTATTTGTTAATTATGATGAAAAAAGTGAACTTTAACTTACTTATCTTAATTGGTAAATCTTTGAAGTATAAATTAAGAGTTATATTCAATGATCATTTTAATCAAAAAATATAGATTGGTAACGAAGACGGAGAAGTTGTTACTGGAGACATATGGTGTACAGATACCAGAGGCTACAGCCAACCCTTCCGGTGAAGTAGACCAGGAATCGGTAAGTATTCTTCGTCGGTACCACCCAGTTGTTTTGGAGGAGAGCTTTCCAGCAAAGACCAGAGGAGATGGGAACTGCTTTTACCGAGCCATTTCTCGAGCTCTGACGGGCACAGAGTCGTACCATCTATTGCTTAGATTATTTACCTTATTGGAGATCCTTAGCTTCCCGATGTATTACGACATGGATCACAAGAAGTTTGTCGACTTGGTACAGGACAGCAGAGTCGTTACCGCTACTTATCTCCAGTTGATGTTAGATGTCGGAACTGTTGGATCGTACGCTGATATGCTACATATGTATGCTATGAGTGCCGTATTGAAGTTACCCATCCGCTCTTATCTGCCGCCGCATGTCGCTATGGAATATGTTTCTCAGCCGTATTCAAGGAAGGTCTGTGGACGTGGAGTGAATTCATCAGCTATACCTATGTGCACGATTATGTGGACTATGATGAAGCACAGTGTTGGACATTTTATACCCAACCACTTTGTTCCATTACTGAAGAGAGACGTTGAAGTTAGAGAGGCCGAAGTGATTCAGCTGGATACTACTATGGATCATGTTGACGAGGACTTATTTGGCACGAACTCTGGTTTTCGAAGCGACAATCTCGAAGAAGCTGATCCGGAACCTGTGCACCATGAGCCTGAGGAGGTTACACACCATGCGACTGAGGAGAGTGATGCAAGTCCATTCATAGAGTCTGACAGTGTACACCCTATGTCCAATGGCTGTTTACATGGATCGTTTTTAGAGACAGAGGAAGTCGTGCGTCAGTTGCGAGCATTTACGATGGAAGAGGCTCATGATGAAATCCCCCAAGGAGACAAGAGTGATGCATACTTCGTATTCAAGAACGCTGACAACATAGACAATCGCCAGAAAGGAAAGAGAAGCGCCTTTTCCGATGATTGTGGTGTATGGTGTACTGATAAGGGAGGTTCCCCGAAGGCATACTACATTTTACAGCCTGATGATAAGTTGAAGTGCGTATACAAGAAAGATGACAAGATATGCTACGCTAAGAAAGTTAAAGGGAAGAAGACATTTGTACCTATGGACCCACAACCCAACCCAGACACAGTTATTGAATTGATACGCAACTACTCTACGCTGAAGAAGGATACGAAGTTCAAAAGAAGAGTTTCTTGGCTTGGAGTCGGCTCTAGAGTACCCATTGCTATAGTAGAGTATCTTGGCAAGTTTCCAGGATTGGCACCACATGGTAACTCGAAGTCTGGCGAGGAGTACATTAGGACACCCACAACTGTAATGGAAGAAATGGGCGAGTTATTGAAGAGAGACAACCCACTCAATGTATACAACAAGCTGACCAAGAAGCATGACGTTCTCAGTGCTCCAAGTAGCAGACGACAAGTTCACGATAAGAATTACAACGACAAGAAAAAGCAACGTGTAGAGGAGTTTGGTACTGCTATAAGCCGTGGAAACATTGCGGACCATATAAGCGAGATAGACAAGATGCTGGCCGACAAAGAAGATACTATCGTTCGCTCCATTGTAAGGGACCATGGAAAAGCGCCATGCTTGATACTTTATACAGATGAACAGCTTGAGGATTTGAAGAATGTATGTTGTACAGGGCAATCCGTATTGGGAATCGACAAGACATTCAACTTATGTGATATGCACGTTACAGCTACTTGCTACAAACAGACTGCCGTAGTTATGGATTCTACAGGCGAACCACCCATTTTCCTAGGACCTATCTTCATCCATGACAACAGCGATTTCGAGAGCTTCAGCAACTTTTTCAACCACCTCAGAATCAAGCTAATCAACACAGACACGGAGAGATTGATATTTGGAACCGACGAAGAATTAGCTCTCGTTAATGCCATGCTTACAGCTTTTCCAGAGGCGGATCACTTGCTTTGCATTAGACATATTCGCCAGAATGTAAAGCAGAAGCTAGTAGATGACTGCGCTGATTTGAAAGCAAGGACTGCTTTCTTAGACGACATATTTGGACAAGACGGGATTCTTCATGCCGAAGACGACATCTGCTTTGATGTTAAGTGGGAAGAGCTAGAAAACAGAGCCAAAGAGATTTCAGCAAAGTTCCATCGCTACTGTTCAACCAAGTTGGTACATACTTTGAAGAATGTATGGAGCGGCCCTACACCACCTGGACATTTTGACAAGAGCTGGACCAACAACAACAGCGAATCGTTGAATCATGTTCAAATTTTGGAAGTCCAGACCGCTGTTTGATTTAGTTTGTATTTTGAAAGACATCGTGGATGTGCAGTTTAAGGACCTTTTGAGATCTCTGGTAAGTATGGGACAGTACAGGGTTGCCGCTACACACAAGCAGTTCGAGGTGAGCAAGACAGCATGGCTCAACAAAACACCGACAGAAAGAGAGAGACTCTTCAAGAAGTTTAAGTGCTTCCTACCACCAGACCGATCTACAGTTACAGCATCTGATGGTGGAATGACAGTTATCAAGCCAAGAACTCATGGAAAGAAAATCGGACAGCGGAAACGCAAGGTAAACGAGAGGACTACGACCCACAAGAAGATGCGCATGGATTTAGATTGATATGGAGAACTAAATGACTAAATGAATTGTTAGTAACTGATGATGTTTTATTTTTTATCTATATTCTGAATTATAATAAAGTATTTCTTGTATTTCTTTTGTCAATATTTGGTACAATGTTTGACCGGTTTCTTCGTAATGTTTCATTTATATTCTGAATTATAATAAAGTATTTCTTGTATTTCTTTTGTCAATATTTTGTACAATGTTTCATTTATATTCTGAATAGCAATAAAGTATTTCTTGTATTTCTTTTGTCAATATTTTGTACAATGTTTCATTTATATTCTGAATTATAATAAAGTATTTCTTGTATTTCTTTTGTCAATATTTGGTACAATGTTTGATCGGTTTCTCTGTAATGTTTTAGTATTTTTAAACTTTCTTAATAACTTTATAAATAAATAATTTATTCGCGGACTACCAAAGATATGCCCGAGCCTCGTGCAGGATATCTTAGTAGTTTTAAACTTTATAAATAAAACTTAAATAATTTATTCGCGGACTACCAAAGATATGCCCGAGCCTCGTGCAGGATATCTTAGTAGTTTTAAACTTTATAAATTAAACTTAAATAATTTATTCGCGGACTACCAAAGATATACCCGAGCCTCGTGCAGGATATCTTAGTAGTTTTAAACTTTATAAATAAATAATTTATTCGCGGACTACGAAAGATATGCCCGAGCCTCGTGCAGGATATCTTAGTAGGTTTAAACTTATAAATAAAACATAATGATAACTTTAGTTTAATATAATGATAAAAATGGGAGGGTCTTGATAAATAGAATTTAAAAATAAATAAATAAAGGGGGCCCACCCTCACATGTTCATGGCCTTGACGTGGCGTGAGGGCTCTTCCATTATGTTCTAATGGTTGTCCAACATGAACATTTTTATTGTTAAAATTTAGTTTAATATTTATTTTCTAAAATATATTTAAATTTAATGATTTAACAATTAACTGATTTATCGAAAACTGAATTTGTTTAATTATTAGTACACATGTTTTGAATACGTAATTGGATTAAGATTTATTGCCTTTTATGATCAATTGACTCGTGTCTGGATTAGTTGATTGCCATAAATGATTGACACATAGCCGTGCTGGTGTCCATTAATCCAATTAAGTAATTATAAATGGCATTAAACACTATTAATCTTATTAATGAAGGCTATTATAAAGGCCTCTTTTTTTTGTCTTTACATTAATATATTTCTAGTTGTACATTGATAACTATTTCAACAATGATTACTTACGTAAAGGGAAAGTCAGACGTTTTGTCAAACTTTTACATGCATGACCTAGAGTTCGACGGGCAAATCTTCAAGTCAGCGGAACACATGTACCAAAGCAGAAAGGCCATATTCCATGGTGCGACCCATCTTGACATCGAGATAAAAGACAGTCCTAATGCAGTTACAGCCAAAAGAATTGGAAACAACATCAAAACCGACAAAACGTGGGAAGAAATAAAGCCACTAGTAATGGGTGAAATTCTTAAAGTAAAATTCACACAGTGTCCTAAATTTAGAAAACAACTACACCAAGCAACTGGATACATCACACACAATGTCAGCGACAACTTTTGGGGTACTGGGCCAAGAGGAAAAGGAGACAACGTTTTTGGTTTACTCCTGGCAGCACTAAGAAATGGAACCTCTTAACTTTGTTCTTTGTTCTTTTTAATCAATTCTTTATTAAATAAAATTATGACTCACAATTTAAGGTCGTTTTTATACATTATATGGAGATATGTATTTAAATATGAACAACTATCTTGTAATGGAGACAATATAAAAAAACCGACATTTTATTATTTTATTTTTAAAAAAAAACTAGCAGTAAAAAAATCTTGTATAAAATTTGAAATATGAACCCTGAAAATACATAAACTTGATAACAAAAAAAACCAAAAAATAATTAAATCAAACATTACATTCAAAATCATTTATTTATTGCTTGCTTCACAAATGAAAACCGGTACATATTGATTTTTCACATTTGACAGTTCAGAAATACTAGCTAGAGTTGTCTATCTTCTCACGGACGCCATCTTGGAAATCAATCAGTTATATGTGTCGATGTTCCACCTGCAAATACATGAAAAATACAAATGTTAAAAACATAAAATTAACATATTTTAATAAAAACACACATTATTTATCGTTTTTCATGGGTTTGCAGTGATATTATAGGGGATTTCGGTTATTTTAAAGGGGATTCCAGTATTTACCTGGGGTTTCCAGTAATTAAAGGGGATTCCAGTAATTCGAGGTACCGATGTAAGTTTTGATTTTATATTATTAAATGTAACTTGAATTTAAAAGTGAGACATTATCAGAAACTAAGTATTATTTTAATTCATGATTTACGTGCATTAATGTGTGTATTACAATTTATAATATTTTGTTACTCAAGTTTAGGACTTTGATCCATATATTTTTAAAATATA
The DNA here is from genome assembly GCA_963971305.1 of Arcuatula senhousia. Classification (NCBI taxonomy): domain Eukaryota; kingdom Metazoa; phylum Mollusca; class Bivalvia; order Mytilida; family Mytilidae; genus Arcuatula; species Arcuatula senhousia. The sequence goes on from OZ020304.1 coordinate 57,158,738, forward strand.
ACTGCAACGCGTGTTTTACTTAATCATTAATCACTGATTTAATAATGGTCAATAGTTTTGCACTAAAATTAGTATGTTTGAAGATTGTTTTATACTTTAAATTGTGATTATTTTATTTAGTGCTAATGAAGGTCAGGTTTTGAAACAGTGTTCATTATATGTATAAATGTTTTAATTTTACATCAATTGAATGGTTTTTTTCTTAAAACCTGTATTTCTCAGCAAAATCTACTCCCTATTGGATAAAATTTTTAAAGCAGACGACGAATATTTGAATGACAATAAAATAGAAATTTGTTGTTTGCTTGTGAAATGCGAATTTTATCAAAACCTTATCTTTATTTAACATCGTGTCTTTAAAAAACATTTCAGACACAGATCTTGAAGATGTACATATACTAGATCAACAGGATGACGCCAATGAACCAGCATACTTCCAATAGATATAGTATAAAGTTGGCCAACATAATGCCAACGTTTAGCCAACGGTTGGACAACATATAGCCAACGGTTGGCCAACATATAGCCAACGGTTGGCCAACATAATACCAACGATGGGCCAACATTGTGCCAACGTAGTACTGTAAATTATACAACGTTGGGCCAACGTTATGCCAACATGTTGGGCCTACGTTGGCCCAACTTGCACTTATACGTTGTGCCAACGTAGTTTTACAACATAGGGCCAACGTAACATGATACATTGGGCCAACGATGGGCTAACGTTTACATGCTGACTGGGATGTTCCTTTTCGAGGAAATACTGCTGACAGTAACATAATCATCGAAATGATTGAATTTCATTTTGATTTCAAACTTTGAATATCTTATATTCACATCCACGTATTACCCTGAACCCCTTTTCGATATAAATTAAGAGACTCACAGGAGCCTGAATAGGCTATAAGGCAAACAAATACTTGACACTGAAAGGATTATAAATTTATAAAGGGGGTCATATGACATCATAGTTTAAAGAAATGCAGTAAAGTGTATGGTAATATTTTAGCAACTGATGGCATTTTGTTATTTTCTTCCTTTGACACTCTTAGGGGAATAACTACTAACGTTCCAAAACGTTAACGGACGGACGAAGGACTGACGACGGACGCAAAGCGATGAAAATAGCTCACTGGTAAGATGAGCTAAAAAACTTGTGGTTCATCAAAAGGTTATAAAAACCCGTCTATTGCTATATATGAAAAAAGTTTATCCTTCGATATCGGACACTGGGGGGGGGATAAAAAAAAAGGATCAGTAATTGGCACGGTCTTTTCTTAAACAGTGACTTAGACAATGTCTTAGTTTGGTCTGTCGTATGAGTTTGAGTTTCTTTCAACGAAATTTCTAATTTGTCATTAATTTGGCTTCTTTTTCGGATCTGTAAAGTAAGTTTTGTTATCTCTCTTGTCATTGATTTCCCGAAAATACACAATATTTTACGTCTGATAATGATTGCTCACAAACTAAAAGTGAAATATTCTTAGAACTAAATTGGAAATATAAGCATCTTAACACTACGAGCTGTTTTTGAAGGAATAGCTCACACTTAACTGAGACTTTTGAATTAAGAAATGTGGACGACAACGCAACTCGTGGCGAATGTTCACGACAACGTTTTTTGAAAAAGTTTCCTAGATACACAAAATAAAGCGTTTTCTTCAAAACAATTAATTACAGGAACTTAATTTGACTGTTTGCTGATTTTGGAGCAGAAATTTATTGACTAATATGCGTATATACACTTAAATTAAGGTTAATGGAGAAAAAATGTGGCCGAAACGTTACATCAAAAGCGAAAGTGTCGAAGTGTTTGAGAAAACTAGCGCTTAAATCGTACAATTTGAAACATTAATACACCTTTCGGACGACTAGGGATATGTTGAGAACATTTGTATAAGAAAACTGCAGAAAATAAGTAAATAAAGTGAGAAAGTTCTTACCGTGTGTTGTCGTCGGCACCGTTTTCCCGGTGTGTACGAAACGTTGTTGATGACGTACGTTTCCCACCCTGTTAGTATACATATATGCATTTTATGTGCTCACCTGCATGCTGCTTAATATTTTACTTAAATTTGCTTTGTGTTTTATGTTGTATCCATTTATGTGTTGTTATTTGTTGGTCGGCAAAAAGCTCTACAGAGCTTACGTTTATTATGTTTGTTTAACCCGACTTCAAATAAAGTTTCTTAGTCTTAGTCTTAGTCTAGCAACATGTGCAAACCGCAAAATTTTAAAAATCTATTAATTGTTTTTTTCCCTTATTTTGGGAAATGCACAGAATTGTTCCCCATGAAAATAAATATATCCCCAGTATATGTAGTAAAAAACACAACATAAAGATAACAATTTAATTTAATAACAGGTACTGTCTCACAGAGAACATACAACTTTTAATAAAACCAAACCATTTTGGCCATTGTATATTAATCGATATCATAATTTAGTGAACACCTTGACATCATTCAACTTAATGGTCCTTTATGTATAAAACTGAAAGCCTCATCTATGACTTGTTCTTTCTTTTGACCGAGACCTGGATCTGAAATGTACAAATAATAAAAAATTAAAGACCAATTTAAAAGATTTTACAGACATTCAAGTCATCAGTGAAAAAATTACTGTCAAATATATAGATATTGATTTTTAAAAAATTTGGGTTTTTTTTTTATCAATCAAAACAACAACAAAGATCCAGAGTCCAGACAAACAATTTGAAAATGTCTAAATGCATTTCAATAATCAAAGACTTGATTCTTCAATCAAAATGTGAAAGGCCAGAATAATTAGAATGTTACGAAGTGACACTGTCAAATGTGGTTACTTGTGTATTAAGTTTTATGACATCGTGACTTCCCATTTATTCCAAAAAGTCAACAGATTCACAAATTTTAAAATAGTAGTATGATGGCAAATTGAAAAAAAAAACAAGTAGATTGAAGAATTTCCTTACACAGATCTTCAATGAAGCATTGTGTAAGAACTAATTTGACTGTTTATTCATTCAAGTTTTGAAGTTCTATTTCATGCTACTGCTACCAGATTTATCTAATCTGATTAGTAGGCAAATATGCTTGTGTAAATATCATTTAAAATGACAAGGCAGATTTAGTGGAAATGCACAAACAACATAGATGCATATGAAATACCGATTTTTCCCAGTGAAATAAAATCTGGTAAATTCACAGTGTGAAATAACAATCAATCAATCAAATTTATTGTCATATAAACATCTAGACAGAGTTTGTGACAAAAACAAATAATATAACAAAACAACAGTAGAAATACATAATTAACGTATAATACATGATATTTTACGTGAACAATGCAAAATAGGCTTTGCAAGTATTGTATTATAGCCAATAAAATGATTAATTTCCCCAAGCTGAACAGGGACTCATCAAAGTACTTTGGAGTTCCCGTACTCAATCATCCTATTGAATGTGTTACAATGGAAGTTAATCACTCTGATCAGTTTAAACTCACATCTATAGAGAGGAGATTATCTTATTGTATGAAGGAAAAATTTTCCTAGTATAAAAGACTTACCTGTTGAAAATTTCACATTGAAAAAATAGCTCAAAAAGGATATTTATATAAAAGAAAATGTGAAAGATAAATGTCAAAGAGTTGGTTAAAGCATTAAATTCATAAAAAAAATATTATTTTGTTGCAATAATTGTAGATATAAGCAATTTTCTCTCAGAGATAGGAGTTTTTTTCCTTTAGGTAAAAATCATCTACCTATGAGTAGTTTTCATTTCCAATGAATGTGTGAGTTTAAATGATCAAAAAGATTAACTTCTATTATTACAACATTCTATAGATAGATTAAGCACCAGTACTCCAAAGAACCTTGATGAACTCCTGTTTAGCTTGGGGGAATGGAACATTTGATTGGCTATAAGAGTCCCCTGTCCTCAATACTAATGATTGTTTCAAATAGGAACTTATAACATAAACTTGTTTATAGCTATTTGGATTAAGAAGTACTTTTAATTTTTGGTTGTCATTATATTGTTCATAATGATAAATATTTTCAAAAAATTCTTCGATTAATTTTTTTCGCAAAGACTCGTTTGTCTTGCAATGTAGCAGAAAATGAGCTTCGTCCTCTACCACATTGCAAGAAACACATAATCTTTGCTCTCTAGGGACTTTTAAGTATCTACCCTTTTCTATAGCTAAATTATGGTCGCACATTCTGATTTTTGTGAGGACCCTTCTTGATTCAAAATCTTTATATAAGAGATAAAATTCTTTATTTAAATCTTCTTTTATATTTTTATATAAGTATGTTTTATTATTTTCATTTAGTAAATCTAGTTTGTTCTGATATATTCTCTGATACCATTCATTAAAGATGTTTTTTGAATTTGATTTTCACTCTTGAGTCCTTTCCGGTCAAACTCAATTATGACGTCGTGAATTGTAATGCGTTGTTGGCATGACTCCTGCGGTCTAAATTCATACGCCATTCAAATAAATTTATTAAAAACTATTTATTAGCTGCATTTTATCTATGTAATAAATACGATAATCAATTAGGTCTCATGAATAACCAAAATATGATCACTCATGCTGAAATAATTAGCTGCTGAGAAAACTGTTACAAAAAATTTCTTCCCCGCCCGCCACCTGCACAACATTGACCATTTTATTACCCTGATTTTTGTCCCCCGCCGCAACGCGGAGCGGGGACTTGGAAATGCCGGTGTCCGTCCGTCCGTCCGTGCGTCCGTCCGTGTGTCCGTCACACTTTTTTCGTAACACTTTTCTCAGTAACTACTAATCCTAGGGTTCTGAAATTTTGTATGCAGACTCCTATAGGGGTCCCTTAAGGTGTAAGTGATTTTCAGGTCAGTCTGACATCTACTTCCTGTTTAACGACTTAGTCATTTTTTCTCCCATAGGCTCAATGGTAAATTTTTCGTAACACTTTTCTCAGTAACTACTAATCCTAGGGTTCTGAAATTTTGTATGCAGACTCCTATAGGGGTCCCCCAAGGTGTAAGTGATTTTCAGGTCAGTCTGACATCTACTTCCTGTTTAACGACTTAGTCATTTTTTCTCCCATAGGCTCAATGGTAAATTTTTCGTAACACTTTTCTCAGTAACTACTAATCCTAGGGTTCTGAAATTTTGTATGCAGACTCCTATAGGGGTCCCCTAAGGTGTAAGTGATTTTCAGGTCAGTCTGACATCTACTTCCTGTTTAACGACTTAGTCATTTTTTCTCCCATAGGCTCAATGGTAAATTTTTCGTAACACTTTTCTCAGTAACTACTAATCCTAGGGTTCTGAAATTTTGTATGCAGACTCCTATAGGGGTCCCCTAAGGTGTAAGTGATTTTCAGGTCAGTCTGACATCTACATCCTGTTTAACGACTTAGTCATTTTTTCTCCCATAGGCTCAATGGTAAATTTTTCGTAACACTTTTCTCAGTAACTACTAATCCTAGGGTTCTGAAATTTTGTATGCAGACTCCTATAGGGGTCCCCTAAGGTGTAAGTGATTTTCAGGTCAGTCTGACATCTTCTTCCTGTTTAACGACTTAGTCATTTTTTCTCCCATAGGCTCAATGGTAAATTTTTCGTAACACTTTTCTCAGTAACTACTAATCCTAGGGTTCTGAAATTTTGTATGCAGACTCCTATAGGGGTCCCCTAAGGTGTAAGTGATTTTCAGGTCAGTCTGACATCTACTTCCTGTTTAACGACTTAGTCATTTTTTCTCCCATAGGCTCAATGGTAAATTTTTCGTAACACTTTTCTCAGTAACTACTAATCCTAGGGTTCTGAAATTTTGTATGCAGACTCCTATAGGGGTCCCCTAAGGTGTAAGTGATTTTCAGGTCAGTCTGACATCTACATCCTGTTTAACGACTTAGTCATTTTTTCTCCCATAGGCTCAATGGTAAATTTTTCGTAACACTTTTCTCAGTAACTACTAATCCTAGGGTTCTGAAATTTTGTATGCAGACTCCTATAGGGGTCCCCTAAGGTGTAAGTGATTTTCAGGTCAGTCTGACATCTTCTTCCTGTTTAACGACTTAGTCATTTTTTCTCCCATAGGCTCAATGGTAAATTTTTCGTAACACTTTTCTCAGTAACTACTAATCCTAGGGTTCTGAAATTTTGTATGCAGACTCATATAGGGGTCCCCTAAGGTGTAAGTGATTTTCAGGTCAGTCTGACATCTACTTCCTGTTTAACGACTTAGTCATTTTTTCTCCCATAGGCTCAATGGTAAATTTTTCGTAACACTTTTCTCAGTAACTACTAATCCTAGGGTTCTGAAATTTTGTATGCAGACTCCTATAGGGGTCCCCTAAGGTGTAAGTGATTTTCAGGTCAGTCTGACATCTACTTCCTGTTTAACGACTTAGTCATTTTTTCTCCCATAGGCTCAATGGTAAATTTTTCGTAACACTTTTCTCAGTAACTGCTAATCCTAGGGTTCTGAAATTTTGTATGCAGACTCCTATAGGGGTCCCCTAAGGTGTAAGTGATTTTCAGGTCAGTCTGACATCTACTTCCTGTTTAACGACTTAGTCATTTTTCTCCCATCAGTATGCCCCTTCAACAATATAACGTTCAACGGGCGGGGGACCTGGAATCTGTTCTTGTCACTCAGTGAAATCCAACCAAAAAATACCAACCTGCAACTACCCATTAATCTAAAGTACAATCCCCCCTAGTACATTTTAGGCAAAGATTTATAACAAGAGTTGACACTAAAGTATGTCTCGCCTGTCAGCACCATCACAGAACTCATTGAAGGTCTAGCTGGGCCTTCAGAAAAGTTAAGGTCAAGGTCATGTGACAAATGACAGAATTCCTTTTAACCATCACAAAAATGTCTGAAGTGTGTTCTAGATACCATAGTTATTTAGAAACAATGAAAAACAAGAGGCTCCCAGGAGCCTGAATCGCTCACCTGGTCTTAATGTCAACCCTTTGAAGACTTTTGCATAGCTCAATGAGCTGAATGTTTAAGCAATAAAAAACTTTTCTCTATCTGCAATAGTTTTCATTCTATAGGCCAAAAACTCTATTTTTTGCCTTTAAGGGGCCATAACCCCTATGAGGGGTCATCTGACAACTTTGACCCTATGGAGACTTTTGTAGAGCTAAATGAGCTGAACATGTAAGCAAGCAACAGCTTTTCTCTATCTGCAATAGTTTTCATTCTATGGGCAAAAAACACTATTTTTTGCCTTTAAGGGGCCATAACCCCTATAAGGGGTCATCTGACAACTTCGACCCTATGAAGTCTTGTGTAGAGCTAAACGAGCTGAACATTTAAGCAAGCAACAGCTTTTCTCTATCTGCAATACCGGTAGTTTTCATTCTATAGGCCAAAAACTCTATTTTTTGCCTTTAAGGGGCCATAACCCCTATAAGGGGTCATCTGACAACTTTGACCTAATGGAGACTTTTGTAGAGCTAAATGAGCTGAACATTTAAGCAAGCAACAGCTTCTCTCTATCTGCAATAATTTTCATTCTATAGGCCAAAAACATGAAAGAATGCTATTTTTCACCTTTAAGGGGCAGTAACTCCCATAAGGGGTCATCTGACAACTTCGACTCAATGGAGACTTTTGTAGAGCTTTTGATGCTGAAGCAGTAGCGTGGCATCAGATTTCATCTATCTCTTATACATTTTGATTTACAAGCCAAAAACAGTAGTCTGACCCCCTGGTCTATTTTTAGCAACGGCAGCCATGTTTTTCGACGAATCAAAAATCCCCACATCAGTTCTGTGGGGGATACCCTAAATTACCACCAGACCAAATTTGGTTTGAATCTGTGCAGCCGTTTCAGAGGAGAAGAAGTTTGAAGAAAAGTTAACGACGACGACGGACGACGACGACGGACGCCAAGTGATGGCAATAGCTCACATGGCCTTCGGCCAGGTGAGCTAAAAACAACATCCACTGAATCATTCAACCATGAAAATTGGGTCAAGGTCACATTACATGGTGACGTCAGTTGTGTATACCATAATCCCCAAATATCAGAGAAACCTGACATCGGGGTCAGGCCGCTTAGCCCATAAAGCGACTGGGATGTGTGCTCCAGGTGGTAGAATGGGGCAGCCCTGTCATAATGAATGCCGGGGTCGTCAGGCTATAATGCGGAAAACCTGACCGCAAACCATAGTGGGCCAACGTGTGTGGAGAGGGCCACGCTTCATGCACGTAAAAGATCCCTTTGTGGACCGCCAAATAGTGCACCACATAGGCTAAATTTTCTGCCCCTACCCATCACTCCCCTTTTCCAGTGGTCTTCAAAATTTACAGTTCCTTTGTTTCCCACCCCACCCCCACGTTTCTCTTTCAGTTTGTGTAGGTCCAATCAGGATTCATCATTGTAATTTCGACAGATAAGGGTTGATTGTGTGAAATCGGGTGAGGGTTTGCTATATTCCACTTAAGTAAGTGTTCTAACTAGTATGACCTCATTTCAGGTAAGTGTTCTTCATTGTTAGTCACCATAGGTAAGGGTTCCAGATTGTGTGAAGTTTTTGGGGAGAGATTTCGTCGCTTTCTGGGTACATTGGCCTATGGTGCGTTGAGGATACATTGGCCTGTCTTGTGAGTTGGTTCGTTTTCCTTCTGGTTTGTGGTCGTGCATTGGCCCTTTTTCGCATGACATGCATGGGTCTGTGTTATGGGTGCTGTTTCCTGGGTAGGTCTACACAGTTCAATTTGTTTTTTCAATAAGTTCTTGTCCTGATTATGACTGAAATATTGTTGACTGGACATAAAACAAACAACAAACAAACAAACAAACAAAAGCCTAGCTATAATATACTTTTCACTTAACTCATTTTTCACCTAAAAATCATCTAAGTTCACAAAGTCACTGAACCATGAAAATGGGATCAGGGTCACACAACATGGTGTCAGTTGTGTAGACCAAAACCCCAAATGTCTGTAAACCAAATATCAGATGTCTAGCTATTATACTTTTTACTTAATTTATTTTCCACAAAAGTTTAAATTGTCACAAAAATCATCTAAGTCCACAGAGTCACTGAACCATGAAAATGGGGTCAGGGTCAAATGGCATGGGGCCAGTTGCATAGACCATAACCCCAACTGTCTGTATACCAAATATCAGATGGCTAGCTATTACACTTTTCTTGTAATTCATTTTCCACAAAAGTCTTACAAAGGGGTCTTTTGGCCTGAAAAAACATCTAAGTTCACAGAGTCACTGAACCATGAAAATGGTGTCAGGGTCAAATGGCATGGGGCCAGTTGCGTAGACCATAATCCCAACTGTCTGTATACCAAATATCAGATGCCTAGCTATTATGCTTTTCTTGTAATTCATTTTCCACAAAAGTCTTACAAAGGGGTCTTTTGGCCTGAAAAAACATCTAAGTTCACAGAGTCACTGAACCATGAAAATCGGGTCAGGGTCAAATGACATGGGGCCAGTTGTGTAGACCATAACCCCAACTGTCTGTATACCAAATATCAGATGCCTAGCTATTATACTTTTCTTGTAATTCATTTTCCACAGAAGTCTTACAAAAAAGTTAACGCCGTCGCCGCCGCCGCCGCCGGAAAGTAATACCTATGTCTCGCCTTCAGCGACTAAAGTCACAGGCGAGACAACAAAACTACAATTACCTTCTATTTCTCCTAGGAGATTTACCGTCATGACTTCCACCACTACTGCTGTCATCTGAACTGCTAGCATTCCTGTGACGTTTCTCTCTTTCTCTCCGTCTCAACTCTAGTGCTCTAATTCTCAAGTCTTCTTCTCTGTCCTAAATATAGAAATTGATGTGCAAAATGTAATTTCAGGTATTAAAGGGCTGTTCCAGCAAAACATACACGGAACAGGGGGAAGGCACTTCTTTGAAAGGGGAGTCACCCATGGAATTTAATATTTAAACTAACATTATTTACATTGAGTTTACCCAAGCTTTTAAAGCCAACCCATAGTGGCAATTTAATTTTGCCTTCCCCCTGTCCCATGTATGTTTTGCTGGAACAGCCCTAAGTAACAAACTCAAAAAGGTTGAAACAATATTTAAGGCAAACAAACAATTGGTGTATAAAAAGAAGGTTAAACTTTACATGTCTGAGAGCAACTTATATATGCACCGATAATTCCAAATCATTCTAACATGGTTTTTGAACTTATAAAAATAAAATAATAATGAAGATGTAGATACAGAAGTTGAAGATTTATAAAAACCATGCCTGTCCATGACAGATTTTTTCCACACATGAATCTATTGCAAATAATGGTCTTATGCATTTATGCAAGTCACTTCTTATTGTCACCATGAAAGAAGATAGAACCATAATTATTATTAATTATCTTACAATACGTTCTTGTTCAGATTTAATGTTCCTCTGGACTTCAGCCTTTTTGTCTGCTTTGACTACAAAAGAGCAATACATGTATACATAAACAACAAAAGTCACAACTAATTTTTGTTGTTGTACCATAACTTAAGTTAATATAAATGGGATCTATATAACAATATACAACCAGCTTTTAACTATGAAGATACATTTTGTATTGTTACAATATTTTAATATTCACTGATAAAAGCAAAATTCTTATCATAAATATTCAGTTTTTTCAGGTTTACTTGGAAGTAATAAACTGATGTAAACTAAAATACTGCTAAACTGATGTAAACTAAAATACTGCATATTAAACAAGAGTTAACACTAAAGTATGTCTCGCCTGCCGGCACCATCAGAAACAATTATTCTTTCTTACTTCCACTATATTTTGAATTTACATGGATTTTCAGTTTCTGAGATCAAAAGATGTTTATAGAACTTAAACATTGCAAGCAAATATATGCAATAAAAATAATTAAAGTCACTCAACCGGAAAATCAAGGTCAAGGTCAAAAGATGGGGATGCAACTGTGCTAAGCTACTACTGGGGCATATGTAAACCAAGTTTCATCAACCTAGGACCTATAGTTCTTGAGATATGGAGGTGCTCGCAAAACCTTTTCATTGCTATTATATGTATTGATAATTGTCAAAGTCACTAAACCAGAAAATCAAGGTCAAGGTCAAAAGATGGGGATGCAACTGTGGTAAGCTACTACTGGGGCATATGCATACCAAGTTTCATCAACCTAGGACCTATAGTTCTTGAGATATGGAGGTGCTCGCAAAACTTTTCCATTGCTATTATATGTATTGAAAATTGTCAAAGTCACTCAACCGGAAAATCAAGGTCAAGGTCAAAAGATGGGGATGCAACTGAGCTAAGCTACTACTGGGGCATATGCATACCAAGTTTCATCAACCTAGGACCTATAGTTCTTGAGATATGGAGGTGCTCGCAAAACTTTTTCATTGCTATTTCATGTATTGAAAATTGTCAAAGTCACTCAACCGGAAAATCAAGGTCAAGGTCAAAAGATGGGGATGCAACTGTGCTAAGCTACTACTGGGGCATATGCATACCAAGTTTCATCAACCCAGGACCTATAGTTCTTGAGATATGGAGGTGCTCGTAAAACTTTTCCAAAAAGTTAACGCCGCCGTCGCCGCCGCCGTCGCCGCCGGTAAAGTAACACCTATGTCCCGCTCTGCTTCGCAGGCGAGACAAAAATTGCAAAAAATTAAGGTATTTACATTTAAACCTATAGTATAATAATTCACAACAGGCTTACTTCTGAATTTTCATGGTAGTATAAAGGAATGGACAAATTTCAAGTAGCACCTCATCTCCTTACACAATGCTAATTTATTCATATCATATTTTTCTTGGTTAAAAATTTTTGTCACTGAATTTGCTTTTTTATTTCTCATTTTAAGTGAATGCTTGTTATTCTCATGAAGTACATGCATATTAACTGTTGGGTTTCTTTAGATGCTATTGGTAAATCTGTACAAAATAATTTTACAAGAAGCACAAATGTACAAATGTATGCATATAACAAAATTTATAATGGGGGCAGAAAAAAGAACACATAATCAAAATATGCTGCTAAATTGAATATAACATTTCAATTGAATATCAAATTTTTTTTTCTTCACTTTTTAACATTGAAGTATAGGGGTGTAACGATACCACTTCTCCACGATCCGATACAGATCACGATACCTGGCTCACGATCCGATACAGATCACGATACCTGGCTCACGATCCAATCTGTATCACGATACCTTTTACTTTCATAACTTACAAAAGACCTGCTTGTCATATCATTGTAAATCGATGGTAATGTTTAAGAAGTATAATTTTCATGTGTTCAATAGACTGTAAACCGAAGTCTTTTCAAGCAAAAGATTTTATTTCAGTCTGACAGACAATATTTTGTGCCATTGTTGACACCGGAAGCACGCTTTTTTATCTTCCTAACAAACATTTTTTGGATCGGATTGGAATCCCGAAGTCAAATGGTATCGATTTCCGGATCGTGGGATAAAATATTGTGATGCATCGGTGCACCGGTGAATCGTTACACCCCTATTGAAATATAATTATGAATTGCAGACATAATATCTGACATGAAAATATAATTATGAATTGCAGACATAATATCTGACATGATATGAAAGAGTTTGGCACAATAATTGAATCTGATAAGCTCCTTGCCACTCATGACCATTTCTGATATTCATTTAGGCTATAAATAAGTTTATACTTACAGGACTTGCTGAGAGCTGCTTGCATTCTCCTCTTTAACTTTTCTTGTGGTGTTAACTTGGATCCCTACAATAAGAAACAAGATGAGTTCTATGCTTCAGCAGTGTTTGTTTTTTACTTCATATTCAGTTTTCATAAAAAATATCATTTGTTAAATTCATTTCCTCACCCAAATTCATACAATTGATAGAATTTCATTTTCAGTGAAAACCATTCATGTGGTGTTTTGCATTTTTAACCTTTAGACTAGAGCACATCTTATGAGTCTCTGTACACCAAACACAGATCAGGCATAGCAAAATTTATTGCCTGAAACTTTGTTGAATATTCCCTATTTTCAGAAATAGTGAGTTATCTCCCATTTGCAAGAGTTGTCCTCCATTACAGTAGGTATATTACATTGGAATGAATGGGGAAAATAAAGATTTTATTTTTTCTAAATTATTCAAAGGGCCTAGCGGTACCTGTTCGTCAAGGAAAACATGTTATATACCTTTTTGAAAATCATTATATTTAACTTTTAGAAATTTTTTGACAAAATAAAAAATAAATGCAGAAAAGCTTATATTTCCCCACAGTAACTAGTATAAAATACCTTCTGGAAAGAGAAGATAACTCTGCAAATGGGAGATAACCCACTACATGTATATACAAGCTATTTTTACTGTGGAAATTTTCTCTGTATTTGTGTCTTTAGATATGTAAACAAATTTTGCAGGCTTTATTTTCATGGTTTTTGAATGTGTTCATTTATGATTTGCATTGTATTGGTATTTTCACAGATTTTTTTTTCTTGATTTCTGTTGATGTACAAAAATAATCCACCTTACAGTAGTTGACTTTGTTTATGTGCTTTGTGCAGAAAAGGAAAAAGTGAATGTCAGAGTGAATTTCTGCTATTTGAAAACAGAAGCTGTTTATTCTGCAAGAACTTTTAAATCAAGAATATTTCAAATCATATTGTTCAACATATTTAAAGTGATAAAATGACTGACAACCATTATTCAAAGGTCCAGAAGATGAATCCCCTGATGTTCTATAAGGACATCTTAATGTGATAACATCACATCAAAACCTGCTCATATTTCAGACTAATTTTATTTTAAAAATATTACTGATGCCAATTTTTTTTTAGTAAATTTACACTGAACATCTTAAGTGAGTGAGTCGGTGTTTTACACCCTTGCAACTCTTAATAAATGGCAAAGGCTGTCCTATAGTAGATATTATATATTTTTGGAGGGTATTCATCAAATAACATTTAAAATTACTCATGGACGGGCAGTCTTGAAAATAACAAGGGCTATTACAGGAAAAAATGTATGCGAGGGTAGAAAGGAACTTTATTTTTGGGGTGGTCGTCGTTTTTTACTATGCACACTAAACCTGAAAAAAAACTTTCAATAAAATTGCATGATACGTAAGTCTGAAAAAAGTGCCTTTCTACCCTTTCCTTTATAGAATTTTTTCTGGAATAGCCCTAAGCTAATATGGGGTGTGGCTAAATGTATTAATTCTTACTGACTTGAGGTAAGGAGGATGTACTGTTACCAGTTACTTTGGTCTCAGACCTGAAACATATAGAAAAAAAACTTACCAAAACACAACATTGTAAAGAACATATAACAATAAAATGTATATACAAATTTTGAAAAAATAATGAAAAATATTCTTCAATCTATGTGCCGCCATGTTTTAATTTTTTTTCTTTTATTTTTTACAGTTTTTCCATCAATTCTTAGATTGTTTTTTATGTTTTAATTATACACTGCAGCTTTTAACTTTGACAAATCATGAGGGTCCCACAAGGTCAAAAGGACCTGTGTCTGAAAGGCTTTTTAGGAGCAACTTCTGGAACTTCTGGCCTCAATTTTATTAAACACAACTTTCAAGAAAAATCATTGAAAACATGCTACCTCTTCAAAAATGTAAATGAAATCAACAAATAGAATGTTTTAAAAGCATTTATTTTTTATTTAATCTAGTTTTCAACAGTACAGATCATAGGGTAAGTTGTCTTGAGACAATAGCTGAAATTTACATTGCTGATCTTCAAACTTTTACAATAGTATACTGAAAACTGATCAGTACTTTTAATTTCTGATTTAGTTTAATAAATATAAATACTATCATTTATTACAATACAAAGTCTTTCTGTAACTCTAAATAAATATAAAATAATTGATAGCAGTAGCAGTCTGTGTATTCACACTGAAAATAAGACATGTTCATTAAAGATAGTGATTGTTGAAAATCAAGGTACAAGATTGAGTGCAAATGCATAGAGTGGACTTGTCACTTCATCCTTAACTCTATATTGGAGAACATGGAAGACGTATGTCGCCTGCTTCTTAAAATAAATGTAGTCTGTTAAAAGGAAGTAGATGAATTATGGGCATAGAATTGCTTTACACCATTAAGTACTATAAGAGAAAGCTTCATACCAAATATTGAGAGGCTATTACATGTAGTTGCCAGGAAAATTGATGGAAATTTTTATGATGCTGCACAACATGGCAGGATGACAGAACAGACAGATAGAGCTAAAGTGACTCCTTGATGTCAATTTACAACACTTTGCAGGAGATGATATATGAAATCCATGAAATTTCTTCATGCACATCTCTATATGATGTGTACTTCCTTCATTTAAAGTTTCATAAAAAATTCAAAATTCATTGATTGTTTAGGAGAAGTTGTGATTACAAGATATCAGGCCTGGGGTCAATAACAATGCAATGTAATGCATTACATTACCAATACTTTACAAATTTTGTCATTACATTACATTACCATTATTGTTATAAAAACAAACAAGTACAATAAAAATGCCATTGTTATGCCTGAAGACATCTTAATTGCAAACATCAAAAAGGTGATTTCAATTGAAGCTATTAAAAGATATTTTTTTTGTATTTTAGTCTCTCTTTTCTTACTTTACTACAGACATACATAGTGTCATGTTGCTAAATGCACTCTTTGCATAATTTTAACTTTTTTTTATTTTCAAATAAAAGTACATACACGACATATAAATAAACAATTTTATAATATTATTGGATTAAGGTTTGATTGACAACTTTAAATCCTATACCTATAATAATTGTTTTTCAAAGACTATTTTTTTATTATATTTTCTCATTCAAACATTTTTTTTTTCAGATGTACAAAATAAGAAAAATATATAATGACATGTAATGCAATGTAATGGGTGCATTACACAATTTTTGACACAAGTAATGCATTACATTACATTACATGTAATGCAGAATTTGTGCATTACACATTACTTTGCATTACTGAAAAAAAATGTAATGATTACAATGCATTTGCATTACGCATTTGCATTACCCCAGGCCTGCAAGATATATGCACAGACCGACAAACAGGATGCTAAATATACCCCCAAAACTTTTGAATATTCTTTGAAAATAAATAATCTTGAGGTCTTGTGACAATAAATTAACATTGAGATTTCTGTAGTAATCTCACCTATGACCAGTAGAACGACTGTCTTTATACTTGTCCTTTTTATCGTTGTATCTATCATGTCTATCCCTTCTGTCATATCGATCTCTGTACGATGGCCTGTGATCACTCTCTGATCCACTGGATTTGGAAGATAAACTGGCACGCCTATAACGCTTGATAGGAGGAGCAACCTTTTGTGGTGAAATTGATCTGAAAGTAAAACATACAATGTGTCTTTTGCATAAACTGCTAGTAATTTATTAAAATTTAAATTATATAATCAAAACTTTTCCTTAAAATAACACTTGTATTGATATATGTATTCAAACTTACATTTAGCAATAAATATCTGTAAAAGAAAAAATGATTGGATTTTGTAAAGCACATACCCACAATATGAGACCTCATGCTGCATTATCATACAAAATATTAAGATACTGTGATTATTAGTTTCTTAGAAATAACCAAAAAATTATAAAGAATCTGTACACAGCTTGAATCCGCAATTTTAAAAACCAGACTTTCACTTGAATTTTATTTTTTATACTAACCTCGATTTAGATTTAGATGAATATGAGGAGGACCTTGACCTGGAGCGTGATGATGATGACCTTTTCTTTGATCTTGACCTAGATCTAGAAATTGATCTTGAGAATGACCTTGACCTTGAAGAAGAAGATCCAGATGATAAAGATGACCTTGAACTTGCACTTGATGATCGACTGTGTCTCCTTTTCCTATCTTTGTCTGTTTTTGACCTCACAATTTTTTTCAGATTATCTCTTTCCCTTTTTTCTCTTGACTTTGACCTTGACCTTGATTTTGATCTTTTCTTCTTTATTTTTTTCTTCTTCTTTTTACTCCTAAAAGTAGAAAAAAAATGAATTAATAATGTTTGAGCAAAGAAAAAGTAAATTACATTATACTCTTTTTATTCTTTTTCAAAACAACTATCAAACTCCATGTTTTGAATGAATAACTTAAATAAAAAAAAAAAGGTCACTTGCTTTAATTTCTAAAACAAATAGGTAGAAAATCAAAGAGTATTAATTCTTTAAAAGTACTTTTTATAATATAATACTTTCACTCATGATTACTTGTACTAAAAGTAATAATTATAAAATAAATTTCCTCATATTGAAAGTTATAAGAATATAAAAATATCATTTGTTTTTTGTTGATTTTTGTTTACCCCCTTCTGAAGACAGCTACAATATGGACTCTTGTTGGTTCTGATCATAAAAACATCATCAACACTACAAATTGTCTTTTTTTTAATGTCATTTCACACAGTTCACTTGAATGTCTTTATTTGGCCTTTTGGCCTGAAGTAACTTCACAGATAATATCAAGCAAAATTATAAGCTGGGTAGGGCAGAGTTTCCAATGGTCCCTGAAGAATACAACAATTATACCGACCATGTATCCATCTTATCAGGGTTGGGCAGAGATGGACCATGTACTACAATTTTCTCTTCATCACTTTCTCCACCAAAGCTGGTTATAAATAAAACTTTATCTTTGCTCTCTGGTGATCTAGATCTTGACTTGGATGATGACGATGATCTGTAAAAACATAAATTCAAATCATTTTTTTATAAATAGATATATAAAGGAAAACTGTTTTGTACAAAATATAACAAGATTTGTGCAAAATAAAACTTAGTATATAATTTATAGTTATAGTTCTAATTGAACAAAATACAAGTTTTAATAAAAGATAGGGATGTTTTTTTTTAAGAAACAACTCATTTCTTTCAAACATTAAAAAGAAAAGGTTTATTTATTACTCATAATATCAAAGCATGTCTCTGATGTAAAAGAACTCAAAATTTTCAAACCTTACCTTTTATATGGTTCATATTTTGGACTGTCTCTAGCAGCATAACTGAAAATTTATAACAGACAAATGAGATACATGTACACAACACTCATGAAACATAAACTTTAAAATTTGCAATACAATTAGAATGGCAGTCTCCCTTGGAAGAGGTATGTCGACTGTGTCTTCAGTAAACAGAAAGTATATTATTTACGGCAATAAAATCGCTTTATACCATTAAGTACCATAGAGGAAGCTACATGCCAAATATCAAGAGGCTGTGTCATGTAGTTGCATGGCAAATTGTGATGGGATTTTTTGTGGCACTGCAGGACAATGTAAGATGATGGATAGTGTCAAAGTGACTCCTATATATAGCTTAATTTGCATCACATGGCAGGCGACATAAAAACATCAACTCAGAGTTGGAAATAACAGCCTGCCCGCCAGCCCGAGACTGGTAACTTTTGGGCAGGGCTGGCTAAAATTCATGAAAATTTGACTGGTTATATAGCAAAAACAGGTAGAATTTCAATTCAGGGCTGGTTACTATTTCAGCGAATTTCCTACCCTGAATTCAACTGTCTTACACTTAAATCACTACTAACTCTTGAGTATTTCACACAATCTAAAAACATAATTTAATTGAATCTATGTTACCAAAAAATACATGTAATTATGTAATAAGACGTTAATGTCAGAATTAATAAAACAAAAGTTGTCAAATTAGCATAGAAAGTATTAAATATTCTCAAACACCAATTGATATCTGACCCTGAAGCACAGCTTGTCAATGTTGTCAATAATTTTCACATATGTATCCTACGGTGGACTGTCAAAGCATGTTTGTTACAGACTGACAATGGATCTTGCTGGGAAAAATCATTAAATCAAAAAAGAAAAAAAAAGTTTTAACAGCTTCAAATTAAAGATAACACTATGGAAAATGACTTCATGTTCAACATGCTACAAAAACTTAATTTTTTACATAATTGTTTCAAAATGGTAAGTTCATATCTTCAAACGAATAAGTGTAAGGATTGGAAGATGTGTGTACCCATATTACATGTCAGATGTGAAAATTTACTAATTTTAAATGTCACAAAAATCCCATTTCTTATCAAACTATCTCAAAAGGAGAGGTTCAAATCTTCAATGTTCTTAACTACTGTGTAAAATTTTCGAAAGATGGGGTGTAAGTTTGTTTTTCAATTAAGGTTCAGATTACATAATACAGGAACCCTTACAGGATGACAGAGAAGGAAGGAGTGACCCAACAACTATACCTGCTTTAATATTTGGTGATGCTTTTAAACACTTTATGTATCATATCTATGACCTTAACAAAATCAATACCTAGGAGGGCTAAGTTTCCTTCCTGCTAATCTCTTTTCTTTATATGCCCTTCTTTCTCTTCTTGATTTTCTTCCCTTGAAAATATAAATATATGAAATAAAATATGTTTCTTGGATAATAAAACAAGAGGCTCCCAGGAGCCTAAATCGCTCACCTGGTCTTGATGCCGACCCTATATTTTGTAGAGCTAAATGAGCTGAACATTTAAGCAAGCAACAGTTTTTTCTTTATCTACTATAGTTTTCATTCTATATGCCAAAAACACATAAAACTGTTATTTTAGGGGCCGTAACTCCTATAAGGTGTCACCTGACAACTTCAACCCTATGGAGACTTTTGTAGAGCTTTAAGCGCTTAACATTTAAGCAAGCAACAGCTTTTCTATCTGCTATAGTTTTCTTTCTAAAGGCCAAAAACATGAAAAAGGTTATTTTAGGGGCTGTAACCCCTATTAAGGGTCATCTGACAACTTCAATCCTATTGAGACTTTTGTAGAGCTAAATGAGCTGAACATTTAAGCAAGCAACAGCTTTTCTCTATCTGCCATAGTTTTCTTTCTATAGGCCAAAAACATGAAAAAACATCATTTTAGGGGCCGTAACCCCTATAAGGGGTCATCTGACAACTTCGACCCTATGGAGACTTTTGTACAGCTAAATTAGCTGAACATTTAAGCAAGCAACAGCTTCTCTCTATCTGCAATAGTTTTCATTCAATAGGCCAAAAACATGAAAAAACATTATTTCAGGGGCCGTAACCCCTTTAAGGGGTCATCTGACAACTTCGACCCTATGGAGACTTTTGTACAGCTAAATGAGCTGAACATTTAAGCAAGCAACAGCTTTTCTCTATCTGCAATAGTTTTCTTTCTATAGGCCAAAAACATGAAAAAACATCATTTTAGGGGTCGTAACCCCTATAAGGAGTCATCTGACAACTTCGACCCTATGGAGACTTTTGTAGAGCTAAATGAGCTGAACATTTAAGCAAGCAACAGCTTTTCTCTATCTGCAAAAGTTTTCATACTGTAAGGCAAAAACATGAAAAAACGCTATTTTTCACCTTTAAGGGGCTGTAACCCCTATAAGGGGTCATCTGACAACTTGGACCAAATGGAGACTTTTGTAGAGCTTTTAATGCTGAAGCAGTAGGGTGGCATCAGATTTCATCTATCTCTTATACTTTTTGATTTACAAGCCAAAAACAGTAGTCTGACCCCCCTGGTCTATTTTTAGCAACAGCGGCCATGTTTTTCGACGAATCAAAAATCCCCACATCAGTTCTGTGAAGGATACCCTAAGGTACCATCAAACTTAATTTGGTTCGAATCTGTTCAGCCGTTTCAGAGGAGAAGAAGTTTGAAGAAAAGTTAACGACGACGACGACGACGGACGACGACGGACGACGACGACGGACGCCAAGTGATGGCAATAGCTCACATGGCCTTTGGCCAGGTGAGCTAAAAATAATAGAGCATGACATTTTTTAAAACTGGTTTTAAGTGCTTTTCCAGGTAATTCACATTTGATTTGATTCAATCAATTAGAAAGTAGTGTGTTCTTATTAGAATGATCAATGTATCAACCATAGATATTACCACTTAAGGAGGTTTGCTCCACATTTTGAGATTTTTGTCAGATTTTCGAGATCCTCTGGGTTTGTCCATCTATTATGCTTGAGATTTTTTTCCCTTTTTTCTTTTTCTTATTTAAAAATAGTCCACCAAATACAAATGTATGCAGTTCAAATTTTTTTATGAAATTTTATTTACTCTGTCATACATTTCAAAATGTAAAAAAAAAAAAAAATCTATGGCAATGCAAAAGTAACGAAAAATCTCTTTCCGCCAAAATTATAAACGCTTGTAGCATAAAAACGAGCACATGGACCTACATTTTTTTCTTGCTTATTTTGATCGTTAGTCCTAATTCTTCAAAACAGATGCAACTTTATTCATATTTATTTACTTTAAGATAGAGGAGCAAACCACCTTAATAACAAACATACATCTTAGTCAAAAAAGGGTTTGATTGGCCTTTCAAATGAAATATTGACCAATTAGATTAAAGTGTAAGTTCGCGATTTTTTCAAAATTTGTACATTGAAAGACTATCATATAAAAATAACTTTGGTGAAATTCCTAGCGCTCAAATATGCATAGTTAGGATAAAATTGGCTTTTGAAAGTAAAAAAATTCTATCCATGGAGGGTCACGTGATTTGTACTAGATGGCGCTGCCCAAAGCCTGAATGTTGCATCCTATACCCATGTGGTATTTACCGATGTGTACCACAACGGACAATTTGAAATAATTCAAGTCGGGAATGATAAAATAAAAGTCAGTCTAATGATTGATTGTGAGACGTTTAAAAATGGTACCAATCGTTAAGTTCAGAAATAATTCGTAGAAAAATATAGAATTTTTAAATATTTTTTTTTGATTCGCCGTACAGACATTTTCGGGAAATATATTTTTCAATTTTCAGTATGAAGAATTGCCCTTTACTATTTCTTTTATACATTCTGTTTCAAATTCATGGTTCCCTGACACCCTACTGGGATTACGTTGCATGATTCGTTTGAAGTGATATTATGATAATTAGTCCTTCCGTGCAAACCATCGCACCACAGGGGCTTACTTATCGTTTTCTGTGTACAAGACTTTATTCCCTTGTACAAACCACTGGCACAACAGGGGTTCACCTGCCGTTTCCTGTGTATGTTTATTACCCCCGTGCAAACTATCGGCCCCACAGGGGTTTAATATTGTTTCCTGTGTATTAGAAGTTGACATTTACCTGGTTGGAATGGCCCCGGGTTCTAGAACACTTTCTTTTAACGAAAATCAACCTCTTTGGTCCGCCAGTGTCGTTTGAACATTGAAGTGCGAAAATGGGAATAAAATACCCTTTCTAATGAAAAACATTTAAAAACAATAAACTGTAGGAATCTTTTTTGTTTTGTCTTGCAAATAATTATGTAGTGAATTGTTTTCCAACACTTCAAAAGAGAAAAAAAGTGGGAACCACATTTTTAATTTGGGTACTAGTATTACACAAACCATGCACGATGTAGCACCACGCTTTGGCTGATTGATAATTGTAAGAGAAAGGTAGTCAATGGAGTGAACAGGTGATATTGACACCTGCTGATTAATTATACCGTATACTGATTAAGAAATTATTAGAAGATGTGCCGGTCGAAATTCTTAAAATCGTGCTGTGGTGGGTGTGTCTTAAGCGGGTTGAGTGCTGCAAGGAAATCTTTGATTGGAGGAGCACCTTAACTGATAATGATATCTGTCAATTATACCTGTAATTAACCAACGGGGCGTGGCAGATCGTCCATGGTTAATGATCGTAAAGGTTAATGATTTTAATTGACACCTGTGTATTCGTCAAGAACTGAATTTATTGTCTTAAATATTTGAAAAAGGATTGAAAACTAGGGCTACTGTGTCAATAAATATTTCAGATTATTTACTTATTTCGAATTATAATTAATTATTTTAAAACAATTTAAGGTTTAAGTAAACTATTAATTAGCTATTTCGATAAAAAAAAAACCCGCGGGATTGAAAAAATATCAATGCCAAATTATTCATATTTCAAATCATTGTACTATGATCGACAACATCGGTCTTATGTTACAAATATCGTCAATTGGTTAATGTATTTATCATTGGAGATGTGACGTCACATCTCCAATTGAGCTATCCCATAATTCATCATTGGTCATAGCATGGACGCGCCCATATGGTCTTGTGTATTGGAATAAAATTACGAATATCTTTCTTAATATATCGTTTTAAATGCCCAAACCCGGCATGATGCCTACTCTCATTATAATAAATCAAATAAACTAATAACTCAAAAATCGCGAACTTACACTTTAAGTCACTTTACTGCATCTTACACCGATTTCTACTTTGCTCTTGTACTTACAGCAAACTGTGCCTTCTCTTCCTCCAGAATCCTGGCCAGTTTTACCTCCTCTGCCTCCTCTTTATCTTTTTGTAACATGCTAAAAATAAACATTTATATAAATATTGTATTTTCTGTTCACAGTTTATAAGATAAATAAAATAACTAGGTATAATTGTGTTGGGATGCCAACACACAAGTCGCCCAAAATCGCCTTGGATAGAGTTCCATTCAAATCAGTGCGTCAAAATAAGTCTAGAAATCAAATTTTGTTGAAATCGGACAAAGTTGACGTTTTTAGGGGGGGCGGGTGTAGTAAATTGGCCGCCATTTTGAAACTGTAAGTCGGATTTCAAATCCGGTCGCAGATTTGAGCTCAGCATACCCGCTTTACCCAGATGACCAATTTTCAAGAGGATCCGATGAAAAAAAAATTTCCGCCCACTTTTTCCGACGGCCGCCATTTTGAAACGGCGGCCATCTTGAAAATTTTAAAAGTGCATTACACAACTATGAGTGACCCACTATCCAATCCAAAAAGTGTTATTCAATTTCCTTGAACCGTTTTCTTGTATTAGGGAGGACAGCTTCATGATTAAGAATCAGAAGAATAATAATAATAATAACTAGCTATAATTTGTGTTGGGATGCCAACACACAAGTCGCCCAAAATCGCCTTGGATACTTTTTCTTCCCATTCAGTGCAATAAAATATGTATAGAAATCAAATTTCATTGTAATCGGACAAAGTTCACATTTCTAAGGGGGGCGGGTGTAGTAAAATAGCCGCCATTTTAAAACCGGAAGTCGGATTTCAAATCTGGTCGCAGATTTGAATTCAGCATACCCGCTTTACCCAGATGACCAATTTTCAAGACGATCCGATGAAAAAAAATTTTCCGCCCACTTTTTCGGACGGCCGCCATTTTGAAACGGCGGCCATCTTGAAAATTTCAAAACTTGATTACACGCCTTTGAGTGACCCACTATCCGATCCAACAAGTGTTATTCAATTTCCTTGAACCATTTTCTTGTATTAGGGAGGACAACTTTACGATAAAGAATCAGAAGAATAATAACTAGCTATAATTTGTGTTGGGATGCCAACACACAAGTCGCCCAAAATCGCCTTGGATTTTATTTCTTCCCATTCAGTACAATAAAATATGTATAGAAATCAAATTTCATTGAAATCGGACAAAGTTCACATTTTTAAGGGGGCGGGTGTAGTAAAATAGGCGCCATTTTGAAACCGGAAGTCGGATTTTAAATCTGGTCGCAGATTTGAACCCAGCATACCCGCTTTACCCAGATGACAAATTTTCAAGACGATCCAATGAAAAAATATTTTCCGCCCACTTTTTCCGATGGCCGCCATTTTGAAACGGCGGCCATGTTGAAAAAATCCAATGCACCTGCAAAACTTTATATGATGTTCTATCATTGTACCAAGTTTCATTGATGTTACTCAAAAATCCTAGGACTAGTTCTTCGGACAAGTTCAAGGGTAAGAAAAGGAAAAATAATAATAATACGGAAGAATAATAAGAAACGGGGTAAAAACAATAAGTCGCCAAAACTTTGTTTTGGGCGACTTAATAATAACTAGTTCTAATTGTGATCGCAAGCGAGTCACATATATGTCCCCTCACGTACCCCTGTTTGTCAATATGTCTCTTGGCATTTAAGATAACTTGATATATCCAATTTTCATCAAAATTGGAGTAAGTTTAATTTTGGCGGGAAATGGCGGCCATTTTGAAAATGGCCGACGATGGAAAATTTTTGATGTCAAAAATGAACTCGCCATACCACTAATACCTTGTATACCAATTTCCATCAAAATCGGAGTAAGTTTCATTTTGGCGGGAAATGGCGGCCATTTTGAAAATGGCCGACGATAAAAAAATTTCGATGTCAAAAATCAACTCGCCATACCACTAATACTTTATATACCAATTTCCATAGAAATCGGAGTAAGTTTAATTTTGGCGGGAAATGGCGGCCATTTTGAAAATGGCCGACGATAAAAAATTTTCGATGTCAAAAATCAACTCGCCACACCACTAATACCTTTTATACCAATTTCCATCAAAATCGGAGTAAGTTTTATTTTGGCAGGATGGCGGCCATTTTGAAAATGGCCAACGAGAAAAAATTTTCGATGTCAAAAATCAACTCGCCATACCACTAATACCTTATATACCAATCTTCATCGAAATCGGAGCAAGTTTCATTTTTGGCGGGAAAATGGCGGCCATCTTAGCCGCCATTTTGAAAATGGCCGCCAAAAAAAATTTTTGATACCAAAAATGAACTCGGCATATCACTATTACCTAGTGACCCAATTTTCATTAAGAAATAACAAAGTTGAGAATTTTTACATTACTATTGCAAAATATAATGTACCAAGAAAGATAACTCAATATGACAAAAAAATTAAATTTCGATTTTTTGCAAAATTTTGAAAACGGTAAGTCCGATTTTCAAAATTTTTTTTTTAAATGAAAGGTATTAAATGTCCGCACTTACCCTTGAAAGGAAATTTTCCTATCTCTGCCGGATCAAAAATGCCAGGTAAAAATTCAACTTGGGTTTCGAGGAGCCATTTTGAGGCCCTTTTTTGACCTATAAGGGGTCATCCGATTTCGGCGAAAATTAAAAAAAGCACAATCTCCCATTCCATACTCTTGATTTATGAAGTTTCAGCTTCCTACCTTTAAAGATGTCGAAAAAATGAGGTGGACAAGTTCACCACTCCAGAATACCGAGAAAAATAATAATAACTAGTTCTAATTGTGATCGCAAGCGAGTCACATACATGTCCCCTCACGTAACCCTCTTTGACAATATTTCTGGCTTTTGTGGGAACCCTGTTTAAGCAATGACGCCCTTATCATTCCATTGAAGCACCCTTTTTACAAGCATTGGTAGCGTACTTGTAAGCTATTGTAGTGACTAGCGAGCATAACTACCGCTCTCGTCCTCTACAATGGAGCCACTCTTCAATGAAATGCTAAAAACGTTACGGAGAAGCTTTTGGTTGACATCCATATGAGATATTATTCTCCCTTAATCTCATATAGTCGAGAAGAATCACACAGTCGCATCCAAAAGCTGTTGCATCGGACCATAAACAAAATTTGATGCTAAAAATGAACTCCCCATACCACAATTACCCTGTATATTAATTTTCATTAAAATCGGAGTAAGTTTAATTTTGGCGGGAAACAGTGGCCATTTTGAAAATGGCCGACCATAAATAAATTTCAATGTCAAAAATCAACTCGCCATACCACTGTTACCTTATATACGAGTTTTCATGAAAATCAGAGTAACTTTAATTTTGGCGGGAAACGGTGGCCATTTAGAAAATGGCCGACGATAAAAAAAAATCATTCCGAAAATCAATTCAGCATACCACTATTACCTCAAATACCGATTTTCATCAAAATTGGTGTAACTTTAATTTTGGCGGGAAACGGTGGCAATTTTAATAATGGCCGACTATAAAAAAAATTTGATGTCAAAAATCATCTCGCCATACCACTATTACCTTATATACCAATTTTCGTCAAAATCGGAGTAACTTTTATTTTGGCGGGAAATGGCGGCCATTTTGAAAATGGCCGACGATAGAAAAAGTATGATGTCAAAAATCATCTCGCCATACCACTAGTACCTTATATACCAATTTTCATCAAAATCGGAGCAAGTTTAAATTTTGGCGGGAAATTTTAGCCGCCATTTTGAAAATGGCCGCCAAAAAAAATTTTCGATACCAAAAATGAACTCGGCATACCACTATTACCTTGTAAACCAATTTTCATTAAGAAATAACAAAATTGAGAATTTATACATTACTATTACAAAATGCAAGGTACAAAGAAAGATAACTCAATATGACAAAAAAATTAAATTTCGATTTTTTGCAAAATTTTGAAAACCGTAAGTCCGATTTTCAAAATTTTTTTTTTAAATGAAAGGTATTGAAAGTCCACACTTACCCCATAAAGGAATTTGTCCTACCTCTGCCGGATCAGAAATGCCAGGTAAAAATTCAACTTCGGTTTCGAGAAGCTATTTTGAGGCCCTTTTTTGACCTATAAGGGGTTGTTCGATTTCGACGAAAAATACAAAAAGCACAATCTCCCATTCCATACTCTTGATATATGAAGATTCAGCTTCCTACCTTAAAAGATGTCGAAAAAATGAGGTGGACAAGTTCACGGTCCAGAATACCGAGAAAAATAATAATAATAATAATAATAATAACTAGTTCTAATTGTGATCGCAAGCGAGTCACCAAAATGTCCCCTCACGTACCCCTCTTTGTCAATGTCTCTTGGCATTTGAGATAACTTAATTTATCCAATTTTCATCAAAATAGGAGTAAGTTTAATTTTGGCGGGAAACGGCGGCCATTTTTAAAATGGCCGACAATAAAAATATTTCGATGTCAAAAATCAACTCACCATACATATATTACCTTATATACCAATATTTGTTAAAATCTGAGTAAATTTAATTTTGGCGGGAAACGGCGGCCATTTTGAAAATGGCCGACGATAAAAAAATTTTGATGTCAAAAATCAACTTGCCATACCAATATTACCTTACATACCAATTTTCATTAAAATCGGAGTAATTTTAATTTTGGCGGGAAATGGCGGCCCAAAAAAAAAATTTCGATTCCAAAATTGAACTCGGCATACCACTATTACCTTGTAAACCAATTTTCATCAAAATCAGAATAACTTTAATTTTGGCGGGAAACGGCGGCCATTTTGAAAATGGCCGACGATAAAAAAATTTTGATGTCAAAAATCAACTCGCCATCCCACAATTACCTTATATACCAATTTCATTAAAATCGGAGTAATTTTAATTTTGGCGGGAAATGGCGGCCCAAAAAAAAATTTCGATTCCAAAAATGAACTCGGCATACCACTATTACCTTGTAAACCAATTTTCATTAAGAAATAACAAAGTTGAGAATTTTTTATTAATATCACAAAATATATGGTACAAAGAAAGATAACTCAATCTAACAAA
This sequence comes from Arcuatula senhousia, assembly GCA_963971305.1. NCBI lineage: Eukaryota > Metazoa > Mollusca > Bivalvia > Mytilida > Mytilidae > Arcuatula > Arcuatula senhousia. The sequence continues at coordinate 57,187,021 of OZ020304.1, forward strand.
AAAAATAATTTTCGTTTTTTTGCAAAATTTTGAAAACGGTAAGTCCGATTTTCAAAATTTTTTTTTAAATGAAAGGTATTGTATATCCGCACTTAACCTATAAGGGAATTTTTCCTACCCCTGCCGGATCAGAAATGCCAGGAAAAATTCAACTTCGGTTTCGAGGAGCCATTTTGAGGCCCTTTTTTTACCTATATGGGGTCGTTCGATTTCGGCGAAAAATACAAAAAGCACAATCTCCCATTCCATACTCTTGATTTATGAATTTTCAGCTTCCTACCTTAAAAGATGTCGAAAAAATGAGGTGGACAAGTTCACGATCCAGAATACCGAGAAAAATAATAATAATAATAACTAGTTCTAATTGTGATCGCAAGCGAGTCACAAAAATGTCCCCTCACGTACCCCTCTTTGTCAATGTCTCTTGGCATTTGAGATAACTTAATTTATCCAATTTTCATCAAAATAGGAGTAAGTTTAATATTGGCGGGAAATGGCGGCCATTTTTAAAATGGCCAACAATAAAAATATTTCGATGTCAAAAATCAACTCGCCATACATATATTACCTTATATACCAATTTTCGTTAAAATCTGAGTAAATTTAATTTTGGCGGGAAACGGCGGCCATGTTGAAAATGGCCGACGATAAAAAAAATTTGATGTCAAAAATCAACTTGCCATACCACTATTACCTTATATACCAATTTTCATTAAAATTGGAGTAATTTTAATTTTGGCGGGAAATGGCGGCCATTTTGAAAATGGCGGCCCCAAAAAAAATTTCGATTCCAAAATTGAACTCGGCATACCACTATTACCTTGTAAACCAATTTTCATCAAAATCAGAATAACTTTGATTTTGGCGGGAAACGGCGGCCATTTTGAAAATGGCCGACGATAAAATAATTTTTATGTCAAAAATCAACTCGCCATACCACAATTACCTTATATACCAATTTTCATTAAAATCAGAGTAATTTTAATTTTGGCGGGAAATGGCGGCCATTTTTAAAATGGCCGCCCAAAAAAAAATTTCGATTACAAAATTGAACTCGGCATACCACTATTACCTTGTAAACCAATTTTCATTAAGAAATAGCAAAGTTGAGAATTTTTTTCATTAATATCACAAAATATATGGTACAAAGAAAGATAACTCAATCTTACAAAAAAAATAATTTTCGATTTTTTGCAAAATTTTGAAAACGGTAAGTCCGATTTTCAAAATTTTTTTTTTAAATGAAAGGTATTGTATATCCGCACTTAACCTATAAGGGAATTTTTCCTACCCCTGCCGGATCAGAAATGCCAGGAAAAATTCAACTTCGGTTTCGAGGAGCCATTTTTAGGCCCTTTTTTTACCTATATGGGGTTGTTCGATTTCGGCGAAAAATACAAAAAGCACAATCTCCCATTCCATACTCTTGATTTATGAATTTTCAGCTTCCTACCTTAAAAGATGTCGAAAAAATGAGGTGGACAAGTTCACGATCCAGAATACCGAGAAAAATAATAATAATAATAATAATAACTAGTTCTAATTGTGATCGCAAGCGAGTCACATATATGTCCCCTCACGTACCCCTCTTTGTCAATATGTCTCTTGGCATTTGAGATCACTTAATATTACCAATATTCATCAAAATAGGAGTAAGTTTAATTTTGGCGGGAAACGGCGGCCATTTTCAAAATGGCCGACTACAAATAAATTTCAATGTTAAAAATCAACTCGCCATACCACTATTACTTTGAATACCAATTTTCATCAAAATCTGAGTTACTTTAATTTTGGCGGGAAATGGCCGACAATGAAAATTTTTTAATGTCAAAAATCAACTCGCCATACCACTATAACCTTATGTACCAATTTTCATCAAAATCGGAGTAACTTTAAATTTTGGCGGGAAACGGCAGCCATTTTGAAAATGGTCGACGATAAAAAAATTTTGATGTCAAAAATCAGCTCGCCATACCACTTTTACCTTGAATACCAATTTTCATCAAAATCTGAGTAACTTTAATTTTGGCGGGAAACGGCGGCCATTTTGGAAATGGCCGACGATGAAAAATTTTTAATGTCAAAAATCAACTCGCCATACCACTATAACCTTATGTAAGAATTTTCATCAAATTCGGAGTAACTTTAAATTTTGGCGGGAAACGGCAGCCATTTTGAAAATGGTCGACGATAAAAAAATTCTGATGTCAAAAATCAACTCGCCATACCAATATTACTTTGAATACCAATTTTCATCAAAATCTGAGTAACTTAAATTTTGGCGGGAAACGGCGGCCATTTTGAAAATGGCCGACGATGAAAAATTTTTAGTGTCAAAAATCAACTCGCCATACCACTATTACCTTATATACCAATTTTCATAAAAATTGGAGCAAGTTTAAGTTTTGGCGGGAAAACGGCGGCCATTTTAGCCGCCATTTTGAAAATGGCCGCCAAAAATTTTTTTCGATACCAAAAATGAACTCGGCATACCACTATTACCTTGTAAACCGATTTTCATTAAGAAACTAGTTCTAATTGTGATCGCAAGCGAGTCACATACATGTCCCCTCACGTACCCCTCTTTGTCAATATGTGTTTGGGCATTTGAGAATACCTTATATACCAATTTTCATTAAAATCGGAGTAACTTTGATTTTTGGCGGGAAACGGCAGCCATTTTGAAAATGGCCGACGAAATAAAAATTTCGATGTCAAAAATCAACTCGCCATAGCACTATTACCTTATATGCTAATTTTCATCAAAATCAGAGTAACTTTAATTTTGGCGGGAAACGGCGGCCATTTTGAAAATGGCCGACAATAAAGAAAACATTATGTCAAAAATTAACTCGCCATACCACTATTTCTTAATATACCAATTTTCGTCAAAATCTGAGTAACTTTAATTTTGGCGGGAAAAGGCGGCCATTTTGAAAATGGCCGACGATAGAAAAATTTTGATGTCAAAAATCATCTCGCCATACCACTTTTACCTTATATACCAATTTTCATCAAAATCGGAGCAAGTTTAAATTTTGGCGGGAAATTTTAGCCGCCATTTTGAAAATGGCCGCCAAAAAAAAATTTCGAGACCAAAAATGAACTCGGCATACCAATATTACCTAGTAAACCAATTTTCATTAAGAAATAATAAAGTTGAGAATTTTTTTCATAACTATTACAAAATATATTGTACAAAGGAAGATAACTCAATCTTACCAAAAAATTAATTTTCGATTTTTTGCAAAATTTTGAAAACGGTAGGTCCGATTTTCAAAATTCTTTTTTTAAATGAAAGCTATTGAAAGTCTTCACTTACCCCATAAAGGAATTTGACCTACCCCTGCCGGATCAGAAATGCCAGGAAAAATTCAACTTCGGTTTCGAGGAGCCATTTTGAGGCCCTTTTTTGACCTATAAGGGGTCGTTCGATTTCGACGAAAAATACAAAAAGCACAATTTCCCATTCCATACTCTTGATATATGAAGATTCAGCTTCCTACCTTAAAAGATGTCGAAAAAATGAGGTGGACAAGTTCACGGTCCAGAATACCGAGAAAAATAATAATAATAATAATAATAAGAAACCGAGCAAAAACAATATGTCCCCGACACTTCGTGTTCGGGGACATAATAACAAAGTTGAGAATTTTTACTTTACTATTACAAAATATATTGTAACAAGAAAGATAACTCAATTTGACAAAAAAATTAAATTTCGATTTTTTGCAAAATTTTGAGAACCGTAAGTCCGATTTTCAAAATTCTTTTTTTAAATGAAAGCTATTAAAAGTCTTCACTTACCCTTTAAATGAATTTTTCCTACCCCAGCCGGATCAGAAATGCCAGGTAAAAATCAACTTCGGTTTCGAGGAGCCATTTTGAGGCCCTTTTTTGACCTATAAGGGGTCATTCGATTTCGGCGAAAAATACAAAAAGCACAATTTCCCATTCCATACTCTTGATTTATGAAGTTTCAGCTTCCTACCTTAAAAGATGTTGAAAAAATGAGGTGGACAAGTTCACGGTCCAGAATACCGAGAAAAATAATAATAACTAGTTCTAATTGTGATCGCAAGCGAGTCACAAAAATGTCCCCTCACGTACCCCTCTTTGTCAATGTCTCTTAGCATTTGAGATAATTTATTATATCCAATTTTCATCAAAATAGGAGTAAGTTTAATTTTGGCGGGAAACGGCGGCCATTTTGAAAATGGCTGACGAAATAAAAATTTCAATGTCAAAAATCAACTCGCCATACCACTATTACCTTATATACCAATTTTCATCAAAATCTGAGTAACTTTAATTTTGGCGGGAAATGGCGGCCATTTTGAAAATGGCCGACGATAAAAAAATTTTGATGTCAAAAATCAACTTGCCATACCACTATTACCTTATATACCAATTTTCATCAAAATCGGATTAATTTTAATTTTTGGCGGGAAACGGCGGCCATTTTGAAAATGGCCGACGCTAAAAAAATTGTGATGTCAAAAATCAACTCGCCATACCACTTTTACCTTATATACCAATTTTCATCAAAATCAGAGTAACTTTAATTTTGGCGGGAAACGGCGGCCATTTTGAAAATGGCCGACGATAAAAAAAATTTGATGTCAAAAATCAACTCGCCATACCACTATCACCTTATATACCAATTTTCATCAAAAACGGAGAAAGTTTAATTTTTGGCGGGAAACGGCGGCCATTTTCAAAAATGGCCGACGATAAAAAAATTTTGATGTCAAAAATCAACTCGCCATACCACTATTACCTTATATACCAATTTTCATCAAAATCGGAGTAAGTTTAAGTTTTGGCGGGAAAATGGCGGCCATTTTAGCCGCCATTTTAAAAATGGCCGCCAAAAATTTTTTTCGATACCAAAAATGAACTCGGCATACCACTATTACCTTGTATACCAATTTTCATTAAGAAATAACAAAGTTAAGAATTTTTACATTACTATTACAAAATATATTATTCCAAGAAAGATAACTCAATTTGACAAAAAAATTAAATTTCGATTTTTTGCAAAATTTTGAGAACCGTAAGTCCGATTTTCAAAATTCTTTTTTTAAATGAAAGGTATTAAAAGTCTACACTTACCCTATAAAGGAATTTGTCCTACCCCTGCCGGATCAGAAATGCCAGGTAAAAATTCAACTTCGGTTTCGAGGAGCCATTTTGAGGCCCTTTTTTGACCTATAAGGGGTCGTTCGATTTCGACGAAAAATACAAAAAGCACAATCTCCCATTCCATACTCTTGATATATGAAGATTCAGCTTCCTACCTTAAAAGATGTCGAAAAAATGAGGTGGACAAGTTCACGGTCCAGAATACCGAGAAAAATAATAATAATAATAATAATAATAATAATAATAATAATAAGAAACCGAGCAAAAACAATATGTCCCCGACACTTCGTGTTCGGGGACATAATAATAATAAGAAACCGAGCAAAAACAATATGTCCCCGACACTTCGTGTTCGGGGACATAATAATAATAATAATAATAATAATAAGAAACCGAGCAAAAACAATATGTCCCCGACACTTCGTGTTCGGGGACATAATAATAATAATAATAATAATAATAATAAGAAACCGAGCAAAAACAATATGTCCCCGACACTTCGTGTTCGGGGACATAATAATAACTAGGTATGATTGTGTTGGGATGCCAACACAGAATGTCTCCCAAACAAACTCCCATAATTCTCTTAAGCATGTCAAAAAAACCTAAACATCAATTTTCATGTAAATCTGAGCACTTTGAAATTTTGGCGGCAATCTTGAATTCAAAATGACCGCCATCGTAGAAATTAAATTTTAGTTAAAGAATATTACTTGCAACATCACAATCTATCAGTATATCAACTTTCATTATAATCACACCACTTTGAAATTTTGGTGGCCATCTTGGATTCAAAATGGCTGCCATCGTCGAATTTTAATTTTAGTTATAGAACATTTCTCGTAACATCATAATCTATCAGTGTACCAATTTTCATCATATGCAGACCAGTTTGAAATTTTGACGGCCATCTTGGATTCAAAATGGCCGCCATCGTCGAATTTTAATTTTAGTTATAGAATATTACTCGCAACATCATAATCTATCAGCATACCAATTTACATTATAATCAGACCACTTTGAAATTTGGCGGCCATCTTGGATTCAAAATGGCCGCCATTGTCAAATTTTAATTTTAGTTATAGAATATTTCTCGCAACATCATTATTCATCAATATACCAATTTTCATGTAAATCGGAGCACTTTGAAATTTTGGCGGCCATCTTGGATTCAAAATGGCGGCCATTGTCAAATTTGAATTTTAGTTGTAGAATATTTCTCGCAACATCATTATCCATCAATATACCAATTTCAATGTTTATCGGAGCACTTTTAAATTTTTTGGGATTTTTGGGACCGAAAAATCACATTTTCGTAAATAACGAGAAAACCGTAAATTTTGCGTCAAAATTTTCTTCATAAATATTGAAGAGCTTCATTTGTTCTATTCACGTACAAAATCTCAGCCTTCTACTTGCCTATGTTACCGAGATATCGCAATGTCCTATATAATGACCTTTTCCTGTTTCCAAGGAAACGGCGGCCATTATGAAAATTCTAAAAGCAGTTTGCAAAACTTCAGGTGACCCTTTATATGTTCCCAAAGTTTCATATTGATTGGGCAATGCATCTCTGAGAAAACGCGCGGACACCGTTCTACGGAAAGAAAAAAAAGAAAAAAGAAGAAGAATAATAATAAGAAACCGTACAAAAGCAATATGTCTCCCAAAACTTTGTTTGGGAGACATAATAATAATAATAATAATAAGAAACCGAGCAAAAACAATATGTCCCCGACACTTCGTGTTCGGGGACATAATAATAACTAGCTATAATTTGTGTTGGGATGCCAACACACAAGTCGCCCAAAATCGCCTTGGATACTATTTCTTTCCATTCAGTACAATAAAATATGCATAGAAATCAAATTTCATTGAAATCGGACAAAGTTCACATTTTTAAGGGGGGGCGGGTGTAGTAAAATGGCCGCCATTTTAAAACCGGAAGTCGGATTTCAAATCCGGTCGCAGATTTGAACTCAGCATACCCGTTTTACCCAGATGACAAATTTTCAAGACGATCCGACGAAAAAAAAATTTCCGCCCACTTTTTCCGACGGCCGCCATTTTGAAACGGCGGCCATCTTGAAAATTTCAAAACTTGATTGCACGCCTTTAGGTGACCCACTATCCAATCCAATAAGTGTTATTCAATTTCCTTGAACCGTTTTCCTGTATTAGGGAGGACATCTTCATGATTAAGAATCAGAAGAATAATAATAACTAGCTATAATTTGTGTTGGGATGCCAACACACAAGTCGCCCAAAATCGCCTTGGATTTTATTTATTCCCATTCAGTACAATAAAATATGTATAGAAATCAAATTTCATTGAAATCGGACAAAGTTCACATTTTTAAGGGGGCGGGTGTAGTAAAATGGGCGCCATTTTGAAACCGGAAGTCGGATTTTAAATCTGGTCGCAGATTTGAACTCAGCATACCCGCTTTACCCAGATGACAAATTTTCAAGACGATCCGACGAAAAAAAATTTTCCGCCCACTTTTTCCGACGGCCGCCATTTTGAAACGGCGGCCATCTTGAAAATTTCAAAACTTGATTACACTACTTTGAGTGACCCACTATCTAATCCAAAAAGTGTTATTCAATTTCCTTGAACCGTTTTCTTGTATTAGGGAGGACAGCTTCATGATTAAGAATCAGAAGAATAATAATAATAATAACTAGCTATAATTTGTGTTGGGATGCCAACACACAAGTCGCCCAAAATCGCCTTGGATACTTTTTCTTCCCATTCAGTACAATAAAATATGTATAGAAATCAAATTTCATTGAAATCGGACAAAGTTTACATTTTTAAGGGGGGCGGGTGTAGTAAAATGGCCGCCATTTTAAAACCGGAAGTCGGATTTTAAATCTGGTCGCAGATTTGAAATCAGCATACCCGCTTTACCCAGATGACCAATTTTCAAGACGATCCGATGAAAAAAAAATTTCCGCCCACTTTTTCCGACGGCCGCCATTTTGAAACAGCGGCCATCTTGAAAATTTCAAAACTTGATTGCACACCTTTAGGTAACCAACTATCCAATCCAACAAGTGTTATTCAATTTCCTTGAACCGTTTTCTTGTATTAGGGAGGACAGCTTCATGATTAAGAATCAGAAGAATAACTAGGTATAATTGTGTTGGGATGCCAACACACAAGTCGCCCAAAATCGCCTTGGATAGAGTTCCATTCAAATCAGTGCATCAAAGTAAGTCTAGAAATTAAATTTCGTTGAAATCGGACAAAGTTGACGTTTTTAGGGGGCGGGTGTAGTAAAATGGCCGCCATTTTGAAACCGTAAGTCGGATTCCAAATCCGGTCGCAGATTTGAGCTCAGCATACCCGCTTTACCCAGATGACCAATTTTCAAGACGATCCGAAGAAAAAAAATTTTCCGCCCACTTTTTCCGATGGCCGCCATTTTGAAACGGCGGCCATCTTGAAAATTTCAAAAGTGCATTACACAACTTTGAATGACCCACTATCCAATCTCACAAGTGTTATTCAATTTCCTTGGACTGTTTTCTTGTATTAGGGAGGACAAATTCTCGATAAAGAATCAGAAGAATAATAATAATAAGAATTAAAAAGTCATTTGTTCAGAGAACAAATGTGAGGTCTTTCCCTGTCTTATGTTTTTGTTATGTTATTTTATACAAGTACTAAAGACATTTGAGTCACTTTGTTTATGACAAGATGTTGCCAATTATTGTGATATAGGCTCCAGAATGAAGGTCAAGGGGCCTAGAGTCAGAAAAAGTATGGTTGCTAAGGACTTTTTTGTCGGTTGCTATGGACAAAATGTCACTTCCGGTTGAAAAAACTTACATCTTAACTCAGAAAGTAGTCTCGTTTAAGAATATGTATGGTTGCTATGGACTTTTCATTAAGGTTACCTTGTTGCTAGGGAATGACCTTGACCCATGACCTTTGACCTTGGACCCATATTGTAGCTCTTTGCATTCTGATTCATATAAGTATATATGTTTACTATACTATCTGTTATGGTTTTCAAGTTATGGGCAAAAAACGTGTTTCGCGAAACTTGTTTTGGCCGCCATTTTGAAACCGTTCACCCGAATCATGTACTGTTTGGGTTCAAATTGTAGGTATTTTAATTCTCTATCAAATGAACCCTATGTTTCATTCACCATCTTTTATGGTTAAAAAGTTATAAACAAAAAATCATTTTAAAAATACGAATCAAGGGTGATAACTCAAAAACGACAAGTTTTACCCTTTCGCACCTGAAACATTTTTTGTAGATTTCAACATGGCGAATATTTTTCTCATGTATTGTCCGCTTCAATTTTGTACGGTTAAAGTGTTATTTCATAAAAACTGTTAAGGGTGTCAGCCATTTTGAAAATGGCTGCCCGTAACCATTGGACTTTGGTCTTAAATTGAAGGACTCATAATGACGGTCACGAAAAACCCATATGTTTACTATATTAACTTTGATGGTTTAAAAGTTATAAGCCAAAAACGAATAAGCCGAAACACGTCAAGGGCCATAACTCGAAAACGGTTTGTCGTACAGTGTTCGACCCTTTATATCAAATAAAGGTCTAAATGAGACAAGTATTTTCCTCATTACACGTCTGCTTCAATTTTGTATGGTTTTTGAGATATACTGCAGACAAGGTGTACCATGACCTCTGACCTTGAGATTTGACCTTTGACCTTGACATTTTTAGATGTAACATATGTCACCTAGGATGATTGATGAAGGTCCCAAGTCTCTAGGACAAACCGTTTTGAAGAAAAAAAATTTGACGAGTCGTGACACTTTTCGGGTCTAAAACGCGTAACCAGGAAGTTGATCGAAAAACATTTTTTTGCGTGACGAATCATGACCAGGAGTCTAGCAACATTTTCCCTGCTTCAGATTTTTGATAACGGTTACGGTTTCTGACTTTATCTGCAGACAAGGTTTTTGGGTTCCGGGCAGATAACTCCGTTACTAAAAATAGATCGGTTTCGCAGGCCGACTCAAGTCGAGCCCTGGTAGTGTCGATTAATAGTACTAAGTTTCGTAATGATAGGTCGCAACACTTTTTTGACATCTGCGGCAGAAAAAAAAAAATAATAATCATAAGAAATACAGTAAGGTCTTTCCTTCTGTGGAAGGGAAAGACCTTAATAATAATAATAATAATAATAAGAAACGGTGCAAAAACAATAAGTCTCCCAAACTTTGTTTTGGGCGACTTAATAATAATAATAATAAGAAACGGTGCAAAAACAATAAGTCTCCCAAACTTTGTTTTGGGCGACTTAATAATAATAAGAAACGGTGCAAAAACAATAAGTCTCCAAAACTATGTTTTGGGCGACTTAATAATAATAATAAGAAACGGTGCAAAAACAATAAGTCTCCCAAACTTTGTTTTGGGCGACTTAATAAGAAACGGTGCAAAAACAATAAGTCCCCAAAACTATGTTTTGGGCGACTTAATAAAAACTGGCATCAATTCTGTTTTTAAATTAAGAAATAGTTTTCCGTTGTCATGTTTTATGTTAATTAGAACATGGGGAGGCATTATATTTGTCAAAATTTTATACCGAGCGTTAGCGAGGTATAAAATGAAGACAAATATAATGCATTCCCATGTTCTAATTCACATAAAACATGACAACGGAAAACTATTACTATTCTAATAGGACAAATACGGTAATTTTCTATATTTTTAATGGGCTTGCAATATTGACAGAACAGCCATAAATGACTTCATTTGACCGACTTCTTGATTTGTGATTGGATCGATCTACGGCCCCAGAGTTCTGATAGAAAGGTGTTTAAATTATTAAAATAACTGTAATTCATATTTTGTAAGTTTCTGAAATGATTTTAATCGTGTAAACAGATGAAATGATGGGGAAACACCGATACGGCGATGAAAAACTATGCGCATGTGCTAAAAATAATTGTGCTATTTAGAGCACACTTTTGTTTACCTAAAGAAAGTAACACGTCATATTAGAATGTGCTGGAGGTTAGATGGTTTGACAGTCACTTTTCAGGCCACTACATCAAAGAAGTTATATCGAAGTAAATAAAAAAGACAATAATACTTTTTTTTTCATAGCTTTACATTCAGTGATTATATTTGTGTTAGGTTGTGTAAGATTTATTCTGAATGAAATTAATTTTATTATTCTATGGTGACCAATAACTAAAACAATTTTGTAATAATAAGTGTCAAAAACATGGTAACTTCTGTCAATAATAACTTTTAACCCATAGAATAATCTAAGTTGTAAATATTGAACATACACAGGGGTTGGACAGTAAAGTCTTCAATTCCCTGTCCCAAACCATCTGACCCCTACTTCATTCTTATTACCCCAGCTTTTGTGTGCTGTTTCCCACCCCCGTTCTCCCAGCCACCACTTCCTGCCCCATCCCATTCCCTTATGTCTAATCCCAAGCACACAAATTTATCACTTTATGTCCCTTTACTAAGAGACACTTAATATGGAAACATGTGAACCTGTATTCAGGGTTTTTTACCACTGCTAAACACAACAATCAAATTAGTTTCTTCATGTGTCTGTATCTGTTGAGAATTATTACCTTACAAAATCTTCATCTTTCATTCCATATTGCTGTGCACACTCATTTAGCAGCCGTTTCTGTTCATTGTTGAGGGTATCTACATCAAGTGTTATATCTGCAGAAGACAAACAGTTTCAAAATGTTAAACAATATTTTATCCTGATTTGCATTTATTTTCTTAATGAGGAAAAACACATTTTTTTTCAAATCTTAATATGTTTGAAAAAGATGTGGGAGTAGTTAATATCCCATGTGCAAAACAACTTTTAAATGATTTTGTGTGGCATCCATCACATTTTCCAAAAAGGATGGTCAATGAACCTTTTTTTTTACATTCTAACACTAGTGGAGCGGATATAGGGTAAAATATTTCACTTTGTGATAAAAGCATGAAATTTGTTATGATGGTGCCTTAAGTACTTAATATTAAGATCGTTGGCCATTTCAATTTCGGCCGTTTTCAAAATGGCGGCCATAAAATTCAAAATGGTGTCATTTCTTATTATTCTTTTGTATACAATTCGTGGCTATAACTGTATTTTTTCTATTTAAACTATAAAAGGTAAACAGATATATATGTTAAGTAATTTTGAATATTTGCAGCTGCGCATGTGCTAAATTTTGCCATAATTGCAGCATAATAATACAAATATTACATTTTGAGTTACGAATTGCTTATTAGTGTTGTGTTTACAGTTTTTGTGCACACAAAAATGTGAAAAGAAGTTGTAAAGTAATATATTTGCAGCATTCGTATTAATTTTTCTAAAATAAGACAGTTAAAGATATCAATAACAGCCATTTTCAAGATGGCTGTCGTAATATTATGGCATTTATATTCCTTTTGTACAATATGCCAGAATATTTGAAAAATGAACTTTTCATTAGTGCTACAGGAGCTTGAATAAGACTCAAAGATGAATGCTAAGTAGTTACATCCCCACTCGTAAGAGAGTGGGTTATATAGCAATCACCTTGTCCGTCTGTCCGTCCTTCTGACTGTCCATTACAAACTTTCAAAAACATATTTTGGGGCTTTTTCTGAAGGGATTGATGTTATATATTGTACACAGCTTTAGCATGATGAGTTGTATCGTTCTTCACCTTTACAGCCCAGTATCACACCTGCTTCCTGCTTTCCAAGCCCGCTTAGACTTTTTAAGGGAATAAATGACAATATTTTGTCAGATTTCGTGGTTTCTACTAAAGGAATTGATTGCAAATTTGGTATAGAGCTTTAGTATGATGAGTTGCAAGGTGCCTCCTCTTTCCTGTAGGTCAGTCAAGCGTCCAATTTCTGTTTTCTGAATGGTCGAGTGGGGTATCCCAAGCACGACTTCGTGCAACTCCTTCAAGATTTAATTTTGCGCATGATATTGATATTAAATCGTAACCCAAGGTATGAATCTTAATTTTCATCTTATATGTTTTATTAGTGTGAAAATGCAAATTATTGTAAAAGGTAATTGTGACATTACCGACATAAAAGCAATTTTAGGTACAATAAGTCTAAAGACTGACCTTTTGGGTTTTGTGAGGTTTAATGTAGGACCGATACATGGTATTATTAGCAAAATGTCACGTGTAAGCTAAATACTTGAATATCTTCATTTACTCAGAGTATGGAAGTATTCAATTTAATACTTCCATGCTCAGAGTAACTAGTACATTACAAGTCATACATTTTACTCAGAGTAACTATAGTACATATAGTAATACATGTTAACAAAAAGTATTGTGTATGGTAAAGAACTTCAGTCAAGGTCTTTTCTTATAGTACAAAACTTGAATTAATGCCTCTCTTATAAAGAAAGTGCTGTAGTTTTTGTTTAAGAGACATTATCAATAATACAGATACAAGATTTTCAGCTTCCCATTTGCCAAACCAAACCAGAACAACCCTTTGTTCTTAAAACAATATGTTAGTTTGAACGCAATTTATTGAACAAAAGATACATTTGTCAATTAACATATCAAGTTTGTTTTATAGTAAGACTAAACTTTAGTGGAACAACTGGTTTATCTTATTTTTCTGAGTTCAATTTCGTATTTTTTAGTGTTTTGCATGGCCTGTATTCTGGACTTCGTGAACACAACACAACTTTTGACATTTGTGTAAATCATTGTATTTACAAAATACCCCAATTATTTAAGAGTTTAAAATTAAAAGCTGTTATTTTATTGCGAGTTTTAATATGTTTTTTTTTTGTAAGCAGGGGCCAAAGTAGTCAGTCCCTACCACCATATAAACATTATTTAAATAGGACATCAATCTTTATTTGGTCTTACATGTATTAAAAATTAGCATTGTACATCATTATATTGTCTCTGATAGTAGCATTATGACAAGGAAGTCTTATATAGGATGTAATAGGAGATTTTTTGTGTCAGAAATAAATTCCACATATTTAAGTATTAAAGGCAACTCACAGCTTGGAAAAGGGCATATTTATACTTTCGACAGTTTATTGCGCATGCACACTAACAAATAAATTGGTTCACCTTACTTTAATCATTTGTTTCCTGGTATAGGTGTCAAATGTCAAAAAGAAACAAGAAATTTAAACAGAAGGAGTAGTTTTGCACAAAAGATTTAGAAAAAAGAAATGGTGCCATTTCAATTTCTCAGCAGTCATATTGAAAATGGCCGAAATCAAGATGGTCAACTATGAATTCTGATCCATTATATATTGAGGAACCTTTAGGACGTTGAGATTCGAATGCCTCATTGGTAAATGAACCTCTGCTTCTTTTATCATGATTAGACATTTTTTTGGGTAAAAATCAAGTTTAATGGCAACTGCCAGCTTGGAAAACAGGAATATTCATACTCTCGAGTTTATTGCGCACACGCACAAACAAATGATTTAATAAATTTTACAATTATCATTTTTATGTATTCTTAACCATTATATATTTAGGAATGTTTGTACAAAATTTCATGCTATTATCCCGATGTAAAATATTTTGGTGAAAAGTCAATTAAAATGCAACTCACTGCTTGGAAAACAGGGATATTTATATTTTTGACAGTATATTGCGCATGCGCACTAACAAATAAATTTAGTAACCTAACGATTAGCATTAATTTCCTAATATAGGTGTCACTTGACCAACACTGACCAATAAAAACAACAAATTTATAAACAAAAGGTTAGTTATGCATAACAGAAAATAAAGAACTGGTGCCATTTCAATTTCGCGGAGGCCATCTTGAAAAAAAGGCCGACATCAAGATGGCCAACTGTGAATACTGAACCATTATATATACACTCCGCCATAAGTTAAGCACCACCCTATATATTTTTATAAGTACAATTTCAAAGTTAAAATGCAAACGCCAGTTAACGATATGATATATTTTAAAAGTGTATTCCTAAAACACACATTTTGAAGTTATGTTACACAAAAGAGTATTCGCCAGTGATAAAAATCCTAAGTGAAAACACACTTCAAACAGAACATGATTTAACGTCTAAAATGCTTCTTAGAAAAACTTTGACGAAAAATTCAAATTTTTTTTAGTTTAAGTTTTGTGTTCTTTAAGTTGGCTTGATGTCTTACAGTAAAACATATTGTTAAAACATATTCATTAAAATGACAAAACAAAACCCAGCACAAATTGTTGAAAAGGGGCATAAATCTTTTCTTGTCAAATTTTAGGCCACAAACTGAAAAAAGGATGCTGCCCTTAGAAAATGGAATTGGTATGGACACTTTTTGCGTCATAAACTTCAAATTTTAATGTCGTATTAATTTGTGCGATATTGGTGTTTGTTCTCTGTCCAAAACATTACTTTTCTAAAATCTCATTTTCTGTAAAATTCATTTTTGAAAGAAAATGTCCATTCATGACTAAAAAAGTTCACCGACATGTTTATCCTTCTCCATACAAAACTGTTACTTAATAAGTGTTATGATCACACAATTTTTATGACAGAAATGTCTTTCTCTAGACAGTTTTAGCTCATTTTATGAGTTTTACGAAAAAAAGACATTTTCTGAAAAACCATGAAAAAAAGAATTTTTGCCTTAAATCTTTGATAAACTTTTTTAAACAACCTTATCTTCTCATCATCGAAAAGTAAAAGTTTATTTCCATGAGGTTTAAAAAGAAAAATAAGCATTTGGAAATCATTATGGTTAGAAAGTCGGGAAAAAGCAGACATTTTTAAACAGGCCCCAAAAACATGCAAAACCCATTAAAAACTCAAATTTTTTGTTTGATGTGATTGACAACGCGACAAATTAAGGACGTGTCATGTGAAAGGTTCTTTGCAAAAAAGTTTTGCTTTCATTCTCTGCTTCTTCTATCGATCTCCGAAACTCGAATTCAGGATCGGGTAAATTCAAACAATACTGAGTACCAATATTCTGGAAATCTTTCTTTATTTTCAAGTTTTGTAGGATGCAAATTGCTCTAATACCCAAAGGTTCTTGTGTGCAAAAGACCAGAATATTTCAATAAAACATAAAACAAGGGTGCCATTTTAAAATGGGTGGTGCTTAACTTTTGGCGGACTGTTTATATTGACAAATGTTTGTACAAAATTTCATGCTTTTATTATCGCATTGTGAAATATTTTGACAAAACGTCAAGTTTAATGGCATCTCACAGCTTGGAAAACTGAGATATTTATACTTTTGACAGCTTATTGCACAAGCGCACTAACAAATAAATTATTTAACCTTACATTTATCATATTTTTTGCTAATATAAGTGTCGGTTGTCCAATAAAAACAAGACATTTAAAAACAAAAAGTAGTTTTTTTAAAGATTATAGAGAAATGGCGCCATTTTAATTTTGCGGCGGCCATCTTGAAAATGGCGGAAATCAAGATGGCCAACTATGGATTCTGAACCACAATTTATCGAAGAATGTTTGTACAAAATTTCATGCTTTTATCACGATGTGAAATATTTTTGTGAAAAATAAAGTTTATCCGCTCCACTACACATGGAAGTTTCTAAAGTAAGCTATTATCTAAATAGTTTCACTTTTTAAGCAGGAGTGAAAACAACAAAAACATCAAGCAGACCATTTCAACATACCATAACAGTACAGTTAGAGGAGGATTAAATGAAACAAGCCAGATGACATTCATCTTTACTCTTTTTTTACCACCTTTACCAAATCAGGACCATTGCTACCTTCAATGAAATTACCTTGTCTACTTTTCTTGAACATAAGAGATTGAACATCCCTGTTTTAGTAATTTGATTGTTACTTTTATAACTAAGGGCATGAATTTTGAGGTATGAGCAAACCATTTAACATATTCATATTACCTAAATCTACATCTTCAACATCAGTATCGCTATCTTCACTATCATCCTCGTCTTTGCCTCCTGGAGTACTGTCTTCATAAACAAACCCTATGGCTGCTTTCTTACCCTCCAATCTATAGAGATAAAACAATTACATTGTGAATAATTCTTTAGCAGTTTTATCTCAAATTTCTTGCAAACCTTGACTTCAATCATTTCACAAATGTTGCAACCTATGTTCAATCTGTTCACATTGATTGCTGATGTTAAGCTTTGTTGCTTTTATCTTCAGCGTGTTGTGTTTTTGAATGTGTTCTAGTTACTAAGTCTAAGCATTGCCTTGTTTTGACTTTGCTTATTTTTCAATGTATGATACATTCTATTTGTATGCATTGAAGCTATTTGCATTTTTTTAGAATGAATTAATCTTTACGCATATGAACTATGCCATATTGTACATAGGAATTTTGTTTTGACTTACTTTTTCTTTTCATCTTCTTTACTTTTATCAACATTACCAAACTGTTCATCAATGTATATCTGATGTAAGGCTTGTTCTTCAGACACTAAAAAAAATGAAATAAAACACAATCAACAAGAACAGATTCTAGTCCCCAGCCTCTTGAGTGGGAAAAATCTTAGTCAACTCCTTAAACAGGAAGTAGATTAGCAACAGATCTGAAAACCCATCCCACCATATGGGACCCCTAACCAAAGTTGCATACCAAATATTGAAAGCCAATGATTAATAGTTGCTGAGAAAACTGTTACGATAAAAGTATGACAGACGGACAGACTGACTGATGGATGGACGGACGGACACTGGCATTAATATGTCCTCACTCCCATTATAGCAGAGGACAATAAGTAATAATATGGAGTAGGCATTGCCTAAATGCGAGCATAGCTCAAAGGACTACGTTTTGTTTATACAATGTATTTGGGGCGAGATGGTATGGGGCAATTAAGCTTCGAGACACGTTAGTTTCGTACATGCATATTACCAAGACGAAACGAGCAGTTTATGTGTATTTATTATTTTAAGAATATTATTTTCTTGTAAAAAGCGCAATTTTTTATTTTTTTAAGCATTATTTCTTTTCTTATAAATTATTTTAACATTCACTCCGGTCCTGTAAAAATAATAACCCTTTCCGGACCATAAAAAATCTAAATCAGCATTAGCAAATTTCTTGCGGAAACAAATACCGTAGAGCTCTCCGCTCGTGCGGGCACAAGTGCCCGCTTGCGTGCTATGCTCGCTATCACTCTTTTTACTCTTTTTGTATGTACTATAAGTTAATCCATTCATTGGTACATGATAATACCAAAAAGATATCAGAGCTAAGAGGAAATATTCCTAAGTCCAATTATTCCTAATTAAACAATATCCAAGAGGAAAGAATTTTCTTCATACACATGGCTGTACAGTGTACTTCCTCATGTAGAAGTACACCAGTATCCATCAGGTGGTATAGGTTAAGTTCAGGGATATACACTGGGAGTGTGGTGACAGAATGGTTAAGGAACTAGACTTTAAATCACAGGTCGACACATTTGTGGGTTGGAGCCCATCATGTGTTAAGGTTTCCAGGCACCTACCGTTGCTTATGGGTTTCACTGATTTTTCAGCTTTGAATATTGGCCTTCCTCCCACACAAGCCTGCCAACCATGCTAGGGCCCGTTTTAGCTTAACTGTTATTAATATTGCTGTCAGTCAAAAGCTCTTCAGAGCTTATGTTTATTGATTGACTGTGTGCACATCACAGAAGTGTGTTCACCGATATCAATAAATCTTACTTTAGGTAAAAGCTATATTCAAATATACTTACATCCAGCACATTCATTCTCTACAATGATTCTATAACTTTCATAATTACACCATCTCTCTTCTTCCTCTTCTCGTTTGCTCAGTCTAATTCAAAGAAATAAAGCAGTTATAAAATTTCTAATTAAAAAATGATTTACTATGCCTACAAAATGTACTTTGAATCTTTATTTCTTTTCAGATGTTTGGTTTGTTGTTGCAAAGATAACAAACAATATTAAATACACCACATTTTTCCTCATTTATAATTTTTTTCCTTTTTTTTAAACATTTTTAAACTGAAAAATGCTATGTATTTCTAAAACGCATCCAAAGATTTTTACGCTGAATAAGAAAGTCAGATATAGTTTACATTACTATCAATTCAATATTTTGGCAAAACTATAAATTTTTATTTTGTACTTGTAAAATACTTACGTGGGAGGAGCTACAATTTTTGTCTGTGGCATGTAATCAAGGTGAGCTCTGACATCAAATCTGTCAATCATATTATCTGTCTGTCCCTGCCAAGGCATCCTACAAATGGAAACAATTACACAACATAGTTCAATTTGGATATATGTTTTAATGCATCAAAACTTTTTTTTGTAAATGAATGCTACACAATATATTTTGATCCAGATATATATTTTAATGCATCAAAACTTTCTTTTTTTTGTATCCATAACATTAAGTCAATCCATTAAAAATTTAAACTGATACATTTATATTACTGAACAGGATATTGTTAACTTACATTGTGTATCTATAGAGTACAAGAACATTTATGTTTCTGGAAACTATTAAATATAGTTCATAAGTTTCAAGTTTCCATAATATTACATAAATACATGTAAATATTTAATAGGCAAAGCAGAGTCAGAAATAACAGGCTGTCTAAACAATCTATTTTTAGGCATGGCAACCAAAAATATACAGACATAATTAGGAAAAATCTGTTAACTTACATGCTTTGTGGACTTTCAGCAGCATAAGCTACTGCTGGATCTAAATTGATCTTGCATGGTCTTCCATATGCACGCACAAATTGAGCTGGATCTAATTTCTGGAAAATTATGAGCAAAAGCTTTATACATTTAACTTTAAAAGTATTATCAAATATTTGTTTATTACAATAAGAAAGAAAAGAAAATTTATTCAATACAGTGTACAATATATATTACCATTTATGCTTGCAAGCTGACTGACTGGGGAGTTTAACGTCGTGACTATACCTATATATAGGTCTGCAGTGACGTTTAAAAACAATAGCTTGCAA
Source organism: Arcuatula senhousia (assembly GCA_963971305.1). Taxonomy (NCBI): domain Eukaryota; kingdom Metazoa; phylum Mollusca; class Bivalvia; order Mytilida; family Mytilidae; genus Arcuatula; species Arcuatula senhousia. Next base: position 57,207,091 of record OZ020304.1, read on the forward strand.
GCAATGTGTTTCTTCAATATAAATGAAAAACTAAGAAAAACAGGCTAAGACCTTAGTGGAAAAAAATTCTTGAGTTCTTGTTGTTTTTTTTTTTTTCTTTATTTATCTTTTAGCAAATGAGTTCTTTTATACCAAAAACATATGGGAAAATAATTGGCACATACAATTTTTTCATAAAATTCCCTTCTCCTTTCAGCTCTCTTTTTATAGTCTACCATAAGACCTCGGATCTTTTTTTCTTGTTTTCTTGCTTCCTGCCACATGATTAATCTAGAATATGAAATAGAAAGTTGAGTTTAAAAAATTGTACCTATTAAATAATTGTTTTCTGTACATGTACCAAAGTGAAGGAACCAAAACTTATCACATTTTTTCACCTTTTGAATTTGTCAATATAGAGCACAGCAAGAGAGTGCTAAGTACTGCTTCACGTACTATAACAATATGGACAGTCAATAATTTTTGACACTTGCATCCTATGGTGGACTTACAAAGCATATTTGTCACATGCAACCCAATATTAAAAATATAAAAAAAAAAATTTCTAATTTCCCCTTAAAAAAATTATAAATTGCACTGTAATTTTTTTTTTTGGGCCCCTCATTCCTAAACAAAAAAAGAGGAGACACCCTAAATCAGCCCCACCCTTCTTTTTATGGTAAGAAATATTACTGTAAAGTTTCATAGCATTGTGTCAACCGAAACAAAAGTAATTGTGGAATAAAAATAAAAAAAATAAAAAGTTGCTTTTTTGGCCCCTTTAGGGCCCTTAATTTCTAAAGCAAAAAAAGAGGAGACACCCAAAGTAAGTCCTACCCCTCCTTTTATGGAAAGTAACATTACTGTAAAGTTTCATAGCATTTGGTCAACCAGAACAAACGTTATTGTGGAAACAAATAACAAAGTCGCTTTTTTTGCCCCTTTTGGGCCCCTAATTTCTAAACGAAAAAAGTGGGGACACCCAAAATCAGCCATGCCCATCCTTTTATGGTAAGTAATATTACTGTAAAGTTTCATAGCATTTGGTCAACCAGAACAAAAGTTATTGTGGAAACATATAAAAAATGTTGCTTTTTTGGTCCCTTTAGGGCCCCTAATTTCTAAACGAAAAAAGCAGGGACACCCAAAATCAGCCCCACTCTTCCTTTTATGGTAAGTAACATTACTGTAAAGTTTCATAGCATTTGGCCAACCAAAACAAAAGTTATTGTTGAAACAAATAAAAAAGTCGCTTTTTTGGCCCCTTTTGGGCCCCTAATTTCTAAATGAAATTATAATATGACTCCAAAAGGGGAGGTGCACATCTTCAATATATCTGTAATCACTGTGTAAAATTTCAGAAAGATCTAGTGTTTGGTTTTTGAGATTCAGATTACACAAGACAGGCACCCCATAGCGGGACGGACGGACAGACGGACGGACGAACATTTGATACATTCTGGGACTTATCAATTGTGGGACTTTTGAAAAACATTGTGGGACTTTCTATAATTTTTCCTGAGAATGCTACATTGTGGGATTTGGTATTATGGGACTTAATATGGACATATTAACTTGTGGGACTTAATATGTCCATATTAACTTGTGGGACTTACTATGTCCATATTAACTTGTGGGACTTAATAGGTCCATATTAACTTGTGGGACTTAATAGGTCCATATTAACTTGTGGGACTTAATAGGTCCATATTAACTTGTGGGACTTAATATGGACATATTAACTTGTGGGACTTAATATGGACATATTAACTTGTGGGACTTAATGTGTCCATATTAACTTGTGGGACTTAATATGTCCATATTAACTTGTGGGACTTAATATGGACATATTAACTTGTGGGAATTAATATGTCCATATTAACTTGTGGGACTTAATGTGTTCATATTAACTTGTGGGACTTAATATGTCCATATGAACTTGTGGGACTTAATAGGTCCATATTAACTTGTGGGACTTAATAGGTCCATATTAACTTGTGGGACTTGATATGGACATATTAACTTATGGGACTTAATATGGACATATTAACTTGTGGGACTTAATATAGAAATATTTGCTTGTGGGAATTAATATAGACATATTAACTTGTGGGACTTAATATAGACATTTTAACTTGTGGGACTTAATATAGACATATTAACTTGTGGGACTTAATATGGTCATATTAACTTGTGGGACTTAATATGGACATATTAACATGTGGGACTTGATATGGACATATTAACTTGTGGGATTTAATATGGACATATTAACTTGTGGGACTTAATATGGACATATTAATTTGTGGGACTTAATATAAACTTGTGGGACCTTATATGGACATATTAACTTGTGGGGCTTAGTTTTTATTGCAATGATGGATTTTATATATGAAATGAATAAACTGTTAACACAAAGACATGTCTCGCCTGTCGTAGCTGGACACGTATAAAATGAAGTTTAATAAAAATGCAAATGTTATAAGTGACAACAGTACTGGCAATTACTCAAGAAATTGATCTGTGTTGATGCAAATGCAACAGTATACCAAATATCAATGGTGTACCATTACTTGTTCACATAAAACAAACTCAGATAAACATTAACATTTAGCCAATTGAGTATAAAATATCACAGTCAGTAGACCGTGACTGCAGGAGCATATAGATGAAATCCTCTTGCAATTGATCTGTACTGACGTTAATACAACTGCATACCAAATATCAATGGTTTACTACAACTGCTTCATGTTTAACAGACATAAGAAAAATCATTAACATTAAGCCAAATCAGTATAAAATCTCAAAGTCACTAGACCATGACTTCAGGGGCATACAGACAAAATTCCCTTAAAATTGATCTGCACTGATGCTAATGCAACTGCATACTAAGTATCAATGATGTAACATAACTGCTTCATAGAATAAAAATGGTGTTTTTGGCCCCTTTGACCCCTAATTTCTCAAAAACCGTAAGAGACATTACAAATCTGATTGAAAAATGCAGGCAGGGATTTTCACAAGGATTCCAATGAAAAAAAGATTTTGAAAATCGGACCACAAATAAAAAAGTCATTTTTTGGGGTGTGGCCCCTTTTCGACCCCCTGTAGCAATGTAACGGTTCAATATACATCAAAACCATTGACACATTTTGTTGACAGAATTTAATGAGGAATTCAATAAAAAAAGAATTTTCAAAATCTATTGAATAATAAACATTCTACAACAGTTTTGTCAATACACCCGTTTAACCCCTTTTGGCCCTTTTTTTCAAAAACGGTAAGGGCCACCAACCCCAAATACAATAGGAACCTTCCTCTAGTGGTTACAAACATCATATTAAAATTTCATAACAATTGGTCTATATTTACTTAAGTTATCGCACGGAAACCAAATGTCCCGAGACGACAACAACGACGACAGCGACAACGACAACGACGACATCGCCATAACATTATACGATCGCAAAAATTTGCGGTCGTATAAAAAAAGGTTAACATTGGCCAAATCAGTAAAAAACTGCGGAGTCAGTAGACTGTGACTGCAGGGGCATACAGATGAAATGCTTTAAAAACTGATCTATACTAATGCTATTGCACCTGCATACCAAATTTCAATGATGTACCATAAGTTGTTCACATAACACAGACTTAAGCAAAAACTTTAACAATTGTGGACGCCGCCACTTTCACTGGAATCACCATCCCTTAGTCTAACCTTTTGCATCATTCATCACCGGCAAGACAAAAATGAGGTGCATACAGTCATGACAGTGTTCAAAATAAATAAATAAGTGGAACAGTTGCCTGGTAAACTTCATTTTTTTATACCATTTTAAAACTTTATACTCAGTAGCAGTCGTTATGAATTACTCAGATCAATGTATTATGTATAACAGTCCCATAACTTGTATACTTGCCAGCGGCCGACCCAGCACAGCAAAAAATTATTCAATTTTCTTCATTTAAATTAGGAAAAAGAAAAAAAAACAATAAAGAAATGTTTAAACTTGATAACCATAGAAACTTCTTTCAAATACCAAATTTAATTTTGGCAAATGGTGTCATAAATTCTATTGTTGGTTCTTATTGTGACATTTTTATAGCTTGTTGAAATTGTTAACAGTTACACTTTTACATATTCCTTCTTTATCAATTATTGCATTCATTGAATTTGTATATAAATCTGCAGCATAGATTACTCAAAATAACATTGTCTTCATTTTGTAATAGGTATTGTTTCTTTGATAGTTAATCTGGCCACTCCAGGGCTTTGACTTCCAAAAGCACATGCACTATCTTGCATGATATATTTTTCATTTCCTATTTTACTTGTTTTACTCATACAGTCATTGACAGTGTGGAATGAATAAATTTAAAAAGAGACTTAAAGAAGAAACCAGTATTTTATTACTAAAAATAGCATGATTTTCAAGCATCTGAAATACAAGTAATGAAACTTTTTGATTAGCCATTGTAGTCAAGTAATATTGAGTATATTCAGTAAACCACGAAGTCTAAGTTTCTGACACTCCAGAAAATTCACAAAAATGATCCACTTGGAGATCCTGAAAATAGGATATTGAAAGTAATTTCTTTTATAACATAAAACCATTTACATAAATACAAGCTTATATCTAGTCAAAATGATAATCACAACAAAATCAATTAATTAATGACCTTTCCTTGCTTTCTTAAAATTGCAAAAATCTTTAGTAGGATAAGCACACAAATTGGCCCCCATAATTTGGCATATTTTGCTTATTGGGAATAGCTCATCACACTTGATTGATTTTGTATTTAAAAAGATGAGTATCAAATTTTAGAAAATACACTAAATTGCTTAATTACGCAAAAGTGAATATATATATATAAAACATAAAACATAAAACACAAAACAGTTTGAGGTTACAAGAACTGTATGGAAATTTTTTTTGGTTTTTTTTGTATGGTCTGTCTTAGAAGGGCAAGTCCTAGTCCTTATTGTTCTTTGAAGTAATTTTTCTTTAGTTGATCAATTTCACCAGTCGACCATCTACATTTTGTACATCTACTTGTACTCTTTATTTTTAATTTTAGCAGGATGCTCATCTTCCTCTTCCTCATCACTGTTATCTCCATTGTCTTCTAAGCTTTTAATGTCAGGGTCCTTCTTTCTTCATATTTCTGGATGACATCCTACTTATCATTAACTTCTTTATTATCCCCTCTGCCCTTTATGCTCTTTAATATCAAATCTAAAAAGTATCAATTAAGAAATACATCAGGTGATTTGCTGACTTTTTTTGTTAATTACATCATCTAAACCATCTTTTTTTTCTTACTTATATAACATGATTAAAATATGTTTTAAATATATGTATGATTTGATTCCATGATTGAAAAAAAAAGTAATAAAATTCGTGAAAATTGAATTTGTAATAAAATAAAAGAATTCAAATTTTTTTGGATTTTTTTTTATTTATAAAGAAGTTATTTGGAGTTTTCTAATTTCAGAAAAAGTCCATTGACATCACTAAGCTAGCAACTGGTGCATTTAATGTGTCAATGTGTTACAGCTCTCAAAATTACTTACCATTTACCAATCCTTTCTCTTTCACTTTGGGTGACAAATTCATGTCCTGGAGATACATGAGTTTTGCCATTTTAACCCTCTCGATAAATGTTGACCTTTGCCTGTAATGATTTGAATGGACAGCCTGTGTGTGACCTAAAGGGTCACAGACCCACTGGATTTCAGCATCATTCATATTGAGCACCTTTAAAAAGAAAAGAAATTTAATTAAAATACATGAAAAAAAAAACATAATGTCATATAAATGCAATAAATATAATTATTATACTTCAGTAGATTTTTTCTATATAAAATGCAGGTAAACATTTTAACTAGTACATCTTGAATTTGGTGAAATAGTAAGTACCTTGTGGAAACAAATGTACTGTTTCCCTCATGATCAGTCAACAATTGTATAATATATAAGGTCTAGCTATGACCTTGAACTCTCCCACTGACAGTTAATTGTAATTTACTTGCCAGAATCCTGACCTTAAGCATTTTATTCTATATTGCTATATATCCAATACATGCACTGTACAAATTTTGTCAAAAATTCCTTTGCCAAACGAATTTTTAATGGCATTCATTCAGACAAGACAAAAGGTAATTTTATCCTGACTATGTCTTAGAACATTGTTGCTTTGTGTTGATACTGAACCCTTTGAGTGCAATGACAGTGAAATAATAAAACCTGGTCCAACGCACCATTTCTGTTCAAATGCCTGTAGCAAATCAAGACCATTGCAATCTCCAACTTATTCAGTATGTTTTTCCTTGTTTTGTATTGTCTATCTGGATGATTGAGATTTGTCATGACAGTTCAGTTATCATGGTTATTTTGTAATTACCTTCATATATAATAGACTAAGAAAATAATAAATGTAATAAATGATCACTATAAAACAGCATTGATGTAGCTTTTAAAGATATATTTGAGAGAAAAAAAAGTAAAATGACCAACCTGTGAGAGGGTTGCAGTATACTTCCGTAGCAATACACTTGTAATCTGGTCTGGGCTTTCTTGCCCTACTTTTGCTGAAACTTGCTTTAAAGAGTCCTAATTCTTGCTGCTGTTATTCCTTAAAAAAAAATTATTCTTAACTACTAAACTGGATGCATTTTAAAAATAGGGGTGCCATGAAGCCTGAATTGATCACCTGGTACACTTTTAATCTAATCTGTTGTGAAGATTTTCAAAGTTGCAATCTCAAATACAAATTAAAAATCCACAGTACTTAAGGGGTCCTAACACCAACATAGCTAGGTCATTGAACGGATCCTTTGTTGACAAAGACCTGTCTTATCATTCTGCAAAACATAACCTTATATGGCAAATTTTTGCTAAATACTATGGTAATTGAAATATTTTCAAAATAGATGACCAATGTTCTATTTTTTGCAACAGTGCTTATATTTTTGCTAATCAAAAATCCAAATGGTTATTTTGTGCAACATCCTATGGATGCCCAATGATGCCCGGGACACCAATAAGGCCCCAACATTAAGTGAGTTGACCTAAAAGCAATTCCAGGAAAAGCAGATTTTGACCGTTTTTTTTTTATTGAGTTGTATGTGAGAAAATTATATTTAATAAAAATATTTTTATCAAGAAAAGTGAGCTATCCTAAAGCATTTATTTAGCCTTTTTGGATAAGGTTAGTACTGTGCAGTTTCAGAACAGATTTTTTGGCATCAAAAGACAAATTTTTTTGGTTATGTTTGTTGGTGTTTAATGCTGTTTCACAGATTCTAGGAGGTCCGCTTCATATCTGGATCTATTTCTCGAAATTGACACACAAAGAAGGCTTTGTACAAAGCTCTATGACAAACGTGATGACTTCAACTTTCCAATAGTTAACTTTCCTTTTCTGTGTAGCAACATCCCGCCGCTCCAGCATATGGAGTTTACGTATCTCAACTGATTTGCTATTCCAGAGCATGTGGGGAGTACAACGACTTCCTTGATAGAGCCACACAGCTGACAAGCAAATTGCTAACACAGGGGTACATTTCCCAGGTTGTTGTCATCACTCAAAAAATTTTATGGACAACATCATGTGGGTGTATACAAATACGGGATTTCTATCTCTCAGATGAGCACAGATGTTCATTTGACATAGAGTTTTGTAATGTCATCCTTTCCGGATTTGACCAACACTTAATCGATCTTTGGCAATGTGACGGGTGTGCTATAGCAAGCAGGAACTGCTTACTCTTCCAGAGCACCTGAGTTCACTCTCGTTTCGACTTGAGTTCGCGTTGCTGAATGCGGTTTTGTTGTTATGTGTGTGTTTTATGTTGTTATGTGGTTTGTTTTGTTGTGATGATTTTTTGTCTGCCGGTTTTGTCTTTGTCTTTACGGTTTTATGATACTGATTACCCCTTTGGTACACCTTTGCTTCTTTCAATGGCCAGGGTCATATGAGGCGGTCAGTTTTAATAGAGGAGGAAGCCTTTTCTACCCAAGTAAACCACCAAAAGTGTGAGAGTGTTAGTTTATAACACCTTTTATCTACGCATCTGGGTTATGTAGGGCGGTCAGTTTTAATGGGGAGGAAACCGAAGTACACAGAGGAAACCACCCTCCTTGTGCAGGTAACTGACAAACCTCATTAATCACTATTTCACAGATACTCACCTTGTGTTTGAAACAGCCATTTTGTGTCTGTAATAGAAGCTTTGAACCTATTTTCAGCATCTGCGATAAATCATCCAACAAGGGGATTAAATCTGTTTGTAACCTCACTGGAACTGAAAACCCTCTCTGAAATGATAATATAATATATTTGAGATCTTTAAGTCCCTTTTCATTTTCCTTTATAATAAAACTGATAAAAAGAAAAAAGTCACACAAAACATATACAATGCTAAAAACCCATAAAACAAGACCTTAATTTGCCAAAGTAACACAAAATACAAAACAAAATCAAAACAAAAGACTGAAGTACCACAAAACTATACTAAGACCTATATGTCTCATAAAACCAGTCCATACCTTTGCTCAAAGTCACACAAAAAATTCCAAATCTTAAGGCCAAAGTCCCACAAACAACCCAAAACAGAATACTAAGATCAAAGTCCCACAAACCACCAATTACAGAATACCAAGATCAAAGTCCCACAAACCACCAAATACAGAATACCAAGATCAAAGTCCCACAAACCACCAAATACAGAATACCAAGATCAAAGTCCCACAAACCACCAAAAGCAGAAAACCAAGATCATAGTCCCACAAACCACAAAAAAACAGAAAACCAAGATCATAGTCCCACAAACCACCAAAAATAGAATACCAAGATCATAATCCCACAAACTACCAAAAACAGAATACAAAGATCAAAAAGTCCCACAAACCACCAAAAGCAGAAAACCAAGATAAAAAAAAGTTAAACTAACAACCGACAACAATGCCAATTTGGTAAAATTCTTGTTCACCTAATTAAAAAATTGTTGTCATAAAAAATGGACTTCCAAGAATGATGACTGTAATAGAAAGTATATAAAGAACTCAGCACTTATTAAAAGAAGGTCAAAATTCTCTTTTTACATCACAAATAATGAGATTCTTCCTTTATTTAAAATTTCAGGCTTGTGAGATTTTGATTATCCAACAAGAACACATTTTTATTCCTTGTGGCCTTCAATGCTATAGATACATTTGTAGTAAAACTAATTAACATGATTAAAAGTCTCACAAATCCAAGACCAAGGTCCCATAAAATAAAAGGTCCCACAAAACAAAACAAAAATCTCAAAACTTCTAAGATAATAATTTTTATCTTTTTTTCTAATTTTCATTTTTGACTTCTATAGATAGTAAAAGTCAAACAAACTTAGACCAAGGTCCCATAAAAAAAGTCCCACAAAACAAAAATAAAATCTCAAAACTTCTAAGAATCTTTTTTCTAATTTCATTTCAACTTCTATAGGCAGTAAAAGTCTCACAAACTAAGAATGAGGTCCCATAAAATAAAAGGTCCCACAAAACAAGAATAAGATCTCAAAACTTCTAAGCATATAGATTTTATCTTTTTTTTCTACTTTTCATTTTTTACTTCTATAGACAGCAAAAGTCTCACAAACTATGACTCATTAAGGTCCCATAAAATCAAATAACTCACAATTGAAAAAGAAAATCTCAAAACTTCTAAGCATATATTTTTTTATCTGTTTTTATTATTTTCATTTTTGACTTCTATAGGCAGTAAAAGTCTCACAAACTAAGACCAAAGTCCCATAAAATCGAAAGTCCCACAAAACAAAAATAAAATCTCATAACTTCTAAGCATCTTTTTTTTCTAATTTTCATTTTTGACTCCTATAGGCAGTAAAAGTCTCACAAACTAAGACCAAGGTCCCATAAAATTGAAAGTCCCACAAAACAAAAATAAAATTTTAAAATATCTAAGAAATTGCCATATACATGTAGTTATCTTTTTTCTAATTATCATTTTGACTTCTATAGGCAGTAAAAGTCTCACAAAGTAAGACCTGTGGTCCCATAAAATAAAAAGTCCCACAAAACAAAAATAAAATCTCAAAACTTCTAAACATCTTTTTTTCTAATTTTCATTTTTAACTTCTATTATGCAGTAAAAGTCTCACAAACTAAGACCAAGGTCCCATAAAATTGAAAGTCCCACAAAACAAAAATTAAATCTCAAAACTTCTAAGCATCTTTTTCCTAATTTTCATTTTAACTTCTATAGGCAGTAAAAGTCTCACAAACTAAGACCAAGGTCCCATAAAATTGAAAGTCCCATAAAACAAAAATAAAATTTTAAAATATCTAAGAAATTGCCATATACATTTAGTTATCTTGTTTTCTAATTTTCATTTTTGACTTCAATAGACATGATAGATAGTAAAAGTCTCACAAACTAAGACCAAGGTCCCACAAAACAAGAATATGATCCCAAAACTTCTAAGCATTATCAAAACACCAAAATTGCATTAGAATTTACCTTTTTTTAAAACTACAAGTAACCCTTGCTTTTTGCTGTTTAACATACCATCACATTATTCTTAAGCATATATCAAAATGTCTTTGGTTATATTCATGCATTTTTTTGAGAAAAAAAATCCCAATAACTGAAGAAAACCATTAGAATGTAAGCATTTCAGCAGTAAAAACCCCTAAACATATAAGCAAACACATCAATATTACTAAAAGCAAATTCTTCTTCCATGTTTTTTTTTATTTACTTGTAAACATTTGGACAAAAGTCCCATTAAGATTAAAAATACTTTTTATCAACTTTAAAACCACATGCAATATTTCCATTGCAATATCTTCTCCATTAAAATTCTAACTTACCTCACTTGCATGTTGATCTGCAACATCCATTAGAAATAATTCATCTGGATATAAAATGGCAGAGATTTCAAAGTGATCCAAGTTCAGCTTTCAACAAAGGAAAAAATCCGAGTGGTCCGAATGGATTTCAAATAAAAATTTTATGGTCTTGTCCATGGTTTGTGGTAACTGTCCATACAGTCCATCAATAAATGTCTATCAATGCTATTCTTATGTTTGAGAGACTTCACTTGTAATAATGATCACATGATAAGGAAATATGCAAATAAGGTATTATTTCTTCATTTTTTTGTGGGACTTTTTATGAAGTCCCACAATGTAAAAAAAGTCCCATAATGTGTTAAATGTACAGACGGACGGACGGACGGACAGACGGACGGACGGACGGACGGAGTGACCCGACTACTAGACCTGCTTTCGCCTTCGGCGACGCAGGTAAAAATTACATGTTTTAGGTAAATTTTACTCTTGGATTTACTTTAATAGCTTGATGTGCACATACAATATACATACTAGTACTGAATAAATCAATTCCTCGTAAGATGCATTTATATTTTAATCAGCTTTTGTTTACATTAGGCTATTCCAGAAATAATCTATACCCCTTGTAGAAGGTAGATTCAAACAAAATGAAATTCCATGGAAATTTGTCACAATATTCGAAATATTTTGTTTTGAATTCCTTTGCATAACTATAGAAGATGACTAGAAGGGAGAAATTTCGTTACATTTGGTTACATAAAAATACCCTGATTGAATGAATGGGTAGTGCAAACATTCAATCTGATAAGATATTGATAAATGGGGAGTTTTCCTACTGTGACGATTTGCGGTTTTTGTTATCGATTGGCTCGTTCATGACGACGTAAATTTTCATTGTAGTGTTTGCACACTTCACTTAACGCTACAATCGAAATTCCATAGTTAAATCAGACGGGTTGTAAGCAAGCAACAACTTTTCTCTATTTGTAATACACGTAGTTTACATTCTATAGGCCAAAAACATGAAAAAAAGCTATTTTTCACCTTTAAGGGGTCGTAACTCCTATAAGGGGTCATCTGACAACTTTGACTCGATGGAAACCTTAGTAGAACTTTTGATGCTGAAGCAGTAGTGTGGCATCAGATTTCATCTATCTCTTATACTTTTTGATTTACAAGCCAAAGACAGTAGTCTGACACCCCTGGTCTATTTTAAGTAACGGCGGTCATGTTCTTTGGGCGGCGGTCACCATTTGTGCAATCTTGGTAGAGGACATCCCATAGATGAAGTGTGCAAAGTTTCAAAGCAATTGCTTCAGTCATTTCGGAGGAGAAGATTTTTAAAGAAAAGTTCACGAGGGACGACGACGACGGACGCCAAGTGATGGCAATAGCTCACCTGGACCAAAGGTCCATTTGAACTAAAAATCTTGGATACCTACTATACACATTCTACAATGTTATCATTTTTGGGAATTCCATTTTTACTTGGAAGTCAAGGACTTCCAAAGTACAGTAATGATCAATTTTGGAGAAATCCATTCACCTTTTTCAACCCCCCCAAGACTGTGGTATAACCTATTCTATTGTGCATTCGCTCTCCGGTAGACATGTGTTTATATTTTTGGTCAACAAGCTTTCTTATCTATGTTAGTATAGCCCCTTATTATCAAAGGCATATTGTCTACGGCAAACTCATTTTTTTTACCCCCCTATTTTTTGGTGTCAATTAGACCGAAATGCAATAAAATGAATATTGAAAAACAAATTTGCCACAAATTTTGCCTCAAAAGTAGTTTATTTTGATCAAAATAGCCCGACAATATTGATTGATATTTTATTTACCTGCATTACGTCACATTGACACAGATTTATACTGAGTAGTTTTAACGCGGACACTAATCGGAATCTCGGGGTTTGTCCCCCAATATATTGATATGTTGAAAAAATACCAAAATTTTTCGTGTTTACCTTTTAAATCACATTCTAAACTTAATACAGGCAATAATTGTCAGTTTTATTCATTAGATAGCTCTAATATTCGGTTGCCGTTTTAATTTTCTTCCGAGCTAAAACTTCGAGAAACAGATTATGCACCATGTGCAAGAACTATGGAAAGTTTCAATCAAAGAAAGTATAGTGCGCATGCTTACAACTCATCTACATCTCATGAATATGAATTTTTGTAAAGCTTTACAAATATTATATATTTTTCAATTTTTGAAGTAATAAGGTACCCTAGTGGTATTTCGAACGTTTGTATCTTTCTAAATAAAAAAAATGATTAGTGTGAAGATAATTTTTTTTGGTTTTACAAAAAATAATTTTTCATAGACAATATGCCTTTAACTGATTTGTTTATTTATTTCGTTTTAAATGATGATATAGTATTTGGCTTTATTTTTCATAACCTTTTAAAAACTACATTTTTTGTATCACGTGACTTTAGTCACCTGTGTGATGGGGAAATATATTTTAGTGGGAATATACAAATTATAGAAATTAAAACCATTAATGCTCTATAGAAAAGCTGGGATAATTAAACTAATGATTTTCTCAGATATAAGTCACTGGAAAATACATGTAGTTATATCGATTTCATATCGTTGTAAGAAAGCGTGGTTCATACATGAATAAAGATATATTTAAATTCAGTAATTGCCTTCTTCTGTCCAAAAAGTTATTAACCACAAAACAAATCCCTTGCCTTCGTTCAAATGTGACTGTTCCAAGTACACGGTACCAACAGTACTTTGATTGGAATGTGGTGTAACTGTTGGAAGGTTTTACAAACTTTATGCAAATTGTTTGACAATGCACTATACTCAGAAACCTTTGATATATGTTTTCTTACATTTGTTCCTCTGAACCATTTGCAAAGGTACATGTAGAAATGCATTTTAATGACAATATTAACTGAAGTAATCCAGGTTATTTTATCTATGGCCATGATAGCAAATACGATGGACAGTCACTGTCAAAAATACATTTGTACATGTAGAAGGAATAATCCTTAGGTAACATACTTAACATCCATAACTCAAAAGTTTTATGATTTTTGTCTCGCTCGCAACGAAAAGTCGTGGAAGGCGAGACACATGCAAATTACTTTTTTGTAACACTTTTGTGGACAATGAATTGCTTGAAAAGTATAATAGCTAGGCAACTGATATTGGGTGAGTTCTAATAATAAAACCCTCTATTATTTGCTAACTCGCGAGGGTTTTAATGGGGTCCCAATAAACGTAATGGAGCTGTCGCCTGAAGTTTATGCGCTAAGTTTGAGTGTTTTTTTACTGCGATTTTTGTATTGCTGTGGATATTTTAATCATGTGTTCATGGTGAATTCGTGATATTACCTAAAATTATCTAGTTTCTATCACAAAATCCTATTTCAATATAATTTTGATCTTGAACTTCAAAGTAAAGATCAGGAACAACATAGAAAAAGTGACAATATTATCGTCAAACCTATTATATTTTCGGAACTTTTTAATATAATAAAATAACGGAAGCTAGTGGGTTTCAAAGTTTTCCTGACTATTTCAATCCATTTTTTGTCTTGTTAAGGCTAAACATAAAATTTGACTTGCTCCATTATGGGTAATGAGTCCTCTTTGAAGCTCTACCTATTAACCTAATCAAAAAGATTTCAAAGGAGCTACTTTATAATATTGGGTATACAGAAAGTTGAGGTTATGGTATAAGCAACTGTCACCATGCCGTGTGACTCTGACCTCATTTTCACGCTCCCGTGACTCTGTGAACTTAGGTCTTTTTTCAGGCCGTAAACTTCTTTGTAATACTTTGAATGTCTTGAGTCAGTTGAGAATCAATCAGTGACTCACTGTGACTTAAAATGGTGCTTGGTCATAAACTGCCACTGAAATCTCAGCATAATTAACCAAGAACAAGCATCTGTTAGATAAATATTAATTGTTTGTAGCTATGATACCCTGCATTACCTTGATTTATACCGTTTTAACTCAAAATTTTCAAGTCATTTTTCCACTCTACAAAAACTAAGGGAGGTAATATTCTAGAGAGGCGAATAATTGCTAAAACTAGAACCTATCCCGGTAAGGTTTCTGAAACGAAAACAATTTATTTATTTATTTATTTATTTATTTATTTATTTATTTATTTATTTATTTATTTATTTATTTATTTATTTATTTATTTATTTATTTATTTATTTATTTATTTATTTATTTATTTTATTTATTTATTTATTTATTTATTTATTTATTTATTTATTTATTTATTTATTTATTTATTTATTTATTTATTTATGTTAAAACCTACATGTTTAATTTTCACGTCAAACCATATTTTACAAAACAAAGTTTGCATAAAATCATAGACCGTCCATTATATAACACATATTAGGATAGAGTTCTCAGTACGATAAAATAGTTGTAAATATATTAATCTTTCTAGATTTCGTATAAATCAAAATGTCAATTGAAAAAAAAATAGAGTAAAGCCTCATCTTTTCAAAGTCTTTCATTCTCAGTAATATCAATCTCTTTTTTTCCAATTGTATAAATAAACCATTTATTAGACGTTTCGGCCTCAGGCCTTCATCAGTATCACAATATATTCTCCTTCTACATTTTGATTGTCTTCTCTTCAGATTGTATTTTTGATTGTCTTCTCTTCAGATTGTATTCTTTTTTTTCATTTATCTACATTTATTTGGTAGCGTAAATGCCGAATCTGTCATTTAATATTTTTCATCTGCACATTGTTACTTTCCATTGTTCAATATATTTTGAAAATATGACACGTACATTCATTTATGGCACGCCGAGAAATATTTGCCACTCTTAGATCAAAGGCCCCCATTGTTTTAATCTAACATGCACGTGGTTAGCAAAATATCTAAATAATTTGATTACTAGTAACAAGTATACATTGAAAATTATACGGTTCAAATTTAGATCGAAAATTTCTCGGCATGCCATCGACCCGTATATTACGAGATAGATAGATTCTATGATATGGTTAATTTCGAGATAACTTGCAATTTGTCATTCGAACTATGAAACTGTGATGCAGCATAAATGTTACAATGACCATGTAAACTTGCGTATCGTCTGCATAACAGTGAAAAGTCATACCATGGCGTATTTTACAAATCGGCCTTGAAAACAGATGAAAGAGTTTAGGACCAAATACTGATCCTTGTGGCAATCCAAAAGTTTAATGGCGTTTCACAGAGATCGTTGCACCAATAATTACACTTTGATATCTATCCGTGAGATATGACCAAATTTATTCCAGAGTATAACCTTCGATCCCGTATGCGAAAGAAAGACGCTCCATGAGAAATATGTGATCTTTAACATCGATGGCAGCAGATAAGTCAAGTAAAGCAAAAACAACCGGGGACTGTTTGTCTAAAGCTGACGCGATGTCATGGTAGACTCTTGTCAATGCTGTCTCTGTTGAATGGTGTGACCGATACGAAGATTGAAAAAAATGAACTTTGACATGTCGGTGCACCAAAAAGCAGGACAAAAATATCAAAAGCAACTCCTTAATAGATTTTACTGGATTTTGTCTATAACATTTGCTATAATCCGAATAACCTGACCGATAACTGATCATAACTATATATGGTGCTGATTAGTTAGCTATTGCTAGCGCGATTTCGGCTATATCCGGGAGATAAACATGAAAAGGAATTCATAAAATTATCGGACATTAAATGGTTATAACAAGGGGGATATAATGCCAATCGGGGAGGAGAGTGTTGACTGCCACTGGAAAAGGAAGTGGTGGGTAGGGATAGGCAATTTAGCCTCCTGCGTGAACCTATGGGTTCTACTCTTACCGAGATTTGCAACAGGGTTCTTTAACGCGCGAGGAATGTGACGTGTTTTTTTTTTTCGACTTATAGCACCAATAAGGTTTGCGGTCAGTTTATCCGCATTATAGCCTGACGACCCTGGCATTCATTATGACAGTGTTGTCCCATTCAACCACCTGGGCACACATCCCAGTCGCTCTGTGGACAAAGAGGCCTGACCCAATGCCAGGTTTCTGAGCACTCTTTAGAGTGCATAGTATATGGAAAAAGAACCCGGTGCACCGTGTTAGGAAAAAGAAGTCCGTTGTAGGCGTTGATAACAGTAAGGCATGTGACCTGTGAAAGCCCTTACATGGGAAGAATAATAATCCCCGTTGGCTTTGTGCACCTATTTACTCATCATTTCATGTTCATTTTATCACCCTATTTATGTGAATTCGTGTCGCTTAAAACTAAAGCAATAAACTAACTAAATGTTTTCATAATTTTGTAAAATTAGGTTGTTTAGTTAAAATTTAAACAAGTTGAACTTACATTTTTAGCTGTACTAATTTTTTCATTGTTCTTTGGTTTCATATTCATATGGTATTTGGCAGTTAGAGTGCTTCTGATAAACATTTTTAGTTTTCTTTTGAATAGATGAAACGTGCAATATTAAGGGAGTACGAGATTCAGAAATTGAACATTTTCGAGATCCTCGGCTTTTATCCATTCAAATGCATTAAAAAAATTTCAACATGTTTTCTTAATATTTGTTCAGAACTATTAAGAGAAGGTCATAATAAACACCATATAACAATTCCATTCAATTCTAATTACATTTTCTATGTTAAAACAGAAGACGAACTTTCAATGTATTTCCTAAGAAAAATCTAGAGAAGTTTTTTCCCGCTATATTTTAGGTGCTTATATCTTGAAAACTGCTCCATGTTTTTGAAAACTTTTTTCATAAAGTCTAGCTATTTTGAGCTATTCTTTCCAAATTTTATCTTTTTAAAAACTTTTAATTACAAAAAATCTCAGGCTCGTACTCCCTTAACAAAGGATAAGGTTCATTTTTGTTGTCATTATCTTTTGGCCGTCTTTTGTACTCAACATGTCGCAATGACGTTGTGATTTGTTACTATCGGACTCGAATTAAGATCTCCTTAAAAAGGCCGTGGGTTAGGCGTAATAAGATATATATTTTTTCTAATAAACAGAACCATAAAAACATGAAAATATAAACTAGAGGCTCCCAGGAGCCTGAATCGCTCACCTGGTCTTGATGTCAACCCTATGAAGACTTTTATATATCTATATGTTTAAGCAAGAAAAAGTTTTTTTCTATCTGCAATAGTTTTCATTCTATAAGCAAAAAACACTATTTTCCACCTTTACTTTAAAGGGTCATAACCCCTTTAAGGGATCATCTGCCAACTTCAACCCTATGAAGAGTTTTATGAACTGAATGTTTTAGCAAGCAACAGCTTTTCTCTTTCAGCAAAAGTTTTCATTCTGTAGGCCACAAACATGCAAAATGTTGTCTTATCAGGGCTGTAAGCCCTATAATGGGTCATCTGACAACTTTGACTCTATGGAGACTTTTAAGAGCTTAATGAACTGAACATTTAAGCAAGCAGCCGCTTTTCTTTATCTGCTATAGTTTTCATTCTACAAGCCAAAAAAACATGAAAACATGTTAATTTAGGGGCTGTAATCCCTTTAAAGGGTCATCAGACAACGTCAACCCTATGAATGCTTTTGCACAGCTAAATCAGCTGAACACTTACGCAAGCAACAGTTTTTCTCTATCTACAATAGTTTTCATTCTGTAAGCCAAAAACACTATTTTTCTTCTTAAAGGGCTGTAACCCCTATAAGGGGTCATCTGACAACATGGACCCTGTGAAGACTTTTGTAGAGCTAAATCAGCTGAACATTTACGCAAGCAACAGTTTTTCTCTATCTACAATAGTTTTCATTCTATAGGCCAAAAACACTATTTTTCGTCTTTAAGGGGCTGTAACCCCTATAAGGGATCATCTGACAACTTCGACCAAATTGAGACTTTTGTAGAGCTAAATGAGCTGAACATTAAGCAAGCAACAGCTTTTCTCTATCTGCAATAGTTTTCATACTGTAGGGCAAAAACATGAAAAAATGCTATTTTTCACCTTTAAGGGGCCGTAAGGGGTCATCTTACAACTTCGACCAAATGGAGACTTTTGTAGAACTTTTGATCCTGAAGCAGTAGGGTTGCATCAGATTTCATCTATCTCTTATACTTTTTGAATTACAAGCCAAAAACAGTAGTCTGACCCCCCCTGGTCTATTTTTAGCCACGGCGGCCATGTTTTTAGACGAATCAAAAATCGAAACACAACTATAGTGCAGGACAGCCTAAGAATCAATCATACCAAGTTTTATTGAATTCTGTTTAGTAGTTTCAGAGGAGAAGATTTTTGAAAAATTGTTAACAGACGACGACAGACGACGACGATGGACGCCAAGTGATGGCAATAGCTCACCTTGAAGGTCCAGGTGAGCTAAAAAAATTAAATATTGAAATAAAACAAAGCAAAGTCAAGACACAACTATTTGAACGCTTCATTTCAATCAACATGGAACACCTAACTGTAAATTTATGACGACTAAGCGGATTGAAGTTTACATGTGCTTTTTTCAGATGTTGTTCTAAAAAAATATTCCGGAAAACTGCTATACTAGACCCCTATAATGCAATGAAAAAGGTAGATTTAGCACCATAAAACTTAGACTTCCATTTTAAGATAGCTGAACCAGATAAGGACCATTGCGATCTTCGATGTCTCACTTGTCTTTGCCAAGTCTTGTCAGATGAATCACCCCAGTTTGGTAGTGTTGCTATTACCTTTATTTGCATCCCCAACAAAACTGGTATTGAATTCATACATAATCATCAAGATACTACAGTAATGAAATAAACATCTAAACTTAAAATACTTCTTACAAATTTTATGTTATGTATGTAAACAAATAGTGGGGCTTATACTTACCTAGAATTTTGAAAAACTTTTCAGTTACATTTTTTTAAATCAAATTCCAACAAAGGATTTTACTTGAAATTCTAATGGTCAAAACAATTTTGTTGTCTCTCCCTGTTTTCGGTTCTCTCTGGTTAAATTAGACTTTGACCGATGCAATTTTAGTGCATTATTTGACACAGCCAAACACATTTAATATTAAGGTATGTGTCTGTTTAAAACTTTTAAGCCAGAGATCTTTGTTAGAGCTTGAATACGAAAGTTGTTTGTACCTCTTCATATTAGTTATCTGGCATTGGTTAATAATCTAAAGATTGGTTTTGAATCATATCATATGTTTTTATTAAAATTTTGAATCTATCAATTCAAACTAAGTTTCAATTTATAAATTCAAAATTTTGATAAAACATATATGAATTATACTTTTGATCCAGGGTCAAATAATTGCAATACGGCTTGCATCGACCGTTTTTTCCTTTGTTAATTTTAAAATCGCTGATGATTTATATCTTGTGAATAGAGTACCTATTCCACATCTATATACTTTATATTATTTTCTATCGGCACTTGATTTTACTATAGGTTTGGCACCACAAGGTTATGTTATTTCTAGGTTGTTGTCAAACCCAAGAAATGAAGGAGACATCATTCGCTTGTAGACTAATACTTAAGAGATCTGAGATTTTTATCATGTTGTCGATTTGCATCGTGACAGTGGCGTTGTAACAAGCAGGAACTGTTTATTTTTTAATATCATTCATGCTGATGAATGTAAATTTGCGGTGCAGTAATAAGTTGTGATTTGAATTGTATTGTTTAGAAAATGTTTTCTGCTTTTTTTCTTTTTTTTAGTTATTTTCTATTTATTTTATATCAGTGCGTCTGTATATTTTTCACACTCTTAACTTTTTTTATACCAAAAAGGACCACAATTTCACTCAAAATTAAACCTGTTAACTTTCAACCACTATAAGAGAAACGTTTTTGGCGAAAATCGGCTGAGAAAACTTAATTTTAAAAATGTGCATTGTTTCCAAAGTGTGATTTTGTGAATTTGGAATTGACACTACCTCATTTCATACTGAAAACAAAACATCTTTTTGGGGTCTAATAATGAAATTTTTTGTCCCGATCTTTAGAAAAATGATTTTGCAATACTTTTGAGACGAAATGTATCAAATGCTTAATAAAATGTTGAATTTGTTATTTTTCAAAGTGATGCACAGTTTCTTTTTTCCATTAGTATACATGGAATGAAAGAGGACAAAATATAGTCTAAAGGCACACATTGTAGTACCCATTCACGCATCAGAAGTAGTTTTCTCACTTATAGCGCATGTTCTCCCGCAAAACCAGCCACCTTTATCATAATAACTACGTTTTTTCAACTTTTTAGCTCACCTGGCCAAAGGCCATGTGAGCTTATGCCATCACTTGACGTCCGTCGTCGTCGTCGTCTGTAAACAATTTTTCAAACGTTTACTTGTCCGACACCATAAATCAAATTGCAACCAAACTTGGTACAGTTATTTAGCAAATAACTCAAAAACGGTAACAGATATCAAAATTCTGGCAGGAGAAAAGGGATCAGCACCTCAAGATCTACCTGCCCAGAAATTTTCAAAAAGATCAAACAACCGATGTAGGAATTATTGCCCTTCTTCTGGATTTTTGACAATTTTGAACTTTTTTAGCCCTATATCTTCAAAACTATTCAAGATATTCCAAAAATTCAAATTGCATATGATTAAGCGCATCAAGATCTACATTTCATGTAATAGGTCAAAGCTGTAGAACCATTTCTTTTAGGAGTTATGGCCCTTAACGCGTCAAAATTTACCATTTTCAGCCCTTTTCCCCTGAATTTCAAAGATTAACTTGTCTGCCACCAAACATCCAACTTCAACTAAACTTGGCGAAGTTGTTGTATAGCATAAATGCTACAATTCTGTCGTTTGGATTTTTGATTCGTCAGAAAATATGGGCGCCATGGCTAAAAATAGAACGTAGGGGTAAATTGCAGTTTTTTTCTAATTACTTAAAAATAGTTACAGGTATCAAAATTCTAATGGGAGACAAAAGTGATCAGCATCTCAAGATCTACCTGCTCTGATATTTTCAAGACGATCCAACAATGGACATAGGAGTAATTCCCCTTTTTCTGGATTTTTTTTTCAAAAATTTCACTTATTTAGGCCTATATCTTGAAACCTAAACAAGATATTTCAAAAATTTAAGTTGCATATTATTAAGCACATCAAGATCTTAACAACTGCATCTTAACATGGCACACTTGTTTAATAGCTTATATGCTACAGCTCTATCGTTCAGATTTTTGATTCGTAAAAAAAACATGGCCGCCATGGCTAAAAATAGAACATAGGGGTAAATTCCCTTTTTTCGCTAATAACTCAAAAATGGTTTCAGACAAGAATCAAGAGTGATCAGCATAAGATCTACCTGTCCTGAAATTTGGGAAAAGATCTGACTGCTGATGTGGGGGTTATTGTTCTTTTTTCTAATTTTTGCCAAATTTGCACTTATTAAGCCCAATATCTTGAAAACTAACCAAGATATTTCAGAAATTTTAATCGCATATGATTAAGCACAATAATATCTACAAATATATGTATCTGTGTAGTTGAGGTGAGCGATGAGCCTCTTGTTCCAAGCAGTTTAGGGCAACATCTGGTGTCAGCGCATCAATAATAACACCAACAATTGAACTGTAAGCAGCTGATCAAAACTCATTTATAAGTTAGAGACCAACATTTTCCACTCCACCAGACATGGAGAAATGTAATTAGGACGCATAGTGCTATCACTGCCGGGCTCGGGGGGCACTCCCTAGGACGTACCGCTGGAATAGGTACCATTTTCGAGGTTGGGAATATGTGATTACTTAGGTTGGGAAAACGAACATAATTATATGATAAGGTCAATAATATTTACTTGCTTATTATATAACAAGCCCGGGCATTTTTCTTGGAATAAGAAAATAAACCATTTTCGTTTCTAATTCTTTTCTTATATTCATACAAGTGTAAAAAGTGTATATGGCGATTGAAAAGCTGTAAATGAAAACCTGATATCAACCTTTATCATCAGTTCTTAGTGGCTAATATATGGGATAAGGGTGCCTTTTTAGGGTAAAATATATGATCAGGTGTCCGATTTCAAATTCAAAATATATGAAAAGGGTGGGGTTTCAAAATCCCAGCGGCACCTCCCTATTCATGAACTATTAGAGAGCCCCCCCTCGAGCTGCCGGGCCTTCCGTTGACTAAAAGTAATTGTAAAAATGTTTTTTACACTGCTTGTCGTTCCCTTTTTAGATATATACTACAAATATACTCTCTCAAAAAAGTTACGCAACAGTGGAAAATTTCCCTATATGTTTTAAGTAAATCTACCTTATTATAAATTGATATTGCCAAGCCGTTTTTCAATCCTTTTTAATCAAATAAAAACCAAGAAAAAGACAAAGAAGTGAAGTTTATTTTTTATGTTTGGTAAAAATCCTAGCTGTTACGGTTTTTGATAGAAAGCGAGTAGAACATAACCAATGTTTTTCCACGGAAAATGTTGGTTGATTTAAACGGGTTGTTGACGAATAAAATTAACCGTTGATTTCTACTTGTGATATCTTAAAAATCAGTGAAGTGACGATTTTGCTGAAAGCATAAAAATAAATTTCAATCATTTTCGTTCTCTTGGTTTTTATTTCATTAAAATCGGTTAAGAAATGGTTTTGCAATACAAAAATAAAATTAGGTAGGTTTATTTAGAATATATAGGGAAATTTTGTATTGTTGCGTAATTTTTTTGAGTGAGTATATGTGATAAAACATGCCAAATGTGACAAAACTTCTGTTTCAAGTGGTCATCTTTCCTCTTCTTCTCATAACCGATCGGTCTTCTCACGGAAAAGTTTTCAAAGAAAAAAATATGAGTGAGAAGATTACCAGTCGTGATAGGGGTATAAAAATGTACCTATTAGTATCATTTAATACATTGAAACAGGAATTTTTAAATGTTCCTGATTGAAACGATAAAAATAAACAAGATCAATGTTCCAATATAGACCCTTTAGTTAAAAATTGTCTGACAGATTTTCTGTCTAGACTATATAAAAACGTGAAAATCAGCTAGTTATATGACTACATCGTGGCGTGTTTAAAAGCTCTGCCTTTATCAATAGATACTGTGGTCGTAGCAAGACGATACTAGAAAGGTAAGATTGACTATCAAATGCAGAAGCACTGGATGTGCACGAGAGGTGAAATTTCATAACCCGAATACATTAATTCGCACAGTTGTTTATAAGTTTAGTGCTTATGAAATGAAGTATTTTTGCGCAAAAACAATGCACCGAAAATCTTGGTCGGCTCGTTAAAACGGAATGAGATGAGCGACAGACCCGACAATTCACGATTCATCCCACCATATTGGACCCCTATCTGAAGCTGCATACCAACTATGATATAGAATAATAGTAGCTGGGAAATTGACTGTACACTAAGGGAAAAAAATGTGACGGAGGTACGGAAGGACGCCCACTTTGCATTGCAGCGGGGTACAAAAAGAAAGAATAGAGCCTTAGCTGTGCCGTAATGAAAACCACCATTAGAGTCGCTCCCTTGCCTATATCAAATTCAAAGTTGAAATATTCTCATTTTTGTTCTTTTATAAATTATTCAAACATTTCACATTTTTTACTGGTTGTTTTCCCATTTTTTTTTGTTTGCTTATCATATCTATTTTTTTAAGCCCGGTACACACGATGAAATTAATTTCATGAAATTAGTTGCATGCAACACATTTCATCGTGTAAACAAGGAAATTTTGAGTTGCATGCAACTTTTTTAAAGTTTCATGAAACTTTTTCTGAATAGAACATTGCTCTATTCCAGAAAAAGTTGCATGTAACTTTTCTAGTGATAGCCGATCAAATGATGTGCTTAGAGGTCATATGTTAATTGATTAGGTCAAAATGCTCTTTACTTT
The DNA here is from genome assembly GCA_963971305.1 of Arcuatula senhousia. Taxonomy (NCBI): domain Eukaryota; kingdom Metazoa; phylum Mollusca; class Bivalvia; order Mytilida; family Mytilidae; genus Arcuatula; species Arcuatula senhousia. The sequence goes on from OZ020304.1 coordinate 57,231,756, forward strand.
ATTCATGTGAACAAAAGTTCCATGCATCGAATGCTGGTATCATGACGAGAATACCGGCCTTTATCATTGTACGATTTTTACTGTTCGATTATATTTATTTGACTCTTTTTTGTCCATTCTCGGTCTTTTGGCTTGCTTTTTAATACATTCAAATTTTATTTATATTTTGTAATTGGTTTTTGTCCTGGTGATGACTGAAAAATCGCCATCAGCACAGAAAACAAACAAAAATCAATCAACCAAATAAAATGTGCAGTTGAGAACTTAGCAGAAAATTGTAACAAACAGTTTATCATTGCACTGTTGTTCACCATTTCCTTCTATTGTCTTTTTTTATGTGTTAATAATCATGAGAACTACATTTTAATAACTTGATTTTGAAAGCATACATTATGATAAAAAAATAGAAGTTTTGTAATTGGTTTTTGTCCTGGTGATGACTGAAAAATCGCCATCAGCACAGAAAACAAACAAAAATCAATCAACCAAATAAAATGTGCAGTTGAGAACTTAGCAGAAAATTGTAACAAACAGTTTATCATTGCACTGTTGTTCACCATTTCCTTCTATTGTCTTTTTTTATGTGTTAATAATCATGAGAACTACATTTTAATAACTTGATTTTGAAAGCATACATTATGATAAAAAAATAGAAGTTAGCCTGGACTTGAAGCAAAACAATAAAATTAACGACAATTTTTTTTTTCTTGTCACACTGTCACGTACTTTCTTAAAACATTCCTGATATTTTTTGAATAATTGATTTTGGAAAACCTCGTGTGCAATTTTGTACCGATATGCCGTTTTGCAGCGACACGGACCGTGAGTGACATGTATCAGTACTTTAAGTACTTTGAATTCAAATATTTTGTACGGTGCGCCAAACGAGCCACACTATAAGAACGAAAAGGAGAATGTCAATTTCATTCGGTATTCAATGTTTAAGCATCATCAGTTGCAATCAAAGATTACTGTCGTTTCTTAACTTTTGTTGTTGCAAAAAGGAAATAATTTGAGGTAAATCCGTTGAGTGGATATACAAATTGTGCATTTGCATTCAAATATCAACTACACTAACGTTTTTGAAATTTATTGATTTCCTAGTACTAAATAGAAAGTCTTGTTAAAAAAAATTTCTTTTTATTTGCAAAAAAGGTGAGAAACAGCGGTTTTATTTATATGGAGCGCATTCCGTCTTTGTGGTACGTGTTTTATCTATTTGTGTTCCTACTCGCGTATGAATATTTTTCTTAAATTGAAACTCGTATTTTGCGATAAGAAAAGGACTCATACTTTTATGATTAATAAATTCTTTTTCTCTATTATAACAAATTTTAGCAAGGAACTAAATTTGCACATTAAAGATGTATTTTACAAATATAATGATTGAAACATATAAAGAACTATATTTTGCGTAGAACCTGATAACGACTTTTTTGTTCCTGTCATTCAAAGTGTCGAGCGCTGTTAAAGTAGGTGTATAGCGATATAAAGACTAATAGTCTAAATTAACTTAGGAAAATGGTAATGGCAGACCAAAAGAATAATTCTGAACCGAAAAATGGAAAGCGATCGAGAGGTGCAACCCCAAATGAATTTTCGGACGATAGTAGCGGCGAAGATTCCGACCACGGTACGTAAAATAAAAATAAAATAAACAAAGAAAAACGACGGTTGAGACACGTTAGAGAAAGGAAATTTAATTAAATTGAATTATTGGTGTTGCTCACTAATTCACAGGATTTAAAAAAGAAGGCAATCTGACCCTCCGTAACATTGTGGAATTGGTCAAAGGGAGATAACTCTTTTTAATTTTTGTGTTTTTACATAGACCTGTATATTTTAATAAACTTTTTTGTAAGACTTTTGTTGAAAATGAATAACTTGAAAAGTGTAATAGCTACATGTTTTAGGCATCTGATATTTGATATATATACTACAGACAGTTGAGGTTATGGTTTACATGTATGAAGTTGTCACTATGCTGTACGACCTTCACCCCAATTTCACTCTACAGTGACTCTGAATTTGGTTTTTTTTCAGGTTGTAAACTTCTTTGTAAACATTTGAAAATGATATTTTTCTTTAAAAGTATAATATCTAGACATCTTATCGATATTTGGTAAACTGACAGTTGACATACATGTGATTCTCCCGCCGGGAGTAAATGTAAGATTTTATATTGTCCTTCGTTTTAATATGTCTTTCAGACAATTTAAAATGGTATATACTGTCCATGGACATAATATTGTTATAAAATAATGTCCTGGACACTTTAAACCTATAAAATTGTGTCCATATAGCTATGAAAGATTGTCCTAAATATTAAACATGTTAAATGTAGGAATAGACAAACAATTTCTCTATTTATACCTGAATTCTTACTCAGCAATATAATAATTCATTGTTTTATGATAATATTATGACATATCAAAATTGGGAACCTTATTTAATCTCAAACCTGGATCTATGAAATAATGTCCATATCTATGAAAAATTGTCCATCATAATGTGGGAATAGTCATTTGACTGAGATTTGTTTTTTTCCAAATAAAGGGTTTTATTTAAAAGGAGCATTTACAAATCAAGGAGAAAACTATAAATAACTACAATCAAAAAGTGAGCATTGCATAAAAGGATTTTCTAACACTTATTAACTTTTCATAAATTATCACCTAATGATTAAGTACTCAATTATGCTGTTGCAGCCAGGGATTGGGAAGGCAGGAGGCTATGAACCATTGGTACATTAAGAATGAAAATGGCCCCTCTCATCTCAATAATTAATGTAGAAAATAATGAAACGGCCCCTTGAAATTTTGAATATCCATGAAAAAAGTGGTGAACGGCATTTTGCTTAAAATTCCTTCCCAATCCCTGCTGTCGTTTCTTGATCCTTTTTCTGACATTTTTTTTTTCATTTTGATGTGAACAATAAAAATCAGTTTCGAATGTATAGTATTGAGCCTTTTAACGAAATTTAGTTATACAATCACTAATTATTACATGTATGTTTAAGAAAGAATACTGTCACTATTGAATAATGTCCACTAGAGTCGTCATTCTTAAAAGGACGATTCTAAATGGCATAAGAAGATTAAAAAAAATGTCCTACTAATGGACACTTTTTAATAGCATGGGACACTTGAAAATAGCAACTTTTCTGGAAAATACTGTCCTCCTGGACACTTTTATCACAGGACACTTTTTTGCCTTACATAAAAATCTCCCTACTTTTTAACCCATCTCCCACTCCGACTTTTCATGTAATCTCCTGTTAGCTACAATAATGTAGCTCCTTTGACATATTTGAATCGGCGGAGCTACAATGCGGTCCCATTACTTGTAATGGAGCAAATTAAATTGCTTTCCCCAATTCTAATACAACTTCAAGATGGTTCGAAATAACCGATAATACTCTGAATAATATTTGGTCATCAATAAATTTGGTTAAAGCACTAGGCAACTATAATTTTGTTAGAAAACCCACATTTTCAATATTCTGATCCTGAACTTCATTATAAAGTTCAGGATCAAAAGACTTCAAAAATTGACAGTTTCGCAAAAATCTTTTAAATTCAGCTTAATGTCGGTAAATTTTAACTGCATTTATCATTAAAATACTATAAGCAATATTTTAGTACCAAATTTGACATCAAATGGAATGAATTGCGCCTGGTGTGATTTCACTTTCGGCGTTGCTCCGTTACGAGCAATGGGACCGCATTGTAGCTCCGCCGATTTAAATATGTCAAAGGAGCTACATTATTGTAGCTAATCTCCCGCTTATTCAACACTTGAGAAAAATATAAATTTTAATGAAGATATTTATTCCTTAATGAAATATTTTCTGTGTTTAAAGGGTTTGTAGATCAGGTAGACGTAAATTTTACAGGTAAAAGTGTTAATTGAACTTTTATTGCCCTAATTGTCCTAATGATAGTATAAACAGTTGGAGATTAATCAGTGAAGCCAGGTTGAAATGGCACATGTTGTTCCTGTCAATTAACATTCAAATGCAATTTGGATGGAGGTTGACAATCTCCCGCTTTTTTGTTCGATCTCCAGCCCAAAAATCTAAATCTCCAGCTTTTACATGAAGGATCCGTCACATGTATGAGTTGAGGTTATGGTCTATGCAACTGTCATCATGAGGTTTGACCTTGTTACCCTATTTCAAGCTTCAGTGATTTTGTGAACTAAGGTCTTTTTTTTTCAGGCCATAATCTTCTTTGTAATGGTTTTGTGTAAAATGAATTTCTAGACATACTTTTAGTTTGTAATATATATATGAAATATATAGGGAAAATTTTAAAGTGTGAAATACTTTTGACGTCTCACTGTACACTGAATAGATAAAAATATGAGGCAGGATTAACTTGTGAGGCTCTACATTTTTTTGTATAAGTTACAATGTGGCTATAAATTTAAATATTTATATAAGCTTGATAAAATTGAAAACATAACGCAATGAATTAAAACATATTTGTTTTTCAAACAAAAAAAACAACATACATAACATATGAAAGTTTTAAAGAAAAAAGATCTAAATGTGGTGAAAGTTCGGGAAAACAAGAGACGTTGAAGTATTATTCTGTTCAAAGTGCAAAAAAGTATTGATTTCTCCATCCATTTTGCTCTCTTAGAGAGAATATAACTTTCAATTTTCAAGAAGTTTAAGTACATGTAGTCATAAAGTTATGAGTTCAATTTTTCTTTTGTACATGTACATGTAAGTTCGAGTTTAAATTTAAGCTACATGTAACCTGAAATGTAGATTTTCAAGACAATGATGATAAAGTTATATGACATACAGGACTTAGTTTGAGTTGCAAATTTATTGAGTTACTTATATAGCTTATTCTAACAAATATTTAAAAATACAGATTTAATTTTTTTTTCAATTTGATTGACTAGTCGAACGATGGTCATGACAAACGTGATCCTTCCACAGGAAGTAAAAATTGTTAATTTAATTTTAAAAGATAATTAAGATATCAGAAACACTATTATTCTTCTGAAAGTGAAAGTGAAATTCTATTTGATTTTTTGTCATTATCTATTATTATTTCAATACATGAAGAATTAAGCATTATACATGAACATAAAGTCTCACCCTGCTTCATTGATTTTTTATACGACCGCAAAATTTTTGCGATCGTATAATGTTATGGCGATGTCGTCGTTGTCGCCGTTGTCGTCGTCGTTGTCGTCGTCGTCTGGGGACATTTGGTTTCCGTGCGATAACTTAAGTAAATATTGACCAATTGTTATGAAATTTTGATATGATGTTTGTAACCACTAAAGGAAGATTCCTATTGTATTTGGGGTTGGTGGCCCTTACCGTTTTGGAAAAAAGGGCCAAAAGGGGCTAAAACGGGTGTATTGACAAAACTGTTTTAGAATGTTTATTATTCAATAGATTTTGATAATTCTTTTTTTATTGAATTCCTCATTAAATTCTGTCAACAAAATGTGTCAATGGTTTTGATGTATATTGAACCGTTACATTGCTACAGGGGGTCGAAAAGGGGCCACACCCAAAAAAATGACTTTTTTATTTGTGGTCCGATTTTCAAAATCTTTTTTTCATTGGAATCCTTGTGAAAATCCCTGCTTGCATTTTTCAATCAGATTTGCAATATCTCTTACGGTTTTTGAGAAATTAGGGGTCAAAGGGGCCAAAAACACCATTTTTAAAAGTTTGTCAAGGCAAATAATTTTATACCAAAAATTTAGTTGTACTGGGCCAGCCAATTGTTATGAAGTTTTGATATGATGTTTGTAACCACTAGAAGAAGGTTCCTATTGTATTTGGGGTTGGTGGCCCTTACCGTTTTGGAAAAAATGGCCAAAAGGAGCTTAAACGGGTGTATTGACAAAACTGTTGTAGAATGTTTATTATTTTATAGATTTTGAAAATTCTTTTTATATTGAATTCCTCATTAAATTCTGTCAACAAAATGTGTCAATGGTTTTGATGTATATTGAACCGTTACATTGCTACAGGGGGTCAAAAAGGGGCCACACCCCAAAAAATGACTTTTTTATTTGTGGTCCGATTTTCAAAATCTTTTTTTCATTGGAATCCTTGTGAAAATCCCTGCCTGCTTTTATCAATCAGATTTGCAATATCTCTTACGGTTTTTGAGAAATTTGGGGTCAAAGGGGCAAAAAACGCCATTTTTAAAAGTTGGTCAAGGCAAATGGTTTTACACAAGAAATTTAGCTGTAGTGGGCCAGCCAATTGTTATGAAGTTTAAATATGATGATTATATACACTGAAGGAAGCTTTTTATTGCATTTGGGGTTTGTGGTCCTAAACTTTTTTTTTAAAAAGGGCCAAAAGGGGCTAAATTGTGTCAAAAATGTCAACGAATTTAGAAATAAGATTTTTTTTCTATTAAATGTTATTGTAAATATAGATGTGTCAAATATGCATTTTAAAGTCCACTATAGGATGCATGTGTAAAAAAGGCTTTGTAAGTCCACCATGGGCTGCATGTGACCAAAGCAATAGACTATCCATATTGGGCCTCCAATGTACAGGATTCATCTTGTTAATTGATAGTTATATTTGTTGCACTAGTGTCTTATCTTACATGTAATGTAAATTACATGTTTGTAAATGTGAAAAAAAATAGCCATTCATCAAACTAAATTGTATAAAAATCTTTATAATTGAATTGTTTTTATACAACTGCAAAAAATAGCAGACATATTATGGTCATGATGGTATGATGCTGTCATTATCATCATCATCTTTCTTGTTGTCTTCTGTTAACTCTATTTACATTTATGTAATTTTCTTGAAAGTTTTGACTCCTTATCTGACAGCTGTGAAAATTTCATGAACCAATTTTCTGAGTCTCTCTTGACAACATTTGAGACAATTGTCTTAAGGATTGATGCTGATCCTTTCAAAGGGTGGAAAATCTGCAAACTAGAGGTGAGTGAATCATGCTCCTTTCTATCTAATCTATAAATAGCCCTATATGTTTTTATTTGCATTTTAGATAATGGAATGAGAGTTGGAGATGAGTTTCAAGCTAAAGTGCCAGACTATACTCCAGGTAAAAATTTACTGCTTCCATTATTTTTTTCAGATATCATGTAAATTTATTTATTAACACAGACAGTCTATTCTAAACATCGTCATTTAATTATTTGTTAATGAATTTGTATGTGCTTGTATTTTTGCATGGCTTTAAATAAATAATCAAAATTTTATTCTGAAATGATGACATGCTTATTATAAGTATGAATCACCCCTTTACAAAAATTTTTTAGGGCTATGCTTTAATAAGTAAAACTATTTATTATGTGTATTTTAGATGTCAAACCAGAAGGTAGAAATGATGCTATTTTGGTTTGGGCACCAGCATTAGAATTACCAGAAAGTAAAGGTATTTAACATGTTTAATACATGTAATATACATGTATATCTCAATACAATGCCATTCAAGTTTAATATCATGAAAAGTTTTGTGACAAGCAATGTCTATTATTGTATCAATAGAAAATAATGAGATGTGGAATAAGTGTACGCGACACAGCCCACAATTAAGCAGCAATTTAGAAAAACCAAATTGGACAACCCCCAGCAGCCTTCAACAAGGCCATTTGTCACTGCTCGCAGTTCTGCAATTGGCCCATGGTCTAAATGAAATGCACATAATTCAAATCCAGTCTTGAAATAGTCACAGATAGACCCCCTTCTTAATCAAGGAACAGAAAACATCAAAAAGACAAGTACAAACGAAAACTTTGTCAAAGATTCCTGGCTTAGGACAGGCATATATAATATGTGGCGGGGTTAAATTAGTTTTTTGAGCCCAACCTTCCCCCTATCAATATTCCTAGACAAAGCACAAAAACTAAATGCATAATAAAAATCAAATCAATCAAAGTCCAATTCCACTAGAGAGAACCTAAGACAAAAAACAAGAAGAACAAACAAAAGGACGGTAAAGGAACTCTGTATAGAACACTCGCTGCTGACAGCGAGCTGAGAATCATCAATCGACTGATGTAAAAAAATCAAACATATTGATTTTATATCTGACACAACACTTCAAACAATAATGATTTAGTGAAGTGTCATCACACAAAACTGACATGCTTGATTGCTATAATGCTTAAAAATGACAATAGTAAAAACACACTATTTAGCCAATTAAAATTCTATGATAATTACAAAGTCATCAAATAAATTTTTGTATCTCCATTAAATTATACAATTTTTTTTCTCCTACAATGTTCTGAGAGCAATGAATATGATTGTGATCTTGTTATAATAATAATCTTTATTGCAAAATTCAAGTCAGAACAAAAATCAGCTAAATGACAATTTATAACAATAATCTGATCATGATATATCAATAAACATACATGTATATACATGTAGTCTAATTGGTCATCCATGTCATGCATGTGTAGTGAATTTATATGTAGTCTTATTGAACTTCTATTTGTAGTGGATGAATACGTTATTATTGCAAAGGAAAAGCATGGATACAATACTGAACAGGTAATAATGAGTTAAAAGTCAAAAGGTATTTATACATGTTATATGCCCCAAATCATATAGTAGGGCATATAGTGTTTGGGTTTGTTTGTCTCTTTATCCATCTGTACCAAATCGGGTTAACTTACTTTTCTATGAAGAATGTGTAATATCATCATGAATCTTCACTGTTTAGTGCATAAGATGATGAAAATAGGACCTGTTGTGAGGTAGGGCATCATGACTTTGTGAGATGTGCTTGTTTATAACTAAGCTTAGAATTTGTATTAAATCCCACTTAGTAAGCAGCACGTCTTTCTGATTCTTACATCGCAAACTGAATGAGGTTCGGTTTTAAAAAAAATACCTATGTTACATGTTCATACTTTGAGGTGTGATGTTTCAAATTAATAGGTATTTTGAATGAAAATTATTATATTGAATAACTGATATGTTTGTACAGTCATGTACATGCATGCTTATTAACTTTCAGGCTTTGGGTATGCTGTTCTGGCATAAACATAATGTTGACAAGGCTTTATCAGATTTACCAAACTTTACACCATTCCCCGATGAGTGGACAGTGGAAGATAAAGTTTTGTTTGAACAAGCATTTAGTTTCCATGGTAAAAGCTTCCACAGAATCAGACAAATGGTAGGTGACTTTAAATCTGAATTGATACAATTTTATAGGACCTATAATAAAGAATGCTAAGGTTTACCGTAATTGATTTTACATTTGTCAGTCTGTCCATTCATCCACAATGTTTTGTGAATGCAATAACTTCAAAACTATAAGAGTTATATTTCTGGAATGTTACACAGTAATAAGTTCAAAAGTTTCATTTTGGCCCTTCCTGAATGTCAGCATTCTAGTTCAATAGGAATATGTGTACAAAGTGTACTTGTTACCAAATTCTTTTCTGTTATTCATTGGTTTTATTTATCTCGATATCCTAATGTTTTTTTATCTCCATAGCTTAATGTTTTAGATTGAATTGGTAAATATCTTTTAAGTAAGTCTTTTCTAAGTTTAATCATTATCCATGTATTAAATATACCATTTACAATAATTATGTCCCCTTGAACTTTGATGGTCCCATTAAAGCTCATGTATATTCAATTATTTACAGTTGCCAGACAAATCCATAGCCAGTTTAGTCAAGTATTACTATTCATGGAAGAAAACTAGATCAAGAACCAGTCTAATGGACAGACAGGCCAGAAAATTAACGAAAAATGGTGACAGGTAAGAAGACTTACATGTAAGTCAATGCAAATGTTACTAGAGGACTGTATAAAAAAGTGACTTTTACTATATAAAGATTAAATGAAAGAAGCCTGAAAGTACCAATGGGACTGGGTACTTTCAAATATCTAAAACGAAAGGTTATTGTAAAAAAATCACACATTCTAAAAATTAATGTGTTAAAATTATTATTTTCCTTTGTTTATTTCAGTGATGATGAATCTGAAATTGGGAACAAAAACTCTGATAATGAAGAAGCAAAAGAAAATGGGGTATGTAGTACAATTATAGGAATCCTCAAGATAATATGTTACCAGTTCATTGTCTGTATTTTGCTTTAGTCTTGTCCTGTCCTTGAATATAAAGGAAAAAGATTTAGATACATATTTGGGTAAATATGACTCTTTGAACATGCATTTACATTGTGCTAGTTTAATTGGTAATAGTATAAATGGTTTTCTTTTTCAGATTTTTGAGGCATCCTGTTATCTTACACATAGAAAAAATATTAATCTTTATTAACAATGTAAAACATTTTGTGTATTATTCACATTGTGTGGATTTTATTTTCAGAAGCAAGAGAAAGATACTTGTTCAAATTGTGGGATCACTACCTCAACTTTAAATCCCACACCCAAGGGATCTTTGTGCAATTCTTGTTATCAATATTGGAGGTAAGCCTTTCTAAACCATGATGTCATAGGGTTTCATCATTATTATTCATTGGATACTAATTGTTTGGATTTCTGTAGGTGACAGTTAGTCACAGAAATGAATGTCAAACGAGTGTTTTCTTTATACTGATTCCAGTTGTCAAAATGTTCAAACCATGAAATTCAAAACCCATCAAAAAGTCTTTTTGGGGCGAAAACTATGAAAATTATGATTCACTTAAATAATTAAATCCATAGTTGACAAAATTGCAAAACAGTAAATAAAGCTGCCAACATTTAAATTGAATTCAAATATAGATGGCATAGCAGTGGCATGCAAAGAACAAGTGGAAACTAATGTTATTGAAGGACTATGTTGAGTTAAAGATCTTACTACAGTTTATGGCAGATTCAGAATTCAAGTTGTCAGTGTTTCAATAGTCCTTTTGCATTCATTCAATGGTTAGAACATTTATTTTTTGTGAACATCATATCCGGGTACATGTATAAGATGGATGCCACTGAGATGTTGAAATGCTAATTGTTTTGAACATGGACTTTATAGGTATTTAATTAAGATATAATTTTATGATATTGAATAGGAGAACAGGTGTAATGAGGAGTGCAGGACCAAATCGACATGACCACGGCCAGCATAGACATAATCCCATGAAACATAAGAGGAAGCCACCCAGGGGAATGTTCATCATTGCTGATGATCTGTCTCTGTTTACCAATGGACCACCGTCTCAATCTGAAACAGTCCTGAAAAATGCTGAAGCAGAATTAGTGTCCTTAAAACGACAGGTAAATATACTACAAGTATTGTCTATAGTGGACAGTTGTTGTAAATGAGTAAGATTCTTATAAGAATAAGATTAGATGTCATTTAAAATTCTAATATGAATTTTAAAATAAAAATCTTTGATACTAAGGAAAATTGCAGGTATCTGATGGCTGTTAATAATTATTTTTAGATAAGTTAAATGAAGATTAAATGGAAGTTGAAAAAGGCTATTTCAATTAATATATTAACAGCACTACATGTATTACCAATTCACAATTTTCACAAACATTCGAGAAGTGCTTATCAAAATTTCCTTATATATTTTCAGGTTCAGAATCATAAACAAATGATAAGCATGCAGAAACATAAGATGGGTTGTGGGATAGATGAGCTCAGACCACCAGAGGTAAGGTGGTTTACATACTAAAGTTAGTGATGTTGTTATCCATGTGTTTCCTGCGACAGTGAACAAAAACGTAGTTATACAGCTTAGATTTACAATGTATATTAAAGCAGTTACATATACTGGCAACTTGCTTAATTTGGTGGGCACTTATATTTCACTATTTTACAATTTTACTCAAAGGTACATGTATTTAAGTTTGCATTTTCTATTCAGTATTTTACTAATTTCATACAAATTATCTCTTTTTTGTGGGTATTTGATATTGCAAAAGATTCCTGCCTTTGAAATCCCTAAAAATGAATGCCTTGCAAAGCCTTGCAAAAATAAGTATGTTAATACTACATGTAATAATTATCCAGTGGCAGAGACTTTATCAAGTATTCAATATACATGTACATATATAAATGAGGATTGAATCACCAAAGAAAGAAATCTTAATACAGAAATTTAATGAAATTTATATGCAACCCTGTTTCATGTTTGCTTATTGTTTGTGAATATGATGTTTGCTAGATAATGGCCTATTTTAATCAAGGAATGTGTTACAGATGATTTTTTTTCTAGTCAAAGCCTTCATAGATATTTTCTAAAACAACCCCAAAACAATACTTGTAATAAGAGCCACTAAATACCATGTTACAGATATTTATGTAGCATTCGATTCTATTCTATTAACTATTTGTGTATTTAACTAATTTTCAGGGAAACCAGAGAATAAACGCTAGGTGGACTAATGAAGAGCTACTACTAGCAGTTCAAGGTATGAATATATATTTTAAGTTAAACAGGATTGCCAAATACTTTATTAAATAGTCTTTTTTATGGCCCGACCATGTATGTGGATCAGACATATAGTTTTACCCTTGTCCGTCCGTCCGTAACACTTTGGTTAAGTTCTTGGTTAAGGTCCATTACTCGGACACTAGATGTTGGGGGTCAATGATATTTCACCACCAGATGGGTCTTGGGTAGGGCTACACCACCCACTAGAAATTAGGTCACTGTGACCTATATTTTATGCATGAACGACTTCGGTTAAGTTCTTGGTTAAGGTCCATAACTTGGATACTATATGTTGGGGGTCAATGATATTTCACTACTAGATGTGTCTTAGGTAAGGTGACACCACCCACTAGAAATTAGGTCACTGTGACCTATATTTTACGCATAAATGACTTTGGTTAAGTTCTTGGTTAAGGTAAATAGTCTTTTTTATGGCCCGACCATGTATGTGGATCGGACATATAGTTTTACCCTTGTCCGTCCGTAACACTTTGGTTAAGTTCTTGGTTAAGGTCCATATCTCCGATACTACATGTTGATGGTCAATGGTATTTCACCACTAGAGGTATCCTGGGTAGCATGACACCACCCAATAAAAATTAGGTCACTGTGATCTATATTTTATGCATGAACAACTTCGGTTTAGTTCTTGGTTAAGGTCCATAACTTGGATACTAGATGTTGGGGGTCAATGATATTTCACCACTAGATGTGTCTTAGGTAAGGTGACACCACCCACTAGAAATTAAGTCACTGTGACCTATATTTTACGCATGAATGACTTTGGTTAAGTTCTTGGTTAAGGTCCATATCTCAGATACTACATGTTGATGGTCAATGGTATTTCACCACTAGATGTATCTTGGGTAACATGACACCACTCAATAAAAAATAGGTCACTGTGATCTATATTTTATGCATGAACGACTTTGTTTAAGTTCTTGGTTAAGGTCCATAACTTGGATACTAGATGTTGGGGGTCAATGATATTTCATCACTAGATGTGTCTTGGGTAAGGTGACACCATCCACTAGAAATGAGGTCACTGTGACCTATATTTTATGCATGAATGACTTTGGTAAAGTTTTTGGTTAAGGTCCATATCTTAAATACTACATGTTAGGGGTCAATAATATTTCACTACTTGATGAGTCTTGGTAACATGGCACCACCCACCAGAAATAAGGTCACAGCGACCTAAATTTTACACATGAACACTTTTGATCAATTTGTTGGTGAAGGTCCATATCCCAGGTAATACACATTTAGGGTCAATGATATTTCAAGAACGGGAGGGCCATCCTGTGGCTCATAGACACATTTTCTAGTTTTATTTGTCTATTATTTGAACTCATTGCTCACCCGTTTTTGAATCATATATTAAAGTTTCTTTGTAGTTTTGATATAACTTATGTATATTCTTTTATTTATCTCTTTCAGTTATGATAAGCATCACTCTGTTTTGGCAAATGGCATCTTGCCTTCTTCTTACTGTGTATTCTAAATTTATTTTTGTTGGGTACCAATTTTTGTGGTTTGTGATAAAGGATCAGTTCTTGGATTCTTAATTTTGGTTCTGATGTCTCCAACAAAAAGATCAATGTAAAATTTTCTTTTCGTTTGGTATCAAATTTCATGGATGAAGGCCACCTTGGAAAACCATGAAAATTAATACCACACAAGAAATAGTGAAACCACAGTATATAATGGAATATCAGGATTTGCTGAAATTCTATCTTAATGTTTCCATTGGTTAGGTTAAACCTTATTCTTCACCTGTCAGTTATAACAACGGTCAAAATTTGCATGCTATTCACATTTGAGTTGAATATGTGGCATAAAAAAATATGTACCAATTTTTAGCTGGATTTCACAGAGTGAAAAACGGGTTATAAAATGGTAAATGTCAGGTGGCAGGCAGGAGGGAAGAAATTTTCGTAACAGTTTTCTCAGCAACTACTATAGTCCATTTGAGTTTTATAAATCAACGAAAAATGGCTTGTAAATTTACGTCTTGCAAAATATTTTAACTATTTTAGTATGTCATAACTTTTTAATGGCATACGAACTCAGGCATAAAATTTCAAAATTTTTGCATGATCAATAAAAATGTTTTCCATAGATCTTAATAGTAAAAATGGACCAAAAATTCATAGAAATCCATGGGAGTACAACCTAGTGACCAGGAACAGCATTTGCTCTGTATACCTTTAAAAATCCTTTGTGGAACTAATTGGTCATCTAATCTCCTATTGTTAGTCCTTTCAATTATGTTCAGGTGGGCCCAACACCTGGCTGTTCCGTCAGATAAACACACCATTTTAGGTATTATTAAAATTGGTGAAATATTTAGCATTAGACCATATAGAAAACTTTTTTATTTTAGAAGATAACATCTTGGTTTTTGTTATCAGAGTTCGTATACTAATAAAAAGTTTGTTTGTGTTTAAAAAATAAATTTTATTTTAGAGACAAAAAAAATTAAAAGAATTTTTGTTGATTTATAGAACTCAAATGGACTATAATCACAGCCACTTCATATTTGGTATAAAGCATCAGGGTAGGGTCCCATAATGTGGGAATTGATTTCAGGACCGTCGCTCACTTACTTCCTGTTAAACGAAATTTGGCATTTTTGACTTTAACAGATTTTATTGTTTGAAGGTGTAAGAAAATATGGTAAAGATTTCCAGGCCATTGCTGAAGTCATCAATAATAAAACAGAGGCTCATGTCAGAAGTTTCTTCATTAATTTCCGTCGAAGATACAACTTAGATGAGGTGTTGGCAGAATACGAAGCTGAACACGGTACTGAACATTCCATGGATGATGATCTAGATAAAGAGGAGGAAAAGGTTTGTTTAAGGAGATTTGAAATCAAATTGATTTATTATCCAGCTGCAGAATAAAAACTGATTCCAATGTTTCTATGATGAAAAATTGGTTAAAGTATATAGAATGTTTAAGAGTTATGACCAAACCTAGGACTTACAACCTTTAGTAAAATGAGGGCCTGAACATAAAAGAATTTAAGGATCACAAATAAGATTGTCTGCTCTTTATCAGTGGCAATTAAAAATCCACAATGGAAAACAGTAATCACTGCTCACTGTCTTGCAATGGCCTTTGATTAACAATGTTATTCTCATGATTAAATACAATCCTTGAATTATCAATAAGACTTTTTTCTGGACATAAAAATAGACAAAAGAACTTTATTGTAAATGTAAAATTCTCAATTTTAGATGGAAGTTGATGACAAAGAACCAGAAAATGGAGTTCCAAACACAGGGACACCACCTCCTCTTTTAAAACAAGGATCACCTATTAAAGTTCCTAATATATCACAGCATAGGTAAATAAATTTATCTTATACCTTAATTTACTTGATAAACCTAGCAAACAAATTAAACACTTCGAAAAATTTTAAATATATTGTGTTAATAATGAATTCCTTTCACACACAATAAAAATGTCTTGCAATATTAACAAATGATTGAAGATGTAAATTTTGCTTGAAGATTTCAATTCTTATAGCTTATATAATATAATAATAAACTATTCATTTTTGCAGGTTGATGATTTATCCATGAAATAATTTTAGATAATTATTTAACAGGTTGATGCCGAATCAACGAACAATACTTCAACAGCCACCACCTCTTATCAAGCCTAATAATGCCTCATCACCTAAACCTACCATCCCAACGTCGTGAAGGTCTGCAAAATAAAGACTCTGAGAAAGAAATCAACATAGACAAAAACTCTGACAAGCAGAGGAAAATAGACATCAAAATGTCTCACAATGATTTTTCCATGTCCATCTTGAAAGATGAATAAATCTTTGAATAATTTGTATAACATTGTTACTGTCACTACTAATGGTGTTGCATTCTAATATAATTCATAGAACATCATTTATCATTTTCACTTTACATTAACATATAGTTCATTATTTGATGATATTTAATGTTCTTTTTTTCTAGTCCATTTTATTTAGTTTATTTTATGAAAGTTACTAATAAGAAATGTTTGAAACTTTCAATTTTGTGAAAGCATATCTATTTTATCTTGAGAATTGAACCTGTATATGTTTAGTTCCCCTTCATTATACCACCTTCTTGAAAAGTGGGGGTGCATAGTGATAGGGTGTCTGTCTGTCTGTGCATCCGTCTGTCAGTGTGTCCCTCCATTACACATTAGGGTATCCATCTCTTATCCGCAACTCATATTAAACCCCTTGATGGATTTTCATAAAACTTTCACACAATCTTTGTGACATAATGTGCACCTTCTATTTTGAAATTTGATCAGAATGACTTTGGGGGTTTCCTATAGCAAAACATGGACTTAGCTGTTTGTCTACAAGGAGGTACCCATCTCTTATCCTCAACTCCTCCAAGACCCCTTGATGGATTTTTATGAAACTTCCATACACTCCTTTTTACATAATGTAGATATGCACCTCCTATTTTAAATGTCTTCTGATTAATATTTTGGGGCAGGGGTATTTATTTGTTAGCTGCTGCTTACAGTTTTTCTAGTTCTGATTTGTAGTCTTTTGCAATTATCAACAAAATATTTTAAGACATTATCAGATTTTTTTTGTTCTGAAGATCCTACAGGGTTGCCACACATTCTTGAAACCTGAAAAACCCTTGAATTTCATTTGACAGTTCAAGGTCCTTGAAAAGACCTTGAATTTTGAAAAAAAAAATGAAAATAACCTAGAAAAACTCTGGAATTTTATAGTTTCACAATCAAAGGTTCATGATTGAACTGTTTCACAGAAAATTTCATCAGGTTTTAAATTTTGTCAACTATTTTCATCCTTTAAAATGGCTTAAATACCCTTGAAAAGTCATGGAAAAACCCTTGAATTTTGCAACAACAAAATAGTGGCAACCCTGATCCTAATGTGATCAAGGATTATTTTACAAGTTCACCAAGTACCAGCTGAGCTGACTAATAGCATGTGTATGCAAGTTTAATTTCTTAACTTCCTTTGTTGCATGTATTTCAGAAATTTTGTTTACAATATGGAAAAGAAAAATTATAAAGTTGAATTTTGAGAATTTACATCTATTGATTGTTATTAGGTTAAGCTATATTGTGAATTTAGATTTGTACTTGCTATGGAAAATTAATGTATCTGTTTTTTAGTTGCAGATTAGAATCTTTTCTGTGTTCTTGTTACTGTAGCTCTACCTGTTTTGTTTTCTGTTATTTTATTGTGAAAGATACAGTTTGTTGTGTGCATAAAATATATTTATTATGTAAAAATGTAAGCATTGTTCTCCCAGAAAATAAGCATCCTGGTATTTTCAGTTATAACAAAAGGCAAAGCATCTTTTGATTTAAAATTATAGTATCACATTCCTTGTAGATTAGATGATTTTTGGCAGCATTACATTTGAATCAGACAGTATCACATTGCCGGGATGTTATAAGGGCTGTTGGAGAACGGTGCTGTAAGCATTGTATTTCTGTTGATTTTGTGGTAGCTATTTAATGTGTGAAGGTTATTGGTGCTTTTGTTTGTGGTAAATTGTACATTTAAATGTATACCGACATGTACTCTAGTGAATCTCTACTATTTATGTGTATTCTTTTTCTTTTAAATGCAAACAAATTTGAATCCATATTCTAGCTCAAAACACTGTTAAGGATAGCAACTGATTAGAAAGTTTGTTAACATTTAGGTGTGGGTGTGATTATTCCAATTCAGTCATATTATACATGTATTTCTAAGTCATTTTAGTTTCGTACGGTGATTCCTGTAATTAATTTACATTATAGATTTTGTATATTTTATAATTTTCTACAATTTTTTTATGTCGTTTTTCATTTTCAAAAGGTAATATCAATTGAATCTTTATAAAAGATTATTTCAAGTTTGCTCAAAGTTCTGGGTTCTCAATTCAGAAAAAAGGTAACCGAAGTATCACCAAGTTTTTAATATTGATCATCACATGTTAACTGCTGTAAGTGGATGTTACAACCTTTCATTCTGACAGTAAAGATCGAAAAGAGAATATTCTGACCTTGATGAATAATACATTAACTTGGTTATATGAGCTGAATTGTGATTCAAGGGTTGAAGGAAAAGCTAAATGCAAAGTGCTTGTAATATCTACATGAACATGCATTTGAAAAAAAAATATGAAAGATTTCAGTGTGAACAGCTATTTCATTTGTCTCTTCTTTATATCTTTTATTTATCAATTTGTTTTTTCCAAAAGATTTTTTTTCTATAATGAAGCATTGTTAACTTTTTCACAATGGAGTAAATAAAACAATACAAAATATTTGTTTGTAATTTATGTAATCCAAGGGAGATAGGGATAGGATTTTTCAGCCCTTTAGAATGACAGACTAGGGGGTTTACATCCTGATTATTCCTAAGTTTGAAGGAACATTATTGCAGTTCGTTTAATGTTGTCTTTTGTATTGGCTTCTAAGGAACATGAAACACTCGCCTGATTTTTTTTTATCATAAGTTACATTATGTTGAGATAAGTAACCTAAACAACTACCAACAGTAATTTAAGATTTTAGAAGACATAAATCTTTAAGCAAGCAAAAAAAATTCATCTGTAATAGTTTCATTCTAAAGAGCAAAACCATTTAAAATATCATCTTATTAATATTTACCCGAGTTGCCGAAGTTGAAAGCAGGTCTAGCAGGTCACTCAGTCTGCCTGTCTGTCAAATGCACTATAGGGGTGTAATCTGAATCTCAAAAACCAAACACTAGATCTTTCTGAAGTTTTCCTCAGTGGTTACAGATATTTTGAAGATGAGCATCTCCCCTTTTGGAATCATTTTTTTTTTTAGAATTCTAGTTAGAAATAGAGAAATGGAGCTGTCGCAAGCGACAGGTAATCCCCTTGCCTGTAACATTAAAATGCAAGTCAAGGTGACCTTAATCTGAAGTTGACAAGATATGCACCTCAACCAAAACTTTAACCCAAGTCATTCATGGGGAAAATGTAGGTCAAGGTGACCTTTTTTTCTAAAGGATGATGATTACTGTCAAAAATGTACCCTCTGACCTAATATCATCTATTGTAGTTGCCAAGATGTGGACCTTAACCAAAACTATATCCCTAGTCGTTCATTTTGAAAATGTTTGTCAATCTGACCTTATTTTGTTGATGGTTGGTTACTATCCAACATGTGGTACGAGTACACAATTATTGCTCTTGGATTTCGTTGTCCACGAATATAGTTCTATTAAAAGTAGTACCTATGAACAAGTATTGTGTGAGTGTGTGTTCTATTCACTTTTAGAGGTTGATTTGGTCTCAAATTGATGTCACAGTAATGAAGAATTAATGACATCCTTAAAAATCCAAATTCAATTGGGAAAGGTAGCTCTTTATTGCACAATAAGGGGGGAGTTTTGCTTTTCGGAAGCTCTCAGATTTTATCCCCTCTAGGACCCCAGAATTTTCAACTGTCAAAAAGGTATGGTATCTGAGAAAGGAGAATTTGTTGCATTATTTGTTTGCAATTGTGGTAATGAGAAAGCGTATTTAAAATTATTTGGTTTGAGCAGGTGCAATTTTTTAGCTCGCCTGGACCAAAGGTCCATGTGAGCTTTTACTATCACTTGGCGTCCGTCGTCGTCGTCGTCTGTTAACAATTTTTCAAAAATCTTCTCCTCTGAAACTGCTGAACAGAATTCAATGAAACTTGGTATGATTGATATTTAGGGTGTCGTGCACCAAATTTGTGTTTCGATTTTTGATCCGTCAAAAAACATGGCCACCGTTACTAAAAATAGACCAGGGGGGTCAGACTACAGTTTTTGGCTTATAAATCAAAAAGTATAAGAGATAGATGAAATCTGATGCCACGCTGCTGCTTCACCATCAAAAGCTCTACAAAAGTCTCCATTGAGCCGAAGTTGTCATATGACCCCTTATAGGAGTTATGGCCCCTTAAAGGTAAAAAATAGCATTTTTTCATGTTTTTGGCTTCTAAAATGAAAACTATTACAGATAGAGAAAAGCTGTTGCTTGCTTAAATGATCAGCTCATTTAGCTCTACAAAAGTCTTCATAGGGTCAAAGTTGTCAGATGACCCCTTATAGGGGCTACAGCCCCTTAAAGGCGTAAAATAGTGTTTTCGGCCTGTAGAATGAAAACTATTGCAGATAAAGAAAAGCTGTTGCTTGCTTAAAAGATCAGCTCATTAAGCTCTACAAAAGTTTTTATAGGGTCTACGTTGTCAGATGACCCCTTATAGCCTTTTAGGGGTTATAGCCCCTTAAAGGCGTAAAATAGTGTTTTTGGCCTGTAGAATGAAAACTATTGCAGATAAAGAAATGCTGTTGCTTGCTTAAATGATCAACTCATTTAGCTCTACAAAAGTCTTCATAGGGTCAAAGTTGTCAGATGAACCCTTATAAGGGTTACAGCCCCTTAAAGGCGTAAAATAGTGTTTTTGGCCTGTAGAATGAAAACTATTGCAGATAGAGAAAAGCTGTTGCTTGCTTAAATGATCAACTCATTTAGCTCTACAAAAGTCTTCATAGGGTCAAAGTTGTCAGATGAACCCTTATAAGGGTTACAGCCCCTTAAAGGCGTAAAATAGTGTTTTTGGCCTGTAGAATGAAAACTATTGCAGATAGAGAAAAGCTGTCGCTTGCTTAAATGATCAACTCATTTAGCTCTACAAAAGTTTTCATAGGGTCAAAGTTATCAGATGAACCCTTATAAGGGTTACAGCCCCTTAAAGGCGGAAAATAGTGTTTTTGGCCTGTAGAATGAAAACTATTGCACATAGAGAAAAGCTGTTGCTTGCTTAAATGATCAGCTCATTTAGCTCTACAAAAGTTTTTAAAGGGTCATAGTTGTCAGATGACCCCTTATAGCCTTTTAGGGGTTACAGCCCCTTAAAGGCGTAAAATAGTGTTTTTGGCCTGTAGAATGAAAACTATTGCAAATAGAGAAAAGCTGTTGCTTGCTTAAATTATCAACTCATTTAGCTCTACAAAAGTCTTCATAGGGTCAAAGTTGTCAGATGACCCCTTATAGCCTTTTAGGGGTTACAGCCCCTTAAAGGCGTAAAATAGTGTTTTTGGCCTGTAGAATGAAAACTATTGCAAATAGAGAAAAGCTGTTGCTTGCTTAAATGATCAACTCATTTAGCTCTACAAAAGTCTTCATAGGGTCAAAGTTATCAGATGAACCCTTATAAGGGTTACAGCCCCTTAAAGGCTAAAAATAGTGTTTTTGGCCTATAGAATGAAAACTTTTGCACATAGAGAAAAGCTGTTGCTTGCTTAAATGATCAGCTCATTTAGCTCTACAAAAGTCTTCATAGAGTCAAAGTTGTCAGATGACCCCTTATAGGGGTTACAGCCCCTTAAAGGCTAAAAATAGTGTTTTTGGCCTATAGAATGAAAACTATTGCAGATAGAGAAAAGCTGTTGCTTGCTAAAATTTTCAGCTCATTTAGCTCTACAAAAGTTTTTATAGGGTCAACGTTGTCAGATGACTCCTTATAGGGGTTACAGCCCCTTAAAGGCGAAAAATAGTATTTTTGGCCTGTAGAATGAAAACTATTGCAGATAAAGAAAAGCTGTTGCTTGCTTAAAAGATCAGCTCATTAAGCTCTACAAAAGTTTTTATAGGGTCTACGTTGTCAGATGACCCCTTATAGCCTTTTAGGGGTTATAGCCCCTTAAAGGCGTAAAATAGTGTTTTTGGCCTGTAGAATGAAAACTATTGCAGATAAAGAAATGCTGTTGCTTGCTTAAATGATCAACTCATTTAGCTCTACAAAAGTCTTCATAGGGTCAAAGTTGTCAGATGAACCCTTATAAGGGTTACAGCCCCTTAAAGG
Source organism: Arcuatula senhousia (assembly GCA_963971305.1). Classification (NCBI taxonomy): domain Eukaryota; kingdom Metazoa; phylum Mollusca; class Bivalvia; order Mytilida; family Mytilidae; genus Arcuatula; species Arcuatula senhousia. Next base: position 57,253,995 of record OZ020304.1, read on the forward strand.
CGTAAAATAGTGTTTTTGGCCTGTAGAATGAAAACTATTGCAGATAGAGAAAAGCTGTTGCTTGCTTAAATGATCAACTCATTTAGCTCTACAAAAGTCTTCATAGGGTCAAAGTTGTCAGATGAACCCTTATAAGGGTTACAGCCCCTTAAAGGCGTAAAATAGTGTTTTTGGCCTGTAGAATGAAAACTATTGCAGATAGAGAAAAGCTGTCGCTTGCTTAAATGATCAACTCATTTAGCTCTACAAAAGTTTTCATAGGGTCAAAGTTATCAGATGAACCCTTATAAGGGTTACAGCCCCTTAAAGGCGGAAAATAGTGTTTTTGGCCTGTAGAATGAAAACTATTGCACATAGAGAAAAGCTGTTGCTTGCTTAAATGATCAGCTCATTTAGCTCTACAAAAGTTTTTAAAGGGTCATAGTTGTCAGATGACCCCTTATAGCCTTTTAGGGGTTACAGCCCCTTAAAGGCGTAAAATAGTGTTTTTGGCCTGTAGAATGAAAACTATTGCAAATAGAGAAAAGCTGTTGCTTGCTTAAATTATCAACTCATTTAGCTCTACAAAAGTCTTCATAGGGTCAAAGTTGTCAGATGACCCCTTATAGCCTTTTAGGGGTTACAGTCCCTTAAAGGCGTAAAATAGTGTTTTTGGCCTGTAGAATGAAAACTATTGCAAATAGAGAAAAGCTGTTGCTTGCTTAAATGATCAACTCATTTAGCTCTACAAAAGTCTTCATAGGGTCAAAGTTATCAGATGAACCCTTATAAGGGTTACAGCCCCTTAAAGGCTAAAAATAGTGTTTTTGGCCTATAGAATGAAAACTTTTGCACATAGAGAAAAGCTGTTGCTTGCTTAAATGATCAGCTCATTTAGCTCTACAAAAGTCTTCATAGAGTCAAAGTTGTCAGATGACCCCTTATAGGGGTTACAGCCCCTTAAAGGCTAAAAATAGTGTTTTTGGCCTATAGAATGAAAACTATTGCAGATAGAGAAAAGCTGTTGCTTGCTAAAATTTTCAGCTCATTTAGCTCTACAAAAGTTTTTATAGGGTCAACGTTGTCAGATGACTCCTTATAGGGGTTACAGCCCCTTAAAGGCGAAAAATAGTATTTTTGGCCTGTAGAATGAAAACTATTGCAGATAGAGAAAAGCTGTTGCTTGCTTAAATGATCAACTCATTTAGCTCTACAAAAGGGTTCATAGGGTCAAAGTTATCAGATGAACCCTTATAAGGGTTACAGCCCCTTAAAGGCTAAAAATAGTGTTTTTGGCCTATAGAATGAAAACTATTGCAGATAGAGAAAAGCTGTTGCTTACTTAAATGTTCAGCTCATTTAGGTCAACAAAAGCATTCATAGGGTTGAAGTTTTCAGATGACCCCTTTTAGGGATTACAGCCCCTGAATTAACATGTTTTCATGTTTTGGGGGTTTATAATAAAAACCATAGCAGAAAAAGAAAATTGGTTGCTTGCTTTAATGTTCAGTTCATTAAGCTCTCAACAAAGGTCTCTAGAGTCAGAGTTGTCAGACGGCCCTTAAAATAACTTGTTACACATTTTGGCCTACAGAATTAAAACTATTGCTGAAAGAGAAAAAGCTGTTGCTTTTTTAAATGTTCAGCTTATTTAGTTTTACAAAGTTCTTAAGGGGGCTCGAGGGTCTAAATTTGAAATGATAGATTTTTCTGTAATTTGGCACATTTATAGTCCTTTGTGTAAAGAAAAAAAATATGCAATAAAAAATGGGGGTCACCGTTAATTTAAGCCCGCTATTAAGGTTCTCAAAATAGGCTATTTCTTATCTTTTTATATAGATTATATAGGAAAAATGATAATTTAAAAGCTTAAAATTGACATAGAAAAAATTCTAAACAACAGAATTTCTTGAAATTTGCAAAGAAGTTTTGTTTTTATGCATTCTTCAAATTGAATCAATAAAAAATGGGGGTCACCGTGCAAATAAAAAAATAAAATTAAAAAAACTGTTTGAATTTTGCATTTTTCACACAAAATATAAAGAACATGAGGATTTCAATGTAAAACATGGCATAAAGAAAGAACTGAACAATATAATTTCTTCAAATTTTCATGGAAGCTGTATTGTTTAATGAAATCAGTGACGATGTTACAGACATTGGAAGGATTTACCGATACAATACCGCTGCGCAAAAAAGATGCAAAAATTTAGACCCGCGAGCCTCCTTAATAGGGTTGACATCAAGACTAGGTGAGCGATTCAGGCTCCTGGGAGCCTCTTGTTTAAATTGAAATTTTCTTTTATTGAACAAAGAGGGAAAATTAAATGTGTTCTCTGTCCATGTAACCACTGACCCAATTATATTTCTCTATTACTTGCAGCTAGCTGAGATATTGACCTTGACCAACCTGAGTATTTCATGCAGAAAATTTAGGTCAAGGTGACTTTGTTTTGGTACAGATGCTGACTACCATCAAAGATGTACCCACTGACCCGATATCATCTCTCTATCACTTTTAGTTGTTGAGATATGGAATTTTGGTCCTAAAGCAAAATCTTTAACCTGAATCATTTATGCGGAAAATGTAGTCAAGGTCACTTAATTTTGTTACTGGCGCTGACTACCATCAGAGATGTACCCAATGACCAAATATCATCCCTCTATGATGTTAAGTCCCTAAGTTGTTGACAAAAATAAAACCATAATGTACAAATATATGAATCAAACGCTATATCCCCTACCTAACTCTGTTGGGCTCTGGGACAATAATGGACCAAAAAGGTTACTTTTTTCTTTGTTCTTACAATAATTTTGTTGTGGTTGACCAAATGGAATAAAACTTGTCAGTAAGGTTATTAACATAAAGAGAGCAGATAGTCCAACAAGGTGTTATGTGATAACTTTTAACACAATAAACTTCACAAGCTGAACATTACAGTGTTTCATTTATTTGCAATATATGTAATTCTATAAGGAATACTCCTGTTCACAAAACAGGAAATACCAAACCAACCTCCCAGTTTTCAAATCATTCTCGCATATGGTTTCTTAGGAAAGCTACACACAATTTTTTTATATTAGCTCAGTCCCAAGTCAGAAGATTGCAAAGGACATACACTAACTTTACAAATAATTCTCATGTACTCTTTCTCAAAAAAGCTTGGAAACAATTTCATACAAACAGAAGACATGAGTAAAAACTTAATTTTCTTGACTAAAGTATGTCATGCCTACTGACACATTCGGAAATATAAAGTCCATATTTCTAAATTTTAATCATTTATAAACTCACCAAAAAATTAAAGTTGCTCAATTAAAAACCAACGATCAAGTTTGAAAGATAAGGATGCAGTTGTAACATTCTAGATCTGACATAACAACATATCGAGTTTCATTAACCAAGAACTCATAGTCAACCGTGGACGTTTAGCTCTTGAGATATGAAGATGCTCATAAAACCTTAATATTGCTATTACATGTATTGTGACGTCAAATCACTCAACCGGGTAATCAAGGTCAAGGTCAAAAGATGTCAGATTGATGGTGTGGTTTTTTTGACTACCTGGCAACCTGGGTTCCTGACAATAATAAAAGTCTTATACATATCAAATGTCATATTTGTACCAGAGACTATAAATAAATGCTTTTATTTTATTTTTTTTTGGATAAACTTCATGCAAGAGAACACAGATTACCTAATACATTCACTAATTATCCATGTAAATGCATCTTTTTCTTTCCCTTAAAATTCAAATAAAGGTATACAAATTCTTATAATTATTTAATATTTTAAACAATAATACACAACAGAATGTAGACAAAATGTTTTAGATAGGTTTGTAGTCCAACTTGGACTCTAACTTTTTATTGTCAGCCACTTTTCTAACTGCTTTCATGAAATCTTCCTCTATAACATAATCTCTCTCTGCTCTGATGGCAAACATTCCTGAAATGATAGAAAATCATATGTTAAATCAAGCAATTTTATATTTATTCTTTTATCAAATCAAGTAAATAGCTTTCATAAATATGAACTCAATAAGCTTGGAATGCCTTCTGCTCCATCCCCTCACCCTTTCTTTACCAAATGTAATGATTAAATGGTCGGTTAAAATTAACTCCAGTAAATTATTTTAGAAAATAAAGATAGATTTTGCCTTGTTCAGGTCACCTGAATACCAGTCCACAGAGTCCATTTTTTTCTTTTAATGACCACAAAAGCAGTAACCAATTAAATTGTGTGTATCTGTATCTTAGCCTGTATGAAGTTGTTATGCAACATATAAGTTTTTTAAGGTCATACAATTTTTTTAATGATTCTCAATTTAATTACCATTCTTTCTTAATTAGATTAACTGAACACTTTTCCTTTTATCTAATTTTTACCTGCTTCTGTACAAACATTTCTAAGATCAGCTCCATTAAAATCGTCTGATAATTTAACCACTGCCTCCCAATCTGTAACAGATCAATAGTTTCTAATAAAATTCTATTTCTTTTTCATGCTAAAACATCTGACAATTTTTTAATCTCCAATGTAGTGGTTTCAAATTATCGGTAAGTAGATCCCCCTTTTTTTTCGACAGCTATACAAGAACATTTTATTTTTTCATTTCATATACTAGTAGATTTTAGTCAAATTAAACTTTCCTAATTTGATTTTTTTTTAAAATGTAGGGGAAGTGATATGGTTATCCTCTCAACATGTTTAACATTCAATGCAAAATTATGATAATTTGTCAATTTTATCACTAGATTCTCATGCTTCATTTGACCTTTAAACTTTTGACTCATGCATCTCTGATGAGCCTTCAATACATTAAAGTCAGAAACATTGTTTAAAACTATTTATTAACAAGTTGTAATTTCATTTACGTAGAAGTTATCCTTACGCTATCCATGTAGATCTTCAAATAGAATTTATTTTAATACTTCAATATTTTTTCTGTATCAAATACTAAATAAATAAGTCAATGAATGTATACTGTATACCATATCACAATATATAGACCAAGTTTCCTAAAAATGAAAGGGTCAGCTAATAACTAAACAACATACCTATTTCTCCGTGCTTTGCTATAGGCTGTGCATGAATTTTTAAAATTTCTAATCTTGACTGTTCATTAGGTAAAGAGATTTCTGTAAAATAATATGGATATGGTTTAAGCAACTATTGATACAATGATAATAAACTCAATTCAAAACTTACAAAATAACGAGGTATACAGCTCAGATATAAACTGTACAGTAAAATCTGTCTCAACTGAATTTTTCAGGATATAAGAATGTGGTTGGTTTGGACTAGTGTTTGCATTATACAAGTTAAATATACAAAAGTGAAGATGAAACTTGAAACCAGTTTGATGTTGACAGGAATTCAGTTTATTCATGGTATGGTTAAGGCAGGTTTCACTATATTTATCTTTTCTGAAATAAAAGCTTTCAATTTTATATTCAAGCAATGATGCCTACCAATTTTTCTGTCAAGTCTACCAGGTCGTAACAATGCAGGATCTAGTGTATCAGGTCTGTTGGTTGCCATAATCATTTTTACTTGACCAAGAGCATCAAAACCATCCATTTGGTTTAACAGCTAAAAAAACATAAAATTTGAATTATATACAATCATTGATAGACATTTATGTCCAAAACCAGATGAAATGGTAAAATAAAAATGCTGAATATGTAAAATTTCTAAATTATTTTATGGCTAAGGACACTCTAAATCAATTCCTCATTTGTCCTACATTTTTGGCAAAAGCAAAGATAGAGCAAAATTTTTATTTTTTATTTTTCCCAAAATTATCAATTTCAAAGGAGAGAGGATTTTCACCAAGCAAGCTGTAACTTTTTTTTAAATCAAAAAGAAAAATAATCAACAACTTAAATCAAGCAAGCCGTAAAATTTCTTTTCAGATTATATATATATATTTATTACATAGATGCATATGAAATACCGATTTTTCCCAGTGAAATAAAAGCTGGTAAATTCATTGTGAAATAACAAAAATATTTTCACTCTTGCGTCCTTTCCGGTCAAACTCAATTATGACGTCGTGAATTGTATTGCGTTGTCGGCATGACTCCTGCGGCATAAATTCATACGCCATTCAAGTAAATTTATTAAAAACTATTAAATAGCGGCATTTTATCTATATACTAAATACGATAATCAATTAGGTCTCATGAATAACCAAAATATGATCACTCGTGCGCGGAACAAGTTCTGCGCACTCTTATAAATCTGTGTGCGTTCACCGACTTGTGATCATATTTTGGTTATTCACTCGACCCAATTAATTATCCTATAAATCATGCATTTTTCTACCTAACATTTATCACACATGTTTTGATGTTTAATGACTGAAACGACTGACAATTTGTAGTCTAACTTCATGAAAACTGCAAAATTCATGAGAAATAGACATGATCTTTGTTCCCAATGGATTTTTAATTTTCATAAACTTTTCTAACCGAAAATTTAAGAGGCAGAGATTCTGACAAAGGAGGAATCAATTTGGAGTGGCCTTGTACTATATTTTTCTTTTCTGATATTGAAGTTAATTACAGATCTGTTTACCCTGTTTTATGCATATCAGTAAGTTTCTCAGTATTTATCCAACTTTGTCAGTAAAATGGCCATTTAATGCGAGTATTTTTAAAACTTTTTCAGTAATTTAACTTGGAATGCCAGAAAGCTGACAGAACCTGCCTTTGAGTAGTCTTTATTTTTAAAAAATCTTGCAGACAATCTAAGGATCCAGTATTGAGTCAGGAACGTTCCTGATTGAATGAAACTTTTCGTTTTGACATTTCTGTCAATACCATACTGTTTTGATCTTGATTTTTTAAAAACTTTTACAATTTCATAGCTTTAAATTAAGTGCTAAACTGATCCGGCTCAGTGGTTAATAATTTTCTAGATTTTATCTAACAAAACAAATTTTTACATACAGTTCGTTTCAAACCGTAAAATCCCCATGTACAACTGTAAAGCCTATTTTTTCACGTTAATTGTTAAAAATACGATGAAAACGTAAAAGTAAACACGTTTGTAATTATAATGCTATTGAAGTTTCAGGTGCACTTTTTTACTGCTTGTTAATGCTACATTTAATTTGAAATACCTCCATAAGAGTTCTTTGAATTTCTCTGTCAGCTGATGTACCTTCAGAAAATCTTCTTCCACCTATATTTATAAGAGAAAAATAAAACTTATATCATTTATTACAAAAGAACTAGGAAGAACTGATATAAATTCAATAGTTTTCTGCTAAGTAAATAGAACAATAAACATGTATGCTTTAAGATCATTCAATAATGTAGCTGAGAATGTAAGTGATAATGTAGCTGAACATTCATGAAAAAAAATCAATCAAAGAACATTAAATAGTTTGTATTCGATAAAATATTACATACCTATAGCATCTATTTCATCCATAAATATAATACATGGCTCGTGGTCTCTGGCAAATGCAAACATCTCTCTGATCAATCTGGCACTCTCACCAATATATTTATCTACAATAGCACTAGAGACAACCTATAAATTAAGAAAATTACAAGTTGTACATCATATTACTCAAGACATTTAAAAAGATTGAAATGAGTAAGTGGAAGAACATTCTATGTTTCAAGTTTTATATTATTAATATTGAAAGAATATTATTATATTTTAATGTATAGCCCAAGTTCTCAACACAAAAAAGAAAAACATAGTTGTCAGTATTTAACATGTCTTAGCAGAGTCCTCTTAACCTGTCTTGCTAAAAATGTTCATATTTCAAGATAGCAATTGTGATTGTCTTTTAGATTACTTAGGGCAATTTAATGTTTTAATCTGGTTGTTATTACAAAGACAACAGAAAATGATTGTAGTTACGTCTTAACTTTTTATGAGCTCACTTAACAGTATCAAAGTGCATTTCTGCAAAATGAATAAATTGGTTGTATGGTGTGCAATATAACTAATACAAACCTTAAGAAAATTGGCATCTAATTGACTGGCTACAGCTCTAGCTAATAAAGTCTTCCCTGTGCCTGGGGGTCCATACAATAAACAGCCTTTAGGAGGGGTAATACCAACACGTTGAAACAGCTCAGGATTCATCAATGGCAGTTCTATCACCTTAAGTCAGAGTTTTTCAAAATATCACTGTATCATAATTACCAGTTCATAACACAACTGCTTTTACATGGTACAAGTTTGTCATTTTTGTATGGATCTTTGTCAACAAATCCTTTATCAAAATTTTAGCTTGGAAAGGGAGTAAATCATTTAAAGATTATGAAAACAAATGTTTCAAAAAGTTATTAATGAAGACATTTATTACTTCAAACATCTTAAAATCTTTGAACACAACTAAAACAAACCTCTCTAAGTTCTCTGATTTGTTCACCTAAACCACCGATCTGGTTATAGCTGACATCACCAGGATCTTCTACAGACATGTTATAAACCAAGGGATCAACTTCTCTTGGTAGGTACCTGGAATGCATTAAAATTGTTTATTGCTAGTTCTATAAAAACAATTAATATGAAATAGGCATTGCCTAACTGCGAGCACAGCATAATTCTGATAATTAAAAGTTGACAAATATTTTTTTTGAATTCGTGTAAAAAAAAAACCCCTCCACATCATGACATGACAACGTGAAACAGAACAGATGGGTCCTCTTTTAGCTCATATGACAGAGTTCCACGGCTCAGTTGAGGAATAAAATCTTTTAGAAGTCAAAATATCACATCTAAAGAACTCCATTCCCGCAAAGACGTTGACACTTTTGTTACTGAAATATTTGTTGTTAACTTTTGGTAAATTTCTGAGTAACAGGAATGAAATATTTGGATTGATTTATTTTGAACTGAATACATATTGTGTTAACGTGTTTAAAGTGCCATATTGTAAACATTTTTTTATGAACGAATAAAAAAAGATTTGATTTCGAATTGATGCAGTGAAATAAAATCTGAAATCATAATTATTTTTATTTTGGTTCATTTTCTAGAACATTCAATTTTAGACCAGCTGCTTGGGTTAATTGAACGTAAAATAGAAAAGTTAGAAAAAATCTATTAAAATTAGGTTACTACAAAAAATGAAGCACTCATCGTCATCAGAATATTTTTTTTCTTGTACTCTATTACATAGATAATTTTTGGAATGCGACAAGCAAAATGGGTAATTATTTTAACATTCACTGCAGTCCTGTATTCCTTTGAGAAGCATATCCGGACGAAAAAAAATTAATATCAGCATTAAGCAATGTTTTTATGGGAACTTGCCGTAGAGCTCTCCGCTGTCGCAGGCACTTCATGCCCTCAGCGTGCTGTGCTCGCTATTGTACATAGATTCTATTTTGCCAATGTAAAACTGCTGGTACAAATTTCGATTGAACTGCATTGGTTTTGTCTATTCATTATTAAGGTTACAAATCTAATCATTTTTACTTTTAGTAAGATTTTTGCTTAGCAGATTTTTTCTGATATGAATTCAAGTTGTGTTATTGGAAGTAAAATTTTTGAATGATAATAATAAAAAACTTTTGAAGTAGCACCTTTTATAATTTACATGTTCAAATACTCTTTATAACAAGAATGTGTCCAAAAGACATAATGCCCCATATCACAACATTTGGGATGGATGGACCCGAACACTAAAAGCCCTTACTTTCGTAGATAGGGCATTAAAGTTTTACTATATTTGATTTATGTTCTTTAATTGTAGAACCCTCGTAACTGTGAATGTTGTCATATCTAAAGCCACTCTAGTCCCAGGTTTAAGTTAAGACTTATCTCTAGTGGTATAAACCTCATGACTGTGAATGTAGTCATATCTAAAGCCGCTCTAGTCCCAGGTTTAAGTTAAGACTTATCTCTAGTGGTATAAACCTCATGACTGTGAATGTAGTCATATCTAAAGCCGCTCTAGTCCCAGGTTTAAGTTAAGACTTATCTCTAGTGGAACAAACCTTATGACTGTTATTGTTGTTATATCTAATGCCCTTTTAGTCCAAGGTTTAAGTTAAGACTTATCTCTAGTGGCTCAAACCTTATGACTGTCTAAAGCCACTCTAGTCCTAGGTTTAAGTTTAGACTTATCTCTAGTGGTACAAACCTCATGACTGTTAATGTGGTCATATCTAAAGCAACTCTAGTCCCAGGTTTAAGTTTAGATTTATCTCTAGTGGCTCAAACCTTATGACTGTTAATTTTGTCATATCTAAAGCGGCTCTAGTCCCAGGTTTAAGTTTGGACTTATCTCTAGTGGTACAAACCTCATAACTGTTAATGTGGTCATATCTAAAGCAACTCTAGTCCCAGGTTTAAGTTTAGATTTATCTCTAGTGGCTCAAACCTTATGACTGTTAATTTTGTCATATCTAAAGCAACTCTAGTCCCAGGTTTAAGTTAAGACTTATCTCTAGTGGTACAAACCTCATGACTGTTAATGTGGTCATATCTAAAGCGGCTCTAGTCCCAGATTTAAGTTTAGATTTATCTCTAGCGGTACAAACCTCATAACTGTTAATGTGTTCATATCTAAAGCCACTCTAGTCCCAGGTTTAAGTTTAGATTTATCTCTAGTGGCTCAAACCTCATGACTGTTAATGTGGTCATATCTAAAGCGGCTCTAGTCCCAGGTTTAAGTTTGGACTTATCTCTAGTGGTACAAACCTCATAACTGTTAATGTGGTCATATCTAAAGCCACTCTAGTCCCAGGTTTAAGTTTGGAATTATCTCTAGTGGTACAAACCTCATAACTGTTAATGTGGTCATATCTAAAGCCACTCTAGTCCCAGATTTAAGTTTAGATTTATCCAACTGTCTCCTACAGCCAACTACGTATCTTGGTCCATTTGTTGCTTTTACTATGACTATAATACAAGACAAAATGCATGATAAAAGCAGACAAGATAAGCTATAATAATTCAAATTTAGTACAACTTCAGTTTTGATCTCAATGACTCAAACATAAATGATACAAGAATGTTCATTTCATTTATTTAAGAGTATAAAAGATTCCTAAGTGCAAGTTAAACTGTCTGCTAACTTTTATTCAGCTGTTCGACATTTTTTACTGTTATTATCTAGCATAACAAGTTTTAGTCAGATGCCTGGTATTTTTGTGAACAAGTTTCTTGGTACCGGGGGGTATCTGTATCATAGTTGTATTGTAATATCGAAAGTTTAATCCCCTTTAGCTGTAGCCAAATTACTTAGGTTCAATACTAATATAGAATAAAATATACAACAATATAAAACTATGGTACATACATTTCTCTTCTGTTAGCTGTTTTAAAACTTCACCAACAATCTAAAATAAATAACAATAATTATTTTTTTGCATGTATATTCAATTATACATGTAAACTGCAATACATACTTTTTAAAACTTCATTTGAACAAAAAATAACATTAAAAGTTTTAATCTCTTATTAAAACCAGCTTGATTGTCACTGAAAGACAGATATATACAGTATATTAATGCTTATTCATATTTTTGAGGCCAACACACTTTAATAATTAAATGTTGAGCTTGACAGAAGTTTAATAATGTTTAACAATGCATTATATTCATGTAAATATCTGTTTCAAATAAAGTTATATAAACAAAACATTCTTCAATCCTAAGGTGGACATGCTGTAAAACTGTTACTATACCTAAACATTTAAAGTCACAAACCTGGCCAACACTCTGTAAAGCTTTAAGATCATTTTCTGATTTGTCATACTGTTTATTCAATTCCTTAGCATTTTCTCTCACTGAAAAAAAAATGCATTTCATAAGATTAAGAATAATTTTAAAAAAAACATAGTAAAATCACTGTGAAAAGTTAACACTTTCTTTTGGTTCAACCTTTTTTTACTTATTCACTTAGATGTGTCATGATGTCTTGTGCCAGAATCAATGTTTCGCAAAACATTTTTCCCATTGAATATTGATTGGAACTTGGCAGACAATAAAATTATGTGTAAATGACTAAAATAAAATAACGTACAGAATATTAATTTGTATGTTTCCCTCCACCTGATCCTAAGATCGCAATGGAAGAGGGAGGTTTGGCGCCATAAAACCTGGTTTAACCCACCATTTCGTTTGAAATGCCCAGGGGTGGAAAAATCCATAAGTCCGACGCCCGGGGCAGTGCAATTGTAGCTGCGGGCATGCTTTTTGCTCCAGAAAAAAGTCCGTCGGGCCTCTCTATCAAGATAAAAAAAAAATTCTATAATTTTATTTTACTTCTGGATTGATAGTTTTACTTTAATTTTGTGTTAGTTTTAGCCTAACAACATCAAAAAAGTTACTTCCTGGTTCAGATAAATATGCAAATTTAAATCCGAATCATTTTGGCGTTTGACAATTACCGGTTTTGTGTTCTGATTCAAGCGCTTAGTTGAAATTGAATGTTGTATTATGAAATTGAAAGTTGTGTTATGAAATTCAATAGATTAGTTGATAGATAAAGTTGGTTTTCGATTTCAAGATACATGTAACTTTACTTCAAGATCAGAACAAAACAAAAGAAAGGTCGATTGACAACCATTGTGAATCTAAAAATAAAATTTCACTGTGGAAAAAAAACGAGACAAGTCAGAACTTTCCAGTATTAATCATCATGAAATAAAAGGTTACCATGGGGTGACAAGAAGAAATAGTGAGAATTGTCACCATTTACCTCACAAACAAGATGCCTTGACTGAGAAAGAAAAAAATAAGGACTGGTGGTTTAAAATTAATGAGTGGTACACTAACATATTATGATGCTAGAAACATTGGTTCAAGAAGTCCCATGCCCTATATATGCCATGCCCAACCTTCCACTTAATTTTCATCATCCCCAAATGACTAAAATCTACTAACTATCAACCAATAATAAGTATTTTTAACATTTTGATTACACTGTTTTATTACAGATTATATTGTGCCTATATATATAATAACAACACTGTCAAATATAAAAAAAAAACATTCCACTAAATTTTAGGCCAAAATTTTATGTGCACATATTCTTGTCATACTTACCAGTAAGAAATATCTTACTAACAATTGGGCTTTGAATGACAACAGCAGGGCTTGGTCATTAGAAATCCTAAAAAGCCCTGGGCTTGACCTTAAGGAGAAAATTTTTCCACCCCTGATGCCTGTACAAAGTCAGGACCATTGCAATCCACCAATCTCCGGTATGACTGATTCGTTTTTGCCATTTTCTCTGGACTATGAGATTGATCATTCAATTTCAGTAGTTTTGTTATTACCTTTATCTAATTAAATGAGATTTTAATGAAATTGTAGTATTTTGTTTTTTTTATTTTTCTAATCCTAAACTTTGTTAAGAAGTCTTGCTTTAAAGCACTAGGATGAGGATCAATAGAGTCAGTCATTTGAAAGTAAAAGAAAAAGGTAAGATATTTTTTATATGTCAGTGAATACACATCAGTGATTTGTTCACAGCCAAACAATTAAAACAAGTACCGTATTTTGCTGTGTATAGTGCGCATTTATGTACAATGCGCACCCCCTTTTCATTATGAAAATCTGGGGGGAAAAACGAAGTTTTGTGTAAAATGCGCGATCATTTTCTATGACAAGGAACCCTCAAAATTTGTTTCTTTTTTCAGGTAGAAAGACTACAGATGAAGATTTTTTTAATGAAAATAAAATTGTTTTGTAATTATTGTGAAAATAAAAATAAACTGTTATACTATTTGTGTATTTTATTATGACAGTGATATCGTAAATCCCGGTAATGGTCCCCCTTTTCAATCAACAAACAACAAGTGTTAAACCAAGCTCACATCTTTTAATGAAAACAATAAAGGTGTCAAAACAGTGATGATCAACAAATTACTATTCAAACAATCCTGAAGTATTACAGCTGAATGGCTTTAATTGTTAATTGTCCAAGCCTGTTTACAAAAGATCGATGTTTTGTGCAAATTGGCCTTAGGTGTCAAAACAAATAATTACCGGTAAATCTAAATTATCTCCAGCTTGGGATGAGTATTTATTCATAAAACAATAAGAAAATGGCTATTTGTTGCTCAAAAAATTACATAAAAGAAAATACACAATCATGTAAACAAACCATTTTTAGAATTATTTAAATGAGGTTACTGAGGGGAATACACATTACTGATCCAGAAAGGAAACAAGTAAAGGAAGAATGATCAAATAAAATCAAATCATATTTTATAATTCTTATTTCGAATAAAGAAATTGGATAGAAGTATTTTTTAAGAGTACAAATATTTTACCAAACTAACATTAAACCAAAATGGCGGTCGATATGAAAATGAAATTAATAAACAAACACATGAAGACACTGGAATTAAGTTTTTATTTGATAAAAAACATGATAAATTTTATTTAGAGATACTAATAATGAACAGGATTCAATAGAAATCATGTGAGTTATGATTCTTGTGTTCAATCATGGATGAATCTTGTGTCCAAAGTCTGACAAACATCGATCTTTTGCCGTTGCCGATGTTCATGAAAATGTATGAAAATCTCATATAGGGATGTATTGTGCGCACCCCTATGCTAGAATCTGGAAATTATTGTAAAAAACTGCGCACTATACACGGCAAAATACGGTAATACTGTGAGCGAGCTCACAAAAGGATACCCCCTGCTTCATATTGGACCCTGTACTGTAAAAAAAATTTTCAAGTCCAGTTATCTCCCCTCGATGATAACCGAGTTCTTCATGCACATCTACATATGAGGTACTTCCTTCCTGTAAAGTTTCATCAAAATCCTCCATACAGTTTAGGAGGAGTTGGGCTTAAGAGGTCTCCTGTTGAATAATGTATTTAAAAAGTCTAAGTCCAATTACCTCCCCTGAATGATGTCAGAGTGCAATGAAAATTCTTCATGCACATCTACATATGATGTACTTCCTTCATATCAAGTTTCAGGAAAATCCTTCAAGGGGTTTAGGAAGAGAAGCACTTACGAGTTATGTGGACAGACGGACAGACAGACAGGGTGTTTCCTATATACCCCCCAAACTTTGTTTGCAGGGGGTATTATAAGTTATTATTCTGAAGAGCTTTTTACCAATAACAATATAAACGATTGTTTGGCTAATATATCCACTTGCACAGTTGCCAGCCTTGTGTGGGAGGGAAGCCTGATATTCCAAGTTGGTGTACATATCTACCTATGATTTAAGCCAAAGGCATGCAGACCAGTCAAGTGTCACGCAACTCATGTGAGACTCATGCATCCATTTGGCAATTTGGCGGCAAATTTCTTTATCTTTTAATTTTTTCCTTCGATTTTTCAATTTTTCGTAGAAACATGCACATGCAGCTCATAAAAACTTGACAGCCCTGGCCCTGGGCATGATAGGTCCAGTTTCAATCTTTACTCTTAAAAACTGTCACAAAATAAGACCAAAGGGTCTGGTCTTCAACAACTTGTCACAAAAAACATTTGAAATACATTTTAAGGCTTTAAAGACGACTTCTTTCTCATATTAACAATAATGACAAAGCAAATTTCGATTTTTTAACTGTGTGAATAATGTCCTTTTCGAGAAGATTAACGGTCGATAACAAACACGACTTTGCTTTCTACATGGACCTTACTTTCTTTTAGTCTTGCTTCGAGTTCTTTGTGTTCAAGAAGCTTCTTCCTGTAGTCAGCAAGTGCCTTTTCTCGAACACTATCTGTTGTTGCCATTTTCGGGTTTTTTTTCAACCGGCGGAAGTTTTCTCTAAGGGAGGTAATTCCAAATGATTGGCTAAATTAGGTATCCAACCTTGCCTCAGTCCTAGAAAACAAATTATTTTCTTATTTTCGTCGATTTTCAAGGTGTTTTTTTTCTTAAGTGGCAATTCAACCATTAGCACAGGCGCTTGTGTATAGTCAAATATTGCTCGCTAGGCAATGGCCATCCCACTGAAGGTCTATCTTAACTGGGTAGCACGAATTATAAAAAAAAAGAAAACAGAAATGGGTCATAGACAGTAATGGCCGGATTTCGTTAAACGATAAAAGATGAGCAGCTGACCTGAAATGAACCTCATGCTGATCCTGCATACCAAATATCAGAAGACCTGTGATACATAGTTGCTGAGAAAACTGTTTCTACTTTTGATTTAAATGCTACTGATGAGAGGTTACTCCTTCAAGTTGAAATATCGATATATAGCATATCCAAATTAACCGTTTATACCCGCATTTTGGTATTTGTAAATTTGAAACCACTGGGAGATAACCGCTGCTGGTGGACCAGAGGTCCCCGAGGGTAATCACAAGCCTGGTCGTCAGACTTGTCTGACACGATTTAGCATAAAATTTCTAATATTTTTGTTGCTGAAATTTCCGATTTTTAAATTCAAAATTGTTTAAAACACCAGGTTTCTTTCCTTGTAATGCACATGGTCGATATCCTCGGTGCTGGATTTGGCTTCCTTGTTCGAACGTTTTGGTTTTGAGTACTTTTCGTTTTCAACAGTTTTGGAATTTGACCTTCCAATGTTTTGATTTAAATGCTACTGATGAGAGGTTACTCCTTGAAATATCGATATATAGCATATCCAAATTAACCGTTTATACCCGCATTTTGGTATTTGTAAATTTGAAACCACTGGGAGATAACCGTTGCTGGTGGACCAGAGGTCCCCGAGGGTAATCACAAGCCTGGTCGTCAGTCTTGTCTGACACGATTTACCATAAAATTTCTAATATTTTTGTTGCTGAAATTTCCGATTTTTAAATTCAAAATTGTTTAAAACACTAGGTTTCTTTCCTTGTAATGCACATGGTCGATATCCTCGGTGCTGGATTTGGCTTCCTTGTTCGAACGTTTTGGTTTTGAGTACTTTTCGTTTTCAACAGTTTTGGAATTTGACCTTCCAATGTTTTGATTTAAATGCTACTGATGAGAGGTTACTCCTTGAAATATCGATATATAGCATATCCAAATTAACCGTTTATACCCGCATTTTGGTATTTGTAAATTTGACCATTATTGTAAAATCTTAATTTTTAAATTTGAAAAGTAACTAAAATATATTTTCAGATTTATATCTCGGTGTGTGGTCAGCTTTGAATGAAAATAATTTTTGCTAATGTTTTTTTCATGTTTTTTTATTCATTTCTTTCGTTTCGTTTTTGTTTTTGTTTATTTTATTTTATTTATTTTTTTTTTTTGGGGGGGGGGGGTCGGAATTCTGCACTGGGTTTCAAATATTATGAAATTAGGTTTATTGTTCTATGCCCTTCATATTCATTTTGTGTTCGGCAATTTCAATCTTTCAGATATATCGCCTCTGATGAACCTTGAATATGAAAATTTGCAGGAGTAGCAAAACTTTGTTGTAACTTTTATTGTTCACATACCCATGCTTTAATTATTTGATTTACCATTAGACCGGTTGGTACATGTAGTTCGGTTGCGCATCATGTGAATTGGGCACAGATGTACGCTTTCTTTTTGAAAAAAGGTGTCTAGTTAAGGAGATTTATACACACTTGATTTTTAACACAATTTACATCCTCACAATGTCAGTGTTCTTGTGATCATAACTGTCCGTGGCGGACCCACAGACAGATATGGACACAGAAGTCCTGACATTGTGAGGGTGTATAATTTGTAGGCAATTGTTTTAACAACCAAACATTCCGTATCAGAGCTAAAGCCACAAGAATTCAAATGATACCGTTCAAAAGTTACTCCGTATGTTAGCTGAGAAAAAAATATATATATGAAAAATTGAAAAGGGTTAAATGGTTTTCAATAAATTTAATTTTCAATAATTGAATATATAAATTAATGTAATTTTGACAATAAATTAACTATGATCCTATTTTCAATATAAAAACAAGGACGATCCAACTATCACACAAAGCATTTTTTTTCTGGGTATGAATATTTAAAACAACATATTACTAGTAGTAATGTAACGGGCAGTCACATTGAAAATAAAGCCCACTACTAGGTAAATGATGAAATGGTGCTTAGTTTATCAAATATAAAAGCATACAAATTCACCACTTAAGGCAAATATAAAAAAAAATATCCTAGATTCTCATCCCCTCCCGCCCAGATTATCTCAGCTGCACCTAAAAAAGTTATTTTGATTTTTTGGCAAATTTTGTCCATTTTTGGAGTTTTTTTCTTTAAAATGGCAGCATATTTTATCAAACTGATTAAAAAAGGAATTAAAACCTGTAACTTTATTATTAGCGTTGAAATAACCTGATCAAGGTAAAATCAAATGAAATAGATACATCTGCATACTAAGATTCCTTTTCATTCTCAATAATAAGATGTCCTAGGCAAGGCAGTAGCGTATGCAAGGCAAATGAGGCAAATGCCTCACCTCTGAAGTGGCAATCATTGATTTTTTATTTTCTGAAAATTCCAATTTATCTTTTTTACTTCACATTTCCGACGAATATTCGTTGAAAATTCCAACAAAGGTAAATTTTATACACAGTAACAGACCGTTCGGTAATCTCTACTGCGTCTGTATATAGGTAAAACACCGCTGTTCCGAAATATTTCCCGCAGATTTCAAAAAGACAGGTTCCTTAAAAGAAAACCAGAGGGAAAAATGGAAAAGGTATTGTATGAAAATAAATGTCAATTTCCTATTCTTGCTTTGTATTATAGATGACATTTCCTATCAATTGTCACGTACATCTGTAGAATATTTTTTTTTTTCACTGAATGAAATGTACTACTCGTTAAATGATTTCAAAGCAATACGATTTGCTGTTATCAGTCACTTTTTAAGTCCACAACCAACTCGATTATTAGAAAGTTTTAAAAGGATAGAGATGGGATAAATGTACATGCGACAATAACACATGCACACAGAATGTGCTTTATCTTGGTAAAAATTATCTATCCGCCCTAAAGCTCAGAAAGGAACGATTCATCAACAGAAATAATAATCGAGGGCCCCCGCCGATTTTGCTATAGTTGTAGCACAATACATTCTGAGTTTACTGAAACCGCTTACTTTGTTTTTGCAAAAAGCTAATTGCGACTTGTTAGAAGCATTTGCAGAGGCTAATGTTTTGATCAAACTATTAAAAGATAAACGAACTGTTCAAATTTAATCTGATGATATCAAACAATCGATTTTCTGATATAAAACAAGGGGTTGCACTTAGTCGTGCTATGGATACCCCCCTCTCGACCACCCGGAAAACAGGAAGTAGATGCATGACTGACCTGGAAAGGGGAGGCACGATACAACTCATCATGATAAAGCAGTATACCAAATTTGAAATCAATCCCTTTAATTGAAGCCGAGAAATCTGTTACGAAAAATTGTCTATTTTTGACCCTTAAAAAAGCCTTAGTCGGCTCAGAAAACAGAAAGTGGATGTTTTTTCTATTTTTTTATATCAAGAATTCGAATTTTTGATATAAAAAAAAAATGAATATTTGATATCAGAAAATAGAATTCTTCATATAAAAAAATGTAAAAGGTTTTCTGTTATAAAAAAATGGAATTCTTGATATCATAAATAAATTTCTTGAATATAAAAAAAAATCCATTTTCTTATATCAAATATTAATATTTTTTATAAATTATAATTTTTGATATCAGAAAATAGAGAATAAATAGTATAACTGCGCCTCATAGTGTAAGCAGTTGCATTAGAATCAATACAGATCAATTATAAGGGTGTTTTATTTGTATGCTGCAGTCATGGTTTAGTCACTTCGAGATTTTATATTTATTTGGCTAAATGTTAACATTTATTCTTACGTTTTTTTTTAAACGAATAGAAAATAATGAGATGTGGAATACTCGAATAAGTGTATGCGACACAGCCCACAAATTCAATTAAACGGAAATTTAGAAAAACCACAATGGACAATCGCCTGCAGCCTTCAACGAGGCAATTTGGCACTGCTCGCGGTTCTGCAATTGACCCATGGTCTAAATAAAATGCATATAATTCAAATCCAGCCCTGAAATAGTAACAGATAGACCCCCTTCTTAAACAAGGAACAGGATTCAAAAAGACAAGTACAAACGAAAGCTTTGTCAAAGATTCCTGGCTTGGGACAGGCACATGTAATATGTGGCAGGGTTAAAAAAATTTGGGGCCCGACCTTCCCCCTATCAATATTCCCAGACAAAGCACACAATAAAAATCAAATCGATCAAAGTCCAATTCCACTAGAGAGAACCTAAGACAAAAAACAAGAACAAACAAAAGGACGGTAAAGGGGCTCTCTATAGAACACTCGCTGTTACTGACAGCTAGCTGAGAATCATCAATCGACTGATGTAAAAAAATCCAACGTATCGATCTTAAATTTAAACAATCATGGTACTCCATTGATATTTGGTAGGCAGTTGCATAAGCATCAGTACACATAACTTTTCAAGTGATTCCGTTGTCATGGTTTACTGACGTAGCGATTTTATACTGATTTGGCATATGTTTACCTTTTTAAGCTCACCTGGCCAAAGGCCATGTGAGCTTATGCCATCACTATGCGTCCGTCGTCCGTTAACCAAAAATCTTCTCCTCTGAAACCACTGAACCAATTTAACTGAAACTTTGCAGGAATGGTATATGACATGTTGGCAACAAACAATCAATATTTTGAAATGATTCGTTAAAAAACATGGATGCTGTTACTAAAAATAGAACGTAGGGTAAAACCGCTTAAAATGGCTTATAACTCAGCAACCAAAACAGATAGAAACTAGATAATGTGTCTATGAGCCACAGGATGGCCCTCCCGTTCTTGAAATATCATTGACCCTCAATGTGTATTACCTGGGATATGGACCTTTACCAAGAAATTGATCAAAAGTGTTCATGTGTAAAATATAGGTCGCTGTGACCTTATTTCTGATGGGTGGTGCCATGTACCAAGACTCATCGAGAAGTGAAATATTATTGACCCCTAACATGTAGTATTCAAGATATGGACCTTAACCAAGAATTTAACCAAAGTCATTCATGCGTAAAATATAGGTCACAGTGACCTCATTTCTAGTGGATGGTGTCACTTTACCCAAGACACATCTAGTGAAAAAATATCATTGACCCCCAACATCTAGTATCCAAGTTACCTTAACCAAGAACTTAACCGAAGTCGTTCATGCATAAAATATAGATCACAGTGACCTAATTTTTATTGGGTGGTGTCATGTTACCCAAGACACATCTAGTGGTGAAATACCATTGACCATCAACATGTAGTATCTGAGATATGGACCTTAACCAAGAACTTAACCAAGTTCATTCATGTGTAAAATATAGGTCACAGTGACCTAATTTCTAGTGGGTGGTGTCATCTTACCTAAGACACATCTAGTAGTGAAATATCATTGACCCCCAACATCTAGTATCCAAGTTATGGACCTTAACCAAGAACTTAACCGAAGTCGTTCATGCATAAAATATAGGTCACAGTGACCTAATTTCTAGTGGGTGGTGTCATCTTACCTAAGACACATCTAGTAGTGAAATATCATTGACCCCCAACATCTAGTATCCAAGTTATGGACCTTAACCAAGAACTTAACCGAAGTCGTTCATGCATAAAATATAGGTCACAGTGACCTAATTTCTAGTGGGTGGTGTAGCCCTACCCAAGACCCATCTGGTGGTGCAATATCGTTGACCCCCAACATCTAGTATCCGAGTAATGGACCTTAACCAAGAACTTAACCAAAGTGTTACGGACGGACGTACGGACGGACGGACGGACGGACAAGGGTAAAACTATATGTCCGATCCACATACGTGGTCGGGCCATAAAAATCCGAAGGATCTTAAGCTCTTCAGAATCAAAAGCTCTACAAAAGTCTTCATTGAGTCGAAGTTGTCAGATGATCCCTTATAGGGGTTATGGCCCTTTAAAGATGAAAAATTGCCTTTTTTCATGTTTTTGCCTATTAGAATGGAAACTTTTGCAGATAGATAAAAGCTGTTGCTTGCTTAGATGTTCAGCTCATTTAGCTCTACAAAAGTTTCCATAGGGTTGAAGTTGTCAGATGACCCCTTATAGGGGTTACAGCCCCTTAAAGGCGAAAAATAGTGTTTTTGGCCTATAGAATGAAAACTATTGCAGATAGAGAAAAGCTGTTGCTTGCTTAAATGTTCAGCTCATTTAGCTCTACAAAAGTCTCCATAAGGTAAAAGTTGTCAGATGACCCCTTATAGGCAAAAATAGTGTTTTTGCCCTATAGAATGAAAATTATTGCAGATAGGGAAAAACTGTTGCTTGCTTTAAATGTTCAGCTCATTTAGCTCTACAAAAGTCTCCATAGGGTCAAAGTTGTCAGATGACTCCTAAAAGGGATTACAGCCCCTAAAAAACATGTTTTCATGTTATTGGCTTATTTAATGAAAACTATAGCAGATAAAGAAAAGTGGTTGCTTGCTTAAATGTTCAGCTCATTAAGCTCTTAACAAAAGTCTCTAAGAGTCAAAGTGTTCACAGGCCCTTAGAATAACATTTTGCACGCTTTTGGCTTACAGAATGAAAACTATTGCTGAAAGAGAAAAGCTGTTGCTTGCTTAAGTGTTCAGCTTATTCAGCTCTACAAAATTCTTCATAGGGTTGACACCAAGACCAGGTGAGCGATTCAGGCTCCTGGGAGCCTCTTGTTCTTAAGTCTGTTTAAAATGAAGCAGTTGTGGTATACCATTAATATTTAGTATGCAGTAGCATTAGCATTTGTACACATCAATTTTATCTGTATGCTCTTGCAGTCATGGTCTACTGACTTAAGATTTTATACTCATTCGGTTAAATGCTTTTTTCTTAACTGTTTTATGTGAACAAGTAATGATACACTGATGATATTTAGTAAGGTATACAGTTACATTTGCATCAATGCAGATCAATATTATGAGTAGTTGCCAGTACTGAAGTCACTTTTAACCTTTGCATTTTTTAAAACATTTTATACAATGTCCAGCTGCGACAATCCAGACATGTCTGTGTTTACAGTTTATTGATTTATGAAAGCATCAACAACCTTACATTTCCAACATATTTGTTGTAAAATTACTGAGTTCCATATTTTGCTGTGTATAATGCGCATTAATGTATTTTTAGTTTTTTTTGGGTAATTTTATGTAAAGTGCATAAATCTTTTTCTATAACAATGAAACAACAAAACTGTTCCCTATTTACAGCCAGAAAGAGCACAGATGATTTTTTTTTAATGTAACCAGAAAGATCAAGGTTAAATTATCGGGATCCAGATTCAGTACATGTTGAGTCTTATTAAAGTACCTGCATACCAAGGTTCATTTATATAAAGGACTTGAAGTTTTGAGATATGATCAAAATCTTTTCAAAAATGGGGATGAAGATGTACAGAATAACAGCTTCTTTTATACAAAGATTAACCTATGGCTCTTGAGATTTATATGAAGCTGGTCATAAAACTAGCTTAAATATTCTATGAAATTAAACTTTTTATGCTACACAATCACTGAATCAAATACAAGATCATTTGATCTGGATCAAACTATGTTTACATCACACTAGAGTGTATGCATTATCAGTTTCATCAAGCTGAAAGTTCTTGAGACTATACTGTGGCTAGAACTCTCAAACTGTTATATCATTACCAATACAAGCTAACAACATTTTAAAAGATGAACTAGATATCAGGGAGATGGCAGCCATCACTAAGGGCCCACTAGTTGAACCCTGTACTTCAGGGACCAATATGGACTTGGTATTTCTCTTTAACACATGTGGTCAATGGAGGATGGACTATAAAGACTTGTTCTAACAAGCATTTTGCAAGTTTTGCAAAAGACTGGAACGACACTTAAACTCGATCTGTAACTCATCATACTTGACTCACATACAAAATATCAGCCCAATATCTGAAAGGGTATAAAAAATTTCTGAAAACTAAAATTTCAATGAATTTTCAAAGTTCAAAGGGCCATAACTCCCATTAAAATTTATGGACGGAAGCAATCTGTAACTCATCATACTTAGATATCATACAAAATATCAGCCAAATATTTGAAATGAAAAGGTATGAAACAAGAGGCTCCCAGGAGCCTGAATCGCTCACCTGACATATGTGCCTGAAGTAAAGGTTATTAGGCAAAATCTTTTTCACATTGAAAGGGTCATAAGATTAATAAAGGGGTCATCTGACAATATGGTGGATCTTAAGGTGCTGATCACTTTTGTTCTCAATCAAAATCTAAAAATCTGGCACCCTTTTTGAGTTATTTTCGAAAAAATGCAGTTTAACCTTATGTTCTATTTTTAGCCACAGCGGCCATGTTTTACGACCAATCCAAAATCCCCACATCAGTTCTATACACCTATTGCTAATAAACAATAATACCAAGTTTGGTTCCAATTGGAATTAAAGTGTCAGAGGAGTTAAAGTTTTCAATATAATGAGGAAATAGTTTTTAAATGCTCAATTTTGACGTTCTAAGGGCAATAACTCCTCAAAGGAAAGGTCCTACAACGTTGACCCTATTTCGTATTTTGTAGATCTTGATGCGCTTAACAATATGCAATTTAAATTTCTCAAATATCTTGTATAGTTTTCAAGATATTGAGCTAAACAGTTGCAAAATTTGCAAAAAATCCACAAAAAGGGCAATAACTCCTACATGGGTTGTTGGAATTTCTTCAAAATTTCAGAGCTAGTAGATGTTGAGGTGCTGATCACTTTTGTTCCCAATCAAAATTTTGAAATCGGTCACCGTTTTACTGTTATTTGCAAAAAACTGCCATTTACCTCTATGTTCTATTTTTAGCCACAGCGGCCATGTTTTACGACCAATCAAAAATCCCCACATCAGTTCTATACACCTAATGCTAATAAACAACTATACCAAGTTTGGTTCCATTTGGACTTAAAGTGTCAGAGGAGTTAACGTTTTCAATGTAATGAGGAAATGCTGTTAAAATGCTCAATTTTGACGTTCTAAGGGCAATAACTCCTAAAAGGAAAGGTCCTACAACGTTGACCCTGTTACATATTTTGTAGATCTTGATGTGCTTAACAATATACAATTTAAATTTCTCAAATATCTAGTATAGTTTTCAAGATATTGAGCTAAACAGGTGTAAAATTTGCAAAAAATCAACAAAAAGGGCAATAACTCCTACATGGGTTGTTGGATTTTCTTCAAAATTTCAGGGTAGGTAGCCTTTGGCCAGGTGAGCTAAAAAAAGGCCGGAAAACTAAAATTTCAATGAATTTTCAAAGTTCAAAGGGCCATAACTCCCATGAAAATTTGTGGACGGGAGCAAAAAGTAAACTCTATCTGTAACTCATCATACTTGACTCACATACAAAATATCAGCCCAATATCTGAAAGTGTATGAAAAAAAGTCTGGAAAACTGATTTGTTACGGACGGAGAGACTGATTACTATAGGGTGACCTATGTGGCGGGGGCCCTAATTAACTTTAACATGTCATGCATGTTGACATACTATCATTTTGGATTGAGGTCTTTGATGGTTTTTGATTGACTAAATGTGTGTCTTACACATTTCAAAACTAGGGAATTTGTCGTAGTTTTGTTTTGAACAGTATGTACATTTAGTCCATCACTCAGGTTGATAGTCTTTGTTTATAGGTATAAATGCATGTATTCTTAATCATTTTTTAAGGGTAACAGGTATCTATGGATTATGAGGCTCACATCGTTATGCAGTATTGTCTATAAGCAGGAATAGACCTACTTTTTTCAAAATTTTAAGTGGTCATCCATGCAGAAAATAAAGGTCACAGCCAGCATCTGAATTATGCATTGTTTTAAGCATCACTAGGTAAACCTCCATGCCAATATGTCTGTAAGCAGGAATGGACTTACAGCCAGCAAATGAAGCATGTGTGTTTAGCACCACTAGGTGCACCTTCTATACCAATATGGTAATGATGTGGTAATTGTCTGTAAGTCAGTATGGACCTTAGCCATTCTTCTGTAAGTGGATGCAGATGTGGACGCTGACAAAAATGTGTATAAGAAAAACACACAATTATCAATCAGATAAAAATCTTTACTACTGAATGGTAAATCAAAATGTTAACAAAAACAACTCTTGTATTCACCAGTATATATCTAACAAAATATTGTATTGCAACGGTTTACAACAAATATATACATAATTTATAATACACCTACTAAAAATATTGACAAATAACACACAAAATCATAAAGAAGAATCTAACAAATAGTGCTTGGGTCTACATGGTAATTTTTCATATAACACGATGTCAATGGATTAATTGAATCATTGTTTATGAAAAGTTCTTTATTACAAAATATTGAGTAAACTATTCCCAAGTTTACTCTTTTAAATTATATATATATGCTTGCAGAATTAAAATTAAATTGAAATGAAAAGGTCTAGGGAAAATTATTTCTTTCTTAGAAAAAGATTATACAAAAGAAACAATAATCAAAATGAAAAACAAAAAACATTTTTGGAATACCAGTATAAGAACATGAAACCTTTATACAGAAAGAACCAACAATTCAACATTAATATGTAATTTCTATAGGGGATATACAGTGTTACTGCTAAAAACTTAGTCATTCAAAGAGAATAATAATATAGCAACAGCTAAGTAAAAATATATATATTTAATACAACTTAAAAAATAAAATTAATAAATAATTACTCTTCATCTACCACTATTACTTTATCAAATACATGCAAAAACATCATGAATATCCTATCCAAAAATTTTGTCGACAATTGTTTTTATTCTAACCAATAATCTCACGAATAGCTGAAAGTTTTGTAGAAATAGTTTAAAGACTGTTGTGCTAAATGGGGAATAATAATACATTTTACCATAAATTATTGGATAATTCAGATATAAAGTTTTGTAGAAACAGATTAGGTCCTAAAAAAAATACAAAATACAAAAAGAGTGAATAATGTAGAGATTAATTAAAATAAGATTAATATAGCAAACGATGCTATGACACTTTACAGTCTTGATTGTCTGTATTTTGTTGTTCAGGGCTTTTTGATCTCCCTGACATTTTCCGCTGCTCTGGGGATTTCTTCAAACTTAAAGTCCGTTTTGGTTTAGCACGTGGGGACTCTTCAGGTTTCTTTTTCAATGGACTGTTTGTGATTGTACTCAAAGGTTTCTTTTCTGTACATATATCTGAAACAGAATAAAGGAATTATATATGAAACTACAAGAGACTCTTGTCATGAATTTGCAACAGAGACTTTTTGTGGTGACACAGGATGCAAGGAATTGAATGTCACTTCTGCTGCTTATTGAAGGCATCATAAATAAAACATATATATCTGTAGATACAAGAGCAAAAATCTATCAAAGTTAAAAATGGCCAGATTTTGTTTAACAGGTAGTAGGTGAACAACAGACATATATTTGAAACCCACTAAATAGGACCCTATACTGATGCTGAATACCAAAATATCAAGAGGCTGTGATTAGAAATCACTGAGAAAACTTACAATATTTTTTTCTAATCAAATAAATAAATCAAACAAACTTGTTTTGTCTAGAATCTGAACGTCTTTGAATAGTAAACATTTTTTTTTTATTTTAATATCATACTGTTGGTAAGACTAAAACCCTTATATGAGGGAGGTAAAGGGTTATTTTCGTGCACCGTGTACGACATTTTTTATTTTCCATTCATCAATTTTTGAATTTTTTATTTCTCGTTCAGCTGTGCATAGGGGGCTCATCGTTCATCGTGTTCACCTTAATTTATTTTTCGTGTTTCGTGATTTGCATGGATTATTTTTCGTTCATGGTATTTTAGACAAAAAATGCTATACAAAATATTGTTCACCAAGAAATCATAAAATTCGAGGACTTCTCAATTTTCGCTCACTCCTTGCAGCGTTGTACTGTTTCAAGAATACACAACTGCCAAAACTGTCAAAAACTGAGCGAAATTCAGGGATTTTCCTTCATTAACGAATTATATTTTGTTTCTCTATTCTCGAGATCAGCAACAATAATTCTCCGTTCATCGTGAAAGCCACTTTTTATTTGCCGTTCAGCCGTGCACAGTACCCCCCTTTACCACCCTCTTATATAACCTTTATAGATTTGCCAGGGAGTAAAACACCTACTCGCTCAATGTTTATAGCCCAGTGTAAAGCATAAACTACACTGGTAAATATCTCATTACCTGACTTCATCTTTTTCTGACTTAGTTCACTATCCTGAGGAAGCTTTCTTTTTTCTGGTAATTTTGTTGTATGGGGTTCCTCGACATGTGCTGCACTCTTAGATCTGGTCATCCTTAGACCTGTACTACTTGACGACAAAGAACTTGCTGATCTAGAAAGACTCATTCTCCTACAACTATTGTCCTGCATAGTGATGTCCTGACTTACAGATGGATGTTTGGGAGTAGGTCTCACAATAGAACAGTCTGTTGCATGAATAATGGACGGAGGAGGATTGTGTTTTGTGACTGATGATTCTGAAACCACAGTATTAGTTCTTATTAAATTATGAGTTTTGTTTTGTGTAATCTCTGTAAACTTTGAAGAAGGTGATTTAAGTTTATCTACAGATGACACAGGTTTTGTGATAATTTCCACTGATCCTGATATTGATGACTTTGTTTGTTTATTGACAGGGGATTTCCCTACTTTGGTTGTTTCAGCTATAGAAAGCTTGGTACTTTTACCACCAGGTGATTTTATTTCATTGGCTTCTTTGGCGGGATTTCCTAAAACATAAAATGAGGTTTAATAATGATAAAACCATGATACAAATATTGAAGAAATATATGTCATCTAAAATGAAGATTAAAGGTCTTTTCACTTCTGTAAAAAAGTAGCAAAAGCACTATCAAAAAAGAGCAATGAATTCAACTTAAAACCATAATGGGACATTGTTTCAAAAATGAAAGTGTAACAAGCATTTTAATAAAAGCTACACCTATAAAGGCAAAAAAAATAAAATAGCTTCTCATGCCCCTGGCCTGCCTCATCTGTTCTGAGGCAGTCTCATTGTCCCTTTTTATTGCTTTTTCATAAAATAAAAAGAAAATATCACATGCTTCATCACTTTTTTGTGTATTTACTATGTAAAAAGCTGCCCCATCCACTTTATGGACCAATAAAAAAATAAATAAGAAGCCTTCCTGCCTCATCTGTTTTTGACAAAAATGGCCTGAGAAGCTAAAATTTATTCTTGTATGGCCTAAGTAAAATAAAATACATAAACAAGTTATTGTAAAACAAGTGTTACAAACATTTTCCTTAGGTTATTTTAATTAAACTCAATTAGAGATGCCTATTGTCACCAAAGTGAATTATGTTGTTCACCAATACTTCATCATTTTGACATTCATTTCAATCATTTTTTATGCATAAAGACTTACCTTTAAATTCATTTGTTATTGATATTTTCATGCATAAAGACTTACCTTTTAATTTATTTGTTAAAGCATTAACCACAGAATTTAAACGTTTGTTGTCTTTCCTTAGTGAATTTCTTTCTTTGACAACTTCATTGCATTCATCAACCAACTGA
Organism: Arcuatula senhousia; assembly: GCA_963971305.1. NCBI lineage: Eukaryota > Metazoa > Mollusca > Bivalvia > Mytilida > Mytilidae > Arcuatula > Arcuatula senhousia. The sequence goes on from OZ020304.1 coordinate 57,283,480, forward strand.
TTCTTTTCTTTGGTCAGGACCTCAACTTTCTCTTCTAGTTCCTTCAAGGACTAAATAGAAATATACAATAGTAAATAGATACATTTCAAAATTATGAAATATATCTATGTTTTATTTTAGCTTCCCTTTGTTTGATTTGATGTATGCAGATCCAGAACATGTAAATTGACCATACTTACTGACAACTCCTTAGGTATATAAATGTACATTTTAATTAGTTTTAACAGTTTATGCATCAAGTTTCTGCTTTTGATTAACATTCTTTTAAGGATGATTGCTGGTTCTGTCAGACTTTCGCAATCCTCTGGATTTTACCATTAAAATGGTGATAATTGTTTTGCCCACTAACCCCCTATTTTCTTTTTAAACTATCATTTATTACAGCATAAAGGGCTAACTAACAAAGTTTAAAAATTTCTTGTTATCTTTTCATAGGTTTTTACGCTTAAACAAGTCTAATGTTAAACCTATGAAAAAATCAGAGAAATCTTATTCCGGCCAAATTTTAAACGCTTAATATCTCAAAAACGAGTTCGGATACCTATGAATGTTTTAAGCAATTTTGAACCTTTACCTATGGGCTATTCATTAAATATATCAATTTAGAGACCTTGTTATTTTTAAATGGACCAGCAATCATCCTTAACAGCAATGAGGCAAACTGAAGAAAGATCAACCATACATCAAATTCCTATTATGTAGGCATGATATGAAAAGATGTTTCAGCAGGCTTGAAGACGATAAAATCATAAAACTTTTAAATCTTTCAAAATTGAATAAGACAAGTTAGTTTTAACAGGTTTTTATCTGACATAAATAAATTGACATGGAATTATTTTAAAATATCATGTCACTAACAAAGATAAATACATGTAATCTTACAGAATCATCCGAGGACTGTGACTTTCTGTCCAACTGTTGACGAAGTTTGACACATTTAGATTTTTCTGCAGTCACTTCAGCCTGTAACCTTGAACAAGATCTCTCCCACTTCTGTAACACCTGTTGAATAGATAATATGGAAGATAGATCAAATTTGGGTAGATGATAATGAGATGTGGAATAAGTGTACAAGGAACAAGTCCAAACAACCTACATCAACATGAGGCAATTAAAAAAAATATACAATGGAAGCCATCCAACAGCCTTCAGTTCTTCAATTCTTGGAATACATTACAGGGAAAGTTAATTTTATAAATTCAACATTATTTTTAATTACAAATCACATAAAAGGCAATTTTTAAATTTTCTTGGTCATAACTGCAAGGCTGCCAAGTTTTGATGAGCTGTTCATGGGATATTTGCCAAAAAATTGAAAGATCAAGCAAATTTGCCACCAAAATGGGGACTAGATGCAGGAGTATCATGCTACATGTGTGGAACTTAAGAGGTCTACAACTGGTATACATGTATATCTATTGAAACCGAAATATACATGTAAATCCTCATACATGTATGTTGCATTAAAACCAAAACAAGAATATGTCCAAAAGACATAATGCCACATCTTGCATCCTTTTTTTCTGCAATCACCAAACCATGAAGTTGATTCCTAGAGTATAATATTTTGATGATTAAATGATTTATTAAGTTTCATGATACCATACTTAATTCATGGTAAAGTAACTTCAACCTTTATGTAAACCTAAATATATAACACTGCCCATATTTCTGTGATTAATCAACTATGAAGTTGATGAGACAGGTACAATTTTATGATGATTTTTTTTTTCATATCCTGATTTATATGCGTATTAAGTTTCATGACGCTTCCTTCATGGTAAAATAACTTCAACCTGTAGGTAAACTGAAGTATAAAATCCCCCTTTTTATGTGATCTATGAAACAGATAAAATTTAAAGATGATTTTTGTTTGTTAACCCTTGCCATGCTGAGCCCGGATATATCCGGGATCCACCCTCCAATTGCTCAGTGCTGAGCCCGGATATATCCGGGCTTGTACTAAAAATAGAACATGGTCACGAAAGTTCTGGATTTTGAAGGAAAGACATGTCTTGTTGAAATTTAATCCATATAGGAATCAAGAACATTATTATTACATGACTTTTCAGTGAATTTTTTTGAAACAACGTGAGAAATAAACAAAATATATAATTGTCTTTTTATAAATATTTTTTGTCACGTGGTGTTGGAAATTCCCTAGATCTAAAAATTAATACCCGAGGTTCGTAATTGAAAATCCCCGTTGATTTAAAACAATCGGATCAACTGATTCGATATTTTACTGAAATATACTTATGTAAATCTTTTCATTCTTGGTAAAATTTAGAAAAGTGTCAAATAAAGCCGAGATCAGTCCCCAAATCGAGAAAAAATCTACTTTCGATTTTTCGCCGGCAATCTATATTTACGCTTCACCAATCTTCAGAAAATTGGCTAATTTACGCTGTCTAGAAAAAATCTTTATATCAATTTACAAAACGAATAAATAATTTAAATAAATAGCTGTTAGATTTGAGTAGAAAATAATTCTAATACTTAAATTTGAATGAAATTCGGCAGAACAAAATACGGAAAATAGATGGCGCTGTTTCATAATTTACATTGGAAACAACATGGCTGCCGAAGTAAATTATCTCGAAGGATACACGGATTTCTTTGAATTGTTTAATGATAATGATAGAGAAAGAATTTGAAAGGTTCGAAGTTAATGAAGTAAACAATGATAACGATGAGATTGTTGAAAATGACATCGAGGAAGATCAGGAGTGGCAATTAGGAGACCTGGAACACCCTTCTTTACCACGGGTTCTTTACAGTCAGACTTCAACACTGAAGCTCGGATGCTGAAAGATGTAAATGATCGGAACTCATCCATGGATTATATCAAGCTCTTTATTGATGAATCCACCAGGGACCTATGAGAAAATATCAGTTGAAACATAAAGATACGCAGAGCAGTATCCTGTAGACGGTCAATTATCTTTGAAGTCAAGATCTAGAAAATGGGTAAACACAACTGTAAAATGAAATAAGAGTTTTCATTGTCCTGATTCTAGCTATGGGACTGGTTTTCCAGATTGATGTCACAGACTATTGGTATCCTATCACAAGTACACCATTCTTAATTTCTTTGGATACTGTATGTCAAGAGATAGATTTTTACTGATTTTAACTTTCCTCCATCTAAATGACAACACCTTCTATATACCCCGTGGACTTGCCAATTATAACCCATTGTTCAAACTTAAGCAAATCGTGTCAAGTTTCGGACATGCCTATTACCCATGTCATCAGCTGGTACTGGATGAAGAAATAGTACCATGGAGAGGCAACTTACCTTTTGAGTTTACAACCATGACAGGCTTATATGATTTGTGATTCAACGAATGGCTACTGTTCTAGCTTTTGACCTTATACTGGGAAATCTTCCACACCACCAAGTCAAAAAAGATCAACTTATGACCTAACCATGGACTTACTAAGAGGCTTTTATGGACGAGGACATATCCTGTATTTGAAAACTATTACACATCTCCTCAGCTATTTCAAGACTTATGGGGGGCCGCTTATGGGAACTAGGTGTTGGTGCAACTGGAACTGTTCGATCTAATCTTAAAGGCATTCCTCAACTTATAAAAGATGCTGCTGTACCTCGCAAAGTAAACTTCAGTTGTTGCAAACTCTGGAATTCTTAGTGTAAACTAAATACCATGATAGCAAAGTTGTTATGGTGCTTACCACAGTTTCTTCATCTGAATTTATTGGTTAGTAAAATTCATATTTTGACGTACATTTTTTTCATAAATCTTTTTAAAAAAACAGTACATGTACATGTTTGTAAGTGTAACTATTTAAACTGTGATAACTTCTGATAAAAAAAAATACATACACACACAAATTCATGTACCATATACATTTGTACATTAACGTAGTATATTCTTATTCATACAAGTACATAGTACGATGCTTATATTTCTGTCTCAGGAATTCAAGATTTAAACACATATAAGCTACTTTATTCTGAGTTGACCAAGTTATAACACAGTTACAATTGATAAAAAAAACAATTGTACCATGCATTTGCTGGAAATTTCACTTCTACACTAGACTTTTAAAAAAAAAACTTTAAGATTGCCTTTAACATTTCAGGTATTGGTTAACATGATCCAACCATTGGGGAAGAGATTTATCATCCAAAACTTGTCACAGAGTACAATAAGCTGAAAGGAGGTGTTGACATGTTAGTTTTTCAGTCTTTGCATAAATGTAACTATATGCATCACATGTAGGTTAAGGTTGTCACTTCATCATGAAACTTTTTACATGATGTACATTTATTTACGGTAAGCTTTCCATTCTCAATAATAACACATTCTATTAATTCTAAGGTGTTTTTAATCAATAAAAGCTCAAAATGACTTTATTGGTTGGTAATTATATATTTTTACAAAGACATATTCATATGTTCAAAATACCTGCTTTAATATTACATGCACTAAAGAACATGGATTATTGTGTTATTTGTTGATTCATCAATATATGAAGCAGCATGTGTGCATTACGATGCGTATGATTTTTTACACTTATTTCTCTGACATGTTTTTTGTATTTATAATGAAAGTATTTGATTTTCTTATTTTCTGTATCCAGGACTGATCAAATGGTATCTTATGGCAGGATGTTGATAAAAACACTCAAGTGGTGAAAGAAAGTATTTTTTCACGTTTGCAGCCTTGCAACATTGAATGCCTACATACTTTACTAGGAAAATGTTAACGAAGGAACACCGATGCTCAAAAGAATTTTCCGAAAAAACTTATCAGTCAGTTGATTGAGTGTAAAGGACTGTAAAGACATAAATAGAAAAGTGGCTGAATGCATGATCCTCTCTTCAACTTTAAAGACTTTCTGGAAGGCATTTTCCCCATAAAATATCACCAAATGGACGCACTGTTTCGAGACAATGTGTTGTGTGTAACCCTGCTGAACGAGAAATTTAGTCTGCAGTAGAACAAAAGCGTAAAATTCCTGGACATGAGAGTGCATATCAATGTGGCCAATGTGAAGTAATATTATGCATTGTTCCTTGTTATGTTTTGAACTGTACCACACAAAACAGGAATATATCCTGGCATACACGCGCTGGAAATAGCAAATGAAGAAGTCGATGATTTCTGTACTATGTACATTCTTGTATCAACTGCAATATTTGTTTTTATGTTATATTAACAGAAATGATATATACATGTATGTTTACAACTGTTATTTAATTGAATGTACTTACATGTTTCAAGTATTGTTCACATTAGTTTAAGTCAGGTGTCCAAAGCTCACTTCATATATTTATTTGTTTAAAAAAATTTTATTTTTAACAAAATAATAGTATCCTTTATACAATATATAATTTTTATCTTAAAGGCTTATTAGTAAATATTTTGAGAGAAATTGGTTCATTTGACACTTGTTATTCCTAAATTATCAAATCATTTCATTTATTCTACAATTTATTTGTTTAAAAAAACAATAAATGAAAGAAATACTACAAAAAATGTTTTTTACGGGAAAACATGAATGACTTGGTTACCATGGAAACCATATTGTGTTGTTGATTATATAATTTTGAAGCTTTGTCATAAATGTACTTCCATATAAATTATCAAAGTTATATGTTATTTGGTTTTATTTCTACAACTGTTTGAAGTTATATAGTGGTAATTTGTTGTTTTTAACCAAAACAATGCAGCAGTGAGCACTTGAACCAAGTAAAACAACACAGCACGGCAAGGGTTAATAGCCTGATGTATATATGTACAAAGTTTCATGAAGATACCAAACTTCCTTCATGGTAAAATAACTTCAACCGGATTTGGGATGGACCGACAAATGGATGGACCCAAACACTATATACCCCCTACTTTCGTAGATGGGGCATAAAAACAAATTAAATACGAGTTGCAGAATAATAACTTAAAAATATCAGCTACCTCTTCTTGTTTCTGAATCTTTTCTGTATACTCCTTTATCTCAGCTTGACATTTCTCTAGTTCTTTTTTCAAATCACCATCATCTGCATTTGCAGTTACTGTATTAGATAGTTTACTGATTGTCTCCTCCAATTCTTTAATCTCTTCCCTATTGCACTGCTTAATCTTAAATATTTGAGCGTCATGTTGTTCCTGCAAGTTTGTAATTTCATTTTTATAATCAGATTTAACAGTACTGATTTGAGATTCATAGTTTTCAGTCAAAATCTTGATCTCCTTTTCATACTCAGTTGAACGCTGATCTAAATTCCGACTTTTCACTGCCAATTCATTTTCCATGGACTCGATCTTTTTACGCATTTCAGCCTGTAAAAGTTAAAATATCAAAATGTATAGATAGGAAAAACAACAATTGTTTTCTATTTATATAAAGCATTTCAATGTATTTTTGTTTTTTTTGTCATGGTAAAGTTCTTTTGAACCTTCTTGCTAGAGGGTCTTCTTTATGTCTCATATAGACAAATAATTTTTAGCACTCTAGTCAGTTTATTTCTAGTCCCATATGATAGCTGTAAATTACAGCTATCATATGGGACTAGAAATAAACTGACTAGAGTGCTAATATTGTTGGTGAGATACCCTGCTTTCAATATTCCTGACAAAAAGGGATGCAATTGTACTGACAGAGGAAATCCGAGTCCCATGTGCAAGCCATTTTTGTAAAATACAATTTGAAGGAATGAAATGTACACTGCAAAGGTAATTGACTTGTCGTCAATAATGGAGTTTTAACAGATGGGCTTAGAATGGTTGGCCAATAGGCAAAGACAAGATAAAGAAATCGTACAAACTCACCTTTGTGTGTTCAAGTTGTTGTTTAAGCTGAGGACATTTTTCAGCCTCTGCTTGTGATTCTGTCACTTCCAATTTGAGAGAGCATACCAAATCATCCTGGGCTGACAGTTTGGTCTCAAGGGTGACAATAGTTTCTTTACAGTTGTCTAACTCTGACAGTTTGTTCTTTAACTCGTTCTCTGCGTCCTTTACCTTCAAATAGAGCGTGGTTAGTTTGACACAAAACAGATAATCAGTAAAAGAATTAACTTCTAGATTCCAGTTTAGCAAAATTTTTCATGGTTCAAATGTAGTATAAATTTTGGCTTTGTTTTAGTCAATCATTCTGGTTGTTCATAACTTCTTCACCTATCTTTTTATATGAACATGAACATCTGGTAATTTTCCTATTATCCCATTCAGTTGAAATGCAGAACCTTTTAAGTAGTTCTAACCAAATTTCAGTCTAATAAACATTAAAAAAATGCTATTCTTACCTCTAATTTCAAAGCATCGTTAGATTGTTGAAGCTGTGCTTTCTGGTCCTCTAAGCTTAAGAACTGGGTAAGAAGTTCTCCCTTTTCCCTTTCTTTTGTAGCATTCTGTTGCTCAAGTTTGATATTTTCACTTGTCAATGACCTTATTTCTTTCTGTAGGGATTTTATTTCTTCCATACTCTGTTCATATTGTGTAGATATTTGTGAACTATTATGTGACTTATCATTAAGTTGGCTAAGAAGATTGTCCTTCTCCTGAGTTAGTTCAGAGTTAGATTTGGCTAATGTTTCACATTTGTCTCTGGTTTCCAAAAGTTCACTATCAAGTACATCAAGTTTGTCATTTAAAGTCACTATTTGGTTTTCTAGACTAATGCACTTATCCTCAGACACCTTCAGATTTTGTTGTAAGTTAGATATCTCTGTTTTGCTGTCATTCTCGCTCTGAGACATGGAGATTTGCCTATCTTGAAGCAGCATTAACTCTGCACTTAGGCCTTCTATTCTCGTTTCCAGCTCCGATTTGATTTTGTCAAATTCATTCTGAATTTCTTCAATTTCTCTAGATTTAGCTGCATCAGATACCTTTAGGTCTTTATTGAGTGAATCTAGCTTCACAATTAGATCTCCCTTTTCAGTCAATGCTATTTTCAGTTCTGAATCTAGTGTTGATTTCTCCTGGGTAAGTGCCTGGTTGTCCATCTCCAACCCTTCAATGACATCTTTGAATGTTTCAACGTCAGATTCCAGAGACTTTTTATTTTTGATTGCTCCATCTATTTGTTCTTGTAACCTCTCTATTTCTGAATCCTTCTGTTCTACCTGGTGTGTCAACATCTCAATCTCCTTTCTCTTCTCCAGTAACTGATTCTCCTTTTCCACCACGAGCAGTTTCTTTGCTCTGATTGATTCCTCATACTTCTTGATTGTATCTTGGAGATTTTCAAGTGTAGATTTGAAATCAGTCAATCCAGCCTTCGTGGTAGCCTCCATTTCTATTAGGTTGTCTTTCTCTACCACCATGTTTTCTACATCAGATTCCAATCTCCTCTTTTCTTCTAATGCTTGTGACAACTTACTTTCAATCATCTGTGCTTCTTCTATCATCTTTGATTGTTGATGTTTATGATCCTCTAACATAATGTTTGTATGCTTCAGCTCACTTTGAAGGTTGTCCCTCTCCATATTTAGATTTGATACTTCAAGGTTCAAAGCTTCAATTTCTTGCTTAAGACTATCCGTACAAGAAGTCAGTGTATCTATCTGTTTCTTCAAATCACAATTTGCAGTAGATAATGATTGATTGTTTGTTTTCAGTTCTGTCAATTCTGATTCAATTTGAGCTACTGTATCCTGGTTTTCATCATCTCTGTTCAGAAGTTCATCATACATAGATTTCCATTTCTCACATTCCAGTTGGTACTCCTTCAATGAACTATCGATTTCTTTAACTTTCATATTCTTTTCATTCAAATCAGATTGTACTTCACTTAGTTTGTTTTCCAATTCAACCTTCATTGATTCCATTTCTGCAAGACAGCTCTCAACTTCTTGTTTTTGTCTGCCTAGATCATTCATATCAATCGAAGCCTGTTCATGTTTCTGTTTTAGTTGTTCATATTGTTCATTCAGACAATCCTTTTCTGTATTAAGTTTTTCCATCTGCTCTGCTAAATCACCATTCCTACATGTCAGTTCACTATTTAGCCTGTCTATTTCTGTGGATGCCTGTTTAAGTTTTTCTGAAAGATCTTCTTTTTCATTTTCAATACATTCAATCCTAGTTTTCATTGTCACATTTTCATTATTAAGTTCCTCCATCTGTGCTTGAATATCTTGAGAAAATGTTCGAGAAGATAGCAGTTGAGATTGTGATTCTGACATTTCTGCTTGTAAATGTTCCTTCTCTGTTCGCAGTGACTCCAGTTGAGATAGCAGTTGTTGGTTTTTATCTTTCTCTTGAGTCAAATCTATGTTCAATTCACTAAGCTTATTGTCAATAGCAATTTTCTCACTCTCAATGTCAGATTTCATATTTTCACCAAAGGCTAATTTTTCCTCCAAAGATTTTTTCTCTGTATTGGCTGTTTCTAGGAGATTTTCCAACGTAGTTAATTTATCTTGGATGGCAGATAATTCAGCTTCTAACTCACTAACTCTATTGTCTTTAGTCTTAATTTCCTCCTCATGGTTGTCAATGTGTTCTTCTAACTGTTGTTTCAAATCACTCAGTTCATTTTGAATTCTCACTATTTCTTTATCTCGGTCCTGCATGCTAATATTACTAGAGGACATTGCATCTTTCAGTTCCTGAATTTCCATTTCTTTATGTGCAAGACTTTCTCTAGTTTCCTCCATCTCCTTGATAAAGTCTTCTGCAACATTTGTTTTTAGTTCTAATTGTTGTTTAATGTCAGACAGTTCCCTCTGAGCGAGATCAAGTTCATTCTTGGTCAACATTAGATTGTCATTGATTCCATCCTTTTCTTGGTTCGACTGTTCAAGCTGTTGTTCTAAAGAGTTTTTCTCAGATTCCATTTCAGAATATTTTCCTTGGTACTGACTTAATTCTAGTTGTGCATCTTTGAGAGATTGCTCAACATCAGAACTTTCCTGTTTTCTGTCATTTGATACTGATTGCAAATATTCAACCTTCTTTTCCAAGTTATCATTTTGAGACTTGGTTTCGTTCATTTCCTCTTCCAGTTCAGAAATCTTCTTTCGTAGTAAACTATTTTCATCAACTAAATTCTTAACTTCATCAGATACAGATTCTTGTTTTAGATTCAGGGTAGATAATTGTTCTTTGAGTACATTTGATTCTTCAGTGAATTGCGTGGTCAAGTTGTTCAATGTAGCATCAACTGTTTCTTTCTCGTTTCTAGCCGATTCAAGTAGCTGTGTTAAGTTTCTATTTTCAAATTGTAGTGTTGATATTTCATCAGTCATTTGTGATACTTTTGTTTCACAACTTGTCAATTTATTCTGAATTTCAGTATACTCAGATTGAATGGTCTCCAATGTGAATTTTGATTCATTACTGTCCATTTCAGAACTTGCCTTATCTGCTATGAGTGATGTAAATTTTTGCTGTAGCCCAGATAACTTTTCCTCTAGTTCACCCTTGACATTTTCCAACCTGGACACTTCATCAGTAAGTTGTGATTTTTCAGTTTGTAATTCAGTAATACTTGTTTCCATGTCTCTGATAATTTTTTCCTTCTCCTCCATAGCAGATTCTAGATTATGAATATTTTGTCCAGATCGCTGCAGATCACTTTTATGTTGCTCAATCTGTTCCTCTAACAAGTTCTTTTCATTTTGAGTATCAAGTTGTAATTGATTCAATTCTGCCGTTTTTATAGCCAATTCTTCTTCCATTTTAATCAAGTTCAATTTTAATTCCTCTGCCTCAGACTTTAGTGTACATGTTAAGCTATCCAATCTTTGAACATTCTCTTTATCATTTGCTTGGTCCTGATGTAAAGTTTCTATCTGCTGCTCATGGTTCAATTTTACATTCTTCAGTTCTTGGATTTCATTATGTAGACTTGCAACTAACTGAGACTCATCAATGTTTCTTTCATTAGATAGATTTTTCAGATGATTCAATTCCATCTTTGTAGATTCCAAATCAGCTTCCAGGTTATTTTTCATTTCCTCTGCTTGTGTCAATGCAAGTTTCAATTCATCCTTTTCCTGCTCCAGTCTATTAGAAATAACATTCAACTGACTTTCAAACTCCAAGGTCATAGCTTGTTTCTCCTTGTTGCATGTTTCCACAAGCTGTTTCTTCTCTGAATCATCTATTTCTTTCTGTATCAGGTTATCATGTATTTCTTTTTCCAGTTTCTCCACCATATCTTGCCTTTCTTTCAAACTGGACTCCAGCTTGGTAATCTTATCAGTCAGGCAGGAATTCTTATAGTCAAACTTATTCCTATTGTCACTCAGCATTTTTTCTTGGTTACTAATCTCTAACCTAAATGATTCTGCCTCAGTCGTCAACTCATAGATTTTCTCCTCTTTTTCTTTCAAGTCTGCCTTAGTATCATTAAGCAATTCCTGAAGCTTGTGTATCTCCTCTGTATGTTTATGGTCTTTTTCCTCCAACATAGTATTTGCCTTACATAAATTAGCCTCTGTATCTTCCAGCTGTTGCTGGAGTGATGATGATGCAGACTGACTGTTGCTTATACCAACGTCTAATTCAGCTTCTCTTGTTTTGGACAGAGACAACTCATTTTGAAGCTCCAGCTTATCATTTTCCAATCTATTTATAAGATTTTGCATAGATTCTAATTTTGATGACATTGTTGATTCTAAATCTTCTTTTTCTGCATTAAGCTCTTTCAATTGTCCCTGCTTTTCCAGAAGTATTTCCTCCAATTTCTGTAACTTCGTTTGAAGCGAGTCAACTTTGAGATTGAGTTCATGTATTTTTTCCTGTAGTTCTTTCTTATGGTTATTTGACTCATCTTTTTGATTGGCTAAATCAGTCTCAAGGTCATCTCTTGCCATCTCCAAGTTTTTAATAACACCCTGTAGTCTTTCTATTTCTGTTGTCTGTTGCTCAAGTAACTCGTGTTGCTGACTGATTTGACTTTTACTGACTTGGAGGTCATTCTGGATGCCTGTCTTCTCTTCCATAAGAGAGTCCCTGTCTTCAGTGACAGATGTCAGCTTGTTTTGGAGTGCTTTCATCTCATCAGTCTTTTCTGTCATGTCTTTATTTAGAGCCTCCACCTTGCTGTTTGATTGCTCTAGTTGATACTCTAGATTTGATATGGTGTTTGTACTTTTATCCATTTCTTCTGACTTCTCAGTTATGCAACTATTCAACCGATCCATTTCATTGCTTTGTTTATTCATCTCATCTTTAAGAGTAGATTTCTCAGTTAAAAGTTGGTCAATTTTCTGCTTTAGTTCATTTTCAAGGTCTGTTCCTTTAGCCTTCTCACTATTGATAACACAACTCAGCTCTTCTAGTTGATCTTTAAGGTTACAGTTTTCCGATTTAGTCTGACTCATTTCAGTTTTCATTGATTCATTTTCAGTTGACAACTGTTCACACCTTAACTTTGTTGTTCCTAAGCTTTGCTGCAAATTCATCACAGTATTGTTGAGGCTTTCTACTTCTGACAATCTTTCTTGCATATCAGACTCCATTTTTTCCAGAGTACCTTTCAGAACATCCATCTCTTTGGTCATTTCTGTTTCCTTCAGCTCTAATTGGTTTAAGACCTCCTTCATTCTGTTTTCTAGCATATCTGATGAGTCCTGCATTGTCTTGCATAGCTCAGACTTGTTTGACATCTCCTGTGACATATCATCTAGAGTCTGTTGAAGCTGGCTGCATTGATCAGATAGGGTTTTGTTTTCCTTGTCTTTGCTTTCCAAATCAGATTTCAGGTTGGCAATAATTTTACCTCGGTCATTCATGTTCAGTTGTAGATTTTGTAATTCCTGGGTCTTCTTTTCAAGGGTATCCTGTTTAAAATCTAGTTTGATTCTCATGTTTTCAACATCCTTAGAAGTTTCTGCAGTAAGATCATCCTTTTCAGCTGTATGACATTTTACTTTTTCCTCCAGGTGCTGAAGTGCTTCAGTCTGCTTTGTAACAACAGATTTATATCCATCTATTTCTTTGTTCTTTTCTGACATCTCATCCATAAGATGAGCAAGTTTGTTGTCTATGTCCTCCTTCTCTTCAGATGCGTGACAAAGCCTGGATTTGAGTGATGTGATCTCATTCTCCAATTGTAAAACATGTTTAGACATTTCCTCCTGTTTTGTTTCCCCTTCGTTGACCTCTGATTGTTTATTGTCAAGTGTTTCCTGTAAGTGTGCACACTTAGTCTCTAATTCTTGGACAGCTTGCTCTTTGGAAGCTAATTCTTGTTTGACATTACTTAGAACACCATCCAAGTCTTCACACTTTGAAGTCAGATCTGACAATTCTTTGTGCTTATCTTCATACATGGTATTCTTATTTTCAAGTTCGTTTCTAAGTAACTGGCATTCCTCATTTAGTTTAGTATAGTTTTCTCTTTCTTGTTGTAGACTATTGGACTGATCTGTCATCACAGATGTCTGCTGGTCATGCTGTTCTACAAGGGTTTGATACTTCTGGCCTAGTGTTTCATGCTCCTCTGTCAGTTTGTCCATTTTCTGCAGTGCATTATTGAGCTCATCTTTAGAAGCCTTAAGGTCACAGTCTTTGGTCTCTAGGGTTTGCTTCAGTTTGTTGATAGTATCTTCCAAGTGTCCAGCTTTCTCCTGTATTTCCCCCATGCCTTCTTCTTGGTCTTCTAAGTCCATTTGTAACATGTCTAACTTGGTCTGCATCTGGTCACATTTGTCCTTCAGGTTATTCTTCTCTTGTACCAAAGATGCTTTCTCTTCATTCAATGATCTGATCAAATCTTCTTGTTTAAGTTCATCAGTTTTCATCTTTCCAAGGGTTTCCTTGAGATTTGAGTTTTCAGTGTTCATTTCTTCCATTTTTATGACTGATTCATCTTGAAGTTTTGTCATCTGTTCCTTAAGACTTTCCAGCTCTTGGTTTTTCTGAGTCACAGTTTCTTTGGCTTGTTGAACCTGAGATAAACTATCAATTTGGTGCTGTTGTAAATCAGTCAATTCATTTTGAAGACTGCCTGCTTTCTCAGATAGTTCGTTATGTTCCTTCTGTAGATCTTCCAACACCTGGTTGAGAGCATCATATGATTCCACCTTACATTGCAATAGGTGTTCAAGTTTATCTTTTTCTTCTGTGATACTGGTAAGCTGCTGATTGATATTTTGTAAATCAGTATTCATCTTAGAGCCTGTCTCTCCAAATTCATTCTTTAACTTCTCTATTTCCATCTTGAGGTCATCACATTCCTTAGTTTTATTATCAAGTCCATCACTGGCTTGTCCAAGCTGTTCTCTAAGTCGATCACATTCAGACTGCACATCACTCAATTTACTACTGAGGTCATTACATTGCAGTGCCAGTTCATCTTTTGTTGCTGTAATTTGTTGAACCTCATTCTCAACTGATGATAATTGCTCAGTTTTACACTTAAGAACTTCCTCTAGTTTGTTCTTGTTTTCTGTCTCTTTTTGTAATTCCTCTTTGAGCGTTGTTATCTGCTCGGAAAGTTTTGTGCAATCTTCACCAGCCTGTGATTTGATGGTTTCTAACTGTTCTTTGTTCTCTTCAAGCTCTCCAGATAGTCTGGTCACACTCTCGTCAGCTTGTTGTAGCTTTCTTGTCAGGTCTGACACTTGAGATGACAGATTTTCATTAGACTCTTGTAGCTGACTAAGGGATTTCATCTGTGTTTCATTTTGTGTTAAAGACTCCTGTTTTATTGTCTCTAATTCAGTTATAGTCAGATCCTTAGTACTAACTATATTTTGCAACTTATCTTTTTCTTCAAGAAGGGAACCGACTTGTTGAGTAAGTTCTTTACTTTTGTCCTCCAAAACTTTCATGTTTTTCTCAAACTCTTCTTTCAAGGAACCCATTTCATTTTTAAGTGACTCTGCTTCCAAGTTTTTCTGTTCTATAGTTTCATTCGCATTGGTTAACTTTTCTTCCAGACTTTGAACTTCTGCCAATAATTCATTTATTTTTTTAAATGAGCTAGAATTTTCCTTAATCATATTTTCTGTCTCACATTTCATTCCAGAGAGTTCTTCTTTCAAAGATTGTATAGTGCTTTCTTTCTCTTCCAAGCAGCTGTCTTTCAGTCCCATTTTCTCACTAAGTTCTTTGATATGGTTTTCCCTTTCTTTCAACGTCTCTTCTTTAGATGCCAATTGCTGATCATGGTCTGTGTGAAGCTGGGTTAACTCCCTTTGTACACTCTCTAACTGTGTATTAGAGCCAGACAAAGCATCACTTGCCTGGTGTAACTGTTCAGTTTTCAATGCCAACTCCTCTGAATTCTTGACATTTTCAGCAGTGAGCCTATCCAAAGATTGCTGTAGATTTTTCTCATCGTCATTCAATTCATCAATCTGCTTGTTCAGGTCATCAATTTGTAATTCCTTCTGTGACAGCAGATCTTTCAACTTATCTCTCTCATCTGTCATGTCTTTAAGCTCAATATTAACAGTGTCCATTCTGTCCTTTAAAGCTGTTAGCTCTTCAGATGCCTTTTCTTCCACAGCTGAAATCTTGGTTTGTAAATCTTTCAATTCTGATTCTTTCAAGTTCAGGGCATCTTTGGCCTGTTCAAATTTGGTTTCGAGATCAGTATAATTGCTTGTCAGGCTTTCTACTGATTCCTGTAGACTTTGGTTCTCTTGACATTTTATCTCGTGGTCCCTCTTATATTCCTCACACTGCTTGGTAACTTCTGTCATTTCTTTCTCTCTATTGTTCATGATATCCTGCTTTTTCTCCATATCAGTTTTCAATTCTTCCATCTCGGACTCTAAGGTTTTGACTCTTTCCACACTTTCTTGGCAGTTACTGTCAGCTTGCATCTGTACAGACAGAACCTGCATTTCCAATGATGTAACCTCCTTGATCTTGTCTTCTGTAGCAGTATGAGCCTGTGAAAGTTTATGATTTAGATCTGTAATCTCTGTCTGGTGGTTGGCTTCTAGGTCTTCCTTTTCTTTCTCCAGTTTATCTACATTTCCTTGTAGTTCTCTAATTGTTCCATCCTTGTCCTCCAACTGTTTCTTCATATCCTGTAGTTGTGTAGTCATGGTATGATGACTTGAGTGAAGCTGGTCGTGTTTTGTAGTCAGGCAGTGATAATCATCGGACATCTTGGTAAGTTTAGACTGTAAGTTACTCAGTTCTTCCTGGCTCTGGTTTAACTGATGTGTCAAGTGCTGGATTTCTTTCTCTTTCTTTTCTATGGTAGTTTTGTTATCACTAATCTGATTCTGTAGGCCTTGATACTCATTTTTCATTTGTTTGTGCTCTTTTTCCATGGCTAACATCTTCTCTGTTGCCTTCTTTGCTTCATTTTCTCTCTCCTGTAGACTTGTCTTTATATTCTCTTCAGTTTGGTGAAAGTTTTTCTTTGCCTCTGTCAAATAAACAAATTATAACAGTTATTCTATGTCAACCAGCTGGGATTTTAATTTTATTGCCAAAGGGACATAACTTCCACAAAAATTGTTTTCTAAATACTAAATTTAATTAATAAACTTGGCATATTAAAGCATTTTTTTGGAAAATCTGTTTAAGAGGTGGGCATTTTTTTAAATCAAATGCGACTCATACACATAGATTCTGTATTAAACACTATTATTTACGTGGCTTCATAAAATTATCATAACATAAACATAAATAAATTTTAAGATTAAAACATGTAGCTTGTTATCTTGTTTGAATAGAAATATTTTTGTTCAAATCCCTTTTCTCTAAAGTTCTACTTTAACCAAAGCATCTGTACTGAGTGTCATTTTGACATATATCTTAAAATGTTTTAAATGTGTTATTAAGAATTGTTGTCAATAATCATATTTGCATATTAGGCCAAGTTCAAAATCAATTCATAAAGATCTCTCTCCATAGGACTGAATTTATTCATCTCAAATCTGAGAGAGTTGAGTAATAACATAATTTCTATGAGATTTGGTTGTGATATTATCTGCACATGTTGTTTCACAGCCATTCAATCCACATCCAGATGTCATTTTGTGTGTGTGTGGTTGTGATATTTCTATCTGTTCATAATTTTTATTTCATGCCATATCATACACATCCAAGTAATTTTTGTTTCATAACAAGACAGACAACCCTTTAGTGCGTCGGACAGACAGAGTGACCCGACTACAAGACCTGCTTTTTCCTTTGGTGACGCAGGCAAAAATTCCCTCTCCAATAAATACCTTGCATCAAGCGATCTTTTTCAGACATCTGATCTTTCAACATTTTATGTTCATCTTTCAACTTCTCCAGCTCTTCAGATTTGGCTTCTAATTTCTTCTGATGGTCTGATTCAGATTTCTTTAGTGCTCTGAAATATCAAAAGTTATTTTTGTTATTAGTAATGTCTTTATAAATGAGAACTGTCTAATAAATGACCATTCAGTTTATTCATATTCCAGTTTATTTTTACCTTAGAATTTTGAGCAGCTCTAATGAATATCTAATAGGTGAAATGGGTATCAGACATAGTGAAAGTTATTGGACTGGAACTCTGTTTTAAAATTGTTCTTAAACTTTTGAGTTATAGATTATACTAACTGCATTTTGTACAAAGCACTGCACTTATTAAATCTGCTAGCTTTCACTGTTGAAGAGATTATAAAAAAGAGTATTGGTCAAGGTTCCCTGCCTGGCAAACCTGTGATATGATATATCTAGACATTTTAATGTTATTCATAATTCTTTGAAAATAAAATTTCACTCTTAATATTTTTATTCATCAAAATGTGTGACCTTTACCTTGTACATTTTGACTCATCACAAATATGCTTCTTTAACTTTTCACCTTATAAGCTTTAAATGAGTGTAAATTCATGAAATTCTAGCAAGGTAATCAAAAGTTAGGCTTTGGAAACCAATTTTAGACAGGATAATCCCCACTTGACTACTCACGTAACAGATTCTTGTGCATGTTGTAGCTCTTGTTGAGCTATCTGTGCTCTCTGTTGTAATACTCACGTAACAGATTCTTGTGCATGTTGTAACTCTTGTTGAGCTATCTGAGTTCTCTGTTGTAATTTACTTTGTTCAGCAGCTGCCTGCTCAGTTTTTCTCATGTGATCTTGGTATTCTCTCTGCGCTCTGTCAAGTTCAATCTGTAGCTTACTTGTCTGTAACATAAGTTCACCTTAATCAAACTTTTAGTAATACAGACTTTGTGACTACTTTAGTTATCCATAATTTCATCCAATATCAGATAACTAAAATTCTTGTTTATAAAAAGAATTAATACAAGAATGGAATTCCAGGGTCCCCCGCTGGTGAAGCAAAAATTATCAAACATGGCTGATTTTTTAATGTGACCAAGAAATTAGTGATATAAACATTTAATATAAATTTCATGAAAATCCATCAACATCTGTAGGGATGAGAGCGCTTACAAGGTCTGTTTTGCATAAAAAACAAGAGTCGTTTTAATGGTCAAAGTCCCCTACCTCCTACAAAAATTATCGAAAAATGCTGATTGCCTAACTTCACCAAGGTATTAGTAATATAAACATTTTGTATAAATTTCATGAAAATCCATCTACATCTGTAGGGATGAGAGCGCTTACAAGGTCTGTTTTGCCAAAAAAAAACCCAGTCTTTTTTGTGGTCAAAGTCCCATAACTCCTACAAAAATGTATTAGTGATATAAATATTTGGTATAGATTTCATGAAAATCTAACAAAATTTGTAGCCTTGAGAGCGCTTACAAAAAGTGTGACAGACGGACGCCTGGCATTTCTATGTCCCCGCTCTGCGTTGCGGCGGGGGACAAAAATCAAGTTTTAAAACGATTCTATAACATGTACCTACATCTACTTTAGAGTTGGAAGAAAAGATATTCAACTAACACACACAAAATAAAGCGTTGTAAAATACAAGTAATTTAGAAAATGTAAATTAAGAGTCTGTTCATGAGAAAACCATGCAAAAATGGAAATTTTGTCCAGTAGCAAGGTTTTTAATTATGTAAAAGGTATATTGCAACTGAAAGACCATCCTATAAGACTTATTCAGGCAAATTTATTTTTTCGAAAAATTTAAGATGGCCGCCCTACAGGCCTCAATAGATATATATAGCTTTCATCTGATTTATTGCTTATTTCAATCAAATTTTATTTGAAAATTGGACATTTTTATTGTGATTTTTTCAGTCTACGTAGAAGGAATTAAAATTGTATCAATGTTTTTTTGAAAAAGTGATGTTTGGTCTTTCAAATACAGTTCAACTTTCGTAATTCATAATTTTGGTTTCTCTGGTACCTTTAGGTAGGACTTGGGCAGTATTCTAGACTGTTCAAAAATGCTGAAATTTGTTATTTTTAAGGGCACTTATTGTCCAAGGTAACGCTTTTTTATCCTTATCTTTTAGTAATTCCAAAACAATAACATATCACGACAAACTTATCAAAAAGCCAAGCTGGGATTTTACATTTTGACTTTTGGCCATATTGGACCACCAAGTTGAAAGTGCTCTTTTGTTTGATTTCTACAATATTATTTGTTTATATAGAACAAGTTACATACATTTGGCCTATAAAGTCTGCTGTTCTGTACATCTTTTAATTATTTCAAAAAGATGCCACTATTAGGCCCCCGAAGCCCATTTTAGCCATGTGCTAAAATGGCCAAATCTCCATTTTTGTAATGCTGTAACATGTAAGGGATGACCGAAAGCAAAGTTACAAATATGTTTTTGTACAGACCATATAACAGTCTTTTGGAAAGATATTCCATATTAATAGTCCAACCCTTCATTCATGACAAATAGTCCCCTAAAGTTGGCCATTTCTGTACATTTCATCAAAATACACAAGATATTCCCATCTTTCACCCTTAATCCCCAAGTATATGTCTTTCTCGACCCTTAAATGGTACTTGTATTGTGATCATCTGTTGTATCAAATGTTCTAAATGTATTTTGTTTCATAGCAAACACATTCAACGTTTGAAACTGAATCCTCCAAAAAGTAGATTTTATGAAGAATTATCAAAACATGTCTTTGTTTTCCGGGGCTGTGGCTAAGTCAAAATGTAAAATCCCAGCTTGGCTTTTTGATAAGTTTGTCTTGATATTTTATTGTATTGGAATTACTAAAAGATAAGGATAAAAAAGCGTTACCTTGGACAATAAGTGCCCTTAAAAATAACAAATTTTAGCATTTTTGAACAGTCTGGAATACTGCCCAAGTCCTACCTAAAGGTACCAGAGGAACCAAAATTATGAATTACGAAAATTGCACTGTATTTAAAAGACAAAACATCACTATTTCAAAAAATATTGTTACAATTGTCATTCAATATACGTAAACTAAAAAAATCACAATGAAAATGTCTTATTTTCATAAAAAAAAATATTGAAATCACTGAAAAATCAGATGAATGCTTTATATAGCTATTAAGGCCTGTAGGGCGGCCATCTTTGATTTTTCGAAGGAAAAAATTTGCCTGAAAAAGTCTTATAGGATGGTCTTTCAGTTGTACTATACCTTTTACAAAAATGAAAACATTGCTATTGGACGATTTTGCATGGTTTTCTCATGAACAGGCTCTTAACATTATGAAGTTTATTACTATTGTGACTTTTCAAATTGAGGTTACAACCATTATTTGTTGTAAACCTTATATTACCTTTTGTGTCTCTGAATCAAGCTGTGCTTTGGCATGGCTTAACTGTCCCTCAATGACAGAAAGTTTATTCTCCTTGATCTGTAATTCTTGTGACAGTTTTTGTCGCTTCTTTTCCACATCTTCACATGATTCTGATAACGTTTGAATTTCTCTCTGTAATGAAGCTCCTACATTTTTCTCTTCCTCAACCTTTTTCTTTTGGTTTGCAAGTGCCTAATAAAAAAAATCTCAAATAGTTGAAAATGTTTAAAACAATATCATGGTAAAAAAGATTTGTCCTGCCAGGCCAGTTTACATTATACATTAATACTTTTACTGTGAGTTTATTACCATTTTCATATCAAATATGTATTTTTGGTGTCTCAATAGATATGTGATTCTTTTTCCATTAAGAGTATAGGATAACAAACCATTATGTAATGCCTATTTCATGAATGAAAAAAAGAAATGTTATTGTTGTCCAGAAGAAAATAACTTATACTTTACCCAACAAGCATGAACATAATTGAATAATGTCTTTTACCTGTTCTAGACTTTCAACTTGAAACTGCTTTTGATCTTTTTCTTTCTTTAGTTTATCAGCTTGAGCTTCCAATTGTGTTATGTTCTTCAAAGCATTAGCTGACAGACCATCTTTCCAATTTCCTGACGACCAGCTATTGGAATCTGAAATCATTTTTTAATAATAGAAAACTACTGTATGATTCATTAACATTCAAATAAAGGTAATAAAAAAATTACCGAACTTGGAGGAAAATAAATAAATTAAGCTCAGGCAATTTTATTGGCAATGAAATATCATTTGTAAAAAAAATTAAGATTACATGTATAACAGAGAGCTCAGTTTTTATTCAGTCAATCAATATGTTTTAGCTTCTTCTTTTTTATATAGTGTGAACAATCTTAATTAGAAATAATGTGACCTCCCCAACAAAAGGATACCATCTGATATTTTTAATCTATAAAAAGAGATTGGATATTGAGTATACATGTATATATTGTAACAATAGTTAACACTAAAGTATGTCTCGCCTGCCGGCACCATCAGAAACAATTATTCTTTCTTACTTCCACTATATTTTGAATTTACATGGATTTTCAGTTTCTGAGATCAAAAGATGTTTATAGAACCTAAACATTGCAAATATATGCAATAAAAATAATCAAAGTCACTCAACCCGAAAATCAAGGTCAAGGTCAAAAGATGAGGATGTAACTGTGCTAAGCTACTACTGGGACATATGCATACCAAGTTTCATCAACCTAGGACTTATAGTTCTTGAGATATGGAGGTGCTCGCAAAACTTTTCCATTGCTATTATATGTATTGAAAATTGTCAAAGTCACTCAACCAAAAAGTCAAGGTCAAAAGATAGGGATGCAACTGTGCTGAGCTACTACTGGGGCATACCCATACCAAGTTTCATCAACCTAGGACCTATAGTTCTTGAGATATGGAGGTGCTCGCAAAACTTTTCCATTGCTAATATGATAATGGCTCTGCCCTAAAAGCTCGCGAAGATACAAAATCAATATAATAGGTGCAACCAAAACTAGGTTTAACCTTAATTGGATCTCGAAAAAAATGTCAAATTACCCTCGGCTGGATCAATAGCTAAGAGGGTCCACTTTTGGATAAAAATTTAATAATTTATTTGAAAAAAATGTATTATCCGTAAAAACGCCAAAATATGGTTTGCGGCCGGGACAACATCATCCATAACTTAATCGATCCTTCAGTCACATCATATCATTCGACAAGCAGACGACATCAAAATGTCACCGCTCTTCTGCCAGGTTTTGTTATATTTTTTGTATACCCGTATCTATAATTGCCAAGTACTGTCTGCAAAAAATTGATTTTGAAACCTGGTGGAAAATGACGACGTATCCAAATGATCATTTAGCTTTGTCAGTTTGAGGGACCACATAGGATAAGGATGGATTAGGATTTTATTTTCAGATCAGGTAGGACCAAATTATCATACATATGTAGAAAAACAGTTGCTGATCACTTTATTTTAATGAATCTGTGTTATGAAAAGTTCCGAAAATTGATTGACAGAACTCCCAGCATTTTTCTGCGCATGACTATGCACTATGGGTAAAAGGTCACGAATTCTCGCGATAGAAAGCCATATTTCTGTAAAAACAAAACAACTAGAGTTAGAGAGTTATCATTTATTGAGAAAGTTATTGTCAGTTATAACAAGAAAATGTTTTGTTTTGTTACCGTTTGTAAATAAATCAGCGAAAATAAAGAATCTCGCTGACGCGAGACCTGGTATTTTCGTAAATTCCCAATGCATTCCGAGTAGCGAGACAGAATTTATTTTCAACCATCGTATTTTGAGTCTCGTGCAATTTGACAGACTCTGTACAATAGTGAGCTTCGCTTCGCTCGCATATTATACATGTATGAATTGAAAATTGTCAAAGTCACTCAACCGGAAAATCAAGGTCAAGGTCAAAAGATGGGGATGCAACTGTGCTAAGCTACTACTGGGGCATATGCATACCAAGTTTCATCAACCTAGGACTTATAGTTCTTGAGATATGGAGGTGCTCGCAAAACTTTTCCATTGCTATTATATGTATTGAAAATTGTCAAAGTCACTCAACCGGAAAATCAAGGTCAAGGTCAAAAGATGGGGATGCAACTGTGCTAAGCTACTACTGAGGTATATGTATACCAAGTTTCATCAACCCAGGACCTATAGTCCTTGAGATATGGAGGTGCTCATAAAACTTTTCCAAAAAGTTAACGCCGCCGTCGGTAAAGTAACACCTATGTCCCGCTCTGCTTCGCAGGCGAGACAAAAACCTTCAGTTAAATTATCTCCCCTAAATGATACCTGAAAGCAATAAAATTTCTTCTTGCAGGTACCACATCTTTGTATGATATAACAACTATGTGTAAAATTTCACCAAAATCCATTAAGCTGGTAGTCTGTGCAGGGGTTTTTCAGGGTACTCTCAGGGGGTGATTATAGCCCCCATTCCCAATGAAAAAAGACCATTATTTTCCCAAATTGTCTTTTAAATTTACAAGCTAGATTAAAGGCATTATAAACATGACCATAATGGTATTAAAAACTTGGACACACATTAAAATTTTATGTTTTAAAACTCATGCAACAATTTTTAATGAAAACCTGTGAAATATTTCTTATATGATGGTGATTTCATGTCGATAATTTTTCCCAATCAACTAAAGATGGCATTTCCCAATGTACCCTGAAAAATCCCTGCTGTGGGTATAAAAACAAGTATTTATTAAATATACAATATTATTTTTTCAAAATCTTACCGGTTGTACTACCAAATCCTGGTGCAGTTGAGTTCTGATTGTTTACTTGTCCACCTCTGTGTTTATTGTTGTTGTTTGAGCTACTACCAAATCCAAAGCCAAAACCAAACCCAGTAGGGTCCTCTTCCGGAACTTGTCTCCTGTTGTTTGAAACAGGCACAGGATTGCTAATCCCTAATCCAAAGGGATCATTGTCTATCTGGTTCCTGTTTAACCCAGTAGTCGAAGGTTGTTTCACCTGCTCTTTCTTGGAGCTGGCAGCATTCAGCTGTTCAGACGATTCTGAGGAAAGTTTTGCTATCTTGGTCTGGTATTGCTCTATCTCTTCAGCAGACTGGGAAAAAACATGAAAACTAAACATTTTAAATACAATATCATTATACATAAAGAAATTTCAATAGTTTTTCTTCTTCAAGCACATGCAAAACTTCATGTATGAACAGCAGACCTTAATGTTACCAACAAATTATAAAATGTCTGTAAAGTGACAATTCATGAAATATCATATTTACAACTGTTTGATATAAATGCATCTTATTTTTATGAAGAAAGTAAAATAATATTAAGGTTAATTGAAAGACAGAAAATCCCTGTTCATATGGTAATGACAATATTTATAGTTAACATGTGTCATGAAAACTCATGATATTTTGCAGTGTTCCAGCTAGGCTGTTTTCAGAGGGCGGTCCGCCCGCCTGCCTTTGCCTCCGCCCGATTGCCCTTTTCAGGATACCTGTCGGTTGTCATCTCCGCTGTGCCCTTTTTGATCGTACATTTGCCTTTTTCAGTCAATCGTAAATAGTTTGTGTATTGAGAATGAAGCCATTTGGGATAATTGAATGGCATATTTACAACCCCAAGCCAATTAACAAATTAAATAAACATGTGTTCTCTAGTCAATTAATTAAAGTATCTTATTTTGATTAATCAATATCAATTACAGGTAAGTTGTCCGATTGCACAGTAAATTTCTCTGCCTCGGTAATGATAATTGTGCACAAATCAGAATCTGAACCCATCTGGATGTTTTCTATCAAAAACAACATTAAATGTGCGCTTTTATTGGAAAATAGAAACGATGTTGAATTGTTGATGGATTTGTGAAATGCTCCATCATATTTTTTTGTTTACAAATAATGACAGGAAATGGAAGTTAAAAACTAAACACGAACTCTGACCGGAATGGTACTAAATCTCCGGATTTTACTAGCAAATTCAATAAAAATCATATGGGTTTTCTTAATTTTTTCTTGGGCTGACATTCAAGCTTTTTAGCACTGATAGAATGTATGAATGTAATGAAAAGCCTAAAGTCTTGTTATAGAAAACAAGAGGCTCCCCTTAAGCCTAAAAATTCATGTTTGTTAAAAAGAATGTATGCTGTATTTGATTGTTATTAGCTACATTTGTATACCCTTTTGAAAGATGAAGTCAATGCATGAATGTGCCCTTTTTTAAAATTCATCCCTGCCCTTTTCAAATCCTGGCTGGAACACTGTTTTGTTACATGTACATGTATGTATATGATTAAACAATTTTATGTTATACAATATATTTGCAAAGTGTTGTAAAAGAAAGATTTTATATTGTCATGATTGTGTCAAGATAAAATTATAATGTTCACTTATCATATGTAAACCTCTTCTTGGAAGAGATGTGATACCTTTCTCTGTAAAGAATTATAGTCTTCCTTTAACTGTTTTATTTCCTGGGCATCTCTTTCTCTGAGAACATTCAGTTGTTGAAGTTTCTCCTGCAAGCCAGAATCTGATCCACCCACTGAAGCTTCAATATAAATTCCCAATATACCATTTTTAATGATTACTAAGTTAGAAAGATTTTTGTGTATATTTATACAAACAGTAGAAGACAAGGAATAATGCTTACCATAGAATCCCCAACAACTTATTTTTAACTCTTTGATGCAAAAAAAAAATAAACTTAAGTCCAATTATCTATGCTAAATGATATCCAATATTATAGAAATTTCTTTGATATGATATGATATTATCAATGATTATAATGTAAGTTTCCTTCATGTAAAATTTCATAAAAATCCATTAAGCAGTTTAATTAGTTGCATTTATGAGATATGTGGACAGACAGACAGGGTGATTTCTATATTCACTTCATTTTTTTACATGGAGTATTACCATAATTACATCTAAAATCGCAGCACATACAGACTTAAAAACAAATATTAACTTCTGTTACATGGTTTATTATGAATCTGAAATTTGTTATAATGGGAAGTACCTGATATATTAATACTAGCAGCACTATCTCCTATCTTTTTCAAGTCATTTTCTAAATGTCTAATCTTATCAGCTTGTTGTTCAATCTGTACTTTCTGTTGATTGCTGTACTCTTGTAGCTTATTATGATCACTGGTAAGCTTCTCTAACTTTTTCTCAGTTTCTTGATGGTCACGTTGTATTCTTTCCAACTCAGTCTGAAGTTGTCCTGTCTGATAAAAAGAAAACATCAATATTATGTGTTCTTAATAACAGAACAGAGTGGGACTATTTAAACCCAAAACAAAATCTATTTGTACTACAAATCTTTACAAATATGCATTTAAAAATTGTTATTTTTGATAAAGTCCATTATATCAACACAAGTCATAAACTAGATTCAGCAGTCAAGTGGGGTCTTTTTAATGTTCTAACCTTCTTAGACTCTGCATCAAGCTGGGATTTCACATGGGAATATTTTCCGTCAAGACAAGCGAGTTGATTTTCTTTCTGCTGTAAATCATGGGCAAGTTTCTCCCTCTTCTTTTCAAGCTCTTGACAATCCTCTGATAAACTTTGATTCTCTCGTTTCAACCCAGAATAATGATTCTTTTCTTCTTCCACTTTTCTCTTCTGTACTTGCAAAGCCTGAAAATAATATCAAAGAAATAAGTTTTCAAGCATAGATTTTCTAAAAATTGGTTGAGCCTGTTCAAGTAGTCATTTAGAACCACCAGGCAATTAATAATACAGTCCAAGATACTGAAGCCTTAACAATCACAAAACACCTAAAATCAATATCGTACATCAGATTCTATACATGTATTGTAAAATTTTATGCATACCTGTTCTAAACTTTCGAACTGGAATTGCTTTTGCTCTCTCTCTTTCTTCAGTCTTTCACATTGAGCTTCTATCTGGTTAATTTTTTGAAGGGCTTTGTGTGGAAGACCATCCTTCCACTCATCCTGCACCCAACTCATGATCTAATATCCCTTGGGAACAAGTCCCCTGCCAAAAAAAATGAAATGTTCAATGGTACATTTATAAATTAAAATGAAGTGGAATAAAAGAAAGCAGGTGTTGGTTCACTATTCTGTTTAATTTATAAATTAACATTAATAATAAACACAATGTACAAACTTCTAAAATGCACAACAGCATCAAAGTTGGTCACGTGTTAAAATAAAATAATAATAATTAAAGTCAAAAGACAATAATTATTTATCAAATTAGTGGGTATTTTGCTGGACCAACCAGCTTCAATGGCACTTGTAAACTGATATGATGATAATAAATTACGTAATCAAGATCTGTGAGGTAAAATTATGTCTTGAAGTAATTGCTTGATCATTGCATTTGATCAACATGAAAAATAATTTAATCAAACAAAATACAATAAGGACTGGACAAGAATATACATACATTCATGACATTTTAGTAGTTCTATTTTAAGCAAAAAGATTTTATACTTCTTGAAATTATTGATCATGAACTGCATGTATTTAGGATGAACAAGCATTCTGAAAGTATTGCAAAACAATACATAGTCCCCTACCGGCCTCATATTTAAGTCACTGGTAACAATTTGTCAAACAAATGAATACCTAAACTTGATCAGTTTATTATCAACAAGGAACAATAATAAAGTGTAGAATAGAAAATTGCAATGGATTTTCAAACTTCAAAGGGCAATAACTCCTATAAAAATTTGTGGACCGACAGCAAACTCAAACTTGATCTGTAACTCATCAAGTTACACTCACATACCAAAAATCAGTTCATTATCTATAAGCATTTAGAAAAAAGTGCGGAAAACTGAAATTTTAGTGAATTTTCAAAGTTCAAAGGGCCATAACTCCCATAAAAACTTGTGGACCGGCATGAAACTCAAACTTGATCTGTAACTCGTCAAGTTAAACTCACATACCAAAAATCAGTTCATTATCTATAAGCGTTTAGAAAAAAAGTGCGGAAAACTGAAATTTTATTAAATTTTCAAAGTTCAAAGGGCCATAACTCCCATAAAAATTTGTGGAAGGGCACGAAACTCAAACTTGATCTGTAACTCATCACAGTAAACTCACATACCAAAAATCAGTTCATTATCTATAAGCGTTTAGAAAAAAAGTGCGGAAAACTGAGGCGTGACAGACAGACAGAGCGCAAACCTAAAAAGGATCATGGCTAGATTTCGTTTAACAGGAAATACATGTAGGTGAGAGACAGACATGAAATCCAATCCCTTATTATGGGAACCCATGTTGATGCTGTATACCAAATATCAGGAGGCTGTGATAAGAAGTTGACGAGAAAACTCTTACAAAAATATCCCCCACCTGCCTTTCACCGTTTTATAACCAATATTTATCACTCCTTTAAATCTGGCAAATTCAATTTCAATCAACTTTTATTGCCATATAAATCTCTGGATTTGTGACAAACACAAGTAAAACAATAAAATTTCTAAACAGCAAGTATATACACATTTAACATATGAAACAATACCAATGTACATAAGTTAAAGTTTAAAGGTCCCCTGTCCTCAGTGCTAATGACTGTTTTAAAAAGGCACCAGTGTTTTCTACTTGCTGAAAGGTTGATGGAGACAAAATGTATCTTATTTTACTACTTTCATTTAATGTTTCAAAGTTTAAAAAATTATTTTCTGTTTTTGCCTTGCCTTTTCAATATATGTTTTTCTTGCTTCACGGTTTCTATTGCATTCTAGTAGGAAGTGTTTTTCATCATCAACTACATTACATAATTGACATACCCGGTTTTCTCTTGGTATTTTCAAATATCTGCCTTTTTCAATTAAAAGACTGTGATTACGTATTCAAAGAATTTTGATTTCAGATAAAATTTACAATCCAAAGATGGATTCAATGATTTATATAAAAACAGTTTACTATTGTTATCAATATTTCTTATCTTCTTCTCAAATATATTAGCATAATAATATTCCATTGAGTTTTTTAGTTTATTTTTCATTTTAATTATTTGATTTTCTGATAATTCACTAAAATCTGGAATATCTAAGCCTGTTTCTTTAGCAACCATTTTGGCAAAGGTAAACCAACTGTATATTCCTGATGAATCTAATTGTTTGGTCAAAATGAAGGATTCTTTTAGTAATGGGTTTATGTTTTTTATATTTAAGAGTCTTATAAGATAGAGTAGAGTTTGGACCTTTATTTTCAGTTCTAATGGTTTTCTACCTAGCTCTGTTCTAACAGCTAAGTTAGAAGATGTTTTATTTGTTTCCAAAACATATTTGCAGAGACTTAAATGTAGTTTTTCAATGCATGATTTATCAGTAAAAGAAAGATAATCAATATTACTACCAGATAATTCTGATCGTTTTAGTGCTCTATAGAAGGTAATGTACGTGTCCATATAAGTTATTTCTGAATTATATGTTGCTATTGGACTGACCATGGTATCAAATAAGCTATTTGCTACATTTATAGGCAAATATTTAAATGAACCTGTGTATGATTGTATTGAAAATAATACTTTTCTAGCTTTTTTAACCAGTTCATCAGAGCTATGAGATAAGTCACCATTACTTTTTATTTTTATCCCTAGAAAGGTATATTCATTTACATTTGTTAAATTTTGATTTGAAAAACAATATTTTCTGCTTTCATTTTATTACTTTGGAATATCATTATTTTTGTTTTTTTCACATTTAAGGTTAGTTGCCATTTTGTACAATACTTATCAAGATTGTTGATACTGTTTTGAAGCCCTTCTTTTGATTCTGATAAGATGAGAAGGTCATCAGCAAAAAGAAGACAGCCTAATTTTGAGTTAACAAGACTCAATGGTTGGTTTTCATCACTGATGAATTCTGATTCTATATCATTAATGAAGATATTGAATAAAGTAGGTCTCAATGAGTCCCCTTGCTTAACTCCTCTATTGATATGAAAAAACTCAGAGTAAAGATTTTAGACTTTTAGAGCTGACATGGTACTTCTATACTGTTGTATAATTATATTTAAAAATTTAGTTCCAACCCCCATTTTACAGAGTTTATAGAATAAGGCTTGACTGTAATTCAAAATTCTTAAAAAATAAATCAATTCAAAAATTTATAATGATAAATGTTGTAAATCATTTATGTCCGGCTTTAACATGTTTAACTAAATAAAAATTGTTTAGAATTATTTAGTTAGTTTTTACTTTACAAACTTAATGCCATAGAGAGATGTACTGTGATTCTAAATGCACTGTAAATAATTGATTTTAACTCACTTATAATTATGTTTTGGACATTTTCCTTGCACATGCTACACAGCCACAGGGGCTTGTAAATAACTTTAAGGCGATAAATTTAAATATGCTCCTGTTACGTTACTTCCGGGATGGAATAAATTCCGGACCCATTACGGAGAGGGGGAACGAATCGAGAACGGATTTATCAACGTAACTGTAGAATCTAAACATTAAAGTTACATTAAACTCTATTTACTTAGCACAAAGAAAGTAGATGGTAATTATTTTTTGATTTTAAACATATATCGAATTTGTATATAATAAAAATGGGTCAAAGACAGAAATGGCCGGATTTCGTTTAACAAGAAGTAGGTGAGCGACAGACCTGAAATCACATCCCACGTTATGGAAGCCCATGTTGATGCTGCATACCAAATATCAAGTGACTATGATTAGAAGTTGCTAAGAAAACTGTTATGAAAATTTTCTACTATTGGACATTATTGTCAAAAATTAACTAAGTCGGTAAACAGGAAGTAGATGAGTGACAGACCTGAAATTGCATCCCACGTTATGGGACCTCACCCTTATGCTGTATACCAAATATCAAAGTGGCTGTGATTAGTAGTTGCTGAGAAATCTGTTACAAAAATTTCTTCCCCGCCCGCCATTCACCATTTTATAACCCAGATTTTTCACTCTGTGAAATCCGGCCAATAAATATCAATAGAATACATTTGTACTTTATCAAAACACAATTAAACAATAAATTATTCCATTAATTATTCTGAATTAAGAACACAATTACACATACATGTATAGCATTACACAGTGATTATACCATGATTTGTATGTCCAATACGCTTTTTATGAATGGTTTTCAAAACAACACATTTAAGATGATACCGGTTTAGGCAAACATCACACGCAATACAGTCAAAAGCATGCAAGTCTGTTTTACAACAGGAACAGTCCAACTGTATTTTGATATGTTCTCTTTCGCCTTAAAGTTACGTAAATGGACGTTACAGGAGCTTGTGCCTTCTTTTAACTGTACACAAGCCACCGGTGATGCTACACACAGTATGGCAATCATCAAATGATGGAAGTACTTATTGATGATGATGATGGGGTTGTAAACAAACACACTGCCACTTCGCCCATTTGAGTGACTGGACAGATACAGTGTATGCAGACGGGCACCCAACTGGATAAGGTGAGATCATCACAAGAGGCTGAATAAACAGTACATCACTACATACAATGGTAAGGCTACATACAACTAATGTCCCTCAAACAGGTGTGCCTGTCTCATGTTAGAGATGGTTACAGGGGCATAACCAGGGTCTTCAAGTTTTTATGAGCTTCTTGCGTGAGAACTGAGATATGACGAAAAATTGAAAGATCATAGGAAAAAATTAAAAGATCAAAGAAATTTGCCGCCAAATTGCCGACTAGATGCGTGAGACTTGAAAACCCATTGAGAGGCCTGCGTCCATAAAACGTTCCTAAAGTAAAGAAGCCCTTGCCCAGTTGCGGTCACAAGTGTACAAAATGATGAAGTTTAACATACAATTTGTGGTTGTAGTGTAGCTGAGAGTAACGTTTTTAGGGTTTGTTTCTTGAGATTGTTTAAATGGTGCTATTTGTAATAATAATTGATGTTTCAGGTTTTTCTACCTTCGCTTTTTTTCAAAATTCCCTCTTAGGTAAAATGCGCATGCGCGAATTTTCAAAACAATGTATATCGTAAAAGCTTAATTAGTTAACAAATTTAAAATTAGTAATTTATTATAATTGAATTACCTCTGATAAGTAAGTTTAACTTTATGTATTTATCTTAATTATTGCACTAATTTATTTTTTCTTAAAAAGCTAATTTTACGATAATGTAGGTGCGCGTCGACTTACGGCAATTAGATTTGTTGACAAATTTTACCTGTGTGTGACACACCTGCATTTCATTGATAATATATTCGTTTCATGAGTGATAAATGTGTCATGACTTTAAACATCAAGTTTCAGTAAGTGTCTCTGCTAATATGATGCAGGTTAAACCTGTGACGCTCCCGAAGTTTGAACGTATATTTAAATATTTTACAAGCTAATGTTTATTGGGCAATTAATTGAAACAAAATCTTATTCGAAAATAAAAACAAAGTAGCTTTTCTTGTGGGTCCTGTGTGCGCTTAATGACGTCAGGAATTTTCAAAGAAAAAGCGTTAAAAAAGACACAGAAAGTCCGGGAAACTGCGCGTGATTTACCGGACGTTGAAGGAAAATTGAGCCCATAGTACACCTAAAATATTGACATTTCTACCATTGTATTTAGATCACTTTTCTAGCAATAAAAACATCATCAAATTCAAATGCACTCATCCAAGTCTCAAGTTGACTCAACATGTCGTTTTAGATTTACTAGAAACAGAGAATTTCAAAAGCCCACTATGCTTTCGGGACATTTCGTCCATACTATCACTTTGGCCACGGACACTTCATCCACAGGGGCTTGTGTACAGTAAAAATAATATGAGGCAGGTAAAACCTGTTACGCTCCCGAGGTTTCAATTAATTTATTTTTTTGTTTGTTCGAAAATAAACACAAACTAGCTTTTCTTGTGGGTTACATGAGCGTTTAATGACGTCTAAAATTTTCAAAGATAAAAACGTTTTAAAAAGACGCCGAAAGTTCGGGAAAACAAGCGCGTGCTATACCGGACGTTGAAGGAAAATTCAGCTCATAGTACAACTAAAATATTGACATTTCTACCATTATAGCTCCCTTCGGGAGCGTATAAAAATCCCCCTATACAACCTTTCACAAGGGAGGACATACTTCGGATAGGCCCTCCCTTCAAAGACAATTTTTACTGGTTCAAATGTTGAATGATGATCAACAGGCGTCATAATATTGTAAAATAATCATGTTTCTTTCAGTAAACACTAACCTTTATGTTTAAATTCCGTCGGAAACTCCAATATTGAAACAATATTCCGATAATTTCATCCAATGGACAACTCCTTGGCTTCCATAATCCCGTGACTTTTGTGCCGTTCGATTGCTCTCGGACTCTTACCAATCACAAATAATGAAATGGAGGGAAAAGAAGCGCCATCATGTACAAACTACAAAGAGGTTCGAAAAACCATTGTCTAATTTTACCGCTTCTGTCCCTTCCACCTCTATGTTTAAGCATAGACCTGTATATTGGAATGGATTTGCAAATTGGTGAAATCTCACAATATCTCATGCAAATAAACGAGATTTTGTACAAAATAAACAATTTGAAATGTACAACTTTATACTGAAATATCTCGAAAACCATAAAAGATTTTTACATTATTCTTTTTTACAGCCATTCTTAAATGTGTTGAGATTTTAGATGTGTTAAAATTACCTTTACAACTGTGGCATTTTAGAGGAGTATCAAAAGAGCCAATGCTTCCCTAGTTTTATGAAAATACAATATTTTACAAAATTTTCGTAAAGTTTTCGCTTTAAATTGTCACAAAACGTTTATTCCTCAACCAAATTAAATGAAATTTTCACACAGATATTCCTTAATCTTTTCTCTTTTTATTGCAATTTATTCTGATAAATTCCATAGAAAGGCATAAAAGTAATAAGAAAAATAAACAAACTCTCATTCATAAACCAGTGATATTTTCACACATATACTGGACAATTAACAAGTTGCAAATCTATTTAATATACAGGTCTATGGTTTAAGATTGGAAAGAGCACGAGAACAATTGAACGGCGCAAAAGTCACGTGAATATGGAAGCCAAGGAGTTGTCCATTGGATGAATTTTGTTATTAAAACTTGAACTTTACTCAGTAAAAGCCATGCAAAATACTGAAAAATATGCATTAACCTGTGTTTTAGAAAAAGAATGCAACATATTTAACTGAATGATAGACCTGTATATTAGAAAATATCCTGGTATACAGGTCTATGACTGAATCAATTTACTTTAAAGATTTGGTATGAAACAACCCACTTGTTCATACTATCCGTACAAAACGACCCAGTATGGACAGGTTTCGGTTCAAATGACCTGAGGTACGAACATGTTTTGGTATGAAACAACCTGATACTCAGAATGAGTTAATTTAGTTAAGAGCTTCACTATGCTGGCAAATGATGTTTAAGAAATTGACCAAGCTGTGAGCACAGCATACCTCATGTTTGCCAGTTACATGTATGCTTACTTGAATTGTTGTCCATCAGTTGTGTTTGTGTGTTTTTATACTGTCTGTTTGCTTGTGCTGTTATTGTCTCACTCAGACTCAATCTGTGTTTGTGTTTGCTGAATTTTGTCTTTGCCCTCTCAGACTTTTGTCAACCAAATGTCCTATTGGTACATGTACCTCTCTGCCTCTCTAAAATACATGTAGCATGGAAGTAAATACATATGTATTCTATGTACATGTAGTGTATTGTAGAATTGTTTTATTTTCAGATGCAGTTTTAATTAGCATGTGACTTCATCATCTTAAAAGCTACAAAATGCCATTTGGTATACGTTTTAAAAGAACAAGAAGGTATGAGATCTCTTCGAAGAATGCATTTGTTGTTGGTGTCCATATGTTGGATAACTCCTTTCTGGAATGCACCTTGACAGCTGAAAGTACAGGTCAACAATGCCTTGATAGTATTGCTCAGAGGATTGAACTAGAAGAGGTATAATTAAAGATTAGAACATATTCGTTCTTGTACCACATGAAATATAAGCTTAAAACACTTTAAAGATTACTTTTTAACATAAATTGTACAAAACAAAAACTGAACACAATGATAGTTTTAGTATAGAATTTCTTTTTAATGTCAGAGCTAACATAAACACATAACTACTTGTAAGAGTTTTGTTATTTTAAAATACAAACTTACAACTACATTTACAATGTCTGTTTGAACATTTATGAGAAGTATCTGTATATTTAAAAAAAACCTTGAAAAATATCCATAATTACATAAGCTATAACAATTTTGAAAATGAGACTGGTTGAAACCCAAACCTAAATGTGGGGGTGGACAGGGGGGACGGGGGTTGAGGGGGTAGTGAGCAGGATTTGAAGGGGCGGGGAACAGGGGTGGAAGGGTCGGGGGCGGACAGAGGGGACGGGGGTACGGGTGTTGAGAGGGCGGGGAGCAGGGATGGAAGGGGCAGGGAGCGGAGATGGAGGGTGCGGGGTTGGTGGGGGCGGGGAGCGGGGAAAAGGACCCCCATGTCCACCCCCCCTAAATAAACTGAAAAAAAAACGTCTAAATCAAACTATTGTCAATTTCTATACATTGGGAACCTGTTTAGGCAAATTAAGCTTAAATTTATAGACCCCAAAGTGCTTATGACTTCTTTAGAAGATAAAATGGATTTCTTGTAGACTCAATATTTTGGCCTGCGACATGTAACAAAGAAGTTGCAGTTTCACTGGATAGAGCTGGACAAACCTCTAAAGAAACAGCTAGACAAACATTCTCAAGGTTCTCATTCACCGAGACTGTACTTTGGTGTGATGTTTTACATCCCTGGAGCTCACAAGTTAGCAGATGAGGTTGCCAGGTAAATATAATATATAACTATTGAATAAAATATTGGTGTCTTTCTATTTGTTAAAAGAAAGTCAGAAATGTAAATTTAAACAGAATTTTGATGTAAGTCAATTCTGTATAATATTTAACTTTTTGTATTCCTATGTAATTTTCACGGTGGTTTAATTTTCGCGGGTCGATGAAAATCGTGAAAATAAATCCTGCAAAAATAATATTCAAAAGCAAATCATTATCAAACACATCAACAAACCACAAAAAAAACGCAAATTTTTTCACAGACAAAAACTGCGAAAATATACCCTCACGAAAATAACCTGCTATACAGTACATGTATTTAAACTGCCCATTTGCATAAGAAATAATTTTAAAGTGCAGATAAATGTATGCATGACCATATTTACTGTTAATATTTTGAATGATGATAGTAGGCTACAGATGACTTAGAAATGATTTAAATTCATTGAAATTTAACTTGTTTACATTTCACAGATTCCAGTACTTTCTCCAGTTAAAGAATGATATTGTGGATGGTAGAATACCCTTAACTGTTGACCAAATTATAAGATTAGCAGCTCTTAGTTTACAAGGTAATTTTTTTAAATCTCTGTGATGTCTCTTTATATCAATGTTAACACAAATATATAAATGTGTGTGTACATATGAAGAAACAAGGAAACAACAAAGGGACATTCATATTTCAAAGTCCATAAAACCAAAGACAAAACCTTAGGACCCTGAAGACAAAAGCACTTCAAAGCACTTAACCTAAGTTAACACAGGTTAACAGTTTCTGCTAGTTGCAATATATCTTTGGAGGTTCAAAAAAATTAGATAATAATTAATAATTCTTCAACTTTTACCATACTATAATTTTTAGAGCTATATGTACATGTCCAATGGGTATGTATTCCCCATTTTTGTGTGTTTTATAATTAAGAATTGAGGCAAATATAAAAAATATAAAAAAATGTCCTAGATTCTCATCCTTTCCCTCCTGATCATGCTGATTTCTTCCATCACTTAAAAAAAAATTGTTTTGAATTTTTGGGCAAATTATGATATTTGGTAAGTTTCCTTTAAAATGACAGAATATTTTATCAAAATATTATAGAAAAACTAAAAAATCAAGTTCACCCCCCCCCCCCCCTATATTTTCAAGAAATTTGGATGAGAATTTAGGAATTATTTTATTATGGTCTAATCATAAATCCCAAAGAAATTATCTGTAGGTATAAAAAAAAAAATAAGACATTATGAAATAATGTAACTGATTTTCTTTCATTCCATGTACATGTAGTTCAATAAAATATTATGCATGTATTTTCAGCTGAATTTGGTGACTTTCAAGAGGACAAGAATGCAGATGACTATTTTAAAGACAATGCATTATTTCCAAAAGTAGGTTTCAATAATAATGAGTTGTTGAATGTACATACATAACATTTATCAATAAACACAATTTTAAAAATATGGGATGAATATAGATATCAGTCAATTGAGAATACTTGCATTCCAAACACAAGCCCATCAAAGAATTCTGAACAAAAAAATCAACATGAACAAGACAATTTCTAGTAAAATAATTGACAAAGATGATAATGATATTACTAAGTGGAGATAATCCAAGCATGCATTACAAGAGATAGTGTAAACATAAATATATTAATTATTTATATAACATTTTACAACAAAAAGAAACATTACAGATGAAAACAAAATTCCCAAATTTATTATTTATGAAAATAAGTCTTATTTAAATCTGTCTGCTTACATGGCAAGAGATTCTAAATAAGTTGTGACATTCATTCATGTAAAATACTAGTTACTCTAAAAAATACATATACAAATATCTATATTCCAACCAAAGGCCCTAGATTAAAGCATAAAATTACAAACAAGTGATTATCATAATTGGTGACATGCATATAAACAGAGCAAAAAACGACAGATGCATTACAATAACAACCTGATCACATGTTATAATTTATGTTGGACTGGGGCAGAGCCAAGAAGAAACTAGGTATTAATATCATTTTATAAGTTTATATTTGTGTTATTTGTATTGGTTGAATGTCATAATTACCCAATGTATAATTCTTTCAACAGACGATGGTAAAAGATACTGCTGCCATTTCTGAACTAATGCATGAAGTATTGAATTGTTACATGAACTTCCGTGGTACACATCATGTTAAGGCTGAGATCTTGTATATAAAAGAGATTCAGATGATGGATGGATATGGAATGGAATATTATGCTGCTAAGGTATAAAATCATTGTGATCTTAAAAATAGCCAGTCACATCATACTTCTTACACCAAGGCTCATTCAGCGATCAGACTGATTTTTGTCTTGCCTGCGAAGCAGAGCGGGACATAGGTGTTACTTTACCGGCGGCTGCGACGGCGGCGTTAACTTTTTGGAAAAGTTTTATGAGCACCTCCATATCTCAAGAACTATAAGTCCTAGTTTGATGAAACTTGGTATGCATATGCCCCAGTAGTAGCTTAGCATAGTTGCATCCCCATCTTTTGACCTTGACCTTGATTTTCTGGTTGAGTGACTTTGACAATTTTCAATACATATAATAACAATGGAAAAGTTTTGCGAGCACCTCCATATCTCAAGAACTATAGGTCCTAGGTTGATGAAACTTTGTATGCATATGCCCCAGTAGTAGCTTAGCACAGTTGCATCCCCGTCTTTTGACCTTGACCTTGATTTTTCCGTAGAGTTGACTTTGACAATTTTCAATTCATTTAATAGCAATGGAAAAGTTTAGCGAGCACCTCAATATCTCAAGAACTATAGGTCCTAGGTTGATGAAACTTGGTATGCATATGCCCCAGTAGTAGCTTAGCACAGTTGCATCCCCATCTTTTGACCTTGACCTTGATTTTTCGGTAGAGTTGACTTTGACAATTTTCAATTCATTTAATAGCAATGGAAAAGTTTTGCGAGCACCTCCATATCTCAAGAACTATAGGTCCTAGGTTGATGAAACTTGGTATGCATATGCCCCAGTAGTAGCTTAGCACAGTTGCATTCCCATCGTTTGACCTTGACCTCGATTTCCGGTTGAGTGACTTTGATTATTTTTATTGCATATATTTGCAATGTTTAAGTTCTATAACCATCTTTTGATCTCAGAAGCTGAAAATCCATGTAAATTCAAAATATAGTGGAAGTCAGAAAGAGTAATTGTTTCTGATGGTGCCGGCAGGCGAGACATACTTTAGTGTTAACTCTTGTTTTACATTCTCTTGACACCAATTGCAAGGATGGTTGTGGTTCAGAAGGAATGTAAAATGTTTGTCCATTTCATTTAGAGATCAATCCCCCATGCAGCTTCAGTGTTATTGTTTGCTTATATTTACCAAATGAATAAGGTTGTTTGTCCTAGAGAAAGTTTTACCAAATGAGGTTTTGAATTTTTCAAATGATGATATTTGAAGTAAAAATAATGTTAAGGATGTTTTTCAGCTTGCTAAATAATTATATATGATTAAATTTAATAGTATTTCTTTTCTTTTGATTTTATAAAAGTAGAAAATTTACCTTTATAAGTCAAGGTTTTTCAAAAATTTCCCAATTCTCATAAAATGTTGCAGATTTTTCCATAATGAGAGGGCAAGGGCAGTTTTATATAGCTTATTCCCAATTCATAAAAATACAGAAGTATAAACTTATGCTAAATAGTGCATAACTCATTTTTTGTTTGCCTACATTAGGGATTGTAATTGATCTTTATAAATCTGATTTGATACAGCATGGTTGGTGCCTTTTGGTTAATAGTACAGAAAATACAAGCATTTCATCCTGTACTCCATGTGCCAAGAATTGACAAAATAGTCAAATTTATAAGAACATATCCTTCTGATAAGTATATTCTATTTTAGGATGAAAAAGGGAAAGAACTGTACTTAGGAACATTTTACCAGGGAATGTTTGCCAGATATTTGCATGGAGAAGCCACTGTCTTTTTCAGGTACATGTACTTTACACCCTTTACAAAAAAGCTTTTTGTAAGTGAAGAACTCTTGATAACACGTATTATAACAAATATTGAAAGAAAAATTATAGAAATGTCTTGCAGTTCAGAAAAAAATTATATATATATATGCATACTTTTTTTACCCTGCTAGGAAGAAGATGGGTTATGCTGGTTTACCTCTGTCTGTCCATCCTTCCATCTGTCCTCAACTTAACTTTCGTAACAGTTTTCTCAGCAACTACAAATTGCAGCGACTTGGAATTTGGTATATGGCTATAGTATTGGTCTTTTATTGCGAGTACTGAAATCAGGTCTGTCAGATATCGACTCCCTGTTAACTGACTTAGTCAAATTTCAACATTTCTGGTCAATTGTTGAAAATTTTCCTAAGAGTTTTCTCAGCAACTTCTCATCACAGGGATTAGATATTTAGTATGTGACATCAGTATGCGGTCGTTGGTTGTCAGTACTGAAATTAGGTCTGTTAGATATCTACTTCCTGTTTATTGACCTAGACAATTTGGGGGATAGAGGGAGTATACTAAGTGAGCAGTGGTTCACAGATTCCTTGTAACTGCTGTTTAAAATAAAATTTATGAACAATTTTTATTATGTAAGTTTTGCTTAAAATAATAATCCTTATTATACCCCCCCGCAAACAAAGTTTGGGGGGGTATATAGGAAACACCCTGTCTGTCTGTCCGTCTGTCTGTCCGTCTGTCCGTCCGTCTGTCCACATAACTTGTAAGCGCTTCTCCTCCTAAACCGCTTGAAGGATTTTGCTGAAACTTAACATGGAGGAAGTACATCATATGTAGATGTGCATGAAGAATTTTCATTGCACTCTGACTTCATTCAGGGGAGATAATTGGACTTAGACTTTTTAAATACATTATTCAAAGGAAGACCCCGTAAGCGCAACTCCTCCTTAACCGCTTGATGGATTTTGATGAAACTTTACATGAATAAAGTACATCATATGTAGATGTGCATGAAGAATTTTCATTGCACTCTGACATTCAGGGGAGATAATTGGACTTAGACTTTTTAAATACATTATTCAAAGGAAAACCCCGTAAGCGCAACTCCTCCTAAACCGCTTGATGGATTTTGATGAAACTTTACATGAATGAAATACATCATATAAAGATGTGCATGAAGAATTTTCATTGCACTCTGACATCATTCAGGGGAGATAATTGGACTTAGACTTTTTAAATACATTATTCAATGGGAGACCCCGTAAGCGCAACTCCTCCTAAACCGCTTGATGGATTTTGATGAAACTTTACATGAAGGAAGTACATCATATGTAGATGTGCATGAAGAATTTTCATTGCACTCTGACATCATTCAGGGGAGATAATTGGACTTGAGATTTGAGTCCAATATGAAGCGGGGGGTATCCTTTTGTGAGCTCGCTCACAGTATTACTTGTTTATTTTTATTTTCTTTTGTAGATGGAATGAGATAGCTCGATTGAATCAGAGTAAAAAGACACTGGAGATAGATACATCTAAAAGCTCATCACAATATCATATGGTACCTTATTACATTGTATTCACTATTGCTATTAGTATAATTACTTTTTGAACTGATATTTATATCAAACTTGTCTATATCTAAAATATATTGCTTAAGCATTCTTCTTTCCAAAATTACATTTTTAAATGCGGGCAGTATATGATGACATCACTAACTTAAACTTAGAAAGATTCCAATATACATCCCTCAAACAAAATTCAGGGAAGTATATAGGTATCACCTGTTCTTTCTGTCTATTAATGTTTTTTTTTTTGTCCAAATAACTTATAAGCACAAATCTCCTTATCTGCTTGATGGATTTGGAGATAAAATTTCATGTGAAAGACGTACAAAAATTGAGATATTCATGAGAAAATTTCATTACTCTCAGATATTATTCAAGGGAGATAATTAAACTTTAAAATTTGTTCATTATAGAATTAATTATGAATGTGGGTACCAGTATCTGTTTGTTTGCTTGCTCGCAGTATTTTGGATTTATGTTTTGCAATAGATATTATTCTACATAATATGACTTTTTTGAATGTACAGGAAGATACAGATACAGCAAAGTATGTCAGAAGATTTGGTTTGCTTCAGCAGAAATTCTACAAGACAAACAGAAGTACACCAAGGTAATTATACCCCCCCCCCCCCCCCCCCCCGTAAACAAAGTTTGGGGGGTATATAGGAAACACCCTGTCTGTCTGTCTGTCCCTTTGTCCGTCTGTCTGTCTGTCCGTCCGTCTGTCCACATAACTTGTAAGCGCAACTCCTCCTAAACCACTTGATGGATTTTGATGAAACTTTACATGAATGAAGTACATCATATGTAGATGTGCATGAAGAATTCTATTACGTCATTATCACTTCCGTTCTAAAATGAGATAGTGCTACGCATGTACAACCTTCAGTGTGCTTGCATCTTTCAAACTGTTCGGACGTGGTTCGAAC
The DNA here is from genome assembly GCA_963971305.1 of Arcuatula senhousia. Lineage (NCBI taxonomy): Eukaryota > Metazoa > Mollusca > Bivalvia > Mytilida > Mytilidae > Arcuatula > Arcuatula senhousia. The sequence continues at coordinate 57,325,840 of OZ020304.1, forward strand.
TTGTTGTATTTTACAACCATTAGCAGCCACTTTGTCAATTTATTTGACAATATTTATTTAATAGTCAACGAGGTTGGCTTTAATATTGATATAATTAAAAAATAAAGTTACGTTGTAACAATTTTGTTTACATTTTACGACAATTTTACTACATCTGTCGTAAATTTGATATTGCTGCCGTAAATCGTTATTTTGCATGAGATATCATGGCAGAGAAGATGGTATCTGTTAAAAGCAGGCCAAATGATAAACAAAAAGATGATGAGTCGTTAGACTATTTGCTAGAAGACAACGAGGTTGTTGGTAAAACAGACAAAGACGAGAGTCTGTCAAAATTACAAAGTACGAAGTCGTCTGTTAAGACTCATACATCTAGGATAAAATCTTCACAGGGTTCAAACTCCCCTCTTAACAAAGATAAACCTTCCACTAGTAGAGATAGCAGTCAGAATGACCAAATTATGAGTATGTTGACTCAGATAAAAAATACTCAGGTGGAACAAAATAGTAGAATTGACACTTTAACTAACAAAATAAATGACATTGAAAATGATTTTTACAATGAAGGAGAGGAGTATGATGAACAAGAATATGATGAGGATGATGTTGAATCATCTCATGGTAATGAGTCTAATAAGAGAAAGGCAGATGATGTTGATGAAGGTAGTGCCAATGGTCAGAGTAGGTTTTCCTCCATGTCAAAGAGATTTAAGATAAAAGAGGTTTGTTCAAAGAAAATAGATGAAACTTTGGCTGAGAACATTACTGATTTATTCCGTAATGGCATGGATGATGAACAATATTTAGACCTTGTAAAACATGAATCTACTGCTAGACCTGAAAACTGTGAAGGTCTGTCTTTGGTTAAGACAAACCACCTTGTATGGAACCTTATGTCACCATCCACACAGATTAATGATAAGAAATTGCAAAATTGTGAGAAATCATTAATTAAAGCAGCAATTGTTTTGGCTAAAGTAGTAGATAGTATGGCTAAGAAAGAGTCACAGAGTAAAGATAAAGATGTAGGTGAATTTATTGATTCTTGTAATGATGTTTTGGCTCTTTTGGGGCATGGGAATCGTCAGATAAATATGGTACGTAGAGACTTGATTAAACCTGATCTAAGTTTAGATTATGTTCACCTTTGTGCCCATGCTCTGCCATTTACTAACTTTTTATTTGGTGACGATGTTTCCAAAGAGGCAAAAGAGATTGAAACATGTAATAAATTAGGGGGCCGCATTAGAAGTGGTAGAGGCCGTACTTATAGAGGTACTTATAGAGGTCGATATAGCAGAGGTGGAAGAGGTAGACCTCGTGGTAGAGGAGGCTACAGCCACTACAACACGTCAATGGTTTCACGTTCTGATAGAGATGACAAGAATGGGCCAAAAAACCTCCCAAGGAGGGGCGGTGCCAGGAACAATTAGAAAAGGAAAAAAGAAATGAGGTTGGTTGTAGTTTTCAAGCAGGTAGATTGAAAAATTTTATCTCTCAGTGGAAATTGTTGACTAATGATCCACAAATTTTGGATATTGTGGAGCACTGTCATCTTGAATTTGTTGATTCTTTACCGCCAGTTCAAGAAAAATTTTCTGGCAGGATTCAGTTTAATGAAGTTGAAACACATATAATTGATAATGAAGTTCAAAACTTGTTACAAAAAGGTGTCATAAAGGAAGTTACTTTTCAAAACGATATGTTTATTTCACCTATTTTTGTCAGGCCAAAGAAAAATGGTGAATATCGAATGATATTAAACTTAAAACAACTAAATGAGAGTATTGTTTACCATCATTTTAAAATGGATTCATTTGAAAAAGCTGTTTTATTAATTAAAGAAAACTGCTTTATGGCATCTGTTGATTTACGTCATGCATATTATAGTGTTTCAATTTCAGAGGACAATCAAAAATATTTATGTTTTAGATGGGGAGATAAAATTTTCCAATATACCTGTTTACCTAATGGTTTAGCTTCTGCACCTAGATTATTCACAAAATTAATGAAACCTGTTTATGCAAAATTAAGAACCATGGGCCATGTTAATATTGGTTATATTGATGACAGTTTGCTTTGTGGTGACTCATTTGAAGAATGTAAAACAAATTTACAAGACACAGTTGGTTTGATAGAAAATCTAGGTTTTATTATTCATGAAGATAAATCTGTATTTCAGCCAACAAAACAGTTAGCATTTCTAGGTAATTTTATAGATTCTGAGAAAATGATTGTGACACTTCCAAAAGATAAACAACAAACTTTGTTAACTGAATGTAAAAATCTTTGGTATGTCCAAAGAGCAACAATAAGAGAAGTATCTAGAGTAATTGGGCGTATCGTTTCAAGTTTTTCTGCAGTTGATTATGGTAGACTGTTCTATCGGAATTTAGAAAAAGAAAAAATTGAGGCTTTGAAAGTTTCTAGAGGAAATTTTGATGCATTGATGATTGTTTCAGATGAAATGAAACAAGATTTACTGTGGTGGATTGATAATATATCAACTGCAAAAAGAGTTATTTCTAGGGGAAATCCAGAAATAACCTTACAAACAGATGCTTCTACTAAAGGATGGGGTTGTAAATTTGATGACCAGAGTACAGGTGGACAATGGTCCAAAGATGAGAGAAAAAATCATATTAATTATCTAGAAATGCTGGCTATTTTGTATTCATTGAGATCATTTTGCACTGAGGTTTAAAACAAACATGTTAAGATATTAACAGATAACACAACAGCTGTAGCATATCTAAATAATATGGGTGGTTGTAAATCAGAAAACTGCAATGTTTTAGCCAAAAGAATTTGGAAATGGTGCATTAAAAATGGAATTTGGATCTCTTGTTCCCATATTCCAGGCAAAATAAATGAAGCTGATTATCAATCTAGAAATTTTGATGAAAAGTTAGAATGGAAATTAAATGAAAAAATTTTTAAATTAATAATCGATAAATTTGGTAAGCCAAGTATTGATTTATTTGCATCAAGGTTAAATAATCAGATAAAATGTTATTGTGCATGGAAACCAGATCCATTTGCTTCGCACATAAATGCTTTATTGTTGAATTGGGGGAAATTCACTTTAAATTATTTATTTCCTCCTTTCAGTCTGTTGAGTTCTTGCGTTCAGAAGTTGCAAATGGACAGAGCGAAAGGAATCGTAATAATCCCTCTTTGGCCAACTCAACCGTGGTTTACTCCTTTAATGCAGATGCTAGTAGACATTCCGTTGTTGCTACCGAGAGTAGATCAACTCCTATACTTGCCAGGAAAAGAAACTCTTCATCCGTTGAAAGACAATCTGATCCTTGTGGCATGTCGAGTGTCCGGAGACATTTCAGAGATCAAGGCTTTTCAAAATCAACAACCGATATACTCATGTCATCATGGAAATACGGAACTAAAAAGCAATACAGCTCGAGCATTAAGAGATGGCTACAGTATTGTGACCAAAGAGAGATTGATCCGGTTCAACCATCTTTAAAACAAATTTTAGATTATTTAACATTTCTGTATAAAGAAGGTTTAGGCTATAGTTCGCTGAATACAGCAAGAGGAGCTTTGTCAGCATTGAATATTAAAGTAGATGGAACTTTGATTGGGAGAAATCCTTTAGTTATTAGATTTATGCGTGGTGTTTTTAATCTAAGACCTTCAATGCCTCGTTACACAGAAGTTTGGGATGTAGAGAAGGTCTTGAAGACATTAAGAGTTATGTCTCCAGTTCGTAGTTTAAGTTTAAAAGACTTGACACTAAAATTAACTATGTTAATAGCGCTTACTGGAGCTGCCAGAACTCAATCGATTCATTTACTAGATGTAAATAGTGTACATAAAAACAGTTCAGAGTTTATTTTTCAATATGCGGGATTGATTAAACAAAGTCGTCCAGGGTTTAGAGGCGCATTTGTACATATGAGGGCATATCCGCCAGATAGACGGTTATGTATTTATACTGTTCTTAAAGAGTATTTAAAACGTTCACATTTATTCAGAGGCACAAAATCGAAACTGTTACTAAGTTATGTTAAGCCGTATAAAGAGGTTACCAAAGACACAATTGCTAGGTGGATTAAAGTAGTCTTACTAAGATCAGGAATTGATATTTCTAAGTTTGGAGCTCACAGTGTAAGAGCCGCAGTTACTTCTAAAGCAAAAGCCAATTCTGTTCCTTTGGAAAAGATTTTAGACAAGGCAGGATGGAGCAACAGTAAAACATTTGCTAAATTCTATAAGAAAGAAATAGTGACAGAAGACATGTTTGTCCATGGTATTTTCAAGAAAAAGTAATCTTGGTAAGTTTTACTGTTCTCTTAATTAGAAAAATTTTCCATTGTGTGAGGCTTTGAAGTCTCATTTTAGAACGGAAGTGATAATGACGTAATAGAATTCCTAAAATTATACGAAACTTACCTTGGTTAAGTTGAAGTGTAATTGGGATTCTATGTAGTCATAGAATCACTGGAGGGCTAAAATGCCTCCCTCCCACCCATCTGCAATAAATAGTATTTATTTATACATGTAGCTATTACGTTGTTTATTTTCCACAATGGAAAATTTAGTTTTGAAAGCTGAAGGTTGTACATGCGTAGCACTATCTCATTTTAGCCCTCCAGTGATTCTATGACTACATAGAATCCCAATTACACTTCATCTTAACCAAGGTAAGTTTCGTATAATTTTAGGAATTTTCATTGCACTCTGACATCATTCAGGGGAGATAATTGGACTTCGACTTTTTAAATACATTATTCAATGGGAGACCCCGTAAGCGCAACTCCTCCTAAACCGCTTGATGGATTTTGATGAAACTTTACATGAATGAAGTACATCATATGTAGATGTGCATGAAGAATTTTCATTGCACTCTGACATCATTCAGGGGAGATAATTGGACTTGAGATTTGAGTCCAATATGAAGCGGGGGGTATCCTTTTGTGAGCTCGCTCACAGTATTACTTGTTATTGGCTGAAAGCATATATTGTTGTTTGTTCTTTTTTTGTTTTTTTTAATATTCCCTTTGTCATTTTCATTATAAAGATTTTTTGTAATGGAAATGAACACTGCTGTTGGCCCATGGTAAAAATTGCTACCTGTCTCTTTTTTTAAAGTAGAAAAAATAGAACTTTTCTTAAGTTAATTTGTCAGAGTTATATTTATTCAACATTTATGACTGATTTTCACGCAGTGTGAAATCAAATATTAAAATGGTGAATGGTGGTTTGAATAAAAAATAATTTCATAACAGTTTTCCTAGCAGCTACTTGTCACAGCCCCTTGATATTTGATATACAGCATCAGCATGTGGTCCCATAATATGGGATTTTATTTTAGGTCTGTTTTTCAAGTACTTTCTGTTTAACAAAATCCCACCATTTTTAACTTTGACAGATTTTTCACTCATGTACAAATTTTCTGTCAAGCTTTTCTCAGAAACCATACATGAGAATAATTTGAAACTTGGTAGGATTGTTCAGTATAACAAACTGTATGTCCTCAGCAACTTTTAGACTTTTAGACTTGTTAGACTTCTACTTCTTGTTTAAGGCCAGCAGGGCCATCCATGCCAGTTGGACATAATCCTTCTTTATTTGATGTTTATACACAGGGGATCATCCACATTTTTTAGATTCTTAAAGTCTTGAATCAACTTATGGAATTCACAAAATGCAATTATATTTTTGCATTAGTTTAATGTGAGTCTGAAGGATGAAATTTTATCTCAAGACATTGAAGTCCCCTTTTTAATATCATTGGTTAAGTAGTAGGTTAATAAACTATGTGTGTGTAGTTTGACTTATAATAAAGTCCTAGTTTATTGCATTGACTCTATCTTTTCTATGTGAAAAGAATAATGTACAGCCAGTTGATAGAACTTAGATTAGTGCCAGTTGTCCTCTCTTGCCTATTTAGAATTTTATTGACTGCATGGTTTTATTATTACAGTTCAAGTGTTGTAGATTTGAATGACTATCCCGAGGCAAACAAAATGTATAACTCGTAAGCATGCATGCCCAAGGACTAACACCTATTTTATCATCTGGCTTTCTATAAATAGAAAATTATAGATCTATATTTAATAGAAATCATGATATTAATAGTCATATTCCTATTGTATATTTTTTCCTTGTATTTTTACTTATATGTACTGGGACAATATGTATTATATTATATATTTTTATTCAAATAAAAAGGTTAGTGACACTTTCAAAAATATTTGGATAAAATCAAGCCTTTAGACTTGTTATGGCCCACTATTAATTAAAACTGCTGAACAAATAGTTTATTAGTCGATTTGCAAATCTTTCACACCTCAGGTTTACTCATGCTTCTAGGTTAATCGCTCAAAAAACCATAAGTCATATCTTCATGAAACTTAGTGTACATACAATGAATGAATGAAAATTATTTAAAAGTGCATCATTATGTCGCCTGCAACGTGTTGCAAAGCAAAATATAGGGCTACTTTGACACTATCCATTGTCTTGTGTTGTCATCCTGCGTCGTGACTGTCCTGGACCTAGGGTGTCACAAAATTTTTGTCACATTTTTCGGATCAACAACATGTCACAGCCTCAATATTTGACATGTAGCTTCATTCTATAGAACTATATCATGTAAAGCAATTTTATGCCTGTAATTCATCTACTTCCTGTTTACCAAATATTTTAAGATGCAGGAGACATACATGTACGTCTTCTAGTTCATTATTTCATTCAACACATACATGTATGTTCAGTCAGATACCTAAGCATTCAAAAATATGTATTAAGACACAAGGTCTACGATCAAGAATTACATATAGGTGTTCAACAAAATTTCCAAATTTATTTTATTATTTGTATTTAAATTTCTATGGCATGAAAGTTGCTTTCTTTTTTCCATTGAAGATTAGTAAATATACTAGATCTCTGACATTTAATACATGTATCACAATTTGTATGTCGCCTGCAACGTGTTGCAGAAGCGACATATAGGGGTTACTTAAGCACTATCTGTCGTCCTGCGGCGTCACAAAAATTTTCGTCGCAGTTTTCCAGGCAACTACATCCCTTGATATTTGGTATGTAGCTTCATCCCATAGTACTATAAGGTGTAAAGCGATTTTATGCCAGAAAAATAACTACTTCCTGTTTGATGAATACTTAAGCGACATAGATGCCAAATTTTCGTCTCAGTTTTCCAGGCAACTACATGCCACAGCCTCTTGATATTTGGTATGTAGCTTCATTGCATAGTACTATAAGGTGTTAATCGATTTTATGCCCGAAAATTAACTACTTCCTGTTTGGCGAACAAACATAGATAGGCAGGCGATATATGCCTTCTGGGGAAGGCTCCATCTAGTTTTTATGATGTATCATATTTTACTAAAGACAATGTATTTCCTTCATATAAGCTTTGATCTCTAGACATTTTCTAGACATATAAACCTATATTTTTATGTATACTCATTCTTATATTTTTTGAGAGTTTATTATTTGTTTGTTTTTTATAAAATTGTTTATTTATCAGAGCTGTTTTTCCGCAACAATTATCTCAGTTCTACTGTCATTCCTGAACTTTCCAATGGTACCATCCAACTACCTTTTATCTTAATTTTAAAAATCTGTTTTTGCAATCAACAACAATAAAACATTCTGTAAAACTACAAGTATTTATATTCGCTCCTGTCACTCAGTTTTCTGCAGCTGAGTTGTATTAAATAAACAGTTGAAACAGTTGTATTTCTCCAAAATTTTAGTCTCATGAGTTAGAAAATAAAGCATTTTTTCTTGATCCCATTTTTGATACTTTTTGCAATGTTTTCCTTCATTGAATTTGTCATAAATCAAAAAGTAAACCAACAGCATCTATAGATAATCTAAGAATCATTAAGACAAATGCATATTTGAAAAATGAAGATAATATGACATTTTTAGTGGGTAGAAATTTGTAATGGTTACTGGTATCAAAACTAATATGTACTACATACTGTGACATCCTAACATTCATTGGGAATAAATCCATTTCATAGTTTGGTGATAGAAATATTGAAATGAATGAATTACAGTAGATTATTCTTTATGGCATAAGCAATTAACTGAAGAATTTTATGCCATATTTTTAAATATGTATAAAAGGAATTTTTAAAATGCTAAAATGAAGTTGAATATTTCAATTTGATGGGAACAATATTTTCATAATTCACAATATGTACAAATATCTTGGCAAAGTTAATATTTTTTCCCCACTTTTTGGTTTGGTTCCTTGAAAAATGCATAACTAAGGTCCTTTATGGTTAGAAATTATGGTTTGTATATTCCAGAAAAGCTTCAATATAAAATTATGAAATTGAGATGTTATTATTTATTTATTTCAGAGATCTACCCAGCTCCACAACAGAATTCATAGATCCACTGGTAAGTTGTTCATAAATTTAGTTAGTGCATCCAAATCTATTTATAAAATTCTTTTGAAAGAGCTCTGCACTATCAAATCAAAGCGCTAAAGCGTTAAAAGGCAGAGCTAAATATAAGCATTAAAAATAAAGAACAATCTGTGTTTCATAAACTTGAAACATAGCACATCAGTTTTGCTTGTTCCCTCCGCACACTTACACATTTGTTAAGAAATCTGTAATTAAGCTCCGCCCACTTGATCAAAGGTCAAAGGTCAACAATGCTTATAAGTAAACGTCAACAAGTATTGATACACGATATATATGTAGTGCACATCTATATCGCATTTATGTTGGGGGTATAAATATGTACCTCTTATTTTAGACAATCCGTATAACATTTAAAATACAATACACGATTAATTTTCTGTAATAGACCCTCTGGTAGCAATAATGACTGACCAATTTACCCTGTCTAGACGAAAAAAAAACACGAAAATCAGATAGCTATATGACTCTTTAAGGCTCTGCCTAAAAAGTAAGATTCTTTAATCTTCATAGCCATAATTTAAAAATCATGTATGAAAAGAAACTATTAGAAAAATCAATGATTAATATTTTTCTAGTATCAAATCTCATGAAACCCCCGTTTCATTTTTAGACCCAGTCACAAACTTCACTGACATACTCCCAGAATTCCTACCAGTCACATGACCAAAGATTTGACCATGGTAAGTGTTTGTTTTTATAGTTGGTGATAACACATTTTAATATCTTGGTTTTTTTTTTACAACAAATTGAGTAGTAAAGTATCGTGCTGTAGCCTCTGTAATGTTTAAAGTACATCATCTTTCTTTCTTTCGGTGATGAAAGTTACCTCAAAATTCCTTTTACAGATCGAATAAAAATAAAAAAACTATCAAATACAATATATAAACATAATTGTCTAGATTAATTTTTAGCAAAATTCCAGGGACAATTTTTTTTAGTTCGGCTACTTTAGACAAGGAGTCACAACTATTGTTATTTTTCAAATGAATATACCAATATTCATTCAAATCCTGACTAAATTATTTATATTTTCCAGACTTATCACAATCCACAGGAACTTCAACAGAAGATTTTTACAGACAGTCCCAACAAAGTATTGAAATGCGTAGATATAACAGTAGTTTAGATTCTCCAACCAGTCAACCACAGCCAGATCCAAGGTCAGCCATGCTACCAGCCTATAGACCTAGTCCCAGCTATGATCAAGTCATGAGGAGTAGGATGCAGCATCAGAAAAATATATCCAACTCACAAATGTATTCACAACCTCAGGAAAATATAACATACAGCCATCCAGATATTGGTTCAGACATTTCTAATTATAGTCGACAAGAAAGTGATTACGTAAATAGTGAAACAATACACAACTACAACAATAACACATTATATGCTAATGTCTTCCAGGAAGAAAAAGAGAATTATTTACAGTACAGAGAACGGACTAGTAATCTCATTATCCAACCCACTTATAGCTCACCTGAGTTGACAGGTCTTCCACAGGAATACCCCACAGACAATTTATTCCATGACCCCCTCCCTTTCCAGTATAAACCCCCTCCCCCATACCCTAGAACTAGCAGTAGTACCCCAGACCTAGCTGTACAGACTCTGAGAAGTAATGTAAGTGATAGCCCAGATCTGATATCACGTAAGAATATTGGAAATCCTCAGCCTGATGCTGATTCACTGAATGAAATAAAAGACCAAGAGTTATCCCCCGTAGATAAACCAGAGGAGGCTGCTCTGCCACCAGAACCAGTGGCTAACCCTCCCCCTATTATCATTAGTCAGCCAGAGTTAGATGAAACATCCAGTGAATACTCAGAGACAACATTTCATTTGAAAGAGGACAGTGAGATTGAAGATATCCATGATAAGACATTAGAAGATACACAAATACAGATGAAATATGTCGCTCCTAGTAAAGCTCCTCCTCCTTCAACCTCAAAAGAGGTGGTTGTGAGACGTGAGAGCTTCAGACGCATGATGATTGCTAGATCTGGCCAGTTTAACCCTAAGGTTTTAAGTTCAGAGGATAATGTTAGTACTAGTGATGCTCCAGTGATTCCAGAGGTGACTGTCAAAGATCCTGAGGATCCTGTAGAGCCTCTGGTAAAATCTGATACTACACAAGATCCTGTCAATGAAGAAGAAAGAAACTCTGAATCAGATTCAGATCAGGTAATTAGTCATTTGTGTTTGTTGTCTACAAACTATTTTTCAATTTGACCAAATGATTAGTCCTTTTCATGAGATTTTAGTTTTTCCTATATGTTATAAACGGTCACTGTTGTGCTTGTAGACAAACACAGGATTTCAATCAGGAAGATGAGCTCGGGTTTTAGTTTGTTGTTGAGTTTTGTATTAGTAAAAGGATGTGCATTACAGTACAGTTGTATTTTGTTATTTTCATAGTGCCATTGTCTTCAGTGCCTCCTGTATATGTCTGACTAAAAGATTTGTTTCCCTTGTCATGTTTGTATAAATTTCACAAAATCTTAAAGATGAAAATAATAACTCCCTCCGCAACATGGATCAGGGAATTGCTGGTGTCGGTCCGTTTTTTCGTTCATCGGACCATCCGTCACTTTTTTTTTTGTAACAGATTTCTCAGCTACTAGTAATCCTTTGTTTTTTATTGATATTTGTTATGCAGGTTCAGGTAGGGGACTCATATGGGGATGCGTTTCTAGGTCTGTCGCTTACCTACTTCCTGCTTAACGAGCTGACTTAAAAAATTTTAAGGGTCAAAAATGGAAAATATTCATAACAGATTTCTCAGCTATTGTTAATCATGGGCCTTTGGTATTTGGTATAGAGCTTCAGGTAGAGGTGTCATATGGTGAGACGGGTTTTCAGGTCTGTCGGTTTTTGACTTCATCAGACCTGTCAAGTGTCACGCAACTAGCGTGAAACTCACGCATAAAGTCGGCATTTTGACCGCAAGTTTCCTTGATCTTTTAATTTTTTCCTTTGATCTTTCAATTTTTTGTCGAATCTCAGGCATGCAGCTCATAAAAACTTGACAGCCCTGCTTCATGTATAGCGAGCCGACTTAAATTTTTGCTGCTCGGCAGGGGACCCAGGAATTCAGTTCTTGTTTTAATTTTGTTTAAAAAGGAGTGAAATTTAGCACCCATTATGCAGTTATGAATGTAAATATACACCTGGAAAAAGGTTGAGCACCCCTAGACTTTTTGTGCTTTTCGATGATTTGAAATAATTTTTAATTTTCATGAGTTTGGTCAGTTATAGTTCTTCAATATGTGACTGGAAGGATGTTAGCTTTCAGTTAAAAGCACATTTTCGCCTTGAAAGCGGGAGATAACTCGTTAGGAAATAAGACACCAAACTGGTAGTAAAAAACAAGGATTTCGGCAATAGTCATTCGTGCTAAAGGTGAACATACTGGAAATTGACTCTTTTAGATATACAGTACCAATCTTTTGATAATGATTTACCTTTTCAAGTGCGATTTGACAATAAATTAAAAGTTTTGAGCTTCAGGGGACCATACATTTCGAAGACCATGTTTATGTACAAAAACCATCATTTTTTACATGTCGTGTTATCTTCACAACAAAATCGTTATGTTTGTTTTAAACATGTTAAATTGTGCTTAACAGTGCATATTTTAGTTTGCAATGCAAATTTACAAAGACTATCTGTTAATTAATGGTAAAAAAGTGTTTTGAAAATGTATGATTTTAAAAAATGATGGGGGTGCTTAACTTTTTTCCAGGTGTATAGTATCTCAAAGAAAGATAACTGTTTTAAATCCTTATAAATTATTATGGGAAATTATTGTGACTTATAAGTCTTGATTCCTTCATTTAATGATCCTTGCTATTTTTGCATTGTTACTTTTATAATGAATATTTTCAGAAAAATGTTTTTCACCTCCCTTTTCACTACTTTAATTGAGATAAATATTGCTCCTAATTATTCTGTGACATGCAATGCACTGACATTTTCTTAAAAAATATTAAAGCTTTGCCATAACTCATAAAAATAAAACATGTATAAAAGTCTATGTGCACTACTTTGAAATTGTCAAATACAGTGATAGACTTGTGCAAATGCATCCTTAAAGTGTGTCACGAGTTGTTAAGTTTCTGATCAATTCAGATCTTTTTAGTTATTGTTTAAATATTGTAGGAAGGGACTGTAAAATTAAGGATGGGGCCTTTGAAAATGGCTGCCATGAATGGTTTGACTATGTCCAGACCAATGGTTTTAGCTTTAATGAATGACGAAAGTAGAGCACCTAAAGATGAAAGGGTATTTATTTAATGCCAAAGTGTTTTGTCTTGTTTTCTTGCATGTGTTTTGTAGTTTTTAGTGCCATGTGTGTCTGTATGTTTGTTAAATTATTTAAATTATATTGAAAACAAAACCTGTTTGAGGGAATTATAGATATCATATCTTCATAATCATATAGTGTTTGGCATTTTCAATATTTTTGGTAGAGCCCCTCTCTGATGAGTCTTGAATAGACGAAACGCGCGTCAGGTGTAGCAAAATTTATTGTCTGGAACTTTATTGTCATTTTAATTTTGAACATCGTGAAGGTTAGCACTGCTGGTGGAGTTTTAATTCCCCGAGGTTAGCCGGCTCCAGCACCAACACTTTTGTGTTGGAGAACACATCAAAGCTTTAAATTTTCCGTTCAAATTTCAAAATTGTCTAAACCCTAAGAATCTTCCTACCCCAGACATAGGTTGATCATCTTAGTAATAATTTGGTTCCCCAGTTTCGTCTTTTTGGCTTTTCTGTTTTATGCTCTTCATAATCATATAGTGTTTGGCATTTCAATATTTTTGGTAGAGCGCCTCTGATGAGTCTTGAATAGACGAAATGCGCGTCAGGCGTAGCAAAATTTATGGTCTGGAACTTTGTTGTCATTTTAATTCTGTCTGTCTGTCTGCCTGTCCATCAGTACGTTATTTGTTTCTCTTCATAATAAAGTTAATTTGATATTGCAACCTTTGACTTAAGTCAAACACTCCTCAGACACATACATTTTGTGTTAAAATTATTCACCTGGAACATTGTTGTAATTTTGTATTCTGTGTACATTTTTGTAAGTGCATCTCTTCTTAAATTGAATGTTACATGACTGAAGGACATTGTTTGTTGATGATCAACTTGATATTTCATTCAGGGGAGATAACTAGACTTTTTAAAAGAATGTTTTGTATTCTCAGGGGGCTTGCTTGCAGTACATACATGTATGAGTTTTACTTTGGGATCAACTGAAATCAGTTGCCATAACTGCATGCAAATTGTATTTGTTCACTTCTACTTATAACATGAATCATGACAGAAATAATAAAGCACTGTTAGTAACCAATAAAGTTTTTTAAGTAGATTTAGAATCTCTCTGTCTTAAAGTAAGAGATATGTCTTGATCTACAAAGAATAAAACAGAAGATAGTTTTCATTTAGTTTGAAGAAATTTTCACATGACTAATTTATTAATTTCTATTTCAGAGAAAAATATTAGAGAACAAATTGTCTGAAAATTTAGTGTTCAAAGAATTTGAAGAAATTCCAAAGAAAAATCCGAATGTAGAATGCTCTGTAGCTAAACTGCCAGAAAATGAACCCAGAAACAGATTCCGAGATGTACTACCATATGATGTTACCAGGGTGAAACTGACACCCAGGAAAGATAATCATTCTGGTTACATCAATGGGTCTCATATAAAGGTAAGCTATTAATTTGTGGGATCTCATCATCTGTAAGCTGTCTTTCTTTTAATACCTACACATTTTACTAAACAAAATGTACAAGATCCCAGTCCTTTTGATTTTAATGTGAACTTTATATCTACCAAGTTTTTAAATCCTACTCACACTGTCCTGAGTTTTTAGATTTTATTTAACTTGTGCTAGAATCAGTGAGTTACAGGTAAAACAAATGCAATTTACAATTGATAAGAATAATTCTACAAATTAGGAACCATTACCATAATTCACCACTGCTTGAAATATGACCGTAATTGGTTTGAATCATAGTTTACATACAAATTTTGTAACAGTTTTCTCAGCAACTACTTATCTTAATAAAGCCTCTTGATATTTGGGGAAATAAATCAGCATGGAGTTCCATATTGGCAATGTTTGACTTGATATTTTTCAGTTATCTGTTGGAGATAGAGTTTGGTGGTACATAGCAACACAGGCCCCATTACAGGATACAGCGATAGATTTCTGGCAGATGATATGGGAACAGGAAGTTGATGTCATAGCTATGCTCACAGATTTAGTAGTAAGGAAATTCTTTGACAAATATGGAAAGTCAATCTGTTTGCTTATACAACAAAATCATTTGGTTTAAATTTATGTTTTAATGTTTCAATTTAGATTTTAAGAAATGTGTTATAGTCATGAAGATTTATAGGATAATTAATTGGGTCGAGTGAATAACCAAAATATGATCACGAGTCAGTGAACACACACAGATTTATACGAGTGCGCGGATCTTGCTCCGCGCACGAGTTAAATCTCAGTGCGTTTCCGCACGAGTGATCATATTTTTGTTATTCATGAGACTCAATTGATTATTGTATTTATTACATCGATAAAATGCCGCTAATAAATAGTTTTTAATAAATTCATTTGAATGGCGTAAGAATTTAGACCACAGGAGTCATGCCGACAACACAATACAATTCACGACGTCATAATTGAGTTTGACCGGAAAGGACGCAAGAGTGAAAATATTTTGTTATTTCACACTGTGAATTTACCAGATTTTATTTCACTGGGAAAAATCGGTATTTCATATGCATCTATGTAATAACACATGATAACAAAGCAATCAATACATATACATGTGTATAATGACAAATTATAATTTCCAATATCTACTTTTAATGCAGCATATACACAAAATCTTATATTGATCATACAATAAATGTATGCTCATGTTGTTTGTTAACTCCATGAATACACTTAGGTGTTATGCTATAAAGACTGTTTTGATATTTAAAGATTATTTTTATAAAATGATTTGCAGGAGATGGGAAGACAAAAGTGCTATTCATATTGGCCACAAGAAGTTGGACCTGAGCATAAAATTAATTTTGGACCAGTAAGTTGGTTGATTGTCCTTTCTACTTATCCTAGAAAATGTATTTGTCAAAGCTTCTGTGAACTATTACAAACCAAAGGAAGGTGGAGGTTTGGCATGCCATAAAACCTGGTTTAATCCACCATATCTTTTGAAATGCCTGTACCAATTCAGGACCATTGAAGTGTTCAATTTTTCTGGTTTGTTTTCCTTGTTTTGTCTTTTCTCATGGACATTTGAAATTGATTTTCAAGTTCAGTAATTTTGTTTACCATCTGCAACCATTAACACAAACTCTTGAAAGAATGTGAGTAAACTCAGGTGATCCAGAAGGGTAAGAAGTTACTGCTTACTGCAACACTTGTCATGTTGTCCTAGTCAGTAAAGATCAGATCAAAGTTGGTATAGGATGACAATACAAAACTCAATAACCAACCCACATTTGCAGTCATCTGAGAGTTCAAAATCTTGTATACATTTGTCTACAAAAATATGATTCCTGATGAAAATTATTATTATTGTTATTAAAAAGACTATTGGCACATCTGGCATTTGCAAAAGACTTTTTTTATGCTGTTTTTTTTTAGTTTGAAGTATCCCTCCTGTTTTGTAATGATTCTTTGTGCTACATTACTAACAGAATCTCTGTTGTACACACTCATTCTAAAAAGGAAAGACAGATCTGGCACTTACAGTACACTGATTGGCCAGACCATGGTTGTCCTGATGACATGTATGGATTCCTTGGCAAGTACAAGTTTATTTTTAAATAGTTTGTTACATTTCTCCTTGGAAGAAGAATAGGTTTACATTTTAACCTCTGTCAATGACATACTTCTACTTTATCTCTTCCAAACAAATTAAACAGGAGGGTTTTAATGATGAAGGGATAGCTAAGGTGATTTTTATTCCTAATATTTGTGTTGGGATAAGCAGTCCGAAAACCAGTGGTATTTAAAAACAATAGAATGTGAGCTCTTCATCGGAAAAGATAGGAAAGTCAACATGGTCAATTCGAATGTTTATCCTGGTTGTCAAGTGAATCAAAAGTTCTTTTTAGTACAAAATTTCTTCCAATTTTAAGTTATGCTGATAAAATAAACTTTTTTGAATTAAAAAGAGTTTTTAAAAGTAACAGATTGCATTTTAATGCATGTTATTATGTGGATATTTATGAAATGCATACGGTGCAAACTGAAATGGATCGCACAACTTTAACTTTTATATAAAAAATTGAAAAAAATCACACTATTTGTTTAAATGTATATCTTCCCATCTGCAAATTTTCAGACATGCACTGCAAGAGGTTAAGCCAAAATAAAATTAAGAAAAAGACCTATTTTTTCTAGTCCTTCTTGACAACCTTCTCTTTAAAAGTACACGATTTACCTGTTGAATTCAATTATGTCATAGAACATGTTTACCTTTTAGACTGGTGTCCGTAAATTGGGATTAACAACATGTAAATTTGCATTGTGTTGGATTAAATATCCAATACAGAAAGCAGTCATCTGGTATCTGTTCTATACCAAGTTGTTTATCAATGAAAAATAAATCTTAGTAATTACATCCCTTGAACAAATTTCGATAGCAACAGATTAAAAGGAATTGGATCTTTTACTCTTGCCAGTAAAATAGAATTTTCAAACCAATTTATATCAATAGTACATGTAATTACCTAACATTTCCATGAGTTTTGAGTTTTGTACTGCATGTATTACGCCTTGTGTAATTTTTTAAAGGTTGAGTTGACATTCTTTTCCTTTCCAACGTACGCCAAATTTTATTCGAATTATTAATCTACGCGTCTTATTTGACTTTTTAAACAGCAGTTTACATTGTAGAAATGATTTCTGGATAACATATTATGTGTCCCGTATATGATAACTGTCAGATCCTTATGCAATAAATGCAAAAAGTTGATTGTTTACATTTCGCCACCATCGTTATTTACATCGTAAAAATATTAAAAACACAGAGAGCTTTTTCTGCAGGGGAGATAATTGAATACCACTGACTTAATTGAAGACTGATAAGTATTTCATTATAGTTTTAAACTATGTTAAGCATCTTGGTTCATAGAAGTAATATTAATTTTTTTCATACAAATAGTTAGTTAGTTTTTTTTTTTAATTGATTAATTAAAATTCAACCACTCAACTTGGCTTTAATAATATGTAATTTAAGCTTGTAATTTTCTTTCAAAATAAAAACAAAAATAATATCTTTTTATATTTGCAGGATTTTTAGATGAAGTTGATTCTGTTCAGAGACTAGCAGAGAGTGATGAAGGTAGTGGAAAGAAATCTCCCATTGTGGTCCATTGTAGTGCTGGGGTGGGGAGAACGGGTGTGGTTATCCTTACCCAGGTGATGAAATGGTGCTTGGAACATAATCATGTAAGTCACCTAAGAAAATGTTCATTTTGTATTACTCTATTTTATTACCCTGATTGGTCACGGGGCAATTATTTCTGACTTCTTCGTTTAAATCTCAACTTAAAGACGGAGAAAGTTAGGCTCCGCCCAACCTTGTGAATAAAATAGTGTAATAAAGGTACATTTTATCTTATGTAACAAGAACAGGAATTCTTTGGTTCCTGTCGAGCACAAAACAAATTCTAAGTCGGCTCATTAAACAGGAAGTAGATGAGTAACAGACCCGAGAATGCATCCAACTATTTGGGATCCTAGCTGAAGCAGGTTACCAAATATCAAAAATCTACAAATAATAGTTCAAGAGAATTCTGTTACAATTTTTTTTTGTTGATTTACTCAATTTTTTTTTCAATTAAACAAATTATGTTGGCCCATTTAACAGGAAGTACATAAGCAACAGACCTGAAACACATCCCAATATTTGAGACTAGAACTGTATATCAAAATTTGAAAACCGACCTGGTCTGTCCATACATATGTCTGTAACACTTTGGTTAAGGTCCATAACTCTGATAATAGATGTTGGGGGTCAATGATATTTCACCACTAGATGTTTCTTGGGTTAAGTGACACCACCACAAGAAGTTAGGTCACTGTTACTTATGTTTTATACATGAATGACTTTGGTTAAGTTCTTGGTAAAGGTTCATAACCTGGGGTCCATAACTTGGATACTTGATGTTGGGGGTCAATGAAATTTCACCACTAGATGTGTCTTGGGTAGCATGACACTGGCCACTAGAAATTAAGCCACTGTGACCTATATTTTATACATGAATGACTTTGGTTAAGGTCCATATCCTGAAAACTTCATGATGGGGGTCAATGATATTTCACCTGTAGATGTGTCTTGGGTAATGTGACACCACCCACTAGAAATTAGTTCACTGTCACTATGTACAAATTAACAACTTTATCTAATTTCTAAGTAAAGGTCCATATGCTAGGTAATACATGTTAGTGGTCGATGATATTTCAATGTGGCTCAGACACATTTTCTAGTCTTTATAGTATCTTTAAATGAGTCTTTATTTTTCCAGGACATTGATTTACCAAAAGCATTAGCAGGAATACGACAGCAAAGAATGTTTATGGTGCAGACTTTAGGACAATATAACTTTATACACAAAACTTTAATTCAGTATTTAAAGAACACCAGGCTAATATAATTCTTTTAAGTAGAGAGGATCACTTCTTAGATCTGATTTGCCTTTGCAAAGTAGTATGTTGCTGACTGGCTGGGCAGGTCCATGAGCTATGGTAACTCATCTAATGGAATTGAATATTTTCAAGTCGTTATAAGATAGAAAGGAGAATTGTGTTTGCTTCTTGAATGATATGAAAAATGTTACATATTGTGAAGTAAAGAAACTGTAAAGAGGTTGAAAAAAAAGAAAGAAAATGATAACTGAACTTTACCAGCCATTCAGAATAATTCCACAGACAGATGATGATTTATTACTGTAGAGTTATATCGAGTATTACGGTATTCCAAACAATGGAATGATTTGCATTGAGATAAATTAGAACAAAAATATTTTGAAAACCATATTACATGTGCCAGTTAAATATGAAAATGTTGCATTCCAGTGAGTTTTTTTATTTCCATTACATGTATGTAATTTAGTTATATAAAATTATTTTTATTGAGCTCAAATAGATTTAGCCTAAAATGCAATGGTCCACAATATATTTTTGTGTGTTTCTGTGTGTTATATTTAAATATATATTTTTTCATGTATAGAATACATGTTCCATGTGCAATTTTATTGGATGTTATAAATATTGTATACACTTTGAATTTTAAGATTTACTTAACCAAGCATTAAAATGAGTATAATGTATACATGTCAATTATAATTGTTAAGGTTTTAATGTTTTACTTAACCATAATTTTATACATTTAGGTTAAGGTTAATTTTCTACCCGAAACAATAAGCAGCAATGTCTTGTTCTTTTTTGTTTGTTTTTGAAGTACATTAAATTGGTTTTTTTTAAGTACACAAAAAATTAGGAGTAGTAATGGAAGTAGACCTTTAGTGTTTCTGCAGAATTTTCGCCATTTTCCACTAAGTTATTTGTGAAAATGTCAGTGGCGCCTATCGCTTGCCCATAAATATTTTTGCTTAAAATTTACAAACACACTATTCTCTTTGTTACAACAAAATTTTGGATGGGCCAGGTTGTGCCACATTAAAAATTTCAAGAAAAACAAACCAATTTTGATATTTGCGTATTTACAGGGCCAAATATTGGGGTTAGTGGCTCTGGTCCTTATGAAATTTAACAGTATTTACAGTTGCTTTTATTTGAGCCCTTTCATAGTCTTTTCCAACCTTTATACAGAACTCCAAAAGAATTTGAATGTATTTCTTTAACAACATTTTTTTAAAAATGTAGCATTATTTACTTGTTAAAAGGAAACCTAATTTTACAGCTGTTCATGTTCTTACATCTTAATTTACCATTTATTCTCCAGGAATTTGTCTAATGATTTAGTTAGACATTAGATTTTAGGATATTCATGGGCCTATGGCCTTCTATCAAATCCTTTTCTAATAAACTGTAATTGAAAATATTTCCTTTGATTATCAGCTGCTATGTGTTTGTTTGTTTTACACTTGTTCTGAGATAGTAAAATATAGTAGATGGGGCATAGAAATTAAAAATGTAATACCGAATATTAAAACTAAAATTCAATCACTGCATTAGCATGTACAAATAAATTTTATCTGTGTGAAGCTCATGCTTACTAGCTAAATATCATTGTGACAAAGATTTGAGCTACCTACTATGTGCTTTAAAAAGACTTTAAAAAACATGACAGTAAAGGACAACCATGTACATAATCAGATCTATATTTTACTATCTCAGAACAAGTGTAAAACAAACAAACACATAGCAGCTGATAATCAAAGGAAATATTTTCAATTACAGTTTATTAGAAAAGGATTTGATAGAAGGCCATAGGCCCATGAATTCAATCACTGCATTAGCATTTGAACATATTCTTGTTTTAATTTTTTTTCTAAGCCAAATAAAAGATGCCCAAAAAGGACATAATACAAAATGATAAAACTTTAACTAACTTATGACTAGAAGAATCATGGTACTTTAGAGTTTAGAGATTTTTGATAACATTTTGTAAACAATAAATTTTTGCATAATAGTTTCAGATGTCCATTAGGCTTTAAGATGAAGTTTTTTGCTTCTTATTTTAGGTCAGTAATTTAAATTTTATCACACTAATATCACAACTTGCCCACTCTTTGCAAAATTTGAATGAATTTTATAGAAAACTAAAAATAATCATATTACATTTATTCACAGTAATAAATTAATTTAGATCAAGATCAATCTGCATGCTTAAAACATGCTATAGATAAGAACATGAACATGAAATAAAACATTCAGATGATCTGCTTACAATTTGAAAACTTGTATTATTTTTATATGGATGAGGTTTTTGAACACTAGGGGTTCAAAATGGGGATTTTAATTGATAAATTGTTTTTAAATTATTTTTTTCCCTATCATTTGATTTTTGAATTTAGAAAACATGTAATTGAAATTCATTTATAAGAAATGACCACAATATTTTTTCTGTCTATTTGAAATAACATTTTAAAATGTGGCACACGCTTTTGTGTATCCTTCAATATACAAATCTGGTTTTGATACAAAAAAAAACTACATGTATATCAGTTGTATTTTTGAATTTTTATCTTCTAAACTTTCTTTATATTGGTTAATTATGATTAAAGTCTTTTTATTTCATGTAACTTTTTGTGATGGTGCTAGAACCTGTTTTAATATTTATATTGTGTATATGAAATTATTTTTAATTAATTGTTCTTGTTGAATTAAAATATAAAAATGCTGTTATTTTGATTTTTATTTGATAGGTTTTTAAGAGGCTGATATTATTATTGTATAGCAACATGTAGGAGGTGCTATCAGTCATGCTGGTCAACTGTTTTGGTTTAGATATTGAAAATACTCTCACATTGTTATACAAGAGAGTTACTACAACAAATAAATTTTACAAGTGCAACACTTAAAACCAAGTTTCTACTTTTGTCCTTTAATTTAACCCCAAATTTTGACATAGAAATAGAGGTATCAGTGCATTACTCTGTAAGTTTTCATTACTTGGAATTTAAAAAATTAGTACCATGGACAATTTTAAAACACTGGTTGACAGCTTTTAAGTTGTGCGGTTATGACACACCTTTTATTTTACATAATGTTACTTTGTGCTTTGACGGTTAGAAATTTGATGCAGATCAACAATGTTGTGCATGTTATGCCCCTTTGACCTTTAAATCCAAGTCCTGATCACCCCTCTCAGACCTTGTAAGTGCTCATGTTAACAATATTAAACAGATTTTCATGAAACTTTTACAGAATGTTTGTGCCATTTATACCTTTGACAAGATCTAAACTCTGTGCAGGTTGACACCTTTTGATGGTGCTGGCAGGCAAGACATACTTTAGTGTTAATTCTTGTATGAATTACATGTATCATGGATTGTTAAAGGGGCAGGTATTCTGTTTTAAAAGTGTCCATTAAACTTTTTATGCCCTGCCTATGAAAGTAGAGGGACATGTATAGTGTTTGGGTTCCTTCGTCCGTTTGTCTGACCCAAATTCCCACTTACTGACAAGTACCACACCAACCATAGACGATATTGAGATGTGGAATAAGTGTACGCGACACAACAAACATAAACAAACAGCAATTCAAAAAATCACAACGGAAAACAGCAAGCAGTCTTCAACATGACCATAGGTCACTGCTTACCGTCTTGCATTGGCCCAAGACTTACAATACAAAAGTTTCAAAACCAATCCCTAAATAATCATCGAAAGACCCAATTCTTGACATAAAACAGTTAACACAGAATGACAAGGACAAACAAAGTTTCCTGGCTTAGGACAGGCACATATAGAATGTGGCGGGGTTAAACTAGTTTTTTGGATCCATATTGGTATGGTAGGTGCACCTAGTGATGCTAAGCACAATGCATGCTTCGGATGCTGGATTTGACCTATATTTTCCACATGGATGACCTCTTACAGAAGAATGGTTCAAGTCCATTTTGTGCCACATCAATCATTCTGGTATGGTAGGTACACCTAGTGATGCTGAGCACAAAGCATGCTTTGGATGTTGGTTGTGACCTACATTTTCTGCATGAATGACTTTTTACAGAAAAATGGTTAAGAAAAATGGTTAACGTCCATTCCTGCTAACAGGCAAATATCACTTCAACCAAAGTGGCATGGTAGGTGCATCAAGGGATGATTAGCAAGATATATGGTTCAGATGCTGGCTGTGACCTTCTTTTTCTGCATGAATGAACACTTAAATTGTGGGCTGTGTCACGTACACTTATTCCACATCTCATTATTTTCTACTTAAATTTTGAATAGTTCAAGTCAATTCCCGCTTAGTGACAATAATGGGTAAGGAGGTATGCTTTGTAATTAATTGATAACCTAGCTGTTTGATAAATATAAAGGCAGGGTACTGTGTCTGTTTGACACATTTTCTTGTTTTAAACCTAGATTGCTGATACATTTACATGTATTTGATAATTTTGATATGGAAAAGATATTGCATGATGCAATCTTGTATTTATCAATGATATAAATCTTGTTTGCCAAAAACTTGTTTATGTTATGTGTGCTGTGTTGCCAACACTTATTCCACATCTGATTATATTAAGATTTCTGCATGATTTTACACTTTTTATTAGCTCACAACTCGGATACTCTGGATTTGGCCAAGTGACCTAAAATGGAAATTTTGTGACATGTCAATCTCCATCTCCCAGATTAAACAGGGAAACTATTGTATTTTCTGAAATTCAAAACTTGCCAGCATATCTGTCTAAAATTTTTCAGTCATGAAAATGACTTATGAAGATGAATTTATCATGAAATGTATTATGGTTACCTGTAATATGTAATCTAAAACTTAAAAGACCTTCACTGGATCCTTCTGATATTTTACACCATGGTTATCTACACATTGAAGATTTACATTTCACCATCTGGGCTGTAAAAAAAATACTGTGTCATTTTACCATGGGATGCATAGGTCTAAAAGAACACCACACAAGGTTCTCGCCTGGCAAAACTTGTGACCTTGATCTTTGATCCTTTTACCTCAAAACTGATAAGCTTTTTTTTTATCTCATTAATTTCACTTTTTAATTTCCAAGTGAAAACCTTGACCTATGACCATTTGACTCCAAAATCAAGATTTCTTCCTCACCTCATATGCTTCAACATGGGTAAGTTACATGAAATTCTATCAAGGCATGAAAAAATTATGCATTATTGGACAGACAGACAGACATTTCTATACTTTTCACTTCCATACAAAAGTGTGGGACAAACACTATTGACTATCAATGTTGGTCAATGTTGTCTCCTAACATTTAGGGGAGAAAATTCTGCAACCGATTGCAGGGCAAGACATAATTTGTCTTGTTTCATTTGAACCTGTATTTTAAAACACACTGATCAGGCAAGGCATAAGAGAAAAGAAACCATTTTATATTATTTATTATAATATAATCATAGAATAATAAACAGTATCCATTCTTATGGAATATTACAGTAAATCAAATAACTACAAGAACAACAAATATAACACATTACTGGATTTCCAAGGACTTGTCTCAAAATAAATGAATACATAAAAAGCACACGTTATAATATGCTCTGCCTAGAGCAGCCTATGTTATTGTAGTGTGTTTGAAAACAAAGTAAACCTTAAGTAATGTTAAAAGATTGAATGTTTCACTAAAATACAACAATAAAAGCCACTTTTCTTTTTTAATGTTAAAAATTGTTGTTTGGACAAAAATTTTAAAAGGGTCTATGATTTTAATATTAACAAAATTTTTTAATATTTAATGCATATTAAGTTCAATCATTTTTTTAGGCTGCTTTTTCTTAAATGGTAGTTTCTGTGAAAATCAGACAAAAGGAAAAAAATCTTTTATACAATATTTTCTGCAATTGTACATACTCAACATTTCCAAATTGTTCACTGGCCATATAATTAAAGCTCAATACTAACAAAATATATGTATTATCATTCAGCTTTTCATGAGTATTTTTTCTTTTACTATCATAACACAATTGAATAATAAATATGAAACCCTTCGCATCATAAATTTTCAAGAGTAAATACTTAAAACTTATATTTGTACTTAATACAAGTGAGGATATAAATGAGCTTCGAAAAAGAATTTGATGTGAAAAATATAATTATTTTAATATACAGCTGGTGATACATCTCCCTAAAGCTGACAAAATTAACATGAGCGTGCGGGACTTACATCGATTTCCTTAGCAGAGCGACACGTCTGACGCAAAAATTGCTCACACAGGGTTATGTTGCTCCTCGGTTGCTGTCTTCACTCAAAAAATTTTACGGAAGACATCATGCACTTATAGACAAATATGGGATTTCGATCTCTCAGATGAGTGCAGATGTTGGTTTGTCATAGTGTGTTGTTTTGTCTTCCTTTACTGGATTTGACACGCTGAATGGACTATTGGCAACGCGACGGGTGTGCTATAGCAAGCAGGAACTGCTTACTCTTCCGGAGCACCTGAGTTCACTCTTGTTTGGACTGGAGTTCGCGTTGCTGATTGATATTCAGTTGTTTTGTGTTTCCATGTTTTACGTGTTGTCTGTTTTTGTCCCGTTCTTGTTTGTGTTTACTGGTTTAGTATCTGCCCTTTCGGACTTTTGACATTCGGATACCCCATTGGTACCTCTGCTTCTATGTAAATGACATCAAGGCTTATGTTTAATTTATTCATATCTTCATCACAATTTATTGAAGAAAATGAGCCTTGACCAACTTTTATTTGTCAACGATTAAATAAGTTTTATCTCCTCATAGACTTTAGACTTTTAATCCTATATTTAATAACCTATATTTGATTCACTCTTATGAACCTATTGATAACTAATCATGATTGCCTAACATACTGATATCTGATACAGTTTATTATGGAAGCATAAACCCTGTGAAATTGTATCAAGTATTTTTTTTACATTTTTTTAGAAATAAAGAAAGGTAACTTAGACACGTTCTTACATTTACAGCTAGATAAGGACCTATGTGAATTAATTAATTTTTACACTTTAAAGTACAAAATGTACATGTGGTGAAATTAATTTTTAAAATCCATAAAAATATATATGCATGTTCATTTTAAAAAATCTACCATAACAGACAAAATGTTCATTTTCCAATGTATTGTGCATGGTGTGTATATTAAGACAAGGCACATATGAAGATAACTTTGAGCAAGGTGATTCTTTTCTTCCTTTTTTGTGTGTGACCAAACATTTATAAAACAAATTTTACAAAATTAAAATTGACTATAAAATTTTAAAAGTCCCTTTGACATGGTATTAATACAAAGCTCTGAACTAGATACATGAGTACTTGAAACACTAAACCTAGCTTTGATGGACCTAAAATTTGGTAAAAAAGACTCTATCAATAAATTCTTTTACAATTGATGATTGCAATCCCTATTTCCCCTTTTTTCTCAAAAATGGTCAGAGATAACTTATTGAACAGTAATATAAACCACCTTTTGTATTGTAAATAGAATTATGACAAAATACTGTATGCAACTGAAAAGGGGTTAAAATGTGCGTACTTTTTCCAATTTGAAATCAATTTCTAATAAAAAAGTATTAGGGTGGTCAGATACTAATGACTAGATTTAAGCATGTTTATGAAACATATGTTATAACAAACACGTTAAAATAACATGTAAATAAATATATCACTTTACCCTTTCCATTCAGGTCACAATGACATGAAATCTTAGGTCACAACAATACATATAAGGCAACATGAACATGAATATTAAAAAACTTAAATAAATATTATTTTGTAGATGAATTCATCTCCCCTATTTGTTATGTTATAAAAAAATGAGATCTACTTTTCTATATAAAATGCAATATGAACTAATATCTAAATAAAATCTAGCTGTGAGATCAGAAGACTTTTTGTAAATAAATCTACTAGTATTAAATTTGAAACATGAAATATTACAATGCGACATGTGGATCCTTGCTATATAAGATTAAGTACACGTATATGGTGAAGGTACATGTATTTAGCTTGATAGAAGTGCTTACACATTCCTAAAAAAAACTTATGTCACATTCAACTGGTTATAATAAAACTTGCATCTTTTCTAATTCTTAGCTTATTCAAATGTAACTGTATACCGTAGTTTCTTTTATACATGATCTGTACCAAAAGATCAATATGAAAATAAATTTCTATAAAACTTAAAATGAAAGACCAAATTTTATAACTAACACACTCTCCATTTACGTGTAAATAAATTGTCTATCATGCAAAGGAGGCATGATTCTAGAGAGATGACTTTTAAAACAGGTTAAAATGTCCTCAATAGAGTACAATCATCGTATGATTTTAGAGAAATGACTTAATAGGTTAAAACGTCCTCAATAGAGTACAGAGATCCTTTCTTTGTTAGGCAACGTGCACCTGGAAAACAGAGAGCACCAGACCTTTAAACGTTATATCATCAATCTAAAGGTCTACGTCTTATTCAAATAAGGAAGCATTATATTGGATTAGACAATATTTGACCTCATTTTTCGTTATACCTAGTCCTTATATAGAAAAATGAGATAATCTGTTGGATCAGCCGTTTGTAAAATGAGTCCAATCATTACAGTAATTGTTTTGAATATATTCAATTCTGAAATTGAATAAGATAAATTTGCAATTTATAGGACAATATAAATGTATAGTTTGTTTGAATGGATTAAAATCATCAAAGCTTATGTGACTTAGCATCTAAACGACACATTATTTAAAAGCTTTTAAAAAATCTAGAATAATTACTATACGTAATTCATACATGTTTATGTTCTAATGAGACATTTTACGGATTTAGGCTTACCCTTGTCTCTTTATCACATTTAAGCATTCTTATATACATGTAATAAATGTACATGTCTAATACTTGAGACACTTGTTACAATTAAGGATGTAATCAATATATATGATATCAAATGACTTGAATATACTTGAAAAGCAATGCATGTGAAAGTGTATAATTGGTTCTGTTATCTGTCACGAGATGAATGTATGATTATGAGTGATAAAAAGTATAAAAGTACAAATATGAAAATGAAACCAATCTTAGAATGTACAATTAGAACAAATATAATGTTACTTTTAAAGCTTAAATCTAAATTTATGATTCTGTTCAAAAAATGCAAACAATATCTTATATTTTTTCATTTTTTTTTGTTTTTTGTGCCATTTAATCAACTGTTGTAACAGACATTAGATATTAAGTGAATGGCAGTTGTTTAGACATGTTAGAAGTGGAATAACTCAATTTCATTCGATCAAAATGTCAACTTAACTCAATTATGTATCGAAGAAAACATTACAAATGTAGGAGTTAAGTATAAGAAACTCCTTCCAAGGCTTTATTTGAATGACAAACGGCTGGAATATTCTCTCATATTATACATTTAAGATGAGTCATGGCTTGAAAGTTGAATATAACATGTACATGTATAATATAATCTGAAAATCATGATAAAAATATGTCTTGTCCAAACCAGCTTTACCTTTTTCTGTTAACACAGTATCACACACTAAAAGATTAAAATACTTGATTGCACCTTTTCCCCAAAATTTAAAATTCTGAATAAAATGACATTCTCATAAGTCCTATAGAACTTAACAAATATGGAACTAAATGTAGAGCACCATAAGCAACACAAAAATATGCAATAAATTTCTGAGGCTTTTCCATACCAAATTTTCTCTGTGCTTCAACATCTTTCACATCAATATTAAACAGCCTACAGAGTACATTAAGAGACACTGGTTTTGCTATGGCTCTTACAATGACTAGAACTAAAACACCTAACAGGGATCTTAATAAGGCTAAAAGAATCCATGATATAGTTATAGCTGGCACCTCAAATGGCTTTTCATATGTTGATGGAATTCTGTAACCTAGATGATAATTCAGCCATGAGGCAAAGCCTAAACCAGCCCCAATAGCCACTACTGTGGCAGTGTCTCCTTTAGCAGTATTCCATATGGGTGGATCTGGGTATAAGTAGAGTAGAAATGAAGCTCCTCCAATCACAAATATTGGACTTAGTGGGTGGGTAATCTGTAAGTTGTCTAGATACTCCACATATGGTAACATCAAAGGGATCAAAATAATGCCTATAGCTGCACCCACTAAAACATCCTGAAATCAATATATATTTGAAATTTGATTCTGAGAAACTTGAATCTTATAAACATGTACATGTGTAATCATTTTAACAATTACTATTTAGTAAAGATGACTGAACAAAGAAACGCCTTCTTTGACTGTCTTTCCTACATGTACAGGAGGTCAATTGAAATTTTCCTTCCATTATCCTTTAAGAATGTTCAAGGGTGACTTTGAAAGTGATAAGGCTTTGAAATAAAATTACAACTTAGTTCCAGACAATAAATTTTGCTATGCCTGACACCCATTTCATCTATTTAAGACTCATCAGAGGCGCTCTACCCAAACTATTGAAAAAGCCGAACACTACCTAGTTCCAGATTGATGCCTTAAATCATAAGGGAATAATTTAAAATACAAAATAAGCTAAAAATTTCGATAGGTTGCTGTACTTGTTTTAAAGATAATAAGAGTTCAAAATTTGGTGGGAAAAGGCTTTCTCTACATTTTTTTTGTCTGCCAACATCCTTAAACAAAACATGTTACATCCCGTGAAGGTTTCCACTTTCAATGTTCACCAAGGCCTTTTTGACAGTTTTGCGCCCTTTAACCCCATTCCAGCTGTCAAGCTCCACATATATTTATACAATGATGAATGGTTGCCTATATATTTACTTACCAGAAGTGAGTGCATTCCTAAGTACATTCTACTCAAACCACAGACCAATGACCATACAGTTGCAGCCAGTAATGCATAAGAGAGGTCAAACTGTAAAAAAAACAATAAACCAAATATGATCAATTATATATGAGACACATCTTTAGACTCAAAAGCACCCTGAATCTTTTTACAGTAAATTGTGCAAATCTCTGCTTACAAATAATTTTATTATAAAGGAGGTTCAAATTTGGACGACGTACATGTACATGTAATAAACAAAGTATGTTTCTATAGTATAATCAATGTAAAGAACAAACAATTGTGGCCACTTAAAGTTTGCCTCACCTGTCTGCACTACTGTGAAACTTATTCAAAGCAGTCTATATACATGTAGGCCTTTAGCTTAGCAGACCACAACCTCAATTTACTTTTTCATGTTTTCGTCACAGACAAAACCAAAAAGTTTGCACCCATTTCAAATTTCAATGAAAAACTAGAATGGTGGCCTACCATGGAAGATGTCTGTTGCCTGTTTATCAAAACATTCAGTAAACAGGAAGTAGATGAGTTACATGCATAATATTGCTCTACATCTTATAGTACTATATAATTAGGAGGCAGCTATACGCCAATTATCAAAAGGCTGTAACATGTAGTTGCCAAGAAAACTGTGACAGAAATTTGCATATACATTTCTACCTGTATACATGTATATATGGTCATAATACATAAAACCTTAAGTATTTGATAAACAGGAAGTAGTGGGCATAAAATCCCTTACACCTTATAATACTAAAGGCTGAAGCTGCATGCCAAATATCAAGAGGCTGTGGCATGCAGTTGCCTGAAAAACTGTGACAGAAATTTTTGTGACGCTGCAGGATGATGATGCATTGAAGACGACAGATGGTGCCAAAGTAACCCCTATATGTTGCTTCTGCAACACGTTAACGTTGCAGGCGACATAAAAAGTCAATCCCCAAGTCTGGTAGCTGGCTGTGGAGCCAATGCACCTACATGTATAATATTGACAATGAGGATGATGATGCACTAGCTACATGTACATGTTGAAACAAAAAAATATGCACATGTATACATTTTTAACATTAATGCAAAAGCTGAACCAAGGCATAAAGGAACTGAATGTTGGTCATGGTAATATTTCAATGCAAAATTACATTGAAATATCATTGTATAAATTAATATCATGAGATTTAGAACATGTACAAAATTAATAAGTATGATGGGATATTGTTATATCATTTTTACAGATCAAGAAAATCTTCATCTTCAGGAGAAAGTAAAGAAAATTTACTGAACTCATATAAAAATACCTCATAATGTCTATGAGCCACAAGCATCCATCCAAATGGTATTATAACACCCACTGTTGCATGTGTTGATGGCATACCATATTCCTCCTCATATCGCAATTCTAATCTTGCACATGGAGGAGATGCCGGTCTGGGCCAACAGATCACATCTTTGGCAAATTGTCCTAGGTACATACCAGCATGCCAAATTATAGCCATCTGTCGGGTCACTAAACTGTTGAGATTCCATAATGCAAATGTAAAAGATGTCAAGTAAAAGAATTCATTCCCAAGCTCAGCACCACATCTAAATATCCAGAAAAGAATTTTATTGTGGACAATGAACTTCACACGTTCTGGACATGGTGATTTCTCAACAGTTTCTGAATGGTAGCCATTTGCTTGAATTGTATCATGCTGAACAGCATCTCCATTTGATACATACCCGTTTTTACCATTCAGATTTTCTACTTTCCTTTTGTGCAAATCCCCATTTGTCACATTTGAAGGGGAGGATGATTGATCCGTGTTCTTTTCATTTCCAGCTGATATTTCAATTTGACAGAATTTCTGGAAATTAGCAACAATATGGGGGTCCTTTAACCTATCTATAGTCTGGTTAACATAATCCATTTTTAATGTTTTGTTAAAAACGGTCCTTTTCTCCCAATATCAACAATAAACCTTTGATCAGTGCCGGTGTACTCTCACCTGATCGTACGATTGTAACGGAACATTTCATTGGTTGATTAAATAGGGCAACTCTAAATTAAACTGCCGATGGTCCCGATAATGTCTTATGAAAACAAATAAACGGACAGCTGCTTTATTTATTTCAATTTCTTTGTGTTTTTGTTGTTATATACATTAAATGCCAAATTGCTTACTGTTTCCATAGAATGCTGATGTAAGCTGGCTAAATAAAAGGGCAGGCTGCACAAAGTAAAAATAAAATTTAGAACATGTTTTTGTATAATATCATTTTCATTCATTATTAAAAGATTTTATGCTATTTTGCCTGAACAACACCCCTGAAATGTTGGGCTTATGTAAAAATATTCTAGATTGATCACCACCTCATGTGCCAATTTTCAGCTTTATGAGAAAATTTCATTTGATAATACGCAAGATTCATATTAAGTCCCAAAATTGTACTGAATGGCAAAGGACCCCAAATTATGTCGTTAAAAATGACGTCACGTCAAGAAATTGGGGCTGAAACAACCAAGGTTCAACAGTGAGCAAGGAAAAGTTCTGTACCGAAGATTTATTTCGGACATTGAACAAATGAAATAGTTACTATTTTCTGTTATAGACAAAAAAATTCAGCACTTCTAACACTTAATAGGACAGATTTCTTTTAATATCAATGCCATTTTTCTACAGAGTAAAATGACAGGGATTCAGTAGCCCATAGAACCAGTAAAAATGACGTAAAAATGTCAGACAGAACAATGTCGGTAATGGACAGTGCGAATTTCCTCTATTGGGGAAAAAATATGATAATTTTGGGTCCATTTCCATTTCAATGGCAGGAAATTTTATCAAAATAGGAAAAAATAAAACTCTCCTGCCTGCCCAGTATTGTCAAGAAATTTGGAAGAGAATCTTGGATTTATTTTGTTATGGCCTTAACAATAACAGATTTGTATTGTCTTAGCATTTGAGTGAGAATAATAATTTTTGTTTAATGTTGCAATGTCCTATATTCATGGTATTTTTCTAAATATAAATACTTTCATGAAGAAATATTCTACCCTAGTATTGGATACATGGTTATCTTGGAAGGCTTACCTGGACCTTATAAATATAAAACCTAATATATTTAACACTTTTTGGTGATCTTCTTCAGCTTGACATAGATGGGGAATCTAAAACAGGGCATCTTTTTGCATATCTATCAAAACTTCGAGTCCAACTGTGTTAAGTATTTTCCATTTGATTTTGAAAAAGTTAAGAATGATAATTAGAAAAAAATATTAGGAATAATTTCATGTATAGGTATAGATATAGACTATCAGTTAAATTTTGACTGTCATATCAAAAGTTTGTGTCGTAAGGCGTCCCAACAGCTAAATGTTCTCAAACGAATTGGCTCCTATCTATCTCGGCTTAATAAAATAACTATTTTCCACACCTTCATTTTATCAAATTTCAATTTTTGCCCTTTGGCTTGGCACTTTTGTTCAAAAACAAACACAAAAAAGCTCAAAAAAATTCAGGAACGAGCGCTTCGATTTATTTATAACGATTATGACAGCACTTACGAACAACTTCTGATTATTGCAAATGTTCCATCACTTTATATAAGACGTATGCGTACCATGGCTATTGAAACCTTTAAGATTCTGTATAGAACTGCCCCACCTTGCTTACATGATATTGTACAATTTAAAAATACTAAATATAGTTTTCGATACTCGAATATTGTAGATGTTCCTAGAATAAGAACAGAAAAATTTGGGAAACAGTCCCTCAGGTATAGTGCTGCTGTTTTGTGGAATGAGCTCCCCGAACACATCAGATCAGAAGGTAATTTTGGCCAGTTCAAAAATTTGCTTCAATCTTGGAATGGAAAAACCTGTCAGTGCTTTATGTGTACTCAATAACCTGATCTGGTGTGTTTGAACTGGGCTCACCATATGCAAGTTAATGCTTCTGTCTTTTTGCATTTTACTATTACGTTGCTAGTGCTTTGCATGCCTTTTTGCAGCTGTGCTTATCAGTTTTATTATTTGCTTTAGTTTTATGCTATGCTTCATATCTAACTTTTTGTCTTACTTTTATGTATGTATTTATATTTAATTGTGTATGTCTTGCATGCTCATTGATTGATATTTGTGTCTATATCTATGTGTGTCTATGTAATGTCCAAGATTCCTGTTTTTATGTATGTTTTTATGTCATGTATGTCGATCAAAAGCTCTTCAGAGCTTGTGTTTATTTGTTATTAACCTATATCGACTTTAAATAAATATTATCTTATCTTATCTTTTATCTTTTATGTTATTTCTACTCTTATACCAATTACTTTTAGGCTGTGCACTTCATTTGAGCGAATTGGCATTTCAATTGAGTGAAAAAAATCCTTCATTTGAGCAAATCATTTTTTTTCATTAAGCAATTTTCTTTTTTTTACATAGGTAAATCCCTAATTACCCAATACATTTGACACTAAAACATAAAGTTAGCCAGTAAAGGTGAAATATTTATAATTAATTATAATAGAGATATAAAAAAAACATGTAAAAGGTAAATACAAGAGTTAACGCTAAAGTATCTCTCGCCTGCCGGCACCATCAGAAATTCTTTCTTACTGCCACTATATTTTGAATTTACATGGATTTTCAGTTTCTGAGATCAAAAGATGTTTATAGAACTTAAATGTTGCTAATATATGCAATAAAAATAATCAAAGTCACTCAACCAGAAAATCAAGGTCAATGTCAAAAGATGGGGATGCAACTGTGCTAAGCTATTACTAGGGCATATGCATACCAAGTTTCATCAACCTAGTACTTATAGTTCTTGAGATATGGAGGTGCTCACAAAACTTTTCCATTGTTATCATATGTATTGAAAATTGTCAAAGTCACTCAACAGGAAAATCAAGGTCAATGTCAAAAGATGAGGATGCAACTGTGCTAAGCTACTACTGGGGCATATGCATACCAAGTTTCATCAACCTAGGACTTATAGTTCTTGAGATATGGAGGTGCTCATAAAACTTTTCCATTGTTATCATATGTATTGAAAATTGTCAAAGTCACTCAACAGGAAAATCAAGGTCAATGTCAAAAGATGAGGATGCAACTGTGCTAAGCTACTACTGGGGCATATGCATACCAAGTTTCATCAACCTATGACCTATAGTTCTTGAGATATGGAGGTGCTCGCAAAACTTTTCCATTGCTATTATATTTATTGAAAATTGTCAAAGTCACTCAACCGAAAAATCAAGGTCAAGGTCAAATAAACTGTTAACACAGAGACATGTCTCGCCTGTCGCAACTGGACACAGTATAAAATGAAGTAAAAATCCTCCTTAAACTGATCTTAACTAATGCTTAAGCAGCTGCATACCAAATATAAATGGTGAACCATAACTGCTTTATAAAAAACACTTGTGACATAAGTAAAAAGTTAAAAAGTGTAAAATCTAAAAGTCAGTAGACTGTGACTGCAGGATCATACAGATAAAATACTTTTGAAATTGATCTGTACTGATGCCAATGCAACTGCATACCAAATATCAATGATGTACCATAACTGCTTCATGTTAAACAGACTTAAGAAAAAAGGTTAACCTCGACCAAATCAGTGTAAAATTTCAAAGTCAGTAGACCGTGACTGCAGGATCATACAGATAAAATACTTTTGAAATTGATCTGTACTGATGCCAATGCAACTGCATACCAAATATCAATGATGTACCATAACTGCTTCATGTTAAACAGACTTAAGAAAAAAGGTTAACCTCGGCCAAATCAGTGTAAAATTTCAAAGTCAGTAGACCGTGACTGCAGGAGCATACAGGTGGTATCCTTTTAAAACTGATCTGTACTGATGCTGATGCAACTGCATACCAAATATCAATGGTGTAACATAACTGCTTCATGTTAAACAGACTTAAGAAAAAAGGTTAACCTCGGCCAAATCAGTGTAAAATTTCAAAGTCAGTAGACCGTGACTGCAGGAGCATACAGGTGAAATCCTTTTAAAACTGATCTGTACTGATGCTGATGCAACTGCATACCAAATATCAATGGTGTAACATAACTAGTTCACACAAAACAGACTAAAGCAAAAACTTTAACCAATTGTGGACGCCGCCGCCGCCGCCGTCGCCGTCGCCGCCGGAATCACCATACCTAAGTCTCGCCTTTTGCGACATTCGTCGCAGGCGAGACAAAAATGGGGATGCACCTGTGCTTAGCTACTACTGGGGCATATGCATACCAAGTTTCATCAACCTAGGACCTATAGTTCTTGAGATATGGAGGTGCTCGCAAAACTTTTCCATTGCTATTATATGTATTGAAAATTGTCAAAGTCACTCAACGAAAGTTTTGCTTAAATGAAAACAGGGGTAATTAACAAATTTGCTCAAATGAAAAGCACCCTCT
This sequence comes from Arcuatula senhousia, assembly GCA_963971305.1. Classification (NCBI taxonomy): domain Eukaryota; kingdom Metazoa; phylum Mollusca; class Bivalvia; order Mytilida; family Mytilidae; genus Arcuatula; species Arcuatula senhousia. The sequence goes on from OZ020304.1 coordinate 57,362,171, forward strand.
TTTAGAAGAAGATAATTTGCATGGAGATAAAGACAGAGATGGGTAAAAAAGTCAAGAGATTTGAAATCCTAAGCTATCCAAATAAACAGACATATCATCATCAAATATGAAATTACTTCTGTAAGAAAAATAAAAGTTTTTATCTTTAGATCTGGCATACAGACACAACAGTATATTAATAAATATTTTATTCCATAACAAAAAAATTATAACAATATTATTATAGCACTAAATAATTTGGAAATTTTATACTACTAAGACTAGATAAATATTCAAACTCATCCATAATATCTTGTTCCAAATTACACAAACATGTTTATGTGGCACCGTGTGTGATCATTCTGTTGAAAACCACATTCAAGTTGTTGGGGGAAAATATTCTAAATAAAATGTGTTCAATAATTTTATAATGAAGATTAAAACTCCATTTACATGATAGAAATAAAAGATCATTACCTTAAAGGCAAATAATTTGTTTTTGTGTAAGTTTCAACAATCACATTTCAATTAAACAGGCTTATTTTTGAAAGTATTTTTTTTCAGAATTTTTTATGACCACCTTAGAAAAACAGGTGCAGATTTTCACAAATCTAAATAAATCATTTTCTGAATTTAAACAAAACGAATAACAAGAATTGTTTAAAAAGATAATAAATAACATTGACCAAAGTATTAATGGTAAATACTGGTAAATTAAAAATGCCAAGGGATAGACATTGAAAAAAAAATGATATGCAGAAAGATAAATAACTTTACAATATATATTATGAAGCAAGTGTGAAACACATAACAATCTCTTTATATAACAAATCTTAAGAAAAAATTAACAAATATTGCGTAATTTTAAAAGTACATACATTGAATTTAACCATGCATATCTCAAGGCAAACTTAGCTTGCGTTCGACATTCAAACCCAGGAAGTCTCAGGTATGGAAAATGTTGCTCACATGGGGCAGAACGAGAACAACCTGGGTAACGACGTAGTAATATAATATGTAACCTAGGTTGTTCCGAATGTACACTTTTATTTGTTACAAAGATCATTGACCCATACAGAACAGAGGTCCAACGTGTTCTATTTATATTTCAACCCGGGAAAAAATAATCTACCCAGGTTACCTATGAAGGTAATGTTGAACGCGCCCTTATATATTCCTACCCATCAATAGATTAATAGCATCAGAACAGAAAAAAAATCTTATTATATAATATTACATGTACAATAATTATCCAATACCAAATCGAGACTAACAATTTTCATTTTGAACATCAAAAGCCCATATGTAAAGATCTAAATTAGTAAATATAAGTAAATACAATTACCTTGACATAAAAGATTTCTAATAAAATAATGCTGTAATATAAATACCTGACTTTTAGTATCAGCAATAAATTAATTATAGTATGTATTAAGATATTACATGTATTGAATTCATTTTCAAATTGTGATAATCAAGCAATAACAAAAAGATCGGGTGTATTTTTCCCTAAAGTTATAATTTTTGTTTAAATATAAATCGTTAAATCTTATGTCACACACACTTATTTCACAACATACATATAATGCTTATATTCCTTTGAAACTTATTATTATATGTAATACTTATCTAAAAACATGTTATTATAGTCTATAAAGGTTTTTTCCTTTATTTGTTTTGCTTGGTCAAGTTAAACAAAAGTTTGTTAATAAATTAATACATGTGCTATATATACTTGTTTAGATTTTAGATTTCAGAATTTTTAACATCTTATTAATAAACTTAAGTTTATTTGAAGAAAAAGCTTATAATGCTATCTTTCCACAAAATAGAAAATAAAATAAAATAAAAATGTTGATAAAATGAAGTATTTATATTACCATAAATAACAAGAAAACAAATGTATGAGTATATTGAAGTCCTTCATAATTAGGAAAGTTCTAATACATAAATATAGGTACAAGGGTAATTAGTTAATTGCACAAATCCCATTTATGATTTTGACACTTGTTAACTTGATACTCATGTTATGATATTGCTAGAATCGCTGATACACAATGAAATTTGTTAAAGGTCAATTTATTATCATTAAGAAAAGTGGGGTTATACTAGGAACATACTATTTAACTTGAAGGGAAGTCTCGGTTTTTTGTTTTGCTCAAAAAAAGTTTTTGTGCAGAAAAAATATTAATTTTTAAAGGTGTCATGTCAGAATATTGTTTTCCATTATAAGCCCTATTTTATATATAGCCGATATCTTTCTTCAGAATTTTTTTTCTGAACCTCTGCTGCTGGAATATTTTTTTCATAAACTTTTTTTTTGGAACAAAACAAGCCTCCCCCTCCTTCAAGTTAAATTGTTGGTGTCTTATTGCAAAAAAAAAATAAAGTTTTAGTGAAATCAATCTTTGTTCATACACATTTCAAGAACAATATGCCACAACACATGAAAGACAAGTTTTATCTTGTAATGATTATGAACATTCATTCTTAACCAGCTTAAAATAATTATCATTGTTATCATTATCAAGCAAACAAAGTCCATATTTCATTACTTATAATGTGAGATAAAATATTAAAATAAGATATAAATAATTCTAATATTGCAAAAAAAAGATATGTTCTTGACAAAAATGATAAAATACTTTTGATCTATTAATATTATCTCGGTGAGAAATTATCTAAGTAGTTCAGTTTTATGTAGATTACAATAATCTCATTGTGGAAACTAGCCTTCAATTCTCACAACTCAAGCGAGAAACTCCACCTTAATCTGCTACATAACAATTATAAGAAATATGTTTGGTCAAAATTTGATTTTTTAAAATAATACTTAAACATGCAGCGACACAAAAAGAAGTGTCAATTGGGAGAAGGGAGTCTTTCATATGAGTGTAGCTGTAAGCATGTTACAAAACCAGTTCATTCAAATATGATATGATTAATAGCTATAAATAATTTGTTCTCTTTGGTACATCATGGAACAAGGCAGTGTAAAATTCTGGTTCAGTCATCTTCAAATGGTATTTGTTGACCATGTCCTGGATTTTGAACTTTCTTCTGACATGTGGAGGCTGATATCTAAAACAATACATGAATAATGTCACATGTAGAAATGATAAACAGTAAAATAAATAAACTATCTGTCACAAATTGTCACTGTATCTGAAGTGTGATCCAAGTTCAGATATATCTGATTGTACTATTATCTGGAGCAGATATTCACAGTCAAGGTTCAAGGTTACACATAGATTAAAATTTATCATATTTTACCTATTTTTACATTCAATACAGAAAGTGAACTGTAAAAATTTATCATATTTTACCTATTTTTACATTCAATGCACAAAGTGAATTGTGCATATAATTACAAAGAAAGACATAGCAGTGTCTAGAATAATATCACTAAGTACTATTTGTGAGCTTATTAGTATTTTTTTAACATGAACTATTCATCTTTTCAGCAAATGCATTTATTTTCTGTTTTTCATTCTCTATGTCATTTAGCTTGCTCTCCACCAATGATCATCCTTAGGCTTGCATTCTAAATTTGACTTAGGTGATAAACTATAAATTGAAGTGACATCCCTACCTCATCAATACCATATGACTTGTATATTTTACAGCTTATGTAATATGCCAGGTCATATAACAATTTCCTCTGAATATTCTACCAAGCACATTTATATATCTGTAAACAGCTTTTGTATCATGGCTATGAGAAGAAAAATCTTGTACAGTCTCTCAAAAAAGTTGATTTGCTAATCAGTCATTGGTGAAGAAATCAAACTTTTGGGAGTGGGCATGATTCATGATTATTTTGTTTTGATTCGATTTGATTTCCATTTTTTTTTCTATTTCTCTCACACATTTATTCCATAACTCTGTATTCCTATAGATCTCAGTGACATTTTCTCTGACCACATGACTTACGTTTCACTCTCTAGCCTCTTTCTCCTGCCTATGTTAATGCCTCAGTGACTTTGCTCTGACCACATGACTTACGTTTCACTCTCTAGCCTCTTTCTCCTGCCTATGTTAATGCCTCAGTGACTTTGCTCTGACCACATGACTTACGTTTCACTCTCTAGCCTCTTTCTCCTGCCTATGTTAATGCCTCAGTGACTTTGTTCTGACAACATGACTTACGTTTCACTCTCTAGCCTCTTTCTCCTGCCTATGTTAATGGCTGTCTGACCACATGACTTACGTTTCACTCTCCAGCCTCTTTCTCCTGCCTATGTTAATGGCTGTCTGACCACATGACTTATGTTTCACTCTCCAGCCTCTTTCTCCTGCCTATGTTAATGGCTGTCTGACCACATGACTTATGTTTCACTCTCCAGCCTCTTTCTCCTGCCTATGTTAATGCCTCAGTGACTTTGTTCTGACCACATGACTTACGTTTCACTCTCCAGCCTCTTTCTCCTGCCTATGTTAATGGCTGTCTGACCACATGACTTATGTTTCACTCTCTAGCCTCTTTCTCCTGCCTATGTTAATGCCTCAGTGACTTTGTTCTGACCACATGACTTACGTTTCACTCTCCAGCCTCTTTCTCCTGCCTATGTTAATGGCTGTCTGACCACATGACTTATGTTTCACTCTCCAGCCTCTTTCTCCTGCCTATGTTAATGGCTGTCTGACCACATGACTTATGTTTCACTCTCCAGCCTCTTTCTCCTGCCTATGTTAATGGCTGTCTGACCACATGACTTACGTTTCACTCTCCAGCCTCTTTCTCCTGCCTATGTTAATGGCTGTCTGACCACATGACTTATGTTTCACTCTCTAGCCTCTTTCTCCTGCCTATGTTAATGCCTCAGTGACTTTGTTCTGACCACATGACTTACGTTTCACTCTCCAGCCTCTTTCTCCTGCCTATGTTAATGGCTGTCTGACCACATGACTTATGTTTCACTCTCCAGCCTCTTTCTCCTGCCTATGTTAATGGCTGTCTGACCACATGACTTATGTTTCACTCTCTAGCCTCTTTCTCCTGCCTATGTTAATGCCTCAGTGACTTTGTTCTGACCACATGACTTACGTTTCACTCTCCAGCCTCTTTCTCCTGCCTATGTTAATGGCTGTCTGACCACATGACTTATGTTTCACTCTCTAGCCTCTTTCTCCTGCCTATGTTAATGCCTCAGTGACTTTGTTCTGACCACATGACTTACGTTTCACTTTCTAGCCTCTTTCTCCTGCCTATGTTAATGGCTGTCTGACCACATGACTTACGTTTCACTCTCTAGCCTCTTTCTCATGCCTATGTTAATGGCTCAGTGACTTTGTTCTGACCACATGACTTACGTTTCACTTTCTAGCCTCTTTCTCCTGCCTATGTTAATGGCTGTCTGACCACATGACTTACGTTTCACTCTCCAGCCTCTTTCTCCTGCCTATGTTAATGGCTGTCTGACCACATGACTTACGTTTCACTCTCTAGCCTCTTTCTCCTGCCTATGTTAATGGCTGTCTGACCACATGACTTACGTTTCACTCTCCAGCCTCTTTCTCCTGCCTATGTTAATGGCTGTCTGACCACATGACTTATGTTTCACTCTCTAGCCTCTTTCTCCTGCCTATGTTAATGCCTCAGTGACTTTGTTCTGACCACATGACTTACGTTTCACTCTCCAGCCTCTTTCTCCTGCCTATGTTAATGGCTGTCTGACCACATGACTTACGTGTCACTCTCTAGCCTCTTTTTCATGCCTATGTTAATGCCTCAGTGACTTTGCTCTGACTACATGACTTACGTTTCACTTTCTAGCCTCTTTCTCCTGCCTATGTTAATGGCTGTCTGTCTAACCATAGGTCCTAATGTCCTCCTGCTGACTACCATCCCATCTACCAAAGGTATGGCCATACTGATCCTGAAAGAGTATTGAAAGCATTGAACTTGATGAAAATGGGCATTTTTCAAAGAAAAATCAGTTTGCGCGTGATTGTCTACTACATGAAATGAATGTATATCTTGTCTAAAAGCTTATTTCACCATGAACACAAAAATAAGTCTTGTCTGTGCATATGACTTCTTGAAATATTTCATCAATTACCCGGTAGTGTCATGTACATGAAATGAATATAAAATCATGAGTAAGTGTTAACCACTGACAGATGCAGCAATAGATTTAACATTTTTCCTCTTATATTGATATTAAATGAATAAGAAACTTACTGTATAGTTTTAATAATGAATTAGAGAATAAAATCCGCGAGCCTCAATTTTTAGTAATTAGAACCAAAGATTAGTAAATGCATTGTTATAAGTGCATATTTTTATTGCTTTTATGGTGTTATTTCCTCAGAGAAATCAACAGATATTGGTAGCCACAAACATTGATATTATTCATAGGAGTAGAGTTACCTTCCAGTCGTTCCCTGCATATGTATTCTGAATAATCCATTCTGTAATGCATGTATGAAGATAATAAATGTTTCTGGGGACTTTGATGTGAAAGAGGAGGACAGATGTTCCATACCAGTGCTGGTCATACTCAATACATCCTCTGAAACAAAAAAATAGTACTAATGTTTTAACATTATTCTTAACAAACTTGTTATACCTTAAAGGGTTTTCTCTTTTCAGCTTTAGTAACAACTCCCATAATGGTGCAAAATTCTAACACACGAAATATAAGAAAATAACCACCAAAAATACATTATGCAAAAATAAATTCATTCCTTTGTCTATAAAAATGTGAAATTTTCCACATTCTTAAAAACCACACTTATACAGTATCTTTCTATTTAGCAATGAATAGTGTTCGTTAAGGAATGACTTTAATATTTGTTCATTTTATAAGGGTATAAAATGGGTAGGGTCGTTTTACGCTTGATAAAGCGTGAAGCGCTTTATGTAGAGCGTAAAACAACCCTACCCATTTTATATCCCTATAAAATGACCAACTATTAAAGTCATTCCTTAATTTAATTTCGTAAGATTTATATCAACTATCGAATATTCAACAACAAAAAACCATAGGGACTATTTCGAAAATGCCGTGGCGGATGAAGATGTTAGTGACGTCACAAGACCAAACCATATTATACAAAATATCATGGGTTGGTCCAACCAATCAAATTGAGCGTTACATACCAAATTAAATTATTACCATATAAATTATTGTATAAAGAGATTGTAATTTTTATTTAAATACAAACACTCATATTAAATTACAGTAAATTGTCAATGACCTTACCACTACTTAAATTGCTATTACCTATTTATATTGTCCAATAGGTATTTCAATAGGTCCATTTAAATTGAACAATTGCTTCACCAAGAGGTAGCTCTATAGAGGACCACTCATGCATTCAGATTTGACACCTGGCCAGGTAAATCACAGGTACCTAGATTTACCTGTTGTTTAAATACATTGTACTTTTATTTACTTTAGTATTATATATGGATTAGGTCATTCCAATTTTATAAAGGGTAGCATGGATTCCATTGGTCATCTTGTATAAATATTAGAAGTATATTTTTTTACTGTGATAGGTTAGCTATATTTCTTAAGAGCCATTAATTAAAAGAAGTAATAGAGTTACAATGTATGAAAATTTAAATCCACAATTATTTTACTTTAAAGTCAATTTGTCTATCCTATCTTCACCTGGAATAATAGAATGTCTCAGTTGTTTCTGATACATGTTGTATTGAATAACTTTAAAGGACCAGTTTCTCTAATAGCTAGACTGAATAGATGCTCAGTCTTTTTTACTTTTATATGGGATATATTTTTACCTGAGATTTTTGGAATATAAATTAAAAAAGAGTTTGTGCATTTTTATTGGATCTATATATTTGTTTTTACAAATTTTATTTGGGATATATGTGTTTCTTCACAAAGGTTGCTCCAAATGATGATGTCACCTTATTTTGATTGAAATTTATGTGTTAATTTATCTCACTTCTCAGTTTTATCAATTTAATATTAGGATGTGTGCTTTTCACAACTTCACATTTTGTTTGGGATATATGTGTACTTCACATTTTGTTTGGGATATATGTGTACTTCACATTTTTTTTGGGATATACATGTATGTGTACTTCACATTTTGTTTTGGATACAAGTGTACTTCACATTTTATTTGGGATATCAGTGTACTTCACATTTTGTTTGGGATATACATGTACTTCACATTTTGTTTGGAATATAAGTGTATTTCACATTGTGATTGGGATATATATGTATACTTTACATTTGTTTGGAATATATAATTGTTTTTCATCTCAAATGGAATATAAATAATTGCATTTTCACATTATGTTGGGAATTATGTATTCTTCACTCAATGTTTGGGATTTGTTTTATGTTCCAGTTTTGAAAGAATCAAAATACAATATTTATGCATTAAAACTTTAAACTGTCATTTGGAATAAATTTTTGTTCTGGTGTTTGGTTTAAAAAAATATAAAGATCATTTCGTATAAAATTCACACTTATACACTAAAATAAATGAAAATTATATACCGGTAATTGTCCTTACAATTTTTGTTGATATATTGCATATTTCTACATTTAACTTTTATTGACAGAAAATGATTTTTATGTTTAAAAAGGATTTTCTTTCCAAAATAAATTGCAAAGAAATGTACATACAAAAAATACATAGTGTTCTGTGTGAATTAGGTCGCAACAAAATTACAAAGAAGGAAAATCAATCTCAAATTGTCATTTGTATGCTGCTCCATGAAAACATACTTCTGCAAAAGTAAAGTTTTAATACCTACAATATCAAAGTTAAAACTTATATAAAAGAATTGAAAACATTGAAAAAGCTCTTTTATATCTAGTCTGAAGTAACTTTTCAAGTAAAAGTACAATGTATTTAAACAACAGGTAAATCGAGGTACCTGTGATTTACCTGGCCAGGTTCCAAATCTGAATGCATTAGTGGTCCTCTATAGAACTACCTCTTGGTGAAGCAATTGTTCAATTTAATGGACCTATTGAAATACCTATTTGATTATTTGAATAGCTAATGCCAATTGTAAATTCCAGAAGGTGTTGATAAGAGTACAATGTTTATACAACAGGTAAATCTAGCTACCTGATTTACCTGGCCAGGTATCAAATCTGAATGCATGAATGGTCATCTATAGAGCTACCTTTTTGTAAAGCAATTCCTCAATTTAAATGGACCTATTGAAATACCTATTTGACAATTTAAATAGGCAATACCAATTGGAATACCTGTAAGGTAACAGACAACTCACTGTAATTGGTTGAAGAAATTGAAAATTTGAAAACTTTATGCATGTTCTATTATAGCATAGTCACGAAAGTGAAAATGATAAAGTACAAAGGTTGTCTCATAAATTTAAGTCCCATCTACAAAAGTAGGGGGCATATAGTGTTTGGGTCGGTTTGTACATACATACCAAATATTGCGAGATGGGGCATAAATTATATCTTTTGGACATATTCATGTTTAAGCAGTATTAGATAAAGCTATATTCTTAACTTTAATATGGAACATTAAAATCACAATTATAGACATGACAAATCTTACCTGTTGGAAAATTTTCATGGTCCTGAAAGTTCTCTAACCAGACAACTAAAATTTTGACATCAGGTCCAACCATGAGTGAAGGCTGTCTACCTGTCTTTCTCATAAATACTGGTGGGTCGTGTGGTGAGGAGGGACTACTTCCTTTGATTTTCTCTGCTAGTTCTGATCTGTCCAATGATAATGTCTTTGGTTTGTTACAGGTAATATCGGACAATGATCTCTCTGACTGTCTGTGTATGAGCAATGGGGATTTATCTGTAAAGAAATAGTGGTTTAACGTGATTAAATTGAAAACAAACCTATTGAAATGTTTTATTCTATATAAAAAGAGAGAAAAATTACTCGAATGCACTGAGGTTAGAAAATTGTCAAGCAAAATATTATAAAGATACTACAATCTATCTAAAATTTAAATTCTAGCAGCACTATGCATGGTTTCATGAAAATCTTCCTTTCTGATTTCCTAAGAAAGCATCTGAAAAGTCAAAGTAAATAGACAGTTTAACACACGACCTTACCCCCTGAACTGTTATTAGATGATACTTTAGACTCTGTTGTAGGGACAACAAATGCTATTTCAGACGACACATCTGCCCAGTACAGCACATGGTTTCTCCCATCATAGATACCACCACCTGTTGATGTGTTGTCAACTACTGCTGAAAAGCGATAAAATTATTTTTGGTATATGGGAATTTAAAATCTCAAAAAATGTTTTTCTTTATTATATTCAACCATAATTAAATGTATAAAAATTAATTTGTAACTAAAATTTTTATGTATAGCCGTAAAAAAAAAAATTTTCATCAATATATTGCGTTGGCTAAAAGAAGTGCCTTGAAGGGTAATTTTTTGAAACATTTTTTTATTTATCTATTGATTTATTTTACTCTTTTTTTATTTTGTGGGCTTCATTGTATTTTTTTACCCAGTTTCATGCTAATTAATGAATAAATACCACATGCAACATTAAATTTCATTTAACTTTTATTGTAGAATAGCATTCTTATTCTATGGCCTTCCAGTCCCTCAGCTTCCACCTTTTTAAACATTCTGAGAGTGTTTAAATACATTATGAAGTTACCCATGATCAATGAATATTTTTTTTGTGGGGTATCAATTTTTGTGGTTTTCATGGAGGGCCTTTACCCAAAAAATTGATGCCCACTGAAAAGGAAATTTACAATTATTTGTATACTGCAGTCTTCAAAACCACGAATATCAGAATCCACAAACTGATCCCTTTTCATCAAACTGGTAAAATTGGTACCCATGAAAATATTAAACAAATCCACAGTAATCCTTAAACCTTTACTTACAATGTTCTGTACAGGAGTCTATGTCAGTGATTTTCCAGCTGGTGTTTATATTACCAGTCCATCCAGCATGGGTCTTGACATCTACAGGCCAACCAAGGGAGTGTAGAAACTCTATAAACAGGGGCTGAACATTCTTGCTGCAGGACTGTCAAAAACAATATTGATAGGATATACGTTAATAAAATTTTAACTATGAAAACAGACATATAAATTACATTTACCTGTTTTTTTTTCATATTTATTAGGCTTTTCAAAAGTACCAAAGCTGATAGAGTTACATGAATTAAATTTAAATTGTACAAATACACAATGTACTATCAGTTATATAGTGTGCTTTAAAAACAGAGTAGCAATTTTAAAAACAAATTTTTTTATAAAAAACACAATAGAAATACTTACAACATTGTCAATAATTTCATGACAGTTTCTCTGTCCTGCCTTTACATAGAAGATATGAACTGTGTCATTATCCCGAGGCGTCACTGTATCAAGAATATCAATGTCAGTAAACAGACCAGAATTAGTGGTATCCAGCATCACCAGGGCTGGTGGTACACTACTGCTGGAGTTGTCCTGAAATCGAGGGGGAAATGCTATCACTTTGATTTTAAGGATTTATCTTGATATAGTTATATTTTGCAACATTTTTTTACATCTTTAAGCAGCTTTGATCTACTACAATACAATACAATATTAAAACTTTTCTTTCAAATTGATAATTATAGAATTGGATGTTACTGAAAGACTACAAGCAAACAACTCCTTATTACATTGAATATATATTTTAATATTGCTGATTTATGCAGGTTTGTAGGCCACACTAGTTCCAAATTCCATTATTTTCTAAGTTGAATCATTATGATCTTTATATTTTTTACCTTAAGTGCTTCCAAGGAAAGGAAGCCATAATGAGACAAGAACAAACGAGCGGTCTGGTATTCTTGTGTGATTCTGAAATGAGAAAGTCATGTTAAAAGTTATGGAAATCTTAACCAGATTAAACATCAAAACCACACAACACCAATTTAAATATCAACAGCATTTTATATAAAGCAAACTGATATAAGTGTATTTAAAACATTTTAAAGGACTATAAAAACAGTCTAAGCTTAAGTTATAAAATATAAACAAAATACTGCAATAGTCAACCTTACCTTGGCACTTTGCATTCAATATCCTGATTAGGAAACTGACTATGTTTCATATTGAGCTTGTTTTTCCTACAGATGTCTGTTTCAAACTGTGTGGCTTTCTCCATGAAGGATTTAAGCTTGGTAAGATCAGATCTTTCCGTATCCTTCACAAGAGATTCTAGGCTGGGTATACTTCTATCTCTGTAATAAATCAATTCTAGTTTCATTGTCCAAGGAAATTAACAAACATTCTTCATTGAATATATGTGTATGTTTAAAGCAGGTATTGGACATATTACTGTTTTCTTTCAAATCAAACAAGAAATATCATTGGTTAAGAAATGAAATTTCAAATGTTGAACTGGAGAACTACAGTGAAAAATTCCAATTTTAACATCAAAATTTCATATTTTTTACTGAGAAATTTTCTTTCCATTTAAAAGAATAACAAGATGGACGAATAATATGCCTGCTTTTAATAGTATTTGGTTAATTTGAACACCTCAGAAGTAGATCAGGTTCTGACATAAAGCCACTTTACACCATATAACGGTAGTAGGATAAAGGTACATACTCTGGATTCATTAATTTTCGTCTGAATCAATTTTTGTGGTTTGGTGAAGATTGGTGAGTTCATGGATTCCTAAAATTCGCGGTTCTAACGTCTGCAGCATACAGATCAATGTTATATTTCCTTTTCATGGGGTATTGAATTTCGTTGGTCAATGCCACCCACGAAAACCATGAAAATTGATACCCCAAAAATAATAATGAAACCACAGTACTTAAAGAGACTGTGGTACGAGATTCCAAGAAAAATGCTTGCAGAAATATCAGGACACACAACAATTGATAGAGCCAAAGTAACCCTTACAACACATTGCAGGCAACATAACTTGTTTTATTAACAACAGCCCAATAAGTCCTGTTTGTTAGAAACTGAATGAGAACTTACGCTGAAGTCAATGATATTTTATCCGCTGATTCTGGGAAGAACCTTCTCTTTATATTGTAATGGGTTCCAACATTCTCATTGGGCAGTGGTCTTCTTGGGATTGGTTTTGATTTAATCTGCAAAAGTCATAACAAATCAACATTAAATATTCTGATTTTACTTTCAACAAAGTTTATAATGTAAGTGATAGGCATTCATGTGATCATATGTAAATGAAGTGCAATAAATTGAAGCATTTTACTTTCTTACAATAAACATGGGATATGGAGAAAAATATGCTTGAGAAAATCAACCTTGGCAAGCATGTTGAAATACAGAATAAGTATTGGTAGTAGAGAAATAATTTAATCAACAACTTGATGTTGAATATGTTTCTCTTTTGATATCTTTAAGAAAACATCTAAAATTCAAATTTTAAAGTGACATAGAAATTACAGGAACTTTAAAATTAACACAACAAAATAGCATCATAGTCAAAATCAATGCATTTACATGAAATTTAGTGAAGCATATATATACAAACCTTTTTATTTATTGGAGAATGACGAAGTTGCATTGCCCAAGCATGTCTTCCAAAAGGTCCTCGAATTAATGCAGTGACAGTGGGTAATGGATCTATAAAAAGAAAATATGATTTACCAGTGTTAATAAAAAGCTTCGCCGAGCGCAGCATGATACGGCCGCAACATATTGAACCCTGTACCTTTTAGGCCCAATATGGATAGTCCATTGCTCTGGACACATGCAGCCCTTGGTGGATAGACAAAGGTTTTTGACACATGCCTTCTTTGGTGGACTTTCTACCCACATTTTCAAGGAATTCATTAGATTTCAACTATTTTTAAAGCAAATGGAAAAAAATAAATTTTGAAAATTGGACCACAAATAATAGTTTTAAAATTGCCCATCTGAAAACTTCAACCTAATGAAGACTTACGTAGAGCTAAATGAGCTTAACATTTAAGCAAGCAACAGTTTCTTTCTACCTGCTATAGTTTTCCTTCCATAAGCCAAAAAAATAAAAATAAAACTTAATTTAGGGGCCGTAACCCTTATAAAGGGTCATCTGACAACTTCGACCCAATGAAGACTTTTGTAGAGCTAAATGAGCTGAACATTTAAGCAAGCAACAGCTTCTCTCTACCTGCTATAGTTTTCATTCCATAGGCCGAAAACGTGAAAAAACATTATTTTAGGGGCCGTAGCCCCTATAAGGGGTCATCTGACAAATTCGACCCTATGGAGACTTTTGTAGAGCTAAATGAGCTGAACATTTTAGCAAGCAACAGCTTCTCTCTACCTGCTATAATTTTCATTCCATAGGCCAAAAACATGAAAAAACATTATTTTAGGGGCCGTAGCCCCTGTAAAGGGTCATCTGACAACTTTGACCCTATGGAGACTTTTGTAGAGCTAAATGAGCTGAACATATAAGCAAGCAACAACTTTTCTCTATCTGTCATAGTTTTCATTTTATAATCCAAAAACATGAAAAAATGCTATGTTTCACCTATAAGGGGCCGTAACCCCTATAAGGTGTCATCTGACAACTTCGACCAAATGGTGACTTTTGTAGAACTTTTGATCCTGAAGCAGTAAGGTGGCATCAGATTTTATCTATCTCTTATACTTTTTGAATTACAAGCCAAAAAACAGTAGTCTGACCCCCTGGTCTATTTTTAGCCACAGCGGCCATTTTTTTTTTACGAATCATAAATCGAAACAAAACTTTAGTGCAGGACACCCTAATGATCAATCATACCATTGAATTCTGTTCAATAGTTTCAGAGGAGAAGATTTTTGAAAAAGTTATTGTTAGAACAAACCAAAAAGTTGCAATTTGGCCCCTTTTGGTCCTTATTTCTAAACGAAAAAAGGGGGGACTCCCAAAATCAATCCCATCCATCCTTTAATGGTAAGAAATATTATTGTCAAAGGACAAGATATGATAAGAGCCCAATTTTGCCCCCCAATTTTGAAATTATTAAAATGAGCTAAAAATATGTGATGTATACTTTAGATTAGTCTAACTTTACTATATCAGCATTATTATGTTTAAAGTGATCCATTTTGATGTTAAAATAGTTACCCAAAGTGGCTTTAAAATCGTGATTTGATGAAAAACTGCAAAAAACCTGCAATTCTGATGTGGTTATCAGCAAATTTAACTATGAGCCACACAGAGTACCACTACAATAATTTATGTAGATAATCATTTTTAATATAGAAACAAACCACAAAAATATCTTTGTGGTACTCGGTGTGGCTCATAGTTATATTTACCAAAAACTACTCAAAATTTGCATGATTTTAACGATTTTCACAAAAATGTCTTTTTCACATAATTTGATGACGTCACTGTGACGTAATAAACAAGATTTAGTTAAAATTAATGTTATTTTACTATACCTTGTTTATCTAAGAACTGATCTAGAATAATTCAACCTTAGTTCAATCATTTTTAAAAAAATGGTAAATTAGGGGGCCAAATTTAGCACTTAATCGTATCTTGTCCTTTCATTACATTTGGATAACTAGAACTAAAGTTATCGTGTATACACTTAAGTTAACAGCAACGACGACGACGACAGCATCATACCATTATACGTCCGCAATTTTTTTTTTCGGTCGTATAAAAATACAGTTTATATTTTTGCTTAGAATGAATTTATATTTTCACTATAAATGTAAAACTTCTTTAAACTTAAACTGAAAAAGTTTATTTCTTATTTTACAAATTATCCCAAATTTTCAACTTGAATTAAATCATAAAAGTAAAAACTTTACAATTTGTTTATAAAATATGTATAATCTTCAAGAATACATTTATTTTGTAAGAAGCAGAGGTACCAATGGGTCATTCGAATTTTAAATGTCTGTAAGGGCCAAGTCAAAACCAGTACACACAAACAAGAACACAAAAACTCAAAAATACAAAAACAACTGAAAAGCAAACAACAACGTGAACTCAAGTCATAATGAGAGTGGTAAATTTTGAATACCAAAGCTTAAAGGCTAGAAAAATCTGTGAACCACACTAATAAATACACCCTACATACATATAAGGGTGTAACGATTCACCAGTGCACCGGTGCATTACGATATTTTATCTGGCGATCTGGAAATCGATACCATGTTTGACTTCGCAATTCCGATCCGATCCAAAAAATGTCCTATCTGTCTTTGGCAAGAAGATAAAAAAGCGTGCTTCCGGTGTCAACAATAGCACAAATCATTGCCTGTCGGACTGAAATAAATCCTTTGCTTGAAAATACTTCAGTTTACTGTCTATTTAACGCATGAAAATAATACTTCTTTAACATTAACAATGATATGACAAGCAGGTTTTTGTAAGTAATGGAAGCAAAAGTATCATGATACGGATCGGATCGTGAGCCAGTTATCATGATCTGTATTGGATCATGCAGAAGTGGTATCGTTACACCCCTACATACATTTGAAGTTCTATATGTCCATGGAAAACAAACTTGATTCTCCCTCAGAATTTTGAAAAATTAGCATAAATAGTACGTATCATACAAACCGTCCTTATTAGCCACAGGATGTTCCAATAGTCCAACGATGATAGAGTTGTCTAACACATAGTATTTGAACTGGGAGCCTGACTCTGGTGATGATTTATGTTTGTAAAACTTCAACAGTGACTTCTCATCCAGCAATGAGAACAAGGATTCTGGACCACAAGGAGGAGGAAAAGCACCCTGTATTAAATAATAAATGAAGTTAATGTTTTTGAATAAGAGTAAAACATTGTATAAAAGATTTATATATCTATCTTTGATTAAGAAAAAGTAACACATAATTTATCTTGTGATATATTTTTTTATAATATAAGTATATGAATATAATTTGACAAAACTTTGGCTACAGTCTCAATATTGCACACTGGATCAATTATATGCTAGAAAGCTTTGTTTGTACATCACTTACAGTACATGAACAATATTGTTTGCTCACATTTTTGCTGAGATTTCATATACAGTTCAAAATTCAAAACTGGTAATGGCATAATAGCTGACCCACCTTTGCATGCCAAGGAAATTAAGTACAATCTTCATTCTAAATCATTACGGGAAAAAATTCAGCTTAAATAACAATTCAAGAAAGAATACTAACCACATGTTCAATGATGACAGTTAACAATCCCTCTGCTGCTTCATTCACTCTCAATGATGCTGGCTTCAGCTCTTTATCTCCCTTGAATTTAGGTATGTCACTAGCTCGATTCTAGGTCAAAAATGGATAAAATATCAATACATACAATTTTTAAATGAGTGTATGACAAAGACACATCTTAACATTTTCATGTATAAAAAAGATACTTTTTCAAGACATAATGCAAAATTCATTCAAGGAAAGTCTTTCTGTGTTGAAAATAATTGTACATGACTTTCCTGTAACATAGGCAAAAAAATAGTATGTACTTGGGCTGTGTTTGGCTGTTTTCTATTGAGTACATGTGACTGTAAATAGTCATTGTTTTATGGATGCTGTATACTTATTCCACATATAAAAGACTTTTAAAAAAATCAAGAATTAACATTTGAGAAAGTTTTCTTTACGAGAAATTTATATTTTGCTTCAAATAACAAATAATTTTACCCATAAATTTCCTGCAAGTAACTATAAGTACATGCTTATTGCATTAATATATTTCTCATGCTTGAGTTTCAAAAATTAAATTTCCTGAAACATTTTTATCTGTACAAATATTTCAGCATAAGAAGCAAGAATACAGCAAAATTCAAAATGGGAAATATATAAAAATAAAACATTTTATCATGACAACCCTCAAACATGCCTAGGATATCTGGAATGATAAAAAAACCTTATCCTTATACCTAAATAGATAATAATATAATATCAATTAACGTTTCATATGGGCAACATCATTTTTATACAACCACATAAGCATGCCCTATAAATGATATTTATTACAAGTCTTACTTCTTTACTAAACAGCAGTTGAGCAACATTCTGCAACAAAACATATAGATATGGAGGTGCACTTTGTCAAACATGGGAATGCTAGCCTATTTTCTGACCATAAATTACTTGATGAAGGCTCAATACAATACATAAATAACTCAAGCAATGAGATTTTAAAACAAGTGCACTATTTCAAAATGCTTTTTCACTTTCAGTCCTATTCATTCAGGCATTATGACTGGCTGCACAAACTACCATGGTCAAAAACACCATTTAGCATTGTCTATAAAGGTTAGGCAAAAGCTTTTGTCAATTGATGATGGAGAGTGTGAAATAAACCATTGTTTCCACACTGACTTATCAATTAAGGCTGTTATTGTTTAATTTCTTTTCAAATGTAAACATAAATCTGAAGTCATTTCTTTTGAAAGCTCAAAACATTTCTACAGTAGAAAATACAATTGGATATTGAAAATATGACAAAATATAATAATAAAATAACCTAATCTTGCAATTTACCATTCAACTTTCAGCAATACATAAAAGTCATTGTATTTGGCACTCGAGTGTTAAAACTAAGACATATAATAATGAAAAGTGCAAGTTTTATTTGAAATATTAGAACAAAAAACCACCATTAGAAATCTGTCTATTCCTTTTCCTAATATTATATCTCCAAACAAAAAACACAGTAAAACTTGAGTCAGTGTGGAAGTGAAATGTAGTGGGTGGTTAGTAGCAACTATGGCAAGCTCACACATTGGTACCTTATTCAATGATACAGATTTAGAATCTTTTAATGTCACAGAATAGGCCTCTTGTGATTGGGTCTGAAATGGCATAGCATTAATCTTAATATTTCAACTCATAATCTGTCATATTCAAGGAAAAAATATATGGGAGTGATGGAAAGCACTATATAAATCTTATGATGAGTGATGTTTGTAAGAAAATTTATACATAAAAATTCTTTTGCAAAATTGCCCAAAAATTGTATGGGTGGTCTGGTCTGGACAGAAGTGCTCTCCAAATGCTTATACATCTATTTTGGAAAAAGCATCAGCTATTTGGAAAAAATAACTCTATTGGGTGATTCTGACTTCTTGTTGAAAAGGACAGCACTTTCTTTCTTTTTTCAAACATGGCCATGTCATGATGGTAGGTTTTTCAAATTCATTGTAATTTATATTTTGAAGTTTTTTCATTTTATACATAAGCAGTATGTGTACACAAAGCAGAAAAAAAAACATTGAGTCTTAACTTCTGTTCTTTACTCTTAAAAAATTATATGGTGTACTGGGAATAAGCATTTTACAAAAGTACAAAAATTAATGTGTACTAAAACTTATGATTCATATTAAATAAGTACATAATATAATATCCCTACCTGTGACTTTGATCCTGAAATGCCTAGTTCTACCACCTCTAGTACGTTATGTAAACATTCCTTGTCATACAGCAGCCGATTATGTTCAACCAGCCATAAAGTTAAACATTTAAATGCTGCCACTATCATAGAATGGAGATCTCGTGTATGGTGTTGGGAAGGACGATTGCACTGAACTACAATAAAATCACAGATCCATTTGACAGTTCGTTTACACATCAGTAGGTTGGGTGGTTTGATCTTGACTTTAGCCAGGCCTGATAGCACTTCCATGGCAGCTAAAGCTGTGTTCAGTTCTGTCTTCCAATTAACCATAAGTCTGGTGCACACTTCTGATGTAGCTTGTCCAAACAGGCCATAGGCTGTTTCTAAAGAAATATTGTAAATCAATTAATGATTGACTTGTGTGTGAAATTATAAGATATAAACAAACTAAGTATCTATTTCCAAGCTGTAAAAACTGCAACTAATTGAAAATTCTGAAATAATAACAGATCATTTTGAAAGAACAAGGCACCTACAGTAAAACAATTAGAAAGGAATTTGTCTTTTTTGCAGTTGTATAAAAACATATCCATTTAACATACTGGTACATGTAATTAAGAAAGAAATTTGCTTGATTGGTAATATTTTAACATTCAGTCTAATGAAGTTTTTTAACATCTCTATCATTTGGTTATTTTGATTATAAACAATTTTCAGTCCTTCTCTGTACTTTACCTATGTTGACAGGTTGTTGTGGTAGTCTATGGTAAGAATTCTCTTGGTAGCTGGTATCAGATGAAGTATTTCCTAGACTGATTTGACTTGAGTCTTAAAATATACAAACATAGTAATTCAAACAATTAAATTATCATAAAAATTGGATGAGTCAAGTGGAGATAACTACTCAAGGACAATATTGGCATTAATGTTTATTAAAATTTTGTATGAATAGAAGAAAATGAGATGTGGAATAAGTGTACGCGACACAACCTACAATATAAATGTAAATTTAAAGCATCCACAATGGAAAACAGCCAGCAGCCTTCAATGTGACCAGTGGTCGCTGCTCGCTGTTTTTCAATTGGCCCCTGGATTGAAAATAAATTACATATGATTCAAGCCCAATCCAAAAGTGCAATGAAAGACCCTCTTCTTGACAAAAAACAATTAACATAAATTCGACTAAATACAAACATAAGCTTTGATAAAGATTCCTTTATAAAGTTTATTTAGTTGGTTGTTCTAATATTTCAATATCTTATCAAACTATAACAATGATGACCTTATAAGACTCATAACTTACAACTTTAATGACAATTGCATAGAATGGCAATATGTTTTCTCAAAAATGGTTTTCTATAATACTACCAAAGAAAATGTTAAATACTGTATAGCAAAATAGTTCTTTTTCAAATTCAAAGCAGTGATATCACAGTTCTATAAAGACCTTGACAAAGCTGTAAGCTAGAGCAATGAAATGTAAATATACAAGATATTCAATTACTTGGCGTAGACTGACCTGCATGAGGTAGTGATTCTGTACTGATGTCATGACTTGATTGTGATATACTCAACTCTGCCTCTTCAAACATAGACTGATCTTGTACTAGGATCAATAAACCTCCTGTAATGAAGATAACAAAATATTCATCAACTATTTAGACCTTTATCATAGGTATTTAAGAAGAAGAAAATTTATATCATGTCCTCTTTTTGATTTGAAATTTCTAAAAATTAAAGTTACCCATTAGAAACTGCTAGCCAGTTTTAATAGTTTAAGATATTTTATTGTAATCACAGTCTTTGAAATAAAGATTTGTAATTCTGTTGCCCAAATCATGAGTTTTTAAGGTTTTATTCTATTTATCCAAATACAAAATTCTCCTAAATTTCATTTGCCAGAAAGAATATTTACTGGCAAAGGGCAAGCGGACAAGTGCTCACTTTGAAGACAGCATTCAATCAGATTAAAATATTGTCTTAAAATAACATTAAATAACATGTACCTAGTAGCATTTGAGTATTGGTGGGATCCACTTCAATAAGTAAAGCTCTCAGTAAGAGTTCTGTGATTCTCTTCCTTAGTGATAAGAAGGTAGGAAACTGGTGGCTTTCATCCTGGATAAATTCTGAAAAGGCAGAAACAAACATTTTACATCAAAGCAATCATGTTTTTAATAAACTTTATTCATGTAAAGTATCGTCAAAATCCATTGAGTGGTTAAAAAGAAGTTGCATTATGAGATCTTTTTTGAAAAAAATTATCTCCCCTGAATGATACCCAAGACAAAAGAAATGTCTTGATTCTCCTCTTAATATGATGTACAAGTTTCATCAAAATGCATCCATTTAGAAGAAGCTGTGTTAACAAGTAATGGGGACAGGCATGAGGGTGATTTCTTTATACTGGCTAAACTTTTTTGGGGGGTATAAAAATTCTTGGTACCAATATTTTGGTAGAAGAAAACAAATATTAAACATTCTTGATAAAAATATTTTCCCCAAAAAATAAACCATTATATAAACTCCTTTTATTGACGGTCTGCTATATGTTTAAAGCTAACTTTCTCCAACAAATATCTTAAGTAAAGATTTTTTTTAAAGATACCATACAGGAAATGATATATAGTAATTATGATGAGACAAGTTTTGTATTTCACCTTTGATTTGCACATCCTTAAAATGTAATGGTAAACATAACATAGACAGCAGTAAATGTATACATGATCTTCTTAATTCTACTGTTCTGTCGTCATTTAATCTATAAAATAAAGATAGATGTATAGCTAGAAAATCAACAAAAGGTTAAAATTAGAATGTAATAGAACAACGATCAATAAAAAGCTACGCCGAGCGCAGCATGATACGACCGCAACAAGTTGAACCCTGTACATTGGAGGCCCAATATGGATAGTCTAATGCTTTGGTCACATGCAGCCCATGGTGGACTTACAAAGCTTTTTTACACATGCAACCTATGGTGGACTTTAAAATGCATATTTGACACATATATATTTATCATAACATTTAATAGAAAAAAAAAATTTCTATATTCATTGACATTTTTGACACGATTAAGCCCCTTTTGGCCCTTTTTTAAAAAAAGGTTAGGACCACAAAATGCAATAAAAAGCTTCCTTCAGTGTATATAATCATCATATTTAAACTTCATAACAATTGGCTGGCCCACTACAGCTAAATTTCTTGTGTAAAACCATTTGCCTTGACCAACTTTAAAAAATGGCATTTTTTGCCCCTTCGACCTCTTATACCTCAAAAACAGTAAGAGATATTTCAAATCTGATTGAAAAATGCAGGCAGGGATTTTTACAAGGATTCCAATGAAAAAAAGATTTTGAAAATCGGACCACAAATAAAACAAGAGGCTCCCAGGAGCCTGAATCGCTCACCTGGTCTTGATGTCAACCCTATGAAGAACTTTGTTAAGCTAAATAAGCTGAACATTTAAGCAAACAACAGCTTTTTCTCTTTCAGCAATAGTTTTCATTCTGTAGGCCAAAATCTATAGAGACCTTTGTTGAGAGCTTAATGAACTGAACATTTAAAGTAAGCAACCAATTTTCTTTTTCTGCTATAGTTTTCATTATATAAGCCAATGAATGCTTTTGTTGAGCTAAATGAGCTGAACATTTAAGCAATCAACAGTTTTTTTCTATCTGCAATAGTTTTCATTCTACAGGCCAAAAACAATATTTTTCGCCTTTAAGGGGCTGTAACCCCTATAAAAGGTCATCAGACAACTTCGACCCTTTAAAGACTTTTATAGAGCTAATTGAGCTGAACATTTAAGCAAGCAACAGCTTTTCTCTATCTGAAATAGTTTTCATTCTTTAGGCCAAAAACACTATTTTTTGCTTTAAGGGGCTGTAACCCCTATAAGGGGTCATCTGACAACTTTGACCTTATGGAGACTTTTGTAGAGCTTATTGAGCTGAACATTTAAGCAAGCAAAAGCTTTTCTCTATCTGCAATAGTTTTCATTCTATTGGCCAAAAACACTATTTTTCACCTTTAAAGGACTGTAACCCCTATAAGGGGTCATCTGACAACCTCGACCTTATGGAGACCTTTGAAGAGCTAATTGAGCTGAACATTTAAGCGAGCAAAAGCTTTTCTCTATCTGCAATAATTTTCATTCTATTGGCCAAAAACACCATTTTTCACCTTTAAGGGGCTGTAACCCCTATAAGGAGTCATCTGACAACTTCAACCCTATGGACACTTTTGTAGAGCTAATTGAGCTGAACATTTAAGCAAGCAACAGCTTTTTTCTATCTGTATTAGTTTTCATTTTAGAAGCCAAAAACATGAAAAAATGCTATTTTTCACCTTTAAGGGGCCGTAACTCCTATAAGGGGTCATCTGACAACTTCGACTCAATGGAGACTTTTGTAGAGCTTTTGATGCTGAAGCAGTAGCCTGCATCAGATTTCATCTATCTCTTATACTTTTTGATTTACAAGCCAAAAACAGTAGTCTGACCCCCCTGGTCTATTTTTAGTAACGGCGGCCATGTTGTTTGGACGGCGGTCACCATTTGTGCAATCTTTGTAGAGGACATCCCATAGATGAAGTGTGCAAAGTTTCAAAGCAATCCCTTCAGTGGTTTCGGAGGAGAAGATTTTCAAAGAAAAGTTAACGACGACGACGACGACGACGGACGACGACGGACGACGACGACGACGGACGCCAAGTGATGGCAATAGCTCACATGGACCTTCGGTCCAGGTGAGCTAAAAAGTTGATTTTTTGGGTGTGGCCCGTCTTTGGCCCCCTGTAGCAATGTAACGGTTCAATATACATCAAAACCATTTAGACATTTTGGTGACAGAATTTAATAAGGAATTCAATAAAAAAAGAATTTTCAAAATCAAATGAATAATAAACATTCTACAACAGTTTTGTCAATACACACGTATTAGCCCCTTTTGGCCCTTTTTTCTAAAACGGTAGGGGCCACCAACCCCAAATACAATAGGAACCTTCCTCTAGTGGTTACAAACATCATATGAAAATTTCATAACAATTGGTCAATATTTACTCAAGTTATTGCACGGAAACCAAATGTCCCCAGACGACGACGACGACGACGACAACAACGACAACGACAACGACAGCATCATACCATTATACGTCCGCAAATTTTTTGCGGTCGTATAAAAATCAATTGTTAACAACACCTATTATAAATGAAGTAACATATCCAAACAATACTTTATAATAGAAGACACTGCAAAGACAACCCAACTTATAAGTAGGTTGGTTATTTCTACTGAATAGTATACTTAAGGACATGGTCTACCTGATATTACACATTTACAAATAATAAAGAATGGAATTATCATCAGCAGGTAGCCAACCGGAAAAATGAATTTACTCTTATACAGTGGATTCCTCTTATTAGCATAATCAATTTGTCAGAGAAATTTATGCAATTAACCGAATTTCCCCATAAAGTGAAATGTCAATTTTAAACAGAAAACACAAAGAATTTATATAAATTTGTCTAATTATCAGATGTGTTGAGTAATTAGAACAACCAGGTGACACTTTATTGTATCCTAATGCTTGTATATACAAATGTGGCATAAATGAAGGTTGTAAAAACATGTTTTGATAACTTTTACCAAACACACTTCAAAGACCTCGTTAAGAAAACATATGATTTTGACAGGTATCAAGGTGATTTTTGAAAATTTGAAGTCAATTAACAGGAATTATGTACTTTTTCTAAGATTTTCAATGCAATTAAATGAAATTTTTCACATTAAAAGTATAGGAAAGGGTTTGGTGTTTTGAAATCATATTCAATAAAGAGGATTATTCTAATAAGAGTTAGTCGATTAAGTGGAATCCACTGTATCATTTTCCTAGCAGTTATGCATGAAAACACAGTACAGCTATGACTTACTTAAAAGGAAGACTAGGTTCCCAGAGGATAAGCTGTATGGCAGATAAAATATATGGCACTAATATCATCACTCCATCAAGGTTAACTCTTAATAGATCACATGAGTTAAAGAGAATACTGGATAACACCTGTCCACTGATGCTCTACAATAACATTATCATAAGTCATATACCTTAACATCTTCTGATTATGTCGATTCATTTTTTTCGTGGGTATCAATTTTTGTGATTTCACCAAAAAAGACGTTTCATTGGATTATTAATTTCATGGTGTGCACATGTTGCTGAAGGAATCAATGTAAAAAAAATACTTCAATGGATTCTTAAATATTTTCATGCCACAAAAACCATGAAACAATAAAAACAAGAGGCTCCCAGGAGCCTGAATCGCTCACCTGGTCTTGATGTTGACCCTATACTTTTGTAGAGCTAAATGAGCTGAACATTTAAGCAAGCAACAGCTTTTCTCTACCTGCAATAGTTTTCATTCTATAGGCCAAAAACACCATTTTTCACCTATAAGGGGCCATAACCCCTATAAGGAGTCATCTGGCAACTTCAACCCTATGGAGACTTTCGTAGAGCTAAATGAGCTGAACATTTAAGCAAGCAACAGCTAATCGCTATCTGCAATAGTTTTCATTCTGTAGGCCAAAAACATGAAAAATCGCTTTTTTCAGAGGCCGTAACCCCTATAAGGGGTCACCTGACAACTTCGACCCTATGGAGAATTTTGTAGAGCTAAATGAGCTGAATATTTAAGCAAGCAACAGCTAATCTCTATCTGCAATAGTTTTCATTCTGTAGGCCAAAAACATGAAAAATCGCTATTTTTCAGAGGCCGTAACCCCTATAAGGGGTCATCTGACAACTTCGACCCTATGGAGAATTTTGTAGAGCTAAATGAGCTGAACATTTAAGCAAGCAACATCTAATCTCTATGTGCAACAGTATTCATTCTGTAGGCCAAAAACATGAAAAAACGCTATTTTTCAGGGGCCGTAACCCCTATAAGGGGTTATCTGACAACTTCGACCCTATGGAGAATTTTGTAGAGCTAAATGAGCTAAACATTTAAGCAAGCAACAGCTAATCTCTATCTGCAATAGTTTTCATTCTGTAGGCCAAAAACATGAAAAATGGCTATTTTTCACCTTTAAGGGGCCGTAACCCCTGTAAGGGGTCATCTGACAACTTCGACCCTATCGAGACTTTTGTAGAGTTAAATGAGCTGAACATTTAAGCAAGCAACAGCTAATCTCTATCTGCAATAGTTTTCATTCTGTAGGCCAAAAACATGAAAAAATGCTATTTTTCACCTTCAAGGGGCCGTAACCCCTATAAGGGGTCATCTGACAACTTTGACCAAATGGAGACTTTTGTAGAGCTTTTGATGCTAAATCAGTAGCGTGCCTCAGATTTCCTCTATCTCTTATACTTTTTGATTTATAAGCCAAAAACAGTAGTCTGACCCCCCTAGTCTATTTTTAGTAACGGCAGCCATGCTTTTTAACGGATCAAAAATCAAAACACAAGTTTGGTGCAGGACACCCTAAGGATCATTCATACCAAGTTTCATTAAATTCTGTTTTGTAGTTTCAGAGGAGAAGATTTTTGAAAAATTGTTAACAGACGACGACGAAGACAGACGACGACGACGGACGCCAAGTGATGGTAATAGCTCACATGGACCTTCGGTCCAGGTGAGCTAATGAAACCACAATGAAAGAGTGACTGAAATATAAAAGAAATAATTTTTTTATCTTGTTTAAACCTTTAAAATTGAAATATATGAATCAATTTTTATGTAAGGCAATTATGAATTCAAAATGTATCCTGTACATGTATAATGCTTTGTAGATACCAGATTCAAACAGATCATTAGATATACACAGTGTCAGTAGCCATTAGCAGGAGTTGCTTCACCTATGTTCACTTTTAATTTGATTTTGAAACTAGTTGTTTATGTGTTGTCACAATGCCTTTTGGTATATTGAAGGTGTATTAAGGTTTTGGTATTTCTCGCCTTTACTTACATAGACCTATTCATACTTACATCATTTCCTGTCTGTAATCCATAGAACATAGTTATATAAAACCTAGAGTAGTATGTTGGTAATATCTCTTCACTAGTTTTATGAGCACAGAATATTCTACACAGCGCACCAATGGCTTCGGCTCTGCCAGCCTCGTAGGAGTTCTCGCCACTCAGACTCATTGTCATGGGGAAGTCTAATGATATGGACGGGTGACGAGAGTCTGCAAACGAGCTGGACCTACTGTCTGTTCTCACTGAAATTATATCAAACTTATAATTATCAAAGAAATAAGGACTAAAGAAAAGTAAGTGGACCAAAAAAAGACTTATTCACCATAAACATGTTATTGTTTCATTGACAAATTTCAAAGTACACAAAATTAGTAAAATACCAAGTTTTTATTATATATCATGAATTTGTCCCTAGCAATAACTACCCACTATGAAGTAATTTTTTGTCTTCACACTTTTAAGGACCTCATTAATATACCCAAAATTAAAACCTTTTGAAAATTACATCCCTTAGATAAAAAAACCCAACTTTTTACAATTATATTATTTTGTAATTATATATTACATTAAACCCCTATACGTTTACCTTTGTCTAACAATTCTTTATGACTAGAATGAAGTTGAACTCTGGCAAGAGAAGCATCAAACAGCCAGGCACCAAATAAATGAAGAATACTGTTACATTTAGGTCTGGTGGGAGCTAGAGGGTGACGAGTATCAAACGATACATGTCCTGTCAGGTTGGGAGGTAGTGTGGATGATTTAGGCGTAGTTACAGCTGTCGAAGCTTTGGATGATCCTGAAAAACATTGACATAAACAATGTTTAAAACAATGCTTTGGTAGACAATGTAGTTTCATATTACATACTCGCCTGTTAATAACCTATATAGCGTTGCAAGGGCGTAAACACCAACTCACTCACTCATAATACATACTTTAACCATTAGTACTTAAAAATACTAGGAAATTCAAATAATATTTGATTATCAAATTTTAGATTAACTTAAAATAGTTTTTATATGAAACAATTTTTATTGCTTACCGTAATTGTATGTGTGTATTTATTGCATTATCCATGGTGTCTTATGGTTCTGTATCTGTTTTTGGGTTGTTTTTTTTTTTTTGGTATTTTTAGACTCCAAGATTTCAATCATTCTTTAGTATTTTTTTGTTACTTTTTACAACTATTTCATTCATACCTTTTTGCAATGTGCCAGCAATGACAGATGATATAGGACGAGTTGTCTTCCTTTGGCCTGGTGGGGTGGAGGGGGCTGAGGTCTGTCTCTGAGTAGTATATAAGTCATCATCTGCCTTTATTGACTGTGCAATACCTAGAATACAAGAATCGCTCATTTAAAGAGCAAACAGCAAGATGTAACATTTTGACAACACTTATTATAAATTAAATACATTATCAAAAATCATGAAAGTTTAAGATTAACCAAACATTTTTCTTTATGAAACAAATACTAGATTTTTTCACAAATTTTTATCTTCAAAACATACATAAGGTTTATACATGATGAAGTATACATGGCAAAATAAAGTTTTTTTTTCACATTCTTTAGATTTATTCAATGAAAGAAATTAAGAAAATCCAATATGATTTTTATTTTTTTATTTTGAGTCATTCATTTTATTCTAATCACAATTTTCTTGATAACAATGCATAGAACTTTACTCCAACTACTTTAATGTAAAACAAAATTATCTGTGTGCTGAGTGGCTTGAGCTCAAGAAAATAAAATCTTAGGATATGTCCTTACCAAGAAAAGCATTCACCATGATGGCAAGTCCTCTCATGGCTCTAAAGAAGATGTATGGAAGTTTGTTTAGACATTCATGCTGTGACGGTACATTGCCTGATGTTGAATACTGACGGAACTTTGGTGTGTTACTTATGATCTCAGGATGGCATAGGTCGACAGGATTGTTTAAAACATGAAGGTATCTAAACCAGCATTGTGATATTGTATCATAGTTCATCTCTTCTGGGATCACCTGAATGTTCCCTTCTTCTTGAGCTAAAAAATAAAGATTAATAATTGATAATATTCTAAAATAAAAATAACAATAAACAAAGACTTTAATTGTATGCCTGCACCTCCTGTTTAAGGACTTCATCTAAGCATCTAATTCTTTATCAATATTCACTCCTGATATTTGTAATACTTATTTCTTCTTATAAATTTTGTCTCAAAAGACAGATATACATCCCAAAAATTATTTGTCACACTCACACCTATAAATTTTTGAATGTTATATAAGTTGACACAAAAGTATATTACTTACAGCTGCCAAGTTGAAGTGTAGGATATTTGGCACCATATAAGAACTTAAGCAGTCTTGATGTAAGGGCATGATTGACTTTATGCCACTGTACAATCATTGTCTCATGGTGCCTCCAGTTTATACACATGTTCCTAAATGTTTTCCATAAGGATGGGGATGGAAAACATCTCTGACAGGCCAGTAACCAAATCTCAAATAAAACGCTCAATACACGTTCACACAGGTGGTCACCAATATCATCTGTAAGGGAAAAATTGAAATTACATGTAATTTATTTCAATTAAGAGAGGTTTTAGGGACTGTATTAGAACTATTTGTTTCTCATTACAGTCCAAGAGAGATTAATGTAAAGCTAGCTTATTATTTATCATCAGCATGTTAACAAGAAATAAATATTGTATGGAGGGCAAAATTTAAGTGTTTTAAAACAACCTTCTATCGCCTTATAAAAAAACATTAATTTGCAAACAGTCGAAAGTCAAAGTATTTTTTTTATTTGAAATAAGTATTATATGTTTGAAGCAAGCTTAAGTAAAGACAAGAAGTCAGAATAGCAGATTTATGTTTTTTGAAGAAAAGACAGGTTTCTGATTTATTGTTTATCTATCTAATTCAACTGTTGTTTAAAAACCACCAAAACTTGATTTAAATCAATCAATTGCATTATTATCAAATATTAATGGATTATAAATGATATTGACAGTAATATTATGTCAATAATCGAGATATTTTGATTTTATTTGAAATACTAAAATGTACATGATCACTTACTATTTAAAAAATGCCAACTGGTATACATTTACTTAACGATGAAAAAAGTAAGGATTATGAAATATTTAGATACACATACTCCTTTGTTAATATCTTTTTTAGGTCTTTACTTAAGCAAGACCGTCAATTGGGGAAATATGACACCACTACATTAGGTCTGCTCTATATATCTAGATGTAAGGTTATTATTTTCACTTCTTTCACCTTTTAACAAATTTAGTCTTTTTCCACAATAGCTATAACGCAGCATTACAAATAATGTTTACAACATAAAATACATCAGTATTTATCATTTGCTTTGAAAATTATATTTCATTATAAACTGCTTATTCCTGTAGCTTGGTAGTAACACAACTCATGGATATTTTGATAATGTCTGTATCTTTACACTATTTTACCCCTAACCTATTTGGATATATTAAGATTGATCATCTATGTTTCATGATATTTGTGTTACCCTTGATATTTATTTGAATCCACAGCACAAAATACTTCATCTCCAAATTACAATAGTTAAGCAAGGCACTTATGAATACAGTGGATTCCTCTTATTAGCATATCCAATTTGTCAGAGAAATTTATGCAATTAACCGAATTACCCCATAAAGTGAAATGTCAATTTTAAACAGAAAATACAAAGAATTCATATAATTTTGTCTAACTATCAAATGTGTTGAGTAATTAGAACAGTCAGCTGACACTTTTATTGTATCCTAATGCTTGTAAAAACAAATGTGACATAAATTAAGGTTGTAAAAACATGTTTTGATAACTTTTATCAAACACACTTCAAAGACCTCGTTAAGAAAACATATGATTTTGACAGATATCAAGGTGATTTTTGAAAATTTTAAGTCAATTAACAGGAATTTTGTACTTTTTCTAAGATTTTCAATGCAATTAAATGAAATTTTTAGCATTGAAAGTATAGGAAATGGTTTGGTGTTTTAAAATCTTAGTCAATTAAGAGGATTATTCCAATAAGAGTTAGTCGATTAAGTGGAATCCACTGTACTAATTTTGCATTAGATGAAAATTCTTTTAAGCATGGAAACCAAAAGGCATAGAGTCTATAAGCAAATCAAAATGGCATACCCTTTTGAAGGAGTATCTATGCTGCAAGTCAATTCATTAATAACGCCCATATCACACACGACACTACAAACAGCAAAGCCCATCTATCAATTCTCATCAGATATTTACTAATTTCAAAAAGAGTTAAATAAATATTTATTGATAAAATTGGTAAAAATAAGAAAAATGGAATGTTTAGCATACCCCTTCTCTCAAACTTGTGAAAACACATCGAAATGAATCTGAAAGGTATTTAATTCAGGGGAGATTATTAAACTCAACATAATCTAATCATCTCCCTGAATGATAATCCAGCACCATGTTTTTTTCTTTTGGAAAAGTATCATCAAATTCCATAATAGTATGTGGACAGACAGATGGACAGGCAAGAATTTCCTTTAAGTCACCTAAACAAGTTGCCTGGGAATATGATAACTACGAAACCTGTTAAGTTGGAAAATCAGTCATACCATGTTTTTAAATGATAATCTATATGCATTTTAATTGAATAACTTTCAATAACAAATGGTCTTACAGAATGAAAAGATCAGTGAAAAAATGGAAAAAGCTGAGTTGTGGAACTAAAACAAAAGCTTTTTTATTGCCATTCAAACATCATGTAGGAAAATTTAATCATAAGAAAAAGTAGTGTTTTTAGAATCTGATGAGAGTTGATCAAAGTTAGTACTATATACATTTACAATTGACAAGCTGCAAAGACTTACATGAGCTTAGTCCAGTATCGTCTGCATGAAGGAAATAAAAACACATGCATTTCTATACTAAATATGTATGCATATAACTTCAACAGACATAAAACAATGGTACTCAGCAGCTAATGTTAGTTTGTTGAGTTTATGTATTGTATACATTGTATATGTTCATGCTACAATTTACATATACTGTAAGTCATAAAACTTTATATTGCATATCTATTTCTTACTTTGTTTTCTATTTAATCATTTTTTTTAAACAATGTTAAAGTTTGCAATATAATTCAAAAATCAAACGATAATTTGCTTTAAATACTTTTTTTTTTGACAATTTTCCTATTCTTTATTTCCTATTTCATAGGCTGAAATAAATAAACCTTCAAAAATCCATTATGCATATGTGTAACATTTTTTTTCATAAACCATCTATAAAAAGCAAATTGCTATATCCATATTATTTAACATGCTGTGTATTTAAATTAAATAGTTGACTAGTTTATCATACTCAACAATGTCTGTCTCACTTATCCACTTAAACATAAAAATATTCATGTATAAATTCAGATTTAAATGCATTTATCAAATTTGGAAGGATTACAATGAATACTATGGTACTGTATTAAAACATGCTGCAAGGTAAACATAAAATGGTCAAATCATAATGCACAAAATATAATAAAACTTCTTTCTATTACCTTTCTCGGTGGGTGGTGACAACAAACTATCATTGGCAGCTAATAAAAATTTGAGTAAAGTTTCCCAAGTGTCTCTAGTCAAAATGTTGGATTTCGTGGAAACATCTTCAATAGCTCGAAGTACCCTGTGACAATACATTGCTTGTCTTTTCACTAGATCTAAACCTGAAAATATCGATAAAGCATCTAGATACATATATCAAGTTGAATAAATAATCATTGTACCTAAAACAATTTCTTAATTCAAATTTTCTTGCAATTTGTATTTAACACTTAATTCAGATTGGAGAATGAGTAGTTCTTTGTCCTTAGTTTTAAAATCATTTTCATTTTCTTCTTATTTGTGTGTGTATTTTTTTATTATTT
Source organism: Arcuatula senhousia (assembly GCA_963971305.1). NCBI lineage: Eukaryota > Metazoa > Mollusca > Bivalvia > Mytilida > Mytilidae > Arcuatula > Arcuatula senhousia. The sequence continues at coordinate 57,395,301 of OZ020304.1, forward strand.
AGGACCCTAACTTGAATTTGTAATACAGAAACAAAGACAAAACACAATACATAAGAAAAATATATTGCATGTACATGCGTACATATTGGGAAAATTTCATCCACTGCTGTTTGATTTTTTAACTGTCCTTGGTACTAAATATGAGAATTCTTCTTATTTTTAGCCATTTATTTGTTAATCATACCTGACCCAGGCCTGGGTACAAACAAGTTAAGAAGATGGTGGATGATGTTTTGTGTGTACAAGTTAGGATTGTCAACCACTGGTTTAGGAACACTTGGTTTAGGTTCTGTACAGGCTGACAACCAATCACAATAGACATTCACACACTCCTTAATTGTCTCATGTTCATTTAATGGTAAACTGAGACCAAAACAAAGCACCTGGAACATCAGAAATACAATTCATACATCAATAAATCCCAAAAGATTACTATGCTTTACCTGGTAATCAACACATTTGTGGCATTGATAAGAATCATTTCCTTTTGCAACCTTTTTGAAATATCCTCTAACAAAGATTGCCGTTAAGTTGTTTTGTGTGGGGTTTTTTTTGTATGCTTACTGTTTCCTTATTTTTCATGTTGTCATTTTATATGTCTACCGATTTTGTCTCCACCTTTTCAGACTTGCATATTTGAATGCCCCATTGGTACTCATAGAATAACAAATTGAAACGTTTTTATCTAAAAAAGATTTTTCAACTTTCAACTATAATTTTCAATAAATGAGAAGCTCATACATTTGTACAAAACAAATTTACACTTTAAATAATATACCTCCATTGTCCATTTGACTTCCTTATCTGTTACTAGATTGCTAGGCTCGGAGTGATTAGTGGCAAAGTTGACACTTTGTACTAAGCTCTTGACAACAGTACAGGCTACTTCCCTCCCAACAGCTGCTGGGAATTTATGTAGCACACTCTGGTTAGCCTTGTCACATTGTATGTCACCCTGGAGAGAGGCCCAGTCACAATACATCTTTGATCAACCTGCTAAGAGATAAGCAAAAATGATTAAAAGTAAACTCTACCAATAAATCATACATGCACATTCTAGTCAAAAATCTACAGTAGAACTTGTTTTGGTGTTAACATGGTTAAATTAAAAGAAAAGATATAGATTCTTACCTAAGTTCTGGAAAAAGACCAGCTAATTTTTCACAAGTGATTGAACTTTTAGTGAGTGAAGTGCAATGATTTTAAGTCACTATATATCTAAATAATAAAAAGTCTACCAATATTAAAGAAATGGTTTTCATGTGAAACTTTTGGTGGACGTGTTTTTCAGCAGACAATTGGTATTCCAATGGGCACAAATTGTGAACCATTGCTTACCAATTTGTTTCTACATTCATATGAAGCAGACTTCTTTCAATCACATATAGACAAAAAGGAGCACAGGCTTGTTTTATCCTTTAATCTCACATTTCATTATATTGATGATGTCCTTTCACTAAACAATCCTCGATTGGGATTTCCCTTTGATAATCAGCCAATCGTGCATCACTTCAGTTCGTTTTGATAAACAAACGTAAAAAGTTGTGACATTTTCATTAAACATAAGAGAATATAATTTAAAGCTTACAAGATGATTTTTGCAACCATGCAGGATATGGATGGAAAGGAAAATCATTTGTCAGTTGTATAAAAATGTCAAATTTACAAGAGGCAAAGAGAAGAGGTAAAGTCTTGTCAATATGACAGTTTTCCTCCAGAAGGGGGTCGATTTTTTTTAAGTCGATATAAATGACCAGAATTCTCAAACCCCTGTGGTTATAATGACCTTTCATTCCTTTGGTAAATGATCTGCATAAACCAGACACTCCTGATTTTTTGGCACTAAGCATGCAACATTATTGTACATATTAAACATACTTTGGATGCCTTCAGGACAAATCAGATGCAGATCCTGGATCTGTCAAATTTCCAAATAATGTAGTTTTACCTTTCATTTATGAGTATGCATGACTTGAAAAGAACACATTCTAGAAAATATCACTCTAATATCATTCTTGAACGTATATTTATGAAATCGATTCAAGAGATTTTACATCGTGAAGATCAGAAGATGTTTTTCTGAGAGAAAAAAATTGTCATCATCAGCCAAAACAAAGGGGTGATAACTCAGACTTCCGCATGATAGGTGTCGCTTTTTTCAAGATGGATGCGCCCATGAAAATCGGTCGTGTATGTTTTCATTTTTATTTTTTAAAGCTAATCTTGAATGACAATTGAGAATTACTTGTTAAACATGCCCATAAAAGTAGGATTTGTGTAATACTTTGTTTTTCTCAGAGTGCATCTTTTGATATTTACATTTTTGTTGTGTTTTACAGAGAGGTTAGCTCCTGTAGTGTAGGGGATTATCCCCTTTTGGGATCTTGTATTCAGAGATCTCTGTGGTTGTGTCACCTTAAAAGAGATTAAGGTACTTCTACTTCTATGCTCCGTCCTGTGACGGCTAATATGCAGTCGGCTTCCCATATAGCAGATATAACAAACTGGACGTACGTGAACCATAATACGCCGGTTAAAAAATGACTATGGTCATCCAATTTACACTCACTCCATGCCTCCCACATCCTCCTTCTGAAGGCGTCTATGGTAGGAGCATCTACAACACTGCTGGGGAGCTGGTTCCAGTCTACAATAGTTCTGGGAACAAAGCTGAAATTGTAGGTGTCAGTGGAGGTGCTGAGTCTGTTAAACCTGCTAGGATGGTACTGCCTGGTTTGTCTGGTTGGTCTGGTGACATAGTCTGGGATGGTTACTGCTGCCTCGTCATGTAGGATCTTATATATCGTATTTTGCCGTGTATAGTGCACAGTTTTTTACAATAATTTCCAGAATCTAACATAGGGGTGCGCACAATACATTCCTTTATGAGATTTTTATACATTTTCATGAACATCGGCAACGGCAAAAGATCGATGTTTGTCAGACTTTGGACACAAGATTCATCCATGATTGAATACTAGAATCATAACTCTGTGATTTCTATTGAATCCTGTTCATTAGTAGTATCTCTAAATAAATTTATCCTGCTTTTATCAAATAAAAACTTAATTCCAGTGTCTTCATGTGTTTGTTTATTAATTTCATTTTCATATCGACCGCCATTTTGGTTTAATGTTATTGTTAGTTAAAACTATTTGTACTCTTAAAAAATACTTCTATCCAATTTCTTTATTCAAAATAAGAATAATAAAATATGATTTTAATTTATTTATTTATTCTTCCTTTACTTGTGTCCTTGCTGGATCAATAATGTGTATTCCCCTAAGTAACCTCATTTAGATAATTCTAAAAATAGAATGGTTTGTTTACATGATTGTGTATTTTCTTTCATGTAATTATTTGAGCAACAGATAGCCATTTTCTTATTGTTTTGTGAATAAATACTCACCCCAAGCTGGAGATAATTTAGATTTACCGGTAATTATTTGTTTTGACACCTTGGTTGACCTGAGGCCAATTTGCACAAAACATCGATCTTTTGTAAACAGGCTTGGACAATTAACAATTAAAGCCATTCAGCTGTAATACTTCAGGATTGTTTGAATAGTAATTTGTTGATCATCAATGATTTGACACCTTTATTGTTTTCATCAAAAGATGCGAGCTTGGGTTAACACTTGTTGTTTGTTGATTGAAAAGGGGGACCATTACCAGGATTTACCTAAATAGTATAACAGTTTATTTTTATTTTCACAATAATTACAAAACAATTTTATTTTTAATAAAAAAATCTTCATCTGTAGTCTTTCTACCTGAAAAAAGAGACAAATTTTGAGGGTTCCTTGTCATAGAAAATGATAGCGCATTTTACACAAAACTTCGTTTTTTCCCCAGATTTTCATAATGAAAAGGGGGTGCGCATTGTACATAAATGTGCACTATACACGGCAAAATACGGTAGTAGAGTAAGCCATGCTGCTTTTCGTCTCGTTTCTAAGCTGTCCCACTCCAGGTTCTGTAGGATGGTTGTGACAGTTCCTGGGTCCCGTCTGTAGTTGGATGTTGTGAAACGGGCGGCTTTCCTCTGGACCATCTCTACCTGATCGATCTGGTACTGATGATAAGGGTCTTACACCGCAGATGCATATTCCAGGTTTGGTCTGACCAAGGTCTTGTAGTCCTGTTCTCTTATATCCTGGGGGCATCTGGTTAGGTTGCGCCTTACGAAGCCAAGGGTCTTATTGGCCTTCCCCGTGATGTTGTTTACGTGGTGGTCCCAGTTTAGATCTTCTGATATCTCTACTCCCAAGTATGGATAATGGGGTACAGCTTCTAGACTGTGGTCCATCATGTTTTACCTGATAATAACAGGCTTTTTCTTCTTGGTTACTCTCAGGATAGAGCACTTCTTTGGGTGGAACGTCATCTGCCATTTCTTGGACCAGTCTACTAACTTGGTTAGGTCTTCCTGTAGCCTCTCGGTGTCACTTGAGTTTCTGATGACTCGATAGAGCAGAGAATCATCGGCGAACAGTCGTATGGTGGAGCGTGGTGAAAAAGTCTCCCCTATGTTGTTGATATACAGGAGGAAGCATAGGGGTCCTAAGACAGTACCTTGAGGTATGCCTGACCGCACTGGTTTCATCTCGCTCATCTTCCCATCTACACATACTCGTTGGCGTCTTGCAGCAAGCCATGAATCCATCCATGTCAGTACGCCTCCGGAGATCCCATAGTGCTCCATCTTCAGTAGTAGGCGCTGATGTGGAACGGTGTCAAATGCCTTAGAAAAATCTAAGACCAGCATGTCTACCTGTTGTTGTTTATCTAAGGATCTTGCTATGGACTCCACGGTGTTAATCAGCTGAGTTTCTGTTGATCGATGTTGTCTGAATCCATGTTGGTTGTTGTCCAGGATATTGTGTTTCTCAAGGTGTGACATCACATGGTGGTATATGATATGCTCCATCATCTTACAGGTCACTGATGTTAAGGACACCGGTAGGGGAGTATAGCACCATGCCAAAACAATTCCTGAACCAATTTTCATGAAATTAAAACCAAGAGATGTTGAAAGCCACAAGATCCATTGGATTTTTCCGCAGATCCTCAGACACTGCCCACAAGAAGTCTGTAGCAAGGCACACAATACCCTTGTTAGACCCTTACATGAATATAGTAGTTATGTGTGGGACCCCCACCAACTTCAGAACATTCAGTGTCTGGAAGCTGTCCAACGCTAAGCAGCCTGATTTGCAGTCCGAAACTGCTACTCCCGGGAACCATCATAATGATCATGAAGCATTGCATGGCGGCAAATTCTATTCATCACTAAATTTCAGACGTTTGTTTTTCCGAAGCATCCAGAAAAGGATCATTAACAACACGTACTTGTGACTCAAAAAGAAGAACAAACCTCACGTTACCATGGTTAAAACAAAGGGTTTTGGTCCCCTAACTTTCGAAATGATAATCTTCATTTAATTATTAATTTTTTTTTTTTTAATTGCCAAAATTTTTAGTGAGGCGATTGCCTCACTTGACTCAATGGGAGTTACGGCCTTGATGTGCATTTAATGACGTCTGAAATTTTCAAAGAAAAAGGGTTAAAAAGACCCTGAAAGTTTAGGAAAACTAGCATGTTAAACCGGACATTGAAGGAACAACAAATATATTGACATCTCTTCCATTATCGCTCCCTTCATTATCGCTCCCTTCGGGAGCGTGTAATTTTTATTAAAAATTATTATTGGAAGGTGATATTTCCCTGTACAAATAGTTCATATGATTAGCTGTGTGGCTATTCGTACAATCTTTTTCATCTAATCAAAATGTTGCATTTTACTGTTGCTTATTATTTGACAAAATTAACTCTTTGATCAATTTAATGAATTAAATTCATTTTAAGTATTTTTATGACCTTTGGGGCACTATAATGAAGTTGCTTTGAACAATTAATTCATGAATTGATCTTTTCAAATTTTGGAAGTAAAGTTTTTTTATCTTTTATTCTATTAATCTGACCAAATAGTTGTTTTTGGTTATTATAATGTTGTCCACTAACTATATTACCGCTGTCTTCTGATATGAACCTTTTTGAATTTCAATGTCAATTGAAAGAAAATAAATGGATAACAAAATGATCAAATATACAATATTGAATAAATATGCTAATGTAAAGGTGTTCATGTACATAGGAGATAAATTAATACTCTGGCAAACATATTATGTTTTCAAACATTTGTAAAATATGATAATTTACAATTTCAATTCATGGTACATAATTCTAAATACCCCTGGCACCATACACAATTTCTTGATATGATTTATTGGAAAAATATCTAAAAATACCACCACCCATAAAACTCTTTATGAAAGTTCCTTCCTTCCCTCTCATTTAATTTATTCTTTGACATGTTCTCAGATTTTTCATACTCCCTATTTGTTTGAGGATTTTATACATTAATTTTAATTTATTATTTTAGGGTAGAGTCACTTCAGATGTAAACCTTCTCAGAAAAATAACAGAAACATTGAAAGATTTTGGTTGTTGCCCAAGATGTATTTTGAGGTATCTAGGAGAAAAAGATGGCCATATATTCAGAATGTCAACAGAAGTAAGAAAATTAGAGCAAGGCTTTAGTTTTTATAAAAGATCTTTTTCACTACTTAAATTTGTATTCTAATACATATATATTCATTCTATTATTTTTCTCCTTTCAAAAGCCTAAACAAGAACAAAAGCTATGCAAGCCACAAATCATTGTTATTGACATAGATTTTGTTTAAAGAACTTCAAAAACCATACGAGTCCTCAAACAACCAAATTTATCTATGAATGGAAATGCTCTGTAACAGGAGAGCATTGTTATTTTCAGTTACTGTGGTTTCATTATTATTCGTGGGGTATCAATTTTTGTGGTTTTCGTGGGTGGCACAGATCCACGAAATTTGATACCCCACAAAAGGAAATTTAACATTAATCTATATGGTTGAGACTTCAGAACCACGATTTTAAGAATCCACGAACTGATCCCTTTTACTAAACCACGAAAATTGGTACCCACGAAAATAAATGAATCCACAGTATCCAATCTAAAGGATAAAAATAAGGATAAGCATGGTGTTAAGCATCTTACATTACATTTGAGTTAAATTCCCCTGATTGAATGGTATTATCTATTTGTTATTTAGACTGAACCTTACGGTAATTTTTTTCTGATATTATGCTCATTGTGTTTTTTTAAACAGGAAATCAAGAAAATTATAGAATCCATCCTGGGTAGTGACCAAACATTTCCTGAGAATACACCTTGTCCAGTGTGCCTAGGGATCTTGCAGTATTACACAGATGATGATTTTCTTGATAAGGTAACTGTTTATCAATGATGCAATTTTAACAGGCTTTGATTCAAAAAGAGTTAATTGTAATTTGAAATTTAAGGTCAGAGTGCAAATATTTATAATTCTGAATGTCTTATTGTCCTTTTGTCAAACAGTGATAACTATCTTTTCATGTAAGGTAAAAGTAATGGGGCCTGGGTGGCAGAGTGGTCTAAGGCGCTGGTTTAAATACCACACTATTGATCACTAGCTGATCATCTATCAGGTAGTGTTCAAATCTCATCTGTTATATACAAAAATGGGCCTTCTCCACTTGTATGTGATTAGGTTTGTCAGTTACCTGCACAATGTCAGTGGTTTTCTCCGTGTACTCTGGTTTCCTCCAACATTATAACTTACCACCCTACATGTGCATGGCCCAGGTGCGTCGATAAAAGGTGTTAAACACCAACACACACACACACACTAAAACATCTCCATGTACATTTATAATTTTGAATTTATTATTTTATTAATAAGTTATTTTTACCTATTAGATCAAGAAAGCTGTTGAGGATGGGGAATACGAATTCAGTAACTTTATATGTTCATTAACAATACCTGTCTGTACCTTAGTAAGAGAGGTAAAAATATGTAATTTAAGCATTTAAGATATTTAAATGTTAGGTGAAAACATTTTATGTTTGGTGAAAAAAAATTTTATGGTTCCAAACAAATGATTTTAATTAATTGAATGCAATTTAACGCATCAAATCATTATAGACTTTGACCGTTGTGACAATTACATCCATATAAAATCAATGATAAGAATTTTAATGATACATGTATTGAAAATCATTATAAAGACATTCTTTTCATAAAAAGTACCAAAAGTAATTTAAATGTTTTAATTTCTTTTCAGCATTCAGTTCTAATACATTTACAAGACAAGTTCCTGTAAGTTTCTAATTGCATAGATATTCACAATTTTGTCAACTTTAATATTCTCATAGTAAAATAATGCCATCTATTACATAGGTTGAAGAAACAAACGTGTCAACACCTCACTCAACATAACAAATCCAGTAAATGTACCCCCCCCTCCTCACAAACAATAATTAGGGTCCCGCATCGAAGTTTTCACTTTGTCCGTTTGTCCGTCCGTCAACAATTCTTGTGAACTCTAAAACTCAAAAACTATTAACACCACAGTTCTGAAATTTTGTACAGCTACTTAGTAGCATGTCATAATTTGCATATTAAAATTTCATGCAAAAATGTGAAATATTTTTGGAAAAAAACTTCATTTTCTATCGAAAATCACAGATTTTGAGATTTGGACTTTGTGAACACTAAAACTCAAAAACTGTTAACAATACAGTTCCGAAACTTTGTACAGCTGCTAAGTAGCATGTCATGATTTGCATATTAAAAATTTGTGCATATCTGTTTCATATTTTTGGAAAAAACTTCATTTTCTTTGTGAACACTAAAACTCAAAAACTGTTATCAATTCAGTTCTGAAACTTTGCACAGCTGCTAAGAAGCATGTCATAATTTGCATATTAAAATTTCGTGCAAATCTGTGTAATATTTTTGGAAAAAACTTCATTTTTTATCAAAAATCACAGATTTTGAGAATTGTAATTTTTTTTAACAATAAAACTCAAAGGCTATTAACAATACAGCTCTGAAGTTTCATACACATTCCATGGAACATGCCTTAGTGGTTATAATTTGAAAACACTTAAGATTTTTTGCTGCGGGCCCTTTCTGACTTTGTCAGTATTCTAGTTTTGCCAGTGGCAGATCCAAAAACCTCAACAAATATTTTTGCTTAAAAGTCTAAAAAATTTCTAAAACGCGACCAGACCAAACTTTTATGTATTTGAAACTCTGTGTTTGACTTTGGTTATGCTTTTAGCCTAATTACATTGATACAAAAATAGCTAAACAAATATAAATTTTGACGTCAAACATCAGTATCACCGGAAAATATTTCAACAATTATTTTCTAGAGACCAGTATGAAATAATGACCTTACCAGATTTTGTATCTATCAAAGAAGCATGGAAGTTACGTTGTGGTCCATTGTTGTCGAGGTTGATAGACGTCCCTTTTGATCAAAAGGTGAGGTAACCATTAAATGTATAACTTGAATAGGAAGATAATGAGATGTGGAATAAGTTTAAAGGATACAATCTACATAAATTAAAACTTTAAAATGGAAATCAACATGTAGCCTTCAATGTGACAAGTGATTAGTGCTTGCCATTTTGTTTATCGTTCCTAATAGATGTGACAGATTTTTAAACCAATGGCAAAGACAAATACATATGTAGTACAAATTTTACTAAAATTCATTTCATCATAGCTTACAGATGTTTTTAAAATATTCATATTACCTACTTACATAGCTTACCGATGCTTTAAACATTTTCATGTTAACTAGTTACATTTTGTTAATAAAAGTATAAATTCATAAAAAGTTTTTAATTTAAGGTCTGTCTGATAGGTCTCATCAGAACAAAGTTAGAATGTGAGGAGTGTTCTTCTTTTGTGTTATGTGGGAGACCATCATAATTTTATTCTTTTTTGAATTTGCAATATTTTCAGAGTATGTTTGACATAGCTGTGATATTTACCTATGAAAAATCTGACAAAGAATGTTCATTTCTGTAAGTAATTTTCCACCTTGTGCATAAATATTTCATCACTCCAGTATGCCTCTGTTTAAAGTTGGCTTCATCAAAATTATATCTTTTCATAAATTAAAGCTGGTAAATTGTTGTGACCATGCTTATAAAGTCTTTGATACACATTTGTTTATTATACATTCAATCAGATTTGAACCGGTGGAAGAAAATGTTAAAAGACTTATATCTCAGCATGTTTAAAAAAGAAAGTTAAATTTGATAGATTGTGGTATATACTTTGTGCATAAAGTCAGATATTTTATACAAGGACCAATACAAGGTTTTCCAACCATAGAATTAGAATTAATGATTATTTTATTCTTTTTTACAGTTCAGAGATCAAACCTCAATTATTTGTCAAAAGAAAAAGTAAAAATTTTAGGGTAAGTAAAAAAGGGATAGTAAAAAAAAGAAAAAGGTTACCAGGAAAAATAAAGATCTTACAGTCAGATAATATTTAGAGTTCTTAGTTACTTCTAGCTTTTATAAAAATACCAAGAACATCACTTTAGAATCTAATTGCGTTGTATCTGAAATTTAAAGCATTGTAATTAAGTTACCGTATAACCGGTAATTTTTGCGATGTGAATATTTTGCGGTTTGGATTGAAAATTCTGAAATTTTATTTTTGCTAATTTTAATTTTTGCGGTTTTATATCTTCAATAGAACTTAAAGACATAGAACCTATCAATTTCGCAATTTTTACATTGAATAAAAAGTACATATATTAAAAATATACTATCTAAAACTTTCCTTTACCAACATAAAAACTCAATGTTTTGCAGTTTTCTGTAAAATAATCTTAATTCAATTATTCGCTTTGATTAAGTATTGTCCATCATAAATATTTACATTTGGTAAACTGGGTACTGTTAAACTGAGAAACGAAATGTAACCAAACGAGGCGAAGAGAAAACGAAATCGGTAAATTAAGAAAAACGACTGGTGTCGACTAAAATCGATTCAATTTTCCTTTTTACCAGTTTCGCTTGAATTCGTTTCCTTTTTTAATACAGATTTCGGTTGTTAATTTTACTGTTTACGTTTCCTTCTTTACCGATATTGTTTTTGTGCAGCTCCGTTTCGTATGGTTACTTTTTGTTTCTCAGTTTACCAGTACCCGCAAGTGTTTACATTCTATAATTAGGTTGTCATCTTTTTTGACACTGCGTTTTTTTCATCAGTTTTCCGTCGAAAAGAATACTTTCTGGCAGGTTTTTTTTTAAATTTAACAGTTTCTTAAAAGGTTTTACAATGTATTCTTCAAATAGTGTGAATTTTACTATTTTTTAAAAATTGCCAAAATGATAGGTTCTATGTCTTTAAATGTGTCTGATTTTGAATATTTTTATAACTTGGCTTTATTACTATTAATGGAGATTGCTCAGCTTTCTGATTATCCCTTGTGTGCATTGTCTTACAAGCTGATTTTAAAAGTTTATTATTTATTGAATGATTTACTTCTAGAACAAAAGAAGAGCCAACTCCTTTAATCCTTAATATTAATATCATTATAATTGATAAACAAGAAATAAATTAATAAGCGTTGGTATATGCACTGATTAATGAACTTATTTTAAATGCGCGTGTGCCAATATTGATTGTTTGATTATGTGTTATCAATAGCCGTTTTGTAAACATTAACGGCTTTTCAATCATTTAAGGTGATTAACAATTTTCACACCAGTAATCGATCAATCGATTCTAGTATTACCCCATTCACACCTCTGTGAAATTATACTTAAGATCAAGTCTGACATAAAAATACATGTATTTCATAATTTTAAGCGATTTTTATTTTTGCGGTTGAGTATAAACCGTGAAATAACGCAAAAATTATACGGTATTTAAAGAAAGAACTTACAGTCTCTGAATTATTTTTCCACCAAAATGGATGAATGATAGAAGAATTATAGGTTCTTACATACTTCCTTTGAAAAGCTAACTGATCTTAAACTATTGATTAAGTTTTTTAGTCTTTTTTCAAATAATGCAGACAACTAAAAAAATATGAGTAAAAGATCAATTGGTTTTCCAAAGACCTCATGTTAGTACCTATTTCTTTTTAAAAAGATAGGAGTATTTCAGAAAAAAAATCCCAACCTAAGGTTGAACAACATTATATTATAGCAAGCATCGCAGATACGAGCCCTACGGCATTGTGGTAAATGTGCATGTTTTGAGATGTGCTAGAAATATACTGACGATAAAACCGGAACAGGTTTACTTTTACGGAGTGAAAAAAATTATAGGCACGGAGCAAGTAAAACAATCAACCCTCTGGGCTTATAAAAAATACATCATAATCTGTTATGCAAAACTATAAAAATTGAAATTCAAAAACCAGTGATAAAATCCTCTTTCATCCACTTGTTTATTTTTACAGATTTTTATTTGAACACCATTCGGTCTTTTCCTCTGAAAAACGATTTTCTGGCAATTACCGAGCTAGCTTTTGGCAACATCGTATACCAAAGCATGATACTGACCAAGCTTTGTTATACTCAAATTCAGAATAGTGGTACCTTTTTCAATTGAATTTAAATGACACCAACAGGTGTCTTAAGAGAAGAAAGAGGTTTAATATTAGGTCAGTGAAGTTGGTGAGCCATGAAGCACCTGTTGTTAGTATTAAATCATGAAGCATATCAATTCAGGTAGAAATTTAAATGGATCTCACCTGTCCAATAATTACTGATCAAATGGTCAGTTTGATCCAAGGCAACAACAAGCCAATGTTGTCTTTACAAAATTCTTCAATAATAAGTTGTCGGGCCTGTGGATCAAAATTTATAGCACGAAGACTGCATGATGCCTTCGGGGTTTCACTCATTTTCCTCAATCCTGCATGATATTTTTATTTTACCGTTTTTTCTGCCAGGTTTCTTAATGTACCTTCTGTTACCAATGCTTCAAATAAAACACTGATACTCAGAAAATCTCACAAAACCTGACAGAATCTGATGTTGTTTTGGTCTGCCGAAGAAGCGCGAAATACTCTGACAAGGAAATGACGTCATATAATCCATAAAATGGATAATTTCGTCCCTGCTTAATGTCGTCACAGAATGTTGCAGGATTTATTATTTGCACAAATTCTTAATAAGTAGTCATTGATCCCAGATATTTTAACAACAACTTTCTCAAGTGCATATGATTTGGGTTGGGTAGGGTCAGACTTTGCTACTATTTAATCCCTTTTTATTTAGCTCACCTGGACCGAAGGTCCATGTGAGCTATTACCATCACTTGGTGTCCGTCGTCGTCGTCTGTCGTCGTCGTCGTCTGTCGTCGTCGTCGTCTGTCGTCGTCGTCGTCTGTTAACAATTTTTCAAAAATCTTCTCCTCTGAAACTACTGAACAGAATTTAATGAAACTTGGTATGAATGATCCTTAGGGTGTCCTGCACCAAACTTGTGTTTCAATTTTTGATCCGTCAAAAAACATGGCCACCGTTACTAAAAATAGACCAGGGGGGTCAGACTACTGTTTTTGGCTTGTAAATCAAAAAGTATAAGAGATAGATGAAATCTGATGCATGCTAATGCTTCAGCATCAAAAGTTCTACAAAAGTGTCCATTTGGTCGAAGTTGTCAGATGATCCCTTATAGGAGTTACAGCCCCTTAAAGGTGAAAAATAGCGTTTTTGCATGTTTTTGGCCTATAGAATGAAAACTATTGTAAATAGAGAAAAGCTGTTGCTTGCTTAAATGTTCAGCTCATTTAGCTCTACAAAAGTCCCCATAGGGTCGAAGTTGTCAGATGACCCCTTATAGGGGTTACAGCCCCTTAAAGGCAAAAAATAGTGTTTTTGGCCTATAGAATGAGAACTATTGCAAATAGAGAAAAGCTGTTGCTTGCTTAAATGTTCAGCTCATTTAGCTCTACAAAAGTCTCCATAAGGTCAAAGTTGTCAGATGATCCCTAATAGGGGTTACAGCCCCTTAAAGGTGAAAAATAGCATTTTTGCATGTTTTTGGCCTATAGAATGAAAACTATTGTAGATAGAGAAAAGCTGTTGCTTGCTTAAATGTTCAGCTCATTTAGCTCTACAAAAGTTTCCATAGGATCAAAGTTGTCAGATGACCCCTTATAGGGGTTACAGCCCCTTAAAGGCGAAAAATAGTGTTTTTGGCCTATAGAATGAAAACTATTGCAGATAGAGAAAAGCTGTTGCATGCTTAAATGTTCAGCTCATTTAGCTCTACAAAAGTCTCCATGGGGTTGAAGTTGGCAGATGACCCTTTATAGGGGTTAAAGCCCCTTAAAGGTGAAAAATAGCGTTTTTGCATGTTTTTGGCCTATAGAATGAAAACTACTGTAGATAAAGAAAAGCTGTTGCTTGCTTAAATGTTCAGCTCATTTAGCTCTACAAAAGTCTCAATAAGGTCAAAGTTGTCAGATTACCCCTTATAGGGGTTAAAATCCCTTAAAGGCAAAAAATAGTGTTTTTGGCCTATAGAATGAAATTATTGCAGATAGAGAAAAGCTGTTGCTTGCTAAAATGTTCAGCTCATTAAGCTCTACAAAAGTCTTCATAGGGTCAAAGTTGTCAGATGACCCCTTATAGGGGTTACAGCCCCTTATGTTTTTTGATTATTTAGAATGAAAGCAATTGCAAATAAAGAAAAGATTTTTCATGCTTATAAACATTCAGCTCATTTAGCAATACAAAAGTCTTCATAGGGTTGACATCAAGACCAGGTGAGCGATTCAGGCTCCTGGGAGCCTCTTGTTTAAAGTTCCCTCTTTACGTTAAACTTACCCGGTCGAGCACATGGATTTATTTTTAAAAGGTTTATAGATTTTCGATGCTCGCTAAAAAGGCAGGGCCTTAATCATATTATAATGTTAGTTTGGTGGAGTAGTTTACCTTTTTATCACCCTGTAAAGTACTATAGAAATTGTATAAATATTATAAAATCTGTTAATGGTATGCAAAAAATAAGTGGTGTTCCATCCTCATTAGGAAATTTTACTAGAGTAGCCCTAGATTTTTAGAGAGAGTAGGAAGCTTTATTTCAAACAAGAACATTATTATTGACAGATCTCATTAGTTACTGAAATAGAATGAGATGACAGCACTTGCATACATTCACAACCAGTAATCTCACACTGAAAAGAAATAATTACCTAAGAAAAAGGTGAACTTGATACTGTTATAGAATTTTTATTTTTCAGAATTTAGATGATACATTCACTAGAACCAATGTTTTAAAGGCACTAGATGATATGTCCGGGGATATGTTCAAAAGGTGGGTTTTAATAAAAGATTTAGTTACTAGTCTGTGCTTCTTATCGCACCTCTTTTATATATCTTTTGTAACAATTTTATCAGAAAAATTGTTCACATGTTATTCCACTGTGAACTAACCTTTTCATAAATGTAATACACTTATCCCCATTTTGCTAGTCAAATTAGAAAACATGTTTATGGAAAGTTACTTTGTACTCAAATAAGCAGCTACTGAAAATATCCATGTCCAAGTCTTCTTTCTGCAATACAGTTTTTATGGCCCGAACACGTATGTGGATTGGAAATATAGTTTTACCCTTGTCCGTCCGTACGTACGTCCGTAACACTTTGGTTAAGTTCTTGGTTAAGGTCCATTACTCGGACACTAGATGTTGGGGGTCAATGATATTTCACCACCAGATGTGTCTTGGGTAGGGCTACACCACCCAATAGAAATTAGGTCACTGTGACCTATATTTTATGCATGAACGACTTCGGTTAAGTTCTTGGTTAAGGTCCATAACTTGGATACTAGATGTTGGGGGTCAATGATATTTCACTACTAGATGTGTCTTAGGTAAGGTGACACCACCCACTAGAAATTAGGTCACTGTGACCTATATTTTACTCATGAACGACTTTGGTTAAGTTCTTGGTTAAGGTCCATATCTCAGATACTACATGTTGATAGTCAATGGTATTACACCACTAGATGTGTCTTGGGTAACATGACACCACCAAATAAAAATTAGGTCACTGTGACCTATATTTTACGCATGAACTACTTTGGTTAAGTTCTTGGTTAAGGTCCATATCTCAGATACTACATGTTGATGGTCAATGGTATTTCACCACTAGATGTGTCTTGGGTAACATGACACCAACCAATAAAAATGAGGTCACTGTGACCTATATTTTACGCATAAATGACATTGGTTAAGTTCTTGGTTAAGGTCCATATCTTGAATACTACATGTTAGGGGTCAATAATATTTCACTACTGGATGAGTCTTGGTAACATGGCACCACCCACCAGAAATAAGGTCACAGCGACCTATATTTTACAAATGATCACTTTAGATCAATTTCTTGGTAAAGGTCCATATTCCAGGTAATACACATTGAGGGTCAATGATAATTCAAGAACGGGAGGGCCATCCTGTGGCTCATAGACACATTATCTAGTTGATGCTTTTTCAATCTTAACAGTTACAAGCTATTTAAATAAAATACATTATTTAATAAACCATTTATAGTTTTTGAAATCAGAACTTGCCTTTTACTTCCCAATCCAGAAATTTTTAGCTTTATCCTATTTGTATAATACAAAATCCATCTGATTTTCCCTTGTTGGAAACAAGGCTCTGGAAAAACAGTCAAGTCATTTCAGTTATTTTGCTAATTTTTTTAAGAAAAGGGAGAAATAATCAGTGTACTGTATGAATATTGCGACCAAAATATAAGAAAACAAGACGTAAATGACTGATTGTGACTTTTTCCAATCAGTCATTTTTATCATTATTTAGGTCATGACTGGCAAACAGGACTGTTTCCAGGGCCCTGGTTGGAAAGGATTGAACTAATTTCAATGACTGGACATTCAAGACTTTAATATGAACTTTATCTTAGATTCTTTAAAAACTTTTAACATTTCCAGGTACTACAAAACCCCTCCATCATCTCCTGTAGAACCCTGCAAGTTTCACAACATTCAATGTTCTCATGAACCCATATACCTGGCGGGTAAGTTTATTACACATCGATGGCACTTTTCACACATAAAAAGTGTATATTTTAGCCAATCAAAATCCTTGAACATTACACCTAAAAATTATATTACACTGAAGATATTTGTGAAATCTGGTGAATGATTTCTTATAAAGAGCAAAATGCAATTTTTTTTTTAATTGAAACATTTTTATTTTTAATGTTAAATGAATGGTCCAACACACAATGTAACATGAATAGAAAGTTTTACAATTACTTTTATTGAAAGGATATCAAAACCAAAATCATTTTCTTTGCAACTTTTAAATCATGAAAACAAGAATTTCAAATTCACAGTAATTTCTTGCTTCTAAATAAATAAGCAACCTTTTTGTCAACTCAAATTTTACATATCAGTAAATGAAGTTTATTTTGAATAGGTAGATATAACAAGTACAGCAGAGAACTTAGCCAGACACCATGGATAATAGAAGGCAAACGAAAGGGAGACTCATCTGTAGAGGAGGAAATATGTAACCCCATCAAAAAGGTCTTCAAATATGAAGGTAATGAATCCTCTTTTTTTCATTGATGCTTCTCTGACATTTTTACTGCTGTTTTGATAAGTTTGTTTATTTTTAGTCAACTCAAGAATATTTTATACTTTATATCTTTACTCATAAATTCAGTTTAATACTCATACAAATGTGCTTTTTACCATTTATCCCTTTTTTCAGTAATGAACAGTTTGGTAATTTTTTGGGGGGAAGGCAACAAAAAAAGCTGATGACAAAGTTTATTCCACTCAAGAGTACAAACGATTTTGCCCCCTTAAGGAACCTGTAGTGTAAAAAGTAACCTATGACATGAAGGCTTTTAATGGGTGACTTCCAACCTCTATTTGGATTAAAATGGACCTACCCTATAAATTCTTTGAATCAACCTGCAGCCTCATTAAAATATGACTTTAAATCTACCTTAAAGTATTGTTATAATCAACCTTGCAACCTCAGTTTAGGGGGGCTTCTTTTCCAGTTTACAGCTGGATCTTTTATGACAGTTTATATTTTTTTTTAAGAACAGAAATTCTCAGCATCAGGAAGAGAAGACGTAGATGTAAGGATGTTAGGACTAGGTATGTTGTTATGTAATTATTATATGTTTGTAATGCAATTTGCTTGATATTGGAATAAAGACTTTTAGCTCCATTCATATATTGCATTCTTAGATAGCAAAATTCTAAACAGAACAAACAATATTTGTGAAGAAGATCATTGCAACCTAATGCAGAGTTAGAGAAGAGAAAATAGTTGTAGTATCCATTTAAATGATTACAGTTTATTCATCTATAACTAATTATAATCATGCTATAACAAAATTAAAGGAATATGTTCACAAATGCCCATAATCGGCCCTGTAATTGGGCTGATTTTTCATGTTTAAGAAATCCAAATGAATGCTTTGGAAATAACCCACAGAATACATATATTTAACAAATACAATAGTTTTCTAATGATAAAATTGTGCTGTTTCCTTCGATGACACCCTAAATATTAGAAAAAATAGGAAAATCTTCATTTTTGTCGATTTTTCACCCCTTTTCACCATTATTGTGCCAAAATCAAAAGTGGCCGCATGCTCTGACCAACATAGATTTTTGTTTATTTATTTATTACTTAAAAGCGAATATTTTAACCAAAAATAATTTTGGTCAGAATATGCGGCCAACATTATATTCATCATTTTTTGTCTCACCTGCGACGAATGTCGCAAAAGGCGAGACTTAGGTATGGTGATTCCGGCGGCGGCGGCGGCGTCCACAATTGGTTAAAGTTTTTGCTTAAGTCTGTTTTGTGTGAACTAATTATGTTACACCATTGATATTTGGTATACAGATGCATCAGCATCAGTACAGATCAGTTTTAAAAGGATTTCACCTGTATGCTCCTGCAGTCACGGTCTACTGACTTTGAAATTTTTACACTGATTTGGCCGAGGTTAACCTTTTTTCTTAAGTCTGTTTAACATGAAGCAGTTATGTTACACCATTGTTATTTGGTATGCAGTTGCATCAGCATCAGTACAGATCAGCTTTTAAAGGATTTCACCTGTGTGCTCCTGCAGTCACGGTCTACTGACTTTGAAATTTTACACTGTTTGGCCAAGGTTAACCTTTTTTCTTAAGTCTGTTTAACATGAAGCAGTTAAGTTACACCATTGATATTTGGTATGCAGTTGCATCAGCATCAGTACAGGTCAGTTTTTAAAGGATTTCACCTGTATGATCCTGCAGTCACGGTCTACTGACTTTGAGATTTTACACTTTTTTACTTTTTACTTATGTACTTAAGGAGGATTTTTACTTCATTTTATACTGTGTCCAGTTGCGACAGGCGAGACATGTCTCTGTGTTAACAGTTTATTATAGAAAAAGAGGCTAAATATGTCAAAAATAGCGATTTTTACAGAAATTCACTAACTTTTAAGGTCCCTATTGTTCACAAGAGTAAACAATTCATGCACAATTGATGACATTTTATAAAGTATAGAGTCTTATGACCATTCTAGCAGCATTATTAAGTAGCAGTCTCGAATTTGAAATTTAGGGCCATTTTTGGCCCTTTCCGAACATACTCCTTTATAAGTTGAAGAATCATACATGCATTGTATTTTTTTTTAATATATTTACTACAAAAACTACTTGCTTATAATCCATTTGGAGAGCGTAAGATTAAGAATGAATGACAGCATTTTTTTAAAAAGAAATTGAACACAGAACAGTTAACACATAGATATCACTTTTAGAATTGTGGCCTTTAAAATTGTTCAATTTTAACAGGCAGACCATTTGTAGTAGAGATGGTGAATCCTAGAAAAGTGACAGTGACAGAAGATCAACTACTCAAATTACAGAAGGTTAGATTTGTTATTATTAGATAACTGAAATTAACCCTAGTGTGTACTGTAAAACTTCACGAATTCAGTCGTGGATTTTCAAATGGTTCTTATTTTGATTTCATTGTTTATCTTTGCCAGTAATAGTATGCTTGTATAAAAAACAAGAATATGTCTGAAAGACATAATGCCCCATCTTGCAACATTTGGGACGGACGGATGAACAGACCCGAACACTATATGCCCCTTACTTTGTTGATGGGGCATAAAAAATTAATAATAAAGTGTCAATTTTTTATGTAAATCCATTTTTTGTTGACAAAAGAAATTGATTTCATGAAAATCATAAGTCTGTTCTTCTTCAGATAAAAAGACAACACAATACAACATTTCCTACAAATTTGTGCTAAGCTGGCCAGATGTGTAGGCACACCTATTCTGGTTTATTCTAGCTATGAGAATTACATGTGACTAGAAATAGAAGAAATATAATTGGTTAGTTTGCAAAAAGGTAGATGGGGTGTCTATCACTGAGCATCTTTTTTGCACATCTATCATAACTTTAAAATTTATAATGCTTGTTATTCTAATTGATTTCTATTGGACTAGGTAAGCATCAAATTGATATTTACAACCAAAAATTGGATAAAATACGCCTTCTTTGCAAATTTCAATACTTTCCTGTACTTTTTTAAGGGGAGATAATTTGTATAGAAATAACAGGAAAAAAAACACTTTTTTCACTTTTTTCAAAAAAATTTGATGGTGAACTTTATTTTTTATTGAGTATATTTAAAAATCCATTCACAGAAAAGATTTTCACAAATTTTAACAAAAATCTATGGAGAAGATATTTTTAGGTATGAGAAACTTGAATTTTCCTTATTAATCCAATATAAAAAGTACTAAAAACATCCATTTTTCAATGTCGTTTCAACAAAAATTCTAATGGTGAACTTTAATTTTTATTATTGAGATTTAAAGTACCAGTCTAGAGCTAACTGTAGCAAAAATTTATGAAAATTCTATGGACACCCCATCTACCTTAATAATGTTAGATAATTGCGCAAAGTTTATATGAAAAATGTATATTTTTCAGGAGATAAACAGACTATCAAAAGATGTGAAAATTAGAGATTTACAGATAGTTTCAAAGTATGATATAACTTTTAATTTGTTTTTCCAACGATACATTCAAAGCCATTATTTTTTTTAATTCACAAGTTAACCATGCAACAAATGAAAACATAATTTATTCCAAAATTTCTTACTGACCATGGGAACTAATAGAAAAAAAGATGTCTCTTAAGTTGAGGGTGCTTTGAGTTTCCATTACTGAAAATTGGAGATGAAAAAATTCTACAAGATTTCACCAGTCAACCTTTTATCATTTAACTCGAAGCATTTTTTGGAATACTCTTCTCTTAGTTATTTCATATCCTGACAACCCTAAAATTAATTTATGTTCTATTAATCTATAATGCTAAGGTTTATTTCTTATGTATTGGCCTCTCAGAATCTAGTCATAGATTTTCATAAAAATTTCTTCATTACATGCATGCCTATTACCTCTATATTATATAACATTAAAACAAACGAACAAAAATATCAAGCATATGCCAATGTAATGGAGACAATTTCTTGTTGGATTTCACTGATTGAAAAAAAGTTTACATAATATGGTGAATATATACAATAAGCTGACTGGCAGAGGCTTTACATATTTAGTATGCAGCATTATCATGGGGTCCCAGGAATGTCCCATACTATTGGATTTATAAGGTTTTGTCTCTGACCCATTTTCTTATATTTTCCCCCTACACATGAGTTTTTACATAAGTAACAGTTTATTCTTGATATAATGAAGCATTACACATCTAAAATTGCAAGACCTGTTTAACATGCGTTTCATATGCGTTCAACATATGTATTAAAACATGCGTTCAACGTATGTTGAGGACCACGCATGTGAAAGAATATATGTATATGTTCACAGGGAAGAAACAAATAACAGTTGGAGTTAACATATGTGTTATAGTCTCATGTTCATTTACTCCATATCCTTTCATAAATTATTGATATAATGAAACATTATATTTATGTTAACAGGGAGGAAACAAATAACTTGAAAGAAGGAGAGATGGCGAAGACAAAATCATACTCAGCTCTGTGTTGGGCATCAGGAGGTGTGACAGAGGAAAAGTTAGCACAGTTAAAGTCTCACAAGGTAACACATCTTGAGATTACCTGATTCTCACTTTTTGGACAGGACAGTTCCTATTTTTAGCAGTGTGAGATTTTTCTGTCTCACACCACCCCATGTGAGATAGATACATTATGACGTTACGTTACTAAGACTAAATCATAACGTTTTGTTGTCACTTACCAGTTCAGCCATGATTATCTCCGTTGTACAATTTACGGGTTTAGTGAGAAAAATAATCAAACACTGATGATTAGGGCAAGATAAGGAAATCTCCGACACCCTTGGGTAAGATTTCTTTACATCTGCAACTCGGCAGAGCCTCGTTGCAGACTTGAAATCTGACCCTCAGGGTGTCGGAGATTTCCTCATCTTGCCCTAACACCGGTGTAAGATTCTTATATTCTACTGAATTTCTCACATTCTTTCTGTAGACAAATTCAAAACTGTGTTCTTAAATACATGTACAATGTATTACCAAAAGCCACCAAATGATTTCTGAATCACCCAACCCAAAAAACAAAAAGTTTTACATGAGATTTCTGGTAAATCAGCTCGACCTTAAAATCACATACTCTAATCCATAATAAAAATGCTATTTTTATTTAAAATTTATTAAAAGAAAGCGAAATAATTTATGTTTCATTTGTCTGCATTGATGAGCTGTTGAATAAGCAGCCAATAATAACAGATAATAAGATGTCAAGAAAAGTGTAAGGGACACAACCCACATAAACCAGCAGCAATTCAAAATCCACAATGGAAAAACAGCCAGCAGCCTTCAATGTGACTAAAGTTGATGAGAATGTAAAATGTCTTGATTTAATTTTAGGATCTTGTAATTCAGCAAAAGACACCTATTAGAGTCCTACACAGGTAATGGGCACATTCAAAATTCCTTCCTAGTGCTCCCTCTTTAGATTATTGTCCCAAGATTTGAAAATAAAACAGAAAGTGCGTGACTACAATAGTGTTCATTCGGAACATTTCCCTATCTTGCTCTGTCCCAAGTTTATGACTTTTTTTCTAACCTAGGACATCCTGGGATCTAATGTTGAACACAAGCATTGTCAGTGGCGGATCCAGAGGGGGGGTCCAGGGGGTCTGGACCCCCTTTTTCGTCGGAAAATTCTGTGATTTTCATGCAAAATTTGGGCAAAAATCATCAAATTGTAGTTTTGGACCCCCCCCCCCCCCCCCCTTTTCAAAAATCCTGGAACCGCCACTGATTGTTATAAGTCCTGAATTATTAAACCTTTTAATTGTGTATTGTATCTTTTTCAATAATTTCACATGATAAGTTGAAAAGAAGACTTTGGTAAGAAATTTGTCAATATGTCTTCTACAAGTATAATATGAAATTAATGTCAATGCAATTCTGAAAATATCAATAATATGAAGTGTAAAGTTAATTTGTGGAGATTTCTACTAAAGAATTTCGTTACCCATTGAAGAGAATAAAAGTAAAATATTTGAACAATATTTTATTGTATTGTAAAGGAACTGAATTTTCTTATGACTTTATGCAGACGGCCATTAGCAACAAGGGAGAGAACTGTGCACAGTATGTCAGCCACAGTCAAAGATGATCACCATTTCGTATTAAATTTGAACACACAAGCTGGAACGTATCCTTTAAAATTTACATAGCAGAAAATACTCATGAAAGGTAGAGATAGGTATTTCTTTCCAGCAGCGGCGGCATAAACTTTTTTTAAGACTTTTGTGGAAAATGATTTGCTTGAAAAGGTTAATAGCTAAGCATCTTATATTTGGTATTCAGACACTTGGTGTTGTGGTCTTCTCGGCTGGCACCATGGCATTAGACCATGACTCAATTTTCACGCTTCAACAACTCTGTGAACGTAGGTCTTTTTAAATGTCGTAAACTTCTTTGCAAGACTTTTTAATGGATAATGAATTACTTTAACCTCATTTTCATCTTCAGTGACCCTTTTTGAAGATGTTAACTTTTTTGTAAGAGACTTTTGTGGAAAATGATTAACCTAAGCACGGCATGGGACCTTGACCTCATATTTACACTTTCATTACTTCATGGTTAATTTTTGTGTAAAGTCAGCTTTTCATGAACTATAATATCTTATAACTAGATAGTTGGTCATCAGATTCTTCTTGGTGAAAGATTTCATACTGTCACCTGCCTTTAGGACCCTAATATCAAGAGTTTAAGGCCTAAATAGACTTTTCTTATCGACAGGGGAGACTTTCTTTTAGTGGCCACACTTGTTGCTACCAAGATTGGATTGAAACAGTGTGCTAGTGCAAGTGACCCTGAAATGTAAAAAGTCAATCTGCACTTTTTTGCACACCTTTTAATAGTCAATATCACAAAATTTCAGCAGGCAACCTGGTATTATTAACTTATTTTAGTATTTAATTGTATTGCCAGATATTTTCAAACCACCTCTGGTGCAGAACAATGTTTGAAATCGACAAAATCACAAATACTTTTTAAGCAAGTGGTAAAGATGTGATTTTCCTTTTATTTTACATATTAACCAAAAAAGATTGTTTAATCTTAACTTTATTAGATATATAAAAGAATTTGTTCATGGAGATTTTGGTAGAACGCTCCCGAACATATGTTCACTGTTGGACACAGAGTGTGATATTCTTACATTAGACGTTGAGGTAAGATTATTTCTTCTTAATAGTATTACTTTTATTATATACACGGAAGGCAAAGTAGTTGACATTTATCTATTTACTCTTTACATAAATTTCCTTGTGGGAGGCCTGGATAGCATAGTAGCTAAAGGTGCTGGTTAAAATACCACCACTAACATTTGTAATTAGGTTTGCCAGTTACCTGACCAAGGTCAATGATTTCCTCCCAATTAAAACTGAACACATTGTATTACCAATGTGCACTGAATAGGGGTAAACCCTTAAATACACACTTATATTTATTACTTATTGAATGGATTTTGATGAAACTTTCTTTAAGTCTTATCATTATTCTCTACCATTTACAATTTATGAGGTTTCATAAAAAAAAATATCGATGGTAATGCATATGGTATCTTTAATATACTGTGGATTCATTTAATTTTGTGGGTACTAATTTTCGTGGTTTGGTGAAAAGGATCAGTTTGTGGATTCTTAAATTCGTGGTTCTGAAGTCTACAACATACAGATCAATGTTAAATTTCCTTTTCGTTGGGTATCAAATTTAGTGGGTCAAGGCCACCCATGAAAATTGATACCCCACGAAAAATAATGAAACCACAGTAGAAGTCTTAATTTTTTTTTTAATTAGAATGTTTATCATTTTAGGATTTTTAAAATCAGGCATTTATTGTAAAGCATTGTATATTTAGTATTAAAAACATTTATTTTTCAGTCTGTGGAACTAGATTGGCCAAAAAGATTGAACAATAGTCAGATAGATGAAGAGGGAGAACCATAGTTGATATTTTAATTAATAAAAATCTCTTTTTTTATAAAAAAAATATTTAATATTATATATTTCCCCTAGTGTATATCATAAATAGTAAGGTACCATGTGAATTAATATATAACTTTGCACGTTGTTTAACATGAGAAAAACAAGATGGCTTGTTTTATCGAAGTTAAGTTGTTTTATGTGCATTTTTGGGGCCCCAACCCTAAGTTTGATTGGTCTTTCAGACTTATGACATTTGAATGCCCCACTGGTACCTCTTTGCTTTCCAGTGATGATTTCAAAGTTGATATAGATAAATTACATGCTCTTTTTCTTAAGAGGTGCTTGATCACAAGTTATAATCAAAATGAAAGGAATGAAACTGACATTGTAAATTCAGTACACATGTACTATGATAGCATTATTTTTCATTGGGTTTCAACTTTTATGGATCATTAAAACCATTAAATACATGTACATGTATGTAAGTTTCAATTGAAGTGTATGGCAAAGTGAAACAACAAATTATTAAACCCACAAATATATAAACATTGCTTAATCTACTAACAATCGATAACCACTGATAAGTTACTTCCATGAAGTATGAAATATGTACAAAGTTTTGGTTTTTTTTTAACACCTCACAATACTTAAATAGATAATTTGCATAGTAACCATATCTCGTTTTATGCAATAATGTTGTAAATTAAAAAGAATTATTTGGTGTAAGAGCATCATACCACAATATGTCATAGTCATTATGGTCTGCATTGTAATAGATCATGCAAAAGACAACACCACACTATTTGGGATTTTTTTAAAGTCATATATTAAAAGTTTTGTCATTTTATATAGATCTTTTTATGTCTATTTTTTCACTATGAAAAACATGGCAGACATTTGTGTCTTTATTTTGTCTTGATATTTGCTTCTACAATCTTCTTCAATAACCATCTGGCCATCCATAAATTCAAGTATGTCGGATATGCATATTTCAATAAGTGGCATTTTGTTAACAGTGTTTTAAAATCAATTTATGCACCCCAAATACTAAGGGGAAGCTGATTCCAGTATTCTTTTCTATGTTCTGCCAGTTTTATTGAGTATATCATATAGCATGTTTAGGAAGTAAGTTGTGTCTTCATTAATTTCCAGGATCTTCATGAACTTTGTACATCTATGTACCCTTGAAAGAAATACAGTGGCAGTTATCAGATAGAAATTCATATCATAAAAAGATTTAATTGTAAGATTAATTCAAAATGAAACTGATTTTTAAAATTTAATCAATCATACCAGTAAATAATTATTTGACGAGAATTCATTGTTGAAAAAAAAAAACATTAAAGAAACAGTATTAACACATTAGCTTTGTTTTTAAATAAAAAGACAAAAGATGCAGTTGCACAAGACAGCTTAATTTACATTTCAAATTAAGAATGTAAAAGGCATCTCTAGAAATGATGTTAAAAGCATTCATCATTGACTCATCTTAAATCAAATCTACGTCATTCATGTGAAAAATAGAGATTAAGTTGACCTACTTCTGTTACAGAAGTTGGTTTCTATTCAATATGTACAAATTAACTTCTACCCCCGGATTCTTCCACTTGCAGTTGTTGAGAAAATGTAGGTCAAGGTGATCTTATTCTGGTTCAGATGTTGGTTACTATCAAAGATGGACTTACAGACCTAATATCTTCCCCTTACCACTTGAAGCTGCTGAGATACCTTAGGTTCATCTGTACCTTTCTTTAAAACATGGTGTTATTTTTAATTTATTTTCAGTATATGCACAGCCAGAACTGCACATAAAATTGAAATATAAAGTGTAGCTGGACCTAGATATAAAAAATTCTTACCTTTTCTCTATGAATTCTTCCCGAAAAAATCCTTTATTTCAGAGATCTCTTTTTTCTCCGCTTTTAAAAACACCCAAGTTAAGGCTAATATCACTTTCAACCTTTCTTGTGGCCTCTAATTTCATGCAACTTTCAATTTGGGATTTAACTAAAAGTGTTCACCTCGTTTCATGTAAGAGACACAATAGGGATAGTTTGTCCTTTTTCAATTTAAAATCTGAACAGGGAAAAAAAGAGATCTTTATTTTTAAGGAACTTAAAATGAAAAATTTAATGAAATTAACATATCTAGGTACAGCTGTGCTTTATTTTATTATTTTATTTATAGTTTCAGTTCTGCATATACTAAATAAACTGTTAACACAACTGGACACAGTATAAAATCCTCCTTAAACTGATCTGAACTGATGCTTAAGCAGCTGCATACCAAATATAAATGGTGAACCATAACTGCTTTATATAAAATACTCATGACATAAGTAAAAAGTTAAAAAGTGTAAAATCTCAGTCAGTAGACTGTGACTGCAGGATCATACAGATAAAATACTTTTGAAATTGATCTGTACTGATGCTAATGCAAGTGCATACCCAATATCAATGATGTACCATAACTGCTTCATGTTAAACAGACGTAAGAAAAAAGGTTAACCTCAGCCAAATCGGTGTAAAATTTCAAAGTCAGTAGACCGTGACTACAGAAGCATACAGATGAAATGCTTTTGAAATTGATCTGTACTAATGCTATTATGCAAGTGCATACCCAATATCAATGGTGAACCATAACTGCTTCATGTTAAACAGACTGGCCAAATCAGTGTAAAATTTTAAAGTCAGTAGACCGTGACTGCAGGAGCATACAGGTGATTACTAATACTTTTAAGAAATTCAACTAAACACAGATTTAAGATTTTATTAATAATGATATATTTATTTATATATGATAAAATGACAATGATTGTAGCATTATTTGGTTTGTGTATCAAAAGAATATTTACAACATTATCTTAAATTAGAAAAAAAAATATATAAATACATCAAGAGCTTGCATAATTATTTAAATCGAAGAACAAATTTTAATAGCACTTGTTAAATCACTAGGTTTCTATTAACATAATTCATGCATAGCATATTCTTCACTGGTAATTTACTTCCTGGAATTTTCTTCTTCCCATTACCTCACTTCCTATTGTCATTTAACAACATTCTATTTTTATACTTCCTTATATTTGTATTTATTTTTAATAAATCTACTTTCACTTTTAAATCATGTGGGTGTAATTCCATTGGGTTTGCACCTGGGTTTTTCCTGAATTTGTTAACAAACCATGTGGATAATATTTAATAAGCATGACAAATATTGTTAGAATTTCCTTGGAACAATAGAATGGAATGCTAGGTATTCCTATTAATCAAGTCTATCTTGATGTAATCCACCCACATGGTCAAATTACTTTGTATAAACTATGGAATATATGACCTTTCACATAAAAATGCTAAATAGACATGATATGACTATCAATTTTCCAAAAATTCCCTAATATTCATGTTAAAAATTTGTAAATAAAACTCAATGGAGGATTATTTGTAGGGAATATCCACACCAGCTAAGAAATTACATGTGTGTCAGAATACAAATAAATTGTGAAATTGAACAACTAATTGTAGATTTGACACTCAGTTTTCTTAAAATTCCTTCAACTGCATGTTAAAAACTGTTAAATAAAACTAAATGGATTATTTGTAGGGAAATTCCATACAACCATTAGTTTATACATTAATTACGCATTAGTCAATTTCTAAATATTTTTGAGAGGAAAAAATTCTTGTAGGTTTACAAAATACTTTACAATTCCCTTTGCAAGTAATATTTTCTGAAAAAAATCTTTCCAAGTATATACAATTTGTAGATATAATCCTATTTTTTAAAAGCATTAAGAATCTAAAATAAATTCAGCAGCAACTACTACAGTACATGACAAGAGATTCAACAAAATCAAAAATTTACAAAACAAACAAAAATCAACAAATGTTAACATATAAAAACAAAGCTGCCATTTTTGTGTAGAACTGAACAGCACAAGCATTTGTCACATTAAATGTGATTTGTCACATTATATGTGAACTTTGAATCCACCAAGCAAACCATTTTGTTTCAATATTATCTGCACTCAATTCAAACCTGCAAACAATGAAATATTTAACTTCATAAAATATCCAAAATTTGCACCCAACATAACTCTTCTTTCTTGATGAAATTAGTTCTCGGGTGGATGAGAACATTTAGACAGCACCAAAGATTTGTCACTGGGCTCTCACGACTGATTTAATGCATGAATAGCCATGTTTGCCTCGTCCATCTGCTTTTCGTCACTGATGACACTTTCCATTGCTCCTATGTTGGGATCGAAATCAACGTTCATGATATTTCCCGACAGTCCCTCTAAACTTTCAAACGACACACTAGTTCCTGTATCCCCTAAATACCGCTGTATCATGTTCATTGTATTTTGTTCGGTATTACCAGGTTGCTGCATGCCCATGTCACCTAACAAACCCTGGTTCTGAAGATCAGGTGAAGCTGCTGCCATATCATAGCCTTGATTACCTGTTTGAGCTATTTGCATATCTTGTTGTAACTTCTGCATTGCAAGTCGCTGTAGTAGTTGATTTTGTAGGTTTTCTGGCAGCTGAGCTAACTGAGCTTTAAGACTGTCTACATTGATTGTCATGTTACCCATGCCAGTGTTATCTGTTGTCCGGACGGATGAGGTAGGCGGTGAGAAATGGCTGGATGCTCCTTGGTTTAAGAATGGCATATCATCTACAACAGTAGCTGGGGCTGGAAACAGAAAGAAATTGATTAGTATAAATGTTAAGGACGTCTTCCTTGAAAATTCTTTCTGAACAAGACATTATGCATGCAAATGCTTTATAGCTAAATACTGTCTCAAACCAGATGCAAAAGATTAAAACCTTTTTTTCATCTCTGTGTGAAAGATGAAACTTTTATCACTTTTATGTATATGTTTCCAATTCATCATTCAATATTCATATAATAAACATGCACGATATTAAATTAAATGATATTCTTGTATAATAACTTTATTGTTATTTCCAGATTCGATTTGGAATGATGGAAGTGTCAGACTAATTTAAAGAGTGGTCAAACACTTATCCTATATCCAACATCTTGTTAAAATCAGTCTATACATGCATGAATGAAGTGATAATTCTGCCAATCTTCCATTTATTTCTCAATACTTACTTTCAGCTTTTTCTTGTTTGATCCGTGATTTTGTAGCTTTTATTTTCAACCTTTGTTTAATGTCATCTGGAGAAGGATCTATAAACAACAAATATATTAGTTAATGAAGGGACATGTAGTAATTTTTTCCCCATTTTCCCATACTTTGGTTTCATCAAAGCATTGTCATTGTTGGGGCAGTCAGCCACAGAAATGAGAATCCAACAATGTGGTAGTCTTACATTGATTCACTCTAGCAACATGCGGAAAACAACAAATTGGTCCCAATCAGATTTTGTTTAACAGGAAGTAGGTAAACAACCTGACTTGCAATTTTAATCCAAATTATTGAACCCCATGCTGATGTTGCATAATTAATATCAAGAGGTTTTGTTTTAGTAGTTGCAGAATTGGAGACAGATCATGAGGACAATTTTCCATATAAAACTTTGCGTCACATACTATTTATTCATGGTTTTTTTTTATTGATGCCCTATTGTATATACAAATATTACTGTGTTCTCTATAAACATGTTTTAAATTAAGAACAAAGTGTAAACTTACTGTCTAACAACCCCAAAGATCTCAACTGATCTGCCTTTCGCTTTCTCTTCTCAAATATTCTATCTGGATCTGAAGGACAAAAATAAATCTTTAAATTACATGTATTAAATTTTGAGGTAAAATTTTTTAAAAATCATATTGTATCATGACAGTTGCCTAGATTTAACCTTTAGATAAGCTTCTTATTTGTTTAAACCCATTGCAAAAGAGTAAGTCAGAGTTGGAAATAGTGGCCTGATCGCCAGCTGGCAGGGCTGGCTAAAATTCATGAAAATTTGACTGGCTATATAGTAAAACAGGTCTAATTACAATTCAGAGGGCTGTTAACTTTTTTAGAGAATTTTCTACCCTAAGAAAGTCTAAATTATTTTAGAAAATTTTTGTTACTTTGAGTTGTATGTTTTTATTTACATGTTTGTATTTGTATGTTCAATTTTACAGGAATTTTCTCTTGAAATTTTACCTGGGTCCTCTGGCATATATATGAATGGGATAGGATCACTGGTTTCAGATGGGTCATTCAAGCGCTGTAACTGCATCTTAACTTGTTCTGGTCGTGTGATGTACTGGTCTTTGTATGGTGGGGTTTTGAACACAATAGCGTACTACAAACACATAAGAAAAGATCTTTTAATGAAATTTATATACAAACATGACAGCAGTAGATGTGCAATGAAACAAAAATTAATTAATAATTGGTAAAAGTTCATAGTTTAATATGAACAAGATGAGCAACAATTCCACCTGGTGATGCTGCATACCAAATATCAAGGGTCTTAGTAAGTATTTGCGGAGTAAATCAATTTTGAAATTTTTCCCCACCTGCCCAAGGTCGGACATATATCATTTTAAAGCCAAGACTTTTCACTTTGTGTGATCTGACCAAAAATATAACAAACTTTTCCTTATGAATTTAAGTTGAGTTATAAAACTTTATCATTTTCCTTTGTGCTCTAACTTTGGTATTATTAGTAAATTAATGAAATTTAGATACATACTTTCCATTTTTTTCTTGCAATATTGTTGTTAGTTATTATGCCAACATTATATGAAAGTCTTCTTATAAACTTTCCTGTTACAATTTATATCACAAAAAGAAATTTAAGAAGTCTTGCTCTGTACTTATATTGGCCAATTAGCTAGAATTTGTTTCTCATATTAAATAAGTTTCAATACCAGAGATTCATTATATACAGTTTATAGTAACATAACATCTATGCTCTATTACCTGACGATGAATATCATTGGCACTGAAATCACCGGAATCTTCCCATAATATGTCACCATCGGCACTCTCCTGGTAAAAGCGTATCCTGACATCATCTGGCAAAAAAATTGTAAGTATGATTAAATTAACAAGTTCAAAAATGTAATTAATAGTATATTATGTACAAGTTTGTGATAACATCTATACACCATAAAACCTGGTTTAACCCATCAGTTCATTTGAATTGCATGTACTAAGTCAAGACCATTGTGATCTTTTAATTTCTGGTATGTCTTCTCCTGTCTTTTCTATTTGTACATTGAGATTGATAATCCAAGATCAGTAATTTTGTTCAATAACAGTGCATTTTAGTGTTTATTAATATGTGATACAATTTAAGCCTCTATGAGCCATAGAAAGCTAACGACTGACATGAAACTAAGAGTACAGAGTCTGTGCATGAGGGGTGTAAAAATCAGGGAAACCCTTTACTGCTATCCTGGGCGTAAAGGGGATTTGTATTGCAGGAGTTGTAAATAAAGAATGTATATATCTTAAAGAAAAAAAAAAGAGTACAGAGTTAAACTATCTTCAGTCATATGATTAAGGCATTGCCTAGTTGCTTCAGTCATATGATTAAGGCACTGCCTAGTTGCTTCAGTCATATGATTAAGGCATTGCCTAGTTGCGATCACTGCATAAATATTCAATCATATGTTTATGAATGGATTTATTAGAAAGGAAATGGGGAAAATTTGACAACCACAGACAAATCTTTAGATAAAAATTAAAAAAACCTCCTACAATCATGGCTTGTTTACAAACATGGGTTAAATTGATATAATCAAGTGCAATATGAAGTTCCTTGAAGTGCATGTCTATAAATATCTGAAGAGGTTCATGTGTTATTCATTGTAAATCTTTTTAAAAAAGTACTTATCAGGATAAAAATAAACACTTTAATACCAAGAAATCTCCAGGAAAATCTTATGAACTTAATTCATACATGTATATATACAGTATGCCAAGTAATGGGCCAATAATTGGTGAAATAAATCATTCTTATTCTTTAACATAAAGAGAAATAAGAATAAAATATATACTCCTACTTTATTTTGTTTTAATATGTACATAATTATACTTTACATTTTTTACCTTCTTCACTTTCTTTAAGTTTTAGTAACCATTTGATTAAATCAAGTGCTATGTAAAGTTCCTTTAAGTGTATTTAACTATCTTATTTTTTATTTTGTGTATTATGTAAATATTGTATAATTTGTACAATTTTATTATACCTTTGTTGATTTTTTCACACAACAAAAAGACTTCATCACCACCCTTAGCCCTTCCGGAGGATTTATCTACTCTACATATCACAAGCTCGTTTAATGATTCTGAAAAATAACCAAAAGTTAATGTAAACAACAAGTGATTAACCTATCAATTTATAACTGAGTAACACAAATTTAAACAGCATTGAATCACTTTTTTATAATTCATAATATTAAGTGTTTTTACTACAGTTTTTCGCTACTTAAGTATAAAAATAACTTCTTTTCTGATTTGAATTTATTTCACAGTTAATGAGAAATGTATGAAATAATGTTGTTTATTATCATGCATATGTTTCAAACGGTGTTCTATGAGATGTCCATTCTTCATCCCAGAATTTCAAAGCCAAGATATGAACCTTAACCAAGAACACAACCTAAGTTAGAAGGGCTGACATAAAGAAGGAAAGGGTAATACATGTACTAAATGTCAAAACTACACAAACGATATGATACTTACTTTTATCATGTATTGGATGTGAGACAACTGGGGGAACTATTCTTGTTATTTTGCCATTCTCATCTGGTAAGAAGACTTGGAAGCACAAACGTACCACATTTAGATCTATGTTATTGGCTTTACTCATATGTCGAAATCCACCTGAAAAATAAGTGAAGTTGGTCATGTACAAAGAAAAATTTAATGACAGAAGCTCTGTTAGTTAAGTGCCACAGCTAGTCATACATTGGTAAAATAAACGAACTGTCACCTTAACACAAGACACTGATAAAATGTTTGATAATGTAAGCTAAGGGCTATATTAAGGCATTGTAAATAATATCCTGGTATGATTTATCGTTTATTATATTGTGTCTATATTTACATTTGGGGGAAAAGAATTTTGATCCACAGTTCAATTCTTGATACGGCCCGGGCTGCTAACAATACAAACGATATTGTCCTCTTGTTAATCCAAATCATACCATTCTGCTTTAAATATCTCATTTGTACTCCTTTATTTTATGTCAGCCGATGTATTTTGCTAAAATATTTCAATAAATAAAACTGGGATTTTTTAGTACCTGGATATGAAACTATCAAAAAAATTTGCTGCACATGCCAAAATGAGTAAAAAGCCGGAAAAATATTACCAAAGTCAAAGAAATTTTTGTTTAGATAAAGTTTTTATATCCTGATACATACAAAATTGCAAGTAGAATATCTCAATATGTATCATTTGTCAGAAAAGTGTATCATTACACTCCTATGTTTAATACTATTTATAATATTAAAATATTCTGTACTAAAGAAGAACACAAGTTTTCAAAATCTTTGCTTGTTGTTATATCAAAAATACTACATGTATTACATATTTAAGACCTCATTTACTAGGTTTTCATGTATTGTGTATGGTTGCTGTTTAATAAGAGAAACATTACTATTTTCACAGACCCTTAAGTAATTTAAAATGGATACATTGTATATCTTTACCTCATGCTCAAACTTACTTTGGAATGGATCCACATTTATTTCTTTTCTCTGCTTTAAATTATCCATCACATCTTTTTTCTTCGCACATTGAATTCCAAGGTGTGGGAAACTGAAATACATAAAAAAGAAGAGATGAAGACATATTTACTTGTGAATCTTAAAAAGCCTCATCAATTATACACTAAAATCAAAATAATTGTAAAATTTACAAATGGAGTAAATGTGGTCTTAAATGTTACAATCTCCTATTTTGATGATATAATATCATTAAAATAGAAGGGATATATATGCATGACACAAATTGCACATTATAACAATTGACATGAATCAAAGAAAACAAATATCCCTTTTAATGCTTGCTTCATCCTGAGGTCAATAAGAGGCTTTCCACATGGACTAAATCCTCGAACCTCACTGCGAGTTTAGGATGGATCATTTTGGATTAAATGTTTATGACAGTAAGTAATACCTGATAACATTTGTGTCCTTGACCTTAAGCGTACAGACTCCTCTCTTACAATCCTTGCCCACCAAATTATGAGGATGAGGTTCATATGGGTTGTCCTTTGTCACACAGGAGACGACAATAACAGCCACTCCTTGGTAATTGTGGATCTGAAAATATACATATAATATGAAAAGTATACAATGAAGTCCTTTCCTCAAGTAAAACTTGTATGACTGCTTTTAAAACAAATATTATTAATTTACTCCAGGAAATCTGGTCAAAAATACAGAATAACATAAAACACATTAACAGCATGATGCAACTCTGGCTACCTATGGTTTTGGAGGGTTTTTTTGTCACCATTATTAATAAAAAATCCTTATGAAACAAAAAACTTTTCAGATATGTTGAAAAATCATGTTAAAAGATTTGTAGTAAATACACATATTTGGTATTCAGCTTACTTTTATTGTGGGGAAAGATTTTCTGTCCTGTGTACTTTTTTCACCAGGAATACTGCCTGCAGATCTTCCCTCACATTCATATCTAAATCTAAGACCCCTCTGTTTTGGCTGTTCTACAATCTCAGTCCAGATGCCATCAGGTGTAGTCTGTGGTCTTGAGGACCCTCTTGGTGGACGTGCCGATGAAACAGGATTCTGGTCTTGGCTGTTGTTCATAAACACATCTAAAAAGAAGATAGATATATTAATGGTGTACATGTAAGACTTTATCTTGGTAAAATTTCTTCTTTTATTCAAATTTCAAATAGACATGTTTTTAGTTATTATGCATATGTTCAAACTGATCCTGAATAGTCTGTCAGTCAGTTATTCACAACATTTTAAGAAGAGTCAAAATAAGCTATGACCTTAAATTAACATTTACCAAGTGTTTCTGTTCTGGCAATAGAATTGGGTAAAGATATAGCCTATTACATTCTAAATTATTCGGTATGTGAAAAATGTTCATATACATGAATTATAATCATGATGACCCAAAGGTCAATCAAAGCGAAGAAAAGGGATACAGAGGTGCTTTTAAAAATCAGAGGGCACACTGCTACAATGTAAGTGTCCAGTGCCCCTATACTTTAGCCTTGTTAAGTCACTGGTATATCTAATTATATACGTACTAATTTGACTTCAGTGTATGCAGTGATTTCAATAATTAGAGAAAAAAGATTTTGCCATATTGGCATTTTCATAAGAAATAACAAAATAATAGCAAAAAATCTGTCAAAGTCAAAAATGGCCGGATTTCGTTAAACAGGAAGTAGTTGAGCGACATACCTGAAATCGTATCACACGTTATGGGACCCCACCCTGATGCTGTATACCAAATATCAAGTGGCTGTGATTAGTAGTTGCTGAGAAAACTGTTATGAAAATTTCTTCCCCGCCCGCACGCCGCCCGCCTGCCCGACATTCACCATTTTATAACCCGGATTTTTCACTCCGTGAAATCCGGCCAAAAATAATGAAAAACTAAATACATGTACTCAATTTGACAAATAAGTGATCTGTACGCCTCATTTTACACTTGAATATAGATTATACCATTAGCCATGTAATCAAAATAATTTTTTGAAAATTATATATGACATGTATGATTCATATTGTTTACATTTACAATGAACATGTCAAGTTGAATATTCTAAGTCCTTTTTCATACTGCTACTGTTTACATTACAATGAAAACACTATTTCAATATTAATCAACCAAGAAGTGAACAATCACATGTAACCACATAAAGCCAGTAGAACAAATTCAGCTACTGGGTCTTCATTCTGTAAATTTGTATCATTTGTAAACTTAAAACACACAGCAAATAAATATTCTAATATAGTTTTTTTTTAAATTAAACGATAAATTGATGCTAAGTAGTAAATGACAAGAGACTATACCCGTTATATCTGACCACTGAAGCTCTGTCCAGCCTTCCATGACCCAAACAAAAAATCCTTCTCACAAACCAAGGATTCACCAATTTATTTTATACGAGGATTACCTTTTAAACTCTATAGTGATTGGACCAAGACAGTATCTCATAAAATGTAAATACAAAATGGAAATTTTCAAAGAACATGGCTATTGCGAAATTCAAAACCACAATAATGATAAGGTATAATATTATCTTTTCTTGCTTCATTTACAGTTGAGTTAAGTTGAATTTACTACTTTTAAAAAACATTCATGTCAAAATCTTAATTTTGTAAACTTAAAATAAAAATATTGATTTTTGTCCCAGAAAATAATTCAGAGGCTGATTTATGGAGGACTTTTATGGTAGTTGTACAATGACACAGTCAGTAAAAACAGGTAATTCATTTGACTTGATCCACGATGACAAGACTATACTCATTGGTCGTAATTGCAGATATTGATTACCGCATCAGAAGGTATTTTCATATTACAGGAAGATAATTCATAAATTTCAGTCAACCATTCAAAGTAAGAAGCACTAGATAATTTTTGTTTTAATCGCCAAAGTGATCTTTTAAACTTCTAAATTTACCTTTACCATTCCTTTTATCACAAACAATTTTTTTTTCGTATAACATAATTCTTGTCCCCTCTCTGTGCCCCTTTGATGGCCTTTCAGTATAATAACAAATATCATGACAACTTAGCGTAAATCATTTCTTGTGAAAGATGATCAGCATCATCCCCAATCTGCTTCCATAAATTATTTTAAGGACAAAATAAAAAGGTAAAATTCCAGGTTTCCTAATAAAACTTGGATTTTAACTGTTAAAGTGGCTGATCCAGACATTTTCATACAGGAGGGCGTGTAATTAAAAAAAAATCATCTGGGACCTCTTGTTTCTTATAGTTCCTATAACCAAATTTTCCTGTCAAACGGGAGGGCGCGCGCCCGACACACCGGTCCTAAGTCCGCCATTGCATATTCTAAAACAGCAATAAATTAAAACCCACATACTTTTAATTTTAAATTTAAAGCAATTCATTTTTATTTTCAAAGGAGGGTAGCAGTCCCTAAGGAGGGAGGGGATTCTAATTAACTAAAACCCAGGTCAATACATTTTGCACATTTACTGGAAAGATGAATTTGCCATGTCTAAATTAATTGTGGTTTTGTGTAGAATGAACCGGACCTACACTCTCCCTGGGTTAAAGCTTAAATGGTACATGTACATTATTATTTTGCATTATTTTCTTACCTGATTATGAATGTGAAAAATTGCATATACATTCTTTGTTTTATGCTTTATTAATCAATCTGGTATACAATCTAGCTAACCTTGCAGCATGAGTTATTTTCCAAAAGTTTAAACTAAATAAACTGAATATGAAACCTATTGTAGTCAAATTTAAATTACACTGTCTTCATTCATACTTCATGTAAAATGTTTCTTCTAGTATTTCATTACTAGTGCATGAGTTGCAGAAAAATTCAATTCTAAAATATGTACTAGTTATTTTTAACAAATTTTGGAATAACTGGTTATTGAATAAAAAGGACCTTGTTGCACCAAGTACATATTTTGTATGGATTTGTGATTTTCATGCATTCTGTACATGTTCATTTTTCTTATTCAATCTTCATGATCAATAAACTTTATAATCGACTTCAGTTAAATCTATGAACAAAAACTAGATGGAGCCTTCCCCGGAAGGCATATGTCGCCTGCGTCATGTGCGTATCTATATTTGTTCGCCAAACAGGAAGCAGTTAATTTTCGGGCATTAAATCTCCTCACACCTTAAAGTACTATGCAATGAAGCTACATACCAAATATCAAGAGGCTGTGGCATGTAGTTGCCTGGAAAACTGCGACGAAAATTTGGCATCGATGTCCATTATATATAAAACGTTAAGTATTTGTCAAACAGGAAGTCGTTATTTTTCGGGCATAAAATCGCTTTACACCTTATAGTACTATGCAATGAAGCTACATACCACATATCAAGAGGCTGTGGCATGTAGTTGCCTGGAAAACTGCGACGAAAATTTGGCATCGATGTCCATTATATATAAAACATTAAGTATTCGTCAAACAGGAAGTCGTTATTTTTCGGGCATAAAATCGCTATACACCTTATAGTACTATGCAATGAAGCTACATACCAAATATCAAGAGGCTGTGGCATGTAGTTGCCTGGAAAACTGCGACGAAAATTTGGCATATATGTCCAATTTATATAAAACATTAAGTATTCGTCAAACAGGAAGTCGTTATTTTTCGGGCATAAAATCGCTTTACACCTTATAGTACTATGCAATAAAGCTACATACCAAATATCAAGAGGCTGTGGCATGTACTTGCCTGGAAAACTGCGACGAAAATTTGGCATATATGTCCAATTTATATAAAACATTAAGTATTCGTCAAACAGGAAGTAGTTATTTTTCGGGCATAAAATCGCTTTACACCTTACAGTACTATGCAATGAAGCTACATACCAAATATCAAGAGGCTGTGGCATGTAGTTGCCTGGAAAACTGCGACGGAAATTTTTGTGACGCCGCAGGACGACGACGCAGGACGACGCAAGACGACGGATAGTGCCAAAGTAACCCCTATATGTCGCTTCTGCAACACGTTGCAGGCGCTTCTGCAACACGTTGCAGGCGACATAATAATGCTTCAAAAAGGTCATTTGGAAAATACATACATTTTTATGTACATTGATAGAATAGGATATTTACTGTTGTAAGAAAACTGGTCTTTCTGATACTCAAAATACATGGTATGTCCATATTAATCTATCCTTATTGTGTAAAAAAAATATGGATCTTCATATGTTATATACTTGTACACATTGCAGATTAAGAAAAATATTGGTTGTTTTTGTGAACATTGTAAGGAGGTTGGCACTATATATCTTATAAAAGGTAAAAAAACAACTAAAGAATGATTTGCTGAAAAGATGAAAATAAAATAATCATTTTTAAACAAGTTTTAACTAGAATTTTACAAGTTAATTATAGTATAACCAATGAGGGGTGGCGAATATCAATTTTAATGTCACGAGTCTCGAATAACGCCAGGATTCAACAAGTGCGCGGAACTTGTTAGTGTGACATTAAAATTGATATTCGTCACCCCAAATTAGTTATACTATTTATTATATAGATAATTTTAAAAAAGTGACCAATAGATCATCAAAATAATGAAAACGAAAGAAGTTATTGATTGATGAATTGTGTATTGCACACTTATCTATGTTAAATATTTTTCGCAGGGAAACTTCACGAGGGTTAGATAAATTCGCACACGAGTTTATAGATAAATCCTGTATTTAACACCGTGAAAATCTAGAAATTTATTTAACTCGGAAATCACGATATTTCATGTATATCTATATAATAAGTTTACTTAACATGACGTTTTTAGCATTATGGTAGGTCAAGGAAAATCTAATCTATAAGCCCATAACTATCTTGTATCTCAAAAAGGGGGGGGGTGGTTAAATGTGTACAAATTCACACCTGATGTCATTATTATCTCTGAATTGTGCATTGCTTTCATAATAAAACAAACAACAAAATCTTTATTTGTGTTATGCTTTGGTTTATATAAATGATTTTAATTTGAAACATTGACAAAATAAAAGTTAAATAGCACCTTTTAACCTGTTTTTACTATCTGGATAAATTCTTTTTTAATTTTTCTTCCTTAAATTGTGAAATAATTAGATAGTCAAGATATGGAAGCAAGGGAAAGAAATAAGTCAAGATTAGGAAGCAAGGGAAAAAATAAGTGAACAATCAACACTGTTAGTAACTTTCATAAAAATGCACTGTGTAAAGTTACAGTAATTAAGATTTAACAGGAAACCAAAGGTTAGCAACCTAGGATTGCTTTTAAAGCTGTAAAATCTTTTTTAAATATATATTTGCAATAATGCACATTAAAACAGCAACAATTTAAGTTTTAGGCAAACAGGAAGAAGATGTCAGATGGATCCAAAAATGCAACCCAAGACACGGTAAAGCATCTAGTTTATTACCAAATATGAGCATCAAAAGGTTTATAGTAACTGGGATTACAAAACTAATTTATTTGCATTTACTTTTCAACAAACAGGAAGTAGATATTGGAGAGATCTTAAAACATGGTCTAGGATACAGCATACATTTGCACTAATATAATAATAATAATAATAATAATAATAATAATAAATCTTTATTTCCAATCATAGGGCCCTATGTAGAGCATGACAATCACAATGTATATCAATGATTACAATGAAACAAAACATAAAAAATACACAAGTATTGTAACAAAAGACAATTACATATGACATCATGATGTTAAATTACACATACATCTCTATTTGTTAATGTTATCTCTTTTTTCATATAATATTTGTAAAAATTCAGCCAGTTTATAGTTAAAATCATAGTCTTCGTTTGTCATTATCCAACAGAATAAGCTAATAGAGTTAAGCGATATCAATGAAGGGAATTTATTTTGTAAAGTGTTTAGAAAATCTGATCTCAAACTAGAGTATAAAGGACATGTTAACAAAAAATGAATTTCATCTTCTATATTTCCTGTATTACAATAAAGACAAATTCTGTCTGTTCTTGCTAATTTTTCTAATTTTCCAGAATTAATGTTTGGTCTTCGTTCGTGTCTACCAAGCTCAATATGTAGTTTATGATTGCTTAATCTGAATCTAGTAATAATTTTTCTTTTATCAAAATTACTAATATTTAAATATTCTTCAAAGGAAAAAATACTTTTGAATCCAAAATAAGTATCTAGTTTTCCAGAATCATTTATGGTACTGTTCCTTATATTATTCCAACTACACAAAAAATTATTCCTTAAACATTTTAATAGTGATAATTTAAATTTATTTTTACTCATTTCTCTACATACATTTAAATCCAGGTTAAGTTTATTACAATATAATAATAATGTGGAGTAC
Organism: Arcuatula senhousia; assembly: GCA_963971305.1. Lineage (NCBI taxonomy): Eukaryota > Metazoa > Mollusca > Bivalvia > Mytilida > Mytilidae > Arcuatula > Arcuatula senhousia. Next base: position 57,437,723 of record OZ020304.1, read on the forward strand.
CAGCTACTACCTGTCTTAAGATTGTTTTTGTACTCATTGTATGCAGATTGTAGTAACTCACTGGGGTTGTGTTCAAGCTTATACCAATATAACAAAAAATGTTTGATAATATCTTCATATAAGGGGTATTTTCCTAACTCACTTAAAACACCAATATTTGTACATTGTTTTGAAACCCCTAAAACATAAGACGCGTTACAAAATATCAGCAACTTGATGACTGAAGGACCCAAGTATAACTTCTCTTCTTTAAAACAGACTTAACAATATGTTAAAGCAAATGTTACATTTACCCCCTCTAAAAATATGGTTCAAATATATCAAAAATTTATGGAAAATTTTCTTCAGCTTTTGAAGTTTTATATTTTATTAATTTCTGAGTTTTTACCCATTTGTAAAAAGTAATTACATTTGATGTCAAAGTAGCTTTTTATACATTGGTAATACATGTGGCTTAAAATTTTCAAGAGAGTTTCACCTTTTTCTAAAATTATTTTCTGTCAAAAATATGTGTACATGTACCATGGGAGAAAAAGATTCTCCTACGGTACATGAAAATTGCCAATAACATAATTTTTCTCTCCCAATAGTTCTCCAATCAAATATTCCCACATATCAAAAGTATATACATGTATACTTTACAACTTTATAAACCAATCCTTCCTAACAGAAAACATATTTTTTTTACTTTCAACATAAAAATAAACATATTTCTTCTGCTTTATTGTATGATTTATGAATCTTACTTGGGCTTTGGATGATATTATTGACTTGTTGGACAGGTGGCTGTGGTTGATTTTCTAAATTTATTAATGGTGACACATCCAGTTCTCCACTGTCTATCAGCTGTTGAAGCTCAAGACTGCTAAGATTACCAAGCTCTTCCAGGCTAAACTCTGAAAATATAAAAGAAACAGTAAATTAATTATTTTATTTGGGATACTCTTGTTAAGTCAAACAGACATTATCTTAGTTAAATTAATCATATTATATTGATGTTTTCAGGGGTTCAAATTAGCACTGGTCCGAGGTCCAGGACCTTCAGTTATTGATTCAGGACCTTTGAAATTCTATTTACAAAAGTCTTGGACCTGCATGTATTTACAGTTACTCTTATGAACATCCATGAAATCTGGTGGACCTTTCACCTAAAATATCAAAAAGTCCTGGACCTTTTGCTCTTCAATGCTAATTTGAACCCCTGTTTTTGTTGTTGTTTTTTTCAATAAGGTTAATTTACATGTAGATAATAATATATATAAACATGATAAAGAATAAATATTACTTCTGGTAAATCTTTTTTTGTTTGTTAAGTAGTTAAAAGGCATGATTGCAATGCTTGTCATAGAGGACACAGTCTAATACTTCAGGCTTGAAAATCTGTAAAACCAATTATATGACAAAAATTTACATATATGATCATGATGATTTTGGAACAGTACACTTTTAAATTTAAAAGAATATGGAACTCAGTTACATAAATGTGGATTGATAGATTTATAAATTAGTGGTGTGTGCATCAGTGTGACAAGTTTAAAGAAAACTGATGATATATTATTCATGTTTAAGTTAAAAAAATAAATACATGTAGATATACAAGTTACTTAAATGAGAGTACAGTTTCTCCACTGGTGAAGCAACCAGGGGATGGTGCTAAAGAATTTTTTTGAATTCTGCCTATGCCTTATCCAACATGTCCAACAGAGAAAGTGTTTTGCACCAAGATTTGACTTTTATTTAATTTTATGGTTGTAGTAGTCCATTATTGATCTGGTGGAAGTCACTAGGGGGCGGTGCTTATAAGAGTCATGGTAGGCTCCCAGAAAGACACTTCAAGGTTTATTGGTCTGAGCAAGATGTAATCCCTTTTGGGATTAAGCAAGATGATATGTTCACTTTACTGGAAAAGACATCAGGGGCAGTGCTTAATCTTTTCAATTCTGCCTGTGCCTTGCAACATAAGGTAAGGTACATGTACATGTATGTTTATATTCATTAATACCAGGTACACATGTACTTATAACTTTTGACCAAGCACCATAACTTACTATACCTTGTTGCATGATGAGGGTTCAGTGTTGAATTAGACATGTATATTGAATACGATCTCTTGAACATGCATACAGATCTATGGTGCTGATAAATGATATGATATATGATAAATCTGTAATTGGATGCATGGTCATGGAGATCATGAAGAGGAACAATGATTTGAACTATTTCTGACATGGCAAGATGTCATGGAACTGGATCATGTCCAATGAATTACACTCTAAAAATTGTAAGTATTATTCCACAAAAACAAACGTGAAATTAAACGATTTACAAGACTTGGAATTTGTTATTGTTTTTCGTCCCACAACAGGAAATATGGCGACATTTTTGCAAAGTCGACAAGTGTGAAGGACTCAGTTAAATGCGTTACACGAAAAAAATAAACAATTTTTAACAACAAATTCATATGTCAGTCTTACCCCTAGATGCCGACATCTTATTGCCAGTATCTTCAATCAAATGCAAGTGGCTACCGTCTATTTACGGAAAAAATGGACTTTCTGTGTTCAAGACGTCATTTACTATTTTAAGATTTCGGGGAATCAAGGAAGAAAGAGAAAATTTGATTGGTCCGTTCAATCGTCCTCAGAACAAAAATTTAACTGTGTCATAATGGTTTTTATACTTGAAGCCGAAACGTTATAGAATGGGCTTATTTGTCGATTGTTTCAATACTACAGCATGATATTCATAATCTAAAATTTGTTTTATATAATTAATCTTTTTCAGTATTGTGATATATGCTTTCAATATTTTTGAAATTCATACATTTTGAGATGGACCATTGTTTACGGAATTATCCGAATTTTAACGGAGAACGAGCTTAGTCTTCGTTAGCTTCCGTCAATCTAAAAAGTTGGAATTTCCAACGTACTTCCCAAGAATTTAAGTAGGTCAAAGATGCATTATTGCAGATTGAAAAAAAATAAGTTGATAAAGTTTACTCATTCGGTTGTCAACCTTTCTTATTTAGAGTAGTTTATAGCAATCAAACATGTTTTATCCGTATGGATTTTTTTTTTTTTTCAGTTTGGGGGGGGGTTAGGGGGGGCATTTCTGTATTCAATTAAATTTGATTGTTGATTTTTTGCCATCCATTATGCTTTCTCCTTATTTTATTTTTTTTTTGGGGGGGGGGGGGGTCAAATTAAAGAGATGTACATTTAGGCAATACCATAGGCGGATCCAGGGTGCGGATGGTCACGGCTGACTGATGGGTATTTATAGTCGTGACTAGGGGAAAGCCCCTCTGCATCGACTTATACCTCTACAGGTATAGACTCGCTATGTGCCATGGGTCGTCCAGCCCATGACACACCACCGCCAGTGTTAGCTGCTCCAGAGTATCCTTTGTTATCGCTGGAGCAGGGCCCGTCTTCCACCACGGGGAGGTACTGGTCGGAATTCTTGAAGATGGTCACGGGAATATTTGGTTGAATATATAGGACAGGAGATCATTGAAGCGTAACAAACGCGGGTCACCCTCTTTCGCCAGTCAGTGGGCCCTCTCTTTTCAGAATATCTGGATCCACCACGGAATTTACCACTTTTCCTCTTACTTCGCTTGACAAAATTCAGTGTGTGCTGGCCTGAGAACCACGTAACCAAAAATCGTCATCAGACATTTTTCCCAATTCCCGACCCATCTACCTAAAATCAAATTTATTCTACTGTATGAAAACCAAATATATAAAAAAAACTTTTATAAGTCCTGCCAGTATTGAATCAGGTGTTAGAATTATATCCTACTTGAAGACAAATCATGGCTTTGGCAAATATATACTTTTTAACATGTATTATTTCCAATATAACATCATGTTATTTTTATGGCCCGCCCACTTATTTGGGTCAGACATATAGTTTTGCCATCATTGACCGTATGCCGGCCCGTACGTCCGTAAATCTTTGGTTAAGGTCCCACATATCTCGGATACTATGTGTTGGGGTTCAATAACGAATATTTTACCACTTACATGTCTTGGGTTTCACGACACCATCCACTAGAAATAAGGTCAGTGCGACCTACATTTTACGCATAAACGATTTTGGTTAATACCTTTGTCAGGGTCCATATCTCGGGTACTACATGTAAGGGTCAATGACATTTCACCACTATAAGTGCGACATAACCAAAAAGAAATTAAGTCACTGTGATATATATATTACGCTTGAACAACGATGGTTAAGTTCTTGGTTAAGGTCCAAATCTCGGGTACTACATGATGGGAATCAATGGTATTTCACCACTTAGGTAACCGTGTCTTGGGAAGTGCGTCCGCGTCACAGCCCATTAGAAGTGTAAGGTCATTGTGACCTATATTTCATGCATGAACAACGTCGACTAAGATTTGGTTCAGGTCCATAGCTCACTGGTGCTTCATGCTTGAGGAGGAGGGGGTAAAAGATATTCCAAGAACGGGTGGGTCATCCGTCGCTCATAGACACATTTTATGGTAGGATGATTTTTTTATCGATATACAAATGTAAGAATACACTGAAATAATATTCAACAAAACTAAACTTTGGGTGTCAGTTTAATTTTTCTAAATAGGTATTTCAAGAAATATTGACAACCGAGCCGACTTTTATCTTAAGACAGAATTATCATGAAATTTCGTTTATTGAATGGTTTAGTTCAACTGCTGCTTCCAGACTACGTTTATTGATAACAACTTTTATGAACTTTTTTAACCGGTGAGAAATTCTTGATCTGGATTCAGTTACCCCGGAAGATAAGGGATCGATCCAGTTTTTCTCCATACCAGTCCAGTTTTCCCCTTTTTAGCACAATTTAAGCTTATACCCCTCCGAGATGCTACCAATCTAATTAAAATAAGATCACCCGCCTCCCCCTTTTTTCTATTGTCGGCCACCGAGCCGACAATAGAAAAAAGGGGGAGGCGGGTGATCTTATTTTAATTAGATTGAGATGCTACAACGTCGCCGTCGTCACGATAAATAACAAAATCGATATTCCCATGATTCGTATACCCCCGCTTTATGAGCGACGGGCGTGATTAGCATGCTTTTTGTATTTACTATTCACTCTAAAAGTCCCTTTTCATTGTTTGTGGGGGATGGGGGATCTGGCTTAGGGGAAAATAATGGCATGGTAATATAACAACGGTCCAAACAGCGCACATTAAACATTCAGCGGCGTGTCTGTAGGTTAAGAGTAAAATCGTCAAGACTTGGTAAACAAAACTGACTTACTTGATTGAAGCCTTTTTCATTCCCAAAGTGGAGCATGGTGGCATTGACAACTTCTTTTCTTGTTCAATTTTCCTCTGCTTTTTGCTCGTTGGTGGGTGTTATTCCGTGCAAAGTTTTTCTAACATCTCCTTCTCCAGTCCTCTTCTCCACATACGTCTCGGTCCTCCCCCTTTTTCATTTTCGTTGAGGTGTCAATTGTGGTGCTAGTCTCTTAAGTGTGTGACCCAACAACTTTCACTTTCTCTTCCTTATTTCTGGAACAATGGGTGTTTTGTTCTTTGCCAAAGATCTTCGTTCCTGATTTTGTTTGGATCTCAGATATTTATTGATGAATATCTGAAGTTAATTGATGGTGCCTACTGTGAGGTTCCATGTTTCGGAGACATATATAGCAAGAGTGAATAAACAATTAACATCGAACCTGTGATTTGTCGGGATCCAGGCTTTTCAAAACATCTGCTCACTTTAACAGCTAAACTTGGCACTGATACAAATATGGTCTTTTTGTTTTGTACGATGGTCTGGAGGCAACCACGTGGTTCTATGGACGTTTTTGTGCGGGAAGATTGTGCCCTCTATCTATTAAGTTGTAACTATGTCGAATTCGGTTGCAATTGGACTTATAGTGTAAGAGGAGGTAACGTTTGAAAAAAAGTTTACGGACGCCCATTGATGACAAAAGCTCACATGACCCAACGGAGAGAGATTGTAAGAAATAACGGAGAGAGATTGTTAGAAATAACAACGGAGAGAAATTGTTAGAAATAACGGAGAGAGATTGTTAGAAATTACAACGGAGAGAGATTGTTAGAAATAACGGAGAGAGATTGTTAGAAATAACGGAGAGAGATTGTTAGAAATTACAACGGAGAGAGATTGTTAGAAATAACAACGGAGAGAGATTGTTAGAAATTACAACGGAGAGAGATTGTTAGAAATTACAACAGAGTGATATTGTTAGAAATAACAACGGAGAGAGATTGTTAGAAATAACAACGGAAAGAGATTGTTAGAAATAACAACGGAGAGAGATTGTTAGAATTTTCAACGAAGAGAGATTGTTAGAAATAACGGAGAGAGATTGTTAGAAATAATAACGGAGAGAGATTGTTAGAAATTATGTTCAACGGAGAGAGATTGTTAGAAATAACAACGGAGAGAGATTGTTAGAAATAATAACGGAGAGAGATTGTTAGAAATAATGTTCAACGGAGATAGATTGTAAGAAATAACAGCGGAGAGAGATTGTTAGAAATAACAACGGAGAGAGATTGTTAGAAATAACAACAGAGAGAGACTGTTAGAAATAACAATGGAGGGAGAGACTAATGGTTGCGGATGGGTTGGAACCGACTTTTCTTTTAAAAAGGTTAATTTTCATGTAGAGTTTCGTCAAAATTGGTCCAAAACCTCACTCTAAAGGCAGAGCCCTACCTTTAAAAAAAAGTTTAATGTGGTACTTGCCTATGGACTTCATCCATTTTTTCTGTTTTCATCTATGCAGATAATATAGATCACGGCCAGTATCCGAAACATGCATTGTGCTCAGCATCACTAGGTGCACCTACCATACCAATATGATTGAGTAAGCGAAAAATGGGTTCAACCATTCTTCTGTAAGTGGTCATCCATGCAGAAAATATAGCTCACAGCCTGCATCCGAAGCATGCATGCGTTCTAAGCATCACTAAGTGCACCTACCATACCAATATCGTTGAAGTGGCGCTGGCTGTTAGCAGGAATGAACTTAAATCATTCTTCTGTAAGTCCATACGGACAATATAGGTCACAGCCAGCATCTGAAGCATGTATTGTGCTTAGCACGTACCATACCAATATGTTTAATATGGCACTTGTCAGTTAGCTGGAATCGACTTAAGTGGATGTGGACGCTGACGCCAACGCTTTTTGTATCAAATAAACCCCATTCATTTCTTGAGGAAAGCTAACAAGAGGCTCCCTGAATCGCCCACCTGGTCCTTTTAAAGCTATAAAGGTCTTATTATTCCTAAAAGAGGTCTTCTGACATGGAGACTATTGTAGAGCAACTAGAGCTTCATGAGCGGAAGGTTTAAGCAAGCAACATATTTTCTACATCTGCAATACTTTTCATTCTATGGGGAAAACATAAAGCCTAAAAAGGGCCATAACTCCTATAATTGGTCATCTAAAAACTACCACCCAATGTAGCTGCAAACATGTAGCTCTTGAGGCCGCTCATTTAATATTTTTTTATTTTTTTTTATTACGGCCAAAGATGGTCCGCAACTAACAAAAATCAAGCGGCCACCAGAGCTACGTGTTTGCAGCTACCACCCAATGGAGACCATTGTAAATTAAGCTTAATGAGGTGAAGGCTTAAGCGAAAAACAGCTTTCCTCTACCTGCAATTATTATTATTCTATAGCGCAAAAACATGAAAATGAATTAGCTTTAGATGGCGACAACCCATAAAAAGTGTCATCTGAAATTCGACCCAATGGAGAAAGGAGAAGAGCCACGAAGGCCCTAAATCGGACTGGTATTTTCACTATTTTTTCAACTACTATAACTTGTCAAAAATTTAACTAAAATATGTTAAGGTGTGAACAAACTTTTCATATTTGTAAGATTTAGCAAAATATTTACACGACAGGTTTAGCCTAGAGACTTTAAACAGGCCATAAGTTTGAAAATTCCTCATTTTTCACACATTTTCACTGGTTTCTCAGCATATTTCATCAAAATTAGTATTGGCCACGTTCCTCGACCATCGTAATCTTTTCAAGATAATCAATTTAGAATATCATAATACACATTTCTATTACAAAATAATTTTGGTCGACAGGTGTTGCCCATTTCATATTCATCGATTTATACACGAAAAACTGCAATCTCCTGCGCATATGCCATGTTCACTCCGTAGCACTACGCTTATATATTTGCAAAATATGGCTCTGTGAAGGAGATTGGGAAAACTGTCACAAATTGTTATTTTTCACAAAATAGTATATTTTTTACCTCACCGCTCTCCTTATTGATAAATTATTGAAGGACAAAATATTGCAATTCATGAAATATAAAGACTAAGTAATGAACATTAATGCAGCAACTATAAGCAGGTGTATCAATGTTAAAATTTTGGGCCATTTTGGGGGCTTCGTGGCTCTACTCCTTTGTATATAGATGTTACGTCGGATCATGCTACTTTGTCGAAAAATATTGGGTTACTTTTAATTCCTGTGTACTCGTTGGAACGCCAAAGTCAAAATATCTATCCTTCTATTCAAATTCTGAAAGCAGTAATCTAAAAAATTAAGGCTACAATTTTATACAAATGATAACACCCAAAGAAGGATCATTTAAAAATAAATTGTTGAAAGTCTTGGTTCTCGGAAAATGTTTTGATTCACTGGAAAAACTGCAAAAAGTTGAAACTTGATTAATATGATCTATGGATTCCCTTTGTTGCATTGTCAAAAAAGTAACTATTTCAAAGCTCCGAATTAGAAAATCTGAGAACGAATGCTGAAAGGCTTTGTTTGTCCACGGCGACAGAACTGAAAAAATATTCTGAAACATATCAATAATAAAGTTTTTGCATCAATGATTATATAGTTACTTTGTAATCATCCTAAACTATTTATTACAAATTTTCATTCTTGTTGTATACTTTTTTGTAAAAAAAAGTAGAAAAAGCTTGTCTCGCAGATTTTTCCACCGAGTAGAAAATCGCTTCCAAGATGAAACAAAGCTGAAAACGGACAACGTTTTATGAAAAAAATAAAATGTTACAATTACAACCGATAATATAGCCTACAAGTAAAATGAAACAGTAATTTAATGATGTTTCGGTTGTGTTATTTGGTCTTATATCTTCAATAATATAAAAAATCTGAAAATGTCTCGCAGAAATGTCCCGTCCTTTAGATTACGGCGTTGTTGTGTAACGTCAATCTAAACATGTTGTCTTTATGTATGATGATCTTAAACATAATTTTATATTTTTTATAAAAAAATACACCATGTACACTTGTATTTTGAATGTACGACAAAAACATTCTGCATTATTTAGTTAAGAACTGTTAAAAAGAGATAATTTTCAAGATAAAAATTGCCAAATTTCTTAATTGTTTACGACGTTGTAGTTGCAATTGTGTTACTTTATTTGGTAGCAATATCATTAAAGAGTTTGGTAGAGCTCGATTAGTTGAAGGTTCAAGCCAGCAACAGCTTTTCTTTTCTCTTCTATAGTTTTCATTCTATTGGGCAAAAACAAAAACGAAAACCCCTATTTTCGATCTTTAAAGGGCCATAACCCCTATAAGGAGTCATCTGATAATGACTTTTGGTAGCTAGAGCTTTTCTCTATCTGCTATAATTATCATTCTGTAGGGCAAAATCACGAAATAACCTCTATTTTTTTATCTTCAAAGAGCCACTATCCCTATTGGAGAGTTTTGTTTAGAGCTTAATGAGCTAATGAATTCCTCTAACTGTTATAGTTTTCATTCTTACACATTCATAAGAGGTCATCTGACAATTTCGACCCAATTGAGACTTATTTTGAGCTTTATGAGCTGAAGGTTTAAGCAAGCAAAAGCTTCTTTCTGTCTTCTATAGGGCAAAACATAATAAAAAGCTGCACCGAGCGCAGCATGATTCGACCGCAACAAGTTGAACCCTGTACGTTGAAGTCCCAATATGGATAGTCTATTGCTTTGGTCACATGAAGCCCACGATGGACTTACAAAGCTTTCTGACACATGCATACCGCGGTGGACTTTAAAATGCATATTTGTCAATTGAAACATATATATTTACATCACCATCTAATACAAAACGCCTTATTTATACACATGTATTAATTGATATTTTTTGCATTTTGATCCCTAATTCCTTAAAAATTCAAAGGAATATTGTAAATCTGATTGAAAACTAAGGCATGGATTTTCACAAAGAATCCAATGAAAAAAAGATTTTGAAATTCGGACCAAAAATAAACAAGAGGATCCCAGGAGCCTGAATCGCTCACCTGGCTTAAATGACTTAATGTAACAATATTTAATATTGCCAACAGCCCATCATGAAATGAAACCATTGGAAAGAAAGCGCTTTAAAGCTGAGCATTCCAGCAAGCAAGCACGTGGTACAATCTTCTAGGGTATACAATCTTTCACGTGCAATCCACAATTTTTGGCATTGAAGGAGCCGTTACTCCTATAATGGTTATCCGACAATATTGGTCTAATGGACAATCTTGTAGAGTTCAGTTGCCTGAACATTGAAGCATTTATGGTTCACAATCTACAAAGCCAAAACCTCTATTTTTGGGTTTTAAGGGGTCATCTGAAAATTTCCACCTATAGGACAATTCTAAGATCTCAATTAGCTGAACATTTAAGCATGCAAAACCTTTTCCCTACCTTCTATCGTTCACAATCTATAAGGATCAAACCACTATTTTGGGGTTTTGAGGGGCCATTACCCCTGTAAGGTGTCAACTGACAATTTCGACCTTGTGGACAATTTAATAGATGTCAATTAGCTGATTATTTAAGCAAGCAAAACCTTTTCCCTATCTACTATCGTTCACAATCTATAAGCGACAAGATGCTCCCAGGTGAGCCTGAATCGCTCACCTGGTTAATGTCAACCCTGTGAAGACTTTTGTATAGCTGAAAGAACTGAACATTTAAGCAAGCAACAGCTTTTCTCTATCTGCAAAAGTTTTCAATCTACAATGTATATGCCAAAAATACTATTTTTCACCTTTAAAGGGCCGTAACCCCTATAAGGATTCATCTGACAACTTTGACCATATGGGAACTTTGTAGAGGTAAATAAGCTGAACAATTAAGAAAGCAGCAGGTTTTATCTTTCAGCAATTTTTCATTCCGTAGGCCAGTTATTTCAAGGGCCGTTACCCCTCTAAGGGGTCATCTGACAACTTCGACCCTATGAAGACTTTTGTAGAGCTAAATAAGCTGAACATTTAAGCAAGCAACAACTTTTCTCTATCTGCAATAGTTTTTATTCTATAGGCCAAAAACATTATTTTTCAGCTTTAAGGGGCTGTAACCCCCTATAAGGGGTAAAGGGTCATCTGACTACATCGACCGTCTATGAATGCTTTTGTGGAGCAAATGAGCTAAACATATAAGCAAGCAACAGCTTTTCTCTATCTGCAATAGTTTTCATTCTATAGGCAAAAGACGCTATTTTTCGCCTTTAAGGGGCTGTAACCCCTATAAGGGGTCATCTGACAACTTCATCCCTATGGAGTTTTTTGTAGAGCTAAATGATCTGAACATTTAAGCAAGCAACAGCTTTTCTCTATCTGCAATAGTTTTCATTCTATAGGCCAAAAGCACTATTTTTCGCCTTTAAGGGGTCATCTGACAATTTCGACCCTATGGAGTTTTTTTGTAGAGCTAAATGAGCTGAACACTTAAGCAAGCAACAGCTTTTCTCTATCTGCAATAGTTTTCATTGGTTAAACCAAAAACATGAAAAAAAACGCATTTTTCACCTTTAAGGGGCTGTAAACCCTATAAGGGATCATCTGAAAGCTTCGATCTGCTTGATACTGTAGTAGAACTTTTGACGCTGAAGCAGTAGGGTGGCATCAGATTTCATCTATCTCTTATATTTTTTTATTAACAGGCCAAAGACAGTAGTCTGACCCTTCTGGTCTATTTTTAGTAAAAGCAGCCATGTTTTTTTGACAAATCAAAAATCGAAACACAAGTTTTGTGCAGGACTCCCTAAGGATCATTCATACCAAGTTTCATTAAATTCCGTTCAGTAGTTTCAGAGGAGAAGATTTTAGAACAATTGTTAACAGTTGACAGACGACAACCAATGCCAAGTGATGACAATAGCTAACATGGACCTTCAGTTCAGGTGAGCTTAACAACACTATTTTTTACCTTTAAAGGGCCACAACTCTTGTAAGGGGACCATCTGACAACTTTACCTAAATGGAGACTTTTATATGTAGCTTTGTGCAAGCTTATCAATAGGGGGAAGGTTGGATCCAAAAAACTAGTTTAACCCCGCCACATTTTATATGTGCCTGTCCTAAGCCAGGAAACTTTGCCAAAGCCTTTGTTTGTCCTTGTCATTCTATGTTAATTGTTTTATGTCAAGAATTGGGTCTTTCGTTGATGATTTAGGGATTGGTTTTGATACTTTTGTATTGTATTATAAGTCTTGGGCCAATGCAAGACGGTAAGCAGTGACCTATGGTCAAGTTAAAGACTGCTTGCTGTTTTCCGTTGTGATTTTTTGAATTGCTGTTTGTTTATGTTTGTTGTGTCGCGTACACTTATTCCACATCTCAATATCGTCTATTTTGTAGAGCTCAATGAGCTTAAGGTTTAAGAATGCAAATGCTTTTTGCATCAGATTTTTTTCTATCTAATATACTTTTTCATTTACAAGCCAATCACAGTAGGTCTGACCCCTTGTGGGTATTTCTAGCAATGGCCGCCATGTTTTTCGACAAATCGAATATCGAACTACAAATTTCATGCAGGATACCCAAAGGTTCAATTAAAGTATGTTTTTGCATGCAAAAACGATGTCTCCTACCGTTTCCTCCCAATAGTAAGTTCAAAGGTCTATAAATCCACAAAAAATTGGAGGATCAAAATTTCCAAGTAATATACACAACTACACAACATACCAAGTATCCTTGAATTCTATTTGGTAGTTTCAGAGGAGTTGCACTGACAAGATGAGAAAGGATTTTCATAAAATTTCTAAGTTCAAATGGCCATTTCTCTCACAAAAATTTGAATATAAAAATTTTACTTCATATGATGTCCTTCTTATATACCAAGTTTCATTAAATTCTGTTAGGTAGTTTCAGAGGAGTTGCACTAACAAGATAATAAACGAGAATTTTCAACAAATTTCGAAGTTCAAAGGGCCATAACTCCAACAAAAATATGAGGATCAAAATTTTCTGGTAACATGCACAACTACATATAGTGTCCATCCTATATACCATGTTTTGTTGAATTTGGTTCTGTATTTTCAGAGGACATGAGCTGACAATGGACAGGACAAAAAACAATATGTCTCCCCACAAAAGTGGGGGGAAACATTATTATAACAAGTTTCATTCAATTATGTTCAATAGTTAAAGGGATTTTTGAACTAGAAAATGTGTCTATGAGCCACAGGATGGCGCTTCCTTTCTTGAAATATCACTGACAATCAACATGTACTACCTGGGATAAGGACCAAAACCTAAGTTGTTCATGTGTAAAATATACTAGTAGGTCACGGTACAAACTGCAAATGTTCTATGTTGACTGCTTTCTGGCACTTGCAGTTCTATAACAAAACCCCAAAATAAATGATTTTGGACCGAGTTTGTTAACAACAAATAGATGTAACAGATTTGAAATCAGAATCTATGTTATAGGAACAAATAATGAAGCCACACATCATATTTCAACAACCTGTGACGGACAAGTTGTATATATATTTTTTATAGCTAGTAGTGACTGAGAAACAGTGTGGTCAGTTTTATTGGAGACGGAAACAAGTGACTAATTTTGTTCGATTAACCAAATTACATACAGGTGACTTAAATTTTCTGGTAATATGCCTACAACTACTATACTATCCTACTGAAATATCCTTCAAAATGAACTCATGTGGATTTATTTATTTTCGTAGGCATCAATTTTCGTGATTTGGTGAAAAATGATCAGTTTGTGGATTCTTCAATTCCTGGTTCTGAAGTCTCAACCATAAAGATGAATGTTAATTTCCTTTTTGTGGATATCAAATTTAGTGGGTCAAAACCACACTCGAAAACCATGAAAATTGATACCCTAAGAATGACAAGAGGCTCCCAGGATCCTGAATCGCTCACCTGGTCTTGATGTCGACCCTATAAAGACTTTTGTAGAGCTAAATGAGCTGACAAGCAACAGCTTTTCTCTATCTACTATAGTTTCATTTTGTAGGCCCCAAACATGAATATGTTATTTTAGGGGCCATAACCCCTATAAGGGGTCATCAGACGACTTCGATCCTGTGGAGACTTTTGTAGAGCTAAATGAGCTGAATATTTAAGCATGCAACAGCTTCTCTCTATCTGCAATAGTTTTCATTCCAAAGTCTAACAAGAGGCTCCCAGGAGCCTGAATAGCTCACCTGGTCTTGATGTCAACCCTATGAAAAACTTTGTCGAGCTGAATAAGCTGAACATTTAAGCAAGCAACAGCTTATCTCTATCTGCAATAGTTTTCATTCTATAGGCCAAAAACACTTTTTTTTGCCTTTAAGGGGCTGTAACCCCTATAAGGGGTCATCTGACAACTTGGACCCTATGGAGACTTTTGTAGAGCTAAATGAGCTGAACATTTAAGCAAGCAACAGCTTTTCTCTATCTGCAATAATTTTCATTCTATAGGCCAAAAACACTTTTTCTGCCTTTAAGGGGCTGTAACCCCTATAAGGGGTCATCTGACAACTTGGACCCTATGGAGACTTTTGTAGAGCTAAATGAGCTGAACATTTAAGCAAGCAACAGCTTTTCTCCATCTGCAAAAGTTTTCATTTTATAGGTCAAAAACACTATTTTTCGCTGTTAAGGGGCTGTAACCCCTGTAAGGGGTCTTCTGACAACTTCCACCCTATGGAGACTTTGTAGAGCTAAATGAGCTGAACATTTAAGCCAGCAACAGCTTTTCTCCATCTGCAATAGTTTTCATTTTATAGGCCAAAAACACTTTATTTCGCTGTTAAGGGGCTGTAACCCCTGTAAGGGGTTTTCTGACAACTTCCACCCTATGAAAAACTTTGTAGAGCTGAATAAGCTGAACATTTAAGCAAGCAACAGCTTTTCTCCATCTGCAATAGTTTTCATTTTATAGGCCAAAAACACTATTATTCACTGTTAAGGGGCTGTAACCCCTGTAAGGGGTCTTCTGACAACTTCCACCCTATGGAGACTTTTGAAGAGCTAAATGAGCTGAACATTTAAGCAAGCAACAGCTTTTCTCTCTCTGCAATAGTTTTCATTCTATAGGCCAAAAACACTATTTTTTGCCTTTAAGGGGCTGTAACCCCTATAAGGGGTCATCTGACAACTTGGACCCTATGGAGACTTTTGTAGAGCTAAATGAGCTGAACATTTGAGCAAGCAACAGCTTTTCTCTATCTGCAATAATTTTCATTCTATAGACCAAAAACACTATTTTTTTCCTTTAAGGGGCTGTAACCCCTATAAGGGGTCATCTGACAACTTGGACCCTATGGAGACTTTTGTAGAGCTAAATGAGCTGAACATTTAAGCAAGCAACAGCTTTTCTCCATCTGCAATAGTTTTCATTTTATAGGCCAAAAACACTATTATTCACTGTTAAGGGGCCGTAACCCCTATAACGGGTCATCTGACAATTTCGACCAAATGAAGACTTTAGTAGAACTTTTGATCCTGAAGCAGTAGGGTGGCATCAGATTTCATCTATCTCTTAAACTTTTTGAATTAGAAGTCAAAAACAGTAGTCTGACCCCCCTGGTCTATTTTTAGTAACGGCGGCCACGTCTTTTGATGAATCAAAAATCGAAACACAACTTTAGTGCAGGACACCCTAAGGATCAATCATACCAAGTTTCGTTGAATTCTGTTCAGTAGTTTCAGAGGAGAAGATTTTTGAAAAATTGTTAACAGACGACGCAATAGCTCACATGGACCTTTGGTCCAGGTGAGCTAAAAACGTGAAAAAACATTATTTTAGGGGCTGTAACCCCTATAAGGAGTCATCAGATGACTTCAATCCTATGGAGACTTTTGTAGAGCTAAATGAGCTGAACATTTAAGCTAGCAACAGCTTCTCTCTATCTGCTAGTTTTCATTCCATTGCCCAAAAACATGAAAAAAACGTTGTTTTAGGGGTCATAACTCCTTTAAGGGGTCATCTGACAACTTCGACCCTTTAGAGTCTTTTGTAGAGATAAATGAGCTGACATTTAAGCAAGCAACAGCTTCTCTCTATCTGCAACAGTTTTTATTCCAAAGGCCAAAAACATGAAACTAGAGGCTCCCAGGAGCCTGAATCGCTCACCTGATCTCTTATGCTAAAGCCTCTTACCTAGTGTGCAACATGGTCTACATGTACTTGGTAAGTAATATTAAAGAAACTAGTCAGGATAGAAAACCCTTTTAAAGTCACAAAGCTTTCCATTTGAAAAAAAAAAACAAAAACAAACATATTAAGTTAAAATTGATTGAAAACACTTAAAAGGATGTAGATCTACACTTGTAGATCTTAATGAGCTGTCAGACAATTTTGCAATGTTAACTATTCCTCTAACTCTAATGGCTTTTAAGATAAAATCCAAAAACTGTGAAAATGGTCAATTTTCATGATTAAGGGGAAATAACTCCTATAAGGAGTCGTCCCACAACTTTGACTCAATGGAGAGTTTTGTAGAGCTTTTGATGCTGAAGAAGGAAGGTTGCTTCAGATTTTCTCTATCTCTTATACTTTTTGAGCTATTACCTAAAAACTATGGTCTGACCCCCCTGTTCTATTTTTAGTAACGGCGGCCATGTTGGTTGGTCGACATTCACAAATTTCACAAACTTGGTAGAGGACATCCTAAAGATCAATTGTACAAAGTTTCAAAGCAGTCCCATTGGTGGTTTCAGAGAAGAAGATGTTTGAAGAAAAGTTAACGGACGGACGGACGACGGACGAACGAAGCTTAACAATGACAATACATTATTTTAGGGGCCGTAACCCCACTAAGGGGCCATTTGCTGAACATTTAAGCAAGCAACAACTTTTCTCTATCTGCAATAGTTTTCATACTATAGGGCAAAAACATGAAAAAACAATATTTTTCACCTTTAAGGGGCCATCTGACAACTGGGACCAAATTGAGACTTTTGTAGAACTTTTGATGCTGAAGCAGCAGGGTGGCATCAGATTTGATCTATCTCTTATACTTTTTGATTTACAAGCCAAAAACAGTAGTCTGACTCTGACCCCCCTGGTCTATTTTTAGCAACGGCGGCCATGTTTTTCGATGAATCAAAAATCCCCACATCAGTTCTGTGGGGGATATCCTAAAGTACCACCAGACCAAATTTGGTTTGAATCTGTGCAGCTGTTTCAGAGGAGAAGAAGTTTGAAGAAAAGTTAACGACGACGACGGACGCCAAGTGATGGCAATAGCTCACATGGCCTTTGGCCAGGTGAGCTAATAATGAAATTACAGCATTGTAAACCATATTCAAGATCAGGCTGCTTTCAAGATGTAAGGAACTCCAACTTAATGTAACTAACATAAATTTGTCCATTTGATATATACTGAAACTTTTTATCTGCATGGCAGACTTATATCACATACATTCATGGTCCAAATGATTAACACAGTTGGTATATAGTTATGCATTTTATTGTTTTTAAGTTTCATTGTCCGTTTGCACTTTCATGTACAACTTCTTTGTTATAAAAAGGTAACACAAGCTGTTAACACAGACCCAAAGCTATCTAGCATAATTTTCACAGAGATTCACAAAGGGAGGTAATAAAAGAATGAAAAAAAATTATCACAGGTATTCATGATACATAACAATGTAAGACAATGTATACCCTTCGTTTATAATCAACAATACTGTATACTGTTTAGTGGCTGCATGAAAATTGTCTAAATCATTTTTTATATTGCAGATATTCAAGAAAACTTTTACTATAATAATATCACAGAAAAACACTTACTTGCAACTTAGCTAACAGTTCTCATAAAAGGATTTTTTTTAATACTGCAATTTGAATAACATTTTTCTAATTAAAAATAGAATACAGAAATCTTAAATGTATTTAAAGATTTGTGTTTGGTCAAAACTCTTTCTAAATCATCTTCTCATTTACAAACAAACTAGAAAATTTAAAGTTTTCTAATTTACTTATATTTCTTTCATTTAATTTTTTTTTTTACTAAATTGCTACCATGCTTTGGGTTCTTAAAAAATCAAATCTGATCATCCTTATTTTAAAATAATTTAAACTTTGTAAAATAAAAGTTTAAAACCATTATAATATTTTCTATAAAATCCAAAATGTCATTTAAGGTGCTAATAGCAGCTAATACACATTTGCCAACTTGTAACAGCAAACTAGACTTTCAGATAATTGTGAAAATTAGAAAGTGCTATATCAATTCAAAGTAAATTGAAATAAAAGATTTTTTAAAGGAAGACATGCTGACTTAATCAACACCAGAAAAAAACATGGATACAGTACTTTGTGAATTGTGAATTAAAAGGAGAGGAACCAAAACCACCAGATATAACAAAATGGATTCTATGAATAATCTTATATTCTTTCATATATATCAGTAAAAATATTTGTTAAAAAAAAAGTTCAATGCTATGCATAACATCACAGTTAAAAAATATACTGATCAGTTTAACTGAAAATTGTTGAATAATTATTATATCTACAAGCTTATAAAAAATAAAACATAACTTTGTGTTCATAAATAATAAGGGTATACATGTCAAATGAAATAAATGAAAGTTCTGCCATATATATGTTTAGTATTTACATAAATTACATGGTCATTGCACTGGTTTGGGACAATTGGATAAATGCAGAGGGGATATGTAAAGACTGGCCTCAATGGAGTTTGTGGATGGTTTAAATGCAAGAAAATGATCTGAATACTTCTGTTATATATTCTGTGTATTTTGAAAGTGGAGAATATCAAGGTGATATATAATAAGAGTACATAAAGTGATTTAGAGGCAGACAACAACAACATTAATAACAAATGAGCTGGACTATAAATGAATTGATTGTAAAGCTGTGACGTACAGCTATAAATACTTAACAAAAATAGTGTCTTTAATAAAAATCCTAAGCATTTTACTTTTTGGCAATAGCAAAAACATAGACAGCTTTGGCAAGATCATAATTCATACAGAGACAAAAATGAAATGTACATATATATCTACAATAAATTATATGTACAGAAATCGTATTTACAATAATGCCAATACTATAAGTCTACATAAAATAGTACATGTATACACAAAAATATCACAAGGTAAAGGCAGTAACCTATTACAAAAGGTTGTAGAATACTCGTACAATGGCAATATATTATCTTGTGACACACACACAGAACACACATCTTATCACATATCTTGCAAATATAAACACTCTAGTTATAACTGGATTTACTCATGATTAATCTTATATACTGGTACATATAGTATGATCAAGTATAATTGTATAATATTTTATACTTTATATCATTTTTGATAATGATAAATTTCTATCTAATTAAACTACTAATGTGAGAATTGGAGAGATTTCTTTCAGGGGCTACGAGGAACCAATCCTGAGAAAGAATTTGAATTAAGATTATTGTTTTCCAAATATATTATCTGACATAAAGATACTGAGTACTCTTGTTTACAGTTAAAGACTTCAAAGTCTAAAAGTGTAATTAATTGTCTTAAAAAGTCTAAACAATCTTGCCAAGAAATGAATTTCATGTAGGTTGAACATGACAATCAATGTGCCTCCACAGGTTCAACTGAAGGGCGAGTCCAGATGAAAAGTAAGGGGAGTTACAGGGATTGAAACCACCTTTGTAACTTTTGTGCAATTTTTTTGTCAAAATTCACCTGGAATACCCCCCATTTATCCTCAGAGGACCATGGGCTGTACCTCCTGCACTTTCTGAATTCACCCTTGTTAACTGTTGAAATGTTTTATGACATAAAATGGGACAAATGCTCTTTTGATGAACATTGTCCTATTCTACTACTTTATATTCTGTTTTGTGTCTATAACTACTATATGACTAGAAGAGTGAAGGATACTTAGTTTCTTTGTAATATATCAAAACTATTATTTCATGTTAGTACTTTGTCAAAAATATACAACAAACATTTTGATTTTTTTGTGACTCAATTCAAAACCCTGATGTTGACAAAATGCCATTTTTGCCCAAGCATAGCAATAATTGTTGAATAAGGTCACTACCATTTAACACTTTAGAAGCTTTCTAATTGACTGATCTACCTAACACATCAAAGACTGAAAAAATATTCCTGAGAAAACAAAAGGAAAACCACAACAAACTTTGATCATTCAGACAGTTATTGCATTGTTGCCGCAGCAGATCTCATCCAACTGAAAGCACTGTAAGCGCCATTTAAAGCGAACACCTTTGTCTGGCAAAATGGATTTCATAGTCGTGAACACTCTACTTCCTGTTCATTATCTCCTCTTGGATCTTCAGTTAAACTGCCACCAGGAGGCGTACCAAAGCCACTACTAGAGGATGTAAATGAAAGACGTGTTTCAGCAATCTCACAGCTGTCCTGTAAAACAAATAAATATTTAAATTAGAGCTATTTTTAACTGTGGAAAAAGTATTCAAGGATTTATGTTATGTGAAGCTGCTGTGAATATTGGAAACAGTCCTACTATGTCTGTAAAACAAACATGATATTGCACAGACAATCATAATAAAAAAAAAGTCAATGTACCATGCATAAACATTTGCAAATTAACAGCTATTTTTCTTATTCTAGCATGAATTGCTAATCTATATTTTTTTTTTAAACCAGTAAATATTTCAAATTCAATTACAAAAGTTTCAATCGTATTATACATATAACCTATCTTTTAAACAAACACTGCAGTCCTGCTGCCAACCCTGATGGTTAATTCATAAACAATGTCTGATAAAATGTGGATTTTAAGTTGATTGACTGAATGTCATGATGCAAAGATGATATATTTTATTTAGGATACATTTTGATACCACAAAGAATACTACAAAAAGCCAGAGATTTATACTAATGTATGGATACATGTACAGTACTTCTTTATTACTAATATAACCAGGAAATCTAAATACCGTTTTGTATCCTTTAGTAGATTTAGTACCCTGCATTTTTACTTTATACTTGTTATGTGAGCTGTGTCGCATACACTTATTCCACATTTCATTATTTTCTATTCAGAAGACTCAAGTTAACTGCGTTAAATTTTGATATACTTCTTTGTAATCAATCAAAAAACAACAGTTTCTTACTGAAATATCGGAGAAGACATATATTTGACAGTACATATTTAATGGCTGACTAATTCAAGATCAATACCAACAATGCCATAGCAACGTGACGTAATAAAAGACGGGAATAAAGTATCAAAAGTGTGTTATGTACTTTCGCGGAATATCTCGGATATTACACTTACAATGCATTAACTTGTTGATTTTGACGATGAAAGTTTTTTTTTATACCAATGTGTATCAAAGATTTTGGATCTTGAACAAAAATAGATTTAGATGGTCTTAGAACCCAATGTGTTTTATTTATAAACCACAATTTAGAGGCAAGCAGATCACCTGCTGTGAAAAACCTCACACCATCAAAACTAAGCATGGCCTTGTATTAGTCTATAGCGAAAAATCCTTTTACAGCTGCCTTAAAACTAGCGTTTTCTTATTTAATAATTAAAGAAAAATGCTAAATTATTGAAGATATGCAGTTAATCATTATAAGAAGTTAACAGCAGAAAATCTTAGTGGTAATATCATTTTAAGCAGATGTTTTATACTTAGATTAACCTTAGAATTTGAAGATCTGAAACAAATAGTGATATATTTGCAAGTTATATAAGTACCAAATAGATGAAATATTTTGCTAAAATGAAAAATTGTTTCAATGAAACATAAAGAAGCTAGAGAACTGAATAAGTCAGAACAGGGCCTACTGTTTATAAAATAAGTCTTCACATGCCATAACCACTGTGGCAACCAAAATATATAATTCAAAGTTTATAATAATGTTTTTCTTTCACAATTATAGAAATAACTTCTTAAAGAGGAAGATAAAGGGAGAAAATTGTGTGTACAGTAATCATGCTTTGTACATGCTGAAACAGTGAGAGAGAAACATGCATGCCAAGGGAGGTCTGTAAATATGCCTCTGTATTTTGACAAAATTTAAAAGTGGGCTCAGAATATGTACTATAAATGATATATAAATGGATACAGCTATCAAACCATAAAGTATGAAGGATTCTAATAGTGAGGATGTGTACATAAGATTCACAATTCAATTTTACAAATATATTTTCCAAACAAAACACTACAAACTATAATTCTTTACAATACAACATTTAAACAAATAATTATGACAAGGAATAACATAGACATGCTTCACATCATATATTTCTGTAAGAAAATAAGTTTTAATCTACTATTAATACTTCAAAGCTAAACATTTTATTTCTTTAGTTGGCAATCGGGGGACAACATTTAAAAACATAAGTCAAATACAAAAGCACATTGAGGATGCAAGCGTAAGGATGATAAAATGAATGACCTTTTTATCCTATACAGGCCATGAACTTTGGTAAGTGTAATTGCTTACACCTCTACCTATAGAATCTGGTGACAATGCATTAACCTGGAAAAACAAAGATCTGACATCAAGATTTGATTGATTGATTGGCCTTTACTCTTTGTCCTGTCATCACTATTTCATATATCATCAGTAAAAAATATTGAAACAAAGATTTGATATTGTAAAATAACTACAGCGTTTTGCAAGGTCCCCTGCTTAGCAAAACTTGTGGTTCTTCCTTGCCTCACAAGGTTTAACTTTTGTCCCCATAATCAATGCACTTCATTCTTGCCTAACAAACCTTAAAGTGTGTAACTTTCATGAAATTTTACCAAGGTGTATAAAGTTACACTCCAGAAACTGATTTTGACTACAAAAGGAAGGACAGCTTAATCAATACTCCTCTGTTTTTGTGAAAGGACAATCAGTTGACATGAAAACAGTGAGGAACAAGACAGCCTACCGCTCTAGAAGAAAGATTTAAGGGTACAAAGCAATTTTAACAGTCTGTCCTAATTCTTGCCATACAAATTGGTTTGGTACTATACTTTTAAGTAAACAATTTTGTTGTTCAATAAAAGCAGAAAAAAAGCTTGAAAATCAGATAACAAAAAAATCCCCACATATTTTATGGCAAGAAATATTTGTGACCCACATGTATAAAGATTTACCACAGAACATAACTTTACAATTTTCTTATAAATTTGAAACAGAAAAGATAACCAAAATCAAGTAGACAGATACTCTGTGAACTACAATTAAAGTGTACACATATTTCAGTGTAACTACATCAATGTGAGAGAGGAAAGTGCCCATAAAATAGATCAATTTTGATTTTGAAAAGATTGAGTACAAAGCCATTTACATGCTTCAATATCTTGAAAAATGTCAAGTTGAAAATCTTAAGAATTCTGTTGACTGTCACACACAGAAAGCTTTTGTCAGAGGTTATAAAACTACATGCCTATCTGGTAAGGGCTGGTACTAGCCATACTGAGTAGCCTAACACTGGACAAGTTTTTCAAGGATTCATATAATTGACCTCTCACCTCAAACATGGATGATGTACTCTCTCCCAGGGAAGCTCTATCATGACTTAACTCTGGACTGTCAGAGGCTGTCGATACAGGCCTGGCACTTCCTAAAACAGAAAATTTATTCTTTAATATTATTGTACATATTGGCATTTTTTTATGCTTTATAAACATATTCTTATAATATGGAGTAGGCATTGCCTAACGCGAGCATAGCTAAAAGGGACTACGTTTTGTTTATATAATGATGATTTCCAATATTTCCATTTGTTCATTTTGGGGCGAGATGGTATGGGGCGATTAAGATTCGAGACACATTAGTTTCATACGTGCATATAACCAAGACGAAACGAGCAGCTAATGTGTATTTTATTATTTTAAGAATATTATTTTCTTGTAAAAATTTTTTTAAGCATTATTTCTTTTCTTATAAATTATTTTAACATTCACTCCGGCCCTGTAAAAAAAATAACCCTTTCCGGACCATAAAAAATCTAAATCAGCATTAGCAAATTTCTCGCGGAAACAAATACCGTAGAGCTCTCCGCTCGAGCGGGCACTTCTTGTCCGCTTGCGAGTTATGCTTGCTATTAAGCAGTTATTTTGCCAAGTTAGCTTTTTGTGTCCTTTGAAACATATTATCAAGCTGTTTTACTTGCACTTTTTATGGAACAGCAAATAGCATTTATCTTTATTTTCAAAATCTGATATGTGCACAATCAAAGTGGCAGTATTATCAGCCATTGATGACATCTGCAAACTGGTAGAAAAACCATTTTTCCTGTGTTTTTTTTTTTCAGTCACAGTACTGTAAACGTACTTATTTTAGCAAGGTATTTTCATGGATTTAGAAGTCAGGCATTTTTCACGAAATGTTATAAATATGTATGAAATGAATAAAATAATTATCAGAAAATGCGAAATAAAGTTTCTGTGAACTTGGGTGAAATTGTAAATTTGTGAAAATAAGTATGTTTACAATATTTCATATTTATTTAATACCATTATGATGTTTCCCTCTGACGGCTTCTTGTACTGTTCTCATACTGGGTTGGAGCATACTTCTCACCCTTGAAACCTGTTCACTTCCTCCTGCAGCTTCCTGGGTGGCTTGTGCCTGGAATATAAAACAGTGCCATTTTAATCATACTTTAAGAGTGAAATTTTTTACGAGAGGTCCATATAAATAATTTTTTCCTCATTGATATGTTCACATATTGGACCTTTGCGCAAATTAAAACCCCTGACAAAAGCAGAAAATGAGAAATTTAAACAATGCAGAAACATTCCCGTTTACATATATTTCAAATGGAGATGTATATTTCAATAATACAAATAGTAGGAATCAAGTAGTGTGGACACCAAAAGTTCGTCTAATCTATTGCCAGCGCCACCACAAGGCACAACTACATACGATGTACCTCCTTATCAAAACTTACATACATTTTCCTATGCAAACTTCTACCCTCCCCAAAATGCCTAACACATATACATATATTACCTTTGGTAAATCTATCAAAGCTTGCAGTCCCATATCTGGTCCCATATGTGCTACATGACTAAAGTTGGTAGGTCCAGAAATAATCCGTGATCTTCTATCAGCCCTGCAAAAGCCAATAGAAACAATTATGAGAATACTGTAACACAAAAGCATCTGTGAAGCTAGGATTTAATCTAAAAGTTTATTAAAAATCTTAATAGTTTTAAATTCAGTTAAACATATGTTTATTTAACAACTATTTGTTTTCTCTCCTTTTTCCAATAATGTACATATTATTTTTTATCAAAAAAGCAAAAAAGATCAATTTAGAATTTGGAAGAAATTTTAAGCACATTGTGATTTTCTATGACTGAAAAACTTAGATGATGAACTAAAATATCAAAATCTTATGAAGAGCAGGCAAGTAAACACTAAAAAGCTTTTGATGATACATGTAGGTGCATTTCAATTATTGCATTAAAAAATCTAATCCAATTAGCAAACAAAAACTATTAGGTATATATGCAGCTTAAAGTTTAATGACAATATCTATATATGCGCTATCTTATTGATAAAATAACCATTATCCTACACATGCCAAAATAACTTACTTTAATGTCGACTAAATAATAAGATATTGAGGAATTTGGGGTAAAGGATATATACTATATGAGACATTTTAGTGGTACAGCTAACTCTTATTCAAATTCTATGCAAAGCAGAAAATCTAAATTATCACAACATAAATCTAAATTTAATATCTTTATAGCAATTCATATTAATGATGCAATGTCATGAATGTCAGACTAAATGTAATGACATGTCAAACACCCACAAAATAAGATGCAATTGTAAACTAAAAATTGACAACAGACTAAAGACAAAGCATAATTTCTAAATACTTCCTAAAAATAAATAAATAAATTAGCAATAAATAGTAAAGCATATCTCCTACATATAATATCAAACCATACATATACAATAAATATAATATAAAGTTGACTAATATAGCTAAATTAAAAAGAAATGTTAAGAGAGTAAAATAATGGGCATCTACAGGTTTATCATGCACAGCATGCAGTTATTATAGCATAGCAAAGTGACTGGCCCACTAAAAGAAAGAGCAGCTTACTGGACTTGGACTGGAGTACTGGTATGAAATAGAGAGTCTGGTCCCATGTGTGCTACATGACTGAATGTTAAAGGTCCGGATATTTCACGAGACCGTCGTTCCTGCCTATACAAAATATTAACTATCTGTCTCATTACATTGTCTAGGGTGGTATTGTTCTTTTTTTCCTTTTGGGTTTGAGGTATGTCCATTTATTGAAGGAAATGTTTCTTTTTCACTACAAGACTAGCTAAGGTTTCGAGTCATGCTAGTACATGAACAATGAAGTCATGCTTAGAGAAATGGTTTGTATAATGTGTAGAGGGGAGAAGACTAGAATACTTTATAAATACAATATGAAAAGAAATTATGCATACAGAATTAAATTCTATAAAGTCATTAAAATAAATTATATTAAGTTTATATGTACTTATTAAAATGCATTAAACTATTAATTATGCATTTTTAATACGATAGTTGTAATGCGTTTTAAATAAGCTATAAATTGTTTTAGAACTTTTTATAGTAATTAACATATTACCAATTAAACAACATTTTTAGCAAAATATTAACATTCAAAGCTAAATTAACACTGCCTCATGCGCTTAATGATATAAAACAGAAAATGATGAAATGTAACTTTTACCGCAGTAACTAGTTAAAGAATATAAAAGACACCAGACAGAGTTACCTACCCTTTAACACTCTGATCTTCTCTTGTCTTAAAAGAGAATCGTCTTTTGCTTCTATTTACACTTTTGCTCTTGAAGATTTCTGTCAGGTTCAGTTTGTCTTCCTCTGAAAGTGTTAATTTATAGTATTTTAAATTTTAAAGTATAACACATTCTACTATCATCAACTGAAAAGTCTACTTCACAAATGCCTTGAAAGAAAAATAACATTTAAAACAACTTTAATCTACCAAGATTTTACAAGACTAAAAGTCTTCTTAAAAACTTTCACAAATATTTTGTAAGTTTTGTCTATTGACTTTGATGAATAGTTCCTTACTTACAAGTCTTCATCTCTACTTTAACAACTGAGATTTTAAACATCAAAGACAAGAATGTGGTATAGCAATATTACTTCTTAATCTTACCTAAATGTAAATTTTTCAAATATACAATGTGTTGAGAGTCAAAATTGGAAAACATGTTCATTGATCCATCTTTGCATAAAGGTTTTGTCTGCAAATAAAGAATTAAGGATAGGGTATATTCTTAATAACATACCTAGTAAGTGTTAGAATGATGATCATGTTAGGTCTTTTTGTTTGTAAAGAATGAACACTCTTTTATATCCCCTTCATATTTATGAAATTCTCTTATGAGTTGTTACAATTTTCAAAATTTATAGTTTTACAAGTTCTTGCAAGATTTTCTTCCAACCTTTTACAATCTATTTCCGAACTGTCTTGAAATGTGCGAAATTTTAGGTACTCCCATCCAGTGACTATACAAGTTTTAATTTCAAAAAGTTTATGAGCATGTTCCCATATCTTTTATGAGTGAAATGCTGTATTGAAAATGATATTGTACTTAACTAGCTAACAACTCGTAAATGAAATCCTCTGTGAGGTCTTCCTAAGATAGTTACGAGTAAAGATGATCACCATGAGTTCTTTACAAATGATATGGGATGTGTTTGCAAGTTAAATTATGACATTGTTGTTTTTTTTCAACTCAGACACGTATATGTGAAATGGGTATAAATGATTTCAGGTTAAAGAGCACATTTCACATTAATTGAAAGTATGGAGAAGAAATGCTTACATTGGTGCTTAATAACTTGTCCCAAAATGTTGTCACCAGTTTAAAATTTAAGGCATACTTTTTTTTATCTTATTAGCGAGACATACAATAGAGACCATAGGATCAAGATGCTAAGGCAATGCTTATTCAAGTTGCTATAGCCATAAAACCTGGTTTAACCCATCATTTCTTTTGAAATGCCTGTACCAAGTCAAACCATTGTAATCTTAAATTTTTCTGGTGTGTGTTGTTTGTGATTTCTTTAATACCTTTTATTATCTCAAATAATATACATGTACTTGTATTATAGATACCTTTTTAAGATTGAGGGTCTGTATCCATTCAACAGTTCTCACATTATATACAAATATGGCATTTTCTGTATAGCACAAGATAAAGGGTTCATAGTAAGCTGTAAATGAAAGGAAACCATGTATTCAAGATAGGCAGTATAAGCATCTCATATAAATGGTGTCATTAAAATACATTTTCTGCATTATGCTCAATTCAAATAAATCAATACTATGCAAGTTAACTTCACAAAGGCCTGAGTTTTATTGATGGTTGAAGTTATCAATAAAATTATTTCAGATTCTTTTAGATCATACAATGAAGGTATATTATCAAAAAAGAAGGCTTTTTAGTTTAAAACTTTTTTTTTTTCAGCTTACAGTATGATCAGTTTCTTGATAAATTTTACCATCTTGTTTAGTGTGCAATTAAGGATCATTGCTACTGTTGTATCTTATTGCCAGTAACCCTATTCCCCTTTCCAAGCTAATAAATGAAAAGTTGTGAGTAATTGGCAATGAATAGAAGTTCATACTTTCCCATGTTATGTTTCAATGATGTTTTGAAAAGAATAACGTTGGATGCAAAACTGAACCCTAAATATTCTACAGAATTTCTTTTTTATGGTCTTACCGAAGAAGGAAGGTGATGCAGGCCACATCATTTCCTGACTTCTACTCCTCCGTCCTTCTTTGTCTACATACACTCCTAGAACTGAAATTGCACAAAATTTTTATAATCTTTATTCATATTTGCTTTAGCTAAAATTTCAAATTGCTAGACAACTTTAAATATATACTGGATTGATTGTTGGGTTGAATAACTTTTTTTCGCACATCATCACAGTCATAAATTTATTTGTGGCATTTTTCTGGTACTTACACTTTAGCGGTGGAAAAACATAACAGCTATAAAATTGTATTTGAAGTTTTTTATTTTAAAACCCTGATATACCTCTAACCCCAGGCATAGATTGGTCTTAGTGTGGCGCCATATTGTTTTCATTAGCTTCAAGTACTTGATCATTAGATTGTATGAACTTTTGGTCTTCCAGAGATGAAACACAATTTAAACAAAGCTTAACATTGTTCATTTGACAAATATTATTTCAATTTACCTATGAAGCATTGTTGCACACTCTAGTTTTTTTCTGAATTCATTTACAATTGGCACTTGTTTGTATTTTATGTCCCCCCCCTAATCTTAACATATGTTATGATGGAGAGAATACTGAATCAAAGTTTTAGGACTAACCATTAAAGACAAGCAAGTATTCACTGTCAGTCACTTGCACTGCCAGCAGTGCATCGAGCTGTGTCTGTACAAGAAACTGTAGACTAGGATCTTCTGTATTCAGTAGAGCTGAAATATATTCAAAAGAAATAAGAATATTGTAAAATTGATAACAAATACACCATTGTACACAGTAATTAACTATTTAACAAGAAGGTCAGGCAAATTGTAATGTTATAGTTAAGCATTGCAGTAAGCAGAAACACCTTTCCTTCTAGAGCACATAATTCAAATTTGTTGAACTTCCTATCACCTGCTCTTGTTACTTTAAATTCAAGAATTCAATTCTTTGCTGCATTACCCCCATCACACAGAATGAACCCATTGTGTCTCTGACCACTGCCTGAATTTTTATGTTATGCACTGACTATATTTTGGTGTCTCTTTATTTATTTCAATACTTGTTTCTAGTATTTATAAATAACTATTCTCTTACCCATGGGTGCAGCATCTCCTTGGACACTATAAATAGCAAAACAGGAGGGATATCCTACACAAAGTCTATCTTCTATAATTTCTAAAAACTGCACATGTCCCGGAACTTGAATGTCTTTTACTTTACTATACCGTTGACGTGTTAGAACCAGATTGTACACTTGTATTGTTCGTTTTACAGCTACACAGAGACAAGAGTTTTGAGTTTGATGTATAAATCCTACACAGAACACATTGCAGCCTTTGGTTTCAGGGATTTTTATTGGATTTTTATTTTCACCTTCATGCCCATCTAGGGCAGAATGATGTAATAGTTTTATATGATGTTGTCTACCTGTAAATGAGAGAAAAACTGATTGAAATTCCATAAATAAAATCTTTCCTGAAATATCGCCGACGGGACATTAAGCAAACAACACTCAACTCAACTCAACTCCAAAAATCAAATATACATTGTGGGTGAGTTTGAGGCTTCATACTACAAGTTTAACAATAGAAATGACTGATAGTTCTGCTCTATAAGTGCAAGCTCCTCAATGGTTTTAGAGTCAATTATGTGAAAGGGCACATTTTTGTGTGATTTTTATGTCACATGTTGGTTTTGAAAAAAATGCATTTGCTAAATGTCAGATTTTTGACTAGAATTCAACATTGAAAAATTTCCATGTGCTTTTTAATTTCAAGAAAATATTGATGACACTTTATTCACACAAAATAAAACACATGCAAGTTTTCCTTTTTACAGTAGCAAATAGCACTCTTGAGTTTATCTTATATATAATATATATAATATTATTAGTTTATATAAGTTTTTTTTTATAATATTTGCAATTAAGTCCTTATAATTTAAACTTACCACTAATATATACAACTAATTGTTCCTCATGTACTAATTCTACTTGATATACAGATTTCTTCTCATTTTTATCACCTATTCGGAATAGCACTGTCAAAAGAAAACATAAATATATATCAAAGGAATCCTTAGAATACATTTAGTCATGAAATATCAATTACTTTAGAAGCAACTGCTACCACTTGTCGCAAAGGGCTTTGCATGAATACCAAGACATGAGGTCCTTAGTCATGTTTGAAAGTAAATTGATGAAAAACAATTTGGTATGGATGATGTTAACCATATCTGCAGTATTGCAATATGGTAATTTATTGAACACTAACTCTTAGTTACTTACATGTATGTTATGAGGCAAATATGTTTCTAAAGCACAGTTCAGAAATCTAATAGCCCTGTTTGTCATCGCTTAATCACAAATACAAGAGTTCTTAAAAAATATCATAATAACTGAACTTTACCATCGTTATTCAGCTGTGCAACAAAAAGACCTTCATCTGTTCCCATCAATAATTTATTGGGTTCTAGAAAATAAATCAATATCAGTTAGTTGAAATTCAACCGATGACATGAAAACACAAGTCTTTTAAAATAACAACATTATTTTTATTATCTGTCACTGTAAGGAACATGTTAAACCCTTCTGAATGCACATTTCTACACAGAGTAGTTGGTTTTAATGGTGGAGAAAACCACTGACCTAACTGATAAAGCAAATTACATACAGAGGTCGAAGTGGTTTTTGAAAATTACAAACTGATTGGACAAAACAGGATACCATATATTGCATCTTCCAAATATTTCTGTTGTTTGGTGTTTAAACTCAGGATTTCAGATAGATTTCCGTAAATATATAGTTCTTACAAATTCTGATTTGATGCTTTTTAGCTAAGATAAGTTTACTAAGGAGAGATATTTGACTTCATTAAGATAATTATAAAAAGACATGTATACAAATCTCTGTAAAACCTTACCTAATACTAAACAAGAGTTGGTACTCTTTACAAGTGATAATGAATTGTCATACACTTCTTGAGCTTGGAAGGCCTAAAATAAAATATATCATTCTGTTTGATGTAAGTATGAAAAGGCAAACAATAATCTTTGTGCGAGAAAATTCCAGAACAATGGAACAAGCCTTATTAAAATCATACAAATTAATTATATTAAAATTAAATGTTTGATCAAAATTTCAATAAAAGCTTCATCCTTTCTAGATGTAGGAAATAACAAATTAGGTCATAGCTGATACCAATTTGTAAAGGAATATTTTCTAGTGTATAAGAGAATTGTTTACAAGAAACCATATACCAATTTTTTAGGCAGGTAATTATTGTGTTTGTTGACAAGATATGACATACTCATTTGTAATCCAGCTTATTCCTTTGTAGGAGTTTGAGTAACAAATTCAAAGTTGTTTTTTTTACAAAATAAAACATTATATTTTAGGAGCTGATTCTTGTGCATTCATTCAATCAATAATGTAATACAACTAACCGATTTGTAAGGCAATTTATTCTTGCGAAGGAGTTTGTGTAACTCATTAAAACATTAACTTACCAAATTGTTAGGTAACTTATTCTTGCTTAGGTGTTTGTGTAACTCATTCAAACATTAACTTACCGATTTGTTAGGTAACTTATTCTTGCATAGGAGTTTGTGTAACTCATTCAAACATTAACTTACCGATTTGTTAGGTAACTTATTCTTGCGTAGGAGTTTGTGTAACTCATTCAAAGCTCCCACCCATCTGTGTCTTTCCTGTTCACTCTCAGCTAACATTAATACTTGGTATTTACTGCCTGGAGGGTTCATCTCAGAGGTTGTAACCTGTACAAAGAAGCAAGATGGGAGTGATTATACTAAAAAGATAATCATTTTTCCTTATTCATAAAATATCTATTTTGCTTTATTAAATGATGCTCTGAACACAATAAAAATTTTGGAGCAGAACAAAAATACTATTCCATAAATAAATGTATGGGGTTGGATCCATACCCAATCATCCACCCAATTTGCTGCAATTAAGCAAAAAAAAAAATGTATAATTAAATTTACCCAGGGAACCAACAACCCATTTATAATAAATAAAGAGACTTCCAACACCCACACATATATTTTTCTTTGAATAACCCCATAGCATATTCACTTTATGATGCATTTAAGTAATATCAGAAACCTTTCTTACCCTGAGAATACATGGGATGTCTTTTTTATTGGCATGTATCACATCTGAAGGTAAAACAGCACTAACAGAGAACTCTTCATCTCTACAAAAATAGAGCATATTAAAATCACTAATAGAAAACATATGTTTTTTTTTATGGGGTGTTGCTAAGACCAGTTATTAATCCCATATTTATTTTTTTTTTAAGTGAAAATTTTAAGAATAAAAAGATAAAGTTGACAATGCCATGAGGCATTTTGATTCAAAAAGAACATTAGTTTTAGATATTAAAACTTTGAACATGTGTGGTGTTCATGTGTGCTTTATTTGTGAAATTAAAATATTTCAATGGCTTTATGTGTCCAATGATTGTTTGTGATTTCAAGGTCTTCAGGTCATAAAATATAATGGAATATTGATTGTCTATTAGTTCTTCCAGAAATTGATAGCTGGCAAATGGAATTAATAAAGGAACATTGGGAAGCCCATGAATGAATTAGTGACGTTTTACTGTTCGTACTTTGGTTATTTTGCAATAACTCTTACCTCATGTCAAGGACTTGTTGAACAACATTGGATGGTTGGTTCTTATCTGGAGGAGTATCGTATAAAAATAACTTAAAATCACAGACAACAACAAACTGGCGGGTCCAGCCTTTCTTAATACCTCCTTGTCTAGGAACCTAAAAGAAAATTAGATAAGATCATAAGTCACATTGTCAATTCAGGATAATTAGCCCCTTAGAAATAATCCGAGTACATCTTTTAGAATTGAGACCAGCATTTTTTGGATAAACAAAAAAAAAATCAACTGCAAAACTTTTTCAATAGTTACAAAGAAAAATGCACACAATGAATAAGATTGATTTCAGATCTGTACCATAACGAGCATCCTGTCAAAACAAGGAATACTGTGAGCGGGCTCACGGAGGATACCCCCCGCTTTAACAATTCTAAGTCCAATTATCTCCCTTGAATGATATCTGACAGCAACCAAAATTCTTCATGCACATCTCCATATATTGTACATCCTTCATGTAAAATGCCATCAAAATCCATCAAGCGGTTTAGGAGGAGTTGCGCTTACGAGCTCTCCCATTGAACACCAAGTTTAAAAAGTCTAAGTCCGATTATCTCCCTTGAATGATATCCGACAGCAACCAAAATTCTTCAAGCACATCTCCATATGGTGAACATCATTTGTGTAAAGTTTCATCAAAATCCATCAAGCGGTTAAGGAGAAGTTGCGCTTACAAGGTCTCCCATTGAACACCATATTAGTTTAAAAAGTCTAAGTCCAATTATCTCCCTTGAATGATATCCGACAGCAACCAAAATTCTTCATGCACATCTCCATATAGTGTACATCCTTCATGTAAAGTGTCATCAAAATCCATCAAGCGGTTTAGGAGGAGTTGCGCTTACGAGGTCTCCCATTGAACACCAAGTTTAAAAAGTCTAAGTCCAATTATCTCCCTTGAATGATATCTGATAGCAACCAAAATTCTTCATGCACATCTCCATATGGTGTACATCCTTTGTGTAAAGTTTCATCAAAATCCATCAAGGGGTTTAGGAGGAGTTGCGCTTACGAGGTATGTGGACAGACGGACAGACGGACAGACGGACAGACAGACAGACGGACAGACAGACAGACAGGGTGATTCCTATATACCCCCCCAAACTTTGTTTGCGGGGGGTATAATAATGTTTCTTATGAGTTTAAATTTCATGTATTTTGATTCTTCAAAGTCTAGATTTCTAAAATTTATAAGAAGATGGAAGTTTCATTAAACATTAGATGTTAGCCCACTCACCCTAACATAACCTTCATAAGCTGTTCCTATACCTCTGTTAATATCAATACCAACTGGCCTTTTATCTACAATTAGACAATTAATAACCATAACCAGGAGACAACAACTAAAACCCTAGAAATTGAATACACAAGTTTCACGTACATGTACAGCATGTATAATAAAAGAGGTATTTCAAACCTTCCTATCAAAATATCAAGTATACTTTTGTAGTTACTTCTACAAAAGTTTATCTTGAGCCCATATTAATGTCTTTTTATAAGTTTTCAACTCTAAGCAGTGCTAGTTGCTAAAATCAACTTTCATATTGTAGGTGATATCACCAGAACACATCATTTTCTATTAATGGATAAAAATATTTGTGCAACAGAGACAGTGGCTGTCAAACTTGAATATATCTAACGATTTTTGTTTGTTCATACTCTAATGGACACAAGAATAATGTTTCAAGATGACAGGATATTTCATTCACTGAAAATCTTATTCAAACTTGATAATTCTGATTTGGAACAAACATTTAACATTGAATCTATGATTTGACTCACTAAACAATACAAAATCTTTGAAAATTTTAATCCCACAAAATTCCATCACCAACTAAATGTACTTTCTGTATAAAGGATTTTTTCCCTAGTTATTAACTTACTTTGATCTGGAGGTACAGGACAAACTGAAGGTGCTTTCTCCATACAATGTACATGACAACAATACCCACATTCTGAAACAAAACAGGTCCACACATCAATGCAATTCAAATACCGGGTATCTAATTAAACTTTATTCTTCATCATTTGATCTTCATAAAGCATTGTTGAGGATGCCTTATTCCATTTGCAACAAGTAAAATGTTGACAAGATATCATTATATAAACTATTTGTACCTATTGATGACATCGATGTAGACATTATGAATCAACTAAACAAAATATGGAAATCTGAACCTTATAGGTATGGACATTGGAACATGTAAATATTTTTAAAAGTTGTATAGAATTAAAATTTGTATTGCTTTTGTCTTTGTATACTGAAAACATAGAAATTTTCATGTGCGGGTTATTTTCACTTCATTCCCGATTTACTACAAAATGTCTGCAAAGATATCCCCCTCATGAAATAATCATTCCCTAAATAAAGAGTATTCATAATCAATAGACATGCAAATTTATTTATTTAAAGGTTTAAAAAAAAATTATTATAACATGTTGATGTCCCGATTATGGCTGAAATATCGCTGACGGGACACTAAACAACCAACAATCAATCAATCAATCACTTTACAAAATTGTGAAAATATCACCCTGCGAATATTTTTCGTGATTTCAGTAACTTAATCTAAAGATCCTACCTGAACATGTGGTGCCTTGTCTTTGTACACCAACCATCAAAGACGTACACAAGTTACACTTGTAAGGAGTGGAGAAGTTCTTCATTACAAAATGATGAGATTTAGGTTGAGGGAGAGAGCTAGACTTGGAAGCACCCCATGGCTGATCATACAGATGTTCTGGGATTGCAGGACTAGATTGGTGATGAGTAACATCTGGAGTGTCAGGTGGCCCTAATCGTACGTCAGACGTGGAGTTAGCAAGAGAATTTCCATGGGAGTGACCATCTTCACTCATGCTTTCTTCTTCTGCAAGACTCTCATTGGAGGACTGAAAAAAGCATTGTTAAAATGTGGTTTTTGTTTTTAATATATTGAAATATAAAGCAATGTAAAGGATTCAATGATATACATGGTTTTGCTGGTTTTTTTTAATTTCTACCTTAATGAAATTTTGTGATGTATGGCAAGCATTTACTTTTTGAACAAAAAGTTAAACAACGACCCATTTTATTTAAGGAAATAAGCACATTACAGAAGAGTATTAAATTCATCTATTTCATTCTAATCATATCAGTATATTACTTACATCATTCAGTAAGGAAAACTGTCCTTTTATAAAACTCATCAATGTTTGTTCTCTTGACCTTTCCCCTAAAAAATAAAACATCAAATTAGTTCAATTAAAATACTGAACACATAAAACAGTTCATAAGTTGTTTCACAAAATCACTTAATCACTTGATGGGGGTACATGTACTGAAACTGATAAGAGGGAACACTCATAATACAATAAAGGTACAACATTCAAGAAATATGATGCAAGGTTTTAATTTCGTGAAAAGAAATATTTATAAACTAATTATCAAAACTTGTGTAAGGTTTGTCTATAAGTTGGTCAAAGCTTATCTCAAGTGTTTTTAAAAAAAAATACATAAATCTTATTATAATTTTACTTTCATTTCATTCAAGTGTTCACATTTAAAATAGATTTTAATACTTTGATGGTATATTGATCAAAATACCTCAAAAATAAAAAAAAAGAAAATGAAAACATCCAATCATACTTATTAATCAAAAGAATTCACATGATCAAGACCAATAATATACATCTATTCTAGTTTTATAACATGCTCATCTGGTTTAAATTAACAGAATGTATTAGCAGTGTCAATCTTGTGAATTATAAGGTCTGGCTGGCAATGTGCACATTATTTAAAATAATGAGTTTTTAAAAAGAGCAAGCTTTTAAAAACCTCAATTAAATTAAAATGAATAAATTAACAATGTGACTGAAAATAAATAAATAAAATACATCAGCATTCCAATTAAAAAATTAAAAGACAGGGGTACATAAATAAACTGGTCCACTTCCAATTCAGTAACAAAATTGAACTCTAGGATAAGCAAAAAATTTGAAAATTTGGCAAGTTTAAGGCAATGTTGTACTCAAGTCCTGAATATCGTAAAGCTTTCTTATTTTGTCAACATAATTTCAAGTTGTATTTTCAGAATAACAGGGTAACCATAAAGAATCAGAAATAAGATTGGCATATATAATACATAAAGAGAGAGAGTGAAAGACAAACATCTAATTACTTTTTTTTTTTACTTTATCATATAGAGGCCTAGCAATCTAGGTATATATTTCATCAAATCTATTAGAATGCAGATATACAATACAGGACTGTTGAGCTAAGTTGGATGGATGGGTTATATGAAGAGCCACCAGCCATTATGCTGGATGGTCAGATTATATGAAGCTAGATATTTTGAACTGATACATGAAGCTGAACTGGTGTAAACAGCAGTATAGCTAGCTTACCTGTTCTTTGGTGAGCTGAAATCATATTACTGACTAAGAAAAGATTGTATGGTCTTGCGTTTCAACTTAGAAGTTAATCCTCCAAAGCAAAAGAATATTTTACCCTCATATTTTCCAAACAATGGTATATAATAGGAAATCTTTCGAAATTACAAGAGAAATTGCTTTCTTTTTGCAACAAATTTTTACACAGAACTAAATCATATATAGAAGTGGGGTGATTATGATGGAGAAGCTTGCCAAGCTTTGGCATGACATTTATAAGCACAAAGCTTCAAACCTACAACTAACAAGGCAATACAGGATTTTTTTCCCACAATTCTTTGATCTATTTCTTCAAGTTAAGCAATTTTATGAATGAAACACACATAGAACAACACTCTCTGTAACAGTGAAGAACCCACAATATTCATGTATCTCAATCTGTAGGTACTTACATTCCACAATGTCTTGTTTCTCTAGTAATTTCTCCCTCTCATTTCTAAGGTCCTCAACCTCTCTGGTTAATTTTTGGATCAAAGTTTCCTGCTCCTGATTTTTCCTAAAAATTGAAACAATGTACTTTCATCTTAATATACAATATTAATATCTGTACATGGTATACATAAAAGAATATGAAATCAAACTTTTAGTAATAAATCTAGTTGTTCAATCATTACAGGAGAAATATCTTTTTTTAGGAGTATGCAAAATACAAACTCACAATCAAACAGTCCTGTTTCAGAAATAAATATAAGAGAGAGAAAAACATTTTTCAAAACAAGAATATGTCCAAAAGACATAATGCCCCATCTCGCAATATTTGGGACAGACAGACAAACAGACCCAAACACTATATGCCCCCTACTTTCATAGATGGGGCATAATAAGTCATCCATATCTGAGAACAAAATATTTCTTTAAAACAACATTGCTACAAATAACTTACGAACTTATCAACAAATTTTCAAACTTATCAGGGATTGACATTATCAGGCGCCCAGTCACCCACGGCTAATTGAAAATTTGCTGGGTGACCAAATATCCTGTCGTTGGTAGTCCATTTGGCAACCATAATTTAAGCATATGATGCTTTAAATGCAGTTGGTTTTTTTTTCATTTTTTTATACAGGTAAAAACAAAATCAATATTTTTTTTTATACCATTATACTATTAAAAGCTATTGTTTAAAAATATTTCATTATATAATAAATAAATTATACATGATGTACCTAATTAAAATAATGGTTCTCTTACATGTACATGTCTGGGAGCCTAACTTTTTTCCTGGGCTTCTAGATTTTTCAAACTTAGGAGCCCAGGTGGCAACCAAGATCAAAACGTAAGTGTCAATCCCTGTATAATGTTTTATATTTTTTTAGCATACATGAACAGGTAAACCATTCTCAGAACACATTATATTTCATTACATATTTATATTTTAACATGTTGATAATAATTAGCCCATGACACCTACTTTTCGAAACTGACAACAGAGGTTTTCAGTTTTGACAATTCTTCAGCTATCTGTTGTTTAGCTTGGATTTCGCTTTGTAGACTAGATTGTAACGTTAACAATTCCATCTTGTCAAGTCGCTGAGACCTTCGGTTCCTCCATCTTGTACGATTCTACAATATGAAGCCCGATTCTCTAATTAATACATATTTTATAGCAATAAAACATCTTGAGATATTGCCTGAAAATGGAATGAAAATTTTTCAGGTGAAATGTTATCCAATCAACTAAAGATCTCTAAACTGCTTCAAGAACTTTGTAAACAAGAGGCTCCCAGGAGCCTGAATCGCTCACCTGGTCTTCATGTCAACCCTTTGAAGACTTTTGTATAGCTAAATGAGCTGAATGTTTAAGCAATAAAAAGCTTTTCTCTATCTGCAATAGTTTTCATTCCAAAGCAAAAAACACTATTTTTCACCTTTAAAGGGCCATAACCCCTTAAAGGGGTCATCTGACAACTTCGACCCTAAAAAGACTTTTGTAGAGCTAATTAAGCTGAACATTTAAGCAAGCAACATCTTTTCTCTATTTGCAAAAGTTTTCTTTCTTTCAGCCAAAAACACTATTTTTTGCCTTTAAGGGGTCGTAACCATTATAAGGGGTCATCTGGCAACTTTGACCCTATGGAAACTTTTGTAGAGCTAAATGAGCTGAACATTTAAGCAAGCAACAACTTTTCTCTATCTGCAATAGTTTTCATTCCATAGGCCAAAAACACTATTTTTTGCCTTTAAGGGGCTGTAACCCCTATAAGGGATCATCTGACAACTTCGACCATATGGAGACTTGTGTAGAGCTAAATGAGCTGAACATTTAAGCAAGCAACAGCTTTTCTCTATCTGCAATAGTTTTCATTCTATAGGCCAAAAACTCTATTTTTTGCCTTTAAGGGGCCATAACCCCTATAAGGGGTCATCTGACAACTTTGACCCTATGGAGACTTTTGTAGAGCTAAATGAGCTGAACATTTAAGCAAGCAACAGCTTTTCTCTATCTGCAATAGTTTTCATTCTATAGGCCAAAAACACTATTTTTTGCCTTTAAGGGGCCATAACCCCTATAAGGGGTCATCTGACAACTTTGACCTTTGGAGACTTTTGTAGAGCTAAATGAGCTGAACATTTAAGCAAGCAACAGCTTCTCTCTATCTGCAATAGTTTTCATTCTATAGGCCAAAAACATGAAAAAATGCTTTTTTTCACCTTTAAGGGGCTGTAGCTCCCATAAGGGGTCAACTGACAACTTCGACTCAAAAAAGACTTTTGTAGAGCTTTTGATGCTGAAGCAGCAGCGTAGCATCAGATTACATCTATCTCTTATACTTTTTGATTTACAAGCCAAAAACAGTAGTCTGACCCCCCTGGTCTATTTTTAGCAACGGCGGCCATGTTTTTCGACGAATCAAAAATCCCCACATCAGTTCTGTGGGGGATACCCTAAAGTACCACCAGACCAAATTTGGTTTGAATCTGTGCAGCCGTTTCAGAGGAGAAGAAGTTTGAAGAAAAGTTAACGACGACGACGACGACGACGGACGCAAAGTGATGGCAATAGCTCACATGGCCTTTGGCCAGGTGAGCTAAAAAGCTGAACTTTATTTATTATTCATCATCATGATAATTCTAAAGGAAAATTTACAACCCATAACATATCTTTGCTGTTCAAATCACTGAATATATGGAGAAGACATAAAAGTAAACCAGTTTGTAACTTTATCTGTATTTTATACAACTTTACTAACTAAACTACACATTTTTGTACATCAAATGTGTGATCGACATTTTTAAAATGAATATAGTTAATCTATTCACTCACAGCATCATCCGAGACACCCATTACTTTTAGGTTTTCTAGTTCTTCTGTCATTTTAGTTGCCAGAGCTTGAAGATATCCTCTTGCATCCTTTTCGTCACTGACCCTTAAATGAAAACAAATAATTTTACATGTAACAGACTTTCAATAATATTGATATTAATAAAGTAATTTGAAATTGCCATATCTTGTCAATTGTCAAATGTGTTTGCAAACTAGTTACATGAGGCAAGTGAAGGCCCTGTTGTACTGCACATAAAATTTCTAAGAATAATCTGAAACAAAATCTTGTCTTATGTGGGACACTTTGCTTAAAAAGCAAGCAAAAATAGAATTAATTTTAACAAATGCTAGTCTATTTTCACTACAGAAGTAAGGAAAATTTGTGACCCAAGTTTCCAATGCTGTTCCTTAATTTTTTTTTTCTTTCCTTTAACTTTTTGTTATGTTTGTCAATAGCAAACCTTACCACTTAATGATCTCAGAGATTTGAGCTTCCCATTGTGCTACAGATTCTCGTTTATCATAAATATCTCTCATTTCCTGCTCTAGCTGCATCTTTTCCTTGTTCATTGCTCGTAAGGCATTTTCTTGCTGTAAAAAACAAAATGTCTACTGAACATACATCTCTTTGAAGAAAAAAGTTCTCTTTGTATGAGTTTTAAGTTGATATCTTAAAAGTTTATTTGAAATAATGTTAGAAATTTGTATGTGTAGCCCAATGAAGGGAAAGCTTTCCTTCTGCAATTCAAATCTTCATAAAGACAACTGATTATAGAATCATTGAATATTTTTTACAACAATAACTTGGGACTATTATAAGTAAAGATGCTCATTTCTTTAAAACAAAGATGCATGTAAATGGAGATCAGTTAAGACAAAATGCAAATGAAATTTTGATATGTGTGTTGTCAGATTGAAAATCAAGGGTTGACAAGGATTAAGACTAGTTATACAATCTTTTGTTCCTCTTAGCACTGCATTTGTCCAAAAGAGAACACCATCAATAATAAATAGTTTGTTCATTAGGGAATGGGTGCAAAAAATCGTTCTTCAATCAACAGAGCAGTACTTACTGATGAAATCTCATCTTTAAGTCTATCATTTTCCTCTCCTATTAATGAATACTGTCGTTCTGAATGTTCTAATTGTAATTTTAATCTGTGCATTCGACTTTGCACTTCCTCTTCTGACACATTATTTTTCAATTTCTCTTTGACATTCTGTAATTCCCTATTAAGTTCCTTTTCCTTCATGTCCATTTCACTTAATGAGAATTTTAAGTCACTAATTTGAGTTTGGTATTTGTTCGTTAATCTAGATGATTTTTCTTCATGTTCTACTTCTAATTTCTCTAGTTGTGTTTTCAATCTGAAAAAAAAATGTTATAATGTCTGGTTTTATACTGCTATTTCAAAACAAAACGAAATTGATTTTTTGGTTTATTGATAAAAAGGAATACTGTGAGAGAGCCCCTGCTTCTATATTACAAAATACTTAAGTCTAATTATCTCCCCTGATTGGTGCACATCCCCATATGTATTTCTTTCATCAACATCCATCAAGCAGTTTAGGAGGATTTATGTGGACAAACAGACAAAAAAAGGTGATGACTAAATACCTCCCAAAACTTTGTTTGTGGGACGTACAATAACTGAAAGGATTTTTCTAATCTTGACAGCGAATACTTTTATATGCTTCATAAATCTCCCCACTTTTTCTCCCTTATCTTCTAAAAGACTTGAAATTTCAGAGATATTCAACCTTGAGACTTCTTGTGTTAGTTCTAGATTAGCTGGTCCTGCTGGACGTCCTAGATTTTTTCTCTTTACTCCCTCCAGCTCCTGTTCTAAATCCCTGGAAAATTGTTCTGCTCTTTCCCTTAACTTTTTCTCTTTACTGGATTCAGATTTAAATTCTTCTAGATGGTTTTGCATCTTAAATGAAAAACAAGAGAAATGATTCAATTCTAAAAGTTATTGATATTACAAACCAAATTGTCTTAGCACATTATGTAGTTATGGAAATACAAAATCATTTTACCTTCAATATTTGAAATTGACATTCTAAAAGGCAAATATAGATGGAAACAAGATTATTGAAAAAACTCTATAAATATCAAATGTTTATCCATTTTTTTCTCAGATTTGCATAAAATTGTTGCCTTTAATTATTGGTGTAAAATTTCAGACATTTATCCCATATCATTCAGATCTCACAAAAAAGTTGACAGACAAAGTGAAAACAAGAGTTCTAGCATTTTGATATGGGCCTTAAAAATATATTTTGAGTGTGTGTGTATGTGTGTATTTTTTTTGCTATGTAATAATGACCTCAGACATGGATTTCTCTATTCTTCTTCTCTCATTCTTCATACTGTCCAGTTTTCGTCTACCTTCATCTAACTCGTCATCCTTGTTTCTAACCTCTCTCTGTAGTTCCTTCACTTTGGACTGTGACTTAAGTAAACTGTAAAAGATAAGGTTCAAAAATAAAAATAAATACATGTGTGTGTACAAACAATAC
This sequence comes from Arcuatula senhousia, assembly GCA_963971305.1. Classification (NCBI taxonomy): domain Eukaryota; kingdom Metazoa; phylum Mollusca; class Bivalvia; order Mytilida; family Mytilidae; genus Arcuatula; species Arcuatula senhousia. The sequence continues at coordinate 57,481,594 of OZ020304.1, forward strand.
ATAAATGGAGAAATAAATGAAGCAGTCATGTAATTTAGGATTTGGGATTTACATGTCCAAATCCATGATTTTGAACTATTTTATTAAGATTGTGTTAAAAAAATTGCTAAAATTTACAGGACCAAAACATTTTTACAGGTCATCAGTCATGTGCTAATTTCCAAGACTGATGAAGAAAGGAGTGTTAAAGGCATGGATTGTGAGCAAATTTTTATTGTATGAGTTTAGAACCATAACATTTTATTTCATGAGTAGATTAACTATACTTACGCATCATTTGTGTCAGTATACTGTTCTATGGTTATTTTTTGCTTTGCTAAGGCTTCTTTAAGTTCTCTAGACTGCTGTTTGTATTTATCTCTAAAGTCTTGTAGTTCCTTGAAGAAAGAAATAGACTTTCGTTAAGTTAAAGTCGAATACTTTTAAGTAGCTGAAAAACTTGTACAAAATTGAATTTTCAAACGACCTTAAATCTAGATCTAAGTAGGAATATTTGGGTGAAAAAAGTCCAACTCCCCTACATCATATATGAAAGCGATGAAATTTCTCCATAGACATCTCATTGAGGTACTTCCTTCATGTAAAATGTAAAGTTTCATCAAAATCAATTGGAGTTGGGCTTACAAGACATGTGAACTGACATTCAGGGTGTTCTTCTTAACCCCCCAAACTTTTTGCCGGGAGGTATGTACTAATCATAATTAATTTTTAGTTTTCTAATTTTAAATGTTTTTTTATTTTGAAATAGTTAGAGGTATTCATTTGGTTGGGTGCATGTGAATACAAATAACAAACCTTTTCTAGAGCAGTTTTTTCTTCCTCTATCAACCTTATTTTCCTCTCTATATCTTGTTTACTGTCTTGAGCTCTCTTTAATTCCTGTTCTATAGCACTAATTTCTGTTTGAGACTCTGAAATCATACAAAAAATGAACATGCATAAGAAACAAAAAGTGAAACTGAAAATGCATTCTCATCATTGAAACAAACAAGTATTAACACTGAAAACAAGTTATATTTTTCTACTAGAAACTGTATACATACACTGTTCCTTATATAAAGTTAGATCCTTTAAAAATGAATGATATGAATCATACACTATTGTTTAGCTAGGGATCATCATTGAAGCATTTGTTGTCAGAAAAATGCATATATTTTACGTCCAAACATGTAGGTAGGCATAGCATTGATAATTCAAAATGAACTAGCTTTACATCATAGGCATTATAGATTTTATCTGATACAAGAGGGAAGGCATTGATCATTGGTCACATTGTAGGCAGCTCAGTGCTGGCTGTTCTAATTGATTTTCAAATCATTGCTGATTTATGGATTATTTACTTTATGTCACTCATTTTGTATTAAAAATAATTCTTTTCAAACTAGAATACTGACAAAGTCAGAAAGGGCCCCGCGGCAAAATATCTAAGTGTTTTCAAAATCATATGAACTTTAATTATAACCACAAAGGCATGTTCCATGGAATGCATATGAAACTACAGATCTGTATTGTTAATAGCCTTTGAGTTTTAATGTTCACAAAGTCCATAATTCTCAAAATCTGTGATTTTCGATAAAAAATGAAGTTTTTTCCAAAAATATTAATCAGATTTGCACGAAATTTTAATATGCAAATCAGGACATGCTACTTAGCAGCTGAACAAAGTTTCAGAACTGTATTGTTAACAGTTTGTGAGTTTTAGTGTTCACAAAGTCCAATTCTCAAAATCTGTGATTTTCGATAAAAAATGAAGTTTTTTCCAAAAATATTAAACAGATTTGCACGAAATTTTAATATGCACATCATGACATGCTACTTAGCAGCTGTGCAAAGTTTCAGAACTGTATTGTTAACATTTTTGAGTTTTAGTGTTCACAAAGTCCAATTCTCAAAATCTGTGATTTTCGATAAAAAATGAAGATTTTTTCCAAAAATATTAATAAGATTTGCACGAAATTTTAATATGCAAATCAGAACATGCTACTTAGCAGCTGAACAAAGTTTTAGAACTGTTTCGTTAACAGTTTTTGAGTTTTAGTGTTCACAAAGTCCAATTCTCAAAATCTGTGATTTTGGTTAAAAAATGAAGTTTTTTCCAAAAATATTAATCAGATTTGCACGAAATTTTAATATGCACATCATGACATGCTACTTAGCAGCTGTGCAAAGTTTCAGAACTGTATTGTTAACAGTTTTTGAGTTTTAGTGTTCACAAAGTCCAATTCTCAAAATCTGTGATTTTCGATAAAAAATGAAGATGTTTTACAAAAATTTTAATCAGATTTGCACAAAATTTTAATATGCACATCATGACATGCTACTTAGCAGCTGTGCAAAGTTTCAGAACTGTGGTTTTAATAGTTTTTGAGTTTTAGTGTTCACAAGAATTGTTGACGGACGGACAGACAGACAGACGGACGGACGGACGGACGGACAGACGGACAAAGTGAAAACTATAGGGCGTCCGCATCTTTGATGCGGGGCCCTAATAATTTTTTTTCTTTTTATTAACCAGGTGTGTTTTTAGAATGATATGCTATTGCAAGCATTTGATCTCCTTACCAGCTACAACTTTATGTAGTACAGCTATCTCTTCCTTGAGATGTCTGGATTCCGATTCGGCTGCCCCTGAGGCAGCAGCACCACTAGCTTCTGATGTCAATCTCTGTACTGTTACTGTAGACTCTGTAAACAAAGAATAGGAAATCCTACAATATGGGACCTAATATTGATGCTAAATACCACATATCAGCTTTTTGTAGTTGTTGAATAACTGATTAATGTTTCATTAATGTGATTGATACTGAATCTTGTCACATTCTTGTGTATTGTTTTTTTTAGTCTTAGGCCAATGCAAGACAACCAGCAGTGACCTCTAATCATGTTGAAGACTGCTAGTTGTTTCCATTGTGATTTTTCAAATAGTGGTTTGTTTATGTTCATTGTGTTGCATATACTTATTCAACATCTCATTATTGTCTATTCAGAATCTGTTTTAAATTTCATTCAAAGTTTCATGTAGGACATTTTTATTTCAACTAAAGATGACAGTTGTGAATTTTTGTGAATTCCTATTTGATGGACATAATCTAGATCATGAAATTGAAGAGCTTAAAAAATAAATGTGAAATAAGATATATCAATGTCTGTTCTTTAGTTGTGAAGGAAATAAGTTGAATGTGGATCTCAAAATGAGGTGTCATTTCAGGTCCCTTTCTAAAATTTTAGAAAATATCAAGAACAGTATATGTTTTATAAGTTATAAGTTGTAGAATATAATAAATATTTACCTATATTGCATGACAAACTTGCAGATTGAACTGTGTTCTACACATTTTAAAAATTTGAAAAACTACTAACCTTGAAACTTCCTTTTCAGTTCTTTATTTTCTTTTTCTAAATTCTTTATTCTTCTTTCGAAAGCCTCTACTGCTAATGACTCTAATTGAGAGGTATCAATTTCTGCTGATTCTTGTAAATTACCAAGATCAGAAATTTGACTGCAATTGAGTTAAAATAAAAGAGTGAAAATATGAATTGTTATTTATATCTTCAGTTTGAGATTGTTTAATATTTTGCAATCAGACTTTATTTAAGGTGAAAAAGAGTAATAAGAGATACATACACATATGATCATGTTGTTATTCTTTTTTCCTTTTAATAAAACATCTATTTAAATCTCACCTATTGGAAGAAAATGTGAAGCCTACAAATGGTAAATGGTGGCCAGTGAAAGCAGCATTAGTTGATGGTGGAATAGAATCCTACAATGTAAATACACAATTAATTAATATCATTAAAACATAGAAAATTTACCACAATGTTGAACATATTGGCTTATGGAACAAAATTAATATAAATATTGAAAGACAGTTTTATTGTCTTGTAAAGTTTTTGTACTTTTTTTATATAAGTATGCTAATGCAAATCAAGACATGGTAAATATGAGCTCTCCCAAATATTAACTGATATTATTTTTCTGGTTCAACATAAAAATTAATGTTTAAAACTTTTTCAATGCAGCCATCAATAAATCAAAGACTTATCCTTTTTCTCTTCATGATGAATGACTTACTGTGTGTGAAAAATCTGAGTCATCAACGTCAAAGTTGGAAGTATCAGTTGGACTGCTAACTTCAGGTGTAAAAGGGGCATTCACTAAAAAAAAACCATATATTATTTCAAAAGCATGTTACGTGCTATTTATGCTAGGACAGTATGTTTCATCCATAAAAAAAGCATGAACCAAACATGTAACTTATAGCAATAATTTTACATAAAGATATAAATACCCAATTCATCTTAAATACCAAATTCATGCATGTACATTTCTTTCTATCAACATTTTTTTTCATAAAAATCTTCAAATCTCTAAAATCAAATAAAGAACACTTTCAATAGTCTGTGAAATAAGCACTGGTCTGCTTGCCCCTGGCAAGTAACAATTTTTTCAAGCAAGTGAAATTTGTATTAGATAAATAGAACAAAAACTGCAAATCAAGGATTTTGGCAAGTGAATCTCAAATCTTAATTTCCTAGGCTGGTTTAACATTTATTAAAGGATGATCACTGGTCATTTTTTTTTTATTTCTGCGAGATTTTCTGAATCCTCTTGATTTTACCACTAAAATTGAGATATTTTTGCCCAGTAACCCCTTATTTTCTTTTTATTATCAGGTTTATTTGGTGATTAGGGTTTTTTTTTCAAAGTTTTAAAAAATTATTGTTATTTCTGCATAGGTTTTAAAACTTAAACAAGTCTAATGCTAAACTATGAAAAAGTCAGAGAGAGCCTTTGAACCTATGAATTTTTTAAGCTTACCTATGGTCTATCCATCAAAAAGATAAATTCAGATAACTTTTTATTTTCAAACTGACAAGCGAACATACTTTAGGAGAATGATTCTAAGTTTTCTTACTTTCTCTTATATTGGCCCAGTCTATGCCAGAAAACCAAGGATGCTGTTTGAATTCCTCCAGTCCACTTCTTCCAAACCTCTTTTCAGAGCTACAGATCAGTTTCTGGATCAAATCTTTTGCTTCATCGCTGATTTCAATATCAGTTGGAAATTCAAAACGAGACTGAAAATAAATCATTTTCTGAAAGTTATAGTTTTAACTTTACTCCATAAAACAAATTGATACAAGGATTTTTTTTACATCTGATATCAACATCTAGAAATATTATAGTTGGTAATACCAAAAACTTTCTGATGTAAATCAATATCCATGCAAATTTTATTCCAACAAAAATCTATCCATGTTAAAACAAATATCTTTCAAATACCATTTTTTCTCAATTACCTGATGATTCATAATTTTTCCATAAGTTTCTACCAAAGATTCTGCATAAAATGGTGTCTCTCCTATCAACATTTCAAATATACAAACACCAAGAGACCACCAATCACATTCAGGACCATATCGACCATGACCATCTTCCATTGCCTGAAATTGAAATCAGTATAAATACCTAAAATTAATTGCAAACTACAAAAGAGTTCTTCTGGTACAAATGTATTATTTTTCATAAGAAACAGGTAAATTGAGGTAAAGAATATTTGGACAAAAATCATCTATAAATAACATGTGCAAAATCATTTTTGTTTGTAACTCAACTGTTCTTTTTGAGAGAGGATAAATAAGCACAACATACTTATCATTTTTCCTTGCTTTCCTGTCTTTCTTTTTAATCTGTATTCACCATTTTTGATAGATTAAATTATTTGAGAATGATAATAACACTTCAAAGGATGGCTTTAATACGTAGTCCATAAAATCTATCTTACCCTCAAAATCTCAGGAGAAATGTAATCTGGTGTTCCTACAGCCCTTGAAGACCTCACCTGAAATTTCAATGTAACAGACATGAACTAGCATTTTACTACAATTATGTAAAGAAACAGACAATTTTCATAAAAGAAATCTTAAATATATAAAACAAACATGTTTCACCTGCAATTTAAACATTTTCTTTGCAATTTTTTCTGTCAAACAATCAGGATTGATTGTTTTTTTTGGGGGCAAGTTAATGATTTTAAAACAATCTAATGCTGAATACAAATGCAACAACAGTTTTAATAATACATACTGTTCCATCCTCTTGGAGTTTTAAACAGGAACCAAAATCAGCTAGCACTATATGTCCTGATAGGTCTATCAAGACATTATCAGGCTTAATGTCTCTATGTACATATCCTAATTTATGTAAGGAACTAATAGCAAGAACCATCTCTGCTATGTAGAACTTAGCGAGTTCTTCTGGAAGACCTTCTTCAAACTTGGTTAATAGAGTCAGTAAATCTCCTCCACAGTAATAGTCCATAACCAAATACTGAAAAAATAAATAAATAGTATGCAATGAAATTTGAAAGAAATAAACACAATATGCTATCTTAAGTTAAAATCTGGGACGAAAAGACTTTCAACATTTTTCTTATATTTGTTGCAAACAGCTATTTATGGCATCAAGCTTTTTCGGTGATGCGTCAATAATGACTATAAAATAGTGAGTTAGGGAGCGTGGAGGTTTTACATCCTTTTCAACACACATGTTGCAGTTTAAACATGAAAAAAAACAGGAGTACATGGTGGAAACCATCGTTCTTAGACAGGTACAACTAGATTACTGACAAAGTCAGAAAGGGCCCCGCGGCAAAAAATCTAAGTGTTTTCAAAATTATATTAGCTATGATTATAACCACTAAGGCATGATCCATGGAATGTGTATAAAACTTCAGAGCTGTATTGTTAATAGCCTTTAAGTTTTATTGTTCAAAAATTCCAATTCTCAAAATCTGTGACTTTTTTCCAAAAATATTAAACAGATATGCACAAAATTTTAATATGCAAATCATGACATTCTACTTAGCAGCTGTGCAAAGTTTCAGAACTGTACTGTTAACAGTTGTTGAGTTTAGTGTTCACAAAGTCCAATTCTCAAAATCAGTGATTTTCGATAAAAAATGAAGTTTTTTCCAAAAATATTCAACAGATTAGCACAAAATTTTAATATACACATCATGACATGCTACTTAGCAGCTGTACAAAGTTTCAGAACTGTATTGTTAACAGTTTTTGAGTTTTAGTGTTCACAAAGTCCAATTCTCAAAATCTGTGATTTTCGATAAAAAATGAAGTTTTTTCTAAAATATTTAACTGATTTGCACGAAATTTTAATATGCAAATCATGACATGCTACTTAGCAGCTGTACAAATTTTCAGAACTGTATTGTTAACAGTTTTTGAGTTTTAGTGTTCACAAAGGCCATTTCTCAAAATCTGTGATTTTCGATAAAAAATGAATTTTTTTTACCAAAATATTTCACATTTTTCCATGAAATTTTAATATGCAAATTATGACATGCTACTTAGTAGCTGTACAAAATTTCAGAAATGTGGTGTTAATAGTTTTTGAGTTTTAGTGTTCACAAGAATTGTTGACAGACGGACAAAGTGAAAACTATAGGGCGTCTGCATCTTCGATGCGAGGCCCTAATAACTGCCTAACCTAATTACATACTATAAAAAAAGAAGTGCTTCTTTGGATTTTTAAAGCTTTATTAGAGCCTTACTTACCAAAAAGTTTTCATCTTGAAATGCATAGTGAAGATTTGTTATCCACCGCCTGTCACCTTTTACCAAAACATCCCTTTCTTCTTTAAAACAAGCAGTCTGAAAAGTTATAACATGTAATGAATTCAATATTATATTATAGAATATCAGTTCTTTTGAATACAGAAGATCAAGGGATCTTTTATAGATAACCTTCTTCATGACAGCGCTTCTAACCATATTTTGGGTTTTACTGGACAAATCAATTAAACTGATATTCACAATAATTCTTTTTTTATGACATTTTCATTTGATGACCTTCAGCAGTGGTGACTTTAAAATGATGACTAGTAATGCATGAACACTTTTGCATGTATCTATTTCTATTATATCTGTTATTAATATTATTCAACAGCACACATGAACAAGTGTAATTGTTAGCTGCTGTTAACACAGAATACCCTTAATTTTCTAAAATGATGTACTTTGACCAGTGTTAAAATAATTTGCATAACATTTACAAATGTTTTACCCCTATAATGACAGGTATTTGTGACTTTGTAAATACAAAAATCTAATAAATATTCATGTAATTTTATTATGAAATTTAAAGAAATAAATAGAAAAGTTCAAAATTTATAGGTTCTTGCAATTGTTCTTGGAAAAGACATAGAACAACAAAACAAGCTAAAAGACCCTAAAAATCCACCAACCAGCGAAAAATCAAAGAACATCTGTAAACACATATTTCTTCCTTCAAACGTTAGATTTTCATGGACATAACTTTAGGTAGCTTCATTCTGAACAACCAAAATTATTAACTACATTGCATTTTGTATGGCAACTTTAACAATATTACATTATAAAAGTTTACAAATAATAATGTTCAAATCAAAAATAAAATAATCAAACATATTGGTTGATAGAACCCAGTTACTCCAAATTATAGTTAACCAAACCAACCATATCATGTAACAAGGTTTTTAAATCAAGATGAAAATATAATATTTTTTTTAAAATGTGCATTTAACCTACACTTTTCACATCTGAGCAATTCTTTATAACATCTTGCACATATTTACATCCATGCACAGTACAAATTAATTATCAAGGATGAACTGCACATAAATTTCTGCAATTATTTTAATCTAATTACAGAAAAGTCTTATGCAGTGACTAATAACAAATGAAATACAATCTGCACTTGTACATAAAACAGTTACCTGTACACACATGGTCTTATCTTCAGATTTTATTATTAATTGCTAAACGATAGAAAATGCAACAGGTGTTGGGATCAGAGTTCATAATAAAACATTTTCATTCTGTTTATATGGTAAAGGAACCATTATAAATCTTATAAATTTTCAGCAATTCCTAGCAATGAAACATGACTGTAAACAAATTCTAACATGAAAATTCTTTTCTTGATAAATAATTCTGTATTAAAGAAAGATTACTGTAAATATTAACCATGATCAACTATAAATTACCTCAGCTCTCTTTAACATTTCCCATTTGTTCAAGATTTTCATTGCATATACTCTGTCAGTGTTTTTTAATTTGACAACTGCAACCTACAAATAGACAAGGCAAACCGGTACATGCATAATTCATCATACTATCATGAATATTGATTTAACGTTAGCCTTTTCTTAGCTCTAATACAATATATCAATGGTACCATCTCAATAACATAGCATTGAGTTAAGAAAATTTGTAAATTAAGTTTTAATAAACAATAACAAAACTTTTACGGGCCTGATGGATCAATGACAAAAATTTTCAAACTGTTGATTTATTTATTTTCATGGGTACCAATATTTGTGGGTTGATGAAGAAGGATGATCAGTTTGCTGATTCTTAAATTCATGGTTCTGAAGAAGGCAGCATATGGATCAATGTTAAATTTCCTTTTAGTGGGATATCAAATTTTGTGTGTCAAGGCCACCCACGAAAACCACTAAAAATTATACCCCATGAATAATAATGCATCCACAGTATATGATTTAAGAACAATATATACATGTATAATCCTAACAATTTATAAATGAACTGGATAACTAGTGGAAAACTGAATAAAGAAAGAATGTGTCCATGGGACATGGATGCCCCCGCTGGCCCCAAACAGGAAGTAGATGTCCGACAGGTCTGAAAGTGGCTTAGGACATCAGATTATCATAATGAACCATTCTACCAAGTTTCAATTCATTCTCCTTTACGGTTTCTGAGAAAAGGACTTTAAGGTTGACAGAAATTTTCATGCAAATTTTTCATGTCAACCAAGTCCCAAACAGGAAGTAGAAGTCTGACAGGTCTGAAAGTCATTAGGACGTACAGTATGTCATAATGAACAATCCTACCAAGTTTCAAATATATCTCATGTATAGTTTATGAGAAAAGCTTGACTGAAACTTGTACGAACGTATGGCCTATGGGCAGGACAGACAGAAAGACACGAGTAAAACTTAATGTTGTGGCGGGGTCATAAAAAAAAATCATTCTCTCCCTGTTACATATACATGTAAAGCAAGTATTTTGTAAAAAAAATAATTGCAATAGTTTGCTACAATGTATATTGGTTCAAGTATTAAGAACAATGCTGAAGTCTTGCTTTGAGCATACAAACTAAATAAGTAAGCACATGTATATGTAATAGATGCATACCTCTCCAAATGAACCTCTTCCAATAATTCGGATAGTTTCAAAGTCATCTCTATGAAGTCTATACTCTTTCACTCTGTTTACAATTGGTTTGGCTAAAACAGATAAACACAAATTTAATGAAAAAGCATGAGTAACCTTGAAAACAGTTTCATGTACAACATTGAAAATGGTTTAATACAGGGTTTTTTCCAGGATTTTGAGGGCTTTAGTCACTTTAGCGGTCGACCAAAATGTGCGACCTAATAATCCATAACCATGTTTGCTTCTAGCGGTCTGGTCGAAGCAAAAATACCAATACTTGAATTTCTATATGTGCAGGTTATAGCTATGTATATTATAATTTCAGTACCATGGACAGGACACAGATTACAACAGTTATTGTCATGTTCAATAAAATATATCTAAACATTTGTTGAATTGATTTTTCCCTTTTCAATCATACTTAATGTACTGCAGATTCTTTGCCTTTAATATTTTAGGCATAATAAAATGATAACACCCCCACCACCCTTTTTTACAAATTAAGGGAAAATATGTATTGCTCATCAAGTTTAACATGCTCATAGAAAGCTATAAGCACACATAAAGCCTCTCTTTTTTCTCATTTGAAGAAGAAGTTTTGTTTTTGTTTTACCATTTTCATAATGGTAATGATAAGTGACTGGTGGTCCCTAAAAGGAGGAATATACAGACAACAAAACAGAACATCCTTCATGTCCTATAAAGGAGCTCTACAAATTTAGTTTAGTGTTAAGGTGGCTCGAGGTTATTAAACAAAACAAAACAATTTCTTAACTCAAAATCATTGGAACCTCCGCTGAAATGGAGGTGCTCCTATCTAAGGAGGGTAATTAAAGGAAGGAGAAGGAGATCGTAAAAATGTAAACAAAGTTCTTTTCATCTGCATGAAAAAGGATGTTTTTGGATTACAGGATGTTCTTAATAAAATAGTTTCATGAAGGTAAATCCTTTCATCTATATTTACTTCTAAGTTTTGTGATATTTACACAAGAATTATCATTTTGTCAACATGGTCAGAGCACGTGGGTTGACAAACAAATCAATATTTTTCAGCTGATATAAAAATAAACTTTCTCCTGATTGGTCAAGTATATTCATTCATGATTGATTTCGAAATCAATCAGCGATGGTCAAGCACCTGTTAATTATTATTCATTTAAACCAATTAACAGTTAATTAACTGTAAAAACATATCCGCCTTCGGGTGTTTATGCAGACAGCTTGGGTCATAAATCAACAGGGCTTCATAGTAAAATCTGTTGTCAATTTGAATTACACGAAAATGACGAAAGATTTAACTGATTATCGTAAAAAAGGACGAAAATTATCTACATTTTTGAAAATTAAAGTGGCGAAATTGGTTTGAAAAATTTTCGTCAAATAAAAATATCTTTTCGCCAATGACGAAAGTGACGAGCGCTAGAAAAATCACTGTTTAATATTCATGATTGCTCACAAGCAGCCACTAACTGATGCTGTAGAGCTCCAAATTTTATTTTCATCAGGGTTACAAAAGGCTTCAAATTTCTGTAAACTCAGCTCTAGAGTGAAATGAAAAGTAGGAGTCACTGCTACTTAAATCCAGGAAAGCTGAAATGGTGCACAGCACAAATATCCAAAGCTTCATAATGGCACTCTTAATACACATTGGTCCACTATTGTCAACAGACAGGCTTTCCCTACTATAGACCTATCAAACAATCACCCCCAGACATGGGCCAGTGGCTACCTTAATCAACCATCTAGGGTACACACCTGGGTTGCTCCACGTTGAGCACTTACCTGAAGTCAGAATCTCAGACTCTAGACCCTAACCATAAGCTAGGCTATGCTGCAGGCCTTTTTGTCACCTGGGTCAGGCATGGGACATATTTAGTTTAATGTTTCTAATATTAACATGATGAAGGAAATGGATATTTACTTAATTACAATTCATCAATTCAACTGACATGGTCAGGCAAGCCATACATGTATAAGCAATTGTAAATATAAATTTAATCCTTAAGACAAATGGTACTAATTTATAGTGTAAAAATTCATATACAATGTATTCCTGATGCGTAAAATATTTTCAGAAAGAAAAAAAAACACAAACTTCAACCTGATTAAAAGGATATATATATCTACTGAATAGATTCTACATGTACAAAATGTATTCGAGCTTCAAGAGGCTGAAAATGTACATGTATGTCCCTCCCAGAGGCAAGGTCTTATAACCAAAGCTAGGGATGAAACCAGTGTTCTCCCAAGAAATTTCTATAAATAGCATCCTCATTCCTAATATTTGCAATTTTCAAAATAGCATCTTTTGATTTGAAATTATATCATCACATTCCCTATTGAACACATAAAAGATGACTTAAGAATGCATTACATTAGCACCAGATACATGTACATGTAGCATTACATTGCCAGGATGCTATAAAGGTCTGAAGAGAACACTGGAAACAATATACCCATCAATACAATTATGTTTAAATATCAATTGATTGTTGTTACTTTTTTGAAGTACATATGTAAACTGTCCTGCTTTATGCTTATTTTCCATTAGTTTCTCTGGAAAGCAAAGACTGAACATAACGTTTGTTTATTATTATCACATGTATCATTGGAGCTCAGTTTTTAAACCATGGCTTAGACTATTTGTATTGTAATCTCTGCAAAAGAATGGAAAAGAAAAGGCTAAAATATTGACAATCTGAATCAGTCCCAAATTGGTATCGAATTAAATATTGACATTTGGTACTTCAACAAAACAGCATAGATTTAGGTTCATCTGAGTATTGTTTCACCACTAACATATGAAAAGACATAGTGTTGATGAGCAAAATCTTGAAATGTGTAACCAGTACCCTTGATAATGTATATTGTAACTCTTTGAATTTGAGTGAGATTTCATTGAAGAAGATTCAATATTTTTTTCAACAAAAACTTACCGAATTCCACAAACTCTGAAATATTCTTCTCCCGTCTCAGGGTTGTATTGCAGCATTCATCATACAACACAATTAATACATCTAGCAGCGCTTCTATGCTTAAGGCCTGGCCATTGCTTTTCTGAAGGTCTGACACATACAAGTGTGTCAGCTTCTTTAATCTCTCCTCAGCAGACATATCCAAGAATGAATCAGTTATCCCACAAGATAATTGTTATTTAACATCAAATATCACCCAGGACATGGTGTATGCTTCATTGTGAATAAACAGACTTATATAGATGAGAAAATATGCTATTACTTGTCTTAAACTAATGAAGAATGTCTATGTTATTGAAAAATGTCAACTTCCGTGCTTTCATTATTTTAACTGTGGGACTGAATTTGGCGAATCGATCGGGATGAAGGACATAATAAATAATGTCTATTTGATAAAACAAAAAGTATGAAACTGTTTTAAAGGAGTGCACTTATCGGAAATGGGGGATCTTGTTGTTAACACCCTTTGCATTCCAGTTTACACTTCGATAGACGTCAAAAATGGCCGACAATGGCAAAGGAAGTCTGACTACGCAGGCGTGAACCTGACGTCACAATGTTTATAAATTCGAGCACCTGTCCCCTGGCCATGTGCATGTGTTGACAGTTCTGCAAATTGACCAGTAAAATACATTGCATGATAAAGATATAGTATGTTGTTCATATGATTCCTACCAAAAAACACTGAAATATATGTTTGTAATTGTAAAATATTAAGAATAAGCACCTTTTATTATTTATATTATTTAGGAATTATTCATTGAAGATTACAAAGGTCAATGCAGACTCGGGCAACATTTCAAAACAAATAAATGAATTAATAAACACACAAAAAACAAGGAATCTGTGAGCTGATCACTCAGTTTACCCCACTACCCCTAATGGGGCTCACACAGGGTACCCCCCTCAGATTGCAAAGTCACTTTTAACCCTCTTGGTGCGGGAACTGATCCGAGAAACGTTACAAAAAGTATTGGAAATAAATGTGACATCACTGAAGATTTGTGACGCATTATGGTAATGACGTTACAGTTTTTTCACAAGTGCAAAACAAATATTTTTGATTTTTACAAAACCATAGTCTATGTTAAATGATGCATCATTTTGCTTAAACAAATAAGTGGTTTGAGCAAATACTTTGACGAAATCACAACTTTTATGTTTTGAAAAGGAGACATTTATGTCCTTCCCGCAGAAAACCGATAAGGACATATATGTCCCTCCCGCACTTGCACAGATGAGCTAGGACATATCCAAATTTATTAAATATTGATAAAGAACATTTATTTATATGGATTATGAATAAAGAAAACTGCTATTTTTTATCTTTACTATGTGACTACATTGAGGAGGCTTTAAAACTTAGAAAAACTTAACCATTATAAAGTATTACTATTATCTCCCTTTGACCACTGACCTTTTCCTTAATTACTGTACCATTGAAATATATTTGTTACACTTAATTATTCTGTAATGTTTTGTCATATATGTAATTTTATGTTATGCCCTTAATGGGCCCTTTAATTTGGTAATAAAAAACATTCTATTCTATTCTATTCTATTTGTCCCTGCCGCACCAAGACTGAAGAGGGTTAAAAGGCATATTTGGCGGATGTCGCAGGTCGTTTTTTGGCATAGGTCGATTTTATGAAGTGTAGGTCGGAAGTCGCCCTTAAAAAGCCCTCAGGTCACAGTTTATTTTTAACCCTGCGGGAGCCACCCTAATGAGTTCCTAATACATGTAGGCAAAGTTGGCATACAGGAAGTAGATATTTGATCCACAGGGGCTTGAATTCTGGTCATTTTAAAATATCTTTTTTTTTTTTTTAGTTGATATAAATGACCAGCATTCAAGTTACTGTGATCTGACAGACCTATGCCGGGGCAGATCTAGAGTTACTCTAAGAGGAGGTGTAATTGCTTAAAAGGTCAAATTTTTGATGAAAATTTAACATAAATTGGTCAATTTCATACAAAAAATTTTTTTCTATAAGGCCAATATAAAAGATCAATATCCTAGTCAATTCTCATCCCTTCCCATCCCATTTTCTCGGCCCTTCTGAAAGATTTATTTAGATTTTTTGGCAAAGTATGTCAGTTTTAGAACTTTTTCTTTAAAATGGCAGCATATTTTATCAAAATGGATAATAGATTATAATTGCTTGTCTGCCCCATAATTAATTTCATGAAATTTGGATGAGAATTAATCTACAATTATTTGAGGAGGGGGTTCACAACCCCTTCAAGGATGTAATTTTGGTATACTCTTGATAAAGGATCTCAGTCATATATCAAATATGAGTAGTTGACAGGTGGTTACAATTGATGGGTAATGTTGAAAATTGACTAAGTTGTTAAACAGGAAGTAGATATCCGATGGACCTAATTTCTGGTATTCACATGTCAATCATGATAAAAGAGTGTCTAAATTCATACTGAAGTGATACAAAATATCAAGTTCCTGTGATGAATAATTTTCTAGAAAGCTGTAATAGATTTTAAACAATTGACCATTTATGTTAAAAATTGCCTAGATCTGTAAACAGAAGTAGATATTGGACTGATCTAATTTCGGTACTGATATAAAAGGACACTGATTTCAGGTCAGTGATTTTAAATCCCTGGAAAAATTGTTAAGAAAGTTATGTTGCAGATGGATGGACAAAGGTAAAACCAGTTTACTTCCTATTCTTTAAAGAGGGGTTATAACTATCCAGAACTATTCAGTATTGTATTTAGAAAAAAACTTAAATTCCAAATATTCAAAAACCTATTTTAAATGTTAGAGTTGTCCTATTGATATAAAACTTTGTGGATAAAACTATAATTTTTAGCTGTATAATCTCACCTTCTCCCTAGTGTCTGTATTCTGAAATTGTGATTGCCATTGAACCAAGAAAATTTACAAGACATCTGTTATCTATTTCACACAGGTCCACCAACTTCTCAAAAGCTCTAAGTCAGATCTTGATTTGTTTTGTATTGTCATCCTTTCCGGATTTGACCAACACTAAATCGATTTTTGGCAACGTGACAGGTGTGCTATAGCAAGACTCTTCTGGAGCACCTGAGTTCACTCTCGTTTCGACTTGAGTTCACGTTGCTGAATGCAGTTTTGTTGTTATGTGTGTGAATTTTATTTTGTTATGTGGTTTGTTTTGTTGTGATGATTTTTTGTCTGCCGGTTTTGTCTTTGTCCTGACGGTTTTATGATACTGATTACCCCTTTGGTACACCTTTGCTTTCTTGATCAAATTTAATTCTATGTGTCTTGTGTTATATTCAAGGTCTCGATCGAGCTAGCTCCCAGATCATTTTGTTGGAGTTTAAATGCAGTGATTTGACATGTTGCTAGAAGGAGAATCATTATAAAATTAAAATGTTGTTGAATTATTCTGCCAAAAAAACCCATAAAAATATAATACTTTGAATACAGTCGAAACCACTGTATTACATTTACACACAAACTATTAGCTTTTAATGTAACTATTAGGGGACAACTCATTTATGACATCGCAGCAAACATCAAAGACGGATCAAAAAATTTTCAAACAGGAAAGGGTGCACTGGTTATAAATCTGCCTTTGAACATTATGCAATTTCAACAAAAATGTGATTAGACATGATCACCAGTGTCACATTTGCGTGTTTCATGAATACCCTGGTACAAATGTATATAATACATCTACAATGTAATTTATTAATGGAATGCTGAATCGGCACACAAGTAAACAGTAAGTTTTACTTATTTGATTCTACATGTTTATAGGATATTTATTTTTATTGTAGAATGAAGCAACTTATAAAAGGAAATGAAAAATAATCCCAAACCAGATCTTCAGAAAAAAGTGAAAAGTTTGAAAATAGCTCTTGCAATTGAAGTTGCTTGTCTTGGTGGACTTTACTATTATTTCAGGGCACTAAGAAATTCACAAGGTATGTTTTTGATAGAAATATTAAAGCCAATATAAAAAATGTCCTAGATTCTCATCCCTCCTGCCCCATTTTTTTTTAATCTTCATTCTTTGGTAAATTATGTTAATTATTTGTCAGTTATTTTTAAAATAGCATATTATACCAAAATGGAAAAAAAAAATAAAGCATCAAATTAGCCCGCCCGCCCGCCTGCCCCATATTTTCAAAAAATTTGGATGAGAATCTAGAAATTATATTATCATGGCCTAATGGTATGCATTTTAGCATTATTATTTTCTCCATTCTTGATTAAATTTGGAACTGTTGTATAGTAATGTCAAATATAAAGACTTTCTTACAAGTCAAGCTGAAATGTTCCTACATATCGACAGAGCAAAGCTAATTGCTTCTCAACAAGTCATAAAAGAGCATCATGAAAAAACAATTAATAAAACATGTACAAAACACAAGTGAATATCCTCTGTATTACCTACATTGTAAGTTTGAAAATGCTTTATACAAAAAGTGATGCTGTACAAAATTTCTAGGAAAATGCTGCTGTTGTGAGTTTTGATATTACTGGGCAAACAAACTGTCCTAAGGCCATGCAAAATTTTACCTGTTTTAGTAAATAGCTGTAAGTTAAAGACAATTGATTTTTGATATGACATTTTTTTTTTATATTCTTGAATAGAAGGTTGTTTTTTTTTTAATATTTAATTTAGTTATATATAACACTGTTTTATTCTAGATAAAAGATGGCAATATCACCAGGACTTCCCTCAAATATTAGAAGGTAATGGCAAAAATTAAGGTGTTTTTTTTTTTTAATTTGGAGACTAATGTGGAAAAACCCCAGAAAGTTGACAAATCTGCTCTAGTTTTTTTAGCTCACCTGGACCAAAGGTGTCTGTCGTCGTCTGTTAACAATTTTCAAAAATCTGCTCCTCTGAAACTACTGAACAGAATTTAATAACTGGGTATGAATGATCCTAATGGTGTCCTGCACCAAACTTGTGTTTTGATTTTTGATCCGCCAAAAAACATGGCCACCATTACTAAAAATAGACCAGGGGGGTCAGACTACTGATTTTGGCTTGAAAATCAAAAAGTGTAAGAGATACATGAAATCTAATGCCACCCAATTGTTTCAGCATCAAAAGTTCTACAAAAGTCTATATTTGGTCGAAGTTGTCAGATGATCCCTTATAGGGGTTACAGCCCTTTAAAGGTGAAAAATAGCATTTTTTCATGTTTTTAGCTCACCTGACCCGAAGGGCCAGGTGAGCTATTGTCATCACTTGGCATCAGTCGTCCGTAAACTTTTTAAAACGTTAACTCCTCTGACACCATAAGTCCAATTGCAACCAAACTTGGTATGGTTGTTCATTGGCATTCGGTGCTTAGAACTGATGTGGGGATTTTCGATTCGTCATAAAACATGGCCGCCATGGCTAAAAATAGAACATAGGGGTAAAATGTATTTTTTTGCAAATAACTCAAAAACGGCTACAGATATCAAAATTCTGGCAAAGGGTAAAAGTGATCAGCACCACAAGATCTACCTACCCTGAAATTTTGAAGAAAATCCAACGACCCATGAAGGACTTATTGCCCTTTTTAGCTCACATGACCCGAAGGGTCATGTGAGCTATTGTCATCACTTGGCGTCCGTCGTCCGTCCGTCGTCCGTCCGTCGTCCGTCGTCCGTCGTCCGTAAACTTTTTAAAACATTAACTCCTCTGACACCATAAGTCCAATTGCAACCAAACTTGGTATAGTTGTTCATTAGCATTCGGTGCTTAGAACTGATGTGGGGATTTTTGATTCGTCGTAAAACATGGCCGCCGTGGCTAAAAATAGAACATAGGGGTAAAATGCAGTTTTTTGCAAATAACTCAAAAACGGCTACAGATATCAA
Source organism: Arcuatula senhousia (assembly GCA_963971305.1). NCBI lineage: Eukaryota > Metazoa > Mollusca > Bivalvia > Mytilida > Mytilidae > Arcuatula > Arcuatula senhousia. The sequence goes on from OZ020304.1 coordinate 57,500,647, forward strand.
AATTCTGGCCTAGGGTAAAAGTGATCAGCACCTCAAGATCTACCTACCCTGAAATTTTGAAGAAAATCCAACAACCCATGTAGGAGTTATTGCCCTTTTTGTGGATTTTTTGCAAATTTTGCACCTGTTTAGCTCAATATCATGAAAACTATACAAGATATTTGAGAAAATTAAATTGCATATTGTTGAGCACATCAAGATCTACAAAATATGTAATAGGGTCAACGTTGTAGAACCTTTCCTTTTAGGAGTTATTGCCCTTAGAACGTCAAAATTGAGCATTTTAACTGCATTTCCTCATTACATTAAAAACGTTAACTCCTCTGACACTTCAAGTCCAATTGGAACCAAACTTGGTATAGTTGTTTATTAGCATTAGGTGTATAGAACTGATGTGGGGATTTTTGATTGGTCGTAAAACATGGCCGCTGTGGCTAAAAATAGAACATAGGGGTAAATGGCAGTTTTTTGCAAATAACTCAAAAACGGTGACCGATTTTAAAATTTTTATTGGGAACAAAAGTGATCAGCACCTCAAGGTCTACCTACCCTGAAATTTTGAAGAAAATCCAACTACCCATGTTGGAGTTATTGCCCTTTTTGTGGATTTTTTGCAAATTTTGCACCTGTTTAGCTCAATATCTTCAAAATTATACAAGATATTTGAGAAAATTAAATTGCATATTGTTGAGCACATCAAGATCTACAAAATATGTAATAGGGTCAACGTTGTAGAATCTTTCCTTTTAGGAGTTATTGCCCTTAGAACGTCAAAATTGAGCATTTTAACTGCATTTCCTCATTACATTAAAAACGTTAACTCCTCTGACACTTCAAGTCCAATTGGAACCAAACTTGGTATAGTTGTTTATTAGCATTAGGTGTATAGAACTGATGTGGGGATTTTTGATTGGTCGTAAAACATGGCCGCTGTGGCTAAAAATAGAACATAGGGGTAAAATGCAGTTTTTTGCAAATAACTCAAAAACGGCTACAGATATCAAAATTCTGGCCTAGGGTAAAAGTGATCAGCACCTCAAGATCTACCTACCCTGAAATTTTGAAGAAAATCCAACAACCCATGTAGGAGTTATTGCCCTTTTTGTGGATTTTTTGCAAATTTTGCACCTGTTTAGCTCAATATCATGAAAACTATACAAGATATTTGAGAAAATTAAATTGCATATTGTTGAGCACATCAAGATCTACAAAATATGTAATAGGGTCAACGTTGTAGAACCTTTCCTTTTAGGAGTTATTGCCCTTAGAACGTCAAAATTGAGCATTTTAACTGCATTTCCTCATTACATTAAAAACGTTAACTCCTCTGACACTTCAAGTCCAATTGGAACCAAACTTGGTATAGTTGTTTATTAGCATTAGGTGTATAGAACTGATGTGGGGATTTTTGATTGGTCGTAAAACATGGCCGCTGTGGCTAAAAATAGAACATAGGGGTAAATGGCAGTTTTTTGCAAATAACTCAAAAACGGTGACCGATTTTAAAATTTTTATTGGGAACAAAAGTGATCAGCACCTCAAGGTCTACCTACCCTGAAATTTTGAAGAAAATCCAACTACCCATGTTGGAGTTATTGCCCTTTTTGTGGATTTTTTGCAAATTTTGCACCTGTTTAGCTCAATATCTTCAAAATTATACAAGATATTTGAGAAAATTAAATTGCATATTGTTGAGCACATCAAGATCTACAAAATATGTAATAGGGTCAACGTTGTAGAATCTTTCCTTTTAGGAGTTATTGCCCTTAGAACGTCAAAATTGAGCATTTTAACTGCATTTCCTCATTACATTAAAAACGTTAACTCCTCTGACACTTCAAGTCCAATTGGAACCAAACTTGGTATAGTTGTTTATTAGCATTAGGTGTATAGAACTGATGTGGGGATTTTTGATTGGTCGTAAAACATGGCCGCTGTGGCTAAAAATAGAACATAGGGGTAAATGGCAGTTTTTTGCAAATAACTCAAAAACGGTGACAGATTTTAAAATTTTTATTGGGAACAAAAGTGATCAGCACCTCAAGGTCTACCTACCCTGAAATTTTGAAGAAAATCCAACAACCCATGTTGGAGTTATTGCCCTTTTTGTGGATTTTTTGCAAATTTTGCACCTGTTTAGCTCAATATCTTCAAAATTATACAAGATATTTGAGAAAATTAAATTGCATATTGTTGAGCACATCAAGATCTACAAAATATGTAGTAGTGTCAACGTTGTAAAACCTTTCCTTTTAGGAGTTATTGCCCTTAGAACGTCAAAATTGAGCATTTTAACAGCATTTCCTCATTACATTGAAAAGGTTAACTCCTCTGACACTTTAAGTCCAATTGGAACCAAACTTGGTATAGTTGTTTATCAGCATTAGGTGTATAGAACCGATGTGGGGATTTTTGATTGGTCGTAAAACATGGCCACTGTGGCTAAAAATAGAACATAGGGGTAAATGGCAGTTTTTTGCAAATAACTCAAAAACGATGACAGATTTTAAAATTTTTATTGGGAACAAAAGTGATCAGTACCTCAAGATCCACCATATTGTCAGATGGTCCCCTTATTAAACTTATAACCCTCTCAATGTCAAATAGATTTTCCCTAATAGCCTTTACTTCAGGCACATATGTCAGGTGAGCGATTTAGGCTCCTGGGAGCCTCTTGTTGTGGATTTTTTTGCAAATTTTGCACCTGTTTAGCTCAATATCTTGAAAACTATACTAGATATTTGTGAAATTTAAATTGCATTATGTTAAGCACATCAAGATCTACAAAATATGTAACAGGGTCAACGTTGTAGGACCTTTCCTTTTAGGAGTTATTGCCCTTAGAACGTCAAAATTGAGCATTTTAACAGCATTTCCTCATTACATTGAAAAAGTTAACTCCTCTGACACTTTAAGTCCAAATGGAACCAAACTTGGTATAGTTGTTTATTACCTGTCTTAGATTGACATAAAAACAAAGACGTTGTGTAGGTTTGGATCTCTATTACAATACTCAAAGATATTTACAAGAATGAAGACGTCATAAGCACGGCGACGTTACAATGTGAAAACGGCGCTAACGTTAATGTCCTTGTAATGCGTATTCTTGACATCCTCCGGGCGCGGAAAAAATGAAAAACTTAAATCAAAAGTTACAAATGATCGAACATAAATCTAAAGTTATCTTTAAAACGTCCATGGAAAATGAATGAAAATTGATTTTCAAAACTCAATAAAATTTAATGTCCATGATTCGGGTACTTAGCACATTTTTGTCCATTGTTGAATGAGTTCCTTTGCCTTACATTTAGCTCTTCTTGGGGTGGCATAATCGTCGTCTTCATCAGTTGCGTTCACTTCTACCGGATATAGCTTGTTGATGGGTCTTGAAGTCACTCCATAACGTGTACGTAGTACCACTGATCTTACGAGTCCGTCCTGTCCATGTACAAGTTTGTCCACAATTGCTAAGGTCCAGTTCATCCGCGATCCTTCGTCGTGTACTTGAACTATATCACCAACGACGATCCTTTGGGAATTGTTCTTACCACTGAACTTATAATGTTCTCTTAAAGCGGTTAGGTATTCCGTTTTCCATCGATTTCGGAAATGTTGAATGATATCAGATACAAGTTTGGCATGTTTAGTTACTGTTTCATTCGTAGACATTGATCTTTCGCGAAAATCACTTTTTCGGCCATCAAATGGGAGAGTTCGAATTTTCCTTCCATACAATAAGTGGGACGGAGTCAGCGGTTCCTCATCAAGTGGGTCGGAAGAAACATGGGTGAGAGGCCGATCATTCAGTGTACTCTCCACTTCGTTGATAATTGTTCGTAGTGTTTCGAAAGTCACAAAGGCTTTTCCTAAAACCTTACGTAAGCAGTTCTTTGTTAATCCTATTAACCTCTCCCACCAGCCGCCAAACCAGGGAGCTCTTTTCGGAATGAATTTCCACGTAGTTCCGGACAATGATAGTGTTTCTATTACCTTTGAGCCTGCAACAAACGTTGTTGCATTGTCGGAGATCATTACTCGGGGTGTTGACTGGCGACTTGTAAAACGACGGAAAGCTAATAAGAACGAGTCCTGTGATAAATCGGGTACTAGCTCTAAATGTACGGCTCGTGTATTGGCACAGGTGAACAGACATACGTATGCCTTTGATTCCTGATTAGATTTCGATCTTATGTTCATCGCACCACTAAAATCTACTCCTGTTACGGTAAACGGTTGTTCGTCCCGAAGTCTATTTGCTGGTAAAGGTGGTGGATCAGGTAGTTCGTACGGTTTTCCTTGAACTTTTCTGCAAACAACGCAACGGCGGAGTATCGTACGTACACTTTGTCGGATCGCTGGTATCCAGTAAGACTGTCGAAGAGTGGTTACGGTGCTCTCGGCTCCTGAATGCAAGTTCTTTGAATGCGCGTCGGAAATAATTAGATCTGTGAGTTTGTCCTTCGACGGAAGTAATATCGGAAATTTGGTATTCTCAGATATCGGTGCATTGTCGATTCGTCCTCCTCCACATCTAATAAGGTTATTGTCGTCAAGATACAGACGAAGTTGCCTCACTAAGTTATGCTTTGTTGTCCCAGATCTTAAAGTGTTCCATACATCGTCAAATTTTCGAATTTGAGATTCCTTTATCAGAAGGACTGCGGCTTCCTGTATTTCCTCGGCGGTTATGTTTTCTGTGCGTTTTTCGTTTGTTCTGCAGTTTCTAACGAATCTAAATACATACGCACAAACTCGAAGTAGTCTTTTGTATGACGAAAATCTGTCTAAATTGAACAGCTCTGTTTCCTGCGTTGTTAGCTGCAAATTAAAGCATCTCTCATCTTTAGTCTCGTCCATACACATGGTTAGAACTTGTTCGTCGTTTTCTTCATTTGTGGTTCTGCTAAAATAGTTTCGTCGGAATTCGAGTTTTACACTTTCTGAAATGTCGTTCTCGATTTCAGTCCATTCCTTGATGGTTTTAGCTGAAAGGGGATCATCCCAGTCGACTTTGGATTCCCAAATGCTCTGCATCAACATCTTACTTCTAACCGTGATTGGACTCAATAATCCTAGCGGATCGTATATTTGTGATGATCGTCTCAACACTTCACGCTTCGTCAATGTAACCTCTGAATTTTGTTGCTCGTAATCTCTTTGGGTAAATGTGATTCTGTCTTTGGATGTGTTCCATCTCATTCCTAGAATCTTTATAAGTTCGTCTTTGTCCGCTACTTTGTCGTACTTTGCTTTGTTGTTTAGCTCGGCTGAATTTGTAGCCCATGATCGTAGGTTGAAACCTGCTTTAGTGAAAAGCGATCTTGATGATTCGTAAAAATCGAGCAATTCTTTTTCGCTTCTGAAACTTGACAAAATGTTGTCAACGTAGAGATCCTGTTGTAATCGCGTTGTGTATTCGTTTGTGTTTTCTTTCAGATGCTTCTTTATAACGGCATTGAGAATAAAAGGAGAGCATGTCGCGCCAAAAAGTACGGACTTGAAACGGTATTTGATAAGTTGACTAGATGGGTCATTCGGATTTTCCAACCAATAAAATCTTGTGGCGTCTCGGTCTTCTTGCTCTAGTCCTACATTGAGGAAAGCCTTTTCGATATCTGTTGAAACGGCAAAGTCGTGCGTGCGAAATCTCAATAGAATGGCAGATAATTCATTAAGGTCAGGAGCGATATTCATTAGACAGTCATTTAAGCTAGGTCCACCATTACTTGATTTGCAGCTACAATCGAAAACAATTCGTATTGGCGTGGTAGCGGATTCTTTCTTCACATAATGGTGCGGAATGTAATGAATTTTGTTACCTTTAATTTCGTCATCTTCAGCTGGTACCTTCTCTATGAATTCACGCTTCTCTTGGTCGGCAATAATTGATCCATATGCCTTAAGTAAATCGGGTTGTCTTGTAAGCCGTTTAATAACATTTTCCGTGCGTCTCTTTGCTATTACCTCATTATCTGGTAATGTAGGATGGTCATCTTTCCATGGTAACTTAGCATAGTAACGGTTACCACAGTAACGGATTCCTGACTCTTCGTATAGATCCTGAAATTTAGCTTCTTCTAAATTCTCTGTTTCAAGTTCGACTCCAGAAGACTCAACCTTCCAAAACTTCTCAAGATCAATGCTCTCGATTTTGCTTGTTGCCATGACATTTAGCATAGATACGTTGGTACTTGTTTGGCTTACACTTGCCGGTCCGGATAAGAGGTAACCTATTTTTGACTGGACTGCTGTGGGCCCATCTCCGCGGACTACTTTATCTTGTACAATGGACCAGTAGCTGTCGGCCCCAATTAATAATGATATTTCAAAATAGTCACTCTGAGTCATCGGATGTGCTAGTTTTAATCCGGACAAATACTTCAGATTCTGTGTTTCGCGTACGAAGATTTTCAACGGGGCTGCTATGTCAGGTACAATTAGTACTTTAATCGGTAATTTCGTGCCTGTATTTGTGATAAGATATACTGTCCCTGTGTTCAGACGTCTAACTTTCTTTGATTTTGTGGTATCACCAAATCCAGATAACGCAATAACTTCAGTACCAGTAACAGGTAGGTTCAACTTACTTGCAAGCTTCTCTGTAACAAACGACCTCTGCGCGCCCTCGTCAAACAAGATATTACTTTCGGCTATGTTGTATCCAGAACTCACGGGAGCAATAGCTGTTTTGAGAAGTACTCCGGACGAAACTTGGGAATGTAAAACTTCACAGTCAGCAACTAATGTTTGAACTTCGTTCGCAGCCTCTTGAATGGTATTTACGCTTACGCTGTTTTGCTGTTCTTTTTCTTGACGATTCTTACATAGACTAGTATGATGTCTTTTCTTGCATTGTCTACATGTTTGTTTAGATTTACATTCAGCTACATTGTGGTGTTTAAGGCAGTTGAAGCATAGGCGCAATCGTTTTACAATATCAAGTCGCGCTTCGGTATCTGTTACTTTCATGCAATTCACGGAATTATGCGGTTCGTTGCAATATACACAAGACTTCTGATGGGTAGTGTGAGTTATTTGTCGTGATTTGTTGGCGTGTTCATACTTCGAACGAGATTTTGCGTGTGTGACAAATGCAGCCGTAGCCACGGGCTCTTCAAAGGGCGTATTCAAATCGTCTCCGGCTTCTAACATGTTGATCTCATGAAATATACCCTCGCGTAAATCATCTAAATTCCAATCTGTGGATCCGTGTTCTCTTGCTAAATTAGTACGCATTTGTCCCGGTAGTTTATTGAGTATGACTGGTACAAGTAAGGACCCTAGAGCTTCTTCATTTAGACCCAATGATTCTAATCCTCTAACATATGTTTCAAATGAATCGTAATAATTGCGCAAACTTTTGTGTGTGTTCCTTGGTGGCGGAATGTCGAAAAGTGCCTGCATGTAACGCTGTTTTATCTTGTGACTTTGACCATACCGCTTCTGAAGTAATGCCACTGCTCTATCATAGTTACTGTTTGTGAGTGCAAAGCCGCTAACGGTTTGGAGAGCTTCATCGTGTAGCAAAGATTTTAGATAGTTGAAGCGTTGTGCATTGCTCAAAGATTGATTGTAGTGAACGGCGGATTCGTAAGAGTCCCAGAAGGATTGCCACTGAAGTATGTCCCCATTGAAGGTAGGTAGTTGCAATTTCGGTAGTTTACTGTGTGTACTACTAGTATTGGACGCTGAACGGAAGTCTGGTTGAAAACTTTGTGATGTATGTTCTTGGAATTCATTGCTTTCTTGTGTTAATACGGGTTGAGAAGGTTGATTGGTAGTGCTGGAAAAACTTTTTGCCCTCGGGTTGAGTGTGGAGGAATGTGTGGAAAGAAGTTTACTTACTTTGCGTATTTTCGCGTCTAGGTTGTACATGTATTCTTCTGAATCCACGATTTCTGCTTCTATTTCCTCGCTTCCAAGTGACTGCACAATCTCTTCGTCCATACCCCGTAATAAATCCCTTTTCCGTGTCAAGTTGTCAAGAATGTTTGAAAGTTCATCACAGTTTTCGCTTGCCGTGGGTTCAATCTCATCAAATTTGTTCATTAGCCTGGAAACTACGCTTCTGTGTCCCGCACGTATTGATTTCAGCTTGCCACTCATCCTGGTCACGGCACCAAATGTCTTAGATTGACATAAAAACAAAGACGTTGTGTAGGTTTGGATCTCTATTACAATACTCAAAGATATTTACAAGAATGAAGACGTCATAAGCACGGCGACGTTACAATGTGAAAACGGCGCTAACGTTAATGTCCTTGTAATGCGTATTCTTGACATTACCATTAGGTGTATAGAACTGATGTGGGGATTTTTGATTGGTCGTAAAACATGGCCGCTGTGGCTAAAAATAGAACATAGGGGTAAATGGCAGTTTTTTGCAAATAACTCTAAAATGGTGACAGATTTCAAAAGTTTGATTGGTAACAAAAGTGATCAGCACCTCAAGATCTACCAGCTCTGAAATTTGAAGAAAATCCAACAACCCATGTAGGAGTAATTGCCCTTTTTGTGGATTTTTTGCAAATTTTGCACCTGTTTAGCTCAATATCTTGATTACTATTCAAGATATTTGAGAAATTTAAATTGCATTTTGTTAAGCGCATCAAGATCTACAAAATTTGTAACAAGGTCAACGTTGTATGACCTTTCCTTTGAGGAGTTATTGCCCTTGGAACGTCAAAATTGAGCATTTTAACTGCATTTCCTTATATTGAAAATGTTACCCCTCTGACACTTTAAGTCCAAATGGAACCAAACTTAGTATTATTGTTTATTATTATTAGGTGTATAGAACTGTTGTGGGGATTTTTGATTGGTTGTAAAACATGGCCGCTGTGGCTAAAAATAGAACATTAGGTTAAACTGCATTTTTTTGCAAATATCTCAAAAAGGGTGACAGATTTTTAGATTTTGATTGAGAACAAAAGTGATCAGCACCTTTAGATCCACCATATTGTCAGATGACCCCCTTATTAATCTTATGACCCTTTCAAGGTTAAATAGATTTTGCCTAATAACCTTAACTTCAGGCACATATGTCAGGTGAGTGATTCAGGCTCCTGGGAGCCTCTTGTTGGCTTATAGAATGAAAACTATTGCAGATAGAGAAAAGCTGTTGCTTGCTTAAATGTTCAGCTCATTTAGCTCTACAAAAATCTATATAGGGTCAAAGTTGTCAGACGACCCCTTATAGGGGTTACAGCCCTTTAATGGCCAAAAATAATGTTTTTGGCCTATAGAATGAAAACTATTTCAAATAGAGAAAAGCTGTTGGTTGCTTAAATGTTCAGCTCATTTAGCTCTACAAAAGTCTCCATAGGGTCAAAGTTGTCAGACGACCCCTTATAGGGGTTACAGCCCCTTAATGGCCAAAAATAATGTTTTTGGCCTATGGAATGAAAACTATTTCAAATAGAGAAAAACTGTTGCTTGCTTAAATGTTCAGCTCATTTAGCTCTACAAAAGTCTCCATAGGGTTGAAGTTGTCAGATGACCCATTATAGGGGTTACAGCCCCTTAAAGGCGTAAAATATTGTTTTTGGCCTATAGAATTAAAACTATTGCAGATAGAGAAAAACTGTTGCTTGCTTAAATGTTAAGCTCATTTAGCTCTACAAAAGTGTTCATAGGGTCGAAGTTGTCAGATGACCCCTTATATGGGTGACAGCCCCTTAAAGGTGAAAAATAGTGTTTTTGGCCTATTACAGATAGAGAAAAGCTGTTGCTTGCTTTAATGTTCAGCTCATTTAGCTCAACAAAAGCATTCATAGGGTTGAAGTTGTCAGATGACCCCTTATAGGGATTACAGCCCCTAAATAAACATGTTTTCATGTTTTTGGCTTATATAATAAAAACTATAGCAGATTAAGAAAAGTGGTTGCTTGCTTAAATGTTCAATACATTAAGCTCTTAACAAAAGTCTCTATAGAGTCAAAGTGTTCAGACAGCCCTTAAAATAACATTTTGCATGTTTTTGGTCTACAAAATGAAAACTATTGAAAGAGAAAAGCTGTTGCTTGCTTAAATGTTCAGCTTATTCAGTTCTACAAAGTTCCTCATAGGGTTGACATCAAGACCAGGTGAGCGATTCAGGCTCCTGGGAGCCTCTTGTTGTAATACATGTACAAGTTTAATAATTATTTATAGCATCTTGAATTTACCAGTACCTTAAAAACTATCATGAAATTGAGCTGATAACTTACATGTACCTAATTGCAAAAATAATGTATCTCTATAGTCCTGTATTATTCAGCACAAGTTTTTTATGATAAAAAATAATGAGATGTGGAATAAATGTACAAAACACAGCACACATAAACAAACAGCAATTTTAGCATTATAAAATAATAAAAGTACCTAAAAAAATCCTGCTAAAACTACTGGTGATTCCCAATAACTTAGAAACATAAACAAGGATAAGAAGAAGAAGCAGGACAATTTAGCTAATCATAAAAGTGGGCAATAAAATATAAATGTAATATAAGGTATGAAGTGGATCGAAAATAATGAAAGCTTCCTCATGTACAAGTATAACATCATTAAAAATATAAAGAGCATACACCTCAAGCATGGGGATAGGTTTAACAGCATCCACATGAGTTATTTTCTGAAAAGAGACATCTGCAAAAATAAAAGTCAGAATATTGTATCTTTCAGTCTAATTCTATGGAACGCCAGGACTGCCTTATGTTGGTAACCATCATTATACTCAGGCGTAACGCCATTATGCTCAGTCGTTACAACTTTATACTCAGTCGTTACAACTTTATATTCAGTCCTTACTACATTATATTCAGTCGTTACCACATTATACTCAGTGGTTAGAATATTATACTCAGTAGTAATAACATTATGTTCAGTCGTTATAACATTATGTTCAGTCGTGTCAACATTATACTCAGTCGTGTCAACATTATGTTAAGTCGTTTCAACATTATACTCAGTCCTTAAAACTTTATACTCTTTCATTACATTATTATATTCAGTCATTACAGCATCATACTATGCAGTTTTAACATTATAATCAGTCCTTTCTTTAGTTTACTCTGTTGTTCAATATTATACACTGTCGTTACAGCATTATATTCAGTAGTTATCACATTATACTCAGGCGTTACACCATTATACTCAGCTATTACACCATTATACGCAGGCGTTACACCATTATACTCGGGCCTTACAACTTTATACTCTGTCGTTTTATCATTTTACGCTGTTGAGACAACATTATACTATGTCGTTACCACATTATAGTCAGGCGTTACAACATTATGCACCGTGGTGACAACATTATACTATGTGGTTACAACTTTATACTCAGTCGTTGGATCATTATACGCTGTCTATTCAACATTATAATCTGGGGTTACAACATTATAATCTGGGGTTACAACATTATACTCTGTGGTTGCATAATTATACGCTGTCTTTTCATTATTATACTCTGTGATTACACCATTATACTATGCTGTCACAACATTATACTAAGTTTGTGCAACATTATACTCAGTACTTGCAACATTATACTATGTGATTACAACTTTATACTATGTGGGTACATCATTATACTATGTGGTTACATCATTATACGCTGTCGTTACAACATTAGGTGCTCTTTTAAGTGGTTGTAACTCGGGGGAAATCGGAAATAAACGACAATTGCCGAACTCGGATTTTTTTGTAAGATTAAATTTCACACTCACCGCCTAACAAAATGGCAAGTATGGTCAGGCGGTTCTGTTTAATATGGATAAGGGCACTCTCGCCGAGCTTTTTCTTGAACAAAAAAATTGATATAAAAATCGCCAAGCAATTATCAGACGACGAACTTGCCGTAAAAATCGCCAAACAATTATCAGACGACGAACTTGCCGTTCTTGGTGTCGTTACAATAGGGGACGGGATCTGTTTAAGGGAATCGCTGACGAAGTCACAAGCGGGACCACAAGACACGTGCACCATCCGGACAGATGAAGAAGAACCATCTACGAGTAGTGATATTGTATCTGATCTATTGATAAATTAATTTCAATCAACCTACAGGGTGGTAAAAACATTTCAAACTCGTATTTTCATTTTTGTATCATGAACACAGAACAGATGCGATCTGTTAAAGTACACCTTTTAATAATAAAAGCGTTTTCTCTATTTAGTTTTTGTAAATCTATTTGTGTTATATCCAATCGTCTTTTGCTACAGCAACAGCTAGACCAATGATTCATTACATGTACGGAAGATAGCTAGGTTATAGTCTTTGTTAACTTGAGTTTGAATCAAATTATAAGATGTAAAACAACTTTATAAATCTGTGAGCTTATGCACACTTGTGAAACCCCGCTTCCAAAATTAGGGGTTGTGTAAATACCTACGTAATCGGTGAACAGGAAGTAGACGATATAGGAACATCGATTGCTAATACGCTATATGGTACTATAGGATAAAGCAATATGTAAATATCAGGCCTTTGCATCATGTATAGCAGTCTTGTAGTTGCTTAGAAAACTTTGACGGAAATTTTGCATATATGTCCAATATTTGTAAAACCCTTAGTATCCGGTAGACATGAAGTATATGAAATAGGAGAATAAAATTACTATACGCCATAAGGTACTATAATTATAAGATAAAGCTATATTTATATACAAAATATCAGGCCTCTATGCCATGTAGGCGCTTAGAAAACTTTTTTGAAGCGGAGATATAAAAAAACTTACAATTTAAAAAGACAGAAATGTTGATAAAAATAACTTAAAATATCGGGCTTTGGTGTACCTGTTTTACAGTAGCACCATTCAAGTTACCGAAATTCTTTCTACAGGCCAGGGAGAGACCTAGATATTGTAATTTTCTTTCAGATTTCCGTTTTATATGCACAAATACGGCTACATACCGACTTTCATAAATTTCATTGTCATATGTACTTGTAGTTTTTAATGAGATACGAGCGGAAACCTATGATTAGGAAGGGTAATGAAAAGTCTTAAGATCAATGGACAATCAATCCCACAAAAAATTGAGGATAGAGATTTCCTGTTAATTTTGCCCAACTTCATATTTTTGGTGTCCTTGCTACATATCAACTTTCTTTAAGAAGCTGAACGGAATAAGTGTGACGGACAGACGACAGGACAAACAGACAGGCGGACGGATAGAATAAAAATATGTCTTCAAACAAAGAGGGGGGATAAGCATAACAAAATAAAATAAAAAATCTTGACTGGAATATTAGGCGCTTGATATGCTAAGAAATGCTTTATCTGTTAAGAGTAAAAATGTGTTCAAGGATTGTTTCCTATCTAAGTCTTATGTGTTTAAGTTTTAAGGAGTACAAAATCTTGGTACAGGGATTTAGCATAAAGTACAGCTAATAATAGCTTTTTCGTATACTAGTTCAAGAAAATTCTTCTGACAATATTGGTGAAACAGAAGACTCCCAATTCGAAGGATTACCTTTAGCGAAAATGTACTACTATGTTGTCTCGAATGAATAACTGTAGGTTATATGTAACACAATGGGACGAAAAAAGCGAAGGCGAAAAAGATTTGTCAAACTTGCAAAAAATGCAACCAACATTGCGGTTAAACAGATGCATATGACCTTGCATAAACCTTCTCAATCTAAAACTAACTTAACCCTATAAGTGGGCATATTTATAAAGAGCAGATGGACGAACGAACGAACCTGAACATCAATTTACTTTATTCACCTCTACTTTTGTAAGCAGCGCAAAAGTAGCAAGCAACTTCCTCCTACCAACAGGAATAGGACCTTTCTCTATTGTATGGCTATTTAGATTTCTGTATTTGTTTTTGTTATTTTTTGGGTCGCTTTTCATTTTCCCCGCCGAAACGCGGAGCGGGCATATAAAAATATGTCGGGCGTCCATCCGTCCGTTTGTCCGTCGCACTTTTGCCCGTAACAGATTTCTCAGCTACTAGTAATCCAAGGCTTTCAATATTTGGTATGCAGCTTCAGGTAGGGGTCAAAATAGAAAAAAAATTCGTAACTGAGTTCCATGCTTTTATTATTCGTACGCTTTCCATATTTGGTATGCAGCTTTAGGTAGGGGTCCCATTTGGTGAGATGCGTTTCCAGGTCTGCAGCTTACCTACTTCCTGTTTAACGAGCTGACTTAGCATTTTAAGGGTCATAATGGAAAAACTTTTCGTTCAACATTTCTCAGCTATTACTATTCTTAGGCTTTCGATATTTGGTATGGAGCTTTAGATAGGGGTCACACATGGTGGGAAGCATTTCCAGGTCTATCGCTTGCCTACCTCCTGTTTAACGAACAGACTTAAAGTTTTTGCCACACGGCGGGGAGGGGGGACCAGGAATTTCGTTCTTGTTGGTTTTGTTTTTGTTTGTTTGGTTTTTTTTTCGAGGGGGATATGTTAATCCCGGGTTTTTGTTCTACCATTGTTGCATTGTTGATGCACAACCACTATCCGACCCGAAACTTTCCTATGTTTTCATTCGTATATTTGCTAGTCGCTATTTTGATTATTTATCATGTTTTGGGACAAGCAGGGAAATCAGTGTACCATGGACACATTCCCTTTTTATTGGAGATAACGTTCGAATTCAATAAAAGTCATATCACAATACACTAGAAAACATATTGCACACTCAAAAAGTAGACCCTTTAGGCCGCACCTATGTACACGCCGGGTATTCGGACACAGAGAAACGGGTGGAACACAGGAGACCGGGTGAGCCGAAAAAAACATCGTGTTCATGTAGGTGTGGTATTTTCCTTATGAATGTGTTGAAAAGGGATAACGGAAAAAAATAAGTTTATACAGCATTTTGTTAGTCCCTTAACTGCACGTACACTAAGTTTTGTCTGGTTTTACTGGAAATTATATTCACAGGAACGTATTGAACAACGAAATTACTCCCCAAAATGTAAAGTTCCGACTTTCATTGATTGTAACTTGTCGTAAAATGCAAGTTGAAAACTTGTTTGGGTCAATATAGATACCTCAATGTATACTTGTTTTTCTATAACAAGTTCAACTTCTAATTTGACGTATTAAGTACAGTATTATTTATTATCCCAACCAAGGTGGCTAATTTTGGACACAAGGGACAGCGGGTGATTTTAGATGAGGAACACTAAGAACGCGGGTGTTGGACACACCGAACCGGGTGCTAGCTAGAAATAACTTGGATCGAATAAGTGTCTTAAACGCGATTAAATTTGGTTTTCTCTGTTCAAAAGTTCTATAACGCCAATATGAGTCACAATACTCCAATATCTTTCGATATCAGCCAATGTTCAAATGATTTTTAGGCAGTCTGATGGGTATTTATAGTCGTGACTAGGGGAAAGCCCCTCTGCATCGACTTATACCAACCGGTATAGACTCGCTATGTGCCATGGGTCGTCCAGCCCATGACACACCACCGCCAGTGTTAGCTGCTCCAGAGTATCCTTTGTTGTCGCTGGAACAGTGCCCGTCTTGCACCATGGGGAGGTACTGGTCGGAATTTGCAAGACAATTTTAGGCAGAGCCTTATATAGTCATATAGCTATCTGATTTTCGCGTATTTTTTTCAGTCTAGACAGGGTAAATCGGTCAGTCAATATTGCTACCAGAGGATCTATTACAGAACATTAATCGTGTATTGTATTTTAAATGTTATACGGATTGTCTAAAATAAGAGGTACATATTTATACCCCAACATAAATGCGATATAAATGTGCACTACATATCGTGTATCAATACTCGTTGACGTTTACTTAAGCATTGTTGATCAAGTGGGCGGAGCTTAATTACATATTTCTTAACAAATATGTAAGTGTGCGCAGCAAACAAACAAAACTGATGTGCTATGCTTCAAGTTTATGAAACACACATCGTTCTTTATTTTAAGTGCTTAGATTTAGCTCTGCCTTTTAACGCTTTAGCGCTTTGATTTATTGTTTCAATTATTTTAATACAGTTTGTTGTACTAAGATAATCATCTCTTCATCCCTATTATGTCTTACAACCGTATTATGTTTTGTGCTACCGGGCACTAAGATCGCAATGGAAGAGGAAGGTTCGGCGCCATAAAACCTTGTTCAATCGACCATTTCTTTTCAAATGTCTGTACCAAGTCAGGACTATTGCGATCTTCAATTTCTATGGTGTTTCTTTGCCTTGTTTTGACTTTTCTTCTTAGATATACGAGATTATTTATCTCAGTTTGGTAGTTTTGTTGTTGACTTTTTTGGGGATCCAAGGGGAAGCAAAGCCCTCCCACCCCATCCCAGATGCTGGCGAGATTTAAGCGATTAGGAAGGTGTTGGGGACGATAAATTTTAACCTTTATTGGGATGTTCTGGAAAATGTTATACAAATCCAAAAACTTAGATATTTACATATTCATTATCATTTTAAGAGCTGACAAGAGAACAAATTGGTATATAGAAAGGGTGTGTTGTAAAAATGCAATATGTTCTCAAATGCAGACTTACAAATTAAAAAAAATACATGTATAGTGTTTGTTTTACAATATTAATACATGTACAAATCCTATGTATTCTAAGTCTCAGAGAAATAATGACTGAATTATGTGCCAATTAGCACAATAGAAAAGCCGACAGGACATGTGGACGGACGAACGAACACAACCAAAAATGTTGTAAAATAGTATTTATTAATAAGTATCAATCCACGCAAGAATCAGGCAAAATGCATAGATGTGATGGCACATAAAGAAAAAAAAAATACAGAACTTTTATGATGGAATTTGATAAAACTATCCAATATAACAACATTGTATTTGATTAAAGTTCTGAATTATTTGCCTTTTAAGATATAAAATCATTTGAAATTTAGTTGCATTGTACAGTAAAAAATTTCGGGAAATTTTTCCACCATTTTTTTTTCTCTACATAACCAGTCAAAAATTATCTAGGCAATTGGCAGCAATGACATAACGGATGGTAAAAAAGGTATTTTTGTTATATTTGGAAAAGGCAGAGAACAGCATCTCGAGTCCAATAATGTCGTTGACAGATTATCAGGTTTTTCTGTTTGATGTTGCCATAATGTCTTCCACATTTGGAAGTTTATTTGAATGTTGCTGAAGATGAAAGATCTTCCTTAAAGTATTAAAAAGATATTTCTCCATATCAATTTCAAGATTGCCAATGCAACTAGGTTACAATTTGAGAGCTTTGAGCAACTAAACTACGGTATCCCATGCAGGTAAATTTTTTGATCGTCATGTCTAAAAATGACAAGTATATTGCACGTCTGAAATAGTCCTTCGGAATTGTCTTTAGAAACATTGTTACTTTATGTTAGAATCGAGATACTATCTTTAATCTAAATTGTGTTCCTATTATAAACATAGAAAAAACATTTAAAATAAAAAACATAAGCATTTTCACCCGGTTCATTGTGTTCTTCAAAAAGCACACACCCGCGTTCCATTGTGTCATCACCCGCTGTCCATTGTGTCCAAAATTAGCCACCTTGGTTGGGATAATGAATAATACTATGCTTAAAACGTCAAATTAGAAGTTGAACTTTTTAAAGATAAACAAGTATACATTGAGGAATCTATATTGACCAAAACAGGTTTTCAACTTGCATTTTACAATCAATGAAAGTCGGAACTTTACATTTCGGGGAGTTATTTCGTTGTTCAAGACGTTCCTGTGAATATAATTTCCAGTAAAAACAGACAAAACTTAGTGTACTTGCAGTTAAGGGACTAACAAAAAGCTGTATAAACTTATTTTTTTCCGTTATCCCTTTTCAACACGTTCATAAGGAAAATACCACACCTACATGAACACGATGTTTTTTCGGCTCACCCGGTCTCCTGTGTTCCACCCGGTTCTCTGTGTCCGAATGCCCGGCGTGATGTACCTATCCCCCGGGCCGAGAAAAATTATCCATCAAATATCTCAGCTCACTGTGGGCCAGTAGAGGTGTTTTTTTGAAAATTTTGACTAAAGAGAGGCACTGGGTTTTGTGAAAACTATACGACTTAAATGGAAACTAATATCCCTCCTTAGTTTAAACATATTTATTTATCCTGGATTGGGAAACAAGCTTGGTGCTTATATTAATCCCTCTCCAGCTAGCAGTTTGCGAGTGTGGCCTTTGTAGCGGCCCCCATTGAGCCTACTCTTATCGAACTCCACAAAGGGGTCTTTAACGTGCATGAGGTATTGATCTCCACATACACGGGACAACCTTTTTTCGTCCCTTCCGAAGGACTAGCATCGATTCTCGAGACCATTCTCGCAAATGGTGTCAAGAGAGAGTCGGAAAATTGGTTCATGAAATTTTCACCCCTGACGAGGATCGAACCACGAACCTCGGTGTTAGTAGCCCGACGCGTTAACCACTACACCACCGGCTCTCTTCTCAATAAACATACATTTAAACACATTACATGCAAAATATCAAGTTTGTTACTAACTTTAAAGCATAAGTAGGCTGCCCAAATACATTATCTAGTATTTTGACAAAATTAGTTCTATAGTACATTTGTACATTTGTGACTTTCTTAAGGTGCTTTAATATACGGTGGTCAAAATTTTGAAAGGTAAGTTGCAATCTTTTTTTTGTGCCTTTTCAAGTCTTTGAAACTATAAAATCTACATGTATGTCACAAACAAATAAATACAAAAAGAGCACATTCCACTGGTGCATTCTGTTATTTCAAGAGTTTAAGGGTGTTTTGGAATATGGGATATTTATTCCTGGGATACGGAATATTTGAGGCAAAACAAACTGGGATATAGAATATTTAAATCTATTCTATTTACAGGGATATGGGATAAGACAAAAACCCTCTATTTTGGATACGGGATTTTTGATAAAAACATTAGGAAATATGAGATATTGGAACCCCTTAACGTATATATGTATGTAAAGATACAGAAACTTCAATAGCATTTATATCTCATACTCTTATGGGTTTTTTTTATGTCCAGTCGACACTATTTCAGTCATAATCAGCAGGACAAGATCTAATTGAAACACCAAAATGAATTTTGTAGACCCACACAGGACACAGACCCATGTATGTCATTTGAAGGACCCATGCACGACCACAAACCAGAATTAAAACGAACCAACTCACGAGATAGGCCAATGTACCCTATCTATCTATCTATCTTCCTTGAAGCGCAGGGCTCACTCTGGAGCATCATCACACTGTGGTGCTGGGTGTATGTACAGGGAATCTCTGGTGCGCGGACTTTATTACAGTGAGGAGTGACTGCAGTCTGGAAACAGTGTGCTAGTTAAAAACGATAAAAACTGTGCGATGTCTTTTCCGTCATGGCGAGCCCGGACTTAAATGCGTCCAGGGTCTTGGAAGTGGCCAGGTGTTCGGGCAGCTGATTCCAAAGTCTGACTGTTGACGGGAAGGAGGAATGTCGATAGATATCGGTTCTGCAAAATGGGATGATGTATCGTAATGTGTTTCCTCTTGTGCTCAGGCTCGCTGGGTGTAAGTATTGTGCAGCTGGGATTTCCACTAGGTTGTACACAATACGGTACATCATGACTAGTTTGGTGTTTGATCTTCGCTGTTGGCGCGTCTGCCATTCCAAGTCTTTAATCATTTGGCTGGAGCTACTGGTTGTCCTGTAGTCACCTTTAACAAATCTGGCTGCTCTCCTCTGTACTGATTCCAGTTTGTCAATGTTTCTGGCTGTGTGTGGGTCCCATGCTGGAGATGCATAATCAAGGATTGGTCGTACCAGGGTTTTATAGCACTGGACTTTTATTTGACTTGGTAGACTACTGAGATTTCTTCGCATGAAACCCAAGCTGTTGTTGGCCTTTTTGGTGGTGTTGTCGACATGGTCATTCCAGGAGAGGTTACTGGATATTGTAACACCAAGATATTTGCCTTTCTTTACAAAGTCTAGTTGCTGTCCATGGATTGAGTAGGTGGTGTCGATTGCCTGTCGCTTCTTCGTTATTCTCAATACCTCGCATTTTGATGGATTGAATGACATCTGCCAGTCTTGTTCCCATTTTTCAAGCTTTTGAAGGTCGTCCTGTAGTATTGCAGCATCTTCCGGTGTTTTAATTTTCCTGTATAACAGGCTGTCGTCTGCAAAAAGTCGGGTTGTAGAACGGACGCACTCTGGCAGGTCGTTGATATAAAGCAAGAATAAGAGAGGACCAAGCACAGAACCCTGTGGTACTCCAGAGGTTACTGGTGATATTGACGAGGCGTGTCCATCAATCAGGACTTGTCGGGTGCGGTTTTCTAGGAAGCTTCTGATCCAGTTTAGTACATCTCCTCTGACTCCATAGTGGTCAAGTTTCCGTAGGAGCCTTTCATGGGGCACTTTATCAAAAGCTTTACTGAAGTCTAGTAAAATCGCATCAATCTGTTCTCCATCGTCAATTCCAGATGCTAGGTCTTCGATGGTGAGGATGAGTTGTGTCTCACAGGACCGCTTTTTTCGAAACCCATGTTGCTGGTCTGAGAGGATGTTATGTCGAGTAAGATGTTTCATGACTTGACTATATATAAGCTATGGATTACATGCTCTAGGATTTTGCAGCAGACACAGGTAAGGGAGATAGGCCTGTAATTTGCTGGCGAAGTTCGGTCCCCTTTCTTGAAAACTGGTGTGACATGGGCCTGTTTCCAGTCTGCTGGGATGGTACCTTGTACAAGTGATGCCTTGAATATCAATGCCAGAGGTGGTGCAAGTTCCTCTGCAAGCTCTTTGAGAAACTTTGTTGGGAGGCAGTCTGGTCCCTTAGCTTTGTATGGATTAAGGTCTTGTAATAGCTTGATAATTCCCTTGGTGTCAATACTAAATTTGTGCATCTCTGGTTGTGGTTCAGAGCTCATTGAAGGCATATTGTTCAGGTCTTCCTCTGTAAATACGCTGCTGAACTGGTCATTCATTATTGATGCCTTGACCTTGGGATCGCTATGTGTGATTCCATTTTTCTTTAGTAGTGGTACACCGCTGCTATCACATTTCTTCCCACTGCTGTACGTGTAGAGCTTCTTAGGGTTGTTCTCACTAGTTATCATGTCATTTATATAGCTATGATGTGCTTTCCTGCATTCCCTTTGTGTTTCTTTTTGTATCTTTTTGAAGTGTTCAAGATCTTCCTGTGAACCGCTATGTCTGGCCTTGTTGTATGCCTTTTGTTTTTTCCTTGACATGTTTTTCACTTTTCTGTTTGCCCATGGTTGGTTGAAGCGTGCTGATGTCATTTTTGTGGGTACCTTTTCCTCCATTATAGAAAGGCATGATGTCTTGAAAGTGTCCAATAGTTCGTTTACATCGGTTGTGGTGTCATGGTTTGAAGTGAATTTTGACTAAACTTGGCAGCTTCCATTTTAATGTCTTCAAAGTTTGCTCTGCTCCACAGATGGACTTTACGAACGACTGGTTTCTTTCTCACGGCTTGTGTCATGGCTTCTATGAATACTACATAATGGTCGCTTAATCCTGGCATCGGTTGCTGTTTTGTCACCAGGGATGGTCTGTTAGTGATGAATAAGTCAAGTATGTTCTTGCCTCTTGTAGGGAAATTTATCACCTGTTCTGAGCATGTGTCATCCAGGAGGTTAAGGAAGCATTTGCTGATTTGTTAGCTATATGCGCCTGCTATGACAGTGTTGTTCTCCCAGTCTATGTCAGGAAGATTTAGATCACCTGATAGCCATACTGTTGCATTTGGTACCCTTAACGCACCATAGGCCAATGCATCCAGAAAGTGACGAAATCCTTCCTCAAAAGTTTCGAACAATTTGGAATCCTTCCATATGGTTAATGACAATGAAGAACCCTTACCCGAAATCAGGTCATACTAGATGGAACGCCTACCTGTGGGGGATATAGCCAACTCTTTCCAAGTTTCACCTTACCATCCTTTATCTAGCGAAAATACAATGCTGAATCATGTTTGAACCTAAACTCACTGAGAGAGAGAAGCGGAGTTGGAGTGGGAAACAAAGGATCTGTTAATTTTGAAGATCATTGGAAAAGGGAAGAGGTGGGTAGGTGCGGAAAATTTAGCCTGTGGCGGTGCACAATGGGATTTTTTACGTGCATGAACCTTGGAATTCTCCACGCACGTTTGCCCAATATGGTTTACGGTCAAGTTTCCGCATTAGTATAGCCTGATGAACCGGTGTTACATACTAGTTTTTCCCCCATACTAGAATTTCCCCCCGGAAAAATGAGTATATACTGAGCTTTCCCCCCGGAAGATCTGGTGTATATTAGATTTCCCCCCGGGGGAAAAATGAGTATATACTACGTTTTCCCCCAGGGGAAAATCTGATATGTGTAAACACATACTCATTTTTCCACCATACTGGTCTCCCCCCCCAGTATTCAAGACCGTTGCACTATTACTATTAACTGTGAAATAGTTGAGACTTTCAATATATTTAAGATAATTACTTACAATGAATTTTAGTTTAAGAGTATCCTTTTTTTTATTATTATATATAGTGAGGATGTGATATCATAGCTGTTTGCAAAGATTTGAGAAGGGAAATCTTAAGTGTTTGTGCTTAGATTTAAGAATGTAAAGACCATGCAAATTTCAGTTTTCATAACAAAATTTTCAGCCTATTAAGAATATCCCTTATACATGTTATTGTTAATATCGAAGTCAACGTGACACAGAGAAATAACTATCTATCAACCTATTCATGATCATCTCAAAAAGAGAGCCTTAAATGCTTTAATATTACTGTTGAGCCACTTCTACAAATTAAAGCAATTGCACAAATATAATTGTTTCGAGTGTCCCAATAACGTGGACTGTGACCATAGAAATGCACCGGCGTCCGTTCGTTTGTGCGTCCGTCACAGTTTATGTATTCAGTAACTGTTATTTGCAGGCTTTTGATATTTGGTATTCAGCTTTAGGTAGGAGTCTCAAATGGTGGGATGCGTTTTCAGGACTGTCGCTTATCTGTTTCCTGTTTAACAAACCGACGTAGAATGTTTTGCTCTTGGGGGAGAAAAAAATTCTGTTCTTGTATTTTATTAATTCCTGAAAGCTTCGTTTACAATGCCTGTTTTGATATTTGTTTAACTCAAATTGATGTTTTTGCTTTTTCTAATATGTCACATTATGAAACAAAAAGCCAAATAAGACTAGCTTAATAAAAATAATCTAGTCAATTTTGAAGTTTAAACCAAATATTAAGGAAAAATAAATAGAATTTAAAAACTATTCTTGCAAAAAGATCAAGTTTTTTTTTCTCAAAGTGTATTATAAGAAGTGTAACATTGACATGGTGATAAAAATTATAGCATTAAATCAAGCAAGACTAAACGGAGCCTTAATATGAAGGGGGAAAGATCAGTATGGATTTGCGAAAAGGGGAAAATCTAGTGTATACTCATTTTTCCTACCCAACTTTTAGGGGGGGAGATGCAGTATATACTGATATTACCGGGGGGAAATCTCAGTATATACTGATTTTTCCGGGGGGAAAGATGAGTAGGGGGAAAAACTAGTATGTTACACCGGCATTTGTTATGACAGGGCTGCCCGCCCCATTCAACCACCTGCGGCACACATCCCAGTCGCCTTTTGGGCTAAGCGGCCTTGAAAGATGACAGGTTTCTTAGCGCTCTTTAGTGGACTTTTACCGACAAGCTATAGCGCTGCTGCTAACCTATTCGCATTCCATGTCCAACACGGGAGCATACACTTATGAAGCTTTTTGTTGAAACTATAACATATACAATAAATACATGTGTGTAAAAAAAAAGCTTCGACGGGCGCAGCATGATACGACCGCAACAAGTTGAACCCTGTACATTGGAGGTCCAATAGGGATAGTCTATTGCTTTGGTCTCGTGCAGCCCATGGTGGACTTTTGACACATGCATCATGTGATGGATTTTAAAATGCATATTTGACAAATATAGATTTACATTAACATTTAATAGAAAAAAATCTTATTTCTATATTCATTGACATTTTTGACACGATTTGGCCCCTTTTGGATTTTTTTAAAAATAATAAGGACCACAAATGCAATAAAAAGCGTCCATAAGTGGATATAATCATCATATTTAAACTTTATAACAATTGGCTGGCCCACTACAGCAAAATTCATTTGCCTTGGCCAACTTTTAAAAATGGCGTTTTTTGCCCCTTCGACCCCTAACATCTCAAAAACAGTAAGAGATATTGCAAATCTGATAGAAAAACGCAGGCAGGGATTTTCACAAGGATTCCAATGAAAAACAGAATTTGAAAATCGGACCACAAATAAAAAAAAAGGATTTTTTGGGCTTGTCCCGTCTTTGACCCCCTGTAGCAATGTAACTGTACAATGTACATCAAAACCATTTTCACATTTTGTTGACAGAATTTAATGAAAAATTCAATAAAAAAGAATTTTCAAAATCAAATGAATAATAAACATTCTACAACAGTTTTGTCAATACACCCGTTTTAGCCCTTTTTGGCCCATTTCTAAAACAATAGTGGCCACCAACCCCAAATACAATAGGAACCTTTCTCTAGTGGTTACAAACATCATATCAAAATTTCATAACAATTGATCAATATTTACTTAAGTTATCACACGGAAACCAAATGTTCCCAGACGACGACGACGATGACAACGCCAACGACAACGACGACATCGCCATAACATTGTACGATCGCAAAAATTTTGCGGTCGTATAATAAAAAATTAAGACGTACTGAAATGGCATTCGAGTCTTATATAATCCTGGATAAAACAGCAGACATGAAAGAAGACGACTCTATGATACAAACAAACACATCCAAGAAACAACTACATGTACAAGTCAAGTTAAAAGAAGGTAGCCCAGGAACTGTAAG
Organism: Arcuatula senhousia; assembly: GCA_963971305.1. Taxonomy (NCBI): domain Eukaryota; kingdom Metazoa; phylum Mollusca; class Bivalvia; order Mytilida; family Mytilidae; genus Arcuatula; species Arcuatula senhousia. Next base: position 57,525,479 of record OZ020304.1, read on the forward strand.
CATTTTCTGCTTGTAGCAACACAAACATTTTGTTTCCAGCCAATTATTCAGGGATGTTATTTTCAATTTATAACAGTTGGTAGTTATGCTTAGACAATAGATTAATGGGTTCTGCTTGTAGGCGTCAAGTATATGTGCCTGCCTGTTTATATAGGCTATATAAGGTTGAATACTTGATTTTAACTGACGTATTCTTGTCCAAAACCCTTGAAATGATAGTACCGTATTCTTATTTTTTAACAACATACAATGGCTTTTAAAATATGATTTAAGAGGTAAACAACACGCACAACTTATCTATCTAAAGTGTGAAAAACCTGGACCTCTCTTGCAAAAACCTGGACGCCTCTTGAAAAAGCCTGGACATGTATTTTATTTTAATTTAAAAATATGTAAGATGCAACTTTTTGGCATCAATGTTCAGGATGCCATAATATAACATTGATGTTCACTAATAATGGATAGCAATCTCGTTCAATATATTTGTCTTTTAAGGGGTGAATGCAAAAAGGTAAAAACTCAAAAAACAGCCCACAATTTTATTTATGAATCACATTTTATTTTATAGGAATTGGTGTTGTTATACAATATGATAATACTAAAATATACCTACCCGTTGGTGGCATTTTTTCTTCGCTTTCAGTTAAAAATCACTAAATATCACAAAAGTTTACATTTTTATTGATTATTCTCTTGAAAAAATCAGGACAATTGTAAAACATTCCTGTCGCCGGACACGGGACCTACCGTGCCTTTTATTTTTGATTATTGAACAAATCGATTCTTGAGTGGATTTAAGTACCACTTTTTATAAGAACCATGCAAAAAGCGATTCATGGGTGGAAAGCCTACACCACTTTATTTTTGATAGGTTACTCCTACTAGCACCCTAATTCGATATTTTGTACTCTTTTTCCAAACAAGCGTTGGTCCTGAGAGAAAAAAAATATATAGAATGCATTGGAAAATTGTAAGAAAGGGAGATAACTCTTAAAACTGTTAATAATTTCAATAGAAACCATTGTAACAAAATGGCAAGATTTCTCCCAGGACCAGACAGTTATGAGCAAATTGTTATCTATTTCTTATTTTGTATACTTGGAACTATCTTTTGTTAAAAATAAACCACTGTAGCCTTTTTATCGATGAATCACTTTTCTTCAATTTTGCATGATTCTTAGGTGGAGTACTACTTAATTATATAACTAAATACAAATGCTTTAGAAACATACTTTGATAATTAGCGTTACTTATTTGGCCAACAAAAAAGTATGTGTTTCCGGTTTCATCCCTGAAAAAATGGGGTCGGTAAATAATTTAAGAAAGGATGGTAAGCATTTTTTTTTTTACCTTGAGTTAATGGGGAGTTGATTTCAAGTTTAACGGTGCTTAAGGAAAAATATCAATAAAAGGCTAGGATCGGCATGATAAAATAGGGGTAGGTAGGGAAACCTGCAACAAACATTTTTTATTTGGCCTCATCTAAAGTACAAGCTAAATAGTTTATAGAACTTCGCTATATGATGCAAATACGCCATCATCTTTACGTATACACTGTATATAGGTTTGAGGTTGAATTGGCTCAAGGCAGTTCTATTAATCGACTATGATACACATCCAATAACAATCCCAAGTTTTTAAAAGGTTAGATGTACTTTAAGATTCATCTGTACACTTCGGAAAAAATGACCGATATTTTACGTTTTTTTCAGTCTATGTGGAGCCTAAACTGCACATTCAATTGCTTAATAAGGCATAGCAGCGTCTAGATAAATATTTTTGTATAAACTTTTAGTATTTTGTACATATACACTTGGTCCGTTTTGCCGGGGCATTTTCTTTGCGCTTTTCAGTGCACCCAAATATTGCCAATTATCAACAATGCCCTGTCATTTGGCCTCCACTTGCTAGGTAATTTCATTATTGGTGTTACTAAATCTACTCACAATCGGTTTTATGGAATGTAATTTAGGGGTAATTCATACTTTATTTATGGAACAATTTGAACGGAAAGAAAATGAATAGAGAAAACAACATAGTAATCTTGTAAATTGGAAGGGGAAAATGATCGACAATTTTATATCTAGACGCTGCTACACTTAAATTTGTGTTTCTATGTGTCGTTTAAGTCGTACATCATGAGACTAGAAAATAGGTCAAATATCTGTCATTTCATTCGAAGTGTAACCATGAACCTTAATTAAAAGATCGCATCTGTTCTGTGTTCATGATATAAAAATGAAAATACGAGTTTGAAATGTTTTTACCACCCTGTAGGTTGATTGAAATTAATTTATCAATATATCAGATACAATATCACTACTCGTAGATGGTTCTTCTTCATCTGTCCGGATGGTGCACGTGTCTTGTGGTCCCGCTTGTGACTTCGTCCAGCGATTCCCTTAAACAGATCCCGTCCCCTATTGTAACGACACCAAGAACGGCAAGTTCGTCGTCTGATAATTGCTTGGCGATTTTTACGGCAAGTTCGTCGTCTGATAATTGCTTGGCGATTTTTATATCAATTTTTTTGTTCAAGAAAAAGCTCGGCGAGAGTGCCCTTATCCATATTAAACAGAACCGCCTGACCATACTTGCCATTTTGTTAGGCGGTGAGTGTGAAATTTAATCTTACAAAAAAATCCGAGTTCGGCAATTGTCGTTTATTTCCGATTTCCCCCGAGTTACAACCACTTAAAAGAGCACCTAATGTTGTAACGACAGCGTATAATGTTGTAACCACATAGTATAATGATGTACCCACATAGTATAAAGTTGTAATCACATAGTATAATGTTGCAAGTACTGAGTATAATGTTGCACAAACTTAGTATAATGTTGTGACAGCATAGTATAATGGTGTAATCACAGAGTATAATAATGAAAAGACAGCGTATAATTATGCAACCACAGAGTATAATGTTGTAACCCCAGATTATAATGTTGTAACCCCAGATTATAATGTTGAATAGACAGCGTATAATGATCCAACGACTGAGTATAAAGTTGTAACCACATAGTATAATGTTGTCACCACGGTGCATAATGTTGTAACGCCTGACTATAATGTGGTAACGACATAGTATAATGTTGTCTCAACAGCGTAAAATGATAAAACGACAGAGTATAAAGTTGTAAGGCCCGAGTATAATGGTGTAACGCCTGCGTATAATGGTGTAATAGCTGAGTATAATGGTGTAACGCCTGAGTATAATGTGATAACTACTGAATATAATGCTGTAACGACAGTGTATAATATTGAACAACAGAGTAAACTAAAGAAAGGACTGATTATAATGTTAAAACTGCATAGTATGATGCTGTAATGACTGAATATAATAATGTAATGAAAGAGTATAAAGTTTTAAGGACTGAGTATAATGTTGAAACGACCTAACATAATGTTGACACGACTGAGTATAATGTTGACACGACTGAACATGATGTTATAACGACTGAACATAATGTTATTACGACTGAGTATAATATTCTAACCACTGAGTATAATGTGGTAACGACTGAATATAATGTAGTAAGGACTGAATATAAAGTTGTAACGACTGAGTATAAAGTTGTGACGACTGAGCATAATGGCGTTACGCCTTATTATAATGATGGTTACCAACATAAGGCAGTCCTGGCGTTCCATATAATTCATTCCTGTAAAAAATGTTGTGTATTGAGGGTTTTGTATCCAGCAAAAGAATAGTCTGGTAATAAGCTCCCGCACAGCGGGAGCTAAATTGACTGAGTATGATGCCTTAAACCGGAAGACGTATAAGCTAGTCAGAAATCCGCACCCAATAACACGGAATGCAAAACTAAATTCCTTTTTTGGAAATTTCAATTAAAAAAAATAATAAACATAGTTATTGTATTAATATAAATTATTTCAAGTATTTCCAGCTATGAAAGGTAAAGAAGTTAAATAAAAAATTAGGACTTCAGGCATGTTTTAATTATTGGCGTCTATTCTATCACTAGAGGTCGCGTCCATCAAAACAAAATGACAGAAGTGCGGGAACCTGTCATTCTAATTTTCGCGATACAAGACCCCCAATAAAAGCGGTCCATTGTCAACCAAACAGATAACTTGAATACTTCAGGGGACAAATTTCATTCCCAGAAGCCATTATAATTACTTTGTCCTCAGTAAACAATTTGGTTTTGTTATTTTCTTTGCATTAGAAAATAAAAGTAGAAATATTCTCGAAAAAGGGTGCGTTCTGCGAGGTCCGCGTTCGAAGCAATTCACTTCCTTGTTCTGTTTGCAGGTTCGTTCTTTTTTCAAAATTATGGGTATGAGGCACCATATATATATAAGAAAGTTATTTTATCTGCGGGAGCTTATCAGGTTAAACCTGTATCATATTATCAGTCCGATTTCCACCGAAAAGAGAACAAAAGAATTTAACTCTTCTATCAAACGAGGTAGAAAAGTGCTATTGGGTTGTTTACGCTGTTGTCAAACCTTTAAAAAGCTATTAAACGACACTTTTGGACAAAATTGTTCTTAAATAAGGATTAAACATTTATTTCTTAACTTACATACGAAATATCACGACCGAAAATGGTTTACGTTTACAAATATTTTTACTTTTTGTGTCAAATGGGGGGTGTTGTTATTTACTGTTACACTTTTTTGCCCGTAACAGGAAAAATCTACAAAAAATTCCAATTACACAGTAAATATTTTCTTATAAATTGATGCTACAGTCAAGGTGGCACCTCAAACATTTGAAGAGATACGTAATTCTAAAGTTGGTTCTTTTTTAGTGCCTGTGTTATAACTATTTACCCAAACGAACACACCCGTCCTTGACATATTGCAATAAGTAACCAATAAATATGCTATCTATTTACTAAAACATTTTTCGTTAACTTTATAAAAATACTTTCATTAAATTTGTATGAAAATTGAAAAAATAAAACATATTTTCATTAAAAGAATCAAAAAGATATTTAATTTTATTTTGAGTCACGAGGATTTGACCTACTTAAATACAAATCAAAATACAAAGCCAATACTTGTTGATCTTTGATCGCTTTATCCAAATTAATAGAGAACCGGTTTTTATATAAGATTGATAAACAAATTGAATGATAAGTAGCCGTTAAGAAAACAAAAACAATGTGTATCGCTTGAGTAGCAACACAAACTGTTTTGTATATAAAATATAAATGAATTGGATAGTAATATTAGAAATAAGTTAATTTGTTTTAATGTATTGAAGCTGTAAAAATTTGACGGCTTTTGTATATTCCACGCCTCCCCCTTTTCAAAGTCATTTCAAAACTTCCATGCAATTAACAATTTTTCTTTTCAAGATTAACAGTGGTCGTTTCAATAAGCCTCAACATCTTCATAATTTCAAGGAAAACAGTCGCACAAATTTAAATTTGAACAATATATTTTATCTGTTATCATGGTAATGTCTGATCCAGAGGGCGGATTATCGGGGTTTTTAATCCCCTTTCCATTGAATAAGTTTGCGAAATTGGCCCTGAACCCTCCGCTTGTCCTCGGTAGACTATAAGCGGAACCCCCCCCCCCCCCCCCCCGCTGTGAATCAATTTTGGATCTGTCCCTGCAACAAAAGTTTTCCTATCCAAATTTTAAAATTAAAAGAAAAACGATGCATGAATTAGAATTTAGATGGAGGTAGTAAGTCTGCATTTCAAAATTATGTATATTATTCTGTTATTTCTTTTGCGCAATGTTACATATCTATAAAAACATATCAAACGCACCACTTGTACTTGGTCAAATATAACATTAATTCCCCTGAAATTACTTGACTACGGGCTATTCAAAAGTGTTACACTTTTTTGCCCGTGAACATAGAATTTTTCCAACTAGTTTATTTGGTGTCTTTTTGTATTCGCAATTAGTAAACCGAATGTGGAGGTGGCAACCATAGAAATAAATACACTGGAATTTTTTAACAAAAACAGAGTATCAGTTCCGCTTGGCCTTAACGACGTGTTTGTGTTAAAAATATGAATCTCTATCATTAGGTATGGTGATTTAGATTGTATTCATAGAGGCAAAAATATGTCTAGACCTTACCTTTTAAATTACAAGTCGCTTAATCCAACACCTGATTTTTAATCGCACATTGTATAAGAGTGCATCTCACCTTAGCGTCATGTATTTTAAAGGTACTATTTTTAACCTTTTTACAGGAGAGTGAAAAAATAGGGCAGATAATTTTTTAACGGTGGAAATCGGACTGTTATCATTCATTTTATATCTCTGTTTGACATCTGGAGTATGACTTTTTTTTAATACACCTTTTCTCTTAGAAGGCTGTCATTTTTTTGTGTATATTTTAACCAACTTGCAATTTTAAAAACATTTCTACTGCTTATAAGACACACACAAGTCTTATTCAAATTTGATACCATGTAAACTAGTTTTGTTTTATCATTTCAGTCTACTATCAGATTGATGACTTTATTGTCAAAGATGGAACCAGAGCATTGGACAAAGAAGCATGGAAAAATAAGAAGTGAGAATGACACATTCTTCACAGGGATAACAGTTCAAGATATTTTAGAATGACACAATGTTATCGAAAAAGAACTAGTGGCACGATTTTTTAGTAACAGTGAATCTGAAATGGAAGGAGATAAACATGATGGATTATTTTTATGAAATGTACATAGTCTCCAGTATTATTATTAAATAAATTTTTATGTTTTTTTTCCTTCTTTTTTTTTTATAGACAGAAAATAGAAGCACACGAATTTAACTTGTGCTTTTCTTTTCATAGTGTTTTTATACATAGCTGATTTACTAATGTAGTGTGGTAATCCAATGGTAATGGACTATGTTCTTTGCAGTTGACCTTTTAAGTTCAAAATTCTTGAAATGGAGAAACCACAAAAGGATTCTTTTTTCTTTAAGGTCGCTCCGGATCGATTCCTAGTTGTCAGACATTTTTTGCAAAAACAGGGTGTGAGTGCATGAATTTTTTTTTATATAATTTTTTTTTCAGAATCATCAATTTCAAAGGGGAGAGGATTTTCACATAGCGAGCGGCAAGTTTTTTTAAGTAAATAAGAAAAATAATCCAAATCTACTTCAATTAGAATGAGCGCAAAAATTTGAAGCCTTTTTTTAGAGTAAATATAGATATATCATACCATATCATGCATATTACTATCTAACATTTGCCACAGATGTTTTGAATGTTTATTGATTGACAATTTGTAGTCTAACTTAAACAACATGAAAACTGTTAAAATCCATGAAGAACAAACATCAACTTAGTTTCAATACTAAGCATGTAGTGCTATAAATTGTTTGACATAATTTTGGACACAGACATGAAAACTCCCATTCCAGATAAGTCAGTGAAATCACCCAGGACTTCAAGACTGTCATGGCCCTTGTAATCCCGGCAAGGTGAGGGGATTTAAATTTTTTATACAGTTTTTTTCTTGCCACGATTTTTAGACGCTGGGATTTCTACAATTTGGGAATTGACTTGGGGCTGCCCAATCAAGAAATCAGTATTTTCACACAGGCGTTTGGGTTCAGGATTATTATTTTTTTTATTAATACGTGTATATAAAAATTTTCATACTCGTCTATATACTATTTCCACAAGGCAAGAATGTTTGACAGTTCTAAAAATAGAGCAAAATTTACCCTTGGAAAACCCCCTATTTTTTCATAGAATTAAAGGTTTTGTGTAAAATATTGGTGATTTTCTTAATCCTTTCAGTTTTATCTCGCAATAAATCACACAATGCACAATGACTTTAAATCTAACCTTTTTTCATTCGAGTGAGCCACAAAACCACCAGGGACGGAAGTAGATAAGGGAGACAATATTCCGCCCCTTTTACCAATTTTATCATTGAATTTGAATAACCACATATATTTTATCCTGTTACGTCTTTTTGTAAAACTATGGTACACATAACAGGTCCTAATATAAAAATGTGCGTTTTTGCTTCTATCTCCGTAGTAAAAAATAATTCAAATATGATCGTGACCATATTTTTCCGCCAAAAGATTTTGTTCGAACTCGCCTAGATTTTACCTTACTGTAGCGTCACTCGGAATTCCTTTTATTTGGCGGAATATTGTTTCCCTATCTACTTCCGTCCCTGGTGATATTTTTGGTCCGGTTCGGAGGAAAAACGACTAGATTTGACCTTATTACACATTGATACACTATAATTTTGAGCCCATAAGAGAGAGAAAACTAAAAGGAATGAGACAATTGCCAATTTCATTTCGATGGAAAACTACTTCTATAAGAAATTCGTAGATTTCCCAAAGTTCTATTTTTAGAACTGTCAAACATTCTTGCCTTGTGGAAATAGTATATAGACGAGTATGAAAATTTTTATATACACGTTATTAATAAAAAAAAATAATCCTGAACCCAAACGCCTGTGTATTTTCACAGTATCTTGTTAGTATTTTGCATACTGTTTCCAAGACACGGCCACCAATCGTGCTCATGCATAACCGAATGTTATGCAAAGAAATCCGTGAGATCGACTTCCTGTTATGCAAAAGATCGACTAAAACCAACACCTTGTCACAAAAAGTCAGCGAAATATTAAAAGGCTGGAAAGATATTTTGACAATCCGGCGATGTGATGGGCTCGATAAGTCTTTTTCCTTTTCAGTCATCTGTCTTAAAACCCCCACATGTATCATAATTTTCCTGAAAAGCTTTTGTCATGGGACTTGAAACCTGATTTTTCTACAAATTGCATTTAAAGTTTTTAATTCTGTACTTTAGAACCACGCCCATACTGTGATTTTCATCATCCATACACATGCCAAATATCTAAAACAGTTTTATTTGTCAATTCACTAAGGTTTTCGCTCTGGCTTTTATAAAACAAAACATTATGCATGAGATTCCATTTTATGCATGTCATGCATGAGATCACAAACTTGGCGATAAAAGCATCAAAGTTTGCATGTAGAAGCAAGAAAGTGCACATAGAGCATTCAAATGTCGGAAGTCCCAAAAGCCTAGGACAAAATTGACTGACAGAAAAGAATACAACACAAGAACAACCAAATCAAAGCAAAAACTCATATTAAACAGCTTAATTACCTCTAATCAGCAACACAAACTCATGTCAATATGCGAGTTAACGCAGATGCTCCTGAAGAGTTAGCAGCTCCTGCTTGCTAAAGCACACCCAACACATTGACGACAATTTAGTGTGGGTCAAATGACAATACTAAGCCTTGATGTTTAACCAACATATGTGGTCCGTGAAATTCCTTGAGTTATATTAACAATCGGGGAGCAAAGGTAATAACAATACTACCGATGGAACTTAGAGGATAAATCTCAATGTTAGCGATAAAAGACAAAACAGGACAGAAGTACTGCAGAAATTGAAGATTGCATTGGTCCTAACTTGGTATATTAATTTCAGAAGAAATAATAGGTAGAGTAGGTTTTATTGAGTGGTTAACCTAGATGTGATCAATCTCAATGTCCAAGAGAAAAGACAAAACATGGATGACATAGCGGAAAATTGAACGGTCCTGACCTGGTACAGGCATTTAATACGTGTATACTTACAATTGGTACAAGTGATTGAAAGAAGTCCACTTAAAATTACATTGAATATAATAGGAAAATGAACATGAAAAGTCATGTTTTTGAACATTTTCATTCAATAAAAAATTACTAACCGATCAATATCTCTTAAAAATACCAGACATATTCAAAATCGAATTCTGTGCATTTTGGTGTAAAGAAAGTCCTTGACTACGGAGTTCGTTTTCACGCTACAGACTTCCAAAGTGGAGATAAATGATAAAAATGACGCTTTTTTCATGACGTTTTCGGCAACGTCAAAAAAATAAAATAAAAAGCGCGACGTTTAAAAAGTAAAATCTTTGTTGTGTTGTTTGTGTGGGTATGAACTCTTTGACAGGATTCTTGAAGCATAACAATCTTGTCGCCGCTTGTATGTGATACATTATACAGTATAAACTTATTATTTGTGTTGTCCGTTGAATGATACTGCTCGATCCGTAAATTTTATGAGTATTTTTTTATAATATTTACCATTAAAAGTTAATATATGAAAAGAGTGCTGATTTATAATTTTATTATGTACTTAGCTTTGCCGTCGTCAGCTTTTTCTTCATTTCGAAAGTAGAGGAGCATATATAGTGTTCGGGTCCGTACGCCCGTTTGTCAATCCCAAATCAGTTTTACCTTCAGGTTGTCTTAAATACACTAGTATATAAAAATTACGCACTAATCGATTTTCTTTAATATTTCCAAGATAAACAGTAATTTTCTTACGGTTAAATAAAATTGAAAAAAATGAGAGCCGATGGTGTAGTGGTTAACGCGTCGGGCTACTAACACCAAGGTTCGTGGTTCGATCCTCGTCCGGAGTGAAAAGTTCATGAACCAATTTTCCGACTCTCTCTTGACACCATTTGCGAGGATGGTCTCAAGGAACGATGCTAGTCCTTCGGAAGGAACGAAAAAAGGTTGTCCCGTGTATGTGGAGAGCAATACCCATGCACGTTATAAAGACCCCTTTGTAGAGTTCGATACTGAAGAGTAGGCTCAATGGGGTTGCTGCAAAGGCCACACTCGCAAACTACTGGCTGGAGAGGGATTTACATAAGCATTTAGCTTGTTTCCCAATCCAGGATAAATAAATATGTTTTAACTTAAATTGAAAAATAAAACAAAAAAGGGGCTAGAAAAGTTCACGAAAGAATTACAAAACGTACAAAACTATGATCAAATTTGTTTGTCCGGCGAAGAAAAAAGTAACAAATTAGGATTTAATTTGTATTTTGTATCCTCGTATAGAAACACAAATAACTACCTAAACCATTATATGAGAACTCATCTTACTGCCGGTAGAAATTGACTTGCGTTTACCCCATTACTACACCGAACAACACAAAGAAGGCCTCGTCGGCAAAAATCGGAATGTTTACGAATTTTCTTATATTCGTCAAGTGAGTGCGTGAAGGAATGAGTGAGTTGTTGTTTTACAGACTTAACACGCTACAGTGGCGGGTCCAGAGGTGGGCGGAAGGGGCCTTAAATTGAGATTTTTTTTATTTTTTTTTGTATAAAATTGATCAAGTTACTTCAAATTTTCATCATAAAATTGCCATTTTTAAGCAATAACGCCCCCTCTTTCATGTACCTCTGGGTCTGCCCCTGTGCTATATATGTTATTTAAAGGCGATGAACATGAAATGATGATGAGAAAACAAGATGAGGTATGAAACAAAAAAACAGTAAATTTTGAAGACCACAGGAAAATGCCAGCAGATATGTATAGGGGCGTAAAATTTAGCCTATGTGGCGCACAAATTGGTGGTCAACAAATTTAGAAGATGGATCTTTTACATTCATGAAGCCTGACTCTCCACACACGTTGGCCCACTATGCTCAGCGGTCGGGGTTTCCATATTATAGACCTGACAAACCCCGCGGACGTAGGCCACAATTTTCAGCCACCTATATACGACCAAATAAAATGTATTCTTTATGACAGCAGTACTTTTTCCTTGATTTTTTGCTCGTAGTTTATACGAAATATAGAACATTGTTGTAAATTTGATAAGTTTTTTACTCATTGATAAAGCTTCAATACTCTGTCACCGTTGTCGATTCCTTCACAAGACTACTAGTATCTAGCGATACCAAATTATACCCTTGCTCGTGCTGTTCTAGTAAAATGTGATGATACGAAATATAGAAGAGAATATGTACTACAAAAGTTTTCTTCTTTTATAGATAATGATGATAATAATATGCTTAATACACGATATGGCTTGATTTATGTTGCTGCATCAGTTTTCCCTACGCACGTCTGTATCGGCAGAAAATATCAGTAAAATATGAGACGTGCTGATTAAATGAAATCGGAAACGAAAGCGAAGCGTCGAACGTGGCGCCATTTCATGGAGCACATTATGACGTTACGTAACAACCGTTAGAGGCGCTGAATTACGTATATTTTACCTTTTAATTAATACTAAAAATATATATGAATAAAGACACAAATCAGCAAGCAATTGTGCACGATTCGTAGGTATACCCATTTGAAATGGCAATTTTCTACGGAAAACATGTTTACCAAACTGTACAAATATTTTGTCAATAAAAAAATTTGAGCATTTCTTTTATTAATTTTGTCCTTCTGCAAATGTGTTCTTTTATAAATACCTAAAATTCCTCAGAGTTCTTGCTGTTGTCTTTTTTGTGTCATCTGATTTTTGGCCTTGCCTTTTTGGAATTTCGACATTCAATTTGACTCTTTTTCGCTTTAATAACCTGTGTACTTTGATGCTTAATCAAAATTATTCTATGATCTCATGCATGACATGAAAAAAATGGAATCTCGTGCATATTTTTTTGTTCTTTAAAAGCCAGAGCGAAAACCTTAGTGAATTGACAAATAAAACTGTTTTAGATTTTTGGCATGTGTATGGATGATGAAAAGCACAGTATCGGCATAGTTATAAAGTACAGAATTAAAAACTTTTAATGCAATTTGTAGAAAAATCAGGTTTCAAATTCCATGACAAAAGCTTTTCAGGACAATTATCATACATGTGGAGGTTTTAAGACAGATGACTGAAAAGGAAAGAGACTTCCCGAGCCCATCACATCGCCTGATTGTCTATTTATCTTTCCAGCTTTAATATTTTGCTGACTTTTCATGACACGGTGTCGGTTTTGGTCGATCTTTTGCATAACAGGAAGTCGATCTCACGGATTTCTTTGCATAACATATGGTTATGCATAAGCACGATTGGTGGCCGTGCAAGACCAAATAACAAAAATACAATACTATTCAATGTACTTCAATGTTAAGAATATCCCTTGGTACCCCCGACTTGTATGGAACGCCAAATTAACATATATTCAATTAATTGTACCTATCTTCAAATAATTGAAGATATCTTCAATCATTTGAAGATATCTTCAAATAAATTGAAGATATCTTCAATTCAATTGTACCTATCTTCAAATAATTAAAGATATCTTCATATCAATTGAACCTATCTTCAAATGAATTATACCTAGGTGCAATTTAATTGCACCTAGGTATAATTCAATTGTACCTATCTTCAATTGAATTGAAGATATCTTTAATTCACTTGAAGATAGGTCTAATTCCAACATCTCCATAATTCATTTGGAGATATCTCCAATTCATTTGAAGATATCTTCAATTCATTTGAAGATATCTTCAATTCAATTACACCTATCTTCAATTGAATTATACCTATCTTCAATTCAATTATAGATATAGAGACAATTGAATTGAAGATAGGTTTAATTCAATTGAAGATAGGTTCAATTCGATTGAAGATAGGTTCAATTCAATTGAAGACAGGTTTAATTGAATTGAAGATAGGTACAATTGAATTGAAGATAGGTACAATTGAATATCTTTAATTGTGCTGAATTGTACTTAGGTACAATTGAATTGAAGATAGGTATAATTGAATTGAAGATATCTATAATTGAATTGAAGATAGGTATAATTCAATTGAAGATAGGTATAATTAATTGAATGTATGTTAATTTGGCGTTCCATAGACTTGGTTCTCTTATGTAAAGGATTCAGATGTTCAATATGATAATGAGAATATTTTCTTTGTGGTTTTATGAAAGCACAGTATTATTGAATAACTTTTTTTTTTTTGTAATTGATGTAGTGTCATATGACCATTCCCATAACCACGGATAATAATTTGTGAACCGCTTTGAGAGGACTTAACTGTTGTGAAAAGTGGTAAATAAGAACCTGAAATTATTATCAGTTCTATTTTGATCAAGTTTCTGAAGTTTTGTCAAATAGATTTGAGTTATTGCCCCTGAATTTACTCAAAAAAGAAAAAAAAGATAATGTAGGTTAAATACCATAAGACATGTTGGAGCTCACAATACATGTACAATGTACTCTGAAAATTGAAGTTCTTTATGCAAAGGCAGGGTGTCAAGTCCCTATTTTTTCCTATAAATTTCACCATTCCTATATTTGCCCTATATTTCTTTAAAATCCCTATAAAGCCCTACCGTATATATTCCAAAAATATTACCGTCCTTAAAAAATAAATGAAGTAAAAATATTCATTTGAATGTTTTAACCAATAAAAAACGTCTTATTTGGATGGAATTCATAACTTTTAGCTGTATCATCCATTATATGTAATTTAAGCCATCATGAAGCTCTTTGATACATTTCAATTGTGCCATATAACAGAAGAGCTTTTAAGTGGCTCCCGCAAGGTTAAAAACGACCTGCGACCTGAGGGCTTTTTAAGGGCGACTTCCGACCTTCACTTCATAAAATCGACCTATGGCAGAAAACGACCTGCGACCTCCGCCAATATATGCCTTTTAAAAGCAACCTTGCGACCTCAGGCCCCTTTTAAAAGCGACCTTGCGACCTGATGGGGGTACCCTGCAGGAGCCCCTTTTAAGACAGTGAAGTATTTATCTCAAAGCATAGAGCATATATATCATCATTATAAATACCATCTAGGTGTGTGTTTATACAGCTCTTAAACATCAGTTTCTATTAGCAATTTTATTTTTTTTTCTAAATACATGTATCAGTTTATTTTCCATCTTAGTGTGAATGGATTATATAAATTGTCAATGAACATATGACCAATTATTTTATCAAACAATTCAATTCTTGGCAGATGAATGTGAAAAGTATGATAAAATGAACAAAAGTGATGATTACAAAATTTTTGATGGGAGGGGAACAGCAAACTCAAAGACTATCAGAAGAAGGGAGAGGTGGCTAGGGGCTAAATAGTCTACAAAGAGGTCTTTTACATGAATACATGAAATACTCCCCACACACCGTGTCCTTGGCTAACAAAGGTTTATTGCAGGCTTTCTGTATTATACCCTAACAACGATCACCAATAATATATAGCTGTCTAGGGTATTGCTCTGTGTGCAGGATTACTGTAACCCTGTAACCATCAGAATCTCTAGTCTAGACCAATTTAAATTGCCACTTAGAGCAAGCTGAGTCTTCTCTTCTGACCTATTCAACATCTAGTACACTCACAGGGTGGTCCAGGGTTCACAAACTGTTGGTATACATTTATGTATACATGCATCCTAGATATTATGTTTATTTCATCTTATCTACACCAAAAAATGCAAGACGTGATGGATTTTCATACAACAACAAAACATTTATAAACCAAATTCTTGAATAAAAAATCCTATAAATCTTCTGTAAAAATCCCTATATTTTCCCTATAAAATTTTGAAAATATCCCTATAATCCTATATTTTTGAGACCAAAAGTGGCTTGACACCCTGCAAAGGTATCCCAAGAACTATATTCTTAGCAAAGTTAATGAAGCTTTAAATTGTTGATGTTTAGGTGCATCAAAACTAAACCTGTCACAGGGTTGGCCGGGAAATACCAGTGGCGGTAAATCCCACTGGTAATTACCGGGAATTCCCGTCCTGGGAAATACTCCAATTTTTTGACAAGTGGGAAATACTGGGAAATATACATATTTATAGGGGGTTTTCAGGGCAATTTTATAAAGATTTGACACTTTAATTATCTTTTTGCTCATTTAGATATTGGCAATATATATCATTAGTTTTTCAAATGTCATAAAGTAATTTTCAAAACTGTGTTAAGTTATTAAAGATGGCCCTAAAGAATTTTTAGTAAAATGGTGATTGTCTTAAATGCATGGAGTTGAATTTAAATTACTGATTTATATTAATCTTCTACATCTTCATTTTTATTTTAAATGTATTTTAGATTTTAAAGTTACCAAAATGTCCGAGATGATAACGAGAACTAATTGTAATCCTAACAGTATACCGGACCACTCGCTCCTGTCTTGTGACATTAAATGCCCGGTAAATGGTGAGGGCGACGACAATGATACGATTACTGCTCCAAACACTCGGTCAACAAAACGTAATATTCGGAATATTCCTAATGACTTTTTAAACGACGAAACCGTTCGATTTCAACTTTTAGATACGATTGCGCAAATCGAACACTCAATAGCTGTAAACCAAGATGTTCAAAAGGCATATGACGACTTTCATGGTGTGATTAGGAAAGAAATGGACGAAAAACTCCCGCCGATGCGAAAACCAAGTAACAACAAAAAAGCTAAATCACTCTATAAGCCATATTGGAACCAGACTTTACAAGATCAGTGGAATTTAACCTGTGAGTACGAGAAACAGTGGTTAAAATGTAACGGACCGTCGCAGAGGAAAAAACATCTAAAGCAACTTTATTGCACAGAAAGGAAACATTTTGATAAATTGAATCGTAAATACAAGCGAAAACATCAAGCTCAAAAAGAACAAGAACTACACGAGAAGCTCAATTCAGCAAATAAACGTGATTTTTGGAAAGATATTGGAAAATTAGGAATTGTAAACGACAGGAAAGCTCAGATTCCCTGGGAAACTCTTGATTTAGATGGTAATGTAATTTATGATCAGGACACAGTGCTAGATAAATGGAAAACTGATTTTGAGACACTTTTCGCTAACAATACGAACCTTGAAGCGCCAGATAATGAGATTGTTGACGAGCGAAATATCGACTTAGAGGAAATAAATAGTGAAATCACACGGGAAGAAATCATTTTAGCAGTAGAAAACTCGAAACTACGAAAAGCGGCAGGATATGATGAAATCCCGGCGGAGGTTTTAAAGAACGATGTCGCAATTGAACTCTTGTACATTATCTGCAATGGGTGCTTTAAATTAGGAAAAGTTCCGTCACAATGGACCGAAGGAATAGTTCACCCCATTTTAAAACCAGGCTCAAATGACAATAGACTACCGAACAACTACCGGGGAATTACGCTTGTCTCGGTTCCAAGTAAGATATATTGTAGCGTTTTAAATGCCCGACTCACAAAACTATTAGAAAACAACGATATATTGTGCGAAGAACAAAACGGATTCAGACCAAAACGTAGCTGTGAAGAACATATTTACAATTTATATTCGATAATTTCAAATAGAAAAATATCAAAGCAATCAACGTTTGTTAGCTTCATTGATATGCGGAAGGCGTTTGATTCCGTACCGAGAAACTTACTGTGGTTCAAGCTTAAGCAAGCGGGCATCAACGGGAAATTTCTTTCTGCAGTGCAAGCTTTGTATACAGATGTTAAATGCACAGTCCGTGTCAACGACCGATTTACTCCCTGGTTTAATGTAGATTGTGGTGTGAAGCAAGGGTGTCTACTTTCACCTGCATTGTTTGCGGTATATATTAACGACTTGTCAACTCGGATTAACAACTTAAATTGTGGTGTTCAAATAAATGATTACATGATCAGCATTCTCCTGTACGGAATGTCGGAAGTCCCAAAAGCCTAGGACAAAATTGACTGACAGAAAAGAATACAACACAAGAACAACCAAATCAAAGCAAAAACTCATATTAAACAGCTTAATTACCTCTAATCAGCAACACAAACTCATGTCAATATGCGAGTTAACGCAGATGCTCCTGAAGAGTTAGCAGCTCCTGCTTGCTAAAGCACACCCAACACATTGACGACAATTTAGTGTGGGTCAAATGACAATACTAAGCCTTGATGTTTAACCAACATATGTGGTCCGTGAAATTCCTTGAGTTATATTAACAATCGGGGAGCAAAGGTAATAACAATACTACCGATGGAACTTAGAGGATAAATCTCAATGTTAGCGATAAAAGACAAAACAGGACAGAAGTACTGCAGAAATTGAAGATTGCATTGGTCCTAACTTGGTATATTAATTTCAGAAGAAATAATAGGTAGAGTAGGTTTTATTGAGTGGTTAACCTAGATGTGATCAATCTCAATGTCCAAGAGAAAAGACAAAACATGGATGACATAGCGGAAAATTGAACGGTCCTGACCTGGTACAGGCATTTAATACGTGTATACTTACAATTGGTACAAGTGATTGAAAGAAGTCCACTTAAAATTACATTGAATATAATAGGAAAATGAACATGAAAAGTCATGTTTTTGAACATTTTCATTCAATAAAAAATTACTAACCGATCAATATCTCTTAAAAATACCAGACATATTCAAAATCGAATTCTGTGCATTTTGGTGTAAAGAAAGTCCTTGACTACGGAGTTCGTTTTCACGCTACAGACTTCCAAAGTGGAGATAAATGATAAAAATGACGCTTTTTTCATGACGTTTTCGGCAACGTCAAAAAAATAAAATAAAAAGCGCGACGTTTAAAAAGTAAAATCTTTGTTGTGTTGTTTGTGTGGGTATGAACTCTTTGACAGGATTCTTGAAGCATAACAATCTTGTCGCCGCTTGTATGTGATACATTATACAGTATAAACTTATTATTTGTGTTGTCCGTTGAATGATACTGCTCGATCCGTAAATTTTATGAGTATTTTTTTATAATATTTACCATTAAAAGTTAATATATGAAAAGAGTGCTGATTTATAATTTTATTATGTACTTAGCTTTGCCGTCGTCAGCTTTTTCTTCATTTCGAAAGTAGAGGAGCATATATAGTGTTCGGGTCCGTACGCCCGTTTGTCAATCCCAAATCAGTTTTACCTTCAGGTTGTCTTAAATACACTAGTATATAAAAATTACGCACTAATCGATTTTCTTTAATATTTCCAAGATAAACAGTAATTTTCTTACGGTTAAATAAAATTGAAAAAAATGAGAGCCGATGGTGTAGTGGTTAACGCGTCGGGCTACTAACACCAAGGTTCGTGGTTCGATCCTCGTCCGGAGTGAAAAGTTCATGAACCAATTTTCCGACTCTCTCTTGACACCATTTGCGAGGATGGTCTCAAGGAACGATGCTAGTCCTTCGGAAGGAACGAAAAAAGGTTGTCCCGTGTATGTGGAGAGCAATACCCATGCACGTTATAAAGACCCCTTTGTAGAGTTCGATACTGAAGAGTAGGCTCAATGGGGTTGCTGCAAAGGCCACACTCGCAAACTACTGGCTGGAGAGGGATTTACATAAGCATTTAGCTTGTTTCCCAATCCAGGATAAATAAATATGTTTTAACTTAAATTGAAAAATAAAACAAAAAAGGGGCTAGAAAAGTTCACGAAAGAATTACAAAACGTACAAAACTATGATCAAATTTGTTTGTCCGGCGAAGAAAAAAGTAACAAATTAGGATTTAATTTGTATTTTGTATCCTCGTATAGAAACACAAATAACTACCTAAACCATTATATGAGAACTCATCTTACTGCCGGTAGAAATTGACTTGCGTTTACCCCATTACTACACCGAACAACACAAAGAAGGCCTCGTCGGCAAAAATCGGAATGTTTACGAATTTTCTTATATTCGTCAAGTGAGTGCGTGAAGGAATGAGTGAGTTGTTGTTTTACAGACTTAACACGCTACAGTGGCGGGTCCAGAGGTGGGCGGAAGGGGCCTTAAATTGAGATTTTTTTTATTTTTTTTTGTATAAAATTGATCAAGTTACTTCAAATTTTCATCATAAAATTGCCATTTTTAAGCAATAACGCCCCCTCTTTCATGTACCTCTGGGTCTGCCCCTGTGCTATATATGTTATTTAAAGGCGATGAACATGAAATGATGATGAGAAAACAAGATGAGGTATGAAACAAAAAAACAGTAAATTTTGAAGACCACAGGAAAATGCCAGCAGATATGTATAGGGGCGTAAAATTTAGCCTATGTGGCGCACAAATTGGTGGTCAACAAATTTAGAAGATGGATCTTTTACATTCATGAAGCCTGACTCTCCACACACGTTGGCCCACTATGCTCAGCGGTCGGGGTTTCCATATTATAGACCTGACAAACCCCGCGGACGTAGGCCACAATTTTCAGCCACCTATATACGACCAAATAAAATGTATTCTTTATGACAGCAGTACTTTTTCCTTGATTTTTTGCTCGTAGTTTATACGAAATATAGAACATTGTTGTAAATTTGATAAGTTTTTTACTCATTGATAAAGCTTCAATACTCTGTCACCGTTGTCGATTCCTTCACAAGACTACTAGTATCTAGCGATACCAAATTATACCCTTGCTCGTGCTGTTCTAGTAAAATGTGATGATACGAAATATAGAAGAGAATATGTACTACAAAAGTTTTCTTCTTTTATAGATAATGATGATAATAATATGCTTAATACACGATATGGCTTGATTTATGTTGCTGCATCAGTTTTCCCTACGCACGTCTGTATCGGCAGAAAATATCAGTAAAATATGAGACGTGCTGATTAAATGAAATCGGAAACGAAAGCGAAGCGTCGAACGTGGCGCCATTTCATGGAGCACATTATGACGTTACGTAACAACCGTTAGAGGCGCTGAATTACGTATATTTTACCTTTTAATTAATACTAAAAATATATATGAATAAAGACACAAATCAGCAAGCAATTGTGCACGATTCGTAGGTATACCCATTTGAAATGGCAATTTTCTACGGAAAACATGTTTACCAAACTGTACAAATATTTTGTCAATAAAAAAATTTGAGCATTTCTTTTATTAATTTTGTCCTTCTGCAAATGTGTTCTTTTATAAATACCTAAAATTCCTCAGAGTTCTTGCTGTTGTCTTTTTTGTGTCATCTGATTTTTGGCCTTGCCTTTTTGGAATTTCGACATTCAATTTGACTCTTTTTCGCTTTAATAACCTGTGTACTTTGATGCTTAATCAAAATTATTCTATGATCTCATGCATGACATGAAAAAAATGGAATCTCGTGCATATTTTTTTGTTCTTTAAAAGCCAGAGCGAAAACCTTAGTGAATTGACAAATAAAACTGTTTTAGATTTTTGGCATGTGTATGGATGATGAAAAGCACAGTATCGGCATAGTTATAAAGTACAGAATTAAAAACTTTTAATGCAATTTGTAGAAAAATCAGGTTTCAAATTCCATGACAAAAGCTTTTCAGGACAATTATCATACATGTGGAGGTTTTAAGACAGATGACTGAAAAGGAAAGAGACTTCCCGAGCCCATCACATCGCCTGATTGTCTATTTATCTTTCCAGCTTTAATATTTTGCTGACTTTTCATGACACGGTGTCGGTTTTGGTCGATCTTTTGCATAACAGGAAGTCGATCTCACGGATTTCTTTGCATAACATATGGTTATGCATAAGCACGATTGGTGGCCGTGCAAGACCAAATAACAAAAATACAATACTATTCAATGTACTTCAATGTTAAGAATATCCCTTGGTACCCCCGACTTGTATGGAACGCCAAATTAACATATATTCAATTAATTGTACCTATCTTCAAATAATTGAAGATATCTTCAATCATTTGAAGATATCTTCAAATAAATTGAAGATATCTTCAATTCAATTGTACCTATCTTCAAATAATTAAAGATATCTTCATATCAATTGAACCTATCTTCAAATGAATTATACCTAGGTGCAATTTAATTGCACCTAGGTATAATTCAATTGTACCTATCTTCAATTGAATTGAAGATATCTTTAATTCACTTGAAGATAGGTCTAATTCCAACATCTCCATAATTCATTTGGAGATATCTCCAATTCATTTGAAGATATCTTCAATTCATTTGAAGATATCTTCAATTCAATTACACCTATCTTCAATTGAATTATACCTATCTTCAATTCAATTATAGATATAGAGACAATTGAATTGAAGATAGGTTTAATTCAATTGAAGATAGGTTCAATTCGATTGAAGATAGGTTCAATTCAATTGAAGACAGGTTTAATTGAATTGAAGATAGGTACAATTGAATTGAAGATAGGTACAATTGAATATCTTTAATTGTGCTGAATTGTACTTAGGTACAATTGAATTGAAGATAGGTATAATTGAATTGAAGATATCTATAATTGAATTGAAGATAGGTATAATTCAATTGAAGATAGGTATAATTAATTGAATGTATGTTAATTTGGCGTTCCATAGACTTGGTTCTCTTATGTAAAGGATTCAGATGTTCAATATGATAATGAGAATATTTTCTTTGTGGTTTTATGAAAGCACAGTATTATTGAATAACTTTTTTTTTTTTGTAATTGATGTAGTGTCATATGACCATTCCCATAACCACGGATAATAATTTGTGAACCGCTTTGAGAGGACTTAACTGTTGTGAAAAGTGGTAAATAAGAACCTGAAATTATTATCAGTTCTATTTTGATCAAGTTTCTGAAGTTTTGTCAAATAGATTTGAGTTATTGCCCCTGAATTTACTCAAAAAAGAAAAAAAAGATAATGTAGGTTAAATACCATAAGACATGTTGGAGCTCACAATACATGTACAATGTACTCTGAAAATTGAAGTTCTTTATGCAAAGGCAGGGTGTCAAGTCCCTATTTTTTCCTATAAATTTCACCATTCCTATATTTGCCCTATATTTCTTTAAAATCCCTATAAAGCCCTACCGTATATATTCCAAAAATATTACCGTCCTTAAAAAATAAATGAAGTAAAAATATTCATTTGAATGTTTTAACCAATAAAAAACGTCTTATTTGGATGGAATTCATAACTTTTAGCTGTATCATCCATTATATGTAATTTAAGCCATCATGAAGCTCTTTGATACATTTCAATTGTGCCATATAACAGAAGAGCTTTTAAGTGGCTCCCGCAAGGTTAAAAACGACCTGCGACCTGAGGGCTTTTTAAGGGCGACTTCCGACCTTCACTTCATAAAATCGACCTATGGCAGAAAACGACCTGCGACCTCCGCCAATATATGCCTTTTAAAAGCAACCTTGCGACCTCAGGCCCCTTTTAAAAGCGACCTTGCGACCTGATGGGGGTACCCTGCAGGAGCCCCTTTTAAGACAGTGAAGTATTTATCTCAAAGCATAGAGCATATATATCATCATTATAAATACCATCTAGGTGTGTGTTTATACAGCTCTTAAACATCAGTTTCTATTAGCAATTTTATTTTTTTTTCTAAATACATGTATCAGTTTATTTTCCATCTTAGTGTGAATGGATTATATAAATTGTCAATGAACATATGACCAATTATTTTATCAAACAATTCAATTCTTGGCAGATGAATGTGAAAAGTATGATAAAATGAACAAAAGTGATGATTACAAAATTTTTGATGGGAGGGGAACAGCAAACTCAAAGACTATCAGAAGAAGGGAGAGGTGGCTAGGGGCTAAATAGTCTACAAAGAGGTCTTTTACATGAATACATGAAATACTCCCCACACACCGTGTCCTTGGCTAACAAAGGTTTATTGCAGGCTTTCTGTATTATACCCTAACAACGATCACCAATAATATATAGCTGTCTAGGGTATTGCTCTGTGTGCAGGATTACTGTAACCCTGTAACCATCAGAATCTCTAGTCTAGACCAATTTAAATTGCCACTTAGAGCAAGCTGAGTCTTCTCTTCTGACCTATTCAACATCTAGTACACTCACAGGGTGGTCCAGGGTTCACAAACTGTTGGTATACATTTATGTATACATGCATCCTAGATCTTATGTTTATTTCATCTTATCTACACCAAAAAATGCAAGACGTGATGGATTTTCATACAACAACAAAACATTTATAAACCAAATTCTTGAATAAAAAATCCTATAAATCTTCTGTAAAAATCCCTATATTTTCCCTATAAAATTTTGAAAATATCCCTATAATCCTATATTTTTGAGACCAAAAGTGGCTTGACACCCTGCAAAGGTATCCCAAGAACTATATTCTTAGCAAAGTTAATGAAGCTTTAAATTGTTGATGTTTAGGTGCATCAAAACTAAACCTGTCACAGGGTTGGCCGGGAAATACCAGTGGCGGTAAATCCCACTGGTAATTACCGGGAATTCCCGTCCTGGGAAATACTCCAATTTTTTGACAAGTGGGAAATACTGGGAAATATACATATTTATAGGGGGTTTTCAGGGCAATTTTATAAAGATTTGACACTTTAATTATCTTTTTGCTCATTTAGATATTGGCAATATATATCATTAGTTTTTCAAATGTCATAAAGTAATTTTCAAAACTGTGTTAAGTTATTAAAGATGGCCCTAAAGAATTTTTAGTAAAATGGTGATTGTCTTAAATGCATGGAGTTGAATTTAAATTACTGATTTATATTAATCTTCTACATCTTCATTTTTATTTTAAATGTATTTTAGATTTTAAAGTTACCAAAATGTCCGAGATGATAACGAGAACTAATTGTAATCCTAACAGTATACCGGACCACTCGCTCCTGTCTTGTGACATTAAATGCCCGGTAAATGGTGAGGGCGACGACAATGATACGATTACTGCTCCAAACACTCGGTCAACAAAACGTAATATTCGGAATATTCCTAATGACTTTTTAAACGACGAAACCGTTCGATTTCAACTTTTAGATACGATTGCGCAAATCGAACACTCAATAGCTGTAAACCAAGATGTTCAAAAGGCATATGACGACTTTCATGGTGTGATTAGGAAAGAAATGGACGAAAAACTCCCGCCGATGCGAAAACCAAGTAACAACAAAAAAGCTAAATCACTCTATAAGCCATATTGGAACCAGACTTTACAAGATCAGTGGAATTTAACCTGTGAGTACGAGAAACAGTGGTTAAAATGTAACGGACCGTCGCAGAGGAAAAAACATCTAAAGCAACTTTATTGCACAGAAAGGAAACATTTTGATAAATTGAATCGTAAATACAAGCGAAAACATCAAGCTCAAAAAGAACAAGAACTACACGAGAAGCTCAATTCAGCAAATAAACGTGATTTTTGGAAAGATATTGGAAAATTAGGAATTGTAAACGACAGGAAAGCTCAGATTCCCTGGGAAACTCTTGATTTAGATGGTAATGTAATTTATGATCAGGACACAGTGCTAGATAAATGGAAAACTGATTTTGAGACACTTTTCGCTAACAATACGAACCTTGAAGCGCCAGATAATGAGATTGTTGACGAGCGAAATATCGACTTAGAGGAAATAAATAGTGAAATCACACGGGAAGAAATCATTTTAGCAGTAGAAAACTCGAAACTACGAAAAGCGGCAGGATATGATGAAATCCCGGCGGAGGTTTTAAAGAACGATGTCGCAATTGAACTCTTGTACATTATCTGCAATGGGTGCTTTAAATTAGGAAAAGTTCCGTCACAATGGACCGAAGGAATAGTTCACCCCATTTTAAAACCAGGCTCAAATGACAATAGACTACCGAACAACTACCGGGGAATTACGCTTGTCTCGGTTCCAAGTAAGATATATTGTAGCGTTTTAAATGCCCGACTCACAAAACTATTAGAAAACAACGATATATTGTGCGAAGAACAAAACGGATTCAGACCAAAACGTAGCTGTGAAGAACATATTTACAATTTATATTCGATAATTTCAAATAGAAAAATATCAAAGCAATCAACGTTTGTTAGCTTCATTGATATGCGGAAGGCGTTTGATTCCGTACCGAGAAACTTACTGTGGTTCAAGCTTAAGCAAGCGGGCATCAACGGGAAATTTCTTTCTGCAGTGCAAGCTTTGTATACAGATGTTAAATGCACAGTCCGTGTCAACGACCGATTTACTCCCTGGTTTAATGTAGATTGTGGTGTGAAGCAAGGGTGTCTACTTTCACCTGCATTGTTTGCGGTATATATTAACGACTTGTCAACTCGGATTAACAACTTAAATTGTGGTGTTCAAATAAATGATTACATGATCAGCATTCTCCTGTACGCCGATGGCATTGCTCTTATAGCACCGAACGAGGATAATCTTCAAAACATGCTAAATATTGTTTCAGAATGGTGTAGAGAGTGGAAACTGCATATCAATCCAACCAAAAGTAATATCGTTCACTTCCGTAATCCGTCAGTGCAACGTTCTGACTTTGAATTTAAATGTTCAGACGAAATACTAGATTACTCAACGTCATATCGATACTTGGGATTGTGGTTTGACGAGAATCTCACTATGAATAAAGGCGTCAAGGAACTGGCGAAATCGGCAAGTAGAGCATTGGGTGCCCTTTATGGAAAATTCGTCAGTGCTGGTGGAATGACTTATGCAGTGTTCACGAAGCTATACTCCACAATGGTAGAACCAGTCCTTATGTATGGAGCTGGTATCTGGGGAACAAAAACTTTTTCTGTCATCAAAACCGTCCAGAATAAAGCAGCCAAAATGTTTTTATCCGTCGGTAAATTCACGTCAAATGTTGCAGTGAGAGCAGATCTCGGATGGACATCATGTTTTACAAAGCAAAGAATCGCATGCATACGCCTACTGTGTCGAATTGTGAGATCGGATGATTTTAGACTTACAAAGAAAATTATGTCATGGACAGAAAATCGCAGGAAAGGGTGGCTCCACCAAGTGAAAGAAATGGTCCGAAAGATCGAGGCTACAGACATGGTCAATAACATTAATGTATCAACTAAGACAGTGATGAGATCGATTCGTGAACGGTTAGAAACGTTAGACAATGATGAATTTATACTCGAGCTAAATGATGACAGGCATAATCGAAACGGCAATAAGTTGCGTACTTATAGAGAATACAAGACTAAAATAGAGACTGAGGTATACACTAGACTACGATTACCACGACCCGTTCGCAGAATCATAGCTCAGTTCCGAAGCGGTTCGCTACCGTTAGCTATTGAGACGGGACGATACGCACGGCCGCAAATACCTTTAGAAGACAGAAAGTGTTGTTACTGTACAGACGATGTAGTGGAAAACGAAAAACACTTTTTGATGAATTGCACATTGTATGACGATCTAAGATACGATTTGTTCTTGAAAGCAAGACTGTTTGTCAATAATTTCGATTTACTTGATTTAGACACTCAATTTAAGAGCATTATGAATTGTAGCGATATCCAATCCTCTCTGTCATATACGCTTTTTAATTTTTACCAGAGAAGAAAACGTTTTAGTGGTTAACTTGTGTTGATAATTATTTTACGGTATTCTGAATATTAATATTTTGAGAAACTTTTAAAGATAAATGTTTATTTTTTTTTTTAGAATATTTATTTCTATTTTATCTTTTTAAGCTAAAACTTAATTTTATATTTAAACACTCTAATTATTTTATTTATTTTATTTATTTATTGTTGAAATTACATCTAGAAATATTTCTCCCTGTGATAAATTATTGATCTCACAACCTATGTATAAATATTTTCTCTGATTGTAAATTACATGTATCTTATGTGCCAAAGTTTCAATTTTTCTTCAATTAAATATCTGCTTTAATGTTGTTTATATATTTTTTATAATTGAAGATGTGCATCGCATGTATTTTTAATGTGTCTCGTGCTGGGTATCTGGCCATGTTAATTGTGGTGTTGCTAATTATTTCATTCTGAATATTAATATTTTAAGAAAACTTAAAGATAAATGTTTATTTTTTTTTTTATTTATTTATTTTTTTTTTTTTTTTTTTTTTTTTTTTTTTTTTTTTTTTTGGAATATTTATTTATAAATTTATTTATTGCTATTTAATCTTTTTTAGCTTTAACTTAATTTTAAACACTCACATTATTTTATTTAGTTTATTTATTTATATTTGAAATCATATCTAGAAATATTCTTCCTGTGATAAATTGTTGATCTCACAACCTATAAAATATTTATTATGATTATAAGTTATCTTAAGTGCCAAAGTTTCAATTTTTCTTCAATGAAATATCTGTGTTTAATGGTGTATATATATTTTTTTTATAATTGAAGATATGTACTGTATATAGTTTTAATGTGTCTCATAAGCCTATTCTAAGGCTGGGTATTTGATCATGTAAATTTTGTATAATTATATGTCTATGTTGTCAGATCAAATATGTGACACTATAATAAAATATTTAATTATTATTATTATTCATTAATTTATTAAGAAATTTGTTACATACTTGAGGTGTTTTTCTTTTCTTTAATTGACACTTTTTATTATGTCTTTAAATAAGGCAATTAGACACCCAAGCTTAGACCATTGGGGTGTTGTTTTAGCACTGTGACAGTTGACACCAGGATCTATTCATTAATGAAGCCATGAATGACTCATGATCAGTGGACCATTACATCAAGATTCTTAAACAGAAAATGTAAAGAGGACTGTTGGGAGAAATATCTTTTAAAAAATTCCTCTATTTACATGTATACAATACTAATTTCTTTCTCCTAACAATACTAGATATATGACATTTCATATTTAATAATACTTTATGATGATAGTTTGTATTAGTTTCACATATATAGAATTTTTAAGATCAATCTATATTTCCCAGTAATGGACGGGAATTACCAGTATTTCCCGGGAATTCCCTGTATTTCCCGCTGTCCTGGGAAATATGAGTATTTCCCACTTTTTTGCAAACCCTGAAACCTGATATATTTTTTTATGAACAATTTAAAAAAAATCGTAAAGGAATGATACATTATATTAAAAAAAAATAAATAAAGTTACGATTGTGTGTTTGTGTATGTCCCTCAAGACACGCTTAGGCCATATATGACATGAATTCAGTTTAATGATGGAGGAAACCTGAGAAAACAATAGACCTTGGGCAGGTATCTGACAAACCTAATTTATACAGTTTGGGAAGTCTTGTAAATTACAAACTGGAACTTGATTTAACAGCACCTGAAGAAATAATTAGACTAGTGATCAAAAGTGTGGTTCTTTATTTAATTCAGCACCTTAGACCACTCGGCCATCCAGGAGTTCAATATGAGCATGATATTTACACTGAAGCAACAGTTAATGTAGTTTAATTTAGGGTCTTAAAATTTTAGATAAGATTTTTTTCAAAACTTTTGTAGTAAATAGACATTGGTATGTGCATTGAAAACAGACAATAAATACAACAGATCACCACGTTTATTTTAAAATAATTTAAAATAAATGGGTCTTAATATTCAAAATATTGCTAAAGATCATATTGGAGAGAAAATCATTTACATTTGTTTTTACCAATGGGGCATTCAAATTTCAAAAGTTTGATAGTGCAAAGACAAAACCAGTCAACACAAATGAGAACAGCAAGAAGAGACACATAACAAAAAAAAAAGAAAAGTCATTTTTGGAACACACCCTTCAGGTTTTTAGCAATATATATATGCTTTTTATGGCTTTGACACACTGCACTAATTCTGGGATTCAAATCCCGAAATGCATAAATATTTTAAAACCATATATTGTACCTTTTTCTGCCCATTAGGCAAATATAAATTAAATATTCTAGATTTTCATCCCCTCCCACCCTGATTTTTTCCGGCTGCCCCCTCAAAAAATTTTATTTTGATTTTTGTCAAATTATGTTAATTATCATATTGGATAAAAAATAAAATTTGACTGCCCGCCCACCCCATGTTTTCAAGAAATTAGGATGAGAATCTAGGAAACATTTTATAATGGCCTTAATTAATATCCCCCCTCCATGAAATGAGATTTTTAAAAACATTTATTTTCCCTCTTAATGTTTATCTTTTGTCTTTTGATTATTTCATCAAATGAATTAAATCATTTATGCAATTTCAGGTCATTTGAAATTGAAATAAATGGCTGAAAATTTTCTGGAAAAAAATGCTCAGTTTTAGACACCCCCCCTTTCCCCCAGTAACCCTAATGACTATATAGTACTTAACAGTTAACTGTTTATTGTCATGGATCAGCTGTTTTGTGCACTTAAAAAAAGGGAAAAAATAATAATAACCAAAAATATATATTTTTAGCAAGATTTTTTGTGTGTTTTCCTTCAAGATTAAGGATAAGTCTTAAGAGCTTCCGAACAGAAAAAAGATTCGATTCCCTCCCCTTTCATAATATCCCCTTGTAATTTTGCTGTGGAGTGTGGAATCATAATATTTGCCCTTTAAAATGCATATCCATTAAGTATCTGTCCTGTAACAATCCTTTTCAGTAAGTTTGGAGTTCTGTTACCTAACGTAACGCTACCCAAATTGCAACAGGTACCCAAATTGCAACACTCTACAGTACATAAATTGTTCTAAAATAATAGAATTGTTTAAGGTTCATGGTTACACTTCGAAAAAAAATGGTGGTTATTCGACCTTTTTTCTAGTCTATGTACGACTTAAACTACGCATAGAAATAAAAAATAAAGTGTGGCAGCGTCTAGCTATAAAAATCGCCGATCATTTTTCCTTCTATTTCACAAGATAAATCTTGTTGTTTTCTCTATTCATTTTCTTTCCGTTCAAATAGTACCTGAAATAAAGCATGAATTACCCCTTAATAACCTTCCATAAAATCGATTGTGAGTAGATTTTATAACATCAATAATAGAACTACCTTGCACGTGGAGGCCATTTGACAGGGCAAGGTTGATATTTGGCTATATTTGGGTAATCTGAAAAACGCAAAGAAAATGCTCCGGCGAAACGGATCAAATTTACACCTACAAAATACTAAAACTTTATGCAAAAAATATTTATCTAGACGCTGCTACGCCTTATTAAGCGATTGAATGTGTAGTTTAGGCTCCACATAGACTGAAAAAAGACGTGAAATATCAGTCATTTTTTCCAAAGTGTAAAGATGAACCTTAATAAGACCAGTTCTTATTTCAAATCATTAATATTTGATTATTTTTCTAAAGTATTCAACGAAAATATGAATTAAAAAGTCATTTCTGATAGAAAAAAATACAACTGTATTGATAGTTGCATACCTTATGCAATATGGCTCTACATTGCATATTGCCGTGCAACAGACACGACTTCTGGTTGATGTTGAAACATCTTTACAATTGTTGTATACTTTTCATTTTGCGTAATATCATTTGTTGCCAAATTATTCAGACAGCAAAATTCATGTGAATATTCCAAGACCTCAACCCGGAACTAAAATAAAAGTGCTTTCTATCATGACGTAATGGAGACCTAAAAGACTTCAAATTAACTTCGTTTTCAGGTCAGTTATTTTTGTATTTTGTGTTTTTAAAATATTTAAAAGATGAAAATGCTTCATTTACAACGTACTTTGTATGTCTATACCGTTGTTTTAGCTGCAAACAAGAAAATACACTATTATGCAGCCTTTTTAGGGAAATACTGTGCAAATGTCTAAAAATCCGACCAGGATTCATAAAATGCCTTTAAAATTTTTGACATACCTTTTTTTGATTGGATTTTTTAATAAAAATAAATCAAAGTAATTACTTTCAATAATGAAGCAAGAATTTTAAGA
Organism: Arcuatula senhousia; assembly: GCA_963971305.1. Classification (NCBI taxonomy): domain Eukaryota; kingdom Metazoa; phylum Mollusca; class Bivalvia; order Mytilida; family Mytilidae; genus Arcuatula; species Arcuatula senhousia. The sequence goes on from OZ020304.1 coordinate 57,556,712, forward strand.
AAAATCTAAATGAGTTAAATTTTTATCCCCATGTGCAATTTGGGTACCCCTGATGTGAAAAATTAGGGTCGTTCCCTAGTGTCTTTAAATCTGTTTTATGACATTTGTGTATCAAATATTAAAATTCTTTCTGTATGGATAAATACAGTAAACCTTACTCTTAAAACACAGCTGACAAAAAAATTAAGCAATCATGTCTAGATAAAGCTACGATACAAAAACCGTCAAAGTTGTTGCAATTTGGGTACCGTCACGTTAATATGTTAATATAATAACAGGTAACAAACCCGTCAACAGCACTTATTTCTATTAATAATAATAAAGGAGGGTACAGTTTAAGGATTTGGGATTTTCTTTCAGTACACCAAATCTGAGGGGGGTAGGACCTTTTTCGGGACACCAGGATTGGCCATATTTAAGCTCGGGATTCCGGGATTTGGACAATTTAAGTTCGGGATTCCGGGATAGAATTATATCAACTTTACCGGGCTTCAGGATTTTCTCATTTTTAAGTCGGGATGGCAGGATTTTGTAAAAATTAGTTCGGGATTCCGGGATCAGACCCCCTCCTACCCCCCTCAAATCTATGATTTTGAGATATTTTATTACCTACTTATCTGTTGTTAATTTAATTACAGGCACACCTGTTTGAGGGAAGTTAGTCGTAACTTGGACTTGGTCAGAAACGGGGTCCGATCGATAGTCCGACGCATCAATAGTCCGATAGTCCGTTAGTCCGACAGTTCGTTAGTCCGACAGGCCGTTAGTCCGACGGTTCCATAATCCGACAGTTCGATAGTCCGACAGTCCAATTATTTTCAAGTTGTCATTTGTCTACGTTTTTGTTTTATATTTGAGATAAAAACCCATCATCGTTCAGTAACTGTGTCGTTATCTTTGTTGAAAACATCTGGAGGTGTAGAGGAAACCGGACTCAAAATTGAGGGGCGAGAACCATGCAGTTGCGATAAGCTGACAGTTCAGAAATGGTAACAGCGGAGTACCAGACTATAGTTGAGGGGGCAGACAGGGGATACGGAGGTTGAGGGGGCGGGGAGCGTGAATGGAGGGAATGGGAATGGGGATCAGGACCCCCTGTCCATTCTTCCATAGTTGCAATTGATCAAGTACATAACCCAGTCGGGGTCTAAAATTTCTAGTTTTAACACAGGGACTTGTTACAAAAAAATTATATAAATCTTTAGGCAAGGACCATTTGATTTTCTGGGGGGGGGCTGGGACTTTTTTGAAAAAAAAAATAATCTGGCCAGCACCTAGGTTGAAAAAAAATAATCCCTCAACTAAAACACTGACTACCATGCAAAGGTTACCAGAGATATGTTGAGAAAATGACACTGAGTTTTAAATAACAGTTTGCTCCAGGCACCCTTGGGTTGGGCAATGCAACTTTATATTTTTCAAAATCAGTACATAAATATTTAAAATTCATGGCAATTTACTTTTTGAAAACAGTTTAATACCCTGACACTGAGTTTTGATGATAAATATTAATTTATGTCCTTTACTCAATGTTTTTCTTTTTCAAGTAGGCAAAACATCAAAAAGTACAGTTAGCTTGCCTGTTATAGGGATTTCCTGAAAACTCTATTTTACTGTTTACTGTTTTAAAAAAATCTTGCCAACAAAATTTCCTTGCTTAATATGTCTGTGAAAAAAATAATCTGGCCCGCAAAGCAAGCAAAAAAAATTTCCCGGCTCGAGGTAAAATCCCAGCCCCCCCCAGAAAATCAAATGGTCCGTGCCTTATATAAAAAAAACAACTTTTGTATAGAGATATTTGATTTTTTAATCGTGGTGAAAGCTGTTGTTTTGTATTTGTTCTGATTTAGATGCACTCTCTGTAAGGCCTTTTCATTAAAAAATAGATCTATTTGAATTGAATTTGGATTATTCTTGTTCAAGAATTTCGGTTAGTTACGAGTACTTTTCTTGCAATATTTGTCGGTTTTTCGCACTTGGTAAAGGTTAAAAGGTATAACGATCGCCATCTAGTGGTGACGAGAAATCAATAGGTGTTTTCCCAGACTCACTACATTGGTAGTAAGAGTTTGGGTTCGAGACTATATCAGCATTAGGAAAATTTTTCGCGGGAACTTGCTGTAGAGCTCTCTGCTCTCGCGGGAACTTCGACCCGCTATAAGCTGTGCTCGCTAATGCATAGGTTGTCCAATTAATTCTAGTTGTCGGACTATTGGACTATCGAACCGTCGGACTAACGACCTGTCGGACTAACGAACTGTCGAACCAGCGAACTGTCGGACTAACAAACTGTCGTACCAGCGACATAGACCAGTCAGAAACATATTCATTTTATTTAGGCACTGGCTACCTTTACACGGCTGTGTAAACCTAAAAAAACATTATGTTTACACATGTAAAAGTAAGGAAAACTTAGGTTTACACGGAAAAGTAAACCGGATCACAATGACGGTGATGGAACCGAAACGTGTAACAATAGTAATGAATCCACAGTATATGTTTAATCCCGAATAATTTCCCAATGAATAAACGTGACATCTTTCCCTTTTTCCTTTAAAAGAACCTACCGACCCTCATTCATTTAAGTGAAATTTGAAAGCCACAGCTTGTTCTTTTCAAATAAAGATTGATATTAACTTTTTATTGTAGGATGAGGTAAACCAAAAGAGGAAATGAGAAAAGTTCCAAAATCCAACTTTTTGGTTAATGGTTTTAAAATAGCACTTGCATTAGAAGTTGCATTTCTTGGTGCAAGTTATGTAGTATTCAGTTCGCTCAATAAATCACCAGGTAGGTGTAAAAGAGATCAACATTAACATATAACAACAACAAAAAACCCAGCACATCAAAGTTCCAAACTACATGTAATAGTGTACTAATTCACTTCCCCAGCAACTAGCGTCCCATTTTTCCAAAACATATGGCCTAAATGATCAATTATTTTAAGGCTCAGCCTCTGATTTTAGTTTCTTTTTAAATTTCCTTATTTTTATGTCGCCTGCAACGTGTTGCAGAAGCGACTTATAGGGGGTTACTTTGGCACTATCCGTCGTCTTGTGTCGTCGTCCTGCGTCCTGCGGCGTCACAAAAATTTCCGTCGCAGTTTTCCAGGAAACTACATGCCACAGCCTCTTGATATTTGGTATGTAGCTTCATTGCATAGTACTATAAGGTGTAAAGTGATTTTATGCCAAAAAAATAACAACTTCCTGTTTGACGAATACTTAACGTTTTATATATAATGGACATAGATGCCAAATTTTCGTCGCAGTTTTCCAGGCAACTACATGCCACAGTCTCTTGATATTTGGTATGTAGCTTCATCTCATAGTACTATAAGGTGTAAAGCGATTTTATGCCCGAAAAATAACTACTTCCTGTTTGACGAATACTTAACATTTTATATATAATGGACATAGATGCCAAATTTTCGTCGCAGTTTTCCAGGCAACTATATGCCACAGCCTCTTGATATTTGGTATGTAGCTTTATAGCATAGTACTATAAGGTGTATGGCGATTTAATGCCCGAAAATTAACCAGTTCCTGTTTGGCAAACAAATATAGATACACAGGCTCCATCTAGTTTATACACTATATGACAGAAAAAAAATGGGGACATATAATGGTATGATGCTGTTGTCTTTGTCATCTATGTTGTCTGTTTGCTGAAATGTTCCCATAATAATTATTGTTCTAGGTATCTATGTCTATTAAATTTGACAATGATGTTCCATAAGCTTACCATACATTTGTATAAAAGAATGAATGGGATTGGTTTTGGGGGTCCCCAAATTGATTTAGGAATAAGGGACCAAATATGCCACTTTATTTTTTTTGTTGATGTTTATTCCCACAACAACTTTTGTTCTATTTAACAAAATGCTGTGAAATTTTACAATGATGTTTCATACTATTACCATAAAAGGGATCATTGGTGGTCATTGGTCAGTTATCACCCCTGATTGATAATCCATGTGGAATTGTTGTAAATCAGGTCCATCTGTCTTATCTTATTTACATATAGACACATGCAAATGTAGACTTATGTCTTTGTTTGATACCATATAGCGGGTTATTTTTGCGATTGTTTAATTTTCCTTATTTTTATGCCCCCGCGACGACATGTCGGGGGGCATTAAGTTTTACTCATGTCCGTCCGTACGTACGTCCGTACAAAATTTCTGTCAAGCTTTTCTCAGGAACCGTAAATGAGAATGATTTGAAACTTGGTAGGATTGTTCAGTAGGACAAACTGTACGTCCTAAGCAATTTGCAGACCTGTCAGACATCTACTTCCTGTTTGGGACTTAGACGAATGTGAAAATATGTAACCATGACTATGAAAATTTTCGTCAAGCTTTTCTCAGGAACTGTACATGATAATGATTTGAAACTTGGTAGGATGGTTTAGTATGACAAACTATACGTCCTAAGCCATTTTCAGACCTGACGGACATCTACTTCCTGTTTGGACTTAGGCTGATGTGAAAGTGTGTGAATATGACTTTAAAAATTTTCGTCAAGCTTTTCTCAGGAACTGTACATGAGAATGACTTGAAACTTGGTAGGATGGTTAAGTATGACAAACTATACGTCCTTAGCAATTTTCAGACCTGTTGGACATCTACTTCCTGTTTGGGACTTAGGCTGATGTGAACATGACTTTGAAAATTTCCGTCAAGCTTTTCTCAGGAACCATACATGAGAATGACTTGAAACTTGGTAGGATTGTTTAGTAGGACAAACTGTACGTCCTAAGCAATTTGCTGACCTGTTGGACATCTACTTCCTGTTTGGGACTAAGACGAATGTGAAAATATGTAACCATGACTATGAAAATTTTCGTCAAGCTTTTCTCAGGAACTGTACATGATAATGATTTGAAACTTGGTAGGATGGTTCAGTATGACAAACTATACGTCCTAAGCCATTTTCAGACCTGACGGACATCTACTTCCTGTTTGGACTTAGGCTGATATGAAAGTGTGTGAACATGACTTTAAAAATTTTCGTCAAGCTTTTCTCAGGAACTGTACATGAGAATGACTTGAAACTTGGTAGGATGGTTAAGTATGACAAACTATATGTCCTAAGCGACTTTCAGGTCTGTCAGACATCAACTTCCTGTTTGGGGCCTAGCGGGGGCATCTGTGTCCCATGGACACATTCCTTTTTTATTTATTAATTGCGAAAATATTATTCTAACTCAAATCATTAACAAAAACATCCACAAACCGCGAAAATAAAACCTGCGAAATTTGTTCACATACTTTTTCAGACAGAAACCGCGAAAATTTACCCCCGCGAAAATAACCCGCTATACGGTATGATATTTTCACTTAAATACAATTTTAAAAAGCATAAAAAGATTGAATTTGATTTAAAGGTAAAATATCATAAATATTTTTGTTTGCATCTAACAGATTATAAGAATTTTGATATGAGCAAATAATCTTTTACGTATTTGACCTGAGCATACCTGTGACAGATTTGTGATGACAAAGCTGGTTTTGGGGTCTTCTTTATTCGTTTTCAAATTAGGGGCTCATAAATATAACTATTTTAATTGTAATATGTTCCCACAATAACTTAGTTCTGGTTGACCAAATTCTCTGAAAATTTACTTAAATGTTTCTCTCCATGAAACAAGGCATGAGATTGATTTTTTGGGGTCCCCTTTTTAGCTCACCTGGACCAAAGGTCCATGTGAGCTTTTATCATCACTTGGCGTCCGTCGTCGTCTGTAAACAATTTTTCAAACGTTAACTTGTCCGACACCATAAGTCCAATTGCAACCAAACTTGGTACAGTTGTTTAGTGGCATTATGTGTACAAAAATATTTTGGATTTTTGATTCGTAAAAAAACATGGCTGCCATGGCTAAAAATAGAACATAGGGGTCAAATTACAGTTTTCTGCAAATAACTCAAAAACAGTAACAAATATCAAAATTCTGGCAGAGGGTAAAAGTGATCAGCACCTCAAGATCTACCTGCCCAGAAATTTTCAAAAAGATCCAACAACGGATGTAGGAGTTATGGCCCTTTTTCTGGATGTTTTCAAAATTTTGCACTTATTTAGCCCTATATCTTAAAAACCATACAAGATATTTCAAAAATTCAAATTGCCTATGATTAAGCACATCAAGATCTATATTTAATGTAATTAGGTCAAAGCTGTAGGACCATTCCTTTTAGGAGTTATTGCCCTTAAAACGTCAAAATTTACCATTTTTCATTACTTTTCCCCTGAATTTCAAAGATTAACTTGTCTGACACCATAAGACCAACTGCATTTAAACTTGGCACACTTGTATAATAGCATATATGCTACAATTCTATGGTTCGGATTTTAGATTGGTAAAAAAACATGGCCGCCATGGCTAAAAATAGAATATAGGGGTAACTTGTAGTTTTTTGCTAATAACTCAAAAATGGTTAGATATCAAGATTGTGCAAGAATGAAAAGTGATCAGCATATTAAGATCTACCTGTCCTGAAATTTTGAAAAAGATCTAACCACTGATGTGGGAGTTATTGCCCTTTTTGAAATTTTTTTTCAAAATTTTGCACTTATTTAGCCCTATAGCTTGAAAACTATACAAGATATTTCAAAGATTTAACTTGCATATGAATAAGGACAATAATATCTACAAAATATGTGTATCTGTGTAGCTCAGGTGAGCGATTCAGGCTCCTGGGAGCCTCTTGTTTTAGCTCACCTTGCCCAAGGCATAACCATGCGTCTGTCATCTTTAAACATGCAATTTTCAAAAATCTGGGACTCTGAAATCACTGAACCAATTTATATGTTGACAACAAACAACTCGTTAATATTTGGAAAGAATTTGATGAAGAAAATGGCTGCTGTTTACTAAAATAGAACATAGTGTAAATCACATTAAATGGTTATAACTTAGCAACTATCAAAAGCTCTACAAAGCCTCCATAATCCATTGGCTTGAATTTGTTGGTGACCCCTTACCAGGGTATGGTCCTTTAAAAGTCACCAAAAAAGTGTTTTTTTCCATGTTTTTTCCCCTAAGAATGAAGACTAAGGAAGATAGAGAAAAGCTATAGCTTGCTTCAGCTCATTAAGCTCTCAAAAAATCTCCATCAGGTTGAAGTTGTCAGATGATCCATGTATTAAAGAGTCTCTTATGGTTATTCTGTGTCCTGGGAGTCTCTTGTTTCATTTAGAAAATAAGGGGACCAAAAAATGCAACTTCTTAATTTCTGTTCCGATTTTGAAAATATTTTTTTAATTCTTGTCAAGAAGCGGATACAAAATAGAGGATCAATTTTTGAACCCCCTTTTCCACCAAGAATTAGGTGACTGAAAGGGGCAAATTTTAAACATTTATTATTAATTGTCCAATTTTAAATTTTTCTAATCTATTTTAATAGGGTATTTGAGTCCAGAAAATATTTTGACAAGCAACTTCAAATGAAACATGGTCTTCCCTTATTTTTCAAATTATACTTCATGATATTATCATATGTCATATTTTACTTTATATTTTCAACAATGTCAATAAAGGTAATAACAATAAAGAAAGTTTAAGTTCTTCTTTTCTATGACCACATGGCCAGGAAAGATGTCAATTTTCTTTTCTTTTTGATTTGTAGAAAAAAGATGGGAATATCATCATAGCTTTCCCACATTATTGGAGTGTAAGTACAAAGATAATTTATAAAACATGTTAAAATTTTTTTTTGCATCTCATGAATGTAAACTATACTTTAGATTGAGCATGTCGGATGAATTTTTGTCTTGTCTGTGAAGTGGAGTAAAACAGAGGCATTGCTTTTATGGTGGCATTTAATTATCACTAATTCAAAAAAAAATCTTTCAGGAATTTTAAAAAACTCTTTACTAAAAAATTAATACTACTGAAGATTTGTTTGTATAAATTAAAAAAAAACACTTAAACATTACAAAATTTAACTGCTTCTTGGAAATTATGACTACAAATTAATCTACTTTTTTGAAACCCTATCATTTCAGTCTACTACAAGATTGATGATCACGTTGGTAAAGGTGAGAAAAGAAGATCAGACAGAGAAGCATGGAAGAAAGCAGCCTTGAAATATTGAATTATACCGGAAAACTTTAATTCTGAACGCTACATGTATTATCTATATGCTAAGGTAGAGGACAAGAAGTTCATGTTGGAAATTATGAGAAGTTTACTTTCATCTTAAAAGAGAATTTTCTCAGACTTTATAGTATGAATGTGAATTATTATTGAAAGTTTTAAGAAGTTGTTCATGTTTTACAGAACTGTTTTTTTAATAAATTGATTTTCTATTAAACTTGTTCATAGACATTTATTAATGAAATGTAAATAACTTAACCCAATAATAGTACAATGACTTAGGGGTATTTGAGGCTTATTTTATTTCAGTCAATTAAAAAAACCAGGCTAAATGGGAATAATTTTTCATTTTCAGACTACCAAATTTGTGGGTTCACATAATGGTGTGGCATTGTCATTGGTATACCGGTATACCTCATCTATAGACATTTGGTTTTGTGAAGGTAGACTTCTTTTTGGCTGGATTTCACAAAGTGAATGTGGAACTGGAGATTAAAGGTGATAATATTTATGAAACCATTTTCTCAGCAACTGCTTATCACAGTCTCTTGATATTAGGTATGCAGCATCAGCATTGGGTTTTATATTTTGGTTTCCAGACTTTTTGAAATTTTTTTCCAGGCTGCCAGACATAGGTCCTGCACATATAAAAATTTTGCTGGACCCTAGAAATTTTTGCCAGACCTACCTTGTTGCACTAAAAATAAATTTTATTTTCTCGATTGATATAACCTTATAAGTTAAATGATATTCCATTTCTAGTTGTCAGGTAGGGATTTTTAAAGAAAGTTATTACCCGGTACAAAGACTTTCATCTTAAAAAAACATGCATGTAATTATTTTTAACAGAAAAATAGATTAGAATATTGGTTATACGCTTCCGAAGGGGGCGGTAATGGTAGAAATTTCAATATTCTAGTTGCACTATGGGCTCAATTTTCCTTCAACGTCCGGTAAAGCACGCGCGTTTTTCCGACTTTCTGCGTCTTTTTAATGCTTTTTTCTGTGAAAATTTCGACCGTCATTAAGCGCACACAGGACCAAAAGGAAAGCTAGTTTGTTCTATTTTCGAATAAGAATTTGTTTCAATTAATTGTCCAATAAATATTTGGAAAATTATTTTAGCTTGTAAACTATTTTTAAGGATACATTCAAACTTCGGGAGCATCACAGGTTAAACCTGCATCATATTATAAAATTTAGAAAACCTACTTAGACTGCTTGTATTTGGGAGTTACATGTATATTCACCCTACCAATTTGTATACAAACCATCTTTCAATTCTCATCTTTGGTGGGAGCCTCTTGTTTCTATATCAAGACTTTAGACATTTCATTACAGGGAAAACATTTGTAAGACCAAAAAAAAATTGAAGAAAACCTTTTCAAATTGCGTTAAAATCCGAAAATTGAGTTCCGATTTGATTTTAGTTTATTAACTTCCACTTCTGTATTTATTTGTAAACAAAACCAAACTTGATGTGTATTGACAAATCCATCAACATCCTTTCTTTAATTCAATAAAATATATGTTTTATGTGATAAAAAATCTTGAGATGGATTCAGATGATCAATTATTAGGGCCCCGCAACTTTGTTGCGGACGCCCTATAGTAATCAGTCTGTCCGTCCGTGCGTCCGTCCGTCCGTCCGTAACAAATTCAGTTTTCCGGACTTTTTTTCTAAATGCTTATAGATAATGAACTGATTTTTGGTATGTGAGTTTACCTTGATGATTTACAGATCAAGTTTGAGTTTCGTGCCAGTCCACAATTTTTTATGGGAGTTATGGCCCTTTGAACTTTGAAAATTCACTAAAATTTCAGTTTTCCGCACTTTTTTTCTAAACGCTTATAGATAATGAACTGATTTTTGGTATGTGAGTTAACCTTGATGAGTAACAGATCAAGTTTGAGTTATGTGCCGGTCCACAAATTTTTATGGGAGTTATGGCCCTTTGAACTTAGAAAATTCACTAAAATTTCAGTTTTCCGCACTTTTTTTCTAAACACTTATAGATAATGAATTGATTTTTGGTATGTGAGTTTACCTTGATGAGTTACAGATCAAGTTTGAGTTATGTGCCGGTCCACAAATTTTTATGGGAGTTATGGCCCTTTGAACTTTGAAAATTCATTAAAATTTCAGTTTTCCGCACTTTTTTTCTAAACACTTATAGATAATGAATTGATTTTTGGTATGTGAGTTTACCTTGATGAGTTACAGATCAAGTTTGAGTTTCGTGCCGGTCCACAAATTTTTATGGGAGTTATGGCCCTTTGAACTTTGAAAATTCATTAAAATTTCAGTTTTCTGCACTTTTTTTCTAAACGCTTATAGATAATGAACTGATTTTTGGTATGTGAGTTAACCTTGATGAGTTACAGATCAAGTTTGAGTTTCGTGCTGGTCCACAATTTTTTATGGGAGTTATGGCCCTTTGAAATTTGAAAATCCAATAAAATTTTTATGGGAGCTATTGCACTTTGAAGTTAGAAAATCCATTGCAATTTTATTTTCTACACTTTTTTATTGTTCCTTGTAGATAATAAACTGATCAAGTTTAGGTATTCATTTGTTTGACAAATTGTTACCAGTGACTGAAATATGAGGCCGGTAGCGGGGCCCTTGGAGATGGCTATCATCTCCCTGGTATCTAGTTTTAATTTTACTTAGGTTTGGTGAAAATTTTGTACTTGAAGATGGCCAAAATGTAAACATGAAAAATTTATTTTTTCCGGACTTCGGACCGACTTTTTAGACATTTCTGTCGGTCCTTACGTATTTTTGTCGGCCTGTCCGGCAGGTCTGACGAATTTCAAAAACTCTGGGTTTCAGTTCAGTTTCTTCTCGATTTCCAGTTTGCCAACTTAGTTGACAAATAACATTAATGATCAATGATTGACAATTTTTGCAGCAGCACTAAGCTTGTTGGTAAAATTCCACTAAGAAGGGCTCAGAAACCCGACATAGGTCAGGCTGCCTTGCCCACAAAGCAACTGAGATGTGTAACCTAGGTGGTTAATGGAGCAGCCCTGTCATAATGAATGCTGGGGCTGTCAGACTTGAATCAGGAAGACCTGATGGCAAACCATAGTGGTGCACTGTGTTGGGAAAAGTGTCATGTTCGTGTATGTTAAAGCACCTTGCTGCAGGTTTCGTGATCATGAAGGACTAACAGAATCCCCATGCAGAAGGCTAAAATATAACTCATCCCTTCTTTTTCCAATGACATTCAAAACTCACCTGAGTTTGGCCTTTTGTCCCCATTTCCTCCACTTCATTTCATGTTTCTTTTTATCACCTTTCATATTCCTCTCCCTGGTATAGCTGAATGTATGCTGCTTGGGAGTGAAGCATCAACTGTATCAGTCTTCTCAGTAATTTGTTAACACAGCCTTCTGATATTTGAAACGTGATCACATTTTCTAGTCTAGATCTGTTGCTTACATACTTCCTGTTCATGAAATTCTTACCATTTGTGTTTTTGACCCAATTTTAGCCCATTTGATCAACTGTGGTTTGTTGTCTGTTGTTCATTGACAATTTTTCAAAAATCTTATCCTTACTGAACAGAATTTAATGAAACTTTGTATGAATGATCTAGGTTATTCTCCACTATTGTTGTATTTACATTTTTGATCCAGTAAAAACATGCCCACTGTCACTGAAAATAGTAAATTCACTTTCATTGGCTTACCTTAACCCTAAGGGTGTTACTCAGAACTCAGATACAAAAAATCTGAAGAATCTCACAAAAGTTCTCATTGGATGGAAGTTGATAATGTCTTACAGAAAAATGGTCCTTTTAAGGTAAACTAATCTGTTTTTCTTAAACCTTAAGCTCAATAAGCTCTACAAAAAGTTCCATTGAGTCAAAGGAGAATGTTCAGGAAGGGCTGAAATCGGTCCCATATCTTCACAATTTGTCAACTTTGTACCATCTCAATGAATTTGATGTAATTCAGTCAATAGAAAACCAAACCTAATATATTTAATTGAATAAACATGCTGAGGACATTATGCCTGATATTATGACGTCATAAATGTGCTGAAAACTCCAAAAGTATCAATGTTTGCTTCATTTTTAGCTCACCTGGACCGAAGGTCCATGTGAGCTTTTGCCATCACTTGCCGTCCGTCGTCGTCTGTCGTCTGGTGTCTGTCGTCTGTTGTCTGTCGTCCGTTAACAATTTTTCAAAAATCTTCTCCTCTGAAACTACTGAACAGAATTTAATGAAACTTGGTATGAATGATCTTTAGGGTGTCCTGCACCAAACTTGTGTTTCGATTTTTGATCCGTCATAAAACATGGCCGCCGTTACTAAAAATAGACCAGGGGGGGTCAGACTACTGTTTTTGGCATGTAAATCAAAAAGTATAAGAGATAGATGAAATCTGATGCCACCCTACTGCTTCAGTATCAAAAATTCTACAAAAGTCTCCATTTGGTCAAAGTTGTCAGATGATCTCTTATAGGGGTTGCAGCCCCTTAAAGGTGAAAAATAGCATTTTTTCATGTTTTTGGCTTATAGAATGAAAACTATTGCAGATAGAGAAAAGCTATTGCTTGCTTATATGTTTAGCTCATTTAGCTCTACAAAAATCTCCATAGGGTCGAAGTTGTCAGATTACCCCTTATAGGGGTTAGGGCCCCTTAAAGGCAAAAAATAGTGTTTTTATACGACCGCAAAAAATTTGCCAACGTATAATGGTATGATGCTGTCGTCGTTGTCGTTGTCGTCGTCGTCGTCTGTTAACTTTATTGTATACATGATAACTTTAGTTCTAGTTATCCAAATGCAATGAAATTTGACAATGATATTTCTTACCATTAAAGGATGGATGGGATTGATTTTGGGAGTCCCCCCTTTTTTCATTTGGAAATTAAGGGCCAAAAGGGGCCAAAATTGCAACTTTTTTGTTAGCTCACCTGGACCGAAGGTCCAGGTGAGCTATTACCATCACTTGGCGTCCGTAGTCGTCGTCGTCGTCTGTCGTCGTCGTCGTCGTCTGTTAACAATTTTTCAAAAATCTTCTCCTCTGAAACTACCAAACAGAATTTAATGAAACTTGGTATGAATGATCCTTAGGGTGTCCTGCACCAAACTTGTGTTTTGGTTTTTGATCCGTTAAAAAACATGGCCGCCGTTACTAAAAATAGACTAGGGGGGTCAGACTACTGTTTTTGGCTTATAAATCAAAAAGTATAAGAGAAAAAGGAAATCTGAGGCCATGCTACTGATTCAGCATCAAAAGCTCTACAAAAGTCTTCATTTGGTCAAAGTTGTCAGATGACCCCTTATAGGGGTTACAGCCCCTTAAAGGTGAAAAATAGCATTTTTTCATGTTTTTGGCCTACAGAATGAAAACTATTGCAGATAGAGATTAGCTGTTGCTTGCTTAAATGTTCAGCTCATTTAACTCTACAAAATTCTTCATAGGGTCGAAGTTGTCAGATGACCCCTTATAGGGGTTACGGCCCCTGAAAAATAGCGATTTTTCATGTTTTTGTCCTACAGAATGAAAACTATTGCAGATAGAGATTAGCTGTTGCTTGCTTAAATGTTCAGCTCATTTAGCTCTACAAAATTCTCCATAGGGTCAAAGTTGTCAGATGACCCCTTATAGGGGTTACGGCCCCTGAAAAATAGCGATTTTTCATGTTTTTGTCCTACAGAAAGAAAACTATTGCAGATAGAGATTAGCTGTTGCTTGCTTAAATGTTCAGCTCATTTAGCTCTACAAAAGTCTCCATAGGGTCGAAGTTGTCAGATGACCCCTTACAGGGGTTACGGCCCCTGAAAAATAGCGATTTTTTTATGTTTTTGTCCTACAGAATGAAAACTATTGCAGATAAAGATTAGCTGTTGCTTGCTTAAATGTTCAGCTCATTTAGCTCTACGAAAGTCTTCATAGGGTCGAAGTTGTCAGATGACCCCTTATAGCATCTTCGCTAGCCAAGGGTTACGATCCGCTAGCTCTCATCTTCACCCTTGGCAGATCTAGAAGGATTTTTGTGGTCATACATTCTCTCATCTGATTGGATGCAGTGAAAGTTGGCTGCATCCAATCAAATTGCCACATTTCCATTTTTAAACAATCCGTTAACAAACATGTGGGTTTACATAGGTGATAAATAATTATTATTTTTGCAAAAAGTATTAGCAGTTTTGATCAAATCTTACCAAAATTACCTTTATTTTATCTTAAGATAAATGTTTGTTGTTAATGGAATAAAATATCTACTATTTTTGCAAATATCTGGATGAAAATAATTTTTTTAACTTGGAATAGATATTGCTTCAAGGGAGATAATTTAAATGTCGAGATTACAAAAACCTTCTAGATCTGCCAAGGGTGAAGATGAGAGATAGCGGATCGTAACCCTTGGCTAGCGAAGATGCCTTATAGGGGTTACGGCCCCTGAAAAATAGCGATTTGTCATGTTTTTGTCCTACAGAATGAAAATATTGCAGATAGAGATTAGCTGTTGCTTGCTTAAATGTTCAGCTCATTTAGCTCTACAAAAGTCTCCATAGGGTCGAAGTTGTCAGATGACCCCTTACAGGGGTTACAGCCCCTGAAAAATAGCGATTTTTTTATGTTTTTGTCCTACAGAATGAAAACTATTGCAGATAAAGATTAGCTGTTGCTTGCTTAAATGTTCAGCTCATTTAGCTCTACAAAATTCTCCATAGGGTCGAAGTTGTCAGATGACCCCTTATAGGGGTTACGGCCCCTGAAAAATAGCGATTTTTCATGTTTTTGGCCTACAGAATGAAAACTATTGCAGATAGAGATTAGCTGTTGCTTGCTTAAATGTTCAGCTCATTTAGCTCTACAAAAGTCTCCATAGGGTGGAAGTTGTCAGATGACCCCTTAAAGGGGTTACGGCCCCTGAAAAAAGCGATTTTTCATGTTTTTGTCCTACAGAATGAAAACTATTGCAGATAGAGATTAGCTGTTGCTTGCTTAAATGTTCAGCTCATTTAGCTCTACGAAAGTCTTCATAGGGTCGAAGTTGTCAGATGACTCCTTATAGGGGTTACGGCCCCTGAAAAATAGCGATTTTTCATGTTTTTGTCCTACAGAATGAAAATATTGCAGATAGAGATTAGCTGTTTCTTGCTTAAATGTTCAGCTCATTTAGCTCTACAAAAGTCTCCATAGGGTCGAAGTTGTCAGATGACCCCTTACAGGGGTTACAGCCCCTGAAAAATAGCGATTTTTTTTATGTTTTTGTCCTACAGAATGAAAACTATTGCAGATAAAGATTAGCTGTTGCTTGCTTAAATGTTCAGCTCATTTAGCTCTACAAAATTCTCCATAGGGTCGAAGTTGTCAGATGACCCCTTAAAGGGGTTACGGCCCCTGAAAAAAGCGATTTTTCATGTTTTTGTCCTACAGAATGAAAACTATTGCAGATAGAGATTAGCTGTTGCTTGCTTAAATGTTCAGCTCATTTAGCTCTACGAAAGTCTTCATAGGGTCGAAGTTGTCAGATGACCCCTTATAGGGGTTACGGCCCCTGAAAAATAGCGATTTTTCATGTTTTTGGCCTACAGAATGAAAATATTGCAGATAGAGATTAGCTGTTGCTTGCTTAAATGTTCAGCTCATTTAGCTCTACAAAAGTCTCCATAGGGTCGAAGTTGTCAGATGACCCCTTACAGGGGTTACAGCCCCTGAAAAATAGCGATTTTTTTATGTTTTTGTCCTACAGAATGAAAACTATTGCAGATAAAGATTAGCTGTTGCTTGCTTAAATGTTCAGCTCATTTAGCTCTACAAAATTCTCCATAGGGTCGAAGTTGTCAGATGACCCCTTATAGGGGTTACGGCCCCTGAAAAATAGCGATTTTTCATGTTTTTGGCCTACAGAATGAAAACTATTGCAGATAGAGATTAGCTGTTGCTTGCTTAAATGTTCAGCTCATTTAGCTCTACAAAAGTCTCCATAGGGTGGAAGTTGTCAGATGACCCCTTAAAGGGGTTACGGCCCCTGAAAAAAGCGATTTTTCATGTTTTTGTCCTACAGAATGAAAACTATTGCAGATAGAGATTAGCTGTTGCTTGCTTAAATGTTCAGCTCATTTAGCTCTACAAAAGTCTCCATAGGGTCAAAGTTGTCAGATGACTCTTTATAGGGGTTATGGCCCCTTATAGGTGGAAAATGGTGTTTTTGGCCTATAGAATGAAAACTATTGCAGGTAGAGAAAAGCTGTTGCTTGCTTAAATGTTCAGCTCATTTAGTTCTACAAAAGTATAGGGTCAACATCAATACCAGGTGAGCGATTCAGGCTCCTGGGAGCCTCTTGTTTGTTCTTACAATAACTTTTTCAAAATCTTCTCCTCTGTAACTACAGAACAGAATTCAATGAAACTTGGTATGATTGATCATTAGGGTGTCCTGCACTATAGAAATGTTTCAATTTCTGATTCGTCAAAAAACATGGCTGCCGTGGCTAAAAATATACCTGGGGGGTCAGACTACTGTTTTTGGCTTGTAATTCAAAAAGTATAAGAGATAGATGAAATCTGATTCCACCCAACTGCTTCAGGATCAAAAGTTCTACAAAAGTCTCCATTTGGTCAAAGTTGTCAGAAGACCCCTTATAGGGGTTACGGCCCCTTAAAGGTGAAAAATAGCATTTTTTCATGTTTTTGCCCTATAGTATGAAAATTATTGCAGATAGCAAAAAGCTGCTGCTTGCTTAATTGTTCAGCTCATTCAGCTCTACAAAAAACTCCATAGGGTTGAAGTTGTCAGATGACCCCTTATAGGGGCTACAGCCCCTAAAATAATATTTTTTCATGTTTTTGGCCTATGAAATGAAAACTATAGCAGGTAGAGAGAAGCTGTTGCTTGCTTGAATGTTCAGCTCATTTACACAATTAAGAATTATTTTTTGCAACCCCCCCCCTTTTTCCCCTTTTACGTAATTAGGGGCCAAATGGGGCCAAAATTGAAACTTTTTTATTTGTGGTCCGATTTTAATTTTTTTTTTTTGCAAGTTTATTCTTGTCAGGTAGTGAATCCAAATTTGAGAATTAATTTTTGTGACCATCCCCTTTTTCACTTGTTTTGTAATTAGGGGCCAAAAGGGGCCGTAATCAAAACTTTTTTATTTCTGGTTTGTTTTTGAATTTTTTTTTTGCAAGTTTATTTTTGTCAAGTAGTGAATCCAAATTTGAGAAATTATTTTTGCAACCCCACCCCTTTTTCACCTGTAACATAATAAGGGGCCAAAAGGGGCCGAAATTAAATTTTTTTAATTCTTGTCCGATTTTGACAATTGTTTTATTCTTGTCAAGTAGCAGATATATTTTTGTGTCCCCTTTTTTACTGTTATGTTATTAGGGACCAAAAGGGGCCTAAATCCTATTTTTTTTATTTCTGGTCCGATTAAAAAAATTTTTTTTACAAGTTCATCCTTGCCAAGTAGTGATTCTATATTTAAGAATTAATTTTTGCAACCCCCACTTTTTTTTCGCTCATTACCTAAGGGGCCGTAATCATAATTTTAAAAAAATTCTGGTTCGATTTTTAATTTTTTTCCCAAACATTATTCTTTTCAAGAGTAGAATACAAAATTGAAAATTTATATTTTTACCCCCTGGGTCGAAAGTCCACCAGAGAAGCATGTGTCAAAAACCTTTGTCAGTCCACCATGGGCTGCATGTGTCCAGAGCAATAGACTATCCATATTGGGCCTAAAATGTACAGGCTTCAACATGTTGCGGTCGTATCATGCTGCGCTCGGCGAAGCTTTTTATTGGCCTATAGAATGAAAACTATTGCAGATAGAGAAAAGCTGTTGCTTGCTTAAATGTTTAGCTCATTTAGCTCTACAAAAATCTCCATAGGGTCAAAGTTGTCAGATGACCCCTTATAGGGGTTACGGCCCCTTAAAGGTAAAAAATACTGTTTTTGGCCTATAGAATGAAAGCTATTGCAGATAGAGAAAAGCTGTTGCTTGCTTAAATGTTCAGCTCATTTAGCTCTACAAAAGTCTCCATAGGGTAGAAGTTGTCAGATTACCCCTTATAGGGGTTACGGCCCCTTAAAGGCAAAAAATAGTGTTTTTGGCCTATAGAATGAAAACTATTGCAGATAGAGAAAAGCTGTTGCTTGCTTAAATGTTCAGCTCATTTAGCTCTACAAAAGTCTCCATAGGGTAAAAGTGGTCAGATGACCCCTTATAGGGGTTACGGCCCCTAAAAGGAAAAAAGAGTTTTTGGCCTAGAGAATGAAAGCTATTGCAGATAGAGAAAAGCTGTTGCTTGCTTAAATGTTTAGCTCATTTAGCTCTACAAAAGTCTCCATAGGGTAAAAGTTGTCAGATGACCCCTTATAGGGGTTACGGCCCCTTAAAGGTAAAAATACTGTTTTTGGCCTATAGAATGAAAGCTATTGCAGATAGAGAAAAGCTGTTGCTTGCTTAAATGTTCAGCTCATTTAGCTCTACAAAAGTCTCCATAGGGTCGAAGTTGTCAGATTACCCCTTATAGGGGTTACGGCCCCTTAAAGGCAAAAAATAGTGTTTTTGGCCTATAGAATGAAAACTATTGCAGATAGAGAAAAGCTGTTGCTTGCTTAAATGTTCAGCTCATTTAGCTCTACAAAAGTCTCCATAGGGTAAAAGTGGTCAGATGACCCCTTATAGGGGTTACGGCCCCTAAAAGGAAAAAAGAGTTTTTGGCCTAGAGAATGAAAGCTATTGCAGATAGAGAAAAGCTGTTGCTTGCTTAAATGTTTAGCTCATTTAGCTCTACAAAAATCTCCATAGGGTCGAAGTTGTCAGATTACACCCCTATAAGGGTTACAGCCCCTTAAAGGCAAAAAATAGTGTTTTTGGCCTATAGAATGAAAACTATTGCAGATAGAGAAAAGCTGTTGCTTGCTTAAATGTTCAGCTCATTTAGCTCTACAAAAGTCTCCATAGGGTCGAAGTTGTCAGATGACCCCTTATAAGGGTTACAGCCCCTTAAAGGTGAAAAATAGCATTTTTTCCATGTTTTTGGCTTATAGAATGAAAACTATTGCAGATAGAGAAAAGCTATCGCTTGCTTAATGTTTAGCTCATTTAGCTCTACAAAAATCTCCATAGGGTCAAAGTTGTCAGATGACCCCTTATAGGGGTTACGGCCCCTTAAAGGTAAAAAATACTGTTTTTGGCCTATAGAATGAAAGCTATTGCAGATAGAGAAAAGCTGTTGCTTGCTTAAATGTTCAGCTCATTTAGCTCTACAAAAGTCTCCATAGGGTCGAAGTTGTCAGATTACCCCTTATAGGGGTTACGGCCCCTTAAAGGCAAAAAATAGTATTTTTGGCCTATAGAATGAAACTATTGCAGATAGAGAAAAGCTGTTGCTTGCTTAAATGTTCAGCTCATTTAGCTCTACAAAAGTCTCCATAGGGTAAAAGTGGTCAGATGACCCCTTATAGGGGTTACGGCCCCTAAAAGGAAAAAAAGAGTTTTTGGCCTAGAGAATGAAAGCTATTGCAGATAGAGAAAAGCTGTTGCTTGCTTAAATGTTTAGCTCATTTAGCTCTACAAAAATCTCCATAGGGTCGAAGTTGTCAGATTACCCCTTATAGGGGTTACGGCCCCTTAAAGGTGAAAAATAGCCATTTTTCATGTTTTTGGCCTACAGAATGAAAACTATTGCAGATAGAGAAAAGCTGTTGCTTGCTTAAATGTTTAGCTCATTTAGCTCTACAAAAATCTCCATAGGGTCAAAGTTGTCAGATGACCCCTTATAGGGGTTACGGCCCCTTAAAGGTAAAAAATACTGTTTTTGGCCTATAGAATGAAAGCTATTGCAGATAGAGAAAAGCTGTTGCTTGCTTAAATGTTCAGCTCATTTAGCTCTACAAAAGTCTCCATAGGGTCGAAGTTGTCAGATTACCCCTTATAGGGGTTACGGCCCCTTAAAGGTAAAAAATACTGTTTTTGGCCTATAGAATGAAAGCTATTGCAGATAGAGAAAAGCTGTTGCTTGCTTAAATGTTCAGCTCATTTAGCTCTACAAAAGTCTCCATAGGGTCGAAGTTGTCAGATTACCCCTTATAGGGGTTACGGCCCCTTAAAGGCAAAAAATAGTGTTTTTGGCCTATAGAATGAAACTATTGCAGATAGAGAAAAGCTGTTGCTTGCTTAAATGTTCAGCTCATTTAGCTCTACAAAAGTCTCCATAGGGTAAAAGTGGTCAGATGACCCCTTATAGGGGTTACGGCCCCTAAAAGGAAAAAAAGAGTTTTTGGCCTAGAGAATGAAAGCTATTGCAGATAGAGAAAAGCTGTTGCTTGCTTAAATGTTTAGCTCATTTAGCTCTACAAAAATCTCCATAGGGTCGAAGTTGTCAGATTACACCCCTATAAGGGTTACAGCCCCTTAAAGGCAAAAATAGTGTTTTTGGCTTATAGAATGAAAACTATTGCAGATAGAGAAAAGCTGTTGCTTGCTTAAATGTTCAGCACATTTAGCTCTACAAAAGTCTCCATAGGGTCGAAGTTGTCAGATGACCCCTTATAGGGGTTACGGCCCCTTAAAGGTAAAAAATACTGTTTTTGGCCTATAGAATGAAAGCTATTGCAGATAGAGAAAAGCTGTTGCTTGCTTAAATGTTCAGCTCATTTAGCTCTACAAAAGTCTCCATAGGGTCGAAGTTGTCAGATTACCCCTTATAGGGGTTACGGCCCCTTAAAGGCAAAAAATAGTATTTTTGGCCTATAGAATGAAACTATTGCAGATAGAGAAAAGCTGTTGCTTGCTTAAATGTTCAGCTCATTTAGCTCTACAAAAGTCTCCATAGGGTAAAAGTGGTCAGATGACCCCTTATAGGGGTTACGGCCCCTAAAAGGAAAAAAAGAGTTTTTGGCCTAGAGAATGAAAGCTATTGCAGATAGAGAAAAGCTGTTGCTTGCTTAAATGTTTAGCTCATTTAGCTCTACAAAAATCTCCATAGGGTCGAAGTTGTCAGATTACCCCTTATAGGGGTTACGGCCCCTTAAAGGTGAAAAATAGCCATTTTTCATGTTTTTGGCCTACAGAATGAAAACTATTGCAGATAGAGAAAAGCTGTTGCTTGCTTAAATGTTTAGCTCATTTAGCTCTACAAAAATCTCCATAGGGTCAAAGTTGTCAGATGACCCCTTATAGGGGTTACGGCCCCTTAAAGGTAAAAAATACTGTTTTTGGCCTATAGAATGAAAGCTATTGCAGATAGAGAAAAGCTGTTGCTTGCTTAAATGTTCAGCTCATTTAGCTCTACAAAAGTCTCCATAGGGTCGAAGTTGTCAGATTACCCCTTATAGGGGTTACGGCCCCTTAAAGGTAAAAAATACTGTTTTTGGCCTATAGAATGAAAGCTATTGCAGATAGAGAAAAGCTGTTGCTTGCTTAAATGTTCAGCTCATTTAGCTCTACAAAAGTCTCCATAGGGTCGAAGTTGTCAGATTACCCCTTATAGGGGTTACGGCCCCTTAAAGGCAAAAAATAGTGTTTTTGGCCTATAGAATGAAACTATTGCAGATAGAGAAAAGCTGTTGCTTGCTTAAATGTTCAGCTCATTTAGCTCTACAAAAGTCTCCATAGGGTAAAAGTGGTCAGATGACCCCTTATAGGGGTTACGGCCCCTAAAAGGAAAAAAAGAGTTTTTGGCCTAGAGAATGAAAGCTATTGCAGATAGAGAAAAGCTGTTGCTTGCTTAAATGTTTAGCTCATTTAGCTCTACAAAAATCTCCATAGGGTCGAAGTTGTCAGATTACACCCCTATAAGGGTTACAGCCCCTTAAAGGCAAAAATAGTGTTTTTGGCTTATAGAATGAAAACTATTGCAGATAGAGAAAAGCTGTTGCTTGCTTAAATGTTCAGCACATTTAGCTCTACAAAAGTCTCCATAGGGTCGAAGTTGTCAGATGACCCCTTATAAGGGTTACAGCCCCTTAAAGGCAAAAAATTGAGTTTTTGGCCTATAGAATGAAAACTATTGCAAATAGAGAAAAGCTGTTGCTTGGTTAAATGTTCAGCTCATTTAGCTCCACAAATGTCTCTGTAGGGTCAAAGTTGTCAGATGACCCCTTATAGGGGTTACAGCCTCTAAAAGGCAAAAAATACTGTTTTTGGCCTATAGAATGAAAACATATTGCTAAAAGAGAAAAGCTGCTTAAATGTTCAGCTTACATGCATTTAGCTGTACAAAAGTCTTCATAGGGCTGAAGTTGTCAGATGACCCCTTAAAGGGGTTTTGGCCCTCTAAAGGTGAAAAATAGTGTTTTTTGCTTATAGAATGATAACTATTGCAGATAGAGAAAAGCTTTTTCTTGCTGAAACATTCAGCTCATTTAGCTCTACAAAAGTCTTCATAGGGTTGACATCAAAACCTGGTGAGCGATTCAGGCTCCTGGGAGCCTCTTATTGAGGGTGTACAACAGGTTTTTCTTATAGAGCGCATCCGTCGACAACATTTATTCTTTGCCCACCTATTTGTCTTTCAAAATTAAGCATTTCATCACAAAATTGTTTTATATTCAACAGATAAGAGAAAATCGGGCTAAAAATCATATGATTTCACGAAATATTTAGATTTTTGACAATTTTAGGGCATTTTCGGTGATAAACTTAGAGCACACGCATCGTCAAATACAATTTTGTGATGGATATGCATATTATTGAAGCAAATATTGATATTTTCTGAGTTGTCAGCGTGTTTATGATGTCATAATATCAAGCATGTTGCTGTCAATAAGTGAAATCGATTGAATATGTGAAGTTGGGTTATCTAATGACTAAATTGCATCAAATCCATTGAGATAGTACAAATTTGAAAATTTGGTAAAAATATGGGGCCAATTTCAGTACTTCCTGAACATACTCCTTTCATCAAATCATCATGTGATTTCTTGACAAGTATTCTCCAAGCTGTTGCTTGCTTAGACCTTCAGCTTATTAAGCTCTACAAAGTCTCCATTGGGTCTGCAGTTGTCCTAAAGGGGTTATGGTCTTTAAGGTAAAACAAACAAATTTTTTTAGAATGAAAAGTAATGCAGATAGAGTGCTTAAGCTTCAGCTCATTAAGCTTTAAAATAGACTTCATTGGGTAAAAGATGTTAGTTGACCCCTTCGAGTTCATACCCATAGCTGTGGGTTTTCGAGGGGTTCAGACGAACTATTTTTCTTTTTTTTTTCACCCAAGGGGAGCATGGGCGAAAAAATTGAAAAATATTGGTAAAAACAAGCTAAAATTAGGTTAAGCACTATTACAAACAAGGAAATGTGTCAAGATGACACTGATTCCCGCTGGCAAATAAAATAAAACTGTTATTTTTACAAACTTTGCTAAGTCCAAGGGCCGTTATTTAGGTCAAAATCAGTGGATCGGAACGAAACTCAAACTTGACCTGTAACTCATCATGGTAGACTCACATACCAAAAATCTTTTTAATATATGCAAGAATGTAGAAAAAAAAGTGCGGAAAACTGTTATTTTTACCAAATTTGCTAAGTCCAAGGGCCATAATTTAGTTCAAAATCAGTGGACTAGAACGAAACTCAACTTGACCTGTTACTCATCATGGTAGACTCACATACCAAACATCTTTTGAATATATGCAAGGATGTAAAAAAAAAAAGTGTGGAAAACTGTTATTTTTACAAAATTTGCTAAGTCCAAGGGACCTTATTAAGGTCAAAATCAGTGGACTGGAACGAAACCAAACCTTGACCTGTAACTTATTATGGCAGACTCACATACCAAAAATCTTTTGAATATATGCAAGGATGTCCAAAAAAAGTGCGGAAAACTAAAGTGTGACGGACAGACCGACGAACAGGCGGAAAACTATATGCCCCCCAACTTTGTTGGCGGGGCATAAAAAGCATATTTTGAAAATCCACCCCCCCCCTACAAAAATTCTGGCTACAGGTATGGAGTTTTGCCTTTTAAAGATAAAAAATTGTGTTTTTTCCATGTGATTGCCTTATTTAATGAAAACTCAAGCTGATAGATAAAAGCAGTTGTTGCTTAAACCTTCAACTCATTAAACTCTACAATTAGATTGAAGTTGTCAGACAGAACAGACCTTTATAGCTAGAGGACTAGTTGAGCAAACAAGTGTAGGTATGTCTTTTCTGTCAGCACCGCCCTAAAACCCATACATACTACATAAATATAAAATGCCTAGGTACTTCGTATATGACTTTTCAAGAAAATAGTTTTCCACAAGTTTTATAAAAAAAGTTTACACAATAAAAAGACCTTAGTTCACAGTCCTTGAAGCATGAAAATGAGGTCAAGGTCATATGGTATGGTGTCAGTTGTATAGACCATAAATCAAAGTATTTGTATACCAGATGCCTAGGTATGAATTATACTTCAAGGAATTCGTTTTCCACTAAAGTCTTCAGAAATTTATGCTACAAAAAAATCCAAGTTCAAAGTCGTTGAAGTGTAAAAATGGGGGCAAGGATACTAAATATCAGGTATTTTTATTTTCAAGTAATGCATTTTCCACAGAAGTCTTACAAAAAAACTTTGCGTAGCTGCCACTCCTGGGGAGTAATATGTATGTTTCTGACTATTAATGGCTGTGAGACAAAATATTTATAGTTCCCATAAATGATATCCAAGAGCAATAAAAATCCTTCATGCACATCACTTCCTTCATGGAAAGTTTCATTGAAATCCATCAAACATTTAGGAAGCTGGGCTTATAAGACATGTATTTAGAATGATTCCTTAATACCTAGATCCCATGAATAAAAACTTTAACAATATCTTTTTTCATAACTTTACATAGGACTGATAAAATGTTTATAAGTTTCAAATGTAGTGATTAATAGCAAGACAAAGAAAAACTATTTTAATTCTATTTTTTATTTCAACAAAGTAAAATTACACCCTGTAAAACAATGTACATAGGTAACCATTAAAACAATTAACTCCCTGATTTTAAGAACTTCTATTTCAATTCAGCACTAATAACTGAAAAAAATGAACACAAATGGCATATAAAGGAAAAGTAATAATTGAGCACCTTTGGATTTCTATTTTTCTCCTATAAAGTCTTGACTAGACAAAATACACAATTGCACACACAAAAAACAATCAATATTCATAAATGTCAAGAACATTATGCTGTAGTTATTCACATTATACACACCAAGTTGAAATAATCTGTCTGACATCTATTTTAATTAGACAACTATTTTAATTATATATTTACTTTTGCAGGATCTGTTAAGACTGATCATATTTTTTTTTATATAAAATACATGTACATTTTAAGACATTCAAAATATAAAATTTATGATATATATATAGTATACATTAAACTACTTCAATGCTGCAAATTATTGATGTTCAGAAAATTTAATCTACAAGTATGATGATCTTAGTAAATGTCTTTGAAATGAAGTCTTATAATTATTTTTTGAACCAGCACACAAAGTTTCAAAATGATCACTTGGTTTTATATTTTTGTTAAATACACTCATAACATACATGACAAAATCTTTAAAGTTCTTATAGCCTCATATAAACATAAAATTCTAATTATAGCATAAAAAGATTGATAGCTCTTGCTCTTAATTTATAGAAATCTTTTGACAAACCTTACGAAACAAACACGAGAAGTAAAATAACACAAAATAAAATGTAAAACATAACCTTAAAACATAAAAAATGCCCTAAACCATTTGAAGATATTATGGTCAAAATTATGGTCAGTATTTTCAACTTTGAGATGTTTAATCTCTGACAAGATATGTAAATTATGTCCAAAAAGACATCCAAAGAAAGCATAAAACAAAATGTGACATTTGTATGACTGAAACTGTACAATTATCTTGCATAAGCTTTTTAAACTTAAGAATCTACCCAATATCTGAACCTATATAATGTTTACAAAGACACTATTTTAATGTTTAGAAAACATGTACATATATAAAACAACACATTGTTCATAGCTTATTATGCACATAAGTTCAAACATGTGAGACAATTTCCTTTTTTTTTTTCTTGAACACGCAACCATACACTCTAGAAATGTCTTGGGTCAATTTCTGCATTCTCAATCTAAAATATAAAAGAATTTAGTAAAGAAGATCTATTAAATACAGGAATAAAATAATAATTGTTTTAAAAGCTATCAAAGAGAAGAATAAAATATAAATTGTATTAAGAGCTGGAATTTCTATACAAAACTAGTTTATGGAAGAGTCATTATTTGTTTACAGCCAGAATAGCTGTACATGAAACGTGTGTGCTTGTGTGTTGGGGTTTAACACACCTTTTGATGCACCTGGGCCATATAGAGCACTAAGTTTTAATGGCGGAGAAAACTGGAGTACCTCGAGAAATCCACCGACCTTGGCCTTACAAACCTATGCACATACAGTTTGGGGAATCCTGTTTTAGTAAATTAAAAACCAGAAATGAACACCCACTAGTGATCAATAGCATGATATTTAAACCAGCCCCTTAACACTCATGGAAGTGTGTGCTTAGTATATCACCATTTGACCATTCGTTAACAGGAAAAGTTGCAGTGCCCTGGAAAACATGGGTATGGTAGAAAATGGTAGATAACAGTCTAATGATAAACTGTTTTCTTCCATTTTCCCCTTAATTGTTTTTTCCTTGTTGAAAGTCATACACTAATTCCAACGTCAACCATGGTGGTATAACAGGTCGGGTATAACAGCTATAGATTTCGTTTGACCTAATAATCAATCAAAATTGTAAAAGATTGACCTTTCAAATGGGGAAAAAATGGTGAAACTTTTTCGTCGGTTTGATAGAAAAGTTCCTAACATAAAAATGTATTCTTTAACTTCCTCGCTCATATTTCACAAATACCAAATATCATTGGTTTTAAACGTTATTTTGTTTAACATGGGTAAATTCTCCTTATAAAGTAATGTTATGTTCCACTTATTGACTTCTATTTTATTAAGTGTATTGGTCAATGGACAATCAAAAAGGTAAACATGGCCATAAAATCTCCCTACTTGTCAAAGCTGTTTGGGTGAAAAAGTGTTTCTTTAATATGTTTATTTTTAATATGACATTAATACAAATACAACAATCAATTTTTTCACCGCTCATTTTAAAGATTTGTTTTGCGAGTCATGTTATATTTAATTATTTCATAAAAAGCACGTGTTGGCGATCGTATTTATTTATACTCTCTCAAAAACTATTCGTTAAAAGTTTGACGAAAACATTATCCTTAAAAGGTAAAATCTTCGACCTGTATAAGCCAATGGAGAAGGTCAGCATAATATATACCATTGTTCTAAGGCAATGTAAAATATATCCCTAAGTGTGTTTACCGGTATACAATTTTTTATTTTATTTTGACATTTCAGTTTAAATGCTGCATACCAAATTTCAAATGCCTATGATTAATTAAAAGTTGTTACTGAGAAATCATTAACGATTATTATTTTCACAACTTGCCAAATGACAATCACCAATATGGTTTGGTTTTTGTTTTTGCTTTTTATACAAAACACAAATTACCTAACTATCACGTGAACTTACCAGTGGACTTGGGTTTAGGTTATTAAGGAGAGCATGGACAGCATCCATTTGATCCCTTTTCTTCTGGAAATCATATGGACCTTTACTATATGATGGCATTGTATTCATATTGTCTGAAGATGGTTCCATAGCATGTGGATTTCCAGATGGATTTTCATTGATCTTGGTAGGAAGAGGCATCTGGTTAGGTAATGGACAACTGGCTTGCCTTTGCATTTCATCTTGTAACTTTGGATTCATTTGAATGAGCTCTAGCAGTTTGGGGTCAATTTGAGGAAGCCCTTGATTATTGGAGAGTAACTGTGAGGGATTTAGTCCTTCAGGGTTTTGACCAACTGTCCCATTACCGGTATTTAAATTCTGAGCTATTCTTGGATCAATATGTGGCATTCCAGGACCAACACCATTTTGCTGCATCACATTGCTCACATTTTGAATGTTCATTTGAGGCAGAGATGCAGGTTCCATCTTTGATATGTTATCTCCACTCATACCGGCATGTCCTACACCATTATGCATTTGATTGTTCATATGACCAAGCAAGTTAGGATCAACATGTGGCATTTTAATTCCATTCAAATTTGCCTGTCCTGAGGTTTGGTTCTGGTTGCTTAACTGAGCAATCAAGTTAGGATCAATAGGTTGTTGGTGACCTCCTATTGGGTTAACCTGTCCAGCACTAGTTGGGTTTAAATTGTTAAGAAGAGCAAACATTTTGGGATCTATTTGAGGTTTGCCAGCTCCCATATTCATTTGACTAAGTAATGTAGGATCCATTGGTGGCATATTCATACCCATTGGGTTTCCCAGTCCACATGATGCCATTGCCATGTTCAGTGCTGCTAACTGTTGTTGTTGCATAGCATAAGCTAGCACTGGGGATGCTGACTGCAGTGGGTTGGTCAACATTGGAATAAGCCCAGGGAGAAGTGGTGGCAGATTTGGCAGCATACCAACACCTAGATTATTTTCCTTTGCTGATAAAAACTGCATATATTGGTTAAGCATATAAGGAGGCAGTCCCATTGGTAAACCAGAATTTAGTTCTGCATTTTGTATTCCCGCCCCATTAGGTACTGGGACTACCTGTTGTGGACCGGAGGTAGTGTTTTGGGGCATATCACATGATTGTTCAGGAGCCTTGGTTTGGTCCTCTATCTTAACAGGTCTAGGGGGTAGTTTATTGGAAATGTGTGGAAGTCTTGGCAGTCGAACAGGTGAAAGTTCTACGTCCTCTTCAGAAGTGGCTGACAAATTCCTTAGAACTGGTAATCTATGCTCAATCTTCACATGGTCAGATGGAGCCTCAACTTTATTTTCTTTCATAGCATTGGCATTATTATTTCTAGGCTGTGGTTCTGGAACTGATATCAACTCATCTTCCCAGTTCTCAGACATTGGTTCTTGCTTTACATTGGTTACTATTGGTGCTATATCCGAACTGACTGACTGAGAAGGACAACTACCTATATTTGCAGAGGGTGCTTGCTTTTCTTTTTCAGGTGCTGGGGAAAATACTTGTCGTGTAACAGTGTTCAAGTTTGGTCTGTTCTGTGTATGAACTTCATCTGCAAAATGAACAGCTTTTTGACCCATCTGATTTGGTTTACCAATACCATTATTCTGCCTATAAACTGACTGAACAGGCTTCTTGTCTACATTCACTTGGTTTTCTATGTTGTTTACTTGAGTAGCAGTTGGATATGGAGTATTGACAAGTGTTGTGTTCCTTTCATTATTCATCTGTCTAATAGGTTGAGCAGGGGTATTAATTTCCATCAATTCATCATCCCAATTCTCAGACAATACTGGAGCCTGTGACCTTCCATTATATTGGGTCACTTTTGGTTTAACAACCAAGTCATTACTTTGAGGTTGTAAATTCTCCCTAGGTTTATTTACTGCCTTATTATTAACCCTTTGTGGAAGAGGATCCTTCATTTCAAATTTTGGACCTTGTCTGAAGGAATGATCATTTGGTAATGTCAAAGGTTTGTTATTCTGAACATTCATATTATTTGGATTTTGATTTGCCCATGGTTGTGAGACATTTTGGTTGGATTGATTTTTCTCCAAACCACCAAGTACTTTCTCCTGCTTAATTTGGTGACCGGATGAGTTCTTTATCTCCTCATCCCAATCTGGCTCAGGATTATTTCTGATTTGTTGAAAACTTGGTGTTACTGGTTCTGGTTTAAGTGTTTTGATTGGATCAAATCTGTTGGTTTCGACTGGTTCAGATATAGTTGTTCTGATTGGTCCTCTCTTCAATTTTTCAGTCTTTTCATGATTTTGCAAAGAAGTTTCAAAACCATTTTGGGACTGATGAAAAGATTTTACATTTTGACCTGCTTGTCCTTCTATTTCAGAAACAGGTATTAATTTTGGCCCTGGTTTTAAAACAGTGTTACTTATATCCATTTGTAAGGCCTTTGGTTTAAGTCTCTGATCGACCTTCACTTGATTTGTTGGTGGCTCCTGTTTAACAGTTCCCGTTTCCTGTTTGATTTTTAATTCATTTCTCTTATTATCTCCCGAGCCATCTAGAGGTACAACTTGTGCAGCTATTCCTGGATTCATATTTGGTCTTGGACTATGACCTTTAACCTTTTGGTTTGCATCATTACTTTCCTGGTTTGCTTGTAATTTGATATTCTTGTTCCATGCTATATATTTGTCAATATTTGTTGGTATTTTTGGAGAAATGTCAATATTTTGAACTTCACTATTCCAATCTTCATGATTAAGCGGCTGCTGATCAGGAATTTTTATTTTCAAATTTGGTTGTAAGTTTTCATAATTGGTCTCTAATATTTTGACAGGAACTTTTGGGGGGTCTGTATATTTGACCTCTTTTTCAATATCCTCCTCCTTTAAGTTTGAGGTAACTACAGATGACCAACCATTATCTGGCTTTTCAGAGCTAAAAATAAAGAAATAACAAAAATGTTAAATGTTCTACCTTATGAGTCTCATTTAATACAAAGTGCAAAAATAAGGCATCTTATGGGAAATTAAATGATACCTGGCCACAATATTTATCAATAGTAAAATCAGTGTTCTCCCCAGAAATTTTGGATAGCATCACATTTTGCGTAAACAAGTTTCAGCTGAAGGAAAACGAATCGCGTCAATCGACATCTAGCTCATGTTTAATTTATAATTCAATTTTAAATGTATCAACCCCCCCCTTTTTAATATAAAACATGATTCAGAAATACTTTTTTAAATAATATAGGAGGGGGGGTTGTATGCATGACTGGAAAATAACAGTCAAGGCATTGTTAAATATGACTATGTTCAATTCTCTTTGGTGGTAAAAGATAATTAGTCTAGTTATAATAATTATGTTGTATGTGATGACTCACAACCCTTAATTAAAATGGAAGAGAAAGGGACAGACAGTTGCCTGAAATAGTAATAATAAAAACTTATATTGATATAATGTATATATATTTCATTCCTAATCTGCTTTGAATGAATAACTTTGCTGAAATGTACCATATAAAAAATATATATGGTACATGTAATCTGTACACAGTAGCCACTGCCTTTATGTTATCTCCCTTTTGCCCAAAAGTTGTCTTTCTTTGTTTATGAAATTTACTACCAAAATCAAATGTGTAAAATCAATGTTTTGGACTATGTAATCTTAAATCAGTCCGATTTCCACCGAAAAGAGAACAAAAGAATTTAACTCTTCTATCAAACGAGGTAGAAAAATGCTATTGGGTTGTTTACGCTGTTGTCAAGACCTTTAAAAAGCTATTAAACAACACTTTTGGACAAAATTGTTCTTAAATAAGGATTAAACATTTATTTCTTAACTTATATACGAAATATTACGACCGAAAATGGTTTACGTTTACAAATATTTTTACTTTTGTGTCAAATGGGGGGTGTTGTTATTTACTGTTACACTTTTTTGCCCGTAACAGGAAAAATCTACAAAAAATTCCAATTACACAGTAAATATTTTCTTATAAATTGATGCTACAGTCAAGGTGGCACCTCAAACATTTGAAGAGATACGTAATTCTAAAGTTGGTTCTTTTTTAGTGCCTGTGTTTTAACTATTTACCCAAACGAGCACACCCGTCCTTGACATTGCAATAAGTAACAAAAGAAAATGCTATCTATTCACTAAAACATTTTTCGTTAACTTTATAAAAATAGGTTCATTAAATTTGTATGAAAATTGAAAAAATAAAACATATTTTCCTTAAAAGAATCAAAAGGATATTTAATTTTATTTTGAGTCACGAGGATTTGACCTACTTAAATACAAATCAAAATACAAAGCCAATTCTTGTTGATCTTTGATCGCTTTATCCAAATTAATAGAGAACCCGTTTTATATAAGATTGATAAACAAATTGAATGATAAGTACCCGTTAAGAAAACAAAAACAATGTGTATCGCTTGAGTAGCAACACAAACTGTTTTATATATAAAATATAAATGAATAGGATAGTAATATTATAAATGAGTTAATTTGTTTTAATGTATTGAAGCTGTACAAATTTGACGACTTTTGTATATTCCATGCATCCCCCTTTTCAAAGTCATTTCAAAACTTCCATGCAATTAACAAGTTTTCTTTTCAAGATTAACAGTGGTCGTTTCAATTAGCCGCAACATCTTCATAATTTCAAGGAAAACAGTTGCAAAAATTTTAATCTGAACAATAAATTTTCTCTTTTCTTTTATCATGGCAATGTCGGATCTGGAGGGGGGATGGGATTATCGGGGTTTTTAATCCCCTTTCTATTGAATAAGTTTGCGAAATTGACCCTGAACCCTCCTCTTGTCCTCGGTAGACTATAAGCGGTAACACCCCTAGTAACACCAACTAGTTGATTTGGTGTCTTTTTGTATTCGCAATTAGTAAACCGAATGTGTAGGTGGCACCCATGGAAATAAATACACTAGAATTTTTTAACAAAAACAGAGTATC
The DNA here is from genome assembly GCA_963971305.1 of Arcuatula senhousia. Lineage (NCBI taxonomy): Eukaryota > Metazoa > Mollusca > Bivalvia > Mytilida > Mytilidae > Arcuatula > Arcuatula senhousia. Next base: position 57,589,321 of record OZ020304.1, read on the forward strand.
AGTTCCGCTTGGCCTTAACGATGTGTTTGTGTTAAAAAATATGAATCTCTATAATTAGGTATGGTGATTTAGATTATATTCATAGAGGCAAAAATATGTCTAGACCTTACCTTTTAAATTACAAGTTGCTTAATCCAACACCTGATTTTTAATCACACATTATATAAGAGTGCATCTGACCTTAGCGTCATGTATTTTTAAGGTACTATTTTTAACCTTTTTACAGGAGAGTGAAAAAATAGGGCAGATAATTTTTTAACGGTGGAAAACGGACTGAAATAGGGATGTTTAAGGATTCCAATATTCATTCTTTATAAAGGTAAAAAATCATTCTTTTATCTTGATCAGTCTTTTAGTTTTGGTTTTCATTTATTTTTCATGTAAGTTCAAAAACCCACGTGTATCAAGCACATGGCTTGTGTTTGTTTTTATTTTGGTCAATTCTGATTGGTTGTCCAACCAAAATAAAAGGTGCCTACTGTCGGCAAATCACCTGTAATCAAGTCTAATTAGTAAAAAATCAATATCTTTCAATTTATTGACAACAGACCAATCATTTATTTGATAATTGGCCTGGGTTGTAAAGGTGTCAATTACCCAAAGGTCCTGAATGGCTTCATTGTAAAAATTTTAAGCAATTTTATAGCGTCTCAGTACAGACTGATAGCATCTCGGTCCCGAGATGCTATAAGGGCCTGGGGAGAACACTGGTAAAATATATCTGTATACCACATCTATATAGAGAAAGACAAGAAATGAGTTATGTTTGGTAGACCAGAAAATTTCTTCATTTCCAAATTTAGAAAATTTACATAGTGGCAAATCTTCAATACCGGTAATATATTGTTTTTAAAAGATGAAAATTCATGGCCAATTTCATAGGTGAGTGATAAACCTGAAATCAAATCACACAATATGGGACCCTATGCTGATGCTGCATACCAAATATGAAGAGGCTAAGATATGTAGTTGCTAAGAAATCTGTTATGAAAATTATGTCCCCAACATTCACCATTTTATAGCCTGGATTTTCACACAATGAAATCTGACCTCAAAACCATCTCAATCCTATGCATAAACCAGTTTTAATTTCATTGCCAACAAAACATTTATGTGTGTGTGTGTGTGTGTTATCGACGCACCAGGGCCAAAAAATGTTTGCAATTAACATGTAAATTAATAGGAATTTGAGCTGAATCTAAAATTTTAAGTACACATGCACAAATAGAGAATTTCATTTTTTCCTTAATGATAATTTAATGAGGTAAAGGCTTACCTTTTCCGTTGAGAAACCATGTCAGTTTTCATTTGTTCTGGAATAAACTCTTTGTTTGCCATTTGTAGACGATACCTGCAAAAATGATCAACAACAACTGAACTGCATGAAATGTTAGATGGCAACCAAAGGTCACATTGAAGGCAGCTTGATCAGTTTCAATTATGGATCTTTAAATTGCCCCTGACTTTTGTGTAAGATAAAGAGCAGCGACCATTGGTCACATTGAAGACTGCTTGCTCAGCTTCTACTGTCAATTTCTGTAGTTCTGACTTAAGAAGGTTATGTCAGATACAATAATTCCACATCTCATTATTATACATATCTGTTTTGAAGGATTTATAAAATTAATGGCTTTTTTTTTCTACAATCCACAATTTTTTACCATAATTGACTTCTAACGTTTCTCTTACAATGGATTTGTAAACACATTTTGTACTTGTTACTGGAAATCTTTTTTGATAACTTTTAAGAATAAAAATTATTTTTTTGCAATCATTTATTGAAAATCAGTAAAAATAAAACATCAAAACCTAGGAATAACAAATGAAGTCTTACTTTCTCCTTTCTTCATCTTGCTTGGCAGTGACTTGACTCATTTCTAGGACCTGCCTCAACATCTCTTCCTCTTCCTCTGTTGAGGATGGGATAGGAACTTGGTTTGCTGCTTTCTGTTGGAATCTTTCAGTCCAAACATTCTTTTGTGGAGCTGGTGCTACTATCAATATAAATAAAAACACATACTGATAATTGTATCTTTTTTCTAATCTTTGAAAAAAGCCTAAGCCCTCGATGCAATGGGTAGCATATTTTAGAAACTAAAATAATTTTTATTCTTAAAAGTTATCAAAAAAGATTTCCAGTAACAAGTACAACTTTTGTACAGCCAAATGAACTAAACATTTAAGCAAGCAACAGCTTTTCTCTATCTGCTATAGTTTTCATTCTATAGGCCAAAAACATGAAAAAATGTCATTTTATGGGGCGTTACCCCTATTAGGGGGTCATCTGACAACTTCGATCCTATGGAGACTTTTGTAGAGCTTTATGAGCTGAACATTTAAGCAAGCAACAGCTTCTCTCTATCTGCTATAGTTTTCATTCACTAAGCCAAAAACATGAAAAAACGTTATTTTAGGGGCCGAAACCCCTATAAGGGGTCATCTGACAGCTTTGACCCTATGAAGACTTTTGTATAGCCAAATGAACTAAACATTTAAGCAAGCAACAGCTTTTCTCTATCTGCTATAGTTTTCATTCTATAGGCCAAAAACATGAATAAAAAGCTTGGCCGAGCGCAGCATGATACGACCGCAACATGTTGAACCTTGTACATTTTAGGCCCAATATAGATAGTCTATTGCTCTGGACACATGCAGCCCATGGTGGACTGACAAAGGTTTTTGACACATGCTTCTCTGGTGGACTTTCGACCCAGGGGGTAAAAATATAAATTTTCAATTTTGTATTCTACTCTAGCAAAAAAATTGTCAAAATCGGACAAGAATTAAAAAAAAAATTCAATTTGGGCCCATTTTGGCCCCTTATTATGCAACAGGTGAACAAGAGGCTCCCAGGAGCCTTAATCGCTCACCTGAAGTACACATACATATACATATAGTCGATATTATTGTGCTTGTCCATATGCAATTTAAATTTCTGAAATATCTTGGTTAGTTTTCAAGATATTGGGCTTAATAAGTGCAAAATTGGGCAAAGAGTACGAAAAAGGGCAATAACTCTCACATCAGCAGTCAGATCTTTTCCAAAATTTCAGGACAGGTACATCTTAATATGCTGATCACTTTTGATTCCCATCCAAATTTTGATATCTGTAACCATTTTTGAGATATTAGCAAAAAACTGCAATTTACCCCTATGTTCTATTTTTAGCCATGGCGGCCATATCTTTTGACCAATCAAAAATATGAATGATAGAATTGTAGCATGTATGCTATTAAACGACTGTGCCAAGTTTGGTTGAAGTTGGATGTATGGTGTTAGACAAGTTAATCTTTGAAATTCAGGGGAAAAGTAATGAAAATGGTAAATTTTGACGCTTTAAGGGCCATAACTCCTAAAACTAGAGGCTCCCAGGAGCCTGAATCGCTCACCTGATCTCTTATGCCAAAGTTTGAATAAATTTCACAAACTTTCAGGTATACAAAGTTGCAAAACAATCCTTTCAGTGGTTTCAGAGATAATTTTTGGAAATCAGTTTAAATTAATAGAAAAAAACAGTTAAAGGGCAATAACTCCTGTAAGGACCTTTTGATGCTGAACATGAAAAGTTGTTTCGGATTTTCTCTATCTCTTATACTTTTCGAGTTATAAGCCAAAAACAATGGTCTAACCCCCTATTCTATTTTTAGCAATGGCGGCCATGTTGGTTTGTTGACATGTACATAATTCACAAACTTGGTAGAGGACATCCTAAAGATCAAGTATACCAAGTATCAATGCAATCCCTTCAGTGGTTTCAGAGAAGAAGATTTTTGAAAATCAGTTAAAATTAATGGAAAAAAACAGTTAAAGGGGAATAACTCTTAAATGGCTGATCTGACAATATTGACCCTGAAATCATTTTTGTAGATCTGAATGAGCTTTACAATTCTGCAATGCAAACTTTTCCTCTAGCTCTAACAGTTTTCAAGATATTGTCCACAAAACTGCAAAAATGGTCATTTTTGACGATTAAAGGGTAATAACTGCTATAAGGAGTCGTTTCAGAACTTCGACTCAACAGAGAGATTTGTAGAGCTTTTAATGCTGAACATGAGAGGTTGCTTTGGATTCTCTCTATCTTTTATACTTTTTGAGTTATAAGCCAAAAAACAATGGTCTGACCCCCTGTTCTATTTTTAGCAACGGCGGCCATGTTGGTTGGTCGACGTGTATATAATTCACAAACTTGGTAGAGGACATCCTAAAGATCATGTATACCAAGTATCAATGCAATCCCTTCAGGGGTTTCGGAGAAGAAGATTTTTGAATATCAGTGTAAATTAATGGAAATAAACAGTTAAAGGGGAATAACTCTTAAACGGCTGATCTGACAATTTAGACCCTGAAATCATTTTAGTAGATCTCAATGAGCTTAACAATTCTGCAATGCTAACTTTTGCTCTAGCTCTTACGGTTTTCCAGATATAGTCCAAAAACTGCAAAAATGGTCAATTTTGATGATTAAAGGGCAATAACTCCTATAAGGAGTCGTTTCACAACTTCGACTCAATGGAGAGATTTGTAGAGCTTTTGATGCTGAACACGGAAGGTTGCTTCGGATTTTCTCTATCTCTTATACTTTTCGAGTTATAAGCCAAAAACAATGGTCTTACCCCCCTGTTCTATTTTTAGCAACGGCGGCCATGTTGGTTGGTCGACGTGTATATAATTCACAAACTTGGTAGAGGACATCCTAAAGATCATGTATACCAAGTATCAATGCAATCCCTTCAGTGGTTTCAGAGAAGAAGATCTTTGAAGAAAAGTTAACAGTCGACGGACGACGGACGCTTAACGATGACAATAGCTCACATGACCCTTCGGGTCAGGTGAGCTAAAAACGGTTCTACAGCTTTGATCTAAATACATGAAATGTAGGTCTTGATGGTAACATCTTTTAGTTGGTGCAACGATTTTCCATTTTTTTACGGTTATATATCTTGTGTCTTACCCTTGGTGCTCTTCTTGAATATCGCTCTTTTTCATCTTTATGCCGTGGCTGTATTAGGGCAGCGCGTTTTGCGAGACGGATTCCTAAGAATGCAGGGGTTCACTATAGTAAATAAATAATAAAGACAGGTGAACCAACGTCGTGAATGTCTCGTTTCGGAAGAGGCCAGTGTAGTGGATACCTTATGGTATGCAGGGCGTCATCATAGAAAATTAAATAATAACAAAGGATGACAGCAACACTCCATTGGTCTGCATTATATTTTATTTGTATACCGTGGTCGACATGTTTCGCCCAAAGAAGGGCGTCATCAGGACAAAAAATACAAAATAAATCTTACTGAAGTACTAAAGTTGGTGCTTTACAAGTCACATGATTATGATTATGACGTTACTGTAAAATTGAACAATGAAAATTTCAGGACGTTACTGTAAACTTAAACGTTTTTATAAACAAGTAGTCTTTGTAAATCACTCCAATGGGCATACCACCAAAGCTGCTCCCTACCACTTCTATCGGCTTCGCTCCTGGACCAACAGAGTTACTACTTCCGACAGCGTCGGCAATAGATTTAGCAGTAGATTGCCGCAATCAGGAAGTAAATCGGCAATGCTGGTTCGCGTTGGTATCGTGTTGGTATTCATTATAAATCCTTATTTCTGTATCAAATCCGGCTGGTTAAATTAAAGTTCTAACATGGTAACATCTTTTAGTTGGTGCAACGATTTTCCATTTTTTTACGGTTATATATCTTGTGTCTTACCCTTGGTGCTCTTCTTGAATATCGCTCTTTTTCATCTTTATGCCGTGGCTGTATTAGGGCAGCGCGTTTTGCGAGACGGATTCCTAAGAATGCAGGGGTTCACTATAGTAAATAAATAATAAAGACAGGTGAACCAACGTCGTGAATGTCTCGTTTCGGAAGAGGCCAGTGTAGTGGATACCTTATGGTATGCAGGGCGTCATCATAGAAAATTAAATAATAACAAAGGATGACAGCAACACTCCATTGGTCTGCATTATATTTTATTTGTATACCGTGGTCGACATGTTTCGCCCAAAGAAGGGCGTCATCAGGACAAAAAATACAAAATAAATCTTACTGAAGTACTAAAGTTGGTGCTTTACAAGTCACATGATTATGATTATGACGTTACTGTAAAATTGAACAATGAAAATTTCAGGACGTTACTGTAAACTTAAACGTTTTTATAAACAAGTAGTCTTTGTAAATCACTCCAATGGGCATACCACCAAAGCTGCTCCCTACCACTTCTATCGGCTTCGCTCCTGGACCAACAGAGTTACTACTTCCGACAGCGTCGGCAATAGATTTAGCAGTAGATTGCCGCAATCAGGAAGTAAATCGGCAATGCTGGTTCGCGTTGGTATCGTGTTGGTATTCATTATAAATCCTTATTCCTGTATCAAATCCGGCTGGTTAAATTAAAGTTCTAACATGGTAACATCTTTTAGTTGGTGCAACGATTTTCCATTTTTTTACGGTTATATATCTTGTGTCTTACCCTTGGTGCTCTTCTTGAATATCGCTCTTTTTCATCTTTATGCCGTGGCTGTATTAGGGCAGCGCGTTTTGCGAGACGGATTCCTAAGAATGCAGGGGTTCACTATAGTAAATAAATAATAAAGACAGGTGAACCAACGTCGTGAATGTCTCGTTTCGGAAGAGGCCAGTGTAGTGGATACCTTATGGTATGCAGGGCGTCATCATAGAAAATTAAATAATAACAAAGGATGACAGCAACACTCCATTGGTCTGCATTATATTTTATTTGTATACCGTGGTCGACATGTTTCGCCCAAAGAAGGGCGTCATCAGGACAAAAAATACAAAATAAATCTTACTGAAGTACTAAAGTTGGTGCTTTACAAGTCACATGATTATGATTATGACGTTACTGTAAAATTGAACAATGAAAATTTCAGGACGTTACTGTAAACTTAAACGTTTTTATAAACAAGTAGTCTTTGTAAATCACTCCAATGGGCATACCACCAAAGCTGCTCCCTACCACTTCTATCGGCTTCGCTCCTGGACCAACAGAGTTACTACTTCCGACAGCGTCGGCAATAGATTTAGCAGTAGATTGCCGCAATCAGGAAGTAAATCGGCAATGCTGGTTCGCGTTGGTATCGTGTTGGTATTCATTATAAATCCTTATTTCTGTATCAAATCCGGCTGGTTAAATTAAAGTTCTAACATGGTAACATCTTTTAGTTGGTGCAACGATTTTCCATTTTTTTACGGTTATATATCTTGTGTCTTACCCTTGGTGCTCTTCTTGAATATCGCTCTTTTTCATCTTTATGCCGTGGCTGTATTAGGGCAGCGCGTTTTGCGAGACGGATTCCTAAGAATGCAGGGGTTCACTATAGTAAATAAATAATAAAGACAGGTGAACCAACGTCGTGAATGTCTCGTTTCGGAAGAGGCCAGTGTAGTGGATACCTTATGGTATGCAGGGCGTCATCATAGAAAATTAAATAATAACAAAGGATGACAGCAACACTCCATTGGTCTGCATTATATTTTATTTGTATACCGTGGTCGACATGTTTCGCCCAAAGAAGGGCGTCATCAGGACAAAAAATACAAAATAAATCTTACTGAAGTACTAAAGTTGGTGCTTTACAAGTCACATGATTATGATTATGACGTTACTGTAAAATAAGGATTTATAATGAATACCAACACGATACCAACGCGAACCAGCATTGCCGATTTACTTCCTGATTGCGGCAATCTACTGCTAAATCTATTGCCGACGCTGTCGGAAGTAGTAACTCTGTTGGTCCAGGAGCGAAGCCGATAGAAGTGGTAGGGAGCAGCTTTGGTGGTATGCCCATTGGAGTGATTTACAAAGACTACTTGTTTATAAAAACGTTTAAGTTTACAGTAACGTCCTGAAATTTTCATTGTTCAATTTTACAGTAACGTCATAATCATAATCATGTGACTTGTAAAGCACCAACTTTAGTACTTCAGTAAGATTTATTCTGTATTTTTTGTCCTGATGACGCCCTTCTTTGGGCGAAACATGTCGACCACGGTATACAAATAAAATATAATGCAGACCAATGGAGTGTTGCTGTCATCCTTTGTTATTATTTAATTTTCTATGATGACGCCCTGCATACCATAAGGTATCCACTACACTGGCCTCTTCCGAAACGAGACATTCACGACGTTGGTTCACCTGTCTTTATTATTTATTTACTATAGTGAACCCCTGCATTCTTAGGAATCCGTCTCGCAAAACGCGCTGCCCTAATACAGCCACGGCATAAAGATGAAAAAGAGCGATATTCAAGAAGAGCACCAAGGGTAAGACACAAGATATATAACCGTAAAAAAATGGAAAATCGTTGCACCAACTAAAAGATGTTACCATGTTAGAACTTTAATTTAACCAGCCGGATTTGATACAGAAATAAGGATTTATAATGAATACCAACACGATACCAACGCGAACCAGCATTGCCGATTTACTTCCTGATTGCGGCAATCTACTGCTAAATCTATTGCCGACGCTGTCGGAAGTAGTAACTCTGTTGGTCCAGGAGCGAAGCCGATAGAAGTGGTAGGGAGCAGCTTTGGTGGTATGCCCATTGGAGTGATTTACAAAGACTACTTGTTTATAAAAACGTTTAAGTTTACAGTAACGTCCTGAAATTTTCATTGTTCAATTTTACAGTAACGTCATAATCATAATCATGTGACTTGTAAAGCACCAACTTTAGTACTTCAGTAAGATTTATTTTGTATTTTTTGTCCTGATGACGCCCTTCTTTGGGCGAAACATGTCGACCACGGTATACAAATAAAATATAATGCAGACCAATGGAGTGTTGCTGTCATCCTTTGTTATTATTTAATTTTCTATGATGACGCCCTGCATACCATAAGGTATCCACTACACTGGCCTCTTCCGAAACGAGACATTCACGACGTTGGTTCACCTGTCTTTATTATTTATTTACTATAGTGAACCCCTGCATTCTTAGGAATCCGTCTCGCAAAACGCGCTGCCCTAATACAGCCACGGCATAAAGATGAAAAAGAGCGATATTCAAGAAGAGCACCAAGGGTAAGACACAAGATATATAACCGTAAAAAAATGGAAAATCGTTGCACCAACTAAAAGATGTTACCATGTTAGAACTTTAATTTAACCAGCCGGATTTGATACAGAAATAAGGATTTATAATGAATACCAACACGATACCAACGCGAACCAGCATTGCCGATTTACTTCCTGATTGCGGCAATCTACTGCTAAATCTATTGCCGACGCTGTCGGAAGTAGTAACTCTGTTGGTCCAGGAGCGAAGCCGATAGAAGTGGTAGGGAGCAGCTTTGGTGGTATGCCCATTGGAGTGATTTACAAAGACTACTTGTTTATAAAAACGTTTAAGTTTACAGTAACGTCCTGAAATTTTCATTGTTCAATTTTACAGTAACGTCATAATCATAATCATGTGACTTGTAAAGCACCAACTTTAGTACTTCAGTAAGATTTAATTTGTATTTTTTGTCCTGATGACGCCCTTCTTTGGGCGAAACATGTCGACCACGGTATACAAATAAAATATAATGCAGACCAATGGAGTGTTGCTGTCATCCTTTGTTATTATTTAATTTTCTATGATGACGCCCTGCATACCATAAGGTATCCACTACACTGGCCTCTTCCGAAACGAGACATTCACGACGTTGGTTCACCTGTCTTTATTATTTATTTACTATAGTGAACCCCTGCATTCTTAGGAATCCGTCTCGCAAAACGCGCTGCCCTAATACAGCCACGGCATAAAGATGAAAAAGAGCGATATTCAAGAAGAGCACCAAGGGTAAGACACAAGATATATAACCGTAAAAAAATGGAAAATCGTTGCACCAACTAAAAGATGTTACCATGTTAGAACTTTAATTTAACCAGCCGGATTTGATACAGAAATAAGGATTTATAATGAATACCAACACGATACCAACGCGAACCAGCATTGCCGATTTACTTCCTGATTGCGGCAATCTACTGCTAAATCTATTGCCGACGCTGTCGGAAGTAGTAACTCTGTTGGTCCAGGAGCGAAGCCGATAGAAGTGGTAGGGAGCAGCTTTGGTGGTATGCCCATTGGAGTGATTTACAAAGACTACTTGTTTATAAAAACGTTTAAGTTTACAGTAACGTCCTGAAATTTTCATTGTTCAATTTTACAGTAACGTCATAATCATAATCATGTGACTTGTAAAGCACCAACTTTAGTACTTCAGTAAGATTTATTTTGTATTTTTTGTCCTGATGACGCCCTTCTTTGGGCGAAACATGTCGACCACGGTATACAAATAAAATATAATGCAGACCAATGGAGTGTTGCTGTCATCCTTTGTTATTATTTAATTTTCTATGATGACGCCCTGCATACCATAAGGTATCCACTACACTGGCCTCTTCCGAAACGAGACATTCACGACGTTGGTTCACCTGTCTTTATTATTTATTTACTATAGTGAACCCCTGCATTCTTAGGAATCCGTCTCGCAAAACGCGCTGCCCTAATACAGCCACGGCATAAAGATGAAAAAGAGCGATATTCAAGAAGAGCACCAAGGGTAAGACACAAGATATATAACCGTAAAAAAATGGAAAATCGTTGCACCAACTAAAAGATGTTACCATGTTAGAACTTTAATTTAACCAGCCGGATTTGATACAGAAATAAGGATTTATAATGAATACCAACACGATACCAACGCGAACCAGCATTGCCGATTTACTTCCTGATTGCGGCAATCTACTGCTAAATCTATTGCCGACGCTGTCGGAAGTAGTAACTCTGTTGGTCCAGGAGCGAAGCCGATAGAAGTGGTAGGGAGCAGCTTTGGTGGTATGCCCATTGGAGTGATTTACAAAGACTACTTGTTTATAAAAACGTTTAAGTTTACAGTAACGTCCTGAAATTTTCATTGTTCAATTTTACAGTAACGTCATAATCATAATCATGTGACTTGTAAAGCACCAACTTTAGTACTTCAGTAAGATTTATTTTGTATTTTTTGTCCTGATGACGCCCTTCTTTGGGCGAAACATGTCGACCACGGTATACAAATAAAATATAATGCAGACCAATGGAGTGTTGCTGTCATCCTTTGTTATTATTAAATAAAAAATCTGAACGATAGAGTTGTAGCATATAAACTATTACAGCTGTTTCAGTTGACCATGTAGCCCCTGGCTTAGCTAATTCAATAGGTAACATTGCTAGTAAGGTAGGTGAAGCGTGATTGTGTATTGAGATGATCAATTGCCATTGCCAACTACTCAAAATAACGTTGCTTGGGGCAGAATTTACCTGTAAAAAGTTATAGTCTTGTTCATATTTTGTTCACTTATAAAATCTGGAGTAAAAAAATTGAGTTTAAATTGATTTAATGGTATTTTTTTAGTTATCTATGTCTGTTTGCTTTTTGCTTTCTTTTTTTTTAAACGGTGTGAATATTTGTACATGAAAAACTTGATAAACACGAGGAAGCTTAACGTATGTCTTATTTAATAAGTTGCAGTATGAACATGCAACCTTAGAATAGTCTCCCCATCTACTAGATAAATATTAAAGTTGCAATTAAATATTTGGTCACTAATGTCTATTTCTCCCTGTGATACATGCATGTACAAGAAAATATTATAAAGTTGTTGTAAATCATGAGGAAAATGAAAAGTGTCCCCATGCATTTATTTACTTTAAAAGTTTAATTACTTAAAATAGACTATAATGTTATTATTTGCAGATAATGCCCCACCCTAATCCCTTTTGCTGTCATTTCATTGGTTAGCTATGTTTACTGATCACCCCAATACACACTCATGGTCCATCTACTTTGTTAGCTAAGTTACCTATTGAGTTAATAAACTCAGGTTTTACATGGTCGATTGAAACAGCTGTAAACAAGTGTGCCATCTTAAGATGCAGTTGGTTTTACCTTGTCAAACAAGTTAATCTTTGAAATTCAGAGGAAAAGTAATGAAAAATGGTTAATTTTGTTGTTTAAAGGATAATAACTCCTAAAAGAAATGGTCCTACAGCTTTGACCTAAATACATGAAATATAGATCTTGATGTGCTTAATCATATGCAACTTAAATTTTTGAAATATCTTTTAAAGTTTTCAAGATACAGGGCTAAACAAGTGAAAAATTTGAAAAAATCCAGAAAAAGGGCAATAACTCCTATGTCGATTGTTGGATCTTCTTGAATATTTCATAGCAGGCAGATCTTGAAATGCTGATCACTTTTGTCTCCCATCAGAATTTTGATATCTGGAACTATTTTTGAGTAATTAGCAAAAAACTGCAATTTACCCCTATCTTCTACTTTTAGCCATGGCGGCCATATTTTTTGACGAATCAAAAATCCGAACTATAGAATTGTAGCATTTATGCTATTCAACAACTGTGCCAAGTTTGGTTGAAGTTGGATGTATGGTGTCAGACAAGTTAATCTATGAAATTCAGGGGAAAAGTAATGAAAAATGGTAAATTTTTATGCCTTAAGGGCCATAACTCCTAAAAGAAATGGTTCTACAGCTTTGACCTTCTTACATGAAATGTAGATCTTGATGTGCTTAATCATATGCAATTTGAATTTTAAAAATATCTTGTGTAGTTTTCAAGATATATGGCTAAATAAGTGCAAAATTTTGAAAAAATCCAGAAAAAGGGCAATAACTCCTACATCGGTTGTTGGATCTTCTTGAAAATTTCTGGGCAGATAGATCTTGATGTGCTGATAACTTATACCCTATGCCAGAATTTTGATATCTGGTACTGTTTTTGAGTAATTAGCAATAAAACTGCAATTTACCCCTATGTTCTATTTTTAGCCATGGCGGCCATGTTTTTTTACGAATCAAAAATCCGAACGATAGTTTTGTACACATAATGCTACTAAACAACTGTACCAAGTTTGGTTGCAATTGGACTTATGGTGTCGGACAAGTTAAAGTTTGAAAAATTGTTAACAGACGACGACGACAGACGACAACGACGACTGACGCCAAGTGATGGTATAAGCTCCCATGGACCTTCGGTCCAGGTGAGCTAAAAAGGGGTGGGGTTGCAAAAATAATTTCTCAAATTTGGATTCACTACTTGACAAAAATAAACTTGCAAAAAAAAATTTCAAAAACAAACCAGAATTAAAAAAAGTTTTGATTACGGCCCCTTTTGGCCCCTAATTACAATACAAGTGAAAAAGGGGATAGTCACAAAAATTAATTCTCAAATTTGGATTCACTACCTGACAAGAATAAACTTGCAAAAAATTTTTTTTTAAATCGGACCATCAATAAAAAAGTTTCGATTTTGGCCCCATTTGGCCCCTAATTACGTAATAGGGGAAAAAGGGGGGGGTCGCAAAAATTAATTCTTAATTGTGTAAATAAGCTGCACATTTAAGCAAGCAACAGCTTCTCTCTACCTGCTATAGTTTTCATTTCATAGGCCAAAAACATGAAAAAACATTATTTTAGGGGCTGTAGCCCCTATAAGGGGTCATCTGACAACTTCGACCCTATGGAGTTTTTTGTAGAGCTAAATGAGCTGAACAATTAAGCAAGCAACAGCTTTTTGCTATCTGCAATAATTTTCATACTATAGGGCAAAAACATGAAAAAATGCTATTTTTCACCTTCAAGGGGCCGTAACCCCTATAAGGGGTCTTCTGACAACTTGGACCAAATGGAGACTTTTATAGAGCTTTTGATCTAGAATCAGTAGGGTGGCATCAGATTTCATCTATCCCTTATACTTTTTGAATTACAAGCCAAAAACAGTAGTCTGAACCCCCTGGTATATTTTTAGCCACGGCGGCCATGTTTTTTGATGAATCAGAAATTGAAACATTACGATAGTGCAGGACACCCTAATGATCAATCATACCAAGTTTCATTGAATTCTGTTCAGTAGTTTCAGAGGAGAAGATCTTGAAAAAGTTATTGTAAGAACAAACAAAAAAGTTACAATTTTGGCCCCTTTTGGCCCTTAATTTCCAAACGAAAAAAGGGAGGACTCCCAAAATCAATCCCATCCATCCTTTAATGGTAAGAAATATCATTGTCAAATTTCATTGCATTTGGATAACTAGAACTAAAGTTATCATGTATACACTAAAGTTAACAGACGACAACGACAACGATGACGACGACAGCATCATACCAATATACGTCCGCAAATTTTTTGCGGTCATATAAAAAATGTCATTTTACGGGGCGTTACCCCTATTAGGGGGTCATCTGACAACTTCGATCCTATGGAGACTTTTGTAGAGCTTTATGAGCTGAACATTTAAGCAAGCAACAGCATCTCTCTATCTGCTATAGTTTTCATTCCATAGGCCAAAAATATGAAAAAACGTTATTTTAGGGGCTGTAACTCCTATAAGGGGTCATCTGACAACTTCGACCCTATGGAGACTTTTGTAGAGCTAAATGAGCTGAACATTTAAGGTAGCAACAACTTTTCTGTATCTGTAATAGTTTTCATTCTATAGGCCAAAAACATGAAAAAATGCCATTTTTCACCTTTAAAGGGCCGTAACTCCTATAAGGGGTCATCTGACAACTTCGACTCAATGGAGACTTTTGAAGAGCTTATGATGCTGAAGCAGTAGCCTGCATCAGATTTCATCTATCTATTATACTTTTTGATTTACAAGCCAAAAAACAGTAGTCTGACCCCCCTAGTCTATTTTTAGTAACTGCAGCCATGTTGTTTGGACGGCGGTCACCATTTGTGCAATCTTGGTAGAGGACATCCCATAGATGAAGTGTGCAAAGTTTCAAAGCAATCCCTTCAGTCGTTTCGGAGGAGAAAATTTTCAAAGAAAAGTTAACGACGACGACGATGGACCCCAAGTGATGGCAATAGCTCACATGGACCGGACCGAAGGTCAGCTAAAAAGTACTCAAAACCAAAACGTTCAAACATGGAAGCCAAATCCAGCACCGAAGATATCGACCATGTGCATTACAAGGAAAAAAACCTGGTGTTTTAATCAATTCTGATTTTAATAATCAGAAATTTCAGCTACAAAAATATTAGAAATTTTATGGTAAATCGTGTCAGACAAGTCTGACAACCATAAACTGCTGGATTTCATTGTGTATTTTTAAATTGCTGCTTATCTATGAACCATGTGTGGTGTAAACTTATTCAACATCTCATTATCATCTTTTATTTTTTTTACCTTGTTGATTGGCTCTTTGGTACCATTTAAGAGGAGACAATGGTTGTGGTGGTTTCTTCTCTTGATTTCTATTACATAGAATGAAAAAAGTTATGATATAATAACTTATTTACTTACTGTATTTCATTCAATATCATATACTTCTAACTTTTTACTGATTAACCTTATAATTCTAAAGCTAAAAACAAGGAAATGTGTCAAGATGACACTGATGCCCCGCTGGCAAATAAAATAAAACTGTTATTTATACAAAATTTGCTAAGTCAAAATCAGTGGACCAGAATGAAACTCAATCTTGACCAGTAACTCATTATGGTAGACTCACATACTAAAAACCTTTTGAATATATGCAAGGATGTCGAAAAAAAGTGCGGAAAACTGTTTTTTTTTTTACAAACTTTGCTATTAGGTCCAAGGGCCATAATTTAGGTCAAAATCGGTGGACCAGAACAAAACTCAAACTTGACCTGTAACTCATCATGGTAGACTCACATACCCAAAATCTTTTGAATATATGCAAGGATGACGAAAAAAGTGCGGAAAACTGTTATTTTTACAAAATATGCTAAGTCCAAGGGCCGTAATTTAGGTCAAAATCAGTGGGTCGGAACGAAACTCACACTTGACCTGTAACTCATCATAATAGACTCACATACCAAAATTCTTTTGAATATATGTAAGGATGTCGATAAAAAGTGCAGAAAACTGTTATTTTCACAAAATTTGCCAAGTCCAAGGGCCATAATATAGGTCAAAATCAGTTGACCAGAACGAAACTCAAACTTGACCTATAACTCATCATGGTAGACTCACATACCAAAAATCCTTTGAATATATGCAAGGATGTCGAAAAAAAAAGTGTGGAAAACAAAAGTGTGACGGACGAACAGACCGAAAAACTATATGGCCCCCAACTTTGTTGGCGGTGCATAAAAATCTGCTCCAGTTGTTCGATACATCTTTCATAAAATTATCAAGATCTTCTTAAATTGTTTAAAAGCATAATACGTAGTATAAATCCCTGTTTATACGATCAAAGTTTTTCATCAAACATCTTTGTCCAAGATTTTGATGAAAAAGTTGGACAAAGAAAACTTTGTCAAAGTAGCTGTTTACACGATCAACTTTTTGGATGGTTTTCTGCTATGTATAGTGGCTTAAGTGTGGAAACTATATTGTAGTATGTGAGTGCATAATCATTTCATGTGCAGTTACTTCTCAGAGATGCAGACAATTATTTTATTCTGTCAGACATTTGGTCCAACAAGATAGATAAAGGAGTATGTTCAGGAAGTGCTGAAATCGGCCCCGTATTTGCACAAATTGTAAACTTTGTGACACCTCAATGAATATGATGTAATTAAGTAGTTAAATAACCAAACTTTACATATTTAATCGATTCCACATGGAAACGACATAAGTCATGATATTATGACGTCATAAACGTCCTGAAAACTAAACAAGAGGCTCCCAGGAGCCTGAATCGCTCACCTGGTCTTGATGTCAACCCTATGAAGAACTTTGTAAAGCTAAATAAGCTGACCATTTAAGCAAGCAACAGCTTTTTCCCTTTCAGCAATAGTTTTCATTCTGTAGGCCAAAAACGTGAAACATGTTATTTTAAGGGCTGTCTGACAACTTTGACTCTATAGAGACTTTTGTTGAGAGCTTAATGAACCGAACATTAAAGCAACCAACCAATTTTCTTTTTCTGCTATAGTTTTAATTATATAAGCCAAAAACATGAAAACATGTTAATTTAGGGACTGTAACCCCTAAAAGGGGTCATCTGACAAATTCAACCCTATGAAGACTTTACTAGGGCTAAATGAGCTGTACATTTAAGCAAGCAACAGCTTTTCTCTATTTGCAATAGTTTTCATTCTACAGGTCAAAAACACTATTTTTCGCCTTTAAGGGGCTGTAACCCTTATAAGGGGTCATCTGACAACTTCAACCCTATGGAGACTTTTGTAGAGCTTAATGAGCTGAACATTTAAGCTAGCAACAACTTTTCTCTATCTGCAATAGTTTTCATTCTATAGGCCAAAAACACTATTTTTTGCCTTTAAGGGGCTGTAACCCTTATAAGGGGTCATCTGACAACTTCGACCCTATGGATACTTTTGTAGAGCTTAATGAGCTGAATTTAAGCAAGCAACTGCTTTTCTCTATCTGCAATAATTTTCATTCTATAGGCCAAAAACATTATTTTTTGCCTTTAAGGGGCTATAACCCTTATAAGGGGTCATCTGACAACTTCGACCCTATGGAGACTTTTGTAGAGCTAAATGAGCTGAACATTTAAGCAAGCAACAGCTAATCTCTATCTGCAATAGTTTTCATTCTATAGGCCAACAAGAGGCTCCCAGGAGCCTGAATCGCTCACCTGGTCTTGATGTTGACCCTATACTTTTGTAGAGCTAAATGAGCTGAACATTTAAGCAAGCAACAGCTTTTCTCTACCTGCAATAGTTTTCATTCTATAGGCCAAAAACACCATTTTTCACCTATAAGGGGCCATAACCCCTATAAGGAGTCATCTGACAACTTCGACCCTATGGAGACTTTTGTAGAGCTAAATGAGCTGAACATTTAAGCAGGCAACAGCTAATCTCTATCTGCAATAGTTTTCATTCTGTAGGCCGAAAACATGAAAAATCGCTTTTTTCAGGGGCAGTAACCCCTATAAGGGGTCATCTGACAATTACGACCCTGTGGAGACTTTTGTAGAGCTAAATGAGCTGAACATTTAAGCAAGCAACAGCTTATCTCTATCTGCAATAGTTTTCATTCTGTAGGCCAAAAACATGAAAAATCGCTATTTTTCATGGGCCGTAACCCCTATAAGGGGTCATCTGACAACTTGGACCCTATGGAGAATTTTGTA
The DNA here is from genome assembly GCA_963971305.1 of Arcuatula senhousia. Lineage (NCBI taxonomy): Eukaryota > Metazoa > Mollusca > Bivalvia > Mytilida > Mytilidae > Arcuatula > Arcuatula senhousia. The sequence goes on from OZ020304.1 coordinate 57,607,428, forward strand.
GAGCTAAATGAGCTGAACATTTAAGCAAGCAACAGCTAATCTCTTTCTGCAATAGATTCCATTCTGTAGGACAAAAACATGAAAAAACGCTATTTTTCAAGGGCCGTAATCCCTATAAGGGGTCATCTGACAACTTCGACCCTATGGAGACTTTCGTAGAGCTTAATGAGCTGAACATTTAAGCAAGCAACAGCTTTTCTCTATCTGCAATAGTTTTCATACTATAGGGCAAAAACATGAAAAAATGCTATTTTTCACCTTAAAGGGGCCATAACCCCTATAAGGGGTCATCTGACAACTTTGACCAAATGGAGACTTTTGTAGAACTTTTGATCCTGAAGCAGCAGCGTGGCATCAGATTTCATCTATTCCGTATACTTTTTGAATTACAAGCCAAAAACAGTAGTGGGACCCCCCTGTTCTATTTTTAGCCAGGGCGGCCATGTTTTTTTACGAATCAAAAATCGAAACACAACTTTTATGCAGGACACCCTAAGGATCAATCATACTAAGTTTCATTAAATTCTGTTCAGTAGTTTCAGAGGAGAAGATTTTTGAAAAATTGTTAACAGACGACGACAGACGACGACTACGGACGCCAAGTGATGGCAATAGCTCACATGGACCTTCGGTCCAGGTGAGCTAAAAAATAACAACATTTGCTTCATTTTTAAGGTTTTACAAGAGGTTTTTCTTGAAATTAGTAAATAGTGCATTTGTTCATTTATTCTTTGCCCATTCATTTGTCTTTCAAAAATGAGCATTTCATCACAAAATTGTTTTTGTCGATGCATGCACTCTATGTTAGTTTGACTGATTTCTGACCAAAAATGCTCTAAAATGGCAAAAAATTGACAAAGTACATAAAATCATACGATTTCTAGGCAAGTTTTCTCCAATTTGCTGAATAACTTTAACCTAACTTTTTTTTATTTCTTAAATTACAGCATTTCAAAACATATTTGGCCGTAAGGTCAGAAAGTTTACTCCTCAGTTGAAATTTTGGGCAAATTTTGATTCTAACCGAATCTACTCCTTTGCCAGACCTGAAAAAGTTTAACCAAACCTTTCAACTTGTACAAGTCTAACTTTTCAAAACTTTACCAGACTTAGGTCCTGCACAATGGTTTCACTTGCCAGACCTGCTGAAATTTTGCCCCATCTGTCTGACAGGTCCAACAATTAGCTACATCTCTGACTTCTACATTAGGATGTGCAGAAATTGCATCAGACCAACACTGCCTGGTTGCTCAAACACTTTGATTTAGGAATTTGATAATGCCAATAAATTCTAGTACTGTTACAAAAACTACATGAGAATGATTAAACATTTCTAAAAGAAATTGACCATTTATAGAGAAATAAGAGAGGTAATACTAATTTTCTTTCAATCAATCAAGTCATCAATAATATCATTGACAATTGAAATTTTGTTACTGTTGTTACTTTCTTTCCTGCCATTTTGCCATGTGCTTTCGTTGGTCTTTGTTTACAAAATATTCTGATAAGTTCAATAACATATTCTGATTGGTCTATTCCCATCTTTTCAGAAAAATAGGATGAGGTTCTATTCTGTCAAAGTCCGTCAAAGTCCTTAAATTTCTTCGTCAAAGTTTTTGATGCAGGTTTACATGATCAAAAAATGAAAACTTGGACAAAGTTTTTGATGGAAAACTTTGATCGTGTAAACAGGGCTTAACAAACAAGAATATGTCCAAAAATGCAATTTGGGAGGGAGAGAAGAACAGACCCTAACACTATATGCCCCCTACTTTCATAGATGGGGCAAACAAGAACCTCTATGTCAACACTGACAAAGCTGTGATAGTAGAGGATCACACATTTCACAACTGTATTCTACAAATCAATATTGTCCTTTAAAAACAACCTGGCCTGTTTCCAGTCCTTGAGTTCTTCTTCATTTCTTCTTCTTTCCATCTCTCGTTGTCTCTTAAGATGTTCTCTCCTCATTCTTTCATATTCTTCATCAACCTTGTTTGAATTGTTGGTATGATTGGAGGTCTTCACCTACAAAATTTAGAAACTTAAAATTACTGATCCTGTTTATTACAATTCATATGAAAGTTTTCATGTTTTCGTACACTTATCATATTTTTATTTCCCTGCATATCTGTTCATTATAAAAATACTTTGTCACTGATGTCATTAAGATTCATTAAATATGTATACTGTAGATTTATTTATTATCATGGGTACCAACTGATGAAAAAAGATCAGTTCATGGATTCTTAAATTTGTGGTTCTGAAGTCGTCAGCATACAAATCAATGTTAAACTTTCTTTTTGAGGTGTATCAAAGTTAATTGGGCAAGGCTACCCATGAAAATTGATACCCATCCAATAATAATACAAGTGTGGCCACTAAAAGTATGTCTCGCCTGCCGGCACCATCACTAAAATCAACCACCTAAGCTTTCATTTCTTGATATAAACACAAATTGTGTCTGTATAACCAGTATCAGATGCCTAGCTATTATACTTTTCAAGCAATTTATTGTCAACACAAAAAAAAAAAGTTTTCTGCCTGAAAAAAAAACCTAAGTTCACAGAGTCACTGGAGCGTGAAAATGGGGCCAGGGTCACACGGCATGGTGACAGTTGCGTAGACCATAACCTGAACTGTCTGTATACCAAATATCAGATGCCTAGCTATTATACTTTTCCAGCAATTCATCGTCCACAAAAGTCTTACAAAAAAGTTTACAGCCTGAAAAACACTTAAGTTCACAGAGTCACTGGAGCGTGAAAATGGGGTCAGGGTCACACAGCATGGTGACAGTTGCGTAGACCATAACCTGAACTGTCTGTATACCAAATATCAGATGCCTAGCTATTATACTTTTCCAGCAATTCATCGTCCACAAAAGTCTTACAAAAAAGTTTACAGCCTGAAAAAACACCTAAGTTCACAGAGTCACTGGAGCGTGAAAATGGGGTCAGGGTCACACGGCATGGTGACAGTTGCGTAGACCATAACCTGAACTGTCTGTATACCAAATATCAGATGCCTAGCTATTATACTTTTCCAGCAATTCATCGTCCACAAAAGTCTTACAAAAAAGTTTACGACGCCGACGCCGCCGCCGCCGCCGCCGCCGGAAAGTAATACCTATGTCTCGCCTTCCGCGACTTTTCGTCACAGGCGAGACAAAAACCATGGTATCCAGCATCACTAAATACTTAATTTTTCATTGCCACTCACTGTGGTACCGTTTAAGTTGTTTTTTTTCGAGGTTATCTAATTTTCCTTTTTTGGCAGTAGTTTGCATCTTGCGAAAATATAAACCCGCGAAAATAAATTTCTGTAAAAAGTATATGTACCATATAAACTTGCAAATAAATAATCACTAAAATTAAATTCCACGAAAAAAAGACCTTCCTTTTTTTTAAAAGAAATTTGCGAAAATTAGCACCTGCTAAAAAAACAACTTATACAGTACTTTGTAATTTTGAACCACGCTGCAGGTAGACCAAAGGTCCTTGAAGGTAATTACCAACCCAGTAGTCCCACATTAAATGTGTAGGCAACACAACAACGGTAGCCCTAACCTGGTCAGTCTTCCTAAGGTTCATCAGTTCATCCTGATTTTTCTGCATCAGCCTGTTCCTTTCTTTGATCCTGGCTTCCTGTATTTGTTTCTCTGTATGCCTGACCGGTTGTTCATTCATCAGTTCTCTGTATTGTTGTAAGTGCCGTTGTAGAAGTTCCTCCTTCTTGTTAGGGACATTAGTTTGAACAGGTGTTGCTTGCGTACCACAAAAGGCACTCTGTAAAATGCTTGATTTTGTCTCTCTTTCTGTTGTCTCTCTATTAGTAGGATTCTTAATCTGTAAAAAGAATTTATTTTTTTCTTTTATGAAATTTCATCTTGTCCTGGATTAAAATATAGTAATACCCTATAGATGGGTTTTTTTTGCAGATCATCAGAAATCGGGGAAATATCCATCTCACAGAAATCATATACATGTACAAACACATTCACAAATCGTGAAAATCTAACTCGCAAAATATTTTAATATTCTTTTTGGCACATTCACAGCGACAATTCACTCCCAGGAAAATAACTATATGTTATATAACAAACATGTCTACAGTAGAAAACTTTAATAAAGATATACATTGTGTTTGTAAACATGGATTAGAGAAGCGTATACATATAGATATGCTTACTTTAACACAGCATATGTTATTATCTAAATGCTGTTTGAACCACGGAATGTTGACTCATAAATTGCTGAATGCTTTTATGCAAAGTTTTAGTTTCTTAATTGAGATTTTATAGATATTGCCTTTTTACCTTGATCATATATGTGAACACATTTACCAATTTCCATGTTTCATTTTGTGCCAGTCATCCTTTTTGTACAAATACATTATCTTACCATTTGGTTCATATCAACATCCTGTACACATATTTCTGCTCGGAGATTGTACGAAGGAGATGTACACCTAGAGGATGTTGATGACTTGGGTGATTCACACTCAACTTTTCGAAGATTCTTAGAGGCCTCTTCTTTGATCTGCTTTTTCTGTGATAAATCATTGTATCATATTTAAAACAAGGGTCTTGCCGCAATCAAATTCAGAGACATGAAGTAAGAATCAGAGATAACCTATAAAAGATATCATTCACAAGAATGTTTAACTAGGATTGTGCTTACTTAAAATTTGCTAAAAATGTATACCATGAAAATGATGAAAAGAATATGCAAGCTATGACTGAAATTATAGTAAAACAAGAAAATGTGTCTATAAGCCACAGATGGCCTCCCATCCTTGAGGTATTATTGACCCTGAGCATGTATTATCTAGGATATGGATCTATCAAAGATGTTCATGCATAAAATATAGGTCGCAATGCCCTAATTTCTAGTGGGTGGTGTCGCTTTAACCAAGACAAATTTATTGACCCCCAACATGTAGTATCCATGATTGGAACCTTAAAATCAACTTAACCAAAGTCATTGATGCATAAAATATAGGTCACAGTGACCTTATTTCTAGTGGGTGGTGCCATGCTTCCCAAGACAAATCTAGTGATAAAATAGAATTGACCTCCAACATGTAATATCCAAGATATGGACCTTAACCAATAACTTAAGTCATTCATGAGTCAGAGTGACCTTATTTCTTCCGTAAATGACTCTTTTCAGTGTGAGATGACCAGGTTGAGATGCGAGCACGTGCAACGATCTCACACTGGTCAATTAACCAATAATAACCGTCGGTACTGATATTGACCGATGATGTCGACCAATGATATGCAATGTTATTAAAAACTTTTGGTTTTTAGAATGAAGCCATCTAAGGTTTTAGAATATAAAATTTTAATTTTTACGGAAGAAATAGGTACTTACACGCGTTCTTGGAAAACCGGCAATGATCTTTCACTCGAGATAGAATTTTTGGGGTCTTTTTGCTCGTTTCCGCTGCGCTCCACTCACAAAAAGACTGAAAAATTCTATCACTCGTGAAAGATCAGCCGGTCTTTTCCAAGAACTTATATAAGAACCTATAATTCTAGTGAGTGGTGTTGTGTAACCCAATCTTATGTCTGATGTAGGAACCTAAACCATGAACTTGACCAAAGTCTTACAAATGGACATATGGATGGATGGACAAGGGTAAAACTATGTTTGATCCACATACGTGGTTGGGCCATAAAAATATCTTCAATTAAATGAATGTACCTTTTCTTTCATGGCTTTCCTATTTTTCTTCTTCTCCTGTGTATTTTCATTTGTTTGTTTCTGATTTTGAAGTTCTTTCTTTCTGTTCTCTTTTAATTGGGATTGCACTTCCCTCATAATATCAGCATCATCAACCCTTATAAATTAAAAACAGCCAACTCAATAAACATGTGTCAAACAGCATTGCAAAATTCCCAAGAACTATTATCATACATCATAATACATGTATTATAGAATAGATCATCTATACAAAATAATTTAATCAATAAATATGATAGAAAAAACATCATTTTATAGCGTGCATCATCAAATTTACATATCGACTTCATTCCTCCAAGTTTTTGATTTCTTGGTACATACCCATATTTTGTTGCTTCTTGTTTTTCAACATTTTTGTTCCTAAAAATAAACAAAAGCAATATACACAGGCATTTATCACGAAATAGACTAAGTTTTGTTTCAAGGTGAATGATTGTTTTTTTTTCAGGCAAACTGGTTATTCTAGTCAAGGAATGGACTATTTCTAATTCAATTTATATTCAGCTTCATTGTACTTTTTAAAACTGTATTGGAAATTAACTTGTACAAAAGATTGTTTAACAAGGTAAAGTATTACTGTTTTAAGAAGACACAACAATGTAGTAATATAGTAGGATATTTAATTATAGTTATTCTGCATGAAAAAGAAACTAATTTAGAACATCTCTGTTATACATGCATAATGCTTAATTCATGACATCTTTCCTTCTATTCCAAATACCTTCAGTACAAATAAATAAATTAACCAGAAAAAAGACAAGAATAACACTATATGGACAAGCCATGTACATGGACAAGATATAAAATAAAATTAATTAATTCAATGTGTGGGTTGTTACTTAATATTATACATACATTTTTTCATTTTGAGCTTTCATTTTCTTCTCAGCTTTAGCCATCTGTGCTTTTATTTGATCTGCTATTTCTTGCATCTCCTAAAGAACATAATTTGTGTCATTCTGACATTAGCACATTATTTGACATGTATTATTTATTAGTTACTAGTAAAATTTTCCCGAGATGAGAACACCAAAATGGCAAAGCATGAAAAAACCCGGAAAATCATACATTAATATATAACAAAGATAATATATCTAATGAACAGTTCCAAGTTCTTTTTCTTTGTTAAAACATAGGTCAAATTATGTTCTTAAGAAATTGGGCACTGTAGACCTTTTCAATAACTCATTCTGATTTCTTGTTTTTCTTTTTTTAATTCATTTTTGCTAGAGTAGTTACCCTTTTGCGGGTCAGCCATGTTAAGCTAAGGTAAACATCAATTTATCCCTATCTGTTTTTGGCCTAATCTCCCCCCCCCCCCACCAAATAAACAGGCTTGGAGTGAAGTCTTATGTGTTTGATTATTTCAAAACTTTGGCAGACAGATTTAAATGCTTTAACAAGCTGACAATTTTTTGCTAATTTTACCACATTTCAATGGGCGAGGCTGACCTAGGAGTTGTTAATCTGTAGCACATAATTAAAGATATCCCATGTACATATGTCTGGAAAATAATTTTTCGAAAGGGCTATAAACTTGCTTTTTACTACAACATAAGCCATAAGTTCAATGTTCAATTAATATAATTTAGGCATTGCCCAGAGCTGCGAGCAAAGCATAAGTATTCAATTTTCTTCATTTGGAAGAAAAGAAAAAAAGTTTATCTAACTTGGTTATCATAAGAACTTCTTTCAATTACTATTTATTAGATTTTAGCAAACAACGCTATGAATTCTGTGGTTGATTCTGAAAAGGAGCCTATGAGCGTGTGACGTTTCGCTTCAAATTTTGAATAATGACATTGACAATATTTACTTCATTGATATATTCAATGTACAAAAATTAACGAAAAGTGCAAATAAAGTTGCTAGTAAGTATTTATTTGCCCTACTTATTTTTCAAACTTTCTTCCACGTTTAAAAACACAAAATATATTTAAAGAAGTGATATTACTCTTAAAAATTTTCGCGGGAACTTGCCATAGAGCTCTCCGCGCTACAAGCTGTGCTCGCTAGTATTGAAAATTCATATTTTAAATCTTACCCTTTCCCTTCTCCTTTGTTCAGCCATTAACTGTTTCTTACTGGCAACTTTGGGCTTTTCAGCTTTCAACTTACTGTTGTATTTTTTTCTTGCTTTCTGTAATATGAAATGTTATATTACTGTAACTAATAATTCAGAAAATATGAATTACCTACTGATATACAAAACTTAGACTAAATAAGATTGTTAAAAAAACAATGATTTGTAAACTGAAAACATTCGTAGAAATATATGAGTGCAATTTATAGGTTCAGATATTTCCTTTACACATATTCCCATTTCGTGACAATCAGACATGCAATTTTAATCTTGTCTAATAATGTTAATTCCATGTCAAGGTATAGGTCTTTTTCTTTACTTATTCTTAGTTTGGTTATCAGTTTGTGAATTATATTTCTGTTTGGAGTAACTTGCAAGACAGTCGCAGTGCCTACTTGTCCATATTGATGGCTATTGGCTGTTCTAGTGCAGGTTTGAAAATTGTGATTAAAGTGGCGTTGTTTTATGGATATTATTTCATGTTCACTTATTCCACATTTTACTATTATCTATTCCTTGGCATTAACTTACTCTTGTTCTGTGGTTGGGTCGTTTCTTAGGGTCTCTGTCTTTCATCCAGTCTTCATAGCTATGGAATTTTTTAAGCTAAACACAAGCAGATTAAAGGTCACTTATATTTTCATAATTTACAAAAAAAAAAACTTGAACCAGACTAACCTGTTTCCATATAGAAACTTGTGGTCCATTAAAATTTAAAAATTTTGACAGATTTTAAGCAATATTATAAGTCACACTGAGAAAATACTTTCACATGTAAAATTAAACTTGAAACTAGATTAGAAATACCGTATAGAGGGAAATTTTCGCGAGGTTCTAATTTTCGCTATATTCGCGACCATTATTCTATCGCGAAATATTGAACCCGCGTAATATAGAATCAATATTAATTTGTATTGAGAATATAATGAAATCGCGAAAATAGATGTCCGCGTAAATAAAAACTAGGTCTTTTGGTATGAAATCGCGAAATTTGCAGGCCGCGAAAATTACCCGCTATACGGTAGTTGTTATGGGTATTTGTAATTGAGTGTTAAGTTTTACAATTACGACATGAATGAAGTCTCAAAATAAATTTAAATTATGAAATATAGAAAATGCCAAATATAATTTGTGAGTGCTCTGATATGAAGAAGATGACAATAGTTTAATGAATGTATTGCGAGAGACTAAATAGAGAAGGAATTGTGACACAGATTTATGATGTTTAAAAATTACAGTCTTCAAAAGTATACTGTTCTCCATTGAAGGATGTTTGCTGGTCAAAATTGGTATCCTTTGTCAGATTTCCAGATTTACCATTAAAATAGAGAAAAATTTTTGCCCAATTACCCCCTATTTCTTTTTATAATAGGGTTAATAGTTCATTAGGATTATTTGGGTGTCTTATCATTATGTTTTTTTTTTTGTTTTTTGGTTTGAACACTCAAACAAGACTATTGCTTAACCTATGAAAAAGACATAGCCTTTTCCCATCAAATTTAGAACTCTTATTTTACTCGATTTTGACATCATATACATTTTTAAGCTGATTTTGTACCTTTTTTTATGATCTATTCAACAAGGACATAAATTCAAAGTTAAATTGAGCAGCAAACTTCCTTCACAAACAATTTGTTTGTTTTTTCATTGAATTTTTTAGATAAGGCCAATACAAAGATATCCTTAATTCTCATCCCCTGGCCCCAGTTTTTTCCAGCCTTCAATAAATCTAATCTATTCTATTTTGAATATTTGGCAAATTTTGTTCATTTTTGGCCAATTTCCTTTTAAATGACAGAATGTTCCCAAAAAATTGAATAAAAAATAAAACTTGCCGCCCTTTCCATATTTTAAAGAAATTTGGAGGAAAATCTACGAATTACATGTATTCTATTATGCCCTAGACAAGTCTTTTCAATGAAAAATTTTCCAAACATGAATTGGGAACAATAGCCTGTAATTTGTAGATGAATATGTACTAAAGTTTGCAAACTACATGAGAAAACCTCTAGACATTTGAGATATACATGTGATTACTATATTATATACAAGCACAGTTCTGGAAATGATATATAAAACAAACAAACAAAAAGAGACTTAATCTAGTGAGATGGAACCTTGTACATGTACATAACAGATAATTCTTTTTTAGGTTGTTTTCATTAGACATTTCTAGAACTGTGCTACACAACATTTACAAACTCATCCCTACCTTTCATCATATAACATCCTATCATCAATGTCATAAATATATTATAAAATTGTACACAGATTTTAAAGGACATTACACAGCAACATAAAATTCATTTTAGACAGAATTGAATCATGAAATAATTTTTTTATGAATGATCACTGAAACTGAATACAAAATTGCATGTATGAAAAAAGTAAAAAAGACCAACATTCATATTTCAAATATTTTTTTTTAGTAATTTAGACAAATTTGGAGGTTCTAGCATGCAATACCCTTAAGTTGTCAATAGTGCCAGCCAGGCAAATATCTCACAGAAATTAAAAGAATTTGACCATAATTACTTACATCTTCTTCAGTTATAATGTCTTCATCGTCATCATCTCTATATTTCTACAAATAGATATTGAAACAACTGAGCTTTTTAATGTCATGCTGCTACAGTTTGGATTGACAACATCAAGTCTGACAAACATTGCCATTAAAATTGAGTTGGACTTCAGGTTATAATTTTTGTTTAACAAGCATTCAATATTTACAAGCCAAGCCAATTATTTTTAAGGAACATAAGAAAAAAAAATACACTTTTTAATTTTTTCTATGTCTATGGAAAATTCACCATTAAAGCCAAATTGATTTTTTTCACCTGATCTTTATAATGTACAGTATCACACAAAACTAACTTTATTATGATAATAATGTATTAGTCCTCATGAACTCCCCATCAGGCACTGACATTCAATGTATATCAATATTTGTTATGATTCAACTTCAATAACATTATGACATATTAAGGAATACAATATTAATAGTTTCAATGTTTTTTTCTGAACAAAAGTTACCATCAAAGATAAATACTATTCATATTACACGTCTTGAACTTCAAAATATCTTTAATGTGGACACCTATACTGAAAAAAATTCTGTCATTAAACATTTGATTTTATGGTCTAAAATGAAACATCTTACTTATATCCTTTATTTAAAATAAAAATAAGGATAGGTCGCCATGCTCGTTTTTGCAATATAAGTGGTTAAAGTATGCCTGAATTACAATAGATTATATAGGAAAGGCCAAATTTTAGGCATAAAATCATGTCTCAGAAAAATTCCTTACAATAGGATCTTGTTTTTATTTTGTCAAAAGTTATATTTTTACCAATATATTTAAATAAAACATAGAAAACAGGAGGTCACCAGCTTAGATTTTTGTCTACTATTCAATTTCATTGCAAATTTAGGGTAATTTTGAAGTGAGTTATCTCCCTTGTTTTTGTCAAAAATTTTGTTATTCAAGAAACTATTGGTGCAATTGTTAAACAATTGAATATTTTATTACTCATTTCAATAAATTCAAATATTCTATTTTTTATTATTGACTTTATAGACACTGGTCTTAAATTTTGCATTTTTAAAGGTACAAAAGTCATGTGACACCTGTCTGTATTAACCTTAAGTTTCTCTTACTTTAAAGATAAAATCAAAGAAGCTATCCTCTTCCTCCTCTTCTGGTGTGAACCTTTGGGATTTAGGTTTCTTTCTTGATTGGAATCCTTCAAGATTAAAATATCAACATTATTTTAGTGATCATTAGGCCACTAGCTGCAGAAAAACATCAGTATTTTGAGATACATGTACAATGTTTTTGCATTTTGTTGTACATTGTACTAAAACATCATTCAGACAAAGATATTTACACCACCTCCCATACCTTGCAATGATATATTCTTGGAGATCCTACCTTAGTTTTCAACAGTAAACTTTCACACAATATCTTTTTTCTAGTATATTTTATAATATTTATCTCTAAACTATAAAATGATTTCCTTGAACCTAGTTTTCAAGGCTATCATTTTATAAGTTTTTTTTATGTTTTAGTTTACTGTGGATTCATTCACTTATTTTTGTGGTTTGATGAAAACAAGGAAATGTGTCAAGATGATACTGATGCCCCGCTGGCAAATAAAATAAAACTGTTATTTTTACAAAATTTGCTAAGTCCAAGAGCCGTAATTTAGGTCAAAATTAGTGGACCGGAACGAAACTCACACTTGACCTGTAACTCATCATGGTAGACTCACATACCAAAAATCTTTTGAATATATGCAAGGATGTCGAAAAAAAGTGTGGAAAACTAAAGTGTGACGGACGGACGAACGAACAACCCGAAAAACTATATGCCCCCCAACTTTGTTGGCAGGGCATAAAAAAACAGTTCGTGGATCCTTAAATACATGGTTTTGAAGCCTGCAGCGTTCTCATCAATGTTAAATTTTCTTTTCGTGGGGAATTACATGGGACATAGCCATCCACGAAAACCACAAAAATTGATGCCCCACGTATATAAATAAAACCACATTAATATCATGTTTAAGCCCTTTAAATCATCAATAATCAATACCTACTTCTTTTAAATACAAAGTCTCCAAAAACATCAACAAATAGCTTTTTAAAGAACCATCCCTGCAATGAAAAAAAAATCAAAATATTTTATAAGCAGATTCATTTTATTCAAAGCAATTGAAAAACAATCATTTTGTTTTTACCACAACAAATTAAGAAAAACAAGAATATGACCAAAGACATAAATGTCCCATCTTGTAACATTTGGGACAAACAGACAAACAGACCTGAACACTATATTCCCCAACTTTTCGTAGATGGTGCATAAAAATGTGAAATCAGAAACATTTATGGATGTTTTACCAATAGCCAGTAAGGTTATAGCCAATTTTTTTACAGTTTTCATTCATGTGGTTTTTTTTTTTCTCTCTTACACCTTTTAATCTATGTCCATCTGCACCCTAATAGGAATTAAAAAAATCATACAGAAACCAAATGTCTACACACAATGACAATGCCTGCCAGCTACATCCCATAACATACAATCACAAATTTTTTAGGTATAAAAAGATCAAAAGAATAATAGAAAAATATCTAAATTTATAGTTTATACCACATATGAATCCTCATCGTCTTCATCAAATTCTTCATCAGTAAAATCATCGTCTTCCTCATCACTTTCATAGCAGTATTGACATCCACAGTTTGGACAGGATCCTAGTCTACATTTATCTGTCAAAATATGAGTACATGTAAGTGTTAAATTTTATCAGCCTAAAAAGGCTTACAGTAAAACTTACAGCTGGCAAATTAAACTAGAGGCTCCCAGGAGCCTGAATCGCTCACCTGATCTCTTATGCCAAAGTTTGAATAAATTTCACAAACTTTCAACTATACAAAGTTGCAAATAATCCCTTCAGTGGTTTCAGAGAAGATTTTTGGAAATCAGTTTAAATTAATAGAAAAAACAGTTAAAGGGCAATAACTCCTATAAGGGCCTTTTGATGCTAAACGAGAAAAGTTGCTTCGGATTTTCTCTATCTCTTATACTTTTTGAGTTATAAGCCAAAAACAATGGTCTGACCCCCCCTGTTCTATTTTTAGCAATGGCGGCCATGTTGGTTGGTTGACGTGTATATAATTCACAAACTTGGTAGAGGACATCCTAAAGATCAAGTGTACCAAGTTTCAAAGCAATCCCTTCAGTGGTTTCAGAGAAGAAGATTTTTCAAAATCAGTTAAAATTAATGGAAAAAAACAATTAAAGGGGAATAACTCTTAAATGGCTGATCTGACCATTTTGACCCTGAAATCATTTTAGTAGATCTCAATGAGCTTAACAATTCTGCAATGCTAACTTTTCCTCTAGCTCTAACGGTTTTCAAGATATCGTCCAAAAACTACAAAAATGGTCAATTTTGACGATTAAAGGGCAATAACTCCTATAAGGAGTCGTTTCACAACTTCGACTCAATAATGAGATTTGTAGAGCTTTTGATGCTGAACAAGGAAGGTTGCTTCGGATTTTCTCTATCTTTTATACTTTTTGAGTTATAAGCCAAAAACAATGGTCTGACCCCCCTGTTCTATTTTTAGCAACGGCGGCCATGTTGGTTGGTCGACGTGTATATAATTCACAAACTTGGTAGAGGACATCCTAAAGATCATGTATACCAAGTATCAATGCAATCCCTTCAGTGGTTTCAGAGAAGAAGATTTTTAAAACTCAGTTAAAATTAATGGAAAAAACAGTTAAAGGGGAATAACTCTTAAACGGCTGATCTGACAATTTTGACCCTGAAATCATTTTTGTAGATCTCAATGAGCTTAACAATTCTGCAATGCTAACTTTTCCTCTAGCTCTAATGGTTTTCAAGATATAGTCCAAAAACTGCAAAAATGGTCAATTTTGATGATTAAAGGGCAATAACTCCTATAAGGAGTCGTTTCACAACTTCGACTCAATGAAGAGATTTGTAGAGCTTTTGATGCTGAACAAGGAAGGTGCTTCGGATTTTCTCTATCTCTTATACTTTTCGAGTTATAAGCCAAAAACAATGGTCTGACCCCCCTGTTCTATTTTTAGCAACGGCCGCCATGTTGGTTGGTCGACATGTATATAATTCACAAACTTGGTAGAGAACATCCTAAAGATCATGTATACCAAGTATCAATGCAATCCCTTCAGCGGTTTCAGAGAAGAAGATCTTTGAAGAAAAGTTAACGGACGACGGACGGACGACGGACGGACGACGGACGGACGGACGACGGACGCTTAACGATGACAATAGCTCACATGACCCTTCGGGTCAGGTGAGCTAAAAACAATGATTTCATATTATTAAGATCCTTGTAAATAAGATAAACTTGAAATTGCAGCACTAACTAGAAATACCATTTTTATCAGCTAATTAAACCTAAAATTATCAAACCATTAAGTTCCTATAAACTTAGAAACACTTCTGAAACACCTTAGTACACCCTTGTTCTGAAATCAATTTGCATTGTGATTGCGGTTGAGTAGTTCCAATGCATCAAAATTTTCTTTAATATTAATCAAGGTCATATTGGGGTTTTGACACAAAGTGGGTTTTGAAACAATGCAAAAAATCATTATTTTACCTGAATATTTTCTGGTTAATTGATAATATGCCTGGCTGATCTTCTGAAACTTTTCTGTGGCACTGGCATCATCAGGATTCTTTGAAAAATAATTTGCAAATCATAAATATCTATAATACAGATATTCAGCTTGGAAAGAGTACAATGTGGGCATATGAAAATCTTTAACTTAACCAGGGACATATCAATATGACACTTATTTGAGACCTAGGTACATTTACCCAAGAAAAAACATTTCTGTCAAGGTGTTAGTTTATTATCTGGAAACATTGGCAAAGGATGAATGACACGGAATCAAACAGATATCAAATATTACCTCGTTGTGGTAGGAAAACCCAAATTTCTATATTAGTTGTCAACTTATCATGAGAAATTTGTAAGAACTTTCAAACCTTTTACTTAAAATTCTTAATACAATACTAAATAAGATTCTTATACATGTACCCAAAAGTAAACAAGACAAAAAATAACACTTGTAGAAATCTAAGATACCTTATCTGGATGATGTTTTAGTGCAAGTCCTTTATAAGTCTTTTTTATTGTTTCTGAAAAAAAAATTAAAGATGACAAACATGACAAATGAACATAGACATAAATTGTACATTAATTAGTAAATTCATTTTATCAATGTATCTGATATATGGGAACCCCCTTATTATCTAAACAGGTATGTTATAGCAAAGCAGGAACTGCTTAACTCTTCTGGAGCACCTGAGTTCACATTCATTTCTACTTGAGTTCCTGTTGCTGATTACAGATGGTAATCATATTTTTTGTAGTTTGTTTTTGTGATGATTTTATGTCAACCAGTTTTGTCTAGGCCTATTCAGACTTAAGACATTCAATTTGCCCATTGGTGCACCTTAGGCCAAAACAAAATATATGTTTGTTTCCTGCTTCCTACTCTTGAAAATTAGGTAGGTAGGTGAGAATATTTTTTTTTTAACAAAATTGTTTTACATTGAGTCAATGGGGAAGCAATCCCAACTTTAATGGTTGTTTGTACCAAAATGCCAAGAAAAACTTAAGGGTAGGGTAAAAATAATAGGGTAGGTAGGGAAGCAGGAAACAGACATATATTTTTTTTGCCTTAGCTTCCTTGTCCTTGATATGGGAAATCCAAAAAAATCCATCAGATCAAAATTCAAATCAGGAAGTCCACATCTTAGTACATAATGTCACAAAGATTGTGTTAAAATCCATTGCTTTGTTTTAGAGAAGATGCAGATAAGAGATAGTTAAGGAGTGACCATTTGATTTTGAGGGGGCTATGGATATTTTTGTCATCCTGCCTCTATTTTTGGAAGAATTGGAGCTTGGAATCCTTTTTTTTTTGCACTTAAGGACACAATTTTAATTTTTTTTATAATTACTATAGAGTGACTGTACGTTTAGTCAAACATTTTATGGTTTTAACCTTTAAAATGTCGATGGCAAATGTGAATCGGTTTCAATAACTTTCCAAAATATAGAGGTGAACAAGAAATTCATATATTTTTTTAAAGTCAACGTAAATATTACCTTCTTTTTCAGAGTTATCTAAGGAAGACAATTTTTATTTCTTCTTACAAGCAACAATTTAGATACAACCCGTCTGATTTAACTATGGACTTTCGATTGAAGTGTGCAATCGCAACAATGAAAATTTACAGCGTCATGAACAAGCCAATCGGTAACAAAAACCGCAAATCGTCACAGTAGGAAAACCAAATCAGATGGAAGTTGCGTGCAACGTGTGTCAGATCATTCATCAATATCCAATCAGATTTAATGTTTGCACGACCCATTCGTCAGGTTCTTAATGGGAGACAACGTGATTTTTAAAAGCATCTTAGTAATCAGCCAATCATGACGACATAAATTTTCATTGTTGTGTTTGCAAACTTCACTTTACGCTACAATCGAAAGTCCATAGTTAAATCGGACGGGTTGTATATGTAAAGTTATTATTTGTGGAGTAAACAATATGTATAATTGCAATCAAAAGTTGAAGAAAAATATTAATATCTAATAGGTATAGCAAACGTTAGTATATCATGTATATTGTTATAAAAATGTATCAATATGTTGGGTCAAAGATAGATTCTAGTCCTCAGCTGGAATAACACAAAACAAATAAAGTGGGTGTCTTATTAAATTCAATAATTGCTCGCTTATATATAATATGTTTATATCTAATATGCCTGTATTTTCTTTTCATCTGTACCCTTGTTTTGTTATTTTGTATTTGGATGATAGATCAATTTTTGGTCTTTATATCAATAAAATTTCTTACTTACTTACTTAATTTTGAAACCACTGGGCGATAACCGCTGCTGGTGGACCAGAGGTCCCAGAGGGTAATCACAAGCCCGGTCGTCAGACTTGTCTGACACGATTTACCATAAAATTTCTAATATTTTTGTTGCTTAAATTTTCGATTTTTAAATTCAAAATTGTTTAAAACACCAGGTTTCTTTCCTTGTAATGCACATGGTTGATATCCTCGGTGCTGGATTTGGCTTCCTTGTTCGAATGTTTTGGTTTTGAGTACTTTTCGTTTTCAACATTTATGGATTTGACCTTCCAATGTTTTGATATAAATGCTACTGATGAGAGGTTACTCCTTGAAATATCGATATATAGCATATCCAAATTAACCGTTTATACCCGCGTTTTGGTATTTGTAATTTTGATACTCAATATATTTTTGAAAAACGTAAGTTAGTGATATTTTTACAGATTATTATTTGAAAGTAAAAAAAATTGTGGAAAATTGCTAAAAATAGTACATATAGTGGTACAAAAGTTTGAAAATTTCCGTTCATTTCTTACCAAGTCATATATGCAGTCTTCACGGAAGCACAAGCCCAAAAACTATTATTTTTAGATTTTTTCTTTACATATAATTGGCTTGTAATTCCATATTTTAAAGAAATTTTACTGGTCCGAAAGCTATTTTACTGGCCAGGGCCGTCGGACTTGTGGCTAAATTCGGAGACTGTATATGGGGTAAAAGACAATCATTTCAAAGACATTTTGTCACTGTTTAGTTTCCAGAAAAAAAAACAGGATGACATTGTGTCTGTTTATTTATCAGTATTCATACAAGATGCATTTATTAAGCATTTTTTTACCATTTCTAAAATTCGGCACATTTGTTCTTGAGCATAAGTACTGAAATCATGATTGAAAGTATTGAAAATATTAGTGGAAAACTGTTTTGCAATGACAAAGTGATTTCTGATCTAAGCTTACACAAGTAGATACTTTTGGCTTTATTTGTTTTTCCTTTATTATGTTGATAGAGGGTTTCAGTATTCACTTAACATTAATCAAGAAATATTTCAAAAAAAATATTTTAACAAGAGTTGGCACTAAAGTATGTCTCGCCTGTCGACACCATCACAGAACTCATTGAAGGTCTAGCTGGGTCATCAGAAAAGTTAAGGTCAAGGTCATGTGACAGATGAGAGAATTCCATTTAACCATCACAAAAATGTCTGAAGTGTGTTCTATGTGAAAATGTAAAAATTTATCATGAAATAAACCATAAGTTACAATTGAATTCAATGTACAGTTACTCTAATTTTTTCACCCAAACATACAATCCTGCCTTTTTTTCACTTCAAAGCACTGTGCTGCCTTTTTATTTCAAATTTCACCATAGCCTCCTACATAAAAATCAAATAAGTGTTCCCTTACCAGGGCTGTCTCCAGGTTTCTGGGAAGGGGGATGCAGGGGAGGGTCTGGGGGATCCCCTCCCAGCTGGATTTGGTGGGTTTTGGTGCAGTCCTACAGAGTTTTTCCAGTGAGTTTTTTGTTATATTTAATTTCCAAAACAGGAATGCTATTGCAACCAATATACACCCCCTTCCGAAGGCATTGCTTACACTATTAAAGATGTAACTACACACAGTAAGGCTAAACAAGAGGCTCCCAGGAGCCTGAATCGCTCACCTGGTCTTAATGTCAACCCTTTGAAGACTTCTGTATAGCTAAATGAGCTGAATGTTTAAGCAATAAAAAGCTTTTCTCTATCTGCAATAGTTTTCATTCCAAAGCAAAAAACACTATTTTTCACCCTTAAAGGGGTCATCTGACAACTTCGACCCTAAAAAGACTTTTGTAGAGCTAATTAAGCTGAACATTTAAGCAAGCAACATCTTTTCTCTATCTGCAAAAGATTTCATTCTATAGGCCAAAAACACTATTTTTGCCTTTAAGGGGCCATAACCACTATAAGGGGTCATCTGGCAACTTTGACCCCATGGAAACTTTTGTAGAGCTAAATGAGCTGAACATTTAAGCAAGCAACAACTTTTCTCTATCTGCAATAGTTTTCATTCCATAGACCAAAAACACTATTTTTTGCCTTTAAGGGGCTGTAACCCCTAAAGGGGGTCATCTGACAACTTCGACCATATGAAGACTTGTGTAGAGCTAAATGAGCTGAACATTTAAGCAAGCAACAGCTTTTCTCTACTTGCAATAGTTTTCATTCTATAGGCCAAAAACTCTATTTTTTTGTCTTTAAGGGGCCGTAACCCCTATAAGGGGTCATCTGAAAACTTCGACCCTATGGAGACTTTTGTAGAGCTAAATAAGCTAAACATTTAAGCAAGCAACAGCTTTTCTCTATCTGCAATAGTTTTCATTCTATAGGCCAAAAACACTATTTTTTGCCTTTAAGGGGCTGTAACCCCTATAAGGGGTCATCTGACAACTTCGACCCAATGGAGACTTTTGTAGAGCTAAATAAGCTGAACATTTAAGCAAGCAACAGCTTCTCTCTATCTGCAATAGTTTTCATTCCATAGGCCAAAAACATGAAAAAATGCTATTTTTCACCTTTAAGGGGCCGTAACTCCCATAAGGGGTCATCTGACAACTTCGACTCAATGGAGACTTTTGTAGAGCTTTTGATGCTGAAGCAGTAGCGTGGCATCAGATTTCATCTATCTCTTATACTTTTTGATTTACAAGCCAAAAACAGTAGTCTGACCCCCCCTGGTCTATTTTTAGCAACGGCGGCCATGTTTTTCGACGAATCAAAAATCCCCACATCAGTTCTGTAGGGGATACCCTAAAGTACCACCAGACCAAATTTGGTTTGAATCTGTGCAGCGGTTTCAGAGGAGAAGAAGTTTGAAGAAAAGTTAACGACGACGACGGACGACGACAACGGACGACGACGGATGACGACGACGACGGACGCCAAGTGATGGCAATAGCTCACATGGCCTTTGGCCAGGTGAGCTAAAAAAGTTAGGATTGCTTACCCATTGACTCAATGTAAATAAATTTTATAAAAACTAGAAAATGTGTCTATGAGCCACAGGATGGCCCTCCCGTTCTTGAAATATCATTGACCCTCAATGTGTATTACCTGGGATACGTGAAATATTATTGCCCCTTAACATGTAGTATTCAAGATATGGACCTTAACCAAGAACTTAACCAAAGTCATTCATGCATAAATTATAGGTCACAGTCACCTCATTTCTAGTGGATGGTGTCATGTTACCCAAGACACATCTAGTGGTGAAATACCATTGACCATTAACATGTAGTATCTGAGATATGGACCTTAACCAAGAACTTAACCAAAGTCATTCATGCATAAAATATAGGTCACAGTGACCTAATTTCTATTGGGTGGTGTCACATTACCTAAGACACATCTAGTAGTGAAATATCATTGACCCCAAACATCTAGTATCCAAGTTATGGACCTTAACCAAGAACTAAACCGAAGTCGTTCATGCATAAAATATAAGTCACAGTGACCTAATTTCTAGTGGGTGGTGTAGCCCTACCCAAGACCCATCTGGTGGTGAAATATCATTGACCCCCAACATCTAGTATCCGAGTAATGGACCTTAACCAAGAACTTAACCAAAGTCATTCATGCGTAAAATATAGGTCACAGTGACCTAATTTATATTGGGTGGTGTCACCTTACCTAAGACACATCTAGTAGTGAAATATCATTGACCCCCAACATCTAGTATCCAAGTTATGGACTTTAACCAAGAACTTAACCGAAGTCGTTCATGCGTAAAATATAGGTCACAGTGACCTAATTTCTAGTGGGTGGTGTAGCCCTACCCAAGACCCATCTGGTGGTGAAATATCATTGACCCCCAACATCTAGTATCCGAGTAATGGACCTTAACCAAGAACTTAACCAAAGTGTTACGGACGGACGTACGGACGTACGGACGTACGGACGGACGGACGGACGGACAAGGGAAAAACTATATGTCCGATCCACATACGTGGTCGGGCCATAAAAATAATTTTCCCGAGTAGGATGCAGAAAACAAACATATATACTGGTAGCTTGTAATATCGTGGTATGTAGCTACGTAGAAATGGTGACCCAATAGTTGATATTTGGTTGAAATGAACGTTGTTACCACAATACAATGGAACCCTACAATATAATGAGAACGTAGTATATATTTTGTTTTTTGATCTAACATGATTTAGAAGGACAACAGGGCTGTCAAGTTTTAATGAGCTGCTCGCATGAGATTTGTCCAAAAATAGAAAAGATCACAGGAAATTTTTTTTTAAAAATTAAAGAAATTTGTCACCAAAGTGGTGCCTAAAATGTGTAGCCCGAACCGTACTGCACCCAGATTTGTCAAAATTGCACATAATCGCTTCGACTGTAGAGAAAACGCTGTCAATCATTGTGATATTTGACAAGATCCTTTAAGATATAACATTAGATGTTAATATGCCTCCAAACATCAAAACTAACATTCGTATTTTGATATATTTTATGTTTTTACTCGATACTTCCATTTAAAATTTACCCGTACCCGATGACATACAGGACCTTTTCTAATCAAATAAGAAACAGAATTGTTTTAAGCATAACTAAAAAGTTACAAAAATATATATCAGCAATTACTATATGAAAGTTTTATTTGAAAACAATAACTACCCGTTTCACAATTTTACTTAAATATACTGAGGGACCTATCACGATTTTGTCCAATGTTTACAAATTATGATATCCGTGCCCCGCGAAAATCCGGGCCAAAGTTTGATAATTTCTACTGTAAAAATTTAGATTAAACAGATTAATATAAAAGTCAATTTCCAAATTATTCGTCATAAACATGAAATATAACTTTAAACAATTACAAGAAATCATTATTTACGATTAAAAAGTAAAATTTAAAAGAAGATAAAAGTTATCATTTCTTGGGCACCTTCATCTTAGTGTAAACTTCCGGTTACACATTTTAGGCACCAAAATTTTCTTACATCATCGATTTTGGGAAATAAGAATATAACGATTTGAAAAAACAAATGATACAAGTTCATTGAATAACTTTAATATCAGAAATCTTCATGTGCAATTTCAGACAGTTTCATCGTGTTTTCGCTGTTTACGAGCCAAAATTGAAAACATGTGTGGGTACGGGTAAATGAGCAGAAAATGGTACAGGTACGGGTTACACATTTTAGGCACCACCCGGGAGTCTGACACTCGTGACTCGAGTCTTGGCGCATCTGAGCCTGAGGACACTCCCATCACTTTATACCCCAATTTTTCAGGAAGGTGGTGTAATGAATTCATTGAAACCGTTTAAAAGTAAAGGTTGACATAAATCTTAAAAATGTCAGGCTTTGTTCTATATAAAACGTCAATTTTGGTCTGCATGGTCCATGCATGAACTGGTCAAATCATGGTGAAATGGGCTACATGTGGAATAACTCGGTCACTCTCTAGTTTGGTGTGCATCACACCGTGAATATCTAAATACTTCGTGTTTACAAATATGTACCATCAGAAGCATCAGGTGGTAAACCTAACACAGACAAATACTTTTTTCGACCCTCTTGAATATTTAGCGCCATTCTTTCATGTTGAAAAGTGCAGGAAACTGGTTTCCGGTTCGTCTGATTACCAAAGAACTTTTCCATTTTGCTTACTTACATCATAGACCTGTATATTAAATATTCTAATATACAGGTCTATGCTTACATGATATGAATATACATGATATTTTGTATTTAACAGTATTAATTTTCTCCGAATGTGAATGTGAACACTATGGAAGAAGGTTTTAAATGCATTTAATAAGGTAACTAACTGTTACATTAATTACAAACATGTAACAAAAAGTCAAGATCAAAACATTACTGTGACTGTATGAAGACTGTTCTATGCTAAACATAACATAAACAACATAACAGAAGTAATAGACTTGTTTTACTTAGCCAGAGGTCATGGATTTTGGGGACCGTCCATATCTGTAATACAATTTTTGTAAAAGGGGGGGAGGCTCTGAAAATGAAATTAACTGTTACGACTTGAGCTTGCATTGTTGATTTTCATTCAGTTGATTTTCTGTTTTGTCTTTCTTCGTGCTGTTCTTGTTTGTGTTTACTGGTTTCATCGTTACCCTTTCGGACTTTTGACACTCGAATGCCCCATATTGGTACCTCTTTGCTTCTTTCAGTCAAAATGATTTGAATGTCGCATTTTTAGCTCAGATTCTTAACTTATGGAATATATTTTCAGTTATCTGGTTTTTACTGCTGCATGAACAGACATAAGCTAATAAATATCGTTACCAGAAATCATGATGCACAACATATTGCTGCCAGGAATTTTACCTGACCACTGCAGTGACAAACCAACTCAATACTAAATGAGCTAAGGATTTGTTCTTTTAGCTGAGTCAATAGCTATATGCATGTACATGTACTTATCTACAAACAAGAACACAGGTATTTAAACAGTTGCGTCAGATTAAACCCTTGTCAAGTACTCGACGTCTTCATATTTAAATGAATGTTTCTACTAGCTCTGTTGCCCCACTCTGACCACCCTGATGACATTCAGCTCATTACTGAACACATGGTACTAATACTACTAAGTGAGCTTAAGATTTAAACACCTCTAGCTGAGTCAATAACTGAAAATTATAAATTTCTAACATTCAAGAAACATTCCACCCCCCCTTCTGAAATAAGCAAATACCATAAATATACATGTATAAAATCAGGGGGTAAGAAAACCAAATGCAATACCAATCTTTCATTAGTGGATAGAAATATCTTATTAAAATTTCATAATGATTGGTCAACATCTACGGGACTCAAGTTATTGCTAGGAAACCAAATGTTTCCAGACGATCCAGACAGACAAAGATAACGACATCGCTATAACATTATATGACTACAAATTTTTGGTCGTATAAAAAGTTACAACTTGAACAATATAAAATCTTAATCACCCTGTATAGTCCTTTTTAGAAAGTATTTTCCGGACGTGCAGACCTGAGAAATCTTTTACTTATGCACTACAGGTTAACGACTTCCGGGTAGGCCTCTCCATTGAAAATCTGTTGAAATTAACTAAATTCGTCACCTTTTTAAAACATTTTAAATCTGACTGCCAAAGTCTAAAATTACTAAAACATACGTTAACATCCAAGACTTCACTCCAAACCAGTTTATTTGAACCGGGAATGGGAAATTATGCCAAAATCGGATAGGGATAAATTGATGTTTTTCCTTAGCTCAACGTTGTTCACACCATGAGGCCGACCCACAAAGGGAAACTACTCTTGCAAAAATGAAAACAAAAGAATCGGAATCGGAATTCCGGGTGACTTTTTGAAAAGGGCTATATAACAAACTTCATTTATCTCTGACTTCTTCAACACCTAAAGAAAATCATTATCAAAGTTACATATTTGTACATGATTGGGAAAGATAAAGGTAATATTTGTTCAATCATATTATGTAAAGTAGGTAGACAGGAACAGATTATGATAAGCTAGATATCATATTTTTTGACAAATGATCATATATCTGTTCAAGTCGGATCCAAAATGCCATACAGTATACATGTATGAAGCAGATTAAAATCAAAGGTGTGTCAAATATAAAAAAAAATTCAATGCTAAAAATATGCAACCTCATATTAGAATACAATGACAAACTAAGTATAAAAAAAATCATAGATTCTCATCCCCTTCCACCCTGAATTTTTTCAGCCAACTAAGAAAAAAATTATTTAATTTTTTGGCAAATTATGTTCATTTTTTTTTTCAATAAATCCTTTGAAATGGCTGAATATTTATCAAAATGGATAGAAAATTAAAAACAAAATTAGCCAAACCGCCCCATATTTTCAAGAAATTTAGATGTGAATCTAGGAATTATTTTATTGTGGCCTTAATGGCATCAAAAGTTTGTTATAAAGTTTAATATGCCTTCAAACATGTAAAAGTCGTGCCCAAAACAAAAGCTATAAGTTCATTGTGTCAACAAGTAATTGCATAATTAGAGACTTTGGTCTGACCATCTTCGCTAGCCAAGGGTTACGATCCGCTACCTCTCATCTTCACCCTTGGCAGAACTAGAAGGTTTTTGTAATCTCAACATTTTAATTGTCTCCCTTGAAGAAATATCTAAACCAAGTTAAAAAAATTATTTTCATCCAGATAGTTGCAAAAATAGGAGATATTTCATTCCATTAACAACAAACATTTATCTAAAGATAAAATAAAGAAAATTTTGGTAAGATTTTATCAAAACTGCTAATATTTTTTGCAAAAATAATAATTATTTATCACCTTTGTAAACCCACATATTTGTTAACAGATTCTTTAAAAATGGAAATGGAGCATTATAATTGGTTCCAGCCAACTTTCACTGCATCCAATCAGATAAGAGAATGTATGACCACAAAAATCCTCCTATATCTGCCAAGGGTGAAGATGAGAGATAGCGGATCATAACCCTTGGCTAGTGAAGATGTGGTCTGACAAGATAAACAATTATCGTTTTTTGATGATGATAAAAGTTTTTACACAAAATCTACAGTTGATAATTTATATATACTTGTACTAGTAATTTTAATGAATGTTTATAACAGGTATGCATATAAAGTATGTTAATCACATATTAAGCCTAATATTTTGAGTTGAAGATTCATTTTTTTATACGACCGCAAATTTTTTGCGATCGTATAATGGTATGGCGATGTCGTCGTCGTCGTCGGCGTCGTCGTCGTTGTCGTCGTCTGGGGACATTTGGTTTCCATGCGATAACTTGAGTAAATATTGACCAATTGTTATGAAATTTTGATATGATGTTTCTAACCACTAGAAGAAGGTTCCTATTGTATTTGGGGTTGGTGGCCCCTACCGTTTTGGAAAAAAGGGCCAAAAGGGGCAAAACGGGTGTATTGACAAAACTGTTGTGGAATGTTTATTATTCATTTGATTTTTAAAATTCTTTTTTTATTGAATTCCTCATTAAATTCTGTCAACAAAATGTGTCAAAGGTTTTGATGTATATCGAACCGTTACATTGCTACAAGGGGCCAAAGATAGGCCACACCCAAAAAATCAACTTTTTTATTTGTGGTCCGATTTTCAAAATCTTTTTTTCATTGGAATTCTTGTGAAAATCCCTGCATGCATTTTTCAATCAGATTTGCAATATCTCTTACTGTTTTTGAGATATTAGGGGTCAAAGGGGCAAAAAACGCAATTTTTAAAAGTAGCTCAAGGCAAATGTTTTTACACAGGAAATTTAGCTGTAGTGGGCCAGCCAATTGATATGAAGTTTAAATATGATGATTATATCCACTGAATGAAGCTTTTTATTGCATTTGGGGTTTGTGGTCCTAACCTTTTAAAAAAAAAGGGCCAAAAATGTCAATTAATATAGAAATAAGATTTTTCTATTAAATGTTAATATAAATATATATGTGTTAAATGTGCATTTTAAAGTCCACCATGGGATGCATGTGTCAAAAATCTTTGTAAGTCCACCATGGGCTGCATGTAACAAAAGCAATAGACTATCCATATTGGGCCTCCAATGTACAGGGTTCAACTTGTTGCGCTCGTATCATGCTGCGCTCGGCGTAGCTTTTTATTATTTATTAAAGTTGATATATTTTTTATGTTTATTTATGTAGTGGAAAGTACCAGTAATGGTTAATAGTGGAGACTGAAAAACTGTTTAGAATGTCAACCCAGCTTCAAAGACTAGCTAAGGGGGATAAGACTTCTACCTTAAAAACCTGTTTAGTTGGAGATGTACCTGTAGAACTTGACCTTCACAAATTCCAAAGAGGTCAAAGTTTTTTCCAAAGGAATATTGCAGCATGTCTTTTCACCATGATGTGCTCACTTGTTGTTGGACTTAGCTTGAACAACTTGTTAGATCCTCTTGTGTTTACCAACAGATCAGACACTCCTAAGAAATCCTTGATTAGATATCTTAAGACAATGGTTCATATCATGCAGTGGCATTATGGGAATGTTTGGGATTTGAAATCAAAAGCTAGACAGTCAGTACAGAAAGTTTGCAGTTACCATGACAACACAAGAGATAAAATGAACACAGAGAAAGGTGACAAGTTTTATGTTTCTCAGTATGATATGTCTCTGGTCCAAGCAGGCTTTGTTGGAGCTATCATAATGTATCCAGCTCAATTTGGCATCTCTGCAAAAAAAGCTGAATTGGAGGACTTTGTATATTTCTGGAGGTGGATTGGTTATCTATTAGGAATAGATAAAAATAACAACATTTGTCAAAATTCTCTTGAAGAGGCATTGACAATTTGTCATGATATAGAAAATTTAATTGTGTATCCAGCTTTAAAAAATCCCCCAGCTCAATTTAAGAAAATGTCAAAAGCTTTTACTGATGGGACAAATATGTTACGTGGAATCGGCTTTATAACACCAGAGTCAATCATATGCTTTTCACTTGATAGAGCAGGAAAGAAAAGACTAAAGCATTCATTTGTTGATAAATTTAGGATTATTTTCTTAAAACTTTTTGTAAATCTGTTGTATTATTCATCTACCTTTAGAAGTTTTATGAATCACATGTTTGAAAAACTGTGTTATGCAGTTGAAAATAACAAAATATTTTTAAAAGAAAAACAAGTTTAGCAGTTTTTTTTTTGCTGACCGTTTCAATGTTCAGTTTTATGTCCTTACATTTTGCCACCAGTCTTTCTAGATAAATAATGACTTTGTTGTTACATGTATAAAATAAATGTTAACTGATAAATTATCATCATTATTTCACATTTTTACTTGAGTTGTTGTATTTTATTCCTCATTATTTTTCTTGAAAACAATTCAAGGGGGATAATTGTACTTGTTTTTCCAATATTAGTTAAAACATATTTATTTATCCTGGATTGGGAAACAAGCTTAATGCTTCTTTTTATTTAAATCCCTTTCAAGTTTGCAGTTTGTGAGTGCGGCCTTTGTAGCAGCCCCCATTTAGCCTACTCAAAAGGGTCTTAAACGTGCACAGGGTATTCACAGCTCTCTTAACTTTTTTAATACGACCACAAAAAATTTGTGGACGTATAAGGGTATGATGCTGTCGTCTGTTAACTTTAGTGTTCCCACAATAACTTGAGTTCTAGGTATTGGATTGCTATGAAATTTGACAATACTGTAAACCAAGTTAATTTGAGAAAATAAATTGTCGCGAATTAACTCATTTTCATAGTAATGTAATCGCTTGTTTCGAAGAATTCTGAATATAAATAGCTGCGAAATTGCTTTCTGACACAAAAACATGAAATCACGAAAATAAATTGGTTTACAGTACCGGTAAAGTTTCTTACCTTAAAAAGATGGATGGGATTGATTTAGGGGTCCCCTTTTCTCGTTTAGAAATTAGGGGCCAAAAATGCTACTTTTTTTGTTTGTTCCCACAATAACATTTGTTCTCTTTAACAAAATGCTGTTGAATTTAACTTTAATGATTTATACCATAAAAGGATGAATGGGATTGATTTTGGGGGTCCCCCCTTTATTTGTTTAGTAATTAGGGGCCCAAAAAGGGCTAAAATTTCAAAGTTTATATTTGCTTGTACAATAACTTTGGTTCTGGTTGGCCAATGCTATGACATTTGACAATGATATGCCTTACCATTAAACCATACATGGGAATGATTTTGGGGTCCTCCCTTTTATCATTTAGAAAAAAGGGGCCCAAAAAGGGGCAAAAAATGCAACTTTTTTATTTCTGGTCCGATTTAAAAAAAAAAATTGTGCAGATTTAGTCTTGTCAAAGTAGTGGATACAAAATAGGGGAAAAA
Source organism: Arcuatula senhousia (assembly GCA_963971305.1). NCBI lineage: Eukaryota > Metazoa > Mollusca > Bivalvia > Mytilida > Mytilidae > Arcuatula > Arcuatula senhousia. Next base: position 57,636,519 of record OZ020304.1, read on the forward strand.
ATTTTGCAACCCCCCATTTTCTGTTATTAAATTAGGGGCCAAAATCAAACTTTTTAGCTCACCTGACTTCTCTGAAATTGCTTGGCCAAATGCAGCCAAACTTGATATGGTTGTTCCTTAGGGTATTGTGCAAAAAGTTTGCGTGGGGATTTTTGATATGTCAAAAAACATGGCCACTGTTACTAAAAATAGAACAGGGGGGTCAAATACAGTTTTTTGCAAATAGCTCAAAAATGGTGACAGATATCAAAATTCTGGCATAGGTTAAAAGTGATCAGCACCACAAGATCTACATGCCCTGAAATTTTCAAGAAGATCCAACAACCCATGTAGGAGTTAATGCCCTTTTTCTGGATTTTTTCAAAATTTTGCACTTATTTAGCCCTATATCTTAAAAACTATACAAGATATTTTAAAAATTCAAATTGCATATGATTAAGCACATCAAGATCTACATTAAATGTATTTAGGTCAAAGCTGTAGGACCATTTCTATTAGGAGTTATTGTCCTTAAAACAACAAAATTTACCATTTTTCATTACTTTTCCCCTGAATTTCAAAGATTAACTTGTCTGACACCGTAAGACCAACTGCATCTTAACTTGGCACACTTGTTTAATAGCTTATATGCTACGACTCTACAGTAACTATTTTTGATTCGTAAAAAAACATGGCTGCCATGGCTAAAAATAGAATAGAATTTTTTATACGACCGCAAATTTTTGCGATTGTATAATGTTATGGCGATGTCGTCGTCGTCGTCGTTGTCGTCGTCGTCGTCTGGGGACATTTGGTTTCCGTGCAATAACTTAAGTATATATTGACCAATTGTTATGAAATTTTAATATGATGTTTGTAACCACTAGAGGAAGGTTCCTATTGTATTTGGGGTTGTTGGCCCTTACCGTTTTGGAAAAAAGGGCAAAAAGGGGCTAAAACGGGTGTATTGACAAAACTGTTGTAGAATGTTTATTATTCAATAGATTTTGAAATTTTTTTTTTTATTGAATTCCTCATTAAATTCTGTCAACAAAATGTGTCAATGGTTTTGATGTATATTGAACCGTTACATTGCTACAGGGGGTCGAAAAGGGGCCACACCCCAAAAAATGACTTTTTTATTTGTGGTCCGATTTTCAAAATCTTTTTTTCATTGGAATCCTTGTGAAAATCCCTGCCTGCATTTTCCAATCAGATTTGCAATATCTCTTACGGTTTTTGAGAAATTAGGGGTCAAAGGGGCCAAAAACACCTTTTTAGCTCACCTGCACCGAAGGTCCATGGGAGCTTATACCATCACTTGGCGTCCGTCGTCGTCGTCGTCGTCTGTCGTCGTCGTCGTCTGTTAACAATTTTTCAAACTTTAACTTGTCCGACACCATAAGTCCAATTGCAACCAAACTTGGTACAGTTGTTTAGTAGCATTATGTGTACAAAACTATCGTTCAGATTTTTGATTCGTAAAAAAACATGGCCGCCATGGCTAAAAATAGAACATAGGGGTAAATTGCAGTTTTTTGCTAATAACTCAAAAACAGTACTAGATATCAAAATTCTGGCAAAGGGTAAAAGTAATCAGCACATCAAGATCTACCTGCCCAGAAATTTTCAAGAAGATCCAACAACCGATGTAGGAGTTATTGCCCTTTTTCTGGATTTTTTCAAAATTTTGCACTTATTTAACCCTATATCTTGAAAACTATACAAGATATTTTAAAAATTTAAATTGCATATGATTAAGCACATCAAGATCTACATTTCATGTATTTAGGTCAAAGCTGTAGAACCTTTTCTTTTAGGAGTTATCGCCGTTAAAGCATCAAAATTTACCTTTTTAGGGTATGTTTTACAACCAATCAAAAATCCCCACAACAGTTCTATACACCTAATAATAATAAACAATAATACCAAGTTTGGTTCCATTTGGACTTAAAGTGTCAGAGGAGTTGACATTTTCAATATAAGGAAATGCAGTTAAAATGCTCAATTTTGACGTTCCAAGGGCAATAACTCCTAAAAGGAAAGGTCCTTCAACGTTGACCCTGCTACAAATTTTGTAGATCTTGATGCGCTTAACAACATGCAATTTAAATTTCTCAAATATCTTGTATAGTTTTCAAGATAATGAGCTAAACAGGTGCAAAATTTGCAAAAAATCCACAAAAAGGGCAATAACTCCTACATGGGTTGTTGGATTTTCTTCAAAATTTCAGAGCTGGTAGATCTTGAGGTGCTGATCACTTTTGTTCCCAATCAAAATTTTGAAATCTGTCACCGTTTTAGAGTTATTTGCAAAAAACTGCCATTTACCCCTATGTTCTATTTTTAGCAACAGCAGCCATGTTTTAGGACCAATCAAAAATCCCCACATCAGTTCTATACACCTAATGCTAATAAACAACTATACCAAGTTTGGTTCCATTTGGACTTAAAAAGTGTCAGAGGAGTTAACGTTTTCAATGTAATGAGGAAATGCTGTTAAAATGCTAAATTTTGACGTTCTAAGGGCAATAACTCCTAAAAGGAAAGGTCCTACAACGTTAACCCTGTAAACAGGTGCAAAATTTGCAAAAAATCCACAAAAAGGGCAATAACTCCTACATGGGTCGTTGGATTTTCTTCAAAATTTCAGGGTAGGTAGATCTTGAGGTGCTGATCACTTTTAGTTCAATAACTTTTTGGCAAAGTTTTGCGAGTACCTCCATAACTCAAGAACTATAGGTCATAGGTTGATGAAACTTGGTATGCAAATGCCCCAGTGGTAGCTTAGCACAGTTGCTTCCCCATCTTTTGACCTTGCCCTTGATTTTCTGGTTGAGTGACTTTGATTATTTTTATTGCATAAATTAGTAATGTTTAAGCTCTATATACATCTTTTGATCTCAGAAACTGAAAATCCATGTAAATTCAAAATATAGTGGAAGTAAGAAAGAATATCTGTTTCTAATGGTGCCGGCAGGCGAAACAAACTTTAGTGTTAACTCTTGTTAGCTTAAAGCTCAAAAAGTATAAGAGATAACGAAAATCTGAAGCAACCTTCCTTATTCAGCATCAAAAGCTCTACAAAACTTTTTAGTGAGTCAAAAAGTTGTTGGATCACTCCTTATAGGAGTTATTTCCTCTTATCGTCAAATTTGACCATTTTTACAGTTTTTGGACTTTATCTTGAAAACTGTAAGTGTTAGAGGAAAATTGTTCAGCTCATTGAGATCTACAAAAATGATTTCAGGGTCAAAATTGTCAGATCAAACGTTTAAGAGTAACCCCCCTTTAACTTATTTTTCTATCAATTTTAACTGATTTTTAAAAATCTTTCTCTGAAACTACCCATGGGATTGCTTTGAAACTTTGTACACTTGATCTTTAGGATGTCATCTACCAAGTTTGTGAAATTTGTGAACGTCGACCAACCAACATGGCCGCCGTTATTAAAAATAGAACAGGGGGGTCAGACCATAGTTTTTGTATCGCCTGCGAAGCAGAGCGGGACATAGGTGTTACTTTACCGGCGGCGGTGACGGCGGCGTTAACTTTTTGGTAAAGTTTTATGAGCACCTCCATATCTCAAGAACTATAGGTCCTTGGTTTATGAAACTTGGTATGCATATGCCCCAGTAGTAGCTTAGCACAGTTGCATCCCCATCTTTTGACCTTGACCTTGATTTTCCGGTTGAGTGACTTAGACAATTTTCAATACAAATAATAGCAATGAAAAAGTTTGCGAACACCTCCATATCTCAAGAACTGTAGGTCCTAGGTTGATGAAACTTGGATTCCATATGCCCCAGTAGTTGCTTAGCATAGTTGCATCCCCATCTTTTGACCTTGACCTTGATTTTCCGGTTGAGTGACTTTGATAATTTTTATTGCATATATTAGTAATGTTTAAGCTCTATATACATCTTTTGATCTCAGAAACTGAAAATCCATGTAAATTCAAAATATAGTGGAACGGTAAGAAAGAATATCTGTTTCTGATGGTGCCGGCAGGCGAGACATACTTAAGTGTTAACTCTTGTTAGCTTAAAGCTCAAAAAGTATAAGAGATAGCGAAAACCTGAAGCAACCTTCCTTATTCAGCATCAAAAGCTCTACAAAACTTTTTAGTGAGTCAAAAAAGTTGTGGGATCACTCCTAATAGGAGTTATTTCCTCTTATCGTCAAATTTGACCATTTTTACAGTTTTTGGACTTTATCTTGAAAACTGTAAGTGTTAGAGGAAAATTGTTCAGCTCATTGAGATCTACAAAAATGATTCAGGGTCAAAACTGTCAGATCAACCGTTTAAGAGTTATCCCCCTTTAACTGATTTTTCTATCAATTTTAACTGATTTTTAAAAATCTTTTCTGAAACCAATGGTGGGATTGCTTTGAAACTTTGTACACTTGATCTTTAGGATGTCCTCTACCAAGTTTGTGAAATTTGTGAACGTCGACCAACCAACATGGCCGCCATCACTAAAAATAGAACAGGGGGGTCAGACCATAGTTTTTAGCTTATAGAAGAGATAGAGAAAATCCGAAGAAACCTTCCCTCTTCAGCATCAAAAGCTCTACAAAACTCTCCATTGAGTCAAAGTTGGGGGACGACTCCTTATAGGAGTTATTTCCCCTTAATCGTGAAAATTGACCATTTTCACAGTTTTTGGACTTTATCTTTAAAGACATAAGAGTTAGAGGAATAGTTAGCATTGCAAAATTGTTCAGTTCATTAAGATCTACAAAAATGATATCAGGGTCAAATTGTCAGATCATCCTTTTAAGTGTTTTCAATCAATTTTAACTTAATGGTTTTTTTTGTTTTTTTTTTCAAATGGAAAGCTTTTTAACTTTGTATTCTTGGTCTTAAAAGTGTTTTCTATCCTAACTAGTTTCTTTAATGTTACTTACCAAGTACATGTAGACCATGTTGCACACTAGGTAAGAGGCTTTAGCATAAGAGATCAGGTGAGCGATTCAGGCTCCTGGGAGCCTCTAGTTTTTTTATGAAGACTGATAGGGGGAAGGTTGGGCCCTAAATAACTAGTTTAACCCCGCCACATATTATATGTGCCTGTCCTAACCCAGGAATTCATGACAAAGCTTTCGTTTGCACTTGTCTTTTTTGATGTTATCTGTTCCTTGTTTAAGAAAGGGGTCTATCTATGACTATTTTAGGACTGGATTTGAATTATATGCATTTTATTTAGACCATGGGCCAATTGCATAACCGCGAGAAGCGCCTACTGGCCTTGTTGAAGGCTGTTGGCCGTTTTCCATTGTGGTATAATACCTAGCCATCTGATATTTGGCATACAAACTCGTTGGTCCGCGCAACTGAAACCATGTCGTTTGACCATGACCCAATTCTCATGCTTTATTAAGGGGATACATTACTTTGGTCGACCAACTTACTTTTCAAAACAAATTTGCATAATGAATAGCAATACCATGACACATTGAATTATTCATTTGAAATAGGGGGTCATGGGACGATTTTTCAAGTTTTTTCACTTTGAAATTATCGTTTTTTAGCGGGAAATTTATATAGAAGTAATGGGAAAAGATCCAATATTTTCAAAATCCTTTGATTAAAACAAAAGTTTTTCATTACATTTCAACCAAAAACTACCACACGAAAGTCCAAATCTTCCTCTAAACAACGATATATATTTTGTCATGGGTCATGGGCCATATTTTTTCTTCTTTGTAAGACTTTTGTGGTAATGAATAACTTGCTATTTATATATAATAATTATCATTAGTACTAATTAGACTCAAATGTCTTTGCTCAACCTCTAAATGCGACTTTAATGGTTAGAATTCAACGTAATGCAGCAAAATTATGAGGATAGAGAAACACAAAAAAAACAAAAGCAAATAAACCCAAAGTACATCTAACAAAAAAAAAAATACAGACTAAAAAGTAACCTGCGATTACTTAGAACTCAAGTTGCACATTTAGTCGATATAAGAATATTTTCAAAGAAAATCGGCTTTATGAAATTTTAAAAAGATTTAATCAATTCAACATTTTTAAGAAGTCTGGCTGAATAACCTTTCCATAATGAACGAACTGGGTCTCGTCGAATAGAACGTGGGGTTCGACCGGTGTTACATACTAGTTTTTCCCCCATACTAGAATTTCCCCCCGGAAAATGAGTATATACTGAGCTTTCCCCCCCGGAAGATCTAGTATATACTAGATTTTCCCCCGGGGAAAAATGAGTATATACTACGTTTTCCCCCAGGGGAAAATCTGGTATGTGTAAACACATACTCATTTTTCCGCCATACTAGTCTTTCCCCCAGTATTCAAGACCGTTGCACTATTACTAACTGTGAAATACTAGTAAGTGAGACTTTCAATATCTTTAAGATAATTACTTACAATGAATTTTAGTTTAAGAGTATCCTTTTTTTATTGTTATATATAGTGCAGATGTGATATCATATATGTTTGCAAAGATTTGAGAAGGGAAATCGTTAGTGTTTGTGCTTTGATTTAAGAATGGTCTTTATGCGGGTTTCAGTGTTCATAACAAAATTTTCAGTCTATTAGGAATATCCCTTTTACATTTTATGATTTATATCGTAGTCAACGTGACACAGAGAAATAACTATCTATCGACCTATTCATGATCATCTCAAGAAGAGAGCCTTGAATGCTATAATATTACTGTTGAACCACTTCTACAAATTAAAGCAATTGCACAAATAGAATTGTTTCGAGTGTCCCAATATCTTGGACCGTGACCATAGAAATGCACCGGCGTCCGTTCGTTTGTGCGTCCGTCACAGTTTATGTATTCAGTTACTGTTATTTGCAGGCTTTAAATATTTGGTATCAAGCTTTAGGTAGAAGTCTCAAATGGTGGGATGCGTTTTCAGGTCTGTCGCTTATCTGTTCCCTGTTTAACAAACCGACGTAGAATGTTTTGCTCTTGGGTGAGACAAAATCTGTTCTTGTATTGAATTCCTGAAAGCTTCGTTTACAATGCCTGTTTTGATATTTTTTTTAACTCAAATTGATGTTTATGCTTTTTCTAATATGTCACATTATGAAACAAAAAGCAAAATAAGACTACCTTAAAAAAAAGAATCCAGACAATTTTGAAGTTTAAACCAAATATTAAGGAAAAACAAGAGTTAACACTAAAGTATGTCTCGCCTGCCGGCACCATCAGAAACAATTATTCTTTCTTACTTCCACTATATTTTGAATTTACATGGATTTTCCGTTTCTGAGATCAAAAAATGTTTATAGAACTTAAACATTGCAAATATATGCAATAAAAATAATCAAAGTCACTCAACTGGAAAATCAAGGTCAAGGTCAAAAGATGAGGATGTAACTGTGCTAATCTACTACTGAGGCATATGCATACCAAGTTTCATCAACCTAGGACTTACAGTTCTTTAGATATGGAGGTGCTCGCAAAACTTTTCCATTAATATTATATGTATTGAAAATTGTCAAAGTCACTCAACTAAAAAATCAAGGTCAAGGTCAAAAGATGGGGATGCAACTGTGCTAAGCTACTAATGGGGCATATGCATACCAAGTTTCATCAACCTAGGACCTATAGTTCTTGAGATATGGAGGTGCTCGCAAAACTTTTCCATTGCTATTATATGTATTGAAAATTGTCAAAGTCACTCAACCGGAAAATAAAGGTCATGGTCAAAAGATGGGGATGCAACTGTGCTAAGCTACTACTGGGGCATATGCATACCAAGTTTCATTAACCTAGGACTTATAGTTCTTGAGATATGGAGGTGCTCATAAAACTTTTCCAAAAAGTTAACGCCGCCGTCGCCGCCGCCGCCGGTATATTAACACCTATGTCCCGCTCTGCTTCGCAGGCGAGACAATAAAATGAATTTAAAAACAATTCTTGCAAAAAGATCAAGTTTTTTTTTTTCTCAAAGTGTATTATTAGAAGTGTAACATTGACATAGTGATAAAAATTATAGCATTAAATCAAGCAAGACTAAACGAAGCCTTAATATGAAGGGGGAAAGATCAGTATGGATTTGCGAAAAGGGGAAAATCTAGTATATACTCATTTTTCCTACCCAAATTTTAGGGGGGAAATATCAGTATATACTGATTTTTCCGGGGGGAAAGATGAGTAGGGGAAAAAACTAGTATGTTACACCGGTTGTCTTGCCTAAAAACAACGGCCATATTTATAAAGAAGGAAAAACTTATCTATAAATATGATTAGATATTCGTATAAAAATAGATAGATCGATTGTACATATATTTATAGGTTTTAAATGTATTTCTTTTTGTTGTGAAATATCCTTTCATTTTGTATAAATCTGTCTAATTTTAGAATTCAATACGATAACTTACATGACTTATTGAACTTCTTAACAAGTAAGTTGTCTTTTACTTAAAGTCTTACCACAGTTTCCCCATATTTGTCCTTTTCCTATAAGAATTTAAGTAAGAACATCTGCGTCTATTCGTTCGTCTTTTCTCCACTGTATAGTGTCATCCTAACTATCTAGGCATCTGATATTTGGTATACAGACCCATGGGGTTGTGGTCTACACAACTACAGCGCCATGCCCTGTGGCCCTAGTCCCATTTTCATGCTTCTATTACTCAGCGAACGGCTTACACCGTTTTTAGCTTTGGAAGACCTTTGTGAAAAATGAATTACTTGAAAAGTATAATACCTAGGCATATGATATTTGGTATACAGACTCTTCGGGTTGATGTCTCGTACGCAACTGGCAAAAACAACAGACATATTTATACAGTAGAAAACTTATCTACAAACATTATTAGTTATTTATATAAAAATAAATAGCTCAATTGTATATTTATAGTGTTTAAATATATTTCATTTTGTTGTGAAATATCCTTTCATTATGTATAAATCTGTCCAATTTAGAATTCAATAAAACTGAATTCTAAACAAGTAAGTTGTATTTTACTTGAAGTCTCAGCACAATTGTTCCAATATTTATGCTGTTGCCTGTTTTGGTTCCTATAAGTTTGTAAGTAAGAACATTAGTCTGTCCGATAGTCTATTCTCCACTTAATAGTTTCATCCCAATTAGGTTAAATGGTATGTTTGATCAAAACCTTTCAAATTTGCCAGACCTGTCATGCCTGTAAAAGATGATTTAGTGGTTACATTCACCTAAAAGGTTATTCATGATAAAGATGATAAAGTACTACATAGTGGCTTGAAAATATTTGAAGGTCTTTCCACTTAAAAAAGTTTGAGTTTGAGCAGAGCAACACGAGAAAAAGGAATTAGTTATCTTGGAAACGAAAACGTTCTCTTGGAAAACAACTGAATATTCAGTCTAAGAAATTAGGATCTTAGGTTCACTTGCCAACACACATGATTTTTAGTTTTTGCTCTCTTTACCCAATGTAAAACTCCTACTCATGACACTTAAAATATGATTTAGTGGAAAACAACTGAATATTCAGTCTAAGAAATTAGGATCTTAGGTTCACTTGCCAACACACATGATTTTAAGTTTTTGCTCTCTTTACCCAATGTAAAAACTCCTACTTATTTCACTTGCCCAAACAGTTTTTCGCTGGTCCCGACCAGCAGGCCAGTGCTGATTTCACAGACTGTATATTACAGGCGTAAAGATAATGGCAGAAAGTAATCCAGGTTCAGCACTTAGACATTCAGCACACAGACCGGGAAGGCGAGTACAGACAAAGCCGCCACCTCCAACACGAGTAGTTAGTGTTAAAAAGAGAGCCTTGAATCATCAAGGATATAGAGACCTTCTTCACTGGCTGGAGGACCCAAATCACGTTTATATTGCACGGGATATGACACGATATGTTCCAGGAGCTGTAGGAAGTAAATATCAAAATCCTTTCAAGGTGGATCAGCATGGACGTGAAAAGTGCACGGAGTTATACAGGGAGTATATATTAAATGATAAAACGTTATATGATGGGAAAACTTTATTTGAATCCATTGAAGAACTTCGAGGAAAAACTTTAGGATGCTGGTGTAAACCAGACGAATGCCATGGGGATGTTCTAGTTCAGATTCTAATGAGGACCAAACCAAAAGAGGCCTCTTGAATATAGGTTTATGGAGATCGATTCGGATATGCTTAGAAGTTGGGGACCGCACTTTTCTTAAATATCGGAAAAGACCGGTTTTAAATGATTTCAAAAGTACTTACTGCTTTTGTGGCGTCTGATAGAATGTTTTTTTTTTTTAAATTTGAAGGACCCTTCAGAGGTTTATCCTCCAACTTTTAAAGGGTTTTTAGTTTCCTTGCACATTTATGTAAAAAATTGTATTAATTTTCCATAATACATGTTGATGATATATGTTGATAAAAATATTTTGATAATAAACCTTTATCACTAACAAGAGGCTCCTAGGAGCCTGAACTAAATATCAAAATGATCGTTTTTCAATTTTAGGATGCTTAATTGGGGGGGGGGGCTTTTATATGGAATCAACATAAAACTTCAACATATAGGGACTTCCATGGAGCTTATTTAGCTGAACATTTCAGCTATTCTCTATCTTTTACAGATTTCAATGTGTAAAGCAAAACAACAGATTTTCAAAATAGGAGTCATAAGGGTGAGGGGCCATTGCCATTTTGACCTACTAAAGACTTTTGATTTTTTGAAGAGTCCAGCGAGCTGGAAGTCTGCAGAAGCAAAAGTCTTTCTCTATCTTTTGTGGTTTTCAATTGAAAATACAAAATCTACTATTTTTGTCAACTGGGGCCGTTAATCATATAATGGGTCATTTGTCAACTTCATCCTAATTTTGACCTCTGTTAATGAGCTGAAGGTTAAAGCAAACAACAGCTTTTCTCTAATTTATAGGTTTCATTCATTCTATATGCCAAACAAACAAAAAGGTCTTTTTTAATTACATTTAAAGGACCATAAACCCTATAAGGGTTCATCTGACAATTCCTACCCAAAGGACTTTTGTAAAGCTCATTGAACTGAAGGTTTAAGCATGCAACATCTTCTCTATCTGCAATGGTTTTCATTGAATGCCATACACATAATAAAAGCTACTTATCATCTTTAAAAATGCCATTACCCCTGTGAGGGGTCATATGACAACATTGAAATTGAAATCATAGTGGAGCCATAGTGGAGCAGGAAAATGGCAATTTCTCTCTCTCTCTCTCTCTCTCTCTCTCTCTCTCTCTCTCTCTCTCTCTCTCTCTCTCTCTCTCTCTCTCTCCTCTCTTCTACTTTTAGATCAATTAGCAAAAATTTAAAAAAAAAAAGACAGATGGATGCAGTATTGGCACAATCTAACATGACCATTTGGGTCAAGTGTATTTAAACAACATCTCTGACCTGATTCATGTCCATCTACTTTGTCTCTGGTTACAAGTACAATGTATACCAGTTCCAATGTATAATCTTTTTCAGATTTGTCCATAGATAATCTGGAATTTTCATGTATATCAACCAGTTGTTGATTGTTCCTGTTCAATGTCTTTTTTTTTCTATTAAATAGAAGGGAAATCCTTAAGTGGCATTAACATTTTTAAAGCCAATTTTTCAAATGAAAAGGCAAACTTGTGACATGTTCAAAACAAAACAAACTTTACACCACTAATCAAATCATAATAATAAATTCAACTATAATTTATTTTTTTTTTATTCAAAGCAGTAAAAAAAAAAGAACACACAAAACATAAAATATTTAACAATATTGCTTTTATAACAGAATATCACATCATCAACATTTTGTACAGATATTTGTTAACAAGTTGTTTGTTATTATCAAAATACATGTGTAAACTTGAGAAACTGGACTTGCTTGATAGAATTTATTGAGGAATACAATAAAAAATCAGATGAAAAATAAACATTCCACAGAAGTTTTGTCAATACACCAATTTTAGCCCCTTTTGGCCTTTTTTCTAAAATATTAGGAGCCAGTTACCCCAAATGCAATACCAACCTTCCTTGAGTGGATAGAAACATCTTATCAAAATTTCTTAACAATTGGTCAATATTTACTAAAGTTAATGCACAGAAACCAAATGTCCCCAGACGATGCAGTCGATTACATCGCCATAACATTATACAACCACAATTTTTTTGTGGTCATATAAGAAGGCAACATGGTTAAAAAAAATACCAAAAAGTCTAAAAATTTCAACTATTCTTACTCTTACCTTTAAAGCTTTCATAAAAAAAAACACATTCTCTCATACTTTTACTCCCTTACTATTAAATAAAAAAATAAAATGTAACTAGCTTCATGTATTCTACTATGAAAAACATGTCAGAGAAAAAACAGAGAAGGCGGTGGAAGATGTAAAATATTGTCTTTTTATATGTTACAATTAACAGGAATTTATTTCTTCTAAGAGCATGATACACCTGGCTTGTAGATAAGCTCGAAAATTATTTGAGTAGATGAATTTAATATTTATATTCAGTTAAAAAATATAGGTTTGAAAACTCCTCTTACACCTGAAAATTTAAGACATTTAAATTTTAACTTCTAAAGACAAAATTTAATCTGAATCCTTATACATGTATACCTTTAATTAATTATAAAATATGCAGAACAAAATATTAACAATCATATTCTTATTACAAAGTACAATGTACTTGAACACTGGAAGAATCATTTTACTATATAATACTGGCTTTTAAATATGGGATCTGGAATAAATTTACATGATACAATATCCCAAAAATAACATCAATTAGTTATTGTAGTTCCATACCAACTTCATAATCATTTGAAAAACCACCTTCAAGACTTCATCATTTCTAAATAGGATGAATTTAACAAAAATATGCCCAAAGAACATGAAATCCAATCTCACAAAATTTCCTTTATTCACTGAACCATGAAGCTGATATTTGGGGCATAATTTTCTTATGGTTTTTATTTGCTCCTACCCTGATTCATATCATTCAGGGGAGATAATTACAGTTTTAAAGTAAAATCTTAACATCTAATGGGTGTAATTAAATGAACTGCTGACTGGTGCACTTCAAGACAAATAATTAATTATATCCCTGATTGTAGATTAACATTAACTAATAAAAAAAAATTAAAAAATTAAAAAGACTTATCTATACTATTAAAATAACGAAGTGTTTTTTTCTAGCCGGGTTGCAGCCTAAACAACAAATGCTACGACCAAGCTTCATATATCAATAAAAAGCTACGCCAAGCGCAGCATGATACGACCGCAACAAGTTGAACCCTGTACATTGGAGGCCCAATATGGATAGTCTATTGCTTTTGTCACATGCAGCCCATGGTGGACTTACAAAGATTTTTGACACATGCATCCCATGGTGGACTTTAAAATGCACATTTAACACATATATATTTATATCAACATTTAATAGAGAAATCTTATTTCTATATTATTTGACATTTTTGGCCTGTTTTAGCCATCTTTTGGCCCTTTTTTTAAAAAGGTTAGGACCACAAACCCCAAATGCAATAAAAAGCTTCCTTCAGTGGATAAAATCATCATATTTAAACTTCATATCAATTGGCTGGCCCACTACAGCTAAATTTCCTGTGTAAAAACATTTGCCTTGAGCTACTTTTAAAAATGGCGTTTTTTGCCCCTTTGACCCCTAATATCTCAAAAACAGTTAGAGATATTGCAAATCTGATTGAAAAATGCAGGCAGGGATTTTCACAAGGATTCCAATGAAAAAAAGATTTTGAAAATCGGACCACAAATAAAAAAGTTGATTTTTGGGTGTGGCCTATCTTTGGCCCCCTGTAGCAATGTGAGGGTTCGATATACATCAAAACCTTTGACATATTTTGTTGACAGAATTTAATGAGGAATTCAATAAAAAAAGAATTTTAAAAATCAAATGAATAATAAACATTCTACAACAGTTTTGTCAATACACCCGTTTTAGCCCCTTTTGGCCCTTTTTTCCAAAACGGTAGGGGCCACCAACCCCAAATACAATAGGAACCTTCTTCTAGTGGTTAGAAACATCATATCAAAATTTCATAACAATTGGTCAATATTTACTCAAGTTATCGCACGGAAACCAAATGTCCCCAGACGACGACAACGACGACGACGCCGACGACGACGACGACATCACCATACTATTATACGATCGCAAAAAATTTGCGGTCGTATAAAAACAGGGGATGGTCGTGCCCTTTAAAAATTTGATTAGCGCATGTGCAATTATGCTGTCTGCAATTTGCTAATTAACCTAATTAATTAATCCGGAAAACCTATAGCCATCATCGTTCTGGAATTAGCCACTGTTTTTAGAATGATGGAAATGATTTCCCCTGTTTTCTCACAATTACAAAAAAAATCCCACAAAACTTTTCCATTAATTATGCTATATATTTAAAAGATTTTATATAATAGGTTATATTGGTAAATTTACTATAAAAATGTATGAAAAAAAGTTTTATCGTTAAAAATTGCAGCTTGATAAAAAAATAAAAACCATGTTGAAGTTAACGACCCATGGCACATAGCCAGTCTAAAACAGTTAATAATTGTTTATAGTCACTAATAAGGCTTATAGCCTGTAGACATGACTATAAACATCCATCATCAACAAAGTTAATAACAAATTTGCAAAGCGATTTATTAAAACTGACCATGCCACTGGACATTTTTTTCATTAGCAGGTGGGGTAACAAAAACCAAGATAACAAGATATAACACCTATGAAGTTTGTCTCGCCTGCCCGCATCATCAGAAATCAGAAACAATAATTCGTTCTTACTTCCACTATACTTTGCAATTATAAGGATTATCACTTTCTCAGATCAAAAGGTGTTATAGAACTTAAACGTTGCTAATATATGCAATAACAATAATCAACCAAAAAACCAAGGTCTAGGTCAAAAGATGGGTATGCAACTGTGCTAGGCTGCTACTGAGGCATATGTATATCAAGTTTCATCAACCTAGGACTTATAGTTTTTGGGATATGGAGGTGCTCGCAAAACCTTACCCCTGCTTTTATATATATTGAAAATTGTCAGTTACTCAACCGGACAATCAAGGTCAAGGTCAAAAGATGGGGATGCAACGATGCTAAGCTACTACTAGGGCATATGCATACCAAGTTTCATCGACCTACGACCTACAGTTCTTGAGATATGGATGTGCTCCCATAAAACCTGACCCAAAAAGTTAACACCGCCGCCGATGGTAAAGTAACACCTATGTCTGGCACTGCTTCGCAGACGAGACAATAAACTAAAAACTAACTTACAGATAAATATACCGTAGAACCTTTAATTTGTGATTAGCACAACTAGGTAAGGTCATACAAATCCAATGCTTTTGTTGTGTGGTCTATTTTTTAAAACAACGCAACGATTGATTCTCCCGCGAATTCACAGGTTTTTCCTAGTTTAAGTTATTTTGGACAAATTTTCAACTCAACTAGAGTAGCAGAGGTGGTATAAGGCTAAAAAATCCGCAGGATACAATTTTCTCCAATTTGTCAAAAGAGGTGTAAGTAAATATGTTTGAAAAATTACAATAAAATAAAAGGTTCTAAATCTTTATAGAACTATGTAAAAGAAAATATCTATCATTTCCCAAATTTCAAGGATAAATATTTGTTTTACTTTGACAAAACTTCAATCTGTAAGTCTTTGAAAGTAAATTATAAAATAATTGGGTCACTGTTCATTTTCTCAAGAAAATAAAAAATTTCTAAATATTTTCACAAATTATCTCCCTTGAAAAAAAATGTGGGAAATGATATAACATGAATATCTTCCCTATGTTTTTGTTCAGATATAGGTATTTTGACATTATCTATCATTCTA
This sequence comes from Arcuatula senhousia, assembly GCA_963971305.1. Taxonomy (NCBI): domain Eukaryota; kingdom Metazoa; phylum Mollusca; class Bivalvia; order Mytilida; family Mytilidae; genus Arcuatula; species Arcuatula senhousia. Next base: position 57,652,304 of record OZ020304.1, read on the forward strand.
ACAACCTCAAACAGATGAATAACAATTCATTGAATATTCTAAGCCTACAATTTTTGTCCAATCATTTATAGAAAAAAAAAAACAAAAAATGAAATACAAATGATTTTTTAAGTGTTGAATATTCTCTTTGATTTTTTTTTTTACTAAATAGTGTGGAAATATATATATTTTTAATAAACATATCATAAATAACAAATAAATTCTTTAAGTTGTTCAGTTCACAATAATCACATATACATAAATTTTACAACTGAAATGGATTAGCCAAAATCCCCAAAACACTCACTTATGGTGTGTACTGGTTACATTTCATTACTTGAAACTTATTCATTATTATGGCCCGACCACGTATGTGGATCGGACATATAGTTTTACCCTTGTCCGTCCGTCCGTCCGTCCGTACGTCCGTACGTCCGTCCGTAACACTTTGGTTAAGTTCTTGGTTAAGGTCCATTACTCGGATACTAGATGTTGTGGGTCAATGATATTTCACCACCAGATGGGTCTTGGGTAGGGCTACACCACCCACTAGAAATTAGGTCACTGTGACCTATATTTTATGCATGAACGACTTCGGTTAAGTTCTTGGTTAAGGTCCGTAACTTGGATACTAGATGTTGGGGGTCAATGATATTTCACTACTAGATGTGTCTTAGGTCAGGTGACACCACCCACTAGAAATTAGGTCACTGTGACCTATATTTTATGCATGAACGACTTTGGTTAAGTTCTTGGTTAAGGTCCATAACTTGGATACTAGATGTTGGGGGTCAATGATATTTCACTACTAGATGTGTCTAAGGTCAGGTGACACCACCCACTAGAAATTAGGTCACTGTGACCTATATTCTACGCATGAATGACTTTGGTTTAGTTCTTGGTTAAGGTCCATATCTCAGATACTACATGTTGATGGTCAATGGTATTTCACCACTAGATGCGTCTTGGGTAACATTACACCACCCAATAAAAATTAGGTCACTGTGATCTATATTTTATGCATGAATGACTTCGGTTAAGTTCTTGGTTAGGGTCCATAACTTGGATACTAGATGTTGGGGGTCAAAGATATTTCACCATTAGATGTGTCTTGGGTAAGCTGACACCATCCATTAGAAATGAGGTCACTGTGACCTATGTTTTACGCATGAATGACTTTGGTTAAGTTCTTGGTTAAGGTCCATATCTTGAATACTACATGTTAGGGGTCAATAATATTTCACTACTGAATGAGTCTTGGTACATGACACCACCCACCAGAAATAAGGTCACAGCGACCTATATTTTACACATGAACACTTTTGATCAATTTCTTGGTAAAGGTCCATATCCCAGGTAATACACATTTAGGGTCAATGATATTTCAAGAACGGGAGGGCCATCCTGTGGCTCATAGACACATTATCTAGTTAATCATATTTTGAAAATTGATGAATTGGGCATTTATTTGGGCAGCTTAAGTACTACTTTTTCTGAGAATCAGGCAGATATTACTCTATTTTATTGACAGGGTTGTTCATGGGTCAATTATTTCGGCATTCTTCATCTAAATCTTACATAAAAGACTGAGAAATTTAAGCTCCACCCAACCCTGTGAATAAAATAGAGTAATACCATTCTATTTATAGAGTGCCACATGGATAACATATACACAAACAAATTTCAATAGAATTAGGTAAAGCCACCCCAATAAGGCCTAAAAAAAATAAATTGTTTGATTAGGGTAACCTCACCCTACCTAAAATTTAATGACTACTTAAGTTTGTTTTGTTTATTTTACAACAAGGACCATAAAGTCTGAGACGTCCCCTCATTTCTCCAATGTAAAAAAAAATAAAAAAATTAAAATGCCTACCTTCCCCAACTGACTTTTTTAACCATGTTACTCCAAATGCACAATTTATTTATTTTTTGCCTCAACTTTGTTTTGACACTAAATTTTTAGTCAATCTTGGATAAAGGAGATATTACAAATCGAAATTTAGTTACATTGTACAATGGAAAGTACAGAAAATTTCCTGCCAAATTTTCCCTATATAACCAGTCAAAAAAAAAAAAATCACCAGGCACCAACTATATTTTAAGGTGTAAAAATTGTATTGGGTTTGTTTTTATAGTAAAATGAATGCATCTCATCTATACCCAAAAATCTAAAATCAATGTGCCATCATCTGCCTGATACTTATGTGGAAGAGTACTTAAAAAATAATGGTTTTAAAAATGGCAAAGATAGATGGCATTTCACAAAAATAGAGATCAAATAAAATGTGGTTCTATAACACAAATGTTAGGGATGTCATGAACCATCATCCATGTTGTTGTGTGACTTTGTGTATCTGTGACGTAACAAGGAATCAGAGTCTGTCATATCAGAACTGTCTGGAATGATCTCAACAGTTTCACCTCCTATTGTTTCTGTTAAAGAGTTGTCTCTCTTGTTTTTACTGCTCTTTGTATCTAGAATAAATAATCAAAGACATTTCATTGTTATTTGACAACAAACTTGGCATGTTCCATGGAAAATTTTGTTTTAGGCTGTTATAATTTGTTTAAGTTAAAAAAAACATAATTTAAAGTATATATGCACAACATAACCTTTATACAATCTTCAAGTATTTTGCAACACCAATATGACCCAAGAAACATGATCCTTTATTTAAATTCTTGAATAAATCTGCTCATAGAAATGCATCGTAAATGTACCAAAAAGCTACCTATTTAATGCTTCTCTTACTTGAAAAATTTTAATAGTAGCAGTAATTTTTCTTGCTGGACTTTAAAATTCAAATATCGATCTTTTGGAACAATGTAGCAACAATCTTCTTTTTTATTGATTGGGTTTTATATAAGATATAAGTGAAGTCTTTATATTTAATTCTTCAAAATGTCTGAGTCATTATATACAGAGTACATCGTGTACAATCAAAATCCAAATTATGCTAAATTCAGTACAGATCCCAATAAATTTGTGTATTTCTCATATTTTTCATCCTGTTGTCCTCACAAGGAGTACCTTTGTTGCATTCAGATCTGGTAAAGATATTTAACACAAAACCATATTATTGTTTCATAAAATTTCTGTCATTCTTTCAAACATTTGTGTGGAATTTTTTAAATAGTTTGCATTAATGTTTCAGTAAACTGTCGATTTTCTGATAATTATTGATACTAGTTTGGGAAATCACTTTAATGCAGATCTGATTGCACTATATGATTTTTTGGTGAAAAGAAAAGATCGTGAAAAATACAAGATATACACAAATTTTCCAGGACCAGTCATACTGAATTTAGCATAATTTTGCATGCAGTTGTATACGGTGGTGTATACTAGTATATACCTTCTTTCTCTTGGTCTATGAGCTTTCTAATTCTCCTTCTTCGTTCTTCTAAGGACTCACAATCACTGTCAGTCTGATCTTCAAGGTCGTCTGATTTCTTAGAGGACAAACATTGATACCATGACAACAATGTTATAAATGATAATAAGACTAGATTTGCAGAGATTCCTATCAAAGCTGACATCAATGGCCAATGATACAAAAAGTACCTGCAAGAAAAGACATAAGAAATAAATCAACACCAGAAAGTAATTATATTTCACACTGAAGCATTGTTTCATCATCATGTTGCAGAGTTCAATATGTAAAATAACAATTTGATATTTAACCATCAAACTGTGTGTTTGTGTTTCCTGTGTAAATGATAATTATAATTTACATAGTTTACTTTTGTATCTTATGTTGTAATGGTACGTACTGTGTTTTTCAACAACTACTAAAAAAATAAAACCATGCATCTAAATTGGAAGGAGGATAAAGGGCTGAAAATCTGGTTTAAGTCTTTTTTTTTTTATTTGAAAAAGAACAAATTTTTGAAACCTGATAATTTCATACCTGAGGCCAGTAAATTTAGCATACATTTTGAGCACCAGTGAATACAACTGAACATGGTAATTCTGAATCTCTATCACTATTCCTTCTGCAGGATCATACTGAAAAAGTACAGAAAAATGCTAACTTTTTTGTAGAACAAGACTACTTTTGAAAGCCTAAGAAACCATGTGACTGTTTAAGGATTTTGTTTTATAAACGAAACTTTTAAAGTTAAACATAAAATTACTTTTATTTCTAAAATATGATTTTAACCGACAAAACTCACAGTGGATTCTAGTAATATCTTTTGAGCTAAGATTTTATGCATCCAAATCATATAATCTGAGAAAAAATTCTTCCTTTTTATGCCCAATCTACAAAAGTAGGGGGACATATAATGTTCGGGTCTGTCCATCCGTCCCAAATGTCTTTTGAACATATTCTAGTTTAATTTATCTTTTATGTTTCCTTTAAGTATAGCAAATACTTACTGGATCATCTACATAATCTGTAAAGAATTCTATAGACAAAGTCTGTTGTTGATCCACCAATCCTGACAGTAGCAATGGTGCAAACACAAAGGTATCCAGCACTCTTAGTAACTCAGATCTGTACCTCAGCATGGTCTGTAAGTATAGTACATGTATCATTACCATTATGGTATCTTATAAGTAAAGGAGTAGGGGCGATAAGGCCTGTTTCTGGCCTAAAATTATACCCAATTCCCAACATTTGAATACTGTTGTCTGATGCTGATAAAATATTTATAATGTCCAAATTGAGTAACTGAATAGATTTTTCTTAATTCTTTTATGATTGTTTTGACACAAAATATGGATGAAACTGACCATAATTCAGGAAATCGCTAATTTACATCAATTTTCAGCATTTTTAAGATACATTTTGGACTAGAAAAGTATCTCCCTACATATGAAACAACGAAATATTTTCACAGATTGTTAATATGGCTTATATTAACCTTCTCTAAAAATATGAACTTGTTTCTCATTTGCGGACTGTGTTTTCTGGTCCAAAATGTACCTTTAAAACGACCCAAACTTCTCATATCATATTGCTAAAATCACTAGAATTATGACATCATTATGACGCTTCAATATTAAATTCTAAAATTTTAGGACATGTTTCCCTTTTAGGCTTATTTACACTATATGGTAACCAGAAATGGACACTTTTGCATAACCTTAATATTTTTAGGCTAAATAAGGGTCTTATCGCCCCTACTCCTTTCTCAAACATGGTACATTCATTGTAAGCATGGTCTGTTAATATACCATACATTTTGTTCAATAATATCTAACATAGTATTGGCACCATTTTGTTATACCCTGTATATTCTAATATATAGGCCTATGATTTGTCAATCTTATAAATTTTGTTATATTAGTAGCAAACATAGTAAACAGTAAGCACTGTATTTGCAATTTTGACTGAAAAAAAATTTGCACCCTCACTTGGTTAGAAAAAAATATTAAATAACATTACCTTGCATGAAATTTTTAATGCAAACATTAAAGAGAGAAATTCACTTGTGTAACACAAATCAAACCAAATGACCTTCTGAAATAAATGGCTGGTGCTTTGGTGAAGGGTATTTAAAGTGTAAGTGAACAAAAAAATATTAGGAGTAAAATATTGTAACAGAAAGAACATTAGTAGAAAGTTTGTATGTATCATGTAAAAGAATGTCTTTTTTCATGCATTAATTAGGTAAAGGCAATATATGATTACCCTTTAGTGTACCAAAAAAAGACCTTCTCTATATTAAAATTAAGGATGGATTTAGTTAGTAACAGTTAAACAATGCTTACACTTACTGATCTTGTTGACAGTTTTAATGTCTGGCCAATCTTATTATATAACTGTAAATTAATCATAAACATTCCTGAAATAGAAGAAAATGACTTGCAAAACATCAGACCCTACAAGCACATCTTCTTGGATGGAAACATAGAAATATCACCGACTTAAACACACTCTACTTGTACTTAAAAAAAAGAATAAAAGGTTTTTTATAATGAAAAGAGTAATTACTATTTTGATTATGTGAATTACATATATTTTTTATTTCACTATAGTGAGATGGTTTCAAATCGTCTGCATTGAAATTTCTATTTCATGTCACTGGGAACAGTAAGAGAAGCTAGTACTGGTATATGCTGAAGATCGCTGTTTATAAAATTGTACAGGAGATCTGTTCAAACAAAAAAGTAAATATTTATATTTATCCTTGCATCTAAGGGCATGCAAACAATGAGCTTTATATTGTTTTAGGTTAAAAATTCTTTGTCAAAGACAAATATATATTCCCACTTACCCAATTCTTTGTTAACATTTGTTTCTGGAATATCTAAAAGAAGAACAATACTGTACTTTTGGCCAGTAGCAAATATCTGAAAATTACAAATATAAAGCATTTAATTAAAAGTTCTAACAGAATTTAACCATGAATGCACAAAAAATGCACAGAAATTTGAATAAGTAACAAAATCGCCATGTTATTCACATACTAAATAATCAGAGACATTGTAAAAGTCTAATGGCCATAGAACTTTCAGTGGGCAGATTATTGCAGATAAAATTCACTTTTTAATTTTTTGTAACTATGTTGTCAGTCTTTGTCAAACTTCTTGATTGTCTTACACTTATTATAGCTTGTAAAAGAATAAATATTTTTATCTATATACAATGTAGCATCTAAATCTGGTCTTAAATACTTGTTATTTTGGTCTCTTAGACGCAAGATAAATGAAGATCAGTCAATGCAAATGTGTTGATGATATTGCTTGTTAGAATTCACTTTTCAGATTTTTTAAATGCATGATTACATGCATACTTTAAGAGTTTCAAAGCTTCCATTTTAAAATCATACAATTGTCATATCAGTAGGAATTTTCACATCATATGTATACACTATCATTCAATTGTTACTAATGAAACATATATAGTAATGCAATTAAATTTGTATTTAATAATGTAACATTTGTACTTACATTTTCTTGACCAAGTTTCAGCAAAGATAAGTTAGCTTTAGGAAAAGAACAGGCACCAATGCCATTATCACATGGCCTGAAAATACACATTAACAAAACATATATGTATATATAATCATCTTAATATTCATTGACACATTTTTGGGTGTTTCAGGGGAAAAACTTCTATCCAGACTTCAACTTAAGGCGGCTTTTATAGAGCATGAGATTCTGTAGGATGAAACCATAATATACATGGTTTAATTAATGGCCATATCTCAAACAGATTATTTCATGCAAAGACATTGATTGGTTTTTTTTATGACAGACAAAATTAAACACATAGGTAATGGCAAATAACAACTATTATTATTTATTAAATTTTCCTGCATTTTTAGGTCTTAAAAGTGAAGTGCATTTGTTTTGAATTATCTTTATTCTGTGTTAATTTCGTCTGTTTTGTGTCTTAATGTAAAATATGTTATAAGTTTCCTGCCATTTAAATAATACATTTCAATCCCAAAGGGCCAATGCCACAAACTAATATACAATTACAGTGTATTGAATGAAACCACCTAATCATGGGTGCCCATTGACATGTAAATACTGGTGTTAAGTTCATTATTACAATCATACCTTAACACAATACATACATGAGTAACATGTACACAAAATAAAGAATTGGTTAAAACTAAGGGGCTCCCACAAAATCAAAAACAACCTGTAGGCTTTTAAGAGGAGACCTCAAACTTCCATTTGGATAAAAACGACCTACTTTGAAATTCATTGGAAAAAAGCCTGTGACCTCATTAAAAATATGTTTTGAAATTGACTTCAAAATTGTTTTAAAAGCAACCTTGTGACCTGAGGGGGTGTCCTGTAGGAATAAGAACACCAAGTGACTACTAATTATAATGATTAAGCCCCTCCAAAGCTTAAAATTTATTTTAATGGAAAGCCTACTAAGTAGAATCTTTTTACAAATCATTTGATTCTTTTGCATGTTTTTGGATATTTTGCAGACTAGAAAAATGCATGAAAAAGGGGGTGGATGGGATGCTATGCAAGTAGGAGTAAAGATACAATATAAATGTATGAGACCCAATAGTAATAGGGGGGCAGGAACAGGGTGCAAGATGGAAAAAAAACGAGGATGGGAAGTGTGCATCCTAGAACAGAACGTTATTTTCAGCAGGAAAGAGAAATTTTATTTTCGTTTATTAAGAAAGAAAAGAAAAATTTTTAAAGTCTAATCTCTAAACAAAAACTTATTTTTTTACATACTTCTGAAGATCCAATGGTGTTAAATGCAGTGGGTGAATTTATTTTTAAATACTTATAAAATCTATATAGAATTATCATGAATATTATCATATCTGTCTTGCAACACTTTTTAATTATTGTTCTTTTCTCTTTAAATGTTATTTGTATGTATACTCATGCTGCCCCTTGTTGGGCCCTTGATTGGAAAATAAAATATGTTCTATGTAATTCTATGAAAGTACATCTACATCTACATGGTTGAATTGCAAAGGGTGTCAAACCCATCACGCAAGTATAAAGTACATAATAACCGCAAGTCATCCAATAAAGTGCTCTTTAAAACTGATTCAGTATTTACATGTGCAAATTAAAAAATAATGTAGTTATGGATAGCTAGTTTGTTATGAAAGAGTTGAGGCGGTTCTTAAATTCATTGTACATGTGTAAAAGCCAAAAAGATGTAAGAGAAGATGAGTAAAGTAAGAGAAAATAGATGGAACATTGGACAGGTGGACACCTTTTCATAAGGCAGTGGCTGCACGTCCATGACACATGAAAGAATAGTCCATGTAGGCTATTCGTCTACGCTTCCAGAAAATGTGGTTAAACAAGAGGTTTTTTGATAAGCAGTCAATTTTTTTCTGTTATTTGGTCCATTAATTGTAAAAATCAGAAGCATGGAATAGCCTGTGGACTATTCGTCCACGTGGCGTGGTTATGCAGACACTAGCTGCCTGTTCATAAACAGGCCATAAATGGCATGAATATTTATGAAAAAGCACCATTGCTTCTGTACATAAATATGGAAAAAATCTGATTACCTGAAACTCAAATGAACTGGTATGTTGTAAGACTCTGTTGGCATGTAAGAATAGTAAAAACTGCCATACATAAAAACAGACAGCCAAAGTAAAATTGCAAACACAATAATCACAATTAAAATTGTTGTTAGAACAGATTTTAGTTTGAATAAGCCCCTTTTTGTAGTTTCTTGAAACAAATCAATGCAGTTTCTTATAAACATCAAAATCATGTCTATATTTGTTTATGAAAACTGTGAATAAAACTTTGTTTACATTTTTTGCATAAGGAGCAAGGAAATCTCTGATAAACAGGGAACCAGAAAAAAAAATGAACTTTGACACCTTGATATCCTCATTTTCGAACTTATTCAAAATGTTTAAAATGATAAAGATATATAATAAGAATAACGAATTTATCAATTATAATGTTTTAATTAATTTCAATGTTATAATTGAAAGTATATTTGCAAGAATATAGATGTTTTTATTTAAATCCGAAAACAACAACAAACCATCCGCCATTTGGAAGAAAAGAAGATAATGAATGAAATAATTATTTTTTGGTCTTTTTAGACACATTTTCCCGTATTTTATCGTGGGTCTGGTATGCTATTTTATACATTAAAAGTTAGGAATTATTAAAATTCTACATTCTTTTACAACTAATAAACCCTGAGCGATTTATCAGAACTTGATTTTGACCATGCATCACCCTCCAAAGTCTAAGACCTCTTCCTAATGAAATGATTATGTACATAATTATTATTTCATTAATTTATACTTACCTGTCAAAGTTACTAACAGGATTATATTCTTTGCGCACCGCTCACTTCTCGCAATGTCTTATTTACTAAACTACTCACAGAAAGAGAGTCACTATTAATATTATCATCCTCTTGCCGTCTTGGTCTGAAATCAACCCCAATACATCGGCTCTTTCTTGCCTGTTGGGTTGTAAGGATATTTCATCGAAGTCCAAATTGACTCTAGAAATACATGGACTACCTAATTCTTCTTCCAGATTAGGTTCTAGCGGAATAAGTGGTCTACGCGCCCCGTGTGGGCCGTTATCCACTACACCTTTCTCCCTCTGCGTGGCATGCCCACCAGTACGAGAAGGTTCCGACTTATTCTGGTCAAAATCTTGTTTTAACGTACCTAATAAAGTCATCATTTGCTCAAAACGACTGTCAATCTTCTCTTCCATACCATTAATTCTCAGTTCTAACTCCGCCGTCTTTGAGGAGCGTTTCTTTTTACCTGTTGACGATAAATTTTTTACTCTCGCCATTTTTTCACGACCCACGTTGTCGACTGCGACCTTGTCCTTGTCAAAATCAGCTGGCGGAAGTTTATTTATTTTAACAGGAGAACCATGATGCGATTCATCGTCTTCTGAAACATGGCTAGAATCCATGATATCAAATTAAACTCGTAAGAAATAAAGTAAAGAGAACTCAATAAATTCTCAGGTTCGAGAGGTGAACGATGTTACTTCGAGCACGCAAAAAAAAGAACTGAATTGTTATTGTAAATCACGTGACATACAGATGATGATTAAGTAGATATTTGAAATCATCTGTATGTTTTATTGCGAGAAGTGAGCGGTGCGCAAAGAATATAATCCTGTTAGTAACTTTGACAGGTAAGTATAAATTATTAACTCATAAAATTGTAACTTGAGTTACAAATTTTTCAAATTTCATAGTTCTTTTAAAGACCTTATCTTGATAATGTGTTAGCTGGAATTTCTATCATAAAATAAAAAGGCTAAGTGAAAAAGTATAATTCTTTCACCTGTGTCATAAACTTAGACATGGGGGTGTTCTCATGTAGTACTAATATGAGAAAGACATTGCCTTAAAAGCTCGCGTAGATAATTCCATTGAAAATTTCGAATAATGCCTGGGACGAGATAATTTGGGACGATGTATTACTATTTCCCGCAATTTTTCAGCACGCGCAGACATTTTCGAAAACTTCCGAAAATCGAATGTTTCCGGTGACAGAATTTATTTTCAACCATCGTATTTTGAGTCTCGTGCAATTTGGCAGACTCTCTACAATAGTGAGCTTCGCTTCGCTCGCATATTATTTTTTAACAGCCCTATTCACTTGGATTTTGAAGTGCTCCTAACCGTAGGGGAAACGGAAAACAAAACATCGGAAACAGAGATTAATACTAATGGCGACCTACATAAGTGAATGGAAACGTTTTTCTTTATAATACAGCTACTGCCACCTACCATATTAAGTTTACACGAGAGTAAATACAGTGAGAAATAATAAATACATGCGAGGATTCATTTGACAGTACACGAGTGACCATTCAGTGTCAAAAGTTTATGACAAATACATGTACAGATAACAGATTGATGTGTCACTCTCATGTAAACTATTCACTTGCATTTTTTGGTAGGTGGATGCTTAAAAAAAAAAATTCTATTTAAAAAAAATAAAAGACCACCAGCTCGCAAGGCTCACCAAACCAGGTGAAGTGGGCGAAAAAGTCGCCCTGAAAAGTTAAATTTCGCCTTTGTAATGTCACAGGGAGAAGTTGAAGTCTCCTTCTAAAAATTGCGGTAATCGCCGACATTTCCCATTTCTTTAAAAGAATAAACAAAGCTAACTATTTATTTGGTCATTTTACCTCTCCCAGAGCTAATTAACAACCTGTCATGATGTCCTGTCACTGTTAATTATCAAATTCAAAAGTTTATTATCTTGTTAGATAACCAATTATCGCCCAAGCCCGACGGCCTTAGTCGGCTTGTACACCAAAATTGTTAATTAGATGGATCCAACTCCCAGTCATAAATTGTCTTCCAGGATTGATAAAAACTTATTATTAATGTGATTTGTTCACAAATAATTGACCAATTAACTGTAATTAATCCTTATTATTCATTTGAAAAGTGAAATTTCTGAAGAAAAAGAAAAAAATATTGAACAGAGTTATGCCCCTTTAAAATTAATAAATTTTCAATCTCTTAAATCTTTCTACACATACTTTTGTGTTCTTTTACCATTAGTTCAAAGAATGATATAATTAAATAAAAATAAACACCAACAAAGAATTTGAGCATGATTATTATAACAAATTATTTTTTTCATTTAGAAAATCACCTTTCTGATTATTTTCAGGACCTCAGCTTGGTTTATATACCCTTTCCCTATTATGAAATTCTCTCTTAAAAATAATTAATATGTCTGGAGAAATAAATAAAATAAGTAATAAATCTGTAATAATAAGAAATAAATACATGTAGCATCAGCAATCTCTATAGTTATGCCATAAGGAATAACCTTACCATGACTAAAGAATACCACTTTTAATTTACTTTTAATAAAACTTGTATCTAGATTTCATATGTAGGAAATATAAAGCACTTTACAAAGTAGTATTGTAAATTATTAAGTTTATTTGTTTCAACGGTAGTGTCACGCGCCTCTCACTTCTCCCTTATTTGTTGTCACTTCTCCCTACTTGGGTCAGAGGGAGAAATCACTTCTCCCTGTCATCCTGAAGTGTGGTGACCCCTGATTTAATTGCTTGCCTTCGTTCAAATGTGACTTCCAAGTACACAGTACCAACGGTACTTTGATTAAAGTTGACAGTCTATCAGAATGTACATGTACAAAATGGCAAATGTTACCATTTTGGGCATTGTTTTTTATTTTTTATTTTCCCTTTTCTGAAAATGTTTGTGTTTTTTCTTGTAGAAGCATGGCAAACCAACCAGTGATGAAGAACTATCCTGGGGTAACAGGCCCTATAAGTTTGGATGAACCAAAACCAGGGGATTTGAAGCTTACTGCCAAGCTTGAAGAGACCATGAGGCCATATGGGGTTTTCGAAAGTGAAGATGAACTAGGTCACAGGTAACTGATATTACCATACCAAATGAATTGATTGAAGTTATGCTCTAACTTGTGTACTGATTTTTGTCATTGAATTTATTTTCTTAGAGCAAGTTACATGTAGGGCAATTTTAACAACATGGCTTAATTTCTAGATCTTAAATTTGAATCGTATAAAAAAAAGAGATGAAAAATCTTTTATTTGAGTTGTATTTTACATGTTCCATGAAGTTAATTGTGGATGATTGGAATGTATTATTTATTATACAAGTCTTAATACTACTGAAATGTTTCATTGCTAGAACACATAATCATGTTCAAAATATTATCATTATATACTGTGGATTCATTTATTTTCGTGGGTATCAATTTTTGTGGTTTGATGAAAAGGGATCAGTTCGTGTATTCTTAAATTTGTGGTTCTAAAGTCTACAGCACACAGATCAATGTCAAATTTCCTTTTCGTTGAGTATCAAATTTCGTCGGTCAAGGCTACCCACGAAACCGCGAAAATTGATACTCCACGAATAATAATGAAACCACAGTATGTATTTTATACTATTTTCAGAATGGAAGTTCTCCATAAAATCAACATGTTAGTCAAAGAATGGATTAAAGATGTCAGTCGACAAAAGGTAAAACTTTTAATGTCTAATGACCTGATAGATTAAACTTAGATGCCTTTGTCAATAGTCTGCATTCAATTTCAGTCCAAATACATTTTGTAACAATACATATTGTCCTAAAATTTAGTGACAGGTTCAGTAAGGATTGAAGAAAAAATTGTCTCTTCGCTAGCTGCAAAAAAATTGTCATTAACACTGATTTTCTGGATTGTGTTAAACAAGAAGTGTTAGAATTTAAGTGTACAAATATTAGTGATGAATTTTGTATATCATATTAAAAAATATATTTTTCAGAATAATATTCCAGAAGAAAAAATAGACTCTTTTGGAGGAAAAGTTTGTACATTTGGTTCATACAGACTTGGTGTACATACAAAAGGTATGTAAATATATGTTGGAGATATTAGTTCACCTTTACATACATGTATTCAAACCCATATGAAAAAAAAAATATAACAACAAAAATCCTGAGTCCAGAACAATAACTCAAAAATGCATCTGACACACATTTGTTCTATGAAAGACTCAATAGATGCTTCAGCGAAAAGTTTAAATGGGCCAAATGAAGTGGAATATGAATTTAAAATTTATTAAAAGGAAAGCTAAATTCAAAACAAAGACTTATGCCTGGGAGACCAAAAAGTCTTGGGGTTTTTATGATTTTGAAATTTTATATATAAATTTTGACTTTGATGTTTATCCTACACAAAAGGGTTGTCGCCAGAGCTGGCTGACTTTGGGGAGACTACAGATTTCACCAGCAGACCCAACCATCTAGGTGAAGCAAGACATTTTAACAAAGAAAAATTTTTTGGTATAAGTTATGTCCCTTAGTCATTTCATCAAACCTTTTGTCAGATTCTTGGACACACTTTTATGTTGTATCTAACTGATATCCACTAGTCAAATATTATAGAATTCAACATGTTCTTTACAGCTATTTAATAACTTTCTTTATATAATGCTTTCATTTTTAGGTGCTGATATAGATACATTATGTATTGCTCCAAGACATGTAGATAGGGCAGATTTCTTCTCCTCCTTTTATGAAAAGTTAAAAGAACAGCCAGAAGTTAAGGATCTTAGGGTAAGATAGTATGATATCAGATAAAGAGAGATGGGTTGCTTTCAATTATGCGGTTCATATCGGTTTATTGTCTCGCCTGCGACGAATAGTCGCGGAAGGTGAGACATAGGTATTACTTTCCGGCGGCAATGGCAGCGGCAGCGTAAACTTTTTTGTAAGACTTTTGTGGACGATGAATTGCTGGAAAAGTATAATAGTTAGGCATCTGATATTGGGTATACAGACAGTTCAAGTTATGGGCCACGCAACTGTCACCATGCTGTGTGACCCTGACCCCATTTTCACGCTCCAGTGACTCTGTGAACTTAGGTCTTTTTTCAGGCCGTAAACTTTTTTGTAAGACTTTTGTGGAACAATGAATTGCTAGAAAAGTATAATAGTAAGGCATCTGATATTAGGTATACAGACACTTTTAGTGTTTATATCAAGAAATGAAAGCTTAGGTCGTTGATTTTAGTGATGGTGCCGGCAGGCGAGACATACTTTTAGTGGCCACACTTGTTTTGTGTTGTCACAGGTTTGTCTTGTTTGCCTTTTGATGCAAACTGCTTGTGACGAATCAGGTAATGGAACAGGAATCTAAAGTTCAACTGGTGCGAACTGCATAATGGAAAGCGCCCCTGGACTAAGTGTACATGTCCCAAACTACATAAATCAGCAGCAATATAAAAATCCTGAGTGTAAAACAGGCATTTGTTGCAGCTTGCCTTCTATCATTTGACCCTAGATTAACGATTTAATGCATATGATTAAAAACCAATCCAAAAATTATCAAAGAAAGACTCCTTCTGGAGGTATAATTTAAAATGAAAAAAAATAGATTATAGAAACCAAATAAATGTTTCACTTACATGTATAGATAAAAAAAAATCTTTCGTTCAAATCTTTTTAGCTCACCTGGACCAAAGGTCCAGGTGAGCTATTGCCATCACTTGGCGTCCGTCGCCGTCGTCGTCGTCGTCGTCGTCGTCGTCGTCGTCCGTTAACAATTTTTCAAAAATCTTCTCCTCTGAAACTACTGAACAGAATTCAATGAAACTTGGTATGATTGATCCTTAGGGTGTGCTGCACCAAACTTGTGTTTGCATTTTTGATCTGTCAAAAAACATGGCCACTGCTACTAAAAATAGACCAGGGGGTCATACTACTGTTTTTGGCCTGTAAATAAAAAAGTATAAGAGATAGATGAAATCTGATGACACGCTACTGCTTCAGCATCAAAAGCTCTATTAAAGTCTCTATTGAGTCCAAGTCGTCAGATGACCCCTTATAGGAGTTACGGCCCTTTAAAGGTGAAAAATAGCATTTTTTCATCTTTTGGGCTTCTAAAATGAAAACTATTACAGATAGAGAGAAGCTGTTGCTTGCTTAAATGTTCAGCTCAATTAGCTCTACAAAAGTGTCCATAGGGTCGAAGTTGTCAGATGATCCCTTATAGGGGCTACAGCCCCTTAAAGGCGAAAAATAGTGTTTTTGGCCTGTAGAATGAAAACTATTGCAGATAGAGAAAAGCTGTTGCTTGCTTAAATGTTCAGCTCATTTAGTTCTACAAAAGTCTCCATAAGGTTGAAGTTGTCAGATGACCCTTTATAGGGGTTACAGCCCCTTAAAGGCGAAAAATAGTGTTTTTGACCTATAGAATGAAAACTATTGCAGATAGAGAAAAGCTGTTGCTTGCTTAAATGTTCAACTCATTTAGCTCTACAAAAGTCTTCATAGGGTTAAAGTTGTCAGATGACCCCTTATAGGGGTACAGCCCCTTTAAGGCGAAAAATAGTGTTTTTAGCCTGTAGAATGAAAACTATTGCAGTTAGAGAAAAGCTGTTGCTTGCTTAAATGTTCAACTCATTTAGCTCTACAAAAGTCTTCTTAGGGTCAAAGTTGTCAGATGACCCCTTATAGGGGTTACAGCCCCTTAAAGGCAAAAAATCGCGTTTTTGGCCTATAGAATGAAAACTATTGCAGATAGCAGGTTTTTTTCCAGGATTTTGAGGGCTTTAGTCACTTTAGCGGTCGACCAAAATGTGCAACCTAATAATCCATAACCATGTTTGCTTCTAGCAGTCTGGTTGAAGCAAAAATACCAATACTTGGAATTTCTATATGTGCAGGTTATAGCTATGTATATTATAATTTCAGTACCATGGACAGGACACAGATTACAACAGTTATTATCATGTTCAATAAAATATATCTAAACATTTGTTGAATTGATTTTTCCCCTTTCAATCATACTTAATGTACTGCAGATTCTTTGCCTTTAATATTTAAGGCATAACAAAATGATAACACCCCCACCACCCTTTTTTACAAATTAAGGGAAAATATGTATTGCTCATCAAGTTTAACATGCTCATAGAAAGCTATAAGCACACATAAAGTCTCTCTTTTTTCTCATTTGAAGAAGCAGTTTTGTTTTACCATTTTCATAATGGTAATGATAAGTGACTGGTGGTCCCTAAAAGGAGGAATATACAGACAACAAAACAGAACATCCTTCATGTCATATAAAGGAGCTCTACAAATTTAGTTTAGTGTTAAGGTGGCTCGAGGTTATTAAACAAAACAAAACAATTTCTTAACTCAAAATCATTGGAACCTCCGCTGAAATGGAGGTGCTCCTATCTAAGGAGGGAAATAAAAGGAAGAAGAAGGAGATCGTAAAAATGTAAACAAAGTTCTTTTCATCTGATCTCCTTTTAATGCATGAAAAAGGATGGTTTTGGATTACAGGATGTTCTTAATAATATAGTTTCATGAAGGTAAATCCTTTCATCTAGATTTACTTCTAAGTTTTTGTGATATTTACACAAGAATTATCATTTTGTCAACATGGTCAGAGCACGTGGGTTGACAAACAAATCAATATTTTTCAGCTGATATAAAAATAAACTTTCTCCTGATTGGTCAAGTATATTTCATTCATGATTGATTTCGAAATCAATCAGCGATGGTCAAGCACCTGTTATTATGATTCATTTAAACCATTGAATTAACAGTTAATTTACTGTAAAAACATATCCGGTGCAGACAGCTTGGGTCATAAATCAATAGGGCTTCATAGTAAAATCTGTTGTCAATTTGAATTACACGAAAATGACGAAAGATTTAACTGATTATCGTAAAAAAGGACGAAAATGTTCTACATTTTTGAAAATTAAAGTGGCGAAATTGGTTTGAAAAATTTTCGTCAAATAAAATATCTTTTCGCCAATGACGAAAGTGACGAGCGCTAGAAAAATCACTGCAGATAGAGAAAAGCTGTTGCTTGCTTAAATGCTTAGCTCAATAAGCTCTACAAAAGACTTTATAGGGTTGAAGTTGTCAGATGACCCCTTATAGGGGTTACAGTCCTTTAAAGGCAAAAATTGTGTTTTTGGCCTGTAGAATGAAAACTATTGCAGTTAGAGAAAAACTTTTGCTTGCTTAAATGTTCAACTCATTTAGCTCTACAAAAGTCTTCATAGGGTTAAAGTTGTCAGATGACCCCTTATAGGGGTTACAGCCCCTTAAAGGCGAAAAATAGTGTTTTTGGCATATAGAATGAAAACTATTGCAGATAGAGAAAAGCTGTTGCTTGCTTAAATGTTCAGCTCATTTAACTCTACAAAAATCTTCATAGGGTCGAAGTTGTCAGATAACTCCTTATAGGGGTTACAGCCCCTTAAAGACGAAAAATAGTGTATTTGGCCTATAGAATGAAAACTATGCTTAAATGTTCAACTCATTTAACTCTACAAAAGTCTTTATAGGGTTGAAGTTGTCAGATGACTCCTTACAGGGATTACAGCCCCTAAATTAACTTGTTTTCATGTTTTGGCTTATATAATGAAAACTATAGAAGAAAAAGAAATTTGCTTGCTTTAATGTTCAGTTCATTAAGCTCTCAACAAAGATCTCTATAGAGTCAGAGTTGTCAGACCGCCCTTAAGATAACATGTTTCACATTTTTGGCCTACAGAATGAAAATTATTGCTGAAAGAGAAAAAGCTGTTGCTTGCTTAAATGTTCAGCTTATTAAGCTTTACAAAGTTCTTCATACGGTTGACATCAAGACCAGGTGAGCGATTCAGGCTCCTGGGAGCCTCTTGTTAGATATTGTACTTGATACAACACTTCAAGTGGAAGCTTAAGTTAGTTTGATGTCTATTTGTTTCACTTACAGGCAATAGAAGAAGCCTATGTTCCTGTGATCAAAATGGAGTTTGATGGTATAGAGGTAAAAATATTTTTATGCCCCATCTATGAAAGAAGTGGGGCATATAGTGTTTGGGTCTGTTTGTCCGTCCCAAATGTTGTTAGATGGGGCATTCTTTCTTTTGGATATATTCTTGTTCTCCTATGCAGTAGCATAATAAACAAATTGATCGGTACTGGGGTTTTTATATTGAACATATAAACACTATTTATGTATGGTTTTACAATTATTGTGAATATGGTTAAACCACCCTGTATTTTCAATAAGAATCATTCAAGAGATTTTTTAAATGTGAGACACATTTTAATGGAGATGTTAAAAAAAATGGATGAAATGAAACATAATTTGTCTTGAACTCATACACATACATGCAAAAAGCTATTATTTTAAAATCCTAAGATGACTCTTATAGAACATGTGTATTCCAGCAAAACATATATCAATGGATGGGGTGAAGACATTACTCTTGGAATACCTTTTTGTGGGTGTTACTACATGAAAAATAAATAAATGGTGTTTGATTCTAGAAGAAAACATCTTTCTTCCCTCTTACATGTATATTTTCCAATGAAAAAGAAAACAGAACATTTTCAACAGATAATGTAAAGAATGTATAAAATGTTCATTTTGAATGTAAAAAGTTAAATGATTTTAACTATTGATATACATGTACTTGCCATCATCTTTATTTGTAATGAACCCGTTTAATTCATTTATTTATTTTTCTGTTTTCAGCTTGATATGTTGTTTGCTAGGTTAGCACTTCCACAAATTACAGATGACATTGACTTGCGGAGTGAAAATTTGTTAAAGAATTTAAATGAAAAATGTGTTCGAAGTTTGAATGGTAAGTGTTTTAAATGATGTTCATGGTTGATATGGGATAAATGTTTGCACTCTTTTTCAGAAAACTTGTCCTCTTTTTACAATAATTTCTATCCCACCAACATGTTCGGTCGGCAGTTAAGTGTCTGAAATTTGTAGAAGTAATGCACCTTTAAAAATAAAAATAAATTCCCAGACAGGCAGATTTTATTTTTGTTGAGTGAAAAACAAAAATGTACATGTAGTGATTACACTTAGCCTTTTTCAGTGTTAGAAATAAAGATTTGTAAAAGATTGCCCGGTGGACAAGTCAAAATGGAGATTTGTCATAAATATTACTTCATATTTTTTTTTTATTATTTTCACTTGTCCGTCAGGCAAGTCCTTAAAGACTTCAACTTGCCCCTCTCAATTTCAGATGTGAAGGGCAAGTGGGCAAGCACTTATATTTCTAACACTCACTAGATTTCAAATGTTAAAAATTACTTTTTAAATGGGACATACACCCAAAAAAAAATGTTTTCTTGTCATTCAAGAGAAATCTTTAACATTCTTTAAATATTTTTTTTCAGGTTGTAGAGTCACAGATGAAATACTACATCTAGTTCCCAATAAAGATTCCTTTAGAATGACATTACGTGCAATTAAACTATGGGCCAAAAGTATGTATTATCATGCATATTTTTATGTATTTATAATAACTTGTATTTCTAATTTAAAGAGTTCATATTATATTAAAGTTGATTGCTATGCTTAAATTTCTCTGCCAGGTCTTTTGAGATCAAAAGCTGATTTCTTACTAATTTCACAGAAGCAAAGGTGTACCAAAGGGGCAATCAAATATTGTTACTCCCAAAAGAAAAAGACAATTTCGGTAGACATAACATCATCACAACCAAACAAACAAAATACACACATAACAACTTAACTGCAATCAGCAGTGTGAACTTGAGTAGAAACGAGCATGAACTCAGGTGGTCTGGAAGAGTAAGCAGTTCATTGATATTTTAAAGTGATTGTTTTATACCATGTGTTTCTATCTAAATATTAACAAGTTTTGCTTCTTATACATCTATTTGGTCAATAAGCTAAATTATTGATAGAGAAAAATACTACAGAAATATTTGAATTTTCAGAAAGAGGAATATATTCCAATGTGTTAGGTTTCCTTGGTGGTGTTTCTTGGGCAATGTTAGTAGCCAGAGTCTGTCAGCTTTACCCTAATGCAGCACCTGCAACACTTATTCATAAATTCTTCATGGTCTATTCCACATGGTGAGTTAATGTGTAAAATAAAACTTTATAAATACTACGATTATGTTAATTTGGATTCATTAATATTTATGGGTACAATTTTTGTTGTTTGATAAAAATTGTGAAATACTTGGATTCTTATAACTGTGGTTTTGCAGTATACAGGTCAATGATAAATTTCCTTTTTCATGGGGTATCAAATTTGTGGATCAAGTCCACCCACAAAAAATGCAAATTGACACCCCATAAATAATAATCTGAATCCACAGTAAGATATTGAGTAAAGTTCTTATACCTTAGATCTTAAGGGTGTAAAGTCTGCAAAATATCAACACAATTAAATTACATATAAAGGTGACACAATGTTGATACAGATTTTTAGCACACACATTAGATATTTGTCAAATAGAAACAGGCAGATGCTCATTTCTTTTATGACAGATGTATAACCTGATGTGATAAAAATCCTTTTGACATTGCTTATGGTTGTGAAACCTGTATGTATTCCTGTGACATTTACAAATGTATAAAATAATGTATCTTCTACATGTATAGAAACATTCATATTTATAAAAGAGACCAATCATCTATGAAATCTAAATTGCAATGAAAAATTTTGATATATTTTTTGTAGTTTAATTCGTGGAAACAAATGAAACGGCTTGTAAAATGTATCCTTGTCTATTTCAAAGACTGCTTACTGCTTTTCAATTCAGACTTTAAATCCTACTTTGTCTATTGTTTAAAGGGAATGGCCACAACCTATCTTGCTTAAACAGTTATTAACAGAAAACAGACTTGGGTTTCCCGTTTGGGATCCAAGGGTAAGATATTAGATAACACTAATCTTATTTATATGATTTATAAAAGATCGAATATACACTTTTCAAACATTAAATTTACTCATTGTACAATGACCGTTTACTATGACTTTTCTAGACAATTCCTTATAGAAACAGAAATAAAGATGGATTATTATGTAGATAGGTAGGAAATATGAAGAATTATGAGTGAACAAAAAAAATTAATTTCCCTCCATTAAATAACTAAACACATAAGATATTTTAATTAAATAATTGTCACAATTATCAAATTGTCTATGATGTTGACAATCATTGTGCCTTAATTAAAATAATACATTAGAAAATTTTGGCAATAGAGCCATAATAAATTGTATTTACTGAAATGATTTTTATTTCAGATAAATCCATCAGATCGTTTCCATCTCATGCCTATCATCACGCCTGCATATCCACAACAGAACTCCACATTCAATGTAACATTATCAACACGGACCATCATGGTAGAAGAATTTATTTCAGGTCTGTATTTAAGCTGACAACTTAATTGCTTTGAAAACACAAGAAATTACATATTAAGGTTATAGGATATTAAATGACCTAACATGTATGTCAAATGTTAACTTCAGAATTTTGAAAGTTAAAGCATCAAGAAAATTTAAGAGTAAAAATTTTTATATGACTATTTTTTCTTTTTTGATAGTGATCACTAACATACCTATTTGTTTCTTTCAGGTTTAGAAACTGTAAACAAAATATATCATTGTAAAGAAAACTGGGAAAAGTTATTTGAGCCTAATAATTTCTTTCAAAAATATAAGTAAGTAAAAAAAAAATGAATATTAAATTAAAACATGCAATATGGTTTTCAATAGTAAGCATTACTGTGATTAATCAATGTTAACCAACATTAAACATTCTGTTTAGTATCAAGGTTTATGTTTTAATTTATCTCCCCTTATTAATGATATAGCTGTTACTTTAACTAGTAAAAAATGAACATTTTATACTCATTCTTTTAAGGTGTTTATTAATTATTTCAAATGCTTAAGGTAAACTTTTGTAATATAATAAAGTTCTGATAATTTATAAGCACAATTATTTTTACAGACATTATATTGTTGTGATGGCTAGTGCGGTTGAAGAAAAAAATTATTTGGATTGGTAAGTATAAACATAATTTTTATGCCTGCTACATTTAGTGGAAATATAATGTTTACTTACACCTTTAAAAGCATGAATTCTGGTTTGCTAATTATAATTACCATAGTATTTCCAGAATCTACAAAGTATCTTAGTGGTCATCAATTGACAGGTAAATTTGTTATGCTGTTTATCCATATTTATTTTTAAGGAGTAATTGTTTACCAACAGCATTTGAATCAAAATCATTGGACATTCATATCCTAAAATATGAAAAAGACTGCCTAATCCAGTATCAGGATTATTGACCGTGTGCAGTATAAAAAAAACCTCGTGTTTTAAACAATTATGAAGTTAGGCAATGGAAAATTTCAAAAAATATTTTAATGGTTAGATTTGAATTTTATTTTATTTATCATAAATGCTCTTGAAAGTTATGAACAATTTTTGTCATGGCTGGAGTTCAAACAAAGGTGATATACAATGTTTACCCTCTCATATGTAAATGCTCAAAAACTGTTAACTGTAATGCCATGTAATATGTAGTTGATTTTGTTTAGGAAAAAAAAATTAAGGTGGAAATCAAACTTTAAATATTTTATATATTGTAATAAAACTTTGTTGTTTTAGGCATGGTTACATAGAGTCAAGAATTAGGACATTAGTAGGCAGCTTAGAAAGGAATTTATTTATTAAGATAGCTCATGTTACACCAGAATCACTTGGACCATTGAATGAAAAGTAAGTAGTTGTTTGCTGTCTAAAAATTGTTAACCAATTATAGTGAACATAAATGTACAGATTTTTATACCTTTGTACATCATAAGCACAATATTTGATTTTGATGAAACTTTTTAACATGAAGGAATTACATCATATTGAGATGTGCATGTAGAAAATTCATCACTCTCAGATATTCAGGGGAGATAATTAAATAGATAAATATTTAATTGAATATAAAGTAGGGGTATCAGCTTGCCTGTAACTTTGTTGTGATTTTGATTATAATATATGGTTGAAATAATAAATTTTTGAACATGTACCAATAAAGTTTTGTTATGTGTGTATTAGTTTTGCAAGATAATTTAAAAGTCCAAGAGAATTCGTGAGAGAGAAAAAAATGTATAATTCATTTTCATATGAAAGAATGGAATAAATAAGAGAAAATTACTGTTGAATGATAAAAGAGATCTTTTTATTCATTTTCTCTATATTTCAGTGAGAATCAATTTGAATGTAAATGGTTTATTGGGTTATCATTCAACAAAGTAGAAAATCAAAATGTTGACCTCACTTACGATATACAGCAATTTACAAATCAAGGTATGGTTAACATTGTATACTTTCTTACATAGAAGCTAATGATAAGTGTAGGTGACACAACCTATAATATCAACATTGACAAATTAAAAAAAAGGATTATTGAATGGGTATCATTCTTATGAGACAATAAAATAAATAAACATATATTTCAAAACAATATGAATGAATTAGAGATAATATGTAATTTATTCAGATTTGTTTCACAAAAGTATTTGACTGTTTATTTATCTGTTCAAGTTATGGGTCAATTATTTCAGACTTCTTTGTGAATGACAGTGCTGATGTGTTCATCAACAAATCTCTTTTTAATATAATACCACTTAATCAAACATTGGTTGCACTATGCTTTACCATCTTAAAACGTTTCTTAATTTAACTCTTTTATTTTGTAATGCCCACACATTTCTGTGATTTACTACAGTTCAGATTAAGAGGGTTTGCTCCTCTATCTTATAATAAATAAAAATGGATGAAGTTGCATTTATTTTCAAGAATATGGACAAAAGATCAAAATAAGCAAGAAAAAAATGTAGGTCTGTGTGCTTGTTTTCATGCTATTAGCGCTTATAGTTTTGGCGGGAAAAAGGTTTTCTATAGAGTTTTCATTACTTTTGCATTGCCGCTGATTGGCAACTTGAAACCTTCTAAAATATGTGACAGAGTAAATAGAATTTTTTATAAAATTGTCAACTTCATATTTTGTGTACTTATTTTTGAAAAAGAAAAAGAAAATAGGGGGTTCTTGGGCAAAATAATTCAAGCATATTAGATGGATAAAACCAGAGGATCTCGAAAATCTGACAAGAATTCCAAAATATGAGATGCAAACTTCCTCAAGACTTTGTATATTCATTGAGAACATTCCATCTTAAAGATTGCAATTAAAACACCAGATTTTACAGCTTAGTATAAAAAAATTCTTATTTTTGACAGTGTACAGACATGCCATGCACATAAGATTGTTTAAAGAAGACATGAAAGTTGATATTAAGCATGTAAAACGGTAAGATCTAATCTGCCAACCCACTCCCTTTCAAAAT
Source organism: Arcuatula senhousia (assembly GCA_963971305.1). Classification (NCBI taxonomy): domain Eukaryota; kingdom Metazoa; phylum Mollusca; class Bivalvia; order Mytilida; family Mytilidae; genus Arcuatula; species Arcuatula senhousia. The sequence continues at coordinate 57,677,389 of OZ020304.1, forward strand.
TGAATGTGATATATCATAGGAATTAATTATTATAAAAGTTATCTTTTCCATTTTGACCAGATTTGCAATAAAGTCTTTCACCTATTGAAATAAAAAACAAACGAATTTGGAATAAGAAAAAATAGCTGCACTTTAATTAAATATCACAATTTTGTGACTAAAAACTTCAGTTATGCAAATTGATTACTTCTTCAAACATGTAGTTTGATCAATATAACATTTCTGGTATTAATTTCTTTCTATTCTTTGATAACATACTTTAGATTTTCCTGACAATAACAAGTCAAATCATGTGAATTGTGTTTGAAAATTATGGTTAATTCATGATTTCATTTGAAAGTTGAATTTTGTATTACAAACTTCTAATATTTTGGTTTGTAGGAAACAGTTAGATATGTTTGTGCCACAAGCTATACTTTTAAGAGGAAAACCAGCAGAATCGAAAAGAAAATCTGTAAGTTGTAATTAGGTGTAAACTTCATATTTAAACTGTCATAGTTTTAAATAAAAAAAAAGGCTTGCTGAAGGTATATTCAAACTGTTGAATTTCCATGAAAAAATGATGGGTAAGGTAGTCCAGCTTCAAAAAATGTTTATAAATCCAATCTGGATTTTATAATAGATAAAACATTCAGTATCTAAACAAAGTTAAAAATGATCAGATTTTAAGAAATACTAGTACATGTACATTTTGGGTTTTTTTCAGGAGGGTAAAGCCAGTGCTGGCGCTGGTGCCAAAGTCCCAGTCACACTGCCTCACAGTAAGTCAGACACAGATTTAATACGAACAGCTAGTCATGTGATCATCGATACATCTGATGGAGAGGGGAGTCGAGACACATCCGACACAGAGGTCAAGAAAAAAATCAATGGAGAGGTATTCATTCTAGATAAAAATAAAATTAATTTATGTATATATAATTGCTTGGATGTTTTGAAATTTAGAAGAAGAAAAATATGGCCAAGTCAATTTGAAAAAATTCCCAAAGAAGGTATTTGTAAACAGCATGAAAACTTGAGATTTTATTTAAGGTTCAATCACAAACATGTATTGCATTGATTCATTAACCATTGCTTTTCATAACCTTTATATGAAATATTCATTAATGTAAATTCATTTCTAACAATAATTTTTCAGTTATCACATCCTGTATCAGAGTCCCCTACCCTCTCAGACAGTGCAATGCAGAGCCCGTGTAGGAAAAGGGAGGGGTCACCAACAGGCTCAGAAAGTCCAGTGAAAAGGTCCAAATCAGAAGATGAGTCCCAGGTTGGTAATTCTATGGTAAGAAGCATTTACTTGTTTCTTTATCCATATCATATTTATATCTTGTGTAGTTAAACTTATTTTGATCATTGGTTTTAACTTGTATTAAGATTTTTAACATTTCTAAATTGTGTATTATAAACCCTTATTGAAAAGAAAGTATTGGTATTTTAGCTTTCATCTATGCTTTCATTAATCACATTGGAACTTTTGATGCAGTTAAATATTTTCTTATACCCGATGTGGAATAATGTGTATTGATTATAAAACTTTTTAAAAAAAGTTAATTTTCTACTTTTAGAACATGCTTGGATCGCCAATGGTTGTAGATTGTCAGTCTCAAAGTCCGAGTCGGAAGAGAGAAGCATCCCCTGTAAGACCTGACAGTTCTGTCAAACGTAACAAATCTGTAGATGAGGTTCACAATAATCAGGTCAGGCCGACCTCTTTTTTAGCTCACCTGACCCGAAGGGTCATGTGAGCTATTGTCATCGTTAAGCGTCCGTCGTCCGTCGTCCGTCCGTCGTCCGTCCGTCGTCCGTCCGTCCGTCCGTTAACTTTTCTTCAAAGATCTTCTTCTCTGAAACCACTGAAGGGATTGCATTGAAACTTGGTATACTTGATCTTTAGGATGTCCTCTACCAAGTTTGTGAATTATATACACGTTGACCAACCAACATGGCCGCCGTTGCTAAAAATAGAACAGGGGGGTCAGACTATTGTTTTTGGCTTATAACTCGAAAAGTATAAGAGATAAAGAAAATCCGAAGCAACCTTCCTTGTTCAGCATCAAAAGCTCTACAAATCTCTCCATTGAGTCGAAGTTGTGAAACTACTCCTTATAGGAGTTATTGCCCTTTAATCGTCAAAATTGACCATTTTTTCAGTTTTTGGACTATACCTTGAAAACTGTTAGAGCTAGAGGAAAAGTTAGCATTGCAGAATTGTTAAGCTCATTGAGATCTACGAAAATGATTTCAGGGTCAAAATTGTGAGATCAACCGTTTAAGAGTTATTCCCCTTTAACTGTTTTTTTCCATTAATTTACACTGATTTTCAAAAATCTTCTTCTCTGAAACCACTGAAGGGATTGCATTGATACTTGGTATACTTGATCTTTAGGATGTCCTCTACCAAGTTTGTGAATTATATACACGTTGACCAACCAACATGGCTGCCGTTGCTAAAAATAGAACAGGGGGGGTCAGACCATTGTTTTTGGCTTATAACTTGAAAAGTATAAGAGATAGAGAAAATCCGAAGCAACCTTCCTTGTTCAGCATCAAAAGCTCTACAAATCTCGCCATTGAGTCAAAATTGTGAAACAACTCCTTATAGGAGTAATTGCCCTTTAATCGTCAAAATTGACCATTTTTGCAGTTTTTGACAATATCTTGAAAACCGTAAAAGCTAGAGGAAAAGTTAGCATTCCAGAATTGTTAAGCTCATTCAGATCTACAAAAATGATTCGGGGTCAAAATTGTCAGATCAGCCATTTAAGAGTTATTCCCCTTTAACTGTTTTTTTCCATTGATTTTAACTTCTTCTCTGAAACCACTGAAGGGATTGCATTGAAACTTGGTACACTTGATCTTTAGGATGTCCTCTACCAAGTTTGTGAATTATATACATGTCGACCAACCAACAAGGCTGCCATTGCTATGGTCCTTATAAGAGTTATTGCCCTTTAACTGTTTTTTTTTCTATTTATTTAAACTGATTTCAAAAAATCTTCTCTGAAACTACTGAAAGGATTGTTTTGCAACTTTGTATTCTTGAAAGGTTTTGTAATTAATTCAAAATTTGGCGTAAGAGATCAGGTGAGCGATTCAGGCTCCTGGGAGCCTCTAGTTTAGTGTATTATATAGTTACTCATAATAATATCACTAGAAGCTACTGTCTATATGAGTTAAGATTGAGAGAAGCTATCAATAACAAATATTGGATTTAAAATTCAATGAGAATTACATTGGTATTGAAATGACATTCTCTTTTTGGAGAGTGTTTGATTATTTCTATCAATCTTGCTTTATATAGACAGAAGATTCCAAAACAATGGCACTGCATGGGAAATGGTGTAAGTGTTGATCTAACTTAAAAATAACTTTTTTTAACGGTTTAATTTGGCTTTCAATTCAATTATTTAGATCCCAATTTTTCATTTTTTATTCTTTAGATTCCAATTCATTTAAAAAAATATTTTAAAATGGTTGTTGGTAATAAAAACTTGAAATGAGTAACTATAAGCTAAAACTAGATAATCCTTGGCCTTTACCCTGTTTGTATTGTTCTACTACAGAGGGATTTTTTTTCTGTCCTGGCACCCTTGTCTGGGCTTTTAATAACTATCTATTTATTGTGTTATTTGTGCATTTACAAGTGTGGCTTATAGGGGTCACTATCTAATGTCCAGTTAGTTTTCCATTGTGGTATTGTTAAATTGCTCAGCAATGTTATGCAGCAGTTTAATTGGTCTTAAAAAGATGAAGAAAAGAATAGATCATGGACATGATGTTCAGGGGTTAAAAAATTTTCTAATACCTTACTAGCCAAGGGCTTATCAGCACTAGAAAACCACTAGCCCGACAGAAGGATCAACTAGCCCAAGGAAAATCTGACACTAGCCAAAGTATGATGCAAAGCTCAATCTATACATGTAGATTTGGTACATGTATTTATGTTATTAATTCTTTTTCTTTTATTTTATAAAAATGCATCAGATGCATTTATGTTGCTTTTAAAGTTAAAGAAAAGCAGGTAAATTCAAACAGGAACATTAAACTTGTTTTAAAATGTTTCTGATTCAAGAAAGTAGGTAGCAGAATAACACAGATTGCAACAAGCTTCAGTTAGCTCGATGTCAGTGTGGCAGGGAATCTAGGGGGCACTCAGGGCCCCAGAGACTCTGGACATAAAAATTGCAAAAAAATCCATCATCCTGGGGTTCTCTTGTACCTTCTTCACACCTTGGCACTTTCTTGTATCATAGAACACTTTCATAACAGTTTTTATGGCGTTTCAGTCCCCTATCATAATTTTCCCCTTAAAATAAATGTGGCCGTCGATCTTTTTCATTAAACTTTCAGACTGATTTTAAAATAAATTCAGGAGACTTTGACCTTTTTAAGAGTAAAACTACCTTAATTTAAGTTTGGAAAGGTGATTGTAATTGTCTATCATAATTTTCCTCCCAAGGAAATAACCCAATGTGAAATCGAAAGTACGGGATATTGCACTTAAATCAATTGTACCACCCCCCAGTACCAGATAATGATGATGACATAGATTAAATCAATTGTCTTATCCCCCCCTACCAGGCAATGACGATAAATTGCGAGACATGAATGATTTGGGTGATTAACTCAATAGTGTTATCCCCCAGTACCCGTTAATGGCGTTAATAATTGATCTAGGTTTTTCATAGTTTTATTTATAGCGCAAATTAAGTCAACCATAATTTTTAACTAGCCCGTCGGGCGTAGGTGGTTGTAAACTTTGGTAGCCCGAATATGATTTTAACTAGCCCCGGGCGTCGGGCTAGTGGATTTTTTAACCCCTGATGTTGAATTGAAGAAACTTTTTCCATATCTCCTATGAAAAATTAAACTAACAGTGATATCTTGTAATAATTTTGATACTTAATTCAATGTCCATTGATTCCTTCATTAAATCTTTCTCTTTTCTACATGAAATAAAACAGGAAACATAAGTCTTTATTTGATTTGATGAAATGTTACATTTTTATGCCCCTTTGACAACTTGTCAGGGTTCTAAGTTTTACTTGTGTCCGTCTGTCCATAGGTCTATCAAGCTTTACTCATAAACTACATGAGAAAGATTTGAAAGGAGTAGAGCCACGAAGCCCCCAAAATGGCCCAAAAATTCAATTTTGATATATCTGCTGGTAGTTGCTGCATTAATGTTCATTAGTTTTTATATTTCATGAATTGCAATTTTTTTTCATTCAATCAATTATCAATAAGTAGAGCAGTGAGGTCAAAATTATACTATTTTGGGAAAAATATCAATTTGTGACAGTTTTCCTTGATTTTCATGTATAAATCGATGAATATGAAATGGGCCACAACTGTCGACCAAAATTATTTTTTGATAGAAATGTGTATTATGATATTATAAATTAATTGTACAAAAATTACGATGGTCGAGGAATGTGGCCTATACTAATTTTGACGAAATATGCAGAGAAACCAGTGAAAATGTGTGAAAAATTAGGAATTTTCAAATTTATGGCCTTTTTAAAGTCTAAAGGCTTAACCTGTGATGTAAATATTTTTCTAAATCTTAGAGATATGAAAAGTTTGTTCAAACCTTAACATATTTTAGATAAATTTTTGACAAGTTATAGTACATGTAGTTGAAAAAATAGTGAATATCTGGGCCAATTTAGGGCCTTCATGGCTCTACTCCTTTGCCAGGTTAATTTTTATCTCAAATTGAATGTATCATTCAAATTTCTTTCTGTAAGTGGTTAGGGGAGGAGGGGATTCTATGTGAATGAAAAATTTCCATTGCTCTCTGATTTCATTCAGGGGAGGTAATTGGACTTAGACTTTTTTTATACAGTATTTAATTGGAGACCTCGTAAGCGCAGCTCCTCCTAAACGTGCTATGAATTTTGATGAAAATTAATATGAAGGAAATACAATATATGTAGATGTGCATGAAGAATTTCCATCGCTCTCGGATATCATTCAGGGGAGATAATGGGACTTATGACTTTTTAAATATAGTATTCAACTACTCCTCCTAAACAGCTTGAAAGATTTTGATGAAACTTTACATGAAGGAAGTACAGCACATGTTTATGTGCATGAAAATGTTCATTGCTCTCAGATATCATTGAGGGGAGATTATTGGACTTGAGGTATTTTTGGCAGTATAGAGTCCAATATGAAGGGGGGTATCCTTTTGTGAGCTCGCTCACAGTATTACATGTTTGCATACCTTCTTATCTATAATCTGTTAATTTTATTGAACGTTGATAATTTGTTTTAAATCATATACAATGTGTTGAGATATGGCCCAGTTACAACTTTTTTGTCAGTCATATTTTACAAATAGTTAGGAAGGGGACCTTGGTGACTGTATTCTACATTGTGTAGGTTGTTGGTACATGTATTACCCCTTACAATCACTCACTAATCTCTCTGGTGAGAATTTTATACCGGTGTTATACTGGTTCCCTTTTAACCCTATGTTTTAATAGAAACATTTGTTACCTGCTGTCCGCTCTCAGGTTTTATCTGGTAACCAGCTGCATGTACCTCTTTTGATGCAATTACAAAATGTATGTGCACCTTTAACCCAAACAGGCAGTTGTGGTGCAAAATAATGTCATATAGATGTAAACAAAGTAAATATGAATAGCAAACCGATACTTTAATTGTATTGTGATATTTGCTTAGTCTGTTAATAAATTATAATAAGTATTAATTTATAGAATTTTCATTCCTAATTTTAATTTGTAGTTTTATCTATTTTTAGACACCCAATGAAATAGGATCTCCAATGCACATAGACAGTGGTGACAGTGTAGACAATGTTAAAAATGTTGAGGTAGGTTTTGAACTTCTTAAAGAACAACATGTGCATTTTGTTTGCTTAGATTTTGATTTGTAGTTTTGTGCAATGAATGTTTATTTCATTATTTTCATCATTTTCAGTTTCATTTGAAAAGAATTCAGATTTAAGATTTAATTTTTGTCCACTGAAAAAACATGGAGGTTTAAATAACAATACATTTCATACCAGCAACGAAATCCTACTAAATTTTGTGAAATGCTGCATCTTGTGTCATCATTAACCTTGACTGTTATTGCTATTAAACAAAAAATGCAGTCTGGGCCTAAATTATTTGTTTATTCATGATTTTACTGTATATCAGATTTTTTTTCTTCATTATAAGATAATTCCTAATTTCACCAAATAGTAAACCAAAAATCATACATGTACGGAACACATGTAAATATTGTATTGTTATACATTTCATAAGCTTGTTTACATGACAGGATAAGAATTCACCAATGCAAATAGAAGATAAATTTCCCAATGTTAAGCCTTTCTTACAAAGAAGGATGGTTGTGAGTGAATATGTTATTCCAATGCACACAGTTGAATTGGGGTTCCCCATGTTGACAAGCATGTCTCCTTTAGATAAATCTATTTCTGATATTCCATAACATGCATGCCTTTTTAATTTAAAAATTACAAGGAGGAATATAATAATATTAATTTTTTATCTCAGAAATGCAATATTTCAAATGATATCCATCTAAGTCACAAATTAATCATATTTTTATGCCTGTCGGGGGGGCATTAAGTTTTACTCATGTCCGTCCGTCCGTACGAAATTTCCGTCAAGCTTTTCTCAGGAACCGTAAATGAGAATGATTTGAAACTTAATAGGATTGTTCAATATGACAAACTGTACGTCCTAAGCAATTTGCAGACCTATCGGACATCTACTTCCTGTTTGGGACTTAGGCGAATGTGAAAATATGTGACCATGACTATGAAAATTTTTGTCAAGCTTTTCTCAGAATCCGTACACAATAATGATTTGAAACTTGGTAGGATGGTTAAGTATGACAAACTATACGTCTTAAGCAATTTTCAGACCTAACGGACATCTACTTCCTGTTTGGACTTAGCTAGGCTGATGTGAAAATGTGTGAACATGACTTAAAAAAATTTCGTCAAGCTTTTCACAGGAACCGTACATGAGAATGATTTGAAACTTGGTAGGATGGTTCAGTATGACTAACTATACGTCCTAACCAATTTTGAGACCTGTCGGACATCTACTTCCTGTTTGGGACATAGGCCAACTTTGAAGTATGTGAACATGATATGAAAATTTCCCTCAAGCTTTTTTCAGGAACCTTACATGAGAATGATTTGAAACTTGGTAGGATGGTTCAGTATGACAAACTATATGTCCTAACCAATTTTGAGACCTGTCAGACATCTACTTCCTGTTTGGGACTTTTAACATGATATGAAAATTTCCGTCAAGCTTTTCTCAGGAACTGTACACCAGAATGTTTTGAAAACTGGTAGGATGGATCAGTATGACAAACTGTATGTCCTGTGCTTTTTTCAGACCTGTCCGACATCTACTTCCTGTTTGGGACTTAGGCCAATGTGAAAATATGTGAACATGATATGAAAATTTCCGTCAAGCTTTTTTCAGGAACTGTATACCAGAATCTTTTGAAACTTGGTAGGATGGATCAGTATGATAAACTGTATGTTCTAAGCGATAATCAGACCTGTCAGAAATCTACTTCCTGTTTGGGGCCAGCGAGGCATCCGTGTCCCATGGACACATTCTTTCTTTATTTCAGTTTAATCTTATTTGGATGAATTTAACTTAACCATATAATTTTGGTTATACACATCTTATTTCTTTCAGCATTTGGATTAATTGCATGTTCCCTGTTTTCCCTTGTTGGTTTACTTTTGAAATTATTTAAATTGACTGTATAACTAACTCAAGCATTTAAGCAATCAGGCCCTTACATTGAGATCGTGGGCCATATAGTTTACACTTTGTCCATCTGTTCATCCACATTCTATGCCATTCTTCAAATCTATAAGGTTACGAATCTGAAATTTAACAGTGAATTAGTACCATTTTAGGATGAGCATGTAAATATATTTTGGAAAATCTTTTTTTTAAAGACCTTTCGTTTGCAGACTGGGAATTTCCTATTCTGTTATCACTGTTTTTTATGTTTCTCAGATACAAAAAAAAACTTGATCATTTATAAGGTGTTTAAATATGTTATATTGTGCTGATATGTTTCTTTCATTCGTTTAATAACATATCAAGAGAAAATAATTTAAAGCTGTTAAATAAGTTGAACCCATTTATATTAAGAAAATGTTAGGACCATTGCAATTGTCAATCAACGTGTCTTTTTCTCGACACTCAGTTGTTAATTTGTTGTAAGAAAGTTTTCATTTGGAATAAATGTTGGGTTTTTTTTATTTGTCCCAGGTACTAGTTAGACCAATATTTTAACATCCAAATCTCTTTTTACAGCATGTGAAGCGACTGCCAAGTGCAGAAGTACCAGATCTGATGAGTCCAAATTCAACACATTCAGCACCCATTAATGTGCCTAGAAACAATATCAAACTGAGGCTCAAATGATTTTCTAAAGAAATCTATTGGAAAGGTTATAAAATAGGACAAGCAGGCAGTTTCTGGTTCACTTGCAAACATTATTGAACATGGAGTGGCCTTGTATTGATGTTGCAAACTTTGATCCAGTACGGATACATCTTACAGAGTCAGTGAAAATTTAATCCACCAAAGGAAAAATATATTTGAGCCGTGAGGTTAAAATGCTAATGAGTAAATAGAAAGAAGATGAGATGAAGTATTAGACAAATGTCAAATGTAAAACTAATAAACTATTTTATATTTTCATAATGGTGTCTAGTGTTTGAAATGTTAATAAATATTATTATCTGAGGTTGAACAAATATTCTTTTCAACTGCAGTTAGCTATTTTTATCCTTTAGTTGCAAACATAAAATGAATGTAATCTTAAAGAAAAAATATATTCTGTGTTTGTAAGTTACATGTATATGTATGGTAATAAAATTAAAAACGAAAGAATATGGAATATGTATGGTAAGTTTTTAAAGGAACAAACATGCAAATATACATGTATTATGTATATCTAAACTCATGTAAATTTTGAAAAGATAATACAAGTATAAGATTGTAGCAACCTTTTGAAGGTTTTATGGTTATGAGATCAATATATTTATGGTATGTTATATGCAATTATTAAGATCTAGAATTTATTTGAATTTTAAGTACTTATGCTTTATACATATAGATTTAGAAACCATCAATAGCCATTTTTCAAAAATGTGGATTTTAATGAAATATATAGAGGGAAAATTTTGGGACTCACTAGTAGCATGGTGCTGTAAGAAGAAAAAGGGAAGAAAATCGTGTTTGAATTGATCTCTATAAAACAGTATTTTGACATTTTGTTGTCTTCATTTCTTAAACTCTAAAACAGTAAAATAAAATTCTCAGAAAATCCCAATAATAGGCAAGGCAGTACTTTTTGATGTTTTACCTACTTGAAAAAGAAAAAAACATTGAGTAAAGGACATAAATTAATATTTTTCATCAAAACTCAGTGTCAGGGTATTAAACTGTTTTAAATTTTTAAATATTTCTGCTTTATGTCTGTACTAATTTGAAAAATATAAAGTTGTATTGCCTAACACCAGGTTGCCAGGAACAACCTGTTATTTCAGTTATGTCAGTGTCTTTTACTCAACATGCCTATGTAAACTTTGCATGGTAGTCAGTATTTTAGTTGAGGGACCGTTGTCTAATGCACATTGTTTTTGTTGTTCAATACTAACTATTCAAATCATTAAAAATTGCACAAAAGTCTCAAGTATAAAGATATTTTGAGAGAGGTCATTTACTCTTTACAAACAACAGTTTTGTTTCCAGTTTCCATTTTGAATGTCATCAAAACATCAAACATTTCAACTTACAAAAAATTCAGGGACAGAAGAAATTATTTGGGTAACTATGGATGAATTGTTGAAATTAAAATGTATTAATATGCTTACTTGTACTGAATATGTAAGTCATTAAAATATAGATTTAAAAATCTATTGAACATTTACTGAATTATTTGAGTTTAAAAGTATGTATATATGTTTTCAGATACTATGTAAAATTTTACACTAAAGAAATAAAAGAAGTTGAGTGTATAAAATAATAATTTTCTTTAAATGAGTGATAAAAGTGAATCTTTTTATGCTCTTCATATTAATAAAACATGGTTCTAGAAATGAGTTACTAAAGGTAGGCATTTGGTAAAATATTACCATATAAAGTGACAAATACATGTAGTGTATATTTTAATATTTGTTGCCCACATTGTAATTTGAATGCAAATATATTGCTTACTAGTGTACATATGTTTTACATACTTTTCTAATTATTTTTGTTTTATTTTAACAAAGTTTACATGTAGTGCTGACCAAATATTGTAAATATTCCTTATTATACAAGTATTTAATGTTTTAGGTTATAAGTTGTCAAGTATGTCTTTTGTGATAGAATTATAACAATTCGTTCATTCAAAAAAGACTTTGTAAGAATCTAAGAATGTCAAACATTTCAACTTCTTAAAAAGTCAGGGAAAGAATAAATGCAGATGAGCAAATTAACATGATACTTGTAATTGCTTTATTGAATCAATGAGTCATTATGATGTTTTCATCCATACTAATACTAGTTTGCTTTAATTTTGATTCTGCATAAATACAAGTAATTCATAGAATTTGTTTAATATCCATGAAGGAGCATCACAGAAAGAATGAATATATTGAATTTTGAATTTGTTAGTCACATTTAGTTCACAGAGTAATATGAAGTTTCATTCTTAATTCTTTCTTATTAATGTTTTTGTGTGTGAAGTAAGTGACAAATGTAATGCTTATCTGGCAGAAGGTTCTTAAATACACCCACAAAAATTCTTAGCTGTTGGCTTCGATCATATTACATTAGCAACCTGTGCAAGGTAATTAATATTTTATTCACAGCTTTAAGTTGGTTTTCTCTATTTAAATGGTCATTCCCACTTTGGATCCATTACCTGTAGAATATGCACTGCTTTTGTTCATTTCTATAACAACCATTTATTTTAGGGTATTTTAAATGTGTGTTTTTGGTAATGTGGCTGCATTATATTTTCATGACAGATTTCTCCATTAATAGGTAGTCACACTGACCATATTGGCCACTAACTATTTTCATTCATATTTTTTAACATGTATTTCAAAGTAGACATGTACCTGTATATCTAAATGCCTTTCTTTTCATTTATTTTTGTACATACATAATATTGTTTGATTATTGTTAGATGTGAGGGAGAAATCTTTTTATTTACATTGTTTATATCATATCTATATGTACATATGGATGTAACTAATGAGAGAGATATTATATGGTATGTTACGTTTGGAAGTGAATGAGAGAGATATGTTTTTTTCCATGTTAGAAAGCAATTGTATGAATTGTGTGAAAATCAAACAAAAAAGGATAAAAAATTTAGAAAAATAATAAAAAATATGATAAAATACTTGTTGTCTTTCTTGAAGGATGCAAACAATGTTTATATTGGTTTATACAATAAATATATAAAGAAAATATGAGTAGGTTTGTCAGAGATTTTGTTATATTGAACGTTACTTGATTTGAACCTATACTCCATTGATTTCTGCCCAAGTGACAGGTGTGTTGAAACAAGCAAGAACTGATTTACCTAATGGAGAATTCCAGTTCACTCTTATTCTGACAGGAGTTCCTGTTTGCTGATTGCAGAACAGTTTTGTTATGTTGTTAGCTTATGTTTGTACTCCTATCTTCAACATTATTATACCCTTGCTTTGAAGAAGAGGGGGGTATACTGGTTTACCTCTGTCCCTCCTTCCGTCTGTCAGCAACATAACTTTCGTAACATTTTTCTCAGCAACTACATACCACAGTGTCTTGAAATTTGGTACATGGCTTCAGTATGAGGAGCTTTATCGCGAGTATCGAAATAAGGTCTGTTAGTTATCTGCTTCCTGTTTACCGACATAGTAAATTTTCAACATTATTAGTTAATTGTTGAAAATTTTGGTAATTTTCGTAACAGTTTTCACCACCACTATTCTTCACAGGGACTTGATATTTGGTATAGGAGTTCAGTATTAGGTCCTTTATTGCGAATATTAATATTAGGTCTGTCAGATATCTACTTCCTGTTTATCGACATAGTTAATTTTTGGGGTAGTGGGGGTATACTGAGTGAGCAGTAGCTCACAGATTCCTTGTTTATTCTTGGTCAGAAGGGGTCTTTCTATGACATTTTAGATTGGTATTGAATCATGTGTACTATATTAAGCTCACCTGGCCAAAGGCCATGTGAGCTTATGCCATCACTTGGCGTCCGTCGTCGTCGTCTGTAAACAATTTTTCAAACGTTAACTTGTCCAACACCATAAGTCCAATTGCAACCAAACTTGGTACAGTTGTTTAGTGGCATTATGTGTACAAAACTATCGTTGGGATTTTTGATTCGTAAAAAAACATGGCTGCCATGGCTAAAAATAGAACATAGGGGTCAAATTACAGTTTTTTGCAAATAACTCAAAAACGGTAACAGATATCAAAATTCTGGCATGGATAAAAGTGATCAGCACCTCAAGATCTACCTGCCCAGAAATTTTCAAGAAGATCCAACAACCGATGTAGGAGTTACCGGTATTGCCCTTTTTCTGGATTTTTTCAAAATTTTGCACTTATTTAGCCCTATATCTTGAACACTATACAAGATATTTCAAAAATTCAAACTGCATATAATTAAGCATGTCAAGATCTACATTTCATGTTATTAGGTCAAAGCTGTAGGACCATTCCTTTTAGGAGTTATTGCCCTTAAAACATCAAAATTTACCACTTTTCATTACTTTTCCCCTGAATTTCAGAGATTAACTTGTCTGACACCATAAGACCAACTGCATTTAAACTTGGCACACTTGTTTAATAGCATATATTCTACAATTGTATCGTTCGGAATATTAATTCGTCAGAAAACATGGCCGCTATGTCTAAAAATAGAATATAGGGGTAAATTGTAGTTTTTTGTTAATAACTCAAAAATGGTTACAGATATCAAAATTGTGCAAGAATCAAAAGTGATCAGCATATTAAGATCTACCTGTCCTGAAATTTTGAAAAAGATCTGACTACTGATTTAGGAGTTATTGCCCTTTTTTGTAATTTTTTCAAAATTTTGCACTGATTTAGCCCTATATCTTAAAAACTATACAAGATATTTCAAAAAATTTAATTGCATATGGTTAAGCACAATAATATTGTAACGACCCGCCAAGGTACGTTACGACAGAACTTGGTTGACTGGATGTATAGATGAAGTCTTAGACTCAATGACTTATATGAGACTCTGGAGTCGTGCTAGACTCGAGACTCAAGAGACCCTTTACGTGACTTCATTCAAATGGCTTTTAAAGACAATAATTCTTAAAAACTAATGATTTATTAGATGAAATAATTTAAACAATAAACAATTTAATTTACAAATATTAAACGTCAAATATGTAGAAGTAAGAAAGTATTTACAACTATTAAAGAGAGTAGTATTATTTTGATACAATTGCCAAACAATAAAATGATAGAAACGCCGTGCCGTTTAGGTATTTGAATGAGATTGACTGAGTCAGCAGATTGATATAGTTAAGTCTTCTGAAAGACCTAAAGAATACTGTATTTGAGTTTACTTTGTATACTCAGAGTTCGCAGAGACTTTGAAATTAAAGTGAGTCCTCACAAGGCTCCTTGACTCTCTTTTAACGGAGTTCTTTAAAAGTCTCCTTGAGTCTTTTAACGGAGTTCTTTAAAAGTCTCCTTGAGTCGTCTTGTGAGTCTCTTTTAACGGAGTTCTTTAAAAGTCTCCTTGAGTCGTCTTCAGATACAGTCTTTTTAAAGACTTTGATACTGGAGTCCTTTTAGGTTCCATCTGGAGAAGATTTATATTTAACGACCATTTCAGGTCGGAGTTGGCCTAGGGCCACAACTGAAGAAACCCGTCATCCTCGCCGCTATTTATACCACGACGTCATTTCTGATTGGTCAATTAAAAATCTCATTCACGGCAGTGTTTACAAATGGCGTTGGATTTGCACTTTGTGTTTCTTTGATACCCGAAAATCGTTATTTACAACAAAATAAATGCTTCTACCATTAAAGTGATAATTCTAACATAACACACCTGTCTTGAATAATATTATAACAAAGTGATAGGATTTTGCATTCATTATAAATGCAATAAAAGGTAAGATGAAGCGTGACTCACTGTGAAAATATGAGCGTAAAAATGACGTTTTCTGTTCCTTCATTGTTGTGCAAGTTATTCAAATATCTTAAACCTTTTACATAGATAGAAATGCATAACACAAGTTACATTTTAAGACTAGATTGATCTAAATAGGTGAAATATTGTTAAAATGATACATAATGTATGGTACATGAAAAACATATATTGAAAACGTAAGCAAAACGTAAGTGAGTCGTACGTTGTATTTGTAAACAGATCTAAAACATGATTATACTCTTATAAATTAATAACCAGTTGACAAATAAATAATAAGTTAAACAACTATTCTGTAATAACTCGAAAAAGTATTAAAACTTTAAGGTAATATGCCATTTTTCTGAAATACGGAAAATGAAAGTAAAATCTAAATATAGAATGACGTCAAATGTAAACAACAGGTTTTGACGTTGAAAAAGACAAGTAAAACATGAAACTTGTGAACACTGAAAGTCAAAATCGTTACATTGCCCCCACCTTTAAAAATTTTGTTCGTCCTCGAACAAGCAATACTTATGAATTGGTAAAATTATAACATGTACAACTCTTAAGAACAATTAAGTCTACAAAAAAAAAATTCTTAATGTTAAGAACTGAAGGTAAATAAACCACAATATTAAACTTTTAAATACAAAATGTATACATTTTGGTCAATCATAAAATCAAGTCACACATAAAACATTAAAACACTTAAACATTAACATAAATTGTCCATATAAACAGTTCATTTTATCTTCAAGAAAGCCTTCTTCGCATTTGTCTGTATTTGTCACCATTAAAAGTCTCTAGTTGCCGCGTACATCTTTCTGTAGATCAGGGCGAATGTAAGTGCATGTATCGACTTTCACCTACAACACAGTGAAAGTTACACGTTTTCCATTTATAAGCCTTTCACCTACAGCACAGTGAAAGAAAATGTTTAATACGACTTTCACCTACAGCACAGTGTAAGCCATATATAAGTTAGTGCTCTTTTGCTTCTCATGGACATCAATCAATACTTCAAACAGGTTGATCAGGCCTGGGGGAAGTTAACCAATAAAGTCCTTGCTCATCTCATATTCAAGTTCAATTTACTGACATTTTTATAAGTTTCTATTTCAGAACTGGACATGAACTATGTTGTAAACAGTATATCACAGACTGCACAGCATACGCTGATAACATTGGAGAAATCATTTTGCATGTTTTGCTGGACTCGTTTCTTTATATGCCACATTGTTTGCCAGCCAATAAAGATATTTGAACATTCACTTCTTATTTCTTGCATCTATCATGTCTATAAATTCATGTATTGATTTTAATACACTACTAGAAAAAACTGTTTCGGCAATAAAGATTTTAAAATGCATATGAACAATATATGATCCTTGACAAACTCCATGTCTCTTTTTGAAAGAATAGCAATGCTATTTTCTTGATTTGAAGTATAAGTGGCATGTTTTCTGTTTGTGGCCACTTTTTCTGCAAAATAGACATACTTTATCTTTGTTTTTGATATTTACTGAAGGTTTGCACCTTCTAATAAGATCTTCATTCTTTTCAGGATTTAAAATTTCTGATTCACTTTTCACTTGTAATTCTTCTGGTTTACCAGAAGCAACCTTAAATGCTTCAAAATATGATTCATATTTCAGGCAAATTTGTAAACATTCTTCGAGAGTTGAAGGGTTATGTCTAAGAGCTTCCCATTTTAATTGAAATTGATCAAGTGAATTAATAAAACAATCCTTCTCTAACTCTCGCCTTAATGTAGGTGGGCAAGATGGAAAAGCTTTCCTAGTGACACGCTTAACGTCCTGTGCTAGTTCTTGTAATGTCTGATTATTTTGTCTATTCATATTTCGCCATTGTAACCTGTGAACCATTTCTAAGCCACTCGGGTCATATCTCTCTGTTAAAGCAGAAACTATATCTGTGTATGATGTACGTTGCTCTAGTGACAAATTTGACAGAACCATTAAAGCTGACCCGCGTAAGCTAGTAGCCAAATGAAAAGCTTTCAGTTCTGGAGTCCAACCATTAAATTTTGATAAAATATCAAAATAAGTGATGTAGTCTTCCCAATTAGTGGTACCATCAAATATTTCAATCTTTTCGCAAAAAGATCTACTAGATATCTCTGTATTTACATCATTCCGGAAATGATCAACATTTTGCGTACCCATGACATCAGGCGGTGCCAATGCATTCCTGCACCCAACTGAGCCATCCTTTACATTATTTAACCCTAGATCAGGCGGTACCAAGCTGCACTTGAACCCAACAGATCTAGAACCCTTGTCATTTGTAATGAGATCAGGCGGCACTAAGTTACCGGTATACTCAAGCCCAACAGTCTCATTTACCCCTGTAGTTTCAGGCGATACCGAGCTAAACTCGAACCCAACTGAATAACTACTATTTGAACCAGCATATAAAAATTGTGTCCTGGCACCATCACACTTGCCGTGTTGGTCAACAGGTCTCTTAAAATTATCCTCATCCTTGTCTGATAGATATTTTCACTACATGTTTGATATGTGTTTGCCAACAAATGCGGGGAGTTGTGACCCGTGTAGACGTATCTCAGATTGAACTGTCCAGTTATTCTGCAAAATAATAAAACCTAGCTCTGTCAAAGATATCCACTATTGGAACTGTGGATCCCCACAATGGCCACCAAATGTAACGACCCGCCAAGGTACGTTACGACAGAACTTGGTTGACTGGATGTATAGATGAAGTCTTAGACTCAATGACTTATATGAGACTCTGGAGTCGTGCTAGACTCGAGACTCAAGAGACCCTTTACGTGACTTCATTCAAATGGCTTTTAAAGACAATAATTCTTAAAAACTAATGATTTATTAGATGAAATAATTTAAACAATAAACAATTTAATTTACAAATATTAAACGTCAAATATGTAGAAGTAAGAAAGTATTTACAACTATTAAAGAGAGTAGTATTATTTTGATACAATTGCCAAACAATAAAATGATAGAAACGCCGTGCCGTTTAGGTATTTGAATGAGATTGACTGAGTCAGCAGATTGATATAGTTAAGTCTTCTGAAAGACCTAAAGAATACTGTATTTGAGTTTACTTTGTATACTCAGAGTTCGCAGAGACTTTGAAATTAAAGTGAGTCCTCACAAGGCTCCTTGACTCTCTTTTAACGGAGTTCTTTAAAAGTCTCCTTGAGTCTTTTAACGGAGTTCTTTAAAAGTCTCCTTGAGTCGTCTTCAGATACAGTCTTTTTAAAGACTTTGATACTGGAGTCCTTTTAGGTTCCATCTGGAGAAGATTTATATTTAACGACCATTTCAGGTCGGAGTTGGCCTAGGGCCACAACTGAAGAAACCCGTCATCCTCGCCGCTATTTATACCACGACGTCATTTCTGATTGGTCAATTAAAAATCTCATTCACGGCAGTGTTTACAAATGGCGTTGGATTTGCACTTTGTGTTTCTTTGATACCCGAAAATCGTTATTTACAACAAAATAAATGCTTCTACCATTAAAGTGATAATTCTAACATAACACACCTGTCTTGAATAATATTATAACAAAGTGATAGGATTTTGCATTCATTATAAATGCAATAAAAGGTAAGATGAAGCGTGACTCACTGTGAAAATATGAGCGTAAAAATGACGTTTTCTGTTCCTTCATTGTTGTGCAAGTTATTCAAATATCTTAAACCTTTTACATAGATAGAAATGCATAACACAAGTTACATTTTAAGACTAGATTGATCTAAATAGGTGAAATATTGTTAAAATGATACATAATGTATGGTACATGAAAAACATATATTGAAAACGTAAGCAAAACGTAAGTGAGTCGTACGTTGTATTTGTAAACAGATCTAAAACATGATTATACTCTTATAAATTAATAACCAGTTGACAAATAAATAATAAGTTAAACAACTATTCTGTAATAACTCGAAAAAGTATTAAAACTTTAAGGTAATATGCCATTTTTCTGAAATACGGAAAATGAAAGTAAAATCTAAATATAGAATGACGTCAAATGTAAACAACAGGTTTTGACGTTGAAAAAGACAAGTAAAACATGAAACTTGTGAACACTGAAAGTCAAAATCGTTACAATATCAATAAAATATGCGTATCTGTGTAGTTCAGGTGAGCGATTCAGGCTCCTGGGAGCCTCTTGTTTTAATCTAGGGCCAATTGCAACCACTGGTGATATTGAAGGGTGCTGGCGTTTTTCCATTGCATATTTATCAAATTGCTGTTTACATATGTCAGTTGTGCTGCATACACTTTTTATGCCCTGCCTACGAAAATAGAGGGGCATACAGTGTTTGTTTGTCCATCCGTCCCAATTTCCCTCTTACTCATAAGTGCCAAATCAATCATATTGGTATGGTAGGTGCACCTAGTGATGCTTCCGAAGCTGGATATGACCTATATTTTCCACATGGATGACCACTTATAGAATAATAGTAAAAGTCCATTCCTGCTTACTGACTAGTGCCACACCAACCATATTGGTATGGTAGATGCACCTAGCGATGCTAAGGACAATGCATGCTTTGGTTGCTGGATTTCACCTACTTTTTCCACATTGATGACCTCTTACAGTCCATTCCCACTTACAAGTGCCACATCAATAAATTGGTATGGTAGATGCACCTATTGATGCTAAGCACAATTCATCCTTCGGATGCTGGATGACCTATATTTTCCACATGGATGACCACTTATAAAACAATGATAAAAGTCCATTCCTGCTTACTGACAAGTGCCACACCAACCATATTGGTATGGTAGGTGCATATATTGATGCTAAGCACAATGCATGCCTCGGATGCTGGATTTGACCTATATTTTCCACATGGATGACCTCTTACAGAAGAATGGTCGAAGTCCATTTGGGCTTACTGATATGTGCCACATCAACTATATTTGTATGGTAAGTACTCCTTGTGATGCTAAGCACAATGCATTCTTCGGATGCTGGCTGTGACCTATATTTTCCCCATGAATGACCACTTACCGAAGATTGGTTGAAGTCCATTCCTGCTTACTGACAAGAGTCACATCAACTATATTGGAATGGTAGGTGCACCTAGCGATGCTAAGCACAATGCATGCTTCAGATGCTGGATGTGATCTATATTTTTGGCATGGATGACCACTTACAGAAGAATGGTAAAAGTTCCTTCACGCTTACAAACAAGTGCCACATCAACTACCGGGTATATTGGTATTGTAGGTGCACCTAGTGATGCTAAGCACAATGCATGCTTAGGATGCTGGATGTGATCTATATTTTTTGCATGAATGACTTCTTACGGAGAAATGGTTAATGTCCATTCCTGCTTACTGAAAAGTGACACATGAACCATATCAATATGGTAGGTGCACCTAGTGATGTTAAGGACAATGCATGCTTCAGATACTGGCTGTGACCTATATTTTCCTCATCGATGACCACTTACAGAAGAATGATTAAAGTCCATTCCTGCTAACAAACAAGTACCACTTAAACCAAAGTGGTATGGTAGGATAAGCAAGAAACATGGTTCAGATCCTGGATGTGACCTTTTTCTGCATGAATGAGCACTTAAGATTTTGAAAAGTTCGTCAATTCCCGCTTGATGACAACATAGACCTGTATATATCAAATATTCATTTTGGTTTAAGTAAACATTGATTTTTCTTTGCCTTTTTGGACATTTTAATGCCTCTTTGGTACTTCATTACTATTTTCATTTATAGTTGGCAATATCATACCCTGCCGCATAAAGATGGTGAGGTATTATGTGATAGCCTCCGTCATTTGATGTCTGTCTGTGTGGTGGAGGTTTCTGAATGATATCTTGAAAACTTGAATAAGTTAGATAAAAATAACATTTTGTTCTGCTATTACTTACAAATAATGTACAACAAAATGAATTCCAGCAAAATTGAAAATTATTTTCATCAGTCTCCGCAACATAACTTTCGCAACAGTTTTCTCAGCAACTACAAACCACAGTGGCTTTAAATTTGGTATACAATTTAAATATGGTGACCTTTATTGTGAGTTTCGAAATTAGGTCTGTCAGATATCTACTTCCTGTTTACCGACTTAGTCAACTTTCGACATTACTGGTCAATTGTTGAAAATTTTCGATACATTTTTCTCAGCAACAATATATCACAGTGACTTGAATTTTGGTATATGGCTTCAGATTGCAGTCCTTTATTGCGAGTATCGAAATAAGGTCAGCCAGATATCTACTTCCTGTTGATCGACGTAGTACAAAGGTATATTAAATTATTAGAAAATGGTATTTAGAGAGTTATTTGTAGTCTAAATTCTCACAAAAGGAAAAGAGGTTCAACGTTTATTTAATTAAGGTGGGACGATACGATAGGACATATACCCAGAAATGCCTAATTTTTTGCATGGTGGTAGATCTCAATAATACTCACATGAATATGATTTAAAAAAGGGGGGTCCCGGATCTCGTTTTCAATCTATAAGGGTTTGAAATATGACATTTTGGCGGGAAATTTACAAAGACATATAGGAAAAATGTAACCGATCATGGAATATTAGGATTTTTTGCTGAAGGAAAGATTAGGCCGTACGTGGTTATTTTGCCGTAACCGGAAAAATAGTCTCCCAGGCTATTTTGCCGTAATTGTTAAAAATTCATTAATTAACACAGGTATCACGGCCTTAACTTGATTAATTAGGGATAACTTATACATAAAGATAATTCAGAAAAAAATCTTTTGGTAAATCGGTGCTATAACAGTTTGATTCAAGGCATTGGAATGTCTTTTTAAATTAATATTTTGTTGGTTGCATTTGAAAGTTAAAATATTTAATTTTAAAAATAAGGTTCTGAAAAATACGATCTAAATATTTTTTTTTTTATCTTTTTCATCCAAGAATATTAAAACAGAAATAAAATGTCTCAATTTCCTTTAAAGAAACAAAGTTACCACTAAATTGAAATTGAAATTTACTGATGGTTGAGTTCTCTTTTGGAGTTTTTTTTATATAAAAATAATTGTAGCTGCCAACCATTTTGCAGTTTGATAAAAAGCTTAAAAAGACGAAACTTCTCCAAATCGTAACACCGCTTATCCCTTGTACAATCTTGATTGACAAGCGCTTAATTCCTGTGCATTTCAATTTTGTTTCATTGTTTTTGCTGTATAAAATATGTAGAGGGGGGGGGGCATTTTCGGGACGCCGAGATTGACCATTTTTAAACCCGGGATTTCGGATTGGCAAAATTAAAGTTCGGGATTTCGGGAAAAATTAATGACAGGACGCCGGGATTTCAGTTATTTAAGGTCAGGATGACGGGATTTTTCAATGTCGGGATCCGCGGGATATCGCAAGACCTTGTAAATTCATTCAGTGCATGAAAACCCCGATGAAACATGACAATGTGTTTGCCTCGCTACGCTCGGCGTCTCCTTATATTCACTATTATGGTTCCATTATCTATCTAATCGCAAACCTACTTCATAGCAATATACATATACATGTATTTGATATTTTAGAGGATACTCATGTTCATGTACTTATTAAGATTATCCAAAAGAATCTTCTGGTTTTTTTTTCACGCTAACCATAGTGCCCCATATCTACTGAATTAACAATTTTATGCCTCACAAATCTAGAGAGCGTAGACACCATGGTCGAACTTGTGTACCAAACTTTGAAATAAATCCCTGTTGTAGAAGGTGTGGCGAATAGGGCTTCAGATAAGAAGCAGTCCCCACCAAACCATGCTGGATGTATTTTAACTTTTTGCAGCATCAAAATTTTCATATCTATATGGAGTTTTGTAGTTCCCGTCGCTAGTGTAGATCTTAGCAAACCACACTAATTTATAGCTGAAACACATTCCTTGCCTCTGCATTGCCCCTCCGGCAATAATGATCTAATGAATACAGAAATAATTTGTTCCACTCGATATTTTGCTAATTAAGTATACAGCAACAGCAAAATAGCCACCGCCAAAGATTAAACTAGTCTAAGCAGCTACTCTGCATACATGTACCTCCGGGCTATTCTCGTGTTGAAAGTATAAGGGATATGTGACAGAAAGAAATGAACTCACGACTTTAATGAGCATTATTAAATTATTTATATAATTATTTAATTGTGAGGTATTGCTATAAGACATAGAGCTGGAAGTGGCAGTAATATTATCCTGAATTGTTTCATAAGGAATAAGATTTTAATTGTATGGTTTAAAAAGATGACAATCTGAACTTTTTTTCCAAAAAAAAAGGGAATGGATCGAACACCCAGTGATGTCTGTACAAATTGTCTTTTGATAAGGAATAACAATACATATGGCTTAGGGGGAGTTATCAAAACTGACTAAGGTAATATTTCATTTGGTCGACCAAAAAAAAATAATATGCTTTTAAGCATAGGGCCTTTTTTTAGGTTCTATATATGTCTATAAAAGAACTCATTTTTTTATTCCTTTGTCTCTCTCTCTCTTTCTGCTTCTTCTAATTATGTCTTATTATGGAGTCTTCTTCCAGCCAGTGAACGTTATACTGTTTAATTTTGTCTGTGTATAATAATGGCAGTTGACAGTCAATACCAGCAAAACAAAGGTAATGACCTTTCAACACAATTATATTGAAATTCCAAAACTGTATTTCAACTGCTGTCCATTAACAGAAACAAAAGAATGCAAATTTCTTGGTATCACTATTAACTATAGAGCAAGCTTTAAAAATGCAATACATGAATTGACAAAGAAGGGACTGAAAGTACTTTTTGCTCTCAGAAGTAGATTCACAAATTTTCAATCCATACCAATTGAATTATCGTGTAAACTTTTTGACACTTTAATTCAACCAATTTTATTATACAATTCTGAAATATGGTTTATGGAAGACTATTTTAGTATTATAAGGTCTAGAGATATGGCAGCTAAAAATGACTCCATTTTTGATCTCCTATCTCTAGAAGATAAACTCTGTTATGAAACTATCCACAACAGATTTTGCAAATCTGTATTGGGTCTTAAAAAGACATCTTGTAATATATCAGCTAAATCTGAACTTGGTATATTTTCAGTGGCATCTTTCATAAAAAGACAAGTCTTATTTTATTTTTGTAGACTAAACCAAAATGATGTAAATCCTTTACTAAAGGAAGCATATGAATTATGTAAAAATATGCATAATGATGGATGTTATACATGGTACAGCTTTTCCACGTCTATTTTTCAGGAGTTGGGAATTGATTCTAAAGATTATGAATCCTTTGATAAACCATTTAACAAAATAAAGACTCATATTAAATCTTTTTTAAATAATATTATTAATGAGCACTACAGAGTAAAAACACTAGATAAATTATCAGCAACCTCTGAAAATTCTAAATAATTTTTATATGGTCAGATAAAGAAAGAAATTAAGATTGAAGATTACATAGTTAATCAACCTTTTAAAATAAGACAGCAGATCACTAAATACAGAGTTAGTGACCATTCCCTAGAAATCGAAATGGGCAGATACAAAAATATTCCCAGAAATCAACGTTTTTGTAGATATTGTCATGAGAACAAAGTTGAAGATAAAGGTAATAACAAAACTACCGAACTTGAATGATCAAGATGAGCTTCATTTCTTTACACACTGCTCAAAATTTTCAGTTTTTTCGATCTACTCTTTATAATCATTAATTATATATCTTATATTAAATCAAACTTTTTAGAATTAGAACCTGTCCAGCAACTACTTGTTATTTTATCTGCTGAAAATGAACTTTTACCATTAAAGCAGTCCTTGGAACTGCGAAGATAGGGTCCATATCGGTCAAAGTTCTTATCTAATTAATTACATGTCATTGTTTGAATGTAAATATGTTATATGTTGTATTGTGTTTGCTTGACCCCCATGGGTGTAATTTGAAAAAAAAGTTATTAATTATTAATTATAATTTTCACATGACAGGCTTTATGCAGTATATCTAGACGCATCGGAGAGCTGCTGCTTTTAACTCAACTGTCTTTCTTCACACTGTGTCTTCCAACATTTTATTTTAGGCTTAAGTTATAGGTTAGACTGATTTCACAATCCTTTTTCATATCTGAAGTGGCTCTTCATCTTTTTTCCAGGAAGAGATTTTTTTTCTCAATAACACGTGTCACTTGTTGTTTTCCCTAACTATATTTAGCTTTGATTGATTTGATATCGTCCAATGGAAATATCTTCATTCGGAATTACTCGTGCCTTTTCTATCCTTCTTTGGTCAATGGAAAAATGAAGATCTAGGAACACTTTCATAGCAAAAACAACAGATCAATACAGAGAAGCATGTGGAAAAGACAGGCCGGAATATTTATATTGCTTTCTTTTACAGTTGTAAGTTTATATATATTTCATAATTATCCCCAAAATTGATACCAAATTCAATAATTAGTGTAAAATAACTGTATGTTGTTGATCACTTGATGTTCACTTAAGTCATAGATCTGTATATTTAATGTACAGGTCTATGCTTCCTTAAGTCTCGTCATTACATTCTTCAAACTTAAAAAAAAATGGTTTTGTTGGATTATTTTGATAAAATTGTTTGATCTATGTGTTCATGTGTATCTCTATTCTTACATTTTGATTAAGAGCATATGCATAGATAGATACACCTGTATATAATTTCATATGTACAGGTGTATTTTGAATCCACATGCATTATAAACTTCATGTCCTTTTCATATTGCATATTTGTGGTTTGACCATTTTTGTGATGTTGTTTATTAAAGAAAATTAAATCTAACTGATCTCAAAGATGCATTTTGTAAATATTTAAACTTGTTGAGAACATTTTAAACTCAGGAAAAGCAGCCTAGGACATAAGTTGAACATTTTTAAGGTAAAGAATTGAATGGAAAGATAAACCACATTTAAAAAATAATAGCAGTAACAGGGTTAAAATTGAATAAACAACAAAAGATGCCCATATATTATTCACTTCTTTGTAAACCACAGTGCAACATCTTTTGTTATCATGGTTATCAAGACTTACAATAGGGCAAGTTTTGGTTGACAGTTTATCATTATGATATAAACATGTATGTACTTTGGTGCCACATACATTCATAGCGTGACACTTAAGGTTGCTTATCTTTCAACAGATCAATTGAAGCTTTTATATATCTACTTGGTTATAACAGTACAATTTCATGATATAAAGGCCAAAAAATATATATGTATTTTAGGGTTGTATTGCTTAGAATGGTATAAGAAGGCAAGACCATATCATGCTTTAATAAATAATTTTATATGGATCCAAAATGGCAGAGGTTTAATTCTGACTTAAATGAAATTCCCTGCATTTCCCCTTGAATACTATTAAAGTGTGCTAGGATATGCAGCATATAAGTCTAAAGAGATATATTTTTGTTGGCCTAACAAAAAAAAAAAGAAGACTTGGGCATAAGCAATATATTTGAATTAAAAATATTTAAAATTACTCTTGTTATCATTAGACTTTCAAATGTTAATTCCACATCATATACCTGCTTAGATTTTCTGATGATGATGAGAAAACTTCTTAAGTTTTCAGGAATACATTATTTACCAGTATAATATATTGAGTCAATTACAATCAACAGAGCTACTGTAATTCTTTGTTTTCCTATTTCTTAAAGTTTTTGAACTAAAACACAAAGTAACTATCTCTATCTATTATTCTCGTATTTAACTTTACAAAAATATATTTAATATACAGCTGCAAACAAAGTTTTTTTTTTTTTTTTTTATTGGAGGGGTAAGGGGGTTGTATAGGAATTAGCTTGTCTGTCCATCTGTCCTGTCCATTCCATTTATCTCCTAAGGGCTATTCCTCGTTGAACAGCTTGATGGATGTTGATAGACCATGAAAGAAGTACATGGATATCATAAGAAGATTTTGTTTCTGTAAGATAGTCATCCCAGTGAATGACTGTGATATCATTCAGTAAGAGAGTCCAATATAAAGTGGGAAGTATGCTATTGTGAACTTAGACGATATTGAGATGTGGAATAAGTTTACGCGACACAACAAACATAAACAAACAGCAATTAAAAAAATCACAACGGAAAACAGCAAGCAGTCTTCAACATGACCATAGGTCACTGCTTACCGTCTTGCATTGGCCCAAGACTTATAATACAATACAAAAGTATCAAAACCAATCCCTAAATCATCAACGAAAGACCCAATTCTTGACATAAAACAGTTAACACAGAATGACAAGGACAAACAAAGGCTTTGGCAAAGTTTCCTGGCTTAGGACAGGCACATATAAAATGTGGCGGGGTTAAACTAGTTTGTATTCTTGGTTAGTTCCTAATTCCACCTTACTTTATACTCTACATTTATATTTTATTGATAGTTGTTTTTAATACAGATTACCATGACAATCAAGAATCTTGATCTAAGCTTTTGTTTGTACTCATCGTCTATGTATTAGTTGTTCTTTGTCCATAAGCATGATAAAGGGGTCTTTCTTTGGCAATTTTGGGCCAATTACAAAATGATGAACAGCAACCTCTGATCATCACCAACAACTTTGAATTTACTTGTAGATCTGTTAATCAGAACATTGTTTTAAGAACCTATAGAACTTAATTGTCAAGTACAGACTATTTTACTTGAAAGGGGGTGTCTTGGTTTTTTGCTTTGGTCAGAAAAAGATGGGTGTCACAATAAAATAATGTTTTTCAATATTAGATACATTTTATATAGCAGAAATTCTTCTTCAGAATATTTTTTTCTTACACTCTGCTGCCAAAACATTTCTTCATCAAAATTCATTTTCAAAATTTTTTTTTTTAGGAAAAAACATATGATTTTGATAGACAACATTCCTTTGAATGGGGGAAAAAGTTTAAAATGTTTCAATTTAAGTCCCTTCCAGTTCCAATTGTGCATTTGACCATTTGTAAATACATTACTTAAAAAAAATATTATGACTTTATTATAACATGTATAAGTTTATCATATTATAAGGACATAAAACAAAATGAAACATGAAAGATTTCTGGATTGTAATATTTATAATGATGATATTGTCTTACAAATTTGTCACTGATCTACATGACCATACCATTAATGGATATCTATAGCCTCAAGGCAGAATGTATTAATTGTACTTGTTAAGATGTCTTATTAGGTATCAATGGCTACAGATTTTACTGCTATCAAATCAAATGGATATTAATTTTAATATATTCCAATATCTGTTCATGAAATGTTGAATTCTTCAGAGACAATTTTACTAAAAGTTTAATAGAAATACATAATTGACCATAAATATTTAACATTATCAATGATTAACCTGTGCTTTCAATAAAATCAGAATAAAAAAGGTATTCATTTTAGATATAGACTGTCTACAGATGTAAAACTATGGTTAATATATAAAGTTCAGGATTTAGATATGGGTAGTCGGTTCATTTAAATATTGCTAAAATTCATGGTTCAGCCAATATCTAAATGGTGAAACAGAGTTAAACTATAGAATCCAGGAGTATCAACCCCATTTAAAAGAGCTGTTTGCAGGGCTGACAACTTTTGAAATTTTGAAATCACTGTTTTTGATTTTTTTTGGTGATGTTTCATTTTATTCATTATAAGATAAAGACCTGAATATTGTGAAGGTTGGCAACCCTTAGAGCTTTCCCTTTCTCAGAAAGAGAGGATTGTTGCAAATGTTCAATTCTTGAAATTTTTATGTTTAAAGATACATGTTTACATGTAGAATTTATTAAGCATCCAAGAAAATTGCTTCAAAAATACAGGTATGTTTTGAAAAATAGCTTTCAGTTTTCAACATAAATAAACGTTTTACTACTACCAGTGTTTCCCCAATTGTTTTGTTCCGATGCAGATAAAAGCATATTACGGTAATTCATTTCAAATGTTCCTTAATTAGAAAATAAAAGAATTTAAGACGTCAAGCTGTTTACAGGAAGAAAACAAAAATAAGGAACAGCTTGAATTTGAAATTCAATTTATCTTTGATATAAAACCATACAAGAACAATTGTTCACTATGTAACTAAATTGTAAATATTGTATAGATTATATTTATTTTAGTGATGAATAAATAATAACTTTCGAAGTAAATCAGATAAATTTCAGTAACGTAAAAAAAGTTAATGACTTTATAATTTAAGATTTCTCCGGAAATAAATATCGTAAAAAATACCGGTATGTTTATTTAAAAAGGAAACAGCAGTAAATGCCATCATAACTGGATAAGAAAACCTGAGGATTGTTACGAAAAATTACGGCTCTTGGCACGATCATATTTCTCTCGATTAATAGAGAAGTAAAAGACATTAGTATATATACATTGATTTGGCATTTATTCCGACATTTGATAGTCTGGTCAGCTATCAATGATATCTTTATCATGACCATTTATTGATCAACTTTTATCAGTTTCCTCTTTTTGTCATGTCTGACGGGAAAAAAAACGATAAGGTGCATAATAATTCATTTCCCATCTTTGATGTCAGAGTAAATTGATACTTTAACTGGAACCGTTTTATTGGTTATGTATAAACATGATCGGTAATGATGTAAAGGGCCGTTCCTTTCTGGCATATCTTTGATTATGGCAATAAATCATAGCTTTTTTATGGAGGAGGTGTTCGGAAATATTAGTTTTTTTTTATTAATTATTAATATCATATCGATTAGAAGTGAAATCACAGAACTCCAAGTCTTTGATTTAACAGTTCTAGTAAATTAAAGCAATTATCAAATTGCAAATTAAAACATTAACTAGAAAAAAAGGCAAACCCAAGTGCTCAGAGCATTTTTGTATTCAAATATCCCTTATACAATCTTACAGGCACAAAAGTTTGTAGCCAATCCCTTTTCTAAGATAACCTCTTTAAAAATTTTGTCAGTTTTTTTGGCCAGCATTTCCCCCAGCAGTGACATTTTTTTTGTAGTGGCCCAGTTCATAAAGTTCAAAATGCAATGGATCCATAGTAACTTTAAAATGTTAAATTTTCACTTTGTATCCACTGTATTATTTATAAGCACCACAGCGATCAGGTATGTCGGTTCTGTGTGGTGATACAACTCTAAATCATTCATTGTTTTGACGTAGGGTGTCAGATTTAGAACTGATGTATTTGATTTTTTTACATCAATCGATAAATGTTTCTTAGCTAGTTGTCAGTAACTTCGAGTGTTCTCAAGAGAGTTCCTCCTTGTCTTGTTGTTTTCGTACAGTATTTTGTCTTAGGTTCTCTCTTGATGAATTGAACTTTTGTCGATTGAGTTTTACAGTGTGTTTTATATGTATGCTTTGTGCAAGCTTATCATTAGGGGGAAGGTTGGATCCAAAAAACTAGTTTAACCCCGCCACATTTTATATGTGCCTGTCCTAAGCCAGGAAACTTTGCCAAAGCCTTTGTTTGTCCTAGTCATTATGTGTTAACTGTTTTATGTCAAGAATTGGGTCTTTCGTTGATGATTTAGGGATTGGTTTTGAAACTTTTGTATTGTATTATAA
This sequence comes from Arcuatula senhousia, assembly GCA_963971305.1. Lineage (NCBI taxonomy): Eukaryota > Metazoa > Mollusca > Bivalvia > Mytilida > Mytilidae > Arcuatula > Arcuatula senhousia. Next base: position 57,708,119 of record OZ020304.1, read on the forward strand.
GTCTTGGGCCAATGCAAGATGGTAAGCAGTGACCTATGGTCATGTTGAAGACTGCTTGCTGTTTTCCGTTGTGATTTTTTGAATTGCTGTTTGTTTATGTTTGTTGGGTCGCATACACTTATTACACATCTCAATATCGTCTATTGTTTGGTACTTCAATTTTCATTGATATTGTAGTTTGGATACTTTTATAAGTCCCCTACCGGCGAAAGCCAAAGAAGACTATAGGTTTGAACTCTGTTCGTCTGTCTGTCCATCCTTCTGTAACGCCTCAGTTTTCCCAACTTTTTCTCTAAACACTTACAGATAATGAAATGATTTTTGATATGGTAGTCTACCATGATGAGTTACAGATAAAGATTAAGTTTTGTGCTGGTCCGCAAATTTTTCAGGAGTTGTGGCCCTAGCAACTTTGAAAATTCACTGAAATTTCAGTTTTCCGCACTTTTTTCTAAACACTTATAGATAATGAACTGATTTTTAATATGTGAATTAACCATAATAAGTTACAGATCAAGATCAAGTTTGGTGCCTGTCCACAAATTTTTACGGGAGTTATGGCCCTTAGAACTTTGAAAATGCACTCAAATATCAGTTTCCTGTCCTTTTTTTCTAAATGCTTGTAGATAATGAACTGATTTATTATTGGTATGTGAGTCTACCATGATGAGTTGCAGATCAAGTATTAGTTTAATTCTGGTCCACAAATTTTACAAGAGTTATGGCCATTTGAGCTTTAAAAATTCACTGAAATTTTAGTTTTTATACCCGGCCACACGAAGTGGCAAGTATTATGTTATACCCTTAGTTTCAGATGTCTGTCCATCCCTTGAATGATTCCGGATAACATAAAAACACATCAAGGGATTTGAATGATATTTTGCACAGTTGTTGAGTACAATAAAATACAGGAAAAGATAAAATTTCAGGATGACCTGAAAAACATTATTGAAGATTTGCCACTTTGTAAATTTTCCAAATTTGAAAATGATGAAATTTTCTGGTCTAAGAAAGATAACTCATTTCTTTTCTAGCTGTCTCTATATAGATATATAGTATATACAGTATAGTATACAAATATATTTAACTATTGATGAATATCGTGGCTGGGTATCAATCATTTAATGTCCCATTAGATGCACTATTTTTCACACTTATTTCTATACGCTTATAGATAATGAACTGATTGTTGGAATGTGAGTAAACCATGAAGAGTTACAGATCAAGTTTTAGTTTGGTGCTTGTCCACAAATTTTTATGAGAGTCATGGCCCTTTGAACCTTGAAAATTCACTTAAATTTTATTTTCTGCAATTTTTTTATTATCGCTTGTAGATATGAAATGATCAAGTGTACGTTTTGATTTGTTTCACAATTTTTATCCATTGACTGAAATATGAAGCTACGGGACTATGTATTGTTTTGCAATACTCTCAGAATGTTATTCTTTTTTAATTCTTCAACATCTAATGAAGCAGTTATTAAAGTCGGCAGTGAGAAATTATTTTAGAAAAAAAGAAGAATGATTTATTTTGATTTCTAGTTAGTTTATAAGCAATTAGATTTTTCTAAAAAGGAAATTGCAAGATTAAACATGATTGAATTGAGTTTTAACAAAATCCCCAAGATAAATTTCTTTCCTTTTTGCAGAGAATATTGATCAATGCCAAATCTTTGATAATGAACCTTTTAGCCCATGGGATATAAATTCGTCATTTGTTAAAGCCTTAAATTTAAAAAGATAATTGCAGAAAAGTTTATTTACCTATTATAAAAAGAGAATTTTATACAAAAAAAACAATTTTTCAAAACACAGTAGGTGAAGTTGAATTTTATATTTCAAATTTAATTTTTTGTATTTCAAAAAATATTATAAAAATTGATTCATTGAAGCTTCTATTGATTTCCCCCAAAGGAGGGTGTCACAGCCCTTTTGGTACGCGGTATTCTGTGCTTTTTAAAGGGTATTCGGTACACCAAGGTGTGGTACGCGGTACGCGATGTTCCGAATTTTTAGGCTTTTGGTACGCGTACGCCGTGATCTTTAGAGTATTCGGTATTCCAGTCTTTTTAATGGTATTCTGTCCTTTTTTAAACGGTATTCTGTATTCCGGGGGCGGGGGCTGTGACACCCCCCCAAAAAGCTGCAAAATTTAAATAAGATGTATATTAACAAAATATTTTCAAGTTATACTATACAGCATCAAAAAACTCCCATGATAACTTTTAAGAAAAGTTGAGAATGGCTGCTGTTGTGGAGCAATTTGCAGTAACAAGTACAAATTTACTAGATACACAGGAATCCTGCTTAAAAAGGCAACTGAAAGCGATGTGCATGATTTCAAATTTATTCTTCAAGTCTTCATTTGTAATGAATATTTATATAAATACTTATTGGTTTATAGCTGTATTGCAAGTTTCTTACTTTTTTCAAAATTTTGTGGCTTTGATGTATTTGTAAAAATTGCAGAAATAAAACTGCAGAAGTTCTATTTACAGATTTCATGCTCCCCCATCCGAAACCCCCCCCCCCAAAAAAAAAAAACAAAACAGCACAAACAAACAAATTTCTGTTTAAATCTCCAATGAATTATACAATTAAACTGGGCAACACTAGACACGTAGCAACATATATGGAAGTAAACAACAACTGGTAACACAAAATCATGTAAATATAAAATTTAACTTTGGTCAATAGAGCATCCTTAGTAAGATGAGTTCATGTAAAAGTGGTTTTGGTTAACTTCATTACAATAACTAAAAATAGTGACCATGTTAACATTATCTTAACTTGTTAACTTATTGTGTATTAAGCACACCATATTTTGTTGGAGTTATTGCCCATTGAACTTCAAATTTCCAGAAAGTCCTCTTATCATCAATGTTTCTGCTCAACTCCTCTGAAAAATAACTCCCCCAAATTTAGTGAAACTTCATATGTAGATAGTTAACCATACATTGTTGTGACCCTTTAAAATTACTGGTAGATTTGGGAAAATAGAGGGGGGACATAATTTTTCAGGCAAAACAAACTTTTTTTATATTCATTCCTTCAAGTGACATGTTTAAGCCACCAAATAAGAAATGCAACAAAACTAATCCACATTAACTAAGGGGGAGGATAAGCTGATTATTTGTCAAGACAGTTAACCTAGCTCGGGGAATGGAAGATGTTTTCTGTATTAGGAAGTAAAGGTTAAGGATTAGCCCTGTGTGATGTGATTGTCATTTCTGACAGTGGATTAATCTCCAGCTAATATTCAGGAATAGCCATTATGGAAATGTAGCTTTGTATGCCTTAAAGTCCTCAATTGTTGAGAAAAATTTATAATAGCTTCCTAATCTGATCCTTTTGAAGAAATATATGCCAAAAGGAAAGCAATTAACTGATTGTTGCTTCAATGTGTTGCTGAAATGAGTTTGTAAAATTTGCTGTTTTTAGAATTTCAATTTGTCAAGATGTTCCTGCAGTATAGAGTCATTTATCTTTTGAAATGAGCTAAAAAGAACAATGCATTTGTCATTAGCACCACTTTCAATGAAATTGTGAAAAACAGAACAGTAAATGATTTTTGAAAGTACATTTTGCCCATCCTTTCAATTTTCAGGAACTTTGACTTCTTTGATTAATGTTTTTTTTCCTGTTTTTGCTACTCCCTCACAAAACATATTTAAGAATGGCTGTATTTTTTTATTCTAAAAAAGGAGGATCAAGAATAAGATTGAATTTCAACTCAAGAAGATGAAAGTAAGACACATCAAGGAATATAATCTTACAAAAGTAATTTGAATGCAATTAGAATGAAAAGATCAAAATTCTGATGACTTAAGAAGAAAAATTTTGTAAAAGAGAATTGATATATATTTTTTTTTATGCCCAATTTACGCCTGCATTTACGAAAGTACCGGGCCAATATAGTGTTCAGATCCGTTTGTTTGTCTGTCCCAAATGTTGGAGATGGGAGCATATGTCTTTTGGACCTATTCTTTTTATTTTTCAAATATTTTAAAAATACCAGATTTAATTTAAATAACAAGAATAAGATATGTAATCATTAGATCATTCAGCGAAGGGGGAGACATTTTATAAAATTACTTAAGTTGATATATTGGAAATCGCTGCCTCTTTTGCCAATTAAAATAATTGCACATGTTGCTTAAAGGAATGAATATACAAAAAGTGTGTTTTGCCTAAAAAAAATAATACCCCCTGTGGTTTCCCCATTTTAAGTTCAAAAGGGTCATAACTCCCACAAACTATTTCAGATTCTGCAATCATTAATTCAGCTAAAAGGGTTATGTCTTGAACAAAAACTAGGTATTTAAAAATTAAACTTTCTCTGAAAGACATTTTTTTAAGGTGCATTCTGTAATTCTCTATTTTTATGTTCTTTCATTTCAGTATACTTCTGTGGCTTTGAAATGGGGATCAACGAAAGAAATGGAAATTTTGGCTAAAGAGTATACTGAGCACAAAACATTCAAAGACTTGCTGAGACCTCTACTGGTACCAAGAATGGTAGATACAGACAGCCATAGAGATGTCAGAGAGGTCAGTATTCCATTAAATTTTTACAGGTGACAGTTATTCAGACAGACAAAAGACACATAATACCTTACACTTGTTTATATACATTTTCAAGGAGCTATAGTAGGGCACATCTTTGGTGACAGTGATTTGTTATAGGAACCAGTAAACAATTGTTTACAGAAACATATACTGTGTTTTTATTATTTTTCGTGCAGTATCAATTTTCGAGGTTTTTGTCTCGCCTGCGAAGCAGAGCGGGACATAGGTGTTACTTTACCGGGGGCAGCGGCGGCGACGGCGGCGTTAACTTTTTGGAAAAGTTTTATGAGCACCTCCATATCTCAAGAACTATAGGTCCTGGGTTGATGAAACTTGGTATGCATATGCCCCAGTAGTAGCTTAGCACAGTTGCATCCCCATCTTTTGACCTTGACCTTGATTTTCCGGTTGAGTGACTTTGACAATTTTCAATACATATAATAGCAATGGAAAAGTTTTATGAGCACCTCCATATCTCAAGAACTATAGGTCCTGGGTTGATGAAACTTGGTATGCATATGCCCCAGTAGTAGCTTAGCACAGTTGCATCCCCATCTTTTGACCTTGACCTTGATTTTCCGGTTGAGTGACTTTGACAATTTTCAATACATATAATAGCAATGGAAAAGTTTTGCGAGCACCTCCATATCTCAAGAACTATAGGTCCTAGGTTGATGAAACTTGGTATGCTCATGCCCCAGTAGTAGCTTAGCTCAGTTGCATCCCCATCTTTTGACCTTGACCTTGATTTTCCGGTTGAGTGACTTTGACAATTTTCAATACATATAATAGCAATGGAAAAGTTTTGCGAGCACCTCCATATCTCAAGAACTATATGTCCTAGTTTGATGAAACTTGGTATACATATGCCCCAGTAGTAGCTTAGCACAGTTGCATCCCCATCTTTTGACCTTGACCTTGATTTTACGGTTGAGTGACTTTGATTATTTTTATTGCATATATTTGCAATGTTTAAGTTCTATAAACATCTTTTGATCTCAGAAACTGAAAATCCATGTAAATTCAAAATATAGTGGAAGTAAGAAAGAATAATTGTTTCTGATGGTGCCGGCAGGCGAGACATACTTTAGTGTTAACTCTTGTTGTAGATGGCCTTTGTCATCGAAATCTGACACCCCAGGAAAAGAAAAATGTTTCATTATTCTGTACGTTTTAGACTACGGAACCACAAATTTAAGAATCCACGAACTATTCCTTTTACATTAAGCCACATAAATTGGTACCAGCCTAAAAAAATGAATCCAATATATTAGTTTACTGTAATACTGATGATTGCAAAGACCAAGTGAATAATGTTATTGTAGCCTAGCCACATTTGATGCTGATCTTGTTTTGTAACTGGTTATTTGTTGTAGATGAAATGTTGTAATTTTAGCCTGTTTTTGATCTTTTTCATGACAAATCTTAAGACAGAAAGAACTAACTGTACTTGTACTGCCACTGTAAACTATACTTGTCTTTTTTAAGCCCTGTCTTTCATATTTCTTTGTGAGGGCGTGCGCTTGGAACAAAAGAAAAAAAAATGATTGAGGCAGAGCTTTGTTATTTCATTCTTAAACCATCCTTTCTTATAAAGAAAAGGTCATATGATATTGTTTTGATATTTTGATTTCTAACGGTGCTTAATTTAGACGTTGGTGAAGAAGAAAAAAATTATAATTACAGGAAATATTACTCTGGTATCACAGGGATTAGTTTTATGACACCTAGAGAAAAGCAATAGTAATCTTGTTTATCAATTTTCTAGAATTGTATTTGTTTTGTAGTCTGTAAAAGGTTGAAGTGATTTTTCAATACGTTTAATTGAAGGTATCTAGCGCTCAGCTAGATTGAAAACAGGATAAAGCCATTTATAGTTATTCATTATGATTGTTTAGCTATCTACTTCAACAGATCAGTCTGACACTCTAAGTTTATTGAGTGTTCGATGTCATCATCAAAGAGGAATTGTCCTTGGTCTCAAAACTCAGGATTTCCTAGAATCTAGCGATAAAATCTACGTTAAATCTATAATGGCCAATAGCTTTAAATCAGGCGTTTCATTTATTAACCATACTTCTCCATTTTTAACCGCTGGAGACAATGGTACAAAGGAATAATTACATTTCAATAAGTATTGATTAAATCACCGTGTAAATATAAGGCTTGTCCGTCCCTCGTGAGGCCATGTTAAGTTTGAAGTGGACACGATATTGATCGGTAAATGTTGACATTATATAGTCTACACCTACAGTTTATTAGAAACAAAATAGCATTTAATTAGCGTTAGTATTAATCAGATTACTGCTAACGTGTCGGAAAGTAATGGAGACTTAGTCGTGATATAATGTCAGTGCTTGATTGGGAAAAAAAAACCTTGTCATGTTCATCTTTATATGTAAAATTGACACCTTTTCCAATAAATATGCAAGGATAGTTTCAGCCAGATTAAAAACATTGATAGCTTTATCACTTTCTCTTATCAGAAGTACCAACTATAAAAAGATCTCTTTTCACAGGTATCGGGTTTTAAGCAAATCCTATGCTCTTGTTGTTTAAGGATAATTATTACAAAAAGTTATGAAGCTGTAACAGAATACTTGAGACATGTTTCAGATATTAGAAAATCAAGCTAACAAAAATGAAAGAAAATACTGTTTAAAGCATAAAGTATAATGCCAAAAATTAGGCTGCAAAACAAAACTTTTTATAAACTTTAGGTATAAGATTGTTCTGGGTTCTATTTGTAGGTACTCTGAAGCATGGCATCCATGTTTATTAGTAAAAATGCTGAAGTTCTGTAAAGAGTTTTTATATGTACACATATACTTATCTGAAATTGAAACACAAGTCATGTAGTACTAACTTACAAGTTATGATTTGATACATGTATATGTTAATGTCTGTTTAAAATTACCACACTTCCCTTATTTTTATTTGCTGCCTAGTAATGGTATACTCTACCACAATTTATTGATAATTTTTATAAAAATGCAGGAAAATTTGTTAAGCACTATCAAATAAAAAAAATCTCTTCTATTATGATATATGTCAAATGATTTAAAAAAGAAAATAGTTTTGTTTTAAAGCAATATTACTCTATAACATTCATATATATTTCTTTGGCCTTATTACAAACTTAGCTTATAAATTAAGTAATGTACAAATTTAGTTTGGGAAGTCGCTTAGTTGTCCCAAAGGATGTTGATAGCTACAATCTTGTTATTATTTCAATGACAGTGATGTAGAATATGTCATTTAAAGAAATAGCATTGATTACACCCACTAAACCTATTTGCCCATATAGTTAGAGAAAAATATCTGTCATGCTATGTTTTATGGCATATTAGCTAAAAGCTAGAATGTCAAATCAATTTTTTTTTTAGATATTTCCAAAATAAAAATGTGAATTTTATTTTGAGATACATTTAAAAGTCTATAGATGTAGCACAGGCTGATAAAAGAATCTATTTTTATTATTAAATGTACTTTTTTAAGAATATTGAGATTTGAAATAGAACAGAGTACAGAGTGACATCACAATAAGTGTCTTGACGTCATGATACAACTTAATGTTAATTTAGCAGAAAATGTTTTACACATTTAAAATCAATGTATATTTTCCCTTAAATCTAAATAAGGCTGTACATGTATGTATCAAGTTCCTATTATATGCCCATCCTACTTTTGTAGGACATATTATGATTGTGTATGTTCTTCGATCATTTTGTCCCAAATCAGGTTTACCTTCAGGTTTTTTTTCATGAAGGTAAGATATTGCAAGGAGAAGCATCATGTATTTTGAACATATTCTTGTTTTCAAAATTCTAATAAGATTGACTTGCTGTATTTTGGTCATTTTCTCGTATTATCCAAATCTATGCTTATTCAGTGGCTATTAAAAAAAAGATTATACATGTAGTAGGGTTTTCTGTTGACACAAATATCAACAAAATATAACTACCAGTACCAATCAATACAGTAACAATTTCAATAGACACAGAATTTCTGTATAATTATGGAAAGTGTCATTTCCAGATGCTTGTTTAGTCAAACATCTAGACATCTCTTAGGATTATAATGAATACCATGATGAAATATCTATGAAGAAAACTCTAATGAAGTGATGTTAAAAAGTACATGGAACTCCTAGGTGCCAATGGTTTTACAGTTTTCATTTTCAATCCATCATGATCTGTAGTATGTTTGAATACAAATCCATTCCCATATAGACCACTTGGCACATTTTGTTGTCACTTATAAGGCAAAATCATTTGTATCGTTTTCTAAGAATGTCTGGTCACAATGCCATGTAAATTGTTTTTGTCAGAATACAATTTAATAACTAGAAGAACTTAAGATACATTTTCCAAGAATCCTTATGTAGTAAATAGAAACAAAATGACTGTACATTAACATTGTGTAATTTTGAAGTGTTCTCTTAAATAGGCCACGTTTAAAGTATTTTTTAAGGTTTTATGATTTTAATATCCCTTAAACATTGCTTTCATTTGTCTGTTCTTTAATATAGTATATTACAAAAAGTGTGGTAGATGAACAAAAGATTAGAATCAGTGACACATGTTATATCATGTAACATCATTACTTGTATGCATTTTTAATATGTAATGTGTAGTGTCTGTCCATCTATGACATTTTTAAATGATCCACCTCAGAAACTTCTCTATAACAGATGTAATTTAAGTTAACATATGTAAGATTTTTTTTACAAGTTGACAAAGTTAAAAAACCTTGTATTTAGCAGCATTAGTTACTTGTAACTAGCCCTTGTTACTATTACTGTAAATGTATATATTTTTACGATTTTACGATTTCACCTCAAGTTCACGGGTATTTATTTTAGCGTTTTCCGTTCAATATTCTATAATAAGTAATTAAAAATAAATACCTCATAAAAATAATTACGTTTACAGTCATTCATGCAGAATCATCTGAACAGTTGTAAATGGCAGGCAGAAAATAATGGCATCACTGAACTAAACATTTTTAAAACTGTGAACAACTATTAAGTTAATCTCATATATGTAATTTAATGTGTAATATATTAAAGGTGATGTCCCTGATACTGCCATATTTGTGCAGTTAACTTTTGTAAGAGTTGTGTAACTTAGACCATTTACTGTTATGTCAAAAACATGTGGCTATGATAAGAAAGCTATACTTGGTGATACTGAAAAGCTTTTAGACAGTGTCACTGATTGATGCCATAGAAAAGAAATCTAATGAATTTTAATGATCATTCAAAAATGATTTTAATTTGCCATTTTCATTTTTTTTGTACTTAAATGAACAAGAGAGGAATATATTCTCCTTTGTTAAAAAGAATAGACTGTAGAATTTAGAATTTCAGAATTTTTGTGGAAATTGTTTTTCATCTGAGATCTGCTTGTTTTGTAATCAGAGTCACGAAGGTTGACACTTTCAGTGTTTAACCTCCCACTTCATCTTATTTGAACACCTTAGGTGTCCTAACTGTAAATTAATTATATTGATTTCCTTTTTGAAAAATGTAAATGACGCATTATCAAACAGGGTAGATGTAAGAATACTGACGGTAATCATGTTTTTTTTCAAGAATAAACTTATCACAAAGGTAAAGTAAATTATGATGATAATCAAGGGGAGGTTTCAGCAGGATTTTCGTGGAATCCTGTTAAATGGAAATGTCGGGTGATGGGTTCAGTGGGCGTAATATGAATATAATTTTGTCAGAGTGTTCATAGCAATAACTATTAGCCTGTTTATATTTGGTATACAGCATTGGCATGGTGTCTGGTATCATGGGATTCCATTTGGGGTCTTCTGCTCACGTATTTACTAGTAAGCAAATTTTGTAATTCCATGACCCATTTTTTGGTATCGTCAGTTGGTCAGACTTTCACTGCACTACCTCTCAGTAGGGTGAGCCATTACTGAGGTGTGTGACCAACTGTGGGTTTCTGATGATGAATTCATGGTAAATTATTCAAAGTTGCTTTAATTCATTCAATGCATAGTTCTATGTTGATTTTCAGTCACTGCCTTGACTTGAACTTCCTCAATAATACAAACTCAGAGAAAATGCTACACTCTTTACTCTGTTTTCATGTACTTTAAAGCAATGTAACTGTTAAAATAAGAATACATTTAGTGGGCCTATATTTTAAGCTTTTTGGCTTAAATGCTTTTCAATTTGTTCCCAAATACGTCCTTTAGGATCAGTAAAGAGTCATAGATCAATGTTAATTCCCATTTTCCCATAAAAGAAATTTATTTCCTGGAACTGATAGTACCACACAGCATACAAATGAAAGTGTTTAACAGCATGGCCTACCACTGAATAGGATGGACATTAATTGTTATTGGAAAGAACTTCTATTTATTGGTTCTAATTGTGGAAGAGAGCTTTGGGGAGTCTTTTTCAATAAAGAACATGAGGATTACTGATCTGTTGGAAGTGTGAGTCTTACAGTTATATAATTGATTCTACTGTCATTATGTACTTAAAGATTTCGATTTAAACTGACAATTATTAACTTCTTCCCTATAGTCATTGTTATATTGACTTATACTTTTTTTAACACGTTAAAACTATAATGGAATAAACTTTATATAAAGCCTAATAGAAAGGATAGGTTACTTATTGTACTTTTGGGACATCATGTTTAATCTTTTTGTCCATAATTCCAATGTGCTGCTGCATACAATGAATGTTTTATCAATGTAAGGGAGCAACCATTGGATTTTTAGGGGGGCTATGAATATGGATATTTTCTTCTTCCTGCCTTTTTATATTCAGAAAAAAAAAGGAGCTTAACTAAAGAATTTTTCACAAAATATAACATCCTGCCTTTTCAGCTCACCTGGACCAAAGGTCCATGTGAGCTATTACCATCACTTGGCATTTGTCGTCGTCTGTTGTCTGTCGTCGTCTGTCGTCCGTTAACAATTTTTCAAAAATCTTCTCCTCTGAAACTACTGAACAGAATTTAATGAAACTTAGTATGAATGATCCTTAGAGTGTCCTGCACCAAACTTGTGTTTCAATTTGTGATCCGTCAAAAAACTTGGCCACAGTTACTAAAAATAGACCAGGGGGGTCAGACAACTGTTTTTGGCTTGTAAAACAAAAAGTATAAGAGATAGATGCCACCTTACTGCTTCAGCATCAAAAGTTCTACAAAAGTCTCCATTTGATCCAAGTTGTTAGTTGATCCCTTATAGGGGTTACAGCCCCTTAAAGGTGAAAAATGGCATTTTTTCATGTTTTTGGCTTATAGAATGAAAAGCTGTTGCTTTCTTAAATGTTCAGCTCATTTAGCTCTACAAAAGTCTTCATAGGGTTGAATTTATCAGATGACCCCTTATAGGGGTTACAGCCCCTTAAAGACGAAAAATAGTGTTTTTTGGCCCATAGAATGAACACTATTGCAGATAGAGAAAAGCTGTTGCTTGCTTAAATGTTCACCTCATATACCTCTACAAAATTCATCATTGGGTAGAAGTTGTCAAATGACCCCTTTTAGGGGTTACAGCCCCTTAAAGGCGATAAATAGTGTTTTTGGCCTATAGCAGGTAGAGAAAAGCTGTTGCTTGCTTAAATGTTCAGCTCATTTAGCTCTACAAAAGCATACATAGGGTTGAAGTTGTCAGATGACCCCTAAATCTATTGCTGTTGCTTGCTTAAATGTTCAGCTTATTTAGCTCTACAAAGTTCTTCATAGGGTTGACATCAAGACCAGGTGAGCAATTCAGGCTCCTGGGAGCCTCTTGTATATGATTCAAAGCACTGTCCTGCCTTTTTTTTTATCATTCTGTCTTTTTATTTCAAATTTCACCAAAGCCTCCCATAAAAATCAAATGAGAGCTCCTTAAGAAACCCATCACTTTTGTTTTACAAGATCTCTTTGGATCCTAAATAAAAATGTTTTTATCATTTCTGTTTTATGGAATTGTAACATGTCTCAATTGTAGCATGTTTCAGGTTAAAAAAATATAGGGAAATTACATTTCTATTGTTCTTCGGATTAATCATCTTGATTAGTAGGTTAAAAATCCATTTTTGGCTGGATTTCATAGTCAGAATATCTGTGATAGTATGATAAAGTGTCAAAAGGCAGCTTCCTACAAAAAAGGGTGAGAAAAAATATTCCTAGACTACTAAACAACATTTATAGCATGGTTTCCCATAAGGTGGGATCAGTTGTAGGTTTGTTGCTTACATACATCTAGGTAAATGAAATGTGGCCATTTTTATACATGTACCCTAGCTCATACTGTAGGGTATAAACTTCCATAACAGATTTATTGGCTTCTACTGAACTTTTGAAGAAATTGATCTCACAGCTTTAGCATTATAAGTTGTTGTTTATCCCCTTTTCAGGTCATCATCTACTTCCTGTTTCTGAGCTGACTTAGCGACCAATACTGTTTAAAGGTCAAAAATGGAAAAAAAATTCAACAGATTTCTCTGCTTCTATTGAAAGATTGACTTCAAATATGGTACACAGCTTTAGCATCATCAAGGTGTACTGTGCCTTCTTTTTCTAGGCCTTGGTTAATCATCTACTTCGATACTTCCTGTTTTCTAACTGGTCAAGTTGGGGAATGCTTACCATAACTTAGTGCAACTTATTGTTGTTCTTTCTTCATACTAAATTACCTTTTCTTCTTCAAAAAGGAAAAATCAGAATTCACCAAATTTACAGAGACTGATTAACTACTGTGCCAAAATCTAAGTCCATTTTAGTCTTTATGCTTATCTAAAAAGTAGAGGGGTATATAGTGATTGGGTCTATTCATCCATCTGTCTGTCTGTTCATCAGTCCCATTACTTTTACCTACAGGTTTAAGTCACTTTACCATGAACATGATGAAAGAAGTTTACGCTTATCTAAAAAAGTAGAGGGGTATATAGTGATTGGGTCTATTCATCCATCTGTCTGTCTGTTCATCAGTCCCATTACTTTTACCTACAGGTTTAAGTCACTTTACCATGAACATGATGAAAGAAGTTTACGCTTATCTAAAAAAGTAGAGGGGTATATAGTGATTGGGTCTATTCATCCATCTGTCTGTCTGTTCATCAGTCCCATTACTTTTACCTACAGGTTTAAGTCACTTTACCATGAACATGATGAAAGAAGTATGGTATCATCATGAATCTTTATACACATTTACACCAGGGTATGATCAAACAAAAATCATCATAAACTTTTACCTGTCTCATCAACTTCATGGTTGATTGAACACAGAAAAAGGGGGGTGTAATACTTCAGTTTACATCTAGGTTGAAGTAACTTGAGAAAATATATATTAACTTGTAATTAAAGGTAATGATTTATATGTTGAATTGTGTGTCAAGACAAACATCTATAAAAACAGACAATTCTTAAATCTGTTAGGAAAATGATGTCAAGATACTTTAGGTTCTATGCTGCTCAACATCAAAGTTATAAAGGTAAAAACAACTGTACCGGGTATTACCTAATTTTATTCATGTTTTACAAAGACTTTGCATTGATTTCCGTCTTTCATGTTGAGATGCATTAAGTCAGAATTTTAATTAAATTTACGTCATTAGCTGAATTTAAAATTGTCACATTTTCTGGTAATTATATCATACTCAAGTATTGTCACATCTTGTTGACTATACTGTAGTGCTTTTAAGTCAATTAGTTTATGATGTTTTCAATTACTTGTAAGTCTCTGCTTCTTTTAAAAGCATTGTGTTAACTTAGAGAAAGTATGGTTTGTCATGCAATTTCGATACATAGTAAACAAAGATGCTGTCACTTGATTTCCCCAGAAGGCAAAAATTCATCCTTTCATAGATCTGTTAATCTGTTTGATATTCTGTGATTTAAAGCAACCACCATTATGTGTTGCTGGCTACTTTTCATTGCTGATTTTTCATCTGTTGTTTTTATGGATGTTGTTCACAATGTACATTTATCTGAAGTGTCATGTACATTTATTATCTACTATAAAGTAAATGGAAAGTTAGGTTCATTGCAATAATATTCTATTTTTGTAACAATCAAAAGTTTGACAATGACAAACTTTTAAATACCTAAGCACGTGAGAAATTTTACTACAACTTTTATTCAATGTTATGTCAAAACACACCTGTTGCTAGTTAGGGCCCCGCATTGAAGATGCGGACGCCCTATAGTTTTCACTTTGTCCGTCCGTCCATCCGTCCGTCCGTCGACAATTCTTGTGAACACTAAAACTCAAAAACTATTAACATCACAGTTCTGAAACTTTGCACAGCTGCTAAGTAGCATGTCATAATGTGCATATTAAAATTTTGTGCAAATCTGAGTAAAATATTTGTAAAAAATCTTCATTTTTTATCGAAAATCACAGATTTTGAGAATTGGACTTTGTGAACACTAAAACTCAAAAACTGTTAACAATACAGTTCTGAAACTTTGCACAGCTGCTAAGTAGCATGTCATGATGTGCATATTAAAATTTCGTGCAAATCTGATTAATATTTTTGGAAAAAAACTTCATTTTTTAACGAAAATCACAGATTTTGAGAATTGGACTTTGTGAACACTAAAACTCAAAAACTGTTAACGAAACAGTTCTGAAACTTTGTTCAGCTGCTTAGTAGCATGTCCTTATTTGCATATTAAAATTTCGTGCAAATCTGATTAATATTTTTGGAAAAAATCTTCATTTTTTATCGAAAATCACAGATTTTGAGAATTGGACTTTGTGAACACTAAAACTCAAAAACTGTTAACAATACAGTTCTGAAACTTTGCACAGCTGCTAAGTAGCATGTCATGATGTGCATATAAAAATTTTGTGCAAATCTGTTTAATATTTTTGAAAAAACTTCATATTTTATCGAAAATCACAGATTTTGAGAATTGGACTTTGTGAACACTAAAACTCAAAAACTGTTAACAAAACAGTTCTGAAACTTTGTTCAGCTGCTAAGTAGCATGTCCTGATTTGCATATTAAAATTTCGTGCAAATCTGATTAATATTTTTGGAAAAACTTCATTTTTTATCGAAAATCACAGATTTTGAGAATTATGGACTTTGTGAACATTAAAACTCAAAGGCTATTAACAATACAGATCTGTAGTTTCATATGCATTCCATGGAACATGCCTTAGTGGTTATAATTAAAGTTCGTATGATTTTGAAAACACTTAGATATTTTGCCGCGGGGCCCTTTCTGACTTTGTCAGTATTCTAGTTACGATCTAAAATTGTCCAATCACAATCTTGGTTTAACCAGAAAGTCACTACTATTGGATGATTTGTAGTACATACAAAGGTAGTGCAAATTTTTTTTTAGATATGACTAGTACGTAGTGAGTGACTCGGCTTACATGGGGATCAAAGGAATTATTAAAACAACTCTAAAATGAGATGACAAATGTATTGTTTACTTGTTTGTTGCATCTAAATTTTTGCAATAAATCTGATTGTTTTATCTATTACAGCATTTGATAAATACTCTGAAGAGTCTTAATTGGCATGTCGAGATCGATGAGTTTCAAGACTCAACCCCTTATGGAGTGAAGACTTTCCGTAACATCATAGCCACGTTTGATCCCTCCAAACCACAAAGAGTAGTCCTTGCAGCACATTACGACTCCAAAAATCTAACCGAGGGAAACAAACAGTTTATAGCAGCTACAGATTCAGCCGTTCCGTGTGCTATACTGTTAGACATTGCCAAACAACTCAATTGTCTTCTGCTAAAGGAAAAAAGTGATAGGGTAGGGATAGATGAGGATATTTTTTTAAAGTTAAATGGGTTATATTGGATTCAAACTGTCTTGTCAATGCATTGCTTTTGCACCAATTACTATTTCTTTTGCACCACAAATTATAATTCATTTGCGCAAATAATATGATGAAGTATCAACATTTATAAGTTTTGACCGGATTTCACGGAGTGAAAAATACAGGTTATTAAATGGTGAATGTTGGGTGACGGATTGGGAAGAAATTTGCTTAACAGCTTTCTCAGCAACTTCTAATCACAACCTTTTGATATTTGGTATACAGCATCATGGTGGGGTCCCATAACATGGGAGATGATTTCAGGTCTGTTGCTCACCTACTTCCCGTTTAACGAAATCCGGCCATTTTTTACTTTGACAGATTTTTTTTATTATTAAATATAAAAGTATGTTTTCCATTAAAAGCAATGTTAAACTAGAAACATATAAAACACAATATCTGCATTAAAAGAAATATGAAATGAAATATCGCATATCTAAAAAAATGGTGCAAATGCAATACGTCTGTCTGTGCCATCTGTCACTGAAAGGTAGAATGGCTTGTACTTGTCTTTTGATATAAGTTAAGATTTTTAAAGTGTTAGATTTAGATCAGTTTATTATTTTTTTACCGTTCTATGCAAAGTTGGCAGAATTGTTTTATTGAAAAAAATGTCAAATGTAACTGCATTTGACTAACTTATGAATATGGTAATTATCTCCAACTGCAAGCTTAAGCCTTATGGTATGACTCAAAGGCAACTCTTGATAAACATTACATGCTGTTTCTCTATATTTCACAGACAACAGACATGACTCCACAGATTGTCTTCTTCGATGGTGAGGAAGCATATCAACAATGGACAGCTACAGACTCTATATATGGTGCCAGACATTTAGCTAAGAAATGGGAAGACAGTATGGATGACCATTTTCAATCTAAAAACAAACTAAAAACCATAGTAAGTGAAGTTATATAGGTGTTCATCCACATTAAAGCATGCATATTAAGTACTACCGGTACTTGACAGGGCAACAATATATGTATTGGTAGTGGTAGGAAAAACCATTTTGTTTTTAAGAAGCAGAGAGATACCAGTTTGACTTTGGAATGTCAAGAGTCCTAAAAAGCATAGACTACCGGTAAAACCAGTAAACACAAACAAGAATAGCACAAAGAAACAGACCCCATAAAACACACTAAAGCAACTGAAAATCAATCAATGTGAACTCATTATAAAATTATTTAATGATTGAAGAGATTTCTTGACTTCACATCTTATATGTCTTAATGAATTAAAATGTACTGGCAATTTCCTTAAATTTTGTTATATATTTGTTAGGGTTGTCATAAAAAGTGTGACTGTACTGTATCGGTTAACTGAAACAGAAATATTTTTCATTTGGCCTTACAAACAAAGTACACAAAGCCCTAATAAAGAAATCAAAGTTATAATTAGCAAAACGCCATCACACAGACTACAAATGTGTTTTTGGTTGGTTTTTCCTCTGTTCCCTCCTTTATAAGGTGTAAAAGGACCATCCTAGCTCGGCATGTTATGTAACTTTATGTAGTTTGTAATGTGTTATTTTTTTTTTCTTTAGACACTAGTTTGTTTATGTTATGTCATTTCTATATTTGTCCCTGAATACTAAATGATGATGCTTTGTAATCAGAAGTGGGAATTTTCATTTGAGCAGACAGTTTTTTTTTCACATTCTTTAATATTTTTTTTTACCTAGACAATGTAAGATTTACTGCAACTTACTGAGTTTTTAGACAAAGTTTGTAGAGGCATGATGCTAATGGTATGATGCTGTCATCTGCTTTGTCTGTTAAATTAAGTGTTCCCACTAGAGCATTGCTATATAATTTTACAAAATGCTGTTTCTTAAATTATGCATGGGATTGATTTAGTGGTTGCCTTTTCATAAGATTTTAGAATTTTGGGGCCCAAAGGAATGAAAATTGCATTCATGATCCTCTTCTTTAGCTCACCTGACCCGAAGGGTCATGTGAGCTATTGTCATCACTTGGCGTCCGTCGTCCGTCCGTCGTCCGTCGTCTGTCGTCCGTCGTCCGTAAACTTTTTAAAACGTTAACTCCTCTGACACCATAGGTCCAATTGCAACCAAACTTGGTATGGTTGTTCATTAGCATTCGGTGCTTAGAACTGATGTGGGGATTTTTGATTCGTCGTAAAACATGGCCGCCATGGCTAAAAATAGAACATAGGGGTAAAATGCAGTTTTTTGCAAATAACTCAAAAACGGCTACAGATATCAAAATTCTGGCATAGGATAAAAGTGATCAGCACCTCAAGATCTACCTACCCTGAAATTTTGAAGAAAATCCAACGACCCATGTAGGAGTTATTGTCCTTTTTGTGGATTTTTTGCAAATTTTGCACCCGTTTAGCTCAATATCTTGAAAACTATAGTAGATATTTGAGAAATTTAAATTGCATATTGTTAAGCACATCAAGATCTACAAAATAGGTAACAGGGTCAACGTTGTAGGACCTTTCCTTTAAGGAGTTATTGCCCTTAGAACGTCAAAATTAAGCATTTTAACAGCATTTCCTCATTACATTGAAAATGTTAACTCCTCTGACACTTTAAGTCCAATTGGAACCAAACTTGGTATAGTTGTTTATTAGCACTAGGTGTATAGAACTGATGTGGGGATTTTTGATTGGTCGTAAAACATTGCCGCTGTGGCTAAAAATAGAACATAGAGGTAAATGGCAGTTTTTTGCAAATAACTCTAAAACGGTAACAGATTACAAAATTTTGATTGGGAACAAAAGTGATCAGCACCTCAAGATCTACCAGCTCTGAAACTTTGAAGAAAATCGAACAACCCATGTAGGAGTTATTGCCCTTTTTGTGGATTTTTTGCAAATTTTGCACCTGTTTAGCTCAATATCTTGAAAACTATACTAGATATTTGAGAAATTTAAATTGCATATTGTTAAGCACATCTAGATCTACAAAATATGTAATAGAGTCAAAGTTGTAGGACCTTTCCTTTTAGGAGTTATTGCCCTTAGAACGTTAAAATTTAGCATTTTAACAGCATTTCTTCATTACATTGAAAACGTTAACTCCTCTGACACTTTAAGTTCAAATGGAACCAAACTTGTTATAGGTCTTTATTAACATTAGGTGTATAGAACTGATGTGGGGATTTTTGATTGGTCGTTAAACATGGCCGCTGTGGCTAAAAATAGAACATAGGGGTAAATGGCAGTTTTTTGCAAATAACTCTAAAATGGTGACAGATTTCAAAATTTTGATTGGGAACAAAAGTGATCAGCACCTCAAGATCGACCAGCTCTGAAATTTTGAAGAAAATCCAACAACCCATGTAGGAGTTATTGCCCTTTTTGTGGATTTTTTGCAAATTTTGCACCTGTTTAGCTCAATATCTTGAAAACTATACAAAATATTTGAGAAATTTAAATTGCATATTGTTAAGCGCATCAAGATCTTCAAAATTTGTAACAGGGTCAACGTTGTAGGACCTTTCCTTTGAAGAGTTATTGCCCTTGGAACGTCACAATTGAGCATTTTAACTGCATTTCCTTATATTGAAAATGTTAACTCCTCTGACACTTTAAGTCCAAATGGAACCAAACTTGGTATTATTGTTTATTATCATTAGGTGTATAGAACTGTTGTGGGGATTTTTGATTGATTGTAAAACATTGCCGCTGTGGCTAAAAATAGAACATTAGGTTAAACTGCATTTTTTTGCATATAACTCAAAAAGGGTGACAGATTTTTAGATTTTGATAGAGAACAAAAGTGATCAGCACCTTTAGATCCACCATATTGTCAGATGACCCCCTTATAAATCTTATGACCCTTTCAACGTTAAATAGATTTTGCCTTATAACCTTCACTTCAGGCACATATGTCAGGTGAGCGATTCAGGCTCCTGGGAGCCTCTTGTTATTTCATTGTATAGAATAGGAGCTTAAATACAACTTTATTAAGATATGGTCTGATTTGAAAAATTTTTCAGCGAGAATTTTTGTTACATAATGAATGCAAAATAAAACTTTTTTTCTGAAACCCTCCAGAAGAAAAAAATGCAACTTTGGTAAAAACTATATTAACTTTTATAAAAGTCTTCAGAAGATATAAATATATCGCATTAAAAACATGTACCTAAAGGCTGTTCAAAGCAAATGACTGTCTATATTTGTTTCTTTTAGTTTTTGATCTCATGAATCTTAAGATAACCCAACCACCTTGCAAATTACTGAATGGCACTATAGTATTTCTCAGCATTTCTATTTTGAACCCCAGAAGACAGTTTGTAAATATTTTATATGTTTATTTTCTATGATTTATCTCCCTTTAAACAGATTTAAATTACCAATTTTTGGTTTATTGAAAATAATTTCATTTTTTCCTTTAGTTAGACATATTCATAAGTAAATAAATTAAGAATGTCTGGGACAAAGTGTTTTATTAGTTGTTTGGCAAACCTGGAATTGAAATTGTGGGAGTTGCATCCTGTTTCTATCAAAACAAATTTACTTTTAAAGAATATCTAATGAACATTAGGAAGTCTGCAAAAAAGAACTAAATATAGTGTCATAGAAACTATACAGATAATTTGCTTTTACTCCAACATCATTTGGTTTGTAATATTTGAGTGTGAGGTGAGTGTGTAAAAATCAATGATTTTATCCCATTAAAGACACATACAAAAACGGAAAATCAGTGATTTGGCATTAATAATGACCCTAGAACTAACATCTTAAAACACCATTGATAGACAGATGATACTCACTGGTGCTAGTTGCTGGTGTACAAAAATTCTGCAAGAAGCAAAAAAAAGAATAATAATCTTCTATTTAAAGTTCATACATGAAAAAAGTCCAATGCAAACAAATCTCAGAATAAGAATGACAAGAATCAATGTACAACTTCATCTTTTTTGTGGTTTTGTAAGAAAAAATGCCACTACATATAAGATAATGTTGGAATTACATACATCAGTTCTACAAATCTTACTCAGGAAACCACATCCATTATTGCAAATGTAGCACAACAACTAATACTTGAAAACTTCATAAAAGTCATGGCTATCCAAGAAATATGCTGGTAGCTATTATTTACGAAAGATCAAGTCCTTGAAATATTCTGTCACAGCAAAATGCCAAGGATATATTACATAATAAATATAAGTCAAGACCTTGTAAATTCATGTTATCATGATCAAAGGTTAAATGTACTTAAGAAGGACCTTGCTGTCATAAAGTGAGCTAAACATTAAATTCAATCTTAAAGTTATTGTGCCTGGTGCCTGAAAATTGGGGTTATATTGTGATAAAGATGTTTAACTGTCTGTCTGTTCATCTGATACATCTTAGGGTAGCCATCACTTATCTGCAATTCCTCCTACACCATTTGATAGTTTTCATGAAACTTGCACACAATTAATGAGATATCATGTTGATGTGCACCATTTGAAATGTAGTCTGTTTAAAATATGATCTACGAAGGATGTCCATAAAGTTCATAGACAAGAAAAGATTTTGATGAATATGATGTACTATGGATTAACTTTTTACATACTAGTAATCTTAAACATTGACTTTCCACTTTGAATTAATTGTTTTGCAGTTTTTTGACATTCTTTAAGTGCTACATTGCTAATTATTCTATTCGCTGTATGGTGGACTGGAGCAATTTAAAAAAAAATGTAGGAGTTGTCCTTTTCTTGATTTTTTTTTAAATTTGTACTAATTAGCTAAATATCTCAAAAACTATTTAAGATATTTGAAAAATTTAAATTGCATGTTGTTAGGCACTTAAAGCTTTACTAAATCTGTAATAGGCGTAGCAAAATTTATTGTCTGGAACTTTGTTGTCATTTTTATTTCGAACACACATGAAGGTTAGCACTGCTGGTGGAGTTTTAATTCCCCGAGGTTAGCCCGCTCCGGCACCAACACTTTTGAGTTGGAGAAAACATCAAAGCTTTAAATTGTCCGTCTAAATTTTAAAATTGTCTAAACCCTAAGGTTCTTCCTACCCCAGACATAGGTTGATTATCTTAGTAATAATTTGGTTCCCCAGTTTGGTATTTTTGGTTTTATTGTTCTATGCTCTTCATATTCATATAGTGTTTGGCATTTTCAATATTTTTGGTAGAGCACCTCTGATGAGTCTTGAATAGACGAAACGCGCGTCAGGCGTAGCTAAATTTATTGTCTGGAACTTTGTTGTCATTTTTATTTCGAACAAATGTGAAGGTTAGCACTGCTGGTGGAGTTTTAATTCCCCAAGTTAGCCCGCTCCAGCACCAACGCTTTTGAGTTGGAGAAAACATCAAAACTTTAAATTGTCTGTCTAAATTTTAAAATTGTCTAAACCCTAAGGTTCTTCCTACCCCAGACATAGGTTGATTATCTTAGTAATAATTTGGTTCCCCAGTTTGGTATTTTTGGTTTTATTGTTCTATGCTCTTCACATTCATATAGTGTTTGGCATTATCAATATTTTTGGTAGAGCGCCTCTGATGAGTCTTGAATAGACCAAACGCGCGTCAGGCGTAGCAAAATTTATTGTCTGGAACTTTGTTGTCATTTTTATTTCAAACACACGTGAAGGTTAGCACTGCTGGTGAAGTTTTAATTCCCCGAGGTTAGCCCGATCCGGCACCAACACTTTTGAGTTGGAGAAAACATCAAAGCTTTAAATTGTCCGTCTAAATTTTAAAATTGTCTAAACCCTAAGGTTCTTCCTATCCCAGACATAGGTTGATTATCTTAGTAATAATTTGGTTCCCCAGTTTGGTATTTTTGGTTTTATTGTTCTATGCTCTTCATATTCATATAGTGTTTGGCATTATCAATATTTTTGGTAGAGCACCTCTGATGAGTCTTGAATAGACAAAACGCGCGTCAGGCGTAGCAAAATTTATTGTCTGGAACTTTGTTGTCATTTTTATTTCAAAGTATAGGACCCTTACTTTTAGGAGTAATTGCCCTTAGAGCTTCAAAATTGTCCATTTTCACAACCTCTCCCCATTGCATTGCAAACCCTTAAATAAAGCTAGAGAAAAACTTTAAAGTTACAATACTGTTTAGTTAACTAAGCCATACAAAAAAATTCAATTTATGGAAGTTTTTTTTTTTACCCTTAATAAAAGTTATGGTCCCTTAAATGTCTAAATAACCTTAATATGCCTTATAGCTGGCAAACTGATGAAAAAATAAAAGCTTTTGATTGCTTAAATCATAAATGTTCAACACTCATGCATTAATAAGTTAAATGATGTTGTCAGATGACCGCTTATTAAACTTATTGCCCTTTCAATGTAAAAAAATAAAAGCATTTAAGTCGGCTGAGGGATTCAGGCTCCTGTGACCCTATTGTTCAATAAAAATGTTTTTTGGTTTATTTTTTGTTTTTGTTATTTTTTTTTGGGGGGGGGAGGAGGGTGGATAAATATGAACACAAAAAAAAGATATTAAAAGAATGGCTTATCTATGGCTATATTTCCTCATATCCATAATATGTCATGTGTCATTGTTGTATATGTGTTAACATGGATGAACAAACACTCTTTCGTCAAAATTGTAGGACACCAAAAAACACATTAAATTTGGTTTAGATATGCTAAATAAAGCTGGACAGACAGCTTATTTTATACTGCCGGACTTTCACAAAAAGGCATGGAACCAAAAAAAAATCATTAAATTTGGTTAAGATATGCCATAGATTTATGCCGTCAAAAGGTTACAGAAAACCTATAAAAGAGATTCACTATGAACTCCATTTATGTAAATATGAAAGACTTATGATAACATTTGACTTGTTAATTCTGACATTTAGAAACCCTTTGTGGACTCTGTGACTAAAGCAGGAGAATGTCAAAGTGTCATAAATGTTTTATTCTCTTTGTTTCAGAAATTGTTTGTATTGCTGGATCTGATTGGATCTTCAGATATATCATTCCGCAATCTTATGAAAGATACAAACAATGAGTTTGAAGCCTTACGTAAAATAGGTGAGTTTTATTTATGAACATCGACCAAATCTGGGTTATGAAATAGTGAATTTCAGGCTTTGGGAGGATGGGTGGTAGGCGTGGACAGGGAACTATTGTCTTAATAGTTTTCCCAGCAACAACTCTTCACAGCCCCTTGATATCTGATATACAGCATATCATTGGATTCTGAGCTTTTGATTTTCATTTGATAGACAATTAGACCATTCCATTTTTCAATAGGATTTTTCACCAGCAGGAGGTATATCTTAAAAAAAAGCAATTGCATTAATGTGTTATCTGGGTTGTAGCGATATTTCGTTTTTAGCAGTTGTATGTTACTTATGAGATACACAATAAATAGTTTAAAGATATTACATACCATCAATTTTGCTTCAAGCATTCACCATTTGTCTACTGTGAAATTATTTTGTCTTTAGGTAACATTTTCAAGAATTTTGTAAAATTGTCAGGCAAACTGCAAAATTTGACTTCAACAATGAATTTGTTGGCCTCAAACATGAATCCCTTATTATGTGACTATTTTCTAATGCACAAAAATTAATGTATAAGTACTTCAACAGTATTTCAATGGTGTAGTAAGAAATTTCCAAAGGGCTGGGGGCTCTGACTGCCCCACCTGCCCCACTCTGGATCTGCCCCTGTTTTTAATTGTGAATCAGTCTATCTGTTGCACTTTATATCTTGATATATCCTTGCAAGTTGATTATTATACCCCTGCTTCAAAGAAGAAGGTGCCTTTTCTGTACATTTGTTTGTTCATTTGTAACATAATTTCCGTCAAAGTTTTCAAAGCAACTACAAGAGGTAAAGTTCTGATATTTTGTATACAGCTTTATCCTATTGTACCATATGGTGTATACCAATTTTATGCTCTTATGTCACCTACTTCCAGTTAACAAATGCATAAGTTTTTACACAGAATGGACATAAATGCAAAATTTCCATCACAGTTTTCTAAGCAACTAAATGACATAGAGATCTGATATTTTGTATACAGCTTTATCCTATAGTACTATATGGTGTATACAGATTTTATGCTCCTAGGTCATCTACTTCATGTTTAATGAATAAGTAGGTTTTCACAAAAAATGGACATACATGCAAAACTTCCCTCACAGTTTTCTAAGCAACTACATGAGATAAAAGCCTGATATTTTGTTTGCAGCTTTATCCTATAGTACTATATGGTGTGTATAGATTTTATGCTTCTAGGTCATCTACTTCCTGTTTACTGTAAAACTTGAGTATTTAGGCAAGGCATAATTTGGGGAGCGGGGGTAGCACTAGTGAGCATAAACTCACAGATTTACTCGTTCATGGTTGATCAAGTGAGTAAAACACAGTGGATTCTATTAATTTTTGTTTGGTTTTGTTTTAGATAAATGATCTTGTAAACCTGAGCTTTGATTTATTTTTTCAGAGAAAAGATTAAAAGATAGAGATTTATTAAATACAAATGGAATTCGATTACGTTATCCTATGTTCATCTCAGACAATAGGATGGCACATTTTGGTGGGGGCATAGAGGACGATCATATACCATTTCTCCAAAGAGGTTTGTATCATAGAAAATATAAAACATGTCACAAATGTTATCCCATGCAGACAGAACTTTTATGATTTCTATAGTTGGACCTTCAATTATGTAGATTTAGGTAAAATTCTTTACAAAATAAAATATGTTCATAATTTATAAAATTTAATTATTGTTTCTTAAAAATCCATAGGGAATTATATTCAAATCCAATCATAGAAATAAACCTTTTATTAAGACGTTTCGGCCATAGGCCTTCATCAGTTACACAAAATACCCCTGTGCTACATTTTGACTGTCATCTCTTCAACTTGTCATAAATTAGTAGACCAAAATCATATGATGGACGATGATGCATCTGTCGTTGATTATGATTTTGTTTTAGATAAGTTTAAATAGATTTTTCAAGTTGAAGAGATGACAGTCAAAATGTAGTAACTCTTATTCTTTCGACATAGGGATAAAGATTTTGTATTTTTTAGATATGTTTTCTGAGGGTTCATATCAAATATTAAGCCAACCACCATTTATTTTAGGTGTTTATTCTTCTCTCATTTTTGACTTGTTTCTTTTCAGGAGTAAAAATCCTTCATTTGATATCGGTACCGTTTCCAAAAGTTTGGCACACGATGAACGATGATGCATCTGTCGTTGATTATGATGTCACAGACAACTTTAACAGAATCTTCAGAACATTCATATCACAGTACTTAGAGTTGGACGCTGGCGATTACAACTGCCGTAGAAAGAAGAAATAAAGCGATAAATTTTTATCAATTGGCCTTGTCTGTGATAAATATCCATTTTAACGGGAGTCAAGGACATCTTTATATATTTGTTGAATCAGGAGAAACATAATTTTATTGCTCAAATATTTTATGGGAAAATTTGTTATATAACCATCATATCTTATCACCACATGTGTGGAAATTATTTGTTCTGTTGTTTATTCATAAAACATTCCATTTAATTGTCAAAAAGCATTCCATCTTGGTGCTAGGTCGTTGTTGTGTTATGTGTGTTCTAAGAAAGATAATTCATCTCATATTCCTAATACATTAGAAATTATGCATCTTAATTTATACAGAGTGGCTCTTTGTCCTGCTAGCCAGACTGAGCTTTTATTCCGACATGATTATATTGATTATAGTTTGTTACATGAGGTGCAACAACAAAGTCAGCAAAGTTTAAACTATTATACCTAATAGTGTTACTTTACCATTAATCATATGCCACTCATACCAAAATAACATATTTTTATGCGCATGACTTTTTGCATAAAAGATTACATATATTACAATAATGGTAATCAAATTCCCACCAAAACTTTAGTTTTAGCCAAGTACTCTATTACCTTCTAGAAGGTATCAGCCGCCATTTAGAATCTCAAAGCTTTGTTTTCCTTTCTATTTGTTGATCTAGTTATTAAATTACACATATTATTAATAGAATTTTAAATATCCAAACTACCAGTATACATTTATTGATAACGGTAGTTTATTATGTATTTATTGAAGACAGCAAAACACTATTTTTATCACATATTCATTGTACCTTAATTGCAAAGTAAGGTTTTTAAAGTGCTAGTCATTTATTTCTACTAATTTATGGTAATTAAAATGAATGATCCAAGAATATGTATTGTTTTTATCTGACCTTTTCTTGTTTTTATTCCTACTAAATCTAAATTGGTACATGTATTGGTTAATGGTAAACTTTTTCGCAACAGTTTTCTCAGCAACTACTTATCAGTCACTTTGATATTGATTTGTGACTACAGTATAAGGGTTCTTTACTGCGTGTACAGATTTAAGGTCTGTTGACCCAGTTTCATATGTTTTCCTGTTTGCTGACCTAGTCAATTCTGCCATTAGTGGTCACTGGTAGACAGATTTTATAGGCATATTTCTCAGCAACATTAGATCACAGTGACCTGATATTTTTTGTGCAGTCTAAGTATATCATGTATATAAGAGTTTAAGGCTATTTACATCTATTTTGAGGGAAACGCAGGGGTATATTGAGAAAACAGTGGCTTCCATGTTCATTTTAAAGAAAAATCATTTAATGTCATATTGGATTGGTCATTAGTACAAAATGTAATTTTCGTGTACATAAACAAGTTCCAACATACTGAAATAAAAAGTGCAATGGTTCTGACCATTTACAGACATTAAAAGGAAAAGTGAAGTCTCGATGAAATACAATAATGCAAGACATAAAATATAATCATCTAACAAAACAAAAAAACAAACAGCAAAAAAAAGCAGAAAAATACCTTGAGAATTATAAGAATGCTGGTTTAACGATGCAAAGAACCAAAATGTGTTGCTATGGCATAAAATGCAAAACTCTAATGGGTCTGTGAAAAAAATCAGCATTTGAGAGTCTGGAGCACCTGAGTTCACTCTCCACTAAGGTATGTATTGATGATTATAGTTTGGTTGTTGTGTCTGTTTTGTGGTTATGTTGTTTGACTTGTTTTCATTTGTTGACTTTTATGTCTTCTGATTTTGTTTTTACCTTTTCACACTAATGACTATAGAATGCTGTTGATAAAAAATTCATAACATTGAATTGGTGTTGGTGAAAATAGTAACAATCTCATAGATTTATTGTTTGAGATTAAACTAGTTCAGACCATCTTTTAGCTAGTAAAAACAAGGAATATTGTGTGCAAGCTTACAAAATGATATAAAGTCCCACGCTTCATTAAATTCCATATGTAGAATTATCATCACTGAATGATTTTGAGAGATAGGAAATTTTTAAGAGAAAAAAAAGCTTTCAATTAGTTGAGAGGTTGTGCTAATAAAATATGTAGAGGTGCAGACAGGTTGGTGCTTATATTCACCAACATTTGTTTTTCTGTAATAATGTGAACAGCAAGATGAATTAATTTCAAAGTGACACTCCAACACTTAAAACCAATTGCTAGTGAAATTTTATGAATACAGATACATGAATACCTATTTCCAAAGTTCTTAAAATATCCATGATCAAATTTATCTTGTCCTAAAATGAAATAAAAGTTTGTTTTTGCCTGCAAAAACGATGTCTCCCCCTGTTTCCCCCAAAAAGGTTTAAAGTTCCAAGGGCTATAACTCCCTAAAAATTGTGAGGATAAAAATTTCCTGCTAATTTGCACAACAACATATGGTTTCCTTCCTATATACAAAGTTTTATTGAATTCGGTTCAGTAGCTTCAGAGGAGTTGCGCTTACAGATTTTGTGACAGACAGACTGACAAGACAAAAACAATATGTCTCCCCACAAAAGTGTGGAGGGGGACATAAATCCTACCTAAGAATAAACTGCAACAAGTAAAACCTATAGACACACTCAAATTCTAACTCAGGTATGTTTATAATGTTGTATGTTTGGGTCATCATGTGTATTGTACTGAATGCCTAAGTTGACCTCTCATTGACAAGACTTTAAAATTCTAACAAATGATCCTTATGTAATTTTTGTGTGTGTCAATTTAACCATATTCTAGAAATTCAAGAACTTCTATGCTAAATAGCTTTTCCTGAACTTCCAAATATATTTGAGATTTGGGACCTCCCTCAGATTCCCCTGCTGCCCGTCTACTTCGACCCAACTTACAACCATGCCTGGGTTTTGTTGTAAGAATTTAAAAGATGTAACAAATCACATATGTTCCTGGTGAAAATTCCACTTGACCTTCAGAATTGATGTAAAGTTTATCCTATATTTGACAAACCTACAGACTATTAAAATTTTAAATTAAAAAATGTATAATCTTAACTGCAACAACTTGAATTCACCCTCACACTAACTGATAACTAGAAAAAAAATGTAAGCAGCATCTCACAATAAAAAGCTTCGCCGAGCGCAGCATGATACGACCGCAACATGTTGAACCCTGTACGTTTTAGGCCTAATATGGATAGTCTATTGTTCTGGACACATGCAGCCCATGGTGGACTGACAAAGGTTTTTGACACATGCTTCTCTGATGGACTTTCAACCCAGGGGCTAAAAATATAAATTTTGAATGTTATATTCTACTCTTTAAAAGAATAATGTTTGGGGAAAACCAGAACCAGAATTTTTTTAAAATTATGATTACAGCCCAAAAAATTTATTCTTAAATTTAGAATCTCTACCTGACAAGAATAAATTTGCAAAAAAATTTTCAAAATCGGACCACAAATAAAAAAGCCCCATTTGGCCCCTAATTACGTAATAGGGGGAAAAAGGGGGGGTCGCAAAAATTAATTCTTAATTTTGTATTCGCTATTTGACAAGAACAAACATGCAAAAATTTTTTTCAAAATCGGACCAGAAATAAAAAAGTTTCAATTTCGGCCCCATTTGGCCCCTAATTACATAATAAGGGGAAAAAGGGGGGGGGTCGCAAAAATTAATTCTTAATTTTGTATCCGCTATTTGACAAGAACAAACATGCAAAAAAAATTTTCAAAATCGGACCAGAAATAAAAAAGTTTCAATTTCGGCCCCATTTGGCCCCTAATTACATGATAAGGGGAAAAAGGGGGGGTCGCAAAAATTAATTCTTAATTTTGTATCCGCTATTTGACAAGAACAAACATGCAAAAAAAATTTTCAAAATCGGACCAGAAATAAAAAAGTTTCAATTTCGGCCCCTTTTGGCCCCTTATTACGTAACAGGTGAAAAAGGGGTGGGGGTCGCAAAAATAAATTCTCAAATTTGGATTCGCTACTTGACAAAAATAAACTTGCAAAAAAAATTTCAAAATCGGACCACAAATAAAAAAGTTTCGATTTTGGCCCCATTTGGCCCCTAATTACGTAAAAGGGGGAAAAAGGGGGGGTCGCAAAAATTAATTCTTAATTTTGTATCTGCTATTTGACAAGAACAAACATGTAAAAAAAAATTTCAAAATCAGACCACAAATAAAAAAGTTTTTATTATGGCCCCTTTTGGCCCCTAATTACACAACGGAGCAAAAGGGGGGGCGCAAAAATTCATCAGGTTCATTCTTTTATTGTAAGAAACATTCTTGACAAATTTCACAGTAATAGGCAAACTAGGACCAAAGTTATGGTGGAAACAAGTAAAATATTTGAATTTTTTGCCCCTTTTGGGCCCCTAATTTCGAAACAAGAAAAGGGGGGACCCCCAAAATCAATCCCGTTCATCCTTGTATGGTAAGGAACATCACTGTCAAATTTCATAGCAATTGGATAACTAGAACTAAAGTTATTGTGGAAACAAACAAAAAAGTAGTATTTTTGGCCCTTTTTTTGCCCCTAATTTCTAAACGAAAAATGGGGGGACCCCCAAAATCAATCCCATGCATCCTTTTATGGTAAGGAACATCATTGTAAAGTTTCATAGCAATCGGATAACTGGAACTAAAGTTATTGTGGAAACACTAAAAAGTTAACAGACAACGACGACGACGACGACGACGACGACGACGACGACAGCATCATACCATAATACGTCCGCAAATTTTTTGCGGTCGTATAAAAATAACCCCTTGTCTCCAAATAACAAAAGAAAATTTTAGAAAGGAGGTGCATATCCACATGTTGTCACAAAGATTGTGCGAAAGTTAAATGAAAATCCATTTAGGGGTTAAGGAAGAGTTGGAGATAAGGAGATATCCCTTGGTAGTTGATTGGCAAAATCCCCAAAAAATCATTTCAAATTTTAAAGGAGAAGTCACACATATACAATATGATCATGTCACATGTATTTTATGAAAGTTTCATGAAAATCCAACGAAAGGGATAAGAGATGGGTACCCTGAGGTGTAACAGAAGGATGAAT
Source organism: Arcuatula senhousia (assembly GCA_963971305.1). NCBI lineage: Eukaryota > Metazoa > Mollusca > Bivalvia > Mytilida > Mytilidae > Arcuatula > Arcuatula senhousia. Next base: position 57,739,805 of record OZ020304.1, read on the forward strand.
GCAGGGACAGTCATACATATCACTATAAATTCCCTGTTTTAAAGTGGGGAATAAATAAAAGACTTGAAATATACTTGTATAAAATTTACTGGTATAAAAAATAACAGTACAAAATCTAAGCATTAACATTATAAAGTCAAGCTTAATATGTTTAATCATTAATATACATAATTGATCTGACTAGATTGAGATTCAACAAGATTTCATTCATAAACTTTAACATGTCAGTTTCAGGAGTTTAAATAATGATATCATACAAATATATAACAAACACCGAATAAATATTAACAAATAAAGATGATTAAGAGACAAAAATGAAAATACACGTGTTACTTCTTACATGACATGGAAAGTTCTCTTTTAATTTTCTTTTGTACAAATGAATAAAGTGAAAGCACAAATATTTTTATTTATAACTATAAATGCAATATATTTTGTAGAAATGGACAAAATTGACTAACTTACATTATGAGCAGAAAAGAAAACAAATATCTCTCACGTCAGCCACAATTAATATCAAGATTTAAAATATCTTTCTTTCAAAACAAAGTTGTAAAAGTACATAAAATAGATTTTTACAATAAACTCCCTGACCATAAAATTCTTGATTGTAAATGTTAAATATGGACGTTCATGAACACACAACCAACATTAGAAATATGATATGAAATGTATCTAAAAGAAATGAATAAAGTGATATTTTATCTAAAGAAATAAAATAATCAGAGTACGAATTCTGAGCAGAGACATGAAATTTGCATTAATAATAAGTATAAGCTTTTTTCAATATAAGGCACAATAAGCTAGACTAAGCATTAAGAAATACAAATATAAAATTTAAAATAACTTACAGATATGATACAAGTTATTATAGAAAGTAAATTTACATAAAAGATATGCCATTCGGTAAGTTTTTAAAATTAAATAAATAGTCTTAATAAACTACCATAACAAAAAACATGTTAACAAAATATGCACAATGATTTTCAAGATTGCAACAAACAGCAATTAAAAAAATAATAAATTAACATGCATGTGAATAAAATAAAATATTCTAAGACTAATTTTTTTCAAAAGTCAAAATTAAAACCAGCACAGATAACCCAAATTTTTTCATCCCTTTTAAATTTGTTTTAATTTTTAGAAGCAAAAAGTTAATGTTGATGTCAAAACTTACTCAATGTAATTTTGTGTTGTAAAATTATATTCAAAATTTGTACTTTGTTTTACAGAATGAATGAGACACTTAAATGAAAAAAAATGCAGATGGATAAAAATAAAAATAATATTCACAAATTCATATCCCTTTACAAATTACTTGAAAATATATCTTAATTCAAAGTATAAATAAACAAGTATTTCAAAGCTTTATTTACAATTTTTATTTCTAGAAAAATATATTCCAAATGTCTTTGATTTTGTAAAACATACAAATATCAAACACAAAAATGTTTCTAATACTACATTATAAATGTATAATAAGTATTCACATTTAATTAGCACCATAAAAAGGAAACCATCTGTGTTATTTCCATTCAGATATTTACATACATGTGTCTCATGACTCCTTATAAAGCAAGCATTTCAATAATACTCAATTACTGCCGTTTCTGTTCAGACAATTTGTTAATAATGTCACAAATATACATTCACATTCATATGCACTTAATAATGCTCAGCTCTTTAAGGTTTTTTCAGTCTTTTAACCTTTGCAACAATCCTGACCCTTGACCCTTGGCCTTTGTAATTCAAGGTTGCAGCACCAGCTTAACTTTAGATGCCCTGTCATTTTCTCTTTTTGGCTGCACTAGGCTGTGATAATGTGACTTGCTGTGTTGACTGTGAATCTGGTGATCCCAACTGTAAGATCTACAAAGTTAAATAAACTTTTCTTAAAAAGATTTTTTTTTAATCTTTTAAATAATTTGATCTTTTTTTTTCATGTAATGTAGTTACAGCATACAATACTTATCATTTTTTAATAAATGCATATCATTAATTGCTGGTTGTAGTAAAGGTGTGCAAGTTTTTTTTTTCTAAATTATGTACATGTATATCTGTTTTACCATATGTCTTGGTTAAATGATAAATGATAAGCTGTAAAAGGCTTAAATTACTTAACTGATTTATCTTAAAAGTAAATGCTTTCACATCAACTATTCTTCCATTTTTTTTTCAAGTTCTTGGTTGTTCATTTTTGTGTGTCTTCTCTTACATGTATATCTTCTATAGCACATAAAAACCCCCCTGTATTTCAAATTACAATTTTTAGTGTATTTATTATGTAACCCTGTATCCAATATCACATTGCATTGCTTACTTGTGTGTTTCCATTTAATGAGACAGGAACAGGTATCGTGATAAACTGCTGGCCCCCTACAATAAGAAAAAGAGCTATTTCAAATATCCATGCCTTTTTTCATGTTTTTTTTTTTCAAGTCTTATACGTCAGTTTCGTGTTTAATAGTGCGGAATGGCTGGGAAATCAGGAAAAAGTTCTTTTATTATATTTTTTTCTAGGCATGACGACTTCTGGTGGAATTAAGAGCAATAGATCAAAATAAATATTGCTTTGTTGTTTATAAAAGACAGAATCTTTGATTTTGACAATATTTCTACACACGTAAAGAATATTTTTTCATTCCAGTGAAGTATTTACCGTTTATAGAATTATTATTGTTTTGATGATCTCACAATCACTTTTGAAAAAGTCTACAGGGCAGCAAACCAGTTCGACTCACAAACTGGTAAAGTCATGTGATAATTTTTGTGTAATTGAGGGATAGTTCCGGAAAAGCAATAAACTTGAAAATGACATATTTTAACTTGGTTAAGATGAAGATTGTTGTTTGATGATTTTACTGCATGTACAACTATATCATATATCAACAGGAAAGTGTTTCTCCAGAGACCCTGATTCCCCCTTAGTATAAATTTCTTGGTATTGCAATTTTTTTGGTTCTGCAATATGTTGTCCTCGTTGAGGTTAATAAATGCACAAAATTTCATAAAGAACAATCTAAGGTTTTGACAAATCAGCTTAAAAGCAATGGTTATTAACCTTTGTAAGGTGTTATGGGTGGCAAATAGACTAAGACCACATCTTTCTTTGAAGGGCCATAAAAAAAACTAAAAGACTAAAAGAATATCAAGATAAGAAATTGCTAGCTCACACTGTTCAAAACCAAATGCAGAAAAAATTGTCTCATTTTCTCCTTCAACCAATACATACCTTCATTTTGATTTAAAGACAATGGCTGAGCAGGCTGTTGGAAGTTAAACACTGGTCTGTCTTGTAAAGTAGCTGTCGTAGGAGCGTATACTATGCCTTGGGGAGTCTGATACATCACAACACCAGGTGTCATTGCTGTAGCTTGTGTAGGAGTACCTGAAAAACAACATCAAATCACTTGAGATGATTAACAATATTTATGGAAGAAGTTTTCCATTTTCATACAGCGCTTATGTATTATGGAAAAAATTAAACAAAGATTTTTGTCAACATTTTAAAGATTTAGCAACTTAAACTTTTATAGCAAGAAGAACTAGCTAATTTGAAAAAGGATTTTTCCATCAAATTCATTTACATATATTTTTTCTGTTGACAGCTGTTTCATACAGGTGTCTGGCTTTAGAGAGAAAAGTTTAAAACTTACTGAGAGTTTGTAGAATTGACGATGTGGACGATGAAGTTGATGTTGACGATGATATTGATGATGATGTTGTTGATGTTTGGGGCTGAGTTTCCATTACAGTTTGTTGTAAGCTGGTCCCAACATCTGTAAATATGAAGAGTAGATTTACACATTGACGACAGTTAGCTCTTCATTATTCAATAAAATTAATCAGTAATTTGTATCTGTCTACGAAACAGAGAAATCAGACGACACAAGAAGTTGTATGACATAAAATTGTCTTCCAATGTTTTTTTTTCTATGTACTTGTACATGTTTGTTTATATTTTTTTTTAAATAAATAAAACAGGGCTGTCAATATTTGCAGTGTCAATTTCAAATAAAAGAATTAAAAAAAATGAAGCAACAGGAAAATTGCTAGATCACAGAAATTTTAACCCTGGTTAGGTGTTACAGTGTGTGCAACTTCATTTAACTTGACAGACAATTATTCTTACTTGGTATAGAAACAATTTGATTAGAGTTTGGAAGTCTGTAAAGCGTTTGTCCTGTACTCTGTTGTATTCCACCTTGACCATTCTGTTGTTGTAGGGGTATTAATGGAGTTCCTGTTAATAAAAATTTCCTTTAATATTAAAACATGTTATTCATATTTTCTTGTGCAAAGGGCAATAATCCTTGTCAGATTTTAAGCAAATTGAATACAGCACTGAATTCTGTTATAAATTAATTCTATTTCATATTTACAAAAAATTGTATACTTTTGCTGATCTTATATATGTGCTTCGATTTAATGCATGTACATTTTTTCTACAATGAGGAGAAAACAAATGTTATTCAAAGTCCTGAAACTTTGATTTAATGTAATGGAAATGTATAAATATGCATTTTTTCATATGATCTCTTCATTTTCTATATACATGACATAGTTGGGGAGGACTGCCTTTACTTTACTGTACAATTAAATAATTATATCTCTAACAAACAGTTAAGCAAAAACTTTTGTCTTTTTAATGATTTTTATATGAATTCATGCTAGCAAGAGATATATTAATCCTAAATGACTTTTTTTCATGTAAAAAAAAATATACCAAATATTAGCTAGCTATAGCTGCCTCCATTTTTTAGAGGGCAAAGTAACATTTACAAATTCTAACCTGGAGGAACAAGAACTGTGCCAGGAGGTAACCCAGGAATCTGTACCGCTACATTGGAGGGTTTATTCTGCTGTGTTTGTTGTGGTGTTGAGGGGGTTACCGTGACTGAGGCGGTGGAGCTGGGTGATTGTATGGTCTGAAATACATCCTGAGCAATCTGATTTGTTACTGTTTCTGGCTGTGTTGGGTATGATGGCTTGTTGTTATTATCTCCCTAGAAAATAGAGATGCAGGTATAAAAAATAAATTTGGATGACAAATATGTAATTAGGATATATTTTTCTATGATATTTTCTATGATAACAATTAGAAAACAAAATGTACATTTACAAGTAGCAAACTTAAAATCAACAGTTCAATTTTACCTGAAAAAAAAATACTTCCCACAGAAAACAAAAAACTAACAAATACAATTCAATTTAATTCAATTTATTTTATTGCTCGAACTCAATTACAATAATTGGTTTAGGCACAATGGATAATAGAAGTTTATATATAATAAAGTATAATAAACACAATGATGATGAAATTTAGACAATTTACAATGTAAATATATATTGGTTTTATATTAATTTGTGGTTTCTTATTTCTAAACAGTTTGTTATAAAGTTGGAAGACATCTTCAATACAAATGAAAACTTGTTATTGAGTAGAAGTTTTACTTTTTCATTGTTGCTCATAAATTTGTATTGTTTGTATATGGAACTTATTTTGTTACTAAAATCATCTCTCTGTGTCTTATAAAAATTGCAATAAAAAAGAAAATGAAATTCATCTTCAACAGAGATATAACATATTGGACATATTCTTTGTTCTAAAGGTATTTGAAGATGTCTCCCTTTTTCAATCATTAACTGATGAGAGCTTGTCCTAAGTCTGCAAATCATGGCCCTATCCAATACATTGGTCAGTTTATCAACATAAGCTGGTCTCTCCCCACTTTCGTAGACTCCCATAAAGAAATTTAGTTTGGCATTATTCTTTAAATTTGAATTTTGTGTTTGTTGGCACGTATCTTTAATTCTTTGCTTGACTTGATTTAAATTTGCTTTGAGCATAAAATTATTACTGTTCAAATAACTAAAACCCAGTGAGTTTAAAATATTGTGGACTTTCTTGATCCATGGGTTTGTATTTTTTGTGAGGTTATAAATGTCGTATGCTAGACTGTTTATATTATTAATTAAATGATTATAAAATCCTAAAATTGCAGAGCTTATTTTACTTGTAATGGGTAATCTAGCTAATTCTGCTCGACACGCATCATTAGAAGTTTTACAATGAACTCCAAGAATTTCTTTAATGAATTTGATATGGAACTTTTCAATAAAATTTGATGTATCATTTTTAAGAGAAAAATCTATGCCCCAAATTTCACAACAATAAAGTAAAATAGGAGAAACAAGAGAGTCAAATAGTTTTTCTAGGAGTCTACAGGGATTATTGAGACCAACACATTTTTTAATCTTAAAATATGCTTTCCTTGCTTTATCGATTAAAATATCAATTGCAGCATTAAAATTACCATTATATTTCATAGATATTCCCAAATAAGTATATTCAGTTACAGTCTCAATAACAGAATTATTAAAATTGAATGCATTTTTGAATGTTTTACCATTTGAGTTAAATACTAATACTTTTGATTTTTCTGTATTTACTTCAAGTTTCCATGATTTGCAGTAGGACTCTAAATTATTCAGACAATTTTGTAAACCTAAATCACTTTCTGACAATAAAACAATGTCATCAGCATATAGGAGTATATTAAAAGAGGAGTTACATGTAATAAATTTGTGACTTGTCTTGAAATGCAAATTGTATAATCAGAGTTATCTTTCGTGTTCTGGTGTAAAAAAATGATCAAATATTTTTTTACATACATGTATGTTATTCTGAAAGCGTTTGCAAGAGTTGGATTTTATTCATTTTATGCATTTTCGATAAAATTTGTGTATAATAATTCACTACCTCCTCTACAAACAACTTTTTGTACATAACAACCTAATTAGCAATAAACTTTAATTTGCCCAAATCAGCTTCAACATCAAAGCCAACCATTATGAGATTTCCTCCAAAACAGCAGGATTCCATATCAAGATTATTTCTACTAAAAGTCAAAAATGTTCCATTTCACATGATTTGACTGATTAGAAACAGATGTTGAGGAAGATAAGGCTGTAAGCTTCTATGAATCATTTTCACCTATATATAAACACAGATAAATATTTTGGCAGCTGATGCTAATACCATTTCTGATCTATTTACAACACATGGTCAAAGTATGCCAAAGGCAATCAGCCAAATCTGTAATGCAAACTTTATCTTTGTCAAATCAAGTGCCTACACACACACATTCAATCATACACTCCTTTTGAGATGTGCAGAAAGATTCCATATACATTTCCTGTTATTTGACTTTATCAAAGAAGCAAAAACTTTTCAATAATGCCAAAGTTTTCCAGTTGCACAGAATGTACAAACATGTACATGCATGTAACTTTTTAAAATTTTCTCTAATGTGTTAAAAATGTATTGCTGTTTTTAATATCATATATAATTAACAATTCAGGAAAAACACTTAAATTACTCTCTAAATCAAGATTAAGATCTTCTTTCTCGAATAAAACTTTGTTATGAAATGTAATTAAGATGAATATGGGTTTTTTGTGTTTTTTTTTTTTACAATGTGCAGATTTTTCTCCCTATACTATGCATAAGTTGTTATTTTCAAAAATTTATCATAGCATATCTTTTGTGCAATGTTCTATTTTATATGAGTAGTTACAAGTGTAGCATTTCTAATTAATTCCAAAAGTGTTACATGTACTTATAGCAGGTAAAGAATGCCAGCCTGATTATTTTCTATAAATGTGGTGCCTCCATTAAGGTCATGTACTTATTGAAGTAATGACTTGGTAGGATGCCAACACAGAAGCTGGCATGGGTAAATACAAGCAGATAAGGAGGTTTCCTGTTACAGAGAATCCCTAATAAGATCATAACTGCCAAAAGAGAGCTCCTACTGAGTGATGGATAACACATGCCAAATTATAAACATCTGGTTTTCTCTTATGTTTCTTTGTTCTTGGGAATTTATTTGGAAATGCTTCTACTTTGAGAAGATGTTTATAGGCACAATCTAATTGGAAGTTTATAGACTGAATAAACAAAGAAAGAAATACATGTACACATTTGTACATTAGAGATTCTTTCATTGAAAAAAAATCGTGTACATGTTTTTAGGGGAGATTTTTTATCATTACTTTATATGAAAATGAATCATTTTTTTTATTATCAAAAAACTTTGTTGCTACAGTTTACTTTTTAAATGTTTCACATTATTTCAAACAACATATTAGTAACTTGATCATTAATTTATTAAAATAATGACTAATATAATAGTGAAATATTTTAATACAAAGACAAACAAAAACTAATATGTACTGTATGTAGATTTTAGGTTTTGCTATTAAATTTAATACTTTTTTCATTTTAAAACGTCATCACCAGCGATATAAATAATTCAGATGAACAATATCCTGTTGTATTATTTATATAATACTTCCTATATATGGTATCAGGCTTATTTTTTCTAGTTCAACTGACTAAACTTTTTACAAAATCTTAAAATAGGACACTCAGAGCTGCAAATGAGTCAACTTAATGTATCAAAGTCATGTTCTTTTTTAGGGTCCAACTGACCCCATTGGCAACAACAACAAAATAGGATCTTCCGAAAATTTGGTAAAATTATATAGAATATGAATATAATTATATTGATTACCCATTAAAAAAGCTTAAGTTCGAACTAAGAGACATAGTAAAAACTAAACTTGAATGCAATGCTGTTGTTTTTTATTTACCATCTTAATATAAAAAAAAAGAATACTGACAAAGTCAATTTTAATTTAAAATATATAAGGGTTTTCATGAAATTTTAATTTGCATTTTTTTTCTAAATGGAATTACTTACATGTAATTGCCAGGGGTGGATCCAGGATTTTAGTTGAGGGGGGGGGGGTGTACAGGCCACTCATGCCCCCCCTCTGAATCTGCCCCTGATCACTGTGTATTAGTTTTTTAGTTGTAGTGTTCACAATGAAAAAATAAGACAGACGGACAAAGTGAAAACTGTAGGCCTTAGGCTTCTTCGATGTGGGGTCCTAAATATTAGTGAAACAAATATCAGTTTATATAAATTGAAGACCATCACCAAATTATTTGTTCAATTGTGTTTTTTCACCTGTATGTCTTAATGCTTTATGAACATGTTTGGTCCCAAAGATCACAAGAAATTTATCAGAAAGAACAATGTACATGCAAGTACTATATGGTTCATTATATCTGCTTCTTTACATTGAAGGTGCTAATAAAAATGTTCTTTTCTATCTTGTTAAATGCTTTTTTATCATTACCATATATTGATTAACATACTTCACTTGGAAAAATAAAAAATAACTTTGAAAGCAACTTAATAACATTTCTTTAAATATTGACTTTGTCTGGAAAAGATATGCAATGGAAAGCAGCTAGCATCTTGAATATAAATGTACTTTTCCAAAATTAGGGTCTGACATTAAGTAGTGTATCTTTTCAGCTATTCCTGGTCCATTGACTACTACATTTTTTTACTGCGCTGCTCATCATTTTGCAAAAAGTATGATGTAAAACATATACTTAAATTTTTCAATAAAAATTTAAATGTTTTCAACACACACAAAACCCCACTCATAGAGGTAAAAATACTATCTAGACATTCATGCAAATGTTTTAAAGTTAAGTAAACCAGACATTGAGTCGTTTTTATTAAATGTACCTCTTAGAGCTTATAATCAAATTTAGTCAAAATTGTATATTCATGAATACAAGCTCTGGTTTAGACATCAATAATTTACCATGCCAGGATTTATATACCTTTCCATTTTCATCTTCACTGACAGCATATTGTAGTTCTGTTTCTTCGAAGCCTGTAGGATTCATTCTTTGCTCAATAGACATAGCGCCAGGGATACCAGGAGGGGGGTCTGGAGAATTTAGACAGGTTTGTATCAGGGCCTTTCCACTATCACTGGTAATCATGGGCTGTAGTTTTCGAGTTGCAAAAGTATAGACATGCCCTGTCTCGCTGGCTACTAAAAGCATCACTTGTGTCCCTGTGAGAGTTGAAAGTTCATAGGCCTGCAACATATAAGTGTATCAGTCAAAAAATAATTAAAGATATATCAAACATTTAAAAAAATGCATTTTGGTTTTAATATTGCAAAAAATACTCAATCGAATATTTATTAATTCGAATAATTAAAATCACAGAATTTTTCATTTTAGATAAAGCCAATGAATTAACTTTGTTAATAGAAAATTAAAATAAAAATGGAAAATATATGTAATTCAAAAACTATATACCTTTTTCATAATTCCGGTCTTCCGTTTACTAAAGGTTGTATATCTTCTCAGCTTGTTTTCAATAAATTCCATTTTAATTTTAACTCTTCCTCGAGTTTTCTTTCCAAGTGCAACTCCGCTGTACCCATCGTCAGAATCCGAACCCTCTAAAGTTGATGGATCAATATTTTCGTAAGTCAAGCCACCAGAAGTTGTAATATTTTTTGACAAGACACCAGTCATGCCAGTTCCACTTGAAATTGTAGGAAAGGCCGGCTGATTTATTGAATTCATATCAATACTTATTTTCGATCTATAAGGGTGAAGATATTACCGTTCACGCTTCTTTCTCAAGAATGGGAGAAAATTATAATCAACTTCCCTTATTCCGCAATCACATACCATAAGCGGATATGAGGTAAACAGTCATTTATTGATACGCCAAAAATAGTTCTTCAACTTGCGCGATATATCTTTTTTCACTTTGTTTCAATAATACTAATCATATATTTGATAGCTTTTAACATGTTAATACCATAATACAAATCCATAATTTCAATTCGTCAATGTTGCTTATTAAAATTGTTTCCAATAAGGTAATGCGGATAGATATTATATGCTAATGAGCATTCCATGTATGGTAAGGGAATAGCTCTAAATATGGTTGTCAAGGCCAAATATGGAATCAGAATCACCATAAATGGATATAAACAAATCATTCCGTTTAAAACACGTGTTTGCATTTAATTCAACAACAAACTTCAAAATGAGCTAATTAAATACGCTGTCTAATTTCAATTGATAATTGACTTTATGGATCAAACAAAAATGTTGAAAATGAAGATTTTGTTGCATTGATTTAATTGCGTGTCGTCTACGACGTCCGCTTGAATTTCAGTGACGTCCGCGCGAAAAGGTCGACAACTTAATATAAAAGGGTGCCAAAAAAAAATAATGAATATAGACAGAGAAAAGCACCCCCCTAAAAAAAATACATCAGGACCCACATCAGGAATTGTGCAACCAACCACACCCCCATGAATATAATCATAATAATATTTGATGATTTAAATTTGGTCAACGCTCAAACGGGTGTACACCCCGGGTTGCATAGGTAATTAGTGAATGATAATATAAACCCTGAAATAACAACATAATTAATTCATTTCATATACCAGGCCGACTAGTATATTTCTTCAAGGTATAATGGTTTTTGCATTACACGCGTGCGGTTCATGAATTTTACTTTCAAAGCATTTAAGTTTCGGAGGACTGCTCTCCCATTTGCGATATTAGGTCATAATTAATTCACTTTTACCATCTGGGAGTGTGATAAGAACCCTTCCATTTGAAAAAAAATATACCACCCTCCCCAAAAAAGTTTGATGCATTGAGCAGTCCGTTAATCGTATGGACAAAATTGAAGATGTCCGTTAAAGACTGTTCTCCTTGGCAGATATTAGCTGGGCCATATTTGTTTTTCTTTTTATTCGCCCAGGAGTGTGATAAGAACTCTTCGATCCATATTTAAAAATACCCACCACAAATGTTTAATAATTCGATGTGTCAAATCTATCATCGGACAGTCCGTTGATCGTATGGACAGGGGTGAAGATTAAACCATCTTCATGCTGAGAAAATCTTGATGCTAAATTCCGGTGAGGATAATGAATTGTATAATTTTTAACAACCAACACAAGAAGCTATACTTCTAAATCAAATTATTTACATATTGTAGCTGGATGGGTGCAAGGCCCTGTCGGAAGGCTTCGGCAGAGCTGATCTGCACTAGTACCACTGGTAGGCAGTTCCAGATCCTGATGGTGCTTGGAAAGAAAGAGTACCGATATTGCTAGATTCTGGCTTGGGGCTGGAAGAACTCCAGGTTGTGTCCTCTGGAGCAGCCGCCAGTTGATATCAGGTACTGCTCTGGGGGAATAAACCAGGTGGTTGACGATCTTATACAGCATGCCTGTTTTCGATTTGGCTCGTCTCTGCTATTTTTTTCCCAGGAAAAGTCTTGCATCATCTGGGTGACACAACTGGTTTGTTGTTACCAGTGACAAATCTAGCAGCCTGTCTCTTGATCTTTTCTACTGCGTTGATGTTTCTGACAGTGTGGGGGCACCAAACAGTCGACACGTACTCTAGCGAAGGTCTGACAAAGATCTTGTATGCCTGATCCTTGGCCTGTTGGTTGCACAACCCGATGTTACGACGTAGAAAGGACAGGGTATGGTTTGTATGGTCCACATGAGTTTTCCATGATAATTTTTTGTTCATAGTAATACCCAGGTGCTTTGCATTGTCCACATGTTCCAGGATGTGTCCATGGATGGTGTAATCGAAGTTGATGGAGTTCCTTCGATTTGTGATACAAACATGATCACTAAAACGTTTTTTAAAACTGATGATGAATCGTTGCCACTAAATAAAAATCTTTCATGGCCTACTGTGTTAAACCCTGATGAAGAGAAGGAGTCTATTTCAAATAAAAAATCCTCAATATCTTTTTTATGCATTAAGGATGGTCACTGTTCATGTTTCAGAATTTCAGTCTTATTTCGGAACTCCTCTAGATTTTACCTTTAGTTACTGAAGAAATTTTTTGCACACTGACCCCTACTTTTTATGACATTTTCTGATTATATAGACCTTAAAACCCAACTGTATAAAATTTGGTGAAATTCTTGATACAAATTCATGATTTTTAAGACCAAAAACGTCACAATGTTAAAGTTATGAAAAATCTAGAGGAGTCTGATTTCCCGCAAAATTTTTGACGTCATATATCTCAGAAACGGGCACACGGACCTATCATTTTCTTTTTGTTATTTGATAAAGTAGACAATTATCTATCATTTCCATCACAAATCATGAAATGTTTGATATAAAAAAATTCAGGAGTGACCATCCTTAAGATAGGAAGGAAGAACTGCAGAGTGTTATAAAACATTGTTCTGGAAATTTTAAACCCATATTTCAAAATCGTGAATTTTCCCTTTCATAAACAGTTCTACGGTACTGAATACAGTGTTGATACAGTATATATGTTGTGTACAAGCAATAATATGTTCATTTTTACATGTTTTAATTTGTACGGGTCACAAAGAAGCAAAGAGGCACCATTTGGGCATTCGGAAAGGTAATGACGAAACTGGTAAACACGAACAAGAACAGCACGAAGAAACACATAACACAAAACCAACCGAACTGAAATCAACAACGCGAACTCAAGTCGTCACAAGAGTGAACTCAGGTGCTCCGGGAGAGTAAGCAGTTCCTGGCTGCTACAGCACACCTGTCGTGTTGCTAATTTCCAATTCAGTGTGTCAAATCCGGTAAAAGGGGTTATGGCCATTTATACAGGTTATATATATACATAAATATAACATGCCAGTACGATCACCTGAGAGCAAAGCCATACATTCTATTTAAAAGTATTTTTTGGCTTTGAGTACTTTTCATTCAATACTTTTGGTTTTTGACCTTCCAATATTTTGACCCAAATGCTGCTGATTAGATGCATAGACCTGTATATACAGGTCTATGTTAGATGCTACTCCTTGAAATATCGATATACAGCATAACCAAATTAACCGTTTTTATACCTGTTTTGGTATCATATTTAAAAGCAAATAAAATTAAATGATACCATGTTCACCTCTGTAACCCCGATCAAGTGATTAAAAGCTAACTTTGAAAAGAAAATACAAGGTTATCTTTTTAAGTGTAATTTTGTTATCATTCAAAATTGTAGTTTAGTAATTATATTGTATTCTCGATATAGTTTGAATAATAATGAAACTATAAATTAGTATACATATTGTTGACTTTTCGTAGAAAAATTAAAAGGAGTGGATAAGTTTGCTTGATACTGAAAATTTTTGATTTGAAAACCAATATATGAATTTTAAGAAAGATATAATAAACCAATACATATCAGCGTATATGAATGCGCAAACCAAACAATATAAATGTGTCATACTTGAGATCAGTGATTTACGCTTCTGACTCCCGGGCGCTTATTATTTCTCACCGGGCGATTTTTACTTTCCTTTACTTTACTTTTTCTTTTACCTTCCCGGACGCTTTTTAGTACGACCGCGACAATAACGGACAGGAGATTGTGTTAGCCAAGTCTGTCCAGGTAAAGGGAAGTAACAAATTATATTAATTGTTCATTACCTCGGTTCAGAATCAAATGAATGAATCTTTTCATAGGTAAACTTAACCACATTCTTATTTGAACCATTGCAATCATCAATATTGTGTTGATAGCATAGACCTGTACATTACGAGATGGGCATAGAAATATATTAAAGTCATAAATAAACAGGGCTGCCAACTTTGCTTTTGATTGCTAAAATGTTGAACTTATCAAACTCTACACTTTAATGCATTAAGTTAATGGATGTTGTCAGATGACCCCTTATAAAAACTAATAGCCGTTTCAATATCAAAAAAAAGCATTGAAGTCAGGTGAGCGATTCAGGCTCCTGGGAGCCTCTTGTTTCTCACATTATTATTATTATTCTATGTTTTAAATACTTCAAGGAAGAAAAAAAGATTATTATTGTGTCCATCGCTTTCACTTGAACTGGAAAATAAACATGACCAACTTTTGATTAATTATAAGGTTATGTGGTTGATTTCAGTTCAGTGAGTGACTCAACAATGATTTGCATTTCAACTCAAATGAACATACAAAATATTCAGTAATAGTTATTACATGAGGACGCGGTGTGTCAGTAAAAGATCACCCCGACGGCCGGAGGGAGTGATCTTACTGACCCACCAAGTCCGAATGTAATAACTATTTTACATCCCAGCCTTCATATGTCATGTAAAATCTAAATACAAACATTAGAATACATTCTGTGCATTCAAAATTAAATAGAAAACATTTTTATAATATATATTGTAGAGTATCCTTATTGGGCCCCTTTTATGTTCTTTATGTACAATTTTTTAGCGGAGATTTTCCATCGATTACGTGGTCTGGTGGATATGAAGGTAGATTTGGAACAACAAGACCCCTCTTTCAAGCCCTGGTGGGGACTATGTTATTTTTATGGCCCGACCACGTATGTGGATCGGACATATAGTTTTACCCTTGTCCGTACGTCCGTCCGTAACACTTTGGTTAAGTTCTTGGTTAAGGTTCATTACTCGGATACTATACTAGATGTTGGGGGTCAATGATATTTCACCACCAGATGGGTCTTGGGTAGGGCTACACACTAGAAATAAGGTCAACGTGACCTTTATTTTATGCATGAACGACTTCGGATAAGTTCTTGGTTAAGGTCCATAACTTGGATACTAGATGTTGGGGGTCAATGATATTTCACTACAAAATGTGTCTTAGGTAAGGTGACACCACCCACTAGAAATTAGGTCACTGTGACCTATATTTTACGCATGAATGACTTTGGTTAAGTTTTTGGTTAAGGTCCATATCTAAGATACTACATGTTGATGGTCAATGGTATTTCACCACTAGATGCATCTTGGGTAAAATGACACCACCCAATAAAAATTAGGTCACTGTGATGTCTATTTTATGCATGAACGACTTCAGTTAAGTTCTGGGTTAAGGTCCATAAGTTGGATACTAGATGTTGGGGGTCAATGATATTACACCACTAGATGTGTCTTGGGTAAGGTGACACCATCCACTAGAAATGAGGTCACTGTGACCTATATTTTACGCATGAATGACTTTGGTGAAGTTCTTGGTTAAGGTCCATATCTTGAATACTACATATTAGGGGTCAATAATATTTCACTACTAGATGAGTCTTGGTAACATGGCACCACCCACCAGAAATAAGGTCACAGCGACCTATATTTTACACATGAACACTTTTGATCAATTTCTTGGTAAAGGTCCATATCCCAGGTAATACACATTGAGGGTCAATGATATTTCAAGAACGGGAGGGCCATCCTGTGGCTCATAGACACATTTTCTAGTTCAATCTTCAACTTAGTGAACATTTCTCAAAAAACGTGCTTTGAAAAACAAAAGAAAAGGAACAATAGAGTTGAAAAAGTAGAACAGGGTATTCCGAGGGATGATCCGGCTCAGATCACCCCTGTTAGAACAAAGGAGCTGGGATGTAACAGGGGAGATAATATATGTTGTACTCACCTTTTGTGGGTCACAGGTTTGCTCATATCTATTTTTCATAAAAACTGCATAAATTATGTCTCTCCCCACTTTTGTATGAAGACATATTGTTTTTGTCCCACAAAGTGTCAGCACAGCTCCTTTGAATCTACTGACCTGAATTCAACAAGACTTGGTATATAGGAAGGACACCATTTGACACCATATGTAACAGGAAATGTTGATCATCAAATTGTTGTTGGATTTATGGTCCTTTGAACTAATAAATTTGCTGAAAATCCTCATTTATCATATTGTCAGCGCAACTTCTCTGAAACTACTGATCAGAAGTAGATTTAATGAAACTTGGTACAAAGGAAGGACATCATATGTAGTAGTGCATATTACCAGGAAATTTTAATCCTCAAATTGTTGTTGGACTTATGGCCCTTTGAACTTAGAACTTTTTGGGGAAAGATGGGGAGAAACTTTAATTTTAGTCTTTTTAGCTCACCTTGACCGAAGGTCCATGAGAGCTATTACCATCACTTGGCGTCTGTCGTCGTCTGTCGTTCGTTAACAATTTTTCAAAAATCTTCTCCTCTGAAAGTACTGAACAGAATTTAATGAAACTAAGTATGAATGATCCTTAAGGTGTCCTGCACCAAACTTGTGTTTCAATTAATGATCTGTCAAAAAACATGGCCACCATTACTAAAAATAGATAAATAAATGGATGGTGAAGCCACATTTAAAAGGTAAAAACTAAATAAGAAATACAAAGAAATAAAACCTTTAAAACAAATAAAACAAGAATGCCCAAATTTTCGGACATAAAGTCCTTCTTCAGGGGCTAAAAAGTTAAAAGATGTTCGCACATCGACTGACGAGGACAGAATGACATAAAATTGACTCGAAGAACATCACGTGGTATTTTAATCCTGAACTTGATGACTAATTTATAAATATTAAGAAAAGGTCTGTCTTTTTACATTCATACCAAAGGGTTGAAAAGTGCCTAAAAAGTTGATTATTCTTTGCTCAAGAAACTGTCTTTGTTTTTCGCAGGTGCATGTTTCAAGGAGAACGGTCACCTGCATATCCTTGACGCCATGGTTTGGCAATGAAAAGTGCTGGCCGACTGGGCAATCGTCGCATTTGAGAACACTTCTCCTGTGTTCAGCAAATCTGTCACCCAGTCGACGACAAGTTTCTCCTACGTAAATTTTAAGGCACTTGGCACAGCGGATGGCGTAAATGACATTTTCGGAGATGCAGGTGTAACCGTTCTTCAACTTGAAGGTGTTGGAGGGGCCAACTATCTCTTCAGTCTCCCAGGTAAAGGGACATGTGACACAGATTGATCGACCACAACCCCTGGTGCCTGAAAAGTCAGAGCGAGGACGTCTCTTGGATTTGTCAAATGAACTGGAGACAAGATGTTGCCTCAAACTCTTACCTTTGCGAAAAGCGGTCAGGGGTAGCGAGTCGAACACTGTCGACATGTGTTCGTCCTTCAAGATGATGGACTTGAAATTGCGCAACAGAATGTTCCGTATAACGATGTTATGAGGGTGGTATGTACATGTAAGTACCAAAGGTATACGGTCATTCTTGCGTCTTGACCTGGGCTCCAAAGCCTTGGATCGTGTCACCTGGGAAACTGAGTCGATAGCTTTATCCAAGATGTTGTTAGGATATCCCCTTTTGACAAAGAATGATTTCATAGTGCTGCTTTTAACTTTAAAATCATCCTCATTGCTGCAAATACGTTTAAGTCTCAGAAATTGAGACCTAGGAATGGCATTTTTGCAGCTCTGGGGATGACAAGATTTGTAGTTCAGGTAGCAGTGTGCATCAGTGGGTTTATAGAACACAGACGTTTCTATTTTGCCGTTAAGGAACTTGTTCTCAATCTCAACACTTTTCAGTTTAATGGAGAGTTTTATTCTCAGTCTGGCGGTGTTGCCATGGGCACTAAGATGGGTCCTAGTTTCGCCTGTCTGTTTGTTGGGTATTTGGAAGAGAAAATGTTTTCTGAATACGTTGGTCCTGTTCCTGACCTATACAAACGATACATAGATGATGTTTTCGGTGTATCCTCTGATAGTGAAGATGATTTGAACTCGTTCATCAGCTTTGTCTCTTCCTATCACCCTGCCATTCAGTACACCTTTACAATCTCGCAAGAGAAACTCTCCTTCCTTGACTTGGAATGTAGCATCCTTAACGGCAAAATAGAAACGTCTGTGTTCTATAAACCCACTGATGCACACTGCTACCTGAACTACAAATCTTGTCATCCCCAGAGCTGCAAAAATGCCATTCCTAGGTCTCAATTTCTGAGACTTAAACGTATTTGCAGCAATGAGGATGATTTTAAAGTTAAAAGCAGCACTATGAAATCATTCTTTGTCAAAAGGGGATATCCTAACAACATCTTGGATAAAGCTATCGACTCAGTTTCCCGGGTGACACGATCCAAGGCTTTGGAGCCCAGGTCAAGACGCAAGAATGACCGTATACCTTTGGTACTTACATACCACCCTCATAACATCGTTATACGGAACATTCTGTTGCGCAATTTCAAGTCCATCGTCTTGAAGGACGAACACATGTCGACAGTGTTCGACTTGCCACCCCTGACCGCTTTTCGCAAAGGTAAGAGTTTGAGGCAACATCTTGTCTCCAGTTCATTTGACAAATCCAAGAGACGTCCTCGCTCTGACTTTTCAGGCACCAGGGGTTGTGGTCGATCAATCTGTGTCACATGTCCCTTTACCTGGGAGACTGAAGAGATAGTTGGCCCCTCCAACACCTTCAAGTTGAAGAACGGTTACACCTGCATCTCCGAAAATGTCATTTACGCCATCCGCTGTGCCAAGTGCCTTAAAATTTACGTAGGAGAAACTTGTCGTCGACTGGGTGACAGATTTGCTGAACACAGGAGAAGTGTTCTCAAATGCGACGATTGCCCAGTCGGCCAGCATTTTTCATTGCCAAACCATGGCGTCAAGGATATGCAGGTGACCGTTCTCCTTGAAACATGCACCGGCGAAAAACAAAGACAGTTTCTTGAGCAAAGAATAATCAACTTTTTAGGCACTTTTCAACCCTTTGGTATGAATGTAAAAAGACAGACCTTTTCTTAATATTTATAAATTAGTCATCAAGTTCAGGATTAAAATACCACGTGATGTTCTTCGAGTCAATTTTATGTCACTCTGTCCTCGTCAGTCGATGTGCGAACATCTTTTAACTTTTTAGCCCCTGAAGAAGGACTTTATGTCCGAAAATTTTGGCATTCTTGTTTTATTTGTTTTAAAGGTTTTATTTCTTTGTATTTCTTATTTAGTTTTTACATTTTAAATGTGGCTTCACCATCCATTTATTTATCTATTTTATTTATACACAAGCCACAGTGCAACATACTTTATTTATTACTAAAAATAGACCAGGAGGGTCAGACTACTGTTTTTTGCTTGTAAATCAAAAAGTATAAGAGATAGATGAAATCTGATGCCACCTTACTGCTTCAGCATCAAAAGTTCCACCAAAGTCTCCATTTGGTGGAAGTTGTCAGATGATCCGTTATAGGGGTTACAGCCCCATAAAGGTGAAAATAGCAGTTTTTCATGTTTTTGGCTTATAAAATGAACAATATTGCAGATAGAGAAAAGCTGTTGCTTGCTTAAATGTTCAGCTCATTAAGCTCTACAAAAGTCTCCATAGGGTTTAAATTGTCAGATGACCCCTTAAAGGCAAAAAAACAGTGTTTTGGCATATAAAATGAAAACTATTGCTGAAAGAGAAAAGCTGCTGCTTGCTTAAATGTTCAGCTTATTTAGCTCTACAAAATTTTTCATAGGGTCAAAGTTGTCAGATGACCCCTTATAGGAGTTAAGCCCCCTTAAAGGTGAAAAATAATGTTTTTGGTCAATAGAATGAAAACTTTTTCAGATTGAGAAAAGCTGTTGCTGAAACATTCAGTTCATTACGCTCTACAAAAGTCTTTTTAGGGTCGAAGTTGGCAGATGATCTCTGTTTTTTTGCTTACAGAATGAAAACTATTGCAGATAGAGAAAAGCTTTTTCTTGCTTAAACATTCAGCTCATTTAGCTCTACAAAAGTCTTTATAGGGTTGACATTAAAACCAGGTGAGCGATTCAGGAGCCTCTTGTTTAGCATATTTCGTCAATTTTGCTGGTTTTACGAGTTTGTGCCAATGCGTACTTTAAGAATTTAGTTCACTTTCTAAAAAATCAATGCCTATTCCATCAAATATAACATGTGAACTACAAAATCCTATAATTACAATGAAATAATCTAAGAAAGTAAAAATATGATCAATTTAGGGGGCCAATTTGTTCACTTGTTAAAGCTTGTGAGGTAAGAATGACCTTTTGTAATAGACCTACATTTGTAGATCAAGGTGATTATTTCTTTAAAATTCCAAATATTTCTGTGTGGGACCCATGACTTTTAGAGCTTACTACATAACCTGCCTTGAAAATTCATCAAAAATGACTTGCAACTGCAGTAAGAATATGAATTAAAACCATCCTAGATATGTTTTCAAAACTAACCTTGTGACCTGAGGAGGAGTACACTTTGGGAGACTATTCTTATACAATCTGGTTCTTCTATTGTAGCATTATAACAGAATGAAGCACCTAAAAGTCTGTGTTAATTGTCTGGGAAGAAGGAATCTGCTAAAGAACACTATTTTTGTACAAACAGCTGGTAAAAACAGTATCAAGAACTATACTTGTACCACAGACAGACCATCAAATTGTAAGTTCTGTCAACTGGATACAAGTACTTACATACAGTCAACATTATTGTTTTTCTTTTGTGCTTCTGTCTGTCTATACAAATATCTGCCAAACTTTTCTCAGAAACCATAAATGTGAATGATTTGAAATTTGGCAGGGTGGTTGATTTTTATTTTACCGAGTAATTTGAAAGACATTTTCACATATGAGCTCTTAATAAAAGTACAGTATGTTTGAATGATTTCATGTTATATTAGTTTCAGATTTCTACTACTGTGGATTTATTTATATTTGTGGATACCAATTTTAGTGGTTTGATGAAAAATTGTCAGTTCATGGATTCTTAAATTTGTGGCTCTGTAGTTTGCAACATACAAACCAAAATAAAATCTCCTTTTCGTGGAGTATCAAATTTCATGGGTCAAGACCACCCACTAAAACCATGAAAATTAATACCCCACGAATAATAATGAAACCACAGTAACTTATAGTTGATTATTTCATTGACAGCCATTTTTGAGAGACAAACATGGCTACCTCTACCGCACAAGTATTCATATAGGAGGTTATCTTCACCTGCATCATCATTAAAGGTAAGAGATAGCTATAAAGTTAGTTTTGGTTAAAAAAAGACACATATATCTTGCAAAAATATGTAAAGATCTAAATTTTTTTTAAAGAATAATTATATGTAATGAAAGCATTTCTTTTCAAACATTTCAACCAATATTAGAGCTACAGAGTGTCAGATTATGCTCTAGAAAAAGTGACCGGCTCAAGCGACATAAGGGTAATTACTGAAATCATACCTGTAGCTATTTGGTTTTCCCCTTGTGATAAAATTCTCAGCACTACATAGAAAAGAAAAAAAAGGAAAATCTGGCCAAAGTTCCATCCCATTACACTAATAACTTTTGGGATGGACTGACTTCATTCTTGAAACCATACTCACTTGTACTTAAAAACAAGTAAACTTATACTAAGCATCTAAGTTCCAGCACTTTCAATGCATTGTAATGAATTATTTTGTAATGTAAAAATTCTTCTTTTATTATTCAGGAGGAGCTGAATATAACTATTTTAAATTACGGTAGAAATTTATCCATAACCTCAAATGAAGGATTAGATATGAGGTTTGTTGAACATTTTGGAAAAAAAAATATTACATAGATGCATATGGAATACCGATTTTTCCCAGTGAAAAAAAATCTGGTAAATTCACAGTGTGAAATAACAAAAATATTTTCACTTTTGTGTCCTTTCCCACCAAACTAAATTATGACGTTGTGAATTGTATTGTGTTGTCCGCATGACCTGCAGTCCAAATTCATACGCCATTCAAATCAATTTGTTAAAAAACGATTAAATAGCAGCATTTTATCAATGTAATAAATACGATTATCAATAAGGTCTCATGAATAACAAAAATATGATCACTCGTACTGGAACGCACTCAGATTGAACTCGTGCACGGAACTTGGTGCGCAGAACAAGTTCCGCGCACTCGTTAAATCTGAGTGCATTCACCAACTCGTGATCATATTTTGGTTATTCACTCAATTAATTATCCTATAAATAATACTGTAAGGTGTAAAAATTGGAAAGCAGTTTTTTGGAGCTACCGGTAGTTAAATGTAGATGTAAACTGATTTATAATCCAATGACTTCTTTTCTTGTTGAGCAACTACATGCCTTATTTTACCTGACTAGAGTAAATATATATTTCTTTACCAAAAAAAAACTGGTTTACATTCAGTTAGGGTTTTAAATAATCTTGTGGTGGCATACAATAACTCAAATAGAGATTTATGATGGCAAAAAAATGCAACAGATGATAGACTTTATACCCCTAAGCAACATGTTGGGGGCATTAAGTTTTACTCATGTCTGTCTGTATGCCAATCTGTAGATTTCTGTTCAGCTTTTCTCAGAAGCCATAAATGAGAATGATTTGTTTTGCAAGGTGGTTCAGTATAATGAACTGTACATCCTAAGTGACTTTCAGAACTGTCAGACTTCTGCTTCCTATTTGGGACTTGCCTGAAAATTCTGAAATTTTGAAAATTTCTGTCAAGCTTTTCTCAGAAGCTGTACATGAGAATGGCTTTAGATTTGGTTCAGTATGTTACATTATACATCCGTAGCGATTTTCAGACATGTCAGAAAAACTTCCTGTTTGGGGCCCTACACAGGAAATCTGTGTCCCATGGTTACATCTCTTATTTATTTTGTTTTGTAATGCACATAGTTGATATTCTTGTTGCTGGATTTGGCTTCAATTTTCGAACTTTTTGGGTATTTAAACCTCTGATTTATTTTGATTAGTGCTTCTGATGGGATGTTACTTGTTGAAATATGCATACAAAACATAGGTAAATAAACCCTTTTATTGAACATGCTTGAGAACTTGGTTGTCCCCAGCATTTTTGGGAAAGCCTTTTGGCTTCTGTCATTCCATCTGTATTGGTTTGGAGCATATTTTTGAAGGCCTTGATAGAATTTTATGAAAATTGCACACTCTGAAGCTTATTAGCTTAGAACAACCATTTTGTTTCGGGGGGGTCAAGAGGTCACAAGGTCACAAGTTTAATAAGTGCCTAATTTTGGAGTGGAGTGGATTTTTGAAGCGAAGATTTGAATGCCTTCATAGAATTTCATAATACATTGTACTAGCACACATTTAAATTTATGGTTGATATGGGGGTTAATATGTCAGAGATGAAGGTCACATATAAAACATTTCCAAAAAATCAAAGTCAGTGTTTGTTTTTAGGTTTGACAGTATATGGTTACTACATAACTGTCATTGTCACAGATGTAAACAGGATCACAGTGGCCAGAGACTGATGGAGGTAGCTGAATTAAATGTGGATACTGTTATTAAAGAAGCAGAAGTGAAGGGTATTTGTATATTAAAAATGAAAGAATATGGAATATGTGCCAGAAAGACACGATCCACATATTGATATGATTTTGATAAATGTACAAAAGCAAAATTTCACTGCGTGTGAAGCGCTTTTCTGGAATAACCTTCATCAGACACGCTAGGAGTAAAAAACTTGGAAAACCGATAAAATATAAGATTTGATGAAACAAAAACAGAAGCCAAAAATATTACAACAATGACCAAACAGATAAATTTATCAAATTTTAAAGAAATAGCCAAACGTTGTCAAATTTGGTAAATATGTAAAATGTGCCTTTCCAATACATGTTAACAAAGCTGTGTCATCTCATATTGATGCTTTCTTCAATTTCATGTGTTTTTAAATAGTTATCAAATGCAGAATTATGCTTTGTTTTTGGTGTAATTATGGTTCTCATAGGGGTTTTCTTCAACATGTTGGTATTTTTATTTAAATTTTCATTACAGAATTATACTATAGATGAAAAAACTTACAGTTCTAGGAATTTTCTTGAGCCATGATACCTGATCTCTTCCTTGGTGGACAGATTTAGTCTGCATCAAACCTTATAAATATATTTTGGGCTATTTATATATATTTATGAGACTTAAACCTAACGATTGATATATATTTATATATTTTAGTAGACCACCTGGTCATCAAATGGTCAAACCACGAAGGTCAAATACCACTGAAGATACTGATAGAAAATAACTATGCAAGCTTAGAACAATCAGAAAGATTTTCATGGACAGACAGGCCAGTAGGTATACTATCTTAAAACTTTAGGAAGATAATTATGGTGTCCTATCCAGGGAGCCTATACATTTAGTTTTCTCTTCTAACCTGTCTGTCCATCCATAAACAATTCCTTGTTTAAAACCCAAAACTGTATAGAGCAGATAAAGTAGTAAAATTTCATGCAAATGAGTGAACTTTTAAAAAAAAGCAAAGCTTAGATTTGAAAGAAAAATAGAGATGTTGAAAATAGCCCATTCAAAAAATTTGTGTTAATAATTGTTAATCTTTATATGTAGTATATAGATACTTTTTTTTACTTTTTGAAAAATTGAAAAGTAGTCCAACTAGTAGCTTTTATTAAAACTCGCATGTAAATTTGTGTGAATCAGTTTTCGTCTCGCCTCAAAGCGGAGCGAGACATAGGTGTTAGTTTACCGGCAACAGCTGCAGCTTTTACTTTTATGTTAAGGTTTTATGAGCACCTCCATTTCTCAAGAACTACAAGTCTTAGGTTGATGAAACTTGGTATGCATATGTCCCAGTAGCAGCTTAGCACAGTTGCATTCCCATCATTGAACTTGACCTTGATTTTATGGTTGAGTGACTTTGACAATTTTCATTATATATAATATCAATGTTAAGGTTTTTTTAGCACCTCCATATCTCAAGAACTCTAAGTCATAGGTTGATGAAACTTGGTATGCATATGTCCCAGTAGCAGCTTAGCACAGTTGCATCCCCATCTTTTGACCTTGACCTTGATTTTACGGTTGAGTGGTTTTGATAATTTTTAATACATATAGTTGAAATGTTAAAGTTTGAATGACATGTATGAGCTCTACTATAAATCTAAGGTTTATAAACATTGATAGTTTTGATTCATCAGTGCTAGACTGTTATAGCTGCATCCTCATCTTTTGACCTTTGATGTTGATTTTTGATTGAAGTGACTTTGATAGTTTTCATTTGTATTTCTGGGGAATCTACAGGTACAGGTATCAATATTTCAAAAAACAATATGAGAATTAATAGATTAATGAATGAATAGTGGAAAACTTAGGTATTCTGTTGATGCTGACAGGTGAGACGTACTTTAGTGTTAACTCTTGTTGATATATTTACAGGTTTGCCAACAATGACATATGATGACATGACAAACAGTAATGAAGGCCTTTTAAAGTTAGTATTAAAGGATTTAGACTTGCTGAATTTCTAAAGTTCTTTAAAATATAAAACCTACTCTATTTTTTGTGTAAAATGCATTATAAGTTGAATTAGGAATCTTTATAAAAGTTATCCATAGTAAAGAAATTGATAGAATGATGTAAGCTATGAAGTTCACCAATTTATTTTATATCTATAGGGCACCAAAAAACTAGTTTAACCCCGCCACATTTTTAATGTGCCTGTCCTAAGCCAGGAATCTTTATCAAAGCTCATGTTTGTATTTAGTCGAATTTATGTTAATTGTCAAGAAGAGGGTCTTTCATTGCACTTTAGGATTGGGCTTGAATCATATGTAGTTTATTTTCAATCCAGGGACCAATAAAAAACAGCCAGCAGCGACTGCTTGTCACATTGAAGGCTGCTGGCTGTTTTCCATTGTGGATGTTTTAAATTTACGTTTGTATTGTAGGTTGTGTCTGTACACTTATTCCACATCTCAGTTTCTTCTACTTCTTCATTTATAAATTTTGTATACTTAAAATAAACTATACATATTATTTAAAAGTTTACAATTTTAAGTTCTAGTTCAATGTTTAAAATTCTACAATGATCTGGATCAAGCTATAGAGGTAATATTTTTTATTTGAATACTCCAAATAACTTATTGCATAGCATAAAGAATTCATCTTGATCCTTGTATGTTACAGATGGTTGAAAGACATCAACACATATGGTGCAAGTCTTTTAACTGGGGTCCCTTTAGAAGAAAAATCAGTTTGTAAGGTAGGTATACAGATATACTTTTTATACGACTGCAAAAAAATTGTGGACGTATAATGGAATGATGCTGTCATTGTTGTTGTCTGTTAACTTAAGTGTTTCCACTTTAAGTTTTAGTTATCTGATTGCTATGAAATTTGACATTGATGTTCTGTATCATAAAAGGATAAATGGGTCTGATTTTAGGAACCCCCATTTTGGTTTGGAAATAAGGGAGCCAAAAGGGGGGGGGGAAGCTTGTTAAAATTTATGAACAAAAAAAATTCTTTTCATAGATAAATATATTCTGAAAATGAAACTTTTTTTACTCCTACACATTCACATAAAATGTAAACTTTTAATACCCTCATTTGACCTTATATTTGCCTTTATATATTTTGGTAAAACCAAAGAAATACCAAATCTCAAAAGTAAAAGAAACAAGGGGTTGCACTAAGTCGTGCTAAGCATACCCCCACTCGACCATTAAGAAAACAGGAAGTAGATGACCGAATGACCTGGAAAGGGGAGGCACGGTACAACTCATCATGTTAAAGCTGTATTCTAAATTTGAAATCAATCCCTTCTGTAGAAGCAGAGAAATCTGTTACGAAAAATTGTCTTTTTTGACCCATGAAAAGTCTAAGTCCGCTCGGAAAACAGGAAAAAGATGATGGACTGACCTGGAAAGGGGAGGCACGGTATAACTAATCATGCTGAAGCTGTGTACAAAATTTGAAACAGATCCATCAAGTAGAAGCCAAGAAATCTGTTACGAAAAATTTCACATTTCAATGTTTTTTTCCCTAAAAAGTCTAAGTCAGCTCGGAAAACAGGAAGTAGATGATGGACTGACCTGGAAAGGGGAGGCACGGTATAACTCATCATGTTGAAGCTGTGTACAAAATTTGAAACCAATCCATCCAGTAGAAGCCGAGAAATCTGTTACGAAAAATTTCACATTTCAAATTTTTTACCCTAAAAAAGTCTAAGTCAGCTCGGAAAACAAGAAGTAGATGATGGACTGACCTGGAAAGAGGAGGCATGGTATAACTCATCATGCTTAAGCTGTGTACCAAATTTGAAACCAATCCATCCAGTAGAAGCAGAGAAATTGAACTGGACGGACGGACAAGGTGATTGCAATATAGCCCCCTCTCTTACGAGTTGGGGTATAATAACAAAAACAAGACACTCAAAACAACACACTAAGAGTCGTGAAATGACAAAACCTTTCAACATAAAGGAGACAGAAATTATGATACAACTAAAATTGATGATATGAAGATTTTTTGCTGGACTAAGTTAATGATAATTGAGGAGTTATTCTGTTTTTAGGTGGCAGAGAAAATAGCTCCTGTAATGAGAACAATCTATGATACTGTAAGTATAACACCTCTATTCCTAATTTGTTTACTTTTGCTATGAGCCCTAAGTCAAGAATTAGAAGGAAATTGATTCCTTATCTCTTAACACCATGAACTTGAAAATTTATAATGTCAAAATGAGCATGCTATATAGTGGCTTACTTGATATTTCCAATCTCAGAAATTTGGTTAACTTTAATCTATATTTACCACTTTTGTAGTGCGTAGAAAAATGTACCATCCTTCAATCCATAAGTCTGAAGTTGGGGGGGTTTTTTTGGAAGGGGGAGCTTAACTTATGATAGTCCATTTAGAATTTATGAAACTATTACACATGTTGCATATTTGGAAAGGAAGACTGATGATTTTGAGGACAATTAGATACTTTGACTTTTTCATATAAAGTGCATTCATGCAAAATTTCCGTCACAGTTTTCTAAGCAACTACATGATGCAGAGGTCTTAAATTTTGCATCCAGCTTTATCCTATAGTACCATATGGACTATGGAGTATACCGATTTTATGCTCCTCGATGATCTACTTCCGGTTTACCGAAAACTTAGGTTTTTATGCAAGGCATAATTTTGGGAGTGGGGGTATCACTATAGTGAGCATAAGCTCATAGATTTACTTGTTTTTTCAGCATTTTGTTGTCAAATCAGTACCTAATCCAATCAACATAGCATATAGTGATGTTCCTTTAGACTATCACATAGATTTGAACTATTATGAATCCCCACCTGGCCTTATACTACTTCATTGTGTTCAGTAAGTCTTCCTAATTTTCTTAAATGCACAGGTATTATATATCATAGCCATCATAGTCTATGTCTTTTTTGATGTCTGCCTACTTGTCATCAGATTTTTTCCAAATGATACCTTTAAGGCTTGAAGGGATTTGAATAAAATTTGCTGTTTAATTCAATTCCAAAACAGTTTGTCACATTCTGAAATTTTGTAAATGACAATGGTTCAGACTTGGTGCAATCATTTCAAAAGAATTAATAGGTAAAATCAGATTTTATGGTCTGAAACCTTATTGTTCACAGTCACAATGCAGAGCAGGAACATAGAAATGCCAAGCATCTCTGTGTGTGGGCATGTCCATGCATGCCTACATCCATCACACTTTTTTTCATAACAGGTTTCTCAGCAACTATCAATGGTAGGTATTCAGCTTCAGGTAGGAGTTCTGTAGCTCATCCACTTCCTGTTTAACGAGCCGACTTTGATGCTTTCCCACTCAACTGGCTTGGGACCTAGAATCTATTCTTGTCTTCTATTGTCATCTTAGAGTTTTGTTTTCAAATTGACTCAAATGGAAATGTAGAATGATAAAAAGACAGTAAAAAATCAAGAGCCACATCATCTGCAAAAAGCAATAGCAACAAAAAATTCCAAAAGTATATATTAATGTTTTGACAGTATACATGTTGTTTATTTCAGGTTTGATAGTTCTGTAGTAGGAGGGGAATCCTTGTTATTAGATTTGTGTTACATTGCTGAATGTTTCCGTCATGACCATCCAGACGATTTTTACATACTTACCAAAGTTCCTGCCACCTTTCAAAAAATTCATTTTGATAGGTAAATGTAAGAAAAATCATATAATTTGCTCTGGGTATTGTTTATGTATGTTTATGGTATATCTCAATTTTACATTAGAGGAGTTGAAGTAAAAGAAGAGAAGAACTTTAAACACAGGAAAGACAAAAGATTTACCTAGAGAAATTTGTACACCCTTGATTTAGATTTCTTATTGTACCTTTACTGGATACTAAGAAATGTTAGATATTTGAGATTTTTCACTCAGTTCATGTTGTAAAAAAAATTTACATTTCAATATGATTTTGTGATTGATGTTGCAAATTTGCATGTCTATATTTTAGAGAGAATCCAGTTTATATGAGATATCAAAGACCCCATATAGTGCTGAACCATAGGGAAGAAATTGTCGGGGTAAATTGGTCTCCACCATTTGAAGGACCTCTCTATGTTAAACAGGTATTGTATTATAATGTCCTTGCAACAAAATAATATAAAATCAAATTGAAAGTAGAAACATCGAAAGTCATAATTTAGTAGCTACAATAGGTATAAATTGGCAATTAGCATGAAACACTAGAAAAGTTTATAAATGTTTTAGTAACAGATGTGTGCATGCTGTTAATAGACGATAAAGAGATGTGGAATAAGTGTATGCCTCACAACCAACATCAAAGAAAATGTTTTTTTAGCTCACCTAACCCAAAGGGTCATGTGAGCTATTGTCATAGTTAAGCGTCCGTCGACCGTCCGTTAACTTTTCTTCAAACGTCTTCTTTTCTGAAACCACTGATAGGATTGCTTTGAAACTTTGTACACTTGATCTTTAGGATATCCTCTACCAAGTTTGTGAAATTTATGAACGTCTACTAACCAACATGGCCGCCATTATGTAAAATAGAACAGGGGGGTCAGACCATAGTTTTTAGCTCAAAAAGTATAAGATATAGAGAAAATCTGAAGCAACTCTTATTCTTCAGCATCAAAAGCTCTACAAAACTCTACATAGAGTCAAAGTTGTGGGATGACTCTTATAGGAGTTATTTCCCCTTAATCATCAAAATTGACCATTTTCACAGTTTTTGGACTTTATCTTGAAAACTGTAAGTGCTAGAGGAAAAGTTAGCATTGCAAAATTGTTCAACTCATTAAGATTTCAGGGTCAAAATTGTCAGATCATCCTTTTAAGAGTTATCCCCTTTAAGTGTTTTCAATCAATTTTAACTTTTTTTCAAATGGAAAGCTTTGTAACTTTGTTTTCTTGATCTTAAAAGTGTTTTCTATCCTAACTAGTTTCTTAAATGTTACTTACCAAGTACATTTAGACCAAGTTTCACACTAGGTAAGAGGCTTTAAGCTAGCATAAGAGATCAGGTGAGTGATTCGGGTTCCAGGGAGCCTCTAGTTTTCATAAGTGAACTTGAGATGTATTTGTAATAAGAGATATTGGCACACATCTATTACATGTAGGTTTTCTTTTCTCACAAGTTTACTATTAACAGAATATTTTGCTATAAATATCTGTTCAGTAATAATTGGTCTTGGAATATGTTCAAGTTTTACTTTTAGAACAAACAGTTGAATGTTATTTGGCAACAAGCCTCAGCTTTGTACTAAACTTATCACATATTTAAAAAACAAAACCTCCAAACTTTTTTTTGATATGTTGAAACAATACCCTATTTGAATTATGTAGTTATTATTTTCATTTTAGGAAGATGTTGTTCCATATTATAAAGCTTATCAAAAGTTTGCAAAGGCTATAAAAAAATCACCTAATAAGGTAAGACGATAATATTTCATGTTATAAACATGTAAATCATAAAAGACATTTCACCAGGTCTTGTGAAAATACATGTACATAGACCCAAATCAGATAATGTGGCATGTAATGACCCTTCGTGACCTCCGGTTCACCAGCAGTTGTTCTAAAGTTGATACAGTATCAATAAGTAATAAAGGTACTGTGGTTTCATTATTATTAGTTGGGTATCAATAATCATAGTTTTTGTGTGTGTCTGTTAACTGCTAAAAAAACAATCCAACAAAGTGTTATTTTTACATTGATTACACCAAGCAACATTACGAAACCACAAAATTGAAAATACAACATAATGCTTTTTTTTTTTGCAAAACCACAAAAATTGATAATGAAATGACTGAATGAATCCATTGTAAGCTATTAAATTGTATAATATTTTATGTCAACAGCATATATAAAACTATGAATTAATGGAAGACAAAACCAAAATCTCATGTACCCACTCTCTGTAATTAATTACTTGTGTGTTATAGAAAAGGATAATCATGATTAACTTAGTACATAAAATCAGTGATTTACATTTTCTTTTCTTCAAATAAGGAGCAAAGATAGGTATAGCATTAAAGTTATTACAGTATTCATGTCCGTTTTTTTAGATTGAATTTTCTATGAAACCAGGAGATTTGACTGCAGTTAACAATAGAAGACTGCTTCATGCCAGAAAAGGATTTAATTTACATGGAGGAACCAGGTGTCTTGAGGTAGATCTTAATCATTTATTGACCAAATTACTACTCTTCAAGTTATGTTTGTGTGTCTGTATGTAATGTGTATATGCCCAGTACAATTTCTCCTTAGTGCTTGGTAGAATATCTTGGCAGTGAGAGTTGTATTGAGCCATACAACACACTTGCATAACCTTGGCATATATGTAGCACAAAATTATTATGTCTCCCCCGTTTTTTGTGGTGAGACATATTGTTTTTGTCCTTTCTGTCCGTCCCAAAGCCTGTCAGCGCAACTCCTCTGAAACTACTGAACCGAATTCAACAAAATTTGTATATAGGAAGGACACCATATGTAGTTGTGCATATTAACAGGAAATTTTGAGGATGTTGGAGTTATGGCCCTTTGAACTTAGAAATTTGGTGATAATCCTCATTTATCATCTTGTCAGCACAACTCCTCTAAAACTACTTAACATCTTTGATGAAACATGGTACATATGAAGGACAACATATTTTGTGCGTGTTTCCAGGAAATTTTGATTATCAAATTTTGTGAGAGTTATGGCCCTTTTAACGTATAAATTTTTATCCTTTCTCATCTTGTCAGCACAACTCTTCTGAAACTACTAAACAGAATTAAACAGCAATTGGTTTGTTGGAAAGTCATCATATGAAGTTGTGCATAATAATTTAGAATGTCTATCCCCAAATTTTTGTGGGGTTAATGGACCTTTGAAATTAGAATTTTTTTGGGGGGGACTGGGGAGACATCATTTTGCAGGCAAAAACAAACTTTAATTCAAATTTAGAACAGTTATCTTATTTCTATTTATTATATCTATTAAATATGTACTTTTTCTTTAATTGGTATTAAATCTTGTGGACTCCTGATTTGGAAATTTATATTATAGTTGAAATTTTAACTTAGATCATAGAAAAAAATTGGTGCAAAGCTCTATAGATGTAGGATCTTTTACTTGCTGAACACATTATATTCAAAGGCGATATTTAGGTTGCATGCATATAAATAAATTTTGGAAAATTGTCAGTTGCATTTGCATAGAAAGGATATTGGGTTTACATTCTTGTAAACTTTTTAAAAGTAAAAAGAATTTGATTGGGTTAACGATATTTTAAACTACGCCCAATATCGTAAAGAAAGTATTATCTAATCCAGTTTAAACTGGAATACAACAATGAAGTTTATATGCACTTTACAGTTGCATGGACACCATGTGCAATGTGATTGACAGGTGTAAATATTAATCCCCTGATTTAATTAACCAAATTTTAAATATTTTTATGTAAAAAATATCAATTTACTTTATTTTTGTGCCGAATATATTAATAAATTTATTTTTAAGTATTTACTGTAAAAAAATTTGGTTTATAGAAACAATAAACTAAATTTTTAATGTGTACCATGAAAAATTTAGTTTATGTTTCAATAAACCAAAAAATATTACAGTTAATTCTTAAGTAGACTAGAACAATCTATTGTTCAGGACATTTTTAGTCCAATCTTACATAACACAGTAAAAGTCTTGAGTTAAATATGGTGAATGTCAGAGGGAAGGTGAGTGAATGCATGGAGAAATATAACAAAGTAAAAATCTGGGTTATATTTATGGTGAATTTCATGTGGAAGATGGATGCATGCACAGGGAAATATTTGTGAAAGAAATTTCTATGCAACTACGTATCACAGACTTTTGATATCTGGTATGCAGCATCAGCATGGGGCCCCGTATCATGGATTCAATTTTAGATCTGTCTCTTACCAACTTCCTGTTTAAGGAATTTACCATTTCTGTCTTTGAATGATTTTTATACCCCGCCACATGAAGTGGGGAGGTATTATGTTATACCCTCAGTTTCATTTGGTATCTCTCTGTCTGAAGGTTTCCAGATGATAACCTGAAAATGTCAAGGGATTAGAATAATAATTTGCACAACTGTAAAGAACTAGAAAATATAAAAGTAAAGTTTAATTTTCAGGAATATCAAAAAAAATATTAGATATGGTTTTGCCTTTTTTAGGATTTTCCAAATTTGACAATGCTGAACTATTTTGGTTAGATAGCTCATTACTGTCTCATATATAAGTATACATTAATATAATGAAAATTTCTTGTCTAAGAAAGATATCTCTCTCAAAAACAAATTTAAAAAATATATTGTGGCATAAGATGCCCTGTTTTTAATTGTATACTCTTATCTTTGTAGGGATGCTATGTGAACATTGATGACTACAAATGTAAGCTTCATGTGCTCGCTTCACAGCTTGGTGACAGGGATCCAGTTCTTCCTGTTGGGAACCAGGACTGGTTAACACTATAAAAGAAAAAAAAAGATTTATTTTTGTTCTTTTTTGTCGTTTAGGTAAGCTTTTAGGGGAAGAAATTTTAGTTTTTGTAACAGTATTTAATTAGAAGCTTTATTTTATGTACTTATGGGCATCTCTTACATGTAGTATGCTTGATTTTATGTTTTTTATTCCTTACCAATATTCATGATTTATTTTTGCTTTTTACACGTTTAAAGCTTTTTGTCTCGCCTGCGACGAATGTCGCAAAAGGCGAGACTTAGGTATGGTGATTCCGGCGGCGACGGCGGCGGCGGCGGCGGCGGCGGCGTCCACAATTGGTTAAAGTTTTTGCTTAAGTCTGTTTTGTGTGAACTAGTTATGTTACACCATTGATATTTGGTATGCAGTTGCATCAGCATCAGTACAGATCAGTTTTAAAAGGATTTCACCTGTATGCTCCTGCAGTCACGGTCTACTGACTTTGAAATTTTACACTGATTTGGCCGAGGTTAACCTTTTTTCTTAAGTCTGTTTAACATGAAGCACTTATGTTACACCATTGATATTTGGTATGCAGTTGCATCAGCATCAGTACAGATCAGTTTTAAAAGGATTTCACCTGTATGCTCCTGCAGTCACGGTCTACTGACTTTGAAATTTTACACTGATTTTGCCGAGGTTAACCTTTTTTCTTAAGTCTGTTTAACATGAAGCAGTTATGGTACATCATTGATATTTGGTATGCAGTTGCATTGGCATCAGTACAGATCAATTTCAAAAGTATTTTATCTGTATGATCCTGCAGTCACGGTCTACTGACTTTTAGATTTTACACTTTTTAACTTTTTACTTATGTCACAAGTGTTTTTTATAAAGCAGTTATGGTTCACCATTTATATTTGGTATGCAGCTGCTTAAGCATTAGTTAAGATCAGTTTAAGGAGGATTTTTACTTCATTTTATACTGTGTCCAGTTGCGACAGGCGAGACATGTCTCTGTGTTAACAGTTTATATTTAGTATAAAACAATTGTGAATTTTGGTTTTTGTCTCGCCTGCGACGTCCACAATTGGTTAAAGTTTTTGCTTAAGTCTGTTTTGTGTGAACTAGTTATGTTACATCATTGATATTTGGTATGCAGTTGCATCAGCATCAGTACAGATCAGTTTTAAAAGGATTTCACCTGTATGCTCCTGCAGTCACGGTCTACTGACTTTGAAATTTTACACTGATTTGGCAGAGGTTAACCTTTTTTCTTAAGTCTGTTTAACATGAAGCAGTTATGTTACACCATTGATATTTGGTATGTAGTTGCATCAGCATCGGTACAGATCAGTTTTAAAAGGATTTCACCTGTATGCTCCTGCAGTCACGGTCTACTGACTTTGAAATTTTACACTGATTTGGCCGAGGTTAACCTTTTTTCTTAAGTCTGTTTAACATAAAGCAGTTATGGTTCACCATTGATATTGGGTATGCACTTGCATAAGCATTAGTACAGATCAATTTCAAAAGCATTTTATCTGTATGCTTCTGCAGTCACAGTCTACTGACTTTGAAATTTTACACCGATTTGGCCGAGGTTAACCTTTTTTCTTACGTCTGTTTAACATGAAGCAGTTATGGTACATCATTGATATTGGGTATGCACTTGGATTAGCATCAGTACAAATCAATTTAAAAAGTATTTTATCTGTATGATCCTGCAGTCACAGTCTACTGACTTTGAGATTTTACACTTTTTAACTTTTTACTTATGTCATGAGTGTTTTATATAAAGCAGTTATGGTTCACCATTTATATTTGGTATGCAGCTGCTTAAGCATCAGTTAAGATCAGTTTAAGGAGGATTTTTACTTCATTTTATACTGTGTCCAGTTGCGACAGGCGAGACATGTCTCTGTGTTAACAGTTTATTCTTTTTATGTAATAGTATTTAGTCAAAGCTTGCATTTACAATGTATGTATTCATCAAAATATGTATGCTTGATTTGGTGCTATTTTTTTTATCTTTTCAATATATAGGATCATTAAATGACATGCAATTGTATTTATTCCGAAAGGCTTATAGTATCTTGAAAAGCATTGTGTGGGTGAATGTTTACTTTCTTGTACTTAAAAATAGAGTTTCAACCAGTTTTTGATTTTTGAGATGAAAATGTTGCTTCTGAGTTGCTATAAATAGAATCATGACATGTGATGTCATTGGGTAAACTAACGACACAAGCTTATCAAAAGGAGTCTTTCAAAATAATTCCCTGATGGGCTAGAAGTTCCATAATCATTGAGAATTAAGTTGTAGAAGGTTTTTCTCTAATGTCTACAGGTAACAAATTGCAACAGGTTGGTCAGCAATTGCACATGCAATAACAATTGGAGAGAAATATTTTTCCACAACTGGTTGTGAGGTTGATAAATGGAATGAAAATTAGAGGATGGTGCTTTTAAACAGTATAAATTAAAGCCAACAATTGAAATAATAATTAAGGATGGTCACTCCTGATAATTTGTTTATCAAAGATTTTATGATTTGTGATGGGTATGATAGATAATTGTCAGATGACAAATCAGATTAATCAGATGACAAAAAGAAAACTATAGGTTCGTGTGCTAGATTCATGGCGTAAAAAATCTGACGGGAAATCAGACTCCTCTAGATTTTTCATAACTTTAAAATTATGACATTTTTGGCCTAAAAAAACAATTAAGTTGTATTAAAAAATTTCAAGATATTTTATACAGCTGGATTTCAAGTCTATATAATCAGGAAATGCCATAAAAAGTTGGGGTCAGTGTGCTGAAAATTTCTTTTAAGTATTTAAAGGACTTCTGAAATCAGACTGAAATTCTGAAATATAAAGAGTGACCATCTTTAAAATAATATTTTATGTATTTTTGGTCTTGCCTATTTGTATAATTTCATGTGTTTTTGAGTTTTTATAATCCGCCCTGTCAGAGGAAGTGCCAAGGTTTTATTTGATGTCATCCGTTTTGTTCAGTGTCCAACTGTCTATATTTCTGCCCTTGAGTGGTTCCAAATGATAGCTTGCAAAAGTGTGAAGAGATTTCAGTAAAATTTTGCATACTAGGTGTTCTGTATAATAAAATGAAAGCAAAGTTCAATTTCTTTTAAAATCTGAAGAATAAAATGTTTCAAGTAAGTCCGTTTTCAGTATTTCACTTGTACTTGTGGTAGGTATCATATAATTTCCAAAAGATGTCCTTTTTGCAGTTTTTCTTGCCAATAAGTATAATTTTAGTCTTTTGAAACTTGTTTTTTTTGTTTTTTTCAGCTGTTGGTCCTTTGTTAAGATTTCAATGTTTTTATTGATATTTGCAATATTTATGTTTTTTTTTACTTAATAACCATATATACTGGTAAGTTATGTTGCATTTTACATGAAATGGTGGTTCCCAATAGTTCATTTGCTACTTAATAGCTAATTTGATGGTATTTCAATACTATCAGATGAACTATGTTGGCCCCGTTTTATTGCATGAAATAAAAAACAATAATTTGAGGATTCAATTTGTTGCTTCCTTTGTTGCAATTGATTCTTATTAAATACTTGTTATATTTTAACTATATTATATTTAAAATGCAAGCTTTTTGCAATAAAGTTTTTTTTCTTTATTTGAAAAGGTTCGTGGTTCGATCCTCGTCCGGGGTGAAAATTTCATGAACCAATTTTCCGACTCTCTCTTGACACCATTTGCGAGGATGGTCTCAAGGAACGATGCTAGTCCTTCAGAAGGGACGAAACATGTTGTCCCGTGTATGTGGAGAGCAATACCCCATGCACGTTAAAGACCCCTTTGTAGAGTTCGATAAGAGTAGGCTCAATGGGGGCCGCTGCAAAGGCCACACTCGCAAACTGCTAACTGGAGAGGGATTTACATAAGCATTAAGCTTGTTTCCCAATCCAGGATAAATAAATATGTTTAAACTAAAAGTGTTTTATTAGATTGGCGACCATTTTTTTACATTGTAACAAATTTCTTATGTTTTCCAAACATCATAACATTAAATGAACCTTCAACGATAAAAACATTTCCACTGACAACATGCTAACAACTATGGCAGGCTGTTTTACTATTTATTCTAACTTTAAAATATTTTGTATAATATATGAATTATCTTATATAATCCAGTTTTATAAGATGTCTTTTAAACTTTAGAAGATATCTTATAAAGTATATAAGATTTTATGAGATATCTTATTAATTATTTAAGATATCTTATAAACTTTATTAGATATCTTAGATATTATATGGGATATCTTATATGTTTTATAAGATATCTTATATAAAAATTATTTACAAGATATCTCTCAAAGTTTATAAGATATCTTACTTATAAAATTTTGTTTATAAGATATCTTCTTAAGTTTATAAGATATCTTATTAAAAAACTGGATTATATATTGTATGAGATATCCTATATATTATATGAAATATCTTATGTAATTTGTAAGATATCTTATAAATTATATGAGATATCTTATAAACTTTATAAGATATCTCATATAATTTATAAGATATCTCACATACTTTTTGTCTCGCCTGCGAAGCAGAGCGCCTCTGAGCGGGACATAGGTGTTACTTTACCGGCGGTGGCGGCATTAACTTTTTGGAAAAGTTTTATAAGCACCTCCATATCTCAAGAACTATAAGTCCTAAGTCGATGAAACTTGGTATGCATATGCCCCAGTAGTAGCTTAGCACAGTTGCATCCCCCATCTTCTGACCTTGACCTTGATTTTCCAGTTGAGTGGCTTTGACAATTTTCAATACATATAATAGCAATGGAAAAGTTTTGCGAGCACCTCCATATCTCAAGAACTATAGGTCCTAGGTTGATGAAACTTGGTATGCATAATCCCCAGTAGTAGCTTAGCACCGTTGCATCCCCATCTTTTGAACTTGACCTTGATTTTTCGGTTGAGTGACTTTGACAATTTTCAATACATATAATAGCAATGGAAAAGTTTTGCGAGCACCTCCATATCTCAAGAACTATAGGTCCTAGGTTGATAAAACTTGGTATGCATATGCCCCAGTAGTAGCTTAGCACTGTTGCATCCCTATCTTTTGACCTTGACCTTGATTTTTCGGTTGAGTGACTTTGACAATTTTCAATACATATAATAGCAATGGAAAAGTTTTGCGAGCACCTCCATATCTCAAGAACTATAGGTCCCAAGTTGATGAAACTTGGTATGCATATGCCCCAGTAGTAGCTTAGCACCGTTGCATCCCCATCTTTTGACCTTGACCTTGATTTTTTGGTTGAGTGACTGACAATTTTCAATACATATAATAGCAATGGAAAAGTTTTGTGAGCACCTCCATATCTCAAGAACTATAGGTCCTAGGTTGATGAAACTTGGTATACATATGCCCCAGTAGTAGCTTAGCACAGTTACATCCTCATCTTTTGACCTTGACCTTGATTTTCCGGTTGAGTGACTTTGATTATTTTTATTGCATATATTTGCAATGTTAAATTTCAGAAACTGAAAATCCATGTAAATTCAAAATATCGGGAAGTAAGAAAGAATAAATGTTTCTGATGGTGCTTGTAGGCGAGACATACTTTAGTGTTAACTCTTGTTTTCATATGATATCTTATAAACTATAAGATATCTCATAAAGTATATCTGATATAATTTTCTTTATGAGATATCTTATAAACAATATAAGATGTCTCATAAAGAATATAAGATATCTATAAAGTTTATAAGATATCTTATAAAGAAAATTATTTCAGATATCTTTTAAACTACATGTATGTATCTTATATATTATATGTGAATAAGTGTATGCAACACAACCAACATAAAGGAACAGCAATTTAGAAAATCACAATGGAAAACAGCCAGCAGTCTTCCACATGACCAGAGGTCGCTGCTAGCCATCTTGCATTGGCCCAAGACTAAAAATACAATAAGATTCAAACAAATCTCTAAATTATCAATGAAAGACCAATTTCTGGACATAAAACAAAAAAAGATAGTTGACAGAGACAAACAAAAGCTTTGACAAGGATTCCTGGCTTAGGACAGGCACATATAAAATGTGGCGGGGTTAAATTAGTTGGCCCAACATTCCCCCTATTGCAAATCTTGTACAAAGCACACAAAAAAAAACACTATAAAAAGCCAATCGATAAAAGTTTAATTCAACAAGAGAGAACCTGTGACAAGAGTACTATACAAGGAGACGTAAAGTTAGAATAAATAGTAAAACGGCTTGCCATTAACAACTCATACCGTTGTCAGTTTGTGCTAGCATAAATCCTGCATTACCATATCGCACAAGAACTTTACATTTTTCAAAAGACTGTCATAAAAAACTTTCCTTGACTAGATTCATGATACTTTTACTGCTCCTCTCAGGGGATATTCAGTTAAATCCAGGACCAAATTCTGTATATTCAGCTGGCTTTTGTCAACTTTCAGTTAGATTTGAGCACAAAAGAGCAATTTCTTGCATGATTGCTGCATATGGTATCTTTCCCAGTGTATTAAAGAAAGTGTCAATAAAATAGACATTGAACATCTCCAACATCCTAGTGTAGCATGGGTATTGTGCTAAATGTCACACCAAATATAGACAGTTTCACATATCACTCCTACGAACTTTGATGTATTAAACCAGTTAAGTGTCTTAAGTAAATTATCTAGTAAACCATCTATTGATTTGTCATTTAGTCCCACTGCCTTCAGTAGCCCGGAAACCAACCGACATTTCCCATCCATAAGTTCATGTTGTACTGAACCTGAGAAAATTACAACCCATCCGATTTAACCGGTAGGTGAATAAACAGAGGAGCAGAGAGCAGGACAGAGGAGGACAGAGAATTAATAAAAAAATGATTTATTGTGTGAAATAAATGTTGTTATCTGGCTATTGTTTGTTTCTAAGGTATTTTGAGTAATTTGAAAGCACTTGAGTTGGTTTTAAATGGTTTTATATGGTAGGAATCGAAGATAACTACGATGTCGGTAGAGAGGAGTAAACCAGCGTATGATAAATGACATCAAAGACTCTTTCCAAAGTATTAAATTTGGAATAAATTACACTATTTTGTTAATATGAATGTAAATGTACATACAAGAATCTTTGTTTGTGTGTTTTTTGACCAATTCAAAGTTTATTTGCAATTTTTTTTTTTTTTTTCATAAATATCGTAATCAAAATGGCGACTGTCGGACTTAAAAATACAGTTAAGTGCAGGGTCGGATACGTATGAATTACGGTTTTCGTTGTTGAACGATAATTATGTGTTGAAGAATAACTCATGATATATATAAAATTGCACATTTATTATTACTTTGTGACTCGTATTGGTGGTAAGTCATCCCTCTTGGTTTAAATCTTGGGAACAAGCTGCCGATGATTATCTTTGTAACTCTGCATTCTTTAAGATGATCGACAAATTCTGTAATGTCTTTGAAGATCTGGTCTGATGTTGTGTCTTTCTTGATGTGATTGCCGCCTATCTGTATAAATATTCTTTTTGGTCGGTAAAGCATCAACTGAATCAATTCATATCTTTACGGTGGCCCCGCCTAACCCAACAACATGTAAGTCTTCATGTTTGAAAGCAAGAAGTTCATGGTCTGCGATGCGCCTGACAAAACTATGGCCGGCAATAATAGCAAGAGACATTGCTGGTGTTGAAGTTACCAATGAGTAAACTATTTTGATTAAAATACATACTTTTCTGCCTTTTATAAAAATTTTAATTGTTGAACTTTATTCAAATAATTATATATCAAATTATCTAAATTGAAATGAGGGTACCTTTAATTATTATTATTAACAACCAATAATTACCACACAACTTATCGGCAACCTTTTTAATGTCGCAATCAATGATGATTTAATTATATTGACGCGTGGCGACAACAATAAATCTATCATTAAATGATTAGCGATCACACGATCGTCTAGCCGGTTAAACAAACATGTCAATCCATTTGAGCAGGGGCAACGCAAACGATCTAAAAACTGTAAGACAGTATCTGGTCCAAGTAAAAAACTTAAGGTTACTTAAGTTTTTAGTTAAACACCAGATTATATGATCTATGGTGAACTAGGACGTCATCCTCTGGATATCTGAATTAAGCTCCGTATACTCAAATATTGGGCAAAGCTTATAAGTGGGAAAGTAGAAAAACTGCCATCCATTTTATATCGTCTAGCGCACAAGAATTTTGCAAATACACCATGGCTCAAATATGTTAAGTCTATATTAGATGTCGTCATGAACAAAGCCAAACGTTAACAGAAACCACAAATCGTTACATTTGATTACATAAAAATACATTGATTGAATGAATGGGTCGTGCAAACATCAAATCTCATTGGATATTGATGAATAGTCGGCTGACGTTGGTTTTTCTTACTGTGACGTTTTGCGGTTTTTGTTACCGATTGGCTTGTTCATGACGACGTAAATTTTCATTGTTGTGTTTGCACACTTCCCTTTACGCTACAATCGTAAGTCCATAGTTAAATCGGATGGGTTGTATAACTAAATTATTGTCTCATACTGAACCCAGTATTCCTAATACAATTCTGTATTCTGTATTCTGTACGTGTCAACAATTTTAGACACTGGATTTTCACTCCTGTAACTGTGTTGACGCGCGTGTATAATTGAAACTCTAGGTATATATCACTTTTGTACTTTGATAGGTGGACGCTTTAAAAAAAATAAAACTTTTACGGAAAAAAATAAAAGATTAAAAAAATCGCTTTGTATCCTCTATATAATCCGCCATTAATCGTAGGCGCTGAGTTTCTGTAATGATATTTTCCTCCGATTCTCCTACGATCAAGAGCACCTCCAAGTCTATGTGTATGGATCCAGATAGAAAGAAAAGTTCGTTTATAAGCTTCTGTCGACTTTCTTCATAAAGATCACATTTCAATATATAATGCTCTACTGTTTCAAGTTCTCCGCATTGGCAATGAGGTGAATGAGCGATTCCTAGTTTGTAGTAGTAATCATTTAGGCTGGCATATCCTGATCTTAATCCATTGATTACTGACGCTGTTTTTCTATTTGGAAAGTCAAATGTTCTTTTATTCTTCACAATTTTATTAAAGTTGTAATAAAATCTCCCTCGGTCACTCTCATCCCATCTTTTTTGCCATT
Organism: Arcuatula senhousia; assembly: GCA_963971305.1. Lineage (NCBI taxonomy): Eukaryota > Metazoa > Mollusca > Bivalvia > Mytilida > Mytilidae > Arcuatula > Arcuatula senhousia. Next base: position 57,783,325 of record OZ020304.1, read on the forward strand.
TTTTCATGACGAAATCCTTTGCTGCCCTTATCACATCTTGCTTTGTGACATTAATGTGTGCATCTCCTTCTAATGACTCTGCTTCTTTAGCAGCCTCCTTAGCTAACTTGTCAGCCATCTCATTTCCCTTGACATCCGAATGACCTGGAGTCCATTTGATCTCAATACTTGTACCTTCCTTCTGTAGATTTTCCAATTTGTTTTTGATTTCTCTAATAGTATTGGTATGGCTATCTGCCTTCCAATTTAGTGTTAAAACTCCTATTGCCTGTTGACTATCGGAGAACAAAATTGGTCTATTTTGTTGTTGACTATAGGATTTCCTACGTAGTCTAGTACCAGGTTTATTGCTACCAGTTCTCCAAGTAGAATAGACCCTCTTTTACAAACTGGTTGTTTGAGTTCTACTATTTCCTCATCTATTAAAATCACAGCTCCTGCACCACATGGTCCGGGGTTGGAAAGGCATGATCCGTCAGTAAATGCAAAAGCTGATTCATTTGATGTGGTATTGATGATGTTGTTAATGAGATTCTTTCCTCTTTCTTCTTGTTCCTTTGTCCTTGATTTAGAAGACCCTAAATTTCGCCAGTACTCCGGTGTTGATTTACATTTATAGAGCCCTCTATATTCCCACATTGGTTCTATGTTTCTTATATCTATAGACTGATCTTTCAGCATCTCCTCTGCCTGAAGTGACATGAGTCCTAAAGGCGACATGTGTTTATCTACCTTTGTTTTATTCCTCCAGTTGATTAGATGTTGTTTGACTGGTATGTTGTTTTGATAGGAATAGATTTTTGAAATCTCCCTGATGGCCATTTCCTCTCTTCTGAGGTCTAACGGTAGGATTCCAGCCATTACTTCCATGGCTTCAATGCTAGATGTTGGTGTAAGTCCTAAAACAATGGCTAGTCCTTTTCTTTGTATAGCATTAAGTTTATTGAGATGGTCTGTATTCCCATTTTGCCATACACAACTGGCATATTCCAAAATGGAACCTATCATGCATTGATAGATTTGCTTTAGAAACTTGGTTTTGATGTTACCTATCCCTCTAATTTCTCTAAGCATTCCAAGCGTCTTTCCGGCTCTATGTTCAATATATTGAATATGTTGGTGAAAATTCAATTTCTCATCTAATTTAACACCTAGTAGTGTTGGATTGGCATTGTATTTTACATCTTTACCATCTATTGATATTCGAGGTATCCCAGGATGTTGTTTCTGTCTATGGAATATGCAAAACTCTGTTTTAGTGACATTAAGGTTGATTCTCCATTTGCTACTCCATGTTTTTACCTTATCTAGATCTTGTTGTATATGTAGTTTGGCTTGGTCTATATTTTCCACTGTGTGCCAAATAGTGCTGTCATCTGCAAATTTACATTTTTCAGCTTCTACTCCTTCAAATAGGTCTCTTACAAATATGTTGAAAAGGATGGGTGATATTACTGATCCTTGTGGTAGCCCTATGTCCTAATACAACACTCCGGAAACTTGAGAGTACTTACCCTGAACTGTTAAAGTATCCAGAACAAACGTACAGATTTTGCAGAATGTAAAGTTAACAAGAACGGTGGATACGTTTTCATCGGAAGCGTAGTAGGGACATGGTCTTCTACTTTATTAATTGGTTTTATCCAATTAGTAATTGGTTATATCCAATTAGTAATAGCATGGTTATATCAAATAATTAACTGGTTATATCAAATTTAACTAATTGTTATATCCAATTACTAACTGGTTATATCCAATTACTTAATGGTAATATCCAAATAGAAATTGCACGGCTGGTCATCTCCTCACTCATAATATTTTCTTATGAAAAGAATTCCGTGAGAAAAACTTCCGGTTATGAGAGAGAAGAGGAAATACGTTAACTTCAAACTGTACATGTGTCACATTTGGAATGTTTTATTACATAGTTGTAGTGTATATCGAAAAAAGGGGAATGTCATGCAGTGTAAAAATGATTGTTACAATAATTTTAAGTCATCGGAATGTCAGTGGTAGCACTATCCGTTCTAATTTCATTTTCCCACAAATAAAGCCATAATTATTGTTTAACTATGTAATAAATAGTATAACTAACTTAAGATATATTCAACTTGTGACCGAACAACCTTTACAATTCATTCATGCGCTAAGCGCACTCGTGAGTTATTGGAATGTTTGGTCACTCGTTCAATATTACCTCATTTTAGGAATCATTAGTTAGTTACACCATGTAGATATGATATAGCATATATATCATATCTCCACGGTTATACTTTAAATACAGGTTTCACAACTACAAGTGATGAGATACAGATTTCTATTACATCGAGTTAGATATTTGTCAAGTTAGGAAACGAGCATTTGCGAGTTTTCTTTGACAAATATCTAACGAATATGATAAAAATTCGTATCTCATCACTTGTAGTTATGAAACCTTTTTTCTCTAACTGTCTAACGTAAAAGTATAGGCCCAAAATTACTTATTTTATTAAAATTCATAGAAAAATAAACCTATATGTATATCGTTTAACAAACATGTGAAAAAAGTAGTCAAATAAAAAAGTACCACCTTTTTATAATCAATTTTAATTAAAAGTTGACATTTCATTATCGTCTATTTATAATAAAACAAACGTTTTAGTGCATTTTGGATATATTTTGTTTGTCCTTTTCCTTAAGCGAGATCAACAGGTGTTCAAATAAAAGTAACTTGGCACGCTTTTCACGAGATGCGTATCTAACTGTGGTGTCTTGCGCGGACAGCCAATCAAATGACTTGAAATTGAATATCACATCGTGCAGAGTAGTGTCATCTCGTGTGAACCAGATTATATTGCACAACAGTTAAAAAGTAACGACGCACATAATGATACAACCGTGTTTAACCCTGTACGGAAACAAAATGTCTACAGACAAAACATCGCCACAACATTATACGACCACTATTTTTAAGGTCGTATAAGAAGTATACAATTTGTCTAAAAATTGATAAAAATGGAAAGTTCAGATTTGTGACCACAAATTGAAAAAGTATCCTGTAAATATTCACTTTTGGTGGAGACCAGGCGGTATTATGTATTATCTTTTAAATATGTATTTTCACTAAAGGCATATGTGCTAGGGACCTATGTGCTACATCTTGAGTTGAACTCTCGCATTTGCATATGCAGATTTCATACGTGCAACAATAAATTCCCCATAGAGCAATGGTGAAGTACTTGTAGGTAGATCAAGAAATATTCATTCTTAGGGGGACAACAATTTGTAACTTATGAATGAATTGGGTTTGACATGAATTTCATTTTGTTTGTTTATGTACGTGAACGTAGTATTATGCATGGAATGGGGTTGAGAAGTAAAAACATAGAATAACAAAATATTTTGTCGATTTTCCACGTAGTTTTTTTTTTTTTTTTTGGGGGGGGGGGGGGGGTATAAATAAGATTGCAATGTTGTTTAATTAAAAAAAGTATCTATTTAAAAAAGAAATTAACTGTTAGAATAGTTACTTGCTTATCTGGCTTTTATATGATTGTATTGTGTAACAAGGTGCTGCACCAAGTCGTGCTATGGATACTCCAACTCGACCATTCGGAAAACAGGAGGTAGTAAATATTACAAGTTCCGATGCCCTGCATGTGTATATGACAGTAAGTCAATCTTGCAATTTGAAGTCTGTTTTTTTTTATATACGAATGAAATTTTCAAGAACACAGAATATCAGTACAGTTTTACAGAAATAACAGTACAGTAAGATTTTGACAACCAAATCGGAACAGGAAATAACAGTACAGAAGGTTCTCTGTTACGAGCATTTTCTGCGATTTATAATAAGGAAGAAGGGGTGTGAATGCATTTTGGGTAAATAGTAATTTTTGAAGTGTTTTGAATCACCGTTCATTTACAATATTAGAAAAATAGGTAAATTATCGTATTTTTTTTTAAACCATACATCTGCTAAAAAATACAAATATTGTTGATAAAGTATCAAATAATTTCATTAAAACTGAAAGGAGATTGGAAATGTATATTTTAAAAAGACATTGGGTCAGCATATACAATTCCATGCTTTAAATAGTAAAAATAAACACCGATTTTAATCCTGGTGTCCAATGTCAACAACAACCCGAAATATCCGTACAGTGAAAACGCGAAATATCTTTGCTCTCGCGGACAGCGTTTACCTAGTGTGATTCCTGAATGATTTCTCTTTTCAATGATATAAATATTGTGTAACTTCAATTTTTGAAATTTGTGTAAATAAAGAAGAAAGTTGGGGAGGCATACAAAAATATTGACTTTTTGTTAGTTTGTATTGGATGTTGCACATCTCTTGTTTTGGACATCCCTGCTTAAATCGACAAAAGTTCAATTCACCAAGAGAGAACCTGAGACAAGAGCACTATACGAGAACAACGAGGCGTAGAGGAACTGTTTTGAGAACCCTCGCAGTTACTGACAACTAGCTAAGAAGCTTTTATCGACTGATTTAAAAAAATTCAAACTTATCGATTCTAAATCCGGCACAACACTTTTAACAACTAATGATTTAGTGTTTATATCATCACATAAAACATACATATTTGATCGCTGTAATGCTTAAAAAACAATAAAACAATGAAATAGTCAAAAGGTAATAGAATAAAGTTTTAAAGTCACTATCAAATTATCAATATTTCTACCAAAAAAAACCACCAAGAAAGATTTTACTAATACTTCTAACTCGTATCCTTTCTTAAATAAGTTTTTTAAGCCAAATTACCACGTCCAGAGGATTGTTTTTGGTTTCCGTGCCTTATAAACAATATTCCATAAAATCAGGATGTGATATTCTTTTTTACAAAAATCTATGTAAACAGTTAAATTTTTCAATAAGATACCCGCCATATTTACATGTAAGAACGAATTTTGTAAAAGATTTGGCTACTAACCTTGTTTTAGTAATTTTTCTGTAATGAAACGTTTTATGTTATTAAAATCAGAAACACCACTGCAAATTCGAGGGTGTAATTTTCTATTGACAATGCTTAAATCAAAATCTAAAAATTGACATCTGTCGCCGGTCGAGTTATATTTATTAAGGATAGATATCATTTATAAAGTTTGAAAAAGTGGGGTTATTAAAAGCAAGAATGTCGTCTAAGTTATGTCAGTAGTAAAGAGAATATAATTGTGCTCGAAGAAGACTTTAATCTTCCTCATATATAAACTGGTCAGACCTGAAAGTAAACAATAATTCAACTCAGACCAACCGACATCAAAATACTGGACATTTCAGAAGAAGCTGGGCTACAGCAAATGAAATGAAATAGAACACGACTGGAAAACACTGTACAAACTATCCAAGCCTCGTGAAATCATGCGACACGGCTCCTGGTTTTAAGGACCATGATCATGTGGTAACAGACTCGGACATCAAACCTATGTGCAAGTGCAACAAGCCTAAACGACGAAAAATCTACAAATACAAAAAAGCAGATTGGCCACCAATTAACCAACAAATGGAAGAACTCTCGAATAACATTGTAAATATGAAAGATTCTGGAAACAGTAAGTGGAACGAACTTAAAAATGGTCTCACAAATATCATGAATGACAAAATACCCTGACCACCAAATTGTCCTCAAAAGTCACAATTTATCCTGGATTTCACCTTAACTTACAAAGAGTATAAAACATAAACACAAACTGTATCACTGTGCAAGAAAACCAAACAACAGTGAGGATTTGGCAAAATACAGACCTCCAAAAGAACATGAGAAATGCTCATTGGAACTTTGTAAATGAATGCTTGAACAAAAATCTTGAAAGTATATTAAAGCAAAGCAAAATGACAGTATCGGTGTAGCAGCAATTAAATGTAATGGTGTGTTACATCACGATAGTGCAACAACTAAGGCAGAATTACAAAATGAGCTATCTGTATATAAATCTGTATTCACGGTTAAAATACCAGTGCCGAATTACCCATTATTTAACACGGGGTCATACTTCCCAAATATGCCAAACCAAACATAACGATCTCTATAAACTTACGGAATACGTGGAGGGACATTGCCAATGCTAATGCTATCTGACGATAATAATGCAAAATTAAAGACATACAAGCTGTTAAAATAGGTATATTTTTAGTATTGAACAGATGATTGATATTGACTTTATATACATAAAATCGAAGTTTAGTGATCGAATTTGTGCCAATAGTACATTTATTTTGCTAATGCCATATCGGGATGAAGTTTACATCCCGTGGGTAACTTCCCATATAAAAGTGTTCGTGGATGTGCCAAACTGAATATGTATAGGTTTTTGGGGAAAATTTATATTCAAATGGGTTTAGTTTTTAGACAATTTTGTAAAAAAAATGGGTATGCTTTTTAATTTTCATTGAAAAGAAGTCTGGTCTCATATAAATATGGGTTTTTTTTGCCATTTTTATATGGAATTGCCCTATGACATTTTGCATCAGCAATAAGCAGTCAAAAATAATCTTCATCCCCAATTACATTTGGCAATAATAAAGAGCTATAATATATAAATATTCAATGAAATTAATATAAATATAACTTTACAGATTTCTGAATGAAAACATGGGTCATAAAAATGTCGATGTTATATAAATTCGACGAATACAAACATCAACTTTGACAAAGATTCCTGGCTTAGGACAGGCCTGCACATTTAAAATGTGGCGGGGTTAAACTAGTTTTGTTGGAACCCAATTCTTCCCCTATTGATAACCAAGCACAAACTAACACACAGTAAAAATCAAATCGAGAGAATTTCAATTCAACAAAAGAGAACCTGAGACAAAAAGACAACAAGAAAATAACGAGACGTAGAGATAGTCTCTTGAGAACACTCAAAGCTACTGACAGCTAGCTACGAAGCATCTATCGACTGATTTTTAAAAAAAATCAAGTATGTCGATTTTGAATCCAACACGAAACGTCAAACAATTAATGATTTGGTAATGTATCATCACACAAAACCGACACACTCGACCACTGTAATGCTCAAAATGACATAAGTAAAAAAAAAGGCAATTAACATTTTAAAGTAAGTATATATAATTAACAAAAATTTTTACAAAAAAAAAAACTAAATTCAAAGATTTCACTAAAGTTTCCATTTCATAGCCTTTATTCAATTAAGTTTTAAGCCAGTTTTCATTCTTTTAAAAGGATTGTTTTTGAATTTAATTGCTTTATTAGCTAGGTTACCGTAGAAATCGGATTGGTTTATTCCCTTTACAATCATTCATTCATATCTTTATTTCCTCAAAATTGAGATTTATATGAACATTATACAATATTTATATGAACATAGAAAATAAAGAAATTCTAGAGAAAAGAATAGTTATAAACAATGCTAAATATAAAACATACAAAATATTTACACTCGTTATGATATTATACCAAAATCGACATGTACAGTTAAATTTTTCAATGAGGTATAGATATTTATGATAAAACTACTAATTTGTGGTAATGACATCCTTGTTTTAGTATTTTTTTGTGTGTGTAATAAACCGGTTTCTATCATTAAAACTGCAGATCCGAGCATATCTTACCAACTGTGAAATATATACTCTGTAAGATGAAGCAAGTGGTACATCTCCCTCTAGAAAAGAAAAATTAACAACAGGAGATGAAAAGTCATCCCGTTTATCATATATTTTAGTGTGTAATTATCCATTGATAATACTTAAAAATGGGCATCTATCACCGGTGAGGTTAGATTTATTCAATGTTAATTCCTTGGGATATATATTTCCGTAATTGTTTAGTGAAAGAATGATAAAAAGAATATAAACAGTTTCAATGAGATGTTGTTTGTTGGGGGTCTTTTTGAAGTTTCGTCATAAATTTGGATTCATAACACTATAAGAAGAGGTCAGCAATTAGTGGAGCACAAGTAGTTCTCATAGTGATACCTATAACTTGGCGATAACTTGTTTTCCTAAAATGAGTATAATTGTTGTCTAAAAGATAATTTAGAGAAGTTACCATCTCGGCATCAGTCCTTTATGTGTGTCGTTTGCTAAAATAAGATTTACTAAATAAGTTAGAAACTTTATAGCAGATATTGTCACTTTTAGATTTATCGAAACACCGGCCGTTTAACCGAAATATTCAAATTTCTTTTTAATAAGATATTGAGGAAGATCGAGGAAGGTAAGTGTATACAATGAAGGAAAATCGTTGCTATCAACACCGAGCGAATTTTTCACACTCCAAAAATCATTTATACCACTGTTTTCATGGAACTTATCGAACGATTTCATAGTAGTCAAAGCAAGAGAGACGGGACTTTAGAAATATTAGTTAGAGAACACTTACTTGAAGCGGCTATGAAACGAGATTTAGTAAGGACTTTTGTGTAATTTAGGTATCCAGTACATTGTAGGTATTTTATTGTACAATGCATACATGTTAGCTTTTCAGAGGGCCTCTCTGGGAGATTTTCAACTTTTCAGAGGACCTCAGGAAGATTTTTATCTGCATACTGGAGTATCATTTTGAAACTGCTAAATGGCTGCAAGTTTTCACAACCTGAACATAACGATGTCTTAGGTTTACACAGCCGTGTAAACGTAGCTTTAATACCAGGATTTTAAGCATTTTTTGTTGTTGTCCTGCAAGTCTTTTATTGAGACTGACATGGTCAGGAGATCAATTTTATCTTTTATATAATAAAAATTCTACCAAATTTATCAGCAGAATCAATAACTTAAAGACATGGTTGTAAAATGTATGTTTTAACAGTTTTAAAGATCGTTGTGTTTGTGCCAAAAAACATCATAGACTTCATAAGTGCACAAACTCCTGCATTTTTAGAATATTTTTCTGGAACGGGGTACTCTTAGAAAGGGTAATAATGTGTCTGTCTAGATGGGGAGCGTCTAAATACCGCATAGCCCGGCTAAGTGCACTTCATCGTCGGATACCCACTGGCGATTGCACTACGCTTCTCTACAGTGATAAATGTAGAGAAGCGTAGTGCAATCGCCAGTGGGTATCCGACGATGAGTGCACTTATGATGGGGTTTTATCACCAAAGTATCTGAGACAGTGTATGATACCCGGGTATCACAAGTTAATTAGACGAAACCAACATTAACAGCAGGATTTATGTGTATTACTGTACAATACCATTATTTGACAAGTTTAGAAGGTCTACAATTTCGTCCACTAAATTGTCCTGAATGGGTCCGTAAATCAATCAAAATTGTCTGGAATGGGGTCTATAAACCAATCAAAAATTGTCTCAAGGGGGCAGGGTTTTTACCTGCCAGAAGTCAAGAACCACAGGGACTTGAAGTCCCTTGTGATTTTTTAGTATATGGCCATGGATAGTATACATATATATGTTAGTTAATTTATTAATAATCGTTTGTAGTCAAGTCCCTGTGTGATTTTTTTAGTATATGGCCATGGATAGTATACATATATGTTAGTTAATTTATTAATAATCGTTTGTAGTCAAGTCCCTGTGAGAAGAACCTCCATGTAAATTTTTAGACCAGTGAGATACCATTTCAAGTATCAAACAGAATAAGAAAAAAACATTTTTTGCTGAAAGTAAAATCTGAACATCTGCAGAATTTGGGGAGAAAAAAAGGATCTTTTTATAAATCAAGCCCGGATTTGAAACACAGAGATTTTCCGTCATTGTCTAAATTTTCTGTCCATTTTTGCTCTTCCTGTTCAGAAAGTGCAGACGTTTTTTTTAAGTCCTGTCCACTAGCACACCTAACGAACGACTTTAAGACTAGACTTGTAGATAAAGCACATAAATGTACACATCTAACTCTGTTTTTACTTTACACTGGCTCTTGTTTGGTACTACATACTTTAACTTCTATTTCTAGTAATTCTACGTCGTAAGAAAGGGAAAATGTATTCCAAACATTGGACTTTGATTTTGATACATTACTCACCTTTGGCATTGACACAGACACCGAAATACAATCAGCTCTTTATGATAATATAGACGACACACACAGATTGATTTTAATGCACCACTGTTTAATTTTTTTTTTAATTTATTTAATTAAATTATGAGGCAGGTTAAACATTTACGCTCCCGAAGTTACAGTTGATTTTATTCATTTTGTTTTTTGGTTCAAAAATAAAAACAAACTAGCTTTTCTTGTGGGTTACGCATGCATTTAATGACATCTAAGATTTTCAAAGGAAAAAGCCTTAAAAAGACGTCGAAGTTCAGGAAAACAAGCGTGATAAACCGGACGTTGAAGGAAAATTCAGCTCATAGTACAACTAAAATATTGACATTTCTACCATTATCACACCCTTTGGGAGCATAATAATATACTCTCTTCTCATTATATCGTGGGTTCCATTGTATCGTTGTTATTACCATCATTTCAACCTAATATTCAACTGTGACGTCACCATTTCTACATAACTACGTATAAGGATATTACGAGCTACCAATATACTATCACAGGGGCTTGGAACATTTTTTTTTATATATTTACTTAAAACCCTTCAAGAGTTATAGAAGTACATGTAAATATAAAAAAGTACAAAGCCCGTGTATACTATCCTCTGTTCCCCAAAGTTTGCCACCTTTGTTGTAACTTTGTAAAATGTATATGTTTGCCTGATATTTACCAAAATATTTCACATACATTTTTCTTATGATTTCCCTTTAATCCTTGAAAATCTTCCCTAAAGTTGAAGTTTTCCACCAGGTGAATCTAAATGATGCCTGGTGATGCCCATAGATGCTGGATGATGACTAATAATGCCCAAAAATACATAAAATTGGTTTTATAAAATTTCATATTAATACATGTATGTGGCAGATTTAATCTGTGACGCTCCCGAAGTTACATTGTCTACAATGTATTTTTTTTTAATATTTAACAATCGTAAACATATTTTACAAAGTGTTTAAAAAGCTATATGAATTGAGACAATTCATATTCGAAAAATAAAAACAAACTACCTTTTCTTGTAGGTCACATGTGCGTTTTATGACATATAAAATTTGCAAACAAAGAAGATGTCAAATGACGCCTTAAAGGTGTTATGGTCCTTTAAAGGTCAAAAAGAGCTTTTTTCATGTTTTGGTCCTATAGAAATAAAGTTATTACAGATAGAGAAAAGCTTTTGCTACCAAAGTCTCCATTTGGTGGAAGATGTCGGATGATCCCATATAGGGGTTATGGCCCTTTAAAGGAAGAAAAAAACATTTTTTATGTTTTTGTCCTACAGAATGAGAACTATTGTAGAAAGAGAAAAGCTGTTGTTTCCTGAAAACTTCAGCTCATTTAGCTCTGCAAATGCCTCCATTGGTTTGAAGATGTCAAACGATGCCTTATTGGTGTTATTTGACCTTTAAAGGCAAAAAATTGCTTTTTTTCAAGTTTTGGTCCTATTAAATGAAAACTATTGCAGATAGAGAAAAGCTGTTGCTTGCTTAAACCTTCAGCTCATTAAGCTTTACAAAAGTTTTCATAAGGTTGAAGATGTCAGATGATCCTTAAACTGTCTGTAAAGGGTAGTCTCAGTCTGGGGAACAGAAATTATTAACTTTTTTCTTCATGTTGTTGCTAGCACCTTTGAAATGTTTGCCATTTTTATCATTGCAAGAAAAAGTAGCTAAATTCACAAAAAAAGAGTAAAGAAATTGCTTACCTCTTAGATAAATGAAGCAAAATCACTTTGCCCCCTGGTTTTTCCAGTGTAAATGGCAGCCATCATGGGATGTTTGGGGATTTTCAGAAAAAATGGACCTGCTTTTTGATGCTTCTGTATCACAGATTTTGTCTGTTTTCAAACTGGTGAATTTAGCCTTTGTTTTAGAATTTCCTTGGTTTTTTACCTGCTTTTTTACTTTGTCTAGTACCTTCTTTTCTGTATTAGGCATACCAGAAACTATTTTCCCCACGGATGTTTTTCTCTTTCTTCCTGCTTTCTGATTTGATTGATTTCAGTTTGTTGGACTCCGTCACTAAAGAAGTAAAGGTGTTTTGGATTTTCTTGAATATCTTAAACAACATCCATCACCTCATGTTGGATTTCTGCTTGAACTACATGTACATTTTCCTCCATTGCAGTCTGTGTTGAATTTGTCGCATCTGTAGAGTCCTATTGGTTGTATTTGCTTTCCCCTGTAGCTGCTGACAGATTTAAGACTTCAGCTGATTTCAGCTTAGTTTGGACAATATTTCTGTCATATTTCCTTGTTGCGCACTTTTCTGAAACAGCTTGTCCCTTTTCGTAAGGTCTATTTTGTCTTGTAGGATTCATTGTTATGGGTGCAGAATCAAATTATCTTATTCAAATAGCATACAAATTGTCAACATGTTGGCTCAATATTGAATCACTATTGTTATCATATTATAAATACAATATTTTCTAGACATTTATATGATTAAATGTTTAGAAAGATATCCTCAATGTCATTGAAATGGGTATTACATGTATATAAAATACCCCAAACTTTTAGGATACCCATGTAGAACATATTTTTGATACTTTGATGTTCTATGGATAATTTGTGTTTATAAAGGAATTACCCTTATAGGTTATACCCTTCGACCTTTTCTTTGAAACAAGTGAGTGCTTCTTTAATTTGGGAGAATGGATACATTTTGTTGTTGTCCAATGAACATTTATGTGTCTTGTTTACTTATAAATACAAATTGAACATGAAAACAGGATACAGTCTGTGTGATTACAAGTTCACAGCTTACAACTCAAGTTTTTTATCCTTAATCCATTTCAATGATAAATTTTGATATTTATTGCAGATCACTGAATATTCAAATTAATATATTAGTGATATTGATTCTGAGGTTGGCTTTCTGATAAATGAATATTGATCACCTCTTTATATCTTCATAGGACCAATGTGCCAAATCAATACTATATAAATACAATCATTTTAGCTGATATAATTGACCAGATTTAGCATTTGATTTACACATATGGTAAGACCTTGTACAAATCTACTTAAAAATGTGTATTAAAAGCAATCCTGATGGTACATGTTTGTTTTTGATGATGTTTCTCAGGCTATTTAGTATTTACATGTATATTTGTCAAGAGCTAGGTTATTTGACAGGTCATATTAGTTGGGACTAGGGCAATAATTATATACAAGCTCGCTGACAATGTAATTGACTATTTCACTATAGTTTAGGTGGCTAACATTATTCTAGGTATTGTTTACAAAGACCAGGATTTTATCAGTGAAGTATTGATTACAGAGTTCCACTCTCCAATGATTTTTTTTATTAGTGGTACCTGATTAACATTAAATATGGATGTTGCAATTCTGGATAACATATGGTCAGATGTTTTGTAAAGTATTTTGACAGGATTAATTCATAGCTTTGCATTTTTATAGTTTGATGCGGTAAGAGTATATTGTAGGAATTTTCTTAGAAAATTTGAGTTTTTCAGACTAATACAATGTGGGCTTCAAGCTCACATACTCTTTCATTTTTAGATTGGTGCTCCGAAAAATATTTAAATGACAAGGCTACATAGGGCAAAAATTACATGGCTACATAGGGCAAAAATAAAATATTGAGATTACCAACAAACACAGTGTTTTTGCTACAATGTGTTCATATGTATATATTATTTATAGGTAGTGTTTTGTTTGATTGCCACATTGTCTGTGGTTTGAACTGATTACGAATAAAGTTATCATCTTCCTAATAAGTTTCATTAGGACAAATATAAGGTTTTGAATGAAAATTCAAAGTCTGTGTACAATAGCCATGGCTTATTATATGAACAAATAGAGTAGTAGTACATACATACAAAGCACCTGACTGCACTCTCATTATGACATGAGGTCCCATTATTAATTGCTATTCAGTAATTTTTGTGTTTCCGTGTTTTATACATGTATGTTGTCTGTTTTTTCATCCTGTCCTTATTTGTGTTTACTGGTTTTGTCTCTGCTATTTCAGACTTTGTCATTCTGTTGCCCCATTGATACCTCTGCTTCTTGCCTCATACATAAAGACAAATCTTATCACATTTTCCTAAGCTTGCAACTTTTTGACTGAAATTTTGTTCAGATTTGTATGTTGAATAAGGACCATGCAAATATTCCTATTGTTCTTCTCAAATTACACCAAATGAACACTTTTACTTAAAGTAACAATAGAAAGTCCCATGTCATGATGAGAAGGGATGCAAGTGATATTTATCTGATAATATTAAGTGTTTTAAGAAAAGGAAAATTATATCTTTACAGTACAGGAAATAAACATTAAAAATTGATTAAAATTGAATGAGAATTCATATATCTCTATACTCCTACACTTTAATTTTGAATTTTATATTCAGTTTCTGCTGTGCATATAATAAAATATATATAGTAAATAAAACCATTCAAAAGGAAAGGGACTGAATAATTTTGATGATGGTCTCATTTACATATTAATTCATTTTCTTTGTATGAATCTATTTGGCTGTAGAATCCTCTGTTAGCTTGCTCAAAGTTCTAGCAAACTTAATGCAACCACTTAATGTTCAGTATGTTATGAATCATATGAGAAAGAAGCAAACCTATTATGATCAAAAGCTATTATGATCAAATTATTACATGTATCTAAAAGAAATTTGATGATGAAAAAATTACATAATCACATTTATTACAACAGGAAAATCTATACATCTATATTTTAACTACTAGTATGTAATTTTTCCATTTCAGACTTGGCAAGATAATGACTTAATGTGACAATACTATAACCATCAGCCATGGCTAATTACAGTTATGATGTTCCATGTGACACCCTTGCTTTCACAAACAAGAATCACACTACACCTTACGAAGAGCTCAATGATTTCTGGAATCTATACAATGGTGTACCATTTAATCTGACTGTCAATGTCATTGGATTTTTGGTAAGTTATATTGTCTATATTCATTGTCTTTGTCTGTTTACATGTTTTTTGTCAGCCATAAATTTGCTCCTTTATTTTGGCAAGTATATTTGATTTGATTTGATATTACCAATTTTTTATCAAAATAAAGATGCTGTTATATGCTTTTGTTGAAGTATCAAGACAATACCCACTGTTTTCAGATGGCTTGGTCAAGTACCTGTGACCTGTGCTGAGAAGTTTTTATTTTTTGTATGAATCAAATTTATAGAGCACAAACTAGACATTAATTTTATCACATGTGCCAAGTGCAATGCTTTTCCTATGGCTTAAGGTCCCCAGCCTGATTAACCTTGTGACCTTAACATTTGGCCTATTGAATTCAGAATCAATAGACTTCATCCAGCTTTAAGGTTCATGGTTACACTTCGAATAAAATGGTCGATACTTTACCCATTTTTCTAGTCTATGTACGACTTAAACTACTCATAGAATTAAAAAATAAATGTAGCAGCGTCTAGATATCAAATTCGCCGATCATTTTCAGTTTCATTTTAAAAGATACCATTTGTTGTTTTCTCTATTCATTTTCTTTCCGTTCAAATTGTACATAAAATAAAGCATGAATTACCCCTAAATCACCTTCTATAAAACCAACTGTGAGTAGATTTAATAAAACCAATAATGAAACAACATTGCACGCGAAGGCCAAATGACAGGGCATTGCTGATATTTGACTATATTTGGGTGAACTGAAAAACGCAAAGAAAATGCCCCGGCAAAACAGATCAAAAGTTCACCTTAAAAATTATCAAAATGTATGCAAAAATTATTAATCTAGATGCTGCCATGCCTTATTAGGCAAGTAAATGTGTAGTTTAGGCTCCACATAGACTGAAAAAAGATGTAAAATATTGGTCATTTTTTTAAAAGTGTAAAGATGATCCTTAATGTGTGTGTTTTATGAAATTCTATTTAGGTGTTGAAAAGTTTTTGGAAACCAATTTCATACTAAAATATCTACGCTTATCAAAACTTGTGACCTTAACATTAGACCTTTTAACTCAAAAAATCATCCAGCTTTTATCTTTATACCAAATAAATGGTCATTGAGGAATATGCTTTAGTTTTGGAAAATTTCTCATAGAAGAAATATTTTGTTTCAGGTTTTATTGTTATTATTTGCTGTCTTGAGGAAGATCGCTTGGGATTATGGAAGAATAGCATTGGTCAGCAGAACAGAAGAGAAGTATGGATGTGGTGTTGTTTGTATATATGTTGTTAAATATGCACTCTCTTTCCTTTTTATTAAATGTTGTTCAAAAAAGGTTATGTATTTCATTCAATAAAGTCAGATTTGGTATTCAACTTAAGAATGACACATGTAAATAATTATTAAAAAAATATCTGTTGAAAAAATGAAGTATAAGTTTGATCAACATGTTATAAGGCATTTGAAGACTCCTCTTTAACTAAATAATTCACTGTTTTATCCGAATTAAACTTCAAATTTGGTACAGTTTAATTACTAGTAATGCAATATTGATAAGCTCTGAATTTTTGAAAGTTTGATTCTAAGTTCAAATTTTGCTGATTAAATGCAAGATTAATGAAATTTGTTAAATTTGTTAAAAAATATTGGTTATTCTATTAAAAAATGTACTGCCGTTTTCTAAGAATTTAAATCATTTCAGAGTTTCATATCTATGATCAGTGTTGTCTTATTTTGTCTTTCTATGTTGTACATATAATATTGATGTTGTAACCTAAATGTTGTATCATTTTTTTTTTCATTTTTACCAGGCCTCCTCCTCCAGAGAAGAAAACAAACAGCAACTACAATGTGTAGGCTTTTATTTTTTTATTTACAATTTTAGTAACAACTGTATAGGGTCATTGCAACAATATTAAACTTCCCCATTCTATTTTTGTAGCAATCGAAAGTTTATAGCAAGTAAAGTCTAACAATCCACGACCTTGGGTTGCATGACCCCGGTGAACTCTGGTAAACTTGAGAATAATCTCTCTGTTGAAATTTGCAACAATGGAACTTGATCTCTTTGATCAGTTAAATTAACAGCTATACAAACAAGATTATCTTGTTTTAGGAAAGAGAAATTTACCTGTATGAAAATTTTACCTGTTTGAAAAATTTACCTGTAGAAATTGAATAGTACGAACTGAACTAATGAAATGCTATACAGACTACCTGTAGTAGGTTACATGTTTTTTTTAGGAAATACTTGTTATTAAAAACTATTTTCTATATCAGAGTACTTTTAGCATATTAAAAATATTTTTTTTTATGAAATGCTTTAATAATCAATTTTTTTTATGGTTTTTACAACTCTATTCATCATAGTTTGTCCTCAGATATATCTGAAATATCTGATATTACTGATTATTCAGATTTTTTATACATTTCTAGTCATAAACGAGGTCATTCTTATCGAAAGTATACTGTTGAATGACTTTAGATTACGTTGACTGTTTAAGTGTCTATCTGTATATATAGTTTTTGGGCTCGTTTAGAAGGGGTACCAATATCCCCCCCCCCCAATCTTTTATCAAATATTCCATTTCTGAAAAAAAGTGTTTGCCAATATCCCATATCAGGATTGAAATTTCCCATTACGGGAAAGAAAATATGAGCAGAAGCGGTTTGCATATTTGCTTCATGTTATACATGTATTTTCAATTCTATGTGAATCAAATGGTATGGTCTTTGATGGTGTAAAATGTAAATGATGCATAAGTAAAAAGATTTTGTCCTTAGTGTAACATTATATTAAACAGATTTTGATTTGAAAAGTAAAAATTTATCAAATTGATGGTCATATTACCGTCTTTGATGTAGGAGTTTTCTTCCTTCAGAGTAGGAGTTTTCTTCCTACAGTGTAGGAGTTTTTTTCCTTAGTGTAGGAGTTTTTTTCCTTCAAGCAAAAAAATTCATACCCATAACAAGTTAATCTCCTCTGTATAGATGTCAATTTAACTGATCACGGGTAATCATCTTCCATTGTTGCAAATTTCAATAGAGGGATTAAGTTGTAGTTTACCTAATTTCATTAAGGAGTACCAATATAAACACGGGGATTATAATTCTTTATTAGCAGTAACCAATGACAAACTTTTAAATACCTAATCACATGAGAAATTCAACTATGACTTTTATTTAATGTCACGTCATAACACACCTGTTGCTAGTTACAATCTAAAATTGTCCAATCACAAACATGATTTAATTAGAAAGTCACTGCTATTGGATGATGTTGAGTTCATTCAAAGTTAGCGCGTGTAAAAATTATTTTGAATATGATTGGTTCGTAGTGAGCAACTTGGCATACATGGGGAAGAAATTATTGAAATGACAATAAGCTGAACCTGTTTGGCAATAAAGAATTAAGTTGGTTTAGACCGTTGTTTGCTTTATACAGGTTAAAAGTATAGAAATGTAAAGAATGGAGTTGTAGCAGTGAAACTTTAACAGGTTTTTGCGGTTTTGTTTAGGGGGGTGGGGGGTCATTTATATGAATATACATGATTGATTGACATGGTCAACCTATATTTTTAACAAGTTCTACCAAGTAGATTGAAATTTGATCAATTTACTACATATGTACTTTATCAATGAATCAAATTCAAGGCAACACATATATTTGTAAAAAAAACATATGTACTGTTCTTCAAACAAAATGCCTATAATAGAAAAGTTGAGCCTAGTTTAAAGTTCAGATGTTGCTATATACTATAGTGAAGACCACTACTAAGACATATAAAACACAGTTAATGACCATGTCTGTCATTAGGTGTGACCTAGAGGTATCTTTACACCTGTTAACAAAACAATTCTGGGTCAAATACAATGACATGACAATTTAATTAGGGAAAATGTATGTCGTAAATAACAATTTTTTTTGGTTATAAATTAACATAGAAGCTGAAAAATAAAAAAGATAGGAAACTAAAAGCTTAATAGACCAAAAAGATAACAACAGTTATTAATTTTGATTAATGAAAGATGTCACAATGTTTCTTTGTAGTTCCATAAATTTTCAACTAAAGTTATTTTGATTTTTTGTTTGTTTGTTCCATAAATTTGCTTGCCTTTCTTTTGTACTTATTTGATATATTTGATATTTTCCTTTCCTGTCATAACTTTAAAGCATCAATTTTGTTATCATTCATTTCTGGCAATAACTGTTCTTTTCTCTTTCAATTTTGACACATAGATTGTGATGCATAAATAAGGATATGTAACTTATTACTCCCAAAGGTCTTCATTAGCCACGAACATATATTGATTCATGGGAAAAAACCTTTATCTTTGTCTTGCAGACAGTATCCTTGTAATCATTTCTTTTCTATACATTTATATTCATTTAGAACAAAAACATCTCTCTGGTAGTATTGTTTTTCATTTAGGGATAAAGAACAAAGTCTGTGGAAAGTTATAAGGTTATAAACTGATCCTTTTAGAACTTATTCCCCTTAGCATCAAAATTAACCATTTTTACAGCTTTTCCTCATAATAATGCAAACTGTTACCATAAATCCTATAGCAATCATCCTTTGTAGAGTCAAAATTGACCATTTTCACAGCCTTGCTTCATTATATTTCAGATTACTTATTACATGTATTACAATACTGGTATATTAGTTGAGTTGTACAAAAAAATCTATTAGATGACCTTATAAGAGTTATGTCCCTTAAATAAATAAAAAATATGTTGTTTTGTTCTTAATTTGCTAAAATGTTCACCTTATTGAACTCTACAATTAAACGCATCGAGTCAATGTTGTAAATGATCCTTTATTAAACTTATGGCCCATTTACATTTGAAAAAGATTGTTTTGTCTTGTAGTCTGAAAATTCAGGCATTGAAGTCAGGTGAGAATTGATGTCATTTTCTCTATGTGAAATTTTCTTTTACTGAAATAAAAACTATGTATAACATTACTCCAAAGTCACAGATAAAAAAACACATTTCTTATGAATTTATACAATACAATAATTGTAAGATTTATGCCAATCTTGAACATCTCTTATTTTAGATGGACGTCAATGTTCTATGGGGATCATGATGACAAACCAAAAGTTGGATCTCAAGAATCTTTAGACACACATTTACATTTACATGATACTGTAAGTCGATTTAGCTTTCCAATATCATATGAATAGAAAATGCTGTATAAGACTATATGGAGTTCAATCAGAGAACAAAAAATTATTGATGGAAATTTTTGTCTTATAAATGTCTTATATTTTTAGCTCACCTGGACCATGTGAGCTATTGCCATCACTTGGCGTCCGTCGTCGTCGTCATCGTCGTCAAAAATCTTCTCCTCTGAAACTACTGAACAGAATTGAATGAAACTTGGTATGATTGATCCTTAGGGTGTCCTGCACCAAACTTGTGTTTCGATTTTTGATCTGTCAAAAAACATGGCCGCCGTTACTAAAAATAGACTAGGGGGGTCAGACTACTGTTTTTGGCTTATAAATCAAAAAGTATAAGAGATAGAGGAAATCTGAGGCCACGCTACTGATTCAGCATCAAAAGCTCTACAAAAGTCTCCATGTGGTCAAAGTTGTCAGATGACCCCTTATAGGGGTTACAGCCCCTTAAAGGTGAAAAATAGCATTTTTTCATGTTTTTGGCCTACAGAATGAAAACTATTGCAGATAGAGAAAAGCTGTTGCTTGCTTAAATGTTAAGCTCATTTAGCTCTACGAAAGTCTCCATAGGGTCGAAGTTGTCAGATGACCCCTTATAGGGGTTACAGCCCCTTAAAGGTGAAAAATAGCCATTTTTCATGTTTTTGGCCTACAGAATGAAAACTATTGCAGATAGAGATTAGCTGTTGCTTGCTTAAATGTTTAGCTCATTTAGCTCTACGAAAGTCTCCATAGAGTCGAAGTTGTCAGATGACCCCTTATAGGGGTTACGGCCCTTGAAAAATAGCGTTTTTTCATGTTTTTGTCCTACAGAATGGAAACTATTGCACATAGAGATTAGGTGTTGCTTGCTTAAATGTTCAGCTCATTTAGCTCTACAAAATTCTCCATAGGGTCGAAGTTGTCAGATGACCCCTTATAGGGGTTACGGCCCCTGAAAAATAGCGATTTTTCATGTTTTTGGCCTACAGAATGAAAACTATTGCAGATAGAGATTAGCTGTTGCTTGCTTAAATGTTCAGCTCATTTAGCTCTACAAAATTCTCCATAGGGTCGAAGTTGTCAGATGACCCCTTATAGGGGTTACGGCCCCTGAAAAATAGCGATTTTTCATGTTTTTGGCCTACAGAATGAAAACTATTGCAGATAGAGATTAGCTGTTGCTTGCTTAAATGTTCAGCTCATTTAGCTCTACAAAATTCTCCATAGGGTCGAAGTTGTCAGATGACCCCTTATAGGAGTTACGGCCCTTGAAAAAAGCGATTTTTAGCTCACCTGACCCGAAGGGTCATGTGAGCTATTGCTATTACTTTGCGTCCGTCATTCGTCCGTCGTCTGTCGTCCGTTAGCTTTTTTCAAACATCTTCTTCTCTGAAACTGCTTGGCCAATTGCAGCCAAACTTGATATGGTTGTTCCTTAGGGTATTGTGCAAAAAGTTTGCGTTGGGATTTTTGATACGTCAAAAAACATGGCCGCTGTTACTAAAAATAGAACAGGGGGGTCAAATACAGTTTTTTGCAAATAACTCAAAAACGGTCACAGATATCAAAATTCTGGCATTGGGTAAAAGTGATCAGCACCTCAAGATCTACCCGCCCAGAAATTTTCAAAAAGATCCAACAACCGATGTAGGAGTTATTGCCCTTTTTCTGGATTTTTTCAAAATTTTGCACTTATTTAGCCCTATATCTTGAAAACTATACAAGATATTTTAAAAATTCAAATTGCATATGATTGAGCACGTCAAGATCTACATTTCATATGATTAGGTCAAAGCTGTAGAACCATTTCTTTTAGGAGTTATGGCCCTTTTAGCGTCAAAATTTACCATTTTTCATTACTTTTCCCCTGAATTTCAAAGATGAACCTTTCTGACACCATACATCCAACTTCAACCAAACTTGGCACAGTTGCTTAATAGCATAATTGCAACAGTTCTATTGTTCGGATTTTTTGATTCGTCAAAAAATATGGCCACCATGGCTAAAAATAGAACATAGGGGTAAATTGCAGTTTTTTGCTAATTACTCAAAAACAGTTACAGATATCAAAATTTTGATGGGAAACAAAAATGATCAGCATCTTAAGATCTACCTGCTCTGAAATTTTTTAGAAGATCCAACAATCGACATAGGAGTTATTGCCCTTTTTCTGGATTTTTTGAAAATTTTGCACTTATTTAGCCCTATATCTTGAAAACTATACAAGATATTTTAAAAATTCAAATTGCATATGATTAAGCACATCAAGATCTACATTTTATGTAATTAGGTCAAAGCTGTAGAACCATTTCTTTTAGGAGTTATGGCCCTTAAAGCGTCAAAATTTACCATTTTCCATTGTTTAATAGCTTATAAGCTACAACTCTATTGTCAGATTTTTTATTCGTAAAAAAACATGGCCACCATGGCTAAAATAGAACAGCATGTTAAGATTTACCTGTCCTGAAATTTCAAAAAAGATCTGACTGCTGATGTGGGAGTTATTGTTCTTTTTCCTAATTTTCACCAAATTTGCACTTATTAAGCCCAATATCTTAAAAACTAACCAAGATATTTCAGAAATTTAAATCGCATATGGTTAAGCACAATAATATCTACAAATATATGTATCTGTGTAGTTCAGGTGAGCGATTCAGGCTCTTGGGAGCCTCTTGTTCATGTTTTTGGCCTACAGAATGAAAACTATTGCAGATAGAGATTAGCTGTTGCTTGCTTAAATGTTCAGCTCATTTAGCTCTACAAAAGTCTCCATAGGGTCGAAGTTGTCAGATGACTCCTTATAGGGGTTATGGCCCCTTATAGGTGAAAAATGGTGTTTTTGGCCTATAGAATGAAAACTATTGCAGGTAGAGAAAAGCTGTTGCTTGCTTAAATGTTCAGCTCATTTAGCTCTACAAAAGTATAGGGTCAACATCAAGACCAGGTGAGCGATTCAGGCTCCTGGGAGCCTCTTGTTATGTTCTTACAAGTTATTTGTTTAAGGCTAATGTTAAAAATGTTGTTGAAAAGAAGGAGTTGTAATTACATATGAACTTTGATGTTGTCTTATTGTTTTGTTACACACAAGCAAGTTTAAATTGACAAACCCAGTTTACACGCAAAATAGGTACTGTTTATTGAAAAATTGAATGTTTTTATTGATCTAATGTTTGCCATAACTGTTTGCAAATTCTAGTCTGTACATTACACATGTATAAGTTAAATTTCATCTTAGATTGTTTTTTTTTTCATTGCAGCATTTCTTTGCATGGATTTGGGCATATTTTAAAGTGAAGTAAGTGATTTATATCCTAAAGCAAAGCTATTTCATAGAAATAGACTTTTCAACACCAGGGTCTTTTGTTATCTTTAGGAAAAACGTATTCGGGTATAGGAAATGATCATTCATTTCTATCATCAAATTTAGTAAGAAGGCAGACATTTCAAGTCTGTATACAAACATCAATTGTTTATGTTATTGTCCATTTCCTTTTCCATGACATTGTTCCTTTCTCTACAGTATCTGCTTATTTAATATCCAGCATGAAAATACATCTGGGTCTTTTAAATCAAGATAGACTTACTCTCACCTGGATTTTTCTACTTTGGTGGTCAAGCAATAGAAAGCTTGAAAACCCATATACTGAATCCAATTGCTTGACCATCAAGGTAAAACAAAATCAAGATCAATCAGTCATGACTATAGGCTAGAAGCCTCTGCAGCGACTGTTTAACAAGACAGGCTAGGTGCCATGGGTCATCAACCCCATAAGATACCACCTCCAGAGTTAGCTGCTCCAGTTAAAGTTGAAGATGAGAGTCAGTTTAACTGATAGATTTGCATCACTAAGTATAAGCAATGTCATATGCTAGAATGTTGATCAGCTATTGCTTCAGAAAAATGACCAATGTCACGTTTAATGGAGCATTAAATGTCAGAACATCTACAGCAAATGCAAACTAGTAAAATATTTATTTGCGAAAAGAATCTTTAAATCATTTAGCTTTTGAAGAAAGTCTAGAACAACATAATTAGCACTTCATTATATAGTTTATTAGTTACTTTTATTTCTACAACCATAGTACCATAGTATACAGTTATTACATGAATATTGTTTACAATTTTACTGATAAGAATTTGATATATGGCTGGAGCTAATGCCTTATAAGCCCAATTGTTATTTTACAAGGTACAATATTCTTATTAGAAAATAATGTTATAACCTTTTTATGGCACTGCAACCTGTGGTTTTATAAAAAAAAATCATTTAGTTATTGATATCAGCATTAACTATTTTAAACTATTTTTTAAGTTGATATGAAATATTATGCTGTTAAGTTGAATTAATGCTGTATTTATTTTTCCAGGGATACTGACATTGCCCATAAGAATGGACGTGATGCTCTACAGTACCTGTCTTTCCAGCGTTACCTGATTCTCTACACAGCAATCATCACTATTCTCTCAATAGTGGTAGTGCTTCCTGTTAACTTCCAGGGAGATAATAGTAAGTGGCTTATACTGTTTTTAATCAAACTGGGATAATCATTCTCAAATGTCCAATGAGAAAAGACAAAACATGGCAATGACATACTAAAGAAATTGAAAATTGTAATGGTTGTGACTTGGTACAGTCATTTAAAAAAAATTATGGTGGGTTGAAACAGGTTTGGCACCAAACCTTCCTCTTCAATTATGATCTTAGGGTCTGGTAGTACAAGTAACACAAAACACAACATGGTTTGAGACACAATTGGGATAGTAAGTGTCAAGCATAATTGTTTAGTACAGCTGAAAACTATGATTATATTTGGCCTAAAAACTTTTATTTAAAATGACAGGTGTGAATTGTACATAATCTTTATTTTATTTTGACAGTTGGCAACCGTACAGACTTGGGACACACCACTATAGGGAATCTAGATCCAGAGTAAGTGATACATAATCAAAGTTTCCATACTGATATTTTTTTTCCAAGGTTGATGGATCACATACTTGACAGTTAATGATTATTTACAAAATCCAATAGTCTATTTGCCAATTAGCATCGGATTTTTATTCCGGAATCGATTTAATTTTTCTTTGTAATAGCGCTATGGAAAAGTCCGTCGTTACCGAATGGCATACAGACCGGACAAGCCTCGGACTTTTTCCTTTACGACTATGATAATCTACCATAAAAATCTGACAAACTTACTGGCATTAAAATGTTTTTGACACCGTATTCTAAAAATTTACGCCTTATTGTTTAACACGACCTTAGTAAAAAAAGTTAAAAAGGTTCTATTAATTCTATAAGTTGCAGTAGATTATCGTAGTAATTAACGATAAAGTCCGAGACTTGTCCTGTCTGTATGCCACTCGATAACCACGGACTTTTCCGTAGCGCTAATACAAAGAAAAATTAAATCGATTCCGGAACAAAAATCCGAAGCTAATTGGCAAATGGACTATTGTCTTATCGAGGTAGAACACAACATTTATCAATTCCTTGTGATGGGTGTGGTTACTTGACCTTGCTCTATTTCTTGGAGTCTAACATTAATCTTACTTGCTTGTTACAAATTCTTGCACCCTAATTCCAACAATTTTTAATGGATTCAATATAAAAAATTATAAATATTTATTGAAATTTCATTATGGGTCAACAATTTTTCACTTTTGACTGGAAGAAAACAAAACTCAAGGAGACTTTGCCGTTAATTAATTGTGGTTGGAGTTAACATACCGGTATGTGTTGTGGTCTCATGTTCATTTTCTCTATATCCTTTCTTAAATTATTTGAACTGCTCCTCAATTTTAGATATGTTTATAAAGGGTTGAATTATAAACTTTTAACTTACTTATAAAAAGATATTAAGTAATCATTGCTACAATAAAACATGTAATATTTCCAATAATTATTGCTACAATAATTCATGTTATATTTCCAGCTCTCAATATTTGTGGATCCATGCTGTCCTTGCTGTAGTTTACTTGATAATCCTGGTCGGATTGATGAGACATTTCTCTCTAAATCTGGACTTCACTAAAGATGAACAGGTATTCTACTACAGCTACAAAACAAAACAAATACATTGTACTACAATTTGTAAAAAAGACTTTTCCATAAAAACAAATTTCTGCAATTGGATATTAGAATGAGTTACCACAAGTTTAGCCCAGTCCAGCATTAACCCTTTTGTGTTGAAGAATACATAAAATTATATGTGAAAATTCAGTATTGTCAATACTTTATAATAATACTTTATTCCAAAAGCTATACAACTTATAGGACACATATATCATTTGTACATAAATAAATATTTAGCATGCTTGAAGAGAACTTAATAACAGAATAACATAAGTTATGTATAATAAGATCAACATTCTAAATACAACGACAGTAAACTTAAAACATATATATTGAGACGAGAGTGTGACTAAACACGCAATAGTTCTGCTTGCTTAAGATATTTACCTAAATTATTTAGTTCTTTGATATTTTCAGACGACAATAGTTGCATTAACTTGTAAACAGATGGATACCTCCAATAATACTTTTTAATATATTTAGTTCTTAGGATTACATACTTAGGACATTCAAGTATAAAATGATATTCGTCTTCTACTACATTATTTACACAATTAGTACAAAATCTTTCATGCCTTTCAATATTGAAATAATGACCTGTTTCTATATTAAGTCTATGTGCACAAATACGATATTTACATATAAATGGCTTAAAAATATAATTCACTGGTTTATTTAAATAACACTGCAGTGCATTGGCACTATACATATATCTATAAATATGACATTTTGGAGACGCTTCAAAAAATGTGTTGACTTCTGTAATAAAATTATCTACCATTCTTTGTTTAAGTTGCAAAATAAGAAAATTGATATCTGAGACATTGTGGTTATACCATACATAGTTTAAACCATATCTAAATAGAATATATCTAACCTTGCAACACCAATTTCTTTTATCATTGGGTTCTTTAATACTGTTTTCAAGCAATTCTTCATAACAATTTTTTAAAATACAATTTTCAGTGCATAATAATTTTGCCCAATACTTGATAATCCTACATTCTCTATTAAAAATTAAAGGAATTCTTCCAAGTTCACAGTATACCATATTATTTACAGTACTAGATCTTACTTTTAAAATACGTTTTAAGAACGACATATGGACCTTCTCTATATCAGGCGCTTTGTTAAAGCCCCATACTTCACTGCCATATTCCATAATACTAACTACATAGGTATCAAATAAACTTAATAATGTTTCATGATTATAATAATCATCTTGTATTTTATTAAACAGACTAAATACAGCTTTTCTACCTTGTTCTGACAATCTTTTTTGAGTTCTACAAAAATTACCATTATAATAAAATAACAAGCCTAAGTACATAAATTCATCACAAATGTCTACAGGCTTACCATTTAAAACCCACTTTTCTTCATTTTTAACTCTACCTCTGTTTCTAAATATTACAATTTAATACAATTTAAGATACCTTCTATCCCAGGCATGGGTTGATCATAATTTGGTTACCAGTTCAGCTTATTTGGGTTCAATTTTTACTGCTCTTCAAATTGATTTGGTGTTCAGCATTTTATATTTTTTTGATAGAGTGCCTCTGATGAGCTTAAATAGACAAAACACATGTCAGTGATAGCAAAATTTATTGCCTAGAACTTTATTGTAATTCTGATGATTGGCCATAATAAATGGTTTGGTATAGAAAGTCGTACTTGTATGGATGTGTATGTTGAAAATGATACCAATATGAAGCTAGTTAATGTTTGTATGTCTGACAGCTATAGATTCCAATATGAAATGGAGTATCCTTGGTGAGCTTGCTAACAGTTCTAGATTTTGATTTCTTATAGAGTCTTACAAATGAGGAGGAATTGGATATTATTGTGACAATTATGCTTCTTAGACTATATGAGACTGAATCTCAGTGCCAATAATAAGATTTATCATATGTTATGTATTATACCTTTTGTTTTCCCCAGGTATCCAGAACTCTTATGGTGTATCATATACCAAAAGATAAATGTTACAAGAATATAGTACAACAGCATTTTCAGTAAGTGAATTGTAGTGAATACACAATATCCCTAGTGGGTTGTGCATTTTTAAAAGAATTTTGAGTTATTGATATATGCATGAAAATCAAAGCAATAAGTTTTAACATATTTATTTATCCTGGATTGGGAAACAAGCTTCATGCTTCTGTTAATCCCTCTCGGAGTCTCCAGTTTGCAGTTTGAAAGAGTGGTCTTTGAAGCAAACCTGATTGAGCCCAATCTTATCAAACTCCATGTAGGGGTCTTAAATATGTACAGGTTATAGTTTTCCCCTTATACAGGACAATCTTTCTTCATCTCTTCTGAAGGACTAGCATTGTTTCCTTGCAAAGGTGTCAAGAGAGAGTCTAGAAATAAGTCCATGAATTTTTCACCCCTTACAAGGATTGAACCATAAACCTTTGTGTTAGTAGCCGACACGGTCAACCACTTCACCACAGGTGCTCTAAATTAAAGCAATTGAAGCTTGATTTTCATCTTAAAAAATTGATAAATGTCAGTAGATACTTCAAAAAAAGCATAAACTCACCAACACATTCCTAATTCTACAAAGAAATTGTAAACTTTAGCTACACAGAAATATCTCGTGTTACAGTATCTTATTAATTTTAACTTCTACATCTGCAGGGAAGCTTATCCTGAAGTTGTTATAGAAGACATACAGTTTGCTTACAATATATCTAAACTAGTACAGTTAGATAAAAAAAGGTTTGTATGAATATTCATATTTTACAGATCCATTTGAAAGCCACCATATGGCTGCTTTTTGTTTGAAATTTCTATTTCATAGGAAAAATGGCCACCATTGTTTAAGTTTTCAGAGGGTTTTCTACTGTGTTATATTTTTCACTGGCATTCATGGTGTAAAAAAAACAGGTTTATAAAATGGTGAATGTCAGGTGGCCTGTGGAGTTTTGTCAGCAACTCTATTCATAGCCCCTTGATATATGGTATACAACATCAGCATGCGGTCCCATTACCTGGGATCAGATTTGTCCCTCATTTTATTACCTGTTTTATAATAAAATTGACCATTATTTTTATCAATCTATTCACAATGTAATTGCAAAAAAAAATTACTTGAAACATGTACGAAAAGAACAAATTTAATTTAAAAACAAAATATTTTTACCTTTTAACAAGTGATGCATGTTTTTGTTTATAATTCTCTATTAATTCAAAACAAAGGAGTATGTTATAACAGCCATGGATACCCTGATAAACAATAGGTAAATATCTCTGTTTAGTACAATAAAAAATGTTAAATAAAATAATATTTTTAAAAAAAGAAAAAACATATCATTAACTGGGGTCCCTCAGCTATGCTAACACAACATAAACAAGCAGTAAATATATTTTTCAGGCAAGTGATGACAGAAGCAAAGTTTTTGTCTGAATTAGAATATGATGGAACTGGGAGTAGGCCCACTTTACGTCCCTATGTTTGTGGCCAGTGTTTATGTTGTCCCTGCTGTCAAAAAGTAAGTATTTTAGTTTAATGCCTTGCTTGTTTTCCTATACTTTACAAGTTAAGCTTTAAAATCCACAAGAGATAAAAAAAAGGATGTTGGCTAAATACATAAAAAAATCACAGAATATTTTATTTTTTAGATCAAATTCAATAACAAAAGGAAAAAGGATTTTAAACGACTTTAGTATTTTGTTTGCTTTCATTGTATCTATTAGTTACATGTAAATGTGTTTTGTTTAAACACATTTATGGTCAAAAATGATCAGACAAATGCATCAGCCACAAGTTTTGCAACTTATAATGTCTTCTCTGTTTGATTTTGTTGTTAAGTTACCTTTAAAGGAAACTATATGCTATCTGAATTTTTATTTCTATATGTATATTTATCAGTAATTTCAGTGTTACTCTTAATTTAAGCAGTTTAATGCCTACATTTCATTAAATTTTATACAACCGCAAAATTTTTGTGATCATATAATGTTATGGCGATGTCGTCATTGTTGTTGCTTTCTGTGGACATTTGGTTTCTGTGCGATAACTTGAGTAAATATCGATTGATTGTTATAAAATTTTGATATGATGTTTGTAACCCTTAAAGGAAGGTTTTGTATTTGGGATTTGTGGCCCCTACTGGTATAGAATAACGGGCCAAAGAGTGTATTGACAGATCTGTTGTAGAATGTGTATTATTCATTCGATTTTAGATATTCTGTTTTTATTATAAAGGTAGATGCTATTGATTATTACACCTATGAGGAAGGGGTATTGAAGGCCGAGTGTGAGAGTCAGAAGGTAACAGCATACAGGGACCCAGCTGGTATAGCCTTTGTTACATTCCAGGCTGATCACATGGCTGAAAAGTAAGATATGCTCCTATGTAATTAATTTGTTTATCTCTATTGAAGTTTTGATCACTTTGGCAAATCTTACGTTTTTCTTGAGTTTTTATAGCAGTTATCATCAAACAATTGACAAGACAAAATGCAGCTATTAAGATTTATAGATAGGTTGTAATTCTTGCTATTTCTTTTGCATTTAAATCAAGAAAATCTAGATGTAAAAAATGAATTAATTGATGTAAGATACCAAGCCAAAAAGCAAAACATTTTTCTAGGTGTAAAAACAAACTAGTGTATTTAAATTGTTTATTATGTTACAAAGGATGCAATGTTTAAGAACAAATAAGTACATTTCTTCCTTATTCAAAATCTTCTTTCATTTCAGAGTACAGACAGATTTTAAAGCTGCATGTAAAGGTACCCATAATCCTTTGCAGTCCAGTCTATTTACTGAAATAGGGGTAGCAGAATGGAGAGTCAAGTATGCTCCATCACCTGAAAATATTTACTGGTCAGTTTAAATGTGTATTACTAATATGGAGTAGGCATTGCCTAAATGCGAGCATAGCTAAAACGGACTAGTTATGTTTATATAATGTATTTGGGGCGAGATGGTATGGGGCGATTAATCTTCGAGACACGTTGGTTTCGTACATGCATATAACCAAGACGAAACGAGCAGGTTATGTGTATTTATTATTTTAAGAATATTATTTTCTTGTAAAAAGCGCAATTTATTATTTTTTTAAGCATTATTTCTTTTCTTATAAATTATTTTAACATTCACTCCGAACCTGTAAAAATAAAAACCCTTTCCGGACCATAAAAAATCTAAATCACCATTAGCAAATTTCTCGCGGAAACAAATACCGTAGAGCTCTCCGCTCGAGCGGGCACTTCGTGCCCGCTTGCGAGCTATGCTCGCTATAAAGATTCTTTAAGTTATAGCTACTGTTTTGTGGTAGATTAATTTTATGGTTTTCTTATTTTAGCTGAATTTTTACAAAGTGCATTTTGGACTTAAACAATGGCAAATGTTGAGCACAGGCAAGAAAAAAAATGAATATCATGCTCTCAATATTTTGTATGCATTTTCAGCATTGGGTCCCATACTGTGGGATTCTTTTTCAAATCTGACATTCACCTTCTTCCTGTTAAATGAAATCTTGCCAATTTTTACTTTGACAGGTTTTACATGTTTTTTGATTTTGTTTTTTTTCAGGGAGAACCTTTCCAAACCAACTATAGTATGGTGGACCCAGTTCATCATAATCAACCTGTTTGTGATTATTTTATGTTTCTTCTTCACCACACCATTGATTATCATAAACAATATCAATGACATCAAGTCTAAAGTCCAGGGAGAAATTGGTTCATTTGTAAGTATCAGAAAAGTTTGTGAAAATGATGTATAGCTGGAAATTGTCACTTACTGTTGTTTCATTATTATTCGTGGGATATCAATTTTCGTGGTTTTCGTGGGTAGCGTTGACCCACGAAATTCGATACCCCGCGAAAAAGATTTTTAACATTGATCTGTATGCAGCAGACCTCAGAACCACGAATTTAAGAATCCACGAACTTATCAAATTTTAACAAACCACGAAAATTGGTACCCACGAAAATAAATTAATCCACAGTATTTTATAAGATCTTTCTAAGAAAAACAAATTAAATGTTTTTATTGTTCTAAGGCATAGCTAGTAATAGTTGACTAAGACTAGTTATAAACATATTTTTAAGTCGTGACAATTTAGTTCGTCCAACAACAACAAATGTTGTTAACAATTACCTCATTAACTACTTATCACAACATTATTTTTTTATATTTGATATGCGGAATCAGCATGATCAGCAAGAGGTCCCATATTTTGAGGATTCAAATTTCATAGCCGTCAATCACCTACTTCTGTTTATTGAGATCCTGTCATTTTTTTCTTTGACCAATTTTTTGCTTGATTTTTCAGAGTCCTTTGGTTGAGCAGTTTCTACCTACTTTGTTATTGTGGACGTTTTCTGCTTTGCTCCCAAATGTAGTGTATTGGTCTGACCAACTTGTGGGACACTGGACAAGGTAAAATAAAAAAAGACTTAAATGTAAATGTATTCCAATGTGATGTTGATCAATTTACTGTATGTGACATTTTCCCTGAATAAAGGAAAAAATGAATGCAAAAAAACAATTAAGGCCAAACAAAATATAAAGCTTCTCGTGCCCCTGCCTAATCTGTTCAGAGGAACTCTCATTGTCTTATTTTATTGCTTTTTATACGACCGCAAAAAATTTGCGGACGTATAATGGTATGATGCTGTCGTGGACGTCGTTGTCGTTGTCGTCTGGGGACATTTGGTTTCCGTGCGATAACTTGAGTAAATATTGACCAATTGTTATGAAATTTTTATATGATGTTTGTAACCACTAGAGGAAGGTTCCTATTGTATTTGGGGTTGGTGGCCCTTACCATTTTGGAAAAAAGGGCCAAAAGGGGCTAAAACTGGTGTATTGACAAAACTGTTGTAGAATGTTTATTATTCATTTGATTTTGAAAATTCTTTTTTTATTGAATTCCTTATTAAATTCTGTCAACAAAATGTGTCAATGGTTTTGATGTATATTGAACCGTCACATTGCTACAGGGGGCCAAAGATGGGCCACACCCAAAAAATCAACTTTTTTATTTGTGGTCCGATTTTCAAAATCTTTTTTTCATTGGAATCCTTGTGAAAATCCCTGCCTGCATTTTTCAATCAGATTTGAAATATCTCTTACTGTTTTTGAGATATAAGGGGTCGAAGGGGCAAAAAACGCCATTTTAAAAGTTGGTCAAGGCAAATGGTTTTACACAAGAAATTTAGCTGTAGTGGGCCAGCCAATTGTTATGAAGTTGAAATATGATGATTATATACACTGAAGGAAGCTTTTTATTGCATTTTGTGGTCCTGACCTTTTTTTAAAAAAGGGCCAAAAGGGGCCTTATCGTGTCAAAAAAATGTCAATGAATATAGAAATAATTTTTTTTCTATTAAATATTATTGTAAATATATATGTGTCAAATATGCATTTTAAAGTCCACCATAGGTTGCATGTGTAAAAAAGCTTTGTAAGTCCACCATGGGCTACATGTGACCAAAGCAATAGACTATCCATATTGGGCCTCCAATGTACAGGGTTCAACTTGTTGCGGTCGTATCATGCTGCGCTCGGCGTAGCTTTTTTTCATAAAATAAAAACAAACAAAAATTACCTGGCTTGTCACTGAATAAGTGTTTACAATGTAAAAAGTTGCCTCATCTACTTTTTGGACTAATAAAGAAAAATAAAATAAAATCCTCACTGCTTCATTTGTTTTTGAAAAATGGCTTGAGAAGCTAAAAATTAGTTTTGTGCTGCCTAAATGATAAATTTATTCAAATTTGATGTCAATTATTGGTTGGCATTAAGGTTTTAAACACTCATTTAATGCTTTGTGTTGTTTCATAAATAGAAAATTTTCATTGATTTTCATATACCATTGTAAAATGACCTCTTGAAAACTTTTTGTAAATGCATACTTAAAGCCTTTATACTCATATTAAATACATACTGAAAGCCTTACTCATATTAAATACATACTGAAAGCCTTACTCATATTAAATACATACTGAAAGCCTTACTCATATTAAATACATACTGAAAGCCTAACTCATATTAAATACATACTGAAAGCCTTACTCATATTGAAAATAATTATACAATTCCTTTATTTTTAGAACTGCAGAACACCACAATGTAATGGTGAAGTGTTTCATCTTCCTTCTCCTAATGGTACTGATATTACCCTCTCTGGGTCTAACAAGGTAAGAAAGGTGGTATTCTATGGTATTGAAAAATCAAGGTTATAAAATGGTGGATGGATGGTGGGCAGTGGTTGGGTGGGCGTGCGGGCGGGGAAGATATTTTGGTAACAATTTTCTCAGCAACTACTAATCACAACCACTTAATATTTGGTAGGGTTCCATAACGTGGGATTCGATTTCAGGTCTGTTGCTCACCTACTTCCTGTTTGACGAAATCTGGTCATTATTGACATGTTTACAGTTTAACCCTTCTAAACAATAAAAAAACATGATAAAACTGAAGTCTGAATAACCACATGTTTGTAAATGTACTATTTTAAACCTGCTTGATGAAATAATCTTAAACAACATATTTTTTGTATGCACATGTATAGGTGACTGGGCAATTTCACCACTTGGAATAATTGTGTACTGAAGAAAGATTATGTAGTGCATTTATAAACTGTTTTTCTACCTCTGAAAGATAACCAATAATGAAATGGATTTTAGTTTCATGTGAATTACTAAAACCTTATGTTACAAACTCCTTCATAATTTCTATTTGTTGCTCTGTTATTTTACTCAAGGGCTTCAATGGTTAACTGTTAATAAATATGTTTATTTGTTTATATGTTTAGTTTATAATATGCATTTATATGTGTTTTAGTGCCAAGGCTTTACTTCAGTGGTTTGTGATGGATTCACAGAAAGTCTTCAGATGGAAGTAAGTCACAAATGATACATGTACTTCTAATCAAATACTACAGAAATAATGTATACATTTTAAAATGTGTAGCACATTAAGCAGTCCAAACATAAAGAAAAAGTTATTAAGTGCACATTTGACATATCAATATATTTCTGGTTTAAGATATTCCTTTTGAATTACAAAATTATGAATTTCAAAAAATAAAACAATATAAGAATTATCTAAATCAGCATACTTCAAAAGAAATGTTTTACCAATGATTACTGTTAATAGAATTGATCCTTTAAGTATGAAAGGAGTAAAGTTTCCACTTATATCACAATTTTTTTATCGTATTACAGGTGTATATTCTTGGCTGGTAATGGTGCTTTCTTCATTAACTACATCATCACTGCAGCCTTTGTAGGGTCAGCCTTAGAGTTGCTCAGATTCTCTGAATTATTCATGTATGGTGTCCATTTACTGCTTACAAGATCAAATGCTGAAAAAGTGGCTGTCAGGAAGGTGAGATTAGATGATATCTGGAAATACAATCATGAATTAAAAATTGCCATTAATGGACTTTTTGGTCTGTAAAGAAATAAGATAAAGGTTTTACATGAAATCTTCAAAAAGCCTGCTGTTCCTTTGTGTGTAAGATGGCTTTATGTGAATACATCTTTCATTGAAAAGAGCCTGTTACTTACAAAATAAAAAAAATCAGATGCAGAACACATTTAAGTTGCAAGAAGTGCCTTATGTATCTGATATTTATGCCCCACCTATGAAAGTAAAGGGGCATATTGATATAGTGCTTGGGTTTGTTCATCTGTCCATCCAAAATCAGATTTACCATCAAGATCAAATTCTGAAAATGTGGCTGTTTGTGTTAGGAATGTGAGATTTGATGTTACGCCAACAATAAAATTCATGTTAAAAATTTCACTTAAATGGACAGAGCTTTGGTTTGTAAAGATATTTGGCTTTGGTTTCAACATAAAATTTTGAAACGACCAGCTGTTCTTTAATGAGTGTAAGATGGCTGCATGTTTGTAAAAAACTAGTTATGGAGAAAATTAGATATCAGGGAAAATAAAAACACAGTAAAGTTGCAAGTAACACTTTTTTACCCTCTATTTTTGTAGGCCATGGTGTGGGAATTCCAGTTTGGTATCCAGTATGCTTGGATGTTGTGTGTATTCTGTGTTATAATTGTGTACAGTATTCCTTGTCCGTTAATTGCACCTTTTGGTAAGTAGAATTGTTTTAAGAAAAGATTGACACAAACATAAAGTTTTTTTCAATAGTGAATATATTTTGACCTAAGCCATGTCTTGAAAAATTATTGACCTATTTTTTTGTCTTTTTATTTCCTAGATGTTTTGAGATTGATTATCCCAATTTAGTAAAAAAAAAGATAATACCTGCTATATCGATTTTGACATTGAAGTAATTATAGCTAAATATTTTATTAAAGTAATCTATTACTTAGAAATTGTTTCACGAATTCAAGATTCAGAGAAAATATTGAACAAGCATATAAATAACACATTACATTGAATATATATAATAAAAGATTTTATTTTTTTTAAATAGTTAAAAGCTGTCATCATAATATTGTTAATCACATCAAATTCCTAAGGTTTAATTTTTAGTTTTAGTAGTTTTATATGACGAAGTAAAAAGTGTATAATCAATGTATCAGCATATCTCAAATTTTCTTTTTAAGGTTTAGTATATATGATATTTAAACATGGAGTGGACAGATATAACATATATTTTGCCTACAAGAGATCCCGGATCAACAAGTACATTCATCAGTCTGCCATAAACTTTGTGGTAGTGGCTGTTATCCTGTTACAGTGCAATATTGTATTCTTTACCATTGTCAGATCAGGTAAACATTAACTTATTGGTAGTGGCTGTTATCCTGTTACAGTGCAATATTGTCTTTTTCACCATTGTCAGATCAGGTAAATATAGGGATATGTACATATTAAAAGTGACTGTTTTACATCAAGTTTACTCTAAGCTTATGAGTGGTATACATTGGCTGCTGTAAGCTTATGAGTTGTATACATTTTCATCATTGTTTATATCGCTTTTTTGCAGAACATAGAAATAGCAATCTCTCTGTCAGACTGTCTGTCTGTCAATCACATTTTATGGTTTATCAACTTTTACAATGATTAGATTTCATTCAAATCAATATACATGTACAATTAGTAATTCAGGTTTATTATTATAAGGGATGACCACCAGTGTCTTGGGAGAAACCTTTGCTTGTTTTGAATTGTTTTACAATATTTTCTCCCTCTTTTAGTTCAACCATATACAGTAAAGTTCAACATATGTTCAAATTTGTAAACATACATTATGTTTTCTTTGTTGTTTCAGAGGGGACCAATGCTGTGTTTGTATTCTCAGCTGTATGTTTTCTTTGTTGTTTCAGAGGGGACCAATGCTGTGTTTGTATTCTCAGCTGTTTGTTTGTTTATATCCCTGATAGTATTTGTTGGGAAAGCCTTCTTTGGTTGGTTTAAACATCTCGATGTCAACAGATACAAGGTAACGATATCCTATCGTGTTAATGTTTGGGAATGATCTTTTCACTAATGCACATAGCAAAATTTTATTTGTAGTTCGAATGTTTTTACAGAACACATGTTTTAAGACAATTGAGATTGTAAATATGCTTAATTATTAACGACATTGCTCACGATTAAAGTCTTACACATTTGTTGATGAATTTTATAGTGTCACATTTCACTTTTACACTGTAGCGATTACTGAAAAAAACAATTGTTATTGTATAGTCCAGTCGATTTGTGCAGGTTTTTGGCGAAATTGCTCAAAGTATGGTAAAAGCATGAAATTTGGCATGGTGGTAGAAAATAGCATACTTAACAATATTAGCTATGGACCCAACTCGAAAATTCAAAATGGCGGCCAATTTCAAGATGGCCGCCAAATGGAATTAAAATTAAGAAATAAATCAAATAAAAATTTATTAAACATTGTGCTTTGAAGATAAACTCACCAAATTGTGTATGACAGCAGTGCAAAATATTCCAAAGAATATAGTTGAAACGGTTTAATTTATATTTAAAATGGCTGTCATTTTAAAGATGACCCCCGTGAGAAATAGCTGTCTGCTGCATATATATCTATACTATAAAATCATGTTTTATTCAAAGTTATGTATGTCCCCAATATGAATGAACACAATAGATAAGTGCTCAAACAAATTTTAATTAAGAGTAAAAGGAATCTCTATTCTGTTTGAATATATCAGACGGGGAGTGTACAGAAATATTTACATATCTAGCTAATTGGAGTAGAAATGTGTTTAGATGTGAATATTGTCACACAATCACCCGAAACAATGACAATTATTCAGCCTGCTGCAGACCACCTTAATAAAGATTGTTCATTGCCATCTTAAAATAAAAATATCAAAGCCATAAAGACCATGAAAGCTGACCAACGCCAGACTCAGAATTTATGTCATTATTTTAATCGAATCCTTAAAAACAGCATAAATACTCAAACCCAGTCCACAGTGGAACACCCACAAGATTGGAAAAAGAATGCACAATTTAAGTTGTTAAAAAGGAATGCTAAATTGTAAAAACCTATAGAGCATTATTGCTACTAAATCTTTAACAGAATAATTCTATGTCGTATTAAACCAACTTCAGACAAAAAACTGCAAGACCAAAATTGATTGAAAAAGAAAAAAAATCTTGCATTGAACAGATAGTCAACCTGCACATCAAGCAGCCAATTCAATGAAACAGTTCTCTTTATATCTATTACATAGACTTCGAGGAAGCTTTCGATAGCCTTGATAGAGTTATTTTGTGGAAACTTCTTGCGATTTATGGAATTCCAAACAGAATTGTTACATCAATAACAAATATGTACAGCTCTAGGAACGAAATGTCAGGTAGTGCACCCACGAGATATAAGTAAAGAGTTTGGAATACGTCCAGTTTTTAGACATGGCTGTTTACTTTTCTTTTCTTTGTTTCTTTTGGCCATGAATTGATTGGGTGATTAGAGAAACACACCAAAGAAGAGGAAATGGAATCCCCTATATGTAAGAAAACATCGTTGAATTGGTTAAAAATGCTTCAAAACAGTAATACGTTTATAAAGAGGAGACCATAGTGAGAATTAACAAAAAACAACATCAATATCAGCGAAATAGATGCACTCACCAAAAAAAAAAGAAGAAAAAGACTCACGTTGAGAGAATAACATTTTAATTTTTATATATATAGACAACTTTGGTGAAACAGATGATGAAACGGCCCTTGGAATGCCTGAAAAGTATAGGATTAAAACAAGTATTTATAAAGACCAAGCTAAGTAAATTAAGCAGTAACTATAAATCATAGATATGTATTTAGCATACAGGGCTATGGTTAAATCACTCTTGCTGTACGGGTCAGAAACATGGAGCCTCACAATGGCCAACATGCAGAAACTTCAGGTATTCAGATACAAATGTCTCTGATCCATCAAAAAGATCGCCTTACAAAATATCCAACGAAAACAGGCCAAAGACACCTATTGTTCTCGAAATAAAGAAGGGAAAGCGGAAGTGGCTAGGGAGCATCCATTTGATTTTTATGGGGATTGGGGCTGTGGAGATGCTCTGCCTGGATTTTTTTCGCGCACTTCTAAATTTTTAAAGTCCAATAATTTTTCAGGCAAAAACACAATCTTGCCTTTCTGATAATTCAAAGTACTCTCATGCCTTTTTATTTCTGGATTTTTGTCATCCTACCTTTTTTATTTCAAATTTCACCATAGCCATCCCCCGTATGTTCGCTCCCTTTGGTAGCACATTACGCAAAGGAAAACCAGGCCCTACAATGGACATTACAAGGAGAAAGAAAAAGGGATGACCTAAACTGACATGGAGGAGATACAAGAAAAACATGATAGAGAATGGTTACACGTGGAGCAGCATCCATCAACTTTCAAAGGAGAGAGGAAGATTGAGAAGCATTGCCAGAAGCCTATGCTCCATTGGGGGTAAAATGACTCAAGTCGAGTCATAACTAATAGGGTCCATAATGGTAGCACCCCTATTGCAGGCTGGACAAATTGATTGACAAATGGATAGACAGAGTGACACCGGAAAAAATGTTGATATAATTCTTCAAAAGATATGTTTTAAAAACACCATTTCGAGTTTACAGTTCGAATGTTAATATACAGTTAATTCTGCCATACTATATTAAACAACGTTAACATCTAAACACAATTTTACCACAATCAGATTGATATGATTAGATATGCAGTATATTTCTGTACACTCCCCGCCTGATATCTTCAAACGGAATCAAGATTATATTTTTACATCATATTCAATTTGATTTAGCACATATATATTGTTGTTTGGACCTATTTGGGCCATAATTTACCTTAAATAAAAGATGATATGATTTTGTAGGTATATATGCTATTTTGAGGCGGCTATCTTTAAAATGGCAGCCATTTTGAATTTAAGGCAAACTATCTTCTAATATATTGGTCAGAATAGTTTGCATTGCTGATATACATGATTTGATGCTTTTATCTTCAAAGCAGAATTTTCAATGAATTTTCTTTTAATTTATTTCCTCATTTTATATTCCATCTGGCGGCCATCTTGAAAATGGCCGCCATTTTGACTTTTTGAATTGGGTCCATAGCTAATATTGTTTAGTATGCTTTGTTCTACCACTATGCTAAATTTCATGCTTTTACCATCTTTTGAGCATTTTTTTCACAAATCGACTGGACTATTGTGAAGGATTTATTGTTTTTTGTAACTGTAACAATTTTCAGAATAAACTTTTAAAAAGAAAATCTATCTTGTTTAACAATGCAAATTTTGTATTCATGTTCTTTTTATTGATGTTATATTATCTATGCTGTTGTATTTTAAAATTAAACAAAATTTTCTAAAGAATTGATTTACATTTTCCACATTTGAACAATAATTCCTTCATTGTTTAATTGATTGAAATGCTTTATATATGAGTGTTGTATTTATCAGTGTTTGAATTGTTTTGCTGTAAGTAACGTGGCTATAAGGCAAAGGCCAGCATGATTGGTTATTGGTTAAGCCTTTTTACGCATGATATTTATATATTGCAATGTACCATATAATCTTAGAAGTTGTCATGGATCTAACTATAAAGTCAAGGTTGGTGGTTTCCTCTGGGTACTCCTGTTTCCTACACCATTAAAATACTTACTGCCTGGTATGGCCCTGGTGCATCAAAAAGGGCATTAAACAACAACACACACACATATTATGAGGTCATCATCTTTTGATACGGCTCCCATACTGTCCCTGTTTATTTACAATGTAATTGTTCTAGTCATGATTCCTTGTGTACTTTTGAACCCATCATATACTTATGGTGGATTTTTTCAAGGAAATTATATACAGTTTCAAATGTTCTTATTAATATGAAAAGGCTGTCCTGAAGTACTCTCTGATGCATTGTATTTATCTGTCCCTTCAACTTTTTTTTCTTTGTTTTGTGAATGTGTACAAAGAAAATAGTTCAATGATTTTCTAGGTTTTTCCATGTATATAATTGAATGATAATTTTAGGTAGAGAAACAAAATTCAAGAATAGCTCAATGGATTGAAGTAAGCCTTAATTAACATCTTCTTACATTTTTCAATTTATTTTTCAAATTACAGAGGGCCAGAATATAGGGATTGTTTTTTTATCAGCCGCATCCAAAATTTACTTGTAAGGATGTTAAACAACTACTCATCATAGGTCATCGATTTTTTATATGCAACATGTACTTTTCCATTCAAAGACAATTAAGCATGTATACAGCTGTAATCATGCTTTACTGACTTAGGCTTTTTATGGCTATACATATAGCTCTGTGAATGGGTTTTGCTCACATGAATATTTTAACAACTACTATGTACTTATAAAAGGCCAATCATTTGGTATCTAGGTGCATAACATCAAGTTCTCTTCCATTTTAAGAGCATTAAGTTTGTATGCCCCTGTCTTTATTTTCACTG
Source organism: Arcuatula senhousia (assembly GCA_963971305.1). Taxonomy (NCBI): domain Eukaryota; kingdom Metazoa; phylum Mollusca; class Bivalvia; order Mytilida; family Mytilidae; genus Arcuatula; species Arcuatula senhousia. The sequence continues at coordinate 57,825,332 of OZ020304.1, forward strand.
ACCAACCTTTAATGAGTTCTGTGTTGATGACAGCAGGCAAGACATAAATGTTCCTTTTGTGCCCAAACTTGTTTATAATAATTTGAAAAGAAATGTTGATCAAGATTACTTTATTTTACTATAAAAAAAACTTTTTTGTAGTTCAATGATTTCATATAATGTTAGTATACTACATGCATCTTTTTGAGTCTTTCACTGGTATGGAACTTATAACTGGAAGTAATAATTATCATGCATTCAACATCAAGAAACAAGATTTATAATCTTGCTTGTCTTAAAAGGTAAATGTATAATCAGAAAGGATGTGGTGTATATTCTCCAGGTCTCAAAAGGAAAATTCTAAGCAAACAAATAATCATCCTCTGATACCCAGGGTTGATTGCACTCTGCTTACTTCGTTAATCACCCATAGCCGAGGCAAAGTGCAAACAGCTGTGGGTTTCCAACCATGGCAAATAATTTGTCTTCTTATTTATTGCCTTAGTCTATGTCGTATAGGGACACTCCGACATGTACATTTCAAATTGCTTAATGTTTTATTTAGGAGCATAGTTAACTTTGGTAATTGTCTGCTCTTATAGCCTTTTCTTGCTGTTGAGTACTTTTATTTATGTTCATATAGTTAATTTCATTTAAAAAGACCACTTTAAAGAAATTCAATAAATCATTTCGGAAATTCCTATTACCTGGCCTACTTGTCTTGTTGTTTTTTTTAGAAAAAGAGGCTAAAATAAAGTTTAAAAAGTGTTTGCTGTTGTTTGTTTTTGTTTTTTTCTTTTATATGAACGCTTTTTGTATATGTATTGTTTAAAGTTCGTAAAGTTCGTAATAGTTTATCTCTTGTTGTTTTTTATATACATGTGTAAATGTGGTCTCATTGTGTAGTTCACTGCCTATAAATTTCATGTTCTTTGCTTTTGATGTAGTGTCTTTGTTGGTTTTAATATTTATTGCTGAATGTTCATAGTATTTTCAAAAAATAGGTTGCCTTGAATATAACCCTGTGTCATCCCTTGCTTTTGGTGTCAAATGTTCTACTTCTGGGGCTGAGTTTCTAACCTTCATTTTTCTCTCCCTTTTGATAGAGCACAGGATGGGAAGATGAGGTTTGTACCTATATATTGTACAACAGGTTCTTAGTTCTTTTTCCAGAGTTTATTCACATTAAGCTTGTTTTTTTAATGGTTTATTACGTTAATTTGAAGTTCATTAAGATGTGTCATGCAGAAACTTGACACAATTCTTGACTTGACTAGATTCCACAAAGTGGAATATCAAGGTAAAAGAAAAGAGTATTGCAAAAGTTGGTTTGCAGACAAAAAAAATTGAAAGTTTTCTCATCAAATACTAACCACAGCCTCTATTTGGTATGCAAGATAAGCACGGGGTCCCATATTGTGGGATACAGTTTAGGGTATGTTGCTCACATACAAAATGTACTTCCTGTTAAAGGATATCCAGCCATTTTTGTCTCGCCTGCGACTGTAGTCCCTGAAGGCGAGACATAGGTATTACGGCGACAGCGTAAACTTTTTTGCAAGTCTTTTGTAGAAAATAAATTACATGAAAAGTTTAATAGCTAGGCATGTGATATTTGGTATACAGACAGTTGGGGTTATGGTTTACACAACTGGCACAATGCCGTTTGACCCTGACCCCAATTTCATAGTTCAGCGACTCTGTGAACTTAGATGTTTTTTTTCGGGCCAATAAACCCTTTGTAAGACTTTTGTGGAAAATGAATTAAGTGAAAAGTATAATAGCTAGGCATCTGATATCTGGTATACAGACACTTCCCGTTATGGTCTATGCAACTGGTGCTATGCCATTTGACCCTGACCCCATTTTCATGGTTCAGTGACTCTCTGGACTTGGATGATTTTTGGGGCCAAAAACCTCTTTGTAAGACTTTTGTGGAAAAGGAATTAAGTGAAAAGTATTATAGCTAGGCATCTGATATCTGGTATTCAGACTCCTGGAATTATGGTCTATGCAACTGACACCATGTCCTGTGACTTTGACACAATTTTCATGGTTCAGTGACTCAGTGGACGATTTTTGGGACAATTAAAACTTTTGTCGAAAATAAATTAAGTTAAAAGTATAATAGCTAGGCATCCCCACCAACTTCACTGACCTAATATCAAACCTCTTTCTTCTCTTAAGACACCAATTTGTCAAACCTGTTGGTGTCATTTAAATTCAATTGATAAAGGTACCACTATTCTGAATTTGAGTATAAAATTAGGTCAGTGAAGTTGGTCAGCCATGAAACACCTGTTGAAGTAAAACTCATAAAAAGAATATCACTTCAGGTAGAAATTTAAATGGATCAAACTAACCATTTGATCAGTAATTATTGGACAGGTGAGATCCATTTAAATTTCCACCTGAATCGATATGCTTCATGATTTAATACTAACAACAGGTGCTTCGTGGCTCACCAACTTCACTGACCCAATATTAAACCTCTTTCTTCTCTTAAGACACCTAATTGGCAAACCTGTTGGTGTCATTTCAGTTCAATTGAAAAAGGTACCACTATTCTGAATTTGAGTATAATAGAATTCTGTCATCTATCACATGACCTTGACATTATCTTTTCTGAAGGCCCAGCTAAACCTTCAATGTGTTCTGTGATGGTGCCGACAGGCGAGACATACTTTAGTGTCAACTCTTGTTGTCTTCAACCATATTGTTTTTCTTATGAAGTGATAGAAAATACTATACTAGTGAGTTGATCAATTACAAAATTTCTTTAATATTTTCCTCTGGTTATTTCATAAACCAGTAAAATGATTATTGTGTTTTCTTTATAAACAACTGCCAAAAATTCGTGATCAAATTATGTTATGGCAATATCGTCATCTTTGTCCTTGTTTTTGTTAGACAGTTGGATTCTGTACTGTAGTTGTGGTTGACCAATCGTTTAAATCTATGATTTGTTGGGAAAGCATGCAAAGTTTTTGGATACATTTTTCATTTCACATACATTGTGATTTAGATTTAAGTTAAGCTTATACTTGTCTAAAACAAAATAAATGGCTTTTAAGTTAAGCTTATACTTGTCTAAAACAAAATAAATGGCTTTATATTAAGGAACTTGAAGGATGAAGATTTTTTTCATTAATTGGGGAAATGTTTATTTTTCATGAAGAAAAAATTGATAAATAGCTCAATTATATTTCATCTTTAATCCACCCCACCTAGTCCACATATGTTACGTTTCATAGGAAAAATTAAATACTTTATGTAAAATATAGACTGGCATAATCAACTTTTTGTTATCATGAAATATTTTCATTGAAAATTTAAGGAAAAAAATTAATAAAACTTTTTTTTTCTCTCACAACCAACCAGCTTGTTTCAAAGTGTTACTACAAAAAACTTGGAAAGGTATAAGTAAATCAGGTATTTTTGTTCCCTTTATTGCTTCTGGAAATCCCTGGCACAGCCTAATTTAATGCATTAATTTTTAGATAAAATTGAATTCAATATAATTTGAGATTTTTGGTGTATTTTAAATTCATAAATTGTGAAGAATTTATATTTTACTTAAACACTCTCAGCATAAGGTATAAAGGAATCGATGCTTTTATCACATTGACAATACCTAGAGCTTTCTCTCAATGTTTTTCCCAAGAAAATTCACCTGCTTAGGTAAGGGTAAATTCAAAGGTTTTTTTTATTCGGTTGGGACTTTTCATGTGAAAATGGAAATGGAATTAGTTTTTTTACCTTGATTTCTTATACAACTTTAAATCAAAATAAATTACATTAAATTAACTTCAATTCCAGCTTTCCTTTTGTTTCAACAGTTGATATGATATTTTCCAAACAAGACTTTATGTAGCTATAATTTGTTATTCTTAAGAAAAACTATCAAAAAATATTTAAATCGTTTTTTTCTATTTTATAGCAATTTGGAGAGAGTGATGGTTTGACCACACCTCCTGAACAGACTTCTAAGGTAAGGCTATTATATTCAGTAATTGTTTAGAGAGGGACAAAGGAATATGAGGGTTCCATTTAGCATTCCAACCAATTAAATGAATCGTCCCAAATTTACTATCGGGTACTTTGTTCTCTGGTCCTGCTATGTGCTACAAGTATTCTGAATTTTTGCAACAACAAATTGCCAATTCTGTATACATGTATAGAGTATGCTATTGTTCCCCAGTGGGACCCCCACTTTTCCTGAAAACCAAGAATATAGACTTTGGCTGAACATGTTTTCTTACATTTATCCAAAAAAAAAAATGCTTTTAGTTGATGACCCATGTAACAACTTCTCATAATTTTGTGAAACTTGCATCTTGTACCTACTGATTTTGGGGTAATTAGATCGACAAGTCAAGGTCAAATGTTCTTTGTAAACATAGTACTTATGTTTATGCCTGCCACCCCCCTCATATTGCAGGCAAAAACAAACCATAATTTTATATTGAAAATTGGTTTCTTTTGTTCAATATTTAAAAGGTCAGGGTCATGTACACTAAGTGAATATTGTGCTTCTGCTTTAGGCCATATTATACGTTTCAAGTCTTGGTTGTGTTTATTTTTAGATTAATTATATTATTTGTTATAATTTAAATCACAGGTTCCATTTCTAACACAGTATTTTGTGAGTTATCAACCTTTGCAATTCTTCTTGAACAATCTTTAAGTGTTTCAACTCCCATTTGAAAATGAGCGGCATACATTTCTAATGGAGTTTGGACACTTCAAACAGCATTTAGTCTGCACATCTCTCTAAAGGTTTTTTTAAATGTATTCAAAGACATCTGGCACCAGTGATTCTGACAATAATTTCTATTCTTAAAGTACAGTAGAATACTATTTTGCATGCATATATTTTCTCAGGCATTTCTGTAGATTTCACGCAAAATCTCAATTGAAATCTACATAAAAAAATGTACACATTAATTTCATACGTTTAGAACACTTAATACTACATGTATATAAATTAAATGAAAGAATGATACTTGAGTTACATTGTAATGTGTATTCATAAAATTTTGGCAGCAGTTGTCATTTAAACTCTTCAAAACTGTTACTGCTCATTAGAGTATTACATCAGAATATGTGAAATAATTGTTATAATTTTGATAGCAGTTTAAACTAGTGTCTAACCATAACACAGGAATTTTATCCTTATAAATAACATTTTTATTGTTCACCTTTATATCAACTGCTAAAGTCTAAATTAAAATTCATTATTATTTTTTTTTCTTCATAGCCTTTTATAGCTGGAGTTCTGCTCAATAAAATTGATGGAGAACAGAGTGTTCAAGATACCTCAGATCAACCAGCGCAGGGAAAGATAAACTATGGTGCTGTAGACCAGACCCGATATACTGATGATGGGGGAAATCATCCTGCTTAAAAATCAATATCCTGATGAGGGGGGTCATCCTGCTTAAAGGGACAATACCCTGATCAGAAGGATCATCACCCTGCTTAAAACAGACCCCATATCCTGATAAGATATCATCTGACAATTTGAGATTGTCCTGGAAAAGAAACAATATCCTGACAAGGAGATCGTCATCTTGCTTACAGGAAAAGTTGTTGTAGTGATTCTTTTACTTAGCAATATATTGCTTTATATAATAGCCATTAGTATATGTTGCAAAAAGAAAATTAAATTCTGTTTTGTCATGTCATCCTGTTTGTATATGAAGGTGTGTCCTATGGACACAATTCTTGTTTTGGCTGGAGAAAAAAGTGTCCTTTAAATACATTTTGTTGTTTTTAGATTATTTCCTTTAAAATATAAAGATAAGTAAATTGATGTGTGAGAAGGAAAAAAAAACAAAAACTAATAGCGAGGTTATTGTCAACATTCATAAATTGATCAATACTATGCATAATTATTTCACATGTAAAAGTTCCAAGTACTGAATGGTCAATTTTTCCTGGACATTAATATATGTCTTCCCCAGTTTTGTAATACCTCTAGGTGTAAGACTAGTTATTAATGTAAATTTCTATGTATTTTTTAAATGAAGTGATACTTTAAACTAAACTCTTAAATGAACCAAAAATGAACCAAAAAGTAAGACTAAGTGTGAAATCCACTATTGGTCTTCATCTATGCTATGTTGTGATATATTTAATGCTCATTCTATAATTGTTTTATCTTTGTTTTTATTGTGCTTGTGTATTTATTTATTCATGATTATATCATTTTAATCAATGTTTGACAAATAGATGCTGTGAATAATTTCCATTTGTTATCCTTTTCAAAACCATTATACATGTATTTGTATACAGTTTTAGCTTTAAACTATAGGTAAAACAATTTTCATATCTTGGTAAATGTCCTTACATAAAGTTTAATAAAGAACATGATTTGTGATTACAGAACAAAGAATGTTAAAAGTATATCAACACAAAATGTTACAAAAAACCAAAACCTATTTAGATTTAGATTTTACATTCATATTATGTATATTCTGCTAAACACTTGTATTTTATATCGAGGGCACAAACATGTTACCACCTATTCATTGAAATACCTTTATTGTTTTCAGAGTCTAAGGCAATTTGCATAAACACTTCTGGGCTTTATAAAAAAAAATAACTGTCAAACCATATTTTGTTAAATTTTTCAGGTATGCATTTCATGTGTAAGCTAAAATAATACAACTAATATAGTAAACTAAAGAAATTGTCCAATCATTTGTGACCATTTGTGAACAAAATGTGAACTGTGATATCTCCTTCAAGCCATCCATTTTATTTTGTTCTGAGTAGAATGAGGTCAAATGTCAATTGTCTTCTTCCGTTACGATACATGAATTTCATGGACATTCTTATTTACAGACAAACTAAAGACCAGGCCCCAGTGCCACAAAACTTAAAAGAATGCTGAAGTCTGAGAATATTCTCAACTCCCATAGTAAATACATTAAGTTGAGAATATTCTCAGACTTAAGATTTTTTTAAAGTTTTGTGGCGCCGGGCCCTGTTCTCTGGCAGGAAACCATGTAGGTGTGAGTCTACTAAAGTAGAGAAGAGAAATCTCCTGTTTTAGGCTAGTTGATTTGAAATATTTCATATTTCTCTATTTTCTGTGATTTCACTGTTACATTATAGCAATATGATACATCTTTCTATTTTAACTACTATGTGATAATAATAGTATGTAGAAGAAAAGTAAACTATACATATTTTTCAAACTTGAGAAGCACATTAAATTATCATTTTAAAGTTGTTCAGGATAGTTTTTTTTTTTGCTTTAAATCTTAAAATTACAGGACAGTAGATATAGTATGACAATTTTCTTTTAAAATATTTTAATATCAACAGGGATGGATTGAATTTATTAGTAAGTAATATGTTTCCTTTTGTTTACTTGATTTTGGCATATTGACAGAAAAGGTTTTTCTTATATTTATAAGAATCATGATTGTTAGCTTGAAATTAAATCAAAAAGTTTTATTATAGATTGTTTTCCTTATTTAATGAGGTCATAATAAATTAATTACTTTTAGTTTTGTTATATTGTTTTGTTTTTAATGATTGACTATGTAAAAAAAGCTTTTTGTTGAAATAAAAAAATATAAAAAAGCCAGTATATATCTCATAATTTCTTCATTTAAAGGAAAGTTGTGTTATAAAGCATGAAGAATGCTATAGGATATTATTACACCTTTTTTCTACAGGGGCCGATCCAGTTCAACAAAAAGGGGGGGGGGTAATTGCAAAAAATGTCAAATTTTAAGTAGTTTGGTCAATTTTATACAAAAAGAGAATTAAAATTCAATTTAGGGGTGTGGGTGTATACCCCCTAAGCCCTCCTCTGGATCTGCCACTGTTCAAAGCAATGAAACTAGACAGTTATAATCTTTACAACATTTCTCCCTTGCCAAGCACCATTAGAATTTTGAATTCCTTGTAATTGTCAATTCACCCACTAAAAACCATTTGAACACATCAAACTTTATCTCTCGAATTACCTAAAGTATAACTGATGGCTGTCAAAGCCATTTTACTGAAAATACAGTGCCAAGAGATGAGGATGAAACTGTAATACTCTAGCATGAAGGCATAAGCATACCAACAAAGTCAGAAGACCGTGACTGCAAGAACAAGCAGATAGAATGTTCTGAAATTGATCTGTACTAAAAGTAATGCAACTGCAATTACATACCAAATATCAATGGTGTGCCACAATTGCTTCATGATAAACAGTGGTAAGAAAAAACGTTAATATTTAGCCAAATTTGTATAAAATCTCAAAGTCAATAGACCATGACTGCAGGAGCATACAGATAAAACACCCTTGAAATCAATCTGCACTGATGCTAATGCAACTGCATTCTAAATATCAATGGTGAACCATAACTACTTCAAGTTAAGCAGACTTGAGAAAAAAATTAACTTTGGCCCAATCTGTATAAAATCTCATCGTCGGTAGACCGTGACTGCAGGAGCATTCAGATAAAATCCTCTTGGAATTGATCTGTTCTGATACTAATGCAACTGCATATCAAATATCAAAGGTGTACCAAAACTTGTTCACATAAAACAGGCTTAAGCACACTGAGAAATGGTAACAAGAAAGATTGAACAGCAAAAAGCAAAACAAACCACTCACAAAAGAGGTGATGATTCAAGAGTAAATTTACTGTGATATTACTTTAAAACATAGCTAATCTAGAAACACCCTTCGTCAGGATTCGTGATGAGGATGAATTGTTAAAGGTTAACCTGCCAAATGATATGTTTCAGTTAAGTGTTGTGGATTTTCATGGCCTCACCAGAACGACAAATATAGATGTCTATGTTTATAACAAGCAGGAACAGCTTACTCTGTTTACGTTGCAGTCTAGTGTCGTTTTTGTGCTTGCATGTTTAAGGGTTAATTTTGAACTTCGTTTTTATTCGTCTTATCATTGATGTCTACGGTTTTTGGACTTGGTATATTTGAATGCCATAATGGTACTCGATTCAGTGTTTTTTGGACTTGGGATATTTGAATGCCCCAATGGTACTCCAGTCTGTGTTTTTTTAGACTTTGGGTGTTTGAATTCCCCAATTGTATTCCAGTCAGTGTTTTTTGGACTTGGGATATTTGAATGCCCCAATGGTACTCCAGTCTGGTTTTTTTGGACTTTGGGTGTTTGAATTCCCCAATTGTATTTCAGTCAGTGTTTTTTGGACTTGGGATATTTGAATGTCACAATGGTACTCCAGTCTGTGTTATTTGGACTTTGGGTGTTTGAATTCCCAAATGGTACTCCAGTCTGTGTTATTAAAAGGACTTGGGAAATGTGAATGCACCAATTGTATTCCAGTCCGTGTTTTTTAGGACTTGGGATATTTGAATGCATTAATGGTACTCCAGTCTGTGTTTTTAGGACTACACGGTAGGTCCCGTGTCCGGCGACAGGATTGTTTTTTCGAGAGGGATTTACAATTGTCCTGGTTTTTTCAAGAGAATAATCAATAAAAATGTAAACTTTAGTGATATTTAGTAACTTTTAACAGAAAGCGAAGAAAAAATGCTACCAACGGGTAGGCATAATTAAGTATTATCATATTGTATAACAACACCAATTCCTATAAAAAAAAGGCTATTGGTACTTTGCGGAACGGAACGGAACGAAACGGAACGGAACGGAACAAGACATGGGGATCCATAAGGGGAAAATTTTTATTAATATATTTTTTTTAACTATGACAAGGACTTGCTTCTAAACTAGTCCTTGTGTATGAATTTCACATTTTTGTATCATAAATTAAAAGTTTTATAAATCATCCCTACTTTAATAGTCTGTTCAGATATTTAAAGCTATATTTTAACATGGCCTTAAATAATTAGTAAACTAGTAAGTTGTCAACGCATAATGAAAGTCATTGCTGTCTCTCAGCCATTTTTAACTTAAATAAGACATATGTACATGAAGATAAATTTGAGAATACAATCTTGTTCCGTTTCGTTCCGTTAAATACCATTACCCGGGGGCTAATGGTACTTTGCGGAACGGAACGGAACAAAAATTTTTTCTTCCAAATTTCATTTTCGCACAAAGTTTCCACCATCGTGATAAGAAATAGACATATGAAACACTTGAAATGTAAAGAAAATACAACAAGTTGTCCGCAATTATTTATTATACCTACCTTCTGAGAAGATGAACCTATTCAGGCTAGAACTAAAATGAGTGCGTTTAGATCTAGGTATAGTATTGGGTTATCTTAGAAATAGATGATAGAGACTCTGATATGCTACTAATGACGAAAATCGAAAAAAAAATCTTGTTCCGTTTCGTTCCGTTAAATACCATTACCCGGGGGCTAATGGTACTTTGCGGAACGGAACGGAACAAAAAATTTTTCTTCCAAATTTCATTTTCGCACAAGGTTTCCACCATCGTGATAAGAAATAGACATATGAAACACTTGAAATGTAAAGAAAATACAACAAGTTGTCCGCAATTATTTATTATACCTACCTTCTGAGAAGATGAACCTATTCAGGCTAGAACTAAAAGGAGTGCGTTTAGATCTAGGTATAGTATTGGGTTATCTTAGAAATAGATGATAGAGACTCTGATATGCTACTAATGACGAAAATCGAAAAAAAAATCTTGTTCCGTTTCGTTCCGTTAAATACCATTACCCGGGGGCTAATGGTACTTTGCGGAACGGAACGGAACAAAACTTTTTTCTTCCAAATTTCATTTTCGCACAAAGTTTCCACCATCGTGATAAGAAATAGACATATGAAACACTTGAAATGTAAAGAAAATACAACAAGTCGTCCGCAATTATTTATTATACCTACCTTCTGAGAAGATGAACCTATTCAGGCTAGAACTAAAAGGAGTGCGTTTAGATCTAGGTATAGTATTGGGTTATCTTAGAAATAGATGATAGAGACTCTGATATGCTACTAATGACGAAAATCGAAAAAAAAATCTTGTTCCGTTTCGTTCCGTTAAATACCATTACCCGGGGGCTAATGGTACTTTGCGGAACGGAACGGAACAAAAATTTTTTCTTCCAAATTTCATTTTCGCACAAGGTTTCCACCATCGTGATAAGAAATAGACATATGAAACACTTGAAATGTAAAGAAAATACAACAAGTTGTCCGCAATTATTTATTATACCTACCTTCTGAGAAGATGAACCTATTCAGGCTAGAACTAAAAGGAGTGCGTTTAGATCTAGGTATAGTATTGGGTTATCTTAGAAATAGATGATAGAGACTCTGATATGCTACTAATGACGAAAATCGAAAAAAAAATCTTGTTCCGTTTCGTTCCGTTAAATACCATTACCCGGGGGCTAATGGTACTTTGCGGAACGGAACGGAACAAAACTTTTTTCTTCCAAATTTCATTTTCGCACAAAGTTTCCACCATCGTGATAAGAAATAGACATATGAAACACTTGAAATGTAAAGAAAATACAACAAGTCGTCCGCAATTATTTATTATACCTACCTTCTGAGAAGATGAACCTATTCAGGCTAGAACTAAAAGGAGTGCGTTTAGATCTAGGTATAGTATTGGGTTATCTTAGAAATAGATGATAGAGACTCTGATATGCTACTAATGACGAAAATCGAAAAAAAAATCTTGTTCCGTTTCGTTCCGTTAAATACCATTACCCGGGGGCTAATGGTACTTTGCGGAACGGAACGGAACACAACTTTTTTCTTCCAAATTTCATTTTCGCACAAAGTTTCCACCATCGTGATAAGAAATAGACATATGAAACACTTGAAATGTAAAGAAAATACAACAAGTTGTCCGCAATTATTTATTATACCTACCTTCTGAGAAGATGAACCTATTCAGGCTAGAACTAAAAGGAGTGCGTTTAGATCTAGGTATAGTATTGGGTTATCTTAGAAATAGATGATAGAGACTCTGATATGCTACTAATGACGAAAATCGAAAAAAAAAATCTTCCGTTTCGTTCCATTAAATACCATTACCCGGGGGCTAATGGTACTTTGCGGAACGGAACGGAACAAAAAATTTTTCTTCCAAATTTCATTTTCGCACAAGGTTTCCACCATCGTGATAAGAAATAGACATATGAAACACTTGAAATGTAAAGAAAATACAACAAGTTGTCCGCAATTATTTATTATACCTACCTTCTGAGAAGATGAACCTATTCAGGCTAGAACTAAAAGGAGTGCGTTTAGATCTAGGTATAGTATTGGGTTATCTTAGAAATAGATGATAGAGACTCTGATATGCTACTAATGACGAAAATCGAAAAAAAAATCTTGTTCCGTTTCGTTCCGTTAAATACCATTACCCGGGGGCTAATGGTACTTTGCGGAACGGAACGGAACAAAACTTTTTTCTTCCAAATTTCATTTTCGCACAAAGTTTCCACCATCGTGATAAGAAATAGACATATGAAACACTTGAAATGTAAAGAAAATACAACAAGTCGTCCGCAATTATTTATTATACCTACCTTCTGAGAAGATGAACCTATTCAGGCTAGAACTAAAAGGAGTGCGTTTAGATCTAGGTATAGTATTGGGTTATCTTAGAAATAGATGATAGAGACTCTGATATGCTACTAATGACGAAAATCGAAAAAAAAATCTTGTTCCGTTTCGTTCCGTTAAATACCATTACCCGGGGGCTAATGGTACTTTGCGGAACGGAACGGAACAAAACTTTTTTCTTCCAAATTTCATTTTCGCACAAAGTTTCCACCATCGTGATAAGAAATAGACATATGAAACACTTGAAATGTAAAGAAAATACAACAAGTTGTCCGCAATTATTTATTATACCTACCTTCTGAGAAGATGAACCTATTCAGGCTAGAACTAAAAGGAGTGCGTTTAGATCTAGGTATAGTATTGGGTTATCTTAGAAATAGATGATAGAGACTCTGATATGCTACTAATGACGAAAATCGAAAAAAAAATCTTGTTCCGTTTCGTTCCGTTAAATACCATTACCCGGGGGCTAATGGTACTTTGCGGAACGGAACGGAACAAAAAATTTTTCTTCCAAATTTCATTTTCGCACAAGGTTTCCACCATCGTGATAAGAAATAGACATATGAAACACTTGAAATGTAAAGAAAATACAACAAGTTGTCCGCAATTATTTATTATACCTACCTTCTGAGAAGATGAACCTATTCAGGCTAGAACTAAAAGGAGTGCGTTTAGATCTAGGTATAGTATTGGGTTATCTTAGAAATAGATGATAGAGACTCTGATATGCTACTAATGACGAAAATCGAAAAAAAAATCTTGTTCCGTTTCGTTCCGTTAAATACCATTACCCGGGGGCTAATGGTACTTTGCGGAACGGAACGGAACAAAACTTTTTTCTTCCAAATTTCATTTTCGCACAAAGTTTCCACCATCGTGATAAGAAATAGACATATGAAACACTTGAAATGTAAAGAAAATACAACAAGTCGTCCGCAATTATTTATTATACCTACCTTCTGAGAAGATGAACCTATTCAGGCTAGAACTAAAAGGAGTGCGTTTAGATCTAGGTATAGTATTGGGTTATCTTAGAAATAGATGATAGAGACTCTGATATGCTACTAATGACGAAAATCGAAAAAAAAATCTTGTTCCGTTTCGTTCCGTTAAATACCATTACCCGGGGGCTAATGGTACTTTGCGGAACGGAACGGAACAAAAAATTTTTCTTCCAAATTTCATTTTCGCACAAGGTTTCCACCATCGTGATAAGAAATAGACATATGAAACACTTGAAATGTAAAGAAAATACAACAAGTTGTCCGCAATTATTTATTATACCTACCTTCTGAGAAGATGAACCTATTCAGGCTAGAACTAAAAGGAGTGCGTTTAGATCTAGGTATAGTATTGGGTTATCTTAGAAATAGATGATAGAGACTCTGATATGCTACTAATGACGAAAATCGAAAAAAAAATCTTGTTCCGTTTCGTTCCGTTAAATACCATTACCCGGGGGCTAATGGTACTTTGCGGAACGGAACGGAACAAAACTTTTTTCTTCCAAATTTCATTTTCGCACAAAGTTTCCACCATCGTGATAAGAAATAGACATATGAAACACTTGAAATGTAAAGAAAATACAACAAGTCGTCCGCAATTATTTATTATACCTACCTTCTGAGAAGATGAACCTATTCAGGCTAGAACTAAAAGGAGTGCGTTTAGATCTAGGTATAGTATTGGGTTATCTTAGAAATAGATGATAGAGACTCTGATATGCTACTAATGACGAAAATCGAAAAAAAAATCTTGTTCCGTTTCGTTCCGTTAAATACCATTACCCGGGGGCTAATGGTACTTTGCGGAACGGAACGGAACAAAAATTTTTTCTTCCAAATTTCATTTTCGCACAAGGTTTCCACCATCGTGATAAGAAATAGACATATGAAACACTTGAAATGTAAAGAAAATACAACAAGTCGTCCGCAATTATTTATTATACCTACCTTCTGAGAAGATGAACCTATTCAGGCTAGAACTAAAAGGAGTGCGTTTAGATCTAGGTATAGTATTGGGTTATCTTAGAAATAGATGATAGAGACTCTGATATGCTACTAATGACGAAAATCGAAAAAAAAATCTTGTTCCGTTTCGTTCCGTTAAATACCATTACCCGGGGGCTAATGGTACTTTGCGGAACGGAACGGAACAAAACTTTTTTCTTCCAAATTTCATTTTCGCACAAAGTTTCCACCATCGTGATAAGAAATAGACATATGAAACACTTGAAATGTAAAGAAAATACAACAAGTCGTCCGCAATTATTTATTATACCTACCTTCTGAGAAGATGAACCTATTCAGGCTAGAACTAAAAGGAGTGCGTTTAGATCTAGGTATAGTATTGGGTTATCTTAGAAATAGATGATAGAGACTCTGATATGCTACTAATGACGAAAATCGAAAAAAAAATCTTGTTCCGTTTCGTTCCGTTAAATACCATTACCCGGGGGCTAATGGTACTTTGCGGAACGGAACGGAACAAAACTTTTTTCTTCCAAATTTCATTTTCGCACAAAGTTTCCACCATCGTGATAAGAAATAGACATATGAAACACTTGAAATGTAAAGAAAATACAACAAGTTGTCCGCAATTATTTATTATACCTACCTTCTGAGAAGATGAACCTATTCAGGCTAGAACTAAAAGGAGTGCGTTTAGATCTAGGTATAGTATTGGGTTATCTTAGAAATAGATGATAGAGACTCTGATATGCTACTAATGACGAAAATCGAAAAAAAAATCTTGTTCCGTTTCGTTCCGTTAAATACCATTACCCGGGGGCTAATGGTACTTTGCGGAACGGAACGGAACAAAAATTTTTTCTTCCAAATTTCATTTTCGCACAAAGTTTCCACCATCGTGATAAGAAATAGACATATGAAACACTTGAAATGTAAAGAAAATACAACAAGTTGTCCGCAATTATTTATTATACCTTCCTTCTGAGAAGATGAACCTATTCAGGCTAGAACTAAAAGGAGTGCGTTTAGATCTAGGTATAGTATTGGGTTATCTTAGAAATAGATGATAGAGACTCTGATATGCTACTAATGACGAAAATCGAAAAAAAAATCTTGTTCCGTTTCGTTCCGTTAAATACCATTACCCGGGGGCTAATGGTACTTTGCGGAACGGAACGGAACAAAACTTTTTTCTTCCAAATTTCATTTTCGCACAAAGTTTCCACCATCGTGATAAGAAATAGACATATGAAACACTTGAAATGTAAAGAAAATACAACAAGTCGTCCGCAATTATTTATTATACCTACCTTCTGAGAAGATGAACCTATTCAGGCTAGAACTAAAAGGAGTGCGTTTAGATCTAGGTATAGTATTGGGTTATCTTAGAAATAGATGATAGAGACTCTGATATGCTACTAATGACGAAAATCGAAAAAAAAATCTTGTTCCGTTTCGTTCCGTTAAATACCATTACCCGGGGGCTAATGGTACTTTGCGGAACGGAACGGAACAAAAATTTTTTCTTCCAAATTTCATTTTCGCACAAGGTTTCCACCATCGTGATAAGAAATAGACATATGAAACACTTGAAATGTAAAGAAAATACAACAAGTTGTCCGCAATTATTTATTATACCTACCTTCTGAGAAGATGAACCTATTCAGGCTAGAACTAAAAGGAGTGCGTTTAGATCTAGGTATAGTATTGGGTTATCTTAGAAATAGATGATAGAGACTCTGATATGCTACTAATGACGAAAATCGAAAAAAAAATCTTGTTCCGTTTCGTTCCGTTAAATACCATTACCCGGGGGCTAATGGTACTTTGCGGAACGGAACGGAACAAAACTTTTTTCTTCCAAATTTCATTTTCGCACAAAGTTTCCACCATCGTGATAAGAAATAGACATATGAAACACTTGAAATGTAAAGAAAATACAACAAGTCGTCCGCAATTATTTATTATACCTACCTTCTGAGAAGATGAACCTATTCAGGCTAGAACTAAAAGGAGTGCGTTTAGATCTAGGTATAGTATTGGGTTATCTTAGAAATAGATGATAGAGACTCTGATATGCTACTAATGACGAAAATCGAAAAAAAAATCTTGTTCCGTTTCGTTCCGTTAAATACCATTACCCGGGGGCTAATGGTACTTTGCGGAACGGAACGGAACACAACTTTTTTCTTCCAAATTTCATTTTCGCACAAAGTTTCCACCATCGTGATAAGAAATAGACATATGAAACACTTGAAATGTAAAGAAAATACAACAAGTTGTCCGCAATTATTTATTATACCTACCTTCTGAGAAGATGAACCTATTCAGGCTAGAACTAAAAGGAGTGCGTTTAGATCTAGGTATAGTATTGGGTTATCTTAGAAATAGATGATAGAGACTCTGATATGCTACTAATGACGAAAATCGAAAAAAAAATCTTGTTCCGTTTCGTTCCGTTAAATACCATTACCCGGGGGCTAATGGTACTTTGCGGAACGGAACGGAACAAAAAATTTTTCTTCCAAATTTCATTTTCGCACAAGGTTTCCACCATCGTGATAAGAAATAGACATATGAAACACTTGAAATGTAAAGAAAATACAACAAGTTGTCCGCAATTATTTATTATACCTACCTTCTGAGAAGATGAACCTATTCAGGCTAGAACTAAAAGGAGTGCGTTTAGATCTAGGTATAGTATTGGGTTATCTTAGAAATAGATGATAGAGACTCTGATATGCTACTAATGACGAAAATCGAAAAAAAAATCTTGTTCCGTTTCGTTCCGTTAAATACCATTACCCGGGGGCTAATGGTACTTTGCGGAACGGAACGGAACAAAACTTTTTTCTTCCAAATTTCATTTTCGCACAAAGTTTCCACCATCGTGATAAGAAATAGACATATGAAACACTTGAAATGTAAAGAAAATACAACAAGTCGTCCGCAATTATTTATTATACCTACCTTCTGAGAAGATGAACCTATTCAGGCTAGAACTAAAAGGAGTGCGTTTAGATCTAGGTATAGTATTGGGTTATCTTAGAAATAGATGATAGAGACTCTGATATGCTACTAATGACGAAAATCGAAAAAAAAATCTTGTTCCGTTTCGTTCCGTTAAATACCATTACCCGGGGGCTAATGGTACTTTGCGGAACGGAACGGAACAAAAATTTTTTCTTCCAAATTTCATTTTCGCACAAGGTTTCCACCATCGTGATAAGAAATAGACATATGAAACACTTGAAATGTAAAGAAAATACAACAAGTTGTCCGCAATTATTTATTATACCTACCTTCTGAGAAGATGAACCTATTCAGGCTAGAACTAAAAGGAGTGCGTTTAGATCTAGGTATAGTATTGGGTTATCTTAGAAATAGATGATAGAGACTCTGATATGCTACTAATGACGAAAATCGAAAAAAAAATCTTGTTCCGTTTCGTTCCGTTAAATACCATTACCCGGGGGCTAATGGTACTTTGCGGAACGGAACGGAACAAAACTTTTTTCTTCCAAATTTCATTTTCGCACAAAGTTTCCACCATCGTGATAAGAAATAGACATATGAAACACTTGAAATGTAAAGAAAATACAACAAGTCGTCCGCAATTATTTATTATACCTACCTTCTGAGAAGATGAACCTATTCAGGCTAGAACTAAAAGGAGTGCGTTTAGATCTAGGTATAGTATTGGGTTATCTTAGAAATAGATGATAGAGACTCTGATATGCTACTAATGACGAAAATCGAAAAAAAAATCTTGTTCCGTTTCGTTCCGTTAAATACCATTACCCGGGGGCTAATGGTACTTTGCGGAACGGAACGGAACAAAAATTTTTTCTTCCAAATTTCATTTTCGCACAAGGTTTCCACCATCGTGATAAGAAATAGACATATGAAACACTTGAAATGTAAAGAAAATACAACAAGTCGTCCGCAATTATTTATTATACCTACCTTCTGAGAAGATGAACCTATTCAGGCTAGAACTAAAAGGAGTGCGTTTAGATCTAGGTATAGTATTGGGTTATTTTAGAAATAGATGATAGAGACTCTGATATGCTACTAATGACGAAAATCGAAAAAAAAAATCTTGTTCCGTTTCGTTCCGTTAAATACCATTACCCGGGGGCTAATGGTACTTTGCGGAACGGAACGGAACAAAACTTTTTTCTTCCAAATTTCATTTTCGCACAAAGTTTCCACCATCGTGATAAGAAATAGACATATGAAACACTTGAAATGTAAAGAAAATACAACAAGTCGTCCGCAATTATTTATTATACCTACCTTCTGAGAAGATGAACCTATTCAGGCTAGAACTAAAAGGAGTGCGTTTAGATCTAGGTATAGTATTGGGTTATCTTAGAAATAGATGATAGAGACTCTGATATGCTACTAATGACGAAAATCGAAAAAAAAATCTTGTTCCGTTTCGTTCCGTTAAATACCATTACCCGGGGGCTAATGGTACTTTGCGGAACGGAACGGAACAAAACTTTTTTCTTCCAAATTTCATTTTCGCACAAAGTTTCCACCATCGTGATAAGAAATAGACATATGAAACACTTGAAATGTAAAGAAAATACAACAAGTTGTCCGCAATTATTTATTATACCTACCTTCTGAGAAGATGAACCTATTCAGGCTAGAACTAAAAGGAGTGCGTTTAGATCTAGGTATAGTATTGGGTTATCTTAGAAATAGATGATAGAGACTCTGATATGCTACTAATGACGAAAATCGAAAAAAAAATCTTGTTCCGTTTCGTTCCGTTAAATACCATTACCCGGGGGCTAATGGTACTTTGCGGAACGGAACGGAACAAAAATTTTTTCTTCCAAATTTCATTTTCGCACAAAGTTTCCACCATCGTGATAAGAAATAGACATATGAAACACTTGAAATGTAAAGAAAATACAACAAGTTGTCCGCAATTATTTATTATACCTTCCTTCTGAGAAGATGAACCTATTCAGGCTAGAACTAAAAGGAGTGCGTTTAGATCTAGGTATAGTATTGGGTTATCTTAGAAATAGATGATAGAGACTCTGATATGCTACTAATGACGAAAATCGAAAAAAAAATCTTGTTCCGTTTCGTTCCGTTAAATACCATTACCCGGGGGCTAATGGTACTTTGCGGAACGGAACGGAACAAAACTTTTTTCTTCCAAATTTCATTTTCGCACAAAGTTTCCACCATCGTGATAAGAAATAGACATATGAAACACTTGAAATGTAAAGAAAATACAACAAGTTGTCCGCAATTATTTATTATACCTACCTTCTGAGAAGATGAACCTATTCAGGCTAGAACTAAAAGGAGTGCGTTTAGATCTAGGTATAGTATTGGGTTATCTTAGAAATAGATGATAGAGACTCTGATATGCTACTAATGACGAAAATCGAAAAAAAAATCTTGTTCCGTTTCGTTCCGTTAAATACCATTACCCGGGGGCTAATGGTACTTTGCGGAACGGAACGGAACAAAAATTTTTTCTTCCAAATTTCATTTTCGCACAAAGTTTCCACCATCGTGATAAGAAATAGACATATGAAACACTTGAAATGTAAAGAAAATACAACAAGTCGTCCGCAATTATTTATTATACCTACCTTCTGAGAAGATGAACCTATTCAGGCTAGAACTAAAAGGAGTGCGTTTAGATCTAGGTATAGTATTGGGTTATCTTAGAAATAGATGATAGAGACTCTGATATGCTACTAATGACGAAAATCGAAAAAAAAATCTTGTTCCGTTTCGTTCCGTTAAATACCATTACCCGGGGGCTAATGGTACTTTGCGGAACGGAACGGAACAAAACTTTTTTCTTCCAAATTTCATTTTCGCACAAAGTTTCCACCATCGTGATAAGAAATAGACATATGAAACACTTGAAATGTAAAGAAAATACAACAAGTCG
Organism: Arcuatula senhousia; assembly: GCA_963971305.1. Taxonomy (NCBI): domain Eukaryota; kingdom Metazoa; phylum Mollusca; class Bivalvia; order Mytilida; family Mytilidae; genus Arcuatula; species Arcuatula senhousia. The sequence goes on from OZ020304.1 coordinate 57,845,733, forward strand.
TCCGCAATTATTTATTATACCTACCTTCTGAGAAGATGAACCTATTCAGGCTAGAACTAAAAGGAGTGCGTTTAGATCTAGGTATAGTATTGGGTTATCTTAGAAATAGATGATAGAGACTCTGATATGCTACTAATGACGAAAATCGAAAAAAAAATCTTGTTCCGTTTCGTTCCGTTAAATACCATTACCCGGGGGCTAATGGTACTTTGCGGAACGGAACGGAACAAAACTTTTTTCTTCCAAATTTCATTTTCGCACAAAGTTTCCACCATCGTGATAAGAAATAGACATATGAAACACTTGAAATGTAAAGAAAATACAACAAGTTGTCCGCAATTATTTATTATACCTACCTTCTGAGAAGATGAACCTATTCAGGCTAGAACTAAAAGGATTTTTTTTGGTAAATTTTGATTCAGACAGCTACATTCAACATTGTTTATAGTACTTACAAATCACGGGGGGGGGGGGGGTGTTACTCTTAGTACTTTAGGGTACAAATTTTTTACCCACCCCATTCATATGTAGGCCTGCTTAAAAAATAAACCCATTCATATATTTTTAATGCATTTGAAATTCCACAGAATATACTTAAACTTGACATATTCTATAGATATTCTATTTAAATCAAACGGTTTGAATGCTCAAAGTTATCGAATGCATGTACAGTAAGGGTTACATGGAGGCAAATTGTGAATACGAATTGCATATTTTAAAATTGTATGTCCCACATACAAAATTAAATTAGATAAAACATAAACAAAAACAGGAACTGAAATATGTGAATGTTTATTATTTATTAAATCAGTGAATGAAACAAAAAAATAATGGTTTATTTAATTTCATTTAATATACGTGCGTGCAGTCTTGAGCGTTTGATTAATCTAATATGTTTGAATAAGTTAAAAAAACTTTTTTTTTAAATTAAGGTCCTTTAGTTGTAAAAATAGTCCTGTGGTTAAAATGAATTTGTATAAAAGGGATAAATATCTATAAAACTGATGGTATATTGTATATCTGTGAAATATTCCTTTGAATTGGTTTAATGAGTTTAAATGTTTATTGTGCAAGAAGTTTTGACATGTTTATTGTAACTACCAAAATCAACAAGCCGTACGTATATTCTGATACTTAAATGCACACAAAGACGCAAATCATTTTTATAATTCTGAATTAAAAAACTCGTAATAAATAAACAAACTAATACTGGTGCATGTATACATATAATATATAATCCTTTTTATTCTGTCATTCCAAATTTACTATTTTAGTTATAAATTTTAATTCTAATTCTTTATCTAGCCTTTATTTGTATCATTGAACAATATCATAATCATTTATCAGATATTTTTCATTGAACATTGTATGACCTTACCCAAGTCCGTCTAAAGACATAAGTTGAGTCATGTTTTCGAGGGTCTCTCAATTTGGGATACTCCGTAATTTTTCTCCTAACTTTAGGACACCTGACGTTCCATATGTATTTCAACCCTATTAATGATTTTAATTATTAATTCTTTAAAACGAATCTAGTCATACTTATGCAAGAAACACCAATATTTTGGCAGGAAAAGATTTTGAAGGATTTAAATCATTAAATCAAATTACATTAGAAATGTTTTAAATAGAAGTATATCTATGTGCATGGTCGGAAAATATATTATATTATTTTCTGTGAGTATTTCTTCTTTGACTTTATTTTTCTTCATATGTTCGGGTCCGGTAGCTGAATTGGCCCGCAGCAGAGTCTAGTTTGCCGTAAGAGGCGACTAAAGGTCTTGAGATTCTGATTCTGCCAGTGCGACAAAGTGTGTACCCTTGGTGGGTGAATAGGATGACCCTCGTCCGCGGGTGTTTTCAGGTCTATAATAGGGAAATCCTGACCGCTGACCATAGTGAGCCAACGTTTGTTGAGAGTGTCACGCTTCTTGCACGTAAAAGACCCCTTTGTTGACCGCCAAGAATAGCATCACATAGGGTAAATTTTTATACCCACCTTTCCCATTTTCTTGTGGTCTTCAAAATTTGATATCCCCCTTTCTCATCATCATTTCATGTTCATTTTATCATCTTTTTCATGTTTATCGCTTTTAAATAACCCATATAGCGTTGCAAGGGTGTAAAACACCAACTCACTCTTCATATGTTCACACTTTTAATTTCTTAACAAAAACTAACACAAGTAATAATATATTATATTAATTGATTATTTATTGAAATGCATAGTCGTGCCTTCATACCAGCTGCCGTTTTATAATAAAAAAATCTGTCAAAGTCAAAAATGGCCGGATTTTGTTAAACGGGAAGTAGGTGAGCGACAGACCTGAAATCGAATCCCCCGTTATGGGACCCCACCTTGATGCTGTATACCAAATATCAAGTGGCTGTGATGAGTAGTTGCTGAGAAAACTGTTGCAAAAAATATTTCCCCGCCTGCACGCCGCCCGACATTCACCATTTTATAACCCGGATTTTTCACTCCGTGAAATCCGGCCAATTATAGTTAAGATTGCCTGAGTTAAGAAGTTACTAGGAATACTTCGAAAACACCCCTAAGTATTTCTTAAGTCATTCCTAGATGTTTCCGTAAGTCTGTCTAAGAACCTTTCTTATGGCTTTTCTTAGGAAAGCATCGGGAACACCACTCCAGATTAATACTGCAAAGGATCAAAACGGAAAATTCACATTATTTAAAGGGTGATCTAGCCTCGGATCTAGCAAAACGTACAAAGGTGAGATTTATTTGTCACTCCCTGCATTTGTAGGGTTTTTTGAAAATTTCTAAACCATGAATCATATTTTAACATGTAAAAGTCCTTCAAATGAGCCATGATTAATAATAAATTTGAATAAGAAAGAAAGAGCAAAATATAGAACTGCTTTTTCAAGGAAAAGTAGCGAAAACATATCATAAATGTAGGTTTGGTCGCGAATCTCATTTTTTATGATTGATAGGCCGGCACACGATAGGCAAAGTGTTTTTCCGAATCTAGGTGCTTTCGTCGAGGTCCGCTGTCGCTTTACCAAGAATGCATTTTCTGGAAATCTAGATGCTTTCTTCGAGGTCCGCTAACGCTTTTCTGAGAAAACAAAACATTTTCTGAAAATCTAGGTGCTTTCTTCAAGGTCCGCCATCGTTTTTCCGAGAAAAACAAATCGGCCTCACGAATTATCCATTTTATGGCTTGAAACTTTGTTGACGTTTTGATTTTATTAACAACATAGTTGTGGTGTTTCTAAGTTAGAAAAAGCCTATTCTAGTTTTAGCTCTTTATTCAGGACATCACAAAACTCCCCGGAGGAAGGTAAAAAGCTACAAAGATAATAATACAAATCATAACTAAATGTAAAACAGCATAATTTCTAATAAAATACCAAAAACAGTTCACAAATACTCAAAAATGTATGTTTTGGTAAGTAGTTTCCACAAAAAATAAAGTTATAAACAATGGCTCTCAAAGACAAAAAATACCAGGTGAGCAGCTTATGAAAATAGCATTCAAATGTCACAAAGTCTAAAGCAAATGATAAAAAATGACAAAATATCTATCAAAAGCTTACAACTCATATTCAATGTGCCTACAAGGGTCCTATAAGTATTCCTAACCTAAATATACAACAAAAAATCTGAGTGTAGCACCTAAAAGGTTCCTATAAAAAACCTAAGTTATCTTTTACTTTGGACTAAAATGTGGTTTTGCTCACCGGCATTACCGGTAAATTTAAAGTTTGTTTATGCAAACATATTGGTTTAATACAAAAATCTATGACAAAATCTTAATGGAGCATAGTTAATAATCAGGTAAATAAAGAGAAGTTTGTGTATGCAATGAATTTAAAACAGTACAGAAACTGATTTCGAAGTATTTTTCTGACCTACTATTGTTTTGCTGTGTAATGACATATTTCAACGTTATAAACAACATACACAACATATCGACATATACAACATGTTCATAATAACATTTATAAACCACTATCAGGCTAGGAATGTAACTTACTCTGTGGGGATCTATAATTTAACATCATATTCAATCATGAAAAAATGTAAACAAGCTATGTTCGTAAAATTTTTGGGGAGTTCTAAAAAAGGGAAGTGAAACTATACTTAAAGTAAACTAAATCAAAGTACTAAAGTACTGAGTGACAGCACAATAATGTTTTATTTGATTATTTCAACTTATTGTTTAATTTGGTTATTTTGTGTGGTCTCAAGCGTAAACATTCAGCATTATTGTCAAAATGAGGTCTTGTTCAAAATCTATGAAGCCTACCAAGAAAGTTTTTTTTCTATTTTTTTTTAAATGAATGGCGATTAATTCTACAAAAGACCTAGTGCAAAAGGCAAAAAAAAATTGTTTCAAACCCGTCCTCACTCGATAAATTAAGTTCAGTGTGAAATGCCGGATTGGAAGGTTATTTTACAAATTTCTTTGGCAAAAGAACGCGTGCAACTATCCCGGGGCCACTGTCCTCTATCAAGCAGGAGTACCAGAGCAAGATATCTGGTCAAGAACCGACAATCGCTCAGTAGAAAGCGTTAGAAAATATAAACGTCCGTCTGTTCTCTTTACTGGAATGCCATCACTTATTATCCGTTGTTCATTTTCTACTTTCGGGTACAAGCGTCTCTTACGAGTCACGCTTATATTGGTGAAACTGTAGCACTTAGTAGTTTGTTTACGTGGTTGTTGGTTGGTAAACTAAGGCAACGACCATTTAATTTTCGGGGGGGGGCTGGGATTTTCATCCGAGCCGAGAATCTTTTTCGACCGCTGCGCGGGCCAGCTTATTTTTCCCATACACTCAATGCTAGAAAATTTTGTTCATAAAACTCTTTATTTCTAATGCGCAAAATGAGGGCCAGTTTATTTTTTTCGCCCTATAAGCTGGCCAGACTATTTTTAGGCCAAAAATCTGAGCCAGAATATATATTTTTTTAAATTCCAGCCCTCCTCCCCCGAAAATCAAATGGTCGGTGGCTAATCAAATGTGTCGAAATTCTTTCATGGGTGATGTACACATTTGTATAGAAATTTAATTCATATATGATATATGGACACCACCTTGAAATAGAGAATCTTTTTTTGTCAGCTGTTATGTTTGGCATATTAAGGATAAGAGGTTACATGTGTGCTCTATAAAGTTGTGTTAGAGGAGTTCCTTTAGTTTTTTTTTAAATATAGGAGTATTTCCGGGTTGCTTATAAACTTGTGGTTTTGATTCCGATTCTGATGCAAAAATATGTGCAAATAAAACACATAGAACTTCGAGCATGCGTTGTATCAGGCTAGGTTATTATTGATATAAATATTCTTGTCGCCGCCAAAAACTCACAAAATGAAGGACAGTTAATAATAAACCATTATAAACTGTTACAATCTATTGTTTCCTGCTTAAGTTCATGACAGTTCAAGACAGAAAATAAAATCTGTCATGACCTATTATTTCCTGCAGCAATTCACAACAGTGCATAACAGTTAGTGGATATCTTGTCAAGAACTGCCTTTTACTATGGCAATGGTGGACAGTGCATCATAGGTCAAGAAAAATTGTCGACTGCTGTGCAAAATTGTTACGGATCAGGACAGTGATAAACAATACAGGTAAAATTGTTACCTACTGCCCAAAATTGTAACAATTTAGGACAGTGATTAACAATCCAGGTAAAGTCGGTCACGATCTATGAGAAACTGTACCAATGTCGGACAGTGCAGGCCAATGTAGGACAGTGCATTATAGGCGGAAGGTAATCACTGTCACAAACTGTCCTTGATTGTATAGGGTGATAATTGTAATTCACTGTTGTTTGGCAGTAGTTTCACAGTAAATAGCAGTGTAAGGCAGTAAAAAAATGACTGTGTCTGGTATAGACAGTAATTTTTTTGGTTCATAGTGGTTCGGCTCATTTTAGCTTACCTGGACCAAAGGTCCATGTGAGCTTTTCTCATCACTTGGCATCCGTCGTCGTCGTCCGTCTGTCTTCTCCTCTGAAACCACTGATGGGATTTAGCTCTAACTTGGTCACAAGCATCCTTAGAGTGTTGGCTTTAAAAATTGTCAATTATAACTAAGGTCATAAAAACATGGCTAAAGACAGAACATGAGGTAAGACCACCTTTCGAGCATTATAACTCATAAACTACTAGTATACCATGTTCAAAATCAAATGCACAACAAAAGTCCTCTTTGAGTTGAACTTGTCAGACGGTCCCTTTAAGGTGTTATCTCTCTTGAAAGGTCAAAAATAGCGATTTCTGAAGTTTTCTGCCTATAACTTGAGAACGATTGTAGATCGAGAAAAACTTTGCAATGATGAAATGTTCAGCTCATTAAGCTCTACAAAGTAGCGATTTTTTTCTTATACGACTTCTAGGGGGGTGGTAAAGGGGGGTCCCATGCACGGGTGAACGGAAAATAAAATGGTCATTTCACGATGAACGAATGTAAGAAATTGGACAGCACGTTGCAATTTTGACAGTTTGCACGAAACACGGCTTATATAGGACACTCATGAACGGAAACAAGGGAAATAAAAACTCCAAACACGATGCACGAAAATAAGCCTTTACCACCCACTTCTAGCTTATATGCTATCTTCTCGGGGGGGGGGGGGGGTTGCACTCCCTATATAGAAGGTGATAGGACGTGCCGCCGGAATAGGTAGCGCTTTTCAGCTTTTCATATGTCTATTTCTTATCATAATGGTGGAAACTTTGTGCGAAAATGAAATTTGGAAGAAAAAAGTTTTGTTCCGTTCCGTTCCGCAAAGTACCATTAGCCCCCGGGTAATGGTATTTAACGGAACGAAACGGAACAAGATTTTTTTTTCGATTTTCGTCATTAGTAGCATATCAGAGTCTCTATCATCTATTTCTAAGATAACCCAATACTATACCTAGATCTAAACGCACTCCTTTTAGTTCTAGCCTGAATAGGTTCATCTTCTCAGAAGGTAGGTATAATAAATAATTGCGGACGACTTGTTGTATTTTCTTTACATTTCAAGTGTTTCATATGTCTTTTTCTTATCACGATGGTGGAAACCTTGTGCGAAAATGATATTTGGAAGAAAAATTTTTTGTTCCGTTCCGTTCCGCAAAGTACCATTAGCCCCCGGGTAATGGTATTTAACGGAACGAAACGGAACAAGATTTTTTTTTCGATTTTCGTCATTAGTAGCATATCAGAGTCTCTATCATCTATTTCTAAGATAACCCAATACTATACCTAGATCTAAACGCACTCCTTTTAGTTCTAGCCTGAATAGGTTCATCTTCTCAGAAGGTAGGTATAATAAATAATTGCGGACGACTTGTTGTATTTTCTTTACATTTCAAGTGTTTCATATGTCTATTTCTTATCACGATGGTGGAAACTTTGTGCGAAAATGAAATTTGGAAGAAAAAATTTTTGTTCCGTTCCGTTCCGCAAAGTACCATTAGCCCCCGGGTAATGGTATTTAACGGAACGAAACGGAACAAGATTTTTTTTTCGATTTTCGTCATTAGTAGCATATCAGAGTCTCTATCATCTATTTCTAAGATAACCCAATACTATACCTAGATCTAAACGCACTCCTTTTAGTTCTAGCCTGAATAGGTTCATCTTCTCAGAAGGTAGGTATAATAAATAATTGCGGACAACTTGTTGTATTTTCTTTACATTTCAAGTGTTTCATATGTCTATTTCTTATCACGATGGTGGAAACTTTGTGCGAAAACGAAATTTGGAAGAAAAAAATTTTGTTCCGTTCCGTTCCGCAAAGTACCATTAGCCCCCGGGTAATGGTATTTAACGGAACGAAACGGAACAAGATTTTTTTTTCGATTTTCGTCATTAGTAGCATATCAGAGTCTCTATCATCTATTTCTAAGATAACCCAATACTATACCTAGATCTAAACGCACTCCTTTTAGTTCTAGCCTGAATAGGTTCATCTTCTCAGAAGGTAGGTATAATAAATAATTGCGGACGACTTGTTGTATTTTCTTTACATTTCAAGTGTTTCATATGTCTATTTCTTATCACGATGGTGGAAACCTTGTGCGAAAATGAAATTTGGAAGAAAAAATTTTTGTTCCGTTCCGTTCCGCAAAGTACCATTAGCCCCCGGGTAATGGTATTTAACGGAACGAAACGGAACAAGATTTTTTTTTCGATTTTCGTCATTAGTAGCATATCAGAGTCTCTATCATCTATTTCTAAGATAACCCAATACTATACCTAGATCTAAACGCACTCCTTTTAGTTCTAGCCTGAATAGGTTCATCTTCTCAGAAGGTAGGTATAATAAATAATTGCGGACGACTTGTTGTATTTTCTTTACATTTCAAGTGTTTCATATGTCTATTTCTTATCACGATGGTGGAAACTTTGTGCGAAAATGAAATTTGGAAGAAAAAAGTTTTGTTCCGTTCCGTTCCGCAAAGTACCATTAGCCCCCGGGTAATGGTATTTAACGGAACGAAACGGAACAAGATTTTTTTTTCGATTTTCGTCATTAGTAGCATATCAGAGTCTCTATCATCTATTTCTAAGATAACCCAATACTATACCTAGATCTAAACGCACTCCTTTTAGTTCTAGCCTGAATAGGTTCATCTTCTCAGAAGGTAGGTATAATAAATAATTGCGGACGACTTGTTGTATTTTCTTTACATTTCAAGTGTTTCATATGTCTATTTCTTATCACGATGGTGGAAACCTTGTGCGAAAATGATATTTGGAAGAAAAATTTTTTGTTCCGTTCCGTTCCGCAAAGTACCATTAGCCCCCGGGTAATGGTATTTAACGGAACGAAACGGAACAAGATTTTTTTTTCGATTTTCGTCATTAGTAGCATATCAGAGTCTCTATCATCTATTTCTAAGATAACCCAATACTATACCTAGATCTAAACGCACTCCTTTTAGTTCTAGCCTGAATAGGTTCATCTTCTCAGAAGGTAGGTATAATAAATAATTGCGGACGACTTGTTGTATTTTCTTTACATTTCAAGTGTTTCATATGTCTATTTCTTATCACGATGGTGGAAACTTTGTGCGAAAATGAAATTTGGAAGAAAAAATTTTTGTTCCGTTCCGTTCCGCAAAGTACCATTAGCCCCCGGGTAATGGTATTTAACGGAACGAAACGGAACAAGATTTTTTTTTCGATTTTCGTCATTAGTAGCATATCAGAGTCTCTATCATCTATTTCTAAGATAACCCAATACTATACCTAGATCTAAACGCACTCCTTTTAGTTCTAGCCTGAATAGGTTCATCTTCTCAGAAGGTAGGTATAATAAATAATTGCGGACAACTTGTTGTATTTTCTTTACATTTCAAGTGTTTCATATTTCTATTTCTTATCACGATGGTGGAAACCTTGTGCGAAAATGAAATTTGGAAGAAAAAAATTTTGTTCCGTTCCGTTCCGCAAAGTACCATTAGCCCCCGGGTAATGGTATTTAACGGAACGAAACGGAACAAGATTTTTTTTTCGATTTTCGTCATTAGTAGCATATCAGAGTCTCTATCATCTATTTCTAAGATAACCCAATACTATACCTTGATCTAAACGCACTCCTTTTAGTTCTAGCCTGAATAGGTTCATCTTCTCAGAAGGTAGGTATAATAAATAATTGCGGACGACTTGTTGTATTTTCTTTACATTTCAAGTGTTTCATATGTCTATTTCTTATCACGATGGTGGAAACCTTGTGCGAAAATGAAATTTGGAAGAAAAAAATTTTGTTCCGTTCCGTTCCGCAAAGTACCATTAGCCCCCGGGTAATGGTATTTAACGGAACGAAACGGAACAAGATTTTTTTTTCGATTTTCGTCATTAGTAGCATATCAGAGTCTCTATCATCTATTTCTAAGATAACCCAATACTATACCTAGATCTAAACGCACTCCTTTTAGTTCTAGCCTGAATAGGTTCATCTTCTCAGAAGGTAGGTATAATAAATAATTGCGGACGACTTGTTGTATTTTCTTTACATTTCAAGTGTTTCATATGTCTATTTCTTATCACGATGGTGGAAACTTTGTGCGAAAATGAAATTTGGAAGAAAAAAGTTTTGTTCCGTTCCGTTCCGCAAAGTACCATTAGCCCCCGGGTAATGGTATTTAACGGAACGAAACGGAACAAGATTTTTTTTTCGATTTTCGTCATTAGTAGCATATCAGAGTCTCTATCATCTATTTCTAAGATAACCCAATACTATACCTAGATCTAAACGCACTCCTTTTAGTTCTAGCCTGAATAGGTTCATCTTCTCAGAAGGTAGGTATAATAAATAATTGCGGACAACTTGTTGTATTTTCTTTACATTTCAAGTGTTTCATATGTCTATTTCTTATCACGATGGTGAAAACCTTGTGCGAAAATGAAATTTGGAAGAAAAAAATTTTGTTCCGTTCCGTTCCGCAAAGTACCATTAGCCCCCGGGTAATGGTATTTAACGGAACGAAACGGAACAAGATTTTTTTTTCGATTTTCGTCATTAGTAGCATATCAGAGTCTCTATCATCTATTTCTAAGATAACCCAATACTATACCTAGATCTAAACGCACTCCTTTTAGTTCTAGCCTGAATAGGTTCATCTTCTCAGAAGGTAGGTATAATAAATAATTGCGGACAACTTGTTGTATTTTCTTTACATTTCAAGTGTTTCATATGTCTATTTCTTATCACGATGGTGGAAACTTTGTGCGAAAATGAAATTTGGAAGAAAAAATTTTTGTTCCGTTCCGTTCCGCAAAGTACCATTAGCCCCCGGGTAATGGTATTTAACGGAACGAAACGGAACAAGATTTTTTTTTCGATTTTCGTCATTAGTAGCATATCAGAGTCTCTATCATCTATTTCTAAGATAACCCAATACTATACCTAGATCTAAACGCACTCCTTTTAGTTCTAGCCTGAATAGGTTCATCTTCTCAGAAGGTAGGTATAATAAATAATTGCGGACAACTTGTTGTATTTTCTTTACATTTCAAGTGTTTCATATGTCTATTTCTTATCACGATGGTGGAAACTTTGTGCGAAAATGAAATTTGGAAGAAAAAATTTTTGTTCCGTTCCGTTCCGCAAAGTACCATTAGCCCCCGGGTAATGGTATTTAATGGAACGAAACGGAACAAGATTTTTTTTTTCGATTTTCGTCATTAGTAGCATATCAGAGTCTCTATCATCTATTTCTAAGATAACCCAATACTATACCTAGATCTAAACGCACTCCTTTTAGTTCTAGCCTGAATAGGTTCATCTTCTCAGAAGGTAGGTATAATAAATAATTGCGGACAACTTGTTGTATTTTCTTTACATTTCAAGTGTTTCATATGTCTATTTCTTATCACGATGGTGGAAACTTTGTGCGAAAATGAAATTTGGAAGAAAAATTTTTTGTTCCGTTCCGTTCCGCAAAGTACCATTAGCCCCCGGGTAATGGTATTTAACGGAACGAAACGGAACAAGATTGTATTCTCAAATTTATCTTCATGTACATATGTCTTATTTAAGTTAAAAATGGCTGAGAGACAGCAATGACTTTCATTATGCGTTGACAACTTACTAGTTTACTAATTATTTAAGGCCATGTTAAAATATAGCTTTAAATATCTGAACAGACTATTAAAGTAGGGATGATTTATAAAACTTTTAATTTATGATACAAAAATGTGAAATTCATACACAAGGACTAGTTTAGAAGCAAGTCCTTGTCATAGTTAAAAAAAATATATTAATAAAAATTTTCCCCTTATGGATCCCCATGTCTTGTTCCGTTCCGTTCCGTTTCGTTCCGTTCCGTTCCGCAAAGTACCAATAGCCAAAAAAAATGTGATTCCTAAATAAAAGTGTGGGCTGTTTTTTGAATTTTTAGCATTTTGCTTTTTTTGCCCCTTAAAAGACAAATATATTGAACGAGATTGCTAACCATTATAAGTGAACATCAATGTTATATTATGGCATCCTGAACATTGATGCCAAAAAGTTGGGTCTTACATATTTTTAAATTAAAATAAAATACATGTCCAGGTTTTTTCAAGAGGCGTCCAGGTTTTTGCAAGAGAGGTCCAGGTTTTTTCATACTTTAGATAGACAAGTTGTGCGTGTAGTTTACCTCTTAAATCATATTTTAAAAGACATTGTATGTTGTTAAAAAATAAGAATACGGTACTATCATATCAAGGGTTTTGGACAAGAATACGTCAGTTAAAGTCAAGAATTCAACCTTATATAGCCTATATAAACAGGCAGGCACATATAATTGACCCCTACAGCCAGAACCCATTAATCTATTGTCTAAGCATAACTGCTAACTGTTATAAATTGAAAATAGCCTCCTTGAATAATTGGCTGGAAAAATGTTTGTGTTGCGACAAGCAGAAACTGCTTACAGATCCTTGGCTACCTTCTTTTAACTTGACTAATTTGTAGTTGTTTCTTGGATGTGTTTGTTTGTATCATAGAATCGTCTTCTTTCATGTCTGCTGTTTTATCCAGGATAATATAAGACTCGAATGCCCTTTCAGTAAGTCTTAAATTTTACACATATGTATTTATTGTATATATTATAGTTTCAACAAAAAACTTCATAAGAGTATGCTTCCGTGCGAGACCCGGAAGGCGAATAGGTTAGCAGCAGCGCTAAGCTTGTCGGTAAAAGTCAACTAAAGAGCGCTCAGAAACCTGTCATCTCTCCAGGCCGCTTAGCTCACAAAGCGACTGTTATATGTGCCACAGGTGGTTGAATGGGGCAGCCCTGTCATAATAAATGCCGGTTCATTAGGCTATACTTATGCGGAAACTTGACCGTAAACCATATTGGACAAACGTGCGTGGAGAGTTCCAAGGTTCATGCACGTAAAATATCCCATTGTGCACCGCCACAGGCTAAATTTTCCGCACCTACCCACCTCTTCCCTTTTCCAGTGATCTTCAAAATTTACAGATCCATTGTTTCCCACTCCAACCCCGCTTCTCTCTATCAGTGAGTTTAGGTTCAAACAGGATTCAGAATTGTATTTTCGACAGATAAAGGATGGGTAAGAGTTGGTTATATCCCACACAGGTAGATGTTCCATCTAGTATGACCTCTTTTCGGGTAAGGGTTCTTCATTGTCAGTCACCATATGGAAGGGTTCCAAATTGTGCGAAACTTTTGAGGAAGGATTTCGTCCCTTTTTCTGGATGCATTGGCCTATGGTGTTTTAAGGGTACATTGGCCTATCTTGTGAGTTGGTTCGTTTTACCTCTGGTTTGTGGTCGTGCATGGGTCCTTCGAATGACATACATGGGTCTGTGTCCTGGGTGGGTCTACAGAATTCATTTTGGTGTTTCAATTAGCTCTTGTCCTGCTGATTATGACTGAAATAGTGTCGACTGGACATAAAACAAACATAAGAGTATGAGATTCAAATGCTATTTAAGTTTCCGTATCTTTACATGCATATTTATACGTTAAGGGGTTCCAATATCTCATATTCCCTAATGTTTTTATCAAATAGCCCGTATCCAAAACAGAGGTTATTTTCTTATCCCATATCCCTGTAAATAGAATAGATTTAAATATTCTATATCCCAGTTTGTTTTGCCTAAAATATCCCGTATCCCAGGAATAAATATGTAAATATCCCATATTCTAAAACACCCTTAAACTCTTGAAATAACAGAATGCACCAGCGGAATATGCTCTTTTTGTATTTATTTGTTTCTGACATACATGTAGATTTTTATAGTTTCAAAGACTTGAAAAGGCACAAAAACTTACCTTTCAAAATTGTGCCCACCGTAACAATCGCTCTTTTTGAAACCGGTAATTTATTAAAGCACAATCAAGAAAGTCACAAATGTACAAATGTACCATAAAACTAATTTTGTCAAAATACTAATTTAGTCTTCAAAGATAATGCATTTGGGCAGCCTACTTATGCTTTAAAGTTAGTAACAAACTTGATTTTTTGCATGTAATGTGTTAAAATGTATGTTAATTGAGTAGGAGGGATATTAGTTTCCATTTAAGTCGTATAGTTTCCACAAAATCTAGTGCCTCTCTTTAGTCAAAATTTTCAAAAAACCAGGACACCTCTCGAAAAAAACGGACAAGTTGTTGTGCCTCTCGAAAAAACCTGATCAATTTTAATAAATTATCAACTGATGCTTCTTTACGGACTTTTATGGAAGAAAAGTAATAATTCGAACATTTTGAATACTTTTATTCCTCTTTTTTGTTTTGTTTCACTTACAATTGAGAATTTAAGCATTTTTTTGTAAACGGACAGGCGAAAAAACCTGGACCTCTCTCGAAAAAACTGGACAATGCCTCTCGAAAAAACAATCCTGTCGCCAGACACGGGACCTACCGTGACTAGGGATATTTGCATGTCCCAATGATACTCCTGTCAGGGTTTTGTTTTGACTTGTGATATTTGCATGTCCCAATGATATTCCTGTCAGTGTTTTGCGAAATTTTAATGTCTTAATGATACTCCTGTCAGTGTTTTTTTTTTAAACTTGCGATATTTGAATGTCCCAATGTTTCTCCTGTCAGTGTTTTGCGATATTTGAATGTCCCAATGATTCTCCTGTCAATGTTTTGCGATATTTGAATGTTCCAATGATTCTCCTGTCAGTGTTTTGCGATAAGTGTTTTGCGATATTTGAATGTCCCAATGATACTCCTGTCAGTGTTTTATGATATTTGAATGTCCCAATGTTTCTCCTGTCAGTGTTTTGCGATATTTGAATGTCCCAATGATTCTCCTGTCAATGTTTTGCGATATTTGAATGTTCCAATGATTTTCCTGTCAGTGTTTTGCGATAAGTGTTTTGCGATATTTGAATGTTCCAATGATACTCCTGTCAGTGTTTTGCGATAAGTGTTTTGCGATATTTGAATGCCCCAATGGTACTCCTGTCAGTGTTTTGCGATATTTGAATGTCCCAATGATTCTCCTGTCAATGTTTTGCGATATTTGAATGTTCCAATGATTCTCCTGTCAGTGTTTTGCGATAAGTGTTTTGCGATATTTGAATGTCCCAATGATACTCCTGTCAGTGTTTTATGATATTTGAATGTCCCAATGTTTCTCCTGTCAGTGTTTTGCGATATTTGAATGTCCCAATGATTCTCCTGTCAATGTTTTGCGATATTTGAATGTTCCAATGATTCTTCTGTCAGTGTTTTGCGATAAGTGTTTTGCGATATTTGAATGTTCCAATGATACTCCTGTCAGTGTTTTGCGATAAGTGTTTTGCGATATTTGAATGTCCCAATGGTACTCCTGTCAGTGTTTTGCGATATTTGAATGTCCCAATGGTTCTCCTGTCAGTGTTTTGCGATATTTGAATGTCCCAATGATACTCCTGTCAGTGTTTTGCGATATTTGAATGTCCCAATGATACTCCTGTCAGTGTTTTATGATATTTGAATGTCCCAATGATACTCCTGTCAGTGTTTTGCGATATTTGAATGTTCCAATGATACTCCTGTCAGTGTTTTGCGATAAGTGTTTTGCGATATTTGAATGTCCCAATGATACTCCTGTCAGTGTTTTGCGATATTTGAATGTCCCAATGGTACTCCTGTCAGTGTTTTATGATATTTGAATGTCCCAATGATTCTCCTGTCAGTGTTTTTTGGACTTGCGATGTTTGAATGCCCCAATGGTGCGTCTTTCGGTGTTTCCCACATAAAATTATCGTAAATGCAGGAACAACAAAAATCTGCTCTTTTATTTGATCGAAAAGAAATAAATGTTGCAATGTTTCTACCTTGTTATCCCCATTTACAAATACTGTGCGTAAAATATTTCCATTTCACATGAATTTCCCCATTAATAAGGCCTGATCAAAGTTTCCCATAAATGCAAATTGCTTTCATGTTTTAATGATTTCTGTTGTCCCAAAAGATTTTCCTTTAAGTAAAGCGAAGACAATATACGAAAAAGACATATAATTGCAACATGTATCCTCGATTTAAAAGCAACCTTATAATACGTTTGGGAAAAAGCATTTTAAAACCGATACCGAATGATCAGCCTTGTAGTCATTTGTTTCATGGCAAAAGAGTTTTGCATTAGAAAGTGCAAACAATGTACTTTTAGTTACATAACAGATTTCTTTTTTCTTTTTTTTTTCTTTTTGACTTGAGATACCCCGGTCTCAATCGTAAATTTAGAAGCAGTTTGCATTCATCCTGAGCAGGGAAGAAACTTTTTGATCTTATCTAGATAAAACTTAAGTTATATGTTTATTTCCCCAAGTATCTAATATTTCAAAGTCTTAATTTTGTTTGTCAGAAAACAAGTCTTTCCATAGAAAAGCAATGACTGCTTTAGAGCATAATTATGTATTCCAAATGCGTGGTGTCATTTTCTATTTGGTGATACTGATAAATGAAGTTGTTAGGGATTCTTCTTTGCAAATCAAATAAGGAGATAATGTTACATAACGCATTGCAATGAAACATATTCTAATAAATTCTACAATGAATTGTATGAATTATTGAAGCCCTTAAAATCTATCATGACATCGTCTTTTGTAGTTTCATTTCTCTTTCTTTAACCCAATAAATCATGGTAATCAAAACTAGTTAAGGAAAGAAAGAAAGATCTTGGTTTCCATAATCTCGACAGCTGAATGGATAATTGAAAAAAAAGTACGCTACTTTAGGTTGGTTGTGACCTGATAAGGTTCGAGTTTTTCGTGTGCACCAACGACTGGAGTGCGCACATACCGCCGCATGCATTCGTTCAAATGCCAATTTCTAGACAAGAAAAGCATTAATGTCATTCCCTTTCATGAGTTTTTTTTTATAATATTCTATAAAATCAACCATTCACTTCCTTCGTTCTGATCAAATCACAGAAAACGTGACTTTTTCTCTCATTTCTATGGTTTTTTGAAGTACTTTATTTACGCCCAAGTCTATACTTTACTTCATTATCGGTTACAACAGATACCGTACAATTCACTCTCAATGAAACTTATTTATCATTGTGATCAATGAACGGATAGCTTGGAAGCCGTCTCCGGACTTTTGTTTGATAGACAATTCGCTAAGATTTCTTTATTTATCCAGTCAGTTTTCAGAGTAGTTCTGGATTTGATCATGACCACTATCACGTTTATAGAAAAGACTTGTAAGGCATCAAATGGTATTATTATAAGATTTTATTCAGTCCCAGTTACTCGTTTTACTGGGGGTCATTGAAGATGTACATGATGTACATGAAAGACTGCACGGTTGGCATATATCAAGATAACCGTTGGTCTGGCTTAACCAGGTGGACCAGTTTTAGAATTCAAATCTAACAACCAGCTTTGACTAGATATTTGAGGCTAGTATATACTAACATTACTGAAAGTCAAACTGTGGTCTTACAGTTGTTTTCTAGATTGGGCTCTCCATATTTTATATGACATTGGTTAGTACATCCAGATAACCATTTGTCGGGTTGACCATTTTAAATTCAAGACCTTTTACTCTTTTCAGTCAAATAAGGATGAAAATTACAATATATATATTACTTATTTTTTGTTTTTGTAAAAATGTTATTGGTATCATAACTTGTCCTTTTTGGTTTTGTTCGATTATTTTTTGGTGTCACCCTTGAGCATGTAAGAACAGCTATTAAAGTCAATAGAACCTAAGAAAAAGTCTCTCAAAGCATGATGCAATTTAACTCATAATTTATCTTTTTTCCAATAGAGTATTTCGTTACAGCTGAATCTTTTCAATGAATAAAATCCACAATTAATTACAGTAAATCGAATTCCTGTGCATGTCACGTAGAAATACTTTTCTACAAAACAAGAATCGTCGAAATGAATTCCGATTAAATCCTTCCCTTCACTTATACTGTTCCTATTCCCAAAAGCGGTAGGATCAAATTGGAATTTAGAAAAAAAAACTGGGAGGTTTTATACAAACATTTCAGTGAGGCTTTCATTTATTTTTTAAATCCCTAAAACATTTTTAAGGTCTTATTATAACAGCATTTTATAACTCACAGACAGAAATAATATATTTTTTCAAAAGACAAGACAATTTTGCAAATCATCATTCTTCTAAGGCTTAGTAATGGAAAAAGATTTGCTTTTTTGACATGCTGTTTGATGCTTTTGGTTTTTTCCAATGCGCTCTTCATATTCTTGGGTTTTGTCATTCGAATTTTTACCCCGAGAATCTCTGATGATAGACGGAATGAGCGTCAGACACATATGTAATTCTTCGTCTTCGAACATTGCTGTTATTCTGTTAATCCTCTTTTTAACGTTATTTGGCTTTCTCTATTTGATTACTAGTATTGTAGATGTGGTATTACATAGCTATTCTTAACATATTCAATTAACACTCATCTTATTTCTGTTCTCTATGGACAAATATAGGCAATAAAATACGTGTAAGCTGAATTTCCACTGATTGTTGAAATTAAAAAAAATAATCAAAGACATTTAGCGCTATATTGAGGGTATCTAAACATAAACTATCTTTTCTCATATTTTTAATCAAACGATTGCCAAGAGGAAAGCTTAAGTAATCCTTATGTTCTCAAAAGCTATCTATGAACATGGGATAGTTTCCTCCTATAAAATGAAATTGTTTTTATTGAAACTAGTTTGGGCTTGCATTGAAGAAAAGAAGCAACGTGGCATTCGAATGTCATAAGTCGAAGGACAAAGACTTAACTACCAACACAAAGAGAACACTACAAAGGAACAGACAACATGTTGAAAATACAATACAACTGAATAGCAATCAACAACGATCACTGAATTGTTGGTTGTTTTTTTCGTTCTGACTGGTCTTGTACACTAACAACAAAACCAATGCATGCAAATGGTATCCTCTACACGATCCTATGTGGCATAGTAATTGTTTACATTTTGAAAGCCATTTATACCATCAAACTTCCACACCAATTCCTCTTTTAACTGTTTTGTTCCTTGGATAGTTTATCAAAACATTTTGTTTCTTTTATATTTCTATTTACATTTTTGTGTTATATATATTTATATTGTTATTTATGGAAAAAGAAAAGCAGAACCTTCGTCGTTAGACAAAATTATAGAACAGGATTGATCTACCACCGAAAAACTGCTCGGATGCTGTTTTAAAGCTATTTTTTAGAAGCAGAGAGGATCCAACGGGACATTCGAATGGAAAGTCCTTAAGCACAAGAACACAACCAGTTAACACAAACGAGAAAAGCATGAAGAAACAATCCACATAAAACACCCACAAAACAACTGAAAAGCAATCAATAACGCGCGCTCAAGCCGTGACGAGATCAGGTGCTCCGGAAGGGAAGCACTTCCTGCTTTTTTATATAAGGGTAGTGTGTATTTGTTGTGTAGCGTATTGAAAAGTTGTTTATATGTTGTTGCCGCGAATTCAAGCTGTCCCTTTCACTTTGAGAATAAGATAGAAAACCTTAAGGATCTTGGACTGGTCTATAATCATTATGTATTTTTTCACCAGAAATACCGGTATCACCGATTGTTTATTTCCTGTCAGCCTAATCAACGGTAATTGACGTCACACGGATCAACGTAAGACAGTTCGGCGTTTAACTAATGACCGAGGCAGAGAAGAGCCTTCCTAAGTAAGTCTACCATTGATTGAATTAATCATAAGTCAGTTCTTACATCTGAAAGATGTCAGGTAGGTGGCGCTGTTAACTTACGTATTGATTTGTAACAGCTTGTGAAGTTGTATGCTCAGATAACTAGTTAATTTTAACAAATTACAAAATGAAAAATTTAGTTAACATTTCGTTGCTTGTATTAGATGTTATTTTACATAATTAATTATTAGAGAATCTCAATTTTTGGATAGTTTTTCCTCATTGAAAAGGTAAGGTTTATTTCTTTAGTCTTTATACACTGTATTAATACCAGATTAACTTTACAGCTAGTTTCCTATACATTTGATATGTTTTATGATTCAATATATTGTCATGCTATATAATTGATTTTTTCGCGTGATAACAGCTGCAGTATTTATTATTAAACTTGATATCAAAATTATACATCAAATCTTTCACCACCAAATTAAATAACATGCACCTTTTTTTTTGTGTTATTCTTGTACCAGAGCGATGCAATAAGATTGGCAGTGTAGGTGTTTCCATCTATAAATGGCAAATTCGGACCTACAGCTAAAAAATTTTAGCATTTAATTTTCCTATTCGTCAATTTTTAAAATGTTCAAACCAAACACATCAGAATATGATAGTATTAAGTGGTGTGGTGTTTTTTTTACATTCCTACAGACAAACGCATATAGATTTATACCATCGTTCGAATGATGAAAATTACTTTTTTTTAAATTGTCGGAAACATAACAAATAAGAAGCTTATATCAAATTAAAGCGTAGATTCTGTAGAATATTTTTTTGATAAGTCTTTTCAATATCATTTTACACAGAAAAACAGGGGCGTTTTGAGAAAATTGACATGCTGTAGACGCGTAACAAAATCAACCAAACATTTTGGTATTTCTGGATGTAACTTTATTACTGAATTTTCAATTTACAACTGGCCACAACTGTTTTTGCCAAATCCAACTTTTTGAACATTTGTTTATAGGAAGTTGAAAAATATTTAACTTTAAAGAATTTGTACGAATGGCTGAGT
This sequence comes from Arcuatula senhousia, assembly GCA_963971305.1. Classification (NCBI taxonomy): domain Eukaryota; kingdom Metazoa; phylum Mollusca; class Bivalvia; order Mytilida; family Mytilidae; genus Arcuatula; species Arcuatula senhousia. Next base: position 57,866,374 of record OZ020304.1, read on the forward strand.
GAGTGCGTTTGTGTTTTACGCCCTTGCAACAATTAATAGGTTATTTGAAAGCGATGAACATCAAAATGATGATAAAATGAACATGAAATGATGATGATGTGAATTTATTGGGTTGGGATGAGAAACAAAGGAAACAGGAAATTTTGAACAACCACAGGAAAAATCGGAGAAGTGGGTAGGGGCATTAAAATTTAGCCTAAGTGGTGCACTACTTGGCGGTCCACATAGGGATCTTTTACGTGTATGAAGCGTGGTCCTCTTCACACTCGTTGGTCAACTATGGTTTGCGGTCAGGCTTTCCGCATTATAGTCTGACAAACCCGGTATTTATTATGACAGGGCTGCCCCATTCAACCACCTGGGGCACACATCCCAGTCGCTTTATGGGCTAAGCGGTCTGACCCATGTCAGGTTTATGAGCGCTCTCGAGTGAACATTTACCGACAAGCTTACGCTACTGCGTGCATATTCGATGATGATCATATAAGAAAGTTATGTCCTTTATCCAAGCTGGGGTTGAGTTTGGGTTACATTGCCGTATAGCGGTCGTAATAGGTAGACTTCTCAATTTCCAACAGATATATATTCACTTAAAACTTTTTCGATTTCAGAATAAACAAAGCAAAAATAATTACCTCGTTCATAATTCTGTCGAAAATAAAGATATACATACCTAGCATAAACATACAAATAGTGGCTTCTCTTGTGAATACGTATATCATGTTTGTTAAAGTAAATGTTTGTAACAAGGAATTTCATGCAATTCCTTAAGGGCTTAGTTAAAAACATGGAGTTGCTACTTGTTACCAGTAATTATTCAAAATTACTAAAACTTATAGATAACTTTACAAATATTTTTGAAAACAAAATCCAAAATGTAAAAAAAAGAAGTTAATATAAGGAAGTTTCTAAAGGGCTTTATTAGCGGAGAATTTAAGTGACAGTTATAAATGATAATCGTACTCAGGAACAAACATTTAATTTAGACAGTGAAGTGTCATAAAATAAATATACGGGATGATTTTGCTGTAAAATTTCTAGAAAATTTATATAATTTTAAAAGCATGAAAAAATCATACACAAAATAAGCACACACAAAAAAAACACACTCACAAAAACTTTAAAAAACTGACTCTGAATTTATCAAAAACAAATTGTTGCTCAGTCTTGGACAAATAAAATACTGATGGGTGGTACGTTCAAAGAATGTTCAATTTATAGTAATGGTGTCAAACCCATTCCCATTCAGATCTACAAAAAACTTAATAGGGTCAAAGTTGTAGGACCAAACCCTTTAAGACTTATTCCCCTTAGAACATCTCCACCGCCCTACCCCATTGTGTTGCAAACTGTAAAAGTTAGATCAAAACTTGTAATTACAATATTGCTTAGTTAGTTAGGGAGCGACCATTTGATTTTTTAGGGGGGGGGTATGGTGAAATTTGAAATAAAAAGGCAGGATAGCAAAAATCCAGAAATAAAAACTTTGAGTAAAAAAAAAAGGCAGGATGGTATTTTTGGCTAAAAAATGTATAGTTGCTTTAAAAAAAAAAATTGCGCGCTCAAGCTTGCAAACAAAATCCAGGCTAGACTTTTTCCGAAAATAAAAAGGCAGGACGAAGAAAATATCCATAGCCCCCCTTAAGCTCTTCAAAACCGCAAATATGACATGGAAGTTTTTGATAACCCCTTGTGGCAGTAATGATCCATTAAGTGTCACAATAGCTGTTTATGTCTTATAGCTGGGAAACTATAGAAAAATAATAAAAAGCTTTTTAATTGCGAAACTGTTCAGCTAATTGAACATTTCACTTTATGCATTAGGTTAATAAATATTGTCAGTTGATCCTTTATTAAACTTATGCCCCTTTTATAATATTAAAAAATACTAATATTATCAGGCAATTAAGTCAGGTGAGCGATTTAGGCTCCTGTTGGCCTCTTGTATAAGGGAGCGACTCTTGTCATAAAAAGGCAAGACGAAATAAATATCCATAGCCCTACCATAAAAATCAAATTGTCGGTCCCTATGAAGGTCAAGTGTCATAAGCTGGTGTTCACGGCTGTCCAAAAAATTTGTTTAAATGTATTACGGTAAGAAATCAGGACTATTGGATGGTTCTTATATAGGTTGTCGTTCTTAAAAGATAGATAGCTTGTACCCATTATACCATTTTTCTTTGCCAACTCGTCTTGCAAATAAGTTGAAACCCCCTGTGTATTTCCCTTGTGTGTTTTTATTTCTCTATTAAGCTTGTGGTTGTCGTATGATAGTATTTGCCACTGCTCATGTGGGCCATATAGGTCCCCGAGAGTAATGACAAGCCTGGTCATCAGACTTTTTAATACACATTTACCAATTTGTATTCTGGTTTCGAATTCAAAAATTGTTTTAAACATCAAAATACTACACATGATCGATATCCTAGGTGCTGGCTTTCATGTTCGAATGTTTGGGTTTTGAGTACTAAATTCTTTCAATGCTTTGGATTTTCGACTTTCCAAAGATTTGATTTAAACAGCGGCTGAGGAAATGTTACTCCTTGAAATACGCATATTTATTATAACCAAATTAACTGTAAATTATATTCGTACCATTATACCACTTACAAACGTATTCAGTGTAAGGGGTGAGCAACGACTTTGGAATGAAGAACAGCAATAAAAGTGCCGTTCTTTTGCTTCACTTGAATTCAACTTTTAATATTTTGAGTTTTAATATTTATAAGCACCACAGCGATCAAGTATGTCGGTTCTGTGTGGTGATACAACTCTAAATCATTCATTGTTTTGACGTGGGGTGTCGGATTTAGAACTGATGTATTTGATTCTTTTACATCAATCGATAAATGTTTCTTTGCTAGTTGTCAGTAACTTCGAGTGTTCTCAAGAGAGTTCCTCCTCGTCTTGTTGTTTTCGTACAGTATTAATTTGTCTTAGGTTCTCTCTGGTTGAATTGAACTTTTGTCGATTGAGTTTTACAGTGTGTTTTATATGTATGCTTTGTGCAAGCTTATCAACAAGGGGAAGGTTGGATCCAAAAAACTAGTTTAACCCCGCCACATTTTATATGTGCCTGTCCTAAGACAGGAAACTTTGCCAAAGCCTTTGTTTGTCCTTGTCATTCTGTGTTAACTGTTTTATGTCAAGAATTGGGTTTTTCGTTGATGATTTAGGGATTGGTTTTGAAACTTTTGTATTGTATTATAAGTCTTGGGTCAATGCAAGACGGTAAGCAGTGACCTCTGGTCATGTTGAAGACTGCTTGTTGTTTTCCGTTGTGATTTTTTGAATTGCTGTTTGTTTATGTTTGTTGTGTCGCGTACACTTATTCCACATCTCAATATCGTCTATTTGTTTCATGCCTATTGCTTCCATATCGTTTCAATAAGTTGTGTTATTGTCACCATTTGTCTTTCTTAGCATTATTGGTACTCTATAACCTCGCGTGTTCATGAATCCAACATGTTAGTATCAGATCTATGATCAGTTCTATGTTCTTAATTGAATTTTGAAGACACAACTTTGAGAAGGACAACGAAAATTGTCTTCGTAATCAAGTTTAGGATTCAGCGTAGTTATATAAATTTCGGTTGTAATCGTCAATTCAGGCTAATCAAATAACGAAAAGGAGACTTTTGGAGAATCAGACCAAACAAAACCCGACTATATAGATAGCTGAAAATTCAAGGTTTAAAGAAGAAGTTTCTTTTTACTGAAGGGAAAATCAAGAGATTGAAAAAAAGACAATCCTTATTGTTATAGATGCAAAACAATGTACAAAGTGCACAGTTGGAATAATATTGATAGAAGACACCTTGCTTATGTTCAATAACATATCATAATAAAGTTACTCTGCAACACTTGTGATCCTTCAGTCGTCACAAAACTGTAATTACAAAACGGAAATTAGATAGAAACACGTTTTGGTAAATAATCTTGGAATAAAAGTGTCCGTTTAATCGTGTTAAGCTGGTTTGAATTTCTTTGGTAATTATATTTGCTGGTTTTATTGTTAAAAAATAGCAGAGCAATTTAGTTTTCTCTGGAGGAAGGAACCAAGGGTATGAAGGATTTCTTTTATGTATGAAAACGAAATTGATTATGTATGAAACGAGCTCCGGGATTAAAAGAGTCGTATTCAATTAGTCTGCTTCTGACAAAGCGTCAGAAATTTGCCAAATTTGCCAAAGTATAATCCTCTGGCATTGTTTTTGGTAGGATACGTTAATTGCCTTCTGTTTTGTAGCTATCAAATTTTTTTGCTCATTATGAACACGTCTTCGGGCAGGGATCTACAAACGTCAGTCTGAAAACCCCAGGTGGTCGACACAGAAATAAACAGAACAGTGATAATGAACCCCAAATGGAAAGGCAGAAAACTTAAATAGTCGGTTACATATCCAGAGTTGTGAAAACACAATACGTCCAGACCTGGTATAGGCTTTAAAGAACTAATTTTCCTGCAAAAAGTGATCAGAAACCCTATTATTCCCAAAGTTCTCTTTTTAAGGAGAATCTTTTTTTTTAAGTTTTTAATTGCTCTTGGTTGTTTTCTAATTAGTTTTGTAAAGAAAAAGCTTCTACTTGTTCCCGTCATATTGTATAATTTTATAATCTATCATCAGTTTGGGAAAAAAAGTTTTGTGTTGAAGCCCCTTGGCAAAATTTTGTAATCAACCATTCAAACAAAGTTTTCACTACAGAAAACAACAGGAATATTGATCATTTCAACCCAGCAAAAAAAACTTTGCCAAAGGGTTGCATTTTAATTGAACAATGCAAGAGTCACCAAATAAAGTGTAGAATAGGGAAACTTATAGCCAAATTACATTGAAATTATTCACTATATATCTACTTAACTTTCTACTTTTTTCTGATGAATAAAGAGATATATAGATATGGGAACTAAAAAGGTTTGAATTGACACTGATCCCTTTCACACGATGTTGCATATAGATGAAATCTTTCAATAACAAATAAAGGATAAAAAACATGCAAATTTTAACATAACTTATACGACTTATACAGTAGTTTAAAAGAAATAAGCTAACATGATGAATAATCAATAGGTTCGTGAAATAATCCCAACGCACAAATGTATTTTCGATTTTGTAGAGAAGATGCTACATGTATTTTGATTAACATTCTAATTTGACTTATTTTGTATTACAGAAAAGGCGCATGGATCAGCACTACACCCAACAAGATGTAATATTCTGTGTTTCCCTAGTGATAGTTTTAGTGTTTATTGTTGTCATGGTAACAATTTTAAGTATCGTAGCGTCGAGATGGCGTAACGTACGTGACGATATGGACCATTTGACGGAAAATGCCGAGATCGCAACAGACATGTCAGTTTGGTCCGTACAAGGAAGCTATAGAACATTGGTGGAATGAATAGGAAGATATTTTCACTGGACTATTTTCAGCCATCGTCATACGAGAAACCAACTTTCAAGAACTTCAATCTTTGCTAAAAACATTTTCACCAATCCATGTGGGTGGAATATTCGTTCAAAATAGAGAATGAAAAAAAAAAATCTAACAACTCGTTCTACCAAGACGAAAATTTTCAACTCAAAGAGCTACATAAGACCATATCACATAAATTTGCATGATATATCTTTCTCCTGAATAATGTCATTTTTCTGCCCCCCCCCCTTATCATATGCATTTAAACTCTGAATCAAATCATACCTACCAACCCTCCCAGTTAGTATTGATATATATTGTCAATTCAGGAAAATTGAGTGGCATGGAACGACCGTTTCAAGGATATATTCTTGGAAAATGATCATGATAGAAGCACAACATTTTGCTTTACTTTTAATATCCCGTTCAGCTGAAAGTTCTACTTATCTGAAATCCTGAAATTTCTGAATCAAACATTAACTACATGGAACAATTGCAAGGTCTTATTTCATTCATTTTGTCCATACATTGTAAATAATATGCAAATTTGAAATTCTGATAATCTTCACAATTTTATCATAAAATCACTTTATGTACATAATTTTTATTTTAGTTTTTGTAATGAGAAGATTAATGATGCCAAGCTTGATTTAAGAGTTAACTAAAATAGCAGTATGAACGGCTATATTACAAATATTTTAGTGGGGAAATTATGTTTTCCGCTCATAATTCACCAACGATATCGGTATGTCTAAGTATAAGAATAATTCGGCGGTTGAATTTCATGTGTGTTTTTTTTTTTTAATTGCCGCTTGATTGTGGGATGTGTCTTGTAAACTTATTCCACATCTCATTATTTTCTATATACTTTTAAACAATAGATACTGGTCATATTCTTTGAATTATGGTTATTTGAAAATACTACTAGTACTATCGCCTGTAAATAATCTATATAGTGTTGCAAGGGCGTAAAACACAAACTCACTCACTCACTTACTCACTCAATAAAAATAGTGCCAAAAGATGGACAAAATGTTGTTATCAAATATAAATGTACTTTGTTTTTCGTTTTCTAAGAAATTAATTTAAGAATAAAATCTGTTTACAAATGTTGACTATCATATCAGCCAGTGTTATGTTCAGTTTCTCCAGTTCCTGGTAGGTTATGCCATGATGTATGTTTTTGTGTAGGTTATGTCATGATGTATGTGAAGGTTATGTCATGATGTATGTGAAGATATGTCATGATGTATGTGAAGGTTATGTCATGATGTATGTGAAGGTTATGTCATGATGTATGTGAAGATATGTCATGATGTATGTGTAGGTTATGTCATGATGTATGTGAAGGTAATGTCATGATGTATGTAAAGATATGTCATGATGTATGTGAAGGTTATGTCATGATGTATGTGAAGGTTATGTCATGATGTATGTGAAGATATGTCATGATGTATGTGTAGGTTATGTCATGATGTATGTGTAGGTTATGTCATGATGTATGTGAAGGTAATGTCATGTATGTTTTTTGTGTGTATTGGTGTCTTTTGTGCCAACATGCAGGTTTCGGACTTCCAACATTCTAATTTCCCATTGGTTCTTCTTTTTCTCTTCCTACTCGACCTCCAGATCTAATTCACATTGTCAACATTCGTTTGGTTTTTTTTCTTTACTTTTTTATTCGAATGTTACTTTGATACCAAATGTAAAATCGGTAGACAAAAAATCATCACAACGAAACATATCTTACAACAAACAAAAAACAGACATAACAACTAAACGGCAATTTGCAACTCAAATCGAAACGAGAGTGAACTAAGGTGCTCCGGACGAGAAAGCAGTTCCTGCTTGCTATATAGCACAAAGATCGATTAAGTGTTGGTCGATCCGGGAAAGATGACATTACCAAACTCTCTGTCTAACCAACATAAGAGAAAGAAACCCCATATTTGTCTACAAGACATGATGTTTTCCGTAAAATTTCTTCAGTGATAACGACAACCAAATATTTGTATCTGCGTTTTCCGTTTTTGTGTGTGTGTGTGTGTGTGTGTGTGTGTGTGTGTGTGTGTGTGTGTGTGGTTTTTTTTTTTTTTTTTTTATAAAGCTACGTTTAATCAACTGTGCCAAACGAGGTTTTAATCGTGAATGTGGAATTGAATTACATATACATTGTTTATATATATAATGTAGAGAAGCCAAACAACGTTTTAATGCTATTCAAGTTTGTCTTCCATGTTTTGTCTTTCTCTTGGACATTGAGATTGATCCTCCAAGTCTGGTAATTTTGTTATTACCTTTATTTTAAGTAATGGGGGTTCACTTAGAACTGGGCTGGAATATGCCTACCGTTTGTACATGGGTCAACATTTTAAATCTTGTTCACAACCATTCGATTTTTATTTAATACAATTGAAAAAAAAATGAGATCAGAAAAAAATGTTTAATTACAGCAGAAATGGAAAAAGCCAGCGCCAGCACAACAAGGTTAAGACATTAATCAAAGATTTATTCGTCATGGAAGACAAGTTGGCATGTTCAATAGCATGGTAACACGCAACATTCATTGAAGCTAGAATTGATCGCAAGGTCCATGTAAGGATATACTGTTGCTTATATTAAAACCGAACGGTTTCTTTTGTACAAAAACAGTATTCAACTGAACATGACAGGGCGATTTCGGGTATGTACAAAACATGGTTTACCAATTCATAACAGCCAGGACTGAACAGATAATATTCAGATGTCTTCGTAAACAATATCATAGATATAATATACGACAACATACAACAAGAGATAAAACAGAGAGAGTTCTTTTTTAGTGATTATTTATGGGTAATTTTTCCTAAATGCATGGGGTAGAACTTTTTTTATGGGGGGGGGGGGGGGGTTCAAAATTTTCGAATTTGATATATATTTGGAGGGTCGATTATTTAAAGATTTCGAAAATACAATACTTTTATTGTAAAAATTGAAAAATTATTGTAAATATTGAACATTTATAGGAAAAAAAAACTAGAGAATTCTTTTGTCATATATTTGGTGATGGTATATATTTATTGACCTTTTTAAAGTTGTAAATGATACCTGTTACTATCGTATTATTTAAAGACAGTTGATATACAACTCAACAGAAATATGCATTAATAGTTTTTTTAGGTGTATTTTACAGCCATGTATTTTGGGGGAATACTCTTCACAACAACCGGGTATTTTTTTTTCGGGGAGTATGAAAATTTGTATTTTTATGGGGTTTTGAAAGTTTCTCTGCCGAGCCTATGTACTGTACAAATGATATATGAGAGTAACCTCGCATAGGCTTTTAACACAATTTTCGATTCACCTTGGCCATACAGTGCGGTCAGTTTTATAATGGTAGAGGAAACACCTCCGACCGTTGGCAGGTATCTGATATACATACTCACTGGTTTGTAAATACAGAGCGGGACACAAACCACACTTGAGAGGTACTAGTGATCAATACCGTGGTTTTAAAATCAAAACTGATATAAGGCACCGTAAAGATATGGTAGAAGTGGAATAGAAGTTAATCTGTTGGAGAAACAGTATTTTAAAAGAAAGTGTCACAACAGTAGGCGAATAATCAGCCAGCACCTTCCAAAACAAAATAGTGCTGAGCAAAATTAACAAACAAACAAAAGAAAAGTCACCCGAGCTTAAGTGTCTGAGTTTCTAAAGCTTATTTAAAACTCTTCAGAAGCGCTGTGGTAAAAAGGCTGAAAAATCGCTAAAACAGAATCTTTCCATTTAAAATTGTCATTGGATAATGAAGATTATGCGAGAGATTTTGTCGCGCAAACCTGTTCCACATCTCATTATTTTTTTTATGAAAGTACAATGTGCAATAAAACATTGTTAATTTGAAGTTCTAGTTCACTCAGTAAGTTACCGAGTTTCTTTGGTTTTCATAAATACAGAACAAGTGAATTAAAAACGTTATACCTCTTTAATATGAAAAGAAAAGAGATTTATCATTCGTTTTATCCATATATCTTATCTTTTCCTTAAGGCTCCAATATCTATGCAACAGAAGCGTCACAACCAAGGATAAAGACACCGAGGTTCAATCATCTGAACAAGAAAATTACTAAAGTACAGAATTCTAAACCAATATATCAGGAATTGAATTCCCTTTTTGCTCTTATTGTCTTAGGATAGTAATCAAGCAATAAAGATTTATCACTAATTGTTTTGTGTTCTGAGTGATAAATGAGCAACATAGACAATGTCAGTGCGTCTAAAACTTTTAAAACAAGTGATATGTTGCCTTTTAACTATTCTTCTTGTTTTAATTTTACATTAACCAAAGATTTATCTGTTTTTTAAAGAAAATGTAAAGTAAGAAACAAAATTGTTTCTGGTTCGAATAACTAAATGTCATCATTTATCTTGAGCTTGGGGATATTAAAGACTGTCTGTTCCACTTTTGACGTATATAAATCGTGAAAGATGTGTCTTACACGAATGGCCTGAGTACTTTGTGAGCAACCGAATTCCATGATATAGGACCCGTGAAAATGTTCCATTATCTATACCAAATATCAAGAGCTTGTGATAAGTTGACAAGAAAACTATAGCTACCGAAAATTTGAAATGCTTTTAAGTGGCCCGCAAGTATTTAGTATAATAGTCTGTATATCCGCACTCAAGACTAGTGATTCGTCGTACAAACAAAAGTTTTCCTTTTCTTAAGCACCTAGGTAACTCATCTTGCATGCACAACCTTTTAAAAAACACAATTCGACACATAAAAACAAAAGCGACCGGAAACACAAACACAAGTATCCAGAGATAAGAGATACTGTTGTCACGAATTCTTATACCACTATGTCATAAAATGCATAGATATAATATACATAGATAAAGCTCGAGGTTTTTGCCATGCTGTGTACCCCACGGTTCTCTTTGATATATCAAACACGCGGCACTGCGTAGCGAGGTCTTTGATGCAGATGATATTCGCCGATATGTTGAGGGTATATGATAATTAATCTTAGATTATCGATGGCTAACCTTATCGGTGGTATAATAATTAGTTAATTACCGGTAGTCCTTAAACGATAAGGTGAGCGGATGCAATAAAGTAGACACAGCATGATACGACCTGTCTGTCAGTGTTTATTTGATGAAAATCGGTTGAAGAAAACGGTCACTGTAATGATGTTATCTACTACAAAAATGTCATTATTTAAATATGGAACTAACAGGTAGGCTCTTTAAAACTGCGATAACTTCTTTTTCTGTAATTTCCTATATATCAGACCAAGTCTAATTAAAAGAAGAAAAGTTTGCCTATCTAGTGATACTAGTCATAACAGCGTCGAAGTGCGTCGAATTTTCATACAATCGTTTGAAAATCTTCTTTTTTATCGATAGAGGAAATTTGAATTCTTGTTCGTAGTAATTATATACACTTGGACAAAAGCTAAGGACCACCGATTTTTTAAATTTTCAACAATTTTGTTTACTTTTTTTTTCGTATAGAAGCAAATCAATTAGATCAAAAACCTGCATGGTGATATATAAGACGAAAATGTCCGCTAATGTTTAAACGTTTTTCTGTTATGAAACCATTACCTTTGTGACCAACAGTCTGGCTTTTTTTAAACATGTGGAAAATTACCAAAAAAAATCCAGAAAAAGTTTGCAGCTAAAATTGTCTGTAATTAAGACTTTGTTCTTGATTGCGTAAAAAATGAATGACCTTAACTTAAAAAAAATACAATTTCTAAACAATAGAATAAAATTTCAAGTTCGATATCTTTCAAATTTTTACATATTGTAAAAAAAAATATCCAATATTTTTGCCTCAATTTTATGATCCACCATACGTTTGTGATGCATGTCGGCTAAAGATATCAAGACGGCGAAAAACGAAGAACGAAAAGAAAGTTGTTAGTTCGTTTAATGTATTCAAGGAGACAGATGCAAAATCTGTAATCCCACGCAAGACCCCAGTCCAAGTACTTTTTATCACAGGCGTTTGGGTCCAGGATTTTATTGTATTATAAATAACGTGTATATAAAAATTTTCATCTCGTCTATATACTATTTCCACTTGTAAGGCAAGAATGTTTGAAAGTTCTAAAAATAGAACAAAATTTACTCGTGGAAAACCCCCATATTTCCTCATAGAATCAAATGTTTTACATAAAATATTGGTGATTTTCTTATTCCTTTCAGTTTAATCTCACAATTGGGAACACATTTATCGTGAAAAAAATCGCAATGACTTTGAATCTAATCTTTTTTCCCCTGAAGCGAGCCAAACAACCACCACGGACGGAAGTAGTTTAAAATTTTAAAGGGAGACAATATTCTTCTACTTTTTCAAATTTTATCATTAAAATGAAATAACCACGTATTTATTATCCTTGAACGTCTTTTTGAAAATTTATGGAACACCCATCGAGTCCTAGTTTGTATGTACGTTTTATTATACTACCAACTCGTCAGTAAAAATATTTCAAATAAAATTGAGTCCACATTTTCCGCCAAATGAATCGTTCGAACTCGCCCAGATTTTACCTTACTGTAGTGTCACTCGGAAGTCCTTTTATTTGGCGGAATAATGTTTCCCTTGAAAATCTTTGGCCACTTCCGTCCGTGGTGATCTTTTGTTTCGCTTCGTATGAAAAAAGACCCGATGTGAGATTTATACATACTGACATGCTTTACTTTTGCTTCCTTAAGAGAGTTACAGCTGAAAGGAGTTATAGAATGTACTAGTTGTTTATGGTAAAAAATATTTCTACAAGAAAAAAGGGAGTTTCCTTCAGTTCTATTTTTAGAACTTTCAAACATTCTTGCCTTGTGGAAATAGTATATAGACGAGATGAAAATTTTTATATACACGTTATTTAAAATACAATAAAATCCTGGACCCAAACGCCTGTGTACAGAACAACAGGTTTGACCAGTTTATCTTTATATACAGCTCCGTTTCGTATGGACCATGAATTATCAAATCATCACAATATTTTCTGCATAATTTTTAAAACAATTACATGTTCATGTGTTTGATGAACCAGTTTGGAACACTTAGCCCCACGGAAATGCGGCTTGCAAGTTAACGTTACGCTCGACGTTACGTTACGTCCGTTCAATTTACATATGACGTTACGATGTCACGTGACTACAATCGTAACCAAACGTTACCAAAAGTTTCCGGATTCAATGCCAGCAATAGTTGCAGCAAAGACAGATTTATTGAAAAGATCGTTAGCAAGATATATACAACAAACTAATAAGAACGAAGAAGTTGAAAAAGTAAGTGTTAAACATAAAGCGTTTCTATTTTTTTGCATACTGCAATGTTTTATGAGATTCCAAAGCTTAAACATAAAATACGCGGAATTTCTGTGACCTTTGTTCCTTACCGAGTCAAGTTTTCATAATAACACATCCATGCGATGTTCAAAGAAAGCTTTTTATTATTTTCTAAACTGGTAACTATCTGAAAAAAGTAATGAATCCAAAATTAGCACTTCGTATGAATTGAAACTCAAGAATAAGTAAGGAAATAACGGGTTGCAGCTACACTACAAAACATCTTACAAGAATGTCTCGGAGTAGATACTGTTTATACTCAATATCTGCTCAAAAAGTTTATTTTCATCCATTTATATTTTCAGACATAATAAGATGCTGTCCTTATTTGCTTTTGTTGGACCTGTCATACACGACAAACTGATTAAATATGGAAGTAAGCATAGACAAAAAAGTAAAATAATAGAAATGGAATGCCAGTATGTCATAGTGGTTATATACATATACTTGTTTCAATGAAACTGATATTTGAATAAAAACTTAGGTTTCAATGGGCAATATCTTCGATTAACTTTCTGTTCTTCCATAAGTTTAGTGCTTTACTTTATATGAAACAAACAACTGACTACTTTTCGGTTGCATCTTACCTTTTGATTTTATATTTAGGGTTATCTTTATTTTATTCTATTTTATTTTTCCTGTGCAAATAAACATACCTCTATGCAGCAGTATTGTGGAAAACCTAACTTATACAAAATATCATTCATTATTATCTTTTAGTTTTTGAACAAAGATCTCGAAAAGGCTTGGTTGAAACAGATCTTTTTGGCATTGAAAATTATACGTCCGAAAATATCCACAGTGCCTTGTTATTTACTGGTTTGCACCATCCATCAACCAAATCGAGTTTTCCAGAGGACTCAAAAGATAAATGTATAAAGTCACTTATCCACCAGAGAGTCTTACCTAACCAGGCAGAATTGAATGGGAAACATATGGGAGCATTGCATAAAGTGCTTCGCTGCACAAAGAACAAAGTTGATGGACAACGGGTGATCTTCTCACAGAGTACTAATATACACTTTAAGCCAGGCATCGAAAATAGGAAATCTGCTGTAAGTTTTATCTGTACAACTACAAATTTCTGCATTTAATATATCTCTTCGGCAAATCATTTTTAAACGTAGTGAAATCCTGAGGAGTATGCAAACAACGCCCATCGAACTACTAACACCGAGATTTGTAGTTCATGGACAACATTTCAGACCTTTTCACCACAAGATTGACAAGCTATATTAGTGGTTGGTCTGAAGAAACCATGTATTTGTAAAGGAACAAAGAGTGATGGTGTGGGGCAATATCTTATTCACATGAACAGTGACAGAAGACCAAATGTGAGCTGCAGCACTCGCATGGACACTTCAATGCGAATAGAAAGTCACATTTAAGCATTTGTAGTTTGTTACCAAATAAACTCTATATTTAAAAGTTTATCTAGGCATATAAAATAAATTTCCTATTTTTTTTATTTCTAGTTGAAATGTAAACCATCGTTCCTATCAAGCATGGACGAAATGGCACCGAGTAGTGGAAACACCTCAACAGTCCGTATCTTGCTAGATCCATGTACTGACAAGGGATGCAATGAAAACACTGTTTTCTACAGCAAAGTCACAGCAAAAACAAGTTTAGCATCTCAAGTTGAAGAATGTCAGAAAGAGGTATATACTAACCTACCTACCTATCCTCTTCGTGCCTAGTGGCACATAAGGCTGAAACTCGTTTTCTCCATTTTTGCCCGTCCATTGTAACCTTCTATATATCTTCCCAGCCGGTTTATCCCATCTTCTTTATTTCGTTGTCTATGTACCTCCTCTGTGTTTCTTTGAGTCTTCCTCTGCTTCTGTTCCCTCAGTATATATACTAAGAAACGACTGTAGTATATATAGTCTTGTTTTTTTTCTAAATAATATACATGTTGAAAACTTCTTTATGATCGGTAACAACAAAATTGCTGAACGAGAATGTAACATATCAAAATGTCTAAGAAAAACAATCAAAAGGGCAGAGTATACATTTAAGAGAAACAAGTGTACTGTACGAATTGATTTTTACACCAAGCACAAAATAGTGAAGTAAACATGTACTACCTGAAATTGGACTATCATTTGTCGTGTTTATTGGCACTACTACAAAAACGCGTACACAATATAGCCTTAGTTAATATCGAATACATATTTGAAAAGGACTAAAAGTAAAAACGATTTCTTACATTTGTAGAGTTTCGAGATCAACCAAGAAAAGACAATTCCGAAACAAGCCATCAAAACTTACACCAGAATAAGAACAGGATGTGCCTATGACAACACGCATTGTGGAAACTTCTACCTCAACCCTACAGGTTACAATGAGATGCCAGAGTGGGAGAAGAAACTTTACAGGCAGTCCAGGACTGTGGGGGAATTCTTTTCGCATGTAAGTATTAAGCAATTATAATATACTGCATATTCAAAAAGAATATTTCGGGAACAAAAGAAAACAACGAAACACAGTACTTACAAATATGCTTATTCACTATCTATTTTTTTTTCATTTTTGACTGTAAAATGAGAACTGTCGAGTTATCAGTCTTGTTTTCATATGACCATAATAAAGACTTTGTGCACGATGAAAATTTTACGATTCCCTCTGTACTATTAATTTCTATTTTAGACTTTTTCATTGTAAAAAATAAAACGTCTGCAACAAAAAAACCCAAAAGTTTCTATTAATTAATGGCTTCTACTATTTATTATAGAAACGTGAATTCAGGGAGGCCCTAGCTTTCTGTGATCCACCAGTAAAGAGGGAGACCAATTTCACTACAAAAACCTACTCATTCAATGATCAGTATAAAGCTAACTTCTCAACGGAAGACTGGGCCAACTACCATGCCTGGGAAAACTACCAAATGGATTATATGGGTTCACAATGTAGTGACAATTTAATAGAAAAATTAAACCAGTGTTTGATAAAGGAGGCCGACCATCCACATACCTATCTCCCTAACAATAATCCAGGACCAGGGAGGGTTACAACAAGGAGAGAGAAGAACGCCAAGAGGAGAAAATCTAGGATTGTGTCAAGAACAGCTTGAGGAGGGGGTGCTTTTTTGCATAAAATTTATGATGATTTCTCCCTTGAATTTCAATATTAAAGCAATGTTAATGTTAAGAATGTAAATATTCTAGTTTTCGACCTGAAAGTGCAATATTTTTTTCTATTTCCTTCAGAATTTGCAAAGCTTTAGATTTTTTTTTTCTTTTTTGTTTTTTTTGTTCTCAAGTGTACTTACTTTTGTTATTTGTCTAAATTTTTCAAAACAATGTTTATTTTATAACCTATATATAAAGTGTTCATTTTTATACGTTTTAATATCTACTAAACTATTTTTGACATAGTCGTTTTGTAATAGTTTTACACTTTTTGATAAAAAAAAAAAAACAAGTTGTGATATATGCCTTTGCTGTTGAGTTTTTGTAAATAAATAATTTATCTTGCAAACTCTTGTTTAATTTAATAGATGTATGTTGGCTTTGCTGATTACCTCGTCTTTGAAGTGTAAGCTATAACAGCGCAGTTTTTTTTTGTCTCTGTCTTTGATTTTTACTTTCCTTTTCTATTTTTTTCTGCTTTCGAGAATCAAATGCCGTTTTGGTGAAAATTTTCAAATGATAGAGTCTGTTACTTAATTATATATCTTTACCCTGATCACAATCAACGTTTATATCAAAGATTTTATCTACTAGTAGCATTTTGAAAGCATACAATGGGGCATCTAAATACATGTATCAAAATTAAAAAATAAAAGACATAGACAAAAACCAGATTGCACATAAGAGATACGAAAACCGCACTTTACAAAACGCATATATACTGAAAAAAAACCCACTAAAATGCAACCTGTAACGCGAACGGCCTACGACGACACGAGATCGAACGGTCATGTGCTCCCGAGCGGGAAGGCAAGCATGAGTTAGGCAGTGTGAGAGTACAGATTTTTAGAGATTATTGCGACACTATGCCTTTATAAAATTTCCTTTAACTATAAAATCAAATGGCAAATAACTTTTAAAATTGTTATCGGAATGACCTGAGATTTGGAACAGTGTGTTTAAGCCCATAACAAATGAAAAATTGTATTGTGTTTATATGCATGTAGTAGGTTTTTTAATACATAGAAAGGAACTTTCTCGGTCAAAAATTTCTTATTCAGTATAAAAAAAATTGATAAAAATTTATACATGACATACCTGATGGAACAAACGAGTTACGACGGTGTGGTATTTGTGGTGCTGAGTATATTATATGGTTAATTGTGGAAATATTTTATGCTTTTAAACGTGCACGAGGTATTTCTATTGTATCCGCGTACACACGGGACAACACTCTTTTTCCTTTCACGGGATTTGCATAATTGCTCAGTAAAACCCATCTTGTCGCAACTGGTGCAGATTCAGTTTTCTGTAGAGGAAAACACTCAACATAAATTAATGAGTTTAAAAACGTTCCTCTTAATTTTTGATAGAAGAGACAATAGTTACAAGGCACAGGATACGATTACGGCAAAACCGTAACAATAAGAAATTCTTATTGTTACGGCAAAGACGAAAATCGGGAACGGATTACGGGACGGACACCGAATCCTTTATGACCGTAACAATAAGAATTTTCTTATTATTACGGCACTTATTCTTACGGCATGGACGAGATAATTGGCATAAGAGATTTACCAAAGATGAGATATTTTATAGTTAAAATAACTTCTTTCGCTATTATTGATAATAAATTAATTAAGTAACAATAAAAGAATAAATTCAGCTCATCGGTAGTTGGTACTGGAATCTCCGGGCTCTTTTCTTTGTTGAATAATTTTTTTTTGCCGTAGTGAGGGTCCCGGCTAACTGAAAGATTGTAAACAATGGTTTTTGGGGAAAATTTAATCATAGACCGAGCTTTAAAACTCAAAATAGATGTTGACCTACAACTAGTTATGATTGGTGATCATAAAATCGTAACCATCCTCTGTGATTGGTGCCTTGAATGGTTTCACCAGAAATGCGCAGGATTAAAATAAAACCCGAAAACCACTTATTGGTTATGTTGAGTTAAATTTATAGATTATAAGAATTTTTTGCCGGCTTGGAATGCATAAATTAATTTTTTTAAAAAGCCACTCTCTATTTCCTATTGTCACTATATTGGCCTATGTCTATTTGCCGTAATGATAAGTGTCGTAACATTAAGAAAATTCTTATTGTTACGGTCGTAAATGATTCGGTCTCTGTCCCGTCATCTGTTCCCGATTTTCGTCTTTGCCGTAACAATAAGAATTTCTTATTGTTACGGTTTTGCCCAAATTTGCCGTAACCGTATCCTGTGCCTAGTTACAAATGATTGAGAAAAAAGTCTGAAATTGATATGACTGATTTCATCATAAAAAGGCAACCAACAAACCCGCAAACAAACCGGCATTTTTTATAGAACCACAATATGTGTTATAGTTTTTGAGACTGACCAAGTTTATATTTTATATATACTTTTGCAATTCTATAATTCCAATTATTTCCACGTTTTTTCCCCTCCAAACTCCTAGTCATTGATAATGTCAAAGAAGTCAAGCCGTTTAAAACATGCTTTTATAGTAAGCTTTGTTGAAATAACTGGTTTTTTTGGTTTTTTTTTTGCCTAATTATAAATTGAACTAGTATTCAATGACAATACCAAAACATTTATACTCTTTGCATCTTCTCGTTCATGATCTCCAATTTTGAAGTTTTCTTTAATAACTGCTATTATTGTCAGTAAATATCAAGTCATGTAGAGTTTATCGGTTAAGATTCACCTCTAAGACTGTCTGTGACACTCTTTGCAATAATAAATAAAAAGAATACTGTATACTTTATATTGTATAGAAATTTTCTTTCGCAATCGGCAAGCAACTTACACATTTCGCAATTCGAACTCCAGTAATATTCTGTCGCTGACTAAAAAGTCAAGTGACGACATTTTTATGGGTCGATTTCATATCAGTATGATAAGTTACATTTCATTCCCCGGTCATTTCTATTCCCTCAAAGAGGTATTTAAATGGTCTATAATGATCCTTAAGACCACGGTCTTATTGGGTATCCGCACCCAAGTTTCGGTCCTCGAAACAAAATATCCCCGAAAATTTCAAAATGGATGAGATAGATAATATTTTACAAAAGACGGTTAAAAAACAAAAGAAAAGAGCATATTGGGCACAAAAAAAGATGTACTCAGCCAGGAGAGTTGCTTTATGACATAAGTACAAGAAAGAGGCAAGTGTATTTCAAATCATGATATTATAATACATTCATCATGTTCATCCTATTCTTACACAACAACCCTTGCTTTTAATTGACATTTATTAACCAAGTGACCATGGACCCTCCTATCCCCAATAACAGGCCATGGTCTTATTTTCCATTTTCAGTAATTAGACCAAGGACCGACCCTCCCATTCCACCATAACAACACATGGTCTTACCTGACAGTTTATATCCATAAGACCATGGACCTTCCTATGCTATAATAGGCTCTGGACCATGGACCCTCTTTATTCCCGTAACAGGCCATGGTCTTTTTCCCCATTTTAAGTCATAAGGCCATGCATGGACCATGCTATTCCTCAATAACAACCCATGGTCTTATCTGACAGTTTATATCTATAAGACCATGGACCTTCCTATGCTATAATAGGTCATGGACCATGGACCCTCCTAATTTCCATAACAGGCAATGGTCTTATTTCCCATTTTCAGTCATAAGACCATAGACCCTCCTATCCCCCATAACAGACCATGGACCCTGTCTTGATCCCAAAACAGGCCATGGTCTTATTTAACCATTTCAGTCATAAGACCATGGACCTTCCTATCACCCATAACAGGCCATGGACCCTGTCTTGATCCCATAACAGGCCATGGTCTTATTTAACCATTTCAGTCATAAGACCATTAACCCCTATCCCCATATCAGACCATGGACCATTCTAATTCCCATAACAGGCCATGGTCTTATTTTCCCATTTTCAGTCATAAGACCACGGACCCTCCTATTCCCCATAACAGGCCATGGACCCTCCTTGGTCCCAAAACAGGCCATGGTCTTATTTACCCATTTTCAGTGATAAGACCATAGACCCTCCTATCCCCCATAACAGACCATGGACCCTGTCTTGATCCCAAAACAGGCCATGGTCTTATTTAACCATTTCAGTCATAAGACCATGGACCTTCCTATCACCCATAACAGGCCATGGACCCTGTCTTGATCCCATAACAGGCCATGGTCTTATTGAACCATTTCAGTCATAAGACCATGGACCCTCCTATTCCCATATCAGGCCATGGACCATTCTAATACCCATAACAGGCCATGGTCTTATTTATCCTTTTTCAGTCATAAGACCATTGACTCTCCTATCCCCATGTCAGACCATGGACCATTCTAATTCCCATAACAGGCCATGGTCTTATTTTACCATTTTCAGTCATAAGACCATGGACCCTCCTATTACCCAAAACAGACCATGGACCATTCTAATTCCCAGAATAGGCCATGGTCTTATTTTCCCATTTTCAGTCATAAGGCCATGGACTCTCCTATCCCCCATAACAGGCCATGGACCATGGACCCTCCTTATTCCCATAACAGGCCGTGGTCTTATTTACCCATTTTCAGTCATAAGACCATGGACCCTCTATCATCACAAAACATGCCATGGTCTTATTTGACTGTTAGCAACCATAAATCATGAACCCCTCTATCCTCTCAAAACATGCCATGGTCTTTTTAGGCTGTTATCCACCATATGACCATGGACGCTTCTATTTTCTTTCAACATACCATGGTCTAAATTGACTGTTATCATCTATAAAACCATGAAGAAGACCCTGGACCTGTCTTTTTTCTATCATATGCCATTGTCTTATCCAACTTTTATCAACTATAAGACCATGGACCCTTCTGTCCCCTTACAACATGTCATGGTTCTATTTGACTGTTTTCAGACATAAGACCATTGAACCCTCTATCCACTTATAACATGTCATGGTCTTATTTGACTGTTATCAGCCATAAGACCGTGAACCCCTCTATCCTTCCAAAACATGCCATGGTCTTATTTGACTGTTTTCTTCCATAAGACCAAGAGCCCCTCTATTCTCTTATTATATGCCATGGTCTTAACTGACTTTTATCATCTATTAGACCATGGACCCCTCTATTTCTCCATTACATGCCATGGTCTTATCTAACTGTTTTCATCCATTTATCCATGAACCCCTCTTCCTATTATAAGATGTCATGGTCCTATTCAACTGCTACATGCATAAGACCATGTGTTACGCCACAAGACCTTGAACCCCTCTATCACTCCATAATGTACCATGGTCTTATTTGACTGTTTTCTTCCAAAGACCAAAAGCCCCTCTATCCTCTTATAATATGCCATGGTCTTAATTGACTGTTATCATGTACATGTATAAGACTCGACCCCTTTATTTCTCCATTTAGATGTCATGGTGTAAAATAATCCAACTTAGATCAACTATAAGAACATGGACCCCTCTATTCTCTTATAGCATATCATGGTCATATGACTCATATCTAACTGTTATCATTCATAAGACCATAGAGATTTCTATCACTCCATCGTGACATTGTCTCATTTGAATGTTAAGCATCCATAAGAGCATGAATTCTTCCATCTATCCATAGCTTGTCATAAGCTATTTGATCCCTTTGTTAATTCAAATCATGTTGTAATGGTTTTTAATGACTAGTGATCCATAAGAGCATGTTGTTAATTGTCAAGATCAACATGATCAATTAGAACAGTAAATCTATTTTTTGCTTCATTTGACAATTTTTTAGAAAATTTTACTGATCATTCTGATACAGGATGATTATGAACTAAAACATGCAGCCGAAGAGTAAATAAAGGTATCAGATAGGATCCAACATAAAACATTAACTAAGAACAAAGTAATAGACGATGGAACCTATATAAAATGGCACAAATTTAAGCATCCACCATGGAAAACACCTTGCAGCCGTTAATGTGTCCAGTGGGATTAATTAATCTTCAACAAGCCTAATTTTTATTTATCACCAATGGGTTGTATTTTGCAACTTTGTATAAATTTGTATAAATTATATATTATAATACACCTATTTATATTTAGATTTAAGTTGCCATGTCCTACTGTAAAAAGATGCCAGCCAAATTATGTTGATGTACTAACAGTACTTAAGTGTATCCAGCAACACATATCATGTATGACAGTCAAGAACAGTATACATAATGTTTCAGAGGTATATTATGATATTATTTGGAAATAAAACTACCAGATTTTAAGACATGCTAGATATGAGATTAATCACATTTGCCCTAACTTATCTTTAAATTTAAGTCCATTGCAAAAATTATGATGATTAATAAAAATGATATTTGTTTATTGTTTCCTCTACCCTTACAAATGTATTTTCTTTATATTTCTGTTTAGGTTTTTTACACATTCACAGTTTATTAGTGACTGATATGGAATCTTGGCTAGTTTATGTTTATACTTGTTTTTTATGGCCCGACCACGTATGTGGATCGGACATATAGTTTTACCCTTGTCCGTCCGTCCGTCCGTACGTCCGTACGTCCGTACGTCTGTCCGTAACACTTTGGTTAAGTTCTTGGTTAAGGTCCATTACTCGGATACTAGATGTTGGGGGTCAATGATATTTCACCACCAGATGGGTCTTGGGTAGGGCTACACCACCCACTAGAAATTAGGTCACTGTGACCTATATTTTATGCATGAACGACTTCGGTTAAGTTCTTGGTTAAGGTCCATAACTTGGATACTAGATGTTGGGGGTCAATGATATTTCACTACTAGATGTGTCTTAGGTAAGGTGACACCACCCAATAAAAATTAGGTCACTGTGACCTATATTTTACGCATGAATGGCTTTGGTTAAGTTCTTGGTTAAGGTCCATTACTCGGATACTAGATGTTGGGGGTCAATGATATTTCACCACCAGATGGGTCTTGGGTAAGGCTACACCACCCACTAGAAATTAGGTCACTGTGACCTATATTTTATGCATGAACGACTTCGGTTAAGTTCTTGGTTAAGGTCCATAACTTGGATACTAGATGTTGGGGGTCAATGATATTTCACTACTAGATGTGTCTTAGGTAAGGTGACACCACCCAATAGAAATTAGGTCACTGTGACCTATATTTTACGCATGAATGACTTTGGTTAAGTTCTTGGTTAAGGTCCATTACTCGGATACTAGATGTTGGGGGTCAATGATATTTCACCACCAGATGGGTCTTGGGTAGGGCTACACCACCCACTAGAAATTAGGTCACTGTGACCTATATTTTATGCATGAACGACTTCGGTTAAGTTCTTGGTTAAGGTCCATAACTTGGATACTAGATGTTGGGGGTCAATGATATTTCACCACTAGACGTGTCTTGGGTAAGGTGACATCTTCCACTAGAAATGAGGTGACTGTGACCTATAATTTATGCATGAATGACTTTGGTTAAGTTCTTGGTTAAGGTCCATATCTTGAATACTACATGTTAGGGGTCAATAATATTTCACGTATCCCAGGTAATACACATTGAGGGTCAATGATATTTCAAGAACGGGAGGGCCATCCTGTGGCTCATAGACACATTTTCTAGTTTATATATTAAAATGTTTGCTTGATTCATCCAATAACCATTGATGAGATTAAAAAAATAAAAACAGATGGTATCAACAGAACACCATTATGAGCATGATAAGAGACAAAAAGAGACGTATTCTTTTCTTTAACATGTTTATTGAGGAAATTGAAGAGGCAATAACAGTGATACATTACTTTAAGATTTAAATTTGAAATATTGATCGAATGACAGCATGAACAATAAAAAAGGAACTATTTGAAATGAGCAAATCCTGAAAAGCTATGATGATCTACACAAAAAAATGATTATTATAATTGTCATAGAAACTGTTGATTCATTTATTTTCGTGGTTTTTAATTTTTGTGGTTTGATGAAAAGGGATCAGTTCGTGAATTCTTAAATTTGTGGAACTGAAGACTGCATATATGTTAAACTAATTAAGCTTCCTTTTTGTGGGGTATCAATTTTCGTGGGTAAAGGTCAACCACGAAATCCATGAAAATTGATACCCCACAAATAATGAAACCACAGTACTTATTAAGTAATATAAAGATAACCATATTATTTTTTAACCATAAAACAGTATTTTATTTGTCTGCATTTTCTCAATATTCTGCATGTTAATTCTTTTATTACTTACAGATAATGTTGAAGACGAGACAAAAAGCTAATGAACTTTGGAGACCATTCATATAACAAAGACTAGAAGAAGATGATGACATTTCAATAATAGTCACTACCCAGTAGATACAAAAGGCTATCTCCTTTTTAATTTACATTATATCTTTATGTAGAATTATAGACAATTTTTATACCAGTGCATTATGCTACATGTATTTTATACAGATGATGGCAGTCAGACTCTTAATTAATATCGCAAGAAACAATTACAAAAACAGTTCATTACATTTACATTTTTCCCAGACATGACTTTTGACTCTTTAATCACTAATAAACAGTCAAATAACAGGTTAATTTACAATGTTTTCCCCACATACATCAAGCAACTATTTTATACCGGGACATTTACTGAATGATTTTAATACCCAGGCATCATGACTGTAGATTCTTTAAACACTATGTAGCAATAGTTTTATACCAGGATTATTTTGAATATTATACATGTTATATACCCACGCACAAGACTGTAGATTCTTTAAACACTAAGCAACAATTTTATACCAGGACAATTTTGAATATTATATACCAAGACATCGACTGTAAATTCTTTAAACAATAGGCAACAATTTTATACCAGGATAATTTTGAATATTATATACCCTAACATGACTGTACATTCTTTAAACACTAAGCAACAATTTTATACCAGGATAATTTTGAATGTTATATACCCACACATATGACTGTAAATTCTTTACACACTAAGCAACAATTTTATACCAGGATAATTTTGAATGTTGTATACCCACACATAACTGTAGATTCTTTAAACACTTAAAGCAACAATTTTATACCAGGATAATTTTGAATATTATATACCCACACATGACTCTAGATTCTTTAAACACTAGGCAACAATTTTATACCAGGACAATTTTGAATATTATATACCCTAACATGACTGTAAATTCTTTAAACACTAAGCAAACATTTTATACCAGCTAGGATAATTTTGAATATTATATACCCACACACATGACTGTAAATTCTTTAAACACTAAGCAACAATTTTATACCAGGATAATTTTGAATGTTATATACCCACACATGACTGTAAATTCTTTAAACACTAAGCAACAATTTTTAACGAGGACAATTTTGAATATTATATACCCTAACATGACTGTTAATTCTTTAAACAGTAAGCAACAATTTTATACCAGGACAATTTTGAATATTATATACCCTAACATGACTGTTAATTCTTTAAGCGGTAAGCAACGATTTTATACTAACATGACTGTTAATTCTTTAAACACTTAGCAACAATTTTATAGCAGGATAATTTTGAATATTATATACCCTAGCATGACTAAATTCTTTAAACACTAAGCAACATTTTTTTACGAAGACAATTTTGAATATTATATACCATAACATGACTGTTAATTCTTTAAACACTAAGCAACAATTTTATACCAAGATAATTTTGAATATTATATACCATAACATGACTGTTAATTCTTTAAACACTAAGCAACAATTTTATACCAAGATAATTTTGAATATTATATACCATAACATGACTGTAAATTCTTTAAACACTGAACAACAATTTTATACCGGGACAATTTTGAATGTTATATACCCACACATATGACTGTAAATTCTTTAAACAGTAAGCAACAATTTTATACCAGGACAATTTTGAATATTATATACCCTAACATGACTGTAAATTCTTTCAATACAAAGCAACAATTTTATACCAAATAATACCTAAAAGTTTTATTACCTGACAAGACTAAAATTCTTTAAACTGTTAGAAACAATTTTGTAGCATGACAATACTATGATTGTTGAAGTTGTTTTATCCAAATATGTCTGTAGACTTTTAAAAACCAATAAAGTTATTTTCCAGTTATTATTAAGTTTGATACTGATTTTATTACTGACCATGCATCTTAAAATCTCATTACACATAGCCATGTAAGCCAAATTTTATACCCTTGCAAATAAGTCTTGGGCGTATAAAGGAAACACCATGTCTGTCTGTCTTTCTGTTCACATTCCTTGTAAGCCCAACTCCTCATAAACTGCTCAATGGATTTTAATAAACTTAACATGATAGCAGTACATCATATGGAGAATTTTTGTTGCTGTTGGATATCATGCAGAAGAGATAATTGGACTTTCGTTTTTTTTTTAAATTGATATATACTGTCCATATAAGCAGGATGTATTCCTTTATGAGCTAGCTCACAATGTTTCTTAAGAAGTTTCTAAACAAATATATACATTTACGATGAACTGTTATCAGCTTTGATAGTTTAATGTAAAACACTGAGAAATCAGAGATAGTGGTTCACATCCACTTCAAAGCAGCAGTTCTCAAATTATCATCACTAAGAGAATCAAAACATGCAGTTGTATGGTGATTTTTGTTTTATAATTACATGTATATCCCCACTTTAAGAGAGAGGGCTTTATTGCAATCACCTTGTCTGTCCTTCTGTCTGTTCTGTACAAACTTTTGGAACAGATTTCTCTGCTCCTACTGTAGGGATTGATTTCTTCAGTACACAACAAAAAGTGTTTTGTATGATGAGTTGTACCCTGCCTACGCTCTTCAGGTCACTCATGCATCTACTTTCTGTTTTCCGAGGCGACTTAGACTTTTTAGGGGACAAAATAGACAGTTTTCTCCTTTTCTACTGAAGGGATTGATTTTAAAATTGGTTTACAGTTTTAGTATGCTGAGTTGTAACGTGCCTTCCTTTCCAGGTCAGTTGTGCATCTACTTCCTGTTTTCAGAATGGTCGAGTGCGAGTCTTGTTAGTGATCGATGATTGCACTAATTACAGAGGCTGAACTTATAAGATGTTGCTCATTTTGGTATGCATTTGCTCTACACAATAAATACATAAAAAAAACTCAATGCTCACCATAAACAAGTTGATCTGAAATATTGTTCTTTATTATAACTATCAGCATCTACTTGCAATGTAAAGAGAAATCCAAATCAAAAGCTACCAACATCCAACAATAACTAGTTTTAATAGAAAATTTAATAAGCAAATAAAAGTACAAGTGACAAGTTAAAGGTCATTTACAAACCAAACTTTGTATACTTTTGAAAGCATATACAGTATTTTGCTATTTGAAGAAGATAGACATAGTAAAAATGCAGTATAGATAAATAATACATTGTTTTATGCATCAAAATGATTACAGGGGTACTGGTATATTCCTGCTTAAAAAGGGGACAGCTGTGGATATCATCAATTGTTTGAAGTGTTTTGCCGGATTAAGAATCGAAATGTTTGATTTTTATACTCAGTTGATATATGATTCTTGGCTGCCTGTCAGTAACTGTGAGTGTTCCCAAGAGAGTTCCTCTACGTCTCGTTATTCTCGTATATTGCTCTTGTTTCAGGTTCTCTCTTGGTGAATTGAAATTTTATCAATTTGAGTTTTAGAGTGTGTTATTCAAATTTGTGTTTTGTACAAGATTACCAATAGGGGAAAGGTTGAGCACAAAAAACTAGTTTAGACCCGCCACATTTCATATGTGCGTGTCCTAAGCCAGGAATTCTCGTTATAGCTTTTGTTGGTCCCTGTCATATATCTGTTTATTGTACTATATCCAGAAGTGGGTCTTTCGTTGATTATTTAGGGATTGGTTTTGAATCTAATGTATTGTCTTATTAGTCTTTGGGGATCAGCCACCTCTGGTCATGTTGAAGACTGCTGTCTGTTTTCCATCGTGATGTTTAAAATTGTTGGTTGTGTCTTGTACACTTATTCCACAGCTCGTAATCGTCCATATCCGTTCTTCCATCTGTGCATAATACCTACGGGTACCCATTTCATATCTACAAGTGCTTATTAGAAAACTATTTATAAGTTTCCATAACGTTTGTGACACAATGTAGATATGGTTATCTACAACAGATTTCCCAAATGCTTGTGACACAATATAGATATGCTTCTCCTAACGAACTGGCCATTTAACTTGAAGGGAGAGGGGGTTTGGTTTTTTCCTAAACAAATATTCTGAAAATTATTTTTGATGAAAAAAATATTTAGGCAGCATAGGGTAAGAAAAAAATTCTGAAGAAGGATTTCTGCCATAAGAAATAATGATAAAAATTAATCAAAAATATTCTGTCGCGACGCTTTCGCCAAAAAAGATTCTGACCAAAGCAAAAAAACAAAGCCCCCCCCCCCCCCTACAAGTTAAATGGTCCGTCCATAAACATAGCTTTAAAATTTGATTGATATTTTGGGTCCTGTGAGCTCCCGATTTCCATTTGCAACTTAGTGTCTGTCTAGTTGTTTCACTCTTTTTGAGTTTTTTTTTCACGACATTTTTTACTTTACTAGACAAAAAGTAAGTTCAGTCTCGTGGGATCCTCTTGGTTTCATTTAAAAATTGTTCTACCTCAAACTGGATTCCTTGCATGGATTTAATACTACAAATATATTTTACAGATGAATTCATAATTTTCTAATAAATCATAAGATGAAAAAGAATGAAATGATAAAGTAATGCATTTCTTAAAGTTTCTTAAAGTTAATACATGTAATTAGTCAATCATTATATTCAATGTATATTAATGAAACTTTCATTCGAAAAGGGCGAAACAATACCGCCTTTTTTCCATCATAGGTTTGTCGAAATTTGTGCGATTATGGTCCGCTTGGCCCGTCGACGGTAGGTTTGAAAAAAAACAAATCAAACTTTACGCTTCATAGTGATAAACATGGGTAATACCACTGCTATATAAGTCCTCATGTGAAATTATTGCACCAATAAAAGTAGGTTTATACAATTAGTCGTTTTGTTATGTAACACACGTGTAAACCAGATATACATACTAGTATACGATATTTGAAGTCTAGACCATTGCGATTTTGATGTCTCCCTCTATAAACTACATTTTTTGAACGCCCCCCACCCGCGGGTCAAGGTGGTATTGAAATGCCTCATTCAATAATTTTGTTACGGCTATACTTTCAGAAAGAGAAGCTAGCAAATATGGTAAAATGAGCAATAAACAAATATGGTGACATGAGAAACTAAAAAAAGTTTCGATGATGATGAAATGTACATGAACAGCAATTTTAAGATCTACAGAGGAAAGCATCTAGTAGCATTCTTATAAACAAACTCACAGAATTATCAACCAAAACGACATTTTCAGGATATAGAACAGTACTGTATCATGAAATTAGACAAGTAAAAACATGGGATATAACAAAGGTTCATTTTGTCAGTCACATTTGAAAAAGGATGGTGTTAATGGAGCTAGTAACCTCTATCTCCCCATCTATAAAAGTTTAAAGTTTATAATCTCAAACAAAACACACAATAAATATCAAATCATTTAAAGAAGCAAAGAGATACTAATG
The DNA here is from genome assembly GCA_963971305.1 of Arcuatula senhousia. NCBI lineage: Eukaryota > Metazoa > Mollusca > Bivalvia > Mytilida > Mytilidae > Arcuatula > Arcuatula senhousia. The sequence goes on from OZ020304.1 coordinate 57,895,869, forward strand.
GGGCATCGAAATATCAAAAGTCCCAATGGGCAAAGACAAAACCAGTAAACACGAAAGAAAACAGCACAAAGAAACAGACTACATAAAAACATATAAAAACACAAAAACAACTGAACAGCAATCAACAATGCGAACTCAAGTCGTAGCAAGAGTGTACTCAGGTGCTCCGGAAAAGTAAGCAGTTTCTGCTTATACAGTTGCATGTGTACTTGTCGTGTTGCTTATGACCAATTCAACGTGTCAAATGCGGTAATGGAGGACAAAACCGTACCTTATGACAAATAAACATCTGCACTCATCTTAGTATTTGTCTATAAACGCATGATTTCTTAAGTGAAGACAACAACTGGGAAACAACAAGATAACCCTATGTTAGAAATTTGTGTCAGACGTGACGCTCTTCCGAGAAAATCGTTGTAAATCCCAAAAGGACTGGAATAACGAATCAGTTGTGATACGTAAACTCCATAAGCAGGAGAATGCGGAATTTTGCTACACAAGAAGGGAAAGTTGACGATTTGGAAAGTTGAAGTCATCACGTTTGTCATATAGCTTTTTTAAAGTCTTTCCTGTGTGTCTGTTAATTTTCCAAATATAGATCTGAATATGCAGCAGACTTCTTAAAATCTGATGTGTCCCTATTCTAAAGTTAATGGGGATAAATGAAACGGAGAAATCACCAAATTGGGAATACTTAGTGAAAGATCATCATCAATATAACTACGGGAAAGTTAGGTTAAAAGAGTCTATGATCTTGTTTTGTGAAGAAGTGATTGTAAGTGTAAGAAGTTTGCTTGATGTGAATGAAGAAACAAATCAGCAAGCAAATGATTGTGCACAATTAGTGTCCATTGAGCAATCCTGATTGTTTTCTGAAAACAAGTACATGTACAGCAAACTGACCAAATATGCTGTCTATAACATGATAACATGTGTATAAGAAAGTTACGCATGTCGATTATTTGGTCCTCTGTAAATTTATTCTTTTTTCTTAGACTCATTGATAGCAAAGTAAATCTTTGTGTAATCGACTTCTATATCTTTGTAAAAGCCACATTGAATCAGTTGTGCCAATCATGATTTGAATAGAGAAGTAAAAAGTATGGATAAATAGAACGTCCTGGTGTTGTTACAAGATTAGGCTGATTTGGAGTTAGAATCTCCATCAGTTCTTTCATTTTTTTTAGGATTCACATTTGATAGACGCTACTTCTAGAATAACAACAATCGAAATATTTCTTGATACCGTCAGTATTGAAGTCAACAGGGCTTAAAGAGATTCAGTTGTACATTTGGGTGACCCCGAACTTCAGCACGTACTGTTTGTATGGATTTCTATGTAATTTAGGAATCCAATACAGGGATGGAAGGCATCATTTGTATACCCGCCACCAACAGAAAGGCCAAATGAGGAAATGAGCGAGTGATAATTGTCAATAATTTTCTTCTTGGATAGTGTTGTGGCTGTATATATGGTGCTTTTGCTGGTGCATTTACATCCAGTCCCTAAAAAAAATATTGGACAAATTCTCATATACACTCGTGGTTAATGAAAGCTTGCTGGGTGACATATTTCGACTGACTTGTAGAACCAAATTAGAAGTCACACGAATTACCAAATTACCAAATCACCAAATTAGAAGTGTTTGTTGCCGATACATGTTCTTCTAAATCTTGATATGAATGGCATACTAGTGTTTATCTTTTAATATGAAGCTAAACTCATTTCAAAGTGGGTGTTCCTCATCATATTGTGTGTACATTTTTCAAGTTCTAAAACACCATATTTATCGGTATTAGATATATACTTTAGTCTTTTTTGTTGTTGTAGGATGACACGGAAAATACTTTAGTACTTACAATGAGTAAATTAATGTCAAATAATAATAATAATAATAAAAAAACGTTTCGACCAATTACCGCATAAAACAAGTTATCAAATTTGCACAAGTTGCATAAGAAGACAACAAAGCAAAGACATACACGCCAAAAAAAAAAAGGATTATTGCAATGGTGCTAACTTGGTACAAGCATCTCAAAAGAAATGGTGGAGTACACTAGTAAACTGAGTTTTCTGGCTCCAAACCTCCCTCATCCGTTAATTGCGATTTGGAGAAAAGTATTTGATATATTATCTAATGGTTTCCTCAACTTCAATACATGTAAATGGTCAACTGTATTGAGATGTCTATAGGGTTTCTAAGGGAATGCATGTGGATATTTAAGTTTAGCTCATTAGCTGAACATTCATGCAAACACAAGTTCGTGCCTTTCTTTTACATTTTTCAATCTATAGGACCAAAAAACAACTAATATTGACAATAAGGGGCTATTACTCCCGTTCATCAGGGGCATCCGACAACTCTGATCTATTGGAGACTCATGAAGAGCTCACTGAGCTAAACACTTTATACAAGCAAATGTTTTCTTTATTTCAATCTATAACGCAAAGCATTTATTTTTTGTCATAGAGATGCCATTATTGCTTTAATGGGTCATCTGACAATCTATAGGTCAAAACATGTTAAGATGCATTTTTTCTTTAAAGAGCCATAACCCCTATGGAGACTTGTGTAGAGCTCAAAGTGCTGAAGGTTTTTGAAAGCAAAAGCTTTTCTCTATCTACATAGTTTTCTCAATTTCGTAAGCTGTATATTATACTGGTGTATGGCAATAAACATGAAACAAGAGGCTACCAGGAGCCTGAATCGCTCACCTGATCCTTAAGCCATAATGGTCTCTTCTTTAAGGGGTCAACTCCCAACTAAGACACAACAGAGACGTTCCTAAGGCTAAATGAGCCGAACATTACAGCAAGCCCCACATTTTCTCTATCTGTAATAGTTTTCATTCGTTAGGGCAAAAACATGAAAAAAAACGCTATTTTTTACCTTAAAAGGGCCATAACCCCTATTAGGGGTCATCCGACAACTTTGACCCAATGGAGACTTTAGTAGAGCTTAATGAGCTGAACATTTTAGCAAGCAACATCTTTTCTCTATCTGCAATACTAGTAGTTTTCAATCTATAGGGCAAAAACATGAAAAAACGCTATTTTTTTTACCTTAAAAAGGGCCATAACCCCTGTAAGAGGGCATCTGACAACTTCGACCCAATGGAGACTTTTGTAGAGCTTAATGAGCTGAACATTTTTGCAAGCAACACCTTTTCTCTTTCTGCAATGGTTTTCATTCTATGGAGCAAAAGCATGAAAAACACCATTTTTGTTCTTTCTTTTTACACATACCCTCAAACAGTTTAAGATTATCTTTATTATCAACACTTATTATTTTTCAACTGTCATATACATGTATTTAGTGAAATAAAATGTTTGTGACATTCCATGTATTACACAAAGAATATGTACAAAAGACATAAATTTTTCTCATGTCAATCAACCTTGAATGTGGTTAGACAGTTACTATTTTAGAATGATTTTTGTTTGCTGATATCCCCATGTACATGTATATGTGTATTCAGTTTCATAATACTATACCCCTCCTTTATGATGAAGTAAGATGAACCTGAAAGTAAGGTATAACATACCCTTTTTATGTGTTTAATCAACCATAAAGTTGATGAAGTAGTATAATTTAAGGTGGTTGTTCATATTCTGATGTGCACATGTATACAGTAAGTTTCATGACAATACCATACAAACTCCATGGTAAATTAACTGAAGGTAAACCTGATTTGGGACATTCAAACAGACACTATATGCCTCTCTACTTTCGTAGATGGGGTATGAAAATATATCACTTTCTTTAGAGTGCTTAAGACAATAGACAATAGACAATAGACAATATTTATTTGCATTAACACATTTACATTAAATGGTTATAGCACAAAGAATAAGCAAAAAATGTCCATAAACAGTTTATAATTACAAATATAGCAATATTAACATGGCATGACAGTGGTACTAATTTATTAAGTGTATTTGCAGCTTGCAAAGAATTATTATCCTTTAACTAATGCAATGAGCAAGAGTGTTTGCTCCACTGTTGGAGGGCATCATTGTGACTTTTAAATGTTTTTTTTTTTCAATTTTTATAATGTGATTTGTTTTATGCATATTCCATCTATTTTATACATGTTCAAGTTATTCTGTATTGTTTGAATTTATTAACTGCACAAGATATGGTCAAAAACTTTTTTTGTTAACATTCAAAACAAGAACTATGCTGCTTTGAAGTGGTTTTGATCCACTATCTCTGATTTCTCAGTGTTTTACATTAAACTATCAAAGCTCATTACAGTTCCTGTAATTTAAATAAATATTTTCTTAACTGGATGTAGACAGCTAGGGTTAACCATAGGTTGAAAATCAAGGGGGGGGGGGAATTTTTTTGTCGTAATAGCTAATTTGTCATATATTTGTAATTTTAGGCAAAATTACAACAGCTAATTGATTAGATATAAAACTTTGTTTAAAGTCAAGTATAACATTATATATGTATATATAACACATCATATATTAACAATAAGCAATGTAACATCTCTATGCCATCTTTTGAAACCATCATTTAAGCATTCCATATCTTCCATGAGAAAGTTTCATGACTGACTTGATCATCTTTATGGCACACTGATATCTCTTTCACATTCTGTAAAAACAACAAAAATTGAAATTGATTATTAAGTAATGCAACAAGGATAAAATGGAAAATAGAAAAAAAAACAATTTGAAGCTTATGCTCACTAGTGATACCCTGCTCCAAAACTATTTCTTAGAAAAAAAAACTCAACTATTGAGAGCCTAAAATCGTTACCCACCATATGGTACTATAAGACAATATCAGACCTTTCTCTTTAGTTGCATAGTAAACTGTGATAAAAATTTTGACCTTTTTTATGTCTACTGAGTGTAAAACCTTAGTGAAGTTGATGATGAGCATAAAATCTATACACACTACAATATGTTGTAGTATAAAAATTAAAGCTACATGTATATGCAAAATATCAGATCTTTAAGTCATGTAGTTGCTTTGACAAAAGGCTCAGAGGAGCCTGAATCACTCACTTGACCAATAAAATGAAAAGGATTATTCACCAATATTGAAAGCAATGGCTGCCAATCTACAACTAAAAGGTCAATGTCATCTTCTTAACAAGAGTATGTTATTGTAGTCAATCTGATGTCTGCTGTAACATTTATGAGCTGAAATGATACAAAGAATAAATGGACAATAAGCATGATAAGTTTAATAGTGTTTCGTTTTGAGGTCTAAATGCTCATACTATTATTCACTTTTTTTCATTCTATATAAGATGTGTATGTCGTATACATGTTAAGTTGCAACTTATGTACATGTTGATATATTGTACAAGTGTACTATAGAATTGGACAAGACATATTTTTTGTAATCATAAATGAGAATGGAATATTAAAGAAAAAGTGTATCATGAGGTTCACAATCAAGTCTAAAAAATACAACAAGTTTTAAGAACATATACATTGCATAATGATGGCAATATAAGTTCCCTGACTTTGATGTCTTGATTTCAGCAACACCACTTTACAAACTTTTGTTTGGCACTTCAGTAATGTTATTTATGAATCATTTGGGTGAATATTTCTAAAAATTGACATGCAGAATTTCAACAAAAAGTGTAAACTATCATGTGTCTTCTCTGGGATTCCATGTAACTATACTGCAACATTAACAATAATGCAACTGTACACAACATATATATATAATCAAGATAAAATACAATGTACTGTAATTGGTCTTGTTGTCAATGCTGAGCAGAACAAATCTCTTAGGCAAGGCCAAAAGTAACATTGAAGGTTGTATTGGGTGAAAAGTCTCTTTAAAGTGTACATGTATGTGTATGTTTAAGGGTAAAACACACTTTTCAACCCGCCTGGGCCATATAAGGTGGTTAGTTTGAATGTTGGAGGAAACCACCGACCTTTGGTAGGTAACTGACAAACCTAGTCACATACAGGTCGGGAAGTGTTGTATTTTGTAAAGTACAAGCAAGACTCGAACACCAACTGAGAGGTGTTCCGCTAGTGATCAACCAGTATCTTAGACCACTGGGCCACTCATTTGCCCCCTCTCTTTTAACTCAGGAATATAATGTAATGTAATGTAAAATAGTGTAATGCTGTGAAGGAATTGTTGCTCCCATGTAATGACTTTGTCAAAGGCAGCTTTAATCTTACTTGTCTGTGATTGCAGTTAGTCTCTTTCTTAAATTAGATCTACCACGTGCATGAGTATTGGTATAATGATGTCATTAAATGTCAACTTCTCTTCTTCCACTTGGTCCAGGTCTTTTAATGGTTGACTTTTTGTTTTAAACAGAGACAGTACCTGTTAAAGTAAAAAAAAAATAAAAATAGGGCATGTAATGGGACATTAAATGATACCCCGCCACGTTATAATATCAAAAGTTCATAAAATTTGATTTCAAAGTGGCCTTTCTCGAAAACTATTTTTCATATCAAGCTGGAAATTGAACTTGACCTGTATTTTATTGTACTCAATAGCTGTACAAAATATCATTTGAATCCTATGAAGCATTTTCAAGTTATTGGCCGGAAACTCAAAATTTCATGAAATTTGATTTTTCAAAATGGCCTATCTCAAAAACTATTTATTGGATCATGCTGGAAATCAAACTTGACCTGTATTTTATTTTACTAAACAGCTGTGCAAAATATCATTCAAATCCTTTGACGCGTTTTCAAGTTATTGGTCGGAAACTCAAAATTTCATGAAATTTGATTTTTCAAAGTGGCCTATCTCCAAAACTATTTTTTGGATCATGCTGGAAATCGAACTTGACCTGTATTTTATTGTACTAAACAGCTGTGCAAAATATCATTCAAATCCTTTGACGCGTTTTCAAGTTATTGGTCGGAAACCTTCGGGGGACGGACAGACAGACGGACGGACAGACGGACGGACGGACAGACACCGAAAAAAACTGAGGGTATAACATAATACCCTGCCACTTCGTGTGGCGGGGTATAAAAATCTATAAAATAGAAATTACATGTATATTAAAAAAAAAACACAAATTTGAATAACTATCTTAATTTGTGTGTTTTTTTTTAATTTCTAAACAGTTTCCTATGAAATTGGAAGACATTGTCAGTACAAATGGAAACTTGTAAAGGACTAAAATAAAAAAAAAAAAGGAAACAGGAGCTTTTTTCCATTGTCCTATAACTGTCTAAAATGCTTAAATCCTTAACATTGGCAAGTCATCCTGTTCAATGCCTCTTTCTGCTCTTTGTAAGCTACTTTCATTTGACGCTAGAACATTTGGTAAGCATGGTAAGAGTATTTATAATTTTCGTATCATGAGTCTTTCATAGACTATTTGAAAAAGACATATTTTAGAATTTGAAACAAGAAATTTAAAACAAGATATGGAGAGAAAAGAAAAAATGTGGTTTTTAGGATATATACAGTCAAATATGACAAGAATTTATATTGAAAATAACCAGACATATGTACAAATGAAGAGTTTCATGCTCTTATGAATAATAACAACCAAATAAAACAAGTAATACTGTGAGCGAGCTCACAAAAGGATACCCCCCGCTTCATACTGGACTCAAATCTCAAGTCCAGTTATCTCCCCTCAATAATATTGAAGAGCAATACAAATTCTTCATGCACATCTACGGATGATGTCTTCCTTCATGTAAAGTTTCATCAAAATCCATCCAGGTGTTTAGGAGGAGTTGCGCTTACGGGGTCTCCCATTGAATAATGTATTTAAAAAGTCTAAGTCCAATTATCTCCCCTGAATGATGTCAGAGTGCAATGAAAATTCTTCATGCACAACTACATATGATGTACTTCCTTCATTGTAAGTTTCAGCAAAATCCTTAGACAGACAGGGTGTTTCCTATATACCCCCCAAACTTTGTTTGCGGGGGGTATAAAAATACAATGTAAGGGATAGATAAAGAATTCCATGGTATTACAGGTGATAACAGTCAGATAAGACAATGAGGTGTTATAAGAGGATAGAGAGGTCAATGGTTTGATGGTTACAAGACCATGGTATGTTATGGAGAGATAAAGAGGTGCATGGTTAAACTGATGATAACGATCATATAAGACCATCCCATGTTTTGAGCATATAGAGGGGTCTTATGGATGAAATTAAATAAGACCATGGTATGTTTAAAGAAGATTGAGGGGTCCATGGTCTTATGGATGGAAACAGTTTGGAAAGACCATGGCATGTTATAAAGAAATAAAGGGGTGTATGGTCTTATGGCTGATAACAGTCAAGTAAGACCATGACATGTTATAAGAGGATATAGGAGTCTATGGTCTTATGGTTGATAAAAGTCGAATAGGACCATGACATGTGATAGGAGGATAGAGGGGTTCATGGTCTTATGATTGAAAACAGTTATATAAGACCATGGCATGTTATTGAGTGATAGAAAGGTCCATGGTCTTATAGATGATAACATGATAACAGTCAGATAAAACCATGGCATTTTATAAGAGGATAGAGGGATCCATGGTCTTATTGATTGTAACAGTTTGATAAGGCCATAGCATTTTATAGAGAAATAAAGAGGTCCATGGTCTTATGGATAATAACAGTCAAATAAGACCATGGCATGTCTTAAGATGATAAAGGGGTCCATGGTCTTATGGTTCTTAACAGTCAAATAGGATAATGACATGTAAAAAGAGGATGAAATGGTCCATGGTCTTATGGTTAATAACAGTCAAATAAGACCATGACATGTTATAAGAGGATAGAGGGATCCATGGTCTTATTGATAGAAACAGTTTGATAAGGCCATAGCATTTTATAGAGAAATAAAGAGGTCCATGGTCTTATGGATAATAACAGTCAAATAAGACCATGGCATGTCTTAAGATGATAAAGGGGTCCATGGTCTTATGGTTCTTAACAGTCAAATAGGATAATGACATGTAAAAAGAGGATGAAATGGTCCATGGTCTTATGGTTAATAACAGTCAAATAAGACCATGACATGTTATAAGAGGATAGAGGGGTCCATGGTCTTATGGCTGATAACAGTCAAATAAGACCATGATATGTTATAAGAGGATAGAGGGATCCATGGTCTTATTGATAGAAACAGTTTGATAAGGCCATAGCATTTTATAGAGAAATAAAAAGGTCCATGGTCTCATGGATAATAACAGTCAAATAAGACCATGACATGTTATAAGAGGATAGAGGGGTCCATGGTCTTATGGCTGATAACAGTCAAATAAGACCATGATATGTTATAAGAGGATAGAGGGATCCATGGTCTTATTGATGGAAACAGTTTGGTAAGGCCATAGCATGTTATAGAGAAATAAAGAGGTCCATGGTCTTATGGATAATAACAGACAAATACAACCATGATATGTTACAAGAGGATATACATGTAGGGATCCATGGTCTTATTGATGGAAACAGTTTGATAAGGCCATAGCATGTTATAGAGAAATAAAGAGGTCCATGGTCTTATGGATAATAACAGTCAAATAAGACCATGGCATGTCTTAAGATGATAAAGGGGTCCATGGTCTTATGGTTCTTAACAGTCAAATAGGATAATAACATGTAAAAAGAGGATGAAATGGTCCATGGTCTTATGGTTAATAACAGTCAAATAAGACCATGACATGTTATAAGAGGATAGAGGGATCCATGGTCTTATGGCTGATAACAGTCAAATAAGACCATGATATGTTATAAGAGGATAGAGGGATCCATGGTCTTATTGATAGAAACAGTTTGATAAGGCCATAGCATTTTATAGAGAAATAAAAAGGTCCATGGTCTCATGGATAATAATAGTCAAATAAGACCATGACATGTTATAAGAGGATAGAGGGGTCCATGGTCTTATGGCTGATAACAGTCAAATAAGACCATGATATGTTATAAGAGGATAGAGGGATCCATGGTCTTATTGATGGAAACAGTTTGGTAAGGCCATAGCATGTTATAGAGAAATAAAGAGGTCCATGGTCTTATGGATAATAACAGACAAATACAACCATGATATGTTACAAGAGGATATACATGTAGGGATCCATGGTCTTATTGATGGAAACAGTTTGATAAGGCCATAGCATGTTATAGAGAAATAAAGAGGTCCATGGTCTTATGGATAATAACAGTCAAATAAGACCATGACATGTTACAAGAGGATAGAGGGATCCATGGTCTTATTGATAGAAACAGTTTGATAAGGCCATAGCATGTCATAGAGAAATATATAAGTCCATGATCTTATGGATAATAACAGTCAAATAAGACCATGATATGTTACAAGAGGATAGAGGGATTCATGGTCTTATTGATAGAAAGTTTGGTAAGGCCATAGCATTTTATAGAGAAATAAAGAGGTCCATGGTTTTATGGATAATAACAGTTTAGTAAGACCATGGCACGTCTTAAGATGATAAAGGGGTCCATGGTCTTATGGTTCTTAACAGTCAAATGGAATAATGACATGTAAAAAGAGGATGAAAAGGCCCATGGTCTTATGGTTGATAACAGTCAAATACAACCATGACATGTTATGAAAGGAAAGAGGGGTCCATGGTCTTAAGGTGATAACAGTAAAAAAGACCATGGCATGTGATAGGAGGATAGAAGGGTCAATGGTCTTATCAATGATAAAAGTCAAATAAGACCATGACATGTTATTAAGAGGCTAGAGGGGTCCATGGTCTTATGGTTGTAAAATCAGACCATGGCATGTAATGAAGATATAAAGGAGTGTATGGCCAATGGCTGATAACAGTCAAATAGGACCATGACATGTTATAAGAGGCTAAAGGGGTCCATGGTCTTATGGATGAATACAGTTAAATAAGACCATGGTATGTTATGGAGTGATGAAAAGGTCCACGGTCTTATGGTTGATTACAGTCATATAAGACCATGGCATGATATAAATGAATAGAGGGGTTCATGGTCTTAAATGTCTTATGGCTGCTAACAGTCTTATAAGATCGTGATATGTTATAAGAGGATAGAGGGGTTCATGTGGTCTTATAATTGTAAAAGTTGGACAAGACCATGGCATGTACATGTAATGGAGAAAGTCTTATAGATGATAACAGGCAATTAAGACCATGACATGTTATAAGAGGATATAGGAGACCATGTTCTTATTGGTGATAACAGTCAAACAGGGCCATGACATGCTACAAGAGGAAAGAGGGGTATATGGTCTTATGGATGAAAGCAGTGGATAAGACCATGGAATGTTACATGTATGAACTTTGGCAGAAGTGATAGAAAGGTCTGTGGTCTAATGGGTGAAAACAGTTAAATAAGACTATGGCTAGTATTGAAGAGGAGAAAGGGGTTGAATGAAATCTGCAAGAAAAGATCATAGCATATGTTATGAGTGGTAGAGGCGTCTATGGTCTTATAGATGAAAACTTTTCAATAAGACCATTGCATGCTATGAAGAGATAATTAGGTCAATGGTCGAATGGATGATATCAGTCAGATAAGATCATGAAACGTATGTATAGAGGGGTCCACGGTCATATTAATAATTAAAAAACCCTTTTAATTTCCGAAATATATGATCATATATTGAGAAAATTAATAAACAAACAAGCCCTATCTGATCTTAGCATAATAACGCGTATAATGTTGAACACACTTTTTCCTTTGTCGAAAACGAAATAAATAAAAGTTTTCCAGCAATGTTTCAAGGCTGTTTTCATGCGTTTTACCTTTCTGTTCATATCAATTTCATTTCAAGCGTTGATTTCTACGTCCACCATTTTGAAAATTTTAGAGGTAAATTTTTGCCGGGGACAGAAGCAAACATGAATTTTCAAAAATAAGACCGTGGTCTTAAGGATCTTTCTGGACCTTTTAAATACCTCCCTCAAATAAACAAAAAGAGGAAAAATACAGACGAAAAAAATGGGGTGGTGTTCGGAGGATCTTTTTCCAACCAAGTTCAGCTTATTTATTTTCATAGCCTATATGGCATTGTTTATCAATCAAGGTAAGTGATTCTCGAAATCGCCCTTCCAATTTAGATATTCGTGTCATGTTGAGACCTGTGCTTTGATATTGACAAGTCTAATCAGTGAATTCATTGATTTGTAAAGAATTATTCAATACTCAGTCAATACAATATGTTGCCTTTTCTCATTTGTTTAATTGTCTGATTATGATCTTGCGCATTTAATTTTAATTATAAACGTTGCAATTTTTATGATGATTGTAAATGTAGATTGAATATGATTATCCAAGGGTGGTAAAGGGATAATCTTGTTGAGATGGTACATGTAGCTCCTTAGAGGAGGCCAATAAAAAAATTTTCACGGAGCTAACATCTCAACAAGATCAGTAAAGGGAGTGAAAACTTGTGCTTAAAAAATGCCGAAAAATAAATACCAGTTAAAAAAAATTGCTGATCATTAAACATGGAAAAATGAATTTGACTGAGTGTGATATTAAATCAAATTCTTTTGGTTTTTGTTTCGCCTGCAACAAGTGTCGCAAAAGAAAAGACTTAGATATGGTGATTCCTGCAGCGGCAGCAGTGGTGTCCACAATTGTTAAAGTTTTTGCTTAAGTCTATTTTATGTGAAGCAGTTGTGGTACACCATTGATGTTTGGTATGCAATTGCATATTAAGCATTAATACATATCAGTTTTTGAAGCATTTTACATCTGTACAATGCAATGTATGCTCCTGCAGTCATAGTCTACTGTCTTTGCAATTTTATACTGATTTGGCCAATGCACAGTCGCTTGAATTTTAGTGTCAAATAGCAAGAAAAGAGGGTCAAATATTACTATATCCATATGTAAGAAAAGAGGGTCAAATATTACTATATCCATATGTAAATATTACATATGGATATAGTAATATTTGACCCTCTTTTCTTGCTATTTGACACCAAAATTCAAGCGACTGTGGCCAATGTTAACCTTTTTTCTTTTGTCTGTTTAACATGAAGCAGTTATGGTACACCATTGATATTTCATTGTTGTTGTATTTTTGGCTAAATGTTTAATAATGTTTTTTCTTAGTTAATCCTTTTTTACGTGAACAAGTAATGGTGCACCAATATTTGGTACATGTATACAGTTGCATTTGCATCAATACAGATCAATTTTATGAGTAATGGCCATTGCTGTCATCACTTTAAGTATTGGCAATGTTTAACTTCATTTTATCCAGTGTCCAGTTGTGACAGGCGAGACATACCTCTGTGTTAAAAGATTATTTAAAGTTTTGAGAATATACAAGTTTCAGATTTTGAAGCAAAAAAGACAATCACATACGAGAAATGGGTTGTTCAACACACAACACGGGACTTAAAAAAACAGGCAAAAATGGAGCAAGACAACCATGTCAACATAAAAACACAAGAAATAAAAATAACAAGAGTTAACACTAAAGTATGTCTCGCCTGACGGCACCATCAGAAACAATTATTCTTTCTTACTTCCACTATATTTTGAATTTACATGGATTTTCAGTTTCTGAGATCAAAAAATGTTTATAGAACTTAAACATTGCAAATATATGCAATAAAAATAATCAAAGTCACTCAACCGGAAAATCAAGGTCAAGGTCAAAAGATGGGGATGCAACTGTGCTAAGCTACTACTGGGGCATATGTATACCAAGTTTCATCAACCTAGGACCTATAGTTCTTGAGATATGGAGGTGCTTGCAAAACTTTTCCATTGCTATTATCTGTATTGAAAATTGTCAAAGTCACTCAACCGAAAAATCAAGGTCAAGGTCAAAAGATAGGGATGCATCTGTGGTAAGCTAATACTGGGGCATATGCATACCAAGTTTCATCAACCTAGGACCTATAGTTCTTGAGATATGGAGGTGCTCGCAAAACTTTTCCATTGCTATAATATGTATTGAAAATTGTCAAAGTCACTCAACCGGAAAATCAAGGTCAAGGTCAAAAGATGGGGATGCAACTGAGCTAAGCTACTACTGGGGCATATGCATACCAAGTTTCATCAACCTAGGACCTATAGTTCTTGAGATATGGAGGTGCTCGCAAAACTTTTCCATTGCTATTATATGTATTGAAAATTGTCAAAGTCACTCAACCGGAAAATCAAGGTCAAGGTCAAAAGATGGGGATGCAACTGAGCTAAGCTACTACTGGGGCATATGCATACCTAGGACCTATAGTTCTTGAGATATGGAGGTGCTTGCAAAACTTTTCCATTGCTATTATATGTATTGAATATTGTCAAAGTCACTCAACCGGAAAATCAAGGTCAAGGTCATAAGATGGGGATGCAACTGTGCTAAGCTACTACTGGGGCATATGCATACCAAGTTTCATCAACCCAGGACCTATAGTTCATGAGATATGGAGGTGCTCATAAAACTTTTCCAAAAAGTTAACGCCGCCGCCGGTAAAGTAACACCTATGTCCCGCTCTGCTTCGCAGGCGAGACAAAAATCATGAAAACACGGAAAATTAAAATGTTAAAATCTTGGATGAAAATAATCCTTTACCACCCCCTTATCTGTGTCTCTACCACCCTACTTGTTTTATAGTACAATGTCAATGTTACTACAAACTAATATTAACATGAATTAAATGTAAGAAGTTAAAAGATACTGTAAACCAACTCATTTTTTGCAGATTTCGCAAGGAGCAGAAAGTCACAAACTAACACTTTTTCATAGAAAACCAAGAATCGCAAAAATAAATAGCCGTGAAATTGCCCTCTGACAAAGAAAAGCGAAATATTGTAGTCGGGAAAATAAATTGGTTTACAGTACACTGTACATATGGTTTCAAAAATTGAATTGTGTTTCATCCATTGTACATATTTCTATAGGTATTCTAGTAACAGCATCAAAAAGTAAAGACAATACTTATAGTTACAATACAGTTACAGCTGTGCTAATGACAGAATGTACAAAGTTGGTTGTTGCTGCATTATTGTTTTTGAAAGAGTGAGTATTGAATGATGAATTAACAAACTTTTAAAATTTATTCCAAATCCATATAGTGTTAAGCTGTTTCGTGTCTTTGAGAGATTATTTAGAATTATTGTGATTAAACATCAATACATGTATGTTCATGTCCTACATGTAAATTCGTTTGTTTTTATAAAACACTCCTGTGAAAATTGGATGCACTCATATACATGTACAATGTATAAACACTCTTTAGGGATTAATTGTAATTAAGAAGTAATTACATGTACGGGTATCCAAGTAAATCTAAGAGTATAAATGTGTTCAAAATTTAAATATCCACATATTAAAGTGATACTAATGTTAATGAAGAAAACCCCAGAACAGGATTAGGAAACCCTAAATATTTTTTTTAACAGTTTTCAGCTTACCTGAATAGAACAGGGGGGTCAGACCCCACCTTTTGGCTTATACATGTAAATCAAAAAGTATAATAGATAATTCTTTAAAAAAATCTTATGCAACCTCCCTTCTTCAGCATGAAGGAAGTTGTATGATGATCCTTAATTAGTTTATGCCTCAGATGCCCCAAAATAGTTTCATTCCATCAGTCATTGAAGTCAGGTGAGTGATTCAGGCTCCTGATAGCCTCTTGTTGGTTTCACTTTAGGATACCTTTTGCTTTCCATTATTGTCACCATTAGACATTTTGTGTGAAGTCAAAGCATGTGTTATATTTGTTTAACCAGTGAAAAGTTTTACAATAATGTTTTTTTTTCTTTTTCAGCAATTCAGTTTCGTCCTTCTTTTCGGATATTTCAAAGCATAGAAGTGGTGAGTATATTTATATTTGATATAAATTGCTACATTTACACTAGTATAATGTAATTTACTTTTTGCACAATTAGCATATTATCAATTTTAATGCAAAGAAAGATTCCTGGTAAATGTACATGTATGTTTGTTTTTTGTCTGAAAGGAGCCAAAATATCAAAATCTAGACAAAACCAAAAGGAGACACCATATACATGTACATCATTATGTACATGTATGAAATATAAACAATGCAAAGCAAAACAGTCCCATTTCCACCTTTTTGGGGGGTATGTAAGCGTTAAACTTTTTAATTAGATATTAGTTAAATACTTGTTATTGCTTTACTCCCAATACATCTTTGTCTAATAGAAATGATTTTATAATTTCAGTTTTGTTCTACTACTTTATACCATCAGCACTCTATTGTCTATATAACAACTTAGCCTTTGTAAACCTCAAGTCATATGATCCTACAACATATTTCTTGTTACTGCAGTTCAGAGTTGTCCTTACTGGAGTTTTATTCCAGGTAATTATGCATGTCATATTTTAAGGTTCATCTATACACTTCAGAGAAAATGACTGATATTTTACATCTTATTTCACTTCAGTCTACGTGGAGCTTTAACTACACATTCAATTGCTTTATAAAGCGTAGCAGCGTCTAGATAAATATTTTTTGCATAAACTTTTAGTATTTTGTACGTGTACACTTTATCTGTTTTTCCGGGGCATTTTCTTTGCGTTTTTCAGTTCACCCAAATATAGCCAAATATCCACTATGCCCTATCCTTTGGCCTCCACGTGCAAGGTAATTTCATTATTGATGTTATTAAATCTACTCACAATCGGTTTTATGGAAGGTTATTTAGGGGTAATTCATGCTTCATTTTAGGTACAATTTGAACGGAAAGAAAATGAATAAAGAAAACAACAAAAGTAATCTTGTAAACTGGAAGGGAAAATGATCGGCGGAATTTATATCTAGACGCTGCTACACTTTATTTTGTGTTTTTATGTGTCGTTTAAGTCGTACACAGACTACAAAAATAGGTCAAATATCTACCATTTTATTCGAAGTGTAACCATGAACCTTAAATAAGAGATGTTTTAAAGTAATTCAAACATGTACTGTACATGTAGTTAAGTGTATCTTTTTGTGAAGTTTGAAAATTGTTGGAAGCTTAAAATTACTGTACTCATTTGAATTATTCAATATCTAGAGTTTTATGTATTGATATAAGTAAATTACATTTTTGTGCAAACAATTATTTACTTTTTTGTTTGTGTCAGTAGTTTTATAACTTATACTTTAAATCAATTTTAATGATTTAATCACCATCTTGATCTATAAATGACCAAATTCTACATTTGTGATAAATTTATTCATTTCAGATTGTATTTAACAAGAAGTTAGCCCATCTACAGTGGGTTTCCCTAGCCTTCCTAACCTTTGGTTGTATCCTGAAGGAGTATGGTAAGATGACAGAGAACAGTAAAAGTACCTCTACAGAGGCTTACTCCTACCTGGACCCACACCTCATACTGATTCTTGTTCAGGTGTTCTGCTCATGTTTTGCAGGTGTTTACAACGAGTTCCTCTTGAAAGATAAAGGTGTAGAGGTCCACTTAATGATGCAGAATGTTTTCATGTATCTAGATTCTATAGTCTGTAACTTGTTTGCCTTAGGATTTACTGGGAACCTGACAAGTGCCTTTACTCTATCTGGCCTCCAGAGTCTAGCTCAGCCCAGTGTTTTATTTATCATACTCAACAATGCAGCTATAGGGATAACCACAAGTTTGTTTCTAAGATCTTTGAATTCCATTCTAAAAACGTTCGCTAGTGCTTTAGAGTTGATGTTTACTGCTGTCCTATGTTGGCTTATCTTTGGTATCTCTATAGACATGTACACTGTAGCCGCTCTGGTTATTGTCTCAGGAGCTACATTCCTGTACTCACATAAACCAGTGGTAAACCTGGCAAAGACTGATGAAATAAAAAGTGGCAAGCAATCTAATGTTTAGACAAATCAGTGATAATTTTGAGGCTTTAAGGATGGTCATTTCTGAATTTTTTCAGACAAAGATTTAATGATTTGTGATGAAAATGATAGATAATTGTCCACTTTATCAAATGATAAAATGAAAAACATAGACCTGTGTGCTTGTTTTTGAAGTTAGGACGTCAAAATTTTGGCAGGAAAGTGGACTCCACTAGACTTTATTATATCTTTAACATTGTGACTTTTTTGGCCCATTAAATTATGAAATTGTATCAAGAATTTTAAGAAATTTTATACAGAGGTGTTTTAAGGTCTTAACAACAACAAAAATGTATTAAAAAGAAGGGGTCATAGTGCAAAAATTTCCTTCAGTATTTAAAGGTGAAGTCTTTAGGATTTACAAAATCATACTTAAATTCTGAAACATGAAGAGTGACCATCCTTAAGGTGAACACTTTGTGGTACTTTTTTAATGATTCTACTTATGCAATTTATTAGTGGGGCTCTCACATATTTATTTCTTTAAAACACTTTTTAATATAATGTATAAATTATTGTAATAAATACATGTGATGTATGCACATGAGTTATTCTGTATTATCATTTACAATATTGTTTTGAGGTGGTTATGATTTGGTGAGAAATGTAAGCAGAAAATTGTATTTTTACTGCAAAAATAATCCAAGTGTGTCACCCTGAACAGTAAAACTTGCAAGTTCTCATTGTTCTTTCATCAGTTTCATTGGTTTATTTGGTTAGCTATAGATTTCTTGAAGGAACTGGTTGACTTTGATAACCAAGTTGTAAAGAATGATCTTTCACACTTAATTATTTCTGCAATGATACAGGACAAAACGCGGTACTTGTCAACCAAATATTCAGCCAATGTATTTCACTCACTGTGGTCATAACATTAAATTTGTCTCGCCTCAGTATATAATTTTTTTTCTTTAGTAAATGTAGTCTTTGCATCGGAAAATGAAAGTAAAATTTCTGTAAAGGTGTCTTCTATCACGTCTGATAAAATTGTATACATTTTTTATATATTGTGACATCACTTGACTTTGAAGTCATTTTGGTTTTGGAAAAATATTTCCTTATTCTGTTTGCAGGGGTGTTCTGCTAAAGCTTGAATTTCTTGCTGTTATTTAAGAAATTATGAGTTCTTGCTTAAATTAATGTATATGTAAGAGGTACGGCCATTTTAATATATAAGAAAGTAACTTTATCTGTGGGAGCTTATCAGGTTGAACCTGTACAAAATGTATCATATTATATTAAATTTATAGACTAAAAGTCACTAAATACATGTAGTTTAGCTTTTTATATATCCCTATTTGCCTCTGTTTAATTTGCTCTTAGTATAGGCTGTTATTCTAATTAACCTAGAATCCTGGTCAATATCCTAAGCAGCTTTGGCTTCCAGTATACAAATATCGACTCATATCATATCAAAGATCAGGTTTCACCACAGCGGCTATTCAAGGTGGTGCTCCTCCCCTTTTGAATTTATTTCCTCCACTCTTGAATTTTGAGTCCCATAGTTTGAATATATTCCTAGCTAGATATGGCAATGAAGTTTTTAAATAGGAAATACAATTATATTGTGACTGGCAGGAAAAGCACAAATGAGAAAACAAAAACAAAAAACTAATAGCACTTTTATGAATAGATAAATTTCACTCTTAAATTTTTATGAGTTAGGAAACGTATCATCCTTATAGACTTACAGACTTATGCTGCCCTTGGATTTTGAACTATGGTTATCTCTGAAATATAGAAGCATCGGATGCCCTGCTTATTGAAAGAAAAAGTCATAGTTTGAATATTTTTTTACATTTCATTTTTTTTCAGAGACCTTTTGAAAGAAGTAAAAGTAAAGTAAGAAGAAAATACGGAGTATTTTTTTTTATTGACGTCACAATTGTTCAAAACATTCATTCATGAAATGATGATAGCAATGTGAACCTTTAAAATGAGGATTTTATAAGATTGGAGATCGTTATTGATTTGTTTAAGGTGCTGAAACAATAAAATTTAGAAAATCAAAACCTCAATTAAATATTTGTAAATTAAAGGACTTTATGTCGGAGCCAAATCAAAATGTTTTTAATTAAATAGATTAATAAATGTTGTGGTGTGGCAAGTTAAAATGGAAACAATAAAATAAGTAGGTTGGTTAAACCACACATAAAAGGTAAAAATATCAAATATAAAACTAATATAAATTAATAAAGAATACATCTAAAATCTAAAAAGCCCAAATTTTCGGCTTTCAGCCTTCGTCGGGGGCAGAGCAAAGAAAAAAATCACGACCGCCACGGTCTGAGGACAACCAACAAGTGGTTTTTGGCTTGTAAATCAAAAAGTATAAGAGATAGATGAAATCTGAAGCCACCCTACTGCTTCAGCATCAAAAGTTCTTCAAAAGTCTCAAATTGGTCGAAGTTGTCAGATGATCCCTTATAGGGGTTAACGGCCCCTAAAATGACGTTTTTTTTCATGATTTTGGCCTATAGAATGAAAACTATAGCAGATAGAGAAAAGCTGTTGCTTGCTTAAATGTTGAGTTCATTTAGCTCTACAAAAGTCTTCATAGGGTGATAGCTGTCAGATAACCCCTTATAGGGGTTACGGCCCTTGAAATAACGTTTTTTTCATGTTTTTGGCCTTTAAAATGAAAACTATAGCAGATAGAGAAAAGCTGTTGCTTGCTTTAATGTTCAGTTCATTTAGCGCTACAAAAGTTTTCATAGGGTCGAAGTTGTCAGATGACCCCTTATAGGGGTTAGCCTTATGGCCCCTAGAATAACATTTTTTTCATGATTTGGGCCTATGGCTACAGAATGAAACTATAGTAGATGGAGAAAAGCTGTTACTTGCTTAAATTTTCAACTCATTTAGCTCTAGAAAAGTTTTTATAAGGTCGACATCAAGACCAGGTGAGTGATTCAGGCTCCTGGGAGCCTCTTGTTTTGTTCTTGTTGTGTTTGCTCTTTTTTGTTGTTGTTGTTGTAGTTCATGTGCTATGTGAAATTTTTATTACAATGCGCCATGGGGTAATGCAGGCTACGGTTTACACTGGCAAACTAAGGACAGTCCAAAAAAAAATTACATTTGCATGACTTTAAACAAAGAAAAAGGACAATAGTAGACAAGGGTTAACAACAGTCTAATAATTTAAGCAAAGAAAAGGACAATAGACAAAAAAGGGTTGACAACAGTCTAATCCTTGTCTGATGTCTACATTTTTCTATTGTCCGCTTCTTTGTAAAAAATCACACACCGTCATTTTTTTTCGACCTTCTTCGTTTGCCAGCTTTAAACTATAGCCGGTAAAACCCCGTGCTGTTAGAGGGGGTGGTCAAACATTTCGTATGGTGCATTGACTCAACTAAATATTAATAAAGAGGTTCATTTGGTTCACTACCATTTTGGGGCCTTTTTATCCTCGAGCCAACGGAGTTGGGGAGGGGATATAGCGTTTGGTTCGTTCGTACGTACGTAATGGTTTTTGTTTTGTCAATAACTTTGGAACTAAACATCATAGAAGGTTGATATTTGGTCAGTGGGTACATCTTTGATGATAGTCAGCATCAGTAAAAAAATTAAGTGACCTTGACCTATATTTTCCGCATGAATGACTCAGGTTAAAGTTTTGGTTAAGGTCCATATCTCAGCAACTGCAAGTGATAGAGAGATGGTATTGGGTCAGTGGGTTCATCGTGGATGGTGACCAGCATCTGTACCAAAATAAGGTCACCTTGACCGACATTTTCTGCATGAATGACTCGGGTTAAAGTTTCAGTTAAGGTCCATATCTTAGCAACTGCAAGTGATATCTTGGATAGTAATTGACATCTGTTCCAGATTTAAGTCACTTTGACTTACCTTTAAATGTAACGGGCGAGGGGATTAGCTGTTGTGTGCGACTGCTCCATTTCTTTATTGTTATTTCCCCACTCGTAAGAGAGGGGGCTATATTGCAATCACCTTGTCCGTCCGGTTCAATTTCTCTGCTTCTACTGGATGGATTGGTTTCAAATTTGGTAAATAGCTTCAGCATGATGAGTTATACCATTCCACCTCTTTCCAGGCCAGTCCATCATCTGCTTCCTCTTTTCCGAGCCGACTTAGACTTTTTAGGGTAAAAAACGTGAAATGTGAAATTTTTCGTAACAGATTTCTCGGCTTCTACTGAATGGATTGATTTCAAATTCGGTACACAGCTTCAGCATTATAAGTTATACCGTGCCTCCCCTTTCCAGGTCAGTCCATCATCTACTTCCTGTTTTCCGAGCTGACTTAGACTTTTTATGGGTCAAAAATAGACTATTTTCGTAACAGATTTCTCGGCTTCTACAAAAGGGATTGATTTCAAATTTGGTATGCAGCTTTAGCATGATGAGTTGTACCGTGCTACCCCTTTCCAGGTCAGTCGGTCATCTACTTCCAGTTTTCTGAATGGTCGAGTGGGGGTATGCTTAGCACGACTTGGTGCAACCCCTTGTTAACTAGTTTAAATACTTGTAGTAAAGGAAATTATTGAAAAGATGAAATATGAGATCTAGAAAAATGTCACGAAATGGATTGAATTCCTTATATTCAATATTTCTAGACCACTGCATTTTCCGTGAATGGAATGGAAACAAGGAAGTTCTACCAGACTATGGGACATAGTATAAATATAACATAAGTATATCGTTTGTTATTTTACTGGTTGTCACGAATTCCTTGTCACAATACGAACTTTCATTTTCAAAAGAAGTAGAATTTTGTTTACTCCGGTTTTAACTTTAATAGTGTTTATTTCCAGTAAGTAGCTCAGTATATTTAATTTTGTAACCCTCTAAAAGAAATTCCAAGAAAAACTTTTCAGTGACGACTTCATAGGAACAGTATTTATTATAAGTGCGCAACCAGGTGCGAATCGAGAAATGTCTATTTGCTGTAAAGTTATAATGATTGATTGATAGTAATTTGTTTTATGCAATCAGCCACAAGGACACAAACAAATTGTTATATCTAAAATAAAGAAGGAATGTGTCCATGTGACACAGATGCCCCCGCTAGCCCAAAACAGAAACTAGAAGTCAGACAGGTCTGAAAGTTGCTGAGGATGTACAGTTTGTCATACTGAACCATCCTACCAAGTTTAAAATCATTTTCGTATACAGTTCCTGAGAAAAGTTTGACAGAAATTTTCATATCATGCTCACACATTTTCACATCGGCCTAAGTCCCAAACAGGAAGTAGATGTCCGACAGGTCTGAAAATCGATTAGGACGTACAGTTTGTCATACTGAACCATCCTACCAAGTTTTAAATCATTCTTGTATACAGTTCCTTAGAAAAGCTTGACGGAAATTTTCATATCATGTTCACATATTTTCACATCAGCCTAAGTCCCAAACAGGAAGTAGATGTCCGACAGTTCTGGAAATCGCTTAATGTACAGTTTGTCATACTGAACCATCCTACCAAGTTTCAAATCATTCTGGTGTACAGTGCCTGAGAAAAACTTGACAGAAATTTTCATATCATGTTCATATATTTTCACATCGGCCTAAGTCCCAAACAGGAAGTAATTCAAATGTCTGACAGGTCTGAAAATCACTTAGGACGTACAGTTTGTCATACTGAACCATCCTACCAAGTTTCAAATCATTATCTTGAACGGTTTCTTTGAAAAGCTTGACAGAAATTCGTACGGACGTACGTAGGTACGGACGGACGGACATGTGTAAAACTTAACGCCCCCGACATGTCGTCGCGGGGGCATAAAAATATCAATAGATTTTTACATATGTTTTTTTCATATCAGGTCCCATATCATTCCTCGATTCCATTATAAGGTCCAGGAATTGAGTGATATCTGTTTGCGCCACTTTTGCGTCCTTGTCTATCACAACTTAATTTCACCCGGGCAAATTCACACAATCATATAAACACCAATTGTGTGACAAGAAGTAAGAAACAGCAGTCTACTTAGTTAAAAGCAGTCTAAGAAGTGACGAAATCCATCGATAAAATCCGACCTATCAATCATTCTTGTCGATCGATATCCTAACATGTTTAAAATGCTGCAGATAACAACAACAAAGTCAATTCACAACTGTACCTGTCTTAAACTATGTTTCGATTTACCGTTATTGATCATAGAAACTTGACAATTTCGAAAATTGTAATGTTTCTATTTTTTAATTGTGCATTAATCTTTAAAATTAGATAGTTATTAAAAATGGTATAAATTGGCTTTCGTGCTATCACTTTAATTAATATGATTAAGGCCCTGCCTTTTTAGCGAGCATCGAAAATCTATATATACCTTTTTAAAATAAATCTATGTGCTCGACCGGCTAAGTTTAACGTAAAGAGGAAACTTTTAAAAAGGGAATTAAATAATAGCAAAGTTTGACCCTACCCAACCCAAATCATATGCACTTGAGAAAGTTGTTAAAATATCGGGGATCAATAACTTACTACTTATTAAAATTTCAATTATTTGTGCAAATAATAAATCCTGTAACATTCTGGACATTAAGAAACCTGGCGGAAAAAAAAACGGTAAAGTAAAAATAAAATAAAAAAAGGAAAGTGAGTGAAACCCCACAGGATGTGACTCTTCTTTCATTTTCAGGTATTAAGATCCTTTTATATTTTATTTATTATTATGAGTATGTTTTATTCAGTAAATTTATGTATTTCTTTTTATCTTATTTTATCTTACTTAGAATTTAGCAAAGCTTGGTCAGTATCATGCATTTGGTATGACTAGTCAATGGGACGATGTTGCCTCGGTAATTTCCGGAAAATCGTTTTTCAGCGGAAAAGAAGTAGATGAATGAACTTTTATCACCGTTTTTGAATTTCAATTTTTATCTTTCTGCATAATAGATTATTATGTATTTTTTATAAGCCCAGTTGGATGATAGTCTCGATCACCCAGACGCTTATCAATAGATGATAAGAGTCTGGGATAGCCTCGAACCCAGTCTATATATAAATATATAGCCTGGTCTCAATGAAAGAAAACTTGGTTCGCTAGGGGCGCTGTTTCGGAAAATATAAGCTATAATTAGATTGGGATACCATCGGTAAATCAGAAAATAGGACGTCTCAAACATGTAAACAAATATCGTGAGAACGTTGGAATTTTATACTTTGAATAACAATATAGTTACATGTTATATATATTGGTATTTTTCTTTCATAGAAAGTCGTAAACCTCTATCCGAACCCCCCCCCCCCACCACCACCACCACCAAAAAAAAATCAAGTACACACCCCCCCCCCCCCGGGGTAGAATGCTATGGACTTTTCTGTTTTGTTTATTACTGTCTAGAGTTAAAATCTTTGTTGATGGTGAATAAAAATGCATCTGTGCATGCCTACTAGCTGTGGTCCATCATTTAAAAAAAGTGATCATTTATTTCTACACTTTTATACGTTACCCCCGCTTGAAAAGTGTGTGTGGGGGGGGGGGAGGGGTGTTATATAGTGATATGGGTGTTTACCCTTCTTTCTTTCCGTTATTCCATAGGGTACCCATCACTTATCCACAACTCCTCCTAAACCCCTCAATGTATTTTCATTAAACTTTCACACACTATTTGTAACATATATACACATACACCTACTATTTTAAAAAGTGATCTGTCACATGTTTTTGTTAGGGGGGTATTTATTTGAGAGCAGCTGCTCAAATTAACTAGTTATAATTATCTAATCAGAGAGGGGGCTTTATTGCAATCACCTTGTCTGTCTGTCTGTCCGTATCTAACTTTTGTAACAGATTTCTCAGCTTCTATTGAAGGGATTGATTTCATAGCATTTCCACCGGGGGGGGGGGTGTTAACTCCAAGTATTTTAGGGTAGAGATGTGCGGCCCAGAAATTTTATACCCACCCCATTCATTAATTTTAATGCCTTTAAAATTACAAAGAATATGCTTAAACTTGACATATTTTGCACAATGTAGATATTCTATTAAAACCAAAGTTTGAATGGTACAAGTTATCAAATGCACGTACTGTTAAGGTTACATTAAGGAGGCAAAAGTTGGTTGTAGGCTACTCTTTTTCAATTGATAAGCGACATTTGAGAAAAGTACACCTTATCAAATATGCAACATCTGAAATTTCCACATATTGAACACCCCAAAAAGTAGACCCTTTTGGGCCACGCAAATGGACCTACCTTTATAATGGAAGTTACCCTCCCCTTTTCATGTCAGTCAGGCCTCTGCTTCCTATTTTCTAAATGGTTAAGTGGGGTTTCAGTTTGAAAGACACCAGGACAGAATGTTATATTGTTTCATTATTTATTTAGCAATATTCATGTATACATAGCAGAAATACCTCTTCAGAATTTGTTGTTCTATCTTTGCTGCTAAACTCAAAATATTTTTTCTAAGGAAAATACCATGGTCGCATGGTCATCCCCTTTCAAATTAAATGCATTTTCTCATTCACTTGTGAAGTGCTTCAATATGCAAAACAACACATATGTGTATTAGTAATTTTTCCATGATCTTTTTAGTTTGCATTCTAACAACAACGTTTATTAAGACTGAACTCGACCTACCTGCAAACATTACTTGCACATTACCCATATATTCTTTTACTCCAGGCATGTCATAATTTGTTTTCCTGTTCAGTATTTTTGGTTTTAGTTTTCAATGCTCTTCATTATCTGGGACTAGCGTTTGGATTTTTTCAATATGTTGGGTAGATCACGATGATGAGTCTTGAATAGACGAAACACATGCATACACACGCCAGATGTAGAACAAATTATTGTCAGTTACGTTGTTGTAATTTATATTTCGATAAAAACAACTGTATGGTGCTTCAACCTTCATTTTGAACTGCCTATTTGAAGGCTGCTGGTGGTTGTACATTGTGGTTTTTCTGAATTTCCGCTTATTTGGGCTGTGTTGTGTACACTTATTCCAAATCTTATTATTTTTCATTTGGTTTCAAGAGATGTAGACCATTTTAATGAATGATTAACTTGGATTAGAGTCTGTTGCTGCTAACACTGAACCATGAAAAAGATGGCAAGGGTATAAATTTACAATTTCAGATTTTTTGTATGCTTAAATCCAGATGTATTTATGTACAAATTTAATGATGATAACATATTTCTGTCATAGAATGAAAACCTAAGCAAACACTCTTTTTCTGTGATTAATTAACAATGTAAAGCTGTCTGAGTCAGGTACAATGATATAGTGCTTTCTGTTAGTTTATATCCTGATGATTATGTATAAAGTTTCATAATGATACCATACTTCTTTTATGGTCAAGAAGCTGTAACTTGAAGGAAAACCTGATTTTGAACCAATTAACTGATCCAAACACTTTTAGCCCCTCTACCTTCATTGAGCATGAAAAGAAAGCCAATCCCAATACCTAATACAAAATATATTGTAGAGTGGTGAGCACAAAGAGAAGATTATGTGTTTTGTTAATTCTTTTAAATTTAAATAGATAAAAGATATGTGTATAAGAGATAAGTCTGAAGACTATGCTGTGGTTTATCAAATTGGAGGGACGGGTACATTGGTCAGCTTGTCTTTGTCTTGGAAAACCATAAAAGTCGCTTTAGCAAAAACTTTAAAGTGAGGCAAAATTTTCTTTTAGAATACATATATTGTTAAGTATTTTCTGTGTCATCATGAAAGATTCTCAGGACGAATCTAGGAAAATTTTCAGGCGGTAGAAAAAAGTAAATTCATTTCATTAAAAATTCTCAGTTTTTTCAGAGGCACATTTGTTTGGCACCATCTGCATCTACCACTGTTAATTCACAGCTAATCAGTGCATCCTGCAAAAAAAAGTTTGACAAATTGAAGATACTTAGCAATAAAGATCATCATGTTAGAATATACATATGAATTAAGTGTCTTAACAGATAAGTTTTATTGGAAACTCGTTTGCAAACATATATCTTATGCTCCATTGGACTGATGCTGCCCTTTGACCCTTTGTCGAGAGACCATAAAATTTTGGAAAATAAATTATGTCTATATATTTTTTCTTTCATTGTCTTTGGTTCTAAAATCATCACACATGTACCTATGTCAAGCAATTAGTTAATTTGAATGTAAATGTTCATTTAAGTCTGGCCAATTTTTTGTTATTTTTTCTTTTTCTTTCTTTTTTTCAGTATTAAAGCGCATGTACATGTACATGTAGGCAGGCTGTACATGTATGTTATACACTTATTTCACATCTAATTATCTTCTATAAAAATAACCAAACCATTGGCAAATAATCTAAGTGGTGCTGGCAACTGCGTCCAAATCTGATGGCAAATGAAATGTTTCAAGCCTCGACTCCAAGTTCTGTATGAACATCGATATCATGCACATGTAAAAATGTACATAAGTTTTGCACTGGGTCATTATCAAAGTACATTTTCAATGAGTGATGGACATAATATTTCTGTTCTTAGTCTTAGGGTGCGATGCCACCTCCATCTCTTCATCTGACAACTAAAAAACATGTTATTTATAACTTTAATGTCAACAGAACAATATAATTTATAATTTGCATGAGCATGCCGAAAATTTTATGTTTGTTTACAAATTGAGATAGTAATTTCAGAGTATTTAGTTACCGGTTCATTCATAAAATACAAGCATTTCAATGTTTAAATGTTTGTAAAGAACTTTTCACACTTTAAAACAATCGTTTACATAATTTAATGTGCATTTCTCAAACATTTCTTACCTGAGGCGACTGCAGCATGGGCGCAGCCATATTATTTTCAATGGGCTTTCCTATATCTGTGTTCCTAAATTTAGATTTTCCGAATTTCTCCGACACATTTTAAGCGTCATTTCCTCCCCTAATCCGACCAATCAAAATCTTTCCCAAATCCAGAAAGAACAGAAATTTGGTTGAATGAATCCAGACCATTATGGCGCAGCCATTAAAAGCGTCTGGATGATCGAGACTAGAGTCTGGGACAGTCCCATTACCTATTTTGTTATGTGTACGTTCGGAGTACTCTCAGGCTTTATCATAATGTTCGACGAAAATCACTCAACCGTATGTTCAGAATTCTGTGTATATGGTTCAGTGATTTTATGCAAATGCAATAGCGAGATAACTTCTCTAATTGATGTGATTTGTTCTCTTAAAACATAATATTTCTTATTTTACAATAAGACATCCTATTTTACATTTTTGAACACAAGTTAATTTTGTTAACAATAAAAAAAATCGTTTTATCGTTAAATTGTACTCACGGGCGTCCACCTGGTTTTGGAAATTGTTTATGTTTATTGGAGTTAAAAATTGGGACATTCTTGATTACAGAACCATGCACGTTTGACCAATCCGATTCTCGATTTTGCAGAACCAGTTGTCAAAAACCAAGGAAGACCAATGAAACGTTGAGTTTTAAAAGTTGGTTCATTTCAGATTGAAATGAATCTTGTATGCTAAACACGTCATATACACACGTGGTAAAGGTTAAAAGGTATAACGATCGCCACCTAGTGGTTACGAGAAACCAACAGGTGTTTTCCCAGACTCACTACCTTGGTAGTATGAGTTTGGGTTCGAGACTAGTTGGATGATTGTTTTACTTACTCCGTGCCTATTATTTTTTTCACTCCGTAAAAGTAAACCTGTTCCGGTTTTATCGTCAGTATATTTCTGGCACATCTCAAAACATGCACAATGCCGTAGGGCTCGCATCTGCGATGCTCGCTATAAATAAATTACACAACATTCTTACTAATTTAAAATATCTGGACCATTGCACTACTTGAAAGAGAAGGAGACAAAAAAGACATCGCGACTTGATACAAAAAAATATATAATCTTTACTATCTGGCTTTCAAGGGTAACTCTGTGTTGATCAATATATTTTTGCTGTTTTGAACAAAAAATTAATGGATAATAATAAATTTTAAAGATTGCCGTCAACGGTGTTCATTCAATATGCCTAAACGTAATCTTTAAGCAAGAAACCTAATTTTTGACAAATCCATTCTGTTCGTCTACTGCGAGCAGACCCCTCCGCCCTATCCGAAAAAAAGCGGGAATTGCCAAAGAATGGCATAGAAATTGCAATTCTAAAATGTTTGAACGTTCGGACATTGTAGTTAAAATTAATTTAAAAAAAAGACAGTAATAATGCTAGAAATTTGGTATTCTTTTATTAC
This sequence comes from Arcuatula senhousia, assembly GCA_963971305.1. Taxonomy (NCBI): domain Eukaryota; kingdom Metazoa; phylum Mollusca; class Bivalvia; order Mytilida; family Mytilidae; genus Arcuatula; species Arcuatula senhousia. The sequence continues at coordinate 57,925,787 of OZ020304.1, forward strand.
ACTGAATCAGTTGCTCTTCCCGAAAAACTCACTTCTTTCGTAGAACTTCAAGATGGTCTCTTCAAAACAGACCCAGTATTTGTCCTTTCATGTTTTCTCCTCATAATGATGATGAATACAATTCCGTTAAGAATACCACCCGAATTCGAAAATGTTGTGATGAAGTGTACAATTATCTGCGGAACAACTTCGACCCACTGCCAAACGCCATAAACACACAGAGCCCACCACTGAACAAAGAAAGCAGCCACAAACAGGGACATAGTCTTAGCTGCTCTGTGCGAAGCCGACTTCGTTTTGGTCGTTTTTCTTTCCGGTGATTTCCGGATTCCTTCGGTTTCTCTGTAAATTTTATACCAGCTCATGATGTACAGAATGACATTGATAACCATGATTGAAGTCAGTAGAATTGTTGTGAAGAACACGTTTGCTGTTTGACCGTTAACGCCGTCAAAGTAACAACTATAAATGGAAAAAAGTAAAATATAATCGGCTATAGAGAAAGTAGCATTTATACAAAACATATAAAGCTATATAACGATATTTCAGAGAATAGATATACTTTTGATAAAATGTACATCTACTCAGAGAAGACATGAAAAGTTAGAGATGCAAATGTTTGCAAGTTGTCCCTCTTGTATTGGCATGCATTTTGGATTGAGTTCAGGAACAACGATTTAGATTACAAGTAGGACCTGATTAAGATAGTTTCCTTGCCTACTTAAACATGAACTAAAATATTTTTTATAATATACTCATACTTACAATCCCCCGTTTGGGCCTAATTGACCCAGAGCTGCCACAATGGTAATACCAAAAGCAGGAGCACCGAAAATGAACAGTAAAAGCCGGTAGTCCCATTTTCCAAATTCTACATTTTTCCGGAAATAAACCAATATAAAGACATTGATTGCGACGATGCAGACCATTAAACTTTGAGCTGTAATAAATTCAGCCATGAGAAATCCATAGAAATCACACAGTGCTTTAGGCGTTGGTAGCTTCTTCTCGACAACAACGTGGAGATGGTCTGCGAAATGAGTAATGTTATACAGTCCGTCACAAACTGCCATGTAAATTGCGAACCGTTCACTTTTTGACCAATTGAAAAATGTAGACAACTTCTGATGATAGAACGAATAAGTGATGACAGCTACGGCACATATCAAACTAATGGCCAAGCAAACCAATGCTGGAATGTGAATAGACAAAAAGGTTCCATCGGCTAGTCCATACACTTCTAACGAGTATCCATCCTTTTCGCCATCAACCACCGGGGGATGTCCGCTTGAATTTGAAGTCGAGCTATTCATCTTTTTTAACTTTCACCACGACAGATCTCGAGCGACAGATATAGTTCATCCCAAATCCAATGACGATATATAGAAGATGAAAAAGTTTTTTGTTCCAAGAATCAGTTTGTCATACTGAACCATCCTACCAAGTTTTAAATCATTCTTGTATACAGTTCCTAAGAAAAGCTTGACGGAAATTTTCATATCATGCTCACATATTTTCACATCGGCCTAAGTCCCAAACAGGAAGTAGATGTCCGACACGCTGAAAATCGCTCAGGACGTACAGTTTGTCATACTGAATCATCCTACCAAGTTATAAATCATTCTTGTATACAGTTCCTTAGAAAAGCTTGACGGAAATTTTCATATGTTCACATATTTTCACATCAGCCTAAGTCCCAAACAGGAAGTAGATTTCCGACAGTTCTGGAAATCGCTTATGGCGTACAGTTTGTCATACTGAACCATCCTACCAAGTTTCAAATCATTCTGGTGTACAGTGCCTGAGAAAAACTTGACAGAAATTTTCATATCATGTTCATATATTTTCACATCGGCCTAAGTCCCAAACAGGAAGTAATTCAAATGTCTGACAGGTCTGAAAATCACTTAGGACGTACAGTTTGTCATACTGAACCATCCTACCAAGTTTTAAATCATTCTTGTATACAGTTCCTAAGAAAAGCTTGACGGAAATTTTCATATCATGTTCACATATTTTCACATCGGCCTAAGTCCCAAACAGGAAGTAGATGTCCGACAGGTCTGAAAATCGATTAGGACGTACAGTTTGTCATACTGAACCATCCTACCAAGTTTTAAATTATTCTTGTATACAGTTCCTTAGAAAAGCTTGACGGAAATTTTCATATCATGTTCACATATTTTCACATCAGCCGAAGTCCCAAACAGGAAGTAGATGTCCGACAGTTCTGGAAATCGCTTATGGCGTACAGTTTGTCATACTGAACCATCCTACCAAGTTTCAAATCATTCTGGTGTACAGTGCCTGAGAAAAACTTGACAGAAATTTTCATATCATGTTCATATATTTTCACATCGGCCTAAGTCCCAAACAGGAAGTAATTCAAATGTCTGACAGGTCTGAAAATCACTTAGGACGTACAGTTTGTCATACTGAACCATCCTACCAAGTTTCAAATCATTATCTTGAACGGTTTCTTTGAAAAGCTTGACAGAAATTCGTACGGACGTACGTAGGTACGGACGGACGGACATGTGTAAAACTTAACGCCCCCGACATGTCGTCGCGGGGGCATAAAAATATCAATAGATTTTTACATATGTTTTTTTCATATCAGGTCCCATATCATTCCTCGATTCCATTATAAGGTCCAGGAATTGAGTGATATCTGTTTGCGCCACTTTTGCGTCCTTGTCTATCACAACTTAATTTCACCCGGGCAAATTCACACATATAAACACCAATTGTGTGACAAGAAGTAAGAAACAGCAGTCTACTTAGTTAAAAGCAGTCTAAGAAGTGACGAAATCCATCGATAAAATCCGACCTATCAATCATTCTTGTCGATCGATATCCTAACATGTTTAAAATGCTGCAGATAACAACAACAAAGTCAATTCACAACTGTACCTTTCTTAAACTATGTTTCGATTTACCGTTATTGATCATAGAAACTTGACAATTTCAAAAATTGTAATGTTTCTATTTTTTAATTGTGCATTAATCTTTAAAATTAGATAGTTATTAAAAATGGTATAAATTGGCTTTCGTGCTATCACTTTAATTAATATGATTAAGGCCCTGCCTTTTTAGCGAGCATCGAAAATCTATATATACCTTTTTAAAATAAATCTACGTGCTCGACCGGCTAAGTTTAACGTAAAGAGGAAACTTTTAAAAAGGGAATTAAATAATAGCAAAGTTTGACCCTACCCAACCCAAATCATATGCACTTGAGAAAGTTGTTAAAATATCGGGGATCAATAACTTACTACTTATTAAAATTTCAATTATTTGTGCAAATAATAAATCCTGTAACATTCTGGACATTAAGAAACCTGGCGAAAAAAAAACGGTAAAAGTAAAAATAAAATAAAAAAAGGAAAGTGAGTGAAACCCCACAGGATGTGACTCTTCTTTCATTTTCAGGTATTAAGATCCTTTTATATTTTATTTATTATTATGAGTATGTTTTATTCAGTAAATTTATGTATTTCTTTTTATCTTATTTTATCTTACTTAGAATTTAGCAAAGCTTGGTCAGTATCATGCATTTGGTATGACTAGTCAATGGGACGATGTTGCCTCGGTAATTTCCGGAAAATCGTTTTTCAGCGGAAAAGAAGTAGATGAATGAACTTTTATCACCGTTTTTGAATTTCAATTTTTATCTTTCTGCATAATAGATTATTATGTTTTTTTTATAAGCCCAGTTGGATGATAGTCTCGATCACCCAGACGCTTATCAATAGATGATAAGAGTCTGGGACAGTCCCATTACCTATTTTGTTATGTGTACGTTCGGAGTACTCTCAGGCTTTATCATAATGTTCGACGAAAATCACTCAACCGTATGTTCAGAATTCTGTGTATATGGTTCAGTGATTTTATGCAAATGCAATAGCGAGATAACTTCTCTAATTGATGTGATTTGTTCTCTTAAAACATAATATTTCTTATTTTACAATAAGACATCCTATTTTACATTTTTGAACACAAGTTAATTTTGTTAACAATAAAAAAAATCGTTTTATCGTTAAATTGTACTCACGGGCGTCCACCTGGTTTTGGAAATTGTTTATGTTTATTGGAGTTAAAAATTGGGACATTCTTGATTACAGAACCATGCACGTTTGACCAATCCGATTCTCGATTTTGCAGAACCAGTTGTCAAAAACCAAGGAAGACCAATGAAACGTTGAGTTTTAAAAGTTGGTTCATTTCAGATTGAAATGAATCTTGTATGCTAAACACGTCATATACACACGTGGTAAAGGTTAAAAGGTATAACGATCGCCACCTAGTGGTTACGAGAAACCAACAGGTGTTTTCCCAGACTCACTACCTTGGTAGTATGAGTTTGGGTTCGAGACTAGTTGGATGATTGTTTTACTTACTCCGTGCCTATTATTTTTTTCACTCCGTAAAAGTAAACCTGTTCCGGTTTTATCGTCAGTATATTTCTGGCACATCTCAAAACATGCACAATGCCGTAGGGCTCGCATCTGCGATGCTCGCTATAAATAAATTACACAACATTCTTACTAATTTAAAATATCTGGACCATTGCACTACTTGAAAGAGAAGGAGACAAAAAAGACATCGCGACTTGATACAAAAAAATATATAATCTTTACTATCTGGCTTTCAAGGGTAACTCTGTGTTGATCAATATATTTTTGCTGTTTTGAACAAAAAATTAATGGATAATAATAAATTTTAAAGATTGCCGTCAACGGTGTTCATTCAATATGCCTAAACGTAATCTTTAAGCAAGAAACCTAATTTTTGACAAATCCATTCTGTTCGTCTACTGCGAGCAGACCCCTCCGCCCTATCCGAAAAAAAACGGGAATTGCCAAAGAATGGCATAGAAATTGCAATTCTAAAATGTTTGAACGTTCGGACATTGTAGTTAAAATTAATTTAAAAAAAAGACAGTAATAATGCTAGAAATTTGGTATTCTTTTATTACACTGAATCAGTTGCTCTTCCCGAAAAACTCACTTCTTTCGTAGAACTTCAAGATGGTCTCTTCAAAACAGACCCAGTATTTGTCCTTTCATGTTTTCTCCTCATAATGATGATGAATACAATTCCGTTAAGAATACCACCCGAATTCGAAAATGTTGTGATGAAGTGTACAATTATCTGCGGAACAACTTCGACCCACTGCCAAACGCCATAAACACACAGAGCCCACCACTGAACAAAGAAAGCAGCCACAAACAGGGACATAGTCTTAGCTGCTCTGTGCGAAGCCGACTTCGTTTTGGTCGTTTTTCTTTCCGGTGATTTCCGGATTCCTTCGGTTTCTCTGTAAATTTTATACCAGCTCATGATGTACAGAATGACATTGATAACCATGATTGAAGTCAGTAGAATTGTTGTGAAGAACATGTTTGCTGTTTGACCGTTAACGCCGTCAAAGTAACAACTATAAATGGAAAAAAGTAAAATATAATCGGCTATAGAGAAAGTAGCATTTATACAAAACATATAAAGCTATATAACGATATTTCAGAGAATAGATATACTTTTGATAAAATGTACATCTACTCAGAGAAGACATGAAAAGTTAGAGATGCAAATGTTTGCAAGTTGTCCCTCTTGTATTGGCATGCATTTTGGATTGAGTTCAGGAACAACGATTTAGATTACAAGTAGGACCTGATTAAGATAGTTTCCTTGCCTACTTAAACATGAACTAAAATATTTTTTATAATATACTCATACTTACAATCCCCCGTTTGGGCCTAATTGACCCAGAGCTGCCACAATGGTAATACCAAAAGCAGGAGCACCGAAAATGAACAGTAAAAGCCGGTAGTCCCATTTTCCAAATTCTACATTTTTCCGGAAATAAACCAATATAAAGACATTGATTGCGACGATGCAGACCATTAAATTTTGAGCTGTAATAAATTCAGCCATGAGAAATCCATAGAAATCACACAGTGCTTTAGGCGTTGGTAGCTTCTTCTCGACAACAACGTGGAGATGGTCTGCGAAATGAGTAATGTTATACAGTCCGTCACAAACTGCCATGTAAATTGCGAACCGTTCACTTTTTGACCAATTGAAAAATGTAGACAACTTCTGATGATAGAACGAATAAGTGATGACAGCTACGGCACATATCAAACTAATGGCCAAGCAAACCAATGCTGGAATGTGAATAGACAAAAAGGTTCCATCGGCTAGTCCATACACTTCTAACGAGTATCCATCCTTTTCGCCATCAACCACCGGGGGATGTCCGCTTGAATTTGAAGTCGAGCTATTCATCTTTTTTAACTTTCACCACGACAGATCTCGAGCGACAGATATAGTTCATCCCAAATCCAGTGACGATATATAGAAGATGAAAAAGTCAGAAGTTTTTTGTTCCAAGAATCTTACGTATCTTCTTTCTTATGTATTGTTCCAATAGCCCAATAGCTGTCACCCTTGGGCAAATATGATAAAACGAAAAAACGATCGTTCTCATTTTTTAAATAGTTTTCAATTTTTTTAGTAAACAGGAAGTTTTTACAGTCATCTGAATATACCTTTAATTACGATGTAGGTAAAATAAGATAATTGATGTGATTATTAGATAAAAAGGTCCAAGTTTTTAATTTTCATGGGTTAACTCGCTACTTAAGAGAATCTTAAGATTCACGGGACTGTGTCGTTAAAGCTTTTAATTTTGTCGTGTTATAAAAAGAAATAAAAAAACTAAATAAAACGTAGTTGATTTTACATCATGTTTAATATGTCGAATTTAAATTATCAATCATTATAGTTCATTTATTCATGAATGAAATACACATTATAAACCTAATGGAGTTAACATAAAGTTTCGAACGGGGCTCAGTGGTAAAAAAACGCCAGCAGTAAACCCTAGATTGGGATAAGAGGAAGAAATTACGGGTGTTGGGGTTCTAATGTCTGCACAGACAGAACAAGATGTATGACATATTAGGCAAAAAAGCCGGGTGGCCTTCGTCCGTGGAGGTTGTTATGATACAGATATAATATAGAATGGATATGGTGAGCTGCAAAGTTAGAAAGGGGTATCCGTGTGCCAACAGTGATGTCAACGGCTTTAAAAAGATGATTTTCATCACTGTTGGCACACGGATACCCCTTTCTAACTTTGCAGCTCACCATATCCATTCTATATTATATCAATTACTTTACAGAGCTGTGCGCAACACCATTTATCATATATATACTTATATTACTATACCAGTTGCGACCAATTCTGTATCTTTCTCTCTCTACCCACCTAATGTTCATCGTGTACTGTGTTACAACCTTAGATTGTCTACGAGGAGGCTTAACTAGGCAACCGAAAGCTAGATTTTTATCTAGCCTAGGTGGTCTAGTGGTCTAGGGCGCTGGACACAGTGCAGGCGAAGTTGCCATAGATGACAGAGTATGGGTTCGATTCCAGCTCAACCCCATGCTGGATTTTCCGGTGTCAACGGCTTTAAAAAGATGATTTTCATCACTGTTGGCACACGGTACCCCTTTCTAACTTTGGAGCTCACCATATCCATTCTATATTATATCAATTACTTTACAGAGCTGTGCGCAACACCATTTATCATATATGATACAGATAACCTGACCGCTGACCACATTCGGAGAGTGCCACGTTTCATGCACGTTAGAGATTCCTTAGTAGACCGTCAAGCAGTGCACCACAGAGGATTAATTACCCGCTCATAGTCCACCTATTAGAGCCCCCCTCTCAATGGTCTTCAAAATTTACTGTTACTTTGTTTCCAACTCACCTCCAAATTTTCATGATTGTTTCATGTTCATGTTTTAGCATTCTTCTTGTATGTTTATTGCTCTTATACTGATATAACTTGTACAGTGCGATTAAGTCGTAAATCACCAACTCACTCACTCACTCACTCACACACTCTTAAACTTAACTCTTATGACCGTAAAACAGCAGATATTTTGTATAAAAGTCGTTAGATTATTGTCACCTAGCTTCCACTGACCAAACCTTTACTGGACATGTTTTCAAGCATTCCAAATACTCAGTCACTGAGTATCTGTGCCCAATAAAATGACACGTTGAATGAATCGCTTATCATCTGGGTTAGTTGATAGTAGAGAGCCATCTTTCACAGGCGTTTGGGTCCAGGATATTTTAATTATCAATAACGTGTATATATATATAAAACAAGAGGCTCCCAGGAGCCTGAATCGCTCACCTGGTCTTGATGTCAACCCTATGAAGACTTTTGTATAGCTAAATGAGCTGAATGTTTAAGCAAGAAAACAGTTTTTCTCTATCTGCATTAGTTTTCATTCTAAATAAGCAAAAACATTACCGGTATTATTCACTCTTTAAGGGACTGTAAACCCTATAAGGGGTCATCTGACAACTTCAACCCAATGGAGACTTTTGTAGAGCTAAATGAACTGAACATTTAAGCAAGCAACAGCTTTTCTCTATCTGCAATAGTTTTCATTCTATAGGCCAAAAACACGAAAAAACGCTATTTTTCACCTTAAAGGGTCTTGTATTTGGGGTTTTTATAGGGTCGACATCAAGACCAGGTGAGTGATTCAGGCTCCTGGGAGCCTCTTGTTTTGTTCTTGTTGTGTTTGCTCTTTTTTGTTGTTGTTGTTGTTGTAGTTCATGTGCTATGTGAAATTTTTATTACAATGCGCCATGGGTAATACCGGCTACGGTTTACACTGGCAAACTAAGGACAGTCCAAAAAATTACATTTGCATGACTTTAAACAAAGAAAAAGGACAATAGTAGACAAGGGTTAACAACAGTCTAATAATTTAAGCAAAGAAAAGGACAATAGACAAAAAAGGGTTGACAACAGTCTAATCCTTGTCTGATGTCTACATTTTCTTATTGTCCGCTTCTTTGTAAAAATCACACACCGTCAATTTTTTTCGACCTTCTTCGTTTGCCAGCTTTAAACTATAGCCGGTAAAACCCCGTGCTGTTAGAGGGGGTGGTCAAACATTTCGTATGGTGCATTGACTCAACTAAATATTAATAAAGAGGTTCATTTGGTTCACTACCTTTTTCGGGGCCTTTTTATCCTCGAGCCAACGGAGTTGGGGAGGCGATATAGCGTTTGGTTCGTTCGTACGTACGAAATGGTTTTTGTTTTGTCAATAACTTGGGAACTTAACGTCATAGAAGGTTCATATACATCTTTGATGATAGTCAGCATTAGTAGAAAAATTAAGTGACCTTGACCTATATTTTCCGCATGAATGACTCAGGTTAAAGTTTTGGTTGAGGTCCATATCTCAGCAACTGCAAGTGATAGAGAGATGGTATTGGGTCAGTGGGTTCATCGTGGATGGTGACCAGCATCTGTACCAAAATAAGGTCACCTTGACCTACATTTTCTGCATGAATGACTCATGTTAAAGTTTTGGTTAAGGTCCATTTCTCAGCAGCTGCAAGTGATAGAGACATAGTATTGGGTCAGCGGGTACATCATGGATGGGACCAGCATCCGTACCAAAATTAAGTCACCTTGACCTACATTTTCCGAATGGATGACTTGGGTTAAAGTCCATATCTCAGCAATTGCAAGTGATAGAGAGATGGTATTGGGTCAGTGCGTATATCGTGGATGGTAACCAGCATCTGTACCAAAATAAGGTCACCTTGACCTACATTTTCTGCATGAATGACTTCGGGTTAAAGTTTTAGTTAAGGTCCATATCTTAGCAACTGCGATAGTAATTGATATCTGTTCCAGATTTAAGTCACTTTGACTTACCTTTAAATGTAACGGGCGAGGGGATTAGCTGTTGTGTGCGACTGCTCCATTTCTTTATTGTTAAATAGTTAAAATACTTGTAGTAATAGTGCGGTGACCAACTATAATAAAGTCTATTATTAACAGAGTTTAATTTCACTTCATAACATACAGCTGAAAATTTGCACATTTGTAGAAAAATGATTATTCTTTGATTTTAGCTTGGTCGTCAAAAAGTCGTACGGTGCAATTTTTCACAAAAGTGGATTTTTTTACAAATTTTATAGTAAAAAAATTATGTCAGTTGCTTCTGTGAAAGGTCTATTTTGTTTTCAAAATATGATAAATTGTCTGTTTCACAGCATATTTTACAAAAAGGAACATTGTTTTACATAAAAACACAAATTTACAGAGTATACACTAATTGGTCAAAGAGTTTTTTGCGTTAAAAAGCGTTTTTTCTGTATAAAAATCAACATACACCTACTTCCGTTTCTCAATAATTAAAGATACAACGACATTGGTGAAAATTTATAGGTTGAAAATAATATATAAGACAATGGCCTTAAAATGCATGATTAAAATAATATAATTCCTCTAGTATATACAAGAAATATCATTATTATTAAACATTACATGAAATGAGAAGTCTTGTCTATTTCACGGAAATTTCTGTTAATCCGTTATGGTTCGGAGTTTAATCAACTTTGCAATGTAAAACAAGTCGAGCGCACCCAAACACTCGATTAATTAAGTATGTGTTTTCTTGATTTATTTAAACATGCATTTTTATATTGTGTTGAAAAGTTTATATTAATTGTTTAATAAATAATTCTTAATCGTCTGTCATCTGTGACTTCTAAGAGATAGCATGTAAATATAATTTTAAAATATGACATAATTAATATCCAAAACAAAGACGGTGTATCAATGAATCTTATCTTGGAAATGGAAATTTCTCCATCTTTTTCAAAACATTGTATTGGAAAAGTTCTTTTAATATTATTATATACATGTATAATGCAAACTGGTCATTTCCAGGCTTTAAAATACCAAATTACATATTAAACAAATCTGTTTGTTGATATTTATAGACTATGATTAAATACGAAAGAATAGGACTATACTTGGAAAGTGATTATGGCATAAGTTCACTTTCCAAATGAAGTGTTGTTTTTTTTTCTTGAGTGCAAATTTACGTCGTAGTTTTTTTTTCTTTCCTTTGTATTGTGTTGGGCTTTGTATATGATGTTTTCTGTTGATTGCTCGTTTTTATTTTCTCCTTTTGCATATACAATTGTGTGATAGGCAAATTGCTTTTATCCTACAGATGCACGATTTTTGACAGAAGTCTCTTAGTCTTTTAATAATTTGTTATCGCAAATATAGCAAATGGATTGGACATCAAGTTATATACCAACTTATTGGTTGTCATCTCCGTAAATGTACAACACAAAAAAATGCCGACGGCATGCAGTGCACACAAGTTGCAATCGACTGTTGTTTAAAAGTTTAATTTATATGCATTAATAGTTTCCGGTCTGATACCGGGTAATATATGCATGCCTGATTCAACATTTAGTATATGACCATTTTTGTCTAATGCCACTGAATTTTACATTTACTTTCTCATGATTAAAGCAAGTTTTTTTACAGCTGCAGTGATATAATGCGACTTGCCAAGTTTATAGGGAATATGTATGATGAAGAGTGAATAAAGAGATGATACATTAACAACAGCAATTAAAACATCCACAATGTAAAACAGCTAGCAGTGTTCACCCTGACCAGTGGTTACTGCTCGCTGTCTAACTGTTGAAATTGGCCCCGGATAATAAAACATAATGGGTAAAATTCAAAACCAGCTCCAAAAACGTCAAAAAAGACCCCCTCTAGACAAAACAAAACTAGTAAGACATAGTCGACGAGTACAAACATAAGCTTTGATAGAAATTCCTGACTTAGGATAGGCACATATTACATATGGTTAGGTTAAACTAGTTGTTTGGATCCAAAGTACATGTAGCCTGTACGATATCAGCACCACTGAGTGAATCTAAACTTAAAAATCAAAATTTATCGCTATTTTGTCTCCGAAGTTAATGTTTATATTTCTCACACCTCATTTTTACTGACTCTTTTATTAAGTAGTAATATTGTGATGTTACAGTAACCTTTTCTTCTGGTCTGATAAATCCCCAAGCGCGTCGTTAACATGTCGGGTACTAACTTAAAGGTTCGTAGTTTGATATGTTTGTCAATGGTGAAAATTTCATGACTTTCCATTGCAAGAATGGTATCCAGAAATGATGCTAGAACTTCAGAAAGGACAAAAAAGGTTGTTCAGTGTCTTCTATGCATGTCGATAAAAACTATTAGGCTCATTTGGATGGTTACCCAAGGATACACTTGCAAACTGCCACTGGTCCAATAAATAAATGTACATTACACAAATCCATACAAAACATGCACTACAACTTTACATGTATAATTTCTATAATAAAAACACCCATGTGCTCACCACAGATTAACCGTGTCATGAAACTTAATAAGAACACAAATCTATGGGCTTCAAAATCTATATCGGTATTTCAAAAGGATTACCACCTTTACTCACCTACTCAAGTACTCACCACTTTGTACCTCTTTGCTTGCCGATTTGTTTCTTCATTCATATGAAGTAGTTTTCTTACAATCACTTCTGGATTAAAAAAGACCATAGACTGGCTCTATCGTTCAACCGCTTCTAAACAATCCTCGCTTTGGTGATTTTCTACATCTCATATATCCCAAAGAACTTGAGATAAAAGACACTACGGATTCTGCTTACTCTTCCGGAGCACCTGAGTTCACTCTCGTTACGACTTAAGTTCGGGTTGTTAGTTGTTGTTTATGTGTTGTTGTGTTTCTTGTTTGTTCGTGCATGTTCCGTTTGGTGTTTACCTATTTTTCCTTCCATCTTTCGGACATTTGGCTTCGGAATGCCCCTTTGGAGTATAATTAAATAGCAATAGAACAAACAATTTTTTTGAAAAATACTGGTTGCTCAGCAAAATCATACTAAAGATAATATGGGTTTGAATTTGATATAAAACGAAAAAGTTCGAACGTTTTGGTTTTGCGTACTTTTCGTTTTCAATAGTTTTGCATGGTGCTCGTTTGTAGTAAAAAAAACGCTGACAATAAATAAACAAAACTGTTTTTTATTAACATTTCTTAAACAAAACTAATTTGAAAACATCGACACCTTTTTTTTTTCTTTTATTAAATGTATCGGTTGACCCGCCTCCTTTTTACTAATAAAACTCATTTTAATATCATTTTCGAAGCCGATTTTTATTCTCGATGATATTTTTGTTGAGTTAAACAAACTTCCAGTTTAAATGTCGTCGAAAATAAATCCTTAACTAAACAAAATTTTGAAAATTGTCAAAAAATATATTGTTGTGATTCTCGTGGTTTTGTAGGGTGCATGTATTTGTGTCCGAATTGTAAGCCTTGTGTTTAAGTTATGTCAAAGTTTGTTTTAGTATTCAAATAAGATATGATATCTCTTCAAAATTTTACCAAAATAAATTTCTAAAAGCTCATTATCTTTTCTAGATAAAAACTTTTAGGTTCCAAATTAGCACAAACGCCTCCCCCTTTTTTAAAGTGAAATAAAATCTTAACGGTGTTTCCTTTATTATTAAAAAGCGTTTATATAGGCTCAAATAAAGTGAAATATTCAATTTCACTTGTTTGTTCGATGTTTGTACCTAAAATAATTGTCAAATCGCAGAAAATTGGTGTTTCTCAAAAAACCGTTAAAACAGAGGTTGACCTTTGACCTTGATTTTAGAAAATTTGCACCAGTTTTGACTTTGACGACCAAGCTTATTTTGAAGCAGATATTATAAGGAATCGAAAGAGGTATAATATAGCTGTATGTTATTCATGACGATTAAACTTTTTTAAAAGTGGTCTTGGTCACCCGCCTATAAAGGAAATTATTGAAAAGATGAAATATGAGATCTAGAAAAATGTAAATGGATTGAATTCCTTATATTCAATATTTCTAGACCACTGCATTTTCCGTGAATGGAATGGAAACAAGGAAGTTCTACCCGACTATGGGGCATATTATAAATATAACATAAGTATATCGTTTGTTATTTACTGGTTGTCACGAATTCCTTGTCAAATACAACTTTCATTTTCAAAAGAAGTAGAATTTTGTTTACTCCGGTTTTAACTTTAATAGTGTTTATTTCCAGTAAGTAGCTCAGTATATTTAGTTTTGTAACCCTCTAAAAGAAATTCCAAGAAAAACTTTTCAGTGACGACTTCATAGGAACAGTATTTATTATAAGCGCGCAACCAGGTGCGAATCGAGAAATGTCTATTTGCTGTAAAGTTATAATGATTGATTGATAGTAATTTGTTTTATTACCTAATATGATAAAATTTCCTTTTCTATTAACTATATTTTAATTTTGACCATTATCACATTCTACCGGGCAATAGAAAGTGTTCTATTGCCCGGTGACGTTCTATTGCCTGTTGACATTTTGACCTCAAATTTTATTGGACGATTTTTAAACATGAATATTTATTATCTATTCTGGGTCCGTGCAACTGTAAAGTCTGTTTGTGTGTGTGTTCTGGTTCAAACTGGCTGGTCTGTCATTACTACCATAAAAGGGCGTAGTTCAAATGGTCATTAAATTCAATCTTTTATTTTTATTTTTCAAAAGTATATGGAAAAAATAAACAATTTTTTTTTACAACACCATAAGACTAATAATTTTATCAAATAAATATTAGGTAATAAAACAGTTATTGAATGTGTAGCAAGGCAATAGATCAGAACTATTTTCCCCTTGGTATCCAGATTAGCTCAATGTTCTATTGCCCTCAGCCTACGGCTTCGGGCGATAGAACATTAAATAAAGGTAATAACAAAACTACCGAACTTGAATGATCAATCTCATAGTCCAGAGAAAATGACAAAAACGAATCAGTCATACCGGAGAACTGGTGGATCGCAATGGATTAAGCTAATCTGGATACCTCGGGGAAAATATTCTGATCCATTGCCTGGTTACCCATTCAATAACTGTATATTATGCAATCAGCCACAAGGACACAAACAAATTGTTATATCTAAAATAAAGAAGGAATGTGTCAATGTGACACAGATGCCCCCGCTAGCCCAAAACAGAAACTAGAAGTCAGACAGGTCTGAAAGTTGCTGAGGATGTACAGTTTGTCATACTGAACCATCCTACCAAGTTTAAAATCATTTTCGTATACAGTTCCTGAGAAAAGTTTGACAGAAATTTTCATATCATGCTCACATATTTTCACATCGGCCTAAGTCCCAAACAGGAAGTAGATGTCCGACAGGTCTGAAAATCGATTAGGACGTACAGTTTGTCATACTGAACCATCCTACCAAGTTTTAAATCATTCTTGTATACAGTTCCTTAGAAAAGCTTGACGGAAATTTTCATATCATGTTCACATATTTTCACATCAGCCTAAGTCCCAAACAGGAAGTAGATGTCCGACAGTTCTGGAAATCGCTTATGGCGTACAGTTTGTCATACTGAACCATCCTACCAAGTTTCAAATCATTCTGGTGTACAGTGCCTGAGAAAAACTTGACAGAAATTTTCATATCATGTTCATATATTTTCACATCGGCCTAAGTCCCAAACAGGAAGTAATTCAAATGTCTGACAGGTCTGAAAATCACTTAGGACGTACAGTTTGTCATACTGAACCATCCTACCAAGTTTCAAATCATTATCTTGAACGGTTTCTTTGAAAAGCTTGACAGAAATTCGTACGGACGTACGTAGGTACGGACGGACGGACATGTGTAAAACTTAACGCCCCCGACATGTCGTCGCGGGGGCATAAAAATATCAATAGATTTTTACATATGTTTTTTTCATATCAGGTCCCATATCATTCCTCGATTCCATTATAAGGTCCAGGAATTGAGTGATATCTGTTTGCGCCACTTTTGCGTCCTTGTCTATCACAACTTAATTTCACCCGGGCAAATTCACACATATAAACACCAATTGTGTGACAAGAAGTAAGAAACAGCAGTCTACTTAGTAAAAAGCAGTCTAAGAAGTGACGAAATCCATCGATAAAATCCGACCTATCAATCATTCTTGTCGATCGATATCCTAACATGTTTAAAATGCTGCAGATAACAACAACCAAGTTTTAGCTTTTCAAAAAGCTGTGGAAGCTTCGCTGTAGCGGCATCTAATGGAAAGGAAAGTGTATATCGGTTTATATTTAAAAATTACAAGTCACTGGTCTACCAGAACTTTATAGAATGTCTTTAATTACTATGCATAAGGAATATCACCGTGATATTGAAATTGATGGGCTGAATCTGTCTGCAATGTTCAGTTTCTCTGTTAAAGTTGCCTTGCCATATTATAATGGTCTCCTCCAGTGACCATGCTTTGCATTTGAAATCCATTAAAAATGATATCTTATAATGCCTATAGTTATTACTGAGTCTGTGTCGAATTGGTTTAATAAAATGATTTTTGAGGACGGATAGTAATGGCCTAAGACAATAATTAAATTCATAATTTTCTCAGTAATGGCTAACTATATATGGAAGGCACATGTTGTATACGTCTTATGATAGTTTGTAAACAGAAAAAAAAATGATTTTCAGGTATACAATTGCTTGACACAATAGGGCATTATAAGAGGTAGCTAAATGTACGTGTCTATAAAGGGACTATGGCATGAAGTTGCCTGGAAAACTTTGATATATTTCTTTGACATGGCAGTCTTACGATATTTGGTAAAGTTGCGAACAAAATAAAAAGCTTGATAAAGAAGAAATCCATTCTTGGCAAACGACACATAGTTGCCGAAAAAACTGCGATGAGAAATTTTTGTGACGCCACTGCACCACTATATGCAAGACGAGGGATATTGAAAAAGTGACTCTTATTTGTCGCTTTGCAAACATTGCAAGTGAGATCTCAAATAAACTGAACGTCCACAAGTATTGGTAACTCGCCCATTATTTGCAATTTAAAGCCCATGTGCCCTTTATGTGTATGCTGGAAAAGCCCTTGTCGGAAAAAGACATAACTACATCGCTAAAATGTTTATGCTCAAGAGTCAGATGAAGATAAATGTGATGTAAAATGTACATGTTCTTAAAGAACAAATTAAGTTAATAACCATGAAACTACTATGGTTCTCATTATTATTAAAACAGACATAATATGAAAGTTCAAATAAACTAGTATGTCATGTATGTAATGCCTTCATATATAGCCAACGCATTATGCTTTTATTGGCCCAAAGTGTTGCCAAACAAAAACCTGAACAAAAAAGCTTATACAGCTCATAAAAAATAGTTGCAATTGGAGTCGACATATGTGTTATCAGTCCGATTTCCACCGAAAAGAGAACAAAAGAATTTAACTCTTCTATCAAACGAGGTAGAAAAGTGCTATTGGGTTGTTTACGCTGTTGTTAAGACCTTTAAAAAGCTATTAAACGACACTTTTGGACAAAATTGTTCTTAAATAAGGATTAAACATTTATTTCTTAACTTACATACGAAATATGACGACCGAAAATGGTTTACGTTTACAAATATTTTTACTTTTGTGTCAAATGGGGGGTGTTGTTATTTACTGTTACACTTTTTTGCCCGTAACAGGAAAAATCTACAAAAAATTCCAATTACACAGTAAATATTTTCTTATAAATTGATGCTACAGTCAAGGTGGCACCTCAAACATTTGAAGAGATACGTAATTCTAAAGTTGGTTCTTTTTTAGTGCTTGTGTTATAACTATTTACCCAAACGAACACACCCGTCCTTGACATTGCGATAAGTAACAAAAGAAAATGCTATCTATTCACTCAAACATTTTTCGTTAACTTTATAAAAATAGTTTCATTAAATTTGTATGAAAATTGAAAAAATAAAACATATTTTCCTTAAAAGAATCAAAATGATATTTAATTTTATTTTGAGTCACGAGGATTTGACCTACTTAAATACAAATCAAAATACAAAGCCAATTCTTGTTGATCTTTGATCGCTTTATCCAAATTAATAGAGAACCGGTTTTATATAAGATTGATAAACAAATTGAATGATAAGTACCCGTTAAGAAACAAAAACAATGTGTATCGCTTGAGTAGCAACACAAACTGTTTTATATATAAAATATAAATGAATTGGATAGTAATATTATAAATAAGTTAATTTGTTTTAATGTATTGAAGCTGTACAAATTTGACGACTTTTGTATATTCCACCTTTTCAAAGTCATTTCAAAACTTCCATGCAATTAACAAGTTTTCTTTTCAAGATTAACAGTGGTCGTTTCAATTAGCCTCAACATCTTCATAATTTCAAGGAAAACAGTTGCACAAATTTAAATCTGAACAATATATTTTATCTTTTATCATGGCAATGTCGGATCCAGAGGGGGATTATCGGGGTTTTTAACCCCCTTTCCATTGAATGAGTTTGCAAAATTGACCCTGAACCCTCCTCTTGTCCTCGGTAGACTTTAAGCGGTAACCCCCCCCCCCCCCCCCCACTGTGAATCAATTCTGGATCTGTCCCTGCAACAAAAGTTTTCCTATTCAAATGTTAAAATTAAAAGAAAAACGATGCATGAATTAGAATTTAGATGGAGGTAGTAAGTCTTCATTTCAAAATTTTGTAAATTATATATCTGTTATTTCTTTTGCGAATTGTTACATATCTATAAAAACCTATCAAACGCACCACTTGTACTTTGTCAAATATAACATTAATTCCCCTGAAATTACTTGACTACGGGCTATTCAAAAGTGTTACACTTTTTTGCCCGTGTACATAGAATTTTTCCAACTAGTTGATTTGGTGTCTTTTTGTATTCGCAATTAGTAAACCGAATGTGTAGGTGGCACCCATGGAAATAAATACACTGGAATTTTTTAACAAAAACAGAGTATCAGTTCCGCTTGGCCTTAACGACGTGTTTGTGTTAAAAATATGAATCTCTATCATTAGGTATGGTGATTTAGATTATATTCATAGAGGCAAAAATATGTCTAGACCTTACCTTTTAAATTACAAGTCGCTTAATCCAACACCTGATTTTTAATCGCACATTGTATAAGAGTGCATCTCACCTTAGCGTCATGTATTTTTAAGGTACTATTTTTAACCTTTTTACAGGAGAGTGAAAAAATAGGGCAGATAATTTCTTAACGGTGGAAAACGGACTGTTATAGTTACTCCATATCCTTTCATAAATTATTTTATAGTTGGATGAAAATACACAGCAAGAGAAACATAAAAATAATCTGGACTTGTAAATCATATGATAAATCTGTTGATTACAACAAAATTTATGCAATCTATCTTTTCTTGCTCAGCGATCAATAAATATCACGTGATCAACTATTTTAATCAACGGTAAACATTAAATGGTACCGTGTCCAGTTCTGCAGTACACAAAATAGTCTTATCATGTTCAAATCGTCTCTTCTCCGTAATTGATTCACGATAATAGTTATTGGGAAAGCCAATGAAACGATCTGTTACTTTTGCAATCTTATTAAACAGCCAATCAACGCGTTCATAAGTGATTGATTATATCAAGATGGCGTGAATATCCTATGAAATTAATAGCTTCGCACCTTGATGCGAAGCAAAAAGTCAATTCACAACTGTACCTTTCTTAAACTATGTTTCGATTTACCGTTATTGATCATAGAAACTTGACAATTTCGAAAATTGTAATGTTTCTATTTTTTAATTGTGCATTAATCTTTAAAATTAGATAGTTATTAAAAATGGTATAAATTGGCTTTCGTGCTATCACTTTAATTAATATGATTAAGGCCCTGCCTTTTTAGCGAGCATCGAAAATCTATATATACCTTTTTAAAATAAATCTATGTGCTCGACCGGCTAAGTTTAACGTAAAGAGGAAACTTTTAAAAAGGGAATTAAATAATAGCAAAGTTTGACCCTACCCAACCCAAATCATATGCACTTGAGAAAGTTGTTAAAATATCGGGGATCAATAACTTACTACTTATTAAAATTTCAATTATTTGTGCAAATAATAAATCCTGTAACATTCTGGACATTAAGAAACCTGGCGGAAAAAAAAAAAACGGTAAAGTAAAAATAAAATAAAAAAAGGAAAGTGAGTGAAACCCCACAGGATGGGATTCTTCTTTCATTTTCAGGTATTAAGATCCTTTTATATTTTATTTATTATTATGAGTATGTTTTATTCAGTAAATTTATGTATTTCTTTTTATCTTATTTTATCTTACTTTCAATTTTTATCTTTCTGCATAATAGATTATTATGTATTTTTTATAAGCTCAGTTGGATGATTGTTTTACTTGCTCCGTGCCTATTATTTTTTTCACTCCGTAAAAGTAAACCTGTTCCGGTTTTATCGTCAGTATATTTCTGGCACATCTCAAAACATGCACAATGCCGTAGGGCTCGCATCTGCGATGCTCGCTATAAATAAATTACACAACATTCTTACTAATTTAAAATATCTGGACCATTGCACTACTTGAAAGAGAAGGAGACAAAAAAGACATCGCGACTTGATACAAAAAAATATATAATCTTTACTATCTGGCTTTCAAGGGTAACTCTGTGTTGATCAATATATTTTTGCTGTTTTGAACAAAAAATTAATGGATATTTTAAAGATTGCCGTCAACGGTGTTCATTCAATATGCCTAAACGTAATCTTTATGCAAGAAACCTAATTTTTGACAAATCCATTCTGTTCGTCTACTGCGAGCGGACCCCTCCGCCCTATCCGAAAAAAAGCGGGAATTGCCAAAGAATGGCATAGAAATTGCAATTCTAAATGTTTGAACGTTTGGATATTGTAGTTAAAATTAATTTAAAAAAAAAAGACAGTAATAATGCTAGAAATTTGGTACAAATGTATTCTTTTATTACACTGAATCAGTTGCTCTTCCCGAAAAACTCACTTCTTTCGTAGAACTTCCAGATGGTCTCTTCAAAACAGACCCAGTATTTGTCCTAGTTTCATGTTTTCTCCTCATAATGATGATGAATACAATTCCGTTAAGAATACCACCCGAATTCGAAAATGTTGTGATGAAGTGTACAATTATCTGCGGAACAACTTCGACCCACTGCCAAACGCCATAAACACACAGAGCCCACCACTGAACAAAGAAAGCAGCAACAAATAGGGACATAGTCTTAGCTGCTCTGTGCGAAGCCGACTTCGTTTTGGTCGTTTTTCTTTCCGGTGATTTCCGGATTCCTTCGGTTTCTCTGTAAATTTTATACCAGCTCATGATGTACAGAATGACATTGATAACCATGATTGAAGTCAGTAGAATTGTTGTGAAGAACATGTTTGCTGTTTGACCGTTAACGCCATCAAAGTAACAACTATAAATGGAAAAAAGTAAAATATAATCGGCTATAGAGAAAGTATAGCATTTCTACAAAACATATAAAGCTATATAACGATATTTCAGAGAATAGAAATACTTTTGATAAAATGTACATCTACTCAGAGAAGACATGAAAAGTTATAGATGCAAATGTTTGCAAGTTGTCTCTCTTATATTGGCATGCATTTTGGATTGAGTTCCGGAACAACGATTAAGATTACAAGTAGGACCTGATTAAGATAGTTTCCTTGCCTACTTAAACATGAACTAAAATATTTTTTATAATATACTCATACTTACAATCCCCCGTTTGGGCCTAATTGGCCCAGAGCTGCCACAATGGTAATACCAAAAGCAGGAGTACCGAAAATGAACAGTAAAAGCCGGTAGTCCCATTTTCCGAATTCTACATTTTTCCGGAAATAAACCAATATAAAGACATTGATTGCGACGATGCAGACCATTAAATTTTGAGCTGTTATAAATTCAGCCATGAGAAATCCATAGAAATCACACAGTGCTTTAGGCGTTGGTAGCTTCTTCTCGACAACAATGTGGAGATGGTCTGCGAAATGAGTAATGTTATACAGTCCGTCACAAACTGCCATGTAAATTGCGAACCGTTCACTTTTTGACCAACTGAAAAATGTAGAGAACTTCTGATGATAGAACGAATAAGTGATGACAGCTACGGCACATATCAAACTAATGGCCAAACAAACCAATGCTGGAATGTGAATAGACAAAAAGGTTCCATCGGCTAGTCCATACACTTCTAACGAGTATCCATCATTTTCGCCATCAACCACCGGGGGTTGTCCGCTTGAATTTGAAGTCGAGCTATTCATTTTCTTTTTACTTTCACCACGACAGATCTCGAGCGACGGAAATATGTTTATACCAATATAAAAGATGAAAAAGTCAAAAGTTTTTTGTTCCAATTAAGAATCTTGCGCATCTTCTTAATATATTGTTACAATAGCTCAGTCAGCCTTGACAAAAATGATAAAGCGAAAAACGATCATTTTCATTTTTTAAATAGTTTTCATTTTTTTTTTCAGTTAACAGGAAGTTTTTTTAGTCAGTTAAATGTACCTTTAATTACGATGTAGGTAAAATTAGATAAATTGATGTGATTTTTATATAACAAGTTTAAAATTTCAAAGGTTAACTCGCTACGCTATTTAAGAGAATCTTAAAATTCACGGGACTGCATGTGATGGTAAAGCTTTTATTTTTGTCGTGTTATAAAAAGAAATATAAAAAAAAACAAATAAAACGTAGTTGATTTTACATCATGTTTAATACGTCGAATTTTAATTATCAATCATTATAGTTCATTTTTCATGAATGAAACACACATTATAAACCTACTAGAGTTATAACATAAAGTTTCGAACGGGGCCCAGTGGCGAAAAACCAGCAGTAAACCCTAGGTTGGCATAAAAGGAAGAAACTACGGGTGTCGGAGTTCTAATGTCTGGTTAGTACTTAATGCACAGACAGAACAAGATGTATGACATATTAGGCAAAAAAGCCGGGTGGCCTTCGTCTGTGGAGGTTGTTATGATACAGATAACCTGACCGCTGACCACATTCGGAGAGTGCCACGTTTCATGCACGTTAGAGATTCCTTAGTAGACCGCCAAGCAGTGCACCACAGAGGATTAATTACCCGCTCATAGTCCACCTATTAGAGCCCCCCTCTCAATGGTCTTCAAAATTTACTGTTACTTTGTTTCCAACCAACCTCCAAATTTTCATGATTGTTTCATGTTCATGTTTTAGCATTCTTTGTATGTTTATTGCTCTTATACTGATATAACCTGTACAGTGCGATTAAGTCGTAAATCACCAACTCACTCACTCACACACTCTTAAACTTAACTCTTATGACCGTAAAACAGCAGATATTTTGTTTAACAGTCGTTAGATTATTGTCACCTAGCTTCCACTGACTAAACCTTTACTGGACATGTTTTCAAGCATGTCCAAATACTCAGTCACTGAGTATCTGTGCCAAATAAAATGACACGTTGAATGAATCGCTTATCATCTGGGTCAGTTGATAGTAGAGAGCCATCTTTCACAGGCGTTTGGGTCCAGGATATTTTAATTATCAATAACGTGTGTATATATATATAAAACAAGAGGCTCCCAGGAGCCTGAATCGCTCACCTGGTCTTGATGTCAACCCTATGAAGACTTTTGTATAGCTAAATGAGCTGAATGTTTAAGCAAGAAAACAGCTTTTCTCTATCTGCAATAGTTTTCATTCTAAATAAGCAAAAACATTATTATTCACCCTTTAAGGGACTGTAAACCCTATAAGGGGTCATCTGATAACTTCAACCCAATGGAGACTTTTGTAGAGCTAAATGAACTGAACATTTAAGCAAGCAACAGCTTTTCTCTATCTGCAATAGTTTTCATTCTGTAGGCCAAAAACACGAAAAAACGCTATTTTTCGCCTTAAAGGGGCTGTAACCCCTATATGGGGTCATATGACAACTTCGACCCTATGGAGACTTTTGTAGAGCTAAACAAACTTAACATTTAAGCAAGCAACAGCTTTTCTTTATCTGCAATACTTTACATTCTTTATGCAAAAACACTATTTTTTGCCTTTAACGGACTGTAACCCCTATAAGGAATCATCTGACAGCTACAACCCTATGAAGACTTTTCTAGAATTAAATGAGCTGAACATTTGAGCAAGCGACAGGTTTTCTCTATTTGCAATAGTTTTCATTCTATAGGCCAAAAACACTATTTTTTGCCTTCAAGGGGCTGTAACCCCTATAAGGGGTCATCTGACAACTTCGACCCTATGGAGACTTTTGTTGAGCTAAATGAGCTGAACATTTAAGCTAGCAACAGCTTTTCTCTTTCTGCAATAGTTTTCATTATATAGACCAAAACATGAAAAACGCTATTTTTACCTGAAAAGGGCATAACCCCTATCAAAGGTCATCTGATAACTTCGACCCAATGAGGACTTTTGTAGAGCTTCTGATTCTGAAGAGCCTAAGATCCTTCGTCAACAACCTGGCCCACGTAACAAAATCTATAAGAACATCCCGGTATTATCACAAGGACTTATTATCATTGCCTTAGTATATCTACAGACACCTATCAACTACATTTGTTCATAGGACAACATCAGACTGGAACAACCTTGCTGACCAAGTGGTTCAAGGCGCACTGTGGAGGCATCTGACAATGTAATCTCTACATGTGCTCTGTTTTTTCTGTGTTTGTATTGCTTGTTTTATGTATAGACATGTGAAACTGTGATGATCACCCCAAAAAACTATATTCGTTATCATAGATCATAGCGATCAACCTCCTCGTTGATAGCCATTCTATAGACTATTTTTCTGTATAGATTTGAAGATTTCAGATATGATAAATTAGTTTCAAACAAATATATAGGAAGAAAATAATTTACTCTACTTCGTTACTAAACAAGGAAGAAAGAAGAATGAATGACATGTATCATCCATTGGCTAATTGATCACAATAAGAATTCTAAATCGCACACTTTTAGTCTTTTGCATTTCAATTTTCCAGATCAAGGTCAGAACTTCTAGGTGAAAACTTACACAATCCCACTTCATAAGATGATAAGATATTTCAACATGAATCTGTTTCATCCATCACCTTTTTTGCCAAAACGCCAATGATGAGTGTACTGGGTTAATTGGTTTTAGTGAGGTGGTCACTTTATTAACCGTATTATGTTTCACAACCGCGTTGTGTTTTGTGTTAATACCAGACCCTAAGATCGCAATCGAAGAGAGAGGTCTGATGACATAAAACATAGTCCAACCCACCATTTCTTTTGAAACGCATGTGTCATATGACTCAAATAAGACCCATTACGATCTTCAATTTCTACGTCATGTCTTTGCCATGCCTGTGTCAAATAAGGGCCATTACGATCTTCAATTTCTACGTCATGTCTTTGCCATGCCAGTGTCAAATAAGGGCCATTACGATCTTCAATTTCTACATCATGTCTTTGCCATGCCTGTGTCAAATAAGGGCCATTACGATCTTCAATTTCTACGTCATGTCTTTGCCATGCCTGTGTCAAATAAGGGCCATTGCGATCTTCAGCTTCTACGTCATGTCTTTGCTATGCCTGTGTCAAATAAGGGCCATTACGATCTTCAATTTCTACGTCATGTCTTTGCCATGCCTGTGTCAAATAAGGGCCATTGCGATCTTCAATTTCTACGTCATGTCTTTGCTAGCCAATGTCAAATAAGGGCCATTACGATCTTCAATTTCTACGTCATGTCTTTGCCATGCCTGTGTCAAATAAGGGCCATTACGATCTTCAATTTCTACGTCATGTCTTTGCCATGCCTGTGTCAAATAAGGGCCATTACGATCTTCAATTTCTACGTCATGTCTTTGCCATGCCTGTGTCAAGATCTTCAATTTCTCCGTCATGTCTTTGCCATGCCTGTGTCAAATAAGGGCCATTGCGATCTTCAATTTCTACGTTATGTCTTTGCTATGCCTGTGTCAAATAAGGGCCATTACGATCTATCTTCAATTTCTACGTCATGTCTTTGCCATGCCTGTGTCAAATAAGGGCCATTGCAATCTTCAATTTCCACGTCATGTCTTTGTTATGCCTGTGTCAAATAAGGTCCTTTACGATCTTCAATTTCTACGTCATGTCTTTTCCATGCCTGTGTCAATTAAGGGCCATTACGATCTTCAATTTCTACGTAATGTTTTTGCCATGCCTGTGTCAAATAAGAGCCATTACGATCTTCAATTTCCACGTCATGTCTTTGCCATGCCTGTGTCAAATAAGGGTCATTACGATCTTCAATTTCTACGTCATGTCTTTGCCATGCCTGTGTCAAATAAGGGCCATTGGGATCTTCAATTTCTACGTCATGTCTTTGCCATGCCTGTGTCAAATAAAGGTCTTTGCGATCTTCAATTTCTACGTCATGTGTCTTTGCCATGCCGGTGTCAAATAAGGGCCATTGCGATCTTCAATTTCTACGTCATGTCTTGGCCATGCCTGTGTCAAATAAAGGTCTTTGCGATCTTCAATTTCTACGTCATGTCTTTGCCATGCCTGTGTCAAATAAGGGTCATTACGATCTTTAATTTCTACGTCATGTCTTTGCCATGCCTGTGTCAAATAAGGGCCATTGGGATCTTCAATTTCTACGTCATGTCTTTGCCATGCCTGTGTCAAATAAAGGTCTTTGCGATCTTCAATTTCTACGTCATGTCTTTGCCATGCCTGTGTCAAATAAGGGTCATTACGATCTTCAATTTCTACGTCATGTCTTTGCCATGCCTGTGTCAAATAAGGGCCATTGGGATCTTCAATTTCTACGTCATGTCTTTGCCATGCCTGTGTCAAATAAAGGTCTTTGCGATCTTCAATTTCTACGTCATGTGTCTTTGCCATGCCGGTGTCAAATAAGGGTCATTGCGATCTTCAATTTCTACGTCATGTCTTGGCCATGCCTGTGTCAAATAAAGGTCTTTGCGATCTTCAATTTCTACGTCATGTCTTTGCCATGCCTGTGTCAAATAAGCGCCATTGCGATCTTCAATTTTTACGTTACTCATGTCTGCCTTGTTCTGTCTTTTCTTTTGTGACATATGAGTCTTGCTACTTATGTACACTGCAAGTCGTACGTTGTCTAATTTTTGTATGAGAGGGCAATCAATAAGTTGGTACAACATAATGTCCAAACCATGTTACATTTATAGATTTGCAATAAAATATGTTTGAACATTCCAGTTTGGTAGTTTTGATGTTTCCTTTATTTACGTCAAAATATCATAATATACAAAATATTACCAACGTACTCAAAAGAACTAGCTTGACGAACATATACATAGAATTATACTACAAATATTGATAATATATCGCAATTAGTAACTAATTGCTCTTTTCTTAGCTTCAAATGTGCAAAATTTGAAATAAACATAGTTCTTTAGCAAGTATCAAATTGCGTTATATTGCATAATTTGCAGAATGAACCGGTGTATCTGCGGTGTGACCAGAACCTATTTTGTCGTCCGTATGTCTGCTACTTGTATCCTCTTTCATTCTCTTTCTCCTCATAATTATTACAAACACAATGCCATTTAATATACCTCCAATGTTAGAAAATGTCGTAACAAAGTTAAACAATAAAAATGGCACCGGTGCTACTAACTGCCAAATTCCGTAAAGTGCCATTGCCCACCACTGGACAAAGAAGGCCATAACGAACAATGACATTGTCTTGGCGGCTTTGTGCGAGGCTTTGACACATTGTGAAGATTTCCCCAAGCTATGTTTAAGCTCTCTACTCTCCTTGTAGATTCTGTACCAGCTGATAACGTACAGGATGACGTTGGTTATTAGAACCAGCATGAGTGGTACCGTTGTGAAGAAGATATTTGCCCATTTCCCATTTACTTCATCGAAATAGCAACTAAGTAGATAAAAAATAAAGAGCAATGCAATAATACGTTAACTTGCAACAAATTCGTCTAAACTGCTCTCAGACTATTTGATATTTTTATGAGATTTTTTCTTCATTCATCAGATTAGACAACCTGGGGCTCAATTGATAAATCTTTATCAGGAACTTTTACCTTTAAACGAGCACTCGTATTTTACTCTTTTAGAGGTCACATTTTTTGCTGGTTGCTGTTTAGAAACGAATGTTTGTTGTGTTGTCTTTATTGGTTTCTGCAGGAATTTATGTGCGTGTGCGCGTTTGTTTGTTGTGTGTTTGTTTGTGGAAATTAATGATTATTTTGGTATTTCATCGCTTCTTTTAAAATTTCTCAATTTGTCTTTCAGAATCTAGCTGCTGTTTTGCACATTTTTCAGACTTTTTGAACGTTACTTACAATGATCCATTTGGGCCTAGCTGGTCCAGAGCTGCAGCAATTATCCCTCCTAGCCCAGGCACTCCGAAGATATAGACCAACAATCTATAGTCCCATTTACCAAAATTAAGTTCTTTTCTGTAGTATATGAGCATGAAAACGTTAATAGCAACAATGTTAATCATAAGGTTCTGAGCCGTAATGAATTCAGCCAACATAAATCCATAGAAAGCGCAAAGAGATTTAGGCATCGGAAACGACCTGTTAAGGAGAATATGCAAATGGTCTGTGAAATGTGCTATATTGAATAGCATGTCACAGAGAGCCATGTAAACCACGAAACGTTCACTCTTTGTCCATTGGAAGAAAGTAGCGAAATGTTGGTGATAGAACGAATACGCAATAACAGACACAGCGCATGAAAAGCTGATACAAATGCAGGTCAAAGCTGGAACGTGGATTAAATGGAATTTTCCTTCAGCGATTCCGTAAACTGGCTTATCATATCCGTCACGGGGAGCAGGGGCCAATGATGCCCCAACAGTTGTTGTGTTGAAAATTGTTGTGATGTTAAAACTGTCCATTTTTATCAAACCATTGCTTCTTCAAGTTTAAAGATCAAAAAATTGTTTTGTCCCTCGAACGGAAATGTCAATATCCATCAGTTTCCGAGAGGGAAGGTTTATTAACAACGCAAATGATGGAAAAAATAAATTGATCAAAGTTTGCATCCGATTGTATGAGTACTTTACGTAAGGTATGGTATTAGGTTGGGATAGGGCTTTTATAAAAACAATGTCAAACTTTTACAAGATAACAGCTAAAAAAGATGAGACCAGTTGTAATACACAAAGTCCATTCAGAACAAACTATCAAAATTCAAAATTCTTATAATTTGCCACCGGCAAGTAATTTGCTGAATTAAGCAAGCGAAAAAAATTGAAAAAGTATTAAAAGGTGCTGTGTAGAGAGTTGTCATTATATCTATCTTGGAAACATCATTACAAAGTTCAAGAGAAACCTGAGAAACTTGCATATCTTTTATCTACTTCTGGTGCGCATATCTAAAAAAAATATACCAAGACGCTCTAACCAAAGCCAGTAATGCCACAGACAGAAGATTAAGATATAAAATAAATTCCCAAAATATTTGCCGTTACAAACTGAAAAAATAGTTTACATTTTAGTAAAGCTTACCTGCAAAAGATGCAAACTTGGACAAAGGTAATAACGACAGGGGGTGTTTCCGTATATTTTAAGGTACAGATGTGCGGCCCAGATTTTTTGTACCCACCCCATTCATATATACGCCGGGAAAAAAGACACCCATTCATATATTTAACGCATTAAAAATATATATAATATGCTTAAACTTGGCATATTTTATTAATGTTCTAGTAAAAGTTACCAAATGAATGTACAGTAAGGGTCACAAGCAGGCAAACCGTGGATGCTGGGTCACTCGATTTCTCTTGATAAATGACATTTGTGAAAAGTACACCTTATCATTTATGCAACATCTGAAATTACCACCCTTTTCACATATAGAACGCCAAATGAAATCGACCCATTTGGGCCGCACAAATGTACCTAACTTTATAATGCAAGTTAATCCCGCCCACCCAGGTGGTAATACCAAAACTATCGAACTTGGAGATCCAAGAGAAAAGACAAAAAACAAGGAAGACATATCATAGAAACAAACGTAAAATCGAGATGAGATAAATAATGTATCATATTCCTCGTATCATTTTTAAAGTCGAACGTGTTAGAGAAATAGGACCTATCATTTTCGCCTTTGAAAAATACAGTGTAAAACCTTTGAAGACACTGTCAGTTTTCAAAAAAACCTACAAGAAAGTACTCTTTTCGAGAGAAAACTGCAGAAAATACGCAGTGTCAAATAAGAGGACAAACTAATAATAAAATGTAAACACTTGCGTACCGGTAAACTGAGAAACGAAAGGAAACCAAACGAAACGGAACGAAAACCAAATCGGTAAAGAAGGAAACAAAAACAGTAAAGTAAGCAACCGTAATCTGTAAAGAAAGGAATCAAAATTGCGCGAAACAAAGGAAACTGAATCGATTTTACACGAAAACAGTCGTTTTCTTAATTTAAAAATTAGAGGTGCACATATACGGGGCTCCTCATTTGGGGGGGGGGGGGGGGTACCAGGAATCAACGAAACGGAACGAAAACCAAATCGGTAAAGAAGGAAACAAAAACAGTAAAGTAAGCAACCGTAATCTGTAAAGAAAGGAAACAAAATTGCGCGAAACAAAGAAAACTGAATCGATTTTACCCGAAACCAGTAGTTTTCTTAATTTAAAAATAAGAGGTGCACATATACGGGGCTCCTCATGGGGGGGGGTACCAGGAATCAAGTAATCAGCATTTTTTTTGCCAATGTAATCAAATAATCATATTTTTTTAGAAATGTAATCAAAAACTGTTTCCCAATGGGAATCAAGTAATCAAAAATTCAAACCTTGGTTATCAAATAATCATTAAATATTTGTTCTTGTAATCAAGTAATCACCTTTAAAATTGCCTGGGAATCATGTAATCAAAAACCCCATGAGAAGGCAAATATACATTATTTCAAAAAGATTGTGTGAAAGTTTCATGAAAATCCACCAAGGGCATAGGCGGATCCAGGTGGGGCCCTGGGGGGCCCGCCCCCCCCCTTTTTGGCGGAAAAATTTGGTTGAATATATAGGAAATCATTGAAGCGTGACCAAAGCGGGCCCCCTCTTAGGCCAGTCAGTGGGCCCATCTTTTCAGAATCTCTGGATCAGCCTCTGAAGGGGTTTAGGAGGAGTTGCAAATAAGAGATGGATGCCTCCTTATAGTCCAATAGCTAAGTCCACGTTTTGCTATTGGAAACCTCAACAATCAATTTGATCAAATTTTAAAATAGAAGATGCAAATCTACATCATGACACAAAGATTGTGTGAAAGTTTCATGAAAATCCATCAAGGGGTTAAGGAATTACGGATAAGAGATGGGTACCCCGAGGTGTAACGGAAGGGTGGACACGCAGACGGACATCCCTATCACTATATACCCCCACTTTTCAAGCGCGGAATATAAGAAGAGGCCCAGGAAGCCTGAACCTCTCGCCCGGTCTAAAGCTTTAAGAGCTTCTTCAGTGAGCTTTAACCGCTATCCATGAATTTTGATTTACTATTTTCATTTATTATTTCAGTCTTTGAAAAAAGAATTTATACCGATGGCAGCTTACATGAAACTGATCTTTTCGGCATAAGACATACCACATCAGTAATCCTTTCAGTGTCCGAATATTCACCATGAAAGATTTGCAGCACAAAAAAAGCCAGAAAGTCAGGTCTATGGAACGCCGTAGCTGTCTTTACATACGGATTTTGTCTATATTCGGTGGTTTCGACATTATATTCGGTAGAAAGAAGTTTATATTTATAGTGCATTTGTTTTTATATTGGGTGTTAATATCATAAATCTTTGTTATGTTGAGATAATTTCGTTGACAAATATATGACGAATATAAACTTTGGTATCAAATAAACGCACATTTCCTGCACTAGACCACTTGGTCAGGTAGGCTATAATGATGGCCGTGCTTATATTTATATTACCAAAAAGATATGACTGCCTGGTCATATTTCAGAACTGCAATCTGGAGAATTCTTAACACCAGGCTTGTTTACCAATCCAGGATAAATTGCTTTGGCAGCAGATCGCAAACCAGATGCCAGCCTTTATCTTCGGTTACTACAACCAGATCACTATACATACTACTATACATTTAAAATCACTTATGAAACACATTCGCTTTATGTATACCAGTGGGTAAATTTTTTGGATAGTATAGATCAGCAATATTTTAATATATTATGATTAGAAATGAATATTTAAATAACTTTTAACAAGATTTTATTTGTTGAAGGGGTGTAGAGAAAAAAAGGGGGTTCATGAAATCCATGTTCAAAGTGCCTGTGATGAAACTCACCTTGATACACGGATGGGATTTTGTCCGACAGTTTCATATTGACATTTTACGACAAATAGTAATAGGGTTGCTCGTTCCTTATGTCACCTACAAATTTGAATACTTTTGAAATCCGTTTTAGCATGTGCAGCACGTTGAGCATATCAGTTACATAAAATCTATTAGCTATACACCATGAGCATTTAATTTTGAGCATTGTAGATATGAGGTTTATAATTTTGAGCGTTGTAGATCAGAGCAATTTAATATTGAGCATTTAATTATGAGCATAAGTTATAGTAGTTATGAGCGAGAGTTTTTTTAGCATCTTTATAACATGACAAAATTGTATTATATGCATTTATGAGCCATACTTTGAGCATTTAAATATGAGCATTAAATGTATTATTATGAATCATATTAATATAGTCATGAGTCATATACCTCGAACATTTAGTATGAGCATTTATTTTGTTCATTGCAAATAAGAGCATTTATCTTCTCGAGCATTTCGATATCACATGCTTTTGTGTTCAGATTCGAGTCAAGAACGTAGGCAAATTAATTTTAATTCAGTTAGTCTCATTGGAGACTATATCCACTACTTGTACATTTTTCAATTTAAACCTTTGCCAGATTCAAGTATGTATTAAGTTCATTTTATTGTTTTGAGCAAAGAGTAAACTCCCACTATTATGAACATGTACATGCTGTATTCAAAGAACTTTTCTTTGGCTTTGGGGTTTTCATGTTCAATTTCATGTCACTCTATTCTACCATTATGACAATCAGATACTTGTAACTTTCACTTTCATTTCATTGTGTTTATAAGTAATAAATGTTTTGGCCCAAGAAAGGTTTACTTTATTTGCATGAAGTTTATATATCATAGCATTTATTATGCCATCACTGTGTCTAGTCAATCCTACATGTTATCACAGTCACTCTGTCTTGTCACCTGTCCTCTTGTTTAGTTACTTGTATTACTGTTTTCACACTCTCTTGAAACTTGGTATGACAGTTACATTTTTTTACATGTACAACTTAGTCATTTCGGATGACTTATCATATGCATTCATTGCCTAGTCCATTGCAACTACTATTCTACATTCCTAGTCAGAGCCTAGCCATAAGTTACCTACCCAATGTATTTTGTTATTCATACTTCGACAAGTAATTGGTTCCCCAATTCGGTATTTTTTTGTTTGTTTGTTTTTGTTTAATTGTTCTATTCTCTTCAATTAAATAGTTTTTTGGCTTTTTCAATATTTTTGGTAGAGCGCCTCTGATGAGTCTTGAATAGATGAATTGCGCGTCAGGCGTAGCAAAATTTATTGTCTGGAACTTTGTTGTCATTTTAATTTCTATAGACCAAAAACATGAAACAAGGGCCTTCCAGGAGCCTAAATTGCTCACTTGACTTATGTACCTGAACTATAGGCTATATGGCAAAAACCATATGACATCTGAAATCTGACAATATGGTTTAACATAATGCAGTAATGTGTTGAGTGATATTTTAGCAATTACAAACTTTGTAATATAATTGTAGATCATGATGTGCTTGACAATATACAATCAAATTTCCTTTTAAAACATCTTATATAGCTTTTAAAATATTGAGCTTAATAAGTGCAAAATTCATAAATAAAAAAATCAAGAAAAAGCTACTACACAGGTTGTTGGATCTTCTTCAATATTTCAGGGCAGGTAGACATTGAGATGCCGATTACTTTTGTTTACGTCAGAATTAAAAAAAAACTATCACCGTTTTTGAGTTATTAGCAAAAAAACTGCATTTTACCCCTATGTTCTATATTAGCCACAGTCGCCGTGTTTTACAACCATTCAAAAATCCCCATATTGGTCCTATTCATCTAATGCTAATAAACAACTTTAAACCAAGTTTGGTACCAATTGGACTTGAGGTGTCAGAAGAGTAAACGTTTTCAATGACTTAAGTCATGAGGAAATGCTGTGAAAATGGTCAACTTCGACATTCTAAGGGGACTAACTTCTATATAAAAGATCTTTACTGGAGGTGCTGAGACTTTAAAAAGTCTTAGTCAGCTCGGAAAAAAGGAAGAAGATAGCCATCTGACCTGGAAAGGGGAGGCGCGGTACAAGTAATCATGCTCAATCTGTGTACAAATTGAAATCAATCCTTTTAGTAGAAGCCGAGAATCTACATGTATTACGAAAAAATCCAATTTCTGACCCTTAATAGTCTCTGTCTAATAGATAAAAACAGGAAGTAGAGTGCCGAATGACCTGGACATGGGAGGCACGGTACAACTTATCATGCTTTAAAAAATAATAGAAGAAATAAAAAAAACATTTCAAAAACATTTATAACGATGCAACACATTCTCTGGGTGGCACGAACACATTAGTATCCGCTATTCCAATAATGATGTCATAAAACCTGAAAAAATACAACAAATTGCATTAAAACAGTTGTTTCTTGGTGTTGGGTAAAAAGTAAGACAATACTCCAATGTTTTTATTAACATTTTATCTTTATTTGAATTTTATAAATATTGAATCCCTATTAGTACTTTTAAACGGGCAAAACCAAGGAGTTGTCCAAAATCATGCCAAAGATATCCCAACTGGACCATTAAGAAAACAAGGCTGACTGGCTGACCTGAAATGAGAAGGCACTGTACAACTCTTTGGCTAAAGCTGTCTATCAAATTTGAAACCAATCTCTTCAGTAGAAGCCTAGAAATCTGTTACGAAAGTTTGTACTGAACAGACGGATAGATCACAATATAGCAATCTCTCTTACGTGTGGGGGTATAAAAATGTTGTTAGGCAAGCGAACAAAACTTACTGAAAAATTATAATGCCGTCCGTTTTGCTTTGGAAATTAGACCTCACGGGGACACATTTAGTTGAAGTTACTTCTCGAAAATATCGATTTCCCTGGCTGTCCATTTCTTCGAAGTGTTTTACTTGAATAAACTCCCCCGGAACTCCGGACAACCCGATCGTAGCACTTTCTCTGAATTCTGCGTCTGGGTGAATGCCAAATGGTCTGAAGGGCCTGGTCAAAGACGTGACATTACACTTCCTTGTCTTAAGATTTAGTCTGTATTCTTTTCCCTGC
This sequence comes from Arcuatula senhousia, assembly GCA_963971305.1. NCBI lineage: Eukaryota > Metazoa > Mollusca > Bivalvia > Mytilida > Mytilidae > Arcuatula > Arcuatula senhousia. Next base: position 57,960,959 of record OZ020304.1, read on the forward strand.
AAAAAGTTGTATCATAAACATATGCACTTCTATCAATATCAATATTTTGTCAGTGTAAAAATCTTTGTTCACTGCATATGTCATATTGACTCTGACAAAATGTTGATAGGGGGAGCAAAGCTTTTTGTATGGTACATCGACTCTAACATATATTGATAGAGAGGAGCAGGTCCCTGTGGTTGATCTGGATTCAGTATTTGATAACTTTACATGATATTTTAAAACAGATATGAAAAAATAGTGATTAGTACCTTAATATGTGGGCCTGAACAGGATTTTGGGAGCACGGGAGAGAGGGTCGGGAGAAGGGAGAGAAGGGAGGGTCGGTAGAAGGGAGAGAGGGGCGGGAGAAGGGAGAGAAGGGACGGAAGAAGGGAGAGAGGGGCGAAAGAAAGGAGAAAAGGGGACGGAGAAGGGAGAAGAGGGACAGGAGAAGGGAGAAAGATACCCCCTGTCCAGCCCCCCCTAATATAAGTCACTTGATTTTCTGCTACAAATATTATTTGAACCCCTACCCCCATTTTTATACCCCGCCAAAAGAAGTGGCGAGGTATTGTGTTATATCCTTTTTTTTTCAGTGTCTGTCCGTCCACTGAAGGTTTCCGAGTGATAACTTGAAAACACGTCAAAGGATTTGAATGATATTTTGCACAGCTGTTGAGTACAATAAGATCTAGATCAACTTTAATTTTCAGGATGATCCTAAAAAGATTATTGAAGATTTCCCACTTTATAAATTGTCCAAATTTGAAAATGATGAAATTTTCTGGTCTAAGAAAAATAACTCATTTCTTTTCTGTCTCTATATAGATGTATAGTAAGCAAATATATTTTACTTTTGATGAATATCGTGGCGGGGTATCATTAAATGTCCCATCATATGCCCTATTCTTATCACTGAGAGAGGTTGATATCGTTTGCGTTTAAAACAGTGGTTTAAAATAGTTTGATTAAATTGGTTTAAAGTACTTATAGTATAGTAAGCTCTTAGATACTTTTACTTTAAACTTATTTATTTGCTCAAATAAAGCAAAGGAATTGGACATAAGCTATGAAAACATAAAGGAGGTAATCTCCCTTAAATACAATGTTTACAAGTACAAGGATTCTAATGACAGCACGTAAGCATATAATATTTGATTTATTTAGATCATCTTAGATCATATGTGTACTTCCAAAGATCTGCTTTATTTTACATAGATATTACACTACAATATTGGTTGCATGGAATCTTGGTACTTGTATCCTTTGGGTTATTTGATTAAAATTTTTTGGCAAAATTGTCCTGGAATTTCTTTTCATCCTCAGTAGATATAGATGTAGGTTAACTTTTTAGAATTTCCTGGACCCGCCTCTGATAATTCATTTTAAATACTAGCATATCACTTACAATGTTATGTAGATAAAGTACATCATAGTAGTCTCTATCAGTCCCAATTTCTACTTCCTCTATTTCCCTCACTTTCATGTTGACTTCATCGTAGCTCACTTTGGCACGTCTTTCATACTGTTCTTTTAAATCATACTTAAATAAAACAAGAGGCTCTCAGGAGCCTGAATCGCTCATCTTGTCTTTAGTGCCATTAAGGTCTCTTCTATATGGGGTCATTTGACAATCTAAATCCAATAGAGACTTTTGTAGGACTTAAAATAAGTTGAGGGTTTAAGCAAGCAACAGCCTTTTTCTTTATCTCTTATAGTTGTCATTCTACAGAACAAAAACACGAATAACGCTATTTTTTACCTTTAACTGGCCACATCCCCTATAAGGGGTCATCTGACAACTTCGACCAAACGAGACACATAAAGGTTACCTTAATTGGACTGATGCAGAAAAATCATCAACATTTATATTCGTTTCGGGAAACAAATTTATCGCCAGGTAATTGGTATCCCTATGGGAACTAATTTTGCTCCATTGATTGCTGATTTTTTCTTATGCTGTTATGAATCCCAATTTATGGCGAAGCTTCAAAAAGACTCCGACAAACTACATCTCATTGAAACTTTTGATATATACATACAGATATTCAGACGACATTCTTTCACTAAATAATTCCAATTTTTTAAATTTAATTATCAACCTATACAATCAAGGACAGTTTATTAACATTAAAGTAGAAGAAGAGTTTCAGAGCATTTCCTATGAAAAGTCTAGAGGAGTTTTATATATGATTTCCCGCACATATTAAGGTGCTAAAATCTTAAAAAACTCCTTAATGTTTTTTAAACCTTTTTTTCATAAAGTCTAGTTATTATGAGCTATTCTTTCCAATTTTATTATTTTGAAGAACTTTTGATTGTAAAATATATCAATATTTTCTTTTAAAAAATCGCATTTCAGAGGAGATAGTTGGCGAGAAAATGTGCGACTAAGTTTTATTAAGAAACTTATTGGAAAATTTAGTTTTCTTTAAATATCTCGAAAAGAAGAACTGTGACCCCATTTTTTATTACAGAAATCAAAAGAATATACTATAATTGTTATTTTACACAAATATGTACAAAATTCTAAGTAAGTTTTTTTTTTTTTAAATATAAGTATTTATATAATCTATACAAATTTCTGAAAGAGTGAAACCCAATTATTTAAAAAAAAAAATAAGCAATTTGACCTATATATTTCCAATGCTCATACCAATGTCTATTTTCTATGAAAGTTTGGAAAAATCTCCATCATGTTAATTTTAAAGACCCCAATCTATCACCAGAGGGAGCGTCTATCAACACTGGCCTCTATACTATCGCGCTAAGGATCATGGGAAATATTTTAATGATATTCAGGTATAAAACCACTAATTCCGAGTCCCATTGATTTCTATGTTAAATTGGACATTTCTAAAATGCTGTAGATTTTTTGTCTGAAGTTCAAATAAAGTGTCAATAGTCTTATTTCAATGCCAAATGATTTGGCTCACTCCAGTTCAAAAACTAGCACATCTTACATTGAATAACGGGAAAAACTGGTTCCCGGTTTAAATCATCCTGAACGTCCGGTACTTTCTAGTCATGTTTGTGGCAAGAATGAGACCCCAAGTAAAAGTAATCTTAAAAATTGACACTTAGCATATATCTGAACAAACATGGGCTGAAATTGTTTCTAAGATGTTCATCTTTCAAATAAAAGCTCATTTAATGATTTGCATGCAGTAGTTTTAGCTGGGTCAATACTTTAATGGAACTATATTGTCTCAAAATGGGAACTATATTCAGGTTCGTACCGGATTGCGAATTAGTGGTTTTATACCTTCAGTCCCCGAATTCGGAGAAATTACCCACAATCCTTAGCGCGATAGTATAGAGGTCAGTGTTGATAGCCGCTCCCTCTGGTGATAGATTGTTTGAGACCCCAACCCCAACTACCTTAATCAAAGTACCATTGGTACCGTGTACTTGGAAGTCACATTTGAACGATAGCAAGCGATTTGTGTTGTGATTTATAACTTTTTCGACAGAAGAATACAATTACTGAATTTAAATATATCTTTATTTATGTATGAACCACGCTCTCTTACAACGATATGAAATCGATATAACTACATGTATTTTCCGGTGACTTTTTTCTGAGAAAATCATTAGTTTAATTATCTCAGCTTTTTTATAAAGCATTAATGGTAATTTGTATATTCCCGCTAAAATATATTTCCCCATCACACAGGTGACTAATGTCACGTGATACACAAAATATAGTTTTAAAAAGGCTATGAAAAATATAGCAAATAGTATATCATCATTTAAAACGAAATGAATAAACTAACATAGATAAGAAAGCTCGTTGACCAAAAAAAGAAACACACTTCTACCTGAGAGCGAATGCACAATAGAATAGGTTATACGGTCTCGGGGAAAAACGCGGATGGATTTCTCCGAAATCATTACTATACCTTTGAAGTCCTTGACTTCAAAGTAAAAATCATCTTTAATTTACAATTTTTGTCTCGCCTGAGAAACCGAGCGGGACATCGGTGTTACTTTACTGGCTGCGGTACCTCCATATCTCAAGAACTATAGGTCCTATGTTGATGGAACTTGGTATGCATATGCCCCAGTAGTAGCTTAATTAGCACAGTTGCAGCCCCATCTTTTGACCATGACCTGATTTTCTGGTTGAGTGACTTTGATAATATTTTGATTATTGCAAATATTAGCAATGTTTAAGTTCAATAAACACCTATTAATTGATCTCAGAAACTGAAAATCCTTATAAATTCACCTAAGTAAAGTTAGACTGATATTCGATGTTCGATATTCGATATTCAATTTTTTTTAATATCAAACTGACTATCAAATTTTTTGAACCTCATTTGGGGGGAAAATTTGACCATTTTTCAAACACTTTACGAAAATATCTATGGGAAATTCCCCATATTTAAGATGTATGCTCTTTATTTTCTAGATATGGTGTACTTGTACATGAGATTACTTCTCATATTTACACTATGTATTATCTAAATTTATATATTTATTTGAGTTATGCGTAGTATTAAGATTATTAGTAAATCGGTTTGGCGGGTACTATATAAAGTTGTGTGGTGTGTTTGATAAATTATCGAGGTTTGGGCAGTGACCGCTGTAGATGCTTGAAGTTTAATTTTAACTCTTGAGATTTATTGTAATTCATTGTAAATCGTTATCATGTATTCTTTTCATATTTTGTAGATTCTGCATGATGTCGCTGGACCATTTAAAGATGTTTTTGTTATTTATAATAAAATGGTCACTGCGCCTTACAGTATCATATACAAGTCTTCTGTGTCTTTGTTATTTCCTGTCTCTGAGTGCACAAAACTGAAATGTGCTTAGTTTTGTGCATAAATCAGATATTTCAAGTGTTTAGCACATCAATAATTCATGTTCGTTTGAACAGAGTGAATTTAGAACATAAATGTAAATTCTAAAACCTAAGGTTTAACTCCCTTCATCGTAGTTTTGCCCTTAGCTATATACATTTGGATTTCGTTTGGTGCATTTTGACCATCTTTTGAATTGTGGATTTCCTTTATTTGGGTTCTAGTGCTGCTGATGAGGAATAATTTTCTTAAATGGCCATACAGCTCATAAAAAATAATTGCAGTTGGAGTTAACATATGTGTTGTGGTCTCATGTTCATTTACTCCATATCCTTTCATAAAGAACATATATATATATATATATTTAGAACTGTCTGTATGAAGTAAATTATTGAACATACAACAAGCTGTCTTCCTTCCCATTCTTTAGGAGACTCTACAAAGTAAAAAAAAAACCAACACATTTTTTAAGGTATTTCTGGCACATAAACCACCCATTCTTCAGGAGACTCTACAAATGTAAAAAAAAACCCACATTTTTAAGGTACTGGATACAATATTTCTGGCACATAAACCATATTCTTTCGTTTTTTATAACATGAAAAAGTATTAACAATAAGAAAAATAAAAAGTTTCGCCGAGCGCAGCATGATTTTACCGCATCATATTGGACCCTGTACGTCTTAGGCCCAATATGGATAGTCTATTGCACTGGAAACATGCAGCCCATAGTGGACTGACAAAGTTTTTTTGACACATGCAGCCTTTGGTGGACTTTCCACCACTATATTTCTAGGAATTCATTTTTAGTTTAAACATATTTATTTATCCTGGATTGGGAAACAAGCTAAATGCTTATGTAAATCCCTCTCCAGCTAGCAGTTTGCGAGTGTGGCCTTTGCAGCGGCCCCCATTGAGCCTACTCTTATCGAACTCTACAAAGGGGTCTTTAACGTGCATGGGGTATTGCTCTCCACATACACGGGACAACCTTTTTTCGTCCCTTCCGAAGGACTAGCATCGTTCAAAAACACAAAAATAAATTACGATTACAAAATGTAACTACTCTAGGTCCCTACTTAAGGGTAACTGCTACCTTCCATTTTTGCCACTTTAGGCCCCTAACCGCAATTAGGGGGAGGGAGGGTCTCAAAATTAATTCTCAGTTTGTAAATTTTCAACTTAACAAGAATTAATTAGCAAAAAAAAATGAAATCAGACAATAAATAGAAAAAGTTTCGATTATGGCTATTTTTGGTCCCTAATTCTATAACGAAAAAAGAGGGTTGCAATAAATAATCCTCCATTTTGTATTGACTACTTGACAAGATTTAACATGCAATTCTTTTTTTTTCAAAATTAAACCAAAAATAAAAAGCTGCATTTTTTTGTCCTTTTTGGGGCCCCTTATTTCTTAAATGAAAAAAACGGAGGAACCCAAAAACAATACCATAAATGGTTTAATGGTAATTAAGGCATATCATTGTCAAATTTCATAGCAATTGGCCGACCCGAATCGAAGTAATGGTGGGAACAAATAAAATATTTAAATTTTTTGCCCCTTTTGGGCACATAATTTCTAAACGAATAAAGGGGGGACCTCCTAAATCAATACCATCCTTTTACATGCATGTATGGTATGAAAAATCATTGAAAAAATTCACAGCATTTGGTACACCAGAACAAAAGTTATTGTGGGAACAAACAAAAACGTAGCACTTTTGCCCACTTTTTTGCCCTTTATTTCTAAACGAAAAAATGGTGACCCCCAAATCAATCACATCTATTCTGTTATGGTAAGGAACATCAACGTCAAATTTCATAGCAATCAGTTAACTAGAACTTAAGTTATTGTTGGAACAATAAAATTAACAGACAACGACAGTATTATACCATTATACGTCCGCATTTTTTTTTGCGGTCGTATAAAAACTAAACAAAATCGAAACTTACGACAAAGCTGATCTGTAGCATACACAAACGCCAAACCTGCAATCAACAAAAGAACTTTCATGATGAGTAATAACCGGAACTTTTTATGGATGCATGTAACTTCAGATACAGATGACACATGCAGATACTTTTATTACAAGAAAATCAATAAAAACCATAAAATATTGACGTCTTCCACACAATGAATAGATATTATAAAACAATAACCGCGAGCCCAGGCCAAGATCTGCTCTAAAATCAGTATTGATGGTGCCTTAAATGTGTCACCCGTACCACTTTTTGGGGGGACTCATTTACTCGTACCTGCACCTGTTTTCAATTTTTACTCGAAAACAGCGAAAACAGCGAAAACGCGATGAAATTTTCTTAAATTGCGCAGGAAGATTTCTAATAAGATATTTAACGAACCGGTGTCAATTGTTTTTATACCCCGCCACACGGTGGCGAGGTATTATGTTATACCAGGCTTTCCCTCAGTTTTTTTCGCTGTCTGTCCGTCCGTCCGTCCGAACAGACCGAAAAAACTGAGGGTATAACATATTACCTCACAACTTCGTGTGGCCGGACAGACAGCGAAAAAAATGAGGGTATAACATGATACCTCGCCACTCCGTGTGGCGGGGTATAAAAAGGAAACAATAGACAAAACAGTGAAGGAAACAAATTAAATTAGGAAACCACGAAAGGAAAGCAACATGAAAAACAAAAGACATTTGAATCTAAAATTTCAGAAAACAAAACACAAAATCAGGGTACAACAAAGGCAGTATGTAACGACAGCACACGCAGCAAAAATAATTTAGAACAAATTTTTTTAAAGTGTCAAGAAGGCTGAAATAATTCTGTCTCTAATTATGAATATATTGGTTGCCTTAGTAAGAGCACATACTATATAATTAGGTCTATAGTTAGTGTAGATACTCTCTGTGTTTGATACGACTTTTTTGTAAGTAAGATTAAAGGTATGGGTATTAATTTGGTTAAAATCAGAAAAAAAAGAAAGACAGCAACCATGATATCGACCATGTAACAAACCAATTCTATGATTAACCAAATTGGAACGATATAAAAGTCATGACAACGTCTTTTTTACAACAAATGTTTAAGCAACGCACAATAGTCCACGTTTCTATCTCATTGCCAGTATGTGTGTATTGCAAATTACATAAATATCATGGTCACGTTTACCTTTATTTGTGGTTACCTACCAACAATTATGATCTTGAGCTTTGATTTAGGTCAATCAATTTTCAATCTTTTTTTTTAGAAATTTCAATTGGCTAGTAAATTCTATAGAAAATTATGCACTTATGAAACTATGGATACAGTTGACCAAATATTTTTCATATTGGTTTATAAAAAAGCAAACCCCACGGGGACAAATTTACTACCAGAAGAGGCTTGCCATTGCTACAACGTACTTGGCAAGTTCAATACCAGCCTTCAAAATGTCGGATGATCTAGATGGGTACTCTTTGGAGCTGTACGGACTTGACAATGGACAGTTTTATTTTATTCATGTTCCAGCTTTGACCTGCATATGGCTGAGCTTGATATGTGCCATAACGGTTATAGTCGTTTCTTTTCGGAACAAGAGTATCAGAACATTTTTCTCGTGGACAAAAAGTGAACGTTTTGTAGTTTACATGGCTTTGTGTGACTGCCTTTTTAACATTGCCCATACCATGGACCATATGCATATTCTTCTTACGAAAGACCACCCTCACCCCAAGGCTATCTGTATATGGTACGGCTTTATGTTAGCCGTGTTTATCACAGCACAGACACTCATGGTGAACATAGTCGCCATCAATGCTTTCATGTTGATTTTTATCCACAAGCAGATTAATTTTGGGAAATATGAATGGCGGTTGCTGACATATATTTTTGGAGTCCCTACAGTCGGCGGAATAATCGCCATTGCTCTCGGACAAATGGGTCCAAATGGATCTTTGTAAGTACTTAGATTGTATTTCTTATTTTCGGTATGTCAATTGTAATGCTAATAAATATCTTTTGAATTAAAAAAAATATTCATAAAAGCCAAAAAACTAACAAGTAAAGAAAGCAAAAGCTTAATAAATACATACAGCTAGTGGTCAAAAATGTGTACAACCTGAAAATAAGTATTTGTCACAGGATGAACGATTTGACCGCCAATAGGGGAATTATTTAGTATAAATTGCTGAGACATAAGAAAACTCTGATGGCATCATCCATGAAATAAAAAGTTTTCATTTCTAGAAAATGCTGGGCTTGGGCCAATCGCAAAACCGCGAGCAGCGCTACTGGCCTTGTTGAAGGCTGTTGGCGGTTTTTCATTTTTTTTTTAATTGCCACTTGTTAATGTTTGCTGTGTCGCGAACACTTGTTTCACATCTCATCGTCTTCTTCTTGTTTTTTAATGAATGAATTTACTTTAATCTTCCCTTTCTTGAGCAAAAATTTATCAGAAAATCTACAACAAAAACAAAATTCCATAAATTCGAAGTGTAATTTAAATACATACGACATGCGCAAGTGATATTCTAGTTACATTAAAAAGTTGAGTTTTTTGTAAAATTGAATGATTAAAATTGATAGTTATATATTTATGTGAACACTATTTATTTTAGTTGCTACTTTGATGGTGTCAAGGGGAAAACGATGAATGTTATTTTCACGACTGTTCCACTGCTCACTGTCTTGGTTTTGAACACCGTTTTCTACATGTTAACATGGTGGCGTATTCGCCAGGAAGGAAAGAGGCTCAAGGACACCGTGGGAGAAAACGCAGCGTCCATCAAGGCATCTCACAAAGCAGCTAAAACCATGTCCTTGTTCGTCGCGGCTTTCTTCATCCAATGGTGGGCTATGGGTTTGTATGGCCTGTGGCAGTTATTCACTGATGTCCCCCAGGTCCTTTTCCAGGCTGTAACAACGTTCTCCAACTTAGGCGGTGTGCTAAATGGAATCGTCTTCGTAATAATCAGGAAGCGGCAGAACCAAACAGAACAAGAATCGAAGTCTACGACCATGACCACAAAAGCCTAAAACAAGACACAAGCAAATGGATGATAGAAGCATTATTATACTGGTGTTTGCTTTTTGGTTGATGCAAAGTGTAGCTTTAACTATTAATAATTCAGATTAGAGTTATAAATGAATTGATGAAAAACTGTTTGAAAATAGAGATGTGTGTTATACTTTGGTGTAGGGTGTTTTCAAACAGGCTATTTTTAATTCTAGATTTTTTTAATAGATTATAAAAAGAAAATAGTGTATTCATGGAACCTAAAATTGTCACAGAGATTCTTGACAAATTACTACAAGTATAAAACAAAAAGAAAAAAATAGAAAACTTATCCTTTTCGGTTGATTTTTGCAACTGCTTATGATAACTTGTGTTTTAAGTATGAAAAGATTCGTTAAGTAAATGTAGGGAATGATAATCCTTGAAGCAATAACTTTGATTTTTAACAAAGATTCCTTTTTTCGTTGTATTCAAATTTTTTTCAAGTGTTAAACAATTTTACTACATAAACTCGAAACATTGATATTGTTGTTATGTCATTCTGTTAATAAAAAATACGATCATTAAAGGGCTCTATTTTATTTTTAGAGAATGTGCATTTTTTCAGTTCTTATGGGTTTTTTTCGAGCATTCTGGAAAAAAATATCAAGATGGATTCGGATCTTACGTCTTGTTTTTAGCAATTAGGAGACAAACTAGATAACACATCTTTAAAATATGCAACAACACGCACTTTACTACAAATTGCTTCTTGTAGTCACAAAACATGTAGACTAACAAAGTCATGTGCTCTGGAATTAATTTTTTCAAGCTACTAGTATTTGTTTTGGGGATTTGTTCCATTGACGATCCCCTATTTCCAAAATTGGTCGGAGTTTGACGGCTTTATTGTATATCATAGAAAGTTCTTTTAATTGAAGATTATTCAATATACGATATCGCATATTCCCTTAAAACGTTTTTAATCCATAGACACTTGAAGACAACATGTTATAGATACGGTAACAGTTTATACTCACACGCTTGTCCATCAAACCATTGCTAAAGCGGAAGTCTTTGAACCTAAAGAAAATTACTATATACAAATATCAAATGAGCAAAACAACAAATTTATACATTCAGCTAGTATATAAGTACAAATCCTCTTAGTAAATCAAATATTCGCCTGGAAAGAAAAAAATAATAGTGAAATTGTTTCTTTGTAAAGCTTAATCGCATTTTATTGGCAAAACATAAAGAGGCGAACTATGTAACAGTTGTTTAAATCAATGGCTTTCACTTCATTATTCCTATAATTTATTTCATACCCTGATACAAAACAAACCTAAGGATCTACACGACGACATAATGCTGTATTCATACGAATGATCGGGTTTGACACTACTTTAATTAACTGTCAAAGTCAAAAAGGGGTTGCCACTTACTAGGGTGTTACGACAGCTATATTAACTTAAGGTCGTCTGCACCATGAAAGTATTTAATTGACCTAAGTCTTTACCTCCTTGCCTGCACTTAAACCATTTCATTCACCAAAAGCGTGCTTCGTCTTTAAAGCAAATGACATAGGAGTCATGATGTGTGTAATGCATTGAGTGTTCCAATGGTTCAAACTTTAAACATCTTCATACTTAAACGGCAAGAACAAAATGAATTGAAATCAAAAATAAAGATTGATTACAATCTAAAAAGGATCCAGAAACTAATGAAAAGCGGGGAGGTACACGTGCTGCAGTCCACTGTACATGAAAAGGAAAAAGGGATGGGGCTCCAGACCAATTTCGCCGCAAATCAACAAGAAAAATACAAAATTTTCTAAGGAAAGGGTGGTTCAGACCCCCAGAAACACCCCATCATAAAACTAAATAACGACAAAACCTTGCACCCAAATTTATTCTTCTATCAAATGAAATCCAAGAAAGATAACAATAATATCAAAGGAAACTGTTCTATTTTACAAACCTTTTTTTTGGCATCACGTATTGGATTCATAGACATTAATTGCATCGAAAGGACCGCAATAAACGTTTGGTTATTTTTTGTTTTTGTTTTTTGCATTTAATGAACGGTTTATCAAAAATAATGTACAACTATTTCATTGCTATGTACAGTTAACTTTTCTATGATTTGTTATTGTGTGTCTTATCCAAATCTGTTCTATTCTAGATCTTAAAAAGATATTTCTAAGGAAAACTACTAGTCCATTGCACCCCCTCCTTTCGTACTCATCTGCCAGAAATAACCACGTTCGCGCTGCTCGTAAGAAAGGCAATAACCTAACCTACTTATGTATTTGGCCTTTTTCAAATTTTGTTTCTACAAAAATCAGAAAGTGTCAATCGTATAATGCCATTAGAGAATCTGTTAGGTTTGTTTCTTTGCTTTTATCAAAGATCCAGCATAGCACTAACTGCTCAAATACTCACTGTCCTTTCTGTCCCTTTTTCTTTAATATTATTTATTTTCTACATTTTTTTTTGCGTCTGAAAGTTTACAGAAGATTAGAATTTTACGCATTTTTAGACACCATGTGCAAGTTTGTTTGTTTGTTTGTGTGTTGTTGTTGTTGTTGGCTTTGGGGGGGGGGGTTGTTTTTGGTTTTTTGGTTGCTTTTTTTTTTGTGGTGAGGGAGGGGGGCTCTTTTTGGCATTCGAACCAGGTTGGTTTAGGATATTGGTATGTATAATATTCCTGCACCTTCAAGGAGTATTCGTTAGACTTGACTTGGAAATGTTTGTTTTATTGCGCCATTACTCAGTATTTGAACTATTCCTGATGGGGATGGATTGACAGCTTATAAACACAAAATGTGAATAAAACAATAAAGTCACCAATAAAAAGTTATAAAACAGTAGGAAATTTTATGGCTGAATAATCAAGAAGTGTTAAACATAATTCATTAATAGAAGCTTTCGTTGGTAAGTAACTTGTACGCAACTCCTCCCAGAAAATCAGCTGTTTATATAAGTTTGCGATTGAATACAGTAAGGTGAACGTTCGACCAAAAAATAGAAGAAATAAGCTAGAAAATAGGAATAAACATAAGGAAACAATTTTTTATTGGTTAAAAACGAATACCACAGCTCAGTGTATCATTATTTATGTCACAAGAAATTCCATCTGTCAATTCAATCTAAGAACTACTGTAAATGTCTTTGAAACGATAGCTAGATGTATTACCACAAACACAGATAGAAATAGATTTATTTGAAATATCTATTTGTAAAAATCGAGACTATCGGTGCAAAAGGTTCAATAGAGGGTATAAAATTTGTCCATGAAGTATTCACCCAACACTTGAATCGAACCACAAACCTCAGGGAATGTAATTTCCGCCCGGTAACAACCCCTTTATTTGGTGCCCTACGGATTCAGTCATGGATGAAAATCCTTTTACTGTCATACCACATAATGCATCTATTGAAGATAAGGATGTCACTTTAAATGCGTGAAGGAAGCAAAGAAGCACCAATGGGGTATTCAAGTGTCAAAAGTCCGAAAGGCAACGACGAAACCGGTAAACACGAACAAAAACAGCACGATGAAACACAAAACACAAAATCAACGGAACGGAAATCAACAACGCGAACTCGAGTCATAACAGGAGTGAACTCAGGTGCTCCGGAAGAGTAAGCGGTTTCTGTCTGCTATCGCACACCCGTCGTGTTGCTAATTTCCAATTCAGTGTGTCAAATCCAGAAAAGGAAGACAAAACAAATTGTTACGACAAACCAACATCTGCACTCATTTGAGAGATAGAAATCCAATATTTGTCTACCGTAAAATTTCTTGAGTGGAGACAGCAACCGTGGAGCAACATAACCCTGTGTCAGCAATTTCTGTGCTCTAACAAGGAAATCGATGTAATTCCCGCAAGGTCTGTGCTTAACAATCCAGGTAAAGTCAAGTACTGCCTTTTACTGTGGCAATGATGGACAGTGCATAATAGGTCATGAAAAATTGTCAACTGATGCCCAAATTTGTTACGGACCAGGACAATAAGTAACAATATAGGTAAAGGACAAGATAGGATATGAGCACGAATTGGTCCCCTAAATTGGACAAATTTTCCAAAATTGGAATATTAAATTATAGCGGTGTGATTTTGTGATTCAGAAGTTATATGTTTTGGAAGAAGCAAATTTTTACTGAAAATTTGACATATGGCGTAAATACGCATGTGCACAAAATGATAGACCAATGAAATGTAGCAAAATTGTCTTAAAATTGTTTAAATGACAACCGTTTCTGTGAGATTTAAATATGAGCGGACCTGCAGCCCACAAAGATAATTCCTGGAAACATTAGTTTCCTTATGTCAATTCCAGTTTAAATATTTTTGTGCGCCGCTTCTCCGCTCATTGTTATTTTAGCCAAAAACATCATAAAATATATATAAAAAATGAGTAATTTTGAGAAAAAGCCACTTTTTCATCAAGTTTGATAAAATGCTAAAATCAGATTTGATCTATTATTTGTTTAAAACATTTTCATTTTCTAATTTTCATTAATTAATATCATATATAAATCAATATTTTAGCATAAAATTTCACTTTTGAAAAAGGGGCCAAAATAGCCTTTATCATACCTTGTCCTTTGTTAACTACTGCCAAAAATTTTAACAATTTAGCACAGTGATTAACAATCCAGGTAAAGTCTGTCACGACCTATGACAAACTGTACCAATGTCGGACAGTGCATAATAGGCGGGGTGTAATCACTGTCATAAACTGTCCTTGATTGTATAGGTTGATAATGGTTATTCACTGCTGTTTGGTAGTAGTGTCACAGTAAATAGCAATGTAAGGTAGTAAAACAAAAATGACGGTGTCTGGTATAGAAAGTACTTTTGTGGTTCATAGTGCAATCTAAGCATTACTTTAAATGTCTTTGAAACGATAGCTAGGTTTGATACCACACACACACACATAGAAACAGATTTATTTAAAATATCTTACTACAATTTAAAAATATGACTGGCGAAGCTCTTGGGGTTCGAAAACTGCAAATCAGTGTTATGCTACCCTTAATGTTAATTTATTTCCCACAAAAAAACTCAAATTTGGGTGTTTATGTTGGTATCCTGCATAGTCTTTTCTGTATAGAGCGGCATCTTCCTTCAGTAACCCGACCCAGTTGAACGTATACAAGCAACATACTGAATCGTTTGGAAGCCTTGAAATGAATATTTTATCTGAAAAAAAGTTGCACCATGTCTTTGTTTCTTTGTTTTGTGTTGCATGTACATGTATTTGAATGCATTGGGATTCGGTTTGTCACTGATTTTTTTTCCGACTTCTCCTAAGCAAACATTGAGAAAAGTTCACACAAAAACATTTAATTATTAAAAGACTTGTTTGAATATTTTGGCAACGACACGTGCTTCAAGCACCTTTTTCCAATGATATTGCACTATTAGCTTGTTGTAATTAAGGCAAACACCTCATTAGAATGGCTTTTATTGTCCTTAGGAATTTGCCTTCATATTTTACTATTAAAAAGGAATGAACGTATACTAAAAACAAACATAAAAAGATCGGAGAAATTATTTTTCAATATCTATTCGATAAACAATAAGAGGATTATGAAACTTGACAGACGTACTCAATGGGATCACCAAGGACTACAAGTCTTAGGCATGAACCTATATATACTATGTTATAACGTCTCAGCTGTTTCGAAAATTTTGAATAATTTGTCTATAAATCAGATAAAACAAACCAATAGATCAAAGATGAAGATATACGTTCTTATGGCCTGAAAATATAACAATGTTTTGTCTGAAATTTGGTTTGAGAAGCTATGTTTTAAACTGCGAAAACATTGAAAAGGTTGAAGCTCAAACCGATTATGTTCTTGTGACATTGCAAAACGTCGAAGATTAATATTGATCAAATCGTTCTTAGTACAAAAACAAAATATATTTTTTTATAAACATCAAGCCTAACCAAAAAAGATTCATTTAGTATTATTAAAACCAATTTGTTTTAAAAATGATTCATTTTGATCAAATCGTTCCAAAGTACACAAATAAAAAAAACCCAACATTTTGTATGAACAAATTTGTTTAAATCCTAAATCCTGAATTCCGCTTTTGAGGCATCCAATGATTGTTCGCTTTGTTTCTTTCCTTTCTAGAATTTTAATTGTGGGGTTTGGTTATTCTTAATTCTAGAATATATCGGTTTTTTCTGTTGTTTGGGCTGTGAAGATTTTAAACAGATTTCATTGACAGTTCGTCTATTTCTGTGAACAGCACGGTTGGAAATATGTTTGACATTCATAATTCTGTTCGACTCTGACAAGTCTAGTATTATTAGCATTTATCAAAGTCATTAAAATATTCTCTTTGCCTCTTCAAAACAGATTTTCTAAACCGTCATAAAAGTTCTGATATATGTTTTAATCACATTGATCATAAAAAAGAAACATGAAAAAAAAGCGTCCTTTATGAACTAAAAATTTAACTTGAATGCGAAATTTTGGAACGTTTAAAAACCAAATTATGGTTGTAAATCAATCACACATTTTTCAATTGGTATTTAAGCATCTTGGATTGACTGTTACAATGAATGGACATATAACTATGAACGATAAACTGCTCATGAAAAAACATAACTGGTACACTACTTATGAAAAGAAAGAACAGATAACCACAAATGCTACACTGCCCACGAAGAAAATGAACGGATAAGCACAAATAGTACATTGCTCTCGAAGAAAATGGACATTAAAGCACGAATAGTACACTGCTCGTGAAGAAAAAAGACATATAACAATGAATGATACACTGCTCACCAAGAGAAGGGACATATAAGAACGAATGGTACACTGCTCACCAATAGAAGTGACAGATAAGAACGAATGGTAAATTGCTCACCAAAAAAAGGGACAGATAAGAACGAATGGAACACTGCTCAAAAAGAGAAGGGACAGATAAGAAGGAATGGTACACTGCTCACCAAGAAAAAGAACAGATAAGCACGAATGGTTCATTTCTAAGGAATAAAAGGGACATTCAAGCACGAATGGTACACTGCTCGTGAAGAAAAGGGACATATAACCATGAACTGTACACTGCAAAAGAACAGATAACCACAATTGGTACACTGCTCACCAAGAGAAGGGACAGATAAGAACGAATGGTACATTTCTCAGGAAGAAAAGGGACATTCAAGCACGAATGGTTTACTGCTCGTGAAGAAAAATAACATATTTTAATGAATTGTACAATCTCACGAAAAAAAACCCCAACAGATAACCACAATTGGTAAACTGCTCACCAAGAAAAGGGGCAGATAAGCACGAGTGGTACACTGCTCACCAAGAAAAGGGGCAGATAAGAACGAATGATTCCTTGTTCACGTTAAAAAAAAAAGACAGATAAGCATGAATTGTACACTGCACACGAAGAAAAAGACAGATAACCACGACTGGTACACTGCTCTGGACAAAAAAAGAGGACAGACGAGAACGAATGATGCACTTCTCGTGAAGAAAAAGGACACATTAGCACCAATGGTACACTGCTCATGAAGAGAAAGAAAAGATATAACCACAAATGTTACACAACTCAAAAACAGACAAGCACGAATGTTACACTGCTCTAGAAGAAAAAGGACAGATAAGCAGAAATGGCACACTGCTCACGAAAATAGGACAGAAAAGCACGAATGGTACATTGTGCATGAAGAAAAGGGACAGACAAGCATAAAAGGTGCACTGCTCACGATAAAAAGGGATAAACAAGCACGAAGTGTACACTGCTCGTGAAGAACAAGAACAAACAAGAAAGAATGATACACTGCCCGTGAAGAGAAAGGGCAGATAATTACAAATGGTAAACTGCTCACGAAGAAAAAGTACAAATAAGCACGAATGGTTCACTGCTCACGACGAAAAAGGACAGATTAGCACGAATGGTAGAAAAAGGGCAGATAAACATGAAAGGTACACTGATTATGAAGAATAGCACGAAATGGTATACACTGATAATGAATAAAAAGGACAGATAACTATGAATGGTAAACTGTTCATGAACAAAAAGAACAGATAACTATGAATGGTACTCTGCTCATGAATAAAAAGTACAGATAGCCATGAATGGTACTCTGCTCATGAATAAAAAGTACAGATAGCCATGAATGGTAAACTGTTCATGAACAAAAAGAACAGATAACTATGAATGGTACACTGCTCATGAATAAAAAGTACAGATAGCCATGAATGGTACTCTGCTCATGAATAAAAAGTACAGATAACTATGAATGGTTAACTGCTCATGAATAAAAAGTACAGATAGCCATGAATGGTTAACTGCTCATGAATAAAAAGTACAGATAGCCATGAATGGTTAACTGCTCATGAATAAAAAGAACAGATAGCCATGAATGGTACTCTGCTCATGAATAAAAAGTACAGATAGCCATGAATGGTACTCTGCTCATGAATAAAAAGTACAGATAGCCATGAATGGTTAACTGCTCATGAATAAAAAGTACAGATAGCCATGAATGGTACTCTGCTCATGAATAAAAAGTACAGATAGCCATGAATGGTTAACTGCTCATGAATAAAAAGAACAGATAGCCATGAATGGTACTCTGCTCATGAATAAAAAGTACAGATAGCCATGAATGGTACTCTGCTCATGAATAAAAAGTACAGATAGCCATGAATGGTTAACTGCTCATGAATAAAAAGTACAGATAGCCATGAATGGTACTCTGCTCATGAATAAAAAGTACAGATAGCCATGAATGGTACTCTGCTCGTGAATAAAAAAGACAGATAACTATGAATGGTAAACTGTTCATGAACAAAAATAACAGATAACTATGAATGGTACACTGCTCATGAATAAAAAGTACAGATAGCCATGAATGGTACTCTGCTCATGAATAAAAAGTACAGATAACTATGAATGGTTAACTGCTCATGAATGAAAAGTACAGATAGCCATGAATGGTACTCTGCTCGTGAATAAAAAAGACAGATAACTATGAATGGTAAACTGTTCATGAACAAAAATAACAGATAACTATGAATGGTACACTGCTCATGAATAAAAAGTACAGATAGCCATGAATGGTACTCTGCTCATGAATAAAAAGTACAGATAACTATGAATGGTTAACTGCTCATGAATGAAAAGTACAGATAGCCATGAATGGTACTCTGCTCGTGAATAAAAAAGACAGATAACTATGAATGGTAAACTGTTCATGAACAAAAATAACAGATAACTATGAATGGTACACTGCTCATGAATAAAAAGTACAGATAGCCATGAATGGTACTCTGCTCATGAATAAAAAGTACAGATAACTATGAATGGTTAACTGCTCATGAATGAAAAGTACAGATAGCCATGAATGGTTAACTGCTCATGAATAAAAAGTACAGATAGCCATGAATGGTTAACTGCTCATGAATAAAAAGAACAGATAGCCATGAATGGTTAACTGCTTATGAATAAAAAGTACAGATAGCAATGAAGGGTTAACTGCTCATGAAGAAAGGGGAGGCCTATGTACGATTACTAATGCGTAAAAACATTTGTTTAGTTATTCCGCAGTAACAGTTTTGATTTTACACTAAATTAACAATAATCACCGGTGCTAAAAGTGATTATAAACCGTGATGGAAATCTAATGCAAAACAAACATACAAGAGCTTAGCATGTTACTGTATTTACATATTGTTTATGTATTTTTTACATAAATCAGCATATTGCAAACTGAAAAAAAAAGGATACAAAAAAAAGAAGATATAAAAAATAAAATCAATGAAACTTTCCAAAGAACCCATCCCGATTCATGCAACCCTCACCTTAGCACCATGTGAAGGAATTTATAAGTAATTATTAAAACAATGTTTTTGGTATACAGCTACGCACTCTTTCAACACATGTTGCCTTTATAATTGTAGTTTTCTCATAATTCCAGGGTTAAGCCCTTCTTTATTTCGTCACATTCGACATCCAATAAACGGTAGATAGAGCATCCCTCGGGGGTATATAAAGTTTCGGGAAGACCAAATTCTATGGTATACATCCCATCGCTGCGGGCTAATAATACAAGAGGTAAGGTTTATGTCCAGGAATTACTATATAGGCCCAAGAAGGAATGTGTTGCATATAATATTTGGACATACAATATTATCAAGCTATAATTGAAAGGGAATTATTCTCCATTTGTAAGTATGTATCTAACACCTTGTGTTTGGTTGGTGTCTTTGCTCGTCACAGCAGTTCCATGCATTGGGAAAATGCATTTCGATAAAGCAATGAAATAAAGATGAAAGCCTGCTTGATTTCTTCCTTCAGTACATGTATTCGTTTCAAATTGTTGAAAGTTATCAGAGTAACTTAACCCTATCTGTACAAGTCCTAAGCTGAGACAATAATAATATTTAGTTATAATTTTCTCAGTCCTAAGTTATAAAATCTTATAGTTTTATGCTGGTTTGTCTTATTAAGTTTTTTTGTTTTTGTTTTAGCTTCTGGTTCGAGATTCTTTATAGTATTTGATTTTAAAGTTTTGATTAAGCTTTTAAAAATATTAATACTCAATGGTCGCAAGATAACCAGAAAACTCAACTTAACCATCGAGAAGGAAATTTGGTCTATATAAAGTATATAATGATGTCAATATACAATGTCCGAAATTAACAAAGCATTCACAAGGCAGGATTATCCTGTTCGGCAGTTGACGATTTCAGTGGTGTATGCCCTCTTGTGTGCTTGAACTTGCTTGTGCCAAGCCAAAAGTAACATTTAACGACTTCTAGGCCTTTATCTTTGCCTGTTCAGATCAAATGATGCCATTATACCCAACTGCAAAGTTCTTTAGGCAAAACGGCGAGCAGTGACCACTTCCCGGGCCACAGGCTGCTGGCTGTCTACCATTGGGTGTTTTTAAATTGTTTATTGTAGGTTGTGTCGCGTACTTTTATTCCCAGTTTCATTGTCGTCTATACCAAGATGTCAACATTGTTATAAATTGTCATATGACATTGGTCGTTGCAAATAGTCAGTGAACTTTTCCTTTTTAACTTTGGTAATTTTAGAAAAGACAATGTAAGCGGAATGATAATTTTGTTTGGGATTGTATTTGTTTATAGTGTTTTGAAGCAGAACAATGAGATATTTTGGCACCCGTTGGCTGCGCAGCAGTTTAAACCTCAAAGGTTTATTTATATCGTGCATATGTCATTAATCAAACGATAAGCATACCCAAAAATCTGCGAATTGCAATGAACCTAAACTTTTCACCCAGCCCTTATAAATACCCATTCTAGTACATATTTCTTGTTTTCCTAACGACTCTAGGCAGTGATGAAGTTTTTGTTAGGGCCATTACTACTATTGGCCCTCTCTGGCCACGTGAAGGCGTGGTGGTCAGGCAGTGCAAGTAACTACGTTAATTCCGGATATGGTGGACAAGATACAGGATATGGAGGATCAGCAACAAGTCAAGCAAGCTCACAAAGCTCAGGTTACGGGGCGAGTAACTATTCGCCGCCGAGTCATGGTTACGGTGGTTATAATCAGGCGGTAGACTGTGTGGTATCGGCTTGGGGGGCGTGGTCACATGCTGACGAAAGCGGCTACTCCAGACGTTCCAGGCAAATCACAAGACAGGCATCTGGTGGAGGGAAGGAGTGTCCAACCCTTACAGATTCCAGGATTGGTAATTATCACTTTTTGCATAGTATACAAATATTAAAGCTTAAGTTATTCTTGCACATTTTAACAAAGAAGATTAACTTGTATAGTGCAAAGAATCAGGTTATTGGTCTAAAAGTAGAATAAAACTCTTAACAAATTATATTCTTACATGAATAATTTATGAATATGTGTAAAGTAGGAAACAGTCAAATTATATTCAAAGTACATACATTTCTTTTAGAGAGCGTAATTTACTAAAACTTTTATTTTAATACACTTAACGAATAAAACATTGCAGTGAAAGTTGACTGTAAAATGGGACCATGGGGAGAATGGTTCCAAGTCAAGGACGAGCCGGGCTACTTCTCCAGAAAACGTGACACATTGGTTCACCCATTAAACGGTGGCAAAACCTGTCCTCCTTGTACAGAATACAAGAAAGGTATACGCGCCTGATACGCAAGCTTCGCGCACCTTCCCGTCAGAAGTAAAGCGCTTTATATACGCGTACATATCTGTGTATCTTAATATCTATGTATCTATAAATATTTAGCATGTGACATAACCGAGTATATGTGATATTTGCTTTAACTGATTCCTGTGCGCTGTACATTTATTTAAAAAGTGAATAAAATTCTAATTAGATTCAGAAAATAATTTGTTGCCATATGAAAATTGAAAGAAGTACACTGATATTAAGGGATTCGATTTTAATTGATCTTTGTAAAAAAAAAAAAAATCAAATGCATATGAATCTAGAGTTGACTTTAAGCATTTTAAACCATGATTTGTACTAATTTTGAAAGCTTTTTTTAACTAGAACTTGTGAATTTACACTTAACCTATAACATTGCAGTGAAAGTTGACTGTAAAATGGGGCCATGGGGAGAGTGGTTCCAAGTAAAGGGCGAGCCCGGCAACTACGCCAGAAAGCGTGACACTTTGGTTCACCCATTAAACGGTGGCAAAACCTGTCCTCCTTGTACAGAATACAAGAAAGGTATACGCGCGTGATACGCAAGCTTTGCGCACCTTCCCGTCAGAAGTAAAGCGCTTTATATACGCGTACATATCTGTGAATTTTAATATCTATGTATCTATGAATATTTAGCATGTGACATAACCAAGGATATGTGATACTTGCTTTAACTGATTCCTGTGCGCTGTACATTTAAAGTGATCAAAATTCTAATTAGATTCAGAAAATAATTCGTTGCCATATGAAAATTGAATGAAGTACACTGATTTTAAGGGATTCGATTTTAATTAATCTTTGTAAAAAAAAATAAATAAAAAAATTTCAAAATGCATATGAATCTAGAGTTTAAACCATGATTTGTACTAATTTTAAAAGCTTTATTTACTAGAACTTGAACTTACACTTAACCCATAACATTGCAGTGAAAGTTGACTGTAAAATGGGGCCATGGGGAGAGTGGTTCCAAGTAAAAGGCGAGCCCGGCAACTACGCCAGAAAGCGTGACACTTTGGTTCACCCATTAAACGGTGGCAAAACCTGTCCTCCTTGTACAGAATACAAAAAAGGTATACGCGCCTTGATACGCAAACTTCGCGCACATTCCCCTCCGTAGTTAAGCGCTATATTTACGCGTAAATATCTATGTACCAGTATCTTTACATTTTAGCTTGTAACTTTATAACAAAGACTTGCTTATATTTGCTCTAATCGATTCCCGTGCACAGAACATAGACAATGAATAATAATCATTTGGATCATCAGAAAATGTAATACGTTCCATGTAAAATGAAAATCGCAAATCAATCTCTACTACCTATGCGTTTTCTGCGCAAATTTTAATTATTCAATTAATCTTTCTAAGAAGTTATGACAAATTCTTCAAAATACATATGAATCTAAAGCTGACTTTAAGTTTGTAGCTGTTTTAATACCTTAAGTTACTAGAACATGTTAACGTATAGAACTATAAAACATTGCAGTTAAAGTTGACTGTAAAATGGGACCATGGGGAGAGTGGTTCCAACTAAAGGGCGAGCCAGGATATTATGCCAGAAAACGTCCCACTTTGGTTCACCCATTAAACGGTGGCCGAATTTGTCCTCCTTGTACAGAATATAAGAAAGGTATACGCGCCTTGATACGCACACGGCGCGCACCCTCCTTTCACCAGTAAAGCGCTACCTAAATTTCGCATATACAAGGTGTACAAAGCTGTACATTTTCGGGCGCCGACTTAGCCAAGTAGACTTTTAAAAACACAGTACAGCACGATATTTGCTGCAATCGACTCTTTTGGGCTGTATATTGACAATAAATATAGAAACGAGTCAGATGAAAACTGCATTTCGTAATACGTTTTTACCATGTTGATTTGAAATGATTCGAATTATTCGATCCTTGTAAGAAATATATAACACCTTAAATCGTATTATATGTAAACCTTAAAAATCGTTTCTCAGACAATCAATGGATTAAAAGGAGATCTTAACAAGGTGAATATTTTTTTAAAGTGTTTATAAGTATTTTTTTTATGTTTCTTTTTCCCACAGAAGGGGGCAAAATAAATAAACTACAGGATGTTTCAAGTGCCCACATATTTTAAATTTCCATGGTAACTTGTTGTATTTTTAACTCTTTCTTTGAACAAATTTGGTTAAGTATTGTATAAATCGATTTGCCATTATTAACCTAAGTTAACCCGTTTCTTGTGTTTTTACATAAAACCCTCATTTATTGAACTTTGGTTTAAAGGATCTCTTTAGCTTTGTTTCCTATTAAAGTTAAGCATTTTTGTTCCCATAACAAAGATGCACAACAAAATGCTCGACAGAAACTGGCTTATGTACTTTTTAAAAAAGTTAAACCGGACATAAAATCACGAAGATGGTGCATGACAGGAATTTAAGAATAAGAAACTATAAGTGTTCGCAATCAGAAGCAGTATATTCACAGCTAATAAAGATACAGCGGCATACTTAGAATCTTTTTTTTATTATTAGAAATGGTTGGAGAATGGCATGATGATTTTAAATTTTTTTATATGGACTAAATTTATTTCAATAATACCAGAATAATCCAAATTATCCCCTTTTCCTGCATTTTTTGTTATTTAAGAGAATTTTGCTGTTTGATTGCTAATCTGGGAGCGCTAACATTTCTTTTTAAAATAGCGTCTAGAAGCGTAGGAATTGATATAAAAAGAAATCGCTGATAGCTAGCGAGATATATATATTCACAAGTTGACTTGGAACAAAAAAAAAACAGATAAGTTATAAGATTGATAAAAAATAAATGCCATATGCCACCAAATACATACACTTAACGTATATCATTTTGAAAAATAATTAACTCATAAACTTAATCCATTTGATTTTTTATGAAGAAAAGGGATTGTTAAATTGCATAAAAGATATAAAAAGTTAGAATCATTCAGTCGTATTCGTCGCCGCGGCACAAAAGCAGGCGCAATCATCATGCATATGCCGAGATTGTCGCGAAATCCTTTGCATGTAATCCCTTTTTATGCATGTAGTCCGTTTTATTTATGAAAGGATAATAAATTTGCACTTATAAGATCAAATATAAGATTTTATTGAGATATATAAAGATTTTTTATCCATTTTTAAGTTGATAAAGTTCATGATTTAATAGACATACTCCTTCTTACAAAAAATAATGAATGCAATGTCAAGTTTAAGCAATTTTTAATCTTTATATTTTAGATTGTAAATATTAAGTTATTTATTGCTCTTTTCAAACTAAAAATGTAAAGCGTATGTTGTAAATAAGATTTTCATTTTAGTCAAAGTCGAATGTGTCGTCGGTCCGTGGGGCAGTTGGTCCGAGAAACCGGACGAGTCGGGGCATGTGGTTAGGTACAGAACTATTCTGACCTACCCACAAAACGGAGCGGGACCATGTCCTGCTCTAGAGGAATATCGTAAAGGTGAAGTAACATCGTTATATTGAAACGGTTTTTTTCTAAGTTGTATTGTTTGTTTTTAAGATTATAAGATTCGTATTTGATATTTAACATAACGGGTTAAAATCAGATTCTTTTTGCTATGTTGGTTTGATCCTAAAATCGTATAAAGTACGTAGAATGAAATATCAAATCAGTTCAAGTCTAAATTTTTTGTTTGTCAGGCAGGAGTGTATGAAGTTGGTGAAAATGAAATCACATCATTTATGTCTTTCTGTGTTTTGACTATTTAGTTTCCGGTCTCCAATACTTTACCCCTGTGCTTGTCTCATTTTTTCACAGTTTCCTTTACTTGCATTTTCTATGTTCTATTGTTTGTTTATTGTCCAGTAGCTAAACCAATGTTTGTCTT
Organism: Arcuatula senhousia; assembly: GCA_963971305.1. NCBI lineage: Eukaryota > Metazoa > Mollusca > Bivalvia > Mytilida > Mytilidae > Arcuatula > Arcuatula senhousia. Next base: position 57,986,697 of record OZ020304.1, read on the forward strand.
TTAAAAGCTAGCTCCTATGCAATGCATTCTCTGTGTGCCTTTAAATCTTGTTCCTTTGCTTTGTCCTGTCTGTATTCTATCCATCTGTTAATATAAGCTTCAATCCTTGTCTCTGTCTTTTCATTTTTTCTCAATTCCTATAACCTTACTTCTCTGTAATCTATTCTTGTAGATCTTGTCAATGTCTTCTTTTGTCTCTCCACAATACCTTTTCCTTGTCTTGTCGTGTTCTTACTATGTTGTTACTTGCCATACTTTGAGCTTTCTCCTGTTTTCCAAGTATCTTTGTTGTCTAGTTTTTTTATGTCCGTGTCAATGTCTCTATTTGTCTCTTTTAATAGTACCTTTGCCCTGTCTTGTCTGTCAGTGGTCATCGTGGAGCCAGCCAGATGATACTGGGTCTTCGTATAGATACAGAAAAATCATCAGACCACCAATGAACGGAGGAAAAGGATGCCCAAACATGGTCGAAATCAGAAAAGGTATTTAAAAAATCGAATTAATATATGAGGAGGGGGGTCTATAAATTTAAAGGGGCCATGGCTCTCTTTCGACATCAATGGTTGGACGTGAATTGATTATCTGCATGAGTAACAATGCCCAGAAACAAGGGGTCGCAGTCACCTTGCTTTCACTTAAAGCTATTATACGCAGCGGCATGTACATTTCTTTCAATACAGAAGCCTTTAACTGCAGTCGCATGCTCAATCCAAGCATATTTGTAATATCCCTTTTTCAGTGCCCTTGCCATGCGAGGTCAATCCATGGAGTGAATGGGTTGGGCCAGACCATACCGGAACTATGTACAGAACTAGATGTGTAAAATATCCGGCCATAAACGGGGGCAAAGCCTGTCCACCTTTGATTGAAATGAAGAAAGGTTAGTTGGCGGGGGACTTTCACTGTAAAGATCTCCATTCACAGCTGCACTTTTGCTTACATGTATTATGTATGAAGAAACTCATTTTAGCGCGTATCACTTCATTTTGAAATACTATCACAGTTAAATGCGCAAAAGCAAGCAAAATAGCGGATCAATTTGCATTTCAGTTATCCATTCAGAACGCAAAAATGCTAAAAAGAATAAATGCGAAAATATGCAGCAGCTTTAGCCTTTTCAGACAGATCTTAAATACAGGGTTCAGTCAATGGAAAGCCTGAACAAGCTAGTGTTCTATCTGGTTGTCGTCGTCTTAGAATTGTTTAATTCAAGTATGTAACCATTAACTTTCAGTACCACTACCATGCCTCGTTGGCCCGTGGACAACATGGTCAGAAATTGACAAAACTGGAACTAAGTCACGCATTCGCTTTGTAACACGCCCACCGATCAGCGGAGGGGCCGCATGTCCCGAACTTATTCAAACTAACAAAGGTAAGACAATGTGTTTTAAACTGGTTGATAATAGGTTGTAGCTCAGAGAAATTCCCATTTGACCAAATTAAAAAAAAAACGATACCTGTATAAATTTACACTTGTCATGTAGATAATAAAAAAAAGAAGTGAGGGGAATTTCTTCATTATACTATAATAGAAATTGGAAACAAAATCATAGATTTGTATGTGTAATCGTTTTTTGTATTTTAGATAGAATAGTACTTACTTATAGTTTGCAGGTTTAAAGTAGAATACACACAACCCGTTCAAAATCTTATTACTTTTATAGAGGAATTAATTTAAGCGCCAAGTTAAAGTGACCTTTCATGGTAAGGAGCAACATTTGATTTTCATGTGCATTCACAAGTTTTATTAAATAATCGTCTGGGGTTCCAAGATAGTACTGTGTATTTGTGCTTTCTGGTTACTAGTCTTAATATTGTGGCTCCCACAGGGTTAAAAACGACCTGCGACCTAAGGGCTTTTTAAGGGCGACTTCCGACCTACACTTCATAAAATCGACCTATGCCAAAAAACGACCTGCGACCTCCGCCAAAATATGCCCTTTAAAAGCGACCTTGCGACCTCAGGACCCTTTTAAAAGCGACCTTGCGACCTGAGGGGGGTACCCTGCGGGAGCCCCAATATTCCCTTTTGCAGTGGATTCCGTGAAAATATTTTTAAAAATAGTGTTATTACACTTTTATTGGTCTTCACTGAGAAAATTATTACTCATTAGTATAATTATCTCAGGTCTTCATTCACAAGTGTCTTCAGGTTATTTAGCATATTTGGAAATATTTAGCGATTGCGAGAAAAACTAAAACGCGGAGATATGTCCGTAATCGATATCGATTTAGAAAAGCGATTTCCTGTTCGTATGGTCCCAATGAAAATTGAAGAAATTAACAGAAAAAGTTGAAAAAGGTGTTAAAACAACAACAATATACGTTTTTTTTGTTTCTTTCCCATTTCTATTATCCACAAGGACTTGTTTCCACTATCAATATTCTCTACAACCAGCACAAATATGAAATATAAAGGAAAACATGACCCAAACAAACAAAACAAAACATGCAAAAGGTGAAGAAAAAATTAACTGCCCTGGTCATACTGCAACCATAAGTCTCGCCTTCAATTTATGTTTTCTTACTCTATCATGTATAAAAAAATAACATCTTGAGATAACATTTCGTTGAAACAATTGCAGTTTTTTTCTGAGATCTGCAGTCTACTGACTATTCAAACAAATACACATGTACATGTAGTGTGATGACCAGTGGTGATGATGTCCCAGAGTAGTGCAAAAAAGAAAGAATTATTGATATGCGAGCATAGTGAGAAAATGTAGAAAATCTGCCAAATTGAACCAGACTCAAAGTTCTATTGAGGAAAAATCTATATATCTGCCCTGGAAACATTAGAAATTCTCTGAAGTTTTCAAAAATTTCTGTGTGTGCAGAAAAACAATGGAAAATAGAAGCATATTCAGACTGTCTTGAAAGAGGAGTTGATCCAAAGTTTAGGGCTTTTATCAATAGAGGGGTTCTAGGTCAATTTTTTGTTATAAATCTACATTAAATCTACAAAAATGAAGTCCTATGAAACATGGGCTCAAACTCATATATTGATTTATACCTAGGTTGGTGTCTCTTCCTGTATTATCCTTAATGCAGATCTATTGAACAACTTTTTTGAGATACAAGCGTACATGTGACGGATCCTTCATGTAAAAGCTGGATATTTAGATTTTTTGGCTGGAGATGGGACAAAAAAGCGGGAGATTGTCAACGTCCATTCAAATTGCATTTGAATGTTAATTGACAGGAACAACATGTGCCATTTCGACCTGGCTTCACTGATTAATCTCCAACTGTTTATACAATCATTAGGACAATTAGGGCATTAAAAGTTCAATTAACACTTTTACCTGTAAAATTTACGTCTACCTGATCTACAAACCCTTAAAACACAGGAAATATTTCATTAAAGAATAAATATCTTCATTAAAATTGATATTTTTCTCAAGTCTTGAAAAAGCGGGAGATTACATGAAAAGTCGGGAGGACAGGAGATGGGTTAAAAAGTCTGGAGATTTTTACTCCCGGCGGGAGAATCACATGTATGTACATGTACATGTATAAAATATATCAACTGAACAATTACAATTAATTCAGGATTCATCAAAAAAGGTTTTTTTTGGCCAGAAATGTATGAAAGGGTATTACGTGTAGATTTCTGATTTATAAATACATTGAAAGGTGTACTTTACGAATGTAATAAACAGATGTGCTAAAAATTATTATTGCCCATTTCATTTGATTCCTTTTAATTTAAATTACATGTATATTAGGTTTAACATATCTATACAAAAGGAGTTCATATTTACAGCTTGCATACAAACCTTATGTATATGAATATATTATTTTTTAACATTTATTTGATCGATGCATATATTTTGAATAACAATCAATATTTACAACCAAGTGTGTCAGATTTCTAAGTATATATTCTTGCAAAACATTCAATCTCAGACCTAGCTTAAATATCTTTTGTATAAAAATACAATTACTAAACTGTATTTCAAATTAGATATTATTCAGATTGATATCTTTAAATGAAATTTGCATGCAAATACATGTACATGTTCACTACTTTTAGACGCAAGTTCTGGGTTTGATAATCCACTATTGAGTTCTCTCGCAAATAAACTTGGAGGCCCTGGAGGTAAGATTTTTTATTTTTAAAAAATTACAATGGTACATTTTTATATTTGAAAGCCTTTCTATCATGTTAATCACTTTTTTTATGATTGAATGACAAGAAACACGCAAGTCACATACATTTTGTACATGTATTAAATACATTGTAAGCTTTACTCAAACTGTAGACGATTGATTATTGTTGTTACATTGTTTTAATCGGACAGTCTAATTCTCATATCACCCCAAAAACTGTTGCATCAACAGTAAAACAAATACATGTACACCATCAATTGTGACTTATTTTAGGTCCAGGCAGTGATAACCCATGGACTAATGGTTTAGGTCCAGGTGGAGTAGGTGGTCCAGGAAGTAATTTGTTTGGTCCAGGCCAACCCTTTGGTCCTGGTGGACCTTTTGGCCCTGGAGGACCTTTTGGACCTGGTTCAGGAGAAGATTTGTTTGGCCCAGGAGGTCCATTTGGGCCTGGTGGAGTTTTTGGTCCAGAAAACTTAGCTAAAGGAAATAATCCATTTGGGCCGGGTGGTCCTTTTGGTCCCGGTGGAGTCTTTAGTCCAGGAAGTGGAAGTGGAAATCCTTTTGGACCAGGAGGTCCATTCGGACCTGGAGGAGCTTTTGGTCCAGGTTCTACTGGTGATGGAGGACCTGGAAGTAATCCATTTGGTCCAGGAGGTCCATTCGGACCTGGAGGAGCTTTTGGTCCAGGTTCTACTGGTGATGGTGGACCAGGAAGAAATCCATTTGGCCCAGGTGGTCCATTCGGTCCTGGTGGAGCTTTTGGTCCTGGAAGTGGACCTGGTGGACCTGGAAGCAATCCATTTGGTCCAGGAGGTCCATTTGGCCCTGGTGGAGCCTTTGGTCCAGGACATGGTGGGCCAGGAAATAATCCATTTGGACCAGGAGGTCCATTTGGTCCTGGTGGTGTTTTTGGTCCAGGAAGTAATGGTCTAGGACCTGGAGATGATCTTTTTGGCCCTGGAAGCCCATTTGGCCCAGGAGGTGTATTTAGCCCAGATAAGTTAGGCCAAGGTAAAAACCCATTTGGACCTGGAGGCCCATTTGGTCCAGGAGGCGTATTCGGGCCAGGACATGGTGGACCTGGAAATAATCCATTTGGACCTGGTAGTCCTTTTGGTCCAGGAGGAGAATTTGGACCAGGTGGTCCCTTTGGTCCAGGATTTCCAGACAGAGGTGGACCAGTACCAGGACATGGAGGAATTAATCCGTTTGGCCCAGGAGGACCTTTTGGACCTGGAGGTCCATTTGGTCCAGGAGGTAAAATACCATGTCTGTGATATAGATAAATAAGTACTTTTAACTACATATATACATTTATGTAAATGTTTTCTGTTGTATTTGTTATCTTTTTTAAAGTCTTCAAATGTTTAATTGTAATGTAAAAATTAACACAATGATGCAATTGTATTTTATTATTTTTTTTTAACATTTTTATTATTTTTCTAAAATAAATAATATTTGATTGTTTCCTAAATAAAATGTATTGTTAAATTTATGACATGCTTACATGAATAAACTCTTAACCTTCTGTTGTTATATTAACTTATTACTCTTGCTCATTACATTGCAGGCAAGCTAACCCATCTTTTCTCTGGCGATAATCCCAACATGACAGCGATATGCGCGCTTTGCGATAATAGCACTGGTGCTGGCCAGGGAGGTCCTGGCTCAGGACCTGGAGCGCAAGGCGGAGGTTTGTTATTATCAGAATTGTTTCAGGGCATCTGAGACAAATGCTTATCATTTATTGCATTAATGATTTTCATCACTATGATATCCTTGCCATTTTACATTGTATGGATTCTAGCTGATTATAAATTTTACTTCAGTGAGTATATGTTTATCAGTATGCTTTGTTCTTTACTAAAGTCTTAAGTAAAAGATTTTTTATAAAATTTTGTGGGAAAAAGAGAAACTATTTTTAAAAAAAATTATGATATATATTTGGTAAGATCAAAATCTTCTTCAGTTTATTTGCTTTTCTAATACTTCAAAATTTTACTCTTGAAAATTATTCCAAAAAGGCAATTATAATTGAATTTAGAATTTTAAGAACAGGCTTCACTTTAGTTCCACCATTGTTAATAAAATGTTTCTTTCCCTCCAGTTGCTGTAGATTGTGTGGTTGACGAGTGGTCAGCATGGGCCGGACCAGACATGACAGGAACGTTTGCCAGAGTCAGACACGTAATCACACCACCAATCAATGGTGGAGAAAAATGTCCTGAACTCATTGACTCAAAGAAAGGTATAGACAGAATGCCCATTTATTACTGGTATCACTTAAGGCAGATCAAAATCTAGTGTTATGTCACTCTGTCCTATATGTTTCCTTGTCCATCACAAAAAAGGGGTACCTGAAGCCCAAAAATTCTAAAACTGAACATTTTTAAAAGAATTGCAGAGTTATTACTGACACATGAAAGATCATCCTTCCTTTTGACATGACATGCATTGTTTTTTACCAAAATATAAAGGTTTTGGTGATACATAGAACTTTTTTCATTTTTGGTGTTATAATGAAAGTCTAGATATGAGTTATTCTTGTTGAGTGTTTAACGGATAAAAATAAAACATGTGTTTAAAAGATCTAATACAACAAAACAGAACAATAAAACAAGAGTACCCACTAATTCTATATTGAAGATAATCTCAGACAGAATTTATTACAACAAAAAATGTATAATGCATGTAAATATTTTAAGGCTTTGTACATCATACAGTTTGAATATGCGCAAAATATTAAAGAATGATAACATTACCAAACAAAAATGATTTTTAGAAATTCTTAAAAGTGACTTGTATGTCCCCAAAACACATGAGAAATGATGTACAAACATTCCATGTTTCAGTACCTTTGGATTGTATTGTCAGCGATTGGGCAGCATGGACAAATGCAGATCAAACTGGAACAGTTACACGTATAAGAACACAGCTAAGACCAGCTATAAATGGTGGAAAACATTGTCCAAATATGATAGAATCCAAGAAAGGTACTTGTTTTGATAGCATAGCTGATTTGTTTATCGATTGACATAAAATGAAATGTGAAGTAATATTTAAGGGTTGTGGTCATAGATCAGAAATTGGTTTTCCAATTGTTTATTTCATGAAATTAAGAAACCTTTAAAGCTGTAGTTGAAAAATAATGGTCTAGGGGAAAAAATTGAAGGATATTCTGGTCAAATGATAAAGTTCAATTGTGAAACACACCTGATTTGTGTTCTTACTCATCAAAGATGCTCTTACAACAAGTTGGAAAGGTCCAAATTACAGATAATACTGTTGAACAAAGCAGCAAGAAAAAGTGTAATTCAGCATTACTTACCTCTCTCAAGTACAAAACTTGTAAGGAAGAATTTACAAACCAAGTCAAATGCATAGACAAAATAAAATCTACATTATTTTCTTTGCATTGTCAGTATATGTATATTAAATCTCTCCCTTTTATTTCAGTGACCATTGCCGTGTATTGTGGGTGATTGGTCAGCATGGACTAAGATAATTTCTCCCTTTTATTTCAGTGACCATTGCCGTGTATTGTGGGTGATTGGTCAGCCTGGACTAAGATAATTTCTCCTATTTATTTCAGTGACCATTGCCATGTATTGTGGGTGATTGGTCAGCCTGGACTAAGATAATTTCTCCTATTTATTTCAGTGACCATTGCCATGTATTGTGGGTGATTGGTCAGCCTGGACTAAGATAATTTCTCCCTTTCATTTCAGTACCATTGCCATGTATTGTGGGTGATTGGTCAGCATGGACTAAGACAGATGAAGCTGGAGGATCGTCCAGAATTAGACATGTAGTCAGAATCAATATGAATGGAGGAACTGAATGTCCTGAACTTATAGAAAACAGAAAAGGTACATTTATCTTGTTTAGATATTCAGGCAGAAATGTAAAATGGGTTTCAAAATTGTCAAATGATTTTAAATTATAAGGCATCAAATGTTCAGTTGGGACCTATGAAGGGAGTCAGTGGTGTAAAGTTTGGTAAGATTAGGCTCAATGGGGCTGCTACGAAGGCCACACTTGCAAACTGCCAGCTAGAGAGGGATTCACATAAGCGTAAAGCTTGTTTCCCAATCAAGGATAAATGAATATGTTTAAACTTAGACCCATTAAAAAATTCTGCTTGTAGTGTTATGCTTCATGACTTCACTAGCCATCAAATTAGGTGCTACATTGCACAGTTACTCCACTGATCTAACATTAAATCTCTCTTTATATTAAGACACCTAATTATTGAACCTGCTGGTGTCATTTAAATTTAACAAAAAGACAACAGCTCATCTTAAAAGAAGTGTAACAACTCAATCTCATGTTTAATACTCCAGATCCCTTGCCATGTATCATGTCTGACTGGACCAGTTGGGTTGGACCAGATGCTGGAGGTACCATGTATAGAACTAGAATGGTGACCAGACCTGCTATCAATGGAGGAAAAGAATGTGAAGATCTGCTGAACTTAAAGAAAGGTAAACAATAACAAAATAATTGATATTTTGTGTCTTTTTATCTTTCTTATAACTATGTATTGTTTTTGATTTTTGCCTTTTTTTGGCTATTACAAACTATCAAGTTATAGATAATAATCTTTGAGACAACACTGTGTATTAGTGCGATTGCTTACAGATAGTGCATTATCAAATGGAAACAGTCATTCCATAAAATTATGGCTAGCAACAAAACAAAACAACAAAGACCTTTTTTGTTTTTTTCCAGTCCACTGTTTACACTTACCACCCTGTATGGCCCATGTGCATCTAGAATGGGTATTAAACCCAAACATTCAACTCAATTGAATGAGAAATGCCACAAATTCTGAAACTCTGACAGCTCTCAATATGTTACTCGCCAAACTATTTCTTAGAAAGATTATTTAATTTTAATGAACTGATGGTTATACTTAATAAATGTACATTTCTACTTAAGTACCACTACCATGTATTGTATCGGACTGGACCGCATGGTCTAAACCAGATTCTTCAGGAACCAAATACAGAGTTAGGTACACGGTTAGACCAGCTCTTAATGGGGGAGAAGAATGCCCAGATCTCATTCAAACCGGAAAAGGTATTTTGAAAAAAAACCCAACATTTACTGATATTTTATCAAACTATGATTACAAAAAAAAAAAACAAACAACAAAATAGATACAGTGTGATTTAACTAAGATGTATCCAGTTTGGTCTGTTGAAATACATCTGTTCAGTAAATCCATTTATTCTTCACAAAAAGTTTTACCTTTCCATTAGATTTTCAAATACATATGTAAATCTTCATAGAACATTTTTATATCAGTCATGAGCTAATTGGCTGTGAGGTAAACAAAGAAAATGAAATGAACTACTTCTTTTCTTTGTGATGACTTATTGCATGATCACCCTCTGATACCAAAACTAGATTAAGAGTTTCAACTTATCATTTTTGTCTCTTTCAGAACCTGTGCCCTGTATTGTCTCAGCCTGGTCAGCATGGTCTGCTCCAGATGCCACAGGGACCAGATTTAGATACAGATTTGTCATCAGACCAGCACTTAACAAAGGAGAGGAATGCCCAGACCTTGTGCAGGTCAACAAAGGTATTGTAAGAGAGGGATGGATGATAGAGTTAACGAGTTTTTTTTTCCAAATAAAAAAAAAAAATCTTTTACACTGGTGTAATGGAGTATACAGTGATTTTTTATGTATAAAAAGGACTTGACAAAAAAGACTTATAAATACAGATATTAATTTGACAAAATTGCATTCATGATTATTGCAAAACAGGTTATATATATAAGAAATTTGGCTTCATTTAACTAACTGAAAATTTGGATTTTGTATGGTGATTGTTGACCAGCATTAATTGTATACCTCCTCACTCCTGTTTTTTTATGCCCCCGCGACGCCATGTCTGGGGTATTAAGTTTTACTCATGACCGTCCGTACGTACGTCCGTACAAATTTCCGTCAAGCTTTTCTCAGGAACGGTACATGAGAATGATTTGAAACTTGGTAGGATGGTTGAGTATGACAATCTATATGTCCTAAGTAATTTTGAGATCTGTCAGACATCTACTTCCTGTTTGGGACTTAGGCCAATTTTAAAATATGTGAACATGACTATGAAAATTTCCGTCAAGCTTTTCTCAGGAACTGTATATAAGAATGATTTGAAACTTGGTAGGATGGATCAGTATGACAAACTGTATGTCCGAAGCTATTTTCAGACCTGTCAGAAATCTACTTCCTGTTTAGGGCCAGCGGGGGCATCCGTGTCCAATGGACACATTCTTTCTTTATTTTCTTCAAAAAAGTGGGAGTATGATGTTTTACCCTTGTCCATTCATCTGTCTATCTGATGCTGTTTTTTAAGTAACAATGTAAGGCCTGGTATTTTGCATGTTGCTTTATCCTATTTTTTATTGCAATCTTAATTTTTGTTTACCAGTACCAATGCCATGTGTGATGGGACCATGGACCGCATGGTCAGCACCAGATGCTTCAGGAACACAGTTCAGATACAGATATGCTGTAAGACCAGCTCTCAATGGTGGCCAAGAATGTGATGACCTTCTACAAACCAGGAAAGGTAAGTAATAGAGATAAAAAAAATCTTTCACATTAGGACATTTGTCAAAACTACATATTTGTATGTTGATGTAAAAACAAAACAATAAATCAAGTACTGCTCGTTATAGATATTTCATCCAATAACCTTAATTAGTGATAGGCAAAATCAGTCCAGCCCAGTAAACTTTTTAGGAGAGAAAAATTATTATTATTGAAAAGTAGCTGTTTGACAATGATTGACAAGATATAATAATTTTACAATCAGAACAAAAATAATGTGTATTTGTCAAATGCTCAATTTATAGCTTTACATAAATGTGTAGAGACAATCATATGATTGCTTGTACCTTAAATGTTTCAGACTTCAAACATATTAAAATTTTACAGTTTATAGAAGCCTATATTATTTAATCAACTCAATGAAATTTTTTTTTATAGATTTTAAACCCTTTATTTTGTTACTTCAGTTAAACTGCCATGTATCCCTGGTGACTGGACTACATGGACAGCACCTGATGCCACAGGAACCAGATTCAGGTACAGATTCACAGTCAGACCTGCTCTCAATGGTGGTGAATTATGCCCTGACAATATCCTACAAACTGAAAAAGGTTAGTACTTAAAAAATCTTAAAGCTCAAGAGTTTTAGGTTTAGTTCCATTAGAAATCCATAATAAAATTGGTTTTCAAAGTTAGAAAGTAAATTTAAGCTACTAAAAATTAAGCCTTGCCGTATGTATTTTTCTATGTATAGACATTTAAATGGGATCAATTTCAATTACCATTTGACAAATACCTACAAAGACTTGTTTGTAGCATTATAGTACAGTTTCTTATAGCCTATGCTTACATAATGAAAGATTAAATAAAGATATAAACTGAAATGCACATGTAAATTCTGAATTCTCAAAAGCAATGATATAGGTTCTAATCTATACACAATTATTTTATCATAATTCAAAGTAATTCAATTTCCTGATAAATTGTACAATTCCTTTACCTTGCTTAATGCTTGGGAATTTGTGTCTATCTTTTTTCATTTTTATTACAACATAAATTTCTTTGGACAGTATCCTTGCCCTGTCTCATGTCTGACTGGACTGAATGGTCAGCACCTGATGCCACAGGAACAAGATTCAGAGTTAGATACATGACAAGACCTGCTCTCAATGGTGGGGAGGAATGTAAAGATTTGTTGCAGATTAGCAAAGGTTTTTATCGTTTTTTTGAATGATGAATAACTCATCATTTATATAAAACAGAGCAATATTCAGGGTTAAATACCCTTGAAAAGTCCTGGAAAAACCCTTGAATTTTGCAACAACAAAATAGTCACAACCCTGAATATTAGTGTTTTATGTCCCACCAACTTTGTTGCAAGTACTTTAGAGTTCAGTTTTACATTTTTTGAAAACTGATCTTTGTGAAACTTTGTTGCAAACTTCAAAAACCTCGAAAAAAATTGTGAACCAATTATTTAATATTTTCGTCTACAATAAAGCAGTGTTTGTATTGATTTGAGTTTTTAGATGTGTATTATGTGACTTTTGGTTCTTTAGAACTGTATAGATTAACTTGATAGTTCTCCCATCATCATTCAAAGATTAAATTAGTAATTTGAATTTGTTTTTAGTACCACTGCCATGTATTATGAGTAATTGGACAGCATGGAGTAAACCTGATGCCACTGGTACCATGTACAGAGTAAGATATGTGGTCAGGCCTGCTCTTAATGAAGGCAAAAAATGTGAAGATCTGTTACAACTCAAGAAAGGTAAGCTGGTTTTGAAGAATGGGGAGACTCCATTTGGAGTTTCATCATCGGTTCAATTAGAAATAAAAAAAAAAAATCAAATCTGTACCTGATAGAATTATTATCACCCATTTTGTTGTTTTATTGTAAAGGAAAAGGGTCAGCCATCAGTGGAACAAACTTTCAATGAAATAATAATTTTGAGCTTATAACTGTTTTAAGTAAATATAGACATAACATTAAGAAGCATTAGAAAAGATAGGATAGAGACTTTGTTCTGTAGAAATTGAAAGTATGGAGGGACACGGTTGCACAAAGTCTTTATTGAAACCTAAATTATTGGTCCAGTAAATTATAAAAAAAAATTATTTTTCTTTCATTTTCAGTACCATTGCCATGTATCATGTCTGACTGGACCACATGGTCAGCACCTGATCAATCAGGAACTAGATTTAGATATAGACTTACTCTTAGACCTGCTCTTAATGGTGGGGAAGAATGTGATGATCTTTTACAGCTTGGCAAAGGTAATTTAATTCAAATTTTACTTATTAAAACTTATTTTTGTGAAATAAACCAACTTTCTTCTATGATTTAAAAAAAAATCAATTAAGGATTAGAGCTTCCAAGTATAATTCTGAAAAGTTGTTGTAAAATTAACATTTTTCAAGCCTTACAAATAAAGAAAATAACAGAACCTCTGAACTTTGATGGTAAATCTTGCATGTCCAAGAAGAAGAAAAAAATGCAATTGTCCAGACTGGGTACAAGCATTTTAAAGGAAATTGTGGGACCCCTTCCATTGCACTCTCAGGATCTAGAAGATACACAAAATACAATACAATTTAGATAGTGAGGTAATCATGATAGTCTATACACACAATCATGATTTTTGTCTCGCCTGCGACGAATAGTCGCGGAAGGCGAGACATAGGTATTACTTTCCGGCGACGGCGGCGACGGCGGCGGCGTAAACTTTTTTGTAAGACTTTTGTGGACAATGAATTGCTTGAAAAGTATAATAGCCAGGCATCTGATATTTGGTATACAGACAGTTCAGGTTATGGTCTACACAACTGTCACCATGCCGTTTGACCCTGACCCCATTTTCACGCTCCAGTGACTCTGTGAACTTAGGTCTTTTTTCAGGCCGTAAACTTTTTTGTAAGACTTTTGTGGACGATGAATTGCTTGAAAAGTATAATAGCTAGGCATCTGATATTTGGTATACAGACAGTTCAGGTTATGGTCTACGCAACTGTCACCATGCCGTTTGACCCTGACCCCATTTTCACGCTCCAGTGACTCTGTGAACTTAGGTCTTTTTTCAGGCCGTAAACTTTTTTGTAAGACTTTTGTGGACGATGAATTGCTTGAAAAGTATAATAGCTAGGCATCTGATATTTCGAATACAGACAGTTCAGGTTATGGTCTACGCAACTGTCTCCATGCCGTTTGACCCTGACCCCATTTTCACGCTCCAGTGACTCTGTGAACTTAGGTCTTTTTTCAGGCCGTAAACTTTTTTGTAAGACTTTTGTGGACGATGAATTGCTTGAAAAGTATAATAGCTAGGCATCTGATATTTAGTATACAGACAGTTTAGGTTATGGTCCATGCAACTGTCACCATGCCGTGTGACCCTGACCCCATTTTCACGCTCCAGTGACTCTGTGAACTTAGGTGTTTTTCAGGCCGAAAAACTTTTTTGTAAGACTTTTATGGAAGATGAATTGCTTGAAAAGTATAATAGCTAGGCATCTGATATTGGGTAAACAGACAGTTGCAGTTATGGACAACGCAACTGTCACCATGCCATGTGACCATGACCCCATTTTTACGCTCCAGTGACTCTGTGAACTTAGGTCTTTTTTCAGACAGAAAACTTTTTGTAATACTTGTGTTGACAATGGATTGCTTGAATAGTATAATAACTAGGCATCTGTTATTAGGTATACTGACACTTTTTGTGTTTATATCAAGAAATGAAAGCTTAGGTAGTTGATTTTAGTGATGGTGCCGGCAGGCGAGACATACTTTTAGTGGCCACACTTGTTTAGTGTTTTTCTTACATGCACATGTAACTTCAATAATATTTGTATGTTGAAAGTAGAGGGGCATATAGTGTTTGGGTATGTTCGTCCATCCGTCTGTCCCAAATCCCAATATTTCCAAATTCCCACTTACTGACCAATGCCACATCAATCATATTGGTATGGTAGGTGCATGTAGTGATGCTAAGCACAATGCATGCTTCGGATGCTGGTCGTGACCTATATTTTCCGCATGGATGACCACTTAAGCACAATGCATGCTTTGGATGCTGGCTTTGACCTATATTTTCTGCATGAATGACCACTTATAAAAGAATGGTTAAAGTCCATTCCTTCTGACTGACAAGTGCCTTAGCAACCATATTGATGCTATAGTGATTGCGGAAAAAAATAAATGTTGCGAGATGGGGCATTATGTCTTTTAGGCATATTGTTATGTTTAATATTTACATACAATGCATAAACTTGTTTCTTAAAATGTACTTTGTTTTGAAGTGGCATATGGATAGGTTATTCTAGTTTATATTAACTTTGGGTAAGAATTTCCTAGAAAGGAAGAATCTTATAATTGAAATTAACAGCAAACAATTATTTGAACTAGATTTGATGTTTTAAATATATTTATTTTTCTCCCATCTAGTACCACTACCCTGTCTCATGTCTGACTGGACTGAATGGTCAGCACCTGATGCCACAGGTACCAGATTCAGAGTGAGATATATGACCAGACCTGCTCTTCATTCTAAAGGATCATGTGATGATTTGATACAGATTAGCAAAGGTTTTTATTATTAATTTGTTTCCTGTGTGCTTGTTTATTTATATTTTTTAGCTCACCTGGACCAAAGGTATAAATGAGCTATTGTCATCGCTTAAGATCTGGCATCATCTGTTATGATATGTCTTCCATTAACAATTTAAAAAAAAATCTTCTCCTCTGAAGCTACCGACCAGAATTTAATGACACTTGGTATGATTGATCCTTAGAGTGTCCTGCAAAAAGTTATGTTTCAATTTTCAATCTGTCAAAAACATGGCTACTGTTGCTAAAAATTGATAAGGTGTGTCAGTCTTCTATTTTTGGTTTGTAAATGTAAAAGTATTAGAGATAGAGAAAATCTAAGGCAACCCTCCTTGTTCAGCATCAAAAGATCTACAAAAATCTCCAATTTGTCAAAGTTCGGTTTTTCATGTTTTGGCCTATAAAATGAAAACTATTGCAGATTGCAGATAGAAAAATGCTGTTGCTTATTTTGCAGATAGAAAAACGCTGTTGCTTGCTTAAACCATCATCTTATTGAGCTTTACAAAAGACTCCCTTTGGTTAAAGATATCAGATGTCCCCTTGAAGGGATTATGGTCCTTGAAGGTCAAAAATAGTGTTTTTTTTTATGTTTTTGCCCTAAAGAATGATAATTATTGCAGAAAGAGAAAAGCTGTTGCTTTCTAAAACCTTAACTTCATTGAGCTTTACAAAAGTCTCCATTAGGTGGAAGTTTTCAAATGACCCCATATAGGAGTTATGGCTCATTAAATGGGAAAAAATAGCGTTTTTATACCCTGCCACATGAAATGGCGAGGTATTGTGTTACACCCTCAGTTTTTTTTCGGTGTCTGTCCGTCCGTCAGTCTGCCCCCCAAGGTTTCCTACCAATAACTTGAAAACGTGTCAAGGGATTTGAATTATATTTGAAATAGAGGTCAAGTTCGATTTTAAGCATGATCTGAAAAATAGTTTTTGAGATTGGCCACTTTGAAAAATCTAATTTTATGAACTATTGATATCATATCGTGGCGGGGTATCATTTAATGTCCCATTGTATGCCATATTTTTTTTTCATGTTTTTGGCCCAATTTTAATGACAAGGATTGCAAATAGAGAAAAACTGTTGCTTGCTTAAAGCTTCAGTTCATTTACCTCTTCAAAAGTCTCCATATGGATCAAAGTTTTAAGATGAAAATGCACTTTTACTTGACATTAACAGCATCAACTGTATGATGTTAAAATACTTATGCAAATAGTTCCTGTATTTCTTTGTTCCAACATCTGTGAAATCAGAATAAAGATATATATATACCATTAATAGCTTATAGAAGAAACCCTTATAGCTTGAAAGCCAGGTGAGTGATTCTTGGAGCCTCTTGTTTAATCTATTGAATTGCCTTCTTTTTACTGTCATTCTATTAATTTTTTTGAAAGATTTATTGGAAAAAAATTGATAAGAATAAAAAACTACAATCAGTAGATTACTTTATAGGTATTATTTTGTTGTTGTTAAAAACAAGATCTCAAATTGTTTTTGTTAAGTACCACTGCCATGTATTATGAGTGATTGGACTGCATGGAGTAAACCAGATCCTACTGGTACTGTTTACAGAGTCAGATATGTTGTCAGGCCTGCTCTTAATGGTGGCAGAGAATGTGAAGACCTTCTACAACTTAAGAAAGGTATGATGTAATTTTTTTGTTTCCCCAGGAAACTTGTTTTCATTTACTATTTGTAGGTATCAGTTTTTGTGATATTATTCAGGGGGAGATAATTGGATGCGAATTAAAATGATATATATATAAACCAAAAAGGAGGGCTATCAGTGCTTGTGCAGTAAATGGGAGATTGGTTCAAGGTTTACCAGACAAAACTTTCAATTTTAGAACTTTTTAGCTCACCTGACCCGAAGGGTCATGTGAGCTATTGTCATCACTTGGCGTCTGTCGTCCGTCCGTCGTCCGTCCGTCGTCCGTAAACTTTTTAAAACCTTAACTCCTCTGACACCATAAGTCCAATTGCAACCAAACTTGGTATGGTTGTTCATTAGCATTCGGTGCTTAGAACTGATGTGGGGATTTTTGATTCGTCGTAAAACATGGCCGCCATGGCTAAAAATAGAACATAGGGGTAAAATGCAGTTTTTTGCAAATAACTCAAAAACGGCTACAGATATCAAAATTCTGGCAAGGGTAAAAGTGATCAGCACCTCCAGATCTACCTACCCTGAAATTTTGAAGAAAATCCAACGACCCATGTAGGAGTTATTGCCCTTTTTGTGGATTTTTTGCAAATTTTGCACCTGTTTAGCTCAATATCTTGAAAACTATACAAGATATTTGAGAAATTTAAATTGCATATTGTTAAGCACATCAAGATCTACAAAATATGTAACAGGGTCAACGTTGTAGGACCTTTCCTTTTAGGAGTTATTGCCCTTAGAACGTCAAAATTTAGCATTTTATAAGCATTTCCTCATTACATTGAAAATGTTAACTCCTCTGACACTTTAAGTCCAAATGGAACCAAACTTGGTATAGTTGTTTATTAGCATTAGGTGTATAGAACTGATGTGGGGATTTTTGATTGGTCGTAAAACATGGCCGCTGTGGCTAAAAATAGAACATAGAGGTAAATGGCCGTTTTTTGCAAATAACTCTAAAACGGTGACAGATTTCAAAATTTTGATTGGGAACAAAAGTGGTCAGCACCTCAAGATCTACCAGCTCTGAAATTTTGAAGAAAATCCAACGACCCATGTAGGAGTTATTGCCCTTTTTGTGGATTTTTTGCAAATTTTGCACCTGTTTAGCTCAATATCTTGAAAACGATACAAGATATTTGAGAAATTTAAATTGCATATTGTTAAGCACATCAAGATCTACAAAATATGCAATAGGGTCAACGTTGTAGGACCTTTCCTTTTAGGAGTTATTGCCCTTAGAACGTCAAAATTTAGCATTTTAACAGCATTTCCTCATTACATTGAAAACGTTAACTACTCTGACACTTTAAGTCCAAATGGAACCAAACTTGGTATTGTTGTTTATTATTATTAGGTGTATAGAACTGTTGTGGGGATTTTTGATTGGTCGTAAAACATGGCCGCTGTGGCTAAAAATAGAACATAGAGGTAAATGGCCGTTTTTTGCAAATAACTCTAAAACGGTGACAGATTTCAAAATTTTGATTGGGAACAAAAGTGGTCAGCACCTCAAGATCTACCAGCTCTGAAATTTTGAAGAAAATCCAACAATCCATGTAGGAGTTATTGCCCTTTTTGTGGATTTTTGCAAATTTTGCACCTGTTTAGCTCTATATCTTGAAAACTATACTAGATATTTGAGAAATTTAAATTGCATATTGTTAAGCACATCAAGATCTACAAAATATGTAATAGGGTCAACGTTGTAGGACCTTTCCTTTTA
This sequence comes from Arcuatula senhousia, assembly GCA_963971305.1. Classification (NCBI taxonomy): domain Eukaryota; kingdom Metazoa; phylum Mollusca; class Bivalvia; order Mytilida; family Mytilidae; genus Arcuatula; species Arcuatula senhousia. The sequence continues at coordinate 58,005,381 of OZ020304.1, forward strand.
GGAGTTATTGCCCTTAGAACGTCAAAATTTAGCATTTTAACAGCATTTCCTCATTACATTGAAAACGTTAACTTCTCTGACACTTTAAGTCCAAATGGAACCAAACTTGGTATTGTTGTTTATTATTATTAGGTGTATAGAACTGTTGTTGGGATTTTTGATTGGTTGTAAAACATGGCCGCTGTGGCTAAAAATAGGTTAAACCGCATTTTTTTGCAAATAACTCAAAAAGGGCGACAGATTTTTAGATTTTGATTGAGAACAAAAGTGATCAGCACCTTTAGATCAACCATATTGTCAGATGACCCCCTTATTAATCTTATGACCCTTTCAACGTTAAATAGATTTTGCCTTATAACCTTTACTTCAGGCACATATGTCAGGTGAGCGATTCAGGCTCCTGGGAGCCTCTTGTATTATAATATTGTAACTCAAATAGTTCAAAATTTTCACCAGCTCAAAGGAATTTTTATCAGAAATTTCATTCAGTCCTATATGTTTCATTCTCACTGCTAGTGTGCTTGAATAATTATTGGTAAAAAATCACTGATTTATATTTCATTTGTTGACACAGTCAGAGATCTGATAATGTTTTTACTTTTAGTTCCACTGCCGTGCATTGTGTCTGATTGGACTGACTGGAGTAAACCTGATGCCACAGGTTCTATATTTAGATACAGACATGTCTTAAGACCAAATCTCCAGAATGGACATGAATGTCCAGATCTCATGCAGTCTAAGAAAGGTATGAAATAAATATTTATCACATAAGGCTACATTTAAGGTTAGTGAGGACACCTGTCATGTGACCAAAAACAGCTAAAAATGCAAAAAACAATTGCAAATGTCACAAATACCTTTAAACTTGTGTTAAATTATTTAAATTAATAAAACAATCAAAATAAATAAATTTTAATACAAATAAAACAACTATTCCTTCATAAATAAAATTTTCAAATAAAACAAGGGAGATAATCTACTTGAAAAATGACCTAAAAATTACAAAGATTTGTATAGTAGAGAGAAAAGTAAGCTGGTGACCCCCAGTTTTTATTGTTTTATTTCAAAATATATTGTATTTCATTGATTTTTATCAAATAAAAATAAAATTTAAATTCGTGGATTTTTTCTGCGACAAGATTTTATGCTAAATATTTGGCCTTTCCTATATAATCTATAGTAATTTGGGACAACTTGGAGCCTAAATTTTGGAAAAACAAGCCTGGAAAGGGGGTCCAATATTTTTACACAAGATAAAGTATATACCTAATACTAATATATAAAAAAATTGGACATTTTAAATTCGGCATTATTTTTGGGGTCAGGTGTCCTCACTAACCTTAAGAAGGTAAATCATTCTTATTAGTAATGTCATGAATAAAACAATGTACTTCTGCTCAGAGATTATGCACACAAAGTCTTTGAAGTGGTACAAGTGCAAGTGGTGGAGAATCAAACCAATTTATCCATTTCATTATTAAAAGAAACTTCAAAGACATTCAACATAGGGTTTGTCATTTTGTATTATTTTGTGTATTTGACATGATTCTAACTTCTTAAAATAACTGCATAAAATACACATGTACTCATTGTTTATGATATTTCTAGTACCTATGCCTTGCATTATGGGATCTTGGACAGCTTGGACCACCCCAGATGCTACAGGAACTATTTATAGATACAGATATGTCCTTAGACCAGCTCTTAATAATGGAGAGAAATGTGATGACCTCCTACAACTCAAGAAAGGTAATGATGATAATTGGATATAAGAAATGCCAATTTTAGTTAGAAATTAGGTCTCAACAGATTATCCTGCAATAATTTCAAAATGGTTGTTTCATTGATTGTAAGAGCAATCCCCTTTGCATAATCAAGATGCTTCAAAATGTGACTGTATATTCTTATTTTAGAACCACTGCCCTGTCTCATGTCTGACTGGACTGAATGGTCAGCACCTGATGCCACAGGAACCAGATTCAGATTTAGAATGATGATAAGACCTGCTCTCAATGGTGGCAAAGAATGTGAAGACTTGATACAGATTGGCAAAGGTAAGAATCTTTATATGCTCATTTAATTGATTGAAAGACTACACAGATACTTGTTTCATTAAAATGTAGTGAGTGATGTAAGTCCTTGTAGCTTTCTCTGATTGTTTCTCAGTTGCTGCAAACAATTAGTAAGAGACAAGGGTTGGTTGTAGAAATGTAAATATTTTTAGTTGAATTACTTCATCCACCTAAATAAAAAAAAAATGACTGGCATGGCTAATTTATAGCAGGGTAAATTGCATTTTTTTTCAAGTAACTCCAAAAATCAGTCAAAAATATCAAAATTCTGACAAAGGATGAAAGTGATGAGCACTTCAGATCAACCTGTCCTGAAATTTTGAAGAAAATCCAATAAACCATGAAGGAGTTTTTGCCCATTTTTTTCTTCAAATTTTTGCTCAATATATTGAAAAATGTGTTACAAAATATTTAATAAGTTGAAATTGCATATTGTACACACATCAAGATCTACAAAACTTACATCAGTGTCAAATTGTAGGACCATTCATTTTAGAAATTGTTCCCATTAGAATTTCAAAATAGACCATTTTCACAGCCTCTCCTCTTCATAATTGAAAACTGTTAAAAGCTAGAACTAGATTATTGCAAAGTCTGTTGAGCAGTTTAAAAAAAAACTGTTGGATAAAAGTTTCCATTCTTGTTCAGAACATTCCTTCAGGAAATATATTGTTTATATTATTGTTCCAAAAATACAACATGGAAGCAAAAAATCAAGATAAAGAAAGCAAGAAAAGAAAGAAAGAAACTGAAAAATGCCTTTTCCAAAATGATTTTACATTTATGGTTATTTTTGAAACAATTATAAAATGTTTCAGACTACCCTTTCTAGGAGTTATGGTCCCTTTAATGTAGAAATAGCTGTTTTTTGCCTTATACATAGATGGAAAACAACACTATCAGGCAACTGCAATGTTTATTTATTTATGGTCGACATGTTTCGCCCAAAGAAGTTGCCTGATAGTGTTGTTGTCAATATGTTTGAGATTTTATTTTTATTTTTTTGACAACCCTGCATACCATGGTATCCACTTCAGGTGACTCCCAACTAAAAGAAACATACCAAGGCCTTGGTTCACCACTTTGAGGATAGATGGAAAACAGTATTAAATGATAAAAAAACATTTGATTTCTTACTAAAAAGTTAAGCTTATTGAACTCTGGCACTTAACTGCATTGAGACAAAGTTGTCAAATGACCCTTTATATATCTTATGTAAAAAAAAGCTGTTTTTGTTTTATACATACAAAGATTTTTGTGAAGAAATTTCATAACTTTCAGATGTCATTTAGGTGAGATATTTTGGTTTAGAGTATTTTTCCCATATAGATTTCAATATGAAGTATCAGGCATCCTTTTGTGAACATAGTTGCATTGTTACTTGTTTACTTTTAGTACCACTGCCATGTATCATGAGTGAATGGACACAGTGGAGTAAATCTGATGCCACAGGAACTAGCTATAGATACAGATATGTCATGAGACCTGCTCTCAATGATGGCAAAAAATGTGAAGATCTTCTACAAATCAAGAAAGGTAGGCTAAAACTAGACCTTTTTCTAAGTACTGTGGTTTCATTGTTTTTCATGGGTATCAGGCAGCTAGTATAATAAGGAGATTCCAACTTGGTGTTACTTTATTTTGACTCATAGTAACATAGTGTACAGACCCTAACAAAATATCTTTTAGGGTCTGTCTGATAATTATGTGATGACAACATTTTCTTTGTATCCATATTTGTTTTTTTCTATTTGCAGATCCACTGCCTTGTATCATGTCTGACTGGACTGAATGGTCAGCACCTGATGCCACAGGAACCAGATTCAGATTTAGAATGATGTTGAGACCAGCACTTAATGGTGGCAAAGAATGTGAAGACCTTATACAACTTAGCAAAGGTATACTCATTTCCCTTTGAAAAGAGCATTAGTGGAGTGCTGGTGCATAACTTTCAGTCTCTCAGAATGTCAAAACTATCCTTTATATAAATAAGTCACATGTTTTGAATCTACCTATATCACCAAGTAAAACACGTATTGGTAAGATAAAGTTATACTATAGCTTTGCACTGTTTGTTTCTGGATTTGCATGGATGACAATTTCATTAACTTATCACTTGCCAATTGACCAAAACTATAAGGCAGAAGTCCAATATATTTTGTACATGGTAAGAGGCATGGCACCATTAAAGTACAATGCTGAATTCTTTTCATGCATAATTTGGTCACATTAGCTGAAATTTTGCAGTTAGATCATAATCACATAGTTGAGTTCTATTATAAGTTACTTTAATAAAATTTTGAAAATATAACTGCCTAATATATTGGGTAATAAATTAAAATGTTTATGCAATTGCTTGTCTGTTTTGTCCCTTTAAATTATAAGTTGGTATTGCCAAAAAAAATGATGAGACAGGTGATGAATGAGTGTCATGCATCAATAATAACAAAGAGATGATCTGTTACAGTCAACAATAAGCTGTCTATTCAACCTTTTTCAATACCAATTGATGATTTAAAGGAATGAACTGGATAAACAATTGCACAGACAAATAAATCTATTGACAATATATTTGTACTTTACTTTCATGTCAGAGACAGTAAATTGAATCATGTTAATTGTAGGGGAGTCCAAATCAGACTTTTTTTTATATACATTATCATTTCAGTACCACTGCCATGCCTGATGTCTGACTGGACTCAATGGTCAGCACCTGATGCCACAGGAACCAGATTCAGAGTTCGATACATGACCAGACCTGCTCTTAATAATGGCAAAGAATGTGAAGATCTTATACAACTTGCCAAAGGTTTGTATAAAAGCATATTTTATAGTTGTCACAATGTCCTTAATTAAATTGTCCAAATCTAGTGTCATTACAGTTTCTGGAATGACTGACTCCTTGATGGAAATATTTTATTTGGCCTATTTTTGGCCAGTTTTCATGGAGTGAAAAATCTGGGTTCTTAAATGGTGAATGTTAAGTGTCGGTTGGGTCAATTAGCAGGGAAATATTTTTGTAACAGTTTTCTCAACAAGTACTAATTACAGCCTTTTGATTTTGGTATGCAGCAGGAGTTTGATTCCATACCTTAGAACCTGTTGAACCAAATCCATATTTACTTTCACAGATTTTTTTTATTGACCTACTGTATAATATGGAATCTTTTGTGTTTTAGTACCTCTGCCATGTTTGATGTCTCACTGGACCACATGGTCAGCACCTGATGCTACAGGAACCAGATTCAGAGTCAGATATATGACCAGACCTGCTCTCAATGGTGGCAAAGAATGTGAAGATTTGATGCAATTGATTAAGAGTATGTTTTTCCTTTAGCAAATCAATGCATTATGTACTGAAAAAAGGGAAAGAAGGTATGAGTTGAAGCTAGAAGTGATCGTCCACATCTTAATATATTGATTTTCTATGCTCCTTCAGCAGTCTTCAGCTCTGACTTTCGTGTGTTTATTAATTCACCCCCTGCTTGAAAAGTTGGGGTATATATAGTGATAGGAGTGTCCTTCCTTGTGTCTGTCTGCCCTTCCACTACACTGTTGGGTTTTCATCTTTTATTCACAAGTCCTCCTTAATCCATAAATGGATTTTCATGAAATTTTCACACTATATTATTGACAAAATGTAGATGTGCACTTTCCATTTTTAGCTCACCTGGACCGAAGGTCCATGTGAGCTATTACCATCACTTGGCGTCCGTCGTCGTCGTCGTCGTCGTCGTCGTCTGTCGTCTGTCGTCGTCGTCGTTGTCTGTTAACAATTTTTCAAAAATCTTCTCCTCTGAAACTACCAAACAGAATTTAATGAAACTTGGTATGAATGATCCTTAGGGTGTCCTGCACCAAACTTGTGTTTTGATTTTTGATCCGTTAAAAAACATGGCCGCCGTTACTAAAAATAGACTAGGGGGGTCAGACTACTGTTTTTGGCTTATAAATCAAAAAGTATAAGAGATAGAGGAAATCTGAGGCCACGCTACTGATTCAGCATCAAAAGCTCTACAAAAGTCTCCATTTGGTCAAAGTTGTCAGATGACCCCTTATAGGGGTTACGGCCCCTTGAAGGTGAAAAATAGCATTTTTTCATGTTTTTGGCCTACAGAATGAAAACTATTGCAGATAGAGATTAGCTGTTGCTTGCTTAAATGTTCAGCTCATATAACTCTACAAAATTCTCCATAGGGTCGAAGTTGTCAGATGACCCCTTACAGGGGTTACGGCCCCTTAAAGGTGAAAAATAGCCATTTTTCATGTTTTTGGCCTACAGAATGAAAACTATTGCAGATAGAGATTAGCTGTTGCTTGCTTAAATGTTCAGCTCATTTAGCTCTACAAAAGTCTCCATAGGGTCGAAGTTGTCAGAAAACCCCTTATAGGGATTACGGCCCCTGAAAAATAGCGTTTTTTCATGTTTTTGTCCTACAGAATGAAAACTTTTGCACATAGAGATTAGCTGTTGCTTACTTAAATGTTCAGCTCATTTAGCTCTACAAAATTCTCTATAGGGTCGAAGTTGTCAGATGACCCCTTATAGGGGTTACGGCCCATGAAAAATAGCGATTTTTCATGTTTTTGTCCTACAGAATGAAAACTATTGCAGATAGAGATTAGCTGTTGCTTGCTTAAATGTTCAGCTCATTTAGCTTTACAAAATTTTCCATAGGGTCGAAGTTGTCAGATGACCCCTTATAGGGGTTACGGCCCCTGAAAAATAGCAATTTTTCATGTTTTTGGCCTACAGAATGAAAACTATTGCAGATAGAGATTAGCTGTTGCTTGCTTAAATGTTCAGCTCATTTAGCTCTACAAAATTTTCCATAGGGTCGAAGTTGTCAGATGACCGCTTATAGGAGCTACGGCCCCTGAAAAATAGCGATTTTTCATGTTTTTGGCTTACAGAATGAAAACTATTACAGGTAGAGAAAAGCTGTTGCTTGCTTAAATGTTTAGCTCATTTAGCTCTACAAAAGTATAGGGTCAACATCAAGACCAGGTGAGCGATTCAGGCTCCTGGGAGCCTCTTGTTATATTTGATCTGATTGATTTTTTGGGTCCTGAGGGTATTCATTTGTTAGCAGCTGGTCACAGTTTTTGTAGTTTTATGAAAAAATGTTAACCAGCATTTTAAGTTTTGAATGACTTGCAGCTTTGAATAATATTTCTAGATATATTTTAGATACATGTTAATGTTAATACAATCTTACTGTCTATAAAGAATCTATAAAGAAATTTTCACATCAGTTTGTTCAATAAAAACCACCTATTTTTGTAGTACCACTGCCATGTATCATGAGTGAATGGACAGAATGGAGTAAACCTGATGCCACAGGAACCATGTTTAGATACAGATATGTCCTGAGACCTGCTCTCAACAAGGGCAAAGAATGTGAAGATCTCCTTCAACTCAAGAAAGGTAGGCTTAACATGTGAGCTTTTTGCTGAAAGGTAGGTTGAAATATTTTACAAATGATTGTACTATAATATAAACACTGGCAATTGTGATGTTACCTGGATCAGGTATTTTGTACCTGACCATCTTACCTCTCAAAGAATACCTGGATATCGTGTTATATTTGCTTTCTGTCATAGTACACCAAAGTTTTACATTTTCATATTGATAGGTTTAAATCAAATCAAATATTTATTAGCACAAACTCATAGATCAGTACATGGTTAAGGCACAAAGTAATAAATGAAACATACAAATGTAACATAAATTTTACGTTATAAATTTTTTTCCTTTTACAAAAACAAAACTGACCGGATGCCATCATGCATTCCATTCAATGTTCTAGATATAGAAACAATTTGAGTACATAGAACATAACTGACATGTGCTTGATAATGGCCATGTAAAAAACTGTTGACCCAAATCAGTATTATTTATGCGATCAACCTTTATTCAACATGAGGAATTACTGATGATTATTTTATATAAAGCTGCAAAAAATTGAGTTTTTGTGATGATAAAGTTCGAAATTCCCTCCTCAGGCACCCTGGACAGATTATTTTTTGAAAAACGAAACTGAACCCAGGTGACCTCTGTTTTGTATGGGTAATTGATATTCTTAACTAATAAAACTGTACATTCGGAACAACATAGGTTATATTACATTACCCAGGTTGTCCTCGTTCTGCCCAGGTGAGCGACTTTTTTCTACCTGAAGTTCCCTGGGTTTGAATGTTGAACAGAAGCTAAGTTTTAGAGGGTCAATTTTCATAATTGTTTGTTTCACTCAGTTTACAAAAATTGAGAAATTTTTAGGTTCAAAGAAAATTTTCCATTTTTCACATATAAAAATGTTACCTATTCTTTTAGTACCACTGCCATGTATTATGTCTGACTGGACCACATGGTCAGCACCTGATGCTACAGGAACCAGATTTAGATTCAGAATGATGTTGAGACCAGCACTTAATGGTGGCAAAGAATGTGAAGATCTCCTACAGCTCACCAAAGGTAAACATCTTACCATATGAGGAAGAGGGGAAATACTGGTTTTCCTTTGTCTGTTCTTTTGTCCTTCCGTATTTTCTGCTTTATAACTTTTATAATGGTTTCCGTAATAATTACTTATCGCAGCAGCTTAAAATTTAGTGTGTTGCATAGGGTTGCACTCTTTCTTTTTAAACTTCAGTACATGAGAATTTTTGTTTACACTTGGCAGAACAACTTTTGAAACTTGAATAAATTTATTAAAGTGATTTTATATCTGCTTCATATGATGAAGTGTTATTATATCTTCCAAGTTTCTGATAGTTTGTTTGCAACATTTATGTACTAGTAGTTTAACTGAAACGTAATGATTTTGGCTTATACATAATTAACCAATTAAAATTAATTAAAAAGCCTTCATTACTTAGTCAATTTTTGTATCGTTACTGAAAAAAGGGCTTTGAAAAGCCTTACATTTAAAAAAACTGCTTTGACTGCCTAAAAATGTGGCAAAGAAACTTCAATGGTGTCCTATCAATGGTAACCACAAATGTTTTGTGTGGCTAAGTCTACATTTGAAAATATTTATGGCTTTCATTATTCAAAGTGCGCACAAACCTTTTTGCTCAAGTGACTGCTGATACCGTTCTTCTCGGATGAAATCCAAGATCTTGCAATGGTCTGCAGGCTGCGGCTGGCGCTTTATATTGCGTTAATAAATGATTCCACGGTTCATTCTTAAACATGTTGCCCTCTTTTGGTTTTAGTACCAATACCATGTATCTTTAGTGAATGGACAAAATGGACATCACCTGATGCTACAGGAACTATTTATAGATACAGATACCTTATTAGACCACCACTTAATGGTTACAAATGTCATGATGTTGGGCATCTTGTAGAAACTAAAAAAGGTGGACAGATTTAATGTTTAGATTGTGTTTTGAAATCAAACATAACCATATATTAATATAATACTTTGGTATAAGCAAAAGCACCCACTGTAAATACTAGCCAAAACTGTCTATTATTAGTTGATATTAAAAGTATTGTTTGATATCATCTTTGTGTACATCTAACACTGTATATATCAGGTAAAGAATTGAGACAGTCACAAAAGAATAAAAAAACAGATGTGTGTCTGTATTCAGTGTTATTTTGTCAAAAAAAACCTTGTATAAGTCTATTATTGAAGACTTTATTATCGGATATTGACATATCAACAATTTTTTAATGCTCCTTATAAATTGAATATAATTGGTATTCAATTTTACCACAAACTTTTTGAAATTTTTCTGACTCATTTACTTTTAATTTTTATCACCACAGTACCCTTGCCCTGTCTGATGTCTGACTGGACCACATGGTCAGCACCTGATGCCACAGGAACCAGATTCAGAGTGAGATATATGACCAGACCTGCTCTCAATGGTGGCGAGGAATGTAAAGACCTCATACAACTTGGCAAAGGTATTTAAATTAATTATTCTGTACCAAAATTGATACCCAGAAGAAATCGACCAAAAATATGCGAAGTTTTTCCTGAAAAAAAAAGCCTTTTAAAATCATGATTAAATATTTCTATGTGTTATTGATATAAGACTTTGATATTCAGAAAAAAAAACTAACTAAAATTCAAAGGGTTCAGGGTAGAAGTAGAAGTTGAAAATCTGTATTTCATACAGTAATTAGCATTTTCAATCTTTTGGTGGGGCTCTGATGAGTCTTTAATGGAGGAAACGTGCATCAGGCATATCAAAATTTGTTGTCTGGAACTTAGTTGTCATGAACTTAGATGTCATTTTGATTTCCATAAGATTCATTTTGTAAATTTTCTTATTTAAAGCAATAAATATAACACTTACAACATTTGCCATGCCAAGAAGCCTCATCTTGTGATCATTACGAATTTCAAACCCAAGATGCATACACTTTGACGTGTTGTGTCTTATTTAAAATTGACATACTTGATTTTTTTACATCAGTTGATAGATGTTTCTTAGCTAGTTGTCAGTAACTTCGAGTGTTCTCAAGAGAGTATCTCTACGTCTTGTTAATTATTTGTTGTCCTTTTGTCTCAGGTACTCTCTTGTTGAATTGAACTTCTATCGATTTGATATTTTTACTGTGTGTTAGTTTGTGCTTTGTTTAATATTGATTATCAATAGGGGGAGTGTTGGCACCAAAAAACTAGTTTAACCCTGCCACATTTTAATATGCCTGTCTTAAGCCATTAATTTTTATCAAAGCTTATGTTTGTATTTAGTTGAATTTATGTTAATTGTTTTTTGTCAAGAGGGTCTTTCATTGCACTTTAGAATTGGGCTTGAATCACATGAGTCACCTTGAAGTTTACCTTAATATTGTAGGTTGTGTCGCGTACACGTATTATAGGTTCTTACATAAGTTCTTGGAAAAGACCGGCTGATCTTTCATGAGTGATAGAATTTTTCAGTCTTTTTGCGAGTGGAGCGCAGCGGAACGAGTCAAAAGACCTAAAAAATTCTATCACGAGTGGCCGGTTGTCCAAGAACGCGTGTAAGTACCTATTTCTTCCGTAAAAATGTATTTTTTATATTCTGAAACCTTAGGTGACTTCATTCTAAAAACCGAAAGTTTAAAATAACATTGCATTTCATTGGTTGACATCATCGATCAATATCAGTACCGGGGGTTATTATTGGTTAATTGACCAGTGTGAGATCGCTGCACGTGCTCGCATCTCAACCTGGTCATCTCACACTGAAAAGAGTCATTTACGGAAGAATTCCACATCTCATTTTCTTCAACATTTCTAATCCCCATTTTAGAAAAAAGGTCTTTTGCCTTTCAGTTGAGATTTATGGCATACAGTTAATTTACATTAATGTTCACTTAATTCTTATATTAATATTTTTAACATAAAACTAATTCATTTCAGTACCACTGCCTTGTCTTATGTCTGATTGGACTGAATGGTCAGCACCTGATGCCACAGGAACCAGATTCAGATTTAGAATGATGACCAGACCTGCTCTTAATGGTGGCAAAGAATGTGAAGACCTCATACAACTTACCAAAGGTGAGCTTTGAAAAGTTGTTTTTGCAGAAGTTGTTTGTTCAAAAGAGGAAGCTCAATTTTAGCAGGGCTGCAAACATATCACAGTCTCTTGATATTTGTCATGTTGCTTTTGTCTTAAAGTAATTTATGGGTAAAAGCAATTTAAACCAGTTTGAAGTGAAATTCTAATGTCTATTTTCAGAGGTTTGTTGCATTTTGAGCAAATAATTTATTTTTATGCCCCACAAAAGTAGAGGGGCATATAGTGTTTTGGTTCCGTTTGTCCGTCTGTCCCAAATCATCATATTTCCAAGTTGTCACTTGCTGACAAGTGCCACATCAATCATATTAGTATGGTAGGTGCACCTATTGATGCTAAGCACAAATAATGCATGCTTGGGATGCTGGATGTGACCTACCCCGGTATATTTTCCGCATGGATGACCACTTCCAGTAATTTGGTTAAAGTCCATTCCTGCTTACTAACAAGCGCCACATCAATCATATTGGAATGGTAGGTGAACATAGTGATGCTAAGCACAAGGCATGCTTCGGATGCTGGATTTGATCTATATTTTCTGCATGGATGACCTCTTACAGTAGAGTGGTTAAAGTTCATTCCTGCTTACTGACATGACTGCACACATCAACTATATTGATATGGTAGGTGCACATAGTGATACTAACAAGCAAGTACCACTTCTACCAAAGTGATTTGGTAGGTGCATCTAGGGATGATTAGAAAGACATATGGTTCAGATGCTGACTGTGACCTTCTTTTTCTGCATGAATGATTTTTTGATATTTTGAAAAGTTCTAGTCAGTTCCTGCTTAGTGACAATAATGGGTAACCAGGTGAGCTTCGTAATTGATAGATAACCTAGCTGTTTGATAAATATAAAGGCGGGACACAGTGTCTGTTTGATACATTTTCTTGTTCATAACTATATTAATTTTACATGTGTGAATGCCCCTATTCATTTCCCCTAACTGGTTTCAAAGAACCATACAATTCCTGAATTGACTGATTTTAAAAAGAATCCCATACAATCATATGATATTTTATTCTGTCTATTTTAGTACCACTGCCGTGTATCATGAGTGAATGGACCAAATGGACATCACCTGATGCCACAGGAACTATTTACAGATACAGATATGTCTTAAGACCAGCCCTCAACAAGGGCAAAGAATGTGAAGATCTTCTACAACTCAAGAAAGGTATATGATACAGATTTCCATCTATTGTTTGTCTTGTCTCTCTTAACCTTCTTCTTCCCTGAAAGTACTGAAGGAATTGTTTTGACACATTGTACTCTTCGTCTATAGGGTGCCTCTCAACCAACCAACCTTGCTGTAGTTGCTAAAAGTAGAAAGGGGTTTGGGTAAAAACTGAAAAAAATATAAAAGACAGATAAAACCTGAAGCAGCCTTCATTTTTAAGCATCAAAAGCTCTTTAAATTTCTTTTTTTGAGTCAAAGTTTACTAGTTTACATCAACTCCTTATTGGTCATAATAATTATTTTCACACTTTTTGCACTCAAGTTTGAAAAGTGTACATCTCAGTTATTGTTTTTGTTCTCCAGTCCATCAAGTCTTATTTAGTCATCACATATAAGCCAAGGATACAAATAAGGAAAAACAGTAACAATCAGAATTGATTTTAGTTTTTGCCGTTACAATCAGAATTTCTTACTGTAATTATTTTACTTAGTGGTATTCTTTGTTAATAATACCACCTATATATACATAGTTAATGACACCAATATATTTCTTTATCATTTTCCAGTACCATTGCCCTGTCTCATGTCTGACTGGACTGAATGGTCAGCACCTGATGCTACAGGAACCAGATTCAGATTTAGAATGATGTTGAGACCTGCACTTAATGGTGGCAAAGAATGTGAAGACCTTCTACAACTTACCAAAGGTGAGTTATATCAGGTTAATATGACAATCTGAATGTTGTGAATAATTTTCAGACATGTCAGATTTCTCCTTCCTATTTTGCATGTGAGGGCATCTGTATCTCATGGACACATTCTTTAATTTCTTTTTATTGTGATGGATTTCTCTGTTACTTTAACCTGATGTTTATAAAATTTAGTAGATTTATATCTCTTTGCTTGGACTAAACTCATAAGCAGATAGATGCAAAATAGTTTTTGTTTTGTATTTGTAAGATATAAGTTCTAATATTCGTCAAAAGAACTTTCTTTGACCAAATTATTTACAATTTACAAAAAAAAACAAAACAAAAAAATGAAGATGATAATTGTGTTTGTTTGTATGTGATAATTGTATGTAAGATCATGTATTCTAGCTTTTCAATAAAAAAATCTATGTACATATTTATGTATGATTTTTTGGGGAATCTTTTTCTATCTATTTCCATCTTATTACAACTGACTGATGGGTATTTATAGGGGAAAGCCCCTCTGCGTCGACTTATACCTCTACAGGTATAGACTTGCTATGTGCCATGGGTCGTCCAGCCCATGACACACCACCGCCAGTGTTAGCTGCTCCAGAGTATCCTTTGTTTTCGCTGGAACAGTGCCCGACTTGCACCACGGGGAGGTACTGGTCGGAATTTGCAAGACATCTTATTACAACACATGAATTTCTTTAAATAGTACCACTGCCCTGTCTCATGTCTGACTGGACCACATGGTCAGCACCTGATGCCACAGGAACCAGATTCAGATTTAGAATGATGCTAAGACCTGCCCTTAATGGTGGCAAAGAATGTGAAGACCTTCTACAACTCACCAAAGGTAAACACCCTGAACATAGAGCCATAATCATGAATGTTTTTCACTTAAGTATATATGAGTATTACAAAAGAAATTCATATTGAAAAAAAAAAAAACAGGAAAAACAAAAGACTCTTTGAAATTTCAAGTTAAACTTATGACACATCTAAAATGTATGCTACAAAATTGCAGAATCACAATCAGCCTTTCAAAAACCTACCTGTAACTAAATATAAGCACTATAGAAGGATAAGCAGTCCCTTTCATATTGCCCTTGATCAATCAACCAAACATGCAAAAATTATTATGAACGTTTTTGTCTGTTCGTTCATCTGATATCTGATCGTCCATCCTAAGTTAGGTTTACATTGGTGTTTCAAGTTTAAGTTGGTTCTTTAAAGATATTTCATATACTCATTTATTAATCAAATAAATATCAATACAAGCTGCACTCCTGGAAATATGTTCAGAGTTTAAGGAGCTTATTTTTATGGTTAATTTTATATGATAGCGAATAAACTATTTTTATTTTAATGTGAATTCGTGTCTGTTTCAGTTCCACTGCCATGTATTATGAGTGAATGGACAGATTGGAGTAAACCTGATGCCACAGGAACTAGCTATAGATACAGATATGTCCTAAGACCTGCTCTAAACAAGGGCAAAGAATGTGAAGATCTTCTACAACTTAAGAAAGGTAGTGATATTTATTGTTTTTTTCTTCTCTCTTAATTAACTTTTAAACAAAATCTTCTTCCAAGCGTTGCTACTGAAACTTGATTTTATCCAAAAGAATTTAATTTTATATATTTGATTATATTCAGTTTTAGTTGTATGTTAATTGTTTAAATATTTTCTCTTTATAGTACCACTGCCTTGTCTTATGTCTGACTGGACCCAATGGTCAGCACCTGATGCCACAGGAACCAGATTTAGATTCAGATTCATGACCAGACCTGCACTTAATGGTGGTAAAGAATGTGAAGATCTTCTTCAACTTGCTAAAGGTTTGTTTTTTTAATACTGTTCATTTATTAAAATGTTCTTAAATACCAGGTAAACCATTGAAAACAAATTTTCAAATTTGTAAAAAAGGTTACACAAATTTGATATTAAATAGAAATGTTCTTGTATTGCCAAAAAATGGAGATGTATATACATTCTTGATATATGTTTAACTTGTTTGAAAAAAAGTTATGCATCATTCATATAATGTTTTTATAATGTTAAACAGTACCATTGCCATGTATCATGAGTGAATGGACCAAATGGACATCACCTGATGCCACAGGAACTATTTACAGATACAGATATGTCCTAAGGCCAGCACTTAATCGTGGCAAAGAATGTGAAGATCTTCTACAACTCAAGAAAGGTTAGTTTCCATATTTTTATAGTTTACTATATTTGTCTTCATGCATTTGTATTCAGCTTTTTCTTATTGACTTGACATACAGTCATTTTTATTTTAATGAAAATGGTATACATCACTTTCTGTTGTCCCTTTATTTTCTAACTTATTATTAGCTCACCTGGACCAAAGGTCCATGTGAGCTATTGCCATCACTTGGCGTCCGTCGTCGTCGTCGTCGTCCGTTAACAATTTTTCAAAAATCTTCTCCTCTGAAACTACTGAACAGAATTCAATGAAACTTGGTATGATTGATCCTTAGGGTGTCCTGCACCAAACTTGTGTTTGGATTTTTGATCTGTCAAAAAACATGGCCACCGTTACTAAAAATAGACCAGGGGGGTCATACTACTGTTTTTGGCCTGTAAATAAAAAAGTATAAGAGATAGATGAAATCTGATGCCACGCTACTGCTTCAGCATCAAAAGCTCTACAAAAGTCTCCATTGAGTCCAAGTCATCAGATGACCCCTTATAGGAGTTACTGACCCTTTAACGTGAAAAATAGCATTTTTTCATGTTTTGAGCTTCTAAAATGAAAACTATTACAGATAGAGAGAAGCTGTTGCTTGCTTAAATGTTCAGCTCAATTAGCTCTATAAAAGTGTCCAAGGGTCGAAGTTGTCAGATGATCCCTTATAGGGGTTACAGCCCCTTAAAGGCGAAAAATAGTGTTTTTGGCCTGTAGAATGAAAACTATTGCAGATAGAGAAAAGTTGTTGCTTGCTTAAATGTTCAGCTCATTTAGCTCTACAAAAGTCTCATTAGGGTCGAAGTTGTCAGATGACCCCTTAAAGTTAGAGAAAGGTTGAAGTTGTCAGATGACCCCTTATAGGGGTTACAGCCCCTTAAAGGCGAAAAATAGTATAGAATGAAAACTATTGCAGATACAGAAAAGCTGTTGCTTGCTTAAATGTTCAGCTGAATTAGCTCTACAAAAGTCTCATTAGGGTCGAAGTTGTCAGATGACCCCTTAAAGTTAGAGAAAAACTGTTGCTTGCTTAAATGTTCAACTCATTCGGCTCTACAAAAGTCTTCATAGGGTTAAAGTTGTCAGATGACCCTTAATAGGGGTTACAGCCCCTTAATGGCGAAAAATAGTGTTTTTGGCCTATAGAATGAAAACTATTGCAGATGGAGAAAAGCTGTTGCTTGCTTATATGTTCAGCTCATTTAGGTTTACAAAAGTCTTCATAGGGTCGAAGTTGTCAGATGACCCCTTATAGGGATTACAGCCCCTAAATAAGCATGTTTCATGTTTTTGGCTGATATAATGAAAACTATAGCAGATAAAGAAATGAAAACTATTGCCAAAAGAGAAAAGCTGTTGCTTTATTAAATGTTTAGCTTATGTAGCTCTACAATGTCCTTAAAAGGGTTGACATCAAGACCAGGTGAGTGATTCAGGCTCCTGGGAGCCTCTTGTTGACTACATTTTCTTTCAAAAAAGGGTACATAAGGGGGATTTAAGTTTTTTTCATGCATGTTGAAATTGAAAATTTTTTTTTTTATCTGTAAGCCTACATGCTTTATAAGTGAAAGGACTGAAAATGTTAATGCAGATCTCTATTTTACTCTTACTCAGTAAACAATTTATTTTTCACATACAGTACCATTGCCCTGTCTCATGTCTGATTGGACTGAATGGTCAGCACCTGATGCCACAGGAACCAGATTCAGATTTAGAATGATGTTGAGACCAGCACTTAATGGTGGCAAAGAATGTGAAGACCTCCTTCAACTTACCAAAGGTTGGTTTTAGATATGTATAAAATAATAATTTTGTGACAAAAGGCTTGCTCACTAACAAAGCTTATAAAAAGAAGCATTTTTAAAAGGTTTACTGTTTATTATTGACATTTACTTTAAATGAGTGGTTGTATAAAAAAAAATTGCATTAAATGACACAAACAGTTAAATGTGTTTTAAGAGGTTTAATATTAGGTCATTGGAGTTATTTAGCCAAAAAGCTTCTATTATAAGATTCAAACAATTAAGAATATTATAGTGGTAACACTCATTTCATACTTTGCTCAGTAAACTCAAATACAATAAACTACCATAGCTGAGTTTATCAGTTTGAGCTCGCTGTACATATCATAATGTTTACCAGTACTCATTTACTTTCAGATGGAAAAATAATCTTATGCCTGTCTTTTGTATTTTTGACTCAATATAAAATTTATATTAATTTGTTTGTTAATTCATGTTTCAGTACCATTGCCCTGTCTCATGTCTGACTGGACAACATGGTCAGCACCTGATGCTACAGGAACTAGATTTAGATACAGATTCATGACCAGACCAGCTCTTAATGGTGGCAAAGAATGTGAAGACCTTCTGCAACTTGCCAAAGGTAAACATCTCATCTGGTACCTCAAAATTTAAGTATATACAATAGAAGTGGCAATTTTTTGTCGCCAGCAAGGTATAGGAGTCACTTTGACACTATCCGTTGTCTTGCATCCTGCGCCTTGCAGCGTCACAAAAATTTCCTTCACAGTTTTCCAGGCAACTACATGTCACAACCTCTTGATATTTGTTTTTAAATAGCTTGCTCCTATAGTACTAAATGGTGTAAAAGTGATTTTATGCCCATAACTCATCTTCTTTCTGTTTACTGATTATTTTATGATGCAGGGGACATATGGAAGACCGCCATTCTAGTTTTTATCATTGGCACTATAAATCATGTTTGTCTTATGTTATGCACCTTAAAGCATCAGTTGAATTTAAAAAAAAAACATTTGGTCAAATGTGTGTCTAGCATTAGGCATCCAGTTCTGTAACACGTACAAGACACAACAGGTCTAGATAGTAAGTCTGTCTGTTCATCAGTGCATTTGCTGTCATTTCAATTAAGGTATAGATTGTACAGATCTCAAACTTTGCTTAATAGAATCTGGAAGAATTTGAAAATATTTTTTTTAAGGGTTTGACTTATCTATTGTTAAAAAAAATCTGAAAAACAGGTTCAGACATGTATAATTGGTCTTGCTTCTTCAACTTAATTATTTATCACCTAAAAATGATGAAACCATTAATTAATATATTCCAGTACCACTGCCATGTATTATGAGTGAATGGACCAAATGGACATCCCCCGATGCCACAGGAACTATTTATAGATACAGATATGTCCTAAGACCTGCACTTAATCGTGGCAAAGAATGTGAAGATCTTCTTCAGCTCAAGAAAGGTAATTTAAGTCAACCAATGCTTAACCAATTTATTGTCTGGGCAATGAAATATGGTACTATGACTTTGTCGTTAGAAGTTCTGGAGTGCTAGTGAGTGAATCACACAGGACCTGTTCATTATCATTAATTTTGACTGATTGATCTGAAAGCTTACATGATTTTATGATTTGTTCTGAAAACATCATTTCTTGAATGAGAACCTTTGATTTATTAAGTTAAGGTATTATAATAAAACAGTATTGAGCTTTAGAATTTTACAAATTTCAGTACCACTGCCCTGTCTTATGTCTGACTGGACTGAATGGTCAGCACCTGATGCCACAGGATCCAGATTCAGATTTAGAATGATGTTGAGACCAGCACTTAATGGAGGCAAAGAATGTGAAGACCTTCTACAACTTACCAAAGGTAATGCTATACAATTACTGTCTTTTGTTGAGGTAAATGTGCAGTGTTATTGACTTTTGAAAAACAGTGTTATTGACTCTTGAAAAACAGATATTCACTGAGCCCGAAGGGCGAGGTGAATATCTTTAGTTTTTCTAAAGTCAATAACACTCACATTTATCGAAACAAAAGACAGTAATTGTTTTATTTTATTATCCAATATCTGACAAAAATATGCATTTTATATATGCATTTTTACAGAAAAATACTGTAATGACCTCATCACCTTACCCACCATTTTTCGGTGAATATCACTTTGCCAGGTGAATATTCTATTTTATTCAATTAGTTGATTATAATGAAATATGTAAAAGAATTATTTATATTATAGAATAATTTTTGTTATTGAATGGTAGGAGCATGTACTTGATTAGGATGTGTAAAAAATATATTTTTAGTTCCCCAAAAAATACTTTAGAATAAACTATGTAAAAAATTATACACATTGTTTTTTTGTCTCTGTTCATAACAGATTCATTTGCTCATCTCCTCTGAAAAACTTATCAGAATTTTCTTAGTGTTGCAAATTTGTATATAGTTATGGGGAACATTTGCATGTTACCAGGAAATTTATATCCTCAAACATCTGTGGGAGTTATGGCTCTTTGAATAAAGAATTTTAAAGAAAAGCCTATTTTTTCATTGTTTTCATTAAACTTCTGTGAAACAACAACCAAATATTAATTAGGAAAATTGTTATGTAAACAATATTTACTTGTGCATATTGCCAAGAAATTTTAGTTCCAAAAAGTGTAGGTTTAATTCTAACAGCCATTTAAACTTAGACTTTGTAAAGAAATTTGGGGACACATTGTTTTTAAAGCAATACATAAATCCCAAACACCCACCCACCCATCACTTCATTTACTTTTTAAGAAAATACTTGAAACCTAAACAAAGTGAAGACATTTAATTATTTTTCATGGTCTCACAATGTTTCTTTTTCTTTCAAATAGTACCATTGCCTTGCCTCATGTCTGACTGGACTGAATGGTCAGCACCTGATGCCACAGGAACCAGATTCAGATTTAGAATGATGACCAGACCTGCCCTGAATGGTGGCAAAGAATGTGAAGACCTTATACAACTTACCAAAGGTTTGTTAAAAGGATTTTGTACTTCCAAAAAATAAGAATGACAACAAAGTTCTGAACTTTGAATTTTGCTACGCCTGACGTGCTTTTCGTCAATTCAAGACTCATCAGAGGCGCTCTACCAAAAAATATTGAAAATGCCAAACACTATATGATTATGAAGAGCATAGAACAATAAAACCAAAAATACCAAACTGGGGAACCAAAATAAGTTAATTCATTCAAATCATTGTTTCTTCAAAAGTGTATTTGTAGGGATGTATGAGGTTTGATTTGTAAGATGATAAGATATATATTAATATAACCTATTTTGGAACAACAGCAAATAGAAAATCAAAAACTAGAAAATCTCATTATATTACTCATTTAAACATTGAAATTTCAGTACCACTGCCCTGTCTCATGTCTGACTGGACTGAATGGTCAGCACCTGATGCCACAGGAACCAGATTCAGATTTAGAATGATGACCAGACCTGCTCTCAATGGTGGAAAAGAATGTGAAGATCTTATACAACTCACTAAAGGTGTGTTAAACATATTCTCTAGAAGTAATGTTAAAATGAGTTTTAAGTTTACACGGTGTTATCTTATTTTTTCCCTAATAAATTATATTTCCTTGTATATAGGTGCCAACATGTACATACCTAACAATTTTATCCCCACTTGTAAGAGAGGGGGCTATATTATCAATTTGTCTGTCTGTCCATCCGGTACAAACTTTCCTAACATATTTCTCTGTTTCTTTCAAAAGTTGGTTTCAAATTTGGTCCACAGCTTAAGCATGATGAGTTGTACCATGCCTCCCCTTTCCAGGTCAGTCAGTCATCTACTTTCTGATCTACAAATGGTTGAGTTGTGGTATGCTTAGCATTCCTTGTTTCAACTCCCACTAGCCTTATGATGTTCTTTGATGAAGGAAGTGCACAATATGGAGATATGCATAAAGATATTTTGTTTGTGTTCTGATATCATTTAGAGATGATCAGAAATATGTTTTACCTAGTGTAAAGTCCTATGGCTGAACACAGATTTGACTGTATAGATATTTTCTAAACCATGGAAGCAAATCTTATGAAAGTACCAGAATTGTTTGTTTTATAAACCATTTGATAACTTGATATTATCAGATCCATGTTCATATTTACAGTACCACTGCCATGTATTGTGACTGATTGGTCCAACTGGTCAGCACCTGATGCCACAGGAACCAGATTCAGAGTTAGATACATGACCAGACCTGCTCTCAATGGTGGCAAAGAATGCCCTGATCTGATACAACTTACCAAAGGTATGGTTGATTTATAACATAACAATAGCTGTTCAAGATTTAAACATATTCAAGTAAAGATTGAAAGTTGTTATTGGTTAAAACTGTGAAATAAAAGATTTCATTTCTTTTCAGTACCCCTACCTTGCCTCATGTCTGACTGGACTGAATGGTCAGCACCTGATGCCACAGGAACCAGATTCAGAGTTAGATATATGACTAGACCTGCTCTCAATGGTGGCAAAGAATGTGAAGACCTCATACAACTCACTAAAGGTATTTTGATGATTTTCTAGTTGTATTGATTACCTTAACGAAAAATACCATTCTCTGATTTGTCTGAATTTAAACCTGTTCTGTACACATTGACTTTAAGGTAAAAAATCAATGAAATGTTAATTTTATTCTTTGCTCTTTATCCTTGAGGTGTTACGATGGAAACTAAATCATTTTAAAGGTTACAGTGAAGAAAATATACAAATTAATATGTTTTGTAAGAGAAACAGTTCCTTGAACCAAATTCGTGTTAAAGAAAGAATTTCTAAAATATCAAAGAATATTTATTTTTTTTACTTAAGGCAATCCTTGTTATTGTAGTTGATAGACACTTGTTTTCAGAGGAATAACATGCTTATTACCTAACATGCAGATGACCATCTTAATTTACGCACAATTCTTGATTATTTGCTTTTGCTATATAATGCATAAAATAAAGTTTAGAAATTATTCTGAACAGAGAGTATGATCCACATATAATCAACCATTCAACTTGATATCCCACCATATTTGTCAGGATACTTTATTTTGTTTGTTTATGTACCGATGTTCTCTACTCATCTACTTCTTTGTTGCAAGTACTTCATACATTTTGTACACTTTTATAGTACCCTTGCCTTGTCTCATGTCTGACTGGACTGAATGGTCAGCACCTGATGCCACAGGAACCAGATTCAGAGTTAGATACATGACAAGACCTGCTCTTAATAATGGCAAAGAATGTGAAGACCTCATACAACTTGGCAAAGGTGGGTTAATGATGGCAATTTCCAAAAATAAACAAACTTGTTCTTTTTATACCCCTGCAAACAAAGTTTGGGGGTATATAGGAAACACCTTGTCTGTCTGTCTGTCCACATAACTCGTAAGCACTTCTCCTAAACTGCTTTACAGATTTTGATGAAACTTTACATGAAGGAAGTACATCATATGCAGATATGCATGATGAATTTTCATTGCGCACCGACATCATTCAGGGGAGATAATTTGACAAGGTTTTTTTGGCTATGCAAATTCCAAAGATGAATTTTAAATACATTATTCAATGGGAGACACAGTAAGCACAATTCCTCCAAAACCGCTTGAATGATTTTGATGAAACTTTACATGAGTACAGTACATCATATGTAGATGTGCATGAAGAATTTTCATTGCTCTCTGATATCATTTGGGGAGATAATTGGATTTAGACTTCTTTAATACAGCATTCAATGGGAGACCTCACAAGTGCAACTCCTCCTAAAGTGCATGACAGATTATGATGAACCTTTACATGAAGGAAGTACATCATATGTAGATGTGCATGAAGAATTTTCATAGCTCTCAGATATCATTTAGGGAAGATAATTGGATGAGGGATATATTTGCAGTACAAAGTCCCAATATGAAGTGGGGGTATCCTTTTGTGAGCTCTCTCACAGTATTACTTGTTTGTTCTATATTTGATCAATCTGTTGTTCCTATTTCTTTAGGTCTGCAAATTGTTATAACATCTTTAAATTCTTCAGCTTGTAACATGAAACACTAAACTGCTATGATTAAAACTACATTTGTACATAGTAATTATTTTGATGTTCTTTTTCAGTACCACTTCCATGTATTGTGTCTGACTGGACCACATGGTCAGCACCAGATGCCACAGGAACCAGATTCAGATTTAGAATGATGACCAGACCTGCTCTTAATGGTGGCAAAGAATGCCCAGATCTTCTTCAACTCACTAAAGGTATGCATACATTACATCAGCTATTTGCAGGGCTCAAGCTACTTAAGAAAAATAGGGAGAAGTGACTTCTCTTTCAGATTGGTATCAGGGAGAAGTGGGGAGGGACAGGGAGAAGTGAAGTTATAGCAGGGAGAAGTAGAAATTAAATTTTATAAATACACCGGGTGTATGTATTTATGATATAATACTATAATAGTATATGTAGCATTTTGTTATACACTATATATTCTCTAGTTCATTTTAAGAAAACTTGTGGTTTTATCATTTGTAAGTTACTGATATTTTCTTATGATATTTCTGCATGCTGATGACCAAGAACCATTATCTTGCAATAGCACAGAGAGTCCCGAGGTTTATATTCAATATTTGTCTTGTTTTCTGACAGGTTTCTATTTAAGGTGTTTAAACAAAATGAATTGTTTACTTATGAGGGACCCTAATTGGTATTTGTACTCATAATGTATTAATTATCATGAAGACCTACTTTGCCCTTCTAAGATGCATAGCATAGTCCTCTGACATCATCTTGTACTAAAAAATGTTCATAGAGGAGATAAGATATAAACAATTTCATCTTTTCAGAATTTTTCTGATTGGTTTATGGATGAATCATCTAAATAACGAAGTATGGTTTTAAAAGAAAAGTTTCAAAAATAAACATTTTTCGTTGGAATGCAAAATTAAGCAAACATAATATAAACTTGTTTTAGATTTCAACAATAAATTTGATAAAAAATGTGGGTAAAATGGTTGTATGTCGTAAATTTACAATAAAATATTTTTTTAAAGGGAGATAATTTTTAACTTTACTCATTCATTCACAAATTGACAAAAATATCGATCTCATTTCATTTTTTCTTTGTCTTTAAATATTGTTAAATAAACAGTCTTTTCCAAAATTAAAATAGTCATAGTCTAAACTGATAGAATAGTACAATATCTAATAATTTCCACAGGGATTTTCAATGGGATTAAGTAGTTAACAGAAAATTGATTGCCGACGGCAAAACCCTTTGAAGTTCCGATTTTCACACCTTGTACTGGCACAGCTTGGGGGCTAATTTTGACAAGTTTATGACCTATTTTGTTAATTATCCAAGCTAATCCCTTAAATAAACATTAAGGTAATCAAGGAATCTGTGGAAGTGGCAATTTTAACATAGGAAATAGGAAAAATATAGAGGATTGCTCGGGCGACTTATGCGAGATCGTAGGGCGACTTGACTTCGCTTTTGATGGAGAGTCAGGGCGAAGTCGGCGGCCCTAGGGCGACTTCTTCGCCCACTTCGCCCGGTAGCGTGAGCCCTGTATTTGTGCAGGAGTACACAATTTTTTTCACCTTTCACCAACATGAATAGGGTATACAGGAATCATCTCATCTGGTTTTCCTTTATCCATCTGTCTGTCCACATGTACACGCAGCTTCTCCTAAACTATTTGGTTGAATTTGATGAACCTTTTGAAGGGTGTGGTGATTTCAAATTTACACTAAATTAAAAAGCTATTGGTTGATTAAAGTTAGGAAAACATGAAAGGGTCTCTTTCTAGAAAAAAAGTTTAGTGATTATCATTTTGGATTTGACTCCAATTGATCATGAAATCATTCACATTTGTTCTGCATATCAATCAAGTAATCTAATGTTTAGAATGAATTTTAAAATACAAAATATTTAAGTAGGTATGAAAACATTAAATTTAGTTATGCTGTATTTGCACATTGTGAAAAAAAACTTTGTATCATCAATGTTCTTATCATGATCAATTTATTCTTACAGTACCACTGCCATGTATCATGAGTGAATGGACCAAATGGACATCACCTGATGCCACAGGAACTATTTATAGATACAGATATGTCCTAAGACCTGCTCTCAACAAGGGCAAAGAATGTGAAGATCTGCTACAACTCAAGAAAGGTACTCATTGACTTGTATTTACACTTCAAAAGATTCTTAACAAAAGTGGCTACATTGAATGGTAGTTAAAATGTATATCATTTTGAAAAAGATATTGAATACTTGCTCCATGGGTAGATTTCTCATGCTTTTTATTTCACATTTTTTTCCAGTACCACTGCCCTGTCTCATGTCTGACTGGACTGAATGGTCAGCACCTGATGCCACAGGAACCAGATTCAGATTTAGAATGATGTTGAGACCAGCACTTAATGGTGGCAAAGAATGTGAAGACCTTCTACAACTTACCAAAGGTACATATCATGTGTAATTGAGAACAAAAAGAATATTTTTGCAGTTTTGACTTTGCTAATTGGGACATGCAGGTTAATCCCATACAAAACCCCAGTTTTTCTGTCTGTTTCTAATCATGTTGACTACAACAAAGCCCAACATTAAATTTATTATAAGTTTTTTATACCCAACAGACAGTGTGTTTCCCTTTTCATTTAATGGATTTATTGAACACAGAAACTGGCAAGATTCATTGTATTTAAAGAAAACATTTCTAAAAGACATGTGGTTTTAGGCTAAGTAAAATCATTAGGTTAGAAGGAACCTTTTTATTTACCTGAAATTTAAAAAAAAATGCCTTATATTGAAATGAAGTAAGTTGTCCACCAAGATTTAAACCATATTCACAAACTTTGTCATTGTCTATCTCTTGTGTACCCTGTTAAGCTGAATTTTCAGAGAGCTTAAGTAACTATGCTTATGTTTGACATTCAAACCCAGTGAACCCTAAGAAAAATTGCTCACTTGGGGCAGAACGAGAACAACCAGGGTAATGTAAAATGTAACCTAGGTTGTTCCGAATGTTAAGAATGTCATTGACCCATACAAAACAGAGGTCACCTGCATTCAGTTTTATATTTTGACCCTGGAAAAATAATCTACCCAGAATGCCTGAGGATGGAATGTAGAACACGCCCAATGTTGATCACTCATCTTCAAGTAGTTCATTGATAAAGATGTAAACTAAAGAAATATACAAAAATAGGGGTGTAACATTAAATCTTGGTAAGGGAAAAATTCCAATACATGTAGTAATTTTAAATATCTTGAAAGAATTTTCATTTTGACAAAATACATAGGCTGTAGATAACTTTCGTTTCCTCTGCAAATAAATTAACATTTTTCTTGATTATTATTTATTGCCTACAAATGTAACCCACTGACATATTTCAGTACCACTGCCATGTCTCATGTCTGACTGGACCGAATGGTCAGCACCTGATGCCACAGGAACCAGATTCAGATTTAGAATGATGACCAGACCTGCTCTCAATGGTGGCAAAGAATGTGAAGATCTGCTACAACTTACCAAAGGTGGGTTTTACTACTGCATTGTATAATCTTTGTTTATTATCTGAACTCCAAGCTGCTGAACATCTCCTAAATAGGGAAACATGTGTCCGTGTTATATCACCAGAAAGCTTATTTACACTGTCTGTTGGCATGTCTTGAAGTAAAAACTCCTCAACCACTTGTTTCATTTCAATTTATCTTTGTTTGGACCTCTTTGATACCTTTCAAGATTGATAATTAACTAGATTTTAAATATTTTACCATATACACCTTGTATCATAGGCGAATTTTATCTTAAACTGCTCCATTGACGTTGATGAAACTTAAGTTTCAGAAAGTTTTCAAAAAATAAAAGTTTGCATGAAGGAAATTCATTTAGTTTTCCAATATTGAGTCCAATATGAACAGATCAAGGTTTGCTTTCAGATTTTATTTCACTTTTAAATCACCAACTTTGCGGTATGAAAGTTTTTGTAATGTTTTTATTTCATTTTAATTCCAGTACCACTGCCATGTATCATGAGTGAATGGACCAAATGGACATCACCTGATGCCACAGGAACTATTTATAGATACAGATATGTTTTAAGACCTGCTCTCAACAAGGGCAAAGAATGTGAAGATCTTCTACAACTCAAGAAAGGTGAATTTTGGCATTAGTGCCCACTTCTCTGTCAGTTTATTGATTTATCAGGTTTTTTTTACATTCTCACTTTAAAATGTAAAACTTCAGAAAACCATTCAGTTAACTTAGTGTTTAAGATTGTGTTGAAGTTTTATTAAGTTAGAAGTTATTAATCAGACTATGGCACAGGGGAGGTAGTAATATAAAATTATAGCAGCTCACTGCGTGCAGTATTACTTTTTCTGGCACTACTCAGTGTGCAATATCACAAAATATGTAACGTCAAGAAATACACTAGGTAATGGATAAAAAATAAACAAAATGTAATAATTGATGTTAAATAATTATAATACAATGGTAATAATGAGACATAAATTCTACACTTATATAAATTTTTTTTTGTAATGTGCTTGATATATTTCAAAATTAATTTTATTTCAGATCGTTGGTAACACTCTTTTGTTATATTTTCTAGTACCACTGCCCTGTCTCATGTCTGACTGGACTGAATGGTCAGCACCTGATGCCACAGGAACCAGATTCAGATTTAGAATGATGACCAGACCTGCTCTCAATGGTGGCAAAGAATGTGAAGATCTCCTTCAACTCACCAAAGGTGAATGTAGTTAAACATTCAACAGATTATTCTTTTATTCTTCTGTATTTTTGTTCCCCACCACAACACAGAGAGGGGACATAGAAATGCTGATCTCAATTCGTGATTGTGTCCGTCTGTCACACTTTTTTTCCAGAACAGTTTTCAACAGATCTGTTGCTCATCTACCTCTTGTTTAACAAGCCAACTTAGATTTTTTCCCACCCACTCAATAGGCTGGGGACCTAGAATCTGTTCTTGTAATTATAGCGAGCACAGCTCGGAAGTGGGCACTTTGTGCCCGCTCGAGCGGAGAGCTCTACGGTATTTGTTCCCGCGAGAAATTTGCCTAATGCTGATATTGATTTTTCATGGTCCGGAAAGGCTCTCAAATTTTACAGGAATGGAGTGAATTTGAAAATAATTACCCATTTTGCTAGTCGCATTCCAAAAATTATCTATGTAATAATGTATAAAGAGAAAAATATTCTGATGACGATGAGTTGCTACATTTTTTTGTAGTAACCAAATTTAACCGATTTTTTCTTGCTTTTTTATTTAACGTCCAATCGCCCCAAGCATCTCGTCCCTAATTGAACGTTCTAGAAAATGAACCAAAACAAAAATAACTACGATGATTTCAAATCTTATTTGACTGCATCGATTTGAAATAAAATCTTT
Organism: Arcuatula senhousia; assembly: GCA_963971305.1. Classification (NCBI taxonomy): domain Eukaryota; kingdom Metazoa; phylum Mollusca; class Bivalvia; order Mytilida; family Mytilidae; genus Arcuatula; species Arcuatula senhousia. The sequence continues at coordinate 58,034,287 of OZ020304.1, forward strand.
TTTATTCGTTCATTAAACAATGTTAACAATGGCACTAAACATGTTAACATTGCATTTATTTTACAGAATTATGCTGTGCTCGCATTTAGGTAATGCCTATTTCATATTACCAACAATGCCTGATTTTTGCCATTTTGAAATATGATAGTTGCATAATACTTGTGTAAAATTGTATATAGTTTGTATTGAAATTAAATGACTATTGGACTACTTGTATTAATTTTAATTTTTTTGTCCACCAACTTCAATGATTCATTGATGCTTATTGATGTTTAATTTTTAATTCCAGTACCACTGCCATGTATTATGAGTGAATGGACCAAATGGACATCACCTGATGCCACAGGAACTATTTATAGATACAGATATGTCCTAAGACCTGCTCTAAATAATGGCAAAGAATGTGAAGATCTTCTACAACTCAAAAAAGGTTTGTTGTGCCACTTTTGCCTAGTTTGAATATTTTTCAATGTTAACCATATTTGATCATAATTAATATAAAATGTAATAGGAGAATCTGATATTTGCAAGCTTTTTCTCGCTCACATGATGTCTCAGTGTCCATTACCTTTTCTTAAAAGATCTCTGAAACCACTGATGGGATAGCAATCAAACTTACTACATTTGGTCTGTAGGGTGAATACTACTATATGTGTGAAATGTATGACTATGACCTCCCTATTATAAGTCAAATGACTAAAAGAGAAAAAAAGCAAGAACAAGCATCTGTTTTGGGCTTCTAGCTTTTAAGTTTAAGGGATAAAGATAATCTGAAGCAACCACTCTTTAACAACATCAAAAGCTTTTAAAAGCTTCTCATTTAGCTGAAGGTGAACAAAAGCTCTGTAAATTTGGCATATTTTTCAATTATTAATTTTTCAGTACCACTGCCCTGTCTCATGTCTGACTGGACTGAATGGTCAGCACCTGATGCCACAGGAACCAGATTTAGATTTAGAATGATGACCAGACCTGCCCTCAATGGTGGAAAAGAATGTGAAGATCTCTTACAACTTACCAAAGGTACTACATTTTGTGGTTGAATTTAAGTTTGGATTAGCAGTAAGCTTAATCAGTATTTTAAATAAAGCATATGTTGTTTTAGTATAGGATACAGTCAAAGCTAGTAATAATTGCCTTTCTTTGAACTCCTTTGTGTATGGAGGAGAGATTCATATTAGCATCAAGCTTGTTTTCCAATCCAGGATATATTAGAATTTGCTAAAAATATGTGACTGTTGTTATTAAGATGTAAAAAGATTTCTTAGTAAGTCCAGTTCTTTTCATGTTGAATTCATTGATTTTGTATAAATCTGTCATCAAATTGATGTTTTTATTATCAAACAGTACCACTGCCATGTATTATGAGTGAATGGACCAAATGGACATCACCAGATGCCACAGGAACTACTTACAGATACAGATATGTCTTAAGACCTGCTCTCAACAAGGGCAAAGAATGTGAAGATCTTCTTCAACTCAAGAAAGGTATACAGAAAAAAAGTTGTGTTATTTAGATTTTAAGAATTAAAGCTTCTGTTTACTGTATTCTTGATTTCTAACATACTAGTTTTATATACAGTAATAATGCTCTTGGTGTATGGCAATGTTTGTTTTTATAAATAAAGTCAAGAATACATCACATCTACTGGCTTAATTAATCCGGAACATTAAAATTTTCCCTCAGCATTGAAAACTTCTAAGAATGTTTTGAATTTTTTATATTTTAAGCTATATTGTGCACAAATAAGCTTCTGTCAATTGTGATGACATTTTCATTGTAAATGTTCTATTTTAACATAGTGTATTATCTCTCAACATTTCCTGTATTATTTTAAATCTTTTTTCAGTACCCTTGCCCTGTCTCATGTCTGACTGGACTCAGTGGTCAGCACCTGATGCCACAGGAACCAGATTCAGATTTAGAATGATGACCAGACCTGCTCTCAATGGTGGCAAAGAATGTGAAGATCTCTTACAACTCACCAAAGGTAAGCTTTGAAAAGTTGTATTTGCAGAAGTTGTTTATTTAAAAGAGAAAGCTCAATTTTAGCAGGGCTGCCAACATATCACAGTCTCTTGATATTCAACATGTAGCTTTCTTCTAAATTAATTATATGGGTTAAAGCAATTTAATGCCAATACTTATCTACTTCCTCTTTACCAGATATTTTTAGACACAGACAACTTATGTCTTCCATGGAAGACCTCCATTCTAGTGAATTGGAATGACAGCAAAATTGCTGTGGATTCATTTATTTTCGTGGGTATCAATTTTCATGATTTGACAAAGAAGGATCAGTTGTGGATTCTTAAATTTGTGGTTCTGAAATCTGCAGCATATGGATCAAGGCCACCCACAAAAACCACAAAAATTTATACCCTACCAATAATGATGAAACCACAGTAGTTATGGTTAGATTACACAGGTTAACTGTATAAGTTTAAAAATGCTCAAATGTAGTTTTTACTTCATTATACCCTGCCACACGAAGTGGCGAGGAATTATGTTATACCCTCAGTTTCTATTTTTGTCTGTCCGTCAGTCCCTCCCCCGAAAGTCTCCGGATGATAACTTGAAAATGTGTCAAGGGATTTGAATGATATTTTGCACAGCTGTTGAGTACAATAAAATACAGGTCAACTTCAATTTTCAGGATGATCTGAAAAAAACATTATTGAAGATTTGTCACTTTGTAATTTTTCAAATTTTGAAAAAAAATGAAATTTTCTGGTCTAAGAAAGATAACTCATTTTTTGTCCCCCGCTGCAAAGTGTCGGAGGGACCTAGTAATGGTCTCCGTCTGTCCGTTAGTCCGTCCGTCCATCATATCCTCTGTCTGCCCATCCATCACGTTTTTTTGTGGGTGCAACTCCTCGGACACTAATGAACGGATGTTGCTGAAACTTTACACACTTATAGAGTACTATTAGTAGGTGATCATCCCATATTTGAAATTTTCAAAATGGCCAACATTTCCATGGAAACGGGGAATAAATGTTAGAAAGGTCAAAATATAGGACATTCAATATCTCGGTTACCTAGGTGCACAGGGTTCTGAAATTTTATAGGCTGATAGAGCAAAAGGTACTCTATGATAATACGAAAAAAAAATTTGATGCGATATTTTCGAGTTATTTACGAATTTGTGATTTTTCAGTCCTAAAAATGGGACTTTGTCAAACATTTTTGTGGGTGCAACTCCTCAGATACTACTGAATGGATGTTGCTGAAACTTTACACACTGATAGGGTACTATTAGAAGGTGATCATCCCATATTTGAAATTTTCAAAATGGCCGCCGTTGCCATGAAAATGGGGAAGAAAGGTAAAAATATAGGACATTCAATATCTCGGTTACCTAGGTGCACAGGGTTGTGAAATTTTGTAGGCTGATAGAGCAAACGGTACTCTATAATAATACGGGGAAAAAAAATTGAAACAATATTTACGGTTTTCGAGTTTTTTACAAATTTGTGATTTTTCAGTCCGAAAAATGGGACTTTGTCAAAAAAAAATTTATGTTCACTGGTTTCCTTCCTGGTTTTGACTGAATGATTTCGTCTCCGAAACAACCAATTTCTATCGTTTCTCAGAGAATATATCGATCGAATTTACCTACCACACAACTTTCATGCGGCGGCGGGGGACAAATGGCTACGCATAGCAATCTTGTTTCTGTCTTTATATAGATGTGTAGTATATACAGTATAGTATACAAATATATTTAACTATTGATGAACATGATGGCGGGGTATGATTTAATGTCCCATTATATGCCCTATTTTTTTTTCTTTAAAGTACCACTGCCATGTTTGATGTCTGACTGGACTGAATGGTCAGCACCTGACGCCACAGGAACCAGATTTAGATTTAGAATGATGACTAGACCTGCTCTCAATGGTGGCAAAGAATGTGAAGATCTCTTACAGCTTACCAAAGGTGAGCTCTAACAGTTTAACTTGCAGAAGTGTAAATTGACTGATTTGTTTATTAAAAAGAGGATACTCAATTTTAGCAGGGCTGTAAGGTGTGTTCCTTAACATCTTTCTGTAGCCCTAGCTTATCATTTTGTGAAAAATATGAATGATTATCATTGATGACTGCACTCAATCTTGTGGTTGTGGATAATACACACATAGCATGGTATTTCATTGAAAAAAAATATATTCAATAAAGGGATTCACTTTTATTGGTTTGGTTGAAAAAAGCTAGATAGAATGGAATTATTAAATTTTGATGTGGAAAACCAGATTTTACACTAAAAGCTTATTATTCCAGTACCATTGCCATGCATTATGAGTGAATGGACCAAATGGACATCACCTGATGCCACAGGAACTAGCTATAGATACAGATATGTCCTAAGACCTGCTCTCAACAAGGGCAAAGAATGTGAAGATCTTCTTCAACTCAAAAAAGGTATTTTAATAAATGAATAGGAATGGGTTGTTTTAATTTTGTTGCTCATGGTTTATAGTTCTTTTATATAGTATTGATTTTTCTCATGTTTTTATGCCCCATCTATGAAAGTAGAGGGGCATATAGTGTTCAGGTCCGTCCATTCGTCAATCTGTCCGTCCGTCTGTTTGTACGTCCGTCCGTTCGTCTGTCCGTCTGTCCGTCCCAAATCCCCATATTTCCAAATTCCCACTTACTTACAAATGCACCATCAATCATATTTGTATGGTAGGTGCATCTAGTGATGCTAAGCACAATGCATGCTTCAGAAGCTGGATGTGACCTATATTTTCCAAATGAATGACCATATACAGAAGAATGGTTAAAGTCTATTCCCACTGACTTACTGACAAGTGCCACATCGACCATATTGGTATGGTATGTGCACCTAGTGATGCTAAGCACAATGCATGCTTGGGATGCTGGCTGTGACCTATATTTTCCACATGAATGACCACTTATAGAAAAATGGTTAAAGTCCATTCCTTCTTACTGACAAGTGCCATAGCAACCAAATTGGTATGGTATGTGCACCTAGTGATGCTAAGCACAATGCATGCTTTGGATGCTGGCTGTGACCTATATTTTCCACATGAATGACCACTTATAGAAAAATGGTTAAAGTCCATTCCTTCTTACTGACAAGTGCCATAGCAACCAAATTGGTATGGTAGGTGCACCTAGTGATGTTTAGCACAATGCATGCTTTGGATGCTGGATGTGACCTATATTTTCCACATGGATGGCCTCTTAAAGAAGAATGGTTAAAGTCCATTCCTATTTACTGACATGTGCCACATCAACTATATTGGTATGGTAGGTGCACCTAGTGATGCTAAGCACAATGCATGCTTTGAATGCTGGCATTGACCTAAATTTTCCCCATGAATGACCAATTATAGAGGAATGGTTAAGTTAAATTTCCATTCCTTCTGACTGACTGACAAGTGCCTTAGCAACCATGTTGATGCTTTAGTGATTGTGGGAAAAAAAAAGGTTGTGAGATGGGACATCATGTCTTTTGGACATATTCTTGTTTTCAACTAATTTAAAATATCATCTAGAACTTACTCATATGTTTAAATTGTTCCAAGGCTTTCAATTCTTTTGTAAGGATAGTAAGTCCTGATATTACTCTTAAATTAATCACTTCTTATTTATACCTATTAAACTTTTTTTTTCACAAATTGCATATATAATCTATATTATATTACAGTACCATTACCTTGCCTCATGTCTGACTGGACTGAATGGTCAGCACCTGATGCCACAGGAACCAGATTCAGATTCAGAATGATGTTGAGACCTGCTCTCAATGGTGGCAAAGAATGTGAAGATCTCTTACAACTCACCAAAGGTAACAATTTGGATTGTTGAAAAGTCTAATATTGTGGGTTAATTTTTATGGGGATGCATTCTCTTTCCCTAACAAGGCATTTAGTTGGATCCTTTTGATTTGCAAATGTGAAATTAATGATATGTTGAATTCTTATTTTCATGGTTGACTGTCTTCCTCAAAACCATGAAAACTGGTAGCCTATGAATAATAAGAAAACCACACTATTAAGTGTACAAAATCTTTAAAGACCTTGTTACATGTATTTAAACAATTGTCTTTCTGTTTCAGTACCACTGCCCTGTCTTATGTCTGACTGGACTGAATGGTCAGCACCTGATGCCACAGGAACTAGATTCAGGTTTAGATACATGACAAGACCTGCTCTCAATGGTGGCAAAGAATGTGAAGACCTCATACAACTTACTAAAGGTATTGATTGATTGTTGTGTATGTCACATCAATATGAAACACAGATGTAATAGAGACAAAAGTTAATCAAATGTTCATGAGGAAAAAATTTTGTTTTATTTTACCAATTTTGTGTACATAAATTTTCTGTTTACTACAAATTGTGGAAGTCGATCACAATACTTTTGATGTGCAAATGTTAGATTTTTTAGTGCAACTGGAAGATAATTGATTCTTGCATTTATTTATACAAACACTTCTGCTGTATGTCATCTAGTCATTTTACAATTGCAAATTTCGCAATCTGTATCCAAACAGGGGTATTTATTTGCGCTTTTATTATACTTTTATTGGGGAATAACTGTGAAATATCTAGACTAAAATTAAGCAGTCTATAGTTTTAGTAATTCCTTGAACCTTGCTATAAATAAAGCAAAAATTAAAACCTCCTGAAATTTCCCCCCTATATAGTACAAAACACTGTAATAGGTAAGAAAAAACCTTATCTAAAATAGTGTCAGTAATAAAATTGCTTGTTTTACAGTACCACTACCATGTATTGTATCTGAGTGGACCGCATGGTCAGCACCTGATGCCACAGGAACAAGATTTAGAGTTAGATACATGCTAAGACCTGCTCTCAATAAGGGCAAAGAATGTCCAGAACTCATTGAACTTAGCAAAGGTATGGAAAGCTGGATGCTATCAGTGTTAAGCATATTTTTATACCCCCGCTTCGAAGAAGAGGGGGGTATACTGTTTTACCCTTGTCCGTCCGTCCGTCCGTCCGTCCGTCCGTAACAAAACTTCCGTCACAGTTTTCTAAGCAACTACATGAAATAGAGTTCTGATATTTTGTATACAGCTTTATCATATAGTCCCATATGGTGTATACTGATTTTATGTTCCTATGTAGTCTACTTCCTGTTTACCGAATACTTAGGTTTTAACACATAATAGACATAAATGCAAAATTTTCGTCACAGTTTCCCAAGCAACTACATGAGATAGAGGTCTGATATATTGTATACAGCTTTATCTTATAGTCCCATATGGTGTATACCGATTTTATGTTCCTACTAGTCTACTTCCTGTTTACCGAATACTTAGGTTTTAACACATAATAGACATAAATGCAAAATTTTTGTCACAGTTTCCCAAGCAACTACATGAGATAGAGGTCTGATATTTTGTATACAGCTTTATCTTATAGTCCCATATGGTGTATACCAATTTTATGTTCTTACGTAGTCTACTTCCTGTTTACCGAATACTTAGGTTTTAACACATAATAGACATAAATGCAAAATTTCCGTCACAGTTTCCCAAGCAACTATATGAGATAGAGGTCTGATATTTTGTATACAGCTTTATCCTAAAGTACCATATGGTGTATATGTTCTTACGTAGTCTACTTCCTGTTTACCGAATACTTAGGTTTTAACACATAATAGACATAAATGCAAAATTTCCGTCACAGTTTCCCAAGCAACTATATGAGATAGAGGTCTGATATTTTGTATACAGCTTTATCCTAAAGTACCATATGGTGTATACTGATTTTATGCTCCTAGGTTGTCTACTTCCTGTTTACCGAATACTTAGGTTTTAACACATAATAGACATAAATGCAAAATTTCCGTCACAGTTTCCCAAGCAACTACATGAGATAAAGTTCTGATATTTTGTATACAACTTTATCCTATAATCCCATATGGTGTATAATGATTTTATGTTCCTAGGTCAACTACTTCCTGTTTACCGAGTATTTAAACTTGTATGCATGGCTTAGTTTGGGGAGCGGGGGTATCACTAGTGAGCATTAGCTCACAGAATTACTTGTTTATCTTTTGTTGCAAAGAATGAAAGTTGAAATGTTAATCTTTTTATGCAGAGTTCTGATTCATTACATCATCAGTTCAAAAGGAAAGTGCATTTTATCTTTATATAGGAGGAAGCTTATTTTGACACACATGATTTTAAATTGCTTACCAAGCAAAAAAAAAACAAATCATAGAGTTTTGTGCCTCCTGCCATCCAAAAATATTGGAATCTTGGATAAAAGTAAAAAACAACAGTACAACATGATATGATCTTTTTTTTATTTTCACATCAAATTTGGGGCTAAATATTGATCTTGAAGCCCATTCCTCTTTGTGTAAAGTTGACCAGAAGTGTTTTACAAAGATACATGTTCATTTGCTTGTTTCTGAAGAGCCTCAACAAACCCAAAATCAATAGATTGTTGATAGTAATTGTTATGCACAAAGTCCTTGGATATTGGTTTGTTTGATTCTATAACTTCATTAAAAATCATAGAATAAATTTTAGCACAAAAATTAACGTACTCCAACTTTAATAATTTGTAGTACCATTGCCTTGCATTGTTTCTGACTGGACTGCATGGTCAGCACCTGATGCCACAGGAACCAGATTCAGATTTAGAATGATGACCAGACCTGCCCTAAATGGTGGCAGAGAATGCCCAGATCTCATCCAATTAACTAAAGGTATGGACACTTTATTGTCCCTGGCCGCAACGCGTAGCGGGGCCATAGAAATGCTGGGTGTCCATCTTTCCATCCGTCCGTCACACTTTTTGTAAGTGCTCTTTAAGCTACAAATTTTGTCGCATTTTCATGAAATTTATACCAAATGTTTAAATCACTAATACCTTGGTCAAGTTTGAAAATCAGCATTCTAAATAATATTTGTAGGAGTTATGGGACTTTGACCATAAAAAAGACTGTTTTTGTGGGCAAAACAGACCTTGTAAGCGCTCTCATCCCTACAGATGTTGATGGATGTTCATGAAATTTATACCAAATGTTTATATTACTAATGCTTTGGTTAAGTTTGAAAATCATCATTTTTCGATAATTTTTGTAGGAGTTATGAGACTTTGATAAAAAAAAACGACTCTGTTTTTTTTTGCAAAACAGACCTTGTAAGCACTCTCATCCCAACAAATGTTGACAGATTTTCATGAAATATTAACCAAATGTCTTAACCACTAATTCATTGGTCAACTTCGAAAATCATCATTTTTGATAGTTTTTGTAGGAGTTATCATTATGGGACTTTGACCATAAAAAAGACTCAGTTTTTTCTTTTGCAAAACAGACCTTGTAAGCGCTCTCATCCTTACAGATGTTGATGGATTTTCATGAAAATTATACTCAAAATGTTTATATCACTAATACCTTTGTCAAGTTTGAAAATCATCATTCTTCGATCATTTTTGTAGGAGTTATGGGACTTTGACCATAAAAAGACTGGTTTTTTTTGCAAAACAAACCTTGCTTTGTAAGTGATTTCTCAGCTACTATTAATGCAAGACTTTTGATATTTTTATGCAGCTTTAGGTAAGGGTTTCATATAGTTGGATGCATTTCCAGCTCTGTCGCTTACCGACTTCCTGTTTAGCGAGCAGACTTGGAATTTTTGCCGCTCGGCGTGGGACCAAGGAATTCTGTTCTTGTTTGAATATAAAATTTGTTATCTATCTTTTCTGTAATAATTAAGTTAATGAAAAAAGAATTTTTTTTTCATTTAATATTATTTAATTGGATTTTACTCATATCCACTTTTCAATATTCTCAGTACCATTGCCCTGTCTCATGTCTGACTGGACTGAGTGGTCAGCACCTGATGCCACAGGAACCAGATTCAGAGTCCGATACATGACCAGACCTGCTCTCAATGGTGGCAAAGAATGTGAAGACCTCATACAGCTCACTAAAGGTAAACTAGTCCCAATATTTTATACAGTTTTATGAAGTTTGAAGACAAACCGAATTATCACTAAAGCAGAGAATTTTATGGAGGATATATAACTGTGGTATATCATTTTATCAATCACCAAATTTGCAATTTAGAATTGAATACAATTTAAATGGAAATTCTTCTACAATGATCTAGTTCAACATCTTCCTTGAAACAGTAGCACAACTGCAAATAGCAGTGTTTTTTTTCTCCTTACAAATATGCTAAGATATTAGGTTTTACAAGTTTTCATTCTTGTTACAGTACCCTTGCCATGTATTGTGTCTGACTGGACTGAATGGTCAGCACCTGATGCCACAGGAACCAGATTCAGATTTAGAATGATGACCAGACCTGCTCTTAATGGTGGCAAAGAATGCCCAGATCTCATTCAACTCACTACAGGTCTGACCTCTTATAATGCCTCATCTTAGAAATTAGGGGGTCTGTTCGTCTGTCAGTCCCAAATGTTACCAGACAAAGCATAATGTCTTTTGAACATATTCTTGTTAGCTTTTATATTACCCCCACTTGTAAGAGAAGGGCCTACATGGCAATCACTCTGTCTGTTCGTTCACAATTTTGGTCACCTATTTCTTGTCTTCTAATGAAGGGATCTCAAATCTGATATACAGCTTAAGCATGATGAGTTGCATAATACCTCCCATTCCCAGGTTTAACTTAGCCATCTGCTTTGTGTTTTCTTTGCCAATTTTAGCTATTTTAAGGGTCAAATATTTGCAACAGATTCTGGACAAATGTATGTGAGTAGATTCAATAACAATGATAATAAAATTATGTTGCACATACTTTTCACTTGATTAAATTCCATCACCTGACAACTGATGTTCTTATATTTTTAAACATTACAGTACCCCTCCCATGTATTGTGTCTGACTGGACCACATGGTCAGCACCTGATGCCACAGGAACCAGATTCAGATTTAGAATGATGACCAGACCTGCTCTCAATGGTGGCAAAGAATGCCCAGATCTCATACAACTCACCAAAGGTTTGTATGACTTGTTACGAAATTATTTTATTAATCTAACAGAAAAGTATATTTTCAGGTGGCTTTTACTACCGGTATTTTGAAAAACTCTAAATGTTCTTCACATTCGTCTATAATACATAAAATTCCAATATAGCAACTGTTGTCATAAACTTTTGCAAAAAGTGTAATTATACCCCAACTAGTCAAAAATGGGACTTTATTGCAATTACTTTATCTGTTTGTCCCACCATTACAAAATTTCGAACCAGATTTCTCTGGTTTTGCTGAAGGGATTGATTTCATTGTTTTGAAACCTCTCCTTTCCAGGTTAGTTGGTTATCTTTCTTTTTTAACAATGTGACTTTTTTAAGGTTAAAATTGAAAATTTGATATGTTGTACCATATTCCTTTGTTTCCAAGATCAGTCCTTTATCAACTTTCTGATTTTCAAATGGTTGAGTGAGGTATGCCTAGCATGCCTTGAATCAACCCCTTGTTATTTTTTTCTTCAGTACCACTGCCCTGTGTCATGTCTGACTGGACTGAATGGTCAGCACCTGATGCCACAGGAACCAGATTCAGAGTTAGATACATGACACGACCAGCACTTAATGGTGGCAAAGAGTGTGAAGACCTCATACAACTCACTAAAGGTATAATGTATACAATATATCTTGTTGCATTTGATTTTTATGCCCCGCAATGACATGTCGGGGGGCATTAAGTTTTACTCTTGTCTGTCCATCCGACCATATGTACATCCATCTCAAGCTTTTCTCAGAAACTGCATATGAGAATAAGTTGAAACTTAGTAGGATTGTTCATTATAGCAAACTGTATGTCCTAAGCAACTTTCAGGTCTGCCAGACATCTACTTCCTGTTTGGGATTAAGCCAATATGAAAATCTATGAAAATAAACTTGAAAATTTCTGTCAAGCTTTTCTCAAAAACAGTACATGGGAATGATTTGAAACTTGGTAGGATGGTTCAGTATGACAAACTGTACGTCCTAAGTGACTTTCAGGTCTGTCTGGATCTACTTCCTGTCTGGGGCCTAGGGGGGGCATCTGTGTCCCATGAACACATTTCTTCTTTATTTTTTCTCTACATGTACTGAAAAACATCTTATTTTTTCTGAATAATCCTGTCATGAAATATATGATATACTCTAGGTTATATATCACCCTTACTAAAATCTTCTGTTTACAGTTCCATTGCCCTGTCTCATGTCTGACTGGACTGAATGGTCAGCACCTGATGCCACAGGAACCAGATTTAGAGTTAGATACATGACAAGACCTGCTCTTAATGGTGGCAAAGAATGTGAAGATCTCATTCAGCTCGCTAAAGGTAAATTATCTTCAATAATAGGGAGCAATATGGTGGGCTTTGCAGCCTCTAGTCCCATTTCTAAATCTTGGGGTTATCCTTAGGAAACTGCCTAAGACCCGTTTTAGGTTGCTAAATGTCCCCCCCCCCCCCAAAAAAAAAAAAAAAAAATCTACATTTTTTGAGAAAGTATATCCAGCCAAAAGGGGCCAAAAATAGGGTCACTAAAATGACACATTGCTGTCTGAGGGTTAAATATGGCTTATATTTTTTTGATATAACCGATAGCGGGTGTAAAATTTGGCAGTTTGTAGGTGAAAACCATAAAAAAAGCTTTGGTGGTCTAGCTATTCCCAATAACCTCTGTTTGTGTATTATTTTTAGTTCATATTTAGTTACTATTGATAATTTCAACTTTGTATACAGGTAAAATCACATTGCATACCAATTTTGTAATTATGACATGACACGGGTAAAATGATAAATGGAATTGTTGATTAGTCAAAATAATTTACTTTAAGGTTATTTTGCAGTTTTAATTAAATAATTCTGAACTGATTTATCTATGAGTAAAGTGTTCACAAGAAAACATGTATTCTTTATAGGACATTAATAATTTGATCTAATCTTACTTTAATTACCACAATCATATAGAATACTAATATTTGACAAATGTCCAATCCAATCGTAGATTTTAAAATCCTAAATTTTTAGTGATTTTTGTTTTGGCGATTTCAGTCCGACAGCTAAAATGTGCATCCCGCTATACAGAACTTTTGTTGTTTTTTTAGTACCACTTCCGTGTATTGTGTCTGACTGGACCACATGGTCAGCACCTGATGCCACAGGAACCAGATTCAGAGTTAGATACATGCTAAGACCAGCTCTCAATAAGGGCAAAGAATGTCCAGAACTCATTGAACTTACCAAAGGTACAAAAAATATTATGCCTAAGATAATGTTACCGAGAAATATATTGTATTTTGATTATTGGTGACAAACTTTCAACATCTATATTTGCAAAAGTTAAACCACTCTGCAATTGATGTTAATGTATTGTAAAAAAAAATGTCATGAACACATTTCAACACAACAATCACTACTTCAAAATTATTTGGATTATCTCCTTTTAACCTCTTTTTAGTCCTCAGCCCTTCCAGTTTGTGATTACCTTGTTTTTTTCTGCTCTTCTATGACATTCCTGTTCAGCAATTACTGAAAGTTAATTTTAAATAATGCATTTAGCTTCTAGCTGATACCTTATATTGCCCATCATAATTTTATTTCTCTAAAAATTTAGTACTACATACATATTTATTAAAAATAACTTTTTACCTTTGCATACATATCTTAGAGTCTTTGTTTCGTCTTTAATATTTTTTATTTACATCACAGTACCTCTTCCATGTATTGTGTCTGACTGGACCACATGGTCAGCCCCTGATGCCACAGGAACCAGATTCAGATTTAGAATGATGACCAGACCTGCTCTTAATGGTGGCAAAGAATGTGAAGATCTTCTTCAACTCACTAAAGGTTTGTGTTTACATTTTCAACAGTTTTTAAAACCCTGTTTCGAAGAAGAGGGAGTATGCTGTTTTTTGGATCATAACCAATTATCCACTGTAAGTCTTCTGTCATGGTCAATTTTGATGTTGCATTATATTAGAAAAACGTTTTGTAGATTTCAGCTTTTTCATGACAACTTTATCTCGTGCTGCTTAGCATTGAATGATTAAAAAAAAAGAAAGAGGCCAACCACTTTTGAAATATATTTATTTACAAAAAGCAAAAAGATTTATATTTTAAAGCCTTAGAGCGATTCATTATAATTAGACTGTTTCCCCTAAATTGTAAAGTCACAAAATTGTTAAAATCTAAGAATAATACATTTTCTATGGATTTAGAATATAATGTAAATTTGAGGATTTATTAATTCATGGTTTTTACAAATTAATTGTTGAAATCACTTTCTTATTTGTTGGGAAACAAGCATAGTTTACCTTACCCATAAAAATCTGAAATATAGTACCCAAGAAAAATAAATACTTCCACAATTTCTAGCAGTTAAAACCCATAAGTTCTATGAATATTTAGAAAGTTAAATGGTAAAAGGGTACCTGTTTATGCAACATGAAATGAAAAGTCAGCTTTACTAGATACTGTAAGAATATTAATGATCGTGGGGTACCAATTTTGGTGGTTTTCGCTGGTCAGCCAAGCTAAAAATTAAATTACCCACAAACAGAGAATTAAACCTTTGTTTCAATAGAGAAATTTTTCCAAAAATTCATGAAACCATGAATATACAATTTACTCCCAATCTATAAAAATTGATACCCACTTTAACAGTAATTATGAAAAGTTTAAAGTCATCAAATAGTAATTACAGAACCATGAATATAAACAGAAAACTTTTAACTTCAATACAATGTGCATGTTATTTTGTAAATCAGTATTGTTGGTTAGAATTGTGAAATCCTTTTTAGGGCAGAAGAAACTTTTATTGCAGTTTTCTCAGAAACTACTGATTACAGCTTTTTATAACCAGCCACACGAAGTGGCAAGGTATTATGTTATACCGTCAGGTTTTTTCGGTGTCTGTCAGTTCGTCCGTCCCCCAAGGTTTCCGAATGATAACTTTAAAACGCATCAAAGGATTTGAATGATATTTTGCACAGCTGTCGAGTACAATAAAATACAGGTCAAGTTTAATTTTCAGGATGATCCTAAAAACATTATTGAAGATTTGCCACTTTGTAAATTTTCAAAATTTGAAAATGATGAAATTTTCTGGTCTATGAAAGATAACTCATTTCTTTTCTCTCTCTATATATATTAATAGTATATACAGTATATTATACAAATATATTTAACTATTGTTGAATATCGTGGCAGGGTATCATTTAATGGCTCATTAGATGCCCTATTTTTAATATGAGCATGAGGCTTGATATTGTTTGATTCAATTTAGGTCTGTTGCTTACCTACTTCTTTAAAAAATATTGCAAATTTTGTCTTAATAACAAAATGATCCTATTTACTTTGTTATACATGTATTTGATTTGTTTCTTTCAATAGTACCACTACCCTGTCTCATGTCTGACTGGACTGAATGGTCAGCACCTGATGCCACAGGAACCAGATTCAGATTTAGAATGATGATAAGACCTGCTCTCAATGGTGGCAAAGAATGTGAAGACCTCATACAACTTACCAAAGGTACCATGTTTCAGAATTTTATTATTCAATTGTCCTTTCATGGATTTTCAAAACTTTCTGTGTTCATATTACAAACTATTATTTATCAGTTTTTTTTATGAATTCATGTTAAGGATGCACGTTAGTCTTGTTTTAGGATTTCTGTCATTTTTTCAGATTCCTCTAGTTTTTACCGTCAAAATAGGGTTAAATTTTTTGCCCAGGAACACCCTATTTTCTTGTTATCAATGTCTTTAATATGTTATAAAGAGGTTATAAACAAAATTTTATCAAATCCTATTTATTCTGTCAAGGGTTTTAACAGCTAAATAGTAAATAATGCTAAACCTATGAAAAAGTCAGAGAAAACTTTTTCCCGCCAAAACTTTAACGTCAATTATCTTGAAAACGAGGTCAAGAACCTATCATTTTTTTTTGCTTATTTTATACCTTTTATTGTTATCTTTTTATTTAAGGCATCACATTTAAAACCTATTTATTTTCAATAATAGTAGCGAACATCCTTAAGAAGTTTTGAAATAATGATAGTATAACTAATGAATATATTTTAGTTCCATTGCCATGCCTTATATCTGACTGGACTACATGGTCAGCACCTGATGCCACAGGAACCAGATTCAGATTTAGATACATGACAAGACCTGCTCTCAATGGTGGCAAAGAATGTGAAGATCTAATACAGCTCACCAAAGGTATGTTAATATTAACCCTTTATACACAAGATAAGAGAAAATCTTGATTTCTTTTTCTGAACATGATTTTAACTTTACAGAACTTGCAAATCTTTCAGTTTTATTAGGGCCTTGAACTTTTTATAACACTAGAACTATTTTGCAAATAGGAAGCATATTAATAAAACTTCTAATGAAATGTAGATTATTAATATAGCTTCAAAACTAAGTTTGTCTGCTAAGAAATGTTTGCAAATTAAAATCATTATCTTCAAATGCAATAAAACTATTTCTATTTTGATAGTACCATTGCCATGTATCATGAGTGAATGGACCAAATGGACATCACCTGATGCCACAGGAACTATTTATAGATACAGATATGTCCTAAGACCTGCTCTCAACAAGGGCAAAGAATGTGAAGATCTTCTTCAACTCAAGAAAGGTACAAGATAAAGAGTCAAGCAGCTTAGAGTTAATGTTGATTAAACCTTAAAACACATTTTATAAGTAAAGATTTTCCAAAACAATTTCAAAATGGGCAAATAACATTAATCAAAAGTTTCTTTTCTTTTCTGAAATCCTTGTTATAAGCATAACAATGAGACAACTATGTTACTTGACATTATGGCAAGTTCAGTGTTCCAGCTAGGCTGTTTTCAGAGGGCGGTTCGCCCGCCTGCCTTTGCCTCCGCCTGAATGCCCTTTTCATGATATCTGTCGGTTTTCATCTCCGCCCTGCCCTTTTTGATTGTACATTTGCCTTTTTCAGTCAATCGTACATAGTGTGTGTATTGAGAATGAAGCCATTTGGGATAATTGAATGGCATATTTACAACCCCAAGCCAATTAACAAATTAAATAAACATGTATATATCTGGTTCTCTAGTCAATTAATTAAAGTATCTATTTTGTTTAATCAATTTCAATTACAGGTAAGTTGTCCGATGGCACAGTAAATTTCTCTGCCTCGGTAATGATAATTGTGCACAAATCAGAATCTGAACCCAAATGGATGTTTTCTATCAAAAACAACATTAAATGTGCGCTTTTATTGGAAAATAGAAAAGATGTTGGTGGATTTGTGAAATGCTCCATCATATTTTTTTTGTTTACAAATAATGACAGGAAGCGGAAGTTAAAAACTAAACACGAACTCTGACCGGAATGGTACTTAATCTCCGGATTTTACTAGCAAATTCAATAAATCTTAATTTTTTCTTGGGCTGACATTCAAGCTTTTTAGCACTGATAGAGTGTACGTATGAATGTAATGAAAAGCCTAAAGTCTTGTTGTAGAAACAAGAGGCTCGGAGTCCCCTTAAGCCTAAAAATTCATGTTTGTTTGTTAAAAAGAATGATTGTTATTAGCTACATTTGTATGCCCTTTTGAAAGATGAAGTCAATGCATGAATGTGCCCTTTATTAAAATTCATCCCTGCCCTTTTCAAATCCTGGCTGGAACACTGAAGTTGGTATTAAAAAACCAAGAATCTTTTCTTTAGGACATTAAACATTCTATATCTCTAAATAATGTTTTTACTATTACTATTTTAACAGTACCACTGCCATGTATCATGAGTGAATGGACCAAATGGACATCACCTGATGCCACAGGAACTATTTATAGATACAGATATGTCCTAAGACCTGCTCTCAATGATGGCAAGAAATGTGAAGATCTGCTACAACTCAAGAAAGGTAGTTTACTCCTAAGAAATATTCTTTGTTTTCAACCAATCTCTAATTTTGTAGACTTTTATTTTAAATTGCAGAAATATTTGTTTAATGAAAAACATTTGTGCATTATTCAAAATGAAAATCTCCTGTCAAGAGACTTAAAAATGTCCCAATTTAAAGGTTCTTTATACAAAATGTATGTATATTGAGCCTACATATTATATTTTTATACATATATCAATCTTCTGGATACAGTGCCTTTGATGATAGTAAAATAAATTATCTGTAACTTTGTTGATATTTTGATTTAATTTGACATAATTTATAAATCTTTTGGGGTTAATGAATTCAAAAATATCTATGTTTAGTACCACTGCCTTGTATCATGTCTGACTGGACTGAATGGTCAGCACCTGATGCTACAGGAACCAGATTCAGATTTAGAATGATGTTGAGACCAGCTCTCAATGGTGGCAAAGAATGTGAAGACCTTCTACAACTCACCAAAGGTATTAAATGATTCATCCCTTCAACAATATAGACTTACTTTACAAGTCCTTTTCATATTCCTGTTTTGAACAGAGATTATACACTGCCAGTCTACTAAAGAAAAGGATGGATTCAATTTGAAATATTTAAAACCCTTGATAAAGTAGTAAAACATCTGAAACTCAGAAAATTCTGACATTATGTCATTCAGCTAGAATCCTATTAGGGAAAAATATGCCATTTTTGGAAATTTATAATATTAAATTGATCTTCATAGACAATCAACATGTCAGTTTTTTTCATAGTTTAACTTCATACACTTGGCATTCTTATATGAAACCATGATATTTGTTATTTTGTCACATAATTTTTTAGTACCACTACCCTGTCTTATGTCTGACTGGACCACATGGTCAGCACCTGATGCCACAGGAACCAGATTCAGATTTAGAATGATGACCAGACCTGCTCTCAATGGTGGCAAAGAATGTGAAGATCTCTTACAGCTTACCACAGGTATATTCTAACAAAATATGATATCTAAATTAGTAAATATATTTTCAGGTGCCATCATGAAATTTTTTTAATTGTCAACATGATAATATCTATAAACAAATAATCAAATTGGCTTCACTGATTCATTCAATATTGGGTATTATGTTTCACAGACTTGTAGATGTGCATACAATATTGCCATTTTGATTTGACAAATTTTGTATGAGAAATTAATGGGACTACAAAAACTTTTAATTAAGGGTCATTAATTGGGATGTGTGCATGAGGTTTTGAGCTTGTTTACTCAGGTTTTACATTTATTTTTTAGTGCTTTACCCATGACTCTGGTTGTTATAGATTAGTGAGCTGTAGATAAAACAATATACAAGTCTTTTACTTACAACTAATTATTGATGTTCTGTCCTTTACATTACATTTTCAATTTTAACCAAATTGTAACAGTTAGCAGGGCAAATAAAATTTTAAATTTGTCTGACACTTTTTGTTTTCAAATTGTACAACAATGTCTTTTTTTAAGGAAAAAAATTATAACCAACATTTAATTTCTAACATTTTATAGTACCCTTGCCATGCATCGTGTCTGACTGGACTGAATGGTCAGCACCTGATGCCACAGGAACCAGATTCAGATTTAGAATGATGACCAGACCTGCTCTTAATAAGGGCAAAGAATGCCCAGACCTGATCCAACTCACCAAAGGTAAGCTATTTTCTTTGTTGTCATTTGATCAACAAGGAGCATGAATTTTGAATTGCTGGATATCCAATCATGTTTTTAATTGTTTATTCAACCCTTGTAAAGCAACCTCTACAAATTTTAGCCTAATTGCTAGAAATACTTAAAATACTTGTACAATGTAATTTGTTTAAAATACAGTATCAATCAACATTTTTTCCCTTGGAGTTATACCCCTTTGACCATAAAAATTAAAGTTTTTCAATAGAATCTCAACATTTATTGGAGCAACACTGATTGAAGAATATAAATTGATTATATTGTACTTAACAAAAAAACCTAAATATTTTCAGTACCCCTACCATGTATTGTGTCTGACTGGACCACATGGTCAGCACCTGATGCCACAGGAACCAGATTCAGATTTAGAATGATGACCAGACCTGCTCTTAATGGTGGCAAAGAATGTCCAGATCTACTTCAACTCACTAAAGGTATAAAACAAATTACATACTCAATATACACACTTAACAAAAGAATGCTGAATTTACAGTAGTCAAGTAGTAGTCCCTC
Source organism: Arcuatula senhousia (assembly GCA_963971305.1). NCBI lineage: Eukaryota > Metazoa > Mollusca > Bivalvia > Mytilida > Mytilidae > Arcuatula > Arcuatula senhousia. The sequence goes on from OZ020304.1 coordinate 58,054,413, forward strand.
TTTATCTGTGTGTATGCCCTTACAGTTGATAGGTATTGAAACAGAACAACTTGTAACTAAAAAAATTATACAATTTATTTATTTTTGTGTTACTGCATTTTATTTGATCCTTATAACTTAAGTTTCCTGCAAATTATGACAATATTACTGGTTACAAACATTGAAAACAAAAGTACACAAAGGTCCAGGTGAACTATTTTAAACTACATTTACAAATGTGCTTCTCATCGTAGATGTCCAAGCAAAATATAGAATGGGATTCCAATATTAAGATCTTGGTAAGAAACACATAAGAATGAAACATTTTGCTTAATTCAAAACTAAGAATAAGACTTACATTTTAAAGGAGTACAATAAAAAATCATAAGATTAGTTATTCCAAAATTGGGTATTTATTTTAACATGAAAGTGTTGGTGCTAGAGTGGGTTGACCTCGAACAGACATGATACTTCTGAAGCAGCAACCAACAAAATTACATTCTCACCAAGTTATAGAAATTGTGTTTAAGTGGAACATCAGTGTCACATTAAGACACTTATGCTCAATTCTAAATGAATATTCTTTCTTTAAAGATACATAAGGTTTAATATTCATGGTTAGAATTCTTCTTTGTATAGTACCACTACCCTGTCTCATGTCTGACTGGACCGAATGGTCAGCACCTGATGCCACAGGAACCAGATTTAGATTTAGAATGATGACCAGACCTGCCCTTAACGGTGGCAAAGAATGTGAAGATCTTATACAACTCACAAAAGGTATAATGTATAAGAATATTTCTTGTTGATATAAAAAAAATATTTAATTTGAAAACATTCTAATTGATTACAAAATTTTCTGTCATTAAATATCTGTTACTAGCTGGAATAATCTCTGTAAGAGAATAGCCACGACTATATGTACCATAGCCTTCCAGTAACTGACCAATCAAAAGATAGCTGATGGTTGCGCTGCCTCATCACAAATCAACTCACATATCAATACACACTCGCAATTTAGTTCCTTTTCCGATATCCAATTACTTTTCTACTTTAATTATGAAAAAATTAAAACTATAGTTTAATTATCTCTTTATTTCTTGTTGCTATAAAAAAAAAATTCTCATTATTTTTTTGTCATAAAATTTATGTAAAATATTGTCCATACTAAAACCTTTTTACAGTACCACTGCCCTGTCTCATGTCTGACTGGACTGAATGGTCAGCACCTGATGCCACAGGAACCAGATTCAGATTTAGAATGATGACCAGACCTGCCCTTAATGGTGGCAAAGAGTGTGAAGACCTCATACAACTTACTAAAGGTATGTCTTTACTTAAACAGGTTTAACCTTCAGGCTTTTAGATTTTCATGCATAAAGAGTTAGGCACTCTGGTTGACACATTTTGTGGTTTGCTTACATGTGTTTATTATGTGTAAATCAATGAATAGATTCCACATGCTATCAAAAGTAAGTTTTAGTGTCTTCTTGGAAATGAATTAAGTTAAACTGTTAGTAATTGTAAAGAAACCAGTGTTTATGTTTTTATACGACCACAAAAAATTTGCGGACGTATAATGGTATGATGCTGTCGTCATTGTTGTCGTTGTTGTTGTTGTCATCGTCATTGTCGTCGTCTGTTAACTTTAGTGTATACACGATAACTTAAGTTCTAGTAATCCAAATGCAATGAAATTTCACAATGATATTCCTTACTATTCAAGGATGGATGGGATTGATTTTGGGGGTCCCACCTGTTTTGGTTGACGGTTTCGAAATTAGGGGCCAAAAATGCTACTTTTATGTTTGTTGCCATGATAGCTTTAGTTCTAGTGATCATATTGCTTTGTACTTTGGCATTAAAGTTCCTTGACATAAAAGTGTGAATGGGATTGATTTTTGGGGTCCCCAAATTTGTTTCGAAATAAGGGGCCCAAAAGGGGCAAAAAATTCAAATATTTTATTGTTTCCACCATAACTTTTGTTCTAACTGGCTTATTGCTGTGAAATTTGTGAAGAATGTTTCTTACAATTAAAGAATGAACCTGATGAACTTTTGCAGGCCCACTTTTTCCCCGTTATGTAATAAGGGGCCAAAAGGGGCCTAAATTGAAACTTTTATATTAGTGGTCTGCTTTTGAAAATTTTTTTTGCAGGTTTGTTCTTGTCAAATATGGATACAAAATTGAGAATCAATTTTTGCGACACCCCTTTTTCCCTTATTATGTAATGAGGGGCCAAAAGGGACCAAAATTGAAACTTTTTTACTTATGATCCGATTTTGAAATTTTTTTTTGCATGTTTGTTCTTGTCAAATAGTGGATACAAAATTGAGAATTAAACTTTGCAACCCCCCTTTTTCCCCTATTATGTAATTAGGGTCAAAATGGAAAATTTGTGGTCTAATTTTGATCTCCTTTCGAAAAAAAATAATTCCTTTTAAATTGTAAGTGGAAAGTCCACCAAAAGCTGCATGTGTCAAAAACCTTTGTCAGTCGACCATGGGCTGCATGTGTCCAGAGCAATTGACTATCCATATTGGGCCTAAAACGTACAGGGTTCAACATGTTGCGGTTGTATCATGCTGCGCTCGGCAAAGCTCTTTATTGTGACTGAAATAAAGCCCTTAATTTACTATCTATAACTATTCCGGTGTGTCTTCTAGGTTTTGTCTTTTCTCTTGGACATTGAGATTTATCCTCCAAGTTCGATAATTTTGTTATTACCTTTATTTGCTTCTGAATAATTTAATAAGAACAATAAATTCTGCAAATTAATCATTATATATATGTATTAAATAATTCTAATCCGCTGTTTTTGACTTTAATGTAAGAATTATTATACATACATATTTTTAGGTTATTATTTACTTTGTTTTAATACTTTTTCAGTGCCATTACCATGTATTGTGTCTGACTGGACCACATGGTCAGCACCTGATGCCACAGGAACCAGATTCAGATTTAGAATGATGACCAGACCTGCCCTCAATGGTGGCAAAGAATGTCCAGATCTCATTCAACTCACTAAAGGTTTGTATACTTTATATCCCTTGCTTACACAGAGGCATACACAATTTCGATAGACTCCACAAAGCTTGTAGATATCATGGGTTGCTTTCCATTATGCGGTTCATACCGGTTTTATTTGTGTTGTCACCAGTTCGTCTGGTTCGTCTTTTGATGCAAACCGCTTGTGCCGAACCAGGTAATGGAACACGAATCTAAGGTTCATCTGATGCAAACCGCATAATGAAAAGCACCCTAGTACTCACATTGTCTGTTTGTCAGTTTGTCTACCCTCATAGCTTAGAAGCACAACTTCGCCTTTAAAACAACATAATGACAGTGAATGAAACTTAATATGAAGAAAGAACATCATTTGGAGATGTGAGTTATGAAATATCATTTTGGGGAGATAATTTGACTTTCTAAAATCCAATATAGAGTCTGAAACTAAGACACGGTACCTTTGCAATATTAGCTGGATTTTTTTAGCAAATCCTAACATCACATGCATTTATCTTTTTTTTTCAAAAACCTGTCTTATTAATTTGTAAAAGTGTTTCAATGTGTATTTAAACAGTACCTCTACCCTGTCTCATGTCTGACTGGACTGAATGGTCAGCACCTGATGCCACAGGAACCAGATTCAGGTTTAGGATGATGATAAGACCAGCTCTCAATGGTGGCAAAGAATGTGAAGATCTCATACAACTCACTAAAGGTAAGGGTTTTGTTATGTATCAAACAATATCTTTTTTTGCCACGATATATATTGCAGTTTGTGCAACAAAACTGTTAAGAACATTTATTTTTAAGTGTAAATTGGTTCATTAAACTGAAAAATCACTACAGTCTTTTGATTTAGCTCTTTTTTCTAAATACTGATCCCTGTCACATTATGCATTAGAATTGACTGCAAAATTAGTATTGTTTAGATAATCCAGGTTAATTGTATATATTTTTTAATGTTCAAATATATGCCAAAACCCCTATCTCTTTTTGTCCCCCACCGCAACACGGAGGGGGGCATTAGAAATGCTGGGTGTCCGTCCGTGCGTCTGTCAAACTTTTTTTTTCGTAATATTTAGTATGCGGCTTCAGGTAGAGGCCTGATATGGTGCAATGCGTTTTTAGGTCTGTGGCTTACCAACTTACTGTTTAACAAGCGGACAAAATTTTTTAAGGGTAAAAAATGGACAATTTTTCATAACAGATATCTCAGTTATTACTATTTCTAGGCTTTCAATATTTGTTATGAAGCTTCAGGAAGGAGAATCATATGCTGGGGTGCTTTTACAGGTCTGTCCCTTACCTACTTCCTGTTTAGCGAGCAGACTTAGAAATTTTGCTGCTCAACTGCTCAACTGGGGAATTCTGTTCTTGTTGTTTTAATTTTGACACAAGTGTATTTGCATAATGAAAGGAATTTAAAACCTGTACTCTTGACTTCATTTTTTCTTTAAAGTACCACTGCCATGCTTGATGTCTGACTGGACTCAATGGTCTGCGCCTGATGCCACAGGAACCAGATTTAGATTCAGATACATGACAAGACCTGCTCTTAATGGTGGCAAAGAATGTGAAGATCTCATTCAGCTCACTAAAGGTTAAAAAATATATAAGATGATCTGACTGATCTGTAAACTTAATCATATTTGTTGATTTTACCAAAATATTTAGCACTTTACAAGTTTCATGTTTGGAAATGTCTCACATGATACTGTTTAGTGAAGACTACTGTAAACCTTGAAAAAAATATCCATAAAAATATCCCTCACATGAATGAAAAAGCCCAATAATATAAATAATTAGATAACCATGCATAACTATACAAAAGTCTTAAAAATATCATCCATCAAAATTCCGCCTTTATGGTATATTCACCCTAGGGTTATTTCTTTTCAATTTCCAGTTCAGTTGCCATGTATCATGAGTGAGTGGACCAAATGGACATCACCTGATGCCACAGGAACTATTTATAGATACAGATATGTCCTTAGACCAGCTCTCAACAAGGGCAAAGAATGTGAAGATCTTCTTCAACTCAAGAAAGGTAATAGCGTCTGTTTAATGCTCAGCATTGATTTTAAAATCTGCTGAAAGGCAAACAACTCATTTATCACCAATTCTTAAATGGTACAAAAGTTTTATAATTATCTTTATTTTTTTTTCTTCAAAGCTGAACTTACAAAGATTCATGTTACAAGACATATTTTTATACCTGACCTTTGAATGTGATGGGGCATTATGAAGAACCCTCCTATTCATTCAGTGTCTGTTTTACCAATCGTTCCTTTAATGTTTCTAGATGATAAATTCAAATTCTTAATGGGATTATGTACAGTTGTTAATTACAATGAAAAAAGGTCAAACAATTTTGAGTTTGGCCACTTTTAGATTTAACATTTTAGGGTAAATGTTGAAGGGCATAATATAATGACCCATTTTTAAAAAAAAAATTTTTTGTAGCATTCTAATTTAAAAAAAAAATACTCAGTATTAAAGAAGCTTTATCATTATTTTCTATATTGTACATTGAGGTATGAACTAATTGACTGCACAGTAAATTTATTATCTAAACCTTAGCATGATGTTTGTGTTAAGCACAAAAATAAGCGAGGATTTTATAATTCCAGTACCACTGCCATGTATCATGAGTGAATGGACCAAATGGACATCACCTGATGCCACAGGAACTGTTTATAGATACAGAAATGTCCTAAGACCTGCTCTCAATGACGGCAAAAAATGTGAAGACCTTCTACAACTCAAGAAAGGTATCATTACATTTAGGTTCAATTAAACACAGCAACTAGTGTAGGTCTTTGTGGCACAAGATTTACAATATCATCTCTTGTACTGTGGATTCATTTATTTTCATGGGTATCAATTTTCGTGGTTTGATGAAAAAGGATAAGTTCATGGATTTTTAGTTTTGTGGTCTTGAAGACTGCAGCATAAAGATCAGTAATAAATTTCCTTTTTGTAAAGCATCAATTTTTGTGGGTAAAGGCCAACCACAAAAGCAATGAAAATTGATACCCTATGAATAATAGTGAAACCACAGTATATGAAGATAACTACAAAATAATGAATGCTGATGATCAAAAGCTTTGTCAAATTTTTAATATGTAGGTAAGATGTTTATGAGAAATTGTACACAAATATTCACAAGAGTTGAACACTGATGAGGGCCCAAAAAATGTTGAAAAATTACTTTATATGGTAACAATACTTAAATATTTGTTTGAAGTAATATTTGTGTATTTTATGGATATGTCATTTTGATTTAAATATATATATATATTATTTGAAAAAAAATATCCTTTTAAGAACCTCTGCCCTGTCTCATGTCTGACTGGACCGAATGGTCAGCACCTGATGCTACAGGAACCAGATTCAGATTTAGATACATGACAAGACCTGCTCTTAATGGTGGAAAAGAATGTGAAGATCTTCTCCAACTCACTAAGGGTGAGTCGTTCACTTCATTTATACAATCCAAATTATTTAAGTTTTATCTTTGATTCATTGTAATGTTAGTTATGAAAATATGTGTAAAAGAGAAATGTTAGTTTAATTCTTCTGATTAATTTAAACAAACTATTAAAATAAAGAATTAAACTTTTAATTTTTAATATTTTTCAGTTGAACTTCCATGTATTGTATCCGAGTGGACCGCATGGTCAGCACCTGATGCCACAGGAACCAGATTTAGAGTTAGATACATGTTAAGACCAGCTCTCAATAAGGGCAAAGAATGTCCAGAACTTATTCAGCTTACCAAAGGTAATTCATTTATTAGCTTTAGTTGTTAAAAGGGGGGAGATATAGGAATCACATTTGAAAGTAGGGTTGTTCACTTGCCTGCCATTCTATATTTTGATACATGCAACTTTTTCATAACTTCTTGATGGATTTGGATGAATCTCCATTTGCAGGAAATACATCTTATTGAAATGTACACAAAGAAATTTCATTGCACTTTGATATAACTTAGGGGAAATAAATGGACTTAAATTATTCCCAATTAAGAGTCTTATACGAAGCATTGGTATTCTCAATGAGCTTGACTGATGTTTTATGTTAATCCTATAAGTGTATCCATAACAAAAAAATGTCAGTTTCTTAGTATAACTACATGATAAAGTCCTGATATATGACATATTGTGGTTGAGGTTCGAACATGAAAATCATGCTCTTTGGTTCTAGAAATAAGGCAAGTCCATTTTAGGGTCTATTTGGAGTACATATATACTCAAAGGAGCAGACATTAGCCTTGTTTTTTTTTGTGTTACAGTTTACAAATTTTGAACATGTAAATTGCAACCATGCCCATATCCTCATATATCTCAATATTTCCAGTACCACTGCCATGTATTGTGTCGGACTGGACAGAATGGTCAGCACCTGATGCCACAGGAACCAGATTTAGATTTAGAATGATGACCAGACCTGCTCTCAATGGTGGCAAAGAATGCCCAGATCTCATTCAACTTACTAAGGGTACTTATTCATATACTTCATAAGTTTTTGTTATGCCTGCCTATGAAAGTAGAGGGTCATACGTTTTTTTGTGTCCATTCAATATCAGGCTTACCTTCAGTTTAAAGTTGATTCTCATGTTGGAAAGAGTGGTCATTATGTGTTTAAATATATTGTTTGTCTGTCAGTGTTCTGCTTAAAGGCAAAGGGTCCACTTCATCTTAATGAACATTTAGTCTTGATTTAATAGAAATATTGAACGAATTTTATTTATGTCCTAAAAATTGTAGTCAATTAAATTGTGATAGACCATGTCTATGAAGCACTTGAATATTTCATGTGCAGCATTTTTTTTATGATTGTATATTCTTAGGCCAGAAATGCAATTAAGATAGTTATTTTTTTTCATTTAAGTAACATTTCTTGCTTTATTTTAGTACCACTGCCATGCTTGATGTCTGACTGGACCACATGGTCAGCACCTGATGCCACAGGAACCAGATTCAGATTTAGAATGATGACCAGACCTGCTCTCAATGGTGGCAAAGAATGTGAAGACCTCATACAACTCACTAAAGGTACCAGCTTAAAATTTGTACAAAAAGTGTTTTCCTGCCACAAGATGTGACAAATTATTGAGTGATGAGTTACAATTCCATAGATTTGATTAATGTGTCTATAAAATTTTCCCAGAGTAACTGTATGATATACACAAAATCATTTTTTCTGCTATTCTCTTCAATTCCCTATTTTCAGACCAGAAATCACATGGAAAGATAATTCTTTTTTGAAGATTTTTAGCCAAAGGCTTATAAAAGAATATTTTGTAGCTCAAGAGTTTATTTATAAAGATTTTTAGCTGAATTAAGATCCAGGTTCTTGTAAAAGTGGGGATTTTACACTGTCAAATAGTATTTGAAAATACTTTGTAAAAGTGAAAAAGAAGGGTGATGAAGTCAAGTTTCACACCATATTGATTATTTTATTTCATTATTCATTATTTATTATATAAATATACATTATGAATAAAACTTTATATGTTGACAGATATAATGCCTTTTTGATTTCAGTATCATTAACATTTTTTAAACATTTTTCTTCAACAGTACCCTTGCCCTGTCTCATGTCTGACTGGACTGAATGGTCAGCACCTGATGCCACAGGAACCAGATTCAGGTTTAGAATGATGACCAGACCTGCTCTCAATGGTGGCAAAGAATGTGAAGACCTTATACAACTCACTAAAGGTAGTTTGGAGATAAATATGATGTTTATCTCAAATTTACTTGTAAGAAAACAAGGCAATGATGTGCTGGTAATGTAACTTTTCAAAATCAATGCAATCAAATATACATGTATAGTACAAATGGGTTTTGTAACCCAACTATGAAGTAGCAGGACATATGCTGTCTGTTTTAGAGTGTAGTTGTGTATGTTTTATACATATTTACATCTCTGTGCTTATTTTGTTATATTTGATAGGTTACATCTCAATTAAGGTTTACTTTAAGGTTGAATGTACTTTCCATGAAGGAAATATGATATCATTAGGCACGGACCATTTGATTTTCGGGGGGGGGGGGGGCCTGGGATTTTTTTGAAAAAAATTTCCCGGCCCTTATTTTTGTAAAAAAAAATAATCTGGCCAGCACCTAGGTTGAAAATATAATCTGGTTTTAATCTTGCCAATTTGAAAAAAAAAAAATCTTGCCAACAAATTTCCTTTCTTAATATGTGTGTGAAAAAAATAATCTGGCCCGCAAAGCGGGCGAAAAAAATTTCCCGGCTCAAGGTAAAATCCCAGCCCCCCCAGAAAATCAAATGGTCCGTGCCTAATGTAATTTTATACACATATATGTCAGGGTTTAAACAAACTAAATTCATCTTAAAATTATACACCTAGCATCAAATTCATGGTTCAGTATTTGGTAAAAACATTTCTTTTTTACTTCATTAAGACATTTGGTTAAAATGTTTAAGGGTATACAGCAACTAACCCCTTCTTCTTGCTTTCTAAAATTAACTTGAAAGTGCATTATGTGTCACATTGACAGCTTTCTTCTATTTTTGTATAGGTAAAGTTTGTTTATTTGGTTAAATTTGAATGTTTACAGTACCTCTTCCATGTATTGTGTCTGACTGGACCACATGGTCAGCACCTGATGCCACAGGAACCAGATTCAGATTTAGAATGATGACCAGACCTGCTCTCAATGGTGGAAAAGAATGCCCAGATCTTATACAGCTAACCAAAGGTAATTTAAGCTTGACTAATGAAAATGATATAAAATTTTCACATATATACCAATATGATACATCTATCAATTACTTAAAAAGGGTTTGATTAAAACTTTACTTTGCTATGAGAAAGCTAGTTAAGTTAACTTTTACTCCTATCTTAAAAAACAGCTATTATTATTGAATAAAGATCTTTTGTCAGTTTCTCTTTGTGCATGGACTCCTCTCAAAAGGATATGCCAATTCACGGAGTGAAAAATCCATGATATAAAATGGTGAATGTCAGGTGGGTGGCTTGCAGACGGGGAAGAAATTTTACGTAACAGTTTTCTCGACAACTACTAACTGAGCCACTTGATTTTGGTATACAGCATCAGGGTGTGGTCCCATAATGGGGATTTGATTTCAAATCTGTCACTCACCTACTTGTTGTTAAACAAAATCCGGCCATTTTTAACTTTGACAGATTTTCTGCATTTGTTAGGCCGTTAAAATAAAATAAAGCATTTAAGTTTAACAAAGAAGCAGATCCACGAACCCCCATATTTGGCCCTGTAAATACCCAAATATCAAAATTCGGTTGTTTTACTCGAAAATTAGTGTATTTATTGCTGGATAGCAGTGTTAAATGAGAAATGATTTGTTTTTTGTGTATTGATCAAATTAATAGCAACCTTATGCTTCAAAAATAGCCTCAATAAGTGATTTTTCACTTTTAGGCCAAAATAACCAGTTTTTAAATGTTTTATGTCTCAGGTAAGCAATACAATCCTAAGTCAGGGAAATGTTGTCAAATTTTACATTTTATATGAGTATTATTATTATTTGTAGTTGAACTGCCTTGTATTGTGTCTGACTGGACCACATGGTCAGCACCTGATGCTACAGGAACCAGATTCAGAGTTAGATACATGTTAAGACCAGCTCTCAATAAGGGCAAAGAATGTCCAGATCTCATTGAACTTAGCAAAGGTGTGTTGTCGTTTTTTCAGATATGCAAATGTTAAGAAAATTCCATTCCATTTTATTTTTATTAGGATTTAATTATACTCCCCTCCATTTGTAAGAGAGGGACATTATTACAATCACCTTGTCAGTCCTTCCATTACAAACTTTCCTAACAGATTTCTAGGCTTCTAGTGAAGGGATTGATTTCAAATTTGGGACACAGCATTAGCAGAATGAGTTGTACCATGCTGCCCCTTTTCAGGTCAGTTGCAGATCTACTTCCTGTTTTCAAAGCTGACTTTTACTTTTTTTTAGTATCAAGAATAAACAATTTTTTGTAACAGAAATTCTAGGCTTCAACTGAAGGGATTAATTTTGATTTTGGTAAACAGCTTAATTTAGCATGATGAGTTGTACTGTGCCTCCATTTTCAGGGTCAGTGGCACTACTTCTACTTCCTGTGTTATGAATGGTCGAGTGGGGTATCCTTAGGAGAACTAAGTGCAACCTCTTGTTGTTTTATTTTGCCATCATCCAGTTGTTGAGGGCATAAAGTTAACTCATATCTGTTCATTGTTACATACACAAATTTCTGTCAAGCTTTTCTCAGAAACTGTACACAAGCATGACGTGTTTGATATGACAAACTAGAAGTCAAATCACTTGTTTAAGTCACATCCAGTATGGAAATTTCCATCAATGTATTCTCACAAACTGTTACTGAGAATGATTTTCAATTTAGCGGAGTTGTTAAGAATGACAAATTATATGTCCATGGCAATTTTCTGGACATATGATTCAAGCCCAATCCTAAATTGCAATGAAATGACCCCCTTCTTGACAAAAAAAGGCTTATTTATTTATAGAGCAAACAAATATCAGAAGTAGTGTATAGTTTCCAAAAACTTGTATTACTGTAATACATTACATGTGCATGTATTTGAATAATTATATGATATATTATAATACTTCATTGAAACAATGAACAATTAAACTCCATAGAATACATAGTTTGAACAAGTTTGTAGCAATTAATACCTAGAACAGTTATAAAGAAAGTATAATGTCTTCCCTACTTTTGTGGAGAGACATATTGTATTTGTCCTGTCCGTCTGTCTGTCTGTCCGTCACAAAGTTTGTCAGCACAACTCCACTGAAACTACTGAACAAAATTCAATAAAACTTGGCATATAGGAAGGACATTATATGTATGCATATTACCAGGAAATTTTGATCCTCAAATTTTTGTGGGAGTTACAGCCCTTTGAACTTAGAAATAAATTGAAAATCATAATTTATATTCTTGTCAGCGCAACTCATCTGAATCTACTGAATTGAATTCAACAAAACTTGATACATTGGAATGACACCATATATAGTTGCGCATATATCCAGAAAATTTTTATCCTTAAATTTTAATCGGAGTTATGGCTCTTTGAACTTAGAACTTTTTGGGGGAAATGGGGGAGACATGGTTTTGGCAGGCAAAAACAAACTTAATTTTTTTTTTATCTAGTACCATTGCCTTGTCTCATGTCTGACTGGACTGAATGGTCAGCACCTGATGCCACAGGAACCAGATTCAGATTTAGAATGATGACCAGACCTGCTCTCAATGGCGGCAAAGAATGTGAAGACCTCATACAGCTTACCAAAGGTTTGTGAAATCCTTATGCCTTAATTAAAAAAAAAAACTTCAGGCAATTCAACAGATAATAAAACTTTAAAACTGCCATGATAAAATCTGCAGAAGCAAGCAGCAGCTACAAGGTAAAGAAGCGTTTTTTACATGCCACCTCTAAATAGCTATGGTAAATCATTGCAATTAGTTTAACTGAATAAACCAATTATAAGTCTAGATATTGAAAGAGCTATATGACTTGCCTCATTTCATTGTTGACAAAAAAAGAGCAACATAAAATGGTCATTAATTACATTATTTTAAGATAAGGTAAATCATTTCAGTACCCTTGCCATGTATTGTGTCTGACTGGACTGCATGGTCAGCACCTGATGCCACAGGAACCAGATTCAGGGTTAGATACATGACAAGACCTGCACTCAATGGTGGCAAAGAATGTCCAGATCTCATTCAACTGAACAAAGGTATTAATCAGTTGAAGCATTTGGAAGACAACTTCTTTTTTTCTTTACATATATGAAAAAAAAAATATAGCTTTTCATAGATATATTTTTATTTAAATTTCATTATTTGATTTTCAAATTATTACAAGTTGTTTAATGCATTTGAAAGTGATATAGAATAAATTAATATGTCAAAAAAATAGAATTAAATATTATTGGCACCAATGGGGATATCATGAGGACAATAATGATGGTAAAATTGTACCCCCACTGGTAACAGAGGTGGCTATATTGCAATCACCTTTTCAATCTGTCTGTTCCTTTGTCTATTTGTCTGTCTCTATTGTCCTTCCACACTTTTCATAACAGATTTTTCAGCTTATATTAAAGGGTTTTATTTTAAATTTTGTACACATCTTAACCACATGGAGTCTTCCTAGGTCAGTTACACTTTTACTTCATGTTTTTATGCTGACTTACTTCATCTGTAAGGATAAAAAAGGGAAATTTTCATGATACATTCCTCAGTTCTACTGAAAGAATTGATTTCAAACTTGGTACACAGATTTTACACAATGACTTTAACAATGCCTCCTTATTATAAGCATAGACATTTAATATTATTATGAACTATTTTATTTCATTTGATTTTTATTTTAATTCAGTACCACTTCCATGTATTGTATCCGAGTGGACCACATGGTCAGCACCTGATGCCACAGGAACCAGATTCAGAGTTAGATACATGTTGAGACCGGCTCTCAATAAGGGCAAAGAATGTCCAGAACTTATTGAGCTTAGCAAAGGTAGTTTTTTTCTTAATTGCAACTGTCATGACTGTTAAGTACAATACTTTGCATTTAATTACATATCTTACCCATTTTTATACCCTGTCACATGTAGAGTGGCTAGAATTTGTGTGATTCCCTCCATTTCATTTAGTGCTGTTCTGTCTGTCCCCCATTGGTGTTTGGATGATAACTTGATATCACGTCAAAGGAATTCTGAATAAAATTGCACACAACTATTAAGTTAAAGGTCAAGATTGGTTTGAAAATAATTTTTGAATCAATTAAGTGTTTTAAGTGTTGGGTATCATGTAACGTCCCATTGGATGCCCTTTTTTTATTAAATTTAAGCAGGACAATAAGAGTTTTCTTTTTTGATTTACAGTACCCTTGCCCTGCCTCATGTCTGACTGGACTGAATGGTCAGCACCTGATGCCACAGGAACCAGATTTAGATTTAGAATGATGACCAGACCTGCTCTCAATGGTGGCAAAGAATGTGAAGACCTCATACAACTCACTAAAGGTAAAAAATGTTTAAAGAATGTATAGGGATTTTTAAAAATTTATATGAATGATGTTACCCCTAATATGTATCTGTAGTTCCATTACACTTTTTTTATTCAGAACTTAGTTATAACTACTCCTAGATTGATGATATTTAATAACAAGCTTCGTTATGGACATAATATATTGAGGAATAAGTTTATGGATTAACTCAACATCTTATTACTGTTAGCCAAAAACTTGTACTTTTACAAAGCATAGTTTTGAAGTCTAGGGTATCATTAGGAAGCATCTGCTCACAGATTTCTTGCTTGTTTTGTTGTTAACAATAATATGAAAAATCCTAAATAAAGAATATATCAAAAGGATAGAGTAGGAGAACATTTTGAACAAATGTAAGTATTAACTGTACCTCTGAACATTTTTAAGTACCACTGCCATGCTTGATGTCTGACTGGACCACATGGTCAGCACCTGATGCCACAGGAACTAGATTCAGAGTAAGATTCATGACTAGACCTGCACTCAATGGTGGCAAAGAATGTGAAGACCTCATACAATTAGGCAAAGGTAAGGATGGGCAATGAAGATTGTAGATTGTGTTTTGGCAATTAATAGATACTGTAAATGGTATTTTTTTCATTTGATACCAATTGTTATGGTTGTCATGTGTCAATTTGAAATAAGATTTCAAATTGATTTGTATAATGCAGTTGCATGAATTCTCATAGATGTGTCTTACCTAGAAAAAAATATTCCCTCAAAGGACTAGAGCCACGAACCCCCATATGTGGCCCTGTTAATACTCAAATATCAAAATTGGTTTGTTTTACACCAAAATTTGTGTATGTATAGCTGGATGTCTGTGTTAAAAGAGAAAAGATTTGATTATGGTGTATGAATGAATTTTCAAATACCCTAACTCTTCAAAAATAGCCTAAATCAGTGATTTTTCACTTTTTGGCCAAAATGACTTGTTTTTCAGTCACAATTTTGTGATTTTCTATGTGGCGCCAACCCTCGCCCATCGAAATTTTTGTTGAAATATGAAGAAATAATGTATTTATAAAATTTAAGCAAAAATATTTATGGGCAAGGGGTGGCGCCAATGTCATTTTCACCAAAAACCAGGTGGAAAATTGTGAAATTTAGCTGAAATTAGCATATTTTCAATTTTAGTGTCACTTTATGACGTCATTACAATGTCACAAGTACAGAAAACTTTAAAATTGATTTTGTTTTGTAACAAGTAATCATTCTAGACTACTTGGCCACAAAAATCTTATCTTACAAATGAATTTGAAAAATGGCCCGATTTAGGGCCAAATATGGGGGTTCGTTGCTTTAGTCCTTTAACATGTTTTAGTTCTTTCACACTAGTTATTGTGTTATTGAAATTTTGCAGAAAATCTTTCTGTACAGATATGTTGACACTGCTATTCTGTCATATCACATTCTGATTTTATGGCCTATGAGTTTGTGTCCAGTCTTCCTCCTTTTTGTAATGCTTCATTGATAGACAACTACAAATAAGAATCTGTTAAATGGTCTAAGGAGTCCAAATAACATATAAGACTTTCACCTTAAGTGACACACAACAAATTGATTTCTCAATGAAATATGAAAGGCAAAAAAGAAGGAAAGAAACATAGACATTGTTTGACAACTAAGATGATCAACCTATGTTTGGGGTAGGAAGAACATTAGGGTTTAGACAATTTTGAAATTTAAACGAATACTTGTGATATTATGCATGTTGAGATTGCTTTATGTAAATGATATTTCTTTATAGTACCACTACCATGTATTGTGTCTGACTGGACCACATGGTCAGCACCTGATGCCACAGGAACCAGATTCAGATTTAGAATGATGACCAGACCAGCTCTCAATGGTGGCAAAGAATGCCCAGATCTTATCCAACTCACCAAAGGTAACTTTGCATCTGAGTAGCAGTAGAGATTTGCATTTTCATTTCCTTATTATACCTCAAAACCGATCCAAAGCATTCATATTTATAATTTACATTTCAAGTAATACTGCTATAAAATAAATGTTCATTTTACAGAACTAATATTTGACCTAAACTCTAAAAGTTTTTTTTATCTCTCTTATGTTTGATGTTGTTAAATGAGTAAAAAGTAAGTAAGAGGAGACTTACCTCTTTTCATATTCTGACAGTTTTGATAAAATATATCAATAAATTTTCAGTACCCTTGCCCTGTCTCATGTCTGACTGGACTCAGTGGTCAGCACCTGATGCCACAGGAACCAGATTCAGATTTAGAATGATGACCAGACCTGCTCTTAATGGTGGCAAAGAATGTGAAGACCTTATACAACTAACCAAGGGTTTGTTTAATTAAGACCATTCTAGATAGTCATTACAGAAGAAGCTTTATATATAAGTTTTATCTCTCGATGAGAAATAAAAAAATTGTCCACCTTACATGACAAATATGTTGTTGTACCTGCAGACAAAGCACCAAATAACATCATTTTTGTGTGCAAGAAACACTATATTGACTGTTTGACAGCTGAATTGGGGGTTGGTTGTACCAGCAACAGCACCACATACAAGGCTACAACACTGTCTAAGGAAGAAATCATTGACAATCACAAATCTGTCCTTTCCTCCTTCGGCCTTTCTGTTGATGGCAGTAATGATGACATTCCATCCCTGTATTGGATTCCCAAATTACATAAAAATCCATACAAACAGCGCTTCATTGCAGGGTCATCCAAATGTACAACTAAACCTCTTTCAGTTTTGTTGACTTCAATACTTACGGCAGTAAAATCCAGCCTCCAGAAATATTACGATTGTTGTTATTCTAGAAATGGTGTCAATCAAATGTAGATCCTGAAGAATTCGAAAGAACTGATGGAGATTCTTAACTCTAAATCAGTTTCATCTTGTAACAGCATCAAAACATTCGATTTCTCCTCACTTTACACTTCTATTCCACATGAACAACTGAAATCACGATTGGCACAGCTGATTAAACGCAGCTTTTTCAAAAAGAATGGAAAACGCAGGTACAAATTTCTTGCAGTCGATTATACCAAGACTTACTTTGTCATCAATGAGTCTAAGAAAAAGAACAAATTTACAGAAGACCAAATAATCGACATGCTCAACTTTCTTATTGACAACATATTTGTTCAGTTTGGTGGACGTGTTTTTCAGCAAACAATAGGGATTCCAATGGGCACTAATTGTGCACCTTTGCTTGCTGATTTGTTTCTTCATTCATATGAAGCAGACTTCTTGCAATCTCTTCTAGACAAAAAAGACCGTAGACTAGCTCTCTCTTTCAACCTCACGTTCCGTTATATTGATGATGTCCTTTCACTAAACAATTCTCGATTTGGTGACTTTCTCCATCTCATATATCCACAGGAGCTTGAGATAAAGGACACAACGGATTCTAGGAAATTTAGATCTACATCTCGAAATTGACTCTCAAGGAAGACTTTCAACAAGGCTCTATGACAAACGTGATGACTTTAACTTTCCAATCGTCAACTTCCCCTTCTTGTGTAGCAACATTCCGTCCGCTCCAGCTTATGGAGTTTACGTATCTCAATTGATTCGTTACTCCAGAGCGTGCAGGACTTACATCGATTTCCTTAGCAGAGTGACACGTCTGACACAAAAATTGCTCACACAGGGTTATGTTGCTCCTCGATTGCTGTCTTCACTCAAGAAATTTTACGGAAGACATCATGCACTTATAGACAAATATGGGATTTCGATCTCTCAGATGAGTGAAGATGTTGGTTTGTCATAGGGTGTTGATTTGTCTTCCTTTACCGGATTTGACTCGCTGAATAGACTATTGGCAACGCGACGGGTGTGCTATAGCAAGCAGGAACTGCTTACTCTTCCGGAGCACCTGAGTTCACTCTTGTTTCAACTGGAGTTCGCGTTGTTGATTGATATTCAGTTGTTTTGTGTTTCCATGTTTTGCATGTTGTCTGTTTTTGTCTTGTTCTTGTTGGTGTTTGCTGGTTTTGTCTCTGCCCTTTCGGACTTCTGACATTCGGATACCCCATTGGTACCTCTGCTTCTTAAAATACAATTGATGTAAAATTTCAGGTTTGAAAACATAATCGTAAGAAGATCAATAATATTCTGTTGTTGTTGGTTTTTTCTTTGTTCTTGTGAACATTTTATTGTATATCTGCTCGCCATTACTTTGAGGATTATTTTTTATCAATTTAACAAAAAATGTCATATGTATAAGAGACAAGGAGACCCATAGATTTTTAATCATAAAAATAAGTTTCAATACAAATGTAACTCAAATTTGGTAACTATTTTAGGGTTACCAAATTTGAGTTACATTTGTATTAAAACCTATTTGTTTTATGATTATATTTAGAAAATAAAACTGCTATTTTTTCTTTTTAGTACTTTTTTGGTGGTGTTGACCCACGAAATTTGATATCCCACGAATAGGAAATATAACATTGATCTGTATGCTGAAAACTTCAGAACCATGAATTTAAGAATCCATGAACTTATAATTTTTTATCAAACTACGAAAATTGGTACTGACGAAAATAAATGAATCTACAGTATTTTATGTGAAATGATGCTTGAACATTTTTTAAAAATATTTTACACTACAGTAAGACATTTTAAGAATTCAGTGAAAACTGATATATTCTGATTACCTTATCAGTGTAGAAAACAAAAGCATAGGTATCACCTAGAAAGACTATTTGTAAGAAAATTTGTATGATTCAAGTTAAATTAGATTTTGCTACCTCAACATCTATTCATTACTTCACAAGGTGTTACAGAATATAAAGCAATCAAAGTGTTTGCTAAGGTGCAGTATAAATATAGAAACTTATTGAAAACAACTAACATTCCATTATAGAACTGACCCACAGAAGAACAAAGTTACATAATATCTCACTTTTGTAGTTGAACTGCCATGTATTGTGTCTGACTGGACCACATGGTCAGCACCAGATGCCACAGGAACCAGATTCAGAGTTAGATACATGCTAAGACCTTCTCTCAATAAGGGCAAAGAATGTCCAGATCTTATTCAACTTAACAAAGGTATTTATTTTTTTATTATGTTTATGCTTACCTATTGGGTGTACACATTGTCTCTTGTGATGCATTTCTATCATTTCAGAAAATAAGATTCTATATGTCTATTGAGAATGTTTTAATCAATTGTTTTGAAAAGTTTTGTTTTGAATAATGTGTGGGACACTTTTACTCTGCAAATTGGTCTTGTTTTAGTTGAGTTGCCATGTATTGTGTCTGACTGGACTGCATAGTCAGCACCTGATGCTACAGGAACCAGATTTAGATTTAGATACATGACAAGGTCCGCTCTTAATGGTGGCAAAGACATACATTCTTTGATGGCTGTTCACTGGTTTATTTTTTTTTGCAGAGAATTTGTTGTTTTTTACCCACATTCTTCCCGTAATCAACATGAATTAGATCATTGATAGAAATTTCTAATTTGTAGTTTTTTTATAAAGGCTGTGTTAATAGAAGCACACTCAAACTTTGACCATTCAGTTTTAATGCAAAAAATGAATTACCAAGACCACCTCTTCTGCTTTTTTGTGTTTTTTAAAATGATTCCCTAGTTGTAAAACATTTATGATTTTCTTCAACAGTACCACTGCCCTGTCTCATGTCTGACTGGACTGAATGGTCAGCACCTGATGCCACAGGAACCAGATTCAGATTTAGAATGATGACCAGACCTGCTCTCAATGGTGGCAAAGAATGTGAAGACCTCATCCAACTCACTAAAGGTAATTAATATTCATATGTGTGAAAAAAGGGTAATTACACCCCCTGCTTCTAACAAGAGAGGGTATATTGTTTTACATGTGTCTGTAGTTCCATCATATACTTTTTATATGTTCAGAACTAAGTTTTATATGGGCACATTATATTGTGGGATATGCTTTTGGATCAATTGATCATCTAATTTCTGTTAGCCAAAAACCTTGTATTTTTTGCAGAACTATTGTGAAAGAGGAAATATGATTAGAAAGCATAGGGTCACAGATTTACTATTTGTTTTGTTACATTTGACAATAAAAGGTGCTTCTAATTTGTAATTTTCTATTAAAGGTTGTGTTAATATGGAGCACAATTTAACTTGGACAAACTAATCTGTTTTAATGCAAATATAAATTATATAGTTCTCATTTCCGCTTGATTATGATTTTCAAATTCATACATTTGTTGTTAAACACTTTGATTTTTTTCAATAGTACCACTGCCATGCCTAATGTCTGACTGGACCCAATGGTCAGCACCTGATGCCACAGGAACCAGATTCAGATTTAGAATGATGACCAGACCTGCTCTCAATGGTGGCAAAGAATGTGAAGATCTCTTACAACTCACTAAAGGTATATTTAAGTTTTATGATGAATGAGCTTCATATATTAAGCTATTGAAATTATTTAGTATGTAATCACTTTAAAGTCCATACTTACTGTAAAAATCACTTTAACGTGTCTGAACTTTCAAATGAGTTGTAATTTGAGCAAATATCAATCAACAGTATCTTAAGGGGGCACCTATGGGAGATAACTCTTTAAATATTGGTTGAATGTTTTAGTCTGGCACATTTGTTAAAAAAAATCAAATCAAGCTTCTAAGTGATCAAAATTGGAAATGATGATACTCCATTATGTTTAATGAAAATTTTCTCAAGAAACAAGATTTTCTTCAGTTTTTGTAATAAAAGTACATCTTTGAGCAAATTTTGAAGAAAATTAAACGACATAATTTTATTCTAGTCTATCAGTGTTGGGCAACCCCCAATGCCAAACTTTGATACCTGCAAGACAGAAAAATATCCAGAAACTTACTTTATTTGCAATGGAAATAGTTACAAATTATCAATTCAAAGTAATGATATTGAATCAATTCAACAAAACTTTCAATTTATATTTTTTTAACTTTTTTTATTTACTTCCACTTTAAGTACCTCTGCCATGTATTGTGTCTGACTGGACCACATGGTCAGCACCTGATGCCACAGGAACCAGATTCAGATTTAGAATGATGACCAGACCTGCTCTCAACGGTGGCAGAGAATGCCCAGATCTCATACAGCTAAGCAAAGGTTAATAATTTTTCTGATCAAAACCTTCATACTTTGATTGTGAAAATGACCTTACACTTACATGCAAAAATTTTATAGATACATTAGACTTTTTCTTTGAACGATATACAATATCAAAAGGTTGAATGTTTCATTGCATGTGAATTTTTAATTTGATTTTTATGCATTTTGATTTTTATCCGTTCTGGGCCTAATGGACAATATCTCGCATGCCACCAGTCTTTCATTTTCCACATCTTCAGTCTGTTGCCATGTCTTCCATGAGTTTCATGTGATTTTTTTAATATTTCTATTCAAAATTCAATTTCAAGAACCAAAGAGGCACCAATGGGCGTTTGAGTGTCAAAAGTCCATAAGGGCAATGACCAAACTAGTAAACACGAACGAGAACAGCACAAAGAAACACAAAACATAAAAAGCACAAAGTCAACTCAACAGAAATGAACAATGTTAACTCAAGTCATAACTAGAATGAATTCAGGTGCTCCAGAAGAGTAAGCATTTCCTGCTTGTTATAGCACACCTGTCGCTCAGCCAATTTCCAATTCAGTGTGTCAAATCTTGTAAAGGAAGACAACAAACCAACATCTGCACACATCTGAGAGATAGAAATCCCATATTTGTCTATGAGCGCATCATGTCTTTCGTAAAATCTATTGAGTGAAGACAGCAACCAAGGAGAAACATAACCCTGTATTAGGAATTTTTGTGTCAAAGATGACGCTCTTTCAAGGAAATCACATTAATTCCGGAAAGCTCTAGAGTAACGAATCAATTGTGATAAGTAAACTCCATAAGCTGGAGAGGAAGAAATGTTAAAAGATGAAATTGTTACTTCTCTGTATGTTAACTCATTTGAAAGGTTAATACTTGCACAAATATAGAATTTAGGAGATAGCAAAAATATAGTGTTTTGCACTTGTTTTCACAACAAATTAAATTACAGTGCCCTTGCCCTGTCTCATGTCTGATTGGACCCAATGGTCAGCACCTGATGCCACAGGAACCAGATTCAGATTTAGAATGATGACCAGACCTGCTCTCAACGGTGGCAAAGAATGTGAAGATCTTATACAACTCACCAAAGGTACATAGTTTCAGAACTTTAATTATTTTGACTTTTCGTGCATGGTTTCTAATTGTAATTTTCAAAAACTGATAGAGAATAATTATAAATGTTGTAGTAGAATTTATAATTGATAGGTTTTCATAACCACGAATTAAAATGTTTTTAAAAGAACACCTGTATAATTAAGATAATAACCTGATTTTTTTTTTTAGTACCACTTCCATGTATTGTGTCTGACTGGACCACATGGTCAGCACCTGATGCCACTGGTGGCAGATTTAGATTCAGAATGATGACTAGACCTGCACTCAATGGTGGCAAAGAATGTCCAGATCTTTTACAATTAAGCAAAGGTATTGATGCTTTCTATATTTGATCTTTCTTCTGCAATTACCGTATAACGGGTTATTTTTGCAGGGTAAATTTTCACGGTTTTTGTTTATTAAGGTATGTGAAAAATTTTTGCAGGTTTTATTTTTGCGGTTTGTGAATGTGTTTGTATAAGAATTGCATAAGATGGTTATTTTCGCAGGATTTATTTTCGGGTTTTCTGTTGACCCGTGAAAATAAGCGAAAATTAAACCACCGCGAAAATAACCCGCTATACGGTAAATCTTTGAGAATTATGGTTTACCCTTTACAAGAACTCCATTCATATTCATCCCAACCTTTTCTTGTTTTAGCTGGTTGCACTATGGCTGTTTGCAAATATTAATATCTACTATCTTACAAAAAAGACAATTAAACCGTAGCATTAAATTGAATCTGTACATTGGTGTTTTCTAAGGTAAAAAAGTGAAATAAAAAAAAAATGTTCATGTTTTTTATGAAATTTTAATGTCCGTTTACAGTGCCATTGCCGTGTATTGTGTCTGATTGGTCAGAATGGTCAGCACCTGATGCCACAGGTGGTAGATTTAGATTCAGAATGGTAACCAGACCTGCCCTTAATGGTGGCAAAGAATGTCCAGATCTTCTACAACTGGGCAAAGGTAATATCTGTCATGTCTTGTTTATTTCTCTTAGTGTTTAATTGTTTTATTCACCCTCATCAAGAAAGGGTAGATTTTTCATGACTATTTTCCTCAAAAATTGAAATATTGTCATAAATTAAATTCCATTTCAAATATTGCTCAAAGAAAAGGCATAAAATGCATAGTTATATTTTTTCATTGCACATTTTAGTACCACTTCCATGTATTGTGTCTGACTGGACCACATGGTCAGCACCTGATGCTACTGGTGGCAGATTTAGATTCAGAATGGTAACCAGACCTGCTCTCAATGGTGGCAGAGAATGTCCAGATCTCATACAGTTAAGCAAAGGTATTAAAATGTTTAAAATATAATGCCTTTTTAAGCTCACCTCACCTGAAGGAGTCTTATGTGATACCCCTGGTGTTGGCATTGGCAACAGCACCCACTCACAGAAGAATGGTTAAGATCCATACACGCTTACTAATAAGTGCCACATCAATCATACTGGTAACATTGGTGCATCTATTGATGCTTAGCACAATGCATGCTTCAGATTGCTGGCTGTGACTTACAAAAGAATGGATAAAGTCCATTCCTGCTTACTGACAAGTGCCACATCAATGATATTGGTATGGTATATGGACCTAGTGATGCTAAGCACAATGCATGCTTGAGGTGCTGGTTGTGACCTTTATTCTCAGCAAAGATGAACACTTACAGAAGAATACATACTTTTATTAATTTTATTGTCCATTTTCAGTACCCTTACCATGTATTGTGTCTGACTGGACCACATGGTCAGCACTTGATGCCTCTGGAGGCAGATTTAGATTTAGAATGGTAACCAGACCTGCTCTTAATGGTGGCAAAGAATGTCCAGATCTTCTACAACTAAGCAAAGGTATAAGTAATTTCATGTATATATAGACAGAATTATATAAGTCGCTCCAATAAGAACAAATGTAGTAATGTCATGATGTTTTTTTGTAATGACCTCACTCATCTGATTTTGTAAGAAGTAAAGCAAAACTGACCAAAATGTCTTTTGAAAGTGTCCATTAATTTTCCTGCTGTTGATTTTTTACCATTTGTTCAAAAACTTTCTCCTCAAATTTTAAAAGGTTGTATGCACGAGAAAGAAAAAAAACAATGAAATCATTTCAATGGTATGCTCAACCTTTCAATTTCTGTTGTAGTACCCTTACCATGTATTGTGTCTGATTGGTCTGAATGGTCAGCACCTGATGCCACAGGAACCAGATTCAGATTCAGAATGGTAACCAGACCTTCCCTCAATGGTGGTGAAGAATGTCCAGATCTCCTGCAACTCACCAAAGGTATCAATATCTTTCCTCTATGACTTTAACAATGCCTAAGAATAGGGTAATATTGAAATCAGGTGAAAATGTGCTGCTATTGGCACTTACCCTTCTTATACCAAACTTCAATTTCTATTTATGTGTAAAAGCAATTCCCATAAAGTAATTAATGAATTTTCAAATGTACTATACATGTACGTGCTTATAATAAGCAACTACTATTTAAGGAGTATCTAATTCTTAAGAATGTACAATTCTGTTTATACCTCTTTGATAGTGCATTTCTGTACCAGATGTGATTTCAAACAAGCAATTGGCAGTGTCTCATCAATATTATTCTAAAAAAAGATCAAATTTCTTCAACTCTTGACTTCAATTGCTTGAGGTATTTATATGCACATTTACTAGAAAAAAAACTATAAGGTTACTGCCATTTTTAAAAAGTTAAATGTATGTTAAGATGTCACGATGCTCTTTTTACAGTACCATTGCCATGTATTGTGTCTGACTGGACCACATGGTCAGCACCTGATGCCACAGGAACATCCTTCAGATGGAGAATGGTTACCAGACCAGCTCTTAATGGTGGCAAAGAATGCCCAGATCTCATACAAGCAAGAAAAGGTAAGATCATAAAAAGTAGCTGTTTCTTTTTTTTTTATATGATACGTTTTTGATGACCAGTTGGCCAAAAAAAAGAAATTTCGTATTATTCGAATTCAGATTGGTGTTTTTGCTTGAAATAAAGTGTAGATAACAATGAAATTTGGTATTAGCTTTGCATTCATGAATCATACTTTTTTTCAGAAATTCATTTTTATTACTTTATTTCAATTTATATCTTAATTATGTATACTCCATGTTCAGTTGAATGGGTTTTTCCTTTGTCGACTTGAATCAGAATGGTTTATTTTCTCTGTAACTTCCAAGTACTTGGTACCACTGCTTCTTGATTTAACTGATTTGAATGATAAGATTATTTGCCATAAGGAGAACATTTTTAGCAGGGGAAACAATACTGTATTACCTGGTAATCAGGTTGTTTACATGAATCTTGAAATATAATTACAACATTGATAAATGCAATATTAATTGATTGTTACATGGTAAAAATTGTGTTGGTATTTTTATTTTTAGAGATTTTGCTGAACATTTGGTAAATAGCATGCGTGTTCTGTAGCTAGTTGTCTGTTATTAACTTAGTTATAGCAAGCATTTTAAATGTACATTAGTCTGGTTTCTTAATTATTCTAATTTGATTGAAATTTTTCATTATATTGATAAGTAAAACTTTGCAATGTAAGAAGATGTTAGCTAAGTGTATATATTTATGTTTTTTGTTTTTTTGGCAAATAGAACAATCCAGTCATAAAGATATTTGAAAACGAAATGATAATTGTGTTAATAGCATGACTCAAGAAAAAGTGTTGATGCACCTTAAGTTATAATTAAGAAACCATGACAAGTTCTTATTACATCTTTGCTATTTTTCACTAACATATGATAACATGCTGCACCTTAAAATATGTGTTCATCATCTTGAAAACTTTTCTTTCTCTGACCTCGTTTGCACTTATGCATCTTTTAACACTCTAAATGCAAGTGTAGAAATATTTTGAAGGTATATAGAAATCACCTTGTCTGCCAATCAAGCTGGCTCAACATATCTCATAAGTGGACTCCTACTAAACAGCATGACAGATTTTGAAATGGATTTTTTTTACGTGAATGAAGAATGTGCATAAAGAAATTTCATCGCTCTAAGAAACCATTCAGGGGAGATAATTGGATTTTTCTTTTGCAATATAGAGTTTAATACGAAGAGGGGTTGTCCTTTTCTGACTTTGCTTACAGTATACTAGTTTAGTTGTACTTGTCACTGTTGATATTAATTTTTTTTTTAAATGTATTACAGTACCACTTCCATGTATTGTGTCTGACTGGACTGAATGGTCATCACCTGATGCTACAGGAACATCCTTCAGATGGAGAATGGTTACCAGACCAGCTATCAATGGAGGCAAAGAATGCCCAGATCTCATACAATCAAGAAAAGGTAAAGATACAGTATGGTGTATCATGCTGATTTGAATATAATTTTTACTTAATGTGTAATAAATTATATCATACTGTCCGGCTGATCATTTCAAATTACATTTCGTAAACATACAAATAATTAGAATAAGTAAATAAGATCAAACCTGAAAAACCATCTAATTAAGAACGTCCTTAACAATCATGATCTCACAATGCTAAGAAAAAATGATTAAATCTAAAAGGCTATACATTATCTTAATCACATCGTTCATTTTCAGTACCACTGCCATGTATTGTGTCAGACTGGACTGAATGGTCAGCTGTTGATGCCTCTGGTACCTCCTACAGAGTAAGATTAGTGACCAGACCAGCTCTCAATGGCGGCAAAGAATGTCCAGATCTCATGCAACTTAGAAAACGTAACTAAACCTTTGCTTTCTGATTGCAAGTTTACAAGACAGCTGGTCCTTGTTGGATGCTAGCTGTTTTTTCTAGACATTATTTTAAATGATTTTGTATCATTTACTTCCTTTCCAAACTGATTGTTATATTTTGATTCCTGTTCTCATGTAATTTAAAATTTAGAAGTTCTTCATTCAAAGCATTATTTAATATTTGTTTAATTTTAAATTTGAACATTTCTTCATATGAATATTTTTTTTTTAAATTATCCCGTCACACAGTAGCTCTAAGGGAATTCTGTGACATACCAATACAGATACAGATCTTATATGGTTGTTTTATTTCTATACCACTTTCTGAACTTTTAAGAATTCAATTTATTTTATGTTATAGAACCACTGCCATGCCTTGTGTCAGACTGGACTGATTGGTCAGCTGTGGATGCCTCTGGTACCTCATACAGAGTAAGACTTGTAACCAGACCAGCTCTCAATGGTGGCAAAGAATGTCCTGACCTCTTACAACTCAGAAAACGTAAGTCAAGACTCAACCTGGTGCTTGCAAAATGCAAGATGGTGAGCAGCAACCATTAGTCCTAATTGCAGGTTGTTAGCTGTTTTGCTTTGAAGATTTTGAAAATGCATCTTTTTTTAAAAGATTGTGGGTCATTTACTCTCAGTCTTTACACATTTTATCTATTTATTGTGGTTCTAATGTAATTGAAAATTAAGAAAATATTTAGAGATGATTAATTAATTTGGATTATAAGATATCTATTATGATTTGGTACTCTGTATTAGTTTGTTATTATGCCCCATGTAACGAAGTTGCGAAGGGTATAATGTTTTTGACTGGTCAGTCCTCAGTCAGTCAGTCTGTCAGCCTGTCTGTGATCAAAATTTTCGTAACAGATATCTCAGCTATTATTAATTGTAGGCTTTTGATATTTGGTATGTAGCTTCAGGTGGGGGTCCCATATAGTGGGATACATTTTCAGGTCTGGTGATCATCTACTTCCTGTTTAACGAGCCAACTTAGACTTTTTTCACTAAATTTTCAGGTTTGAAAATTTTCGTCAGAGATTTCTCAGCAACTATTAATTGTAGGCTTTTGATATTTGGTATGTAGCTTCAGGTAGGGGTCTCAATTTGTGAGATACATTTTCAGATCTGTTGGTCAACTATTTCCTGTTAAAAAAGAAGCGACTTCGATTTTTTTCACTTAATTTTCAGGGTTGAAAATTTTCGTCACAAATTTCTCAGCAACTACTAATCATAGTCTTTTGATATTTTAAACATAGCTTAAGGAGTCCCATATGGTGGGATACATTTTTAGGTCTGTCACTCTTTTACTTCCTGTTAAACTTGGAGAGACAACAACTCGGACTTTTTTATTTCTAACTCGAAATAGATCATCTCTGTCCATAATGTGGACGTGTGGGATATGTGAGGGTGCTTACTAAGGTTGTTTCATTTTTTAAAGAATTTGATATTTTATAGAACCACTGCCATGTCTTGTGACTGACTGGACTGAATGGTCAGCTGTAGATGCCTCTGGTACCTCATACAGAGTAAGACTTGTAACCAGACCAGCTCTCAATGGTGGCAAAGAATGCCCAGATCTCATGCAACTCAGAAAACGTGAGTCAAAGCATTTTGACATGTGTATAATGCTAATGTAAATTTGGTTTTCAGTTTGTCTCTGGTATGGTGAAAACAAAATAAAGTTTGATTTTACGAAATCCAAATTATATATAGGCTCACTTTTTACTTGTTTTTGATGGTTTATTTATTTAGCAGAATATCAAACAATATCATATGATATGAAAATACTTTATTACCAGAGGCAATACAGTTTCTAGCTATCAGTTTTTTTTCAGTCTTTATTTTTTGTTCTTGAATAATTGTTATAACCCTATAAGGGTAGTCATGATTTGCTACTGGTATTGCATATTTTCAGTAAGTACCACTAGATAAGGTATAAGTTTACTTTTTTTTTAGAACCACTGCCATGTATTGTAACTGATTGGACTGAATGGTCAGCACCTGATGCCTCTGGTACCTCCTACAGAGTAAGAATGGTAACCAGGCCATCTTTGAATGGTGGCAAAGAATGTCCAGATCTCTTACAGTCAAGAAAGGGTAGGTTAACAACTAGAACTTTAGGGTTAATGATATATTTTTGGTTAGTAATATTAAATAAGCATTTTGTGAAGGTATTAACAATAGTAGTGCAGTTAAATTTGGCAAGTATTTTATTAATCTAAAAGAAAAACTATAAACAGCATCTCTTAAACTCAAAGTTTGATCCTAAAATTTGAAAATATGCGGTTCACATCTACATTTTGTCACAAACATTGTGCAATATTGCCATGAAATTCCAGGAGAAGTTGCCAAGGAGATGTAATGGGCAGACACACAGAATAAAAACAGATATTCTTTTAACTAAATGCACCCACTCCTTTTCAAGGGGAGAGTATTATAAGGTCAAAACAATACACAATTTAACTCCAACTCTTTACAAAACAAGAATCTGACATGAAGAGTATGTAACTCCTGCTTGTTTGAACAATCTTGGTAAGCTTTCATGAATGTTTACAATAATGTCATTTATTTTACAGTACCACTTCCATGTGTTGTGTCAGACTGGACGAACTGGTCAGCACCTGATTCTACAGGAACTATTTATAGATACCGAATGGTAGTACGACCTTCACTGAATGGTGGACAAGAATGCCCAGATCTCATACAATCTAAGAAAGGTAATAGAGTTGATAACTTTTACATATATGCCCATTTATAATGCACCTATATGACTTATATAATTTCATTTCTAGTGTCCAGTACATTTATTTAGAAATTTTGAAAAGTATGTTTTGGATGGTTGATGTAAATTTTTCAACAGTTGGTGATAAAAGAGGAATGCTGCTATATCATGTATGTGTTAGCATGTCACGAGGTTCAAAAGTCTTGTGAACACTTTAGAATATATTTTGTTGTTTAAAATATAAAACCAATGTTGATTTCCATGCTTTAACTCTTTTTCAGTACCACTTCCTTGTCTTGTGTCTGACTGGACCACATGGTCAGCTCCAGATTCTACTGGAACTATCTATAGATTCAGAATGGTAACCAGACCTTCTCTCAATGGTGGACAAGAATGCCCAGATCTCTTACAGGCCAGAAAAGGTATGAAAAAATAGCTGTATGGAATATAATGTAACATCTAAAATCATGCATTTTAAATCAAGAAGAATAATTGATAAACATGCTGTTTTTCAAAACTTTATTTTAAAAAATAACTGTCGGAAAGTTTGGTCTCCGGATGTAAATGTTTGCCATATTTGAAACTGTTGTATGCCCAAAGATACTTTCACATATTAAAGGATCTTTCATTTGAAATAACTATTTCATAAATACCCATAAATATTCAGAACACTATTTACTGTCACAATTACATTTGTAGCATCATATGTTGCATCCACGGACACCCAGGGGTTCTTCTTTCACTTCATACTCATTCATCACGCCTGGGTCATTACACATGAAATACATCGTATTTGATAGTTTGTATCCAGCCTTCTGATTGGTCACATTACATTTTTCTAATGAGATTTTATCATGTTTCTGTATTGAAATTCTATGAAGTTCAAGATCAGATCAAGAACACACAAAGGAACAAAATGATACAAATGACCCAGGGGTGATGAGAAAGCGAGAGATGAACCCCTGTGTTTCCGAGGATGTATATGATGTGTTGACAGATTTATCAAAGCCATTAGATTGATTACACAACACAATGTATCTCACATTATTAGGGCCCCGCATCGAAGATGCGGACGCCCTATAGTTTTCACTTTGTCTGTCTGTCCGTCCGTCAACAATTCTTGTGAACACTAAAACTCAAAAACTATTAACACCACAGTTCTGAAATTTTGTACAGCTACTAAGTAGCATGTCATAATTTGCATATTAAAATTTCATGCAAAAATGTGAAATATTTTGGAAAAAAAACTTCATTTTTTATCAAAATTCCCAGATTTTGAGAATTGGACTTTGTGAACACTAAAACTCAAAAACTGTTAACAATACAGTTCTGAAACTTTGTGCAGCTGCTAAGTAGCATGTCATGATTTGCATATTAAAATTTCGTGCAAATCTGTTTAATATTTTTGGAAAAAACTTCATTTTTTATCGAAAATCACAGATTTTGAGAATTGGACTTTGTGAACACTAAAACTCAGAAACTGTTCACAATACAGTTCTGAAACTTTGTACAGCTGCTAAGTAGTAAGTAATATGCATATTAAAATTTCATGGAAATTTGTTAAACCTTTTTGGAATTGGACTTTGGGAACACTAAAACTCAAAGGCTATTAACAATACAGCTCTGAAGTTTCATACACATTCCATGGAACATGCCATAGTGGTTATAATCAAAGTTCGTACGATTTTGAAAACACTTAGATTTTTTGATGCGGGGCCCTTTCTGACTTAAAGTTTGTCAGTATTCTAGTTTAATTTGGCGCAGAACATGATCTTAAGGACTGTTCCATAACTTTACGTGTGGGGGGTCGGGAGGAATTTCTATTACATATATGGTGGGTGGTGGGTGTTTGAGAAAGATTTTGTTAAGAAACAATGATAAAAAATTAATTATTATTAGATGGGTGGTGGGGTAAAGAAAAAAGTGCCTCCCGACCCCCCCCCCCCCTTCCACACATTTAATTCTGGAACAGCTCTAAGGCAAATTTAGACTGTTACTGTAAAGAAAATATGCATATTTGATAAATTTTTAATTGTAAATTGTATTTTCAGTAAAACTACCATGTCTGGTATCAGACTGGACTGAATGGTCAGCTGCTGATGCTAGTGGAACTATTTATAGATACAGAATGGTTACTAGACCTTCATTGAATGGTGGACAAGAATGCCCAGATCTCTTACAATCAAAGAAGGGTAAGAGTTAAATATGTAAATAGCCATGAAATAGATATTCATTTACAAGCAGCATATGATTCTAACTAATTGACTTGTATGAATTTACATACACTGTTGCATCTGTTTAAATGTTGGTTTTTTTGTTTTCCCTTCCACTTATGAAATGAAATACCTCAATGTAAAATAATGAAATAGACTGCATTATGCAAATTATTTTCTTGGAATGTTTTATGTGGGCAATTCAAATAACTTTTAACTTATCCTATATTTGTTCTCTAGTACCATTACCATGCATTGTTTCTGATTGGACCCCATGGACCATACCTGACCAGACTGGCACTAAATATAGATACAGAATGGTGATGAGACCATCACTCAATGGTGGTCCTGAATGCCCAGACCTTGTACAGATGCAGAAAGGTATCTCTCTATGTACACATTTCTTAAATATGTGATAATTTCCCCCCCATTTTCTTCATATATTTTTACATTCATTTGAATAAAAGCTAGTTTAGATATTTATTCAATTCTTAATTTTGTTTTCTTACTTGTATACTTATTTTAAATTTTGTGACAATATGCAAAGATGAAAAAAAAAAGAGTTAAGTCCCCTTACTACACAGGCAAAATGTTGACTGCGTTTAACATGCGTCTGGCGTACGTTAAACGCATGTCATCTGACGCATATTAAATTGGCGTTTCTAACCGCGTACGTCTGACACACTTTAAAAATTTATCTTGGCAATATTTTTATTTCATAATAAAACACACTAAATAAATAACTTACTAACTTCATACATTTTAGGAAATTATATGTCTGACGTATGGTAAACGTACGTCTGACATATGTTTTTACAATAATTTGACGTACGTTTACCGTACAGCGGTTAGAAACGTATGCAGTGTTCTCCCCAGGAATTTTGGATAGCATCACATTTTGCGAAAACAATATCAGGTGTCAGAAAGAAAAAAAAATCATGTCGATCGACGTTTCGCTATCAATTTATGATAAGTTCTTGACCATGTATCATGTATTAGTGTTTTATGATACCCCCCCACCCTCTTCCCTCCCCCACCCACCCCATTTGATGTAAGTCTACCTTCAAGCTATGGATACTATAGTTCCATATTAAGAAAGAGTTGGAGTAAAACTGATTGTAGCAATTTAACAATGGCTAAAACTTGTTATCTTTGAACTCTCAGTGAACTGCATCCAGTTACCAAGGATGGAAGAGGAAAAGACAGGCCTGAAAGCCATTTGCCTGGGTTTGAAGCAATAAAAAATAATATAAAATTAGCTTTTATTTTTGGCATGAATAAGTTCCCAAGTACAAATGTTTACATTTCATTCACACTGGTTAAGAGTCACTAAGTTGACAGAATCATATAGATGCCAATGGTTCTCCTGCCAAAAGGAGAAAATGCTAGATAAGGTAATGGGAAATTGGGAATCTATTTTTAGACTTCCTGTTTTGACCAAGGGTCAAACAATGTATCTAGAAATCAATATTTTGGAATAACAAATGTAACAATGGAATTATATCATGTTTCATGAAGGTAAAAAGCATTTTCTTTATTTTGGGAATGGGTTATGACCGTTACTTTAGAATTCAACTACTCATATTCTAATAACACACCTGAATAAAAGCACGTGTGCATATGTTTGTTTTTGTTTTGGTCTAATCCCATTGGTCCTGGTTGGTTGTCCAATAGAAATAATTCACTTCGCAAAAGGTGTTCACCTGCAATCTGCATGGCTAATCAGTTCAAAGATCGATATTTCCTAATTAATTGACAAGACCATGATCATTGATTTCTTTGTTAATTGGCTTGGGGTTGTAAATGTGTCAATAACTCAATGATTATCAATCAGTCAATGGCTTCATAAGGACGTCAACTCAATACCTTTGTATTTTTAACAATTTGAAATAGCGTCTCGGTAAAGACTGATAGCATCTCGGCAAATTACGATAGCGTCTCGGTCCCGAGATGCTATAAGGGCCTGGGGAGAACACTGACGTATGTTTAACGCACGTTTATGCACTACGTCAGACGCACGTTTTTATTAACGTACGTCAGACATATGTCTAAATTTTGCCTGTGTAATGTTTCTTGTGTCATTGTAGTGAAACTTCCATGTCTTGTGTCTGATTGGACTGAATGGTCTGCACCAGATTCCACAGGAAACTCTTACAGAACTCGCTCTGTCTTAAGACCTCCACTGAATATTGATGGAGAATGCCCACCACTCATACAAAACAGAAAGGGTAAGAATTATTTAAAACATTTCATTTGAATAAAATGTATTAGCAACTACATATTAACAGATGATGATACAAATTTTAGCTGACAAAATTTTCGGATTTGGAAACAAGATATTAATAGCTTAGGTAAAGTCTGTCTCCCAAAAGTTCAAGTTCTATTTTCATTAGTGGCAGATCCTCAGCTAAGAATTCCTTATTGTGGGTATATTGTTATCACCCTGTCTGTCTGTCCACATATCTAGTAACTATCTCAAATCAAACCTAAACTGCTAACTTGATTTTGGTAAAACTTTACATGTAGGAAGTACATGGAGTTTGCACGAAGATATTTCATTGCTCTAAGAATTCATTCAAGGGAGATAATTGGACTGTTCTTTTCATAGTATAGAGTTGAACATAAAGTTTTGGGTAACTGTGTGAACATGCTGGCAGATCCCATGTTTTGTTTGAAAATGGTAATTATGTAATGATATATATCTTTATTTCAGTTGATCTAGATTGTATTGTATCTGACTGGGGAAGTTGGAGCTTACCAGATCCTAGTGGTAAACGCTTCAGAAGCAGAAAAGTTACACGACCAAATCTGAACAGTGGAAAAGAATGTCCAGAACTCCTAGAGGAAGACAATGGTTTGTTATATGCTGATCTAGTGGGGAGGTTCTTGTTGAAGAGATAAGAATGAAACAAGGCCTGGTTGTATTTTAAATCAGTCAAAAGGTCACCATATAAGACCCAAATGTGCAACTTTAAGTGTACTTGGATAAAGATTTATGCAACCAATGCACTTTAGTACTATTAGCATGGCTATAATCCTTAAATTTAGACAAACAAAATAACTTTAAATTCTTCTTATGAAAAGAAATTCTACTTGGAAGAAATGTTGTAGAACAACAGAATACTTATTGCTCAAATGTTGTTAGCCACTCCTACAAATGTAGAGAGGCATATTGTGTACAGGTCAGTTTATTCATTCCTGCATTTGTTCCACACTATAAATTTCCAATCCTTGTTTTTTCAAAAATAATGTATCTTATAAACTTTTGTAGTTGAAGTTGAATGTGTTGTATCACCATGGGGACCATGGAGTTATCCAGACAACCAAGGACAAAGCAAGAGAACCAGAACTGTCACACAACAACCGCTCAATGGAGCTAAGGACTGTCCTCCTTTGGAAGAAACCAGAAATGGTATGTTGAGTTTTGATATCTTTATTATCTTCTTTCTTTCCCACCCTCCCCACATTCCCTTGAAAAAAAAAATATGAATGAATGAAAAATATGCACACAAAAAAGCAACTACAAAACAGCTGATTTGTGTAAACATACAAAATAAATAGATATAAATGCAAGTGTACAATTTTACAAAAATTAAATTGAGTCACCAACAAAGTGTCGTCTGACTCGATGGAGATCTTGTAATAGTAGACTGAAATCCTGCCATCTACTATTTTGAGATTTCATATTGTTTCTATGCAATCTTTAAATATTTTATGTTTCTTACTTTAATCTTTGACCTTTATTTTACAAGTTCTGAGAGATTGTGTTGTGAGTGAATGGAGCTTGTGGTCTAAACCTGGAAACGATGGTCTCTCAGAGAGAACAAGAAGTGTTGAAGTCAAACCACTCCACGGTGGAAAGGACTGCCCACCACTTAAAGAGACTAGGAGAGGTCTGTATTATTAAGTTTGACTATGTATGAAAAAAAAAAATGATTGATGCAGATTCTTAGCTAAAAAACATGCACATAACAACAAAACCACCAACCTTTCATTTTCCCAGAAGATCAGACAAAACAAGGCAATCACATAGCATGGAAACCATAAAGTACAATGCTTCTGACTTGGCTTAGTCATCTCAAAAGAAGTAGTAGACTGTATAAGGGAAAAAATGTTTGCTGTAAAACTTGAATAATTGGACATCTCATTAGAAATAGTAAACTGTATAATGGAAAAACAGGTTTGCTTTAAAGCATGATTAATTTTATGCAAACTGACACTTTTGATATCATACCCAATGTACAGGTGTACATGTATATTAACTTGAACTTCATATTGAATCTTTACATGTGAAAAAGTATGTATTGTTCTAAAAACCTTAATTCAAAATGTGTTCAATGCATCAAATATTGATGATTTCTCATTCCAGTTGATAGGCCTTGTATAGTTGGTGATTGGGGACAATGGTCTACACCTAATAGCAATGGTATTTCCAAGAGAACAAGATCTGTGATCCGTGATACTATAGGCAATGGACAGGATTGTCCTGAATTAGAGGAAACAAAAGAAGGTAAAATCCATGTAGTCTTTAATCAATACAAAATAACTCTCATATTCAATTGTAAATTATTTGTAAAAAAAAGTGTTATTAAGCTCAGTGTTGAAATACAGGAGCTATTGAGTTATTCCATATATTGGTCATACACCTTACACTGTAAAGAGTACTGATGTAAAATACTTCAAAGCACAAAAGGGTAAGGATGACATGATGATGCTCAAGTTCTGTAAACCAACTTATTTTTGTGAGCCATTTATATTCGTAGATTTTGCTAGGAGCAGAAATTCGTGAAAACAAATTGTCGTGAATTAACTCATTTTCATAGTAATTTGATTATTTTTACAACAAATCACGAAAATAAATACCTACGAAATAGCCCGATGGTCCTAAAAGGCAAAATATTGTAGTCGCGAAAATATGTTGGTTTACAGTAATCTGATTTTGGAGGGTTATTTGATTAATACTTAATTTATAAAGACCAATGGATTTTTGTGTGAAATACAAGTAAATGTGCATGAGGCAATGAGTTTAAAATGCAAAATTCTTTAAAGAACAAATTCCATATCATTGCTTTTAAATTTGAAATTGACAGTTGGCATTGACTGTATCATGGGACCTTGGTCACAATGGTCAAAGATGATTGAAGGAGGATTGGTAACCAGATCAAGAAGGGTACAGAGCCCAGGTAACCAGTTTGGTAAACCATGTGGTGGAACGGAGGAATCTAAGAGATGTAAGTTATCAGTCATATTTTCTTAGACTTTAATAGGTTTTTCCCAAGCAACTTTTAACATCAAAATGATGGTGGCCTGTCACTGTGCTTCCTAAAATGTTATGTAATGACATTTTGCTTCTCAAGGTGTATTTTTTTCCCTTTTCCTCTTTATTATTAACTTGAAAAAAGTAGATTAGTCCTATAAGTGTTTGTTATGCATAGTAAAAACTTGATTACCACTTATGGAACAATTTTGACAAGAATTAAGTCAAGCTATGCTGGCATTAAAAATTTTTCATGACATACTCTAGAGAACATACTGCACCTTGCATTTCCTTTGATGGGAACATTATGTCTCCTTAATGTCTGAAACTTATTCCTAATTCTCTTCTTCAGTGAGGATAGATTGTGAAGTAACAGAATGGGAAGCATGGACCGTTGATCAATTTACAGGAGTTTCCACCAGAAGGAGAAGAGCTAAGCAGGTAGACCTTAATGGAGGTACACCATGCCCAAATCTCAGAGAAACCAGAAAAGGTTAGTCTGTAAGCAATAAAATAATATTCAAAATTTGAGGTATAAAGCTTATTTGATTTTATTGCTTAGAGAACAATTTTTAAAATGTCTTGACAAAAGGGTCTAAAACCATTGCACCAGATATTTGGAACAAGTTATAATCTTATGTGTAGTTGATACATGTAGAAGTTTCATGCATTGATAATAATGTTAAACATTTTGGATTTGTTACCAAAATTTTTCAAATCATGTTATTTTCAGGCATAATTTGCACAAAGTTTGAAAAATAGATTTGTACTATCACAGAATGTTTCAAAAAATTTCTTCAAGTTCTTGTATGGATTGTGGATAAATATAACCTAAGTAATTGAACTATCTTATTTTAATACAGTTGAACCTCGTTAACTCGAAGTCGAGGGGACCATTGAAAAGTATTCGAGTTATCAGAGGTTCGACTCATCCAAGTTAAGAATAAACTCGAAGTAAAATCTTCCGTCGTTTGTTAATGTACCATATCTTCCATGTCAAGGTGTATCTCGCATTTTGTTGTGTTTTGTGTGTTTGAAGACGCGTCATCGTGTCAAGAGATTACTTTGTGTGAAATAAATTATTAGATAAAACATGTTTTAAAAATTTATTCCAATCTTGAATCAACATCATATGATGCAATCAACCATTCAAACATTGAAAATACAAAATCAGTTACGAAACGAATTAATACGTATGTTGTAAGTCACTAGTAATGGTGGAAGTTGAGTTGAGTTTCTTCTTGAGATTACGCCGATTTATTTCATTTTATTAAAAATATCAATTAATCATTGGTATTTATGTATTGAAACTAAAACATGATTAAAATACCGGCTTTGCTGATTAAATTCGTCTACTCAGATTAAACACACAATTTACCATGATGTTTTAAACGCTTGGGTGATCAGATCAAACAGTTACACATGAATACACACGTGTCCAATCATTAAATAAACAACTCTTGATTAGCCCCTAACACCTTTTGAAGCCATACAGCGGTCACGAATCAATTAAAATGACATCAAAGAATTTGAAAAGTCGGCTTCGAGTAATCAGGGTTAATTACTATTATTTTCAAAGCGTGGGGACTGCCAAAATACCTCGACTTAACCGAGATTTCGAACTATCAGAGTTCGAGTAATCAAAGGTAAAAATGCATTGGGCTAACGGGAAGTTTGCCGGGACTTTCAAAATAGTTCGAGTAAACCGAGTATTCGAATAATCCGAGTTCGACACATCGAGGTTCGACTGTAAATGCATTATAAAAAGCAAACAATTAAAGAAATTGGGAAAATATAGAAATAGCAATTTGATAAGTATTAAACTTGGGAAATATTTTTTTTTTCCAGCCACATTGGACTGTGAGGTTGGACCTTGGAGTGAATGGGGAAATGCAGACAGTAATGGAGTCAGTTTAAGAAGAAGACAAGTTGTCCAAAATGCACACCATGGTGGAAAACGATGTCCACCACTCAGTGAAACTAAGAGAGGTTAGTCAGGAATTTTTAATTATACTTTGTACTTAAAATAATGTAGTGAATAAGACAATGGAAAATTGGAAATATATGTCGGTATATTGCTCATTTTATCCTCGTATCCTAATTTTATGTGCAATCATTTTTGTTATTATGACTTCAAATATTCTATGTCTTAATTAAACTTTTAGCTTTTGCTCTGTCAAAGATTGTTTTAGTTTTTTCTTGTTTTTCTGTGCCCTAAACAAGCAATGGCCTTGGGAGTTGTGTCTAATGTCTGCATCTTGTCACGATCATTGTAATTTTCCTTCCTTTAGTATGTGACTACCAATATCTATTTCTACATTATGAAATTGTATAACCTGTTTTGGTATTTTGGTTTTAATCTTTATTTTTAGCTCACCTGGACCGAAGGTCCATGTGAGCTATTGCCATCACTTGGCGTCCGTCGTCGTCTGTCGTCCGTTAACAATTTTTCAAAAATCTTCTCCTCTGAAACTACTCAACAGAATTTAATGAAACTTGGTATGAATGATCCTTAGGGTGTCCTGCACCAAACTTATGTTTCGATTTTTGATCCGTCAAAAAACATGGCCACTGTTACTAAAAATAGACCAGGGGGTCAAACTACTGTTTTTGGCTTGTAAATCAAAAAGTATAAGAGTTAGATGAAATCTGATGCCACGCCACTGCTTCAGCATCAAAAGTTCTACAAAAGTCTCCATTTGGTCGAAGTTGTCAGATGATCCCTTTTAGGGGTTACAGCTCCTGAAAGGTGAAAAATAGCATTTTTTCATGTTTTTGGCTTATAGAATGAAAACTGTTGCAGATAGAGAAAAGCTGTTGCTTGCCTAAATGTTCAGCTCATTTAGCTCTACAAAAGTCTTCATAGGGTCAAAGTTGTCAGATGATCCCTTATAGGGGTTACAGCCCCTAAAAGGCGAAAAATAGTGTTTTTTGCCTATAGAATGAAAACTATTGCAGATAGGGAAAAGCTGTTGCTTGCTTAAATGTTCAGCTCATTCAGCTCTACGAAAGTCTTCATAGGGTCGAAGTTGTCAGATGACCCCTTATAGGGGTTACAGCCCCTTACAGGCAAAAAATAGTGTTTTTGGTCTATAGAATGAAAACTATTGCAGATAGTGAAAAGCTGTTAATTGCTTAAATGTTCAGCTCATTTAGCTCTACAAAAGTCTTCATAGGGTCGAAGTTGTCAGATGACCCCTTAAAGGCGAAAAATAGTGTTTTTGGTCTATAGAATGAAAACTATTGCAGATGGAGAAAAGCTTTTGCTTGCTTAAATGTTCAGCTGATTTAGCTCTACAAAGTTTTTCATAGGGTTGACATCAAGACCAGGTGAGCGATTTAGGCTCCTGGGAGCCTCTTGTCTAATTTATTACCATTTATGCTATTATATAAAAAAATTACACAACAATTAATGCTTTACATTGGTTCTATTTCCAGTAAGCCTTGATTGTAAGGTATCCCTGTGGAGCGAATGGAGTGAACCGTTTGGATTTGGAACCAGAACAAGAACCAGAACCATTGAACGTGAACCAGCTAACGGTGGCCAACCTTGTCCTGAACTCGAACAAGAATCACCAGCAAGTAAGTCAACAATGATGCCATCTTCTTCTCATTGAAACTACATCGAAAAGCCTTCAAACAACAATGATTCCATTATTGTAAAGATTTTATTAGAATAATGGTATATAAAATGAATTACAAGTAGAGGTGGTGTGACAAACAAATTTCTCCATATATGTATATATAATTATCTATGAATCATAATTGAATGATGTTTAATTTACATGAAAACAATTTGCAGTACAACAGAGTTGAAGACTTTTAATACTTTTTTTCTATAAAAAGTCCTGTCAAAATGACTGATAGACCTTTCTTTTATTTCTTTATGATGATTCTTTGACCAGCAATACTATTTTTAGCCTTTTGTTCTTAATAAATTTCAAATATAAAGTACAGATTCAGTATGTGTTTATCAAAATGAGTTCAATACAATGTCCCTTCTTATTTTCCTATTTTCTTATAATGAAAAACTTCTTTCAAATTTCATCTATCTTTCCTTTCAGTGATAACACCAAACAGAACTGCAGAACACATAATCAAAAATTTCATCAGAGGATACAATGGAACAAGAGACATTCAAATCATCGTTGACTCCTCCGGCAGTATCGGAAGCAGTGCATTCAGGAAATCCCTAGACGACTTATACAACCTGATGTCCTACTTATGTCCGTCACCTGAACCCTACAAATCAGTCAATGGCCGAGCTGCCAACAGACTCGGTATGATGCAGTTCTCTACTGGCTACGAAGATATATTCCAGATGGGAGAAAAACAAACTCTATCAGAAATCAAGAGTGCTATTTTGAGTACTAAATATATGCAGAGCACAACATGTACAGGAAAGGCTTTGGAACATGCAGTTGATAATATGAAACAATATGGTAAGATATGTATTTTTGTGTATTCATCTGCTTGCATTTCGACTGAATTGTTTCAAGCCTGAAATGAACATTCTGCCTTTCATTTGAATAATTTTGGCCATGTAAAAAGTAAGGCTTTATTTAAATAACTGTGTTTATTTTGATTGAACTTTCTATTTAAAACAAAAAGTTGCAATGGTGTTATAGATAAAATCCTATCTGGATAATATCCAAGGTAAAATTTAGCCTCAAATAACAGTGATGTAAATATCTTTGAAACTGATAAGTTAGGAAAAACTGTTTTCTCAGCAGCTTTTTATCACAGACTCTTGAAATTTGGTATGCAGCATCAGCATAATGTCCGATATTGTGAATTTGATATTAGGTATGTCACCACCGTATAACAAAATCTTTACATATTGTCTTTAACCAGTTTTCTTTCTTTTTTTTACAGCCAGACCTGGTGTTAAACAACAAGTGCTCCTCCTGACAGATGGCATGTACAACTGTCGTGGAAAGAACTATGTAGAGAAACAGGCAGAGACATTAAAGAAAATGGGTATTGACATTTACGGCATGATGATCGGTATTACTGAACAAGAGGGACAGGATAAATTGTCACGATTGGTGTCTACGCCCAAGAACCACCTCTTCTCTGCTAGAGACTATCACGACTTCTCATACGTTGTCCAATTAATTAAGCAAATATTGGTTAATTCTGGAATGAGATGTACATCATTTAACTAGAAATAATTGTTGTCTATTTGTGTAATTGTTTTATCTAATAAATATGTGGATGTTGTTATTAAGTATTTGTTTTGAATATTTTCAATTCTTGTTTTTGTTCGTGTTCACCAGTTTTGTTGTTGCCCTTTCGGACTTTTGACACTCGAATGCCCCATTGATGCCTCTATGATTCTTTTGCAAAGTTTGTCATTGTCCCTTTCCAATACCACCAAAGGAAAGATCTGATTCTTAAACAGTACTGTGTAAATTTATGTACTGTGATACATTATTTTGAAGTTTGGTATTGGAATATGCTGAATCTTAGCAGCACTGATTCATAAAACCTTGTGTGTCACTCCTTCTAAGTTTGTGACTTTGTCATTTAAGGCAACGGTTACAATTTTACTGAACTTTTGTAACAATGCTGGTCTTCATATAAAGTTGATCATATGGCAACCCCATTTTGATTTTGACAAATTTTATAGGAGTTATGGGACTTTGTGCACATTAAGACAAAGAAACACTTTTTTGTGCATAACTTGCTGAATTTTTATTATTTTACTCTGTATGTAGTTTATCATGTCACAATTATGCCATTTTAATTTAAAGCAATTTATAAGACCTACAGGATTTAATCCACTTAATGCATTTCAGTTCATATAGACACTTTGTGAATACAACTACTATAAGACACCTGAACAAATTTTGCTGAAATTCTGAAGGATTGCTTGTCACCATATAGAGTTGGAAGCACTGCTTTTTGGATTCGACAAATTTTATAGAAGCTATAGGACTTGATCAAAGATTTTGTTTAAGCATTTCCCCCTGAATTTGTTTAACATATTTCATTCCCATTTGGTAGGTTTGTGAATTGTTCCATTTGCAACACTTCTGTGGTACTGGTTCCTTGTTTTTCACTTTTGTAAGGAGAGTGCAGGAAACATATTGTTTATGTTGTGTTTGTCCATCAATCTGGCTGTCAGTCACAAAGTTTGTCTCACGTATCCTTTCAAACTACCGAACAGGATTCAACTAAACTTGGTATGAAGGAACTACACCATATGTAATTGTGTATATTACCACAGAATTTTAACGTCAAATTCTTGTGGGAATTATGGCCCTTTAACTTAGTAATTTGCTGAAAATACCCTTTTATCATCTTGTCCACTCAACTCCTTTGAAATGGAATTTAGTGAAACTTAACATGTAGCTAACACAAGATAGGTAGTTGTGCATGGTATTGGGGAATTATGATCATCAAATTTTTGTTTGGGTTATAGCCCTTTGAACTTAAAAATTTTCAGAGAATTCTAAAACTACTCATCCAACTTTTATGAAACTTGGTTTCTAGTTTACACCCCTTAAGTAGTTGTGCAAACTATCAGGAAAGTTTCATCCTAATAATTTTGTGGGAGTAACAGACCTTTGAATTTAGAACATCTTTTTTCCAGGCACAAAACAAACTTAAATTCAAAATTTCTTGAAATGGCATCTCATGTAAAGTGAAAAGGAAGATATTCTTGATTATGATGTAAAAACAGTAGCTGCTGCCTTTGAATTGTAAATTTTTGTGATATTTTTTTAACAAGGTCATGCTGCTATGAATTAATCCTAATATAACAATCTTATTGGACCCATGTATTCAAATTTTGGGTAGTAATAAGGATTCACCATGTCTGTCTGTCCATTTGGTAGGCCCAACAATTCGTTCTAAACGAAGTTCACGAAGGAAGTAGCTGTGCATTGCTCTTGGGTATCATTCAGAGGAGATAATTGGACTAAATATGAAAACAAGAGGCTCCCAGGAGCCTGAATCGCTCACCTGGTCTTGATGTCGACCCTATAAAAACTTTTCTAGAGCTAAATGAGCTGAACATTTAACCAAGTAACAGCTTTTCTCTATCTACTATAGTTTCATTCTGTAGCCATAGGCCAAAATCATGAAAAAATGTTATTTTAGTGGCCATAACCCCTTTAAGGGGTCATCTGACAACTTCGATCCTACGAAAACTTTTGTAGCGCTAAATAAACTCAACATTTAGGCAAGCAACAGCTTTTCTCTATTTGCTTCAATTTTCATTCTATCGGCCAAAAACATGAAAAAACTTCATTTAAGGGGTGGTTACCCCTATAAGGGGACATCTGACAACTTCGACCCTATGGAGACTTTTGTAGAGCTAAATAAGCTGAACATTTAAGCAAGCAACAGCTTCTCTCTATCTGCTATAGTTTTCATTCCATAGGCCAAAAATATGAAAAAATGTTATTTTAGGGGCTGTAACCCCTTTAATGGGTCATCTGACAACTTCGACCCTATGGAGACTGTTGTAGGGCTAAATGAGCTGAACATTTAAGCAAGCAACAACTTTTCTCTATCTGTCATAGTTTTCATTCTATAGTCCCGTGCGGGGCCTGGGTGGCGAATGGGCCCGCAGCAGAGCCTAGCTTGTCGTAAGAGACGACTATGG
This sequence comes from Arcuatula senhousia, assembly GCA_963971305.1. Lineage (NCBI taxonomy): Eukaryota > Metazoa > Mollusca > Bivalvia > Mytilida > Mytilidae > Arcuatula > Arcuatula senhousia. The sequence goes on from OZ020304.1 coordinate 58,099,236, forward strand.
GTCTTGGGATTCTGACGTCGGGTCAGTGCTCAGCCCACAGAGCGACCAAGTGTGTACCCTAGGTGGCTGAATAGGGTGGCCCTTGTCCTCGGGGGTTGTCGGGTCTATAATACGGAAACCCTGACCGCCGACCATAGTGAGCCAATGTGTGTGGAGAGTGCCACGCTCCATGCACATAAAAGACCCCTTTGTGGACCGCCAAGTAGTGCACCACATAGGCTAAATTTTTCGCCCCTAGCCACCTCTCCCCTTTTCCTGTGGTTCTTCAAAATTGACCGGTCCTTTGTTTCCCACCCCACCCCATATTTCATTTATCATCATCATTTCATGTTCATTTAATCATCCTTTTCATGTTCATTTAATCATCCTTTTCATGTTCATCGCCTGTAAATAACCTATATAGCGTTGCACAGGCGTAAAACACCAACTCACTCACTCACTCACTTTCATTCTATAAGCCAAAAACATGAAAAAATGCTATTTTTCACCTTTAACTGACAACTTCGACTCAATGAAGACTTTTGTTGCAGTAGTGTGGCATCAGATTTCATCTATCTCTTATACTTTTTGATTTACAAGCCAAAAACAGTAGTCTGACCCCCCTGGTCTATTCTTAGTAACCGCGGCCATGTTGTTTGGATGGCGGTCACCATTTGTGCAATCTTGGTAGAGGACATCCCATAGATGAAGTGTGCAAAGTTTCAAAGCAATCCCTTCAGTCCTTTCGGAGAAGATTTTCAAAGAAAAGTTAACGATGAGGACGACGACTACGGATGTCAAGTGATGGCAATAGCTCACATGTCCAGGTGAGCTAAAATGCAAAGCCCTTATAACCAATAAGTTTTAAAAAGAAGCACACAAAAAATATTTCTTATGCAACAACAAGAAAGAAACACACCAGAAGGAAAGATAGTGTTTAGGTCTATTTGTCTGATTCATTCTAAGTCCTGATAACCTGCAGATTGAAGTTAGTTTACCACTGGACCTTATGATAGCAATGGAAGAGAGGTTTGGCATCTTAAAATTTGGTTTACCAACAATTATTTCAAAATGCCTGTACTTAGTCAGGACAAGTGGGATCTTAAATTTCTTTGGCGTGTCTTTGCCTTGTCTTCTTTTCTCCTTGGCAAAAGCAGGGAGGTACCAATGGGGTATTTGAAGGTCAAAAGAGCAAAGACAAGATCAATTAACATGAAAGGGGACAGCACAGAAACAGACATTAAAACATACAAACAAGGGGCTCCCAGAAGCCTGAATCCTTCACCTGACTTAAATGCTGTTTTTGACATTGAAAGGGCCATAAGTTTAATAAAGGGTCATCTGACAACATGGATTTACTTGATGCATTAAAGTGTAGATTTCAATCAGTTGAACATTTTAAGCAATCAAATGCTTCTTATTTTTATGTCACCTGCAAAGGATATAGGAGTCACTTTGACACTATCCGTTTTCTTGTGTTGTCCAGCTTCCTGTGGCATCACAAAAATTTCTGTGACAGTTTTCCAGGCAACTACATGTCACAGCGTCTTGATATTTGATATGTAGCTTATTCCTATAATACTAAATGGTGTAAGTAATATTATTTCCCTAACTCATCTACTTCCTATTTACCGAATATTATTAGACGCAAGCCACATATGTTTTCAATGGAAGACCGCCATTCTAGTTTTAACAGTTTGCCAGCTATAAGGCATAAAAAGATGATATAGATATTTAAGAGACCATAACTTCTATAGGGGGTCAATAAAAAACTTTCATGTTATAGCTTTAACGGTTAGCAATACAATGGGGAAAGATTGTGAATTTTGACAATTTTGATGCTCTAAGGGAAATCTTCTAAAAACAAAGGTCCTACAACTTTGACCCTTTTACAGATTTGTAGATCTTAATGTACTTAACAACATGCAATTTAAAATTCTTTAATATCTATAATAGTTTCTGAGATATTGAGCTTAATAAGTACAAAATTTAAAAATATCAAGAAAAAGGACAACAGCTCCTATATGGGTGGTTAGATCTTCTTCAAAATTTTTTTTCGCCTGTAAATAACCTATATAGCGTAGCACGGGCGTAAAACACCAACTCACTCACTCACTCACTCACTCTTCAAAATTTGAAAGCAGGTAGATCTTAAGGTGCTGAACAGTTTTGCTTCCCGTCAAAATTTTGATATCTGTCAAAGTTTTTGAGTTATTTGCAAAAAAAATACAATTTATCCCTTTGCTCTATTTTTAACAACAGCAGCAATGTTTTTCAACAAATCTTAAATTCAAACACTAATGTTCTGCCACACATGCAAAGGAACAACTATACTAAGCTTAATTGCAATTAAACTAATGGTGTAAGAGGAGTTAACAATTTTAGTACAACAAAATAAGACTGTAAAGATTGTCATTTTTGACGTTCGACCTTGTACAGATTCTGTAGATCTTTTTGTGCCATACAATATGCAATTTAAATCTTTCAAATATCTTTAACAGTTTTTAAGATATTGAGCTTAATAAGTGCAAAATTTGGAAAAAATCAGGAAAAGGAAATTAACTCTTAGTAGCCTCCTACATGAGTCTTCGGATCTTCATCAAAATGTCAGGGCATAAACATCTTGGATGCTGAACAGTATGCCAGAATTTAAATATCTGTTACTGTTTTTAAGTTATTTGCAAAAACTGCATATTACCTCTATGTTATATTTTTAGCCACGGCAGCCATGTTTTTTTCGAATAAAAAAATCCAAACGGTAGTTTTGAAGCACTTATGCCAATAAACAACTGTACCAAGTTTAGTTGCAATTGTACTTATGGTGTCAGAAAAAGTTTGAAGAAGTTACAGACAACAGTAGTTGAACAGACAGACAATTGGACAGATGATGGCTCTAAGTGATGGCAATTGCTCACCTGAAGGTGAGCTAAAAACAGCTACATAGCAATCAACAAAGTGGTAAAAGTTAATTCCCAATTTTATCTATGAGCATATGATGTCTGTTATATAACATTCCATTACTGTGATTTTCATGAAATCTTTTCAAGTTTACACCATCCATAATTGTAGTCCATCAAGACAAACATCAAAATTTCATTAGGTAAACTATAAAAAAAAATGGATTATCTCCCCCTTCTTTATTCATCAATTGGAATGCCTGCAAAGTACTAATATCAAAGTAAGTATATGCAGGTCATGAAAATTGTGCTGGGTAAATAATATTCCCTGCCACTCAACAATATTATTTACCCTGTCCTCTGACTGTTTTCTTATTCTCAGACATTATTTTATCAAAAGTTTTGAAGCGCATCATATATCATGTAGATGAGGCTTTTGTGTCAAACTAAAGGGAATGTAAGGGGTAAAAAAAATTGATATGTTGATTGAACACTTTTACTAAGGTGAAAAATTATCCATCTAAATATTTATCTCATCAGATATTAATTATACAGCTGTTTTTTTTTATCAAATTTTTGCACTATGGAAAGGCTAATTATCATATCTAGCGGAAGTAGAGATATGACGTATGATAGTCAATTCATGTTGATGCAGCTGTTTTTCTTATACACACACATTAGTTAAAATGCCTGAGTGCCAAGCAAAATTTTGTAGAGTTGTAAGAGGTCAAGGGATTTCAACATTTTCAATCCCAGATCCCAAAAAGGAATATGAAAGAATAATTTAAGATGTGCAAGATGGTTACATAATCTAGGAAATGTTAAATTGGACATTAAAACTTTTAAACATTTGTTAACTGTAACAAGAGGCTCCCAGGAGCCTGAATCGCTCACCTGGTCTTGAGTCAACCCTAAACATGTAAACACTTTTCTAGAGCTAAATGAGCTGAACATTTAAGCAAGCAACAGCTTTCTCTATCTACTATAGTTTCATTCTATAGGCCAAAAACATGAAAAAACGTTATTTTAGGGGCTGTAACCCCTATAAGGAGTCATCTGACAACTTCGATCCTTCGGAGACTTTTGTAGAGCTTTATGAGCTGAACATTTCAGCAAGCAACAGCTTCTCTCTATCTGCTATAGTTTTCATTCACTAAGCCAAAAACATGAAAAAACATTATTTTAGGGGCCGTAACCCCTATAAAGGGTCATCTGACAACTTTGACCCTATGAAGACTTTTGTATAGCCAAATGAACTAAACATTTCAGCAAGCAACAGCTTTTCTCTATCTGCTATAGTTTTCATTCTGTAGGCCAAAAACATGAAAAATCGTCATTTTACGGCGCGTTACCCCTATTAGAGGTCATCTGACAACTTCAATCCTATGAAGACTTTTGTAGAGCTTATTGAGCTGAACATTTAAGCAAGCAACAGCTTCTCTCTATCTGCTATAGTTTTCATTGCATAGGCCAAAAATATGAAAAAAACGTTATTTTTGGGGCTGTAACCCCTATGAGGGTTCATCTGACAACTTCGACCCTATGCAGACTTTTGTAGAGCTAAATGAGCTAAACATTTCAGCAAGCAACAACTTTTCTCTATCTGTAATAGTTTTCAATCTATAGGCCAAAAACATGAAAAAATGCTATTTTTCACCTTTAAGGGGCCGTAACTCCTATAAGGGGTCATCTGACAACTTCGACCCTATGGAGACTTTTGTAAAGCTAAATGAGCTGAACATTTCAGCAAGCAACAACTTTTCTCTAACTGTAATAGTTTTCATTCTATAGGCCAAAAACATGAAAAAATGCTATTTTTCACCTTTAAGGGGCTGTAACTCCTATAAGGGGTCATCTGACAACTTCGACTCAATGAAGACTTTTGTAGAGCTTTTGATGCTGAAGCAGTAGCGTGGCAACAGATTTCATCTATCTCTTATACTTTTTGATTTACAAGCCAAAAACAGTAGTCTGACCCCCCTAGTCTATTTTTAGTAACGGCCGCCATATTGTTTGGACGTCAGTCACCATTTGTGCAATCTTGGTAGAGGACATCCCATAGATGAAGTGTGCAAAGTTTCAAAGCAATCCCTTCAGTCGTTTCGGAGGAGAAGATTTTCAAAGAAAAGTTAACGACGACGGACGACGACGGACGCCAAGTGATGGCAATAGCTCACATGGACCTTCGGTCCAGGTGAGCTAAAAATAAATATAAAAAAAACTCAGGATCATATATCTATTACAAAACATATACATATAGGCAAACAACAATTTTCAAGAAGAGCACAAATTAGATATCAAGTGTCATTATTTACTATCCTTTTCATCCGCCTCATCGAGCAAAGCTGATCGAATTCCAATCTTTTTCAATTCTTCCACAAGTTCTCCATTTTTATGCATTTCAACCAGTACATCACACCCTCCAATAAACTCTCCTTTAAAGAAAATCTGTGGAATAGTTGGCCAGCTACTGTATTCTTTAATTCCTATGGAAAAAAGAAAAATTGAAATAAGCATTTTGATTGTTATGTACTTTTGTGTAAAGGCATGAACATGAATGATTTCCTAAAAATCATGAAAAATCGCTGTTTTTGACCGTTAAAGGGCTGCATAAACCGTATTAGGCTTTATCCTACAACTTCGACCCAATGGAGTCTTTTGTATAGATCGAAAAGCTGAAGGTTTAAGAGAGCAACAGCTTTTCTCTATCTGCAATTATTTACATTCCATAACTAAGCCAAAAACATGTAAAAATGCTATTTTGTACCTTTTAAAGGACAATAACCACTATAAGGAGTCATCTGACAACTTTCACCCAAGGAGACTTTTGTAGAGCTCAATTATATGAAGTTTTAGGCAAGCAACAGCTTTTCTCTATCTACAATAGTTTACATTCTATAGGCCAAAAACAAGACAAAACACTATTTTTGATCAGTAAAGGGACATAACCCTATTACATGTAAGGAGTAATCTGACAACTTAGACCCAAAGAGACATTTGTAGAGCTTTTGATGCTGTCTGAAGAAGGAAGGTTGCATAAGATTCAATCTAAAATGTCCATAAGACGAGACAAAACAAGGAAGACATACCAGAAAAATTGAAGACCCCAATAGTCCTGACTTGGTACAGGCATTTCAAAAGAAATGGTGGGTTAAACCAGGTTTTAAGGCACGCCAAACCTCCCTCTTCCGTTGCGATCTTCGGGTCCAATAGTTACACAAAACACAACAGGTTTGTGATGACATATCAGGGATGCTAAGGTGATCATCTCAGTACATCAACCAGCCAAACACTAATCAAAGCAAGAACTAACCATTTCGTCTAACATGATATTGAATTTTTCTACCAATGGCTGATAACGACGAAAGAATTTTTTTAGAGATCGTTTGAGACGTATTTTCTAATAACCTTGGTCTAATAGTTGGTTAAGGAGAAAGCAGTGTCGGATCAAAAAATCTGAAAAATGTGTACAAGCCCTGGCATATCAAATTAGTTGTGAAATATAGACACCGTATGCAGGTGACATTGGTATGTTACTTTCCAGGTTAGGAAAATTAATAATTTTAAAATTAAATTCATCTCTTTTATCGTAAATTTTTGTACTGAGATGACCACCCTGGACAAATTCATAGATATTCATAGATTCTCGGTGATCCAATTTTGGCAACCCATGTTATTGTTTTTACTTTTGGCAGATTCTGGCTGCACACTGATCCTCTAACACCCTTTATACTCAAATGCATAGCGGAGCATATAATTTTTTTTTCTTCTTTCAATAAAAAAGTACACATGCAATTCTCTGAAGTTTTCGAAAATGTCAACTCGTGCAGAAAAACTGAGGGAAATAGTAACACATTGCCCCAAATCATCTCATCCCATTAATCCAAATTATCAACGTAATTGATTTTGTTTTGTACATGTAACTACATGAGCTTTTAAGGCAATGTCTTTCTCATACATGTATGTTGTTACATAATTTTGACTATAATATGGCGTAGGCTTTAGCCTAAAATCGTCCAATAATAATAAAAATAAAAATAATGAATAATTATATGTCAATGATGAAAAGCCTGGCCCTTCTTTTATTTTAGTCTAAGATTTTAATCACCCTGGACAACCATGGCATTGGCATTCTTGTTAAAATATACCTTGGATCAGTAATTGCAATCTTAAAAATAATTTGTGCAAATACCATCCAAATATTTGTGGACAACACTAATTATCTTCTTCATAACGTCATTTCCCTGTCAGAGAATTTCGCGCTTCTGTAGACAACAAACAACATGTCAACATTCATTCAGCCAGGTTTTGAAGATTTTCGGTGTCAATATTTAATTCTTGGTCGTATTGACACCAGGAGATCGAATTAGAAACCTGGCGGAAAATAACGGCATGAAGGTTTGAGGATATCACGCAGGATTGAAAGCTTTCAAGGATACATTTCAGCATCTGAGGTAGGACCCTTTCTTTCCATTTTTAAATTTTGTTTTGTCATAGTCATAGGCTGAGATTAGCTAAATAAGTGCAAGGCTTATTTCAATTTATGATAATGGTGCATCATTGTTCGTATGTAAACATTCCCATATTGATTACGTTGACAGAGTGTCATGTTGTTATAGGTGACGTCGTTTAGTAATATTTTAATGTGTCGTCATGTAAACATGTCGCCATATTGGAATCCGTTGTTATGGTGTTTTTTATTGGTCACTGACCAACATTTCGAATAAAGTTTCAATTTCGCACTAAAAAAAACTTGAAAAAAATCGTTTGAAAATTTAATTGTTTTAGAAATTATACTTTGGCTTCGCCAAAACATAATTTCTTTTAAGTTTCTTATGCGAAAACACAGCTAAAGCTGGCCCCCGGGGGATTATGTGATTGATTTACAAAAAGCTACATCCGGTTTGTAACATTAATACACTTGTCATGTGACCTATATTCTACACTTAGTTGGACTTCGTCCATTATTAAATTGTCATCCAAAAGAATTTGACTGAATTTAATCAGAACAAAGTTGCTACGATTACCTGGATTTACATGGAAAAGTAACAATAAGAAAATAGTTATTGTTACCTGACGCCGGAAGTCAAAGTAAAATATTAACCGGTCCACGGATGCGGACCTGTTTTTATTAAAGTAACAATAAAAAAATTTCTTATTGTTACCGCTCGTTATTTTTACCTGAAAATGTGTTTACTTACAACGAAATTCTTGTTTATTATTTAATAGCTTATTGTAATACACATGATACAGTCACATGAAAACAATAATAAAATTTTAATTAGGATGAATTTAAGTGCCAAGTTATTTCATTTTTGGTTACATTTCCTACACATTCAGTAGGTTGCTTTATGTGGACTTTTAAGTCCGACACATGACAGATGATACCATTCCAGGCAACCATCACAAACCATGGAGGCCCGAATATGGACATCATGACTTCTGTGCCTGTCTTTGAGTTTTCTAATTTACTCGAACTTCTTTTATAAAGTTTAACAAATTTGGTTTCTTGGAACGAATTTAACTTCTGCTCAAATTCGATAAGTGAATTAAATTTTTGGACTGAGATGACTACCCGGGTCAAATTCGAGATGTAGATCCAAGAATGATGTAAAGCAAGTGGATTCTGCAGTTTCTTTAATTTCTAGTTCTGGAGGATATATTGAAGGAATCCATCTGGTTGACCGAGAGGACGTCATCAATATATCTGAAAGTGAGATTAAATGACCTTGCCTCTTTCATCTTCTTGTTGTTTACGAGTTCCTGAAGAAATTCAGACTCGTAAGAGTATAAAAACAGACCAAATGAATTAACCTGGGCGATATTAAAGAAAAGACGGTGTTTCATTATATGGATTTTCATGACCACAGTTCAAGTCACCGGTGATTTTATAAGTTAAAATAAATAATTGTTTATTTCAAGTTTTCAATTACAAAAACATTATATGTAAAGAAATGTACATATTGTTAATAATATTCTGAAATACAAGAATATTCAAATTCATATAATCAGGTAACAATAACGCCAGGTAACAATAAAAAATACTTATTGTTACTTAAAACAGGTCCGCGTCCGTTACATGGTTTTCCGTTAGTCCGTCCTTCCGGTGTCAGGTAACAATAATTTTTTTCTTATTGTTACTTTTCCAGGTAACCTTATCCAGTGACTAATCAGAAACATGACCAGAAGACATCAGTGTTTACAAGTTGAGTATAACTTTAGTAGCATACTGCTGACACTACCAACTTTCCTAATTATGAGCGTGATTTGACGATTTTTTAAGTTGTTAACCAAAGTGCAAGGGACTCGGTCGTGCTCACCGACAGGCAAGCACAATAATCTGAGAAAAAACTGATAGTTCACCTTGTCGCAAGTCTTCATCTGCAAGGACATTATGTGCGTTAAATTTGACACCATGCATAGTCAAGCACTGGACAGCTAATCTACTGAAGCCACACATGGGAGAATCAGGGGTGCCTTTCATGAAGAGAACAACATTGGAATCCTTGACAAGGCTGTCAATATGTTCTTTTGTTCCTGTCTTTTGAGAGTAGTATGCTAGTAATCGACAATACGTTGAGCGTTTCTCTGCATTTAAGATAGTAAAAGATTTACGCAATATCCCATTCATGCTGTTCTTGTTGACCACTCGGAAGCTTAAACTATTATCTCTGTTTTAGTTCGATAAAGTCCGAGAAATAAATTCACATCCGGTTGAACACGAAACATGTCAAACAAATCAGAAATTATCCAACAACTTCATTTAGCAGTTGATAATGATAGAACAGACATTCTTCGAGCATTCATTTCTACGCTTGAACAAAGTAAGAGTTTAGTCCATCGATTTTTTTGGCCATTGTGTCCAGACTACAAGAAAATGTGTGTCTGTAGGCTATCCCCAGGCCAGGCATAAGAAACCAAATTAGTAGAAATAACTTTTGCAAGAAGTTTTTCTGTTTGTGTTCAGGTTTTGATCTAGAATCCAATACTGGCTTGGGAATTTGCAAATATGCCAAAGTCTTCTTGTAGGCCTGGAAGTTATGGTCTTCAATCCCTATTCCCCATTCCTCTGATGATTACACATCTCGAACACAAGGATGTGTAACCAATATGATCCAACAACTAGAATGGGATTCATTACAAACTAGGAGAAAGAACAACCAGCTGGTAATGATGTACCGCATGCAGAATGATCTGATAGATATCGACAGGAGCAATTACCTGAAAGGTGGCGACAGTAGAACCCGAGGAGGGCACAAATTCTACCAACAGAGGATCACCAATGATATCTACAGAAATTCATTTTTTCCCAGAACCATCATTGACTGGAATGCACTGCCAGCTGATGTCGCCCAAGCGGAAACCATTGATGTTTTCCTCTCTCGACTCCAGCAAACCACCAAATAACTACCAAACTTGACGTTGTACATAGTTTTAAGCAGAACCACGATTTTTTTTAACTGTACAAAGCCTTAAAGGGACGATATTTATACTGTGACTAAGCATGCGTAGTCCCGCAGAGCGTGGACATTCTCACAGAGAATCCAGCTCTAATATGGAAGAAGAAGAAGAAGATCCCCGGCCCGCTTCTCGCATCATGGACTTTGTATTATTTGACCCCAGTTTTATCATCCATGCCCCACTCCTGAACACATCAATCCAATCTCATTTTCCTGTCTCCCCTGTCCAGTCATACACTACGTTCTTCATCATGCCATGTTCAGCAAGTTGCAAGTTAAAATATTTTTTGTTTTATGACTACATCAGCCAATTTCTGTGCATGGATTAATTTTCTTAAATTGTTTTAGAACCGCATACATTTACCATTATCGCTGCAGTTCTCTGCTTCCTTAGATCATTTTTGTCCAACTTTTATTACTGTGGTAATTTGATTGATCACTGTTTTTACTTGTAATTGTCTTGCCTGCGATGAAAAGTTGCAGAAGGCGAGACATTGGTATTACTTTCTGGTAGCTAAAATATGTTTAAAAGAAAATAAATTTGGCATAAAGTACATGTATTATTTAATCTGATATTTATTATACAGATACTTATGGTTATGATCTGCATAACTGTCTCATGCTGTAATGACACTAGGGGTATGAAATTTTATATGAATTCAGCATGTGTATGAAAAATAAACAATACAACACAAACTCTAGTGAGATTTTTACCAAATGCAGACAAATATCACATTTCATTTGTGCATACTGATACGATATGATGAAAACATTAAAATACCTCAAAAGTATAAATGATATACATGTACATACAGAACACATATACATGTGCATAAAAACAACTGCAGTTTGCTTTCAATCACAGATTTCAAAATTTCTTTTGTTTTAGAAATGTTGTTTCATGCACACTTATTCCACATTGCATTATCCATATGTTTATTGAAAAGCTAAAAAGTATTTCTTTTGTTATTATGTAGATGAAGATAATAGACAGATGATAGGAGATGTGTTAAATGACTGTTATTGTGAAGATGGAACATTGTTACATGTTGCTGCTAAGGTAAACATTGTGCTAATTACAAAAAATTGGGAAATTATAAAACTTCTGTGACGTACTGCAGTTGCAGGTTTTTATAATTATCTATTACATGTACATTGGTTTGTAACTACATTCAGAAATTTTGAGGGTAATACATTTATGTCTCTGTCAAATCACAAATATTAAGCATAAAAATCTGTGTTGAATAGAACTGTTTGTTTTACCAATAATGATCAAGAAGATAGGACTACAAAAATGAGTACACAACCTAAAAAAAAGGCAAAACCAGAAAACACTGAAGTCAACAACTCTTCTAAGAAACACAAAAGACAACTAAACTGCATCCTGCATTGAAATAGATGCATGTTAAATTGCATTAGAAAAATGTAATGCACCAATCAGAAGGCTTGATACAAAACTTCCAAAAAACGAGGTATTTCATGTGTAATATGACCCAGGGGTGATGAATGAGTAAGCAAGAGACAAACACCTGGGTTTCCAAGGAACACAACAACTCTTAAAAAATACAAATACAACTAAACTGCACCCTGCATGGAGAACTCTTATAGAAACAAAAAGTAAAGTACTAAACTCAGTTGCTCCATGGTGGGTTATCACGGAACAGTTTCTGGTTTCTTCCCTCTTTCATCACTAATTTTAAGTTCAACTATGAATGATTATTATGCCTTATCAACATATTGTTACATTTCAGTTAGGGAAGATTGACATCATAAGAACCTTGTTGTCATCAGGAAGTGATCCTGGGATACATAACTCATCAGGGAAGACAGCAGTAGACCTAGCATCGTCTCAACCAGTCATCAAAGTCTTCAACGAGGAGTTACTGCAGGCTGCTGCTCAGTCAAAGTAGGTTTTTTTGGAAAGTTCATTATTGTAACTTATAATTGGTATGTCTAGAAATGTTCTTTAATGAAAATCAACTTAATTTGTTTGGCTGGTTCTCACCCAATCTTATCTAAACGCAAAGGAATCCAGAAGACTATAAAGATAGCATGACCAAAGCACTTGTTAATTGATAATTGAACAATAAAGAATTGTCACATCTATTCACAATTTTGTTAAGTTATTGAAATTATTTTGGATGTTTAAAACTTGAATATATTTGAAAATATGTAAAATCAGAATTATAATTTAATTCCATCTAATTACATATACCTTTATGCTGTAATTATTTTCAAATTAAATGTAGAAATCAGAAATTAGTTTTGTTTAATTTTACTGATAAGTTACAGACAGGAAAAAAAAATCAAACAACAGTCAATTTTGATGTTCTGAATAAAAATGCTTTTCCATATAAAGTTCATATCTTATTGTTTATTTTTAGTGTTGGGAGAATCTGTCAGTTATTAGCTGCTGGTGTTGATGTGAATTTGATAGACAGTGAAGAGAGCCAGAGTACTCCTCTCCATTGGGCTGCTTCATTTGCTAACAGAGATATTATACAGTGCTTGTGTGGTATGTCATTTATAAAGGACAGGATTTTGAATTAAAAAAAAAGAATTCCTGTCCATTCAACAGATTGACAACATTGAACACGTTCTACCACACTAGTTATAATAATTTGTGCAAATAAAACAAGCTGTTATAATTTTTGTGCAATATAAATCTTCATAATATTTTCTATGAAAGATAATTTATTGTTCATTGATAATTTGTAAATGCATTCATAAAGTGTAGAATCAATATCCCTGCATTAACTTTCTATATTTACCTTTTTCCTTAAAAAAAGTGAGGGGTATTTGTTATTTTACTAAAATATGTACCGGTAGACTTGATTTAAATAACAGATTATGTTGTATATATTTAAATGAAATAATTACAAGATTATCTACACAAACATTTTTCATTTCCACTACAAAATATTTTTTTATCCTTCCATTTTAAGCCAGAGGAGCCGATGTCAATAAGACCAACAAAAAAGGTTATACAGCCCTACATGAGGCTATAATCAGAGGAGATGCTGAAGTTGTCAGGGAACTCTTAGCTTATGGTGCTGACTCATCAGTTGTGGTCATGTCTGGAAAAGACGAGGGGAAATCCTGTCGAGACTTAGCTGGAACGTCACAAGAAATACTACAGGCATTGGACAGCCCTCCCCCTCTAATTAATGTTGATGATGAATTTGGTATATACCTTTACATGTTAAGAAAAAAATATATAAATTGCTCTAAATTTGTATGAATAGATTAAATTGAAACAATTTGAGAATTAGGTTAAACAAAAAAAAGAAGAGCCAAAAAAATATATGAAGAAAAAAAACACACTACAACAAAACCAATATCATTAACAAGGAAAAAATCATAATTGATGTTTTTAAAAAATGAAAACGGATCTTTCATTTATTATGTCCCCCCATTGAAATATTTGGGGCACTTAGGTTTATTTTTATTTAAAGAATCTTTTTTGTAGATTTAGGTAAACTATCATTAAGATCAGACAGTGGAGCAGGGACAGAAACTGTTTACATGAATGGAAGTGCTGCTAATGGATCTGAACCAGGGTCACCAGATCTTAAAACTCCAAACTTCTCGGTAAACCATTATTGTTATAAGTGTGAGGAATCATACTAAAACATTAAAAGTCCTTAATTAGAAAATATTGATTATCCTTAATTGTTTACAAAATTTGTTGTTTAATCTAAATTTGTTCAGTACTATGGTTTTCAATCCAAATTAAGAGTGTGTTATTATACCCCGCTTTGAAGAAGAGAAGAGGGTTATGCTGTTATACCCTTGTTTGATTATAAATATAGGATTTGATTTGCTCATCCATGCTAGGAATGGATTTATGGAACATATAAAATGAGGGGAAATAAGGACTAAATAACTATAAAATAGATTTATTTTTTTAAATTTTATTCAATCAAAGATGAGCAGATGTCTTAAAATATGTATACATGTAATAAGTTATATGGTAGAAAAAAAGGGGTTCCAATTTTCATGAATCAGTTGTAAAAATCACAAGAAAAGGGAAATTTCACTTTGATTTGTATGGAGTTGAACCATCCATAAATATGACATTCAAGGAAGATGTCAATTTTGTCTAATCCACAAAAATTCATATCCATAAAAAGTACTTTCATTATAAAAAGGCAATCCCATCCCACAAGTAACAGAAGAAAACTAAGTCATTACGTCTTTAAATTATTATACCCTTGCAAACAAAGTTTGGGTCTCACCCTATCAGTCTGTCTGTCTGTCCACTTATTTCTTTATTAACTGCATAATGGTTTTAAATGAAACTGCACGTGAAGGAAGTACATCATATGGAGTTGTACATGAAGAAATTAAATTGCACTTAAATATTATCAGGGAATATAATTGGAGTTAGGTTTCATGGCAATACCGGTATAGAGTCCATTATGGTGCATTTGCTATCCTTTTGTCAGCTTGCTTTTAGTATTCCTTGTTATATATTTAGAAAATAACACTGTTATTTTTCATTGATTTCAGAAAACCGTATCATTTGACGACATGATAAAACCACCCCAGCAGTTAGTAACTGAAGAGAAATTAAACTTGTTATGGCCACAGCCACAGAGCATGTTACAGCAAGAAACCAAACCATTTGTCATCAGAAATCATCTTCCTGTTTATGTTTCAGGAGGTCCAAAAGAAAGTTAGTTTGAGAACTTAAGATAGTACAAACAAGATTGCTACGCATAGCCATGTGTCCCCCGCCGCCGCATAAAAGTTATGTGGTATGTCAATTCAAGAGATATATTTTCTGAGAAACAATTGAAATTGGTTGTCAAAATATGGGATGATCACCCCAGTACCCTATCAGTGTGTAAAGTTCCAGCAACATCCGTTCAATAATATCCGAGGAGTTGCACCCACAAAAATGTTTGACATGACAAAGTCCCATTTTTTGGACCAAAAATCACAAATTCGTAAATAACTCGAAAACTGTAAATTTTGTTTCAAATTTTTTTCCTATTATTATAGAGTACCTTTTGCTCTATCAGCCTACAAAATTTCAGAACCCTGTGCACCTAGGTAATCAAGATATTGGATGTCCTATATTTTGACCTTTCTTCCCTGTTTCCATGGAAACGGCGGCCATTTTGAAAAATTCAAATAATAGTACCCTATCAGTGTGTAAAGTTTCTGCCACATCCATTCAGTAGTTTCCGAGGAGTTGCACCCACAAATACATTTGACAAAGTCCCATTTTTTGGACTGAAAAATCACAAATTCGTAAATAACTCAAAAATCAAAAATATCGCTTCAATTTTTTTTTCGTATTATTATAGAGTACCTTTTGCTCTATCAGCCTACAAAATTTCAGAACCCTGTGCACCTAGGTAACCAAGATATTGATTGTCCTATATTTTGACCTTTCTTCCGTTTCCATGGAAACGGCGGCCATTTTGAAAATTTCAAATATGGGATGATCATCTACTAATTGTACCCTATCAGTGTGTAAAGTTTCAGCAACATCCGTTCAGTAGTGTCCGAGGAGTTGCACCCACAAAAAACGTGACGGACGGACGGACGGACGGAGACCATTACTAAGTCCCTCCGACGCGTTGCGGCGGGGGGCAATTATTAGAGTTCACACCATGCGTGAAATTCATTGGAAATTATCATGTTATTTTTTAACAAATTAAGATGCACATGGATGTAACATGTAGATTTTTGCTTTTTTATTCCATTTTACATGGAATTGAGGCAAAAAACTTAAATGGCATGAATTTGCACAAAAAATGTATTTCATATGTTGTATATAGCCCTTTTGAAAAAGTCAACCGGAATTCTGATTCCGATTTTTCTATTTTAATTTTTGCAAGAGTAGTTTCCCTTTGTGGGGCCACATTGTGTGATCAACGTTGAGCTAAGGAAAACATCAATTTATCCCTATCCGTTTTTGGCGTAATTTCCCCTTCCCGATTCAAATAAACTGGTTTGGAGTGAAGTCTTGGATGTTAACGTATGTTTTAGTAGTTTAAGACTTTGGCAGACAGATTAAAAATGTTTTAACAGGTTGACGAATTTAGTTAATTTCGACAGATTTTCAATGGTGAGGCCGACCCGGAAGTCGTAAACCTGTAGAAAATAAGTAAAAGATTTCTCAGGTCCAAAAGTCCGGGAAATACTTTCTAAAAAGGACTATTTTATTCCATTTGCATGGGTATAATCTGCACATGATTGGCATGAACATGTTTTGTCATTTTGATTCAAAATATTTGCATGAAATTGAAATAGAGTGGGCATACAGAAAATGTGATGGAAGCAAATAAAAAAAATGACTGTATGTAAATTTATGCTATATCTTAATGTTTCTGACCCTTTGTATATGAGAAATAAAGATATATACAGATATGCAAGATATTAACAATTCAGTTTATTTATCGTTAACAATAAGAAAATTAACAAATTTCAATCATCTGTCTATATTTAAAACAAAACCTACAGGCTTCAGTTGTCTAAAAAAAGTTATAATCTATGGAACAAAGAATAGATAAATCTTGCAATACAGAATACAATGTATCAAAAACTTATGTGATTTGTAAGTATATAAATAAATTGTATTCTGTCACACTTTTTCAGATTCCATACAAATAATGAAAGCAGTTAAACTAAGAAAACCAGCATTTACTTCCCTTGGAGTTGACCTTTCTGTGAACCTTCTAAGTAGTCTTAGTGATACCAGAGTACCACATCTACAGTGCCATGTCAACAACAGACTGTGTCCTGGTCAGGGGTTATATAAACTCACAATATCTCAAGGTCAGGTAAGGTCAAAGGTCATTTCAATAGACTGTGTCCTGGTCAGGGGTTTATATGTACTCACAATATCTCTAGGACAGGAAATATTTTGTACTTGGACCTTAATTTAACAACACATTCTAAAGAACTCCAAGACTCAAAGCAATATATGGCCATCTTGGTCAAGCAGAGGTTAATGTTAAATGATTACTATGGTAGCTTATGAAGTTTTGATCATCATTTAATGTTAGAATAATTTTGGTGTTTTGTAACTATTACAGCTTATATTTTGCTGCATCAACTCTCGACCAGATCATACTTGTTATGTAGTGACTATGGCAGTCTACAATGTGTTGTGCATGTACCTTTTCTGTACTAAATCATGGAACTGTTTATTTCTTTAGTTCAACTTTAAATGTATTAGTTCTTATGTAAAATAATTTCAGATAAAGATGTTATGTAGTGACTATGGCAGTCTACACTGTGCTATATCAACTTTGTGCCAGATCATGGACCTGTATAAAGACAATGGAGAGATTGTTATACCTGGTTTACTGGTATGTTACGTCATCATTATCAATTGACTGTCAAATCAGCAAGCTAAAGAAAGTCTTTATAAAAAGCTTAAAGGACTGTAATAATATGAAAATTTAATGCTTATTAAGCTATCTGGTATAAATGACCATTTGATCAATAATAAAACGCTGCATTTGCCTTCAAAACTTTTTTGTTTTGATTTGTATTTTTTAGAAGTTGTTTCTTACATTTTTCTTCAATTCATGGATAACAATATAAAATTGAGATTATTTAAAAACAATGTGCAAATACTTTAAAAGATCATTTAAATATATAATTTTTAATAGGTTTCATGGGTTATATATAGATAAGAAAGAATAATTTCCTGCAAAAAATTTGTGGCCGTATAATGGTATGATGCTGTCCTCGTCGTTGTTGTAGTTGTCTGTAACTGCTATGAATTTTTTTATTTTAGATTGACGATTGGCCAGATTTACAGTACAGAGGAGTATTACTAGATGTATCCCAAGGAAGATTGCCTAGCTTTGTAAGTTTACAATAAAAAAGTTGATATAAGAACAAAATTACAACAAAGTACATTTCAACCCTTTTTTAAACTGCCTGTGACTCATCAGATAAGTTCTAACCAAAAGATGAAAATCCATGGTACCCAGAATTTGTAGTGAAGATAACCAAGTCAGGCTTTCAATTATATTCTTGACTATCCTTTAGAATTTTAAGCAACTTTGTGAAAATATGTTAATATAAAAGGAAGTAATTCAATTTGATAAACATAGTAGAAGTCTTTAGTGTGCATCATTGGTATCATAGCATAGAAGATGTGTTATTAATGCAAAATAAATGTATATTTTCTGTCATTCCACAATTCTTTGTCTTTTTGTTCTGATGTTGGTGTCCATTACATTGCATTTTCATAGTAGATATTAACTTTAAGCTTATTAGGATTTATTACTTTTTTCCAGGGAATACTGAAGAAGATGATTAATACATTGGCTAGTTTGAAGATAAACATGGTAAGCCTTTAATGTCTGAAATTTTGACTTAATTTATCATTCATGAGTTGATATATCCTAAGTTGTTACGTTTAAGCTGTAATAAGAACACTTGAATGTAAATATAGAGTTTAACCTACATGTACATTGCCAACAATTTCTTTTAATTTATGTATAAATAGTAGTTTTATGTTGAAACTTGTATACAGTTTGAATATGAATGACACCTTCTTCTTGCATATGTTTATGTTTAGCACTTTTGCATTGTATTTGAACAATGTGTATTAAATGCTTGCTATAAAAAAACAGATAAAAAATGTTTATTTTATTGTACTAAAACATATTTCTGTGCATTTCTGACCCACCAACTTAGTAAAAGGACATGACGTTTTCTGGTTTTCGCCTCCTTCCATTTGTTGGATCATAAAATCCTATTGAAATTGATGTATTTTAAAATGGTATGATCTTAATAAGTTTTTATGAGGAAAAGTTTGAGAAGAATGTGTTTCTTGTTTTATAGGTATTTGCTAGCATTTTGTACATTTTTGTTAACATACATTTATTTAGTTTTCATTAGACATATATATGTTAAGGTTTCAACATTAACACATCACATTCTTTTTGTAGGTGCAATTATTCTGTAGATTTATGAAGTCCCCAGAACTGACATGGCAGATAGGATATTCTAAAGAGTAAGGCTATGATTAGAATTATTTTAGAAAACATGATATTTAAACTTTAAAAAAATTTCTGATGAAATATACCATCCTTGAAGATAAGGTCATTCAAAACCTTGAACCTCTGATTACATTTGCTTTAAGAATACTCTGTTTATTTTATTTTTTTTTTTTGCTTAACAAAATAGGTAACAGTTATTCATAACACAATATCCTAATACATGCATAACCTGCAAAGGTCGGTGGTTTCCTCTGTGTAGTCCTGTTTTCCTCACCATTAAAACTGAAGGCCCTGTATTTCTCAGGTACATTGAAAAGGCTGTTAAACTCCAACAAACAAACAAACCTAATACATGCAAATAACTTAAGCTTTTAGGGTCAAGTCACTGTATAGATTTAAAACATTTTACAACTTTAATATTCTCCATTTGAAAAAAAGAATGCATTTTATGTATTAAATTATGGTATAAGTTCTTGTTTTACAGAGAAATCCTGGCGTTGATTGAGCATTGTGGAGACCTAAGTATACAACTGGTCCCTGTCTTGGAGGTTGCTCCACAGATACAATTTGATGATCTAGATGAAATCTATTCTATTTTGGAGGATTTTATGACCTGCTTCTGTGACAGCCAGTAATCATATTTTAATTTTTATAATGTGAAATAAGTGGGACTGAGGGGACCCATTAAATTCTCCAAAATTCAGAATTTCTCTCAAAGATACTTTAAAGAGAATGCTTCAACAATCAACTTGGTTTGATATCTTGCATAGATAAAAATGAGATTTGGTAAAATTGTGCCTGACTGATAGATGAAGATGGCAACCAGAATATTCTGGTCTAAATCAAATGCTCTTGACTGTATTTCATTTCAGATTTTAGGTAATGTCAAATAATTTTGACATTGAATTTCATGGATTAGGAATGAAATACATATTTTTTGATTCGTCAATTTATGATTTTTGGCCGGATTTCACTGAGTGAAAAATCTGGGTTATAAAATGGTGAATGTGGGGCGGCGGACGGGTGGGTGGGGAAATAATTTTCATAACAGTTTTCTCTGCAACTTCTGATCACTTGGCCACTTGATATTTGGTATACAGCAATGGGTTGGGGTTCCATAATGTGAGATTGATTTCAGGTTGATTGCTCACCTACTTCCTGTTTACGAAATCTAGCCATTTTTTACTTTGACAGATTTTTACAGATTTATTATGAAACCCACTGCAGAATTGTTTATTCATTGGGAATAAACTTTTTATGTTTTCCTTATCCAAGAAAAGCACAAAAATTGATACCCAACAAGAAAATAGTTCCAAAATAGATTTATCTTTTACATTATTTCATATTTTCTTATTAACTTTTGTCAACAGGTTTGTGAGTTTAGGACCAAGACTGAGTAGTTTTGTGATAGAAACGGAGAATGGTGTATTGGACCTGACTGATGCCATGAAACTATTACCCCTCAAACACCAACAGATACTGAATATATGTGGGTACCCTCTACATGGGATGGATTCAGAACTACTGACACACCTACCCCCTGATGTTGTCATCAGTGAATATGGTATACAGGTAATTACTGTAATGAACTTCTCCCCCCCCCAAACGCTATCAGATACTGAATATATGTGGGTACCCTCTGCATGGGATGGATTCAGAACTACTGACACACCTACCCCCTGATGTTGTCATCAGTGAATATGGTATACAGGTATAATCTTTTGGTTTTATGCAATTCCTGCTTTAAAAGTAGGTAGTATATAGTGATAGTAGTGGCTTTCTATTTGTAATACCTCAGGGTTTCTATCCCTTGTTGGCAACTTCTCCTAGTAAATTTAATAGATTTTCATAAAACTTTTAACATAATCTTTTTGACAGTTATTTTACCATGTTGCATCACACACCACATAATTAAAGCTATTGCCATTAATTATATTTTTTGTCTCAATGTTCATGCATATTTAATCTTAAGAAGTTGTCTGAATTTCTAATGAAATATTGACTATACTTAATTATTACAGTTCTCAAGAAGTTCTCTCTTCTTTTTTATATTTAGATTTTAATACCCTTCAAGTTCAGCTAATATGATGTATTATCCAGTAAACACAATCTTGTTTCCAATTATATTTCAGGCAGACTATGATTTCCAGAGATTTTGTTCTCCCCTATCAAGTCATGGGTAAGTCAACAAGAGGCTCACATAAACTTTTAGTATTTCTTTTTGACAAAGCCTACATAATGTAATTTGTTAACACATGTACTTGATGGTTCACCAGAATGCCAAGTTGATCATTCTTTGTGCATGAGTATTTTTGATATGCATGAAAAATGAAACTAAATTTTATCAGGCATTTTTTTTTTAAATTGACCAGCATGTTCTTATTTAATTAGTTGAAATTCCATTGACAACAAGCATATTCTGGAAGATTGTATATCATAGGTTTATGCCTCTTTTCTCATTCAAGTAAATGTTGTCCTCAAGTCTGATTTTTGATGCTTTGGTTTCATTGTTATTCGTTGGGTATCAATTTTCGTTGTTTTCGTGGGTGCCTGTAAACCACGAAAAATATTAATCCAACAGTGCAAACCACAAAATAAAAAACCCAATGAAATGTCTTTTTGGGCAAAAGAATGAAAATTGATATCCACAAAAAATATATGAATCCTTGGTATAAGATATACTGTTTTCTGTCTTTTAGGATGAGCTATATCATGTGTCCCGGAACATCTGCATGGAATAGGTATGTGATATTTATACCTGTATGCTAAAACTTTAATGCTTTAGGTGATAAATAGATTTCAACGTAACAAAGTCATTTAGTACCATTGAATGATTTGTGTATTGAAATTTTGTATTTATCTGTCAAAAGTGCTCCTATTGTCTTGGTCAGTATTCTGGTATGTGTTTTGTGCAAGTACATCTGTGTGAAATATACTGAACTGTCCAAGGTAGAAAATTTAGATTTTTTCAAACTGTAAGAGTGTAAATGTGATTTTCACACATTCATATCTTTGATTATATTTCAGTTCTATCAACTTCTGTTTGAATGTACATGTAAATGTTTATTTTTAATATTAAGAATTGAAAAATTACTCTTCTAATTTTATCATAATATTGAAACCTTGACCTTTTAGTTTATCAGGATGTCCAGAAGCTGCCATATCTAACATATTCAATGCTGTCAAATGTGGGGAAGCCCATGGTGCACTAGGGGCTGTCGTCTGCAACTGGTCTGGAAAAGGTCACCTGACCCACATGCCATTCACATGGCCAGGGTTTCTGGTTCTAGCTGGTTTATCATGGAACTCAGATTGTCATCAGGTGAATAAAAGAGCAAGTATATTCAGTTTGGCAGTTTATATTTCAAAATTAATAAAACCATTTCTAAAGTTGGTGTTTTCCAGCATGCTGTAGCATTAAAGTTTATTGCAAAAATCTCCACGTTTCATTTTGGTTTACTAAAATGTTTTCAACAGAACAAAATAACAAGTAATTCAAATCAGAAAAAACCAAAGTATTTAATATTAACATCTTGCAACTTTCAAGAGTTGTTAAAGAATAAAGATTAGAATTAACAACCTGCAAAGTTCTATTTTTGAATGATAAAAAATTTATATCTTATCAGCATATATAATCAAGACAGCACCCATCTTAAAGGATATTTCCTCTATGTGAGAGTGCCATTTTATTTCAGGACTATTTATATGGAAACCTAGGTGAACTTCTGAACAGATTTGTCTTCAGAGATACATCAAACACTGTTGGACAAGTCATAGTGGAATTAGGCAGAGCTGAGACATATTTAGTCAGGTGCTGTAGAGGTCAAACAGGTAGAATTTATATTTATTAAGGGTGTCATTTAAAATTATTGACTTCAACATGTAACATGAAATTTTAATATGCTTCATACAAAATTACTGCTTTTGAAATGGATAGTGTTTAAAATAAATATGTCTAATCTGGTCATTTATTATTTTTTTATTTTTAAGGCAATGTAATTGTTGATTTCAGGAAATGATTTACAAAGACTTCCAGATGAGAATGGGTCTACTTTGTTCCAGTTTTTCTTTAACCCTGATGCAATACCTATGGAACATCTAACACCTGAAGCTGTTCAGGTTAATACATCTTTTGAAATGGGGATAAAGAGCTAAAGAGCATGTAAATAATACATGCTATAACAGATATTTTATAAGTACTTAATATCCACACTTATCAAAGTGTAGAGTTTTGTCATTAGCATTAATACCAAAATAATTGAAAAGTAAAAAACTCTTAGTTTTATTTTAAAGAAGTACTCTTCATCAAAAACATTTAAGCAGGCATAAGTAAGGTGTATAAAAGGATTGACACACAATTCATTTTACAATAAGAATTTTAATATCGCAAAGGAAGTCATACATCTGTCTAATACTTAAACCAACAGACATGCCAAATTTAGAAAACAATAATAGCTTTCCACATATACCATGAATATTGACTATGTTCAGAATAGGGATAGAAAAACCATTGTGATTTGAATATACATGTATTGGTAAACTGTTTATTTTGTAGTGTGGAGTTGTGTGATTTTGTTTTGTTTTTACAGAGGACTGTTCGCCATTTAAAGAAATGCCAACAAGAACTGTTAAAAGTTACAATGACAGTAGAAGATGCTGATCAAATAAAAAAAGAACTTAGTTTAACTTGTGATTTAATGATATTTTCTTCAAGGTAAAATTTTAAAGGAAAAAGAATTTGGCTTCAAATATTTTTATGAAAAAAAAATGTTGTGATCACATTACATTAAAACATTCAGTTTTAATGTGTTCAGCCTTTCAAGTCATTGATTAAAAACATTTATAGTAAAGAAATGTAAAAATAAGATGCATGTATTTAAATTTAAGGATTTATAATAAAAAACCAAAAAAAAAACAATATGATTGGCAATTGAATTATACAGATTATACAAGCGCTAAGCAGTTACTTTTAAAATAATGTTGCATTTAACATGTGTTAAATAAATTGATAGTACATTCTTTTCAATATGACATTTTCTTTCATTTTAGGATATGTAAATCCCTCTTACTGGCAGGGAAGAATCCTTTGGCAGGCCATGCTGGTTATAAAGCTGTTAATCTAGGAGTGGCCAATTTACCAGCTACAGTCAAAACAGATCTAGCCAATAGGTAATTTATATGATAATTCTTAAATGCTTAAATATTTGTTGCTCAAGAAGTCATAGACAATTAGAAATTGATATCAAATTTCAAAAGTTTGGATTGTTACTCATCAGATTGGAAATTATCTTAAGGATGCTTGCTGATCTAGTTGTAAGATTTCTATTATATATATTTTTTTAATTGTCAACTTTTTTCTGTCATAAGAATAGGTTCAAATTTTTGTTGCATACTCCCAATTTTATTTTGATCAAGGTTTTTTATGCCCCGCCAACAAAGTTAGGGGCATATAGTTTTTTGGTCTGTTCGTCTGTCCGTCATTCTGTCCTTCCACCCTTCCCTCTGTCACACTTTAGTTTTCCGCACTTTTTTTCGACATCCTTGCATATATTCAAAAGATTTTTGGTATGTGAGGAGTCTACCATGATGAGTTACAGTTCAAGTTTGAGTTTCATTCTGGTCCACTGATTTTGACCTAAATACGGCCCTTGGACAAATTTTGTAAAATACAAATGACAACAAAGTTCCAGACAATAAATTTTGCTACGCCTGACGCGCGTTTCGTCTATTCAAGACTCATCAGAGGCGCTCTACCAAAAATATTGAAAATGCCAAACACTGTATGAATATGAAGAGCATAGAACAGATAAACCAACAATACCAAACTGGGGAACCAAATTATTACTAAGATAATCAACCTATGTCTGGGGTAGGAAGAACCTTAGGGTTTAGACAATTTTGAAATTTAGACGGATAATTTAAAGCTTTGATGTTTTCTCCAACTCAAAAGTGTTGGTGCCAGAGCGGGCTAACCTCAGGGAATTAAAACTCCACCAGCAGTGCTAACCTTCACGTGTGTTCGAAATACAAATGACAACAAAGTTCCAGACAATAAATTTTGCTACGTCTGACGCGCGTTTCATCTATTCAAGACTCATCTGAGGCGCTCTACCAAAATATTGAAAATGCCAAACACTGTATGAATATGAAGAGCATAGAACAGATAAACCAAAAATACCAAACTTGGGAACCAAATTATTACTAAGATAATCAACCTATGTCTGGGGTAGGAAGAACCTTAGGGTTTAGACAATTTGAAATTTAGACGGATAATTTAAAGCTTTGATGTTTTCTCCAACTCAAAAGTGTTGGTGCTGGAGCGGGCTAACCTCGGGGAATTAACACTCCACTAGCAGTGCTAACCTTCACGTGTGTTCGAAATACAAATGACAACAAAGTTCCAGACAATAAATTTTGCTACGCCTGATGCATGTTTTGTCTATTCAAGACTCTTCAGAGGCGCTCTACCAAAAATATTGAAAATGCCAAACACTGTATGAATATGAAGAGCATAGAACAGATAAACCAAAAATACCAAACTGGGGAACCAAATTATTACTAAGATAATCAACCTATGTCTGGGGTAGAAAGAACCTTAGGGTTTAGGTTAAATAACAGTTTTATTTTATTTGCCAGCGGGGCATCAGTGTCATCTTGACACATTTCCTTGTTTTTATATACAAGAAGAAATAATTAACAAAGTTTTATCAAATACTGTTTATTTTGCCAAGAGTTTTACAGCTAAATAATGCTAAACCTTTGAAAAAGTCAGAGAAAACTTTTTTTTTACCTTAATTATTTTGAAATAGACATGACCTATCAAAATACTAGTATTTCCTTATTCAATAGCATTACTTATTTTCATTTCATTTAAGGCATGAACTTGAAAACCTATTTATGTTCAAGAATTGTAGTGAATGAATAATTTACATATCCTATCTGGTTGTCTTTTTATTTACAGGTTGTTAGAACTAATGGATCCTTATAAGGAAGTTTGGAATGAACGAAACATTAACAATATAGGACTATCGGAATCTCTACATAGACTTCATCATCTATTTAAACTTCTAGTGCCTGGAACTGAATCAGCTGAACTCATGGAACTGAAACGCAATGATAATTTACAGCATGTATGACAAAACATTGAACAATCAGAAAACTTATAGCTATGGACCTACCAGGAAAATTAGCAGAGAAGGATTTGAATAATCAATGACCAAGGACAGGTTTTAGATGAAATAGTTTTTTTCTAGAGTCTAAAGGCAGCTGGTAGTCATGATGCTAACATTGCAGAACTTGAATAAGGAAAAAGAAAAACCTCAAAATACTCATATGTGTTTATTCCATATCCTATTATTTTGTCTTTTTTTCTTTTTTTTCCAAGATGTGCCAAATGAGCATTATTAATTAATTATTGCATTTAACGTGCATATGATTAAAATGTGGTAATTCCATTGGTTACTTGACACCTTGAATCGTCTTTCATGTCTTGATGAAATATCACTTGTTTCCAATGGCCATAACGGGTCATGACCTTACTATACGCACTATAAATATATAAATTTGTTCTTATCCAGGTAAATTCTCACAATTTTAATTTGCATTTGGATATTAATGCGCAAACTATAAATGCACAAACATGCACCATAAAACAAAAAGAAAAATCAGAAACAAATAAAAAACATTAAATTGTAATTATAAGAATTGAATGTTTGAATTTTGATGTTTCAGAGGCGTGTAAAACCCTTGACCAGTCGCACATTCAAAATGTGCTACAGTCAACGGTTTAACACGCCAATGTAAAATGAGGGACAATTATCTCAGCTGCTTTAAGTTAAAACAGGCTACTATAGTTTTTGTGCACATTTTTTTTTTATCATTTTAAAACTGCTTACTGCAGTCCAACTTTTTTCCTAGTAATAATTAGACAAATTGAGAAAAAAAATTTGGTTTTATTATTTACATCCTAATTGAACCTCTTCATGTAGTAGGATTATTAGCATGTTATACATACAAAAATTAAAAACTTTGTATGTTACAAATGTAATTTCATGTCTGTACTTTATCTTATGTCTGTACCTTATTTCTTTTCATTCAAATATTGTTATAAATATTATTTGGAATATCACAAACAGAACCATTTGGGGTATATTTGGGTTTTCATATTTATGGTCAATATGAATTGAGGGTACTTTTATTATTTTATTATGAATATTTAATCATGCTTATATTTTATGCATTTTTTTCTTGTGTTAGTGCCATTTTCTTGTTAAGTTTATAGGTTGTTTATATGTTTGTTATTTGTGGAAACCTGTTACACTTTATTTTTTGGTTATCTTGAGGGATATTTTTATATTATTATTTATTGTGGGCTACTTTATATATCAATGGTTAAGTTTCCTGAAAATCTCTTTGGTACAAAAATATTACAATGACTACAATTTTACACTGCCTTCAAAGAATTTTTTTACATTGTGAATAAGAAGTTGAAGGTATTACCTTTATTTGCCCTGGGACAACATGTTGCAGGATTAAGTTTTACCCATGTCCATCTGTACCTATGTACATCGTCAGTACATTCCTCTGTACAAATTTCCAACAAGCTTCTCTCAGAAACTGTTCATGAGAATGATTTGCAATTTGGCAGGGTGGCTTGATATGACAAACTGTACATCCTAAACCAATTTCAGGGCTGTCAGAGTTCCACCTCCTGTTTGGGGCTGGACTGGTTCATTATAAAGTCACAAGGATGTGAAAATTAACCTGAAAATTTCCTTCCCACTTTTCTCAAAAACTGTACATGAGAATGATTTGAAATTAGGTAGGGTGGTTCAGTATGACAAACTGTACATCCTGAATGTTTTAAGACAAGGGCCCTAAACAGAGACATCTGTGTCTCATGGACACATTCCTTCTTTATTAAATTGAATATATAGGAAATAGCCAAGGAAAGACAGTTAGACCTGGCCTAGTTCCAGTTAGTCTGTGAAAATCTCCCTTCTCTGCTTCGACAACCCAAGATAGTTATTTTTAATTTTTCAACATTAGGGCCTTAGTGAGCAACAAAGATAACAATCAAGGAGGAGAAAACACTAAATCCATTAAATCCAAACTCTTTTTAGATTGAAACCATGAAATTTTTCAGAATATGTCAAAAATTTAAAATGTCAGGAAAACACACATGGAAATTGAACTATTGTCTGGATATTGAATTTGAATTTACAATAAATGGGGAAAATAAATCCATTTCATTGTGATACTTCAATTACAGAGTGTGGTATGTTATGTTAATGCAAGTCTTATAGATCATTATGGTAGAACAACCTTCAAAAAAGCAAAATGATCCGAATTTACACCTGCATGAATTTTGGATATGACAAAGGTATTTTTTGTGTATACTTGTAATTGTTCATTTATTAATTATTTATTCATTCAATTCATAGAAAAAATAGAGGGAATAAATTGAATATTTTTATATTTCTGTGTTTTTTTCATTTGTTGAAAAGAAAGTGATGTAAGTAAATATGCATGAAATCACATTATAGACTTGAATATATAACAAACAAAGGAACAACACATTTGTGTATTCATTATAAAGTCACAAGGAAGCTTTTTGCTTGGAGATAAACTAAACTTGCTTTACCTTGATTAGGTGGAATAATTTTGGGTTAAATGAAAACTAAAAAAGTTACTGTATTTATAGATATATCTGAGTTTGTCTACAGTTATTTGTAACTTTAGCAATCTAAATTTTAATTTGTATACCTTTTAAACTTTTGGCTCATTTTAAAGGGTCTTTTATAGATGAAATGTGGTAAGACAAATTTTAAATGGGGGGGGGGGGGGGGCAGGAGGGGGTCCCGTCCTGAATTCCGGCCAAAATAATTTTATAATCCCATTTTCCCGGATAATAAAAACTACCGATCCCGCATCCAGAAAAATAAAATGCAGGTTGCTGTGTCCTGCTAGTCGCCTTTCCCCAATTCCCGTTAAATAATATGGCCAATCCCAGCATCCTGGAAAAGATCTTCCCGACCCTCTTAAATATGTTGGCTGGCAGAGCTTGAATTTTGTATTTCATTTTGATAATTGAATAGGAATGACTCAATTTGTCCAGGGCAGATTTAAGGGGGGAAAAATTCCCTAGTATAGCAAATATGGTGCATTAAATGACAAAGAGTGAATAGTGCTCCTATATTACACTGGCATTATTGATTCAGATCCGTCTTTATAATAAGCTTTACACTCATTAATTAGCTCACCTCACGAAAGTGAGGGGAGCTTATGTGATACCCCTTGCGTCCGCACCCACTTACAGAAGAATGGTTAAGATCCATGCACGCTTACTGACAAGTGCCACATCACTTATATTGGTATGGTAGGTGCACCTAGGGCGCTTTCCATTATGCAGTTTGCACCAGCTGAACCTTAGATTCGTGTTCCATTAACTGGTTCGGCACAAGCGGTTTTCATCAAAAGACGAACCCGACATACCAGTGACAACACAAAATAAACCGGTATGAACCGCATAATGGAAAGCAACCCTAGTGATGCTAAGCCCAATGCATGCTTCGGATGCTGGCTGTGACCTATATTTTCCGCATGGATGACCACTTACAGAAGAATGGTTAAAGTCCATTCCCGCTTACCAACAAATACCACATCATCTAAAGTGGTATGGTAAGGTGCACAAAGAGATGATTAGCAAGATGCATGCTTCAGATGCTGGCTGCAACCATTTTTTGCATTGATTGAGCACTTAAAATTTTGAAAATTTTAAGTCAATTCCCACTTGTGACAATAATGTGCAACGAAGTGAGCTTTGTAATCGATAGATTACCTATGTTTTGTTCTTGAAATAGCCTGCCTAGTTTGCTTATGATAACTCTGATGCAGTAGCAACACTTTTGGGGTTAAAATTTATATTTTGTCTTTTAACATACCCGGTAAGATAATTTTTTTTGGTAATGGTTTGTTTGAATACTTATGGTTTCTTTTCTCTTTACACTTATTTTGGTCTTCTTAATTTTGGCTTAAGCAGTGATTGATGAGTTTTATCCTATATATCATAGTCAATTAAGCAAGTTTGGCTTAGACTTTGTTGAGATTTTTAGTTTGGAAGGCAGGATACACTAAGATTATTCTAGTATCCCCAAGCAGACAAAAGATCAATATGAACACTGTTGGAAACATACTATTTTTGTCCTGTCCTTCAACTCCAAGGCTCTGAAACAATCAGCATAATTTAATGAAACTTTGTATGTGTTTATTACATCTATGTAGATGTGCTTATTACCAGAAAATTTTGATTTCCAAAATTCTGTATTTATTGCTTTTTGACCCCCTCCCCCCTTTAACCCTGGTTTCCGCTCAACTCCTCTGAAACGATTCCACACACAAAAAATGAAACTTGGTATATAGCTTTTACACCATATGTAGTTGTACATAACACCAAGAATTTTCTATCCTTAAAATTTAGTGGTCTTTAGACTTAGAACTTTTTTTTGGGGGGGGGGACATCGTTTTTGCAGCCAAAATCAAACTTATAATTTTTACAAGTTTACATTCACATTTCTTGCTTGCTAAAATTATTAAAACATGAGATGACCATATTTTATGATTTATTGCATTCTTCTGGAGGCATGAATACATTTGGATCCTTTATTCCTGGCGTAATGTCGAAGATTCTGAAAGAAAAAGAAAAAAAGTGAACATCATGTATACTGGAATCCTAATTTCAGGGTACCATGTATAGGACAATTCTGTGATAGTGAATTGTTTGAAATGACTATTTACAAGCTGTGGTTGGTTGAAATAAAATGATTTTAAAATAAATTTCTGTGAAAATATTTTAAAGCTAAAACTCTATTTCGTTGCAGCCTCGTTTTGTATCCTTTGTATTTTTGAAATTACAGAAGCAAAGGTGTACCTATGTCGTATGTTCGATAAAAAAAAGCAACTAAGTCAGTCGACATATTAGAGCAAGACCGAAAAAGAAGGAGAAATGTTCAACATAACAAATACACATTTAACAGCAAGCAGCCATCGGAGATCGTTTTATTTTCTTTTATCCTAAACTTTTTCCAAGAAACGGAATGATAATCTATTCTTTGCCATTGCATAATGCTTGCCTGACTAAATTCCTGTCCTAACAAATACCGTGATTTACCCTTTGTATCACAGAGACAGCAGTATATATGGCTAAACCCATCTGCTTTGATTACAAGATGAAAATTTACAGTACCGGTGTCATATACTTACGAAGATGTCTCAAAGGCGAATGGAGACTTGGTAACCTTGGTACGCTGGACTGGTACACAGTCGGGGACGGTCAGGGTCTCAATGTAATAGGTGTTTCCTTCGTCGTTATACCATTCCTGAATGTTCATGCTTTCATTTGGAATGCCTGCTGCTCCAATTGTTGCATACCCAGAAAATGTTGCAGTACTTGGAACACCAAATGGTCGGAATGGTTCGGTTAAAGCGCTCACAGTACATTGTCTCGTTTGTAGGTTAATTCGATACATTTTTTGCTTAAAAAAAGAGAAAAAAATATTATATTTTGGTGTGTTTTGCCAAAAATCCTTTACAATGAATGCAATTAATTTCATCTGATTAAAATTAGATCTATCGATTGTTCCCTGCAGAGACAGCATGGAACAATTGATAGATCTGATTTTTATCAGATTGCAAATAATTGGACTTGGGTTGTCCAATGACTTATATAACTGTATATTCACACGGTCTTGCTTTTTCAATTTTCTCAGCGCCGCGCATGTTATCTTACTTATAAACGCTTGATATATAACGAAGTTGATGAGAGTCATGATATTTTTACTAGTCCGTCGGTCTATTCGTCAGTCTGTGGTCACAGTATGTGAACGTTACTTCTCTGAAACTACTGAACAGATTGAAAATTTAACAACACTTGGTATTCATCATAGATGTGGGTATAACTAGAATTTTCGGTTAGCAAAACTTTGTTATTGCAATTTTAACTTGAAATTGGCTTCAGGAAAATTCTGATTTATCATCTTGTCAGTGGACGGCAACTTATCTGAAAATACAGAATGGAATCATCATAACAAAACTTGGCATTCAAGAAGCACACCATTTTTAATGGTGCATGTTACCCGCAAATTTTGTGATAGCATGGAAGTAATATAGGGGTATATTACTTCCATGGTGATAGTTACAGCCCTCTTAACATAGACATAAAAAATGTTGAAAATCTTGATTTAGATCATGCTGTGACCTCAACTCTTCTGATACTACTGAACAAAATTTAACGAACCTGTTTCCAAGGTAGTGCTTATCACTAGGAATGTTTTATCCACAAAATTGTGTGGGAGTTGTGGCCGTTGGAACTTAGAATTTTACCAAAAAAACTGAGTCATCAATATTCTTTTGGTCGACACTTGGCAAACACATTTTAAAAAAATTGTCCGATTTCTATTTTTCTACTGAACTGAATTTCACGAATTTTACGAGAAGTACACCATATGTAGTTGTGCATCTTCTATGACTTTTGTGGAGGTGGAGGCATTTGTCATCATAATACTCCATTTCACATTTCTTCCCAAAATAGTCAGATGCTTTTGATGATTTGACAGTCACGGTATACAAATACATGCAAGTTTACTTTTACAATGCTTGCTGTACCTCGATCAATAGTAAATTCCTCGAAGATAATATTGATAGTGCAATAGCTGAACGCGTTGGCACAGACCCGGGTGCCGTTTCATATAGCAATTGTTGGCCTTAATTAGCAATTGCTCTATGAAACGACACCCTGTACATAAAAAAAGTCATTAGATAAGCAGGTCAATGGCTTGGGGTTTGTGAGCGTGCTTAGTAAGTTTCTTTTATTTTTAACGTTGACAGTCTCTAATAAGACCTTGGGCTTGATTGGCAGAGAATTAAAACTTACCTCTTTGTGTAAGAAAATGCCTTCATAGATTTCCCTTGTTGGAGTAAAATCGAATTCGCCAATGATCCGAATTCTTTGATTGACCTCATCATAACTTATCTTTGATCTTTCCTCAGGGCGAGGTTCAGTGCTACTGCTGTTGGAACCAACCTAAAATCGTAAAAAAAAGTTTTGTTTCCAATATATTTGACTTTTAAATCAGTTCTTTCAAATAAAATCTGTGAAAAAGATTTTTTTTTCCGAAAACGCTTTTTAACAATTATATCTTTGTAAAATTCTTTCAGTTTCCTTTAATTTTATTTGTATATTTAAACAAAAAAAAAACTAAAAGCACAGGATGAAACAGGTGACGCCAATAAAGTCCTTGCACTGATTCGGGTAGATCTTGCTACTATGCTTCTTATAGTAGACGTATTTCATAAAGTTTTCTCAGTGATTATTTGCATACTCACGACAACAATGTTGCCTTCCCATGCTTTTGGAGATTCTGAAAAATGTAAATAATAATCCATGTGAATCTATGTTTTCAAATATTTTTTTTTAAAGTTTAAACACAAGGGTTAAAAATATCTTTATCTTATTATTTCCCTTTTGGGCTTTTTTACTGTAAAATGTAATGCTGATCGTAACAGTTTTTGATCTGTCGTTCTCATATTCGGTATATTTTGTCTTATTGTTTGTTATACGCTCGTCATATTTATGTAGTTGTTGAGATTTTCAACCTTTTGGGTAGAGCGCCTCTGATGAGTCTTGAAAAGACGAAACGCGCGTCAGGCGTAGCAAAACTTATTGCCTGGAACTTTGTTACAATATTGATTTTAAACATCATTCGGTTATTGAAGAGACGAAGCGCGCATTGTTTCCATTATGGACATGATGAATACATATTTCGCTTGGTTATTTTATTCACGTCATATTCACCTGCATTGAAAATACCTTAAAGTGACGAAAACGATCGAATTATCAAAAAGGAAAATTTCGATATATCATAATTTATTCATTAACACAATGTATATGCAAAAAAAAATGACCACTTACCGCAAGGCTTTGGAACCTGGGCGGACACAAAAGCCACTAACGTGAGGGCCAGAATAATTTTCATGGTGATGGTTGTCTCCACAAATTTGGTCAATAACTAGAATTTTGAGGTATGACCTAACATCAAATTATCTTATCTCAGTCAATTTTACCAGCGTTGGCTGCTTGAGAACCCGGGTATTTGTATCGTCCTTGAAATATTTTGGTTAATATGCTATGGGTACTCAACATTCAGATAACTTGTGTTTAGGCTGACGAGAAGAACTTGTCTTCACCGGTTTACAAAATTCTTACAACGGAAAAAAATGATGTGTGGTTTTCTTTTTTTCTTCTTTTTAAAATTGACCGCCGTGCGTCCGAAAATGGCATAGTTATTGTACGGCTAGTCTATCCTTACAGCATGTACTATTTTGTCCGGTAGTTCCACAGGGGTAGTTCTATAATTTATCAATAGATTTGATTATTTATATTTTTTTGGGTGTTTCAAGATTTCATTCATGTGTGCAAGTAGGGTGCAAAATAAATCGGAAAACCAAAACCAATCAATTATCGAGAACATTTTAGTTCTGCTTTGTTTTATTTGTTTTGTTTTACTTGTTCTTTTGTTCTTGGATTTTTATTGTTTTAAGTCCAGACGCTGTTACTATCGTGAGCTTCCTTAAAATCTGTTCAACTTTTAATCCGTATTTGGCAACCTGTGCGTGGAGACTATATGTATTGAGTCTTTTTATTAGTTACTTCATTCTACCTATCAGAAATGAGCAAAAGAGTTTTGCATTACTCCAGGAACAGGAACTGCTTATCCTTATGAAGCATAAGCCATATGAGTTCCCTCTTTTTCCGACATGAGTTTGCGTTTCTGCTTACAGCTTATCTTTTATGTTTGTTTGTAGCTTAATATCTTAATATGAAATTGTTTGTTTTCTTCCTCTGTTGTTTTTTTTTCGCTCACCTGACCGAAAGTGAGGTAAAATATACCATCATTTGGAGTTCATATTCGTCTCAGCATCATCTTTTAGTAAATATTTTTCAATAATCTAATAAGGGACCGACCATTTAACTTGAAGGGGGGGCCTTGGTTTTTTCCTAAAAAAAATATTTTGAAAATGATTTTTGATGAAAAAAATATTTTGAAAATGATTTTTTGATGAAAAAAAATATTTTGGCAGCAGAGGGTAAGAAAAAAAATATTCTGAAGAAGAATTTCTGCCATATAAAATAATGCTAATAATAAAAAAAAAAATTCTGTCGCGACGCTTTCAAAAAATAAAAATTCTGTCATGACGCATTCACAAAATAAATTTGGAAAAAAAATTTTCTGGCCAAAACAAAAAACCAAGGCCCCCCCTTCAAGTTAAATGGTCCGTCCCTAATAGATGTAACAGAAAAAAAGCTTTTTGATTGGCTATACACCTGCGGCGTTTATGAGCCAATAAACCAAATTTTGGCAGATTGACTGCTACATCATTATCTTTTTTTTCTTTTTTTTTCTAAAAATTTCTTGTGCAAATAGCTTTATGGAATAAGTCGGTCTATTTGAAATAGTGGTGCACACTGATTTAACCCGATAATATATGACTGTCCAGAATCAAGAGTTCTACAAATGTTTTCACTGTATAAACTTTATTTCCTTATCACGGCATGTAAAAGCAAATATATTTTCCATCCAGGGGCCAATTGAAAAACAGCGAGCAGCGACCGCTGGTCACATTGATAGCTGCTGGATTTTTTCCATTGTGGATGTCACGTACACATCTCATTTTCTTCTATGCATAACAAGCACAGAACATTGATTCTAAGTAATTGGAACAAATATATTTGAACAAAGTTATGCACCTTGAAAAGTATATAAAACATTTTTTTCCATGTTTTTGTCGCATATAAAAGTTACGGTACGATATTAAATGCGATATTTTTCGGGTTGTCTGTAGACACAAGATTGAATTGGTTTCTGTAAGAGTAACTTGAGTTGTTGTTTTAATATGATTTTTCTAATCACTGCTTTATATTGCATTAAGGTTAGTAACCCTTCTTATTGAATTAGTCTAGTTGATTTTGGTTGGTAACCCCAACCTTTTTGAAATAAAGGGATTAAAGTGGACAAAATGTGTATATTGAAAAAAAAAATGCTGCTGAATGTTTATTTTACATCAGAATTAGATTTACTATTATTATATCTCTGATTAATTTCTATCAACCTAACTAACACTATCTCTATTAAGTTTCACAGCCGTGTTGTATTTTCTGATACTATCGGACCCTAAGATCACAATGGACGAGGGAGGTTTGGCGCCATTTAACCTGGTTTAACCTACCATTTCTTTGGGAATGCCTGTTCCAAGTCAGGACCATTGCGGTCTTTAATATTTCCGACATGTCTGC
This sequence comes from Arcuatula senhousia, assembly GCA_963971305.1. Lineage (NCBI taxonomy): Eukaryota > Metazoa > Mollusca > Bivalvia > Mytilida > Mytilidae > Arcuatula > Arcuatula senhousia. The sequence goes on from OZ020304.1 coordinate 58,135,900, forward strand.
CTTGTTTTGTCTTTTCTTTTTGAGACTGTTGGGTACTTTTGTTATAATCCTTATAAAGGGGGTTAAGTTGGTCCATGCCCCAAATTCTGAGTTTGGGTTTATTTTGTAATTTGCATATATACTGGGAATTTTTCTTTTGCCTTTTTTTTTTTAAATCCTTATGTTTGAATTCCTGCTTGCGTTTCAATCAGATTTGCAATATCTATTTCTGTTTCGGGAAAAAAATCAGGAGCAAAAGAAAAAAAAACATAAAAGATAATGGGATGTGGAACTAAGTGTTTGCGACACAACCCACAATATAAACGACAATTTAGAAAATCCACAGCGGAAAACAGCCAGCAGCCTTTAATGTGACCAGCGATAGCTGCTCGCTGTTTTGTTATTGGCCCCTGGATTGAAAATTAAAAAAAACATAGGATTCAAACCCAATCATAAAGTGCCAATGAAAGACCCTCTTCTTGACAAAAAAAAAAAAAAAAAAACATTAATTCGACGAATACAAATTAACATCAGCTTTGATAAAGATTCTTGGCTTAGGACAGGCACATTTAAAATGTGCCAGGGTTTCCTTGTAGGTATTGAGTTTTATTTTTTGATATTTATTTTTGGCAGTTTTATCATTTGCGTCAATCGGCTAACCTTTTTTCTCTCTGTTTTTTTAAGTTCTGATTTAGCAGTGAATGTACTATTATTATAATTATATGAATGTCTCTCAGTTTCAGTTAAAACGCTTCTGGTGAGTCGTTTTTCAGCTACTATATGCTTGGAGGCGTAAATGTATTTTACAGAAATACTGCATGACGATGGTACAAATGTATTTTACTCTTCAGAGCGGACATCCTTTACTGTTTCATACAGCCATCTTGATGCTGTTAGAATTATAGTTGACCCTAAATTATATGTACTTAATAAAGGTAATAACAAAACTACCGAACTTGAATGATCAATCTCATAGTCCAGAGAAAACGACAAAACGAATCAGTCATACCGGAGAACTGGTGGATCGCAATGGTCCTGACTTGGTACAGGCATTTCAAACGAAATGGTGGGTTAAACCAGGTTTTATGGCGCCAAACCTCCCTCTTCCATTGCGATCTTAGGATCCGGTAATGACCATAGAACACAACATAGTTGTGAGACACAATAGGGATATTGAGGTGATCATCTCAGTACAGCACACCAGTCAAACACTAAAACAATTAACTATCATATCTTTTAACTCAATTTTGAACTTTTCTACTAGTGGCTGATAACGAAGAAAGAATTTTTTAAGGGATCGTATGAGACGTATGTTCTTATAGCCCTGCTTCAAAAGTCGGTCACGAAGAAACCGGTGTCTGATCAAAAAATCTGTGAAATGTGTGCAAGCTCTGGCATATCGAATAAGTTGAGAAATATAAACACCGTATGCAGGAGAAGTAGGTATATTGCTCTGTAGATTAGGAAAATTAATAATTTGAAAATTAAAATCTTCTCGTTTATCGTAAATTTTTGTACTGAGATGACCACCTGGGTCAAATTCGAGGTGCAAATCCAAGAAAGACGTGAAGCAATTAGATTCGGTGGTCTCTTTAATCTCCAATTCCGGAGGATATATTGAAGGAATCCAACTACCAAATGAAGTGTTATTGATAGAAAGGACATCGTCAATATATCTGAATGTAAGATTAAATGACCTTGCCTCTTTCATCTTCTTGTTCTTTACGAGTCCCTGAAGAAATTCAGTCTCGTAAGAGTATAAAAACAAATCGGCGAGGAGAGGAGCACAGTTTGTGCCCATTGGAATGCCGATTTGTTGTTGAAAAATCTCTCCTCCGAAGGTGACAAATATGTTGTCAATGAGGAAATCAAGCATAATGCAAACTTGTTCCAGTGTGTAACAAATTTTATCTTTGAAAGATGTTTTGGAAAAGAATGTAGAATTATAACCCAAAACAACAAAATTCCTTGAGTTTGAAAAGGCTTTTTCGAGAAGTTTTTTCAGGCGACATTTTAGTTTTTCGTGTGGCAAGGTAGTGTATAAAGTTGAAAAATTTGTGAAAAAGAGTGAACCTCAGAAAATGATCTAGATTTAAAATGATCTAACAAATCTTTTGAGTTTTTCAAAATCCACATATGGTTAATTCCACTACGATTATAAATAGTGTCGCAGTATGCTTGTTGACCTTCTTTGACAGCAGACAAGATTTTAGTTAAATGAACGGACAGCTCTGTAGTTGAACATGATGAAGATCCAGCTATATACCTTTCTTTGTACGGATTTTTGTGAAGTTTAGGTATCCAGTACAAATATGGTAACTCTTTATGTTCCTCTTTCATTGGAATATTGAAAGAGGACATAAAAGAGCTATGGTTGGCTATGATTTCATCTTTGTTAAATGTAGTCCGTGTGTATGTAGCACTAGCGGAAGTATTACCATCAATGCCTAGTTCTTTTATTAGACAATTGTAATAATGTGCTTTACATACAAAAACTATATTATTGGAAGCCTTGTCTGCTGGCGTGACAACATACCTGTCATGTAAGGAAGAGAGACAATTGAGAGCTTCACGATCTCTAAATACAGAAGAAGGCCGGGGGTTCACACATTTGCGAAGTTTGTCTATTCGGCTTCGTACAAGAGATCGGATAGTCCTTACCCAGTCCGACAGTGATTCAAGCTCATGTTCTTGGTCCTTTTCCCTCTTTATCCAGGCTCTAGCATAGTCCTCCACAGCGTCCATGATGATCTTAAAGTTATGATTCCAATTTATACGTTGTGGTTCCCTGAATTTAGGTCCATGGGAAATCACATTACGTAATAAATCATTTTCAATTATCTTAAGATCACCCGTGATGACATGACCAGATGGACCATAGACAAAGGGAGAAGCATAGCAATCACATGTCAGAGGGGACTTTAGATATTCTTCGATGTTTAGGTCCTGCAATGCCTTTTTGTGGTTGAAAATTTTACTACTTATGGTTTTAGTGTAGCGGTAGGAAACAATTGGTGTTGACTGATTTTTGAAATATTGAGGAATTTGAGATGTAACTTCCTTACGATTTAAAATATTGCTAATGTTTATAGCATCTATCCCTTTGTTCTTAGAAGGGATTAAATTAGAAGAAAACATGAAAAAGTGACACCTTGCCATACCCCTATACCAAACTTAATAATGCTGATCCTTTTTGCATATTTATTCCAACACACCCTAGAGAGAAAACACGAAACATCAATGTGTATTACTGAGGATAGCTTTTTATTTTGTTAGTGTTAAACTGAAGCTCTTTGTTTGTAATTACAACAATAAAAGTTTTATACGTTTATTTGTACAAAAACACCAACAACTAATTGTCTCTACAGCATGGCGCATTCTCTGGGTGGGATGAATACATTTGGATCTGTAATTCCAACGTTGATATCAAAGAATCTGAAAGATAAAACAGTTATTGTTTTATCAAAGTTTAAAACCATTCTTTCTTTTTTCTGTTTAATAACCACAAATAAGCTTAAATGACAAGGTAACGGATAAATAATCATTTTCTTTAGATAAGATTCTGATTTGATCGTTGCTTTTGTAGTTTCATTTTGTTTTGTCTGTATCTGGCTATGTTTTAGGCTGCTGTATAACTTCGAATTCCTCTTCGTTAATTCTCTGCTTTTTATTGCGAAGTTTTGACCAAAAGAACCTTTGCTTATGAACTGAGTATAATTTTGGCAATCCTGAACAGATTTAAAGGCGAGAGAACTTACGTTGTAGTGATAAGACTAGATTCTTTTGAGTAGAAGGCATAATCAATTGGAACGCAATCTGGGGATGACACTACTCCAAAGAATTTGTCTTCACCGTCAGTGAGTGACCAGTTCTCAACAACTAGAGATTCTCCGGGGACACCGGCAGCTCCAATGGTAGCAGAGCCATCAAACTGGGCATTGGGTGGTACGCCATAGGGTCTGAAGGGTCTGGTCAAGCTGGTTACGTTACACTTTCTGGTTTTCAAGTTCAATCTGTATTCTTTGCCCTGGAATTGAATTGATAAATTTAATGTCTGAATTATGCTGAGAGCAATCCATTGATTGGTATGATATAGCTTTTTGAGATTTATGTTCTATTCAACATATTTGGTTGATATAGCTCTTCCCTTAAAAGTGCAATGAAATCATAAAAACGATTTAGAAGCATATTCAAACAGCAAAATAATAAATATACAAGTAAATGCTTTAAATTAGCACATCTTTGAACGACTTGTGCGCACCATGTTGGAAATTATGAATAAAAGACAGCTGAACTTACAATGTTATGAAGGTAGAGAACATCATAGTATTCTCTGTCGTTGGCAAGTGAGACTTCCTCAATCTCTCTTGCTCTTCTGTTAGTTTCGTCATAGCTGATTTTGGCACCCTCGTAGAAAGCTTTGGCTCTATCGAACTATAGGTACAGAAAAAAAATCCCTTTATGTACATGTATTAAAAAAAGCAACTTAAAGTTTAAAACAACACACATGTATTTTTTTCAGAACGCAAGCACCACATATTAATATGAGTAAACTGTCCTAGTTCAGTATTTGTTTCATAAGAGACTTTGTCAAAGCTGTAAAATGCCATCTAAAACACCCCTTTATTTTAGATATAACGATGTTTGGCTGATAGCGTGCCAAGGTTTATATAACACCCTTCCACACATGATCAGTCTGTTTTTGAAGCTGACCTGGCGTTTTTCTCAATTTCAAAGTGGGTTCTTACTTGCAGCTAAGAGAAGCGATGTAAGTCATCCCAATTTAATACCTTAACCATTTATTCTTTTTTATATTACTAGTAACTTACCCTGAAGAACCTGCCTTCCCACTGCTTTGGTGATTCTAAAAAATGCAACAATAATGATAAATTTCTCTAAGTGATACATAAAAATGCAATCTACAATAAGGATATTTCCGCAATTTATACCAGCAGTTATAGAAGGTAATTAAATGTGAAATAAGTGTACTTGACACAACCTACATATATAAACACCATAATTGAAACGATTAGCTTGTATATCTAGATATACAGTTAACTGATATCAGACAAACATATTTTGATAACACCCTGTTCAATGGTATGTACGTTTTGTTTTGTTTTTGTTCGCTTTTTTTTGTCTCCTTCCAAATGCAATGTGATACAGCAAAAAGCCACCCGTACAGTTCGAAGCAAGAGGATTATTGATTTTAGCTGTTAATTTTCGAAGTACATGTTATCTATTATTATTTTATTTTTTTGTCCTCTCATTCCTTGACAAGCTTTTAGAAGTTAGATAGTTACGCTTTGATTGAATAAGATATCAAACATTGAAATTCGTTTTTAAGGTCTAACCGGTAGCTTAGCCCGAACACTATCCATCAAAATGTTTAAAACATAGACTTAAAGCTAAAGACTTACCACATGGTTTGGGCTCCTGAGCATAAACGACGACCAAACAGCACAGAGCAATGAGAACCTTCATGTTGATGGTGTTGGGTAAAATAGGTCACCTGGTTAATTTTCTTTTATATAACCCGGGTATACTTCTTATCTCATCCATATTAGGCACATGTGTACCCAAAATGCCTTCCGTACTAACCAGAACTTATACAAAAGTACATAGATAGACGTGTGCTGTAGGTTAGTTGTATAGTCTTGTTACATAAAATTGTTGCTACGTTAAACCAAGTAGATCACTCCTGTTGAATTGTGTAGTCACTATGTGTATTTTGTAGGTTTTCAATGGTAAAGATGAATTTCACTTATTTTACCCTTTATCTGCGACTTCTATTCATGTTTTAAAGAAGTCGAGTGATTTTTCTAACTCTTCTAATGATTGACCAAAAACTAAAGACAAAAGATGCCACAAAATCTATAACATAGGCAATGCATAAAAAGACAGTTTCAACGAAACATACTTGCTACGTACAGATAAGCGAAAAAGGTCAATGTGGACAAAGTAGGAACAACAATAATGTTTCCATTAATGAATATATAAAAAGGGTTTAAGGAGTCAGAAACTTTGCAACTGTAGTGGTTCATTTATTTGAATTGTAGTTAGATTTCGTTTTGAACCAGCTGTTTTTAAAATCATTTATTAGTTTTCGTCTTTGTATCATTCGATGTCTGCTATAACCTTGCTTTTTCACCTTTTTGGCTCGAGAACCCCAGATGATATTTCAGTTGTCAAAACGTGCAAACATTTTTTTTTTTATAACCCAGTAGATATATTAGATATGTGACTATATGGTACCGAAAAAAATATCTTCATGCCTCAAATATATTCCATTTGACAATAAAATCTATTCGACAAAAAGACCAAAAAACAAAAACAAAACAAAACCAAAAAAAAAAAAATAGGGCATGTAATGGGACATTAAATGATACCCCGCCACGTTATTAAATTTGATTTCAAAGTGGCTTATCTCGAAAACTGTTTTTCAGATCATGCTGGAAATTGAACTTGACCTGTATTTTATTGTACTCAATAGCTGTACAAAATATCATTTGAATCCCATGACACGTTTTCAAGTTATTGGTCGGAAACTCAAAATTTCATGAAATTTGATTCTTCAAAGTGGCCTATCTCGAAAACTATTTTTTTGGATCATGCTGGAAATCAAACTTGACCTGTATTTTATTGTACTAAACATTTGTGCAAAATATCATTCAAATCCTTTGACGTGTTTTCAAGTTATTGGTCGGAAACTCAAAATTTCATGAAATTTGATTTTTAAAAGTGGCCTATCTCGAAAACTATTTTTTGGATCATGCTGGAAATCGAACTTGACCTGTATTTTATTGTACTAAACAGCTGTGCAAATTATCATTCAAATCCTTTGACGCGTTTTCAAGTTATTGGTCGGAAACCTTCGGGGGACGGACAGACGGACGGACGGACAGACACCGAAAAAAACTGAGGGTATAACATAATACCCTGCCACTTCGTGTGGCGGGGTATAATAAAACAAAATAAAACAAAAAATGAAAAAAACATAGATAAAACATATACATTTTGTTAATGTGCAGGGCAAAACAATACCGGATAAATAAATTACCTTTAGATGTTCAGCTTAACCATACTTTATTGTTAAGTTGGACTGAATATTTCATTACGATACATTTATATGTGCAATATTACACTGGAAAAATAGCTACGGATGTTTTCATCCGTAAACCATCCATAATTCATCCGTAAATGTACGGATGAATACGGAAAAAACGAGCACACGGACGTTTTTCATCCGTATAAAATCACCCGTAGTACGGATGGTTTACGGATGGAATTCATCCGTATAATCTAAAGTACGCCGTATTTTTATTTCCAAATAATCAAATAGTCATTACCATTCATTTTATAGGGGTTTTGGGGAATTTTTCTTTGAAAATGGTATTTTCATGATACAGATGAAAAACGGATGAAATACGGATGTGAGCTACGGATGTGAGCTACGGATGAACAACAGATGGTATGATATTCATCCTTAAATGGTCATCCGTTTTACGGATAGTTCATTGCGATTACGGATAAAATTCAGATGTGCATGAAATAACCGTTTTACGGATGAAAAAATAAATGATTTACAGATGGATTGAGGCCATCAGTAATACATCCGTAGCTATTGTTCCTGTGTAGATGTTTTTATTTCTTCAGCCTTTCACTGTGGTAGCTGTCTTCACTCTCTGCTTTGGCATATTTACTGCCATACATTTAAGCTCACAGCTATTATTGGATAATATTGGCCGTACAAGTCGCACTAGTCGAACTACATTCGGATACAGCAGGTATGCAGCTTCGACAAGGTCTCATCCTGCAACGTCATCGACATCGCTACCGAACCATGTGACTCTCCATCATGCTAATGGTCAACAAGAGAGCGTCCAATCTCATAGGACATACCAGCGTTTGATAGACAAAGAACTTTCGGTGTTTTCAACTGCATTGTGAGTTATTTTTTAAAAACATGGCATCTTGATAAATAGTTGGTTGCTTCCAAGGTTATTTCTAGGTTGTTACTATGGTGTACCATTAGGTTCAAAAGTATATCATAGCGCTTATGCGATAAATAATACCGCATAGGCGGTACAAAATATTGCATAGGCGATAAAAATTATTGCATAGGCGATAAAAATGTCGCATAATCGATATTATATATCGCATAATCGACATTTTTGTGCAAATTGCGATTGTTCACTTTTCAAGTTGAAGCGTACTGAGTGGTTCAAAAGTAAAATTGTCGCAAGATCGATAATTGGGTATTGGAGAAATACCTGTCAAAGAAGGACAGGAGGTAACGATGGGCGGACTTATGCATATATTGTTACGCCCTCTGGTTTATGTGATTAATATTAATGACCAGCTTTCTACAACATTAACATGAAAGAAGGCCGAAATTACGAGAGGGGTCTGTCAGGGTACAGACATCACTGTACCCGTACATCAGTATACCGGAAGTACACCAGCATACCGGATCTATTTGTCATAATGTATTCTAAAAATAGTAGTGATGGTTATTTAGATAATTATTTATAGACATTTTATTCTACTTTGAAGCAGCATGGATTTTATTTTCTGCTACATTGCAAGACAAACGAGTCTTTGCGAAAAAAATTAATCGAAGATTTTTTTGAAAATACTGATCATTATGAACAATATAATGTTAATGACAACCCAAAATTAAAAATACTTCTTAATCCAAATAACAAGTTTATGTTATAAGTTCCTATTTAAAACCATCATTATATAGTATATTGAGGACAGGGGACTCTTAATAAGCCTACATTGCATTGTTCACGTAAAATATCATGTATTATACGTTAATTATGTATTTCTACTGTTGTTTTGTTATATTATTTGTTTTTGTCACAAACTCTGTCTAGATGTTTATATGACAATAAATTTGATTGATTGATTGATTGATTGATTGATTAATATATATAAATATAATTAGTATACCAAAGGGTAAAAATTTTGGATAGTATAAAACAACAATATTTTGACGTTTGTTAAGAAATGATAAGAAAAGACAAATTAAATCATTTTTATCGAAATTTTTTTTTGGGGGGTATTGATGAAAAAAAGGGGGGGTCATGTATAAAATTATTAAGCGATGCCATAAATGGCGTTTTATGCCATCGCGTAATGGGGTAATTATTTACGCGATCGCATAGATACATTTACGGTATGACAAAAATGATTCCATAATTTGTCCAATCGAAATCTCATTACATGTTTTATTCAGGGTGAAACTTTGTACAATAGAAACGGTACATCTAAAAACCATGTAACTCGTGTATTGCTAAACTTAAGGATAATAGTGGCGGATCCAGGGGGGGTGGGGGGGGGGGGTTCGAGGGTCGAAAACCCCTCTTTCCTCCGAAATTTTTAAATTTTTGTGTAGATTTTCAGCAAAAATTGGTCTGGAGCCCCCCCCCCCCCCCCCCTTTGGCCCACAGACCCCAGTGTGTGGAACCCCCCCCCTTTTCGATAATATCTGGATCCGCCCCTGAATAAAGATAATATAATACCTGGTTTTAAAATAATGTAACATTTAAAAGCGTATTACAAGTTTCCTGATTTCTATGTGAATTATTGTGACGAAAAGAATCACTGGCTGATTCAGGGGGAGGTACGTCAATCAAAACGATCAATCAAAAGTGCGGAGCTTTCATGTCGATCCTTTCCAAGCCAAGCCGGCTCAACGTCGCCGGATCCGGCCTCAATAAAAATATATTTATCAGTAACGAAATCCGAATAAAAAGAAAGTTAATGGTAGTTCCTTAACGAGGGTGGTAAAGGGTTATTTTCGTGCAACGTGATCGTTGTTTTTTACTTCACGTTTCACGTGTTTTTAACTTTTTATTTGACGTTCAGTCGCGCGGGACAGATGCCTCCTTCAGCATGTTCAGTGTGTTCTGCTTATTTAATTTTACGTGCATCGTGATTTTCAACTGCTTATTTTGCATGCTGGGTATTTTCAAAAAAAAAAGAATCAAACACTCGGCAGGAATCGTCATCAACTTTGTTTTCGATAAAATGGAAAGGTCTTTGATAGGGGGACAGATATTACATCTAATTTAAAAAATGCAGGACAAAATTTTTCATACTAGCCCCCCCCTTTCCACCCATAAAAATCAAACTGTAGCTCACTTATTAAAAAGCTGTAGGATTTGGGATATACATGTATTGCAATCAACTCGTACTTCCGCTCGTCAATCCAACAAATATTTTCGTGAGATCCATCTTAGTTACAACTTTAAATAAGTTAAGTTATTCAGTTATTTGATATGTTTTTAATTTGTGAACGAGTCGTGGTAGCTGGTGGAACGGCTATCATGACAACGTTTGTATTCTTGTTAATAAAGACAATGAAATAGATCAAGAATACACGGGGTATTTTCATTTAAAAGTTAAGAAGATCGTTATATTTAGATTAGTGGATTATGGATTGGTTAAATTATCAACTTTAAAGTTGGAGCCCAGATAAAAGCCCGCGACCGGGTCTTCCTTGGAAAAACATGTCCCCCAGAATACTCGCGACCGTACCGGGCTCCCGCAGGAAAAGAATACCCATAGGGAAAGCATATTCGCACCGAGAAGAAAACACTTATTATACTCCGGCTAAGGGTACCATTCCTATATTCACAACACCCCTTAAACCTCTAGAGGATTTTCATTAAATTTCACAGAATGTATATGACAAACATCTATCTTAAAATTTGATCAGATAGATTTTTAGGGTTTCGCATTTAACCCGTTTGATGGCAAGAAGGCACCGATATCTTATCGATTCGCAACTCCTCCTAAATCATCCAATGGATTCTAAACCACTCAAAGGATTTTCATGAATTTTGTTAATAATGTTTGCGACATAATAGAGATTTGCAACTTCTACTTAAAAAAAATATCTGGCCAATTCTTGGGGTGCGGTGAGTATATATTCGTACGCTGCGGCTAACAGTTGTTCTTGTTTTACATTAAAAGCGAAACAAGAGTATTTCCATATAAGATTTTAATGTAAAAATAGTCTTGTAAAAGGGTAATAACAAACATACAGAACTGGTAGGACCAATCTCAAATAACCGAGAGAAAAGACAAACAAGACATATAGGAGAAACTGAAGATCGCAATGGATCTGACTTGGTACAGTGGTACAGACATTTCAAAAGAAATAGTGGTTACCTTTTTTAATCCCCATAAGTTCTGTTTGCATTTATTAGTTTTATTTTGTTTTGTTCTTGTTTAAAAACAGTATCTCTCTCCGACTATTTCAAGGCTGAATTTAGATTGAATACATCTTATTTTAGCTTTGGACCAATCGCCAATGGCGAGCAGCCCCTCCTGGCCTCGTTGAATGCTGCTGGCTGTTTTTCATTGTGGTTTTTAAATTTCCTATTTCTTGTGCGGGCTGTGTCGTGTACACCTATTTAACATCTCATTATTATCTGAATACGAATGCTAACGGTGCTAAGGTTTGCTTTTTGATGTACGTACATACCTACGTATGACGTTAATGCCCAGGATAATCTCCGTAACCACTTTGAGTAAAAACATGAAACTTGGGTCATTGACTGCATTGTTGGTCGGGACTGCGTGAACTGTTTCGGAGTTTTGATAATGCCCCTAGTGACTGGGGTATATAGGTAGCATAAGGGCACATTAATCATTTGTCACGCAATCACCCCAGGTTATTTTGAATATGGAATTGAAACTTGGCTCAGTAATTACACTATGGATGTAGATTATGCCGAAGGTGTCGGGATTTTGATAATGCCCCTAGGTGCCGGGCAATAAAGGAAGCCTAAGGGAGCCACATTGTTACTTTGTCATGCATCAACCCCAGGTTAATTGGAATATCGAACTGACACTTCGTTCAGTAATTACACTCTGGATATAGATTATTCCGAAGGTTTCAGAATTTTGATAATGCCCTTAGGGCTTAGCTACATAGGAAGCCCATTGATACATTGTTTTGTTTGTCAGCCCAATGAAATTGTAGGATAAGTATAGATACCAACCCCTAATCCATATATTGTTATTCCTTTATTATTTGTACAAGCAACTTTGAGGGTTAGGCAACCCTCTTATTTTTGTAAAATGTTAGTTATCTAAGAAACTGTTCAGATGCCAATCCCAAAACCATATTTTATTCCTTATAAAACAATTTGTATGTTAATCGCACTCTCACTTCCAACAATAAGTCTATATAATTTCTTTCTGCCATCACCCTTATACTATAAGTACTATATATCAAATGCCAGAATAGTGCAGGGATATGCACAAAGTCCGTTCCCATGGTGAAAGATTTCTATATAACGTTTTGTTATACACAATGGACGACATTTCCTTTGAGAGCAATCACAAGGAGCTTGCATATTTAGAAATGTATGCCTTACTCATATGGACCCACATACACAGTTTCTATAGAGGGGCAAAATGGTGGGGCCCAGCTGTAATGGTGCTTGGTCCCATATATGGTGGTGCTACATACAAGAGGCATGATAAGGGTAGAGTGAAGAATGTCTGTCCTTCATCAGCAAAGCTGGTGGTAACATTGGGGATTTACATGCTAGGTGGGGCACCTTGTTGCCCACAGAGAAAGCTAGAAGAAGAGGAAGGCACCAGGGAGGGGCCCATGCAATTGAAGTGGTGCTTGGTCCTACATGTATATATGGTGGTACTACATACTGGAGACATAAGCCGGTTAGGATGAAGAATGTGTCCGTCAACAGCAAAGCTGGTGGTAAACCGGGGGGTAAAAGTCTAGGTGGGGTGCCTGGCTGCCCACAGAGAAAGCCGTAAAAGGGAGGGGACCAGTTGAAGTGGTGCTTGGTCCTATATATGGTGGTGCTACATACTGGAGACATAAGCCGGTAAGGATGAAGAATGTCTGTCCTTCAACAGCAAAGCTTGTGTAACCCGGGGGTTTACAGGCTAGGTGGGGTGCCTGGTTGCCCACAGAGATAGTAGGAAGAGGTACAGGGCATCTGGGAGGGGCCTAGTTGAAGTGGTGCTTGGTCCTATATATGATGGTACTACATACGGTTCTACAGGGGTGAAGAAAGTTTGTCCTTCAACAGCAAATCTGGTGGCAATCTGGGGGTTGAAAGGCAAGGTGGTGTCTAGGGTGTCTGATTGCCAAGAGAAAATTGGAAAAGGAAGGGGCACCGGGGTGGGGCCCAGCTGAAATTATGATTATATACAATTTACGTTTACTCAGCTGTCTTATTTCCGCATGGTGCTTATACAGGTTGTTATAGGTAAACTGGCTGAATATTGTAACTTTCATTCGTTTGTACTTGGACTTTTCCTTATAAATTAATAGAAGTTTAAATCGAAGATACAAAATCAATATAATAGGTGCAACCAAAACTTGTAGGTTTAAACTTAATTGGATCTGGAAAAAATGTCAAAATACCCTCGGCTGGATCAATAGCTAAGAGGGTCCACTTTTAGATAAAAATTTAATAATTTATTTGAAAAAAAAATGTATTATCCGTAAAAACGCAAAAATATGGTTTGCGGCCGGGACAACATCATCCATAACTTAATCGATCCTTTAGTCACATCATATCATTCGACAAGCAGACGACATCAAAATGTCACCGCTCTTCTGCCAGGTTTTGTTATATTTTTTGTATACCCGTATCTATAATTGCCAAGTAATGTCTGCAAAAAATTGATTTAGAAACCTGGTAGAAAATGACGACGTATCCAAATGATCATTTAACTTTGTCAGGTTGAGGGACCACATAGGATAAGGATGGATTAGGATTTTATTTTCAGATCAGGTAGGCATGGTAGGACCAAATTATCATACATATGTAGAAAAACAGTTGCTGATCACTTTATTTTAATGAATCTGTGTTATGAAAAGTTCCGAAAATTGATTGACAGAACTCCCACCATTTTTCTGCGCATGACTATATATGCACTATGGGTAAAAGGTCACGAATTCTCGCGAGAGAAAGCCATATTTCTGTAAAAACAAAACAACCAGTGTTCGTTCGTTAGATAGTTATTATTTATTTAGAAAGTTATTGTCATTAACAACAAGAAAAGGTTTTGTTTTGTAACCGTTTGTAATCCTAAATAAATAAGCGAAAATAAAGAATCTCGCTAACGCGAGACCCGGTATTTTCTTAAATTCCCAATGCATTCCGAGTAGCGAGGCAGAATTTATTTTCAACCATCGTATTTTGAGTCGCGTGCAATTTGGCAGACTCTGTACAATAGTGAGCTTCGCTTCGCTCGCATATAATCTATTTAAAATATGTCTCAAGATAAAGATGCGGAATTGAGTTTTTTACCACATTTCTAAATGTCCTTAATCATGCAACAAAACTTAAGATATCTCATTAAAGATGGTGTTTTGATGGTCACAAACTGTCACAAAATTATTGTAGTTAAGCGTTGGTAATAACAATATGGGTCTTTGGCGGGAAAAAAATAACAAATATGTCTTATACAGTTTATAAAGTATACACTATATAAAGAAGGAATGTGTCCATGGGACACGGATGTCCCCTCTAGGTCCCAAACAGGAAGTGGAAGTCCCAAAGGTCTGATAGTTTCTTAGGACATACAATGTGTCATACTAAACAATCCTCCCAAGTTTCATACCATTCCCATTTACGGTTTCTGAAAAAAGCTGGACGGAAATTTCGAAGTCGATTTTAATAGATTTCATTTCGGCCCACCAAACACAGTGGGAGTCTGACAGGCCTGACAGTACCCATGGTATATAACACGTCTATCAATAATGGTTATAGACTTCATCCACCACTGTACCCGTGGTATATAACACTATAAATATTGTATATAGACTACATCCATCACTGTACTCGTGGTATATAACACTATCAATAATGTTTGAAGACTATATCAACCGCTGTACCCGTGGCATATAACACTATTAAAAATATTTATCAACTACATCCACAACTGCATCCGAGGTTTATAACACTGCATATAGCGTCTATTGACTACATCCATCACTGTACCCGTGGTTTATATGCGAGCGTAGCGAAGCTCACTATTGCAGAGAGTCTGCCAAATTCCACGAGACTCAAAATACTATGGAAGAAAATTCGTTCTCACCGGAAACATTCGATTTTCGGAACTTTTCGAAAATGTCTGCGCGTGCTGAAAAATTGCGGGAAATAGTAATACATCGTCCCAAATTATCCCGTCCCAGGCATTATTCAATGGAATAGATTATATTTTTGTATATACGCGAGCTTTTAAGGCAATGTCTTTCTCATATTAACACTGTATATAGCGTCAATAGACTTCATCCACCACTGTACCCGTAATAACAACACTCTTTATAGCCGTGGTTTATAACACTAAACATAGCGTCTATAGAATACATCCACCACTGTACCCGTGGTTTATAACACTATACCTAGCGTCTATAGACTACATCCACAGTTGTACCCGTGGTTTATAACACTATACATAGCGTCTATAGACTACATCCACAGCTGTACCCGTGGTTTATAGCGAGCATAGCTCGCAAGCGGGCACAAAGTGCCCGCTCGAGCGGAGAGCTCTACGGTATTTGTTTCCGCGAGAAATTTGCTAATGCTGATTTAGATTTTTTATGGTCCGGAAAGGGTTTTTATTTTTACAGGACCGGAGTGAATGTTAAAATAATTTATAAGAAAAGAGATAATGCTTAAAAAAAATAATAAATTGCGCTTTTTACAAGAAAATAATATTTTTAAAATAATAAATACACATAAGCTGCTCGTTTCGTCTTGGTTATATGCACGTACGAAACTTACGTGTCTCGAAGCTTAATCGCCCCATATCATCTTGCCCCAAATACATTATATAAACAAAACGTAGTCCCTTTTAGCTTTGCTCGCATTTAGGCAATGCCTATTCCATATTAACACTATACATAGCGTCTATAGACTACATCCACAGCTGAAAACGTGGTTAATAACTCTATACATAGCGTCTATATACTACATCCACCACTGTACCCGTGGTTTATAACACTAAAAATAGCATCTAGTAACTACATCCACCACTGTACCCGTGGTTAATACCACTATACATAGCGTCTATATACTACATCCGCCACTGTACCCGTGGTTAATAACACTATACATAGCGTACATAGACTAAATCAACAACTGTACCCGTGGTTAAAAACAATATACATATCGTCTATAGACTACATTTACCACTGTACCCGTGGTTGATAACACTATATAAAGCGTCTATAGACTACATCCACAGTTGAACCCGTGGTTTATAACACTATACATAGTGTCTATAGACTACATTTACCACTGTACCCGTGGTTGATAACACTATATATAGCGTCTATAGACTACATCCACCACTGTACCCGTGGTTTATAACACTATACATAGCGTCTAGTAACTACATCCACCACTGTACCCGTGGTTTATAACACTATACATAGCGTCTATAGACTACATCCACAGCTGTACCCGTGGTTTATAACACTATACATAGCGTCTATAGACTACATCCACAGCTGAAAACGTGGTTAATAACTCTATACATAGCGTCTATATACTACATCCACCACTGTACCCGTGGTTAATAACACTATACATAGCGTCTATATACTACATCCACCACTGTACCCGTGGTTTATAACACTATACATAGCGTCTAGTAACTACATCCACCACTGTACCCGTGGTTAATACCACTATACATAGCGTCTATATACTACATCCACCACTGTTCCCATGGTTTTTTATACTATACTCTGCAAAAAAAGTTACGCATAGATAGAAAATTCCCCGTAGGTTTAATGCAAATCGAAACAATTTCAAAACATTATTGCCGAGCTGTTCTGCAACCGATTTTCACGAAATAAAATCCAGTAAAAAGAAAACAAAATGAAGATTGTTTGATTTATTAAGACCAAAATTCTAACTTCAATGGTTTTTAAGACATTGTGAGTAGAACACGACTAATGTTTTTCACGGAATATTTTGCATTGATTTAAACGGGAAATTGAATCGTAAAATGTACACTTGAGTTCCACTTGCAATATCTTAAAAAGCAGCAATGTTACGATTTTACTCAAAATTAAACAAACAATCTCTATTTTGTTTTCTTTTTACTGAATTTTATTTCGTGAAAATCAGTTGCAGAAAAGCTCGGCAATAATGTTTTGAAATTGTTTCGATTTGCATTAAACCTACGGGGAATTTTCTATCTATGCGTAACTTTTTTTGAAGAGTATATATATAGCGTCTATAGACTACATCAACAACTGTACCCGTGGTTAATAACACTATACATAGCGTCTATATACTACATCCACCACTGTTCCCATGGTTTTTTATACTATATATAGCGTCTATAGACTACATCAACAACTGTACCCGTGGTTAATACCACTATACATAGCGTCTATAGACTACATCTACCACTGTGCCCATGGTTTATAACACTATACATAGCGTCTATAGACTACATCCACCACTGTACCCGTGGTTAATAACACAATAAATAGCCTCTATAGAATACATCCACCACTGTACCCATGGTTAATAACACTATACATAGCGTCGAAAGACTACAGCCACCACTGTACCCATTGTTAATAACACTATATATAGTGTCTATATACTACATCCACCACTGTACCCATGGTTTATAACACTACATATAGTGTCTATAGACTACATCCACCGCTGTACCCATGGTTAATAACACTATATATAGTGTCTATATACTACATCCACCACTGTACCCGTGGTTAATAACACTATACATAGCGTCTATAGACTACATCAACAACAGTTACTGTACCCGTGGTTAATAACACTATACAAAGCGTCTATAGACTACATCCACCACTGTACCCATGGTTAATAACACCATTTATAGCGTCTATAGAATACATCCACCACTGTTCCCGTGGTAAATCACTATACATAGCGTCTATAGACTACATCCACCACTGTACCCGTGGTTAATAACACTATATATAGTGTCTATATACTACATCCACCACTGTACCCGTGGTTTATAACACTATACATAGCGTCTATCGACTACATCCACCACTGCACCCATGGTTAATAACACTATATATAGTGTCTTTATACTACATCCGCCACTGTACCCGTGGTTAATACCACTATACATAGCGTCTATATACTACATCCACCACTGTGCCCGTGGTTTATAACACTATACCTAGCGTCTATATACTACATCCACCACTGTACCCGTGGTTAATAACACTATACATAGCGTCTATAGACTACATCAACAACTGTACCCGTGGTTAATAACACTATACATAGCGTCTATAGACTACATCCACCACTGTACCCGTGGTTTATAAAACTATACATAGCGTCTATAGACTACATCCACCACTGTACCCGTGGATAATAACACTACATATAGTGTCTATAGACTACATCCACCGCTGTACCCATGGTTAATAACACTATATATAGTATCTATATACTACATCCACCACTGTACCCGTTGTTTATAACACTATACATAGCGTCTATAGACTACATCAACAACTGTACCCGTGGTTAATAACACTATACAAAGCGTCTATAGATTACATCAACCACTGTACCCGTGTTTTAAAACACTATACATAGCGTCTATAGACTACATCCACCACTGTACCCATGGTTAATAACACTATACATAGCGTCTATAGACTACATCAACAACTGTACCCGTGGTTAATAACACTATACATAGCGTCTATAGACTACATCAACAACTGTACCCGTGGTAAATAACACTATACATAGCGTCTATAGACTACATCCACCACTGTACCCGTGGTTTATAACACTATACATAGCGTCTATAGACTACATCCACCACTGTACCCGTGGTTAATAACACTATATATAGCGTGTATATAACCACGGGTACAGTGGTGGATGTAGTCTATAGACGCTATGTATAGAGTTATCAACCACGGTTACAGTGGTGGATGTAGTCTATAGACGCTATGTATAGTGTTATAAACCACGGGTACAGTGGTGGATGTAGTCTATAGACGCTATATATAGTATTATCAACCACGGGTACAGTGGTGGATGTAGTTTATAGACGCTATATATAGTATTATTAACCACGGGTTCAGTGGTGGATGTATTCTATAGACGCTATATATAGTGTTATAAACCACGGGTACAGTGGTATATGTATTCTATAGACGCTATGTATAGTGTTATTAACCACGGGTAACGTGGTGGATGTAGTCTATAGACGCTATATATAGTGTTATTAACCACGGGTACAGTGGTGGATGTAGTCTATAGACGCTATATAGAGTGTTTTAAACCACGGGTACAGTGGTGGATGTAGTCTATAGACGCTATGTATAGAGTTATTAACCACGGGTACAGTGGTGGATGTAGTCTATAGACGCTACATTTAGAGTTATTAACCACGGGTACAGTGGTGGATGTAGTCTATAGACGCTATGTATAGAGTTATTAACCACGGGTACAGTGGTGGATGTAGTCTATAGACGCTATATATAGTGTTATAAACCACGGGTACAGCGGTGGATGTAGTCTATAGACGCTATGTATAGAGTTATTAACCACGGGTACAGTGGTTGATGTATTCTATAGACGCTATATATAGAGTTATTAACCACGGGAACACTGGTGGATGTAGTCTATAGACGCTATGTATAGAGTTATCAACCACGGTTACAGTGGTGGATGTAGTCTATAGACGCTATGTATAGTGTTATAAACCACGGGTACAGTGGTGGATGTAGTCTATAGACGCTATGTATAGTGTTATAAACCACGGGTACAGTGGTGGATGTAGTCTATAGACGCTATGTATAGTGTTATAAACCACGGGTACAGTGGTGGATGTAGTCTATAGACGCTATGTATAGAGTTATTAACCACGGGTACAGTGGTGGATGTAGTCTATAGACGCTATATATAGTGTTATAAACCACGGGTACAGTGGTGGATGTATTCTATAGACGCTATATATAGAGTTATTAACCACGGGTACAGTGGTGGATGTAGTCTATAGACGCTATGTATAGAGTTATCAACCACGGTTACAGTGGTGGATGTAGTCTATAGACGCTATGTATAGTGTTATAAACCACGGGTACAGTGGTGGATGTAGTCTATAGACGCTATATATAGAGTTATTAACCACGGGTACAGTGGTGGATGTAGTCTATAGACGCTATGTATAGAGTTATCAACCACGGTTACAGTGGTGGATGTAGTCTGTAGACGCTATATAAAGTGTTATAAACCACGGGTACAGTGGTGGATGTAGTCTATAGACGCTATGTATAGTTATTAACCACGGGTACAGTGGTGGATGTATTCTATAGACGCTATATATAGAGTTATTAACCACGGGTAAAGTGGTGGATGTAGTCTATAGACGCTATATATAGTGTTATTAACCACGGGTACAGTGGTGGATGTAGTCTATAGACGCTATGTATAGAGTTATCAACCACGGTTACAGTGGTGGATGTAGTCTATAGACGCTATGTATAGTGTTATAAACCACGGGTACAGTGGTGGATGTAGTCTATAGACGCTATGTATAGTGTTATAAACCACGGGTACAGTGGTGGATGTAGTCTATAGACGCTATGTATAGAGTTATCAACCACGGTTACAGTGGTGGATGTAGTCTATAGACGCTATGTATAGTGTTATAAACCACGGGTACAGTGGTGGATGTAGTCTATAGACGCTATGTATAGAGTTATTAACCACGGGTACAGTGGTGGATGTAGTCTATAGACGCTATATATAGTGTTATAAACCACGGGTACAGTGGTGGATGTATTTTATAAACGCTATATATAGAGTTATTAACCACGGGTACAGTGGTGGATGTAGTCTATAGACGCTATGTATAGAGTTATCAACCACGGTTACAGTGGTGGATGTAGTCTATAGACGCTTTGTATAGTGTTATAAACCACGGGTACAGTGGTGGATGTAGTCTATAGACGCTATATATAGTGTTATCAACCACGGGTACAGTGGTGGATGTAGTCTATAGACGCTATGTATAGAGTTATTGACCACGGGTACAGTGGTGGATGTAGTCTATAGACGCTATGTATAGAGTTATTAACCACGGGTACAGTGGTGGATGTAGTCTATAGACGCTATGTATAGTGTTATTAACCACGGGTGCAGTGGTGGATGTAGTCTATATACGCTATGTATAGTGTTATAAACCATTGGTACAGTCGTGGATGTAGTCTATAGACGCTATATATAGTGTTATTAACCACGGGTATAGTGGTGGATGTAGTCTATAGACGCTATATATAGTGTTATAAACCATGGGTACAGTGGTGGATGTATTTTATAGACGCTATATATAGAGTTATTAACCACGGGTACAGTGGTGGATGTAGTCTATAGACGCTATGTATAGAGTTATCAACCACGGTTACAGTGGTGGATGTAGTCTATAGACGCTATGTATAGTGTTATAAACCACGGGTACAGTGGTGGATGTAGTCTATAGACGCTATGTATAGTGTTATAAACCACGAATACAGTGGTGGATGTAGTCTATAGACGCTATGTATAGAGTTATTAACCACGGGTACATTGGTGGATGTAGTCTATAGACGCTATATATAGTGTTATAAACCACGGGTACAGTGGTGGATGTATTTTATAGACGCTATATCTAGAGTTATTAACCACGGGTACAGTGGTGGATGTAGTCTATAGACGCTATGTATAGAGTTATCAACCACAGTTACAGTGGTGGATGTAGTCTATAGACGCTATGTATAGTGTTATAAACCACGGGTACAGTGGTGGATGTAGTCTATAGACGCTATATATAGTGTTATCAACCACGGGTACAGTGGTGGATGTGGTCTATAGACGCTATGTATAGAGTTATTGACCACGGGTACAGTGGTGGATGTAGTCTATAGACGCTATGTATAGAGTTATTAACCACGGGTACAGTGGTGGATGTAGTCTATAGACGCTATGTATAGTGTTATTAACCACGGGTGCAGTGGTGTCTGTAGTCTATATACGCTATGTATAGTGTTATAAACCACGGGTACAGTCGTGGATGTAGTCTATAGACGCTATATATAGTGTTATTAACCACGGGTATAGTGGTGGATGTAGTCTATAGACGCTATATAGAGTGTAATAAACCACGGGTACAGTGGTGGATGTATTCTATAGACGCTATGTATAGATTATTAACCACGGGTACAGTGGTGGATGTAGTCTGTAGACGCTATATAAAGTATTATAAACCACGGGTACAGTGGTGGATGTAGTCTATAGACGCTATGTATAGAGTTATTAACCACGGGTACAGTGGTGGATGTATTCTATAGACGCTATATATAGAGTTATTAACAACGGGTACAGTGGTGGATGTAGTCTATAGACGCTATATATAGAGTTATTAACCACGGGTAAAGTGGTGGATGTAGTCTATAGACTCTATGTATAGTGTTATGAACCACGGGTACAGTCGTGGATGTAGTCTATAGACGCTATATATAGTGTTATTAACCACGGGTACAGTGGTGGATGTAGTCTATAGACGCTATGTATAGAGTTATCAACCACGGTTACAGTGGTGGATGTAGTCTATAGACGCTATGTATAGTGTTATAAACCACGGGTACAGTGGTGGATGTAGTCTATAGACGCTATGTATAGTGTTATAAACCACGGGTACAGTGGTGGATGTAGTCTATAGACGCTATGTATAGTGTTATACGTTACAGTGGTGGATGTAGTCTGAAGACGCTATGTATAGTGTTATAAACCACGGGTACAGTGGTGGATGTAGTCTATAGACGCTATGTATAGTGTTATAAACCACGGGTACAGTGGTGGATGTAGTCTATAGACGCTATGTATAGTGTTATAAACCACGGGTACAGTGGTGGATGTAGTCTATAGACGCTATGTATCGAGTTATTAACCACGGGTACAGTGGTGGATGTAGTCTATAGACGCTATGTATAGAGTTATTAACCACGGGTACAGTGGTGGATGTATTCTATAGACGCTATATATAGAGTTATTAACCACGGGTACATTGGTGGATGTAGTCTATATACGCTATGTATAGAGTTATCAACCACGGTTACAGTGGTGGATGTAGTATATAGACGCTATGTATAGTGTTATAAACCACGGGTACAGTGGTGGATGTAGTCTATAGACGCTATATATAGTGTTATCAACCACGGGTACAGTGGTGGATGTAGTCTATAGACGCTATGTATAGAGTTATTAACCACGGGTACAGTGGTGGATGTAGTCTATAGACGCTATGTATAGAGTTATTAACCACGGGTACAGTGGTGTCTGTAGTCTATATACGCTATGTATAGTGTTATTAACCACGGGTATTGTGGTGGATGAAGTCTATAGACGCTATATAGAGTGTAATAAACCACGGGTACAGTCGTGGATGTATTCTATAGACGCTATGTATAGATTATTAACCACGGGTACAGTGGTGGATGTAGTCTGTAGACGCTATATAGAGTGTTATAAACCACGGGTACAGTGGTGGATGTAGTTTATAGACGCTATGTATAGAGTTATTAACCACGGGTACAGTGGTGGATGTATTCTATAGACGCTATATATAGAGTTATTAACAACGGGTACAGTGGTGGATGTAGTCTATAGACGCTATATATAGAGTTATTAACCACGGATAAAGTGGTGGATGTAGTCTATAGACTCTATGTATAGTGTTATGAACCACGGGTACAGTCGTGGATGTAGTCTATAGACGCTATATATAGTGTTATTAACAACGGGTACAGTGGTGGATGTAGTCTATAGACGCTATATATAGAGTTATTAACCACGGATAAAGTGGTGGATGTAGTCTATAGACTCTATGTATAGTGTTATGAACCACGGGTACAGTCGTGGATGTAGTCTATAGACGCTATATATAGTGTTATTAACCACGGGTACAGTGGTGGATGTAGTCTATAGACGTTATATAGAGTGTTATAAACCACGGGTACAGTGGTAGATGTATTTTATAGACGCTATGTATAGAGTTATTCAGTCTCATTAAAATCAGCGGACATAGCAAAAAAAGGGGGAGCGACATTGAAGGTTTGATTTTAATGAGACTGAGAGTTATTAACCACGGGTACAGTGGTGGATGTAGTCTATAGACGCTATGTATAGAGTTATTAACCACGGGTACAGTGGTGGATGTAGTCTATAGACGCTATGTATGGTGTTATAAACCACGGGTACAGTGGTGGATGTAGTCTATAGACGCTATATATTGTGTTATCAACCACGGGTACAGTGGTGGATGTAGTCTATAGACGCTATGTATAGAGTTATTAACCACGGGACGGTTTTTTTTTTTGTGGATTAAGAGGGTTGAAAACATACCGCTCATGTCTATAATCATGGTAAAGATAGTTTGCTCTGTTCTATATACATAGGAAGATTCACATTGACATTGGACTCTTTTTATCTACTAGTTAGAATCGTTTTATGGATTTTTATTATGTGACATTTCCTCCGTTTACAATTAACATTTATGCTGCAAGATTTTTTTTGACTGATGAATCAAGTTTATCTTATCTAGCTAGTCAAAGTTTCTTGGAAGATAGTTGTCCCGACCAATGACAGTGTTAAGATTTTGGGACTGAAATAAACGATGTTTCGAGAAAAAAGTTTTATGTGTATGATTATATTTTAACCATTTACTATCGTTTTCTCGTTTATATAATTTTATCATAAATGTTTGCAAGGATTTGAGTGAATATTGGAATATTTAGTAATACGTCATTTGTATCAATATATATTATTCCATTAAATAACTTCAAAGCTTGTATGAATTTTCTCCAAATAACCTCAGTTAATACTAGTATATAATTCATATTCTTATATTTCCCATTATGTCCAGACTTCAATAAAACCTTCAAATTTATGGTAAGATTTTAAGACAAAATTAACCCAGGAAAGGTCTTAAATAAATCTCTAAACGCTATTCTCGCTGAGCTTTCAGGGTTTGTTTCGTCTCCCTACACAGTAACCCCTTTTTAGCTCACCTGAGCTATTGCCATCACTTGTCGTCCGTTATTTTTTTTTTCAAATGTAAACTCCTCTGCAACCAAACTTCGTACAGTTGTTTATTGGCATATGTGCTTCAAAACAATTCGTTTACGGTTATAAAACATAGCCGCCATGGCTAACAATAGAACATAGAGGTAAATTGCAGTTTAATGCAAATCATTCTAAAATGGTCAAAGATATCAAAATTCTGTTCATTAGCATGTGTGTTAGAAAACTATCGTTTGGATTTTTTATTTGTTGAAAAACATGGCTGATGTTGATGAAATAATAGATAGGGGTTAATTGTATTATTTTCGCAAATAACTCCTAAATGGTGACAGATATCAAAACTCTGTTGGAAGGTACAAGTTTTCAGCACCGAAAGGTCTATCTGCTCTGAAAATTTAAAGAAGATCAAACCACCCATGTAGGAGTTGTTGCCCTTTATCTTGATTTTTTTTCTGAATCTTGCACTCATTTAGCTCAATATCTTCAAAATCATTAAAGTTATTCATCAGGGATTTCGAACCAGGTTAAAACAAACTAGTTATTTCAGTTCAATTGTGTTTTTATATCAGTAAAGCCATCAATTCTAAACAGTGCCATTCAATCTAAAGATATCAAATGATTTATTATTCGAAGATAATTTGGGGATTGGTTTTGAATCTGATGTATTATATTCTTAATCTTAGGCCAATGCAAGACAGCGAGCAGCGACCTCTGGTCACATTATACATGTATTCTGCTGACTGTTTTCCATTGAGGACTTTGTTAAATTGCCGTGTTAGTAGGTTTTATCGTGTAAACATATAATATTCCACATCTCATAATCGTCAAAATTAGGATTATATACTAGTATCTAATCTTCAAAAGAACTTACTGTTTATATAGTCCTTGTATTCCCGTTTTCAATTGTACATAAAGCCCGGATGGGTTACTTTCTTAGTTTTAGTGCGTGGACGTGCGACAGCAGGTTTGAAAATGGCACCCGAATAAATACTAATACTCTGGATTTTGATACCCTAATAAATAGTATGAATGATAATACTAACCACAAAAATGCACTCATTGTGGTAGAGCTAGAAACTCTTCAGCAAATTGACACTTAATTCTTGCAAGTGTATAATAGATTTAATGGTCAAGAGATAATTTATAAGGAATTTTTATACCTGAACTCATACTAATATCTTACCAAGTATTGATATCATATGTAAAATTAAACCTAAATTAATCCAAGAAGAAAAAATGGCACACCAAATAAATACTGAAAATTTCAAAATTACTTCCCGAATCCACCACACGTCCCCTTTTACTAATAAATATTATATGAGGTATCCCCCCTCTCCCCGAGGACATGAAGATGTTCCAAAACTTTGCTCCGTTTTCTATGCTTATATTTGGACACAGGACAAAGTGGACAGTGGTATGACATGCTATCACCACTGCACCTGTCATTGCACGTATCCAACTTAATTAGTACTAATAATTCATCAAAATTTTCAAAAGTTATGTCATCAATGCTTAACAGCGCCATGTTTAATTTGATTCAATTTAAGAATTTTATACGCAGAAATATGGTTCAATATTTTAACCGAAACAACAAGAAATGTCCCAAAAGAGTTTTTAACAAGTTATTTTCCATTTTAAGGTCTTTCCAGGTCTATGTAAAAATACGGTATGAAACATTTAGCCTCAATATGCTATGCAGGTAACAAATGCAAGATAAACATAAACTCTAATTAGTACTAATCTTGTTTGTGTTGCTTCATTATCAATGTATGGAAGGTGCGCTGTGTAAAAACGATTGAGAAGTACATACGTCATAGTTGACTTGTGCAACCTAGAAAACCGTCTGCATATTTTTTCGCTTTTTCCATAAAAAAGACTTGTAAGCAGTCATTCCTTCGAATTTAATTGGCACTTTGTTTTACTATACTTTACATTGTCCTATGAAATGACATTAATTTTTAACTAAAATCAATGGCCGTCAAGTAAGAATAAAAAAGTCGAACGTTTTGTTCATTTTTTAAAATAAAGTAGCCGCTGCATGAAAATGGGCTAACAAACAAAATAAAACATGTATATATTGTATACTTTAAACAATTTCCTCAATAAACATTTAATAAAATAGATGAAATAAAGGTATTAAGCAATGCTACAAATCTATCTTTCAAAGCAAGTAAAATATTTCATGTTATAGTTGTGAAGTACAACTTTTTTTAGAGTGCACTAGTTGAATAGTACACAAGCACATGTTGAATAGTACATAAGCTAAAGTTTATCAGTGCAACAGTGTACTTTGTTTTTACACATTTGAACACGAAAAATACTAAATTTAAATAAAAATCGGCAATCACCTTAAACAAGAAATTTACTTAAGGATGTATTCTTTAAAAGGGTCATATCCATACTCAATATTTCCCGACCCGACAATACAGAGCGCTGCGAGAACGTTGCATACAACGCGATTGAAAACAGATATTTTGCGAGAGCGCCTCTGATAAGTTATGAATAAAGGAAACGTGTGTCAGGCGTAGCAAGGTCACTTACCTTGTTTTCCCAGTATCAGGGTTCAAAGTGTGCCTAATTTATACAAGAACGGTTAAAATATTTGCATAAAATATGTTCTCAAGAAAAATTCTATCAACATGACCTTTTTTCAACATGTTCTGAATCAAAACTATAAAAAGTGGGTCACCTGCTTAAAATTTTGCCAACATTATAATCCTTTGAAAATTTTGCCAGTTTTTATATGAATTATTTCCCTTGAAAACAAAATGTATTTACATGTATATACGTTTGATAATTCAAAAGTATTCCTAAACTTTTAATATAAAAAACTGTTTAGCCTAAATTTTATTCATATTTAATGACATTTGCATATATTGTTGCACTTTTTGCTTTCGCGGTCACATGACCAGTGTCACGCTCCATCTTAGAATATATAAATTACGATTTTAGATAAAACAAAAAAAAAAAACAAGGGGTTGCACTTAGTCGTGCTAAGCATACCCCCACTCGACCATTCAGAAAACAAGAAGTAGATGACCAACTGACCTGGAAAGGGGAGGCACGATACAACTCATCATGCTAAAGCTGTATACCAAATTTGAAATCAATTCCTTCTGTAGAAACCAAGAAATCCGTCACGAAAAATTGTCTATTTTTGACTCATTAAAAGTCTAAGTTGGCTCGGAAAACAGGAAGTAGATGATGGACTGACCTGGAAAAGAGAGGCACAGTATAACTTATCATGCTGAAGCTGTGTACCGAATTTGAAACCAATCCATCCAGTAGAAACCAAGAAATCTGTAACGAAAAACTTCACATTTCAATTTTTTTACCCTAAAAAAGTCTAAGTCGGCTCAGAAAACAGGAAGTAGATGATGGACTGACCTGGAAAGGGGCGGCTTGGTATAACTCATCATTATGAAGCTGTGTACCAAATTTGAAACCAATCCATCCAGTAGAAGCAGAGAAATTGAACCGGACGGACAGACGGACGGACAAGGTGATTGCAATATAGCCCCCTCTCTTACGAGTGGGGGTATAAAAAGATAAAGAAAGAATGTTTCCATGGAACGCGGATGCCCCCGTTGGCCCCAAATAAAAAGTTGAAAGTCCTACAGATCTGAGAGTCGCTTATGGCTTAGGATGCATTGTTTGTCATACTGAACCTTCCTACCAAGTACCAACTTATTTCCATTTACGGTTTCTAAGAAACGCTTTGCGGAGTTATACATATACGTACGGACGTACGAGCATAAGTAAAACCTAGTGCCCCCGACATTGCACCGCGGGTGGCATAAAATGACAATTTTCGCATTTTTGGGACCATAAAATCACTATATTTTACAAATACATGTAACTTAAAAAATGTATACATCCTTACAAAAATTTTTCTTGCAGTTTGCGAGCGTGAACGTTGTAGCGGCACAATTGAGCCTCCTCTTATCGAACTATACAAGATGACAAGAGACCCCAATCGGGCAGTCCGAAGCCAAAAGTCAAAAAGTGAAGGCAAAATCGGTCATTACATAACAAAACAAGCACGAACAAAGATTTAAATAACTTTTAAAGCGAGCATAAGATATTCCTCTCACCATATTAAACAAGAGGCTCCCATGAGCCTGAATCGCTCACCTGGTCTTGAGTCAACCCTATACATGTAAAGACTTTTCTAGAGCCAAATGAGCTGAACATTCAAGCAAGTAACAGCTTTTTTCTTACTACTATAGTTTCATTCTGTAGCCGTAGGCCCAAATCATGAAAAACGTTATTTTAGGGGCCATAACCCCTACTAGGGGTCATCTGACAACTTCGACCCTATGAAAACTTTTGTAGAGCTAAATGAACTGAACATTTAAGCAAGCAACAGCTTTTCTCTATCTGCTATAGTTTTCATTCTATAGGCCAAAAACATGAAAAAGTGTTATTTTAGGGGCCGTAACCCCTATAATGAGTGATCTGACAACTTTGACCCCATGAAAACTTTTGTAGAGCTAAAAGAACTAAACATTTATTATAAGCAAGCAACAGCTTTTCTCTATCTGCTATAGTTTTCATTCACTAATCCAAAAACATGAAAAAACGTCATTTTAGGGGCCGTTACCCTTATAAGGGGTCATCTGACAACTTTGACCCTATGAAGACTTTTGTAGAGCCAAAAGAACTGAACATTTAAGCAAGCAACAGCTTTTCTCTATCTGCAGCATAATCTGCTATAGTTTTCATTCTATAGGCCAAAAACATGAAAAAAACGTCATTTTACGGGGCGTTACCCCTATAAGGGATCATCTGACAACTTTGATCCTATGGAGACTTTTGTAGAGCTTTATGAGCAGAACATTTAAGCAAGCAACATCTTCTCTCTATCTGCTATAGTTTTCATTCCATAGGCCAAAAATATGAAAAAAAACGTTATTTTAGGGGCTGTAACCCCTATAAGGGGTCATCTGACTCTTCGACCATATGGAGACTTGTGTAGAGCTAAATGAGCTGAACATTTAAGCAAGCAACAACTTTTCTCTATCTGTAATAGTTTTCATTCTATAGGCCAAAAACATGAAAAAATGATATTTTTCACCTTTAAGGGGCTGTAACTCCTATAAAGGGTCATCTGACAACTTCGACTCAATGGCTACTTTGGTAGAGCTTTTGATGCTGAAGCAGTAGCGTGGCATCAGATTTCATCTATCTCTTATACTTTTTGATTTACAAGCCAAAAACAGTAGTCTGACCCCTTCCCCTGGTCTATTTTTAGTAACGGCGGTCATGTTGTTTGGACGGCAGTCACCATTTGTGCAATCTTGGTAGAGGACATCCCAAAGATGAAGTGTGCAAAGTTTCAAAGCAATTCCTTTAGTCGTTTCGGAGAAGATTTTCAAAGAAAAGTTAATGACGGACGACGACGACGACGACGGACGCCAAGTGATGGCAATAGCTCACCTGTACCTTCGGTCCAGGTGAGCTAAAAAGGACATCTTTTTGCCCATTTCGAAGGACTGGGCATCGTTCCTCGAAACCATTCTCATAAATGGTGTTGAGAAGAGAGTCGAAAAATTGGTTCATGAAATTTTCACGTCAGACGAGGATGGAAGCACGAGACTCAGTGTTAGTAGCCCGACACGTTAACAACTTTACCGCCGACTCCCTTTTATTTGACCAATGATCAAACCATATGGTCCAAACGTGAAAAAAACTAATGATTTATGGACAGTTTTTTTTTGAAAATTGACTATTTCATTTCGATTTCGTCTGGAAATATTATTATTAAAACAAAAAGTCACATTTGCAGATGTAAAAATGGGTAACTCAGAAAGATCAAAGACGAATCTAGCAAACCGCATAATTGGATAACAGAAAACAAAACACACTTACAAAACTGAACCGTGAGAAATTGAAAATCCACCAATGTGACTTAAATCGTAACGAGGTAAAGCAAAAAAAAATATCTACCTATTGGTACTTTCAACTCTTCGTTGTACTTCTCAACTAAAGCAGTTGTACATCTCAACTGTCGCATTTGCACATCTCAACTTTCGCCAATCGTTAAAAGATGTGCAATTCAACTTGTGCGGATGTACTAAAAAACTTTCGCATATGTACTTCACAACTTGTGTACCGATGTCGTGTTTTATCATTAAAAGGCACAATAAAACGACTCTCTACCCTTCAATATATTGTTATTTAGGCAGCTTATCTTTAGGATAAAAAATAATGTTTTAAATACTTATGATGTTTTATATACGTGATTTCCGGAATATTTATGTATAAAAGTATTTAATTTGTATTTTTTAGAACAAAATTAAAGTCAATTTTAAGTCATTTGTAACATAAATGCCTTAATAATAGTTTCCAGTTAAAAAAACATTACTACTAGGCATATTTCTGGCATTTTAGATGTATATTCCCAATTTCGGGTGTCTGTTTCGTCTGATTTACCCACAAGCCACCATAAAAGCACTAATCAATTATAGCGGGTGTACTTCTCAATCGTTTTTACGCAGCGCACCTTCCATACATTGATTATGTTTCTGTTGTAATGGCATTTACCTGAAGATTAGAGACAATAAAACTAATCATAAAAGTCCGGCTACTTTTATTACGAATTCGGCTTTGTAATGTCCGTCATTAAAGTGTGGAAGCTAACTATACACAATTAAGCAACTAAGAGCGGTTTGTGCCGAACAAGACTATAGCCAGTGATGTAACGATATTTCTTAGTTCATTAATCAAATTAACAAATACAGTCAGTGTGCAGCAAATTTTTATTCTTTATTAAATAGATAAAATGTTTTTTAACACTGAAAAGTCGTTATTACTTTTATTGTACTGATAAAATAAATATCATTAGATATTCATTACTTATAAAAATGTATTTTACATGCATAATCATTCTTTCATTCCTTAATTCATATTTTACATGCAAATCAATTTTATTCATCAAAATTGTATTGAATTTATTTAAACAATCTGGAATATCCCTTGTTTATTTTTAACTGATAAAAACTTCCGGTATAGTGATGCCCTTCCGGTATCATTATGCCTGGGGGGCATCAAAACAGAGAGAACTAGAGAGCTTTAGAGAGATGTGCAGAGGAGTAGATAAAAAACGTTTTTTTCACTTAAAATTAAAGGTTTTAATGTGTAAACTTGTCTTTTCATTCATTTTAACAGCAAAGAAACATTTTATTTGAGTTTTTATTGTCGATTTTTTAAATATCTTGACGGAGTATCGATGGTCTGTAATGGCGCAGGACACCAAGACACGACCACTAAAGATAAATCTTCATGAACACATTTATTAATAGTTTTTTTTTAATAATGTGTGATATAATGATAAAATGAGAGGTTTTTATTTATTTTTTTTGAAAGACTTGGTTACAAATTTATCTTGACGATAAAAATAAAATTGAATATCAATGATCGGGTTCGTTGGCATTACAGAAAATCCATAATGCATTGCGTTTTGTTGTGTTCCGGCTATAGTTATTGAGGCGGCAATTTCAAAAATCTTAATTAACACGGCCACCAATCGCGCAAACTCATATCCAAATGCTATGAAAGAATTTACGTTAGCGGGACATCCGGATATGAGTCAGCGGAACTTTTTCCTTTCGACTGGAATGTAAGTAACCTTTATTCTCTCTTATTTTTGCATATATTCATAAAAATTGAATGTCATTCGACGTAGTTTAATAGTTCTAGTCCAGTCTAAAAACACCCAGTGTAGACACCAAGGCATTGCTAAAAAAAATAAGATATTCTGTGTTTACGCCCTGCAATTTTGAGGGGTCGGTTCGTAAAAGGGTTCATTACATAGCTCCAGTGATGCAGTTGTACCATGTTTTTGTTTCTAATGAGTTTTAAAGGACAACAAAAGACGAGGCTGTTCTCAGAATCCACACTATCAATAAGAATGAATGAAAATCGACACAGAAATGTAAAAATATGAGTTTGCGGGACCTACTATGAGTTAGCACACCGGCTATGAGTTAGCGACACTTACAAGTGTGATGCAGTTGTTGTTACAATTGTCATTTATGTACAGCATTAAGCATTAAATTAAAAAAAACTTAAGTCTACCTCGTGTACACTGAACATACTAAAGGTTAGAAAGAGGTTTTCGCATTGGTGACCTACGTAAACCCGTATTTTTATACCTTTGTATACATGTATCACAAAATTGTTCAGGATCTGCACATGCCCATAATGGTGATGCATGCACTGTGGCATACCTATGGATACATGTATCTGAAAGGTCAACCCCAGTCAGTGGTTTGACAGCTTGCTCATCCCTGTTCCATGGTAGAAAGGTGTAAAAGGATAAAATGCACAAAGCAAGTAAGTAAGGCTCATAAAGTAATGCTGCGTTCACACTTACAAATAATGCGCATTCAATTCGATTTCAATTCGCATTCAAAAATTTTGACGCGTTCACACATAAAAACTATTTGAATGCGAATCAATTCGAATTAAAATAATGCGAATTATCCAATTCGCTATGATGATACGTTTTCGATAATTCGAATTGGATAATTCGCATTCAATGCTCATTGCATTGCCGTACGAACGGAAACTTTTATCCAATTCGAATTATATGACAAGTGCCCTAAATAATCTAATTGCATCAATTAAAAATATATCTAATTGCTTCAATTAAAAATGAATATCTAATTGCATCAATTGAAAATATATCTAACATCAAATGAAACAGAATAAAATCCAAAGAAGGGGTCACACATGAGCTTTTAACGTTTACGACGTCATTAATCCTTGACGTCATAGCAGACTTCCAGGAACCAAAAATGTCCAATGCGAATTGAGTGGTAAAATATGTGTGAACGGATATCAGTTTCAATTCGAATTGAATGCAAATTGAAGAAACGTGTGAACGCAAACGACGTTATCGAATTCGCTTTCAGTTCAATGCGCTTTGGTAATGAGGATTGAATGCGCATTAAGTGGTTGTACGTGTGAACGCAGCATAAGTTGATATGGGTATATAATAAGGAAATTTGACGCTCTGTGTCTTGACCTTCGATTGTTTTTGCTAAAAAAAATGAAAAGGAAGGGCTTCCTGTCGGCCCCTCGTTTCAGAGATTTATGAGTGATATGGGTAATTTTTCTTATTATATACCCATATCAACTTACTATCTACCTTTCTTTCGTGTTTTAGGTGTTACCTCTTCCATTTATTCATTAAATTGATTGTATAAACCTTTTATATTGTGCACATTTTTTGCATTTTCATGTGTTTATGTCCTGATACTTTCAGAATGTAGACCAGTCTGTTTGCAGTAGACCTTCTATTTTTTATGTGTTTTTTTGTTGTTGTTTGACATTTAGATACAAATAAGTTTATGTCTTGATATTTTATAAAAATGTAGCGGCCCCGTCTGCTTGCTTGTATTTGGTGCAGACCTGGATCTGACCCAGTTCAGCTTTTGCATTTTTTGTTTGAGTTAATAAAATAAATCGTATAAGAGCTTTACTTATTTGCTTTTGTGCATTTTATC
This sequence comes from Arcuatula senhousia, assembly GCA_963971305.1. NCBI lineage: Eukaryota > Metazoa > Mollusca > Bivalvia > Mytilida > Mytilidae > Arcuatula > Arcuatula senhousia. Next base: position 58,170,503 of record OZ020304.1, read on the forward strand.
CTTTTACACCTTTCTACCATGGAACAGGGATGAGCAAGCTGTCAAACCACTGACTGGGGTTGATCTTTCAGATACATGTATCCATAGGTATGCCACAGTGCATGCATCACCATTATGGGCATGTGCAGATCCTGAACAATTTTGTGATACATGTATACAACGGTATAAAAATACGGGTTTACGTAGGTCACCAATGCGAAAACCTCTTTCTAACCTTTAGTATGTTCAGTGTACACGAGGTAGACTTAAGTTTTTTTTTAAATTTAATGCTTAATGCTGTACATAAATGACAATTGTAACAACAACTGCATCACACTTGTAAGTGTCACTAACTCATAGCCGGTGTGCTAACTCATAGTAGGTCCCGCAAACTCATATTTTTGCATTTTTGTGTCGATTTTCATTCATTCTTATTGATAGTGTTGATTCTGAGAACAGCCTCGTCTTTTGTTGTCCTTTAAAACTCATTAGAAACAAAAACATGGTACAACTGCATCACTGGAGCTATGTAATGAACCCTTTTACGAACCGACCCCTCAAAATTGCAGGGCGTAAACACAGAATATCTTATTTTTTTTAGCAATTGCCTTGGTGTCTACACTGGGTGTTTTTAGACTGGACTAGAACTATTAAACTACGTCGAATGACATTCGAGTTTTATGAATATATGCAAAAATAAGAGAGAATAAAGGTTACTTACATTCCAGTCGAAAGGAAAAAGTTCCGCTCACTCATATCCGGATGTCCCGCTAACGTAAATTCTTTCATAGCATTTGGATATGAGTTTGCGCGATTGGTGGCCGTGATTAAGGGGTACTGACATAAAAAATTTGATTTGTTAGAGTTCATATTAGACAACCACAAATAATGGAAGAGCCCTCACGCCACGTCAAGGCTATGAACTATGTGAGGGTGGGCCCCATAAAAATAGTTTTATTAATTCAGGAAATAAAAAAAATGTAACGTTCCTGATTAATTAAATTTTGAAAGTCCCCCCTTAGCAACGTGGTCTTATTTCTCGCGTTATTTGAGAAAAAATTGTGTCATGGACATTTATTCCACAGGGGAACACCAAACAAAAATCGATATACCGAGATGCGCGATGATTATTACTAAAGATTTTTTCTTTGTATCTCCTGTCTTGCAGACGATACACGCCACTCGCTCATTTATAAGTCGTGTCTGTGTATCTCCTGTCTTGCAGGCGACACACAACAGTTCGTCAGTGAAACATGTTTAAAACCTTTTTTTCGCAGGGAAATTAGGCTATTTTAAAAAAAGATATGTGCATTTAGATAAAGATATGAACATTTATTCCACACAAGCTACGGAAAAAAACCGTCTACCGAAATGCTCTATCTTTATTCATAAAGGTTTATTTTGAAGTCATGTTGTTGTATCTCCTGTCTTGCAGGCGATGCACAACAGTTCGTCAGTTTAAGAAGTTTAAAACTTGTGTCATGAACATTTATTCCATCGGGAAGCGCGAAAAACCGAATAGTTTACTGAAATACGTCGCAGTTGTGTTGAACTAAAAACTTAAGTAACCTTAAGTTTTTTACTTGGACCAGATACTGTCTTACAGTTTTTAGTTCGTTTGCGTTGCCCCGGCTTTTGCGCAACACGCGACACCCCAGGTATGGTCAAATGACCTCCAGTGGAGGTAAGCGACGAAGACGTCTTCGGCTTGAAATTGGCTAATTTCAAGAGACGTCTTGACCTCTGGTCTGGTGTCAATTGTGTCCAAGTCTCGTACGAAACTTGAAGCACAGTTGCTTGTGGTGACAACGTATATTTGCCACTGCATGATAAAGCACCCCGTACATCTCGTGTCTGGTCCTGATTGACCTCATTTGTATCATGGTCAGAATCAAATGATTCATTCACATGTTCAGACTGGGGACTGTCTGATTCAGTATCGGACTAATGTCCGGTATGAACGTTTTGACATGAGTGCGTCTATAAAACGCCTCATAGTCATACAGTTCAAAGAATGTCTTCAATCTGAGCTCAGACGAAGCATTCTCGTGGCCAAATAAAGCCAAGGAAATGGCATTAAATAGGCAATTGCCATCACCAGTGACTACCATAGGTATAGATCCGGTCCACTGTTGCCCAAGTAGCTTAGTGGCCGTACGATCTTGCACCAGACCATTGTACGTACAAGGCTGGGTACAAATTACAACTTTCGGCTCGGACCTTAAAAATATTCGTTCGAGCCGAACAGCATCATCAAATAAATTTTGATTAGCTGTTGACAAGCGGTGCAAAGCCTTGTCAAAGTTGTAATATGGGGAGTTGTCACAGGGTTGGCAAAAACCCGGGTTTTAAGAGTATTTCCCAGCCCAGCGGGAAATACTGGGAAAACCCGGGTTTTACTGGGTTTTATTGGGCAATACTGGGCATTACTGGGTAATAAGTTTTTTCTTATTAAAATATCATCAAATACCTACATAACAATCAGTATTAAGATGTGTATGTACACTTTTTAGTAAAATCTAAACGAAAACACTATTAAAAACAGATTTAGAGAGTGAAAGATTAAATTTTAATTAAAAAGATGTACATGTAGTATATGTGATAAATGTTCCATGTATAGAAATGCAAAATGATCTATAAATAACCTGATATGGCCTTATACAAGTTCAATGGTTTTTTAATGCATGTATGTCTCATTCTTATAGATACACAAGCCCTACCTATTAACAATTAGACAAAATTATGATGTTTTGATTACTAATCCTTATTTAATCTTTTCATGTATATGGTTTCACAATTCTGTTTTGTTTTATAGCCTGGGGTTTCATAAATAATTAGCATAGATTAAACAACATGTATTGTCATGATTGTCAAAATTGTAATGACAGTGAAAAAAATTATAGCAAAAAAGTAGTGCAAATATACGAATTTAATTATTGAAGTAATGCATGAATAGCAATGTAAAATACAAATAATTTATGAATTTTGTAGATGAGGAAAAATTTTGAAGCATATAATACATGTAATACTGTTAAATAGGATTTTTTTTCATGAATAAATTCTTATTACCCAGTATTGCCCACTTTGATGATTTTAAGGGTATTGCCCAGCCCGGGAAAACCCGGGTTTTCCCGGGTGGGAAAACCCGGGCGGTCAATACTTTGCCAACCCTGAGTTGTCATAAAGACAACTATGGCAAATATAAGACAATGATGTCTTACTCAGGAACTGAAATTCCTGGTGAGAAATGTTCTCACATGAATAATGCAACCAAGTGTTACATGATTCACAGGCAATAGCTCTACTATCAGAGCAATCGGTGTGACAAACACCACATGGAAAAATATCCATGTTTAAAATAAGTCCGTCACACGTTATAGTCTATTTTAGATATGAGCACTAAAATATATGAATAAAAGTCAAAAAAGAAAAACAAAATATTTACACAAAAACGAGTAATAAAGAGACAAAATAAAGAGAAAAAAATATTTACAGTTAAACTACAAAAAAGCACTATGAAAAAAGCACTAAAAGGCAAATATATATACAAGAAAAATATGAAACTATCAAAATTATTTGGTTAATTATTTGTAATATAATGATTGATAAGCCAAAATGACTGTCTGAATAATGTTTAAAATGTCACGGTATATATGCTGAACACTACAAGCCATGAAAGAATTTTGAGAAAATTGAGTCCTGCTCAAATGGTTTGACATGTTTGTTTAACCGGCTAGACGATCGTGTGATCGCTAATCATTTAATGATAGATTAAATAATTTGACGTTAGAATTGAAAATTGTCATTGTTTCGTTTATATATAAAAAAATGTTTTATTTTCATGTTTTAATGCATTAGTAATAATAAATGTGAAATTTTATATATACCATGAGTTATTCTTCAACACATAATTATCGTTCAACTACGAAAACCGTAATTCATACGTATCCGACCCTGCACTTACCTGTATTTTTAAGTCGACAGTCGCCATTTTGATTACGATATTTACGAAAAAAAACAATTGCAAATAAAGTTTCAATTGGCCAAAAAACACACAAACAAAGATTCTTGTATGAACATTTACCTTCGTAGTAACAAAATAGTATAACTTATTCCAAATTTAATACTTTGGAAAGAGTCTTGTCATTTATCATACGCTTGTTTACTCCTCTCTACCGACATCGTAGTTATCTTCGATTCCTACCATATAGAACCATTTAAAACCAAACAAAGTGCTTTCAAATTACTCAAAATACCTTAGAAACAAACAATAGCCAGATAACAACATTTATTTCACACAATAAATCATTTTTTTATTAATTCTCTGTCCTCCTCTGTCCTGCTCTCTACTCCTCTGTATATTCACCCACCGTTATGCCTGGGGTATGCTGGTGTACGTATGCAGACAGATAGTGGTGGAAATTACACATAATTTATTGTTAACATTCAGAACAATGCTGGTTTACTAAAGGTTGCATTTATAGCCATGGTCTCTTAAGAGGGGATCATTTTTATTTTCTTTGATCTCAGTATGTGAAAACTAGTTTGGTCCTAAGTTCTAATGACAACTTTAAAAAGAAGCCGACAATTTGCAATTTTGAAAATTGACCACGGCTTTTTCAATAAAAAACATGCTCGAAGTTAGTCTTTTGAATAGGTTCTACGGAATTGAATCAAGAAAAACTTTGGGCAGCTGTTCACACCCCCACCCCCCCAAAAAAAAAAATAAAAAAATAAATAAAATTAAACTGATTTAAAAAAAAACATTGATGAGATCAAATTTCTACTAAGGGGTGCACACAAAGATTGAGTGAAAATAAAAATAAAATTCCATCGAGGGGTTTATGAGGAAATGCGGATTAGAGATGTACCTTCTGTAGGATTATTCAGTCATTCTCAAAATGCATGTACAATTGCTCCAAAACCACATCGCTTACGTTTGTAAAGAAAAATTGTCTTATTTATTTGTGTCCCGATTTTCAAAATCTTTTTATCATTGGAATCCTTGTAAACATCCCTAGCTGTGTTTTTCAATCAGATTTGCAATATCTCCTATCATTCTGGGGGAACTTAAGGATCAAACAGACCAAAAGCGCCTTATGGTTGGTGTAAATGTATACAAAAAATATTCAAATATGCATTGAAAGTCCTCCAAAGAATGCATGTGTCAAAAAGCTTTGTGAGTCCGCCATGGGCTGCATGTGTTCAAAGCATTTGACAATCCATATTCACGGGGTATTACCGGCAACATTGAACACTGGCAAAATAAACGGCAGTCCCATCGCAAAAACAAGACAATGTTGAGTGAGTAGTTTGATAATTATAAATGAACTTACAAATGAATATTTTATAGAACTGCTAATTGGTTTGCCTCTAAGCTATACTCTGACTAAATTTCAACAAACTGTATCACAAAATAAAAGGGTTTTTTGTTTTCTTTAAAAGGTTAAGGTGATCAATTTTGCACATTTTCTCTATCAAATATGATATTTTCTTCCTTTATCCCCCTTATTTTGACATATTCTATATGTAAGTTTATTTTGATTTGACAAGTGACCCCCACCAAAATAACATATAAAAAAGATAATTGAAACATTTGTACAACAGTTACGACGACAGTCGCGGCAACAGGTAAAGGCAGTAATCTTAAACTAAATAAATACTTTGTATCAATGTATTTTCGTTTTAATAACTGTAATTTGAAGTGCAAAATTCTCTAACTGTTTACATAAATTTTACAAATAATGTTTATTGCTCTAATTTTGATCAATTTTGGTTACTTGTTATTTTCATTTATTTACTATTCGCTATCTATTTCTACCATAGATGTACCGGTGGCACTACATATACACTTAGATGACACATTTCAATATTACTAAAAGTGGGAAGGAGGCAGTGACTAATGTCTTTCGATTTCTTATCTGTCAAAAACATGGCTGTTGGTGCTAAAATAGACCAGAAGGTCAAACTACTTTACTTGGCTTGTATTAAAATAAAAAAATATATGAGAAACTCTGACGCAACCGTTCTTCAGCATCAAAGCTTTACAAAAGTTTCAAATTGGATCGAAGTTGTCAAGAGTCCTTGTTGTGGCAATGGTCCTTTAAAGGTATAAAAAGTTGGGTTTTTTTCATGTTTTTGGAATATAAAATGAAACTATTGAAGAAATAGAAAATATGTTGCTTGCTTAAATCTTCAGCTGATTAAGCTTTCCACAAGTCTCCAGTGGATCGAATTTGCCAGATGACTAATGGCCATTTTAAGGTAAAACAAAATGTGGGTTTTTTTTCGATATTTTTTGTATATAGTATGAAAACTATATTGATAGTTACAGATAGAGAAAAGATGTTGCTTTGTTTAAACCTTCAGCAAATTGAGATCTAAAGAAGGCTGCGTTGGGTCGAATGTTTCAAATGACCCTTTATAAGGGTTACGACTGCATTAAAAAAAAAATATTTTGGCCTATTGAATATTAAAGATTGCAGAAAAGATTTGCTAAGATTGAGCTCTCTATAAAAGCATCCTTTAGGTTGAAGTTATCAGATAATCTTTTATAGGGGTCATAAAACAGTCCCCTTACAGCTTAAGGACTAGATGAGCAATAAAAGCTCCAAGGCCCCCCTTCTAGGTTTCACCTTAAACACTATCTACAACAAATGAAGTCGACATTAGGATGACTAATATTTTTCTTTACCTCTGCTGTCTAAACATTTGCTTATCCATCAAAATAAAATTCAATACATTTAAAACAAGCCCGCCTCCTCCTTCAAAATAAATCCTTGGTCCTTAACTGTAATGGATGCAACTAAAATATTGAAAATGACTTTGTACAACCAGATAATACAAGAGTTAACACTAAAGTATGTTTCGACTTCCAGCAACGTCAGAAAAAATAATTCTTTCTTACTTCCACTGTTAATATTCATAAATTTATAAGGATTTTCAGTTTCCGAGATAAAAATGTGTTAAAATTCAAATATCAAAAACGGGTATAAAACGGTTATTTGATTATGCTGTTTATCGATGTTTCAAGGAGTAACCTCTCATCATCAGCACTTGATTCAAAATATTGGAAGATAAAAAACCAAAAGTATTGAACGAAAAGTACTCAAAACCAAAAAGTTCGAACAGGAAAGCCAAATCCAGCACCAAGGACATAGCCCATGTGCATTACAAGTCATGATGGTGTTTCAACTAACATTGCTAAGATATGCAATAAGAATTATCAAATTCACTCCAAAAAACAATGTCAAGGTCAAAAGTCTGGGATGCAACTGTGCTAAGCTATCACTGGGGCATAATATATGCATACAAAGTTTCTTCAACCTAGAACCTATACTTCTTGAGATATGGAGGTCCTCATAAAACCTTAGTAATGCTATTATATGTATAGAAAATTGTCAATCACTCAACTGGAGAATCAAGGTCAAGGTCAAATTATGGGGATGCAACTGTGCTAAGCTACTACTGACGTATATGCATATCAAGTTTCATCAACCTAGAACCTATAGTTCTTGACATATGGAGGTGCACGTACAACCTTAACACCGCTATTACATGTATATGTATAGACCATTGCCAAAATCACTTAACTGGAAAATTAAGGTCAAGGTCAAAAGATGGGGATGAATTTGTGCAAACCTACTACCGGAGCATATGCATGTTAAGTTTCATCAACCTAGAACCTTTAGTTCTTGACATATGGCGGTGCTCAGAAAACCTTAACACTGCTATGATATGTATAGAAAATTGTCAGTCACTCAACTGGAAAATCAAGGTCAAGGTGAAAAGATGGGGATGCAACTGTGCTAAGCTACTACTGGGACATATACATGTCAAGTTTCATCAACCTAGGACCTACAGTTCTTAAGATATTGAGGTGCTCAAAAGTTATACCGCTGCCGTTAAAGAAAAATCTATGTCCCGCTCTGCTCGACAGAGACTTAAACCAAGAGCAATGCAGCTACTAAGCCAATGCTTGGGGTACATGCCACGTTTTATCAATATCTTATATCAGGGCATGTATGTACTAAAGCATTTAATAATGTATAAGAAGTTTCTTCCCCACCCCAATGCCCCGCCTTTGAAAATGTTCATATATAAAATGCCTAGACGTTCGTTGCATATGACACAAACAGTTACTTTTCCACTGTTCAACCTAATAGTTTTTAAAAAGGTGGTTTTTTAAAATGTGCAGGGGAGGTTTCAGAAATTTAGAAGTGACTCAATTATTAACTACTGGGGATAAAAGGTGAGATCCATGTAAATTATGCACGAAATCTGCACAACAATAACAATATGTTCCAATGAAATAGGGGTCCAATCCCCGCACCCCCTTTCCCCTGGACCCGCTACTGGGTGTGTCTTGGTTACTTCGTCAAATTTAACAAAAACATTTTACATCATATAATTGTATGTGTTTTATACGAACAAACTACGTTAAAAATTTTATAATTTTCGTACAGATTTAAACACCCATTTTTTTTAAATATGTGGATCCGTCACCGAGTTTAATTAAGGTCGAAAATAAATATAAGAATAACAACTTCAAAAATTATATTTTTCTAAATAATGTCACATTTGGTGCGCTGCACGTGTCTTGTATATTCCAATACTTAACTTTAACTTGTTATTGGTATACTCACAACTGTCTCACTTAAAAAAAAACGGGAATAAAAAGCTTCTCCGAGCGCAGCATGATACGACCGCAGCATGTTGAACCCTGTACGGTTTAGGCCCAATATGGATAGTCAATTGTTCTGGACACATGTAGCCCATGGTGGACTTACAAAGGTTTTTGACACATGCACCTTAAGGTGGACTTTCCACTCACATTTTGAGCCTATTGTGGATTGATGAGTTTTGGTTACTGGAATTTTTTGGTGAGGTTTAAACGAGTAAAAAAGTTTCAATTTTAGGTGCGAAAAAAGGGGTCACAAAAATAATTCTCAATTTTGTATTCGCTATTGGCTTAAAACTTTATTCAATAAAGGGTATGAAATGACAAAACATGCAAAAAAAATGTTCAAAATCGTACCACAATTTTTTATTTCAATTTTGGCCCCTAATTACGTAATAGGGGGAAAAGGGGGGATCGCAAAAATTTATTCTAAATTTTGTATCGGTTATTTGACAAGAACAAACAAGCAAGAAAAATTTCAAAATCGGACCACAAATAAAAAAGTTTCGATTTTGGCCCCTTTTGACCCCAAATTAAATAACAGGGAAAAGGGGGGTGGTGGGAAAATTCATCAGGTTCAATCTTTTATTGTAAGAAACATTCTTGAAAAATTTCACAGCAATAGGCCAACTAGGATTTAAGTTATAGTGGAAAAAAATACAAAATTTGAATTTGTTTGCCCCTTTGGACCCCTAATTTTAAAACGAAAAAAAGGGGGGACCCCAAAAATCAATCCCATTCATCCTTCTATGTTAACGAACATTATTGCCAAATAACAAAGCAATGGGATAACTAGAACTTAAGTTATCGTGCCAACAAACATAAAAGTAGCATTTTTGGCCCCTAATTTCTAAACAAAAAAAGAGGGAACCCCCAAAATCAATCCCATCCATCCTTTGATGGTAAAGAACATCATTGTCAAATTTCATAGCAATCGGATAACTTGAACTTAAGTTATTGTGGGAACACTAAAGTTCTGGACAACGACGCAGACGCAGACGACGACAGCATATACCATTATACGTCTGCATTTTTTTGCGGTCGTATAAAAAGCTGGATAATAGTTATCTTAAAAGTATCATACTTCACAGCTATGAAATATTTTTCATTTGAAGTCAAATTTTATGGCCGGAAAATACCACAAGTGGTTGCATATATCGCAACCGGGAAAAAATTGGTCGTACTTAGGAAGCGACCATTTGATTTCTAGAGGGGGCTATGGTGAAATTTGAAATAAAAAGACCTATGGCAGAGCTTTGAATTGAAAAAAAGGCAGAATGATAATTTTGACCGAAAAATTTAGAGTAGCTTTAAATATTAGAAATTGCCCGTGGTTACCCCGCAAAAAAACATCCAGGCTCTGCGTTTTTCGAAAATAAAAAAAAGCAGAACCCCCCCACCCCCCCCCCCCCTAAGCCCATTTCCCATATGCCATAGATATTGGTATTACATCTTTAGAGAAATCAGGTTTAGATACTATAGTATTAGTGCAGATCTAGATATAAGTTTTCAAAAATTATAGATACGAGATTGGCAATTAATAATGAACTGAAAATTTTGTAAAAACTGTGTTCAACCTTTCCAAAAACTGCCGTCGTCTGTTGTCGTTTTCAATGATGAACTGCCGTCTACTTCTGCCTTCTATTGTCTTTTCCTTTGTTCAAAACCATACACCGTTTAAAAATATGGACTGCCGTTTATTTTGCCAGTGTTCAACGTTGCCAGTAATACCCCGTGATATTGGGCCGCAAGCGGACAGGGTTCAACATGGAGCGGTCGTATCATGCTGCCCTCGGCGTAGCTTTTTATTATGCAGGCGCAGTGTAGAGAAAAATTTTAAGAAAAATGTTGCCCAAAGCAACCTTTTTAAGCATTCATGGAAAATTAAACACATGTATCGTAATAAAACGGACGCAGACGATAGTAGCTTAACCAGCGTTACTATAATGTGTAAAAAAAAGTCAAACAGTATCAAATTCCTGCATGGTTTTATTTTACAATATGATGAAATAATATAATTCCGTTTATTTTCTAGAAGCCTTTTATCTGAAAATTAAACTCATGCAACGAATGATTTGTATGCCCCATCTACGAAAGAAGAGGGGCATATAGTGTTCGGGTCTGTTCGTCCGTCCGTCCGTCCGTCCGTTCGTTCGTCCGTCTGTCCCAAATCCACATATTTCCAAATTCCCACTTACTGACAAATGTCAAATCAATGATATTGGTATAGTATGTGCACCTAGTGATGCTAAGCACAATGCATGCTTCGGATGCTGGATGTGACCTATATTTTCCGCATGAATGATCACGTACAAATAAATTGTCAAAGTCTATTCCCACTTACTGACAATTGCCACATCAACCATACTGATATGGTATGTGCACATAGTGATGCTAAGCACAATGCATGCTTCGGATGCTGGCTTTGACCTATATTTTTCGCATGAATGAACACTTATAGAAAAATGGTTAAAGTCCAATCCTTCTTACTGACAAGTGCCACATCAACCATATTGGTATGGTAGGTGCGCTAGTGATGCTAAGCACAATGCATGCTTCGGATGCTGGATATGACCTATATTTACCGCATGGATGGCCTCTTAAAGAAGAGTGGTTAAAGTCCATTCCCACTTACTGACATGTGCCACATCTTCTATATTGTTACGGTAGATGCACCTAGTGATGCTTAGCACAATGCATGCTTCAGATGCTGGCTGTGACCTACATTTTCCGTATGAATGAACACTTATAGAAGAATGGTTTAAGTCGATTCCTTTTTGCTTATTTAGAATGAAAACTATTGTAGATAAATAAAAGCTCATTTAGCTATACATAAGTCTTCATACGGTTGACATCAAGACCAGGTGAGCGATTCAGGCTCCTGGGAGCCTCTTGTTACTAACATCAACTATATTGGTATGGTAGGTGCACCTAGTGATGCTAAGCACAATGCATGCTTTGGATGCTGGCATTGGCCTATATTTTCCACATGATTGACCACTTATAGAAGAATGGATAAGTTGAGGTCCATTCCTTCTGATTGACAAGTGCCTTAATAGTAACCATGTTGATGCTTTAGTAATTGCGGAAAAAATAAATGTTGCGAGATGGGGCATTATGTCTTTTGGACATATTCTTGGTTTAACATGCGTTACTTTTAACAAATTAGGCGTTACACGTTTAAGAAGTCTGTTTTACCCTGTCTTACACAAATATTTTTCGAACAATTTTAAATAAATCATCGTTTAAAACAATAAAGATGCATGACAGGTAATTTTTTTTGCCTGATTGTACTTAGCTTCGGGAATTTTTTCAAAAAGGAAAAAGTTGTTGGAAATATAAACGCCTTTGATAACGTTTGATAGCAAAGCTTTTAAAAAATACTGTTTAAAAATTATTGCATTTGTTTATGTCAGCAGTGTCAAACTTTCAAACATTGATATCTAAAAGATTGACATCGACAAGGAAAGTTAAAAATAAATACACATCCTGGAAAAGAGTTTTTTTAAAACATGCATTCACCAAACTTTGAAATTCTAATGGATTCAACATGAAACTAAACTCAAAGCTATTATTTGTTTATCTCTGAATGTGTTTGGTTTTTTTAATAAAACACGCCTCACTGTCTTTCTACAGCTATATTTGGATAAAAAGATCTAAAAAGTTTTTATATATCTTGTGGAAAACACTTATTGATTTGTTTTCTATGATTGTTTTCGAATGAAACGGTTAACTTTCATTACATTAACTTATTTTTTTTCACATTTGCTTATATCAATTGCACATAAAATTTGAGAATGACTGTATTGCTCTTTTAAGGTAACAAAATAACTTTTTTAAACCTGACCATAAGGGCCATGGGAGTCAATTGTCATCACTTGGCATTCGTCGTCCGTACGTTAAACTCAGCTATCTAAACTCCACAAAACAAAATTTGGTTGAAACATTTTGTTGTCTTACGACCCCTTATACGAGTTATATATACATGTAACCCCTTAATGGTCAGAAATTGCGTTTTTATGTGTTTGCTATAAATAAAAACCTAATAAGCATCACTACTCATGGACCAAGAATTTTGTTTATTTTTAAATTTCCCTATAATTATGCCAAGTTTTTGACAGAGATACATGCTATATTAATGATCTGAACAAGTTAAGAGACTTTGCCTTCAGTTCTAATGCCTGTTTTAAAAAGCCAAAAATTCCTATATGTTTATGATTTGTTGGGGTAAGCAAATAAACAATTTTATCTTCATCTGATTTGGTAACAAATGTTTTTATCATTTACTCCTTTATAATTCCTTGCTTTAAACTTGTATCCCTTGCGTCCGAATTTTTCAAAGGAACCTGCGAAATCAGCGTTTGGACGCCGTAAGGAATAACGGACGTGTTGTCTTCACTCATCACGTTTAATGGAGGACATCTTTCAGATGAGTGCAGATGGTCGTTTATTTAAGGATTTTGTTTTGTCTTCTTTTATCCGATTTGATACGCTGAATTGCCATTGACAGCGTTAAGAGTCAGTAAGTGCTTGCGTTCTCCCGAGTCACGACTTGAGTTCGCGCTGTTGGTTGCTTTTCAGGTATTTTTGAGTTTTTGTGTTTTCAGTTTCTTCGAGCATGTACGTGTTTTGTCTTTGCCCTTTCGGATTTTGACATTTGAATGTCCCATTGATATTCCAAAACTTTTAGATTCCTCGATACATCTCTGGTTAGTCTAAGTTGAAATTTGAGCAATTTATACGCAACACCAGCAATGCGACCAGCAAGTCAATGGACCTGAAACAAATAACCCTGTACTACTTGCTTCAAACTAAAACAAAAAGCGTCGTCTTATTCTACGTCACAAAATACAAAGGCAAACCTAATAAACAAAGAAAGATTGTCTCTTTAAATATTCAGTTAATATATGTACAACAACATGCACATTTTTTAGAAAATAAATGTTACTTAAAGATGGACAAAGGTCGTGGAACAGAAGCGGAAACGGAAAGGAAAAATGACTTCGCAGGTGCGTTAAGGCAGTTTTTGGTACTTTCGTGTCTATTTTTGGTAGTCAGATGAATTTTTGACGTCATTTTGTAACGTTGGGAGAATTTGTACACGCAATATTTAATATTTTGTCTTCAATTGTTTCCCCGATTCTTTTGTTTAGTGTAAAACAAACATATATTCTCTTTCTATACATAATAAGTTTTCACTTTATTATGATTTATACCAAAAACACTCATTAAATTTAACATGAGAACATATTTTGTATAAAAAAATCCGCGCCGTTCCGGATCTTGAACCAGTCGCCTTGTTGACAACATTGATTGTCAACGCCATACGGTGTTTTCTTTTGCGAGAAAGGGATGTTTTTACCGGTTTGATAAGGAAATTGTGATTTGAAGTACCAATATAAGGTAAGGTATCATATAGTATGCTAGCTATCTGTGTTTTCATGAGACAGAACTTTATTTTAGCTCAGAAAGGGGGGGGGTCATTAATATGAGCAGGCATGATTGGCTGTTCAGAGCAATGTGTTGAAAGCTTGTGACTAAATATATATATAATGCCTAATGTAAATAATCTATATTAAGGGATGGCAAGTTTTTTTTTTATTTTAATGTACATGCACTGAGCTCAACATGGTCTGACTATGCAGCTCAAACAATAACAGTAATGACAAAGAAATATGCATTAGAGAATAGTATAGACATGACTAGAACTTATTAAAGTTCTTTTGCTTAGTTCAATATACCTTGAGTTGTTTAAAACAATGGTTCAAGTCACTTGTATATCTTGAAAAAATGTTAGTTAAGTTTTAATGTTCCATAAACATATGCAAAATAAAATGTTTCAGAACAAGAAGAATTTTGTAACTTAAATGTTAATGTATGGACATGATGAAACTGTGTAAAATTACATAAATTTGCAAGCATGGATATAGTCAAAAGCCTTTAAAATAATTCCCCAAATCAGACCTGTGTCATTGATTGTTTATGTAGATGCAATGATTTGAGTTCTAATATCTAACATGGCATTGTCAATTTCAATTCAAATTTGATATTTAAGACAAGAAAAGGCTTTTCCTTCAAATGAATTGTCCTATACATGTGTACATTGTACATTTAGGCATGTTAGAAAAAAATGGGAAATTTATCTTAAAAAAAAATGAATGTTGTAATTGTATGAATATTTATTAAAAATTTAGAACATCAATAAACCTTTAACTCCTGCAGATCAGCTGTTTAATACTTTTGAAAATTATGAAATTATTATCCAATAGACCTGTATAAATGCAATAACCACTTTTAAATGTATTTTACTGTATTGTTCTTTATAAAGTAAACAATGCAATTGGTACTGTTGCTGAAGATAAAATGTTTCATTTTGAAGTAATAACACACATAGAATATACATGTCCTGCATGTTATGTACATGTGCATTTAGATTTAATACCTACTATAATAAAAAGTGAATTTGAAACAAAAATACAGAAATTTAATAAAAATGACTAAACTTTCAAACCATGATAAACATACATGTGCATGTGTTGATGGTCTGATTATCTAAAGTTTTATAATAGCTTTTTTACCATGTTTACCAGAACTAAATTTTCATGACAAATTAAAATACAACAATTCATATAAGTCAATATGCATGCATGTACATGTACATGCATATTTTTAAATTCTACAATGCATTAACATACTTAACTAAGCTGTTTAACTTGTCCTTGTATTTTATATGTTTATTATTTATTAAAATGAATTTGTGTTATTTATTTCAGATAAGAAAATTATGTTGACAGATCTGATATGAATGTTAAGAATTGCTATTTAGTAAACCTGTCTTAGAAGTTGAACCAAGGTAAATTACTTGTGATGTTTGATAATTATTTAATAAATAAAATATATGTAACAGTGTGACTTAATCTTAGCTTAAAATATGAAAGCATGCTTTTTAAGTTTCATATAAGTTTATTACACTCAATTTTTATTCTATTCATGAATATCAAGCCTTGACTTGGCAGCATTTTTATTAATGTGAAAATTTAGCAAAAGATTATTTGTCAGATAGATGTATTTTTAACAACTGTTTAATTGTTGTAAATTATTTTGTATTATTCTAATGATTATACTATATAAATGTATTATGTATTTTTTCCAGATGTTGGAAATCTGAACAGGGATAATCCATCAATACTTGTAAAAATAGAACTAGAGCACTTGTCAAGCATATGTTGAACTGATAAAAAATGTGTGAAAAGTATAAATTGTTAAAAAATAAATTGACACTTTGTCATTCATTTATATAGTTGAAAGTCATGAATATTGGCCTATTGATTGCAAATAAAACAAGAGGAACAATCAATCAGTTATCCTAGCCATTCTACATACATGTACATGCATACATGCTAATGTCTTTGAGATGGTAAAATGCTGTCAATAAACTGGTCTCGGGACTTAAAGACATGAAACCAAACGATACACAATGAGCAAGCAAAATTCTATCATTTACCATTTAAAAAATTCAAAACATAATGAGCATCATTCCACTTTGCAAACACTGTCAGGCATGCCAATAACAGTACATTACATCAAAAATGAGATATACAAGTAAATATATACAATATTGTCCCTGCTTTTAACTGACAAGTAGAACAGAAAAAGTTTCCAATGTCCTTCTGTGCAACTGGATAAAAGAGTATACTTGAGAGTTGTGCATTGATTTGAAAAATACATACCCAATAAACATAATATTAATAGAGAGGAAAAACAAATTAAAAAGATACAAAATAAAAAAAAACTCTAAACTATAACGCAGGTGTTATATTCGGTTCCCGGGATGCGGAGAGGGACCGTAATATTCTATGAAATAAGGTTTTATTTATCAATACCCCATTCCCCGATGGAATGTTTGGTGATTCATATGCCAATTTAATGAAACAAACTATCTATTTATCGTAAACAATGATAATCGTTTCCCTTTCAGCATATTTATTTTTAAAAGTACAGTTTTTTAAAAGCCTAAATATTCCTGAAGAATTCCGGAAATTTTCCGGGTACGTCCCAAAAGTAACTTTTCGGCGTCAAGCGTGCGTTTAAATCGCGTCAGTATGGAAATAAAAATCAAACAAAAATGATATGACTTATTAAAATTGAAAAGTGCAGGCGCAAGATGACCACGGATCTACTTGATCTATATATTGGCGGAAAGAGGAGATTGTAAGCTTCACAAAAAGTGCTGGGACTTTGAATAAATTGCAGATCTTGTAAGAAGTAGGACAACCTGGATTTCAAAACAAAGGGAAAGGTAGAAAACCGTGCATATTTTCACGATTTTTACCTAGTTATAATTGAATGCCCTCAAAGTCCCAGCACTTTTCTAAAGCAAAACATCAGTCTTCATGCATGTTTAAAATTTCAAATCGTTTTGCATCCATCTTGCGCCTGCACTTTTGACTTTTCTGTTTAAACGAGTTACGTTCACTTTGACGGTCATGTGACCTACTTAAAATTTTATAAACAATATTCGGAAATGTCAAAATTCTTTTACTGGACACTAACGTCTTTATTTTGATATCTGTGTGAAAGCGTAATTTTAGATTGGACTTGCGAGCTTGCCCGTAAAAAAAATGACAATTTTGCCATTTTTTAGGTACAGATTTTCGTTGGACACCCTTATTCGCGCTGCGTTTAAGATAAAGTTTGTATATTTTTAAAAGAAAAAATCGGACACATGCTTCGATATAGGCCCCTAGCGACGTTTCTTCATTTAAAATTAAGATATAATTTAACCCCACCCACCCCCAAACAGCAATTCAACTCCAGGAATAGGTACAACATGTACCTTTTTATTAAAAAACTATGATGTTATAGTGTGGGTAGGCAGAGGGTATCAAATTCCTGGTTCCCTCCCCATCGATTCCCGCTCCCCCCCCCCACTACTACCGCTTCCCTCTCCATCGACTCCCGGTTCCCTTCCCCTTCATAGCTCCAATTGGATTTCCGTAGGACTGCACTAGATAATCATATCCGATATTGTCACTAAGTGGAAATTTACTTTAACTTTTCAAAATTTTAGTGCTCGTCCATGCAAAAAGAGGACACATCCAGCACCTGAACCATGCATTATGCTTAGCATCACTAGGCGCACCTACCATACCAATATCAGTAAGCAGGAATGGGCTTTAACCCATCCCATCTTCTATTAAAAAAATAAATAATTGTTCGTAAAAAAAAATATTTGATCAGGAAAAAAACAAGAGTATGTCCAAAAGACATAATGCCCCATCCCGCATTCACTAAAGCATCAACATGGTTGCTATTAAGGCACTTGTCAATCAGAAGGAATGGACTTCAACTTAACCATTCTTCTATAAGTGGTCAATCATGTAGAAAATATAGGTCAATGCCAGCATCCGAAGCATGCATTGCACTTACCATACAAATATGGTTGCTATTGCACTTGTCGGTAAGAAGGATTGGACTTAAACCATTTTTCTATAAGTGGTCATTCATGCGGAAAATATAGGTCACATCCAGCATCCGAAGCATGCAATGTTCTTATCATCACTAGGTGCACCTACTATACCAATATCGTTGATTTGGCATTTGTCAGTAAGTGGGAATTTGGAAATATGGGGATTTGGGACGCACAGACCAACGGATGGACGGACGGACCCGAACACTATATGCCCCTCTACTTTCGTAGACCAGGTGAGCGATTCAGGCTCCTGGGAGCCACTTGTTTGTATTTTTTTTCAAAATTTTGCAATTATTTAGCCCTATATCTTAAAAACTATACAAGATATTTCAAAAATTTAAATTGCATATGGTTAAGCACAATAATGTGTATCTGTGTAGTTCAGGTGAGCGATTCAGGCTAATGGGAGCCTCTTGTTTGTTTTGCAACTTTTGACAGTTATTTTACTTACATGGCATAGGTGGGTTAAAAATGTAATATTTTTTATCAATATTTTTTATCAAAAATTCGTTAGGAGCTGATAGTGGCCAGTGCAGAAAGGGTGAACAGTGAAGTTGTTTTACTTAATTTGATTTAAAAACCGTATTTTTAAAAGTTTTGCTGATTTGACCATGTTTATGCTAAGTTCTGCGTATTTGCGAACGGGTTGATACGCGCCTGCACACAAAACTTTGTAAACGTTTCTTTAAACGTAGCGTATCTGATTCATGCGAACGCACTCAAAATCATCTATTAGCTATATTCGTCGGTGTTTTTGTTGCGTTCTGGTATTTATATCATGCGACCGGTTTCGTCATGGCTATCCAAAGATTTTTTTTTGTAAATTTTGATCATTCTTGTTTGTACCATTGTATCACTTTAGTCATGTTTATTAGATTTTCTGCATATTTAGGCTTAAAAGTTAATTTTAAAGCTTAAGGGGAAAACAATCTTCTAATCTTTTAATTTTTTTTTTAATTTCTTTTGGGTGGGAAAAGTGAAACTTCACCATAAGAGAGGGGGGGTACAACCTTTTTCGGGACACCGGGATTGGCCATATTTAAGCTCGGGATTCCGGGATTTGGACTATTTAAATTCGGGATTCCGGGATAAAATTAAATCAACTTTACCGGGCTTAGGGATTTTCTCATTTTTAATTCGGGATGACGGGATTTTGTAAAAATTAGTTCGGGATTCCGGGATCAGACCCCCTCCTACCCCCCCTCATAAGATTCAACACACTCCAGACTTCACTACACTACAGCTTTTAGTACATGCCCCTCCCAAGGAAAGAAAAATCTCCCAGATCCCAGATATATATCTTTTTTCAAAATTTTGCATTGACAAAGATGACTTCGTGATGACTTTTCTTTCCCTATTGTAAATTCTCCTTTTCTTGAAGGCGATATACCTCTAGCTCCCTCTTATCTACATTTCACAGTTAGTCAGATATGCTCGAATTTGCAGTGGTGTTTCTGATTTTAATGATAAAAACCGTTTCATTACAGAAAAAAATACTAAAACAAGGTTATTGATACCACAAACTAGTCAAATCTTTAACAAAATTCGTTCATAAATATAGGTATCTTATTGAAAAATTTAACTGTACGCGTCGATTTTTGATTGTCAAAGGTATATTACATCCTGAATGGTATGGAAATGTTTATAAGGCTTGGAAATTCAAAAACAATCCTTTAGACATGGTAATTTGGCTTAAAAATATATTAAAAAAAGGATACGAGTTTGAAGTTTTAGTTAAATCTTTAAATTTTGTGTTTTTGGTAAAATATTGATAATTTGATTATAACTGTAAAACTTTAATTTATAACCTTTTGACTATGGTTTCATTTTTAAGCATTACAGCGATAAAATATGTCTGTTTTGTGTGATGATATACAATGTAGCACTAAATCATTTGTCGTTTGAAGTGTTCTGTCAGATTTAGAATCGATGTTTTTATTTTATTTTTATCAGTCGAAATATGCTTCTTAGCTAGCTGTCAGTAGCGACAATTGATTTCAAGAGTGTTCCTTAACGTCTCGTTGTTCTCGTATAGTGCTCTTGTCTCAGGTTCTCTCCTGATGAATTGGACTTTTATCGATTTGATTTTTAGCGTTATTTTTGTGCTTTGTACAAGATTATCAATAAGGGGAAGATTGGGCCCAAAAAACTAGTTTAACCCCGCCACATTTTATATGTGTCTGTCATAAGCCAGGAATCTTTGTCAAAGCATTTGTTTGTCGCTGTCATCTATTTGTTTATTATTCGATGTCCAGAAATGGCCTTTTGTTGATAATTTAGGGATTGGTCTTGAAACTTATGTATCTTGGGCCAATGCAAGACGGAGAGCAGCGACCTATGGTAATGTTGAAGATCGTGTCTGTTTTCTAATTTCCGTTTCGTGTCGCGTACATTTAATCGTCTATTAGTATAGGTCAAATGGGTTTAACAAACTCTGTTCAGCATGACATGCATGAGCCATGATGATTACTATCATCGTGGGGGTATTAATTTAGGTACTTTGATACTTCCATGCTTGCACTGACAGAAGTAACATGTGCACTAGTAATCAGACAATTAACAGGACACCGTTAGTCATCAACCCTAACGGCATGTAGAACCATAAAACTTGACTTGAACTTTTATTTGACCACAGACATACAATAAATCAATATTAAATAGCGATATCTACATCTCCCCTTGTCTTTAAATATATTAATGTCTATTTGTAAGAAATTAAAACTGAACTAGAAAATTGATTGGAAACAGCTTTGAATTGGAAATAAACAAATAAATGGTACCGTACGTCAAAATCATTTATCACGATCGCAAGGTTGCTAATTCTCAAAATTAATTAAGTTAAAACATACATGACATACATGTATAACCTACAGACTGTCACATATATATGTAATTATTATTGGTTCACTGTCAAATCGAGCCTCTCTGAGACTTATATGATTGTGCACTTGCTTTTACGCCTAATATTATTCTTTTGAGTATGCAACTTCTTAGAAATATCTTTTACGTACTCATCATATATCATAAATGTTTCAACGCTTTGTGATGACAACAAAAAATGCTCACAGCTCATTAATAAATACTTCCGCTGGGTTTCAGATGCAAGACCTTCCATACTTTGAATTAAATTCAGAAAAACTAACAAGTAAATCAATAGCAAAGCGAAAAGGTTGATACTATTAAAGTTTTAGAAGCATCAGGACCAGATAGTGTCCTTCATGGAATGCTTAAAATACATTTAAAAAAAAATACCATTCCCCTTTAATTAATATTTATTAAATATTAATATAAAGGGGAACTTCTATTTTTTTAGGATTAAATTTGCCGTTCCCCTTTACGGCTTTTTTTTCTCCATCGCATATATCCCAAGGAGCTTGAGATAAAGGACACAACGGATTCTAGGAAGTCTGCTCATATTTAGATCTACATCTCGAAATTGACTCTCAAGGAAGACTTTCAACAAGGCTCTTTGACAAACGTAATGACTTCAACTTTCCAATCGTAAACATTCCCTTCTTGTGTAGCAACATTCCGTCCGCTCCAGCTTATGGAGTTTACGTATCTCAATTGATTCGTAACTCCAGAGCGTGCGGGACTAACATCGATTTCCTTTGCAGAGCGACACGTCTGACGCAAAAATTGCTCACACAGGGTTATGTTGCTCCTCGGTTGGTGTCTTCACTCAAGAAATTTTACGAAAGACATCATGCACTCATACGCTCCCGAAGGGAGCGATAATGGTAGAAATGTCAATATTCTAGTTGTACTATGGGCTAAATTTTCCTTCAACGTCCGGTAAACCACGCGCGGTGTCCCGAACTTTCTGCGTCTTTTTAACGCTTTTTTCTTTGAAAATTCATGACGTCATTAAGCGCACACAGGACCCACAAGAAAAGCTACTTTGTTTTTATTTTCGAATAAGAATTTGTTTCAATTAATAGCCCAATAAACATTTGAAAACTTATTTTAGCTTGTAAAATGTTTAAGGATACGTTCAAACTTCGGGAGCGTCACAGGTATAACCTGCATCATATTAGGCTCCCGAAGGGAGCGATAATTGTAGAAATGTCAACAATTTAGTTATACTATGGGCTCAATTTTCCTTCAACGTCCGGTAAACCTCGCGCGATTTCCCGGACTTTGACTCTTTTTAACGCTTTTTTTCTTTGAAAATTTCTGACGTCATTAAGCGCACACAGGACCCACAAGAAAAGTTACTTTGTTTTATTTTCGAATAAGAATTTGTTTCGAATAATTGCCCAAATAAACATTTGAAAACTTATTTTAGCTTGTAAAAAAATAAAGGATATGTTCAAACTTCGGGAGTGTCACAGGTTTAACCTGCATCATATTTATAGACAAATATGGGATTTCGATCTCTCAGATGAGTGCAGATGTTGGTTTGTCTTAGGTTTTATGTTTTGTCTTCCTTTACCGGATTTGACACGCTGAATGGACTATTGGCAACGCGATGGGTGTGCTATAGCAAGCAGGAACTGCTTAATCTTCCGGAGCACCTGAGTTCACTCTTGTTTCGACTGGAGTTTGCGTTGTTGATTGATATTCAGTTATTTTGTGTTTCCATGTTTTACATGTTGTCTGTTTTTGTTTCGTTCTTGTTGGTGTTTACTGGTTTTGCGAAAACCTTAGTGAATTGACAAACAAAACTGTTTTAGATTTTTGGCATGTGTATGGATGATGAAAATCACAGTATCGGCGTGGTTATAAAGTACAGAATTAAAAACTTTTAATGCAATTTGTAGAAAAATCAGGTTTCAAGTCCCATGACAAAAGCTTTTGAGGAAAACTATGATACATGTAGAGGTTTTAAGACAGATGACTGAAAAGGAAAAAGATCTCTCGAGCCCATCACATCGCCGGATTGTCAAAATATCTCTCCAGCTTAAATATTTTGCTGAGTTTTTGTGACAAGTTGATAGTTTTAGTCGATCTTTCGCATAACAGGAAGTCGGTCTCACGGATTTTTTTGCATAACATTCGGTTATGCATGAGCACGATTGGTGGCCGTGATAAAGAAGGAATGTGTCCAAGGGACACGGATGCCACCCCCCCCCCATCGCTAGGCAACAAACAGGAAGTAGATGTCCGACAGACCTGAAAGTCGCTAAGGACGTACAGTTTGTCATAGTGATCCATCCTCCCAAGTTTCAAATCATACCCATGTACAGTTTCTGAGAAAAGTTTGGCGGAAATTTTCAAATTTATTTTTATATCAGCCTAGTCATAAGCAAGAAGTAGATGTCTGACAGGTCTCAAAATCGCTTAGGACATAAAGTTTGTCATACTGAACAATCCTACCAAGTTTCAAATCATTCCCATGTACGGTTCCTGAGAAAAGCTTGACGGAAATTTTCAGTCATGTTCACATATTTTCACATCGGCCTAAGTCTCAAACAGGAAGTAGATTTCCGACAGGTCTCAAAATCGCTTAAGACATATAGTTTGTCATACTGAACAATCCTACCAAGTTTCAAATCATTCTCATGTACCGTTCCCGAGAAAAGCTTGACAGAAATTTTCATAGTCATGTTAACACATTTTCACATTGGCCTAAATCCCAAACAGGTAGTAGATGTCCGACAGGTCTCAAAATGGCTTAGGACGTATAGTGGGTCATACTGAACCATCCTACCAAGTTTCAAATCATTCTCATGTACGGATTCCTGAGAAAAGCTTGACGGAAATTTGTACGGACGGACATGAGTAAAACTTAATGCTCCCCGACATGTCGTCGCGGGGGCATAAAAACCTTAACGGGTGTAAGAATTACAACAAAGTCCCAGACAAAAAAAATTGCTACGCCTGACCCCGGCGCCTGGCGCGAGATTCGCTTATTCAAGACTCATCAGAGGCGCTCTAGCTAAAATATTGAAAAATGTATGTTGATGTTATAGCGAGCATAGCTCGTAGTGGGCACGAAGCAAGTTCCCGCGAAAATTTGCCTAATGCTGATATTATTTTTTTTGTCCAGATGAATCCGGAGTTCAATCGCCCCTAGCATCTCGTCCCAAATTGAACGTTCTAGAAAATGCACCAAAATAAAAATAACTACGATGATTTCAGATTTTATATCATTGCATTCGAAATTAAATCTTTTTATTCGTTCATTAAAAATGTTTACAATGACACTTTAAACACGTTAACTTTATATGTCTTCGGTTAAAAATTGATCAATCATAATATTCATTCGGAAATTTACAAAAACGCACCTACCAGATGTTTTTACTTTTAGGTAAACAAATGACTAGTAAACAAATGTTTTAGAGTCTTTGCGGGAATGGGGTTCTTTCGATGTGATACTTTGATTTCTAAAAGATTTTATTACTCGTGGAACTCCAGTCATATGATCATGAGAATCCATGTTCTGTTTTTATGTTGTAATGTGGAGAGTTTTTTTCACATGTATTTACAAAAATATTTGTCAACCAATCCATTATGCTGTGCTCGCAGTTAGGCAATGCCTATTTCATATTATTAGCTAACTGATAAAAAGAAAAATCCAAGGGATGCTACCATTTATTGCTTTCGCACGAATTAAGGCGTGACAGTTAATTGTCAATAAACATTAACTACCACCCATTGAGGAGTGGCTCACAAGAGAAACACGTTATTAACATATATTGTTTGTGTCATTTATAGAGTGCTTTATTCAATTATTGTCTAGTCGATATATTTAATTTTGAACCACTTCGGACGCTCGTGTTAAATTCTATTCGAACCGAGTAAAATATTACAAGAAAGACATTTCGAAATAAAGTATCGCATAGGCGGTAAAATGTACCACCAAATCAATAAAAAATATCGCATAGGCGATAAAAAATATCGCCTATGCGAGAAATGAAATCGCATTGTCGACTAAAATGTCGCCTAGGCGCTACATTTTATCACCTAGTCGTCATTTAAATTATTTTGAACCTTTTGGTACACCATATCACGCGGGAGAAACTGATAGAATTATTTTGTTGGTAAATGACTTGTTAAGCTTTGAATTTTTGGAAAACGTATTAATTCGGCTCTAAAAAATGCATTTTACACATCAAAATGGTTACATATGAAAATAAAACTATATGCAAGCTTTGGGTAATAAGTTCTAAAAAGTAACTAATCAAACATGGAAAATCTGGGTCCATTGGTTACCCAGTGAAACGAGGACATAGGTTGCCCAGACACACACCTAAAGGTAAGTTTATAGATATTTATCATTTTTGAAGTGGCCTAAGGTATATTTTATATATGCAATTATTATTGTGACGGTTTCTGATAGCCTTATGCAAATTATATATATTTCATATTATCTATTGAACAATAAAACAACATAAGCATTATAAGTTTGAGAAACGCCATAATAAGCCCATAGGATATGGAAAACGGATAGTCAGATGCTAGTCCACCACCATGAGATTTATAGGTTTAAGAGATGTCAAAATCAATGATTCATATAAAGGTCCACCGCTGCACCACGACGGAGGGACTTAGTAAGTCATCTTTTCTAGACACATCTCCTTTGATACTGGTCAACGGATTTTGCTGAAAATTTGTAGGATTGTTTGTAATCATATGTGGTTGATAACTCTGCTTCTTCTGCCTTTTAATTGCCTTTTCGTCGTTTCGAAGATTATGTAATGTTGGCTGCTGCGCATACATCATTATTCTAAATATTGAAAGTTATAGGGGGTTTCTAATACATGTGGATGATTTGTTCTTATAAAAAGAATAAATTTGAGAAAGCTATCAAAATTTTTAAAATCGATTAAAACTATTTACAGGCGGTTCAAATGGACACTATCTTGGCTTTGAAGCCTTTAATAGTGTCTAGTTCTACAATGTCAGATGGAAGTGCATTCCTATCACGAACTGTTCCGGGGAAGACATTCATTTTCCTGGTATCTATTCAGCTGTTTTCTATTTGGAATTAATGCTCTGTTGTTCCATGTTCTTAATGTTCTAAGATGTGGTGTAGGCCTTTTGAGTTTTTGTATGACTACAAGCCCTCGATCAATTTTATACATTATGCGGAGAATGAGTCCTTTCTACGGTCTTGTAGGGTTTACCACTTTAAGTTATACGGTATATGATATTGCGTACACTGGATCTTACTCTGTAACTGTTGGTGTATAGACTCAATTTGATTTATATTGCACTGTTTATAAATGGGTCAAAACAGTATTTAACTAGGTGTCTGACAAGTGAAATATATGCCTTTTGATATCAATTTATGATATCAGATTTTTTGCATAGGAAGCTGATGGTTCTGTTACCTTTGTTACAGGTGTTGTTTATGTGCTCGTACTATTGTAGTTTATAATTTAATTAATTTTCCTCTTATTGAGGATAATTAGGCCTGTGTATTTATCTGGGTGGGACTGCATGCACCAGCTTTCATTCCACTGGTCTAGTTGGTTTCGGTTCTCTTGTAATGCTTCCGCATATTGAGCATTTGACAAGTATGCAATCGTATCATCAGCGAAAAAGCGTATAGTGGAGCTAAGGCGAGACTGTAGGTCGTTGATATAGTAGAGTATAAGTCCTAGTGCTGAACCTTGGGGGACCCCAGAGTCTACACTGACTGGATCGGATGAAACTCCATTTACTATTGTTACTACGAACTGTTTACTTTCTGATAATCAGCTTTGGGTCCATTTTTTGGTTTTGTTTACAATGTCATAATGGTTGAGTTAATGTATGAGAATGCAATTGTTAACTTTATCGAATGCCTTTGCGAAGTCCATAATGAGTATGTTCGGTTGTGTCTCACTGTAGATTTTATCATATGTGACTTTGTCGTCAACCAGTTCTATCAGTTGGGTCTCTAACCAAAGAGGGAAGAGAATATGTTGGATCCTCCATGATTCATGATGTTGCCGGCTATGACGTGTGCTAGAACCTTACAGCATATCGATGTTAGGGATATTGGTGTATAATTTTCTGCTCTTATTTTAGCTCCTTTCGTGTAGGCTGGTGACACGTTGGCTGTGTGCCAGTCAGCTGGTACTTTGCTGGCATGCATTAACAGATGTACATACATATATGGAGGATTGGTGCAATTTCTTCTGCCAACCCTGGGCTTTATATGGGCAAAGTTGTTTCAGTAATTTAGTTATTCTATAATGTGTCATGTGATGGTAAATTGTTTTATGATCGGATGATTCTTATCTGTCAACATTCTGATGGAGTAGGGGCAGTTGTTATTGAAATTGACATGTAATAAAGCTAAATGCAGCTGTATACTACATGTAGTACCAAATATTAATAGTGTCCCATAACAGACAAGAAAAAGGTTTAGGACATTCTGGGGTATAAGCAAAATCCATCAGATTTTTTTTTATTTAGCAGAATTCAAGTTTCAGAAGTTCACATAAAAAATCCAAAAAATGGGGGTCACGGACCTTTCTACAGATTTATGATCTTGCAAAATGGAAAATTTGTGAACCGCTTTGAGACGACTTAACTGTTTTGAAAAGCGGTATAATATTAAATTATTATCTATTATTAAAATTGGTGATCTACAGTATTGTTTTTCGATATATTATAAAGGGAAAAGAGTTATCTAACGTCATTGTAAGCTGGAAACCCATCAGATTTTAGTTATATTTCACAAATGGCAAGCCATTCATACTTTCTTCTGAAAAGCATGAAAAAAACTTCGGGTCGCGGACCTTCTTTTCTAGATATTGAAGAAAAGTAATTTTTCCTAAACATTTCTATATAAAAATTTGTCACACATTCACATGCCAATTATTTCCCCTGAACATGGAACCTTCAGAAAAAGCCTTTTCAATATTTATGTTATATTTATTTCATTTATAAAATAAAATTTAGAATAGAAACAAATTTTGTATCTTTTGAGTTATTTTAAGCCACTTTAATTGAAATGCAGACTAATAATTTGCAAGATGCCCCCAAAAATGCTCAGTGTTATACCCCCTTAACATCGGCAAAATCACCAAAAATCTCTAGGATCTGTAGACTGCGACTGTTAGAGCATACACATATATTGCTCTTTATCTGGCTATTGGTACTTTGCGGAACGGAACGGAACGAAACGGAACGGAACGGAACAAGACATGGGGATCCATAAGGGGAAAATTTTTATTAATATATTTTTTTTAACTATGACAAGGACTTGCTTCTAAACTAGTCCTTGTGTATGAATTTCACATTTTTGTATCATAAATTAAAAGTTTTATAAATCATCCCTACTTTAATAGTCTGTTCAGATATTTAAAGCTATATTTTAACATGGCCTTAAATAATTAGTAAACTAGTAAGTTGTCAACGCATAATGAAAGTCATTGCTGTCTCTCAGCCATTTTTAACTTAAATAAGACATATGTACATGAAGATAAATTTGAGAATACAATCTTGTTCCGTTTCGTTCCGTTAAATACCATTACCCGGGGGCTAATGGTACTTTGCGGAACGGAACGGAACAAAAATTTTTTCTTCCAAATTTCATTTTCGCACAAAGTTTCCACCATCGTGATAAGAAATAGACATATGAAACACTTGAAATGTAAAGAAAATACAACAAGTTGTCCGCAATTATTTATTATACCTACCTTCTGAGAAGATGAACCTATTCAGGCTAGAACTAAAATGAGTGCGTTTAGATCTAGGTATAGTATTGGGTTATCTTAGAAATAGATGATAGAGACTCTGATATGCTACTAATGACGAAAATCGAAAAAAAAATCTTGTTCCGTTTCGTTCCGTTAAATACCATTACCCGGGGGCTAATGGTACTTTGCGGAACGGAACGGAACAAAAAATTTTTCTTCCAAATTTCATTTTCGCACAAGGTTTCCACCATCGTGATAAGAAATAGACATATGAAACACTTGAAATGTAAAGAAAATACAACAAGTTGTCCGCAATTATTTATTATACCTACCTTCTGAGAAGATGAACCTATTCAGGCTAGAACTAAAAGGAGTGCGTTTAGATCTAGGTATAGTATTGGGTTATCTTAGAAATAGATGATAGAGACTCTGATATGCTACTAATGACGAAAATCGAAAAAAAAATCTTGTTCCGTTTCGTTCCGTTAAATACCATTACCCGGGGGCTAATGGTACTTTGCGGAACGGAACGGAACAAAACTTTTTTCTTCCAAATTTCATTTTCGCACAAAGTTTCCACCATCGTGATAAGAAATAGACATATGAAACACTTGAAATGTAAAGAAAATACAACAAGTCGTCCGCAATTATTTATTATACCTACCTTCTGAGAAGATGAACCTATTCAGGCTAGAACTAAAAGGAGTGCGTTTAGATCTAGGTATAGTATTGGGTTATCTTAGAAATAGATGATAGAGACTCTGATATGCTACTAATGACGAAAATCGAAAAAAAAATCTTGTTCCGTTTCGTTCCGTTAAATACCATTACCCGGGGGCTAATGGTACTTTGCGGAACGGAACGGAACAAAAATTTTTTCTTCCAAATTTCATTTTCGCACAAGGTTTCCACCATCGTGATAAGAAATAGACATATGAAACACTTGAAATGTAAAGAAAATACAACAAGTTGTCCGCAATTATTTATTATACCTACCTTCTGAGAAGATGAACCTATTCAGGCTAGAACTAAAAGGAGTGCGTTTAGATCTAGGTATAGTATTGGGTTATCTTAGAAATAGATGATAGAGACTCTGATATGCTACTAATGACGAAAATCGAAAAAAAAATCTTGTTCCGTTTCGTTCCGTTAAATACCATTACCCGGGGGCTAATGGTACTTTGCGGAACGGAACGGAACAAAACTTTTTTCTTCCAAATTTCATTTTCGCACAAAGTTTCCACCATCGTGATAAGAAATAGACATATGAAACACTTGAAATGTAAAGAAAATACAACAAGTCGTCCGCAATTATTTATTATACCTACCTTCTGAGAAGATGAACCTATTCAGGCTAGAACTAAAAGGAGTGCGTTTAGATCTAGGTATAGTATTGGGTTATCTTAGAAATAGATGATAGAGACTCTGATATGCTACTAATGACGAAAATCGAAAAAAAAATCTTGTTCCGTTTCGTTCCGTTAAATACCATTACCCGGGGGCTAATGGTACTTTGCGGAACGGAACGGAACACAACTTTTTTCTTCCAAATTTCATTTTCGCACAAAGTTTCCACCATCGTGATAAGAAATAGACATATGAAACACTTGAAATGTAAAGAAAATACAACAAGTTGTCCGCAATTATTTATTATACCTACCTTCTGAGAAGATGAACCTATTCAGGCTAGAACTAAAAGGAGTGCGTTTAGATCTAGGTATAGTATTGGGTTATCTTAGAAATAGATGATAGAGACTCTGATATGCTACTAATGACGAAAATCGAAAAAAAAATCTTGTTCCGTTTCGTTCCGTTAAATACCATTACCCGGGGGCTAATGGTACTTTGCGGAACGGAACGGAACAAAACTTTTTTCTTCCAAATTTCATTTTCGCACAAAGTTTCCACCATCGTGATAAGAAATAGACATATGAAACACTTGAAATGTAAAGAAAATACAACAAGTTGTCCGCAATTATTTATTATACCTACCTTCTGAGAAGATGAACCTATTCAGGCTAGAACTAAAAGGATTTTTTTTGGTAAATTTTGATTCAGACAGCTACATTCAACATTGTTTATAGTACTTACAAATCACGGGGGGGGGGGGTGTTACTCTTAGTACTTTAGGGTACAAATTTTTTACCCACCCCATTCATATGTAGGCCTGCTTAAAAAATAAACCCATTCATATATTTTTAATGCATTTGAAATTCCACAGAATATACTTAAACTTGACATATTCTATAGATATTCTATTTAAATCAAACGGTTTGAATGCTCAAAGTTATCGAATGCATGTACAGTAAGGGTTACATGGAGGCAAATTGTGAATACGAATTGCATATTTTAAAATTGTATGTCCCACATACAAAATTAAATTAGATAAAACATAAACAAAAACAGGAACTGAAATATGTGAATGTTTATTATTTATTAAATCAGTGAATGAAACAAAAAAATAATGGTTTATTTAATTTCATTTAATATACGTGCGTGCAGTCTTGAGCGTTTGATTAATCTAATATGTTTGAATAAGTTAAAAAAACTTTTTTTTTAAATTAAGGTCCTTTAGTTGTAAAAATAGTCCTGTGGTTAAAATGAATTTGTATAAAAGGGATAAATATCTATAAAACTGATGGTATATTGTATATCTGTGAAATATTCCTTTGAATTGGTTTAATGAGTTTAAATGTTTATTGTGCAAGAAGTTTTGACATGTTTATTGTAACTACCAAAATCAACAAGCCGTACGTATATTCTGATACTTAAATGCACACAAAGACGCAAATCATTTTTATAATTCTGAATTAAAAAACTCGTAATAAATAAACAAACTAATACTGGTGCATGTATACATATAATATATAATCCTTTTTATTCTGTCATTCCAAATTTACTATTTTAGTTATAAATTTTAATTCTAATTCTTTATCTAGCCTTTATTTGTATCATTGAACAATATCATAATCATTTATCAGATATTTTTCATTGAACATTGTATGACCTTACCCAAGTCCGTCTAAAGACATAAGTTGAGTCATGTTTTCGAGGGTCTCTCAATTTGGGATACTCCGTAATTTTTCTCCTAACTTTAGGACACCTGACGTTCCATATGTATTTCAACCCTATTAATGATTTTAATTATTAATTCTTTAAAACGAATCTAGTCATACTTATGCAAGAAACACCAATATTTTGGCAGGAAAAGATTTTGAAGGATTTAAATCATTAAATCAAATTACATTAGAAATGTTTTAAATAGAAGTATATCTATGTGCATGGTCGGAAAATATATTATATTATTTTCTGTGAGTATTTCTTCTTTGACTTTATTTTTCTTCATATGTTCGGGTCCGGTAGCTGAATTGGCCCGCAGCAGAGTCTAGTTTGCCGTAAGAGGCGACTAAAGGTCTTGAGATTCTGATTCTGCCAGTGCGACAAAGTGTGTACCCTTGGTGGGTGAATAGGATGACCCTCGTCCGCGGGTGTTTTCAGGTCTATAATAGGGAAATCCTGACCGCTGACCATAGTGAGCCAACGTTTGTTGAGAGTGTCACGCTTCTTGCACGTAAAAGACCCCTTTGTTGACCGCCAAGAATAGCATCACATAGGGTAAATTTTTATACCCACCTTTCCCATTTTCTTGTGGTCTTCAAAATTTGATATCCCCCTTTCTCATCATCATTTCATGTTCATTTTATCATCTTTTTCATGTTTATCGCTTTTAAATAACCCATATAGCGTTGCAAGGGTGTAAAACACCAACTCACTCTTCATATGTTCACACTTTTAATTTCTTAACAAAAACTAACACAAGTAATAATATATTATATTAATTGATTATTTATTGAAATGCATAGTCGTGCCTTCATACCAGCTGCCGTTTTATAATAAAAAAATCTGTCAAAGTCAAAAATGGCCGGATTTTGTTAAACGGGAAGTAGGTGAGCGACAGACCTGAAATCGAATCCCCCGTTATGGGACCCCACCTTGATGCTGTATACCAAATATCAAGTGGCTGTGATGAGTAGTTGCTGAGAAAACTGTTGCAAAAAATATTTCCCCGCCTGCACGCCGCCCGACATTCACCATTTTATAACCCGGATTTTTCACTCCGTGAAATCCGGCCAATTATAGTTAAGATTGCCTGAGTTAAGAAGTTACTAGGAATACTTCGAAAACACCCCTAAGTATTTCTTAAGTCATTCCTAGATGTTTCCGTAAGTCTGTCTAAGAACCTTTCTTATGGCTTTTCTTAGGAAAGCATCGGGAACACCACTCCAGATTAATACTGCAAAGGATCAAAACGGAAAATTCACATTATTTAAAGGGTGATCTAGCCTCGGATCTAGCAAAACGTACAAAGGTGAGATTTATTTGTCACTCCCTGCATTTGTAGGGTTTTTTGAAAATTTCTAAACCATGAATCATATTTTAACATGTAAAAGTCCTTCAAATGAGCCATGATTAATAATAAATTTGAATAAGAAAGAAAGAGCAAAATATAGAACTGCTTTTTCAAGGAAAAGTAGCGAAAACATATCATAAATGTAGGTTTGGTCGCGAATCTCATTTTTTATGATTGATAGGCCGGCACACGATAGGCAAAGTGTTTTTCCGAATCTAGGTGCTTTCGTCGAGGTCCGCTGTCGCTTTACCAAGAATGCATTTTCTGGAAATCTAGATGCTTTCTTCGAGGTCCGCTAACGCTTTTCTGAGAAAACAAAACATTTTCTGAAAATCTAGGTGCTTTCTTCAAGGTCCGCCATCGTTTTTCCGAGAAAAACAAATCGGCCTCACGAATTATCCATTTTATGGCTTGAAACTTTGTTGACGTTTTGATTTTATTAACAACATAGTTGTGGTGTTTCTAAGTTAGAAAAAGCCTATTCTAGTTTTAGCTCTTTATTCAGGACATCACAAAACTCCCCGGAGGAAGGTAAAAAGCTACAAAGATAATAATACAAATCATAACTAAATGTAAAACAGCATAATTTCTAATAAAATACCAAAAACAGTTCACAAATACTCAAAAATGTATGTTTTGGTAAGTAGTTTCCACAAAAAATAAAGTTATAAACAATGGCTCTCAAAGACAAAAAATACCAGGTGAGCAGCTTATGAAAATAGCATTCAAATGTCACAAAGTCTAAAGCAAATGATAAAAAATGACAAAATATCTATCAAAAGCTTACAACTCATATTCAATGTGCCTACAAGGGTCCTATAAGTATTCCTAACCTAAATATACAACAAAAAATCTGAGTGTAGCACCTAAAAGGTTCCTATAAAAAACCTAAGTTATCTTTTACTTTGGACTAAAATGTGGTTTTGCTCACCGGCATTACCGGTAAATTTAAAGTTTGTTTATGCAAACATATTGGTTTAATACAAAAATCTATGACAAAATCTTAATGGAGCATAGTTAATAATCAGGTAAATAAAGAGAAGTTTGTGTATGCAATGAATTTAAAACAGTACAGAAACTGATTTCGAAGTATTTTTCTGACCTACTATTGTTTTGCTGTGTAATGACATATTTCAACGTTATAAACAACATACACAACATATCGACATATACAACATGTTCATAATAACATTTATAAACCACTATCAGGCTAGGAATGTAACTTACTCTGTGGGGATCTATAATTTAACATCATATTCAATCATGAAAAAATGTAAACAAGCTATGTTCGTAAAATTTTTGGGGAGTTCTAAAAAAGGGAAGTGAAACTATACTTAAAGTAAACTAAATCAAAGTACTAAAGTACTGAGTGACAGCACAATAATGTTTTATTTGATTATTTCAACTTATTGTTTAATTTGGTTATTTTGTGTGGTCTCAAGCGTAAACATTCAGCATTATTGTCAAAATGAGGTCTTGTTCAAAATCTATGAAGCCTACCAAGAAAGTTTTTTTTCTATTTTTTTTTAAATGAATGGCGATTAATTCTACAAAAGACCTAGTGCAAAAGGCAAAAAAAAATTGTTTCAAACCCGTCCTCACTCGATAAATTAAGTTCAGTGTGAAATGCCGGATTGGAAGGTTATTTTACAAATTTCTTTGGCAAAAGAACGCGTGCAACTATCCCGGGGCCACTGTCCTCTATCAAGCAGGAGTACCAGAGCAAGATATCTGGTCAAGAACCGACAATCGCTCAGTAGAAAGCGTTAGAAAATATAAACGTCCGTCTGTTCTCTTTACTGGAATGCCATCACTTATTATCCGTTGTTCATTTTCTACTTTCGGGTACAAGCGTCTCTTACGAGTCACGCTTATATTGGTGAAACTGTAGCACTTAGTAGTTTGTTTACGTGGTTGTTGGTTGGTAAACTAAGGCAACGACCATTTAATTTTCGGGGGGGGGCTGGGATTTTCATCCGAGCCGAGAATCTTTTTCGACCGCTGCGCGGGCCAGCTTATTTTTCCCATACACTCAATGCTAGAAAATTTTGTTCATAAAACTCTTTATTTCTAATGCGCAAAATGAGGGCCAGTTTATTTTTTTCGCCCTATAAGCTGGCCAGACTATTTTTAGGCCAAAAATCTGAGCCAGAATATATATTTTTTTAAATTCCAGCCCTCCTCCCCCGAAAATCAAATGGTCGGTGGCTAATCAAATGTGTCGAAATTCTTTCATGGGTGATGTACACATTTGTATAGAAATTTAATTCATATATGATATATGGACACCACCTTGAAATAGAGAATCTTTTTTTGTCAGCTGTTATGTTTGGCATATTAAGGATAAGAGGTTACATGTGTGCTCTATAAAGTTGTGTTAGAGGAGTTCCTTTAGTTTTTTTTTAAATATAGGAGTATTTCCGGGTTGCTTATAAACTTGTGGTTTTGATTCCGATTCTGATGCAAAAATATGTGCAAATAAAACACATAGAACTTCGAGCATGCGTTGTATCAGGCTAGGTTATTATTGATATAAATATTCTTGTCGCCGCCAAAAACTCACAAAATGAAGGACAGTTAATAATAAACCATTATAAACTGTTACAATCTATTGTTTCCTGCTTAAGTTCATGACAGTTCAAGACAGAAAATAAAATCTGTCATGACCTATTATTTCCTGCAGCAATTCACAACAGTGCATAACAGTTAGTGGATATCTTGTCAAGAACTGCCTTTTACTATGGCAATGGTGGACAGTGCATCATAGGTCAAGAAAAATTGTCGACTGCTGTGCAAAATTGTTACGGATCAGGACAGTGATAAACAATACAGGTAAAATTGTTACCTACTGCCCAAAATTGTAACAATTTAGGACAGTGATTAACAATCCAGGTAAAGTCGGTCACGATCTATGAGAAACTGTACCAATGTCGGACAGTGCAGGCCAATGTAGGACAGTGCATTATAGGCGGAAGGTAATCACTGTCACAAACTGTCCTTGATTGTATAGGGTGATAATTGTAATTCACTGTTGTTTGGCAGTAGTTTCACAGTAAATAGCAGTGTAAGGCAGTAAAAAAATGACTGTGTCTGGTATAGACAGTAATTTTTTTGGTTCATAGTGGTTCGGCTCATTTTAGCTTACCTGGACCAAAGGTCCATGTGAGCTTTTCTCATCACTTGGCATCCGTCGTCGTCGTCCGTCTGTCTTCTCCTCTGAAACCACTGATGGGATTTAGCTCTAACTTGGTCACAAGCATCCTTAGAGTGTTGGCTTTAAAAATTGTCAATTATAACTAAGGTCATAAAAACATGGCTAAAGACAGAACATGAGGTAAGACCACCTTTCGAGCATTATAACTCATAAACTACTAGTATACCATGTTCAAAATCAAATGCACAACAAAAGTCCTCTTTGAGTTGAACTTGTCAGACGGTCCCTTTAAGGTGTTATCTCTCTTGAAAGGTCAAAAATAGCGATTTCTGAAGTTTTCTGCCTATAACTTGAGAACGATTGTAGATCGAGAAAAACTTTGCAATGATGAAATGTTCAGCTCATTAAGCTCTACAAAGTAGCGATTTTTTTCTTATACGACTTCTAGGGGGGTGGTAAAGGGGGGTCCCATGCACGGGTGAACGGAAAATAAAATGGTCATTTCACGATGAACGAATGTAAGAAATTGGACAGCACGTTGCAATTTTGACAGTTTGCACGAAACACGGCTTATATAGGACACTCATGAACGGAAACAAGGGAAATAAAAACTCCAAACACGATGCACGAAAATAAGCCTTTACCACCCACTTCTAGCTTATATGCTATCTTCTCGGGGGGGGGGGGGGGTTGCACTCCCTATATAGAAGGTGATAGGACGTGCCGCCGGAATAGGTAGCGCTTTTCAGCTTTTCATATGTCTATTTCTTATCATAATGGTGGAAACTTTGTGCGAAAATGAAATTTGGAAGAAAAAAGTTTTGTTCCGTTCCGTTCCGCAAAGTACCATTAGCCCCCGGGTAATGGTATTTAACGGAACGAAACGGAACAAGATTTTTTTTTCGATTTTCGTCATTAGTAGCATATCAGAGTCTCTATCATCTATTTCTAAGATAACCCAATACTATACCTAGATCTAAACGCACTCCTTTTAGTTCTAGCCTGAATAGGTTCATCTTCTCAGAAGGTAGGTATAATAAATAATTGCGGACGACTTGTTGTATTTTCTTTACATTTCAAGTGTTTCATATGTCTTTTTCTTATCACGATGGTGGAAACCTTGTGCGAAAATGATATTTGGAAGAAAAATTTTTTGTTCCGTTCCGTTCCGCAAAGTACCATTAGCCCCCGGGTAATGGTATTTAACGGAACGAAACGGAACAAGATTTTTTTTTCGATTTTCGTCATTAGTAGCATATCAGAGTCTCTATCATCTATTTCTAAGATAACCCAATACTATACCTAGATCTAAACGCACTCCTTTTAGTTCTAGCCTGAATAGGTTCATCTTCTCAGAAGGTAGGTATAATAAATAATTGCGGACGACTTGTTGTATTTTCTTTACATTTCAAGTGTTTCATATGTCTATTTCTTATCACGATGGTGGAAACTTTGTGCGAAAATGAAATTTGGAAGAAAAAATTTTTGTTCCGTTCCGTTCCGCAAAGTACCATTAGCCCCCGGGTAATGGTATTTAACGGAACGAAACGGAACAAGATTTTTTTTTCGATTTTCGTCATTAGTAGCATATCAGAGTCTCTATCATCTATTTCTAAGATAACCCAATACTATACCTAGATCTAAACGCACTCCTTTTAGTTCTAGCCTGAATAGGTTCATCTTCTCAGAAGGTAGGTATAATAAATAATTGCGGACAACTTGTTGTATTTTCTTTACATTTCAAGTGTTTCATATGTCTATTTCTTATCACGATGGTGGAAACTTTGTGCGAAAACGAAATTTGGAAGAAAAAAATTTTGTTCCGTTCCGTTCCGCAAAGTACCATTAGCCCCCGGGTAATGGTATTTAACGGAACGAAACGGAACAAGATTTTTTTTTCGATTTTCGTCATTAGTAGCATATCAGAGTCTCTATCATCTATTTCTAAGATAACCCAATACTATACCTAGATCTAAACGCACTCCTTTTAGTTCTAGCCTGAATAGGTTCATCTTCTCAGAAGGTAGGTATAATAAATAATTGCGGACGACTTGTTGTATTTTCTTTACATTTCAAGTGTTTCATATGTCTATTTCTTATCACGATGGTGGAAACCTTGTGCGAAAATGAAATTTGGAAGAAAAAATTTTTGTTCCGTTCCGTTCCGCAAAGTACCATTAGCCCCCGGGTAATGGTATTTAACGGAACGAAACGGAACAAGATTTTTTTTTCGATTTTCGTCATTAGTAGCATATCAGAGTCTCTATCATCTATTTCTAAGATAACCCAATACTATACCTAGATCTAAACGCACTCCTTTTAGTTCTAGCCTGAATAGGTTCATCTTCTCAGAAGGTAGGTATAATAAATAATTGCGGACGACTTGTTGTATTTTCTTTACATTTCAAGTGTTTCATATGTCTATTTCTTATCACGATGGTGGAAACTTTGTGCGAAAATGAAATTTGGAAGAAAAAAGTTTTGTTCCGTTCCGTTCCGCAAAGTACCATTAGCCCCCGGGTAATGGTATTTAACGGAACGAAACGGAACAAGATTTTTTTTTCGATTTTCGTCATTAGTAGCATATCAGAGTCTCTATCATCTATTTCTAAGATAACCCAATACTATACCTAGATCTAAACGCACTCCTTTTAGTTCTAGCCTGAATAGGTTCATCTTCTCAGAAGGTAGGTATAATAAATAATTGCGGACGACTTGTTGTATTTTCTTTACATTTCAAGTGTTTCATATGTCTATTTCTTATCACGATGGTGGAAACCTTGTGCGAAAATGATATTTGGAAGAAAAATTTTTTGTTCCGTTCCGTTCCGCAAAGTACCATTAGCCCCCGGGTAATGGTATTTAACGGAACGAAACGGAACAAGATTTTTTTTTCGATTTTCGTCATTAGTAGCATATCAGAGTCTCTATCATCTATTTCTAAGATAACCCAATACTATAC
This sequence comes from Arcuatula senhousia, assembly GCA_963971305.1. Taxonomy (NCBI): domain Eukaryota; kingdom Metazoa; phylum Mollusca; class Bivalvia; order Mytilida; family Mytilidae; genus Arcuatula; species Arcuatula senhousia. The sequence continues at coordinate 58,209,741 of OZ020304.1, forward strand.
CTAGATCTAAACGCACTCCTTTTAGTTCTAGCCTGAATAGGTTCATCTTCTCAGAAGGTAGGTATAATAAATAATTGCGGACGACTTGTTGTATTTTCTTTACATTTCAAGTGTTTCATATGTCTATTTCTTATCACGATGGTGGAAACTTTGTGCGAAAATGAAATTTGGAAGAAAAAATTTTTGTTCCGTTCCGTTCCGCAAAGTACCATTAGCCCCCGGGTAATGGTATTTAACGGAACGAAACGGAACAAGATTTTTTTTTCGATTTTCGTCATTAGTAGCATATCAGAGTCTCTATCATCTATTTCTAAGATAACCCAATACTATACCTAGATCTAAACGCACTCCTTTTAGTTCTAGCCTGAATAGGTTCATCTTCTCAGAAGGTAGGTATAATAAATAATTGCGGACAACTTGTTGTATTTTCTTTACATTTCAAGTGTTTCATATTTCTATTTCTTATCACGATGGTGGAAACCTTGTGCGAAAATGAAATTTGGAAGAAAAAAATTTTGTTCCGTTCCGTTCCGCAAAGTACCATTAGCCCCCGGGTAATGGTATTTAACGGAACGAAACGGAACAAGATTTTTTTTTCGATTTTCGTCATTAGTAGCATATCAGAGTCTCTATCATCTATTTCTAAGATAACCCAATACTATACCTTGATCTAAACGCACTCCTTTTAGTTCTAGCCTGAATAGGTTCATCTTCTCAGAAGGTAGGTATAATAAATAATTGCGGACGACTTGTTGTATTTTCTTTACATTTCAAGTGTTTCATATGTCTATTTCTTATCACGATGGTGGAAACCTTGTGCGAAAATGAAATTTGGAAGAAAAAAATTTTGTTCCGTTCCGTTCCGCAAAGTACCATTAGCCCCCGGGTAATGGTATTTAACGGAACGAAACGGAACAAGATTTTTTTTTCGATTTTCGTCATTAGTAGCATATCAGAGTCTCTATCATCTATTTCTAAGATAACCCAATACTATACCTAGATCTAAACGCACTCCTTTTAGTTCTAGCCTGAATAGGTTCATCTTCTCAGAAGGTAGGTATAATAAATAATTGCGGACGACTTGTTGTATTTTCTTTACATTTCAAGTGTTTCATATGTCTATTTCTTATCACGATGGTGGAAACTTTGTGCGAAAATGAAATTTGGAAGAAAAAAGTTTTGTTCCGTTCCGTTCCGCAAAGTACCATTAGCCCCCGGGTAATGGTATTTAACGGAACGAAACGGAACAAGATTTTTTTTTCGATTTTCGTCATTAGTAGCATATCAGAGTCTCTATCATCTATTTCTAAGATAACCCAATACTATACCTAGATCTAAACGCACTCCTTTTAGTTCTAGCCTGAATAGGTTCATCTTCTCAGAAGGTAGGTATAATAAATAATTGCGGACAACTTGTTGTATTTTCTTTACATTTCAAGTGTTTCATATGTCTATTTCTTATCACGATGGTGAAAACCTTGTGCGAAAATGAAATTTGGAAGAAAAAAATTTTGTTCCGTTCCGTTCCGCAAAGTACCATTAGCCCCCGGGTAATGGTATTTAACGGAACGAAACGGAACAAGATTTTTTTTTCGATTTTCGTCATTAGTAGCATATCAGAGTCTCTATCATCTATTTCTAAGATAACCCAATACTATACCTAGATCTAAACGCACTCCTTTTAGTTCTAGCCTGAATAGGTTCATCTTCTCAGAAGGTAGGTATAATAAATAATTGCGGACAACTTGTTGTATTTTCTTTACATTTCAAGTGTTTCATATGTCTATTTCTTATCACGATGGTGGAAACTTTGTGCGAAAATGAAATTTGGAAGAAAAAATTTTTGTTCCGTTCCGTTCCGCAAAGTACCATTAGCCCCCGGGTAATGGTATTTAACGGAACGAAACGGAACAAGATTTTTTTTTCGATTTTCGTCATTAGTAGCATATCAGAGTCTCTATCATCTATTTCTAAGATAACCCAATACTATACCTAGATCTAAACGCACTCCTTTTAGTTCTAGCCTGAATAGGTTCATCTTCTCAGAAGGTAGGTATAATAAATAATTGCGGACAACTTGTTGTATTTTCTTTACATTTCAAGTGTTTCATATGTCTATTTCTTATCACGATGGTGGAAACTTTGTGCGAAAATGAAATTTGGAAGAAAAAATTTTTGTTCCGTTCCGTTCCGCAAAGTACCATTAGCCCCCGGGTAATGGTATTTAATGGAACGAAACGGAACAAGATTTTTTTTTTCGATTTTCGTCATTAGTAGCATATCAGAGTCTCTATCATCTATTTCTAAGATAACCCAATACTATACCTAGATCTAAACGCACTCCTTTTAGTTCTAGCCTGAATAGGTTCATCTTCTCAGAAGGTAGGTATAATAAATAATTGCGGACAACTTGTTGTATTTTCTTTACATTTCAAGTGTTTCATATGTCTATTTCTTATCACGATGGTGGAAACTTTGTGCGAAAATGAAATTTGGAAGAAAAATTTTTTGTTCCGTTCCGTTCCGCAAAGTACCATTAGCCCCCGGGTAATGGTATTTAACGGAACGAAACGGAACAAGATTGTATTCTCAAATTTATCTTCATGTACATATGTCTTATTTAAGTTAAAAATGGCTGAGAGACAGCAATGACTTTCATTATGCGTTGACAACTTACTAGTTTACTAATTATTTAAGGCCATGTTAAAATATAGCTTTAAATATCTGAACAGACTATTAAAGTAGGGATGATTTATAAAACTTTTAATTTATGATACAAAAATGTGAAATTCATACACAAGGACTAGTTTAGAAGCAAGTCCTTGTCATAGTTAAAAAAAATATATTAATAAAAATTTTCCCCTTATGGATCCCCATGTCTTGTTCCGTTCCGTTCCGTTTCGTTCCGTTCCGTTCCGCAAAGTACCAATAGCCTTATTGGTACTTTGCGGAACGGAACGGAACGAAACGGAACGGAACGGAACAAGACATGGGGATCCATAAGGGGAAAATTTTTATTAATATATTTTTTTTAACTATGACAAGGACTTGCTTCTAAACTAGTCCTTGTGTATGAATTTCACATTTTTGTATCATAAATTAAAAGTTTTATAAATCATCCCTACTTTAATAGTCTGTTCAGATATTTAAAGCTATATTTTAACATGGCCTTAAATAATTAGTAAACTAGTAAGTTGTCAACGCATAATGAAAGTCATTGCTGTCTCTCAGCCATTTTTAACTTAAATAAGACATATGTACATGAAGATAAATTTGAGAATACAATCTTGTTCCGTTTCGTTCCGTTAAATACCATTACCCGGGGGCTAATGGTACTTTGCGGAACGGAACGGAACAAAAATTTTTTCTTCCAAATTTCATTTTCGCACAAAGTTTCCACCATCGTGATAAGAAATAGACATATGAAACACTTGAAATGTAAAGAAAATACAACAAGTTGTCCGCAATTATTTATTATACCTACCTTCTGAGAAGATGAACCTATTCAGGCTAGAACTAAAATGAGTGCGTTTAGATCTAGGTATAGTATTGGGTTATCTTAGAAATAGATGATAGAGACTCTGATATGCTACTAATGACGAAAATCGAAAAAAAAATCTTGTTCCGTTTCGTTCCGTTAAATACCATTACCCGGGGGCTAATGGTACTTTGCGGAACGGAACGGAACAAAAAATTTTTCTTCCAAATTTCATTTTCGCACAAGGTTTCCACCATCGTGATAAGAAATAGACATATGAAACACTTGAAATGTAAAGAAAATACAACAAGTTGTCCGCAATTATTTATTATACCTACCTTCTGAGAAGATGAACCTATTCAGGCTAGAACTAAAAGGAGTGCGTTTAGATCTAGGTATAGTATTGGGTTATCTTAGAAATAGATGATAGAGACTCTGATATGCTACTAATGACGAAAATCGAAAAAAAAATCTTGTTCCGTTTCGTTCCGTTAAATACCATTACCCGGGGGCTAATGGTACTTTGCGGAACGGAACGGAACAAAACTTTTTTCTTCCAAATTTCATTTTCGCACAAAGTTTCCACCATCGTGATAAGAAATAGACATATGAAACACTTGAAATGTAAAGAAAATACAACAAGTCGTCCGCAATTATTTATTATACCTACCTTCTGAGAAGATGAACCTATTCAGGCTAGAACTAAAAGGAGTGCGTTTAGATCTAGGTATAGTATTGGGTTATCTTAGAAATAGATGATAGAGACTCTGATATGCTACTAATGACGAAAATCGAAAAAAAAATCTTGTTCCGTTTCGTTCCGTTAAATACCATTACCCGGGGGCTAATGGTACTTTGCGGAACGGAACGGAACAAAAATTTTTTCTTCCAAATTTCATTTTCGCACAAGGTTTCCACCATCGTGATAAGAAATAGACATATGAAACACTTGAAATGTAAAGAAAATACAACAAGTTGTCCGCAATTATTTATTATACCTACCTTCTGAGAAGATGAACCTATTCAGGCTAGAACTAAAAGGAGTGCGTTTAGATCTAGGTATAGTATTGGGTTATCTTAGAAATAGATGATAGAGACTCTGATATGCTACTAATGACGAAAATCGAAAAAAAAATCTTGTTCCGTTTCGTTCCGTTAAATACCATTACCCGGGGGCTAATGGTACTTTGCGGAACGGAACGGAACAAAACTTTTTTCTTCCAAATTTCATTTTCGCACAAAGTTTCCACCATCGTGATAAGAAATAGACATATGAAACACTTGAAATGTAAAGAAAATACAACAAGTCGTCCGCAATTATTTATTATACCTACCTTCTGAGAAGATGAACCTATTCAGGCTAGAACTAAAAGGAGTGCGTTTAGATCTAGGTATAGTATTGGGTTATCTTAGAAATAGATGATAGAGACTCTGATATGCTACTAATGACGAAAATCGAAAAAAAAATCTTGTTCCGTTTCGTTCCGTTAAATACCATTACCCGGGGGCTAATGGTACTTTGCGGAACGGAACGGAACACAACTTTTTTCTTCCAAATTTCATTTTCGCACAAAGTTTCCACCATCGTGATAAGAAATAGACATATGAAACACTTGAAATGTAAAGAAAATACAACAAGTTGTCCGCAATTATTTATTATACCTACCTTCTGAGAAGATGAACCTATTCAGGCTAGAACTAAAAGGAGTGCGTTTAGATCTAGGTATAGTATTGGGTTATCTTAGAAATAGATGATAGAGACTCTGATATGCTACTAATGACGAAAATCGAAAAAAAAATCTTGTTCCGTTTCGTTCCGTTAAATACCATTACCCGGGGGCTAATGGTACTTTGCGGAACGGAACGGAACAAAACTTTTTTCTTCCAAATTTCATTTTCGCACAAAGTTTCCACCATCGTGATAAGAAATAGACATATGAAACACTTGAAATGTAAAGAAAATACAACAAGTTGTCCGCAATTATTTATTATACCTACCTTCTGAGAAGATGAACCTATTCAGGCTAGAACTAAAAGGATTTTTTTTGGTAAATTTTGATTCAGACAGCTACATTCAACATTGTTTATAGTACTTACAAATCACGGGGGGGGGGGGTGTTACTCTTAGTACTTTAGGGTACAAATTTTTTACCCACCCCATTCATATGTAGGCCTGCTTAAAAAATAAACCCATTCATATATTTTTAATGCATTTGAAATTCCACAGAATATACTTAAACTTGACATATTCTATAGATATTCTATTTAAATCAAACGGTTTGAATGCTCAAAGTTATCGAATGCATGTACAGTAAGGGTTACATGGAGGCAAATTGTGAATACGAATTGCATATTTTAAAATTGTATGTCCCACATACAAAATTAAATTAGATAAAACATAAACAAAAACAGGAACTGAAATATGTGAATGTTTATTATTTATTAAATCAGTGAATGAAACAAAAAAATAATGGTTTATTTAATTTCATTTAATATACGTGCGTGCAGTCTTGAGCGTTTGATTAATCTAATATGTTTGAATAAGTTAAAAAAACTTTTTTTTTAAATTAAGGTCCTTTAGTTGTAAAAATAGTCCTGTGGTTAAAATGAATTTGTATAAAAGGGATAAATATCTATAAAACTGATGGTATATTGTATATCTGTGAAATATTCCTTTGAATTGGTTTAATGAGTTTAAATGTTTATTGTGCAAGAAGTTTTGACATGTTTATTGTAACTACCAAAATCAACAAGCCGTACGTATATTCTGATACTTAAATGCACACAAAGACGCAAATCATTTTTATAATTCTGAATTAAAAAACTCGTAATAAATAAACAAACTAATACTGGTGCATGTATACATATAATATATAATCCTTTTTATTCTGTCATTCCAAATTTACTATTTTAGTTATAAATTTTAATTCTAATTCTTTATCTAGCCTTTATTTGTATCATTGAACAATATCATAATCATTTATCAGATATTTTTCATTGAACATTGTATGACCTTACCCAAGTCCGTCTAAAGACATAAGTTGAGTCATGTTTTCGAGGGTCTCTCAATTTGGGATACTCCGTAATTTTTCTCCTAACTTTAGGACACCTGACGTTCCATATGTATTTCAACCCTATTAATGATTTTAATTATTAATTCTTTAAAACGAATCTAGTCATACTTATGCAAGAAACACCAATATTTTGGCAGGAAAAGATTTTGAAGGATTTAAATCATTAAATCAAATTACATTAGAAATGTTTTAAATAGAAGTATATCTATGTGCATGGTCGGAAAATATATTATATTATTTTCTGTGAGTATTTCTTCTTTGACTTTATTTTTCTTCATATGTTCGGGTCCGGTAGCTGAATTGGCCCGCAGCAGAGTCTAGTTTGCCGTAAGAGGCGACTAAAGGTCTTGAGATTCTGATTCTGCCAGTGCGACAAAGTGTGTACCCTTGGTGGGTGAATAGGATGACCCTCGTCCGCGGGTGTTTTCAGGTCTATAATAGGGAAATCCTGACCGCTGACCATAGTGAGCCAACGTTTGTTGAGAGTGTCACGCTTCTTGCACGTAAAAGACCCCTTTGTTGACCGCCAAGAATAGCATCACATAGGGTAAATTTTTATACCCACCTTTCCCATTTTCTTGTGGTCTTCAAAATTTGATATCCCCCTTTCTCATCATCATTTCATGTTCATTTTATCATCTTTTTCATGTTTATCGCTTTTAAATAACCCATATAGCGTTGCAAGGGTGTAAAACACCAACTCACTCTTCATATGTTCACACTTTTAATTTCTTAACAAAAACTAACACAAGTAATAATATATTATATTAATTGATTATTTATTGAAATGCATAGTCGTGCCTTCATACCAGCTGCCGTTTTATAATAAAAAAATCTGTCAAAGTCAAAAATGGCCGGATTTTGTTAAACGGGAAGTAGGTGAGCGACAGACCTGAAATCGAATCCCCCGTTATGGGACCCCACCTTGATGCTGTATACCAAATATCAAGTGGCTGTGATGAGTAGTTGCTGAGAAAACTGTTGCAAAAAATATTTCCCCGCCTGCACGCCGCCCGACATTCACCATTTTATAACCCGGATTTTTCACTCCGTGAAATCCGGCCAATTATAGTTAAGATTGCCTGAGTTAAGAAGTTACTAGGAATACTTCGAAAACACCCCTAAGTATTTCTTAAGTCATTCCTAGATGTTTCCGTAAGTCTGTCTAAGAACCTTTCTTATGGCTTTTCTTAGGAAAGCATCGGGAACACCACTCCAGATTAATACTGCAAAGGATCAAAACGGAAAATTCACATTATTTAAAGGGTGATCTAGCCTCGGATCTAGCAAAACGTACAAAGGTGAGATTTATTTGTCACTCCCTGCATTTGTAGGGTTTTTTGAAAATTTCTAAACCATGAATCATATTTTAACATGTAAAAGTCCTTCAAATGAGCCATGATTAATAATAAATTTGAATAAGAAAGAAAGAGCAAAATATAGAACTGCTTTTTCAAGGAAAAGTAGCGAAAACATATCATAAATGTAGGTTTGGTCGCGAATCTCATTTTTTATGATTGATAGGCCGGCACACGATAGGCAAAGTGTTTTTCCGAATCTAGGTGCTTTCGTCGAGGTCCGCTGTCGCTTTACCAAGAATGCATTTTCTGGAAATCTAGATGCTTTCTTCGAGGTCCGCTAACGCTTTTCTGAGAAAACAAAACATTTTCTGAAAATCTAGGTGCTTTCTTCAAGGTCCGCCATCGTTTTTCCGAGAAAAACAAATCGGCCTCACGAATTATCCATTTTATGGCTTGAAACTTTGTTGACGTTTTGATTTTATTAACAACATAGTTGTGGTGTTTCTAAGTTAGAAAAAGCCTATTCTAGTTTTAGCTCTTTATTCAGGACATCACAAAACTCCCCGGAGGAAGGTAAAAAGCTACAAAGATAATAATACAAATCATAACTAAATGTAAAACAGCATAATTTCTAATAAAATACCAAAAACAGTTCACAAATACTCAAAAATGTATGTTTTGGTAAGTAGTTTCCACAAAAAATAAAGTTATAAACAATGGCTCTCAAAGACAAAAAATACCAGGTGAGCAGCTTATGAAAATAGCATTCAAATGTCACAAAGTCTAAAGCAAATGATAAAAAATGACAAAATATCTATCAAAAGCTTACAACTCATATTCAATGTGCCTACAAGGGTCCTATAAGTATTCCTAACCTAAATATACAACAAAAAATCTGAGTGTAGCACCTAAAAGGTTCCTATAAAAAACCTAAGTTATCTTTTACTTTGGACTAAAATGTGGTTTTGCTCACCGGCATTACCGGTAAATTTAAAGTTTGTTTATGCAAACATATTGGTTTAATACAAAAATCTATGACAAAATCTTAATGGAGCATAGTTAATAATCAGGTAAATAAAGAGAAGTTTGTGTATGCAATGAATTTAAAACAGTACAGAAACTGATTTCGAAGTATTTTTCTGACCTACTATTGTTTTGCTGTGTAATGACATATTTCAACGTTATAAACAACATACACAACATATCGACATATACAACATGTTCATAATAACATTTATAAACCACTATCAGGCTAGGAATGTAACTTACTCTGTGGGGATCTATAATTTAACATCATATTCAATCATGAAAAAATGTAAACAAGCTATGTTCGTAAAATTTTTGGGGAGTTCTAAAAAAGGGAAGTGAAACTATACTTAAAGTAAACTAAATCAAAGTACTAAAGTACTGAGTGACAGCACAATAATGTTTTATTTGATTATTTCAACTTATTGTTTAATTTGGTTATTTTGTGTGGTCTCAAGCGTAAACATTCAGCATTATTGTCAAAATGAGGTCTTGTTCAAAATCTATGAAGCCTACCAAGAAAGTTTTTTTTCTATTTTTTTTTAAATGAATGGCGATTAATTCTACAAAAGACCTAGTGCAAAAGGCAAAAAAAAATTGTTTCAAACCCGTCCTCACTCGATAAATTAAGTTCAGTGTGAAATGCCGGATTGGAAGGTTATTTTACAAATTTCTTTGGCAAAAGAACGCGTGCAACTATCCCGGGGCCACTGTCCTCTATCAAGCAGGAGTACCAGAGCAAGATATCTGGTCAAGAACCGACAATCGCTCAGTAGAAAGCGTTAGAAAATATAAACGTCCGTCTGTTCTCTTTACTGGAATGCCATCACTTATTATCCGTTGTTCATTTTCTACTTTCGGGTACAAGCGTCTCTTACGAGTCACGCTTATATTGGTGAAACTGTAGCACTTAGTAGTTTGTTTACGTGGTTGTTGGTTGGTAAACTAAGGCAACGACCATTTAATTTTCGGGGGGGGGCTGGGATTTTCATCCGAGCCGAGAATCTTTTTCGACCGCTGCGCGGGCCAGCTTATTTTTCCCATACACTCAATGCTAGAAAATTTTGTTCATAAAACTCTTTATTTCTAATGCGCAAAATGAGGGCCAGTTTATTTTTTTCGCCCTATAAGCTGGCCAGACTATTTTTAGGCCAAAAATCTGAGCCAGAATATATATTTTTTTAAATTCCAGCCCTCCTCCCCCGAAAATCAAATGGTCGGTGGCTAATCAAATGTGTCGAAATTCTTTCATGGGTGATGTACACATTTGTATAGAAATTTAATTCATATATGATATATGGACACCACCTTGAAATAGAGAATCTTTTTTTGTCAGCTGTTATGTTTGGCATATTAAGGATAAGAGGTTACATGTGTGCTCTATAAAGTTGTGTTAGAGGAGTTCCTTTAGTTTTTTTTTAAATATAGGAGTATTTCCGGGTTGCTTATAAACTTGTGGTTTTGATTCCGATTCTGATGCAAAAATATGTGCAAATAAAACACATAGAACTTCGAGCATGCGTTGTATCAGGCTAGGTTATTATTGATATAAATATTCTTGTCGCCGCCAAAAACTCACAAAATGAAGGACAGTTAATAATAAACCATTATAAACTGTTACAATCTATTGTTTCCTGCTTAAGTTCATGACAGTTCAAGACAGAAAATAAAATCTGTCATGACCTATTATTTCCTGCAGCAATTCACAACAGTGCATAACAGTTAGTGGATATCTTGTCAAGAACTGCCTTTTACTATGGCAATGGTGGACAGTGCATCATAGGTCAAGAAAAATTGTCGACTGCTGTGCAAAATTGTTACGGATCAGGACAGTGATAAACAATACAGGTAAAATTGTTACCTACTGCCCAAAATTGTAACAATTTAGGACAGTGATTAACAATCCAGGTAAAGTCGGTCACGATCTATGAGAAACTGTACCAATGTCGGACAGTGCAGGCCAATGTAGGACAGTGCATTATAGGCGGAAGGTAATCACTGTCACAAACTGTCCTTGATTGTATAGGGTGATAATTGTAATTCACTGTTGTTTGGCAGTAGTTTCACAGTAAATAGCAGTGTAAGGCAGTAAAAAAATGACTGTGTCTGGTATAGACAGTAATTTTTTTGGTTCATAGTGGTTCGGCTCATTTTAGCTTACCTGGACCAAAGGTCCATGTGAGCTTTTCTCATCACTTGGCATCCGTCGTCGTCGTCCGTCTGTCTTCTCCTCTGAAACCACTGATGGGATTTAGCTCTAACTTGGTCACAAGCATCCTTAGAGTGTTGGCTTTAAAAATTGTCAATTATAACTAAGGTCATAAAAACATGGCTAAAGACAGAACATGAGGTAAGACCACCTTTCGAGCATTATAACTCATAAACTACTAGTATACCATGTTCAAAATCAAATGCACAACAAAAGTCCTCTTTGAGTTGAACTTGTCAGACGGTCCCTTTAAGGTGTTATCTCTCTTGAAAGGTCAAAAATAGCGATTTCTGAAGTTTTCTGCCTATAACTTGAGAACGATTGTAGATCGAGAAAAACTTTGCAATGATGAAATGTTCAGCTCATTAAGCTCTACAAAGTAGCGATTTTTTTCTTATACGACTTCTAGGGGGGTGGTAAAGGGGGGTCCCATGCACGGGTGAACGGAAAATAAAATGGTCATTTCACGATGAACGAATGTAAGAAATTGGACAGCACGTTGCAATTTTGACAGTTTGCACGAAACACGGCTTATATAGGACACTCATGAACGGAAACAAGGGAAATAAAAACTCCAAACACGATGCACGAAAATAAGCCTTTACCACCCACTTCTAGCTTATATGCTATCTTCTCGGGGGGGGGGGGGGGTTGCACTCCCTATATAGAAGGTGATAGGACGTGCCGCCGGAATAGGTAGCGCTTTTCAGCTTTTCATATGTCTATTTCTTATCATAATGGTGGAAACTTTGTGCGAAAATGAAATTTGGAAGAAAAAAGTTTTGTTCCGTTCCGTTCCGCAAAGTACCATTAGCCCCCGGGTAATGGTATTTAACGGAACGAAACGGAACAAGATTTTTTTTTCGATTTTCGTCATTAGTAGCATATCAGAGTCTCTATCATCTATTTCTAAGATAACCCAATACTATACCTAGATCTAAACGCACTCCTTTTAGTTCTAGCCTGAATAGGTTCATCTTCTCAGAAGGTAGGTATAATAAATAATTGCGGACGACTTGTTGTATTTTCTTTACATTTCAAGTGTTTCATATGTCTTTTTCTTATCACGATGGTGGAAACCTTGTGCGAAAATGATATTTGGAAGAAAAATTTTTTGTTCCGTTCCGTTCCGCAAAGTACCATTAGCCCCCGGGTAATGGTATTTAACGGAACGAAACGGAACAAGATTTTTTTTTCGATTTTCGTCATTAGTAGCATATCAGAGTCTCTATCATCTATTTCTAAGATAACCCAATACTATACCTAGATCTAAACGCACTCCTTTTAGTTCTAGCCTGAATAGGTTCATCTTCTCAGAAGGTAGGTATAATAAATAATTGCGGACGACTTGTTGTATTTTCTTTACATTTCAAGTGTTTCATATGTCTATTTCTTATCACGATGGTGGAAACTTTGTGCGAAAATGAAATTTGGAAGAAAAAATTTTTGTTCCGTTCCGTTCCGCAAAGTACCATTAGCCCCCGGGTAATGGTATTTAACGGAACGAAACGGAACAAGATTTTTTTTTCGATTTTCGTCATTAGTAGCATATCAGAGTCTCTATCATCTATTTCTAAGATAACCCAATACTATACCTAGATCTAAACGCACTCCTTTTAGTTCTAGCCTGAATAGGTTCATCTTCTCAGAAGGTAGGTATAATAAATAATTGCGGACAACTTGTTGTATTTTCTTTACATTTCAAGTGTTTCATATGTCTATTTCTTATCACGATGGTGGAAACTTTGTGCGAAAACGAAATTTGGAAGAAAAAAATTTTGTTCCGTTCCGTTCCGCAAAGTACCATTAGCCCCCGGGTAATGGTATTTAACGGAACGAAACGGAACAAGATTTTTTTTTCGATTTTCGTCATTAGTAGCATATCAGAGTCTCTATCATCTATTTCTAAGATAACCCAATACTATACCTAGATCTAAACGCACTCCTTTTAGTTCTAGCCTGAATAGGTTCATCTTCTCAGAAGGTAGGTATAATAAATAATTGCGGACGACTTGTTGTATTTTCTTTACATTTCAAGTGTTTCATATGTCTATTTCTTATCACGATGGTGGAAACCTTGTGCGAAAATGAAATTTGGAAGAAAAAATTTTTGTTCCGTTCCGTTCCGCAAAGTACCATTAGCCCCCGGGTAATGGTATTTAACGGAACGAAACGGAACAAGATTTTTTTTTCGATTTTCGTCATTAGTAGCATATCAGAGTCTCTATCATCTATTTCTAAGATAACCCAATACTATACCTAGATCTAAACGCACTCCTTTTAGTTCTAGCCTGAATAGGTTCATCTTCTCAGAAGGTAGGTATAATAAATAATTGCGGACGACTTGTTGTATTTTCTTTACATTTCAAGTGTTTCATATGTCTATTTCTTATCACGATGGTGGAAACTTTGTGCGAAAATGAAATTTGGAAGAAAAAAGTTTTGTTCCGTTCCGTTCCGCAAAGTACCATTAGCCCCCGGGTAATGGTATTTAACGGAACGAAACGGAACAAGATTTTTTTTTCGATTTTCGTCATTAGTAGCATATCAGAGTCTCTATCATCTATTTCTAAGATAACCCAATACTATACCTAGATCTAAACGCACTCCTTTTAGTTCTAGCCTGAATAGGTTCATCTTCTCAGAAGGTAGGTATAATAAATAATTGCGGACGACTTGTTGTATTTTCTTTACATTTCAAGTGTTTCATATGTCTATTTCTTATCACGATGGTGGAAACCTTGTGCGAAAATGATATTTGGAAGAAAAATTTTTTGTTCCGTTCCGTTCCGCAAAGTACCATTAGCCCCCGGGTAATGGTATTTAACGGAACGAAACGGAACAAGATTTTTTTTTCGATTTTCGTCATTAGTAGCATATCAGAGTCTCTATCATCTATTTCTAAGATAACCCAATACTATACCTAGATCTAAACGCACTCCTTTTAGTTCTAGCCTGAATAGGTTCATCTTCTCAGAAGGTAGGTATAATAAATAATTGCGGACGACTTGTTGTATTTTCTTTACATTTCAAGTGTTTCATATGTCTATTTCTTATCACGATGGTGGAAACTTTGTGCGAAAATGAAATTTGGAAGAAAAAATTTTTGTTCCGTTCCGTTCCGCAAAGTACCATTAGCCCCCGGGTAATGGTATTTAACGGAACGAAACGGAACAAGATTTTTTTTTCGATTTTCGTCATTAGTAGCATATCAGAGTCTCTATCATCTATTTCTAAGATAACCCAATACTATACCTAGATCTAAACGCACTCCTTTTAGTTCTAGCCTGAATAGGTTCATCTTCTCAGAAGGTAGGTATAATAAATAATTGCGGACAACTTGTTGTATTTTCTTTACATTTCAAGTGTTTCATATTTCTATTTCTTATCACGATGGTGGAAACCTTGTGCGAAAATGAAATTTGGAAGAAAAAAATTTTGTTCCGTTCCGTTCCGCAAAGTACCATTAGCCCCCGGGTAATGGTATTTAACGGAACGAAACGGAACAAGATTTTTTTTTCGATTTTCGTCATTAGTAGCATATCAGAGTCTCTATCATCTATTTCTAAGATAACCCAATACTATACCTTGATCTAAACGCACTCCTTTTAGTTCTAGCCTGAATAGGTTCATCTTCTCAGAAGGTAGGTATAATAAATAATTGCGGACGACTTGTTGTATTTTCTTTACATTTCAAGTGTTTCATATGTCTATTTCTTATCACGATGGTGGAAACCTTGTGCGAAAATGAAATTTGGAAGAAAAAAATTTTGTTCCGTTCCGTTCCGCAAAGTACCATTAGCCCCCGGGTAATGGTATTTAACGGAACGAAACGGAACAAGATTTTTTTTTCGATTTTCGTCATTAGTAGCATATCAGAGTCTCTATCATCTATTTCTAAGATAACCCAATACTATACCTAGATCTAAACGCACTCCTTTTAGTTCTAGCCTGAATAGGTTCATCTTCTCAGAAGGTAGGTATAATAAATAATTGCGGACGACTTGTTGTATTTTCTTTACATTTCAAGTGTTTCATATGTCTATTTCTTATCACGATGGTGGAAACTTTGTGCGAAAATGAAATTTGGAAGAAAAAAGTTTTGTTCCGTTCCGTTCCGCAAAGTACCATTAGCCCCCGGGTAATGGTATTTAACGGAACGAAACGGAACAAGATTTTTTTTTCGATTTTCGTCATTAGTAGCATATCAGAGTCTCTATCATCTATTTCTAAGATAACCCAATACTATACCTAGATCTAAACGCACTCCTTTTAGTTCTAGCCTGAATAGGTTCATCTTCTCAGAAGGTAGGTATAATAAATAATTGCGGACAACTTGTTGTATTTTCTTTACATTTCAAGTGTTTCATATGTCTATTTCTTATCACGATGGTGAAAACCTTGTGCGAAAATGAAATTTGGAAGAAAAAAATTTTGTTCCGTTCCGTTCCGCAAAGTACCATTAGCCCCCGGGTAATGGTATTTAACGGAACGAAACGGAACAAGATTTTTTTTTCGATTTTCGTCATTAGTAGCATATCAGAGTCTCTATCATCTATTTCTAAGATAACCCAATACTATACCTAGATCTAAACGCACTCCTTTTAGTTCTAGCCTGAATAGGTTCATCTTCTCAGAAGGTAGGTATAATAAATAATTGCGGACAACTTGTTGTATTTTCTTTACATTTCAAGTGTTTCATATGTCTATTTCTTATCACGATGGTGGAAACTTTGTGCGAAAATGAAATTTGGAAGAAAAAATTTTTGTTCCGTTCCGTTCCGCAAAGTACCATTAGCCCCCGGGTAATGGTATTTAACGGAACGAAACGGAACAAGATTTTTTTTTCGATTTTCGTCATTAGTAGCATATCAGAGTCTCTATCATCTATTTCTAAGATAACCCAATACTATACCTAGATCTAAACGCACTCCTTTTAGTTCTAGCCTGAATAGGTTCATCTTCTCAGAAGGTAGGTATAATAAATAATTGCGGACAACTTGTTGTATTTTCTTTACATTTCAAGTGTTTCATATGTCTATTTCTTATCACGATGGTGGAAACTTTGTGCGAAAATGAAATTTGGAAGAAAAAATTTTTGTTCCGTTCCGTTCCGCAAAGTACCATTAGCCCCCGGGTAATGGTATTTAATGGAACGAAACGGAACAAGATTTTTTTTTTCGATTTTCGTCATTAGTAGCATATCAGAGTCTCTATCATCTATTTCTAAGATAACCCAATACTATACCTAGATCTAAACGCACTCCTTTTAGTTCTAGCCTGAATAGGTTCATCTTCTCAGAAGGTAGGTATAATAAATAATTGCGGACAACTTGTTGTATTTTCTTTACATTTCAAGTGTTTCATATGTCTATTTCTTATCACGATGGTGGAAACTTTGTGCGAAAATGAAATTTGGAAGAAAAATTTTTTGTTCCGTTCCGTTCCGCAAAGTACCATTAGCCCCCGGGTAATGGTATTTAACGGAACGAAACGGAACAAGATTGTATTCTCAAATTTATCTTCATGTACATATGTCTTATTTAAGTTAAAAATGGCTGAGAGACAGCAATGACTTTCATTATGCGTTGACAACTTACTAGTTTACTAATTATTTAAGGCCATGTTAAAATATAGCTTTAAATATCTGAACAGACTATTAAAGTAGGGATGATTTATAAAACTTTTAATTTATGATACAAAAATGTGAAATTCATACACAAGGACTAGTTTAGAAGCAAGTCCTTGTCATAGTTAAAAAAAATATATTAATAAAAATTTTCCCCTTATGGATCCCCATGTCTTGTTCCGTTCCGTTCCGTTTCGTTCCGTTCCGTTCCGCAAAGTACCAATAGCCCTTTATCTGTACTGATGCTAATACAACTTAATAAAACACAAAATTCAACAATTGTGGACGCCGAAGCCACCGGAATCACATTACCTTAGTCTCGTCTTTTGCGACATCCGTCGAGGAGAGAAAAAAAACTAAACTATTTTGATATATAACTTTCCCCAATTCTTAACGGCTTGTTCCGAACATTTTCCAACAGGTTTCTGCTTATACCGTCATAATTTATGAACTTTAAACAATGTACATAAACAAACAGCCTGATTGTAATTATTTGTAAACTTTTATGATATTAATACATAAATTTGACACTTGGGGACTTTGGATCTATTTCTTTCAAATACTTTGACACATAGTTCAGAATTTTATCGAAAGACTCCACTTTTGTCCGCTTTTCAAGAAAATTACACTCAACAATATGAAAAAGTGACAACACTGGACAAATCTTATAACCGTTCTTCTTAGAATAGGCATACTTTGTATTGAAATAAATGAGCCGCTAGTTAGTTTAAAATAAAGAAATGTCCTACCTTGTCATGACTGAAGCGGTTGTTTTGTCCGGTTTCCAACAATAAGAGGGCTTAGTTCCGGGGTGACCGGAAAAATTATTCTATCAGTTTCTGACCCGTGCATATGTTACAGCGTACTTATAAAAAAACCCAAAATTGAATAATTAATATGGAACGCCATAGCTGCCTTATGATGATGTGTTTCATTATGTGATGATACTTTGTCATTGTGTGATGGTACTTTGTCATTATGTGATGGTACTTTGTCATTATGTGATTATACTTCGTCATTGTGTGATGATACTTTGTCATTCTGTGATAGTACTTCTTCATTATGTGATGATACTTTGTCATTATGTGATGATACTTCTTCATTATGTGATGATACTTCTTCATTATGTGATGATACTTCTTCATTATGTGATGATACTTTGTCTTTATGAGATCAAAGTTTATTATTATGAGCACCGCTAAAACAATATTTTTTTGTTCAACGCGTAGTTTTTCTGTGTATCCCCCCCAAAAAAAATCGTTTCCAAAAGGTCGCTTTCTCGAATCTCAAATCAATAACCAATATACAATTTATTATATATTAAAACTTTGTAAACAACATTTTTCGTGCGGTTTTACTTAAAGGTTCATTAACATGTTTTTTTTACTTCTTTATTTTTAGCTCGAGATTTAAATCTATGTTTTAAACTGTTCGGGGTTAAGCATCTTTCACTCAAAAATAACAGAAAAAAATAGAAATTATCACTAGAGGTCGCGTCTATCAACACTAGCTAAAAAACATAGTAATTAACCACTAAAGAAGAAAAATGTTGTTTACAAAGTTTTAATGTATGATAAATTATGTATTGGTTATGGATTTGAAATTCGAGAAACAGACCATTTGGAAACTTTTTTTTTTGGAGGGGGGGGGGGGGGGTTACACAGAAAAACTACACGTCGATCAAAATATTTGTCATAAGAAAAGAATAATTTTTAGCGCTGTTCATAATAATAAACTTTGATCTCATAAAGACAAAGTATCATCACATAATGACAAAGTATCACCACATAATGAAGAAGTATCATCACATAATGACAAAGTACCATCACATAATGACAAAGTATCATCACATAAGGAAGAAGTATCATCACATAATGAAACACATCATCATAAGGCAGCTATGGCGTTCCATAGTTTTAGGTTATAGATGGGTTTTCTTGTTATGGGTGAATCAACTGCAAGACGAGTTGTCACATTAAATGCTGCTTTTATGTTTTCATTGCAAATGGCTGAAGCTGGTTTTTGGTTTGTAGAGGTAATGTCACGTACATTTTCCGCATCCCAGCTTCTTAAACCGTTTAGTTGTATTTGCTGTTGTTTGATCACTGAGTTTGCTATATGTTGTTTTCTGTATACATTTGGAATATCGAGTTTCTGAAAGTAAAATTTGGATTTTATTCATTTAAGCCTTAGATTATTACTATATGCATTTGAACGTCATTCAAAAGAAGAAAGACAAAATCAGTGGACATTAAGGACAAAATAGAAACTCATGATTTAAAGAAACGCGCTACAAAATTAGAAACATTTGTATAAACGAATGAAATGCAACTAATCTGCTATCATGATTATAGGTTTCCAGAAAATGAGAGAACAAGACCAACCTTAGGAAACGGTCATATAGCTACTGTAGTTTATTCTGATACTATTTATATGAATGGTCTATATAATGGGATAAATGTGTACAGTCACCGGGCCAGAATACCATCAACATGCGCCATCAAAATTTCCTCAACCACAACACGAGTTACCAAGACTATATACTCACTAGATATCGAAAAAGGTAAAATGGATTAAAGTAAAATGTATGATTGCTTCGCAATAAGATTTACTATATTTCTTCGTTTCATGATGATGATAACTTTTGGAAGCAATATTGCTGGTTTTTTTTTAGATTTTAAAAAAGAGAACACCCAAGACATTGAAGTACTCAGTTCATATCATTTAAAAAATAGCAGTCTAAAAATGCTCATTTTGCCAATAAAGCAAACTGTATGTAGTTGATGTATCAAGCATTATTACTTTCGCATGGTAAAATCTTACATTTCGTGCTCTAAGATTTGGATTCCATTTTTTTTACAGGCATGTTTATAGAGTCTCAGTCTGGCCCAGGATTTACAATTGAAACAAAACGATATGCCCACAGATCGCTGGACAGACTGATGGTCACGGAAGTGGTCATCAATAATTGTTGTCTGGACAACTTTCACATAACACTCACTGTCAACCATGGGAATGATTCGGAAGATATCAACCTGAACAGCCATGTCGAAGATCATGTCAGGTATATGGAACCATTTCTTAAAATTGACTTATAAGCTCAAAGACTAAAACGAATGACTTTTCAAATTGAAAAATAAAGCTCTAAGGCAAAGTTTTTCTCGTTTTTCTCTACATTATATACTTTAATTCCCACATTCACAATTAAAATCACGTTGGCACAGTTGATTAAACGTTTCTTTATCAAAAAGAACGGAAAACGTAGATACACGTATTTGGTAGTCGAGTATAAAAAGACTTATTTTGTCATCCAAGAGTCTGGTAAGAAAAACAAATTTACAGAAGATCAAATAATAGAAATGCTCAACTTTCTTATCGACAACATATTTGTACAGTTTGGTGGAAGTGTTTTTGAGCAGACAATAGGTATCCCAATTGGCACAAATTGTGCACCCTTGCTTGCCGATTTGTTTCTTCATTCATATGAAGAGGACTTCTTGCAATCAACAAATAGACAAAAAGGACCTCAGACTTGCTTTATCCTTCAATCTCACATTCCGTTATATTGATGATGTCCTTTCACTAACCAATCCTCGATTTGGTGACTAATTACATCTCATACATCCGAAGGAACTTGACATGAAGGAAACTACAGATTTTAGGAGGTCTGCTTAATATTTGGATATATTTCTCGAAATTGACACACTAGGAAGGCTTTGTACAAAGGTCTATGACAAACTTGATGACTTCAACTTTCCAATAGTCAACCTTCCCTTTCTGTTTAGCAACATTCCGTCCGCTCCGGCCTATGGAGTTTTCGTATCACAATTGATTTGTTTTTCCAGGGCATGTGGGGAGTAAAACAATCGACTTCCTTGATAGAGCTACACGACTGACAAGCAAATTGTTGATACAGGGGTATGTTGCTCCCAGGTTGTTGTCACAACTCAAGAAATTTAACGGAAGACATCATGTGCTTGTAGACAAATACGGTATTTCTATCTCTCAGATGAGCACAGATGTTAGTTTGACATAGAGTTTGAGGTAATGTCATCCTATCCGGATTTGACCAACACTATATCGATCTTTGGCAACATGACGGATGTGCTATAGCAAGCAGGAACTGCTTACTCCTCCGGAGCACATGAGTTCACTCTCGTTCCGACTTGAGTTCACTTTGCTGAATGCGGTTTTGTTGTATAATGTGTGTTTTTTTCTGTGTTTTTTTTGGTGTTGTCTGGTTTGTTTCGTTGTGATGATTTTTTGTCTACCGATGTCTTTTTTCGGTAAAAAGATGTTTGATTACACCTTTGGTACACCTTTGCTTCTTTAAGATTTTCAATAGCTGCAGTTGTATTCAATTAATTTGGACATTGCATAACCTATGCGGAAACATATGTTCTTTCAGTTGGGTAATTGGTACTTTTTGGTGTCAGCTGTATTTCTAAGCATTCATTTTTTTTTCTGTTTCTTTTTCAAGGCACACGTATGGGAACACCAAAGTTATGGAAGATGGGTCCCAAGGAGGATTACCAGTATATATAGTATCAACAGAACTTCCCAACAATGGTACCATTGTTGTTCCTCCTGGCAAAAAGTCTTCATATCTGTTTCTAACATCTATAGATCAAGATAGAAACTCTACGTTAGAAGCATTTAACCAAGGTACATGTACAAGTAGTTATGTTCCAGACCGTATGCGTATTCACCCCGTACGAGTATATTTTTAAAATACCTGTACGGTCGGACCGTACGCGTACGGTCTGACTTGCATTTTCTAGATCAATATTCAATAAAATATATCGATCCTTATAATAATGCATTAATTTTATTATATTTTACTATTTATGTTTATTTTTGTACAGAGTTCACACAATGTTTAAAATCAATTTAGTGTTGTGAAATAGAAGTGAGTACTTATATACCTAAATGTCATTGAAATTTTGGAAGAAAAGTTTGAAGAATATATAAGTTATATGTATTGTCGTCATCCTCAAACTTTACTTTACTGAATATAATTTTAGAATATTTTTTTAATCATCATCACGAAGTCTGACATTTTTGTGGACCCTATATACCGGTGAAATCCAACGACAAAGCAGAGAATAAAAACTAACAAATTCTACCAAATGGATATTAAACATCATATTTCCAAATTATCTCACCTACAGCATTTCTATATTTTAGCTATTTACAAATTCTGACTTTTGTTTTATTTTGTTTGTCTTATTATTTTGAGTTTGCTTTCCCCTTTTAGTTCTTCTTTTTTTTTTTGTTTCCCGATTTTTTTACGTAGGAATCTGGGAGTTGGTAATAACACTTTTTAGGTTGAAAATAAAATATTATTTCCTAATATTATATGAATAAATGCAAATTTAGAGAAATACCTATATGGTCTGAATACTTGTATGGTCCAGCTCGTTTTAGACTTACGGGTATACTTGCACGGTCGGACCGTACGCGTACGGTCGGACCGTATAGGTATACTCGTACGGTCCGGATCGTACGCGTACGGTCTGAATACCTGTTCGGTCTGGAACAGTTATATGTATGGGCATACCACTTTCAATGGACACGTTTTCTGATCTCTTACTGTTATTTAGACCCCTGAGCCGATTGCAGAACGGCGAGCAGCGCCTACTGGCCTCATTGAAGGCTGCTGGTGTTTTTCCATTGGGGCTTTTCTAAGTTACCGCTTGTTAGGTGAGTTGTCGGGTACACTTATTCTACATCTCATTATTTTCTATTTTATTGACTGAAGGAGGAATTCAATACTTTAACATTTAAAACTACTAAGAAGGGAACTCGACACTAACACATTTAAGACTTGGAGAGAAACTAAGTTGCACTAAAACATTTATGACAAAGACATTTGCCTCCTTTACTGAGTTGCAACATAGTCATTCAGAAAAATATACGTGATGCTTTGAACACTTTAATGTCACAACATACGTCTTTACTACAGGAACTTCAGAGTATTTCCAGGGAACTCTTGAGGATAAGCATCTGGAAGCTTGGAAAAACATCTGGTCACGCGGTAGGGTTGATATTGCAGGCGAACCGGAAGCAGCTAAAGTGACTTATGCATCATACTATTACATCATCAGTTCTATTCCGATCATCACAGACGACAAAGACTTGTCTTTTGTCGGACTATCCCCCGGTGATTTGGCACATGGTGCATATTTACAGGTATCCGATTTTTTAGAACTATTTATGTCCGTTTTTGGTGTTGTAAAGCTATTAGTTTATATTTCACTGATTAACTTATGGTGCTTAGCTTGAGTGTCTTCCAATGTGTAAAGTTTTAATTCGCGTTGTGTAAGAAACCTAAACAGAATATCTTTTCTTTGATAGATAGGTGGTCTAAATTCTTTGCCCGAAACAATTGTCATAATGTAAACGATTCTAAATCGCATTATGGAATCGTCTTCAAATCGGTTATCAAATCACCAAAACCCAGATTTCCTCTTGGTTTCTATCTTTTTATTGTTTCTTTTCCTTTGATTTGATTGGGAAGTGCTCGTTTTTTCTTCTATAATTTAAATTAACTTTCAATACCAGCCTCCATGCGTTTCCTGTGTTCCAGGATTATCAAGGCCACGTTTTCTGGGACCAGGAGACCTGGATGTATCCTCCAATACAGATGTTACACGCAGACTTCGGTAAAACCTTGATCAAGTCAAGGATACGTACACTGGACTCTGCCAAGGAACTTGCCAAACAAAAGGGTTATAAAGGGGCGATGTTTCCATGGGAAAGCTGCTACTCAGGTATTGTATATATTTGTTGTTTTGCTTCTCATACTTCAAACCCATCAAACCAAAATGGTTTATTTCTTAGATGAAAAGACAAGTTTTGTATGAGTAAGAAAAATCAAAGCCAAAAGTACATGCGAGAGTGAAACATAACAAGATGGACTCATATCAGATAGTCTCTCCTTCTGAATTTCCTTTGTTTCGAGGAATTATCAGTCTAGACGGTGTATATTGACAAAGAATTTTTATGGCCCGACCACGTATGTGGATCGGACATATAGTTTTACCCTTGTCCGTCCGTCCGTACGTCCGTACGTCTGTACGTCCGTACGTCCGTACGTCTGTACGTCCGTACGTCCGTACGTCCGTCCGTAACACTTTGGTTAAGTTCTTGGTTAAGGTCCATTACTCGGATACTAGATGTTGGGGGTCAATGATATTTCACCACCAGATGGGTCTTGGGTAGGGCTACACCACCCACTAGAAATTAGGTCACTGTGACCTATATTTTATGCATGAATGACTTCGGTTAAGTTCTTGGTTAAGGTCCATAACTTGGATACTAGATGTTGGGGGTCAATCATATTTCACTACTAGATGTGTCTTAGGTAAGGTGACACCACCCAATAGAAATTAGGTCACTGTGACCTATATTTTACGCATGAATGACTTTGGTTAAGTTCTTGGTTAAGGTCCATTACTCGGATACTAGATGTTGGGGGTCAATGATATTTCACCACCAGATGGGTCTTGGGTAGGGCTACACCACCCACTAGAAATTAGGTCACTGTGACCTATATTTTATGCATGAACGACTTCGGTTAAGTTCTTGGTTAAGGTCCATAACTTGGATACTAGATGTTGGGAGTCAATGATATTTCACTACTAGATGTGTCTTAGGTAAGGTGACACCACCCAATAGAAATTAGGTCACTGTGACCTATATTTTATGCATGAATGACTTTGGTTAAGTTCTTGGTTAAGGTCCATATCTCAGATACTACATGTTGATGGTCAATGGTATTTCACCACTAGATGTGTCTTGGGTAACATGACACCACCCAATAAAAATTAGGTCACTGTGATCTGTATTTTATGCATGAACGACTTCAGTTAAGTTCTTGGTAAATGTCCATAACTTGGATGCTAGATGTTGGGGGTCAATGATATTTCACCACTAGATGTGTCTTGGGTAAGGTGACACCATCCACTAGAAATGAGGTGACTGTGACCTATAATTTATGCATGAATGACTTTGGTTAAGTTCTTGGTTAAGGTCCATATCTTGAATACTACATTTTAGGGGTCAATAATATTTCACGTATCCCAAGTAATACACATTGAGGGTCAATGATATTTCAAGAACGGGAGGGCCATCCTGTGGCTCATAGACACATTTTCTAGTTTAGAGAGAGTCAACGTATGTAATTAAGGTAAATTTAAGCCGATATTTTGACCACAATGTATCTATTGAAACAGGATTTGAGACATCTCCTTCCAAAGAGACAGCGGACTACGAACAGCACATCACTGGTGATATTGCCCAAGCGTTTTATCTTTACTACACCATGACCAACGATACAAACTTCATGAAGAATGGAAGAGGGAATGAAGTAATAACAAGCATTGCTGATTTCTGGACTTCTAGGGTTACTTTGGATAAACAGTCTGGGCTTTATCATATCAATAGTAAGGATAATGTTGATTTATGTTTTCTTTGAAAAAATGGTCATATTGAAATGAAACAGAAGTAACTTTGTATCAATATTTTTGGTATTTTGGGGGGAAATAAGTTAAAAATACACCCAATAGACCCAAGAAGAGTAAACTAAACATGTCACAATTCTTACTTGATTAAGATTAATATATATATATATGGAAAATTGTGAAAATTAAATCCTTTTGTTGCTTCACCTCAACTAGCAGTTTAACGCACTCTGCTACCTCTTTTTTTAAGAGGTTATGCCTCCAGATGAATACCATTGGCCTGTTAATGACTCTGCTTATACGAACCAAGTGGCAAAAATAAGCTTGATGATTGCCAGTAAAGTTAACCCAGACAAACTAGACGTGTATAAAGATATTGCAAACAACATGTATATACCATTTAATGCCACAAGCCAGTGGCACCCGGAGTATGAGGGGTATACCGACAGTAAGTATATACAAATTTAAGTAATTGTGAATGACAAAAATGAGAAGTCGTATTTGGTAAAATCGCATATGTTTTTTTATATTCCTTAATTGTACAATCGTATATACTAAAATTACCTTTTTAAAAATATGCATTAATATAAAGAATCTAGCGTTCAAGGGTATGATTACTATAGCATAAAAGTATATCCGAGTTGAAACTTACTTGAAGACACGACCAAAGAACTGTTTTGTTGAATGTTCCCTTGCTTTACACCTTTGCATTGTTCTTTTGGATTCAAATATCTATATGCTTCCAAGATTATGCTGTTCGTATTTAAACACAGAAGACTAAAATTGTCATTCTTTTTTTGCTGTAAAAACATAACGTAATTTCAGTTTGTCTTATCACGTAGATGTCATTGTGAAGCAGGCTGATGTGATTCTTCTGGGATACCCTTTAATGATGAACATGACCGAGGATGTTCGTCGTAATGATCTCTTGGTATACGAAAAGGTAATTTAAGCCTAATTAATACCTATATTTATAAAACCTCCTACTAACAACAAAAGTTAACACTAAAGTATGTCTTGCATGCCGGCCCCATTGGAATACCTTGTTATTTCTCAAAAACTCAAAGTTACTCAACCAGAAAATCTATGTCAAGGTCAAATAATGGGGATGCAGCTGTGCTAAGCTACTACTGGGGCATATGCATACCAAGTTTCATCAACCTAGGATCTATAGTTCTTGAAATATGGAGGTGCTCATAAAACCTTAACACAAAAGTTAACACCGCCGGTAAGGTAACACCTATGGGTCGCTCTGCTTCGCAGGCGAGACAAAAATCATACAAAATATGGAATATATCTTGGAAAAAGAATGACTCAAACTACTAAATCAACCCGTATATATTCTGATATCTATTCTCTCACTAAAGGAATCAATTAATTCACCAGTGAAGACTAAATGGTTCAGCTTTCTTGACACCAAAGTTTACTTTTTAAACTTTTTAGTGTTTTGTGTGTTGTCGCGACATGCTGTCTTTAAGTTCTCCTGCTTTTGTGTTTATTTTATCTTAGCTTTGAAGATACGAATTTCTTTTGTCTTTCATGGCACTTGCCTTTCTTTGTGACTTTTGGTTTCTGACGCGAATAATTGGATTTTAAACTAGTTTATTATTTTGAACTGTAAAAATATTTTTGTTATGAACTCAAATTCTGATTCCTTAATTTAAGTTTGTGTTTAATAATCTTGTGTAACTAGTTTCCATTTACTCAAATAATGGAGCAGTTAATTTATAAGTAAGTATACAGGTACTAGAGGATGTTTATAAAGTTTTATTTTTATCAAGGTAACGCCAGGCGGACCAGCTATGACTTGGGGCATGTTTGCCATCGGGTGGTTAGAACTTGGCCAGCTTGACAAGGCGAATTCCTTGTTTGCTAGACAATTTGATAATGTCAGATCACCTTTTTATGTAAGTTTATGTAAGATCAGAGATTTTGATGGAGTAAGCAATATAGGATGTACTAAATGTAGGACAACAAGTACAGAAGGGTGATTACAATAAAGATTTATATTAGAAATAGAACATTCAAATACTTAATATACTAGTATGTCATCATTTTATATTAGAAAGCAATGCAAAAACAAAATAAAGAATACAATATTTCAAAACACATTAAAAGACGGCTTGAAGCCAATGAACCTCATAACTAATTAAAACAACATATAGTTTATTATTTCGAGACAAAACTCATTATAAATGGTCAAATTTTCGACAACGGTACCTTGTATATCAAAAGTAGTTAGAATCTGAAAATTCTTTTTGATGAAAAACTTTATCTGTAGGCATGGTCAGAAAATGCTAATGGCCCCGGTGCCGCGAACTTTATAACAGGCATGGGTGGATATCTCCAATCCGTCATCTTCGGGTATGGAGGACTCCGTGTGTATGACGACAGGATCACCCTCCGGGGCAATCTCCCCCTGTCTGTCACATCGATGAACATTATAGGGATAGACTATCTGGATGGTAGTTTGGATGTGCTGGTTACCAAGTCTGCAACTAGAATAACGCTGACAAAGACTGCAACACGGACACTGGAGGCTTCTGATTCTTCTACTGGGAAATCCCAAGTACTAGTGCTGAATCAACCTCTGACTTTTAGTTTAGCTGTGATTACAATTTTTCCAATGTGAATGTCACTTATTCATTGTTATACATGTATAAATATATGAAATTATTGTGTTATTTATATGTGACTGTATCTTTTATTTTAAATTTCTATTTATGAATCAGTTGATACTGTATTTCAAAGTTTTGTTTTTATAAACGTCGTATCCCCATTGACAAGACAAAGTCTCTTAGTTCCAAGCATTCTTTACGAAAAAAAAGATTAGAGAAGGTTTAGTCCTCTAGTTTATTTTCGGTAATAATATGCAATGGATCAAATTTTGGACTTCCCAAAGGACTTGACTTGATTCATTTTCTCCATCTTAAAAGAGGTAAACGGGTCTTTTTGTCTTGTCGTCTGAAAATCTGGTCACCTTTTATAGGTTAACACGAATTTAAGTCTTCAGTGCTCAAATGGTAGAAACTAGATTTTACAGGATATCTGTCCCAATCTTTAACCTGAAGATGATGTCTGATTAAATTCCACTATTGAGGAGCATAGTATCTCTCCCAAATACTCGACTTAAATTTGGGAATAACCTTGAAAATAAATGTCATCAAACTGGTATCACAGAAAAATTTTTCTGTAGCTATGCTGGTGACTTACTATCATCTCTTAACTTGAACCACGTACTGTATTTTGTCGATTTTCTGGTCCCCAAATAAAGTTCCGGTGAAGGCATCACATTTTTGAAACTCATCATGAAAGTTCTTCTGTTGATTGCGAGTTTGGCGCTGGTGTATGCTCAAGATCAGCCATGTCGTGAGTTTTTGAATTTTTGTTTTGATTGTGTTTTTTTTTGTGTGTGTGTTTTACATTGTCAAATGAAATAGTAATATATTGAATCAGTTAGTAGCAAATGAACGAGATTTAGAGTTGTTATAAACCTTTAGGTTTTCGTTCAGCAAGACAGCCTTTCATCAAAGGTCATGCTTTTGTTTTTAACTTCTGTTGCAATTGAATTTCCTATAAATTTGCATGTACTAAATGAGACTTGCAGCTATATTTTACCTAAGCAATTTTCTGCTAGTTTTTTTGTGTGTTAAACTGCGAAGAGCTTGTACATATGTAATTGTTCATGATTTTACAACTAAGTTTTACAGCTTTATTTAACAATTTGTAGAGTCTCCTAAGCTATGGGAAGGAAGACAACTTGTGGTATGTCAATTTATTTTTATCAAAACAATTAAGAAAATACATAAAAAAAAAATAACGAAGCAAAGAAGTACCAATAGGCCATAGTTGCTTCGGGAGGGAAAGCATAACATACCTGTCACATAAAGTGTGGGTCGTATCAGGTAAAGGACAACACCAATTGAAAGGAATGTATACCAATAGTTTTCAAAATGGCTTCTTGGAAAATAAACAACATGTTTAATAAACAGAACAAATAAGTCATGAGGGAATAAGAATTTAACAACAACGTGCATCTAAACCCATGCGAAAAATCCGGAGAAAAAAACAATGAATTAAAAACTAAAACTACAATGTAGTACGTAAAATATATCTTGCAGGAAAAACATCGCATTTTACATCTCCTTTTAGAAAAACTACAAAATAAAAGCTTGTGTTTCAGTTGCATTTTTAGATAATGACTTGCAATTAGCGTAACGGGTGTGTTGCTTCAAGCGGAATTTCTTACCATTTTCGGAGCATCTGATGTTTTTGTTACGTTTCTGTGTTGTGCGTTTTTGTTTGGCTCTCACCGCTGTCTCTAGATTCTGGTCTTTTGGAACTTCGAGATTCGAATTTTTATTTTTATTTTTAAGTATGACAGAAAAGAACAGTATGAACGACGTGCCAAAGTAAGCTACGATGAAGTCAACATGAGAGTGAGGGAAATAGAGGAAGTAGAAATTGGGACCGATAGAGACTACTATGATGTACTATATCTACATAACATTGTAAGTATGATATCCAAGTATTGACATGAATAATTGTATAAGCATGCTTCCATGAGGAGGGCTTTTGAAAAGGAGGTATCAGCCTATAGCATGTATAGTGCATTAAGGACAAAAAAGGCAGGTTTTTAGGCCAATTTTCCTCAAAAGTCCGAGCTTACTATATATAACGTTAACCAATTCAATCATACCTGATTTGGGACACAAATGTAGCAAGTTCGGTATAAGGTATACATTTCCTTGACAATTTGAGTCAATGTGTATCAGTTTGTGTTTTAAACATCTTTCTGTTTCTTCCTACTCTGAAATATCATGCAGTGTTTATCAGACAAACCAGATAAATCAGATAAAGCTATTCAAATTGCATATATGATTATAATACAATTTCTTCCAGGGAAAAGAATACAGATTCAATCTTAAAACAAGAGTATGCAACGCCACATCTTTGACCAGGCCCTTCAGACCATTTGGCATTCCACCAGACGCAGAATTCAGAGGAAGTGCCACCGTCGGCTTGTCTGGAGCGCCGGGAGAATCTATTAAAGTCGAAAACTTCGAGGGAACAGACCGAGAGGGAAATCGATATTTTGGAGTAGTTACATCCCCTGATTGTTACCCCGTACGGGCAAATTTCCAAACCAGAATGGACGGAATTATAGTTTTTCAGTAAGTTTTGTTGCGTCATGGCATCTCTGACAGGTACCATCTTGAGTGTTATTCTGGTCTGGTTGTCACTACGTGTCACTGACAAGAACATGACGAATATATTCTGAAACTTGCACAGACAATCACACAAAAAATTATATTTGAAAATAGTATGCATGTTGTAGATTTAAAGTTTGCATTTTTATTCATTATCAAACGTACCTTGTTAAACCTACTCAACCAGTTTTATTTCCGTTAAGCACTAAGGATTCAATATAAAATAAAGATAAAATGTCCAAAAAATATAGTTCAATGGTTACACTGAAAATAAAATGTGTTTTTTTTCAGGTTTTATGACATCAATATTGGAGTAACGGATCCTAATGTGTTCGTGCCACCCAGGGAATGTGTTACATTGTAATAAATGTTTAAAAATATTTCTTTGGTTTTGATATTAGCTAAACTAAATAAGCAATTGATATCATTTTCTTTTGCTTTTAAATAATATCACAAGCATGATGATTTAAATACATTTTGAACAATCTCTTTTCAACCAATCAGATGCGCATTTGTTAAAAAAACCAAAAAAAAAAAAAATTAAAAAAAAAAATTATAGCAATGAAAAAAAACATAAATCTCATGGAAAATGTTTAACTTTATTAAAATTATTCTGATAAAAGTCTAAAATGTCTGAATTTTAAATTGATTTTATCAAAAACACATAGGTAAATTGCAGCAACTCGACAAACGATACAAATCTGCAACTTTTATAGAACCTGACGTATTAAGTGATTGTTTCATCTTATAACTATATGAATGAAATTAATTAATGTAAAATACTGATCAAAATGTTTCGTAATTTAAATCTTACACTTTCACATGTTATTGTTCCTCCGCTATAACTTGAAAGGAAAAAAAGGCCTATTTTAAAATTGTAAAAACTGCCAAGAATGAAATATTGTTTTAAACGCTGTAAAAAATGTTAACGATGCAAATTTTCATGGAACATAACTGACCGTTCTTCTATGTCAACCTTGAAGAAAACATCACTAATAACACACGAACGGTACTCTCAAGAAGAATAGTCCAACAGCCGAAACTATTCCAGTCAAATAAATCAAAGCAATTATGCCTCTCGTCATGAAACAGCATTCAGAAAACCTTTACTATTCAGCATCTAATGGTAGAAGTCTAACGGGATATTTTATCCGCCGAATTGGTGTAGGTTTTCCGTAGTTTGTTTCCCACAATGGTGGTTTTTGTTTAAGCTGTAGCTTTCGTCTTCTCTTCATTTCAGTTTTAAGAATTTCTTCCCTCCTTTCGGCCCTTAAACGAGACGTTCCTATATTTAATAGCGTGGAGTTTTCCAATGTCAGTCTAACAACATCAGCAAGTTCTTTCTTCTTTTTCTTCCATGGAATCCATTCGGTGTCCTCTGGTTCTAACCTAAATCCTATAGTGTGATAGGAGGTGGGTGCCATGCAGGGAAAATGCGGGCACTGTCTGTCGTTCAGTATACCATAGACACAAGACATACTGTGTCGCGTCTTTTCTCTGGACTCTGGTGTCACCGAACGTCTTCCATACATAGAACTAGAAGTCACCCTCGGGAGCGACGCTCCTCCTCTAGTGTTTTCAAATTCTAAATTTTCCAGCTGTTTCTTGACCAGTTTTATAGAATTATCAAGTCGGTCTTTCTGAATGTTGCACTTCTTGTCTATAGAATGGAGGTTAAATCCTAGTTGATTATCACAAACTCTCCGGATCTTTTTAAACTTCAGCTCCGGGCTGATATTCAATATCCTTGCTTTGTTTTTCATCATTGGCTATTTCGCTTTCAACTTTTACAATAATTACACAACTTTAACATATTGGTACTATTTTGGTCCAGACAATTCAATTGTTGAACTGAAACCAAGCATGCTGCATCCAAGCAAATATGCATAAAGTTTAAAGGTAGCTAATCAACCTGGATCAATGGTTTCATTTTTGTTGGTTGCTTACCAAGAGGTCTATCAATGGTCGATAGCTAGGAACAATATATAGGCAAACATTCAACAGTTTATACAGTGTATATAAACGATAAATGCCATGTGGACAAATTTATATCACTGAATACTATAGAAATGGAAATCGACTAGGCTTTATTTTATTAATCTATCACTTCAAGGGGATTTGTAAAGCTAATAAATTAAAAATGAAAATAGAATTCTGAAAAAATAAACATTTGAATAGTAATAGTTTAAAGTCTATATGTTTTGTTGGATATATAATCTTTGTTTCCATTTTATATTTGAATTTGCATGTTACATCAGAATTCTTTTGCCTTTGTATCAAAACCATCCTTAGTGCTATAAAGAGTTTGGTTATAGAAATTCCTAACATTAAAATAGAAATCAATAGGGTTTTTGTAATACAATTATTTAATATTGATTATGTAAAAGACGGGAAACAAAAGAGGTGTATTCAACTTCAAAGTTAGGCGTTCACTATTAAAATGTAAACATTGACTTTATATTATGTACTTGTTTGGAATTTCATTTCGGTCTTAAATTATGGAAGGGTTCAACAATTGTAAAAAGGGAAAATTACATGCAAATATTATGCTTTATTCCTTGTCAGCAAGTTATAAATTAATTCATACCATTCAGTAAAATGAAAGTTTTAAAAGAATAAGTGAATGAAAGTCTCTTTTTTAATTTGTTCAACTCAACTTGCAAGAAGGAAAATTACAAAATTATATTACATATTGGAGTACCACTTGGTACCTTCTTGACAAAATTATCACATCTATTACAAGTAGAAAACTCACTTTTAATAAAGTCAATGTCTAGACTACTCTGAGGAGAGCTCAACATTTTTTTAATTATTCAAGTTCCCACATGCTCTTGTTTCTTAATAAGAGGCTGTTAAATTGGTCTACAGATTTGAGTACAGTAACTAATTATATACTATGTAAACATGGGTATATCTTTGTAGCTCTAAGCTGCTTTGAAATGCTGTGTCATTCAAGTTTTATTATAGCCCGACCACGTATGTGGATCGGCCATATAGTTTTACCCTTGTCCGTCCGTCCGTCCGTAACACTTTGGTTAAGGTCCATTACTCGGATACTAGATGTTGGGTGTCAATGATATTTCACCACCAGACGGGTCTTGGGTAGGGCTACGCCACTCACTAGAAATTAGGTCACTGTGACCTATGTTTTATGCATGAACGACTTCGGTTAAGTTCTTGGTTAAGGTCCATAACTTGGATCCTAGATGTTGGGGGTCAATGATATTTCACTACTAGATGTGTCTTCGGTAAGGTGACACCACCCACTAGAAATAAGGTCACTGTGACTTATATTTTACGCATGAATGACTTTGGTTAAGTTCTTGGTTAAGGTCCATATCTCAGATACTACATGTTGATGGTATTTCACCACTAGATGTGTCTTGGGTAACATGACACCACCCAATAAAAATTAGGTCACTGTGATCTATATTTTATGCATGAAAAACTTCGGTTAAGTTCTTGGTTAAGGTCCATAACTTGGATACTAGATGTTGGGGGTCAATGATATTTCACCACTAGATGTGTCTTGGGTAAGGTGACACCATCAACTAGAAATGAGGTCACTGTGACCTATATTTTACACATGAATGACTTTGGTTAAGTTCTTGGTTAAGGTCCATATCTTGAATACTACATGTTAGGGGTCAATAATATCTCACTACTTGATGAGTCTTGGTAACATGGCACTGCCCACCAGAAAAAAAGGTCACAGCAACCTATATTTTACACATGAACACTTTTGATCAGGTCCATATCCCAGGTAATACACATTGAGGGTCAATGATATTTCAAGAACGGGAGGGCTCATAGACACATTTTCTACTTTTTTTCTTGTTTTCAAGGTCTGAATTGCAACAACATAATTCTGAATTCATAAGGTTTTCATTTTAAGTTGAACAAGCTCTAATCAATGTCCAATATTAATAGAACTGTTTGTTTCATGCCGGTCTGTAATCTTCAACTTAAAGTATTGATTATAGATGATAAAACATTCTTAATTGAACTTTTACAGCAGTAAGATCTGCTAATTGAAATTAAGATTATTGGACATTGAATAATACATGAAACAGGAATCAATATAATCATCTAAGAATGGATTATTTTCCTGACTTAGGAAGGGAATTGAAAGAGAAGGCAGAATTGAGGATGTAAATGTAATGGATTCTTTTTTATCTTTTCAATGATTAAAAGGTCTTTGTAATCAATAGCCAGAGACTATGGGGCTATGAGATAACTGATGTTAGAACCAAATATTAATCCATACTGTCCTATACAATAGCTCTTACATAGTGCTAGGTTATCATTTCTTAATTCTAGACTCAAAAATTTTCTTAGGTGATTTTTTTCCTACTGTAAGTCCAATTTTTTGTAGTACAATGTAGTATATAAAGTAAACTAAGTTAAAAAATTATAATTTATGCAAGAAAGTCCAATTTTTGTAGTAGTATATAAACTAAGTAACAAAAATTGTAATTTATGCAAGAGAGCAATAAAAGATAGAGATGAAATTCCTATATAAAACATAGTGACCAGATACCATCATTTAGTTATGGCATAATTTGATGCCAAAAGGAAAGAGAGAACAACCCTCACAAAACAACACCAGTAGAAAGATTGAAGAAAAGTAAATCAAGGATGTTTCCTGCTACATTTAATATGAAATCTCCAAAATAAGAAATATGCAGACAAGTTTTTATTTGGTGGAACAGACAAAGTTGTCAGCGGAACCTACCAGCCTTGGGAAAGTAACAGACATATGTGATTGTGATTACATAAAAGAATATAACTAGGAAGCGCTGGATAGTCATTTCTCTGTGTGAGTGTGAGTTGTGGACACCTGCAAAAAAAACCTTAAAAAAAAAACTTACTTTATTTCTTTACCATAAGAAAGAAAGGATGGATCTGAATGAAAATTGAAGGTTTTACCACAACTTCCCAATTAATGCTCTGTGTGGAGAGATTTTCTTCCATTAACAGAGGTAGATTATGAACAAGAATATGTGCAAAGAGCTTACATGTTCTTTTTTCTACAATCACTGAATAATGAAGTTGATGCCAAGGGTATGATTATGATGATATTTGCATATTCATATCCTGATGTATGTGTGTGTAAAGTTTCACGATGATTCCATACTTCGTTCATAAAAAAGTTACTTCAAACTTATAAGTAAATCGAAGATTCCTTTTCTGTGGCCTATTAACCATAAAGTTGATGAGACATGTACAATTTAGTTGTGATTTTTGTTTGTTCATATCCTGATGTATATATGTGTATAAAGTTTCATGATTGTACCACACTTCCTTCATAGTAAAGCAACTTAAACCTGAAGGTAAACCCGATTTGAGAGACAGACAAAACAAACTGGACCTACACACTACATAACCCTCTACTTTTGTAGACAGGCATAAAACCGGGAAAATGTACCCATGCCAAAAACTAAATGGAACTTGCACATATGCCATTATGATAAAGTGAAAGTTTGAAAGTCTAATGAATGGTTTAGGAGATTTTGCATGAAAGATATGAATACCCAGAGGTGCACTTCACTATAAATACCACAAATTTTAAATCAGGAGTTCAATGAAAGTCTAAAATTAAATATCAATTTTAAAACATATTTTTTATTTTGTATAGTTAAAAATAAATATCACAGTTGTTTTTATTCAGATCCTATTGCATTTGTACATGCACCTAATTTTTGTATAATTCTAAAAATACTACTGCTCAAATGCTACATGCATCTAAACAATATTATACTGTAAAAACCCACACATTCATAGATCCTTGGTCATTCTTTAGGTCGTTGTCAAATGAACTAAAAATTCCTGAGGTTTAGAATAAAATGTTATGAAATATACTAGTTCTAAGAATCAAAACCCTTATGGTAAAACATAATGGTTCAATAATTCAGAAACAGTTTCTGAATACTCCCATTAATAAAGTTGGCAATTTCCTACATGTCTGTTCAATATCTATGCATTTACCAAGTCTTAAGCGGTTGCCAGACAAACAAATACAAATGAAATTTTACATATGACCCCTTAACGTTATTGAGTTTTAAGATTCACAAAAATTTCGGAACAGACCAATGATCTAAGTAAAAACTTGAAGGCCATGACATCTTGATGTGGGGCCCATTGCCCATTTTTTAAGGGTAAAGTTTACCCATAAACATTCATGCAGCACTGAACTACTCTTATCTTACATACAAGTATTCCAATTCGATGCATAATTTAAAAAAAAAATTAAAAGCACATCTTCACAGATTCATCAAAATGTACATGTTCTTTAGGACCAGAGATATATGCCTCCTTTTCTTCAGAATGAACATTAGATATAATTTCATCCACTAAAGGTTTATTTGAGGACAGAAACTTTTGGAGGTCTTCTTCATTGGACTGAGCTATTTGTTTGCGTAAGAATTCCACTTCTTTGACCATTAATTGTCTATCTTTCATTAACCTGCTTTGACTGGCTATCAATTCCAAAATCTGAAGAAAAAAAAATCATAAAATGTGTTAGAAAAAATCATGAGGAGTCTTTGATTATATTGAAATTGTATATAATTTTTAGCAG
Organism: Arcuatula senhousia; assembly: GCA_963971305.1. Classification (NCBI taxonomy): domain Eukaryota; kingdom Metazoa; phylum Mollusca; class Bivalvia; order Mytilida; family Mytilidae; genus Arcuatula; species Arcuatula senhousia. The sequence continues at coordinate 58,246,713 of OZ020304.1, forward strand.
TGCTTCATATTTTTGAAGCCCTGGATGCATAAGTTTTTGTTCTGTTTGTTAAGAATCTGATGTTCTTCCATGAATTTGTTGAAGTATTTCAGGTACACATAATGTTTAAATTTTAAGACAATTAATTGAAAATAAGGGCCTGTCATTTAAATATATCCCTGGTCTGCCATCCGACAGCAGACCAAAAATATATAAGTAAAAGAATGAGAGAAAAAGAAATGTTCAATTAAAAGATTTTTTCCCTCAGACATTTCAGCAAATTAAGGGATGAGTGTCCAAAATCTGTGCCTGTTCAATAATTACTTTGACCTTGAACAAAGGTTGAACTATTACTAGACTGGATTGTCTATAGACAAAAAAGGTACACGAGACATAATCTTGTAATGAGATTAAAATGTTGACACAACTGATTTTATTATCGTTGACTTTTCACATGTGTCAATATTTGCTCAATGTTTCTATCTTAAAACACATTTATCAGGCTGATAAATTCAAATATCCTTGTTCTTTATTATGCTTAAACATATATGCTCTATAGGAATGCATGAATACTGAATTTATTTTTTACTTTCATTTATAATGAGTTCCTTTTTTCATAGACAAATACGATGTACCTGTTTCCTTGATTGTGATATTTTATAAAAAGCACTTATGAATTTTTTATTGTAAGCAATGACTTGGAAAATAATGGTTTTTTTTTAACTCATACAAACATAAGCACTGTATAAAGCATCCTTTAAATAATAATGATATGTACAAACTGATCGCCCTATATGGCCCTTGTGCTTTGAAAAGGGCCTTTAAACACTAACTCACACACACACACATAAGACCAATCTATGTGAAATTGCTATTTTTACATTGAAATGAACTGCACCATCAAAATTAACAATTCTAATGAAAATTTTTTTAAAACTTTTATAAAATAATTAATTGTGTACAGCATTGACAGAAATTATTAGGATTTTTTAAAACAGACATAATGGTAAGAATAGAATGTTTTAATTTTAAAATCTATTTGCATGTATTAAAAGTAAGAGGGTTTAATCAATACATGTATTATTTAAAAATCAAAATGACAAAATAGCTTAAATAAATAAGACAATTAAATTTACATTTTCTAAACCAATTTCAAGCTGTGAATAAAACTTTATAAAAAAAGATCTTTTGCCCATTTTTTAACATAAAGATGATTCTTAACACTAGCCATCCTACAGATGCTCACTCCCGCACCCAGTTTTATCCAGGCTTTCTCTAAAAATATTACCTGTTGTGACTGACTCTGTCCATGGTCATCTAACGTTTTCAGTCTCTTTGTCATCTTTTTATGTACTCGATCATGTTGCTCGCTCTGTTCTTCCAAAGTTGTCATATGACTGACAGCTCTCTCTAACCTCATTCTTAATTCATCATTTTGTTTTTGTAGGTTACCACATTCACTCCTGTAATAAGCATTAAAAGATCAGCAAAACTCTAGGAATACTGTGAGAGCTCACAAAAGGATACCCCTGCTTCATATTAAAAAGTAAGTTCAATTATCTCCCCTGAATGATAATCAAAAGCAATGAAATTTCTTTCTTTGTGCACATCTCAATATGCACTTATTTCTCGTAAAGTTTTGTCAAAATCCATCAAGCTTTTATGGAGATGTTTGTTAAGACAGACAAACAAACAGACAGGGTGATTCTTATAAACCCAAAACTTTGTTTAGGTGGTATAAAAATATATACAGACAGGAATTAACATAATCAATTTGTCATTGATCCATGCAACTGTCTTGATCTGCAACATGCATTCTTAATAATTCTAATTTGTGACAATATAATCTATGTTTTAAGCAACCTCATCTTGAAGACAATACAATAATAACCTAGATTATGGAATAGAAAATGACATTTATAAATAAATATGCTAAAATGACAACGATATTTCATTAGACCTAATAAAAAAAATTTTGTTGTGATTTTTGAATGTTTGGGTTTAACTTTTATTTTAACAAAAAGTTCCAAAGTTTCATAAAATCACAAGGTTTTATGTAATTAACTTTTAAATTCACATTTTAAACTTGCTTGAATAATAGAAGACTTAATAAAATCATCCAAGGGGAGATAATTTAAATCAAAATGTCCAATAACCAGACAAATTTTTGAAATATCAATGGACACAAGAGCAGATCCAGGATTTTAGTTAAGGGGAGGCCTTATATTGATATTTGCCAAGTGAAGTGAGGCACAAAATTTTGGGGGTGTCTTTTTGAGGTATTAAATGGATTTTGTGCAAAAGAAACCCATAATTTTGTCATTTATAGGTGAGCCAAATGCCCTGTATGCCTTTTCTTGGATCCTCGCCTGGGACATACAGCCATAAAATCAATGCCTCAACCTTAAAACTTTACATGAAATTACCTATTTTTCTTGACAATTCTCTCTATCTGACATGCCTGTCTTTTACATTCATCCCTCAATTTACCAATTAGTCTATTCTGTTTCTTTAACATAACATCCATATCATGGGTTGTTCTGGCTATAAGTAGAAAATGGAGATGTTGAGGACTTAAACTAGAAAACATATAAAACTTCTTTAAAAAAATCAATTATGGTTCCATTAAAATTTCTAACCAAAATTTAAGATGAGGAAAAACAATATACCAAAACAATAACTGCAATTAGTTTTCTATATCAGATTGCATTAGATATAACATAAATATCAACTTAAAAAAATCAAACTATATAACTTCACCTGTCTCAGGGGTTTATTGGATTACGTAGATGAAGAAAATTTTGGACAGCTTTAGATAATTTGTTGAAAAATTGTCTTTTCATAAAAATACTCTGATGTTCATGTCTTGAAGCTTTAATACCTCATTGGGTTAAGAAACAGTGAAATTACCATCGAGATGGCATGAAAATAATCTTTTATTACTGTGGTTTCATTATTCTTTGTGGGGTATCAATTTTCATGGTTTTCATGTGTGCTGCCAACCCATGAAATTTGGTGCCTTAGGAAAAAAAAATTGACATTTACTGTAGACTTCCACACGCTGGATTTAAGAATTAACAAACTGACACTTTAATCTAAGAAAATAAAGGAATCCACAGTATGAATGTTTACCATTTTTCTCTTCCACATCCTCTATAAAACTACCAAGTTGTTCTTCTCTCTGTTTGGCACGTACTGACATGGCTTTTAAGTCCTCATTCCTCCCTCTCTCAACACTATCTCTGGCCAACTTGGCTAAATGTAACTGAAAAGATCAGTTATTTATAAGAAGTATGTAAAATACTGTGGTTTCATTATTATTAATGGGGTATCAATTTTTGTGGTTTTTGCGGGTGGCATTGCCCACAAAAAGGAAATTTAACATTGATTTATATTATACAGACTTTAGAACCATGAGTTTAAGGAGGCTGGGGGGCCTAAAAATTTGACATAGGATCTTTTTCAATCTTTTATAGTAAATTGACATTAGTATGAGCATTGAAAATATACAATAAAAACAATAGGTCATGGTGCTTATTTTTTACAAATAATTTGGTTTCAATCTTTAAGAAATTTGTATAGATTGTATAGGAAAAATTCTCAAAATGCATATATTTTTAAAACCTGACATAGAAATTTCTTCAAATTTGTGCAAATTTACACAAATTTGGGAAATAGTTTTGATTTCTGTATTAAAAACATGGGGTCACGGTACTCCTTTATAGGATTGAACACCTATTTTCGGTCGTTCATGCATGTATGAACGGATCTTGGAGCTCACAAACTGAATGAATGGCCGAAGGCCGTTCATGATACAGTTTGTGAGTGAAGAGATCTGTTCATACATGCATGAACGACCGAAAATAGGTGTTCAATCCTTATAATTCTTCAAATTTATACCTTTTTTTTTAAAAGAAAAATAAATAAATTCGGAAACAATTCGTTATCTAGAACGACGTCATCGCCACCATATTTGTTTACATTGGAAACGAGGCAGAGGCGTTCATGAAAGTATGAACGGATCTGGCAATGACGTTTCGACAGATCAGAAATGAGTATACGCATGAACGCATGTCTGATAAGAATTATTTTTGAGATATTAAAGGAAAACTAAATTTTCTAATACATTTCTTTGCAAAAATTAGTCACACATTTTCCTGCAAATTATCTCCCCTGTAATAAGATTTTTAAAGCATGTAATTTTTTTATTAATAGCATTTAATGAAGAAATAAATTTCACATTATCTATGCTGTAACAAGTCTTTAAAACTGAAATATAGGCTAAAAGTTTGCAAGATGACCCAAAAAGATGCTCCATTTTAGAACCCCCAGCCTCCTTAAGAATTCATGAACTGACCCTTTTTCATCAAACCACAAAAATTGGTACTCAGGAAAATAAATGAATCCACAGTAAGAGAAAACTACATAATGCCTACTAAAACACTCATTTAACTTTGCACATCAAGAAGATACTTAATTTATCCAATGCCTTCCTTGCTCCATTTACTTGGAAAGAATTTTATATTTTTAGTGTGGAAAAAACTTATCTTAAAATTGAACTGTCACAGTATAAAGTGTAAAAAAACACAACAAAATAATTGCTGGTATATTCAGGCATCTCTCTCCTACCTCTCTTTCCAAGGCCTGAGTATTGGTTGTCAGATGTATACATTCCTCTTTACTATTGACTAGATCCCTCTCTGCTTGTTTCAGTCTTCTCCTTAAATCTTCAATTTCCATGGAAAGTCTACTTTTCTCCTGTACAGTTTTGTAATGCAATAAATTATGAAAATCAAAATTTAGGCTATTTGTGTGTATGACAAACTAAGTAGTATTTCTATGCTTTAAAATTAATTCTAAATCTGTGCATACAATTTTAACTGCAAAACTACATGATTTGCATTGGTTGTCAAGACTAAAACTTTTCTTTATATTTTCTTCAATTTAGGTCAATGTTGCCAGGTGCAAACAAATAATAATAGTTTCCCTCAATACTATTCAAAAGAAAATCTGTTAATGTAAAAAATGACCGGATTTCGTTTAACAGGAAGTAGGTGAGTGACATAAAATCCAATCCCACATTATGGGACCCCACCCTGAGGCTGTATACCAAATATCAAATGGTGGTGATTAGTAGTTGCTGAGAAAACTGTTTCTTCCCCAACGCCCACCACCAGACACTCACCATTTTATAACCCTTTCAAAAGATACGTAAAAGATTACCTATTATTTACCTGTTTTGTTTCATTGGCGAATGCTTCAAAATCTTTCTTGACTTTATTGAGTTCCTGAACAGCATGACTTTTCTGTAAACTGGCAGAGGTAGATTCTTGTCTAAATGTGTCATGAGCCTGTATAGAGTAAACAAAAAGAAAATTAAGGGTTTTGTTTAATTTAAGTTTTCTTATATCAAGCCAAATAAAACTCTTAAGATTTTAATTTATCTAAACAAAGAACATGCACATCTCAAAATACTCAAAAGAAGATAGGAGGTGAGATAAAGCAATGAGAACAAATGAATCTACATGATGAAAAAATGTATACCTAGTTTAAGAACAGTCAAAACTTGCCTAAACTGTTGATGGAAACTTAACATTTGACCCTTTTTATCTACCTGCCCTGTATTTTCTTAATCAAGGACTAACAAAAAAACTTACGATAGATGTTTCTTTATCAAATCTCTTCAGTTGAAGTTTAGTTTCATCCAGTTCCCCTATCAATGCCACTTTGTCTCTAGATAGTTTGTCTAGCTGTGAAGAGTAGGCAGCATTCTGTTCTATACATTCTCGAAGCTATAAAAAGATAATCATAGAGATGGCTTATAAGTCAGTTTTAACTTAGCTTTTAACACCCACAACTAATGATAAAAGGTGGCAAAGGCCGATTTCAGACTAGCATGCCAGGTTACGAAAGTTTGCCAGTGTAGGCCCCATTAGCTATGTCAAAACTTCCACAATTATATATGTTGATAGACTTCAATCATTACAATCACAAATATTAAGATATACTAAAACATTCCTATCACTTAATACATTGCTACTACTTAAAAACTTGTATGGTAGAAAAATGCACTGGGGAGATATGCTTGTAATTACCATATGTCGATGTAAAGATAAGCACATTGACCAAGGTTTGCCATTAAGAAGTACCTTTGCATTAAGTTCATCAACCAGTAATTTATTTTCCCTGCGAACAGATTCTCTTTCTTCATGAAGTTTGGCCTGTGTATCTAGAATACTTCTATCAAATCTCTCCTTCATATTGTTTAATTCTTCTGCCAGCTGTTCTTTCTGGACTAGGGTCTATAATATAAAAAAAATAAATGAAGATCTTTAAGTAATTGTGGAATCAATGATATTGCTGTTTACTAAACCTAAATTTGCATATAAGTAACTCTATGCATAATTTTTGCTCATTTAGAAATCCTTAAACAAACAAGGGGCGCGTTCGACATTCCCTCCCTAGGCAGCCTGGGTAGATTATTTTTCCTGGGTTGAAATATAAAACAGAACACAGATGACCTCTGTTTTGTATGGGTCAATGATCTTTTCAACAAACAATTTTACATTCCTAGGTTACATATTATATTAATACGTCATTACCCAGGTTGTTCTCGTTCTGCCCCAACTTCCCCAAGTGAGCAACATTTTTCCTACCTGGGGCTCCCTGGGTTTGAATATCGAACGCAAGCAGAGATCCAGCTAAAGGGAGATTAACATTATCAATTATCCTAAAATGTTGTTACAAACATATGGGAATTCTCATCAATGTCTCTAGGTTTTTGTCTTTCTTTGCTTTTTTTTTCACTATGAGATTAAAATGCCCTTAATCTAGTACTTTTGTTTCTTTAATAAAACAAGTTTTGAAATGAACAATGGCATGGCTTTGATCGTTTGGACATATGAAAATTGAATTAAGGAAATAAAACACCTTCTAAACAAATTTCAAGATTTCAACATGTGAAAATCCAAAGAAGTTTTCTATTATCAAAGTATATGTTTAGGCTAAATAAATCAAACGTAATATCAAGCTTACCTGAGTTTGTTCTAACTGAGCCTGTTCTACTAATTCTATTCCCTTCTTCATTTGTTGATAAGCCTCTTCCTCTCTGTGACTCATTTCTATAACTCGGTTTTTCAGGCTGGTTACTTGGTCCATTAACTCATCTCTCTCCCTAAATCAATAGAGATTAGATGCTTATACTTTTTATTCTTTTCTTCAGCTAAAAGGCTTTTTTGTGATCAAATATCTGATATGGATACCAAAAAGTCCCTTAATTTAACATTTTTAGTTTTTTGTGTAACATTAATGTGTAACTAAGTCAATATTCTATCTGAAACGATCATGTGAAACCCATGAGATAACTGATTCAGAGAGAGATTTTTTTCTTAAATATTTTCCACACTACAGTAGTACTGAACTGTTAAGATGGTTAATGTTGTATATATGGAAGGACATATGACTGATTGCATAAGGAAGGAATCCATCATCTCTCATGGACTCTTAGCTAGGATTGATGAGCCACAATGAAGCAATATTTACCTAGTAAGATGGTTGATGGTATGTATATGGAATGACGTATGACCATCAGCATAGGGCAGGAAGCCATTATCTCTGGTTAGTATGGACTCATGGACTCTCTGATGAGCCACAATGGAGCAGTACTTACCTAATAAGATGGTTGATGGTATGTACATGGAATGACGTATGACCATCAGCATAGGGCAGGAAGCCATTATCTCTGGTAGGTATTGACTCATGGACTCTCTAGATGAGCCACAATGGAGCTGTACTTACCTTGTAAGATGGTTGATGGTATGTACATGGAATGACGTATGACCATCAGAATAGGGTAGGAAGCCATTATCTCTGATAGGTATTGACTCATGGACTCTCTAGATGAGCCACAATGGAGCTGTACTTACCTTGTAAGATGGTTGATGGTATGTACATGGAATGACGTATGACCATCAGAATAGGGTAGGAAGCCATTATCTCTGGTAGGTATTGACTCATGGACTCTCTAGATGAGCCACAATGGAGCTGTACTTACCTTGTAAGATGGTTGATGGTATGTACATGGAATGACGTATGACCATCAGCATAGGGCAGGAAGCCGTTATCTCTGGTAGGTATTGACTCATGGACTCTCTGATAAGCCACAATGAAGCCCTACTTACCTTGTAAGATGGTTGATGGTATGTACATGGAATGATGTATGACCATCAGCATAGGGCAGGAAGCCGTTATCTCTGGTAGGTATTGACTCATGGACTCTCTGACGAGCCAGAATGGGGCAGTAATTACCTAGTAAGATGGTTGATGGTATGTACATGGAATGACGTATGACCATCAGCATAGGGTAGGAAACCATTATCTCTGGTAGGTATTGACTCATGGACTCTCTGATAAGCCACAATGAAGCCCTACTTACCTAGTAAGATGGTTGATGGTATGTACATGGAATGATGTATGACCATCAGCATAGGGTAGGAAGCCATTATCTCTGGTAGTTATTGACTCATGGACTCTCTAGATGAGCCACAATGGAGCTGTACTTACCTTGTAAGATGGTTGATGGTATGTACATGGAATGACGTATGACCATCAGCATAGGGCAGGAAGCCGTTATCTCTGGTAGTTATTGACTCATGGACTCTCTAGATGAGCCACAATGGAGCTGTACTTACCTTGTAAGATGGTTGATGGTATGTACATGGTATGATGTATGACCATCAGCATAGGGTAGGAAGCCGTTATCTCTGGTAGGTATTGACTCATGGACTCTCTGATGAGCCACAATGGAGCTGTACTTACCTTGTAAGATGGTTGATGGTATGTACATGGAATGATGTATGACCATCAGCATAGGGTAGAAAGCCACTATCTCTGGTAGTTATTGACTCATGGACTCTCTGATGAGCCACAATGGAGCTGTACTTACCTTGTAAGATGGTTGATGGTATGTACATGGTATGATGTATGACCATCAGCATAGGGTAGGAAGCCGTTATCTCTGGTAGGTATTGACTCATGGACTCTCTGATGAGCCACAATGGAGCTGTACTTACCTTGTAAGATGGTTGATGGTATGTACATGGAATGACGTATGACCATCAGCATAGGGCAGGAAGCCGTTATCTCTGGTAGTTATTGACTCATGGACTCTCTAGATGAGCCACAATGGAGCTGTACTTACCTTGTAAGATGGTTGATGGTATGTACATGGTATGACGTATGACCATCAGCATAGGGCAGGAAGCCGTTATCTCTGGTAGGTATTGACTCATGGACTCTCTGATGAGCCACAATGGAGCTGTACTTACCTTGTAAGATGGTTGATGGTATGTACATGGAATGATGTATGACCATCAGCATAGGGTAGAAAGCCACTATCTCTGGTAGTTATTGACTCATGGACTCTCTAGATGAGCCACAATGGAGCTGTACTTACCTTGTAAGATGGTTGATGGTATGTACATGGAATGACGTATGACCATCAGCATAGGGTAGGAAACCATTATCTCTGGTAGGTATTGACTCATGGACTCTCTAGATGAGCCACAATGAAGCCCTACTTACCTAGTAAGATGGTTGATGGTATGTACATGGAATGATGTATGACCATCAGCATAGGGCAGGAAGCCGTTATCTCTGGTTGGTATTGACTCATGGACTCTCTAGATGAGCCACAATGGAGCTGTACTTACCTTGTAAGATGGTTGATGGTATGTACATGGAATGACGTATGACCATCAGCATAGGGTAGGAAACCATTATCTCTGGTAGGTATGGACTCATGGACTCTCTGATGAGCCAAAATGGGGCTGTACTTACCTTGTAAGATGGTTGATGGTATGTACATGGAATGATGTATGACCATCAGCATAGGGTAGAAAGCCACTATCTCTGGTAGTTATTGACTCATGGACTCTCTGATGAGCCACAATGAAGCTGTACTTACCTAGTAAGATGGTTGATGGTATGTACATGGAATGACGTATGACCATCAGCATAGGGCAGGAAGCCATTATCTCTGGTTGGTATTGACTCATGGACTCTCGGACAAGCCACAATGGAGCTGTACATACCTTGTAAGATGGTTGATGGTATGTACATGGAATGACGTATGACCATCAGCATAGGGTAGAAAACCATTATCTCTGGTAGGTATTGACTCATGGACTCTCAGACAAGCCACAATGGAGCTGTACATACCTTGTAAGATGGTTGATGGTATGTATATGGAATGACGTATGACCATCAGCATAGGGTAGGAAACCATTATCTCTGGTAGGTATGGACTCATGGACTCTCTGATGAGCCACAATGGGGCATTAATTACCTAGTAAGGTGGTTGATGGTGTGTACATGGAATGACGTATGACCATCAGCATAGGGTAGAAAACCATTATCTCTGGTAGGTATTGACTCATGGACTCTCGGACAAGCCACAATGGAGCTGTACATACCTTGTAAGATGGTTGATGGTATGTATATGGAATGACGTATGACCATCAGCATAGGGTAGGAAACCATTATCTCTGGTAGGTATGGACTCATGGACTCTCTGATGAGCCACAATGGGGCAGTAATTACCTAGTAAGATGGTTGATGGTATGTACATGGAATGACGTATGACCATCAGCATAGGGTAGGAAACCATTATCTCTGGTAGGTATTGACTCATGGACTCTCTAGATGAGCCACAATGAAGCCCTACTTACCTAGTAAGATGGTTGATGGTATGTACATGGAATGACGTATGACCATCAGCATAGGGTAGAAAACCATTATCTCTGGTAGGTATTGACTCATGGACTCTCTGATGAGCCAAAATGGGGCTGTACTTACCTTGTAAGATGGTTGATGGTATGTACATGGAATGATGTATGACCATCAGCATAGGGTAGAAAACCATTATCTCTGGTAGGTATTGACTCATGGACTCTCTGATGAGCCAAAATGGGGCTGTACTTACCTTGTAAGATGGTTGATGGTATGTACATGGAATGACGTATGACCATCAGCATAGGGTAGAAAACCATTATCTCTGGTAGGTATTGACTCATGGACTCTCGGACAAGCCACAATGGAGCTGTACATACCTTGTAAGATGGTTGATGGTATGTATATGGAATGACGTATGACCATCAGCATAGGGCAGGAAGCCATTATCTCTGGTAGGTATGGACTCATGGACTCTCTGATGAGCCACAATGGGGCATTAATTACCGTACCTAGTAAGATGGTTGATGGTATGTACATGGAATGATGTATGACCATCAGCATAGAAATTCCAAGACTACTGCCAAGAAAAGAGGTTCGAGCCAGAGCAGAAGTTACCCGGTATCACAACTGTCATGGTGTCTAGACGACAAAGCTCTAGATTATTACTCGCTGCTGAGAGAGCAAAATTCCCGCCTGACGTACAATGAGGCGGTAAGCAGGCTATCCAAGAGATTTGGGTTACAAGAACTGCCAGACACATAGTACTATAGGAGGAAGCTTCATGCAAATATCAAGAGGCTGTGTCAATATGGGGTAGGAAGCCATTATCTCTGGTTGGTATGGATTCATGGACTCTCCGACGAGCCACAATGGGGCAGTAATTACCTAGTAAGATGGTTGATGGTATGTACATGGAATGACGTATGACCATCAGCATAGGGCAGGAAGCCATTATCTCTGGTTGGTATGGACTCATGGACTCTCTGATGAGCCACAAGGGGGCATTACTTACCTAGTAAGATGGTTGATGGTATGTACATGGAATGACCTATGACCATCAGCATAGGGTGGGAAGCCATTTTCTCTGGTTGGTATTGACTCATGGACTCTCTGGCGAGCCACAATGAAGCTGTACTTACCTTGTTAGATGGTTGATGGTATGTACATGGAATGACATATGACCATCAGAATAGGGTGGGAAGCCATTATCTCTGGTTGGTATGGACTCACGGACTCTCCGACGAGCCACAAGGGGTCATTACTTACCTAGTAAGATGGTTGATGGTATGTACATGGAATGACGTATGACCATCAGCATAGGGTATGAAGCCATTATCTCTAGTAGGTATTGATTCATGGACTCTCAGCTGGGATTTGTAATCTTCTATCAGCTGTTCATATTTTGTAATCTCTGATCTGAATAAGAGCAAACATGTTTTATGGGATGAATTACATAACAGGACTACCCATGGTCTATGTTGGCGATTCCAATCTATCTGTTTTAATGACAAACCTTTAAATGACAGTTTTCATGTATGGCACATGGTTTACCAATAATTGACATTTTACCCTTGCATGATAAATTAAAAGTTTTAATAAATACAAGATTTTAAAAGAGAAATTTTATCATAAAGAAAAGATTTCATATCATTTAGTGAGCAAAAGTTTGCTTTAAGGTCATTTTTTTTCATGGTTTAGCATATGGGTATTCTTTCAGTCATGTGATTGACTGATCTAATTTTCTAAGATGGTGGGGACTATAAAATAAATAAATGTTTATTTGGATATTTATATCAGATACTGTCAAAGTTGAGAACATTTCACTATGCATTTCTTCAATATAATGATGTACCTTGAATGTTCCAACTGTGCCTCCAGTCTATTACATTTAGCTGCATGGAGTGAGTTCAGTCTTTCCTTTAATATGATAAATGTAGAATGAAAAAACTTTAGCAAGAGTTAGTTTATGATTGTTTAAATTACACATTTGGTTGTGTGCTGTTCTGTGATAAGCTTTAAAAATTGCGTCCCTACAATCCTTTCTCATATTAGTGATGTGTTTTGTACATGCATTATTTTTTGACCATAATATTGCAACTGAGCTGTGACGGCTGAAGTTTGGTGCAATACAACCTGGTTCAACCAACAATATCTGATCATCAGGACAAGTGCAGTCTTTAATTTCTACATTATGTAATTACCTTGTCTGCTAAATAATTGTGTCTCTACAATCCTGTCTCAGTGATGTGTTTTGTACATGCATTATTTCTGGACCATAAGATTGCAACTGAAGAGTGAAGTTTGGTGCAGCAACACCTGGTTCAAACAACAGTCAGGACAAGTGCAGTCTTTTATTTCTACATTGTGTGAATATCTTATTTTGTCTGCTAAATAATAACACTTGAAGTTTATCATGTAATTCAGCATTTATTGTATCTCTATAGTTAAATTTATAAATGCAATTTAAAGCTCTCATTTTCAATGTCTGAAACATACCATTTCCACTTGTATGTTTTTGAGTTCTCTCTTTTGAAACATCTTACCGCCCATCTCTTCATTGAATAAATCATCCAACTACAAAAACAAAACAAACAAAGTTATATTTAGACAACTTAAAATACTATACATGTAACAGAATATCAGAACATAAAGATTTATACAGCACCAAAAAGAAATAGAATTAACAAAGCTGTCCAAGTTCAACTTAGTGAAACATAAACCATCATATTCATCTACAAATAATGAAAAAAAGAAAATTTCATTCACACCAATAGACAAGGGTTTTTAAAGTAAATTAGTAGATAACTGCCACAACTTGCTCAGATTTATCAGTTTAAGGTAGATGGGGTGTCTAAAACATTTTCCATAGAATTTTCTTAAATTTTGACCACAGTTAGCTCTAGACTGGTACTTTAAATGCCAATTATAAAAATCAAAAGTTTACCATGAGAATTTTTGTAGAAATGACTTTGAAAAATGCATGATTTTAGTACTTTTTATATAGGATCAATAGGGAAAATTCAAATTTTTTTTACCTAAAAAAATGTGATCCATAGATTTTTCTTAAAATTTGTGAATTTCTTTGTTTTGTATGGATTTTTAAATATATTAGGTAAAAAATAATGTTCACCATCAAAATTTTTGAAAAAATGGGTCAAAGACAGAAATGGCCAGATTTCGTTTAACAAGAAGTAGGTGAGCAACAGACCTGAAATCACATCCCACATTATGGGAGCCCATGTTGATGCTGCATACCAAATATCAAGAGGCTGTGATTAGTAGTTGCTAAGAAAACTGTTACGAAAATTTTCTACTATTGGACATTATTGTCAAAAATTAACTAAGTAAGTAAACAGGAAGTAGATGAGCGACAGACCTGAAATCGCATCCCACTTTATGGGACCTCACCTTGAAACTGTGTATCAAATATCAAGTGGCTATGATAAATAGTTGCTGAGAAAACTGTTACGAAAATTTTGTACTATTGGACATTATTGTCGAAAATTAACTAAGTCGGTAAACAGGAAGTAAGTGAGCAACAGACCTGAAATTGCATCCCACGTTATGGGACCTAACCCTGATGCTGTATACCAAATATCAAGTGGCTGTGATAAATAGTTGCTGAGAAAACTGTTACGAAAATTTTGTACTATTGGACATTATTGTCAAAAATTAACTAAGTCGGTAAATTGGAAGTAGGTGAGTCACAGACATGAAATCGCATCCCACGTTATGGGACCCCACCCTGATGCTGTCTACCAAATATCAAGTAGCTGTGATAAGTAGTTGCTGAGAAAAATGTTACGAAAATTTCTTCCCCGCCCGCCGCTCACCATTTTATCCGGCCAAAAAGTGAAAAATGTGTTTTTTCCCTATCATTTCTATACAAATTATCTCCCCTTAAAAAGTACGGGGAAAATATTGAAATTCGCAAAGAAAGTGTATTTTATCAAAATTTTTGTTGTAATTATCAATTTTGATGTTTACCTAGCCCAATAGAAATCAATTAGAATAACATGAATTATAAATTTTAAATTCATGATAGATGTGCAAAAAAGATGCTCAGTGATAGACACTCCATCTACCTTAAATGTATATTCAGTTAATCAGAATAGTTATACCACTTGTAAGCCCCTGGGCAGTTAAAATCCCCAAAAATACTTGAAAGAAAAATTTTGTCAAATTTTGGTATTGAATAGTCCATTTGCCAATTAGCTTCGGATTTTTGTTCCGGCATCGATTTAATTTTTCTTTGTATTAGCGCTACGGAAAAGTCCATGGTTACCGAATGGCATACAGACAGGACAAGTCTCGGACTTTATCGTTTATTACTACGATAATCCACTGCAACTTATAGAATTAATAGAACCTTTTAAACTTTTTTTACTCAGGTCGTGTTAAACAGTAAGGCGTAAATTTTTAGAATACGGTGTCAAAAACATTTTAATGCCAGTAAGTTTGTCAGATTTTTATGGTAGATTATCATAGTCGTAAAGGAAAAAGTCCGAGACTTGTCCGGTCTGTATGCCTTTCGGTAACGACGGACTTTTCCATAGTGCTAATACAAAGAAAAATTAAATCGATTCCGGAATAAAAATCCGATGCTAATTGGCAAATAGACTATTATTTGGATAAAAAACTAAACACCTACGATTTGGGCATGCGAGTTTAAAATCATGATCTTCAAAACCTCACACAACAATTTCCTAGAATCCAATGGTCAAATAGAGAGACATAAATAGAATAATGAAAATAAAATTTTCACCTGATTAATTTCTTTGTCCTCTCCAAGAATTTCTTGTAGAACACTAGACTTCAACTCTTCATGAAGACTTTTATTTTCTTCTATCAATTCACTCAATCTTGCTCTCATGGCAAACAATTCGTCCTGAAAAATAAACCTATAGTATACTCAGAAACATAATGCACTCTTTTTTTAACAGGATCTCATTTTTTTCATTTTAAGTTACAACCTTTGGGTGTTAAGTTTTCCAGAACTGTTGATTGGTACCAGGCTTGTTTAAGTAATTTCCGGATAGTCTTATTCAAAGAATGGGTAAAAGAAATAAAATACCGGGTAATTGGGATTATATGTGAATTTAAATGTATGAATAGTTAAGAGCACGTAAGACTGGATGTTTTAATATTTTTACATAGTTTGAATGGTGTACATTTATTCCACATCTCATTGTCTTCAGTTTTTGATACTAAACATCAACAAACCTTGCAGTATCTATTTTCTGCCTCCAGTTGATACATGTAATCAGTTTGTGTTTGTACAATGACTGCCAGTTCTTCAGGTGATGGTAGTCCTGCTTTCTGGTTTGCACTACCGCTGGGTGGGAGTCTCTACAAAATTTAGAGGACAAAATAAAATTTCAATCTTAACTTTAAAATACTAAAAATTTCTTGCATGCACCTTATACCTTTGTAATTGGATTTAATCATACATGTATTTGATAGGCTGATATTTAATGTTCTATAAATGTGTCAATGTCTCAATTGCAAAATTTTAGTTCAAATATGTTGGGAGAGAATTCAAACAAGTATTATAATTTTCATTTTGAAATGTGTCAATGATACACTAAATATTTTGGCCAAGTTTATTAATACTCTATCAATAGAATAGAGTATACTTTAAAAAATGAGTTGTATTGTAAAATCAAGATTTGTTTAATAATAATTTGAATAGTATGTACCCTTATCTTAATATTGACAATGTGACAATTGTGTTTAAACAAGACATGCACAGAACTGCTTAAGCTTCTGAAACACATGAATTCATTTTTTTAACTTATTAATTCGTGTTGTTTTATGCTAATAAATAGTTGTTTGGTGTAATGAGCATTATTTTGTTGTGTCTTAAAATGAGTCTGTGTTAATTAACTGTCACTTGGTTTTGATCTGAAGTGGTTTTTGATATACTAAACTTCTTTGCTTCTTTTATATATTTTAATAAATGTTATCATAACATAATGGAGAATCATTTATAGATACATGTATGTAAATATACCTGTGGTTCATGCCCCAGAATTTGATTGAGTTGGCTGGCAGCATCCTTGTACTTTGATGGTCTGTTATTATCTTCATACCATCTAAGAGTTCTGGGGTGTAAAACAGATTCCAACTGGTGCTTGGCTTTTGACTGTAAAGATGTGTTTGGTGACGTTCCTTTTAAGATATCTTCAAATTCATGCAGACTTGCATTTGCTCTTTCTGAAAAAAAAGATAATTTTTATTAAAAATTAAATTATGTAAAAAGTTAAGTTTTCCTTACTAACAATTGGTATCTTTGTTGGACTGATAATATTTACATGATGAGGTATTACTAATTTTTGTTTATCTGTCATCAACTTCTTCTAATAAAAAAAAAAAAGACTTAAAAACTTATACATGTACATCTAACTTTATTACTTTAATAAGATTCAATACAATTTTATTTCTTGGATGTATAAGTACATGTGTTGTATCAATTTTTGTAAGATTTTGTAAGCATTGTTCCCCTTATTTGGGCAAAACACCAGCTTTACAGGGTAAAATAACTTTATCCTAAACATATCTGGACAAACAGAAGTTGCTTACAAAGCACAGTTTGATGTGGGTAAAGTGCCAACAAAGTTTCCGCAAAACATTTGCCTAATGCTGATAAAGAAATTTCATGGTCAAGAAGTGTAATACAAGTTTACAGTACTTGCCTGAATAATTTTTAATTATACCCCTTCTAAAAATAAATTATGCATGGTTTAATTTTTAAATATTAGTGCGTCAAATATTTACTAGCAACATAATTCATTTGGGCTTTTCATTTAGTTATGTTCATTGCATTTCAAAGGAGTTAATATTGCCAACATCATTTTTCATACTTTGGAGCAAAACATCACACACTATCTTCAGAATCAACTACAGAGTTAACGGCGTCATTTGCCAAAATTAAATTAAGAACATTTGTAAGAAGTTTCTATGAATATCCAGTTTCTTCATTTTCTTCTTTCTTTTTCCTTTCAAATAAGGCCAATTGAATAATTTTTCTCGCACCTAGGCAATGCCTAAATCATATTAGTTATAGGTACAATGTAGCATCTCATTTTGATCATTGAATCAGAGACATGTTGGAACATGAATCATACAATTTAACATAAGTTTTAAACAGAAGCACATAATTTCCCAATAACATTTCTCTGATCAAATAAATAAAAGCAGTTTAGAGTACCTTTATAAGTTCTCAATAATAAGCAGTTTTTCAGAAACTTAAAATAAACATAACCTTTTGATTACAGTTTGACACAGTTGATGGCATAAACAAGAAATCTGTTACAAAAATGGATTGCTATTGTAATTTGTGCAAAAAAAAATGTGTAACATTCATAGAGTGTTTTGTTAACCTCTGACAGATCTCTGGTAATGTTCAGCGGCATCTTCGTCAGTATAAGCATACATTTCTTTACTTGAAGTCAAACCCTCCCCCTTTTTTCATGTTTTGATTGTGCCGGAAGTTTACGGTAAAGACCAATCGAATTTCGTTTTACAAAAGAAAATATATTCTACCAACTTCCTGTGTATTCAATGAACTATTGAAGCGTGACGAAAAGATAAGTTACTGTCATATTTTATGCACTGGTTATGTTGCAGTGATTTCGTAGTTTAGAATGTAGATTTTTTACAAGGTGAAGAAAGAAAGGGACTGCTATGACATCGGTAAGACACTGAAATAACCACAAATGACACATTTTTCATTTTTTATCGTCTGCTAAAGTAAAGTAAAATCAGATACATTGCAAATGCAATAGTTCCATAAACTGAATCACCAATTAACATTGTTTTGGCCATGGCCAGTTAATGTGATAACCATACATTTACGCATTGAGGTTGACCGTCGTGTTTGCCAAGATTTGAGTCTTGCATTCTCAGATATTTTTGGTTGTGCTGCCACAACCTGCCTACAATAATGTAGCTCCATTGACATCTTTGAAAGGTCGGAGCTACAATGCAGTCCCATTACTCGTAATGGAGCAAATCGAATTTCTTTCTCCAACTCAAACAAAGCTTCAAATGGTTCGAAAATACCAATAACACTGAATAACATTGAGTTAATAAAAATTTTGGTCAAGAGTCATAGATAAATGTTAATTTGTTAGAAATCCAACATTTTTTAAAATTCTGATCCTGAACTTCATTATAAATCACTGCGCAAAATGTCGGAAAATATAAACTGAATTGGTCATTAAAATACTATAAACGATATTTTAATACCAAATTTGAAGTCTAATTGATTGAATTGTGCCAGGTGTGATTTCGCTTTCGGCATTGCTCCGTTACGAGGAATGGGACTGCATTGTAACTCCGCCTAATCAAAGGAGCTACGTTATTGTAGCTAGCCACAACCCTGCACAACAACAAAAATATTCCTGAATACTTTTGCACTCGACATTCAAACCCAGGGAGCCCAAGGTAGGAAAATTGTCGCTCACTTGGGACAGAACCAGACCAACCTGGACAATGATGTAGCAACATAATATGTAACCTAGGTTGCTCTGAATGTACACTTTTATTTGTTAAAAAGATCTATGACCCATACAAAACAGAGGTCACCTGCGTTCTGTTTTATGTTTCAACTGGGAAAAATAATCTACATGTACCTAGGCTGCCCAGGGAGGGATTAAACATGCCCACGAAGACCCCAAAACAAGGGATAACTGCATTTCAAGTAATCAAGTTCATGTACGCTCCCTGAAAGCGATGCTGAAGGAGAGAAGCAATCTGATATCAGGTGTAGTTAACTAGCCCTGACATTTACCAAAGACAAAGTTTAAAAATATTACTTTATACAGCATTCTTATCTTATCCAATGGTCAATTTTTTTCGGTCACTTCTCTTTTATTATACTTCTACTCTTAGAATCAGGAAAAAATTCTGTTTCATTAGTGTCACTACAAATGTTTTGCCTTTGATTTGAATATTTTGTTCACCTGTAAGTGCTGTACTCCATATAAGTCTGCCATCACAGAAGCCTTTCATAATTTTTGATGTTATATATGCTTACTTATCAGGGTTTTATTTATTGAGGATAATAGTTGCTTCCATGATGTAAGTTAACATTTTTGGGACTGAAATATGACAAATTTGTAGAATCAAAGTCAGCAAACTGCTTCTAAAGAGAAAAAGTTTAATCCCAATCATATATTTCTTCTTCTGCCTCATGACGCCTCTAGGGATCATGACAAAAACCCCAGAAAAAAAATGTTATGATTACCTAGACTTCTTAACCTGCTGTTATACATGTATGACAATAATTGTCTGTGGCGGATCCAGAATTTTTCAAACAGGAGGGCACACAATTAAAAAAATCTTTTGGGGCCTCTTGTTTCATACAGTCCTTAACAACATTTTCGTGTCAAACGGGAGGGCTTGCCTGTCCAAAATCCACCTTTGATTGTGATGGTATGAAATGTTCACCAGAGGTGCTTACGTAGCACATGGCTTTGTTTAGTTTCTGGGATGGATTTACAAATGCTGCTTTTAGTTTGAGTCTTCACTCTTCGGTAAGGTGGGCTTCTCATGATACAATTTTGCTGATTTACTGTGCAGGGGTCAACCAATGTGTAAGTGTTTTACAATTGTTAAAACGATATTTTAATACCAAATTTGAAGTCTAATTGATTGAATTGTGCCAGGTGTGATTTCGCTTTCGGCGTTGCTCCGTTACGAGGAATGGGACCGCATTGTAGCTCCGCCTAATCAAAGATGTCAAAGGAGCTACATTATTGTAGCTAGCCACAACCCTGCACAACAACAAAAATATTCCTGAATACTTTTGCACTCGACATTCAAACCCAGGGAGCCCAAGGTAGGAAAATTGTCGCTCACTTGGGACAGAACCAGAACAACCTGGACAATGATGTAGCAACATAATATGTAACCTAGGTTGCTCCGAATGTACACTTTTATTTGTTAAAAAGATCTATGACCCATACAAAACAGAGGTCACCTGCGTTCTGTTTTATGTTTCAACTGGGAAAAATAATCTACCTAGGCTGCCCAGGGAGGAAATGTTGAACATGCCAACTAAGACCCCAAAACAAGGGATAACTGCATTTCAAGTAATCAAGTTCATGTACGCTCCCTGAAAGCGATGCTGAAGGAGAGAAGCAATCTGATATCAGGTGTAGTTAACTAGCCCTGACATTTACCAAAGACAAAGTTTAAAAATATTATTTTATACAACATTTTTATCCTATCGGATCCAATGGTCAAATTTTTTCGGTCACTTCTCTTTTATTATACTTCTACTCTTAGAATTAGGCAAAGCCCAAATCACTAAAAAAAATTCTGATTCATTAGTGTCACTACAAATGTTTGGTCTTTGATTTGAATATTTTGTTCACCTGTAAGTACTGTACTCCAAATAACTCTGCCATCACAGAAGCCTTTCATAATTTTTGATGTTATGCTTCCTTATTGGGGTTTTATTTACATGTATTTGAGGATAATAATTGCTTCCATGATGTAAGTTAACATTTTTGGAACTGAAATATGACAAATTTGTAGAATCAAAGTCAGCAAACTGCTTCTAAAGAGAAAAAGTTTAATCCCAATCATATATTTCTTCTTCTGCCTCATGATGCCTCCAGGGATCATGACAAAAACCCAGAAAAAAATGTTATGATTTCCTGGACTTCTTAACCTGCTGTTATATGACAATAATTGTCTGTGGCGGATCCAGAATTTTTCAAACAGGAGGGCACACAATTAAAAAAATCTTTTGGGGTCCTTGTTTCTTACAGTTCCTAACAACATTTTCGTGTCAAACAGGAGGGCACGCCTGTCCAAAATCCACCTTTGATTGTGATGGTACGAAATGTTCACCAGAGGTAATTAGCACATGGCTTTGTTTAGTTTCTGGGATGGATTTACAAATGCTGCTTTTAGTTTGAGTCTTCACCCTTCAGTAAGGTGGGCTTCTCATGACACAATTTTGCTGATTTACTGTGCAGGTGTCAACCAATGTGTAAGTGTTTTATAATTGTTTTTTTTTTCATACAAGCAGTATTTAAAAATAAAAACTGAGTACATGGACAAATTGCACTGTCAAATAAATGTACATGTACATGTACCTCCACTGTGCTCACATGAAACAACCCATTGGTGTTTGCCTTAATCACTTGGTCAGAAAGGTTGCTACATGTATGTCTCCTCCCTCCATCTGGGAGAGACATTTCTATTTTGTCTTGTCTGTCTGCTTGATACATGTATGTAGCCAGTACAACATTGTTCATGTATAGTAACCATGAAATTTTGTTCCTCAAATTTTTCATGGAGTTATAGCCTTTGAACTTGATTTTTTTTCAGAAAATTATTGGTTTCCACTCAGCTCTTATGCAACTTTTCAACTGAATTTTATTGAATGTAGCAACATTTATACTGACACTTGGGGTGTGGTCTAGGCAACTAGCACCAAGATGTGTGAACTTGACCCTTTTTTCACACTGCAACTATTCTGTGAACTAAAGTCTTTTTGGGGGTCAAAAACTTCTTTATAAGAATTTTGTGGAAAATAAAGTACTTGAAAAGTATATACAAAGGCTTAATGGTTAATTTCACACAAAAAATCTTACGATTTTTAGTATACTGATATGACACTTCAATGGTATTGCGGTCTTTGCAACTCCAGGATGCAACTGGTACCATGCCATGTGACCTTGACCCCATTTAATTTTCATGCTGCAATCACTCTGTGAACTTAGGTCTTTTTTGAGGTTTCAAACTTCGTAAGACTTTGTGGAAAATTTTTTACGTGAAAAGTATAATACTTAGGCATCTGATATTTAGTATGTAGACACTTGAGGTTGTGGTGTACTATAGACATAGATTTTCCCACTGGTGCGGACGGGCAGAGGTTTTGAAACATGTTTTGGTTTTGCCTGACCTCAAGCTACATGTATATAAAATCAATTTTTGCTTATTACATGTAAACTAAGTGTAATTTGTAAGAATTTTTGCTGGACCTTAGCAAACTTTGCTGGACAAATAGACAGGTCAGCACATTAGAAAATGTCTGCTGTGACAGGGGAGACATTATTTTAGTTGCCACACTTGTTTAAGTTTTAAGTCTAAACTTGTTTATTTAAACTTGATTTGGGATATAAGCTATGAGCTTATATAAATGTGAGTTACTCTTCAGTATGACCATTGTTGTGGTCATAATTTTAGCCTTATCTTATCTTATTTTATCTACAATGATGGGTATTACTCTCCCCATACATATGCCAACAATTTTTCAATCCTGCCTACCGGTAAGGACTTGTATCATTTCTTCAGACCACTGTAGTTTTTATCACCTTCATTGATCTGTTATATTTACTGTTGAGCTGTGGATGCCAATAATCTTTCAGGTTTGAGAAAACTCATTTGGTTAAAGTTGCCAGATTACTCATTTAACTGAAAAAGTTACTGTGGATTCATTTATTTTCGTGGTTTGATGAAAAAGGGACAGCTTGTGGATTTTTTAATTCCTGGTTCGGAAGTCTGCAGCATATAGATCAATGTTAAATTTACTTTTCATGGGTATCAAATTTGGTGGGTTAATGCCACCCACAAAATCCACGAAAATTGAAACCCCACGGACAATGATTCAAAGTTGTTTTTTTCTCTTTTACCATACATGTCCTGTAATCATTTATATTGCAATTGAAAAAGCCAAAATATTTTACTGGACCATGCAAAATTTTATCAGATTTGTCAGGAATGACTGCACAAATAATAATAAGACCACAGGATATTCTTTTTATATATATATTTTTTTTATTAAAAATTTGTAATCACCAGTTAGTTTTCCTACATTTTTTACCAAATACATGTATTATTTAGTAGAATATAAGAAGTGACCTGAACTATTACAAAGTTGATTAAATATTCTATTGTATACAAATCTTTTGCAATACATGATAAAAGATTTTAAGGTCTATAACTTATACATTTTGTATTTAGAACCAGTCCTTGTACAACTTACATTAATTCCTATTAAAGACACCTAAAAAATGGAAGCATAAACCTGTAAATTAGAAATTAAGATATACAGGTCTATGATGGAAGCAATAAGTGAAAAAAAAAGCTTTTATCAAAGATGAAATAATAAGTTGCTAATATATTTTCCATCAAAAAGGAAATAAAAGACAAAGTATACCCAAATTTTAAAATAGTATAATGACTTGGAGCAGCTCCTGAAAGAAGATTTTTGCCCCACCCGGCCCATAATTAACCATACTGAAAGACATTGTAATTTTACTTAATATAGTTTCAATTTTAGGTTATACAGGTCATTTGCCTAATTATTCACAAGCTTTATTAAACTTTAGATATCTCAAATTCTTCCTACTTTGGATACAATACAATTTAATGTCTCTCTGACATAAATCTGCATGGATTGGAATGTCCTTAAATTGGTATAAGAGGATCTGAATGTACATCCTTGGATGATAAGTGTTCAAGAACATACATTTTCATACTTTTTCACAGTGAGGATTTTGTCTTTGCATACATTAATATAAAAAACAAACAAATAACTTCTTTAGATCTTATTGCAGAAATCTGGTTAAATGATAAATAAGAAACTAGTGGAAGCAGCCACGCTGCATATCCCTGCGCTACTCTGGTGTTTGATAGTATAAGGGCAAATAATTGAAAGAAATAAACTATGACTATAATAAGCATTACTAGTGCTATCAAATGTATATGTATTAATATGAATCGTTTCCCTGGTAGTGGCAGTGATAATAATGTAAAGAAATATACATGACCAAGGAATAATGGGCCCTTCCGCTATCTATGCAGCCCAGCCCCTAAGGGCATTATAAAAATTCCGAACCCTTAGGCAGAATCTACATCCATAGTGCAACTACTGAGCCAAGTTTCAGTTCCATATTCCAAATAACCTAAAAGGAGTTGCATGACAAAGGAATAATGGGCCCTTAGGCTACCCATGCAGCCCAGCCCCTAGGGGCATTATCAAAATTCCAAAATCTTCGGCAGAATCTACATCCATAGTGCAACTACTGAGCCAAGTTTCAATTCCATATTCCAAATAACTTAGGAGGAGTTGCGTGACAAAGGAATAATGGACCCTTAGGCTACCTATGCAGCCCAGCCCCTAGGGGCATTATCAAATTCTGAAACCTTCGGCAGAATCTACATCCATAGTGCAACTACTGAGCCAAGTTTCAGTTCCATATTCCAAATAACTTAGGAGGAGTTGCGTGACGAAGATATAATGTGCCCTAAGGCTACCTATGCAGCCCAGCCCCTAGGGGCTGTATCAAAATTCCGAAACCTTCGGCAGAATCTACATCCATAGTGCAACTTCTGAGCCAAGTTTCAGCACCATATTCCAAATAACCTAGGAGGAGTTGTGTGACGAAGTAAAAATGTGCCCTTAGGCTGCCTATGCAGCCCAGCCCCTAGGGGCATTATCAAAATTCCAAAACCTTCGTCAGAATCTACATCCATAGTGCAACTAATGAGCCAAGTTTCAGTTCTATATTCCAAATAACTTAAAAGGAGTTGCGTGACAAAGGAATAATGGACCCTTAGGCTACCTATGCAGCCCAGCCCCTAGGGGCATTATCAAAATTCTGAAACCTTCGGCAGAATCTACATCCATAGTGCAACTACTGAGCCAAGTTTCAGTTCCATATTCCAAATAACTTAGGAGGAGTTGCGTGACGAAGATATAATGTGCCCTAAGGCTACCTATGCAGCCCAGCCCCTAGGGGCATTATCAAACTTCTGAAACCTTCGGCACAATCTACATCTGTAGTGCAACTACTGAGCCAAGTTTCAATTCCATATTCCAAATAACTTAGGAGGAGTTGCGTGACGAAGGTATAATTGCCCTAAGGCTACCAATGCAGCCCAGCCCCTAGGGGCATAATCAAAATTCCGAAACCTTCGGCAGAATCTACATCCATAGTGCAACTACTGAGCCAAGTTTCAGTTCCATATTCCAAATAACGTAGGAGGAGTTGCGTGACGAAGGAATAATGTGCCCTTAGGCTACCTATGCAGCCCAGTCCCTAGGGGCATTATCAAAATTCCGAAACCTTCGGCATAGTCCCCATCCACAATGCAATCAATACCCTAAGTTTCATCTTTCTACTCCCAGTGGTTACAGAGATTATCCTGGACATTAACGCCATACGTACGTACATCGAACAGCAAAACATTATCCCCGCGCTTTCGCTAGCGTGGGGATAATAAAGTGGATTAAGCATAAGCATGGTTGATTACTGGTGATGTGATAAACTGTAAAGAGGCAGATGAAGAATTTTTTAAAAGAGGGTAGGGTGTTCTATTCACAGTCCACTAATGATAAAGAGGAGAAGGAAAGGGCTTCAAAACAAGTGTTGCTGAAAATATACATGAAAATAAGAAAAATTCTTTCTAAATAAAAGGGAGTTAAAACTCTGATCACCACCTCTGGCTCTGGTGATGCTAATGATTGATCCAGAATATAAATGATAACATAAAAATAATCAAAAGTAGCAGTTTATTTTATAGTCTTGTATGGTAATTTTATTGAGGCTGTGGAGGGTAAATTCTTGAATATCTTGTTTCCAAAAATTTAAACAATGACTACAGAAGAACATTTAAGGATGGTCACTCCTCAACTTTTTTATATCAAACATTTTATGATTTGTGATGGAAATGATAGATAATTGTCTATTTTATCAAATAAAAAAGAAAATGATAGGTCCGTGTGCTCGTTTCCGAGATATCTGATGTTTTTGCCCTTAAAAATCATAAAGCTGTATCAAGAATTTCAAGAATTTGTATACAGTTGGGTTTTAAGGTCTATATAATCAGAAATTGTCGAAAAAAGCAGGGGTCAGTGTGCAAAAAAAATCTTCAGTAACAAAAGGTAAAATCTTGAGGATTTCCGAAATTAGACTGAAATTAAGAAACACGAAGAGTTTAGGATATTTTAGGTAAAAAGAGACTTGTTGATATATAGTCACACAAGTACTTCAAGGTCATACATTTCGTACTTACATGTACTATTAAAAGAAAATGGTTTTGTGGAGCATTATGATTTAAGAAAAGTTTTTTAATTACATATTGGTACAATTGAGGTCTGAAAGGAAAAGAAAAACTGATTATTTTTCTTCTGAGAAAAATGAAGGTAAAAACTAAAAGATTATTCTGATATTTTTATAAAAAAGGCAAAAAGGCAGTTTTACTGTACACTAAACATGCATTTGGACTAACAATGTGACACAATTATGACATTTTGGATTTAAGAACAAATAAAAAGTCATTTTATTATCATTTTTATACAAAAGTTCTTGATTTATGTAAGAATATAGTATGCATGCAACAACAGCAAACCCTTGTGAAATGTTCCCCCTGTTTTGTTTATGTGGCAGTTCAGTTATTTATTGCAAATATGTATGTGTTATTACATGTTTATATTGCAAATGGTGAGAATATTTAAAAAAAGAATGTCATAGAAACTTTGAAAACTAATGGTAACAAATGCTATTTAAAAGCCTGGTACACACGATGAATTTCATCGTGTGAACATAATTTTGAGTTGCATGCAACTTTTTCTAATTTTCATGAAACTTTTTATTTTTTTCTACAAAAGTTGCATGCATTTAAAATTTAAATGAAGTGTTTAGAGGTCAAATGTAACTTTGTTAATTGATTAGGTCAAAAAGCACTTTACTATAAAGTAACATGAAAATATCATGAAATTAATTTCATCCTGTGTACAAAAAGTTTCGTTCAACAAAAGTTGCATGAAATGTATTTCATGAAATGTACTGGCCTTAAATGGTTTCAGGTCAAATAATTATATTTAGGGGAAATCAAGAAAAACTTTGATAATTATAAATGATGACACTTTACATGTCTTTCGTTTGATAACTTCTGCATGTACAAATGAAGCTGTCATCTTGTTATGTCTTTGAAAAATTAGCTTAATTATAATTAATGATTATATTAAAACACCCACTATAATAACAAGTATTTAATGACCTAAATATGTAAATACTTGTATGTTTGTACTTGTAAAAATGTAGGTTTCAGTATTTTTTTTTTCATTTCACTTATAAAAACACCTTAAATTTCAATTAAATTTCAGTCATAAGAAAGGGGGACATTAATTCTACCCTTTAGGGATTATAAAAAGATGTAGCAATATTAGTTTAAGTGTCTTTTCTTTTCTTAGTTGACATTTTTCTGTAAGATCCACATTGAAACTTGAAGTTAGAAAAAATATTTGTCCTAGAGGTTTTGATAAAAGGACAATTACTGTCCACTTTACTTAAATGGAATAAGTGGTCATGTATTTGCATTATATTCGGACCAAATATATTTTAGCTCTCGTATGTATCGTACAAACCTCAGTAAGTGAATGGAAAGAATTATCTTTTATAAATCCGTTTACTCTTCTTATATATCTAAGTATTGGTATATGACAAACAAATTTGGCAATTCATTTCAAGCTCATTATCATAATACAGATTTAAACGATTGCTTTTTATCTCTTTAATTGAAATTCCATAAATTTAAAATCGGTGCCAGTCTAACAGTCTAAAACATTAAATACTACTTACCCCAGGTTTAGAAACAGTGAAATTTTATACATGTTAAATAGATATTAAGAGTGACTGATTTTGCTATGGGGTGAAGAGCCCACCCTTCTACCGTGACAATGACAACATGTGTTTAGATTAATTAACCTGTACATCAGAACGTTATTATCTATTTGTTAGTTTTACAAAGTGAAAGGGATTAGGCTACCACCCCCATCTGTGGATACAGTATCATAGAATTGGAAGGGAGATTATTCACAGATTTATTGCTAATCCAAGCACCTGTATTCAGGATTTTTTACAATTGTTTATACTGATTAATTAATTGGACTCTTGGCAGCTTTTCTTGTTTACATTTGTGCATTTATTATTTATATCCAAAATATTATTGGATTTTAGTTTTAGTTACATTACAAAAATGTGGATTTGTTTAAAATTGTGAAATAGTAACTTCATTCCATCTTTTATTATGTTAAATTTTATTCGTATTTGAAAGATTTCTAACAGGTATGCTGAACTGACTTGTTGTGGACTTCTGTATCTTATTTGCAAATAATTAAGACATTTGACACTGACATTATAAGCCATTAATACCTATTAAATGTATATTAATCTGAATTAATGTGAAGAAATGTGTCCACACCATAACATGGACAAAGCATTATCAAAAGCTCAACTTCTCATCACCAAACTTCAGAAAAAATATGGATTTAAATATAAATCTGGAAATTATTTGACAAAAGAACTTAGCAGCAAAAAGGTAAGATAAAAAATGTTTCTTTTTAATAACACTTTCTTCTTTTTTCCAAAATAATTGCATCTTTGTTGTACAAGACAAGGACCAAAATACTGTAAGAACCAAAACCTATAACCCTTGCCATGAAAGTCATATACTAATCCTAATAACCATCATAATTTTTTCTGCTATAGAGGCAGGGGATACATTGTTTATCCAATTGTCTGGTTTTGGATTAGGGTTATTTCATGGAATGGAATTGCTTATATAACATATGTTGATAAGTAATAGTTCACTTTGTTATTGAATTCAGTCTTCACGAAAATTGAAAATTCTTGCCTGACCAATAACAAAGGTCTGTAGGACTGACTGAACATTTTAATTGTCAATTTGACCAAATTCAACGGACCAAAGGCTAATTTGTAAATTTTTCACCAGAATGGTCCATCGGTTGGCACATTTCGTGATGACTGATTGATGCACTACTTGAGTTTAGGCCATTGTGACCTTTATTTTATGCTTTCAATTGTCATTTGAAGATGTTTGCCTTAAGGTTTGTTTCTCAGCTATTTGGACATGGAGCAGCTTTTGATATTTCATTTGGTTTACAAGTACTGTATGGAGAATAGAGAAACCTCCAATATTTGCATGAGTAACTTTGGTTTGTGTGGTAGGGTTAATTTTTCCATAAAAGACAAAAGTTAACCATTGATAAACACAGTGTTTATTCAGATAGATGGTAAGGGTGTCTAAAAGTATTGGCATCAAAAGTGTACACAATTTCTTGCAATATATAAATGCTATGCATGTAGTGGGTAAATTTATTTGATAAATCAGTGTACACAATAAAAAAAACTGACAATTCTATGCATTTATTGAAAACAGAAATTTCTTCATTGTTCTAGTAAGAAATTTGTACACCTAACTACATGTACATGAACATATGACTTACATAAAGTAATTTACATATTTGAGAAACCCTTTATCATGTTTATAAATAGAAATGCACATTTTTCTAGGAAAGGTTGTTCCTTTCTTCTACAGTTTGATCTAAGAGTTGCCGAAACGGCTATTTTAATTCCCCAGCCAATTCTTAATATGCACTATTTATTACAACATTAAGATTGAAAAAGTAGATCAGAGTGACCTAATTTATCTGGATGCTGACCTACTTCTTATGGAGTTCATATACCAAGTTTGATGATTCTAAAATGTATAGTTGCAGAGTTATAAATTCAGATAAAAAAATGAACTAACATTATATCCTTTCCAGAACTTGGTTTAAAGAGATATTGCAAAAAAAGACAAATTGTATGAACTGTGGCTTTGTTCAGTGTGGTACACTTGATGTGATTGATTTGGCCTTATAAGAGCAAAATAAAATTATTTATTTGAGTGAACACTTTTTTCAAATATTTTGTTTACAAATAATGTGCATATGATAACAAAACTTCAATAAAACTCTCAAAACATTACAATATGATGGGAAAAAAAAACGTAAAAGCAGTTAATGGAAATACAAACAAGCATTATTTTAAAGACATAAATGAAAGTTTAATTGAAACTTTACCTTGATTAAAATAGTGTTTTGGTTTGTTTTTTTTTCGAACGAAATGTGCCCATTTAGTGCACATCGGACATTTTTTTTTCTGATGGTGCAGCCGGCTTTATTGTTTTTTTAGAAAAAATATATGCCAAAAAAATAATAATTCACCATAGTAATTAGGTTATCCATTTTTTATTTATTTTTATTATGTTATACCCTTAGTTTTTTTCGGTGTCTGTCCGTCCATCCCCTGAAGGTTTCTGACAAAAACTTGAAAACGCGTCAAAGGATTTGAATGATATTTTGCACAGCTGTTTAGTACAATAAAATACAGGTCAAGTTTAATTTCAAGTATGAGCCAAAAATTAGTTTTCGAGAACCAATTAATTTGAAAAATCAAATTTCATGAAATTTTGAGTTTCCGACCAATAACTTGAAAATGCGTCAAGGGATTCAAATGGTATTATGCACAGCTATTAAGTACAATAAGTTACAGGTCAGGTTCGATTTCGAGCATGATCTGAAAAATAGTTTTCGAGACGGGCCACTACTTAGGCCAAAAAAAAAAGTAGGTGAGTTTACTGTCACCCGACCCTACCTAATTTTTACCCCCCTACCCTAATGTTTTTTGAGCATTTTGCATTAAGCACTGTTAAAGTCACAAAGCTGCCCCCATAGACTCAAGGTAAAAAAAAAATTATTAAAAAAAAATAATTTCCTACCTACCGACCCTAATTTTTTTCAGCATGTGACAGTAAACACACATACTTTTTTGTTTGGCCTTAATATCAAATTTCATTAAATTTTGAGTTTCCGACTAATAACTTGAAAACGTGTCAAGATATTTGAATGATATTTTGCGCAGTTGTTTAGAACAATTAAATACAGGTCAAGATCAATTTCCAGCATGATCTGGAAAAATAGTTTTTGAGATTGGCCACTTTGAAAAATCAAATTTTATGAACTATTGATATTATATTGTGGCAGGGTATCATTTAATGTCTCATTACATGCCCTATTTTTTTATGATCATTTACCAAAATGGGCCTTATGGCATAGTTTTCAGTCTATGGGGATTTAAAGCAGGAAAATAGGTGAAGCTCCTGAGCAAGAGTAGCCCCTTCATAGTCCAGCTTCTCAACCACTTGTTCATCTGCCTCCAAATGAAAATTTGAACTACTTTATTTCTTGACTAGCATTGGTGTAGTATTGAGTTTTTTAGGCAATAGGAAGATGAAAAAAAATGTTGTGTCATCAACAAAATTTGGAACATGATAAAAGGTCCTCAGATTTCATATTTATTGTTAATTACACCCAGCTGAACAAAATATAAAAAGCATTTAGGTAATATTATTAACAAAATTTCTGGGTTGAAGTATATGATAAGATACAGCATAAATAGAAATACTTTACATGTCTTTCAGATTTACATGGTAGATAATTCATATTTGTAAAGGATTATGATATATCACCAAGATTTTAGATATCATTTGGTCCACAAACACAATAATTCATAGCCATTATTGATAGTCTTATAGTTTAAAACAATTCAATTGTATTCTGTCTATATAACAAATGTACTGGAAAAGTATATACGTCCCTGCAATACACCTTTAGGGAAAGGCTCATTATTATAACAATGATTCCATTATTAAAAGTCATTGCATAATTAAAATTTACGTAGAAACAGTACTTTTTACATCATGTTCCGTGAGTCATTGATGCAAGCTGTTTACATTTCAACAGATGTACAGGTAGTCGCATGGCTTCAGGTTTTTTTACCTGTTCGATGTTGATAGACATAAATACTTTGGATATTGATGCTTGTCAGCATGTCAACAAAAATGTGGTCATCTTTTAATTGATACTTAATATGACTTTTATTATCAGTAACGATTCAGTTGTGTGACAGTAGATAAACCACATTTGTTTCAACTTGGACCAAAACAATGAATTTTAACCACTCAAGTATCTTTGAAATCCGTGGTCATCTGCAATTTAAGTTATTAACGAGAATATATTTTGATGGAACTAATGAATTTCCATTTGAGGTAAGGCAGATTTTTTGTTTTTGAGTGAATGCTGAATGAAGCAAAATCGTCGTTTCACCTGTTAAGATAAAAGGCCACAGCTATTTGCCACTTTTCATCCTGTTCATCCCTTGTGGAACATAAGGCCACTACCAAGTACCCCCACATATCCTCCTTGTCCCTTTTGGGAAACAGAGAAATATCCAGTACCCGCTTATCTTAGTCGAACATACATGTAAAACCACAACCAAATTGCCCTATCTATCAATTTTGTCCTTCATAAGAAATAAGGTCCCGTGCGGGGCCCAGGTGAGGAATAGGCCCGCAGCAGAGTCTAGCTTGTCGTAAGAGGCGACGAAGGGTCTTGGGATTCTGATGTCGGGTCAGTGCTCAGCCCACAGAGCAACCAAGTGTGTACCCTGGTGGCCCTCGTCCACAAGGTTGTCAGTTTTATAATACGGAAACCCTGACCTCTGACCATAATGGGCCAACATGTATGGAGAGTGCAATGTTTCATGCACATAAAAGACCCCTTTGTGGACTGCTCCCTTTTCCTGTGGTTCTTCAAAATTTACCTTTCTTATGTTTCCCACCCCATCCCCATATTTCATTTATCATCATCATTTCATGTTCATTTTATCCTATAACCAATATAGCGTAAAACACCAACTCACTCATGAAAAACAAGGCCCTTGCCAGTTGCCATCATTCATTATCTTCATCCCTAATCCTGCTGAACATAAGGCCCCTAACTATCCTTTTGGTCCTTAAATGTGGGGCATATTAGCTAACTATTAGTTTCCACTATTTAACCCTGTCTTTTTTCCATCTGAGGTGTCTGTCACTAGGTATGTCCAGGGGCGGATCCAGAGGTCCGTGAAAGGGGGGCGTAATTGCTAAAAATGTCATATTTTGATGAAAATTTGAAGTTGCTTGGTCAATTTTATACAGAAAAATTTTTAATTTCTCAGTTAAAGGGGTACGCCCCCTCCGCCTCCCCCTGAATCCGCCACTGAATTGTCAATGTCTGTAAGCTTTATAAATAATATTAAAATCGAATGTTGTTTTCTTTTTTTGCGGATTCTCTTTGCCTTCTTCCACCATGGAAAATAAAAAATGTTGCATTCTTTTGGCATTGATTATTTTGTAATTTCACAGGTAATATTTCTGTTAAGTCTGTCTGTTTTTTATGCACATGTACACATATGCTTGATTTCACAATTTAGCATATTGCCTAATGTTAAAATTATATTATGTAATTGTCTCGCCTGCGAAGCAGAGCGGGACAAAGGTGTTACTTTACCGGCGGCGGCGGCGGCGACGGCGGCGTTAACTTTTTGGAAAAGTTTTATGAGCACCTCCATATCTCAAGAACTATAGGTCCTGGGTTGATGAAACTTGGTATGCATATGCCCCAGTAGTAGCTTAGCACAGTTGCATCCCCATCTTTTGACCTTGACCTTGATTTTCCGGTTGAGTGACTTTGACAATTTTCAATACATATAATAGCAATGAAAAAGTTTTGCGAGCACCTCCATATCTCAAGAGCTATAGGTCCTAGGTAGATGAAACTTGGTATGCATATGCCCCAGTAATACCTTAGCTCAGTTGCATCCCCATCTTTTGACCTTGACCTTGATTTTCCGGTTGAGTGACTTTGACAATTTACAATACATATAATAGCAATGGAAAAGTTTTGCGAGCACCTCCATATCTCAAGAACTGTAGGTCCTAGGTTTATGAACCTTGTTATGCATATGCCTCAGTAGTAGCTTACCACAGCTGCATCCCCATCTTTTGACCTTGACCTTGATTTTTCGGTTGAGTGACTTTGACAATTTTCAATACATATAATAGCAATGGAAAAGTTTTGCGAGCACCTCCATATCTCAAGAACTATAGGTCCTTGGTTGATAAAACTTGGTATACATATGCCCCAGTAGTAGTTTAGCACAGTTGCATCCCCATCTTTTGACCTTGACCTTGATTTTCTGGTTGAGTGACTTTGATTATTTTTATTGCATATATTTGCAATGTTTAAGTTCTATAAACATCTTTTGATCTCAGAAACTGAAAATCCATGTAAATTCAAAATATAGTGGAAGTAAGAAAGAATAATTATTTCTGATGGTGCCGGCAGGCGAGACATACTTTAGTGTTAACTCTTGTTTATTTATTATGGATGTTTTTGTATTATTTTACATTTCTTTATTTAATTGCTTAGAAGTTATGTAACTTCAAAATAAATAAATGGGATGAAAATCTGAAGGTGTAGAACCTCTTTGGTGGATGAGTATTTAAAATGTAAATAAGGTTTTTGCTAACTTTAAAGGATCATGGGATCTTTTGCCATCACTTGGCATCCATTGTCCATGAATGTTTTTGAATGTTAATGATAAATCCTCTGACACCAGAAGCCCAATTAGAACTTGGTATACTTGTTCATTATTATGGGTGGTACAAGAATATTGTTTGGATTTTTAATTGAATAAAACATTGAAGTGGGTTGAAATATTATATTAATTGTTGATAATATTAATAAAACCAATAAACCTTAAAGATTGTTATTTTGCACTATTTCAGGCTAAAAACGTACAATGTCAGATTTTCATTAGATTAAGATATCGAGGTTAGATTGTACTCAGACAGTATTTATAATAGTCAGTAGGATACCACTAATCCATGTTGAACCATCTTCTCATTCAGTTTTACATAATACTGCTCATTCTGCTCATCGTGTAGATAATTTATTGACTATGCAAGGTTAGGGCGGCTTCTGGTGACATGATGTTTCAAGAGAAAGCCAACGTGTCATTGATATTCACATCATGCAAGAGCATGCATGAATATTGATAGAAAGTCAGGGTCCTGAGTACATATATGCAAAGCACTTCAGATATGATTTTACTTTGAAAGTTATCTATTAACTAAGGGTAAAATGCACTATGACTATATATTGTATATTTATGAAAAATAAAACGTTTGAAAGCATTAATACGAGCAGTATGATTCCATTTACAGTTTCAATAATTCACAAGATTCCATTTGAAACCATAGTTTAAGAATGGATATATATATATTTATAGAAAGTAGTTAAGGAAAAGAAACCAAAATATAACACACAAAGACAACAACAATGCCAAAAAAAACAAACAAACCACAGCAAAAAAATATTAGAATTTTAGTTTAGAAATACAAAGAAGTTCTTTTGAAATATATTTTGTGTGTTTTCAGGACCCAGAAACAGCTAGCAATGATTGGGGTCTGGTGGATGCCTGCGGTCAAAGATACATCCTCCCAAAGACTATGTTGTTTATGGGCAGAGAGGAATGTGATATAGTTGTAAGGGTAAGTCTTAGAATTGGGCTGGAAATTTTATTTTGACCACTCGGTGATTGAAAAGAGGGGCATGGAACAAATATGCAGGAAACACTTACTCTTCAGGAGCACCTGAGTTCACTCTCATTACGACTAGAGTTCGCGTTGTTTTTGATATTCAGTAGTTTTTGTGTTTCCATGTTTTTTATGTTGTCAGTTTTTTCCGCTCTGTCCTTGTTAGTGTTACTAGTTTTTGTGTCTGCCCTTTCTGACTTTGACATTCGGATGCCCAATTGATTCCTCTGCTTCTTTCATTTGCATTACACAAAATCATGATAAGTGGAATTATTGGCAATATCTTGTCTTTTGTTGTTGTTTATCATAAAATAAGTTGTTATAGTCTATAATGTGGTATGTTATAGTACCTGTACTGGAGCGGAAAATTGACAAACACAAGAACTTTGATTGGCCTTGTTTAGCACAAATAAAAAAATTATTTTATTTTTATTATGATCATTTTTGTTTATGAAATACAATTTCTTTAATGGATAAATTTTGGTCTAATATATTACCTAATATTTTAAACACGTCACTTTAATTTTCATTTTTGATAAAGCTTATTGATAAAACAAGTGTTGTACTTTCATTCAAGTTTAAGAAATAAGTTGTATTAGAGTAGTCTCCCTTTACATAGATCATATGACCTATTTGTTTTTTGTGAATGTAAATATGTGTTGTTTGTGATGGAAACCTGTTTTAACCACATGTTCCATTTAAATTTTCCTACTGGTATATAGAAGGGTACATTTGTATATTTAGTGAAGGAAAATATTTTCTTGTAATATTGGTGGATCCTATTTTCTATTTGTTGTTTGGTATGTTACAGAAAATGTTCTATAGCTCTATTGATTTTTCTCTTTTGAACACAATTCCTGTTTTTATCCCTGTTGACTCACAGACCATGCAGATTGCTTTGAATAAAACATTAACATAGAAATTGGTATATTACATAACATTTTTGAAGGCTAAATATTTTTATATATTGTTTTTTTTAATTTTATTTATTTTGTCATTTAGCAGTAAAATTCAATTAGATTTGAAGTTTTAACAGATAGTCTTGTACATGCTGTGAGAGAATATTAAATTTTTCTTGTGTAAATTTTGAATAAAGATAGGCTTAGATGACAAGTTCAAATAATCTTAACTGTATAACACAGTCATACCAGGCTTAGACACGGTGGCCGCTTTGTCATTCAAATAAATAGAATAATAAGCACATGGTAAAAAGGCCCATTAATATCATGTCTACTTTGGTTTCAAGCATTGATGAAAAACATGAATTTCTCTCTTGTATTGAAAACCACTGCATTATTGCTATGTGCAAACAAAAATTAATCACAAAAGCTCTTGTTTTAAATGCAGGTTTTATAAAACTTAACAAAGGAAATGGATGAGTATGTCCTTTTAAAATTGTACAGGATGAACTTTGATTCAGAAATGATTATCAGGAATAAACTTGTATGTAATAAAATATTATTTATTCATATGTTCTTTTAAAGGGTTTTAGATAGTATCTGTGTTCATCATGGAAATACTTATATATGTATAGGGTAGAACTGTATTAAACAGTAGAACTGGTATTTGCTGAAGCATAATGTTTTATATGTATGGTAATTCTTGTTCATTCACTACAATGGCAGATCCAGAGGGTGTTCCAGTGACTTTTCTTTAAGGATTTAGATTTATTTTTTTTTTTGGGGAGGGGCAAAATTTGTCTGGACCCCCTCCCTTACCTTTCATTCTCAGTGGACTTTAGGTTGAACCCCCCCCCCCTTTTTTTAAATTCTGGATCTCCTTCCCGGTATCATTTAAATTCTATTCTATACATGCATCTTATTTATTGGTATTTCCTCTTTTATACAGACCTTTGGGGGGTAGCAGGACTGAGGGTATACTGCACAGGCACTTGTTTCTATCAATAATGGGGGGGGGGGGGTTGAGTAGCTCTTTATTTTATACATACTGCCCCCCCCCCCCATTTTTTTGCACATTCAAATTGCCTGATTCTTTCCAGTTCTACTTTTACATTAAATTTTCATTCATTAAAGTTCCAACTATGTAACATTTTAGTATAGACACCCCACCCAGTAGGTTTATTGATATAAGATATTGTTTGTTTAGGATTTATTTCATGGTATACCTTCAATATTATATTCCAGAATAGTTTTTGTACTATGTAGACTATCCAAACTGTTATCTTATAAAACATTTAAATGAATTGGTGATTTGATTTCTCAATGGAAATGTTTTAAAATTCAAATGAAATAAGGATAAAGTTTGTACATAGGATAGGTTTTTTTAATGGAGATTTTAACCTATGAATGAAATTAATGTTTAGGTCATGTTTGTCTTCGATTGAATGCAGAGTTTGACTTAGGATTGTCTTTGGTTACCATATATTTTGATGTAAATAAACAAGAAGTAACATATAAAATTACAATTGGGTTGTGTACATAAAATTATATACAGTATAACATGTTAATGTTAAATTTATTGTACACTGGCTTTTGGGGGGTAATCTGGTTTACCTCTGTCTGTACGTCTATCTGTCTGTCTACAATATAAAGGTAAATTTCGTAACATTTTCTCAGCAATGAGAATATATGCAATGGTATATATCTTAAATTCGAGGCCCTATATCCCAAGTACAAAATTTTAGGTCTGTCGCCTACTTCCTGTTTATTGAATAAGTCAATCTTTTACCTTAATGGTAAATGGTTGAATATTTTCTCTACAGTTTTCTCAGCATCTGCTCATTCCACCAACTTGAGTATTGGTATATGACTTCATATATATGTGGTCCTTTATCTGGAATACTGGTTAGTTCTGTTGTATATCTTTTTCCTGTTTTATCTACCTAGTAAATTTTTGACATTTGTGGTCAATGGTTGAAAATATTTGAAACAGTTTTCTCAGCAACTACTTATCATGGTGACTTGAAATCGTGTTTATAACTTCAGTATAAAGTCCTATATTAAGATATGTATTGTCAGACATCTATTGGTTCTTCCTCTTAACTGACCTTTGAGGGGGAAGCAGGGGTATACTGAATGAGCAGAAGCTAACAGATTACTTGTTTATTAAATCTTAAATGGTTGAGTAGGGGTACACTTCAAGCACCAGGTGTATACCCACGTAAAACTGACAAAAAGAATATTACACAAAAACCTTGTAAAGAATACTAAAAAAATTTCAAGCCTTGCTCCACTTGATGAAAAACAATATTTTGACCCTCTCTCCCTAACCTAAATTTCTGGAACCGACCCCCTGTACTTAGTATGATATATGAGATTTTGATCAGACAGTATTTATATAGTACATTTGTACTTATTGACCAGCTAGACATATTCATTTGCCAAATGTGCATCTTACATAATAATATATTTTTGGGGATTCTTTCTCATCTTTGTGAATCTTTTCTTGTGTACACAGGTACAGTGATTTCTGTTCAATCAGTATAAGTAAGGTATATTCACATAATTAACGATGCACTTATATTTTGACAACAAGTTTTATATATCTACAACATATTTATTAGTGGTATTAGTTGTAACCAACTTATTACTACGACCTGACATAATTATTCCATTTTGTTTTGGCATGCTCTTGCTAGGAAAATTTGGCATTACTTTCTAATTCTTATCACACAGACAGATAAGACAATGTTTTTATAAATGGTTGAATTTTCAACAAATCATTTACCATAGATATGTAAGTTGTAATAAATTTTAAGGGTGTTATTTTTACTTTTTGCAAGAAAATGAAATTCCTGACATTCTTACAAATTACAGAAATCATGATCAAATATATAGATTTTATATTTGAAACAAAACACACTTTTGTATATTAAAAATCATATGTTTTTTTTCACAACTATATAGTTACTAACCTTATATTTTACATGTACTGTATTTAAATTTATATTTGATGAATGGATTGAATTTGCCATTATTATATTGGCAGAAGAGTGCAATTACAAAAAAAGACCTTAAACTTTTAAAAAATACAGTCTGCTAAGAATTGATGACAATGCAGTCTGAGGGCCATCGGACATTGTTTCTTTGTACAACATTTATTAACTTGTTATAGTGAAATTTTTTTTTACTTTTTACTCTTTTCCAATATGTAATTTCCTAGTTTTCCTTTCCTGGACATTTTTGTAAATTGTTGGTGTCTTGATATAAAGATATATGTACCTGTATGTATTTGATTCAAAATTTTGAAAATCAGATGAGAATTTCAAAATGTTACCAATTGTGCTACAGGAAGTATTTGGCAACATTTGTTTTGAACAGCGTAGGATTCCAGCCAAAACAACAACTTGTTTTGTAATGTGTGGTACGCTAGGGTGTAAATTATTGAAGATAAACTAATTAAACATCAAACAATTATCGCCCTCACTACTGCTGATATATATGTTTGATCAGATTCCTAATCACAATGTAAATATCTATACTCCATCGAGAAACAGGTAGAAATCGGATTCTAAACATGCATTTGATGTCAGATTTTTTTCATTGTGAAGACTGTATTAGATCTCAACTGATATTAATTTATCAAGATTACAGGTAGAAACCGAACATGTGAGTAACGGGGATTTAAGTTCATAAGTTTATACAACGGTACATGTTAGTTAAGTTTGCGGACAGTTTTAGGCACCTGATGTCACGATGAATGGGTGGATTAAAATTTTTGGCTAGTAATTATGCCATTTTTTCTTTTCAGTCACAATCGGTGGACAAGCGACACGCTGTGATAACATTTGATCATTATCTGAACAAGTTTAAAATAAAGGATCTGAGTACAGCTAATGGGGTAGGTACTAAAATAGTTCTTTTTTGTGAAAAGTAAATTTTGGATGTTCAATAGGCAGTTGTAACTAAATTTTACATCTATTTGAGCTGCTCGTCAATTATCTCTTTAATTGAACTTTTGCATAATTAGACAAGTAAGACCCCCATTAGACCAGTTGAAGGCGCATTCTAGTTTATTTTTGAACATATGCAAAGTTGCAAACAATGCAAAATACAGCACTGATTTCATGTACAGAAATCTCATCCAACTATGTTTAAAATGTTGGGGTAGGTTGGAGGTTTTTTAAAATATTTTTTTTTCTGTTTTCAACAAAAATTCCTCAAAATTGAAAGATTTCTGTACAAATTCTAAAATAAAATTAAAATACTATCTATCTTTATGTTTGATATGGTCTAACTTGCAGAAAAAAAACCCCAACTAGTATACTGCCATTTCTGGTGACAGACTGTACTGCACTTGTCTATTTTAAACACATGAGATTGTAGTACAATACAGCAAATCAACATAATCATTCATTTGGACAAACTGTACAAACACATAGAGCTACAACAGGGATTGGGAAGCTTTTTTTACAAAGGGGCCATTTACCACTTTTTTCATTATAATTCAAAATTTGAAGGGGCCATTCTTTAACAAACTATATAAAATTCTAAATTTAGAAGGGGCCATTTTTCACATTAAGGGGCATATGGCCCATGGCCCCCTACCTTCCCAACCCCTGCTACAAGTATTGTTGTACACTTGTATCTTTAAAATCTTTAATTGAAAATGTAAACAATTTCTGAGTTCATATAAACAAGAAAACCTTTGATCTTATGTTATTGTCTTTCATGTCATAAACACTGTAGATTATTTGTTTTTCTCACATTTTATTCTCACTAATTGTTTAAAACATTATTTTGTAAGTGAATAAGGCCATAAACCTTGATGATAAATTGGAATACACACTGTGTGAACATTAAAGTAATTAATGTTTGAATAAATTTAACTTTTTGAAATCTTTATTGGCTCGTTCAAAAGAGTCCTATGAAAATTTGTTTACATTAAATTTTAGATTTTAATGTCTATAATTTCATACATGATTGGGATTTTATCACATTGTGTACCGGTACTTTTCAACACCCTGTTTTGATAACGGGTTATAAGAAAGTAAGTAGTACAGTTTATCAAGACATTTTTTCTCTCTAATATTTCAAAATAACTCATAGACTAAAGACTTTTTCACTGGCACTTTTTAGTTGTTATGCAGAAAGTACAGCAGTGTCAAAAAAGTTTATGGGAACATCATAATTTATACATGTACTTGTTTAATATTCATTGATTTTTTGATTATTTTCAGACGTTTGTGAACAACAGCAGAATTCAGGATCAGGAATATGTGGTTTTAAAACATATGGACTCTGTCAGATTGGGAACTGATATCCTTTGTTTATATATGCATGGATTTATATACTTTATAGTTTGTAGAGAGCACAGATTAAAAGTATGTGTACGTTTTCCAGTTTGCAGTGGATTTCTTATTCAGGTTGAGTAAAATGATAGAAATTGAATTTTCTAAATCTGCTGGAATGAGAAAGTATGCATATATGCATAAGAATACTCCTTATTTCAAGATCTCTCTGAGATTTCAGAACCAATTTTTAATGAGCTATAAAACTTGTTAATACATTTGAGCTTTATAACATTTGGGCTAACCAAAAGTTAAAGCATGCAAATGGAAATCATGTTTACAGTACATGTATATACATGTATATGTTGTTAGAAACCACAATCTCAGAAAACCCACAAACCAATCTAATAAACCATAGAGGCATTACTGGTTGACAAAAACATGTATAAATGATAAAAAGAAACAATAATTACAGTGAGTTGTCTGTTACCTTACAGGTATTCCAATTGGTATTGCCTATTTAAATTGTCAAATAGGTATTTCAATAGGTCCATTTAAATTGGGGAATTGCTTTACAAAAAGGTAGCTCTATAGATGACCATTCATGCATTCAGATTTGATACCTGGCCAGGTAAGTCAGGTAGCTAGATTTACCTGTTGTATAAACATTGTACTCTTATAAACACCTTCTGGGTTTTACAATTGGCATTAGCTATTCAAATAATCAAATAGGTATTTCAATAGGTCCATTAAATTGAACAATTGCTTCACCAAGAGGTAGTTCTATTGAGGATCACTAATGCATTCAGATTTGGAACCTGGCCAGGTAAATCACAGGTACCTTGATTTACCTGTTGTTTTAATACATTGTACTTTTATTTGAAAAGTTACTTTAGACTAGATATAAAAGAATATTTTCAATTCTTTTATATAAGTTATAACTTTGATATTGTAGCTAAACTTTACTTTTGCAGAAGTATGTTTTCATGGAGTAGCATACAAATGACAATTTGAGATTGATTTTCCTTCTCTGTAATTTTGTTGCCACCTAATTCACACAGAACACTATGTATTTTTTGTATGTACATTTCTTTGCAATTTATTTTGGAAAGAAAATCCTTTTTAAACATAAAAATCATTTTCTGTCAATAAAAGTTAAATGTAGAAATATGCAATATATCAACAAAAATAATAAGGACAATTATATAATTTTCATTTATTTTAGTGTATAAGTGTGAATTTTATTTGAAATGATCTTTATATTTTTTAAACCAAACACCAGAACAAAAATTTATTCCAAATGACAGTTTAAAGTTTTAATGC
This sequence comes from Arcuatula senhousia, assembly GCA_963971305.1. Taxonomy (NCBI): domain Eukaryota; kingdom Metazoa; phylum Mollusca; class Bivalvia; order Mytilida; family Mytilidae; genus Arcuatula; species Arcuatula senhousia. The sequence continues at coordinate 58,290,229 of OZ020304.1, forward strand.
ATAAATATTGTATTTTGATTCTTTCAAAACTGGAACATAAACCAAATCCCAAACATTGTGTGAAGAATACATAATTCCCAACATAATGTGAAAATGCAATTATTTATATTCCATTTGAGATGAAAAACAATTATATATCCCAAACAAAATGTAAGGAATACATATATATCCCAATCAAAATGTGAAATACACTTATATCCCAAACAAAATGTGAACTACATGTATATCCCAAACAAAATTTGAAGTACACTGATATCCCAAATAAAATGTGAAGTACACTTGTATCCAAAACAAAATGTGAAGTACACATATATCCCAAACAAAATGTGAAGTACACATATATCCCAAACAAAATGTGAAGTACACATATATCCCAAACAAAATGTGAAGTTGTGAAAAGCACACATCCTAATATTAAATTGATAAAACTGAGAAGTGAGATAAATTAACACATAAATTTCAATCAAAATGAGGTGACATCATCATTTGGAGCAACCTTTGTGAACAAACATATACATTGTATATCCCAAATCAAATTTGTAAAAACAAATATATAGATCCAATAAAAATGCACAAACTCTTTTTTAATTTATATCCCAAAAATCTCAGGTAAAAATATATTCCATATAAAAGTAAAAAAGACTGAGCATCTATTCAGTCTAGCTATTAGAGAAACTGATCCTTTAAAGTTATTCAATACAACATGTATCAGAAACAGCTGAGACATTCTATTATTCTAGGTGAAGATAGGATAGACAAATTGACTTTAAAGTAAAATAATTGTGGATTTAAATTTTCATACATTGTAACTCTATTACTTCTTTTAATTAATGGCTCTTAAGAAATATAGCTAACCTATCACAGTAAAAAAAATATACTTCTAATATTTATACAAGATGACCAATGGAATCCATGCTACCCTTTATAAAATTGGAATGACCTAATCCATATATAATACTAAGGTGAATAAAAGTACAATGTATTTAAACAACAGGTAAATCTAGGTACCTGTGATTTACCTGGCCAGGTGTCAAATCTGAATGCATGAGTGGTCCTCTATAGAGCTACCTCTTGGTGAAGCAATTGTTCAATTTAAATGGACCTATTGAAATACCTATTGGACAATTTAAATAGGTAATAGCGAGCATAGCTCGCAAGCGGGCACGAAGTGCCCGCTCGAGCGGAGAGCTCTACGGTATTTGTTTCCGCGAGAAACTTGCTAATGCTGATTTAGATTTTTTATGGTCCGGAAAGGGTTATTATTTTTACAGGACCGGAGTGAATGTTAAAAATAATAAAATAATTTATAAGAAAAGAAATAATGCTTAAAAAAATAATAAATTGCGCTTTTTACAAGAAAATAATATTCTTAAAATAATTAATACACATAAGCTGCTCGTTTCGTCTTGGTTATATGCACATACGAAACTAACGTGTCTCGAAGCTTAATCGCCCCATACCATCTCGCCCCAATATAAGCAAATGGAAATATTGGAAATTAAATGATAGCGATAGCCCTGAATGTCGACATTTAGAACAAAATATGAATAAAAAATATATATGAAAAAAGATTGTTAGAAATGGAAAAACTTGTTTACCAAATAAACTTATGAATTTTGTCATTTTACACATTTTTATTTTTTCACATATTTTCAGGCTATGCTCGCATTTAGGCAATGCCTACTCCATATTAGCAATTTAAGTAGTGGTAAGGTCATTGACAATTTACTGTAAATAAAGACAATAGGAGTACAATGAAGCACAAGTTTGACATCAATATCTATATACACCTGTTGAACAAAATGATGTGTTAAACTTAAATTTAATAAAACTAGAACATTTAGACAAACAAAAAATTGAAACTTTCTCCAAAAACTTGAATATTTTGCCTTAATTTAAATACCTTTTTCAGCTATTGAAATATTTAAACTTTTCTAATAACTTATAAATGACCACAGAACACAGGGAAACCTGTGGTTAACCCGTCGGGCTACTAACACGAGGTTAGTGGTTCAATCCTCGTCTGTAGTGAAAACTTCATGGACTGATTTTCCAACTCTCTCTTGACACCATTTGTGAGGATGATTTCAAGAAATGATGCTAGTTCTTCAGTGTGTCCCATGTATAGGGAGCACAATACTCTTTGAATTTTAAAGACCCTTTTGTAGAGATTGATAACAGTAGGCTCAGTGGGGCCCCTACAAAGACCTCACTCGCAAACTGCTAACTGGACAGGGATTTATAGAAGCATTAAGCTTGTTTCCTAATCCAGGATAAACTAAAAATGAAATTGTAGAATTAATTTACTTTAATTCTACATTGTAAAAAGTTGTCCCATCTTTGTGTGAAATAAATACTGGTACATGAATAAGGACATCACATTGCTAATAAAGAGCATGATCATTAGCATTAGATGCCTATAAAAATGTAGGTTAGATAAGTATCTTTGATAATTTATGTATAAATTATTGATAATTTAAAAGATGAATCATACATTTAATCTCTTCCTAGAGCTAAAAAATTACTTTGTTTTAAAGCCATGTATAGAAATATTACATGAAAAAAACTTAGGTTTGTCTTTATTTTGAAAATCGTCAATTTATTCAATCAATGTCTGATACTAGTTTATTCTTTTAGACATTTTGGTCATATAAGACAGGATGCAGGAAGCAGGGATCCAGGGGACTGAAACAGGGGATAAGGGGATGGGCACAGCAAAAAAATTAAAGTGAAATGAACACAAGAGTCAGATTAACAAGAAGAGGTGGCCTTCGAGATGGGGAACAGGAGTTTAAGACCTTTGCCTGTCCAGCCCCATATAATTCCCTCTTTTCATTAAACATAGGTTGTCTCCCATTTGCAGAAGTTATCCTTCTTTTAAGCAGGTGTGATTCATTTCCTGTCTCTGGATTTATTGTCAATTGCTTGAGATAAATAAGAGGGGTTCTGAAAGAGAAAGGGATTTCCCACTATTTTTAAAGACACTATCGATGTTTAACAATTTTTTCTTTTATAAAATGATTAATTGAGTTGTCTGATTTAAAATTATAAATGTTTTTAAGCTTTAATATCATAAATCTATCTGAAAACATGGAAATTCCTTATTGCTTTCGGAACTCTCTATTTTTTTCATTTATTTCTACTGATAAAGTCCAAGGGTTTCAGAAAATATACCTGCTCCAAAGAAAGATAACTCAGGCAAATGGGAGACAACCTATGTATACTGAAAAGAGGGATATAGTTGTTGCTTATTTCTTTTCCCTATATCCAATAATTTCTTATGTTCAGAGATGATGTCACTGGGAAATTTTACTTTTGCTGATGTCATTTTATATTTGTCATACTTCCAGCTGTTGTACCATTAATGCTTCCATATTATATCCATTTTACTAAAGCAGATAAAATAAAATACAAACAAAAATAGTATTAAACTTTTTCTGATATTCTGTGTCCATGTGATTTCGGATTTTGTTGATCAAAATGTTATCAGGTTCCTTAACTCTGTGCACATTCTATGGTCTACTACATGGAGCAGATAGAACAGAAAGACGAGATTTGTTTGGACGACGATATTAACATTCCTCCCCCTCCTACGATGCCAGCCTGGGCCACCAGAGAATTAGCGTCACTCGCTGAGTGTGAGGTAATTAAAATAGACTTTGTTTTTATTTTCCCTTATATAATCGGATCAAATGATATTGAATTTAGTTTCATATTGTGAAAGGAGTATAGATTTGATAAATTTTGTCTTGCCTATACCATCAGAACAAGTGACAAATTGTTTAGAATTTGATATTTCTCTTTACATGACCAACTTAGAGATAGTTGGTTTACTCAAGTTTGTAGAAACTGGCTTGCATTCATTGTACTTGTTGCATGTAAAAATTTCAATTTTTGAATTCTCCTTTACTTTTATGGAAAACAGTTTTTAATAAGGCTTTTCAAAATTATTGTTGAAGTTCACCATTTTCCAAGTAATATCTATGAGAATTGAATTCATTGATAAGAGATTTGATGCTATAAAATAAAAACACTATCTTTAGGCCATGTAATATAAAAGTATTGAAGAAAACGGTCATAAAAATTGAATATAGAATTATTGTAAATCTTGAAATAAAACAAGCACAAATGTTCCCTTAAGGTAGTTATGAGACACAACATTTTTAGCTTTTTAGTGTACTAAGTGATTTTAGATTTTGCATACTATGTTGTATCAATTAGAAGAGCATTAAGACAATTGTTATGTTGACAGAATAATTGGTTTAGTTCTTTTTAATAGATTTTTGTTTACATCCCATATAATTTAGACACTTTGAGAAACATTCCCTTAGTATTGTGACCCACAGAACACTTATACCCTCGCAACAAATATGCAAAGGTTACAATATATTTGACTGGTCAGTTTGTCTGAGTGGCTGTTTACATCATCATTATCTTGTAAGCTCAACTCCTCTGAAACTGCTTGACTGATTTCTTTAATACTTGGTAGGGTGTTAAGTTATAACATGAAGATATGCATGCTTTTATAATCACCATGATAAACATATAATTCTAGGACAATTCATATCAATTGGTAATACATGAACACATATTTCTTATTTATTTTTCATTTAAATAAATGATGTTCTAGACTAGTGCAAATTAACAATATTTTAGAAGAGAAATAGTGCAAATAGAAACAATAACACCTGCAGTTATAACAAACATTTTATAAACATCTATTCTTATATGCTTTGTATAGCTCCATGTTAAGCTTAATCTATCCTTTTCTGCAACTGCAAACAATTCTACCTGTCAGTTTCTATTGATTTACCTGTTGATTACAGGTATTCAGGTGTTACATCTGATAGTTCTACCCCAACAGGTGCACTCAATAAATTTAAATGCATTTAGTTATATACCTATTTATAAAGTTGTTAAATAGGATTGAAATAAACTTTTGTTTAAGTAGACCAAAAGAACAGTAATATAAGCATTTTGATAATATAAATGTGCAATGCCAAATAACTCTATCTTAAAATGGTAAACCTTTCTGAAAGAAATTGAAATTGAAGTTATGTCATATCATGATTTGTTGATTTGGATTTTGTTGGTCTTAAACTTAATAATGATTTTTTTCAAAGTATATATTTGATAGTTCTGGAATAGGTTTATTTCAAGAGCTTAAAATCTAACATGTACCTAAAGACTAATGAAACTTAGATTCATTGAAACACCTTTTCTGGTATTATGAAAATTTAAAGAAGTTAAATTGTAGTTTATACATGTAAGAAGTAATCTAGTAACCTTTATGTCCCCCTTTTTTCCCATGATATGGGAGACCCCAAATGGTGCCCCAATGGGTATGATAACACTGACCAATCAAATTGTAAGACGAGAAGACGCCAAAATTCACAAAGAAAGAAAGGACAGTTGCGCGTTTTCCAGCATCCAGTAAAGACCAAAATTTTAATTCTACCGTTTTCAACTTATAATACGTTTATATTTCTTATTATTTATTTACTTCGCTTTGTTTTACAAGGAACATTGCACAGCACGTTTAGTTTATATACTGTTCCTGATTTTGTGACCGTTTTCCGATCAAAGGATTTATATTTTGGACATATACACTAACGTATTATATTTACGTTCATTCGTTTTTGTATGCGGTAAGGATAGACTTTATCTTGTTTTCTTTCTCAAGAAGTATTGAATAATTTCAGTCAACCGTTAGTTTCATTCAAAAAAACTTTATTATCAAGAACATCAGGCAGCATGGGCCCGACACGGTCAGACAAGAGAAATCCACGTTCTCAATACGATCCCCAATTGTTAGAAAATTGGACAGTCGAGCGCTTGAAACAGGAGTGTCGCAGGAAAAATATTCGTTTTCCTGCTAATGCACGCAGAATGGCGTTGGTACGGCTGTTAAAAACACCAGCACAAAGTATTTCGGAGAGCAATGCCATGTCCATATTAGGAGATGTGTGCGCGGTGGACGTCGATACAGAGAGATCAAGTATCACGCATGCGCAGTACGACGGGAATAGTGCGCGATCCCATGATTCAACATCGCCTACACCGGATGTAAACAATGATCAGCTGGATCGTCAAAATAGAACTTTGATCGATGTAGTGTCGAGTCTAACTTCGACAGTCCAGGCTCTACAATCAAACATGAAAAACCTGACACATACTGTGAACGGACTCGTTGGCGAAAGAAGAATTAATGGAAATAATGCTCCTCAAGCATCAGCCATTGACAGTCGGAGAATGGAATCGAACGTTCTACAAGATCGTCCTGGGACCGGCATCGGAGATGTGATCGGCGGCGAGTTCAACTTAGAAACAGCGTATCGATCTTTTAACAACACCATGCCGTCAGCAGCAGCAGGTAGCGAAGCACAACTGAGTAGGATGTCTACGGTTGTAAGAACAACCCATGGGTTTTCTGCAGAATCACTGCCGTTCGTTGAGTCCATCTCCCCCCAACTACGGAAGAGCATAGTGGCAGGTAATGATATTAATTTAGCTGCCTTATTAGTTCCGTATTATACGGGTTCGGGTATTAATGAGGCATACAGCTCCGTGAATAATGATGAAAAAGCTCCTAAACACGATTCTAGGATAAACAGGAATTTATCCAAGCTTTTGGAATTTATAAGAATGTAATGTGTGAGGTTTTTCCACATAGGAGAAAGGAGCTGGATGCCTACGAAAGAGATGTCATTGACATGGCATACAGGTATCCAGGCCAAGGGTATTACGAATACCACAAAAAGTTTGCGGCAGAGGCTGCGGCTCATCTTAAATTTAACAATGTGGTCATTGATTGGTCAATTCGAAATAATCGTCTTTTTTGTAATATTTTTTCAAGTGCTAGGCCTATTGTCTGTAGCAATTGTAATAGCCCATTTCACAATACTATAAGTTGCAACCAAAGAATGTACAACTCGCAATATTTTAATAAGAGTAGAGGAAGTGAGCAAGACTTGTATGGAAGGGAGAGAGTGTTTCACATGGGTCGAGAGGTTTGTAATAATTTTAATGGGATGAAAGGTTGTTCAAATGTCAGATGTAGAAATGCACATGTGTGCTTGATTTGTAAAGGTGACCATTCCAAAATGTTATGTTCAAAAAACGAGATGCAGGCCCCACACAAAACTGGGGCCATGAGTCAGAGAAAAATGTAATAGTGGGAAATGATTTTAATTTTCAAAGTGTCTATACACCGGTCAATATAGAACGACTAGAACATGAATTGCAAAATTTTCCAGATCTAGAATTCAAAAAATATCTTTTAGATGGTCTTAAACATGGTTTTCATACAGGCATAAGTGAATTGCCATCTAATAATTTCATTTGTAAAAACTTAAGATCAGCAACTATACAGCCGGAAAGTGTTTCTTGTTTAGTAAATGAAGAATTAAGAAAAGGTTTTTTATTAGGTCCTTTTGATGATATTCCTTTTGACTCATTTAGAATAAACCCTATCGGTGTTGCAGAAGGGAAATATAGTAAAAAGAAAAGATTAATTGTTGATTTATCAGCACCACATGAAGATCCAGACAATTTAAGTCTTAATGAGCTTATTGATAAAGAAAATTTTTCACTTAATTATGTAACAATAGATGATGCAATCAGTATTATTAAAAAACTGGGTCCTAAAGCTTGGCTTATAAAAACAGATATCACAGATGCTTTCAAAATAATCCCTATCAAGAAAGAACTTTGGCCTTATCATGGAATAAAGTGGGATTACAAATATTATTTTTTTACTAAATTAGTGTTTGGTTCTAGATCTAGTCCTAAGATTTTTGATGCTTTGTCTTCTGCTGTTTGTTGGATTGCTAAGAATAACTATAATATAGAATATATTTTACATTTATTAGATGATTTTTTAGTTATTCTTCCTGAAACGGCGTATGCTCAAGATGTAATGAATGATTTGCTGAATATTTTTAATAATCTGAATATTCCATTGTCTGTTAAAAAGACCGAAGGTCCATGCCATGTTTTAGAATATCTCGGCATTTATCTTGATACACAAAAGATGGAAGCACGTCTTCCTTTAGAGAAAATAGTAAGGATTCAGCAAATTATTGAATCATTTTCTCAAAGAAAATCTTGTACTAAGAGAGAACTACTTAGTCTTTTAGGTCACTTAAATTTTGCTTGTCGAGTTATTCTACCTGGCAGATCTTTTGTTTCTCATTTGATAAAATTGTCAACAACTGTTCATAAATTGTCACATTACGTACATTTAAAATCATGCAAACCAGATCTGGTTATGTGGTCTAGGTTTTTAAAAGAATGGAATGGAGTCTCATTTTTTATCAATGACAACATTGTTAAGGCAGCTGATATGCAATTGTTTACTGATGCGACTAATACTTCGTTTGGAGGATTTTATTTGAATCAGTGGTTTCAGGGTGATTTTCCACCAGAAATTTTGCAAGAGCAAACATCTATGGCATTCTTTGAACTATATCCTATTGTAATGGCATGCGTGTTGTGGGGGAGAAGTTGGACAAGGAAAAGAATATTATTCAATTGTGACAACTTAGCAACAGTGGAGATAATAAATAAAGGGAGATCTAAAATTGGCAGTATTATGAAATTGATGCGTAAATTGACTTATCATTCAGCTAAACACAGCTATATTGTTCATGCAAGACATCTTCCATCTTCAGAAAATTCTATAGCAGATTCTATTTCTCGTTATCAGGAAAGGAAGTTCAGATCTCTGGCTCCGCTAGCAAATCGGACACCAACACCCTGTATTCCAGCTGCAGAGTTGATGATGGATTGAGTGATCAGTTAAATAACCTTTATGATGCTTCTTTAAGCAAAAGTACTCTTAAGATTAATACTTCTGCTATGAAGTGTTTTAGAAAATTTTTAAGTTTAAGTGGTTTTAACAAATTTAATGAGAATTTTCCTATTTTTGAAGATAAGCATTTGTTATATTTTGTTACTTATTGTCAACATACTCTCAACCTCAAGTATGACACAATTAACCTATACTTGGCAGGTATCCGGTATTTTTATATAAGGTACCATGGTATTGATGTTATGTTAAATAATGTACAGTTGCCAATTATATTACGGGGAATTAAAAAATCTCAAGTTAATGTTAAAAAAGAAAGATTTCCTGTTACTGCTAATATCCTAATGGAACTTTGTACATTGCTGAAATCGCAAATTTTTACTAAATTTACTAGTTTAATGTTGTTAAGTGCCTTCACTATGGCTTTTGCAGGTTTTCTAAGATGTGGAGAATTTACAGTTAAAAATGCATCTGAGAGAAAAAATATCCTTCGTATAAAAAATATTTGTCTTGATAAAAATTTAGAATTTTATCAGTTACTATTACCTACTTCTAAATGTGATCCATTTCACAAAGGTGTTCAAATCACAATTTTTGAGAATAATTTTCAAGCTGTAAAGCTAATGAAGCAATACATAGAATTAAGAATACAAATTGGGGCTTCGGAAGACTCTCCACTTTTTATAGAAAATGAGTTCAGTGTTAATCCTTTAAGTAGAGATAGATTTATATATTTCTTGAAAGAGTTATTAACCAAACTTGGTTACGATGAGAATAAATTCAGTGGTCATTCATTCAGAATAGGTGCAGCCACATCAGCTGCTGCAAATGGGGTTCAAGATCATTTGATTCAAGCTTTAGGTAGATGGTCTTCAGATTGTTATGTAAGATATATACGAACAGATTTAAATTCAATCAAGACTGCTCAACAAGAAATGTGTACATATTCAACTATTTGAAAAGGGTACAGACTAAGGTTCTTTATATTTTTGTGCTAGATTTATGTTGAGTTATTAATACATGTACATAGGTGTGTCACAGGTGTGGGTGGTACAGGTATGTGTGGATACACACTTGTACTTATATACATATAGATATATTATTTTTTTTTTTTTTATATATATATATAAACATTAATTGATGTATTATATTCTTGGGGGCTTCACTCGCTTCAACCTTATTTTGCTCGTTCATTTGGCCTGCATATTTATCATACTGATAAATTATTTTCCCCCAATTCAATAATTCATCAAACATGTCAAATTTAGTTCACAATCATATAACATATAACCTGAGATGCTCTTCCTCAGACGGTTCACAATATCAGATAACCTGAGATGTTCTTCCTCAGACGGTTCACAATCAGATAACCTGAGATGTTCTTCCTCAGACAGCTAGTCACAATCATACTTGAGATGTTCTTCCTCAATCAACATACAAGGCGATGCTCTTCCGCTTTTCTGAACTAATTTATTTTTGTAGGTATGTATGTGTACATGTACCTGTCCAGCTTATCGAATATCTTGTGACGTTCTTCCACAAGTTCCATTTAGTCCTGTGACGATCTTCCACAGAATTACACATTTATAAGGCCAATTAACTAGCTTAAGTGTTTTCACAAATACAGGTACATGTGCATGTAGTAGGTCATTTAGTTGAAGCGGGTAGCCCCTAAGAGCCAAAAGTTATAATTTTATTTGGGTATGAAATTTTTTTTTTTTATATGTATGAAACAATGTTAACTATTTTATATATTGATCAATTGTATATATATTGTTTTTATTGGTTTTATATGTATCTTAATATTTTAATAGGAAATATTAATAAAAATATTTCTATTATTTTTCTTTATATCAGAAATTCTGCAGGCTCTCAGCAGTAGGATTTGATAACATAATAGGTGGCATCTTATACATAGTTTATCTAAGTAAACAGAATTTATGAAACTTGTACCATACAGTACACATAATACATGCAACTGTCATCAGAATTTATGAAACTTGTACAATAACAGTATATATGCAACTGTCATCAGATTTAATGAAACTTATACAATAACAGTATAAATGCAATAGTCATAAGAATTTATGAAACTTATACAGTAACAGTATACATATGGCTGTTAATAGAATTTATGAAACGTACATGGGTGCGAGGCATAGCTACAAATAGAGACAAATTAAAGCAAGAAACCTACTATGCACAAATATGAAAATGGATAAATGAAAATTTAAAGAAGTTAAATTGTAGTTTATACATGTAAGAAGTAATCTAGTAACCTTTATGTCCCCCTTTTTTCCCATGATATGGGAGACCCCAAATGGTGCCCCAATGGGTATGATAACACTGACCAATCAAATTGTAAGACGAGAAGACGCCAAAATTCACAAAGAAAGAAAGGACAGTTGCGCGTTTTCCAGCATCCAGTAAAGACCAAAATTTTAATTCCCCACCCTCCATCCCCAGTCTACACCTGTTCAATATGGTGTATGTATTCAAATATTGGGCTACCCGTTTCTGCATATTTATCATACTGATAAATTATTTTCCCCCAATTCAATAATTCATCAAACATGTCAAATTTAGTTCACAATCATATAACATATAACCTGAGATGCTCTTCCTCAGACGGTTCACAATATCAGATAACCTGAGATGTTCTTCCTCAGACGGTTCACAATCAGATAACCTGAGATGTTCTTCCTCAGACAGCTAGTCACAATCATACTTGAGATGTTCTTCCTCAATCAACATACAAGGCGATGCTCTTCCGCTTTTCTGAACTAATTTATTTTTGTAGGTATGTATGTGTACATGTACCTGTCCAGCTTATCGAATATCTTGTGACGTTCTTCCACAAGTTCCATTTAGTCCTGTGACGATCTTCCACAGAATTACACATTTATAAGGCCAATTAACTAGCTTAAGTGTTTTCACAAATACAGGTACATGTGCATGTAGTAGGTCATTTAGTTGAAGCGGGTAGCCCCTAAGAGCCAAAAGTTATAATTTTATTTGGGTATGAAATTTTTTTTTTTTATATGTATGAAACAATGTTAACTATTTTATATATTGATCAATTGTATATATATTGTTTTTATTGGTTTTATATGTATCTTAATATTTTAATAGGAAATATTAATAAAAATATTTCTATTATTTTTCTTTATATCAGAAATTCTGCAGGCTCTCAGCAGTAGGATTTGATTACATAATAGGTGGCATCTTATACATAGTTTATCTAAGTAAACAGAATTTATGAAACTTGTACCATACAGTACACATAATACATGCAACTGTCATCAGAATTTATGAAACTTGTACAATAACAGTATATATGCAACTGTCATCAGATTTAATGAAACTTATACAATAACAGTATAAATGCAATAGTCATAAGAATTTATGAAACTTATACAGTAACAGTATACATATGGCTGTTAATAGAATTTATGAAACGTACATGGGTGCGAGGCATAGCTACAAATAGAGACAAATTAAAGCAAGAAACCTACTATGCACAAATATGAAAATGGATAAACTAATATTTGCTTTTAATTATTAAATCTACACAAGAGTAATAATGTTTTTAAAGAAACAATCTTTTCCTTGTGAGAATTGGCACTTCTCATTGAAAGTTCAATACATACTTTATTTGGACTAAAGAATTATCAAAACATATACAGCCTATTCATGTCTGGTCAATGGCATATGAACTCTTAAAAATACCACATTTAATAGTACAATTCATAGAAGAAATATCACAAAATCTGAAAACAATTCTCATTTTGTCATTTCAGATGATGTCATTAAATAACAACCCCTTTAGTTCTTTTATAGAAAATTCGTCATTTTGAAGGGGGGTCCAAAACTTTTGAAAAAGAGGATTTCACTCAGATTCCATGGAAAAGGTTCTAGGTCTTGCCAAAATATACATGAAAACAACAAAATTTCTAATGAAAAGGGTTGGGGTTTCAACCCATTAAACCCCTCAGTTTTTATACAGACGCAAATAAAACGGCAAAATTTTGAATGCCCCCAAAGATCTTTGTCAATTGAAATTTGTCATTTTAAGCATCTTTATAAGTTATTTTTTATCTGAAACCAAACACTGAGACTAAAGTATAAGTCACTTCACACAAAATCTAAGATGTGATGGACCGATAGGTAGATTGGCCCGTGAAGATTAAATCATTTCTTCTTATAAATACGTTTCTGAGTAGTTCAAAGATTTAAACAGTTGATTATTTGTTACTTTGACATTCCTGTATTAAGGAATAAATTTACATACGTAGGTTCAAGGTAAACGTTAAGCTTTTGTCAAACAATTTCAATAGATATAACCTATCTTTATACTAATACCTTTATTAGCTTTATTATTCTCAGGCTTTGAATCAATAAATTTTTATAGTCTGTCCCATATTTGGACTTGAGAATGTGTAATGGTTACTTTATGCATAGCTTAGTACAAGAACTTGTTTCTGATATAGATTAGACTATAACTTCTTTAGAAAGATTTAAAAGGTGGGGTCTACATTTTAAAGTTTGGGTCATGTCAATATGGAAACACTTTGTGAAATATAGAATGAGGTGGTAAATAAGGGTTTTGTCCAAAACTCCTGGTGGTATTTGTAACTTATGATAATTTCCTGTACCATTAACGAAATGTTGCAGAAGTGGTATATGTAGAACTAAACATTAATTTGAAGGACAAATATATGCTGCCTCCATAGAATTTTGTGCAAAACATGGAGACTCTATGTTAACTATTATTTTATATTAATGTAACCTGTCTCTCCTACAAGCCTTCTTACCAAGGTCCTTTGTTACCATTACAACCCATGGTGGTAGGTACTCAATGTTGTATCATATAAAAACATCTATCTCATTTGTTCTCTTTACTGTGTTTTCTAAACATTATATATGTTGAACCACTTTTTTTCTTGATTTAGTTCTTAGTCATCTGTTCATATCAACTTTACTTTATGTACCCTGCCCATGTGTGTTGTATCTGTCTGTATGTTGTTATCATTGTATCATGTTTGAGATATTAACAATAAAACAACCGTTTCATAATCAAAACAATACTAAAGATGCAATTTTTTATAATCCAAATAAAAGGAAACAAATGTATAAGACTAAGAGAAGAAAAAAACAATGAAAATTAGAACAAGCAGTTCTTGCTTATTGAACATAAATGTTCATATGTGCCAAACAGGCCATCATTATCTTAAGAGACATATAAGTGCTTATTAAAAGCTTACAGTTTGTATAGTGTATTTGTTCTTATTTTGCAGGGTTGTATAGCAGAACAGAAACTATGTCATACATGTGGAGGAGAGGATCACGAGTACTATCGAGATGAAGAGGTAGAAGATGAGGTCCTCGTTCACCCTAGTTACCATAGAGACAAGATCAAAGTGTCAAACACATGGCCCAAGAAAAGAGCAAGAAACACCAAGCATGTAGCTGACATATTTACAAATAACACTAGTTTTGATGAAAATGAGGGAGAGGGACAACATCGTATATTGCGTGGAGAGGGAAGCATTCCAGAGAATTTACCACCAGGTGAGAATCATCACAGGTGTAGCTTATCCTTTTCGAGAAAACAATGCTAGAGATGTTTGGGACTTTGGCAGAACAGTCTAAGGTTGTTAGTCTCAACACTTTTATTGAAATGTCTGATTAAAGTCAGATTCATCATTATTTTCAATGATAACTTTTCATGGCTTGGCCATGAACATAATATTATCCCTTTTCTTCTCACACATGTGTCAAGTTTTAGTAGAAGTTCTTAGTTGAGGACCATACCTTATTAAAATCCCTAATCATTAGGCATTCTACGGGCTATGGTAGGGTTATTTCCTATACCAAAGACACAGCTTCTCATTTAGTTCTTTTGATTTATGACCTTGAACAGCATTGCTAGTATAAGAACCTTTATTTATTGGACTGTTGATTCCTGACACTCCTGACTTAAAATCAATGGATTTTCTGCCATCATCTTCTTAATATAAACCTAGTAGTCATTCTTATAATGGCACTCATTAAATATCTATGAGATTGAATATTAAAGAGCCAAAAGATTATGGAATGCATTATTTTACCAATTAATTATTTACCTCCTATATATTCTTTCATTAAAACATAGCAGTTAGTATCGTTTGTGACTTTGTGTTCTGTGTATAAGTGAACTTTGCTGGACATTTTTTTAGTTTATCATATACCGGTATCATGTCACTTACAAATTTCTATAAAAAAATGGTTCAAAAGTTGCAACTCTTAAGTATACATTATAACATTTAACTCAATTTTTAAAAAAGATTGATAGTTTCTCGCATGTCTTAAGAAAGTGAAAGAATTCAATAAGATATCAATATTGATTATGAAAGGGAGACTACTCTGTTCTGAATTCCTCCATTGATTTCTCAGAGGCTCAATAACTTATTTCAACATGGTAAATGTTTATGTTGTCATTCATGTAAACAAACTAAGGATCATAAAGTCATTCAATACACATTCTACCAAGTTGTGATAGTATAGAATTTAGTCAGTATTGTGTTGGGAATTAATTTGATATTAAGCCTGTTTGTGCTTACTGGTGACATTACCTTATTCTGTGGTATAGGGTAAATATTTTTATTTTATATTATGAAAGTTAATTGTATATTATGTCAATTCTTTCTAATTCTTGAGGCCTGTAATAGGTATTTAATAATCAAAAATTAAATATACTTAATTATGATAAGAGGACATTGTAAATTTGCTTTGACAATCGGTGACTGTTAAGTTGTCAGCATTTTGGCTTCTGATTATTACTGAAATATTGTCAACTGAATTTTTAGTGCTTTATTGTAAGAATTTTTTTGGGCGTTATTTATCTATTATTTTTCATTGATTTTTTCCAAAGATTATTTTTTGATATTCCATGAATAAACTAAGGATATCAGATCTTATGACTATGGCAACTTATGTTTATGTCAATAATGTATTTTGTCAACTGTTGTATGCTCTACCTAAGAAAGTAGATTACACTCTAGGTATTCATCTGACTAGATTTAGCTAGGGTGGGACATCAAGTATTTTGGGCAATATTTTTGTTTTAGGACAAAAGTCACACACATAAAAAGAGCAGACCAAATGTACCATTTATTAAGGAATTTTATTTTATTACGAAGTTAAGATGTTTTAAAATTGTATTTCCTTACTTAGCTTAAGTGGCCATTAGAAGTACTGAACCAGACTTCGTCAATGAATCATTTTATTGAATGAAATTCTTTCTCCTTATATATGTAAAGTAAGCTTCCTTAATATCAAAAATCAAATTACAATCTTACAGCCCCCTGTCTACCTAGACAACCATCCGATCATGCATACAGGATAAAAATCTATTGAACTTTAAAACCTTATTTCTTGAAATATTGATATTTAAAGCCCTATCAGAATTGGACACAATCAAATGTAGGTATGCATATTGTAAGCTCTTTGACAAGTTGGCTACCGGCCATTGCTTCAACCTTGATCATATATTCATGACTTCTTGATTTGTCGTAATTTGGGATCTTGACAGTGAAAATTACAAGGGATTATATATAAAAGGGGAAATACCTTTCATCGTAGGTGATTATAATTACCGGTAATAGTATGCCTTGAAGGTAAACTTTGATTTGATCAGAACTTATGTGTGAAAATTAATAAGTCAGTCTTTGATATTTGTCTGTTAGTAAAAAAAATTGACTATTCATTGTAATTTTGGACTGTAATATTGACCAATAATTGGTTGACAAAAATGATTTTATTTTACAAAATACCCAACAAAAATAGTGAGCTACCTTGTATATAAATGGATCAACAAAAGTTCTGCTAAAAAAGGTAGATAGCGTGCACAAAAACCAAAATACCATGTGTAAAGATTTTTCTGGCAAGAGTTTTCATCATACATGTATAACATAAAGTCTGTATATAATGAGATTTTGCATTATTTGTTCTCTTTGCCAAGTGAGGAGTTTGCGTCTTTCATCATACATGTATAACTAAGTCTGTATATAACGAGATTTTGCATTCTTCATTCTTTTTGGCATGTGAAGAGTTTGTGTCCTTTAGAAACCTTAGGCTTATCTTTTTTGTAGCCCAGAAAAAGGACAAATAATAACTTTTATGATTTTTGTTCAGTTCTCAGAGTCATAATACTATAATTCTTGTTTGGTATTTATGTTATAGTAAGTCAAATATCTATTTTACATAGAAGCTTTGAAGTTTATTTATTCAAGCTATTGGTAACATAGGGATTTTTAGATCAAGGTCTGGTCTGGGCACTCTAGGGTTTTCACTTAAATTTGTTTGGTATTTAAGTTATATTTTTAGGGTACTAATGTTTTGCAATAAATGATATGCCAAATGACATGCAAAAACCTGCTCCTTTAAAACAATAATCTCTATTTATAAAGTTTAAAGTTGCATTATTGCCTGCATTTAACAGTGATATTAATGGTAAAAATATAAAAGGTTGCAGAAAAATTATTTTACACTCAGAAATGAAAAAGTTTGCAAGGCAACTAAGCTTCAGTACAAGTTTTTCATGTAAAAGTCAAATCATTTTGTGTTAAATACCTAAAAAGAGAATAGCTACATACCTATCCAATATCTGAACTTATATGGTAAGAGATGAAGTTTATTTTATGGCCCGACCATGTATGTGGATCTGCCATATAGTTTTACCCTTGTCCATCTGTACGTCCGTATGTCCGTAACACTTAGGTTAAGTTCTTAGTTCGGATACTAGATGTTGGGGGTCAATGATATTTCACCACCAGATAGGTTTTGGGTAGGGCTACACCAACCACTAGAAATAAAGTCACTGTGACCAATATTTTATGCATGAACAACTACGGTTAAGTTTTTGGTTATGGTCCATAACTTGGATACTAGATGTTAGGATACTTCAGCACTAGATGTGTCTTGGGTCAGTGACACCACCTACTAGAAATTAGGTCACTGTGAATTATGTTTTACACATGAATGACTTTGATTAAGTTCTTGATTAAGGTCCATATCTCTGATACTACATGTTGGGATCAATGGTATTTTACCACAAGATGTGTCTTGGGTAACATGACACCACCCAATAGAAATTGGGTCACTGCAACCTATATTTTATGCATGAATGACTATGATTAAGTTATTTGTTAAGGTCCATATCTCAAATACTACATGTTAAGGGACAATGATATTTTGCTACTAGATGAGTCTTGGTAACACGGCACCACACACCAGAAATTAGGTCACTGCGATCTATATTTTACGGAAGAACACTTTTGATTAATTTCTTGGTAAAGGTCCATATCCCAGGTAATACACATGAGTGACAATGATATTTCAAGAATGGGAGGGCCATCATGTGGCACATAGACACATTTTCTAGTTTTAAGTTAAATTTTGCTTTGATATAAGTACATGAGGTTATTTGCATGTAAGTGCAAAATCTTTTATGTTTGATAAGTACCCTTAACTTGTGAAAGATTTTTGACCATTTAAATAAGAGGTGTAATACAACCCTCGGCGCTTATTGTCTTAAGTATCAGACATTCAATTAAACCTTATCAGGAATAAAATGGATTTACATGACTAAAAGTAAGAGTTTTAACTATTATATAGAATTATTCTGGGTTCTTTCATGTCTAGTGAAAGTTATTGGAGCATACATAGGGACTACTGTAAGATTTAACATTGATATGAGGTAATTGTGGATTTAAACTTGAATAATAGGATTCATTTATGGTGGTATTATGTTAAAGTCCAACTTTCCGTTGTTTGGGACGGTAAACAATTACAGATATTATTTCAAAACAAAAATATTGTCAAGTGTTCTGATCAAGATCCCTCTCTGTATGAAATGAAAATTGGTGAGTAAGTTTTAAAGTGAAAAATGAAAGTAATTTTTTTATTGGTAGTGGAAATTGGTCATTATAAATGTCAATGAACTGTGTGTAAAAATTATTTACAATTACTGTAATTTTATGACTCAGCTTTATGCCTATTTTTTATTTTTTTAATTGTGTATTAGAAGTTTATGTTATTAAAGAGTTTTAATGTTTTATATTTCAGAATTAGAAACAGTAAAGAAAGGAACTCCATTGTATGGACAACCAGATTGGTGGGGTGACGATGATGACCAAAATGGCAATAAAGACAGTAGGTTTTAGAACTATACAAAATAGATATACAATAGTAGGTTTTTAGAACAAAAAAGGTATTAAGATTTAAGAAATATCCTAACAAAATGGCAGTTGAAGTACCAGACATTGTAATGCACATTTTGTTCTTAAGACTCATCAGGGACACTCTCCCAAAATATTAAAGATGAAAGTAGGTAAGGAACAGGATGCTAACTTTATCAGAAACTTATCAATTTCAATTTATAAAAGAAAATTGAAATTTAGTACCAAATTTAACTTATGTTAAAAAAATAAACCAATATCCATTAAACCTTCTGTGTAACTACTGAAGAAAATTTTTGTTAAATACTTCAAAACCATATTGGGGCTTCGTATTAGAATTTCATGTCATTTTCATACTTAAATGTTTTAACTGCTGTATATGCTCAGCTTTAAAGCTACATGAATAAACAATATGATACAATTACATGTTTTACCATTTGGTGAGAGGAGAAAAATGTTGAACTTCCGCAGGATTTTTACAATTTGAATTAATTGATTATCTCTGTTATGCCCTTCTCTTTGTATTTTGTCATTAGAATTTAATTTCTAAGATAAGAATATTTCTCTGGCTATTTTGTAGAATCAGATTCTGAAAGACCTTCCAAGCTTAGTTTAAATAACAATGTAGGAAGTGATGAAAGCTGTTCTCCAAGTCAATCTGACAATAAAGAACCTGTAGCGTCTAAAAATTCTTCACAAAAATCTGCTGAAATGCAAGCAAACAATTCTCAAGAAAAACCTGTTACATCAAAACCTTCAGATGGAAGCACAAGCATGGCATTTACTGTAGAATTTGACGATGAATCACCAAAAATGAATATAAGTGGAAAACTAGAAGATTTTATGCCATCTAAAGTTAGAAGGAGTTTCAGAGGCCGTTCAGATAAGAGAAAATCATCAGAGGAATCCAACAAAGATGAGGTATTTTAATCAAAGTTATAACAATAGGAAAACAGTGTTATTTTAGCTTCTTATTAATGAAAGGACATTTCCCCCCCCCCCCTGTCATATATTTCACTAAAAATCTAGAAATATTTCAGGTTTCCAATCAATTTGTATTGTGTTTCAATTTCATCACTAATTTCCCATTGGATGAATGAAAATACAAATGCTTTGATTTAAATGACTAGTCTCACAATTTAATTTGTATGATACATGCAAGCAAGAATAGCATACATATCAATAAGCGTACAATTGAATATTCATATTTTAAATTAAAGACACAACATATACAAGGTATATGTAAATATTCTGATAAATTTGTTTGATAAATAGAAAAGTTCATCCAGAGGTTCATCTCCCTCAAGAAAGACTTCATCCAGAGGGTCTTCACCAATCAGACAAAAGAAACTTGATGAGCTTTGGGAATCTTCAGAGAAACCAAGGAAAACTATCAGGAGAAACTCCAGTGGTGCTAGTGATCTGAAGGCTGAATCAAAACCTAGTCATATTGCCCAAGGTAAGCATTTAACAATTGCTTAATAGCAATGTAAAATAAAATGAATCGGTGTTATATCCTTTCCAATGCAAGCAAGAAGTAATGGGAAATAAAGTAAACACAAAAAAAATTATCTTTGAAATATCACTTAATTTGTGTAAATATACTGCGAAAGTATTATTATTCGTGGGGTACCAATTTTCGTGGTTTTCGTGGGTCAGGCAAACCACGAAATTAAGTTCCCAACGAACTGTTTATTACACATTGCTTTTAATAGAGGTTGTTATTAAACCATGAATTCAAGAATCCACAAATAAGGAATTACTTCCAATCCACGAAAATTGATACCCATGAATTTAAGTACTTTCACAGTAACTTTCTCATATGTGATATACAATAATTTACAGATGAATATCTTGTATGGGGCAAGATCACTAGCATTTGATGGTTATATATACTGAATTTTACACATATATCAGTCTAGACTGATATTTCATATATTTTATTGACACTCTCACCATTGACTGTAATTTTTGGCCGGATTTCACAGAGTGAAAAATCCTGGTTATAAAATGGTGAATGTTGGGTGGCAGGCGGGCAGGGAAGAAATTTTCGTAACAGTTTTTTCAGCAGCTACTTATCACAGCCACTTGATATTTGGTATTCAGCATCAGGGTGGGGTCCCATGATGTGGGATTCGATTTCAGGTCTGTTGCTCACCTACTTCCTGTTTTACAAAATCTGGTCTTTTTTATTTTGACAGATTTTTATATTATTTTGCACATGTACTTCCTCCAAAATCTAATCAATTGATAACATGCCTTATTATCTCCCTTCAATATTCTATCTATGAAAGTTAAACCTTTGACTTGTAGATTTTTGGCCGGATTTCACTAGTGAAAATCCGGGTTATAAAATGGTGAATGTCGGGCGGGCGGACGGTGGGCGGGGAAAATACTTTCGTAACAGTTTTCTCAGGAACTACTAATCACAGCCTCTTGATATTTGGTATACAGCATCAGCATGGGCTTCCTTAAAGTGGGATTGGATTTCAGGTCTGTCGCTTACCTACTTTCTGTTTACCGACTTAGTTAATTTTTGACATAAATGTCCAATTATAGAAAATTTTCGTAACAGTTTTCTCAGCAACTACTTATCACAGCCACTTGATATTTGGTATGCAGCATCACTATGGGCTCCCATAAGGTGGGATTCGTTTTGAGGTCTGTTGCTCATATACTTCCTGTTTACTGACTTAGTAAATTTTTGACATAAATGTCCAATTATAGAAAATTTTCGTAACAGTTTTCCAAGCAACTACTTATCACAGCCTCTTGATATTTGGTATGCAGCATCAGCATGAGCTCCCATAGGGTGGGATATGATTTCAGGTCTGTCGCTCACCTATTTCTGTTTACCAACTTAGTTAATTTTTTACATAAGAAATGTCCAATAATAGAAAATTTTCGTAACAGTTTTCTCAGCAACTACTTATCTCAGCTTCTTGATATTTGGTATGAAGCATTAACATGGGCTCCCATAAAGTGGGATCTGATTTCAGGTCTTTGGCTCATATACTTCCTTTTAAACGAAATCCGGCCATTTCTGTCTTTGACCCATTTTTATACATTATTATAAAAGAATTACCAATTAAACATACATTTCATGACATTTTGCAAATTCATTTGCTAACTGAAATTCATTTTTTTTTCAATATTACATTTAAAGGCTAATTGTTTGCATTTTAATTTCATAAACTGCTATTGATGAACATAGTTGTCTTGCTTCCATAATTAAATAGATGCACAGACTGAAAAATATATATGGATGTCCTATTTAGGACATAAATTTGATGACAATGTTTTGAGGCTTTTTTTAAGAAGCTGATAGCTATGTAAAACATGAGTAGGAGTCACTATGCCACATAATAATAAATTTATGTCACAATTAGAATCTGTTAATTTTTTTTATATTTATATATTTGATAATAGAATGTAGATGTTTAGTAGAATTGATAAAATGTAAAATCAATTATCTAACCTATTTAAATATAAGGGTCCATTTTTGTACACCCATGACACTAATGTGCAACACTCAAGGTTAAAAAAATAGCTGCAATCAATATAAAATATGGTAGACCATGACTTTCTTAATGTATCATAAAAAGAACATATGTTTTAATTCTAGTATCGTTCATTGTAAATAAATCTAACTTTGATTTATTTTCTAGATTTAAGCACACCAAAAAGAAGGTTGTCTTCTGGTGGTTTAAACAGAGGGAGGTCAATAAAATCAAAGGATACTACTGAAGTCAAACTGGAACCTGAGGTCAATGAAAGTGCTTCTTATCTCATAGACAAAATGTTTTCTTCTGGAACTAAATCTGCAACAGCCAAATCCCCTCTGAAATCTCCCAAGACAGATAGATTTACAGAGCATGCTATGTACAGAGAAGCCAAACTTTTTGAATTTGGCAAAGATAACCAAAAGGAAAAACCTGCTCCAAAAAAGATAATTAAAACTACTGGTGTGAAAGAGATTCCAGCAAAGGTTGATACAACTGCTTCTAGAACTAAAAACCCTAAAGAAGCTAAGGTTGAGAAAGATGAAGATAATGTAAGTGAATCTGGCACCTATACCATAGAGGCTGATTCTAAACCTGAAGAGGAGGAAGAAGCCGCTAGAGAAAATATAGACAAAGCTTTTGGTATAGTTAACAATGGGGATCTGTCTCAAACCAGTTCTGAATCTGGTCTAAAAAATCAGAAATCACAGGAAAATGGAGATGTCAAGATAGAAGATATAGAGGATCAAATTGAAGAACTGGAGAAAGTCAGAGCTCATGGACCAGAGGCTGAAAGCCTGGATGTAGAAGTGGGGAGTGATGTACTAACAGAGCTCAAAATTGTGGAGGAAGGGGTTAGTATATTTATAGTAAAATTTTCATTGAAGATTTGTGGGAGGATTGGTTCTGAGCCATGCATTAGGGCTGGGGGCATCCACATTAACGGTAGTTGTTTTCCACTGGATTTTTAAATTGCCACTGATGTTGTGTAACATTCACTTATTCCATATCTCATCATAATATTGTCGGTTTATCTTTTCGATACCCAGGTTTACTGATACACAAAACCAGATATTTTACTAAATATTTAAAGGTTCATTATTTGATCAGGTTTTTTTTAGATTATCTCCCTTTCCATTAAAAGTGAAAAATTATTTTTATTTTTCTCCGTTTCCAATACAATTGATTTCAATGCAATCTTAATTAATTCTTATTTTATAAAATTTAAACAAAGATATTTATTTTACAATATTAAGATTAGAAGAAAGGCAAAAAGACCAACATCATGGAAGGTACAATGCAAAAACTAATTCCTGTTCTGTTATTTTTACCTTTTGGGTACACTTGCAATATTTTTCTTGTTCAGTTTATTCTTTTCATTTTAATTTTATTTTTTAAGATGTGAATTAACCAAATGCAAAAACCTTAAGCTTTGGGTATTTCCCTTTTTATGCTTTTTGAAGGGTTATCAGTATTTTTTTGTATTTTATTTACATTTATTATACATGTACAAATATCTTAGAAGTACTAATTTTAAAGAATATGAGATGATCAAAAAAATTTTCCAAAATGGACAGAACTAATATATAATGCTAAGTAAAAGAAATTAAGAGACTAATGTCAAGCATACTTTTGTTTATTAAAGTTGAATATTGCTTTCCATTGTCATAAAATGGTGAATGTCAGGCAGGCAGGCAGGCCCCATGCAGCCAGGGAAAAAAAATTGTAACAGTTTTCTCAGCAACTTCCAATCACAGTCGCTTGATATTTGGTATACAGCATCAGGGTGGGGTCCCATAATGTGGGTTTCGATTTCAGGTCTGTTGCTCACCTAGCTCCTGTTTAAGGGAGTACGAGCCTCAGAAATTGAACATTTTCAGGATTATCTCGGCTTTTATCCAAATTTTCCAACATGTTTTCCTAATATTTGTTCAGTACAAATTAGAAAAGGTCCTAATAAACATCTTTTAAAAATTTCAACCAATTCTAATTATAATTGCTATGTTAGAACAGAAGAATAAAAGTAAATGTAATTCCTATGAAAAATCTAGAGAAGTTTTTTTCCCGCCATATTTTAGGTGCTTATATCTCAAAAACGGCTCCATGTTTTTGAAAACTTTTTTCATAAAGTCTAGCTATTCTAAATTTTCTATTTTAAATAACTTCTAATTACAAACAATTTCAGGCTTGTACCAGCCATTTTTGACTTTGACAGATTTTTTATTCCTTATTGGTGTATCTGATATTGATATGAGTAATTTCATGCATTTTTCTTTTGAATTGAAATGCATGTTGAGGAATTTTGTGAAGAAGACAGGTTGTCTTTCTACATAAGATAGATTTGAATACCTTTTTATAGTGGAAATGTCATATCAGTTTTGATACAAATTTATATCAAACAAGAATTTTAGTAAACAACATCAAATTTAAATCCCTTTTATTTTTTATCTTGACATGTTAGGAAAAACCTACTAGTTCTGATAAAGATTGTTTTGATTTTGGAGAAAATTTATCTTAAGTTTAAGGAACTCATGTAAGTTCATGGAACACAAAAAAATTCTTTAAAAATCAATGAATGTAAACTTTGACATCTTTTTACATTGTATATCTTATCTTGTACAAAGTCTGCCAATTCTAGATTGACACAGGACTATGAAGTGTTTCAATAGATTCCTTAGAATATTTTGATTTGGGACTTGGATCTTGCAAACTTGTACTAACAATTTAGGACATGGCATTTTTTTAACTGAGGGAATATACACTTTGTACAAAGTGTGTTTGTATGTTCAAAAAGTTCTGATTTGGTGTTTTGTAGTTGGAAAATGAATTTACGACGAAACAGCATTATATTCTTTGATTGCATTTATTGTACATACATTTATCATTTATTGCACAGATAGTCACATTAAATGGTGGTAAGGTTTAAATACTTTGTTTTAATTCCATACTAAAGATGAAAGTCCAGTTTGATTTTCAGCAAAATTTAAGAAATATTTTGAAGTGTTTTGGTAAACTGTTAGGGTCATAATGTCCGAAACATTCATACAGAGGGGGATTAACACACAAACCACTTTAGATGAGACCAATGTTAACAAAGTCTGCATGAAAATAACAAAATTTTGGAGGAAAAGGGTGGTTCCAAACCCCATAACATTCAAGTGTAACTTGTTAGGATTAACATAATCAGCCATTTGGTATAGAGACATGTTGGTTTTTTTTCTGTCCATCACAACTCTGTTCAACTCCTCTAAAAAAAACTTCTCAACCTTATTAAAATGAGACTTGATTTGTAACAAGTACACCATAGTAGCTCTTCATATCATATTGAAATTTTGATTGGGGGGGGGGGGGGGTATTTTTATAATCTTTCTGATAATTTTGTAATAGACAGTTACTGAATGATGCTTAGTGGAATTTATTGTCAGTAGACATCAACCTCCTGTTTTCTGACTTTGATATGTGTTGCATGTATTATTTACATATATTTTAAACTTCCATTAACACCAGCAAACCATTTAATTCATTTAAGTAGATTTTCTCATTATAAAAGTGATGACAGAATCAGACCATTAGATCTAAACTTAACACTGTTATTATCTTGGGTAGAGTAAGTAATGGTCGTTAGAGAGTGGTCTAGTTCAATTTTTCACCTGCTTGCTTCTGGTACAGAGTAGTTAATATAGTTGATAAGGTAAGCTTCTGGAAAGGAGCAATTAAGGTTAACTATATAGAAACTAGTTTACTTTTACCCTGTTTTGGCTTGAAGTAGGAAAGGATAAGATTCAGTATGTCAAGTAGTGTACCTAGATTAATGATACTTCATGTAAGGCATTCCACTATTGACATGTAAGCAGATGTTACAAGAGGAAGTTTGACATATTTTTTTCTGTGACAAGGTAATTTTTCATTTCTATTTGGCATGAACATATTTATTGATTAAACTACAGCATTTTTATTCTTTTGTACATATTCTTTGGGAAAAGTTTGTAGTTTACACAGTGGTAATTAATAAACGTTCCATGTTTGATAATCTTATGGTAAAAAATATATTTATTGCCCCTTTACTCAATATCAAATAAATTGAACAAGCATATAGTGTATAATAAAATGGGTGGTGGTTAAGGTAGCCTTTGACATATTAATTTTTTATTGCAATTAAACTTTTTAATTGGTTTACAGTAAATAGAAATATAAAATATTAACTTTAGTATTTTTGTCAAAAAAAGCAACTTATTTCAAATGTTCGGAGCAGAACACATCACAGAGTTTTCATTTCCTCGCTTCAGAAGTTTTATAGGTGTTATGGATACCTGGCAATATTCACGTCTAAAACTGGATTTCCATAACAATGGCGGGTCTTTTGAGAGATGATCTTCTATTCTATAGATTTGATATACAGTGCAATTGTAACTATATCTATAGAGTTTTGTGAACAAGTTTAATGAGAATACCACTTGATAGGAAGTAGAGCACACACACCTTAACGATAGCTCACCTGTGAAACTACATACACCTCAGGATATATTATAAGATGTTAGGAAATTTGTTAGATCATTATGAGGTAAAATCTTTACTTTTAAAACTAAAATCTTGTAATTTCACTAAATATGTAATTTTCTAGAGGTTGTCAACAAATGAAATAAGACATCCTAGGGTTTGATAAATTAGGTTCATTGAAACTGAGGCTACAATACAGTTTAAAATCCAGTTATAGATTTTTACTAAAAAAAATATGTGAATTGTATTTAAAACATTTCTTTTAGCTACAACTTAATGTTTTCTGAACTATTTTCTTCAGAGTCAATGTTTTGTGGTATATTACTTCTGGGACAGTGGGATATTTTTTTCAAATATTTTATTGAATAAACAAAAGGATTGGATAACAGGCAAAGCCTATAAGGATCCTCTCCTATAAACAGATGGTGGGATATTATAGGTTCTTTCATAAGTTCTTATAACAGACCAACTGATCGATCTTTCACAAGTGATCAAATTTTTTAGTCTTTTTGGGAGTGGATTGCAGCAGCACAAGCCAAAAGACCCCCAAAAAAATATTATTAGTGAAAGATCATTGCCGGTTTCCCAAAAAATGTTAGTAAATACTTATCTCTTCCGTACTCAATCATTGTCCATATTGCGTTCTTCTCGAGACAAGGTGCTCAACAGGCGTGGATTCAGGTGGGGGCGCCCCCCTAAAATGTGAACCAAATTTGATCGTTTACCATGAAATCAATCAAAAAAGGCCCAAAATTTTGCACCTAACTCCACTCGGCGAAAATTTAATACCCACACCCCTCTAATCGAAAATCCTGGATCTTTCCCTGCTCAAAACTAATATGCAGTGGCAGATTTAAGAAAATTCAAACAGGTGGATGGCACATCATTGTTTAAAAACTTAGAACCTCTTGTTTTATCTTACTATTTTCTGCCAAATGGGAAGGTATGTGACTGTGTGGCAGTACCAAATATATGGTACCTGTTTTTAAGAGTTACAAAAAATCAGCTAAATAAGGTTGGTTTGTATATGAATTTCATCTGGTTTATATGTATGTCAGATGGTGTGATATTGGAGTTGATATTTTATGTGATGGATGACCTACTATTTAATGATGAACCACTATAAAACATATATAAACATGACATGAGATCATTACTCATATTCCATGTGTAAAAATTGTTTATATCTTACTATATTTGGTTGACTTGTCAGAATCTTAGGACATGAATTGTAAATGAAGAAAAAGTTTTTTTTCTGCTTCTGCAATAACATGTAACAATTTTTTATTTATTTTATCACTAATGTTTTACAATATGATATGACATGGTATTAATTTTCTGCTAAAGAAAAGATTCACATAATGTTTTCTTCAGTTTAAAAACAAAGGGTGCATTGATTGCAAGAAAATGAAAAACTTGTCATGAAAATATAGAAAAACTTGGTAAAAAAAGAAGGTTTTAAGGAGAATTTAATCTGGTGCAGCTTTAATTGAAAGCCTTGTCAATGTTTACAAAGGAATGCTGTGTTCCTTATATAAAAAGTCTTATAGTTCATTCACAATATAAAATTTCCTTTTGAAATGGTATAATGATGTGCTGGTTTATATACTATACCATAAATAAAAGAAATTATTGAGTAGCAATAAGTTTTATATTGCATAATTTATTATTTTTTGTAACTTGAATAAATGTACCTAAGTGCCTAAATATTTAAAACTTTCAATCTTTAAAAACTTTTGTGTAAGGTAGAAAGAAAGTTAACCACTTAATCCATTTATTGATGTAAGCCCCAATTATTACCATAAATTAAATATTGCTCTTTTGTGCTGACATATGAGATTATAATTAATATAAATGTAAAGAATTAATCAGTTGGGTTTCTTAGATATCATGGTATGTGGGGAATATTAAAAATACCTGCCAAGTTATTTAAATCTGTATCACCTACATTAAAAAAAATATGATATCTTATTTCTACAATAGAAATTTTAAACCTGTGTTAGCCATAAATGTGTATTGGACTAAATATTATTTCCAACATTTTTTTCTGACAATTATATCCTATTTACAATATTGCCATGTAATCATAGATCTACCTGCCAGGTAAATTTACCTAATTAATATCACGGTTGAGTGATCAGTATGACAGACAACAGTTTGTACATGTCGTGACTACCACTGGTCCTTTTAAAACTCTATATTGACATACCAAACACAGGACAGGCTGCCAAAACTATGGTGTTTATTTGAGGAATTTTATAATTCAAAAACATGGATAGTAATGTTGTGTTGGAATCGTTTTTCATGGGAGGGAGGAATTATCAGGTTTGTTTGATAAAATATGATTGATTTGATTGATTTCTTGTTCAAGAAATGTCATCCAATTTATAATTTATCATATCGTACCAGTACAATTTTGATAAATTGGTTGTAAAGTAGTATAGTGTTTTAAGCTTTTACTTTTATTCAGAATTAAACTTGATAGGCAATACCTATGAGACCCTCTTTGATTGTCAATGATAGTGAGAAATGTAGGGTTTCTGTAGATAAGGCCGCCTTTTTTATTGAAAAAAAAATTGGATGTAATTTATGAAAAGGGTGGGTGATTTCCCCTTATTTATCAAATTTTAATATATCTAGATCTTGTCCCCTTTATTTATACGTGAAATTAATGTCATTTATAGCTAATACATGTGTCATTGTTGAATCTAGACTTTTATTACACTTTCACACCCCAGTAGCAGTGAAATACCTATTCATGTACATGTTCAAGGGTTATAAATCTTGTGTGATATATTCTACAATTGTCAACCCATTTCACAACTATTTCAGTCAAGATTTCTGATCATGCATATTTTAATTTTTTTTTTTCATATTTAAATTTTTGTGACCCAGGTCAATAGATATTCAACATTCAGACTCTAACATTACCTAGTTACAAGATTAAGATTGTTTACATTAAATCTTAACTTTATACTTGGTCTCAAATATGTGGTTTAAACTCAAGCAGGTTCATTTTTCAAAACATATGTAACATATGTTTTTCATTTGGATATTTATATAAAATATGGATTTTATGATAAGAGAACAATGGATTCAAGACTTGCAATGCACATGTGGCTGTGAAAAAAAAATAAAACAGTTATAAGACAAGAAGAATGGCTATGAACAACAGTATAACTTTAAATTATAGCTTGTAGTATAATGTATTAACTTTCCCCAATCTAGTAGGTCTCCCTTCTGCAGGGAAAATAGGGTTGAAATAGAACACTGGAACCTTTTATTGTCCAGGTACTTTGCAACATATGATAGGCATACCGGTAGCCAGAATTTTTCAACAGGGGGTTCGAAAATGTGAAGAGGGGGGTTCGATTTCCCAAATTTTTCTGACTTTAATAGTTCTTAACCGATTTTTCACCTGATTTTTACCTATTTTGATCAAATTTCTTTTCCAAGGGGGGGGGGGGGTTCATCCGAACCCCTCGAACCCCCTGGCTACGGGTATGATAGGGACTGATTAAACAAGAATTTCAATATCTTATTGTAAGCATTATATGATGTTTATCCTATGTAGTAACAATCCCATTTACCTCCCAGCAATGTAAGCAATATCATTAACCAATCAGATAAAAAATAATTAGGAATGACACATTGATGAGTTTGTACCTAATAAATAATTTGTAGTACACATATTCCGGCCATGTAAAGCGATGGACGAAAAAAAAAATATCAAAATCTTGTGATGATCTATATAAAATCCTATATCTAAATTGATATGTCAAAATGCATCTATATAATATGCAGTATATTGTTTCATATGCTAATGAAATTATTCTCTACAATAAGATCTAATAGATATATTGACTCATCACTCTAGTGGAATACTTATCTGGTTTATCACATGGTCATATGTTTTCATTTTTCTCTGCGACTTCAACATCATCATAGCTTAAAGGCTAATATTTTGGAGATTTACCGGTAACATGTAGTATACATAAGGCTATATTTAGAAGAAAGAAATGATACCCATTAGAAGGATTTATACATCAAGAGGATACAATCTTTGTCCATTTAGTGTCTAATTTAGTCTGATTTATGGGTGGTTAGAATAGTGAATGGAAAATGTGAACTGATGTGGAGTTATATCACTTTAAAGGTCAAAATAGAAAGGTTGTTTACTGCTTGAAAATGGATTTTTATTTCTTAGAAGGTAAAAAAATTGTTCTGATGTGATTTTGTATTGTTTTTGTATCGATATATATTTTTCTTATACATTTTTCCCTTGATTTGTATTCATGCACATGGTATGTAGCTGCTCTGACTTTCAACATTACAACACAATTTTGTCAACTCTTGACGATCTAAATTAATGCCCTTGTGGTGACTTGTCAGGGGCATTAAGTTTTACCTAGAAAATTTAAAGCTTTTCACAGAATGTTCCAAGCAATTTTCAGACCTCTTGGACTTGTTAGATAATATATCACATAAGGCAGAGAAATCATTTCAGTATCAGGGTGTGCAATTTGCGTTTACAATATGTATTCATACATGTCCTTAAACATCCACACTACCAGTACTTCTACTTCTACCAGTTTGTGGCCACCAATCATCAATGATGATAGTGGTGACTAATTTTAGGGTTGTAAATTCTATTGAGATACTTTATAGTCTTTTTCACAGGTATCCAAAGCTGATATCAACACATTTATGATTGTTTACATATTTTATTAGTTGCCAATAAACATGTTAAATTTTTGTACAAGTTTGAATATCCATTGATTGAAAATATAACAGATCTCTTTAAATATTGAATAGTGGACTGTATTGAACACGACCCTAGATATTACCTGATAGAAACATGGATTTTGCATTGAATTTTCAAGGATACATTTATTCTTTACAGGATACCAGTATTGAGAAAGTACGGGAATCTGCCTGGATGACACAATTAGCGGCATTGAATGGTCAGTCTAGTTCACCATCACAAGACATGCTTAGTCCTAGATCTAATCCAGGTAATAGAAACTCAATCGTGGCATTGGCTGAGCTTTTCAAGTATCTGTTATTATCAAAGTTCTAGAGATGGTTTTCAATTTGTCTGTCTGCCTGTCTTTCACAATGTTTTAACAGTTAAGCAGATTAGAGACCTGAAACAATTTAAGGTTGCAAATATTAGAGTTTTAAGTGAATGGATCAACCATTTGGGTTTACAACTTGTTTATGTCCCAATTATGGCTGCAAAAGCACCAATCTGACATAAAGCAAATACCAGTCAATCAATCAACCATTTGGGTAAAAATTTGATGGATGTTTTGCCGATATAGCTTCCCCTCATTCATGGCTAAAAAAATTCTGGAATGTATAATAGACTTGACTAAAAGTTGGTAGTGACTATTTACCAATGGATTCACTTTTCATATAGGTATATTCTTCCTGTTTGCATGTAGGGTATTTTGTAATATGCATTCATTTTTCTTCCATTTTTATATTTTTTAAAAGAATATAAAATTCTCAGTAATTCGACATTTAAATAACTTGAAAAACTATTTGAATTTAAAGTTAATTTTTGTGACCCACAGATGCAATTGTTCGCTTTCAAAAATAAAATTGTCAAATATCTACTACATTTTGTATTGCATTTTGAGGTTATCTTTAAATATAGTTGACAATTGTACAGATAATTGATCTAGTTAGAATAAGGCAAATATTTGTATTACAATTACTAGTCAAATGTAGAGATTTATTCTGTGACTATATGTCTAAATTGTAATATATCTAAAAAAAATCTTTACAAGGCACAATCAGATGGTAATCTTCACATGTTGGTAATAATCCAAAGATAGATTGGGGTTATTCTTCAAATTTTTGTATAATTGGCCCCAATTAACTTTTTATTGAGTATTCCCTAACACATTGAAATGTTAATTGTACACACAAACACAATCATTGCCAAGATATTCTTTTTTCTACTAAATATTTAGAGATATGAGCATATATATGCAGTATTTTTGCAATTCAAACTGTTGTTTAGGGAACTTATAGTTTAACTTGTTTTGAAATTATCTGCCCATGTAACATACTTTAACTTGTTCATCAAAAACCTGCTGTGCTAGTTTTTGCTCCTTCGCTTTTCTGTTATGTGCAATGATGTCATATAAGGGATATATAGATAAATTTAAAACTTAAGCATCTTCAAAACAAAAATATGTGACTACCTCTCAAGTGAATGAATTCAAGTACCCTCTAGTACAAAGTGCTTGGCTAATATTTCAAAGCTCAGGAAATCATTATACATGAAAAAATTGCATATATTAACTGTCATTGAAAGATGTTATCATAAATGTATTTAATTTGCTAATTTTATTTTCAGATGATAAATCATCAACAAGGAAACCTCCTTCTGGTTCCTCTAAGAAAAGGCCTGGAACAGGAAGGAAATTACCAAGACTTCCAAATGAGAGGGGAAGTCCATCGGGGAGTGAAACAAGCTCTCGGATGAGTGAACGTAGCTCTAGACTCAGTGACAGTACAACTAGCCCTAGATGTCCATCAACACCACATGATTCCTCTAAAAAGATTGTGACAATTTCTGACAAGGTTGTTAATAGATATGAGGGCACTGACACTGAAAGTGTGGCAAAAACTAAGTTTGAAACTGATTCAGAAAGTAATTTTACACAACTTGATAAAACTCCACAAAGTTCAAGATCTTCAGGAGCTAGCATAGACACAGACATTTTACTCAAGGATACTGCGGACGTCATGGCTGTTGTTAGCAACAAAAAGTCTAGCTCTCTCTCCTCAAAACCTACACAAAATGGGCATGATTATGGACATATGAATGGAAAAAGTCACATAAATGGGAATTATAATGACTCAGAGAGCATGGTAGCTTTAATAAATGGTGATGAAGAATTTGAAAAACCTTCAGACTATGGTAGTCCAAGGGACAATTTAGCAAAAACTTCAAAGGCTAAAGCTAAAAAGCCTTTAACTAGAGTTTACTCCACAAGTGCTGCTCAAAGATTGCAAAAATTTAAGGAAAATAATCTAAAAAGGACAATGAGTACTGGTGATCAATCTTCTGTGTCAGATGTTTTAAGTGAAAGTGACACTTCAGTTGCTGATCTTTCCTTAGACCTTTCCACATTTGATGATGGCAATACAGAATTGAATAGGAAAGGTTCTAAGGGTAAGGGAACAATGTCTATGACTAGACCTAACCGTGCATTCCAACTACGACGTCAGAGGGCAGATGGAGATGTCCCTACTACTCCTGGTTCTGATATATCAGATAGCTCATTCACAAGTGTGTCAAAACCACCAGGTAGAAATGCTAGAACACCCACAACTACATCCTCAAGGTCATCAAGGACACCTGTTAGTTCTATGAGGTCATTGGGGTCAAGGACACCAACAGGTGTTTCAAGTAATAGTTCTCTTAGTTTTTCAAAATCTGTAGCCTCTCGTCAAAGTTGGCATGGATCTTCAAAGACAGACTTGTCTGTGTCAGGAACCTCAAAGACTCGGCATGGAGGTCCTACATCAGATCGTAGTGAAGCAAGTTTAGGTGCTAAAATAGTGAAGAAAAGTCAAGAGAATAATCTATTAAATATAACACGGACAGATCTTGGTAGACATAGTCTTAAACTGAATAAATCTTTAAGTACTTTAGACAACTCCTCATCAGATGTTAGAAAATCAGATTTAAAATCATTCAAAAATAGATTAAAAACAACACAATCATATGGACTTAGTGTAAGTGGTGTTGGGAATAAAACTCCTTCTTCTCAACATACAAGTGGGACAAGCTCTCCAAAATCTGCTGAAAAAGCAGCATGGAAACGAAGAAAAGAATATGATCCTCGTAGGGCCGTGGCAGAGGCTAAGACAAAATCCAAAGACAAGGACAAATCAAATCATACATCTTCATTAGTATCAATGAGAAAAATGACAAGATCTGCCTCATTTACAAACTCTTCAGAATTGAGCCGATATAAAGAGAAAAGTGACTCTGTTTCTTCTTATGTTAGTGAGGATACGTTCGATGACAGCAGTTTAGCGTCGTCTCATCGTGGATTTATTCCGTATTCTGGAAGATCTCAATCTAGTCACCTCAGTAAAAATTCTGAAGATGAGGAACTCAGCTTGGTTGCCAAATCTATTCAGGTATATATAGACAGTTTTGGGAGAGTATTTATCTGTTTTGACAAATGTGATTGTTTCTTTGTATCATATCCAAAAATACAAGATTTATATTTTTTCGATCCTGTTTTTGGCTACAATATATTCAGAGAAGCATAAGGTTGCAAATGGTTTTTAAAATTGATGATTTCCAAAAAATATCTTAAGCTCATTTGATATTTGATATTGTAATGAGTGTAGGCTAATGGGCATTTATTATCCTTTAAGGTACAATGTAGGTAGCAACCCTAAGTTTAAAAGTGTCAACTATGTTCAATTAATATTTGGATAGAGAGTTGTCTACAAAAGCATGTAAAAGTACATTTAAAAAAAACATAACACTATATAGTATTATCGTAGCTTTTAAATAAAATTCACTGCAAATGTTCAAAGAAACAGGAAAGTTTTTTGGTACATGTAGTAATTCCTAGAAAAATAATTTTGTAAAAATTCTTTTCTTACAAAGGATGCATCTTGTTCAGAGGTATGCATGGTACAGTGATAAAAAAAACTGTCTAATGCATGGTTCAGTTATGTTGTATTTATTTGTTTAAATGGCATGGTCTTTTTCTGTTTAGATTTATGTTTAAAATTGTAGAAGACTGTATATATTATGTTCCTTTAATTTCTGCTTAAAATATATTCTTTCATAAACAACCGATCACGTTTTACCATATTTCTGTTCTGTTTTCAGTGTCTAACTTGCTGTGTATTTTTTCTGCTTAACTTTTTTGTTTCAAATCTGGCTGCATCATATTCACTTATGATTTTAGGATATAAGTCGGTGTTTACTTGGTAGTAAACCTCATCTGTCGGCTTTTACTCCACCACCTCCTAAATGTCAGGCTTCTCCTTTACCACGTCCTATGTCTGTCTTTACCAAACGCCTTTCTATCACGGAAGATACGGCAGATATTTCCGATATCATCAGAAAATATCATAATAATGTTTTATCTGAGGTTTGTGTTCTGGCGATTTCATTGTGGTGGTAGTTAAATTGCATGCTCATGCAGTATATGCTGGCATAACATTGTGTACGAGTATGCTACAAATAATCAGCTATATGAAACATGTATTTATTAACTTTTTCGTTAAAAATTTTAGTTTAAATGTAAAGCTTTTTGGTACAACATGCATATAATGTCAGATTGATGGATAAATAGAAGGATTTCTAGCATGATAGGACCCTCTTTTTTAAAACCCCTTTTACATCCTTTTATAGGGCAGGTTGGACATGCATGTATTCTTGTTGTTTTTTGTAACTTTGAAGAAAAAAATAAACCCTTTAAAAAGTAATCTCCCTTTTGGCTACTTTAAGAATGCTTTGCACATTGCTAATTAGATTAAGTGCTGGTGTGATTTATATATGATTGCATTACAGAATTTGCATGTCTAATGAACTTTGTTTTTATTCCTTTACAAGCAAACAAGTTTTTCATAAAGACAAGATCTAGGGATACTTTAACAAATTTTGTACTACAAGATAGATATAAGTTCTATACTTTCCTTATGTATCTACATTTTGTATGTCCTAAGGTTTATGGTCATAATTTTGCTAACATCATCAATTTATTGCATATTATATCATGTAGCTAAACCTGGGGCAACTACCTTATCATATCTTATAAACAGAATATATCATAGTATATACTGAAGTAATAGAAGAAAAGTAGGCCTGCATGTTGAATGTGTTAACCTTAATATCAGTGATTATCTTATATCTAACATATGGTGGCCTGCAGGCCATACATTTATTGGATGTAATTTTAAATTCTGCCTGTAAACTTTAAGCAAAAACAAAGATTTAGACATTATAATTACTCATATAGTATCTTTAACTAAATTAGAGATCCTAGAAATATATCTATAGAATTGTTATTTAGTTATTATCATTCTTCTTAAGTCGGTAGCAAAAAAAACCCCCAAAACATATCAGTATTTCTCGCATTCTTAAACAGTATACTGCATGAATCAACTAATGCAAAGGCATGCAAGTAGTACAGGTTTATAGCAACATTTAAGCATCATAGCTTTAGATTTTGCACTCTTTCCACATGTTTTATAAACTCATCTTCAATTCATTCTAATGCTTCGAATTAATGTACGGTTTTCTATTTTGTAGTCATACGATAACATCTTAGTCTCATCCATATACCAGTTGTCACAAAAACTCAAGTCAAAGACCAATACAGTTGTTCATAGATTGAGGTAGGTTTAGAAAATTTTAGAACCATGAGATGTGAAGTAAAGGCTATTGAAGAGATTGTTTGAATAGTTAAAAATAAAACATCTACATGTATTATGTGTTAATTCGCATTTCACCTTTTACAGGGGTTCAAATTAGCACTAGTCCAAGGTCTGGGACCTTCAATTTTTGATGCAGGACCTTTGAAATTTTATTTGCAAAACTTTTAGATCTACATGTATTTACAGTAAGTCCTAATGTGGACTTTTTAACAATATATGGTGGACTTTCCTGATAAAACTCCAAAAAGGCCTGGACCTTATGCTCACAAATGTTTATTTTAACCCCTGGCCTTTTGCCATGTAATATCCAGCAACTGTAAGATATAAAGTCTTGAAATGTAATGCAACATCAAACTTTGTTATGCTTATATGTCCAATAAAGAGCTCAATGTCTTTCTTACCAACAGTAACAGATGCAGCACATGATATAATTATAATGTCTAAAGGTTGTTCTTATCATAACTTCACAAAATGATTTTGTAAGATAGATTGAATACTTGTGTAAGACACTGATGACATTCATTTGTAATATTTATAGTCACCATACAATTATAGTCTCTGCAAAAGTAGGTTCATTCTTATGCTGAATTAGGTTGCATTGTCTCACCAACATTTGTAAACTAAATGATAAAACAAATGCCAATGGATGATATTAAGTACCTTAAAAAATGGTATAACTATTCAACCTCAAAACTGAACTCATTTTTTCTGCATAAAAATCAGTATCTATATCACTCGTATTTAACTTTTTCAGAGATGAAGATCGACTGATGGTTAATTCACCTTCTCCTATAGATGATATTATTGACCAATCAATGAACAGTGAAATGCCAGCTTGGAAATCAGCCAACCAGGAACTAGCAGGCATTCTTAGTAA
Source organism: Arcuatula senhousia (assembly GCA_963971305.1). Taxonomy (NCBI): domain Eukaryota; kingdom Metazoa; phylum Mollusca; class Bivalvia; order Mytilida; family Mytilidae; genus Arcuatula; species Arcuatula senhousia. The sequence goes on from OZ020304.1 coordinate 58,328,566, forward strand.
TTTACGGAAAATTGAACATCATTTAAGATGTAAGACATTTAAAAAGTACAAAGCAATATGTAAAAAAGATTTAATTGATATCCAAATTGTATGCAAATTCTCCATATTTCACACAATGGTAATTTGTGTTCCATGTCTAAAAGTGGGGAAAAATTACATGTAATAGATAAAAGATAAAACTAATTAAAATTTTAGGGCATTAGTTTGAGAAATACAGCAAAAGATTAAAAAAAAAACCATGGTAGAAAGATGTCCATTGACCTTTAAAAAGATAACATTTAAAGTTAACATCTCAGAGGATATTGAGTCTTATTATTACCCCCCCCCCCCCCCCCCCCACACACACACACACACTTTTTTGTTTGTTGGGTATATAGGAATTACCACAAGATGAATTTTGATAAAACTTTACGTAAAGGAAGAACACCATATGGAAATGTGCATGAAAAAATATATTGCTCTCAGAAATTATTCAGGGGAGATAATTGGGAGGTTAAATATAAAGTAGCGATAACCTTTTGTGAGCTCACTCACATTATTCCCTCTTTGCTACAGTTAATTGTGTGACATAAAATGCATCAATCTTGATATATGAACTTCTCTATTATAGGTTTAAACAGAGTTTTATTCCCAGGAGAAGTCACACCTTCAGATGGTTCATTGTCTGGTAGAGAAAAGCAGGAATATCTACAGGAGATAGAACGAATACGCAGTGAACTAGCGGGTTTCCAACCTATAGCTAATAAAGACGAGGCGTGGAAACATCGGCAACATGACAATGAATCTGTAGAATCTGACTGTGAAGAACTTGGTGGTGCTGAGGAATTCTTTTAAAATTCTCTTCGTTTTTCGATAAATTTACAAGCGCTTTGTGATATTAGTTTATGTTGTAGAATTCCATCAGTGCTTTAAGCTGCCAAATATATTCTGCTGAAGTCCCTTCATTTTATAATAATATTGTTGTCAAGTGCTCAGTGTTGAAGATAATTGTTACAATGTACTAAATATACCAATTTTCATCATTTAAATCCCCTTTGTTGGACATTTTTAGAGGGATTGATTGTTTTGATTAATGAGTAACCACATTTTGTATCATACTGAATTTAAGAACAACACAGAAATAATTGGATATTTGATTTAACTGTGAAAAAGTTTATTTGAAAAAGAGAAAATTATCACATCATCTTTCAACTGACTTACATTTACTCCTTTTTATTCTTAAGATAGCAACAACAACAAAAACAAACCTAGAATTCCACCATTATAAAACTTATAAATTACTGGTATTTTTTCATTCAGTGTCAAGATTCTAGAATGTTTTTTACCTGAAAGAACTGTTCAAAGTGATAAATTTGACAGATATTCATGAATGCTCTCAATTTTACTTCTGAGAGTTTAAAAACTGATGCAATATGTTACCTAGAAAATTGAAGTGTAAACTATGTACTGTGTACATTACATTTGTTAAGAAAATATGAGTTTGTTTGTGATATATAGAAAAATGATATTACTTTAAAGAATCATTCATGAAAATATTTTACTTTATTTCTGTTTTCTTATATCAATATTTTTCAATAAGTGTTTGATATAAAAAGTTTAGGGAATTTCCCTTTCTATTTTACACCTTTCTTCCATGCAACTTGAAGAAAAGATTGTTGAATATTATGTTGAAAGAAAATTTACAATATGGGATTCACCCATGTTTATATACAGAATCAATGGATAGGTTATAGTTTTTAAATCTTGCCTTGAGAGATTAGAATATTTTCATGAATGATGTTTCTGTTCTGTGATAGATTTTATTTGTTTTATATCTTAACTGGAATGGCAGAGCCAGTATTTACTCTTTTATCATTTTTTTTTTTAATGCAAAATTAGACTGGTAACATCTGTATTTCTATAATTAAGAAAAAGATACCTTGTATTCATTTTATTTTGAAAGAGTTTTATTTTTAAAGTGTTATTTTTTTTTGAAAATACGAACTTTAGTCTTCATATTATTTTAAAAGACATTTATACATTTATTTTTACAATGAAAGTTTATGAATTATAAACCAAAATTTCTGTTTGTTTGTTAGATTTTATATCTTTTGTTATGATTTTTTGTCTCAACATATAATTTTACAAAGTTGAAAATATAGGCTTTCAAAATTGACTCATCTTGACTTAACAAGTCTGAAGCTAACTGTTCTAAAGTTAATGAATGTGTATGTTTGAATGTCTATACAAGGTACATACTGCTCAGTTCTGAACTGGATGGTGCCATGAAACTAACAATACCTGTAGCAAATGAACAAATTTTATGTCTTTGATACAGATAATTTATTATAACTATAAAAAGTAGAACAATTTGAAAGATTTTGATTTATTTTGCCTAAATCTTCTGGTTATATAGAGATAAGATATGGAATAAGTGCATTTGACACATTCTGTAAATCAACCGCATGTTGAAAATTGACAATGGAAAACAGAGAGCAGATTTTGATTATTATCAGTTGTGTTAGCTGCTCAGCAATTCACCAAAGATAAACATTGGATGTTGAACTAAATGTGTGGTGTACACCTTGAAGGTTTTCATAATCAAGAAAGATTGTGTTGTATTTTCTGCCTTTAATGATTCCTTTGTCAAATTTAGTATTCTTTTTTTTTGTCTGATATGAATTAATTTTTATGAACAAATTAGCTAGACGTAGCCAATGTCCCCTTCCACAACATTAAAGTTGAAAATTTACTTTGACAATTTAGTCTCATTGTTCATGTAGAATTTGTCAAACTTAGAATGATATAAATATACATACAATTACATACTAAAATGAATAAAACTTCAGCAAAATCTGTTCAGCATCCTCAGAGGTGCCTCACAAGAAGTGACCTACAATATACTATGTGGATAAAGTCCCATAACTCCTAGAAAATTTGTTTACTCAAAATAATGTTGCAATATGATCAACTACATATGGTGACACCCAATCCTACAAGATTTCATCAAAATCCATTGAGCAGTCTCAGAGGAGTCGTGTCCACAAAGTGTTCCTATGACCTAAAATGAACAAAGTCGATAAAGTCCCATAACTTCTATAAAATTTGAAGAATCTAAATGGCATTGCAAAATGATCAACTACATATCATGACAAACAATCAAAATCCTTTGAGCGGTCTCGGAGGAGTCGTGCCCTAAAAGTGTTCCTATGATCTAAAATGAACAAAGTCAATAAAGTCTCATTATTTCTATAAAATTTGACGAATCTAAATGGTGTTGCGAAATAAGACAAACAATCTATAAAATTTCATCAAAATCCTTTGAGCAGTCTCAGAGGAGTTGTGCCTATATAGTGTTCCTATGACCTAAAATGAGCAGAGTTGATAAAGTTCCATCCTTTAAAATTTGTTCCATCAAAATGGCATTGTGATATGATTAACTGCATATCATTACAAACAATCCTACAAAATTTCATCAAAATCTGTTGGGGAAAAGTGTGACGGACACACAGACGCATGAAGAGTATTACCGTACTAGGTCCCTCCTAGGAAGACAAAAATAGTCGAGAATTAAACTTTTTAGAAAAATTTATTTCTGAGATGTAAGTAAATGCATATGTACCTCATGAATTAACAAGAATACATGTATGTCCAAAAGACATAATGCCCCATCTCGCAACATTTATTTTTTCTGCAATCACTAAAGCATCACTAGGTGCATCTGCCATATCAATATGGTTGCTATGGCACTTGTCAGTAAGAAAGAATGGACTTTAACCATTCTTCTATAAGTGGTCATTCATGCAGAAAATATAGGTCACAGTCAGCATGCGAAGTATGCATTGTGCTTAGCATCACTAGGTGCACCTACCATACCAATATAGTTGATGTGGCACATGTCAGTAAGTGGGAATGGACTTAAACCATTATTCTGTAAGAGTCCATCCATTCGGAAAATGTAGGTCACAGTCAGCATCCAAAGCATGCATTATGCTTAGCATCACTAGGTCCACCACCATACCAATATTGTTGCTATGGCACTTGTCAGTAAATAGGAATGGACTTTAACCATTCTTCTATAAGTGGTCATTCATGCGGAAAATATAGGTCACAGCCAGCATTCAAAGCATGCATTATGCTAAGCATCACTAGGTGCACCTACCACACAAATATGGTTGATGTGGCACTTGTCAGTAAGTGGGAATAGACTTTAACCATTCTTCTGTAAGTGGTCATTCATGCGGAAAATATAGGTCACATCCAGCATCCGAAGCCTGCATTGTGCTTAGCATCAATAGTTGCACCTACCATACCAATATGATTGATGTGGCATTTGTCAGTAAGTGGGAATTTGGAAATATAGGGATTAGGGACGGATAAATGGATGGATGGCAAACAGACCCGAACACTATATGCCAATCTGTCTATCTGAAAATGGTTTCTGTCACTTAACTTTGAAATGTAAGGACTTCCTATTCCTGCTCTACATGGAAAGGTTGAAAAAGCCAAAGATGATACGTGAGTATGAAGGGTATCAAAAAAACTTTCAGTCTGGGTGCCAAATATAAAAAGAAGCTAAGGAATACCAATGGGGGATTTGAATGTCCTAGGTTTGGACAGGCAAAAACAAAATTTCTAGACAAAAAAAGACTGCACAAAATAACAACAACCAACCTTAAACGATGAATCAGCAAGATGGAAACAAGAACTTATTGAATGGATTGTGATTACACGAGTTTTTAATTTAACAAAGTGACATTGAAGGAAGCCAAGTTTTGTAACTAGCCTTATGCTCCATTCAGTATCATAAAAAAGTGTACAATATTTAAAAGCAATAGTTTTTGTACCATATATAGTTGCTGGTTTATGGTCAAAATGCAAAAGAGTGGTTAAATAAAATCATTGTTATGATTATTCAGAACTAGCAGTGAACATTAAAAAAAAGTAAAAAAACAATACTATATATTAGTTTATTCATATGATAATAATTAAATGTGGTATAACTTATAAGAGCACATGACACAATCTCCGTAAGTAAAAAATGCATCCTTAAAGAGTGTTAAAAATTAAATTGAAATGCTTGTAAATGTTAGTGTTAGCATTCTGGAAGTGAGGCAACTGACATACTCTTGTCAAAGGGAAAATGATTCAAGACATTAATAATGGCATGGTTATTCTTAGCAACAATGCACCTGGGCCATGATGGACAGTTAATTTAATGGTGGAGGAAACCGCTGACCTTTGGCAGGTAAACATTCTGTACACACTCACAGCGCAATGTATGTCATGACATGTTGATGATATTCCCATTGTCACACTAACAGTAATAAAAAATCTTATTGCTTTGCACAAGGATGAGTTCAAGACAGAAAATGCTTGCTTAGAGCTAGAGAAATTTTTTGACCTGAATTAAAAACAAAACAGTCTAAAGGCAAATGTTTTTTCTAATGCACTTCAGTTAAAAGAAACAAGAGGCTCCTAGGAGCCTGAATCGCTCACCTGAACTACACAGATACATATATTTTGTAGATATTATTGTGCTTAACCATATGCGATTTAAATTTCTGAATTAACTTGGTTAGTTTTCAAGTTATTGGGCTTAATAAGTGCAAAATGTAGCAAAATTAGAAAAAAGGGCAATAACTCCCACATCAGCAGTCAGATCTTTTCCGAAATTTCAGGACAGGTACTTAGTATGCTGATCACTTTTTGATTCTTGCACAATTTTGATATCTGAAACCATTTTTGAGTTATTAGCCAAAAAAAATAAAATTTACCCCCTATGTTATATTTTTAGCCATGGCAGCCATGTTTTTTTACGAATCAAAAATATGAACGATAGAGTTCTAGCATATAAGCTATTAAACAAGTGAGCCAAGTTAAGATGCAGTTGGTCTTACGGTGTCAGACAAGTTAATCTTTGAAATTCAGGGGAAAAGTAATGAAAAATGGTAAATTTTGTTATTTTAAGGACAATAACTCCTAATAGAAATGGTCCTACAGCTTTGACCTAAATACATGAAATGTAGATCTTGATGTGCTTGATCATATGCAATTTAAATTTTTGAAATATCTTGTATAGTTTTCAAGATATATGGCTAAATAAGTGAAAAATTTTGAAAAAATCCAGAAAAAGGGCAATAACTCCTACATCAATTGTTGGATCTTCTTGAAACTTTCAGAGCAGGTAGATCTTGAGATGTTGATTACTTTTGTCTCCAATCAGAAATTTGATATCTGTAACCATTTTTGAGTTATTAGCAAAAAACTGCAATTTACCCCTATGTTCTATTTTTAGCCATGGCGGCCATATTTTTTGACGAATCAAAAATCTAAACGATACACTTGTAGCATTTATGCTATTAAACAAGTGTGCCAAGTTTGGTTGAAGTTGGATGTATGGTGTAAGACAAGTTAATCTTTGAAATTCAGGGAAAAAGTAATTTAAAAGGTACATTTTGACGCTTTAAGGGCCATAACTCTTAAAAGAAATGGTTCCACAGCTTTGACCTATTTACATGAAATGTAGATATTGATCTGCTTAATCATATGCAATTTGAATTTTTAAAATATCTTGTATAGTTTTTAAGATATAGGGCTAAATAAGTGCAAAATTTTGAAAAAATCCAGAAAAATGGCAATAACTCCTACATCGTTTGTTGGATCTTCTTGAAAATTTCAGGGCAGGTAGATCTTGAGGTGCTGATCACTTTTATCCTGCCAGAATTTTGATTTCTGTCACCGTTTTTGAGTTATTAGCAAAAAAAATGTATTTGAGCCCCCTGCTCTATTTTTAGTAATTAGTTTGACGTATCAAAAATCCCAACGCAAACTTTTTGCACAATACACTAAGGAACAACCATATCAAGTTTGGCTGCATTTGGCCAAGCAGTTTCAGAGAAGAAGATGTTTTAAAAAAAGCTAACGGACGACGGACGGACGACGGACGCCAAGTGATGGCAATAGCTCACATGACACTTCGGGTCAGGTGAGCTAAAAAGGCCAAGAAAATAAATAAGATAAAAGTAGTAAAGGTGTACATACTAATGAGCAATAAAACATGGCAAGTCGAAAACTACTTATATTACATCCAAACCACAATCATCAAGTGGAAACAAAATGAACTCAGGTGCTCTGGAAAAGTAAGCAGTTCCTGCTTGCTATAGCATACCTGTTATAATGCAAACAATCAATTTAGTGTACTAGGTCAAATCTGGTACAAGAACAACAATATTAAAACTTTATCCTCTATGTCAACCCAACAAAGAAAATACCTTATTTGTCTTTGAGCACTTGATCTTAGTAAAATTTCTTGAGAGAAAATCAGAAATAGATCAAATATTATAGATCTTTTTGAATGTTTTTTTTCAATAATAGATAGGAATATATTTTCAATACTAAGTTATAGCTCAGAAAAAAATCAAATTAGTTATGATTGGGTCTCACTATTTAGCGACAAGAAGCGTCAAGAACCGACAAGAAGCGTCAAGAACCGACAAGAAGCGACAAGAAGCGTCAAGAACCGACAAGAAAGATTTTTTAACGACAAGAAAGATATTTAAAGACAAAAAGTAAAAAGATAAATATTTTTTTTTTTATTTAGCAGCTTTGTTTAGCGTGTTTCCGAACCTCATAACGGGGACGTGGTTCTACATAGAGTGAACTGTAATATTTATTTTATTTCAAACAATACATTTATTAAGATAAAATTCTATAAAGCCTGTCAAAAAAGATCATAACATTGCATCATAGACCTGTATATAAATAGATTTGCAAATTGGTGAAATCTCACAATATCTCATGCAAAGAAACGAGATTTCGTACAAAATAAACAATTTGAAATGTACAACTTAATAATGTAATATCTCAAAAAACCAATAAAGATTTTTACATGATTCTTTTTTACAGCCATTGTTATGTAGTTGTATTGTATGGTCGTAATTGTTTTTTGTAATTATTTAGAGTTGTGTCCCGTTTCCCACATTATTGTTTGTACATGTGACGTAATTGAGAGAGAATAAATGTTGTAATGGCAGCAGACGTGTTTTTGATCAGCCTTATTTAAAGTATTAACTACGGGCTAGTTATGTTTCCCCCTAGCCTGTAACATGGTGGAGAACTTAAAAGGGATCCCGTTCAATGTTTAATGTGATTGATTTATGGATTATTGGACTTATCTTTTTGGAATCAATAATTGGTAGCTGGAAATTTTACCACGTGGTCAACAGATTTTCAACCGGTTTCATCATTTCGGACTTGGACGCTTATTTCAATTTGGATACTTGAATTTATGAATTTGGATACTGAGATATATGCATTTGAAACGTAATAGCTTGAACTGAACGTATGTATTTGTGTATTGCCATTACCGTGATTTGTAACAGTTATGTGTAGCGTTGACCCGTTTGACCCACAGTGACATGCAGTTTAAAATTGATTGGCGTGTTTGGAAGTTGTAACAATTTTGTCTGTCCGTTTTTAGTTTTTAGTGGAAATAATTGTATTTCCATGTTTAAAATTTCTATAGCAAAACAATGTTTCCAGCTGGACATAATTTTCGAAGATTTCGAGGTTTTAAAGATCAACGCACATTTTACAGAATGAAGACTGGAAATAATTGTATTTCCATTTAAAAGAAGGACATACTTTGAGAGAAATAAGAATCTTATACAATATATGATTACAGCTTTACAGATTTAAAGATTGACTATTTTTGAATGGAAATGATGGCATTTTCAATTTCTTTTAAAATGTTTAATTTTTGACATTTACATAGAATTTTTGTAATTTTTGAATTAGAATTTGTCTGATTTGTAAAAGATTGTCTATAGCAGTGTGATTTATCTCATAAATAAAACCTCGATATATTTTTTATATCACTAAGAGTTCAAAGGTCTCTGATGGCTATATCAATTTTTATACAGCTATTTTAATAGACAATTTTCCCGAAGATGTGTTTTGTTAAAGTACTATATGCATAGTTTTTTTGTATTGTTCTTGTACATATTGTCTGTGTGGAAGTAATGCGTGCATGGCAGATCCGGCTAGTTGGATACCTGGTGCCAGACTTCAACCCTTATGTGTGGGAGTAATGCGTGCATGAAGTAAGCTGGCGGCTGACTTTGATGCCAGACTCCCGGTTTTTCTGCATATTTGTACTTGTATGTTCATCTGAAGGAGGGAGTGATTTAAGAGAGTTCGATTCAGTTATTTCAAATGTTCCTTTGTATTTGTATTTTTTATTGCATATATTATTGTAATTTCAAAAACCTTTAGACCATTATATACAATTTAGAAAATTTTATGTTTAAGGGGCGGGATGTTATGTAGTTGTATTGTATGGTCGTAATTGTTTTTTTGTAATTTAGAGTTGTGTCCCGTTTCCCACATTATTGTTTGTACATGTGACGTAATTGAGAGAGAATAAATGTTGTAATGGCAGCAGACGTGTTTTTGATCAGCCTTATTTAAAGTATTAACTACGGGCTAGTTATGTTTCCCCCTAGCCTGTAACACCATTCTTAAATGTTTTGAGATTTAACATGTGTTTAAATAACTTTTATAACCTTAAGCACTTTAGAGGAGTATCAAAAGAGCTCATACTACCCGAGTTTTCATGAAAATACAATATTTTACCCAAAAAATTGTAAAGTTTCCACTTTAAATTGTCACAAAAAGTTTATTCCTCAACCAAATTAAATGAAATTTTCACACAGATGATCCTTAATCTTTTCTCTGTTTAATGCAATTTATTCTGGTTGATTCCATAGAAAGGCATAAAAGTAGTTAGAAAAATTAACAAACTCTCATTTATTAACCAGTGATATTTTCACACATATACTGGACAATTAACAAGTTGCAAATCTATTTAATATACAGGTCTATGATTGCATATATACACACATATCAATTTTAACAACTTCAAGAATCTTCAAAGTTGATAAAACCAAATAGTTTATAAAGAAAATTAGAAACACGAAGTCTATCGTCATTGTTTTTTCTCCTTAAACCAATGAAACTTCTACTCAAAAAACATGCGAAGAATATACAAATGATTAATCCAAGATAAAAGATAAAAGTAAAATTAGAGAAATGTTACAAAAAATGTAAAACTGACGTGAACGCTTTTTCAAATTAACAGAAACAATCTTCAAAAGATTTTTTTATTTCTAATCCCCTTTCATCCTATTCTACTCAAGTTTGTTATTTTACCGCGACTATATACTTCGCGGTTCTTCAAAAGGAACAATAAAAAAAACAATCAATAAGCGTGCCGTTAATAATGTTGATTGCTGTTTGTAAAATAATTAAATATGATTACATGATCATAAATGATCATTACCGGCGCGTGAAACCAATCAATTCTATGATCACTTTCTTGATTAGTAATTAGCGTACATCTACCTTTTTTACTAAACAGTTGCTGGGAAATTTTAAAAAAGAAATTTCAAAAATGAATGCTTTTTACCACAAAATTTAATTTATCTGTTCGTTCTTATTTATAGCTGAGAAAATCATATCTAATTATTGTCTCAGCTTATAGGAAACCCGCATAAAAAGCCCGTTTTTTATGCATTTGCTTTGTTTTATTTAAATGCTCAACTTAATATTAAACTTTAAATAATTCTTGTCGGTAATTAAACTTTCTTGTCGCTTCTTGACGCTTCTTGTCGGTTCTTGACGCTTCTTGTCGGCTCTTGACGCTTCTTGTCGCTAAATAGGGAGACCGGTTATGATTTTCTCAGAACTTTATCATCATTGATACTTCCCCCCCCACCATATTTTCATGTAATTTCTCTGAATAAGCTATGTCAAATAAAAAAATCTCTCAATTATAGTGAGTTTTTACTTTCTTTTATTTTCATCCAATCATTTTGCTTTGTTAGTGTATCAAAGAATCATGTTAAAATGAAAAACAGTATTGAAATCGAAGCCGTTCTGTTGCTTTGTTCTTATAGTTATTTATTGGTTCATAGCTGTATCTCTAAACAGGAAATGGAATTTCCATTGAATTCTGGGTAAACTAGCTGACAGCTTGTGTTCTTTTTGTAAACATAATTAATTTTTCAGGTGTGTCCTTTAATCAGTTGACATTTTGAAACTTGCATTGATGGTTTTAATGTTAAGCTGTTTACGTCTCTCCATGAATACCATCAAAACAGGATGTAATCGGTAAAAATTGACGAAAAATTACATTTCAGATACACCATATGAACATTTTTTCTGACCTGATAAAGTTAAAAGGGAAGTACCCGTTTCCCTTCTCATATTTTTATCTTCTTAATAGCTTTTTCCTTTTTGAAGAAAAGCTCTTTTTAGTAAATGGTGAATGGACCCAGGGCCTGGTGATGTTTGTCACTTTCCTATGTTATTGCAGTGTTCTAGGATTTTTTGCCATCTCAGCTTACCAAGGGTAAGATGATTGTAAAAGTGACTTATCCAGAGCTAAAATTCACTTACCTGAAATTTCAAGTAAACTCAAAAAGTGTAATATAATATTAAAGTCAGACCCGGATATGATCAAAATTTTTAGAAATATTCACAAACGATATTCTATCATATTCATCATATTCTTTGCTCCATATAATGAAGACCATTTTAATATGAGAAAGACATTGCCTTAAAAGCTCACGTAGATACAAAAATATAATCTATTCCATTGATAATTTCGAATAATGCCTGGGACGATGTATTACTATTTCCCGCAATTTTTCAGCATGCGCAGACATTTTCAAAAACTTCCGAAAATCGAATGTTTCCGGTGATAGAACGATTTTTCTTCCATAGTATTTTGAGTCTCGTGCAATTTGGCATACTTTCTACATTAAAGAGCTCGCTACGCTCGCATATTAGTAATTATAACTTTATTTTCCTCAGATGACAAAGAAATATTGTTTTTAAGTCCCAATTGAAACATGTGTTACCAGTCCGAAAATTCTGATTTTACTGTGATTGATTTTCAATTACTTCCCAATACACAGTCTCACTAGCGCTTTAGAAGACAAGTAAACAAATGTTTAGATTTAAGCGCTGATAAGGCCGTTACGACATGAAACGAACTTGTCTTCGATCTTTTTCATGATTCTCATTAGGTATTTAATAAAAACACAAAGTAGAAATTGAAATAATGGAGAGAAGCAGGAAAGTTCAAGAGCTTTTTCATTTACCCGACCCTGAAAATATACTAACCACTGGGTCACTAAGGAAAAAAAATGACTTATCCGTTGTTAAAATCCACTTACCCCCAGGTAAAGGGTAATAAGAATCCTAGAACACTGTATTGTTTGATAATGGTTGTTTTGTACAATGACATGAATGATGATGTGTATTCTCTTCATTATGTGTATTACATCTGACCTTTAAGTTACAGTTAGCTCAATATGAATAAGTTCACTATCATTATTTTCAGTGAACTGTATAATGGTCAATCACAGGTATCGGGTCCTTTTGTATCAAAACCTGCTCATACCTTGGGTTGTTTCGTACCTTAATCTGTTCGTACCCATATTATGAATAATAGGAGGGTGGTTTCGTACGAATCTTTTAGAGTAACTTTATTACCGTAAGTAAGTTGTGTTGCATTTTTTATTAGTTTCCTTATATTTGTCAGTTCTGAGTCATAAAAACAGATATCTTTATTATTTTGCAAGGTTAACTCCCATGTTTTACTGAGGACACTTACATGTACAAATACTAGAGCAAGACACAGAGATTTTTTTGGTACATGTCATTGTATCTCTTTTTCTTTCATGTTTTTTGTTATTTGTTTACTTGTACATGTAACTTTACAAACTTTAGATCCAAAGTCATGAGAAATTGCTTTGTTCATTACAACAAACGAAGTCAAAGTTGGCTTAAAAGATGAGTACATGTAATTTACACCCAAGCAATAGTTGTTCTGCAAATGAATTAATAATCTCGTATAATTGAATTTAATTTGTTTTTATACGACCGCAAAAAATTTGCGGACGTATTATGGTTTGATGATGTCGTTGTCGTTGTTGTCTGTTCACTTTTTAATGTTTCCACAAAAACTTTAGTTCAAGTTATCCGATTGCTATGAAATTTAACAATGATGTTCCTTACCATAAAAGGATGAATGGGATTGATTTTGGGGGTCCCCCTTTTTTTTCGTTTAGAAATAAGGGGCCAAATAAAGGCATAAAATACCACTTTTTTTTTCTTTCCACAATAACTTTAGTTCTACAAATGTAGTTATCTGATTGCTATTGAATTTGACAGGCCACACCCATAAAATCAACTTTTTTGTTTTTTGGTCCGACTTTCAAAATCTTTTTTTCATTAGATTCCTTGTAAAAATCCCTGCCTTATTATTAAATGGGATGTGCAATATCTTTTACCGTTTTTGAGAAATTAGGGGTCAAAGGGCCAAAATTGTAAATTAATACATGTGTATAAATAAGGCTTTATGTATTAGATTTTGATGTAAATATATATGTGTCAAAAATGCATTTTTAAGTCCACCACAGGATGCATGTGTCAAAAAGCTTTGTAAGTCCACCATGGGCTTCATGTGACCAAAGCAATGGACTGGGTTAAACTTGTTGCGGTCGTATCATGCTGCGCTCAGCGTAGCTTTTTATTGAAAGAGTATTATACCTTAACAAGAATATTTTAAATGCCTTCATAGAAATTATATTGTATATTTGCAGAAGAACAGAGTCAGAGGTGATAATGGATTAGAAATGTCTAACGTTATACCAATAGTGTCATCATCTCCACCCCCTATGGATGATGGTGGGGGTTTTGATGATTGGGGAGAAGACGATGATGATTTTGGAGGCTTTATGGGTGCTGATCAGACTACTAACTCATGGAACACAACTGAAACAAAAACAGACGACCTAGTTAATGCAAATGTTGAAAAAGAAAAAAGTATTGATAATTTAAAAAAGATCTCATCCTCAGAATTCGGATCATTTAAAGAAAACATATCAGATACTACTGGAAATTGCAATAACAATGATAATGATTCTGATTTTAGAAAAAGTAAACATATAGACAATTTTAGTCGAGATTCTGGCCTATTTGATGTTTCTCCAACACCTATTTCAGAAGACACAAAAAGTGATAACTCAGATGATACATGTAGCCCAGATAGATTAGACCATTCAGAAAATTCTTCAGAACTTAAGTCTGACAGTTTTGAAAATTTAACTTATCAGAAAGATAGTCCAGAAAAAGATTTGGACAGCTCTGAAAATTCCAAAGACAGTTCCAATATTTTATCGGATCTTAAAAGTGATGAATCTGAGCCTATTGGTTCTGCATTCCAATCTACTCCAGATGACATTCCAGACATAAATAATGACAGTTCATTTGAAAATATTGGATCACTAGTTGAAAATGACACAAAGATTGCAGCTACTGAACAAAACACTGAAGGTCAAAGTTCATCCGTGTCATCTCAAATAAGTGACACTGACCACATTTCCTCAAATTCATCTGAATCACCACCTCAAAACATTTCTAGTCATAACAACGATGAGAATACACCTAGTCAAATCGATGAAATTGAAAACAACTCGTCACAAAATCTGTCCAAAGAAAGTGAAGACTTCTCAGGTTCAAAAGAAAGTAACAACAGTCAACAAAAGGATCTTGAATCAGACTCTAACGTCCCAGTCCAAACGATAGAAAGTAACTCAAACAATTCTGTTCAGCATTTACATAGTAACTGTGATATCGAGGACAAAAATGATAATTCACAAGAAACAAAAATTGTTCATGTAGAGGAATCTAGCATCACAGATGAAAATGTTCAGTCTTTAGACCCAAGTGCAATATACAATGATGATGAAACAAGTTTTGCTAATTTTGACACAACCAATGAAAAATCATCTTCAGATCAGGGTTCTGAAAATGAAAATCAGGAGAAAAATTCGGCATTAAGTGATGATAATGATTTTAATGATTTTGCCGATTTTAGTTCTGCTCCTAATGAGGATAAAGGTGATACTGAGGAGAAAAAACAAATTGTTGATCAAGATGGGGTTGAAGTATCTGATGAAGATCATGATAAAAATTGTGATGATGTAAGTTCTGAGCAAAATCTTAGCAATGATGACAATAAAAGCATTGAAGAAGATGAATTTGCTGAGTTTAGTTCAGCTCCTGTAGATAATGATGTTTCTGAAGACCAAACACAAATAAATGACCCAGATGAGGTTGAAAAAGCTCAGAATGATGATGAGAAAAGTAGTACAAGTAAAACTGATCAACAATCTAGTAAAGATGTAGAAAATGAAATTGATGATGATGGTTTTGCTGATTTTAGTTCTGCACCAAATGCAGGCTCTGGTGCAGAAAATAAAGAAGAAAAAAACATAGAAGAAACTGTTGTTGCGAATCAAGATGAATGTGATGATGATGATTTTGCAGATTTTAATTCTGCTCCTTTTAGTGATGATGGTACTAAACATAAGTTTCAAGATTCAGAAAATAAATCTTCAAGTTTTGAACCTGTGGACAATGATGATGGTGATGGTAATGACTTTGCAGAATTTTCATCTTCAAAAGCCGTCCCAGTAGATAATGGGGATGATGCTGATGATTTTGCCGAATTTTCATCTTCAAAAGTGGACCCAGTAGATGATGGGGGCGATGATTTTGCTGACTTCAGCTCTGCTCCAGAGAAGGATGACGATTTCACTGCTTTCAGTGACAACAAAGAGAGCAGTGATGATGGATGGGCAACATTTCAGCAGCCTGAAAAGACCTCTCAGCAAGAACCTGTCACAACTAAACAGGTAAAGTAAAAAGGAGAATGTTAGATTTATAATAACTGCACAGGACCAACAGGAATAATACCAATGCTCAACAGTTCATTTATTTAATATATCAATAAAAAAAAGTAAATTGAACAAAAAAACACACACACAAAAATGAAAACCATATGAAATCTACATACACATTGACATGCATTGACATTTCTTCTAAAGTATTGCATGTACATTTTTATGCCCCCGCGACGACATGTCGGGGGGGCATTAAGTTTTACTCATGTCCGTCCGTACGTACGTCCGTCCGTACGTCCGTACGAAATTTCCGTCAAGCTTTTCTCAGGAACCATAAATGAGAATGATTTGAAACTTGGTAGGATTGTTCAATATGACAAACTGTACGTCCTAAGCAATTTGCAGACCTATCGGACATCTACTTCCTGTTTGGGACTTAGGCGAATATGAAAATATGTGACCATGACTATGAAAATTTTCGTCAAGCTTTTCTCAGGAACCGTACACAATAATGATTTGAAACTTGGTATGATGGTTAAGTATGACAAACTATACGTCCTAAGCTATTTTCAGACCTAACGGACATCTACTTCCTGTTTGGACTTAGGCTGATGTGAAAATGTGTGAACATGACTTAAAAAATTTTCGTCAAGCTTTTCACAGGAACCGTACATGAGAATGATTTGAAACTTAGTAGGATGGTTCAGTATGACAAACTATACGTCCTAACCAATTTTGAGACCTGTCGGACATCTACTTCCTGTTTGGGACATAGGCCAACTTTGAAGTATGTGAACATGATATGAAAATTTCCGTCAAGCTTTTCTCAGGAACCTTACATGAGAATGATTTGAAACTTGGTAGGATGGTTCAGTATGACAAACTCTATGTCCTAAGCAATTTTGAGACCTGTCGGACATCTACTTCCTGTTTGGGACTTAGGCCAATTTTGAAGTATGTGAACATGATATGAAAATTTCTGTCAAGCTTTTCTCAGGAACTGTACACCAGAATGTTTTGAAACTTGGTAGGATGGATCAGTATGACAAACTGTATGTCCTGTGCTATTTTCAGACCTGTTCGACATCTACTTCCTGTTTGGGACTTAGGCCAATTTTGAAGTATGTGAACATGATATGATGAAAATTTCCGTCAAGCTTTTCTCAGGAACTGTACACCAGAATGTTTTGAAACTTGGTAGGATGGATCAGTATGACAAACTGTATGTTCTAAGCGATATTAAGACCTGTCAGAAATCTACTTCCTGTTTGGGGCCAGCGGGGGCATCCGTGTCCCATGGACACATTCTTTCTTTATTAGATATACTATACATTTTTTGTTCTTTTATACAAAATATTGATATTCTATTTTTTCTATGTACATTTTTGTCTATTAATAAAGATAAACACAACAAATTGACTGAATGATAAAGAGGATTTTTTTTTCAGATTGATTATGGCGGTGTCCTGAATGGTTGCTTTGATGATGTGGCACCAGACATAGCAGATACATCTGACCTAGAATTTGTTGTTGTTGAGTAAGATATAGTTGTAAAAATGAAGCATTCTCTTGGTTTTATTGTAACTTTTTATTACTGTAGGTAACATATTTCGTTATTTTTAATATGTAGACATCCATAATTTTTAGATCTAGAATTTTTTAATTCACCGACATACGTAGAAGGGCTTATAATGTTTGGGTCTATTTGTCTATCAGGTTGCTTTTCATGTTACTAAGTTGGGCATAGTGTATTTTATAAGTATTCTTGTTATTACTGCTGATTTATGGGAATGTTGAATTCACTTATTCCACATCTCATTGTTAACTATTCCATAAATCCTACTCTATAAATTTTGATTTTAAAATATTTTTCAGAGAGAAAACCAGTGAAATGTGGATAAAGTTACAGAGTATAGATAATACAGGGTTACTGAAGTGGACACAGTGTACAGCTAACAAGAATTTATATGTCTCACTCAAGATTGATACCAAAAATATAGTAAGAAAATCAAAACCAATTTTATAGCTGTTTATTTTTAATTCTTAGAGTAGTTGATATAGTCAGGGCTGTTCAAGAAAATCATGCATAAGTAACATAGAAGGCACTTAAGTTTGTCATCAAGGGTGCCGTTGAAACTTTGATTTATTCAAGAAATACACTTTAATTTGAAATTATTTTTATCATTATTGTCTGTGGTTTCTTTCCTTGTCAGAAAAGTGCCAACATGTATCTCTGTATGTTTGTTTTTCTTGAACACCCTAAAGAAAGTATTATAGATTGATTTCACATCTAGAATTTTGGAAGTTTTATTGTTGTGTCTATGTATTATCACAAGATTTTTAGACCAACCATGAGATGTGAAATCAAATCTTGAATTTTCTATTCAATTTACCATTTTCATATCAGCCCACTTTTCACATATTTGATGCATATTTTATTGCTCACATTTTGTAAATATTTTTACTATATATGTATTACCAGTATGTGCCATGGTGCTTTCTTATTTAGAATTTAATTTGTATTATTTATTGATTTGTTTTGGATTCAATACTTTAGGACTTGGTTGAATTAAGGAATTGTTATTTATAAAATTTAGGTAAACATTTTCATTTTAGTTTTACATAATAGCTTTTAAAGTTGAAAGATTTGTAACCTTTACTGAACTTTCTTCAATATACTGGTAATGGCAGTGTCACAATTAATTGATAACATAGGATTTCATATATTAACACCAATATCTTGTTTTTCCAAAAAAATCTGAATTATGACTTAACCAAGTCATAAAATATTTAATCTTTATTATACCCCGCCACACGAAGTGGCAGGGTATTATGTTATACCCTCAGTTTTTTTCGGTGTCTGTCCGTCCGTCCGTCTGTCTGTCCGTCTGTCCGTCCCCCGAAGGTTTCCGACCAATAACTTGAAAACGCTTCAAAGGATTTGAATGATATTTTACACAGCTGTTTAGTACAATAAAATACAGGTCAAGTTCGATTTCCAGCATGATCCAAAAAATAGTTTTCAAGATAGGCCACTTTGAAAAATCAAATTTCATGAAATTTTTAGTTTCCGAACAATAACTTGAAAACGCGTCAAAGGATTTGAATGATATTTTGCACAGCTGTTTAGTACAATAAAATACAGGTCAAGTGTAATTTCCAACATGATCCGAAGAACAGTTTTCGAGATAGGCTACTTTGAAATCAAATTTTATGAACTTTTGATATTATAACGTGGCGGGGTATCATTTAATGTCCCATTACATGCCCTATTTTTTTTGTTATGCATTCATGATCATTAGCTAGTATTTTGAAATATTCCTTAGTCTTTGTCATTAACATAAGTCTTTTCAAAGACTGAAAATGGCAAATGAGAACCACTTGCAGAAAAGTAAAAGGAAATTCTTCAATATTTTTGGGGGGGGTGCAACTGTTAGTTTAAACATATTTATTTATCCTGGATTGGGAAACAAGCTTAATGCTTATGTAAATCCCTCTCCAGCTAGCAGTTTGCGAGTGTGGCCTTTGCAGCGGCCCCCATTGAGCCTACTCTTATCGAACTCTACAAAGGGGTCTTTAACGTGCATGGGGTATTGCTCTCCACATACACGGGACAACCTTTTTTCGTCCCTTCCGAAGGACTAGCATCGTTCCTTGAGACCATCCTCGCAAATGGTGTCAAGAGAGAGTCGGAAAATTGGTTCATGAAATTTTCACCCCG
This sequence comes from Arcuatula senhousia, assembly GCA_963971305.1. Classification (NCBI taxonomy): domain Eukaryota; kingdom Metazoa; phylum Mollusca; class Bivalvia; order Mytilida; family Mytilidae; genus Arcuatula; species Arcuatula senhousia. Next base: position 58,348,024 of record OZ020304.1, read on the forward strand.
GACGAGGATCGAACCACGAACCTTGGTGTTAGTAGCCCGACGCGTTAACCACTACACCACCGGTGCAACTGTTAATCTTTTAAAACCAGCAAATTCTTCATTAAAAAGTCAATTCTTTTCATGCATATTTTGTTCTATTTGTCTGATTTCACAGTTTTCAGCATGATTTCTTGTAAACATATAAATACTAGCTTCGACTTGAATTTTATCTATATTGGTGCATTATGTTATGAGGTGAAAGGGTTATGTCTTGTTTATTTATGTTTATTCAAATTTGTTGTTTTGTTTGTTTATTTATTTGTTTTTTTTCCTGGTGATAATTATTTAATGACTGAACTGATTGATCAAAATATTAACTGTGGATTAATTTATTTTCGTTGCTATCAATTTTCATGGTTAGATGAAAAGGGATCGGTTCATGGATTCTTAAATTTGTTGATCTGAAGTCTGCAGCATACAGATCAATGTTCAATTTCTTTTTTCGTGGGGTATCAAATTTCATGGGTCAGGGCAACCTACAAACAGCAAAAATTGATATCCCACAAATAATAATGAAACCACAGTATATTTTTTAAAGTGAAGTGTGTTTAGACATTTGATTTTGCTTACTTGCTTCAAATTACCAAATATAAAATTCTTATAAACAATTGGTAAAATTAGTCAGATATGTATTTTATATGTTTATTGGTACATTCAGTGTATACCTCAGGACTCAAGTTGTTAAAGTTTGATTATACTGTGTAGTATTAGATCAATCATATGCTTAAATTTGGTTTCATTTATTTTTGAAGTTTACTTTTTGATATCAATAAGTTTAATTGGGTTCTACTTATATAAAATATGCTTTTAAGCCTTGCTTGAAAGTACAGTACTGTGATAGTTTAGGATAGTGAACGCCAACCAGTGTGTCATTGTTTTGATTGAAAATAGAGTCTCCTAAGACATGTTTTGGTGGTAGACTCTAATTGGATAAATCAATGCAAATGAACAAATTATGCAGTTCAAATTTGAGATAATTTTGTTTATTGTCTTGCCTGCGACAAATAGTCACGGAAGGTGAGACATAGGTATTACTTTCTGGCGGTGGCGACAGCGTAAACTTTTTTGTAAGACTTTTGTGGACAATGAATTGCTTGAAAAGTATAATAGCTAGCCATCTGATATTTGGTATACAGACAGTTCAGGTTATGGTCTACGCAACTGTTACCATGCTGTGTGACCCTGACCCCATTTTCATGCTTCAGTGACTCTGTGAACTTAAGTCTTTTTTTCAGGCCGTAAACTTTTTTGTAAGACTTTTGTGGACAATGAATTGCTGAAAAAGTATATTAGCTAGGCATCTGATATTTGGTATACAGACAGTTCAGGTTATGGTCTACGCAACTGTTACCATGCTGTGTGACCCTGACCTCATTTTCACGCTCCAGTGACTCTGTGAACTTAGGTCTTTTTTCAGGCCGTAAACTTTTTTGTAAGACTTTTTATACGACCGCAAAATTTTTGCGAGCGTATAATGTTATGGCGATGTCGTCGTCGTTGTCTGGGGACATTTGGTTTCCGTGCGATATCTTGAGTAAATATTGACCAATTGTTATGAAATTTTGATATGATATTAGCAACCACTAGAGGAAGGTTCCTATTGTATTTGGGGTTGGTGGACCCTACCGTTTCAGAAAAAAGGGAAAAGGGCCAAAAGGGGCTAAAACGGGTATATTGTCAAAATTGTTGTAGAATGTTTATTATTAACTTGATTTTGAAAATTCTTTTTTTATTGAATTCCTCATTAAATTCTGTCAACTGAATGTGTCAATGGTTTTGATGTATATTGTACTGTTATGTTGCTACAGGGGGCCAAAGATGGGCCACACCCAAAAAATCAACTTTTTTATTTCTGGTCCGATTTTCAAAATTGTTTTTTCATTGGAATCCTTGTGAAATTCCCTGCCTGCGTTTTTCAATCAGATTTGCAATATCTCTTACCGGTTTTGAGATATTTAGGGTCGAAGGGCCGAAAAACTCCATTTTTAAAAGTTGGTCAAGTCAAATCGTTTTACACAAGAAATTTAGCTGTAGTGGGCCAGCCAATTGTTATGAAGTTTTAATATGATGATAATATCTACTAGAGGAAGCTTTTTATCGCATTTGGGGTTTGTGGCCCTTGTTATTTTAAGAAAAAAGGGTCAAAAGGGGCTTAAACGGGTCAAACTGTAAATGAATATTGAAATAAGATTTTTCTATTAGATGTTAATGAAATTATATATGTGTCAAATATGCATTTTAGATTCCACCACAGGATGCATGTGTCAAAAAGCTTTGTAAGTCCACCATGGGCTGCATGCGACCAAAGCAATAGACTATCCATATTGGGCCTCCAATGTGCAGGGTTCAAATTGTTGCGGTTGTATCATGCTGCGCTTGGCGTAGCTTTTTATTTGGACAATGAATTGCTGGAAAAGTACAATAGCTAAGCATCTGATATTTGGTATACAGACAGTTCAGGTTATGGTCTACACAACTGTCACCATGCCAAGTGACCTTGACCCCCATTTTCACGCTCCAGTGACTCTGTGGACTTAGGTTTTTTTATTCAGGCAGTAAACTTTTTTGTAAGACTTTTGTGGACAATGAATTGCTGAAAAAGTATATTAGCTAGGCATCTGATATTTGGTATACAGATAGTTCAGGTTATGCTCTACGCAACTGTTACCATGCCATGTGACCCTGACCCCATTTTCATGCTCCAGTGACTCTGTGAACTTAAGTCTTTTTTTTCAGGCCGTAAACTTTTTTGTAAGACTTTTGTGGACGATGAATTGCTGGAAAAATATAATAGTTAGGCATCTGATATTGGGTATACAGACAGTTGAGGTTATGGTCTATGCAACTGTCACCATGCCGCGTGACCCTGACCCCATTTTTACTCTCAAGTGACTCTGTGAACTTAGGTCTTTTTTCCAGGTAGAAAACTTTTTGTAATACTTGTGTGGACAATGGATTGCTTGAATAGTATAATAGCTAGGCATCTGATATTGGATATACAGACACTTTTTGTGTTTATATCAAGAAATGAAAGCTTAAGTAGTTGATTTTTGTGATGGTGCCGGCAGGCGAGACATATTTTTAGTGGCCACACTTGTTCAGAAATATATCTATTCTTAAAATTTGTATTTGTACATCATGTGCATGGTCAGGGATTTTTAAATGTTGATATTTTTTTCCAAAAAGTTTTTCTTTTTTGAAATGGTCAGTAAATATAAAATGCAATAGTGTTCTACTTAACTAGTGATATATCCCACCTTTTTTAGATCATATATTTTTTGCCATGTTGTCATTTTGTTTTCTATTGAAATACTTAGCTATATGTACTTAAGTCACAAATAGTTGGTTTTCCTTAAATTTTATAAGCTTAAAAATCATAACATGAACAAGTAAGTTTGTTCAATGAATTGCTTAGTTACATGTAGTGTCTTCATGGCATATTTCCTTGTCATATAAATTGTCTCAGGTATTACCATTTTAACCATACCTTGCCATTGTAAAATTATTCTTATAATTTTGATTTGTCCATAGGCCAAAGATATTTTTTTTATGATAATCATTATCTTGTTTTGTTGCACTTAAACACAAAAGGATAATAGTTCTTAATTAAATAGGACATAAAATAACAAAACAATCAAGTTATAATTGTTTAAAATTAGTATTTTTTATGGGGGGGGGGCTTTGAAAAAGAAGAGGCATTGTCTGTACTTAATGTTAAGACTGAGAGTTTGTTTTTACACTTTTTTATCAGATCATCCTCCCCCTAAAACAAGTCCTCATATATTGAAGGATAAACATGTGCATCTACATGAAGAACATGTAAGTTTTGCAATGATTTGGTGCTGTAATGACTTGTATGGTATATTTTCTATGATTCTTGTACAATTTCAAAATTTCATTATATTACTACTGTAAAAACCTAAAAGAATGAAATTATGTTGCTGATACTGGTAGGGTGGGTACAATTTATATTATGCCAAATTCAGTACCACTTTGTATTTATTATTCTGTGATTAAATATCGAGTTATTCTGTGATAATGATATGAGGTTCAACTATGAATTTTTTTTTTCAAATAAGCACATATTTTGCTTGCAGTTAATTAATTTCATTCCATGGGACTCTCTTGATTAAACATAATTCATTTCATTGGAGCACCTTGTTTAAACATAATTCATTTCATAGGATTTTCTTGTTTTAACATAATTAATTTCATAGGAGCCTCTTGTTTAACATAAATTAATTTCATAGGAGCCTCTTGTTTAACATATCTGTGATTTTATGAAGATGATATCAGATCAAAACTATGCTTGATAGAACAAAGTCACATTTATATATTAATTGTTTATTTATTGTTGATAATTCTGACCAAATTATATTTTGTCATTCAAGAAATAAAAAATAAAATTATTTTAAATGTGTTTTTTTTCTTGCCCTGATGCATCTTCTTTAATCACAGATGGTGATATGGAACAAGAGTTGATTTCCATTCCATTTCTTGTTTGTATTTACATGTAACCCTAGTTTTTGTCTCGCCTGCGACTTTAATAGCAGCGGCAACAGCATAAACTTTTTTGTAAGACTTTTGTGGAAAATGAATTCCAAGAAAATTATAGTAGCTAGGCATCTGATATTTGGTATACAGACAGTTGGGGTTATGGTCTACGCAACTGTCACCATGCCGTGTGACCCTGACCCGATTTTGACGCTCCAGTGACTCTGTGAACGTAGGTCTTTTTTTTCAGGCCATAAACTGTTTTGTAAGACTTTTGTGGACAATGAATTGCTGGAAAAAAATAATAGCTTGGCATCTGTAATTGGGTATACAGACAGTTGAGGTCATGGTCTATGCAACTAGCACCAGGTCGCTTGACCCTGACCCCAATTTCATGGTTCACTGACTCTGTGAACTTAGATGTTTTTTCAGTCCAAAAAACCCCTTTGTAAGACTTTTGTGGAAAATGAATTAAGTGAAAACTATAATAGCTAGGCATCTCATAGCTAGTATACAGATACTTTGGGTTATGGTCTATGCAATCGGTGCCATGCCGTTTGACCATGACCCCATTTTCATGGTCCAGAGACTCTGTCGATTATTTTTTGGGCAAAAAACTTCTTTGTAAGACTTGTGGAAAATGAATTAAGTGAAAAGTATAATAGTTAGGCATCTGATATCTGGTATACATACATTTAGTGCTATGGTCTATGCATCTGGTGCCATGTTGTTTGACCTTGACCCATTTTCATGGTTCAGTGACTCTGTGAACTTAGATGTTTTTTGGGGCAAAAAAAACTCTTTGTAAGACTTTTGTGGAAAGTGAATTAAGTGAAAAGTATAATAGCTAGGCATCTGATATCTGGTATACAGACACCTTGAGTTATGGTCTATGCAACTGAAACCATGTCCTGTGACCTTGACACAATTTTCATGGTTCAGTGACTCTGTCGACTTAGATGATTTTGGAACAATTAAGCTTTTGTGGAAAATAAATTAAGTTAAAAGTATAATAGCTAGGCATCTGATATTTGGTATACAAACATTTGGGGTTTTGGTCTACACAACTGACACCATGTTGGGTGACCATGACCCCATTTTCACACTTCAGTGACTTTATGAACTTAGATGATTTTTGGGTGGAAAATGAGTAAAGTGAAAAGTATATTATACATGTACATGTAGCTAGGAATCTGATATTTTTGAATTATGGTATACACAACTGACTCACCATGTAGTGTGACTTTGACCCCATTTTCATGGTTGAATGACTTAGTTAATGTTGGTATTTTTGTGATTGTTAAATGGAATTCTGTCACCTGTCACATGACCTTGACCTTAACTTTTCTGAAGGCCCAGCTAGACCTTCAATGAGTTCTGTGATGGTGCCGACAGGCGAGACATACTTTAGTGTCAACTCTTGTTTTCTCATAAGGTAACAGACACATAGATAAAATGGTGACAAAAGACCTCTTGACCCTTCCCTTACAAATACCCCATAATAATGGTGTCTATTGCAGGCTCATTAGAGACATTTTAGCCAAAAGCCTAAAATAGATAAGACTTTATTTATCAACCTCTCAACTAGTTGTGGAAAATAAATATTTCCACTAGAGAAAACTGTGTTTCAAGACTTCCATATAAACATTAGAGAAAAACTTTCCAGAACTTAATTTTTGATGATAATGGAATTTTAACATCTTGGGAAATTAATTTTCTAATTTATTTCCCTTGATGTTAGAAATTCCATGATCCTCTATATGTTATAACCAAAATATGTTGGAAATCAAATTTACTTTGGTCATATTTTGCCACTGAATAACGATAACCAAATATCACTAAATATGTCTATAAATATATTAAAATAGAGTATATTTTATACTCTTAAGACCTTCATTATACTCCCACTCGTAGGGGCTTTCACCTTGTCTGTCTGTTCAAAACTTTCCTAACTGATTTCTCGGCTTCTACTGAAGGGACAGATGTCAGTTTATTGTACAGCTTTAGGGTGATGAGTTGTACAATGCCTCCACTTTCCAGGTCAGACAATAATCTACTTTTAATTTTCCAAGTCGACTATGAAAAGGGTCAAAAACAGATTTCTCTGCTTCTACTGAAGAAATTTATTTCAAATTTAGAATACTACATAAATATTGCTGAGTTGTTTCTTGTATCCCTTATCAATGTCAGTAGCTCATTTACTTCCTGTTTTCTGATTGGTTGAGTGGGGGTATTCTTAGCATGACTTAGTGCAAACCCCCCTTGTTCATTAGCAAATTTACAAATTGGAAATACCTAGGAGTTAGAGATTTTTAAAGTAAAAAAAAATAGAATGAAAACTATTTCAGGTCGAGAAAACCAGTGTTTGCTTAAAAGTCCAGTTCATAAATCTCAACAAAGGTCTCATATTACCAGTTTAAATTGTTAGATGATTTCTCCAAGGGTCAAATTTAGCATACTCTTTTATGCTCAAAACCTATTGCAGATAGAGGAAAGCTGTTTCTTGTATTAATGTAACTAAACTAGTTTAGATCTGCTGAAACCTCCATTGAGTTGCGGCTTAACATTATCTTGACATAGGGGTATGGCCCTTTACAAGTAGTAGAATCAGCATTGAAAAATAGCTTAGCAATTCTGATTCTTCGTTGTACCTGTTTTTTTTAGGAAAATGTATTCATTAAACATGTTTAGGTAGAAATTTTTTTCCTTTCAATGTTAAATCAAAACATAAGTAGTTGCTTGTTTAGCAGAAAAATATTTTATGATAATAGATTGATGAGCATTTGATTTTTTTTGCTTTGAACTTTATACATGTAACTGGTAAGAATTTCTTTTGATTTAGTTACTGGGGTACAAAAAGCCAACTGTACCAATATATGCAGCAAACCTTACTCTATTGGAACCTACTAAAGGTACTGGTCCCCTGTTACAACCAGAGACAAGCACACTGGTAGATACCAACAAACAGGATGAGGTCAAGGTAAGCACATGTAGCAAACCTTACTCTACTGAAACCTACTAAAGGTACTGGTCCCCTGTTACAGCCAGAGACAAGCACACTGGTAGATACCAACAAACAGGATGAGATCAAGGTAAGCACATGTAGCAAACCTTACTCTACTGAAACCTACTAAAGGTACTGGTCCCCTGTTACAGCCAGAGACAAGCACACTGGTAGATACCAACAAACAGGATGAGGTCAAGGTAAGCACATGTAGCAAACCTTACTCTACTGGAACCTACTTAAGGTACTGGTCCCTTGTTACAGCCAGAGACAAGCACACTGGTAGATAAGGTCAAGGTTAGCTCATGTAGCAAACCTCACTCTACAAGAACTTACTAAAGGTACTGGTCCCCTGTTACAGCCAGAGACAAGCACACTGGTAGATACCAACAAACAGGATGAGGTCAAGGTAAGCACATGTAGCAAACCTTACTCTACTGGAACCTACTAAAGGTACTGGTCCCTTGTTACAGCCAGAGACAAGCACACTGGTAGATACCAACAAGCAGGATGAGGTCAAGGTAAGCACATGTAGCAAACCTCACTCTACAAGAACCTTCTAAAGGTACTGGTCCCCTGTTGCAGCCGGAGACAAGCACACTGGACGATACATACAAACAGGTTGGAAAAAGAGGCTTAAGATGTTGAAGTCAAAGATTGGGAAGATGTATTGTCCGAGTATCAAGATGAGGGGTTATTAGTTTTCACTTTTGATTTATCCACTTTTATCAATGCTGTTATTAAACACTCATAAGAAGCACATTTTTGAATTTTTATGAGTGATTAATTACCAAATTTTAAGAAATACTGTCCAAATCCTGATATTTTTGCCAAAAATCAAGAAAAAAATACCTACAGGGCCTTTTTTTACTTTGTCAAATTCCAGTTGTGTTTCTTGTCTTACGTGAAAGTAACATGGGTACTTTTAAATTCAGCTTTAGGTATATCTTTTCACAAATTGAATTCTAGATTATAAAATTTGAACAACATGATTCAATTTCATGAATTTGAAAAGCTCATACGGTCAATGGTCCAATTCAAAACTCAGAAGGTTTACCAAACTTTTCTTATTTTCCAGGATTTACCACCAGTACAGTTTGACTGGACAACAAGTGGCTTAACTAATCCATTGGAAGGTAGGAGACTTAAATGTTTTGGAATGTTGTATATTTTATTTATTCTTTTGTTATTGGTTTTCAAAATAAAGATATATTGATATCGATTGGAATGCTCTTGTTTTAAATACATTTTAATTTAAATCAATTGACAAATTTTATTTAAAGATTATATTGACTTTGGAGCTTTCAAAAAAGAAACCCATCAAATGATGTAAAATATTTTATTATTGTTCTTTGAGGGTCGGGAAGACCTTTTCCGGGACGCCGGGATTGGCCATATTATTTAACGGGAATTCGGGAAAAGCGACTAGCGGGACACGGGAACCTGCATTTTATTTTTCGGGATGCGGGATCGGTAGTTTTTATTATCCGGGAAAATGGGATTATAAAATTATTTTGACGGGAATTCGGGACGGGACCCCCTCCTCCCCCCTTCTTTGAATGCTGATGGTTTTAGATCATAAAAGTGCATTATGAACTCTCTTAGTACTCTCTAAAATATATGCCAAACTGTTGAAATGGTATCACCTGACTGTACAATGTTGTATTCTTCCTAGTCATTTCCAATAAAATTCTTCACTTTATTGAAATTTAGTTATAAAATTGAAGTTTTGGATAATTTCAACAAAGAATATTAGTACCATTATAAACAAGAGTTAACACTTAAGTATGTCTCACCTGCCGGCACCATCAGAAACAATTGTTCATTCTTACCTCCATATTTTGAATTTACATGGATTTTCAGTTTCTGAGATCAAAAGATGTGTATAGAACTTAAATATTGCTAATATATGCAATAAAAATAATCAAAGTCACTCAACCAGAAAATCAAGGTCAAAGTCAAAAAAAGATGGGGATGCAACAGTGCTAAGCTATTACTAGGGCATATGCATACCAAGTTTTATCAACCTAGGACCAATAATACTTGAGATATGGAGGTGTTTGCAGTACCTTAACATTGCTATTACATGTATATGTATTGAAAATTATCAAAGTCACTTAACTGGAAAATCAAGGTCAAGGTCAAAAGATGGGGATGCAACTGTGCTAAGCTACTACTGGGGCATTTGTATACCAAGTTTCATCAACCCAGGACCTATAGTTCTTGAGTTATGGAGGTGCTCAAAAGTTTTTTTCCAAAAAGGAAGAGGCAAGAAGTTTTAGAAACTTATTGACCTCTTGCAATTGCTATTTAATGCTTATAAAAATCAACTGGCAGGATTTCTTTCCTTGTATTTTGAGATCCATTTTCATTCAATTTTTCCAAAGACATGTATGTCATGGTCATCATTCATTTCAGATAACAGCAAAAGAAAAAGTTTAGATTTCCTGACAGTAGATGACCAGCATCTTACAGCAAAGACAAAAGGTTGTTCATTTTATTTAGTTAATGATATAATTGGATCTTCTTGATTTTAGCACTTTCTCAAAAACAAAAACACAAATAATATTTCACAGAGTGAAAAATCCTCAGCAACTACTCAGCCTCTTGATATTTGGTATGCAGAATCAGCATGGGGTCCTATAGACCCATACAGAGGTATTCAATTTCAGATCCAATGCTCACCTACTTCCTGTAAAATGAAAACTGACCATTTTTGTCATAGACAAATTTAATGAATGTTCTTCTAAGAAAAACAAAATTTCTTCATAATCATATATGCAATCTTCAATTAAAAAATAATGATTAAAAATAAAATAAGGTCTATATATGTGTATATTTATTAAAGACAAATGGGAATGGGGTAATTATGTTGATATTGTCAAGTATATCCCATCATGTCATATTGTACATGTATATCCCCACATGTTGTCTGTTATTGATGAAGTGAAATGTAATGTGAAATATATCTAAACCATTCACCCTGCAGAAAATAATATTTGTTAATTCTTGATAAAAGTGAAACATCTTAACCAAAAACCTGCAGAAATTAATACAGTAGTCCCCCCGTTAAAGGCCGTCCCCCATATAAGGCCACTCCCCTTATGTGGCCAAAATTCTTTGGCAACAACCATTTTTAATTCAAAAGTACCCCTCATATAAGGCCAGAGGCCAGCCTTTTACTGTCAAAATGGTCAAATTACCTCTATTTATTGCCCAAAAATTTAGAAAATCAAACTATTCTATCATATGTAAATCAAGAATGTATTGCATATATAGCTGTTGTAGTGTGTTTATCTATTTGTTGGACTTATTAAATGTAATATTTAAGCATGTGTTTATATTTTTATCTTACTTTGGCAATATTTTTAACAATTAATATATATTATGATAAAATATCTACATGGCTTCCAAGACATATGAATGAAGTGCCTTTATTTCAAATAGTGAACTGTCTACAGGCTTTATATATTTTAAGGTTAAAAAAAGTCAATAATTACATGTAATTTACCTGAGTAAGATATTAAGAAGAAAAAATATAATGAACCCAAGCTCTGAACATTTATACTTATTGTTAAAAAGACAATAATAATTCTTGTTTAACATTTTTAATGATAGAAAAAAAAAACAAATCTGTTCATCTGGAAGATGGCAAAAATGGAAGTAATATGTGGGAAAAATAATGTACATATATGCAATATTTATGAAATGATCATTTGAAATGAAAGTCAGTTCTATATATTGGCAAATAAATTGCAATCCGTCCCACTAAAGGCCACCTCAATTATAAGGCCACTTTTCTTTGGCAACAAGGGTGGCCTTATAAAGGGGGACTACTGTATTTGTAAATGCTTGATAAAAGTGAAATGTACTCAGTCAGGCAGGTGGTGACAAAATATTATCTCCCTTGTAAATATTTTGTATGTCTAACTGATCCGAAAAACACATCATTTTGAATGACGCGGTGAGCTAAAATCACCAACTTGATCTTTTGATTAATAAAAAGTAGGTCATGGTTATTTTCAAGTTCGGGTACAAGTGAATGGACAAACTATTGTTCTTTTTTCTTAGTTAGGATGTTTTACGCATAGAATAATAATTTGTGACAAAAAAAGGAATTTATTATCTCTAAGGAATAACCGGAACTCTATAAAGGTGATAAACTTGTTGAATTTAAAAAATAATGGTAAGTGCGACGGGTTACATACTTTGACAGATGACGACCAATCTTATGCTTTTTTTGTTGACAAAATTTTAAGGAAATCGGAGAAAAATGGGTTTTTTTGTCACAAGCAAGTCTAAAACGTTGCTAGGCAAATGAAGGGAGACGATTACAGTTTTACAAATTGAACAAACCTCACTTAATAGACCTCCCCTTTCTTAAACGTCATTTTATATTTGCTTATTATCATTTTATTATAAAGACATGCATTATATTAATAAAAAGTAAAATTTAAACAGTTTCACCAGTTAAGGCCTTATATATTGCAGAATTAAAGAAAAAATATTTTAGGAAGTCGAGTAGACCATTGCTATTTTTAGCTGGGTATGAGATACTCTCAATGTTTATTTATTGTATGAATGAAATTTCTATATTTAGAAAGTGGGATTCACAAATAACTTTTGAAATTAGCACAACTTTGACAATCATTTTTATCAATACCGCTATAGCGACGGGTTCAGGAATTTTTTATCAGAAAGAATGGAGTCTTATCTGTTGGATATATTTTTTTCAGATTTTTAGGAGCATGATGTTTTATTTGTCACAAAGAAATCAGACCCCATAATATCACTAAACATGAGAAATGTGCTCTTTTTACGCTGCAAATTTAATAAACCAAGGCAAATTCGGTGTTGTTTACTTTCATTTTACATATTTTATATCACAATTTATTTTAAAAGTTGCTCTAATAAACTTTTTAATGCCCATAGTTACTGTGACGTAAACATGCCGAATCAAATTCTACCTTATTTACTGAAGAGCGCATATTCTTTTGTCTCGTTCTGACCACCTTTCTGACTGTACTATGGAACATATCTCAACCAAACCCTGAAGAAATTAAGTCCCTTCTTATAATTTCTATACATTTTTTACCAAACGCTTGTCTATTCTGAATTATTCTTCTGTACAATAAGGGGTCCCAAAGGGGTTCAGTTAAGATAGATTTCACTGTATATGTGTCAACTGTGTACTGCTCCTTCAGTGTTTAATTTGTTATTGTTCATGTGTACCACTAAATGTTCAGGGTTTTGTGCTGTAAAATTTTAATGTTGTTTGTTATACATACAAAAAATAATTATTGTTTAAACATAAAATGTAATAAATCTATTCTCTTTAGCCTTATATGTACATGCATGTACTATATTTATTCCTTGTGTTTGATATTGTAATAACGATTTTGTCAGAAATTCATGTCTATTTACTTGTATATTTAGCTTTAAATAGAAATAGTTGAACTTAATATTATACTACTGCAAACAAAGTTTCAGGGTATTTATGAGTACTATGCATCTGTCTGTCCACATATATTGTAAGCCCAACTCCTCCTTAACTATAAGATGGATTTCAATGAAGCTTTACATGAAGGAAGAAGTACATCATATGAAGTTGTGCTGGAAGATATTTCATTATTGTCATATTTCATTCAGAAGAGAAAATTGAACTTGCCCCTTTTCCTTATTATGAGGTAGGGGGTATCCTTTTGTGAACTCAGTCACAGCTTTACTTGCTTTTACCAGTATATAAGTACACAATGCATTTCAAATAACAGATATTTTTTTACCAGCATAGAATATCACATGAAAGTAATTTGTGTCTATTTTTGTTTCCAGCTTTTGATTCAGATCTAATCCATGGACAGAGACCAGCCATGCAGCCACTTCAGAGCATTCTAGCCAATCTGAAAGTGACAAAGAAAACAAGACTTGAAGATTTAAGTGATGAGGCAGGGCGTGTAATTAGCCATTTACCAGATCTGTCTTTTATGAAGGCTAAAGTTCTTATGTTTCCATTGAAACAATGATTCTCTGTGATAAAATTTAGAATTTTTTCTCATGGATGTGGTTTTTCTGCATTGATACCTTTAATTTTCTGCAAAACATTCCTTCCTAATGTTAAATTCTTAATTCTAAATAGTGATTTATTCTTATACAGAAATAAAACAGACCAATCAAAAATTCAAACAGTACACAATTTTTTTATGTATACAGAATTTGATTATGTCCTTGGTCCCATATATCAATGATGAAAAAGTAGTTCTTAAAATCACAATGTTAGAGAAAATAATTTTCGGTTTAAATTAAGATCATGGTCCGCCTTCTGCAATTATCATATTAAATTTAGAAGGAATAATTGTTCAGACAAGTTCTGTTATGATGTTCGATTAAGTTAGGGCAAGTTTTGTTTCTAGTGCTATTTAAAGGTTTTGGTAAAAGCTCCAAATTCTTTTAAAAAAAAATAACATCTGTATGTCTGCAGTAAAAAAAAAATATGATTTTTATACTTTCTTGAATGGTCAAAACATAACATACTTCGCTTTTCAATTTCATCTACCTCTTTACATAAAAATTCATATTAAATGAATATAATGAGGACATTACCAAAAGATTTACATGTTTATTGTTTTTGAATATTTCCTTTGATAAGTTTTTCTCACATTCTTAGCAAGGAGTTCAATTTTCACATGCAAATGTAATCATCATGTGGTGTTTAAACTTGTTTGTGAGTTTTCCATTTTATTGTATTTGAACGGATTCTTTTTCATGAAAGAGGTGATCTATATGGTTTTTCCTCCTCAATGAGATATAAGTGGGCTACAAGCCCCACCCAGTCCAATCTGGACTAAATGTCCGTATCAGATTCAGAAATCATCCATATACTGTCATAATATTCAATATAAGGTCCTGCATAGGTATATATTTAACGATTCTCAACTCATCCCTTTACTTTCAATCCAGTAGGGACACTTTTAAAGGTATAAGTGGGATACAATTTAGCTCACATACAACAATTCAAAAGTGAATATTTGGAGGGGATTCTAGAAACCACTCCTGTAAGGCTGTATATGCTACATGATTCTTAAATGAATAAGCTATTACTATTGATGAATAAAAGTTGTTTGTTATAATGTTGTCCGAAGCTGAGCATTTATATTGTTAGTAATGCAGGATGAATCTAGTTCAGCGTTTGAACTATAAAATATATCTTTTTCCAATACAGAATACCAAACACATTATTTATCTACCAATAAATTCAATTTCATTTAAGAAATATTCATTTTAAATTGCCTCCTGAATTTTTTTCATGAGAATTTTTTGTTGTTTTTTGTTTTACCAAAACTGTTTGTTGGTGCAGTCATATTGTATTGCATTTGTATGTATGTGTAAATTATTTATTGATTTAGAACGTAATCATGTAATATATTACAGTCATTCCAATGAAATTGTGCACATAAAATATTCATAAAAAATTTTTGTTCTATTTACTTTTGTTCTTGCTTAAATGTAAATTGGTTAGCAGTTAGAGATATTTTTCATTAATATTTATTTTTATTGACATTTCAATTGATCAATCTTCTATGGGATAATTATAAGAGACTCATAACTTTGAAACTGATATTAGGGATATTTTATTGCTTAAACGTTTTGTCAATAAAACCAATGTATCTGTTACATTTAATGTGACCTGTGCATCAACAAGGGACAAATTAGGGGGAGGGTTAACTGTTAGTCATTTTCAAACATCTGTATCATGGTGACCAAATTTTATGGCAGCTTCAGGCAGTCCCTTGATATTTTAAACTATACGATAGAGCAGAGTGTGGTAATTCCACATTCATTTCACATTCCTATATGTGGAGAAAAGTTAAGGCACCACAACCCTTCCCTGGCCATTCTCACTGACATTTGATTTCTAGATAAAATATTGAAAATTTTTGTATGAAGTTCTAATTCAATATTCACAATGGAAATGTAGAGGTTTTTTTATTCATTTGCCCCACATGCTACTGTATACTGGAAATTTTTGCGCCATCTTTTTTTTCGTGGTTGGACGACTGAATATTTGAATTTGCCCTGTAATATTATTGTCCATAAACTACAATGGAAGACAAATGCATTTGTGCCATTAAATTGTTGCGCTAGCAATGTCAACACAAAAATGTTGAAAATAAAACTGCAGCAAAAATTTCCCGGTTTACAGTATTTAAAGAAAGGCCCTATGTTGACTGGCAGATATCCAAATGATTTCTGGTTACCGGGTATATAAAATTAATACTGCTTTAGTATTTATGAAATGCATAGGAAAAGTTTTTTTTGAACTCAATTAATTTTATAAGTCAATATTTCAGTTCTTGTAGACAGCAAGATCTTAAATTAAGATGAAAAAAAAAAAAAATCATTTGATTGTTTAGATAAATTCAATATGTGACAATCAAAAATGACATCATGTTCTGTGCACTTCATAATATGTTGCACTGTAACAACATATATGTATTTCATAATATTATAGCAGTAGCAACTAAATTATGGCTTAAAACAACAATTTTTATAACACTTTCATCTGAAACAAAATTAAACATAATTGAATATGAATACTTTATATTTTACTTCTAATAAACATATCCTTCAGAGGAAATAATTCTTCTTTTCAAAGATCTGAACTAAAAAAAATAATTTTGAACGGTTGTGACATGGACAATGGTAGAAATAATTTATCTAAATATTATTTGTAATATATTATTTGTACTTTGTTTATTTGTTTTAAGATCTATGTTTGTAACAAGTTTGTCACTTAAGCTAAAATATAACATATTTATTACCAAAGTTCGCCTTTTTGAATTAAGCGCTACAAGTTCACTCATCATCAATTCTTATTTCCATAACAATATTTGTGCTACACATTGTATAAAGTTTTTACCTTGGTTTGTACATTCATTGCAGCTACATTATGCTTAATAGTGCTTAGATTTTGTTTTTGCTTATCTGCAAGTCTTATAAATGCATACTTTCATTTTGTTAATTAGGGCTCTCATCAAGGATGTAGGAGCTATAATAAATAAATAATTAAATAAATAACCACTAAGTTTGAGAATTGAAATTTTGTCATAACTACACTCCAATACAGTTTATAGTAAAGTACTAAAAAATTAAGTGTTCTTGCTGTGTCTCTACCCTTTTGCACTAGCTTCATTAATTGGTTGTAGTTGTCATGTTGAAACTGATATCTTCACAATTGAATTACATGTATTTTAAAAATCCTAAAAGTTTTCTGTTCACAGGTTTTTAGCTCACCTGACCCGAAGGGTCATGTGAGCTATTGTCATCGTTAAGCGTCCGTCGTCCGTCCGTCCGTCGTCCGTCCGTCGTCCGTCGTCCGTCCGTTAACTTTTCTTCAAAGATCTTCTCTGAAACCACTGAAGGGATTGCATTGATACTTGGTATACATGATCTTTAGGATGTCCTCTACCAAGTTTGTGAATTATATACATGTCGACCAACCAAGATGGCCACCGTTGCTAAAAATAGAACAGGGGGGTCAGACCATTGTTTTTGGCTTATAACTCAAAAAGTATAAGAGATAGAGAAAATCCGAAGCAACCTACCTTGTTCAGCATCAAAAGCTCTACGAATCTCTCCATTGAGTCGAAGTTGTGAAACAACTCTTTATAGGAGTTATTGCCCTTTAATCATCAAATTTGACCATTTTTGCAGTTTTTGGACAATATCTTGTAAACCGTTAGAGCTAGAGGAAAAGTTAGCATCACAGAATTGTTTAGCTCATTGAGATCTACAAAAATGATTTCAGGGTCTAAATTGTCAGATCAGCCGTTTAAGAGTTATTCCCCTTTAACTGTTTTTTCCATGAATTTACACTGATTTTCAAAAATCTTCTTCTCTAAAACTACTGAAGGGATTGCATTGATACTTGGTGTACATGATCTTTAGGATGTCCTCTACCAAGTTTGTGAATTATATACATGTCGACCAACCAACATGGCCGCCATTGCTAAAAATAGAATAGGGGGGTCAGACCATTGTTTTTGGCTTATAACTCAAAAAGTATAAAAGATAGAGAAAATCCGAAGCAACCTTCCTTGTTCAGCATCAAAAGCTCTACAAATCTCTTCCTTGAGTCGAAGTTGTGAAACGACTCCTTATAGGAGTTAATGCCCTTTAATCATCAAAATTGACCATTTTTGCAGTTTTTTTACTATATCTTAAAAACTGTTAGAGCTAGAGGAAAAGTTAGCATTGCAGAATTGATAAGCTCATTGAGATCTACAAAAATGATTTCAGGGTCTAAATTGTCAGATCAGCTGTTTAAGAGTTATTCCCCTTTAACTGTTTTTTCCATGAATTTACACTGATTTTCAAAAATCTTCTTTTCTAAAACTACTGAAGGGATTGCATTGATACTTGGTATACATGATCTTAAGGATGTCCTCTACCAAGTTTGTGAATTATATACATGTCGACCAACCAACATGGCCGCCGTTGCTAAAAATAGAACAGGGGGTCAGACCATTGTTTTTGGCTTATAACTCAAAAAGTATAAGAGATAGAGAAAATCCGAAGCAACTTACCTTGTTCAGCATCAAAAGCTCTACGAATCTCTCCTTTGAGTCGAAGTTGTGAAACGACTCCTTAAATGAGTTATTGCCCTTTAATCATCAAAATTGACCATTTTTGCATTTTTTGGACAATATCTTGAAAACCGTTACAGCTAGAGGAAAAGTTAGCATTGCAGAATTGTTTAGCTCATTGAGATCTACAAAAATGATTTCAGGGTCTAAATTGTCAGATCAGCTGTTTAAGAGTTATTCCCCTTTAACTGTTTTTTTCCATTAATTTACTTTGATTTTCAAAAATCTTCTTCTCTTAAACCACTGAAGGGATTGCATTGATACTTGGTATACATGATCTTTAGGATGTCATCTACCGAGTTTGTGAATTATATACATGTCAACCAACCAACATGGCCGCTGTTGCTAAAAATAGAACAGGGGGGTCAAACCTTTGTTTTTGGCTTATAACTTAAAAAGTATAAGAGATAAAGAAAATCGTAAGCAATTTTTTTTGTTCAGCATCAAAAGGTCCTTACAGTAGTTATTGCCCTTTAACTGTTTTTTCTATTGATTTAAACTGATTTCCAAAAATCTTCTCTGAAACCACTGAAAGGATTGTTTTGCAACTTTGTATACTTGAAAGTTTGTGAAATTTATTCAGACTTTGGCATAAGAGATCAGGTGAGCGATTCAGGCTCCTGGGAGCCTCTAGTTTTAATTTTATTCACTTTTTTTTATTTTCAATATTTATGATAATGTATTCAGTGATTTAACAAATGAATTCAGACAAGCTTGTTGTAATCTGTTGTCTTGGTATGGATTTATGAATGAAAAGATATAATATAGTATTTTTCATTGTTGTCTAGGTATGTATTAATGAATGAAGAAAAATATTATAGTATTTTCATTTGTTGTCTTGGTAAATATTTATTATAAAGAGATGTATTATAGTATTTTTCATAATTGTACATTCCATTTCACTATTGTACTATAATCATTATAATGTTAAAAAGTGCAATTTACAAAGGAACAGTTGTTTATGTATACACAATAAAATTAACCATAGGGGCACTGCTTTATTAATTGATACATTCTATCCTGTTAGTACTGGCTTTAAACTCAAGTTGCTAATTGTGAATGGAATTAGCATAAAGTTTCCCGTCTTCACAACTGTATATTGTGTTTTGTGTAACTACCAGACCGAAAGATCGCAATTGATGGGGGAGGTTTGGCACACCATAAAACCTGGTTTAACCCACTATTTCTTTTGAAATGCCTGTACCAAGTCAGGACCATTTCGGTCTTCAATTATTCCGTTCTTGTTTTGTCTTTTCTCATGGACATTTGAGATTGATCCTTCAAGTTCGGTAATTTTCTTATTACCTTTATGTACCACCATCTGTCACCCAAGTTCCTGGTAAAGGTCCCTAGACACATTTTTCCAGTCATAAAATATGTCACATAAAGTATGAATGACTGACCATAACTGTGATCAGGAGATTCAGGATATATGTTCCTGGTACAATTTTTTATATACCCTTTGGTGAAAGACCATAGGCATATTTCTAGATTAAACTTGTGTCACCAAGGATTGTAGCAAGTAAAGTAGTCATTGGAGCAGTCTGTCCTTATTTTAGCTGTGCATATTTAAATCTATAATCAATGCCATCTTAGTTGAAATGTTTTTCATTTAAAAAAAAAAAATCAAAATTGACCATCCAAAATTTTTGATTCGGAATTTTGTTTTGAAGGGAAAGGGAAGCTTTTTGTCTCGCCTGCGAAGCAGAGCCGGACATAGGTGTTAATCTACCGGCGGCGTCGGCGACGGCGGCGTTAACTTTTTGAAAAAGTTTTATGAGCACTTCCATATCTCAAGAACTATAGTTTCTGGGTTGATGAAACTTGGTATGCATATGCCCCAGTAGTAGCTTAGCACAGTTGCATCCCCATCTTTTGACCTTGACCTTGATTTTCCGGTTGAGTGACTTTGACAATTTTCAATACATACAATAGCAATGGAAAAGTATTGCGAGCACCTCCATATCTCAAATACTATAGGTCCTAGGTTAATGAAACTTGGTATGCATATGCCCCTGTAGTAGCTTAGCACAATTGCATCCCCATCTTTTGACCTTGACCTTGATTTTCCGGTTGAATTATTTTGATTATTTTTATTGCATATATTTGCACTGTTTAAGTTCTATAAACATCTTTTGATCTCAGAAACTGAAATTCCATGTAAATTCAAAATATAGTGGAAGTAAGAAAGAATAATTGTTTCTGATGGTGCCGGCAGGCGAAACATACTTAAGTGTTAACTCTTGTTTGTCTTTTTCTTCAATTAAATTTATTCTAAAGGTCTTTTATTATATAAAAGACCTTTAAAATTAAGTTTATTTTCATATTTTAAATTTCATTGTTAAATTAATCAATCTTATTGCCAAGCCAAATAAGTATTTACAACTTCAAGATATTTACTTTAGTAGCCTGAGAAATTAATGATATTTTAACTCTGTATCAGTTATTCCCTTTCTTTAGACTTGATCAGAAAGTTCAGAACCCCATATGAATAAATATAGAAAATTAAATTTTATTCATTTATATCCTATACTACCAGAAATCCATATTCTATCTGTTTAGTAACTTAAAAAACTTATTCTATGAATACAGGTAGCCTAGTTTTCCTATAAAATTTAGCTTATAAGGAACATCTGTTTCATACTACCGGATTAACATAAATATGAAGGTATAGTTTTATAAAGACAACTCCATTCATTAACATTATAAAACCTTACTTTATTGCATTTCTTTCATTTGCTATAAAAGGGTTTTTCCATTTAACTTTTGTAAAGTTAGAATTATGAATTACACCATACTTGATCACTATAAGGACATGTATGTAGGTAGGTATAAAAAGAAAAATTTGATATACTCTATGTATGGTTTATACTGACAATTTTTTCCCCTTCTAAGTAGCTGTTTTGTCTTTTCTGTTCATATCAAAATATATACATTTTAGACACCTCAGGTTTTTTTTTCAAAATTTAAAGTTCCTAAGTGGATAAAACTTGATAAGAATGTTTCAAAGCTAGAGTTTCTATGTTATACATGCACATCAGCACTATTTTACATAGACGCTGACGACTGACATTTCATACATTATTACAAGCAGATCGAGGATTCGAACTCATTGGAGTCTCTCGTTAGACCTGCTGACCCCTTTTGATACTATGAGAAAGCAGGGTAGGTCGTTTACCTATCCTAGAACAATTTGATTTAAGCTGCAACATGATTTTCAACTATAGAATCATCCAATTAAGTCTTCGATATATCTTTCAATCCATTTTACCGTCTGATCATGAGAGATTTTCACTTAATATATCTGTGATGTTTCTATGCTTTTGGACTCCGAACTTATTCTGTTTTAATTTCTGCAGAAAGTGATTGATCTTTTTGATGATCTCAATAGATAATCAGAATGTATTGAAGTTGACTGAAAGAATTCATTAATAAACACCCAAGATATTGCCTAATGAAGTTAAAAAATTCGCTAATGAAGGTCTGTATATTGCAATTGGTTACATCGAAATATCGGAAACAGCACTTAACATAGACCTTGTACATAGGCTTTTAATATACAGGTCCATGTCTATAATGACACTTACATTTCATTGGACATCCCTTCTTTAGTTATACCATAAGCATGTATATAAGGCAGGTCTATGGACTTACTAAAAAAGAGACAAAATTTGTACATCAATTGGTCCAATCTGATAGATAATTTTTATTTCTGCAATACCCTCTATTTATTGTTTTATCGGGGAAAAGAGACAATCTTTGTATCTGATCAATGTTTCGTTTGGATCCAATTTCTTTTGTTCATATAATTGTTGTCGCCTATTGTGGACTTAAGTGCATGCGTTTAGGGGTTTGTCTAACTCTTGGTGACACTGATATCTTTCCGAGACAGCGAGTAAGCAAGTTTTCAGCATGCTACCTTTCCGAGACAGCGAGTAAGCAAGCATTCTCACATGCTACCTTTCCGAGACAGCGAGTAAGCAAGCATTCTCACATGCTACCTTTCCGAGACAGCAAGTAAGCAAGCATTCTCACATGCTACCTTTCCGAGACAGCGAGTAAGCAAGCATTCTCACATGCTATTTTTCTGAGACAGCGAGTAAGCAAGCATTCTCACATGCTACCTTTCCGAGACAGCGAGTAAGCAAGCATTCTCACATGCTACCTTTCCGAGACAGCTAGTTTAAGCAAGCATTCTCACATGCTACCTTTCCGAGGCAACAAGTGAACAAGAATTCTCAGAATCCTGCTGCAACAATACATTCGTAAAAAATATAGCATCGCCCCTTTAATAAATATTGTCATTTCCGAAATAAAATATTTATGGAAAACAAATATTTTTCATCTAAATTCTATAAGCTGGTAATTTCTCTTGATAGTTATAAAATCGCTCCACCTTGTGAGACTAGGATTATATAATTTTACCGAATAAGGAGATGAAGGCAGCGACATTTGTTTCTCATTAATACTTTTCATAAATACAGATTTATGACAGAGATCATCGGGAGTTGGACTAATAGCGATAGAACGTCGAGAAGTCGCTGAAGCATTCTACCGTCCCAATCAGTCACATGGATGACATTAACAGACTTAAAGACCATAAGCACGAGATATTCAGTCAAGATCTGGTTACAAGATTCCGTCTTCTGAAACGGTCTCATATCTTATTTAACTTTTGAAAGGATTATTAGCTATTGAAAGCATCATCGATAAAGCATTTTTTCTGTGAAAGTGAAACTGAATTCAGTGCATTGTAACATTCTATATTTTTACGAAACATTTTATGACTCCACCAAATAATTCAGCTGATGAAGAGACCGAAGGGCCGGGATGGAAGCGTATGACACTGCTTTCGTGCATAGTCGTGGCTTATCTGTGTATCGGAGCTGCTATATTCCAAGAAATAGAAGGCAAACCAGAAATAGACAGGCGACATGATCTTCGTGCTCTTATCCATCAGTTTCTAGGTATACTATTTTAGATTAAATTTTAGTTTTGGGGTAAAATAAAAGCAGGCAATTAAAGGTAAAATATTTTTCAGCTTAAGGAAGTTCATCACATCTTACAATCTCTTTTCACAAAATAAAGCACATTTTTCATTGTTGTTGTTGTTGCTGCTCCTGTTTATTGTTTTGCTTTGTTCTTTCTTTTTTATGTCCCATCTACGAAAGAAAGGGATATATATTGTTCGGGTCCATACGTCCGTCCGTCGTGTTGCAAGATGAGGCAGTATGTCTTTTGGACATATCCCTGTTTCTTTTGTTTTTGCTTGTTTGTATGTTTGTTCGCGATTTAAAACCTATGGCATCACTGAAAACTAGGGTCCAGCAATTTGACAATGTAAAATAAAAAGCTACGCTGAGCACAGCATGATACGACCGCAACAAGTTGAACCCTGTACCTTGGAGGCCCAATATGGATCGTCTATTGCTTTGGTCACATGAAGCCCATGGCGAAATTACAAAGCTTTATGACACATGCATCCTGTGGTATCCTTTCAAATAAATTTTTGACACATATTTATTGACATCAACATCTAATACAAAAAGTCTTATTTATATGCATGTATTTATTGACATTTTTTGCCATTTGAACCGTAATTTCTCAAAAGCTGTAGGAGATATTGTAAATCAGATTTCAAAATAAGGCAGGGATTTTCCCAAGGAACCCAATAAAAAAAAGATTTTGAAAATCGGACCACAAATAAAAAACTTTATTTAATGGGTGTGGTACGTTTTTAGCCCCCCAGTAGCAATGTAATGGTGCAATATATATCAAAACCATTGACACACTTAGTTGAAAAAATTTACATTAATGAACGATTCAACAAAAATAAGAATTTCTAAAATTGAATGAATATCAATTCTACGACAGTTTTGTTGAAACGCCCGTTTAAGCCCCCTTTTTACTAAAACTGTAAGGGCCAAAAACCCCAGATACCATACCAACATTCCATTAGTAGTTAGACGATAAAGAGATGCGGAATGAGTGTACGCGACACAACCAACATTAAAGAAACGGCAATTTAAAAATCACAACGGAAAACAGTCAGCAGTCTTCAACATGAAACTTTAATATTTAATTTTTTTTTAAAGCTTTGACAAGGATTCCTGGCTTAAGACAGGCACATATAAAATGTGGCGGGGTTAAACTAGTTTTTTGGGCCGAACCTTCCCCCTATTGTTTATAATGTACACGAAAAATAACACACTTTAAAAATCAAATCGATAAAAGTTCAATTCACCAATAGAGAACCTGCGACAAGAGTACTATACGAGAAAAACGAAACGTAAAGGAACTCTCTTGAGAACACTCGCAGTTACTGACAGCTAGCTATGAAGCATTTATCGACTGATGTAAAAAAAAAATCAAACATATCGATTCTAAATCCAACATAACACTTCAACATCTAATGATATAGTATTATTTCATCACACAAAATCGACATATTTGATCGCTGTAATGTTTCGAAACAATAATTTTAGCATTTTTTCTGTAATGAAACGGTTTTTGTCATTAAATCAGAAACACCACTGCAAATTTGAGCATATCTGACTAACTGTGAAATGTACACTCCGTAAGATGGAGCTAGAGGTACATCACAATATAAAAAAAGATCTGCTATAAGTGGGGCGCAATTGGTTCCCATGTGAATACCAATTACTTGGCGATATATTTGTTTTCCAAAAGGTATGTAAATATTATCTAAAAGAAAGTTAAGTGCAGTAACCATTTCTACGTCAGTCCAATTAACATAGCCTTTATGGGTTTCGTTACTGAAAAAAGATTTACCCATACTCTTGAAACTTTAGAACAGGTGTAATCACTTTTAGATTTATCATATTCAAATTTCTTTTTAATTAGATTATGAGGAAGATTTGTATACAAAGTAGAAAAATCGTAGCTGTCAAATAATCATCACATTAAACTTCTAAACAAAGGGCTGGCCCACTAAAACTTAATTTTTGGTATAAATCTATTTGCCTTGACTAGCTTTAAAAAAATGACGTTTTTGCCACTTTGACCCGTAATTTAGCGGTAACAGGTATTGCAAATCTGATTGAAAAACTCAGGCAGGAATTTTCACATAGATTCCAATTTAAAAAAAAAAATGAAAATCGGACCACAAAAAAGTTTATTTTTCGGGTGTGGCCCCTTTTTGACGTCCTGTAGCAATGTAACGGTGCAATATATATGAAAACCATTGACTTATCTAGTTGACAGGATTTAATGATGAATTCAATAAAAAAAGAATTTTCAAAATCGATTGAATAATAAACATTCTACAACAGTTTTGTCAAAACACCCATTTTAGCCCCTTTTGGTCTTTTTTTCTAAAACGGTAGGGGCCACAAACCCTTAATACAATACAACCTTCCTTTTTAGTGGTTACAAACATCATATCGAAATTTCATAACAATTGGTCATTATTTACTCAAGTTATCGCACGGAAACCAAATGTCCACAGACGACGACGATGACGACATCGCCATAACATTATACAATCATAAAAAAATTATTAAAGGCCCACAGGTGCTCACCTGATGATTAAGCCACAAGTCATTCCGAGAGCTATATTCCCTCATTGAGGTCATCTGACACCTTCAACCACATGGACTATTCATGATTAATGACAGAGCTGACTGTTAAAGCAAGCAACATACTTTTTCTATTCGTAAATTAGTGTTCATTCTACAAAATGCAACTTTTGACCTTTTAAAGGACCATAACCCTTAAAAGGGATCATCTGACAACTTTGACTCAATGGAAGCTTTTGTAGAGTTTAATTCCCTGGCTGTTAAACTTTTTACCCTGAAAAGCCTTAGCCAGTCCTTCAGAATTTTTTCTACCGGTGAGTCTTTAACCATTTCAAGTAAGTTCACCCTGTTCTATTTCTAATAACAGTGGCCATGATTTTGAATCCATATAAAACGAGGGTCATTTAATTTGTTACCAGCGTGAATATCATTCCTACACAGTTAAATAAAAATTAGTTCAGAGGTTTCGTATGAGAAGAAAAAAAAAGATTTCAGACGACGGACAGCGCCGGACGACGGGCGATGACGGGCACAAAGAGATGGCATAGGCTCATATGGCATTCGGGCAGGCAATCATCAGTTAAAAATGATGAAAGGGATATACATGTATATGGAATATATACGCATGACATAAAAACTCATTTGCCATAAATATTGAAATTAAACAAAGCTAAAGAACAATGATTTTATTGCTGTTCTCCAAGTAAACAGCCTCTTTAATTCAAAATGAAAGGTTGTAAGAATGTCGACAAAAATGTAATTCACTTTTAACACTTTTATCTGCAACTTAAAATGTTCATAGAATATAGAAGTATAAATCCTTTTTATTTCTCTCGGCTTGATACATCCTTAATACCTCACATGAAACCTATGTCAACTCAAAAGATTTTCAATACTTCATTGATAGTAAAGATTATGCTTAATGCATATTTCAAACGATACAATCATTATTAATGCATCTAGAACAAGATTAGAATACATTTCAGTGTTACTTACTTCACTTATTAATTTAAAACGCAGAAATGGAAACTTATTAGAGACTAAAATCGACTGAAAGACGGTGTTTTGTCTGTTTGGTTATAAAGCTCCATGTAGGTTTCCTGTATTGCCAGTTGTATTCCTCTATTGAATAAAATGGCCCCACTGGATTGATCTTTTTTAATACAACTACTTTGAAGGAAAATAAAATATTTTTCATGTTACATAATAGGCTTAAAGAAATTCCTATCGTCAACCGTAACACTAAAAACGTTAAATTAGCTACAATATGCAGTCATGCACAATAGTGCATTTCCAATGGCAAATAACTAAAAGGTACTTTTGGTAACGGACCGTCGGATACATTTTTCAATTTTGTAATGCGACTTCGATTCAAGCAATACACATTTGGTATACTAAAGTTGAAATAGAGAATTAGTATTTCTTATATTTCAGACAATAATACATGTGTGTCGAAAGAAGAGCTGGAGCACTTTATATACAAGACGGCTCACGATACAGATTTTGCCCTGAGGACACTCCAGAACGCGACTGTATCAACGAAATGGGACTTCACAGGGGCCTTCTCGTTTGTGGTGACTGTTGTTTCAACAATTGGTAGGTTTTTCAAACAAAAATGTGTAAAATCAGAAAAAGAAAATGCGTTGGAAACCAAAAAAACAACAACAACAACAAATAAGTGGGTGGTAAAGAAAGAGCCGTTGACCTATTAGAATGTTCTACTGGTAACGCAGAAGTCCAAAAACAAAGTCAAGTTAACTTAGCTAAATTTCACAAAAGACGTGATGGTCCGTCTTGCAACATGCCCCTTTTCCACAACCACTGAATCAAGATAACGTGGGGGTACCGGTACATTTCGTATGACTTCATACCCTCAATTGTGTCATTAAAAAGGCTCTCAGTATTTCTACGTTATAACAAAGTTGAACCGCATGGCTTTTTGATCAAGGATCAACGCGACGCAAAACAAGAACGCTTCGTAGATTAGAAACTGAAAATATCAAACCATCTCTGGTTTCTTTCTTGAATATACTGCTTAATAATTATTTCGTCTCTTCCAGGTTACGGGAACATGGCACCGAGAACAAAAGCGGGAAGATTTGCTCTTGTATTTTATGCCATATTCGGTATTCCTCTAACAATCATAGTGTTAAGTTACATTGGCCAACTCCTAACAAGACTTTCCACCAAGCTTAGTAGGATGAAACTGTGCGCTTCCAAACCAGTGCTCAGCAAGGTTATAAATACGTTTATTATAGTTTCCTTGGGACTAACAGTATTGTTTCTGGTTCCAGCTTTTGTTTTTCAGCAGGTTGAGAAGTGGCATTATCTGGATGGAATATATTATTGCTTTGTCACATTATCTACTATAGGCTTCGGAGATTATGTTGCAGGTACATGTTATAATGTTATTCATGACTCTGAAAATGAATTCATACTTAACTGCAATATATATACAAAATGCTTTCTCATAAGCCGTTAAAAAGTTGTAACTGACAGGACCTTTGCATTGCCTTGAAAAGTTTTTTTTTCCATTTAGTGCATAATTATGTTAGTTCTTTTTCAGTTACAAGTTCTTTCTCAGTTACATGCTATTTTAGTGCTGTAAACAAACAGCACATTTGCAGAGCTTTGGAGTATATGTTATACCGAAGCTGTTTCGTGACAGCACAATATCATGTAACTGAAAAAGAACAAACATTGGAAAAACACATAGCTAACAATAGTTGAACAACATTACCTTCAAATGTAATAATAACACAATAATTACAAAGGCATCCAAAACATGTACATACAGAATATTCTGATTATGCTGAACCGGTTGATCTTCTTCCAATATTACATAACTTTTCAGAACCCCAATTTCTTTAAATATGAGTTGTATATTTTATATTTCATAACGATATTTTTTTTTTATATTTCGTAACCGTTACATAATAGGAAGCTGAGTGCAGACAAAACTATATTTTTTCGTTTTATTTAATGAAGCCGAGTGCACAATTTAATGTTTTTTTTTTCTTTTAATTTTCTTTCAGCTATTTCTGAGAACCGTTTAAGTGAAAAGGGAGCAGGTGATATCTACAGAATTGTGACGTTTGTCTGGATTCTGTTTGGATTATCTTATGTGTCTCTTACTATAAATTATATAACACATGTGTTCGTCAAGAAATCAGAAAAGGTAGAAAAACTTACTAAAGATGCTTTAGAGGTAAGAAAAATACTAATAGAGCTGAATTTAAGTAGTTACATAAGGGTGTCCAACTAGAGCAGATTATATTCAAATAAGAACACAATCACGATTTGAACCAAATTTTCAATAGCATTGCAACAATCTACCAAAACTCCAATGACCGTATAATCTTAGAATCTTGTAAAAGACGTAAATGATTTTCCACTTGCAATGATGAAGCCATTAAGTTAGTTCTTGGTAAAATGTAACATGTCAATTGCTTTGTCCAAAAACATCTAAGCAACACTTGGTCCAACGAATTTTACATAATAAACGCTATAACAACTAGATAGAGGTAGTAAATCACTATTTGGTCGAAAAGCAATTTGACCATAGTTAAACATCAAGTCAACATTTAGTCTACGGGTAGTCTACAGACATTGTAGGAACTAAAATACTTCAAGTCAGTAGTAGGTCCACAGACATTAAGGTCATATTTGGACCAAATCCTTGAAGGCAAATTTTGGTCAACAAACATCAAGGCAATATTTGGTCCACAAATATAAAGGCAATGTTTAGCCCAGACATTAAAGCAACTTTTCGTCCAAAGACAACAACGTTAATATTTGACTAAAGACATCAAAGAAAATATTTGGTCAAAAGACATCAAAGGCAAAAATGGTCAAAAGACTTCAAAGGCAATATTTGATCCAAAGACACTAAAGGCAATATTTGGCCAAGAGACATTAAAGGCAATATTTGGTCCAAATACATCACAGACAATATTTGGCCAAGAGACATCACAGACAATATTTGGTCAACAAACATAAAGGCAATGTTTGGTCAACAAACATAAAGGCAATGTTTGGTCAACAAACATAAAGGCAATGTTTGGCCAACAGACATAAAGGCAATATTTGTTCATCAGACATAAAGGCAATATTTGGTCAACAAATATAAAGGCAATATTTGGTCAACAAATATAAAGGCAATATTTGGTCAACAAACATATAGGCAATGTTTAGCCCAGACATTAAAGCAACATTTCGTCCAAAGACAACAATGGCAATATCTGACCAAAAGTCATCAAATGGAAAAAATTGGCCAAAAGACATCAAATGCAATACTTGGTCCTATGACATCAAAATCAGTATTTGGCGAAAAGGCATCAAAGGAAATATTTAGTCTATAGACATCAAAAGGTAATATTTGGTCCGAGGACATTTAAGAATTTTTTTGCCCAAAGACATCATAGGCAATAATTGCTCCACGAACTTTTAATTCATTATTTGGTATACAGATATTAAGGTAAATATCCAAAGACATTAAGAAAACATTTGGTTTTAGATATTAAGGTTACAATTGGTCTTTGGACATTTTGGCAATATTTTGTCCAAAGCATCAAGGCAATATTTATTCACAGACATTACGGCAAGTTTAGTCCACACACATTTAGGCAATATTCCGTCAGACATCAAAGCAATATTTGGACAAAATGTAACTATGCAATACTTGGTCTACAGACAATATGTAGTCCACAGACAAATTGGCAATATTTGGTCCAGACATTCAGGCAATGTTTTAGGTAAAGACTTTAATGCAATATTTGGTCAAATGACATTAAGATTCTTTTTGGTAAAGCAATCAACACAATCAATATCCAAGATTGGTAAAACAGATATTAAGGCAATGTTTGGAGTAAAGGCTTTTTTGCAATATTTGGTCAAATGACATTATAGTAACAATTGATCAAGACATCATTTGCAATTTTGGCCCATAGATATTTTTGGTCTACAGATATTCAAGTAATGGTCCAAATACAAAGACAATAATTAGTCCATATATAATTAGGCAATACTTTGTCCTTAGACATTTAGGTGGTATTTGGTCTATAGACATTTATGCAAAATTTGGTCTACAGATGTTTATGCAATATTTGGTTCACAGACATTTAGGCAATATCTGGTATACAGACATGAATCCAATATTTGGTCCAATGACATTACTGCTAATAAAGAATTATAATCCCCGTGTTTATATTGGTACTCCTTAATGAAATTAGGTAAACTACAACTTAATCCCTCTATTGAAATTTGCAACAATGGAAGATGATTACCGTGATCAGTTAAATTGACATCTATACAGAGGAGATTAACTTGTTATGGGTATTAATTTTTTTGATTGAAGGAAAAAAACTCCTACACTAAGGAAATAAACTCCTACACTGTAGGAAGAAAACTCCTACTCTGAAGGAAGAAAACTCCTACATCAAAGATGGTAATATGACCATCAATTTGATAGTTTTTTCCTTTTCAAATCAAAATCTGTTTAATATAATGTTACACTAAGGACAAAATCTTTTTACTTATGCATCATTTACATTTTACACCATCAAAGACCATACCATTTGATTCACATAGAATTGAAAATACATGTATAACATGAAGCAAATATGGAAACTGCTTCTGCTCATATTTTATTTCCCGTGATGAGAAATTTCAATCCTGATATGGGATATTGGCAAACACTTTTTTTCGGAAATGGAATATTTGATAAAAGATTGGGGGGGGGGGGATATTGGTACCCCTTCTAAACGAGCCCAAAAATTATATATACAGATAGACACTTAAACAGTCAATGTAATCTAAAGTCATTCAACAGTATATTTTCGATAAGAATGACCTCGTTTATGACTAAAAATGTATAAGAAATCTGAATAATCAGTAATATCAGATATATCTGAGGACAAACTATGATGAATAGAGTTGTAAAAACCATAAAAAAAATTGATTATTAAAGCATTTCATAAAAAAAATATTTTTAATATGCTAAAAGTACTCTGATATAGAAAATAGTTTTTAATAACAAGTATTTCCTAAAAAAAAACATGTAACCTACTACAGGTAGTCTGTATAGCATTTCATTAGTTCAGTTCGTACTATTCAATTTCTACAGGTAAATTTTTCAAACAGGTAAAATTTTCATACAGGTAAATTTCTCTTTCCTAAAACAAGATAATCTTGTTTGTATAGCTGTTACTTTAACTGATCAAAGAGATCAAGTTCCATTGTTGCAAATTTCAACAGAGAGATTATTCTCAAGTTTACCAGAGTTCACCGGGGTCATGCAACCCAAGGTCGTGGATTGTTAGACTTTACTCGCTATAACACAAAATTAAGTCTAAAGACTACAAGGCAATATATGGTCCACAACTATTTAGGCAATATTTGGTATAAGAATTTAGGCAATATTTGGTATAAAAATTAAGGCAATATTTGGTATAAAAATTAGGCAATATTTGGCATGTAGACATTTCTAGGCAATACTAATTATTGGTCAAAAGACATCAGAGAGAATTGTGATAATATTTTGCCAAATTAAACCAGTATCAAATGCTATATACAATTTTTGGGTTTCTTTCTTATAATTTTCAAATAAAATTTTTAATTTGGGCCCTTTTCAATATTTTTCTAAGTGTCTATGAATCTTTAAAAAATGATTGATAATTAGTGCATTTCCAGCAAATATGCATTTACGACTGTGAGACCCAGTGTATCCTGGACATGTCTTCTTGATTATTGATCAGCAAATGCTGTCCGTAATGTTCAACTTTTTACATTCACCTTAGTCTAGTTTAATTTTATAATAGAACCTGATGATAAATACTTCAAAGTGTTGCTTAATTCAATTCAAATAAGAGAAAAAAACAGTTAAAAGTAAAGTACTATTGAACTACAAGCGTGATCAAATCACAAAAAAATAGTTTTAAAAAATAAAATCACCATTCAAAACAAACAAAGTATTGCTATAATTACATTATAAACAAATCCTATCTTCAAGATCTACAAATTTACATAAGAATAACATTATAAGGTCAAAGAAATTAAGCAATCAATTTGAATCTTGGACAATCTTCCATGACATCTTCTAATTTCACTTTGATGTTTTTTTCTATTCAGGGTGAGATAGACAGATTACAACAAGAAGTGAAGAGGACAACAAGCAGTGTGTACCAAAGAGCTTCAAATGTCAAGACAAACATGAAATCAATATCCTGGGACAAAGGAAAACAGGATGCCATCACACAAGTTGAAAAACAAACTAATGTTCAATTACTTAGTGTGGCTAGTTTTAAACGATTATAATTCTAATTTTGCAGGATGCCATCACACAAGTTGGAAAACAAACTAATGTTTAACTATTAAGTGCCATTATCTGTAAGAATCAGGCAATGGGTTAATCATGATTAAAAAAAACACACGAGTTTGACTTCAAAATACTGTTCAAAATGCTTAAAAAGTAATAAAAAATGCATTGGCATTTTTTTTAAAAGTCAGTAATTTGAGATATATTTTGGTTGAAATGCATATAAAATTTGAATCTAAGGGAGATAACTCTGTCAAGTCACATTAAATTCCTATCATTTTAACAGAAATTTTCTCCATCCTCTGACACTCGAGACAACAACTAATGTTTGTTTCTTCATTAGAAGGCTATTTTGAATGACAATTTATTGTCAAAACCGTGTGTTTTTAAAATCATGATTCAAAGTTTTTAAATTTTGCCTGATTCTTACAGAGACTGCACTTAAGCGTAGCTATTAAGATTATTATTTTTAATTTTACAGGATGCCATCATACAAATTGTTTTCATTTTAAAGATGCCATCACACAAGTTGAAAAACAAACTTATGTTTTGCTACGAAGTGTTGCTACTTTTGAATGATAATGATTTTTTATATTTATACATATATTACTGCAAATTCATTTATTTTCGTGTGTATGAAAATTGATAGGTATGTGGATTGTTAAATTCATGGTTCTAAAATTTGCAGCATATAGATAAATTATAAATTTTCTTTTCATGGGGTATCAAATTTTGTGGGTGAAGGCTACCCATGAATACCAATAAAATTGATAGCCCACGAATAATAATGAAACCACTGTGAAGATTTGTGAAGATATTTTTTAAGTCTATGTATTTGCAAATCAAGTATCGTAAAGTTTCTATTAAAACAGCCAGATTATATGGAAGTACCTTGTATTGTCATTTTTCAGAAAAAAATTCTGAAATAGCTGTTAAGTTTTCCATCAAGAAAATAGCTAAAAGTTTTAAACAAGTGATTTTTTTTCTTCCATGAAAACAAGAGTTTACCTTTAACAATGCATTACCTTCTGATATTTAAATATATGCAGAACAGATATGCCACTTTTGGCAACGAAAATACAACTGGTATGATTCCTTTTAAATTAACTTATTAACCGATGTATGGTATGTAATATAAAAGCAAAGTTCTAAAGTATTATGCGAAAAGCTTTTATTCCCCTTGTTTTAGATCAGATTTCATAGTTTTATTGAACTTTGGACTGGTAACTTACAAACTAATATTTTACATACAGGTGAGCAAGTCATTTTCATAAATCATATTCTTCAGCAGATGTTCAAAAGGAATATGAATTTTTTATTTGTGTGTCTAAATTATACACTTGTCATCAACATATAAGAGGCTGATCTAGACTAGGGATTTTGCTTAAGGGTGGTGGGACATTGACTGACCAAACAGGTAGCTCAAGGCTCATTATACTTCAGCAATTTCTATATGATATATACTTCAACAATTTCTATACGAATATACATCAACAATTTCTATACGATTATACTTCAACCATTTCTATACGATTATACATCAACAATTTCTATACGATTATACTTCAACCATTTCTATACGATTATACTTCAACCATTTCTATACGATTATACTTCAACCATTTCTATATGTTCAACAAACATTTTTTTTTGGGGGGGGGGAAGGGGATCCAGGCCACCCCTCCCCTCACTGACACCTGAATACACCATTGTATTATTTGTCAAAATGGAAAGGTAACTGTTTTAAAGACACATGTACTATTATATTTTGATAATCTCTAGCTTTAGATAATTTTTGGTTAATATCATCATTCTAAATGTTTTACATTGTGACAGATATGTTTGATCATTTGAATTCAAAATTTATTATTTATTGATATCATGCATATTGCTTAAAAACCAATTTACTCATAATAAAGATGTTCATGTGTAATTCATAACAACATTAATCAATTGAAGTTTTGAAAGTTTATAGCCGTGTTACTGGAAGAAAACAATACAAATGTTAATATTACAATTGTCACAAAACCATGTTTCAATGAAAAATTGAGCTAGATTGATTTTTTGTAATTAAAAAAATATTAACACGAAATAAAATGTTACAAGTTTTAAAGTTACAATATATTTGCATTTCATATTGATA
Source organism: Arcuatula senhousia (assembly GCA_963971305.1). Lineage (NCBI taxonomy): Eukaryota > Metazoa > Mollusca > Bivalvia > Mytilida > Mytilidae > Arcuatula > Arcuatula senhousia. The sequence continues at coordinate 58,383,200 of OZ020304.1, forward strand.
AAACAGATGGTCTTACATTGAAATCTTAGCATGGCATACAAACTGCATAGAATTAATGTATGTTTTACATGTTAATCAATTCAAACATGTCAAAAACTGAAACAAATATTATTTGACAAGTTATCATTTTTTCCATATAAAGAGATTAAAAAAATAATTAAATTTTAATATATTTTCTACATTTTTGTGACCTATACAATAACCCTGCTGCTGGTTGTCCTGGTAAAAACTGTGATATTGTCGACAACCTTTCATCAACACATATTTGTTGAAAGAAACAATAAAGAACCAATATGGCTTTTAAATGAATATCAGAAGTATGAAAAGGCAAAGACAAAATCAGTCAATACAAATAAACAAGAAGTACTCAAGTTATAATGAGCGAACTCAGGTGCTCCAGAAGAGTAAGCAAGTCCTGCATTTTCCTGTAGTTGCAACACACTTGTCCTGTTGACTTTAACAGGAATGATCAATCTAAAAATGTCAATGAGGAAACGGAAGCCAATGAAATTGCATTGGTCCTGACTTGGAGTATCAAAAGGAATGATTGTTTGAACAAGGTTTTATGAATGCATACCTCTCTCTTTCACTGAAATCTTTTTGCCTAGTAGTATTACAATACCACATTGTCACAACCAGACAGAAACAGGAAATAGCAATAAAATAATCAAGAACCATATTCTATGCAAAAAAAACAAGTAAATCTTTGAGCTAATGCTCACTAATGATACCCCACTCCCAAAATTATGCCAAAATAAAAAAACTAAGTATTTGTTTAACAGGAAGGAGATGATCGAGGAACTTTAAATGGCTATACACCATATCATACTATAGGATTTAAAAAATATACATAATATAAAGTCTCTGCATCATTTAGTTGCTTAGAAAACTGTGATGGAAATTTTCTGAAAACAAAGAAATAGATGACCTAGAAGTATAAAAACATTATACACGTAATTGGTACTATAGAATAAGCTTTGAGAAAAATATCATACCTTAGTGTCATGTAGTTGCTTAAAAAACTGTGACAGAAAATATGTTACGGACAAACAGGAGAATGAATGGGCAAGGATAAAACAGTATACCTCCTCTTCTTTGAAACAAGGGTATAAAAATGTCAAACAAATATATTTTTACTGTATTATTTACAAAAAGATTTTAATTTCTCCAGATATTTTAACAATAGATTGGTACATTCTATCCATTTGTTGTTCTTATCATTAGTATAAGTCCTGAAGTTTTCTGTGAACTGTAGAGTTGTCTTCAAACACCTAAAAAAATAAATTAAGGACTTGTATACAGTTCTAATACATGTAACAAAAATCTAAAAACAAGACTAATGTTGACAATGAAGAATGGCCCTTTACATAAAAGCATGAGGTTTTTTTTTTATATTTGACAGATTTGCATGAAATGAGGACACAAGTGCACTATGGAACTAAAAAATCACTATGTAAAATATCAGATCTGTATCCTTTATCGCTTTTGAGTTTTAAAAATTCGTATCACATTGTTAAAGGACAAAAAGAAAATAAATTATACAATAGTATACCTGTATGGAAAGACAAACATTTCATATTACCTAAGGATGTCTACTTTGCCTAGCAAACATTTTTATTTCTTGTCAATATACTTACTTGATGTGTGACTTGTCATTTGATTGTTTTGTTTCTATGGTAACTAGGAATACAGTAGTCAAAAATATTACAAGATGAATAGCTTGATGAATCATGAAGCAGCTAAAATAGAAGAAAATATCACAATACTGGTAATATATAACATGGCTAATCATATTTTAAGGGAGGAGGGGGTTATTTCTTGATGGAGTTGTATCAATCAGTAAATAAGCTTGACACTTGGTTTGTTGGTGTTGCTGTGGAAGTCTGGAAATTTTACTTAATAAAACATACATATGTATATATCAGTCACCAACTAGGAAAAACTGTTTTAGCGCACTAAAACTGATGTCTCCCCTTCCTTGAATAACACAAGTTCAATCTTGAGGTCAAAAGGCCAAGGTCACAATGACAAACATTGTACACATTTTTTTTAATGATACATCTATATTCTAAAGCCCTGTTTCAAACGATAAAACAGTTATGGCCTGGAAAGCTTTGCATATCAAATTAGCATTTATTTGACATTGAAGTCACAGGTCAAGGTCATTAAGGTTGCTGACACATTGTTCCCATGATGACACATTAAAATGTGAAAATTCAAAGCCTTTTGAATAGGATTAGAATATATATGGCCCAGACATGTTTTCCGTGTAAAAATAGCATTAATTTGATCTTGAGGTCAAAGGTCAAGGTCATATGAAGGTCATTCTGATACGGACACATCATCTCATGGTGATACATCCACATGCCAAATATCAAAGCCTTATGTCAAAGAACAAAAAAGTTATGACCCGGAACTCTTTGCATGTAAAATTAGCATTAATTTGACCTTGAGGTCAAAGGTCAAGGTCATATGAAGGTCATTCTGGTACGAACACATCGTCTCATGGCAAAACATCAACATGCTAAATATCAAAGGATGAAAAGTTATGACCAGGACACACTTTGCACATAAAATTAGCATTAATTTGACCTTGACGTCAAGGTCATTCTGGTACAGGATACATCATCTCATGGTGATACATCCACATGCCAACTATCAAAACCCTATGTCAAAGAACAAAAAAGGTAATGGCCTGGAACACATTGGATGTAAACAAAAGCATAAATTTGACCTTGAGGTCAAAGGTCAAGGTCATGTGAAGGTCATTCGTCTCATGGCAAAACATCCAAATGCCAAATATCAAAGGATAAAAAGTTATGACCAGGACACACTTTGCATGAAAAATTAGCTTTAATTTGACCTTGAGGTCATAGTTCAAGGTCATATGAAGGTCACTCTGGTACACGACACATAATCTCATGGTAATACATCAACATGTCAAATATTAAAGCCATATACAAAAGAACAAAAAAAGTTAAGGCACAGACACACTTTGGATGTAAAATAAACATTAATTTAACCTTGAGGTCAAAGGACAAGGTCATATGAAGGTCATTATGGTACGTGACACATCGCCTCATGGTGATACATCCACATGCCAAATATCAAAGCCTTATGTCAAAGAACAAAAAAGTTATGACCTGGAACACTTTGGATGTAAAATTAGCATTAATTTGACCTTGAGGTCAAAGGTCAAGGTCATATGAAGGTCATTCTGGTACGCGACACATCGTCTCATGGTGATACATCCACATGCCAAATATCAAAGCCCTATCTCAAAGGATAAAAAAGTTATGGCCCGGACACGCTTTGTATGAGAAGAAGAAGAAGAAGAAGAAGAAGAAGAACTGACACAAAAACAATATGTCTCCCCCTTCTGGGAAGGGGAGACATAATAACAAGTACCAATATCAAGTTGATGAGCTTTTCAAATCTAAGAAGACCATAATGGAGAAAATTTTAGCTTTGACATAGACATTGAAAATGTTGTTACCATAAAACTCATTTTGATTGAAAAGTTGAAAAAAATCACCAGTTTCAAAAAATTTTCTGCAAGTTTCAGTGCTCTACTATTTTATGCATTATTGATTTTGTTATGTAAGTGATCACCTAATGTTGTCTTTTCTTTCTTCGACAACTTGAGATTGTATTCAAGTTCAGTTATTTTCCTAATTTTTTTTAATGCAATAAAGACTTGCGCCTACTGGCATCGTTGAAGGCTGCTGGCGGTTGTCCATTGTGGTTTTTCTGAATTGCCACTTGATTGTGGGCTGTGTCACGTACATTTATTCCACATCTCATTATTTTCTATATTGAACATGTAAGATTAATAATACCTGTTAATAAGGCTATGTAAATTCTGTCTTTGTCTAGACCTCCGTGTTTTATTTCTATGCTGTAGCTGTCTATTCTGTAAAGCTGTATAAACCTGAGTTAATATTGTCTCACATTCTATCGCTATCTTCAGGAGGAGGACAACTTTCTCACTGTTACTGCAGCCAGATTCCTAAACGATAAAAATTCTATTCTTATGAATTTGTAACAGCTTATTTCAAAATCAATCCATTAACTGGTTTACATTTACTCCATTATTTTTCTGTATAAATAAAAAGAGTATAACATATCTATCCATAAAGGTGTTAATATCAAACAAAACATGAACTTCAAAGTGATTCAATACAGTATACTTCTGGAAAAAAAATCAAGCATTATTATTTGGACTTTTTGCAATGGTCTTTTAGCAACACTCTTTCAAAGTATCTTCTTCTACTTCTATCGTCTTTTGACCATCTTCAACTTGTTGAAGGAACTGTCAGTCACTGCGCATGCTACACGTGTATATACAATTTCAGTAATAAAATTTAGTGCATTGGTAACATTAACATGATTAACAAATGTAAGTTTAATATTATTTTTGTTTGTTTTTATACTATTTAGATAAAACTATTTACAGAAAGTTAAGTTTAGTGGCTGTAAGTGTAGGTGGAGACAGCAGTTTTGAACGACTCGACAGAGTCCATCATAACAATGCTGACTGGTAGGATGTTCCAGAGTTTAATTGTGCTTGGAAAAAATGATTGTTGTCTTGCTTGTAACCAGCATTGAGGAATTTGAAATGAAAGAGAGTGTGTGTTTCGTGACTGTCTGAGTGGTGGAATAAGTCTTGGTGTTTTGTCAATGGTAACGAGTGAAAAATTTATTTTATAAAGCATAACTAGTTTCATGTCAGATCTTCTATGGGCTAGGCTTCTCCAGTTAAGCTGGTTTATCATACTTGAGACGCTTGAAGTATTATGGTAGCGATGTGTTACAAACCTAGCCGCCCTTCTCTGTATCATTTCTATTTTGTCAATATCATCTTTAATGTAGGGATCCCATACAGAGCAGGCATATTCTAAGGATGGTCTGACTAGGGATTTGTATGCCTGCTCTTTTACCTTGGTCAAACTAATATTAAGGTTTCTTTTTAAAAAGTGGAGTGTATTTGTTGCTTTGTTACAGATGTTATTTACATGATTTACTTAATTACCTGTAACTCTTTTTTTATTGTGAATATGTGAAATTGGTTATTATTGTTTAATTTGTTTAATATTCATGCAAAATTTGGGGGTTTATAGGAATCACCTGTTCATTCTATTAGTCTTTCCACATATCTCGTAAATGCGACTGCTTCTTTATTGCTTAATAATTCTGATGAAACTTTACTGAAGAAAGTTCTTATAATGAAGATGTGCATGAAGAAAATACATTGCACATTGATTTCATTCAGGGGAGATAATTGGACTACCTACCTAAAGTTCTGCATTTGTATTTGAAATGGGTATCTTTGAGCCTGCTCAAGTATTATGTTTATCATTGTTTTTTTTATTGCATCCTATTTTTGTCTGCTTCCCTTTTGAAGCAAACACTCCTTTGGTAATCTTTGCTTACTCCTTCAGACCATGAGTTTAACACATTACAAATACTTACTTTTGTGTATTTATAAATGGTTTCTATTTTTACAATTAATATTTCTTGGATAAAAGGACTTCCATCCACAAATGGGGAGAATAACCTAAAAGATAAAAAACCGTTTTGCTATATAATTTTGTAGAATTATTATTCTTACTAAAGCATGTCAATACAAATAATTTGTGAATTTTTGTGCATGAAAACAGATCAAAGTCAAAAGTTGCAGAATTTTGTTAAACAATACCAAGTAAATAGGAAGCAACAAACCTGCAATACAATATCTGATAAGGAACCTAATGCTGATGCTGCATACCAAATATCAAGAGAGTGTAATAAGTAGTTGCTTAGAAAATTGTTACAAAAAAGATTTTTTCGATCTGACATTCACCATATCACTGGAATTTTACTTTATGAAATTCAACCTTATATTAAGGAATATATTTTTGATGAAACTTCAGCCAAAACTGAACAGTCTACACATACTTAAGAAATAATTCAACATTACAGTGTTGGTTATATAAGATTCATAAGAACTTGATTGAGACTAATGAAATAAATGAATGTTACGTTTTGTATCCTTACAGATGAGATTAAGTACCGTTAATCCTCCTTCCTGATGTTTAAAATGTCTTAGAACTTCAATGTTTATAACTATCATTACTGAAATTCTTAAATACAAACATTTGACATTTTTCTTATATGAGTCCTTGTCATTTCAGAACTGAGGAGTATAACAAAATGTGTCATTTAAACAAACCAACCTGTTTATAACAACATCTTCTTTTCCATTATACATCGGGTTACACAATAAATTTACAGTGACTGATATTTCATCTATAACTTTAGTATTTTCATTTATGTCTGGATTCATAATTTCCCCCACTTCCCATGTTTTTCTGAAATAAAATTAAACATACAAATCTATTTCAGACCTTTTTTTGTGATACAACCATAATTGAAATATGAGGGTGAAATACCCTTGCCGTATTCCCAAAAGCTTCTAATTTACTTTAATATCTTCCACAAAGTTAAAGCAGATAATTATGGTAAATTTCACAACAGCAGACCTGTATTGTAAAAGAATATTTGTTTGTTACATACTATTTTTTGTGGTTAACCTGAATAGACTGGTCCACAAATGTATGAATAAAAATATGTATGAATAACCAAAGTTGACAATCAAAATTTTAGATATGAAGTGGGTACCAGTACTTTTTTATTTTTATAAAAATAGGGCATCTAATGGGACATTAAATGATACCCCACTATGATATTCATTAGTTAAATATATTTGTATATGTACTATACTGTATATACTATACATCTATATAGAGAGAGAAAAGAAATGAGTTATTTTTCTTAGACCAGAAAATTTCATCATTTTCAAATTTGGAAAATTTATAAAGTGGCAAATTCGGATAATCCTGAAAATTAAACTTGACCTGTATTTTATTGCACTGAACAGCTGTGCAAAATATTATTCAAATCCCTTGACGTGTTTTCAAGTTATCATCTGGAAACCATCAGGGGATGGACAGACGGAAATTGAAAGAAACTTAGAGTATAACATAATTTATCGGCAATTTGCGGCATTTTCCTTTGATGTTTGCTTCTTGAGATAACTTGTATCACATACTGGCTGTGATACAAAAAATAACAGGTCACTTCTAAGGAGGCGCGTGACGTTGCTATGCATTAACTTCGCGCATATGTTCTTTCTCGTCAATTTATGAATGAAAATATTGGAACGTCATTCATGAAATTGCTGCATCACCACCTACGCTAAAATAGATTCTTCGTAAAATGAAATAATCAGGAAATAAGAAGTTGGTCATGAATAAATTGGTATTGCCGATAACAGAAATATAAGACATTTTGTTTTTGAGATGGATTTTATCACAGCAAGTATCAGTCGAGCCGGTACTTTTTTATTTTTATAAAAACTCAAAATTGTAACCAGAAAAAAAGTACATGTACTTTCCCAGTATTTGGTTTAAATTTTCTATGCATTTTATACCTTTCATCCATATTGTAATCTATAGCAATTTGTTTAGAAAACTGGCCTGCAAGAGTTACTACTTGTCTGATCTGAAAATAGAAATAATGTAGTAAAGTCTTTAAAAATATAGTACATGTAGTATCTTCATACATAAGGTTTTTTACTTTTAATATGAAATAAACTTACCTTTGAAATTATGTTTTTTTATATGTAGAAAACTGTCTTTTATAGGACATATGGAGGTAAACACCAAGGAATTAGAATTTTTTTTTATTATTTTCTTCAAAGAAATAAATCTTACTTTAGACTTAAGGAGTGATACTGGATGGAACAAAGATTCATATGAATCAACCCATGTGTTGATTTTCTGTAACCAAATCTGTAAAAAAAACATACTAGCATATAAATATTTAAAAGGATATCATATTTGCTATTCTAAATATAAAGTAAAAAAAACCAAAAAAAACGATATATATTTTATTTTATTCTTATAAAAATAAATTTGATTAAAATATTGAAATTTGAATGGATGAAATTTTTTTTCATATCCCAATGAAAAAAAATCATGGGAAATCGCCCCCTTTTTACCGAAAGTGCCACAATTTTAGTTCTTTTATGATTAAAATTTTCATGGTTTTTAAATTGTTTTGAAAATTTAGTTATAAGGAATGACTGTAATAAAAAAAAATTTTCATTGGGGAAATGAAAAAAAGTTTTGCACATTAAGAATAATCCGCTATGGGATTATACAATGTGCAAATTTTTATTTCATACCTAATGAAAAAAAAATTATGAGTCATTCCTAAAATATTTTTCATAGCAAATAAGAATTGGAAGAATGTGTTTATGTATCACGTTTACAGAATAAATTTTGGTCTTGTTTGTCAAATAATTTTTTTTATGCTCACAAACCTTTAACTAGTCTCACAACCACATAGACACAATTGTAAAGTAAAAGTTAAGATAATAGAAAAGCCTACCTTTAATAATTGCTGAGAAATCTGATATGAAAATTTAGTGAAAAAAGTCTAAACTGGCTCGTAAAAGAGAAAATAGAGGATCAAAAGACCTGAAAACATAACCCACCAAGACGACGAGTGACGAAGATGCTTACAAAATATTAAAAGGCTATCATTATGAGTTGCTTAGAAATCTGTTATGGAAATTTTGATCACAGATGGATGGACTAATCATAAACGTTATACCCTTCCCATCCTTATTTGTGCGGTGTATGATTAATACCTTGTCCTTATGTTCATCCGATTCATTATATTTACTAGATAAATGAATTAGAGCAACCACAACAACAGAGGAGAGAGAGCTGGGTATATCAAATACATCAGCTTCCCCATGGCTAATCTTGTCTCTAACTCTTGGTCCATTAGGGTAGGTAAACAAATCTAAAAGTAATTCCTGGAAAAAAATAAAGCAATCTTCAAAATTAAAAACATTTACTGTAGCATGGAACATATGGAAAGTAAATAAAGCTTGTGTATGCATATATTTATGAGAAGTGCCCCAAAGAAATGCATTATTTCTCAGCAAAGGGTAATACAAAGAAACAATGTTAAAGTCAATGTGAACAGTGTCATGCTGAGTGTCCTTATATTCAAGAGATTTCTATCATATAAACTACAATTTTAACGAACTCCAATAGAATGTGGACAATAGTATCGTGAAAAGTCATTTTATTTCAAACCAACAAAATAATGGTAGGAAACAAACCAATGCAAATGGTACTGAAGTGATTGTTTTGTAGAAAGAAGCAGAGGTACCAATGGGGCATCCAAATGACAAAAGTCTGAAAGGGCAGAGACAAAAACAGTAAACACCAAAGAGAACAAACTGACAACATATAAAACACGGAAACAAAAAACTACTGAATATCATTTCACAATGCAAACTCAAGTCGTAATGAGAGTGAACATACAAGTGCTCCAGAAGAGTAAGCAGTAAATCAAAAAAAGACAATTAATGTTAATTATCATGAGGGCAGGGCTGTCAAGTTTTTATGAGCTGCATGCGTGAGATTCGATAAAAAATTGAAAGATCAAAGGAAAAAATTAAAAGATCAAAGAAATTTACTGCCAAATTGCCGACTAGATGCGTGAGTCTCACGCGAGTTGCGTGACACTTGACAGGTCTGTGAGGGAGCAAAATTATTTATTTCTGCACATCTTTAACCAATATTTTCCTTCATGAAAGTTTCATTAAATCCATCGAGCATTAAAAAATTCCTTTCACGAGCTATTTAGAAAGACATACACAACGTTTCCAATATGTCTTAAATTCAATTTAAAACAAACAACTTAATTTTCCTTACCATAACAGATGTCCCAAGTTCTTGAGGTAATTTGTTTTCTACCCCTTCTTCTATGTACTGACTTAGGATCTACAAGAAGCAAGAATATGATAGTCAAGGTTTAACATTAGGAGGGTGTATTTTGATAATGTAACATAAAGGTAGAAATCTGCTTTGTAAACCTGTCATCATGCTTTTCTATCTTGTGCTCCTTTTATGTGAATCCATGATGAACAGGATGATTTAGATCTCACATTTTTCAAGCTATTACTCCATTTCTTTCGCTCTGTTGGATAGAACCTAATTTTCTCAGTCTTCTTTATAAGGTTTGAAAAACTTGACCAGTCAGGTTAATCTGCTAGAGTGACACAACCTCATGCAAATATTTTGTACAAAATTATGATTTATTTTGCTGTTTGCACTTCAAACATTTTTTTAAAATACCTTACAAAGTAGGTTTTAAGGAATCAGAATTATGTAATGGTGTAATTCATAAAATATTTTACTCTGACATATAAAATCTTCTTTTACTTATCTTACCTCATCTAAAGTGGTGTAGAGTGTGGTGGCCTAAAATGAAAGAGAAAATGGAATTTTGAATAGGAATTCAATAACCTGAATATGTATATCATCAATGTTCAAAGTTGTAGAAGTAAAACATTTCAAACATAATTTATATAAATTTAATATAACAATAAGCAGTGGGACAGATTCAGTGTTTTGTATTAAAGAGGGTCAAGGAAAATTTAGAGCAGCATTGTCAGAAAAGGTTAATTAAAATAAAAATAAGAATGGAATTCCTGGGCTCCCCGCCGAGTGGCATAAATTCAAGTCTGCTTGTTATACATGAAGTCAAAAAATGACAGACATGGAAACGCATCACACTGTATGAGACCTACTCCTAAAGCTCAATAGCAACTATCAAAAGCCTACAAATAATAGTAGCTGAGAGATCTGTTAAAATTTTTTCCATTTTTGACCCTTAAAAAAATACTAAATCAGCTCATTAAACACAAAGTAAGGAAGTGACAGACCTGGAAATGCATCTAACCATATGAAACCCCTACATGTACCTGAAGCTGCATACCAAATATCAAAAGCCTAGGATTAATAGTAGCTGTGGAATCTGTTACAAAAATTTTCCATTTTTGACCCTTAAAAATTCTAAGTCAGCTCGTTTAACAGGAAGTAGGTAAGTGACAGACCTGGAAATGCAACCTCTACCTAAAGCTCCATACCAAATACCAAAAGCTTACAAATTACAGTAGCTGAGAAATCTGTTAAGAAAATTTTATTTCAATTTTTTACCCTTAAAAAATTCTAAGTCAGCTCATTAAACAGGAAGCAGGTAAACGACAGACCTAGAAACACATCCCATCATATGATAACCCTACCTTAAGCTGACAGACGGACACTGGTATTTCTATGTCCCAACTCCATTTGCAACAGGAGAACAAAAAGAATATTTGAATCTGCCACTGAAAACATACACCTACAACTATGACTAATAGTATAATAAAAACAAGGGTCATAAAAATAGGTGGCACATTTCAAGTCTAGATGATAGATTGTTATTTCAGGATTAATGCATAATCTCACCTCAGCCGTAATCATTCTTTCAGGACAGTTGTTAGCTTTAGTAAACAGACATCTTAAACCATGTTCTAACAGTGGTATGAGAAGGACAATAGATTTCCCATGATCCCCAGCAAAATATAAATCTATCCCATAATTCCATAGTCTCTGCTGATATGGAGGAATAAAATGGCTGGAATTGATCAAAGCTGAAACTTCATCTTTGGACAAGCTACTTAAATCTGAAAATAAAGAGTTTCTAAATATATTTTACACACACATGCACTAATTGTATAGTATTTTTGACATAGATATCAAAAATATGTCAGAAATAAAAATTTAAAACAAATTTTCATCATATATTTTTTTTCCCTTTACAAAGCATTGAAACAATCCAATTCAAGGCAGTGATATGCTAATAGTCGGACAGCCATTAATTGGTGCATTTAAGAACATTGTTTAGTTCATAGGTTTTCACTTTATTATATCTAATATATACAAAATGTGTGATTAGTGTACAAATTTTCACCCTAGCTCCCATCTGGAGCTATACAATAAGAAGAAGATTGGTGATTACAGTAATTACCAGGTAAAATTTCTTCATACTGGGGACCTTGATGGAACACCACTCGATTTCTATGCTGAATTGGAGAAGTCATAAACTGGCTCAAACTGGGAATGGTCAACAGTAAAAAGCAACTGTATCTGAAAAAAAAGATGCTGTTAACAACAAAAGTACAAGTATCTGAAGGAAAATATATAAAAAAAGGAAGTAAATACTATTTATAGACATTAAGACATTGTAACTGCCTTAACCTTAATAAGGGTCTTGGCACAACCCAAACTTTTAGTTTTGGCAATTTTCAAGCTTTAAATATTGGACTATCCTCAGTCATTAGCCTGGAGACCATATGTATAAGTCAGACAAATGAAAATCTTTCCATTGGTATTAACAAGACCAATTGATGTCTGGCCCTGCGTCGCATCATGGCGGCATGGCAAAACATTGAACCCTGTATGTTCTAGGCCCAATATGGACAGTAAATAGTTTTTGACACTTGCATCCTATGGTGGAATGACAAAGCATATTTGTTATATGCAACGCACGGACTGACGGACGAAGACCATTACTAGGTCCCTCTGTCGAGTTAAAAAGGGGAGACCTAAAAAATCATGCCAATCAATAACTTAATGGTAATGAACATTATTGAAAAATAACATATCAATCAGTCAACCAGAACTTAAGTTATTGTGGAAAACTAATAAAAGTTTCACTTTTAAGCCCCTTTTTGGCCCCTAATTTCAAAACGAAAAAAGAAGGGAAACCCAAAATCATCCCCATATTTCCTTTTATTGTAAGTAACATTACTGTAAAGTTTCATAGCATTTTATCAACCAGAACAAAAGTTATTGTGGAAACAATTAAAAAAGTCGCTTTATTGGCCCCTTTAGGGCTCCTAATTTAATTTTAAGACAGGCACCCCTTAACGTGACAGACGGATGGACAACAGACCAACAGATGGATGGACAGAGTGACCCGACTCCTAGACCTGCTTTTGCCTTCGGCGACGCAGGTAAAAAGTGCTGTCTTATCTCACCTCTACCTTTAACCTTTTTTAAATAGGATGAGAGAAGATATATATTTTTTTCTCTACCAAACTAAATATTGTAATGAAATGCTATATGTATAACCAGTCAAAAATATACTTTTTAGATATTTCTTTTTCTGTGGGAAAGCCATGCCAGATCACATTCCTGAGGTTTAATGATATTGGTGGTCCCATTACTGATCGAAGTACTTGAATCTAAAATTAAAACATATGAACTTAATGATAATAAATGATTAAAATTGATTGTTCTTTAAATTTCATCTGGAAAAATGCAGATATATCTAAAGATATACCGGTAAGTTTCATGAATATGTGTACAAAAAATCCTGATCCATCCTATGTAGTTTTCAATTGAATAAGGATCTATGAACTTTTACTTAGGGCCTAATCTCTATCTTAATTAACTGAATCACTCTATTTGTTTTTAAGCATTATACCAGTTCTAATGATGTTACAACTTTCATGATATGAGTTTGTGGGTTTTCAAAGTCTTGAAAATAAAATTAAATACTCAGAACTTGGAAACTTAAAAGAGACCAAATATAACTTACAGGAGTTGGTCCTAATACATTTCTCAGATAGGATGATGAAAGCAGGTCTTTCAGCATGGATGGACAGACTGCATTCTCCCTCAGATACACCTGTATAAAATCATGATACCGTAATAAAATATGTTAAAAATAATATAATATGTCTACTATGAAATAAAACAAGGGTATGGCCCCAATTCTCCCCTCCCACTGGCAACTCTTGTGACCTTGACAGTTGACCTTATAACTCCAAAATCAATAGGTTTCTTCCTTATCTCACAACCTTTTGAATGTGTGTAAGTTTCATGAAATTATTTAAGAGATTAGTCATTCACAAGTTAGGGAACAATAAATATACCACAAGCAAAACAATACCCCCCCCCCCCAAAAAAAAAAATATGGATATGGACATTTAATCTTAGGGTTGACCTTAGTAGGCATATTTTAACAAAAGTGTATGATCATCATTGCACATGCAGATTTCTCTTCTCCTCTAAGATAAGAAAAAGACAGGTAATTTTTCTTGAGATGAAATGTATGAAAATAAATCTTACATCACCCAGTGCTCTCTCTAGACAGGATGTCAAAAGTAACACAGCAAGATAATTATCTGTTAACTGTCCAGTCTTAACCAACCTAAAACATTCCTCAATAACCTGAAAATACAATATTGATTTCATGACACAAAAATGTAAATTGCACTTGTATAGGAATATAACCTGACATGTTTCAAAGTCCATTTTTTCTTGGTGTAATGTTACATTTTGTACATTGCCATATTTGTCCTATAAATTTCTATAAACAGGACTAAAATCAAGTCTTTTGTTTTTGATTTAGAAGCTCTTGCCCTTGAGAGGACTGAAAAAATAATTTTGTACTATAAATATGTTCTATTATTTATACAGTGAATAGCCATGTTTCCAACCTTTTCCTGACCTGTCCATTCTAGGAACTCTCTGTATTTTTCTGTAAGACCTTTGCTTTCATTTTTCCCAATTTCTTCTTCACATTTCTTGAACACATAGCCTAAGCTGTGGATACATTGTTCAAAGTATTCATCTGTGTCTGTCTGGTCATCTTCATCCAACTTAACTGCTTGAATATATAACATAAGAAATCTATCAATTACAAAGCTCACCTTATTATTCAGTATTGGTAATATGCAGGATGGACATAATACTTTCAAAATTATATTAAATGATCATCAACGCAGAAAAGGGCTGTCACAGCCAGTTATCTGTGTCATACATTATGTTAAGCATCACTAGGTGCATCTACCATGTACCACTTTGGTTGAGATGGCATTTTCAGTAAGCAGTAAAGGACTAAAACCATTCGTCAAGAACTTATATATTTTGTAAGTGTTCATCCTTGCAGAAAAGCAGATCACAACCAGCATCCTGAACATGCATTGTGCTTAGCATCACTATTGTACCAATATAATTGATTAAGTGATTTTCTGTGAGCTGGAATTGACTTTTAACATTCTTCTGTGAGTTATCATTCATGCAGAAAATGTAGATCATAGCCAGCAATATATAATTCTTAACAAAGGACCAGGATCACTAACTATTAGATTTGGCCTTAAGAAAATAGGGAAAACTAAAGACTTGTGAAATTAGGATTAAATATGCTATGTATTATCTTGAATCAATATATTTTAAAATAAGATGAATAATATTGATAATGTCATTGAAATTCAAGTTATTCTGTAATAAAGTGGGTCAATACTACATAATTTAAGGAAAATTGCCAAAATGCACTCATTTTTTGGTTAGTTTTTGGCACTTTTAGAGGTGGCGCCACCATTTGCCCACAATTTTTTCTAAATGATTTTGTTACATACACTAAGATAGATATATTTCAAGAAATAAACCTGTGGGCGAAAGGTGCCCCCCTCTATATCCTCCAAAACTACACCAAAACTTGCAAATTTCTATCATTTTTCTTAAATACATGTATTGTACTTTTTCTGACACTTTTAGAAAGTCAGCATTGATGACATTGCTGAAAAAGAACATGAATATTTGAAAAATAAATCATTTAAGATTACTTCTGGCCCAAAGCTGTTCAAGTAAACTAAGTTTTAAACTTTTACTATACTTAGGGCCAAATATGGTATTAAGGTAGTCCTTTCACTGCCTGTACAGATATTTACTGGGTAGGGGCCAATTCTAATTTTGAAGATTGTCATTACAAGATGCACCAACCATACTAACATGGTATTGGGATTGGTTTCAAAGTTATATACTTTATTTTAAGTCTTGGGCCAATGCAAGACAGCAAACAGCGACCTCTAGTTATCTTGGAGACTGCTGGCTGTTTTCCATTTTGATTTTCTAAATTGTTTTATCTTTATTTTTTTGTGTGTTGCATACACTTATGAGGGGACGGACAGGGGGACGGGGGTACGGGGGTTGAGGAGGCGGGGAGCGGGGGTTCAGGGGCGGACATGGGGGACGGGGGTTGAGGTGGCGGGGAGAGGGGTGGAAGGGGCGGGGAGCGGAGGTGGAGAGGGCAGGGAGCGGGGGTGGAGGGGACAGGGAAAGGGGGGAAGAGACCCCCTCCCTGTCCACCCCCCACTTATTCCACATCTCTTTATCGTCTATGGTACATGTAGATATGACACTTGTCAGTAACTGAGTAATGGTGTATTGACACCATCCATTCTTCTGTAAGGGGAAACAGTATTTTGTATTATATCATTTTTGTTTTCCGTATTTATAAACCAAGATTCTGCATAAGTACCTGGTAATATTATTTCGATTTCTTTCCAATTTACGAATCCGTCTAGGAGAAAGTTAGTAGAAGACGTTGGATGGTCACGGAGGCCAACGAGTGTGATAAGATTCTTCACATGAGGTGATAAGGCTGTTTGCATAATCTCAGACAGCTTTTCATTGTTTAATTTGGTCGTAAATGTGTAAAACAATAGAATTGAACCCAAACTTTCAAACGTGGAAAGAAGTAAACAAAGAGAATTTTTTTGCAGGGGATCGAAACGGTTCTTTAGTAGAGAGCGATAACTGAGCGGGCGGACAGGGGGCGGGGAAAACTCAAGACAAATTTATCAAAGTACTGGGCCGGTGAAATTTTCTTTATCATATTCAAAATATCTATCTACCCAGCAGTAAAACGACCTAAAACACCAGTAAAAAAACTCAGTTTATTGTCAGAGCAGAAAAAAATGTATTGCCCAGCAAAATAGTTACCTTTTAGGCACAGGATACGGTTACGGCAAATTTGGACAAGACCGTAACAATAAGAATTTATTATTGTTACGGTTTTGCCGTAATCGTATCCCTACTTTTTAATTAAGACCCGGTGCCTTCAGTTATTGGTAAGATGTCGAAAAGTACTTAGATCATTATTCAAATTCATATCTTCACATAATATATATCAAAGTCTAAACAATGTCTTGAAATGAATTATTTTAATTGGTATAAATCTTGAGGTTTTTTTTTCTAAAACAGTATTTTTAACTTTTATTTATGGCATTTATCCTCTACATAAACAAACCAATAAATTGTAATTTTATTAGCAAATACTTACACTTACGCTGATCATGAGCTCAAAATAATGTAAAATTGCTGAGATATGCATTATAATATATATACTAAAACCCCCTTTCTTAACCTTACTTTGTTTGTGTACTTATAAGGGGTTTAATGTTTTGGTACATCGGATCATTAAAAACAAAATAGTATCTGATTTCTACTGGAATTTTCTAAATATTTATGATATTGAAAATAAATAAATAACAAATAACAAATATGTTTGAAATAACTCGATCTGGGGAAAAAATAATGATAAAAAAGTGACTGCCCAGCACATGCTCAATTCTAAAAAAATATTTATGCCCAGCTTAGAGAGGGTGGGAAAAAACTCTTTGCCCAGTGTACAATTGCACCGGCCCAGCACCCTGATAGATATTGAACGGTCCCTATAACTACAACTTGTGGGAAAGTTGAATGGGGGCTATAAACTAATCATCAGAATACCGTTAAAGTTGATATTGGACTTCTGCAGACTTCTGAACTATTAAGCCTGCGGCGCTGAGCAATCACTATACGTTCGGCCCCGGCAATTTAAAATAGTTTTTGACAATACCCGGAATCAAAATGCCCAGCATCATGCACATGATATTCTTTTAAATTCCTTATAAATGTTTTGATATATATTTCTCATTGTTATATTTATTTCCTTTTATCAAGGAATAAGATATCTAATTCCTTGCTTTTATATAGGAAAAAAATTAAACTTGACTTCAATGGTAGTTTTAGCTGATGATTACCGCAAATGCTCTGCTCTGTTAACAACAAAAGTTTATTGCCTGGCACTATGTGTACATCTATTTTTATAAGGGTCACCAAAGCATCATTTCATGGAAAAAACCGTGAAAGATGTTGCTTCCTACCACTTTTGAGAAGGTGTCCCGTGTTACCGGTATACATGTATATTGAACGGCCGTTTTATTAACTCTCTGAAAAGTTTTGTGCCCATCCTTGCAAATCTTAAAATTTGAATTTGGTTTTATTTCGACTTCATCATGAATTCATGGTTATTAATTTTATTTGCGCAGCACAGTTCATTTTACTGGTCAACCTGTTCAAACGTACGTAAATTTGACCAGCTTACAGCACAGACTACTCTATTAATCGCCCTTTTCGCTTAATTTTTTGAAGTTTGCAACACCCAGGATAATGATTTTTACATAAATATTTAAATGAGTCTGAGAAAATTATAACTAAATCTCAGAATGAGTCAATAGAAATTCGGTAATGCGGACACATAAATAATATCAAAGGCGTAAACCAGAATCATCCTATAAAGTTTGCATGACTACACTTCCCAACGGATGTCCATGCAGGAAAGCCTAACTGACTTCCACTGACGTTATAACGTCATAATCATTACGCTAAGCAATAGTGACAAAAAAGAAAAGAAAGAAAGGGGGATGTACACAGCTTTACAACAATGTCAGACAAAAGAAAGGAATCTCCAGAATTTCAAGAAGATTCGAGTTCAACAAAGAAACTATGTATAGACTTACCTCTGCACAACGATTCGTCAATTTCAAATTTTACTTGGATCGAAAATAGCTCTAGTGAATCATCAGCCTGGCAAATTCTCTACGAAACACCTCGGAAAGAAACCGAAACCGGAATATCTGATCAGAAAGTTGATGCGAAGGAACCCAAACGCTTCTTTGAAACCATTTCTGGGACATGTCTATCAGATTCGTCTGAAACACTTACACCTGAAAGTTCCCACAGTGAACATTATTCTGAGAGTAGTCACTCAGAAGCATCATTAAAAACTTTTGATACTAAGTTCAGTGGAGCAATAACACCTTCAGAGTCATATGATTCGCTCAGGAATCAACTATACTTGAGTAGTTCGGAATCCACTTGTTCTTCAGGAGACCAACACAAGTTTAAGACAAGCAGTTCAAGTAGCTATACGGCGTCATACTGTGAAGCAACGGAGCGTGAACCGGTAACCCAGAAACTGGCTGGATTTCTGTCGGAAGAACCTAACGAAAGGCAAGAAGCAGGCGATGATCGAAAAGAATTGAGGACAGGAACCAAAGTGAAAAGTGCCAAAGCGAATCCGTTGTTTCTGTACTCCGATTATGAAGAAAGCGATAGTGAATACGAAGTGTCTGATAAATCAACACAGTGTACAGGAATATCACCGCTTAACAGGAACACTGTAGCAAATCGAGAGGCATTTGTCATGAAAATCATGAAAACATTCAAAAGTAATTCACTTTACGATGCATTTTGTTACACGCTTCCAAGATCGTTAAAATCTGTACAAAACTTTCAGGGTGTTCTATTTGAGATCTTAAGCCTTGCAGATCAATGTAGATTTGGTCTGGTGAAGTCAACAACGGAAAATTTTCCTCTTCAAGAATCGAAAGATTTAGCCGAGGATATTATCCGTGATATGAGAAAAAGATACACCAAAATGAAAGATGAAACCAACAGTTCAGACAGTAGTCTATCTGAATCTTTGGAGAAAGAAGTTGACAATGATTTGCCGAGTAGTCTAGTATATTTAATCTCGGACGGCTTTGTTGATATCGTGCCTACTTGGAGTGGTCAGTTCCAAGCTTGTGTCAATCCCGTTACAAATGTGATTTCTCTGTTAATGTTTGAATACATTCCTGCCTTTCCGATGTATAACCTCCCTGCATTCTCTTCGAAACTAGTAACGGAGGAACTTTGTAACGAAATATTTAGTCGGATGGAGCAGTTTGAATGTTCAAGACAATTCAGAATGGATGTAGATTTGAGTGGTATTGATACACTGTCCTTCTTTAAAATTTCAGATACAGAAGGTCTTCTGTTCATTAAGATAGAAACACCAGCGAGATTTATGCAAAGGTTTGTAAACTGCAGCGCTATCGATAGAAACGAATGGCACAAGAGAGAGCCCTTCTTGCCTTTCAAAAAGCTATGCTATAAGAATTATGTCTTAGCGCTTGGTGGTGTTACATCAGAAATCTCAAATATCGCAGCACATATTACAGCTGCTAGTCCTAACATCAAAATAAACAAAGAATCGGTGGCTGATTTAATATTAGACACCAAACAACCTAGCGATGAAGAAAGCGGCTTTAAGAAAACACCGAAATCACTGTCAGCAAGAGCCAAACATAAAATTCGCATATCTTTAGAACGAAGGCACAGTATGCTGGACAAGCTATGTGAACACAAAATTATCACGGAAGACCAGAAAATAGAATTGAAAACCAATATCATATTGTATGAAACAAATACTAAGAAGGGAATTGAGTGCAACTACATTTATTCTGAAAATTGGCATCCATGTTTCTTAGACTTTTTAAATTATGGGTGCACGACCACAAGTGAACTAGAACACCAGTTGTCCAAGCGCTGCAACATTTCCGAGAAAATGGTCGACACAGAACTACACAAATACGACCCAGAAACACAAAATACGACAGTTGGAGAATATCTGGTTGGGAACAAAAGTTCTAAACATTACTACTCTTTCTGTATTGGAGATTTGGTATCTACAAAAACATGGCACTGCTCGGTATGTGGCAAATGCAACAGCGAAAACGAGTGGCACTGTCCAGGCTGTGAAAAATGCACGAAGGCAAACGATATCTGCGAGTATTGTGGTTTCAGTGAGAATGGCTATATAATCCTTCCCGGTTCAGCAAACGGAAAAGCACAGATTGACTTGAAAGTAAATCCAAGCATAGCCGATACCCCAGATTGGTCGACAACATTAAGCCGCTCATTCAAAACAGATAAGGCGCCTTTCAATTTAAATGATTTCACACAAGATGAGCTCGGGCTCATTGACCCCATGGCCTTCTTGTTAGGATCGGAAGCAAGGGGTAGTGGGAACAGACAAGGAAGGTGTCGTCAAAAATACAAGAAGCACGTAGAAGGGAATCCAAAGATGTTAGCAGCTGCAGGGTGTGTTATATCGTAAACAGTTTTCAAAGAAACTAGTTCATTGTTTATATGAATTACCAAATGCCATGTCTACATGTAAATGCCATTGAAGATGTTAAGTTTAGTCCAGAATTAACATAATTAAATGTCAAAATAGTTTACTTTGAGTTTTGCTTACATAGTACAAGATAATGCAGAATATGGGCAACTATACTTAAAGAATACAGGATACGGAAGAGTGTGAAACAAAACACTTCCATTGTGCTAGTTTGGGCCTAAGCACCCTTACCTCCAGAATTTGAACTCTTAGCCAAATAATCTGGGCTAATATAACCTGATTACCAGAAATGCTTTTGCTTAAAAAAGTTCTCTAAGGCTGATATTCGAGTTCTTTTGTCTTTTTAAGGAACTTTACATTTGTCCTTACAAAGTGTGCTTATGTAAGTTCATATATGTTTTAACTCTTGTATCTCCCTTAAATCCCAAAAGTCCATTAAAGGATCCTATACTGGTTCTCGAGGATTTGCTTTACTTAAGTTTTGTAAACACCTTGATGGTTACCTCTGATTGATAAAGGTGCTGTTAGGTTCCTTAATTTTCTTTAATAGCAACACTTTTCAAAACAAACAAATAAACCACCTGAGTAACAATTTTTCTATGATGTTCTAAACCAATTATAGATTACACAAAAAAAGCAAAATTGTCCAGTAAATGAAGTTAGTTATACAGCTAGTACAGCGTATGTCTATGTATATGCAATCACTGATTTGTTGTTATTGCATGATAAAAAAACAATTTTAGGCAATAAAATTTGCCATACCTAATGCATTTGCGTTTCCTTTATTAAAAACTTATCAGAGTAAAATGAATATTTAAAGCACATAACAATAAACCCCAAAATTACCGAACTTGTGCCTGAATTATAACGGAGAGCAATCTGTGCGTCTGAAGACCCCAAGGGTTTAACTGAAAACTTTAACCGAGTCAAAATCAAAAGGATAGTTTGCATCATAGACCTGTAAATGAATCATAACGGAAACTAAGTGTATGAAATAAATGATTTAAAAAGAAAATCGAATTGATGAAAAGGGGGTGGCGAAAGTTGTATAGTCTCATTGACTGATGACGTAGGCGGAAGTTCATGTTACTCATTCTCATTATTGTAATATCCATGCTAGGGAACGGACGTGTCGAGTGCGACACGTCATACTGTAAGTATTCCATTTTATTTGCCTTGGTGGCTATGCATTTATATTTTATAGGCCTAGGTGGCCATGCACTGATATTTTATAGGCCTAGGTGGCCATGCACTGATAATTTATAGGCCTAGGTGGCCATGCACTGATAATTTTAAGGCCTAGGTGCCCAGGCCATGCACTGATAATTTATAGGCCTAGGTGGCCATGCACTTTAAGGCCTAGGTGGCCATGATATAGACCTAGGTGGTCATGCACATATTGGCCTAGGTGGCCATGAACATATAGACCTAGGTGGTCAAGCACATATTGGCCTAGGTGGCTATGAAAAGATATTTCATGAAATAAATATTGAGTCACATGTGTGCACGTTTGTTGCGTAGAGAAAGCTTAGAACATGTATAACTTTAAAGAAAATATATGCCAACAAATTTAAGCAAGCATATGAATAATAGATAAATGCTTATTTGTGAACATAATGTCACTGTGTATTTTCTATTTCAGTGACATATAAGGCATATAACCTTGTTGTATTGAATGAAGTTCACGTGTCGTTTTATCGAGGACTGTTTTGATTTGGTTGAGTAAATTAAATATACACCGAACATGTGTTTGATTATTAGTTAAAATTTACAAGTATTTATTTTGATTTCAGAGATGTATAAAGTGTTATAAAAGAAGAGGATTACTTTCTGTGGAAATACTCGAATTCAAATATATGATTGAGGTTAGTTAGTGTGTTTTATCCAACGAAATATTTATAATATTTAAATTATCTGATCTTTGCATTGTTTTTGAAAGATATCCGTAGTGTTAATGCATAATAAGCTTGTTCTGTTGGCCAATACATGTAGCAGTTTAGTCTTGTAAGTGCCGTCATGTAATTTCTTTTCGAAAACTGTTTCGTTAGTTGCTTAAGGTTCATCTGTACCTTTCTTAAAAACATGGCATTATTTTCAATCTATTTTCAGTCTATGCACAGCCAAAACTGAACATAAAATTGAAATTTAAAGTGTAGCTGGACCTAGATATTAAATAATCTTACCTTTTCTATATGAATTCATCCCGGAAAAATCCTTTATTTAAGAGATCTCTTTTTTCTCCGCTTTTAAAAACACCCGATTTAAGGCTAATATCACTTTCACCCTTTCTTGTGGCCTCAAATTTCATGCAACTTTAAATAAGGGATTTAACTAAAAGTGTTCACCTCGTTTCATGTAAGAGGCACAATAGGGATAGTTTGTCCTTTTTCAATTTAAAATCTGAACAGGAAAAAAAAGAGATCTTTATTTTTAAGGAACTTAAAATGAAAAATTGATAGAAATTGAATCGGAAATTACCATATCTAGGTCCAGCTATGCTTTATTTTATTATTTTATTTGTAGTTTTTGTTCTGCATATACTAAAAAATAGGTAGAAAATTTCGCTAATTTCAACGAAAGGTACAGATGAACCTTAACATAATTATCAGAACTCATTAAGAAAAGAAGTAATAGTTATACAATGGACATATTTAATTATATAACATGTTATCTTAATAGGCTAAGCTTGTTAACATTATATAGTATTGTTCCTTTCAGAGTAACATAAGGTACGGAATGGAAGTGATCCCGTTACGCTGGAAAAGCATTAAGGTTCTTCTAAATGAAAAATGGCTGCCATGCATTGTCAATACAAAACTGTTAAAAAATACACAGATTCAGCAAATGATGTATTTTGTTCAAAACCTGTCTAATGAGATTTAACTTACCAATACCCAGAGCAAGCTAGTATTTAAAATCCCACAATGAGTCTTAATTCAATTTTATTTACACAAACAAGTAAGGTGCGTCTGATTACTATCCTACTATTCGAGCGCACCCTTACAAATATTTAATATTTTACCTTCAAAGACAGTTTTTATATGTAATTATTTCTAGCTTGCTTTAGATAAGATTGTTTAACATTCATTTCAATATAATTTTAGCAAAATACTTATTTCATCTAGGCTGTGTATTTTTTGAAAGTTTTGTATTGAAAATGCATGGCAGCCATTTTTCATTTAGAAGAACCTTAACCCAGAGATGGAAGACAGAAATGAAAGCCAAATTAGACAATGTGAATGAAATAGCAATCTATTATAACAATAGACTTATTAGAGGGATCGTTATTTCATGTTAAACGAATGTTCAAGGCAAATAAAATGAGATAATTAAAATGTGTACTTTGTTGACATGTTAAATGTTTTATACAAATTGCCCTAATTCTTGTTTGGTATTGCTTTCTTTGTGAATTTCCTTTCGTTAGCAATTCAAGGGACACTGATGCCCTAGTGGGTTCGCTCACGTGAGTTGCATACGAGGGGATTTTCTCCTTTAGGTGTTACAAAATTGGTATATACTAGTATTTGAATTAAACTGGTCTAGAGTAAATATGATTTTTATTCCATTTATTTTGCTTTAATGTTATAGTTACACACCGATATGATTTTCATCTAACTATATAATAATAGGGAATCTCAGGAACTTGATTACACTTGAAGGAGAGATCCCTTCGTTTTGCAAACTCACGTGCAGATCGGAAAAGAAACTTGAAATAGTGGATGTATACCTTCGCATGTGTCACGTCAGACTTAGATTTGTGTTGGTGCTTAATATGAGATTGTTGTATTATGATCGCAAAAGCCATTACAATACAATCAGTTGTAATACAGGTGTTATTAGATAAACCCTTGTCCTTGTCATATCGTGTTTATATGAGGTGTTTTTTTTTTGTGGTTTTTTTTTGAGTTTTGGGAAGAGAGCTAAAGGTGGTTTATTGTCGTTTCGTTATGAAATTTGCATCTTGTAAGCTGTCGAGTTTTACTTCCCATAACTTAACATGAACTGAAAGCATAGAGATAGCAGACACTGAGGATATGGGTATAGTCTCATTGACTGATGACGTAGGCGGAAGTTCATGTTACTCATTCTCATTATTTTAATATCCATGCTTATGGATAGACAGTAGATGTGATGATTGTCATACACGTCAGTTACAGTGTCACTTAGCTTAGATATGAGGTGGTTTCCTTACCCACCCTTCCCGCCCTTTAAAACCAATAGATGGGTGTTTTAGACAGAGATAAACCAAATGTGGACAATTTGTTAATATATTAGTAATATATACATATTTTGCCTTGAAGAAATTTTTTATTGACGGAAAAGTAAAATATATTACATCGAACAAGAATTGGTGTAAATTGTCCACATTTTGGTGTACGTATCTTTATGTTTTCAGTTCTACGCTTCGAGTTTTACTTCCCATAACTTAACATGAACTGAAAGCATAGAGATAGCAGACACTGAGGATATGGGTATTTCCCTTGTGTGTGTGTGTTTTTTTTTCGTGTGATGCATTGACTCTAAATAATATTGAAAGAGGGGAACAAGTCACTGTGCACAACTTGTAAACTTATTGAAATGCATCACAAATCTCCATTCACAGCCAAAACCGGACCAAGAAGATTAAACAAACGTACGGATCAAGGTCTCCATCTTGCATTGTTAACATGCATGCAATATTTCAATCATGTATGATGAGTGTGTATAGCCTTTGAACTACCTCATCAGCTTTTAATTTACGCCCGGAATTTACATTTCATGAAGTTCGATCAAAGTTTAAAAGTATAGACATCAAATGGCAAAAGTTGTAAAAGTACATGCGACCTTTGCCTTTGAACCCCTAACACCATAAGCTTCAATTAGAAAATCAATTCACAGTTCCAATTTTGATCTAAACCTTTGACATATTAAGAGTAATCAATAATTGTTTATGAGATTCATGAAAAATGCTTGTAATTAAAGAAGCAAAGAAGCACCAGGATCGTATCTCTTTATAAGTTCCTGGAAGCACTAATGGGGCATTCGGGTGTCAAAGGTCCGAAAGGGCAACGACAAAACCACAAATGAGAACAGCACGAAAAAAAAAAACCACACACACACACAAAAAAAACACTCATGAAATCAACAACGCGAACTCAAGTCGTAACAAGAGTGAACTCAGATGCTCCGGCAGAGTTTGCAATAGCACATCTGTTGCGCTACCAATCGTGACATAGCGTCAAGACAAAACAAAAGAAAACCACATGCACGACAAACTAACATCTGCTCTCGTCTGAGAGATAGAAATCCAATATTTGTCTATGAACGCATGATGTCTTCCGCAACCGAGGAGCTACATAACCCTATGTTAGCAATTTTTGTGACAGACGGTATGCTCTTCCAAGGAAATCGATGTCATTCCCGCTAGCTCTGAAGTAACGAATCAATTGATATACGTAAACTCAATAAGCTGGAGCGGACAGATGTTGCTGCACAGATAGGGAAATTTGACGATTGGAAAATTGAAGAAATCATTTTTGTCATAGTTTTGTTGAAAGTTTTTCCTTTTTGAGAGTATGTAGATCTATATATGAAGCAGACTTCATAGAATCTATTGTGTCCTTTATCTAAAGTTCCTGAGAATATATGAGATGGAGAAAGTCCACAAATCGAGAATTGTTCAGTGAAAGGACATCATCAACATAACGCAAATAGGGGTTAAAAAACTAGTCTACGAGCGTTTTTGTCTGAGAGATTGTAAGAAGTCCGCTTCATATGAATGAAGAAAGCAAAGGTGCACAGGTCAATTAGTGCCCATTGGAATCCCTATTGTTTGCTTAAAAACACATCCATCAAACTGAACAAATACCTTGTCTTTGCCTATTGTTTTTGTTTTTTCCTGTAAAAACTATGTCTCAACCCGTTTCCCCATACTTTATGCAGCTCCAACAAATTTCATATAGACATAACTCCTACAAAATTTTCTGGGACCGATGCATAATAACATGGTGTATTAGCTGTCTGAAGTTTCATTACGTTTGATGGAGTAATTTCAGAGAAGTTGAGCGGAACAATGATTAAGGAAGATGTTTGTAACATTCTAATTTCAAAGGACAATTACTAGGATAAAAATTTCATGGTAAAATGGTAACTATCCATCTGAGACTGATGAACAATGTACACTTAAGTTTCATTAAATTGGTTGAGTAGTTTCAGATGAGTTATATGTAAAAAAATGCCTTAAAGGATTTCTGTTTTTTTTTCAGTTTTAAGGGTCATATCTCCATGGAACTGTATATTTAATACAAGTATACATGTCTATGATATCTCGCACCAAATTCCGATAAGTACATATGGTGTACTTGTGACATACCAAGTTTTTTTTTATAAATTTTATTTGAGTTAAATTAGCAAAATAAACGCAGTAACATTATGTGTTTCACTGGACTGAAAAAAAATGTCACCCAAACAAACCAAGTGCATGTTTTGAGATCTACCAGCTAGTATTTGAAACTAGAGGCTCCCAGGAGCCTGAATCGCTCACCTTGTATTCGATGATACTTATATGCTGGATATTTTAACAAAGGGCTGCTACTCTGTGGAATTATCAGTTTTAATGTTCTAAGGGAAATAACTCCTATCAAGAAAGGTCTTACATCTTTGACCCCTTACATGATTTTTAGATCTTTATGTGCTTAACCATATGCAATTTAAATTTTTCAAATATCTTGTATTGTTTTCAAGATATAAGTCTTAAAAGAGCAAAATTTGAAAAAAAAACCCAAGAAAAAGAGCAATAACTCCTACAACCATTGTCAGATCTTCTTCAAAACTTCAGGCCAAGTAGATCTTTATGTGCTGATCATTATTACCCAAATAGAATTTTAATATCTGTTACCATTTTTAAGTAATTTGCAAAAAACTGCAATTTACCCTTATGTTCTATTTTTAGCCATGGCGGCCATGTTTTTTGTCGAATCGAAATTTCGAACGGTTATTCTGTAGACCACATACTACTGATCAACTCTACCAAGTTTTTAATTTCATTTGACTAAGCAGTTTCAGAGAAGAAGATTTTTGAAAAGTTAAACAAAAAACTGTGAAAATGGTCAATTTTTACAATCCAAGGGGTATAACTCCTAAAGGAACAATCCTACAACATTGACTCTGTTACGACTTTTGTAGATCTTGATGTGCTTAGTCATATGCAATTTAAAGTTTTGAAATATCTTGTATATTTTTCAAGATATAGGGCTAAATAAGTAATTTTTTTGAAAAAAATCCAGAAAAAGGGCAATAACTCCTACATCGGTTGTTGGATCTTCTTGAAAATTTCTGGGCAGGTAGATCTTGAGGTGCTGATCACTTTTACCCATGCCAGAATTTTGATATCTGTTACGGTTTTTGAGTAATTTGCAAAAAACTGCAATTTACCCCTATGTTCTATTTTTAGCCATGGCGGCCATGTTTTTTGTCGAATCAAAATTTCGAACGATAATTTTGTAGAGGACATACTACAGAACAACCCTACTAAGTTTCATTACATTTGGCCAAGCGGTTTCAGAGAAGAAGAATTTTGAAAAGTTGAACGACGGACGACAGACGACGGACGCCAAGTGATGGTAAAAGCTCACATTGGCTTCGGCAAGGTGAGCTTAAAAGCTAATATTGAACAAGAGTTAACACTAAAGTGGCACGATCAGAAACAATAATTCTTTCTTACTTCCACTATATCTTGCAATCATAAGGATTTTCAGTTTCTCAGATCACCAGAAAATCAAGGTCAAGGTCAAAAGATGGGTATGCAACTGTGCTAAGCTACTACTGGGGCTTATGCATCCCAAGTTTCATCTACCTAAGAGGGCTATTGGTACTTTGCGGAACGGAACGGAACGAAACGGAACGGAACGGAACAAGACATGGGGATCCATAAGGGGAAAATTTTTATTAATATATTTTTTTTAACTATGACAAGGACTTGCTTCTAAACTAGTCCTTGTGTATGAATTTCACATTTTTGTATCATAAATTAAAAGTTTTATAAATCATCCCTACTTTAATAGTCTGTTCAGATATTTAAAGCTATATTTTAACATGGCCTTAAATAATTAGTAAACTAGTAAGTTGTCAACGCATAATGAAAGTCATTGCTGTCTCTCAGCCATTTTTTACTTAAATAAGACATATGTACATGAAGATAAATTTGAGAATACAATCTTGTTCCGTTTCGTTCCGTTAAATACCATTACCCGGGGGCTAATGGTACTTTGCGGAACGGAACGGAACAAAAAATTTTTCTTCCAAATTTCATTTTCGCACAAAGTTTCCACCATCGTGATAAGAAATAGACATATGAAACACTTGAAATGTAAAGAAAATACAACAAGTTGTCCGCAATTATTTATTATACCTACCTTCTGAGAAGATGAACCTATTCAGGCTAGAACTAAAAGGAGTGCGTTTAGATCTAGGTATAGTATTGGGGTATCTTAGAAATAGATGATAGAGACTCTGATATGCTACTAATGACGAAAATCGAAAAAAAAATCTTGTTCCGTTTCGTTCCGTTAAATACCATTACCCGGGGGCTAATGGTACTTTGCGGAACGGAACGGAACAAAAAATTTTTCTTCCAAATTTCATTTTCGCACAAAGTTTCCACCACCGTGATAAGAAATAGACATATGAAACACTTGAAATGTAAAGAAAATACAACAAGTTGTCCGCAATTATTTATTATACCTACCTTCTGAGAAGATGAACCTATTCAGGCTAGAACTAAAAGGAGTGCGTTTAGATCTAGGTATAGTATTGGGGTATCTTAGAAATAGATGATAGAGACTCTGATATGCTACTAATGACGAAAATCGAAAAAAAAATCTTGTTCCGTTTCGTTCCGTTAAATACCATTACCCGGGGGCTAATGGTACTTTGCGGAACGGAACGGAACAAAAAATTTTTCTTCCAAATTTCATTTTCGCACAAAGTTTCCACCATCGTGATAAGAAATAGACATATGAAACACTTGAAATGTAAAGAAAATACAACAAGTTGTCCGCAATTATTTATTATACCTACCTTCTGAGAAGATGAACCTATTCAGGCTAGAACTAAAAGGAGTGCGTTTAGATCTAGGTATAGTATTGGGGTATCTTAGAAATAGATGATAGAGACTCTGATATGCTACTAATGACGAAAATCGAAAAAAAAATCTTGTTCCGTTTCGTTCCGTTAAATACCATTACCCGGGGGCTAATGGTACTTTGCGGAACGGAACGGAACAAAAATTTTTTCTTCCAAATTTCATTTTCGCACAAAGTTTCCACCACCGTGATAAGAAATAGACATATGAAACACTTGAAATGTAAAGAAAATACAACAAGTTGTCCGCAATTATTTATTATACCTACCTTCTGAGAAGATGAACCTATTCAGGCTAGAACTAAAAGGAGTGCGTTTAGATCTAGGTATAGTATTGGGGGATCTTAGAAATAGATGATAGAGACTCTGATATGCTACTAATGACGAAAATCGAAAAAAAAAATCTTGTTCCGTTTCGTTCCGTTAAATACCATTACCCGGGGGCTAATGGTACTTTGCGGAACGGAACGGAACAAAAATTTTTTCTTCCAAATTTCATTTTCGCACAAAGTTTCCACCACCGTGATAAGAAATAGACATATGAAACACTTGAAATGTAAAGAAAATACAACAAGTTGTCCGCAATTATTTATTATACCTACCTTCTGAGAAGATGAACCTATTCAGGCTAGAACTAAAAGGAGTGCGTTTAGATCTAGGTATAGTATTGGGGTATCTTAGAAATAGATGATAGAGACTCTGATATGCTACTAATGACGAAAATCGAAAAAAAAATCTTGTTCCGTTTCGTTCCGTTAAATACCATTACCCGGGGGCTAATGGTACTTTGCGGAACGGAACGGAACAAAAATTTTTTCTTCCAAATTTCATTTTCGCACAAAGTTTCCACCATCGTGATAAGAAATAGACATATGAAACACTTGAAATGTAAAGAAAATACAACAAGTTGTCCTCAATTATTTATTATACCTACCTTCTGAGAAGATGAACCTATTCAGGCTAGAACTAAAAGGAGTGCGTTTAGATCTAGGTATAGTATTGGGGTATCTTAGAAATAGATGATAGAGACTCTGATATGCTACTAATGACGAAAATCGAAAAAAAAAATCTTGTTCCGTTTCGTTCCGTTAAATACCATTACCCGGGGGCTAATGGTACTTTGCGGAACGGAACGGAACAAAAATTTTTTCTTCCAAATTTCATTTTCGCACAAAGTTTCCACCACCGTGATAAGAAATAGACATATGAAACACTTGAAATGTAAAGAAAATACAACAAGTTGTCCGCAATTATTTATTATACCTACCTTCTGAGAAGATGAACCTATTCAGGCTAGAACTAAAAGGAGTGCGTTTAGATCTAGGTATAGTATTGGGGTATCTTAGAAATAGATGATAGAGACTCTGATATGCTACTAATGACGAAAATCGAAAAAAAAATCTTGTTCCGTTTCGTTCCGTTAAATACCATTACCCGGGGGCTAATGGTACTTTGCGGAACGGAACGGAACAAAAAATATTTCTTCCAAATTTCATTTTCGCACAAAGTTTCCACCACCGTGATAAGAAATAGACATATGAAACACTTGAAATGTAAAGAAAATACAACAAGTTGTCCGCAATTATTTATTATACCTACCTTCTGAGAAGATGAACCTATTCAGGCTAGAACTAAAAGGAGTGCGTTTAGATCTAGGTATAGTATTGGGGTATCTTAGAAATAGATGATAGAGACTCTGATATGCTACTAATGACGAAAATCGAAAAAAAAAATCTTGTTCCGTTTCGTTCCGTTAAATACCATTACCCGGGGGCTAATGGTACTTTGCGGAACGGAACGGAACAAAAAATTTTTCTTCCAAATTTCATTTTCGCACAAAGTTTCCACCACCGTGATAAGAAATAGACATATGAAACACTTGAAATGTAAAGAAAATACAACAAGTTGTCCGCAATTATTTATTATACCTACCTTCTGAGAAGATGAACCTATTCAGGCTAGAACTAAAAGGAGTGCGTTTAGATCTAGGTATAGTATTGGGGTATCTTAGAAATAGATGATAGAGACTCTGATATGCTACTAATGACGAAAATCGAAAAAAAAATCTTGTTCCGTTTCGTTCCGTTAAATACCATTACCCGGGGGCTAATGGTACTTTGCGGAACGGAACGGAACAAAAAATTTTTCTTCCAAATTTCATTTTCGCACAAAGTTTCCACCATCGTGATAAGAAATAGACATATGAAACACTTGAAATGTAAAGAAAATACAACAAGTTGTCCGCAATTATTTATTATACCTACCTTCTGAGAAGATGAACCTATTCAGGCTAGAACTAAAAGGAGTGCGTTTAGATCTAGGTATAGTATTGGGGTATCTTAGAAATAGATGATAGAGACTCTGATATGCTACTAATGACGAAAATCGAAAAAAAAATCTTGTTCCGTTTCGTTCCGTTAAATACCATTACCCGGGGGCTAATGGTACTTTGCGGAACGGAACGGAACAAAATTTTTTTCTTCCAAATTTCATTTTCGCACAAAGTTTCCACCACCGTGATAAGAAATAGACATATGAAACACTTGAAATGTAAAGAAAATACAACAAGTTGTCCGCAATTATTTATTATACCTACCTTCTGAGAAGATGAACCTATTCAGGCTAGAACTAAAAGGAGTGCGTTTAGATCTAGGTATAGTATTGGGGTATCTTAGAAATAGATGATAGAGACTCTGATATGCTACTAATGACGAAAATCGAAAAAAAAATCTTGTTCCGTTTCGTTCCGTTAAATACCATTACCCGGGGGCTAATGGTACTTTGCGGAACGGAACGGAACAAAATTTTTTTCTTCCAAATTTCATTTTCGCACAAAGTTTCCACCACCGTGATAAGAAATAGACATATGAAACACTTGAAATGTAAAGAAAATACAACAAGTTGTCCGCAATTATTTATTATACCTACCTTCTGAGAAGATGAACCTATTCAGGCTAGAACTAAAAGGAGTGCGTTTAGATCTAGGTATAGTATTGGGGTATCTTAGAAATAGATGATAGAGACTCTGATATGCTACTAATGACGAAAATCGAAAAAAAAAATCTTGTTCCGTTTCGTTCCGTTAAATACCATTACCCGGGGGCTAATGGTACTTTGCGGAACGGAACGGAACAAAAATTTTTTCTTCCAAATTTCATTTTCGCACAAAGTTTCCACCACCGTGATAAGAAATAGACATATGAAACACTTGAAATGTAAAGAAAATACAACAAGTTGTCCGCAATTATTTATTATACCTACCTTCTGAGAAGATGAACCTATTCAGGCTAGAACTAAAAGGAGTGCGTTTAGATCTAGGTATAGTATTGGGGGATCTTAGAAATAGATGATAGAGACTCTGATATGCTACTAATGACGAAAATCGAAAAAAAAAATCTTGTTCCGTTTCGTTCCGTTAAATACCATTACCCGGGGGCTAATGGTACTTTGCGGAACGGAACGGAACAAAAAATTTTTCTTCCAAATTTCATTTTCGCACAAAGTTTCCACCACCGTGATAAGAAATAGACATATGAAACACTTGAAATGTAAAGAAAATACAACAAGTTGTCCGCAATTATTTATTATACCTACCTTCTGAGAAGATGAACCTATTCAGGCTAGAACTAAAAGGAGTGCGTTTAGATCTAGGTATAGTATTGGGGTATCTTAGAAATAGATGATAGAGACTCTGATATGCTACTAATGACGAAAATCGAAAAAAAAAATCTTGTTCCGTTTCGTTCCGTTAAATACCATTACCCGGGGGCTAATGGTACTTTGCGGAACGGAACGGAACAAAAAATTTTTCTTCCAAATTTCATTTTCGCACAAAGTTTCCACCACCGTGATAAGAAATAGACATATGAAACACTTGAAATGTAAAGAAAATACAACAAGTTGTCCGCAATTATTTATTATACCTACCTTCTGAGAAGATGAACCTATTCAGGCTAGAACTAAAAGGAGTGCGTTTAGATCTAGGTATAGTATTGGGGTATCTTAGAAATAGATGATAGAGACTCTGATATGCTACTAATGACGAAAATCGAAAAAAAAATCTTGTTCCGTTTCGTTCCGTTAAATACCATTACCCGGGGGCTAATGGTACTTTGCGGAACGGAACGGAACAAAAATTTTTTCTTCCAAATTTCATTTTCGCACAAAGTTTCCACCACCGTGATAAGAAATAGACATATGAAACACTTGAAATGTAAAGAAAATACAACAAGTTGTCCGCAATTATTTATTATACCTACCTTCTGAGAAGATGATCCTATTCAGGCTAGAACTAAAAGGAGTGCGTTTAGATCTAGGTATAGTATTGGGGTATCTTAGAAATAGATGATAGAGACTCTGATATGCTACTAATGACGAAAATCGAAAAAAAAATCTTGTTCCGTTTCGTTCCGTTAAATACCATTACCCGGGGGCTAATGGTACTTTGCGGAACGGAACGGAACAAAAAAATTTTCTTCCAAATTTCATTTTCGCACAAAGTTTCCACCATCGTGATAAGAAATAGACATATGAAACACTTGAAATGTAAAGAAAATACAACAAGTTGTCCGCAATTATTTATTATACCTACCTTCTGAGAAGATGAACCTATTCAGGCTAGAACTAAAAGGAGTGCGTTTAGATCTAGGTATAGTATTGGGGTATCTTAGAAATAGATGATAGAGACTCTGATATGCTACTAATGACGAAAATCGAAAAAAAAAATCTTGTTCCGTTTCGTTCCGTTAAATACCATTACCCGGGGGCTAATGGTACTTTGCGGAACGGAACGGAACAAAAAATTTTTCTTCCAAATTTCATTTTCGCACAAAGTTTCCACCACCGTGATAAGAAATAGACATATGAAACACTTGAAATGTAAAGAAAATACAACAAGTTGTCCGCAATTATTTATTATACCTACCTTCTGAGAAGATGAACCTATTCAGGCTAGAACTAAAAGGAGTGCGTTTAGATCTAGGTATAGTATTGGGGGATCTTAGAAATAGATGATAGAGACTCTGATATGCTACTAATGACGAAAATCGAAAAAAAAAATCTTGTTCCGTTTCGTTCCGTTAAATACCATTACCCGGGGGCTAATGGTACTTTGCGGAACGGAACGGAACAAAAAATTTTTCTTCCAAATTTCATTTTCGCACAAAGTTTCCACCACCGTGATAAGAAATAGACATATGAAACACTTGAAATGTAAAGAAAATACAACAAGTTGTCCGCAATTATTTATTATACCTACCTTCTGAGAAGATGAACCTATTCAGGCTAGAAGATGGCTGTTCATCAATCTTTGACTGGCCAAAGTCCAAAGGTACCAGTTCAGCAGTTTATGGTTACAGGACAGGACATGGTTTCTCAGGTAGGACATTCAAAGATACCGGTACATGTATAATCCTCTATAAAGAATGGTACCAGCATTGTTGATAAGGCAAAAAAAATATGTGTGTTTCCGGTTACCCCACTGACCCTATTTTTTACCCCCGACCCTAATTTTTTTATGGCATCTGCAAAAAAAAAGATCGATGTCAACTAGCCCATTTTTAGCTCACCTGACCCAAAGGGTCATGTGATCAATAAGACACAAAATACATGTATACAGATGATATTTTACAAGGTTTTCAGTACTATTTGGATATTTGCATATCC
Organism: Arcuatula senhousia; assembly: GCA_963971305.1. Lineage (NCBI taxonomy): Eukaryota > Metazoa > Mollusca > Bivalvia > Mytilida > Mytilidae > Arcuatula > Arcuatula senhousia. The sequence continues at coordinate 58,418,951 of OZ020304.1, forward strand.
AATTTTGCAAAATAATATGCAAATAGCTTTCAAGTTGTTGCCAGCGGGGCCCTGTCCTGACTTGGTCAGTATTCTAGTTAGTAAATTATAAGGATTAAACATTGTTTTAAAGGAATTTATTAATGTATAAACAAGACCAAGTCAATCACAAATGTACCTTAATTTACTTTGGACTTTTATTTTATATTGTTTGTTAGTGTTTAATCCTATACAATCCATGCTATCAGTCAATCTATATTGGGTTGCTTTTGACAAAATTATATGCTATGACATTCCACATAGGATGTTAAAACTATTGACTATCCTTATTGGGCCAAGATCATACAGGCTTAACCTTTTGGCATGTTACACAGGGCAAGACATCGATTCAGCAGGTTTTGTCTTATTTTTAGTTTAAATTTCTTTTAGGATAGAATGAATGAAACTGATAATTCAGATTCAGAGACAACAATACCTGTTTATCCACCTTATTTTCTAGAAAGGAGCAAGGTATATTCATAATTATTTACTTCAGGAGATTTTTTTATATAAGATAAAGGTAAACATTTTAACTATTTCATCTTGAATTTGGTAATTGTACTATAACACTGTATGGAAATAGTCAAACTATTATCCCTGTCTTTGCAGTAGCTATTGCTCCTAAAATGACGAAAATTCCAGGTGAGCGATACAGGCCCCCTGGGGCCTCTTGTTACACATGCCACAGAATAATTTCAGAAATTTGGTTGAATAAAATTATATAAACAGGGTTATTATTTTGTTGTGACATACAGAAGTTTTTAATGATCACATTTCTCCAAAAAGACCCATATTTCCTTGCAGATTTAGACAATTTCAATGTTCTCAATATTTTGTTTCTAATTAGCTCACCTGGACGTCCAGGTGAGCTAATGACAATCACTTGGCTTCTGTCGTTGTTGTTGTCTGTCGTCGTCGTCGGTGTCGTGGTGGTCGTCATAAAGAATTTAGAAAAATCTTCTCCTCTGAAACTACTGGGCCAATAGGAACCAAACTTGGTCACAAGCATCTGTAGGGCGTCTACTTAAAAGATTCCTGAAATGAAGTGCATAGGATGAAAAACATAGCCGCTGTTGCTAACACTAGAACATAAGAGTATGACCACCTTTATAGCATCATATCTCAAAAACTATAATGGATAGGAAAAATCCGAAGTAACAAAAATCAAACAAAAAGTCTCCATTTGGTCAAAGTTGTCAAATCACTCCTTGTAGGAGTTATCTCTCTTGAAATGTAAAAAATTGCGATTTTTTGTGGTTTTTTGTCTATAACTTGAGAATGATAGTAGATAGGGAAAAACTTTCAATTGCTGAAATGTTCAGCTCAATTAGCTCTACAAAAGTCTTAATTGGGTCAAAGTTGTCAAATCACTCCTTGTAAGAGTTATCTACCTTGAAAGGTCAAAATTTGCGATATTTATGGTTTTTTGTCTATAACTTGAGAACAATAGTAGATACAGAAAAACTTTCAATTGCTGAAATGTTCAGCTCAATTAGCTCTACAAAAGTCTTAATTGGGTCAAAGTTGTGAAATCACTCCTTGTATGAGTTATTGCCCTTGAAAGGTCAAAATTTGCGATATTTATGGTTTTTTGTCTGTAACTTGTGAACAAGAGTAGATAGAGCAAAACTTTCAATAGCTGAAGTGTTCAGCTCATTTAGCTAGGTATGTACCTTTCTCTTATAGTACTATAAATTGTAAAGCAATTTTATGCCTGAAAAATTACTACTTCCTGTTTACCTAGAACTTGTATTTTCACATATGGTGGACATATATACAATAAGTCCGGCGCAGTTTTCTCAGCAACTACATGCCACAGTCTCTTGATATTTGGTATGTAGCTTTCTCCTATAGTACTATAAGGTGTATAGTGATGTTATGCCCGAAAAATTACTACTTCCTGTTTATTGAGAACTTGCGACTTCGCATATGGTGGACATCTATACGATATTTCTGTCAGGTTTTCTCAGCAACTACATGCCAGAGCCTCTTGATATTTGGTATGTAGCTTTCTCCTCTAGTACTATAAGGTGTAAAGCTATTTTATGCCCGAAAAATAACTACTTCCTGTTTACAGAGCCTTTAAGTTTTGGATGCAGATTTTGTCTCGACTGCCAGGAATAGTCGCGGAAGCGAGACATAGGTATTACTTTCTGGCGACGGTGGCGTAATATTTTGTGTAAGACTTTTGTGGAAAATAAATTCAGTGAAAAGAATGATAGTTAGGCATCAAATATTTTTTATACAGACACTTTGTTTTATGGTCTACACAACTTGCCTCTCACCATTTGACAATGACATCCTTTTCATGGTTCAGCGACTCAGTGGCCTTAGACCAAAAAACCTCACTTTTGTGGAAAATGAAGTACTTTAGAAGTATGATAGCTTTCCTTAAGGCCCAGCTAGACCTTCGAGTTCTGTGATGGTGCCGACAGGCGAGACATACTTTAATGTCAACTCTTGTTTAACTATTGCCATTCTCTATATTACAGCACCCACAGCCACCTATGATGGGAATGCCACCAGAGCCACAACAACCCCTCTTCCAGATGATGCCAGATCATGGGCCGCCAGCAGTACAGGGGTACCAAGAAGGTGATAGTAGGTCCCAGGAAACTGATGATAGATCCAGGGACCATGACAGGGAGTCCAGCAGGGATAGAAAACACAGCAGTAGGAGGTCAAAGCATTCTAGAGACAGGTCAAGATCTAGGTTAGTTCATAAAAAAAAAATACCAAATCAATATTCATATATCAGTCCAAGTTTGTAAACAGCAATTTGCAAGATATTTTTCCATTAACATGAAATGGAAGTGTTCAGTATTGTACGGGCTTAAACACAAAAAATGACAAGGAGTTTAGGGACATTTTATACTATTTTTAACATCTCTTTGTTCTCTTAAGCATTAAAAAAAACATTTAATTCATTACCAAAGGAAATAAAAATTGAAGAGAGGTCCTGACATCTTAAGTAGTTCCTACTTGTTTTCATGCAGACTTGATGTTTCCAATCAATTTATTGATTATCCGAGCCCACCTAAAAAATCCAATTCTTATATTTGCCTATTTATAGAGGGGGAAAGCATCCTCATTCTAAAATAATTGTCTTAATGATTGTTAAACTTGTAAACAATAGCAAATGATACAATAACTCATATTTTTTTTTTAGGTGGGGGGGGGGGTGATTTTTGTTAAGTGTATACATATTAAGGTCTTATTACTGTAAACCAGAAAATTTTCATGTCTATGCCATTTATAGCTTGAAAATTAAAGCAAATGAATTTATCTGTGTTCCATTCAGTGTAGTATGTGGATAATAACAGTAAAATGTTAACTTAAAAATGCTCAAACTAAAATTCAGTCCTCCTATTGTGATTAAAAGAATAAATTTCCAGGTTTATAATAATACTATTACACATAATGACAAGCTATAAAACTTGATTTAAATCAATCATTTTCATTTTTAGATCACCAGAGAGGAGATGTCGTTCAAGATCAAGGTCTAGAGACAGAGATCCTCATAGGAGGTCAAGATCCAGGTATAGACACAGGAGATCTAGGTAGAGCGTTTTATTCAAAAGTATTTGTGCTTTATTATTACTCTAATGGTTCATTCATTGAAAAGAAGAAGGTTTTTGGTTAAAAGTATACATGTACATACATGTACATGTACAAAGATGAAAATAGCATTTTCCCCCCACAACAACATGGAGCAAGGACATAGAAATGCAGGGTGTGCGTCCATCCATGCGCGTGTCTGTCACACTTTTGTGTAAGCAATCTCAAACCTATAATTCTTAATGGATGTTTGTGAAATTTTAACATAATGTTAATATAACTAATAGTTTGGACAAGTATGAATTTGGGTGTTGTGCAACTATTTTTATGGCCCGCCCACATATAGTTTTACCCTTGTCCGTCCGTCCGTCCGTCCGTATGTCCGTACGTCCGTAACACTTTAGTTAAGTTCTTGGTTTAGGTCCATATCTCGGGTACTATATGTAGTAGGGTTATGATATTGCACTAGTAGATGCATCTTGGGTAGCACGACACAACCCACTAAGAATTAGGTCACTGTGACCTACATTTTACGCATGAGGGACTTTGGTTAAGTTCTTGGTTTAGGTCCATATCTCGGGTACTATATGTAGTAGGGTTATGATATTGCACTAGTAGATGCATCTTGGGTAGCACGACACAACCCACTAAGAATTAGGTCACTGTGACCTACATTTTACGCATGAGGGACTTTGGTTAAGTTCTTGGTTTAGGTCCATATCTCGGGTACTATATGTAGTAGGGTTATGATATTGCACTAGTAGATGCATCTTGGGTAGCACGACACAACCCACTAAGAATTAGGTCACTGTGACCTACATTTTACGCATGAGGGACTTTGGTTAAGTTCTTGGTTTAGGTCCATATCTCGGGTACTATATGTAGTAGGGTTATGATATTGCACTAGTAGATGCATCTTGGGTAGCACGACACAACCCACTAAGAATTAGGTCACTGTGACCTACATTTTACGCATGAGGGACTTTGGTTAAGTTCTTGGTTTAGGTCCATATCTCGGGCACTATATGTAGTAGGGTTATGAATTTCTTTCTGACAATTTTTAATATCTATCATCCATTAAAGATGTCCATATTTACAAACAGATGTAAATAACAGGCGGGCCATCCGTGGCTCATAGACACATTTTCTAGTTGTGAAAGTTTTGCCCCGTTGACCATGAAAATTTGGTCAATGTATTTGTCACACACTTACAAGCGCTCACCCAGGATTCCTGTTCTTGTTTTTATGCCTCATCTACGAAAGTAGAGGGTCATATAGTGTTCGGGTCTGTTTTTCCGTCCGTCCCAAAGCCCCATAATTCTAAATTCCCACTTACTGACACATCAATCACATTGGGGTGGTAGATGCACCTTGTGATGCTAAGCACAATGCATGCTCCGGATGCTGGATTTGACCTATATTTTCCACATGGATGACCACTTACAGAAGAAAGGTTTAAGTCAATTCCGCCTTACTAACATGTGCCACATCAACTATATTGGTATGGCAGTGATTTTGTTGACATTTTTCAAAGTAGCCTGTGCCTTTTCTATTGGAAAAATATTTTATTGTCTCGCCTGCAACAAATAGTCAACAAGCGAGACATAGGTATTACTTTCGGGCGACGGCGGCGTAAACTTTTGTGTAAGACATTTGTGGAAAATGAATTGCTTGAAAAGTATAATAGCTAGTCTATGCAACTGACCCCATGCCGTGTGACCATAACCCCATTTTCATGGTTCAGGGACTTTGTGGACTTGGATGTCAGACTTTTGTGGAAAATGAATTAAGTGAAAAGTATGATACCTAATCATCTGATATTTGGTATACAGACACTTAGGGTTATGGTCTACGCAACAGGCCACAAGCCATGTGACTCTTATTCCATTTTCATGGTCCTAGTGACTCTATGGACTTAAATGTTTTTTGGACCAAAAAATCCCCTTGTAAGACTTTTGTGGAAAATGAATTACTTGAAAAGTATGATAGCTTTCCTTAAGGCTCAGCTAGACCTTCAATGAGTTCTGTGATGGTGCCGACATGGGAGACATACTTTAATGTCAACTCTTGTGAAAGTTAAGAAATTTAAAGACAATTAGCAATATATAAAACCTTGATTTTTATAACCCAGCTTCGAAGAAGTGGGGGGTATACTGTAATTTTGGTAACACATTTCTAAGCAACTGGATGAGATACAGGTCTGATATTTTGCATATAAAACTTAAGTATTCTGCAAGCAGGAAGTAGATGACCTAGAAGAATAAAATCGCTATAAACCGTATGGGACTATAGGATAAAGATTTTACACACAGTGGACATAGATGAAAAATTTTCGTCACAATTTTCTAAGCAACTACGTGAGATTCAGGTCTGATATATTGCATATAGCTTTATCCTATAGTCCTATACGGTTTATAGCTATTTTATACTTCTAGGTCATCTACTTCTTGCTTGCAGAATAATTAAGTTTTTAAATAGTAGATGAAAATTTTGTCACAGTTTTCTAAGCAACTACATGAGATACAGGTCTAGCTTTATCCTATAGTCCCATATGGTGTATAGCAATTTTATGCATTTTTTTTTGGGGGGGGGGGGGGGGTACCCAAATATTGATAAATGGAAGGTTTATTGCAAAGTTTGTGTGCTTCATGCATGTATATGTTAAAATGAAATTGACCAATTCGATTACTATTAAGTAGTATACCCTATATGAAAATGGTTTGAAATGTCTACTCTGTATTTTGTAGATCAAAAGATAGGGACAGGGAAAATCAGAAAGAGAAAAATACAGAAAGGAGAAATAAAGGACTACCCTCCCTGAAAGAACAGCACATCAGTGGTAGGTGTAATTAAAACTAGAACTATAAATGATATAACAGATGACTGATTAGTTGTGCACATGTTGTATTTATAATATACTGCCCTGGGTTTCATAAAACATCTAATCTTTAGGTTTTCTTCGAGATAATTTGAGTTGAGAAAATCCTCAAATTTAGAGGCCCTGGTGAATCTAATTATTAGAAAGTAGAAGATATTCTTCTTTCCACCTTAAATTGCCTTTTAGTTCTACAATTAAATTATTTACATTGACATGTATGTCATGATCGATACATGTACAATGTACTTGATCGATCATCTGTACTTACTTTTATGCAGATCAATTAATAGTAATCCCCACTCAACGACATGTCAGTGGGCATTTTGTTTACTTGTGATCATCTATCCTTGTGAATTTCCATGAACATTTGCATAGAAATGAAGATGAATCAGTTTGACAAACTATGTCAGACCTGTCAGTCTTTAACTTCCTGTTTAGAGCCATCAGGGCACTCATGTTTAATTGGCACATTCCTTCTTTATCAAAAGACTTCTGATTCACAGTTCTTTGGTTCTTCTGTTTAGACATTATTGGTTCTCTAAGATTAGAAAATGTTGAATTAATCATTCTGTATTTCAGGAATGATGCCACCACAAAGGATGCCTCCAATGGGAATACCACACATGGTAGTACCAGGCAGCATGCCATCAGGTTCTACTCCTGCTAAGATGCCACCACAGATGGCTGGACAGATGCACCAGACGATGGCTTTACCGTCTGGAATTGCCCCCCCAATTACCGGACAACCTGGTGGTGGAATTAGTCTCAAACCGGTAATTAACATGCTTTCAATGTACATGAAAGATAAACCAGTGGTGGAAAAATTTTCTCCTTAAGGTCAAGCCTAGGGCTTTTTTGCTCACCTGACCCAAAGCTAAATATCTTCAAAACTATAATAATAATAATAAAGTCTTTATTTAAAGAGGGTAACATAGTTAGTAATACAACTAATCTTCCCTGAGGCCCTCATGCAAACAAAATAAAGTGATAAACTAATATGATTACAAACACTAAAACATAAAAGCATATCAATTACGTTAATGAACTACAGACAATCATGACAAATACTTTTAACATCATACTTAAAATGGTGGATGTTTACAATGTTTTTAATATCATTAGAAAGTTTATTCCATAATATAGATCCTGAATACTTGAAAGACTGTTTGTAAAATTCAGCTTTAGGTTTAGCGATGACGATCTGGAACATTTCTCAAGACATAAGGATTGTTCTGTGATAAATATTTGAATTTATCTCTTAGGTACTCTGGACCCTCTCCTTTTAATATTTTATGAAGTAGTAGATACTTGTGATACTGAATTCTTGAATGTATTGTCATTATGCCAAGTTGTTTGAAAAGAGGTTCAGATGGTGAAAATGGATCAGCATTAAGTATTATTCTTGCAGCTCTTTTTGGTAATTTTAATATTCTTTCAAGACTTTCATTATTACAACTTCCCCAAACAACACAACAGTAATCAATAAGAGGCAAAATATATTCATTATAAAAAGTTTTTCTTGCTTCTAAATTAAGGTACTGTAAACGTGGAAATTTTCGCGTGGGGGTAATTTTCGCTTATTTCGCGATTTCAAAATATCCGCGAAAATATCCCCCACGCGAAATAATAATTCTTTAAGTAAAGATTATAGATATTCAGAAGAATCGTGAATTTTTCCCCCACGCGAAAGGTTCACTTTACAAAAACGCGAAAATATCACCCCGCGAAAATTTCCACGTTTACAGTAAGACTTGATTTTTGATATTAAAAAGATCCTGGATGAAATGCTTTTACAAACAGCATCGATCTGCTCTTTCCAGTGAAGATTTTCATCTATTTTTATCCCCAAAACTTTTTCACAAGAGGAATTTATAAGTTCTGAAAATAGTTTTAGTTCAGGCTGGATAATTTGACTTGATAATTTCTGTTTTGTCCCAATAACCAAACATTTCGATTTATTTGAATTTATAAACATATTATTTTCTTTACACCAATTTTCTGTCAGATTTAATTCTTTTTGCATATCAGTTTGCAAGATTTGGGTGTTCTTTCCAGCCAAATGTAGGGTGGTATCATCTGCATAAAGGTCAGCCAAACATTTATCTAAATATAAAGGTAAATCGTTTATAAATAACACAAACAGTAGGGGGCCTAATATGGATCCTTGCGGGATTCCAAAGTTAACTTCTTGCTTATCTGAGGATACATTACATAATTTTACTTGTTGAGTCCTGGAAGATAATATGACTTAAGAAAATTGACAGAATTTGAGGAAAACCTAATATGCCTCAAGTTTTCTACATAAAACATTATGATCAACAACATCAAATGCTTTTTAAAAATCAACGAAAACTGCAAGATTTACATTTCGTTCATTCATTTCATGTAACCATGTATCAATGATGTTAATAAGGGCAGTTTGGCATGAATGATTTGATCTAAAACCTGATTGAGCAGGGTTTAATAATTTAAATTTTGATAAGAATATTGACATATGATAAGCAACATGTCTTTCCAATATTTTAGACAGGACTGGAAGTACTGATATAGGTCTATAATTACTTGTAGATAGTTGATCCCCAGTTTTAAATAAAGGGGTAACTTTTGCATTTTTAAATACCTGTGGGTAGTGATTAGTATCAATAATTCGATTGAAAATATATGTCAGCGGGGAAGCAATAAAGGGAGCACATAGTCTTAATATTTTTGGCCCAATAATATCAGTCCCAGTGGATTTAGTTACATCTTGTTTTATAAGAGCTTCATATATTTCATTTACTTTTATAGGAGGAATTGAAAATTTTTCATTACAATCTCCAATTTGTTTTTCTACAAAGTTAGTTTATCCAAATTTAGAGGGATTTGAGCTGATCCTTCTCTTAAGTTTTCAACACAGGAAGAAAAATACTCATTAAACATATTAGCTATGTCTTTTTTGTCATTAATCAGATGTCATCATGATCATTAACCTTTATTTTACATGGTATTGTATAACATTTGGGATTAAGACTATTGATACATTTCCAAAGATTTTTTGAATTTCTAGGATCTTTTGTCATTTCAGTGTAGTACTGTTTCTTAGAATCTTTGATTATTGATACAGTTTTATTTCTCCAGAATCTATATTCAGTCCACCTTCCAGATGCTTTATATTTTTCCATTAATATTCGGCCCTGATTTATTTTTTCATTGTACCAGTCTGGTTGTTTATCTGTTTTCGCTCTTTTTTATAATTAGTGGAGCATGTTTATCCAGTAGATAATTAAAGATATTATAAAATTTCTCTAAACAGACTGATGGATCATTTTCATTTTCGACTTCATTAAATGCTGAATATTTAACATCTGTCAAAAAGTCATCTTCATTAAAATGTTTAAAATTTCTATATTCATTCATGTTATGAGTTCTCTTTTTTAGCTCACCTGGACTGAAAGTCCATGTGAGCTATTCACATCACTTGGCATCCATTGTCGTCGTCTGTAAACAATTTTTCAAAAATCTTCTTCTCTGAAACCACTGAACAGAATTAAATGAAACTTGGTATGGTTGAACTTTATGGTGTCCTGCACCAAATTTGCGTTTTTAATTTTGATCCATAAAAAAACATGACCACCATGGCTAAAAATAGAACAGGGGGGTAAGACTATAGTTTTTGGCTATATCTTTAAAAGTATAAGAGATAGAGGAAATCCGAAGGCATACTTCTTCTTCAGCATTAAAAGCTCTACAAATTTTTCTTCAGACACAAAGTTGTCAGATGACCCCTTATAGGAGTTATGGCCCCTTATATGCAAAAAATAGTGGATTGTACCGTATAGATTATGCACCATAGAAGAAAGGGACAAGCATTTGCTAGCTTAAATGTTCAGCTTAATGAGATTTTCAATAATTTCATTGTTATTTGACGATTGTGGCTGTTGCAAAATTGATACATTGAGTCATTGAAGTTGGTTGAGCGATTTAGGCACCTGGGAGCCTCTACTGACTTGTTACATTTAGGATGCAACAGTCCCTATATGGTTGTCAGTTTTTTTTTGTGTGTTTTGTTTTTTATGTTTGTTGCTGCTGTTTTCTTCTGTGTTTGCTAGTTTTGTCTCTGCTCTTTTTGACTTTGATTTTGAAATGTCCCATTGGTACCTCGTTGCTTATTTTGAGCCTGGCTAATTAACATGATAAAATGAACATTTTGTGACCTTTTTGCTGTCACTTGGAAGTCAGGTGGGTGATTCAGGCTGCTGTTTGTTTATCAACTGACAGTTCTTTTTCTAATTTCTAACACTTTTTATTATACCCCACAAACAAAGTTTGGGGAGTACATGTGTATATAGGAATTCTCTGTCTGTCTGTCCATCCATCCATCTGTTCGTCGTCTGTTCATCAGTCTGTCCACATACATCGTAAACGCAACTCCTCCTAAATCGCTGGATGGATTTTGATTAAACTTGATATGAAGTGTGTACACCATATGCAGATGTGAATGAAGAATTTTTATTGCTGTTGGATCTTGTTAAGGGAGAAAATTGAACTTAGACTTTTTTGGAAGTGGGGGGTAGCCTTTCTTGAGGTTGCTCACAGTATTCCTTGTTTTTGCAGGTTTCCAAGTTTAAATGTGTGTTCGGAACATTTCATCAAGCAAGTGATGCCATATTTAGACATGCTGCAGCAGGAACCCAATGCAGTACAATCTGCATGATAGCTGTTACACTATCTTCACTTAAAAGAGCAGATTTATGGGTTCCAAATGATGTAGATAAAATTCTTATAGAAGGTGATAAATTACACATGAAGATACTCCAAGAAACAGAATGGCCTTATGGCAAAAAAGAGTCAAAGTTAGATATAGACGAGTTACCAGACATTATTTCTTGCAATATGAATGACACGAAAATTACTGCTAGTGTAGGACTAAAGAATGAAGATGTTTATGGATTTTCATCTGAAATTGATACTGTTGTTTTACAAGCATTGAAAAAAAAACCTAGCAACTCCTTCATTATACGAATGCATGATAAATGCAGAGCAATATTACTGAACTCAAACGGACGTTATAGTGTTTTTGATCCGCATGCCTGTGCAGAAAATGGTCTTACAGATCCAAACGGATTCGCCTGTGTAATACATTTCGATGTGGTGTCAGAAATGTTGGCCTATTTCAAAAATGTGGTAGAAGGAATGAAAAATGAACAAGTTGATGTTTCTCCTATTGATATAGAGTTGTTAAGTTTAGAAGCTGAAGTTCAGTCTTCAAATCCAGAGGCTATTGGGGAAAACAAAGAGGAACTAGAAGTGATTGAAAGGACAGGTATTGATAAATTTACTCGTATAAATAATATTTGGGTTTATAGATTTTGAAATTTGTCTAAGGAGATTAAAACAAGACTTGACATGATTATCTTTATTAGCTCACCTGTGTCATCACTTGGCTTCCGTCGTCATCCTCGTCGTCCCCAAACAATTCTTCAAACGCTATCTCCTCTGTAACCACTAATTGGATTTTAACCATATTTTGCATGATTGTTCCTTAGTGTATTGTGCACAAAACTGATGTTGGGATTTTTGACCCGTCAAAAAACATGGCCGCCATGGCTAAAGATTGAACATAGGGGTATGACCACCTTTAGAGCCTTATAACTCAAAAACTAAAACAGATAGGAGAAATCTGAGGTCACCAACCTTGTTCAGAATAAAAAGCTCTACAAAAGTATCCATTGGGTCAAAGTTGTCTCTCTTGGATAAAAAATAGGGATTTTTGGAGTTTTATGACTGTAACTTGAGAACGATAGTGAAATGTTCAGCTCATCGAGATCTAGCTCTACAAAAGTCTCCATTAAGTTGAAGTGCTCATTAGAGACAATGCCAGTTGGGGTGAATAAAACACTGCAACTCGGCTTTTGCACCTTGATACATATTGATTTTTTAATGGATGGGTTGTGATAAGACCCTTTTCAGCCAACCTATGAAGTCAAAAATAAGATCAGGTAGATTTTTGCAAAAGAATTAATGAAGATTGATAAATTTATAAAAGTACAATCATATATTGTACAAAATAGGTATCTCATCACAAAATTTCATTTTTGTCTCGCCTGCGACGAAAAGTCGCTGAAGGCGAGACATAGGTATTGCTTTCCGGCGGCCGTGGCAGCCTTAACTTTTTTGTAAGACTTTTGTGGACAATGATTTGAGAGAAAAGTATAATAGCTAGGCTTCTGATATTTGGTATATGGACAGTTAGGGTTATGGTCTATGCAAGGCACCCCATGTCGTTTGACCCTGACCCCATTTTCATGGTTCAGTGACTCTGTGAACTTAGATGATTTTCGGGCCAAAAAATTACTTTGTAAGACTTTTGTGGACAATGATTTCAGAGAAGAGTATAATACCTAGGCTTCTGATATTTGGTATATAGACAGTTGGGGTTATGGTCTACGCAAGGCATCCCATGTTATTTGACCCTGACCCCATTTTTGTGGTTCAGTGACTCTGTGAACTTAGATGTTTTTTCGGGCCCAAAAATTACTTTGTAAGACTTGTGGACAATGATTTGAGAGAAAAGTATAATAGCTAGGCTTCTGATATTTGTAATATGGACAGTTCGGGTTATGGTCTATGCAATGAACCCCATGTTGTTTGACCTTGACCCCATTTTCATGGTTCAGTGAATCTGTGGACTTAGATGTTTTTCGGGTCCAAAAACTATTTTGTAAGACTTTTGTGGAAAATAAATTAAATGAAAAGTATAATAGCCAGGCATCTAAATCTTAGTATATAGACAGTTAAGGTGTTGATTTATGCAATGCAACCCATGCCGTTTGACCCTAACCCCATTTTCATGGTTCAGTGATTCTGCGGACTTAGATGATTTTTTCAGACTATGGTATCTAGAACAACTGTAGATGTTACATAGTCTTTATGGTGGTAAATAGCTGCTTTGTCACCTGTCAGTTGACCTTGACCTCATCTCTTGTTAATGGGAGAACTTGTATGCCCAGGTCCTCAACCGCTGAATGGATTTTGATGAAACTATATAAAGATTGTACAATAAATGCAGATGTGCATGAAGAATTTTCATTGCTGTTTGATATCTTTCAAGGGAGATAATTGGACTTAAACTCTTTAGGCTTTGTGTTCAGTTGGAGACCTTGTAAGCACAACTCCTCCTAAACCACTTAATAGATCTTGATAAAAAATTTTATGAATAATGTGCACTTTATATATGGTGATGTGCAGGAAGAATTGACGTTGCTATCTGTTATCATGCAGAGCATATATTTAAACTTCAACCATTTTATAGGGGGGGTATCTATTCGTGAACTAGATTACAGTATTTCTTGTTTATTTGGTGTAAAAAAGGTTAAGTAGATATTAAAAATTGGTATATTCTAGTTCTTGACAGGTCTGTCAGTAATATCTGCGTGTTTTTTTTTTCTTTAGATTCAACAAAATGTCCAGTGTACATGAGAAGGCATAAAGGCCTTAGTATTAAAGAAATTATATCTTTATGTGTACTTGAAGAAATTGAAGAAAGCAAAATCTGTCGAACTGTTCCACCACCATCTAAAGATGCAGTCTATGTTTTAGACTTGTCTGAAATAGACATAAAAGATATAACCTGTGATGACGCAGGAATATACGATTGTCATTCATCACCATCTACAATTGTAAAGGCAAACATAGAGGGGAAAGAAATTCTTAACATTACTACCTTATCAAGAAGAAAAGTTGATATCAATGAGACTTGTTTCCAAGAAAGTGATATTTATAAAGTAAAGAGAATGTACAGTGAAAAGAAGGAAAACAACTCCAAGGCATCACGTATAGTAAGTAGAGTTTATATAAAAGAAAAACATGCAAGGTATGCAACCGTTCAGTACATAGGTGACAGGATTTGCTCTCTAAGGCCACATAAAAATTCAAAATCAAAGGACGCATACTTAAGAACGAAACCATCCGTTATCAGAGAAGAAAAAGATCTTGCAGCCGAAGTTGCCCCAAAGCAAGTTATAAATAGAATAGATAGCAACAACAACAATTTAAATTATAGTTCAGCAAGTGATGGACCCCGAGACCGACAACAAATATATAATGTGAAGAAAAAAATGAATTCTAAATTCAAAGCCAGAAATACGGGTAAACTGATCAACCCAGACTTTGGAAAACTAGTTGCTTCAATGGATAATGGTGATTTTTTGAAGGACATTGACTTTTCTTATAGGCATAAATTTAATCGAATTCATCCAAATACATTCGCAGCAACTGATAATAGTCTTACATGGCTTAAAACTTTCTGCAGTACAAACTCCGAATTCAAAAGTCAACTGGGAATAGATATGACGTATAAAATTGGTCCATTCTATACCACTTGTTTAAGTTTCCCTCATCCAATTTTTGTGCACAAAAATGATCGACAAAAACATCCAACAGTTTTTGTTGGAATGATGACTAGTACAGGAAGGCAGACAGAGGATTATATGTATATGGCTAACCAACTGAAGAGCAGAGGCATAAGCAACTTGATATATGGTACTGATGGAGAATATGCTTTGGAGCTAGGCATGGAGTCAGTTTTTCCAATTGATGGGGTAAGCCCAGACAAGAGAAGTGTTAAACTTCGTTGTTTTAATCATCTGACTGATAACCTAGATATGGAACTAAAGAAGTATGATGTGAATCGGAACGAAATAATAGCTTCAATTCTTGGCCAGGAGTATGAAAACAAAAGAATTTCTGGTTTGGTTGATTGTTCGACATTAGACTTTGATAGAGAGTATAGAAAGCTGTCTGTAAATTGGCCACAAGAGTTTATTAATTACCTAGAAGCAAAGGAATTAAAAGTAAGATCGATTAAAGACACGCTTAAAAAATGTATGAGTCAAGACATCAGGAAGGCTGCAGGGTTGGGCAATCCACCCAACAAGTATGATAATCAAAGGGCTGAGTCCATGAATTCAGTGTTGAAAGAAGCCATAGGAGAACATTATGTTGATCAAGCAGCTGTACATGATTACGTGAATGAAAATTTAATGAAACCACAAGAGAAGGAATTAGTAAAAGCAATATACTGCCATGGGGAGTACAGGTTATCCCAAAGATTTAAACATCTAGAGATTGCTCCTTTGGAATGGAAAACAATGTCGGATGACCAGAAGACAAATCATGTTAACAAAATTTTAAGATGCAAGGTAGCAATAGGAAATGACACTCCTGTTATAACAAAGAAACTGTCAATTCAACCACAAGACTGTGACCATTGCTTAAATGATATGCCACTGGGCTTGATTAATGATCTTTGGAATTCAGCAGAAATTATGCTATCTGTGGCACATATTATAACCTTGGCCAATGGCAATCATTGTATAACATATGAAAATGATTTTTTTTTAATTACGGAAAAAAACTTGGATTTCCATTGTAAGTGTGAAAGGTTTGGAAAACTTCAACTATGTTCCCACGTTATGATCATTGCTGACCAGAGAAATGCTTTGGAAAGTCTTTTGAGCAAGTTTCGCTATAATCCCTCACATGCAATATACAAACACAAGCCCATTTCTGCTGGGGAAAAAAGGGTAAGCAAACCAAGGAAAGGGGTACAAAATGTGAAGAAAAAGGCAATATATGTTCCAGTAGAGACTAACATAATACCTGATGACCATATTGACTTGAGAATACAGCGTCCTTATCAGTTTAATGAAATATGGCAAAATGATGAGCCATTTGAGTTACTAAAAGTCAAAGACCTTAAGCAACCAGAAAATCAATCCTTACATTGTGTTTCTTGTAAAAATGTGATAAGAAGGCGCAATGCAATTCCTCCCTATGACATTGTCTTTTGCCACAAGGAACGTTACAAGTATCCTTCTCGAGAAACGAATGGAAATGTTGTTTGGAAGGAGACTGAAAAACGAATGGCGAATAAATACTACTGCATAAAGAAAACTTGTTTGCTTGGGCGGCATCCATATTTTTGGAATGGTTTAATCAACAGTGACAAAATCAGCTTGAAAGAAGAGCATGTCAGACTTCTCCAACGTGAATTAGACTTTCAAGTTTAATTTTTGATGTACACAGCTGTTGTTCCCTTTCAATTTCTGTATCATAAACATTTTAGCTCGTCTGAAAGGTCGTGTGAGCTATTGGTATCAATTGGCATTCGTCTGATATTTTTAGTCTGATTCTAGTAATAGCCAAAGGGGACTTTAGGTTTGCGTTACATCTGTCCTTCTCATTGTCACATAATGGTTCATGTAGCTGTTTGGACTCCTTAAGTCTATTATGACATTGTGTGTGAAGTTTTTTTTTACATGTGATGCTCTTGGACTTTTAAATTTTTACTAAAATAACAGTTTTCCTCACTTTCTTTCTAGACAACTGATATTTGGTATATTAGGCAACCATGATGACTTACAAACTCCTGCCACTTTAATTTTCATTCCTGTCCTGTGATTTCTGTCCAATTTATTGTCCTTGGACTTTGTAAATTTCACTAAAACATTTTTTGGCCATTTGCAGATATTAAGCTGAAATTTGGTAGATTAGTCAACTGTGATGAGGATAAGTTAAAGTTCTATTTGAGCAATCTATCACTAGAGGTGCATCTTTCAACACTAACCTCTACACTACAGAAACGTAGCATCCAATTTTGTATTTGTGCGGCGGAAAAGAAATAATTTTTCCAGTATATTACTTCAAAGAAGAAAATACTAATAAAATAGAAAATAATGAACATTTTTGAAAATTATTGCTACATGCCGTACCTACAAAAATTATTGGTACTGCTCCCCCATACTTGCTGTACCCGCTGCACGCATATGCACTATCACACAAAGGATTATGGGAAATAATGTGTCAACTATCCGGGAAATTACCCACAATCCTTAGTGCGATTATGTATAGATGTTAGTGTTGAATGATGCGACCTCTAGTGATAAGATTTCTGTGTGAGTCCAGTGATTTTTAACTCGCCTCACAAAAAGGGAGGGGGGGCTTAAGTGATTTACCCAGCGTCTGCGTCCGCACCCACTTATAGAAGTATGGTTAAGATCCATTCAGACTGACAAGTTCCACATCAATCATATTGGTATGGTAGGTGCACCTAGAGATGATAAGCACAATACATGCTTCGGATGCTGGCTGTGACCAAGGAATTATATAGAAAGGAAAAGAATCTTGTCTCATTTTACATACAGTGTTAATAAACATGTTGCATGGCGAGAATTCGTGAGATTACCCATAATGCACATGATAAATAAAATTATGTTTTTACAAAATAAAAATTTTAAGACATTCTTTTTAAGACAAAAATCAAATTTTTCATTTAATTGAATTTAAAAATAAAAATGTTATATATTGATATCAATTTGATGAAAAAAAAAGTGATAATAAATTTGATATATTGATAGATAGTTTAGCATATATTATCCAAGTCTCGCCTTGTGAGAAATGTTGAGACTTTACGAGATTCCATTCCTTTCTATTCTAATTCCTTGCTGTGACCTATATTTTCCACATGAATGACCACATAGAGAAGAATGATTAGGTCCCATTCCCGCTTACTGACACGTGCCACATCTATCATATTAGGTCGGTGCACCTAATGATGCTAAGCACAATGCATGCTTCAGCTGCTGGCTGTGACCTATATTTTCCGCATGATTGACCACTTACAGAAGAATGGTTAAAGTCTATTCCCGCTTACTGACAAGTGCCACATCTATCATATTGGTATGGTCGGTGCACCTAATGATGCTAAGCACAATGCATGCTTCAGCTGCTGGCTGTGACCTATATTTTCCGCACTTACAGACCACTATATTTGACCACTTACAGAAGAATGGTTTAAGTCCATTCCCGCTACTGACATGCATCACATCAATAATATTGCCACGGTTGAAAATATTATGTAACGAGGTGAGCTTTGTAATCGACAGATTATCTATGTTTGTCCAAGTTATGACCCTTTGACTTCTAAAATTTCTTTTATATAAACAAAAACAATCTGAGCTTTTTTGTTCTGTATACATATGCAGATTTTGAGCTGATATTTGGAATATAAGCAACCATGATGACTTACAAAGCAACTTTTATTTTCCTTCCAATAATTTTTGTCCAAGTAATGCCCTTTGCATTTAAAAAATTTCACCAAAATAATAGTTATCCAGACTTTTAAGGTCTCCTGCTAAAGTTAAACCATGTTGTCAGATGATCTCTTTACAATTTTACAACCCTTTCAACATGTTCAATGTCAAATAGGCCATATTTCAGGTGTTCAAGTCGGGTGAGCCTCTTGTTTCTAAATGCTTGTATTTTGTATTCGAGTCAAATAAGCTGAGTGGCAAAGCAAGTTTTATTTTCTCCTCCAATCCATTGTTTTTGTCTCATTATGTAATCCAAACTTTGTACAGTTAATTTTCAAAACTGTTGTTTGTATTTTTGTCCCCCACCGCAACGCGACGGAGGGACTTAGTAATGGTCTTCGTCAGTCTGATGCTATTCCTCTGAAACCGCTTAACAGATTTTCATGAACCTTTATAGGAATGTTTGTACCATATGTAGTTTATCCAGTTGCGATGCTATTATTATTCGACAATTTTTCCAGGAGTTATGGGACTTCATTGACTTTGTTCATTATGGGTCATAGGAACACTTTGTGGGGGCAACTCCTCTCACACCGCTTAACAGATTTTCATGAAACTTTATACATGTAGGAATTTTTGTCACCATATGTAGTTGATCCTATTGCGATGCCATTTTCATTTGACAAATTTTTCAGGAGTTATGGAACTTTATTGACTTTGTTCAGGTTAGGTCATAGGGACACCTTGTGGGCGCAACTGCTCTAAAACGGCTTAACAGATTTTCATGAAATTTTGCAGGGTTGTTTGTTACTAGCTATATGTAGTTGATCTTATTGCGACACTATTTTCATTTTACAAATTTTTCAGGAGTTATGGAACTTTGTTGACTTTGTTTATTGTGGGTCATAGGAACACTTTGTGAGCACAACTCCTCTGAAACCGCTAACAGGTTTTCATGAAACTTTATAGGAATGTTTGTCACCATATGTAGTTGATCGTATCCCAATGCCATTTTCATTCGTCAAATTTTTCAGGACTCAGGGACTTTATTGACTTTGTTCATTTTAGACGTCGAGCAGTGACCTCTGGTCATGTTGAAGACTGCTGGCTGTTTTCCATTGTGATTTTTAAAAATTCCTGTTTGTTTTATGTTTGTTGTGTCGCGTACACTTATTCCACATCTCAATATCATCTAAGTCATAGTAACACCTTGGTGGGCGCAACTCCTCTGAAATGGATCAACTGATTTTCATGAATTTTTGTACGATTGTTTTTCACCATATGTCGTTGATAATATTGACAAATTTTTGTCAGTTTTTGTTTGTCACCATATGTACAAAAGTTTTTGATCATATTGCAACGTCATAGGAGTTTATCAAATTTTTCATTGTTTAGCATTCAGTGAAATTATTTTGTATACATAGGAATGTGTTTGCAGTATTCTATAGACATTCTTTTGTGACCACAGGGATAATACACCAAATCTGTTTGCAGTAATCTTAAGAAATTTTTTTCCAATATTTCCCTTATGAAAATGTATTGTTTGCTGCAAGCTTGCTGCAAATAAAACTATGACCAAGAACTGTTTGCAAGAAATGAGCAGCAATTTCTGCAAACCTCTGGCACACTATCAGTTCGCAGAAAATTTTAAAGAAAATAAATTGTCTGCAAGAAGTTTGCTGGAACTAAATATAACCTGGACTGTTGGCAAAAAATTGGCAGCAAAATTGAATTTCAGATAATTTGTATTCCTGTTTGCAGGAAGTTTGCAGCAATTACAACTTAACATATTGGTTTACATTATTGTGTGCAACAAGTTTGCGGGAACTATTTAAACCAATCAAATCACAAAAACGGTCCCTTAACTATGAATTATTGAGAAATACCGCTCCCTGAAAAATTTGAATGTGTTAACTTAGTTTGGCCATTTAGTTGATTTTAAAGTAACTCCAACATGTACTGTGCAGGAATTAGAAATAATTCTGATACAAAATACTGTTTGTTTATTTGAGGATTGCACATTTTAATTTTATTTGTGAATAGGAAGTTTTTACTTGTCTTGATCAAAACACTAGCTTGGTAAGTCGCTTTATATACTTAATTAATTTTGAAATTAAGGATCAATTATTCAATGTTCAAACTTCAGAACAGAATTATCTGAAATTTATTAAAAACTTAAAGGAATTATTAATGTGTATATATGTATTTTTTTTTACTTAGAATACAAAGAGGGTAAATGTATTTATTTTATTTTTTAATTGAGATGTGATAACCTCCAGATGTAAAATAATATTGTTTAATTACATTTCATTCAATAAGCTCAGTTTCATTGTACAAGACTTGTAGCTAATAGATTTTTTTATAGATTTTTATATTTGCATGTGTATTTGTGTGCAGGCATTGCACACAGTTTGCAGTAATCTACAATTTGAATTTTTTATGTGCAGGCAGCTTTTTCCAGCATACTGTGTGCGGGAATCTATTGGCAACAAACGCTGTATACTGTGTGCAGGAAAACTCATTTACATACGAAATACGCGCTTTGCTGCAAACAATTAGCAGCAAGCTTGCCGCACATAGTTGCTGCGTGTTGTTGCAAACTGTGCAGAAACCAATGGGCTAAAGTGTGCAGCTAAACTAATTTGCACACGAAATATGCACTTGCAACAAGCTTGCTGCAGACAGTTTGCAGCATGGTTGCTGCTCATTTGCTGCGGCGGGGAAATAGCCATGTGTAACATGCCATTGTTTATTAATAAAATGTAGGACCATTCAATTTTATTTTAGGAGTTATTTCCCATAGAAGGTCAGAAATGGTCATTATTACAGTCTTTCATCATTTTGTACAAACAATAAAAGCTAGAAAAAAGTTTTAATTACATTATTGATTAATTAGTTAAGCCCTTCAAATAGCACATATATTACAGGAGATTTTAAATTACCCCTTATTTGAGTTATTGTGCCTTTTGTCAATAACTGTCCATATATCCAGTCATGATTTCATGGTGTGGGGACGAAGTAGATATATAAAAATTATCAAAAAAAAAAAAAAAACAAAAAAAACACTACAACACTACTTTGTCCTCACACTATGAAATCATGACTGGATCAGACCACAAAATTCAAAATTGTTCTGAGAAATAACAAGACAGTCTGTTGGTACGGTGTTGATGCTGAAACAAACTTTTGTTTTTGGAGCCACTAGGTCGATTGCCACTGCTGTGTGGACCAGAGGTCCCCGAGGGTAATTATAAGCCTAGTCGTCAGACTTGTCTGACACGATTTACACCGTATAAAATGTGTTTTAAATTGTCCGTAATTAAATTCAAATTTGATTAAAACACTAGGGTTCTTTCCATGTATTGCACATGGTCGATCTCCTTTGTGCTGGATTTGGCTTCCTGGTTCGATTATTTTGGTTTTGGAGTATGTCTCTTTCGATAAATTTGGATTTATATTTTCCTATTTTTGGGACAAATGCTACTGATGAGAGGTTACTCCTCGAAATGTATACATATAGCATATAGAAATTTACCGGTTGACACCGACTTTTTGGTGGTTTTGTTTTTATATATCATCCAAAAAACAACACTACTTCTTTCTCACACCATGAAATCATGACCGGATCAGACCACACGTGTTGCATGATGCAGTGTTACTAAAAAACTTGAAAATGGATCTGAGAAATAACAAGACAGTCGGTTGGTACGGTGCTGATGCTGAAACAAACCTCCACAGAGTGGTTGGGGGCATATATTATAACAAGCTTTTAATTGCTAAAATTTTCATCTCTACTCTTTGATGTGCATTGAGTTACTGGATTTTATCAGTTGACCCATTATTAATCTTAGGGACCTTTTCATGTCAAAAATGGGTTGGCATAGAAGTCAGGTGAACGATTTAGGCTCATTGGAGCATCTTGTTTTCATATTTATTTTGGTCTTTCATTCCATAAGATTATCTGGAGCTTTGTGATATGCAACAAGTAAGGAACATGGTATTGTTATGCAATACCCTCAGAATAATATAACCTATTCAATTTTAACTCCTCTGGCGCCAAAACTTGTTGCAATTTTTCTTTTATAAGAATCGTCTAAGCAACCGCTGTTAGCCATTTGATATATTGTATTTGATGATAAATACTTTCTGTTGTGAAATAATGAAATCTTTTGTAACAGTTTCTTAAATTTTCATGTATTCGAATTTAAACGTTGTGGCCCATAAAAGGTGAAAACTAGTTTTCTGTGTTTTTTAGTCTAAAAGATGTAAACTTGTCCAGATAGAGAAAAGCTGTTGCTTGCACAAACGTTCGGCTCATTTTAGCTTACCTGGACCAAAGGTCCATGTGAGCTTTTCTCATCACTTGGCATCCGTCGTCGTCGTCCGTCTGTCTTCTCCTCTGAAACCACTGATGGGATTTAGCTCTAACTTGGTCACAAGCATCCTTAGAGTGTTGGCTTTAAAAATTGTCAATTATAACTAAGGTCATAAAAACATGGCTAAAGACAGAACATGAGGTAAGACCACCTTTCGAGCATTATAACTCATAAACTATACCATGTTCAAAATCAAATGCACAACAAAAGTCCTCTTTGAGTTGAACTTGTCAGACGGTCCCTTTAAGGTGTTATCTCTCTTGAAAGGTCAAAAATAGCGATTTCTGATGTTTTCTGCCTATAACTTGAGAACGATTGTAGATCGAGAAAAACTTTGCAATGATGAAATGTTCAGCTCATTAAGCTCTACAAAGTAGCGATTTTTTTCTTATACGACTTCTAGGGGGGGTGGTAAAGGGGGGTCCCATGCACGGGTGAACGGAAAATAAAATGGTCATTTCACGATGAACGAATGTAAGAAATTGGACAGCACGTTGCAATTTTGACAGTTTGCACGAAACACGGCTTATATAGGACACTCATGAACGGAAACAAGGGAAATAAAAACTCCAAACACGATGCACGAAAATAAGCCTTTACCACCCACTTCTAGCTTATATGCTATCTTCTCGGGGGGGGGGGGGTTGCACTCCCTATATAGAAGGTGATAGGACGTGCCGCCGGAATAGGTAGCGCTTTTCAGCTTTTCATATGTCTATTTCTTATCACGGTGGTGGAAACTTTGTGCGAAAATGAAATTTGGAAGAAAAATTTTTTGTTCCGTTCCGTTCCGCAAAGTACCATTAGCCCCCGGGTAATGGTATTTAACGGAACGAAACGGAACAAGATTTTTTTTTTCGATTTTCGTCATTAGTAGCATATCAGAGTCTCTATCATCTATTTCTAAGATACCCCAATACTATACCTAGATCTAAACGCACTCCTTTTAGTTCTAGCCTGAATAGGTTCATCTTCTCAGAAGGTAGGTATAATAAATAATTGCGGACAACTTGTTGTATTTTCTTTACATTTCAAGTGTTTCATATGTCTATTTCTTATCACGGTGGTGGAAACTTTGTGCGAAAATGAAATTTGGAAGAAAAAAATTTTGTTCCGTTCCGTTCCGCAAAGTACCATTAGCCCCCGGGTAATGGTATTTAACGGAACGAAACGGAACAAGATTTTTTTTTTCGATTTTCGTCATTAGTAGCATATCAGAGTCTCTATCATCTATTTCTAAGATACCCCAATACTATACCTAGATCTAAACGCACTCCTTTTAGTTCTAGCCTGAATAGGTTCATCTTCTCAGAAGGTAGGTATAATAAATAATTGCGGACAACTTGTTGTATTTTCTTTACATTTCAAGTGTTTCATATGTCTATTTCTTATCACGATGGTGGAAACTTTGTGCGAAAATGAAATTTGGAAGAAAAATTTTTTGTTCCGTTCCGTTCCGCAAAGTACCATTAGCCCCCGGGTAATGGTATTTAACGGAACGAAACGGAACAAGATTTTTTTTTCGATTTTCGTCATTAGTAGCATATCAGAGTCTCTATCATCTATTTCTAAGATACCCCAATACTATACCTAGATCTAAACGCACTCCTTTTAGTTCTAGCCTGAATAGGTTCATCTTCTCAGAAGGTAGGTATAATAAATAATTGCGGACAACTTGTTGTATTTTCTTTACATTTCAAGTGTTTCATATGTCTATTTCTTATCACGATGGTGGAAACTTTGTGCGAAAATGAAATTTGGAAGAAAAATTTTTTGTTCCGTTCCGTTCCGCAAAGTACCATTAGCCCCCGGGTAATGGTATTTAACGGAACGAAACGGAACAAGATTTTTTTTTTTCGATTTTCGTCATTAGTAGCATATCAGAGTCTCTATCATCTATTTCTAAGATACCCCAATACTATACCTAGATCTAAACGCACTCCTTTTAGTTCTAGCCTGAATAGGTTCATCTTCTCAGAAGGTAGGTATAATAAATAATTGCGGACAACTTGTTGTATTTTCTTTACATTTCAAGTGTTTCATATGTCTATTTCTTATCACGATGGTGGAAACTTTGTGCGAAAATGAAATTTGGAAGAAAAATTTTTTGTTCCGTTCCGTTCCGCAAAGTACCATTAGCCCCCGGGTAATGGTATTTAACGGAACGAAACGGAACAAGATTTTTTTTTTCGATTTTCGTCATTAGTAGCATATCAGAGTCTCTATCATCTATTTCTAAGATACCCCAATACTATACCTAGATCTAAACGCACTCCTTTTAGTTCTAGCCTGAATAGGTTCATCTTCTCAGAAGGTAGGTATAATAAATAATTGCGGACAACTTGTTGTATTTTCTTTACATTTCAAGTGTTTCATATGTCTATTTCTTATCACGGTGGTGGAAACTTTGTGCGAAAATGAAATTTGGAAGAAAAAATTTTTGTTCCGTTCCGTTCCGCAAAGTACCATTAGCCCCCGGGTAATGGTATTTAACGGAACGAAACGGAACAAGATTTTTTTTTTCGATTTTCGTCATTAGTAGCATATCAGAGTCTCTATCATCTATTTCTAAGATCCCCCAATACTATACCTAGATCTAAACGCACTCCTTTTAGTTCTAGCCTGAATAGGTTCATCTTCTCAGAAGGTAGGTATAATAAATAATTGCGGACAACTTGTTGTATTTTCTTTACATTTCAAGTGTTTCATATGTCTATTTCTTATCACGGTGGTGGAAACTTTGTGCGAAAATGAAATTTGGAAGAAAAAATTTTTGTTCCGTTCCGTTCCGCAAAGTACCATTAGCCCCCGGGTAATGGTATTTAACGGAACGAAACGGAACAAGATTGTATTCTCAAATTTATCTTCATGTACATATGTCTTATTTAAGTAAAAAATGGCTGAGAGACAGCAATGACTTTCATTATGCGTTGACAACTTACTAGTTTACTAATTATTTAAGGCCATGTTAAAATATAGCTTTAAATATCTGAACAGACTATTAAAGTAGGGATGATTTATAAAACTTTTAATTTATGATACAAAAATGTGAAATTCATACACAAGGACTAGTTTAGAAGCAAGTCCTTGTCATAGTTAAAAAAAATATATTAATAAAAATTTTCCCCTTATGGATCCCCATGTCTTGTTCCGTTCCGTTCCGTTTCGTTCCGTTCCGTTCCGCAAAGTACCAATAGCCCCTAAGAGATAATGAGGTGCTTACAAAACCTTAACAATTGAACTCAACCGGAAAATCAAGAACAAGGTAAAACAAGAGGCTCCCAAGAGCCTGAATCGCTCACCTGAACTACACAGATACATATATTTGTAGATATAATTGTGCTTAACCATATGCGATTTAAATTTATGAAATATCTTGGTTAGTTTTCAATATATTGGGCTTAACAAGTGCAAATTTGGCAAAAATTAGGAAAAAGAACAATAACTCCCACATCAGCAGTTGGATCTTTTCCAAAAAATCAGGACAGGTAGATCTTAATATGCTGATCACTTTTGATTCTTGCACAATTTTGAGTTATTAGCAAAACAATGAAATTTGCCCCCATGTTCTATTTTTAGCCATGGTGGCCATGTTTTTTTACGAATCAAAAATCTGAACGATAGAGTTGTAGCATATAAGCTATCAAACAGTGTGCCATGTTAAGATGCAGTTGGTCTTACCGTTTCAGACAAGTCAGGGGAAGAGTAATGAACAATGGTAAATATTGACGCTTTAAGGGCCATAACTCCTAAAAGAAATGGTTCTACAGCTTTGACCTAATTACATGAATTGTAGATCTTGATGTGCTCAATCATATGCAATTTGAATTTTTGAAATATCTTGTATAGTTTTCAAGATATGGGGCTAAATAAGTGAAAAATTTTGAAAAAAAATCAAGAAAAAGGGCAATAACTCCTACGTCGGTTGTTGGATCTTCTTGAAAATTTCAGGGCAGGTAGATCTTGAGGTGCTGATCACTTTAACCCTATGCCAGAATTTTGATATCTGTTACCGTTTTTGAGTTATTTGCAAAAAACTGTAATTTGACCCCTATGTTCTATTTTTAGCCATGGCGGCCATGTTTTACAAGGAAAAAAATCCCCACGCTAGTTTTATACTACCTATGCTAATTAAGAACTGTGCCAAATCTAAAAGCCATTGGACTTATGGTGTTAGAGGAGTTAACGTTTGAAAAATGTTAACGACGGACGACGGACGACGACGGACGCCAAGTGATGGCAATAGCTCACATAGACCTTCAGTCCAGATGAGCTAAAAATGGGGATGCAATTGTGCTAAGCTACTACTGGAGCATATGCATACCAAGTTTTATCAACCTAAGACTTATAGTTCTTGAGATATGGAGGTGCTCAGAAAACCTTACAATTGCTATTATATGTATTGAAAATTGTCAAACTCACTTAACTGGAAAGTCAAGGTCAAAAGATGGGGATGCAACCTAGGACTTACAATTCTTGAGATATGAAGGTGCTCACAAAACCTTACCCTTACTATTACATGTATTGAAAATGGTCAAAGTCACTCAACCAGAAAATCAAAGTCAAGGTCAAAAGAATGGGATGCAACTGTGCTAGGCTACTACTGGGGCATATGCATACCAAATTTTATCAACCTAGGACTTATAGTTCTTGAGATATAGAGGTGCTCACAAAACCTTACCCTTGCTAATATATGTATTGAAAATTGTCAAAGTCACTCTACCAGAAAATCAAGGTCAAGGTCAAAAGATGGGGATGCAACTGTGCTAGGCTACTACTGGGGTATATGCATATCAAATTTCATCAACCTAGGACTTGTTCTTGAGATATGGAGGTGCTCGCAAAACCTTACCCTTGCTAAATTGTCAGAATCACTCAACTGGAAAATCAAGGTAAAAAGATGGGGATACAACTGTGCTAAGGTGCTACTAGGGCATGTGCATACCAAGTTTAATAAGCCTCAGACCTATAGTTCTTGAGATATGGAGGTGCTCATAAAACCTTACCCAAAAAGTTAACGCCGCTGCCGCAGCAGGTAAAGTAACACCTATGTCCCACTCTGCCTTGCAGGCGAGACAAAAACCACATATGACCTTGACCTTTGACCTTATGACCCAAAAGTCAATAAATGTCATCATTACCTTTAACATGCAAGTTAAAATAATTTTTTTTATAAGTTGCTCAGAAGTTTTGCTCGGAAACCACTTTTCAACTTAAATTTTTTCCTGAGGTTTAAAGAACATATGAGCTTGACCTTCAACATTATGGCCCAAAGAGCCTTCCTTGCTACATGCAGACACATATTTTAGTCAATTTTTTTTAATTACCTTGACCTTTAAATATTGAAACGAAAACTGGTATATGACTTGCTTATTCCATATTTATTAATGATCAAAGTTTCATGATATTCTATTGAAGTAAAGTATTAATCCAGCAACCTAGACAGAACAAGGACAGAATTCCATTACATGTCCATATATTATAATTATGCTAGTGGATTGACTATTTAATATGGGTTCAAAACTCTGAAAAATAAAATAAAGACTTGACTTCTTGACTTTAAAAGCATGCAAAAACTAGTTTTAAATGTACTTTATCTTGTCTTATATTTAAAAAATCCATAACAATTAGGAATTTTCTTAACTTAAAAGTCATCACAACTTTTTTATCTGGAAAGCTTGGAATGTCAAAATAATAATGCAAAACTACTGACTAATAACTAGAATAGCGATATTCTTCATATCTCCTCAGTTGTTTTAGTTGTCTGATACTTCCAACATACCACAAGTGTCTTGGTCCTCTACTGGGATATCCCATTACCAGGGTATAAATATCACCCAATCCTAGGTCATCAAACAAGTATTCCTCAAGGATGAAAGGTACCTCTCCTATTTCTTTAACTACAACATCTGATGCCCATTTTGGAATATCAGTTGTTGACAGGTTAGCAAACCCTTTCCATGGATTCGGTATAGGTTTCCCTCCAAAGAGATGTTCAAATGGATCAAGATTTAAAGGCAGATCAACAGAGCCTGGCTGGAGGTGGATATCTTCTCCATTGAACCCACAGTGCTCACACACCCCATTGGAGTAGGTGTATGTACACTTGTTACAATAAGAGCAGTGGTTAGTTTTCCAATCAGTGCATTGTTTACATCCCTTGCAGTGGGAGACATTCATTTCAGAAGTTGTAGCATTATGGCAGAATGAAAAGTACACTTTATCCCTATAAGAGTTTTTATCTTTCTCAGCTTTCAGATATTCTGCAACAGTGATGTCTTTAAAAGAATACCTCTCAGGATATTTAAGTGCCAGATCCTTCATTTCCATTCCATAATTGTAGGCATCAAATTTCATCTTGAGAATGGTGTCTAGTTTTGCTGCGTCTTCACATTTATAGTTGACATAATCTTTGAAGCATTCTTCTAACTCCAATTCATTTAAGAAATTACAAGTTTTTTCTTGAAGCTGCTTTTCAGTAACCTTGATGTTCTTTTCAAGGTCATCACTAATGACTTGATCTATGATATCATGAGCTCTCAATACATTAAGAATCTCAGACCGTCTATCTAAGTTTAATGTTGCTGATGGCTCTGGCTTGGCATCCTCTAATTGGGAGGAATGGTATACATTTTTTGTTTCTGCCATTTCCTCCAACTCCTTCTGCATAAATGACCTATCAGCCTTATGGTTGACCTTGATCTTTGGTTTACACAGTAGAATCTGAGCTGTCAAGTCAGATAACTCTTTCACTGTACCTCCTAACACTAGCATGTAGTCTGAGGAGAAATCTGTAAAGCATCCTCCATCAAAAGGCAAAAATGGTTGTCTCCCTTTCCACTTGGTCTGGTCAAATCCATTAACATTGACAAATCTTTGAAAAAACTCCACTGCAGGGTGAAACCTTAGGATTACAATTGCTGTGTTGTCATCCTGTCTGAAGAAGTACAGGGTATCTTTCAACAATTGGCTTATCTTGATATCCATTCTCATTTGACGGCAGCATTCAAATTTCTCAAGTTCTTTGTGGATCTCTTTGCCTATTCTTTTATTTAGGATCCTCGAGTTGATGGTTTGTCTATCAGCTTCAGAATAAGACGGAGAATAATCGTACATCAGAATAGATAAAATTTTAGTCCCTGGATCTACCCTTGCCTGAATCTGACCACACCATTCAGAAACTACATTTTCCTTCCCGTCAGACAATAGAAATATCAAATACTGAGGCAATGATATGTCTAAGAGTACATCCGTGTCTGTGTCCTCATAAGTTATGAAGAAATCATCACTTTTGTCTAATTTACATAGGTTATACAAACATGTATGTAATTTGGAATTAGGCTGAAAATCTATAATGCAGGGACCTTCTTCTTCAGAACTAGAATTGGTACTTTCATCTTCACTTGAAGTAACTATATTACAAACTCTCCTGGTACTCTCATCAGAACTAGAGCTTCTAGTTCTATATTTCTTTTGCAGTGTTCTGGTACCCTCCTCTGAACTGGCACTGTCATCTTCACTATTATTGTGACTTTCTTCACAATTGGTATTCATGTTCTCATCACTTTGGCCATCTGCAAATGAATCTGTGTTATTACTTTGAAGGTCTGCATCTTGACCTGACCCTGCATCCAAGCTTGAATCAGTGATATCTTCATTATAATCATGATTAAAGTCACCTTCTGTATCACTACTCTGGTTGTCCTCCATAAAATCTGTTTCTTCATCTTGAATACCATCTTCTTGACAGTAATCTTTCTCCAATTCTTTACAGTTGTTGGTTTTGTCATCAGTCAGGTCTCTATTCCTTGAAATCACTTCTACCATTTCCTTGTCACCAGGTCCAAGGCATAAATCTAGACTCTCTTTAAGGATTTGACCAAGGTCCTTTAAATCTGTAGCATCTGAATCTTCAGGCTCTTTACTCTTTGTACCTTTTGCATTGATTGAATTTGACACTTCCTCTGGCCTTTGGTTCTCATTACCAGAACTCTGTTCTTCCTTTGCATTGACAGTCTTGGCAAATTCAATTGAAGACTGTAATGGAAATTCAGTACTGCTAGGATCAATTTTTCCCTCTTTGCATTTTTGTAGTAAACAAATGATGTCTTTAACAGTCCTTTTGTATCCATTTTCCACTTGAGGTGCCCGGGGTATGGAACATGCAAATGCCAATGAACCGTTGCCATAATCATGCCTGAAAGCCTTGACAAATTTCATACAAAATTGTTCAAGTTTTAACATTTTAATCCTGTCTAGCTGGTTTTTGCCTGGATTTCCCATTACAGCTGCAAAGATATTCAGATCAAGTCTTTTAAATTGTTCATCTCCCTCTAGTATCCATTCTGGGCAAGGTCTGCTTCTTGGGTCCTCTCTCAGGAATTTGTTGTAGGATATTTTAAAGTTACCATGATTTTCTGTTTTAGAAGCTAGTTTTTGATCGAGTTGGGTGCCATCTTTCTCATTACCTTTTTCTGAAAAATAAAGTACAGCATATTCTAATGCAAACTTAAAAACAGATAATGATTTTTTGCTTGGGGTATAATGAAATAATAATATGGTGGGTTAAACCACTAAAATGTAAACATGTATTTAAATAGCAATACATTTGTGTAAAAATAGGGCATGCAATGGGACATTAAATGATACCCCACCACGATATTCATCAATAGTTACATATATTTGTATACTATACTGTACATACTATACATGTATATAGAGACAGAAAAGAAATGAGTTATCTTTCTTAGACCAGAAAATTTCATCATTTTTAAATTTGGAAAATTTACAAAGTGGCAAATCTTCAATAATGTTATTAGCATCATCTTGAAAATTAAAGTCGACACTCAATAGCTGTGAAAAAAAACCATTCAAATCCTTTGACACGTTTTCAAGTTATCATTCGAAAACCTTTCAGGGGACGGACGGACAGACACCAACAACTGAGGGTATAACATAATACCTCACCACTTCGTGTGGCTGTGTATAAAAGTGGTTAAAATAACTGAACATAAAATATACGAATTATTTGGTACATAAGGGGCTAAAAAATTGTTAATACACTAGACTGAGGATATTCACAGAAATTTTAATAGACCTTATTAATTAACTTGTTGTGTTATTACTAGCTATGATTCATAAAAAGGCATTCAAAATTGCTTAATTAATATTTAAACTGTTTTTACAGACAAATATTTATGACATTTTCTATTATTTTTTTTTACAAATCACACAGACTATAAAACCTTACCAGTATTCTCTTTTGGTGTCTTGTCACCACTTTCACTCAGTGAAGCATCATCTGTCACCTTTGCACTTTTAATTTTTGCATCAACTTTCATATCTCCTTGGTTGTCCATGATTTAAAGTTTGGTACATGTACTTAAATCCTGTGAAAAGAAAGGGGACTTCAGTGAAAAAGAGCATAACGTGAGGCCCCATGGGCTGATAAACTTTTGACCTTAAACTTTGAGTCTTTGACCTTTTGATAAAAGATTCCTTAGGGCTCTGCTTACATAAAAATGTGAGTTTTATCAAGGCATTTATAAGCTTTGAAATCTAATTTCACTCTAAAAGTTTTCCCTCATAATTTGTGATCCTGACCTTTGACCTTTTGATCCCCAAAGTCAATAGGTTTCTGCCTTACCTCATAAGTTTTAAGGTGTGTAAGTTTCAGGAAATTTTATCAGATGTTCAAAAGCTACCATTTGATTTTTATGGGGAGGCTATGGATATTTTATTCATCCTGCCTTTTTATTTTCTGAAAAAGATGAGCCTGGATTTTTTTTTGTGTGTGCTTGCATGCACCATTTTTTTTATTTTTATAACACTTATAAAATTTTCATTCAAAACTACCATCCTGTCTTTTTTTTAATTCAAAGCACTGTCCTGCCTTTTTATTTCTGGATTTTTGCCATCCTGCCTCTTTATTTCAAATTTCACCATAGCTCCCCCACCCATAAAAATTTAGTGGTCGGTCCCTAACCAATAAAACACAGACAGCTACAATGTAGATTCTATTGTCTCCCACATTGGCAAAATAAAATGGCAGGGGACAAAAAAAAAATGCTAAATGTGTTCATTCATTTTGTCAAAAAAAATACCATTTTCAGAGAAATTTATGTGCATTTAAGTGGGATAGTGTACATAAATGTTTTGTAATCAGCCCCACAAATTGTATATGTTGCTTTTTTTAAATGAAAATCACTACATGTATTTAACAATGAGCAATTAGATAAAATGTAGTCAGGTCTGTCGGAACCAAAATGAAAATTGAATGAAACATATTTTTTTTTGCTGTCAGAATTTATTCATAATCTCTGAAGTAATTTAGTTACACGTTGGCATGCAAACATATACTAAACAACATAAGAAACGCACCACTTCCATTCATTTAAGTTTAGTAGCAAATATCCCTTAAAGAAGTTGTCGGAATGATTTGAGATTTCAGCACAAAATGTGGGGGGTCCTTAACATGATTCTCTGCAAATTTCAAAGTATTCTGATTTTTCGTTTTAAAATTTCAAAAAAATGAGCTTTTTTACCCAAAAATGAAAAATTCACAAATTTTTAGAAAATTTGTTGCTTATCCAAAAGTGTAACCAGTAAAATGGGGGAAAAAGCTTAAATTGCCCACAAACTGTCCAAACTTTCCAGAAACATGCATTTTTGAATTGATCAATCTTTCGACTTCTTTGTTAAAAGACCATGCTGTTAATGCACTGGTGCTAATTTCAGAAGGCTTGGTTTTTATTGAATATTGTTTGATTTATCATTTAGCATAAAAGAATAAAAAAATTCTAAATTTTAAAAGAATCCTGGAAGGAAAGAAGTGGTGCGGTATTTGTGTTGCGGAGTATATATATCGAGAGGTATTGATATGGTAAAAGCAGAGTGAAATTGATTGTTCAGTACTTCTGCTTTTTCAGTTGGTTTAGTTTTTATTATACCATAAACTTTGAGAGGAGTGACACCAATGTTTTCACTTTTCTGGGATTTCACAAATGACGAGAACCTTTCACCTTTGCTGCAATCATCGTTTATAATTTTATATGCAAGTTGGGCACAATATAACTATCTTGTCTAAATTTCCATGAACCTATATTGAGTCGCAGGGATGTCCAAAAAGTTTTATTTAATCCCTGTGAGTCGTTAACTAATTTTAACTAGCTTTTTGCACATATAATTTTACCTTATACTACTAGCCCTGGGATTAGGAAAATTGTTTTAAAATTTTGTGTTGCAACTTTTTTCTATTGGCTAAGTGAAAAATCTTAGACCTTTCATGATTATTACTAACATTTTTCTTACCAAATAATTGAGGACCGTGTAAAATCTAATCACTGACAGAAAATCCTTTCAATTTCCCGCCAAAATGTCAAGAACAATATTACTAATAACCAGATTACTACATAAACAGCATAGGAAGATAATGTACCTGTCATACTACAGATTTGCATGACAATGTTGAAGCATGATATGAAATAGAGGACATCAAAACTGACTATGATATCGGATGTCTGGATATCTACTGGACCTGAGAAAATTGAATTTGAATCGAAAATGGCACATATCCACCCAAAAAGTTACCAAAATACCCCCCCCCCCCCCTTTTTCGGGGGCTGTTCTCCAGTCGTGTATTGAATGATAGGTCAGAACTTTATGATGGGTGCAAATTCGCTGCTGACTTCTTTGACAAAGTATGATGACTTTGGTGGCATTCATGTTTTTAGAAGTTTTGCTGTACCTTCTGTTGTTATGGTTATATTTTCCATTTCATGCTGGTGGGTTTCTGTTTTCAGTTTGTTGAGTTCACAGATGTTAGATATAGCTTGAGAGGTATTGGTGTGTTAAAAGCAGAGTGAAATTAATTGTTCAGTGCTTCTGCTTTTTCAATTGGTTTTGTTTCTGTTATGTGAGTGGAGCGACACCAATGTTTTCACTTTTCTGGGATTTCACAAATGACCAGAACCTTTTTTCTTGGTTTGCTTTCACCTTTGCTGCAATCATCATTGATAATTTTATCTATACTCTTTAAAAAAATTACGCTTAGATAGAAAATTCCTCGTACGCTTAATGCAAATCCAAACAATTTCAAAACAATATTGCCGAGCTGTTCTGCAACCGATTTTCATGAAATAAAATCCAGTAAAAAGAAAACGAAATAAAGATCGTTTGATTAATCAAGATCAAAATCCTAACTTCAATGGTTTTTAACTTGAGACATTGTGAGTTGAACATGACCAATGTTTTTCACGGAACATTTTGCATTGATTTAAACGGGAAATTGATGCGTAAAATGTATACTTGAGTTCTACTTCCAAAATCTTAAAAAGCAGCGAAGTTAGGATTTTGCTAAAAATTAAACAAATAAGATTCATTAATTTTTCTTTTTATTGGTTTTTATTTCATGAAATTCAGCCAGTGGACGGCTTGGTTATATTGTTTTGAAATGATGTGGGTTTGAA
This sequence comes from Arcuatula senhousia, assembly GCA_963971305.1. NCBI lineage: Eukaryota > Metazoa > Mollusca > Bivalvia > Mytilida > Mytilidae > Arcuatula > Arcuatula senhousia. The sequence continues at coordinate 58,454,319 of OZ020304.1, forward strand.
GTAAACAAATAGGAAATTTTCTACCTATATATGCGTAACTTTTTTTGAAGAGTATACATGATTCCAATATGTGTTGTACAAGATGTTCATCATAAACCATTAACATGAGCTAATGTGAGATTTCACCAATTTCCATTCTTATATATTGGTTTATGCTAGTATGGTAACTTACATTTCTAAGACGACCAATAGACCTGTATATTCTTGATCATTGGAAGTTGGGACTTTATTCGATGTTGACATATCTGTACGTGTATTATATCGAATAACCCGTTCTCTTACTTTTTCTGAACTTCTCGAGACATTTTTTAAATTGTCTATTTCTGTAATTCCTCATTAAATTAGAATGACAATGAGCTATAGCTACTTTGCATTTACACTCAACTCCTTTGAAAATAATTTCTGTGGGTGCATGTAAATGGTGATCTTTAATGAGCTAAACGCTTTTAACTCTTTAACTTTCATATGTCAAAATTGTGGTTAACATAAAAAATACACGAACCCATAGCTTTCTATGGTTTATTGGCATTGCTAGAATATATCAAATTTCCTTCACTTACAATTACTGGCATCGGAGAAGAACACCTGTTGCCCTTTTGAAATTTACTCTATCAGTAAGAAAAATGGAATGAAGAAGTACACTAAGGCTCATGGTTTTACCAACCTCTAGCCTAATATTTCATGCTGAAGTTGATTAAATGTCGAAAGAGAAAAGTGTATGTTAGCCTTGTTTTCATAAACCAAAAATTTTCTAGACGCAAGGAAATGCTACCAAATTAAGAACATATTGTTCTAGTTACAATATTGCTCTTACAATAAAACCCAAGTTACCATGCAAAAATAACAATCAGCAATTCATCTTTTGAAATTATTCAGAAGCATGTTTAGAATGCTCAAGCAAGTTTTTGAATTCAAACCTTTGAATGCAGATACTAGTTGTGTTCACTGATTTGGCTCTTTATTCTCTCTGTTTGGTACTTGTATTGAATCCCTTCTTTAATACTATTTGTCGTTTGGACAATTTCAATGAGTTCAATGAGCTGAAGGTTTAAGCAGGCAACAGCTTTTCTCAAACTGCAATAGTTTTCATTCTTTAGGCCAAAAACACAAAATATCACTATTTTTCACTTTTACAGGGCCATAACCCCTATAAGGAGTCATCTAGCAACTTTGACCCCCCAGGATGAATTTTGTAGAGTTCAATGAGCTGAAGGTTTAAGCAGGCAACACTTTTTCTCAAACTGTAATAGTTTTCATTCTTTAGGCCAAAAACACGAAAATCACTATTTTTCACCTTTAAAGGGCCATAACCCCTATAAGGAGTCACCACAGAACATTGACCCAATGGAGATTTTTGTAGAGCTCAATGAGCAGATGGTTTAAGTAAGCAACAGCTTTTTTCTTAATGCAATAGATTTCATTCTATAGACCAAAAACATGAAAAAGACTATTTTTCACCTTTAAAGGGCCATAATACCTATAAGGGGTCATCTGACAACTTCGACTCAATGGAGACTTTTGTAGAGCCTAAGATCCTTTAGATTTTTTCACTCTGTTCTTGTTTTCAAGTAATTAAGCATTTGAATGTGATTTTAACCCCATGTTACAGCGGCCATGTTTGTTGACAAATCATAAAGCCAAACACAATTTTTAAACACCATGCCCTGATAAATACTTTGACAAAGTTTTGAAAAATTCCCTTCAGTAGTTTCAGAGAAGAAGATTTTCAAAAAAGTAATGGACAGACGAGAGAATGTCGATGACTATAGCGCACTTGACCCTTTGGGTCAGTGAGCTAAAGAGTAACGGACAGACCATGGACGCATGGCGATGACAATAGCTCACTTGACCCTTTGGATCAGGTGAGCTTAAAAGGGCAACAGATGTCAAAATTTTTGTTTAGAGCAAAATTGATCCACACCTATAGATCTAACAGTCATAAAATTTTGAAGAAGATCCAACAACCAATGTAAGAGTTATTGCCCTTTTCCTAGATTTTTTTTTTACATTTTGCACTTATTTAGACGCAGATCTTAAAAACCATACAAGATATTTGAAAAATTTTAATTACATAAAAATCTAACAATGATATGGTGAGGATCTTTACTTTTTTAATAGGAGTTGTTTCCCTTAGAATGTAAAAGTTGACCATTTCACAGACCAGCAGACCTTTGTTTTTCCAGCTTACAAGTATCATCGAAGACAAAGTAAGCGATTCAGGCTTATGGAAGCCTCTCGCTCCATTAGCATGTAACAAAAACAATTCATGGTAAGTAGATATCTTTATTTTTTTCAAACATGAGTAAAATGATAGACATAAAAATGAGTATATAAAACATTTGATATCTGACACAAAAAGGGGGGATGGATAGATAATAAAATGCTTAGTCTCCAGATCTAAATACATTAAAAGAGGTGACTTCGTCTCAATTCATACTCGCATTAACATACTAAGTACAACAATACCAAATTATTATTTCACATATAAAATTTCTTAATTAAAACATGGAATGAACATTATGATACTATAAATAATTTGCCATTCAATAAAACAAAACAATTCATGCAATAAATAGAGTAGAGACCAAGAAAAAAAACCTTTAATTTATACCTCAAGAGTAAAATTATAGTCTAAATAAATGGTTTTTGGATTTGCAAAAAAAATGTTGTTAAAATTTACAATTTAAACATACATTACCATTGATTACTTCTTAAAAAATCCATTCTTTTGACAATTTTGTTTAGCTACTTCATTCATATAAAACATCTTCAAAACCATAATTTCTTGATCAGGTAGATACAAATACTTAATTAAGACATGAATGCTTTAGAAATATTTGATTGGCTTTTCATTATCAATAATTTAAAAACATTTCTTTTACACAAAATATTTCATTAATTATCACCTAGCACATTGCAGTCTCAAATATCATACTCTATGTACCATGAAATAATATTGATGTCATGATTCTGGAATGATTTTGCCAAAATGTGAATGAAATAGAAATAAGACACAATATGAAATTGGATGATAAATTTAAGTGTAAAAATATTTACAAAAGGGTGGCTACCTTAAGCTGCAAAGTTTAGCTCCTTAGGAATATTTTGGGAATAATTATTCCCAATTAAATGTAGCAATAAAAAACAAAGTTATGTCTTACAGCAATAATAAGTTACAACTATCAAACTATCACATTAAAGATTTTGCTGTATTCAATATATTTAGAAAAAAAGACCTAAAGTTAAAAACAATTTCTATAAAAAGATTATGTTGCCATAGTAATTACATAGAAAACAAATTATATTTATAATGTTTGATGCAATTTATTTTACATCATTATTCATCTTAGACCACAAGACAAATTTTATTATCCATTTGCAACCATATTTCCTTATTATTCTATTCTTTTCAAAAGAAAATGAATGCTATTAAATTTTGTAATATATTGATTATCTCCCTTGAATGGAAACAACAAATAGACAAAAATAAATTAAATAACATGAATAAATGCTCAGAAACACAATCAACAAAGACATACAGGCAAACATATTATTGCTTGATGTATTACATTTATATAACTGTATTGTGTCGAGTTTCCCTGTGATCTTACAATATGAGATATTTCCGATGCGACACTTAATGCGATCCTATATTTGTTTCACTTCCTGAATCACATCATACCAACTAACATTGTCTTGTGCTATTTTGGCATTAAGAAACAAACAAACAATAAGCTAAATTTAAAAAGAACGTAATTTTGGATCAAAAATAGAATATTCTTACATAAATGTCTCTTTTCCATGGCTTCAAGTTACATATATAGAAGCCTAACATCAAGGACAGACAGAGAAAACGTAATTGTCAAATGCTAGAAATAAACAAGATAATTATGTAAGATCTGTTTGTTTGTTTATATAAAATTCCTTAGTATCTTTGTTATTGACTTTTATAATTGTAAATTGAAACTTCTAACTTGTACTGTGAAAGCATAATTTTTCTTTGAATACCAAATTTGTGGGTGTTCGTAAGACAAACCACAAAATTTAATTCCTAAAAATAAAGAAATTTTGGATTGATTTCAGGGATGTTTTTTTTTTAACAACAACAATCTTATGAATCCATCAAGATGGATTTTGCTCCCAATCAACAAAAATCAATGCCCATGAAGTAATTTAAGTTCTTTCACTGAGTAACACAGTAACAGTACTGGTATAAACATTTGAAAAATCATAATTCTAAACAAAGTTATTAATAATACAAGGGAAAAAAAACATAAATAAAATATCCATGACAACATCATAAAAAACTTTGTTCCCTGCCTATGCTTTTAATTGTAACTTTTTTCATCTAAAGGAAGGAAAAATTGCTTCCTCACTAATAAACATGTATTGATTTAAAGAGCAAGTCAATTATCCCCACTTCCTGGACTTGCCAGCTTTATTTCCAAAAATACTCCGTCACCAGTGAAAACATCAACTGTAAATTAGCCTGTCCACTATAATAAAAAGCCCTGGATTACGCTGATTAGTGTTTTCCATTCCATTTCGTTACTCCGGGCATGTTCCCATTAATTTCAAAGAACTACATTTCATTAGTGGATATAGGTCTAACATTGGTTGATGAACAACTCTTAAGTGCATTGAGAACACAATAGTAAAATCTAGAATTCGGAACATAATAATGAAAAAAAAAACACATATCTTAGAAAATATTTTGATGAAATTGGAAAGTTTTGTATGAACAACAATCTTAGATATTGGTTCTGAAAATAATTTGCCAAATTGTCATTTTGATTTTCATCTGATAAAAAAATCAATTTGGTAACACTTTTTTTATGTAACTAGTAGTTAACAACCATTTTTTTCTAGACAAATCTCAATTCTCTTGTAATTTGAACACAGACAGACAGACAAATGAATGGAATGACAATCAATGTGCTCACCATTACAGATATTGAGACAAATAAAATGGTGATAAATGCCATATTGATAAACCATAAAATTTACATGAGCACCATAAAGAGACACTAGTTTTTGGACATAATCATGAAAAAAATATGTAAATGTCATGAACACATGTCTACAGAAAATGAGGAGGAAACTCCCTATTTGATGTCATTGTAGCAAAAGTGATACATCTATAAAAAGTTTCATAAAAGTCGTAAATGTAAAAAGAACTTTTGTAATTTCTGCCTGCAACAGCACAATTGAAAAACTTTTCAAAATTTCTTTTTAAATATAAAAATCAAAATTTTTGATACTTAGCTTGCATAAAAGCCTCTAGTTTAGTAAAATATCATTGACTTTATACCTTATAAAGAAACGCAACCTGATTCAAATGAAGTAAAACTACAATTCACAGGAAAGGCTAACAACAATAACCTTAACTGAATTCCACAAAAATGATGTAAAACTGCAATAACCTACATATTACATGTATATTGCTAATGCAAAATCAAATTTCTCTCACATCGTTGGAGTTAATACCAGAATCAAAATGTTTATGTAAAAAGTTAACATGAAAATTTCTATGTTTAGATCTTATTTTCTTTTTTGGGGGAAAATCATTACAATATATCAGATTAAATAGAACATCTAAATAATCTCTTGTTTCATAAATATTCAATTTCTTGCACATCATTTGAAATTTAAAACATCAAAGTAAAAAAGATGATCAATAACATTGTAATATGAAAACTGACTGTGCATCTGATATACCATGGTCAACACAGACAAAGAGAAGATAACTCTTGATATGTTTTAAGGACTTTATACAGTATTAAATAATGGGGTAAAATCAATGTTTCTTTGATCTTAGCCAATTGTAATAAACACTCTTAAGTCTTCGTTTGGCAGAAAACAGGGGTCGCACAGTAACCATGGTGACAGATGATGTCAATGATCTCGGTTATCTTCTACTAAATTGTCCCGTGATGATGATCGGCCAATTTCTTGCACTATTTCAGCGTGTTCGTCTAACATCTTTTCAAGCCTTCTCTTTCTCTGTTCTGCGTCCTCCTGAAAAATATAATAAAATATATTAAAATCATGACTTTATTGTCAAATACATCAAACTTACATTTAAATGATTCATGATATAAGAAAGAAAAGTCAAAACATAAAAAATAAAAGACAATAGCATCGACAAAAAATAAATCTAGGGGTCTACTGTCTTCGTTCTATAAACACCAGAGTGTGATTTATATTGATGGTATCATATAAACTGCAGATTCTGACTGAAAAAGAAACCTAATGCATTAATAACATATTCAATTTAAAATAGAAATAATACAAAGAACATATACTTTTGTAACAAATGAACAAATATTTTAATTCATAACATTTCAAACCAATAATAAGTTGACCTCTTGGAGAATTTTGCTATGAATTTTAAAGACATTGGTGTTATTCAAATACTCTAGAGGGTTTATCATATACAGGTTTCCCCACCAACTATAAAATGTCTATTTTGGGATAAAAACCAATTCTTCAGTAAGAATCCTTCTAAAATCCCTACTTAAGAAGAATGTGACAAACATATTAACTCCACTCCTCAGAGGATTGTCAAAAGATGTCAGTGGCATCAAAATAATCAGTATCTCACTAACGATTTCTGCAATTAACTTTTAAAATTCTCATCGGAATTTCATAAATTGTGATAATTCAAATGATCAAAATGGGAATTTGACAAGTCCTTAGTTAATTACTGATAGTAAATTTTCATCCTGACAGTGGTAAAAACAAAATTATAGGACAGTGATCCTTAATATCTAATTGATGCTTAGTAATTAATGTAGCACATCTTCTTGTGATTCTTCCAGTAAGGTTGCAAAAGAGAAAACAAGCAAGCCCCTTAAACAATTCATATGATTTTCTAGCATATTGTATTTTTAGATAATAAAGTCTCAACATTTTCATGAGGATAAAAATTATTAATTTATCAGTGTTTAATAAATTTTCAAGGTTAACATAAGAATATTGTAAGTGATTTTATCAATTCAATGTTTGCATGACTCAACACATTACGTCTTAGTAAAAAAAAGAAAATTGAATTGATTTTTTTTTTAATCAGGAAAAAGTTTTATGTCCAGTTAACTTACAAATTGTCTGGTGAAAACAAAAGTTGGTAAAAAATTATTTACTTATTGCATGAGCTTCTAAAATTCTCACTGTTTTCTCTTCCAAAGTTTAACAAAGCATTTCACTACAGTAAAGCATGTTCTAATGTCTATAATGCTTATATTACGAAAACATGATGGTATAACATATCACAGTGTTAAAAATATGGTTTATGAAGCTTAACAAAGGAGCTTTGGCTGACAAATCATTATAGTTCAATTCTCCAAGAAAATATCATTGTTAATAGAATTGAAGAGTTTGTAGCTAGGTAAAGGAAGTCATTGTCATTATTTTATAAATCACAGGCCTGCCCTTTGACAACTGAGAGCTATTTTCAGTTTAATGCCTTATAGCATGGAAGGAAATTATTTTGGTCCCAATAAAGCAATAGCTGAAGTTTAAGCATTAGATAACCTTTAAATTTATACATTCTTGAGACATGTAATATACTATGATATAGAGGGACAATTTAACAACCTAAGTTATAAATCATTACTTGTGCTAATCCCATATGCTTGTATTGACATTATTAACATATTTTCACACATATTATTATACTATTAAATAACTTCATTTCACGAAAACTGAACATATCCCCTCAGGATTACAATTCAAAATGTTTCCTCCTATTGCAGGCCACAATTATATAATATACTATAATATACCCGCAGGATTACAATTCAAAATGTTTCCTTCTATTGCAGGCCACAATTATATAATACACTATAATTTAATTTCCTTTCTAGTAACATGAATTTAACATTTCCGTGCCCAGTCAGGACCATTGTTATTTTCATTTAGCATGAAACTAATTTGGTACTCTGTTTTTGGGGGCTTCTTTCTTGATTGTTTTGAGATTTGTTTTTTATTGTCCCTGAGCTACCAATTTGTAAATGATGTCAGGTTTGTGCCTTACTGAACAAAAATAAGTTTGTTTAACTAGAATACTGACAAAGTCAGAAAGGGCCCCGCGGCAAAATATCTAAGTGTTTTCAAAATCATACGAACTTTAATTATAACCACTAAGGCATGTTCCATGGAATGCATATGAAACTACAGATCTGTATTGTTAATAGCCTTTGAGTTTTATTGTTCACAAAGTTCAATTCTCAAAATCTGTGATTTTCGATAAAAAATGAAGTTTTTTCCAAAAATATTAATCAGATTTGCACGAACTTTTAATATGCAAATCAGGACATGCTACTTAGCAGCTGAACAAAGTTTCAGAACTGTTTTGTTAACAGTTTTTGAGTTTTAGTGTTCACAAAGTCCAATTCTCAAAATCTGTTATTTTCGATAAAAAATGAAGCTTTTCCAAAAATATTAATCAGATTTGCACGAAATTTTAATATGCACATCAGGACATGCTATTTAGCAGCTGAACAAAGTTTCAGAACTGTATTGTTAACAGTTTTTGAGTTTTAGTGTTCACAAAGTCCAATTCTCAAAATCTGTGATTTTCGATAAAAGATGAAGATTTTTTACAAAAATTTTCATCAGATTTGCACAAAATTTTAATATGCACATCATGACATGCTACTTAGCAGCTGTTAAAAGTTTCAGAACTATGGTGTTAATAGTTTTTGAGTTTTAGTGTTCACAAGAATTGTTGACGGACGGACAGACGGACGGACGGACAGACGGACGGACAAAGTGAAAACTATAGGGCGTCCGCATCTTTGATGCGGGGCCCTAATTATACAGTTTTGTACTTCATGGAGATCAGTTTAGAGGTAGCATATTTGTATTACTGCATAGATATACTTATTTTTGCAGGTACTTGTTTTCACAATTTTACTATTTCACCAAAGTTCACAGGTACTTATTTTCGTGTATTCTGTTCAATATTTTGTTCATTTCATTTATATTTTTTCTTTTCACGGGTATTTAATATCACATAAATTGCCTGACTGCAAAATCCGTGAAAATAAATACGTTTACAGTAATTTATTTCAATAATATTCATAATCATGTATCTATATGAGGTTAACAATTATAGCTTGTGTCAGGTTGTCACATGTAAGTAATAAAAACTTTAAAATGACTTAGCCAGGCAAACCAAAATAGATAATACTAAACTTTTATACATGGATGTTAGACATGCATGAAATATTGCTGAGTAAACACATCTTTAATACAAGGTTAACATATTAAGGTTTGTAATACAAAAAAGACATAAAATAAAATTACATAATTATACAACTAATTATCATGATTATAGAACAATCAACTAAAAGTCATAAAGTGGAATGATAAAAGTGACAGTAACATACAAATATAGTCAGAAACACTGGTGCACCCCTATTTCCTGCTTATTTCAAGGTCTTGGGGGGGGGTGGCTTTTTTCTTTATCTGGTTACAAGTAACACAGAGTGTGGAAAAAAGATTTATTTTTTAAAGGCGTCATGACAAAATATATTTTTTTCATTATTCAGATACATTTTATATGGCAGAAATCCTTCTTTAGAATATTTTAGAATATTTTTTTTCTTTACCTCAGAATATTTTTGTCAGCGCCAGAATTTTTTTAAGGAAAAAAACCAAGCCCCCCTTTCAAGTTAAATGGTCGGTCCTTAGTCTAAAATCAACTGATGTCCTCCTTTGGCAGGTATCTGATCAAAATCCAATGTAGTTCTTTAGCTCATGTTTTAAAGTCTGTCTACATGTAGTAGTTGATGAGTAAGTTATTTGTACCTAAATGTGGCATAAGAATCAAAACAAAAAATAGACACACAGACTAAAAATAATATAGAAGGAAACAACAATAAGACAAACAGACAAATATCATGCAAAACAAAACATTAAGACGTCCATGCAAGTAGTTGCAAAGATTTTGAAAATTGTTGCTAATTTTGCCAATCCTCCAATCATGGTAATTCTCCACGATCTTAAATTCACAGATTTAAATACCTTAAAATAAGATTATTTGTTTGGTTCTAAATGACAGTTGTGTGAAAAACAAGTTGTTTTCCCAACCTAAAATGTATCCAGATATTAAGACAATATTATCAGGACCAGATATATATAAACTATGACAAGCCTTCCTTAAAATGGTCTTATTTTACTTCAAAAGCAAAAAATAGTGTTATTCAGATTCTATATGTGAACTAAATAAAATGAAAAGGTGATTTCTACCATGGACAGGATGATAAACAAAACAAAAAAACTCCAAAGTGGTGTAGAGCAAACCCCATCTTGACTATAAGTAAAACAAAAAATATACGACTGGGAAAGACAATTAGTTCAACTCATCATGCTAAAGCAGTGTACCAAGTTTGAAATGAATTCCATCAGTAGAAGCCATAGAAATCTGTTACCAAAATTATAAACAGACAGACAGACTGACTGACATGGTGGTTTCAATGTGCCCTCCCTCTCAAAAGAGGGGGTGTAATATAACTGAACAAAATTTGTGTGCATGAAGTTACAAATGGTAAAATGCAAAAAAATACTTAATACATGTATATATTTTTGTTTAATTCAGGATTTTTAAGGCCTAATTTAATTGGCAATAAAGGGGCCTATTCAGAGCTTTTATGATTTCCTATCTATTTAACAACAAAACTCCCATAACATTTTCAGGATAAGAATTATAAGAATAAAGCAACAATGGAACATGCAAACATTAACCTATAACCATGCAACAAAACAAACTAAAGTAATCATGCTAAATGACAACTTAAAATAAAGTTCACTGCCTTGAAGGTCATAACAGATTAAAAATAACAAAAGTAGGTTCACAGTTTTTGTAAAATTGTAATGTTTATTAGGTTCTAATGTCAAAGTATGAGAAAAACAAGCTGTTTTCCAACCAAAACATTTACCAGATTAATAAGACATGAATATCAACTCACAAGATATTGAATCATTACTTTAATATTTTGTAGGAAAAGTTGCAATTTTGTGTTCTTTCATAAGTAAAATAACAATTAAATACAGTTAAATGGTTTCTAAAAAAAACTTCTTTTAAAGTCTTAAATGCAAGACAAATTTGAATTAACCCTAAACCAACTTCTTTTGATTTAAAAATCCCCAGATCCCAAAGCATTTAAAGTCATACTGTTTAATTACACAGAATATCAAATTATACATCATTTCTTCAATTCAATTTCTGCTTTGAAAGGTCTTCATCAGATTCCTAATATAGATGTTGTTAAAAAAGAAATAGATACTAACGCCTAACATTTTTATTGTTATGGGCAATGATGGACAAAAAATGATTTGGTTAACAAATTTAAAGCAAAAACAACAAAATGGCAAAAATAGAAAAATAGTTTGGTAAAAACTCTTGTGAAAAAAATCTTAAAATTTCCTGCACTATCTATAGAGGAAGCAATATAGCCATGAAGAAATCTTTGAAAAAAATATTGATGACACGGGGGCAGGTCCAGAAATCCTTGAAAGGGGAGTTTCATCAACTGAAACCAAACTATGGATTCATTTATTTTTGTGGATATCAATTTTTGTGGTTTTGCCAAAAGAGACATTTTGATGGATTCTAAATTTCATGGTTTCAGCATGTTTCTTTATATGTCATCAGGGTAAAAATAACACTTTGTTGGATTCTATTTTTTGTGGTTTACAGGCACATGTGAAAACCATGAAAATAATGATTCCCCATGATTAATAATGAAACCACAGAATTTAAGAGTTCATAACTCACAACTAAATATATTGATGTCTCTAGTTATAATATAGAATGCAGTACATAATTTTGTCATGTATGTGATAAAACAGTATATATACTGTGAAAGTAAAGCGAGAAACTAATCAAAATAGTTTCATTTTAGAGTTTGATTATCTTTTTTTTCCACCTCATTTATAACAAATAAGCATTTAACCATTTGTTTTCAAATATACATCATCCACAACAACAGGGTCAAGAATAAGGACAAGATGATTCTATAAATAGCTATACATATAACCTACTACTGTTAGTGACTAATTGGGTGTGTTAGACTATCTACATGCAGGTATTTGGGGTACACCAATGTTACCTTTATTGTATCAATATAGGCCTGTGATAATCTTGACTTTTCTACTTTATCAGTTATAGAAGCTTTTCGTACTTTTCCTCGAAAGGGAATGACTGTAATAAAATACACACTTTTTCATCAATAAAGGAATGGTAAATACAAATAAGTGATATAAGTTAAAAAAATATGTTAAACCAAAGGCTCTATCATCCTAAATTTCTTTCTGAGTCTTTCTGCCCACATTTGCGAGCTGAGGCAAACCTAAAAGCATCACTCTTCTTTTGATCACCAACTATAACATAAAAAAATCATGAGAGCTCAGGGAGGGTCTTCAAACCTGCTTCCAGCCCCTCTGACATCCATTTCCTGTCTTACTCTTATTATTTGTTTCTTCAGCTTCAAACAAATTGATTACAAAAAAACTGAAGCTTCAAAAAACAAAATCGTTTTGCAAAATTCAATTGGTCCAAAGAAACACACACAAAAATTATCGTGGCCTTAAATCAAAATTATAGTGGAAACCATTGAAAATAAAATTTGTCTATAGAGAAAACCACTCTAAATAAATATAGCTTCTAGTGAAGTACTTTATTCTGAAAGAAATCCACCAAAATCGATGTTTTAAGGAGCAAATTCAAAGACAGCGTCATCATTAGGGATACAAATTAGTGTCAGACACTTGTGTTTTCAGATGAGAGAATCTTTGTATAAACCCAGATCTGGAAGACTCATTATTTTTCAAATTAACTTTAAAAAAAAAATCATTAATATCAAGAAAAATGTCAATAAATAAGTCAAATGAAAATTTAAACAAATTTTATTTTTCAAATGATTTATAAATTTGATGTAAATTAAGGCTTTAGATTCAGTTAACTTTAAATTTTAATCAATACATAAATGGTATGCTATTTCTTCTTGAAAGATTTGATTTTCTCTGCAGAATATAAAAAGAAGTTTTTGATAGGTCTTTCGATTCAATCTGATCACATTTCTAATAAGTTCACAACCATAAACCATCTTTAATTTCAAATAAAAGACCTTTCACTAGTTTCTATTTCTACATGTTCTGAGGTCTATTTTCGATTCACATGTAATTGTTTCCTTCTTTACAAAGCATGGCTTTTCTTTATTTGTTACACAAATAGACAACATGCTAACTTGAAGTCTTATGTTGTAAAATCAGAACAAATAATAGCTGAAATTAGCAAATCACAAACAAGAGGCTCCCAAGAGCCTGAATCGCTCACCTGACCTACACAGATACATATATTTGTAGATATTATTGTGCTTAACCATATGCGATTTAAATTTATGAAATATCTTGGTTAGTTTTCAAGATATTGGGCTTAATAAGTGCAAATTTGGCAAAAATTAGGAAAAAGAACAATAACTCCCACATCAGCAGTCAGATCTTTTCCGAAATTTCAGGACAGGTAAATCTTATTATGCTGATCACTTTTGATTCTTGCACAATTTTGATATCTGAAACCAGTTTTGAGTTATTAGCAAAAAAATGAAATTTGCCCCTATGTTCTATTTTTAGCCATGGTGGCCATGTTTTTTTACGAATCAAAAATTTGAACGATAGTGTTGTAGCATATAAGCTATCAAACAGTGTGCCATGTCAAGATGCAGTTGGTCTTACTGTTTCAGACAAGTCGGGGGGAAAAGTAATGAACAATGGTATATATTGACGCTTTAAGGGCCATAACTCCTAAAAGAAATGGTTCTACAGCTTTGACCTAATTACATGAATTGTAGATCTTGATGTGCTTAATCATATGCAATTTGAATTTTTGAAATATCTTGTATAGTTTTCAAGATATAGGGCTAAATAAGTGCAAAATTTTGAAAAAATCCAGAAAAAGGGCAATAACTCCTACATCGGTTGTTGGATCTTCTTGAAAATTTCAGGGCAGGTAGATCTTGAGGTGCTGATCACATTTACCCATGCCAGAATTTTGATATCTGTTACCGTTTTTGAGTTATTTGCAAAAAACTGTAATTTGACCCCTATGTTCTATTTTAAGCCATAGAGGCCATATTTTTTGACGAATCAAAAATCCGAACGATAGAATTGTAGCATTAATGCTATTTAACAACTGTGCCAAGTTTGGTTGAAGTTGGATGTATGGTGTCAGACAAGTTAATCTTTGAAATTCAGGGTAAAAGTAATGAAAAATGGTAAATTTTGACGCTTTAAGGGCCATAACTCCTAAAAGAAATGGTTCTACAGCTTTGACCTAATTACATGAAATGTAGATCTTGATGTGCTTAATCATATGCAATTTGAATTTTTAAAATATCTTGTATAGTTTTCAAGATATAGGGCTAAATAAGTGCAAAATTTTGAAAAAATCCAGAAAAAGGGCAATAACTCCTACATCGGTTGTTGGATCTTCTTGAAAATTTCAGGGCAGGTAGATCTTGAGGTGCTGATCACATTTACCCATGCCAGAATTTTGATATCTGTTACCGTTTTTGAGTTATTTGCAAAAAACTGCAATTTACCCCTATGTCATATTTTTAGCCATGGCGGCCATGTTTTTCAACGAATCAAAAATCCCCAGGCTAGTTTTATACTACCTATGCTAATTAACAACTGTGCCAAATTTAAAAGCCATTGGACTTATGGTGTTAGAGGAGTTAACGTTTGAAAAATGTTAACGACGACGGACGACGACGGACGCTAAGTGATGGCAATAGCTCACCTGGACCTTTGGTCCAGGTGAGCTAAAAAATGTAATGGTTTCATACAATATATAATTCTGATTTGAATATTATATATTAATAAATACTGTAAAAGTTCAAAATCTACTATACCCCAAAACTGCCCATCATGAACATTAGTTTTTGGTAATTGTATTTGTTTTACTTCAACTTTTATTGCCAGACCTCAAGCTTTATTAATTTAGTGTAATGGTTAAATATTTTGCTGGACTAAGCAAATTCTGCTGGACAGGTCTGCCACATTTCAAAAACACTGCATTTTATTTGTATTCAAAGAGCCTAATCTAAGTCTATGTTTATTTTGATTAAAGAATCATCTGTAGATGGGCAAATTTTTGAGTTCATAATAACACAATGATTTCTGATAAATGCATAATCCAAACACTGGAGGAACAAAATTGCTTTAAATGCAAAGTTTTCCAATAAATTCACAAAAGCTAGGCTTTAAAGAGTTAAATTATACAACAAAAATAACACTGAATTTTTCAGTTTTTATGGAATGGGGTTAATCCCCTCAACCCCATCTGAACTCACAACTGGGATATCTTATAAGATGGAGAAAAGAAAAATATTCAGCTTACTTTCAAATCATTGTATTGTTTTTATATTAGCCTTTAATATAATGTCTTTGACCAAGCATCAAGGAATTTTCTAGTCATTTCCATGGGTTTTTTTAGATTTTTTTTTGCAATATTTTTAATGGCCTTAAATTTAATTTTATGTACATCAGTCTATTATCCTCAATGATATATGTTCAATTATTATAAAAAAAAGAACACGAGAAAAGGTAAAGGTTGATGCATGTTCCTTTTTTTCAAACAAGGTCAAATATAATTTTACATCTTTTATATGTTCCTATTCATATTTTTGCTTTTTGAAGTTTTTAGGATGACCTAAGTGTTCGCATGACAACTACAAATATTACATCGAATTTATGACTTTATGATAAAAGTAACTGACCTTGGAAAAGGTCTTATAGAAGTTTAATTCTCTTTGCTGACGTCAAGTCGTTAGACAACAAAACACTGATATTTCACCGAAAATGATTTTTTCATTGAAACTTACATAAGCATTAAATATTAATCTGAAGATAAATCCAGACAATTTACATACAGAAAGACTTATTAATGACATATAAGCATGAATGTTGAAAAAAATATCATTAAAAGTACTTTGGAGGTGGATGAAAAGATATACATTTTGGTTTAGAAATGTCACAAACCATCAAAATTTGAAGAGGTACAGATTTAGACACTCAAAGAACTAAAACTACAAAAAAAATATTGCCACACAGATTGGGTGATGTTTAAGCCTTATTGGAACTTGATGACAAAGAAGCAAAGACGAAAAAGGCATTCTTATACCCCAATAATAAAATATTAGAGTGAAATCATGTGATCTGGAAGGGTAAGTAGTTCTGGCCTATTGCAGAACAAGTACATGTATTGTGCTGAAGTTAGTGTTAGTCAATCTATGGCAAAGGATGACATTACAAAAACTTAACATCATGTTTTACATTAACTACAATTTGTTTATAAAACTTTTTCTAAAAAATATTCAATCATTAATTGTAAGCTTTAGCTCATACAGAAAACATCATGAAAAGAATTCTGGGGTGGTTTTATACAAATTGAATGAAATTAAAGCTTGAAGTACAGATCTATGATTTATAGAGCTAAAAAGTCAAAGAATAATCAGAAATCATCGTAAAGACATCAAAGATGCCTAAACACTAAATCTATGTCTGGAAGTTAAATAAGAGCTTGAAAGTGGAAATATACATGTACATGATTTTTTTATGTATCATTAAATTCAAGCATAGGAGAGCTTCTGTATCATTATGTCTAATGACTTGGCTATTGTGACTTGTTAGCTCCAAACTAAGGAGCACTCTTATGGATAATAAGGACTTTTAATAATTACAAGCCATCATTACTCTCTTTGTCTTCATTATGCTTCATTAAAACAAAAAAATCAAACCATTTTAAAGACAGGAGGTATATTATAAATTCAATTTTAAAACTTTATTGGTTAACTCAGAGTATATGCATGAAATTAAACTAAATCTAGCGGGTTAACCAGATTCCCATATATATATGTAAATATTAAACATCTTAGGCAAGGAAGCACTTCCTTATACAAACCAGAACAAGATGTTCTTTAATTAAAAGTTCTTGAGGTTAGTAGTAAACAAACTCAAAATGTTGTATCTATATTATTTAATACCAAAAAATAAAAAAGAAATAGGACATATGTAAATAGGCCAATTATTATATTATTACATCTGAATATTATTTAATATCATGTTTGTGTCGGATTAAAGTAATAAAATTTTGTTCAAATGACGTCAGTCTAGAGTTTATTTTCTAGCCTTGTAAATCTGCTTAATTCAAAGTCAAGTGCGTGTTTTAAGAATTTCAGTAAAAACATAAACCTCAAGAGAAAAACAATAAATTAGACTAAAACTTTAAATAATGTAGCTCACAAATGAATGCCCTCAGCTCAGCTTTAAGAATGAATGAGATCAAATTTTAAAACAGGAAGAGTACATTATGTCACATAGATATTGTGTAAGTTTTATAAAAATCCATCAAGTAGTAAAAAGAGATGGGTAACCTTAGTTAAAGGTGTAACAAACAGACAGACTGAAGGACATATCTCAGTATCACCATATATTTTACTTCTTCCAAAAGCAAGGGCAGGGGGATTAAAATAAGTCACAGTCCAATTGGCATAAGTCTGACAGATCTAGCTTAGACTGTTGTATAGTTTACTTGACAATGAATGAAGAAACAACATAAAAATAACAAGAGGCTCCCAGGAGCCTGAATCGCTCACCTGGTCTTAATGTCAACCCTTTGAAGACTTTTGTATAGCTAACTGAGCTGAATGTTTAAGCAATAAAAAGCTTTTCTCTATCTGCGATAGTTTTCATTCCAAAGCAAAAAACACTATTTTTCACCTTTAAAGGGCCATAACCCCTTAAAGGGGTCATCTGACAACTTCGACCCTAAAAAGACTTTTGTAGAGCTAATTAAGCTGAACATTTATAGTAAGCAAGCAACAGCTTTTCTCTATCTGCAAAAGTTTTCTTTCTTTAGGCCAAAAACACTATTTTTTGCCTTTAAGGGGCCGTAACCACTATAAGGGGTCATCTGGCAACTTTGACCCTATGGAGACTTTTGTAGAGCTAAATGAGCTGAACATTTAAGCAAGCAACAGCTTTTCTCTATCTGCAAAAGTTTTCTTTCTTTAGGCCAAAAACACTATTTTTTGCCTTTAAGGGGCCGTAACCACTATAAGGGGTCATCTGGCAACTTTGACCCTATGGAGACTTTTGTAGAGCTAAATGAGCTGAACATTTAAGCAAGCAACAGCTTTTCTCTTTCTGCAATAGTTTTCATTCTATAGTCCAAAAACACTATTTTTTCCCTTTAAGGGGCCGTAACCCCTATAAGGGGTCATCTGAAACTTTGCCCCTATGGAGGCTTGTGTAGAGCTAAACGAGCTGAACATTTAAGCAAGCAACAGCTTTTCTCTATCTGCAATAGTTTTCATTTTATAGGCCAAAAACTCTATTTTTTGCCTTGAAGGGGGCCATAACCCCTATAAGGGGTCATCTGAGAACTTTGACCCTATGGAGACTTTTGTAGAGCTAAATGAGCTGAACATTTAAGCAAGCAACAGCTTCTCTCTATCTGCAATAGTTTTCCCCCAAAAACATGGAAAATGCTATTTTTCACCTTTAAGGGGCCGTAACTCCCATAAGGGGTCATCTGACAACTTTGACCCTATGGAGGCTTGTGTAGAGCTAAATGAGCTGAACATTTAAGCAAGCAACAGCTTCTCTCTATCTGCAATAGTTTTCATTCCATAGGCCAAAAACATGAAAAAATGCTATTTTTCACCTTTAAGGGGCCGTAACTCCCATAAGGGGTCATCTGACATCTTCGACTCAATGGAGACTTTTGTAGAGCTTTTGATGCTGAAGCTGTAGCGTGGCATCAGATTTCATCTATCTCTTATACTTTTTGATTTACAAGCCAAAAACAGTAGTCTGACCCCCCTGGTCTATTTTTAGCAACGGCGGCCATGTTTTTCGACGAATCAAAAATCCCCACATCAGTTCTGTGGGGGATACCCTAAAGTACCACCAGACAAAATTTGGTTTGAATCTGTGCAGCCGTTTCAGAGGAGAAGAAGTTTGAAGAAAAGTTAACGACGACGACGACGACGGACGACGACGACGGACGCCAAGTGATGGCAATAGCTCACATGGCCTTTGGCCAGGTGAGCTAAAAATGAAGGTTTTATAAATAAGTTCCATACAAACTTGAGAAAAAGATGGACAAACTACTACAAGGAAACTAATTAAAATTTCATTACTATCATTGATATTACATGTATAAGGCAAATGTATACAGAAGACAAAAATTATAAAACTTTTTAAATCGTTTCTTCAGCACTGAGACTGACTAAATGAGAAAAATAACAATGAAAAGGCAAAATGCCCCTTCTTGCAACATTTGGGACAGATGGCCGAATGGCTGGTGGGATGGACAAATGGATCCTAACAATATTTAGCCCCTACTTTTGTAGATGGGGCATAAAAACTATGTCTAATGTGTTTTCCATATACAACTTATCAGAGAATTATTCTGGCCAAAAGTCAATTATACACAATCAATGTATCAAAAGAATATTTGTTTGTCACAAAAAAAACAAGTGTGGCCACTAAAAGTATGTCTCGCCTGCCGGCACCATCGCTAAAATCAACTACCTAAGCTTTCTTTTCTTGATATAAACACAAAAAGTGTCAGTATACCTAATAACAGATGCCTAGTTATTATACTATTCAAGCAATCCATTGTCCACACAAGTATTACAAAAAGTTTTCTGTATGAAAAAAGACCTAAGTTCACAGAGTCACTGGAGTGTAAAAATGGGGTCATGGTCACATGGCATGGTGACAGTTGCGTTGTCCATAACTGCAACTGTCTGTTTACCCAATATCAGATGCCTAGCTATTATACTTTTCAAGCAATTCATCTTCCATAAAAGTCTTACAAAAAAGTTTTTCGGCCTGAAAAACACCTAAGTTCACAGAGTCACTGGAGCGTGAAAATGGGGTCAGGGTCACACGGCATGGTGACAGTTGCATGGACCATAACCTAAACTGTCTGTATACCAAATATCAGATGCCTAGCTATTATACTTTTCAAGCAATTCATCGTCCACAAAAGTCTTACAAAAAAGTTTACGGCCTGAAAAAAGACCTAAGTTCACAGAGTCACTGGAGCGTGAAAATGGGGTCAGGGTCAAACGGCGTGGTGATAGTTGCGTAGACCATAACCTGAACTGTCTGTATACCAAATATCAGATGCCTAGCTATTATTCTTTTCAAGCAATTCATCGTCCACAAAAGTCTTACAAAAATGTTTATGGCCTGAAAAAAAACCTAAGTTCACAGAATCACTGGAGCGTGAAAATGGGGTCAGGGTCAAACGGCATGGCGACAGTTGCGTAGACCATACCCTCAACTGTCTGTATACCAAATATCAGATGCCTAGCTATTATACTTTTCAAGCAATTGATCGTCCACAAAAGTCTTACAAAAATGTTTATGGCCTGAAAAAAAACCTAAGTTCACAGAATCACTGGAGCGTGAAAATGGGGTCAGGGTCAAACGGCATGGCGACAGTTGCGTAGACCATACCCTCAACTGTCTGTATACCAAATATCAGATGCCTAGCTATTATACTTTTCAAGCAATTCATCGTCCATAAAAGTCTTACAAAAAAGTTTACGCCGCCGCCGTCGCCGCCGTCGCCGGAAAGTAATACCTATGTCTCGCCTTCCGCGACTATTCGTCGCAGGCGAGACAAAAACGCAAATGTAATCACAAAATTATGAAAGAAGGTGGACAGATGATGCATCAAATCATACCAAGAGAAACTACAGCAACATGCAAGCCAAACAATTTATAATTGCATCTACATGTTTCATCAATGAAAACTCATGAGAGATATTTTAGTCAAATTATTCAAAAGGCAAAAGTCTGTGTGACTGGTGAGCGACATACCTGAAATTGAATCTCACAGTATGGAATCCCATGCTGGTGCAGCATACCAAATATCAAGAGGCTGTGATAAGTAGTTACTGAGAAAACTGTTATGGCCAATTATTGAAAAGGCAACGTTGAATTCAAAATAAGGCAGACCTATGCCTTAAGGGAAGAAGAGGGCAAATGAATCTTAGGGTTTTAACAATTAAAAAAAACGACTTCTTTTGCAAGTTTTTTTTTTATACTATTATGCTTGAAATTTTTATATCCACTGCTTTAAAAGATGGTGGTTTAAAGTGTTAGTTTTGTCCGTTTATCATTCCCTCCTTCAGTGAGACACACCTTCTGTTACTCCTGCACCTAAATGCCAAGACCGCTTTCTTAAAAAAAATTTCAGAAAATCTTTCTTACATGATGAAGATATGCACTTCTTGTTTTTTTTTTTTAATTCAATTTTATTCTGAGGGAGAAGGGAATAATTATTTATTATATAGCCATTTCATAACATTTATTTCTAATCTGGATCCAAACCATATCAGTTAGTAAACAGAGGCCATAGCAAAAAACCTGACAGATACTTAATCTAGTGTGAAAAGATCACAATTCTATTGTATAATATTGACTTATTTTTATTCGTATCACATTTTGAAGCTTAAATCACGAATATACATTAAAATAAACTGTTTTTCACAATTAAAATTTGGTTAATATCCAATTCAAACACATTTAAATCTAAGCTGTCAGATGTTGTTCACAAAAGATACTGAAAACATCACAAACCTTGCTAAATATAAGACAGGGCACTAAAGAATGCACATCAATATCATTTCCAATTGAAATGTGTCTATAATGTTATTTTAATATCAGAATTACAAAAAGGTGATATCCTAAAGCTTTTGCGTAATATTCGATGATTAAAACCATTGATTCTAATAACACATTCTATTCTATTTGTATCTTTTATTATTATACAACAGAAAACTCGTAGAAATTCTGTGTTTTATAACCAGTCACACTTATCTTTATACTTCTGGCAGCAAATTTCTATACCAAACAATTAATTTAAAGGTTAAAAGCAGAGTCGACATAAGAAAAAGTTATGATGCAGCTGCGTAATTCCATGCTAATTGATATAACAGACTTAATTTTATAAAAAAAATGATGCATAAGAAGTGTATCTTTAGTAATTGGCTATAACTGATGTACTTTTAAGTACAGAAACTGATAGAAGCAGACAGAATCTATAAGGAACTTGGCTTCTAGTATAATCTAAATATGCAATGAGCACCTGTCTGTCTTAAAGTGGCACAAAACCCATAAATTATGTCACACTGGTCAACATGTTACATGTATAACTACTGTTTTATTTGACATTAAATGACAACGAATTGATTTACTTGTAATGACTGACTCAATGGTGTCTGATGTCTAGATTTACAAGGTGCAACACTGTTGAAATTGTCTTGTTCATCTTGTCCATTGTAACATTATACAATACAAGTATATGTATACCAAAAATTTCAAAATAAACAAAAATTCTTATGAAAAATACAGATTTTCTCTTTCCTGTTATCCTGGGGCCATCCATACGTATGAAGCAAAAATACAATTTCATTCTTTTTAGTAAAGTTCAAAAATTAAAATCATTATTTTCCATTTATTTATAAAAATGTGAAAATGATGCAGATTGGAGTTGAAGTTTATTGTTTCTGATGTATTCTACCATCCATATTTAGATGCTAGTCTAATAAACACATCAAACATGTGATTTTATATTTCTTAAATAAAAATACATGTTAAATCTAACAAACTACTAGTTTAAATCAAAAGCACAAAAAATTTAAAAAAATCAATCTTATTAGTGATTAGAGATCAAATCATTCTATTAATAAATCTGATGCAACAATTCTTCTTACCTTCTTCTAATTCTTCTTCCTCTGCGATGTCTATCTCAACCTCTCCTTGCTTTCCGTGTTCGTCTTCCACACCAAAAGCAATGTCTTCTTTTTTCTGCTCTAGTTCTGTCATTTTGCCGTCATCCCCAACTTTCATAGAAATATGTACAGACTTTCCAGTTTCTATAAAAAAATGACGCCAATAAAAAATGACTATCAATGTCAGTTTATTACAATAGACATGTAAATCCTCTATTAAGTGATAATTCTGAGACTAAAATCAGAGTAATATCCGTCCTCTTGTTCCTGTCTTTAAAGAGATTTTAGAATGAAATAATGTTTAAATCGACATCATCAATAAATAGCGAGTATATTACCAACCTTAAGGAACAGCATAGAACTCAGGTGTGATAGACGAATGACGTACGACTTTTGTCAACACTTCATGAAAGGTTTTATGGTAAATCTTTCTATGTATATTTAACACATACATATAATCCTAATTTAACTTAATATGTAGTAAGGACCTCAGTTCACTAAACAAATTTGTTCAGCTACCGATTAATTTTCAATTCCCATCTGTCCATTCCATTCAGCTTAAGGAGAAACAAAGGAAAGAAACAAGTGCTTTGTAAATATACAGATACTTTATACCAGGAATGATCCTGCTTCAACTAATCAAGCCTAAAAATAAAAGTTAATTTTGAGCACCATTCATCATTCGGTACAATTCAATACTATTTTTGACGTAGTTTAAGAAATCTGATACCTTACATAAGATATTGAATCACTATTTGAAAATCAGTTCTTTAAGGGTCTTTAAAATCACTACCTTATCTATATCTGTGAGTAGTTTATTTGGTTTTGTCTCAATAGAAATAAAATTTACGGTAACTAAGAATGCATGCCCAACCCATCCATATCACCAAAGAAAACTTTTTTCAAATAAAAAACCTGCATGGTAGAATAATTAGAATAGAAAATTATGAGATGTGGAACAAGTATTGAGGGAACACAGCCCACATAACAAGCGACAATTTAGAAAAGTGTCATTTTATGCCAATCCTTTCGGAGGATTTTCACCTGCCTTTTCCTACATGAGCTCACGTAATTCTAAATTATGGCTAATATTGCCGTTAGATGTGAAGATAAAAATGGAGACCTTTTTCTATAATTTCACACCTCATCATTCACTATTTTATTGCAATTTACCTAAAAGAAAGAGACATACAGTTTGGTACATGTAATCCTAGGAAAGTAGCCCAGTCTATGTAGACTTTAACATTCTGTCATCATAAGGTCTTGTGTAGGTTTCGAAAAAAATCTAAATGCTAATAGCACACACAGTATTTTATTATAAGATTATATCACATTTTTTTTAAAAAACAATAAAATGCAATAACTGTAATTATGATTCTACTGCAAAGGTCAATTTAAGGGTGTGAGTTTTGAAAAAAATATTTTGTGTGAAAAGTTCATTGGACCCGGGTTTATACAGTCAGAAGAGTTAATATTACAGTAAGATCAGAAGCCCATGAACTCTTAAGAAAATTCCTGATGTGAAAGTAAATATTATAGACTCCTAACACAGGCACTTGTTTCTAGAAAAAAAATCATATATACTGCCTGTGACTCCTAACATAAAATTAGGGTAAGGAATAAATCATTGACAGGTAGGATTTATCTTAAAAATTTATTCCCTGATGGAATTTTTTGAACAAGAATAAAAAAAACAGACAAAACACTGCTAGCCTTAAAAGAAATAATCATAATATATACCTGGTATATGTATATAGCCATTTAATGGAAATGACTGGTTTACAAAGTTTCATGGTACCAAACAGTGATATTAAAAGGCCTCATGGCCATCAGAAAAGTGAGCGTGTTGGGTGTAATCCCACCCCTCTTTTCGAAAATATTCAAAATCCCAGGGATGTTTCTTTTTGTCTGTTAGTAAAAATCAATCCTTACCCCTGGTTTGCATCCCTGAACTTCTTATCTCCAAAAGAAAAGTGTCCTCACTTTTAATTCTTGGTCAAAGTTTTTGATGCAAGTTTAGATGGTCAAAAAACTTTGTCAAAGAAAACTTTGACAAAGTTTCTGATGGAAAACTCTGAGCGTGAAAACATGGCATAAAATCAACAAATTTGATCACATAAAATATAGCATTTCAAATAAAAAATCTTTGTGAGAAAGTTTTAATCTTCAATTATAAATATAAAATTCATTACATTGTAACTGTAATGAGCTAAATCAAAGGTAGTTTTAACTTTTTCATAAATATAGCTGCCACAAAATTACACGAGAACAAAATTGAGGACTTACCAGATGACATTAATTCCTTCATATTACTAAATATAAACCTCTCTTTTAAAGTCAAATCAGGTTTGGTGAACCACTACTGTAACAATTTCTCAATTTTGACAAGTTACAACCTTTTCCCCTCTAATTAAGGTCCACAAGGACATTAGTCTAAACTACTTGTACTATACCTAAACGCTATACATGTCAACTGTCAAGATTTAACAATATACTTACGTAACGTTCAAACTACCTAGCTTTACAATCCACTTATTGTTGTTACATAGAGGCAGATTAATACTCAGCTTATATATACAAATATCATCTATTATAAGCTAAATCCGATAAATTTATCTTATTTATATATATCTCTACATCTCGACTGGCGTTCATGTAAATTTTCAAAAACCAAGCTAATTATTAGGTGCATCAACAGAATAAAAATCATATGCCAAAAAGATAAGGTCAGCTGATTTCAGCTCAATTACGATAAATATTTTTTTTTGTATCTTACAGATTTTCTCACAGTTAACAATTAACATTTACATTTCTATAAAGAAACAAGTATCTATGGGTAAATCCTCGTGGTTAATTCACTGGAAATAAGTGGGGATCAATATTTCATTAAATCTGGTCTTCATTGCTGAAGGAAAACATGTAAGAATTGATTTACTTCCGAGGAGTCCATTTCTATGGGTAATTGTGTTGCAGATATATATTCTATGCAGAAACTAAGTACAGTTGATGAACACCTTTAGTAGAACATTTACATGTAGTATTCATTTTTCTTTGTGAAAACAGCATGTTGAATATTAGACAAAAACTTTGAAAGTAAAGCTAATACAAAATGTCTTTAATTTTCCTTTTAAATTACAAGGCAAATGGGGGGGGGGGTGGTGGTGGTGTTTAAGGTTACCAGTAAGGATTTGACCACATTTTGGGGTTTTGGGTTGTTAAATGGAGACAGTCATCTGATGACCCCTATTATATATTTTTATATGGATTAGTTTTTAATAAAATCTGAAGGACACAAGTTACAGCAAGAAATATGTGAGTTCTTGTCCAACTCAGGAAACCCCTGCTATCCCCCCAAGATGTTTATACAAAGTACCAGCAGTCATTCTGACTGCTCAATAAACTTTAATTGCATACCCAATTCAGACTTTTTCAAATGAAAGAACCTTAGTCAGCATGCTCACATGCCCCACAGTCCACATTATGGACAAAGATTATCTACTTCAAGTAAGGAATAAAAAAGTCAGAGTTGTTGTCTTTTCAAGTCAGCTCATTTAACAGGAAGTAGATGATCGACAGACCTGAAAACCTATCCCACCATATGGGACCCCCATCTGAAGCTACATACCAAATATCAAAGGCCTACAATTAATAGTACCTGATAAATGCATAACGAAAATTTTTTACCCTGAAAAAATAGTGAAAAAATTCTTAGTCAGCACGCTAAACAGGAAGTAGATGATCGACAGACCTGAAAACGTATCCCACCATATGGGACCACTACCTGAAGCTACATACCAAATATCAAATGCCTACAATTAATAGTTGCTGAAAAATCTGTTACAGAAATTTTGATCACAGACAGACTGACTGGCTAAACATACAGAGGGCACAACAAATGGATGATAATGTAATAGAATTCATGAAACTCATATGAGGGGCTCTTAATCCTGAATGAGGGTCATCTTACAATTTTGCTCCAAAAGAGTTTCATGTTTGTAATGGTGCTAAAATAAATGAATATTACTGGTACTTGTAATGCAAACACTTTTATAAAAGAAAATTAATAATTTCTTTAATTCAAAAACAACAAAAGTAGAAGGAACATTATGAC
The DNA here is from genome assembly GCA_963971305.1 of Arcuatula senhousia. Lineage (NCBI taxonomy): Eukaryota > Metazoa > Mollusca > Bivalvia > Mytilida > Mytilidae > Arcuatula > Arcuatula senhousia. Next base: position 58,481,253 of record OZ020304.1, read on the forward strand.
TCCCAAAACCTGAATCAAACAGATTGTTTCAGGAAAATGAATGATTTTAGAGTTAAAGGAGGGCTATGTCTTGGAACAAAGTGATTTTCTTACAAATGATGACTGCTAACTTACCTAATCATACCCTATTGGACATTAACAAGCTTAACATCAATTTGGATCCTAAGATGGGTATTACCATGGCAATGGCTTAAAAGTCAATTCAGAAAATGTCATACCAAAATCTAATTAATCACACTTTAATCAGGCTGTCATCAAGCTTTTACAACATAAAACAAAATTAAGACTCAGAGGCCCAACACATAGACATTCATAAGTTTTTACATTGGAGTTACTTTTGAGTACTGTAGAAGAGGAGCTTTCAAGATGCTTTTCTAAAATGTGTTTGTGGTATTTAATTTTCATGAAATATCTGATCCAAATGATCTGATCATTCATTGTGATTGAACATGGAATTTGCATTGCTTCATTTTTGTGAACTTATCTATAATGTGACATTGGAAGAAAAATCCCCTCATTAAATTTCCCCTTTTAACATTATTTTTAATAAATTAATCAAGATAAGACAAATTTGTAGCCAGGAAGCAAAATATAGAATTTCATAAAACAAGCCAATCATAGGCAAGAGGATAGTTGATGGTAGATCAGAGGTATGCAGGAGTTATAATTAATAAAAAAATTGTTATATTATTTAACAATCAGTTTTTGCTGGGGGCTTCTTCGCTTCCTTCTTTTCGGGTATTCTATATCCTCCTGCTTGCGTCCTAAGGGTACAACATAACACATAAAAGCCAAACAGGAAGCAGGCAAGAGAATAAAGAAAGTCAAAAAAGTAGATATAACTGAATAATGCTTCTGGCTAAAATGTTTTTAAGACAGGATCCTTTTTTTTTGTTATAAAATCCCAGAAGGATTTTTTAATATTTAAAGGAAATTTCATCCTTTTTCCCCGACTATATTTGAATTTAATTGTTTATAGCACCTAATAGTTTTGTTTGTAATAAGTCTGAACATGGTCAATATCCTTGCAGAGATCACCTGTATTCAATTAAAGTTTGTTTTTGCCTACAAAAAACAATGTCTCCCCCCGTTTCCCCAAAAAGTTCTAAGTTCAAATAGCCATTACTCCCACAAAAATTTAAGGATAAAAATTTCCTTGTAATGTGCACAACTACATATGGTTTCCTTCCTATATACCAAGTTTCACTGAATATCTGGTAATTTACCAGCGGATGCACCGGCATAAACTTTTATGTTAAGATTTTATGAGCACCTCCATTTCTCAAGAAATATAAGTCCTAGGTTGATAAAACTTGGTATGCATATGTCCCAGTAGTAGCTTAGCTGAGCTGCATCCCATCTTTTGATCTTGACCTTGATATTCCAGTTGAAAGAGTTTGACAACTTTCAATACATAAAATAGCCATGTTAAAGTTATCTCAAGTCCAGTGGGCTGCAATGAAACTTGGTATGCATATGCCCAATAGTAGCTTAGCACAGCTGCATCCTCATCTTTTGACCTTGACATTGAATTTTATTGAAGTGTCTTTTTCAGTTTTTGAGGAAAAAAATGTATTTCAATGGTGCTGGCAGGCAAGACATACTTTAGTGTTAACTCTAATTGTTTTGGTATAGATTCTTTCTTACAACATAACACTGTGTTTAAAATCACCATGAAGTTAAAAAATCCAATGAAATATATCTTAGGGAAAAACAAAATTCACTCAGATCTTCAAATAACTTCAAAGTAATTGCTTTATTTTGACACCCTCTTCGGTTTTTGTATTTCTTCATAAACACTTTGAAAGCTGAGAAACTACTTATGTTGTTCAGCTTCTATGTTTGTAAGACCATATTTGAGGAAGCAATATTTTTTGTAGGGATTTATACCAGTATTATTGCTAGTCTGCACAGGCTTAAGACACTCACAAGACTGTCTTGCATCTTTTGCGCTGGGATCCTACATTAGTAAAGATAGTCAACATCGATGAGAAATAAAATATTACTCAAACTTTATTTTCCCTATACTTGATATACTTAAAAAAAAACTTCAGAAAACTTTATTAGAAACAAATTTCTTGATTTCCAATGTCTTTATTTAATAGACGATAATAATTCATTGTTAATTATCGTTTGAGATGACGTCAATATTTTTTACAGAGGAACTTCATCAATGTTTACAGAATCATATACAAATAATAAACCTTGGTTGATGGACAATCACTTTTGGTATCAATTAAGCCCTTTCCTTTCATCCCAAAATAAATCATGCAAACAAAAATAGCGCATAATAGGGCCTGGGTTTTTACCCAAGTCTGAAAAATCAATAAAAGAGTCTCTGATTTATATCTAAAGATTTCTAAATGATCAAGACAAGGAAAATCTATACTCAGAAGGTTGAAAATTCCTTTCAAACCAAAATAGACTGTGTTTAATCGGTAATAACGCATCAACTGTCACTCACATGTTTAATGGACACTATTAGTAGTCCTAAGTGTATACTTTGACATAGACCGAACATGAACAAATTAAATTAGATTTTTACGCTCACGTCATTTACTGTAAAAAGCAAGAAACTAGTGTTTTCTTAAGATTTGATTTTCTGATTTGCTAGTTGCCCCATGATGGATGGATTAATATTTCAGGTTATGATGTTTCCGACACATGAAATGATTTTTTGCTACAAATTGTTGAGAGGAATATCAAAATATATTGTAAAATACTAATAGAAATATTTGAAGAAGAACTCCATCACAGAAATAAATTAAATAAATAATGCTACAAAAAATACCAATACAATAATACCATGCCCTTCGATTGCCTGCTATTGAAGGAACCCTAAGAAATTATATAAAGTTTAGAGATATTTTGTTACTCTGTCTATGACATGTTTAAAGGTATAATAAAATTGGTCTGAAAATAACCGATTAAGTTCAAGGGATTCTTTACATAGAATAGAAAATAATGAGATGTGGAATAAGTGTACGCGACACAGCTCACAATCAAACGGCAATTTAGAAAAACCACAACGGACAACCCCCAGCAGCCTTCAACGAGGCCATTTGGCACTGCTCGCAGTTCTGCAATTGGCCCATGGTCTTAATAAAATGCATATAATTCAAATCCAGCCCTGAAATAGTCACGGATAGACCCCCGTCTTAAACAAGGAACAGAAAACATCAAAAAGACAAGTACAAACGAAAGCTTTGTCAAAGATTCCTGGCTTAATTAGGACAGGCACATGTAATATGTGGCTGGGTTAGGAACCATGAGGTATTACCAGCTTTCATTTAATGCAGGCAAACTGAAGACAGTCCAAAATATTAAACGGTGTATGAGTTTTGAAAAAGAGGACAATAGGAGAATAAAGTAGACAACAGAAAAGGACTGCCCACCTATCGTCCTTTCTTTTCTAAGGCTTGTTTAGGAAATACTTAATAACTTTGAATCCAAACATCCAAACTTTGGTCCTTTTACTTCTTGACAGTTTAGTAAAAGTTTTATGGGGTATTTAAAATATCAAATACATGTTAATATCCCATCTATCAGCCATGATGAATTGGAAATTAAATAATATTTAATCATCAAGAGAAATGGATTTTTTAAACAAGACAAATCAAAATGTTTTGAAGAAAATATGTTAAGCAACTGACAAAAAATCACTTAATTTGGAATTCTATCAAGTAATTCTCCAACCATGTCAGAATAGAATAGGAAAGAACTTTCTTTCAGATGGAGTGTTCAGGGTACCTACTAGAGTCTATAAAAGGTTGAAAATTTTACTTATTTGAAATTTTCCAGAGCACTTAAGGCATTTCCTTGCCTGTAATGCTACACTCACCATTTGATTTTTTTAGAAGGCTTTAACCAATGTACCACTATAAACCTTCCAGCATCTACAATATTATACATGTACCAATCTTAAATTTTCAACCACCAACTATGTTTGTAACTTTACCTTCATGAATATATTGAAGAACTATAGCATTATCTTTCCCATTGTACAAAACTGTGGTAAAAATGCAAAACTATTTTATAGTATAACAAAATTAAATCTAGTATTCATAGTATTAAGTTTTATGGTTTTCATTAAAGCATGAGCCCTGAGATCATAAATGAAGAGATTGGAAGCAGGCATTGCATTCACTTCATCAGTTTATTCCCATAAAAAAACACAATTTTTTTGTGATAGCTGCAATATTTTTAAAGGCAAAGTAAATATCATACAAAATTTTTATAGTCTTAAAATAAAAAAACAAAGCATTGATTGGTGTCTAGAATTGTAATATTCAGAGAAAAAATTTTAAAATAACATTTTTAATGTAAAACATTATCAAAAACAGACAAGAAATTTTTTTCCTTATAAAATCCTACTTCATATGTTTTAACGTTTAAATAATTCTATCAAATTCAAACTAGGAATACCCAAAACAGTACCTATTAATTGCATTTGTAAGACAAAAAAAGACAAAAAAAGAAACTTACAGAAGGAAGAAGGAAACAAGATTTTAATACGAGAGCTTCAGGTAACAGAATAAATATACGACCTACCTTCCCGTTATTATACATAGAGACAGATTGAATCTTATAAGGATGCACAAGAAAATTATTACAATCTCTTGATGTATATTGAATAGCAATAATAGCTTGTATGCACTTAGAAAGGACCAATCTGAAAACTGCCGTGAGCACTACAAGATTATCACTAGTTCAATATAAACTAGGAAAAACCAATAGAATTCAATAAAATTCATTATAGTCTTTTATCTTTTAAAAGCCTTACATTTTGTAAAGTGTGACGAAAAACTAAACAACAAAAGATTCGAATGAGTACTAAGATGAAAAATGTATTCAGTTTCCGACAAACTTGGAACATCAATAGTGATCATCAGACGAGAATGGCAACTCCTTACGACAGACAATCCTTAGAGCCTGTGTGTTCTCGGAAGATAAACTCGTAGATTTGACAACATCAATGGATGTGATTGTTATTTATCTATCAATCTCTCCAACGTAAGACATCCTAGTAGCAAATAATGACAAACTCTAGCAGGAAAATTAGCCGAGGTATCAAACAAAATGTTATATAGGACTCACTCAGAAAAATAAATGACTTCAGCAAATTATAGGTTTCTATGACCTGGTAGCCAAGTAGATATTTCAGATGAAAGTAAAGATAAATAGAAGATTTGCGACAATATGAAGGTTCTAATGTCATATAAATACCAAAATATGTAAAACAAAGATGCAAAATTCATCTCTTTTATCAGTAAACAGGAAGTAGATTCATGACAACTATAGTAAAATGGATTGGTTCTTCTGACGTCATATCCCATCAAATTTTAAAATGAAATGACATCTATGCGATTCATAGTTTTTAAATAAAACAGGAAGAAGGTGTGTGACAGTTTCTGTAATGTGTAAACCCAATTACTCCAGGTTCTTATCACAATAAGTGCCAATAGAGGACACAATTATCAGACTCCTTTAATAAAGATTTATTCTTCAAGTCTGTGTCATCAGTCTGTGTGTTCTTAGAAGATAAACCATAGATTGCCAATACTAATGGGCCTTATTGTTGGATATCTATCAATACCTCTATTAAATATAGTGACAATTTCTACAGGGAAAATTAACCTTTTGAAGAAACAAAGACATTATTAGGGATTTACATCCTAAGACAAATGAAAGATTCTATAAAGGATAATAACGAAAGGATTTGTCTACTTAAAGAATTGGAGTCAGTAGGGTAAAACCATAATAGATTCTCCACAGCAAGTGAATATTAAGGACACTCATATATAAGACAGAGATGCTGAAATGCATGACACACACACATTTTGCAAAATCACTTATTCATGTATAGTGCAAAACAGAAAAGAACGACAGATGGTCTATACTTTTTGGTTGCTTGTATTTTTTTTTAATTTTCACTAAAAATGTTTAAACCAATCTTATAACTTGAATTTTGCCAGAAATACAACCTTAATTTTGTCTTCTCACATGTGAAAGACTTATACAATCTTTCAAGGTATTTCATGGCAACGCTGTTGGGGGGTAGATAGATAGAATATTGGATCCAAGGAGTGTTTCCCAAATAATCAGACTTCCATAAAATTATAAGCATAAAATCCTTATGAGGTACTTATCTTTCTGCCTTCACAACAAAATGCTGAAAGCCAAAAAAATGGATGAACTAATAGACAGGCACAATGAATACTTTTAGGGTTTTCAAGATCCTCATCATGGGGTCCTTAAATTGGAATTAATTCATTCCAATATAACTTATAACATGTCAAGGTATAAAAAGTATAGAAGTTGAGTAGATTTAAGCACACCACAAAATCAGATTCTATTGAAAATATCCTAGCTTAAGAAAACATCTTGTATTTTCATTCTCTGAAAAATCCTGTGAAACCATTGTTTGGAAAATGAATAATAAGAATTTTCAAATATAAAAATAACTGTAAATTTATTAATTTTTCTACAATTTTCCCAGGAATTGTGGTAATTTTGGTGAAATTAAATACCAATTATACCAAAAAAGATTTTTTTTTGTCTTAGATAAACAGAACTTTGTATAAAAAATGGAAGTTTTCTAAAATTGTGTAATCAAGTACACACAAAATAAGTAAGTTTCCAGTAAATAACATTGTTGTTCTTATAATTCTGGACTACATTGATAGTGAATGAAATGTAGCCAAATCCCAATTCAAATTTAAAAATAAAATTTTTAATTGGTTGCCAAATATTACTTCATTTTCTTTTTTTGGTTCAAAATGTATTTTACTCTTCAGATTTTTGAAATCCCAATAGATGAGTAATTTGTTATCAACTGTCACAAAAAATTGGATCATGAGTTTTTAATTTTCAAATAATTTTTTATCCTAATAAAGGCCTTATTGACACTCAATCATCCTGATTTAGAAAAAAAACCAATGTCAATACAATAAAAAAATCCCCAAATCAAACAAGGACTAATTAGATAATATCTTTACCTTGTACGGAGTCTTCATCCTTTGCTTCTCGTGGCGTTCCCTGTAAATATAAATGATATCATGTCAGTAAATAATTCTAATGGAGGAAAAAAAACTCAATCAATAAGCCATAAAAAACCCAACCTACCATTAAATGACAGCAAAACTTCTTCATTAACCATGAATTCAGTCTTTGCATCTAAAATATTTCATTTGACACAAATCTTGTCGAGGAAAGAAATATAGGATATCCTGAGCTAAATATTCCCAAGTCACTGATAGAACAGATTGTCCCCAAACAAGTGATAGTTAGTTCTAATTTCCACGATCTATTTCTTACATCAGAATGCTGTTGACCGAACTGTTCATTAACTGGTTTTATGTCACGGCTTTATTACCAGCGTAACTAAATGAGCGACAATAATATAACAGAAAGATTATAGAGATTTTTATCGAAATGTCTGTAAGATTTTCCTAGATTTTTCCAAATGGAGGACAGGATCTAATTATTTTTCTAACTATTATGGAATTTCCCTGACAAACACAGACTTTGTGTGAATGTGATGAGAAAAATAGAAAAGACGGGTCGGGAATAAAATAGCTGCGAGATCAGAATCCCGATTCATCACAGCAGAGAATAGTATCGATGATACCATCAAAAGAGAAAGATATTGGACAAAATAGATTCAGTTACAAATTCAATGAATCAAATTTAAGTCTCCATTACAAATTCTAAATTGAAATTTGCAGATCTTTGAGAAATATTTGCATGTAAAAATATTCCAGTTGATAACATTTTTGGGGAGAAATTCAATTTAATCGTGAGGAGTGATTATTGAAATTATAGTCCTAAAAATAAAAGTCTTTAGGCTATACACAGTAATGATAGGGGATACTGGTTAATGATTCTTTTATCCAGTTTCTACCAGAAAGAAGGCCAATTACTATGGATATGTCTGGTCTAGTGTCATTATCCATGGAAATGCTGCTGAAAAATTACTTCCATTAAACATTCACAAATTCATAGCTGTAATTTACAAAACATTTTTAGGTAAACAAACCATTTCCAACATAAATTAACTTTAGAATGAAGAAAAGCAAAAAGCAAAATTTCTATGCTTTATTTGTCTCATGATTCCTACTTTAAAAAAATAACCCACTGTGCTGATAAATAACTTTCAAAATATATTGTGATAAATGTTTTGCAAATAGCTTATTATACATTATTTTTAAAATAAGGTGCAAAAAATGCCTGGAGAATCTACCATATCAAGTGGCTGAGATATTAAGTTATGAGATATTTTCCTCTTGCTTTTCCACCAGTTGCCCATTATGCAACACATTGACCCTTTAAGCATCTTTGACCCTTAATTTCTATAAAAAAAAATTAAGAGAAATTGCAAATAGGAGTAAAACACACAAGCAGTGATTTTACAAGGAATCCACTGCAAAGACATTTACTAAAATGCTTATTTTTAATCCTTTGAAACATTTAGCTGGAAAAATTTGATAATGAATTCAATAAAAGTACGTATGTATGTTGAAAATTGAATGATTATAGTAACTTCTTTCATTCAAAGTAACTTAAACCCTGAGAAGTTGAACCCAACACAGACGAAAGGATGGACAAACTGACCTGAATACTAGCAATGTAGGCGAGAAATAATAATCAAAGTTTTCTTAGCAATGAAAACTTAAAATTACCCTAGGCAAAATTACTCCAGATACACTGTAGTCTAAAAATATATTTCACAAATAATTGCACCTTTTTGGTAATTGGCTTACTCATAATAACCTCTCTACAAATCCTACTTGTAACCAAATACAGTCTATAAGGAAATTGGAACCTATTTTTATGGTCTTCATTCCTTTAGGCAGGGTAATATTCATGCCATAATGTAAAAAAATCGCCTATAATTTGAAAAATCAATCAATATTTCATATAATGTTTCAAGGAAAAATTGAAAACATTCAAGCAAAGGAAGAAAAAAAACATGATTCAAGTACAGAATTAAAACAAACTGATTGATGTCGAGAAAGTAATACAAAAAATAAGATAAATCAAAAACATCAATTTTATACAATTATGGTAAATTTACACTGAAAGAGCCTTGAATTTAATTAATGTTAAGAAATTGCTGTTGACTGTACAATTAATGCAATTTCTCTTAAAGAAAAACATGGAATAATCCATTTTACCAGTATTTGTTCAAAGAAGACCTGCTTTTTGATTCTGCCATCAAGAAAAGCAAATATAAAGCGGAGAAATGATCAAAGATTCAAAGAATAGGTTGAAATATCATTCATAAGAAAACATAAAAGCATGCTTTGGACCATATAAAGTCATAAAATCAAGCAAATGTGACTGGAAGATGCAAAAGTTTTGTTTGGTACATATTAAATGTTATTTATAAATATTTGTTTATATCTTGACAAGATGTAACACTGTGTACATAACTTAATAAAATCTGATTTACATACTTTTCTGGAAATTTAAATGAAGCTATGCAAAAGTAGTTACAGACAGACAGGAAGACCTTAAAATGATATGGCCTGCAAACAAGGTAGAAAGGAAAAGAAGGAGAACTCTGTCAACGTTTCATTATTGTTTGTGGGGTATCAATTTTCATGGTTTTATGGGTGGCCTTGACCCAGGATATTTAATACTCCATAAAAAGGAAATTTAACATTGCTTTATCTGCTGCAGACTTCAGAACCACAAGTTTAAGAATCCATGAACTGATCCTTTTTGATAAAACCACGAAATTAGGGGCATACTGTAAAACATGGTATGGTACGGTGGTATGGTATGTGGTATGGTACGATGGTATGGTATAAAATTTGCCATACCATGGTACGGTGGTATGGTATGATGGTATAGTATCGTGGTATGGTATGAATTTTTATACCATGGTATGAAGTCTATGGTATGGTATGGATTTGAAAAATTCTTTTTTTTAAAGTAAATAATAAAAATATTATTTCCATTAAAATTATGTTAAACAATAGTACACCTTATTTTATCAAGCATCGTTATACTTGTTTTACAAAACTCTAATCCAGAAAGTAACATCTCTAAACTTGATGATGATGATAAATGTTTTTTGTTTGTTGCAAGTCCATAGGATTGATTGATTGATTGATTGTTAGTTGCTCAATGCCCCGTCGTCGATATTGCAGCCATCATCGGGACACAAACAAGTTGAAATAATTATGTAAATAACACATTGATATAAAAGTCAAAAGACTGTAGATAAAATAAAAAAAGTATGACTAGAAAATGAAAAGATGAAATAATTCATTAAAATTTTACACACTAACATGCATGTCCATAGGAAGCTTATAAGTCAGAAAAACAGGGGTTAATTGCATGACTAAAACATAGTTTTTATAACACTATCTAGATCAAGATCAAGATCTACTTTTAGTTTCTTTTATCTTTACAGATATATTGTAGAGTAATCCAATATTCTGCTAAATCACTATCAATAAAAAAAGTCAACTCAATTATAAAGTTCTTTACAGAATTAATAAACTTTTGTGTTTTTGTGTTGCTGATACAACTGTGGTGATTTCGAGGTTTTAAAACATAATTTTCTCATAGTTAATTATATTCTGAATCTAAAATATTACAAAAATGCTTATATTTAACCAAATATCATAGAAATTATCTAAACGGAGGTGGGTTTCATTTACAGTCAACTGAGAATGAACAATCATACCGGGGGTTCCAGTTCACTTTTGTCAAAATCTACATCATAATAACAAATACTTCGGAGGTTCCAACCCCAGGAACACCCCCTTAGTGCCCCGAATCTGTATTATAGTTGAGAAATATCATTATAAACATGTACTTAGATTTACTATTTCAAGTTTTAAAAGTTCTCAAATCCATACCATACCATATGGTATAACAAATTCTATACCATGGTATGAAAATGTGTACCATACCATGATACCATACCATCGTACCATACCACCGTACCATGGTATGGCAAAATTTATACCATACCATCGTACCATACCACCGTACTATACCATGTTTTACAGTATGCCGAAATTTGGTACCTATGAAAATAAATGAATTCACAGTATATGTTTTTTTCCTAGAATATAAGTTGAATTTGAATTGAAACTAAATTATTGAATAGAATTTCAAACAATGACTTCTTTTTTGGAGTTTGAGTGCTCATGAAACAAGAGGCTCCCAGGAGCCTGAATCGCTCACCTGGTCTTGATGTTGACCCTATACTTTTGTAGAGCTAAATGAGCTGAACATTTAAGCAAGCAACAGCTTTTCTCTACCTGCAATAGTTTTCATTCTATAGGCCAAAAACACCATTTTTCACCTATAAGGGGCCATAACCCCTATAAGGAGTCATCTGACAACTTCGACCCTATGAAGACTTTTGTAGAGCTAAATGAGCTGAACATTTAAGCAACCAACAGCTAATCTCTATCTGCAATAGTTTTTATTCTGTAGGCCAAAAACATGAAAAATGGCTATTTTTCAGGGGCCGTAACCCCTATAAGGGATCATCTGACAACTTCAACCCTATGGAGAATTTTGTAAAGCTAAATGAGCTGAACATTTAAGCAAGCAACAGCTAATCTCTATCTGCAATAGTTTTCATTCTGTAGGCCAAAAACATGAAAAATCGCTATTTTTCAGGGGCCGTAACCCCTATAAGGGGTCATCTGCCAACTTCGACCCTATGGAGAATTTTGTAGAGCTCAATGAGCTGAACATTTAAGCAAGCAACAGCTAATCTCTATGTGCAATAGTTTTCATTCTGTAGGCCAAAAACATGAAAAAATGCCATTTTTCAGGGGCCGTAACCCCTGTAAGGGGTTATCTGACAACTTCAACCCTATGGAGACTTTTGTAGAGCTAAATGAGCTAAACATTTAAGCAAGCAACAGCTAATCTCTATCTGCAATAGTTTTCATTCTGTAGGCCAAAAACATGAAAAATGGCTATTTTTCAACTTTAAGGGGCCGTAACCCCTATAAGGGGTCATCTGACAACTTCGACCCTATGGAGACTTTTGTAGAGTTAAATGAGCTGAACATTTAAGCAAGCAACAGCTAATCTCTATCTGCAATAGTTTTCATTCTGTAGGCCAAAAACATGAAAAAATGCTATTTTTCACCTTTAAGGGGCCGTAACCCCTATAAGGGGTCATCTGACAACTTTGACCAAATGGAGACTTTTGTAGAGCTTTTGATGCTGAATCAGTAGCGTGGCCTCAGATTTCCTCTATCTCTTATACTTTTTGATTTATAAGCCAAAAACAGTAGTCTGACCCCCCTAGTCTATTTTTAGTAACGGCGGCCATGTTTTTTAACGGATTAAAAATCAAAACACAAGTTTGGTGCAGGACACCCTAAGGATCATTCATACCAAGTTTCATTAAATTCTGTTTGGTAGTTTCAGAGGAGAAGATTTTTGAAAAATTGTTAACAGACGACGACGACGACAGACGACGACGACGGACGCCAAGTGATGGTAATAGCTCACATGGACCTTCGGTCCAGGTGAGCTAAAAATGAAGACAGAAATAGACAAAGTTAAAACTATAGGATTGCTTCTATTTAATAATTTAATGATCTGTCATACATGTAAAGGAAAACCAATAACTAAGTTTTTCATATGACAGGTTTGGAATCATGCATTCAAAATCATGTCAAGGTATTGTCAGTTATTTGATGAATTAAATAAAAGGACATTCACAGGTGGCAGAGTTGGGCTCAACACACATTTTATACATACAAAGTTGCATGGGTTGAGTTCTGTTGAGTAGTTTAAGAGACATTTTAGGAAAACAATAAATTATAAGGATTTTCTTGACATAAAATTTACAACAATTTAGTTCAAGAAAGTAAATTTTTTGCTGGACAAGAATTTCATCTACTCAAGACTATTAAATGTGCGAGTGATACAGTAATTCCCTAAATTCCTTACAAATTTTGAATGTTCATAACATATATGTATGGGTATTCATTTTGCATTCGTGATATATATATATATGAATGGGTATACATTTTCTATTTTTAAACTATATGAATGGGGGGTGTTTTTGAAGTGCTGGCGGCACCCCTGTACCAGAATTCCGATGAAGCGACCCCCCCCTCCCCCCCCCGTGGTTCTTGTGTTGATGCATAAGCAGACTAACCTGGGGGATTAAAACTACACCAGCAGTGCTACCTATCACTTTCAACTTCTAAGGGCCATAACTCCCATAAGAGTCATGTTCAATAACAAATTTCATGATGTATACACATGATGATTTGGTGAAATTATTGTCCATTTATCGCACCCTTTGCCATTTGAATGAAACATAAGCTTTTCAAATTGATGGTTAAGCAATTGAATGAAGTCTTTTAAGCAATTGGATTAAATCTTTGAAACCCATATCCTTAATCCAATACTTGAATGAATAAGGTAAAATAAAATCAAAGTGAGAGTAAGTTTATTTGAAAGTTAAACCAGTTGAGAGTTTAAATGTTTAAAACTGAATTGACTGTTGCTTCAGTCTAACAACCAAGGTCATAATAAATGGACAATAATAAAGAAAAAGATTTTTTACACATATTTCTCTTCATATGATATCTTGCACAAAATAAATATCAATCTATAGCCAGTTTGTTGTGTAAAGGTTAATTTTTCTGAAAATGAGTAGAACTTTGTCATTAATTTCTAAATTAAGCAGCACTTTTATAGCCTGTCATCCTTTCATTAGACATTATATTTGCATCATGTTACTGTTAACAGTCATAGCTACTTAATAAAAGACTATAAAAACCATGGTTTATAATCCTGTTATTTATTCTGAGTGAAATTATTACTTCCATTTTACATTGATTGATCTATTATGAGTAACTGAACTGTGAATGATATGGTTTTATGACATTTTTTTTAGAGTAAATTAAAATGAGCTACAACAAGCCAGGATTTCTAAGATTTGACCTTGAATTTTGAAAATAAAATGTTGTTAGTCTGCTAAGGCTAACAAAAATAGAAGCATAGTCAAAACTTATGTGCTTGTTGCACAAAAATCATAATTCAAAGAGGGGCAATAGACTCTGGTGACAGGTCTCCATTTTGGTCATTTGCTTTGCCATTTTCTGATGTATAAGTTGTTTTGAGGGATGGTAGATTCTTGGACAGAACAAATATTAGTTGAACCAAACAATAATGTTGGATTCAAAATGGATTCACACAAGGATTATCCCAATTGTTCACAAGTCATCAAAGCTGTATCATAGAGCAACTTGAGTAAACAAAATTAAACTCCTTAGTAAAGATCTACATTCACAATTTGATACAAATCTGTTCTCTGAAATCGGAGAACTAGAATGACAAATGACCTACAGAAAGGAATCTTCTAGGCTTTATGGGGCTCCCGCAGGGTACCCGTCGCAAGGTCACTTTTAAAAGGGGCCTGAGGTCGCAAGGTCGCTTTTAAAAGGCATATTTTGTTCGAGATCGCAGGTCGTTTTTTGGCATAGGTCGATTTTATGAAGTGTAGGTCGTAAGTCGCCCTTAAAAAGCCCTTAGGTCGCAGGTCATTTTTAACCCTGTGGGAGCAACCTTTATACTTTTAATCAAATACAGTTTTACCAGAATGATGAACCGTGGGATGAGACTGATTTTTGAATTCATTACTTATAATACTGGAAGTTACATAACTTCATAGTAATATTGAAACAAAAATTTCAACACAAGGATAAACATGTACTTGTAAATATAAAATGGTTCGAGTACACAGTCATAAAAACAAAAATCTATATTTCTTGTTATTGAAAAAGGGAAAAAAGGCATAAATTGAAACATAAAAAAATAACAAACATGCTTCTTAAAATATGAAAATGCTGTAATAATTTTTTCTTTTATACAATTCAGTTAAGATTGCAGAATTCAATTAACATACAAGTATGTTGCCAGTTTTCAATTAAGGTAGAAAAATGGAACAATCAATGTCTGAAAAACTGACAGATAACCTATACGAGGAACCCTGTGAAGATCTATCACTGATTTCTATAGCGTATCTATGTTGATTAAAAATATATATATTAAAAAAAGAATATGTGTCTGAATGTACTTAGAGACCAGTTATATATCATCAGTAAACAGATGTCTTTGGCATACTTCTCCAAAATAACTGTTAGACAATCATCATTTTAGATCAAATCTAATTTAGAATAATTAGCTGAAGAATTAAAGGTGTTTTTAAACAAATGATTTATATATGTGTGCTATAACTGAAACATATGAAATTCAGCAAAATCATGTACTATATCTAGTTAGGAGCATCCAGTTCCTTCAAAACCATAGCAAGTGAGCAAGGCCTCACTGTGACTTTTAAGAAAGAAAAAAAATTTGTATAAGTAACCTTGTAGTTTTTCAATTTTGTTTCATGCATATTAACTAAACATCCCACCTTGGTCACTAAGGGAGGAGCTTGCTTTTATTGAGTAAATAAAACTAGAGGCTCCTTGAAACCTACTTTCTGACAAGACTTAAATGATACTCATCATCTTTATTCAAATTCAAGAGAATGTATAAAACCTGCCACATTTTTTAACCTTAACTACTCTTATTATAGTTAGAGGTTAATTTTACAGGGCATTGTGTGCTGACAGTCAGCTGCAATAATTTCCGTTCCTTAGATCAATTATATGAAGCTATTTTTTTACCATATAAAACTTCTCAGTAGGGACATTCAGCAAGCACCATTTTTTTCTAACTAAAGATATTTTAATTCTTTAGGACAAACATATAAAAAATGTTATTTTTGAATTGATAAGGAAATTAAGACCTTTAGTAATTTATAATCCCCCATGTATGACTTTTTTTCAGATACTGTTGTTGCAGAAGAATTTCCAAATGGCACCCATTCAGAATACTCTAAGAACATTCTAAGTGAGTTTGGTTCCAATTTATCAAACAATTAACAAGAAAAAAAAACAAGAGGCTCCCAGGAGCCTGAATCGCTCACCTGGTCTTGATGTTGACCCTATACTTTTGTAGAGCTAAATGAGCTACACATTTAAGCAAGCAACAGCTTTTCTCTACCTGCAATATTTTCATTCTATAGGCCAAAAACACCATTTTTTACCTATAAGGGGCCATAACCCCTATAAGGAGTCATCTGACAACTTCGACCCTATGAAGAATTTTGTAGAGCTAAATGAGCTGAACATTAAAGCAAGCAACAGCTAATCTCTATCTGCAATAGTTTTCATTCTGTAGGCCAAAAACATGAAAAATCGCTTTTTTCAGAGGCCAAGGGGTCACCTGACAACTTCGACCCTATGGAGAATTTTGTAGAGCTAAATGAGCTGAACATTTAAGCAAACAACAGCTAATCTCTATCTGCAATAGTTTTCATTCTGTAGGCCAAAAACATGAAAATCGCTATTTTTCAGGGGCCGTAACCCCTATAAGGGGTCATCTGACAACTTCGAACCTATGGAGAATTTTGTAGAGCTAAATGAGCTGAACATTTAAGTAAGCAACAGCTAATCTCTATTTGCAATAGTTTTCATTCTGTAGGACAAAAACATGAAAAAACGCTATTTTTCACCTTCAAGGGGCCGTAACCCCTATAAGGGGTCATCTGACAACTTCGACCCTATGGAGACTTTTGTAGAGCTAAATGAGCTGAACATTTAAGCAAGCAACAGCTAATCTCTATCTGCAATACTTTTCATTCTGTAGGCCAAAAACATGAAAAATGGCTATTTTTCACCTTCAAGGGGCCGTAACCCCTATAAGGGGTCATCTGACAACTTTGACCAAATGGAGACTTTTGTAGAGCTTTTGATGCTGAATCAGTAGCGTGGCCTCAGATTTCCTCTATCTCTTATACTTTTTGATTTATAAGCCAAAAACAGTAGTCTGACCCCCCTAGTCTATTTTTAGTAACGGCGGCCATGTTTTTTAACGGATCAAAAATCAAAACACAAGTTTGGTGCAGGACACCCTAAGGATCATTCATACCAAGTTTCATTAAATTCTGTTAGGTAGTTTCAGAGGAGAAGATTTTTGAAAAATTGTTAACAGACGACGACGACAGACGACGACGACAGACGACGACGACGACGACGACGGACGCCAAGTGATGGTAATAGCTCACATGGACCTTCGGTCCAGGTGAGCTAAAAAAAGTATGACAATAGCTCAAGATGCCCCTGCAGGTATTAAGTATTTCACCAAGTTTTAATACTAAATGTTAGAACACTACTGGTTTTAAAAAAACAAGAGTTAAAACTAAAGTATGTCTCGCTGCCGGCACCATCAGAAAAAGTTACCGGGTATTCTTTCTTACTTCCACTATATTTTGAATTTACATGGATTTTCAGTTTCTGAGATCAAAAGATGTTTATAGAACTTAACCATTGCTAATTAATAAATCATAAATAGATAATAATATAAAATGGAAACGATCTTCAACAACATCGGGAGTCTTTGTGCTGAAAATGAAATAAGCGTGACAAAAATCATTCAATATACGTTGTAAGACTGAAGAAAGGGGTGCGTTTAATACTCAGGTGCGCTTTATTAATGGATAAAATCAGATTTTCCCCTGAAAATCGGCCCTGCGCCTTAAAGTCCGGAGCGCTTTATTCTCCGGAAAATACGGTATTCTTTCTTACTTCCACTATATTTTGAATTTACATGGATTTTCAGTTTCTGAGATCAAAAGATGTTTATAGAACTTAACCATTGCTAATATATGCAATAAAAATAACCAGAAAATCAAGGTCAAGGTCAAAAGATGGGGATGCAACTGTGCTAAGCTACTACTGGGCCATTTGCTTTTATATGTATTGAAAATTGTCAAAGTCACTCAACCGGAAAATCAAGGTCAAGGTTAAAAGATGGGGGATGCAACTGTGCTAAGTACTACTGGGGCATATGCATACTAAGTTTCATAAACCCAGGACCTATAGTTCTTGAGATATGGAGGTGCTCATAAAACTTTTTCAAAAAGTTAACGCTGCCGTCGCCACCGCTGCCGGTAAAGTAACACCTTTGTCCCGCTCTGCTTCGCAGGCGAGACAAAAATAGTACTGATAAACCCAATTTATCATTTATTATGTTAAAACATGGAAATAAATGTAGTACCCTCAAACCTAGTTTTCATTGGGAATATCGTTAAAACACATTAACAAAATCAAAAGAGTTTATAACACATAATACAAATATAAGAGGTTATAACATAAAATCATTTTTCCAAATAAATTCCTGGAAATTTAGTTCTGATATGGTAATTATAGGTTAAAACACAGGTTTAAAAATCTAATACATGTTCCAATAAACCTAGTTTTAGTTTGGAAAACATTTTTTTACCTCTTTAGCTTTGTTTTCTGCTTCGTCCTGTTCCTGATTATAAAAAGTATGAATGACATTATTATATAATATATGAAAATTATATTATTTTAAGAAATGTTACAAATTAATAATAGAGTGAAACCTGTGTAATCCAACCAAGAATTTCAATTGAAATTCTGTCTAAACTGTACTGTAATGGGACCACATTGTAGCTTCGCCTAATCAAAGATGTCAAAGGAGCTACATTATTGTAGCTAAGTTTATACTGGTTTCACTGTATTTCTGTGTACGTAAACCTTTGTTCAAGTACAACTTTTCTTACTTTTTTGAAAAATGAACTTGCTGAGAATTTTGATTATTCTATGGTCATTGGTACTGGCTGATCAATATCAAAATACAAACATCAAAATGGGTATAAAAACAGGTAATTTGGAGTCACCCTCTCATCAGCAGCATTTGAATAAAAACATTGGATGCTAAAAAAACTAGAGGCTCCCAGGAGCCTGAATCGCTCACCTGATCTCTTATGCCAAAGTTTGAATAAATTTCACAAACTTTCAACTATACAAAGTTGCAAATAATCCCTTCAGTGGTTTCAGAGAAGATTTTTGGAAATCAGTTTAAATTAATAGAAAAAACAGTTAAAGGGCAATAACTCCTGTAAGGACCTTTTGATGCTGAACAAGAAAAGTTGCTTCGGATTTTCTCTATCTCTTATACTTTTTGAGTTATAAGCCAAAAACAATGGTCTGACCCCCCTGTTCTATTTTTAGCAATGGCGGCCATGTTGGTTGGTTGACGTGTACATAATTCACAAACTTGGTAGAGGACATCCTAAAGATCAAGTGTACCAAGTTTCAAAGCAATCCCTTCAGTGGTGTCAGAGAAGAAGATTTTTGAAAATCAGTTAAAATTAATGGAAAAAAACAGTTAAAGGGGAATAACTCTTAAATGGCTGATCTGACCATTTTGACCCTGAAATCATTTTTGTAGATCTCAATGAGCTTAACAATTCTGCAATGCTAACTTTTCCTCTAGCTCTAACGGTTTTCAAGATATTGTCCAAAAACTACAAAAATGGTCAATTTTGACGATTAAAGGGCAATAACTCCTATAAAGAGTCGTTTCACAACTTCGACTCAATGGAGAGATTTGTAGAGCTTTTGATGCTGAACAAGGTAGGTTGCTTCAGATTTTCTCTATCTTTTATACTTTTTGAGTTATAAGCCAAAAACAATGGTCTGACCCCCCCCTGTTCTATTTTTAGCAACGGCGGCCATGTTGGTTGGTCGACGTGTATATAATTCACAAACTTGGTAGAGGACATCCTGAAGATCATGTATACCAAGTATCAATGCAATCCCTTCAGTGGTTTCAGAGAAGAAGATTTTTAAAAATCAGTTAAAATTAATGGAAACTAGAGGCTCCCAGGAGCCTGAATCGCTCACCTGATCTCTTGTGCCAAAGTTTGAATCAATTTTACAAACTTTCAAGTATACAAAGTTGCAAAACAATCCTTTCAGTGGTTTCAGAGAAGATTTTTGGAAATCAGTTTAAATTAATAGAAAAAAAACAGTTAAAGGGCAATAACTCCTATAGATACCTTTTGATGCTGAACAAAAAAAGTTGCTTCGGATTTTCTCTATCTCTTATACTTATCGAGTTATAAGCCAAAAACAATGGTCTGACCCCCCTGTTCTATTTTTAGCAATGGCGGCCATGTTGGTTGGTCGACGTGTATATAATTCACAAACTTGGTAGAGGACATCCTAAAGATCAAATATACCAAGTATCAATGCAATCCCTTCAGTGGTTTCAGAGAAGAAGATTTTTGAAAATCAGTGAAAATCAATGGAAAAAACAGTTAAAGGGGAATAACTCTTAAACGGCTGATCTGACAATTTTGACCCTGAAATCATTATTGTAGATCTCAATGAGCTTAACAATTTTGCAATGCTAACTTTCCCTCTAGCTCTAACGGTTTTTAAGATATTGTCCAAAAACTGCAAAAATGGTCAATTTTGACAATTAAAGGGCAATAACTCCTATAAGGAGTCGTTTCACAACTTCGACTCAATGGAGAGAATTGTAGAGCTTTTGATGCTGAACAAGGAAAGTTGCTTCGGATTTTCTCTATCTCTTATACTTATCGAGTTATAAGCCAAAAACAATGGTCTGACCCCCCTGTTCTATTTTTAGCAACGGCGGCCATGTTGGTTGGTTGACGTGTATATAATTCACAAACTTGGTAGAGGACGTCCTAAAGATCATGTATACCAAGTATCAATGCAATCCCTTCAGTGGTTTCAGAGAAGAAGATTTTTGAAAATCAGTGTAAATCAATGGAAAAAACAGTTAAAGGGGAATAACTCTTAAACGGCTGATCTGACAATTTTGACCTTGAAGTCATTTAAGTAGATCTCAATGAGCTCAACAATTCTGCAATACTAACTTTTCCTCTAGCTCTAACGGTTTTTAAGATATTGTCCAAAAACTGCAAAAATGGTCAATTTTGACGATTAAAGGGCAATAACTCCTATAAGAAGTCATTTCACAACTTCGACTCAATGAAGAGAATTGTAGAGCTTTTGATGCTGAACAAGGTAAGTTGATTCGGATTTTCTCTATCTCTTATACTTTTCGAGTAATAAGCCAAAAACAATGGTCTGACCCCCCTGTTCTATTTTTAGCAACGGCGGCCATGTTGGTTTGTCGACATGTATACAATTCACAAACTTGGTAGAGGACATCCTAAAGATCAAGTATACCAAGTTTCAATGCAATCCCTTCAGTGGTTTCAGAGAAGAAGATCTTTGAAGAAAAGTTAACGGATGACGGACGGACAACGGACGACGGACGGACGACGGACGCCTAACGATGACAATAGCTCACATGACCCTTCGGGTCAGGTGAGCTAAAAACAGTTAAAGGGGAATAACTCATAAACAGCTGATCTGACAATTTTGACCCTGAAATCATTTTTGTAGATCTAAATGAGCTTAACAATTCTGCAATGCTAACTTTTCCTCTAGCTCTAACGGTTTTCAAGATATAGTCCAAAAACTGCAAAAATGGTCAATTTTGATGATTAAAGGGCAATAACTCCTATAAGGAGTCGTTTCACAACTTCGACTCAATGGAGAGATTTGTAGAGCTTTTGATGCTGAACAAGGAAGGTTGCTTCGGATTTTCTCTATCTCTTATACTTTTTGAGTTATAAGCCAAAAACAATGGTCTGACCCCCCTATTCTATTTTTAGCAATGGCGGCCATGTTGGTTGGTCGACATGTATATAATTCACAAACTTGGTAGAGGACGTCCTAAAGATCATGTATACCAAGTATCAATGCAATCCCTTCAGTGGTTTCAGAGAAGAAGATCTTGGAAGAAAAGTTAACGGATGGACGGACGACGGACGCTTAACGATGACAATAAAAGTATTGAACGAAAAGTACTCCTTTACAAAACATGCAAATTCTTTATTGTCACTGTAATGCTCACACCATAAATTATTGTCCCTTCTGAAAGACTAGTAAAAATTCTTTAAATCACCCCAGAAATAATGTCAGGAATTAGGTCAAGAATAATAATCCAATAACTATTTACCACTGACAATAATTGAACCCTGAATCCTGCCCAAAGCGTTAAATGGTATGATGGAAAACGTATAACCAAAGAATACTTTATAGATGCATATGAAATACCGATTTTTCCAGTGAAATAAAATCTGGTAAATTCACAGTGTGAAATAACCAAAATATAATTTTCACTCTAATGTGTCCTTTCCCGCCAAACTCAATTATGATGTTGTGAATTGTATATTGCGTCGTTGGCATGAGTTTATCTCCATGCCACAAATTTCATAAATAAGCTGCATTTTCAAAATCTATTATGAAAAACATTATTCCATGGAGTGATGACTTGACTATAATCAAAAGAATTTTAACCAAAAGAAAGCAACAATCTTTTCAGTAGACTCATTGTAATGGGGGTACCATAACATGACTGAGAACCTGCTTGATTGTGAGCCACTATACATGTTCTTTTGAAAGTTCCCATCTTAACATAAACAAAAAAATAATATATATGGGGTTGACAGAAAAAGAGGGTAAAACAACATAATGTCACAGCAATAACTTATGAGATAATAATTTATTACTGTGTGTATGGGCTCATAATAGTCCTATAACATAGATGTTTTTGGTGCTGTTTTAAATTTGGACATAGATAGAAGCCATTTTTCATGTAGCATATTCCCATCAAATTTTGATGGGAACTTAAAACAGATTTTTGACATCCCTATTGGCAAAATCAACCTATTTAATTTAAAAATCTATGTTTAATGAGAGTTAAACGAGGTTTTAATTTTTGTAGATCTCAATGAGCTTAACAATTCTGCAATGCTAACTTTTCCTCTAGCTCTAACGGTTTTCAAGATATAGTCCAAAAACTGCAAAAATGGTCAATTTTGATGATTAAAGGGCAATAACTCCTATAAGGAGTCGTTTCACAACTTCGACTCAATGAAGAGATTTGTAGAGCTTTTGATGCTGAACAAGGAAGGTTGCTTCGGATTTTCTCTATCTCTTATACTTTTTGAGTTATAAGCCAAAAACAATGGTCTGACCCCCCTGTTCTATTTTTAGCAACGGCGGCCATGTTGGTTGGTCGACATGTATATAATTCACAAACTTGGTAGAGGACGTCCTAAAGATCATGTATACCAAGTATCAATGCAATCCCTTCAGTGGTTTCAGAGAAGAAGATCTTGGAAGAAAAGTTAACGGATGGACGGACGACGGACGCTTAATGATGACAATAAAAGTATTGAACGAAAAGTATTCCTTTACAAAACATGCAAATTCTTTATTGTCACTGTAATGCTCACACCATAAATTATTGTCCCTTCTGAAAGACTAGTAAAAATTCTTTAAATCACCCCAGAAATAGTGTCAGGAATTAGGTCAAGAATAATAATCCAATAACTATTTACCACTGACAATAATTGAACCCTGAATCCTGCCCAAAGCGTTAAATGGTATGATAGAAAACATATAACCAAAGAATACTTTATATGGTGTTTTCTGAAAAGACCAGCTTTGAATTTGTTCTTTAAGCTACCCCTTTACATTATTATATGAAATATTTGTACATGTCAACGGACAGACATCAAATTATCTTAAGAAATATTTCTTAGAGACACAAATAAACTCTAAATGTGCCAAAAAGATTCTTTCACTAAATGATAAATGGACTTCAGAGCAAAAGATCAGATGAAATAAATTATTCTGTCTACTAAGCTAAACTCGTTTATAACTCTGGTTTGGACTTGAGAAGCTCCTTTTATCATGTCAATCAAGATAAAAGCATGTACTAGTACGGACTTTGATATGGTTGAAATTAAATAAGCAAAATACATTTAGACTGAGTACCTGATATCTGCTAATGGAATTACATGCCACACTCGGGCTCAAAGATTACCAAGATTTAGTTCAAATGCCCAGGACTGGTAGAGAGTATTATAGAGTTGCGAGCCTTATATTATTACATAGATGCATATGAAATACCGATTTTTCCAGTGAAATAAAATCTGGTAAATTCACAGTGTGAAATAACCAAAATATAATTTTCACTCTAATGTGTCCTTTCCCGCCAAACTCAATTATGATGTTGTGAATTGTATATTGAGTCGTTGGCATGACTGAGCAGTCTAAATTCATATGCCATTCAAATTTTGTTCAAAAATGATTAAATAGCGGCATTTTATCAATGTAATAAATACGATATTCAATTTGGTCTCATGAATAACAAAAATATTCACTCGTGCGCTGGAACACACTCAGATTTAACTTGTGCGCATGTTCCGCACACTTGTTAAATCAAATGCGTTCACCGACTAGTGATCATATTTTGGTTATTAACTCAACCCAATTAATTACCGGTATCCTATAATTATTGAAGTAGCAGGTATAATTGACCGAGAAACAAGGTCAATATCTCAGTTACTGGTACATGTAAGTAAAAAAAAGATGAACTGTGGAGTTTATCTCCATGCCACAAATTTCATAAATAAGCTGTATTTTCAAAATGTACTATGAAAAACATCAAGAAGCTTTCATTATTCCATGGAATGTGTGTGCCCATAATCAAAAGAATTTTAACCAAAAGAAAGCAACAATCTTTTCAGAAGACTCATTATAAAGGGAGTACTATAACATGATTGAGAACTTGTTTGATAGTGAGCCATTATATATGTCCTTTTGAAAAAGTTTTAAATCTTAACATAAACAAAAATATATATATATATGGGGTTGACAGAAAAAGAGGGTTAAACAACATAATGTCACAGCAGAAACTTGTCAGAAAATAATTCATTACTGTGTGTATGGGCCCATAAAAGTCCTATAACATAGATGTTTTTTGCACAGTTTTATATTTGGACATAGATAGAAGCAATTTTTCACATAGCATATTCCCATGAAATTTTGATGGGAACTTAAAACAGATTTTTGACATCCCTATTTAATTTTAAAATCTATGTTTAATGAGAGTTAAACGAGGTTTTATTGATCAATTTAAAACTTTGGTACTTTTTGATCCTGAACTTTTTTTTTATCAAAGTTAAAAAAAGTTCAGGATCAAATGTACAAACACTTTCTAGACTCTAAATTTCTTCAATTTTCTTAATTATCTTACTAGTATTATCTTCTACAAATCAAGAAATACATTTTTTGTTCTTCTAAACTAAAATCCTGACTGTCTCTCCACAAGTGAGAAATCTTGAATACTAATTGTCAGGATTTTGTTACGTGAAAAATGGCTTCCAGCATAAGACATTGAGGTGCATCTATATCAATGTCCAAATATAAAAAAGTGACAAAGACGTCTTATGTTATAGGACTAGGGCCCATAACATTGATTATTCCAATGCTCCATTTGTTGACTAATGTTTGAATGCTTCTTTAATGATAAATGGAAACTTTTGTGTGTATAGCATCAAATCTTTTGATTCACATTTGCCCTACTATTCAGTTTGCCTGAATTTCCTAAAATCCTGATTGATTTATAAATAAGTAAGAAAACATATATTCAGATTAAAAAAACAGACTTTTCATTCTAAACCTGAAGCAATACTTCTTAAGAAAGTAATTAAAGAGTCTGGCAAAGAATATCTATATTAAGAGTTGTCCTAAAATTTATCCTGAAGTTATAGCATATTAAAAAGAAAGGGGATTTTTTTTTAGAGTTCAATTTAGATTAATTGAAAGAAATTATATTTCTGCCCATCCCTTTAAGTATATTGTCCATCCTACATATAGATATATACGTTTTTTTTAATTGGGCAAAATCTCAACTACATGTAAAAAAATAATTTAGTAGGAGAGATGGATTTGCAAAAATGTGAAGGACAAACCATAACAACTATGATGATGGAAGATCCTTTTATGTCATTAAATAACAGTTTCCAATACCCAACATTTGAACCTTAGAAAATGGTCCCTGTGTTGATTCCCAATCATAGAATACGTATACAGTTTAGACCAATGTTACTTAGTCAGGAAAAATGGCAAAGATTTTTTTTCATCACAAGAAAAGTATAGCAGTGCCTTATGACCCTGAAAATTTCATGTAACATATAAATGCAATCTTTAATCAAATGCAGTTAATTCCATATTTGCCGATTAATAATTTATATCTCCAAAGTTATTAAATTATATCGTTCTTCATATCATGGTGACATGCTTTTAATCACCATATATCACCAATCATTCTGTCCCACCCTTAATTTTAGTGAAAGGCCCGTACCACGTAAAACATTGTCTTCCGTCACTTCAGTGCCCAAGTTGGTTCTTTATGCGACTGATTAACAAGTCTATGACTATAAAACATAGTCCCCAACCAGCCATTAATTACAATTCCATTGACAAGAAAAATTAAGATTAAATCTGAACAGTGGAGACAACAAAAGATTTAAGAAAAAACGTATAAAACGAGCTATAAAGATATTAATAGCCTTGTAAAGCCAGTAGAGATTGTGCTGTAGATTATAACGATGCCAATCTTCATACATTACTCTATATTGATTTTTACATCAGATCTTATTTTTTGTAAATCTCTAAATTTATTAATTATTTTTCTCCCTGAGGACATTCATGTCATTTCAATTCTTTCTCGAAATTAAATACAAAAGACAGTTAAATTGACAGTTTCTTTGAGAAAGTAGTTTAAATTCCTAACAGATATCATTACAATCACTAAAAAACTGAAACTGGTAAGTTGATAGGAATAAAAGATTAAACAAGAGGCTCCCAGGAGCCTTAATTGCTAACCTAGCTGACTTATGTGCCTTAATAGTATAGGCTATTAGGCAAAACTATTGAAAGTTGAATGTTCAATGTTGACCCTTTTACATATTTTGTAGATCATGATGCTTTTACCAATATGCAAAATTCATGTAAAATCAAGAAAAAGGGCAATAACTTCTACATGATTGTTGGATCAGGTGCTGATCACTTTTGTTTTTCATCAGAATTTATTTATTATTTTTTTTATTAGCAAAAACTGCAACTTACCCCTATGTTCTAATTTTAGCCACAGCAACCATGTTTTACGACCAATCAAAAATCCCCTCATCATTTCTATATAGTTTGGTTCCAATTGGACAAAAGGTGTCAGAGGAGTTAAGGTTTTAATGTAATGAGGAAATGCTGTGCAAATGGTCAATTTTGACCCCCAAAGGGAATGGTCCTACAATGTTGACCCTATTACTTAATGTGCAATTTAAATTTCTTAATTACCTCATGTAGTTTTTAAGATATTGAGCTTAATTAGTGCAAAATTCATTTTAAAACAAGCATTCTGAGAGTATTGCAAAACAATACATAGTCCCCTACCGGCCTCATATTCAGTCACTGGTAACAATTTGTCAAACAAATGAATACCTAAACTTGATCAGTTTATTATCTAAAAGTGTAGAAAATAAAATTGCAATGGATTTTCTAACTTCAAAGTGCCATAACTCCCATAAAAATTTGTGGACCAGCAGGAAACTCTAATTTAATCTGTAACTCATCATGGAAAACTCACATACCAAAAATCAGTTCATTATCTATAAGTGTTAGAAAAAAAGTGCTGAAAACTGATATTTTATTGAATTTTCAAAGTTCAAAGGGCCATAACTCCCATAAAAAATTGTGGACCGGCATTAAACTCAAACTTGATCTGTAACTCATCAAGGTTATCTCACATACCAAAAATCAGTTCATTATCTATAAGCGTTTAGAAAAAAAGTGCGGAAAACTGAAATTTTAGTGAATTTTCAAAGTTCAAAGGGCCATAACTCCCATAAAAATTTGTGGACCGGCATGAAACTCAAACTTGAT
This sequence comes from Arcuatula senhousia, assembly GCA_963971305.1. Taxonomy (NCBI): domain Eukaryota; kingdom Metazoa; phylum Mollusca; class Bivalvia; order Mytilida; family Mytilidae; genus Arcuatula; species Arcuatula senhousia. Next base: position 58,508,954 of record OZ020304.1, read on the forward strand.
CTGTAACTCATCAAGGTAATCTCACATACCAAAAATTAGTTCATTATCTATAAGCGTTTAGAAAAAAAGTGCGGAAAACTGAAATTTTAGCAAATTTTCAAAGTTCAAAGGGCCATAACTCCCATAAAAATTTGTGGACCGGCACAAAACTCAAACTTGATCTGTAACTCATCAAGGTAAACTCACATACCAAAAATCAGTTCATAATCTATAAGCGTTTAGAAAAAAAGTGCGGAAAACTGAAATTTTAGTGAATTTTCAAAGTTCAAAGGGCCATAACTCCCATAAAAATTTGTGGACCGGCACAAAACTCAAACTTGATCTGTAACTCATCAAGGTAAACTCACATACCAAAAATCAGTTCATTATCTATAAGCGTTTAGAAAAAAAGTGTGGAAAACTGAGGCGTGACAGACGGACAGACAGACGGACGGACAGACAGACGGACAGACAGACGGACAGAGCGCAAACCTATAGTCCCCTTCGGCTTTCGCCATTAGGGGACTAAAAATCAAGAAAAAATTCTTATTGGGTTGTTGGATCTTCTTCAAAATTTCAGGCCAGGTAGATCTTTTGGGTGCTGATCACTCCTACCCTATGCCAGAACTTTGATATCAGAAGCAGTTTTTGAGTTTTTTGCAATAAAATGCACTTTCTTCCTAAGAAAAAGAAACTAAAGAGTCATTCAGTACGATGCAGAGAAGTCAAAAACATATTTGTAAAAGGCAGCAAAAAACACAAGGTGCTCACTAAAACAATGTACCCCTATATTTTATTTTCAGGCACTGAGCGGCCATGTTTAAGATGAATCCACACATCAGTTCTAAGCACCTAATGCTAATGAACAACCATACAAAATTTCGTTGCATTTGGACTCACGGTGTCAGAGGAGTTCATATGAACATGACCCTTCAGGTAAGGTGAGCTAAAAACATGAAAGACCAAAAGGAATATTCATGCTCACCATGAATACACTGAAAATGAAATATGTCTTATTGCGAATAAAATGTTTGATTACCCCAAGCTGAACAGGGACTCATCAAAGTACCTTTGAGTACCCATACCTTATCCTCCTTTTGAATGTGTTATAATGGAAGTTGATCTCTCTAAACTCACATCTATAGAGAGGAGAATTATAATCTTGTTGTATGGAAGAAAAAATTTCCTAGTATAAAGGATTTACCTGTTGAAAATTTCACATTGGCAAAATAGCTCAAAAAGGGTATTTATACAAAGAAAATGTGCAAATAAATGTCTAAGAGTTGTTTAAAACATTAAATTCATAAAAAAAATGTATTTAGTTGCAAAAATAATAGATATAAGCAATTATCTCACAAAGATAGGAGTTTTTTTCCTTCAGGAAAAAATCATCTACCTATGAGTAGTTTTCATTTTCAATGAAGGTGCGAGTTTAACAGATCAAAAGATTAACTTCTATTATTACAACATTCTATAGATAGATTCAGCACCAGTACTCCAAAGTACCTTGATGAGTTCCTGTTAAGCTTGGGGGAACAGAACATTTAATTCGCTATAACTGAACCTTGAATAAAACCCAAAACCTTTCTAAACAACTGGTTTCCAAGTTCTTCTTTTTTAATGTCAATACTTTTCAACCTGTATAATCTGAACATCTGTCTATTCTGACAAAATTCTTCTGTCCCAAAAGGGTTTGGATGGTTTAGATGGGTTTCACAGTAAAACAAGCCAAACAATCAAATACACCATACTAGTAAGAGAATTCTCAAATCTTGAGATTAGAAGCTTTTACATAGACAAACAGTATCTTTCGAAAAGTGGGTATAAAGCACTGTAATCAAAAACTATGAGAAATGACCAGAAAAAAACATTGAATTATGTAACAAGAACTTCCTTAGGTAATAAAAATCATTATTTTTCAGTAAACATCGATGCACTTTTCATGTACCCATCGTCAAAAGCTTTTATCACAGCAAGACAATTCGACTGCATCTTATCCTCGACCATTACAACTTTAATGAGACGAAGATTAGGAGACTTACAATTACAAGACTTCCTTATTGGGGGATCATGTTAACATGATTGACAACTAGGAGATGGGAACCAATTGTTCTATCTTGGAACAGTTATAGCCCTATTTCTTCAGAATAATATGTCTTCTTGTTACTATTTATGTTGAAGCTGAACACAACCTCCTACATACTCTGTCAAACATGGACTCAGAAATATCAAAGGTGATACAAAAATTACCACATTCATCAACATTACTGTAAGTCGTTATTAGAGAAATGTTTTGCTATATTTTGGTAACCTGGTACCACAGTTGTAATAAAAATCAATTAAAGGACGAAATATGGGGAAATAATATGTATCTCATGTCTTTATTTATATATACAGTGGATTCCTATTGCACATAAGGATCAGGCACAGGGTGGCACATTGATAATTTCAAATTTTTAATTTTAGGGTATAGATGGATTCACTTTACCATAAAAACAAATCCAAAACAGTTTTTACATTATAAATATAGTTAGTACCTTAGAGTACTGGTAATATCTCCTAAACCCATGACTGACTTAAAAATTTAGTGGTCAAAACAAAGTTTACTGGGGTTGCTTTACCTATTAAATTCTATTGAAATTTTTTGGTGTTTTTGTTATGGATTTGCCACCCTATAAATGGTAACGGTCCGTCCGGATATAGGTTAAATTAATTTAACATAACGGCTTCTTGTATATTTCTTACGATAAACGTATTAAAAAGATAAGTAAATGTTACGAACTAGCAAAGATGGCGTTTAGTTACACCCCTAACATTTTCTTAAGATTGTCTTGCAATAATCTTAAGTGCTCAATTAAGAAGATCTTACTATTGGCTTTTAGTTACAGGGCCCAGATTCTTAGAAAAAGTGGTACTTTAAAAATTAAGAAGCCTTAAATACTTTTGTATGTATACAGAGATTCGTGTACCAGAAAGGTAAAGCTAGGTATTTTCCAAAGATTCTTGAAAAATGGGTCAAAGAAAAAAATGGTCAAATTCTACTAAACAGGAAAAAGATGAGCCACAGGAATTGAATTGCCACCATACTGAACCACATCTCAGAAATTATACTGCATACTGAATATCAAGAACCTAACATTAAAAGTGGCTAAAAAACTGGTTAAGGAAAATGTTAACCCACCTGCTCTTAACAGTTTTATAACCCACTTTCACTTCATGAAAACCAGCCAAAACTGGCTAAGAGTGGCAGATGTCCAAATATGGCAGTTACCAAGCCAATCCTGTAAATAGCCACTCCTTACCCTGTATCTTTGGCCACAATAACTGTAGGCTACAAAACTAATTTCCATGCCAAGAACACCCCCCCCCCCCAAAAACCAAAAAAACAAGAGGCTCCCAGGAGCCTGAATCGCTCACCTGGTCTTGATGTAAACCCTATGAAGAACTTTGTAGAGCTAAATAAGCTGAACATTTAAGCAAGCAATAGCTTTTCTCTTTCAGCAATAGTTTTCATTGTGTGGGCCAAAAACATGCAAAATGATATTTTAAGGGTCGTCTGGACACTTTGACTCTTTAGAGACTTTTGTTAAGAGCATAAACGATGAACTGAACATTTAAGCAAGCAACAACTTTACTTTATCTTCTATAGTTAAACATGTTAATTTAGGGGCTGTAATCCCTATAAGGGGTCATCTGACAACTTCAACCCTATGAATGCTTTTGTAGATTTAATGCCTTTAAGGGACTGTAACCCCTATAAGGGGTCATCTGACAACTTCGACCCTATGACAACTTTTGTAGAGCTAAATGAGCTGAACATTTAAGCAAGCAACAGCTTTTCTCTATCTGTTATAGTTTCCATTCTAAAGGCCAAAAACACTATTTTTCGCCTTTAAGGAGCTGTAACCCCTATAAAGGGTCACCTGACCACTTTGATCCTATGGAGACTTTTGTAGAGCTAAATTATCTTAACATTTAAGCAAGCAACAGCTTTTCTCTATCTGCAATAGTTTTCATTCTATAAGCCAAAAACATGAAAAAACGCTATTTTTCACCTTTAAGGGACTGTAACCCCTATAAGGGATCATCTGACAACTTGGACCATATGGAGACTTTTGTAGAACTTTTGATGCTGAAGCAGTAGGGTGGCATCGGATTTCATCTATCACTTATACTTTTTGATTTACAAGCCAAAAACAGTAGTCTGACCCCCCTGGTCTATTTTTAGTAAAGGTGGCCATGTTTTTTGACGGATCAAAAATCAAAACACAAGTTTGGTGCAGGACACCCTTAGGATCATTCATACCAAGTTTGATTAAATTCTGTTCAGTAGTTTCAGAGGAGAAGATTTTTAAAAATTGTTAACGGACGACAGAGGACGACGATGGACGCCAAGTGATGGTAATAGCTCACCTGGACCTTCCGTCCAGGTGAGCTAAAAATGGTGGGCCACTTAAATGGTCCTGAAACTGGTCAAAATGTTACACTTTTATGTCAATGTTACCTCCATAAACTGTACATTAACTTAATGTGTATAGCCAGGCAATGGGTCAAAATATTTTCCTGAAGGTATATAGATTAGCTTAATATTCTATTGGCCAAGGCTGTGTGTAATAGAACATTGAGCTGATCTGGATACCAAGGGGAAATAGCTCTGACCCATTGCCTGGCTATACATTCAATTCTAAACTGTTTTACATCATCTTTACAGCTACAATGTAGACTAAAAAATCCCAATGAGTCAGAATTAATACAATTAATATAGTCCTCATGTCCTTCAATGGAAAAGATCATAAATATTCTTGTTTGTAAATTGTCCAACCATATGTGAGGCAAAAGAGTCAACAGGCAATATAATTCCAGCAGGTGGAATTTATCATAAATGTTCAAGTTTATAAATTGTCCAGTCAAATGAGAGGTTAAAAAATCATCAGGCAATAGAATGTCCCCTAAACTAACTCAAAATTCTGGATTCTTCCCTCAATTTCTATTGACTGGTAGAATGGAGAATGGTCAAAGTAAAAAGTAAGTAAGTAAAAAGTTAAGAGAGGGAAATTTTTATATTAGGTAGTAAAACCATCTACAATTATTTTGAAAAGGAAAATTACAATTTTTTTAGGTTCTAGTGTTCATTTGATCATTTCAAACCATAAATATTGTTCCCAACAAAAAGGAAATGAACTTGAAATATGAAGACAAAACAAATTATGTGTGAACCCATATTTTATTTCATATCCATGAAATTGATATCTAATTCTGATTAAAAGTACTAATATACAGTGGTAAATACCATGCAATTTACACTTCTTTTGCTAACAAGGGAATAATTGAGTAAAATATCTAGACAACTGTACTTGGTGAAATCTATTGCCATGGACAAACAAGAGTTAACACTAAAGTATGTCTCGCCTGCCGGCACCATCATAAACAATTATTCTTTCTTACTTCCACTATATTTTGAATTTATGTGGATTTTCAGTTTCTGAGATCAAAAGATGTTTATAGAACTCAAACATTGCAAAATATGCAATAAAAATAATCAAAGTCACTCAACCGAAAAATCAAGGTCAAGGTCAAAAGATGGGGATGCAACTGTGCTAAGCTACTACTGGGGCATATGCATACCAAGTTTCATCAACCTAGGACCTATAGTTCTTGAGATATGGAGGTGCTCGCAAAACTTTTCCATTGCTATTATATGTATTGAAAATTGTCAAAGTCACTCCACCGGAAAATCAAGGTCAAAGTCAAAAGATGGGGATGCAACTGTGCTAAGCTACTACTGGGGCATATGCATACCAAGTTTCATCAACCTAGGACCTATAGTTCTTGAGATATGAAGGTGCTCGCAAAACTTTTCCATTGCTATTATATGTATTGAAAATTGTCAAAGTCACTCAACCGAAAAATCAAGGTCAAGGTCAAAAGATGGGGATGCAACTGTGCTAAGCTACTACTGGGGCATATGCATACCAAGTTTCATTAACCTAGGACTTATAGTTCTTGAGATATTGAGGTGCTCATAAAACTTTTTAAAAAAGTTAACGCGGCCGTCGCCGCCGCCGGTAAAGTAACACCTATGTCCCGCTCTGCTTCGCAGGCGAGACAAATACAATTTCACAATAGTACAATGTAATTATAACCTGTAAAAGAATGGTCAAATACAAAATGGCAGAATTTGATTAAAGGAGAAGAAGGTGAGCTTTAGACATGAAATTTAACCCCACTGCATCCATACTGGATGAAATACTAGTGGCTCCCAGGACACTGTATCGCTCACCTGATATTCAATGATACTTATAAGGGGCAATAACTCTTACAATTTTTGTTGGATCTTCTTCAAAATTTCAGGCCATGTAGATCTTGATGTGCATATCACTTTCACCCTCTGCCAGAATTTTGATATCTGTTACTATTTTCAGTAAGTTGCAAAAAACTGCAATTTACCCCTATGTTCTATTTTAAGCCAAGGTGGCCATGTTTTTTAAAGAATTATAAATTCAAAAGATTGTATTGTAGAAGACATACTACAGAACAACCCTACCAAGTTTATTTACATTTCAAAGAAGGATCGATTTACTGATTTTTGAAAAGTTGAACCAAGGACGACAGAGGCCAAGTGATGGCAAAACCTCACATGGCCTTCAGCCAGGTGAACTAATTAAAAGGCTGTGATATAAGCAGATGATAAGAAACCATTTAGGATGTAGGTGAGCTGCAGACATGAAATAAAATCCAACCACATGTGCATCCACACTGATGCCTATATATCAAATATAAAGAGACTGTGATAAGTGGATGCTAAGAATCTGTTGCAAGAACATTTTCCCTGTCCCATTTATTAACATTTTATAACTGATGTCTTTCTATGAGAAATCTGTCCAAATATCATATCAATGCAACCACAATTGATTTCTTGCCTTTTTAGAATAAACTCTATTGCTTAAAGTGACAAAAAAATAACCCTACAAAAGTGAACACTTTAAAGTTATGCAGGTCTATAGTATTAAAAAATTCTCATGGGGATCATCAAGGGTAAAAACAACCAAGAAGGTCAATTTGTATTCATGCTTTTGAACAGTTGTTCAAAGTGCTAATTGAACAATAACCTGATTATCATAGTGGATGGATACATGTGTAATATGCACAAGAATTGTTTAATCAACATCTCATATTTTCTACTTTGATCCTTTATTTGGAAAAAAAACACTTTGAGGAAGAAACATCTGTCCATTTTCTAACCTGCTGCCATAAAACTGATAATGCTAATCAAAAGACTAATCTACATGTAATTTAGTAAGTGGGCGAACATTAGGGCCAATCATTCAGGTCAATCTTCAGGCAAACACAAAAACACAATCTTAAGCATGACACTTTTCAGAAAAATTCTGATATCTGTGTTCATTTCATATTGTGTCATAAATGATAGACATGTCAGTGTTTTGAAGAAAGTACAATGAGCTAAAAAGAAATCTGTTTAAAAGAAGAATTTTCCCCCTTGTTTTTTACATTAATTGAAAACGATGATTCAAAGCTATTATAATATTGTATTTGAAAATTTCTTGTTGAAAGTAAGTTCAACCAATCAAAATTATATAAGACCTCATTTTAACACAAATGTCAACCTTATAGTACTAAGAAGACATGAAGAAAATACAAAAATTGAATTCAGATGGGAATGTAAGAAAACAAAGCTATTACGTAATGCCCTCTCGCTAGAAAGACTCTTTACTAACGGCAGAAAATCCAATGATATCTAGACAATAATTAGTCTTATTAGCTTGGAAATAGAAGACTTAAATTACACTGGGAACTGGATAATGATTGAGTTGTTGTCATCAGTACGTAGGCTTTATGTAAAGAATGAAATAAGGTACTTCTATGTTTATTTCAGCTTGATTTAATAGGATTAAGTCAGGCTTTATGTAAAAAACAAAATGAGGCACTCGTCAATTTGTTTCAACTTCAGTTGATAAAAAGAAGCTGCTTATAATAGTTCATTAGGTTCTCAAAATTGTTTATCATAAAATAATTGACAAATGAAAGTTTTTATTAAATTATGTCACATTTTTTAAAAATCAGAGAATGGGTCTTCTATTGAAGATGATAGTTTAATTATTTAACTTTCAGGCAGTGAAAGAGTTGCACAGATAAAAGTGATTTACATCTTACAGTTTTATGGGAAAAAGATACTTGCCTTATACTAAGAGACTGTAGCATGCATTTTCATTTAAAACATTCTGTGACAGCAATATTTGTGTGCCCCAAAGTGATATGTATACTAGTATGCACTTTTCATTACATTGCAAAAAATATCGTGTTGCAGTCTTCATATCTAATGACTAATATGTGAATATGGTGCTTCAAATACCCCATAAGTTTTTTTTTTTCTGATAGTTGGCAACTCATGAAAATTAAATCTTATAAATAGTTTTGTGTACAGTATATACTTGCATATAAAATCACTAAAATTGAATTCCGCAGAAAAAAGATCTTCAATATTTTAAGAAATCCATGAAATTTAGCTACCGCAAAAAAAACAACTTATTCGGTATAAAAATAGTTTGACAGCATATCAAAACTTACTTTACAATATATGGTTTGTAAGTTTATGTCAACTTAACAAATATTTTAGCCATCAGACTTACTGATGTATGGAAACAAGAAGTTTCTAAGGCATTAGAATGAACTTTGGTTATACACAAACATTTTAAAAGGTGTGATTCTTTTAAAATGAATGAACAATAAATTCAAATGTAACCTATTTGCAAGTTTTATACTAACTTTGCTCAATTTAATTAAAGTAAAAAGACATTAAAAAAATAATCCCATAATGAAAATGCAGCATGCAATACAATTATAGTTTCTGCAGGACATAATTAAGGCACTTTAATGGGTTGAAGAACTTTCATATGCTTGCATGTTTGTTTTATGCATGCAAACACCCATTTTCTAATAGTACTCTATGAATTATTCTTTTGCATTCAATTATTTATATCACCATACCACAAAAACAAAACATTAAGATTTCCATGCTTAACAAACAATACAAATAAAAACAACCAGAACTTTGTGAATTCCCATGCAGTGTTTATCTCCCTTGAAACAAGAGTGCTCCCCCTTTACCATCAACAATGAAAACATGCCACTAAACACAACTCACTTTTTTAAAACATAGATGAATGAGATCTGAGCTGGCGTCTTTCTTGTAACTAAAATATTATTCATCATATAAATCATCACAAGTGTGACAATATATAAAAATAAATTGAAATAAAAGAAAAAAAAATTATAGCTCTAGTCTACGGGAGACCAGACCTGTCTAGTGTCATGGAACTTGCATGAGACTTTTGCATCTGGTCCCCACTTTGGCGGAAAATTTCTTTCATTTTTTTTTTTCTTTGATCTTTCAATTTTTGGGCAAATCTCATGATTCAAAATCCCTTTTCACACTGTCCAAAAATCATCAGCCTTACTATACTTTCAAACATGTTTCTAGTATAGACTACATAGGTCCAGAAAGAGTAAAGGTCAAACCCTATGACTATGTCATAAATGGAACTTTTTATCTGTGTCCATTTTCAGTCGACAGCAGCTAGGCCCAATGTACTGATTATTTCAGTCAGTCCTTTCATCTGACAGAAATAAATAACATTTCAACAGTACTGCATATTTATTCTACAAAAACTGTAAACCAATTAATTTTCGCTTGCTATAAACTTTCACGAGATTCGCGGAAGCTTTGCATATGCGAAAGTTTATAGCCGCGAAACAGTCTGAGTGAAAAGGTTGTAATGATGGAGAATTAAGAAACCGCGAAAGATTATCTCGATGAAAATGTTCATTCTAAGGAAACCGCGAAAGTTTGTAGCCGCGAAAATTAATTGGTTTACAGTAAGGATACTGTTACCTTGCTCATTTTGCAAGGTATTTATTTTCACGAATTTGTCATTAAGGTATTTTTCATGAAATTTAAACATGCATAAAGATAAAATATGTATGAAATAGAAAGAATATTAAATGAACAGAAAACTTAAAAGTAAGTATACCATGAACTTTAATGAAATGGAAAAACATGAAAATGAGTAACCATAAAAAATATGTATGTTTACAGTATTGTTATGCAGTAATCTTCATGAAATGGGATACATTTTCATATATATCAAACAGAATGAAAGTACAAAAATTTATAATCACTTATAGTCAAATGAGAAACTAAATCAGATATATAGAGGTTGACATGATACAAATGAATTAAAGAATAAAAACTCACATGCAGTTTTCCATGGAGTTTAAAGTCACTTTCACTCCATGCTGACTTCGACTTGACTGACTTTGATATGGCCCCAGCTCCATGTGCTGCCATTATTTTTGATGTGCCATTTAATGACTGGAACTGGTCTATAATGAAACCAAAAATCTGTGTCAAAGTCAAAACTGGACAGATTTTGTTTAACAGGAAGTTGGTGAGCAATAGACCTGAAATCAAATCCCAGGTTATGGGACCCAACCATGATGCTGTATAACAAATATCAAGTGGCTATGATAAGTAGTTGCTGAGAAAACTGTTACGAAAATTTCTTCCCTGCCCGCCCAACATTCACCATTTTACAACCTGGATTTTTCAATTGTCATTGTGAAATCCAGCTAGAAATGGTCAGAGTAATTATAAAAAGCCAGATTTTGTTAAACAGGAAGTGGGTGAGTGACTGACCTGAAAAGGAATCGTACGATGATATCCCATGCTGATGCAACATCCCAAATATTAAGAGTTCTTGATTAGTGGTTGTTGAGAAAAATGTTACAAAGGATGAGTGGCAATAAGACCCATTTTGGGCCCAAGATTTACTATTAAACTTAAACTGGGCAAACAGATGTGTTATGTTGCTGAGACATTCTACAAATATGGGGCTTTAAGAAAATGATAGGTTTTTTTCATACAAGATTAATTATCATGACAATCAGTTAGCTCAAAAATCTATATTTTTAGAAAATTGTCTCAATTTCATTGATTTTTGCTGTTTTTCACACTCCTTTCTGTTTGGAAAAATGTTGCCGCATCTGAGCAACAACTTCATATCTGGTAAAAATGTGAAATATGATGTAATACATCATTTCTGAAAGTTTGAAGTTGTTGTTTTCATGTGCCCTATGTTAACTAAAGGAAAATATGTACTGAAAATATTCAAAATTGCAGATTTGCCCATTTTTTTCCAAAAAGACAGTTCATTATGATGTCACCATGATGTCACAATGAAATAAATTTGTCTTATTTGATATATTTTCTTTGTAGCCACATAAAAGTTAATATTTCCAATAAATATAAATTTTTTTAAAGTAAACTCATTTTATTGGGCCAAATATGGGTCTTTGCCACTAATCCTTTGATTCCCAATGGCCTGACACGAAATATTCATAAAATTTCTAATATTTTTGTCGCTGAAATTTTTCATTTTTGAATTTAAAATTGTTTAAAACACCAGATTTCTTCCCTTGTAATGCACATGGTCGATATCCTCAGTGCTGGATTTTGCTTCCTTGTTCGAACATTTTGGTTTTGAGTACTTTTCGTTTTCAACAGTTTTGGAATTTGACCTTCCAATGTTTTGATTTAAATGCTACTGATGAGAGTTTACTCCATGAAATATCGATACATAGCATATCCAAATTAACCGTTTATACCCGCTTTTTGGTATTTGTAATTTTTTAATTCACTATTTCATTACCAAGACTTTCAATTTTTGAAATCTGGCCAGATTATTGCACTATAGCTTGAAAAGAACAGTGAATCAACTAGAGCTTCATGGCAGGAAAAGAAACAGCTCGGGATTATATTTTGATGCATGTAAACTGCTTTTCAAACATTGACAGTATACATAAATCTGTTTAGAATTTTAGAATATCAACCCCACCTTACACTCATTGAAGATTGAAACCTGTGAGAATTCCTTATTTAAGGAACAATAACTCTAGCTGTTTTTTTTTTTTTATAAATCTGAGAATCCAAATAAATCTTGAGACTTCGGTCATTATTAAAACATTTCAATAATAAAATCTACACATGCATACATGTATGTTTTACCTGAGTAGCTAGAGTTATTTTTTCTTGAATAACTAACACATAGAACTAGTCTTTCATACATTTTATAACATGCACACTGCAACTATGATACATAACAAAATAATGAAAAGGTGAAGCAATAAGAATATTATCCTCACAGATACATCATCTGCATATTAATGCTTAATAGAGGCAACCAAAAATAAAAAGCTTAGCCAAGCGCAGCATGATAAGACCGCAACATGTCAAACCCTGTACCTTTTAGGCCCAATGTGGATAGTCAGTTGCTCTAGACACATGCAGCCCACGGTGGACTGACAATTTTTTTTTTGATACATGCAGCCTTTGGTGGACTTTCCACCTACATTTCACAAGGAATCCATTTTTTTTTCAAAAGCAGAATAAAATTAATTACAGTTACAAAAATACTAAACCTTTTGGCCACTAATCAAGGGTACCTGCTACCTTTCATTTTAGCCCCTTTTGGCCCCTAAAGGTAATTAGGGTGAGGGGAGTGTTAAATAATTAATCTTCAATTTTGCAAGTTCACTTTTGTTTTATAAGAATCAATTAGCAAAAATAAAATGGAATTGGACAATAAATAAAAACAATTGGATTTTTGCCCCTTTTAGCCCCTAATTGCATAAAAGGAAAAAAGGGGGGGTGTGATATTTGGTCCTCCATTTTATATCCACTACTTGACAAGAATTAAATTGCAAAAAAAAATGAAATTCAAAATTAGATCAGAAATAACAAAGTTACATTTATGCCCCTTTTGGGGTCCCTTTTTTCTAAATGAAAAACAGGGGACCCCAAAAATCAATCCAGTAAATGGTTTAATAGTAAGGCATATCATTGTCAAATTTTATAGTGATTGGCCCACTAGAACCAAAGTAATTGTGGGAACAAATAAAATATTTGAGTTTTTTGCCCTTTTTGGGCCCCTAATTTCTAAACAAATGAAGGGGAGACCCCCAAAATTGATCCCATTCATCCTTTTATGGTATGAAACATTATTGTAAAATTTCACAGCATTTGGTAAACCAGAACAAAAGTTATTGTGGGAACAAACAAGAAAGTAGCATTTTTAGCCCCTTTTTGGCCCCTAATTTCTTAACGAAAATAGGGGGGACCCCTAAAATCAATCCTATTCATCCTTTTATAGTAAGGAACATCATTGTCAAATTACATAGCAATCGTATAACTGGAACTTAAGTTATTGTGGAAACACTAAAAAGTTAACAGACACCGACGACGACGACGACAACAGCATCATACCATTATACGTCCTCAATTTTTTTGCAGTCATATAAAAATTAACTGATGCAAACATTGAGGTAAAAAACACCATTCCATAGTGGCACCATCCTCAATAACTTGCTGAGTCGAGACAGACAGACAGACTTAAACTAAATGTCTCTTGTGCAACAAGCATGGCTAATGCCTTCCTGACAAATGACAGATGCTTTACTTTATAATAAGTAATCTTTTATAATTGAAGGCAATTTTATCTTCAATAAGAAAAAGAAGCAAATGACCTTATATAAAGTTTTTAAGACATTGAGCATAAGGTGGTTCGGGAGTATAAAACTGAGCATCTTTTTTGGACATCTTGCAGATTTTTAGTCTGCATTTCAATTAAAATGACTTAAAATAATACAAGAGATGAATAAAAAAAAAATTTAATCTTATTTTATAAATGAAATAAATATCACACAAATATTTAAAAAGAAATTAAGCTTTTTCTGAAAAATTCTATTTTCAGGGGAGATAATTAGCAGGAAAAAGTGTGATAAAGGAGTATGTTCACATAGGCCTATAAATGGCCCTGTAATTGGGCTGATTTTTCATATTCAAGAAATCTAAATGAATTCAATGGAAAAAACTCACAGAATACCTATATTTAACAAATATAATAGTTTTCTAGTGATAAAAGTCTGCTGTTTCCTTCAGTGAGCCCCTAAATATGAGACAAAATTAGGAAAATCTTCATTTTTGTCGATTTTTTACCCCTTTTCACCACTATTGTGCCAAAATCAAAAGTGGCCGCATGCTATGACCAACATAGATTTTTGTTTATTTATTTATTCATTAAAAGCAAATATTTTAACCCCAAAAAAATTTTGGTCAGAATATGCAGCCAACATTATATTCATCCTTTTTTACAGAAAAAGAGGCTAAATATGTCGAAAATAGCGATTTATAAAGAAGTTCACTAACTTTAAAGGTCTCTGCTGTTCACGAAAGTACAAAAATCATGCACAATTTATAACATTTATAAAGAACAGAGTCTTATGACCACTCTAGCAGCATTATTTTGTACCTGTCTCGAATTTGAAATTTAGGGCCGTTTTTGGCCCTTTTCCGAACATACTCCTTTTTATATAAAAATGTGTATGAAAGTTTAGTTTTCTTAAATATCCAGAAAAGAAGGTCCGTGACCCCAAGTTTTTTTCATGTTTTTCAAAAGATATTATATATGGCTTGTCATTTGTGAAATATACCAAATATCAGATGCCAAGCTATTATACTTTTCAAGCAATTCATTGTCCACAAAAGTCTTACAAAGAAGTTTTCGGCCTGAAAAAGACCTTAGTTCACAGAGTCACTGGAGCGTGAAAATAGGGTCAGGGTCACACGGCATGGTAACAGTTGCGTAGACCATAACCTCAACTGTCTGTATATCCAATATCAGATGCATAACTATATACTTTTCAAGCAATTCATTGTCCACAAAAGTCTTACAAAAAGTTTATGCCACCGCTGCTGTCACAGCCGATAAGTAATACTTTCACGACTATTCGTTGCAGGCGAGAAAAAAACCTATATATTTTATATTATGAAATAAATAGATCATATTTTTTATCAATAAATTTTATTAACCTTTAAATATCTTATATAAAGGCCAATTTTATATAATGGTGTAAAAAATATTTTTTATATAATTGTGTAAAAAATATTTTTCTGGTTTAAACTATGTTTAAAATACTTACTTATGTAACATTGTCAAAAAAAATTAGATCCTATTTTTAATAAGTTAATTTTTTTTCACCTTAATTTCTAATATATTGGTCATTTTCAAGCATTGTGTGAAAGTAATTTTTCTAGCTCAAACTAAATGAAAGTAATCTACATTTTTTTTCATGTTTTTCAAAAGATATTATAAATGGCTTGTCATTTGTGAAATATACCAAATATCAGATGCCTAGCTATTATACTTTTCAAGCAATTCATTGTCCATAAAAGTCTTACAAAGAAGTTTTCGGCCTGAAAAAAAGCCTAAGTTAACAGAGTCACCAGAGCGTAAAAATGGGGTCAGGGTCACACAGCATGGTGACAGTTGCATAAATCATAACCTCAACTGTCTGTATATCCAATATCAGATGCTTAGCTATTATAATTTTCAAGCAATTCATTGTCCACAAAAGTCTTAAAAAAAGTTTATGGCCTGAAAAAAGACCTTAGTTCACAGAGTCACTGGAGGGTGAAAATAGGGTCAGGGTCACACGGCATGGTAACAGTTGCGTAGACCATAACCTCAACTGTCTGTATATCCAATATCAGATGCATAACTATATACTTTTCAAGCAATTCATTGTCCACAAAAGTCTTACAAAAAGTTTATGCCATCGCAGCTGTCACAGCTGGAAAGTAATACTTCCACAACTATTTGTTGCAGGCGAGAAAAAAAAAACTATATAATTTATATTATGAAATAAATAGATCATATTTTTTATCAATAAATTTTATTAACCTTTAAATATCTGATATAAAGGTCAATTTTATATAATGGTGTAAAAAAGTAATTTTTATATAATGGTGTAAAAAATATTTTTCTGGTTTAAACTATGTTTAAAATACTTACTTTTGTAACATTGTCAAAAAAATTAAATCCTATTTTTAATAAGTTAATTTTCTAATAAATTGGTCATTTTTCAAGCATTGTGTGAAAAGTGATTTTTCTAGCTCGAACTAAATGAAAGTAATCTACTTTTTTTACATGTTTTTCAAAAGATTTTATATATGGCTTGTCATTTGTGAAATATACCAAATATCAGATGCCTAGCTATTATACTTTTCAAGCAATTCATTGTCCATAAAAGACTTACAAAGAAGTTTTTGGCCTGAAAAAAAGCCTAAGTTTACAGAGTCACCAGAGCGTAAAAATGGGGTCAGGGTCACACAGCATGGTGACAGTTGTGTAAACCATAACCTCAACTGTCTGTGTATCCAATATCAGATGCTTAGCTATTATAATTTTCAAGCAATTCATTGTCCACAAAAGTCTTAAAAAAGAAGTTTATTGCCTGAAAAAAGACCTTAGTTCACAGAGTCACCGGAGCGTGAAAAAAGGGTCAGGGTCACACGGCATGGTAACAGTTGTGTAGACCATAACCTCAACTGTCTGTATATCCAATATCAGATGCATAACTATATACTTTTCAAGCAATTCATTGTCCACAAAAGTCTTACAAAAAGTTTATGCCACCGCCGCTGTCACAGCCGAAAAGTAATACTTCCACGACTATTGGTTGCAGGCGAGAAAAAAAAACTATATATTTTATATTATGAAATAAATAGATCATATTTTTTATCAATAAATTTTATTAACCTTTAAATATCTTATATAAAGGTCAATTTTATATATAATGGTGTAAAAAATATTTTTTCTCTTACTTATGTAACATTGTCAAAAAAATTAGATCATATTTTTAATAAGTTAATTTTTTTCACCTTAATTTCTAATATATTGGTCATTTTTCAAGCATTGTGTGAAAAGTAATTTTTCTAGCTCAAACTAAATGAAAGTAATCTACATATTAAAAACGAAAGAATATGGAATATGTGCCAGAAAGTAGTAATGTAGTTCTGTGCAATTCAGAAATGTTTTGGGTATTTTTAATAATTGGATGGTATTTTAAAATTCAAGATAAGGCATAATACCTCCTGGTTGAATATTTCTTAAAAATCTGTCAAAGTCAAAAATGGTTGGATTTCGTTCAACAGGAAGTAGGTGAGCGACAGACCTGAAATCGTATTCCATGTTATGGACCCCACCCTGATGCTGTATACCAAATATCAAGTGGCTGTGATTAGTAGTTGCTAAGAAAACTGTTACGCAAAATTTTCCTTGCCCGCACGCCGCACGCCCGCCCGACATTCACCATTTTATAGTGAGCATCGCAGATGTGAGCCCTACGGCATTGTGCATGTTTTGAGATGTGCCAGAAATATACTGACGATAAAACTGGAACAGGTTTACTTTTACGGAGTGAAAAAAATAATAGGCACGGAGCAAGTAAAACAATCAACCCTCTGGACTTATAAAAATACATCATAATCTGTTATGCAAATAAAAAAAAAATAGAAATTCAAAAACAGTGATAAAACCCTCGTTCATCCACTTGTTTATTTTTACACACAGATTTTTTATTTAAACACCATTCAGTCTTTTCCGCTGAAAAAAGATTTTCCGGAAATTACCAAGCTAGCTTTTGCCAACATCGTCCCATTGACTAGTCATACCAAATGCATGATACTGACCAAGCTTTGTTAAATTCTAAGTAAGATAAAGAAATACATGCATTTACTGAATAAAACCTACTCATAATAATAAATAAAAGGTTCTTACCTGAAAAATGAAAGAAGAGTCCCATCCTGTGGGGTTTCACTCACTCTCCTCAATCCTGCATGATATTTTTACTTCACCGTTTTTTCCGCCAGGTTTTTTAATGTACCTTCTGTTACCAATGCTTCAAATAAAACACTGATACTCAGAAAATCTCACAAAACCTGACAGAATCTGAATGTTGTTTTGGTCTGCTGAAGAAGTGCGAAATACTCTGACAAGGAAATGACATCACGTAATCCATAAAGGGATAATTTCGTTCTGCTTAATGTCATCCCAGAATGTTACATGATTTATTATTTGCACGAATATCAAATAGAATGTTTAATAAGTAGCTATTGATCCCAGATATTTTACCAACAATTTTCTCAAGTGCAAATGATTTGGGTTGGGTGGGGTCAGACTTTACTACAACCTAATTCCCTTTTTAAAAGTCCCCTCTCAAAGTTAACGTTACACTTAGCCGGTCGAGCACATGGATTTATTTTTAAAAGGTATATAGATTTTCGATGCTCGCTTAAAAGGCAGGGCCTTAATCATATTAAACTGGATTTTTCACTCTGTGAAATCTGGCCAAAAATAGGACTCATAAACTTATTTCCCTTTATAAAAATGTTCATTTGTATGCTACAATAGAAGAATATCTTTCTCATTCAGAATTTGCAAATGTTAGACATTTCAAAAATACCAACCATTTACCTTAAGCAAAATGGACATTTGTGTGTAGATTACCACACTGTGTTCATTTATTGCATGAATAGAAAATTTTGAAAACATTTTGCCTATTAATGGGCTGAGTAGTTAATGTCAAACACTAAGCAGTAAGTTTGATGGCAGAAGAACCAAGGCCCCTTGAGAAAACAGTGACCTTAGTCTATCTTATTATCCATACTCTCTATTTTATGTGACAAACAAAAGTTAATTTGTATTTATTATCAGTAAAGGTTAGAAGGTTAGTAGTTAAGCAGTCGAGCCGCAGGTCAAAGTATCATGAAAAATTAGGTGTTTTTCATTTGACCGAATTTGATTATTGGTTTTCAAGGTCAAAAATTTAAATGACAAGTGTTTAAAATCATTTCTCAAATTTTGAATGGAAATTACCATATCTTATACCAATTTAAATGTGTTAAAGACTTAACAATATATTTACATGATAATGTAGCTTAGGAATTATGCAACTTTTATTTTTATTATAGAATTCTAGAAATGTTTTTATCCACATCCTGTATTTTGGATCAAAACTATTTAAGTTTTGAATTGAAGTTTTGAATTGAATATAGGTGAAGATAACTTACTATCAAATGTCAAAACATATACATTATTCTTTTAATCTAGGGAAAGTTGCAAAGCAGAGAGCAGCAACCATTGGTCACAATGATCAAAGGCTGCTGGCTGTTTTTCCATTTCAGATTCTTTTATAAATTGCTGTTTGTCTAAGTAAGTCATGTTCCATACACTTATTCCACATCTTACTATCTTTATATATGGAAATTTTGATAATTATAATTATGTTTTTATAAAAAAAAAGTTATAAAAATTAGTGTTTAAAAAAATAGTACCCTCCGCTAATCTTTTTTACAGGTAAATATCTTTTTTAAATCCTTTGTTTTCTACCATCTCCAAAACCCATCTGTTTAAAGTCATTTTTATTCCTCCATGTAAGACAAACAGAAGAAAACTTACTTTCAAATTTATCTGATGGATTATTCCTTGCTGATTTGGCACTCATAGACATCTTTGCATAGGGATTACTGTAATATCTAAAGAAGTAAGGACTTGGCACCAGTGGGCGGCTGGGTTGTGAAGGGACAGTCTTGGGACGTCCCGATTGGTTAAAGTTTGCCATTATTTCAGCTCTGTTTGGATTTCTGTAGCTCCTAAAAGTATCATAAACAGCAATATGACTGACCTTTTCATAAAGTAATACATTTAAGTGGGGCTGGTTATACAAGAGATACAGTTCAGACTTTCCATATTTGCTTAATTGATATAGAGGTCTATATTTTTCTAACTCCTCCATGGTTAGATGTATGAACAAGAGTTTAGGTCAATAACAAAAGTTTAATTTGTTTTCACCAATTCAGGCATTTGGGCAAACAACTTGTATAACAAATGTGCAAGTCTAGCATAAGAATCAAATCTCAAGATAGAATTTAATAATATTTTACTTGGTCATCAATTTAATTGGTCTGAAATAGTGTGGATTCATTTATTTTCGTGGGTATCAATTTTTGTGGTTTGATGAAAAAGGATCAGTTCGTAGATTCTTAAATTCGTGGTTTTGAAGACTACAGAATACATATCAATGTTATATTTCCTTTTCATGGGGTATCAATTTTCGTGGGTAAAGGCCACCCATGAAAACTACGAAAATTGATACCCCACAAATAATAATAATGAAACCACAGTAATATGTATAATATCTGTGACATAGACCTGTATATTATATCGAGTCTATTTCTGTTACCAGGGCCGATTGCAAGATGGACAAGAGGTCATCGTGGTCACACTGAAGGCTGCTGGTTGTTTTCAATTGTGACTTTCTATGAAATGCTGCTGATTTATGTTGCTTGTGTCACATGCCACATCTCAATATCTTCTTATACTCATATACAATCACTTTTATAGATATAAATTAAATTCATTAAAAAAATGATATAATACCAACTGTATTGACAAATATCTTTTAAGCCAACAACATTGACAACAAAAAACTATTTAGAAAAAGAAATTTGTTTTTTGAATTCAAACAATGTCTAAACACTTCGAATGCAGCCAACACACTAACTTAAGCATGTGTCCAGCACTATCTCATCTTTGACGAACAATTAACATTCTTACCGTACAGTAAAACCTGTGCTAAATGCAGTTTGTGATCTATGAAACTGTGGTTTTCTGAATGGCAGCAGTGTTTGTAAACTTTCTACTTTACCCTGTCAGCAAAAAAAATAATCAAAATTTAAACAAACAGTTAAAGAACTGGCAAAGAAAAACATTTCTGCAGCAACATAATTATTACATGATGCAGCTCTCAACCCCTTGTACCCAACATCTCCCATCTTTAATCCTCACCTCCCACACTTTGGTCTTTGGCTTACCTACCTACCCTGTTTTTACATGCTGTTCATGGACACCTGTTCCCTGCTGATTATCTCAGCCCCACAATATTTTCCGTGACGATAATTCAATTCATTTTTCAAACTGTTGCTGAGTTGCTCAACTATGTTGTAATAGTGTACAAAGATTTATTAACTGTTGTAGAAAGTCATAAAAGTATCTCTAAATGTGATTTGGGGAAAAACAAACATACTGAATAAAATTTTGTTTTGTATTGTATGTGAACTTCCCTGGAATATTTTAACTGTATGTACCGGTATTCCCAACCTATTATATGTACATGTAGGTTTGTTAGATGATTGTAAAATTTTTGCTTTTAAAACAAGAGGCTCCCAGGAGCCTGAATCACTCACCTAGCTTCAATGACTTAATGTAACAATACTAGTATTTAACATTGTCGACAGATGTCATAATATGAAACCATTGGAAAACTCTATCAAGCTGAGTATTTAAGCAATGTGTGGCACAATCTTCTATGGAACACAATCTTTCAGGAACAATCAATTTTTTTACATTTAAGGGGCCGTAACTCCTATTATGGTCATCTGACAATTTTGGCCTAATGGACAATATTGTAGAGTTCAATTAGCTGAACATTTAAGCAAGCAAAACCTTTTCCCTATTTTCATTGGTCCACAATCTACTAGGCCAAAACCTCTATTTTGGGGGTTTCAGGGGCATAACCCCTATAAGGGGTCATCCTACAATTTCAACCTATTTGACAATTTTGTAGAGCTCAATTAGCTGAACATTTAAGTTTGCAAAACTTACAAAAATCCCCACATCAGTTCTAAGCATCGAATGCTAATGAACAACCATAGTTTGGTTTCAATTGGACTTATGGTGTCAGAGAAGTTAACGTTTTTTAAAGTTTACGGACAGACGACACGGCGGACGACGGACGGAATGGACACCAAGTGATGACAACAGCTCACTTGACCCTTCAGGTCAGGTGAGCTAAAAACACTCACTTACCTTACACACATGTTTAAAACAATCTTCTAACGCCGATTCTTCCTCGTCACGTGTGGATATTTTTGTGACTTCATCAGCCAGAGCCTCGGCATAAAACTCATCATTTATGCTGCCTTCACCATAGCTTGGTACCCCTGATAAATTTTCTGACCTTGTTACTCCATTATTTACAACAACTGTAAAATTTCTTGGATTTGTTCTGAAAAAGAAAGGAAACAAACCCATAATGTACTATGTAAGTCAGTAACTTTCGCGTTTCATCTGTGACTAAATTTTTTTGTTTTATTTATATAAAGGATCAACCACTTATTGTTACTATATGGACAAGAACGGAATTCCTGGGTCACCAGCCAAATGGCAAAAATTCTAAGCCCGCTGGCTAAACAGGAAGAAGATAAGTGGCAAATCTGAAAACTCATCCAAGCCTATGAGACCCTTACCTGAAGCTGCATACCAAATATTGAAAGCATACGATAGTAATTGCTGAAAAATCTGTTGCAAAAAAAAGTGTGACGGACAGATGGACGGACGCATGCATGGCCGGATGTATGCACAGCCATGTCACAGTGAGAGACAAAAAAGGAAAAGGATCCCATGCAGATGTTGCATACCAATTTCAACAGGCTTTGATTCAAAGTTGATGAGAATACTGTAACAAACAAATTTCTCTGCACACCAGCCTATTACTGCCAGTCATTATCATTATACTTTTACAAGGATTTTCCCTCTGAAATTTGGCTAAAACAAGATAATGTGTCTATGAGCCACAGGATGGCCCTCCCGTTCTTGAAATATCATTGACCCTAAATGTGTATTTACTGGGATATGGACCTTAACCAAGAACTTAACCAAAGTCGTTCATGCATAAAATACAGTGACCTATTTTTATTGGTTGGTGTCATGTTACCCAAGTCACATCTAGTGGTGAAATACCATTGACCATCAACATGTAGTATCTGAGCTATGGACCTTAACCAAAGTCATTCATGTGTAAAATATAGGTCACAGTGACCTAATTTCTAGTGGGTGGTATCACCTTACCTAAGACACATGTTGTAGTGAAATATCATTGACCCCCAACATCTAGTATCCAATTTATGGACCTTTACCAAGAACTTAACCAAAGTCGTTCATGCAAAAAATATAGGTCACAGTGACCTAATTTTTATTGGGTGGTGTCATGTTACCCAAGACACATCTAGTGGTGAAATACCATTGACCATCAACATGTAGTATCTGAGATATGGACCTTAACCAAGAACTTAACCAAAGTCATTCATGCGTAAAATATAGGTCACAGTGACATAATTTCTAGTGGGTGGTGTCACCTTACCTAAGACACATCTAATAGTGAAATATCATTGACCCCCAACATCTAGTATCCGAGTTATGGACCTTAACCAAAAACTTAACCGAAGTCGTTCATGCATAAAATATAGGTCACAGTGACCTAATTTCTAGTAAGTGGTGTAGCCCTACCCAAGACCCATCTGGTGGTGAAATATCATTGACCCCCAACATCTAGTATCCGAGTAATGGACCTTAACCAAGAACTTAACCAAAGTGTTACGGACGGACGTACGGACGGACGGACGGACGGACGGACAAGGGTAAAACTATATGTCCGATCCACATACGTGGTCGGGCCATAAATATTGATAGATTAGAAAGAAAAACATTTTTAAGCATACCTAATGAGATCGTTGAAGTCATTTCTGTTGGCATACTTTGCTGGTCCCCATTTCTTGGCCATCTGTGATGACTGGGCTCTGGGTGACAAATTTCCTGACAAGTTGTCTGGACTCACTGTCTGTTTTCTCTGCAAAAAAAAATTTAACCTGTTGGTTAAAAGCTGTAGGAAAAGTTTACACCAAAAAATATGGTCCATCATTTCATGGTAAGTATCATTACTGTCTTTACTTTCATTGCATTTGGTTATCTAGACCAAAGTTATTGTGGGAACAAGGAAAAGTGGCATATTGGCCCTTTTTTACCCCTAATTTCTAAACAGAATTATGAAATAATCCTAAAAGGGGAGATGCAAATCTTGTAAATGTCTGTAATCACTGTGAAAAATTTCAAAAGATCTATCTAAAGCCTTTGGTTTTTGAGATTCAGATTTCAAAAGTCAGGTAACCCGACAGGGCAATGGAATGATGACAGACAGACAGATGAAGTGACTTTACACCTAGATATGCTTTTGCCATTAGTGACGCAGGTTCAAAAGGAAATGGCCTTACCCTTATGATAAACTTTTTAACTTATATTTCTAATCTAAAATGCTCTTTTTCTGGTATGTTACATGTATAATACCTTAGATTGTAGCTTATAGTAAAAGTATATAAAACACAGTTTTAGAGCTTGTTTCAGAAGTAAAACAAGAATATTTCTAAAAGACATAATGCCCCATCCCGCAACATTGGGACAGACAAATCGACAAACAGACCTGAACACTATATGCCCCCTACTTATGTAGATGGGGCATAAAATCTTGAAGATGTGATTCTTCTTTCATCAATCACATATTTTTTACATTGTTCTAAATAAAATACCTTAAGGGGCTGTCCAATGAACCCTCGACTTTCCTCTTTGATTCTGAGCTGCTCTACTAATCTCTGGAAAGAAACAAAAGAACCATCAATAAATTAATGAGAAACACATGTACAGGTAGTTTACTATTGATATCTTTAAAATGTAATAACAACATAGCCCTTTCATATTCAAGAACTAAATCACCACTTGTATTACAAATGTATTATTCATTATTGGCAAAGCAAATATGTAGTATAATAATCTTTTTATTACCTATAGCTTTGTATCTTCGTGTGTCATGTGTGTCATGTGTGTCATGAAATTTAGGGATTCATGTTCCAAAACTAAAAGGTAATCTAGCTTCTACTTAAGTTGCCTTACAAAATGTATCCATTTGATTTCCCATTTGTTGATTTGCAGATCAAAATCAAAGTTAAAATATAACATAAAATTAACATTGATAACAACAAATTGTGCAATAAACAATTTATCTAATTTGCAGTCATTATGTACCAGAGAGAAATTGGAATTAAGATTGCAAAATAAAAATATAAAACAAAACAAAAAGTCATGTTGCACGTTTTAGAGTGAAATTCAAGGATGGCTTGCATGATGTTTTGGTTTACACGAGAAAGAAAACAAAAAACAAAAAAAACAAGTGGTGCACATTGAATAAAGCTTAAGTTCTTTCATCTTCCTCCATTTATTTTTTTTTAATTACAATAACTCCTCACATTTAAACTTTTGCTTACATAAAAGTTCTGCTAATGATGTTAAGAGTCAAATAGTTCAGAATTCAGTTGAATGACCAAAAAGCTTTAATAAAAGAAAATTATGCAACCAAATTAAAATATAATCTCCTGTTCCTTTTAATCCAGTCCTACTAAAATGTTCTATGAGGTATCCAAACTAGCTTTATCTACAATTTCCAATTTAAAGAACCAAAACCAATCCAATATATAAAAGATAATATTCCTTATAAATACAATTACATACAGATACATGTACATCTCTTTTGATCAAATACAATTTACAATGTGTAGAAAGAACAATGCACAACACTTTCAGACTGTTCAAATGTATCAAATTTCTCTATAAAATATATAGCCAAAATAAAGAGAAAGATTATCAAAGAAGTCTTAATAAAAAGTCACTGTTTTTAACATGACACTCTTATTTTCTGACATGTGCATTTCAGAAACTAAGTAACTTTTGTAAACAAATTCACATAAATCAAAATAATTGGTCTTTTTAACCAAAACAATACTTTGATAGTACATGTACTTAAATTCATAGGAAGCATTTTTGTCAATTGGGAATAATTTGGGTATATGAGGATTCATGAATTTGTTGTTTTAACAAATTCTTTATTGAAAGCAATGTTAAATCCAATTATTCTTAAGGTTTGCCTGGCCCCCAAAAATAAAATTTTCACTATCAGTAGATTACTTTTTGGGATAGCACATGTATAAGACTTTTTACCATAGACTTCTTTGAATGTTTTACCTTTTGCTCATCCTCTATAGACTTCATCTAAAAACATGGAGCATTAAAATCAAAATAAAAAAAAACCTTTGTAATAAAAAAACAAGTGTGGCCACTAAAAGTATGTATCGCCTGCCAGGGACATCACTAAAATCAACTACCTAAGCTTTCATTTCTTGACATAAACACAAAAAGTATCCGCTTACCCAATATCAGATGCCTAGCTATTATACTTTTCTAGCAATTCATCGTACACAAAAGTTTTACAAAAAAATTTGCGGCCTGAAGAAGACGTTCACAGAGTCACTAGAGTGTGAAAATGGGGTCAGGGTCCTGCAGCATGGTGACAGTTGCGTAGACCATAACCTGAACTGTCTGTATACCTACTATCAAATGCCTAACTATTATACTTTTCCAGCAAATCATCATCCACAAAAGTCTTACAAAAAAATTTATGGCCTGAAAAAGACCTAAGTTCACAGAGTCAATGGAGTGTGAAAATGGGGTCAGGGTCACACGGCATGGTGACAGTTGCATAGACAATGACCTCAACTGTCTGTATACGCAATATCAGATGCCAAGCTATTATACTTTTCCAGCAATTCATCGTCCACAAAAGTCTTACAAAACAGTTTATGGCCTGAAAAAGACCTAAGTTCACAGAGTCACTGGAGCGTGAAAATGAGGTCAGGGTCACGCAGCATGGTGAAGCATGAAAAAATGGTCAGGGTCAAATGGCATGGTGACAGTTGTGTAGACCATAACCTTAACTGTCTGTATACCAAATATCAGATGCCTAGCTATTATACTTTTCCAGCAAATCATTGTCCACAAAAGTCTTACAAAAAAGTTAACGCCGCGGCCGCCGCCATCGCCGGAAAGTAATACCTATGTCTCATCTTCCGCGACTATTTGTCGCAGGCGAGACAATGACTTACAAATATATATTACATCTTAATTTCAGTGTGGAAGGAAATTGTTTTTGTATATATTGGTTATGATTAGCGCTGGATATTTTAAGGCATTCAAATAAATTTACAGTGGATGAGCTTTAACAATGAAAAAGGCATTACAATAAAATAATAGACAACAGTCTAATGTTAAGCTGTTGTCTACCATTTCTTTCAATGTCCTTTCAGATTTCCAGCAGTAATTAGTCTGTAATACCCAGTGATGTGCCATTTTTATTTTGTAAATATATATGGATAAGCTTTGGTTTTTGTTTTTTTTCCAATGAATGAAGATTTATTTCATGTGGAAGAAAACTTCCAATTTAACAACCAAAAGCTTTATTTAAAGTTGGTTTAAATTCAAATCAAAACCCTTTCCACTAAAAATTGCCTTTATTTTTAGACTGATGAAAAAAGTTCTTATCCTCACTAAAAACTGTCAATAAAATAATCATTTTTTTTTCATTTTATACTTTTACAGGTCAAAGCATTGAATCAATCATGCTACTTTCTGAATTAATTACCTCGAAAGAGACAAATTTTTTAGGGAAGTTTATTCTAAAAAATATGTTCTGATTTAATAATAAATGTAATATACGTCAATATAGATGTACATGATAACTAAGTCTCAAAAAAAACAAAACAACAACAAAATTTACAGCATTATAGTGATCACTCAATTCTAAATCTAAAAAGTCATCATACATTTTTTATATTACTGAGAAAAGGGTCTGAGATTTAATTTTTATTAAATTTTTGACAACAACATAAATTGCTGAGCAGTTTTATAAAACACAATTAATGTTGCTGGGCATTCCTTAGGATTTTTCCTTTCAATCCTACAATACACAACTAATTGCTTATAACAATTAACTTACATATCTCCTTTGTTCAGTAGGTGTCCTGATCCTATTACTGATCCTTTTACCCCTGGCTAGTGGAGAAATACCCACATGTGCAGTTCTACTGGCTGGGGGCTTTATATTACCCTCCTAGGAAATAGAAAAACAAAATTACAACAAAACAAGATTTATCTTTTTAATCCATTTGGCTCATGCAAATAAACAAATAGACATACTGTGGATTCATTTATTTTCATGGGTACCAATTTTCATGGTTTGATGAAAAAGACCAAATTCCTGGATTCTTAAATCCATGGTTTTGAAGTCTGCAGCATACAGATCAATGTCTTGTTTCTTTTTCGTTGGGTATCTTTTGTGGGTCAAGCCCACCCATGAAAACCACGAAAAATTGATTCCCAATGAATAATAATGAAACCACAGTAGTTGTTCCATCTCATGATACCTCTTATATTGGGCTTTAACAATATGGACTACCAGTTTATTTCTATCCAGAGTAATTTGTTCTGTCAGCACTGGGACTTGCAGAGCAAAAACTATTTTGACAAACTCTATTCATTGATCATGACCAATTGCAAGCTACTGTAGCAAGCATTGGTAACAACCGTAACATTGCTTTGTACAACATTGTTTTCCATCGCCAACTTTATAATAGGCATTTATAAAATGAAGTTGTCACATGAACATTTATTCCACACATCATTATCATACATCTATATCTATTTCTACTCCTTACCAGACCTAGGTATATTCCTGTCATATTTCTTGGTTGTTCTTTCCCAGGCACACTTTTTGAGACAAATGGCATGTTTCTTGTAACGGGAAGCTCAGGAGAATGATGTGGAAGAGTTCGCATGATTGCTGCTGTAAAATCACAATTCCTACGCTAGTTCTTTATTTGACATTGTTTATATTTAGTCCATTTTGAATGTTTCCAATTTCACATTGTCTTTTACTACCTTCATTATGCCATTTTGATGGAAATCTACAAAATGGATATGTATAGTTACAAGTAATTCAAAAAATAAATGACAGCTCTAAAAAGAACTCCTGTTTTTTTAACCAGGGTCGGTGTATCGTGTTTCCTTATTTTGACCCATATACCATTCATACGAAATAATTTTGAAATTAAAAATCAAATAATTTATTGATTTGAATTGTTCCATGTCATAACCACATAAAATTGTTTACCATTTAACCAGCACTGAATGGGTAGCAACAATATTTTCTTACTTTTAAATTGTCTAGTTGTTTTTCTCAAAACTAATTTTCAAATGAAATCATCAAGTTTTTATTTAATTAAATCAATGAAGATTTGATGATAAGGTTTTAATATTAGGCAATATCAAGGTCTTTTCTTATGTCTTTTTTTATGACAAATTCTAAAAGAATTAAAATCCACCATGATACCTTGAAGAGTTAAGTTTACAAATATAAGGTGTTAAAATCCCACCAAAAAATCTTATCAAATAGTCAATCAAATTTACATTTGGCAAAAGGCCACCCTATAGGATACTTAAGAACTTAACAAATTTGAAGTGCTTAATACAGTTCTTTGTGTGTTGACTTATTTCATTGTACCATTTGATAAAAGTAGCAAGGTTATTGAAACACTAGGTTTTTAATAATACTGTGCGAAGGTTACTGTATTAGGACCTTTCTTTTGTAGGGTTCTAAATATACAAGCATTAAAAACTTATGTAAGAAATGACATATCAAACCTATTGTAGTTTGTTCATTGGCTCATAATTAATGGGTTGTTATCACAGCCGCTCAGAACAAACAATATTTTTTATATTTCTACAAACATTATAAAAGTTTAAAGTCCTTCTATTGTGTGCCACCCTGGTTATTGAAAAGGAGCTGAACTCTTTAGTGTGGAGTTAATACTAACTTAGAGAACTGGAGGGTCCCATTAGGCTGAGATGCTTAATAATGCCCATGATAAATTTAATATGCAAATGTATCTATATCACTTTAGAAGACAAACTTATCATGTCAAGAAAAGTTGTGCTCTTTCTTCAATAGTTTTTATTTCATATTATCTAAATAAGCCAAAAAACACATATTTCTTTTAAACATTTAAAAGTCAATTACCTTTAAAGGGTTTTTCATTTCTTAAATTTTAAATGAGAAAAATTTGTAGTACTAAACTATAGGGATGTACAACATGTACAACTGACTGACTGACTTGGAAGAAACACAATACAACTCATGATCCTTAGACTGTGTACTAAATTTGAAATTCAAGCCTTCAGCCTAAGCCTAAAAATCTTTCAGGAAAATGTTCCCCTTTTCAACATAAAAATAGTTTAAGATGGCTCTTAAAAAAGCAGGAGTAAATGATGATCTGAAAGAAGGCATAGAACAACTCATCATGCAAACTGTGTACCAAATTTGAAGGCAATATTCCCTTCAGAAAATGCTGTGAAATTTGTTATGAAAAATGCAGGGGTGGATCAAGAAAAGGGAGTTCTAAGCTGATTTACTGAAAATCTGCACAAAAATTTCAAAAGTTCCTAAGGAATTAGGGGCCTGGGGATTCCAACCCCTCACCCCTACCCCAACAACCCCCTTTCTCCCTGGATCTGACACATAGAGTTTTTATTTGAATACTTAAAACATGTAAATGCCATTTTTAACATTAATGGGCCATAACTCATATCAGATAGGAAGCTTTTCTGCCACATTAGCTTCATTTTGTGTAAGTTTCATGAATTTTATAAATGCCTTATTTTCTTAATTAATACATGCACCTTATATAACAAAGACTTTAGGCTTGTGATTGGTTGATTACTCTAGTATTTCTCACATATTTGATTGACAAGGATTTTGCTGTCACATGATTTTTTCCCTATGTCAGGGTATATGCCACCCCTGTGAGTCCCTTCTAATTTATTTCTGGAACTAGCTCCGGAAAATTTTTTATCTTTAGTAGTAAGGTATTAAAAAACTGAAAATAAACTGTGAATGGTAGAGGAAACATCTTAAGATATGATATGTGTGTTATTTGATAATTTGTTACTTCAGTACTTGAATTCTTCAAAGTACTTTACAACCCAAGCCCCAGGGCCAAAGCCAGTGACACTTGATAGTCTGATTAGTAATTTTATAAGGTAAAGACCAACAAATCCTAATTAATGAATTGGAGATTGATCATCCATTCCTGGTTTAGTCTTTATTGAGAAAATTATCTGCTGTGCATTCATATGTATCACATTGACAATAAATAATTATTTTATATGCATAAATTATTATTCTTTTTACTAAATCACACTCATTTATAATATTTTGTTATTTCTTTTTTCTAAATAATTGAAGCATAACCGTTAAAAAACCAGAAGAGTAAATAAATTTAAGTCTTTAATACTCCGAAACTTTGTCGTTTCTGACTGAGAAAATTGGATTATCAGGGCAGTCAGGGTTCGATCCCCAGTGACGGTGGTGTAGATTATGCTCTCCGGTTACATTTGAGGCCCAACTAAAAAACCTGCGGTGTTAAGAGCTAGTTGTGAGTTGTTAAGAGTCATCCAATGAGAAGTGAAGACTCTTGAGGAGGGGGATGTGTAGGGATACCTGCATTCTAGTAGGTAATTAAAGCCGCAAGTTTTCGACTTGGCTAGAGGTTTAATTTTTCCGTAAATACCTTTCTACAGTGTGTGATGACCAGGTTGAGATGCAAGCATGTGCAGCGATCTCACACTAGTAAATTAATCAATAAAAACAATCGGTACTGATATTGATTGATGATGTCGACCAATGAAATGCAATGTTTTTTTTAAACTTTTGGTTTTTAGAATGAAGTCATCTAAATATAATAATTCAGTACATAAAAATTTGATTTTTATTGAAGAAATAGGTACTTACACACCTTCTTGGAAAGCTGGCAATGATCTTTCACTCGTTATCAAATTTTTGGCGTCTTTTGGCTCGTTCCCCTACGCTCCACTCGCAAAAAGACTAAAAATTCTAAATTCTATCACTTGTGAAAGATCAGCCAGTCTTTTCCAAGAACTTATGTATGAACCTATAAATCTTCAGCTCATTTGGTAACAAGCTGGCTTGTCACCGGAGTGGTTATGGTGACAGTAGTGTGGATCATGCCTTTCAGTTACAGTTTAATCAGTACTACATGTATATGGATAGAAGAAATGAAAACAAACCATAAAAATAGGGCATCTAATGGAAAATTAAATGATACCCCGACACAATATATATATATTTTTTTTGGAAAGAAAGGATAAATGATTATCTTTCTTAGACAACATTGTCACATTTTGAAAATTTTTAAAGTGGCAAAACCATATTTATTATTTTTTGGATCATCCTGAAAATTAAACTTGACCTTTGTTTTATTGTTTTTAACAGCTGTGCAAAATATCATTGAAATCCCTTGATCCGTTTTCAAGTTATTATCTAGAAACCTTTGGGAGACGGATGGACAGACACTGAATGGAACTGAGGGTATTACATAATACCTGACCACTTTGTGTGGCAGGGTATAAAAACTGATATATTTCACCTTTTTACTCCACACAGACATTGAAAATTAACCCAAACCCGATGCCATACTAGGCCTTTTCTAATCAAATAAGAAACAGATTTGTTTTAAACAGGACTTAAAAGTTACAAAAATATATCAGTAATGAGTGTATGAAAGTCTTATTTATAACCAATATCTATCCATTTCACTTTATACCAAGAGACCTTTGGGGATTTGATCCAGTGATTACAAATTACCTGTACCCAGTGAAATCTGGACAAAAGTTTGATAATTTTGTAGTGAAAAGATTCAGTAAAACCATAATAAGAGAATAAGAGTACATGTAAGATTACAAAATAATCGTTACAAAATATAGAATTTGACATTATATGCAATTAAGAGAAACCAATTTACGATGAAAATGCACAAATGTTTGACAGATCACTGGCGTAGCAAGCGGTACGGCCGGTACGGTTCGGACCGTACCACTTTATATAGCCGGTACGGCAAACCGCACCAGTTTTGGTGGAAAATTGAAATAAAAAATGACAGAATTTTATTAATATGCTCTTTAGATTTTTAAAACTTTCAATATAAATCTTTTCTTTAAATAATTCTCGATATAAAATAGCAATTATACCACATGGAAGATCTCTTTTCTATATTAAAAAAAAAACCACTCAAATGCGCGTTGTCATAGTGGTCGATCCTTACCGGGATACGAAGCCTAGCACATTCCTGCATTCATTGGCATATGTTGTCAGGCGCGGATCAAAGGTTCCAAAGACGTACTGGGTGTATGCCCCACGCCACCCCTGAAACTCATACTGACAAAAATTATGTTTTTGCCCAAAATCTACGTAAAAACACTGAAAAAAATTCTAGCCTCGCTCCGCTCGGCGAAAGAAAAGCAAAATCTATTTACACATCCCTAAAACAAAACAAGCAAGATTATAATAAACAGACAGAAATGAAATACGAAAAAACAGTGGAGATCATATTCGGAACTAATATTTGCATTAATTTTACGTGTATGCTTTACCAGTTTAATTCCTTTAAAAAGATTATCATGTAGTACTAATTAAGGGTTAAAAATCAAAATATAGACAGGATGCAACTATTTCGTTTTTTTGCACAGTAAAAAAGCGCAGGAGTATACTGACAAAATAAAAAAGTGACAGAAAAATGGGTCTTTGCTCACCAATTTCAAAAATAAAACATGAAGGGTACGGAATGGTCGAAGCTATTTGGGACAGTCGGATAGCAGGTTTGTCAGTTGAGACTTTTGACGACCGTTTTCGAAACCAACACTCCTAGAAAATTTTACTTAGATGTAATCCCGTTTTAAAGAGGGATGAAACCAAGGGAACGAGTTTTACTTTCAGATGTGATAACTCTGCCAGCTACAAATGCCACCAGCGAAAGCAAAGGTCTTTCAGTACGTTGCGCAGAATAAAAACATACCTCAGATCAACGATGAAGCAGGATCGGTTGAACGATTTAATGATCCTACATTGTTCAAAAAGCCAGACTGACAATTTAGATTTCAAACGTGTTGCTAACGAATTTGCATTTAAAGAACAAAGGATGAATATATTTGGGAATTTGAGTAATGAGATTAATCATTTAAAGCATATAATAAATACTTAATATACAGATTCTTTTAATAAGTCATTCTTGTTCCACCGAAAAAGAAATCTATAAAGATCTCGTAAGCAAAATGAATCTTCCTCCAAAACAACCTTGTGGAGCACTCTGTCTATTTGTCCCACTCTGTTTATCCGTCCCTCGCGCAGAATTTGTTAAGTTTCATGTATACATAAATAAATGCATCGTATTTGATACATAAGCTGGAATATTATATTTTAGTGGATGGGCCCCAAAAACTAGTTTAACCCCGCCACATTTTATGTGTGCCTGTCCTAATCCAAGAATCTTTGTCAAAGTTTTTGTTTGTCTCTGTAATCTTTGTGTTCATTGTTCTATGTCCAGAAATGGATCTTTCGTTGATGATTTGGGGGTTGGTATTGAATCTTGTGTATTGTATTTTTTCTCTTGGGCCAATGCAAGACGGTGAGCAGCGACCTCTGGTCATGTTGAAGACTGCTGGCTGTTTTCCATTATGCTTTTTTTAAATTGCCGTTTCTTTATGTAGGTTGTGTCGCCTACATTTATTCCACATCCCATAATCGTCTATATGGTTGTAGTGGACAAAGGTACTATGTTGTTTTATTAACTTGTAATTATCTTTTTCTACACTTTTCGTTCTTTCGCCCGAAACCGAAGCTGACCTATAAACTAATGACTCGAAAAAAAAGCCGTTCATATTCTAAAAAAAATATGCCGGTTTTTCCTGGTCTGGTATAAAAATTGGCATTTTAATTCAATCACTTTTAGTGCCAGGAAACGCTCAGGATAAAGGATTTTGCACGGTTTACCCTCAGAGCTTCTGGGGGCCTTGAGCGGCCCCCAGACCCCCTGCCGAAAAGACCACCCCGCTTTCCGGGGTGGGAGGAACACTTCGTGTCCCTATTTGTCCAGTCACCAAACCGTACCACTAATTTGGGGGGGCCTACGCCTATGCAGATCCATCATAACAGGTGAAGATTTTGAAATTTATAGCTGGAGATTGGACAAAAAATCAGGAGATTTTAAACAATTTTGTTAATTAAGGGCACTAGCTTGTGCCAAATATACATGGCTTCACTAATTAATCTCCAACTGTTTTTACAATCATAGGTAATTTTTGGTAATAAACCATCAATTAACACCTGTTTACCTGTGAAATTAATGGCTGACTAATTGACAAACCCTTTAACAGTCTAATATCTAGTGGTATTCAATTATCTCCCCTGCAGAAAACAGCTAATGTGTTTTTAAATTTTTAACAATGACAACAACGATGGCGACGGCATATAAACAATCTTCAATTTTCATTTATTACGCATGGATTTGACTACTATCATATACGTTGGACATGTTATGTTATTAACGAATCTTTTCTGTTGCGTAAACAGTTGTTTATAAGGTCAACAAAAGTGCATATTTTAACAAATCGAGTGAAACTTATTGGTCGTTGGAAAAAATTAAAATGTCAACTCAACCTTTAAAAAATCACACAAGGCGTAATACCTGCAGTACATTTTCGAAACTTGTGGGAATGTTAGGTTATTACCTTTTCTTTCGACAGATATTAGTTTGAAAATTATATTTTACTGTTATCATATAACGATCCATTTGAATTCAATGTGTAACTATGAAAAACTTTCAAGGGACACAACCAAGTTCTATCTTTAATATATTATAAACATGATAAATGGGAGGCATTCCCATTTTTAAAACGGATGACTGAATATTGAATTGGACATTTACTCCAATACAATGCAAATTCACATACTGTTGATCCCAATTTACGGATACCGGTCAAAAAGGTAAACATGTTCTATGACATAATCGAATTCAACAGGTAAATCGTGTACTTTTAAAAAGAAGGTTGTCAAGACGGACTAGAAAAATAGGTCTTTTTCTTAATTTTATTTTGGCTTTACCTCTTGCAGTACATGTCTGAAAATTTGCAGATGGGAAGATATACATTTAAACAAATAGTGTGATTTTTTTCAATTTTTTATATAAAAGTTAAAGTTGTGCGATCCATTTCAGTTTGCACCGAATGCATTTCATAAATATCCACATAATAACATGCATTAAAATGCAATCTGTTACTTTTAAAAACTCTTTTTTATTCAAAAAAGTTTATTTTATCAGCATAACTTAAAATTGGAAGATATTTTGTACTAAAAAGAACTTTTGATTCACTTGACAACCAGGATAAACATTCGAATTGACTTTCCTATCTTTTCCGATGAAGAGCTCACATTCTATTGTTTAAATACCACCGGTTTTCGGACTGTTAAGCACTTCAATTCAATTCTTTATTACTTTAAGCAACAAGGCTCATCAGTATACAATATATAATATTAAGCAGTGTACAAAAAGTGAACAATAATGTCAATATTTGAATTTGTTACATCTGAGAAATTGATACATTTCAAACAATTAAAGTTGACCTTAAATTAAATGCATGATAGATAAATTTACATAGATTACGCAGCTCTTTAACATTTTCAGTAGACAACAACTGGACAAGTTTACATGTAGATGGCTTCTTATAATAATAAGACTTTAAATATTGTTTTCTGAAATCAGAATAGCAAGGACATTGTAACACAAAATGATATTCATCTTCTATAACATTTAAAACACACAAATTACATTTTCTGTTAGCTCTTTCTATGCCATAATAACGTCCCGTTTCAACAAATAAATTGTGTGATGACAATCGAAGTTTAGTAAGAAATTTTCTATAAATAAGGGGTTTTGTAAGATATTTTTGAAGACATATATTATCAACAACATGCTTATATAAATAACATTTTGGTGAACTATTAAGCATTTCAAACAAAAATTGCTTAGCCTGATCATATATCCTTTCCTTTACAAAAAGTAAAATGTTGTTTTCTAATACTAAATTTTCTTGGTTGATCCAAAAATCTTGTAAACCTAAATGACATAACAATTGTTTAAGCTGATAAACCCAACTACTTTTATTACCAACTAAGTTTTCTAACTGGTATAAATAACAACTCTTAATAATACAGTTTTTGGATGATAAAATTTTAAACCAAAATTTTACAATACAGTATAACCTCTGATAAATGAGTGGGTATCTTCCTAATTCAAAATACACCATGGCATTTGTTGTACATTGCTTGACACCAAGTAGGTTTTTGCAAAAATCTAAATGCACCTTTTCAATTTTAGGGGCTTTATGATGACCCCAAATTTCAGCACCATAACACAAAATGCTAGATATATAGGTATCAAAAAGTTTAATATGTGTTGTAATATTTAAAAATAATGAATTTACCTTAGATTTCAATACAAACATAGCTTTTCTACCTTGCTCACTAACATGTTGAACAGCCTTTGAAAATTTGCCATTATAATTCAATAATACACCTAAATAACAAAATTCATCTACTAACTGAACAATTTCACCATTAAAATGCCATACTTCATTTTCTTTTACTCTACCTCCATTTCTAAATACAATTATTTTTGTTTTGTTGATATTCACAGTCAAATCCCACTTTTGTGTATAAGTAAACAAAGTATTTAACATATTCTGTAAACCTTCTATACTTTCAGAAAATAATATCATATCATCTGCATACATCAATAAAAATAGTGACAAATCTTTAACTTCAACTGGAATATTACCATTGTTCAAAAATTCCATTTCAAAATCATTTACGTATAACGAAAATAGTATAGGTGATAATACTTCTCCTTGCATAAGACCTGTAGAACATTTAAATTCTTCAGAATAAAACCCATCAACTCTGACACATGATTTAACATTAGAATACATAGAGTTAATAATAGAAAGACATTTTCCTCTGATGCCTAAATTTGACAACTTCAACCATAAATTAATTCTCGAAACTGAATCAAACGCCTGTTTATAGTCCACAAAACAGCAGTACAGTCGTTTCCGAGCACATAGAGTCTTTTGAATAATAGACTGCAAACAGAACACTGCATCAATCGTAGAGTAGCCGGGACGGAATCCAAACTGAGCATCTGTTAAAGATTCATAAGTTTCGGACCAACGTAATATTCTAGTATTAAGAATGGACGTAAAAAGTTTCGCTAAATTGCTCACTATATACGATATTGAGATGTAGGCTGATTCCTCTGTAATTTGTTGGCTGTAAGGGATCTCCCTTCTTAAAAACGGGAACGATAATTGCTGTCGACCACGACTTCGGAAAATGTCCGCTAGATAAAATCCTATTGAAGATTTCTTCCAAAAAAGGAACTAACACATTTTTGCCTTCAATTAAAATTTCGTTCAGAATACCATCAATTCCATGACTTTTTCCTCGTTTGAGATTACAAACAGCTTTAAATGAATTATGACTGAACACATCAAAATGTTACTAAAATAAAATTTTGTCAAGTTTAGAAGATTGGGGAGATTACACAAAAAGTTGGAAGAACGGGAGATGGTTAAAAAAGTCAGGAGATTTTGTCTCCCAGTGAGAGAATCACATGTAAAATATAATTTTAAAGAAGATGAAAATTATTCTTTGACACATTCATCTTGGTGTAAACTTCCAGTTACACATTTAGGCACCAAAATTTCTAACATCCCGACATCCTTTATAATTGTTGAAACTTTGAATAACAAACTCAGCAGTCATTCCAATTGCCAAAGGTCCATCAGACACCGGACAAAAATTTGCTTGTCCAGTAAAACACCAAACAAACCTGGGAAAAAATTTCTTGGTCCAGTAAAATATTTTGACTTTTTCCCTTGCAATATACATGATTACAGGACATGTCCTGTATAAAATAAAAAAATACTTGGGGAAAAACTGAACTGTTTAAATTACAAGTCAATATTGAAAACAGGTACCGGATGGGTAAATAAGCCAAAAATGGAATGGGTACAGGTTACAAATTTTAGTCACCACCGGGGCTAACAGCTGAACAGACTTGATGGGACTATACCGAACAATATAAATTTAAAAGCTCTTAGCACAAAAACATGTGAACAGGCCACATGTTGCGCAATCAAACCCATTATCACACCCTTCAGTAAATGTAGCTTAAAAGTACAAAGGAATGGCAAAAAAAACTTTACCACCCTCTTTAATAAATGTAGTATAAAGTAAAAGGGAAAGACATGTTGTTGACTGTGAGTGTGAAGTGTTATTCTGCCACAGTTTGACAGTTGGGTTGAAGACCAAACAAGAAAATATAGTCGGCATTAGATTTACCACTTCTTCCAAATTACACAGCCAACAAAAATATGGATCATTTTAAAGCAAAAAAACATGCATTTACCTTTAAAAAGAAATTTTGTCGAAAATTGCAAGTGACGTCAGATAGCAACATCAAGCTTTGATGTAAGGGTTAAAGAAAGTGACAGAGGAGTTCCAAACGTAAAGTTTTAGTTATCTCCCCTTATTTGGCAGGTGCGATTGTACCAGATAACACAAAAATATTTACCAACGTTGTTAATTTTTTTTTCATTTTAATTCTATTTTTTTCAGTTTTTAAAATCATATTTCCCACAATAAATAGAATGGGCACCGATATTTAAGTGAAAACAAAATTGTAAAATTTTAACCTTAATCCAAGACTGGTGCAGTGGATTTTATATACCCCCTTTTTTTCTCTAAAACCCCAACAAATGAAATCTTGTTCAAAGTTATTCAAATAGTTATTTTTTGTTATTTCTAATCATATTATATTAAAATATTGCTGTTCTATACTATCCAAAAAATTAACCCAGTGGTATGTGTTGTTTATGTGTTTGCGTTTGCTTATTTGCTTTTTATCTGGCCTTTTTATGTTTTTTTAATTCGCATGTGCTCGCCATGTATGCTTTGTATGTGTTATACATTACCATATGTATTGTATGTGTTGCGTCTGTGTCTAGTGCTTGTTCCTTGTTTTTATTGTATACATGTATTGTTTTTGTTTTGTAAATTGTTTTCTATGTATGCATGCACTGTGCATATTACAATTAATGTCGGTTCAAAAGCTCTCAAGAGCTTATGTTTGTTGTTATATGACTTGCCGACTTTAAATAAAGTTGATTGATTGATTGATTGATTGATTGATTGATTGATTGAAAGGTGAAATTATACTTGTTAAATCGTACAGAAATGTATTAATGTGGTTCAGGACAGAAACTTTAAATCATTTCCTGTTTAGGGATATATTATGAGATTAGACTTTTAAAAACGCTAAATTTCTTTTTAATCATTTACGTTATTTTTATTCCATCATTAAAATAAAATAGAAAAATAAATTTTGCATATTTTGTGTTATTTTAAGTCATTTAAATTGAAATGCAGACTTTATAAGAAGTTGCAAGATATCCAATAAAAGATGCTCAGTTTTAAACCCCTGGAACACCTTAAAAAATAATTAAGAAGCAACTTATACATGTTGAGAAAGTTTTTTGCCAAACATTAAAACATTATTCTATGAATACTGCATCTTTTTACAGTGGGCGATCTTTCAATACTGTTAACTTTCAACATTGGTGGCAATAACATACTGGTATGCCCTTCAAAGATACTTTGACTGCCGTTGAATTATGTTTATCTATCAGGCAGGGGGTGGCACATCGATAATTTCCAATTTCAGATTTTGGGGTATAAATGCATTCATTTTACCATAAAAACAAACCCAATGCAGTTTTTACATCTTAATATGTATTTGGTGCCTAGATATTTTTTGACTAGTTATATAAGAAAAAAATATGGCGGGAAATATTCCCGTACTTTTCACTATACAACGTAACTAAATTTTGACAGGTAATATCTCCTAAACCCAAGATAGACTGAAAAATTTAGTGGTCAAAACAAAGTTTACTGGGACTGCTTTACCTAAATCTGTTGAATTTTTTTGTGTATTTATTATCGATGTGCCACCCTATTAATGGTATCTGCCTGATTCTTAGAAAAAAATAGTTCTTAAATCTCGATTTGACACAGCTGATATATCGTAACTTCTTGAAAAAATGCTGAACGGAAAAAAAACTGCAGGTACTAATATCCAGTATTCGATCATGGTATAAGATTCAACTTATCATTCATGTGAGTCATGTACATAGTGAAAAGAACTAAATTACAGAAGAAAACATACCGTAATCGAAATGCTGAACTTCTTTATTGACAATATACATGTATTTGTACACTTTGGTCGACATGTTTTTTTTTCTAAAAACGAGTGTGCACCGTTGCTTGCTGACTTAATTGTTTCTATATATGAAACGGACATTTTTCAGTCACTTAGTAGACTTGCTCTATCTTTGATCTCACCCTCCTTCTTTTCACTAAAAATATCCCTGAGTTTGGATATGCCCTGCATCTTATTTATCCTTAGGAATTTGAGAGCTTTATGTTCTAGAAAGTCTTCTTCATACATTGTATTTGTATATAAAGCCAGCGTTGTTACCGTCAACTTCTCCTTTTTGAGTAGAAACATTTAATTCCGCCAGCACCAGGCTACGTAGCCCTTACATTTCGCAACTGTTTCGTTCATGATTACAGAGCTTGTGGAGTGTATCATTATTTCCATGATAGAGTGTCACATCTGACATAATGCTGCTCGATCCTCGGTTAATTGTTGTCACTGCCCCCCCCCCAAAAAATACAGAAGAAATCATAAATGCTATTAACACTAATTATCTGTAAGGATCTAAGGATTTCAATATAGGGCATGACATGTTTCAGATTTTGATGATTTTCATTTTATAAGTTGAAAATTACCATTGGATCACAAAAATAATGAATAATTGTTATAATTGACTGTGGTTGCCATGGTAACCATGACGGTCATTTTGGGTCGATTCAAATCGGCTGAAAAGGGCAATATTCAAACCCCAATTTTACAAAGAAAAGCAGTTGTTATTCAACATATTTTTTTTATTTGCATTATTCAATACCCCATTGACAATATTTAAAGCAGTTTTAATACATTAATTATTTATGTAGACGGAACGAGGCTACTGAAGATGTCAAGAAATGGTGTATTATTCTCGATAAATATTAGACAAAAATTTACCATTTTTGCCACTTTTCTGACTTCATTTTCAGAAAATGCACCAATCACAAATACTCATCATGAATGTTATTATGTAAATCAATGATTGATATTTTAAAAATATAAAAATCTCAATGGGGTAACAAAAATGTCTTGAGAAAACACTGTTAAAGTTGGTTACCATGGTAATTAGACAAAAACGGTAACTTTTCGATATTTTGTTATATGTATGACCATACCTTCATTATGAACCCAGATAGCAGTTATTGTCATCATATGTTCCTTAAAGGGTCTTTTTAACATATTATGTCATTAGAAAACTTTCAAGGTCACTTGTGATGATCTCAAGGTCACTTGAAATTTAATTTTTTTCGAAATTTTCATATCAGAAATCTCAAATTCTAGATGACCTTGACCTTGAGACAATGTACTCTGGAATGATTTCAATGTAATTTTCAGTTTATATGATGTCTGTTAAAAATAATACTTAAAGATGGTTCAATTGAACCTTAAGAAACAGAAGTTTCTTGAAAATATTGAACAATGCAGAAATGGCCATTTTTCACAAATTACCATGGTAACCAACTTTAACGGTGTTTTTTTAAAGACACCTTTTGTTACCCCATTGAGATTTTTATAAGTTTTTAACATCAATCATCAGTCTATGTAATTATGCTCATATTGAGTATATGTGATTGGTGCATTTTCTGAAAATTCAGGCAGTAAAGTGGCAAAAGCTGAAATTTTTTGGTCACAAAAATTACAAAAAAAATTTCACAATTTCTTGACATATTTGATCGCCTCGTTCTGACTATACCTTTATTAATAGTCTTCAAACTGTTTTTAATATTTTCAATGAGGTATTGAATTAAGCAAATTAAAAGTTCCATTGAACTGGGATTGATTTTGTTTAACAAATTGGGAATTGAATATAGGCTATTTTGAGGTATGAGAAACGGTCAAAAATGGCCGCCACGGTTACCATGGCAACCGTGGCCAATCATTACAAACAGTCTTCATTTCTGTGATCCAGTGGTCAATATCAACTTATAAAATGAAAATCAACAAAATCTGAGACATGTCATGTCCCAGTTATTTTGATGTTTAGGGATAATTAGTCTTAAGCATTTCAGAGATAG
This sequence comes from Arcuatula senhousia, assembly GCA_963971305.1. NCBI lineage: Eukaryota > Metazoa > Mollusca > Bivalvia > Mytilida > Mytilidae > Arcuatula > Arcuatula senhousia. The sequence goes on from OZ020304.1 coordinate 58,551,791, forward strand.
ATCTCCTGTATTTGTCTATAGCTCATAGAAAAGTACAGGATATCTGTCTCTTAAATGAGTACATGTCGGTTGGTTTTTCATAGCTTATTTAATTTTCATTATCGTCAATAAATTGATCAATTGTTGGCAACTTTAACAAACAGGAACTAGTTACCTTCCCGGGGCATATAATTTCACTGTCGTTTCGAATCAATTCATGGCGGTAACTACATTAAGGCAAATGAGGCAAATTCCTTGTGACAAAATTGGCATTTTTTAGCTCACCTGGCCAAAGGCCATGTGAGCTTATGCCATCACTGTGCGTCCGTCATCGTCCGGCGTCCATCGTCCGTTAACAATTTCAAAAATCTTCTCCTCTGAAACCACTGAACCAATTTAACTGAAACTTTGCATGAATAGTATATGGTATGGTGGCAACAAACGATCCTCATTTTGAAATGATTCGATAAAATACATGGCTGCTGTTACTAAAAATAGAACATAGGGTAAAACCACTTAAAATGGCTTATAACTCAGCAACTATAACAGATAGAAAAAATCCGAAGGATCTTAGGCTCTTCAGAATAAAAAGCTCTGATAAAGTCTCCATTGGGTCGAAGTTGTCAGATGAACCCTTATAGGGGTTAGGGCCCTTTAAAAGTCAAAAATAGCCTTTTTTCATGTTTTTGCCCTATAGAATGAAAACTATTGCAGATAGAGAAAAGCTGTTGCTTGCTTAAAAGTTAAGTTCATTAACCTCTACAAAAGTCTTCATAGGGTCGAAGTTGTCAGATGACCCCTTATAGGGGTTACAGCCCCTTAAAGGAGAAAAATAGTGTTTTTGGCCTATAGAATGAAATCTATTGCTGATAGAGAAAAGCTGTTGCTTGCTTAAATGATCAGCTCATTTAGCTCTACAAAAGTCATCAAGGGTCGAAGTTGTCAGATGGCCCCTTATAGGGGTTACAGCCCCTTAAAGGCGAAAAATAGTGTTTTTGGCCTATAGAATGAAAACTATTGCAGATCTATAAAGAAAAGCTGTTGCTTTCTTAAATGTTCAGCTCATTTAGCTCTACAAAAGGCTTCATAGGGTCCAAGTTGTCAGATGACTTCTTATAGGGGTTACAGCCCCATAAAGATGAAAAATAGTGTTTTTTGCCTATAAAATGACTATTGCAGATAAAGAAAAGCTGTTGCTTGCTAAAATGTTCAGCTCATTAAGCTCTACAAAGTCTTCATAGGGTCAAAGTTGTCAGATGACCCCTTATAGGGGTTACAGCCCCTTAAAGGCAAAATAGTGTTTTTGGCTTAAAGAATGAAAACTATTGCAGATAAAGAAAAGCTGTTGCTTGCTTAAATGTTCAGCTCATTTAGCTCTACAAAAGTCTCCATAGGGTCGAAGTTGTCAGAGGACCCTTTATAGGGGTTACAACCCCCTAAAGGCAAAAACTAGTGTTTTGGGGCTAAAGAATGAAAACTATTGCAGATAGAGAAAAGCTGTTGCCTGCTTAAATGTTCAGCTCATTTAGCTCTTCAAAAGTCTCCATAGTAATCGAAGTTGTCAGGTTTTTGGCTTATATAATGAAAACTATAGCAGATAAAGAAAGTGGTTGCTTGCTTAAATGTTCAGTTCATTAAGCTCTTAATTAAAAAAAAAGTCTTTATAGAGTCAAAGTGTTCAGACGGCCCTTAAAATAACAATTTGCACGTTTTTTGGCTTACAGAATGAAAACTATTGCTGAAAAAGAAAAGCTGTTGCTTGCTTAAATGTTCAGCTTATTCAGCTCTACAAAGTTCTTCATAGGGTTGACATCAAGACAAGGTGAGCGATTCAGGCTCCTGGGAGCCTCTTGTTTTTTGTAATGATCATTTTTTTTTCAAAATTAATATTTTGAATACATTGCGATGTTGTGTGTCCTTTTCGAAAGAACACCACTATTTTCGAGTATTAAGAATTTCATGAAAGATGCCACTAGACTTGCATGGTTCTTGAATGAGGAAAAAGAAAGAGAACCCAAAGACTCTTACAAAGTATTAAAGACTAGTACATGTATCACTGAAAATTAGTCTTGTTGAGGTGGAAAGCTTGTCCGTTAAAGTTCAGTAAAACGCACCAATTGCCATACATAGCCATCTAGTCAGGACGCGATTGCCAACACAGCGATTAGTAGGTGCACCCTGTCATCTTGCATGTGACGCCTGGTTCTTCGGGTCATCATGCAAAAAAAAACCTACTAGTAACCGAATTTAAACCATAATATGGTGCACATCATGATGAAAAATATTATTATCATAGAACACTGCGACCTACTTACGGTGATGCAAGTAGAGTTCACGTTGCTGAAGATGAAGCCAAAGGGAAAAAGGGGTAATTTGACAACTTTTACCAAAAGGAGGCTTAAATCTACAGAACTTAATGAGTAAAATGATTAAGAAAGCAACAGCGTTTCTCTTTCTGCATAGTTTTCATTGTATAGGGCAAAACATGAAAAATGCTATTTTTTACCTTTTAAGGGCCATTACCCTTATAAGGGGTCATTTGACATCTTCGACCCAATGGAAACTTTTGTAGAGAACTCAGAGATGGTTAGGGCAAGCAACCGGTTTTTCTATCTGCAATTAATATTTTCATTCTATAAGGCAAAACCATGTAAAACACTGTTTTTGACCTTTAAAGGACCATAACATCAAGAAGGGATCATCTGACAATCTCGACACAATGAAGACTTTTGTTAAGCTTTTGATTCGAAAAAGTCTAAGATCCTTCAGATTGTGCCTATCTGTTGTAGTTTCTGAGTTATAATAAGCCATTTTTTTTTATTTTACCCAGTGTTCTATTTCTAGTAACAGCGCCCATGTTTTTTTTTTTTGACTGATCAAAATTAACCACATTAGTTATAGACAAGATACCAAAAAGAAACATCTAGACCAATTTTGGTTTTCATAGGTGCTGGTGATTTTTTAAAATAAAAAAGTAAATAAAAAAAATGTCGAAAAAGGACAATAACTCTTACATGATTGGCCAAATCTTCTTCAAAATTTCAGGGTATGTAGATCTTGATGTGCTATTCACTTTAATACAATGACAGTACTTTGATATCTGTAACGGTTTTCAATTATTTTTTTCAATTGATTTGCAAAAAAAACACTGTCTGACCCTCCTGTTCTATTTTTAGTAACGGTGGCCATGTTTTATAACGGAAAAAAAAACACAGTAGGCTAGGGAACATTCAGACCCAATTTGGTTCTGATCAGTGTAGTCGTTTAAGTAAAAGTTAACGACGACGACGGACGCCAAGTGATGGCAACCAAAAATGTGTATGGCTTTGTTATATAATTGATTTCAGGAATTTATTTTTGATGTTGAAATAAACCTTGCATTAAGATTGGATCAACGTGGATTTGGTAATTTTAGACTTGATGATTTAAACTAGAAATGCCCTGAAATACCAGTAGTCAACAAAATAACGCCGAGTCAAAGAGTTTTTTTTTTTTACATGTTCACTTGCGAGGCTCTTCATATGTTCTTGATAACCAGATAACTTCTAAAGGCATGTTGAAGGTAATTATCTGATTATTTTGGCATCTGATTACTTGGTCATGTTTAAGGTGATTACTTGATTACAAGAACCATTTAATAGTGATATTTAGGTTCCAATACCATTTTTGATTACTCGATTACAAATTTTTGACGATTCTTTTTTTAAATGACGCGATTTTCATTAGATATTTATTGATTACAAAAACACTTAATGATAACTTGATTCCCAGAACTCCCCCCCCCCCCCCCAATGAGGCGTCCCACTTGCCGTGTTTTAGGAAAAAAAACGTGAGAGAGTGTAGAAATGTTGAATTAAATGAAAAGGTAAATGTATTGCTGTTATTCACAGCTATATTTAACAAACCTCAAATAACCTTTGTTTATGCATAAATACATAATGATCATCCAAAGAGCAAACAGAAAGCTGTCCTGTTTTTGGACCAAGGCCATTCATTACCATGACTTAGGATGAATGCTTAAATTTACAATACGCAAAAAATGCTGAAAACAGCAAGCAAGACGTGTGGTAAATATTTACTGGCATGGTAATTAGTCAAAGCACGACACTTATATCCAAGTTTCACGAACCAAACACGAGAAATAGTACAAAATAGCACATATCTTCTGGCATCGTTGATTTCTATCATTTCATTAAAGTGGAGTGGAAATTTTATCTTAGAGTGGAAATTTTATCGAAATGGGGGGAGAAGTCGATAAAATACTGCCATGTCGCAAATGACATCTTATTATGAACAAAAAGCCAATACAAGGGTATCCTATGCTCGAATACAAATTCCTTTACTTATAATTTACAAGGTACTGCCATTGACAGAAAAGGTGGGGTTTCAACTTGATAATAAGGATATTTGAAACCAGTTTGCATGACCCCCAAAAACAACGAAATTATTTTCTAAAATCCGCAATGGAGAACAGCAAACAATCTTCAACTAGGAACAATAGTCGCCGACCGTCTTCTTGCAATTTGCTCTAGATTAAATTGTTATACAAATGATTATTATTTCTGAATCAATATAATAAATAAATCTGGATTAACAACAGAAAAACAATTCTTGACATAGAAAAATTTACATAAGTTTACTAGTCCATGCATTATGCTCTTAGCATGACTTAGCATGTAAACTTTTCTGATGCCAGATCTATTTATTAAATTAATCAAGTTCCAGTAGGGAAATTTAGGTTCTGCAAATCTACCGAAATGTCAAAAAAGTTCAAGCCAATAGTTTTTGCTACGCCCGGCGCACGTTTCGTTTATTCAAAACTAGCCAGAGGCGCTCTTGCCAAATGGTTGAAACAAAGTGTGCCAAGCAGTATATGAGTATGAAGAACTTTGAAGAAAAAGAAAAAGAAAACAAATATCCGAATTAGAACCAAAATATAGCATATACAAATGTATTATCCATATACCAGTACATGTACCAGAAAAGCTCAGCATTACAACTTTTACAACTATCTATTGCATTGAATGGGTACAAAAAACTGTTACCCGCTTACAATAAACTGCAAGGTCAAACAAAGGAATTTTTATTGGCCTTGATAATGACCAGATACTGGGTAGATTAAATACACTTAATGCAATATTGGATAAATTATGTACAAAGTAACATATTAACCATGTTTTGTCTATAAAATCTATGTGCTTAAGTCTGTAATTAGCTGGTTATACAAGTTGAAAGTCAATATTCTCAAAAACCTTACCACGATCTGATCACTTAACCGGCGGTTACAAGATTGGACCAATTCAGTGTTTGTGTATTTTGTTTTTCACAAGTGCCGATGACAGTTGGTATAAAAACCTACACCATGGTAAAAAAGCTCACTTTCTCGTTCGACATGGATCAAGAAATGAAAGTTGGTATTCGGCTCCACAAACGGCTTTACGGGCAGAACGACGTGTTAGATAATGAACTGGTAAACCAAGTGAATAGGATAAACAAGGAACAAAAGAGACGGTTTTCTGAAATAGAAACAAACATAAAATCACTGAAGAATCAGCTTCAAAAGGGAAAATTTCAGGATAAGAGGAAAGAAGATTTACTAAATGACAGTGAATTCAAAAAATGGGATAAGCCATCTGTAGTAGTTCTCAAGGCACGCTCGATGGCTAAAGGTGTAAATTCTTCGCCAATTAAGTCTAGAACCAAGGAAAAACAAGCTGGAATTGAAAAAGATCTACCAAAATGTGCGATTCGCTTAGAGGATTTCCAAAGACAAAAAAGTGTGAGTAAACAGTTGAAAGAAAAAAGACCAGACACTGTTAAAACTGACAAAACTGAGGATAAACAACGGAAATATGACAGAACTGAATTTGAACAAGAGCTATCGGATATTAAATTGGGCGATCTAGCCACTGGACCCTTATCAACGCGCCGGAAATCGCTGCCTGCTTTGAAGTTTCCTGCAATATGTGAACCTGTAGTTAAACATAATCCAGAGCGTAGAAAATCGACTACAGATATAGACATTCCGACCAGGTTTAAAATGGCCGAAACATGCGACTTTAACGTTGGCCTTAAAAATAGTCAAGGTAAAAAAAGACTGCAGGATTCAAACGAGAAGATTTTTCAATCAAATGTTGACAGCATGAAGCAAATCCATGATAAAATGTTACAAATAAGACGTAAATCGTCCTGTCCGGTTCTTACGGCAAAAGACATAAAGGAAAGTTCAAAAGTAAAGAGCAAGGCTGATGTTATTCCATCTAACAGCGAACGACGTGTCCAGATCAGAAGGAGCAGTTTGCTACAAATCTACAAGTTTCTTTCGGACATTTTACCAAACCTAACAAATCAGGAGGTCGCAGATTTAAAAAGAGCTCGGGAGCATATGCACGAGCCTTTTATTTGACTTTAACCTTACATATCGTTACTTTAGATATGTTTTGTATCAAAACCTTTTTACTTTTGTATGCAACTATTGTATATAGACTGAACTGTGATAATAATTTTAATATTAGTATTAATGTAATACTAGTAAGTAATAATAATAATAATAATACAAAAAAAAATGTATATGATATGAACAGTAACATTAAATATCGGGTTCGTATACTTCTTTCTTTAATTTTGTCAAAGAATCGATTTCTTTTGATATTGTATTACTACGCTGTATAACCAAGTTGATATCTCGCTTTCTTTTCTCCCTTTCGTACTCAATGACGGCAATCTCAGAGTGCCTTATTGGAACATAGTTTAATTTTCGTTCCACTTCCTCATCATGCATTGGCGATCCTGATTTATCTTTTGAAAATCTATATTTTGACGAATAGTTTTTGAAAAAGTCATTGTACCTCCTTGAAGTTTCGTGATGTCGACTTTCATTTGCATGGGGTAAAATATCATTCAAACGAGTTCTACGGGGTTTTTCATTTTCCCAAATTTCTAGTAATTGTTTGAATTTGTTCGACCAAAATTTAGCTTGGTTTATTGCAAAGTCTGTTTGTTTGACATCTATTCGCTTTGGCTTAATATAAGCAAAGTCAGGTGATTGGTACACTTGTTGAACCTTTCTTAACCGGGAACTCCGTCCCCCATAAATCTGAAGTCCCCCGCTTGCCGTTTGCATAACATTTATTCTCTGAAAAGCAGAACTCCATGCCTTTTTAGCTCTACTGGTAGATTTTGGTCGTTTGATAGATTCTTCGCTAGGGTGAATCATTTCCTGGGCGGTTCCCGGTCGTGCGGGAAGTTTTCCCCGCCCGTGTGTTGGCGATGATTTGCCCGGAGCTGTCTGTGGTCTCATTTCCAGCCTGACCGTTGGCAAACTGTCAGCGTTCATAGGAATAATTGGTGAAGTCATGGTGGATTGCGACTAATGTTTAAGCGTCCATAAACTAAGACGTCAAAGCATTCTGGTAATCTCTTGTTCTATTTTGAGTCTAAATAAAAAATATATAATTTTTGCAGGTGATATGTTGTATAAGCGCACATGCCAAATTGAAAAAAAGACAGTAAACAGCATAAGAGTGACGCAGATTTAAATTGTTCGGTATAAGTCATAAACACACGTGAATCTGAGAAAGAATATAGAAATAAAGCATGTGTTAACTTGAGAGGTGAAATTTATATAACTGCAAAATGATTTGGTCCTCATCACGTGGTCCTTTTACTTATGAAATAGTTGAGGTGAAATCAACAAGACTCTTAGTGTAAAATAGTTAAACACTTTATATGCTTTTAATAATATTATTTTTCACAGGAAACAGTGAAGTGAATGTCATTATGAAACGTGATTTGTTTTATCCTTTCTGGTATAATTGACTTTGATCTAACTAAAATGAAATATGTAGAAAATAAGCTAATTTAAAAGAATGTAAGTAAGAATAAAGCTTACTAACCTCTTTCTTGCAAAGTTACTTTATAACCGTCAAAAAAGAAAACAAAAGTCGGTTGATCATGCTTATCATATACGACTGACTTCGTTAAAACAATACCAAATCAGTTTTATTGTCTCTTTTTGTGACCCTGTTTAAATACTTGATTGTCTTATTATTGTAAAACTTTACATTTTTGTACAAACAAGAAAATCTAAGATCTTGTATATGGTATACAACGCAATCATATTCGACAAACTGACAGTAGGACACCAACAAACCAAGTTACCAAAAGAATTTTCGTGCTTGAGTGTTCTAACCTCCAGTTAATTATTGCTGATAATTTAAAGACAACTACTTTCAGTGCATAGTATAGATTGGACCTTAACGTTCAAAAGGCCAGTCGAGAGATCTTGCCCTCAAGATTTTTTTGTCACTTAAAACTCCTGAATTAAATGAGAGATTGATTCCAGGGGACATAGTCTATCTAGGATGGCCAAAAACAAACAGCAGAGATATAAGATGTCCATATTTTATGATACTGATGGTTCAAACTCGGTCTTATAGATTTAAAAGAAAAATGAACACAAAGAAAAAAATGACATGAATAAGATAACGACAAGTAGAAGGTTGACAAATTGACACATCTCTCCAAACAACAAATATACATAAAATTACAATAATCTCAGAAGAAATCGAATCCAGTGGACACTGTGGACACTAACCAAACAGCTAGACGACTTAGATTTTGCAGACGACATCGCACTTCTGTCCCACAATCACCAACAGATGAAAGATAAGTTGTCAGTAAGAGAACAAAGAGCAGCAGAGGCTTGCCTTATCATAAGCACAAAGAAGAACAAAGTGCTCAATTCCTCTGGAAGAAGCCGACTCCTTTACATATCTTGGCAGTGTAATGGACGGAAAACGTGGCTCAGAACAAGACATCAAATGCCGTATAGGGAAAGCAAGAACAGCATTTAGAATCATGGATGATAACTTTCTGGAAAGCAGGAAACATCACCATAAATACTAAAATCCTCCTCCTGTATGACCTGGAAAACCATCAAATGTCTTCTTAACAAGCTTCAAGCGTTTATAAACAAATGTCTTGGTAAATATTAAAGATCAGATGGTTAGAAAAAATAACAAACATCGACCTGTGTGTAGAAAAAGACCATGCAAGCAACGACCTATAGAAGCAGAGCTTATTAAAAGGAAATGGCGGTGGATCAGACATACACCCAGGAAATCACCCAGCTCCATCACTAGGCAAGCACTGCAGTGAAACCCCCAAGGAAAAGGGAACAGTTGGATGAAACACCTGGCGGAGAAATCTACAAGCCGAAATGAACACTGAAGGTTACCGACGGCTAGACCTCGTTAGAATTGGTCAGAACCGAACAAGGTGGAAGGGTGTTGTTGCTGGCCTATGTACCTCTCTGGTACAAAAGGCATAAGTCAAGCAAATCAATGATCCTATTCATATACTGATTAGTATTACTTATTCCGAGAGTAAAAGACACACTCAAAGATGCTACATATGATTTAATTTTCTCAAATAATGATTCTGATAGTCTTTTACATGCTCCGCCATCCTTTCCACTGTTCCTTGAAGTTTTCCACTTTTCATAATTATAACTTGTGTATTTTTCAGTCGTCTGCTTGTTTCTGCGTGAATACTTGCTAGTTCTCTCTTGGAAATTGTAACGTTTTTATGGCCACCTTTTTTCAGTGAAGGAGAATTTGACATAGGTCCCATTTGAGTTCTATATTTTTGACCAAATCTCCGAACAAAAATATTTAATTTCTTTTGTGATTCTGACATTACAGACCGCTGGACAGGGGGTGGTGTAACCATTCTGTTTCTTTCTTGCATTCGAGCTATGTCATGTTCACTAATTTCCCAATCATTTGCCCGATCTTCAAGATCCCATTTAGCTATAGCAGCCTGAACACGTTTTGACCAAAATATTGCTTGCTCACTCTCAGGTTGTTTTCGTCTGTAAAAGTCTGCGGTTTTAGGGCGTCTAACGCCTTGACTTATCATAATCGGATTTGAGTTTTCATCGTGGTCTTCAGTATTGCATTCAGGTTTGTTTGTGATGTTTCCCATATTTTTGTTTTGTATTTGAGCATTCGGCATCTTATTTTGTTCCTTGTCAGGCTTTTTGTCGTTGTCTTGCCATGCTGTTTTTCTTCCAGAATTGGCAGTCTTTGATCCTTGATTAGAAGTACATGTTACGGACATCTTGTTTTCGAACGTGTTTCGAATTAATGGATGAGCCGATGATGGTCTTTTATTCAGGTTTTTCGATCGGCGATTACCCTGTGCTGTTAGAGGACGCACTTGTTTTGGTGATTTGTTACTAAGCGTGTTGTTATTTGTCATACCATCCGAACACATGGGGAAAATATCTACAGCTCTTGTCCTTTTCGGTCGATTCGCAAGATTCTCTTTCTCTCGGTCTACTGCCTCTTTTAGAAGTTCGTAAGTAAACGAAGCACATTCTTCAGCTACGCTCTGGGTCTTCTTTTTTGAGATTTTATATTCCCTCTCCAAAGTTTTATAAGATCTTTCTAGTTGCTTCTGGAGAACAAAATTACGGTCCAATGTTCTGCAGTTCATGACTTGCGATCCTAGAAAAAGGAAAACATTTTTTTATACATTAAAGAATATTTAAGAGCATTTTTTCTACCAGAATATGTTACAGTAGTTAACACAACTCGCTTTTCAAAAATTAACAAACAAGCCTTTTTCTAGGTTCACTTATTAACTTAGAATAAGCAAAGTCTGTGCCATACCATGGCGCGGTCATTTTTATGCTAAGGGAGAATTTGTATTAATCAGGAAAAAAGCAGCATATGAATACTGGGAATCTTATATACATATACATCTAAAGGAATAAACTAAAAAATTGACAAACTTTTGAGTTATAGACGAGAGAGGTTGAAGGTATTATATTCAATAACATACCTTATTTTTTTAGTAATAAATGCGTCCAACAATTTAGAAATAACTACAATGTACTTATAAAGTATACAGTCATTAAAATTATGTATGCAGGTTTGGGGATATAAGCGGATTGTTTTAGTTTTATGGTCTTTATAAAAAATTCATAATCCTAATCCAATTCCAGTTCAGATTACAAGTTAATCTCTTGCTTTAGTTTCATTCGTATTTGGCTTGGTAAATACAATCTAGTATAGGACTTAACCTAAGCAACCGTGTCATTAATACTTCAAAGCCTCAGAGTTAAGTGGCCAGATCGACTTGTTAAGAAGCTAAGTAAGAAAAATTCTGATGTAACTAATGGAATTTGAACAGAAGCTAATAACATCATAGAACGATAACAATTTTTTTTTCAGATTCTATACAAAATCCTAATGGAACTTGACCATAATGAATATCAGCATAGAAATACACGTATAACATCGGTTCAAGATATCCTTTTTTTTCAATTTCTAGAAAAAATCCTCATGGAACGCGAATATCAACATAAAAATATAACATTTCTTTTGTCAATTTTTTTTCAAGTTTTCAGACTTAAGCCGTAACTTTAATTATTGCGACTTGCAATTTTCTTTTGGATTTCTCTGTTACTTTGTAATCGAAAACAAGGTACTTTGTCTCATATTTTGTCTTAATTTCCAGCAACGAATTGAAATTTGATTATAATTCAGTTCAGAATGGGGCATTTTGCAACAAGCAGGCCCTGAACTTGATTTTGTTGAGTTCACTTTGCATGTCACCTGACTCATAATGTTCTTGTTGTGTCTTCTGGTTGTTGTTTCTGTGGCAATCTGGCATCATACCAGTGGAAAATGATTCTTCTCTAGTACGGAAACACCATCAACAAGTTGAGGATTACGTTCCGGCAAATTAAAGTAAAATTCATCAAAGTAAAAAAAACAAGGTTCGTTTAAACTTAATGCAAAAAATAAGTCCGTGAAAGTTACAGTAGTCAAATACGACTACTGTCTTACTTTCCCAACTTTCATGAGTTAAAAAAGGTTTTTAAATGAAAGGCTCTTCTTTCAGACGTGTCTACAAGTTACATAAGGGGAATGTAAACTGTGTTTAATTGTCATGTTTCAAACAGAAAATTCAAACATGGCATGCATTCAATCCGAGTTGAGTATCATGCGGAGAATTCTTTGCCACCCTCAGCTCAAAGAAGTCCCACAAGTTAACAGGTGGTTAACAAAACATCGAAACAATTTTATGTATACTGTTTACTGTAACTGTTTTATGTAAAGATAAACATACTGTTTTATGTAAAGATGTTAGGAAATCTTTTGTTAGTTTGGTTAGCTAGAGAATGACATTGTGCTTTTTAATTAATAATTATGAATATTTCATAAAACTTGACATTTTGGCGGGAGTGAGTTATCTTGCTTTGTTTACTTCCTGTAAAAGTGAAACTGAAAGTTACATCATCACATTAAAATGTCATTGTTTAAAATGCAAGAATGCGTTACAGTTTATCTCTAGTCTTCATCACCCCATGGACCATGTTTCTTTATTGATGCATTAAGAGGGCTTTCATAAGTTGTCACACATCAAATGTTTGTTTACAGGTTAAGAAATGACCGCGATGCATGTCTACTGAAATTATAGATTGAAAACAATATGACATTCCAAAATTTGTCAAAGAGATATGACTTGTTGTTAAGATTGTTACTTGTTGGCGAAACAGGAGTAGGAAAGACCTGTCTATTGTGCAAATATGTCAACAATGAATTCATAAATGCCCATATCTCTACCATTGGTAAGTTTAAATGAAATGATTCTTAAAGTTTTTAATGGTATAAGGATGTTTTGCAAAATCCCTGTACCAGAGTCGTTTTGTACTGATTCCTGTACTCACTTTAAAGTCATTTTGTCAGTAAAATTTTTATAAGCAAGATAAATGTAAAATAAGGTTCAGAAGCAAAGAAACGTTTAAAGTATCTCAGAGTTGCTGTTTTGAAAGATCTTGGTATGAAATATTGTAGCGGTTTATTTCTTCCCCCATGAAATATCTTCTGAAGTCATGATTAAATGCATTATTTACGGAATAAAGCTGGATATTATTTAATAATATGTCAAATCATATAGTTATGAAATATTATCCATGAAATTTTTTCCCCTTAAAACCCAATAGGGACCTGGAAGAAACATCACAGGTTATTGAGTATCACAACCGGAAGAAATAATCTCTTACAAAATTACCCTGGGCAAAATAACTTAGATTTTATGTACATTCCCTGTGCACCAGTTAACTTAATTGGTAAAAGCAATCATGTTTTACTGAGCAGGGAACTGGGTATTTACATGATTTATAAGGTATATCATAAGGAATTTTACATTATAGAAAATAATTTTTTAAGATTGCTTTTCTTGACCAAACAAACTTTTAGCTAATGTATGATAAGCGAAATAAGTTTGTTTTTCTTTATTATAACCATTTGCAATAGCAATCAGGATGAGAAAATAAAGCATCCTTATTAGGTTGTCATTCTGATTTTAGACTCTTAAGTGGAAAACAAATCCTTCCATATGTTTCATAACATATACAAATAACAACTGGTACGATGTACTTAGTCATTACTTTGTTTTTGCTTCAGGAATAGATTTCAAAATGAAAACATTACAAATTGACCATAGGAAAGTTAAAGTGCAGATTTGGTATGTAAACTAAATATAAGACTTAAGTATTTTGAAGTTTTTAATGTATACCGTTAACCTTGTTTTAGACAAGAAATAATCATATAGCCACTTAAAAGTTGACAAGTACCAATATTAGAATAACATTTTATTGATCATGTTGACAAAAGGACAATATTTTTTATAAATTTTAGAATAAAAAAAAATTGAAAGATTTAACTTTTCATTTGGTTGTGCTATGTATTCTGCTTATAGGGACACTGCTGGCCAAGAGAGATTTGAGTCTATCACAAAACAATTTTACAGACGTGCTCAGGTAAGTCAATCACAACACAGTTCTGCAGATGTGCTCAGGTAAGTCTATTACAGTTTTACATACTTGCTCAGGTGAGTCAACCACAAAACAGTTGTATAGACATTCTGAGGTGAGTCAATAGTAAAACAGTTCTATGGACCTGATCAGGTGAGTCAATCACGAAACAGTTCAACAGTAGTTCTCTGGTGAGTCAGAAAGTTCTACATATGTTCTCAGGTGAGTCAACCATAAAAACAGTTCTACAGGCATGCTCAGGTGAGTCAACCACAAAACAGTTCTATAAACATGCTCAGGTGAGTCAATCATTAAACAGCTTTTAGATGAGTCAACCTTAAAACAGTTCTACAAACATGATCAGGTGAGTAAAATATCAGAAAACACCTATTTGCAAATGTGAACTAAAAAAAAACAATACATAAGTTGTACAGTTTTTTCTTCTACAAAATGCACAGGTTAGTAAGTTAGTAAGTTTATGAACAATTCTACAGAGGCCTTTTGATTATAAGTTTTAAAGATATTGATTATTCTTTTTTCAGGGTGTGTTACTGGTGTATGATATATCCAGTAGAGTGTCTTTTGAAGCTATTCCTAAGTGGTTAAACTATGTGAGACAGGTTTGTCAGTTTATTTTTTCAAGACAATTTGTCTATTGAAAGTTTTAAAAACACCTTTGATAATTGACACCCTTAAGTATTTACAGTGTTACTTAACCTTCTGGTGGTAACTCTTTATAAGAAATGCAAAAAGTCCTCTTGAGGTAGTCATAAGTTCTTTATTTTCTGTGGAAAAAGCTGCAAGAGCTGATTATATTTGACCAACAATAAAAAAATTTGAAAGAATATGAACAAAGACCAAGTGATGTCAACCTTTTGCAATACATCATTTCACATGCTGATAGTCTAGTAAGGGGACATATTTAAACCTTGGAAGGGTAATTGTCCATACTTGATCTGTTTATCATTAATTGAATTTCAAAACTCAAGTATTTAATGGAAATTGTCTTGCATTTTATATTTTTTTATTCTTTTATTTACAGTTTTGCAAAGAGGATGTTAGTGTCATGTTGCTAGGGAACAAATGTGATAGAGAGGACAGAAGACAAGTGACCTTCAGAGAGGCAAACAAGGTCAGTTGAAAAAGGGATATGGACTGTGTAAACTTGTAAACACATAAATGTTAAAAAATTTTAAATGAACAGTACTTCTATTGCTTTTCTTCATTCTCATTCACAATGAAATCTTAATTGTGCAACAAATGCT
Organism: Arcuatula senhousia; assembly: GCA_963971305.1. NCBI lineage: Eukaryota > Metazoa > Mollusca > Bivalvia > Mytilida > Mytilidae > Arcuatula > Arcuatula senhousia. The sequence continues at coordinate 58,566,866 of OZ020304.1, forward strand.
CATACTTCACAACTACATTAAAACAACTCCTCGCACTTGTTTTAGAAATAAAATTTGACTTATTTTGTCAAGTAGTATATTCTATAGCTATTTTGCTGGTGATGTACAACATGGCCATTACCTAAAACATCTGCCATCATTTAACTTATTTTACATCATAGAAAATGTAATCATTTTTTATCACCGCTTGTCATTGAAATACATATAGAATATAAACAACAGTTAAATAAATTGAGAAATCTTTTTTTTTCAGTTTGCAGAAGAAAACAATATAATGTTCAGAGAAACAAGTGCTAAAAATAGTTCAAATCTGGAAATGGTGAGTAAATTCTCACAGAAATTGTAAGTTTACAACAAGCCAAACAATTGAATACAATGTAGTAATTTATCAGAATAAAATAAAACCATGCCACAAAGAGTGCAGAACTTACTTTTAGGGGGGACAAAATGTTCCCGCCCATTTATTTGATCTTTGACTTCTTTGCTTAAAAATATAAATGTTCTTACTTTTCCAGGCTTTTTTGTCAGTATGTGAAGACATTATACATTCCCAGGAGAGACAAGCACTAGAGGCCAGTGACACTGTCAGTTTAGAAACATCAGAATATGATTCTCATTCAGACTCATCCCAACTTCTTTCAGAATCTGGTGGAAAACGCAAAGGTTGCTGTTAAAATGAGAAAATTAGAGCAAATTTTGCATATATTTAGTTGTAATTGTTAATGTGTAATAATGAGGATCTATTGCAAAGAGAAATTCATGTACATTGGGACCAATTTGTACCTTATTTTTTCAAATCATATCCTTTTCATATTTTTTGCAATGATATCAGCTTAAGCTGGTCAAAGCGTAGTTCTCAACTGAATTTTTATTTTGTCTGCAATGTAATGCAAAAACCACAAAATGGGGTAACTTTCTATTGTCTTGCATCCTGCAGCATCACAAAAAAATTATATTGCAGATTTTACTGCAACTACATGCCACAGTGTCTCAGTGTTTTGCATGGAGCTTCATTCTTTAGGATATATGTACCATACATATGGTGTAAAGCAATTGTATGCCCATTACTTCCTGTTGATTATGTTTACAGCTGCAGGTGACATAATTCTTCCATGTAAGACTGCAATTCTGGTCTACAAAAGCACTTCTTGTTATGTTGCCAGTGATATTGCTGTTTTTAGCTCACCTGACCCGAAGGGTCATGTGAGCTATTGTCATCGTTAGGCGTCCGTCGTCCGTCGTTAACTTTTCTTCAAAGATCTTCTTCTCTGAAACCACTGATGGGATTGCTTTGAAACTTTGTACACTTGATCTTTAGGATGTCCTCTACCAAGTTTGTGAATTATATACAGGTCGACCAACCAATATGGCCACCGTTGCTAAAAATAGAACAGGGGGGTCAGACCATTGTTTTTGGCTTATAACTCGAAAAGTATAAGAGATAGAAAAATTCTGATGCAACCTTCCATGTTCAGCATCAAAAGCTCTACAAATCTCTCCATTGAGTCGAAGTTGTAAAACGACTCCTTATTGGAGTTATTGCCCTTTAATCATCAAAATTGACCATTTTAGCAGTTGTTGGACTATATCTTGAAAACCGTTAGAGCTAGAGAAAAAGTTTGTATTGCAAAATTGTTAGGCTCATTGAGATCTACAAAAATGATTTCAGGGTCAAAATTGTCAGATCAGCCGTTTAAGAGTTATTCCCCTTTAACTGTTTTTTCCATTAATTTTAACTGATTTTCAAAAATCTTCTTCTCTGAAACCACTGAAGGGACTTGGTATACTTGATCATTAGGATGTCCTCTACCAAGTTTGTAAATTATATACACGTCAACCAACCAACATGGCGGCCGTTGCTAAAAATAGAACAGGGGGGTCAGACCATTGTTTTTGGCTTATAACTCGAAAAGTATAAGAGATAGAGAAAATCTGAAGCAACCAATCATGTTCAGCATCAAAAGCTCTACAAATCTCTCCATTGAGTCGAAGTTGTAAAACGACTCCTTATTGGAGTTATTGCCCTTTAATCATCAAAATTGACCATTTTAGCAGTTTTTGGACTATATCTTGAAAACCGTTAGAGCTAGAGGAAAAGTTAGCATTGCAGAATTGTTAAGTTCATTGAGATCTACAAAAATGATTTCAGGGTCAAAATTGTCAGATCAGCCGTTTAAGAGTTATTCCCCTTTAACTGTTTTTCATTAATATTAACTCATTTTCAAAAATCTTTTTCTCTGAAACCACTGAAGGGATTGCATTGATACTTGGTATACATGTACTTGATCTTTAGGATGTCCTCTACCAAGTTTGTGAATTATATACATGTCAACCAACCAACCTGGCCGCGGTTGCTAAAAATAGAACAGGGGGGTCAGACCATTGTTTTTGGCTTATAACTCGAAAAGTATAAGAGATAGAGAAAAACCGAAGCAACTTTTCTTATTCAGCATCAAAAGGTCCTTACAGGAGTTATTGCCCTTGAATTTCTATTAATTTAAACTGATTTTCAAAAATCTTCTCTGAAACCACTGAAGGGATTGTTTTGCAACTTTGTATACTTGAAAGTTTGTGAAATTTATTCAAACTTTGGCATAAGAGATCAGGTGAGCGATTCAGGCTCCTGGGAGCCTCTAGTTTTTTTCTGCAAAACTTCTCAAAACTTAATTATCATGGATGGCTCATTGAAAGGCCATTCTTTCCTCTTGTATTTGTATCTGACTACCGATATTCAAATAATTTCACTATTAAATAAACTTTGAAAATCCAGTGGCAAGATTAACTTAGATGTGACATCTATTCTGTGACCAGTAGTTACATGTAAGGCACTTTTTATAAGTCTTTCTTTAATGCAGAATGTTGAGCAAACTGTGATATTGTTGTTTCGTTTCTTTGATACCATTTTAACAGTTTTTATGCCTATACTTTATTGTTTTGTATCAAATGCAGATATAAGAAGAGATTTTCCTACTGTATTTTTTTTATCATCAGACATCTTCCTATTCACAAAAAATCTTAAAAGTGGGCATGGCTGATAGATTTTATACTTGTTTTAAGAGGGTAAGGTTGTCTTATCTTACCTTGGGATTTTCAAAATTTGAAGTAACAGCCAAATTTAATTAGTAATGTTTTGGTTCTTGTATACCTGTATGGAGTCTTTCAATGTTTCTGTTTAGTCACTGATACTTTGTCGTTGGTAGTTCTTGTTATTTATAACATGCCTTATCTGTTTGCTAGTCAAAGTAAATTTATTTTGTGATTTACATAAAAGTGTTGGTTTTCTTGTTTTATTTTCACTATATAAAAATATTTTTATACAGTTACTTCTACATATTAAGCATGACATCTAATAGATGTTTTTACCGTGACAAAAATGCAATTTTAAGATTTTGTTTTTTTAATATGCATTCAGGTGCCATAGTCTAATGACTTTGTATTTCCTGTTATATAATAACACGTTTTTTTTTCCATATAACACATTTTTTTCTCATATAACACATTTTTTTCTCATATAACACATTTTTTTTTCTCATATAACCCATGTTTTTCTCAAATGTTGTCATTTATGTTACCATGCAATGATGCAAATATTTTTTTTTACAATATTATTATGCAGCTTATTATATTATATATATATATTCATATAATCATATCATATATTGTATGTGCCTTTGTGATGATTTTCTTGATAAAAGATTATATTTCTTTATGGTGAGAAGAATGATAATTCAACTTTTATTTGAACTTCAAGAACTGTTATTATAAAGATGCAGTTTTGTACCCCATTTTAAAGTTACTTTTGTATATAAGAAACTGTATTAAATAGAGTATTCCTTGTGAGACACAATGAAAATGTAGAGTTTCAAAACACTTTATATATAGAATATATATTTCTCAAAAATGCTTACAATTTATTGTACACATAATTCTAAGAATCATTCAATCTTCAGACTATTGTTATCATATTTTTACATTACCGGTATATTTTTTTTAATATATATATTTGCTTTTGTACTTGAAGTTTAATGTTTTGCTTTTATCTTGCCATTTTGTTTGTTTGTTTTGTACTGTAATATAGATGTTTGAGTTTTTGCTGTGAGGAATCACATATAAAGATCTGATTCTTTTAACATCATTTTTGTTTTTGAATTATTATTTAATGGACTTTTTTTTTAAACTGAATTGCAAAATATATATATTTATGCCCAGCAAGGAAAAAAAGTGAAATGACTTTCATTAGTATGTTTGATTAATATATTATACTGTCGATTCATTTATTTTTTCATGGTTTTACAAAAAAAAAAAAGTCATTTCATTGAATTTTTAATTTCTGAGTTTTCATATGTTGCTTTATGTAATTAATGTAAAAAAAGCACACTGTTAGATTCTCATAATTGTGGTTTACAAAAACCCATTTAAAAAAAAATACTCCATGAAACCACAGTTTACACTATAGCATTTATATGCAATGTTTGTTGCTTACTTAGAATACCTAGTACCTACACATAATTTGATTTCATATTTTAAATGTTTATTAATTTGCTTCGTGTTAATTTTTTACATTTGTTTTCAGATTCCAAGAATCTCTGTCTTATATTTATAGTGGTTTATTTATTCCTTAATGTCAATTTAAATGTTGATATTTTTTGCCTGTTTTTTCCCCACTTTATTTACAATGTAAAGTTTTATGATAAATCAGCATTTTAAAAATCTAGTCAAAGGGGCCAATGTGAAAAGATTTTTGTTTTTTATCTTAAACAATTTCTATTTCTTTACTCCATCTATTTGTCAAATAAGTGATAGATGATAAGAGAGGTGGAATCAGTGTACGCAACACAACCATCATAAAGAAACCGTGATTTCAGAAATCACAATGGAAAACAACCAGCAGTTATCATTTGATCAGAGTTTGATGCTTGCCATATTGCATTGGCCCAGGGCTAAAAACTGAATACATAAGATAGTAGTTTCCCCCAAAAATTGTAACTATTATTGGCAATAGTGAAATATTTCATCCCCTCCTCATAGAAGCAATGACGTGATAGCAGGTAACAAGCCCAGAGGACAAATTTACCTTACATTATAGATTTTCTCATTTATAAAACAATCATCAATGAATATAAAATGGTATTGCTAGGACAATAAATCTTTTACATGTTATAGTAGGGTTGGGATGTTTTTTAGCCAGACAGAATTGACATATTTTTAAGTAATGTTTTTAGGGTAGACTGGTACTGTGTGTTATAAGACTAACAGGGTTAATGGTTGGTTACTTTTTATGGTTCTCTTTTATTTTTACCTAGATCTGTTTGTTTGTTTTATCTTGTGTGGTATAATCATAGACAACTTTTTGCTAGTTTATTTTATTATTTAATACTTATTTTTATAGACAATAAAATATATGAAAATAAATGGTCATGTCATAATTTACATGGTTAAATGAAGAACATGTTTATATTTAGAATGAAACAGACCTTGTATAACTTGAGTTTCTTTCCTCTACCTTTTTGTTGTACCCTGTCACAACACAATAGAGGGAATCAGTAATAGTCACCAACCGCATGTGCATCAATCCGTCACAGTTTAGTCGATGCGCCTCCTCTAAGACTGCTGAACAGACTTTGCTGAAATTTTGCAGAATTGTTTTTCACCTTGGGTAGTTAATCATATCATGACACAGTTTTGATTCTACATATATGTTATAAGAGTTGTGGGACTTTATCCACTTTGTGCATTATAAGTCATAGCCCAACTCCTCTGCAACCACTGAACAGATTTTGCTGAAATTTTGTTAGATTATTTGTCACCATATGTTGTTGTTCATGTAGCAACACCATTTTGAATTGAAAAACATTGTAAGAGTTATTCATCTTTATCCACTTATGCATTTTGAATCACAGAAATACTGTGTGTGCGTGTGTGCCTGTCTTAAGCCAGGAATCTTTGTCAAAGCTTTTGTTTGTTCCTGTCATCTTTGTGTTGCAACTCCTCTAACACCACAGATGGGATTTTGTTGAAATTTTATATTTTTCAAGAAAAACTAGAAGAAGTAGGGGAATAAAACTTTAGTGCATAAGAAAGACCTGGGATATGTGAAAATGGCAATATATGACATATATATACTGACAGGACACAAAGAAGGGAAACATGAGTCTGTATAAGATTGATTTAAATGCAAGGAAGCCCAATACAAAAGGAGTCAAGCAGATCTTAAAGTTGTGTGTGTGTTTTGGTGTTTTTAATGGCCTTTATGGTTGCACTTTGGCCATGAAGGGCTGTCAATTTTACTGGTGGAGGAAACCAGAGAACCCGAAAAAAAAACCCACCAACCTTGGAATGACAAAACTAATTACATACAGGTGAGGAGGTCCCTTTTTCGTAAATTACAAACAGGAGAGATGATCGGCTAGTGATAAATAGTGTGGTATTTAAATCAGCGCCTTAGACCACTTGGCCACCCAGGCAAATACAGTTGGCCAAACTACCTTGCTAAAGAAGAAGGTCTTGCTAGAACCAAAATTAGACCAGAATTTCAACTTGGAGTAAACTTATAAACATAGGTAATCTAATGATTACGAAGCTCACCTCGTTGCGCATTATTGTTAAGTGGGAATTGACTTCTTGGTTTCAAAATTTTAAGTGCTCAATCCATGCAAAAAAGTCACAGCCAGCATCCGAATTAAACATTGTGCAAAGTACCACTAGGTGCACCTACCACACCAATACGGTTGCTATGGCACTTGTCAGTAAGGGGGAAAGGACTTTAACCATTCTTCTGTAAGTGGTCATCCATGCGGAAAATACAGGTCACAGCGAGCATCCGAAGCATGCATTGTGCTAACATCACTAGGTGCACCAACATACCAATATCATTGATGTGGCAGTTGTCAGTAAGCAGGAATGGACTTAAACAATTCTTCTGTAAGTGGTCATCAATGCGGAAAATATAGGTCACAGCCAGTATCCTAAGCATGCATTATGCTTGGCATCACTAGGTGCACCTACCATACCAATATAATTCATGTGGCACTTGTCAGTAAGCTTGTATAGATCTTAACCATTCTTCTGTAAGTGGATGCGGAAGCCAACGCCGACTTTCTAGAGGTGAGCTAAAATAACAGCCCAATATGTTTCAAAATACTGTAATTTAAAGAATACAGACATCTAACTAATTTTCAAAAGCTTGGAGAAAACTAGGCTAAAAACCAAATGATACATGTATTATGAAATATATAGAATTTTTAGCATTTTAAATCATCATCAGTGAGAAACCCTCCAATTTAACATACCCGGTAGAGTGTATGCATCATGAAAAACAATTTTGTGATAAATGCATAATTTTGAAGGACAAAGAGATAGCCAAAGAAATTAATTTTGTCAAGTAATGTGCTCTATACTAATTTTAAGAAAAAACACTAATAAACCCTAAAAACTGAAGGAAACATTGATATTTTCCAAGTTTTCATCGTGTTTATGACGTCATAATAACGTGCATGTTGCTGTAAGCATGTGGAATCAGCTTAATATGTAAAGTATGGTTATCTAATGACTGAAAGACATCAAATTCATTGAGATGATACAAAATTAATAAATATGTAAAAATATGGGACCATTTTCAGCCTTCCTGAACATACTTCTTTTAAATCATTTCTTGTATGGTTTCTGAAAAAAGTTTATGGAAATAATGTACAAACAGATGTACACAGGGACATGAGCAAGATTTAATCCACCCAAATGGACATACAATTCATATTCCTCAAGAATTCTGCAGAACATGTATAAATAAGCTTGGTAAATAATCTAAATGATTTTAATTTAAGAAAGACCCGCTTTCATTTAACAATGTATACAATTAGTATTAAAACTATAATACAAAAATATTACTTATAAATAATAAATAATTAGAATTACTAGTATGACAATTATTTTAGCTTTTTCAGCTTTGATAAGTATATGATAAATATGATTTCTCCCATTACACATATAATATTGCAAGTACTTTTAATTACAAAATCATATTTTAACACTATTGAAAGTTGTTTGATTCTACACAAGTTTTCTTGCTATTTTATATTTTATTCATTTTCTCTAAAAAAGAGAGATTCATTTTGATCAAGATGTGATTTATGGTAGAATTTTACCCCTAAATATACTATAGTAGTTAAATCTTCATTTTAATATGTTACTTAAATTTTAAGGGAAATTTTCTGAAGGAAAAACTTTATGTGCAGTGTGGATTTTTAGAAAAAATGTAGCAATGCAATCACAAAATTATTGATTTTTGCATTATTGCATATAGATTTCTAAAAAAAAAAATGTATAAAGACTCTGACACATAGCATACTTTAAATTATTTGCAAATCTTAATTTTATTGGTCTTAACAATAATAATTGGCATTTTGAGTGCAGTATTTACACTTCTACTGTTAAAGTGACATTGTTATATGCTAAGCATCATACCGTATAAGTTGTTTTTTCGTGGGTATCTAATTTTCGCTTATTTCGCAGTACTTAGCAACTCGCGAAAATATAAACCCCAAAAAATTAAATCTGGTAAATAGTATTTGCAAAGTATATACTCGCATGTATATATAAGTAATCGCTAAAATTGAATTCCGTGAAAAAAATCTTTCATTTTTTAAGAAATCCACGAAATTTAGCTCCTGTGAAAAAAAACAAACTCATACGTTATAGTCTTCATTTCAAACTTCTTAGATATGTAATATAATTAATAAAAGCTTATATTTTTTTCTATTTACTTCAGGTAATATCATACTCTGTTACATAAAAAATATCGTAGGGTTACATCTTAAGAAATAATTTATAGAAAAATAATGGATAAGTAAAATTAAATGCAAAGGAATCATAATAATAAACAAAGAAAATCAACATCATTGCAAACCACTTAAAGGTTTTTGTAAACATAACAATTATAAAGAAATTAGTATAAAAAATAAATATTACAAATACAAAAGACAAAAAGAAAAAAACAAAACTTAAAAATCTATATCATAATACTAGTAATAATTTTTTCACTTATTCTTTGAACTAGAAAATAAATGTACAAGAGCCTAAATGGTGTTTATTTCTGTTGAATGTGTGAGTTACTGGTTACAATATACTGTTACTTAGAAAAACAAGAATACACAAGAAAATTGACACTGATGTTATGCTCAGCAAAAATATGTATTCATTGGTGGGCCATAAAAACCAATAGTGAGATATCGAAAAGTTTACACCAGCAAATTTTCTTGTAAGAATCAAGACCCAACCCAGTCTTATCATTACTCCTGTTAAACTGGTTCCGCAATATATTTTTTGTCACTAAAAGATCTTTACAGGACTAATAAACAAAGTGGTAAGACAAAAAATCATGACAATATTTTAAAAGTTATTTTTAACAGAAGACTGTAGAAAAGCTAGAAAGTGATATAGTTGTAGCTTAATAATGTTGCCAATTTTTAAATGTTATATTCCTAAAAAATGTTTTTACTTCAGTTCTTTTTTCAGTCTCTGCAAATTTGCCTTACAAAATAAAACTATAAGACACTGTTTGTTTGCCATTTTACATCACGTCTAATATCACATGCATTTCAATTTCTTTTAACAAAATGATATGCAGCATGCAAATAAAAAATATTGATTGATCTGCTAAACCCTGAGAAAATAACAAAACAGTAGAAAAAAAGTTGAAAATATATTTTTTACTTAAAAAAACACAAGATTATCTACACAAGGAAAATTGTAGCTCTGGAATTTAGATTGCCTTTTTTTTTTTCATTTGTAAATGCGTAACATTTAATAGCAAACTTTGAAAAATAGGGCAACCTAAAGAGCTAATCAAAACATAATTATATAATCAAAAAGATATACAATTAGTACCTTGATACATATATATTTCCTAATAATAAGACATATATGTATTTAAAGCATCTGGTGAAATACATAATTTTTACAAACAAATCACCAATCATTCAAGATAATTCCATCTAGTGTTTGTATCTGTATATGCAAATATTTGTGTAACTGTACATGTAAATATTTGGAAATCTTTTTATATTCGAACTAAAAGTCCAAAAATATAATTACATATGTAAGAAGTAATAATTTAACAATGAAAAATAAAACTCCAATGAATTGACATAAAGAAAGGCCGAATTATTTACCCATCACAGTTTTTCATTGATAAGTATGAATGATGGACAGACAACAGCATACCATCAAACATTCATTTTAGAACAGTGTAAAAAGAATATTCCGTAATATAAACATCAAGAGTTTTCATGTAAATTTAGCTTGTGGTCCTGACTGATATTGATAATACCAATACTTGATCCTCATGTATGCATAGTAGAGATCAGCCTTCAGTGAATTACATGTTGTTGATCCCACCAAATTGCAATATAAGTAGAGGGCCAGTATGAACAGCAGTAAAGAACATATAATCATCAGGGCCCATAATACTGTCTTGGCAAATTGTTCCTCTACAAATAGAAATGATAATAATATTTCAAAAATCATGGGGATAATTAATAATTAACAAAAATTATGCCTAACTATAAGAAGTTGAAGAGAAGTTTATAGTAGAATACCCTGGCTCTATTTTGAACACTTTTTGTTAGGAAAGATATTTAAAACCAATTATCCCCCTTCATGATACCTCGAAGTATGAAATTTGTTCATGCAAATTTATGATGTGTTTCCTTCATATTAATTCTCATTAATTAATCATTCTCAAAATTATTCAAGTGATTAAGGGAGAGCTGAGCTTTTGACGACAGAAGAATGTAATGACAAACAGAATAAAAAGCTACGCCGAGCGCAGCATGATACGACCGCAACAAGTTGAACCTTGTACGTTGGAGGCCCAATATGGATTATCAAATGCTTTGGACACATGCAGCCCAAGGTGGACTCGCAAAGGTTTTTGACACATGCATTCTGTTGTGGACTTTAAATGAAAATGCATATTTGACATATTTACGCAAACTCTTATAATTGAGATTTTTGGCCCCTTTGATCCCTAATATCTCAAAAACAGTAAGAGATATTGCAAATCTGATTGAAAATGCAGCCAGGGAATTTGACAAAGATTCCAATGAATGAAGGATTTTCAAATCGGACATCAAATTAAAAAGTTGCTTTTTAGGTGTGGCCCATATTTGGCCCCCCGTAGCAATGTACAGGTGCAATTTATATCAAAACCACTGACACGTTTCGTTGACAGAATTTAACCCTTACCATGCGGCTCCCGTCTTTAGACGGGATTGATGACGTCGTTCTCAGTGCGGGTCCCGTCTATAGACGGGTTTGAGCGCATTTCATTACAAAACGGTCTAAGACTGTTCTGTGTCTTTCATATTGATTATTATTGATATGAACCCATTTAAGTATGATTGTAGATTACTTTTTGATCCAATTATGATCAGTCGACAGTCTTCCTAAAGTTTTATTTACGATTACAAACGTGGAAAACCCCTTTGTGTGACACATTTTTTTCTAAAAATAACCACAAATAGATCAATCAATGTTTTGTAAAAAATCGCCCATCTTTTTAAATTCTGATAACAGAAAACTAAAGAATATTAATTTATATTATTGAAAACAACAAGTTTCAGGTGGTTTTAAATGTTTTTTACGAAAAATCGCTGCGCAAATTAGTTTTATTTTTCCCCCGCAAGGTTATTTCCCTTTCCACATGCGTCATGAATCTAAAAATAGTGAAAGCCTCGTAAAACAACTTTCTTTTAAAATAAAAACATATTTAACTTTTAAAAGGGTATTTTACTAATATCTAAAATCAAAATTAAACTAATTCATCGTTTTGTGGTCTTAAAATACGTTTTTAAAAATCATTTTCAATCAACCGGGAAATGGAGATTACTAAAAATGAGGCGTTCCGAAAGAAGATCAACAATAGACCAATCGCGAGTTAATCCATTCCGGAACATTCCGGATATTAGAATGTCCAAATGTCAAAGGTCAACTGAGGTAAGATCTGACGTCAGAACATTGAGAGCAATGGAAGCAACACGTTTACCAATTTATTTTAGGAAAATTTGAAAGAAAATTGAATAAAAAGTTTTGTTCATCAATTTGTAATGGTTAAAGAAATATAAAAACAAACATTTCCAAGGGATTGGAGAGAAAGGACAATGTTTCCCTGTTTGATTTATCACAGAGTAGGTACAAGTTTTCCAGTAAAATCGAGGTAAAATGGCGGCTATTTTGGAACTCGCGATCCGGGTATGGACACACAGACAGCGATTTTCAGCAGAAATAAATCTTGATTCCCACGACTACTAGTAAAGTTTTGAATAGCATAATAAATAAATAGGGTTTTCTTGGTATAGAATATAAGATTGGTAATGTCGAAATATGTTGTCATTGGCTAAACTTTGCAAAAACCGACTCGCATTTAGGGTATTTAGCCGGAAGTAAAACGTGACTTGCACCGGTAGATAATATTTTTCGTGTCGTCTGCTTTCTATATAAAAATCGTGTTTATTACTAATATTTAACATAAAGGCAACCAAACATGATAAATATTTGTTACTATTAAATATTTTTTTCGACGTTTTCTTCATCATTTTCACTGTCTGTCCACTGAAATCTTTAAAAAGGGGGGTGGTTGATTTTCTTTCATTCTATCATGGCCTCTGCCATGGCTTCTGATGATCAAAACATATACGAAATATTTGCTGACACTGACAGTGAAAATGAAGAGCAATTTGAAGGATTTTCAGATGAAAGTGACAATGACGAGAACAATACTGATTTAAATGATAGAAATGACTTGTTTGATGCTGACAACTGGACAAATGGTAGACGTCCCGCTCTTCATGAAACACCCCAGTTTTCCCAAAATCCTGGCAGGAGGCCACACATTCCTGACAATGCAACTCCTTTGCAATATTTCAACCTATTTGTCAATGATAATGATTTTGATGAAATGGCCACTGAAACAAATCGCTATGCAAGCCAGTATCTAAATGCCAACCAAAACCTTAAGCAGCATTCCAGATTTCGCAAGTGGGTGGACACCACAGCTGCTGAGCTGAAACGCTACTTAGCCCTAATTTTTGCTATGGGTCTCATCTCACAGTCAGACATCAATGAATACTGGAGCACTGATCCTGTTACCTCAACTCCCTTTTTCCCTGCTACAATGTCCCGTGACCGTTTCCTGCTTATAACCTCATTTTTCCACTTGGCTGACAATGACCTATATATACCGCGTGCACAGCAAGGACACAACCCTTTGTTCAAACTTGACTCTCTTTATGCAAATGTCAATAACCGGCTTTATTCCACGTACACACCAAACAAATGCATTTCTTTGGATGAAGGTATGATTCCGTGGCGAGGTAATCTCTCTTTTAAAGTGTATAGCCCTGACAAACCAGTTAAGTACGGAATAAAGGTTTATATGTTGTCGGACTCCACCAATGGCTATGTATCCAAATTTAAATTGTACACGGGAAAGTCTCAAGTCGGCCCAAGTGTCTATGGAGCAACTTATGACCTCGTGATGGACCTTTTAAGGGGGTTATTTCTTAAAGGATATAGTCTATATTGTGACAATTACTATTCCTCCCCACAACTGTTTTGGGACTTGTATGAACTAGGCACTACTGCTACTGGAACTGTACGTGTTAATCGCCGTGGTATTCCTCAAGGTTTAAAAGATAAAAAGTTAAACAATCGTGGTGATAATGCAGTAATGAACAATGGACCTCTTGAATGTTTGAAATTTCAAGATGGAAAGCCTGTGTACATGCTATCAACCATACATGGATCTGATCTATCAGCCTCACGTCGTAGAGATGTTGTCACCGATGCTAACATAATGAAGCCGGACATGGTGTTAAAGTATAATAAATACATGGGTGGAGTTGATAGATCAGATCAAATGATTGCATATACTAACAATATAGTAAAGTCATTTAAATGGTGGAAGAAGGTGATTTTTCATGTTCTGGCTGTTGCGGTGCTTGATTCCTACATCCTGTTTAAGTCTGACAATCCAAACTCTAATGTCACTCATAGGTCATTTAGAAAGAAACTGGTGAATGAACTTATTGAGAACAATCCAGTTGACAATGTTGTAAGGGTTGGCAGGCCAATTAAAACTCCGCAACAGAATTTTCAAAATTGAATCAACCAAAAAACATTCTACAGCAGCTTTGTTAATACCCCTGTTTTAGTTCCTTTTGGCCTTTTTTTCTAAAACGGTAGTGGCCACAAACCCAAAATGCAATTACAAGCTTCCTTTAATGGTTAGTATCATGATGTTAAAATTTCATAACAATTGGTTGACTGACTTAAAAACTTAAGTTCTTAAAACCATTAATTGATCCTGACAAAACACATATAATTTACGTTTGGCCCCTTTGACCCTTAATTTCTTAAAAATAGTGAGAGATATTGCAAATCTGATTGAAAAAACGCAGCCAGGAAATTTGACAAGGATTCCAATAAAAAAAAGATAGTGAAAATCAGAGCACAAAGTTGATATTTTGGGTGTGGCCCATTTTTGGCTCATGTACCAATGTAACGGTGCAACATATATCAAAACCGTTGACACATTTAGTTGAAAGAATTTAATGAGGAATGCATTAATTTTTTTTTTTTTAAATCAAACAAATAATAAAAATTCTACAGAAGTTTTGTCAATACACCCATTTAAGCCCCTTTTGACCCTTTTTTCTTAAAGGGTAAGAGCCACAAACCCCAAATACAATACCAACCTTCCTTTAGTGGTTACAAACATCATATCAAAATTTCATTACAATCGGTAAATATTTACTTAAGTTATCGCACAGAAACCAAATGTCCCCAGACGACACAGACACAGACGACGACATCGCCATAACATTATATGATCGCAAAAATTTGCGGTCCTATAAAAAGAGATAAGGTCCTTTCTACATGACTGATTATACAACAGGAACCAGTATGAGGGTGAAGGGCATAATAAAATTGTCCTATAAACACACCATTTTGTCTCTGCTCTTCACTCTGTATGACTGATTCATCAAAATGGACCTTCTTTTCTTTCTCACCTAAAAATAAAAGAGCTACCCATCAAAAAGATAAAATTCTGTAAATGAAAAAAATGTATATTAAATTCAATGAAAGTTTAAAATCCCTGACACACTTTATAGGTATCATATGTAGAGGATTTGTAACGAAACACTTCTTTGTATTAGAATCTGTAATCTGTAACCAGATTAATGTCAGCATCGAAAGTGTATGTTGTCTGTATTTTAAGCCTGATGCAATACAAAGACTAGTAACCCTTATTTGTTTCTTCTCAAAACACATAATAAATAAAGAAGGAATGTGTCCATGGGACAAGGATGCCCATGCTAGGCCCCAAACAAGAAGTAGATGTCTGACAGACCTGAAAGTCGCTCAGGACATACAGTTTGTCATACTGAACCATCCTACCAAGTTTCAAATCATTTTCATGTATGGTTCCTGAGAAAAACATGGAAATTTTCTTAGTCATGTTCACATATTTTCACATCAGCCTAAGTCCCAAACAGAAAGAAGATGTCCAAAAGGTCTCAAAATCGCTAAGGACGTATAGTTTGTCATACTGAAACATCCTACCAAGTTTCAAATCATTCTCATATACAGTTCCTGAGAAAAGCTTGACGGAAATTTTCATAGTCATGTTCACATATTTTCACATCAGCCTAAGTCCCAAACAGGAAGTAGATGTCCAACATGTCTCAAAATTGCTTAGGACATATAGTTTGTCAAACTGAACCATCCAACCAAGTTTTAAATCATTCTCATGTATGGTTCCTGAGAAAAGCTTGACGGAAATGTTCATAGTCATGTTCATATATTTTCACATCAGCCTATGTCCCAAACAGGGAGTAGATGTCCGAGAGGTCTAAAAATCACTTAGGACGTAAAGTTTGTCATACTGAACCATCCTACCAAGTTTCAAATCATTCTCATGTATGGTTCCTGAGAAAAGCTTGACGGAAATTTTCATAGTCATGTTCACATATTTTCACTTTGGTCTAAGTCCCAAACAGGAAGTAGATGTCTGACAAGTCTAAAAGTTGCTTAGGACGTACAGTTTGTCATACTGAACCTTCCTACCCAGTTTCAAATCATTCTCATGTAGGGTTCCTGAGAAAAGCTTGACAGAAATTCAGACGGATGTACGGATGGACGGACAGACATGAGTAAAACTTTATGCCCCCAACATGAGTAAAACTTAATGCCCCCGACATATCATCGCGGGGGCATAAAAACAGAAAAAGGACAAACTTGATCATGTAACACTGACTATTTTTCCTTTTCCTGAGTATAGACACAGGTTCTTTCTGGTCTCCATCACCACCTGAAGTCATCTCCATGTCCTCTCCTTCTTCTGGCTTCTCTGATAACTTCTTTAATGATTCTGCAAATAAAATGTTTTATATGATACACCAATAATGAAGGATTATTTTTACAGCCTGCAAACAAAAGATGTGGAACAAAAATTTTTTATCATTGTGTTCAAACAACTCAAGTTAACATTGTGTTTAGACTGATTATTCCATGAAACTTTATTATAAGTTATAATTAGCTTCACAAAAATGTACACACTTGTTTATCATCCAAATATGTAATTCTAACAAATATAAGCCCAGGGACTCATTTAAAAATGTTTACTGTACATTTGCAATAACTGCAGAGATTCCCAAGGACGTTGGACCGCGGACAAATCGGGTAAAAATTCGGTCAGTCCAGAAAAAATATATCGTATCCTCGAACCGGAAGTTTGGTTCTATATTACTTTTAATATATCGCTTTTATATTACCATAACATTGTGAAGTCTGTAAAAACTGTTCGTTCTGGTAAAAGCAGTAGCTTTATAAGACCGAATGTCTGGTAAAGTCATTTTCACCTTGGGAATCTCTGATAAATGGTTTTTGCTCTTCATACCTTCATATTGTTCAGCACCAACTTTTGCATAAACTGAAGCAAAGAAATCTAGGCTTTCAACAGTGACAGGATCTTTATCCCCTAAAACTGTCTGTCTTAACTTGGTAGCCTGGGAAATTAAAGTAGACAAAGTTAGTTGGGTAAAAAACATTACAGTGTAATGAAAACAAGAAGAGTTAAAGGCCATGTCAAAGTATAGTAATTTGAATTATATTTTTATGCACATTCCAAGATATATAAATCTTTTTTTATTTTTACATCCTACATGCTGGACAAAAATAATTTTTTTTGTATTGTTTTGTGTACTCTTTAAAAAAAAGATTTTTTTTTATAACTACTCATAACATTTTGAGTAGTGATTTTTATATCCATTTATTTAAAAGAATCTTACTTTTGGGTATTTCTTGCTTGTTGTAGAGGTATTCAACTTTATGGAATTTCTTTTTATTTCAAATTTAATACGGTACTTTAATTCTGAATTTTATCTTAATAAAAGCATTAAGCTTATGACTTGAACAGCTCTAAAACATTCATTTGGCATTTTAAAGTAGGTTTAGTTATAATATTCTAAACAAAATGTATATGTCATTTATTGTATATGTACCTTTCCAGCATATTCCAGAGCAAGCTGAGGTCTGAAAAGAAAACAAATCAACAACATATAAGTTTTCAAGCATGGATTCATCATACATGTTCATGTACTATTTTTGTAACACTATCTGGTGTATAATTTTATTTTACTTGTATAGGTATACTGAACTAACTTATGAGTTTAAACTTGGTTGCTTTTGATACTCAATAGTAAATGTCATTTCAACTTCAACTTGCAAGTATATTACATTTTTTTCCAGATATTAAAATCAGGTCTTTCCAAATTTTATAAACAAAGCTAATCTAGGAAGACCCACTATAAATTGGTTTTCTACCCAATGTCCATGACAAAAGGGGGATACAAGTCTGGCCCATTTTTTGCCAATTATCTGCATAAAAATAACACAATTTTCCATAGAGAAGGGGTTGCCAAGTGTCAACCCTGGATCCCCTTAAGACTACCACCCATAACTTACTGATCTCTGTCTAGACAGAGTCTGGCTAAATGTTCATACTCTGATGCTCGGACTGTATCTGAAGATACTGAGACTGGTAACCCTTCATCTTTTAACTGCGCTTCTTCTGTACAGAAACACAAAAAAATCTGTCAAAAATGACTGGAATTTGTTAAACAACAAGTAGGTGAGCCACAGACCTGAAATCAAATCCCACGCTTTGGGACCCCACTCTGATGCTGTGTACCAAATATCAAGTGGCTGTGATTAGTACTTGCTGATAAAACTGTTACACAAAATTCTTTCCTATCCGCCCCGACATTAACCAGTATTTTTACATTGTGAAATCATGCAAATAATGTGGGGACACTTTTCAAGTATTCAATTATTATAGTAAGCAATATCATAATTTTAAGGAATGCACAAATGTTGTATTGTATAAATAAAACCTTGCTGCTTAAGCAACAAAAATGTGTAGAAGCATTGACTCATATTGTGATTAAGGTTTTAAATCAATGTCTACACCATGCAAACTGATGACAGTAATTTGATACATGTATATATTTTTAAAAATTTTAATTTCAGTATCTAGTCTTTAAATATAAAGTAAATTGATATCTCTGTCAAACTAACATATGAAAGATCATAGATTTATGTACCTAATTTTGTCTGTATATCTCTGGTGTCTATCAAGGCTGACTCGTAATATACTTTCTCTGCCTGGATAAAATGTACTGCTTTATCATCTATGTAACGTTAAGGGTCATTGAATAATTTGAAAAGGAAATAACATGATTTTCTTTTCCATTTAAAGATCTGACACATATTTAGAAATAAAATCTCCCAACATTTTACATTAGTTTTGCTTTTGATAATATTCATGGTAAAAACAGTGTAACGGTTAATATATTTTTTTATATTTTTAGTTTTACTTCAAATGAAGATTTTGTAAAATATTCAAGGATACATTCTTCTCTCTGGTAAAATATGTCAGCTATCTATGAAGAGAAAAACAAATTCAGTTAAAAATAAATATAAATTTCATTTAAACAAGTCCCATGGACTAAATGTTTTCGTCTGTTAAACTTATTAAATACACTTATGAATCTAAAAATACTGAGCACTACATCTTATTGTGTTGGTATACAGATATTAAAGAATACATGTATTTGTTCATTATCTTTGTTCTGGTCATTACCCATTATAGTAATTCTTATAAATCACAATTCATAAATATTTTAATATACCAAGAATATGGATTGCAAAATTATCATTTTGTCATTCATAAAAATTTGTAACAGTATCTTTTAAATTTCTTATAATTTTTTTACTCTTATGACCTCTTAAGAAAAGAAATTTTTTTATTAGAGAATGGTAAAAGCAACATGCATATAAATAGAAACATATGTCTTGAACTTATTCACATATGAACATGTAATTCTGTTTTCTTTTTACATATATTAGATTATTTTCCTCAGAAAGTTATGACTCACATTTCTTAGGCATTGAGGAAGCAATGCAAATCTTGAAGTAGGGGTTAGACCATTTAAACAGGCCATGTAGCACTTAAGAGCTTTCTTTGTTTTGCCATTTCTCTCAAAACTCAGCCCCCTCTCAAACATTTTATTTCTTCCATCACTGTCCAGGTCTGTGACATCTCCAAGACATATACCTTCATCTGAAAGAAAAGAAGAAAGCAAAAGTTCTTTGATACATTTTTATGACACATAATTTTACATGAAACACTACAAATATTGAAAGGGAAAAGGGTTCTTTTGAGGACAGTCTGTATACATGAACATGTAGTACACATTCAAATCTTTCTATGTATTTTTTATTTGATTTTTTAAGTATTCATACTGATTTACTGTAAAGAGGTAAACCTTTTGTCATTTCAAACCAGTTGATATTGTTCTAAATAAAGTAAAAACTTTGCTTATCTTACATGTGTATTGAATTCACTAGATTTGTTGTTTAAAAAAATAAAATGAAAAACATTTTTGAGATAAATCTGCAAATATGAAATATAAAACAAACCATACCATCATCATCTGAATCTATTTCTACTTCCGGCACAATAGACTTTGCTGAACTCTCTTCCTTTTTGTCATCAAATGATTCCTTTTTTGTGTCTTCTTTCACTTCTTCCTTTTCAACTGTTTTTACGTTAGAAATTGTCTTGTCTTGTTTAAGATTATCTGAGGTAGTTGAACCTTTGCTTGAATTTGTATCAACATTTGGATTTTCATCTGGAAAAGTTACAGATTGAATGGAAGATACTTCCTCATTGGAATCCTTGTCAACTTTAGATTTATCATGTTTATCCTTATTTACATCTGAGGATGAACTTGATGCCTGTTCTTGATCAGCTTTTGTTTCAGAATCATTCAAATGTCTATCCTCAGGTTTTTCCTCAAATTTTCCCACAATTTCTGTAGTTGGTTCACTTGCCAGCTGTGTCTTGTCAGTGTCATAAGTCTCTGCCATTCTTTGTTATTTACATGTAAAGGCATCTAAGACTACAAAATTTTTTTTAAAAAATATATAATTTATACCATCTTTGTCCATGTTGTATTTTTAATATCATACGAAAAAAGAGGAGAGAAAAAATGAGCTTACAAATTTTAAAACACCCATATTGTCATTTATTGTCGATATAAAACCAGATTTGACAACAGTATTGTAACAATATATGAACTTATAAATACATCCTAACCTGACAGATATGGTCAAAACCTATCTATTTTCATTTAAATCACAACGTTGCATCATTTTCTTTTGGTAATTATAATAGTTATTTAAATGAGAATAGTTCGGTTTTGACCATATCCATTAGATTTTGATGTATCATACGGTGTGTTGTGATTGATAATTGAGACCCAATGAACATAGACCAAATAGTCTGTCCCTTTACAAAAGCTATAGTCTCTTCAAGTTTCAACTTCCCTCTTGGTCTTGCACATTAGTGCATTATTTTAAAGTCCTAGAAAATGTCAATGCTAGCAAAGAAGGATCGAATGGCCTTTTCTTGACTGTTTTTTTTTTTTAATTTCATTTTAAGAGAATGTAATCCAGGGGAATTAGTGAATGTATGAGCTGGCTAAAGCCTACTCCAACATCCATGTTATATACATTTATAGCAGTCATTTTGAAATTCGTCAGACCTGCCGGACATTTGGGCAGAAAATGAGTAGGTCCAGCAAAAATTTCCCAAAATTTATATTGAAATGAACAGGAAAATGTCTCCCAAACATAAGTAGGTCCGGCAGATCTAAATTAAATTTCAAAACCTCTGTTATAGGTCATCCAACTAAAAAATATTTTTATATCCATTAATCCTTTCAACTTAAAACCAAAGGTATTTGCTTCAGAAATAAGAAAATAAAATTTATATGCTCCTGAAGGGAGCGATAATGGTAGAAATGTCAATATTTTAGTTGTACTATGAGCTGAATTTTCCTTCAACGTCCGGTTTAGCACGCACTTGTTTTCCCGAACTTTTGGCTTCTTTTTAATGTTTTTATCTTTGAAAATTTTAGACGTCATTAAATGCTCACGTAACCCACAAGAAAAGCTAGTTTGTTTTTATTTTCGGACCAAAAAATCAAATTAATTGAAACATCGGGAGCGTACCTGCCTCATATTATTTTCAAAAGGTAAAAAATATACGGAAATGAAATTGTTGTAAAAAAGAAAACTTTATTCCTTAGCTCGATCTTAATGGATTTAGACTGGTTTAATGGCCTAGAGTAACAGCACTTTAGTCGTTGTCAGCATTCAAATATCGATAAAAATCAATAAATATATGGCATCTATTGGGATATTAAATGATACCTGCCACGATATTCATCAATAGTTAAATAAATTTGTATACAATACTGTACATGTATATGTTGTGTACAAGTTGTAATTTTGTACAAGTTATAACCTGTACAAAATTTTTGTACATGTTATAACTTGTATGACCAAAAAATACAAGTTATAACCTGTACAATTTTTGCCTGTACATGTTATAACTTGTACAAAATAAGGCTGAAAATTGTGTTTAACTTGTACAAAATTTCATTTTAGTAAAATGAATTAAAAAAAAGAAAAATTATTTACTATTAATAAGGTTCAAACATGCAGAGCAGAATAAAAACGTTAATGTGACTATGTCAATGTTCATTATATAAAAATATTTTCTTTATGTGAAAGAAAAAAAAATCATTAAAATATTTGTTATATCCCAATAATTGATTTTACAAAAGTTTGAAGTTTGAATATTTGAGTGATCACTTTTAATCTAAAATTTCTTCAGGATGCAGTTTGAACACTTATGTGATCAATTTTAAAGTAGGATTACTGCAGGGCGAAGTTTGTTAAGTTGGGCTATTTAATGATCAAATCAGGATGGATATGGATAGTCAAAATAAATTTTGTTCTGAAATTCTAGAAATTTCAAGACAAAATGCCTCAACAAATAAGGCATCATTTACAAAAAAAAAGAATAGAGACTTTAAATGACAGTGTTAAAGAAGCTAATTAGAAGCAGTACCAAATGGGAAAAAGAGAACATTGCTATAGCAGTTTGAAATAGTGAAAATAGTGAAATTAAAAGTTATGTCAGTAGAAACTAGATGAAAGGTTACCAAATGCCTCTCTTAAAGTTTCTGTTGTTCTGATGTATGAATGTAGCATGTGATTGGTTGTGAGTAAATTGTCAGTGAGTAGAGGGCAAGGACTCAGGTGGTCTTCATTGTAATTGTCAAATCAAGATGCAAATGTCGAAAGATGAAAGTGTTCTGCAATTCAAGTTGTCATATGTTAGATAAACATGCAGCAATAAGTAACTAGGTTTATATTATTCAAATATTAAAAATTGTGCAAGTAAAATGCAAGTAAAAAGGTCATTTGATGAACATTTAAAACAAGAAGTAACTTAAATCATCTTTAATATGTAAATTCTATTTAAGCCTTAATGAATAGTAAATATTTTTTTTTTGGTCATTTTCTTTCTTTTTTGATATATTGAAATTTTGTACAAGTTAAACACGATTTCCAGCCTTATTTTGTACAAGTTATAACGTGTACAGGCAAAAATTGTATACATGTAAGTTATAACTTGTATTTTTGGGTCGTACAAGTTATAACATGTACAAATATTTTGTACAGGTTATAACTTGTACAAAATTCCAACTTGTACACAACATATATACTATATACATGTATCTATATAGAGTCAGAAAAGAAATGAATTATCTTTGATAGACCAGAAAATTTCATCATTTCAAATTTGAAGAAAATTTACAAAGTGCCAAATAATCAATAATGGGTTTTATTCCTGATCATCCTGAAAATTGAACTTGACCTTTTTGGCACATATTCCTGTTCCATATTCTTTCGTTTTTAACTGTATATACAGGTTTCACAACTATAAGTGATGAGTTACGGATTTTTATCACATCGAGTTAGATATTTGTCAAATTAGGAAACGAGCATTTGCGAGTTTCCTTTGACAAATATCTAAAGAGTGTGATCCACTTCGTGTGGCGGGGTTTAAAATTGGGAAAAAATAACTAAACCAGCAAAACATGTCTGAATATAAATTTGACATTCAAAGGGGGATCTAGGACCGGTGTACCGGGCGCGCGCCCCTCCATTTGACAAAAAAATTTTATTAGGAACTGTATGAAACAAGAGGTCCCAGAATTTTTTTTTATAATTGCGTGCCCCCTCGTTTGAAAATTTCTGGATCCGCCACAGACATTCATTCATCAAACTTGGCATAATTTCCAAAGAGGAGTATTGATTAACAGGGGGAATATAGATTCTCAGTTCAATTCGTTAAAGATGACTATTAATTTGAGCAATGAAAAATCCACAAATAATGTACGCTCCCGAAGGGACTGAGCGATAATGGTAGAAATGTCATTATTCAATGTACTATGGGCTCAATTTTCCTTCAACGTCCGGTAAACCACGCGCGGTTTCCCGGACTTTCTGCCTCTTTTAAACGCTTTTTCCTTTGAAATTTTCTAACGTCATTAAGCGCACACAGGACCCACAAGAAAAGCTACTTTTTTTTATTTTCGAATAAGAATTTGTTGCATTTGAAAACTTATTTTAGCTTGTAAAATATTTAAGGATACGTTCAAACTTCGGGAGCGTCACAGGTTTAACTTGCATCATATTAACAGATTGTAAAAAAAATAGACCCTTTCACGGTTATTGCAGCCATATTGGATAGGGGGCAAATTTTTTGAAAGGAGGAGAGAATATTATACAAAATCGGGAAAATATATGTGTGTTGCTAAGCAATAGAGCTGTTTTTATGACATTTTCCCGAATTTTTGCCCCCTATTCAATATGGCTGAAATAACCGTGAAAAGGTCTATTGTTTGACGGGGTAGCTGTTTGTTGGTTTTTTTTTTTATCAGACAAGTGCTTGTTGTTTAAAACTTTTTTTGCATTGCTTTCACATTATTAAGTGTTGTTTTGTGGTCTTAAATATCGTCGTTTGATTGAATTGTTTCTTGGAATCTATTTAAAAATTGCTCACAAAATAATTCATGTTGTTTGTGTTGTTACATGTCCTAATGTAAACTTCCGGTTTAAATTGGTCTGTTTGATTTTAAGGTCAATTTATCAATTTCCCCCCCCCCCCCCAAATATTAATCTAATGAAAGAATAATTTAATGTAATTTTAACAAATAATAATCAATCTAAAATGATTAAAAACTATGCATCATGTATTGATCAAATGATAAATAGATAAAAAAAATCTTCTGGAATAATACACAAAAGTCAAACAGACCATTTTTCTGGGTCAAACACCATCGTGATCATGATCATGTGACAAAAGAAAGTAATGTTGACAACAAAAGGCAGGTGATTAAAAATTTTGCTGTCATTACCTCTAATGATTTCAATCTTATGCAGACTTGTTTTTTTGCAAAAACACTAAAAGTTTATAAAAGTTTATCATTACATCCACAGGCATTTGTTTCACGAAATGTCTTTTTACCACAGGCACAGACCAAAAATAAAAAGGTTGGGCACAATTTCAGTCATCAGTAATGAGGGGGTAGGAGGGGGTCTGATCCTGGAATCCCAAACTAATTTTTACAAAATCCCGTCATCCCGACTTAAAAATTGGTAAATCCCGAAACCCAGTAAAGTTGATATAATTTTATCCCGGAATCCCAAACTTAAATTGTCCAAATCCTGGAATCCCGAGCTTAAATATGGCCAATCCCGGTGTCCTGAAAAAGGTCCTACCCCCCTCAGTAATGGGGTTATCCCACATAACTGGGTTATTCACTATTTTCCGGGAACAAAATATCAGATTGGGTATAGAACTTTTAGATCCAATAGTCCATTTGCCAATTAGCTTCGGATTTTTATTCCAGAATCAATTTAATTTTTCTTTGATTAAGAGCTATGAAAAATGCAGTTGTTACCGAATGGCATACAGACCGGACAAATCTCATATGTGCATCAGGTGCAGATCCAAGGAAAGGCGTATCGGCACACGCCGCCCCTAAATCTGACAAAAATTATGTTTTTGTACAAAGTCTAAGTAAAAACACTAAAAAAAATTGCACCTCTCTTTGCTCAAGCCAAAAAAAAATATCTTTACGCCTCCCCTAAACTCAAATCCATGATCTGCTCCTGTGCATGAAGAGATTTTAGTGCTCTCAAATATCTTGAAACTTGAAACTTTATTACTTAATTAAACGCCTATTTCTACATCATAATATATTCAATGGTGTTTTACATACAATCTACAATAGAATACAAACATATACACACACATGTGTCACACATATAAAGTGCACAAAATACAAATATTTAAAACTATGCAAAGTAGTCCTTAAAGAAATGAGACTTAAGCTGACATTTGAAAATTTCCAGTGATTTAGACAGACTAAGACTATATAAATGGGGAGTTCATTCCATAACTTCGACCAACTGTACCAATTGCTTCTATCTGAAAATGTTTTTCTTTTGTTTAAAGGGACCACATAACAACTTTCACAGACAAAGATGATCTTAAACTACGTTTAGATACTTTGCGAGACAAAAGTTCAGTTAAATACAATGGTGCATTACCCACAGAACATTTATACATATAAGTCAAGATTTTAAGATTAATACATGCCTTGTTTTGATGCCAGTGTAAATCAAACAGAGCTTGTTTAGAACTATCATACTTAGAACGACACAATACAAGTTTAAGCACATATATTTTGAATTCTTTGAAGTTTTAACAATTCAGTTTGTGAAATACCATACAATATAATATTACAGTAATCTAAATGAGATATAACCAAAGACAGTACAAGGGTTTCAGTAGCTTCTTTAGTCAGATACATTCTAATACTTTTGATCTTAAAATAATTTAACATATCAGTTTTACATTTTCTTTTTATGTGTTCTTTGAAATTCAAAGATTCATCTAAAAATACACCAAGATACCTAATACAATTTTCAGATTTAATTTGGTTACCACAGATGTTTATTCTTTTGTGTTACATTTGTCAGTCGTGTCTTACTACCAGATAGAATGAACGCTGTTTTTGCATTATTCATTCTTGATTTGTTATGATTCATCCATTCATTGATGGTCACTGCACAGTCCTGAAGTTCTGTAATAGCACCTTCTTCCTCTGTTACCCACGGTTTAAATCGTTTGTTTGCTGTGTGATCATCTGCAAAACCATATACTGAAATGGAGGGAGGGACTATGTCAAAAATGGTTCCTGGGTAGGTTAGATAAAGCCAAGACCAGAGGCAAATTCCCTGTGAAACACTGCAGTCAAGGGCTCGAACTGAGGACACATTGGAGTTGACAGCCACTCAACAACTACAAGGCCACAAATACGATTCCATCCATTTGAATGCAGATCAACAAATACCATACTGACTTTTTAGAACATCCAGCAATATGTCATAATCTACCGTGTCGAAAGCAGCACTTAAATCGAGAGCAATCATTGCAGGGAAGATAATTGTCCTTTATATTTTTTCAATCCCTATATTTGCAATAAAATATTTTTCAATATGAAGCAAGGATATTTTTTTAAAGCTCGCCCACTGACAATATTTAGAGTTTTGCCAGCATTAGTAAAGAAAGTGAATTTATTGAAATAATTTATTTGGTCTTATTTTGGCAGAAAATAGCATGAATTCAGACAAGGAAATTTTGTACAAGTACCATGAGGAGTACACAGCAGCCAAGAAGAAAACTTGTTACCTGGTCACAGCTATTGTCACCCTGATTCTACTCGTAGTAGGGTTATCATGTACCTTAGGAGTGTATTTTGGTGTCTTGAAAAACACAGATGATAAATCTTCACCAAAACAAACTCAATTGATGGGTCCTTCCTGTACAGATCCTTGCATGTAAGTACATTGTCCAGTATATGGGATTATTGGATTTATTCATTTAGGCAAAAAAAAAAAATGTTTATAAGAATAAAGTTTAATCCTTCAAATATGAATTAAATTTTTTGAGTCCATGAAGTGAAACTTATAAATTGTATTTTGATTTCGGAAAAAAAAAAAAAGCTTATGAAAATAAATTTACCTCATATTTCATTTATACATGCTCATGATGCTTACGGTAAATCAGTTAAAACCATCAGGTACAATACCGGTACTTCCTTTCTGTAAAACAATTTATATTTAGAAACAGCTTATCTGATTACACTAATTTATTTTGCCTCCATTTCAGCTTGAACTTGGTAGAAAGTATTCCCGAAAACCTGACATATAAATCTGATGCCCCTTTACATTCATCCACCTATGAAGGCATCATGAGTTTGATGGCTAATGCTAAAGAAACAATAGAGATAGCCTCATTTTACTGGACGCTGAATGGCAGTGATATTCCTTATCATGATAACTCCTCATGGCAAGTAAGTGACATGTTCTTAAAAAATATTGTCAGTGTGCAATGCCACATTTCTTCCATCACTCTAGTTGTCTTGACTGAAGAACTGCATCTTCAGTGTATTTTATAGCGATAAGAAGGGTGTGAAAATTTACAGCAAAATCAACACATCAGATTATTTTCACTATTTGTACCATAAACAAATATATGATCTTTATGCCATGTATGCATCTTATTTTTAATTTAATTTTTTTTTTTATTTTCATACATGCATATATAAACCTGTAGTCACATAAATGTAAAACGGTATTGGTCACTTTAATGGATTTTAATAGACCAATAAAATATTAAAGTTGTTAATTGTTGATGTAAATTGGTTGAATATTTTGAGAAAAAAAAAATCAGTTTTTCTGCCAACAGGGCCCTACATGACAGAATTCTAAGTTTATATATAAAAATATATTGTTATGATAATTATTTTTTTTTTACATTTTATACTTCTTTTACAGGGGGAATCAATATTGAATACTTTGATCAAATCTGGCAGAGACAAGAAAATCAAACTTAGAATAGTGCAAAATAAACCTGACGGAGTCAATAAAAATACTGAAGCATTGATAAAACTAGGTAAAGCCAAAACAAAATATATGTTTGTTTCCTGCTTCCTACTCTTGAAAATTAGGGTAGGTAGGTAGGAAAATTATTTTTTTTTACAAAATTATTAAATTTTAACATTGAGTCAAAGGGGAAGCAATCCCAACTTTAATGGTGCTTGTTCCAAAATGTCAATCTAAACTATAGGGTAGGGCAAAAAAAAAATAGGGTAGCTAGGGAAGCAGGAAACAGACATATATTTTTCTTTTACCTAAATACATTTTTATGGCCCGACCACGTATGTGGATCGGACATATAGTTTTACCCTTGTCCGTCCATACTTCCGTACGTACCTACGTACGTCCGTCCGTCCGTAACACTTTGGTTAAGTTCTTGGTTAAGGTCCATTACTCGGATACTAGATGTTGGAGGTCAATGATATTTCACCACCAGATGGGTCTTGGGTAGGGCTACACCACCCACTAGAAATTAGGTCACTGTGACCTATATTTTATGCATGAACAACTTCGGTTAAGTTCTTGGTTAAGGTCCACAACTTGGATACTAGATGTTGGGGGTCAATGATATTTCACCACCAGATGGGTCTTGGGTAGGGCTACACCACCCACTAGAAATTAGGTCACTGTGACCTATATTTCATGCATGAAAGACTTCGGTAAAGTTCTTGGTTAAGGTCCATTACTCAGATACTAGATGTTAGAGGTCAATGATATTTCACCACCAGATGGGTCTTGGGTAGGGCTACACCACCCACTAGAAATAAGGTCACTGTGACCTATATTTCATGCATGAACGACTTCTGTTAAGTTCTTGGTTAAGGTCCATAACTTGGATACTAGATGTTGGAGGTCAATGATATTTCACTACTAGATGTGTCTTTAATAGGTAAGGTGACACCACCCACTAAAAATTAGGTCGCTGTGACCTATATTTTACGCATGAATGACTTTGGTTAAGTTCTTGGTTAAGGTCCATATCTCAGATACTACATGTTGATGGTCAATGGTATTTCACCACTAGATGTGTCTTGGGTAACATGACACCACCCAATAAAAATGAGGTCACTGTGATCTATATTTTATGCATGAACGACTTCGGTTAAGTTCTTGGTTAAGGTCCATAACCTGGATACAAGATGTTGGGGGTCAATGATATTTCACCACTAGATGTGTCTTGGGTAAGGTGACACCATCCACTAGAAATGAGGTCACTGTGACCTATATTTTATGCATGAACACTTTTGATCAATTTCTTGGTAAAGGTCCATATCCCAGGTAATACACATTGAGGGTCAATGATATTTCAAGAACGGGAGGGCCATCCTGTGGCTCATAGGCACATTTTCTAGTATATAAATGATATGAGGCAAGTTTAACCTGTATAATGTATATTTTTCCATGAAAAATAAATGTCACAAAAACAATTATTTAAAAACTACATGTATCATAATCCTAAATCTAACCAATTATTTGTAGAGTGCTCTTTTACAACTTTAAGAACTCTGTTATTCAGAGAATGGTCTTGTTTTTGTCTCACTTGCGACAAATAGTCGCGGCGAGCTATAGGTACACTGTACATGTTTTACTTTCCGGCAGCAGCAGCATAAACTTTTGTAAGACTTTTGTGGAAAATGAATTACTTGAAAAGAATAATAGCTAAGCATCTGATATTTGGTATACAGACAGTTCAGGTTATGGTCTACACCACTGTCATCATGCCATGTGACCCTGACTCCAATGTCATGCTCCAGTGACTCTGTGAACTCAGGTCTTTTTACAGACAAAAAACTTCTTTGTAAGATAATGTGGAAAATGAATTTCTTGAAAAGTATAAAAGCTAGGCATCTAATATTTGGTATACAGACAGTTCCAGTTGTGGTTTATGCAACTGTCACCATGCCATGTGACCCTGACCCCATTTTCACCCTCCAGTGACTCTGTGAACTTAGGTCTTCTTTCATGCCGAAAACTTTATAAGACTTTTGTGGAAAATGAATTTCTTTAAAAGTATAATAGCTAGGCATATGATATTTGGTATACAGACAGTTCCAGTTATGGTCTACGCAACTGTCACCATGCCATGTGACCTTGCTCCTGTGACTTTGTCAACTTATTTTTATTTTAGCCATAAAAGTCTTTGCAAGACTTTTGTGGAAAATGAAGTTCTTGAAAAGTATAATACCTAGGCATCTGATGTTTGGTATACAAACAGTTCAGGTTATGATCTACACAACTGTCACCATGTCCTGTGACCTTGACCCCATTTTCATGCTAAGTGACTTAGTGAACTTATGTCTTTTTTCAGGCTGTAAATGTATTGTAAGATTTTTGTGGGAAATAAATTTCTTTCAAAAAGTATTATTTCTAACCATTACCTCATTTCTGCTCTTAATGACTGTAAATATTGTTTTTTTTTTTTTTTTGTGTTCAGTCTTTTATGTTAAGTTTGTTTCTCAATTACTAAAATATCTAGAATCATTTTGGTTGGTCTACAGGAACATGTCGAAAATTTATGAATGAATAGTTGAATAACAAGGTAATCTGATGGTGCGAGCAGTCGAGACATACTTAAATGTTTAACTCTTGTTTAATGTAAAGTGTAATTAAAGTAATAAAAAAAATTAAATTATAAATTATATTTTTACAGCAAATGCAGATGTGAGAACCCTAGATATGAAGAGATTGATGGGAAGTGGAATTTTACATACCAAAATGTGGTTAATTGACAGAAAGCATTTCTATGTTGGTAGTGCCAACTTAGATTGGAGGTCTTATACTCAGGTGATTATAAGAAAATTCCAATCAACTTTAAAATCTATTTGATAACTCTGAAAATAGTATTACATAAAAGCACTTGATTTATGCTTTTAGAATGTAATTCAGTGACCACAGGTCTATGTTGAAGGATGCTAACTATTTACTATCAATGACTTTATAGTTGCTGTGAATATTTTTTTTCCTACCCCTTGTCCCTTCTCTTTAAATTTAAACAGAAAAAGGTACCACTATTCTTGAATTGAGTACAGGTATAGACTTTCATATATATAATTGGTAGTAGAGTACCATTTTAAAAGGACTCAACAACTTTGAACAAAATAACTTGTAGAAAATTGAATCAAAGCACTCACAATAAAAAAAGTTTCAGATACTGTGGTTTCATTAATATTCGTGGGGTATCAATTTTCTTGGTTTTCGTTGATGGCCTTGACCCAAGAAATTTGAGACCCCACGAAAAAGAAATTTAGCATTGATGTATATGCAGCAGTCTTTAGAATCACAAATTTAAGAAACAACCAGTTGATACTTTTTCATCAAACCACAGAATTGGTACCCACGAAAATAAATGAATCCAAAGTAGTAAGCAAATTAATATTCAATTCAAAATTGAAATGTCCAAATGAGTTATAAGTTTATATG
This sequence comes from Arcuatula senhousia, assembly GCA_963971305.1. Lineage (NCBI taxonomy): Eukaryota > Metazoa > Mollusca > Bivalvia > Mytilida > Mytilidae > Arcuatula > Arcuatula senhousia. Next base: position 58,598,774 of record OZ020304.1, read on the forward strand.
CAAAATGGTAGTTTATTTTTTTCCGTACATATATATAAATTAACATATTTTTGGTTTTATATTTAGGTTAAAGAACTAGGGGCTGTCCTTTACAACTGTCCATGTATGGCTAAGGACATGGGAAAGATATTTGATGTTTACTGGTACCTAGCAACACCTGATGCTAAATTCCCACCAAAATGGCCGTCCACATATAGTACTTCTATAAATAGTAACACATCAATGCAGATCATGTTTAACAAGACAGCTGCCACCACATATTTATCAGTAAGGAACAGTAGAATAAGCTGATGAAGGTCAATTAATATCTGAATTAAATTGAATAATTAATGCATCCATTGTGATTAGGTTTGTCAGTTACCTGCCCTAGGTCGGTGGTTTCCTTTGGGTACTCCGGTTTCCACCATCATTAAAACTGACTGCCTTACATGGCCCAGGTGCGTCGATAAAGGGCGTTAAACACCAACACACACACATAATGCATCCATTATCATTGAGGTTAGATATTTATTAGGAATAGAAACATAAGATAAAGATGGTTCATGAAGGTTAAATAGACACCTTTTCTATTGAAATGTGTGCATCAAGTTGGGACAATTGTGATTCTTTATACTTTCTCCATATAATGAAATGATTTTATACCCCCACTCGTAAGAGAGGGGGCTATATTGCAATCACCTTGTCCGTCCGTCCGTCTGTCCGTCTTGTTCAATTTCTCTGCTTCTGCTGGATGGATTGGTTTCAAATATGGTACACAGCTTCAGCATGATGAGTTATACTATGCCTACCCTTTCCAGGTCAATCCATCATCTACTTCCTGTTTTCCAAGCCGAACTTAGACTTACTTAGGGAAAAAAATTTGAAATGTAAAATTTTTTGTAACAGATTTCTCGGCTTCTACTGGATGGATTGGTTTCAAATTTGGTACACAGCTTCAACATGATAAGTTATACCGTGCCTCCCCATTCCAGGTCAGTCCATCATCTACTTCCTGTTTTTCGAGCCGACTTAGACTTTTTAGGGTAAAAAATTTGAAAAGTGAAATTTTTCGTAACAGATTTCTCGGCTTCTACTGGATGAATTGGTTTCAAATTTGGTACACAGCTTCAGCATGATTAGTTATACCGTGCCTCCCCTTTCTAGGTCAGTCCATCATCTACTTCCTGTTTTTCGAGTTGACTTAGACTTTTTATGGGCAAAAATAGACAATTTTTCGTAACAGATTTCTCGGCTTCTAGAGAAGGGATTGATTTCAAATTTGGTATACAGCTTTAGCATGATGAGTTGAACAGTGCTTCCCCTTTCCAGGTCAGTCGGTCATCTACTTCCTGTTTTCTGAATGGGCGAGTGGGGGTATGCTTAGCACGACTTAGTGCAACCCCTTGTTTTTGTTTTGTTTGGATTTTGTAAGCTTGGTACACGTAACTGTTGATGTATATTTTCTTTTTATTTGGTACCTCTAAAACTTAAAATTGTCAAATAAATCAGGAATTGTTTACAGAGTTCCCCACCTCCATTTTGCCCTGACGGTAGAACCATAGATGTAGATGCTATCATTGATGTCATAGATAAGGCTGAGAAGTTTGTCTATATTGCTGTGATGGACTACTTCCCTACAACACAGTTTATAAAGCCCAGGAGGTAAAGTCCTATTAGTCATCATAATTTACCAGATATTATTCTGCATGAAATTAATTTTACTTTAGAATTTAACAATACAGTAGCAGTATTGCTTAAAGTGTACAGGCTCTATAGCAATGATGATTATTGGGTTAGATTGGCTTGTAATTAAAGTAAATTTACAGTTAAATTAGTGGTAATAGAATATATTGCTTTTTAATTTTTTCATGAGTTATCACCCCTGTTCATGATATTTCTGATGTGATCAATGTAAAATTTCATTTCTCAAATACAGAGACCAATTGTTGTAACACCTCTCCCCCCAGCTTGGAAATATATATACCCCTTGCTTAAAAAGTGGGGCATATATAGTGATAGCGGTGTCTGTCAGTCTGTCCAACCTTCTATTACACCTTAAGGTTACAATCTGTTTTCTTCAACTCTCAATGGATTTGTATAATTTTTTTCCTTTTCAGGTATTGGCCAGTGATAGATGATGCACTTCGTAGAGCTGCTTTTGATAGAAGGATCTCAGTAAAACTTTTGATCAGCTACTGGAACAACACATGGGATGAAATGCCACTTTATCTGAAGTCATTAAATATCCTGAAATATTTTGAATATGGAGTTCATACTAATATAGAAGTGGTAAGTCAACTTTGGTGTTTATATTTACACTAATTAAGGTACAAATCCAAATAAACTAATAACGCACACTATTAAAGTACAATTCTTAATCTTTTAATCTCATAAGTTTTGCTAAATCTGTGAATGCTGTGATCTTTGAAAATTCAATGAGTTGTAGTACATGTATTATTTAATGAACAAAGCTGTATGAACTAACTCTATTTTATTACTTAATCTTTGGAATGATTGAATCGTTGTGTTTTTACACAATTCATCAACTCTTGTTTTGCATTTTGTATGCAATGTAAATGTTCTTTTGATTAAGGAAAAATATTCTGTATACTTAATTTACATAATTATATGTACACAATATACATTTTGATTTGTAGAGAATGTTTGTTGTACCAGCATTTACTGAGAGTCAAAAGAAAATTCCATTTGCCAGAGTCAATCATAACAAGTATATGGTAACAGATAAAACAGCATATATAGGTATGGTATCGAAACTAAGTCCAATATATAAACATTGATCAATGTTTTAATCTGTTTCAGCATACATAACAATTTTAATAAAACAACTTTACTTTAAAACACTTCTGATCATCAAGAATATAACATGTTTACAGTCTGACTGATTACTGTGGTTTAATTATAATTCGTGGGATATCAATTTTCGTGGTTTTTGTGAGTGGCCTTAATCCACGAAATTTGATCCCCAAACAAAAATGAAATTTAACTTTGATTTGTATGCTTAAGTTTTTAGAATAACAAATTGAAGACTCCACGAACTGATTTTTCATAAAACCACGAAAATTGGTACCCACGAAAATAAATGAATCCACCGTATCTTATCTGTTTTCTAGGAACATCTAACTGGTCCGGGGACTATTTTATTGACACAGGAGGAATAGGCCTTGTCGTAAATCAGAATATAACCAGCAAACAGACCCAAGGAAATGTCCGTCTCCAGCTCCAGGACATATTCTACAGAGACTGGGATTCCGAATATTCTACAAACATTGATCATTTTAACTTTACAATGAAACATACTGAATTATAATATGACCAGTATCAAAATTACACTCTCTGCCAGATTTGTGGTATCGTTTCTTTTTGGATTTAAATGTCAACTTCAAAATGGTTTGTTTCATAGCTCCACAATCATCATTGGATTTTATGGCTCAGGAAACTTAGAAGACCTATAAGTGAATCTCCTTTCTTCTTAAGACATCTAAATTTAATACATGTTGACATGGTTTAAATCCTGTGGGGAAAGATAACACAAATTCTGACAAAAAGTGTAATCCATGGGTATAGTGCTTTATTATTCCGAATGGTGCAACTGAAATAATACTCAGGTATTGAGGTATTGTTAATACCACATCTTAAGCCTAGTTACATTGCCAATCTGGTGTGTATGTTTACTAAAATTCTTTTCTAAAGGAATTGCAACATTGTAAAATTTATTCATTTTTCATTTTTTTTACAGATGAATTTAAGTATCACCATAAACCAATACATGTGTAAATAATTGTGTGCATTAAATTATTCTTGATCATATTTGGTCTTTAGCAGGTTTCACTTACTGTAAATCAAATAATTTTCGTGAGTGATTTATATTCGCTGATTTCCTGAGGAGCAGACATTCCCAAAATATATTGTCACAAACTTCTTCATTTTCATAGTAATATTATAGTTTTTCATGAAGAATCGTGAAAATAAATAGCTTCAAAAATGCCCTCTGACACTGAAACACGAAATGTTGTAATCACGAATAATAAATTAGTTTACAGTATAATATAGAGACATTTTTTCTACATTTGGTTTAATTAGTATGCTCCCAGTTCTGATTTTGTGAAAATACTGCCCCTTTTTAAGGGATTAGATACATAAATTTACACCCCATTTGTTGTTATCTTTTTACCATTAAAGCATTCTCTAATAATTAGTTCAAAACATAACTGCCAAGACCATGAAACTATTGTTTAGTCCTATGAACCAAATACATATGAACTAGTCATGTATTGTCATTTATGCTCAATGTTTTGTTTTTATGTTGTATTTTGTCTTGTATTATTTAATTATTTGTATTTTATGTAGAGCTCATTTCCATGACTTTCTTAATGCAATATAATGTGCCTTAGTTTTCATCTTGTTTTGTAAGGTGCACTTGTTAATAAAACTTGTACATTCCAAAAGAATTCTTTAAAGACTTGATTTACCTAATACCTATTAACTTGCTTATCAACTATGTTTGTTAAATATTATTATTTTGTTTTTTTTGGTAAATTTCTAATACTGTGGATTCATTTATTTTCTTGGGTATCAATTTTCGTGGTTTGTTGAAAAAAGATCAGTTCGTGGATTCTTAATTTCATGGTTCTGATGTCTCCAACATACAGATCAATGTTAAATTTCCTATTCATTGGGTATCAAATTATGTCGATGAATGCTACCCACGAAAACCACGAAAATTGATACCCCACGAATAATAATGAAACCACAGTAATTTAATTGGTTTTTACAGTCATGTGATCAGAAAAAAATAATTTGAATGTTTAATTTTGTAAACATGGTAAACAGAGCAGGGAAACAATTCTGGATGTTTCCCTGCTTTGTTAACATTTCAACAGAAACAATACATTGTATATTCTTGAAAAATTAATAATGTGATGTCACCAGATAAAGGATGAACTAAAAATATAATCAAACAATTGCGTCCTTACTAGATGGAAACATACCTAATTGTAATTCCTCTGGGTTGTTGTTTTCCCTCAAGCAATGCATCCACTTGGAATTACAAAAGAAAATTGTATCCACTTAAAATAAAAATAAAAAATTGGGATGTTTCTCTTGAGGATACAAACTACTAAATCCAGCCCCCTCTTTAATCAACTAAAAAATCAGTTTTTCAAAACCCTCTAGCCAGTTTACCTTGAGTAAAACCTCTTGACAAGTATATATCCTCAGAATCCTTAACATGTATCTAGTTTGTTTACAAGTTTTCATGACACATTTAAAGCCTTATAGAGAAAAGCTATCTCCTCGGCGAAGAGCGGCCTAAAAATAGAAACGATTTACAGACAGCATTTTCAAAAAGTATAGGTCCTGGGATACCCCCTTTAAGCTAACTTAGGTCTTCTTAAAATTTTATAAATTTGGGTTGGACATGTTACAAAGATGTTGTAGTTTCTAAATATATGCAGATATTACAAAACTTTACATTTTTATGAAAAATATTGAACCTTGAAATCACTACTTTGGGAATTTTTAGCACTATTTTCACATACATTCCAAATCTGATTGGCTGATTTAGTAGTTGATACCCTCTATTGCTGGCCGCAAACTTATATTGCATTATGTCTCATTTGGATAATTATTTCTGATCAAAAATAAAAGATAAGCTACAGTGAAACAAGTATTATTACATGACTAGAAAATAGCATTAATTTGATTGGCCTTAACATCCCTAAAAAGTTTTGATGTAGAGTGAGAACAGCCTAAAAATGTTTAAATATAGTAAATAAACAGGATGGAAAGCGATGTTACCCTACTATTTCCTAAAAATAGATTCCAGACCCCTGAAAGTGACTAAAAATAGATCGCGTGATTTCCCCCGAACAAAGTTCAAAGAAAACATTCCAAAGAATATGTGATGTATACCAAACAATTTTCCAATGTCAGTGTTTCATGGATGTTCAAATATCACTGTCAATTTCAACTTTTAAAAATTAGTATGTGATTAATGTCATAATCTTGTCAGAAGAATCTTTGATAAATTTGTTTATGATGAAATTAAATTTTCAAAATTCAGCTTCTTTTTGAAATAATATTCAATATTACAGGTGATTTTCACAAATTTACATGTATCACTGAATGTAAGTGGTATGGTGCTTTCAGTCTTCAGCATACAAGGTTTCATGTAATAAAACAATTATCGACTTTGGTATGGGTTGACATCAATTTTATCAACCCTCAAAAAATATATTAACCTCGCCTTTGGCTCAGTTAATATATTTTTTTTCAAGTTGATAAAAATAAAATGTCAACCTATACCAAAGTCAATAATTGTATAATCATACATGTGACAGATCTTTCATGACAAAGCTGGAGATTCTGAATATATTAGCTGGAGATTGGACCAAAAAGTGATCTAAAGTTTTTGACAATCAGTTTGATATTTAATAGTTTGATTTTGATTAACGAAGCATATATTTAAAGTTGGGCAAAAATTTATATTTTGTCAGAGAATTGTCAAAATTTGACAGCATCACTAGAATTTTTTTCTCCTCCAATATACTTTACATAATTACATTATAAAACTTGTTTATGTAAAAAAAATAAAAAATGTTGATCAAACTATCTGCATATAGTCCAAATATGTGCTCAACAGATCATTTGTATCTCTCAGGCACTTAAACTTCTTGTATCAACCTATATGACATTTCATTGATATATAAAGAAATTTTTTTAAAATAAATTCAAAAACAGCAATTTTTAGTTTTTTATTGTCTTGCCTGCGACAAATAGTCGCGGAAGGCGAGACATAGGTATTACTTTCTGACGGAGGCCTTAACTTTTTTTGTAAGACTTTTGTGGACAATGAATCACTTGAAAAGTATAATACCCAGGCATCTGATATTAAGTATACAGACAGTTGAGGTTATGGTTTGCGCAACTATTACCATGCCCTGTGACCCTAACCTAATTTTCAGACTCCATTGACTCTGTGAACTTAGCTCTTTTTTCAGGCCATAAACTTTTTTTATATGACTTGTTTGAAAAGTATAATAGATAGGTATCTGATATTGTGAATACAGACAGTTGAGGTTATTGTCTACGCAACTGTTACCATGCCATGTGACCCTAACCCCATTTCCAGTGACTCTGTGAACTTATAGACGATATTGAGATGTGGAATAAGTGTATGCGACACAACAAACATAAACAAACAGCAATTCAAAAAATCACAACGGAAAACAGCAAGCAGTCTTCAACATGACCATAGGTCACTGCTTACCGTCTTGCATTGGCCCAAGACTTATAATACAATACAAAAGTTTCAAAACCAATCCCTAAATCATCAACGAAAGACCCAATTCTTGACATAAAACAGTTAACACAGAATGACTAGGACAAACAAAGGCTTTGGCAAAGTTTCCTGGCTTAGGACAGGCACATATAAAATGTGGCGGGGTTAAACTAATTTTTTGATCCAACCTTCCCCCTATTGATAAGCTTGCACAAAGCATACATATAAAACACACTGTAAAACTCAATCGACAAAAGTTCAATTCAACAAGAGAGACCCTAAGACAAAATACTGTACGAAAACAACAAGACGAGGAGGAACTCTCTTGAGAACACTCAAAATTACTGACAACTAGCTAAGAAACATTTATCGATTGATGTAAAAGAATCTTTATCTTTAAGAAAATTATGTCTTTTTTTCAGGCGGTTAACGTCTTTGCAAAAGTTTTGTGGAAAATGAAAAGCATAATAACTAGGCATCTTGTATTTGGTATACAGACTGTTGAGATTATGGTCTACAGATTGTTACCATGACTTGGGACCTTGACCCCATTTTTACGCTTCAGTGACTTTGTGATCTTAGGTCTTTTTATTTTTGGCTGAAAACGTCTTTGTAAGACTTTTGTGGAAAATGAATTTTTTGAAAAGTATAATAGCTAGGCATCTGATATTTAGGATATTGATGAAATAAATTAGGATTTTTGTGTCTGCCACCATGTCATTTGACCCTGACCTCATTTCTAAAATAAATGCATGACTTAATATTGTTTTTTTTTGTGTGTTCAGTCTTTTATGTTAAGTCTGTTTGTCAATGACTATGATATCTCGAATCACTTTAGTTGGTCCACAAGAAAATGTTGAGAATTAATGAAAGAAAACTTTAGTTGAATAACAAGGTATTCCGGTGGTGCCAGCTGGTGAGACATAATTTAGTGTTAACTCTTGTTTTATATATTAGCTCATCTTATTCCCTATTAAGATAAAGGAAAGAAATACGAAAGGGAAATCAAATCTCAAAATCCATAAAAACAATATCAAAACAAGGATTAAATGAACACAATGACTTAAAAAAAACTCTTGTAAAAATAGAAGTGAACTCGTGTGCCATGAGTGAGATGAAGTGGTGCATCACCCTGTTTGTTCTTATAAATATCTACTACATTACTAGTTGGTAAATGCACCTATCACATGATTTTATTTCCATATAATGCCTTATGTTTTTATTCCACTTACAACCAGCTTGGTGGATTTTGATGAAGCATTTCATGAAAAAGGGACATCAAATGCAGACGTACATAAAGAAATTTCATTGTGCTCGGATATCATTCAGGTGAGAGAATTTTTTTCACAATAGGTCTTGTCTTATAAGAGCAACTTCTTAGATTCAAAGTCTTTTTTGTTTCAAACGAAGAAATTTTATTGTTGATGGGTTTCATTCAAGGAGTTTCTCTTTGATCACATTCAGGGGAGATAATTGCACTACATTTTTTTTCCAAATGAAGAGTTCAACATCCTTAGACTTTAGTCCAAATTTTGGCTGAAATGAAATTTTTTGGTGCCCTATAACATAGTTTTTGTTAAACAGTTTTCCATCCCCTCAATCATTTTGTTGCCAACATCTTATTAAATAGATATCTCACATCACTGCTTGTTTCTGAAATAGAAAATAAAGAGATGTCACATGTGGGATATCAAATGAATAAAACAGCAATATATTGATATAGTATTTTTAAAAATGAAAAGAAAAGAAAAACTATATACTGTGGTTTCATTATTATTTGTGGATTCCACAGTAATTTAATTGAAATTTTATTTTGTTATGGTTATTTAATAAGAAAGGACGCATATATAAAGTCATAGACCTGTTTATTAGAATACAAAAATTTTCAGATTTGTAAAATCTCATGCTATCTCATGTCAATAAATGAGATGCATATGATGTGTAAAAAATGACAAGAGAAGACTTATTAATTAAATCATTTTTATTGAAATTTTATATTGATAGTGGTATTAGAGAAAAAAGGGGGGTCATTAGGGACGGACCATTTATCTTTAAGGGAGGGACCTTGGTCTTTTGCTTTGGCCAGAAAATTTTTCCCAGAGCACAGAATATTTTTTGAATTCGTTGTGACAGAATTTTTATTTTATTTTATTTTTTCAAGGCATCACGACAGAATATTGTGTTTATTATTAGCATAATTTTTTATAGCAGAAATCCTTCTTCAGAATATTTTTTTTTTCTACCCTCTGCTGCCAAATTTTTTTTTCATCCAAAATCATGTTAATAATATTTTTTTTAATAGAAAAAAATCATTTATAAAATATTTCTTTAGGGAAAGACCAATGAATGACTTCAGAGACTTTGAGACTCTCAGGCCTTTAGGGACGTCATGCCATTTTACTTGAAGTGGATGGGGGGCATTGGAGAAAAAATAATTTATTTTTCAAAGGTGTCTCGACAATATTCCCCCCACCCCCAATATTAACATTATTTTACATGGCAGAAATCCATCTTATTTCTTCACCTTTACTGCCAAAATATTTTTTCTTCAAAAATCTATTCCAGAATATTTTTATGAGAAAAACCATCCCCCCTTTTTTTTTTAAGTTTCCCGCCAAAATTTTGCAAAGGGAAATAATTTAGATAATTTCAATTAGTCTATTTTTAGAACTGACTGATCTATTTACAGTCGCCATTGTCATTTCCAAAGAAACAAATTTTGCCATAAACGGTTGTACTCTAGCGAAACATGGGTGGAGACCTTGGTGCTTGTGGAAGATTAGGACAAGTTGTTCTTGTCATTGTGAATATTATATTTGGGGTAAGTATTTTATCAAGAAATCAACAATTTGTTGACTGTTTTGAAATAAACAAAATCATGAGAATCACTTCCTTGTCAAATATTGTCTCTTATTATTGTGAGTCATTCTGACTTTCTGTTTCAAACATGACATATCTAACAAACAATGGAAATTTTAAGATATACTTCTAAACAATGGCGATATCAACGAACTATGGCTAATCTTCAACATGATGAAGGAGGCAGAAAGTTTACCGATAAAACATCAAATACTTGTAAGGATAACATACCAGTGTGTAAATCTAGACCTAGAAAGTATGATACCCCATGGGTGGATAAGGATACCCTCGAAGCGGTCAGAGATAAAAGAAAGAAATGGAACAAATATAAGAACTGTAGAAGCCCTCAAAATAAAGAACTGTATGACTCAGCCAAATCCATATCAGCCAATAAAGTAAGAGAAGCCCACCTGAATTACGAAAAAGAAGTGGCTTTAAAATGCAAAGATGACAACAAACTCTTTTGGAAAAATGTACAATCGAAGACCAAAGTGAAGGAAAATATCCAATGTATTATCGATAATGAAGGCCAAGTCCATGTAGCCAACAACAAAAAAGCAGAACTCTTAAATAACTTTTTTCCAGAGCGTCTTCACAGTCGAACCAGAAAATGAAACCGTGCCAACTTTCAACCCACAAACAGAAAAGCAACTAGAAAACATAGTCTTTGATGAAAATACAGTAATGAAACATCTTAAATCTGTTAAAGAATCAAAATCCCAAGGTGCCGACGGTATACATCCAAAATTCATTAAAGAAACATCAAAATACATTGCAAAACCAGTGACACTACTTTTCAACAAATCAATGGAACAGGGGAAACTACCAGACGACTGGAAAATTGCAAACGTTACACCAATCCACAAGAAAGGGGCAAGAAGTGATGTCGCAAACTACAGACCCATAAGTCTTACATCCATTATATGTAAAACCATGGAGAGAATTATTAGAGATAACCTCATGAGCTACATGGAGAGTAATAATCTATTTACTAAACATCAGCATGGTTTCAGAAAAGGTCGCTCATGTGTTACGCAACTCATAGAAGTACTAGACAAATGGACTGAAGATCTTGACAACCACAACCAAATAGATGTAATATACCTAGACTTCCAAAAGGCCTTCGACACAGTGCCACACAAAAGACTTCTCCAAAAACTTGAAGGTTATGGCATAACGGGCAAACTACTGAAATGGATAAAAGATTTCCTGAGCAACAGAAAACAAAGGGTAACATTAAATGGTGCCAATTCAAACTGGTCTCTAGTCACAAGTGGAATACCACAAGGAAGCGTTCTTGGTCCAATCTCATTCACAATTTACATCAACGACCTTCCAGAAGCAATTGAAAATATGACCAAGCTATTTGCAGATGACACCAAACTGCTGTCACAAACAACGAAGAGAACAAAAAAAGTCTTCAAGACGATTTGAAAAAACTCGAAAACTGGTCAGATAAATGGCTCCTAAAATTCAACAAGGCTAAATGTAAACATATACACTTAGGAACAGAATCTGAGACTCAATATAGCATAGCCGAACATCAAATTGAAACAACCTCCAGCAAAAGAGATTTAGGAATCATTATAGACAATAAACTAAACTTCCAAGAACACATAAATACACAAGTCAAAAAGGCCAACCAAAAACTTGGGATTATTAGTCAGACTTTCAAATACCTAGATAAAGAGATGTTCGTTTTCTTATATAAAGGCTTAGTCAGGCCACACCTAGAATATGGTAGCTGCGTATGGTCCGTAATAAACAAGAGAGAAGCAATCACAATTGAAAATGTTCAACGTAGAGCTACAAAACTGGTAAAAGAAATCAATCATCATAGCTATGCAGATAGACTAATAAGCCTTGGACTACCATCATTACAATACAGGAGGGCCAGAGCAGACATGGTTGAAACCTTCAAAATAATAAAAGAAATAGACAAAGTAGAATCAAAAGACAAAATGTTCCCCCTCAAAGATACATCAACTAGAGGCCACAAATACAAGATCTACAAAAAGCACTGCAGAACAAACATATGCAAATTTAGTTTTTCACAAAGAATAGTCGACACCTGGAACTCTCTCTCCCCAAATGTCGTAGAAGTCGACAATATAAATAGTTTTAAAAGTGCACTGAATAGATATTGGAAAAACTTTCCAATAAAATTCGAACCAGATTTCTATGGACCGGAAGCTGGTGCAACAAACTTTATTGAAACGGATCAGAGAGGCATTATGCCTAATTGACGATCTCACAGACAAGGTAAACAAGGTAAAAGGGTTAGCTTGCCTTCCGGGATATGGGGTAATACACTGTGTGTCATTTGTTCTCCTCAGACAGTTCCTTCTCATAATGAGTCATATTCAAGAAGAATGAATACTACTCCCTCTTTCATCCCCTCTTTCTGATCCTATCATTCTGGTTCCTCTATCCTCCTCATGTTCTTGTTCCTGTCCCATCTACTCATGCTGTCGGACAGCTGTCCACCCATCCTCCAATGTCACCATGATCCCTGATTTTCTATTATCCTGTTTGTTTAAGAGGCTTGAACAGAGATGTGACAAATATGCTGCATATACATTGTATCTCATAGAGTTGGAAATAATGGCCTGATCACCAGCCCAAATTTTTTGGTAGGGCAGGCTAAGATTCATGGAAATTTGATTGGCTATTTAGTCAAAACAGGTAGAATTTCAATTCAGGCCTGGTTACTTTTTCAATAAATTTCTTACCCTGATCTTATTGTCTTCATTATGTTGGAATAAAATTTTAGACATATTTTGATTTGAGACTGAGCTAACATACATACAGGTGTGACAGATTGTCATGAATATAGACAAAGCTGGAAATTTTAATTTTTTCACTGAAGATTTGGCCACAAAGATGTATGTTTCTGGTTTCCCTACCTACTCTAGTTGTTCATGCTCATCCTAACCTTTCTTTGCTATTTTAGCTATAGCACTGTTAAACTTGAAATCTTGTTCCCATTTACTTACGGTAAAGATAAATGAAAAATAAATACATGTACCTACATACTTACCTTTATTTCAGGCATAACACCAGAGGCAAATACCCTTTTCATTTTTGCCATGAACAAAATTTGGGAGCTTGTTTTACATGCTTTTTCATTGAATTTTAATGTAAATTTGGACATAACATCCCATGCCCCTCAAAAATTAATTTCCCATTGTCTATACAAGCATTGGACCATTTTACTGCTATTGACCTAAAAAGTAACACTGGAAATTTTTTTATGACTAAACAATTATCTTTCTCGAAATGTTTATAGAATAACTCTTTTTTTCAGTCTTGAAAAAGTGGGATTTACATACACAAAAAAAAAACATGAGACAAAAAAGTAAGGAGATCTTCTCCCAACAAGAGTATTATATTTATGACATAGATAGACATAGTTAATATCAATCACACCAACCCTTTATTGGTTACTTATAATATTATCTTTACTATTTTTTTATTATTATCTTTATTTTAGATTCTTGGTTTAGCTATTTTAGTAGCTGGAGCTCTCCTGAAGTTTAAAGAGGATCTGGTGAATGGATCAGTGAAAGATTTTCTCGAACAAGTCAGACTTACACATCTCCAGACTGATTTGGCAACAATCATCAATACAGTTGCCATTATTTGTATTTGTGTGGGAGTTTTCATTGTCCTACTTTCCTTATTTGGATGTTGTGGAGCTTGCTGCCAGCAGAGAATTCTCCTGACAAGTGTAAGTTTCAAAAGGCTACTTTCTTACATTGTAAAAACATGTGTAAATGGATATTTTTTTTTCACATAGACAAGCCATTTAACAAAGTTAAGCAATTATATAATATTGGAACATTCATCATTTTAATTTTTTTTTAGCTCAGGCACCAAAAATGTTTGAAAATAGTTCATAAGAGTAAAAGTTTACTCTTGATTCATTTCAAATGTGAAGATTTTCTTTTATACATTGAATGCAATATTTTGTAGTTTTATTGTTGTGTAAAAGTGTGAACCAAAGCACACTTTCGGTGAAGCGCAGTAGTGCTTCCTGTTGAAAATGTGAGCAAATGTCCACGCTTCTACACACCAATAAAGCTACAAAATATTGCATTCAATGCATATACATGTAATTACATTCCATAAAAAATGTTTGCACGGGTTGATAAATAACATTGCACAAAATGCATTGCTTATTTATTATGTTACTCCACATAAGTCGTTGTCAAGTTGTGCTAGTGAGTTTCATCGAGAACTTAAACTTCATTGCTGAAGTGCTATTAACCAATCAAAATTACTGTTATAAATACAAAACAAAAGGAATGTAATTATTAACCAATGAAACATAAAGTTGTATCTTTGTGTACATGTATATGTATTTTATTTTTTATGTATTTTCAGTATGCTATTGTTGTGTTTCTCATTCTTGGAGCTGTATTTTATTTTTTATGTATTTTCAGTATGCTATTGTTGTGTTGCTCATTCTTGGAGCTCAGATTGCTGCTGTTGTGTTAACATTCCAATATAAAGATGAGGTAAGTACATGTATCATCAAATATTAGAAAAAAGTTGCATCAGTATTACACCATGTCAACTTTGTTTGTAAAACTTGATTTTTCAAGAATTTAATAGATATATAAACAATGTATAACATTACTATGAATTCATTATTATACATAAGTAAAAGACACTTACTTCACTTGAATTTTAAGTAAATTTTGTCACAGTTATACATTATGTTACATGTTTATTTGGTTTCTGTGTGATAATTAACAAGTAATACTGTGAGCAAGCTCACAAAAGGATACCCCCCGCTTCAAATTGGACTCTGTACTGTAAAAAAAATATCTCAAGTCGAGTTATCTCCCCTCGACGATGTAGCGGTCTCTGGCATATCGTTGATATATGTACTTCCTTCCTGTAAAGTTTCATCAAAATCCTTGAAGTGGTTTAGGAGTAGTTGCGCTTACAAAGTCTCCCATTTAATAATGTATTTAAAAAGTCTAAGTCCAATTATCTCCCCTAAATGATGTCCGAGTGCAATGAAAATTCTTCATGCACATCTACATATGATGTACTTCCTTCATCTTAAGTTTCAGCAAAATCCTTCAAGCGGTTAAGGAAGAGAAGCACTTACGAGTTATGTGGACAGACGGACTGACAGACAGACAGACAGGGTGTTTTTGTTTGCGGGGGGTATAATTAAGTAAAATTTTCAACTAAATGTTTCACCAGCTTTGATTATCTTGCATGGCTGCAATGCTACAAGAGGTCAAAGAAGCACTATGTTCATGCATAAATGATTTGGTCAATTTTTTAAACCTACATAAATTTCATAAATGCAAGTTGGTGCCTAGACAACCATTGCTTCCTTCAGATATGTAAGCAAGTAGGATTTAAAAAATGTGATAAATATAGTTTAACTTGAATATACAGTATTATATTTTGACAGTGGCAGGGAACAGTTAAAACTGAGATGAAGAAAGTGATAGTTGATAAATACAAGGGAGACAATGGCACAGACTTCATAACTATGGGGATCAATGCTGTTTTCCTGCAGGTAAGGCATCATTGACTATATGTGTAAGATACTTAAGGTAAAAAAAGACAGATAACTCTTACAGAACTGCCAAAGACAGACTGGAACTAAATTTAGATGTAAAGTCAAGGGATAAGGTCAGTCTTTCTTAAAATTTTCAAGCACATCAGAGGATACACATACATGTATCAACATCATATCCGTAATTGGACAAAAATACCACACCGAAATTCAATGAAAAAGCTTATAAAATATATATCTGACATTGTCACAAAACAACTCAACAACCATGTAATATATGTATTATTATGTCGCTTGCAATGTGTTGCAAAGCAACATATAGGTGTTACTTTGACACTATCTGTCAACTTGCGTCAATGTCATGCCTCGTGACAAAAATTGTTGTTGCATTTTTCCAGGCAACTACATGTCACAGCCTCTTGATATTTGGCATGTAGCTTCTTTTTATAGTACTTTATGGTCTAAAGCAATTTTATGCTGGTAGGTCATCTACTTCCTGTTTATTGAATATTTTATGATGCAGGCGACATACATCTTCTGTGGAAGACAACATTTAAATCTGACAATTTTGTTTTCTTGTTTTGAATTTGCAGGAATTGGTTATCTTGCCCAATTTTTTAATTTTGATTAGAGAGTAAACAAGGAGCAAAGGTATACCAATGGGGCAATCAAATGTCTTAAATTCAAAAAGGCAAAGACGACTAAATCATCACAAAAACAAATTGCAAAACATACAAAAAACCATACATGAATTTCAACCGAATTGCAATCAGCGACATGAACTCAAGTCAAAATAAGAGAGAACTAGTGATGATCCACCATGTTCAATGTTAATTGTCTTTCAGTTCAAATGCTGTGGTGTAGACAACTACAAAGACGTGGACGCAGCTCCAGGCTGGGCCAAAACCTATACCATTGACAATCTGCAAGTAACATTCAAGGCCCCTTACTTTTGTTGTAAGAGCGTGGGAACTGACACACCTGTGGTGGATGATGAACTCTTCAAATCGGTTAATCAGACTGAATGTGCCGTAAACCCTACCGACATGAATTCCAACTTTAACAAGGTGAGTTATAAAATTTTATAGTATGGTATTCTTTCAAGTGTTAGAGTATTCTTTCAAGTGTTAGATTGAGAATATTTCTTTAGGGCCACTGAAAAAAGATACTAGTAACAGCAGAAAATTTTCAAAAATCAGCTACCTAGGCTTATAAGATTGGTTAAGAATTTAATACATATTTGATGAAATCTTGTATTGGATCAGAGTAGAGTAGATTTATATGTAAGACAAGTGAAGGTCATTTAAAAATTGTTTTTCATGCAAAAATTCTTAAACTTTTTACAATATCTTGATCTTTATCTTCAAACTTAAAAAAACAACAAATTTAATGAAAACTTTATATGCAATTCATATATTTTTTTCCAGGGATGCTATCAGGAGTTAGAAGACATTGTTTTGAGATACACTGCCATATATATTGGTGTTGGAATAGCTCTCCTGTTCTTAGAGGTAATTACAGCCTGCCACATGAAGTGGCAAGGTATTATGTGATGCCCTCCATTTGTTAGGTGTCTGTCTGTCTATTCCACAATGGTTTCAGGATGATAAACATGGGAGGTTAATGCTATAATATCCCATTAGGGGCTCCCGTAGGGTACCCCCCTCAGGTCGCAAGGTCGCTTTTAAAAGGGGCTTGAGGTCGCAAGGTCGCTTTTAAAAGGCATATTTTGGCGGAGGTCGCAGGTCGTTTTTTGGCATAGGTCGATTTTATGAAGTGTAGGTCGGAAGTCGCCCTTAATAACCCCACAGGTCGCAGGTCATTTTTAACCCTGCGGGAGCCACCCATTAGATGCCCATTTTCTTCTTCATTTTAACCAGTAATTTAAATCCCAGGTGACAAAATTATGACTTTCATTTCTTGTATTATGAGTTTCTAATACCTTCAGGGTCCATTAAATTTTGCTCATGTTCATCTATACCAAAATTTCTGTCAACTTTTTCTCAGAACTGTTTTAAAAATGACCTTAAATTAGGCAAGTATGGCAAATCCCGGGAAACTGTTACATATGTCCTTTGCAATTTTCAGTCCATTCAAACTCCTTCTTACTGCATAAGTAAGAACTCTTTCTACATGTAAGACAAATAGTTCAAACAAAAATGGAGTGAGAATTGTATTGTTTAAACAAAAAGATAAAAAATTTATGATATTTAATTGTTTTCTATATTTAGATTTTCTGTGTGGTGTTTGCCTGTTACATCTGTTGCCAAGCAGGAAGACAAGAAGGAAAGCTGGTGTAAAGTGCTGATTTCTGAAAATCAAGAAGAGGAAAATTTGTGTAAAGTGATGTTTTTCAAACATCCTGAAAAAGACATTTATCCTGTCTCTTTTTAACTGTATGCATATTAATGAGATTATAGAAACTTACTCACTTCTTTACTAAAAAAAGTAATTGTTAAATCGTTGGTCTGAAAAGAGTCCAATAGTCAGTTTTAAATGTATGTTTCAATATAATACCAAAGATTTCTTTATACTTACAATTTTGCTACTTTATTGTCATTTTTAAGGAGCTTATGACTGAACTACTCTTTAACCTATACAAATGTTTTAGTAAGATTCTTTGACAATATATCATTGTATTATTTAAAACTGCCAGTAAAATTGCAGGGATTGGGAAGACAGAAAGTGTCATTGTTTCATTGACTAATAAAATGATAATGACCCTTCTCATTTCAAAATTGATAGTATAATACTAAGAAATAGAACTTTCTGATAAAAATACTTGTGAATGACTCCTTGGTAAAATTTGCTTCCCAATTCCTGGATTGTTTTGCAAATATAAAAGTATTAGTTGAACAAATGTTTTTTTACAAAGCTACATATTGGTTTGTATTTTTCCTTTAAGTTGATTGAACAATGTTATTTCTAATTGTTTCTTCAAAATGAGTTAAGAGCCAGCCACATAATGTTTGCAATCTCTGTTCCAGATTTTGACAATCAGTTATGACAAAATTGTGTGTAGACCTCAACAATTTTACTTGTGTTTGAAGATTATTGTAGATTTTAATTATGTGAAATTAAATCTTTTTTGAGTTCTCTTTCTATTGTCAGTATTGAAGAAAATGATTTGAATCTTATTTAGATTTTTCATGTAAATATATTCCCCCCACAGATAGTGTAACAAACTTTCTTTTCTTTTTATCTCTGACACAATATTCAGTCTATGTTATTTATTTTTTGCACAGATAGTGCTACATATTTGCTTTACTTTTCATTTCTGTTTATTTTGTTACTCCAGAGAATTTTTGTGATATAAGATGCATGTCAAGGGCAGACAACTAGTATCTATAATGTGATAGACAATGACCAAAATCAATAATTTGATAAATAGAATCCTATTCTGGTCTTTTTCCTAGAACGTTTACAACTATATATCTCAGCAATCAAAATAAACTACTTGCATAATTTGGGGGTTATTAATTTAGAAATACATTAGAGATTTTAAATTTGCAAAATTTTGAAAAGGGAAGCAAATATTTTTTTCTGTCAAACTAATTTTGTTTAAAATAGTAAAGCCACTTCTAGAATTTGTTTCAAATCATCTTTATCTTTTACAATGTATGTGAATTAGAAGATTTGATATCTCAGCAATTTCTAGATATTTTGTATTTATACACCTTTAATAATTTAGTTTTATTCTGCAATATTATATATAATACTCTAGAAAACATGTTTTCTCCCTTCAAGTAAGTGTATGCACTCTATGTTAAATACTCTTAAAAAGCTGTTTCCTTTTGTTTATATTATGTGTATTGAGAGGGGATTAAAATTTTTAAGTTTTGTGAAGCCAGACAATTACAATCTGATGATTTTGACTAAACTCCAGATTGAGTTTCATCTAAGCCTCGTCTACATTGTAGTTTTCTTAGTGCTTTCTATGTTATTAAATTGATAGGTATTGTGTTTGTATCTATATATAGATAATTCTTTATGACTTTAATAAAAAGGCAATCTCTAAACGTAAATATGACTAAAGCCAGATTATTTTCTTTAATTGTTACATAGAAAACAAATTTTTGTCTAAAACCTAATGATTGTTGTCTTAAAATCAACATGATAATTTAATTGTCAAGCATTAAAAAATTAATAAATAATTTCATTATTGAGCTGGGCATATATCCTTCAACGATTTTTCTGAAAAGTTTTCAAGTACCTACACTTATTATAAAGTGTAGAATTTTTGTACAGTTGTTATTACATGTTTGTTATAATGTTGTTATTGTATTGTCAAATAGATTTAAATAATGTTGTAATTTGTTGATAACTTCTCATTGTGTAGTAATATGTAGATTTTTATGATCATGTGCCATTTTTTGTCTCGCCTGCGACGAAAAGTCGCGGAAGGCGAGACATAGGTATTACTTTCCGGCGGCGACGGCGGCGGCGTCGTAAACTTTTTTGTAAGACTTTTGTGGACAATGAATTGCTTGAAAAGTATAATAGCTAAGCATCTGATATTTGGTATACAGACAGTTCAGGTTATGGTCTACGCAACTGTCACCATGCCGTGTGACCCTGACCCCAATTTCATGCTCCAGTGACTCTGTGAACTTAGGTCTTTTTTCAGGCTGTAAACTTTTTTGTAAGACTTTTGTGGACGATGAACTGATATTTGGTATACAGACAGTTCAGGTTATGGTCTATGCAACTGTCACCATGCGGTGTGACCCTGACCCCATTTTCACGCTCCAGTGACTCTGTGAACTTAGGTCTTTTTTAAGGCTGTAAACTTTTTTGTAAGACTTTTGTGGACGATGAATTGCTGGGAAAGTATAATAGCTAGGCATCTGATATTTGGTGTACAGACAGTTCAAGTTATGGTCTACACAACTGTCACCATGCCGTGTGACCCTGACCCCATTTTCACGCTCCAGTGACTCTGTGAACTTAGGTCTTTTTTCAGGCTGTAAACTTTTTTGTAAGACTTTTATGGACGATGAATTGCTGGAAAAGTATAATAGCTAGGCATCTGATATTTGGTATACAGACAGTTCAGGTTATGGTCTACGCAACTGTCACCATGCCGTGTGACCCTGACCCCATTCTCACGCTCCAGTGACTCTGTGAAATTAGGTCTTTTTTCAGACCGTAAACTTTTTTATAAGACTTTTGTGGACGATGAATTGCTGGAAAAGTATATTAGCTAGGCATCTGATATTAGGTATACAGACAGTTTAGGTTATGGTCTACGCAACTGTCACCATGCCGTGTGACCCTGACACAATTTATACGCTCTAGTGACTTTGTGAACTTAGGTGTTTTTTCAGGCTGTAAACTTTTTTGTAAGATTTTTGTGGACGATGAATTGCTGGAAAAGTATAATAGCTAGGCATCTGATATTTGGTATACGGACAGTTCAGGTTATGGTCTAGCAGCTGTCACCATGCCGTGTGACCCTGACCCCATTTTCACGCTCCAGTGACTCTGTGAACTTAGGTCTTTTTTTCAGGCTTAAAATTTTTTGCAATATGTGTGTGGACAATAAATTGCTTGAAAAGTATAATAGCTAGGCATCTGATACTGGTTATACAGACACAATTTGTGTTTATATCAAGAAACGAAAGCTTAGGTGGTTGATTTTAGTGATGGTGCCGGCAGGTGAGACATACTTTTAGTGGCCACACTTGTCTTATAAAGTAGAAGTTTGCTATAGGTTGAGGTTTTCAACACAATTATCATTGCTTCATGTCAAAGAACCAAACATTTGTAGTTGGTTAGCATAAATTAATAGTCTACTAATTCTTTGTCTATTTAAATATCACCTGGATAATTTTTCAAACCAAGATATAGGGATCACTTTGACATTACCTATTGTCTTGGGTTTGCATCACAAAAAATCTGTTTCAGTTTTCCAGGAAATTACATTGCACCAGCTTCTTGTTATTTTGCATAAAGCTTTAAGCAATTATGTCTGAAAATCATTATTTGTCAGTTAACATATTTGAAAATGCAGGCTACAAACTGTGGTTTTGTAAACATTTACTGCAAAATGGTTACATGAGAAAATAGTGCTACTACTGGTATTAAACTTATTCTAGTGCTGATTTTAAAAAAAATACTCAAAATATATTGTACCTATGTGAAATGTTTAAATAGTAAAAATGTTTGTTAATGCTATATTCATTTATTTTATACATGTACTGGTAAGAAATCAGTTTTCATTTTCCTTTTTCTATCATTTACTTGATTATTTGGTGACATGAATTGTGAAATTAAACAAAATTTTAAAAATGTTTTTTTTTACAATACAGTGGATTCCTCTTATTAGCATAACCAATTTGTCAGAGAAAATTATGCAATTAACCGAATTACCCCATAAAAGTGAAATGTCAATTTTAAACAGAAAACACAAAGAATTTATATAATTTGTCTAATTATCAAATGTGTTGAGTAATTAGAACAGTCAGGTGACACTTTTATTGTATCCTAATGCTTTTAAAAACAATTGTGACATAACTGAAGGTTGTAAAAACATGTTTCGATAACTTTTATCAAACAAACTTCAAAGACCTCGTTAAGAAAACATATGATTTTGACAGGTATCAAGGTGATTTTTGAAAATTTTAAGTCAATTAACAGGAATTTTGTACTTTTTCTTAGATTTTCAATGCAATTCAATGAAATTTTTAGCATTGAAAGTATAGGAAAGGGTTTGGTGTTTTAAAATCTTAGTCAATTAAGAGGATTATTCTAATAAGAGTTAGTCGATAAAGTGGAATCCACTGTATATATGAAAAGTTTAGGTACAAACAATTGACATGAAACTTTTAAGTAGTCCCCAATATAAAGTCTTTAATGGTGTTTGATGCATTGTACATACTTACAATTAATTGTCCTACTTGTAAAAAATCTGAGATTTATTTTAGACACAAATACATTAATGTATATAACTTGACAGTTATATTCTGTGCTGTTTTAGTTAACCAGACCAAAGATCAAATGTATTTTTGCTTTAGTTTTCAACATTTACTAAAAATGAAAGAGAAGTCCTTTTCAGCATAAAATTTGTCTACATCTGTGTAAATTCAAGACATGATAAACATTGATAAATAGCTGTCAAGAATTAGTTCAACCAGAGCGGTAAATTTATATTAAAATGCCTACAAATCCTGACATTTGGGCATTTGTCCTTTTGCAGCATCACAAAAATTTTTGTCAGTTTTTTTGGTAATCATGATGCAGTCTCTTGATATTTGACATGTAGCTTCACCTATTGTACCATAAAGGGTAAAGCAAATTACATGCCGGCAAGTCATCCACTTCCTGTTTTCTTGTTACTGTAAAATGCAGGCAATATATATCTAGCAATGAAGAACATGATGTCTTTCTTGCCTAGCTGCTATTGAAATGCTGTACAACAATATGGGACCATCATGATTTTGTGATGCTCTGGGATTTGTCACTCCTGCATGATTTTGTAACTTGCACATAATATCCCAATTGTTGATTTTTGTGTTACCCTTATTTTCATCATTTTTGTTACTATTTTTACCAGATAAGAAATCATTTTATTTTGTATTAGCTTTCTAAATAAAATGTTCAAGAGAATTTTGAGCCTCTGTTTTGTTGTTTAGCCTTTCACATAAGGACAGTGTTGAATCACCCTTTCTTCTGAAAATTTCGTTACTTTCTTGTAGATTTTCTGGAACTGATTCTTGACCCCCCTGTCATCCTCAGTTGGGTTGTTAATAAACCCCACCTTTTTAGCTCACCTGACCCAAAGGGTCATGTGAGCTATTGTCATCACTTGGCGTCCGTCGTCCGTCCGTCGTCCGTCCGTCGTCCGTCGTCCGTCGTCCGTCGTCCGTAAACTTTTTAAAACGTTAACTCCTCTTACACCATGAGTCCAATTGCAACCAAACTTGGTATGGTTGTTCATTAGCATTCGGTGCTTAGAACTGATGTGGGGATTTTTGATTGGTCGTAAAACATGGCCGCCATGGCTAAAAATAGAACATAGGGGTAAAATGCAGTTTTTTGCAAATTACTCAAAAACGGCTACAGATATCAAAATTCTGGCATAGGGTAAAAGTGATCAGCACCTCAAGATCTACCTACCCTGAAATTTTGAAGAAAATCCAATGACCCATGTAGGAGTTATTGCCCTTTTTGTGGATTTTTTGCAAATTGTGCACCTGTTTAGCTCAATATCTTGAAAACTATACTAGATATTTGAGAAATTTAAATTGCATATTGTTAAGCACATCAAGATCTACAAAATATGTAACAGGGTCAACGTTGTAGGACCTTTCCTTTTAGGAGTTATTGCCCTTAGAACGTCAAAATTTAGCATTTTAACAGCATTTCCTCATTACATTGAAAACGTTAACTCCTCTGACACTTTAAGTCCAAATGAAACCAAACTTGGTATATAGTTGTTTATTAGCATTAGGTGTATAGAACTGATGTGGGGATTTTTGATTGGTCGTAAAACATGGCCGCTGTGGCTAAAAATAGAACATAGGGGTAAATGGCAGTTTTTTGCAAATAACTCTAAAACGGTGACAGATTTCAAAATTTTGATTGGGAACAAAAGTGATCAGCACCTCAAGATCTACAAGCTCTGAAATTTTAAAGAAACCCCAACAACTCATGTTGGAGTTATTGCCCTTTTTGTGAATTTTTTGCAAATTTTGCACCTAATTAGCTCAAGATCTTGAAAACTATACTAGATATTTGAGAAATTTCAATTGCATATTGTTAAGCACATCAAGATCTACAAAATATGTAATAGGGTCAACGTTGTAGGACCTTTCCTTTTAGGAGTTATTGCCCTTAGAACGTCAAAATTTAGCATTTTAACAGCATTTCCTCATTACATTGAAAACGTTAACTCCTCTGACACTTTAAGTCCAAATGAAACCAAACTTGGTATAGTTGTTTATTAGCATTAGGTGTATAGAACTGTTGTGGGGATTTTTGATTGGTCGTAAAACATGGCCGCTGTGGCTAAAAATAGAACATAGGGGTAAATGGCAGTTTTTTGCAAATAACTCTAAAACGGTGACAGATTTCAAAATTTTGATTGGGAACAAAAGTGATCAGCACCTCAAGATCTACCAGCTCTGAAATTTTGAAGAAAATCCAACAACCCATGTTGGAGTTATTGCCCTTTTTGTGGATTTTTTGCAAATTTTGCACCTGTTTAGCTCAATATCTTGAAAACTATGCAAGATATTTGAGAAATTTAAATTGCATATTGTTAAGCGAATCAAGATCTACAAAATTTGTAACAGGGTCAACGTTGTCGGACGTTTCCTTTGAGGAGTTATTGCCCTTGGAACGTCAAAATTGAGCATTTTAACTGCATTTCCTTATATTGAAAATGTTAACTCCTCTGACACTTTAAGTCCAAATGGAACCAAACTTGGTATTATTGTTTATTATTATTAGGTGTATAGAACTGTAGTGGGGATTTTTGATTGGTTGTAAAACATGGCCGCTGTGGCTAAAAATAGAACATTAGGTTAAACTGCATTTTTTTGCAAATAACTCAAAAAGGGTGACAGATTTTTAGATATTGATTGAGATCAAAAGTGATCAGCACCTTTAGATCCACCATATTGTCAGATGACCCCCTTATTAATCTTATGACCCTTTCAACGTTAAATAGATTTTGCCTTATAACCTTTACTTCAGGCACATATGTCAGGTGAGCGATTCAGGCTCCTGGGAGCCTCTTGTTAAAAATTCTGGAACCACACCTGCAAGGATTATTGGGCACAATATAGGTAAGAATATTATTGAAGTGGATTATACTGTGACATTGATATCAAATCTGACATTTGTAATCAACTCTTATGTCAGAGTTGTAATTTCCCTTTGTAAAAGTATGTAATACCTTACTTGACTGTTCTTACTTTGTTTTTGATTCTGTATGTTAGAATTTCATACCCGAAACAATAAAGATGTGCATTTTTTTTTCTCAAGATATAAAGACAAACAGCAATTTAAGTGCTATTCTTCTGCTCTTTATGCCCATCTATGAAAGTAGGGGGCATATAGTGTTTGGGTCTGTCTGTCCGTTAATCGGTCTGTCCCAAATGTTGCTAGATTGGGCATTATGTCTTTTGGACATATTCTGGTTTAAAAAAAAAAAAATCATAATGTGATTTTATCTTATGGATATTTACTCCATTATTATAATTTCTTGTTTTGCAAACATGTAGCAGCCAAATAAGAAACTGAGTTCAAATGACCTTTATGAAAATCCTCTGGTTTATATGAAGATACCAATACATGTACATGTGATATGTACATGTATGCTTTCTGTTCCTGTGAAGATACTGAGTCCAGAATTGTTGAAAACCTAAACAGGTCATTGAAAATAAAAGGTCTGCCATCCATTATCTTTGGAAATATTGGAGCTACCACATAACAAATGTGGCAAGAGTTATTTCTCTTTCCATAAAAGGATTGAAAACTTCAAGAAGATGGATCAGGATGTTCTTTATCCTTTATACTTTATTCTTTTAATGTTCTGACCACTTTTATAATTATTCTTTATACCTTAAGTATTACTATTCCCTTTTCTTCATTCATTTAGCCACTATTCTTTATTCGTTAATTATTTTGACCTTTAATTATTCTCTATTCTATTAAGTTCAGAATACCATTACCATTTTCATTTTATGCTGGATATAATAATTGACAATACCCCAATTTCAAAACTAAATTTTAATCAGTAAGTCTCAAATAATGAAAACAAGTTTAGTTTAATTTTCTCAGATCTGATGTTAAATAGTTACTTTTTTCAAAATCCATAATTTCGATCTTTATTTTCATAATAATTATTTTTGTTTTCAATCAAGTATCATTTAATTTTATAAACATCCTCATAAGATTTTAAAATGCATTTCAATATGAATATTTAATTAGGTAATCAAGATTAAAATGTAAACACTTTGAAACGTGCTACTGTTTGATCAATCGGCCACGCCCACTAAATTGTAATCATTCCTGTCACTAGATGTCGCTATTTAGGCGCACCTGTGTCAGGTATTACTTCGGGTAGTTGGAAGCCATTGGTGCACCTTATGCCTGATATCTTTGGATAAGTGTATGCTTAAGAGTATTGTGAAGTTACTTAGAGGAAAATTATACACAAATAACCGCTAAAATTTAATTTTGTTTCGGATTATGCACGTTTAGCGTGAGAATTGGGTAAGTTTCACGTGATAGCATGCAAGGGACACTTCGAACTTAGAAAATCTCTGCAACTTTAAAATTTTTGGAATGACAGCAGTTAAAATGTTAAAAATGTCATTATATATTTAATTCGGTATAACAAGAAATAAGAATTAACCGTCTTAAATTGTGTTTATTGGTAATATTGACTTATCTCGCCACACCAGGTGTTGAACCATTTCATGACCTTGCTTTTCATTTTTTTGCTCCCCTTTTAACCAAAAGTAGCTAATGATAACTGTGCAGTGCATTAGCAAATGACCATTGACAACTAAGTTTTGATCAGAGCATACATCAATTTTACAATAAAGAAATTAAACTATGAATCAATGCAGAACCGCCATATTTTAAATGAGGTCTATCTGACAACCAATGCTATTTTGCACCTGTAGCAGTATGCTGGTAGAATTTAGAATGATCTGAAAGCAGGCACAGATCCAGGATTTGATGTTAGAGGAGGCAAAATAAGAAAATATAAGACAAATCTATGGGTATTCTCCTTAGGGAAATCAAGATTATATGACAAGAATTTGTTTTCAAATTTTAGTCGATTTAAAAGCTCATTAGAGCTTGTGTTAATTTGTTATATATGCATCGACTTTAAATAAAATTTTGATTGATTAATTGATTGATGAGAGGGGTTCCCAGGTCTGAACCTGCGCCTGAAAATGGTCCCTTCTTGTATGCATGAAAATTTTAATGTTAGAGTAGATCTCCCCAGCAAGTAATTCTTGCCCAATTTTCAAACGTTTACTGTAAAATTTTGTGGAAGTTGAAACTTGATCGAAAAGGACGAAAAAATTGCCTTTAACCCTCTTGCTGCCAGATTAAAATTTTGAATGACCTCGCCAACACCACAATTTTGTGACATATTTCAATAGCATTACCCCATAATCTTTGATCAAATGTGATGTCTTTAATTTCTTATTTCTGACGTTGCTACAGTTACAAAACATGAAAACAACTTTTATATTTGGTTCCATATTGTTTAAAGTTATTTTTTTGTTATAAAAGTCCGTAATTTTGTATTTGAACGGGTGTTAAATTAAAAGGAACGATTTAGATGAATATGATGTTTTGGTCCGATGGACATATATGTTCGTGTGGCAGTGAACAGGTAGTGGACACATATGCCCTTTTGGCAGCGAGCTGGTAGTGGACACATATGTCCCTTTAGCAGCAAGAGGGTTAAAATGAGCTATTCCATGACAATTTTGGTGGAAATATAGCAAAATTATCGGCAACATGGCAAGAACTGCTTTGGAGAAAAAAGTTGCAAGATCTACTCTGTGACCAGTATAGTTGATCAGAAAGACAATTGGAAAAAATTGTATTCACGTTCTTTGATGGCATGTTTAACTAGTTGGACTTGTTACCATGCTTCAAAGTATGTGTAGGACCTCTTATACATGTAGGAGTAAAATCCAGAATGTCTCAAGCCTACATCCATGGTCATCAGAAAGTGGATGTGTTGGGTCTGATTGCAAAGGCGGATTTAGAACTGGTCTGCTGGGTGCACACCCTCCCGATTGACAGGAAATTAGGTTTGAAGCTGTATGAAACAAGAGGCCCAGACAATTATTTTTAAATTGCACACCCTCCCATTTAAAATTTTCTGGATCTGCCACAGGATTGGACCCCCATTTAACAGTTTGATATCAGAAAATACATGTATTGTAAAATACTCAGGATTTTTAGTAAAAATAAGTTTGACACCTTGTTTGCATCCTCTAAATTCATGGATATCATGTACACATGATAAATACTGCACCCTCTTGCAAAGGCGGATTTAGGATTGGCATGCCAGGGGAGCACACTCCCGTTTAGGCAAATGGTATTGTTTTTTGTCCCCCGCCGCAGCGGGGACATAGACATTTCCGGGCATGTGTCCCTCCATCACACTTTTTTTTGTAACAGATTTCTCAGCTACTATTAATCCTAGGCTTTTGATATTTGGTATGCAGGTACATGTATGTAGGGGTCTCATATGGTGGGATGTGTTTTCAGGTCTGTTGCTTACCTACTTCCTGTTTAATGAGCAGACTTAAAAATTTGGGGGTCAAAAATGGAAATTTTTTCATAACAGATTTCTTAGCTACTATAAATCCTAGGCTTTTTATATTTGGTATGCATCTTAAGTTGAGGTTTCATATAGTGGGATGCGTTTTCAGGTCTGTTGCTTACCTAATTCCTGTTAAACGAGCTGACTTAGAATTTTTTTAGGGTTAGAATGGAAAAAATTTCGTAACAGATTTCTCAGCTACCATTATATGTAAGCTTTCAATATTTTGTATGCAGCTCCAGGTAGGGGTCTCATATGGTGGGATGAGTTTCCAGATCTGTTGCTTACCTACTTCCTGTTTAGCAAGCAGACTTAGAATTTTTTTCTCAGCGGGGGATTCAGGAATTCCGTTCTTGTCTAATTTAAAGTGAAAGATCAACCTTTGATGTATTTCATTTTACGTAACTTCATCACCAACTCACCAAAGTAAAGACTTACATGTATGCCTTAGAGACTTGAATGTATTTTTTCTATTTGTGACTTACACATGTAAGCATATTTATTGGTATATATTTTAAAGGAGTGTGTGTTTGAATGATACAAACTCCATGATACATGTACATGTAGTTAAAAATTCATTGAATTATTACATGTATACATTTTGTATAATAGAGTAAAGATACATCAGTACTATATGATGAGTGATACATGTACATGTCTGATAACCTTATAGGGTGACTGATCTGAGAGTATGGCCTTTGGCAGATGTCACACATATTTTAATTTTATACATGTTTATTATGGGATTCTTGACTGATTATTCCTTACATTATATTTCATTTAAATCTTATTTGTCATATCTCTAAATCAAAACATATAATTGCCCTTTGGTTATAAGTTGATGGCTCAAGATACATGTATTTGAAAAGGAGAAATTTCTAATGACAGAATTATTATTACCCTTTACAAATTTGATGATATTATTTCTAAATTTTCATGTGTCACAGACTCACAGTTACAGTAAACCAATTGCACAAGTCAAAAACACATAGAAAGGACAAATAATGCTCTACTTGTAAATATTATGAGCATACACATATATTCTTCTATAATAATTCAAATTTATTATAACATGTACATTTTGCATGTTTTGCAACTGTATCATATACTATGCTTCAACAATATGAAGTTGATTTTCAGTCTCCGTTATATGAAGTTGATTTTCAGTCTCCGTTATATGTAACACTACTTTTGCAAGTGCAATTCTTAGCTTACGGTAAATTGTCTTGCATGAAAAATTGGTCCAGTCTCTTTCAGCATGATATTTTCTTTTAAATATTTTTTTGTTTATAAGAAAGCCTCTACAAGTAAGTTACAACTACACAATTTAGGAAAAGATGGAAGATACATACATGTAAAAGTGCTGATCCTTCATGTTAATCATTTTGCCCCCCAAAAAATGCTGTTCAGAAATACAAAATGTGCAAATATGCAGTAGACAATAGAAATACCTATATACATTATACGTTGGACAAGATCTTTTTCTAGTTAGTACCATATCGTATGTCAAAGGCCTTTCTCGTAGTTAAAATCTAATCAGATACGATCAATTTGTACTGGTTTGGTTGACTAAACTGAAATAAAGTCACATGTTTAAGAAGACCTTTTAACAAACGTAAGGTAGATGTCAAAGACGACACAACGTTAATGTTTATTCCTAATTTATAAGTCCATGATTCAACATTTTATGTTGATGAGGTGCTTCATATTTTGTCTTGATTTATATTTTAAATATTGCGTAATTTATGTTTCCTTGCATTTTAATTTGTTGCTTGACTAATTCATAAAGCAGATCATACTTATACACCTGTTTAAAGAACTTCAAGTTTTAACGATGAAAACATTTCTCTTTTAACATGTTTAATAAGTGCTTTCAATTACGTCTTTTACTAGTACATGTATTAGACAGTCACAACATGTAATGCTCTAGTCCTATAACAAACTAGACAAAAGCAGCAAGACAACATTGCATGGAACAATTTAAGTTATGCAACAACACAAACTTTAAACCAGCATCTTGCAATTGAACCATAAAAAATCGAGGGAAGTTCAGTAGTATTAAAGAATTCTAACAGGAAACATGATGTTGAAGGGTTTCAATGAATAAAGATGTGCATGTAATACATACATGTAATTGCAGATGATGGGTGCTGCTTCAGTAAACTTTGGTAGATGTAACATGTTTGTTATTCCATTTAATCCTTGTATCATCTAAACATGCAATTTAGTAAGCAATTTTAGTAAGTGATACATTTACTTGCATGTACATGTAATTGAAAGCTGAAGGTCATGCTTCATAATTTAGAAACCAAGATATATACCTTTGACTAAAAATGTATGAAACAAAATTCAAAAACCACCTAAATTTCATATAATAGATAAACAAATATACACCATCATTAACCTGCTTTAATTCCCATTGTAATTGTTGAACCATGAATCACAGTACTAGACCATGGACCTGTTCTCCATAAACGTGAGTGCTTCCCACTTCAGCGGACAATTGGATGGTCCATCCTATTGATTATTGTCCTTTCTGTCAATAAACATACCTGTTTGTCTTTGATCTGTATAAATTAGATTGTGGTCATTTTCCACTGAAGTGGGCCTTTAAATCAAGATTTATTTCTACAACCTGATGGATAGAATTACCCCTTAAAGTATATTGGTGGCTATTGCTGCATGCAGATAATGAAGAACAGAATCATTGTCGTTCCATGACTATTTCCTCATACATATTCATACATGTACATGCACGTAGAAGATTTTTTCCAAGAATGCTTTCATTTGAAGACTTTATGTACATACAATGTATAAATTTAATTGTTTCCTTAAGGAAATACCTATGTGTTTATGTAAAGTGTCACTATTAAAATCACAGCATGGAAATTTCTATAGATCAAATTAAAGGCCTATAGGTCACTTGTATTTACTTTTTTTCCATGTGGGTATAATTAAATGCAGTTGTCATGTTGGTTTGTTAAATTTGTGTAGATCATTAGGAATAAATTATAATGTACTGACAGTTGTACTACATGTAAGAATAAATTGCTGTCTGCTGATCGGCAGCAAAATGAAAAAAAATCTTTTGTTATCTTCAAAGCAGATTTTCTTCTACCAAAAAAAAAAGAACTAGCTAAAATTATTCTTAAACAAGTAGAAACCTCAAACAAATAATACATGACCATGTATAGATCTATATAATGGAAAAAGTCAAATGCAGCTATACATGTATGCTTGTATTACATAATGGCAAAGAGTCATTGTAACTTAAAGAACATAAAATACATGAAACAGGCTACAAAACTCTTTTAGTGATACCATTATCAAAATTAGTTCCCATTTCCTATATATGCTTGTTCATTTTGTTAACAGCTCTAAGTAATGACAGAATGAAATAAGTATAGACCACTATTCAGAATAGAAATGTAAATTTACTATTCACCAGACAATAACAATGTACAATATATGGCCATAGAATTGCTTTATGCTCAATGTTGCTGAATAAGCTCGAAAGTCTATACAAAATGCATAATTTATTACTATTGACTGATGTCGATGGTTGTAAGGTAAAGAGTAATGTTTTCTCCCAAGGGTAGGATCTATACCTAGAATGAGGGCTCAAATTTCCATAAATCCAAATTTAAATTTATTTTACAAGTAGTATGATATATCAAAAGTAGATTTTTATACAATTTTACATAATATTTTTACGCTGGAATGTCAAGCTGGTGAATTTGATCTACAGTTAATGGCCCAAGAAGGGTGTCTTTTTTTGAAAACTATGTAAATTTGGTGTAAGATGAGAATCGTTGTATTAAAAATCTGACAAGATGGACGAAGGTAGGAAGTTTTTTTCTCTGTTTTTTTTTGTGTTTTTTATTTTTTATTTTTAGAAGAAATAACTGCATCTTTCTCTTTAAAGACTGACATTCGAGTGTTTAAAAACGTTTTTGTTACATACTTATACAAATTGCACCTTGCATTATGTATTTATAGTAAAAGAGCTTCAAGATCTTGAATCTCTGAGTAACCAGTAGCTGTAAGTGTTAAAAACACTGAATCTGATTAAAGAGACCATGCAGTGTTCTCCCCAGGTCATTAAAGCACTGTGGTACCGGGACACAGTGCTATTTTTGCCACAGTGCTATAATTTCAGAATTTATAATAGAATGCATTAGAGCTATAATTTTCAACAATTGCAGTCTTGACATGTTCACCACAGTGTGATTGCTAATTTTCAGGGAGAACACTTGTGGTGTGTTCAGTATCTTATTGCTCAATGTTGATATATATTTGTAATGTATTTAAGACAACATATAGATACATTTGTATAATGGAAAAGGTATAAACCGATATTGTGATGATATTGCGAGTTTAGAATGTAGCATATAATATGAGAAAAATGACCAATTACTAGGTTGAATGACTGGTCAATGTTTGAAATGAGAAGGCTAACCTACATGGTGGTCTAAGTGTATGAAGTTGTTGCATGTGGCATAAGGGTGTTATCTACACCATCTGTGGCGGATCCAGCAATTTTCAAATTGCAGGGTGCACAATTAAAAAAACTTCTGGGGCATCTTGTTTCATACAGTTCTTAACCAGATTTTCCTGTCAAATGGCAGGGCACACACCTGGCACCCGGTCCTAAATCTCACAATGACAATGTACTTTTACATAACGCAGAAAGGGGGTTTAAGTGTATGTAATGTTCTTAAACATGTTAAACAATTTAAGGTTCAAATGATTCAAGAAAATTACATGTACAAAATAAATTAAAGTTTCTGAGGATGTCAAATTCAAAACAAAACAGAACAAGGAACTGCCAGGCAAAAAGTTTTAAACAATGCAAACATATCAACTGTCCCATTATCAAATGAACAAACAGTATAAGAAAATCTTGCATAGTCCTGATTGTAGGACTTGCACATGTATGTGGTTAGGTTTGTAGTTAAATACACAAGGTTGGTGGTTTTTCTTTTGATACTATTGTTTCCTTCACCAATAAAACTGACTGCTCTGTAGGGCCTAAGTGCAGCAAAAAGGGCATTAAACCCTAACCCTCAATCAGTTGAAAGAGGCTTCCATCGTTGTCATGACAGCTGAAAGTTTAAAATACATGTACACGTTTACTGGTTTTGTAACCAAAACAAGAAAATTAAAGTGCAGTATAGACTTGCTACATTATCTTCTAGGCATCAGTCTCCTGTTTATAGAAAGGACACAACTTGTCTAAGCCATGTGGTGTCACTTTTATCTTCATACAAACAAGACACTTCATATATTTACATTCTTGCTAAACAACAATATTCATCAGGAAAATTTTACATTATGGAAATTTTATAATTTGATTTTAGTAGTGACCTGTAGCTTTTATTGAATGAATTTTTATTTCAATAGCAAAAATGGAATTTCAAATATTGTGTTAAATGATTAATTAAATGAAAATATAGATTTCAGAAAGGTAATCAATTTTACTATAATAATGTCCTTGAGTATGTAAACACTTAAACTTAATGTCCATGTGACATACTGTGGATTCATTTATTTTTGTGGGGATCAATTTGTGGTTTTTCCTTGATTTAAACTTTTAGGTTTGTGCATGTTGCTTATACATTTTTTACATGCAATAACCCATCATTGGATTCTCATTTCTTTGATTGATTGTCACCCGCAAAAACCACATGGTACGTACCCTATGAAAAAAAAATGGAGCCACTGAATTTAAATTTTAAATTTAACGTTACAGATGGCGGAATGTCTGTGAAGGATGTCCATCAGTTTGAGAAGGGAAGAATCAAAGCCCTTCAGGATGAGAGAATTTACATACAGAAGAAAACTTTCACTAAGTGGGCCAATGCCTTTCTGGAAAAGGTAAATATTGACTAGAGTTTTAAGTATGATAGAGGTTGACAAACATTAAAAGCTTCCTTTCTATCTTATAAACAGTTGATTTAGATATCTTTAGTCAATGTTGGTTATATGTTAATGCTGTTTTAAGGGGACAGATTCCACCCCCCTTAAATTTTTGTCAAAGCACTTTGTTATTTATAGGGGAAAGTGGAATAAAAGTAGCCTACAACCTCTTGATATGCAGTGCCTGAAACAGCAGAGTCGGGCACGCTGTGTACATTATGTGTGGGGCTGTTTGTCCATCCAGATTTGGTTTAGTTCAGGTTTAGGTAATTATTTGATGAAGAAAGTATAGTATGCTATCATTGTGAAACTTAATACACAAATATATCAGGGTATGAATAAACTAAAAATGTCATAAAATGAAATACCCTTCACGTCAACTTGATTGCAGAAAAGGTACATTTTACAAGGTGGATAATGATATCTCATTCGCACATTCTTGTTTTATCCTTTTATGAATTTTTGGAATTTAGTTGAAAACAAACTAGGCTATGTCTTATACTAACTGCATTGTGCCATTCTAAAAATGATTACTGTAAAGGACATCAATATACATGAGCTTGATAGGTAATGGGAATTTAAGTACTTGATTATCATAAGAAAAAAAAGGGCAACAGATGGCTAGCAGTTTGCTCTGGTCAGATATATTCCCAAACCACCAATGAACTCATGATAACTCCTGAAACTCCAAAGTCCTAAGCAAAACCATACTACAACATTTCTTGGCTAATTGTATTGTTTTACTATGAATAAATCAGGTCAGATCTGATCTCTTATTAAACCAATCATTGAATTATTGATCAAGGCTGTTCAAGTTACAGGTATCAAAAAAGTTAAAACAGGAAATTCAGCCCATCCAAGCAGCAACTTTTACTTTGACTAAAAATTAAGTTTTATACAAATTGTACCCCTAAAATATTGTAGCATTAAAAAGATATCTGAGTAATTCACTTTTCTCCAAAATTTACATAACTTTATCATGCTGTGCTTTTGTTGGCTTTCACTCGTCTATAATGTTACCGGACCTTTGTGTTGGTCACATGGTCGTCAATTTCCTGCCGTTTGTTAGTCTACTAAGACACGCAGGTATTGGGTCTGTGATCTGCATACCATCAACTTTTAATTTTATTCAATTTAATCAATGATGAATTGAGGCGGGGGATAAATTTTGTAACTGATAATTTTGATTGAGAAATATTTTGAAGTTTCTTGGTAACAGAAGAAGGCCTATTTGCAGACAGCATGGACATTATATCTAAAAAGTCAAATATATTTGATAACTGAGGAATTTTTATGGAATGATCTGAGAATTAGTCACTAGAGATTGAGATCCATTATAATCAAGTTCATTCGTAACTTTGATAACAAAAATAATATGCACTATTAAAGTGCTAGAAATTTAGCCCTTTATTTGGTACATGTACATGTATAACTACCCCCAAAAGTCCAATCATAAGGATAAGATCAATACTTTACCTCAGAATTGTTGAAAGATGTGTAATCCAAATAAATAGAGTTATAAGCTTATTTTAAGAAATTATGGTATGACAAACAAATCTTTGACATTGATTGATTGATTGTTGATTGCTTAGTGTCCCATCAGCGATATTTCAGCCATAATCGGGACATCAACATGTTGTATATCTTACATATATAATTATCTAATTGTCTATCTCAGCTTATGCTGGAGTGTCTTAATTGTGAAACTGGACAACTTTCTGTCCAATCTATATTTTTCCTTTCTTAGTTTAAAGTACATGTATTAGAAGTCAAATTTATGTATTTAGATCTCTATCTTTTGCATGTATAAATGTAGTAAGTAAATACTAGGTGTTGATAATAATAGGGCAGATAATCAGTTTCTTCAGGGGAGGATTGAAAATTATAGTTTATTAAACATACATTTAAACCAACACTTTTCAATTAAATCAATAGCAGCTAAAATACAGCTAGAAGACTGGTCGATCCAGTTTGGATAGTTAGTATTTGCATGATTTCACAATGTAATAAATGTAATTGTAGTATTTCACCATTTATAGAATATTATCTGAGCATTGGATTGTCTGTACTGTACAATTGAGTGATTTCTAGATATTTAAAGGGTCAAAATTAATGTTTGTAAACACCCGCTTTTTTTCCAATAAGATATTTACACTTCGAGGTCTTAGGCTTTAACAATACATTGAATGGCTTTAGAAAGTCGGCCTAGTAAACCATATCTGGTATACCAAATACACATAATCTTCAAAGGGGTTTACTATTCAAGAAATGACTTGTTATAAATTACAAGTTAAATGTCCTTATTAGGTTGTTGCATTTATATAATTGAAGTAAATGCACAGGTTGTGCAGGTAAACTATTTATTGTCGAGTCGCTGCGTATATCGTAAGGTTACAACAGTTTGTATTCCGTATTTATGTCATATAATTTGTACTTGGCATTCACAGTCATATGAATATATGTATGCACAGACTTCTTTCCGTGTTTTAACTAGTCTAATTCGTCATTTTTACAACCAAATTATTACAAGTGCAGTCTCTAACATGCCTATAGCTATTTGTTTTAAGTCAAATGAGTCGATTAAGTGTCAAATTTTAGGACTTGAATCATATTTCAATCTTTAACAAGAAGATATGAAGCCTGTTTTTATGACTAAGTAGTAAAATATAAATGCATATGCATTTGAATGAAAATATTATGATGCATTTGAATTTTAATATATACAATATGATGATTCACAATAGAAAGAAATTGGCTTTCATTTCTGATTTTGATTTGCTTAGATATTTTGAATGTGTTTTTTTTTCAAAAGAGATCCATTTGATCGAACATCATTATGTAGACTGTACATAATCTCTGATGTTATAAAATTATGTTTCTTG
Organism: Arcuatula senhousia; assembly: GCA_963971305.1. NCBI lineage: Eukaryota > Metazoa > Mollusca > Bivalvia > Mytilida > Mytilidae > Arcuatula > Arcuatula senhousia. The sequence goes on from OZ020304.1 coordinate 58,636,567, forward strand.
AGTCTGTCCTCTTGTTTTAACAAGGAGCGTATGACAAGTGATGAAGAAGTTGATGAAACCAGTCTTTCCAAAAGAAGCAGAGGTACCAATGAGGCATCTGAATTTCAAAAGTCCAAAAGGGCTGAAACCAGTAAACACCAAGGAGAACAGGACGAAAAAACAGACAACATAAAACACAGAAATACAAAAACAACTATATAAATAGCAATCAACAACGCGAACTCAAGTCGTAACAAGAGTGAACTCAGGTGCTCCAGAAGAGTAAGCAGTTCCTGCTTGCTATAGCACACCAGTCGTGCTGCCAATTGTCAATTCAGTGTGTCAAATCTGGTAGTGGAAGACAAAACAAAACCCTATGACAGACTTCATATGAAAATTGTTAAAGGACCTTAGTCCGAAATTACTAAATTCTCATTGACCATGGTACATGTAATACCACCCTCCAACTCTGTCATTTTGTTCACATTTTGAGTTAGAGCTACTAATCTCATGAAGCACAGAATGAAAGAAACTTAATACATGTAGATAGAAGAAGATAATAAATTTCTCTGCTCTTGGATAGCATTAAGTGAGCTTAATTGCTCAGTTCAAGTTAGTTTTAAAAGGAGAATGCATATAATATTTTGAATTAAATATGTGCAACCATATTGCATGTAAACATACTATTTACACTTGATCAATAAGTTCCATGCATGGGTATTTATATTTTTTTTAGGCAAGGCTTGAAATCAAAGACTTATTCACAGACTTGGCAGATGGAAAAATTTTGATGAAATTACTGGAGATCATCTCCGGAGAAACTATTGGCAAGCCAAACAGAGGGTTAATGAGAGTACAAAAAGTGGAAAATGTCAGTAGATGCTTAAAATTTCTTATTACAAAGGTGAGTTTATATAAAGTTACTGTTTGTATAAGCATACTTGAACAACTTGATACAAGTGTCTTCTTTTCAACATTTACCAGGCAGTTTAAAAAGAATATCCCTATATCTAATATGTGATATACTTTGTGTATCTTTAGAATTTTAATTGTCAAATGCTAGTTTAGCTTGACTACAGTCTTTTTTAGCCAGAAAAGATATTATTATCTTTAAATGATCAAGAAATATGAAACACATTTAAAAAAAATGTGTACTTCTCCTTTTAAAAGACAATTGTGCACACTTTTTTTAAGGTTACTATAAGCATTTGAATATGATATTATTGTTTAATTGGGACTGTATGGATTTGATAACTCCATTGAATGTTTCTTAATCATTGACAAAGATTACAGTAAAACTCTATATTGTCAATATATGGTCTTGTATACTGTATAATCATTTATTTTCGTGGGGATAAAATTTCGTGGTTAAGAGCACAAAGTTGAATTGGTGGGGACAAATTTTCGTGGAATTTTAATTTTGAAGTACACTCTTCAACTAAATATTTTAAATTCGTGGATTTCTCTTATCCATGAAATAAACGAAATTAAATCCCCACGAATATTTCTCCTTCTACAGTATATATAGTATGGTGTCACCATATTCTAAAGAGAGACATGCCTTATATAATTTTATATTTATGAACCTTGGTTAATGTCTGAAAGGATAATTTGTGGTTTTAAATCTTGACATTCCTCGTATTAAGGTGAATACACCACCTATTATATGAACAGGTATTTTTTCCACTGTGTAAGAATTTAAATGTTTACTACGGAGATATAGATCTTCCCTTATAATCTTGTTCAAGTTTAGTGGAATGACAAATCTATTTTTAGTTATGTTGTTTTGGTCTGGTTTACTCAGTTAGAAATAACACCCTATTTGTGCTGGACGAAAGTTTTCACTTCTTTTCGCTGGTACCCTATACATTTATCAATTGTTAAGAAACATTTAGCAAGTTAAAGTAACAACAACATTCTTGATCGAGGTCCAAATTTCTTTTGAAATCTTAAATCCTTTTATGGTATAAACCCTTGTTGAAATTACTAGACGATTTGTCTGGTGTATAATATTTTGTAAGATTTAATTGAATAAAAATTCATTCATATTTTATATGAAAAGACTCTTCCTATCATTTTCATGACATTTTAATCATTTATGACGTAATTCCAACACACAGGAGACCAAAGCCATTGTCTGGTATATTATATTATTACTTTTAAGAAAATTTACAGATTTTCTTGAAGCCAAATTTATGAAAATTGATCATGTACCAGTATATTAATATTTATATCATCATTAATATTTAAAATGTCATTTTGTCTTTGCTTGTTGAAGAAATTTTTATAATGGGGTAAAAAGTTGTCTATTTTAAGGAAGAAAAACTAAAAAAAAAATCTAGCAGAAAGGCAAATTGTTTGTTGCACTTTTGCCATGCTTATCCAAGTTAGAAATTGCTTTTCAAAGGATTTGACAAAATGATAAACTACTTGTAATGCTTTTCTATATACATTTTATCTTTTAAAGAAAAATTGATGCCTATTATTTGTCATTTCAGGTTTATTTTGAAAATATTGGTGCAGAAGATATAGTAGATGGTAACCCTCGTCTTATCCTCGGGTTGATATGGACTATTATTCTGAGATTTCAGATTCAAGAAATTACAATTGAAGTTGTAAGTTTTTAGATGGTAGTTCATACTGTTAGTTAGTTTCATTCAATAGTAGTTTAATATTATTATTTCATGCGAGTTTCTAATACTCTGACACTTAAAGAATGAGTATGCAGTGTCGCCAGTTGAATTTATAGATACTTAGTAACTAGCAATGTTATTTTTTGGTTTATAAAATGCGAAGTCATGACAGTTAGGCTTATTCTAAAACTGCTTATTTTGAAGTCTTATCTACAAGCAATAGTTATTATCTTAGTTTTGTCTACCCATATTTTTAAACTGTAGGCTAATTTATTATTCTAATATATGGGGTTGTCACAGCCCCCGCCCCCGGAATACCCAATACCTTTTAAAAAAGGACAGAATACCGTTAAAAAGACTGGAATACCGAAAACTCTAAAGATCACTGCGTACACGTACCAAAAGCCTACCGCGTACCACACCTTGGCGTACCGAATACCCTTTAAAAAGCACGGAATACCGCGTACCAAAAAGGGCTGTGACACCGTCATGTATAGTTGTTGACTTACATTATTTTCTCTTTTGTTAATATTTTATTATGCTTTTCTAGTTTTAATCATCTCTTTAGTAAGCATTTTAAATTGTGAAGTATAAATTTATCCTTCTGATCAAAGATGGGTCTATAAATCAGTTCATTACAATGCCCTTTAATATGACAAGGCAATGTACACAATGTTATAAGGATAATTACAATGTAAATATTGTCAATGTGAGAATGACATTTAAATCCTTGATATATATAGGAACCTGAAGTAAGTATATCATAATAAAGACAACTTTATTTATACAATGTCATACAAAGTATACATACTTATATACTGTACAAACTGTAGCCAAGATCTACCAATGGAAACTTAAAATCTGTCCCACATTCATCTTAAAATAATTGCTTTTGCATATAACATGATTTTCATTTATTGCTTTGAATATCAGCATCTTTTCTGTCCTACTTAAATCAGTATACATTTACTTTATAAGGAACAACTTGACAAAATGTTCATGAAACAAAAATGTTAACACAGTGAACATGGTTAATACCAGCAGGCTTAGCTCTTACATGAAAGTGCAGCAAAAAGTTATCAGAAAAGATTTTAATTAAATTCTTATCCCCCTCTTAAAAATGGGAAAAGGAGATGAAATTAGAAATAGATATATTTTTGTTTCAATGTGTTTTCCTGTCTGTACCAACAGAGGTAAGTGTTCAACAACAACAAAAATGCTAGACTCCCTAACAGTAGCTTTGACACAATGAATTCAAATTCAATGTATTGTGACTGAAATATTTTGACAGTTTGCCACCTAGTTTGTCATATCTTTACAGTCTTTCCCTTAACCCCAAAATGAGGGTATTTTATCCCCCCCCCAAAAAAAATAAAATTAATTTTGACCCTCAAATATTGATGTTTTCACCATTATTACTTCAGAAATGACGCTACAATTTTACTGAAATTACCTACTAAATGTAATTTTATCTAACACTGCTTTATTTTATTTGTTATTATCTTTATATTTTAGGATGAAGAATCAACTGAGAAAAGATCAGCTAAAGATGCTTTGTTATTATGGTGCCAAAGAAAAACTGCAGGGTAAAATTCAAAAATCATTTCTCTTCTTAAATTATCTTATAAAAAAGTTCAAATGGTCTAGAAGGACAAGGTACTCTTTTTCCGTAAAGCAATTGTAGAAAGAAAAAAATAATAATGGTCAGTAAGGATTAAAGTCCATTACTTGGATACTAGATGTTGGGGGTCAATGATATTTCACCACTAGATGGGTCTTGGGTAGGTCTACACCACTCAATAGAAATTAGGTCACTGTGACCTATATTTTATGCATAAATGACTTTGGTTAAGTTCTTGGTTAAGGTGCAGGGGTTCAAATTATTTGAGAACAAAAGGTCCAGGACTTGTTGAAGTTCAAGGTGGAAAGTCCACCAGTATTATTGAAAAGTCCCAATCAGGAGTAACTTAAATGCATGCAGGTCTAGGACTTTTGTAGATAAATCTCAAAGATCCTGAGTCAAAAATTTAAAGCCCAGGACATAGGACCAGTGCTAATTGAACACCTGAATTTCCTTCTATTTTTTCATTCAGGGTTGCTCTAAGATTAAATTCTGATTTGACAAATGTTTGAATGTTTTGTCTCTATAACTTTATATCTTGCAATATTTATTTTACCACAATCCTGAAGTATTCACAGAAGGCTTAACACTATGCAAATCATATTCTTAATACTTCAGATTTTAATTTGAATAAGTTTCTATGCACTTTAAGTGGGTGTTATATTTGAGTTTTCTTTTCATGATCGGTTCATGCTTGGTTAGTTTTATTAGTTTTTGTTGTATTGTCGATTTGCCTTTTTTATTATGGGACAAAATTTGATCTGAAAATTTCAGGATCTTTTTGTCCTACAAATATTAATGAATGAAAATGCACAAACATCATTTAATAATGGTCATTGCCTTTAACCAATACATTTCAGGGTGTTTTGACACCACCTTTTATTTTGAGTTATCAGATTTCATGTTGAACCAGTTTGACATTTTATGTGAATGGTCAATATCAAGTTCATTGTATTGTGGACTGGGAGAGGTCAAGTTGTACTTAGGTCTCTTGTTACAGTTTCAAATATTTTGAAGAAGAAAAAATGAAATTTAAACATCTGAATATCTTGTGTAAACTTGGAATGAGGAAGAGTTTGTATACTTTAGTCACTTTTTCATATGTTCTTCTGCTATTGTTTTCAAGCATTCATCTTGTTGTGATAACAACACTTTTTTGTCCCTATCTATTACAAACTGGGAAGTACAAAATGTACAGAATTTGGCTTGTTGAAGTCTCAATGACTTTGACAAATATGCAAGTTCAAGGTTGGCTTGTTGAACTCTCAATGACTTTGACAAATATGCAAGGTCAAGGACCGTCAATAACCTGTACTTGTCTAAATGAAAAAAAACTATCAAAATTTCAAATATTAAAAATATTGACTATATGGCCTGCCATAAGCTTATCAGTTAGTTCCCAATTTAGTACATGTATTTTAACGAGTAGATAAGTTTAAAGGTTAATTTTGCCAGTTTTAAACAATATATTTGCAATGCTTGATTATTATTATTATAACAGGAAGGATGGAAGAAGAAGGTGAACTTATTTTATAGATTGCTTTCCCTGACAAACCCACGGCACATTATAATCTCCAAAAATCCTCCCTTTTGATTTTTATGTACTGTGTGATGCATAAATGATTTTGAATTTAAATGGCAGATATGTATCGTTTAGTTATGCAATAGAATTTTATCAATTTTCTTCCTTTAGAAAGTATTTAGGCTAACATTTATTGCATCAGTCTTTATTTGTTGATAAAATTTTATTTTATTATTTATTTACGATTTTGAAAAGTTATTATGCATATCTGACAATGACTGCGATATCTGAGTGAAATTTTTAAATCATCAAAGGATTATTGCTTGCAGGTTCCAACATTAAAACTAATATACATTTTGAGTGCATTTTTTTTTTCACATTTTTCTAAAAAATACATATTTAGTTTATGATATGATATTGACTAGTTTTACAGGATTTTTTATTTTATTCACCATTTATTACATTTGATAATATAAAATTTCCAGTAAATGGGGGAAGATTGTGATATTTAGTTTTAAACATTATATGACATTCTTTTTCATATATAAGTATTGTGACAGATGTTTAAATTTATTACTTTAGATACGACCTACGCTTTATAGACAATTGATCCCTTTTTGTCATATCTTTATGTCTAAGCATTTAGATTTATTTATACATTTTTACTTACAGTTTAGATAGGTTTGTTGTTTTTTTTTAACATTTATTGGTATGATCAAGTGCTTCATAGTTAGCCCTGGCAAATTACCCAATTTGCATGGTTTTCCTAAAAGCTTTCCCTCCATTTGGAAATATATAACGTTTTTAAATAGTGAATGGTTATTTTTTTTGAATTGCATAACCCCTTCCTATTGATTATAAAATTTCATAAAAGAAAAATAACTTTTCAACAAGACAAACAAGGTATTGATAATGTGGTATTGAATGTGTCCCTTGTTAGAAAAGTGTCTATATCCTCATCCACAACCCTAAGATCAACAAATAGAAGAGCTAATTTGCATCTTCAATCTTCTATATAGCTGTTATTATGTGGACATTAAGTATTAAGTCTTCTGTATGTGACAATACACTTTGAGTTCATATCCTAGGCAATAAGTTATTTTTTTTTTAATTAATTCAAACATCTTTGCAGATTTTTCTTAAGCTAGTTTGATTTTGTATGATTTTTTTTTTTAGTTAAATGCTTTTCTTTATGCATTTATTTATTTCCTATTTCAGATATCCTGGAGTCAATATTCAAAATTTTAACACAAGTTGGAGAAATGGCTTGGGCTTTAATGCTCTTATACATGCGCACAGGTGAGATATCAAAGAACAGATATACTTGTTTTAGTTTTATATTCATTTGAGATGAAAAATAAGATGAAAAAAAATATGTTTCTAAAACAAACCTATTAGAAAGGAAATGACACAAAAATTATATGGAATAAGTGTACAAAGGAAAGAATAGTTCAAAATATTTTTGTGATAATGAATTGAGACTTACATTGAATCACCAAAACAAATTATCACTGTCTACTTTTATTTCTGTTTTTTAACCTGCATTCCGAAAGAGGAAATTAAGCATTGAAGGACTATAACTTATTTGCCACTTTAGCTTGTCAATGCTTATTTCCATTATATTTTGTTACTTAAGACCTGACCTGATAGACTATGATGCCCTTCATCCTGAAAATCATCAAGGCAACTTAAACAATGCTTTCAAAGTGGCATCTGAAGAGCTGGGAATTCCACAAATTCTTGATGCTGAAGGTAAACTTCTGAATTAGTTTTAGTTATATTAGAAAGACAATCATCTAGTTTACATTGATCATCTTATTACAGTTGTGTAAGGTTTTGACAAAGCATCAACTAAATTTGTATTTATCAACAACAAAATTATCTTATATAAAACAATACATGATAAACATAAAAGTTTTTGAAAATTTTAACTTTTTTTAGATTAATGAATCATTATTATACTTATGTTGAGGTAAAAAGAAAAAGGTAGTACCTATGTGAAAAGGCATGATATCTTATAGTGAATCCCAAATGGTCTCAAAGATCCCTTTCTTGTATTTTTTTGTGCTAACTGACTTGCCAGTCAATATTGTTTTGTTTTACAGATGTGGATGTCAACAGACCAGATGATAAGAGTATCTTGACCTATGTTGCCTCTTACTACCATTACTTTGCCAAGATGAAGAGTGAAATGACTGGAGGCAAGAGAATTGCCAAGGTAGAAACTAATACTATATCTGATCTCCAACACAGGTTCTGGTCTCTTATCGAGCATTTAAAAGAAAGTTACTGTAAAAGGGGATAATTTCGCGTGTTTTAAATTTTGCGTTTTAGTACCAAAATACATTCGTGAGGTTTTAGTTTCGCGTTTTAAGAGATCATGGAATGTTGGGTCCTTCTTTATGTAATTTATGCGAGGGGATAGTTATGATTGCGTAATTAGCGAAAATAAACCCCTCAAGAAAATTTCCCCTTTTACAGTATTGACTTGCTTAAACAATTTGCTTTTATGCTTACTCAACTTTTTTGGTGGTTTAGTGTTTTAGAGATTGTACATCTTTCCTCTCTCATATAACTTGGAAAACTTAAATACAATACCTTTGGGGGAGAATGAGCAGCAACACGCAAAAAAAACTGCATCATTTTGAAAAATGATGTTGATAATTGTCCATAAGTTTTGTACAGCTGATCATGTTTGCAGCAAGAGTTGTTGTTTGTGTGATTGAACATTTTTCGTAGCCTTGCTTTTCAATACTTTCAGATTCTTGGTGGTCTTATGGATGTAGAGAAAATGGTAGATGATTATGAAACTTTGACATCAACATTACTAGAATGGATCCAATTCACAATCAAACGACTAGATGATAGAGACTTTCCAAACTCACTTGAGGGCATTAGGAAAGAAGTTGTCAAGTTCAAGACATACAGAACTGTTGAAAAACCACCAAAGTAAGCATACAACAGGGACTGAAATTAGCTTGGGCCCACTTGCACCTGGTCCCTGAATTTTAACTGGGCTACTATTATTTTTGAAGAAAAAAATGTTTATGTTATTATAAGTATGATGGAAAATGTGGTCTAGGGTATCTGCTTGATTTTCGTAATTTCTATCCCACATACAAAATATAATGTACAAATATGCAAAAGAATTTTAAAGGGTCAATTTGTAACCCTAAAAATGTGGTATAACAAAAGACACCCTGTTTTGGGAAAAATACACTTTTAAATATTTGAGTTTCTAATAACATGTGCATTTGTGCAGATTTGTAATAAAGTTATTTAAACATTTCCTATGATTTTGTCACAATGATATATTGAACAGTATTTGACATGTTTTATGTTGTTTACATTATGATTTTAAGTTTATCTTATACCTTTGATAACACAATTTATAATAATGGGTGTATCATCAATATGTTTGTATTTCTACATATTTGGCTTATCAGATATGTAAAATGATAAATCATTAGTTAAATTACTTCTCCATATACAGAACTAATAACCCTTGAGGGGCATTTCAGAATACAGAAGTGGGGGAGTAAAATCACTGAATACAAATAAACAGGCTTTTTTATGATATTTACACAAAGGGGATAGTCTACTTGAGCTTATGTAAGCCAGGCTTGCATAACAATTGCTCAAATTTGGCAAAACTATTTGGTCGTTAGTTTGAAATAAACAATCTTATTTAAAGTGGTATTTTTATGTTTATCTAGATTCTTTTGTCAGATATTTAATCTGCACCATATCTTTGGTGTTTTATATCAATGGCCAGTTATCATTTTATGTCAATAAATTTATCAAGTTTCTCCGTGGGGTGGATATCAAATATGTTTTTGAACAAAATTTAGTATTACATAATCCTATTGCGTCAATGATATCATTTAAAAGTGCAATCCATCAATTTCTTGTGTGAAGGACTATTGTATTCACTTAATGCAAATTCAATATGATACAGATTGTATTACCTGTAAACTGATATCCAAACTCTAGCAGATTTCAATAATTTAACCTTTTTTCTAGACATGTATGTTTTAAAATGAAATGATAAATCCTACTCTTTAATGCATTAATCATTTTTAAAGTAGAGACTTTGGATCTGTTGCATAAGTAGGTATTCAAGGTCTAAAGTTTTCATTTAGGCCATATTTGGCAATATTATTATTCTTTTGGTATATATGTTGAGTATCCATGCAATGGGTTTTTTTTTGTGGGTTAATTAGAATTTCATAATCTGGTTCCAATGACAGGTAAATATATCCCATTGATCTGCAGATAGAGCAATATAAACCAACTACTTTTTAATCTATGAAAATGTAAGCCCACAAAATTGATATCCTGGAACAAACTTACTTTCACATAAGCTATGGGTATCAACATTGTGGTTTTTGTAGGTGGAAATGCTGGTGTGCACCCATGTGTGGGTGCATTAGTTCATCACTCTTTATAATTACAGATTTCTTAGGGTAGTCTTTCAATCTTTCAATATTTTTTTTGGTTGGCAGGGGGGGGGGGGTAACAGAATGCTAATTAAGTATTCATCTTGTCTTGTATAATGTAAACATGTGTATTTATATGCAGGTACATGATAAAGATGACCAACTCTCAATTGTAGGCTTTCAATATTTGGTATGTAGCATCAGATAGGGAAGGGTCCCATATGGTGGGATGCAATTTCAGGTCTGTTTTACGAGCTACAATGTACTTAGATTTTTCCCACTCAACTGGCGGGGGACCTAGAATCTGTCCTTCTAATAAGGATTTATATCTAAATTTATTTACAAAATGTTGTCTTTTTATATATTGTTCCTATAATTAATTAAGCAATTGATCCAGTAGCTATGCCTAAAACTGAATAATTTAAATTTGCAACTTCAGATACAGAGAAAAAGGAAATATTGAAGTGCAGTTCTTCAACATTCAGGCTAAATTAAAAGCTAATGGACAAAAGACCTACATGCCACCAGAGGGCTTCCTTGTTCATGACATAGAAACTGCATGGTTAAAGCTGGAAAAATCAGAACACGAACGAGAGGTAGCCATGAGAGATGAAATGATCAGGTATAGGGGTCTTATTATTGAATAAAGAACACAAAAAACTACTGTATAGATATTGGAGGCTCAAATTTAAACAACCATAAAGAAAAGTTTACCATGCAAGTATAACAAGACAATTAAATATATTCAAGAAATACAAGAAAACATGTTATGATACAACTTAACAACAAACTGCAACCTGAACTTGTATTAAGACCAAAGTAAACCCAGAAGATTTGAAAGCATAAGCTATTCCTGTTTGTAAAAACTTTGCAGTAACATTGTTAGGGATTAGTTTAGGATTAGTTAGATTCAAAAATTTCAAACAACTTTTGGAAAAAAGGCAGGCACTACATTTTAAGGTCAAAGAACAAGGTCACCAACTGAGACAAATATGTAAAATGATGGATCTTCAGCAGTGTTCTAGTTAATCACAATCAATTACACAATTTTTTTCACTTTTGAAATTAGAAATTTAGAAATATAGAAATTTCTATATTTTTGTTTTCAGGCAGGAGAGACTAGAACAGCTTCATCAGAGATTCCTAACAAAGGTAAAAAAATGACTAACTGATAATTTTTTGTCTGCTCTTTGATGTTAGATACAAACTTTGGTAAATTAAAGGGAACATTATTATTTGATTATGCAACTTACTTTAAAAAAATCTACATGCATTAAGCGTGTGTTGAGAAAAATAGGAAAATGTGAGGATGTCTATAGATCAAAAGTACCTTTATTAGGTTTTAAGACTTTGCATCAAAGATGCCAACAGCCTATTATTTTTACTTTGTTTGGCAGTCTGTGTGTCTTTTTGTCAACAATTTCTTGTGATCACAAATTCATAACTATCAACATTTTGAGCAGTTTCTATGCAGCATGTCATGATGTAATAAATTTAATTAAATTTCATGTAAATCCATTAATTATCTTTTTTAATGTGATTTTTGGAGGCTAATAGAGCTCTTCCATCAATATTTTAGTTCATTTTTACTCCTGTTTCAGACTGAGTTGAGAGAACAGTGGCTATCAGACATGTCAGAAATCCTGGATGAGAAACCTGTATGTAACAATGCTGCACAGACAGAGGCTTCTATCAAGAAACATGAAGCTATCAGTGCTGAAATACTGGCCAGGGTAAGCTTATTTTTCATCAATCCAATGTAGGGTGTCAGATTTTAGTTCAAGAACATGTGATAATTGTATCAATAGGTTGAATTTATGAGCCATTTTAAATTCAATTTTTTTTGGTGTCTGTAAAATTTAGAAAATACTAATAAAATCAAGATATAATAAAAATAATGAATCCTATCCTTTCTGGTACTTCAAATTCAATTCTAACATATTTTACTTACAGAAAGATAGATTTAGGGCATTAAACAGTTTAGCACAAGAACTAATACAAGACAATTACCATGGAAAAGAGGCTGTACATAAAAAGTAAGTTAACAATTGAGACTCATGGGAAAATGGTATATAATTGTAAGATGGTGTTAAAATATCAGAATGGGAATAAAATGTCAGGAAGACAATGTTAAAATTTGTTATGAGACATATATTTAGTCATTTATTTTTTTGAATAAAAAAATATTACTGCAAGGGCAGTCAATGAGCAAAAATTAGCAAAAAGATTCCATGACAGGTCATACTATTAAAGATCTTTGATACTTCTTTGTTAAATAATTTTCTGTTTCTTATTTATTTGTGATTTCATAATAGAATATACTATTGTAGTTTTTGTTTAAAACTTAACTTTCTGTTTTAAATATCTTTTAATCCTTTTTTTTTCAGAGATCAAGAAATCATGACTAAATGGCACAAGTTATTAGAGAAACTTGAAGCAAGAAAGAATTTATTAGCTGGATTCAACAACCTTATGAACACATTCAGAGAAATAGAAAGTATACAAGAAGAACTGAAAGAAGCAGAGGTACATTAACTGAAAATACATAAATTTTATATTCCTGTATTTCAATTGCAACAATACACTTAAATTTCTTGAACCAGTCTTTCTGTGAAATCAGGAGACTAAAGAATTCAGCTTTCAATATGTCTGTCAGGATTGGTGTCCAGAGCATAACTTATGAATACCTTGAAAGAATTTAAAAAATCTTACACACTCTAAAGCTTATGATTTAGGGAGAAATCTACTAATGGTCAATGTCACAATTTAAAAAACTTGGAAATTTTAGAATTTTAGATCGATTGGTTTCTGACACCTTGGTAGAATTTCTTAATATTTTCTTATAAATCAGTTACAGAAACTCTAATGATAGGGTTGTGTGTTAAACTTATATTCAAAATATCCAACATGTAAACCTCAATATCATTATTGCAATTTCCTATTTGTATTTCAGGCTAAGGTGAGCATTGAAGACAAAGGAAAACATTTACAAGCAGCTGAAGACTACCTACAACAGCATGCTTTAGTGGAGGCCACACTTCATGGACTGGGGAAAAGGGTCCGTAACTTAAACAGAAGGTCTAAAAATGTCACAGATATGTCACATCAAGAGGGAGCAGTTCTAGAAAAGAGATTAGATGACCTCAACAAAGAAAATGATAGGTAATAAACAAAGAAAATGATAGGTAATAAATTTTGTTACTGAACATTTTATAGCTAGTTTGCTTCTTAGGTTGTTTTAGAAAAAAGGGCTTTTAAAAAAACATGCTTTAGGAAGAACAAAATACGAAATGTTGATAATATGTGTGTGTTTGTGGGTTTGGTAAAAGTACCTCCTGGCTACTCAGACTGAAACAGTCCATTGTTAAAGTGTAAGTTCGCGATTTTTGAGTTATTAGTTCATTTGATTTATTATAATGAGAGTAGGCAACATGCCGGGTTTGGGCATTGAAAACGATATATTAAGAAAGATATTCATAATTTTATTCCAATACACAAGACCATATGGGCGCATCCATGCTATGAACAATGATGAATTATGGGATAGCTCAATTGGAGATGTGACGTCACATCTCCAATGATAAATACATTAACCAAAATGACAATATTTGTAACATAAGACCGATGTTGTCAATCATAATAATGATTTGAAATATGAATATTTTGGCATTGATATTTTTTTTAATCCCGCGTTTTTTGGGGGTTTTTTTTTATCGAAATAGCAAGATAATAGTTTACTTAAACCTTAAATTGATTCAAAATAATTAATTATAATTCCAAATAGTAAATAATCTGAAATATTTATTGACACAGTAGCCCTAGTTTTCAATCCTTTTTCAAATATTCAATACAATAAATTCAGTTCTTGATGAATACACAGGTGTCAATTAAAATCATTAACCTTTACGATCATTAACCATGGACGATCTGCCACGCCCCGTTGGTTAATTACAGGTATAATTGACAGATATCATAGATCAATTAAGGTGCTCCTCCAATCAAAGATTTCCTTGCAGCACTCAACCCGCTTTAGACACACCCACCACAGCTCGATTTTAAGAATTTCGACCGGCACATCTTTTAATAATTTCTTAATCAGTATACGGTATAATTAATCAGCAGGTGTCAATATCACCTGTTCACTCCATTGACTACCTTTCTCTTACAATTATCAATCAGCCAAACTTGAATGCGTGGTGCTTCATCGTGCATGGTTTGTGTAATACTAGTACCCAAATTAAAAATGTGTTTAAAAAGTTTTTGTTCCCACTTTTTTTCGCTTTTGAAGTGTCGGAAAAACAATTAATTAACTACATAATTATTTGCAAGACAAAAAAAAAGATTCCTACAGTTTATTGTTTTTATATGTTTTTAATGAGAAAGGGTGTTTTATTAACATTTTCGCACTTCAATGTTCAAACCACACTGGCGGACCAAAGGGGTTGATTTTCGTTAAAAGAAAGTGTTCTAGAACCCATTCCAACTATGTAAATGTCAACTTCTAATACACAGGAAACAATATTAAACCCCTGTGGTGCCGATAGTTTGCACGGGGGTACTAAGCATACACAGGAAACGGCAGGTGAACCCCTGTTGTGCCAGTGGTTTGTAGAAGGGAATAAAGTCTTACACACAGAAAACGATAAGTAAGCCCCTGTGGTGCGGTGCGATGGTTTGCACGGAAGGACTAATTATCATAATATCACTTCAAACAAATCATGCAACGTAATCCCAGTAGGGTGTCAGGGAACCATGAATTTTAAACAGAATGTATAAAAGAAATAGTATAGGGCAATTCTACATACTGAAAATTGAAATATATATTTTCCGAAAATGTCTGTACGGCCAATCCAAAAAAAAAAAATTTTAAAATTCTATATTTTTCTACGAATTAATTCTGAACTTAGCAATTGGTACCATTTTTAAACATCTCAGAATCAATTATTATACTGACTTTTATTTTATCATTCCCGACTTAATATATTTCAAATTGTCCGTTGTGGTACACATCAGTAAAGGATGCAACATTCAGGCTTTGAGCAGCGCCATCTAGTACAAATCACATGACCCTCCATGGATAGAATTTTTTTACTTTCAAAAGCCAATTTTATCCTAACTATGCATATTTGAGCGCTAGGAATTTCACCAAAGTTATTTTTATATGATAGTCTTTCAATGTACAAATTTTGAAAAAATCGCGAACTTACACTTTAATTCAGTAACAAATTCACTTTATTGTTAAAACCATGCTATTGGTACCATACATGATTTGTTCTCATATGTTGATGAATTCTATTTTGTTTTTAGAGTGAATGCTCTTGCCAATAAGAGGAAGAAGGATTTAGAGTTTGCCAAGAAGTATTACCAGTTTATGCAGGACACAGAGGAGGAAGACAGATGGTTACTGGAGAAGATAGAGATCTGTAGTAATACATCCACAGGCAAAGACTTAAATGCTGCTCTCATATTACTCAAAAGACATGAGGTACATAGTTTAAAATAATTTTAATGTTAATACAACTGTTATACTTTTATTCATTTTATGCCCCCGCGACGACATGTCATGGGGCCTTAAGTGTTATTCATGTCCATCCGTCCCTACAACATTCTGCCAAGCTTTTCTCAGAAACCATACATGAGAAGGATTTGAAACTTGGTGGGATGGTTCAGTATGAAAAACTGTATGTAAGCTACTTTCAGACCTGTCAGACTTCTACTTCCTGTTTGGGACTGATTCAAGATGAAAATTAATGTGAAAATTTCTGTCAAGCTTTTCGCAGAAACTGTACATGAGAATAATTTGAAACATGGTAGGATGGTTCAGTATGACAAACTGTATGTCCTAAGTGACTTTCAGACCTGTGGGACTTCTACTACATGTATCTGTTTGGGGCCAGCGGGGGCATCCATGTCCCATGGACACATTCCCTCTTTATTTGAAGTGATTTGGCGTGTTGAAATGTTCTGTACTACACATACACTTGTGATACATAAGCAACACTAAAAGCAAGTGGTATGTAACACCTGCTAGAAATTATTTAACACAAGAGTTATTTTGTTCTTTGATATTTATACTCCCGCTTTTGTCACAGTTTTCTCAGCAACTACTAGAGATAGAGGTCTGATATTTTGCTTATAGCTTTATCCTACAGTCCCATATGCTGTATAGGGATTTTATGTTCCTAGGTCAACTACTTCCTGTTCACCGAATACAACATGTACTTTGATTTTTGCACATAGTGAGCATGTATGCAAAGTTTTCGTCAAAGTTTTCTCAGTAACTACAAAAGATAGAGGTCTGATATTTTGCATTTAGCTTTATCTTATAGTCCCATATGGTGTATAGCGATTTTATGTTCTTAGGTCAACTACTTCCTGTTTACCGAGTATTTAAACTAGTATGCATGGCATAGTTTGGGGAGCCGGTATCACTAGTGAGCAACAGCTCACATATTTACTTTTTTTCAGGCCCTTGAAGGTGAGATAACTGGAAGATGGTTATGGTTTGAGAAACTGTGTACCACTGGAAAGGAACTCATTAATGGTGGTCATGAATCTAAAAAAGACATTAATACTAGGATTAAAAATCTTGTTGAAAAATGGGACAGACTTAAAAAACTAGCTGCTGTCAGGAGAACTAAAATAGAAGACAGCATTGAATCACACCAGGTCAGTAAGGAAATGATAATATATACTGTCAGAATTATTTCATAAGTGAGATGTTGTACTGATTAGATAAATAAAAGTTATCAATTTAAAAGGGAAAATTGCTGTATGATTTCTTAAACCACAACAGAACAGAACCAATGAAAATTAATGATGTGCAATTCATTTTGTGCACATATGATTTTAGCACTGCAACCTGTCTTAATGTCTAAAACATTTGTTTGGCTTATTTCGGGTTCAGTTTCACAATTTCAGACCATTCACTGTACTTTATACATGTGTCAACTTTAAAATGATACCACGTTTATTTTCTGTCTTTTCCAGTACTATGCTGATGCAGATGAAGCTGAAGCCTGGCTGAAGGAGAAGATGCCTCTAGTCTGTAGTGATGACTACGGCAGAGACGAAGCTGGGTCACAGGTAAACCTTCAAATTAATTATATAAAATTTGTAATACACAAACTGTGTATTTTTAAATTATCCATCATTCTTTAAATATGTGCACAGTGTAAAGATATACAAAAATGATTATATTCACAATTATAAAATGGTCTTGATAAAGAAAGTTCAGTTAAATCGATATGAATTTTTGCTCAAAGAAATTTTGGAGGTTTCTTTATGTTTTGCTTAATGTGATATTAAAATAATTTATTACATCCATTTAGTTTCATAAAGTGAAACAAAATCATTGAAAGATTTTGATTGGATTCAAGAATTTTTTTGAAAACAATAAGTGTGTCTTTTATTTTATTTGATTGTAGTATTTTTATGATGTCTATGTTTTATTTCCAGGCCTTACTTTCGAGACATAACAGACTAGAGGGTGACATCCGTAGTTTTCGTAGTGAGATAACAAGATTAGATGAACTAGCTCAACTTATGACCAAAGCTGCCTCAGAACATAATGTAATGTTATTTTATTTCTTTCTTACATGAAAGAAATAAATATTATAGCAATATTCAAATGCCAATTTTGTTTAATTCACTTCCATTTAAAGGTTTGCCAGTTACCTGCCCAAGATTGGCAGTTTAACCTGTCAATTAACCTGAATAATATCCATGTAATTCATGGGCTTAAAAAGGTCAACAAACAAACAGCCAAACTGTAAATCTTGTTTGTTAGTGAAATTGGCCCATGTGGATAATGATAAGATGTGTGATACACCTTCAGTTAAGCATAACTATGCAATGAAAAGCTGACGAACACTTTCCAATGTAACATTTTCACCAATAACATTCATCATTTATACTTATTAGAGAAAATGAATCAGCCATCTTCATAAATTGTTTTACATGTACAAATCATTACAAATATTTTGAGTTTATTGTTGAAAATTTTACCTCAGATCTCTCCTGAAAAGTTTATGCCTCAAGAAAATGGTGAAAAATCAGATGAGGAAGAACTAGAAGAGGAAGTAGTGGAGGTTCCTAAAGAGGTTGAGGTAGAGGAAGAGGTTGAACGAGAGGTCATGGAGGATGTTATAGAAACAAGGAAAATACCTCAGGTCAAGGTCGCACATGCCTATACTGGACAGGGCATGAAGGTTGAAAGGGGAGAGGTGAGAAACATGTTTTTTTATGTATAGTTTGCCTCATTTTAAATATGCAATATTTAAAAACTTTTAAAAACTACTTTATGATGAAAAAGGAAATACATGTATCTTCAGAATTGAGAAGGGAGCAAAGTAAGAATTTTTTTGGGGGGTCATTTCTAAAAAATGAAATTGTTTAATTCTGTCATTATTAGGTGTCTCATTAACCATTGCATATTACAACATCTTAATAATATATCCACACATTTACTAATATGATTTAATGTCCTCAGCATCACTGCGATAAACTGTTTTTATGAATTTAATTTGCAAATCTTTTAAGCAATCTCTGGCATTATGTTCAATATGTCATTTAATAATATTGTCTTTCAGGTTCTCTTACTGATTCAAAAGACTAATAATGACTGGTGGCAAGTACGAAAAGGTGATGGTGCTGAAGGATTTGTCCCTGCTAATTATGTCAAGGATGTTCAGCCCAAAGTGTCACAAAAGGTCGTTCACAGACCTGTCAAGGTCAAAGAGAAGGTCAAGGTAAAGAAGACAGTGATGCAGAAGGAGGTCGTCAAAAAGAAGGCAGATAAACCAAGTAAACTCAGGAGAGCTCCTTCAGGTAAACAAAACATTAAAGCTAAATTCAGCAGATATGACCCTTAAAAAGCAAAAGATTTAATTTTTAAGGTTGCATGTTGGAAACCTTTTTAGTACAAGGGACATCTTTTGGAAATCATATTTCTCTTGGGGTATACCTTTTTTCATGATTTTCATAAACAAATCAAATTATTAAAAGTTATTACAAGTGTAAAAGAAAATGACAATTTTGACGAAAGGAATTCATAAACCTCAAATGCATTGATGAGAAACTAGTGTTTTCCCTATCTACAAATTGATACTTATGAATAAAAGAACATTTATATTACATTCAATTAAATCATTTAACATTTTGATTACGCATTAAGATTAAAAATGGAATATTCTTTTGCAGTTCGATCTAAAGCTAATCTCCATTTCGATAAAGACAATGTTGATAAGAGACAGAAACAACTGAATCTGAACTACAACAAACTAGTCAAATTAGCACAGGTATGTAGAGTTAATCTTTCGTTTTTAATATTATGGAGCTTCAACCTGCTATATAAGGTTTAGGAAACATGATCCGCTTTATTTGTAAAAGTTTATGTATGTTAAAAGATGATAAGTACTTTTAAAGGGATTTGTTGTTGTAACCACTTCCAAAGTCTGCCAAAATGTTGTAAGCTCACTTAAGGGTTGTTTGAAATTCTAAATACAAAATTCTGTGTAGTTGTTGTTATACCCCCCCCCCCCCCCCCCCCCTCTCGATGGCTATATTCCAATCACCTTCTCTATCTGCTTGTTGAAGTAGATGCCAAGAGATTGTCTATATTTATCTTTATATATTTACAGGCAAGGAGATTAGCCTTGGAAGATGCCAAGAGACTGTTTAAATTCTACAGAGAATGTGATGAGTTTGAAACATGGATGATGGAAAAGGTAAAACACAAATATAAGGGACAAAAATTTGTTACGTTAAACAGAAATATAAAGGTACTAATTAGGCATTTGAATGTCACAAGTCCATAAAGTCCAAGAAAAAACCAGTTGACACACACACAAAAAAAAACATGAAGTAAAATACAACCAAAAACCAGCCACTTGTTTATCAACTTGTGTCATTATAAGAGTAAACACTGGTTCTCAATAATTGGCATTATAAAAAGTATAATTTTCATTTGCTATGTAGATAGTTTTTTTACCCATTTAAGGTTTTAGATGGGATAGAGTGCTATGACTGATATTTTGCACCATGTCTGACTGCATTCTCCTATAATGATTTTTTGCATAAAAATTCTTTTTTTTAGGAACAAATACTAACAAGCAAAGAAAGTTTGTCTGACAATATGGATGCTATCAGGAAAAAGTTTGAGGTATGTTATGTTTTATTTATTTTTGTAAATAAATAATTTTAAATCCATGAAGTAACACTGAAAATACCTTATTTTGCATAATTGCTTGTTTAGGACAAAAATATGGTCCTTCTCTATTAAGATTGCACATATATTTTTAGTACAATTGTTTTATTTTTTTCTCAATTTTCATAGCAAGAAAATGTAGATGTGGAAATCAGTGTGTTAAATCTATTTCAGAATTTGGTGACAAGTTTAGCAGCAAACAAAGGTAGACTTGATGATATCAATAAACTGGCAGAAGAAATCGTCCAGTCTGGCAGTGGACAGAAAGACAAGGTCAAAAAGAGACAAAAAGAAATCAATGACAGGTACTAAA
This sequence comes from Arcuatula senhousia, assembly GCA_963971305.1. NCBI lineage: Eukaryota > Metazoa > Mollusca > Bivalvia > Mytilida > Mytilidae > Arcuatula > Arcuatula senhousia. The sequence goes on from OZ020304.1 coordinate 58,657,281, forward strand.
AATATACAATCAGCATGGACTATAATTGTAAAAGGAGACTTTGCCAGAAAGTTGTGAACATTTAGTTTTTTTTTAACAATTGTTTCAACCAGGATGATATTTCAGTAAATATTGTACACTTATGAATCATATCAATTGCAGCAAATCTTTTCTAAACATACCATCAGTTTCTTGGGAAACATACTTGCTTGTTTACTTCAGAATATTGACCATAAGTTTGAAGTGTGTTTTGTCAATGATGTTGTTAATCCAAGTTGAGCGTTAAATAATTTAAATAATTTATTAATATAATTAACCTTTAAGTAAATGATTTAAATTTTTTTTACAGATGGGCCAGGCTTAACAAATTGAAGACAGATAAAGAGAGAACACTTCAAGGAGCTTCAAGGTAAAACTTTAATAGGCTTAAGTGCTTCGTATTGTACTCAGTCATGTTTGTCATAACATTGAATGAACAAAAACTACTTTTCAATGCATAACATAGTTTGATATTTGGGTCCCTGAGAGTGTATGTCAATCATTTTTGTTCAAATTTCATTCTAAAAATAAATAAGAATATGTTCATTGATATGTCTAATATTATAAATCATCATTGGTCTTTTTACAGTATTGAGATGTTCCAGTCCACATGTGATGAGTTAGCTGACTGGATCAAGGAGAAAGATAATGCCCTTGTAGATGACCTTGGGAAAGGACTTGAGGCAAACCTGGCACTACAGAGAAAACATGCTGTATGTAGACAAAGAAAAAATATTATTCAGTAAAAACAATTGATGTTGATTGATATTCTAGGAAATTTACTTAAGAAAATCATGCAACTGTTCTAATCAGAGTTACACAACTTTATCAACGATAGCACTTACAAAAAAATGTCAACTGCATGTCATGTTGCAATAAATATATTCTTTTGATAATTTATTGATGAAAGAGTTAAAATGGTTGTAATGTAAAGCTTTGTCAATCAATTTGCAACATGAAAAACATTTTGACAGTCATTAAATGTTTTGTCTTTATTTCAATATTTTCTTTCTAATTAAGCTTAGATTTTTTTCTTTTGATTTTGTAGAACCTTGAAAGAGAACTGAACCCTGTTGAGGAAAAGATGAAGAGGATGAACTACCTCGCAGACTCGTAAGTTTGTAATCGTGAATTTTGGAAACATTGTGTATGTCTTAAGTTCAAAAGCATTTTGAGAAACCTAGTGTATAAATGTTCTTGAATTGTATTGTTATGTGTAAAAAGGAAGTCATGATATATTAACATTGCTTTTTCAGAGTAAGATCAGGCTATCCGGATGAAAAAGGTTATGTTGACAAAAGACAGAAGGAACTGCAGGACATCTGGGATGCCTTAAAGGTGCGAAATCCATAGTTTACCTTATAAATTATTCTGATTATTTTACAAACATAAAAAAGTTTTGGATTAATTTATATATTTAAAAAAAATCCTATTCTTTTTTCAAAGCACAAAATTTGAATGAAAAAGTGACTCATTATTTATTAAAAATTCATAAGACACATATCATTTATGAGACCACATTCATATTAATTATTTTAAAATAGATATTTAGTTCAGTCATTCATTGAATGCGTCCATAGATTTAAAAATGCCAATTAATATCCTTTCAGAAAAAAGTGGATGACAGAAAGAACAAGTTATCAGATGTAGGATCACTTCATCAGTTTAATGACGATGCTAAGGATCTGGTAAGGTTATAGTTTCAGAACTTTAAAATGATATATATATGGATGTAAGAATAAGTCATGATAACATGATTTACTAACGGTGGAACCAATATGTACTTTCATTGATCAATTGAGTAAATAATTTCAGTTGTTGAGTAAACACATTTTAGATTGAATTTAACGCCCATAAAAGTGAATGCCCCCAAAAGATAATTATTTAAGTGTTAATTAGGCTGTTCCAGAACAATTGTAGAGGAGGCTGGCCTAAACTTGCAGTGAACACCCTTTGACTTTAGGATGAAATACAGCAATAGTGAATACCTTACCTGACACAGATTTTATAATTGATTCTTATATAATAGATTTAAATTATGTTTATTAAAATTTCAGTTGTTGTGGTCAGGCCAGATGAAGGCTAAGTTATCCAAGTCTGACATGCCAAGAGATGTCCAGGCAGCTGAGGTTATGTTAAAGGAACACACTGAACTCAAGGATGATATAGATGCACACAAACCAAAGTAAGTAAAAAAAAATCTAAAATAACAAGAATCACAGGTAATAAGATCAAGATAAAGATATTTTATTTCCCAATCATAGAGCTCTTGACAAGCATGTAATCACATAAAGCCTTTCTCTCCCACTTGCATACACTCACACATACAACTATTGTTCTGAATAAGGATGATTGATTTTACAGTACAACATTTAAATAAAATAAAAAAATGGACAATTTTCAATGAGTTAAATGTCAGAAAAGGCTATATTAAACACTATATAGGTATAAAAGTGAATATTGAAAAAAAATGAATTTACGGTAAGTAAGGATGTTCGCTACTTTTATTGAAAATAAATAGGTTTCAAATTTGATGCCTTAAATGAAAAGATAATTGGAAAAGGTCTATAATAAGGAAAAAAATATTTTAGGTTCGCGACCTCGTTTTCAAGATAATTGATGTTAAAGTTTTTGTGGGAAAAGGGTTTCTCTGACTTTTTCATAGGTTTAGTATTAGCACTATTAAGCTGTTAAAACCTATGACAGAATAAATAGGATTTCATAAAACTTTGTTTATAACCTCTTTATAAAAGACATTGATAACAAGAAAAAGGGGATTCGTGGGCAAAAAATTTAACCCTATTTTGATGGTAAAAACAAGAGGATTCCGAAAAAATGACAGAAATCCCAAAACAAGACTAACGAGCATCCTTAAGTCAGGGTAGGAAACTCGTTGAAAATGTCTACCTGACCACAGGGCTGGCTGCATCAAAAAGTTACCTGTCCTTACCAAAATTGGCCAGCCCTGAAAATTATTGTATTTTTTTTTAAGTTTCTATATATGTTTTTATGACTAAATTGAAATGTTGAATGCAGAACATTTTAATGATGATTTAGAGTTGAAGGATGTCAGACTTTGAATTATTGAGCAGCTATAATACAGTGCAACCAATGACCATTATTTTTTTTGCAAAACTCTAATTTTAATTAGGTGCTTCTATAGAAGTGTTATTTTTATGTCTTTTTTGTACCTCTGTTGTCTTTACTTTAAATAAATAAATAATATTGTTTCATTTATTATTTTTAAAGATTTTATGACATTTAATAAGAAGAAATCTCAGTCACTGTCACTGTCATTTTCATCAGCCCCTGAGTAAAAGCCCTCCTCCTCCATATCAGAAAAACAGGAGTCATTGTCTGAGTCACAGTTTGCACAAGCAGCAGTTTCCACATGATCTATAACATTAGTATTAAGTTCCTCTTGTAAGTCTTGTGTTTCATTTACTATGTCCTCCAACTGTTGAATAACAGTTTTTTTTGCCTTCTTTTGCATAAAGTTTGGCCTCCTTCTTGCCCCCTTATTCCACTGATGGATTGCCTGTTCAGGATTGAATTGTGTAATTGAATCTGAATGTAACTGAATTGTCATAAGTAAAGTCATTGATGTGGCCTTAAGTTTATTGCGCCACTGGTTTTTGATTATTTTCATTTGGGAAAATCCCCTCTCACACTCCGATGTCCCTGCAGGTAGACTTAACACCATATCAATTACAATGAGTATGTTGGCACACTTGTCCTGATACAATTCATTTATAGTATTCCACTTCATTTCATGGACTTTATGACTGAAAATAGATAGAAGTAAGAACATATACCATATGTAGTATACATTTGTAAAACAGCGTAATTGTCATACAACAACACATGTTTTTAGTTTTATTAAATTTTAAAAACTGGTTTAACTTTAAAGAACCTTTTTATTTGTCATATCATAACATATCTTTTTAAGATTAAATGCAGTTTTACATACTTCTTGTATAAAAGGTTCTTCAATATTGTCCACTCTGGTTCTATGTTGCCTACATCTACACCATCAGTCTGATCCAACAACTGTCTATAGTGGTCAACCAGAACACTAACCATTTCATCACCAAACTCTGCAATTAATATAAACTTCAATTTAGAAACAAATGAAAAAGAAAACCTTGCATCATCATGCCATTGATCTGTAAAACTATTTGGAAAATGTTGTAACCACATATTACTTTGAGACAGCAGCAGTAGGATGAAGTTAATTTGTTATACCCCCCACTTCAAAAGTGGGGGGTATATAGTGATAGGGGTGTCCGTCCTTCCGTCCGTCCTTCCGTCCGTCCATCCGTCCGTCCTTCCGTTACACTTCAGGGTACCCATCTCTTATCCGCAACTCCTCCTAAACCCCTTGATGGATTTTCATGAAACTTACACACAATCTTTGTGACATAATGTAGATGTGCACCTACTATTTTAAAATTTGATCAGAATGATTTTTGGGGTTTCCCATAGCAAAACATGGACTTAGCCATTTGACTACATGGGGGTACCCATCTCTTATCCACAACTCCTCCTAAACCCCTTGATGGATTTTCATGAAACTTACACACAATCTTTGTGACATAATGTAGATGTGCACCTACTATTTTAAAATTTGATCAGAATGATTTTTGGGGTTTCCCATAGCAAAACATGGACTTAGCCATTCGACTACATGGGGGTACCCATCTCTTATCCGCAACTCCTCCTAAACCCCTTGATGGATTTTCATTAAACTTACACACAATCTTTATGACATAATGTAGATGTGCACCTACTATTTTAAAATTTGATCAGAATGATTTTTGGAGTTTCCCATACCAAAACATGGACTTAGCCGTTCCCCTACATGGGGGTACACATCTCTTATCCGCAACTCCTCCTAAACCCCTTGATGGATTTTCATGAAACTTACACACAATTGTTATGACATAAGGTAGATGCGCACTTACTATTTTAAATTTGATCAGAATGATTTTTGGAGTTTCCCATAGCAAAACATGGACTTAGCCATTCCCCTACATGGGGGTACCCATCTCTTATCCGCAACTCCTCCTAAACCCCTTGATGGATTTTCATGAAACTTACACACAATTGTTGTGACATAATGTAGATGCGCACTTACTATTTTAAAATTTTATCTGATTAATTTTTTTGGGGGGGTGGGGGGTATTTATTTGTGAGCTGCGGCTCACAGTTTTTCTAGTTTAGTTTAATTTCATGTTGACACAAAATTAATTTATTCTAAAATATTAAGAAATTCAGAAATCTATCTGCAATTGCAAATGAGAAACATTAAAATTTAGTTGAAAAAAAATAAAGATCAAATTTGTAAGTAACTGTAAATAAATTCATAAGAAAATAAACATGTATTTTTTTCTCTGATTTGTTCAAATATACCAGGGTCATTATCGATAGTTGCAGGCCATGAGGCTAAATCAGCAATCTTAGTGGCTTGTTTAACACCCTCTGTTACATCTTTAAACCTGTTTTGAAGACTATCAACCAAAGATTTCAAGACTTTTGCTATTTGGCCATCACAATCATCATTTCCTATAAGGATTTCACCTTCAAATTTACCATCCTTACTAATTACTTCTCTAACTTTCCTTAATTCTGGACCTGGCCTATAAAACACGAGTACATGAACAACAACAAAAACAAATTATCAAATACTAGTACTACATGTATCTATAATCTAGACAAAGCAAACATGTTACATTTAGAATGAAATTAAAACAATTACATAATACATATAGCTACATGTACATGTGATGTATGACAGTATGTTAAAAAGTGAATTAAAAGCATGCAACAGTGCAGGCCAGTTGGTTAATATTTTGTTTGTCCTTTTCATTTAAGCTGCAAATAATTTTTCTTTAAAGAGTAAATGATTTAGTTTTGGTCCATTAGAATTTAGGGATTTTATCAATTTTTGAAGTAAAACATGATCAATATTTTAATTGAAAAATTTTGTGCTTACCGAATACTTGTACTTTCGAAAAGTTTTCTTGAAAAAGACAAACAAAGGAAAGCTTCAGACGTGGTGATATTGTGCAAGCATACATTTATGTTTGAAGTTAAAATTAAATAATTATAAATGTACCTGGCTTCAAGTTTTTGAATATTAGCAATAGTACACTCTAGATCCTGGTGAATTTCATAAAGACAAGTGGTTCGTTGCTGTAGACACATGGAAAGCTTGGTCAGTACATTGACAACATCAGTAATAAAGTGTCCAAACACAATTACGCTCTTACTTCTGAGAAGCTTAATGAGAAACTTTGCCTTGGATTGTGTAGCACTTTGAGTGTTGTGTAAGGATACCTGAAAAAAATATAGACATAAGACAAATTGCACTTACATTGTAGTAGTCCAAGATTTTAATTGACAAATTTCAAACATGCTGCTTGCTGGTTACTGCATGTTGCATATTTTTTTAATAATTAAAAAACATTTTATTTGTAGTAATTGTAGTTGTACATGTCAAAATGAACATTTTAAAATCTGGAACTAACTATTGAGTTACCTGTTCAAGGTGAGTAACAAAAGCACGATATCCCTTCCAGAGACTATTTAAAGCAGTCTGGACATGCCCTAGCCATCGTGTACCACCAATCCTTGTTGGCATTGACTGTTTGATATTGAGTGCAGTGAAGGTATTCTTCAGGTTGGCTGTCTGTTTAGCACTTTTGTGATAGAATTTAAAAAGATCATCTAACAGACTGTAGACTTTAGCAAAAACTGGGGCTACCTGGAAACAGGAAACATTTTAATAAAGCTTTGGACGACTGTGTATTTGATGTGATTTAATTTTAAACAGCTACTTTCAAGCAGCCAAGAGTCATGCCCATGGCTTGGGCAAATCATAGGCTGACATAGCTGTCTTTATAAATTTACAAAATGTTATAAATTAAAATGGTACCTCGAAACCTATCATTCAAACAATTTAGAATTACAATGGCCCTGACTGGGTAATGGCTTTAAAGTTTAAACATGTTAAATAAAGAAGTTGGTTCACATTAAAAAAACTTTAGCACGTGTGCATGTACATGACTGACACATGTATGCCTTTGTTAATTATGAAATTTATTTTTTTGCCTTTTTGTTTTGGTTGCATAATAAATTTTTTACAAGTGAAGTCAATTGGAGATTTAGAAAACATTTAATACCTTGAATGCAGTTTTATATGCTAGTTCAATTCTATGTGACATACACTGAACCATAACTACTGAAGAGCAGGCATTTTCTCGAAAATGTGCAATAACACCATTAAGCTGTCCCGTGTTAACTGATGCACCATCCCCAGCAAAACCAATCGTTCTCTTGAGAATATCATTCACAGTCATGTTCTTAAACTTGAGAGCTTCTAGAATTGATGCATATATTCCTTTTGAGTCTGCAGTCTCGCATTGAATGAGGCCAAGGAAGTAACAGTATGCGATGCCTTTATGAGCAAAATGAATATAAACAATTTCATTCTCTATGACTGATACATCAGTAGATCCATCTGACATTATTGTATAAAACCTGGCTTGTTCAATTTTTTCCTCAATTTTGTTCCTTTCAATTTCTGAAATGGCAACCATAAATTCCTTGCAACTTTTCGTGTTTCTGTAAGTTTCTCCTAAGTCAATGCCCTTTTGAATATCAAGATCACATTGCCATGTGTAATCGGACATAGGCCTGGATTTTTTGGCTATGGCATGTACATTTCTAAAAAGTTTCTCTAGTCTGAGAAAGGATGCCTTGTTAAGTGTTTGTAAAGCTTTTTCTGCCACACTTTCTCCGGTAGGTTGACCTCTATTTTTAAGAAATTCAACAGCGTAGTTGTGACCCTCTGACTTGGTATGGGTTGTAAGGGCATCGTGCCTTAAATTTTCGCAACCAACTACAAATGGGCCTTTAGCATATCGCTTAAACCTTTCTGGTACCTTTCTGACTGCCAAGGGCCCAAATGCTGAATGACAAGGTTGACAATATATTTTACCGTGCGAGTCATCGCATATCAGCCACTCAAACTCAGTTTTCCAACTAGGAACAATTGTCCGTTTCCTCTTTGATTGATTGTATATTTTATTTTTTTCCTTCGAATCAAGGGCAGGACGTTTTGGGGCCGATGCAAGGCCCAAATACTGCCATAACAATATTTACCTAAATTGTAAACACGACCATTTTAGACTATTTAATTTTATTAGTAAACGTGTTCGCGATTGGATGATTTGATGTCAATTAGCCAATGGGAATTGATTTTACAATCGATACGACTTACCATATTCACTACGAAAATAGAACAAAAACACGTGTTTTTTTACTGTAAATGTAACCGATTTAGTTCCTACGTACTGTTAGGAATGAGGTAATACCCGGAACTCGTTTTAAAAATAGAAAAGGGTAATCCCACTCTCCTATAAAAAGAGACCGACCATCGGGCCGTTGAAATATATTTTCTGACCGCCCGGGCGTAAAATAGGCCGTCTCGGGCGGTCGGGCGGGCTATTATTTCCAACTCTGCTTAAGTTGAAAAACAGGATCATTGAACTACAATTTTACATCCCAGCTCCTTTGTTCTAACAGGGGTGATCTGAGCTGGATCATCCCTCGGAATACCCTGTTATACTTTTTCAACTCTTTTGTTCCTTTTCTTTTGTTTTTCAAAGCATGTTTTTTGAGAAATGTTCAAGGCAGTACATAATTTGTTGTCAATCTGTTCTAGGTTTGCTAGTGTTCAGCAACTAGGTAGAGAAGTGTTAGAGACAGATCCTAAGAACTCTGATGTGAAAGACAAGCTGAAGAGGTTGGGAGATGATGAGGCCATTATTGATGAAATGTGGCACAAACGAATGGAACAGCTGGAGAATTGTCATGATCTACAGGTAAAAAAAGTTTTCAAGTTCCTTTAATCCATATTTGCATTTATAGCCAATAAAATGATAAATTACCCCAAGCTGAACAGGGACTCATCAAGGTACTTTTCCAAAGTTCCCGTACTTAATCCTCCTATTGAATGTGTTACAATGGAAGTTAATCTCTCTGATCAGTTTAAACTCACATCTATAGAGAGGAGATTATCTTGTTGTATGAAGGAAAAATTTTCCTAGTATAAAAGACTTACCTGTTGAAAATTTCACATTGAAAAAATAGCTCAAAAAGGATATTTATATAAAAAAAATGAGAAAGATAAATGTCAAAGAGTTGGTTAAAGCATTAAATTCATAAAAAAATATTATTTTGCTGCCATGTTCGTAGATATAAGCAATTTTCTCTCAGAGATAGGAGTTTTTTTCCTTTAGGTAAAAATCATCTACCTATGAGTAGTTTTCATTTTCAATGAATGTGTGAGTTTAACTGATCAAAAAGATTAACTTCTATTATTACAAGATTCTATAGATAAATTAAGCACCAGTACTCCAAAGTACCTTGATGAACTCCGGTTCAGCTTGGGGGAATGGAACATTTGATTGGCTATAATACCTTAAATGACTGATATTATAACAACATAAAACAAATCAAGAAAGATTTACCTTGATAATTTCTAATGCACCTTACATTTTCCATTGGTTTGTGACGTACACTGATGAAGTCTTAATAGATCATATCACAATATTTTGGGTTATTTTAGTTTGATTAAAAAATATAATCGGATGTTCTGACAAATACAATGCCGATGTTGGTTTTATTAATATTTTATCTTATTTTATTGTAGGTGTTCAACAGAGATGCTGATAATATAGACTCTGTAACAGGCAGTCATGAGAAATTCTTAGAGTTTGCTGATTTAGGAGTAAGTACACTATATTAGTCATTTTAGAAATGATAAGTTTAGGATTTCTTGGTATTTTTTGTAACTCTTAAAAAGAAACAACATTAATTTGAATAAATATATGAAAAATGTATTAAGATTAAAAACGAAAGAATATGGAATATGTGTCAGAAAGACACGATCCACATATGGAAATGATTTTGATAAATGTACAAACGCAAAATTTCACTGCGTGTGAAGCGCTTTTCTGGATTAACCTTCGAGTTTTCAATTAAAAGTGAGTATATGACTGATGTGCATATTTTGCCATTTTTGCAGAAAACAGTTGATGATGTTGAATCCCTGTTGAAGAGACATGAAGCATTTGAGAGTACCCTACAAGCTCAGGATGATAAAGTGAATGCTCTTGATGAGTTAGCAGATAAACTGTTGGCAGATGGACATCCAGATAAAGACCAGTAAGTAGCAATGTTTTTTTAAAAAATATGATAAAGCTTTTGGGCTTTTTTTTGGTGAAACTCCATTCCTTATACGTTATTACCAGGTATGCCATCACTTTAACATGTAAAAACTTTTATAGAATTATTACATAGCTTTAAACTTGGCAAAAGTTTTGAAATGAGCAGTTTATTTGAAATTATAAAGATAATGTGATTTTTGTTCAAGTACTTCTTTAACATTGATAAGAACTTGAGATTTAAAGAATAAAACCCATGTTTTTTTTTATTTGATTTTGAACAAAGAAGTGGTCTTCTAAAAATATACATAAAACCAAAATTAAGGCTACACTTAATGTGGATTATTTTTTAGTATTGACAAGAGAAGACAGGAAGTTCTTGACAGAAGACAAAAGGTCAAGGACAAAGCCAAGGAGAGAAGAGATGCCCTCGCAGCAGCTCAAGGTTTCCAGGAGTTCAAGAGAGATTCTGATGAGGTAATGTCAAGCGAATCCTGAATTGGAAATGTTGGGGGAAAGTGAAAATCAAAGAAAATTATTTAATGCTAATTCATTTAGCATAGATTTAAAAAGATACATTGAAATTTCAAAATTATAATGTAATAAGCTTATAAACAGTGATAAACCACATACATGTACCGGTAATGCAAAATAGGGCTCATCACCTGGACAAAAGAGGAGACCTTCTTGGAAATGCTTCAGTGTTTTCCTTTAGATTTAACCTTAACAAAGAAAAAAAGCTCCTGTATAGAAATTTTGATAAATAAAGACCATACAAGTGTTCCTATGTTCTTAACATATTTTGTATTTGAAGTGCTTTAATTTTAAGGATGAATTGGCTGTAGTATTTATCTGTCATTTATTTGCCAAAATATATTAGTTCTTTTTATCTTTTGTAGTTGTCTTCATGGATGAAAGAGAAATACAACACAGCAACTGATGAAAATTACAGAGATCTGACAAACTTACCAGAGAAACTGAAGAAACACCAGGCATTTGAGGCTGAACTGAAGGCTAACAATGAACGCCTTCAAGATATCAACCAGGTTTTTGTCTTTAAGAATTTTAATGTTTTAAGGAAACAGTTTTAGGTTTCTTATCAAAATATCTGATACTTTCAAGTAAATGGTAGAACTTCTGTGTTAGATGATGATATTTATAGTCTCTCAAAATGTCTCTTTACAAATGCTGAACACCATCAGATAATTTTGTGTTAGTGGTTACTGTGTTTGGCTTGTTTTTCAAAACTGAAAATGAAACACTAAAAAAAGAATTACAAAAGATTGTTTTAATGTTATGGAGGTATTTTTTTTTTCAGAGAGGAGATAACTTGGTTGCAGATAACCACCCGGACAGTCCAGAGGTCAAATCCATCATGTCTGACCTTAACACTCAGTGGAAAGACTTGTACGATAAATCCACAGATAAGGGGAACAAACTAAGACAAGCCTCAGACCAACAAACCCTCAACAGAGCACTTGCTGATGCACAGGCAAAACTTGATGAGATGGAGAAATCTGTTGCTAACCCAGATCTGGGCTCTGATCTTAGAGGGGTCAAAGAGTTACTGAAGAAGCATCATAATTTAGAGAATGATCTTGTAGGACTGGCCGACACTATACAGACTATTACATCAAAGGGAAAAGACTTGGCGGAAATGGGACATTTTGATAAAGCAGGAATTCTTAAAGCTGTGAACGATTTCAATGAAAGGTATGATGAAATTTTAATACATGTACATTGTACATAGATGGTTTTTGATTATGTGAGCCTAATTGCACTGTTGATATAGTAGATGATTGGATTTGTTGACTTATTTTAGAAATTGTTTTCAAATTTTCAAAAAGAATGGAAGACAACTTTTTTGTGTGCAAAATTACAACACTGCAATGTTAGTTAATTGCTCTTGACAAGTTACTGTCAAAAAGATATTTGGTGCAAAAATAATTAATTTTACATTAAAATGAATTATAAACAGCATGTAATCCAAGAAACATTTGAAGAAATGTTGCTAATCTTATACTACATGTTTGTATCTATCATCTTTATAGATTTGAAGCATTGAAACCAGCTGTAGATACTAGAAAAAGCAAGCTACAGGATTCTCTACACTACCACCAGTTTAAGTTTGATGCTGATGTAGAATTACAGTGGATTAAGGAACATTTACCAGCTGCATCATCTACAGACTATGGCAAAAGTCTTACTGATTCTCAAAACCTTCACAAAAAACATCAAGTGAGTGCAAACTAATATTTCCCTAGTTCTGCAAAAAATTTACATTTTGACATTATAAAAGTGTTAATTTGTATACTGTGGATTAATTTATTTTCGTTGGTACCAATTTTCGTGGTTTAGGGAAAAGGATAAGTTTGTGGATTCTTGAATTTGTGGTTCTGAAGTTGGCTGCATACAAAGCAATGTTAATTTTCCTTTTCGTTGGGTATCAAATTTCATGGGTCAAATCCACCCACAAAAACCATGAAAATTGATACCCCACGAATAATAATGAAACCACAGTAGTTGATTTAAAAAACAGGACACAAAACTTTCATCAGAATGTAATTTTTCATACAGTCTTTTAAAAAAACACTTGTATTGGGTTTGTCATGCATTATTGTTTTAAATTGAATGATACTATTTACACATTTTTTATACGACCGCAAAAAATTTGCGGACGTATAATGGTATGATGCTGTCGTCGTCGTCGTCGTCGTCGTCGTCGTCGTTGTCGTTGTCGTCGTCGTCTGTTAACTTTAGTGTATACACGATAACTTTAGTTCTAGTTATCCAAATGCAATGAAATTTGACAATGATATTTCTTACCATTAAAGGATGGATGGGATTGATTTTGGGAGTCCCCCCTTTTTTCGTTTAGAAATTAAGGGCCAAAAGGGGCCAAAATTGCAACTTTTTTGTTTGTTCTTACAATAACTTTTTCAAAATCTTCTCCTCTGAAACTACTGAACAGAATTCAATGAAACTTGGTATGATTGATCATTAGGGTGTCCTGCACTATAGTTATGTTTCGATTTCTGATTCGTCAAAAAAACATGGCTGCCATGGCTAAAAATAGACTTAGGGGGTCAGACTACTGTTTTTGGCTTGTAATTCAAAAAGTATAAGAGATAGATGAAATCTGATGCCACCCTACTGCTTCAGGATCAAAAGTTCTACAAAAGTCTCCATTTGGTCGAAGTTGTCAGAAGACCCCTTATAGGGGTTACGGCCCCTTAAAGGTGAAAAATAGCATTTTTTCATGTTTTTGCCCTATGGTATGAAAATTATTGCAGATAGCAAAAAGCTGTTGCTTGCTTAATTGTTCAGCTCATTTAGCTCTACAAAAAACTCCATAGGGTCGAAGTTGTCAGATGAACCCTTATAGGGGCTACAGCCCCTGAAATAATGTTTTTTCATGTTTTTGGCCTATGAAATGAAAACTATAGCAGGTAGAGAGAAGCTGTTGCTTGCTTAAATGTTCAGCTCATTTACACAATTAAGAATTAATTTTTGCGACCCCCCCCTTTTTCCCCTATTAAGTAATTAGGGGCCAAATGGAGCCAAAATCGAAACTTTTTTATTTGTGGTCCGATTTTGAAAATTTTTTTTGCAAGTTTCTTCTTGTCAGGTAGCAAATCCAAATTTGAGAATTAATTTTTGTGACCATCCCCTTTTTCACTTGTTTTGTAATTAGGGGCCAAAAGGGGCCGTAATCAAAACTTTTTTAATTTCTGGTTTGTTTTTGAAATTTTTTTTGCAAGTTTCTTTTTGTCAAGTAGTGAATCCAAATTTGGAAATTGTTTTTGCAACCCCACCCCTTTTTTACCTGTTCTTGTCAAGTAGCAGATATATTTTTGTGTCCCCTTTTTTTACTGTTATGTTATTAGGGACCAAAAGGGGCCAAAATCCTAACTTTTTTATTTCTGGTCCGATTAAAAAAAAATTTTTTACAAGTTCATCCTTGCCAAGTTGCGATTCTAAATTTAAGAATTAATTTTCGTGAACCCCACTTTTTATTTGCTCATTACCTAAGGGGCCGTAATCATAATTTAAAAAAAATTCTGGTTCGATTTTTAATTCTTTTTCCCAAACATTATTCTTTTCAAGAGTAGAATACAAAATTGAAAATTTATATTTTTACCCCCTGGGTTGAAAGTCCACCAGAGAAGCATGTGTCAAAAACCTTTGTCAGTCCACCATGGGCTGCATGTGTCCAGAGCAATAGACTATCCATATTCGGCCTAAAATGTACAGGGTTCAACATGTTGCGGTCGTATCATGCTGCGCTCGGCGAAGCTTTTTATTTCTACATTTAAAAATGTTATTATATGTTTAAATAAAATGCTAAAAAGGTGTTTATGAGAATAAGCTGTTGTAAGCTTTTAACATTTCATTACACTACCTCATGCCTTATTGTTTACTTTCAGAAACTAGAACACGAAATCAGTGGTCATTCACCCGTGTGTGAGAAGGTCCTTCAGACAGGAAATCAGCTGATTGATCAGAAACATTTCAATTCCAAGGCCATCAAAGACAAGTGTCAGGAACTATCATTATCATGGGAGGACTTGGTCAACAAGTCTAAAATCAGGAAGAAGAACTTAGATATGTCAGTCCAGGTTCAAAGGGTAAGCAACTCTATCTTTAGTTGTTAACTCAAGGCTTTAAGGCTGCTGACTTTTTCTATTGTGGATTTTTAAATTACAGCTTATATGTAAAGGTTTTGTCCCATACACTTATACTATTCCCATGGAGTAAAATGAGCTACTCTTCCACATAACTACATTTTTAAGTTAGATTAATAGTAAGAAGTACAACTTCAAGATTATTTAATACAAATTGTAAGATGAAAAAATATAAGTTAGATTAATTTAAAGTTTTAATGATCCCATTTCACATGTCTATGAAAAGAAATATAAGATCCATCTTGAAATCAGAACCCTTGGTCTTAAAATCTTAGAATCCTATTTGATTTCTTTTGTTTTACAGTACTTATCAGAGGTTGCTGATGTAGAGAACTGGATCAATGACAAGATGACCTTGGCCTCTAGTACAGATTATGGCAAAGATGAGGCATCTGCTGATAAACTTCTCACAAAGAATAAGGTAAAATGTTTCTCAATGAATATGGTAATATATTTCTTGAAAAGAATAAGATAAAAAGGTTCATCAGAGAATAAGGTATAAAAAAAATTACCTTGTAAAAGTCTCTCTCAAAGAATAAGGTATAGAGATTGTCACAAATAATATGATACATGTGTAGGAAAAGAACTGATTTTAGATTGATACTTTGGAAAAGTTTGTGCAGCAAATCAACTCGGCTCATTACAAAGGAGGTAAAGTAAGAAAAAAACTTGTGAACGTTAATCAACATGAGACAGCAGCCTAAGAAACTGTGTTTTAAAAGTATATCTATAATTTGTACTGGTCAAGAAGAATTCTTTGATGACTAGAAAATAAACAAATAAGGTCTTAATAAATACAAGTGCAAAAACCCCAAAGGTTTGAATAATTCATTGAATGTTTTGGGTTGAATTTACCTGCAGTTTATTTATTTGATACATATTTTACTTATTAGGTAATTACAAACTACTCTCACTTTCAGGTGCTTGAATCAGACATAGCTACTTATCAGGGCATTGTAAATGGTTTGGCCAGAGAAGCTCAAAGATTATTTAAAACTGGATGTCAGGATCCATCTACACTCAAAAAAGCTCAGGTAATCATTTAAGATTTGTCCATCAACATGTTTTTATGTCGCCTGCAAGGTGTTGCAGAGCAACCTACATGAGTCATTTGACACTATCTGTCACCTTGCGTTGTCCTGCGTCATCCCAGTTTACCGGGCAACTGCCTCTTGATATTTGGTATGTATAGCTTCCTCCTATAATACTATATTTAATGCCCGTAACTCATCAACCTTCTGTTAACCAAATATTTTAAGACACAGGCGACATTTGCCTTCCATGAAAGACCACTATTCTAGTTTTTGAAGTTTATGTTCATGTTATTAGAAATGAAAAATAATCAATATTGAGAAAATGTTTCTAAATTTAGACATAAATATTACAGGCAAGATAAAATGATTATAAAAAGTACAAATCGGTATATGAAATATTTCATAAAGTGAAAAAGATTTTGTCCTACTTCACAAAATTAAGAAAAGTTTTTAGAAATTGTTTTAAAGATATTAAGAGAGTTCTACATGCTTCTTAAAACTTTAATAAAATCATTGATCTGTTCTATAGGACAATTTACAAGACCATTTGAACAAATTAAAGAGATTAGCTGCCGATAGAACACAGAACTTAGAACAATCTAAATGGATGTATGCATTCAAACGAGAGACTGGTGACTTTGAGGAATGGATAGATGAACAGCTACAGCTGGCTGGCTCTGAGGAATATGGACAGGATTATGAACATCTACAGGTAACACACAATGTAGTTGTTGAAATTTAGTAAAAAATTTTAAAATGATTTTACAATTAGTGCAATAAGTAACACCTTTATTCAGTTGTTATATTTACAAATATTTATACCTTATTTTTTCCAATTTTAAAAAATGTAAAAATTTAGCAACATAAAAGCATCAATTGTATCAAAAACAAAAACAAAATATTCCAGACTCAGTTTTTTTGTCTTATTTATTACTCATTATTGCTCTTCTCCTTATAACAATATTCACAATCATAACATAACATTAGATTTATGTTATGTAAATATATATGGACCTATTTTTTTATGTGTCTGAAATAAAGGTATTTATTATTACCATTTTAACTTCAGATTCTTAGGAATAGATTTGATGAGTTCCGTCGTACTGTGGATGCTGGACAAGAGAGATACAACAGGTGTGAGAGGCTGGCTAAATGGCTTCTAGAAGATAAGACTCCTTATGAAGACGATGTCAAAGAAAGACAGGAACAACTCAGGTAATTGTTTAAACATAAATGAGAGATTTCAATACAATGATAAGTCAGTGCATGAAAAATTATAGTCTTAGAATTGCTCGTGTTTTCTATTTAATATTTGAACAGAAAAACATGACTGATGATACTTTTGCACAAGCGCTTTCCAAATTTTATTATTCAGTGTACAATTGACAAGTTTTTCTTCCACATACAAAATACAAGATTAGCAAGTAAGAAGACCAAATGATTGGAATTTTGTAGTCTTTGCCTTAAATCTGCATAACTTACCTTTGTAAAGGCCAAGATCCCTAGATTTTAAGTAATTGTAGATATTGGATTCATTATGTAAATACAGTACTATACTTATGTTTTATTTTACAGGGATAAGTGGAATCAGTTATTAGAACAAATAGAGAACAGAGATATGAAGCTCTATGGAGCTGGTGAAATCCATAGGTTTAACAGAGACACAGAGGATGCACTACAGAGAATACATGTAAGATTTTAATATTGATGGCAGCAATTTAGGTATTGATACCACTAAACTCACAGCCTAATGTAGCCTTTTGATTATACAGAGTTAAACCAAAAACAAATAATTGGTGTTTCATTTTTGACTTTAAAAAATTGTTCCTTTTTCACTTGTAATCAAACTAATTGTAATAATGCCAAAAATGTGGAAGCATTTTAGTTTTCATTCTGTATGTCTACAATTTTTTTAGTGAATCCTTCAACTCAAACTATTCAATTATTCCCGTTGTTTATTTCTAGGAAAAATATGCCAGTATTCCAGATGACACAGGCAAGGATTTAGCTACCACACAAACATACATCCTAAAACATGAAGGCTTTGAAAATGAATTGGTTGCTCTGGAAGCACAGTTACAAGTATTGATAGAAGATTCTAAGAGATTACAAGAGACATACCCTGGAGAGAATGCCCAACAGATAGAACAATTGCAAGCCTCTGTCGTAGAGAACTGGGGTGTTCTACAGGACAGGGCTGCTCAGAGGAAAGATGAACTGTTAGCTGTAGCTGATATGCATAGGTTCTTGGCTGATGTAAGAATTTTATGAAACCTGATTAATTAATTCACTTATAAGAATTTTAATTTGGTGTCTAGTTTGTATGGTTAATTATTATACCCCCACTCGTGAGAGAGGGGGCTATATTGCAATCACCTTGTCCGTCCGTCCGTCTGTCTGTCTGTCCGTCCGGTTCAATTTCTCTGCTTCTACTGGATGGATTGGTTTCAAATTTGGTACACAGCTTCAGCATGATAAGTTATACCATGCCTTCTCTTTCCAGGTCAGTCCATCATCCACTTCTTGTTTTCCCAGCCGACTTAGACTTTTTTAGGGTAAAAAATTTGAAATGTGAAATTTTTCGTAACAGATTTCTCGGTTTCTACTTGATGGATTGATTTCAAATTTGGTATACAGCTTCAACATGATGAGTTATACCATGCCTCCTCTTTCCAGATCAGTCCATCATGTACTTCCTGTTTTCCGAGCCGTGTTAGATTTTCTAGAGTAAAAAATTTGAAATGTGAAATTTTTCATAACAGATTTCTCGGCTTCTACTAAATGGATTGGTTTCAAATTTGGTACACAGCTTCAGCATGATTAGTTATACAGTGCCTCCCCTTTCCAGGTCAGTCCATCATCTACTTCCTGTTTTCCGAGCACTTAGACTTTTTATGGGTCAAAAATAGACAATTTTCATAACAGATTTCTCGGCTTCTACAGAAGGGATTGATTTCAAATTTGGTATACAGCTTTAGCATGATGAGTTGTACTGTGCCTCCCCTTTCCAGGTCAGTTAGTCATCTGCTTCCTGTTTTCTGATTAGTCGAGTGGGGGTATGCTTAGCACGACTTGGTGCAACCTCTTGTTTCAAACTAGCTGTATGTCCGTTTTGTGGAACCAATGCACATAAAATCACATTACTTCTAGGCTGTTTCATTTACAAAATTTTTCACATGTTGACAAATTAAACAAAAACAAAACAAAAGTATATACTTGTATAAATTTATGTTGATGTTGCAAAATTAATGTCATATATATTTCAGGTACGTGACCTTCAAAGTTGGGCAAAGGAAATTGAAGGTGAAATGTTATCAGAGAAGACAGTCAGAGATGTATATGGTGTAGACCTGGTTAGAGCTCGTCATGAGGAGCTGAAGGCTGAGATTGATGCCAGGGAAGATACATTCTCTACGATAGCTCAGACTGGAGAGGCCATGATCCAAGATGAACATCCCTGCTCAGATGAGGTGAATAAAATAATAATTTAAGGGGGTACTTGCACCAAACACCAAAAATTTCCTGTCAATAGATTTTCTTTAAAATTTGTAAATGTCAATAAGAATTAAAAAAAAGTGTTATTTTTACATTGATGAATCCACAGTATTTGTGCTGCTGTTTTGTTTTAAATATCTTGGGTGTTGTTTCTTATTTAAAACTCTAGAATATGAATGCTCTTTGTTTTGTTATATTAGTTATTTTTGGCTTTTTTCATGAATTGTTTTTAGATGGGCAATGTGAGGTAAGTGTAAATAAGTTAATTTTAAAAATAAAAGTAATGATGCCTGTAGAAGAAAATATTTGTTTTATAACACAAGACTTATTTTATATAGATTAAAGAAAAGGTCCAACAAGTAGAAGATACCAGGAAAAGATTAAGGAAAACCTGGGAAGACAGAAAACAATACTATGAACAGTTATATCAACTTCATACCTTCCTTAGAGATGCTGAACAACTCAACAATATCAGCTCTTCACAAGAGGTAAAAATTCATTTGAAAAATCCAACTAATGAAGAAAAGCACTATTAATGAAAGGAGAACTCTGTGTGATTTGAATACGTATAATTGAGACAATATCTGAAACAATGTATCGGTGTTAGTTGAGGTGACAGCAATGACGTTACAACCGTTGCTCAGTGGCAACAACCATGAAAAGCAATGTTTATAGTTCGTGATTCTTGACAAGCACATTCATTTTGAATTTTATACCCCACCTTGATTTACATTAATTTGACATGATGCCAACTTACTAATTTGATTTAAATTTTTCTTTAATAGTAAAAGGGATTGTTTTTTCTTTGAGGTTTAATGTCATATGAACCAATATACAAGTATGAAATTGTGAGATCAATTTGAGTCACTCTGAAGACATAATACTATAACTATAAATATACATGTATAAAATACATTTTATTGTAGGCCTACTTATCTAGCGCTGAGTATGGGGATACTGTAGATCAAATTGACGGCCAGATCAGACGTCATGAAGCCTTTGAAAAAGTACTGGATGTTCAAAATGAAAAGGTAAGTTTCTTAATATTTAGAAATTCAATTCACATACTGCTGATTTACTATATAAAAAGAAAATGAAATTTAAATTTTTGAAATGTCAGACATAATTATTCAGTTTGGATTGCTTGTAAAGTATATATAGAGTACTTAGCACTTACAATTTTTTAACCAATATTCAAATAGCATGCCACCAGATTGCAAACAATTCAAATAAAATACTTGAGAGAGCATCTTTAGAATATTTCTCCCTTGATTTACAGCTTAAAGCCATCCAGAACCATAGCCAACAGATAGAAGACAGTAAACACTTTGATGCTCCACGGGTTGTCAAGGTTGTGGAAGAGGTCACATTAAAGAGGGAACATATCAAAGACCAATGTGCTGCCAGACACAGGAACCTTGATGATTCCATGTTGTATGCTCAGTTTAATAGGGATGTGGTAGAAGTAAGTCTATATATAGTATCAGGAGGTCAATAGTGAGAATAGTTTCCACTACAAATAAAACTGAGTGCCTTGTGTATCCCTTTCGCATTAAAAGGACATTAAATACCAACATAATGATATTTCTGAACACAAAAAAAATATTTGATGTATGCTACAAAGGGGGAGAAATTATAAAACAGAATGTAACTTTTCAGTTTTTGTTGATATTGGTCTTTTTAAACAGGAAATCCACTCACGTATCATCAATGTATTTTGCATAGAGATATCTTCAATGAATTATTTACTTTCTATAAAACATTTTTGTCTGGTATTTATAGACTGAGGGCTGGATAGATGACAAACTGAAGGTAGCTTATGAGGATAACTTCCAGGATGTGACAGACTTAGAATCAAAGATGAGAAAACTTCAGAAACATCAAGCTTTCGAGGCTGAATGTGTAGCCAACACTGACCAGATAGAAAGAATTAAGCAGGTCTGTTTGAGTCTTCTAATAAGATCCAAGGTTGCCAATGCTTAAATCATGGTGTGAGTTGTAGTCCTACTTTGTGAATTACAAGGTTGAGTAAATTGCACACAGTTTGATTCATTAGTCATATTTCCCAGGCACACAAGTTGCATTCACCCCCCTTTTTTTCCCCAAAAAACTTATCATCCAATGTAGGAATTTGGTTTAAAAGACTTTAAAACTCCTCTAACATTTTTTTTCCCAAACTAACTTTTAAAAGCGAATATTTTATCTATGTTTTACTTCATAGCAAGGGGATGTGCTGCTGAAGAAGAGGCACAAAGAAGACCAAGTTAAACAATCACTACAAAGACTAATGTCCAAGTGGAATGAGTTACTGAAGGCTTCTAATGATAGAGGAAAGGGACTGGTAGAGGCCAAGGATATCCTAGAATTCAATGAACAAGTCGATAAAGTGGAGATGTGGATCAGAGAAAAGGTATGAGACATTTTAATGTGTTTTGTTTGTATAGATTTAAGGATTATTATTAAGGAAATTTACTATTTGTCTTCTCTAGTTGTTAATCTTATTCATTAGTAATGACAAGCAAAAATGGTTTTAAAAACATTTGTTTGATTTTACTGAACAAAGTTATTGGTGTTAATAAAGATAGATTACATTTTATAAATCATGGTAATTAGAGCTTCATATTAGGACACAACAACTTAATTTCTTGTTCCACAGAACAACCCACATTTCTGTTCCAAAATCCAATGAACAAGAAGTTTATTGGTGTGGCCTTAGTAAGACAAAACAAACTCTAATAATTGTTTATTATCTTAGACTATAGAAACTTTGACACAAAAATTGATAGAAATTTTCTAAATGTCTAACTTATAGGAATCTTTGGTGAATGCTGGTGACCTTGGACGGGACTATGAACATTGTTGTGAGTTACAGAAGAAAGCCAATGACCAGGAATCAGCTGTAAGTACTCTTGCACTCAGTTTTTGCAGAAACGTCTCTCATTTACTCTAGAAATCATTTAGCATTTTGTTGTAAAAAAAATCCTATAGGGCTTTTTAGGTAGACAAAAATAGAAAATGCCCATTGTTTATATATAGTTATTCAAATGTGACTTGTTTGTATTCTGCCAAATTAGTAAACAGTTATATAATAATACCAACAATTTTTGAAACCAAATACATGTAGTATAGAAGTCAGTATGGAAATTCAGCTTGTATTGTCTTTTAAGATTTAATTTTTCAAAAGTTCTATGAAATATAGCCTTAAATTTAATTCATTTATCTATTTTGAAGTCCTGTCTCCTTTAGATTTAATATGGCAGAATACTGCATTAGATGCTATTTTTGTCATATTTTAAGGCTTAGAAATGCACATCATTTATTAAATTTGAATATACTTTTGTTTGTTCATCTGCCTTCCTTAGAGTGTATGCTTTGACAATATTATATGCTGTTTTATTCAGAGAAAATTTTTGTATTTCTTCATTTAATCAATCTTTAATACATTTATATTCTAGATAATTAGATAGTGTTTGATCCTATTCATCTGCATGGAGCCTAAATTTGTTGTTGTATGAATTCTTTAGACTTTTCTGTTTTAGCTTTTTATGCTTGTGTTTTAGAACTTTGTTTAAATGTGTGATTTTGATTTCAGGATTCACTGAGTGTAAGATGTGTTCTAGTAGTCAACTATGTTTTCTGTATATTTTTGTTCACCCCCCAAAAACCTTTTCCAGGCTTTTAGTAGTAGCTTTATTAAATCAAATTTTGGGTTTGATGCGGTTTACTTTCAAATTTCATTTTTTTGATACTTTACTTTATTTTTTGTTTTACTTTGACATTTTAGGTTCGTATCTTTTCTTTTCTTTTCAAAGTGGTGGAGTAAATTTATGAAAGACTCTCTAAGGTTTAAATCCAAACATTTATGTATCACAGCTCCCTCTTGCTATTGCCTCCTCTTTTGAAAACCACACAATCTACTCCTTCACTCTTTCAAAACAAATTCTTTCTTCTTGCTTTGCAAAAAACTTTTAAAAATGATTATTACAGGTAAAAAAAAACTTGAAATCTATTTCCATGATCTTTTTCCCATTGTCCTTTGTAAGCTGCTTACTATGAATGTTGAGCTTGCATGCCGCATGGAAATGCATATCATTTGCTGCATATTAAATATAAGAAATGCCCACATGTCTGTTGAAATGCTCCACATATGTGTATATGAAATGACTAAATCTGCAGTGCATGTTATTCTTATATCGGCATTTGAATTTCAGGGAGTTAGTATTTGTTGTACATAGGTGAATTGTTTTGCAACTGACTTGAAAGCAATGTTGTTGTTTTTTACATCTTGCTCTATATAGAAAAGTTTCAAAGTACTTTACAAATTTTTTTTTTTGAATAGAAAACATTTAATCTTGGTTGAATATATGTATACGACAATAAAGAAATATTAGAAAAAAAGCAAATTCACTAAACTGATGGTCAATTATGTGGTAGTCTTGAAAGTAAACACATTCTTTCTTTTTTATTATACCCCGCCACACGAAGTGGCAGGGTATTATGTTATACCCTCAGTTTTTTTCGGTGTCTGTCCGTCCGTCCGTCCGTCCGTCCGTCTGTCCGTCCCCCGAAGGTTTCCGACCAATAACTTGAAAACACGTTAAAGGATTTGAATGATATTTTGCACAGCTGTTTAATACAATAAAATACAGGTCAAGTTCGATTTCCAGCATGATCCAAAAAATAGTTTTCGAGATAGGCCACTTTGAAAAATCAAATTTCATGAAATTTTGAGTTTCCGACCAATAACTTGAAAACGCGTTAAAGGATTTGAATGATAGTTTGCACAGCTGTTTAGTACAATAAAATACAGGTCAAGTTCGATTTCCAGCATGATCCAAAAAATAGTTTTCGAGATAGGCTACTTTGAAAAATCAAATTTCATGAAATTTTGAATTTCCGACCAATAACTTGAAAACAGGTCAAAGGATTTGAATGATATTTTGCACAGCTGTTTAATACAATAAAATACAGGTCAAGTTTGATTTCCAGCATGATCCAAAAAATAGTTTTCGAGATAGGCCACTTTGAAAAATCAAATTTCATGAAATTTTGAGTTTCCGACCAATAACTTGAAAAGGCTTCATGGGATTCAAATGATATTTTGTACAGCTATTGAGTACAATAAAATACAGGTCAAGTTTAATTTTCAGCATGATCTGAAAAACAGTTTTCAAGATAGGCCACTTGGAAATAAAATTTTATGAACTTTTGATATTATAACGTGGCGGGGTATCATTTAATGTCCCATTACATGCCCTATTTTTTCACATGATAAAACAGTAACATCATCATAAGTGTATCAGTCAAATAATGGGTATGCCATTACAAAAAAACAAACAAAAGAACAACGAGAATGGAAAGAAAAATACTTAAACTTATATCAATGATATTAATTTTGTGTATTTAATTAACAGGGTATAACTGTTGACAATGGTAGAATCAAGTTCATCAATGACCTAGCAGACAAACTTATCTCTCAAGGTCGTACAGATACAGCCAAGGTCAAACAGAGGAGGGATGCTATGAACCAAAAGTATGTAGTAATTTGATATTCTTCAAAAACTTCAAACTTCCTGTAAAATTATTTTAATTACATGTAAATAAATAAGTGTGAACCAGATATTCATTGTTCTGGATCTTATTTTAACTTTTTTTATTTATCAAAGAAAAATTACCTTCAGTTTTCAGAATTTTTTAATTTTTGGCGTTAGTTGTTTTGTTAAAAGTTTGATTGTTTCATATTATGACATTACTGGTAATTTTCAGTTTTAAGTAGGGAAATATATCACATATGCTCATATATTGTGCTATGACTTCAATCACTATTTGTAGAAATGAGATAATTTCATAAATTATCAATTTTTTTTTACAGATGGTAAGACATACATTTAATGGCATATATGACATATGCACAGATATTGTGCTGATGACTTCAATCGCAATTCATGGAAATGCAATAATTTCATAAATTATCAATTTTCTTTACAGATGGAAAGACATACAAGGAAACCTTCAGACCTACAAAAAGAGTCTGTCTGGTGCTTTAGAAATCCATGCATTTAACCGAGACGTAGATGATATCAATGACCGTATGAACGAGAAGGCGGTATTACTGTCTAATGAAGACTTGGGGAAGGACCTACCTGCCGTGGAATCTCTACAGAGAAAACAGGAAGAGATAGAAAGAGACATGTCTGCTTTGCAGAACCAGTTAGAAGTATGTTGGAGAAAAACTTTTTATACCCTATCTACTTAAGTAGAGGGAATATAGTGTTTGGGTCTGTCCGTTCAAAATGTTGCAAAATGGGGCATTATGTCTTTTGGACATATTCTTGTCATCTTATAGACTCACGAATAAATAATAACTGTAAAAGAGAATTTTTTTGCTAGGGAATTAATGTTGTGAATTTTGAGTCATGGATAAATTTATGAAAATAAAATGTTGCATAGATTGATTTTCATGTTAAATGATATTACAGTATTAGGCAATTTTTTAAAAATAAACCTCTTGAACACATTTCTAAATGAAAAAATGTTAAATTTCTTACCACATGGAAAGGTATCTTTTTACGATATGTCCATGGTCAAAGAATATTTTTAGAAGAGATATTCAGTTTAATTTTGGTAATCAGGAGATAGATTTTATGTGTAGCAGAAGTATAAGTTGCTTTTTGAAGGTAATTTGACAAAATCATATGTTGTTTCAGAAATTGGAATCCTTGGCTGGTAAACTGTGCAAGAAATATCCTGAAAAAGCCGAACCCATTAAAGAAAAGCAGAAAGAAGCTGATGAGAACTGGGAGAAATTAGAGGACCTATCAGATAAAAGGTTAGAAAAGTCTTTGAGCATAATAGAGAACAAAGTATTGGAATGATCTTTGGTATAAGGGCAAGATATGTTTTGGATATTGATATTAATGGTCTATTCTTATGTAGCATGATGATTTTGTTAAATAAAGGCTTTGCCAATCTTTAGAGACTTAAAAATTTACAGCATGTTAATAGGCGAGCGGCGGAAAGGGTCTTGAAAATTTTTTAAATTACCCATAAACCTCATGGGATATTTTTAACTATATTGATAGTTTAATATTTCAGCTTTAATAATATCGATGTTTGCCATTTGGAATCTGGTCAGAACATGAAAAAATTAAAGGTCAAAGGTCACTACCCAAAATCTAAAAGTTTGAGTCTGCAAACATTAAGGCAACTAAAATGTTACAAAATGTGGTTAAAAGTTAGAAAATAAAGACTTAATATTACTTACATATATAAGTGAATATAAATCATTCACTTTTGGTCTCTTTGAAGAAATTTATTACGTCAATTTTTCTATTTTTAGAAAAGGGTCAAATTATTTTGATTTTTGTGTATAAAAGTTTGAATTGCGAAAAAAAGAATTCACAATTTCACTCACTTTTTTCCTCTATTTGTAAAACATTATCTTATCTTTCGTTTGTAACAAAAATAAATGGTTCAAATGTGTTCATTGACTCAAAAACACCACATTTGAAGATTATACCAGAATATTAGGTTTTTAATAAAAAGTGTACTGAGTTACCATTAACATGTTTAAAACGGAATAGGAATAAAAAACCAACAACAATATCTTAAATCCAACTAGTTAAGTAGAGAACAATAACTTTGCACAGAAAAAAGAAAGAAAATCATCGAAAAATTAACTAAAAAACACATGAGAGTTAAGTGGCGAATAGAGGTTTTAAAAACTTTTAAGTTTTATAACTTAATAACAAACTTTGGGCGATATTTTGGACTTAATAGAGAGATAAGAGTTTTGGCTTTCAGAACATATTAGTTTGACGCCTCTAAAATGGTCGGAACATTGTGCAATTTGAGCTCAAATGTTAGACATTTTTAAGCGTGAAGTCATAAGTTCAAAAGACGACCAAATCATTGTACAATGACGGCTCCAGCAGGTGGGGTGTTCCGGGAGCCCCTTAATGTCGCTTAGTGACAAAATGTTTAAAAAAATCTTATAGATTTCAGGCAAAACTGTCATGAACATCTTCAACAACAATGCTTTATGTAGAGCCCTCCCCCCTTTTTTCGAAAATTTCTTGATTTGCTCCTGGATGCTTACGTGCACAGTTTATACTTTCAAATATACGTTTCAAATAGCTAGTCTAGTAACATAATTTCAAATACTTTCGCCAAAATATACGGCATTAATTGATTGTTTTTCTGCAATCGAATTTTTATTCAGTTCAACATAACAAACGCACCTCAAAAGTCAAGTACACCTTTCACAATTCTTTAAAACTTTGCTTTTATCAAACATCGCAGGTTAAAAATAAAAGCAAAGACCAAATAATAAATTTCTTGTGTTCACACAAACCCAAAACTAGCACATATTCTTCATAATTACACCAAAAAATGAAAATTCTTACAATTACTAATCAATCAGATTATAGTTAAAATGTAAATACGGGACACTCCGACAGTTTTCCGAGTCATTTGCAGTCAATTTTCTCAAAATCTTACATATTCAATTAAGTATAACTTTATTATCATTCGTCAGAAGTATGCAGTTTTAACTAAAAAGTAGCCTTACAACATTTTCTTAATCTAAGAATACAATTTGTTTGATTTTAATGACAATTAATGTTGCAAAAGTTAAAATTAACGTGTATTTTTGCTACTTTTATACGTGATTTTTAATTCGATAAAAATTGTAGAAAACTATCATTGTTTTTCAAAATTTCAATTGCAAACAAAGAATTGAGCAAGATATTTCATGATGTGATTTACAATTTTTTTTCGTGTGAGTTTTTTTAGGTAAAAAAATTAATTTTAAAAATCAAGCCGTTAAAGATTTTCATAGGGTACATGTACAAAACAACATTTTTTTATATCTTCTGACCATATTCGACTTGTCAAACATATATATCCATAAAATAGAATAATCAACCTTTTATTTGAGTTCAAAAAATCTCATGAGGTTTTTGGGTAATTTAAACTTTCTAATTAGACGACTTTTTCGATATCCGCCGCTCGCCTATAATGGGTTAATATGCATATACAGCATAACTAACTAAACTGTTTGTTTAAACCCTGTATTGGTTCTTAACTGTATTTAAACAGTAAATGAACTTTACATAACCACTTTTGCAAATTTTAGGTCCAAACTTTTTTGTTCTATTTTCAGAAAAAATATGCTTTCCAAGTCTTATGAACTTCAGAAATTTTTACAAGACTCAAGAGAATTGGTATCGTGGTCAAATAACATGATAAACACAATGAATTCTGGAGAATTAGCCAAAGATGTACAAGAAGCTGAAATCTTCCTTCAACTTCATAGTGAAAGAAAGGCATGTTTAGACCAATAGGGAGCCTGTATTTTTTAAGTTTTATGAGTTATTTGTGTATTTAATTATTATGGAAAAAATATTTCTAACTAGATTATAACTACAATTGGCTCTGCTTATGTTTTAGTTGTCGATGAATTGAACAGTACAAGGAAAGATACTGAAAGTATTTATTTCAAAGATTTAACATTAATGCCATGTGTAAACTTTCAGAAGTCTCACAGAGGACTTTGACAGATATTCATCTTTAAATTTTCAAACTTTCAGAAATGATCATTTTAACACAAGAACTGTTTGGTTTTTTTAAGCCGTTTCAATTCTGAATAAAGTTTGGCAGAGAACTGTTGACTAACAGCGATCATTTACTTTATTGTAAATTTTTTTATTTTCTATAGGCTGAGATTGATGGTAGAAAGTCCCACTTTGCTGCAGTCAGACAGCATGGAAATCGGTTGGTCAGTGAGCAGCACTATGCATCAGAGGATATTCAGAAGGCCATTGGTCAGTTGGATCGTGCCAAACTATCACTAAATGGTGCCTGGGAAAAACGAAATAACCTTCTGACTCAATGTCATGACCTTCAGGTAAGTTGGCTTTCTATGATGATAGATCATTTTGACTTTGATCTAGCAAGAAATATTCAACAACTAGCAGAATATTTAAGTTTCAAATGATTTTTTTCACATACAGAATGTCTATTTCTAGTGCCATGTTAAAAAGGCATTCGATAAATGAACTCGTACCTGCAAATGTTTTGAAGGTCACATTTTACAAATTTGTAAACCTCTGGTTTTATCTCCAATTTTAGATGTTCAAAGAAACAGCAGAACAGACTGAGGCCTGGATTTCTTCAAAGGAAACCTTCCTAGCTAATGAGGATCTGGGTGTAAGTACACTTAAACCAATAAATCAATATGCAATAACATTTTTTTTCAGATTCTAGTATTTTAGTCTGATAACTTTTCATTTTGTCCATCTCACATTTTAAAATCTGTTGCAAATCCACCACTGTTTATACATTAAACATGTTAAGCACTTTCACATCATATTTTACAGAATACCTTGTACAGTGTAGAAGCCCTTATCAAGAAACATGATGGATTTGAGAAGATGACAATGGCACAGACAGACAGAGTAGATGACATGAAACAGTTTGCCGATAATCTGGTAGAAAATCAACATTATGCTGTTAACGAAATCATGGACCGTTGTAAAGTTGTGGTCGATAGGTACCAGAGGCTACTGGATCATATGTCTGCCAGGAAGAAGAAGCTAGAAGACTCCAAGAATTATCAACTATTCTTAAGACATTTATATGAGGTAAGTTTGTATTATAATAGACTTTTTTGCTTTGTTTTCTGAAATTATTTATTCAATGTCTGCTCCATAGAACGTAACTAAGACTTTAAACACTTAATATGGACATCAAGATAACTTTTTGTCTATTGCCAAAAATACAACATAACTGATATTGGTTTCATGTTGATACTAGTATTGATTGTATAGTATTCTTGTCTTGATTTTTGTCTCGCCTGCGACGAATAGTCGCGGAAGGCGAGACATAGGTATTACTTTCCGGCGACGGCGGCGGCGACGGCGGCGGCGTAAACTTTTTTGTAAGACTTTTATGGACGATGAATTGCTTGAAAAGTATAATAGCTAGGCATCTGATATTTGGTATACAGACAGTTGAGGGTATGGTCTACGCAACTGTCGCCATGCCGTTTGACCCTGACCCCATTTTCACGCTCCAGTGATTCTGTGAACTTAGGTTTTTTTTCAGGCCATAAACATTTTTGTAAGACTTTTGTGGACGATCAATTGCTTGAAAAGTATAATAGCTAGGCATCTGATATTTGGTATACAGACAGTTGAGGGTATGGTCTACGCAACTGTCGCCATGCCGTTTGACCCTGACCCCATTTTCACGCTCCAGTGACTCTGTGAACTTAGGTCTTTTTTCAGGCCGTAAATTTTTTTGTAAGACTTTTGTGGACGATGAATTGCTTAAAAAGTATAATAGCTAGGCATCTGATATTTGGTATACAGACAGTTCAGGTTATGGTCTACGCAACTGTCACCATGCCGTGTGACCCTGACCCCATTTTCACGCTCCAGTGACTCTGTGAACTTAGGTCTTTTTTCAGCCCGTAAACTTTTTTGTAAGACTTTTGTGGACGATGAATTGCTTGAAAAGTATAATAGCTAGGCATCTGATATTTGGTATACAGACAGTTCAGGTTATGGTCTACGCAACTGTCACCATGCCGTGTGACCCTGACCTCATTTTCACGCTCCAGTGAATCTTTTTCAGGCTGAAAAACTTTTTTGTAAGACTTTTATGGACGATGAATTGCTGGAAAGTTATAATAGCTAGGCATCTGATATTGGGTAAACAGACAGTTGCGGTTATGGACAACGCAACTGTCACCATGCCATGTGACCATGACCCCATTTTTACGCTCCAGTGACTCTGTGAACTTAGGTCTTTTTTTCAGACAGAAAACTTTTTGTAATACTTGTGTGGACAATGGATTGCTTGAATAGTATAATAACTAGGCATCGTTATTAGGTATACTGACACTTTTTGTGTTTATATCAAGAAATGAAAGCTTAGGTAGTTGATTTTAGGGATGGTGCCGGCAGGCGAGACATACTTTTAGTGGCCACACTTGTTGACTTCTGCATAATTACTTCACATTATTATTGGGAGATAAATCAATTTCAAAGTATTAATATTTTAATAAAATATGTTGCACTTTGGCTTGTAAATGAGTAAATAAAAGAATTGGTAAATGTGGTCTTACCTTCTAAACAATTCTTTTATTACTATTTTTTATGTTTGTAGGTATCTAACTGGATCAATGAGAAATTACAGATAGCTTTGGACGAGTCTTACCGAGATCCTACAAATCTGCAGGCAAAGATACAGAAGCATGTGGCATTTGATGCTGAAGTCTCGGCAAATAGAAACAGGGTTGACTCTGTCAAAGAGGTAGGCATATTGTGTAGTTTTACTTAAATGTTACTACTATTTTAAATTCTATGACATGGTCTGATTAATGTTGAGCACATACATTTGTCAATACACTTAATGGAATTTACACTTAAGCCTCATACAATGAATAGATGAAGTTATGTTGATATCTATGATGGTGGGATAAAAAAAATCATTTATATTTGGATAGTCTGTGATTTCTATTTTGATATATTAAGAAATTGTAAACATATATACTAATTAACAGGAAGGAACAGGCCTGACTGAAGACAAACATTATGCATCAGATGACATCAAGAAGAGGTTAGAAGAATTAGAACTTAGCTGGCAGGCATTGATTGCCGCTAGTGCAGAGAAAAAGGACAGGCTACAAGATGCTTACAGGGTATGATGAACATTTTTTAGTTGTATTCTTTGAATATGCCTTATATGATTGTTTTTTGAAAAGTGTGAACAACATTTGAATCTTTCTGTTTTTCTCCCAGGCGGACTTCACTTGAAACTTTTGAGCTTTAATCCAGGAAATGAAATTGACTTGGGTATAGTCTCTCAGGTTCCTGAAGTACAAGGCCCTATTTATGTACAATGTATATCTTTCTTTCAAATTTCATCGGATTGACGTTATCACATCCGGGGTATAGAGTCGGTCTTGATGAACCCTTGTCATACCCAGGTTTTGTAGAGATCTAACCACGCGATTAGGCCTTGGGTTAAAAAATGCCAGTAAAAAATAACATATTTTTCCTAATCACTTGTTTCTTTGATTTTTTTTTCCAGGCATTAATGTTTAACCGGGTGATTGATGATTTGATAGTTTGGATGGACGAGGTTGAGAACCAGCTGTCCTCAGAGGATCATGGGAAAGATCTGACGTCTGTAAATTATCTTTTAAAGAAACATCAGGTAGGTGTTATGAAATAAATAAAAGAATCTGCAATATTTTTATAAAACCAAATATTAGGAAAGTTATACCTGTACTATGATCAATTTAAATTTTGTTAACCATAGATGATAAATCTATGTCCAAAATCAACTTTTCGATATAGTTCAGTAAAACAAATAAAATGCAGGATATTTAGTTGCTGGGAGATAAAGTCAAAAAGATCTGAAAAATGTACAATTATTTGTAATAAATGGCAAATTTTAAGATATGACATATTTTTTTTCTTTTTCAGATGTTAGAACAAGATATTGCAAACCACAAAGAAAAAGTAATGGATGTAAAAGATACTGCCCAAGTCTTCAAAGACACTAAACATTTCATGAACAAGGAACTACAGGCTAGAGCCAAAGAAACATCTGAAAGGTAAATCTAATCAGTTGCCAACTAGTGTCATCATAAATATTATAGTGTACGTTAAAAGAGTCTTGGAAAACACAACAAATGCATGATTTGATGGTGGCATTTTATGAATATATCTTTTACCTTTAAAGGTTTAAAATACATCAGAATTGAGTAAAGGATTGAAAGAAAAAGGTTAAGGTGTAAAAACTCATGAATTTGATTGAAAATTTTCTTAAAAATAAAACAATATCAACTTTATTCATTCTAGGTACTCCTCACTGACTGAGCCTTGTAAGATAAGAAGAGACAATCTAGAGGATGCACAGGTTATGTACCAATACTTCAGAGATGTAGAGGATGAGATGAAATGGATAGCAGAGAAGAAGCCGTTGGCAGCCTCTACAGAACTTGGCAACTCACTGGTAGCTGTACAGAACCTTAACAAGAAGCATCAGGTAGGGTTTAGGTTCTTAAACATAAAAAAAAATACAATTGATGCCGTCACATTAACACATTCCTTCTTCAAAGCAGTAAAGTTTTTTATGTTTAATTCATTTGTCATTTCAAAGCAACTTTTTTGTCTTCAGGTAAGTAAAAAAGGAAACACTCAAAATGTTCTGACTTACAGATATTTATAATATGTGGAATAAATGACACAACACAGTGCCCATAGAAATTCTTTTTAAAGAAACCGATAAAAAAAGTTCAATATAAATAGAATACTAAAGTATGACATATCTGATGCAATTCATTAATACCTCACACTAAAAATATCTTAATGATTTTTCATTTTCAGTTGTTAGAATCTGAGATAGTTGCCCATGAACCATTGATAGACTATGTAGCCACTTCAGCAGAGAGAATGGTCAAAGCTAAACATTTTGCCTCTGAAGAGATAGAACAAAAGATACAGGAACTTCACAATGAGTTACAAGAACTGAAGACTCTCTCATCTGTCAGGAAACTGAAATTACAGGAATCACTGGAGGCTCAGAAGGTATGGGGAAATAGTTTTCAATATACATGTATGTTTATTTCAAATACCATGTATTTTATCTGGTTGATATTAACTTTCTTATGGCATACTCTAAAGACTGTCATAACAAGTGTGTGGACATGAACATCTTTAAGTCATTTCATAAGAAGAAGGTTAAACTGTCTATTATATTGGAAATATGGTATGAACATTTAATTGCAGACTTTTCAGACCATATTTAATAGGAACTCCAATATTTTTTTCTAGATCAGAAAATTTGTAATGATCATTCTATTTATAACATCATGACATGCAAAAACATACTTCTGTTTTCTATTTCAGTTTTACACAGAGATATCAGAAGCAGATATGTGGATGGAAGAGAAGATCCCTGTATTAAGTAGTCCTGACTATGGTAAAGATGAAGACGCTGTGCAGGTATTATGAAGTTCTTTTCTGTTATGTATAGATATAAGATTTGTACATTCATGTTACAGATTGATAAAATAATTCACCTGATACTTCGCCATCTTCATTTATGTTAGAATAGTTAAATGTCATTTGATTGATACTACTGGTCACACAGTAGATCTGGCCACTGGGTTTTCAGATGTTTATTGTGAATTTATTTGGCTAGTCTGATCGAATATCTAAGTTGACCTTGAAAGGAGAAAGAATTGCCACTTTGGCAAGAACTATTCTATGACCAGTATCCTTTACAAAATATTTCATTGTATACTTGAATCAGTGGATAGGACATATTCTCCTATTTGATGTCTATTGATATGTCTTTTCAGGTGTACATAAAGAAACTAGATACATTAGAGCGAGACATAGAGAACTTCAATAACAATATATCTGAGCTGTCATCTCTACAGAGGTCACTGGTGGAGAAAGGTCATTATGACAGTGAAAATATCAAAAAGCAACAGGTACTTGACATTGTATTTGATATGATCATATATTTTCAGTCTGCTGAAAATATAACAGTTTTCATAAGTTGTTAAAAAGTAGCATTGAATTATTGTTGCAGGTATGTTATTTATTTGTTAAGTCAATTAAATGTAATTCAGGGTTCCCACCCCATCCTTGAATTCAAGGAAACCTGGAAAAGTCCTTGAATTTCATTTCAATGTTCAAAAATCTGGAAAAATCCTTGAATTTTATCAAATATCCTTGAAAAACCCTGGAATTTTGTAATATGCAGATTTGTTGACCGTTTGATAAAAAAAGGCAAAAAAATATTGGATTTTTAAATTTTTGCGGACTATTTTAATCCTTGAAAATGACCTCAATACCCTTGAAAAGTCCTTGAAAAGTCCTTGAAAAACCCTTGAATTTTGTGTCCAAAAAATAGTGGGAACCCTGGTAATTGGTTTTAAATTGTAAGTCATATTCTTATCAGAGAAGTCAAGTCAATCTTGTTCTCTGACTTTAGTGCTGTTTGACCTATACATGTATAAGTAAGAATTCTATTTATTGGAACAAAGAGTTTCAAATTAGTTTTATTGATTTAAGACACACATTTTAACCTGAATAATACAATGATCATATTAATTGAAAGAAACAACTGCTGATCTATGTATTGTTTTAATTGATTAACAACATGATGTAAAACAGAGCCTTGCGGAAACAAATGCTCCCCCCAAAAAAAACAGCCATCTGAGTCATCAAATTTCTTCAAAAACTCACTATTTGCAACAAATCCCAAGTGAAATGGACTTTTTGTCATTGTAGACTGCCATAGAAACAAAATACGCCCGTGTTCAAGAATTAACCATCCAAAGACGTACTATGTTGACTGATACTAAGAAATTGTATGAGTACTATCGTGAAGTAGGGGAAGTTACTACATGGATATCAGAGCACATCGTCACTGCCAGTTCTGAAGACTATGGACAGGATTTAGAACATGTTGAGGTAACATTTAGTTAATTGTAATAACATGATTGTTAGGTTGTTTTAGAGTTATTTTATTTTAATTTTGACTTTTTTGTCATTGATAGACATCTCATTGTCTTGTCTTTATTTAGATTTCATTGAAGAAAAGTAATTTACCTTCAGAACTATTTTGGAAAAATTTGCTTGCTTAAAACCACTTACATACAGTTGTATCACCATTGTTTTTGTTTTAAACTACATAATATTTTTCATTGCATCAGTTAGATTAAGATTGATTGATTGATTGTTGGCTGCTTAATGTCCCGTCGGCGATATTGCAGCCATCATCGGGACATAAACAAGTTGAAATAATTATGTTAATAACATGTCAATATAAAACAAAGTCAAAAGACTGCAGATAAAATAAAAAGTATGCCAGAAAATAAATAGATAAAATAATCATTAAAAAAAAACACACTAAAACAATAAAACCATTTAAAGCAACAGGAAAACAAAGATCTTAACAAAAATAAGCTAAATATGTTAGATTAAGATAACAAGTTGTTAGATAGAACTAGATAAAGACCTAACTTTTTGTCCTTACAGATTTTACAACAGAAATTTGAAGACTTTACTCATGATATTAACAGTAATGAGTTCAGAGTTACCAATGTTACTGTAATGGCTGAACAAATGATAGAGATGAAACATTACGAATCTGAATCTATTGCTAAAAAATCAGAAGAAGTAAAACAAATGTGGATAGAACTACATGATGTTACCAAAGCTAGACAAGAGGTGAGGAATTTAGGATAAAAAATTAAGTCATGAATTAAGCCACAATTGGAGAATATGTTTTATTCAGATTTCAACCTGTTTAGGTATTAGGTTTAACATGTAAAAAAGCGGAAGTTGCGGAGGGTATAATGTTTTTGACTGGTCTGTAAGTCCATCTGTATGTGATTAAAAAATATAGACTCAACTCCTCTGAAACTACTGGGCAGAATTTAACAAAAACTTGGTATGCAAGAAGTACATCATATGTAGTTAATCATATGAAGAGGAATTTTTTATCCACTAAATTTTATGGGCATTATAGCCCTTTAACTTGGAATTTGCAGAACATTGCAATTTAACATCTTGTGGACACAACTCTTCTAGAACTATTTACAGAATTAAAAGATTAGATTTTTGCTTATTTTGCTTTCATTTCAGGCATTAGAGGCAGCTAAGCAGGTTCACATGTATGGCAGAGATGCAGACGACACATTAGATTGGATACAAGAGAAGGAAGGAATCATCTCCAGTGAAGATTTTGGACATGATTTAGAAACTGTCAGAGCTCTCATCAGCAGACATGAGGGGCTAGAGGTAAAGCTTTTTAAACCAGTGCTTAGAATAGTTTTGCTAAACTTGAACTTGTTTCGCAAGTGAAATATATTTAGGATTAGCTCAACAAAGGATTGAGGAGCAATCGCTTATCATATTTATATGATAAGCGATTTTTGTCTCGCCTGCGACTTTAGTCGCTGAAGGCGAGACATAGGTATTACTTTCCGGCAGCGGCGGCAACGGCGACGGCGTAAACTTTTTTTGTAAGACTTTTGTGGAAAATGAATTCCAAGAAAAGTATAGTAGCTAGGCATCTGATATTTGGTATACAGACAGTACAGGTTATGGTCTACGCAACTGGCACCATGCCGTTTGACCCTGACCCCAATTTCATGGTCCAGCGACTCTGAACTTAGATGTTTTTTCGGGCCAAAAAACCCTTTGTAAGACTTTTGTGGAAAATGAATTCCAAGAAAAGTATAAAAGCTAGGCATCTGATATTTGGTATACAGACAGTACAGGTTATGGTTTACGCAACTGGCACCATGCCATTTGACCTTGACCCCAATTTAATGGTTCACTGACTCTGTGAACTTAGATGTTTTTCGGGCCAAAATACCCCTTTGTAAGACTTTTGTGGAAAATGAATTAAGTGAAAACTATAATAGCTAGGCATCTGATAGCTGGTATTCAGACACTTTTGGTTATGGTCTATGCAACCGGTGCCATACCCTTTGCCCCTGACCCCATTTTCATGGTTCACTTACTCTGTGAACTTAGATTATTTTTGGGGCAAAAAAACTTCTTTGTAAGACTTTTGCGGAAAATGAATTAAGTGAAAAGTGTAATAGTTAGGCATCTGATATCTGGTATACATACATTTAGGGCCATGGTCTATTTAACTGGTGCAGTGCCATTTGACCTTGACCCATTTTCATTGTTCAGTGACTATATGGACTTAGATGATTTTGGGGGCCAAAAAACTCTTTGTAAGACTTTTGTGGAAAGTGAATTAAATAAAAAGTATAATAGCTAGGCATCTGATATCTGGTATACAGTCACCTGGAGTTATGGTCTATGCAACTGAAACCATGTCCTGTGACCTTGATACAATTTACATGGTTCAGTGACTCTGTCGACTTAGATTTTTTGGAACAATTAAAACTTTTGTGGTATATAAATTAAGTTAAAAGTATAATAGCTAGGCATCTGATATTTGGTATACAGACATTAGGGGTTTTGGTCTACACAACTGACACCATGTTGTGTGACCATGACCCCATTTTCACGGTTCAGTGACTTTGTGAACTTAAATAATTTTTGGGTGGAAAATGAGTTAAGTGAAAAGTATAATATTATAGCTAGGCATCTGATATTTGGGAATTATGGTATACACAACTGACGTCACCATGTAATGTGACTTTGACCCCATTTTCATGGTTGAATGTCTTAGTTAATGTTGGTCTTTTTTCATTGTTTCTCAATAACTATGGTATCTAGAACACACTTCAGACATTTTTGTGATGGTTAAATGGAATTCTGTCACCTAATACATGGCCGTGACCTGGAACTTTTCCAAATGCCCGCTAGACCTTCAATGAGTTCTGTGATGGTGCCGACAGGCGAGACATACTTTAGTGTCAACTCTTGTTTAGTTTTTATTTGAGTGGAAAAATTTATATTTTATTTATTTTGGCACAGGATTATTAACAATGACCTGAATGAGAGATTTCGTTGTCTAGAATGGAAAATAAAGAGATGTGGAATAAGTGTACGCGACACAGCCCACAATTAAACGGCAATTTAAAAAAACCACAGATTGACATTAAACTAGTATTAGGTTCTATACTTACGTACAATTTAACAATTCATACTTTTTAGAGAGATCTTGCTGCCATTAGTACACAGGTAGAAGATATAACAAAAGAAGCCGAACGGCTGATGGCTGCCTTCCCTGATGCCCAGGAACACATAGCCACTAAACATGAAGAAATGGTGAAGGAATGGAACAACCTGGTGGAACAGGCCACACAGAGGAAGGAGAAGTTACAACAGGCTGACCAGTTACAGATTTACTTCAATGATTATAGGGAGTTAACGTAAGAAACTTATAATTATATTTAATGTATATTTGCTTCTACAGAAACTAATAAAAATATTGCAATAGATGTGTATCTTAGTAAAGATGGTTTTGCCAAGAATCTTTTTCAAATATAATGGAAAACCAGAAGGCCATGAACAACTTATGAGAAGAATGGTTTCCACCCAGAGGAACAGTTTAGTTGGAGCCCCAAAAGACTTCTCTGTAGAACTCAAAGACAGAAAATGAAATCTTATCATACACAAATGAAATGTATTTGGTTTTATTGTTATCAAACTTTCTATCATTCCAAAGTTTTGTTTCTTAACTTAATCTGAATTTTCTTATATTGATTAGGGCATGGATAAATGAAATGATAGCTATCATCAATGCCGAAGAGGTTCCTAAAGATTTACCTGGAGCTGAAGCCCTAGTGGCCAGGAGTAAAGAACACAAGGCAGAGATAGACAGCAGGAATGAGGCTGTAGATAAATTCTTACAGACGGGTCACATGATGATCCAAAATGGCCATTTCTTGTCAGAAGAGGTAAATAAAAAGAGGGAATAATGATATCAGATACTCAATATTCTTAATATTGTATTTGTGTGTGTTGATGTTTAATGCTGTTTTCAATGCACCTGGGCCAGTATTGTATTTAACAATCAGTAAACAACAGCTCAATTTTAGTATTACCCCATAAAACCGGGATACTGTAGTATTTGGGGATCAATATATTATGTCCTAGAACTTGTAAAATGCATTTTGAATTTTGATTTTATTACACATCTGAATCTTAAAAATTGTGAAGTTTTTGTTAACAACAGAACTCATTTGAATATGGTGTAGGTAAGCAGTTCTATAGTATGAAATGTCTTGTATCTGGTTACATTTATAAACAATTTTATCTTTTTTAGATCGAAGAGAAAGTAAAAGATCTAAATGATGCTTGGAACTTACTGTTGTCAACTTATGACACCTACAAGATTTTGTGTGAACATATATTAGAAGCTCAGGTAAGATATAATTATATAGACAAATCTGATACATCATAATCTAAAACTGTTAGAAAAGTATTTTTAGAATTGAAAGTTTCATTTCTGTCTGTGATATCTTCATGGTTGCTGTCAAATCTTTTGATAGGAATTTTGTTCCTAGTCCCCAAGCAGGACAGGGACATAGAAATCCCAAGCATCCATCCATGTTTAAAGTTGTGTGTCCCACAAAATCCTTGTATAAAAACCAAAACTTCATAAACTTACGAAAGTTGATTTTGAATATTTCAGCAAATGAAGCATGAGATGGAATCTTTAGAAGCCTGGATCACTATCAGGGAACCCACTCTTACAGAGAAGAACTATGGTGAGAGTATACCAGCTGTGGAGGAATTACTGAGAAAGCAGGATGACTTTGACAAGACGGTGGATGCGCAGGATGATAAGTTCAAGGCCATAATTCATAGAACAGAGGTAAGGTCAAGAGGTCATCTGTTAGGCAAAAACTTTAATAGGCCTGACATTTGCTCTGTGTTTTAATAAGACTTTATAACGGCACTTTAGATGACCAAATTGCCAAACAACATGTAAATGTGAATTTCTTTATGTAACCTGAATTTTGAAGAAGAAAAAACAATTAGTATTAAAGAAATTGTGTGATCAAAGGAGAAAGATGGCTTAGGAGTCCAGTCACTTTGCCCTATTAGTGTACCTGTATTGTGTAATCTAAAACCTTACACTTGAAACAAGGTATTATTTAAAACTGGAATTATTTTGGAGATTGGGGAAATTAAGTTAATTTTTTTTAGTTCGACTAAGCCTTACTAAGGGGGTTAGTCATGCTGTCATGACTAATGGTTTGGGTTAGTATTGTAACAATTATTGTGTAAACTAACTAACCCCCTTAGCCATGCCAGCATGACTAACCCCTTAGTAAGGCTTAGTCTAACTCAAAATTTTTTTATTTAATTTTCCAATTTCCAAAATAATTCCAGTTTCAGATAATACCTTGTTTTGATCTTTTTGGTGGAAAACAGGATCAGACATGGGCCTCTATTGAAATATCATTTGCCAATTTTTACTCAAATTTTAACATTGTTATTTGCTTTTAACATATTGTCTTTTTTTCAGCTTGAGCAGTCATTGTTAGATCAAAAGGAAAGACAAAGACAGAAGGAGAAAGCCAAGAAAGAGATGGAGAGACTGGATGAGATCAGGAAACGAGAACAAGAAAGAATTCTAGAAGTAAGCAAGACAGCCCATAGGTCACACGGTCTTTTATAGTAAAACTTAATTTTATTTACAACATAATTAAAGCTCTACTTCATTACAAATAGAGATTTTTTTTCCAGTATAAGATCCTGTAGTTAGTACAAAATATCCTCCCTTACTAAATTTAATGATTTATATAGATTTCCTCATTAACAACTTGTTTGATATTTTGATTTTTGCTCAGCATGTAGCATAGAGAGAAAAAAAAACATTTAATGATCACGATTATTTTATAGAATATTGTAGTTTGCTCAACCTTCCCAAAATAGATATGAAAAAACTAGCACTGACTGTCCATTAGGAATTATTGTTTTCATTAGTGCAATTTACGATTTATTAGTATTAGATCAGCAAATTTTATTAAGATATTGAGATTCAGACTTTTATCTTTGTCCTATACACTTCTTTTCAGATCAGTGGTTGTTTTTAAAAGACATCCACTGATTTAGAAATAAGTTTCTCTAATTTTCATCCGATTTATCAACCTCTCAACCAGTTGTGAAAAAATATTTCTCACCTCTAGAGAGAAATTTGTTCTCAGCGTAATTGCATGTGCAATGGATGAGAGACTTATTGCAATTTTTTACCTGTAAACATTAGAGAAAAACCTTCTACAACTTAATTCTCGATGATTATGGAATTTCTAACATCGAGAGAAATAAATTTGATATTTTAATCGCTCGGCAAGCCTCGCCATTAAAATAATCAAATTTATTTCTCTCGATGTTAGAAATTCCATAATCAACTTGATCGCGTTGTAGAAGCTATATGTAATATATGTTTTATCAGTATAAATTACCACCCCCTGATTATTGTTTTATTATTGCTTGTAATAGTTACAATGAGCTTTTGTAGATGTTGGGTACACCGGGCTTCTTTTTTTAGCAAATATACATCCAGCATGATAAACACAAACACACCAAAAGCTTCAAACCCGTAAAGCTGCAAGGACCATTTTCTCACGATCCAACTGAAAGAAAAATGTAAATAAAGAAAAAGATACTAGTCTTATTGTCACTGCTTTGGACTTGTTAAATTTTTACAAAGTCTTGAGTTACTTTCAAATTTGATGTAATTAAAGTGTAGTTAAAATAACAAATATGGGCTTGTGTTTCAGATGGTTTACTTTGAAGACTTAATTTGTAATTAATTAAATGTTAAGACTTTTGGAAATCATTCTGCAATAAATGAATCTATGCCATTGAATGTAAGCATCCTATTGAGCAATATGTAAGTATCCAGATTCCTTTTGAAAATATCTATACTTTGGCCACTAAGTGAGAAAATTGTCCTTGTCAGCCCTATTTTTACCATGACCGTTGCGTTAACATGTGATTTTTATTGTTTACAGATCCAGTCAACAGTACGTTTCTTTCTACGCTTTGATTAGATATTTGTTTGCTAGTGCCACTGCTTTGTTTAAACCTTTCACATTGTTGTCATTTGTTTTCATCTATATATAGACGTGTTTTCCTTTAACGATAGATATAGTAAGGAATGTGTCTCTGTAGACTAGGCCTTTTATCTATTTAGTGTTGTTTTTATATGTTTTAAATTTGACACATTTTAAAATTTAAATATAATATCTGTAGGATATATATTGTAGCAAGATGGAATATTTGAAAAACTTATCTAAAATATAGAAAATATTTCTAAGGGTACACTTAACATTTATTTTGGTCACGAGGTATGAAGAAGAGCAAATATTGATATCCAATACATGTATTAATGTCTTAATAATTAGAAACTTGCATTAACATAGAGGTAAAAAGTGCCCTTTTTAGTTGCCTTATTTGAAAAGGGGCAAGTAATTCTCTCTTAAGGTGGTAGGAGTCAA
This sequence comes from Arcuatula senhousia, assembly GCA_963971305.1. Lineage (NCBI taxonomy): Eukaryota > Metazoa > Mollusca > Bivalvia > Mytilida > Mytilidae > Arcuatula > Arcuatula senhousia. The sequence goes on from OZ020304.1 coordinate 58,700,722, forward strand.
TTATAGTTGTAGTTATATGATCAAATCAGTTTGACTTGAATGTTTTCAATTCCAAAGTAAATTCATGATATTTTTCGAAAACAAAACCTACATTTCTTTGATCCGTGTGTGAATCTTTTTCATCAACGAAATTCTATTCAATATCCAGAGAATCACTTTTAAAACTCTGAGCATGCTAATTCTGCTGTTTGAAGTAACAAGTTGACAAAAGCTGTGCAAAAAGCTTATCCTTTGTCTCTTTTGCTCTCTGTATCAAATCTCTTTAAAAACATAATGGAGCAAAGCCAATAATTAACAGAAATGGAACATACCAATTTAAACAACATAAATCATTATATAAAAGCATGCTAAGTGTTACATTCACTCTAACATCACTCAGAAACTAGATTGGAATTTGTTTTTTTCACTGCATTTCCCATAGATATACAAGATCTTGTTATGTAAAGAGGTTTTTTTCTCATAATTTTGCTGAATTTGAATAAGGAGCTTTAAACTTTACTTAATTTTACAGCACATGTGTAGAAGAAATAAGATTTTTAATGTAAAACTACCATGCACCTTATTCATCCAATGTAGATCATTCATCATTCATGCCATATGTTATGTATACTCTGTCATAAAGTAGGCTACAATATCATAATGTATTATAGGAGCGACATCGGGAGGACGAACAACGAAAAGCTAGAGAAGTTTTATTACGACGACAGAAGGGATCTGATTCCTCAGAAAGTGAAGATGAAAAGTAAGTTTAACTATTAATTATTTTAATACCTGTTTGATGTACTAAACAAAAATAATTTTTTAAATTTGTACCTCTTAGTTTTCTGATCTACTAAACTATTAATACAGACAGCTTTATATAACCCTTGTATTATTCATCATGATAAGTACTTTATTGTACATCTATCATGATGACCCAAGTGGGTCGAAAAAATGTGAACCCGAACACACACACACACACACACACACACTCACATGTATATTGAAACCACATTTATCCTCTTTCCGTTAAAACCTTGGTATAAGTACATTGTGCAGGACATTTAAAATTTTGAACAATTGGTAGTGACCCAAACGATCCCTTTAAATCTTATATTATATTGAAAAATTGAATAGGCAGTTCATGATCAATGAATGTCATGTATCAATTAACCCTTACTAAGAATATGGAATTGATGAGCAGAAAACTTTTACTTTATTTAGAATTCGTGACATGGCATAAAACTTACTTTATTATTTTGCATATATTTAAAAAGGTTTTGGATATTAAATTAAAACTTTATGAATAAATAATTATAATATCTCACAATTCCATTTTGGAGGACGATGAATAACAAGCATCTAATGCAAGATCTTCTTTATATACCAATATTTCATTTGGAACTTTTGATTGATAAAAAATAAGTTATTATGTTGCTCATTCCTACAACCTTGACACTTGAGGTTATTTCATTTACACTTGATTTAATGCTGTATCAGATACAATTGCAATTGCAAGATACAATAAGTTTATGAAAGTATAAATTGAAAATTACTTTCTAAACATAAGTGACAATGTAAACAAAATCCAGGGATTTCATAAAATATTAAAAAAATCACAACGGTAGTGTTGTTCTTGTTTTTCCATTAGTGTGTTATTAATATTCAATTGACTGAATAATTGTTTGGTCAAGTTTTACGCCATTTTTATAAAACCTCTGTAAACAATGGACTCATACTTATTTACTAAAATGCACAAGCTACAACTTTAATAGATAATCCTATGATTAAAAGTGCCTAAGGTAATACATGTTTCACTTATGGAATGGGTCATTTTAAGGGCGAATATAGTTTCATGTTCTAAATAAATATCCTTTTTCACTTTATATTTTTAAATATCAATTTCAAAAATGGTAGTATAAATTAATAAAGTAATATGTTGATAAGAAGTTTATTTTTTGTTTCCAAAAATCTAGAAAGAAATGAATGTTTGCCTTTATTTCAAAAGATTAGTACCCCTTTTAGGAACTTTAGATGTGCCAAGATTTACTTAATTCATGTCATTTTAAGCTTTGTTTTAAAGTGTTTGGAATAGAAATTTTTACAAAAGAATTCCTTGTTCAACTTGGTCCAGAATTCCTAAAATATGAGAAAACGAGTTTAGGAACAGTAGTTCAATAACGACTGTCTGATTTGAGTGTTGATCTTGATGTTATGTTTGAGGAAAGTCCTTTACCACTAGCACACAAAAGGAAATTACAATTGGCTATAAACTTAGACTCTGCTACTATGGAAAGGCCAACTTGAGTTTTCAGGGACTAAAATCCATTATTGCCATCATATCTAAATAAAGGGATCGTTTGGGTCACTACCAATTGTTCAAAATTTTAAATGTCTTGCACAATGTACTTATACCAAGGTTTTAACGGAAAGAGGATAATTCCTTTAGGACTTACTGCAACTTGTGGTATCGTGCTCAAATATCAATGTGCTATGTTACTCATTGTCTTCATGATTATGTGATTATTTTCAGAGATACTAAAGACAAATTAGATATAAAAACTGTGAAAAACTTAATTGGAAGATCTCAGAGTATAAAATCAAGTAAAAAAGACGACAAAAGAATTGATGTGAAACGTGCAATTAGTTTTAAAAATCCTGGAACAGACCGGTCATTATCTGTGTCACCGCCTCCTGTTCTTCAGAAGGCCTTAGGATTTAAAGAAGGAGAAGGAGTTATTGTTCCTGATGATGATGGTGATGTGTCAACACCTCATTTACCGCAAGCACCTCCACCAGAGGTGACAGCACAAATAGAATTAGAATCACCCGGTCGAGAATTGACTAAGCGAGAAAAGTTATCTCCTCCTGTTAGTCCTCAAGCAGATAAACGTTTAGAATCTCTTAAAGATGAATCTAAAGAAAAGAAAAAACGGACTCCTAGTTTTAATATCAGAAGGAGAACTAGAAGTTTTAAGGATAAGTTTAAGTTACCAGAAAATTTGCCTCCTGTTGAGTTAGAGGCCATGATGGAACGAAAACAAGAACATCAAAGTGGAGGTAAACGTGCAGCAATTAGATCCTGGAAGAATTTCTATACAGCAATATTTGGTCAAATAATGGGTTTCTTCCGTGATAGAGAGGGTGAGTTACATCATTAAGATAGGTAATTGTTCTGTGTATTGCCTATTGGGAGTGAGGTAATGTACAGCAGAAAACCATTTGACTACTTTGCTGAAAACACACAGCCAACAACAAAGCAATGGTATACCAATTGGGCAATCAAATGTCATTAATCCCAAAATGTAAAGACAAAATGTGTTGACATAAAATCTTCTCAAAAACAAACTATGCAACAAACAAAAAACGCATAATACAACCAAACCACAATCAGCACACTAGTGAACTCAAGCCTTGATGAGGGTAAACTCAGTTGCTTCAGAAGAGTTAGCAGTTCCTGCTTGCTTTAGCACACCTTTCATGTTTCCAACAATCAATTTATTGTGTTTAAGTATAAATTTGTGAATGGTTATTAAATTTTGAGAAATCTTTATTTTGTATGTAATTGGAGTTTTTATACCCCCCGCAAACAAAGTTTGGGGGGGTATATAGGAATCACCCTGTCTGTCTGTCCGTCTGTCCGTCTGTCTGTCCGTCCGTCTGTCCGTCTGTCCGTCTGTCCACATACCTCGTAAGCGCAACTCCTCCTAAACCCCTTGATGGATTTTGATGAAACTTTACACAAAGGATGTACACCATATGGAGATGTGCATGAAGAATTTTGGTTGCTATCAGGTATCATTCAAGGGAGATAATTGGACTTAGACTTTTTAAACTTGGTGTTCAATGGGAGACCTCGTAAGTGCAACTCCTCCTAAAACGCTTTATGGATTTTGATGACACTTTACATGAAGGATGTACACTATATGGAGATGTGCATGAAGAATTTTGGTTGCTGTCGGATATCATTCAAGGGAGATAATTGGACTTAGACTTTTTAAACTTGGTGTTCAATGGGAGACCTCGTAAGCGCAACTCCTCCTAAACCGCTTGATGGATTTTGATGACACTTTACATGAAGGGTGTACACTATATGGAGATGTGCATGAAGAATTTTGGTTGCTGTCGGATATCATTCAAGGGAGATAATTGGACTTAGACTTTTTAAACTTGGTGTTCAATGGGAGACCTCGTAAGCGCAACTCCTCCTAAACCGCTTGATGGATTTTGATGAAACTTTACACAAATGATGTTGACCATGTGGTGATGTGCATGAAGAATTTTGGTTGCTGTCAGATATCATTCAAGGGAGATAATCGGACTTATACTTTTTAAACTTGGTGTTCAATGGGAGACCTCGTAAGCGCAACTCCTCCTAAACCGCTTGATGGATTTTGATGGCATTTTACATGAAGGATGTTCAGATATCAGATATCATTCAAGGGAGTTATTTGGACTTAGAATTGTTAAAGCGGGGGGTATCCTCCGTGAGCTCGCTCACAGTATTCCTTGTTATTGATATTTATATAGCACGTGAGATTTTATATTTAATTTTTTACATTATTTTGGGATATTTACAGCATTTTTAGAAAGAGCCCCTGTAAGTCAATGTCTTTTCCTGCATGATGCTAAATGTGAAGCAGCTGTTGACTATACCAAAAAGAAAAACGTTTTCCGGCTGCATCTAAAAGATGGCTCAGAGTATTTATTTGAAGCCAGTAGCCATGAGGAGATGAATGCATGGATAGCTGCTATTTGCCATCAAGCAGGTAGGAAAGAAGATGTTATATGTTACAGTGTATCTGTATATGCATGAAAGGAAATGTATCTTGTCACAATACACAACTAACATATTATAATGATGTATCGCCACACTTAATAGATCAGATCCTACACGTGTAGTTATCATGCAAGAGTCAATAAAAAAAATCTTTGATTTATATTTATGGCGGGTCTGCAAAAGTTTACCGTTGACAATCAATGCCTGTCTTCATCAATCACCCTTAGTTAAGCTACCTGAGTTAAGATGAACATCTCAGTTCTAATACATTGCAATAAATGACATGCCCTTGTGATGGGCCATTCCTTGTCTCGTAGAGTTACTTTCTAGTTTACTGTCAAATTAATTAAATTCATGGGAACCAATGTATTAGGAGAATTCATGGTTTTAAAAAATCTCTATTAGAGGCAATGTTAAGTTCTTTTTTGTTGAGAATTTAATTTCGTGGTTTGCCTGACCTACAGAAACCACTAAAAATGGTTCCACATGAAAATGAATGATTTCACAGTACTGTAAAGTCTGTAATGAAAAGTAAAACCTATTGAGGTCCACTATGGATTCTTGTTAACTTTAATGCAGTAGTAAAAAAATCAAAGGTTGACACTGTAAGATGAAGTCTTAATTTGGCATGACCTGAGAATTTCTCTGATTTGAATCTAGAATAATCTCTAAGTTTAAATACAATTTGATGTGAAAAAGCAATGGACTTTAAGTTCTGTGATAGAAACAGAAATCTGTTGTTAAAAATTTAAAAACCATCCTACTATTTTGTTACATACATGTACTTGAGTTAAAAATATACTTTAATGACATTTATGTATTCTGTTTTACTTTACAAGTCTCTATAAGCATGACATGTAATAGATACTGCATAAAAAAATATATATACTTCATGTAGATGGTTTCTTGAATGTGCAAATAAATATTGCTTTGCTTAAATTTGTGTCAAGCATGCCTATGTAAAAATTATGTATTCCATTGATTTCAGCTGGTGTACCGACACATGCCGATTTTTTTCACATGACAGACGAGGAAAGCGGAGGTGATAAATAGTTGTTTTAACACATTATTGCTTCACTCGACAGTTTGGTCTGAATAGTCAAATTAGCATTGTGAACTTTGGAATCAGAAAGCATTTGATCACTTCATTGCTAAACATTCATTTTACAATGGCTTTTACCTTGAGATTTTTTTTTGCATGCAATAAAAAATCCTCTTGTAGATTTTATAAGTTGCTAAGTTTTATAAATTTTCTTATAAAATGTTTTATTATTTTCCTTAGAAATAATCCTACGGCATAATTTAACCTACTCTCTCTTAATCCTGTAACAGTTTACACTAAAGATAATTACACAATTTTTTGTTTTCACAAGTAGGATTTGAAAGGCTACACTTATTCAAATTCTATTTTTGTCTTACATGAAGGACTTTTAAAGCTTCACTTACTCAAATTCTAAGAGCAAATGTTCAGTTTATTTGACTATTCAGTGTTGTCTCATCTTGCAGCTTCCAGCACAAATCACCTTGTTGATTTGTTGTTTTTCAGTTTTTTTGCAGCTTGTAATTCCATTTATGTTGTGTGCAATTATAATTGGCTGTTGGTTTTTAGATTTTTAAAATAACATTAACTGGTAGTCACTAGCATGTGTAGACTTTAGGCACAGTTTGGCTTCATAAACTAGAAGCATGTTTTATTTTTCAATTAACAAGTAGTTTGTAATTTGAAAGCATATTGCTTGAATTCTGCTAAGCAAAACATAGGGCAAACATAGGGATTATATAGATAGACGAATGAGAAGAAAATCTTTTTTGTGTATTGCTGATGCAAGTCATATATTTTTAAACATTGGTACTCTGTACAGGTAGTCAAAATGAACCTGCAACGCAAAGCTAAGTTATCTTCGACATCCAATCTTTATTTTGTTAAAAAGGACCTTCTTTAAAGTTTCATAGAAAATTATCCTGTGTGAAAAATACCTGTAAAACTACATATGAACGTAAGTGACATCACAGCATGATTGGGTTCCCTGTGGTAGACCCCTCCAAATTCTAAACTATAGCTGGATCAAATAGTAACAGAAATCCCAGATCAATGACACCCTTTCCCCAGAACATGTCCTAAAGCAACATATTTAAGTTAAAAAACCTGACCTCAGTGACAATTTCTCAATCTTTTGATTGTTTTTCTGTCTGTATTTATTTTGGCAAGTTTGAACCCAGGAAGTTATAATGAGTAAAGAAGATAATGAAATGTGCATAAATAAGCAGCATTATAAAAATCCACATCGCCTATGCATTGCTTAAGTACAAATGTATTGATTTTTTTCTTGAGTGCTAATTCATTGGTTGTGGAATAATTGAATGTTTGGTTGTCTTATTCTCAAAATTGCTTATAAAATGATTCATTGTTTAAAAAGTGCATAAACTAAGATCATGATATAATTTATAAATACTAATTAATCAACTTTACTTATTGGTCAGAAGAAATTGCAAAATGCATCAATTATGCTGAGCTTTAGCATCTTTCCTCATTGACAACCTTTCCATTTTACAGTATTTTGAAATCTTGATGGTGGTTTGGTGTTTTTTCTTTTTACTAACATTAAAGTTTTGGAAATTGAAAACTAAAACAATTGATAATACATGTAAAACTAATGAAAAGGAAAAGAAAGAAACTTAGGTAAAACACTACTTGATTGCATTGTTTAGTACATTGTAGTATACTTATTCAATAATCATTAAAGCATGACCGATATTGGGTTTCTTACTTATTGCACTTTGGGAGAAATTTTCAAGTCTGATTGTCTATTATATGTATAATTGCATGTACCTGTTGTATCACAGCCTAACAAAAATTGAACTGAAATTTCATTAATGTATTATTACTATTGATTTGGTTTTTCAAAAAGCAACTTAATTTACCCTTATTTGTAACAGCTCAAGCACCAGAGGACCATCACATTACCAGTGAAAGACCTGCCAGTCCCGAGGGAAGAGCCAGGAGCACATCCCCTTTGGCAGCTCATAGAGAATCTATGGAGTTTAGGGAAGAAGATATAAATAGATTGAATCAAATGTCCCATGATACAACAGAGTCACCTAAACTACAGAGAACCAGTCCCAAACCATCACCGAGAGTATCCAGAGATAGCCCTCGACCTTCACCACGACCTAGGAATGCCAGTGGTCAAAGCCATAACTCCGGTATTAACTATGTTTCATAAATTATTTGTATAATGTTCTGAATCACAATTTATGAGTATCCTTTGGTATTTATTTTTTTTTTTTTTTACCAACAGGAAAATCAGGTCTTGTAACTGCTCAAACAAAATTTTGGTAATCTGAAAAGTATAAAAGCTACAGCTTTTCTTTTTAGCGTAATGATTAAATATATATTGAAGATGTACGGTACACTTTCTAGTTTGGAAAAAAATTAATTGTTTATGATAAAAGAAGCATTTGAATGTCAAAAGTCCAGAGTGAATGTCAAAAGTCCAGAGGGCAAAGACAAAACCAGTAAACACAAACAAGAACAGCATGAAAAAACAGACAACACAAAAACATTCACCTTCAAACCTTTTAAACTTGTTGGTCTGGACAAAAAACGTTAAGCCATCACTGTATCTATTTTTTCCTTATTTTTAGAAGGTGATGACACAGTTACAACTTTACCTGATTTAGAAAGAGTCAATGGAGATGGTAAGAATTTTTATCCTCCTAAGTTTTCTTGAAACAACACAATCAATTAATATGAGATTCATCTAAAATATATTTAAAGAGTTGTTTTACTAATGTAGAAAGACTTTACCAGAGGTAAAACTATTCATTTTAGTCACAAAAATTTCTGTTGCAGTTTTCCTGGCATCTACATGTCACAGCCACTTGATATTTGGTATTTAACTTCCTACTATAGTACTATATAGTGTAAAGCGATTTTATGCCCATAACTCTTCTTCTTGTTTTCCAAATATTTTAAGATGCAGGCAATATATGTCTTCCATGGAAGACCACCATTCTAGTTATTTTCATGTATTTGCTTCTTCTTTTTTAGAATATCATCAAGAAGAAGATGGTGTCAAAGTGAGTTATTGTAGTGATAAAAACCTCAAAACAGTATATTGTCTTCCCTTGTTATTGTATTAATATCTACGTATTTGCACATGTATAGTTAAAATTTATTGTCTTGGAATTGTATTCATTTCACAGTAGTATTATAGCAGAAAGGGCAAAAACAAACAGAAACAAAACCAGCTGATTTATTTGTTTGTTTTGTTCGTGTTATATGTTTGATAATTTTAACCATAAGGCAATTTGTGAAGTAAATTTTCTGATGTCTATTTTCTAATAATTTTTCAGGAATTGTGATGTAAAGTTGTAAATATGTTTTGCCTTCTTTAGATTCACGTAGTGTGTGTGTGTTTAAACCAAATCATTTTAAAATGATAAATGATAAACATTTAACACTTAGGGAAGTTTGCTCCTCATATTTTTGGATTTTTGTCAGATTTTCCAGATCTTTGGGGTTTATCCATCTATTATGCTTGAAATTTTTTGCCCATGAACCCCCTATTTTCTTTTTCTTATTCAAAAATATGTCCACCAAATATACAGTTCACATTTTTTTTTTGAAATTTTATTTACTCTGTCATACATTTTAAAAGGTTTAAAGATGCCAATCTGCAGCAATGCAAAAGTAATGAAAATCTAGAGAGAACTTATTTGCCGCCAAAATTATAAATGCTTATTGCATTAAAACAAGCACATGGACCTACATTTTCTTCTTGCTTTTTTTGTTCATTTGTCCATATTCTTTAAAACAGATTTTACTTTATCCATTTTTATTTACTTTAAGATAAAGGATCAAACCCCTTTTAAGTAGCATAAGTAGGGAATGAAAATGTTTTTACTCTTCTTTCCCTATAAACCTGATGAAGTCATGACAATTTAAAAGTTTCCAAATGATTCCAGTATGTTCCAGCAAAAAATTCAATGTTATAATATCTTTGCATTGAAAAATTAAAAGACACATTCCCTGAAGTTTCTTTTATGATTGACCATTTCTAAATTGCTTGCCAAGTGACAAAGGTCTTTTTGGGTCCAATACTATTATATGGCATCACAAATAAATTATCCAATGACTAAAGTTATCGTTAGGTTTTTTTTCCATCTTGCATGGTTTGTTGTTAACAACGCTTGGATAAATCTAAAATCATATAAATCTTAATTATAAAATTTAAAACAATGCTCAAGTATCAAAGCTAGCTTTGTCATTTTGTGTGCTTAAGCTACCAACAATAATAATTATTGTCACCCAATTTTTTGTGCATATTGCAAGGCTCTGGTTAATCAAAGCAAGCAAATTGTTTTCTACATGTACGCTATGCCCTTAAGAGCTGTATTTATGCTAGAAAGATTTTAGTGAAGAATTATTTTGCCCATCTCAGGGGCATATGTGATAATATTGACTATTAATGTTGTTTTTTTTTTCATTCCAATATTACATTGTACTTTGTGCCTTTCATTACCATCATTTGAATTTTTTTGAATGATGTGCTATCACCTTAACATTGACACCCTATTATGTTTATGAAACTATGTTTTGAAATCCTTGAAGATCATAAAACATAGACTATTTTACAGTTATCAAAATTCCAGAGGTTTTTGGTAAGTGATGGTGGCATCAGGTTTGGAGAACCAAAAAAAATCCTTGCTTTTTCGTATTTATTTATGAAATAAAATCAATAATTGTTAATAATCTAGTTTACTATACTATTTTTTTCAAGAAAATTATGTATTTACAATATTTTATAGGTATATGCATGTTCATACTTTTTTCTAATAATCATAAAAGTTTCCTCAAACATCTAAGAATTATTAACAAATTACTTTTTTTAAAATATTTATATATCCAAGTTATTTAAATTCTGTAAGGCTTTATTAAAAAAATCTATAAGCTACCTTCAATATATAAGCAGATATTATCAACAATACATGTACAAATTTTCTGAAGAATGGGTTAATTTTGTTTCAAAATGTTTTATTCAACATGTGCAGATAATAAGTTCTTACAATGAAACTGGTATCATCTCTTACATTGGCGGACCCCGATATTTGGCAAAGAAAGGGCCATTCACTGACCAAAGAAGAGTCTGGTCTCGTCATTCTTCAGTGCTTTCCTAAATATTCAGAAACAAATAGTTTTTGAAATCTTTTACTTGGGGTTTACAGATAACAATGTTTACACATTAAGTTGATATGCCTTAAAGTTATTATTTCTTTACCAATGCTTAAGAATCCTTCAAAAATGTGGCATCCCACCTCTGCAATGTTTCTCCGTTAAAATAGTAACTACAGTGATAGAATATTGAATGTGAGACATTAGGAAATAGGGACCAATTATGTATTATTTCTGTGTTGATACTTAGACTTATACTGTATAAGTCTGGTGTTTCAGGATTTTATTTATTTTGCAAACTTTGAATGGTTACTAAAACAAGTTTTATCTTAATACTAAGCAAAGGTCACATTAACTTTAACCACTAAGGTCATCAATCATTTGTCAATTCATACCATATTTTTGTACATTTTTTAGCTCACCTGACCCGAAGGGTCATGTGAGCTATTGTCATCACTTGGCGTCCGTCGTCCGTCCGTCGTCCGTCCGTCGTCCGTCGTCCGTCGTCCGTAAACTTTTTAAAACGTTAACTCCTCTGACACCATAAGTCCAATTGCAACCAAACTTGGTATGGTTGTTCATTAGCATTCGGTGCTTAGAACTGATGTGGGGATTTTTGATTCGTCTTAAAACATGGCCGCCATGGCTAAAAATAGAACATAGGGGTAAAATGCAGTTTTTTGCAAATAACTCAAAAACGGCTACAGATATCAAAATTCTGGCATAGGGTAAAAGTGATCAGCACCTCAAGATCTACCTACCCTGAAATTTTGAAGAAAATCCAACAACCCATGTAGGAGTTATTGCCCTTTTTGTGGATTTTTTGCAAATTTTGCACCTGTTTAGCTCAATATCTTGAAAACTATACAAGATATTTGAGAAATTTAAATTGCATATTGTTAAGCACAATAAGATCTACAAAATATGTAATTGGGTCAACGTTGTAGGACCTTTCCTTTTAGGAGTTATTGCCCTTAGAACGTCAAAATTTAGCATTTTAGCAGCATTTCCTCATTACATTGAAAACGTTAACTCCTCTGACACTTTAAGTCCAAATAGAACCAAACTTGGTATAGTTGTTTATTAGCATTAGGTGTATAGAACTGATGTGGGGATTTTCGATTGGTCGTAAAACATGGCCGCAGTGGCTAAAAATAGAACATAGGGGTAAATGGCAGTTTTTTGCAAATAACTCGAAAACGGTGACAGATTTCAAAATTTTGATTGGGAACAAAAGTGATCAGCACCTCAAGATCTACCAGCTCTAAAATTTTTAAGAAAATCCAACAACCCATGTAGGAGTTATTGCCCTTTTTGTGGATTTTTTGCAAATTTTGCACCCGTTTAGCTCAATATCTTGAAAACTATACAAGATATTTGAGAAATTTAAATTGCATTTTGTTTAGTTCATCAAGATCTACAAAATTTGTAACAGGGTCAACGTTGTAGGACCTTTCCTTTGAGGAGTTATTGCCCTTGGAATGTCATAATTGAGCATTTTAACTGCATTTCCATATATTGAAAATGTTAACTCCTCTGACACTTTAAGTCCAAATGGAACCAAACTTGGTATTATTGCTTATTATTATTAGGTGTATAGAACTGTAGTGGGGATTTTTGATTGGTTGTAAAACATGGCCGCTGTGGCTAAAAATAGAACATTAGGTTAAACTGCATTTTTTTGCAAATAACTCAAAAAGGGTGACAGATTTTTAGATTTTGATTAAGAACAAAAGTGATCAGCACCTTTAGATCCACCATATTGTCAGATGACCCCCTTATTAATCTTATGACCCTTTCAACGTTAAATAGATTTTGCCTTATTACCTTTACTTCAGGCACATTTGTCAGGTGAGCGATTCAGGCTCCTGGGAGCCTCTTGTTTTTGGTACTGAAATAGTAGGATTAAGGTATACTTTTTCAAATAGACAAATGTAAAGTAAGGGTACACAATGTAAAAAAAACTATTAAACTTATTCAATTCAGCTGTTGAATTGTAGAACTTGTTTCCCTTAGCATCTATGCCTTTATGAAGATTTTCAAAGTAGCATTTTCTTGAATGTATTACATAATTTTTTTCCACAGTTTCAAACCTATTGGCAAGACTGATGTTTGAGGGGTTTTATCAAACCCTATTGGAGGAGAAAAGTTGACATATACCGGAAAAAATCCACTGAAATAAGTTCATCACTATTCAAGTCTGTGAAATTTTTACCTTAATAACCCACTTGTAACTCCTCAAAAACTTCTTGCTGTGGGCATGATTTTGTTATGCATTTGATCACTGATTTTAACTTCTCTTTACCCTTTGTCTGACTTATACAATGTGTGATCTACTGTATGGTATGATATAACATGAGATTGACTGATAATCTAGCTACTTTTCTTTTCTTTTTTTTCAGTTTCGACCTAAAACATCACCTAGATCAGATCGACCTTCATCAGAACCCGTACAAACAGGTGACGAGCCTGATCATGAGAAAGAGAAGAAACATAGAAGTATGTTTGGCTTCCTGAAAAAGAAAAAAGATAAGGATCATCCCGATGAACATAAAGATCACAAGGAACATAAAAAAGATAAAAAACATAAAGACAAAAAGGGGGATGTCACTTTATAAAAGGGGGGAGTGTAGTATGACACAAGGGTGAATGTTATGTTATAGAATAGGGGGTGAAGAATGTTATGTCTTCCATGTTATTTCAATGGCATTCATATTTGGCTATAAGAAGTAAGACTAGATTGGAAGAAATATATATAGACTGTCTTCCGTTTATTGAAATGATGTTTTTACTTTGCTAAATTGTATCTGTGTTTACATTACAAAAACTTATGTTTTATAAAATGCTTGCAGGGTTGCAATCACTGTGATACTACATGATAACATTTGATTCTATATAGACATATCAATAAATGAAAAATCTTTCTTTAAACCCATTTTACAATTTTCTGAAATTTTTCTTCACTAGATCATTGACATCATGGTTTACATATATTCGTTCAAAAATCTTATGACGGAACTATTCATTTAGACATATATTATGTACTGTTTAATTTTTTCCAATTTATGCAAACACTTTTAAATGTAAATTGTTCCAATTTGAAATATTGTTTCTACATATATGTTTTGAAATTCTACAAATATGTATATGATCTCATTGTATTCAGGGCTTTTTATAAATGACTACCGTTTGATATGTTGTTAAAAGTAGCTTTGTTGATTTATTTAAAAATATTTGCCATGTTTTTTCTAAGGATTTTCACATGAAGACACAAATTGTCATTTTTGTTTGTTTTTGTCTCAATTTCTTACAGAATTCCATGACAAGTCTTAATTTATAATGTTTACAAAGACTATATGGCTTAACCATATAAGTATTAAAAATATATCTTTATTCAAAGTGGGCTTAGCCCATAAACACTACATAGATGGACTTTCCCATCACTATCATTTAATCTTTACAATGTTATTTAAGGAATAGTCATATATATGGGGTTGTTTGTGAGGTTTAAAGTTAAAAGGGTCATTAATGTGAGAATTCTGGACTTTATACTCTAATATCTTCTTGTAATGAGCCACATATCATCAAGTCATCTTTCATTACGTTTTGCCAATATTGACTCATAAGTAGATTATTTCCCAAGGACATTTTAAATTGAATCACTTTCCAATATCTCAATCAGTTAATTAATATCCCAGATATGGATTAAAGAAGTTTTACTCCATTTTAAAGTTATACAATTAGTCGAAATCTTAAAGAACTAATTCAGAGATACCAGTGTTTGTACGTCACTGTAATTATCAATTTATGAAAATGTACTATGACTATATATCATAATTATATCTACAAATATATACAAGTGTGATTTTATATATCTATATAGTATTGTACAGTTAAGTCTTTGTTAGAAGCTATTATTCACTATGTCTAATATGCTTTCTTACAAGGCTGGGTCATTATAGAGGAATGTATATTTGTAATATTGAATATTTTGTATATATAAACAATGGACCAAGTGCTATTAATGGCTAAGTAATAAATTTGTTGTTTTATGCAATATATATTGTTAATGTATATTTTTATTTTTTCTATTTTGTTTAGATAGTTATTTATACAGCTGTTTTTTAATTAATTTGAATATATACAATTAATGGGACCATATTAATTATTATTTTTTTAATAAATTTGCTAATCTTTATTGTTTTGGGACCAACTAATGTAAAACAAAGATCTGATTTCTTGTTAAATACTCCATATTCCATATCCTTTAATTTCTACTTATTTATGTTTATACAGATCTGTACTAAGTTACAGTAGCAATAATTCAGGAAATTTGGTACGAGGGGGAGATAACTTGTTGTTTCAGAAATAGGATTAAATTGGGAAATAAATGGTGAATTTGCTTCTTAAAATTTTGTCAATAGTACATGTATGAAGTTATAAGAAGCATTATATAGGATAAATTCCAAAGTAGAACTACTACATGTATAACCAAAAATCAGAAGGATCAAAATTTTGATAAATTTTCCCCTAAGCTGACATACCAGGATCCCCAATTTTTTTTTTTTTCAAATGGCATTTTTTCTCCATATAAATCATTAAATATTTTACATACAGATTTTTTATACGACCGCAAAAAATTTGCGGACGTATAATGGTATGATGCTGTCGTCGTCGTCGTCGTCGTCGTTGTCGTCGTCGTCTGTTAACTTTAGTGTATACACGATAACTTTAGTTCTAGTTATCCAAATGCAATGAAATTTGACAATGATATTTCTTACCATTAAAGGATGGATGGGATTGATTTTGGGAGTCCCCCCTTTTTTCGTTTGGAAATTAAGGGCCAAAAGGGGCCAAAATTGTAACTTTTTTGTTTGTTCTTACAATAACTTTTTCAAAATCTTCTCCTCTGAAACTACTGAACAGAATTCAATGAAACTTGGTATGATTGATCATTAGGGTGTCCTGCACTATAGTAATGTTTCAATTTCTGATTCGTCAAAAAACATGGCCGCCGTGGCTAAAAATAGACCAGGGGGGTCAGACTACTGTTTTTGGCTTGTAATTCAAAAAGTATAAGGGATAGATGAAATCTGATGCCACCCTACTGCTTCAGGATCAAAAGTTCTACAAAAGTCTCCATTTGGTCGAAGTTGTCAGAAGACCCCTTATAGGGGTTACGGCCCCTTAAAGGTGAAAAATAGCATTTTTTCATGTTTTTGCCCTATAGTATGAAAATTATTGCAGATAGCAAAATGCTGTTGCTTGCTTAATTGTTCAGCTCATTTAGCTCTACAAAAAACTCCATACGGTCGAAGTTGTCAGATGACCCCTTATAGGGGCTACAGCCCCTAAAATAATGTTTTTTCATGTTTTTGGCCTATGAAATGAAAACTAAAGCAGGTAGAGAGAAGCTGTTGCTTGCTTAAATGTTCAGCTCATTTACACAATTAAGAATTAATTTTTGCGACCCCCCCTTTTTCCCCTATTACGTAAGTAGGGGCCAAGTGGGGCCAAAATCAAAACTTTTTTATTTGTGGTCCGATTTTAAATTTTTTTTATGCAAGTTTATTCTTGTCAGGTAGTGAATCCAAATTTGAGAATTAATTTTGTGACCATCCCCTTTTCACTTGTTTTGTAATTAGGGGCCAAAAGGGGCCGTAATCAAAACTTTTTTATTTCTGGTTTGTTTTTGAAATTTTTTTTTGCAAGTTTATTTTTGTCAAGTAGTGAATCCAAATTTGAGAAATTATTTTTGCAACCCCACCCCTTTTCACCTGTTACATAATAAGGGGCCAAAAGGGGCTGAAATTGATTTTTTTTTAATTCTTGTCCGATTTTGACAATTTTTTTGCAAGAGTAGATTACAGAATTGAAAATTTTTATTTTTACCCCCTGGGTCGAAAGTCCACCAGAGCAGCATGTGTCAAAAACCTTTGTCAGTCCACCATGGGCTGCATGTGTCCAGAGCAATAGACTATCCATATTGGGCCTAAAATGTACAGGGTTCAACATGTTGCGGTCGTATCATGCTGCGCTCGGCGAAGCTTTTTATTTCACAATAATATTGTGTGATGGCATTCCTTTCAATACACAAGTGTCCCGTGCGGGGCCCGGGTGGCGAATAGGCCCGCAGCAGAGCCTAGCTTGTCGTAAGAGGCGACTAAGGGTCTTGGGATTCTGATGTCGGGTCAGTGCTCAGCCCACAGAGCGACCAAGTGTGTACCCTAGGTGGCTGAATAGGGTTGCCCTCGTCCGCGGGGGTTGTCAGGTCTATAATACGGAAACCCTGACCGCCGACCATAGTGGGCCAACGTGTGTGGAGAGTGCCACGCTTCATGCACGTAAAAGATCCCTTTGTGGACCGCCAAGTAGTGCGCCACATAGGCTAAATTTTCCGCCCCTACCCACCTCTCCCCTTTTCCTGTGGTTCTTCAAAATTTACCGGTCCCTTGTGTCCCATTCCATCCCCATAATTCATTTATCATCATCATTTCATGTTCATTTTATCACCCTTTTCATGTTCATCGCCTGTAAATAACCTATATAGCGTTGCACGGGCGTAAAACACCAACTCACTCACTCACTCAATACACAAGTGCTTTCTATTCATTTTCAGCCACCCCATATTTCCATTGTAAAACGACAAACAAATACTCATATATTTATAAGACTTATGGCTATTCATATATTCAGAGAGCGGTTGTGATTTAGGCTATTTATAGATTTGTTACCTGCTTATGTCATAGATGCCAAACACACTATACAAGGTTTAACATTACATCAGTATTTGTTTATACATATATGCTGGCAATTATAATTTTTGTCTTATTAAAATGATATAAAACATTCTTGTGTTTGTGCCAGTCAACCAGTAACGGATGTTTTTGTTCCATGTCCATAAGGAGGTCTTACTTTGATAACCAAGATTGGCTTTCAATCATTTACAAAATATAGAAAATAAAGAGATGTGGAATAAGTGTACAGGACACAGCCCACAATTAAACAGCAATTTAGAAAAACCACAATGGACAACCGCCAGCAGCCTTCAACGAGGCCATTTGGCACTGCTCGGGGTTCTGCAATTGGCCCATGGTCTAAATAAAATGCATATAATTCAAATCCAAATCTTTATTTGTGGTCTATTGCAAAACTGCAAGAAGCAACCACTGTTCTATGTTAAAAGCAATATGCTGTTTACCATTTCAGATATGATTAATTTTTCATTCCTGTTTTACGGGTATTTATGACAAATCTATATTTAATTTGAGCTTTCATTGTTGTCTGTATGATTTTTAGTGGTTTGGCAATGTTTTGGGGCTATGATCTGCTAACATGTATGTTATTTAAAGTTCCTTGGTTTTCTTCCAATGGTAAAGTTCCCTTCAATTTCTAAACAACAACAAAGCAAGAGAGAATAAACATATTAGAAAAAAGTCAAACTTATATAAGCCTCTTAACAGCATTGAAGTTTCTACTAGGTATCACAACAATAAAGTGTTGGCTGGAGTTGGTCAATCTTTGTCGGAGCTTGTCATATAAATGGAATTTTGTTTTGCAATAACCAAAAAAAATTAAGGTGTCTCACTTTTTTATCAGTATTGAAAGTAGGCAGTTTATGCTGAGGTGCAAACAGGAAAAGATATTGGTTTAAACTTTAAATGTTGAAAAAAATAACATGAACCAAACCTGGTATTTTACTAGCTGAAACTTATTAAATGTTTAAACTAAACAAGAATATGGCTCATGTCACACACCTGGAGTTTTAGTGGGTCACTCAATATTTGACAGTTTTATTGAATGCCAGTAAAATCAATAGGTGTCTTCCTTAGAAAACTAGCTTTAGTCATGTAAGGCTCCTGGAATCCCACAATGACATACAGAAGTTTTGCCCTATAAGCAAATTTCAGCCTATAATTTGTAGTCTACATACTAGAAAGTGCTTTGGATTATCAACCAAAATTCTTGAATGTTTAATTATTATCCATCAGAAGCAATTTGTGATGGTTTTTGTCTCGCCTGCGACGAATAGTCGCGGAAGGCGAGACATAGGTATTACTTTCCGGCGGCGGCGGCGGCGTCGTAAACTTTTTTGTAAGACTTTTGTGGACGATGAATTGCTTGAAAAGTATAATAGCTAGGCATCTGATATTTGGTATACAGACAGTTCAGGTTATGGTCTACGCAACTGTCACCATGTCATGTGACCCTGACCCCATTTTCACGCTCCAGTGACTCTGTGAACTTAGGTCTTTTTTCAGGCCGTAAACTTTTTTGTAAGACTTTTGTGGACCATGAATTGCTGGAAAAGTATATTAGCTAGGCATCTGATATTTGGTATACAGACAGTTCAGGTTATGGTCTACACAACTGTTACCATGTTTTGTAACCCTGACCCCATTTTCACGCTCCAGTGACTCTGTGAACTTAGGTCTTTTTTCAGGCCGTAAACATTTTTGTAAGACTTTTGTGGACGATGAATTGATGGAAAAGTATATTAGCTAGGCACCTGATATTTGGTATACAGATAGTTCAGGTTATGGTCTACGCAACTGTCACTATGCCATGTGACCCTGACCCCATTTTCACGCTCCAGTGACTCTGTGAACTTAGGTCATTTTTCAGCCTGTTAACTTTTTTGTAAGACTTTTGTGGACGATGAATTGCTGGAAAAGTATATTAGCTAGGCATCTGATATTAGGTATACAGACAGTTTAGGTTATGGTTTACGCAACTGTTACCATGCCATGTGACCATGGCCCTATTTTCACGCTTTAGTGACTGTGAACTTATTTTTTTTTTTTTTCAGGCCAAAAAACTTTTTTGTAAGACTTTTGTGGAACATGAATTGCTGGAAAGTTATGATAGCTAGGCATCTGATATTGGGTAAACAGACAGTTGCGGTCATGGACAACGCAACTGTCACCATGCCATGTGACCATGACCTCATTTTTACGCTCCAGTGACTCTGTGAACTTAGGTCTTTTTTTCAGACAGAAAACTTTTTGTAAAACTTGTGAGGACAATGGATTGCTTGAATAGTATAATAACTAGGCATCTGTTTTAGGTATACAGACACTTTTTGTGTTTATATCAAGAAATGAAAGCTTAGGTAGTTGATTTTAGTGATGGTGCAGGCAGGCGAGACATACTTTTAGTGGCCACACTTGTATGAAATTCTGTGATGCCATTCAAAATTTATTCTGAAGACTTAATTAGAAGTTTGTGATCAAAAATGAAGTACAAGTAAATAAAGAGTCTGTGGCTTAAGAAATGCACTAACATAATGGTAAAATTTAGGCAATGTCCTTGTAAAACTTTACATCGCAGATCTTTGAGCTAGCACCAATAAATGAATGTAATATCAAACACATTTACTGAACTGGGGTGTTTAGCCTAAAAGTAAAAAAAAGACCAATCTAGGAAAAGACCATTACAATGGTCCTGACTTGGTACAGGCATTTCATAAGAAATTGATTAAATTACCGAGAATTTTATTGCTTTAAACTATAACTGATACTTGTGCTGGAACACATTTTAAAACATGACCAATATAAGATTTGGGGCGACTTTGATGGTTGTTTTGTTGCTTGCTAACTCTTCATTAAAGAGTCAAATGCGAGAAAATCAACATTTAATGGATGTGCTTCCTGTTCATGTAAAGTTTTATGGATACCCAAGTAGTTTAGTTGCCGGTAGGGGAATACTATATGTGGACAGACAGAAAAAGGGTAATAATCTTGTTCTGCTGTTTACAAACAAATATTTCAAAAGAAATTATACCAAAGATCACGAAAATTTGATTACAAATAAAACACGATTTCAAATTGACACCCAAAAGTATATACAACATAAGAGCCTTGTGAAAGTCTTTAACATTTGAAAACGTTATATTGCCGACAAAGGGGTTAGTCTGTCAAATATTGAAGGATTTTATCTCAAACATAATTCAAAAAGACTTTACCCATTGAAAATTGTTTTATAATTCAAAACATGGTTTTGTCATAATTAAGCTACATACAATATAGTTAAAGATTCATTGAGTTTTACCGAATATTAAAATCTATATAGCATATAAATCACAGTTCTACAATTTATCACTTTTGCATAAACGCGTCTTGGTCTCTGATCATACTATCCCATGGTTGAACATAGCCATTCATTGTCACAAACACCCCGGATCTGTCCGACAAAACTTGCAATGCTCCGACTGCACACCCAACGTTAAAGTCGGCATCACTGTCCTTAAAAGCCTCTGGAAGGAAAGCCCCGGTAAGCACAATTGTCTTAGGCAGGGCATGTTTTGCCAGATACTCTGCGGTGTCTAAAAGTGAGTCTGTTCCGTGCGTGATTAATATTTGTTTGTACTCGGTGGCTTTACATACTTCTAGCAGATTTAGTCTGAGAATAAAAAAGAACGACGGTAAAAAAATCAAAATTAGCATATGCTTGTGAACAAATAAAGATGCCTTTACAAAACATTCATAAATAAAAACAATTATAAATGCAACTATTCCAAATTGTGTTCGTTATCTTGTATTTGTACAGTATTTGAGCCGAATTCGCGTCTTGTCCTTATTGTAAACGGACTGATGTTTTAGATGTCCGCATGCATGCTTTATTTTGAGGAGCATCAAATATACCAGTCGGCATTTATTGTTTGTTTTTAATATATGACAATGAGAAAAAGACAGAAAAGTACTTTTTCTTGAAGTCTAAAAAGAGAAGAGACTAAGCTTTAAAGTTGTCCATAAATAATTTAAGTATATAGTAGTGACTCCGTTTTCTGTTGAATTCCCCATGTATTCTGGTATAGTCAATCAACGGTTACACGGACGTTGCCTCAGATAAGACTTTATACCTATCTGCCTGTGTAATATCTTGACTATCTTTTCTACAAACTGTCACAGTCTCTACTTTATATAGCACTTTAGCTCTTGTCAGTACTCTTTTAACGGCAGGCTCCATGATTTCAAATGCATATCCTAAATTGGCTCTCGGATAACGCTTGTCAATTGTGCCTACCAAAAAGGACATGGGTTGGTTAGAAAAAGCTTATTATGTTATAAGCAGTATAATATACAAGTATAAAAACACTATATCTTTCGGGGGGGCCTCTGAATGTCCGACACTGAGAACACGGACAGTACATACTTATTTTTACCAAACACATATGCCTATCAAAATAAAGTTGGGTAGGTTACTTTTCCAAAAAGCAAGGGGTACAAGTCGCAAATCAATTGGAATATGATATGTGCAACTGTCTAAAGATTGAATTCCTATAAATTTAGATTTTTAACATTAATCTATTAAGTTTTAAAAATGTTTTACGGAATGGTTCGTTAAGTGATTGCATTAAACTTTTAATTTTCCCAGAGATCACCCCAAAGCAGTACAAACTTGGTTAGAGATCGTTTTCGTTCAGGAAATGAAAGTGAAGCGATAACTATCTAAACTCTGATGTATACCCTAGTTGTTTGTCACAAGGTTGTGATATTGTCATGAACAAATCATAGCTTACCCCCAGTCTGTATAACAAGGAAGCCTTTCTCCTGTTCCATGTTCACTGTAATAAAGCATTGAAAAAATAAAGGGGAAAACAATGTTGCATGGCCTTTTGTCTCTTATTATCAATAAGCTGTCGTATTGAATTTATTTTGAAGACAAGAATATCTCACTCATGCATATCGTTTTCTCATGTTTCTGATCTTTTCTAGGAATCTTTCGTCTACTCTAAGATAAACTTCATGATGAGTAATCTGCTGGAAAACAAGTACACAGTATGTAAACCTATCTGAATTATGTGAAATGTGTATACGCTAAGCTTCATTACGTTTTCGTGGGAAAATTGCAAAAGTAGCAACACGTCAGTTAGGTTTTTAATTTTACTTTCCTCTAAAACAACATTTTTCATATATGGTTATTGTAAGATACTGTTCATGAATGAAATGAGAAGTAGCCAATTCATGTTTTTGTGTTAGATAATCCATATTAACCCACATTATCTAGTTTTTTGGGAGACTTCTTGAATTCATTTGAAAAAAAACTTATTTTTACGCGAAAACCTCAACACTGTCGGGCAAAACTTTTTCCAGTAGTTTAAATTATCCTGATATATATTAGTACAAATTTTGGATACGTTAAGATGTTTCGTTTTCGAAAAAAAATAGAATTTAAGAAAAACAGCACTGTAGACTTTTTAATGTGTAATTCGTTGCGCACTGTGCATCTTAATGTCGTAGTCTTTGTATTTTTTAAGGTGAAAAACTCTGTTAGAGGTGATTCAAATGTGTCGTTTATGTAATCTAACTGATATTTTAAACATTTTTTTTTTAAATACTTCAACCTAAAATTGAGGTGTTATTCACTTAAAAAATTACTGATTTTTCAACACCCCACTCGAGGAACGCAAAATATTGGTTTAAATAAACTGGTGAACTGCTTTCATCTTTTACATGTCCATGATGACGACATCCTGTAATAAACCTGAAGAATTTCCCATTAAATATATTACACAACAGCCAAAACTGTTCAATTTCTTTTGAGAAGCATAGAAACAGTTTTTGCAGTAAAGTCATAGATACAAACATATAGAAGCAGTAGATGAGCAATTTCTTGGAATGCAAAGTGTTGTTACTTTACAAGCAAATATCATCAACCAACATTCATACATGCTTGCATGGGAAGGAACCGCATCCGGTGTGGTAGAGAGGAATTCGGATAGGTTGTCGTCCACTTGCGCTTCCCGTGACCTTTAGCGATGGATTCTGAACCATGTATCGATAAATCGAACATTTCTGTTGCAAGATTTATATATATCTTCGTCTGAGCTTATCTAAGTTTCGGACCAGTTAACATTTAAAGTTGATTTAGATTATGGGCTTGGTTTTTGCATTGTTTTTGAGTCTTGAATGAATCGTTTATTTAGGGTAAACATATTTTGACATGCACAATGTACTGCTTCCCAGCTTAAATAATATCTATTGGTCTAAAATTATAATTTAAAATTTTGTATCCGATTACTTCACTTCTATCACATTATTTAAATTTGTTTAAATTCAAACAGTTCCTGGGGGTGAGTATTAATAAAATGACCGTGTATATCCAAGTTTATAGTTAGTGACACTCTCGGGACAATTATAGCAGCTGAAGTTGCAGATGCTGTCCATGCCACTACAAAGATGTTATATTTAGTTTACAGCACCAATAAATGTTATAAAACTCCATTATTAAATCAGAAGACTTAACATTTCTATTCAAATTTACTTCAACAAGGATACAGTCTTATACTTTTTGTCACATTAATAAGTTTACAGTACCACTGTAAAAAGAATGCAGTCAACAAAATCGCAAAAGTGGTATTCTTTCTATTTAAGAGCAACTTTAAATCATCTCTGAGTTCCCAATATGTTTCTATTAACCATATGCGTGTTGAGTGAGAATATTGATGAAAAAGATGCAGTTGCAACCATACAAATGGACGGGCTGTCAATTGTACTATTGTATAATGATATTACCTTTGTTAAAACAATTTTCTTTGGTTTGGAGATCAATAACTATACATGAACCCCTATTGTACCTTATATCATTAGTTTGAAGCATACAGGTAATGCAATTTTTAAAGGTTTATCTAAGCCCAGCAGATACTAGTAACATGTTTGTTCCCTAAAACGTTAAGAAGCGTACACATTTCACATAATTAAGATATTTCAGGCGCACAGGTTTACATACTCTGAAGTATAAACACTTTCAATATAAATTAACAGCTAAACTATTATTTTCTTTATGATTGGGATTAGGTGAGAATAAGTAAAAAAGGCTATCATCCCTTTCCCTTACAAATATTATGCTAAAATGTAATAGTCAAAAGGAGAACCACTAAGGTAACTACAAAGTGAATTCATGTTTAAAAAAGAAATTTAATAAATTATATTTTTACTAACAAATCAAATCAAATCAAATCAAATAAGCTTTATTTATAGTCGATTAGCAATATACAAATAACATAAGCTCTGGTGAGCTTTTGATCGACTCAAAAAATAATAATCTATGATATTTATATTAACAATGCGATTTTTCGTATTTGTACTACATTATTTACAAAATTGTCATCATTGTTCAACCTGAGATTATAATTAGACCATTTACGGTATTCCGCTCTATACCGTTACCGATTTTTAACTAAATTATTTCAACTGGTTTTCAAATTATTCTCCATTACTCATGGGAAAAGTCAATGTAAACAGTAACCAGTAAATAAAGAAAGAAAACAAAACTCAAGAAAATCATGGTTTGTGATAAATGTAGGTAAACTAAACAACTATAACCTTCATAAATAGAACGACACAAAAGGAATGATCATCGCCGGCATTATAATAATTTATTGATGCACTATGAGCCCCCCCCCCAAAAAAAAACAGCAACAAAAAAAAAACCAAAACGAAATATGAAAATCCTAAATATGAAAATCCTACCTCAGGCTCAGTTCCACTGGTCCCATATTTTAATAATCATGTTTTTAAAGTTCAGATCTCCTGTAATTGGTGATCACAATACTGGTATCAGTATTGATAACAAATACAGGAACAAAATTATATTCCAGTATTGTTCCTTGATTCATACAAATGTACATGTCAAAGACGTGTACATTAGATAGAACATGTAGAATGAGAGTTGTCTAACTACTTTTTGCCTTTCTAAGAAATAAATCAGAATAAATTGAACAGAAATATCAATGGATGACAACATGTGAAATTTTCATTTAATTCTGATAAGAAATAAATTTTTTATGAAAATATAACATGAAAAATTAACAAAAATGTTGTAAAAAAAGTATTTTCACATAAAGGGGTGGTACATTCTGTTCATCTAACTTGTTCATCTAACAAAAAAAAATTAATACTGCATGAACATGGCAGCGTCAGCTGACTCACCAGCATTGGCAACACAGTTCTTACATGATTTAGAGTCAAGGGTCATAAAAAGTATACTTGAGGCAAAAGACATAGCATTTACACTATGGCAGCAACATTATTCTTCATACAACAGTATAAGCAGGGTTGGCTAAGTGTTGGCAATACCCTTAAAATTGTCAGAGTAGGAAATACTTGGTAATATCATTAAGAATTTTTCATAAATAAATCTTATGTAATAATATTTTATTCTTCAAAATTTTTCCTCATCTACAAACTACATGTACATAAATGATTTGTATTTGACTTTACTATTCATGCATTATTTCAATACTTTGTAGTTTTTTGCTATGATTTTTTTCTTCCATTGTCACAGGGATTAAATAAAACTGATTGTTTTGGACATCCCTGATTGTCATTACAGTTTTGACATAATCATGATAATACACACACACAGTTTAATCTATGCTAATTATTTATAAAAAACAAGAGTTAACACTAAAATATGTCTCGCCTGCCGGCACCATCAGAAACAATTATTCTTTCTTACTTCCACTATATTTTGAATTTACATGGATTTTCAGTTTCAGAGATCAAAAGATGTTTATAGAACTTAAACATTGCAAATATATGCAATAAAAATAATCAAAGTCACTCAACCGGAAAATCAAGGTCAAGGTCAAAAGATGGGGATGCAACTGTGCTAAGCTACTACTGGGGCATATATGTAAACCAAGTTTCATCAACCTAGGACCTATAGTTCTTGAGATATGGAGGTGCTCGCAAAACTTTTCCATTGCTATTATATGTATTGAAAATTGTCAAAGTCACTCAACCGAAAAATCAAGGTCAAGGTCAAAAGATGGGGATGCAACTGTGGTAAGCTACTACTGGGGCATATGCATACCAAGTTTCATCAACCTAGGACCTATAGTTCTTGAGATATGGAGGTGCTCGCAAAACTTTTCCATTGCTACATGTATTATATGTATTGAAAATTGTCAAAGTCACTCAACCAGAAAATCAAGTTCAAGGTCAAAAGATGGGGATGCAACTGAGCTAAGCTACTACTGGGGCATATGCATACCAAGTTTCATCAACCTAGGACCTATAGTTCTTGAGATATGGAGGTGCTCGCAAAACTTTTTCATTGCTATTTTATGTATTGAAAATTGTCAAAGTCACTCAACCGGAAAATAAAGGTCAAGGTCAAAAGATGGGGATGCAACTGTGCTAAGCTACTACTGGGGCATATGCATACCAAGTTTCATCAACCCAGGACCTATAGTTCTTGAGATATGGAGGTGCTCATAAAACTTTTCCAAAAAGTTAACGCCGCCGCCGCCGGTAAAGAAACACCTATGTCCCGCTATGCTTCGCAGGCGAGACAAAAACCAGACTATAGAGCAAAAAAAAAATTGTGAAACCATTGAGTGTAATTGTGAATAATTGATAGGTAGCTATGGCTTGTGTATTTATAAAAATGAGACATACATATATTTAAAAAAAAAACCATTGATTTTGTATGAGGCCATATCAAATTAAATAGTTGACTCTATTTTATTATTTTTTTTTATTTAAGTCTTTTTAGATATAGATTTTATATTTTGGTAGATTTTTCCCCCTTTTTAAGTTCTTTAATATTTTTTATCACTGTCTATAATAAAAATTTTTTACTATTATTTGCGATAATTCCGATGATTCTGGTTTTATATATTTTATGATTTGTACTAATATAACTGTACATTTAACTCTTAATATTATTGTTACTTTAACATTGCCAATATGTTTAATTCTTAATATTTTAAAGTATGTTTGTAATATGTATATTTGTGTTTATATTTTATTGTTTTCGCTATTTGATTTTATGTTCTGTAAAGTGCTTATAGTAATGTCATTTTAGATAAGCACTATACAAGTGTTGTAATAATTAATAAATAATAATAATTTATAGACAATTTTGCATTTCTAAACATGTATATATGTTACAGTAAATATGTGTAATCAGTAAATACATGTATTTACTGAAATTTATTAAATACGTGAATTTACTAAGGCACCCAGTAAATACGTGTATTTACTAAAAATGGTCAGTAAATACATGAATTTCCTGAACTTTTGAAGAGATTTTACACGTTTTTACTGATACTTATTTTGGAAGATAAAACTTTGTAGATTTTTATTTTCTGTGTCAACTTTGTTATAAAGTAAATACAAAAATAAAGTAAATTGTTTTTTGTTTCATTTTGTAAGACTATATATCATAAGACAATATTTCATTCTTAAGCAAAACAGATAGAAACTAGCAGCAAGAGTTCAACTATCATTATGAATATATGAAATGAACATGGAAGGGATAACAAAATGAACATGAAATGATGATGAAGTGCAAGAGTGAGAGAGTGAGTTGGTGTTTTACGCCTGTGCAACGCTATATACATGTAGGTCATTTACATGCGATGAAAATGAAAAGGATGATGAAATGAACATGAAATGCTGATGATAAATGGAAAATGAAGGTGGGATGGGAAACAAAGGAACGGTAAATTTTGAAGAACCACAGGAAAAGGGAAGAGCTAGGTGGATAGGGGTGGAAAATTTAGCATATGTGGTGCACTACTTGGCTGTCCACAAAGGGGTCTTTTACGTGCATGAAGCATGTCACTCTCCACACACATTGGTCCACTATGTTCAGCGGTCAGGGTTTTCGTATTATAGACCTGACAATCCCTGCGGACGAAGGCCACCCTATTCATCTACCTAGGGTACACACTTGGTCGCTCTGTGGTCTGAGCACTGACCCGACGTCAGAATCCCAAGACTCTTAGTCGCCTCTTACTACAAGCTAGTCTCTGCTGTGGGCTTATATGAATTGCAGGATATTTGGAACACAAAGCCAATCCAGGATGAAGGGATGGGTAGCATGATGTAATCATTAACCTCCTACAAGGGATCCAATGGGACCTATACTCTTATCAAAACCTGCAGTAGGGTTCATCAAGGTGCGGGAAACGTGACATATTTCCTAACAAGATACTGTACTATGGTTTGGGATCAGGTATTCCCCATTATACCCGGAATTCATTATGGCAGGGCCACCCAATATCTACTGCCTTGGGACGAATCCCAGTTCCTCTTTGAGCCAAAGGCCTGGCCCGACATCAGGGTCTGAGCGCTTTATAGTAGACTTTTATTGACAAATTTAGCACCGCTGCGCATTATTAGGGATGTTCATCACCATTTTAAAAATAAAAAGATTTCACAAAGCTTACTTTAAAAAAATATTAATTAAAAAAAAAGCTTGTAAAATTGAATCAAGCCCTTAATAAATGTTAAGCATTAACAAAGTTTGATCTAATTTCAACCTAAAATTGAAGTTAGATACTACATTTGGTGTCACCAACCATGTCCAGTAAATACGTGTAAAATGTGCAAGAAAAACCAGTAAATACACATATTTACTGGTCAACTCAGGAAATACATATATTTCCTAAATCACCCAGTAAATACATGAATTTACTGATAGCTTCAGGAAATTCACGTATTTACTGATTACACAAATTTACTGTAACATATATACTACATTTGTATATCTCATCAATCATATTCAAATTCCTCACTATTAAAATCTGTTTTAATAGTGTTCTCATTTAGTTTTTACTTTAAAAGTGTACATGCACTTATTAATACTGATTGTTATGCAGGTTATGAAGCCAAATATCAAAACCTATTAAATAAATATTGTAGTTCCAATATGTGTCAATTAAAACAAAACTGGTTCAATACTGAAACGCAATACTGCAATACAATTTGAAAATAAACAATACTGGTACAATACTGGAATAAAATTTTGTTCCAGTATTGTACCAGTATTGTGATCGCCAATTACAGGAGATCCTAAAGTTCTTATTATCAGTTAAATTCAACTGGTCAGACCATAATCCATTACTGAAATTTTCTTTTCGATAAACATTTGTTTTTAA
Source organism: Arcuatula senhousia (assembly GCA_963971305.1). NCBI lineage: Eukaryota > Metazoa > Mollusca > Bivalvia > Mytilida > Mytilidae > Arcuatula > Arcuatula senhousia. Next base: position 58,730,551 of record OZ020304.1, read on the forward strand.
TAGACCAATTGCGAGTTCATCCATTCCATAACATTCCGGATATTAGAATGTCCAAATGTCAAAGGTCAACAGAGGTAAGATCTGACGTCAGTACATGAGGAGCAATGGAAGCAACACGTTCATGACGTTTACCAATTTATTTCAAGAAAAAATAAAATAAAATTGAATAAAAAAGTTGTAATGGTTAAAGAAATATAAAATCATACATTTCCTAGGGGTTGGAGAGAAGCTTTCCATATTTCATTCATCAGAGAGTAGGTACAAGTTTTCCTTTCAAATCAGGGTAAAATGGCAGCTATTTTGGAACTCGCAATTGGAGTATTAACTGTGTTTATTGTCAACAAATTTTAAAGCTTGATATAACTGATGACCTGTTCTTTCAAGATAAACATATACAAATGTATTAATAGCCAAACACATGTACATGTCTGGTAACAGTACAAAAAATATAACTTCACATTTTAGGTGAAAAGAAACTTGGTAAAGTAATAACACCAGATCCATGGAAAACAGGAGCCAGAAACACTACAGGTACATTAAAGTAATTTTAAATTAAGGTTGTGGAATAGGTGCATTTTGAGTTGAGAAAAAAATATCAAAAACATACATGTGACGGATCCGACATGACAAAGCTTGAGATTTTGATTTTTTAGCTGGAGATTGGTAAAAAAAGCGGGATATTTTCAAAGCTATTTGAAATTGCATTTCAATGCTAATTGGGGGCATAGTGTGTGCCACACATACCTGATTGCACAGTTTAATATCCAACTTTTTATACAACCATTAGGAAAAGTTCAGTTCAGAAACAAATGTCAAGCAAGTTCACCAAATGCATCCAACGAAAGTGTAATAAGTATACTGGAAATATTGAACAAAAGTGAAACAAGTACACTAGGAGTATGACTAAACAATAAAAATATCTATGAAATCAAAATTCTGTCATTTCTTGAAAAAAAACGGGAGATTCCACAAAAAGTCGGGAGAATGGGAGATGGGTCATTTGTCTCCTGGCTGGAGAATCATATGTATGAAAAACAACAAATGGGGAGAGCTTTTAACTGATAGCTACAATAAACACACATACATTACTGTATATAACAGCACAATGTAAATTCAACATGCATACATATTCATAATGTCTATGTGAACTTTATATAAACAATTAACAGAAATCATGAAAAAAATTATATTATACCATGAATTTTTGGCTGGATTTCACAGAGTGAAAAATCTGGGTTATAAAATGGTGAATGTTGGGCAGTGGATGGGGAAGAAATTTTTGTAACAGTTTTCTCAGCAACTTCTAATCACAGCCACTTGATATTTTGTATAAAGCATCAAGGTGGGGGGGGGTGTCCCATAATTGATTTCAGGTCTGTCGCTCACCTACTTCTTGTTTAACGAAATCTAGCCCTTTTTGACTTTGACAGATTTTTTATACAAACAATTTGGCAAAAATAGTGCTAAATAATTATCAAAGTAATTTTTTTTTTTCAGAAGGTGGAGGTAGAAAGATTGGAGAAAACAAAGCATTAACTGCCAAGAAAAACAGGTTTGTAAGACTTACTCAACCAAATTGCATTTAATTTTAATGTATTATCCCCCTTTGTAATCACTTTTGTTTAACATTTTAAATATCTTTGTATTCATTTCAAATAATGTTTGCAAGTCTACAAAGAATGTTTTTGTAATTTTCTTTTTTGTGGGTTAAACAGTCAATTTCTCATATGTTTGAACAATAAAAGTTACTTGTACTGTGTAAGTATTTAAAACAAAATTAAAATTAACTCAGATCGACATGTAGGTAAAAATATATGCATGTGTATGCAATAATTGTGTTCTTTTAGTTTTGAATCAAAAGCAATTAAAAAAGCCCCAAAAGACCTAATAATGACAAATATTTAATGTCAAGGAGAATATTCATGCTTTTAGACAGTTTTCTGTTTTTAAAAGTCTATATATACTTGGTATTTTTTTTAAATGAAACACATTTGTACATTATACATGTACCAGTTACAAATGTACATGACTCATATATTTGAAATACATGTATACTAACTGAAGTAAAATGCATGTTAGAAATTACTAAAGATTTTAAACCTTTATTTAGATTTGCTCCATATCAAGGATTTGAGAAATGTAAGATCTGTAAATCCACAGTCCACCAGAAAGGATCTCATTATTGTCAAGGTATTTTAAGCAATAAATATGTTACTAAAAACAATATTTTACTTTGTTTGTACCAGTTCAAGTTTCTTTACAGAAATATCTTTGTCAATTAAAGTAAACATTGCTATTCTATGAAATATGTAGAAAAGTTTATAAACAATTCAGTTCTCAGAAATATAACACCTGAATATGCAAGGGTGTATAAAAAAAATCTTTTCAGTAATTTATTACATGATCTCTTATCAATCATGACATTGCATAATTAAGTCACTGGATTGTATAGTAATCTATTAGTTTGTCAGTTACATTTTTATATTTCAGGCTGTGCTTATAAGAAAGGTAGGATACTATTAGACATGTACATGAATTATAAGTCTGTTATAAAATATACAATGAGTTGAGAAATGATTTAAAGTCTGCAAGGGAAAATTGCTACCAGCTTTCAGCTTGAAGTTTACCAATTTGTGTCCTGGTTAAGATGCATAATGAAAATGAATTACTAATAAAATTATTTTCAGAGTTAAATATGAAGATTACTTGTAAAACATAAAATGCTTTCCAAGAATGTTACAAGAACAAACATATTCTTTGTAAAGATTCCAGAATTATGGTGTAATACAAATAAACTGCAGCAGAATCAAAGTAGATTTTGGAAAACTTTTGACGCATAAATTATTTTATGTTTTTTTAAATCACTGACGTTATGACAGTGGTTCTACCTAACATTTTTGCAAACATCAATAAAAATGGGAAAGAAATGTAAATATCTAACAACAGAAATGTATTTCATTTTGAAACTTATGTTTTTTTAGGAATTTGTGCTATGTGTGGAAAGAGGATTATAGAAACAAAGAACTACAGACAGACATCAGTTTGAAGACTTGTGCCGACCAAATTTTATTTTATCTGAAACAAAGGACTTGATGTTATATAACTATAAAGAACTGTTTAAAACCTGTTGGTTAGTTTCTTGTTTTAACTCTGAGGAATTGAAGATGATACAATACATAAAAACTATCTTTTAAATATTGAAATATAAACATTTTATGTAAACATATCTATCATGTTCATGATATTATAGACTAAAAGAGTAACAATAATGTTCTAGAATTTTTGATGAAGATTTTTTCCATCCCACAATGATTGTTTTCAGTGGCTTCATTGGGTTTTAGACTTGATTAATCTGATTGTTTTTAATTTATATCAAAAATAGATATTATATTTGTTTTTTGAATTTTATTACTAACCTTTAGTTTTAAGTAAGACTTCAAAAATCTAAAATTTTAATTTGTAATGTTTCCTGGGATTTGTAGTATTATGAGAAAAACAACTCGAAGAGACAACTTAAGTATCCTACATGTATTAACATTGTTTTGTAATAAAAAATTTTAAAATATAGTATTAAGATGTATACTTATTTATGTGATTTTCTGATATTTTAATTATCTATATTTTAAATAGATTTTGGTCATATTTTTGAAGATGTAAAAAAGGTGAGAAATTGAATGTGGCGTGTGTGAAGTAATGGTATGATTGATACATGTTTCTTGTACTGGTGATATTTATAAAATTTCAATGTAATGTTGTTGTTATGAAATATATGCCTGAAAAATATGTTCTTCTTTTTCCCATGTTTTACATAAATGCATAATAATAAAAAGTCAATGTCACTGTTAAGACCAATACATAATAATTGTGCATTGCAGCAAAGTAAGTTAAAGGAATGAAGTCAATGTCACTGTTAAGACTAGTATTTTTATATGCAGAGTTGGATGAGATTTTTTTATGCAGCTTCAGTATATGTTCTTTTTGTGGCTATCCATTTGTCATTATTTCAAAATCCTGGCCTAATGTAATTTCATGATTTTACAAACATTATATCTTGTCAGATAAGAAAAAATCTATCGATATGGAGGTCAAAAGGTTAAAGGTCTAGGTCATAGAATTTGACATGCGTAGAAATTTTATATTCTGAAGCATGAATTATAAAGGCCTTGATCTGGAATTAAATAAAACTTATACACATTAAAGTTATGAAATATGAAAGAAACCTTTCACTTTTGGATCCAATAGGTCAAAGGTCAAGGTCACAGAATTTTACAAACTCATGCTAGTTGAAAATTGGTTTTCCAAAGTATTATGATAGAAAGTCATAAACTTATGCACACATTAAAGCTTATGATGTAAGGAAGAAGCGTATAAATTTAGTCAATAGGTCAGCATCACAAGTTTTGACAGGCTGGGATCTTGAGCCAAGCTCTTGTCTGTCTATTAGGGGCCTAAAAGTTATTGATTCTTCCAAAAATCAATCTATATATCAATGTCTAAGAGCAACTGGATTTTTAATCCTACAGACACAAATGCTGATCACAGGGGTTTGAATTCTGGTCATTTATATCGACTAAAAAATAAAAAGTTTTTTTTTAGTCAATATAAATGACCAGCATTCAAGGCCCTGTGATGCTGATCACAAATTATTAAAAACAAAGTAGAGAATGACCTAATCTACCCACCATTTTATGTGTTCCAGAGCAATGGTGGATCATAGATATATACAAATAAAGTAAAGTATGAATGGGATCACTGAGGTATTCACAATTTGCCAAATGAATGAGAGTTATCTTTCTTAGAATATGAAATTGTGATTTGCTTGACTGACAGTAATTTTTTGTCTTGCCTGCGAAGCAGAGTGAGACATAGGTGTTACTTTACCAGCGGCGGCATTAACTGGAAAAGTTTTATGAGCACCTCCATATTTCAAGAACTATAGGTCCTAGGTTGATGAAATTGGTATGCATATGTCCCAGTAGTAGCTTAGCACAGTTGCATCCCCATCTTTTGACCATAACCTTGATTTTCTGGTTGAGTGACTTTGATTATTTTTATTGCATATATAAGCAATGTTTAAGTTCTATAAACATCTTTTGAACTCAGAAACTGAAAATCCATGTAAATTCAAAATATAGTGGAAGTAATGGTATCTGATCGTGCCGGCAGCTGTGACATACCTTAGTTTAATGTAAACTCTTGTATATTATATTAATGATAATGGTGTTAAGGTGGTTTAATGAATTACCATTGAGAATGAGATTGAGAGAGAGAAAATTAAAATGCATGCACTTGGAGCACAAAGAGCATTTTTCCATTAAAAAAAATACATGCTTGCATTTCCTCAATATTTATATCGATGATATTTTAAAATCAATTAGATTAAGTAAATTACCTGTTGTAGATAATGTGTAGAAACTCTTATCAATGAAAATCTCTTATCAAAATTGATACCAATTCGGATCAATCACGAATTTTATTAGGTCATTTACGGTAAACAGGTGCGTGGAGTTAACGCCCTTTAGTAATTCTTCAGTGTGAAATACAGATTACTCATTGGCAACGATTTGTTGAAAAATGGAAACTAATTTCTCAAAAAATATATTTTTTACGTAAAAACAACAATGCTTTAAAATTTTGCAAGATGTCTTCTAAAACATTAATGCCAGAAGTAAATGCAGCAGTAGAAAAACTGCTTGAATTATGTAAGAATTTCAAATATAAGCCTTGACAAAGTCAAAACAACCAAACCATGTTTGACATGTTGTTAAACATAGAATTAGACATTTTAAAAAACACCAATATCAAAACTTGTGTGCGTAATGAAACATCATATATTTGTCAGTGTCCAATTTTTTTAAATTTTTTTTTTAGAGTGTTACTTCATTCAGTCTGCTTTGGGCCAATAAGACCAGCAAACTTAATATACATGTATACTGGTCACAGAGTAGATCTGGCCACCTGTTTTTCAACCATTAATTGGGAAATCATTTTGACAGTTAGATCTGAAATGAAACTAAAAAGAGCACAAAATGCCTTTAAGATGAGCTATTCCATGACAATTTTAGTGAAAATATAGCGAAATTATCAGCAACATGGCATTCTACTGAAGGGATTGATTTCATATTTGGTATGCAGCTTAAGCATGATAAGTTGTACTGTGCCTCCCCTTTCCAGGTCAGTCAGGCATCTACTTCCTATTTTCCGAATAGTCGAATGGGGGTACCCTTAGCCTGACTAAGTTTTTTCAATAATAAAACATTTCCGGTGTTTTTGGAGTTTGTTAATAAGATAGAATATAAATTTTACAGGTAAAAGTATAAATTGAAGGTTTAATGATGTAATTGACCTGATGAATAATGAAAGTATAAACAGAAGGAGACTAATTGGTAAAGCCATGTGGTTATGACGCACGCTAGTTCCCTTAATTAACATTCCCCTTTTTGTCCAATCTCCAGCCACAATTATCAAAATCTCCAGCTTTGTTATCACGAATCTGTCACATGTATGCATTCCATGTCAATTTAAATGGAAAATAGCAAAATAATTCACAACATGGTGAGGAATGCTTTTGCGAAAAGTGGCGAGTACTACACTCTAACCAGTTTGATACATTCAAAACTAATTTGTGTGTAAATGAGACTGGAAATCAAGGTAGAAGTTCTTAAGCCACCTGACTCTTTATCACAATGTTGTCTCTTCTTTGGGTGTAATCCTTACAAGCCACAAGGTTTATGGGCATCAACCAAAGCTCAGTTGTTTTGCAAAATTATTGAATTATTGTACTTTCCTTCACCAATTAGAATGGAAACAACTGCACTAAAAAGTCAAACTTGCAATGCTTTACAGGATTTATTCTCAAACACATCATCATAAATTTCTCTCAACAGTATTAAATTACTTATGTAAACTGTTATTTATTTTTCAGCGGATCGTATGAAATATGAAGAATTCGGTTTCCATGACAAAGATGTAAATAACATTGACAAAGTCATAGATGCTATTCATGAACTTGTAAGTTAATAGATAATATACATATATTTACAGGCATGTATTCAATTCGGTAAATATATCTTAACATTTTTACAGTTTTAGATACATGAGTTTGTTCTATAGTTAAAAGGTAGTCACTACAACATTTACTTTTCTACTTGTTGTTTTGTTAAAAGACATTGAAATAATGATTATTCATGTTGAAATTATATTACACCAATAGTTTCTGTTTAAAGGAAATTAACCTTAATGAGATTGTGCTCAATGGTAAAGTATAAAATATAAATGATATAGTTTGAAGCATAAATGTTTGTATACTGTGGTTTTATTATTTTTGTTGGGTAACAATTTTTGTGGTTTTCTTGGGTGCCCTTGACCCACGAAATGTTATATCCAACAAATAGGAAATTTAGCATTGATCTGTATGCTGCACGGTGCAGACTTCAGAACTACAAATTTAAGAATCCACTAACTGATCATTTATCATCAAACCATGAAAATTGATATCGATGAAAATAAATGAATCTGCAGTACCAATATATTATTATAGAGTAACAATAGAGACAAAACAAAACTCAACCATTATTCTTTCAGGAAAAAGAAAGAAGAGCAGCTCATGATCTCCTGGAAACAGAAACAATACATGCCAGTATACTGAGACACAAGCTACAGTTTTTACCTGGGTCAATAAAACAAGAAATCAAAGGTAAAACAACAGTTATCCAATACCTTAGAGATCACAATGATCTCTAAATGATCATTTAAGCAAGCATTCTGGTCATATATTTAAAAATCTAGATGCTTCTGGATTCATGTGGTCAATTATAACGTAGCAAGAACAAACAACTAGATTTCATAGATTTTTCCATGAAAATTTAACAGTGAAATTGTAAAAAAAGAAATCTCATGAAATAAACATATTGTGATATGCATTAATATACATGTGGTGAAAAGCAATTTTAAAATTAATTTTACATGTAAGTATGAATTAATTTTTTTGTAGATGCTGTTTATTCTGCCAGGCAAGACAACGCAGAGGCTTTAGATAGCTCAAAGAAAAACCTTCAGTCCATAAATAACAATATCAAATACTTAGAGGAGAGACAACATGACCTGGAAAAGGACTATGCATCATTGCTGTAAGATTGCTTTTATAACAGCATGTTTAGCTATTATTCCTCTGATATGACCTTGCTTGCTATATTGCTGGGCCTGGTCTAAGGCGCTGGTTAAATACTACATTATTGATCACTAGCCGATCACCTCTTAGGTGTTTGAGTCCTGCTTGTAATTTACAAAAATGGAACTTTCTCACCTGTATGTGATTTGGTTTGTCAGTTACCTGCCCAAGGTCTGTGGTTTTTGTCGGTACTCCAGTTTCCTCCACCATTACAACTGAACCCCCTTTATGGTCCAGGTGCATGCTTGCTATATTGCAATGTTAGTAACAGTGATAAAGACATAGATATTCATATATCTATTATCAAAAAAGATAGAATAGCTATTTAAACTAGCAAACAGCTGAAATTATACTTTTTTAAACCTTATTTTATCCATACCATTTGTTTCAGACCAGAAAGGATATCAGCCCAAAAAGAACATGAGGATATTATTCAAGACCTCAATGAAAAGATGGCAGAAAAAGCTGGGTAAGATAACATACATGTATATCTTTAAGTTTAAGGTGGTTCGGGGGTATAAGCAAAATCCATCAGAATTTTATTAAATTTTGCAGAATTAAACTTTCATAAACCAACATTGAAAAAATGCAAAAATAATTGGGGATCACAGACCTTTCTTCAGATTTATGACCTTGCAAAGTTGGTGACCTAGAGCTCTGTTTTTCAATAGATTATAAAGGGAAAAGAGTAATAGCATCACTGTGAACTGGAAACCCATCAGATTTTAGTTATATTTCACAAATGACAAGACACATGTATTATCTTTTGAAAAACATGAAAAAAACTTGGGGTCACGGACCTTCTTTTCAAGATATTTAAAAAAAACTATTTTATCCTACACATTTCTATATAAAAATTTGTCACACAGTTTCCCGCCAATTATCTCCCCTGAAAATAGAACTTTTCAGAAAAAGCTTAATTTATTTTTAAATATTTATTTTATATTTATTTCATTAAAAAAATAAAATAAAAAATTGAATTTTGCATCTTTTGCCTTATTTTAAGTCATTTTAATTGAAATCCAGACTAAAAATTTGCAAGATGCCTGAAAAAGATGCTCAGTTTTATACTACCGAACCACCTTAAGGGTTTGAGCCTTGCAAAGTTAATATTTTCTCATATGCATGTAAGTGTTACACCAAAATTGTAACAATGATCAATCTAAAAATATCACATAAGACCAGAGACAAAAAAATTAAACATTGAAAATCCTTATTTGATATTGTCATCTTATTATAACTAAAAGTTAGATTAAAGATAGATTTATCACATTCATTGCATGCATTAATTTTATTTTAGGTTACAGATTGTTTTAAATGAAACCAGAGATAAAGTCAGACAGACCAATCAAAATGTAAGTAAATTTATCTCAAAACATTACGGGTAGGTTGTTGGCCCTTTCATTACTGTTTATCAGGGGTTCAAATTAGCATTTGAGAGCAAAAGGTCCTGAACATTTTGAAGGACTAGGTGGGTAGTCCACTAGAGATTATTAAAAAGTCCTCATTAGGAGTACCTGTAAATGCATGCAGGACCAGGACTTTTGTAACTAGAATTTTAAAGAATAAAAAATTGAAGGTCCCAGACCTCTGACCAGTGCTAATTTGAACCCTTATTTATATTGCTGTGGATTATTGTTTGAGGGTAACCAATTTTGTACTTTTCATGTGTAGTCAACCACAAAAAAATGTCCAGCAAAGTGTTAATTTTTTTTGGATATCCTTAACATGCTTAAGCAATGTTTGTAAACTACAATAGGAAAAATCTAACAAAATATTTTTTAGGGGGAAACCATTTAAATTGTTCCCCTTCATCACAGTATTTTTATTGAACAAATGACTTATTTAACTTCAGTAGCAAACTGTACATATTCGAGAAATTTATGTCACTACATAATTAAAAAAGTTAGTAAAACAAAAAATTATCTAAATCTGGAGTTTATTAAAAACTTTGGAAAATGATACTCTTGTATTTTCACAGGTCACCATGCTGTTGTTATAGAAATTTGTACAAACACAAGTATTCCTTCAATATCTAGATTGCAAATAACAACATAGTTACTAATTAAAACCATTTTCTTTTCTTCTTTAACCTCCAGATTGTTGACCTAGAAGATGGTATCCTACAATTAAAAGAAGATTTAATTCAGGAGAGAACAGAAGCAAGACATGAAAAGAAGAAACTCAAACAGCTTGTTGTAAGTGAACTAAAAAGTACTAGTATACTAATGTTTCGATATTTGTTAAACATTCTTAAATCACTGCATGTGTTTATAGTCTTTTAATGAATAAGAAAAAAAAACATTTTAAAATGTTGAAGACTTTAATCATTTATTGTTCATTTAGATGGAGAAAAAAAACTTTAAAAGCCATCAGAAATGGATAATTACTTTTCTTAACATTGTCCTACCCTTTTAACACATTATGTAAATTGGTTTTCAGACAGACACCAATACTAAAACAAAAACCCAAAATGAAGAGAACATTTTAAAGAAAAAGTGAGTAAACTATTTAAATATTTTTTAATTAAATTATTTGAATATAGTCCCTATCATATGAATATTGTGCAGAAATTGATGTGGTTAAATTTAGAAAAAAAACCTTTTTTTTATTAGATTTCATGAAGCAAAAATCTGGGATATAAAATGGTGAATACCAAGAAACTTGTGGGGAAATATTGTTGTAACAGTTTTTCAACAACTTCTTATTGATTGATATTTGGAATGAATTTTAATTCTTTATAATTTTAAAAACTATATCAATAATTGACTTAAAATTCATTTCCCATCCTTTTATGCCTATTGTATTTTTTCCTATAGAGAACTTGACAGTATTCATGAGAAGTTAGTGGACAGTGAAGGACAGCTTGATGCAGTAAGAAAGGTATGGCTAGAGTAAACATATAAACTTATTTATGCTAGATTGATCTATTTAGTTACATTGTACAGAAAAATGAAGAAGCTAGAAACTTTTTATGAGTTTTTAGTGCAAGTGGAAAAAATACTATATAGTGACACACTAAAAAAATATCATAAGTTAAATGGAAACATGAAATTGTTATTAACATAAAGGCCATGAATTATCTTTTGTATAGTGTAAATTACTAAAATATTCAGTTTTAGAATTCAGTATCAATCATCATGAACAATAAACAAAATAATGTATCAATCATCAAGTTTTTAAAATTTTCTTTCTTTAAAAAAAAAATGAATCTATGATTTTACCACACGAGTTAAGTGAACAAGTAGCCAAATAACTAATAAAAATCTTTGATGACACATATTTTGAATATCCAGATGGTATCAAGTATTATTTAAACATGTTAGTATTGCCACAAATTACAGTATTTTACATGTTACATGATTTTTAGAGTTTGGCGACTTATGAAGAATCTAAAGCCAGACTGGAAGCTGAAGAGAAAGCTCTGAGTGAACAACTTGCCAATAAACTGAGAAAGAATGAAGAATTAAGGAGAAGAGGGTATTTAACCATTTTAATCGTGATAAAATATGATCCATGTGAACACATGTCAAAGATTTGCCTGGGATCTCCCCATTTTTTTGAATTCTAGATTGTCCATTGCATATATTTGCAATTTTAACAGATGGATAATAAATTACCAAAGTTGGTATAAAAAAGCAGCTTAAGTTTGAGCTATGCTGCATTTTCATAAGTTGTAACCTTTTATCTGCAAAATTTGAATTAAATACATGAAAGTAGAAAACAGAGCGTAGTAAAGAAAACTTCTCATTTCCAAAAAGATTTGGAAGCGGGTAACTGAATCCTTTAGCAAGGATATCTTCATGTGCAGATAAAAAGAAAGTGTTGGTGTATTAAATAGTTGTGAATTACACAGACTACAAAAAGCTAAAATATTTTATATAAAATTAATGATTGAACAAAGTTATATAATTGTTTTTATTTTTAAGAGTGGCCATTATCAATGAAGACATGAAATTACAGAAGGAATATGAAGATAATGAAAAGCAGCTGTTGAAGAAGTATAAAAAGGTTGGTTCAAAGATGCTGAAAATGATCTTATTAGCCAGTCAGATCTTAGTTTTGTCTTAAATGACTAAGTAAAAAAAGTCCCATTGTGTCATTTGTGGTATCTTTTTAAAAATATGCTAAGTAAACTTTTTATTGATGATAGTGACCAAACTTTCCTGTGTATTTTATACCCCCACTCGTAAGAGAGGGGGCTATTAAATACGAAAGAATATGGAATATGTGCCAGAAAGACACGATCCACATACTGAAATGATTTTGATAAATGTACAATGCAAAATTTTACTGCGTGTGAAGCGCTTTTCTGGATTAACCTTCATCAGACACGCTAGGAGTAAAATACTGGGAAAACCGGTAGTTAATTAGATTGGATAAAACAAAAACAGAGGTCAAAAAATATTACAACAATGACCAAACAGTCAATTTTTAAAGAAATAGCCAAACGTTGTCAAATTTGGAAATATGTAAACTGTGTCTTTCCAAAACATATTCCAGTACTCGAAAATATATAAGAGCATACAACTGAAGCACGGGGAAGCTTTGCAATCACCTTGTCCGTCCGTCCGTTCGTTTGTCCGGACGTACATCTGTCCATAACACTTTGGTCAAGTTCTTGGTTAAGGTCCATAATTTTGGATACTAGATGTTGGGGGTCAATGATATTTCACCACTAGATGTGTCCTGGGTAGCATGGCCCCACCCACTATAAATAAAGTCACTGTGACCTATATTTTACGCATGAATGACTTTGGTTAAGGTCCATAACTTGGATACTAAATCCTGGGGTCAATGATATTTCACCACTAGATGTGTCTTGGGTAATGTGATACCACCTACTAGAAATTAATTCACTGCAACCTATATTTTACGCATGAATGACTGGTTAAGTTCTTAGTTAAGGTCCATATCTAGGATACTACATGTTGGGGGTCAATGATATTTCTCCACTAGATGTGTCTTGATTAATATGATACCACCCACTAGAAATTTGGTCACTGTGACCTTTATTTTTTGTGTGAACGACTTTGGTTAAGTTCTTGGTTAAGGTTCATATCTCAGATACTACATGTTAGGAGTCAATGATATTTCACTACTAGATAAGTCTTGGTAACACAGCACCACCCACTAGAAATTAGGGTACTGTGACCTATATTTAATGCATGACACTTGATTAATTTCTTGGTTAAGGTACATATCCCATGTAATACACTTTCGGGTTCAATGATATTTCAAGACTGGGAGGGCCATCCTGTGGCTCATAGACACATTTTCTAGTTGGCATCAACTTTTGCCCTTATGATAAAAGATTATAAGGCTATGTATGACCTGATACGAAAAATTACTTATTGATATGCATTCCTTTTATTGTGAATTAACCCTTTTCATGATACCATCTCATATTTTTCAGCTGGAAAGTGAAACAGAAAAAGAGGAGGGCAAAAACTATGAACTTGAGGGTCAGAAACTAGAACTACATATGGGTTAGTATTCAAATACTGTTTAAAAGTTTAAAATCATTTTGTCAACACATGTTGATTTTTCCCTGCATGCATATGCAGTTTGACTTTTTGGAGTTGACTGTCTGTAAAGGGTAGTCTGGAGTCCAAAATATTTTTTTCTTGAATAATTTAGCTTTAATTTGTTTACATAATCTTATTAGTATCAAAAAGACGTAATTAAAATATGTAACAACTTTTCAGAATGTTAAATACATTTCCTGAAAATTCAGATTCAGATATTTGCAAGCCTATGGGGATTTCCCATTGTAAAAAAAAATGGCGGGAAAAGTTTTAAATTTCTATTGTGACGTCATATGAAGTCAATGTGCATTCCCAGATGTAAACAAAAACAAGTTTATACCAAGTATCTCTGTGGTCTGAATGATATTTTAAAATTCTACAAAAAGTGTTTATTGACAATTTTCCATCCCCAAAAATGGCTGCCATTTACCAGTGTTCAATCTAGAAATTGGCCACAGGGGGTCATGCTGGCCCACATAACTCACCATAGGGGGCCATAATTTGTAGGTAGGGGCCAATCATATAAGACCTTTAGAATGGAGTGTGCAATGGACAAAAAGTGAGCCTGCTTATGTTTCAGTTTTTGTCTCGCCTGCGACAAAAAGTCGCGGAAGGCGAGACATAGGTATTACTTTGCGGCGGCGGCGGCGTCGTAAACTTTTTTGTAAGACTTTTGTGGACAATGAATTGCTTGAAAAGTATAATAGCTAGGCATCTGATATTTGGTATACAGACAGTTCAAGTTATGGTCTACGCAACTGTCACCATGCCGTGTGACCCTGACCCCATTTTCACGCTCCAGTGACTCTGTGAACTTAGGTCTATTTTCAGGCTGTAAACTTTTTTGTAAGACTTTTATGGACGATTAATTGCTGGAAAAGTATAATAGCTAGGCATCTGATATTTGGTATACAGACAGTTCAGGTTATGGTCTACGCAACTGTCACCATGCCGTGTTACCCTGACCCCATTCTCACGCTACAGTGACTCTGTGAAATTAGGTCTTTTTTCATACCGTAAACTTTTTTCTAAGACTTTTGTGGACGATGAATTGCTGGAAAAGAATATTAGCTAGGCATCTGATATTAAGGTATACAGACAGTTTAGGTTATGGTCTACTCAACTGTCACCATGCCGTGTTACCCAGACCCAATTTATATGCTCTAGTGACTTTGTGAACTTAGGTGTTTTTTCAGGCTGTAAACTTTTTTGTAAGATTTTTGTGGATGATGAATTGCTGGAAAAGTATAATAGCTAGGCATCTGATATTTTGGTATACAGACAGTTCAGGTTATGGTCTACGCAGCTGTCACCATGCCGTGTGACCCTGACCCCATTTTCATGCTCCAGTGACTCTGTGAACTTAGGTCTTTTTTCAGGCTGTAAACTTTTTTGTAAGACTTTTGTGGACAATGAATCCTGGAAAAGTATATTAGCTAGGCATCTGATATTGGGTATACCGACAGTTGAGGTTATGGTTAACGTAACCGTCTCCATGCCATGTGACCATGACCCCATTTTTAGGGTCCAGTGACTCTGTGAACTTAGGTCTTTTTTCAGGCTGAAAACTTTTTGCAATACTTATGTGGACAATAAATTGCTTGAAAAGTATAATAGCTAGGCATCTGATACTGGTTATACAGACGCAATTGGTGTTTATATTAAGAAATGAAAGCTTAGGTGGTTGATTTTAGTGATGGTGCCGGCAGGCGAGACATACTTTTAGTGGCCACACTTGTTAAGACAAAATAAAGGGATAAATGGGGACTTATAGTTATACGTGAAGCAAAGTTCTACCATAAGTTGTTTTATGATATTCCTGTATAAATTAATGTGTACGTGTCTAGTCTAGTTTATTGTTTAATGTCCGTTAACCAACCATCCTGAAAGTATTTATGTTTGGCAAGATTTGATTTCGAGCTTGATGTATTGCCGATTATGCAGTTTCAATAATTTCTTTGTCAGCTTCC
The DNA here is from genome assembly GCA_963971305.1 of Arcuatula senhousia. NCBI lineage: Eukaryota > Metazoa > Mollusca > Bivalvia > Mytilida > Mytilidae > Arcuatula > Arcuatula senhousia. The sequence continues at coordinate 58,746,219 of OZ020304.1, forward strand.
TCTGGCGCGGCACCTGCGTTATTATGATTACCGCGGTTTTAGCTTGTTTCACTCCTAGGAGAGTTAATTACACATGAGAAAATATGCTTCATAAATGATGAAGCATGAGCAACACGTCCGACAAAATCAATAATATTGACTACGTGATATACACGCTTGAATTATTATTATATTGTACCTGATAAAAAGCGTGCTTAGGATCAAGCATTTATTCTGTACATTTCCGGTAAATTTCAAAGGGACTTTCTCAAGCAGTTGAATTTCCGGTAAAATTGAAGGGACTTTCTCAAAACAATGAAAATTACGTTGCGCCAGTAATGACCCAGGAGATTCTTTCAAGTGCGTCAATTGAACAAAAAATGCCGGAATGGTGCAATGGCGCGCTCTAGATTGAACACTGATTTACAATGGAAAAACTAGGGGGCAAACAGATTTTGCTTCATTTATCTAAGAGTTAAGCCATTTATTTACTCTTTTTTTGTGAATTTTGTCACATTTTTTTTTTTGGCAAAGATAAAAATGGCAAACATTTCAAAGGTGCTAGCAACAACATGCAGAATTTTTTAAAGAATTTCGGTTCTCCAGACTACCCTTTACAGACAGTTAGTTTATTTACATATGGAGTTCCTATCTGGTATTGGAGAATCAAAACTGATTTGATAGTACATGTTTTGTGATTTGAAAAGGATTTCAGTTACACCAAATTTATAAATAAGAAATTCACAATTAATTTACAAAGTGAAATTGAGAACAGTCAGTAACAGCCTGTAGTGTCAACAAGAACCTCCAGTCGATCATTATTTTGTGATTGATATTTAATAAAGTGGTTCCACTCCAATTTTAATATAGTTATCCAGTGAGAGAATTGAATCTTTTATAGAATATAAAACATCTATAGAAAGGACAAGGTACAGTAAGGACCATATTTGCCCCCTTATTTAAAGAAAAGAAAATCCTAAGTAAATGATTTAAATATCATTAAGGTTTCAAGTTAGATGATTAAACTTTTTGACAATGGTAAACATTTTCCATCATCTCCTGTAATTTAAATTGTATAGAGGCCTACAGTAGTGCAAAAGTAACAAAATCGTCGAAAAATGTCATTTTTCATGCTTATTTTGTTATTTTAAATGATCAGCGACAACGTAGACCATGGATTTCTTGACTTATTTAAAATAATTTTATAGTGCAAATTAAAGTTGATAAACAATAACTGTGGTCTAAGTAGTCGCTGGCATCTAAAACTTGAAAATATTACCCAAAAATTGTCAATTTTTCGCGAATTTGAAAGAAATCATACATATTCACCATGTTTTGACAAGCAATTTCAAATAAATTAGATTAAAAATTCTTATAAATTTAGTTGTTTTATATTCTTCATTCATTTGACTTAATATATAACAAAAGGACTTTTCTCTAAATCAGTTTTCTATTTTTCAGTGTAAGAGGAGGCCAAATACGGGCCTTAGCGTACCTTGTCCTTTCATATCTATCTGTGTTTATTTATTTTATCTTACTTACACACTATATATTATGATTGTCTTTTAGATCTTGAGGAAAAGATGAAACAGAGACAGGAAGATTTTGAAGAAGTTTCAGCTTTAGATGAAGAGTAAGTAAAATAAAGAGGAGGATAATCAGATTGGAACTCCAATAGAATCAATTTAGCAAAATAATGGCACCAATGTTATGATTATTCATATAAAGCAACAAAAGTTCTTTATGATCTTGACTATTAAAATGAATCCTGCTCAGTATCTAATACAAACTAAACACATATGATAGATTATTATTAACAAATATTAGGAATAATAAAATTCCTATGTTATAAAACAGAGAATATAAATTCTTTCTGTAAATTATTTCAGGCTTCAGTCATCGAAGAGAGATCTGGGAAGAAAAGCAGAGGAGGTAGGAAGAATGCAGGCAGAGAATGTAGAAATGACAGAACAGATTGAAAGTTTGCATGAATCTCACAAGTAGGTCACAAATCAGAACAAATAACATGGATCTCACAAGTAGGTCACAAATCAGAACAAATAACATGGATCTCACAAGTAGGTCACAAATCAGAACAAATAACATGGATCTCACAAGTAGGTCACAAATCAGAACAAATAACATGGATCTCACAAGTAGGTCACAAATCAGAACAAATAACATGGATCTCACAAGTAGGTAAAAAAACAGAACAAATAACATGGATCTCACAAGTAGGTCACAAATCAGAACAAATAACATGGATCTCACAAGTAGGTCACAAATCAGAACAAATAACATGGACCTCACAAGTAGGTCACAAAACAGAACAAATAACATGGACCTCACAAGTAGGTCACAAATCAGAACAAATAACATGGATCTCACAAGTAGGTCACAAATCAGAACAAATAACATGGATCTCACAAGTAGGTCACAAATCAGAACAAATAACATGGATCTCACAAGTAGGTCACAAAACAGAACAATTAACATGGATCTCACAAGTAGGTCACAAATCAGAACAAATAACATGGATCTCACAAGTAGGTCACAAATCAGAACAAATAACGTGGATCTCACAAGTAGGTCACAAATCAGAACAAATAACATGGATCTCATAAGTAGGTCACAAATCAGAACAAATAACATGGATCTCACAAGAAGAACAATGTTTGGATCATATAGAGGGTTTTGCATAAAAAAGCATAAAAGTTTTAAGAAGAGACATTTTTTCATATTCATTTTCTTCAAACTACAAATTCTTTTTTTTTTAAATGCTTCATTAAAAAGAGCATGTTTATATGTGAATAAATAACTACTAGATGATGTTAATAAAATAAAGAAAAAGTATGTATGTTTTCTGCTAAAATTATTACTAAATTTATTTTCTGAAAGAGTATAGATGTTGATAAATTATGGTCAACAGGTTTTTGAAATTGTACATGTATAATACCATAATGGAGCTGTTATATTTAGAAAATGTTGACTTTAAATGAGAGCTTCTTGTTACAAGCAAAACTATGAACATTCTTAGGATGGAGGCAGTAAAAGAGGAGTAAGTCCTGGGCATGTCCCCTGTTGAACACTGTATGATGTCCCTTGTAAAAACATGAACATTTGCATGAAATTTTGAAATAGCACATGCAATATTACAGAAAATAGATGCAAGGTTATTGTCAGAATATCAAATGTATTTATTTGTTAACAATTTGTCAGATACAAATTTCAATTATTTTGTTTTCAGAAAACATTTGAAAATTGAAAATGTACTATATTGTCACATGACCTCTTGCATGTCACATGACCACAGTTTGTTGTTTTATTTAAGATGAATTGTCCCACACTTGTTGTCATTATGTGAATTGTTATGAAATGTTTGTATTTGTGTCACCAAGAACAGTATTGTCTGTGGATTCATAAACAACAAAAGTTGAATTATTTCAAGACCAACAGAATGTTAGGGACATAAACTATTGTGTTTGTAATGCATATAATTTTATACCGACAAAAGCTTTGGATTAATGTTAATATCTGAACAAAAATACACAGAAATATTATTTCAGAAAGTTATTATTAAATGCCTTTATTTATATTAAAAGTAATAGCCTCACTTGACATTCTACTTTTACACCAGTGATAGTCTGGTGGATAAGTAACAGTTCATTTGAAATTTTAAAAAGGCAATAAACTGGTGTTAACTTTTGCTCAATTTCATTATACCCAGCAGGGTTGACATAATTTTTCAGGACCTTAAATATAGCCAAATCTTTTTATTCAAATATGTTTAATTGAGAGTTTTTATAAAATGTTTTTTTGATATAAACTATTAGGAACTAAAGTCATTAATCTAATAATAATTTTGATTTTATCTCATTTTAGGGCAGTGCTTGCACAGTTAAATCAACAGATAGAAGAATTCAGAGATCAGCTACAAAAGGAAAGAAAAGAAAGGTAAAATGAGGAGGAATAACATTATTTATTTACATGTCAAATCTCACTTTTCACCAAAAAAAATTATTCACTGCATGGTTTACTTCACCTGCATGATATTGCTTATTACTTTAATATTTGTTGTTAAATGATTTTGTTTTCATCACCATGCATGATTTTTTACCAAACATGATATTTTTGAAATAGGAATACTTCTGTTTTTAATTATTTGAAAAGTAAACAATAACTAATACTAAATTGAGCCATCAAAGGTATTGCCCTTGGCTACTTAATGAACAATCTGAATTTGCGATTATTTAACTCCCTATTTAGTTCAAAATTGATGCAAGTGATTAATAAGGAGAAGGAGGCGATGAGAAAATTTCAAGAAGCACTTTTTGCTAAGACAAAGGGGGAAGGGTAAGACACGCCAAAATTAAACCCCTCATAATATATCCAAATAAATAGTATACAGTCATACCCTCATATCCATATATACCATGTACAATTATTTGAATTCCCATTTTCTTGTACTTTATTCTTAGATAATCCCCAAATCCCATTTTAGAACATGCTCTGTGAAAAAAAGCAAGGAAAAATGATCATTCCAATAATTTTATGGTGAATTTCATATAAGAAAAATAAGACAATATTTAAGAAATTTCATTTGACATTTTCATATCCTTCTATGATCATTACACCTATGTCAGAAGAATGTGTCAGTATCTAAATCTATGAAACTTTGTACGCTTACATGTGCATCATGACATCAAATTTTATGAATCCGGAAGTTAGAGGAGTTTCATCAATTAAATGCTGGATAAATTACAAGGTTACAAGTATGTACATGTACTAGCAAAATGCCTTCCACAATTATTTTATGTTTATTTCTGTAATACTATACCCATTATATATTTTTCCTTATTTTATGTGTTTGCCTACTAGTTTTTTTGTATATATTTGAATTCTTTCCAAATAGTGAAACACTACAAAAACTTATAGATAAGAAGAAGGCTGATAAGGAGAAAGGGCTACAGGAACTAGCTGTATTTTATAACCCCCCTCCATCTAGTTCCCCCTCCCCCTCTCCTATACGGTAAGGCTCAGGGTGCTGGGACAATGGCTGTCTAACATGTGTGTTATCTATATGCAGAGACCCCTCAGAGTTGATTGATCTTTTAGATATCCGGAGTTAATTTGGGGATGTGCTTTAGAGGAAAAGGAATTTATGCTAAAATTTGTATTGAGTGATTAAGTCATGCATTTTCATGACCAGTATATTTTTTCCTTAATTAAATTGGAACCCTCCACCTTTGTTGATGAAATTATACCATGAATTTTGTTGAACTACCATAAAAGCATTGCCTTTTTGATGATTTTATAACTATGTTTTGATATAAATTGTATCTTGTTAATAAAAGATATCTATACTTTTTGAGTGACTGTAACAGCTTGTATGTGTTGTTACACTAAAATTTGAACTATTTTGATTGGGTAAACATATATGTTCATACATGTATTTGAAGTTTTGTTGACCAAAATATCTAAATGGAGTGAAAGTTTTTTCTAACATTTATGTATAAAGAGCTTTAAAGTGTGTACTAAAAAGCCTAAAATTTGATGAGTACTAGTATTAATCATATTTATGTTCCTATTGGTTTTGATACAGACACTTTCATTTTATATTGCATGTCCTCAAATGCCCCCCAAAAAGGATTTATTTACTTTAATATAAAGTTTCTTTATAAATTAAATCTAAGTATGATAAATGTTTCAGTTTGTTTATACTTTTATAATACATGTACATTGTATTTAAAAACTTTTAACTTACGAATAAAAAATATTTTGATTAAGTAGAAAATAAAACTGCTATTACATGTAAAATGATTCTTTCTTCTTGTGTGTGGAAATGTATTATGTATTTCCAAGTCTTCATCATGTTTGATTTGATTAATTAAGAGAAGAACTTGAAAAGAAAGTTGAAAAAATTGAAAAGAAGGAGAAAAAAGAGAAAAGGTAAAGCGTGAAAATAAAGAAAACTAATTGTGTTTTTCCAGAAGTGTTTGAATGTTTTTGAAGACAGAGTTTACCATTAATCTTGCTGCTGCTGACTTGAAAAAATGTTTTTGGAAGAAAGAGTTTATCAATAATCTTGCGACTGACTGAATGAATGCTTTTGACGATAGAATATTCCAATAATCTGTTAACTAAATGATTTTATCATTGTTATGTCGCCTGCAACGTGTTGCAGAAGTGACATATAGGGGTTACTTTAGCTCTATCCGTCGTCTTGCGTCGTCGTCCTGCGTCGTCCTTCGTCCTGCGTCACAGTTTTCCAGGCAACTACATGCCACAGTCTCTTGATATTTGGTGTGTAGCTTCATCTCATAGTACTATAAGGTGTAAAGCGATTTTATGCCGAAAAAATAACTACTTCCTGTTTGACGAATACTTAACGTTTTATATATAATGGACATAGATGCCAAATTTTCGTCGCAGTTTTCCAGGCAACTACATGCCACAGCCTCTTGATATTTGGTATGTAGCTTCATCGCATAGTATTATAAGGTGTAAAGTGATTTTATGCCTGAAAAATAACTACTTCCTGTTTGACGAATACTTAATGTTTTATATATAATGGACATTGATGCCAAATTTTGGTCACAGTTTTCCAGGCAACTTCATGCCACAGCCTCTTGATTTTTGGTATGTAGCTTCATTGCGTAGTACTATAAGGTGTAAGGCGATTTTATGCCCGAAAACTAACTACTTCCTGTTTGGTGAATAAACATAGATAAGCAGGCGACATATGCCTTCCGGGGAAGGCTCCATCTAGTTTTTATTGTTGGAATTTATGATTTTTGAAGTTCACTTGATTGAGTTTATTTTATTCCTTGCTCCTATCATAACTAAAATATGAGTTTGTTGAGTTTTTAAAATAGCTTTTCAATGAGTTTTAGCTACGTGACTTTTTGTGATTGGTTTCATATTTATTACTTGTTATGTTTAACTACTGTCTCACATTTGTTGAATGTTTTGAGTTTAATAAAAGTGTTCCTATCAGATAAAGGCTAAAGAATAACACGGTTATTTCTTTTTGGAGATACTACTGCCGCAGGTATTGATTACTTAACATATTAGTTTGAGAGACTTATACTTTTCTTGTATTATCCAATTCAAGAAGTCTTAGAATATTTAAATATGTATTAAAACATCCTCTCTTTGAAGAAAAAGTTTGACTTATTTTGGTTAGGAAGCAATACAATTCTGCTCACATTCTATTCCCTTTAGATAGTCAACAATTATGGATACACTATGAAACAATCAATGTAAAGACTATTTTTGAATTTATATTTGTAATGCAACATTCTTGATATTTTGCTAACTAAACATGTACCAGTTAAGCAAATTTTGTAGGATAAATCTTTTATGCCCCACCTAAGAAAGAAGGGGGCATATAGTATTCAGGTCCGTCAGTCCAGTTGTCCGTCTGTCCCAAATGTTGCGAGATTGGACATTAGGTCTTCTGGACATATTCTTGTTTTGTTGTTAATCTTGTGTATTATATTGTTATCTAATAGCATCTGAATTGTTGAAAAGTAAATCTTCTCTTCATAATTTTCTTTTTTTTTACAAATTTGAATATGTTTGATGAAGGTTTTGCTCTTTGATTTGTTAAAGTTAACTTATGAATAATTTTGTTTTTTATCTTGAAAAGAAAAATATATGCAGTAGCACAAATGATTAAGTTGATAATAAAAAAAATTAATAGTAAATTTTGTGAATATTTTTAAATGCTTAAAAGTGCACATAAATTTTTAGTATATTTTTCTACTTTTAAATGGTTGTTATTAACATGTCACAACAATATTCTTGTTTTAACAGGTTAAGTGTCTTAGAGAAGAAAAACAATGTCTCTAAGAACATCGAGGATATGAAGATGGAAAACCAGACCTTCCTAACTCAGATGAACACTCAGATACAAGATGGGAAAGCCAAACATTTAGAACTTTCTAATGAGGTATGTATCAGTGGCTAAGTAGAGAATCAGACCTTCCTAACTCAGATGAATACTCAGATACAGGATGGGAAAGCCAAACATTTGGAACTATCTAATGAGGTATGTACTACAGTAGGGGAAAGCAAAACATTTGGAACTATCTAATGAGGTATGTACTACAGTAGGGGAAAGCCAAACATTTGGAACTATCTAATGAGGTATGTACTACAGTAGGGGAAAGCCAAACATTTGGAACTATCTAATGAGGTATGTACTACAGGAGGGGAAAGCAAAACATTTGGAACTATCTAATGAGGTATGTACTACAGTAGGGGAAAGCAAAACATTTGGAACTATCTAATGAGGTATGTACTACAGTAGGGGAAAGCCAAACATTTGGAACTATCTAATGAGGTATGTACTACAGTAGGGGAAAGCAAAACATTTGGAACTATCTAATGAGGTTTGTACTACAGGAGGGGAAAGCAAAACATTTGGAACTATCTAATGAGGTAGGGGGCCTGGGTGGCCGAGTGGTCTAAGGCGCTGGTTTAAATACCACACTATTGATCACTAGCCGATCACCTCTGAGCTGGTGTTCGAGTCCCGTTTGTATTTAACAAAAAAGGGACTTCCCCAACTGTATGTGATTAGGTTTGTCAGTTACCTGCCCAAGGTCGGTGGTTTCCTCCGGGTACTCCGGTTTCCTCCACCATTAAACACTGACCGCCCTACATGGCCCAGGTGCGTCGATAAAGGGCGTTAAACACCAACACACACACACACATCTAATGAGGTATGTACTACAGGAGGGGAAAGCAAAACATTTGGAACTATCTAATGAGGTTTGTACTACAGGAGGGGAAAGCAAAACATTTGGAACTATCTAATGAGGTTTGTACTACAGGAGGGGAAAGCAAAACATTTGGAACTATCTAATGAGGTATAAAGCACCAGTAATTTACCTAAAAATTAAACAGCATAAACACAACAAGTAAACATATTAGACAACAACATGAAAAAATTTGCATAACAAAACATCAGTGTGAACTCACATCAAAACAAGAGTTAATTTGAGTGCTGGGAAGGTTCGGAAATCCATGCTTGTTATATCACATGACACCCAGAGTGTTACCAGCAATCAACTTAAGGGAGTACAAGCCTGAGATTTTTTGTAATTAAAAGTTTTTTAAAATAGAAAATTTGGAAAGAATAGCTCAAAATAGCTAGACTTTATGAAAAAAGTTTTCAAAACATGGAGCCGTTTTCAAGATAAAAGCACCTAAAAATATGGCGGGAAAAAAACTTCTCTGGATTTTTCATAGGAAATACATTGAAAGTTCGTATTCTGTTTTAACATAGAAATTGTAATTAGAATTGAATGAAATTGTTATAGGGTGTTTATTATGACCTTTTCTTAATAGTTCTGCACAAATATTAAGAAAACATGTTGTAATTTTTTTTAATGCATTTGAATGGATAAAAGTCGAAGATCTCGAAAATATTCAATTTCTGAGGCTCGTACTCCCTTAATGTTGATCACCTGTAAAGATTGATATGCTATGATTGTGGATGTTTGTGTTATTTTAGGGTACTTCATTACAAAAAGAACTGAAGGATGATGAGAAGGAAATAACAGATTTAGAAGGAAATCTCCAGAAAGCTCAGGATGAATACCAGAATATGTATGATGCCATGCAGTATAAAGCTAACAAGCTGGAGGTAAAAATATATTTCATTTCAATTTACATTTGATATGTTACCTCTTACTTTTATGGAAGACTTATTTCAATTATGTTTTATTTACTCACTTAAAAAAAGAAAATGCTTATATTCAGTAATGAAAACATGTGATTCCAGGCACTTTATGTTCATCATTTATTTCAGCAATGATAGTTTTCCAAATTAACAAATCTTTTGTTGGAGTAGCTTCAATTTTTGAAAGAATATCTAATCCATAATACATATGTTTTTAAAACAATGTAACATATTGGTACTTAACTTGATTTTTCCAGAGAGAGATTGCTGAAATGGAACAAGCTGTTATATCACGAAAGAATGAGATAGAAGAAAAAACAGGACCATATGAAGAACTAGAGAAGTTTTTTGAAAACCGCACTAATGAATATGATCAACTAAAACGAAACATAGCTAGTATGTTGATACTGTCACTGTTTCTATAGAAACATCACACAGGCTCAGATGGTAGGGTGTGCTGTGCGTTTGATTTCTATTAATAGTATCATTTGAGCCAACGTGATAAAAGTCTGATGTATTCCGTGGAACAGTCATAGTATCACATACCAGCAATGTCAAATATTGAGTTTGTAAAGCTAACTCCTGTGTGCCACCTAAATAGATAAACTTATATTTGTTTGAAATAGGAATAAGAAGAATAGGGCTAGTGTGACAATGTGTTTACTGGTTGTGGGACACAAAATGCTTAAAAAGACAGCACACTTTTCCTTTTTCATTTCAATGGTCAGAAAATGTTATAAATGAGCCCAAATAGAGATGTTTGAAATATTGCATTATATTCTTTTAACAAAAAATAAAAAAAAATGAATATTAAGAAATTGTTCAGTTATGTTTGGATATTGGATATTTCATTTTTGTTCTGGTATGATTATGCATTTCATTTGTGTAACATGAAGTCAATTTCTTTCACATGTTAAACAATGTTGTGTGTGGGTAAAGGGTTATATAGACACACAGTTAAAGTATATGCTAGGCTAGATTTGATATTCCCCTGATTTATTTTACCCTTTTGTCTTTTTAAAGACAGAGTAAATGAATATTTTCATCAATAACATGTTAGATTAATATCCATTTTAATTCAATTTGTATGTTTTCAATCTACTAATGAACCAATACTTTAACAAAATCTGACATTTCATGTCATTTTTTCACATTGAATATTTGATTTGATGTTTTTAAATCAATTTCAATGTCATTGACATTAATTTTAATTGCATGGTGAATGTGCATGTTCCTTCAACCTTGTTTTAATATGAGTTTCTAAGTCTTTTAAGATTTTGTTCCCTTTTCCTATTAAACTGTAATTTTACAGAGATGAGGCAGAAAAAATCTCAGTTGGAAGATGGCATACATAAAGATGGGATGAAAAAAGAGCAGATGAAAGAACCAAGGGTAATAGTCAGCTATTATAATGTAAATGGCCTTTGAGGGGTCCAATATGTAAATCAGCATATTTAAAGCCAAGAGATAATAAGATATTTATTGATACATGTACTTTATTTTCAAACTTATTGTTTTTCTAGGAAAATTTTGCAAGTATATAGAAAAAATCACACATTTTTTACCAGCTGGCGAGTCAAGCATGTGTTAAATTATAAAAAAAAAACATTATATTTGTAAGAATTGTTAATTCTTCATCTAAATGGAAAATATTGTTACTTCTGTAGAATAATTGTCAAAATCCAAGATATACATGTACACATACTCTAACTACTTGTTAATAACATAATATTATTTAACTAAACAGGAAAAAATGAAGAAGGATTTAAAGAAAAAGAGAGAAGAAGCCATGTTTCAGCTGAAAAGACATGGAGAAGAAAGACAAAAGTTAGAGAAAGAAATCTATGTAGCTGGTTGTAAACTGAGGGCCATTCTGGAGGAAAATCAGAAGTTTGAAGAGGTCAGCAATACACAATTTCAGACTATAAGCTCACTTTATGGAAGATTGAGATGACCTGCTGCCATCTTTTGGCATCTATCATTCACCCATTGTCCATGGTTTTACATCTGTTTATTATGTATTTCAATAGTCTGCCTTTTTATCCTGCCACACGAAGTGGCAGGGTATTATGGTATACCCTCAGTTTTTCCGGTGTCTGTCCGTCCATCTGTCTGTCCATCCGTCCCCCGAAAGTTTCCGACCAATAACTTGAAAACGTGTCAAAGGATTTGAATGATATTTTGCACAGCTGTTAAATACAATAAAATACAGGTCAAGTTCAATTTCCAGCATGATCCAAAAAATAGTTTACAAGATACACCACTTTGAAAAATCAAATTTCTTGAAATTTTGAGTTTCCGATCAATAACTTGAAAAAGGGTCATGAGATTCAAATGATATTTTGTACAGCTATTGAGTACAATAAAATACAGGTCAAATTCAATTTCCAGCATGATCCGAAAAACAGTTTTCGAGTAGGCCACTTTGAAATCAAATTTTATGAACTTTTGATATTATAACGTGGCGGGGTATCATTTAATGTCCCATTACATGCCCTATTTTTATACGACCGCAAAAAATTTGCGGACGTATAATGGTATGATGCTGTCGTCGTTGTCGTCGTTGTCGTTGTTGTCGTCGTCTGTTAACTTTAGTGTATACACGATAACTTTAGTTCTAGTTATCCAAATGCAATGAAATTTGACAATGATATTTCTTACCATTAAAGGCTGGATGGGATTGATTTTGGGAGTCCCCCCTTTTTTCGTTTGGAAATTAAGGGCCAAAAGGGGCCAAAATTGTAACTTTTTTGTTTGTTCTTACAATAACTTTTTCAAAATCTTCTCCTCTGAAACTACTGAACAGAATTCAATGAAACTTGGTATGATTGATCATTAGGGTGTCCTGCACTATGGTAATGTTTCAATTTCTGATTTGTCAAAAAACATGGCCGCCGTGGCTAAAAATAGACCAGGGGGGTCAGACTACTGTTTTTGGCTTGTAATTCAAAAAGTATAAGGGATAGATGAAATCTGATGCCACTCTACTGCTTCAGGATCAAAAGTTCTACAAAAGTCTCCATTTGGTCAAAGTTGTCAGAAGACCCCTTATAGGGGTTACAGCCCCTTAAAGGTGAAAAATAGCATTTTTTCATGTTTTTGCCCTATAGTATGAAAATTATTGCAGATAGCAAAAAGCTGTTACTTGCTTAATTGTTCAGCTCATTTAGCTCTACAAAAAACTCCATACGATCGAAGTTGTCAGATGACCCCTTATAGGGGCTACAGCCCCTAAAATAATGGTTTTTCATGTTTTTGGCCTATGAAATGAAAACTATAGCAGGTAGAGAGAAGCTGTTGCTTGCTTAAATGTTCAGCTCATTTACACAATTAAGAATTAATTTTTGCGACTCCCCTATTATGTAATTAGGGGCAAAATGGGGCCAAAATCAAAACTTTTTTATTTGTGGTCCGATTTAAAAAAAATTTTTTGCAAGTTTATTCTTGTCAGGTAGTGAATCCAAATTTGAGAATTAATTTTTGTGACCATCCCCTTTTTCACTTGTTTTGTAATTAGGGGCCTAAAGGGGCCGTAATCAAAACTTTTTTATTTCTGGTTTGTTTTTAGAAATTTTTTTTTGCAAGTTTATTTTTTTGTCAAGTTGTGAATCCAAATTTGAGAAATTATTTTTGCAACCCCACCCCATTTTCACCTGTTACATAATAAGGGGCCAAAAGGGGCCGAAATTGATTTTTTTTTAATTCTTGTCCGATTTTGACAATTTTTTTGCAAGAGTAGAATACAAAATTGAAAATTTATATTTTTACCCCCTGGGTCGAAAGTCCACCAGAGCAGCATGTGTCAAAAACCTTTGTCAGTCCACCATGGGCTGCATGTGTCCAGAGCAATAGACTATCTATATTGGGCCTAAAATGTACAGGGTTCAACATGTTGCGGTCGTATCATGCTGCGCTCGGCGAAGCTTTTTATTGTTAAATATTACTTGCCATTTGCATTTAAACTTTCTACAGGTAATTTACAACTTATTTTTCTGCCATAAATGTATGAACATGCATTATTGTTTTGAGGTTTCTCTAACAGAAACATTGAGTATTTAAGAATAGCTGTATATCTTTATACATGTATTTGTTCATTTTATAGGGTTGTGAAAAGCTGGTTACAGATACAGAAGATATAAGACAACAGATGATTGACAATGAAAAGTTAAAAAATGTTTTAGGATCACAGTTGGAGGTATCCAAAGGTAATTCAAATGTTTTCTTAACATTCTGTTAATACAAGCATTTATTTCTACAAATGTAATTGAAAATCATGAGATATTGAATTAATGTGCATGGGAAATCAATCCTATCAAGAATGGTATTCTTTTAAAAGACCACTACATGGACTAGTATGTCTTGTCCAACAAAGTTCAACCTCAAAAAATCATCTGAAATTAACAGACATGGCGAAGACTTTGAGGATGTCTTGTCGGAAGGAACCTTTTAGGGGTTTTATCTGGGCACACTGTTCATATGAAACATTTTGTACGTGTTTTATCCATTTGTGATCCCCGAAAATAGAAATTCTCAAGACACTAAACCTAGCAGGTGCTGTTTACTTTTATTTCAGACACCAAAATATTTTTAAAATATCATCCAAAATATGTACTTAACAACTATATGATATGATAAACACAAAATTAAGAAATACAAAAGTTTACTTCACAAAGCCTACTAAGAATACATCAACCTATCCAAAATCTCCATATTTGTAGGATTTGAAATTTAAGTTTTGAACTTTGAACTTTTTTAAAGTTTTGAACTTATTTTATTTCAGAACATTTGGTTAATTGTTGGGCTGCTGACAACTTGCTACAGGAGGTAGGTCCAAGTGGTCCATGAAAATATCGTCTATACCATTAAAATAAAAATTATTGCCATATTCTTATGTCTGTGAATTTGTAGAAGTACATAGTTGTGAAGTACTGTAGACATACTTATTTTCACGAGGTACTAATTTTCACGGATTTCGCGATCAGGTTATATCGCGAAATGTAAATGAAGTGAACAGGATAATGATCAGAAAACACGAAATTAGATACCTGTGAAATTAGGTGGCATCATAAGTTCGTGAAATAAATACCTTTACAGTAATTATACCCCCACTCGTAAGAGAGGGGGCTATATTGCAATCACCTTGTCCGTCCGTCCGTCTGTCCGTCCGGTTCAATTTCTCTGCTTCTACTGGATGGATTGGTTTCAAATTTGGTACACAGCTTCAGCATGATGAGTTATACTATGCCTACCCTTTCCAGGTCAATCCATCGTCTACTTCCTGTTTTCCAAGCCGACTTAGACTTTTTTAGGGAAAAAAAAATTGAAATGTGAAATTTTTCGTAACAGATTTCTCTGCTTCTACTGGATAGATTGGTTTCAAATTTGGTACACAGCTTCAGCATGATGAGTTATACCGTGCCTCCCCTTTCCAGGTCAGTCCATCATCTACTTCCTGTTTTTCGAGCCGACTTAGACTTTTAAGGGTAAAAAATTTGAAAGTGAAATTTTTCGTAACTGTTTTCTCGGCTTCTACTGGATGGATTGGTTTCAAATTTTGTACACAGCTTCAGCATGATTAGTTATACCGTGCCTTCCCTTTCCAGGTCAGTCCATCAACTTCTTCCTGTTTTCCAAGATGACTTAGACTTTTTATGGGTCAAAAATAGACAATTTTTCGTAACAGATTTCTCGGCTTCTAGAGTAGGGATTGATTTCAAATTTGGTATTCAGCTTTAGCATGATGAGTTGTACCGTGCCTCCCGTTTTCAGGTTAGCCGGTCATCTACTTCCTGTTTTCTGAATGGCCGAGTGGGGGTATGCTTAGCACGACTTAGTGCAACCCCTTGTTACAGTAGACTCAAATCCTACAAGTTAATCATTTATGACACTATAACAAATGCCATGTTGAACTTATTATATTGACAGCATACATTGTCATTTTCAATATAGCTGTTTACAGCCTAGTGATTCTTACCTAAAAGATTTTATTATTGTTCAGAACAAAACCCATAATTAACCTTTCCTATTTTTTAAAATACATATAGTTAAAAAACTGTGTTCTTTTTGACTAAGTTTTATTTTACTCTGACAAATTTGTCTGTATAGAAATATTTCATAAGGAGTAAGACCCATCAGTACAAATTTTATTCTTTATGTACTACAAAAATATTTTAAAGGACTTTGCTGAACAAGACAAACAGGTCCTAGAGCTGTTTGGTGGTATTCTGGACAAAACTGATGAGAGACGGGACAAAATATCTGAAATTAGTACAAGATTAGAGGATGAGTTACTTATGCTTGGAGGATTCTTAGATAATCTATCAACACGAAGACCAAAAGGTATATTTTTAAAGTGATATAACTTATGCAGTAAAATCTATCCATTTTATTTCTTTTTGACAAACAATTTGTTTGGTTTTTATTTTACACATGTTTGAATAAAATGAGTGTTGGAGTGTGTGGTTAAAATTACTTAACATTAAAATTCATGGTCTTTAGACATAGTTTATCGTGTATCTAATGTCTTGTGTGCACTTAGACTATACCGTATGTATTTTAACATAACACTTCATTGTCAATATGAAAAATTGCAAGATGTCAGTTAAATATTGCATCAACTATTTCAGGATATTCAGGTATCAAAACATTATATATAATTTAGTAAAAGATTTCAATGGCACGATGCATTTCCTTTTGTAAAATTAGTCCTAGATTGTCAAGATCACTCAAGAAGTCCTGTAGTGATGATTGGTACAAATGTAAAGCAAAATTTATTTTTCAATTTTGCATTTTTAAAACTGGTGCAAGGTGGAAACTACACTTCTGTAAATACAGTTTTGATCAAATAGCACTTTACTAGAATATTGTGAATACCAGTGTTATTAAATCATACTGGTATTTAAGTACTATGCCATTGGCTATTGCAAAAGAACTTGTATATGTACATCAACATTGTTTTTAACTTTTGATTGGTCAAAATCTCAGATTATGTAACATGTTTTCAAAAAAACTAATCATTTGCACTTCAAAATTTCATTCAAAGACATTCAAATAATCCACATTGCATCTTGTTTTTTCCAATTTATCCATCACTACAACTTTCAACAGGACTCTCTGTAAAAAAAATGTATCACTGTATTTAATGTATGTTAAGAAGCACATTATTTTTATCTTTCATTATATCTTATTTCAAACTCTCTTTAAGCACACATCTGAAAATTCACTTTCTAGAATTTGTAAACAGTTTAAATGTCTTAGTTGAATAGTCATAGTCAGTATAGCAATGTACTTGTATTTCAGCTAATAAGGAAGTTTTCTCTGTATGAGTCAAGTTTGACACAAATGGCTTAAACATTAAACGCTTGTTTCTTGTAATGATGTGCCATATTAAAACATTGCCATAAAGTTGAACAAAATATAATATAACTCACAGTGCATCACATCCTTTATTTATTGGGTAAAAATATATGTTTTCAAGTAATAAACTGATAAATTAAAATCATGTTGGAAGGGGGCCATCAGAGATTTTTTTACAAATAGTTATGAAAAGGGTAAAAAAAACTGTGATGATCTCATTTCTAACATTTTTATTTCATCTCAAAAAGTGAAAGGGTTTATGTGATACCTTGAGAGTTTGTGTAAGCTTCTGAATCCACTTACAGAAGAATGGTTAAGGTCCATACTCAATTAATGGCAAGTGCCACATCAACCATATTGGTATGGTAGGTGCACCTAGTGATGCTAAGTACAATGCATGCTTCGGATGCTGGTTGTGACTTGCATTTTCCACATACAGGAGAATGGTTAACGTTCATTCCTGACAAATGCCACATCAACCATATTGGTAAGGTAGGTGCATATAAGGATGCTAAGCACAATGCATGCTTTTGATGCTGGATGTGACCTACATTTTCTGCATGAATGAACACTTACAGAAAAATGTTAATAGTCCATTCCTGCTAACTGAAAGGTGCCACATCAACCATATTACTATGGTAGGTGCATATAGGGATGCTAAGCACAATGTATACTTTAGATGCTGACCTTGTCTTGATAGGCCTTTATTTACTTTCTTCTTTGATGACACAAACAATTTCTTATTTTACATACAAAAGATATAAAATGAAATAGAAGTACAAATTTATTAAAAAAAATAGAGTAAAAATAATAGTCCAAAATTTCAGTTGATTGGAGTGGAAATAGTAAGTATTTATAAGATTTACTGGTAGTCTAATGAATTAGATTTTCATTTGTAGGGAAGAAAAAGGTTAAAGTCAAAGGTATTGGTAAAAACGTTCAACACTGTGTTATAATTGTTCAGAAAAATGTGATGTTCAGGGAAAACATTTTTTGGGGGAATAATTTCTTTTTCACTTATTTTTTATTTTGTAGACTGAGAAATTGACAATAAAAATTAATTTTGATAAGCAAATTGTTTTGGAGACTTTCAAAAACTTAAAACTGGGCAAATTTTAGTATCAGTGCTTCTGATTATTTATCTATACTGTTGTGATATGATGAATATGGACATTTTCAGAAATTGTGTTGCATTGTGGGATTGTAATTGTCCTTAATGTTGTTGATTGGTCAAAATAATTTTTAATAGTACAGTAAACAATGTTTACGGGGACAGAAGTTGAATTTCTGAAAAGGTCAATGTTTTTCTATTAAATTTTGATTTGGAACATATCACTTTATATAACAACTTAAACTGTTCATCATGTTTTTCTCATGTTCAATTGTAGTGCCTGAAGAATTGCTTTTTAAAGCCTGAAAATTTAGAACCATCACCTAGGTCACTCAATAAACTAGACCATCTCACAAAATATTTAAATACCACATTTTTATATGCATGACCCTTTATTTTCCAGTTGTCTCCCATGAGAAACAGATCCTAGGGTTCAGGGAAATTTTACACCCTTTCCTCCTTTACCAATTTTATTGCTCTTCCCCTACATAATTTATCCTTATTCCCAAATATCATATGAATTCATATTTTCAATCAAATATATTCCTACTTCATTACTGATTACATTGTAATTATAAATAAAAGTAATAACAAAACAGAGTTGTGTTGATCAATCTCAAAAATCAGAAAGAAAAGACAAAGCAAGGCAACCCCAGAGGTGTGATGCCAAGCAACATGTTTTAAGCTGTCATTTGTTGATTTCCATCCCCTTGAGAAAAAAAAATTGTTGTTTGTAACTATACCTACATAGCCTGAAAATCTCTTGAACTCCACTTGATAGATCTATGCATGTTGGGAAATGGCTTGTGTTCTACTTCTCAGTAGATCTACCTGTACCTGAAGCGGGTATCACAGACTCAGAGTATATCCATGACTAGTTTGTTTTTATTGAAGATAAGATTAGGTTTGAAGAGGCTGAAAAAATTGGGGCGGAAGGGGATGAGAATTTATGTAACTATACCTACATAGCCTGAAAATCTCTTGAACTCCACTTGATAGATCTATGCATGTTGGGAAATGGCTTGTGTTCTACTTCTCAGTAGATCTACCTGTACCTGAAGCGGGTATCACAGACTCAGAGTATATCCATGACTAGTTTGTTTTTATTGAAGATAAGATTAGGTTTGAAGAGGCTGAAAAAATTGGGGCGGAAGGGGATGAGAATTTAGGATATTTTTTATATTGGCCGTATGGGTTCAAAATTTGGGAGTAGAATATTTGATTAATTGAATTTAGTTTTTTATTTCAATTATTAACAAACTTTTTGTTTTAGAAGTCATTTTTTTTTCAAGAATTATATACATGTGCAAGTTAATGGCAGAATTTTAAAGGATTTGCTAGTTGGTGGAGTTTTAAAAAATGTTGAATGTTGCTTTTGTTGCAAGACCTTATGTACATTGTTGTTTATATAATTGTAATTGCCATGAAATGTTGTTCAATGTGGCTTTAGTGCTATTACAAGGACTGGTTCATATGTTTTGTAATGTTCATCAACATCCAGTGTTAAGAATAAAGGTTAAATAAAACTTTATTGTCTTTAAACACATTATCTTCTCTTGTTAAAATGATTTACAATTCTTGATTTATTGTCATGTAAGCAAATATTTTCACATTGAGGGAAAATTGGCCAGTTTGTCAAACTCTGCTTAAACATAATATTTAGTAACAATGTACTTAAAGTATGGGAATTAACTCACGGCCTATTTCTTATTCAAATGTTTATTGGGGTTTCATAATTAGTACTACTAGATTTTTCATATGTTTCTATGAAGTACCTCATCTATATGTTAGTTAAAGTAAGGTTTTGCAAACATAAATGTAGGAATTTAAAAGCATTTACTTCTATTTTTCAGACACCCCTGTAGCTGGTGCTAAGCACAAATACCCTGCTGGCTCTCGGTCAGTGAGTCGACAGAGTAGAAGAGATCCATTAGATCACCTGAGTAAACGTCCAGACACTAGTGATGGGAGATTTAGTGCCCTGGAGGCTCACGCTGAGAGAGAGGATAGAGAGATGATTTCTAGTCCTAGTCGGCCACCTACTGTGGCATCTGGGAAAGTGGTGACAATTTCTGATGTAAAGGACAGTGATCCGTCCAAATAATTTGTTATTTATTATTTTTGTAAAATAAAAATTTGATTTTAAAAATTCTGTTAAAATAAATTGAATTCATGTTATTTAAACCAAATTGTTTTTCTCCTGCAAGCAGGTGAATTATGAGAAGATATCTTGTAAGGCATCTTTGATCTCATACAAGTTGGTAAGCAATGAACTTTGGTTAATGGGTTTAATAGGGCCCCGCAACTTTGTTGCGGACGCCCTATAGTAATCAGTCTGTCCGTCCGTCCGTGCGTCCGTCCGTCCGTGCGTCCGTCCGTAACAAATTCAGTTTTCCAGACTTTTTTCCTAAACGCTTATAGATAATGAACTGATTTTTGGTATGTGAGTTTACCTTGATGAGTTACAGATCAAGTTGGAGTTTCGTGCCGGTCCACAAATTTTTATGGGAGTTATGGCCCTTTGAACTTTGAAAATTCATTAAAATTTCAGTTTTCCGCACTTTTTTCCTAAACGCTTATAGATAATGAACTGATTTTTGGTATGTTAGTTTACCTTGATGAGTTACAGATCAAGTTTGAGTTTCGTGCTGGTCCTCAAATTTTTATGGGAGTTATGGCCCTTTGAACTTTGAAAATTCACTAAAATTTCAGTTTTCCGGACTTTTTTTCTAAATGCTTATAGATAATGAGCTGATTTTTGGTATGTGAGTTTACCTTGATAAGTTACAGATCAAGTTGGAGTTTCGTGCCAATCCACAAATTTTTATGGGAGTTATGGCCCTTTGAACTTTGAAAATTCACTAAAATTTCAGTTTTCCGGACTTTTTTTCTAAAAGCTTATAGATAATGAACTGATTTTTGGTATGTGAGTTTACCTTGATGAGTTACAGATTAAGTTTGAGTTTCGTGCCGGTCCACAAATTTTTATGGGAGTTATGGCCCTTTGAAACTTGAAAATTCATTAAAATTTCAGTTTTCCGCACTTTTTTCTAAACGCTTATAGATAATGTACTGATTTTTGGTATGTGAGTTTACCTTGATGAGTTACAGATCAAGTTTGAGTTTAATGCCGGTCCACAATTTTTTATGGGAGCGGGGCCCTTGGAGATGGCTATCATCTCCCTGGTATCTAGTTGCCTTTTCTTTCATTGGAATCCATTTCGCATCTTAAAATGGTCACTTAAGTGAATAATTGGCAATATGACAGGTGTTGCTAAAGCAAGCATAAACTGCTGAATCTTTCAGAGCACCATAGTTCACTCTCATGTTGACTTGAGTTCAAGTTGCTGATTGAATGTGTTTTTTGTTTGTTTTGTTGTGATGATTAATGACAACTGATTTTGTCCTTTTCTTTTGGATTAACCACATTTGTTTGCCCATTGGTACGCCCTTGCTTTTAGAACATTGAATAATTTTATAGGAAACAAAAACTGGATTATTTTTGTAACCACAGTATAGTTTTCTGAGTGAAGGCCAATAGTGGGGCTCCCGCAGGGTACCCCCCTTGGATGTAAGGGCCTGAGGTCACAATGTCGCTTTTAAAAGGCATATTTTGGCAGGGGTCACAGGTCGTTTTTTGGCATAGGTTGATTTTATAAAGTGTAGGTGGGAAGTCGCCCTAAAAAAGCCCTCAGGTCGCAGGTCATTTTTAACCCTGCGGGAGCCACAATAGTGGGAGATTTGTAGACATTTTTAGCTCACCTGACCCATTGCCATCACTTTGCGTCCGTCGTCTGTTAGCTTTTTTCAAACATCTTCTTCTCTGAAACTGCTTGGCCAATTGCAGCCAAACTTGATATGGTTGTTCCTTAGGGTATTGTGCAAAAAGTTTGCGTTGGGATTTTTGATACGTCGAAAAACATGGCCGCTGTTACTAAAAATAGAACAGGGGGGTCAAATATAGTTTTTTTGCAAATAACTCAAAAACGGTCACAGATATCAAAATTCTGGCCGGGTAAAAGTGATCAGCACCTCAAGATCTTCCTGCCAAGAAATTTTCAAAAAGATCCAACAACCGATGTAGGAGTTATTGCCCTTTTTCTGGATTTTTTCAAAATTTTGCACTTATTTAGCCCTATATCTTGAAAACTGTACAAAATATTTTAATAATTCATATTGCATATGATTAAGCACGTCAAGATCAACGTTTCATGTAATAAGGTCAGTCAAAGCTGTAGAACCATTTCTTTTAGGAGTTATGGCCCTTAAAGCGTCAAAATTTACCATTTTTCATTACTTTTCCCCTGAATTTCAAAAATGAACTTGTCTGACACCATACATCCAACTTCAACCAAACTTGGCACAGTTGCTTAATAGCATAATTGCTACAATTCTATCATTCGGATTTTTGATTCGTCAAAAAATATGGCCGCCATGGCTAAAAATAGAACATAGGGGTAAATTGCATTTTTTTGCTATTACTCAAAGATAGTTACAGATATCAAAATTCTGATGGGAGACAAAAGTGATCAGCATCTCAAGATCTACATGTACCTACTCTGAAATTTTCAAGAAGATCCAACAATCGACATAGGAGTTATTGCCCTTTTTCTGTATTTTTTTGGAAATTTTGCACTTATTTAGCCCTATACAAGATAATTTAAAAATTCAAATTGCATATGATTAAGCACATCAAAATCTACGTTTCAAGTAATTTAGGTCAAAGCTGTAGAACCATTTCTTTTAGGAGTTATGGCCCTTAAAGCGTAAAAATTTACCATTTTTCATTACTTTTCCCCTGAATTTCAAAGATGAACTTGTCTGACACCATGCATCCAGCTTCAACCAAACTTGGCACAGTTGCTTAATAGCATAATTGCTACAATTCCATCGTTCGGATTTTGATTCGTCAAAAAATATGGCTGCCATGGCTAAAAATAGAACATAGGGGTAAATTGCAGTTTTTTGCTAATTACTCAAAAATAGTTACAGATATCAAAATTCTGATGGGAGACAAAAGTGATCAGCATCTCAAGATCTTACTGCTCTGAAATTTTCAAGAAGATCCAACAATTGACATAGGAGTTATTGCCCTTTTTCTGGATTTTTTGAAAATTTTGCACTTATTTAGCCCTATATCTTGAAAAGTTTACAAGACATTTAAAAATTCAAATTGCATATGATTAAGCACGTCAAGATCTACATTTTATGTAATTAGATCAAAGCTGTAGAACCATTTCTTTTAGGAGTTATGGCGCTTAAAGCGTCAAAATTTACCATTTTCCATTGTTTAATACATACATGTGATGGATCTGTGATGACAAAGCTGGAGATTTTGAATTTTTTGGCTGGAGATTGGACAAAAAAGCGGGAGATTTTCAACGCTCACTAAAATTGCATTTCAATGTCAATTGAGGGCATTAGCGTGTGCCAAATATACATGGCTTCACTGATTAATCTCAAACTGTTTATACAATCATCAGGTCAATTATGGCAATAAACCTTTATTTAACACCTATACCTGTTAATTTAATGTCTACCTAATTGACAAACCCCTAAAACACCGGAAATGTTTTATGACTGATCAATTAAAGTGTCTATAAAATTAAAATTTTGTCATGTCTTGAAAAAGCGGGAGATTACACAAAAAGTCGGGAGATTTCATCTCCCGGCGGGAAAATCACATGTATGGTTTAATAGCTTATCTGCTACAACTCTATTGTCAGATTTTTTATTCCTAAAAAAACATGGCCACAATGGCTAAAAATAGAACATAGGGATCAATTGCATTTTTTTGCTAATAACTCAAAAATGGTTTCAGATATCAAAATTGTTTAAGAATCAAAAGTGATCAGCATGTTAAGATTTACCTGGCCTGAAATTTCAAAAAAGATCTGACTGCTGATGTGGGAGTTATGGTTCTTTTTCCTAATTTTTGCCAAATTTGCACTTATTAAGACCAATATCTTAAAAACTAACCAAGATATTTCAAAAATTTAAATCGCATATGGTTAAACACAATAATATCTACAAATATATGTATCTGTGTAAATCAGGTGAGCGATTCAGGCTCTTGGGAGCCTCTTGTTTGGTAGAAGCAGTGTTTCTTTTTAGAAATGGGGTGACATTTGGCTGTGTTGAAAAAAAGCAAAGACATGTTACACATGTCCCCTACTGCAACTGAACAAAATATTCAAATACATAAAGTCAATAAAATCCCATAGCTTTCAGGAAAATCTGTTGAACCACTGTGTTTCTATAACCTATAATGCACCAGGCTGATTAAGTTCCATCTTAACTATAAAATTTGTCCCATAAAAATAGTGTCATGATATAATCAACAAGTTATGGTGAAATTCTTACAAAACTTTAACAAAAACAGTTCTGCAGAGGAGTTATGTCCACAAAAGTGTAACAGATGAACACATGAACACAGAGACCATCACTTAGTTCCTACATTACGTTGTGGCAGGAGACAATAGAGGCATTATGTTAAAATTGTTTAAGAAGTTAGTTTGTCTATTTTTTCTCAATACTCAATATTACCTTTACATTCTTGAGATTGAATCTTCATGTGACTATACACTTGTAAATGTAACAAGAACTTAACAACTTCAAAGATTTTGACAAATGTGTACCTTCTAGCGAGAATGCATCTGCAAGACAAATTTTCTTCTCTTTTGGCATACAGATATACTTACAGCAAATGATAATATGTAAGTTCCAGCTTAGTTTGACAGCATCTGAAGTTTCCCAGGGTTATTTTTTTAAGTACAGTAGACTCCGCCAAATCGGATATCGAATTTGTCAGGAAAAAATATCCGATTACCCAGGATATCCGATTTGCCATTTTCAGGAGATCGAATATCAGTTTTGGTGACGTAACTCCAAGCCTTTTCCAAGTGTTCCATGTTGAGGATGCCATCATATTATGTATTTGTTGTATCATGCAAGAATAAAGGATTTAGTGAATAACTATTGTTATTTTATTAATTAATAAAGAATTTTCATCAATTTGTGTACTTATATTCCCTCCATAACATGTGTTTTACTGAGGTCGTCCATCTTTGTTGTTTTCATTGTAGAAAATTTATTAATCTCTAACAAGAATCAACATTTTTTCTCTGTCAATGTACGAGATTTAAAAAGCTGGTATTCATTCAAACTAAATCTAAATCGTAAAATAATGCATTTCAGGATCACATTTTCATAAAGATGTCAAAATTTGTCTACATTTGTCTATCAAATATGAGATTATAGCAGCTCATGAATATTCAAAATGGCGACTAGTGATTTACAAAATGTTGATTAGCCATGTGGTTGTCCACACATAGTCTTGGATTTTATTTCAAATTTATTGAGACATCCTTTTCAAGATTGGCATCATAGTAGAGGAATATCTATTGTTTCAAAATTGAAAACCTTCAATAAAGGAAGTCAGTTGAAATGTTAGCATTACACAACTCACATGATTTGTTTACAGTCATGACGTAATATAAGTACACCTGTAATTTCAATGACCTACACTAAATATACACCGACTTCACCACTAATAAATTTATTTTGTACCAACACCATATCATTTTGAAATATATTTTATTAGCTGTGCCAACATAGGATTTCAGATATAACAACTTGAAAGGTTTCAAAACATTTATATTTTGACTTCCGGCATGTACGATGATCACAGGTGTGCAAGAAAATAAACACACAGAAGATAGATCTTTTATTGCTTAAATAAAAACAAGTATTTGAATAAAAACATCTTTATTAGTAAATACAATATTGATTAAAAATCATAAACAGAGAGTTGAATGCAAATGTTGGTGAAAACTTATGTCAAACTTCCGGTCATCACGATCTTCTGAAATACAAAAAATATCCGATTTTTATACAAAATGGCAACATTTTGGAGGAATATTCTATCCTATTTGCCGATATATCCAATGTTCCGATATCCTATTTCCCGATCAAATATATATAGAAAGAATAGGAAATGGTTTGGTGTTTTGAAATTCTATCCCATTTGCCGATATATCCAAGTAGCCGATATCCGATTTCGTGGAGTCTACTGTAATCATTAATTGATTGTGTTCAAACTAAGATGAAACTTGCACTATATTTGTTGTAACAATAAAAAAAATAAAAGTACTGTGGTTTATAATTTAATAAATTATTTTATGTTGTTCATGATTGAGTCAACGATACAAAATGTCACAAATATATATATTATGAATAATCTCTCACAGTCTTGACATTCACACACATTTAAAATACATCATTACACCTCCTCCTTCAATGCATTTATGCAGTTCCGTAATAATTGCACCTGTGCCTGCAAAATATCATAGAAAAATTTAAAATGCTAGATTAGCAGATTAAATAAATATCAAAAATGTTAAGACAGTATCGCTTTCAGATTTTGAACCTTATATTGAGTTCATCAAATATCTTTGCTGTAACATTTTTTTAGCTTTAATTTATAATTTGGGTCCCCATTTCGGTATTTTTGGTTTTATTTTTCTATGCTCTTCATAATCATATAGTGTTTGGCTTTTTCAATAGTTTTGGTAGAGGGCCTCTGATGAGTCTTAGATAGACGAAATGTGCGTCAAGCATAGCAAAATTAATTGTCATTTTAATTTCTTGGTTAGAGGTGTTTGTTAAAATCTCTTTTCTAACACCTTTTAAACAAGATTTGGTTTAAACCTACTGCATTTATCAACATGCATTAGTGCATTGTACTTTTTTAACTATGTGTAAAACAGTGTTATGTTAAGTATATATGTATATTTCTTAGAACACATTTAATCAAAAAATATCTTCTATGGTTAATAAACATTTGATATATTTGCAATATATTACTCTATTTTATTCACAAGGTTGGGCAGAGCTTGATTTTCTCTGTCTTTTAGGTAGGATTTAAATGACAGAAGTCCGAAAGAATTGACCTGTGACCAACCCGTCAATAACAAAGTAATATCACTAAAGCATTTTTCATGCTCCTTTTTAACGTTAGTTTGTAATTTACCTTGGAATGTTTTAGCTCTAGTTCAGCTAAGTCAACTAAATGTTTCTTGAAGTACGAAATTCTTCTGCTTTTGAATTCAGTCAATTCTAAAAAGAAAATATACATTAATCTTTAAACATTCTATTAAAATATTCCAATACCTAAAGGATTGATTCTTAGATCTGCAAAAATTAATTTCATGGTAACATACATGGCCATGGCAACTTACACATACAAAATGATAATCTCCTTGATATCTTAACATCAGCTGAGTCTTTAAACTTCAAACAACATTAAAAATACTTTAAAGAGAGCTTTATGATAGAATGAACAAATAAATTAAAGATAACAAGAGGCTCCCAGGAGCCTAAATCGCTCGCCTGGTCTTGATGTCAACCCTATATTTTGTAGAGCTAAATGAGCTGAACATTTAAGCAAGCAACAGTTTTTCTTTATCTACTATAGTTTTCATTCTATAGGCCAAAAACACGAAAAACCGTTATTATAGGGGCCGTAACCCCTATAAGGGGTCATCTGACAACTTCAACCCTAAGGAGATTTTTGTAGAGCTTTATGCGCTGAACATTTAAGCAAGCAACAGCTTATCTGTATCTGCAATAGTTTTCATTCCATATGCCAACAAGAGGCTCCCAGGAGCCTGAATCGCTCACCTGACATATGTGCCTGAAGTAAAGGCTATTAGGCAAAATCTATTTGACATTGAAAGGGTTATAATTTTAATAAGGGGGCCATCTGACAATATGGTGGATCTTAAGGTGCTGATCACTTTTATCTCAATTAAAATTAAAAAATCTGTCACCCTTTTTGAGTTTTTAGCAAAAAAATGCAGTTTAACCCAATGTTCTATTTTTAGCAACAGTGGCCATGTTTTACAACCAATCAAATATCCCCACATCAGTTCTATACACCTAATGCTAATAAACAACAATACCAAGTTTGGTTCCAATTTGACTTTAAGTGTCAGAGGAGTTAACAATTTCAATGTAATGAGGAAATGCTTCCAAAAGCTCAATTTTGACGTTCTAAGGGCAACAACTCCTCAAAGGAAAGGTCCTACAACGTTGACCCTATTACATAATTAGTAGATCTTGATTTGCTTAACAATATGCAATTTAAATTTCTCAAATATCTTGTATAGTTTTCAAGATATTGAGCTAAACAGGTGCAAAATTTACCAAAAATCCACAAAAAGGGCAATAACTCCTACATTGGTCGTTGGATTCTCTTCAAAATTTCAGAGCTGGTAGATCTTCAGGTGCTGATCACTTTTGTTCCCAATCAAAATTTTAAAATCTGTCACCGTTTTTGAGTTATTTGCAAAAAACTGCCATTTACCCCTATGTTCTATTTTTAGCCACAGCAGCCATGTTTTACAACCAATCAAATATCCCCACATCAGTTCTATACACCTAATGCTAATAAACAACTATACCAAGTTTGGTTCCAATTGGACTTGAAGTGTCAGAGGAGTTAACGTTTTCAATGTAATGAGGAAATGCTGTTAAAATGCTCAATTTTGACGTTCTAAGGGCAATAACTCCTAAAAGGAAAGGTTCTACAACGTTGACCCTATTACATATTTTGTAGATCTTGATGTGCTTAACAATATGCAATGTAAATTTCTCAAATATCTTGTATACTTTTCAAGATATTGAGCTAAACAGGTGCAAAATTTGCAAAAAATCCACAACTAGAGGCTCCCAGGAGCCTGAATCGCTCACCTTGTATTCGATGATACTTATATGCTGGATATTTATTAAAGGACTGCTACTCTGTGGAATTATCAATTTTAATGTTCTAAGGGAAACAACTCCTATCAAGAAAGGTCTTACAACTTTGACCCCATTACATAATTTTTAGATCTTTATGTGCTTAACCATATGCAATTTAAATTTTTCAAATATCTTGTATTGTTTTCAAGATATAAGCCTTAAAAGAGCAAAATTTGAATAAAAAACAAGAAAAAGGGCAATAACTCCTACAACCATTGTAAGATCTTCTTCAAAACTTCAGGGCAGGTAGATCTTTATGTGCTGATCATTATTATCCAAATAGAATTTTAATATCTATTACCATTTTTGAGTTATTTGCAAAAAACTACAATTTACCTTATGTTCTATTTTTAGCCATGGCGGCCATGTTTTTTGTCGAATCGAAATTTCGAATGATAGTTTTGTAGACCACATACTATTGAACAACCCTACCAAGTTTCATTTCATTTGACTAAGCAGTTTCAGAGAAGAAGATTTTTGAAAAGTTGAACAAAAAACTGTGAAAATGGTAAATTTTTACAATCCAAGGGGTATAACTCCTAAAGGAATGATCCTACAACTTTGACTCTGTTACAACTTTTGTAGATCTTGATGTGCTTAGTCATATGCAATTTAAATTTTTGAAATATCTTGTATAGTTTTCAAGATATAGGGCTAAATAAGTAAAATTTTTGAAAAAAATCCAGAACTAGAGGCTCCCAGGAGCCTGAATCGCTCACCTTGTATTCGATGATACTTATATGCTGGATATTTCATTAAAGGACTGCTACTCTGTGGAATTATCAATTTTAATGTTCTAAGGGAAACAACTCCTATCAAGAAAGGTCTTACAACTTTGACCCCATTACATAATTTTTAGATCTTTATGTGCTTAACCATATGCAATTTAAATTTTTCAAATATCTTGTATTGTTTTCAAGATATAAGCCTTAAAAGAGCAAAATTTGAAAAAAAAACAAAAAAAAGGGCAATAACTCCTACAACCATTGTAAGATCTTCTTCAAAACTTCAGGGCAGGTAGATCTTTATGTGCTGATCATTATTATCCAAATAGAATTTTAATATCTATTACCATTTTTGAGTTATTTGCAAAAAACTGCAATTTACCTTATGTTCTATTTTTAGCCATGGCGGCCATGTTTTTTGTCGAATCGAAATTTCGAACGATAGTTTTGTAGACCACATACTATTGAACAACCCTACCAAGTTTCATTTCATTTGACAAAGCAGTTTCAGAGAAGAAGATTTTTGAAAAGTTGAACAAAAAACTGTGAAAATGGTCAATTTTTACAATCCAAGGGGTATAACTCCTAAAGGAATGATCCTACAACTTTGACTCTGTTACAACTTTTGTAGATCTTGATGTGCTTAGTCATATGCAATATAAATTTTTGAAATATCTTGTATAGTTTTCAAGATATAGGGCTGAATAAGTAAATTTTTTGAAAAAAATCCAGAAAAAGGGCAATAACTCCTACATCGGTTGTTGGATCTACTTGAAAATTTCTGGGCAGGTAGATCTTGAGGTGCTGATCACTTTAACCCTATGCCAGAATTTTGATATCTGTTACCGTTTTTGAGTAATTTGCAAAAAACTGCAATTTACCCCTATGTTCTATTTTTAGCCATGGCGGCCATGTTTTTTGTCGAATCAAAATTTCGAACGATAATTTTGTAAAGGACATACTACAGAACAACCCTACCAAGTTTCATTACATTTGGCCAAGCGGTTTCAGAGAAGAAGATTTTTGAAAAGTTGAACGACGGACGACAGACGACGGACGACGGACGACGGACGCCAAGTGATTGCAAAAGCTCACATTGCCTTCGGCAAGGTGAGCTAAAAAGGGCAATAACTCCTACATGGGTTGTTGGATTTTCTTCAAAATTTCAGGGTAGGTAGATCTTGAGGTGCTGATCACTTTTTCCCTATGCCAGAATTTTGATATCTGTAGCCGTTTTTGAGTTTTTGCAAAAAACTGCATTTTACCCCTATGTTCTATTTTTAGCCACAGCGGCCATGTTTTACGACGAATCAAAAATCCCCACATCAGTTCTAAGCACCAAATGCTAATGAACAACCATACCAAGTTTGGTTTCAATTGGACTTATGGTGTCAGAGGAGTTAACGTTTTAAAAAGTTTACGGACGGATGACGGACGGACGACGGACGCCAAGTGATGACAATAGCTCACATGACCCTTCGGGTCAGGTGAGCTAAAAACATGAAAAAACATTATTTCAGGGGCAGTAACCCCTATAAGGGGTCATCTGACAACTTCGACCCTGTGGAGACTTTTGTAGAGCTAAATGAACAGAACAATTAAACAAGCAATAGCTTTTCTCTATCTGCTATAGTTTTCTTTCGATAGGCCAAAAACATGAAAAAACATCATTTTAGGGACCGTAACCCCTATAAGGGGTCATCTGACAACTTCGACCCTATGGAGACTTTACATTTAACAGGTCGAAGATTTTACCTTTTAAGGATAATGTTTTCGTCAAACTTTTAACCAATAATTTTTAAGAGAGTATTGATAAATACGATCGCCAACACGTGCTTTTTATGAAATAATTAAATATAACATGATCTAATCTTTAAAATGAGCGGTGAAAAAAATGGTTGTTGTATTTGTATTGATGTCATATTAAAAATAAACATATTTAAAGAAACACTTTT
The DNA here is from genome assembly GCA_963971305.1 of Arcuatula senhousia. Classification (NCBI taxonomy): domain Eukaryota; kingdom Metazoa; phylum Mollusca; class Bivalvia; order Mytilida; family Mytilidae; genus Arcuatula; species Arcuatula senhousia. Next base: position 58,777,839 of record OZ020304.1, read on the forward strand.
TCACCAAAACAGCTTTGATAAGTAGGGAGATTTTATGCCCATGTTTACCTTTTTGATTGTCCATTGACCAATACACTTAATAAAATAGAAGTCAATAAGTGGAACATAACATTATTTTATATGGAGAATTTACCCATTTTAAACAAAATAACGTTTAAAACCAATGATATTTGGTATTTGCGAAATATGAGCGAGGAAGTTAAAGAATACATGTTTATGTTAGGAACTTTTCTATCAAACCGACGAAAAAGTTTTACCATTTTTACCCATTTGAAAGGTCAATCTTTTACAATTTTGATTGATTAATAGGTCAAACGAAATCTAGAAAACCCGACCTGTTTAAGCAAGCAATCTGCAATAGTTTTCATACTATAGGGCAAAAACATGAAAAAACGCTATTTTTCACCTTTAAGGGGCTGTAACCTCTATACGGGTCATCTGACAACTTGGACCAAATGAAGACTTTTGTAGAACTTTTGATGCTGAAGCAGTTAGGAGGCATCAGATTTCATCTATCTCTTATACTTTTTGATTTACAAGCCAAAAACAGTAGTCTGACCCCCCTGGTCTATTTTTAGCAACGGCGGCCATGTTTTTTAACGTATCAAATATCCCCACGCAAGTTTTGTGCAGGATACCCTAAAGTACCACCAGACCAAATTTGGTTTGAATCTGTTCAGTAGTTTTAGAGGAGAAGAAGTTTGAATAAGTTTACAGACGACGACGACGGACGCCAAGTGATGGCAATAGCTCACATGGACCTTCGGTCCAGGTGAGCTAAAAATGACCAGATTGAAACATTTGGTAGGCCTATGAAAAATATGGGACCCCATGCTGGTGCTGCAGACAATGTTTTGAGAGACTTAATGAGATAATTTTCTCCCCCTCAAAATCAGCGTTAATCACTTAATATCATGGATCTCCACTTCATTGAACTATTGTCTTCACTTGGTAAATTATCAATTTCATTTTGTCTGTATCTAACAATTTTTCAATCTTTACTAAATTTTTTTTTCTAATTTCTACCTTTCTTTGCAACTGCTGATATTTTTTCATATTTTTCACAGCATGTTTGTTGGTTTTTCTCAGCCTACAATGAATACAGATAAGATAAAAATATGGAAACACAGACAACCAATTAAAAATCAATGTTAGTGAGTGAAAATACTGTGATCCATTTGCATGCTTTCTTCTTCCTTTTCAGCTAAATCTTTTTATTTTTCTGTATTGTTATTCTTAGCTCTGACTTATTCAGGAAAATCCTAGACAATCTAAACCATACAAAATCTATTTTGACTGAAAAGTTATACTCTACCACTTTGGTTGTTTTTTTTAAAGAATAATTAAAAATATATACCGTATAAGTGGTTATTTTCGCGGTTATTTTATTTTCGCTTTATTCCCGACCAACAACGGGACGCGAAAATTAAAACTCGCTGAATATTAATTGCCTATATAAAGTTTATAATATATTCTAAACCGCGAAATATATATTACGCGTAAATAAAATCATCCCCTTTTTCAACAAAATCGCGAAGTTTTCCACCCGCGAAAAAAACCACTCATACGGTATTAGATATAATGTTCATTGATCAACAGAATTTTTGAAAGTGGAAATAATGGAATCATCACCGGTGACTGTAAATTTTTGATTTTGTCACTAAGTGGGTCTTTGGGTTTACTTTGGCTTTACATCAATGAACTTATTTCAAAATGATCTTTTTACTACATGTATGATTATGTCCATACCTGAGCTACTTCTTTGTTTTTTGTCCGAGCTTTTTCTAAGGCTTTGTTGGCATTTTCATAATCCACCAATGATCTGGTCCGTCTGTACAGTAAATCTTTTCCAGCAGATGAATCTCTCATGTAATATCTTAATGTATCACTCAATTTTAAATCCTCATCTGAAGCTACTCTACCCTCTAGTTTCTGAAATAGAAATAAAATTTAATAATGTATTACTTTACTACAAATCTTCATCACATGCTATTTTATATTAAACTTCTACAGGTAACAGATTAACAAGACCAATCGATGTCTGGCCCTGCGTCGCATGGCAAAACGTTGAACCCTGTACATTCTAGGCCCAATATGGACAGTCAAAATATTTTGACACTTGCATCCTATGGTGGACTTACAACGCATATTTGTCACATGCCACCCAATATTGTAAAAATAGACAAAAAAATAAAAATAGTTTCTATTTTTTTCCCCTTTTGGACCCCTTACATCTAAACAGAAAAGGTGGGTCAAGAAAAAAATTGTATCCTCCATTTTGTATCCAATATTATATATGACCAAAATTAACTTGTAAAAAAACAAGAGGCTCCCAGGAGCCTGAATCGCTCACCTGGTCTTGATGTTGACCCTATACTTTTGTAGAGCTAAATGAGCTAAACATTTAAGCAAGCAACAGCTTTTCTCTACCTGCAATAGTTTTCATTCTATAGGCCAAAAACACCATTTTTCACCTATAAGGGGCCATAACCCCTATAAGGAGTCATCTGACAACTTCGACCCTATGGAGACTTTTGTAGAGCTAAATGAGCTGAACATTAAAGCAAGCAACAGCTAATCTCTATCTGCAATAGTTTTCATTCTGTAGGCCAAAAACATGAAAAATCGCTTTTTTCAGAGGCTGTAACCCCTATAAGGGGTCACCTGACAACTTCGACCCTATGGAGAATTTTGTAGAGCTAAATGAGCTGAACATTTAAGCAAGCAACAGCTAATCTCTATCTGCAATAGTTTTCATTCTGTAGGACAAAAACATGAAAAATCGCTATTTTTCAGGGGCCCTAACTCCTATAAGGGGTCATCTGACAACTTCAACCCTATGGAGAATTTTGTAGAGCTAAATGAGCTGAACATTTAAGTAAGCAACAGCTAATCTCTATGTGCAACAGTTTTCATTCTGTAGGACAAAAACATGAAAAAACGCTATTTTTCAGGGGCCGTAACCCCTATAAGGGGTTATCTGACAACTTCGACCCTATGGAGACTTTTGTAGAGCTAAATGAGCTGAACATTTAAGCAAGCAACAGCTAATCTCTATCTGCAATAGTTTTCATTCTGTAGGCAAAACATAAAAAAATGGCTATTTTTCACCTTTAAGGGGCCGTAACCCCTATAAGGGGTCATCTGACAACTTCGACCCTATAGAGACTTTTGTAAAGTTATATGAGCTGAACATTTAAGCAAGCAACAGCTAATCTCTATCTGCAATAGTTTTCATTCTGTAGGCCAAAAACATGAAAAAATGCTATTTTTCACCTTCAAGGGGCCGTAACCCCTATAAGGGGTCATCTGACAACTTTGACCAAATGGAGACTTTTGTAGAGCTTTTGATGCTGAATCAGTAGCGTGGCCTCAGATTTCCTCTATCTCTTATACTTTTTGATTTATAAGCCAAAAACAGTAGTCTGACCCCCCTAGTCTATTTTTAGTAACGGCGGCCATGTTTTTTAACGGATCAAAAATCAAAACACAAGTTTGGTGCAGGACACCCTAAGGATCATTCATACCAAGTTTCATTAAATTCTGTTCAGTAGTTTCAGAGGAGAAGATTTTTGAAAAATTGTTAACAGACGACGACGACGACGACGACGGACGCCAAGTGATGGTAATAGCTCACATGGACCTTCGGTCCAGGTGAGCTAAAAATGCTAAATCGGACCATAAATAAAAAATGTCACATTTTTGCCCCCTTTGGGCCCCTCGTTCCTAAACAAAAAGAGAGGGAACACCCAAAATCATCCCCACCCTTTAGTTTATGGTGAGTAACATTACTGTAATGTTTCATAGCATTTGGTCTACCAAAACAAGTTATTGTGGAAACAAATTAAAAAGTTGCTTTTTTGGCCCCTTTAAGGCCCTTAGTTTCTAAACGAAAAAAGAGGGGACACCCAAAATCAGCCCAACCCTTCCTTTTATGGTAAGTAACATTACTGTAAAGTTTCATAGCATTCAGTCAACCAGAACAAAAGTTATTGTGGAAAAAATTTAAAAAGTCACTTTTTTGGACCCTTTAGGGCCCTTAGTTTCTAAACGAAAAAAGAGGGTACACCCAAAATCAGCCTAACCCTTCCTTTTATGGTAAGGAACATTACTGTAAAGTTTCATAGCATTCGGTCAACCAGAACAAAAGTTATTGTGGAAAAAATTTAAAAAGTCACCTTTTTTGCCCCCTTTGGGCCCCTTTTGTCTGAACGAAAAGAGAGGGGACACCCAAAATCACCCTAACCCTTCCTTTTATGGTAAGTAACATTACAGTAAAGTTTCTTAGCATTTGGTCAACCAGAACAAAAGTTATTGTGGAAACAAATAAAAAAGTCACTTTTTTGGTCCCTTTAGGGCCCGTCATTTCTAAACGAAATAAGAGGGGACACCAAAAATCAGCCCAACCCTTCCTTTTATGGTAAGTAACATTACTGTAAAGTTTCATAGCATTTGGTCAACCAGAACAAAAGTTATTGTGGAAAAAAATTAAAAAGTCGCTTTTTTGGCCCCTTATTTCTAAACGACATTATAAAATGCCCCCAAAAGGGGAGGTGCACATCTTCAATATATCTGTAATCACTGGGTAAAATTTCAGAAAGATCTAGTGTTTGGTTTTTGAGATTCAGATTACACAAGACAGGCACCCCATAGTGGGACGGACAGACGGACGGAGTGACCCGACTACTAGACCTGCTTTCGCCTTCGGCGACACAGGTAAAAATGAATCGCATGGCTTCCATTTTTATACCCCCCCCGCAAACAAAGTTTTGGGGGGTATATAGGAAACACCCTGTCTGTCCGTCCGTTCGTCTGTCCACATAACTCGTAAGCGCTTCCCCTCCTAAACCCCTTGAAGGATTTTGTTGAAACTTAACATGAAGGAAGTACATCATATGTAGATGTGCATGAAGAATTTTCATCGCATTCCGACATCATTCAGGGGAGGGAGATAATTGGACTTAGACTTTTTAAATACAGTATTTAATGGGAGACCTCGTAAGCCCAACTCCTCTTAAACCGCTTGAAAGATTTTGATGAAACTTTACATGAAGGAAGTACATCATATGTAGATGTGCATGAAGAATTTTCATCGCAATCAGACATCATTCAGGGGAGATAATTGGACTTAGACTTTTTAAATACATTATTCAATGGGAGACCCGTAAGCGCAACTCCTCCTAAACTGCTTCAGTGTTCTCCCAAGGCCCTTATAGCATCTCGGGAGCGAGACGCTATCAGATTTTTACCGAGATGCTATCAGTCTGTACCGAGACGCTATAAAATTGCTAAAAATGTGTACAATGAAGCCATTCATTGACACCTTTACAACGCCAAGCCAATTATCAAATAAATGATTGATCTGTTGTCAATAAATTGAAAGATATCGATTTTTAAATAATTAGACTTGATAACAGGTGATTTGCCGACAGTAAGCACCTGCAGCCGAGTGTTTTATTTTGGTTGGACAACCAATCAGAATTGACCAAAATAAAAACAAACACAAGCCATGTGTTTGATACACATGGGTTTTTGAACTTACATGAAAAATAAATGAAAACCAAACCTAAAAAACTGATCAAGATAAAAGAATGATTTTTTACCTGAAGAATGAATATTCGAATCCTTAAACATCCCTATTTACGATTATATTTCCAAAACATTGATTTCACACATTTAATTTTGGCAGTTAATTTCATAAACAAAGAAAGACAACTTTTGGGCAAAAGGGAGATAACTTAAAGGCAGTGGCTATTATGTAAAAATTACATGTACCATATATATTTTTTATATGGTACATTTCAGCAAAGTTATTTATTTAAAGCAGATTAGGAATGAAATATATTCATGATATCAATATAAGTTTTCATTATTACTATTTCAGGCAACTTTCTGTCCCTTTCTCTCCCATTTTAATTAAGGGTTGTGAGTCATCACATACAACATAATTCTTATATAACTAAACTAATTATCTTTTCCCACCAAAGAAAATTAAACATAGTCATATTTTACAATGTCTTGACTGTTATTTTTCAGTCATGCATACAACCCCCCCCCCCTCCTATATTATTTTAACAAGAGGCTCCCAGGAGCCTGAATCGCTCACCTGGTCTTGAGTCAACCCTAAACATGTAAACACTTTTCTAGAGCTAAATGAGCTGAACATTTAAGCAAGCAACAGCTTTACTCTATCTACTATAGTTTTATTCTGTAGGCCAAAAACATGAAAAAAATTGTTATTTTAGGGGCCGTAACCCCTATAAGGAGTCATCTGACAACTTTGACCCAATGAAAACTTTTGTAGAGCTTTATGAGCTGAACATTTAAGCAAGCAACAGCTTCTCTCTATCTGCGTTAGTTTTCATTCACCAAGCCAAAAACATGAAAAAACGTTATTTTAGGGGCCTTAACCCCTATAAGGGGTGATCTGACAACTTCCATCCTATGGAGACTTTTGTAGAGCTAAATGAGCTGAACATTTAAGCAAGCAACATCTTTTCTCTATCTGCTTTAGTTTTCATTCCATAGGCCAAAAATATGAAAAAACATTATTTTAGGGGCTGTAACCCCTATAAGGGTTCATCTGACACCTTTGACCCTATGAAGACTTTTGTAGAGCTAAATGAGCTGAACATTTAAGAAAGCAACAACTTTTCTCTATCTGTAATAGTTTTCATTCTATAGGCCAAAAACATGAAAAAATGCTATTTTTCACCTTTAAGGGGCCGTAACCCCTATAAGGGGTCATCTGACAACTTCGACTCAATGGAGACTTTTGTAGAGCTTTTGATGCTGAAGCAGCATCGTGGCATCAGATTTCAACTTTCGATTATACTTTTTGATTTACAAGCCAAAAACAGTAGTCTGACCCCCCTAGTCTATTTTTAGTAACGGCGGCCATGTTGTTTGGATGGCGGTCAACATTTGTGCAATCTTGGTAGAGGACATCCCATAGGTTAAGTGTGCAAAGTTTCAAAGCAATCCCTTCAGTCGTTTCGGAGGAGAAGATTTTCAAAGAAAAGTTAACGACGACGGACGACGACAGACGACGACGACGGACGCCAAGTGATGGCAATAGCTCACATGGACCTTCGGTCCAGGTGAGCTAAAAAGTATTCTGAATCATGTTTTATATTAAAGGGGTGGGGGTTAATACATTTAAAATTAAATTATAAATAAAACATGAGCCAGATGTCGATCGACGCGATTCGTTTTCCTTCAGCTGAATCTTGTTTACGCAAAATGTGATGCTATCCAAAATTTCTGGGGAGAACACTGCTGCTTGATGGATTTTGATGAAACTTTACATGAAGGAAGTACATCATATGTAGATGTGCATGAATACTTTATATTGCTCTTGGTTATCATTGAGGGGAGATAACTGGACTTGAGATTTTTTTACAGTACAGAGTCCAATATGTAGCAGTGGGTATCCTTTTGTGAGCTCGCTCACAGTATTACTTGTTTCATCTAAATCTATTCTCCTTTTGAAATTCCAAGTACTAAATATCTTAATAATTAAAATGTTAAGGGTGCTATAAATGAAAACCATATAATATTGTATGAAAACTTACTCTAGCCTTTTCTAATGCCTCAGCTAATTTTGTAAAAACTCTGAAATGAAAAATTACTACATATAAAACTATTATTTAATGTTTATCATGTAATATACTAGAATTGTTTCATCTATGAGATTTAAAAATAATATTGTTAAATATTGTATTTCTTTGCTGAAATATTTCACTATTTCTATGTCCTAATTTTTTACAATTCAAGGTTTGTGATAAACAATAAAAACAACCTTTTCATACTAAATACTGAAAAATGTTTGTATTTTCAAATTTGTTAAATAAACCTTTTTTTCAATTTCATCAAAGCTTTTCTGTCTTTAATTATTATGTTATTTCTTCTGTGTCAAAAGAGTCCACTCCCTGATAAATCAAATTGGTTTTGAATCACGTAATTTCTTAACTCAGGATCAACTGCACATTCTACAGTCTATGTCTGCCAATCATTTAATAATGCAGATTTTAAAATTGTTTTATGAATATTGTGTCATTTGAATTTATTCCACATCCCATTATTGTGTATTAACAAACATGCATATAATCTCAAAATGGTGAACCAACGCCGTGTTATGTTTCTTTTCGTTGGGATCACCTGAAGTGGATACCATAGTATGCAGGGTTGTCAAAAAATATTAACTAAGGCCAAAACAAAATATATGTTTGTTTCCTGCTTCCTACTCTTGAAAATTAGGGTAGGTAGGTAGGAAAATTATTTTATTTTGCAAAATTATTTTACATTGAGTCAATGGGGAAGCAATCCCAACTTTAACGGTGCTTGTTCCAAAATGCCAATAAAAACTTTAGGGTAGGGCCCAAAAAATAGGGTAGGTAGGGAAGCAGGAAACAGACATATATTTTTTTTGGCCTAATTTCATCTCAAAATAGTTGACAACAACACTTTCAGGTAACTGTAAACTTTTTTTAATTGGACAACATTTTTGCCTGAAAGTGTTGTTGTCAACTATTTTGAGATACATGCATAAAGTATAAATAGGAAAGACATATGTACCCTTATTGAAGGATGGGCTTACTTGTCTAATTCTGTATTTTCTATCGTGGCTAACTGGACAAACCCTGTTGATATCTGTATATAGCTATCGGCTACATCTAAATAGAAAGTACACAAATACATTTATATCAGAGAAATGACTAGTAAAACATACAGATATCCATATTTCTATCATATAACACATTTTTATACTAAAAGATATCTTACCAGTCAAGACTGTAAAGATGTAGAAATACAAGATTGCTACACATAGCCATGTGTCCCCCGCCGCCGCATAAAAGTTGTGTGGCAAGTTTCAGCAACATCCGTTGAGTAGTATCCGAGGAGTTGCACCCACAAAAATGTTTGACATGACAAAGTCCCATTTTTTGGACCGGAAAATCTCAAATTCGTAAATAACTTGAAAACTGTAAATATTGTTTTCAAAATTGTTTTCGTATTATAATAGAGTACCTTTTGCTCTATCAGCCTACAAAGTTTCAGAACCCTGTGCACCTAGGTAACCGAGATATTGGACCTCCTATATTTTGACCTTTCTTCCCCGTTTCCATGAAAACGGCGGCCATTTTGAAAATTTCAAATATGGGATGATCATCTACTAATTGTACCCTATCAGTGTGTAAAGTTTCAGCAACATCTGTTTAGTAGTGTCCGAGGAGTTGCATCCACAAAAAACGTGACGGACGGAGGACGGAGACCATTACTAAGTCCCTCTGACGCGTTGCAGCGGGGGACAAAAATATATATGTAGTAGCTTCTCAAATAATTTTTCAAGGGACATCAAATTAATCATTTTCCATATCTTTATCTGATATCATACAGCTAAAATAAGCATGTGTTTCTGGTTTCATGCTTGAAATAAATAGGTTAGGTGGATTTTTTGTTTTTTCCTTGAGTAAATTGGGAAAAGGTACATTATTGTATCAAGTTTAATGGTGCTTTAAAAGCAAAATTGGCAATAAAAGGCTAGGGTTGGTCAGGAAAAACTAGGGTAGGTAGGGAAACTAGAAAAACACATATTTTTTATTTGGCCTACCGTAAATCACAACTTCGGTGCTTTGGTTAAATGTCCTACCAGTATTCTCATTCTCTCTGCATTTAGATAAGACTTACTTTTGTGTGATTTGGTCATTTTGTCCCCTTTACCAGTGGCATCTTTAATTTTTGTATGATATTCTACTAAAAATACTTTTTGTTGTTCAAAAAATTCATCCACATCCTGGAAAACAAAACAAAAAACATGTCAGGAAATAAATTATATAGAAAATCTTACCTTGAAAAGGAGATAAATAAAATTCTTTTTTAGGAAAAAGTTGATTGATTATATGTTGACAAGTGATAATCTAACTTTAAATCTTAACTTTAATTCTGGTTGTCATTGATGACTCCAAAGTTATTAACAGGACATATTGAAATTTACCTTTTGTGTATTTCATATAACATTTCAATTGAATAAGAGAGCTTTACCTTTTGACTTGATAAGAGAACTTCATCTGCTGTCTTTGTTAGAATTTTAAAAAATCCACCAAGTTTTTCTTTCTTATTTTTCCCTCTTACACTTAACTGCAAAACAGAATGAAATGATGATTAAGAAAATACAATTTATTTATTTGCTAAAATAAACCGCAATGGCTGTGAACAAACCCCTCCAAAAAACCTTAATATTGATTATCTAAGCTGTTAAAACTGCGATTATAAATTTTATTTGTTCGTTTGGGTGATAGAAACATAACGGATTGGTACAGCATATATTTCACGAACATGCAGAAGATGATTTCAGAATACCGGTACATATTTGGTGTTTTTGGTTTGTGCTTTTCTTAACTTTTGGGAGCACTTTTTAACACATATTTCATTCTTTTGTGTTACTTTTTTTTAATTAGTATGTGTTAGTCTGTCTACAATTCTTTCTATTTAACTGAGTAACTCACATCTTGATCATATTCAAGAAAGACTTCAAAGTTGACATCATTTCTGAGTGATGGATGTGCTGCTATTCTCTGTAAAAATACTTCATGCATAGCAACAGTCTTCTTGAAAGTGGCCAAATATTCTCTGAAAAATAAAATGCAAGTCAACTTAATGAATATTTCTAAGCCACCAAAGCAAAGTTTGGGAGATATTGAGTTTGTATTGTTTATTTCTTTTCTTTACTTTATCATAAAATTTCTGACAAATTATGGGAAAACACTTAGGTCAATCATGATGAAACTTGCTGAGGTGTTCAGGGGTCACTCTTATTGTTACCCTATAAGCCCCCCTTCAATGGAACTTTTATTGTCTACTTCATATCAATCAATGCATTATGTGCATGTGTGTTAGGGTTTGACACCTTTAGCAGTCATTATTAATAAGGGAAGAAAGCCAATTACCTAATAAAAAATCAAATAATGACCATCTTTAGAAAATGCTAGTATTGATTGAAGTTTTTAACAAAGATATTTACGCTTCCAATTCTTGTTTCATTTTTGTGAATTCTTCCTTTGTCATAGTTCCTTCACCCTCCCCTAGTCTCTGTAGTTTTTCTCTCGAGGCATCAAAGTCCGGCTTTGGTGGAGATGGTGGAATCTACAAATAAACAAAAACATACGAGACATTCAGTAAATTAAGATTATTAAAGAACCCGCTGTAGTTCAAGGTTACTCACATTTTTGGTGAAAGATGATCTGAAACTGAAAATATGCTTGTTTGATAATTTACAAATACTGATCATGAAATACCAAAAGAGGCTTTTATGATAAATTTGTTTTTGGAACTATGTAAAATACACAGAACAGAACTACAAACAAGATTGTTCTTTCATTTTTACCAATGATTTATAAATTATGAGAATGACAAAAAAATGTGGTGGACTTACAGTAAGAAGTGAGACTCACAGACTGACTAACATATCAAAACATTGCATGCCCATTTACTTCTATAGGTGGGGCATGACCATGCTTCTTCTTCTGGGAAGATTTTTGTATGTTGAAAATTTATCAGGTCTGCTCTAGACAACTAGGTTCCTATATTTATTTCCACAACAAGTAAACGTAAACACTTACAATCATGCCAGCATAATCTTCATTTTCCACGTATCTGTCATGTAGCCAAACAAATTCTTCATGCTGTCTCACCACTGAGAACTCCCCTTCTTTAAATCTTGACAGAGTTGTCTGCAAAAATATTGACTTTCCTTGTAAGCACAAATAAATGAACATGATGAATCAAAAGAATTGGGTTAAATGTGTGTTTTTTTTGTGTTATTATAATATAGCAAAGAAACGGCGTTGCATTCTTTTTCTTTCGTTTTAAATATGTGTTATTCAAAACTTTTATTTGATCAAATTAAACTTTGGATCATGTGGCTAAATGTATCACCGTATCTTTAAAACAGTAAATACCTTGTGTTTTATTTATGTAAGATACCTTTGTATGAACTGTAAACTTGACTTTGTCTCTTTCACTAAGAGCATCACTGATGTCAACCAGTAGTGATGTGTCAGTTGACAGGTCAACAGTTTCTGATCTTGGCTGCGGAAAAAAATCATAATACACTTACAAGAAACAAAAGGCATCATTTTTTTTTTACATGTATATTTTCATATTTCCAATAAGGCATGAACAAATATTTTACTCCATGCATTTTCACTGTACATAATGAATAATAAAACCAATGGAGTGTTTGCAAGTTTTTTTGTCAATAATAAATTATTATAGTCTTGTACTTTCTGTTAAAGCACTTCACCAATTCTTTAAAATTTCTCAATGGTTAAATTTTAAGTCTGTTTACAAATGAAACATTGTGCCATATTAAAATTAGAAGTTTAATTGTGACATTGCATTTCCTTTGAAAGAAATATTGTGAGGTTGTGATTCTGAAGTAAGAGTAAGTAAAGTATGTAAGTAAGTAAACTTTAGTTTATTTAACAGGTTGGAGCAAATGCCTGAAAAGGGGTATAATACCCGATTTCAGGAATAGCAGACCTCTGACTTTCTAATGGATTTAAAGCTTATTTGTTAATACATGTAAAACACTTTCTTTTTTATCACAATGCATATAAAAGTGCCCCTTTCAACCAATCTTGAATTAATGAAAAAAATTTAGATTCAAATTGAGACTTTGATTCCTTTTATCATTTCCTTGTGTAAATTGACCCACTGGACATTCAATTTGTTTTCAAAGAACTTTACATCCCAGCTCCTTTGTTCTAACAGGGGTGATCTGAGCCGGATCATCCCTCGGAATACCCTGTTCTACTTTTTCAACTCTATTGTTCCTTTTCTTTTGTTTTTTAAAGCACGTTTTTTGAGAAATGTTCACTAAGTTGAACATAGGAAAATTATAAAATCAACAACAAAGTTTTTTTTTGAAGATTGAAAAATAAGATAGTTTCAAACGGGGTTTGAACATCGGATCTTACTGTTCAAAGTCTACCTTCACATCCACTAGACCACGAAACCGATGGAAAATCTACGCTAAAAAAATGTACATAAAGAATATTGAAGGGGCCCAATAAGGATACTCTATAATATATATTATAAAAATGTTTTCTATTTGATTCTAAATGCACAGAATGTATTCTAATGTTTGTATTTAAATTTTACATGACAAATTTTGAAGGCTGGGATGTAAAATAGTTATTACATTCGGACTGTCGGGGTGATCATTTACTGACACACCGCGTCCTCATGTAATAACTATTACTTACATCCGGACTTGATGTGTCAGTAAGATTACACCCTCCGGCCGTCGGGGTGATCATTTACTGACACACCGCGTCCTCATGTAATAACTATTACTGACATCATTCCTGTTAACTTGGTCACATGCCAATTATATCATCAAAGGAGAGTGAAATGTGCTCAAGTCACACCTGGTTGCACACATGTTAACCATTCAATTAAAGGTCAGGTAATACAATAGAAAAAAGCTTTGTCACTGCAGAGGCATTTAACAAGACACCATTTTGATTTGAAAGATGCTAAAATATATAGCAATAATATATCATTTCTTCTGAATGATATATTTAGAGACTGCCTTTATTTTGTTGTCAGTTGAAGTCAGAAAAATTGATTCAAAGTTTGCTATCTCCGATTTCAGGGATCACAGTATACCTGATTTCAAGGACTATCCAAAAATTTTGTGATTTTCATTTAATGTAATAAATTTGAAAAATCGAAGAATGTCATTCCATGCATATTTCTTGAATAAGTGTAAATAAAGCAAAAACAGTTAATTTTGTTCAATTAATAACATTAAATTACATTTATCCTTGAATCCGGACTTGTCCTGGTTAATAGAATCGCCTTGACAATATAAAAACAATTACTGGCTAAAAATACAGGCTTAACTATTATTTTTGGTATGTTTAAGATCTGTGACAAATTTCACATGGAGTGACATTCTCTGATTTTTGTAAAAAGTGTTCTTTCACTTAGTTTAAATAAACTTCTGGGTAACAATATTTGGTTGCGACTTGCAAGTTTCCCCAGGCGTGTTTTTGGAAAAAAAGGATCCACCCACATCTGGCATATGACAGTGACACATAAATGTTCAGACTTCAGTTACAACTAATCTTAGCACTCTAATATGAACTATTACAAATAAAGCGTGAAAATTTGAGTCCACATGCATGACTTGAGTTTAGAAAAGGTTAAACGTCAACAACAAAGATCAAATGTTGACAGTGAAAAATGACGTTTGCCTGACATAAAAATCAATTTTTCTATCTTGTCAACTTACTTTGCTTTCATGGTCATCCGCCAAAAGGTCGGGACCATCATCAAGTCCGTCCTGAAATAAATAAAAATTCGATATTATCTTTGATTCTTTGCAAAATATAGAAAAAAACATGAATGAAAACCGGAAAATGATAGACACCCACCATCATGGCTGCAGTTTGTCACGTGACGACCGAACGGATCTGTCAATAAACCGAAAAGCAAAGCACAAAACTAGAGGCTCCTAGTGAATATGGGGAGGACAAAAAGATATGATTTCGTATATTCTACATACTCAAGAGCAGAATTATTGTAACGCTAAGAACATCATCTAAACTTTGCAACCTCTGGTTTGACCCGATCAACATTGATTTAGATTTGTTAGCGTTAATAACCATATCATAACTGGTACACCATTCATGTATTTTTAACATATCTAGATTCAGTATACAGTTAATATCAGATAATGAGTTTGTTTATAGGTGTACTGTTGTGACATCTGCATATAGGTCTGAAGAACCAAGTGCAGAGGCAAGTCATTAATATATAAAAGAAAAAGAAGAGGACCGAAAATACTTCCTTGCGGAATACCGAAATGAATATTACTAGAATTTGATTTTATATTGCTCATTACAACTTTTTGAGACCTTATTGATCAATATGATTTGAACCACTGAGCTGATAGGTCATCAAATTTATAACATTTAAGCTTTGATAAAAGAAGACAATGATTAGACCTTAATAAAGAGATTTGTAGAGCTTTTTGAAAGAAAAAGCACTAAAGAACTTAATTATTTGCAATAGATGTATTATTCATTCTGTATAACCCTTAATCTGGAGACTTTGGCCTTACAGTGATTTAGAAGGGCTTTTCACAGCTTTTTTTTTAGTAGTTGTGGTTCTGTAGAGGAACAAATACAATTTTCGACGCTTACATTTAATGACTTACCTACGCAAGCAATGCTCAGCATTTCTCTACCTGAACTGCTTCACCTTAAATGCCATAAACCCTTCAATCATCATCTGTCAGCTTTGATCCAATGTACCAAAGAACCCGGAAGTTGGAAGATCCATGAGATCATACCTCAGAAACTTTATTTTCGTGTAGATTTTCGGCAAAATTGGTATGGACTATGGACCCCTTTTTCAACATATCTGGATCAACCTCCGCCACAAAAATGGTGCAAATAGTGAATCACCATAATAGAATAAATGTTATAACAGCAAGAACTAATTGGTAAAAAGAACAATAATGCCACTTATAAAGTTGTAAATACATATATAGTTCAATGCTACTGTAAGACCAAATTTAAACATTTCCCCGATCACTGAACGCGATGGTCAAGAGCTTATTTCAAGCCGTCTGATGCATCACATTAACCAAACCTATAGTCCGATTTTAATTTTCAAATTATTAATTTTCCTAATCTACAGAGCAATATACCTACTTCCCCTGCATACAGTGTTTATATTTCACAACTTATTCGATATGCCAGAGCTTGCACACATTTCACAGATTTTTTTTATCAGACACCGATTTCTTCGTGACCGACTTTTGGAGCAGTTAATTGTTTTAATTAGTGTTTGACTGGTCTGCTGTACTGAGATGATCACCTCAATATCCCTATTGTGTCTCACAACTATGTTGTGTTCTATGGTCATGATCGCAATGGAAGGGGGAGTTTTGGCGCCATAAAACCTGGTTTAACCCACCATTTCGTTTGAAATGCCTGTACCAAGTCAGGACCATTGCGATCCACCAATTCTCCGGTATGACTGATTCGTTTTTGTCATTTTCTCTGGACTATGAGATTGATCATTCAAGTTCGGTAGTTTTGTTATTACCTTTATTTCATAACTTGGCTAAAAAGATTTTTTTACAAATGATTAATTTATGAGCGCATGTTTTAAGGAAGACCAGGCACTGTCGCTGGAAGCCCGTGTATCCTTTAATGGCAATTCATAGGATTGGGTTGAAAGCATGAGAAGCTTTGTAACAACAAGAACGGAGTTCCAGAGTCCCCCGCCGAGCTTAAAAAATTGTAAGTTCGCTCACTACACTGGTAAAAATGCCACGCATGTGAAAGACATATTAAATGCCACATGCATGTCACATGCGTTGAACATGTGTGTCACATGCATTTGTAGATTCGCATGTGACACATGCATGTATTACATGTGTGTCACATGTGTGAAACGCATGTTGAAATTTCACATGTGCGCAATGCATGCATAAAATTATATGAATATATTGAATATTATTTTGAAATCTACTTATGTGATACATATGTGGCAGGAAACATCTCTTTTACATGCGTGGCATTTTTACCGGTGTAAACAGGAAGTAGATAAGTGACAGATCTAGAAATGCATCCCACCATATGAGACCCCTTCCTGAAGCTACATACCAAATATCAAAAGTCTACAAATAATAGTAGCTGAGAAATCTTTTAAGTTTTCAATTTTTGGCCCTAAAAAATCCAAGTCGGCTCTTTTAACAGGGAGTATGTAAGCAACAGATCTGAAAACGCATCCCACCATAACAGACCCTTACCTGAAGCTGTACGCATACAAAATTTCAAAAGCATAGGATTCATGGTAGCTGAGAAATCTGTTACGAAAAAAGTGTGACGGACGGACGGACGCACTCTCGCACGCACGGACGGACGCCCGGCATTTCAATGTCCCGCTTCGCGTTGCGGCGTGGACAAAAATACATCATACTTAAGTTTAAAGGCACATTTCTAACATATAAGACTGAGTGACAAAGCAAAATTTCTTACCCGTTTTACCTCATTTACCGAAAAATAATAATATGCTTACATGCTTAACTGCAAATACACAAAAAGGCTAGTCCAGAAGAGCTGCTTTGACTGGCAATAAGTTTAAACCCTATCTAAAAACTTTGGATAGCAATATAAACTTAAACGCCAATGTCATTTCCTCAATTGTTTTCTATCAAAGTCTGACTTCTCCTCATCTTCGCTAGCCAAGGGTTACGATCCGCTACCTCTCATCTTGAAGATGAGAGGTAGCGGATCGTAACCCTTGGCTAGCGAAGAAGGACTTCTCCAACGCATCTCTCTTAAAATAACTTGATTTTGTTTGGGCATGGTTGACTAAAAATTACGAATTTCCTTTCGAGCACCAAAGAAGCTTGCCTTTTAGCGAATCATTTCATTTGAACATTCAGTACTTTACTTTTTTTCTGTATGTAAATGCTATTCCATTCTATCAATATACGGATTAACTACTTGAAATTTGATTATCTCTGCAGTTTTTTGGCTTATTTTCTCACACGGACCTGGATTCTTATGGAGCGGGATTGTTGTAGGATTAATTCACTAGGTTCTGTTGTTATTATAATATGGTCTGACCCGTTTTAATTATTTAGTTCATGTAAAGCTTTACAAATTGATATTGTTCAAATGCTAATTGTTAAGAAAGACGAAGGAGGTAACCCTGTACATCACATTTTCTTTCTACTCTGTTTTCCTGTAAAATTCACACTATAGCTATCGTAGTATCCAGTAGCGTAGCTTGCACTGAGGCAACCGAGGCACTTGCCTCGGTAGAAAAATTGACAAGTGAAAAAATAAAAACATGGGGGGAAAAGATTCACTCTAGAAATTAAACAAAAGAACGTTACTCAGAATAATCCTTGGTTGTTGGTGTAAAATTAAAACAGTGACAGTTCGAGTCAAGTTTGTTATTAATTCCACTAGTCTTTGCTCAGCATCTTCTTAGGTACAAATGTATGAATATCGTTCCGTATATCTATTGCAATCTCTATAGAAAACCGGCATGTAGAGAACTCAGATGCATGTTTATAATGAAAGCCCGCATCCCGCCAGGGATGTCCAAAACAGTTTTATTTAATCCCTGATCCCGCACAGCTTTGTATAAATTAAAATAAAGGATCAAAGAACCTGGAAAGCCTTTAGCGTTTTTGGAGGCAGGGTAGCCATAAGAACAACGCAGGTTGGAGAGTCCACACTGAGCTTGTGCGGGAACAGTCTCTCGATAAAGTATTTTTTGACAGTTGTATTGCTGAGCTCAGTGTTTTGACATAGCGACTAATTCCTGCTGTTAGTACTAATATCAATTCTAATATCTACACATTACATCTTAAAGTCCAGCGATGAAAGAAATCCGGGAAAGAAATACTTCATGTCAGAACCTGAAACCGAGCTATCTTTAGCACTTGTTTTAGCTAATGCGCATAAAGTTATTAATTTTCCGTCCGTCCGACTTCCCCAAAGTAATTTTTGTAGGTAATGGTCCAAGCATAGCTGTTCGTACAATAGTAATACTTTTTTCAGAAAACTCCAGAATCAATCAAATATTGCCCCTAATGGGTGTAATTTTGCAAAAAAAGATATGATATGATATGATATGATGATATAATATATTCGTATTCAACAGTTAATACATAGATATAGGAGAATAGGATCAGTGGTAACAATAAAGTCTGCCAGCCGCCTTTAATGTGATTAGTGAACCCTGCTTGGCCTTTTCCAATCAGTGGTCCCAGATCCAAAATACGATACCTCTTTCTGGACAGAGCAAAACTATAACAAAGATGAAGTCAAAGACAAACATAACTTTTTGTGACAAAGATTACTTGCTTAAGACAGACACATACGAATGAAATTTAAACTAGTTTGTTTTGGCCCTGTATCGGATAACTTTCATGATAATAAAAATGCTGTTCATCGATTAACGAAAGTTATTTATGATTTTAAGTCAAGGTATGCCACATTCATACCTAAATTTTACACTTCAACAAAAATCAGTTAAATTAAGGGTTAAAGAGGGAAATATTCTGATTCAAATATTTCTTTTAATTATAAGCTTTTTGTCAGTCTCTTATAAAAATGACTTATAGACATCATAAAATCTGTTGGTTTCATACGTAAAATCACAAATTTTTTTTCCGGCAGGGGGGCTTCGCCCCCCAGACCCCCCACCAGGGGGCTTCCGCGGCAGCCCCCTGGACCCCTGCCTCGGTAGATATTTAACCCAAGCTACGCTACTGGTATCCCTCCCCCCATTTTTTTCCTGGATCCTGCTAGGACCTTATGCTGTTCCCAATGAAAATCTAACATTCACAACAGTGTGTTTCTTCGTGCTGTTCTTGTTGGTGTTTACCGGTTTTGTCGTTGACCTTTCGGACTTTTGGTGCCTCTTTGCTTCATTCACAAAAGGGGTTCTTGTCTCTCTCTTAAAAATTCCTAAGATTTCATTCTTTGTTTTCCATTGACCTTTCTGGTTACAAATGCTTCTTTTAAATTGCTTTTGGCTATTTTTTTATGATGCAGATGAGCATACCAAATGTTCTAATCAAGCAAATATGATATAACCATATTAATTTCCACATACTTTTGGTAATGAGCATTTTAGAACTTGCTTTCATGCACTGAAGTAAATTCAAATTAATTGCCCATTTTCCATTCTTTAATGTTTAAAATCTATCTTAATCAAATGAACAATAGAAAAGAAACCATGTAAAAGCTGTTTTGAAAAGTCAAAAACTTCCTTGTGCATATCATCCAAAACCACAGGGGTATTCATATCTATTCTATTGTGGGTGCTTGCAACTCATCTGAAACCACTCAACAGATTTTGCTGAAATTTTGTAGAATTGTTTGTCATCATAATATATTATGTAGATGTTCATGTTGAAACACAATTTAAATATGACAGATTTTAAAGGAATTAATGAACTTTACTGACATTGTGCACTTGAGATTGTGGGTACAAACCCTCTCAGACTGCTGATTTTGCTGAAATTTTGTAGGCTTGATGCAGATCATAACCATGTTCCTCCTTCTTAGCTGCATTGTGGATTGGCAATAAATAATGTCAAACCAGGGAAGGGAAGACAATTGGACTAGAATGTTTAACTTCTCAAAAGCTGTAAAATTCAACACCAATGCAAAAAAAAATGTTTTGTTTTTCAAATGTCTTATATTAATAATTGGACATTTGAAAAAACATAACATTTTTATAAAGACACAAATATCTAGCTTGGAATTTGACAAAACCCCATCTTTTTTAACACAGTAATTTATTTATTGCCATGATGCATTGTTTTGAATTTTACAGCTTTTGAGAAATCAAACATTCAAGTCCAATTATATTCCCTAAATGATACCAGGGAGTTCAGAAAGTTCCCAATGAACATTCTTCGTGTAAAGTTCTCTCAAGGGATTTGTAGTAGTTTGGTTATGACTTATACTGACAAAAATCATTTACAGTTTCTGCTATTCTGTATGCACAGAAATTTCTTCATGTACATCTACATTTTATGAACTCCCTTCATGTAAAGTTTCATCAATTTCCATTATCAAGCTGTTTAGTAGGCTTTCTTTTACAAAGGAAATTATTATATAGACCAATGTTAAGACAGAGTGATTTCTATACAGCCCCTAAACAACATATGTCATACAAGAATTGGCAGAAGATAGGTAAAACAAATCTACCAAAATGTAATGATCAATCCCAAATGTTCAACAAGAAGGAAAAGGCAAAGAAATACATGAGAAATTGAAGACTGTAAAGGTCCTGACTTGGTAAAGGTGGTGAGTTAACCAGGTTTTTTTTTATGCAAAACCTCAGTCGTCCAGTTATAACAGTTTTTCTTCCTTAGAGGCAACAATAAAGAAACAAAGCTGAATTTACAAATATATTATTTGGCTTTGAATGCTAGTATCTCTAGTCACTTTTACAAATAAATAATGATTTACATAAAAAATGTACAGTCATGTTGAACTATACAAACATGGATCTTTGATTATATAAGGATATCATTATCAAGGAAGATTTCTACCCTAGACAATAAAGATACTATCTTTCTAACAAGTAACAGTGGCTCTTAAAAACATATCATCTATAAATGGATACAAAAAACTTATCTTTGAAAAAACAATAGCATGAATGTAATGCTGAAAAATTAAGGCCTTTCAAAAAACAACTTTAGAACAATTTAAAAAATATGAACAAGTATGTTCACAGTGAATTATCTGAATCTTAAAACATGATTAAAATATGTTATTTTTGCATTTATAATTTTTGATTGGAACATCTGACACCTTGCAACATCATTCTTGACAGTAAAAAAAAAAAAAAAAAAAAATGATGAAATATCTAAATTTGCAATAAAAAATGAATGTATTTCTAGGGGGGAGAAGTTCAAAGGATGCATGCCAAAAAATTGATTGAAGGGAAATTACTTTATTATGCTTATATTGTACAAAACACGACAAAAATGGAGAAGTGATTTTTACATTAAAATCACTTGTTATCTCCCCTTTAAGATTCTGATTCCAACCTTTTCTGTGTATGTTTTTTTGTGTGTATATTGAGAAAATTGGTATAAAGACAATAATATTTGTGATTAAATTGGTTTTGTGGATAATGAGGAAAAATTTTATGAAATGCAAATAAACCTTATCAAGTATGTTTTGTCGGAAGAACATGATAGTAGTAAAAACAATTTTGATTTTTTTCCACTTTGAGGTAGATAAAACTACTGTTTAAATGAACAGAATTAAAAGATACAGCAACAAACATGTACATACTGCTTTAAAACTATAATACTGAAAAATCTAAAAAGGCACAATTTAGAAGACTTTTAACTCCTGTTGAAAATCTCTCAATCAAAACTATTTTGTGTTGATCTACATTTACATTACTTTGGATACCACAAATAATTTTTCTAAAAGTACAGTTATGATTACAGTTTTAATAACATCAAAATATAGTAAACAATTAGAAAAATGACTGAGAAAAAAATATGAAAAAACAATGGTCTACATTGTGAATAAATGATCATAAAAAATAACTGCAGTAAGCCGAAAAGTTGGTAAATGATAAAAAATAAAGTTGTAAAAATGTACTTTTTAATTTTCACAGAAAAAATTCAATGAACCAAACATATACAAAAATATAATACAACTAATGTACAATATTTATACTATACAGAAACTTTCCGCCAGATAAAAATAAGTTGATAATTTTATACAGGTTATCACATAAGGCATAAACAAAGAGCAGTTTCACTGCATTGTATAACCAATGATTTAAATACATGATCATTAAAAATGTAGAAAAAAAACTGCATACAAAGTAATATTGCATACAAAAACAGAGTTTATATAGCACTAAGTCTGAGAGCACCAAGTTGTGTGAACACAGTCTAAACTTCCGTTTGTTTTGGCTTGTTCCGACAGAAACACATGAGAAATTTACAGTCAAAGTAGGATTGGTTCCTGTCTTCATGTTTACATATCAGATCTTTTGGCTTTGGTTCTGAGTCCTGAAAATATAAATCAAAATGTTGTCATATGATTGTATTTGTTGTTTATATAGGCTATTTTATGATTATAAATACAAAATGAAAACGAACCAAGAATACTGTGAGCAATACACCCAGTTCATATTGAAATCTATTGTGGAAATAAGTTAAATTATCTCCCCCTTACATGTAACAAGTATTCAAAAGCAATGGAATTGATTTATATACATCTACACTTCATGTACTTTCTTCATGCAAAAATTGATCATAAACAATCAAGTGATTAAGATGAGCTGCACTTAGTACATATAAATGTTTATCTTTTCTCCCTTTACCCATTTTAAAGTTTGAACATGCTGCCTGTGTGTGTTTCGTAAATCCTTTATACATTAGTACTAGCAATCAGTGAAATATCAAAATTTGATGAAAATTTCAGGAATTTAAAATTAATTTGAGACTATAGAAAAGAATGAAATTAAGCAAACATTAGAAGTAAGAATCTTTACCTGAGATTCATCTGTTCTTCGTCTCCCGAGTCTTTCCACATCGTCAACGTTGTAGTTCTTGATTTCAAATGGTTCCTCCTTGATCTTCTGTATCTGTCTAGTATCTATCCAGGCTTTTGACGAGGGACTTTTCTTAGCTTCTCCACTGTCCGATCTTGCTGGAGCTGACCTACTTCTTCGTGAACCTGTGAGAGAAATTGCAAATAGATCTTCAAACTCTTTCCAAGTTAGAATGAAATAATTAACTATTCTATAGTATTTTCAAAACTTCTGATTTACAACAACATCTACTGTGTCTACAACAAATGCATGTCAGTGCTATTTCTGTCTGCTCAGTCATATAGTCGGACGTCATTGTTTATTGCCAGTTTCTTTCCTCTTTTGGCCTATTATTCTATAAGAAAAGTGTCTTTCAGGGGTGGATCCAGGATTATAGTTTAAGGGAGGTCTTAAAATATTGTTTTAAAGTTTCTCTGTCTATTCAAATTCATTTCGCATGTATAAATTTTTGACATGCTTCATTACAATTAATGCTCTGTCAACCCAAAGATGTTGAAGGCCCTACATTAAGGTTAGAAGACCCACATGTATTTGGAACTGCTGAAGTCAGACAAAACCCACATGTTGACTTTATAAATAAAATATATATTTAAATCTCATGATAATTCATCAAATGGAATTATAAGCATGTAAAAACAAATTACTAATAAAGCACCTTACATAATTGCAAGTAAAAGTATTGTGACTGGTATATAAAAACCTAACAAATGGAATTATAAGCATGTAAAAACAAATTACTAATAAAGCACCTTACATAATTGCAAGTAAAAGTATTGTGTCTGGTATATAAAAACCTAAAGATTTTATCTTCAATTTTAGTTTCAAACAATACCTATTAAACAAAATTTGTTGAAATTTTATTAGAATTTGACAGAATGTGTACCATAAAGCTTCTATATATGATATCTCACTTGGCAGTAAAAATAATTTTCTTTACAATTTTAAACCAAATTTATTGTTATTTGAACTGAAAGTAAAGTGCATTGAAATGTATATATTTCATAATTTAGGTGTTTCAGAATAATAAACTTACTTTTATTTGTTGAATTTATATGCTTTTAAAGAGTAAAACAGATGTTTTATGTAGAAATCATAAAATTTAAATTTATCACTACTGAAATAAAATGCTGTTTTTTGCATATCAAAATCTAGAAATGTACTTTAGTAACAGTTGTATACATTTTTTGTCAAAAGATGATAAATTTAAGCATTCTTTGGTATTTACAGCGTTTACTGAGAGAAAGTCAGCTTTCTTTTCTCTATTGAGTATGGTTCATTCTTATAAAAACAACATTTTTCAAAACCAGTTTTTTAGAGAAGAAGATATATTTGTAGTTACCTTTTTTCTGTTTTTTCTTTTCTTCCGAAGATTCACTATTGCTGTCTTCATGTGTCGAAGATGATGCTGACACTTCACTATCACGTAACATGCTTTCATACCCGCTACTTGTACCACCATGAAGTTTGTCCAATTTAAGATGAGATCGTAGGTCAGCACTAACATTACTGCTATTATCACTCCCATGACCACTACTTGAATGACTTGGTGTTCGTGGTTTTGTCACTTTACTGTACGGAGAAAGCATTGTCCTTTCAAATGAAACAATTCCACTATCGTTACCACTGTCTGAATCAGTCCCACGGCTTACGTTTAATTCATTTATCCTGACATTATGAATTTTACCCTTTTCCTTTTCTCCTTTTTTGTTCTTAGATTTGTTTTTACTATTTGATAGAATTGGAAGTCTACTGGTTGACACAGGTGAAGCTGTGGCACTACATATTGACGATGGGCCGCTACTCACAGGTACAGAACTAGAGTCAGATGACAATTGTCGTGTACGTTCTTTTGTTTTTACACATGATACAGGTATTGATGTTCTACTAGATTTTGGAGTGTCTCTCGGACTTGACACTGTAGAAGATGAAAGTGATGTAGATTTGTTCGGTAAAGGTGGTTTTGATTTCGGAGATAAATTGTCTCTCTGTAGTGCATACTTCAATGACAGGTCTTTTAATAAGTCTGAGGTAGCATTTGATTCTTGACTAGAAACAAACTGAACATTGTTAACAATGAATTCATCAGGCGGTATTTTATTATGGACTTCAAATTCACTGGTTAAGTTTGGATTAGAAGCACCATCGGGTTTCCGTGATAGAGGCTCTGCTAGTTTATAAATACTTTCATAATCATAGTTTTGATTTTTATTGCACTCATAACACATGCTATGATCTGATTTAGTCATTTCGTCTAAAACAGATTGCTCCGTAACGTTTTCGACAGATTTTTCACAGTCTCCTTCCTGTTCATTGTCCTTATTATAGGACAAGTTACTAAAAGTGTCATCGTCAGCCACTTCCGCTGTACAATTGTGTTCTAATTGTTCATCCACCTGCATTTCGTAAATAGATTCCCGATTGTGTTGTATCACATTACTAAATTCCCCAGTATCAGCACTACTATCAAAACTTATATCAGCAATAGTTGCCATTTCCTCCTGGCAGCCAGCATCAGTTGAAACTGTCACAGATTCTGCTGTCTTACAAGCAGTTTCGTCAACAGCATCTTCCTGCTCAGAGGAAACTGATCTCAACCATTCTGTTACCCTCTTTGTTGTACTAGTTGAAGTAGGTAGCTGAGATTTTGTAAGACTATTCTGTTTTGGAACTTCTTTCCGTTTAAGACTAGGTGAATTTTTCGGTGAATGTTTAGGCGAGTGTTTTGGAGTAGAAACAGCCATTTTCTTTTTATTCTCTGGTTTTTGTCTCCTGTATTTAGATTCTGATGATATTTGATTTTCACACTCTACCTGAACTCCTTCTCCCACTGCGCTGTGTTTCTCGACCCAGTCCCTGACAAAAGGTTTGACATTGCTATCAGAATCGTTGATACAAGTAGGCCTAGATGTGGAGACCTGAGGTGTTATTGACACATTGCTTTCAGCACTAGCAGTGCTGTCAGGTCTCTCAGTCTTTGTCTTGACCTTGCAAGGCTTTGGCTCCGATTTTGATGGCGTTTTAGCGCGTAAGTTTCCTGAGATCATTTCTTTTGGACCATCAACCCATTGTTCTTCAGCATTCATCTTAGGGTTGAACAAATGTTTCTTTGGTTCTGGCTTTTCTTGTTTTTCATGTTTTGCATTGAAAGCCTCAGGGCCATCGATCCACCTTTCAGACTTTTTCTCATTTTGTGTATTAGCTCCTGGTCCATCAATCCATTGTTCCCCTTTCAAATCTGTAGGTGGATTAACTTGTCTACTTGATTTTTCCTCCTTATTGCTCAAAAGTCTTGTTCTAATGTTACTCTTCTTAGGAACATGAGCAACTCCTAATGTAGGAGATAAAGGAGGAGAGAGAACTTCCGAGCTATTATTATTCCTCGATGGAAGTTTACTCATATTATGATAATATTTTAATTCAGCATTGCTTCTCCCACTATCAGACGCTGACCCCTCATCTCCTGATGATCTAGAACCACTAGGTCGACGAGGTAGTCGAGGATTTGTCCGAGGCACTGAACGTGGCGGTCCTTCATTGTCTGTCACTTCTCTATCACTTAAAGAATATCCACCTGGACCAAGATAAATGGCTGTATCACACGATTGTTCACTACTTGATGTGTAATCAGGGTCGGAGAGAGAAGATGTGTAGACCATATCTTCCCGTAACGTTCCCATACGAAATCCCCTAAAGGGTCGGCTGCGAAGTCTGGTCTCATCTGTGGAGGCAGATCCAGTTGAACTGTCATCTGAGCTGGTGCCAGAGAACTGTAAAAAACAAACAAAATTAGTCAGATCTCAGAAGATAATTAAACTTTAATATATTGAAGATTCAATTGGAGTTGTTTCCCTTTGGCCAGCAATGTGAATATATCTTGAAACCAAGGATTATAGTTGAAACAAATAGTGCTTAGTTAAGTTTTGTGTGTTTGTCTCGTGCATTTCTTTAATCTCATTCCAACAAAATATCTATATTTAATTTGACAAGAATCTTTTTTTTTTCAAATAGAAAACAAAAATAAATAAATTATTTTTGAAACAATGGTACTAAAATAAACCTACCCTTGTTTTTCGCCTTCTCATTCTATGAATTCTAGCAGCTAGTTGTATGACTTGTAGTGTTTCGTTATAGTTGTGGACTGACGAGGAAACATGAGCTATCATACACGCCCTACAGGATATATTCCCAAGAGAATCTTTTAACAACTGGGTCACCTTACTATCCCTGCAAACAGATATGCAAGAAATTTGTAATCTTCAAAAACACACAATTTGCACTTAATTGAATGAAAATAACAGATACGGTTTATCTTTGTTCCAACTAATTAATTTCCTACAGCAGAAAATACCTATATACAAAACACTGCACTTGATAAATTAAAATGAAAATTTTTATAATTTAGGATGAAACAATTACAAGATTCTGGCATAATTCTTCTTGGGAAGAATAAGGCCGTTATCCTGTTTCTCTGCTATCTCTACCTGTGATCCTTCCTTACATATGCCAGGCCATGCCGTTCACACTTTCACAATTATATCATAGGAAACACAAACACGAACAATATTAAAACAGCTGCTACTGTGAATCATTTAATTACTAAAACAACATTGAAAATACTAATTTCAATTTAAAAAAAGTTTGGAATACTTTTTTGCACCGATTTAATTTATGGCAAACAAGTATAAACTGTTTAAAAACAGAAAACTTTGAAAGAGACATCTTGATAGTTGCAGAAAAAGAATATGGCAATTAAATTGTCTGCCAAAATATTTCCCTTTCATTTTCAATTGCTTTGTTAAAATAAACCAATTACCTCCTTACACATGCAATGAGGCTTCTCTTTGAAATAGAAAATAAAAGAAATGCAAGACATTTGAGAAAGACCATAAAAACCACTTAACTAACCATTTTTTAGCTCATCAGCATTTTTATTTCCCAAGCCAACAAGTGTTTACTTTACTTCCGCAAGAACTTAATGTTATTTTTCTTTTGTCCAACTGTAAATATCAATATCACTCCAGTTTTTATATGACATGCATCTTGTTTTGAGACTCTACCTCAAAGACAGTGACTTAAAGAAAAATCGGCAAGAGAAAGATAATTTTTGGAACCACCTCAAATTAGCTTATTTACACCTGAACTTTCTAGCCTTCATCAAGGTAATAACTAAATAATGAAAAGAAATCAACCAGGGGGCCGCCATCTGTAAAAAGTTACCGTCATCCTTAAAAACCTCTCATTGCATACTTTTTCTCATTAACGGTTTTTATAGTCACTACAGATCTAGAAAAAAATACACATTAGCGGTTATTAATCAACGATTTCTCTGAGATATTAATTAAATGTTTAATCTAGAACATCTATCTTGTCTTGTGAATTAATAGGTAGGGAAAAAAGTCTCTAAATTTGATGGCGCCTAGTAACTTTTCACTGATCCAGCAAAAAATCTTCAGCATTATCGAAATCAGCCTTGAGGTTTTTAGTAAAAAAAAAGTTCCATTAAATCACATGTAGAGAAAAGCCAACTATAAATTCATTACTTCATTTAATGAGCAGCCAGATTTAGATAAAACTTGGCATTTATTTATAAAGATAGAGAATGCTGTAATTAACAGCTTTGATTTTAAAAGTGGAATCAGAGATTAAGGATATTATCTGCCACAGGTACATGTAAAATGAGGAGGATTCCAAACTTTTTGTTTGTCCCTTTATTTTTAAGGAAATACACTAAAAATTACAAAATGTCCAACAATATGGGGGATACCCCAATATTCCCTCTGTTGATATGAAGCTGAATTTATGTGCTTTACAAATTTCTTTCCATTCTTTTACATTTTATTGGTTTGACATTTGACACTTTCAATAAATAATGAAGTATATAGTTATACTATCTGATTTGAATTGACAATTTAATAGCTGTTGTTGAATGTTCAGCAAAACCATGGTATAAATAATCAGCATATTTTTCCAGTTCAGTCGATGAAAAAATAACAAGTACAAGCCTTAAATCAACATATTACAAAAATATTTCAATATTTCTTAGAAACTTAAATCCATTTAATTAAGATGATTGTATTTTTTTACAGCACCAGGGGATGTTGAAATCTAGACTAAAATCTATTTTACAATAATTTTGAGGTAATTTGAAGTGATTTTTTTTGTTTTCCCACCAGTTTAGAGTATATGATTAGTGTTAAGGTTAATTAACAATAATTTCTAGCTTGTATTTACTACAGGAAAAAAACTTCCAAGATTTAATTTGATAATCTTTATCAAGATGAACTTGTAACAGTTTTCATGTTGACATTATGTTTAAGAGGGTTTTATCTTATTATATCAAGAATAATATTACATAGAACATAATATTCCATCAACACTCTCATTATTCAGAAATTTGAAAAATTCTCCAATTTTTCACATACTATTCATTACAATTATGAAATGAACATGTAATGGCCATCTATCAAAAGACGTCTTTTTAACCAAGCAACAAGTTACACAGAAAAGCATTCATTTTCCCCATTATCAATGTGCTGTATCTTGAGTAAATATTGTCAAATAACAAATCAGGGAGCATATAGATCAATACACATCCCATTTTTCATCCCCCAATCACTCTCTCCAATCGTTACACAATCATATTTCATACGATGATTCATAAAAATCTATGTCCCATAAATCACCCTTAAGGTTAGTCTTATAACACTTTCTCTTTAAATGGAGAATTCTCCGTAACAATTGAAGAAATTAGAAACTTTACTATGTCTCTCTCTTAATGGTCGTGTCAAAAAATGTATTTATTTCTCTTTTATAGGTTCGGTTAATTAGACGAGAAACAATTCCCAGTAATGCCTAACTTGTCAGATACAGATATCCTGCTCAAACATTAAATGCATAGGATGTAATGTTTCCAATATTTCATAAATGCGACAAAAATGTTTCAAATTTATAGCATTCTGAATAGAAAAGGAAAAAGCAATCAATCAATCATACTCAAAATGAAATAGCTTAACCTTTTTTATGCCTAATTAGGTAATGGAGGGTCAGAGTTCAGCAACTTGAAAAAGGGGAAAAAATGAGTTGAGCAATGCATAAAGGTGTAGATGAACCTTTTGTATTTGATACTTTTTTACTGCCAAAAGGAGTGAGGTTAAAATTTATTAAAAAAAAACTTTGATAAGTTAAAAAGCTGCCTCAGTAAAGGCAGATAACTCTTCTGCTCCTGCAAACCAAGTTTCTTGAAACATGGGGCTCCTACGGGGTACCCCCTCTCAGGTTACACTGTTTTAAAGATCTGTCAAAATGTATATTTTTACTTAGGTTGCAGATTGCCTTAATGGATTTTTAAATCTGTAATTTTTATACAAATGGAGGTTAGAAGTTGCCCTTAAGATTAGCCTCAGGTTAGATGTCCTTTCTGAACCCGCAGGAGCCATACATATAGCTTACTCCAGTACTGATTTGACCCTTGGTTAAGTATAGTGAATTTTCTTATAAAAGAACCAACCTGTTTGGTGGGTGTCTCTGTCCATTCAGGAGAGCCATGATGACATTTCCTAAGGCTGGCAGGTTAAGGCTCGTTGTATTTGGATCTTTGGAACGTGAAGGACTTCCCAAGTCAATCAAATGTAATCGACTCCTACCACCAGCAACTGAAAAAGTAAAGATACTTCTTTGTTTTCCACGCAATATAAAGATTAATAAGTTAAGGTAAAATGATAAGATTTGACAATACACATTTAAAGGGAAGTTACTCTAATATGAAAAGCATTAAGGGGGATAACTTTTGCAACCAATACAGTTTATCCTTTGTTCTAGAGCTTCCCACCCATAGATACTTTATTCATTTTTAACATTCAAGCCTTATTAAAATTTAACTTTTGTCTAGTGTTTCAATTTGCATGTGGAATTTTAACCCTTGAATACCATAATAACTATTATGAGTGTTTTTTCTTATGCTATCCCTAACATTAAGAATTACATGTATTACATAATGTATAATTGGTGATGCAATATGTAAATTCAGTACATTTGTTTTAATTCATGTCTTAAAAGTTCCTTTACAGTATAGAATTTTGAGTCATTTCAAAAGAACAGGGAAGCAGAATAGTAATGGGAATTCATTAGCAAATTAAAAATACAACGGCATATTTGTTGTTTTTTCCATTTTCCTTATAAATTAAGAATCATATTCTCTACAGTACATATGACCTTTGTTTCTGTCTATATACATCTAATACAATTAAAAGCTTTGGATCAAAAAGGCATTTTCCCTCAGACAATAAATTTAAGTACAATATATATATGTATGTAGGTCCGTTATGGAATAGATTAGTCTAGTTCATCAAGACTTCCTCATACAATGAACATTTAATAAAGCTTCAATAAGCTATAACCTTTTACAACTAAGACAATTAAGTCAATTTTCCTGCATATATGGATCCCAAACTTATCTACCAAATCGCCTGACAATTCCAAACATTTTGTATCTGCTAAATATTTTATAGGCAATCAAAAAACATGTAATGATCGCAATCAACTGATCAAAACTCCAAGCAACAGGTCAATTTAGCAACCATTCAACATTTCAAAATTCAATTTGCTTCAAGATGAGAGGATTTCGTGATTGGCATTGCAAGCATTATATTTGATTTGGAAACACTCACATAGGAATAATAGGTATAGAATTTTAACGTTGGTAAGAAAGACTTGGTATTCCGATGACAAACATAATTTGCTATGAGAAGGAACGAGTTGTACAGACTTCAATTTCTACGGTACATAGTAAATTTGATTGTATATATATCTTAAGCAATTATTCAGAGCTTCATCAAGGATGTCAGTAACATTTGTAGGAAAAAAATGTCTTAGTTATCAGCAGGGAAATCCTGATAGAGTTCGTCAATAGGAAAGCTTTCTATAAATTGTGTGACACCCAGAAATACTGTTATAAATGAATTCTTGATTGGCCCGTCTATTGATTTATGCAAATGAAATGTTACATCAATCATACCAGCATTTAAATAAGCATCATATTATTTGACAATTGTTGACAATGTTGAGAATTTTATTTTACAAGATCGAAATTCTTTTCATTTTGCTGTCCATTTTAACAGATTAGTTAATTTGAATAGAAGGTTTTTAATGACAACATTTCTTATCCATAACAATCACTGATAAATGGAACAAACATTTCAAGTTTAAAAGTGACCTGTTGCATCTTGGTTGACGTGATTTTGATTCTCCCATACTTTTGTATATGCGTAGTTTTACCATATAATTTTGTAGTGATGGTCGACCTTTTTTGTTTGTTAAAATGTAACACTGCACTATTTCCCTTCAAATATGTACATTTTGCAAGAATTTGACAAGTTTCTCTCTTAAGCTTTACACTATGAAACGGTCAGGCAAGTTACAATGCATGTATAATACCAATACCCAGAAGGCTATATATTATGTAACGACAGACTTATTAAGTCCTAACGTAGAAAGATCTATGTACAGATCTAATAAGAAGTCTATATACTGATGCTAAAGGTACTTATGTTATAACAGAGGTATTAACAAATAGTACTATGCATATAAATTGCCTGTAACATAACTCCAAGAGAATACTTGTTCAATATTCTTGAAAAAAATCTGTTTCGAAAAGTAACAAGCATACCGGTAGTACACTTCAACATATTCAAATTATATATAGGCTTACTTGTATTTCTTGGAATGGAACGTTTAAACAAACTTTTATACAATTCCAGCTAATTCAAAGAGTTAATATGATTGGAGAAATTTGATAACTTTTCTTACTCATTCAATTTTAAAGGCGGATTCAAACTCTTGTGCGGCATGAGCACCCTCCCATGTGACAGGAAAATTTGGTTAGGAACTGTATGAAAGAAAAGGCCCCAGAAGTTTTTATTCAATTGCACACCCTCCCTTTTAAAAATTTCTGAATCCGCCACAGAATTTCCAAATGAACTTATAACTGTTACAATTATAAATCTAGTAATAAGAACACTCCTGAAACACATGTTTGCACCTAGATTTCTTGAGATTCTGAATATTTGTCAACAAGTAAATTCCTTGAAATTCTAACCCAATTCTTCTGATTATTAATTGAAGTATATATTATATTAATTACCTCCAGGTATTCCAGCTTGGTTGGCTTTCTCTATTCTGTACTGGTACACATGTACTGTGAATAACATATGAGATGCTTGGCCTTCATCTTCTGAAAAAAAAAAAAAGAAATAAAAAATACTTTCAACCAGATGTCCAAGTTTTCAGTCTTTTTATAACAGTATTTCGACTAAAATGTGTTACAAAAAGAAAAAAACCAACCCATTTCTTTAAATAAAGGACGCAATTTGGCATTTGCTTTGGAAACATAGCAAAAAAAAATAATCCCCAAAACAAAGAAGCAATTAAATGTTGAAGTAACATTACACAACTTATCCCCACTGACTAACGTAGGTTGTGTCACATACACTCATACCACATCTCATGACCCTCTTTTTCATATCAATTGTATCTCCTATTATTTTGGGGTTTTTGATTGCTCTTTAGTTTCCACAAAAATTTAATATCATGTGACAAGCCCCCTGAAACCCTTAAGATTTATACCTAATGTTGAAGCCAAGGCAGCATCTACTTGTCGGTAGTAGAAAGCTCTTTCACCTGTTGTGGATGGTGGTTGAAGCTCACTTGCCCATCCCCCATCCCCTACACACATGAACCCTTAAGATTTATACCTAGTGTTGTTCTTGAGGCGAGGGCAGCATCTAGGTAGTAGCAAGCTCTTTCAGCTGTTGGTGCTCTGAGTTCACTTTGGTTTTCTAGCTGTGTACCACAGATAGGGTCTTCTCTCAGGTACACCGCAGGTGATGTCCCTTGTCCTGATTCTGTACCTGTCAAAACAGAAATAAAATTATAGTTGGTGTATCTTGTAAGAGGGGGTGGACAAGAGATTTCCTGAAAAGTTGTTCAGCCCCTCCCCCCCCCAAAAAAGCCCCATGTTACCTCCCCTCTCTTGATCTAGGTTTCCATCCTCTCTTTGCATCTGGCTACCCCAGCCTGTCCTCCTCTTATTAGGGTTGGGGGATCTTTTTTATGATGAAAAGGCCGTTATCATTCCTTAGACTTTATAGTATAAGTGGAATTAAAAAGAAAGAAAGCTCTTTATTTTAACTGGTTTTAAAAATATGTTTTTTTCATAATTCATAGAAAAACTGACAGATGATGCAATGTTTCATTGATACTTGAACAATTTGATTTGACAACTTATTTTAACAAAAGGAAATTAGAGACAATTTCAAACTGGTATAAAAATGCCACACTTTTGAAACAAAATACCCTTTTTATTGATACTGATCAAATCCTTTTTTAATTCACAAAACTTTCAATACTGTTCTATAAATCAGCAATTTACTTTGAAATGATGACAAAACAAATTGTGTGGCACATTTTTATCAAGTTTCAATCAGTTCATAATCAGTTACATCTTATTTAATTTGTGCAAATATGATACTTTAATTTCAAATTGTCCTGCTCTTCTGCAACAATGGTTTCATTTTTTGAACAAAATTATATAATGTTGTATCAAATTCGCCAATCATTACGAATAATTGTAGTCAAATGATGTTACAATGAAAACTCAATACTTTTATCTATGAAAGGGCTACCGTTGCAATGATAGAGTATAGCAACATTTCAACACGATATATAAACCTAGATCAATATGTAGTTCTTATTTCATAGAAATGAAAAATGAGACATCATTTATTTTTAAGATCACCAGGATGACAAATCAAAAAAATAATATTCCTATATTTGATTAAATTAGTGAAAATCATGCACACGTGTTGGAGTTTTTAATCATGCCAATGAAAAATACCTTTTATGACTACAAGACTGATATTAACAACCTGTCTTTTGCACTTATAACCCTATAACTTTCTTTATTATTATGAAAACAAAATAAAAAGGTTCTATGTAAAAAGAAAAGAAATTTTGCAGGAATGCTTCACATTAAAAATCTGATTTATAGAAACTTAACACACAAAAGAAAAGATTGCCATAATCTTTCACTTGCTACCAGAAAAGCATAGTTATTTCTCACATATAAAATAATGCTGTTGCAGTTTAATCCCTATATCATTTAAACTACAAACTTGTTATAGAAAACACTACCTTGTGCCACCTCACTGAGTAAATCTTTAAGTAGTTCTTGTTTTCCTGCCACCTCCACAGCCGACACCCTCACTGAGAATCGGGCACCTGTTTTGTCTTTTTGTTCATTTATTAATCGAAAAAGCCAGGAAATGGCACTTGGTACGATACCTAAGGTCTGTGATGATTGGTCACTGCCAACCATGGTGTACGATTTACCTAAAATAAAAATAAAAACATTAACGATATAAGAGGCGTTAGAGGCACTTAGAACAAGTGAAGTACTGTTTTTGAAAATAGAAAGAGATGAACACTATATACAGACTCCTGCAGGCTTTCAACAACTGGTAATGTTGAGAGGCATTTTGATACAGATCTCAAGTTTTTTCAGTGGATTGTTTCATTGCTAACAAAAATATTTTGGTCCCTTCCCTAGTAGGGACTGTTGGCTGGTTGAGATACTCCCTTCCACACTTTGAATACTAATCTTTTAAGCTATGAAAACCAACATGCAACCAATGCAAAAATACCCCAAAATCCAACTTGTCAAAGAAAAATAGGGTAAAAGATAAACATGTACATAAAATCATGCAATTGTTTTTATTTCTATGCATACAAAATTAACTTATTTGAAAGGAGCTATTGTATTTTATTTAATCCTATTTAATATTTTCTATGAAATGAATTACTTTATTTACAAAGTAATCAATCATATGCCACTTTATATATAGCTTTGAAATTTTCATTAGAAAGCTAAATCTTTTTGACCAAGTTTTGTGCATGTACTTAATAAAAGGTTCTGATGCATTAAGTAAAGTTTAACTTCAAAACAGTTCAACAGTTCGTCAAATAGAATTCTAAAACATTCTTTGAAAAAAAAAATGAACAAAATTAATTTTGCAATCCATCTTAATTGATAGATCACACAACTCCACTTAAAATGAATATTTGAATTTTCAAATCAAGGACTTCAAAACTTAGATCCGTTCAATCACATACAGGAAAGTCTTAAATATTTGCACTTCAATGAAGACTGATCGGAATCCAATTAATGGTTCCTCTGTTTACCTACTGAAGACTCATTCAATTAAATGGATAAGGCGAAAAATACAGGAAATATCAGAAGACTAAGTCTGGTGGTGTGAAAACAGACATCCTTTTCTCAAACCATACTTAACATAGTAAAAGACGATTGACGCTCAGAATTTTTGATTTCTTTCCTGTTATGGTCATATAATGCTACCATTATAGACTCTCAGTCAAGTCAATTTACAAGTAAAAAGATAAATTAACTGATTTTTTTATAGATGGATAGAATAGGCTATAATGTAACAACATTTGTTTCATTGCTCAATTTACATGTAGTTTTAAATAGGTGTACAACCTTATGCCAAACTCGTATACAAATCTTCTTTGTTCAGAAAAGGACAGCTTGGGGTAATACTCTGCCAGTATTTTCATAAGAAATCCAATTTCATACTTTATCTTTTATAATACCAAGGCACAAAGACACTGTACTTATGAATTGCTCATGCATGCAAATCAAGTATTACATAACATTCTATTCATCTCTTAGACATTTAGAAGAAAGTACAGCAACATCATTAGAAGATTTATAGACAGAAACCCCAAAAGGTTTTTCAGGCTGCATCATCTAAGGCAAACAACTGAACATGAACAACAAGTGCCTTGAGAAAAAATGTCATTTTGATTAGGTATATCAAAAACACAAGATGTTTGTACATGTAAAACAAACTTAATAGACTGATGTTTGGGTTAACCACTATCTTATCCAGGCTTCAATAAGGTTGAAGGACCCTTGTAAAGTAAAACAAACAATTGAGGAAGGGATTAAAGGTAAACTTTGTATGATAGGACATACTTATAAGGGCTAATTATCTACTTATATACACCTACAGGAAGGAGAGGGTAGACTCCCGATTTTTTTGGTCAATTTGACATTTATCGTCCTATATATATAACAAGTCATGATCTCAAATACTCAAGTGGGCGGATTTCATTAAACTTTGTGTTACATCATGAATACTTTTACTTATGGTGCATCCATGATAATTGTTTTTCAAGTTTTTATATATTTCTATCGTTACTTCAATACATATTGATGCAGAACTGTGAGCGTAATGTGTTTTGCAATAATTATTGTACTGTCTTTAAATGAATGTACTTTAGCCCACTTTACAACTAGATAGAATTTGAATAAACTTATTTAATATCCTGAAAACTCCATGATTCTGTTTAATCACTGTTAAATTTAATGTAATCTATGTAAAAATGGTTTAATTTGAAACATAGAACCTTTATAATAACTTGTTATAAACCTGTTGAACAAACAAGAACTCAAACAATACATATGCACCTCAGGTGTTGGTGAGCGATAGAAATAATTTCATTAAACAGTTTGCAACAGACATAACAACATAAATGCTGTATGACAGAAATTTGATCCAATTGTAGAATAGCACAAATGGAACACTTGACAATTCCCGTTGGTAAACAGACAACCAACGACTCAACAAGGCCGCAGAATAGTGCCGAAGGCTACTTCTAAATGTAATGTTTGAATACTCAATTGGTAGTACCATGGGACTTGTTTGATTGTAGTCAATCGATGGGCTCAAGTGACCTGTCCTTCTACTTTGCCTAATGCTTTAGATTAATTTTATTGCAGAATGACTATTGTAGTATAAATTAATTATTCTCGTCAGGGACAATTCAATGAACAGGATAATTCAATCAGTTTCTTCCTTTCATGATGAAGACTGTTTTAAAACTAGAAATGTTCCTTCGTGAAAACCAAGGCTCTTAAGCATGTACAATTTGATTTAAAAACAATGCTAGGCTGTTGCATCAATATGCTACGTTTGTATTTGGTATTTAAGCAATCAAATCTAATTGTTATAACAATATTTCATTTATTAAATACAAAAGCCCATAGCTGGGTTAGCTGATAATCAAATTTTGACACATTGCAACGAGATTGGAAAAAGTGACTCATCCTTTAGTTTATAACCATATGAGTATGTCCATCAGAAAAGTACCGTTTCACGTTCCGATTAAATCTTACATTCATCTGTTGATCTCTTCCCCGCATTACAATGCAGCTAATTTACACCAATCGTCAAATTATAATGAAAATTGCGTCTAATCTGAATCATTATATCAAGTGCTTTAAGAAGACGAAGGCCGCTTATATTGATCCAAATTAAGTTAACTGGTGGACATTCTTTGAGCTATTCATTCAATTAATCACAATTGCT
Source organism: Arcuatula senhousia (assembly GCA_963971305.1). Lineage (NCBI taxonomy): Eukaryota > Metazoa > Mollusca > Bivalvia > Mytilida > Mytilidae > Arcuatula > Arcuatula senhousia. Next base: position 58,816,427 of record OZ020304.1, read on the forward strand.
GGTGCATTTTTCACTTATAACTGAGCAGTTTAACAAATTAGATAAACAAACTGAAAAGCCTCAACAAGTATTTAGCAATTATAGCAGCACTTGGTAACAGCAACAGTTTTCTGGTCAATATTGAACTGCAGGAAGCAAGCAGAAAACAATGTCAGATAGCCATAACATAATTATAGAAAACTGAAGGCCATAAGAAATGTTATTACCCTTCACAACAGGTATAAGAAGAGTTAATAGACTTTATTTTTGCCTCTCCCCGAGGAACGATCTCTGACTATGACCTGAGCCATAGGAACTAAGCCAGGCTTCCATAGTTAATTGTTTTGAGGGGTAGTAGGTAGATCTTTTCTGGTATACAATCTAAATAATTTGCATTGTGATATATATAGTCTGGGAGTTCCAACAGAGATAGAAAATAAAATTGTCAAAAACGCATCTAAAACTAATGTTAGGGCATTAGCATTATGTTATGGTGTTAATTTCATTGCATCCTAGTTGTTTAGCTATTGGCAAGGTTCATCTTTTCTCCATTATTAGAGTGCAATTATAAGAATTTTTCAGATTGCATTATAGCAAATGAAGAATTTGACACATTAATAGGAAAATATCATAATGACTTGAGGTTTTTATGAACTCCATTACAACAATGAACATTCTAACCCATAAAGAAAGACAAAAAAGTCAACAAGAACATCAATATTATGCAGCAATTTAATTCTTATTTAAAGTTTTTTTCTGTATAATTTTTATGATACAACTCCATTCTACACTTTCAATTTTGAAATGTTAACTGAAATATTGTAAAAGGTCCCCTTTTTATAAATCCCGATTCTTTGAAGTTAACCTTAAAATACCTTGACTTCCTGCTTTATTTTTCGAGAAAAAAAACTTATCACGACTTGACTTTATATAACGGGATTTTTAACCAACATCTTCCCAAATCTAAATTCTAAATTCAGTAAGCTTAATTTTTGTCAAATTAATCTAATAATCAAGACAGGAAAAAGGCAAACATTTCAAACCAGGTATTTTAAGGACAAATCAAACAAAATCTTTGAAGTGAAAAACAGCTGAGACAAGCTTGATTGAAAAACTGCCAGTCCTCAAAGAGAAGCAAATAAATAAATATCTGTAAAAATCATTACAAATACGTGGAATGCATTTAAGCATGTTATTTAAGGCAGGAGTTTGAATGGTACATTTAGAAAATCGTGTATATTAAACTGTTTGTGTCTGATGGATGCCCAATGTGTGTGACAAAACAGCTAAATTCCTATCCCTTTCTTACTGTGTGAGAAACCAGGTTTGAGGGGTTACCAAGTAATCTATGTTTGGGAACTGATGCAAGTGTTTTATAGGTTCCCTTGAAAAGACATGTCTTGCTATATTCTTACTGGTATATGTCAACAGGTGGGTCATTTATTGATAACTATGTAATAGCTGTTGAATTTGAAGTCAAGTGGCCAGTGGTGTTTTTTCAGTGCCAATTTAAATTCGTGTTTTTTTTTTATAAAAATCCTGTTTTATTTCCATTTCAATATTCATTGTAATCACATGGTTCTTGGGCATAAAACACTATCTTATTCCCTCAGCATTTTACATGTACTTACCAATCTTTGAATGACCATATGTAAACAAACAGCCATCAGCACCCCCTACAACTCCTTGTATGATTTCAATCAAACTACTGGAACATAACTCAGTCTGAAAGTAAAAGTTTGATGTAGATATTAAATTGATGAGTAACCCACAAAAATGTGTTAATTTAGCTCCCAACTGACTTTAGATGTAACATTAATTGATACATAGTACATTCGATTAAAACAGCAAAATATTTGGTACAGTTGAAAATATATGCATGCAGTTATATATTGAGAATCTGCCTTAAACACAGCTGGAGGAAAACAAATCTAGAAATTTGGACAAACAACCTTGAAAACTCCATTTTTTGTAGTATACTGTGGATTCATCATTTTGTGGATTCTTAAATTCGTGGTTCTGAAGGCTGAATCATAAAGACCAATGGTAAATTTCCTTTCCGTGGGTTATCAAATTTCATGGGTAAAAGTCACCCACGAAAACCATGAAAATTGATACCCCACGAATAAAAATGAAACCATAGTAGTCAAAAGGCGCGACAACAAACATCTTTGTTTTCTTTTCCATAGACATTAATGTTAAGGACAAAATGAAATGATGGTTGATGTTAATTTCCCTTAAATCTTACTACAGATTCTAAGACCTGCTTTACATTTTTTTAGATCAGGAGTGTCAAAGGCAGTTATCTCCCATTTGCCCTACAACCAAAGGGCTGCTGCAAAAGCAAGCAATACACCATTTTTGAGTTCATTGCTTTTCCGGAAAAATCCCTCAATTAGACAGAAAATATCACGTGACTACCAGTTTTTGAGTCAAACTGGTTTTCTGTCCCGTAGACTTATGCAAAAGCGTTTGTGTGTTTATGAAAACAGTGATATCTTAAGAAAACGGCTAATACTTCAATTGAATAAAAAAGTATTCATACATGTGTAGAAAAAATTCCAGAATGGAAGATTCTATCGCCAATAAACAACAAAGCAGTATTTATTTTGATCTATTGCTCTTACTTGCACCAAGAGTCGTCATGCCCTGAAAAAATTATAATAATAGAACTTTTTCCGGGTTCACCAGCCATTCCGCGCTATCGTGAAAATGGTGTATTCATTTGTAGATGTAAAATCAGCTATATAACGGTTGATAAATATAGAAATGTGCCTCAAACTTATCTGTACACTACCTGGGAGTCATCAGGGGAGAACACTGCATCAAAGGCAAACATCTTAGGGGCTGAAGTTCTTCTGTGAGCGGAGGTAGGAATACCACTAGCCGTGGGATCAAACACTGTGACCTGCTTCCTTCTGGGGTCAATCGACAGGAAGGATGTTCCCTGGTCATTGTGATGGGTAGTTGGACATATCTTCAGCATGACCTTCACCTGAAAGTAAGAGTTAACTGTTTAAGGTACTGTATAAAACCTACACCCTTTCTTCATTCCCGACATCTCAAAACCTTTACTGTATAACCTATAAACATTGCTTATAGTTTTGTAAATAAAACAACTATAAAATGATATCAAGGTCAATAATTTCCATGAAGAAATGATGGGACATTCATTTAATTACAAGCGAGTGTCTTAATCGAGACACTTCCTTAAAGCTCTGTGGTTTACTAATGGATCATTATTAGGAAACTTGTTATACAATATCAAATATTCATAAGGAAATAGACGAGTACATTAAGACACTAGAAATCAATCACTCGCTCTATCTATTGTATTGTATGTGACCATGGATTTGGTAAAAAGCTTATAAGTGAACATCTTCGAGTAATTGCTACGTATATAGGTCCAAGATAACAGACCTTTGGGACCAAATTCTGGCTCCAACTTCTCTGAGTTTTTTAAGAAGTTTGACTTCAGAGCCCCTATCTGTTGAATTGCATGTTTAAGATTTGGCAAAAGGTTTATGAAAAGAACGTCTTCGTGTTATTCTCGTAAATTGATAAAAATGGACAATTTGTTATTTTCATCTCAATACACAGATGAATATGTTGTAATTATAAAACAATTATATTTGACAATCTCTAGGGTCTCTTTGTAATAATGACCCAATATGTTTTCTCCTAATATAAACTGCTACACATACAGGGCCAAGATAACGCCCCCATGGGACGAAACACTGGCTCCATCTTCTCGATGAAGTTTGACTTATCAACTTTACTGTTTCCCATTCCTATCTGATTTTATTAATGTTCTGGGACTTTTATGCATATCAATACTACAAATTAATAATCTAACAGAAATTAGGGATATTTTTTGTGGCATTCTGGAACCATAGTTGTTGTATGATCGATAAAGGATTCACTGCCAAAGATGTATTAAATTTCGCCATAAAAAGTAAAGGCATCTGTCTTTGCCAAACTGATAAACATATAGAAAGTGCAAAGAAACAAATAAAAGGAGGCTTTTCCTAATGAAACATTTTAGACCATGCGCATTATGTCCTAATCTTGCCGTTGAAGAATGTTGAAGCATGCATGCATTCAAGATAAACCCATCACAACTTTTATAGCTTGAATGCCTAAATACCCAAATACTGTTATATTGTTGATTCTTAATTTAGAGTAAAAAGTCAATTTATTTTTTTGACCTCACTCACTACTACTGAGATGTAGCTGCAGTCTTGTAGCTCTAAATGATCCTTTTTGAAATTTTCTGATTTGGCAGTCCACAAAAATAAACAAAATATCAAAAGGACCATAAAGAGCTACGAACCGCAGCTAACTGAGATGGAGCACTTCTTTCACTCTCTCAGAGCTTATATAACTGATATAGTTAAAAATAACCAAGACAAAAACTTTAATTACCTTAAGCTTAAAAATTGAAGCTGAATTCTACAATCTCAAATTTTAGTATGTGTGTTTTTTTCTTTTTCTGAAGACTTGATGGACAGAGACAAATGTAGATAATAATTTATTGACACTTAGAATCATCATAAAATACATAAATCCTTTGTGAAGTGCCTCTTAAAAACTCAATCTCAAGACAAGTCTATAAAATGTTTATTCTAAAGACTCAACCTATGGACTTTTATGTGAAGATCGTAGATGAAATCGGCAGATTGAAATCATTCAATTCAGTAAGACACCCATAGACATTCTATCTAATAAATCTAAGAATCGGTGATCAGAGAGATAATGAATCCACATCTATAAAATATCAAAAATATTTCTGCATCCATAAATCCAAATAAAACCAACTCAATCTTACAAGAGGAATTAATCATAGATATCTTTATGACTTCAGACTGCAAAGTTCTAGCTTTAAACATCATACATCGTATAGAACTTGGTAAATTAATTTCTCCCTACTTTTAGCCGTGTAAACTTTAACTAGTCCAGATTTATTATGCCCAGAGTCTTCCCTATTCAAATGACAGAATATATTACTAGTTTTATGGCCTGCATCAGTCACAGATAAGACTTGTATGGACATAGAAAATATCATATTTCCATATTAAGCATAAACATAGCTTACACCACCAGGAAAGGGAGATGCGGGAACAATTTTATTACGCTGTCTCTCTAATAACTGCGATAATACTTTATTAGGATGTCAGGGAATTGCCTTTTCTGCAGAGCACAGATCAAATCTTACAGATATTACATAGAATGGGTTGTCAGAAATATTTATAAGGCAATTTATTATACAAAAGTCTACAGTTTTATAAGAAAGTCTACAGTTTTATAAAACTTGATTCCCAATTAATCATTTTAAGCCCCGTTTACACGATCAAAGTTTTCCATCAAAAACTTTGTCCAAGTTTTCTTTGACAAACTTTTTTGACCGTGTAAACCTGCATCAAAAACTTTGACAAAGAAATTTGAAGGACTTTGACGGACTTTGACAGAATAGAACCTCATCCTATTTTTCTGAAAACTTGGATGGACTTTGACAGGAATTGACCAATCAGAATATGTTATTGAACTTATCAGAATATTTTGTAAACAAAAGCACATGGCAAAATGACAGGAAAGAAAGTAAGAAAACAGTAACAAAATTTCAAAGGTCAAATAATATTATTGATGACTTGATGGATTGAATGAAAATTAATATTACCTTTCTTATTTCTCTATAAATGGTCAATTTCTTTTAGAAATGTTTAATCATTCTTATGTAGCTTTTGTAACAGTACTAGTATTCATTGGCATTTTCAAGTTCTTATTCCTAAATCAAAGTGTTTGAGCAACCAAGCCATGTTGGTCTGATGCAATTTCTGCACATCCTAACGTAGTAACTGCATATTGAATGATAATGCACTCACGTACTACAATATAGTCCCCGCAAAATATAAATAGCAGAAAACCATCAAAAAAGTTTGATCGTGTAAGCAGTCACTTTGACAAAGTTTTCTCTGTCCAACTTTTTCATCAAAAACTTTGATCGTGTAAACGGGGCTTTAGAAGTAGAGTACATAAAGACTTGTGATTCTGTTAAACTGAAACATAGACCATTAAACTATTTTGATATTTTAATTGGGGGGGGGCTTTCTAGTAATACCACAGAGACCAAAATGAAAAAGGGTGCTTTTTTGTGATTTAGTAAAATTATATTGACCTTCATAAATTATCTGATAGTTTTCAAACAAAGTAAGAAAGTCTCAGACTAGTTTTTATCAATTTGTCAAACTTAAAATCTGTTTTTTAAAGTTTAATCCAGATATCTAGCTGTAAAACTACTGAAATTAATCTGTGGTTAGAGTGTGTTCTAAGTTTATGATGCCTCCAGAAACCTGGCATAGTAGTCAAATTGACAATTATCTTGTAGCATGTCGGTTACTTTTTATTTCTTTATAAATAAAAAAGTGTACAATTTGGACAATAAAATTTTCACAGTGTCTGCTCTGACATTTGCCTCCTAGCTAATTTTTACAAGGTCATTAAGGTCAAACATTTATGGAGGGCAGTTGAAGTGGTAAGACTCCAACTTGCCTGATCCCCAGAGTGAGATAAAAACATCTATAGCTTATCTATAAAGCTAATTATATTAGCATTCTATATAAAAATGTAATAAATATAAGAAATCTTTCCCATCTTTTTTGAAAGGTTGATCATTAAAGACTATACAAATTGATTTATCAATACAAACAGGAGTCTGATTGCTATTTGAGTGGTGGTTATAACTTCTGAAGGAGACTATATTTATTTAACTGTCCAGGGGAAAAAAACTGGGACATAAAAATGGCACCAGACATTTGTCTGCCAAGTAAAATGTATATAGACTTAATTCCATTTATGACAGGTTTTTAATAGAAGAAAATCAAATGGAATATTTCTCATTAATCGTATACATTTTATTTTTTACAGCTTCTCTTATGGAATTAAATATGTTTTGACAGCCTGATTAATTTCCAGACAGAAAAGTGATATGATACTGTCTAGAAGCACAATACATAGGCCCTAATGGATTTATACAACAACCTTTATCTTAATTAGTAGACGAATATTTAAGGTAAACCGACCAGAGACAGACTAAGAGTATATTTAAGGAGAGGAATCAAAGACAGAGAAAAAGAACAACACTTTTTTGACGAAGGGTCAAATAAAAAGATTTGCAAAATTACATAAAAAACTAACTATGTATAATGAATATCTCTTATAAAAAAAAGATTCAGACCATTTCCATAACCGATTTTGTTCTGTTATTTTTATACGTCTTTTACGGGCTACTGATTCCTGTTCATTTTATTCAGAAGAAATCACATTGAAATTTAAAGAAAACGGTCTTAAAAAGTCTTTAAAGATATTCATGGTAGTAAATTCTAAAATGTGAAACCTGCAACATAAACCTTTTAATCTCCTAAACTATCTTAAGACCATATTCCATCTTTTTCATTCTCACCTTTCCAACGCCAGGATTTTGTATTCTGCCGACACTTCTCAACAAACATGGTGGAGCTGGAGGAGGATTTGTTCTCACGACCTCGTAGAACTTTGTCGGAAATAAAGGAGTGTCTGGCTGCGATGTTTGGTGACGTCTTTTCTTTTTTCCCAGCTTTTGAGCAGCTCTGAAACATAAAATGAAATTGTAATTTAGCTAATTATGAGTTTTTTTTCTAAACTTTCTGGGTAAATCGTTGCATCACATTACCATGCAGTAGTGTGATGTAATTATTATACACTTAAATACAAATTGTTAATGTACACCATGTGTTTAGCAAATATTTATACCAATCTATACAGTAAGCCATGATATAAGTTGATAATTACAGATTTTATAGAATAAACATCAATTTTTAACATATAAATGCCTGCATGAAACATATTAGCTTAACCATTATGTTTTTCATGGTAGCTAAATTAAGAAGAGAGCACGAATAAAACCTATTTAGCATTTTCACATGCTGACCAAGCTTGACTTTTTCAAGGGTGGCACTGCATCCTTAAGTCAGAAATTTTAAGGAGGGTTTTGAAGTGGTGTTATTTGGTCAAATTCCATATATTTTAAGAATCAGCGGATACTAATCTATACATGACATTTTTTGCCCTGCAAACCCCCTGGGAGTTCAGCCAACCCCCTTGACCCCTCTGGAAACGGATGTGCACTGAATAGAAAACAAATAAATAACTATCATTAATAGAGGATTAAAATAAAAGGCAAACAATTTTTGCCTACTAATCTTGTACAATACCAGTTTAGGTTTGCTCTTGCTTGTTTATTCCCATGGTAAGATTTGACAATTACTCAATATATGAAATTTTGCGGAACTCTTTTTGTCTAGCTTTTCTGACGCTGATATAGACATCTTTTCTAACAATTTGTTGAGCTGTCTGTGAGCAGTGGTGTGCTTCGCTGACCAGAGACTTACTTCTCAGTTCTAGCTAAACATCCTTTGACATTGACCCAGAAAAAAACATTCTGCACTGAGCAGCAGGTCTCAACACTTGAAGATATTAGAAACCTTTGCTTATAAAATTGACTTTCAACACAACAAACTAGACATGTAGTTTAATGATGTGGAAGATTTTCTATAAAATATTGATAGCTGCTGGCTATCTAAATGATTCTAGATTAAAATATTGATGAAGATTTAGGAAACTGGTTGCTTAATGAAGTTAAAATGTTCTCCAAACCTGTTTAAAAGGGGAAGAAAAAACTATTGTAAACATTCATGAAGATGATTTAATCGCCAAAAAAACAGAAAGACAAATTTGTGCAAATAATTAGTCATGCTGAAGACGCACAAATGTATGGTTATTGGAACAAAGCAAAAACTTGTTACACAAAATAAGAATGTCAATATCTGTCTAAAATCAATGCCATTGGAGATTTCTGATTGTGAAAAAATTTTAGGAATCAAAATTGACTCTAATCTACATTGGACAGAGCAGGTTGACAGTGTATGTTCAAAAATTTCTAGTCGAATCTATTTGTTGTCAAAGATTAAAAGGTATTTAACTCTAGATTCAATGAAACTGTTTTATAATGGTTATATTTTGCCTTTAATTGACTATTGTATCACTATTTGGGGAAATTGTAGTGCAGTTAACTTAAATCGTATTGCAAAACTCCAAAAAAGAGTTGTCAGACTGATTTTAGATGCTGACTTTTTAGCCCCATCTGCTCCTCTTTTTAAAAAGTTAGAATTTTTGACAGTTGAAAATAGAATTCTGTATCATAAATGTATTTTAATTCATAAATGCATTAATAATGAAGCCCCACAGTATCTTACAAGAAAGATAAACTACATCTCTAATGAAAATCCTTATCAATTACGAAATGCAACAAATGGAGATTTGTGTATTCCAAAACCAAAAACAGAACTTTTTAAACAATCCTTTTCCTATTCTGGACCTTTTCTCTGGAATAGACTTCCAATCAATGTACGTTCCTCAAAAACTCTAGCTACTTTTAAGATAAAATTAAAATCATTTTTAATGAATACACAAAGTCAAGAAATAATTTAGACAACTTATTATGTTAATTTTAGTCAACATGTACAATATGGACCTTAACATTTACATATTTAATTATACTTGTTCATCAATTTTGATGCAGTGTGTTTGTTTGTATATTTTAAATGTATTATGGGCTTTTATTTTATTGTTTTCTCTTTCTTTTTTGTAATTTGTGTATTACATGTATTGTATCCTATGACCTGTATTCATGTAATTTTGTATGATGAATTTTATGAGGGCCTCAGGGAAGATTAGCTATTAACTAACTGAGTTACCCTCTTTAAATAAAGCATTTACTTACTTACTTACATTTCAGAGTCTTAAATGTACTACCTTGCTGATATTGGTGAATACTCTTGAACAGTTACTTGTAAGATAAATTTTATAGCATTTTACACAATGTTTAATGCTGTAAAATATTCAAATCTTGAACTTGGTGGAAAAAAATGACAATATCCACATAAAGAAAAGTCTGTTTATGGGAAATGCAGTAAAATCTAATATTCAGGATTCTGTACTCCAATTCATCATCTAATGTTTTCTTGAACATGATGAAAATGCATGCTTAAGCTGGACGATCAGGTTTTATCGCTATTGATAGAACAGTTATGTTCTCTAAAGTTCCATAGTGCTTCAATAAATATGAGAAAAATTTCAAGACAAACCAAGATATTCAATTAACTCTTATGGTGATAGAAATCATAGATGTTATCCTGGATCTCCAGAGGTCCAGCGGGTTGTAAACTGGGTTTATATTCCGCAGCAAGTGAAAATCCTAACCTCTACATGAACCCTTTTAAAATGCATTAGACAAAACAAAACACAGAAAGATGAAAAATGATGTGTTGTGTAAAAATTACAGACTAATATACAAAAAAACCCCCAGAAAATCAAAGTCTTGAAATATCAGCAGATCAATAAGAAGGTTTTCTCATTATACCACCATTTCCACTTGTCAAACTAAATTTACTTCAATATATCTCAGCTCAAATGAACAGAGCTCTCAATTTCCTGCAATGTTACTAGATTGCATGTTAAATAGTAGATACATCAATATACTTGTTATTTTGAAATGCATTTCTAATAAGCACAAAAATCACTACAAGGAGGGATTGGTACAATTGTGTGGTTACAAGGTTGGCAGCATCCACAAGAGACTCAGTTATATTCAGATTAGTTAGATTTGAATCCAAAAATTAAAAAAAGATTGAAATTGCTATTTTCTTATTATGTTTAAATAGCAAGGTTGTTGCAAGAGTACAACATTGAGCCAAATTTTGCTGTAATGCTTTTTTAGACAACTTTTTAGAAAGAAACCCTGCTCAAATGGTCTTGGCCTCAGAATTTAAAGGTAGCATTTCTTTAATATAAGACAAAATAAGATGTAAATACATATCAATATAACTGTAAAGTTTCTGGTTGATTAGTAAACCCCAGACAGATAATGTATCTTCATTGTTTACATTAGGTTACAGAAATAAACAACACTTACAGCTGTTCATTAGCTCTCTTACACTAATGATCCATCACAACATTGATGTACAAACAACTGGGACCAATAACACCAAGAGGTAAACACAAAACTTCTAGATGGATTGCAATGTTCACCACTGAGACCCAGCTTAGCCTTAATGACACTTGTCCTTAATGACCCATCACAACTTTGAGATATACCGGTACATTTGTACAAACAACTGGGACCAATAACACCTAGAGGTAAACACTAAAACTTCTGAAATGGGTAAAAAGTTTCACCATGGAGACCAATCTTGCTACATATCCTTAAAGATCCATCACAACAACTGGGACCAATAGGTAAACACAAAATGACACAGGCCATAATGACCCATCCAGGTTATAACTCTGGCATGTGCTTAATAGTCTATCACAACAACAGAGACCAAAAGCACCAGGAATTATAGACGAATCTAAAGGGATCACCCATTACAAACAAATTGGACCAATAATAATAATAGGTTAACCTAAAATGACACTGAACATAGGGACCATCAAGGTCATTACTTATGCATGAGCTTAATAGTTCATCAAAACATTGATATACAAACAACAGAGACCTGAATAGCACAAATATGTTAATCCTTTAAACTTGTAGATATATGTAAGACACAGTCCATGGGGACCCTTCACAACATTGATATGTAAACAACTGGGACCCACCACAACATCAATATATAATCAACTTGGAGCTGAATTACATGCCCACCAGACCAGACCAATTGAAAAGTAACTATGACCCCCCCCCCCCTCCCCAACATATGCAATTCTTTAGTTGGGGATTATTCTCGGCAAGTAAAAACACCAAAAGGTAAACACTAAACTATTGATGGTCTATGACAACTTAGGGACCTTTATTTAATGTATATGCATGGGATGTTATGGATCTTGGAGAATCAGCATATAATTGTGTTTTATGAGAACAAAAGTAATACCATTATATGTACATGTAATAGATGGTGGGATGGCATAGGCCATACATATACAAGGTGATTTACCACTAAAGTACATGTACATATAATAGATGGTGGATTGACATTGGCCATACATATACAAGGTGATACAAGTATAGTATATATACATGTAATAGATGGTGAGATGACATAGGCCATACATTTACAAGGTCATAAACCACTTCAGTAAATGAACATGTAAAAGATGGTGGGATGACATAGGCCATACATATACAAGGTGATAAACCACTACAGTAATTTAACATGTAATAGATGATGGGATGACAAAGGCCATACATTTACAAGGTCATAAACCACTTCAGTAAATGTACATGTAATAGATGGTGGGATGGCATAGGCCATACATATACAAGGTGATTTACCACTAAAGTACATGTACATATAATAGATGGTGGATTGACATTGGCCATACATATACAAGGTGATACAAGTATAGTATATATACATGTAATAGATGGTGAGATGACATAGGCCATACATTTACAAGGTCATAAACCACTTCAGTAAATGAACATGTAAAAGATGGTGGGATGACATAGGCCATACATATACAAGGTGATAAACCACTACAGTAATTTAACATGTACTAGATGGTGGGATGACAAAGGCCATACATTTACAAGGTCATAAACCACTTTAGTAAATGTACATGTAAAAGATGGTGGGATGACAAAGGCCATACATTTACAAGGTCATAAACCACTTCAGTAAATGAACATGTAAAAGATGGTGGGATGACAAAGGCCATACATTTACAAGGTCATAAACCACTTCAGTAAATGTACATGTAATAGATGGTGGGATGGCATAGGCCATACATATACAAGGTGATTTACCACTAAAGTACATGTACATATAATAGATGGTGGATTGACATTGGCCATACATATACAAGGTGATACAAGTATAGTATATATACATGTAATAGATGGTGGGATGACAAAGGCCATACATTTACAAGGTCATAAACCACTTCAGTAAATGTACATGTAATAGATGGTGGGATGGCATAGGCCATACATATACAAGGTGATTTACCACTAAAGTACATGTACATATAATAGATGGTGGATTGACATTGGCCATACATATACAAGGTGATACAAGTATAGTATATATACATGTAATAGATGGTGGGATGACAAAGGCCATACATTTACAAGGTCATAAACCACTTCAGTAAATGAACATGTAAAAGATGGTGGGATGGCATAGGCCATACATATACAAGGTGATAAACCACTACAGTAATTTAACAAGTAATAGATGGTGGGATGACAAAGGCCATACATTTACAAGGTCATAAACCACTTCAGTAAATGAACATGTAAAAGATGGTGGGATGACAAAGGCCATACATTTACAAGGTCATAAACCACTTCAGTAAATGTACATGTAATAGATGGTGGGATGACAAAGGCCATACATTTACAAGGTCATAAACCACTTCAGTAATTTAACATGTAATAGATGATGGGATGACATAGGCCATACATATACAAGGTGATAAACCACTACAGTAATTTAACATGTAATAGATGATGGGATGACAAAGGCCATACATTTACAAGGTCATAAACCACTTCAGTAAATGTACATGTAATAGATGGTGGAATGACATTATAGGCCCTACATATACAATGTGATAGCTGTATAGTACATGTACATGTACTAGATGGTGGGATGACATAGATGTGATACCACTATAGTACATGTACATGTTATAGATAGGCCATACATTAAAATGTGATACCTGTATAGTACATGTACATGTAATAGATGGTGGGATGACATAGGCCATACATATACAAGGTGATAGAATGAATATTATCACTTACAAGAAATCTCTTCATATCAGATCTCCAAAAGAATAACAATTTTATTAAAAGCAACAGTTAAAAATGTGGAGACTATAACTTGGCCCTGGACTAAGGGACACATTACTAATATGTTTCTGATAGATACCAAGTTTTGTATCCTTGTCTAAAGAATGCATAATCAGATCGAAAATATTTTACAGCTATTCTGTCATTGAATGCAAAAAAAAAATTGAAATGTATAGTGTATTAAATGTTATATTTGTACTGAATAATTGCAAATTTGTACTGAATAATTGCAATTAAGATTCAAAGCACCAAATAAAGAGAACTAAATTTTGCTAGATAACTCTGCAAGTGCATTCTGCAATGGTACTGATACTTAAACATTAGACTAAATTTAGGTAATAAAAATTTATAAAAACCTCATTATCTCCTGTCTTAATTTCATTTTAAAACATAATAAGTGTCCTACCTGTAATTTCTAGGCAGAGACAGCGTGTGCATATTTCTCTGAGACATAACTGATAAATAAATGTCTATTCACTCTCACTGCCTTCCCGAGAGTATATCAGAACATTATGGCACTCTAATATACAGCACAGTAGGCTAATTTCAAACTTCTGGCCATTTTTATAGATTTTCTTTCTCTTCCTTGAAAATCTATCACCATTCTATTTGTATAATGTAAACAGTAGAATAGCTTAGTTAAAAGACATTTGCTTTAATCTGCAATAAATCTTTTAAGACCTAATTGTCCTACAGTCTCATTTTCCTGAGTCTTTGAATTGCAATTAGTCAACAGGTGTTTTGGCCATTTATTTTCTCACTCTTAGGAGAGGATTTGTTTTATGATGTTTCACAATTTTTTGAAAAGTTATTTTTGTAATCAGGAATGAGCTTTCAAAATAAAATAAATTGTAAAACATGACAAACTCAAAATTAACTTTAATTGATTGTATAAAGAAAACATTAATTGGGATTTGAAGACTTTTATTTTTAATTGGAGAATTTTGGGCATGTATGCAAGTCATGCAGATACCACTGCCTGGGAGCCCATTTCAAGTCTGACAGGTCCAAAAATGTCATTATAATCTTCAACTTGTCCTCACAACACACCCTATCAAATTCAAAATCATCCCAAAAGCGTGAAAATTTTTTCACATTGGTTAAATAGTCCTCCACCAATAAATTTAATCCATTGCAGGGGACATGGCATTTGATGCATCCCTGGAAACTTAACTTTTGCTGAGGTTCTTAGGAATGAATTGGATATCTAAAATGTTGAAAATACAAATAGAAAAAGATGTGAAACTTCTAGAATAAATAAGGAGAAGATTGTTTCTAATTTTGAAATGCATTTGGAACATTACTGCAGAGACATATTCATCAAGTTAATCTATTTTAGAAGGAAAAGCATTACAAGTTGCATTTCAGCATCAAATATAGGTACCATTAATTCTTGAACAATGCTTATTTTTAGTTTATAAAACAATATATAGACATTTATACAAAATCTACAACTAGTAATGTGGAAATATGCAATTCTTAAAGCTTGAGCCTTCTATTTTATGCATTTATTCACATAAACTTTTTATTATAAAATGTTTTTATGCAAATGCTAACGGTTCCGAAGTCTAGACTCTTCCACTCTTGAGGGTGTAAAATATCAGGCTTAATTTTATAGCTTTACAATTCCATTAGGGCAATACTATAGAGGAGCCTTAGCTTTTATGTCTACAATTAAATATTAATGTATAGCAACATCTGCACTTGTAGAAACTTTCGATAGAATAAAAACTACAGTTTCATACTCATTTGTAGCAGAAAGTTGAGAGGTTATCCGAAGAAAGTCTTGCCAAAGACAGAGCATAGACTCACTCTAATTAAAAAGAAAGAGAAATATTAAGTAGAATCAGATCCTCAGCATCAAAAACATTTGTTTCATATGAAAATGCAGCAAATTAATATAGTTAGGTATATATTAATATAAAATGGATTAGATGTGGCGTTTCCTAGTGAGATCTGGATTCTTTGTGCTTGAATCACATGTGACAACTTAGTGAAAATTTAATACTAATGTGTATCATACTGTGGACTTGAAAATGAAGTAATTTTTGTGGTTTTGTCTCCCCCTTTTTTAATTGTTAATTGTTCCAAATAAAGCACTGCTCTTTCTTAACTTAGTATATAAACAGGTGTATATCTAGAGCAGGGGTCCAGCAAGTCCACTGAGAACAGGGGAGGGGGGCAAATTTTGCTGACATCTGTGAAGGATAGGGGAGAGGCAACTAGAACAACTCTGAAGGATATGGGAGACGCAACTAAAACATCTCTGAAGGATAGGGGACAGGCAACTAGAATACACTCTGAATCTGTTTATGTTCCACAAAACATTATTTGACTTAAGGGTAGCAAAAGAGAATAAACATTGTAATATATAATTGCTTGCTTGTTGGTTGTTTTGTAGCATTATTATGTTTATTTAAGCATATTTAGCTGCTAACCTCAAAAACTGTTGATACACCTGGCTTTAATGCAAAAATAGAACTGATTGCACCTAATGCTTTTACATGTAATATGATTTTCATTTTTTATAATAGTTACAGTTATTGGAATATATTACTTAAAAATGGTATTTGCTCTAAATCAAGAAGTTTTTAATTGAACTGCTCTTAAATACTTCATTGGAAGTAAACGATATAAACTTTTTACTATATATTTTTGATTTGACATTTTAATCCAATTACCTAGAAATTTAAAACTTGACAAAATTTAGTGCAGATCTGCAGGATACGGATTAACATTAAGTTGGTAAACATTTAGCGGTAATGTAAAACCTAATCTAATTTTCTTCAAAATCTGAAGCTAGAAAATTAAATCAGGAAATGCACATCTCTTGCAACAAGGAAAACCATAACTTTATCAAAATTGTAAAATTCCAGTGCTGAATCTTAAGCAGACAGCTAGTTGTCAGATTCATTTGCATAAATGTGATGCTTACAATACATCTGATAACCATCATGACAGTTCTAAACAACAGTGATCCATAACTCACTTCTATTATATTAGATTCACTGCTTTATAATCAAATTCTGTAGCAGTCAGTTGAGTTCAATGCATGTTGCATACATATTTTGGTACCATTTTCCAACCGATAAAATGAAAATGAAGGATAAATTGTCAGGTCTGGAGAATGTCATATTGAAGCTGACCATCTTAGAAAAAGGCAAGAAAAGTTCAACAAGTCAACAAATAACACCAACTGCTTTTAACATACCTTGATGCCATGGTTCAAACCAGTCTATTCAACTCCATGCATAAAGTTTATATCCAGGGCTAATATAGCAGATACATGTAGCTCTGACCATGATACATCTAATTCTATGTTTACATTATATTAGTTAGTAACATGTGTTGAAGGTTACAAGCACTACTTGATAAAAATGTCACATGCTGAGACCCTAGGGGCTGTATTAACATTGCATGCTGGGATTCTCTGTATTTATGATTTGATGATTTGTAAAGATCCATCTCTTGCTTTATTCAAAGGACTCAGAACAAAATAGCACACAATGGCATCCTACCAGTGGTCAATATTTAGATATAAGTAATGGTAAAAAATTCATTTTGTCCTCAGCGCTCCACTTATCCCCTAATCCAAAATTTCAAATCTATATATGATAGTTCAGTGCAAATCTGATAATATTGTTTTCCATTCACCAGAAATGCTGTCAAATAGAAAAAGATTCAAACATCTGACAGTATAAAACATTAGTGTGGTCTCTAAAAGCACATAAAAAATAAACCAGTGAGGTTTATGATTTATGACATTTTTATTTGTTTAACATAAATATTAGGGCCTCTAAAAACAACATATCAAAACAACAAAAAATTAAATGTCTGTCACAACTATTTAGCCCCACACTGTAAAGATACAAAACATTCAGAACATCTAGATGGATGCAAAGTGTCAAAGATCAACTGAATTAACAAAATTTGGCACTTATACAGGGCCAGAATATCTTTCTATTATCTGGTAGTATTTTTAAAATGAAGATGCACAGGGAATCTCAGCAGAGCCGTCAGTTAAATGGGAAAGTCAACCAAAACCATATGTAACATAGGGCTATCTCCTGTTGTTTACAAATGCATCATTATGAACAAGATTAATAGGCAGGGAACCTCTTAGAGAGAAGTGTAATGTTTGCAGCAACAATTGAGCAATGAAAAATGAGGTGCAAATATGTGACATGTAATGGCAATGTAAGTTTAACAATGCGACACCATGAGCTTGTTAATGTGAGTGGTGCAATTTGCTGACTTTTAGAACTATATGGGTTCTGGCAATGGGATTATCAGCATGCAATAAATACATTATGGAAATAGTTCTAAATAATAGGATTTGAAATATATTTTCTTAATTTATGGGCTAATTGGTGAACTTTTAACAACACTGCAGATTTAGATACTTGTTCCCACACTCAATTCACAATTTTTTAAGCAATCAAAGGACTTCCAATATAATCTACAAGCATTAACACCTTATCCAGATCCTCTGACTGTTTTGTTTTAAATAACTTTGGATTGTTCAGTCTGCTTTTAGTGATAATTTTCTAGTTTTCTTTAGACACTTGCCTAAAAACATTACGATATAGCAATGACTAAAAACATATATTGATGTGACACTGGGGTGAGAAATTATCAAAATCATCTTCAAAAGCTCCAGATAAAAATTTTATAAAAAAGCTATAACCCTTTTCCACTATATCTGAGAAAACCTCAAACACTAAGACCAAATGTATCACCACATTGAAGAGTTCCACTAGAATAATGGCGCCATATCAAAACCCAATCCATTGCTTTGTTCTTCAAGATTGTTTAACAATTAATTAAGTTGTCAAAATTACCATTTTCCTTTTAACTTTATTGGCAAAAACAACAAAAATCAATTAAAACAGTAGAAATCAGATCTTTTGCTCCGGAAAGGGAAATGTATCTGTCACTGGAGCCGAGACTGACCAATTCATTCCTATACTCTAGTAGGAATCTTAGAACCAGTTGCTTTCACATGTTGAATTGGTTTTGTCTTATTCTGGGGTAATGAAATCAATTTAAGCTATTAGCCCAGTCTCATCAGTAAAGAATAACAGCTTTCTGTAAGATAAACGATGGCCTAATGATACTCAGAGAGATTTCTTTTTTCTTCCAATGATGGTGCAAATTACTAGACATCTTTTGGGAAATCCCTACTAGTATGTAAATTCTGAGATACAGAAATGCAGAAAAAATCAACAGGTTGCTCAAATTATTTTGACAATTAGTGCAAAAAAGTTTGAAGAAGATGATTCTAAAAAAATAAAAATCTTGAAAAGGGAAATGTCACGGACGGAACCCTATCGTAAGAAATACCAAAAACTTATAGAGGCTATGATTAGCATATCAGTTCTAAAAATATCTTCTCAGAAGGAAATACAAAGAAAAAGCTAAGGTTTAAAGATTGGTCGGACCCTAGCATTATTGTAATATTGATGATCGCTTTATCTTTATAGTTTGTAGTACTATGAAATCCCTTAAATGGCTCATTGATTTTTATATGCCTTCATATTTAATAAACAGCTGGGTTTGATGTGCTATATTCCCAAATTGACATCTTACAATATTAAACTGTTTCTTCATGCATAAAAAAATTGTACTTCATATTAACTGTAATGGTCTTCAAATAATTTATTATCCAATTAAAAGCTTTTCAATAAAGTCAACTTTCTGGGTACCCAAATCACATAACTAAATAGCTTAAATAATTGATGTTTGTTTTGTGAAATGATTTGAATTAGTCTTTTTTTTTACTCTGCATTTTAGTGCCAATAAATTATTCATATGAAATCAATATATGATTAGCAGTAGAAGGGGGATAACTCTAATTAATTACTTTAAAAACTCTTTGCAGCATTTCTGGGTATAGATGACTTTCTTTGACAAATGTTTGACTTTATAAAAGTTATGAAGACAATTTCAAAGACATTGCAATCGTCAACATTCGGCAGAAACATTTCAACGTCTATTTGTCAATCCCGGATGTTGGGGAAGCTGGAAAGAGGAGGTGCTGAATCCCACTTGATTGACCCTGAATTCCATACGACTTACATAAGTTGACTTTTTAGTTTACAATTCAAGTCACACCTTTATTTTATATCTTCCATTAATTGCATACAACAGCATGACAAGTAAGAATTCAAAGACAAAAATTAATTACATCTAGCAATGTAAATTTAAAAGAACTTTCAAATCAAATTAATTCTTTTGATAAAGGAAATAAATTTGTCATAAAATATGACAAGTAATTATTACTAGCTGTATATCTTGTAAAGTCCAAAAGCAACATCTGTTTTGTGTGAAATGGCTGTGAATTAATCATTAAATTGTAAAGGAACAGTTGTCAGTAGATTCTTCAGTAATCAGTCATACAATCTGTGATGCATTATTCATCAAAACTGGTGACAATTTCAATCAGATTTGCAATCTCAATACTTTTTTTGTAAAAAGATTGGATTTTATCAAATCTTAGCCAATTTGTGATGACATTTTCAATATATATATTTTTTATTGACATGTAACCTTTCTGGCTTAAAAGCTAGCAATACTGATTTCCTATTCCATGATATAAAATGGTGAATGTCAAGCAGGCGGATGGGCAAGAAATTTTCATAACAGTTTCCTCACCAACTACTGATCACAGTCACTTGATATTTGGTATACAGCATCAGGGTGGGGTCCTATAACGTTGGATTTAATTTCATGTCTGATGCTCACCTACTTCCTGTTTAATGAAATCCAACCATTTTTTACTTTGACAGATTATTTTTAGAAGACAAATAGAAGAACAATAGGTAGAACTAAGTAACAAAAAAGATGCCAAATTCTTAGACCAACCTATGCTTACACAGATTTAGATCGTCATATATTTTTTACAATATAGAAATTTCAATTGCAAATGTTTGGTCAGTACCAAAGTGAAAATTAAATAGGCGGAAATGAATGAATCCCAATGAGGTTTAAAAGTATATGAACAACAATTAAAATATGACGTATCAAAACAACGAAGTAAGACTTGCTTCTTTAAATATATGGACAAATGGCTATTAATTTCAAAAATATAGATTTTCTGTCTAGTTCCATTGTCCGTTTCATACAAGAATTATAAAAAATGTTCTGATGTACCATAACAAAAACACATTCTTATTGAGAAACAATAAATCTTGTTTGTGTAATGTACAATATCTTTTAAAGTGGATTAAAAATTAACAGGTAGTGTCACAAAAAATGAAAATTTATGACCCTGCATAATGGGTCTTCATTATAAAACAGATGATAATTATAGGAAATTAGTCTGAGATGATGGACATATTTTTGCCTGAGGCCAAAAACAGTTCATTTATCAATTATGGAACAATATCTTATTTAAAAAAAAAAATATTGATAATTTTAATCTGTGAGTCACACGACTTTTCCCCCAGGGTTGAAAGATCAACAGGTTAATTTGCCACAACTATCCTCCATGTCGTCAAATCCGTGGATGTGAATTTGTTTGGAAAAATTCAATTTGAGGGTTACAACATCTCTGATTATGATCAACAAAGAAAATAATTAAATAAATTGAATGTGAACAAAGGAGAAACATGTTCCACGTCACAGGCTGAAAGATGAAGCGAGGCATCAGATCTGAGGCTTCCAACTTTCTGATGTCCACAAACATGGAATCAATCGCTTATTTGATAAAAAATAAAACAAAAGACGATAGTTTTTCCATATTTGGAAATTATTGCTTCAGTATTCATGCAATCAAAACATTTTGCTTTCAAGCATAGCATCAATGAGATGGGACATAAATGTTCATGACACACCATCTCAGAAAAGGCTTTTGAAAAATATATAAAGATTTGAAATAATCACAGAACAAGTGATTCAAAACCAGATATTCAAGTTAACAATAGAAATGTCTTTCTTTCAGACACAAATCTTAATAAAAAATTCTTGTCTGTATATTAGACAGGTCTTTGCCTCAATGTAATCAATTTACATGTATATCAAGTGATAATCCTGAAATACTATAAATTCTTAGTTGTATTGTCCATCTCCTATATCATGTATATCAAGCCATTAAATTCCTTTTCTTAAAAGCGATATGTCATTCCAAGGTAAATATTACCTAGAACTTATCTCCTACAAATACCTCTAATAAAATGAATGAAACCCTTAGTACCCTGTACATGTATAGTACTGGTGGATGGTCATGACTTTTAAAATTGAAAGTCAGTACGATATCTGAATGATAAATCTCTTTTCTTAATATATACCCCAGCAATTAAGCTGGGTTAAATGGTACAAGTTTTCATAAACAATTGTGACACAACGATTCAGGAAACTAGAGAAAGCACAAAACTGTCTCTGAAGGACACTGGAATAACAAACTGCCCCCTAAAAAAATGAACAGTAAAGATGGCAAGAAAGCTGCAAAAGCTGTAAAACATTCTAAAATTACCTGGCAAAAAATGATGCTGCAGCTGATGGAGGGGGTGATGACATTCTGGACGATAAACTTGGCGGTGGTGACATCATCCTTGAATATGATCCTGATGGTGGTGGCGAATTTATCCGCTGAGGTGAACCCATCTGATGACCCATCATGACAGGCTGGCTATACACACCCTGGTTGTAAGACTGGGGCTGTTGGTACATAACCTGATTGAAGTATTGAGATGGCCCTTGATTGTAGTTTTGAGACGGCCCCTGATTATAGTTTGGGGACTGTCCCATTTGTTGATGATACACAATCTGGTTATAGTTTTGAGATGTTCCCATGACTTGGTTGTATTGAGGAATATTTGTTCCATTTGGTTGGTTCCGCTGTGGTAAAGTTGGTGGTTGTGCGTAATATTGATTCCTCATATTTGGTGGTATTCCTTGCACAGAATAATTATTTAACATATCCATTTGAGCATAATTTCCTGCACTATATTGTGGATCCATATTTACATTTGGTTCCTCATAAATATGGTTGTTGTTCTGAAAATGGAAAAAAAAGTAGTGAATAACATATTGATAATTTGATAAATAATAATATTGTTCATTAGAAAAAAATTAGTTTTTCCCTATAAATAGAGCTGACCTAACACATGTAACATATTGAAAGTCTTCATCACCTTTTTTTTTAGTCTGAAAAAAATATATGCTGTAACCTTCTATTTTCAATCTGCCCTTAGAGATCCAGTGCAGGATTTTTGTTTTATACCACCAACCCAGACTGTGGAGGCTTCTCTAATGACATACTATACATATTGCATGATCTATTAATTGTGGTAATGATCCACAGTTTGTTTTGATCACATTTACAGTTGACAGTCCCCTAAATAGATGGGAAAGAAC
The DNA here is from genome assembly GCA_963971305.1 of Arcuatula senhousia. Lineage (NCBI taxonomy): Eukaryota > Metazoa > Mollusca > Bivalvia > Mytilida > Mytilidae > Arcuatula > Arcuatula senhousia. Next base: position 58,839,654 of record OZ020304.1, read on the forward strand.
AAAAATAATCCACTAATATCAACAATTTAGACAAAATATGTTTTGCCTTTCAAGTTGACTTTGAAAAGATTTTTCATATGAAGCAGGCCAACTTTTTTTCATAAACCACCATTTGTGTCACAACATTACTTTAATGTTCTTGAGACAAAGTTAAAGTAGTTTTGAATCCTGAACTGAAAAGTCCAATACCAGAAGATTAACAATAAACAAAACAGAATATACCCATTATATAGAACATAAATCTATCATAACTCCACTACAACCCTTCAGAATTACTACTTAATAGTCGTTATGTAACCTGTAATTCTTTGATCTATTGTGACATTATCAACTTTCAGTTTTACCAAGAACACCATTAATACATCCATATAAAACTTCATTAGGTACACTCACGATAAGTCAATATTCCGAGAAATTATACTCCAACATAGAACGCTATTCCTTAAAAATTCAATCTTTCCACAGTAATAAAAGATTACCAATCCGTAAAAATTTGAATTTTAGATTCGAGTAAATGCATGATGAAAGTTACTCCTGGTCTACATCACTGAGCAATATTGACAATTATCTATTCCCTAGACTTTTACCAATATGAGTTTGACCTTATAGGGAAGATCTATCGCATTGGGTAACTCGGTCCACGATAAATCATGAAGATACAACAATATTAGTGGTGAATGTCACTATATACCATAATCCTATGTTTTAGTTTAATTTACTGATTAGTTTGAGTGTCAGAGATCAGTTATCCCTCCCTGGAAAATTCTTCATTAGTATCCACGGTTGGTTCCACACTATAAACCTCCCATAAAACATCTGCCCAGACAATAGTTTCGTGTTATTGCACTTTAGTTTTATGTTGACCACCATATGGGGTAGTTTATCATTATATTCCACTTGTCTTGTTAGGTATATTAAACAAATATAAACATATGTCCATCTTTGATCTTATTTCACTTTTATAACACTTTAAAAGTCACAACTTGAAAAATCACAGAAAAGTGACAAAAATTGTAAAATTCTAAGTTCTATCATTTCTACTCAAACTCCAATGATAAACTCAAAGATAATTCTCCATCATTTAAAAACAGGCTTAAAAGCAAAAAAAATGATCAAAATGGTAAATAACAATATAAGCAATATAGCAAGCCACATCTTCCCAGTCTTCTTCAAGGAAATAAGTCCCCAAAAAAATCAAAATATCTCAATGATTATTGGCGCGAGAAATATTTTCCTCTAAAGTTGCTCAGTCCTCCTCTTCTAAATTTTCTCAGTATTCTTACACCGTTGAAAGTATCCCAAATGCTAAAATATCAGTTTTGCAACAGTATCCCACACCATTACACTGACCCTAATAACACCAGTAAGGTTGACCACCTGTGTAAGACACAGTTATTACCTAACCTTCCATAATCAATGTGTAATATGTACATAATTATCTTGTACCTCCTAATCAGATTAGATCACCCATATCACTCACATGAAAGCAATCCACAACTGATAATTAAACTTTCAAAGGAAAATTTTATGACCAAAAACAAAATTTTATGAACATGGTCAATCAGACAGTTAGCCCTAGATATGAAAGTCTGAAATTTATTACCCCGGTTACAACATGAAATTTTAGACAAAATTTTGGTATTTTATCAGTTTACTAATCTCCCTCTCAAAGTTTGAAGCTTTTGCCAATATAGTGATCAGAAATAATTCTTATAGTAACATTGTATAGGACTAATTATAGGTTCCCAGAGTGGAATTTTATCCCACCCCATCATATAATTACATATCATTTCTCTCAAGAGAAAACCACAAGTATTAATTATCTTAACTAATCATTGAAGGATTACAACTTGTGAGGTCAAACAAAATAAACAAACTCTATGTCAGAATAAGACATGTATTATAAGCGCCAGTACCCACAGAGATCAGCCTTTCTGGTGCAAGTAATTGTTCAATATATTAGTACTAAAACTGATCAAAGCCTTTAAAATTTACAAATTTATTCTTTATATCAATACTGGCATATGAAATGTTTGAATGTTGATTTAAGCCAATAGGATAAAAATTGTAAGATTGCTAAATAATCACTATTGTGCATCAATCACGATCATTTTTATAATTACTGCCGAGATTTTTTTTTAATGCAATTTACCAAATGCAACAATTCAAAAAAGCCTGGGAAAAAATAAATAAACCTTTCCTGGGTAAGGTTAATTGAAAATAAATATGAACATTGCAAGCTTCCTACCTGAATTATCTGTGTAAGCTTATTATAATATCCTCGAAAAACACTTCGAAAGCCTTGAGCGGAGATTAGAAAAAGCCACTTCACTCAATGATTAGATTGCACTTTGATAGAAATACTGATCGTCATATTCAAATATGCTTAAATAAATTGTCAATTAAATTTCGGTGGTAATCAACTAAAAGAATTTCACCCAATAAAACCCAACACATGCATTTATATATCCGAGAAAAAATGTTCCAATATTTCTTTTACGACTTCCTATGAATGCTGACAAGGATAGTCTCCAAACTATGTCCCATAAAAAATTTTATCAATGAAAATTTTTCTTACCCATGAATCAGTAAGTGAACAAATATAATTGTACGAATGCCATAAAATTTCACTAACGATCAGTGCAGCCTAATACAAAGTGTTGCCTTTAACTTGTGGTACATTCCTTATATGTTTATGTTTAAATAATATTATGATTCAGATCCCTACGTTCAATTAATTGACAATAAAAGTTTTTCTAATGTCCTCGTAACACATGTGGTCTAATCCCAAACAGTGAGTTTGACTGTATTGGATCACATTGTATAATGATCAATTAAGACATTAATTTTTCATGGTAAATTAAGCTTAGCCCTTCAGATAATTAGTTTGCTGTCCAAGCACATGCTCTGAGAAGATCATCCATCACGTCTGAGCACCTGGTAATGTGTCCCCTTTATTTGACATTTACTGTCCCCGGGCTTAAGCTAATTTATCAAGACTGTATTTACTTCTCTCGTTTGTCCAAACAAGTCTAGGAATTCTACCTGTTAGAGAAGATTAATCTCAGCTAAGCTTCAGACTCATCACACGGCTTATCCTGAGGTATCCACTTTATTTAACGGATAAAATTAATCTGAATGCCGCAGAAATAAACGGACTAGCTTTTGATCTTATTTTTTTATCCGTTTATAGTCAGTCGATGCTCATTTAGAATTATACTATTTGAGTGGAAAGAAAATATGTTTGTTCATGCAGATCATCATTTTCTTAATAGATACTTTTCAAAGCGGAAAATTGATTTCCACAAATCTATCATAAAATTCCTGACTGAAATAAAAGAATAGGAAAGAATAACTCTAAATCGATGCTATAACTTCGGAACAGCCTTCTAAAACACACTGTTTAATTTTAATGATTTTTAATTCAACCTGAAATAATCTAATTTTCGAACAACCGAATTATCAAAAATACATGAATTCCCTCAGATAACTATATTATGCATTGCGAAATTCAATTACATTGTTTGCAGAATGTGGACTTTAAGTCGATGAACGAATCTAAATGAAAATGTTTTCACATTACAAGACCACTTGTAAGGTACAAATGTTTATATTTAATTTCAGAGTTTAGAACTAACTTTAAGTTTCAAGTTTCTATTAAAAAGGAGTAATATTGTAGGTGTATTTGAATTATTAATGAGACAATGTCCCAATTGATGCACAATGGAAAATTCTATTATTGCTGTTCTCCACCCTAGAGTCAATGGCATATTTGATTATATAGATTAAAAACAAGTTTTTCTGTTTTTCTCCTTCAAAACTTTAATTAACCTTTATAATTATTTAATTTCCTTTGTATATGTATATTATAGTTAAATACATGAATACAAATGAACAAAACAAAGAAATGACAGGCAGAAAAAATGGCTAATTACTAAATAGATTACAATCCCCTTACAAGACACATAGTTTAGCCAGTGTCCAGTTGTCGAGAGCTCTTGATAATGACATTCGGCCAAAGTGAGGGTGACATTGCTTTGTTGTGGGCAGTGGTTGCATGGGTTGACATCTAGTTCAAGTGCACTCCACACAGATTATAAATACTGATTAGCACTGACAATTTCCGTCTCAAAAACACCAATTATGGCTGAATGTGCAACAGCCCTGCACAATGTTGATAGACTAATGAAAGGGGGGTTTTGACAAGAAAGGAAATATGCAAGTGACATTATTGATGAACAATTACAGGTTTATCAGGTTTTCTATGGGATAGTAAAAAGAAATTGTTACTTGCATATATAACACTTTGCATAAGTCAAGAGCGTAAAAGTTGGAGGTGTATTTTTAAATGCTTATGGTGAACATTTTTATAGACATGTTACAAAAGAAGGATTGTGGTGTTATTCATTTTTCCTTTCATTTTAGAATTCATTTCTTTTACTGTTTTATGAATAACACAGAAAACAATGATGCAGTTGTCTTTTGTACAACAGAAGGTAATAAATTTCTCATTCAAATGGTATATACAATTTCAGGTTCAATTATTTAATAATTTATAGAATATTTTTTGGTGATAATGGTCCTTAAATCCTCTGTGGTGTTTATATATACTTCCTGTGTGTTTCAAGTTATCTGTTTGAAGTTGATAATGTAGGAGGCAGCGTGACTTTAATCATTCTCATTGTTAAAATTTTAACCAGGATTTTTTGCTTAATATTGACATTAAATCAAAAAGGCGATATGTGATTTTGCAAGCAAAACATAATGGAAATGAAATTTTCCCCCATCTAAATCTTAATCTTCATACATCGACCGAAATTCCTTAAAAATAGATCCATGAAAGTAACAGAAGATATATGTTTTTCTCTCCTTCAGGTTTTGGAGCTAATTTACTTTATAGACTGAATTTCTCTTAATGGCTTTCCGAACTTTCGTAATTTACATCAATCAAGTAAAAAACTGCTTAACTTTGAGTCTGTCTGAAGAAAGCGCTTAACGGAACAAATTCAATAAGAGCAGTATACATTTGCTGTAAATTGTATGTATATGAAGTCGTTCCAGACATTTTCTATCCTGGAGGTAATTTGATCAACTCTGTACAGCATGAATAAATCTAAATTTTCTGCAAATTCGGTGTGTACTTTACATCTTTCTTGTATTGACTTTACAAGAATTCATTAATCAACTTTAAAACCTCAAATACCATAGCACTTGAAACCAAATAAAGTCAGAAAATATGGAAAAGGATTAAAAAAAGATTCTGCTTTTATTTTATATGTTCAAGAACATTGGAATTCACAATAGAATGTCACATTTTTGTAGTGTTCATGTTGCTACATATCTAACCAGGCAATAACAGGGGTCAATGCTTAAAATGCTGCCAATGAAAACAATTATAACAATCAAATGTTTTTGTTCTACTTTTGCTACAAACTTCCCTACAAAATTTGATTGAAGTCTGTAAGACAAGACTCAATTAGAAAGTGTGGAAGACTAAAAGACACAAATAATATCTTGAAAGACTTATCTTTAAGCAGAAAACAATGAGCAATATAATGGTGATTTTTAGAAATTGGTACTCAGAATAAGAAAACAGTTGTTAATGTACCTCCTCTTGCATGTTTCATTGAGTAACTTTTGTGCTAGTATGAATACCTTATTGTTCAATTTTTTTGTTTTTCTCAAACCCTGTTTTTTTTTAATTATTCTTTCACTTTGCATCTTAAGTTTCATCCAATGTGCATCTCAATAATAAGTTATAATAGTATTCATAAGACCAATTTTTCTTGAGAATTATATATACAAACCTGTATAGACGATTTCCATGCAGAATTCTGTGACTGGTTCCCAGAGCCAGGTAAAGGTGAACTTCTACTTCTCGTGTACCTGCTCAATAAAAAAAAAACATTAACAAATAAATTCAGTTTAACAAATGTAAAAATACAGAATAGTACTTAACGATAATTTTTTTCCAATAAAAATTCAATTACCGATAAAAATCATAAAGAGTTCTTAATGATATATTTATATCTTTTAATATAAATTTTCCTTTTGAACAATGGTATGAAAAAAATAGTTGTCAATAAAATTAGAATTTAAATTTGTTATATAATGTTCCGTTAAGGTAAATAACAGATGCAATCGTGGAAATAAAAGCACTTCAAACACCTTAATTGTCTTCTAATAGGATGAACAATGAACTAAAGGCTATTGAAAATATTACATTTATCAATTTTTCTCCATAATAATACAAGCAAGAAAGATCTTGAGGCAAGGTTTAACAGTTTGCTGGTTATCAATTGCTTTCCATTCGACAGTTATTATCTAGATAAAATAGTTTAATCTATTAATTTGTGAAAATTTACAGCTGTCTTTGTGAGTGACTAATTAATTAAATAATGACATTTTTTTTCCTTTTGATAATCACATTTCTCATGCCAAGGTAGACTTAACTAAAGTGATAATTACACCTGTATTCTTATCAAGACGTAAATGTAAATACTCCATTAAAATCATTTTAATTTCATGTTTATAACAGTTGCATTTAATACTTTTGTTGAGAAATTTGAAGACAGTACAAATTAAAAAGAGATCAAAGGCGTATTTCAAGGTTTAACGTACCATATAAAAACTATTTCTGCATTGATAGAAAAATCACACCTGGATGAAAAGGGACTATTTAAACACCAATTTTAAAATGTTGATCTAGGGAAATTTCAAATGCATTTAAAATATGTAAAGAGTTGTAAATGGATTCCCTTCTTCCAATTCAAACAGAATTACTAAAATATCACCCCATAAAGTTGCAATAATGACCGAAAAGGTATAAATCAATGTTTATTATACATGTTAGTGACACCTTGAATAATGGAAGATTTCTTATTTCTTTGCTGAACACCTGGAAAACACTACATGTAAATGCACCTTTCCATGTCAATTCAAGTTACACTGAAGTGCTTAAAACAAATTAGAGTTATCCCCCTTTGAATGCAAATTTGCACTTCTTCAAGACAATAATGTATTCTTCATGCAATTTTAATTAAAAAACTAATTTCATGACACAGTTTGGACAAAATTATAATATGTTTGCCAATTTTAAATTCCATTTTTGAAATTTTGGAATACTTAAACGGAAAAGGTTGGGTAACACCAATGTGTGACATTATTCTGGTAAATGTCAAGTGTTTCTTTAGAAAGAACTTTATGCGATTTTATTCATTTAATGTCTCAGAAGGAAACAATAAAATTTCATGAAAAACAGTTATGACTTAAAGGCATTTAATTAAAACAAATATTTGCATTTTAAATTTTAATAGATTATGGAAATAGGCTGAACCATCATTGAAATGAAAAATCATGACTAACAATATCCATAAAGCAATATAAATGTAAAAATTTAATTAATCATACATCTATCTTGTATATATCTTTTTTAAATTATTTTTCCATTATTGAAATAAAACTGTTTAATTTATATACATAGATAGGTCTTTGTCAAAGGAAAATGTTAGCTAAATTCAAAAGATCAAAACAAAAAAATACCTTTTTTGCTTGAATGAAAACTATTAAATTTTCAAATTCAAAATGAAAATTCCAAAATGAATAACTTATCAAAGCACATATTTGATAGAAAAAAAGATGAGAATATTTTATACCGAATTTGTGAATTCTTCACACAGAAATCAAATTTCCTGTCGAGAAAGTTATAAATCTAACTATTGCAAAACTCATTGTAAAGCATTATCTTAATTCATATTTTATTAAGTTTACATTCTTTAAATTTCAACTTGCAACTGTCAGCAATAAATAAATCTTGTAGCTTTAAACAGAACCTATTTTAATTAGATTCTCTGCATCGAACAAATACCTTGAAAATATTTTATGAAAATTTGGTTCAATGAAAAGCAAACTGCAAGGACAAGAAGAGATAATTAACTGTACCTGTACTTGGCTGGGTTTCCTCAGAAATAACGGAGGTCACACTGTACAAGTCCATAACATTAACATACAATTAATTTATATTTGCCTTAAAGAATGTCAGAGTTAGGACGTTTCAATTAAATTTTACACTTACCTGTAAAATTTGATTATTAAAATCCCTAAAGGACAAGTATTTCAGCGCCAAAAAGGTCCTTCGATAAACGATCTTAACAGATCTATTCTCAAGTCAAAAACATAAATAAAGATGTTTCGTCAACCTTATGAAAAAACAGTGACAAGATAGAGATCATTCATTGTCAACAGTTTCATTCACGAGAACGTCACACACAAAAAACGCAACAGTTTCTACAAAATTGTTCAAAGTCCCGTTTTCAACTTTCATTGTCATAATTTCGTTTGATGTCTGTCTTATATTTCATAAGGAAATGAACACCCTGTGAGTAGCATGTTGGGTATTATACAATTTGGCACCCTAACCAAAAGGATAATTGTCTGAGCTATTTAACACCATTGTTGTAAAAAGTAATTACAAAACTGTTACCTTTTAATTTTTTGTACGATAGGTATACGGAATCTACCTGGTATTAAATCAACGAAACCTATTCATATAGGTATTGAAAAATATGACTTTAAAACATTTTAATAAATAGTCTTTTGATCTTTTGGCAAAACGTAGAAATTCTAAACATAAACACATAATTAAAAGTGCTTATTTTACTAATGTTTAAAAAAAATGTTAACTAGAGATTTGAAGACATGTAACATCTGATTAAAAAAAACAAAGGTTTCCTTCTATTTGGCACATTTTACAGTTTATAAATGTTAGTTGTAGGCAAAGACTTGAAGACATAACAAAAATCAGAGTTGAAAAAGTTCAAAAAGTTACATTATAAACAAGAAACAAAATTAGCCTTAGAAGAAATGTAGCAAGAAGTCGCAATCTGCCTATCTCTAAATAAATAGAATTGCGTTTTTTAATGATGAAATCTAAACAAAGTGTATCAATATGATCACATGAGCTTTCATCTCGATCCATCCAGCACCGGTGCAGAAAACTTAAACAGCCATTATCGGTTGGTGCATCCTCAATAGAATCAGCAGTGCAGACCATAGAGATAGAAAGATAAACGTTCCAACAGCTGTGATGGAATTCACACCTGTCCACGCTGTCTTACTCATAGAACAGGTATGCTTTTGGAACCACTTCCTAAAGCGCCCCATAAAGCATCAAAGAGCTTCTCCCAAAATGGGGCTTTGTTTTATCAGTTTGATTCAGTAACATGGGAATTTTAAGTGTGAAGATTTCTACTTTTTTTTCAAACTAAGAGAAAAAAACTTGATAATAAAGGTAACTTGTACTTGATGCAGATAAAAAATAAAATTAAGTGATTCAACTTACTGTGAGGACTGACTTGCAATATCTGCATTAATAAATGGTATTTGATTTTTATTTCTTTATATAAAGCATACCTGGTATATGTATTTAGGTTTTGATTTCTGATTTTAGACTATCATTTACATGTTAAGTCTCCTAAAATAAAACCTGGCATATGTTTTTGGATATTTGGTCTCTCATTTATTCCATGACAATAACATATCTGACATTTTCATTTAGAGGTTGGATTCCTGTCTTTGGAATTTGGACCCTCATACATGCAGTCCCTGACAATGACATACTTCATGGTTTGATTCCTGATTTTAGACCCTCATTTAATTCCTGACAATAATTTACCTGACGTATGAATTTGAGGTATGATGCCTGATTTTAGAACCTCATATTATTAATCCCTGACAAAAACTTTCTTTGCATATGAATTTGAGGTCCCTGACAATCACATACCTTGCATATGTATTCGGAGGTTTGATTCCGGATTTTGGACCTTCATTCTGGGCCTGCTGTATACAATGGACCATAGCTAGGGCCTCTTGTTTGAGATGCTGTATGTTGGTGTCACAGTTAGTACAATGTCCATGGTTTAGAGATCTGTTGTCAGGTAGTTGTAACTTCTCTCCAATTCTATCCACGTCAAGGACCTGATGATAGAAAAAAAAGTCTGATATAAATTGAAATCCAATTTATAGTTTTTATAAGAACTTTGAAAGCAAATTACCGATAGATGATCCGAGAAGACCAAGAGGCACCTACTCTCTACTCCGCTGACTTAGGATTTATACAATTCCATGCTGATGCTAGTTATCAACTTCCTGAAAAGGAATATGAAGCTATCTGGACTACAAACCCCAACATTATATGATAATCTTGTTTGCCAGACAATATCAGGAACCATGGTGACAGACAGACAGACTTGGAGGGCTCCAATGTAGGTGCTACTCAGCACAGAGAAGATTAAATAAGAAAGTATATATTGTCCTTTGAACATTAATTAAACCTAAATTGGTTGACACTTTATTTTAGGGACCAAATGTGCCATGAAGTTAGTCACGTTTGCTGTACTTCTTTTAGCTTACTCATCCTGACCGGCTTTATTTATAAATGGTCAAAGAATGGAAAACCATTAGCTACCTACTTTAAACCTGTTACTAGTATTTATTTTGACATTTGTAACACTAAATTCTACATGATTATCAATAAAGAAAAATGTGCATGGGGGTTGATAATAAAACATTGAATCATTAAATGTCGCCAATATCCCAATTTTGGAAAAGAATCAAAATTTAACACATTAAGAAATGAAATGCTTAATCATCTAGAAGTAAAACTCCACCTACTGTTTATGGTGTTAATGAGCTTAAAACTGATCAAACTAACAACTAATTAACTGGAGATTAAAATCTCAAGAACTATAAATGACCCTTGGGTAGCACAATATGATCTAAGTCAAAACAATGAGTTAAGAAGGTAAAAGTAAAGTAGGTATTAGGCCTTAAAAACAGTTAGAAGTACATTCAAGGACTTGTGGTCTAATATTCATTTTTTATGAAAAGGGTTATTTCATGTGTAAGGAGGCCAAGTATAAAACATCCAGATATAAGACTGGAGTAGTCCACAAAATATTCAAAATTTTCTTGCAGGCCCATAATCTAGACATCTTCAGCATTACACATATTATCACTAGACAAGCAAATGTGTCTGCTATCTGCAGTCTTAGACCTCAGATACTGATAGCCTGTAAAGCACACAATCATATTTGTTTAAATTGTATGTTCATTCTTTTAACATTTGTATGGTTTAAAATAGCTATTCGTATGATGCTTGCTTGCTATTAGCTAATCTTCATGAGAAGCTTTCAATAGCTAACAGAAACCTATTTTCAGTTTACTTGTAACTCGGCTCACAAACCAGTAAACGTATATGGATTAAAATAAACAAGAGTTAACACTAAAGTATGTCTTGCCTGCTTGCACCATTGGAGAACCTAGATATTCGATTATTCATTCATAAATTATTGACATTTTCCTGTGGACCAACCAAAATAATTCTAGATTTCATAGTCATTTAGAATTAGACTTATCATAAATGACTGAACACAAAAAAAAACAATATCAACAGTCATTAAGTGTAGAAATGAGGTCAAGGTCAGATGACATGGTGACTGACCTAAAAACCCCAATTTAATTCATTGATATCCTTAAGTTTAGATGCCTTGCTATTATACTTTTGTAAAGAAATTCATTCTCCAAAAGTCTTATGATGGTTACAGCCTGAAAAAAAAGCTAAAGTTCTCAGAGTCACTGAAGCATGAAAATAGGGTAAGAGTCACACAGCATGGTGACAACTGAGTAGACCATAACCTGAACTGTCTGTATACCAAATATCCGATGCCTAGCATTATACTTTTCATGAAATTCATCTGAAAAAAAACAAAAAAACATATGTTCACAGAGTCACTGGAGCGTGAAAATGGGATCAGGGTCATGGCATGGTGACAGTTGTGTAGACCATAACCTGAAGTGATTTGTCTGTATACTAAATAAAAGATCATTCATTTTCCACAAAAGGCTTACAAAAAAGTTTACCATGCAGCTGCTGTTGCCGCCACCAGAAAGTAATACCTATGTCTCGCCTTCCATGACTACTCCTAGCAGGTGAGACAAAAATGAATTCAGGAAGTGTTCTAAAAATGTACCAAGGGACAGTTCCAGTAATTTAGTGCACAATATTTATATATCACATGCAATATGAAAGTTCCTGGCATAAAATAAAAGCAATCTTAGCATTAATGAAATATTTGGATGTCAAAATTTGAACTCCAAATGTTTAAAGGTCTCTATGGATAGTGGTCATGTCATTTTAATAGATCAAATCTTAATTTATTGTGTAATGTAGAATGAAATTTCACTCTTAATTTAACAATTATGTTAATTTGATCCATTGTATAAAACACATATAGCACACAATTGACACCCGTCCTTTGTATTATCCTTAAGGTTTTTAGAATGGTATGTATAATTTGGGCCACAATTCTAAACATTTGGTATCATGTCCAAGCTAGAATTCAATACTTTTTAGGTCCAATTATTGAATAAACTATGTCAAGAAGGTCAGGACAGTCTGACTCTTTTATTAACAAAGGTATATGTTTTATAAATTCAAAAGTATTAAAAATTTCAATATTTTTTTTAACATTGACCTATCAACATTGGCATATACCGGCCCCGGTCCTTAAAGTAAAGTTGCTCCTTTTTTCTTCATGCCCACTAACAGTAAGCCTCAGAAATCCATATATTCCATAGTGCATTTCATTGTTCACACGGAGCCCGGACAGGGTGTTAAGTTAAGTTATTATAATAAAAGAAAGGAAAGGAAATATGATGAATTAGTCCTATGTCCTGGATTCCTAAAAAGTACTGGGTCTTGGATTCTAAATTTGGTAAATTTCAAATTTTGATTTTATACTGCAAATCATTGGTTATCAAATCCATGGACCAGCCATGTAAACCACAAAATTTGGTGTCTAACCTACAATATACTTCCTAAATATCTTTCTTGAGAAAGGACCCTCCACAGTCGGGAACCTGAATGGCCCTTTTGTTTGTGTAAGTGTGAAATATATTACTTTTAGTCTTGTTTGTGGTAACTTTAGGCTTCACTCTCTCCCAAGGTAAACATTGCTATTATCATAACTCATTGTAACAACAAAAGGAAGGTATGGAACCTACACCTGAATGTTTTTCTTATAACAATCAATGTTTATTTTTGAAATAAGATTTTTACAGTTATTAACTACTAAGTGTGGGATCCCTTCAATTATGTCTGTTGTCGTATGTGATTAACCCCCAGTTTCAACACATTAATAAAATAATCATTTTTTTCGTAATTTTTTTCTGTAACAAAGCTCTATTGTACTATTTATAAATTGTAATATCTATCATTTACATAATGTAAGAATAACCACAGACATTAACCATGTTAACTAACAGTTCTTTTTCTTTTTTTATAAATAAAGAACTGTAATAAAATACAGATCTTTGCTCATAAAAGCAAAATTAATTTCTGAAGGTTTTTTATGCTTTTAAAAGGATTAAGTACCATAGAGGATTTCACACCTATATACAAATTAGACATTTTGTAAGGTGGGAGGGGTTTTCTATTGTATTTTATCTATTTACCACATCCTACTTCCAACTGAAATCTATAGGTACTTATCCCCCTTGAAAATGGGAAGCCTTTCATTCTGAGGAACGATTAAACAACCGGAACAAATAGCACATAGCTGGACACCAAGTTGACATGAGCAAAGACTATCATTGTCAAATTAAATACAAGAGGGAAACTGCAATATCTTAACAAAGGCAAAATCTAAGGGGTGGACAGTTAAATTCACCTAGACAGGAATCCAGCCGCGATCTATTCTTTCATAAACAAACCCAATTGTATATGACAATATGTAACCTAATGTAATACATAGGATTGTACAAGATTATATGTTTTCTTATGATTTCCCATAAAATATATATTGTATAAGTGAGTGTAGATGGTATATGGATGTACCGGTAGACTGTATTTGGATGATACTTATTCTAATCATCTGTAAAGATCTACCTATATAGTGGTCATGCAACACTTTGACAACCACCATAAAAGCTAGCAACCTTCCATAGATGGCTATCAGTTGTAAAATATATCTCTTTTTTTTTACTCTGCAGCACATGAATTTACATAACAAACTTATGATTTTTATGACTTGATATTTGACAATAGAGCCTGCAGCAACTATAGGGTTGATCTGGGTCAGATCCTTAAGGCATTATTACTTGCATAATGTTTTCCGAAATAATTCATCTGTCCAATCATCTATTGTGGCTTTTGTTCAAATCAAAGAGAAATCGAAAATTTATAGGATACAGACAAAAACTGCCAAATTGTTCCATTAACACTTTAAATTGAATTTACACATTCTAACTTTGATTTTGGGATGCTCGGCTAAGCAGGCAATCTGCCCAATCTTGCCACAAAGAGCTTTTGCCGCAGATTCCATATTAAAACACAAAGATGCCAGACAAAAAAACTAATTTCTCATTCATTAATTATATTTTTTTCGGCCCTTACAAAATTAAAACTCATGTAATGGGCTATTTTTTCTTAGTAAAAGGCGAGTAATTTGTGGACCTTAAGCTATAAACAAAATTACCAGGCCAAATAGAAAGAGTTTGCATGCCTAATACTGTCCTGCCAAGAAATTTATGGGCCAACTTAAGCCAATTATGCACCATATAAATTAGTGTATTACAGTAATATCATGGACGCATCTGTCAGATGGGGTTTAAGGGCACCATTTTTTCACTAATAATTTCTCTGATCTTATCAAAACAGTTATTGCATGACAATATCTCTATGGAAAATTACTTCATAATCTTTTTTGGTTATAAATTAATATGGGTTTTGTCAGACTGAACCTTATTTATGTAATCAGACAAAGAGAATGGAATCCAGTAAAAAAACTTGATCAAATTAGAGACTTTTTTGCAATAGGAACCCACCATCTGTCTGAGGTGACTTGGAGAGAAGACTCTAAAATCGACAAGGATTCCGAGAGATAATCTCAAACCATCAGCCTCCCAAAGGGAAAGCCATACTCATAGAATACATTTATTCAATTAGATAGGAATCTTAAAATTTGAAAATCCCTATAAAAAGCACTTGATTTCATCTTATCTGCTTTTAATCCTAAACTTGGCATTGTTCTATAGTTAACAGTGTCTGAGTTATGATTCCCAGAGCAAACACTTAAAGTAATTCATTTAGTAAAAAATATGATTAAACCATGACACATTTAGCATTAAAATGTATGAAGATGTGAACTAAAAGCACATGACCCCTAATGTTGAAAAATTACTAAGACAATAAAGAAACAGAGCAATCACACACGACACCCGTTATATTAAAATTTAAGTCAAGGTGACCTATATCTGACACAAATGTTAATTTCTATCCAAGATATACCCAGTGACCAAACATCATTCCTCTACCAAATGCAGTTGCTGAGATATGGACCTTAACCAAAACTTTAACCTGAGCCATTCATGCGGAAAATGTAGGTCAAGGTGATTTTATTTTGGTACAGATGCTTGTTACTATCCAAGATGTACCCACTGACCCTATATCATCGCGCTATCACTTGGGGTTGCTGGGATATGGACCTTAACCAAAACTTAAACCTGAGTCATTCATATGGAAAATGTACGTCAAGGTGATCTAATTTTGGTATGGATGCTGCAGTTACCCACTGATCCAATCTCATTTCTCTTTCACTTGAGGTTACTGTGATATGGACCTTAACCAAAACTTTAACCTGAGTCATTCATGTGGAAATTGTATGTCAAGGTGGCATAATTTTGGTACTGATGCTGACTACCAGAAAAATGTACCCACTGACCAAATATCATCCCTCTATAGTGTTTCGTTCCTAAGTTATTGACAAAACATAAACAATTATGTATGATAGAACAAACAAATGTACAAACGAACCAAACTCTATCCTACTCCGATGGGCTCAGGGATAATAAACAGAGAGTAGATTTGAAATAAGCACTTGTAATAAAGGACAACGTATTGAAGTCACATTTCAAAGTTGGAACAGCTGGGATAAGTAGTTTTGAAGATAATATTGTTATGAAAGCTGGCAGCTCAGTAACAAATACACTTAAACAACCCTTTTCTTTGAAACAAGGATTTGTTGTTTGAAGTCTGCAGCAGACAAAGCAAGGTTTAAATTTCCTTTTCTTAGGGCATCAAATTGCATGCATAAATGCCACCCATCCATTAAACCATGAAAATTGATACCCCACGAATATAAAGAAACCCTGTAATATATGTCATATCCTACAAATCTATATCATCCCCTCCCCCCTCCAAAAAAAAAAAGAGAGAAAAAAGCTAAAATTAAAAGCAGATCAGATTTTGAAATTATTTACCATGTATAGTTCTTCTCACTTATGCCCAATCACTGGCAGCCCTTTAATATACCTTATTCTACAAGTCTGTATCACCTCCCCTTCCCCCAACCTCTTAAAAAGGCTACAAGTAAAAGCAGAAGATTTTGAGTACTGGTTCCGATTTTTAAATTCAAAATTGTTTAAAACACCAGGTTTCTTTCCTTGTAAAGCACATGGTCGATATCCTCGGTGCTGGATTTGGCTTCCTTGTTCGAACGTTTTGGTTTTGAGTACTTTTCGTTTTCAAAAGTTTTGGTTTATGACCTTCCAATGTTTTGATTCAAATGCTACTGATGAGAGGTTACTCCTTGAAATATCGATATATAGCATATCCAAATTAACCGTTTATACCCGCGTTTTGGTATTTGTAACCATATAATATCTTTACACTTAGACACCAGTAGCCCTCTAATATCATATCCTGTAAGTCAATATTTACTTGTTAAACAACTTGAATGGAACAATCTGTCAATATTTACAGGACTGCTTTGGAATATTTTAATAAATTAGATATTACAACTATATGAAAACATAGGCTGATCAATGACTATATGGGAAAAGTATACACCTACACCTCTGGTCAATGAATGGGAGTGCTAGATGGCCTAGGGTATCTACTAAATGTCACATGAGAGTTCCATGTGTCTGTCTTCTTTATAATAACCAGAAAACTTTGAGCTGCAGTTACCATGAAAATAACCCTGCTCCCAACAAAATAAACAGGAACTGCACATCTAAAGCATGTTACAAAGTTTGTCTGCTAGTTTCATGAAAATCAGTTGAGCAGTTTAAAAGGAGTTGCTGATAAATAGAGGTTCCCCTTGGGCATTACATCCCCCTTTCCCAATTTTCAATAAAGAGAATACAAAAAAGTCAAATTGTTGCAATGACATCCTGAATCTATATTGCATATTATGACACTTCTTTTTTATAATTTGATGATCCTTAACACAGGTTACATCAAAAACCAATTGCCATTGCAAGCCTAAACAGAAAACCAAGCTTTCCAAAAGAATACTGAATATAAAGTGGATAAAAAAGTCTTAAGTCCAATACACAAAAACAAAAATTTAGTATTTAGGTGTAAGGAATTTGACTTTTCATGCCTACTTTACGGCTTATTTGCAGGGGACATGTCTTTAGTATTCTGGTCACAAATCAATTTACTCCTGGGAGGCCCAAACTATTTAATCTATAATTAAATGTCTCTTTCACAGCTGGACATACATGTTTAACAATGTCTAGTAAATACATGTCTTATTTTAATCATTGATTAATGGTACTTTTATCAAAAGTTCAACATTCAATATTTCAAAAATTGAATTTTCACTTAGTATGTTTTTGAGGTGCTTACTAACATAAAAGCTTTAAAAGTCATTGCTTAATGTACAAATACATGCCACCTCCCTGAGAGAGTAAAATATAATACCACTGGTTGAACTTTAACTGAAGTACTACCATAAGAAGAAGCATTGAGCAGATATCATTATATCTTAGGGGATGGATTGAAGATTATCTTCAGTGGCTGATCCAGAAATTTAAAAAAAAGGGGGGTGGCACTGACTTGGTAAGGCAGGGGCCATTTTGGCACTTTGGTCATCCTTCAATGGTTTCTAATATAACCAACAAAATTTTTCTGACAAAAGGGGACACCCAGGCCAAAGCCCCCCCTCCTGGGTCTGCCACTGATCGTAATCCATATTCCTTGGACTCCCACTTCCCTTGATTCTTGACTCTTGATTGCCTTGTTTCTGTCCTGTGGTGCCTGCCTCCACAATTTTTGGTCCCACCCTTCAACTTCTGGCCCCCCTTTCCATCATCATATCTTAGGTGCTTTTCCTTTTACAATGAGAAGCTGCTTGTCCTGTCTGAGAACATGAATCATTGATAAAAAGGCTTTCAACAACACAAGCTTTTTCTTTAGTCCCAACAGTTTTATTTTGGGATGGGTTTTATTTGCAACTTTTAAATCCATTGCATTAGTTTTAAAATTGGACCACTTTATGCATTCTGTCTCTTCTTTTACTCTTCTTTAAGATAAGACAGAATGCATAAAGTGGTCCAATTTTAAAACTAATGCAATACAGACTACTGAAAACACTTAACAAAATTTGATTTTTACTTTAACTGTCAGTAATAAAAATATAATACCATATCCTTTTTTGAATCGTTCTTTCATAAATTCTAACCATATTTTTTTTTATTGCTACAGCAATTGTGTTTTGCATAAATATCATTTATTCATAATATAAATGTTGACAATTTTTGTACAACAAAAAGATGACATATGCTTGATATTCCATGCTTTCCTTCAATTTTTCATTCAATTATTTTAATGGGTTCGCGTTATGACATTTTTATAATACTAACATCCATCTAGTACCCAATATTTGTCATCACAATGAAATCAAAACCCACAGAATATCAAAATTACAAATATTATCCAGCAATACAAGTTCAGATTTCCTTGATCAAACATAACCCTTCTTGTCCTCATAACCGTGCAGTTTCGGTTTAATGGGACTGTTGGTTATCCGACCATGATAAATATTCCCCCATAAATCATCGAGCAATTTCCTTACATTGCTCCTTTTAATATTTTTGGACATAAAATGAATAGCATTGATTTTTTCCTATTATTCATTTTTATGTCAGAAAGTAATTTTTCGTGTTTCTACATGAATTTTTCTCCATGGTTCCTATTAGAGTTAGTGACAAGTATAAATGGTTATGGGTTACTTTTGCAGATTAGAAAAGATGGGATTGGTCATTTAAGGCAACTATACCATTGTAATCACACAATTATAGCATTTATTATGGTCATGCTGCTGATTGTCTGTTAATATGCTGAGAAATATTAATGTCCATTTAAGCAGAATATCATTACAATTAAGCATATCATTTTCCAAGTTATGATATTGGAAAGCCATTGGTCTCTTGAGGAAGAAGCCAGTTTGTCATTGCAAGAAAGAGACTTGAAGAAAGAACCAAGAAAGAAAAGATCTTAATTAACGGATAGAGAAATAATTCCTTTAATGAAAGTAGCAGAGAAGTGACATTTAAGGAGCATTTGGATCTTGTAAGAAGTCACCTAAAACTGACAGAATCAGGATACAATGAAAACAAACAACAATACTACTAAACAACTAAACAACAACCAACAATTCAACTCATGTAAAACTAAAGTGAACTCATGTGTTCTGGAAAGCAAGCAATTTCTGCTTAAATGTGGGAATATCAACTTGATGAAAAAGCAAAGGAAAATGCAACCTTTTTATGTTCGAGTAAAAAGCTTTGAATTTTGAACCTGAAAGGTATTGAACCAAAATTAAACCAGAACATGTGCCTGGCTCAGTGTGGTGATTAAAAATTTACATGCTCAATAACCTGAACAAATGGTATAGCATACATAAATTGTAAAAAGTATAAAGAATGAAGGTGCTGACCATATGGTTATTGTGTATTCACTTCACTGGTGATCTCATTCATCAAACTCTTTACACAATAATGACAAGTATGATTATCCTTTAGACAAGCATGAAATCTGCTCAAATCTACCATCAAATTGGAACCAGATCAGAACCAGTCAATCTTTAAGTTACCATTGGTTACCAACAGCACCTGTACACTGATGCCCAATTAAAGTTTGTCTTAATTAATTTGATTGGCTGGATCAAAGGGATGAGGATAAACAAACTTTCAGACTATGAGGTGTTTAGTGATCTAAGAGCTGAAGCGGAGGTCAATCAACTGGTCTTTACTCCTTTGTTGTGGAGGGAATCCATCATCACTCTGGCCTCAGAAGTACCCTCTTATCATTCTCAATGGACTTGGAGTTAATTTGATGATAAGATAGGGAATTAAGATACAGTTATAATTCACTGCAAATGTTTACTTTCACTTGAAAGACCAAATGATTAATCAGAGGAAATCAAATTAAATTACAATAATTGCTATTTCCCAGTTTATAATAAACATATAAATAAATGTAATCGTGTGATTTCTAACTAATGCATACAAAATTTGGATCTTTTTAAGAAAGAGATTTATAAAAGAAAGGCCTTGAAAAAAATGCTTTAAACTGAAAAAAATTACAAGATGATAAAAAGATGCAGTCTAAATTTCAAGTGAAATTATAAAAAATGAAAACAAATTAAAGGGAAAGGAAACATCATAAATATATATATACATTATGAAAATATTTCTATAGAGTCATAGTAAATCATTTTCACAGATGGTATGGTGGTAGCACCTTTGAATATGTGGTAGATAACATTATAATTAAATGAGGTAATTCTTCTCACCAGGAACCAATTACCAAGGTATCATCCTAATTCAAACCAAATATCCCAGGTCTGAACAAGAATTTGATTGAAAGAAACTAGAATATGCAATATTAGAGAACTCAGAAAAACACAGCAATTCCAAATTTAACAGTATAATCTAATTTAATCTGGTTTGATGATCTTCTCAATAGATACATTCATCATTTTGTGTGATCGTTCACTGTCCTACATGTATAATAGAAATATGCAATTGGTCAATATTTTTAGAAGAAAAAAACAGTGTTTTATTTTTTAATAAAATGATTGCCTGCAACAAGCTAAAAATAGAGAAAAATGTTTTCTCCACTTCTCAATCTTCATAAACAATCTTGTCCTGTATCTTATGTCAATATCAGAAAACTTAACAACCATGACTAATTACATCTATATATATCAAATTGTTATCTTTTAATTGTCATTCTTAGTTTACAGTCTTGTGTCTGTCTGGTGCCTGGCGATTCTAGCAATGTGAAAGATAGTTGGAAAAAAGACAAAATCTGACATGAAACTCTTACAAATAAAACCCAAATACTACATTTATCTCTTACATGCAAAAATGCCATAAAGCTGACCCTTAACATGCCAATTCACATCACCATAAAATTCTAGAAGAAAAAAAATCATGCAAGAGAGACAAAAAATGAATGGCCCTGTAAGTTAATTACTGCAAAAACTCATCCAAAGATTGCTAGAATCTGTAAACAGTCATTATATATATGCAACAATAAACAAAAATACCTCCATAAATCTGACAGTCAAATTATGGGTTACCATTGATGATGGCTATAAGCCCTAGATTTCTAGGCGATAAAATAAATGAAAGAATTGAGCTGAAGTGATGTATTACCACAGAGCTGATTATAAGGAGAAATGAGCAGTAATTTGATCATCCAAACTCTACTGTCAAATTTGTCCTGCCTATGTAAGCACATTGAAGATCGGAAACATCTAAATGGAGAAAAAAACTTAGTGAGTCATTCCGATATAAAACGTGTAATTGAATTGAAGAAACGCAACAATTGTTTGTCAAGACGATAGTAATCAAGTTAAGCTTGTGTGATATTAGACACGAATCTAAATAGCCCCTACACTTATCTTGTTATCGAGATGTCAAACATAATTTGCAAGCGATTGAACCAATTCAAAATCAATACCCAACAAGAAGTAGTACTCTAAATGTACATTTGCCATCTTCCTTTAATTACCGGATTACGACAAACTTGATCAAACTTAATCAGTCACACAATCCATTGTCATCAACAGGCAATTGACAAAGGCTTGAGAAAGGGAGATAATCAAAGAAAAACAATTTCCTGACAAAAAGTTCTTGATCACTTTTAATTTAGTAAAGCATGTAAAAGTTTTTTAGAGTTCATTGATATGATAAAAATGAATTTTCACAAATAAATTTTCACTTTTTCACTAAGGGGACTTTTTAAAGCCATGTTGCTATATGAAAGAGAAACTGATCTAGCCCCTACTTGATGAAAAAATTATTGTGGGAACACTAAGCTAACAGACGCCTTTGGACGACGATATCAAACCATAAATACCTCCACAATTTTTTGCAGTCATATAAAAAGAGATTTTTACAATTAGTTTTTTATTCTTCATTGCTAAGAGAGTTTTGCTATGAAAGAGAGACTATTCAAACCTCTGAAGATCTTTTTTTTTTCTTTTTTGCAGATCCATGACACATCGACTCTTTTGAAGACTAAAGTGCACAGAATTCTTTAAACATAAATAAAGGTTTAAAAGTCAATTTAGAAGGGCAAAAGTTTCTTTAATCACAAAATGAATAGAAAAACTTTTGACATTTTTTGTTCAAATTCAATGCAGTGCAGCATAAAAGAAATGCCTTACATGACACGAAATCTCACTTCTTTTAAAATTGCATGCAGATAATAGCCTAACTTCAGAACCCCTTGTGACCAAAATGATTAGGTACTCAAGTTGTTAAGCAACAGAAAATTACTGTATCATAAGTTATGCAGCTTTCCCCATTCAAAACCAAGGCAGACATATAAATCTTGATTATCAATACTTTTTCAACTTGAAACTTCTAATGAAATGCATAAACAACACAGTTACGGCCTTGTTAAATCAATAGGTAACATGGATTGAACTATCGTAAATTTAAACTAAGACAACTAGACCCATGGTTGACAATTATAATGCTAAGACAAACTACTTAAATCTGACTAGTTTGACCTTTACGGCATAAATATACAAGTTACCTTATTTGGCGAAGATTTCTCCACGTTCATTAATCTTACAGCTTGACGTTTCAGATCTAGGAGACTGCTATTGCACTGATCACAAATCCCAATGCCCCTGGTGTAACCCCCTGGCTTTGGAATTCGAGTGGCCGGTGGGACATACTTTGGTGGTTTCCCATACACATTTCGTCGACTTGGATTATTTTCTGGCGTTCTTTGGTCTGGTGGTGATTTCCTACTTTGGCCATCGATATCTGGCTTAGGGGAGGAAGGTCTACCGAACACAAAAGACTGCTGGTTCCCCGACTGGTTGGACAACGGAGATATGGTCCCTCTGATTGGATAATCCATCATGCCCCTTTTCTCATTGTTTTTCTGAGACATATCATATTTCCTGGTGGTTTCAGGTTTCTTTATCTGTTTTTTAGGTGTTGGTAATTTTCTGATTTTTGCTTCACCAATGGATTGGATGACTTCTGGTTCTAAGCTGATATTGGTGACATTATTTTCTTCTGTCTGAAAAAAAGAGGAAGAGAGAATATAATCATTTGCATTTAAACATTGATCACAAAGTGTAGGAAAATAATACTTGTAGGCAATAAAAATGCAGAGGCAGATCCAGAGATTCCGAAAAGAGGGGGCCCACTGACTGGCCTAAGAGGGGGCCCGCTTTGGTCACGCTTCAATGATTTCCTATATATACAACCAAATTTTTCCGCCAAAAGGGGGGGCCAGGCCCCCCAGGGCCCCCCCTGGATCTGCCTATGAAATGCATTGTAAATCCAAACAGCAGCAAATCAAACAGGGAGGGTTGTCCAAACATATTGTACATTTATGGATATTTTTGGGGGGCAACCAAGGAGGGCCAGTGATAGTAGTCTCATGGACATCACACATTTTCCTTTCAACTAAAGCTTTTGAAGTGTTAAATGATTTTTGACCTTTAAGATACAAGAAATACTCCCTCCCCAATTATAGTTTTTGGACAAACAACAGAACCAGTGTTTCCATTAAAGCAGACAAGGGGGTATTTTAACCTCAAAATATCTTTTTCACCCCCAGATTTTTAAAAAAAATTCTATATAAGCACTCAATTTGGCCCCTTTAAAATGTAGAACTTTTGCTTATTTGACTCTCTTCTAAACATTTCACCAGAAACACTGAGAACTGAAGCATTAATGTTCAAAAACAGGAAATTCCTGCAGTAAAATATAATACAGGTAGTCTAAAGAATGTGCAGATTTAGCAAAAGATTACAGAAGGTAAAAGTTGGCAAAACTTAAATTTTGAATGACATAATCAAAAAATATTCAGCAGGTGTTCTGTAATAATTTCCCATCACCACTATAAACATTAGGGTGAAGACAACTTATGTTGCATTACTGATACTTGATCAGTTAAAACAGGGCTCTTATTGGTTCTTAAATGATTATTTTTCATGTTAAAAAGTGCATTAGAGAGATCAAGTTAGAATTAAAATGACTTGTTTGACATAAGAAATTAAACTAGATTTTTTGTTTGGAGAGCCTTTTGCATTATATAACAAGGATATCGAATATCACTGTAAAACCCTATGTTAAAAAGTCCATGAAAGATATGAATTATATACATATTTATTTTTCTGGTTCTCATGTGACATAAGATATCATGGGTATTTCTCACAACACACTTAATCATGCAAATCTAAAAACAAAATTAATTAATTATCACCCTTATTATGTGAGTTCACATAAAAATGGTTTGATAAAATCTTTTATAATGTTACAGTTGATAGAAACATTATGAAGCATTACATGAAAAACGCTTTATTTTTTCCTAACCAGATCAAACTGAACTTTTAAATGGCTATCCAAAACCAACTCTGTGAACTTTCAGTTAGTTTAACCTCCTCTCTCATGACAATATCAGGGTTTTTTTTGTTCTGTGGCGGATCTAAAAACAATTCCTGACCCATTTTCCTGTCAAACTGAAGATAGCTTGCCCTGAGCACACTAGTCCTAAACTGAATGAGCATAGATATCATGATGGACACTTCTCAATACCATGTAATAAAAAAAAATCCAGATAGATCCATTTCAGCCATTTATCAATATAGAAACAACATCATTAGACAATATGAAAATCAATTCAATATTCACTAATGATGATTTTGACATAAATATGTCAAACACAAATCATTAAATTAATTATATTTTATAGAGAACCTCATTAAATCAAGCCACAGCTAGTCAGGACATGTGGAACTTATCTATTGATTACATATATTACATGCAAATACTGTATACTGTAAAGCAGGGAATTTTAGCAAGTTGCAAATTTCAAGATTTGCATCCAAAAGTGAGGTGTTTCATTTTTAAGCCATCTTAATTTTTCATGCTAACAGAAACTAGAGTGATACGATACATAGTATATAATATTTAGCAATCTTTATTTTTAGCGATTCATCGGATCTTGCGAATAAAGCGAAAATCAGAACCTCACGAAAATGCCCCACTTTATGGTATATTGTAAAGTCCATGAGAGAGCTGACCCAGCAAAATATATAATAGTTCCCAAAATAGTTTCCTGTAGGTTCAGTGTGGCACTCAAATCTTATTTTATTTTAAACGTCAAACATTTATTTCGTTGTTACAACAAATTTTGGCATAACCTTGATGACCAATTGTTTTAAAGCGGTTTAAAGATTGAATTTACACATAAGGTGTTGCAATTGAGCTTTGAGAGGACAAAAAGACCTTCAGTGGGTGCATACACCAACTTTGCAGCTACTTCTTATTGGTGATATATAACTTAGAGAATCTGTACAATAAATTACTTTAGGTTATATGAAAAATCTTCTTTTTCTTAATTTTACTTTATTATTACCTACATTTAAAGTAAAATAAGATGACTGGGTATAGAGTCTAATCAGTGATAAAATTGTCACTCCAAATTTTGAAATACTTTGTAGTAATGTATATAGGCAGTAAAACATTGCACAGAACATTTTAAAGACACAAAAACAATGCATATACTAGATAAAAAAGTTTATCTGACCTGTACATTCTTTCCATTCAATACACCTACAGAAGAAAAGATGACACAAGCCACCACCCCTAGGCCTTGTAGTTTTCAATAGAGAGTAATTACCCCATTGATGGTGAGATTAAGAAAGTTAATTTACAGTACCCAGACTTGTGCCAGGGTAGTACTTTGTACAGCCTAATGCCCCATTTAATATCCCAAACAAGAACATGGTGACAAGTTACAAAGCACCCAGGCCGTGATTAATCTACCGAGATTATTTACGTGATTAACTTCTTCTATCTAACAAATAACCTTTCAGGTGTCACAAGTCAAACTTAAAGAGAATGTCTACATGGTATACTCCATCAAGGCATTAAGGATATAAATATATAAGTTTACTTAAAAGCTTTTGAACAAAAAAAATAGCTATTAATGACAGATTTTCTTTTAGAATTTCCAACCCATGAGAAAATTTCAATTTTAACCCCATTTCAATATTTTTCCAATTTGTTACATAAAAGAGTAATAATTTTGTCAAATGCGATAGAGAATCGTTTTTCATCCCCAATCTCCTAATGAGGTGCAATAAAAAGGGTTCCTGTAACAAGCTGAAATTGCTGGACCTAAATTAAAACATCTGTCTAAATCTAGGGGAGAATACCACTACTCTATAATACACGGGGATTGCGATGTGGTGATAGGAAGGCAAACAAAGGAAATAATCGGATATTCCACCAAATCTAGCATTTAATTTGTCGTTACGAATTGAGTAATTGCTCCAACTTGAATCTAACATTTATCATTGAATGAAAATCCGGCAGTTTTCGCATTGTTTCGTTTTTTCACCAAAAAATAAAAAGATCCATTGTAGCGAGAGTATTAAGTGACTCGAGAACATCATTTGTCTTGAGTATTTTAATGATCTTATGACCTAATTTTATCATTAATCAGCTTCGAGTCTGTGCGATTATCCCCTTGTCTTGTGTGGGTAATGGACTTATACGGCTTAAGTGATGATTAAATCGGACAGTGAATTGTATAATGTGTGGAACAAAAGATTTGTGCAAAAAAATCCAACAAACGATGCATTCAATCATGGTTGAATAGTGAATCAATTTTGTTCTAGTTTTTTTTTTTTTAATTAGTTATGATATGGACAAAGATATATTGATCAAGTCTGATGCAAAAATATCTTTTAAAAAGTTCTGAATTTAATTATATCTAAATATCAAATAAAGAAATTTGTTCATGTTGTTAACTACTTACTTACTTTCGTCCTTGAGGTGAAGAAGACTTAATTTACTGCTGTCTAATGCAGACACCCCCCAACCCCATCCCTATAATGTTCATTATTTTCAAATGTAAGACCCCATTCAAGGATTTTTTCTCAGAATTCAGCTTAGTGCTTTGACATGACATCATACATGTATAGAGTAAACTTGAAGTTTCCATATCATAGAGTGTTTTCAATAGATGAAAAAATGTGTCGGAAATGCCATATGACTTTGCTGGATTATGAAAAAAGTCTGAAGAAAGCAAAAATATTAATGGTATCAACATCTTCAACATTAAAAAAATCCTTTAAGTGTCATATACAAGCAACCACAAAGTTAATTGTCCTTTCCCCAAGGTATTGCCCCTGGCAACCAAATATGGCTGGAATCATCATAGACTCTATAGACATGATTCTCAAGTGGAAGAAAAACTCATCAAAACATTTACAAGTGGAAAAAGATGTATACAAAACATCAGACAACTCATTCATTTTGATGAAAATAACCAGCAAAAACCATCTATCTCTCAACACTACATATACAAATCATCTCTTTGGTCAATAAACCAGATCCCAGGCTAATATACAAGTTGATTGAAAAAAGTTTTTTCTGAACTCATGAAGTGTGGAGAGTTTGGGGGTGTTTTTTTTGACAAAGGGCAATAACCCTTCAAATGAAATCCAAAAGAGTCACAAATAATAGAGCAGAACCAAAATAAAAAGCAAAAAAACCCTTCACAGTAAAAACTAGTCTTCTGCCTGTGAAACTTTAGTGGCAACTTCAAAATTCAGATTGCTTTAAAAATTTGACACCCATCTTAACAAATGCACTTTGGCTCATTTTGGGTTGAAAGCACAAATGAAGCAGCTGCACAAAATGCACTTAAATTTGTCAACTCTAAACATAAATCTACATAGAATAAAAAAAACCATAAATTTGTAAGCTTCTGTTTTTCAGTCTAAATGTTTATATTCTGTATATAAACAAACATTACATTCCAAGCAGCCAAAAAAGTTGAATGAAATCTGTTTGACAAACAGTACCATTTTATTAGTTGACAGATATATATGTTACTGCAAGGTCAATCAGTATAAGAAACCTGATATACAGTGACAGAAGCAGAAAATAAATTGCACCTGGATTCATAAGACCTGAAAAAAATGTCAAAAATCACTACTTGACTCAAACTTTTATAAAACAGTAACTGTTTTAAACCCCCTCTCCTAGTTTGATTTTTTGATAAAATCACATCGGTATAGATTTTATCTAACTTTACATATGTTTGAAAAAACATAAAGGTGTCAGTGACACTGGTAATATGATACCCAAACTGGTTATGATAATGAAAAGTCATAAAATACATTATTTTTCAACATTTTATCATCATTTTTTGCTGATTTAAAATAAACTTTGTGATATAGAATCTTCAATTAATCTCATGTTAAAATAAACATGAAATTAGAAGTAAGCTGATCTGTCAAAAAAGAGAAGTTTATCTACGAGAATGAAAAACAAGACATGATAAAAACTGCTCCCATCTTTTTATCTTAGACCTTCAATTTGCATCATCTAAAAATACTTAGAGATAAACCACAAACTTTAATGAAGTCTGCAACATTGATATAAACTAGATAATGTGTCTATGAGCCACAGGATGGCCCTCCCGTTCTTGAAATATCATTGACCCTCAATGTGTATTACCTAGAATATAGATCACAGTGACCTAATTTTTATTGGGTGGTGTCATGATACCCAAGACACATCTAGTGGTGAAATACCATTGACCATCAACATGTAGTATCTGAGATATGGACCTTAACCAAGAACTTAACCAAGTTCATTCATGCGTAAAATATAGGTCACAGTGACCTAATTTCTAGTGGGTGGTGTCACCTCATCTAAGACACATCTAGTAGTGAAATATCATTGACCCCCAACATCTAGTATCCAAGTTATGGACCTTAACCAAGAACTTAACCGAAGTCATTCATGCGTAAAATATAGGTCACAGTGACCTAATTTCTAGTGGGTGGTGTCACCTTACCTAAGACACATCTAGTAGTGAAATATCATTGACCCCCAACATCTAGTATCCAAGTTATGGACCTTAACCAAGAACTTAACCGAAGTCGTTCATGCATAAAATATAGGTCACAGTGACCTAATTTCTAGTGGGTGGTGTAGCCCTACCCAAGACCCATCTGGTGGTGAAATATCGTTGACCTCCAACATCTAGTATCCGAGTAATGGACCTTAACCAAGAACTTAACCAAAGTGTTACGGACGGACGTACGGACGTACGGACGTACGGACGGACGGACGGACGGACAAGGGTAAAACTATATGTCCGATCCACATACGTGGTCGGGCCATAAAAACATTAAAATTCTAATATATTTTCTTTGTCAGCTCATCAAAATTGAATGCAATTCAAAATCACTGCTGGAAACCTCGCTTTGAATCACAAGAAATTATAAAAATTCACAATAAACTTTAAACAAATTTGATATCTAATATTAATATCAAAGAGTCTATACTTTATGTACTTAGATATATCAATACCTACCTATCTTCAAAGTGCAAACAAAATCCTTAATGCCATCCAAAAAAAAGATATTAATATATTTGTTAAGAAAAGTCATTCACTGAAATACAATTTTAACAAAATAAACATGACTTGTTAAAAAAAGTCCTTCAATCCACAAAAAAGAAATGTTATTTTTAACCAAATAAACGCTACTTGTTAAAAGAAGTCCTTCACTTCACAAAAAGAAAAGAAATGTAATTTTTAACCAAATAAACACGACTAAGCCTATGAGAAACTGATTGAGAATGATATTTTTACCTGTCGTTCAGGTGTTTATATTTCTGAGGTCAAGTTTTGCCTTTGATGAAGAAACCGAGAGGTCAGCCCCCTTATCACTTCTGTTTGTTCTTAAATAATATATATATTTTCTAAAACAATCGGAACTTGGGATCATGTCCCCAAACCGACAAATTACATTTTACATATAAAACGTTCTTTAATCTTACAGTATGATTTAGTATAAAAATGTTCAAATCTGTCAGACCCGAGAGAAGGAGATTTCAGATATATGGATTTTGTTCATCTTTTAATAGACATTTTAAGAGTTACACCCTGTAATTGATAGTATATCTATTTAACAGTCATCAATTAAAACAAATGTAAATTAAAATGCAAAAATTCATTAATATTTAACCTTTACAATACTTTAACACAACTTACCTTATGGTAAATATTCTTTTACCAATTATTTGTCATAAAAAATCCAATATTCTGAATAAAGTCAATAATTATCCGAAGAAAAATAAATTTTAACACAATGAGTCTGAATGTAACTTCCGAAATATTTAAACATCTGTAACTCGGTCCACTTAAATGTCCACTTTGCCTGGGTCATGACAATGGTGTTCTTTGTTCACAATAGAAACTTTTTAAATAGCAGACCAGCCACCAATAATAACCCTGCACCACAAGGCTTAGAAAATCTCTCTAACTCATCCACGTTTTATTTTTAATCACACAAATTAATTCCCAATGCATGTGTAATGGGCATGGCGCAAACTGTAAATTGAATGAAGAAGCCAAGCAAAGCCAAACTGTACTAAGGGTGAGCAATAAACGCCCTGCACCAGATGCTAAAGCAATTCTGATACAATAGAAGACCTTTCTTATCTTAACACATAAATCTATGCAAATAAATCACTCAACTGTGACTTATATCAAACAATAGCTTTTCCACCTCAACAAAAACAGATCTTTTCCATTCAGCTGATGGCACACGCTATCTTGTGGCCACATTCTATCCGAGATCAAATATCAAATTGTCAGTTCAAAACAAGACAATAAAGTTTGGACAGGTATTCCATAAACCTTCAGGTGTTTCTGGGCTTATCACCATGTGTATTTGATATAGGTTATTAATTTCTAATAAAAATAGAAATAAATCAGAAGTTACTGGACACAGGGAGGCAATTTGCTACAAATATTGAAATATTTTATACTACACTCACCCCCTTTGTTGATCATGATTTCTATGTCCTTATCTGCAATTTGGGGCATAAGGTGGATAAACTTGGAAAACAACTACATCATGTTCAGTGAGAGCAAATTAAGACTTAAGTACCAAATGTCCTCAACGACCTTGTTACAATACATCAAGTCAGTACTTCATCAAATTTAAATATATCTTTTTTATGAAAATTCACTGAAATTTTGTTATTTCACTAGCTTTTTATACAAAGCCTTTGTACATTAGTGACATAATTAAATCCCCGTCTAACCCCATTATAGAAACAGCAGATTATATCTTCTGGCACACCGACATTGCTCCACATCGTCCCCTTTCCGTTATTTAGACGTCCAAGCTATCAAATGCCTTGTCTGTCCTAAAGGGATAATGTAAATTATAAAATGAGTTTTAATTTTGGGAATCGTATTGCCGAAGTTCCATTGTTGACCGAACTCTGTCGTTTTCTTCCATTGTAAATGACTTCTCATCCGTCAAACAGATTATTGGTATTGTTGTTTAGTGAAAAATATTTTCATAATGAAGATTAGGAGCAGTTCATAATTGAAGAAAATGACTTCAGAGTGAGCGGTATTGTCATTTTGTCAAATAACGTCAGACAAAAGACATCAAATCTCTATCTTGTAATCGGTACAATTAATCAAGACGTGATGCAATGTCCTGACATCATATGGCGATGCAGACACGAAACAATATAAGGGGTGAAAAAATAAATTTGAAAAAGTTCCTCTTATATAGATGAAAATGCGAAATTACACTAGATAAACAATAAAGATTATTCATAACAGTTTCATTAGGCTTCTCCCTTTATAAGGAGATATAATATTTCTTATTTCAACGTCAAATAAGTCGCAATCACCCAAAGACAAATAAAGAGTCATAATAAATTCGTACCTTTTGATTAACTGATGCTTAATTGCTGACAATGATACCAATGAAAGAAGAGAAAAAATAATATATCAGAAAAATTAATCTACAAAAATATGATAGTTATATCAAAATTATTGGAAAAAGGGAACATAAAAATTGGTTATTAAGACATTTAAGGGAAAATAAAGATGGAAAAAATAATATTTTGCATTAAACTTCTTACCTGAAGATTAACTTGCGAAAAATATGAGATATAAGATGTGTCATTTAAAACAAAAACATGACAGCTGTGATGCCAATCAGATAGGACAGGTAAATGGGTGCACTCTTTTGGCCTGTCACCAAAACAAAGTCATCCTTTAATGCAGTTTTTGGGTGGTACATGTTATAGGTCTTAAATAAAAACAGGGTGGTTCTGGAAATCGGTCAATGGAGCACTGTTAATTCTCCATTAAATCATTTTTCAATAAGATTTAATATTATAAATAAGCAATAACTTCTTTAAAAATTTCATCAAAATATTTCAAGTAAGATGATTTATAAACATGTAAGAATTCCATAAAAGACATCAATCAGGGTTTTCCTCTGACAGAAGCAAAACAGAGGGTGTTTTCCGAGGTTGGAATCCCATTTTCTCGTCATATTTTGTTACTTTTTAGCAGATTTTAAACAAAATCAGCCTGAAATTGACTCTTTTGATGAACACCCTTGACACTTTGAAAATATTTCTTGATCAGCTCCTAAAAGGGTATGGGCATTTGAATCTTGAACTCCATAGATGCTGAAGGCAATGGTGAAATATTACAAATATGTATCCAGTATATAAAAAAAAGATAATTTCCCATGCCTAAAACAGGAAGTTAATGTCTAATAGGTTGATAAATTGCTTACAACATTTCAATTATATCAGGTCTATAGAGAAAATGTCTTATTAAATCTAAGAAAAATAATGAGGAAGTCAATATATATTCTGTGCAGATGATATAATATTAAAGTACCACTTCATACTGTTATGTCACAATGTAGGAACAGAAATATACATGTTCATTAATGAAAAGAAAAAAAATGCTGCGAACTATTGGAATGTATTGCAGCAAAGGCATATGACCTTTACAAGTGGCACATTAAGAGAGGAATTGAGAAATTTCTTATAAATGCTTCATGAAATGAAGAAAATCTGTCAATAAAAAATGGCCAGATTTCATTGAACAGGAAGTAGGTGAGCAAAAGACCTGAAATCAAATCCCATGTTATGAGACCCCACCCTGATGCTGTATACCAAATATCAAGCGGCTGTGAATAGTAGTTGCTGAGAAAACTGTTAGGAAAATTTCTTCCCTGACCGACCGCCGCACGCCCGTCTGACATTCACCATTTTATAACCCGGATTTTTCACTCCATGAAATAAAGCCAAAAATCGAATTTCATATGAACATAACAACCAACATGATTCAAAATCAAATTATGATCTAATAGAACATTAATAATGGTTAAAATAAGTTCAATTCATATCATATACATTCTATTAGTAATTTATCTTGAAAACACATCATTTATTTTCCCCCAAGACCCTGCAAAATATTTGTCCCACCTTTTAGACCAAGTTTTTGGTTCACATACAGTGAAAGTTCACATTTAAAAACAATCACCCCTTGGGGATCGACACTCTTGCCAAATTCAGTAAGTGTGTACAGGTTCTGAACAAAAGCATTCAAGAAGTTGGACACATATCCCCGGGCACATATCACTTATTGAAAGGCCGCGGCTACGATTACCCCTTACGGGTAACAATAAAAAAATTTTATTGTTACCCCCTTCACTAAAATCGGAAACGGTTTCCGGATACGGCACCTTTTTCGTCCGGAATTTGAAGAGTAACAATAAGAAAAAATAAGGATTACCCCCCTTATTGTTACTCGCCAAATGAAAAAAAAATGTCTCAAAAATGAAATTGTTTTATTTTGAGTTATGTTTATATTCAAAATAACAAACATTTTTCATTCTTGTTTATGATGACTTGAGGCATTTGCGACACGTCCAATACGTTGTTTTTGGTGGTGCCTTTAATCCAAGACACTTTAAATGGTGCCATTCCAGGCATCCGTCGCAAACAATAGCCGAGAACAAATGCACGTCGAAACCACACCTCTGACACAACCATTCAGCTTCTTCTTTTTTGTCGGTAATTCCTTTTATAAGAATTAGCCATGCGCTATTTATAAAGTACATTTTTATCCTGTTTATATTGACATTCTCATCCAAGATCTTAATGTTAATCGTGTGAACGTCTTTTATGTTGGTCTCTGCCACTACACCGCCATCCAAGAGGCTTTGAATGTTGACGTCCTCTTTGATCACCCAACTCAACATTGCTGTAAAAAAGAGGAATAGATCACGAGTTTGTGGAAATGACGTTAGTTTGTCCTAAAAATGAAATTCCATAAAAATGAGAAAAAGTTTAGGTCAATTTACGCATCTTTGAAAATGTGTGACATATGTACAGCACTAATTACAATATTAAAGTCTTATTGATTTAGTGTACACTTGTATAACCTCCGTATGTGGGAAACAAGACGAATTACTGATTTTTTTACGCATTATTCATTGTTACTTACCTTCTTCTTTTTCTATAGGCGAACGCTTAAGAAAAGGCATGACTCGCTTAGACCTCTTTGGCAAACCGATTACAGTCGTTTCCGCTCCTCTGGGTCTACCTCTTCTTACAATTTTAGGTGGAAGTCTTAAATTTGAAAATGGAACCAGTGCATAAAGTTACAGGACATTGCAATGCAATTGTTGTTTGGATAATTGATATTGATAAAAGGTTCGGTCAGTCTTTAAATAGTTTTATATAATTCCATTCAGTTTTTTCAAGTTTTTTGTAATTTAATGTTGTTTGTTTCTTTGTGTGTTCTTGTTGTCTAAGAAATTTCGGACTTTTGATATTCGGAAGTCAGTTTGGTATCTCTTTTTGTGATACTTATGATAATGTGTCTAAAATACATCATCATACA
The DNA here is from genome assembly GCA_963971305.1 of Arcuatula senhousia. Classification (NCBI taxonomy): domain Eukaryota; kingdom Metazoa; phylum Mollusca; class Bivalvia; order Mytilida; family Mytilidae; genus Arcuatula; species Arcuatula senhousia. The sequence goes on from OZ020304.1 coordinate 58,874,752, forward strand.
AAAAAAAACAACAACAACAAAAAAAACCAACAACATATTTTGTTCTCCATTTGGCGAGTAACAATAAGGGGGTAATCCTAATTTTTTTCTTATTGTTACTCTTCAAATTCCGGACGAAAAAGGTGCCGTATCCGTAAACCGTTTCCGATTTTAGTGAAGGGGGTAACAATAAATTTTTTTTATTGTTACCCGTAGAGGGTAATCGTAGCCAGTCCGTTATTGAAAATTAATTTCCCATCTTTGTAAAATACTTTCATCAATCTGAAGATTAATGCAGTATAAGATAATCTAGATAATGCTGGATCATTTAACTTAGAAACTGAGTTCAACAACACGCAGGGTACGATCCATCTTCTTAGCAAAACATACAATCTATTTCAAGTTCCTTATTGATGTAAACACAGAAGCAAACATCCTTGTCAACCGATGTGAAAATAAACATTGTGACATCTCCCTATACCATCATCCTTCATTTATCTACAAAACACATGTCCAAGGAGCCCATTCTTTGTAGTTATGCAATCTTTTAGCAATAATTTCCTCATATTTGTTCTATCAGATGTAAATGTCATAGGCTGATTTCTTCAATAACAACTTTGACATTGTGAGATAACTGTTAACATTGCAATCTGTAGGGAAATGTCAATTCTTAATGGTAGCATGCAATATATTTCTGTATCTATCACATGTAAAAGACATGGGACTTTTGAAAGAGAAGGAAAGAAAACCAAGTACAAATTTTCGGTTAACAGCAGAAATATATGACACACCAAAGAAGTTGCAATGATCTTGACTTATATTAGAAAGGAAAAGCAGGTATTTTTTTGAAATTTATCTTACAACAGGCTCTATGACAATATCCAAGGAATTCCTACATGAACAGTGGCAGATTCATAGAATTTGCAAAGGCTGACCAAAGAGGGGACCAGGGACCTGGGTTTGTCACGCCCTTCATTAAATTCCTTTTTATTCAACCAAATTGCTTTCAAAGGGGGGTGGGTCTCCCCAGGCCCCCAGGAGGATCCGCCTTTGAATTCAAGGATTTGGTTTATATTACAAACAAAATGTAATGCTCATATATATATATATATATATATGAGCCCCTAAAACAAACAAAAACTACTAGAATAAACATCAAATTACTTTAGTCTTATAATATACCAACTCTATGCTAAAACAATTTTTCCTTCTTCATTTATTGGTCTTGTACTTATAGTTTTTGTACTGACTGACTTTGTGCATTTGGCACGTTAATAATTATATTCAACGTCACATCTTATACAGATCACTAACATAGATCTTGGGTACTTTAATTACGATTTCTTTATACATGTTAAATCTTTGTATTTTTTACACTATTAAATTCATGGACTTGCATTTCAATAACATGTACTGTCACATCAATAAGCTGCACCATCCTATATACAAAATATAGGTTTACAGTAAAGTTGCAGTTTTTATTGAGATGTCAAATTGATACCTGGATACCCATACCTCGTTAATTCAGGTAAAAATACCTGATTGGGTCAGCAGGTTTATTGCCGTGTTGACATCTATTGTCCATATAGATACCCAATACCGTCTTCTAGGTAAACATCGTGTGACAAAACCATTACTCTTTTCAAGCTTATTTCTGTATCGTTACGTAGTACTGGGATAGTAGAGGGATTACATGGGCAATTTCCGTAAAACATTGTTGACTTTGAAGTAACGGTAACAGATTTGTGTTCTCAGGTTTTTGTTGGAATGTAAACCCTTGTAACAACAAACAATGTACCTTATAAAACATTAACCTCCGGTACACGAACTTTATAATGTACTAAGACACCAAATAATAAGATTCATCTGGGTTTATTCTGGCTAAAAATTGATAGGAGATTAGACAAAAGTCAAGATGCTGATCTCAGGTTATGTATCAAAAGTAGCCTGTAAAAAAACAAAACAAGTGTGGCCACTAAAAGTATGTCTTGCCTGCATGCACCATCACCGAAATCAACTATCTAAGTTTTCATTTCTTGATATAAACACAAAAAGTGTCTGTATACCCAATAATAAATAGATGCCTAACTATTATACTTTTCAAGTACACAAAATTTAATTAATTGTCCACAAAAGTCTTACAAAAAAGTTTTCAGCCTGAAAAAAGACCTAAGTTCACAGAGTCACTGGAGTGTGAAAATGGGGTCAGTGTCACATGGCATGGTGAAAGCTGCGTAGAACATAACCTCAACTGTCTGTATAGTCAATATCAGATGCCTAGCTATTATAGTTTTCAAGCAATTCATCGTCCACAAAGTCTTACAAAAAAGTTGCCAGAAAGTAATACCTATGTCTTGCCTACTGCGACTTCAGTCGCAGGCGAGACAAAAACCCAAAACTTGAAAGCCAGTCAGTTCAGTTTTAGAACTTTTCATATAAAAGGCTAAATTTCATGAAATCACAATACTGAACAAGCAGGTCTATGACTGCAGCATGTAGACTGCCAAGAAAACTGTGTTGGAACATTTTTGGGATAGTCTGCAGGAAACCAGACAATAGATGGTGCTAAAGTGACCCCTATGAGCGGCATTTTCAATATGTTGCAGGTGACAAAAAATGGTATAATTTGGTCATATTGTGACCTTACTATAATGTTATTCAAATTAAAAAAATATTCCTATCACCCCCCTACCCCCCCCCCCCCACCCCCAACTTTATGATAAAATTAGATATAGGAAAAAGTTCTGTCACAGACTGAAATGACAAGACAGGAATACAGGACCCCCATTATGAGTCTTTTTTATTCAAAATATCTATAGTCCTGGTGAATTGCCTACAAAGGTGTAAACCACAAAAAAAAAGATTTATTTCCACAATGTGTTAAGTGTAGTTTGTGGTTAAGGGTGTGAAAAATCACATTAAAACCGAGAAAACATGAATAACCCAATATAACCATAAATATTTTGTAACTAAATGTGAGACCTGAGGTAAAACATAACTTCTTATGGTTTTGGTGAAAATATTTATCCATAATTTAAGAAAATGTAACAAATGACCACAGTTACCCATAGATGTGACATCATAATAAATGATGCTAATTACAGGTATCATTGTTACACAGGTGTAGTGACCTGCCCTAGGTAAGTTTATTTATGAACTTTATACAATCTTTTGATCTCTCCTTCCATAAATTCTGCAGTCATCATTGTCATTTATAACTTTCGTTCAGAATTCATTGCTTATATTAAGGATCAACTTGTATAAACAGCTAGTTAGATCTTGTATTTTCTTTCAAATCAAATATAATGTATAACTTTCTTTTTTCTCCTACAGGATTTTTTTTTATAGCAGAAGAACATGGACAAATGTTTGAGAAAAAAACATTTATCAAGTTATTGCAAATAGCTACTTTCGACCTTCCCATAAGAGATCAAATTTGGACTACAAACAGAAAACAGACAAAAGATAGGTATTTCATTGATGGATACAGGATCACCTCAAATAAAAGACAAAGATCTTAAAGCATCACAGTTTACACCAAGCTCTTTCCTCCTCCAACATTAAGTCTGAGATAGTATATAAACATTTCATAAGAAAACAATACTACTTAAACTTATTTCCCTGATAACAATACCTTCCAGGGGTGCCAACCTTTCTGATTTCACAGGTTTTCCTGATTTTTAAGTCTTTAGTTTATGAATATAACTTGAAAAATCACAGTAATTACCAATAAAAAGCTTCGCTGAGCGCAGCATGATACGACCGCAACATGTTGAACCCTGTACGTTTTAGGCCCAATATGGATAGTCTATTGCTCTGGACACATGCAGCCCATGGTGGACTGACAAAGGTTTTTGACATATGCTTCTCTGATGGACTTTCGACCCAGGGGGTAAAAATATAAATTTTCAATTTTGAATTTTACTCTTGAAAAGAATAATGTTTGGGGAAAAATTAAAAATCGAACCAGAATTTTTTTAAAATTATGATTACAGCCCCTTAGGTAATGAGCGAAAAAAAAGGTGGGGGTCGCAAAAATTTATTCTTAAATTTAGAATCGCTACTTGGCAAGGATGAACTTGTAAAATTTTTTTTTTAATCGGACCACACATAAAAAAGTTACGATTTTGGCCCCTTTTGGTCCCTAATAACATAACAGTAAAAAAAAGGGGTCACAAAAATATATCTGCTACTTGACAAGAATAAACTTGCAAAAAAATTGTCAAAATCGGACAAGAATTAAAAAAGTTTCGATTTCTGCCCCTTTAGGCCCCTTATTACGTTACAGGTGAAAAAGGGGTGGGGTCGCAAAAATAAATTCTCAAATTTGGATTCGCTACTTGACAAAAATAAACTTGCAAAAAAAATTTTCAAAAACAAACCACGATTAAAAAAGTTTTGATTACGGCCCCTTTTGGCCCCTAGTTACAAAACATGTGAAAAAAGGGATGGTCGCAAAAATTAATTCTCAAATTTGGATTCGCTACCTGACAAGAATAAACTTGCAAAAAAAATTTCAAAATCGGACCACAAATAAAAAAGTTTCGATTTTGGCCCCATTTGGCCCCTAAATACGTAATAGGGGGGAAAAGGAGGGTCGCAAAAATTAATTCTTAATTTTGTATTCGCTATTTGACAAGAACAAACATGCAAAAAAATTTTCAAAATTGCATCACAAATAAAAAAGTTTTTATTTTGGCCCCTTTTGGCCCCTAATTACACGACGGGGAAAAAGGGGGCGCAAAAATTTATCAGGTTCATTCTTTTATTGTAAGAAACAATCTTGACAAATTTCACAGCAATATGCCAACTAGGACCAAAGTTATGGTGGAAACAAGTAAAATATTTGAATTTTTTGCCCCTTTTGGGCCCCTAATTTCGAAACAAAAAAAGGGGGACCCCAAAATCAATCCCATTCATTCTTGTATGGTAAGGAACATCACTGTCAAATTTCATAGCAATTGGATAACTAGAACTAAAGTTATTGAGGAAACAATCAAAAAAGTAGTATTTTTGGCCCTTTTTTGGCCCCTAATTTCTAAACGAAAAATGGGGGGACCCCCAAAATCAATCCCATTCATCCTTGTATGGTAAGGAACATCATTGTCAAGTTTCATAGCAATCGGATAACTGGAACTAAAGTTATTGTGGAAACACTAAAAAGTTAACAGACACCGACAACGACGACAACGACGACGACAGCATCATACCATAATACGTCCGCAAATTTTTTGCGGTCGTATAAAAACCCAATTTCAAAATTTCAAAAGTTTGCAGCCCTCAGATCTTAATTTTTAAAATTAATGCTGCTACATATCAAAATATGCACACTCAGCTAAATTTACTGAAAGCTCAATACACACATTTGGTACTTTTCATTTCATTGCAGTACTTTTTGTAAAAATATTCCAAAAAGTTTTAGTATAGATCTACAAAACTGTAAGTCAGATCAATTATATGTGGTTTATCTCAGATCAATTAATTCTGAACTTCTGTAATCCATCAGTCTACCTTAGATCAACATTAAATCTTACTACTTTCATGTGCACAGATTTAATTGCTCTTCATAGATCTATTACCAATTAACATTTTTACTTATTTATATATTTTATCTAGATATAAAATAAACCACCAATATGTCTGATCAGCTTCCAAGATTTTTACTACTTTTACTCAACTCTGGCAGAATTTTATTGAGTAATTTGTGTTAATTGTAATTTATTAAATGATAAGTGATTTTGAAGATAAAGTATTTTCCTTAGCCAAAACGTATTACTTAAATTCCATATAGATTTGCTTTCAGGTTTTGCCCTTAAAATAGTTGGAGACTAAAACATAAATAAAGAATGGGTAAAATAATAAATTTGAATTAGCAAATTATAGCTACAACAAGAGGCTCCAAGGAGCATGATTCTCTTACCTGTTCCTTAAGCCATAAGGGTCTCTTCTATAAAGGTCATCTGACAACTTCAACCCTATGGGGACTTTTGAAAATCTTCATAAGCTGAAGGTTTATGCACAAACAACAGCTTTTCTTTATTTGCAATATTTTTCATTCTATAGGGCAAAAAAAAAAAAAAAATGTTGACCTGTAGGGGACCAAACCCCTATCAAAAGGGGTCCTCTGACAATTTAATCCAGTAGAGACTTTTGTAGAGCTCAATGAGCTGAAACAGCTATTCTCTATCTGGTTGTCATATCAACCATAAGCCCAAAACATGAAAAAAGGCTATTATATTATGTTTTACTTTTAAAGGGCCATAATCCTAATAAAGGGTCATTTGACATTTTTGACACAATGGAAACTTTAGTAGAGTTCAATAATCTGAAGGTTTAAGCAAGCAACAGCTTTTCTTTATCTCGATAGTTTTCATTCTATGACAAAAGCATGAAAAAATGCCATTTCTAACCTTGAAAGGGCCATAACTCCTGTAAGAAGTCATCTGAAAACTTCGACCTATCAAAAACTTTTGTAGAGTTTCTGATGAAGAATGGCAGTTGCACTGGATTTTCTCTATCTCATATACTTTTTTTATTTACAAGCCGAAAACAGTAGTTCAACCCCCTGGTCTATTTCTAGTATTGGCAGCCATGTTTTTTGATGGATGCAAAATTCAAAACAAATTTTGTACAAAACACCCTAAGGATCAATCATACTAAGTTTCATTTAATTCTGTTCAGTATTTTCAGAGAAGTTAACTAAGGACATACAACACACGATTCACATTGACCTTGGGTCCAAGTTAGCTAAAAAATGCCTTGTGTACATGACATCATTAATCGGGCAGACCTATAAGGCAGTCCCATTACTCACGGAAGTGAATCACAATGAGTTTTTTTCCATTCATTTGCAGTCGAAACCTCAAGTTTTTTCTCAGTTTATGTAATTTCTAAAGCCACGTTTACACGATCAAAGTTTTTCATCAAACATCTTTGTCCAAGTTTTTGATGAAAAAGTTGGACAAAGAAAACTTTGTCAAAGTAGCTGTTTACACGATCAAACTTTTTTGATGGTTTTCTGCTATTTATAGTTGCTTAAGTGTGGAGACTATATTGTAGTATATGCGAGTGCATACTAGTATAGTAAACATTTTATATATGCAGTTACTTCTTAATTTAGGATGTGCAGAAATTGCACCAGACAAACACGGCCTGGTTGCTCAAACACTTTGAGTTAAAAATGCCAATAAATACTAGTACCGTTACAAAAGCTACATGAGAATGATTAAACATTTAAAAGAAATTGAACAGTTATACAGAAATAAGAGAGTTAATATTAATTTTCTTTCAATCCATCAAGTCATCAATAATATTATTTGACCTTTGAAATTTTGTTATTGTTGTAACTTTCTTTCCTGCCATTTTTCCATGTGCTTTTGTTTACAAAATATTCTGATAAGTTCAGTAACATATTCTGATTGGTCAATCCCTGTCAAAGTCCATCCAAGTTTTCAGAAAAATAGGATGAAGTTCTATTCTGTCAAAGTCCGTCAAAGTCCTTCAAATTTCTTTGTCAAAGTTTTTGATGCAGGTTTACATGATCAAAAAAGTTTGTCAAAGAAAACTTGGACAAAGTTTTTGATGGAAAACTTTGATTGTGTAAATGGGGCTTAAGATATATTTTCTTTCACTAAAAAAGCTTAAAATATGATAATTTGTGTTCTTGCAAACAATTCTATACATGTATTTACAAAATCAAATTGAGAATTTCAAAATAAAAAAAAAGCCATTATAATTGTCTGTTATAAATTGCTATTCAGCAAACCTATTATAATTTTGTCTCTTCCCTCCCTGCTGATATCGGAAGTCTATATTTAGCCCCGAGACACATGAACATCTGTCAGATTAGCACTGGAAGACTATAATCATTTCCTAATTAATTGTCCTCTCATTAACACCTAGACTTTGTCAAACTGGTTAGAAAATCCCAATAATTATGTTTGTAAGTGATGGAAATTAATAAGACAAATACTTTTAAGCACCTCATATAAAGAAAAAGGGCTCAATGGAAAAGAAAGAAGTGGTAAGATTCCACATTCTATAGATTTTCAAGAAATCATCAATTTATAATTTTAGCCCTAATACCAACTAATTTTTAAGTATAATCAAGTACAACTAGATACCAGGGAGATGATAGCCATCTCCAAGGGCCCCGCTCCCATAAAAAATTGTGGACCGGCATTAAACTCAAACTTGATCTGTAACTCATCAAGGTAAACTCACATGCCAAAAATCAGTTCATTATCTATAAGCGTTTAGAAAAAAGTGCGGAAAACTGAAATTTTAATGAATTTTCAAGTTTCAAAGGGCCATAACTCCCAAAAAAATCTGTGGACCTGCACGAAACTCAAACTTGATCTGTAACTCATCAAGGTAAACTCACATACCAAAAATCAGTTAATTATCTATAAGTGTTTAGAAAAAAAGTGCGGAAAACTGAAATTTTAATGAATTTTCAAAGTTCAAAGGGCCATAACTCCCATAAAAATTTGTGGACTGGCACGCAACTCAAACTTGATCTGTTACTCATCAAAGTAAAATCACATACCAAAAATCAGTTCATTATCTATAAGCGTTTAGAAAAAAAGTCCGGAAAACTGAAATTTTAGTGAATTTTCAAAGTTCAAAGGGCCATAACTCCCATAAAAATTTGTGGACCGGCACGAAACTCAAACTTGATCTGTAACTCATCAAGGTAAACTCACATATCAAAAATCAGTTCATTATCTATAAGCGTTTAGAAAAAAAGTCCGGAAAACTGAAATTTTAGTGAATTTTCAAAGTTCAAAGGGCCATAACTCCCATAAAAATTTGTGGACCAGCTTGAAACTCAAACTTGATCTGTAACTCATCAAGGTAAACTCACATATCAAAAATCAGTTAATTATCTATAAGTGTTTAGAAAAAAAGTGCGGAAAACTGAAATTTTAATGAATTTTCAAAGTTCAAAGGGCCATAACTCCCATAAAAATTTGTGGACTGGCACGCAACTCAAACTTGATCTGTTACTCATCAAAGTAAAATCACATACCAAAAATCAGTTCATTATCTATAAGCGTTTAGAAAAAAAGTCCGGAAAACTGAAATTTTAGTGAATTTTCAAAGTTCAAAGGGCCATAACTCCCATAAAAATTTGTGGACCGGCACGAAACTCAAACTTGATCTGTAACTCATCAAGGTAAAGTCACATATCAAAAATCAGTTCATTATCTATAAGCGTTTAGAAAAAAAGTCCGGAAAACTGAAATTTTATTGAATTTTCAAAGTTCAAAGGGCCATAACTCCCATAAAAATTTGTGGACCAGCTTGAAACTCAAACTTGATCTGTAACTCATCAAGGTAAACTCACATATCAAAAATCAGTTCATTATCTATAAGTGTTTAGAAAAAAAGTGCGGAAAACTGAAATTTTAATGAATTTTCAAAGTTCAAAGGGCCATAACTCCCATAAAAATTTGTGGACTGGCACGAAACTCACACTTGATCTTTAACTCATCAAGGTCAACTCACATACCAAAAATCAGTTCATTATCTATAAGAGTTTAGAAAAAAAGTCCGGAAAACTGAAATTTTAGTGAATTTTCAAAGTTCCAAGGGCCATAACTCCCATAAAAATTTGTGGACCAGCACGAAACTCAAACTTGATCTGTAACTCATCAAGGTAAACTCACATACCAAAAATCAGTTCATTATCTATAAGCGTTTAGAAAAAAAGTGCGGAAAACTGAAATTTTAATGAATTTTCAAAGTTCAAAGGGCCATAACTCCCATAAAAATTTGTGGACCGGCACGAAACTCAAACTTAAACTGTAACTCATCAAGGTAAACTCACATACCAAAAATCAGTTCATTATCTATAAGCGTTTAGAAAAAAAGTCCGGAAAACTGAATTTGTTACGGACGGACGCACGGACGGACGGACAGACTGATTACTATAGGGCGTCCGCAACAAAGTTGCGGGGCCCTAATTAATGGTGGATTACAATGTATCCATTTTTAAAATGAACAGAATAACAGAATAATTTTGGCTCATTGTCTCCCACATAGCAAAACTTGTGACATAATTGACCCTTGTTCTATGACTTTTGCCCCAAAAAACTAATAAGCGTTTACCTTACCTCAAAAGCATAAACTTGTGTTATTTTTATAAAATTTTATCATGGCATTAAAAGTTATGCTTTGGAAACAATTTTCAGTCTAAAATTCTAAGTTTTTTTTAAACTCTTTAACCTTGACTACAAATCTACCCCAAATCAATATGCTTCTTTTGCTGCTCATAATCTTCAATGTGTGAAGATTTTATGAAAACCTAGCAAAGCGTGTGAATGTTATCAATTCTGGATGAACAGACAGACAGACGTCATAATTCTATGCTCCCTTGTTTTTGCAACAGGTAGGGGCCAAAATCAAAATATTGTTTTTTAACTTGATAAAACCTGTGTAAATTTCATTAAATAAATATTTATAGATCTCTAGACTGGCACATCAACATAGGAAAACATTAAATGTATGTTGATGTCAAATTGGAGCTAAAAAGTATTTCTTTATAATTAAAGCATTAATTGCAGGAAATCAGTTGCTTCATTTTTTATAAAGATGAGAATAAACATCTGTTGGGTTCAATATTCAGTACATTACTACCTGACTTCATAAAACTTATTTTCAGGTATATAACCCCAAATAATGTGCAAATGGTAGGTTTGATCTGATGAAAGTTTTTGCAGTTTTACTGAGACTTAATAGTTGTTCCAGTTGCATGTACAACAAATATTTTTTAACAAAATCATGGCTCCAGGTGTCCTGCCTGGTAAAACTTATGACCTTGACCTTTGACACTTCCAATTTTCAAAATCTCAATGTTTTCAATCATGATCTTGACCTTTGACCAAAAAAATCAACAGGCTCCATTACCTCATAATGATAAGCCTTTATTTGTGAAAGTTTCATAAAATTCAATCAAGTTGCTTTGGAAACAAATTTCACTCTAAATTTAAGTTTCTCACATATAACCTTCCTGTTCTCATAATTTAGCTTCAATGTATGTTAATTTTTTGTTATTCTATCAAGGGGTTCAACAGTTATGTTTGGAAACAAATTTCACTCTAGAATTTCAAAACTTTATTTGACCCCAAACTAATAGGCTTTTTCTTTATCTCCTATTAAGCTTTCAGGGTGTAAGGTTAATGGAATTATATCAAGGCATTCAAAAGTTATATTCTTTAAACCAATTCCTACAGAACAACAGATGGGCAGATAGAAAGCTAAATTCTATACTGGCAGAGAGGCTGGAGAAAAAAGAGACATATATACCAGTAAGAAAAAATCTTATTGTCCTTTATAGAGATAGCTGAATGAATAGAAAAACTCCAAGGCAAAAATGACTGAAATTACTGAATCACAAGCATAAACTGGGCAGGTAAAGCTTATCACATATTTACATATTTTGTAAAGAATAGTAAATAGACAAGAGAACAAACCCTTGAGCATACCTTGTTCTGCCTTCCACTAAATCAAGAGAAATATTTCACTGTGCTTTGATCTTACAAGGCCTAAGTCTGTGATGTTTTGACAAAGACATGAATTACACCAGCTAACAAATAGATACACCATCTTGCAAGAAGTACCTCTCTTGAGAAATCAAACAATACACAATACTATTATCATAGTAATTATTAGTCATCAAAATAATAACAGTTATATGAGAAAAGAGGTGCCATATAGTCTCTTAAGAGGTTACATGTAGCAGGCAGATGTATATAGGTGCTTGAGGCATGAGGCAGGAAGACATGTGACAACTGTTGTGACTTCAAATGGGAGGCTCTCCCAGCCTGGGTAAAAAAACAACCCACGATCTGAAGTCTTTTAGGGGTGACTTCTCTCAATTTGGTCAAAATGACCTACATTGTACCTTGAAAATTCATAGAAAATATTCTGCTATCTTAGTGAAAATATATCTTAAAAAGACCTTGTGGCATGAGGGAGGTACCACTTGGAAGCCAAAATGAATAAGGAACATGTAAAAGAAGCAGAAACCCAACTTTTACATTGGTATTTTTTATAATAGAAATAACATGCAATTTGAAAGAATAATAATGATCAGAGAGTAGTTTGCAAAAACCACAACCTTTAAAAAATTTAGTCAAAGTAGATTTTTTGCTTTATTAAAATATGAATATAACATACATATAAAGAAACAAACTATGTTAATAGAGACAAAGGAAGCAATGAATCATATATAGACAGAAACAAGTATGAGAATTGGATATTGACTGCATGAAATCTGGCTAAAATAAGGTTGAAAACAGTCCTTTCCCAAAGAAAATAAAGTACATTATTTGCAATTATGACCTATGCATGGCTTAAACACAAATATCCAAAGTCACTAAAAACAGCAAGTTTTGCAATTTTGAAAATTTTCACCAGCACTTCAAACCCTTCCTGCTTCTTGATTCTGACTTTTATGTCAGCCAAAAATATCTCAAATTCAACATTAACAGCCATAAAAACACTTCTTGGCTGAAACAAAGATTTTTTCAACCAAGAACATAGAACTTAGGAACACTTTGAAACAGTTATAATTACTTTCAAGTATGTCAAAAAAGTACAGTCTAACATCAGAGATCCTTTTGTACAATACTTGAAAACAGAAAAAATATTACGTATGTAGCTTGCATAAAAGACGGTTTTGTTCTATTATCTCTTAAACAAACCTCTTCAAACTAACAATTAGCTCTTTCATAAGAGAAACTCTTTCTATGTCAGATAATTCTTAACATTTCGCACACAAGTAAAAAGCACATCTTCTTAATTAACTTCATTATCCAATTTATGTGAGCCATCCTTAAAGGCGAGGCAAACTGTTCATTTTCGCATAAATTTAATTTAAGAAATCTCTGGGTATAGCACCTCGCCTAATGATCTTCTAAGTGTCTAAAATGTTAGAAATGTAAGACTCTGCATCTTTCTCACCGTTGGCTTTTTTTTAAGATTGTAATCGTTGAAATCAAAAACTTGTTTTCGTTTTAATCTAATGCTATTTTTTTTTCATTTTAATATCACTGATGTTTGTAACAAAAATCATTTGTTTTTTCCCCATTATGTTATTCAAAAGTGAAATAACTTACATTAAAATTGAAATCTCTCTAACTTTATTATATCACAAAATAGTTTCAATTTAAATTTTCTCATTTACATTATAGCATGAAGTTGCAAAATTTCATAATTTCTAGAAAATTGCTTTTAGCAAAGTTTGATTCAGATATTTAATATATTTAATTCATCAAAACATGTTTTTAAAGATCCAAATTGATTTTCATGAAATTTTGCCATTTTCACATGCACTTATTTAATGTTTTTACCTTTCTAGATTGTTATATAAATTGTGCAATTTTATGCATAAAATGCTCAAGTGCCTACCAAGATTGCCAAATTTGCAGTATATACATTTGGTCAAGAGGAAAAGGATAAGCTATAGGCAAAGCATTGCTCAACACCATATAATACTATATAGGACAAAGGAGTACACAGAGTATCAAGAGAAAGATGTTTGTGACATATGAGGCTTCTGCAACACAAAAACCAAAAAATTCATTTTATGCTACTTTCCTTAAAGCTTCTGGAATCATGTCTGTCAGAAGGAGGGTGTTAATAAAATATATCAAATTCCTTGGAATTCTTAAGCCAAAATTAAGGGCACCCCCAGCCGCCCAAAATTTTACATACATTACATATACATGTATTATAACCACTTTTTCAGAAGTACTGTGGTTTCATTATTAATTGTGGGGTATCAATTTTCGTGGTTTTCATGGGTTGCCTTGACCCACAAAATTTGATAACCCACGAAAAGGAAATTTACCATTGATCAACAGGTGCAGCCTTCAGAACCAATCCATGGACTGATCCTTTTTTATCAAAAGACAAAAATTGGTACCCACAAAATAAATGAATCCACACTATCTGGCTATGGATCACAAAAAGAACCTAGATCTACATTTACATTTAGGACAATAATTTTACCTGTTTGGTAAGATTGGTCCCTGATGACTGGTCACTTGGTCTACTGGGATATGAACCATTTGCCTTTACTGTCTGCTCAGTTGGTGATTGCTGACTATCAATAAATGTTGCCAATGCCTCTTGAAACCTAGAACGTTCAGGATTTTCTGTTTCATTTCTACTTCTACTGGGGATCTCTGTATTTCTATTTTGAGGTCTACTTTGATAGAAACCAGGAGAAAACGAAGAGGTAAAGCTGTGACCATCCTGATTTTGAGGGTTTAAGGGAGGTTTAAACCTTGGCTGTTCTTGAGGTCTCAGTCTTGGTTTGATAATGTTACTAGCTGTAGGCCATCCATCATTGATGAAGGTTCTTTCTACAATATTACCATGTTGTCCATTGGTACTTTGGTTCCTTTCTTGTTGCCCTCTCAGACAGGGTATACCACTTCCTTTAGGTCTTACTGTCTGTTTCATTCTAACCCATGTTTATGCTGAAATTAGAAAACAAAATATTTAGATAATAACAGGTGTGATTTTAAGATAAAACCCTGGATCATGCTTGCTTACTGGTAATTAAAATATAAGGATTTTAGTGAGGAGCTTGTTGTTTAAGGTTAGTAGTAGTTATACATGATGTCAGAAAAAAAAACCTTTTCAAAAACTCATCTGAAATTCAGATTTTAATTCTTTTATTTTCATTTTTGCTAGTGTAGGTTCCCTCTGTGGGTTGGCCACTTGATGTGAACAACGTTGAGCTAAGGAAAACATCAATTTATCCCTATCCGTTTAAGTGGTTTAAAACTTTGGCAGACAGATTTGAAATGTTTTAACAAGTTGACAATTTTAGTTTATTTTCTAAACTGTTTTTCAATGGCAAGGCCAACCAAGAAGACGTAAACCTGTGGTGCATAATAAAAAGATTTCTCAGGTCTGCACGACCTGAAAATAGTTTTAAAAAGGACTATATACGTGTAGGTTTTATTGTACTGGTAATCCTTACATATAGATCTTAAACCCCTATTTTATCCATATTTCTTTATTTAGTCATAGAGACTGTGTAAAAGTTTCATTATAAACATTTATGGTTTGGGAAGAGTTGTGGATATAAAGAAATGAGTACCCTGACTGACTGAGGTGTAACACCCCTATGAAATTTTTTTTTTTGACAAACATCCCTCTGACAGATCTACAAATTTTTCAACTTATAATTGCCTGTTATGGTTCTCTAGTTTCATGCAGTTCCTAACTTAAGTTCTCTGTCAAAAGGGAAGGCACATGCTTATCACACCAGTCCTAAATTCCCCTTTATCTATCAGTCTGCAAACCCTTACCTTTCAATCATTGGAAATAAAATCATGAGGCTAATGATTTAATTAGAGAAAATCAAATTAAGAAGGAAAGCTGAAGGGCATACCCGAATTTTTTAAGGGGTTTTATTTTCAAAATATTTCTTATTTTAATAGTGCTTAACAAAATTTCAGTCTGTTTTTACCTATATTTTTCATTTTTTTTTGCCCAAGGGGGGGCAGGGTTTGTTTGAACCTCTCCAACCCCAACCCCTCCTGGCTACAGGTATGTTCCTTAATTGGTAGTGAAAGCAGTATCTTTCTTGTGTTTTTTCATATGGCACATTGAAGCAACAAAATATTGATAGAGTAAGTCTCTGTATCACTGATTAGAAATTTAGTTAGAGAATGATGACACCTTCCATCCCTCCCCCAGCAAATTTCTTTATTTTAATTATTTCTTTTGATCTTTCCATTGGATCTGAGAATATCATAACAAAGAGAATTGACTCATCCCATTAAACATATGAAATCGGTGAAAATAACGTACAGTTTCGTTCTTGTGAAGATCTCAGATCCTGTCGATTAAACTCTGGTGTTTCTAATAAAAAAGTATCTTTAGATAGCTGAATTTCTCTGACCTTCTTTGGTACTATTTTCTTAGCGTTTTATTCATTAATTTGTTTGTAATCTAATAAAATCCGAACAATGGTTAAAAATAAAAAAACATGCGAACTGACTGAAATTGGTCACAATAAACAAATTTTATTATTGAGTATTATCGGCCAGCGGGCGTCATAATAAAACAGGAAATCAGCCAATTTAAAACAGTAATTTAGTGGACTTGAATTCATTAAATAATCGTCAATTTTCACCTGAATATTCGCGAAACATTTTGCTATTCAACAGTACTAAATAAGATACTATAATGTAAGATTTGATAAGAAATTTATTTGATTTCCAAGAGGTCTATTTCTAAGTGTGAATTTGTAAAAAATTGTATGATTGACTTTAACATGCAAACTGTTCCTTTCAGAAAATGTATGATGAAAATGAAAAGAAAAATATCCTAAACAAAGCAGCAAGAGATACTCTTTCTAACGTTATATATATTTCATTTTTACGATTTATTATGAAAAAGTTTACTCGCTTGTAATGCAAGTGCTATTTCAAAGACAAATACACGACCAAATCTTAAATTAAAAAATTAGTGCGGAGACACTGTTATTTTGGATTTATCGTCAAGTCCAGTCTTTGGGTTCATAATTGTCTCAGATTGGATCTTTCAATTTTTGGGGGTAAATCTCATGTGAACAAGTTTCATCAAAACTTGACAACCTCAGTGATCACGCATGAGTCTCTTGCAACTTATGTGAAACTTGGCCAGTGTGGGAGCTAACAAAAAGTAACATATGACATATAAACATAAACATGGTGAAAGTTTATTCCATAACGTAAAATGACAAAATATAATGTTGAATCTTTTTACTACTAGTAATTCCGTTCACATTTTTGGCTCACAAATATATATGCTGAGTTCCAGGTTCTTGGGTCAATGATAAATCAGGCTTACAATCAGGTGAACACTAGAAAGATGTTCCATGATAATGGGTAATCAAAATTAGGGGAACGAAACGAGTTTTCGTTCATCTGCATATCTGTACCAATACAAACCCAGGGTACAAACCTGGTCAGGATGGATTGTTCTTTGTCAGGATGGTTGTTTTATATCAGGATGGATTGCTCTATGTCAAGATGGTTGTTCTATGTCAGGATGGATTGTTCTATGTCAGGATGGTTGTTCTATGTCATGATGGATTGTTCTATGTCAGAATGGATTGTTCTATGTCAGAATGGATTGTTCTATGTCAGGATGGTTGTTCTGTGTAAGGATGGATTGTTTTATGTCAGGATGGTTGTTCTATGCCAGGATGGATTGTTCTATGCCAGGATGGATTGTTCTATGTCGGGATGGTTGTTCTATGTCGGGATGGTTGTTCTATGTCAGGATGGTTGTTCTATGTCAGATGATTGTTCTATGTCAGGATGATTGTTTTTTGTCATGATGGATTGTTCTAGGCCATGATGGTCGTTTTATATCAGGATGGTTTGTTCTATGTCAGGATGGATTGTTCTATGTCAGGATGGTTGTTCTATGTCAGAATAGGGTGTTCTTTGTCAGAATGGATTGTTCTATGTCAGGATAGGTTAACTTGTTCTATGTTAGGATGGTTGTTCTATGTCAGGATATGTAGTTTTATGTCAGGATGGATTGCTCTATTTCAGAATGGTTGTTCTATGTCAGGGTGGTTGTTCTGTCTGGATGGCTGTTCTATGTCAGGATGGATTTTTCTATGTCAGATGATTGTTCTATGTCAGGATGATTGTTTTTTGTCATGATGGATTGTTCTAGGCCATGATGGTCGTTTTATATCAGGATGGTTTGTTCTATGTCAGGATGGATTGTTCTATGTCAGGATGGATTGTTCTTTGTCAGGATATGTCATGATATATCATGATATATCATGATATATATATTGTCCTATATCAGGTTTGGGGTTTTATGTAAGGATATATAGTTCTAACTTGTTATGTCAGTATGGACTGTTCTATGTCAGGATAGATGGTGAATTGCTCTGTGTCAGGTATTGCTCAGGATAGGTTATTCTATGACTGGGTCGGTTTTTCTTTAGAATGGATTGTTCTTTGTCAGGGCGGAGTGTTCTATGTCAGAATGGATATGTTCTTTGTCAGGACGGAGTGTTCTATGACAGAATAGGTGTTCTATGTCAAGCCAGATCGTTCCATTTCAAATTGTTTGCTCTTCATCAAAATTTAATGGTAAAGGCTTGTTATATGTCATGACGGCTCACGCTGTTGCTAGAAAAGGTTGGTTCACGCGTAATTTATCTTTTTTTATCATTATTCAATGTGCCATTTGAAAAACACACTTACACGAAAGGTAAGGCTAAAACGCTATGTTCTATTTCACGATGCAAGTGCTTAGTTGCTTTACGTGTTATGCTAGAACTGAATATCTGTGCTATTTTTATTTGTTCAGATAGGTTAAACTTTAGTAATAGGATGGAATGAGCTATGTCTTGTCCCAGAATATGTTACTGCTAATACCAATTTTCAACAATTATCCCTTTTGTAACATGATTTAATTAAAACTGATATATCAGAAAACAATACCTATGCCATTTATTCAGGAAAAAACTTAAACTATATCCAGATTTCGGACAGAAGATTACAACTAATGCATGTTTTAAAACGTTCTTAAAGATCAGACATTGTGAAAGAAGATACCAGAAATTGAAATTTACAATTGGCTGAAATTGAGCAAAAGAAGACGTAGGTCAATGTTATGACTTTTTTTTCAGATTTATTATTAACTCTAAATAAATAAAACGATTTACATGCATTTCACAATAGTTACGATACTTATATGCATGAGTCTAAAATACTCCACAACCTCTTTAAAAGACATTAAAGGTATTTAGAGTGACCTCCCTTAGACCACATTAAAATGTAATCATTAGACATTAGAATTTTATATGAAAGGATGATTCCCATCTGTGTAAACATACTATGATAACAGAAGTATATTTATGCAACAATTACTGGCAAGTGCAGAGGTGATTTTAAACAGTGGATTGATGCGGAAAAGTTAATTCGTCTAAGCTAGCTTAATCTGCTTGTTTGGGCAAAACAGTAACTGCAGAACTTATAACCCTTGTGCGCGAATCTTCGAATCTAGTGCACAAGTAAAAGAGTATAATAAAAGGGTTAATTGAAGAGATTACAACAAATGTTCATCTGAAAAATCCGTTAGAATATTGAGAACAATATACATTTGCAGCTGTCAATCTTTCCTGCATCGACATTTGCCTAGCTTTGTATCATTAAGATAGCTCATCCTCATTTATTTATATTGCACAGTACTACCTTAATGCTCTTTCCATATGTTGCTTCGTTTTTACAAAAACAATTTAATGGTAGCTGCTCATCTTTATTGCTAACTTAACCTTCTTCTTCATTATCAAGTTTTAAAGAAAATGTTGCGTCTAATGACCCATCAATTTCTTTAAGATTTGCCAAAAAATCAGGAAGGCACTTGATTCGGATTGAAACAAAAATCTTTTTTAACCCTTACGAGAGATGATTTTTCAAACAAATGATATATACAGTATGAAAGAAATGTCAGTATCGAATAGAAGTGTGTCGCATCTTAAAACTAGTGATATAAATAAGACTGTATTGATACATAGACCTGTATATTTAATATACAGGTCTATGATTGATATAACCGGGGAAATAAAGCTTCTTGCTGTGTTGAAATGTTGATGCTTTATAAACAACGGTACCAGAAAACCACTGAGCCGATACATGAAATGAATCATAATGTATATCTTAAAGTCAACGTGAAAGATTTTAATGATAAAACTAAAGACCACTCTTGTTTGCTCATTTGACACAAATTGTAAAAATATTTTTTAAAAGAATGAATACCAAGTCATTTCTCACAGAATTAAAATTTGATTGTTGACCGCAACAAGACTGAACTTGAGGACTCCCGTGCGTTGATTCGGGGTGTCCGCAGCAGAGCTTAGCTTGTCGTAAGAGGCGACTACGGGTCATGGGTTTAGTCGGGTTAGTGCTCAGCCCACGGGGCGACAGATGTGTACCCTAGATGGTTGATTAGGATGACCCTCGTCCGCCTTGGGTGGGGTTGTTTCTTGTAATTATACGGAAATCAAAGCTGACCGCTGACCAAGTAGAAAAACAAGTATTTACAGTTCTGTTTACCGTTGTTTTTGATTTGAAAATTTACTGTTCCTTTCTTTCTCATAGTGGCGTAAAGCATCAACTCTATTGCAAATGAGTGTGCTGGAAAGGGCCAACAATTACAAATCTTAACCAGCCACAAAATCTTTCTGCCATATAGGTTATGCTGCAGTTTATGGGAATGTCTGAATTCTTTACTTTGTTCTATGCTCTTCATATTCATACAGTGTTTGACATTTTCAATATTTTTGGTAGAGCGCCTCTGATGAGTCTTGAATAGACGAAACGCGCGTCAGGCGTAGCAAAATTTATTGTCTGGAACTTTGTTGTCATTTGTTTTTCGTAAACAGCATAAACTTTAAACAAGAGGCTCCCAAGAGCCTGAATCGCTCACCTGAACTACACAGATACATATATTTGTAGATATTATTGTGCTTAACCATATGTGATTTAAATTTATGAAATATCTTGGTTAGTTTTCAAGACATTGGGCTTAATAAGTGCAAATTTGGCAAAAATTAGGAAAAAGAACAATAACTCCCACATCAGCAGTCAGATCTTTTCCGAAATTTCAGGACAGGTAGATCTTATTATGCTGATTACTTTTGATTCTTGCACAATTTTGATATCTGAAACCAGTTTTGAGTTATTAGCAAAAAAATGAAATTTGCCCCTATGTTCTATTTTTAGCCATGGTGGCCATGTTTCTTTACGAATCAAAAATCTGAACGATAGAGTTGTAGCATATAAGCTATCAAACAGTGTGCCATGTTAAGATGCAGTTGGTCTTACTGTTTCAGACAAGTCGGGGGGGGGGGGAGGAAGTAATGAACAACGGTAAATATTGACGCTTTAAGGGCCATAACTCCTAAAAGAAATGGTTCTACAGCTCTAACCTAATTACATGAATTGTAGATTTTGATGTGCTTAATCATATGCAATTTGAATTTTTGAAATATCTTGTTTAGTTTTCAAGATATAGGTCTAAATAAAAGTGCAAAATTTTGAAAAAATCCAGAAAAAGGGCAATAACTCCTATGTCGTTTGTTGGATCTTCCTGAAAATTTCAGAGTAGGTCGATCTTGAGATGCTAATCCCTTTTGTCTCCCATCAAAATTTTGATATCTGTTACCGTTTTTGAGTTATTTGCAAAAAACTGTAATTTGACCCCTATGTTCTATTTTAAGCCATGGAGGCCATATTTTTTGACGAATCAAAAATCCGAACGATAGAATTGTAGCATTAATGCTATTTAACAACTGTGCCAAGTTTGGTTGAAGTTGGATGTATGGTGTCAGACAAGTTAATCTTTGAAATTCAGGGTAAAAGTAATGAAAAATGGTAAATTTTGACGCTTTAAGGGCCATAACTCCTAAAAGAAATGGTTCTACAGCTTTGACCTAATTACATGAAATGTAGATCTTGATGTGCTTAATCATATGCAATTTGAATTTTAAAATATCTTGTATAGTTTTCAAGATATAGGGCTAAATAAGTGCAAGATTTTGAAAAAATCCAGAAAAAGGGCAATAACTCCTACATCGGTTGTTGGATCTTCTTGAAAATTTCTGGGCAGGTAGATCTTGAGGTGCTGATCACTTTTACCCTTGCCAGAATTTTGATATCTGTTACCGTTTTTGAGTTATTTGCAAAAAACTGCAATTTACCCCTATGTTCTATTTTTAGCCATGGCGGCCATGTTTTTCAACGAATCAAAAATCCCCACGCTAGTTTTATACTACCTATGCTAATTAACAACTCTGCCAAATTTAAAAGCCATTGGACTTATGGTGTTAGAGGAGTTAACGTTTGAAAAATGTTAACGACGACGGACGACGGACGACGACGGACGCCAAGTGATGGCAATAGCTCACATGGACCTTCGGTCCAGGTGAGCTAAAAATGAAAGAAGATTTTGTACAAAAAAAATATTTTGATAATTTTAGATAATTGTAAAAAAGAAAAAGATAATTATACTTTGTATCAATGGCATTTTCTACAAATACTCAAAAGGGTAAAGATTAGCAATTTTAAGATTTTCTCTCCATGGCATGAGGCTAACCATATGAAAACATGTTAAAGGCCATTGCTTGAGTAATTTTGAAACTTAAAGCTTCAACAATCAGCTAGATTACAGGACCAACATAGGATTGAACCCAGTCGTGCCAAGAATACATCATTTCAACCAGTGACTCGTCGGAAAGCGGGGAGTAGATGACCGGCCGACCTGAAGAGATGCAAGGTGTTTGCAACTCATCTTGCTAAAGCTGTATGCCGATTCAAATTAATTTCTTCAGTAGAAGCCGACTTATCTGTTACGAAAAAAATCCAATTTTTACCCTTAAAATAGTCAGCTCGTAAAAGCAGAGGTACATTACCTAGTGTCCTGGAAAGCGGATGCGCGGTATAACTCATTTTGCTAAAATTATGTACAAAAATTGAAATTAATTCTTTCTGGCTTCACTATCAACTGAGAAATGTGCAACAAAAGTAAAAACGACAGAAAGACGGACGGACGGACATGGTGATTGCAATATACGGTCAGCCCCCGGTCCCTATATCTCTTATGAATGCTGAGAGTGCAGCTATTGAAATCCTTTTTTATTTTTGTTAATTGAAATACTTTTAAAACAACTAATTCTGGAATAATTGGATTAATATAAATGCATATAGGATTTTGATCTATCCACCGAAAGTTATAAGTGTGGTGTGCAATGCATGCATATTTTATCATTTTTTATAATTTATATTATTAAAGTAAGAAATCTTATTCAAGTAAAAAAAAACATAAAAAGAAATCTCATCGTATTAAAAATATCAAAACTTTTCATACCAAAACTGAATTTCCGTCTACAAAATGATAATAATTTACTAATTACCTAAATTCATAACCAATATATCTACTAATGAAAAAGTAACACATCAAACAGCTTACCTTTTTCACCTCTCCTTCCTGCCTGCTCTCTCTGCCATCTGGTCAGTAATAGTAAAAAACATATGGTTATAACAGATTAACACTGCCTCGTAGCTTCTATTACCTCAGATAATATATATCTTCTTCTATCTAGTCACTGGTGTAGGGGGTCCATTTTTCATGAAATGAGGTGTCAGAATTGTTGCCTGTTCTATCTCGAAAGACGTTTATCTTAAATGCCATGGTTTGTGTTTTGTACAAAACAAAAGAAATGGTTGTTTGTTGGAGAGTCGTGGAATAAGTCATACAGGTTTCTGACTTTTAATTGTGCATACTTTTCAAGTGGTTTACAATTTATGTTTAGAAAACAGTCATGTTATAAAACACTGCTGAAACTCATCCTCATTGACATTTAAACCTCAAGTTGGTGGTAGCAAATGCACGTATTCCAACTTCAGGCCAAGAAATGGTTTGGAACTAAGTTAAGAAATTCGCAGCACTAAAAAAACCTGAGATATCCCACACTAAATCATCTCCCAAAATAGGCCTTTGCTAAGATGTCATAAAATGAAGATTCTGGTAAATTTTCATTTTCAAGGAAATTACTTTCAACTCCCATTTGAATATGCATAAATAAAATATTTGAAAGCATGTAATTTGAAGAAAATAAGCTCCAAGGAGCCCGAATCGCTCATGATACATACAATCTTTCATTCTAATTGGTAGAACTCCCGGACTTATAAGAATTTTGTAGAGCTTTTTGAGACAATTAAAATCAAAAGCCTAACTTTACTTTCAATCTGTGGAGCCAAAGCAGGAAAAAATTCTTCTATTTTTTGCTCCAGTAAGGAGTTGAGTTATTGTTGTCTGTTTGATTGTAAACTCCAATCAAGCAAGCAGCAGTTTTTATGCAATGGTTCTCATTCTATTCGAAATAAACACAATTTTTGACCTTGTAGGGCCAAAACCGCTTAAGGGGGTCATCTGCATGACAACATCGACCCAACCAACGGGCACTAGTTTTCATTCTTATAAGGCAATGCTTCAAAAACGTGTATTTTTACCTTAAGAGGATCAATGCCCCTAGAATGGGTCATCTGACAACTTCGACTCAACAGAATTGTTGAAGAGCTTTTACCATTCAGATTTGATTTATCTGTAATTTTTTTACCAGCCATTTATTTCCTCTATATGTTCTATTTTTTTGGCAAGGGCAGCAATGTGCTCAACAAATATGCTCACAGGTGAACTCATTAGAATAGTGCTACTTTTTTTTAAAAGATCACAATGTTGCATCAATGTTTTTCCTTAAATGGCATGTAGAGAAAAATATGACAAGTCTTCACAGTTAAGTAACAGCACATTCTCATATTTTTTGCTGAATTTGTCAAGATTTTCATTTTATACACTATTTTTTGTTTTATTTAATTTTCAAGCTTGTACATCAGCAGGTCACACTCATGCATGATCTCAATATTTTATTTCTGCAGTATCCCCTTGCTTTTTTGGATAGAAATGCTTAATTGACTTTACAACTTTTTGGAGTCAATATAAGTAATGGATGACATCCATAGTCTGCATTATCAGGGAATATTAATTTTTGAGTCAATTTTTTAATGTTTGTGATTCCTGTATGAAGTTAAATATCATTTTTGCTGTATACATCTCCATCTTTTTAATATGATATATAACTGAATTGCCTCTATATTCTTTTTCACCTTGTATGAAAATTGAAAACAAGGGGTTGCACTAATCGTGCTAAGCATACCCCCACTCGGCCATTCAGAAAACAGGAAGTAGATGACCGACTGACCTGGAAAGGGGAGGCACGTTACAACTCAACATGCTAAAGCTGTATACCAAATTTGAAATCAATTACTTCTCTAGAAGCCGAAAAATCTGTTACGAAAAATTGTCTATTTTTGACCCATAAAAAGTCTAAGTCAGCTCGGAAAACAGGAAGTAGATGATGGACTGACCTGGAAAGGGGAGGCACGGTATAACTAATCATGCTTAAGCTGTGTACCAAATTTGAAACCAATCCATCCAGTAGAAGCCGAGAAATCTGTTACGAAAAATTTCACTTTTCAAATTTTTTACCCTTAAAAGTCTGAGTCAGCTCGAAAAACAGGAAGTAGATGATGGACTGACCTGGAAAGGGGAGGCACGGTATAACTCATCATGCTGAAGCTGTGTACCAAATTTGAAACCAATCCATCCAGTAGAAGCCGAGAAATCTGTTACGAAAAATTTTGCATTTCAAATTTTTTTCCCCTAAAAAAGTCTAAGTCGGCTTGGAAAACAGGAAGTGGATGATGGACTGACCTGGAAAGGGTAGGCATAGTATAACTCATCATGCTGAAGCTGTGTACCAAATTTGAAACCAATCCATCCAGTAGAAGCAGAGAAATTGAACCGGACGGACAGACGGACAGACGGACGGACGGACAAGGTGATTGCAATATAGCCCCCTCTCTTACGAGTGGGGGTATAATATAAGTAGTGGTCTATTCCAGTATGTCAATGTGTAGTCAAGACTATAAGAATGAGACATCTGAAAACAAAAGGCAGACCTTCTATTACCACATATTTTCTTGATTTGCAATTTTTTTTTTTTTTTTTGCTTTTAGTGGCTATGTGACATAGGAATTTCAAGAAGACCTTCCTTGAGCTCCCAAGTTCAGTCTTTTTTTACAGATTGACAATAACCATTTAAATATAAGAAGTGACAACAACAAAAGCAAGGAATAATGTTTGCAGAATCACAAAAGGATACCCTTGAATATTGAATATTGAATATATATATATATATATTCTGCATATGATGTACTTCTTTCATAAGTTTTATCAAAATCCATCGAGTAGTATTAGAGGAATTGTGCTTATAAGATATGTGGGCAGACCAAAGGACAGACAGGCAGTTTTGTTCATTTGTTGTTTTGCAGGGGTATAAAGAAGCAAAGAGGCACCAATGGGGCATTCGAGTGTCAAAAGTCTGAAAGGGCAACAATGAAACCGGTAAACAGAACCATGAAACACAAAACACAATATCAACCCCAAACGGAAATCAACAACACGAATTCAAGTCAGAACAAGAGTGAACTCAGGTGTTCTGGAAGAGTAAGCGGTTCCTGCCTGCTATAGCACACCCATCCTGTGGCTAATTTCCAATTCAGTGTGTCAAATCCGGTAACATGGTAAAGGAAGACATATAAAAATAAATAAAACACCTAGTCTGCCTAATAAAATTGTATTACATCAAAATATTTTATCAATCTTACCAGGCAAAAAAAGAAAAGAAAAAAAGAAATGATTTTGACAATTTTTTTTCCATACAAGTACTACAGAAAGCATAACAATGGAAACAATCTGATTGGTATCACAGCTTCATGGATTTTGTGTATTCCCGGTTCTTAATACTCCTTAATTCCAAATCATTAATGTAGTAATCATGCCTCGAAATACTGAAAAATAGGTTTACCCTTTTACACAATAATGAATTACATGCATACAAGTCATCTGCTAATCTGACCTAATAATTTTTCCTGATATGTTTAATTATGTAAAAGTTTTACAAAATGGGTTCAACCTTGACTTTTTGGAATAATAAGCCAAACAATTTTAAATATTATTATTTTTTTAAATGCAAAAATAAAAATGTAACCAATTATTTTTTTCTTTTGGATATGAATTTTAATAGCACATTTCATTTCAGTCTTGAAAAAAAATCTTTTCAGGTTTACCCATAGAAAAAATGGACAATATTTAATTAAACTAATACTTATTCATAAAACTGTGATAAAACTTTCTTTTGACAAATGCTAACCACTTACTATAAAAGTTCATCTCCATAGATTTGAATGATACTTTTGCAAGTAATAATACACCTTGACTGATAAAACCAAGGATTTCTGCTCTGTACTTACAAAACATCACAACCATTATAAAATACTAATTATGATAGATAGAAAAATGAAATTGACAAAAAATGATATACATGTATGGTATAACAATATGGAATGTAAGAATTTTGAAAGAACAAACAGACATACAAAACAAGCATGTTAATATAGCAAGCTAGTTACTACATTTAACTAACAATCTAGAGGCTCTCAGAAGCTGTAGTCACTCACAAAGTTCTTTTTCAAATGTAAAATTCTTGTTATTTTATACATGTAATTAAAGGCCAAAAATAACCTTCATTTCAACAAATCAACCAATAAATAAAGCACTTTAATTTGGTAAAAATCTGACCAATCAGAGGAAATACATATAACACTTTTTTTTATAATGAATTCGCCCCTAAGAAATGAACAAAAAGTGGTAAGTAAAAATTCTAAATTAAGTAGCACTTTAAGAAGGTTAAATTCAAAGGGATATAGCACTTTTAATATTATACAAATAAACTCTAACTATAACAATATGCATGTTGTTGTAAAGTGCAGTAACGAACAATTAAGGCATACTAGAATTATGTCCTATTTAAGTTGAAATTTTTATTGAAAAATGAAAATTTTGTATAAAATAGTAATAAATGTATCCATAGGACACAAACATCTTTAATCTAATTGAGATAATGTAGAAATATGCATATTGCTGCTAATAACCTACAATTCTACTTTTGTTAGTACGATAGAACTTATACAACTTCTTTTGACAATAGTTAAAAGACCCTGTACCAAAAAAGTTAATTGCAGTGAGTACAGCTTTAAAATTGTATACTTTTCTTTATTAGATATTGCCATTTAGGAAAAAAAATCTGTTCATTACATCAATGTATGGAATTGTAAACACTTGCTTAATACTATTTCCATGAGCCAATATTATTTCACTAGCTTGGTACAAATGGTAAAAATTCTATGACTTTTAATAATACTTTAACTAAAACATAAAAAAAGCAACATAAAGATGTACGTTTGGTTACAGAATACACACCTTATATAAAGCAATACACCATAACACACTATATTACAGAATACATCAAGATACAACAAAACGAAAACTGATTAAATTACACATTAATGACTGTGCTTTCTCCCATTCATAACAATGGTAACCAAGTGTCTAAGCAAATTAATCACCTGGCAGTAGTTAAATTTCAACAAGAGTTTACCGGTACATTATTTCAAACTTTAGACATTTTCTCTAAAATTTCATGGGAAAAACGTGTTCTGAAAAAAAGTTGTGGATTGAATGATTTCTCTTCTCTTTGTTAGTTACTTTTTCTATTTGAGCAAGCTCACCAACTGGCAAGGTTTTCTTGTTGAAAACAAAACATAACTATCTAGGTTTGGAGAAATCATTTCATTCACACCTGACTAAGGGAAAACCTATATATCAGTGTGTGTTCTAAAAGTATAAACCTATGAATTTTTTTTTAAATAGTTTTTATTGTATTTGATGCAAACAGTTATACAGTGTGTATTATTATGCATGGTAGCTTATACCATGAGGTCTTTAAAACTAGATAGAACAAGAACACTAATGTTGTGTGCACTGAACTACAGATAATGCAAAAAGCATAGCTTTTAAAATACTATTGCATCATGATTAGAAATAACATTTTAATTCACACTGATACAGGAAAATTTGATGCACTAACCCCCGCCTCTTTCATCTAAAGAAAGAAAGAGCAAATCTCAGTTGTTCAATGCACACGTTACACATATATTGGTGAGTTTATGTACAAAAATTATTGACAAATATACTTAATAAGATCCTTGTTGATGGCATAGTGATTGAAAATGTACCTTTCTTTCACCAAGAAAGTCAACAACAATATAATGTTAAAACAACATGAAAATTGAGAAAAAATCAGATATTAGCCATTTAATATTGAAACTTGTTTTTTTGGAATGATCACAGTGTAGAAAAATGTTGCTTTTTGTCATGATTGAGCAATCATATTTAAATATCTAAAAAATAACAAATATTTTAACACTCAGCTTCATATGTCAGATAAAGATAAAAAAAAGTTAAATAAGGCACAAATATAGATAAAAAGAGACAAAATCATTGAGCTTTTAAAAGTAAACAAAATCAAAAACCATTCTTTTTTAGATTTACTATATATCACAAAGATTGTACAATGCATTCTATAAAAAAATTTCCTCCACATGATAATAAGTAAGATAAAGAATATAAAATGTACATGAAATAACAGGGTACAGTGAGAAATATTTAACTTAGAGCAATGCACACTGTGAGCATTTCTATCAACTTTTCTTTACATATCTATAAAATATATGAAATATTGATACTCATTTTGCTTCATTGATTAAAACACAACAGATCCTGAGCTCAGGAATGGACGGCACGCTTTGTCATGAAAAAATAACGATAATAAAACATGATTATACTATATCCCACCAAATAGCCCTCTATTTCTAGCAAATTCAATCATTTAAAACCATGTACACAGCATCTTTGCTTGGAAAAATCCTTTCTGAAAATGTGGTTGCCTAAAAAAAGGATACTTTGTCTTGAAACATACTGCATGATTTAAATTTTAATTTTCCATTTTGAAATACATTCTCAAGATATAATTTTAGTGAATTATCTTATCTTTCATCAGCATTTGACATTATAATGAATGGTTATGTGACTAAATTTTTGTGTATTTAACAGTTTTGCCTAACTCGCAAAAATGAACTCCTTTATCAAATTTTCCCGTTATAAAGTACAATTTCTAAATGGTATGGAATAACAATCCTGCTAATTCATAATCATTTTATCAAAAGGCACCATTGACTCTGATGTAATGTAACTATGAAGTACGAAAAATATACAGAAATAAATCTAAAGATAGACACCACTCCGTCAGAAATCAGACAGAGATGTTGTGTACTTGAAAATGATGTCAATAACATTCGATAAATTACAGTATATGACAACCACAAGCAAAATTTCTTTTCAAATACACCATTCATCAAGGTATGAAAATAAATATTAAATTATTTTGATGGAAATTCTACAATTTTTATATGTGTATGATCTATTATTTTCAATAATAGTTGTTGACTTGTTCCTTTGCAGGTAAAAATTGAAGAAAAAAAACCTGCAAAATCTTCTTTGAATGAAAAAAAATCACAAATTCGGTTGCTATTGAATTTCTTTTTCAAGTTGTTTACATTTATTCATTTGATGTTTTTAACAAAGATCTTGGTTTTTATATTAGATATGAACATATTTTATTTGGTTTGATTTGATTTTCACCATCTATGTGGCATTAACTCTATTTCATCTTTGTTTAGATATAAAACAAATTATAATGGCAAATCTTCTTGAAAAAAAAACCAAGAAGTTTTACAATTGATATTATTTCTATCACAAAACTCTGGCTCGAAACAAATTGGCCTTTCTTAAAATGTTTTAATCCCCAAACTAATTTTATATAACTGATTGTTAAAAGCTTTTTGAATCAAAAATAATAATAACTACATAAGATTAAAATATGAAATTAAAAAAAAAATTCATTTAAACATACTAAAGTAAATCCCTTTTTAGTTAAAATTAATGATAAAAATACTTTTAAAAACAAACTAGAATACTGACAAAGTCAGAAAGGGCCCCGCGGCAAAATATCTTAGTGTTTTCAAAATCATACGAACTTTAATTATAACCACTAAGGCATGTTCCATGGAATGCATATGAAACTAGAGATCTGTATTGTTAATAGCCTTTGAGTTTTATTGTTCACAAAGTCCAATTCTCAAAATCTGTGATTTTCGATAAAAAATGAAGTTTTTTCCAAAAATATTAATCAGATTTGCACGAAATTTTACTATGCACATCATGACATGCTACTTAGCAGCTGTGCAAAGTTTCAGAACTGTATTGTTAACAGTTTTGGAGTTTTAGTGTTCACAAAGTCCAATTCTCAAAATCTGTGATTTTTTATAAAAAATGAAGATTTTTTACAAAAATTTTAATCAGATTTGCACAAAATTTTAATATGCACATCATGACATGCTACTTAGCAGCTGTGCAAAGTTTCAGAACTGTGGTGTTAATAGTTTTTGAGTTTTGGTGTTCACAAGAATTGTTGACGGACGGACAGACGGACAGACGGACGGATGCGGGGCCCTAATAACAATTTGGCCAGTCTATTTAAAAATCCTCCTTACTTTTTATTTTATATACAATAAATATAAAAATAAAACCCAGAAAAAAATTCTTTGAGACCTCAAAACATTTCTCAATAAAAACATAAACAATTCAAGGCATTAACAAAAAGTGCAATAAATATAATATATCACTAGGCTCTCTGTCAAGATAACAAAGATTTGTCTGACGTGTCATTTCCTTCCTGGTGAAAAACAACCACGAAGAAGTTATAAATAGCTATAAGCATTAAATGCAAAAATTACTATATATAAATATAACAATAAACAATTATATACTCTCAAAATATAAGCTCAAAATCTGAGCTTTGTCTTAAAAAATATTCGTTGAATAAAACATAATTAATGACTGTATTACATGGCAGTATTGTAAACAAACAAAACAAAACAACAAAACAAAAATCATGAAATATTTATACTAGGGTTATTCCCCTTTGTAAAATTGCACATTAGTAATGTCAGGGAAACTATCAAAAGACAAGCTTAATAGAGGAATTCTCTACATGTTGTAAGATTGGTTAGGGTTGAAATGTTATATAACTGTACCAATACAGCTTCGTTAGATGGTAATGTCTGGAAATGACCCTATCCTGAACCAATGTTGGAGAAGCTCCCCATTTGTTTGAAATGATCTTGACATGT
Organism: Arcuatula senhousia; assembly: GCA_963971305.1. Classification (NCBI taxonomy): domain Eukaryota; kingdom Metazoa; phylum Mollusca; class Bivalvia; order Mytilida; family Mytilidae; genus Arcuatula; species Arcuatula senhousia. The sequence goes on from OZ020304.1 coordinate 58,906,485, forward strand.
TTGGAGACAGTTCCTATGGGCTTGAGATGTTCTTGACAAGTTTGGAGACAGTCCTATCAGATGAGATGTTCTTGACATGTTTGGAAACAGTCCTTTATTGACAGACATGTTTGGAGACAGTCCCTTTAGATTGAAATGTTTTGTACTTGTCTTGAGACAGCCCCTACTTCTATATTGGCTTTCATGTTCTTCATCAACTGTTTGTGCCACATACTGAGATGTCTTGTCATTGGCATGATGTTAAAAATGGCCGCTATTCTTTCATTTGGATTTACTCCTTGTTCTACAAAATAATCAAAATTTTGTAAAATAAGACAAGTTCTGGCTGAATTTTAAAAAAAAATTGAATTGATGATAACTTACACCTTGCAAATATTATCAAAATTTCTTCTTTTTGTATAATTCTATACATTTGATTTTGATCTAAACGCTTTATTATCTAACATTAAGTTTGCTGTTAGCATACATTGTTGACTTGAAATAAGTACAATTTTAATTAGGAAGTAAATCTTTGAGACAACGTCCAGCTATTATTGGATTATCTTAGTACCAAGATAATGAACTTATTAAAACTGGAATACTAATAGTAATAACTTTACTGATATATTTACCAGCTAAATGATGTTGTAACAAAAAGATCAAATTTCTCCTGATGGCTTCAATAGACCCAGAATCTTTCAAATTCATCAGATCTGAAAAAAAGAAATATTACAATTAGAGTTATCTCTCTTAGCACATAGTACTTTAATAATAAGTGTCATTTATTACAAGTAAGTTTTTCCAACTTTCTCTTGATACCATTTAGGAGGAAATCCCTTTAAAGTGGACCAAAATGGTGATCTTCTATATACAAGTTTCCCTTTCCTATCCACAATACCTTGAAAAAGCTGAGAGGGTGTATTAAATCTATTCCCCCTTTCACAGTTTTGAAATATATCTTCGTGGTATGGATGGTCTGTCAAGTACATGTATTCCACAAAACAATTTATTGGTATGACATATTCCACAATGCTACATACCAGCACTTGTAAAGCAAAGGGCCAAAGTTAAAGCAAGCTCTACTGGTGAGAGTTCCAACTTGTTGATAACTTCTCCAGCTTGTAAGAGATGAAGTTTTATCAGATAGAGGGGGTTGTCAGGGCTTATTGTCCAGTTCCAGAAGTTCTTAAACTTTTTCTGATCTCTCATATACCAAACTGAAGAGGCCAGAACGATAGCAGCCTGGAAACATCCGATAATACAGAGCTCCTGTTTGTCTGAGAAGTTCAAATGATCAAATCCTGAAAAAATAAATTTTGACACTTTTGCAATAATTTCTTAAAATACATTTTACTGAGACAAAGCAACTGATATCAAAAAATTCTTATTAAAGTTTTTTTTTCTGCAGGAAAGACAATTTTGCTCCTAAATGTCGTATGACAATACCTGGTATTTTCATGCAGAATTCCACTAAAGCTTTGTTGTTTCTGATGATTCTCTCTTGAACATGCTTCCAATGGTTGTTTTCTTGTCCTCTTTGTGGCCAATGTTCATCCTGCAAAAAAAGTTAGTTTTTATAAAATAATAGGGATAGAAAATAGTGAGATGTGGAATAAGTGTATGGGACACAGCTCACATAAAAAGAGGTAATTTAGAAAAATCATAATGGAAAACCACCAGCAGCCTTCAACTAGGCCAGGAGGCTCTGCTCGCCGTTCTGCAATTGGCCCATGGTCTAAATAAAATGCATTTTATTCAAGTCCAGTCCTGAAATAGTAACAGATATACCTCCTTCTTAAACAGGTCTAGTCATCTAGATTTCATTTGACCTAACAATCAATCAAAATTTCATAAAGTTGACCTTTCAAATGGGAGAAAATAGTAAAACTTTTTTGACATTTTTATAGAAAAGTTGTCAACATAAACATATTTTCTTTAACTTCCTCCATCATACTTCCTCAGTAACAAATATTTTTGGTTTTTAACGTTATTCTATTTGTCATGGGTATATTCTCCTTATAAAGTTGTTATGTTCCACAATTTGACTTCTTTTTCATTCAGTGCATTGGTCAATGGACAATATTATATACTCAAATAAAAATTTGTATTGTGATTTGCAAAGACGCGGTCACCTGACATGTGTTATTTCGCTGGGTAAACCGATAATCGTTGGGTCACATGGTAAGGTCACCCTCTTGTGAGATTTTGAATACGAGTCCAGCGTTTTTTTTTTCAACATTGTATGGGCTGGATTTTTTCCAATGAAAAAAGTTTAAATGTCGGAAATGTGTTTCAAAATTTGATATTGAATTGTTTCATTTAAATATTTGGTATAATATAACAGTTATCACCCTAGATGATATGTGACCCAGCATTTCTTTCCCCTCAAAAAGTAAGGTCCTTGGAGCAAGCCCTTGGGTGACCTTACTTTCTCAGGAAAAGAAACCACCGGGGGTCATACACCATCTAGGGTGATAATTATATAATAACAAAAGTAAACATAACACTAAAATCTCCCTACTGGTCAATGCTACTCAGAGAAAAATTGGTGTCCTTTATACCTTAACATTTTACCTGATATTGATGCAAATAGACTAACTAATTTTTTCATTGCTCATTTTCTAACATTTGTTCAGCGAGTCAATTTTTATTGAATTATTTATTAAAAAGCATGTGTTGGTGTTCTTCATATTCTCTCAAAGACCTTTGGTCAAAAGTTTGAAATAATCATTATCCTTAAAAGGTAGATTCTTCAACCTGTTAAACAATGAACAGAAAACATCAAAAAGACAAGTACAAACAAAAGCTCTGTCAAAGATTCCTGGCTTAGGACAGGCACATATAAAATGTGGCAGGGTTAAACTAGTTTTTTGGGCCCGACCTTCCCCCTATCAATAATCCCAGACAAAGCACAAAAATTGACACAAAATAAAAATCAAAACGATCAACACTCAATTCCTTTATATCAAAATATTTAACACCTAAGACTATTCTACTTCCACACATAGGTTAGTCTTATGCTTCTTTTAAGTCACCATTGATTTATTTAGGTTGTGTTGTGTACACTTGTTCAACATCCAATTATCTTCACCTTCCTCAAATTAAAATTACAAACCTCATATTTTACTGAAAACGGTTATGTTTAGCTAGATGGTGACATAAATTCATGCAAGTTCAAAATTTGACATGTTGTTGTTAAATGCAAATCTTAAAATATTTATGAAATATTCTTGAACTCAAAACAAAATGATTCATAATGTAAAAAGACTTGTATATAAGGAGTTGTCTTTCTTACCTTGTTCATATCAACCACCATGTCCTCTGTCTTCATTGATTCGTCACATGCCACTCTCAACTCAGAAAAGATGGATACTAGGTGATTTATGATGCCTTTGTTCTCCTCTGTCAGTCTAACGCTTGGATCAAATGGGTAAAGCTGCTTCCAGTAGCTTAACGTGTTCTGTAAGCTGTACAACTCGCATCTAAAATCACCAGCCTGAGATTTCAAATGGTATCTGTCACTGAAACCGTACGAATCGCCGTAACCATCACAGGATTTTCTCTTTTGTGACATAGGGAAAGAAGAAGAATCTTGATCTTTGTTGAAGATTGTTCCATTGTTGTAAGAACAGCTGTTTGGGGTAGAGCTTGACAACATACAAGAGACGAAATCTCTCGTAATCTGGTCCCCGTTTATCATATTGTTTGATGGCTCCGAATCAACCACGCCAGAACAATTGATAAACATCTGGTTGATATGATGCTGGGATTGACAATTGAGAAAGATTGATTCCTGCTGGCTGTACCCTGGAGAGGACTGGTGGGTATTGAAGCCGTTAGTTGATGGGTAATCTGGCTGGTAGTTTGGCGAGGAGGGGTTGTAACTCTGTGGGCTATGACAGTTACTCTGTGGTGATGATGAATTAGGATAATACTGAGGGCTCTGGGAACCAGGATAATAACTTCCCTGACTGCCTTGTTGATACTGTTGATAAGGGGAGTTGGGTCCAGAATTTTGTTGGTATGGAGAGTTGGGTCCAGAATTCTGGTAGGGACTGCATGGGCCATTTTGGAATGAAGAGCTTGGGCTGTTTTGATATGCTGATGGACTGTGCTGGTGGTAGCTGTCAGTCTGTGGGAGATTATCACAAGTGTTAACCATCAAAGCATTGTTACATTGTGTATTGGCCATAGACTGGGACTGGTAAACACAGCTGTTGTCTCTGAAGTTTGATGGTCTGTTCTGCTGGCGGCTGGCCTGGTCTAGCTGTATAAAGTTCAGGATGTCATCCATGTCATCTTCAATCATCATTGGATTGTCACCATTTTGTGATGTGATAGCTGGCTCAGTGTCACAATGGGATGTGATGGACTGGCTAATGGGCCAAGCTGTTGAAGTAGATGTTGGCCAGTTGTATGGGTCTGTAGGAGCTTCAGATTTCATGCTCATGAAAGGCGTGGTCGCCAGGACTGGCCTTGTGGAGGTCAGTTCAGACTGGACCTGACAGCTGGGTGGGGGACATGTTGTCTCAGCCTTCACAGCTTGATTTGCCTTCATATACATTTGAAACATTGGTTCCTGGACTGGAGACATCTGAGGGGAGCTATGGTTTGATTGAGGTGAGCCATAGGGTGAAAGCTCAGGGCTTCCACTTTCATTGAATGATGGTGAATGGGAAGGAGACTGTTGTGGAGAGTCACCTTCAGACTTCTTTGGACGTCCCATTTTGATTGCTGTAATTAGATTTAGAGAATGATTTAACTGTATCTATTGATTTTAAAAAAATATGACCAAGCAAAAGATTCATATCTTATATTTGAACAACCTCTACAAAAAATCTATGAATGAAATAAATTATATAAGACTTTACTAAGGACATTTTAGAAGACATTTTAAATTTGAGCAGCATAAGTTCTATATTTAATCTAGAAGCAATACATGTTATAGAAATGCATACAATGGAACTGGTATATTTTTAGTATCTAATATAATAAGCAAAGCTCAAATAAAAAGATCTATTATACTTTTATAAATGAAATGTCAGTTATTTTTAAATGAGAGAACTTCTGTGACTGAAAAATAATTAAACTGTAGATATGTCACTTAAAAACTGGTTCATAACATATATGTACAGAAATTGTTAAATGCTCTTTGAAGGATCATTCAATAAAAATCTACACCGAGCACAGCTTATATAACCATAACATGATGATCCCTGTACGTTGGGCGTCCAATATAGGTAGCCAATTGCTTTGGACCTTAATAGTTTAAAATAAAGAAAGAGTGTCTCTATAGTGACACAGATGTCCCTGTGTAAGGCTCAAAAGAGAAAATAGAAGTCTGACAGGTCTGAACATTGCTTAGGATGTAGGTACCAGTCTTGTAAAAAAAAATTACTTCCTGGGTGCACGTCAAAACATGGACACCAATAATATAGTCCCTATTTTTCTCTTTTTTTCTCTCCACCCTATATTTGAAAAAGTAAAATTTTTGAAATTGATTTTAAAAGATATATAATTATTTTACTTGAAAAAAAGTTGGGCAGCATTTTAGAAAAAGGAAAATGTAGGGATATGCTGTTTACTATGGGTGGTGCGGCTATAAACAGTGAAATGGTGGAAAACATGCACCTTTCACTTTGAGGTTACCGGTAGTTATCTTGAAAAACTTTGTGGCCTCATATGGTTTTCTTTGCATGAAAAATAATTTCATCCTTCCCAAAGTAAAGCATATGCTTGAAAGTTTGATTGAATAATCTTTAGAATTTTTAATTCCAACCCAGTTTAACATTATTGGTAATGGAAACTCTTTTACAAGACTGAGACCTCTAGAGTTTGCCATTCTGAACCACCAAACCAAATTTCAAATCATTCTCATATACAAATTTTGAAAAAGCTTGACAAAATTTTCAAGGAAATCAGAAATCTTTTTAATGGGCAAGTCCTAAACAGGAAGTAAAAGTATGACAGACCTGAAAGTCATTTAGGATGTACTGTTTATCATACTAAACCACCCTGACAAATTTCAAATCATTCTCATGTAGGGTTTTAGAGAAAAGCTTGGCAGAATTGGTACAGATGGAAATTAGTAAAACTTAATGCCCTGACATGTTGTTGCAGGGGCAAATAAATTGAAAATCAGAAGTTGAGTTTTGGTTTGCCCCAACTTTGACTTCATTAGTTAAGCCTACAGAAGAACAAGTTTCATGGAAAAAGATATTTGGTTGTTTTAACTTTTGTTTGACTAACCTTCTCTAGACATGCCAGCTTTGAGACATTTCTGATAACGACAGAATCTGCAGTTGTTCCTATTTCTTGGGTTGATTTGACATGTTTTCTCAGCTTTGCAGTTGTAGCCTTGATTTTCCACCAATCCTCTTCGGAAAAATTTCTGAAATTTTAATTTGTATCTTTATATGACAAATTGTAACAGGAATATCATTCTGAGATTATTTAAGAACAAGGTTTATTACATTTTTTAAGCTTATTTTGACCTGATAATACATCCTAAGCTTATAGCAATTATTGTGATAACTCAACAGTGAAAAACTCTTAAAAACAGAGAATTAACAATATTGTTTTATGTTACTCCTTTTTTGCCCAGCTGAGTAGTTCTTGCATTGTTGCAGTTAATTTTCTAAAATATCAAAATGGAATTTTTCATCTAAAGCTAATTGTGTTTCCTATCCCGATCAGAAAACATGTATTTATATTTTTTACCTTTACAAACAACATTCAAGGTTGGACTAAGGATTTTTGTGGATGGCATCAAACAAATTGGCGATTTTGTATTGATTCCTTTAGCAAAATGTGCAAACAAACAACACTAAAAATTTAAAGAAATGTCTTCTATAGGAGGAAAACATGAAGATTGATAAATCTGTCAAAGTCATAAATGGCCAGTTTTCTTTAACAGGAAAATCTGCAATCATTCTCAGAGACCTCACGCTTATGCTGTATACAATATATCAAGAGGCTTTAATAAGTGTTTGCTTAGAAAACTGTTACAATTTTTTTCCCCCACCCAACGCTGCCTTACATTCATCACCATTCTTTAACCCAGATTATTCACTCCATGAAATCTGGCCAAAACTTAATCCACAGTATGGTAACTTACCTTGCATCCTTCACAGGTATTCACACCAAAGTGTATTCCATTAGCGATATCACCACAGACTTTACATAGAACTTGTCCTTCAGCTGGCTGGACTGTCTCAGGCTTTTCTGAAAAGAAATCAAAGAACAGCTTAATTTACTTAGTAGTTTTACAATGTGAAAAAATAAGAACTGTGAGGAGACTAACTGGAGGTCAAATAGAAGAATCTGTATGAGAAAAAAACTTAAAGAACAATGAGATTCATAAATTGTCCTCCTTCATGCCAAGTTTCATTAAACTCTATCAAGTAATTAAGAGATTTTTTATATAATTGTGGATAGACAGGCAGGGTATTTTCTATATAAATGTACATGTACCAACAGATTTGCATTAGGTTTAATGAAAGAAGTACAATACAAAGACACACATGTCCAAGTTGGTCATAAACTTAAAACTATTCCCGTATTATGGACAGGCAAAAATAGCATAACTCAAGATATCTAAAAGCAAGATTTTCAAACAAAATCATGGTCAATAAGAAAGAGTCAACTTGTTCTTAATGACTAGAGTTGCACAAAAAATGGGCAATCAGAAAACTCGTTAATGACTTAATTGGCTCAATCTTAGATTTTTTAAAAATCATAACATATACACTCAAGACTTTTTTTTACATTTCAAAGGACATTAACCTGTTCCATTTAAAACAACAAAATGTTTACTGAGTAAAACAATTTGTCTGTTGAAGGTGAAATTAAATAAATAATTGATTACTTTAGACAATAAGTAAAAGCCTTTTATCTTTTCACTATTCAATACATGTCTATAAGTACCTATCATTGATTAGCTCTGTTGAGCCTTTAACTTTTTATTTTTTTTAAATTAAAGAGCTTTGGTGAGAAACTTTCCTCAGTGAACAGGTTGTATGTTGTAATTTTTTGCTTATATAAAGTGATCAGCTAATATAGAGGAGTTCTTTTGGACGTTTTAAGTGTTCTTTTATGACAAGTGTGGCCACTAAAGTATGTCTCGCCTGCCGGCACCATCACTAATATCAACTACCTAAGCTTTCATTTCTTGATATAAACACAAAAAGTCTCTGTATACCCAATAACAGATGCCTAGCTATTATACTATTCAAGCAATCCATTGTCCACACAAGTACAATGTATTACAATGTCTGAAAAAAAGACCTAAGTTCACAGAGTCACTGGAGGGTAAAAATGGGGTCATGGTCACATGGCATGGTGACAGTTGCGTTGTCCATAACTGCAACTGTCTGTATACTCAATATCAGATGCCTAGCTATTATAATTTTCCAGCAATTCATCGTCCACAAAAGTCTTACAAAAAAGTTTTTCGGCCTGAAAAAGACCTAAGTTCACAGAGTCACTGGAGCGTGAAAATGGTGTCAGGGTCACGCAGCATGGTAACAGTTGCGTAGATCATAACCTGAACTGTCTGTATACCTAATATCAGATGCCTAGCTAATATACTTTTCCAGCAATTCATTGTCCACAAAAGTCTTACAAAAAAAATTATGGCCTGAAAAAAGACCTAAGTTCACAGAGTCACTGGAGCGTGAAAATGGGGTCAGGGTCACATGTCATGGTGACAGTTGTGTAGACCATAACCTGAACTGTCTGTATACCAAATATCAGATGCCTAGCTAATATACTTTTCCAGCAATGTATCGTCCACAAAAGTCTTACAAAAAAGTTTACGGCCTGAAAAAAGACCTAAGTTCACAGAGTCACTGGAGCGTGAAAATGGGGTCAGGGTCACACGGCATGGTGACAGTTGCGTAGACCATAACCTGAACTGTCTGTATACCAATATCAGATGCCTAGCTTTTATACTTTTCAAGCAATTCATTGTCCACAAAAGTCTTACAAAAAAGTTTACGACGCCGCCGCCGCCGGAAAGCAATACCTATGTCTCGCCTTCCGCGACTATTCGTCGCAGGCGAGACAATAAAACCAGAGTTGGAAATAATAGCCCGTCTGCCAGCCCGAGACTGGCAATTTTTTGGCAGAGCTAGCTAAATTTCATGAAAATTTGACTGGGTTTATAGTTACAAGAATATGTCCAAAAGACATAATGCTCCATCTCGCAACATTTATTTTTTTACACAATCACTAAAGCATTAACATGGTTGCTATTAAAGCACGTGTCAGTCAGAAGGAATGGACTTTATCTTAACCATTCTTCTATAAGTGGTCATTCATGCGGAAAATATAGGTCACTGCCAGCATCCGAAGCATGCATTGTGCTAAGCATCACTAGGTGCACCTACCATACCAATATAGTTGATGTGGCACATGTCAGTAAAAAAGGAATGATCTTTATCCATTCTTCTATAAGTGGTCATGCATGCGGAAAATATAGGTCACAGTCAGCATCCGAAGCATGCATTGTGCTTAACATCACTAGGTGCACCTATCATGACAATAGAGTAGATGTGGCACATGTCAGTAAGTGGGAATGGACTTTAACCAGTCTTCTTTAAGAGGCCATCCATGTGGAAAATATAGGTCACATCCAGCATCCGAAGCATGCATTGTGCTAAGCATCACTAGGTGCACCTACCATACCTATTTGGTTGGTATGGCACTTGTCAGTAAGGAGGAATGGACTTGAACCATTCTTCTATAAGTGGTCATTCGTGCAGAAAATATAGGTCACATCCAGCATCCGAAGCATGCATTGTGCTAAGTATCACTAGGTGCACCTACCATACCAATTTGGTTACTATGGCATTTGTCAGTAAGAAGGAATGGACTTTAACCATTCTTCTATAAGTGGTCATTCATGTGGAAAATATAGGTCACTGCCAGCATCTGAAGCATGCATTGTGCTTAGCATCACTAGGTGCACATACCATACCTATATGGTTGATGTAGCACTTGTCAGTTAGAGGGAATAGACTTTAACCATTTTTCTGTACCTGATCATTCATGCAGAAAATATAGGTCACATCCAGCATCCAAAGCATGCAATGTTCTTATCATCACTAGATGCACCTACCATACCAATATGATTGATGTGGCATTTGTCAGTAAGTGCAAATTTTGAAATATTTTTTTTTATAAAAGCAATATTTCAATAGAAGCTTCTTTTATACCTCTTTCCAAAACAATACATACTTTAAGCATGTCTAGAGGCCATAGAATAAAACATGTCATTCAGTCTTATCCAAATCAAAATGCACACATAATCAGCTGTTTACCTTTGCGGCACATTCCTGCCATAAGGCATCGTTGATAGCGGCAATACTGGCATCGGATGCGGCCTTGTTTGGCAATGTCACAGTTTCCATTACATTGGCAAGTGAAGTTAGGTTCACCATCTTTTGTGCATCTGATGTAAAAACTCTGAAAAAGAAAATTTAACAACTGAATATCAACTGGTTGGCAATAATATTTTGTTTAAAAAGAACTTAACCAATTATCTAACTAAAATCTGTTCTAAGGATGTTTACAGTATTATTTCAAATATGAATTTTGTATGTAGCAGTCCTGCAGATGGTTCATGGGTGTTTGAAAAATAGAAGAAAATAGAAGAAGAAAAAAGCTCCGGTCCTGTCCTACATCACTGAAAAAAACAAAGTTTAACAAGCCATCAATAATTCTGTTTTTGTAAAGTTCTAGATTACAAATTAATAAGAGAACACCAATTCAATTACAGAAAAGCGATGGTTGACCAGACTCTTGTCTGAGACCTTCCTTCAAAATCATCAATGCAAGGCAAAAAGAAAGGATGCCAAAAATGGTATAAGGAGCAACTGATGTGATTAAGATCAGACAAACCACTGCTTCCTCTAAAGCCATCCCAGAAAGCCATCACAACAAAACATCTGATATTAATGTGATGGTCATGTTGTACAGCATAATGAGACAACTTGAAAAAAAGGCAAAGTAAAATTACAGATGATCAGCTCAGATCCAGGAATTTCAAAATGGGGGGGGGGGGGTACTTTTGTCATGCTTCAATGATTTCCTATATATCCAATCAAATTTTCTGCCAAAAGGGCCCCAACCCTCTGGATCCGCCCTTACAGCTTTTGTACAACTTGTAAATCATTGTACAAGTGAACGCACGATGAAACTAGAAAATCAATTTCCAAAAAAAGTTGAAGAAGTTTTCAGTCATGTTTGGCTGGTTGTGTTGAAATTATCGTATATCCAGAGCATCCTGCGATTATTATAAATTACTTAATAAATAGCTTATTGACAAACTGTTTTAATTGCTTACTAATTTTAGAAATATAACTCGTAAATAACCATAATAGGAGAGTGGTTTACAAAAGCATCGATCAATACAACAGTTCAGGTTTCAACAGCTGAAAAAGATTACAACTCCTATCTAAAAGTCTCTTTAGAAATATTCAATTTGTTGTTTACTGAGCCATATATATGCAAATAACATTTTACAAATCTACCCCCTTTAAGAAACCTATTGAAATCTGGTTCATTTCTAAAGGCTTTTCATTATTTGTTCAAATGTTAATTGATTACCATATACAGAGAACATTGAGTCTGCCATCCTAACAAAAGCTGCTATAAACAATTCTCTTGATAAAATCAACCGAGATCTGAATTCCTCAGAAAATTTTCTATTAGGGGGTTAATGAAATGCCTGTCAAAAACATGTCAGTATACATGTATTATAAAACAGTAGAAATATTCTCACACTCTAATTCGGTCAAAATGCCACAAAGTCGAAATTTAAATCATTAATAATAGCTACAAGCTACCATGGGTTTCGATAGAGAATTAATTCAAAGAGAGAAGCAGAGTCATATCAACTATGGGCCTACAGAGTTACAGACAATGGTTTAAAGTCGCTGCACATAGAGTTGTAGCTACTTTTAAATGACTGTGGGTTGGTGCCATTTATGTCTCCTTCATTTAATGGGAACTAGCTGTGGTTTTGTAGTTCATTTGTTTTTTTAACAATATTTCTCATTAATTAAGGTCTGCCAAATTAGAAAATTAATGAAAGAACCGTAAAGAGTTCAGAACCGCAGCTAGGTGGGATCAAACAAATTTTATTTACAATTGTTTTTTGGATTGATGATGGGAATATGATAACCCTCTCTTAAAGTGGTTTGTACATGTAGTACACAAAGTCACTGAAGACATACAGTTTGTCATATCAACCCACCCTGCCAAATTCAAAATCATTACCATGTAAAATGTCTGAGAAAATCTTGATCAATAGTTTCATATCAGTCCAGTCAAAAACAGGAAGTAGGTGTTTGATGGGTCTAAAAGTTCCTTAGGACATCGAGTTTCCCATAACAAACCATTCTGCCAAATTCAAGATTATTTCCATTTGAGATTTCTGAGAAAAGCTAGACAAAAGGACGAACTAGCATGAGCAAAACATGTTGTTGTGGGACATAAAAAATGTGGGACAACAAAAAAATATTTGAGACGACATCATAATATCAGGGTTACATACCACAAAGAAGACTAACAAAAAAATACTGTCTATGAAACATGGTATGACTATCTCATACAGAGAAAAATCTCTTAAGTCACATATCAAAACAATTCTTCAACTACCAAGGACATAAACTTATATAAACTTTCAATGAAAAGGGTGAGAGTATACCCGGTGCAAGTTGAGTAAAGTCTTCATTAATTCCAATCTTTCCCAAATTGAAAATATATGAATGAATGAAAGAACACATTCTGATATTGTACCAATACTATACTGGAACACTATAATGGGATCAGAGGTACAAAAGTGACAATGTTACACGGTGCAATAATTCTTAATTAAAAACAAGCATAAATCTCTCACTGGCACTAAAAACCTCAAAATAGCATACAAACTAAATTAGGAGTGAAAGTAAACAAAAGTTTAATAAATGTGGGGGTATTACAAATGAGGGGAAACATATTCAATTTGTTTAGAATTAATTTTAACAAAGAAAATTGAGTGAAATCCAGGAGTGCTAACTGTCTGATAATATTATCAGTCCTGAAATCTACGGTAGACCATAACTTCAATTAAATTTTTATAGGTAAGGTCGTTTTATTTGTATTAATTAAAATTTATTCTCAAATTATACCAACTTTTTTTTATCTATGACTGTATTTAATTTTTCATATTTATTGGCGTTATTGAGCGGGCTGTCAGAAACAACCATTAGGATTACCAAACCTTAGTAAAAATGGTATGAGGCTTTACTGATCAAGTCTTCAATATTTGTTCCAATAACTAATCAACTAACTCAAGTCGTCTTTTATATCAAATATTCAATTTTAAAACGCCATAGTTAACTCGAATGAAAGCTTTATTGATTCAAGAACAGGATTCAACATGAATTTGAACAAGGACAAATTTAAAAGGATTTCAAGGGGGTATTTCAAATGTATTCTTCATACATTTATACAAAGAATTATTATTTAAACTTTTGAAAAGTACTTACAATGAATTTTCCAACAATTGAATGGTGCAACAGAATTAAGCAATCTGAACACGGCTTGTCAATTAATTCAAAATTTCAAAAGAACTAAATTTATCTAAAAGCAATATGTATAAATTAATATCTGATAAATTATTCTGCATTGAATTGCATATATTATTACCGAAATAGAAATACAAGACAATTTTTTACATGCATAGATCTCTGGTGCTGAATTTCAATACAGATTTTTTTAAGCAAAGGCATAGTTACATAAAATAAAATTAATTCCTTATTTAATCATAGTACTTTTAGTTTTGAAATTTCAATGCCTGACAACATTCTTAAAAATAGATTATCTATCATTCAATTACAAAGATGCAAGCAATTACACAGCATTGTCAGTCAGCAGCAGTAACTGTATACCCTAAGTCCCTTTAACAATTTTTTTAAATAGTCATACATGTGGAAAAAAGTAGGTCTGACACAGCCAGTACTCAAAGCAAGTGTCCTAGGTACAACTTCTATACCAATATGGTGGAAGTGGCACTTGTCTGTCAGTGGGAATAAACTTTAACCATTCTTCTTTTTAAAAGTGGTCAGAAAAAGTAGGTAAAAGTCAGAATCCAATGTATGAAATTCCTAAGCACCCACATGTGCACAAGCCATACAAATAGGTTGATGTGGAACTTAACAGTAGATGGAATTGGACCTAACCATTCTTCAACCAACCAAGGGTGAAAATGTAAGCCTAGGCTGAAGCAGACTCCCCAGGATCACATATGCCCCCCTCACTCTGTGAGATGAGCTAAAAGATGTAGCATGGTGACAATGGTGTACAGTAGTAATGAACATACATGTACTTAATCTATAATTTACCAATGTAGTATCAATATTCAAGGATTTCACATTCATGACAATGATGCAGTCTAAAGATACCCACTAATGGCTAAATATGTGTGAAATTAATAGAGTAGTACATGTATACAGAAATCTTTTTGAATTTCCTGACTAAGATTTTTCTACTTTAAATTTCAGAACAGTAAAAACAAGAGTTCAAGTCGTACAAATTGAAGTTTTTGAACAAAGACTTAAGCAAAAGTTTTAGTAGTTAACAAGAGGCTCCCAAGAGCCTGAATCGCTCACCTGAACTACACAGGTACATATATTTGTAGATATTATTGTGCTTAACCATATGTGATTTAAATTTCTGAAATATTTTGATTAGTTATCAAGATATTCATGATATTGGGCTTAATAAGAGTAAATTTGGCAAAAATTAGGAAAAAGAACAATAACTCCCACATCAGCAGTCAGATCTTTTTGGAAACTTCAGGACAGGTAGGTCTTAATATGCTGATCACTTTTGATTCTTGCACAATTTTAATATCTGAAACCATTTTTGAGTTATTAACAAAAATATGCAATTTACCCCTATGTTCTATTTTTAGCCATGGCGGCCATGTTTTTTCACAAATAAAAAATCTGAACGATAGAGTTGCAGCATATAAGCCATTAAACAAGTGTGCCATGTTAAGATGCAGTTGGTTTTACCGTGTCAAACAAGTTAATCCTTGAAATTCAAGGGATAAGTAATGAAAAATGGTATATTTTGATGCTTTAAAGGCCATAACTCCTACAAGAAATGGTTCTACAGCTTTGACTTAATTACATGAAATGAAGATCTTGATGTGCTTAATCATATGCAAGTTGAAATTTTGAAATATCTTGTATAGTTTTCAAGATATAGGGCTAAAAAAGTGCAAAATTTTGAAAAAAAATCCAGAAAAAGGGCAATAACTCCTACATCAATTGTTGGATCTTCTTGAAATTTTCAGAGCAGGTAGATCTTGAGATGCTGATCACTTTTGTATCCCATCAGAATTTTGATATCTGTGACCGTTTTTGAGTAATTAGCAAAAAACTGCAATTTACCCCTATGTTCTATATTTAGCCATGACGGCCATATTTTTTTACGAATCAAAAATCTGAACGATAGATTTGTAGCATTTATGCTATTCAACAACTGTGCCAAGTTTGGTTGAAGTTGGATGTATGGTGTCAGACAAGTTAATCTTTGAAATTCAGGGGAAAAGAGATGAAAAATGGTCAATTTTGATGCTTTAAGGGCCATAACTCCTAAAAGAAATGGTTCTACAGCTTTGACCTAATTACATGAAATGTAGATCTTGATGTGCTTAATCATATGCAATTTGAATTTTTGAAATATTTTGTATAGTTTTCAAGATATAAGACCAAACAAGTGCAAAATTCCGAAAAAATCCAGAAAAAGGGCAATAACTCCTACATCCGTTGTTGGATCTTCTTGAAAATTTCTGGGCAGGTAGATCTTGATGTGCTGATTACTTTTACCTTGTGCCAGAATTTTTATATCTGTGACCGTTTTTGAGTTATTTGCAAATAAACTGTATTTGACCCCCCTGTTCTATTTTTAGCCATGGCGGCCATGTTTTTTTACGAATCAAAAATCCGAACGATAGTTTTGTACACATAATGCCACTCAACAACTGTACCAAGTTTGGTTGCAATTGGACTTATGGTGTCGGACAAGTTAACGTTTGAAAAATTGTTTACAGACGACGACAGACGACGGACGCCAAGTGATGGTAAAAGCTCACATGGACCTTCGGTCCAGGTGAGCTAAAAATGAGAGAGAAAAAAGTTCAACGACCGCTGGTCACATTGAAGGCTGCTGGCTGTTTTCTGTTGGTGATTTTTAAAATTATCATTGTAATATTGTTGGTTATGTTGTGTTCACTTTTCCACATCTCACACTGAACACGCCTATAATCTAGATTGGTTAATTTCCAGTGAATAGTATGTAAAGTAATATGTAGGACAGAAACAATTTCAATTTATTTTGGTCAAATAGAATTAAATCAAAAGGCCCCAAATAAAACACTTGTGACTGGATAGCTTGGACTAAATAAATTGATAAAGAAGTAAAAGGGTATTTAGAAAACTAGAGGCTCCCAGGAGCCTGAATCGCTCACCTGATCTCTTATGCCAAAGTTTGAATAAATTTCACAAACTTTCAAGTATACAAAGTTGCAAAACAATCCTTTCAGTGGTTTCAGAGAAGATTTTTGGAAATCAGTTTAAATTAATAGAAAAAAACAGTTAAAGGGCAATAACTCCTGTAAGGACCTCTTGATGCTGAACATGAAAAGTTGCTCCGGATTTTCTCTATCTCTTATACTTTTCGAGTTATAAGCCAAAAACAATGGTCTGACCCCCTGTTCTATTTTTAACAATGGCGACCATGATGGTTGGTTGACATGTACATAATTCAAAAACTTGGTAGAGGACATCCTAAAGATCAAGTATACCAAGTATCAATGCAATCCCTTCAGTGGTTTCAGAGAAGAAGATTTTTGAAAATCAGTGTAAATTAATGAAAAAAAAGTTAAAGGGGAATAACTCTTAAACGGCTGATCTGACAATTTAGACCCTGAAATCATTTTTGTAGATCTGAATGAGCTTTACAATTCTGCAATGCAAAAACTTTTCCTCTAGCTCTAACAGTTTTCAAGATATTGTCCAAAAACTGCAAAAATGGTCAATTTTGACGATTAAAGGGCAATAACTCCTATAAGGAGTCGTTTCACAACTTGGACTCAATGAAGAGATTTGTAGAGCTTTTGATGCTGAACATGAAAGGTTGCTTGGATTTTCTCTATCTCTTATACTTTTTGAGTTATAAGCCAAAAACAATGGTCTGACCCCCCTGTTCTATTTTTAGCAACAACGGCCATGTTGGTTGGTCGACGTGTATATAATTCACAAACTCGGTAGAGGACATCCTAAAGATCATGTATACTAAGTATCAATGCAATCCCTTCAGTGGTTTCAGAGAAGAAGATTTTTGAAAATCTGTGTAAATTAATGGAAAAAAACAGTTAAAGGGGAATAACTCTTAAACGGCTGATCTGACAATTTAGACCCTGAAATCATTTTTGTAGATCTCAATGAGCTAAACAATTCTGCAATGCTAACTTTTCCTCTATCTCTAACGGTTTTCCAGATATTGTCCAAAAACTGCAAAAATGGTCAATTTTGCTGATTAAAGGGCAATAACTCCTATAAGGAGTCGTTTCACAACTTGGACTCAATGGAGAGATTTGTAGAGCTTTTGATGCTGAACATGAAGGTTGCTTCGGATTTTCTCTATCTCTTATACTTTTCGAGTTATAAGCCAAAAACAATGGTCTGACCCCCCTGTTCTATTTTTAGCAACGGCGGCCATGTTGGTTGGTCGACGTGTATATAATTCACAAACTTGGTAGAGGACATCCTAAAGATCATGTATACCAAGTATCAATGCAATCCCTTCAGTGGTTTCAGAGAAGAAGATCTTTGAAGAAAAGTTAACGGACGACGGACGCTTAACGATGACAATAGCTCACATGACCCTTCGGGTCAGGTGAGCTAAAAACAATATTAATAGTAAAAATATTTTAATGTTTTTGTAATATTTGCCAAAATTTAGAGGGAATTTTTTTGTGAATAACTCTTTCAGAAATTATCCCCACCTTCAAGATAACAACATTAATAAGGTCACCATCCCTCCAAATCAACAAATTTATTCTGTTCAGAAAAGTCTTCTTTGAAGTTCAAAGTTAAATGACTTAAAAATTCCACCTAATTTGACATCAATCCGCAATATCTTGTACACTTCCCATGATAATTTTTCTATTTCAATGTAAAGAATGTTTCGCTAAGCCAGGTCAGATAAGTTATTGTGTTACGTTCTCGGGGAAGTTGTTTTACCAGGTTGCCATCCAGGTAATCACTCCGCTAACCAAAAGCGAAAATCCCTGCGACATTTTCTCAACTGTCTGAGGGATTAGGACTTTACATAATTTCTTCAGAACCTTAGTTCAGTAATGTTAGCACAAGTCTTAGAACTGTTATTAAAACATGCATTTGTTTTGCATGTGTGCAGCATGCATGTTTGTTCAAAATTTAGTTTTATCAGTGGAAAGCTTTGTAACAAAAACCCTTGTAAATACACCAAAATGTGCAAAGACACCATGATAAGGATAAAATTTGATAGTGTTTACCCAAAAGAGATATGATATGCCCAAGTAAGGTCTCGAAGGATATATAAATATTTGTAAACTATCAATTTTGTGTAAATATGTAATTCCATCCAAGTAAACATTGTCAAGAGCTTGTCCTCAATTACACACTAAAATGTCTTGTACTTATCTAAATTAAATATGGTACCCTAAATCGATCACAGAAAATCAACTAAAACAGGTCTAGCAACACGTTTTGGGCTTTTTTATAATCTCTAACTGCTATCAGTTAACAAGAAACTGAATTGTCATACCACTTATATTTAAATGTTAAAAACTAAATAGCTAGATTTATTTATTTCAACTGTTTCAATTCTAGTAGTATTTGATTTGAAGTCGTAAACTAGACTTTTCTGAGGTTTAGTTGAGTTGTAAATGTAACCTTTTACACCCACATGGGTTCAATACGGCAGTCAATGATTTTTTGCAAAAGAAACCAAAAAGTCCAACAGAAACTCATGAACTTAATCACATTTAACTTTTTTAAACACTATTACTATATACATGTAATGTAGTTTACAATCTTTGCTCAAACCTATGGACTGCTGAACAGTTATTTGAACACCAATTATCTATGTACTAATCTATTAAGTACCTTGCAGGGAAGGCACACTAGAGCCCCAAAGTAGAATCCACTAGCTTTCTCTCCACAAACTACGCAGACTTTGAAGTCTTTGTCATCCTCTGGCATGCAGTCATTGGTCGATTCTAATTTAATATCAGCGGGGAAACCCACTTCGTCATCTAAGCTATTGGATAGACCACATGAACCTATAATAGAAGTAAGAGTTGACATGAAAATATATCTGTGTTCTTGTTGTTGGTTGTTATGTGTGTATTATTTATGTGTCTTGTCCTGATTTTGTCTTCATTTAATTTAGAACATGCCATAATTGAATGGTACATTGGTACCCCTTAAAATAGTTTATTTGCCAATTAGCTTCGGATTTTTATTCCGGAACTGATTTAATTTTTCTTTGAATTAGCGCTATGGAAAATGCAGTGGTTACCGAATGGCATACAGACAGGACAAGTCTCGGACTTTATCGTAAATGACTACGATAATCTACTGCGATTGATAGAATTATTAGAACCCATTTAACTTTTTTTACACAGGGCGTGTTAAACAGTAAGACGTAAATTTTCAGAATATGGTGTCAAAAACATCTTAATGCCAGTAAGTTTTTCAGATTTTTATGGTAGATTATCATAGTCATAAAGGAAAAAATCTGAGACTTGTCCGGTCTGTATGCCATTTGGTAATAACTGCATTTTCCATAGCGCTAATTCAAACAAAAATTAAAAAAATTGATTCTGGAATAAAAATCCGAAGCTAATTGGCAAATAGACTATTGCTTCTAAAAATTACAACACTGTAAAAAGTACATTTGTGTTAAGGTTTGGGGGGGGGGATTTCAAATTATACACATGTACATGTATTCTCAAATAAAAATCACTTGAAGATTGATATCCATAATACCATTACACATTTAATACATGTATTAAAAGATCTGATACCTCATAAATATTAAACCCCACGATTACATTTCAACATGGAGAAACACAAAATAATATGCCCTTTTAAAGTATACAAAATTGAAAGTGCACTTAATAATATGTACTTTTATAATGCACCAATTTAGTGCAAACTAATATGGAAACTGCATTGAAATAATATCTGGAAATGCAAGCAACTGTAAAAAATACCACCTGTAAGGTCTACATTATTTTCGCTGAACAGTTTGGTCATGTTACACTATAAAGAACTTAAGTTCAGAAATAGTACACACAGAAATGATTGTTACAGGATAAGACAACTCCCTTCTAATGTTCGGGTATGTCTAAGGTCACATTAAGGACTCAGGGTGCTGAACATGTGTCCACCTTTTCAAATATATGCCCTTAATGGGATATGCCAGAAACAAACATAAATAAATAAAATTAATGTGTTTTTTATAAGTTAATTTGGCAATTTCTTTTATAAATCTTTATTTGTTTAACTCTACTACTTAAAAAAAGAGGTTTGCATTTTTTTACATGGCTAATAATTGACTTGAAAGAAAACATAATACTCATTGTTGATATTTTGGTAGTCTATATTAATTTCAGATAGTATTGCTTGACCCTAATGGGTGTAATTTTGCAATATAGATATATATATATATTAAAGCAATGGTTCTTTAGATCAAACCCATGAAAACTGGTTACATATGAAGACATGTACCTTCACAGTATAATACATGAAGACATTGTCTTCTTATTTGGCACCAAGAAAGTATTTTGGCTTAAGGGACTATAACATGTACTTATACAGAAATGCCAAAATCATTACAAGACTTATAATTGTGTCAACTTGATACCATCAATGACGCAAAATCACATACCCAGTCCGATAAAAAACCTCCCTTTTCAATCCATATTATTGTGGAAAATCAAGGGGATATTTCAGATTAGATTGGGTGACCTTTTAAATAGACAGTCGGAGATAAAGCTGTCAGAATGCTGGGTGCTATTACATTATCAGAGTACAACATAGGCCTATGACAATGAACTATTGAAACATTCTGTTTAATTTGGGAATTCCTCGGCAGGCGAGCCAGATTACCTGTACAGGTATAAACGAGATATTCAGATTTAATATTTGATATCAATTTAATAAAGTTTAATAAAAAAATCTATCAGAGTTTGGGGCAGATTGAATGTAAAGTTTGATGGTGCAGAAAGACAAGCAATGATTTATTTGGTGTACTTAACTGTTTAACCCTGTTATATCATTTCATTAAGCAATAATTATTCTGCCCTTTTGTCCCTAATTTGATGGATGTTTCGGTACATTAGATCATAATATAGAAGGCACCGCATCAAAGAAAGTTATTGTTAGTTTACCTGCCTTTTTTACAGAGAATGGTGTCAGATATGATTTTAAAAATAGTATTTAATAATACATTCATCGTTGCATTAAAATTCTTTTCATAAATTTGAAATCAGTACAGAAAGTTCTAATACTGGATTTGACTGGGATTGAAATTAAAAAGTTGCAAGCCAAAAAATCTAAATGTTAAATTCCACAAGGAATGGATGTTTATGAAAACTCAATTCTTATCTAAAATAAGTTGATATTCTAAGCTCATTTAAAGAAACAAAACTCAATTGAGTATTATTTAAAAAAATTCTATTAACTTATACAATTAAACAGAAGGATATGAAGTGAAAATATGCATTACACTGAATCTAATTACAAAAAAAAGACAAAGCAAATAAACCATGCTTTCATTGAATATTTTCACTGTTCAATACAGTGTCAGCGAGCACCTCAATGCAAGTTTAAGGTGGCTGCCATAAGAATGTGCATATACCGGGGTAACTAGTTTTGACCAAGTTTTACTGCGTACATGTATAACCATGTGCAGAGCCTTACATGTATTAAGACTGATGGCAAACTTTGACAGAATTGTTGTCATATTAAGGTTATCATATAAGATGTAGGCTCATATCGATAAAACAATAAAGGTATAATAGCTTCTTTGTTGACTGTGGATATGGATGTCATGAAATGTTATCAGATTTGGGACACGTTTTTAAACCTAAGATCTTCTTTCTCATGTAATAATAAATCCATATTCAAAATAGTCTACTTAACTGAATTTTAAATACTTGATGAAATTGTTCATTGGAAAACTGAATTCTTGCAATAATATTTTTGGGTGTTGTTTTTTTCTTGGCAAATAAACTTTTTTGGTGTCGTCTACATGTTTGTTTACACATGATCTTCATTTTTTTCCTTTGCCTTGTTTTGTCTTCGAGATTAGAATGATCATTCCAGTTTAGAAGTTTTGTTATAACTTTTATTCTATTTTCACATTTTATACATTAACAAGATGTTCATCCAAATTAAGTCCAAATATAAAAAATATGTTTCATGCATTACTTAGAAAGCTTATTTTCAAACATATTCCTGTAATATCATATTTTTTATGACACTCTAAATAGGTTTAAAAATTTTGTTTCCTTATTGTTTTTTTATTAACTTTTAAAAAAAGCATAATTAATACTACAAGCCATAACGATATTACAAGGGATACTGATTGTGTTAAACTTTTACCCGATTCCTTATAAGGAACAGAAATAACAAGATATACATATACATCTTCCGGTAAAATTCAACAATAATTTCTACATTTCATGTCTCTAGACATAAAACAAAGTTACTTTTCATGTTCTTAAAATTGTAAATACTAATTAATGTCATAAAACTTGGAAATTTCTACCTATTTTATTTACTCAATAGAAAGTAATTCAATTTTTTATCAGCTGATCAGAAAATCGACTAATTTGAATGACGTGCGTTAAGTGTCGAGTTCCGTCAATTTGTTGTGGAAACAGACATCTCTCTCAACAAAGTCGACTTTATAGTTTGTTTTGCTCATTTTTTCGTCAGTCAATAATATCAACTATCACATATCTGTTTAATAGAGAAGTTTTAAAAGCAGGAAAAGATTTTTGAATTTTACCATTATGTTTAATAATAGACGTAAACTTTATAATAACATACCTTTAATGGTGAGGTAGTTTCGATTACGTAAGAATAAATATATCGCTCATTATTAAATAATGTTTACTTAAATATATGTTAATATTTGGGAGTGACTACAGATTTTGCTATGGAAAATAAGTTGTAAAATTTTTCTTGAGTCGTTTAAAATATAAAATATATCATTAAGTAACATGTTCCAAGCATGGCTTAAAATGTTAACCATATTTTTCAGTATGAAGACATTGCTGTAGTCCTATCAAGCAAGGACTATTTCAGGGAGAGTTAATATAAATTCCTTTGTTCAAAACTATTTTTTCAAATATTTTATAACTACATTCTGTGAAGTGAATATAAATTATTCCAAATATATGTTAAGGTTAAAACATTTTCCTAACTAACCCCATCCCCTTTTCCCACAAAATATCAAAAGCTTGTAGTATGATAGTCCTTAGAAATAACTAAGATGGCAATACACTTCATGGCAATGGATATAGAGGATGAAGAATTTTTGTGCAATGTGTTGCCATTGATTCATGAAGGATTTGCAAGTGTACAAAATTTTGTGATGATCGGACTACATGTACAGTTTCTCATACGTCATTTTGAGTGAAATGTTAACCTATAATGTAATGGAGACAAACTGCCACCTATGGCAACAGAGGATTAAAAATGTACTTAGATGGCCCAGATGAGATAATAGTTAAAATCATATTACATTGTACCATACCAACTCATTGAAGCAGAAAATGTAGGTCATACTATACTTTACAAACAGTTTTCAAACAGTATTATGAGAGACAAAATTTTAAGACAATGCTACCTTAAATAAAAAGCTTCGCCGAGCGCAGCATGATACAACCGCAACATGTTGAACCCTGTACATTTTAGGCCCAATATGGATAGTCTATTGCTCTGGACACATGCAGCCCATGGTGGACTGACAAAGGTTTTTGACACATGCTGCTCTGGTGGACTTTCGACCCAGGGGGTAAAAATATAAATTTTCAATTTTGTA
Organism: Arcuatula senhousia; assembly: GCA_963971305.1. NCBI lineage: Eukaryota > Metazoa > Mollusca > Bivalvia > Mytilida > Mytilidae > Arcuatula > Arcuatula senhousia. Next base: position 58,930,626 of record OZ020304.1, read on the forward strand.
TTCTACTCTTGCAAAAAAATTGTCAAAATCGGACAAGAAGTTAAAAAAAATCAATTTCGGCCCCTTTTAGCCCCTTATTATGTAACAGGTGAAAAAGGGGTGGGGTTGCAAAAATAATTTCTCAAATTTGGATTCACTACTTGACAAAAATAAACTTGAAAAAAAAAATTTCAAAAACAAACCAGAAATAAAAAAGTTTTGATTATGGCCCCTTTTGGCCCCTAATTACAAAACAAGTGAAAAAGGGGATGGTCACAAAAATTAATTCTCAAATTTGGATTCACTACCAGACAAGAATAAACTTGCCAAAAAAAATTTTAAAATCGGACCACAAATTAAAAAAGTTTTGATTTAGGCCCCATTTGGCCCCTTATTACGTAATAGGGGAAAAAGGGGGGGGGGTCGCAAAAATTAATTCTTAATTGTGTAAATGAGCTGAACATTTAAGCAAGCAACAGCTTCTCTATACCTGCTATAGTTTTCATTTCATAGGCCAAAAACATGAAAAAACATTATTTGAGGGGCTGTAGCCCCTATAAGGGGTCATCTGACAACTTCGACCGTATGGAGTTTTTTGTAGAGCTAAATGAGCTGAACAATTAAGCAAGCAACAGCTTTTTGCTATCTGCAATAATTTTCATACTATAGGGCAAAAACATGAAAAAATGCTATTTTTCACCTTTAAGGGGCCGTAACCCCTATAAGGGGTCTTCTGACAACTTCGACCAAATGGAGACTTTTGTAGAACTTTTGATCCTGAAGCAGCAGGGTGGCATCAGATTTCATCTATCCCTTATACTTTTTGAATTACAAGCCAAAAAACAGTAGTCTGACCCCCCTGGTCTATTTTTAGCCACGGCGGCCATGTTTTTTGACGAATCAGAAATTGAAACATTACTTTAGTGCAGGACACCCTAATGATCAATCATACCAAGTTTCATTTAATTCTGTTTGGTAGTTTCAGAGGGGAAGATTTTGAAAAAGTTATTGTAAGAACAAACAAAAAAGTTACAATTTTGGTACCTTTTGGCCCTTAATTTCCAAACGAAAAAAAGGGGGACTCCCAAAATCAATCCCATCCATCCTTTAATGGCAAAAAATATCATTGTCAAATTTCATTGCATTTGGATAACTAGAACTAAAGTTATCGTGTATACACTAAAGTTAACAGACGACGACGACAACGACGACAGCATCATACCGTTATACGTCCGCAAATTTTTTGTGGTCGTATAAAAACAGGCAGTGTTAGTGTTTGTTTTTTCCCCATTTATTAGAGAAAGATCCAAACTGATTTGAAATAAACAAACTCGGATTTATACCAAAAGAAGAGCACCCCTCTTCCATTTATAGTATATATATCTTCTTTAAATCTAAAGGGGGCAAGGCAAAAAAATAATCTATTAATAAGATATTTTTCTATCAGGTTGAAATCTGATATCCATCTTTTATTTTGGGAGTTATTTTAATTACTTTAAATAAATATAAATACATCAAATATATCTATAACAATCTATTATAGAACTGGTTTTGGTTTGTTTTGAAGTCATATGATATGGCACTGTTTACCAAATTAAGAAACCATATCAACATAGGGTATATACAAAAACTAAATTTGATCATAGATAAAATGAATTATCAGAAAGATAAGTTTTTTTTTAATTTTGCCCTTTTAAAATCTAAATTTACCTATTATTATTCTATTCAGATTCAAAACATTTGCAATTGTAAAAGCAAACATACTAAACACATTATCATAGCAAAACTCAAACTTAGAAAACATCTGCAAATGTTTTGATTGTCAAACCACTTTTTTGAGGCAAAATAGGAAGATATTTTGGGAAGCGGTGGCATTTTAAATTTCCTATTTCATTCTTTTTAGGGTTTGGTATCATATAAATATATATGCCATATTTCTTCTTTTTATGGCTTTAATTCAGACAATCTATCAGGAATATCATGCTAGACACAGGTACTTGAATGTTAGCCATGAGTATCTGGTATAAAGGCCCTACTCACAATAATTCAAAATATGGAGCTCTTACTTAATATGCAGACAAATTCCTCTTCATTCAATTAATAGAAACTTATACAATATTTCTGTTGCATAAGTAGTTTTTCTTCAAATTTTTAGATGCAAGGGAAAACCTTGAAATTAGTTATCCATTAGAGACATATTCAAATAATTTTTCAGGCTGCTGAAAAAATCAGGGCAGGAGGGGAAGAGAACCTAGGATTTTTTATATATTGGTCTAAGGGAGTGACCTTAATCATAAATTAGAACCCACAATTTTGTTATAGATCATATATTCGAGCAGTTTTTCGTCTATTAGCAAGTAAAACATAGTGAGAAAACCCTAAAAAAATAGGTGTTTTTTCTATTAATTCCAAATTTAATAACTTTTTTTGACTAAGGTAATAACACTTTAATTACGCATTTTAGAAATTAAAACAACATGCAAAAGTTGCATTTAATCCTATCTTAAAAATTCTTTTTGTTATTAACCCCCACAATGCACTTTGACACTTTGGTTTAATCATGTAAGCAGGGCCACATGCTATCCAAATATATTTGAAAAATTCCAAAAAAGGAAATATCTATGATACAATATTCTTTTATCGGAAATATATTGTTACTGACCAGAAGTACTTAAGAATTGTTTCAGGCTTCTACTGAAATATCAAATACCAAATATTCAAAGACCAGAAGTATAAATCAATTCAAAATTTAGAAACATTTTGGGCTACTATTTCTTTAAGGTTAATACCCAATGCATTTAACTGTATTGTTTTCATTAACTGTTCTATTGTCAATTTCTCAGGCTATATAAAAGACAGGAAACTCCAATTACTCTGGAATTATTGTCCTATCCCAGACATTGAAAATTATCGCCAGTGAAATAGTGAAGCGCAGGAAATCATTTTTAAGTGCAGCATACTTTTTAAGGCAAATAAAAACTTATCAATTTGAATACTGTACTACAACAGATTTTTACTTTTATGTACAACTTTCAAAAATATTGTAATTTGCCATTTTTTTAGAAATATTACAATAAACATAAATTTGTCTTCTGATATTTTCATATGTTTAATAGAGTTTTTTTTATCATATTGTTGTGTACTTGTCTTTTTTAATTTTTTATTACTTTGATTGATTACTTTTCCCTATTTCAAAAACTATTTTGGCAAAAAAAACACAGTACATATAGTACGTTGACACACATCATGCATAGAGTTCAGAATTTGTTATTTGTATTTAGGCAAAACTCATGATTTTTAAAAAAAATTCTTAGGACCTCGTCTGAGTTATCCTTTGTATAATTTTGGACAGACCTTAAAATTTTGTAAGAATTTTGCCATTTCAACTTTTGTTGATGAAGAATAAATGTACAAGGTTGAAATTTCTTTCACTTAAAAGTCATGAAAATATATCTATGCTTTTTAGAGAAACACAAACTAATAAGGAAAGGGAAAATTTTCTGTGAATGTAACAAACTGAACATCAAATAAAAAATTGTATCTGTCATTTCTCTGCTAAAAAGTTTAAACTAATACCATATAATTCAGGAAACAATTTTAATGTTACCAGGACTCTTTCATATAGTCTATCTGAACTGCAATATGCAGCTAAACATTTGATAAAAACTTTCTTGACACTATATGAAATAACTGCCATTTACATGCTATATTCTTTTAGACGGTCTTTTCTAATTGAAAGAGAAAGCTGTGAGCTCAAGGTAAGTGTTAAGATAGAATTTACAATGAGCTACATGTATGAGAATTTATTCAAGACTATCAAAGTTAAGTGTCCTCTAGATGTCATGAATAAAATTTACAAGTATAAACATATTTTCACATCATATCGGAATTTCCAAGGCTAAAGCAAACAAAATCCACAACAAACAGAAACTTATGAAATTAAATCTATGATTCATAATCAAACTTTTATATTAGGGATTAATTGCCCTACCATAAATCCATTAAAGCATAAATTTATTTAACTTTATATAAATAGTAAAATGGCTTACCAGAGTAAAATGAACATGGAAGATTTCTTTTCCTTGGAAGGTAATATGGTGCGAAATGATGATGAATATGATGAAAAGGCAGGCCACCGTTATGGTAGGCCCCTGTCCAGATTGGTTGCTGTACCAAGCAGTCCATTGTCATGTTAAAAATGTGTCCAGCCAGCTATTTACTTAATGTCGGTGCATGGCCGTCGTCACTTGGTCTTTACTAATAACACAGGTATGATCGGTGGCGTCTATAGTTCCGTTAGGGTCACGTGATAGGGTTTACTGTTAGATCGTACCCGTAACAATATACAAACAACTGAACCATACAATCGTTTTTCTGGCAGAATATCAAATCAATTTCTTTACTCCTGGTAGAGGTTCAAAAGATTTTTGGTGGACAAAGATAAATATTGATATTAAATTGTCCCAGGTGAAACCAGGTCAACCATACCCCAATACACATTTAACAATTCAAAATCAATAGATTCAAAGGAATTTTTAATATCAGAGGCGTATTGTGGAATTATTTAACTGTATAAACGATGAGTTTTATAATACCCTTTATAGGAGGGAAAAAATAAAAAGATCAACTTTAATTGTTTTAATCCTACATTACTCAATTTTAAGGGGGATTGGACAGAGGGAAAATAAATCGAAAGTTTAAATTTGATATAAAGCATTGGGATCAGCAGATTACTTATCTTTTATTCATATTATTCATCACGGTTTCTCAGTTAAATTATATCATGTTAACACACAAACAGAATTCATACATGATATTATTACACATTTTTTATATTCAATTGTGACAGCATATACTCTTCCAAATAATATATGCATAGGTTGAAAATTCCCTATACGTTTAATACAAACCCACACTATTTCAAAATAATATTGTCGAGGTGTTCTGCAAACCGATTTTTATGAAATAAAAAACAATAAAAAAGAAAAATTAATAAAGCTTATTCTTTTAATTTTGGGCAAAATTGTAACCTTGCTGTTTTTAAGATATTGCAAGTTGAACTCAAGTGTACATTTTACACATCAACTCCCCTTTAACAGTTTAGTAGAAAACATTGGTCGTGTTCTACTTGGGATATCTTAAAACCCAATGAAATAAGGATTTTGGTAAACATTAATCAAAATATCTTTATCAATTTTTATTTTTCTTGGATTTTATTCCATGAGAATTGGTTGCAGAACAGCTCAACAATGTTATTTTAAAATGGTGTGGGTTTGTATTAAACTATAGAGAATTTTCTACCCATGTGTAACTTTTTTGGAAGAGTATATGTAGTGTGCAAGTTTATATTAGTATCATCATCTGAGTCTTTTCATTTATAAAACTAAATCATTGTTTCAATTTCAAAAGGAATTGGGAAAACCAAGATTATGTAACCATTTATATATAGCAATGTAACTTTTATTTTTTAAAATTAATATTAATTTCTTAAGAACAGGGTTGCCACTATTTGTTGTTGCAAAATTCAAGGGTTTTTCCAGGACTTTTCAAGGGTAATACACGACAAAATTTCAGTCCCCAATGATTTTTTTGTGTGTGAAACAGTTCAATCATGAACCTTTGATTTCGGAACTATCAAATTCCAGGGTTTTCAAGGATATTTTCATTTTTTCAAAATTCAAGGTCTTTTCCAGGACCTTGAACTGACAAATGAAATTCAAGGTTTTTTCCAGGTTTCATGGATGCATGGCAACCCTGTAAGAAATGTAAAATAAAAAGCTACGCCAAGCGCAGCATGATACGACCCCAACATGTTGAACCCTCAAGTTGGAGGCCCAATATGGATTGTCAAATGCTAATTTGACACATGCAGCCCTTGGTGGACTCACAAAGTACTTTTGACACATGCATTCTGTGGTGGACTTTCAATGCATATTTATATTTTTTATTTATACCAACTTTTAAGGAACTCTAATAACTGGTGTGTTTGGTCCCTTTGACCCCTACTATCTCAAAAATGGTAAGAGATATTGCAAATCTGATTGAAAAACAGGGATTTTCACAAGGATTCCAATGAAAAAAAGATTTTGAAAATCAGACCACAGATAAAAAAGTTGATTTTTGGGGTGTGGCCCAAAGGCCCCCTCACTTAGCAAGGTTATGATGCACGATATATCAAAACTGTTGTCAAATTTAGTTGGCAGAATTTATAGAGGAATACATTAATAAAAAGCTTCGCCGAGCGCAGCATGATACGACCGCAACATGTTGAACCCTGTACGTTTTAGGCCCAATATGGATAGTCAATTGCTCTGGACATATGCAGCCCATGGTGGACTGACAAAGGTTTTTGACACATGCAGCTTTTGGTGGACTTTCTAAATTCACATTTTAAAAGGAATTATTTTTTTCCAAAGGAGATCAAAATCAGACCACAAATAAATAAGTTTCGATTTTGGCCCCTAATTTCATAACAGGGGGAAAAGGGGGGTCACAAAAATTAATTTTCAATTTTGTATCCACTATTTGACAAAATCAAACATGCAAAAAAATTTTTCAAAATTGGATCACAAGTAAAAAAAAATTCCATTTTGGTCCCTTTTGGCCCCTAATTACATAATAAGGGGTAAAAGATGGGGGTAGCAAAAATTAATTCTCAATTTTGCATCCGCTATTTGACAAGAACATACATGCAAAAAAAATTTTCAAAATCGGATCACAAGTAAAAAAATTCCATTTTGGTCCCTTTTGGCCCCTAATTACATAATAAGGGGGAAAAGATGGGGGTAGCAAAAATTAATTCTCAATTTTGCATCCGCTATTTGACAAGAACAAACATGCAAAAAATTTTTTCAAAATCGGTCCACTAATAAAAATGTTTCAATTTTGGCCCCTTTTGGGGCCGTAACCCCTATAAGGGGTCATTTGACAACTTCGACCCTATGGAGACTTTTGTAGAGCTAAATGAGCTGAACAATTAAGCAAGCAACAGCTTTTTGCTATCTGCAATAGTTTTCATACTATAGGGCAAAAACATGAAAAAATGCTATTTTTCACCTTTAAGGGGCTGTAACCCCTTTAAGGGGTCATCTGACAACTTCGACCAAATGGAGACTTTTGTAGAACTTTTGATCCTGAAGCAGTAGGGTGGCATCAGATTTCATCTATCTCTTATACTTTTTGAATTACAAGCCAAAAACAGTAGTCTGACCCCCCTGGTCTAATTTAAGCCACGGCGGCCATGTTTTTTGACGAATCAGAACTTGAAACATATCTATAGTGCATGACACCCTATTGATCAATCATACCAAGTTTCATTGAATTCTGTTCAGTAGTTTCAGAGGAAAAGATTTTTGAAAAAGTTATTGTAAGAACAAACTAAAAGTTGCAATTTGGCCCCTTTTGGCCCTTAATTTCTAAACGAAAAAAGGGGGGAATCCCAAAATCAATCCCATCCATCCTTTAATGGTAAGAAATATCATTGTCAAATTTCATTGCATTTGGATAACTAGAACTAAAGTTATCGTGTATACACTAAAGTTAACAGACGACGACGACAACGACGACGACGACGACGACGACGACAGCATCATACCATTATACGTCCGCAAATTTTTTGCGGTCGTATAAAAAAATGAATGATAAAATAAACATTCTACAGGAGTTTTGTCGATATTAAAAACCCATTTTAGCCCCTTTTGGCTATTTTTCTATAGCGGTAGGGGCCACAGACCCCAAATTCAATACCAACCTTACTTATGAGGTAACAAACATCATATCAAAATTTCATATCAATTGAACAACTACAACTTAAGAATTCGCACGTTCAAAGAAACACTTATAATTGGCATTTTTGGCCCCTTTGACCCCTAATTTCTCAAAAACGGTAAGAGATATTGCAAATGTGATTTAAATTGCGGGCAGGAATTTTTACACAGATTCCAATGAAAAAATAAAAGATTTTGAAAATCCGACTCCAAATAAAAAAGTAGATTTTTCGGGTGTGGTCCAACTTTGATCCCCATTAGCATAGTCACGGAGCAAGATTTATAAAAACAGTTGTCAAATTTAGTTGACAGAATTTATTGAGGAATAAAAAAAAAAAAAGAAGATCAAAATCAGATAAAAAATATGTCGGTTTTGTGTGATGATATACTATGTTGGATTTAGAATAGATATGTTGGATTTTTTTACATCAGTCAATAAATGCTGTCAGTAACTGCGAGTATTCTCAAAATAGTTCCTTTACGTCTCTTTGTTCTGGTTTAGTACTCTTGTCTCAGGTTATCTCTTGGAGAATTGAACTTCTTTTATCGATTTGATTTTTAAAGTGTGTTATTTTTTTTTGTGCTTTGTACAAGATTAAAAATAGGGGGAAGGTTGGACCCAAAAAAGTTTTTTTTTTAAAACTAGTTTAACCCCCCCACATTTTATATGTGCCTTTCCTAAGCCAGGAGTGCTTGTCAAAGCCTTTGCTTGTCCCTGTCAACTATCTGTTTTATTTTTGTTTTATGTCCAGAAATGGGTCTTTCCTTGATAATTTATGGATTTGTTTGAATCTTTTGTATTGTAATTTTAGTCTTGGGCCAATGCAAGACAGCGAGCAGTGACCTCTGGTCATGTTGAAGAATGCTGACTGTTATCGATTGTAATTTTTTAAATTGCTGTTTCTTTAATCTTGGTTGTGTCGTGTACACTAATTCCACATCTCTTTATTGTCTACACAACTAGCTTAATTTACATGTACTCAAACCATTCTGAAGTCTTAGAGAAGACTTGTGGGTGCTCCAGGTCATTCTCAAGTGTTAAGTCACATGTAATATTATACCATTCCATTGAAATATTATAGGCAACTATTAAAGAAACATGTTAGACAAGACCTGGGGCAGATACAATTTTTTTTAAAAGGGAGAGGATCGAGTCTGTTTTAGTAAGAATCTAGGATGAAAGGGAGGTTTTTAAAGCAAGTTTAAGACAGTTTTGAGAAAAAATCTGCATCAGAAATTTTTTTTACAGTATCTGATATCAACTTGTAAAAGCAATGTATGATTTTTTAGAATAAATTAATAAACATTTACGTTTTTTTAAAATACTCTGACCATGACACACTTCCATAGTCATAGGTCATTGAGAAATATTTCCAATCCAAGCAGATCAATGACTTCAATCATACATTGACGTTTCCAATTGACGAAGAATGACAGCTAAATAATATCAAAGAATAAAAACAAAAACATATCTTTTAAAAGATCCATTAAGGAAAAATTTGCCAATCAGAGCTTAAATGGAGTGGGTTATTTTCTATAACCAATTGGTTAATTTTTAAAAGATAGTAATAATATCCTAATTTTTACTTCAGGAGTAATTTTCATTATCTCACCAAAACCATGCTATTAAATATTTAAGCTTGCATCTTACAAATCATTTTACTCTTACTAAAAATAGTTAAAGCTGATTGCTAGAAGTCTGAACATCATCACTAATCAGATCATGTCTGTTTCCAATATATTGTTTTAAATCTTTTCTTTTCTTCATTGTTGACAAAAATAGTAAAAGGTATTATTCACAAATTCTGTATATGCTATTATTGTAAATAAGCAAAAAAAACCTTTCAGATTTGGTTCTGAGAATGCAATATGAGACTTGAAATATGAAATCTTGACTTTTTGATTACCAAGTTGCTACAATTTGCATATTTTCAAATCTTAATATTTGAGAAAGATATTTCAAAGCCGCATCGGGGTCGATAGATGAACACCTAGTCAAACCCATTTTATAAAAAAATATTAAACTTTACCATAAAACAAAGAAGTTTCAAAATTTGCTGCTTTCGTTTGACAAATTATTGGTTTAAACTTAAGAAGCACAAAAAAATAGTTTTTATATCTTGCTTTAATATATGTAATATAAAGAATGAAAAAAATACCATGATTAAAATTTTAAAAAATTGAAGTTGAAAGCTAAAGAAAAACATGTATGAAAATCTATCAGTTACAGCTATCATGTCATAAGTGTGAAAGATATGGAAAAAAACACACCATACATACAACTATAACAACAATTATGTTAGGCATTACTTGTGGAGATATGAAAATGAGCAGATAATGTTAAATCTATATGATCCTTCCATTTAATTGCCACTGGGTGTACAAAAAATAAACAAGGTATATCTACTGATACCTCATTTACAAAAAATTAAATGAGCAGGGGAAAGCTTAAAATTACTATACACTATATGGTGATATAAGATAGTACTTTGTAGTTGCCAAAAAAAACTCCAACAGAATTTTTTGTAACAGAAGAATGAATAAATGAACAAAAGGACAAGGATAAAACAGTATGCAAAGCTAGAGTACAAGTAAAAGCAAAAAAAATTGACTTTGACAGATAAATGTAGGTTGGATATCTGTGCAACCATACGGTTTATTGTCAAAAATGTTCCTCATGCAAAATTGGATTCACATGGAAAGTTTCAACTATGCATCATCTATAAGAGTATAATTATAAATCTGTGGTTTTCTATTCTTTATAAAAAAAAACTTAAATAGTTTAGGCCTTATTGCTGCTAAAGTCAGCCACAACTTTAAACTGGTTGGTAACCAAGTCTGTTTTGATCTTTTTTGAATCAGTTTATTATAATTTCTAATTTCAGATTCAAGACTGACTGGCTCTGTTTGCCATTCACAAAGATTTCCAAACCCAAGGACACTGAGACTAAATATCACTTTAAATCTCTTATAATCTTGATTGATAAGGTATATAATTAAATCTTTAAATAGCTTGGATTTATTAAGAATAACAGGAGTGGTCTTAATTTTTGGCTTTCTCAAACCCCGATAGGAAGTGTAATATTTATGTTTTAATGACAGTCTTTACAAATGTTGTTTATTTTTGGCGAGATATTTGTATACCTTTCAAAAGTAGATGTTATTTGTGTACACAGAAGGGCATGGAGGTATATAGGATCTGACAACATGTGACGAAACTCATCATTTCACACAATCTCAAGGAATCAGCATGAAATGGCAAATATTGTTCAATATCTTGCTAAATCATGGCTGAAATTGGAAACTTTAATTACACTGACAAAAACTTAGGCTTATGATATATCTGTTTATCAAAGGTCAAGATTTCCTTTTACATTTAAAACAGTGAAATTTCTTTTTAAGGCATCTTTTGAAGTTTGTGTTCTATATTTTAGAAGACTTATGAGGAAAATTTAAAGACTTTGAGGTGTAGGAGTTTTTGTAGTTCATATCTAGACATAAAATCAGCAAATTAGGGATACTTGATATATGAAATAAAGTTCTTTAACATGTCAATTTCAATATTCTAAATAAAAGCACAAGGCATTTTTAGTGATGTAAGCAACTAAAATCTAATGAAATATGAACAACCTTTTTAGTGGATTGTAAAATAAATGGTTTAGCAGTATAAATGAAATGATCCTAGCCTATATATAAAAGCATTTTTTTTCTTTGTATACTCTTTTTTTTTATATGAAAAAGTACTTCACTATAAAATGAGATATTACTCATTTAAGGACTAATGTTTGTTTGGCTTGATGATTCATGGAAGGTTGTCTCAGCATAGTTTCAGTGAATATTTAGGACTGAGAAAAAGATGTTCAGTATGTTCAGAGTTTAGCAAACACAGGTTTAAAATGCTTAAATGAAATAAACTTTCTTTGTATAGATTATATAAGTCTTTTTAATAGGTCTCATGAAATGAAACAAAAAAATCTGTCAAAGAAAAAAATGGCTAGATTTCGTTAAACAGGAAGTAGGTGAGTGACAGACCCCAAATCGAATCCTACGTTATAGGACCCCACCCTGATGCTGTATACAATATATCAAGTGGCTGAGAAAACTGTAACAAAAATTTCTTCCCCAACGCCCGCTGCCCAGCATTACCATTTTTTAACCCAGAGCGAAATCCGGCTAAACTGGAAATGTTACTGTTTGTAATCATCAAAGTTTAAAGAATTTTGATTCATTTTTGACAGGCATATGAATTTGTTTACTTTTAATAAATTGAAGACTCAAAAGCTTGCTTAACAGGATACATGTATTTTGAGCATAAAAATGTTTACAATTTATATTGTAAACAACCAAATTTTGCATAAAAAGTATTCATTGATGATAGAATGTACATGTTTTATACCATAATTATATCACAGGCTTTAAAAGCTTTGCATAACGTAAAACATGTTAACCATCTTACACAAATTTGTTTCATTCAAAATTTAGAAAATGCCAAAAATGAAAGTTTTTTTTTTTAAACCTTACCGTTAGAAATGAATTGTCTCCCTTGGTAATGTTTTTTTTAAATGCATTCAATGATTATATCTTATGTCTTAAAAACAATGTTGTAGAGTCAAACTGTTGTCAATTATTTTTTATAAACTGGTATCCATTCTGAAAAGAAACCATGTTCAAACCTAGGGTTATGTTTTACCATTGTTGTAAATTGACACTTGCTCTGAGTAACCTATGATTATTTTATGAATCCAGTATTAAGATTTATGAGTATTTATTACATGACTGTATTATGAATAGTTGATAACTATGTATGCAGAAATGATGAGTTGTAGATTATTTCTATGTTTTTAAGCCAAGATGGTAGTTTTTATTCTACTTTCACTTTTTCAAAATAACTGTCATTTTATTGAGGAGTTGGAGTTATCTTCCTTAGAGTGTACTTTTAAGCATGTGCTGGTTTGCATGATGAAACAATCTTTTGTGTACATTTTATATGACTGAATACTTTGTAAATGAAATAAAGCGGGAAGTGTTACATGACGTTTGTCATGACTACGAGTTGTGACGTTTAACATTACTTTTGGATTCGATTTTGGGTAAGCAACTTTTGGTCTACCCAGATAGCGGATGTGTTTTCCGTCTCTCCTGACCTTTTCTGAATTCTAAATTTGGGATTGCTTCGAGTGAAATTTTCTATACTTCGGGTTGGATTTTATGTAACTAGATTCTTCTAACATTAGTTGTTAAAGCGATGAAGTTCATGACTATGTATGTTTGAATCTAGATTTAGGCATGTTTACTTGGTTCTTGCTAATGTTAGCGTTTTAGCCATAAAATTGGTAGCTACTTTAGTTTGAATCTGATTCAGAGTCCGGGGATTTCTATAATGGAAAATGTTCATTGATATTTATTTATTATTCCACAGGCTGGGTATTTTTATATGACATTTTGGTCATAGGGAGTTAGATTTTTACCAGCTGTTATTTGAAACTGTGATTGAAGATTGTTAACTATTCAAGATTGTTGATTAAAATCTTTTGCACTTGTTAGAATAAATTATCTATTTTTGGTTATTTGAGTTTTTCTGGTAAAGTAAAGTTTGAGCAGTCATTGAGATTTTGGAATAAGTGTAACAAACAAACAAACCGCTCGGTACACGAACTTCAACAACACCATCAATCATCCCTTGCATTATTTTTAGAAAGACTGCCATTTGTAACTCAAATGTAATAGAATTATTAAAAACAATATTGCTTTCTATCATGGAAAATATAGTTTGCCAACATCTGAAGTATTTGGTAAACAGGAGTAGCAAGTGAAGTGAAACAAGGGGTTGCACTAAGTCGTGCTAAGCATACCCCCACTCGACCATTCATAAAACAGGAAGTACATGTAGATGACCAACTGACCTGAAAAGGGGAGGCACAGTAAAACTCATCATACTAAAGCTGTATACCAAATTTGAAATCAATCCCTTCTATAGAAGTCGAGAAATCTGTTACGAAAAATTGTCTATTTTTTACCCATAAAAAAGTCTAAGTCGGCTCATAAAACAGGAAGTAGATGTGTGACTGACCTGGAAAGGGGAGGCACGGTACAACTCATCATGCTTAAGCTGTATGCCAAATTTGGAATCAATCCCTTCTGTAGAAGCCAAGAAATCTGTTATGGAAAATTGTATTTTTCCATGTCACATGAAGTTGTCAGGAAAACTTGAAGATAAAAAACTGTGATGCTACAGGAAATCTGAAGAAGTCCCAGGAAAATGCCAAAGTGTCTTACCTTTCTTTGTGCTGTTTTTCCTATTTTTAGATGGTTTCTTGGTCTGTTTTTCCTCAGATGACTTAGATGAACTTGTGGGAACATTTTTTTCCTTGCTTTTATTTACATGCTTGTCTGCTTTTTCTATCTCTTTTGACTTGTCTGTGACAATCACAACATCATCATCTTTTTGTGGACTCTTCTCCTCTGGTGTTGGTTTTTCTAATTAAAACATTTATTAAAATTCAATATTAAGACTTTAGATTTTAATAAAAGAATTTTTCATATAAAATGGTCATGGACAAAGGGAGAAAACTCAAATGTATTTTTTTCTAAAACATCTTTTCAATTAGATGCATGCTTATTAAAATATATTTTGGATCTGTCTGACTAAATGGCATTTTTAAGAATTATTTACCTATTAAAAAAAAAATCTGCAGAAATAACTTTCAAAATCATTAGAAATAAGTGACCACAAAAATTACAAAATGAAATTTAAAAAAAAAACTTCAGCATGGAAAGACAGAGGAGTGCCTTTAATTGAAAGTTCAATTAATTGAAACTTTCAAAGACAAAATTTGGACACCTTCTAAATATTTTTGTAACAGCCATTTTTATATCCAAAATCTTTTTTTTAATGTTCTCTATAAGTCACATGTGACAGCATCCACAAGTTTTCTACATCATATGGAATTTCAGACATGTATTACATCATACATTTATTATAACCATTCAAGATAATTTGAACCAATTGTCCAAGGAAACAAATAAGTCCAAAGTATTTTTTTATCAGGTACACACATATATAAAAGCTCATTCCAGGCTGAACTTTAAATAAATAGCCATTCATTCACTTCATATAAAGGATGTTATGATACATTTTTAAAGCAAAGTTAAAGATGTTTTTCTATGAAAAAATTGAACCTAAAATTTTATTAAAAGTCATGTTTTATTTATCTGTAGTTTTGTTTTGCTTTTTTTTTTAATCAAAACGATAAAATAATATATACATCTTGACTTTATGCATCTTCAATTAATTTTTTGGCACTAGATAAAAACTTTCAATATTTTTTTTTAAGTTAAAGACAATACCATATCTACAAATTTTGTATGGAATAATATAATCCATCAAATCCTCATCCAAACAAAAAGAACAATCAAACAATGTACATGGCATAATGTAACATCTAACCTGCAACCATTAAAAGTTGCTGTTGGAAGATTCTAAGGTTACCCCAAGGGAAGTTCATTCAATTTATTTTTGGGATTTTAGTGCCGTGTGCCTATGACCATGTTGAATTGTCATGAATATGACCAGGATTCTGATAATCGAAATTTAGGTCGTATAGAATTGTCTGCAATATGGTTCTGGCACCAGTTGTTGCTTTCACTTGCCTTGAACTACATGTAACATATAGAGAGGACCTGTATTTGACAATTCATGAGTGACCTCGATTGATAAGTTATATTCTATACCTGTTTTATCAGCCATACCAAACTAGGAAATCCAAGGTCAATGAACTTGTCCTTGACTTCTCTGTAACAATAGCTGTGTGTTTCCTTCACCAAGTTAAACTCCTTCAGCTAAAATATCTAAAGTAAAGCAACATTGCAAATCAAAAGTAAAAAAAAAACAACATGTAAAGTGTTAAAAAATAACCAGCTTATAAAAATTGTGTTGGTGGTATTCTAAAGAAAACGTTTTTAAAACTTCTTGGGTATTTAATTTATCTCTCTAAAACTTTATTTCTACTAAACTTTCTATTGTAAGCAACTGTTGTAAATGTTTATTGTGAAAAATTCATAACATAAAACCAAAAGAAAATTTACAGATACAGTCAAAGATTTAATTTTTTTTTCTTATTCATTCAGTTACATTCAAAGAAAGCTGAATAGACAAACCCTAAACAGACTTGAGGAAAATAGATTCCAATCTGGAATCGCCAGACCAAAGGATATTAATGAGCTTTGTCCTGTATACATGTACCGGTATAATCAGAAATTTTCAAAGCTTTTGCTAACCCAATCAAATTATGTCTGACGTTTGGTTCAGTCCTAGGTATTTTGGCAAGTCAGCTATCCCTGTTTGAAGATTGGTATGTCACAACTTAACATACAGTTAATGTCTTGGTGTCATCTTTGTGCTTGTGCTTTGGAGAGAGTCTTAACATTGATTTGAATGGAATTGGTTTTGAATTTTATTTCATAGGCAAGTTATAACAGAAAGACGACAAGAAGAAAAGATCAGAGACCACCCTACAAAATCAGAGCTGTGAAGTGTTTTCCGAAGAAGATTTTTATTAAGAGCTTGCTTATTTTTTAAGGATACATGTGTCATTTTCACCTATTCCACATCTCTTGATTTTCGATTAATACAAATTTTTAAACAAGTGTTTTCCATATATTTCTTTGAAAGATTTTTTTTGTCTAGTTATGTTTTATTTCCTAAGATGGGACATTCTATGATACTGTTCATACCTACATTCAAAAGGGGTATCATAACTTTTTTATGGTATAACACAGGATTCAAGCTAAAGCTAAAAGACACAAAAACTTTGGATAGAATATGTTGATAACCAGATCTTATTCCTTAAATTAAACATACTTTATGAATATGAGAAGCTGTTCCTTACTTGAAGAAAAAACTGACAGTTACTACATATAGTAATTGTATGACTAAGACAGAAATATTGTTGACAATAAATAATTGGTCTAATTTAGCCATTATGAATATAATATGAATTAATTATGTAGACAGTAACTACACGTACTTTGTCCTTGTCAACCATTAACACCAGTCCACAGCCCACTCAGTCTATAGTTAGTACCTGTATAAGATAAGGCATGGTCTTACCTATTAATGTCTGGAGAGGGCATTCCTAACATCTTACTCCAAGTTCACTTTATCATGGGTCGGCTAAACAGGTTATCCTTAGAAATGGAGTAAAGATGAACTTAATTCAGAAAAAAAGATCTGTTGATGGAAATAAAGATACAAAAATTTAATATGACAATTTGATTATTTGAAAAGATGATAAAAAAAAATTTGTTACTTGCCATTTTAGACTTATTTAACATTCTTTATATAATTACTCAAAACCATATACATTGTATCATATTTTTCCCAAAACATTTATTCTGAAAATATTGTTTTACAAATGGTGACAATAATATCTGATAAAAACAAATCCATGAACATCAAATAACATTTACATTACAATTATAGGTGTTTTGACCTTACAATTCCTGTTTAGTAACACCAAGTCAATATTGTTTCGCCTCATGATTGACAATCAGAAATGGTCACATATTATAATAATACAATATTACCTTTTATTTTTCATCAATAGATAAAACATGCATCCAACTCATCAAGAGGCTACAGTATTTCTGCTTACTGTATACTATTTAGTACAGGTGGGGCTCCTCATGGGGGGTACCAGGAATCAAGTAATCAGCATTTTTTTGCCAGTGTAATCAAATAATCATATATATTTTTAGAAATGTAATCAAAAACTGTTTCCCAATGGGAATCAAGTAATCAAAAATTCAAACCTTGGTAATCAAATAATCATTAAATATTTGCTCTTGTAATCAAGTAATCACCTTTAAAATGGCCTGGGAATCATGTAATCAAAAACCCCATGAGAAGGCAAACAGGTAGAATGATTAAAGAACTAAGGTCCAATTAGCAATTCACGACAATGAGTTCCTTGATTATTTCAGCAAAGTTTTTAATACATGAGTTCTGCATTGTAACAAAAGTCGGGTTTGTATTACCAAGTCAGAACCATTTTCTGAGAATTCAAGATGTATTTAGATTTTCGATGGCTTAAATTTCAAATTAAAAATTTATTGAAAAAATATTCCAACAAAAAAGAAAAGAATTAATGATTTTTTTTAAAAAACAAAACAACTAACATACATGTACATGTACCCCCAATAATTTCTGTACATAATACATAATCTTACCTTCTATATATTCAATTAATTATTTCATTCAGTAGCGTTGTCTTACATCTGTACCGAGGAGTAATAACACCTTTAAAAGTATCACAGAACAAAATCAATAAGCATCCAGATGATAATATGTCACTTTATATACTGCATATGTATAAAGTATGAAAAAATAGATTTATGGGGATTAAGAAATAGAAGTGATTCTCAATTTTTTTTCCATCATGGAAAAAATATATTTTCTTTTATAAAGCATAAATTAACATATTATGTTTGCCATGATTTTATGTAAATTCTTAATGGCAAAGAGTCTAAAGAAAACAAGAAAACTGTATTAAAGCAAGAGGAACAGAATCGATCTAACATTTCATGTAGATGCAAAGTCATTAAAATAATCAAACATCAAAGTATGAAAATAACAAAACAGTCTCAGGATAAAGACTTAACACTTTCCACAGAGGAATTTTCAAGCATGTCACGGGTAAGGGCCCGGGGCACATCATCAAATCACATGATTAAACTACAAAATGTATGCCTTTCATCATGTTAATGAACATAACAACCTTGATAAAATGATGAGGGGAAAAAAACATACTGGTTTCAACTACATTACATTTTATATTCGTGGGGATAAAAGTTCATGATTTAGAGTACAAAACTGAATTGGTGGGGAACAAAATTTCATGGATTTGCAATATTGATATACACTCTCTAACTACTTTATATTCGTGGGGATTTGATTTTGTGGATTTTTCATACCAATGAAATGAACAAAATTAAATCCCTGTTTCTACAGTAGTATATGGATTACTTAATTGAGTAAGTATACAGTGTATTATCAAATACTGAAGTAAAAAGCATAAGAAAAGCAAAGTAAAATCTTTGAGCTATAGAGATTTGCTCCATAATATGACCATTTCAAGAATTTATCTCATCTTCAGTGAAGCTAAGGTCTAAAATGTTGAAGTCCAGATTGAAAATTAAAAAATATCAAATCAATTATGTACATGTTCTTCTGATGGACAATGTGCATCCTCTCTTGTGCAAATTCTGATTTTTCCCGCCCCGAGACCCTTCCCCAGGAAAGGCACAAGCAATCGTGTGAAAGATATGACTTGAATAAAACTTAATAAACAACGATCAAATTTGGGCAACTTCTAAGGAGTTGTATCCACAAAGTTTTTCTATGACCTAAAATGCCCTTGAAGTCCATTTTAGGTAGTAACATCTTTGAATCAAAATGTAAATCAACAATAAAACAACTGCCATCACAGCAGCTTTCAATGTGCTGTGGACTTTTGGTTCTCACGTGCTGTCTTGCTTTGGCATATTTGGCGCAAGATAAAAATCTAAAATCCCTAACCCCCCCCCCCTTTTCTGAATAAAAGAAAAAAGAAGCTGAAAGAAAATAAACTATTTTAACAATGGCCTTACATTTAAACACAATATTAAATATAGCTTTTCATTCTTTTCTGAAAAGCTTAATATTCAGAATTTCTATAACACATTTTGAATTGACCTCTCTGCTTACAAAATTTGAATTGAAGAAACTTAACAAAAGAATTCAATAATATTTTCTCCCAATAACCATTAAAAATATAAAAAGAAAAAACCCAATATTCAATGGTTTGTCTATCCTGTTCAATATTGGGTTACAAATATCAAAAGCAAAAGGACAAATAATACTTTATTAAAATGAGTATACTTTTGATGAAATACAAAGGCTTTTAATGTCAAATACAATAATTTTCTTTACAGAATAGAATTTATTCATTTTCCCATTCAAATAAGCAAATACTGCTTTGTCCAAATAGATATCCCTGCATTATTATTGAAAAAAGCAACATGTAAAACATGTTTTCACATGCAAGATGAATTGTTATAATTATTTCAAAGGAGAACAAAATATGAATTTTATAGCAGATTCATCAAATCCTAACAGATCTGTCTCAGTATAAAATGGAAGAATTTTGTTAAACAGGAAGTAGGTTTGCAACATACATATACCTAAAATTGAATCTGATATTATACGACCCCATGCTGACACTTAATACCAAATATCAAGAGGCTGTTATTAATAGTTGCTAAGAAAGCTTTTACCCAAATTTCTTCCCTGGGTACCTGTATGCAATTCCCAAAGTGCAATAGGGGAACCTGTATTGTGTAATCTAAAATTCTAAATTTACATGTAGAATAAACTTTCTCCCACTTCTTGCCCATGTGACCCATGGTAAGACATTACAATGTAAATTGTCTAACTCTTGAAGTTTTTTTTTCTATTGTAAAGTTAATAAATGGTAGCAAGTCAATAAATTGCATGTACATGTTAATTTATAAAGGAAGAAAAAAAATCTGTTGCCATGAATACATTGATGTTTCAATGTCAGTAACTCCTCCTGCACTGAAAACCTTGAAAATATTGATTCTTTTGTGTTGAGATCCATACAGGTTTCACAATTACGTGTATGAGTTATGTGGTATCAGGTGTGATACCCAATTTTTTCACAAGGAGTTAGAGAAACAAGCATCTACAAGTTTCTTTTGGACAAATATGAAATGTGTATAATAAATCAAAGTTTGTCGCATTGCTAGGGTTGCCAAAATAGCTTTGAAAACATTGTTATACCATATTTGTATAGGAGTGTCTGGAGTATAAAGATCCCTGGTAATACGTATTTCTTCATTCCATAACAGCAGGTTTTATGCATTTGGAGATATGAATGATTGATTTCACATTTTTAAAGAACCTATTTCAGTACAACCACTGGGGTGACAACCTGCATAACGACATACATGTAAACTGTTACTGACCAAATTCAATTCTGAGTATCAAAAGTATCTCCTATTTTACTTACAATTTTAAGTAAAAAGTAAGTGGTTAACACTTCCGGCTACTAACACCAAGATTTGTGGTTCGATCCTCATCCGGGGTGAAAATTTCATGAACCAATTTTCCAACTCTCTCTTGACACCATTTGCGAGGATGGTCTCAAGGAACGATGCTAGTCCTTCAGAAGGGACGAAAAAAAAAGGTTGTCCCGTGTATGTGGAGAGCAATACCCCATGCACGTTAAAGACCCCTTTGTAGAGTTCCATAAGAGTAGGCTCAATGGGGGCCGCTGCAAAGGTCACACTTGCAAGCTGCCAGCTTGAGAGGGATTTACATAAGCATTAAGCTTGTTTCCCAATCCAGGATAAATAAATATGTTTAAACTAAAGAAATAGGCAATTTGATAGTTAAATCAATCTCAGTTCATGAAAACAATAACATATAACATCTATGACTACATTATATCCACCTTCACATGCTCAAAGGTTACATGTATCTACAGTAAAGAAAATAAAGCTAACTTCTTGACAGCCAGCATCTGAAGCATGTGTTGTACTAAGCATTCTTAAGTGAACCTAACATACAAATATGGTTGATGTAGCACTTGTCAGTAAGCAGGAATTGACTTTGAACATTCTTCCATAAGCATGATAAGAAGTCACTCATGCAGAAAATGTAGGTCAGCCAGAATCAGAAGCATGCATTTTGATAAGCATCCCTAGGTACACCTACATGTACAAATGTACCATACCAATTATTTGAAGTGGCACTTGTCAGTAAGCAGGAATGAACTTTGACCATTCTTCTGGAAGTGGTCATTTATTAATGGTCTGGAAGTGGTCATGCTGTGTCAAAGCCAGTATCTGAAGCATACATTGTGCTTAACATTTCTAGGTGCACCTATCATACCAATATGGTTGTTGTGACACTTTTCAGTAAGCAGGAATGGACTTTAACCATTCTTCTGTACAATGAAAGTAGCTATTCATGGGGAAAATGAAGGTCACAGTCAACATCCGAAGCATGAATTGTGCCAAGCATCACAAGCCTTGTGCACCTGCCATACCCATATGGTTGATGTGGCATTTGCCATCAGTAATATATATGGACATTAACCATAAACCATAATCTATTACATGTATTTTAAAATCACTTTTCTGTACATGAACATTTGTGTTGGAGGTTATTTTGTTAAGTGTTATGTGATAAATGTATACATTTTGTGTTTTAATGTGGGAACTGGCAAGGAAGCTAGGTAAGTGAACTTTTTATAAGAGATGATTCATGAAGTTTGAAATCACAAGGGGTTGCACCAAGTCGTTCTAAGCATTACCCCACTCAACCATTCAGAAAACAGGAAGTAGATGACCGACTAAAGATAATCTCTGATAGCCTCACATTTGGACCAGAAAGCATCACATTGCCAGGATGCTATAAGAGCCTGGGGAGATCACTACATGTACATTTCATTTGTTTCATAGTTTCTCAAAACAAGAAGTAGGTGACTAAGGGACAGATCTGAAATAGATTCCCACATTATGAGACCCCACCCTGATGCTGTATACAAAATATCAAGTAGCTGTAAAAAGTACAAATGTAGTTGCTAAGAAAACTGTTACGAAAATTTCTTCCCTGCTGGCTGCCATACATTTTGTATTTTATAACCCAGATTTTATAATTCTATGAAATTCCAGAAATGAATTGAAGCAGAGGCAGTGGTGAGAGTAGTAGTGTTTGTTTCTTGTGGTTTTTTTTTGTATGGGAGGTTTTATTTACATGTATAGAGGGGAACATGTGGGTACATGAAGTGATATATATTTACATTTTACTTTCTGTACAAAATAGTGAGAAAGAAAGAAAGCTATTTCAATGAAAAACAAATAAAGATTCTTAAAATCTTATAAATCATCTTTCTTCAACCATACATATGTTGCTTTAAAACAGTAAGATATAAATTATGTCTAAATGAATATACATTACAAAAACAGCTTGATAACAAAATGTGTTTTAACCTTAAATAGTTTTGATTTCATTGTTAACAGTACTGAATCATAGTACATTGGATCATATATACATGTACAAGATACATGTATTCAGACACAATATGGAAAACTGGACGGAGAGAAGACCAGGTTAGGAGCAAGGTGTTTGTCAACTGACAATATCTGTTGATTTGATGGGCAAAGTATGATTTTATGTCTTCACATAGAAAAGCTGTGAAGGGCACATAAAACTTATTTTCTTATAAAACCCACAGTCCATTGTATCAAAATTTTTTAATGGCCCCAAGCAATTCCTCTGTGCAACTTAGAAGGGCAGCCAGGGAAGCAAGACATTTTTAAATACATGTACCTATGAATTACATGAAGGACATTTCTGTAATAAAAAATAATATTTACAAAAACAATTAGCGAACTTTAAAGATGATTAAAGCACTATAGCATGTCCATAGGGACTTGCTCCCTTCTGTCAATACATGTACATGTTTTTTGTATGGAATGCTAACAGATTCAAAACTCTTTAATTGAACACAAATATGACAGACTCATGAAAGAGCAAAATTATATACATGTATCATTTTTTGGAAATTTTCTCACTTTTCTTTAAGATATTAACAGGTTTTAGTCAACCGACTTGTCCTTGGGCAGAGTTGTCTGGCATTCCTATGGGTGCAACGAATTTTTTTCTTATCCTTGGAAGCACCAACGACAAAATCAACTGTATGCTGTTGAATCTTATCTTGTGCTCCATAATAAGAAGCAACTCATTCATTTTATAAAGTACAGGTAAGTGAGCGACCAACCATTTGATCTTTATGGGTGCTATGAAATTATCCCCTTTTAAATCAGACCTGTCAAGTGTCACACATCTCGCATGAGACTCACGCATCTAGTTCGCAATTTGGAGGCAAATTTCTCTGATCTTTCAATTTTTCGTCAAATCTATTTAAACGCATGCAGCTCATAAAAACTCGACAGCCCTGATAAATAATCCTGCCTTTATTTTCGGAGCCTAGATTTATATTATCCATAATTTTTCGCAGCCAAACACCACATCGTGTTTTTGTTTTTCTGTTTCAATTTCAACACACCCCCCCCTGAAAACAAAAATTGTTTGATGTTCTACATAAGGTCTGTGGTTGAGAAACGTTGATGACAAAAAACATCCAAATTAATACTGATCATCCTTTAAAAAACCAGAAGAACTTACTGAAAATCTTCTCGAACTAAGTCCTACAATAAGTCGTCGAGTACGACAGACTACCCCGTACCTTGTCCTAATTTTCCAGAATTTGGTCCAGATAACTGGTTACCGATTCGAAATTGGGGACCAGAATGACCGAGTTAGTGAATTATCTTACAAAACGAAAATGAAATTATTAATCGAATACAATGTCTAAGGATGAAAAGTTCTTTGAAATATCAAATATCAAATAAATGAATACACAAATGGAGATATATAATTCTTTTGTGTCAATTTAATGTCCAAACATCCAGTAAAAAGTATTGTTTCGTTTTGTTATTCTTAATGGTCATTATTGTAAGGTGCTTTCTTGGAGGTCCGCAAAGTGTAAAGACACTGCCACTGGTGCACTGACTGGTGCCAAGATACATTTTTGTGCTAGAAGGTTTTATAATTTCAGTCATTGCACTTTTTTAAACCCCAATCCGAAGAAATTCAAGTTCGGAATGGTCCGACTTGGTACAGGCCAGTGTTTCTGACAACATATGTAATATCTGTTCCATTACAAATATGCTTACTAACTTAATTTAAATCTTCATCCTCGTCACACTGTAGTCCAAATAATTAGGCTGTTATGGGGAAGGCTAACATTGGATTTTTCTTAGACGCCTTTGTCTAAATTCCGGATTCTTGTCCTTGGACTAGATGTGGTACCTTGTTGGTGATGCCTAAAATGTGTAACCCGTACCTGACCAATTTTGGCTCATTTACCCGTACCCGCACCAGTTTTCAAATTTGACTCGTCAAGAGCGAAAACGCAATGAAACTTTCTGAAATTGCACCTGAGGATTTCTGATAAGTTTTTCAATGAATTGGTATCATTTGTTTTTCAAATCGTTATTCTTATTTCCCAAAATCAATGATGTTAGAAAATTTTGGTGCCTAAAATGTGTAACCGGAAGTTTACACCATGACGAATGTGCCAAAGAAATGATCTTTTAACTTCTTTAAAATTATACTTTTTCATCATAAATGGGATTCGTTTTAATTGTCTAAAGTTATACAGTGGAAACTGACAAATCTGGCACCTGACTTTTCTGGAGTACTTTGACAACCGACCTTTTTTTTTGGTCCCATAAAATCCCCTTAATAAACTATATATTTAAACACTGATAAATCTGTCGCCTGTCAGTTCTGGAATCCGACCCAAAATTGCAGTCCAAACAATAGTTAATCCTTTAATTGATCCCTGAGAATTCCGACATTGATTAATCCCGTTAATCCTTTCATGAAAACAACATGTAGTTTTCTTTGTTTACACAGTCCAACACATCAACAGTGAACTTCACACCACATTTCATTTCCCCATAAGTAATATTTATGCATAGCCTTAGGTAGGAATTAGGTCTTCAATAGAGTAAGTATAGAGGTGAGATTAGATTCTTATAAATAAGTCAAGAAAATTACAGATTTTTATTACTGTAAACCGGGAAATTTTCGCGCCGTCTTTTTTTCGCGGTATGACGACCGAATCTTAGTTCGCGCAGTTTTAAATTCGCGCTGTAATGTTATTGTACATAGACAACAATTAAAGACAAATATATTTGCGCCGTTTAATATTCGCGCTAGCGATTTGAACGCGAAAATCGCGAAAATAAAACTGCCGCGAAAATTTCCCGGTTTACAGTACTCAAAATTTAGCTTTTATAAGATGACTAAAAACGAATTCTAGATGTTTCTGATTCTGCAAATCAATTGCAAGTCCTTCACAAAAACGCGCTAGAAAGGATTTGAATTTGGAACAAAAATTGAAATTGATTGAAGATTCTGAGAAAATCCCAAAATAAACACACAAACAGTTAGGTGAAAAATATGGAATAGAAAGATCTACTGTATCACAGGATGTTGTTGACATTACTCAATACTTAAAGACATGGCACTTGAAATCGACGATAGATACTTGGAAAGTCCAAACTCCATGATAAGCATGACTGAAAAAGCAATTGTGAAGCAGCAAATTGTTGAACAAAAACAATCTACCTTAGAGTCATTCTTTAGAAAATAAACATGCAACACACATATTGTAATATATCCTTACTTCTGTTGATTTTTTGTAAATAAATAATAACCATCAACTGTTCTGGTAAATATCTACAAAAAATAATTCGTACATGCTCTACCAAAAAAAAAAACACACTTATTTCATGCTATTCTGATTAATCCGGAACACTGTCACTTCTGACATTTTTTCTTGGTCCCAAGCTATGACGGATTAGACAGGTTCCACTGTATTTAATGTTTATATGATTGTTTTGTAAATTGACTCTTCAATGAATCTGTTTTAACTTATTTTGAATGCTCCAAAATTATCAAAACATTGGCCCGGATTCTCACCGGTAACAGGTGATTTGTAAACATTGAACAAAATCGCGATAGGTCCTTCGGTATAAAGCAAAATTGTGAAATAGATAGTTATTGTTTCTAAATAAATCGTTCATTCACTCACTGCTGATATAATTTTGTAACTTTTAAATCATGTTTAAAACAAATCTGTTTCTCATTTGATTAGAAAATGTCCTGTATGTCATTCGGTACAGGTATATTTTCAATGTTGGTATCGAGTAAAAACATGAAATACATTAAAATATGAATGTTAATTTTAAAGTTTTGATATATGAAATCATTCAATGTCAAATTTTTAAGACATACATCAAATATTAAAATGATTGACTTCGTTTTCGTTACAATCGAAGCGGATATGTGAAATTTTAAACAACCTGGGTACGGGTATGGGTTACACATTTTAGGCACCACCACCTTGTTTTCTGAAAATAGAAAGAAGGCACAGGATACGATTACGGCAAAGACAAAAATCTGGAACCGATGACGGGACCAAGACCGAATCATTTATAACCGTAACAATAAGAATTTTCTTATAATTACGGCAAATCTTGCGTTAGAGCTTTACCAAACATAAGATACATGTATTTAACCCCCATATTTTATTGTTAACTTCTTCTGCAACTTTTTAATTTTATTTTATGCTGAATAGAATACTAAAAACAAATATAGAAGTACAACTTGTTCCAATTGATGGCCATAGAATCATTATCAAAAACATAATCGAGGCAGTTGACTTACTGAGACAAATTTCTTTGAGTTAAATTAAGATTATTAAAAATTTTGCCCGCTTGAATATTATATGAATTAGTAAATGTGTCACTCTTTATTTCATATCATCACGATTTCAATTTGTCGTAATAATTTTAAAAAATCTTATTGTTACGGTTGTTAACGATTCGGTCTCCGTCCCGTCATCCATTCCCAATTTTCATCTTTGCCGTAACAATAAAAAAATCTTATTGTTAAGGTTTTGCCCAAATTTGCCGTAACTGTATCCTTTGTCTAGAAGGACTTTAATCTTTCTCTTCATAGACAATTATGAGCAAGGCGTAACAACAAAAATCATAAAAAGCCTTACAAGACGTCCTAATTATTTGGACTAGTCACACTGGTGCGCGCCAAACTATAACTCAAACATCTACACAATGTATCTATATTTTAATATGTAAATGTTCCATATTCTGTTAAAACTGTAAAGTGTACTGTCATGACTGTTCAAAATCGTATATGTAACCCCTTGAGGGATCTTAATTCATTGGAATGAATTTATTGGGATTGGTATTTGTAAAAAGTAATCTGAAACCCACGGGCAACAGTAGGTGTCTGGAAACCTTGACATGTGTGGGGCTCAAACCCCTAGAGGTGTTGACCTGTGATTTAAAGTCCAGTGTTTTAACCACTCAGCCACCATGCCGGTAATTTTATTGGGATTTCAGAAAATGGAAGGTCATTATGACTCATATCTTTAGAAAATAATGGGGACATCATCAAATTTTGAGGGTCAAAAATAATTTTTATAGGTAAAATACCCTCATTTTTGAATAAACAGAAACACTGCAGGCTATTTTCCAAAGAAATACTGGGTTGACCGTTGAACCATGTTTTATAATGTTGCACCAAACCTCTCCCTTCCATTGCCATATTGAGGTCCGGTAATTATATAATTAAAGTCGGGAAATTTTATTTAAAAAGTCAGTAGACATAAAACAATAAACATAAACTCTAAACTGACATACATTTATACAATACACATTAAACACATACATACATTTACATTTTGTAGCACATGGCATAAGACATATAAAATATGAACATAGATGGCATAGCAAACTTTATAATGATATTGAGGTGATCATCTTAGTCCAACAACTTGAACCAGCCAAATACTAATCAAAACAATCACTTACCTTTTGGTTTAACATAATTTTTTTTTAATTTTTCTACCAGTGACTGATAACATGAAGAGTTTTTTTAGAGATTGTATGAGGCATATTTTCTTATAAAATTGGTCTAATAGTTGGTCACAGGGACAGCTGGTCAGATAAAAAATCTGTCACTACAGTATGTTGATAATATACAGGGGCGGATCCAGATATTTTCGAAAGGAGGGATCCACATACTGGGTTCTGTGGGCCAAAAGGGGGGGGGGGTTCCAGACCAATGTTGCTGGAAATCTTCCCAATGTTGCTGGAAATCTACACAAAAATTTTAAAATTTCGGAGGCCCCTCCCTGGATCCGCCTATGATATAGATAAGGCTTGGGCTAGCTGCGAGCACAGCAAAATTAACTTGATAATCTTAAAACTCCAAATTTAATTTTAGATAACGATGTCATGAATTCAGTGGTTGACTATAAAAAGGCATCTATGAGCCCGTGATGTTTTGCTCCAAATTTTGTATTTGATGACGTTGAAAATATTTATTTCATTAATGTGCAATGCACAAAAATAAATAAAACGCCCAAATAAATTACATTGTTAGTAAATACTTGCCTTACTGATATTTTAAAATTTCTTCCATGTTTTAAAACACAAAAAATATTTTTTAGAAATATTATTATTAATATTCACGCTGCACCTGTAACTCAGTTTGAGATGCATAGCCAGACGAAAAAAAATCAATATCAACATTAGGCAAATTTTTCGAGGGAACTTGCCGTAGAGCACTCAGCTATGAGCTGTGCTAGCTATAAGTCTTCCTGAGAGGTTCTCTGAAAAATTGAAAATTTCCTTGAGATGCCCTCTGAAAAGTTGACATGAAATTAAAAGAATTTTGTAAAAATTCCAAAATAATTCAATATGATGGGAGTGTTTTATTGACCCTTCATAGAAGTAATGGTCCCTTAAATATCTGAATAACCTTTTTATGCCTTATAGCTGGCAAACCGTTGAAAATATAAAAAACATTTGATCGAGTAAATGTTAAATTAATTGAACTCTACACTTTAATGCATTAAGTTTATCAATGTCGTCAGACTGAGATGACCTCTTTTTAAACTTATAGCCCTTTCAATGTAAAAAAAGCATTGAAGTCAGGTGAGCAATTCAGGCTCCTGGGAGCCTCTTGTTAAAAGTTGGTTGAGGCAAGTGGTTTTTACTCAAGAAATATAATTGTAGTGAGCCAGCCAATTGTTTTGAAGTTTTTTTTCATATGATAATTATATAAAGTCCACCACAGGATGCATGTGTCAAAAAGCTTTGTAAGTCCACCATGGTGTAGCAACAAAGATATCTTAATGCCAAACCTGAAAGCGTCATTAAATTCAATTGAAAAAGGTACTGTGTATTGTTGCATGTTTCATAATTTGTTCCAAAGATTTGATCTGTATTTCATTTCTATCCTATTGGTACAAATTGAGCAAACATACATGTATTTTACAGCTGGTTAATTTACAACGTAGTAGATTATCTGAAAATTCTTTTTACCAATGACGAAAATGACGAGCGCTAGCAAAATTACTGTGTAAATGCAGTAGCATGTAGAACAATTTAGTTAAATGATAAAAGTTATAAATGGTAACTATGTCTAATTAGTCATACATGTAGTTCTGATATATAAAGCTTTAAAATTATATTTGTTGTTAAAACAGCTAACAAAAAAGTATCTTTTTTCAGTAGCATAGATAATGCATGTAATATTCAATGGGCAAAAAACATTCATTCACAAAACTTAAATATCATGTGTAATTCTGTATTTTTATTTAGATAAAAGTGCTGGAGTAGAGTAATGAGGCCTGATCAACATAAACAGAAGAAAAACAGTCAATACAAAAAGAAACATGGCATAGGGGAAAAAGGCAAAGAAGTACAGAAAGATGTCAAAGGTCAAAAATTTGTAAAAGGTCAAGGTTCTAAGCAGGACACTTGTACAGATACCTCAAAGAAAACTTCAACAAAGTATGTAACCAAAAACTTGGGTGAGACAGAGACATCTGAAAGCAGTGATGTAAGTTTGTCTGAACATAATGGCATTATAACATATGGTTGTATGTTATTTTTTCTCCTTCAAAGGGTGGGGGTTTGGTTTTTTACCAGATATATAAATGATAATTTCCTATTGATTTTAATATCCATAAACATGTATTCAAGAAGAAAAAAATATTTACAAATGTATGTATTGATGAAGCAATATTATTTTCAAGTAAAACAGTTTTTTATCCACCATGATACATGTATAACAAAACAGGTTGATAAACATGTACATTTTGTACTTAAAATGGAATTCAGTTTGTGTCACAATTTCTGACCTTGTTATGCCCCTTAGACCATAAAAATGATGCATACGAAAATAATTTCAAAGTACATGTACATATAAAATTTGGGTTGGTTTTATTTTTGTATTTACATGTACATATACATGAAACTGAACTTTCACCAGCAATAGGCAACAGCTAACCTAAATTTAAATAGAAATTAAGGAAAAATGTGTTCAAAATAAATATTTTAAAAATTGTGGATTTTATTACAGTCTGATGGGGATGTTAGAGCTGAATCATCTAAGAAAGGATTTCAGAGACGAAAATTGGTCAGTAATTGGGACAGATATGATCTTCCTCCTGATGAGGACATTGCCAAGTCTAAGGGAGAAGATTTTTCTAAGCTGCTACAAGCATCAGGTAAAAATATATATATTAAGGTTATAAGGAAACTTTACAAGATGTTGAAAATGTTATTGACTTATATAATATCCTTGTACATATATGTTAACATAAATAAAGATGGATTATAAAAATGTATACTTAAGATAGAAAACAACCACCAGCTTAGGCCAACATTAAATGAATCTTTGTTTCCACTTCCAAACAGGGTACTTTGAGGCAAGCGTAGGTAGATAGATAAATTATTTTACTATTTCCAAAAGTAATATTTTGTAGGTATAATCGTCAAAAATGCACCCAAAATAACGATGAGAAATTATGTTCTAAATCTGGCAATAATTTTGTTTGGGTAGGGGCCTTTTTGACTGGGTTGGTCAAGGCAGAGGAAACGAGTAATGTATTATTTTTGGTCTATGAACTCATTTGCTGTATAATTTAACTAAATTGATGCAGTAACTCACAGGTATATTTACTTTAGCCATGTTAAATTGTGCCTAAAGAACATGAAGACAGATATCTGCAAAATTTTAGATCTTTTAAATATATGATTCTTGTGCCCTGGGAGAACTTGTGAGGCATTAAGTAGGATGGGGGATTTAATATGAATTTTGATACCTCTTTGACAACTTTGAGGACAGGGGGTCTAAAATGGAGCATTTTGCAATTTTAAGTATATGTCCTTGAAAACATATTAAACAATTTTTACAGGTAGTTCATCTGCACAGTTTAGATTCAAAGACGAAGAAGAAGAATGGATATCAACTGACCAATCAGAATCCCTGTCATTGGATTTGCAAGATCTGTCAAATAGCATGAGTTGTGTCCCTTTGTACAAAGTCCTTCGTTTGAACAAAGATTTATTTACAGCAAGTAGTTTATAAATTCATACAAGTAATAGAAAACTTGAGATATAGAATATACTTGAAACTGCTACGGCAAAACAAAGATCCATAACTCAGTCACTCAGAATTTAACAATTTTTATGCCCCGCCAACTTTGTTGGGGGGCATATAGATTTTCGGTCCGTCCGTCCGTCCTTCCGTCCGTCCTTCCGTCCGTCACACTTTAGTTTTCCGCACTTTTTTTCGACATCCTTGCATATATTCAAAAGATTTTTGGTATGTGAGTCTACCATGATGAGTTACAGGTCAAGTTCGAGTTTCGTTCCGGTCCACTGATTTTGACCTAAATTACGGCCCTTGAACTTAGCAAATTTTGTAAAAATAAGTTTTCCGCACTTTTTTTCCACATCCTTGCATATATTCAAAAGATTTTTGGTATGTGAGTCTACCATGATGAGTTACAGGTCAAGTTCGAGTTTGGTTCCGGTCCACTGATTTTGACCTAAATTACGGCCCTTGAACTTAGCAAATTTTGTAAAAAAAAAAGTTTTCCGCACTTTTTTTCCACATCCTTGCATATATTCAAAAGATTTTTGGTATGTGAGTCTACCATGATGAGTTACAGGTCAAGTTCGAGTTTCGTTCCGGTCCACTGATTTTGACCCAAATTAGGGCCCTTGGACTTAGCAAATTTGGTAAAAATAACAGTTTTATTTTATTTGCCAGCGGGGCATCAGTGTCATCTTGACACATTTCCTTGTTAGACTCTTACATGCAACAACAATCTTCGACAAATAAATATGTTGTGCCATACCATCAATGTATAAATGGTAACAACAAAATTACTGAACAGTGATTATCAATTTCGAAATGTCAATGAAAAGCAGACAAAGTAGGTTTATTACTTCCAATGAACTTGATATTGGCAATTGCACCTTTGATAAGATTTTGAACAGTTTAACATGAAGTCTCATGGCATAGGTTTCTGACAATGAAAGAATAGAAAATGTTTTCTTTCAGGTTGAACAAGTGGAAGAATTTGAAAGGAGTGCTGCTGAAAATCGTAGTAAATATGAAACCAAATCATTAGAAACGCAATCTTCCTCGCTGAAAGTCCTAGACCACAAAAAAGACAATAATATAGAGGAGACTATGCCAAATAGAACAAATTCTTTAAGCTTAGAGACTAATATGTTGGATGAATTGTTAGATTCTGTGTCCCTAGGGTCAGAAAACACTTCTAGTGCTGTGCATAATATACCTAATGATGTTAAATCTTTAGAGAATGATTTAGACCATTTATTGGATTCAGGTAACGATTGATGATTTCTTATTGCATTCAAAAGAAAGTACCGGTAATGAGTTATTGAATAGTCTTCTTCTATTGGTACAGTGTAGTGCAGGGTCTTGATGGCATCATAGCTGTGACTTTCATGTGATTTTCGTGTGACTTCACAGTCTGTTCTTTAGTCATGAAACAATCAATATCTATTTAACATGAGAATGCTGGACATAATGCATTAGAATTTTTCTTTAGATATTTAAAAACACCATTTTGTAATTTTTTGAACATGATTTTGACATCACAATACATATACATAGTATATCTTCCATTGATGCTTCTAAATACCGGTACAACAGTAATAATCATTATTACATTTAGATCATCAATGCTATTCCTAAAATGCAAGACTGAATAAGGGCTTTATCATAATTGGTTTTATCCATAGACTGTTAAAAATTTGATATGGAGTTAGTATGCATGACACAATGTAACTTTAAAATATTGACGTAAAACAAAGCAACAGCACAAATAAACAGACAAATATCTGTTCATTATAATGAACATGGTAATTTGATAACGATTTGTGTCAATGGATCTAGAAAAAAATTCTTTTCTATATATAGAAAACCAAACTGATGTACCAGGGTCTAAATCTTTAACATCTCTTAGCAAGAATAAGCCCACTGATAACACAAAGATAACACCAAGTCCTGCAAAGCCAAAGCTAGGTTAGTATGATGAATTTTTCTCAAAGAACTCTTTTTTTTGTACCTATATTTTAAGGTGGTACCAAACACTTACCCTAAAATAAAATTCTGTCATTTAATTTTCCTGAAAATCTTCAAAAAAATATGTGCTTAATGATATAGATTTAATTGCAAAATCTTTAGAAAATTGATCCATAAGTTTCTTGTGAAAATGTTCATTGAACATAATGAAGTTGTAGGTTGTGTCACATACACATATTCCACATCTCGTTATCTTTGATTTTGATCACTAAAAAGCATGATTTATTTGAATAAATTTGCCTAATTAAAATGTTTGATATTTAAAGTGTAAGTTCGCGATTTTTGAATTATTAGTTTATTTGATTTATTATAATGAGAGTAGGCATCATGCCGGGTTTGGGTATTGAAAACGATATATTAAGAAAGATATTCATAATTTTATTCCAATACACAAGACCATATGGGCGCATCCATGCTATGAACAATGATGAATTATGGGATAGCTCAATTTGAGATGTGACGTCACATCTCCAAAGATAAATACATTAACCAATTGACGATATTTGTAACATAAGACCGATGTTGTCGATCATAATAATGATTTGAAATATGAATAATTTGGCATTGATAATTTTTTAAATCCCGCTTTTTTTTCTTTTTTTTTATCGAAATAGCAAGATAATAGTTAACTTAAACCTTAAATTGTTTTAAAATAATTAATTATAATTCCAAATAGTAAATAATCTGAAATATTTATTGACACAGAAGCCCTAATTTTCAATCCTTTTTCAATTATTTAAGACAATAAATTCAGATCTTGATGAATACACAGGTGTCAATTAAAATCATTAACCTTTACGATCATTAACCATGGACGATCTGCCACGCCCCGTTGGTTAATTACAGGTATAATTGACAGATGTCATAGATCAATTAAGGTGCTCCTCCAATCAAAGATTTCCTTGCAGCACTCAACCCGCTTTAGACACACCCACCACAGCTCGATTTTAAGAATTTCGACCGGCACATCTTTTGATAATTTCTTAATCAGTTAACGGTATAATTAATCAGCAGGTGTCAATACCACCTGTTCACTCCATTGACTACCTGTCTCTTACAATTATCAATCAGCCAAAGCGTGGTGCTACATCGTGCATGGTTTGTGAAATACTAGTACCCAAATTAAAAATGTATTTAAAGAGTTTTAGTTCCCGTTTTTTTTCGCTTTTGAAGTGTTGGAAAAACAATTAATTAACTACATAATTATTTGAAAGATAAAAAAAAAAGATTCCTACAGTTTATTGTTTTTATATGTTTTTAATTAGAAAGGATATTTTATCAACATTTTCGCACTTCAATGTTCAAACGACACTGACGGACCAAAGGGGTTGATTTTCGTTAAAAGAAAGTGTTCTACAACCCATTCCAACCAGGTAAATGTCAACTTCTAATACACAGGAAACAATATTAAACCCCTGTGGTGTCGATAGTTTGCACGGGGGTACTTAACATACACAGGAAACGGCAGGTGAACCCCTGTTGTGCCAGTGGTTTGTAGAAGTGAATAAAGTCTTATACACAGAAAACGATTAGTAAGCCGCTGTGGTGCGATGGTTTGCACGGAAGGACTAATCATCACAATATCACTTCAAAAGAATCATGCAACGTTATCCCAGTAGGGTGTCAGGGAACAATGACTTTTAAACAGAATGTATAAAAGAAATAGTATAGGGCAATACTACATACTGAAAATTGAAATATATATTTTCCGAAAATGTCTGTACGGACAATAAAAAAAAAAAATTAAAAATTCTATTTTTTTCTACGAATTAATTCTGAACTTAACGATTGGTACCATTTTTAAAAGTCTCACAATCAATCATTAGACTGACTTTTATTTTATCATTCCCGACTTAATTATTTCAAATTGTCCGTTGTGGTACACATCGGTAAATACCACATGGGTATAGGATGCAACATTCAGGCTTTGAACAGCGCCATCTAGTACAAATCACGTGACCCTCCATGGATAGAATTTTTTTACTTTCAAAAGCCAATTTTATCTTAACTATGCATATTTGAGCGCTAGAAATTTCACCAAAGTTATTTTTATATGATAGTCTTTCAATGTACAAATTTTGAAAAAATCGCGAACTTACACTTTAAGAGTTGTCTCCCAAAGGTGTTCTGTACCTCCTTAATTCATGGTTTTTGGCTTCCCTGTCAACAACAGTAGAACAATTTATATAAGTTTTATATAATTATGGAAGTCAGTAGACAAAAAATCATCACAAGGAAACATACCACACTACAACAAAAAACACACATAACTAAACCACATCTAGCAACGTGAACTTGAGTCTAAATGAGAGTGAACTCAGGCACTCAGGAAAACTAAGCAGTTCCTGCTTGCTATAGCCCACCCATTATGTTGCCAAAGATGGATTTAGTGTTGGTTAAATCTGAAAAGGATGACATTACCAAACTCTTTGTCAAACCAACATTTGTGCTCATCTGAGAGATGGAAATCCTGTATCTATCCACAAGCACATAATGTCTTACGTAAAATTTCTTGAATGATCACAACAACCTGATTCAGAGTGGGGGGGTCAGACCTATATTTGGACAGTCCAATGGTCCCACAGTTCAATAGTCCGACAGTCCACTAGTCCAATAGCTTAATAGTCCGACAGTCAGACCATCGGGCTGTCGGACCATCAGACTGTCAAACTTATAGACTGTCGGAATAACAGGCTGTCTGATTATAGCTACGCTCCCATTGTCAGCCATATAACTCTATCAAAGAAGTCATTATACTCCCCATATGCTCTGGAATAAGGAATCAGTTGTGATACATATGCTGGAACAAACAGAACGTTGCTACATAGAAAAGAAAAGTTGACTATTGGAAAGTTGAAGTCATCACATTTGTCATAGAGCTTTGTACAAAACCTTCCTAGTGTCCCCCTAGTGTGTCAATTTTCGAGGACATAAATCCAATATGAAGCGGACTTCTCTGTAGTGACCTTTATCTCAAGTTCTTTTGGAAATATGAGATGTAAATAGTCACCAATCACCAAAAAAACAGGCATTATGGTCAATTGCTTACCACAGGAATCTGAGAACAGTCCAAAATATTTATGATGAATGATTTTTAACAAAGAATAGGACAATAGAAGAAAATTGTAGACATTTGATTAGGATTAGACTGTTGTCTACCATTATCTCCTGATATCCTTTTCTTTGTTCAAAGTCATGCACAAGTAAAATTTTTGGTTGTTTTCAGATTTTCAGTGTTGCCAATAGCTGGTAATACCCTGTGTGAAAAGTGTGAGAATCTATGAAACTTTTTATTTCAGCCTTTTTGGAAAGCTTAAAAAAAATGAGGAGCAAGGAGTAATCTATATAGTTAATTAAATGTATTCAATTAATTTCAGATTCAGAAGATTTAGAAGATTGGTTGGACAGTGTACTAGATAGCTAATTTGTGCAATTTACCATACAGTGCCTCAGTATCTAAAATGGCTCAAAACTCAATTTAAGAATAAATGTGTTACATGTCTAAATACATCAAGAGTGACTTGAGTTATTTTATTTCAAATTTAATAGCTGGAATTGTTTGATATGAATTGCTCTAGTTGTGAACTTATCATTGTTGCCTTCTAAGCAAAGTTTCTAGACACTATGTTTTTCAGTCTGTGCATATCTTCATCCATCCTGCCATCTCAGCTTTATATTTTTATGTGGCCAGCAATGTGTTTCGAAGCAACATTAAGGAGTCACTTTGGCACTGTCTAATATGTCTTGCAGGGTCTTGCTTCTGCGTGCATCATCCTGTTGGGTCACTAAAATTTATGTCCCAGTTTTTTGGGAAACCAGCCACATTATTAATATCAAGTAGATGTATCTTCCTTCTATAGTACTATATGGTATAAAGTGATTTTTTACCAGTAACTTGTCTAATGGTACTTCTTTTATTAAATATTTGAAGATGCAGGCGACATCTATCAGTAATTGAGATTGTGTTGTTTTACCATTTCTTTCAAAATTTCATTAGGACATTCTTTAACATTGTTTTGAAAATTTTTCCAGATTTTGATGGGAAATTTCAATTTTGCATGTGTAAAATGGCCCATGACCCCCATGTTATCCCAATCACTGCATCCATCTTCAATGGAAGACTGGCATTCTAGTTGTGTTAAACTAATTTATGAGAAAACATTTAATCCTCATGAAATTTTATACACTTCAATATCTTATTATCACAACAAGGAAAACATT
Organism: Arcuatula senhousia; assembly: GCA_963971305.1. Taxonomy (NCBI): domain Eukaryota; kingdom Metazoa; phylum Mollusca; class Bivalvia; order Mytilida; family Mytilidae; genus Arcuatula; species Arcuatula senhousia. Next base: position 58,968,732 of record OZ020304.1, read on the forward strand.
GTAGCAAAAGTCATCTGTGCAATTTCAATCTGAATGTGCTAAACTGGCCATCAATGTCTTTGGAGATACATTTGATTGTTTTGTTTAGCTTTCTGAGATGGAATGGAATTAGGCCAATTGTAAGGCAATGTTCTTTGCATATTAAAAATGTTACCTTTTCGAAGCATGTTGCAGCTCACGTCATTTTAAAGAAATGAAGGTAACTGATGACCAAGAAGAGCAGATAAATGAAGTACCGGTAGTGATTAAAATAGCAATTGTCCTGACTTAGAACCAGAAATTTGAAAAGAAATGCTAGACTGGTTTTACGGTGCCAAACCTCTCTCTTTGATTTAATTGTAGTTATAACACACAGCAAAATATCAATGGATGACATGATTAAGAAAATGTAAGAGTTATGATTATTGAATAGAAGAAAATGAGATGTGGAATAAGTGTACGTGACACAACCTACAATATAAACGTAAATTAAAAAAATCCACAATGGAAAACAGCCAGCAGCCTTCAATGTGACCAGCGGTCGCTGGTCGCTGTATTTCAATTGGCCCTGAATTGAAAGTAAACTACATATGATTCAAGCCCAATCCTAAAGTGCAATGAAAGACCCTCTTTTTAACAAAAAACAATTAACATAAATTTGACTAAATACAAACATAAGCTTTGATAAAGATTCCTGGCTTAGGACAGGCACATTGAAAATGTGGTGGGATTAAACTAGTTTTTTGGCGCTAACTTTCCCCCTATTGATAATCAATAACAAAGCACAAACTAATACACAGTTGAAATCAAATCTGCAATCTACAATGAAGTCTACAACTATAAATACTCCCACTTGTTAGAGAGGGGCTGGCTCTTGTAATCACCTCCACTGTAACAGATTCTTCGGCTCCTTACTGAAACAATTTATTTCAAAGGAGTAGAGCCACGAATGCCCCAAAATGGCCCAAAAATTCAACTTTGATAAATCTGCTTGTAGCTGCTGCATAAATGTTCATTAGTTTTTATATTTCATGAATTGTAATATTTTTTTCCTTCAATTATTTATCAATAAGGAGAACAGAGAGGTGAAAAATAGACTATTTTGTGAAAAATTACAATTTGTGACAGTTTTCCTTATTTTTCATGTATAAATCCATGAATATGAAATGGGCCACACCTGTCGACCAAAATTATTTTGTGATAGAAATGTGTATTATGATACTTCAAATATATTATCAAAAAATTACGATGGTCGAGGAATGTGGCCAATACTAATTTTGACGAAATATGCACGGAAACCAGTGAAAATGTGTGAAAAATGGGGAATTTTCAAATTTATGGCCTGTTTAAAGTCTCAAGGCTAAACCTGTGGTGTAAATATTTTGCTAAATCTTACAGATATGAAAAGTTTGTCCATACCTTAACATATTTTAGTTATTTTTTTTACAAGTTATAGTAGTTGAAAAAATAGTGAAAATACCGGGCCGATTTAGGGCCTTCGTGGCTCTACTCCTTTAATGTATGGCTTCAGAATTATGAGTTGTATTTCAGGTCAGTTAGACATTTACTTCCTATTTTTCAACACAAAACATTTAAGGGTCAAAGAATTTTTTACTTCTACCTTGCAAACCTAGCATGATCTAGTGTACCCCTTGATGTAGTTACAATGATCTGCATGTTTACTGTGAATTTTGAAGTTTTAGTTTCTCCATATCTCTAGTACTGCAAGTCATACGAAGCTGATGCAAAATTTTGTATGCATATGCCCCAACCCATAAGCAAAGCAAAGTTCCACCCATATTTTGACCTTGACTTTGATTTTCTGATTGAGTAATTTGTGCAATTTTCAATACACCACAATAGCAATGTGAAAGTTTTATGAACACCTTTATATCTCAGGAATATAAGTTATAGGTTAATGAAACTTGGTATGTTAATGCATCAGTGCTATTCCATTAGTAAGTAAGTAAATTCTCTATTTTAAGAGGCTTTCACAATTAGTTTACCGGTACACAACTTATCTTTCCTGAGGCTGTCATTAGTTAAAAAAGTTAGCAAAACATCGCATGAAATGAAATATTACAAATGTATTCTCAGAATATAGTACCATAGTAAACAGCTATGGATGTAGTTGGGCGAATTACGGCCACTTGGAGCCTCAAGATTATATTATGGTTAAAAATTTAAGTCTATGTTGAACAGGAGAGTTGTAAGAATTAATCAAATACAAAATAAACAGTCCTTCAAGTTCCTGGCTTAAGGTGGCATTATATTTACAAACCCTATCTTTTTTCCCAGTGCCCTTTAAACCCTATATTGTTTTTTGTTAAAAGGGATCATTTCCTATATAAGCCCTAAATTTCCTATACCTAAGTTGTAATTTAAATGTTATATTTTTACAGCTTATGAACATGTATTTGATAACAAATATAGAAGACAATAAAAAAGAAAATACCATATATTTGCCCTATTTTTGAGGCACATTGTCCTACCGGTATTATGCCCTATTTTTCATCCAAAAAAAAGCCCTATTAAAAGTCAATTTTTTAACTAAAACTCACTTATCACAATGTAGCTATTATTAAGTGGAAATAACAAAAGTCAATTAACAAGACATGATTACATCATTAAATAAAATACCTTATATGATGATGAAAAGATCAAAGATTGATTTATTTTTTCTTTTAAATTACTTTTTTTTTTTCTTTTAAATTACTTTTTTTTTAAATACTATTTTTTTCCTTTTAAATTACTATTCAGGAAACATTGCTAAACTTAGACAACAGAAAAAGTTTTTTTTTTATGTTAAACTAATGGCCTCTAATTGAGGCTTATATAAACTCGAAATTTTGTATATTAAACCTTCTGGAATAAATGGTCTACAATAGCCAGTTGCTGTAAGATATTATTTATTTTTGTGGTGATATTTATATTTTACAGTTACTATTTTGTAAATATATACTAATGATTATACAACATTGAAGTTCCAGACAATTAAATTTAGAGGTAGCAAAAATTCAATTTTTGCTACCCCTAACGCGCGTTTCGATCGTCTTTTCAGTCAAGACTCACCAGAGGCGCTCTAGTCAAAAGGTAAAAAAATCCGTTCATATGAAAATGAAGAGCACAGACATTAAAATAAAAAAAAACGAACGGGGAAAGCCGTACTACAATTATTTTATAGCTTACATCATTCAACACAGAAAAGTTGATTTGAATCAAAACACTTTTCTAATTTGAAAATGTTCGAACATTCAACCACAGCTAGGGACTTGCTCCCCTCTATCAATATTTTGTTAAGAGTCAATGTGCTCACAGATCAATATTTTGTTAAAGTCAATGTGCGGTTGACTCTGACAAAATATTGATAGAGGGGAGCAAGTCCCTAGCTGTGGTTGAATGTTCGAACATTTTCAAATTAGAAAAGTGTTTTGATTCAACGTGGCTAAAAATACACCAAGGGGTTCAGACTACAGTTTTTTGGCTTGTAAATAAAAAAGTATAAAAGATAGATGAAATCTGATGCCAAAACGTCTATAAAAGTCTCCATTTGGTAGAAGTTGTCAGCTGATCCCTTATAGGGGTTACAGTCCCTTAAAGGTGAAAAATAGCGTTTTTTTCATGTTTTGGGCTTAAAGAATGAAAACTACTAGTATTTCAAATAGAGAATAACTGTTGTTTGCTTAAATGTTCAGCTCATTTAGCTCTACAAAAGTTACATCAGGTTGAAGTTGTCAGATGGCCCCTTTTAGGAGTTATGGCCCCTTATAGGTGAAAAATAGTGTTTTAGGCCTTTAGAATGAAAACTGTTGCAGATATAGAAAAGCTGTTGCTTGCTTAGATTTTCAGCTCATTTAGCTATACAAAAGCCTTCATAGGGTCAAAGTTGTCAGATGACCCCTTTTAGGGATAACATCCCCTAAATCAACATGTTTTCATGTTTTGGGCCTTTAGAATGAAAACTATAGCAGATAGCGATTGCTTGCTTAAATGTTCAACTTGTTAAACTGTAAAAAAGTCTACATAGAGTCAAAGTTGTCAGATGACCTCTTATAGGGGTAACGAAAAGCCCCTAAATTAACATGTTACATGTTTTTGACCCACAGAATGAAAACTTTTGCTGAAAGGGAAAAGCTGTTGCTTGCTTAAATGTTCAGCTTATTTAGCTGTTCAAAAGTTTCCATAGGGTGGAAGTTGTCAGATGACCCCTTACAGGGGTTACACCTTGAAGCCCTTTCATTTAATTGTTTATTTTTTTGATGCCCCCGCGAAGACATGTCGGGGCATTAAGTTTTAGTCATGTCCGTGCATCCGTCCGCCCGTACGAATTTTCGTCAAGCTTTTCTCAGGAACTATACATGAGAATGATTTGAAACTTGGTGGGATGGTTAAGTATGACAAACTATACGTCCTATGCGATTTTGGGACCTGTCAGACATCTACCTCCTGTTTGGGACTTAGGGAAATGTGAAAATATGTGAAAATGACTATGAAAATTTCCGTCAAGCTTTTCTCAGGAACCATACATGAGAATAATTTGAAACTTGATAGGATGGTTTGGTATGATTGACCATACGTCCTTAGCGATTTTTTAGACCTGTCGGACATCTACTTCCTGTTTTGGACTGAGGCCGATGTGAAAATATGTGAACACGACTTTGAAAATTTCCTTCAAGCTTTCCCCAGGAACCATACATGAGTTTGATTTGAACCTTGGTAGGATGGTTCGGTATGATAAACCATACCTCCTAAGCGATTTTAGACCTGTTCGACATCTACTTCCTGTTTTGGACTTGGGCCGGTGTGAAAATATGTAAACATGACTTTGAAAATTTCCGTCAAGCTTTTCTTTGGATCCATACATGAGAATGATTTGAAAGTTAAACTTGGTAGGATTTTTCAGTTTGACAAACTGTATGCAGGTCTGTCAGACATCTACTTCATGTTTGGGGCCTAGCGGGGGAATCCGTGACCCATGAAAACCACAGTATGTAAACCTGTGCGCCTGAAATGTCTTATTTATGTAAAATATGTACGCTTATTAACGTTTAAAGGACTAAACATCTATTTTGATGGGCCTATCTGGTAGGTTTTTTTTCATTTACCATTAAAATTACATTACATGTTCTCTTCATAATAGAATCAAAGGTACAATACGGGTTTAAGTACAATAAAAGATCTTCAAATAAAGGAAAATGTGTTTAAAAAACGAGTAATATCCTTATAAAGTGGTACCATTGAATGTATAGTAACCAAAATACGCACACTTGTATGGTTGCAACTGCATCTTTTACACTTATATTCAAACACAACACGTATATGGTCAGTTGAAACGTATTGGGAACGCAGAATGGACTTATAGTTGCCCTTAAATAAAAATAATATCACTTTGGTGATTTTGTTGACTGTATTCTTCAAACAGTGTCACTGTTACTCTTATTGATGTGCCAAACAACATAAAACTGTATCCTTGTTGACGTTAATTTGGTTAAAAATCTTACGTTTTTTTATTTAATTATAAAGTTTTATAAAATTTATAAGTGTTTTCATCTAAATAAAATGTATTTTTAGTGATATGGACCAATCCAGCAAATACAGCTACTATTACTGTGCAGAAACCTTCACAACCTTTAAAGATGTATCCGAACATTTGATTAACAAACACCCCAACGAAGTTTTTAAATTTAGACAAATAAAATTATGTGACAAAAGTGGAGCAATTGGATACACGACTTTAAATTATAATTTTAGACCCATACATGTAATCTTAGCTGGAAAGCACATAGTATGTGATGACCCTCATAGAGTTGTTATTAAAGACTCAAAAACCATACAGACACCGAGCCCCAAGGTCATTAAAAGTTCAAAACCAACTTTAAGTGTTTACTCATGAGATAAGCTCAGACGAAGATGAGCTTGCAACAGAAATGCTTGATATACCGGTATCTATACAGGGCTAAGAACCAATCGCTAAAGATCAAGCAACTCAAGTGGGCGATGAACTATCTGAATTACTTTCTATTCTCCCGGATGCGGTTTCTTCTTTGAAAGACGCAGGAATGTATGAAGATTGGCTGAATAATGTTCGCTTGCTAGGTGACAACACTTTGCCCCTCAACAATATTGCTCACCTACTCTTTTAAGATGTTTACAGATGGTATAACTGCAAGAATACTGTTTCTATGCGTTACTCAAAAGAAATTAAACATGCAGTTTTGGCTATTAGGTTACAAAATATTTCATGGGAAATTCTTAAGGTTTATGGCAGGATTTCGTCATCTTGGACATGTAAAAGGCAAAATCAGTTCAAAAAGTTTGTATGACCCAATTGATACAACCATAAATTTTGCAGTTCCAGCAATGTCAGTTCTTTCTGACACAGCAAAGTTTAAAGCATCTGATATAACACATGGTGTTCTTGGTCAAATGTTAGATCTTTGTAGCCAGAATGATGTCAAAACCTACAAACTTTACGTGGACGGCAAGAAAATAAACACTTCCTCACCACAAATAGATGGTGTTAAATTATCGATATTTACTACATGTATGTGTATAAAACCTCGGGTGTATATTGCAGTATTTCAGACTTTATGATATTAGTACGATTATATCTACGACAATTGAGCCACCTCTGAGACAGTTTTTCACGTTAAAAAGAGTGCAAAGACTACGAAATTAAGATGCACAGTACACACTACAATACACATTAAAAAGTCTACAATGCTGTTTTTCTTTAATCAAAAATTTCTCAATAATGAAACAACTTGATTCGTCCAAAATTTATATCAATGTATTTCGGGATAATTTAAACTATCGGGAAAAGTTTGGCCGTACAATATTGAAGGTTTCTCTTAAAAATAAGTTGTTTTTACAAATTGGATACACAAAGTCTCACTCAAAAGTAGATTCTTTTGACTTATATAGACTTATTTCACACAAAAACATGAATTGGCTACTTTTTATATCACTCACGAAAAGAATCCTACAAGAAACAAATATGACAAATGATGTTTTGAAGAAAAGAATTATAAAAAAAACCTACCTGACATACTGTCTCTTCGGCAATATTCCCACGAAAACGTTTTAAGCGTACATATTCACATAAATAAGACATTTCAGGCGCACAGGTTTACATACTGTGAAAACATTCCTTCTTTATTTATATATTACTTGGTTATAAATGTGCGTTCATAATACTCTATTATACAGGTCCGATGTGCGTTGTTTCAACATATTCTGTCAAATAAAACTAATTTGCTTTTTAGAGTTCATTTCCAGGATCGTCTTCACGACGTTAGTGTTATCCTAAAAAAGGTCAATAAGTGGGTCGTTTTTTGTCTTTTGAACAGCAGGCCAGGTTTGCATATTGAAATTGTTTACATTATATCAATTGTTTGATTGATTATGACTTCAAATTTATAATTTCTTTTGATTTTATAATGCATAAATAATCATTTTATTTGTCAAACGGTCGCTTATATAGCTAATCTCACCGTCGGCATACTTATTTGTGCACAGTTGTTTTTACATGTGAACAGTTACAAAAACTTACATGTAAAAACATATAAAATGTTTTATTGATTTAAAATCCAACTTAGGATTATAATCAGCAACACATACATGGATACATCAACACATACATGGATACATAAAACAGACAATGATACAATACAATTTTTACATATAATCAAACAACATTTTTCAGACAAGCAGGACTGAGGGGTCTATTATTCCAATTTATATTTATTAATTAATGTTCTGTTTTAATAAAGCTAGTTAAGCACTAAAATATATCATATAAAGCAAATCTTAATATATTGCATGGTGATACACATCTACTGAGTAATTATAATATAGTCTAACAGCATAGCACTTTTCTCTCATTAGCCATATCAAAAATACCTAAAACGCATACCTTCATAATATCATAATCATTACTTCTTAATACAAATATGAATTTTTCTCTGTCTGACATGTTACCAAAATTAGGGCAGATTTCTTCAATCTTTTTAAATAGATTAGATCTAGTGCATATATCCCATCTATGCTTTTGAAAAGGGGGTTAGAGGGGGGGTTATTTTACTGTACACTAGCCCCAGTTATATCAACATCTTGTGCCACGACGTAAGATAAATGTGGATTCTTTCAATTTGTAATTCTTATAAATCTATATTTGCCAGTTTCCATGGTTACTTTCTTTTATTGTATTTTTAAAATGGGGTTTTTTTATTTTGTAGAAAAACACACTTTCTTGCTTCATTGGACTATGAAAATAGCTTACAAAATATAAATTAACAAAGATCAATGTGCATTTTCTAACAAGGACTAAAGAAAGAAATAAAACTTTTAGGAAAAAAACCTACTATACATGTACCATAACCATGTTGGAGACACAACTTAAGAGGCGACAATTACTGATTTTTGTACTAGGATGGATAGCTTATGCTTCAACTTACTTTTTGAGAAAGCCACTTGGAGTGATTAAGACTAATTTAGAAAGTGATCTTAGTTTAACAAAAGAACAGTTAGGATGGTTAGACACAGCTCTGCTGTTTCCTTATGCTGTTATGCAGATGTTCCTTGGCCCTCTAGGTGATAAATTTGGTGCCAGGAGAACATTCAGTTGTTGTCTCATTTTATCTGGAATCTCAATGATATCTTTTGGATATACAGCAGGGTTTTATTCCATGTTTATTATGCTTTTCCTGAACGGGAGTGCCCAGGCTCAGTGCTGGCCTAACTGTATGAAATCTTTAGGAGCTTGGTATCCTGACAATGTTAGGAACACTGTGTTTGGCATGTTTGGTACATGTGCATTTGCGGGTGGAATATGTGGCACTGCCTTGGCCGTATATCTCCAAAAAGAATATGGTTGGAGAAGCACATACTTTGCTCCATCTGTAATCATTATAATCATTGGAGTTATTGTTTGGATTCTGTATCAGCAACCTGATGAAGTTGGAATGGAAATCCCAGGCAAAGAAAAACATGCAACACCTTCCAAATCTTCTAACACACTGACATGGTTACAGATGCTACAAATACCCATGTTACCTGAGGTAGCTGTGTCCATGTTTTGTTTAAAAATTGTCCGATATTGTATGTACATGTGGTTACCAATGTACTTAACTCAGAGGTTGAACTATAGTTTGGCAGTATCAGGAATGTTGTCAACAATTTTTGAAATCGGAGGTGTCCTTGGAAGCGCTGTAATTGGATTCGTCCTAGATCGATACTTCAAGGGGAGATCAGTCTTTGGAACTGGCCTATCAGTTTTACTATCAGCAGTATCATTAACATTGTTTCTTCTGACCTGTGACTTTGGATGGATGTTTAATGTTACCTTTATGTTTTTAGCTGGAGCATTTAACTGTGGACCTGATAGTTTACTTGGTGGAGCTATTCCGGCTGAACTAGGAGAACAAGATGGCAAAAATGCTGCTGCATCAACTGTAGGATTAGTCAATGGTTTTGGTAGTTTTGGAACCTGTCTTGAAGGGCCAGTGATTGGATTTATATCGGCCAAATATGGATGGTCTGGGATGTTTTATATCATGATCGGACTTTCTTTTATAGGAACACTATCTGTATTTAAGGCTGCAATAATACATAGAAAAAAGATGGACAGGATTTCAGAATCTATGCCATTATAGGATATCTTTTGTGAAAGAATTACTTAACTTGGCATGAAGGGAATTTTATATTTCAATTAATGATGATGTGAATGTAAAGTGAATTATTCTCAATACATTCTACTTTCATGTGTGGGTTTTGAGCATATGTACAGTAACCCTGTACATAATGAAAAGGGTTGACAATATTACTTTTTTGTATAATTTATAATTGTTTATTAAGAAATGATGGGTTAAAAATTAGTGTTGCATTTCTTAGAGGGTGAAATGAATTAAAGCTTTATATTACTGTATTCTTATAGTCTATTATATGTAACAATGGCAAGAAAATTTAAAAAGAAAAATTAATATATATTGCTGCTTTCTTGTTCAATAGTTATAGGAACTGTATCCTCCTCTGAACCATGAAAATATATATTGCTACAAAAAATTGAAGATAATAAATTATTCAAGCTGAGACCTGAGAAAATGAAAACTGGTTTAATTATCTCAGCTGGGACATTAGGATCCCAGTTTTAGCTTACATAATGATAAAATTTTGGCAATAAAAATGTTTGGTTCAGTGAATACACTACCCTTTCTTCAGTCATTTCAGTCAGTGATAAATGTATGATGAAAATTATACAGATTGATCCAATAAAAACCATAAGAAGAGAGACAACTCAATTTTGCATTTGTGGCTCCAACTTCATGGTCAGTATTTTACCATTTATTTAGCTTTGAACACATATAGCCTTTATTTAGGTGTTATATTTTTTTCCATGTTGTCATCTGTTTTTGGTCTAGCCCTGAAAATATGTGCCATGGTTGGCTGTCTTGTTGCTGTCCTTTACTAAACTAAAACTACTTTTTAGCTCACCTGGCCAAAGACCATGTGAGCTTATTCCATCACTATGCGTCCATCGTCGTCTGTCGTCCGTCATCCATTAATAATTTTAAAAATCTTCTTCTCTGAAACCACTGAACCAATTAACTGAAACTTTCCAGGAATGATATTTGACATGTTGGCAACAAACGATCCTCATTTTAAAATGAATCGATAAAAGACATGGCCGCTGTTTAAACTTAAAATAGAACATAGTTGTCAGATGACCCCTAATAGGGGTTACGACCCCTTATAGGCAAAAAATAATGATTTTGGCCTAAAGAATGAACACTATTGCAGATAGAGAAAAGCTGTTGCTTGTTTAAATGTTCAGCTCATTAAGCTTTACAAAAGTCTTCATAGGGTCAAAATTGTCACATGCCAAAAAATAGTGTTTTTGGCCTATAGAATGAAAACTTTTGCAGATAGATTAAAGCTGTTGCTTGCTTAAATGTTCAGCTCATTTAGTTATACAAAAGTCTTCATAGGGTCAAAATTGTCACATGGACCCTTATAGGGATTACAGCCCTTTAAAGGCCAAAATAGTGTTTTTGGCTTATAGAATGAAAACTATTGCAGATAGAGAAAAGGGGTTGCTTGCTTAAATATCCCAGTTTTTAAATCTGGCTGTCCTTCAAATCCTGAAAATTACAGAGGAATTGCTATAAATTCCTCCATTAGCAAGATTTTTAATAGCATACATGTACTTAATATAAGACTTGATACTCATCTGGAAAAAAATAAAATTATTCACCTATGTCAAATAGGATTTTCTAAAAAAGCAGGACATCTGACCATATGTTTGTTTTAAAGACAATATTGGTCAAATATACCAACAGAAAAGGAGGGAAAATTTATGCTTGTTTTGTTGATTTTAAAAAAGCATTCGATAGAGTTATTCACTATGGTATTAGATATAAAATGTTAAAAAATAATATTTCAGGAAAATTTTATAATATTCTAAAAGATATGTATGTGAAAAACCATATTTCAGTAAAAATTGAAAACAAACTCACTATATTGGAGTGAGACAAGGAGATGTACTAAGACCTAACATATTTAAGCTTTTTATTAATGATTTACCTTTAAAACTAGAAGCAGGTTCAGAAGCAGTTGAAATAAATGGTAGAAATATAAATTGTTTAATGTATGCTGATGATATTGTTCTATTATCTACTAGCAAAAATGGTTTACAAAGTAGACTTGATATTCTAAATGAATACTGTAAAGACTGGTGTCTAGATGTAAATCTCTCAAAAACAAAAGTGTAGATTTTTAACAATTCTGGAAAATTTTTGAAAGAGTATATACATTTGAATAATGAAGAAGTAGAATGTGTTAATCAGTATAAATATTTAGGAATTACTTTCACCTCAAGTGGACTTTTTAATCTTGGAAAAGAAGAATTATATAAAAAATCTCTAAAAGCAATATTTATAAGCTACAAAAATCTCTGTCATCTTGCAGTCCAAGTATAGCTACATCGATTCATCTGTATGATCACACTATAAAACCAATTTTATTATATTGTTGCGAAATAAGTGGTATATTCAAAGTAAATTCTGCAGCTTGTAAAAAACAGAATGATTATTTTTTTGAAAAGATATATAATAATGATTTTTCTGAGAGGTCACATATAAGATTTCTTAAATATATTTTAGGGGTAAATAAAAAGGCCTCTAACTTAGCTGTTTTATCAGAGGTAGGAAGATTTCCTCTATATTTCTCTATAGTTTTATCTATTGTTAAATATGCACATAGACTTGAAAAATTACAGGAGGGCTTATTATATGATGCTTATTTATGTAATAAACAACAAGATATAAATAATATTGACTGCTGGTTCTCATCAGTAAGATATATATTACAGTCTTTAAATATAGACACTCTAAAGATTAATTTAGGTAAACTTGTCAAGATAGTCAAATCAAAATTGAGTGACAGCTTTAACTTAACTTAGCCTTTAAGACCTTTTGGCAAAATAAAAGGACAGAAATTTTATCACAGGGAAACAGTAAATTAGAAAACCTTTTTAGTCTTAAAACTGATTTTATCCCAGAGGCTTATTTATCAATTAAAGATTTTAGAATTAGAAGAGCAATTTGTAGAATAAGAATAAGTGCTCATGATTTGAGAATAGAAAAAAATAGATATAGTAAAAATTATATTGAGAGATCTCATAGACTATGTCACTATTGTTTGAGTAAAGACATCCATGCGGTTGAAAATGAATCACATTTTATAGTAACATGTCCTTTATATAAACAGGAGCGTAGCATATTTTTGACAAAATAAATAAATGCTGTGAAAATTTCCAATCATTATCCCCAGAGCTTAAGTATTTCTGGCTATTTACTAATGAGAACCTATTTAGGCAATTTTATTCTTGAATGTTTTGATAAAAGATCTGAATGGAAACAAAAGAAATAATAATAAGTTACTAAATGTTAACACACTAATTGTATTATGGTCAATGTTTATAATCTATTCTTTTATTTTTATTTTTGATATACATGGTACTTCAATGGCTCTGATCCTGTGTCTCATTGATTTTTAGCTCACCTGACCCGAAGGGTCATGTGAGCTATTGTCATCGTTAGTCGTCCGTCGTCCGTCGTTAACTTTTCTTCAAAGATCTTCTTCTCTGAAACCACTGATGGGATTGCTTTGAAACTTTGTACACTTGATCTTTAGGATGTCCTCTACCAAGTTTGTGAATTATATACAGGTCGACCAACCAACATGGCCGCCGTTGCTAAAAATAGAACAGGGGGGTCAGACCATTGTTTTTGGCTTATAACTGGAAAAGTATAAGAGATAGAAAAAATCTGAAGCAACCTTCCATGTTCAGCATCAAAAGCTCTACAAATCTCTCCATTAAGTCGAAGTTGTGAAACGACTCCTTATATGAGTTATTGCCCTTTTATCATCAAAATTGACCATTTTAGCAGTTTTTGGACTATATCTTGAAAATCGTTAGAGCTAGAGGAAAAGTTAGTATTGCAAAATTGTTAGGCTCATTGAGATCTACAAAAATGATTTCAGGGTCAAAATTGTCAGATCAGCCGTTTAAGAGTTATTCCCCTTTAACTGTTTTTTTTTCCATTAATTTACACTGATTTTCAAAAATCTTCTTCTCTGAAACCACTGAAGGGATTGCATTGATACTTAGTATACTTGACCTTTAGGATGTCCTCTACCAAGTTTGTGAATTATATACAGGTCGACCAACCAACATGGCCGCCGTTGCTAAAAATAGAACAGGGGGGTCAGACCATTGTTTTTGGCTTATAACTCGAAAAGTATAAGAGATAGAGAAAATCGAAGCAACCAATCATGTTCAGCATCAAAAGCTCTACAAATCTCTCCATTGAGTCAAAGTTGTGAAACGACTCCTTATAGGAGTTATTGCCCTTTAATCATCAAAATTGACCATTTTAGCAGTTTTTGGACTATATCTTGAAAATTGTTAGAGCTAGACGAAAAATTAGCATTGCAGAATTGTTAAGCTCATTGAGATCTACAAAAATTATTTCAGGGTCAAAATTGTCAGATCAGGCGTTTAAGAGTTATTCCCCTTTAACTGTTTATCATTAATACTAACTCATTTTCAAAAATGTTTTCTCTGAAACCACTGAAGGGATTGCGTTGATACTTGGTATACTTGCTCTTTAGGCTGTCCTCTACCAAGTTTGTGAATTATATACATGTCGACCAACCAACATGGCCGCCGTTGTTAAAAATAGAACAGGGGGTAAGACCATTGTTTTTGGCTTATAACTCGAAAAGTATAAGAGATAGAGAAAAACCGCAGCAACTTTTCTTATTCAGCAGCAAAAGGTCCTTACAGGAGTTATTGCCCTTGAACTGTTTTTTCTATTAATATAAACTGATTTTCAAAAATCTTCTCTGAAACCACTGAAGGGATTGTTTTGCAACTTTTTATACTTGAAAGTTTGTGAAATTTATTCAAACTTTGGCTTAAGAGATCAGGTGAGCGATTCAGGCTCCTGGGAGCCTCTAGTTTATTGTTGTTGTTTTTTTTTCATATCATCTGTCCAATCATTTAACTGTTTGTTATATTATGCCCTTCGTGGGTTCTTGATTAGCTAATAAAAATTCTTATGCTCATTTAGCTCTTTAAAAGCATTCATATATAAAGGTTGAAATTGTCAGATGACCCCTTGTAGGGATTCCAATAGCAGATAAAGAAAAGTGGTTGCTTGCTTAAATGTTCAGCTTAATTAGCTCTACAAAAGTCTTTTTAGGGTCGAAGTTGTCAGATGACCCCTTTTAAGGGTAACGGCCCTTAAAATAACATTTTTCATGTTTTTGGCCTACAGAATGAAAACTATTTCTGAAAGAGAAAAGCTGTTGCTTGCTTAAATTGCTCTACAAAAGTTTTCAAAGGGTCAAAGTTGTCAGATGACCCCTTAAAGGGGTTACGCCCCCTTAAAGGTAAAAAAATAATGTTTTTGGTCTGTAGAATGAAAACTTTTGCAGAAAGCGAAAAGCTGTTGCTTGCTGAAAGATTCTAGAAAAGTCTTCCTTGTGTCGGAAGTTGTCAGGTGACCCCTTAAAGGGGTTATGGCCCTTTAAAAGTTAAAAATAGTGTTTTTAGCTCACCTGACCCGAAGGGTCATGTGAGCTATTGTCATCACTTGGCGTCCGTCGTCCGTCCGTCGTCCGTCATCCGTAAACTTTTTAAAACGTTAACTCCTCTGACACCATAAGTCCAATTGCAACCAAACTTGGTATGGTTGTTCATTAGCATTCGGTGCTTAGAACTGATGTGGGGATTTTTGATTCGTCGTAAAACATGGCCGCCATGGCTAAAAATAGAACATAGGGGTAAAATGCAGTTTTTTGCAAATAACTCAAAAACGGCTACAGATATCAAAATTCTGGCATAGGGTAAAAGTGATCAGCACCTCAAGATCTACCTACCCTGAAATTTTGAAGAAAATCCAACGACCCATGTAGGAGTTATTGCCCTTTTTGTGGATTTTTTGCAAATTTTGCACCTGTTTAGCTCAATATCTTGAAAACTATACTAGATATTTGAGAAATTTAAATTGCATATTGTTAAGCACATCAAGATCTACAAAATATGTAATAGGGTCAACGTTGTAGGACCTTTCCTTTTAGGAGTTATTGCCCTTAGAACGTCAAAATTTAGCATTTTAACAGCATTTCCTCATTACATTGAAAACGTTAACTCCTCTGACACTTTAAGTCCAAATGGAACCAAACTTGGTATAGTTGTTTATTAGCATTAGGTGTATAGAACTGATGTGGGGATTTTTGATTGGTTGTAAAACATGGCCGCTGTGGCTAAAAATAGAACATAGAGGTAAATGGCAGTTTTTTTGCAAATAACTCTAAAACGGTGACAGATTTCAAAATTTTGATTGGGAACAAAAGTGATCAGCACCTGAAGATCTACCAGCTCTGAAATTTTGAAGAAAATCCAACAATCCATGTAGGAGTTATTGCCTTTTTTGTGGATTTTTTGCAAATTTTGCACCTGCTTAGCTCAATATCTTGAAAACTATACTAGATATTTGAGAAATTTAAATTGCATATTGTTAAGCTCATCAAGATCTACAAAATATGTAATAGGGTCAACGTTGTAGGAACTTTCCTTTTAGGAGTTATTGCCCTTAGAATGTCAAAATTTAGCATTTTAACAGCATTTCTTCATTACATTGAAAACGTTGCAAATTTTGGTATTATTGTTTATCATTATTAGGTGTATAGAACTGTTGTGGGGATTTTTGATTGGTTGTAAAACATGGCCGCTGTGGCTAAAAATAGAACATTAGGTTAAACTGCATTTTTTTTGCAAATAACTCAAAAAGGGTGACAGATTTTTAGATTTTGATTGAGAACAAAAGTGATCAGCACCTTTAGATCCACCATATTGTCAGATGACCCCCTTATTAATCTTATGACCCTTTCAACGTTAAATAGATTTTGACTTATAACCTTTACTTCAGGCACATATGTCAGGTGAGCGATTCAGGCTCCTGGGAGCCTCTTGTTAGCTTATAGAACTATTGCAGATAGAGAAAAGCTTTTTCTTGCTTAAACATTCAGCTCATTTAGCTATACAAAAGTCTTCATAGGGTTAACATCAAGACCAGTTGAGCGATTCAGGCTCCTGGGAGCCTCTTGTTTCCCTATAGAAAACTGTTGCAGATAGAGAATTGCTTAAACTTGCAGTTCTTTACAATAGATTCACAAAAGTCTGCATTGCATCTCATTTGTCAGATGACCCCTTAAAGAAAACACCCTTACGGCTTAAGGACCAGGTGAGCGATTCAGGCTCCTGGGAGCCTCTTGTTATTATGATTCATTCTACTGAAAACCTCAGCTTCCATGGCTATGATGTAGCAAAATCGGAAAAAAACAACACAAAACAAGAATATTATTACAGCTAGGAAATTTAAGAAAAGGGTAGAGAAGATACTTGCTAAGTTAATGCGTTAATCACATGATTATAACATTTTATAAACACTAACTGGAAGACTATAGGTAAGCAACTCCAGATCATTTGAGCATGTGTATCCTTTAAAAGAAAAAAAGATTAATGAAATTTGGTACACAGATCTTTACAGTGGATATTTCAGTAAGGCAGGCAGTTTTTACAATCACTCAAAGCGTCCGTCATTGTCTGTCGTCCTCTGTTGTCCGTTAACAATTATTCAAAAATCTTCTCCTCTGAATCTACTGCACAAATTTTAATAAAATTTGGTGTGATTAATTCTTAGGGTGTCCTGCACAAAATTTGTGTTTCGATTTTTGATTCGTCAAAAAACATGACCGCAATTGCTAAAATAGACTGGGGGGTCAGACTACTGTTTTTGGCTTGTAAATCAAAAAGTATCAGAGATCAAGAAAATCTGAGGCAACCTTTCTTCCTCAAAAAGATCTACAAAAGTTTCCATGGGTCGAAGTTGTCAGATGACCTCTTATTGGGTTATAGCATTTTCATGATTTTGCCCTATAGAACGAAAACTATTGCAGATAGAGAAAAGCTGTTGCTTGCTTAAACCTCTAGCTTATTGAGCTCTACAAAAGTCTCCATTGGGTCGAAGATGTCAAATGACCCCTTTTAGGGGTTATGGTCCTTAAAAGGTCAAAAAGGTGTTTTTCCCTATACAAAAAATGTATTGCAGATAGAGTTCAGCTGTTGCTTGCTTAAACATCTAGCTTATTGAGCTCTACAAAAGTCTCAATTAGGTCGAAGCTGTCAGATGACCTCTTATAAGGGTTATGGTCAATAGCGTTTTATCATGTTTTGCCCTATGGAATGAAAATTATTCCATTTTGGGAAAAGCTGTTCCTTGCTTAAACTTTCATCTCATTGAGCTCTACAAAAGTCTCCATATATAGGGTTAAAGATTGGGTTAAAGATGTCAAATGAACCCTTATAGGTGTTATGACCCTTTAAAAGTAAAAAATAGCGCTTTTGCCCTATAGAATGAAAACTATTGCAGATACAGAAACGCTTTGCTTGCTTATATTGAAACTTCAGCCCATTAAACTCTATAAAAGTCTCTATTGGGTCAAATTTTTCAGATGACCCCTCATAGGGATAATAGCTCATAGAAGAGCCCGTATAGCTTAAGGACCAGGTGAGCGATTCAGGTTCCTGGGGGTCTCTTGTTTAAATTCAACATAGTAGTCAAAGTCTATAGCATAAAACCTTGGTATATAGATTCTCTTGTTAGAGAGGCAGTATTTTAATACTAATGACAGCACTTGATCCCATTCTGTATCATTGAAACTGGTTGAAATGAAAATTGATACACAGATTCACTAGTAGGAGAGAGAGTGGTTATTCTTACACCAATACAGTTGTCCAGTTCTATAGCATAGAATCTGATTGAAATAATATGAAATAGGCATTGCCTAACTGCGAGCATACTACTGAAGACATATCATGTTAACGTGTTTTAAGTGCCACTGTAAACATTTGACGAATATCGAACCGATGCAGTGAAATATAATCTGAAATTTATTTTGGTGCATTTTCTAGAAAGTTCATTGTGGGAAGAGATGCTTGGGTCGATTGAACGTAAAATAGCAAAGTGTAAGAAAAAATCGATTAAAATTTGAAAAAAATAAAGCAATTCATCGTCATCCGAATATTTTTGTCCTTATACTCTATAACATAGATATTTTTTGGCATGCGACAAGCAAAATGGGAAATTATTTTACATTCACTTCTGAAGCTTATCCGGACGAAAATCAATATCAGCATTAGGCAAATTTTTCGCGGGAACTTGCTGTACTTCGAGCTGTGCTCGCTACAACTTGGTATACACAGATTCTCTAGTAACAAAAATCCAGTACTTAGTATTATAATACTAAATGAGAGGTTCAGCTCTTTAGCATTTAAGTGGGATTTGGTATACAGTTCATCCACTTAAGTATGTCTCGCCTGTCTGCACCATCGAAATACTTGGTAATTACTCAAAAACAACTGGAAAATCAAGGTCAGAGTCAAAAGAAGGGGATGGAACTGTGCTAAGCTACTAGTGGGGCATATGGATACTAAGTTTCAGTTAGCTAAGACCTATAGTTGTTGAGATATGGAGGTGCTCGCAAAAATTGTATTGAAAATTGTTAAAGTCGCTCAACACGAAAATCAAAGGTCAATGTCAAAAAGATTGGGATGCAACTGTGCTAGGCTACTACTGACGCATATGCGTACAAAAGTTCAATACCATAGGGCTTATAGTCCTTCAGGTTGAAGGTGGTCGCAAACTTTAACATTGCTATTAAATGTATTGAAAATTGTGTCATTTAACCGGAAAATACTTGAAGGTCAAGGTCAGAAGGTGGGATGCAACTGTGCTAAGCTTCTACTGAGGCATATGCATACTAAGTTTCATCAACTTAAGACTTATAGTTATTCAGATTTGCAGGTGTTCATAAAAACTTAACATTGTTATTTTATGTATTGATAATTGTCAAAATCACTCAATCAGAAAATCAAGGTCAAGTTTAAGAGATGGGGATGCAACTGTGATAAGCTACTACTGGGGCATAAGGCAAGCATACAAATTTTCATCAACTTAGGACTTGTGTTCTTGAGATATGGAGTTAACATTGCTATCAGAGCATTGCTATTATATGTATTGAAAATTGGCAATCACTTAACCGGAAAATGAAGGTCAAGGTCAAAAGAAGGGGATGCAATTTTGCTAAGCTACTACTGAGGCACATACATACGAAGTTTCACAAATCTAGAACATATAGTTCTTTAAATGTGGAGGTGCTCATAAAACCTTAACGTTGCTATTATATGTATTGAATATTGTCAGTCAACCGGATAATCAAGGTCAAGGTTAAAAATGGGAATCCAACTGTGATAAGCTACTACTGGGGCAATGTGGATTTCATTTGTTTGGGTTCTAGTGCTGCTGATGAGGAATAATTTTACGAAATGGCCATACAGCTCATAAAAATTAATTGCAGTTTTAGTTATCATATGCGTTGTGGTCTCATGTTCATTTACTCCATACCCCTGCATGGAAAACAAAATTTGAGCTAATCAAAACAACGTTTGCGGTCAATTTGTCTGTTTCATTTATTCGCATTTCATCATTGCATCTTTAGTTAAGATGCATTTCCCCAAAAACGAGTTATTCGGTAAACAGGAAGTAGGAAGCTGAATAGTATCAAATAAACGTACACTTATTTTTGTGTTATTTATTTAAACAGGTTTTTTTAGTTATAAACGTTTGCAAAAATATGATTTGACAACATAGGAGCAATTAATATTTCATCGATTTTAAAGAGATCAATAACATGTTATACAATTTAAATTTAAAATTGTATATATTTATTTTTATTCCATTCTTGATTATTTTTAAATAAATAAGGGGAAGTAATCAAGTTGGTGTGCTGATCAAAAATATTGCTTGAGGAAAAAGGCGTGGAGGCTCGTCGTGCCCATTGGTTCATTTGGACATTTATACAATGATGCTACAATAACCACTTATTCGATCTTTGCAATTATGCATCTTTCATTGAAAAAGGTAGAGGACTTTCGTGACTTTTTAATCTTAATCAAATTTCAGGATCAAAAACAGTTATTCACGTGTTACTAGTATATCACTATATGGTGTCATAGACCTGTATTATATTTGATCCTAATAAACCGGTCTATAATATTTCTAAAAGAGATGATTTTAAATGAAAATTTACAAAAAACAATCATCGTTTTACCTTCTTTTTTACTATTTCAAAACAATCTGTCGAAGAGCTTTTTTCAGCATCCGGAAAACTCAATTACAAGTAATGGGACCACAAAAGTCGCCAAAGAGCTTTATTTTTGTACCTAAGACAGTATAAATTTTAATGATACTTCGGGATGCAACATATGACGGAGTGCAAGATTATATATCAAAGTTGTCACAGGACCTGATATACTTTAATTTTTATACATTTTCGGAGACCCATTTGTGACATTTGTCTATCTTTAGATCACCTACGGGCTAGATGTACTTTTGCCATCACTTGGTGTCCGTTCGCCTGTTAATTTTTCTTTAAATATCTTACGAATAAGTTCTTCTCTGGCACCACTGAAGTGATTACGAAGGGAATGTTATTAGTTACATGTACCCAAGGCCTGTATCTCGGCCGCCACCACATGGGGCGAAATGTAAAATTGTGTTCTATAAAGACTACTGCCTATACCAATGATACCCTTAAAGTAAGGATAATAAAAAAAATGTCGGAAATCGATAAAGAAAACAAGTATTTAAAAAGGAACATTTATTTGTCTTTTGCTATCTTTCTAATTAATTAATTGTCAAATTTGATCGTTTAAAATAACTAAAAGAATAAGCGGAAAAAAGTTTTATCAAAGAACTAAATTACAATGAAGTAGAAAACCTGTCAGAAAAGATAAGAGACAGACACAGAGAAGAAAATATATACTCCTAACGGCGAGAAATTGACTCCAACAAATTGTTTTATCTAGTGATCAGATAACGCACGTGCCTAATAAATCTCTTTGTGACTTAATTAGTTTAAAGTGAGAGATGTTGACATGTAAACAACGAAAGCAATACACATCACCCTGTCTGACAGCCGTGTTCTAACCATGAAGGGGTGGATCCATTAATTACGATGTCGTTATTCTTTCATATCAATAATAATTGCAAACATCCCAAAAACAAGTGCCAAGAGGTTGTTTATGAGAACTTACATGTCTTTTGGTCGAGATAGGGATGCATCATACATTGAACACGGGACCAAAGTCAAACGATTTGGCAAAATCGCAAGAATATAAGACCACATAAGAGCGTGGGAATATCACGTCCCTCGAAGTTCCATCGATTTCTGCCAAAATCATGATTCCTTGTGATGTCTATAGGTACGATGCTTGAACTGATCTCTGCTTTGAGAATTGGAAAAGTGATTAAGCGAGACGAATGTCAAAGTCACGAGATGGGTACATTTCACGACCAAAAAAAATCTTTAAACGAAAAATATTCACAGGATCACTTTAAATAACTATATATCTACTTTTTTACACAAAAAGATAAATGTACACATCAAGGGTGGGGTTCAGAGGTTGTAGTTTAACAGATCTGGATTTTAAATTGTCTTATTCAAAAAAGCCAGAATTGAGAAACATTTGTAAAAATTGTATGTCTTTCTCTTTTTTAGTCTTTTATGTCGCCTGTAATGTGTTGCAGAAGCGACATAAAGGGGTCACTTTGGCACCATCGGTTGTCTTGCGTCCTGCGGCGTCACAAAAACATTTTGTCGCATTTTTTGGGGCAACTACATGCATCAGGCTCTTGAAACTTTACATGCAGCTTCATCCTATAGAACCATATGGCGTAAAGCGATTTTTTATGCCCAAAAATCAGCTACTTCCTGTTTGACGAATTAAAGAAATTATACGGTATATATATATATAAAGGACTTGGAATACAAATATCCGTCGCACTTTTCTAAGACACTACATGCAGCAAGCTCTTGACATTTTTTATGATGTATACAAATTTCACTTGTATACCAATTTCTGTTCAGTCCTGGTTGCATGCATATGATTCACCATGCAGGCAAATTTCATATCCATAATTCATCTACTGTTTACCAAAAAAAAAGATATTATGCCTTCCGGGGAAGGCTCCATCTAGCTTAGTAATTGTTACTTATTATAGAAGATAATATACGTTTTTTTTAATACCTTTTTTAATAACGGAAATGAGATATACGTAATGTATCTAGACATTCTGTGTTTAATTGACGTATACGTAGCTCCATGTTCTTCCTGAAACTCCTTTTCTTGCCATTTCTTTCCCGTTTTTTCAAACAGTAAGGGTGATTAAAATGATGCATCTTCCCTCAATTATTTAATTTATTGGCTATAAGAAACAGACATGTGCTTGTAATTAGAAAGTTAAACATGCACAAAGACATAAAGCAATTGTTATCAGCGAGATGATATACTTAATTAGGAAAAGTTTTGATGATTTGAATTGACAAATTGGTCAGTTGATAGAAGACAAGTAGCAAGGTGTCTTTGATGTGTTTGCTCGTTAATGCACGTGTTTGTAGGAGCACTGACAAATTGTTATAAAGCTCCTATAATAACAGAATCATTAAATGTACCATTTGTCAACTTCTTGGTCTTTGATTCCAATTTGATTTCCTTAAATTAACTTTAAAAACAGAAAGTTTCCATGCTTCTCTTATACTGGTAGTAAGTGAAATATATCATGGCGTGTTCCTCGTATTAAAGAGTTTCAATCAGTTTTCGATGATTCCCAGGATTTTTCCCATGGACCCAAAATTTTATTTTTGTTTCTTAAAACATGTCCACTGAATTAAACAGTTGACAAATTTTATGAAATTTAATTTACTTCGTATATCTTAGAGTGTCAAAAGTGCCAATAACAAAAGTAATGAAAAAAAAACTTAAAAAGTATTATGTTCCCGTCAAAAATATAAACGATTATAGCATGAAACGCGCACATGGACCTATACCCACCCAATGTATTTTAACATAGATATGCAGTTTTATCCTCTTTTATATTTAGTTTGAGCATGGAGTTATGATAAAGATATCATAACTCCATGGTTTGAGGAAAAGAAGCAAACTCATTTCTTTTGATAGAACATTCATTGTGTCAAGAATTTACTCATTTTTAATTTCTGTATACTACGAAATTTCAACATATATCTTTTCAATTTCGATTAATAGAAAATTGATTCTTCCTTTAACATGAGAAGTAATGATTTTGAAATACTAAATAAAACCTTTGAAAGAATAATGCTATGGAGAAAAAAATTCATAACCCCTGGATTGGTTTGCTCAAAACCAAGGCTAGTCTCATGTAGTCTTATATCTGACTTTCCTGCGATAGAAAGTCTGTTTTGCGGCATTTAAGTCATTTAAATACAAACATGGAAAGTGTCTTTGAATTTCTTCGGTTCCAAACATAATCAAACAACTCGAAGAAGATCAAAGGGTTTCCACTCGTGACAATTCGTGGTTTAACCATACTTGACTTATATGTTTAGACATAGCACCTACAATTAGACAAATTTCTACCGTTACAATAGCTACATTTACCGTTATATGGCCGTGTGATTAACGGAAACGGACAGAAATGCCCACTTGATATGTGAGAAGACGCAGGTGGCACATTGATACGGCAAAGTTAATGGCCACTAATTTATTTCATTTCATTATCATTGTTCTTTAAGACGTTACAATTATTATACAGTTAAATATAATTACTAATTTTAGTTTCACACCTATACGAGACATGCAGCGATCCAAGGATTTGGCCACATTTTACTGTTAACAAACAATTTTGTGGTTTTGTTCTTTTTCAACCAAAAGAATCACACATCTTTGGTATATTAGTCCAATACAGGAAGGAACAAAAGTTCGCATAGGTTCAGGTCTTCTCGGTAAAGTTGGATTCTGAAAAATCTTTGGAACTCTATGTGAGTTCTCCAACATGTTTTGTTAAACTCTGGGTAGACTTTCATTACTGAACGATGAATTCATACATACCAACATGTAGGCATTAATCCAAACTTAAGTGTATAGATATTTTGATATACTTCGAAGCTTTTATTTACAAACAGTTTTATTTCTTGAGCAGGCCAGTCGGACAGTATGGGAATGCTAGCTTTGATCGATGCCACATAGCACGACATTGGACCATGCAGTCTTTTGGGAAGAACCATTAAACTTTAAGAGTGTGGGGGCTTGGTTGTTTGTTCTGATCAGAATTTTTTTTGCACTTATGTTTATAGCAGAAATCCTTCTTCAGGATACACTTTTTCTTAACCACTGATGCCAAGATATTTTTTTCATCCAAAATCAGATTTAAAAATATTTTTTAGGAAAAAAATTAAGGCCAATTCTTTCAATTTAAATGGCCGGTCCCTTGATATTATAATAGTACACGAGACAACAATCCACACATTTGGTCAATATTTACTGTGTGACCTAAAAATATTTACAAACCTTAATTTTGTGGTTTTGTTCTTTTGCCACCAAAAGAATCACATATCTTTGTCTCATAAGACCAATGCAACCATTAACAAAACAAAACAAAAATGCAAACGGTACAGGTCGTCTCTGTAAAAGTTGGATTCTGAACTCATCTTTGGAACTCTATGTTAGTTCTCCTACAGCCCCCCTCCCCCCCCGGCCTGGATGTTTTGTTAAACTCTATAGGTAGACTTTCATCAATGAACGATCATACATACCAATATAGGCATTATTCCAAATTTGAGTGTATAGACGTTCAGTGCTACTTTGAAGCTTTTATTTACAAACAGTTTAATTTCCTGTGCGAATCGAACAATCTTTGATCAATGTCCCATAGCATGACAAATGCTAAAGGGTATAAGGTATGGTGTCAAACTGTGTTCCAGGGTGTAAATATGGCACCGGTCGCGTGCTCAGTATCACACTTGATGTCAATAGGCATAGGACCAGTCTATAAATCTGATTGTTTGTAACAAATTAGGGGTATTTATCGCAACATGCCAGCTAATCACCGTTTATAATTGAATGAAATGGACCAGAGCCCCGCCGAGGAGTAAGTGTGATATAATTGCTGCATTACAAAAGTCAACAAGTGATTATATATTAATTGGGAGACTCGTCAAAAGATGACTCATAGGGAAAATTTACCGTTATATCACTAAATCAAAGGATCGATTCTGAAATAATTGACACAGACATATGTTACATCAAATAATTAGACCTGGGTGTAAAGGAATTTTAATCTTGATCATTATCATTCATAATTGCAGATGATACTTCTTGTATAATTGTAACCGTTTTGTGTCTGTAATTAGAATCTGATTAAGTTGTGACATGTATCTTTTTGCAACAAAAAGCACACATAATGCCCATACCTCCATTTATTTTTGGCTGTCTTTAGTTTGCCAGCGGTAAAGTGTAGCCGGTAATTTTCCGTGATGATTTTTAACACAGAAAATTACAAAGTGAGAAAGTGTTAGACAACAGTAAGTGATAAAATGTATTGGTCTTTTTCTATGTTAAAATTATACCGAATATTTTTTTCACTTTCCAGATTTCCAGCGTTAACCATAGACGGTAATACCACGGGATAAAGTTGCCATATCAACTGACAGTTACTTGATTAAGCAATTAATGTATAATTCAACCATAGAAGTAAGCTCCAATCTTTCCCTCATGATTCAACCAACGTCTTGAGGTATTAACACTATGTATATATGTGTTGGTCCGACTCTTTATTGAAGTAATAAATTAAACAGTTTGTCGGTTGGTTTGGCAAACCAAGAATGAGCATGGCTAATATTCGAAAGCTTTTAATCCGTAAAGCTTCAGCAACATGTTTCAATAATAAAAGTGTTTTTCATGAATGCAAAATTAATGTGAAGCATATAATAATTTTGGATATTAAATAAAATTTATTTCCTATGTTGGCACGGCCAAGGTGAATCAAGGTCAGTCACAAACGTGTGACAGAAGATACAGACAGCTAAGTGGCAGCTCACGATTTTCCGTTATGATTATATGCTCTATATACTTGCATCTTTTTTCTTGTCTTTCAAATTGGGTATCAGTCTCGCAAATAAAGCAATGCATGTTCAAATGTTATGCGTGCATGGTATTTGCATGTTCTTTATCTAGTGCCACAAATTTACGTTCGCTTTGATTATACCGTATTCTTAAGGAGGTACACGAAGATTCGAAATATTTTGACTTTTCGGGTTAATAATTTCAAAGTTGTTTATACATGGATCGTTTATCTCTGTAGCAAGGTGAACGCCAAATTAATTATAATTATAAGGATTAATTAGCATAGGTCTTATAATGACACCAGTAACGAGCATCAACTATTCGAACGCACTCTTATTTCTCTATCTATCAATGTCATGTCCAAATTTTGTCAGGGAACATTATAATTTTCCACGGTTAATTATACAATGTAGGTATACTTTGTTAACCTGTGGTCATTAGTAGATGTTTGCTTATAAATATGTAGGGAATTATGGAATTGATAAGCAAGAGGCTCATAGAAACTTTTTTTTTTTAAAGATTACCTCTTATAGGTTGAAATCATTTTTACTCTTTCAGAGAGCATTGTAGGCATTCGATGTTGGTTAGATAAAGAGCCCTGATATAACTGAACAACTTGCACTGTGAGTTTAGTACTTAGCAGTTTAGCTCATAGTAAGTAGATTGTTCATTTACATGCCTTGCTATTTATGTTTGTCGAAGTGATCTATAGACTTTTTGAAGACGGACTTAAAGTTCATCTTTTGCCAGATGAGCTTGCCTTTATTGTTTCCATGTTAAAGAATATTGGAGCTAAGACAAAATATCAGGGGCGATAATTTGCCGTGTGGCAAATAATTAAAATCATCTGATTGTCATTTTATTATCATGACACACGTCAACGGTTCGTCAACGACCATTATCTTTATCGGCCATTAAAATTGTCAGGATTGTAATTAGAAGAACCGTTATATTAGATCTTTATCCTCAGACAACCGTCTTGTTCTGGCCAGCGGTGACCATTACAAATCTGAGATTAGAAGTAATTATAATCACTCAAGAACAAAAAATTATTAACAGCGAATAAAGCAATGTTGTTTAATTTTCGCTGAAAACTTTGCAGCTGCTATATTATGAGTTTCGATGTTTTGCGCAATGTACATTGTTTTAATCATATGCATTTCGAATCAGTCTGTGCATGTGCATAACTTTAGCGGATATTTTTTACATATGTACAAGAAACTATAGAAGCCTTGATACAATAGTTGTTCGTGAGACAATCAGATGCCGACTTGGCTTAACATTACTCTGTTAAAGGTGTTTTCAGTCACTTAACTTAGAGGATGATCACCGATCTTTTCAATCTCATCTACTCTCGTTTAGCAAAATTATACCCCTTGCATAACAAACAGGTCTAATGTAATAATTACAGTTTAATTGATATATATTAGAAAAACATGTTAGAATAGCGATTACAGGAAACATCACAGGCGGCTACCGAAGATGAAAGAATTGAAGCAATTATATGATTATACCTCTAAAGTGAGTTATGAGTTATTATCTTAACTTATCATCAATTGACAATAAATATACGATCATCTAGAAAATAAACATGTTCAATAATCTATATATTTATATTTGTATAACATAATCATAAATTAAACGGTTTGAACATCAAAGGATCTGTGCAAGCAGGTGTTGAAATGGATACATATTTATAGGTCTTCCTGGTTTATTACGAAAATGCATAATATATAGAAGTGTGAAATTACAGATCTATTTATGTAATTATAATTACATGAAAACGACATTTCCACATCTGTATGACAATTTAAAAATATACAATATGGACCAGTATAATCGCTGTTTACCCTCAATAATTAATTTAGTTATAATTTTCTCAGACCTCTTGCATCTGGCCCAAGATAAAATGCAAATTATTCAAAAACAGTTTTATAGTATGTTGAATGGCAAGTTATTGTCTGTCCTTTAATTTTAGAAGTACCTTATAGGTTTTCTTGTAAGTTTTTTTTATGTCTTATCGCCTGGTGATAAATGGCTTGTATTTCACTTGTAATGATAGCCGATCATTGCCACATTTGTGATGAACGACACAAATTCCATTGAAATTCTCGTAATTTGTTATGCTGTTCATGTATGCCAATCATTGGCTCGAAGACATAACACAGTTGAATAGGGTATTAGCCTCTTTCAAGTTTTACAAGTTAAAAAAATCAGATACTGATTAAAAAAAACTACCAACAATTATTAGAGACTTTTTGCAGAGCTTTTAAGCAAGAAACGCCCTTTCTCTATCCGCTTTTATAAAACCGCAAAAATTGTATTTATTGTATGATGCTGTCGTCGTCGTCGTTGTCTGTTAGCTTTAGTGTTCCCTCAATAACTTAAGTTCTAGTTATCTGATTGCTCTGAAACTTAATAATGATGTTCCTTACCATAAAAGGATGGATGGAATTAATTTTAAGGCATAAAGGGGCAAAAAAATGCTACTTACAAAAACTGATTTTGTATTTTCAATGTTTGAATGGTTGATTGCATCATATGATGTTGATTCAAGATTGGAATAAATTTTCAAAACAAGTTTTATTTAATAATCTCTTGACACGATGACGCGTCTTCAAAAACACAAAAAACCCCAACAAAATACGAGATACATCTAGACATGGAAGATTGTACATTAACAAACGACGGAAGATTCATCTTCGAGTTTATTCTTAACTTGGATGAGTCGAACCTCTGATAACTCGAATACTTTTCAATGGTCTCCTCGACTTCGAGTTAACGAGGTTCGACTGTATTTGTTTGTTCCCACAATAACTTTTGTTCTGGTTTACCAAATGATGTGAAATTTTCTATAATGTTTCATACAATAAAAAGCATGGATGGGTATAATCCTCTTTATTGGTTTATAATTAAGGGCCCAAAAAGGGGCAATAAATTCAAATATTTTATTTGTTCTTACAATAACTTTGGTTCTGGTTGGCCAACTGCTATGAAATTTGACAATGATATGCCTTACCATTAAACCATAACTGGGATTAATTTTGGGGGTCCCCCTTTTTCATTTAGAAATAAAGGGCCCCCAAAAATTAAAGGGGGAAAATGAAGCTTTTTAATTTCTGGTCCGATTTAGATCCTTTTTGCAAGTAGTGCATACAAAAGAACTATTAATTATCGCAACCCCTCTTTTTTCTGAATGAAATTAGGGGCCAAAAAGGGACCAAAATCGAAACTTTTTTTTATTCATTGTCAGGTTTCTTCCCCAAATTGCCGTCAGGGGCCAAAAGGAGCTTAAAAGTAGCAGATACCCTTAATTAGGGGCCAAAAGGGCGCAATATTTTTGTAACTGTGATTTATTTTGGTCTGCATAAACAAATTCCTTAAGAAATATGTGTGGATAGTCCACCAAAGGCTTGCCAAAAAACTTTGTCAGTCCTGACTCCACCATGGGCTGCATGTGTCAAGAAATGTGGGCCTAAAATGTACAAGGTTCGACATGTTGCGTCGTATCATGCTGAGCTCGGCGAAGCTTTTTATCATGTTATATATATATAGAAGGCCAGAAACACGAGTCAAACCGCTATCAAATCCTAATGGGTCATAAAACATTCAAATAAATAGACTTATTTTCACTTTTAAACCCTATAAAGAGTTTGTCTGACAAGGTTTTAGCACAGGCGTTTTGGTCCAAGACTTTATTTTAAATATTGATTGAGTTTATGCAAAATTCTGGACTTTTCTTTAAATAGTAATATAACAATGGTCCGAACTTTTTATATACACACAAAAGAAAAATACTAAAGTCTAACCCGAACGACTGTGGGTCTTGGGTCCGCTTCAATATAGGTTCCTGTCGGGTCCGGTTCAATATAGGTTCCTGTCGGGTCCGGTTCAATATAGGTTCCTGTCGGGTCCGGTTCAATATAGGTTCCTGTCTCATATAGTTCATGAATATAAACAGAAAAATGCGCTGTTACTGCATGTTTGTAATTGTCAAAGTTTTATTTGAAAACATGTGAATCCAAAATTAATGATTCCCGATTCATTATTGGCAATGTGAAAAGGCGCCACGCATGAATGTGGAAGACCGGAGGATATATACTGGTAGCATTTTGTAAAACGCTAACACTATGCGAAAAAAATGAATTCTTGGTGGTAAATGTTTAATACAATCCAGAATTAGAGCAAATACTTAATTTATCAGCTTTGCAATTAATATATAACATACCATTATACCCGTAATTGTTCCAAGCAAATAATTGAAAACGCAAAATTTACGCTGAAAATTAATGGGAATTAACGTAGAGACCCAACCTCGACCATTTGAAGAATTTGACAAATTAAGCTGAGATGTTGTTAAGAAGAGGGAAGGTAAAACAAGATATATCTGCTCCTTCTGATTTACATAATCGAATAAAAAACTATAGTCAATTGCTTTTGAACACATGCAGCTCAAGTTGGGGTTTTATATGTTGTCTATATGTTGTTTATATGTTGTCATTCAAGTTCGGTAGTTTTGTTATTACCTTTATTTATTGCCCGACCACGTATGTGGATCGGACATATAGTTTTACCCTTGTCCGTCCGTCCGTCCGTACGTCCGTCCATAACACTTTGGTCAAGTTCTTGGTTAAGGTCCATTACTCGGATACTAGATGTAAGGGGTCAATGATATTTCACCACCAGATGGGTCTTGGGTAGGGCTACACCACCCACTAGAAATTAGGTCACTGTGACCTATATTTTATGCATGAATGACTTTGGTTAAGTTCTTGGTTAAGGTCTATAACTTGGATTTTAGATGTTGGGGTCAATGATATTTCACCACTAGATGGGTCTTGCGTAGGGCTACACCATCCACTAGAAATGAGGTCACTGTGACCTATATTTTACGCATGAATGACTTTGGTTAAGTTCTTGGTTAAGGTCCATATCTTGAATACTACAAGTACATGTTAGGGGTCAATAATATTTCACTACTCGATGAGTCTTGGTAACATGGCACCACCCACCAGAAATAAGGTCACAGCGACCTTTATTTTACACATGAACACTTTTGATCAATTTCTTGGTAAAGGTCCATATCCCAGGTAATACACATTGAGGGTCAATGATATTTCAAGAACGGGAGGGCCATCCTGTGGCTCATAGACACACATTTTCTAGTTTCATGCTATTCTCGTTTTTATTGTTGCCCTTGGGACTTTTGACATTCGAATGCCCCCCCCTTCTATGCTTCTTGCATATAATGGTTAAGCGATATTGCAAACCTTTTAAAAAACGCAGGCAAGGACTTTCACAAGGATCTCAAATGAAAAAAAAAGAAGTTGCCAATTAGTTTGACCACAATCAATGAGTACTTTTCCACGCAAGGATCGGGCAGTGGATGGCACATTGACATTTTCAAATGACCATAAAAGCAAATAAAGGCAGTTTTTACATTTGAAAGTGCAGCATAGGTGCATTGATTTTTTTTCACTAGTTATATATGAGAAAATAAAATGATGGAAAACTTTCTCATATACGTTTTTTCTATAATTTAATTCAGGAATATACATATACTGTAAAAATGATCAAATGAACATTTTACATCGGTTTTGTCAATCATCCATTTGTTCTCTTTTGGTCCCTTTTAAAACTGGTCCCATGTTTACTGAATTCCTTTTTTTCAACAGTCCCCATTAAATTTGTGCTATCCTATAGTCAGTGGACACCCCGTAGATGAAGAATGCAAAGTTTTAAGCAATGATCTCAGTGATTTAAGAGGAGGAGATTTCTAAGGAAAAGTTAACGGCAACGGACGACGGGACGACGGACGACCACGACGGTTGCCAAGTATTCTTATTCGGGCGTAATGAGCTAAACTGCTTTAAAGGGTCTGTATACGGTTTTAAAAATTTTGATTCTGTAGAGCTTAAACACCATCAGTTTTTCACTTTTCTGTAGCTTATATAATTGAGCTATATTATTTTTTGCCACTATGATCATGTTTATGAGCAACCAAACATGCCGCTATTTGACAAGAAGAAACATGCAAAATAAATTATCAAAATCGGACCTCAAATAAAAAAGTTTATATTTTTGGTTTATATTTTTTGCCCCTAATTACCTAATAGGGGGAAAAAGGGGGGGGGTTGCGAAATTAATTCTCAATTTTGTATCCGCTATTGAACAAGAACAAACATGCAATTTTTTTCAAAATCGGATCACAAGTAAAAAAGTTTGGATTTTGGTCCCTTATGGCCCCTAATTACGTAGTAAGGGGAAAATGGGTGGTCGCAAAAATTAATTCTCAATCTTGTATCCGCTATGTGACAAGAAAAAAAAATCAAAATCTGACCACAAATAATTTTTTTTTCGATTTTGGCCCCTTATCACGTAATAGGGGGAAAAGGGGGTTGCAAAAAATAATTCTCAATTTTACAAGAACAAACATGCAAAAAAAAAAAAAGTCAAAATCGGATCACAAGTAAACAAGACTGAATCGCTCACGTGGTCTTGATGTCGGCCTTATAAGGGGTCATCTGAAAACTTCAACCCTATGAAGACTTTTGTAGAGCTAAGTAAGCTGAATGTTTAAGCAATCAACAGCTTTTCTCTTTCTGCAATAGATTTCCTTCTATAAACCAAAAACTATTTTTCACCTTTAAGGGGTCATCTGACGACTTCGACCCTATATAGACTTTAAAAGAGCTAAATGAGCTGAACATTTAAGCAAGCAACAGCTTCTCTCTATCTGCAATAGTTTTCATTCCATAGGCCAAAAACATGAAAAAAAGTTAATTTAGGGGCTGTAGCCCCTATAAGGGGTCATCTGACAACTTGGACCAAATGAAGACTAATGTAGAGCTTTTGATGCTGAAGCAGTCGGATGGCATCAGATTTTATCTATCTCTTATACTTTTTTAATTACAAGCCAACAACAGTAGTCTGACCCACCTGGTCTATATTTATCAACGGCAGCCATGTATTTTGACGCATCAAAAATCCCCACATCAGTTCTTTGGGGGATACCCTAAAGTACCACCAGAATAAAATATTTGATTTTTTCCCCTTTTTGGCCCCTTATTTCGAAACAAAAAGGGAGACCCCTAAAATCTATCTCGTTTTATCCTTTTATGGTAAGGAACATTATTGCCAAATTACAAAGCAATGGGATAACTAGAACTAAAGTTATTGTGTCAACAAACATAAAAGTAGATTTTTTTGCCCCTTTTTGGGCCTAATTTCGAAACGGAAAATGGAGGGGGACCCCCAAAATCAATCCCATTCATCCTATTATGGTAAGGAACATCATTATTATGGTAAGGAACATCATTATTATGGTAAGGAACATCATTGTCGAATTTCATAGCAGTCGGATAACTGGAACTAAAGTTATTGCACCAACACTAAAAAGTTAACAGAACGACGACGCAGATGACGACGACTATGGCACGCCATATTTATATTTATTCATCTTTAAAGATATCTCATAAAATTTATAAGATATCTCGTATACTTTATAAGATATCTTATAAAATATATAAGATATCTCATATAAATGGTAGTTTATAAGATATCTTATAAAACATATGAGATATCTTATAAAACATATAAGATATCTTATAAAACAAATAAGATATCTTATAAAACATATAAGATATCTCATAAAGTTTATAAGATATCTTATAAAGATTATTAGATATCTCATATAAAATAATTTATAAGATATCTTATAAAACTTATAAGATATCTTATAAAACTAATAAGATATCTTATAAAGTTTATAAGATATCTCATAAAGTTTATTAGATATCTTATATATTTTATGAGATATCTTATAAGTTATTTTTTATAAGATATCTCATAAAGTTTACGAGATATCTTATAAACTTTATAAGATATCTTATAACTTTTATTAGATATCTTATAAATTATTTTATATAAGATATCTCATAATCTTTATAAGATATCTGATAAACTTTATGAGATATCTTATATGTTTTATAAGATATCTTATATGTTTTATGAGATATCTTATATGTTTTATAAGATATCTCATATGTTTTATAAGATATCTTATAAACTCCCATTTATATGAGATATCTTATATATTTAATAAGATATCTTATAAAGTATATGAGATATCTTATAAACTTTATAAAATATCTTATATTTTTATAAGGCCTCTTTAAAGATATCTCATAAAATTTATAAGATATCTCATATACTTTATAAGATATCTTATAAAAAATAATCTATAAGATATCTCATATACTTTATAAGATATCATATAAACATTATGAGATATCTTATAAACTTTATCAGATATCTTATAAACATTGTATTTAGTAGATATCTCAATTTCTTTTAAAGATATCTTATATAGTTAATAAGATATCTTATAAAATTTATAAGATATCTCATAAAGTTTATAAGATATCTTATAAAGTATATGAGATATCTTATAAATTATTTTTTATAAGATATCTCATAAAGTTTATAAGATATCTCATAAAGTTTATAAGATATCTTATAAAGTTTATAAGATATCTTATAAACTTTATGAGATATCTTATAAAGTATATGAGATATCTTATAAAGTTTATGAGATATCTATAAAGAGGAATAAATGTAAAAACGGCTTGCCATAGACGACAGCATCATACCATAATTTATATTTACGTCCGCAATTTTTTTGTGGTCGTATAAAAAGTTAGCGAAACTTACAAGTGTAGAGTAAAGCAAGAGGCTCCCAGGAGCCATAGTCGCTCACCTGGTCCTTAAGCTTTAAGGGTCTCTTAGACTATGAGCTATTACCACACAAAAGGTTTATCTGACAACTTCCAAACAACAAGGACCTAAATTAGAAATCAAAGAGCTTTTCTCTATTTGCAATAGTTTTTATTCTATAGGGCAAAATCATGAAAAAAAGCACTATTTTGACCTTTAAAGGGCCATAATCCCTATAAGAGGTAATCTGACATCTTCCACCCAATGGAGACTTTTGTAAAGTCCAATGAACTGAAGGTTTTAGCAAGCAACAGCTTTTTCTAACTGCAATAGTTTTCATTCTATAAGGCAAAAATCATGGAAAAAATGACATTTTTTACCTTTAAAGGGCCGTAACCCCTTTAAGGGATCGTCTGACATCTTCAACCAAATGGAAACTTTTGAAGAGCTCAATGAGCTGAAGGTTTAACCAAGCAACAGCTTTTCTCTATCTGCAATAGTTTTCATTGTATAGGACAAAGACATCAAAAACTGCTATTTTTACTTTTAAAGGGCCGTAACCCCTATAAGGGGTTGTATGACATCTTCCACCCAATGGAGACTTTTGAAAAGCTCAATGAATGAAAGTTTAAGCAAGCAACAGCTTTTCTCTATTTGCAATATTTTTCATTCTATAGAGCAAAAACATGAAAAAAACGCTATTTTTTACCTTTAAAGGGCTATAACCCCTAAACAGGGTCCTCCAATGGAGAATTTTGTAGAGCTTATGATGCTGAGGAAGGTGGGTTTCTTGGGATTTTCTCTATCTCTTATACTTTTTGATTGACAAGCCAAAAACAGAAGTCAGACTCGCTGGTCTATTTTTAGCAACGGCGGCCATGTTTTTTGACGGATCAAAAATTGAAACACAACTTTTGTGCAGGATACCCTAAGGATCAATCATACCAAGTTTCATTAAATTCTGTTTGGTAGTGTCAGAGGAGAAGATTTTTGAAAACTGTTAATAGAGGACAGACGTTAGACGACAGACGACGGACGCCAAGTGATTGCAATAGCTCACTTACTTAATAACGAGCTAAAAAGTAAATACAAAACTTGACCTTGCATGCCTTTATCTCTTGTATACTTTCTAAATTTAAAAGCCTCAAAACCACAAAAGGAAGTCAGCAGTTTGAATCACAAGTTCTCTAGGGCGGAAATGTTATAAAATCACAATATGATACAATTTTGGACGTATTCGAAACTCGGACAGGAAGCAGATGTCCGGTTACGTTGATGAAATAGAGCAACGACCTAAACAATATTTCAGACAAATTTTCACGTGGTCGAAAGCATGTATACTCTAAAAGCACAATATTGGTATAGATATTTTATCTGGTTAAAAGGTGATACTTTTTATCCGCGATAACAGACTCATGTGGGTTAGTGGAGGACCTCAAATCAAGATACAAGATAAACCCTTCGATTACAAAATTTCATCACATGTTCAGACTTTTTATTACACATAATCAGTGTAAGAAGTCAATTAAAGTTGTTTTATAGTTTTTTTTTCAAAAAGAGGTAGGGGGTCGCAGGTGTATTGTTGTCTACAATGTATATTTTTAAATTAACTGTCTTACGTAAGGTGCTATTTTTAATTTGGAAGAGTGCCAGGTGATATGTTATATCACTCTTGAACGTAAGGTTTTGTATACAAATAAATATGTTCCAATAGGTCACCGGAAAAGATCTATCTTGTCTTTATGTTGTTTATGTGCGTCTGTATCTATAATTGGATACTTAATAACAAGTTAAAGTGTCTCACTTCCAAAACCGCAATACCATTCAACCATGAATAAATTGAAAGACAATAATGATATCTTTAATGTTTATTTACATTCATAGAAACAATAAACAATATTTAAAATAAATATGTACATAATAAACTATTGTCAAATAAATTTTAAAAGATGACGCTGAGATGGAATGTTATCCCAACACTTATACAAAATAAAAAGAAAAAACACTTTTGAAGTAAACATAAATACTACTTGTCAAAGAAATAGAAGATAGAAAAAAATAGAGAACTAATCATCTAGATGCACCAAGTTATAGTCCATGGTTTTACCCTTTTAAAATACATAAATACTTCTTGTACATACACACATCAATGAGATCAATTTGAAAACTGATTTTTGTAAAAAAAAGTAAATAAATAAAGATTTGTCATTTATAACACTTAGTGAAAATATATACATGATCTGAACTTATCGTATAAGTGTAAAATTCAAAATTCATTAAAATTTAAAGCACTGAATAATTGACCATCAAGCAAAATGTTGGGCTTGGCCCCTGACTTTGAGCAACGTCTTGAGGTCTTGCATAGCACCATATCAGTAAAAATAATCAAAAAGTCTCATGGAAATATTGAAAACATTCAGTGGTTCACTGAGGAGTTATTTGACGGACTTGGTGTCATTAATTGTCTTAAACTCTGCCAAAGAAACCCAAAATTCCATGTCCCGGGAAAGGAACCTGCTGTTCTTCTGATTTCAATCCTTGCCTGAAAGAGAAGATGGTTGTTATTATTAAAATCATGAGTATTGACAAGTAACGCAGGTGCAATATTGATTTTAAAGTTGTTTATATTTTGACAAAACAATTATTTGAAACATGCGCCAAAGCACTTAAGTTCGTTTCCACTTAATTAAATAAGTTGTAACATCCCATCCACGTTGACTCAGTATGTTCCAATGATCAACTAAATGTACTTTGTGACCTTTTCATTATTTTTTGTGACAAAGTAATATAATTTACCACAATGAACCACACTGTAAACACTAAATTGATATATGCACTTTTAATTTCCAATGTCTGTTTTAAAATGGAAACTTGCCAAAAGTTTTACTACCGTCAGACAGTGGGGTCAGGTTGTAAGTAACCCGACCTACATCTGTCAGATATGACAAAGTACATCATAGGAAATCCACGTAAGGCGCTTACCTGTCGGGGAGGGGTGTACGAAAAGTGGAACTCGTCACTTATACGTCGTAGTTCCTTGCCGATTTCTGTCTCTCTGGCTTCATCCCATGCTGGAACATCTGGGAGGGAAATGGAACGATCCCTTCCCATGGGAACAACATCTGGGAGAGGGTCGTGGGGGACATAGTCGTCAGAATTGTGTCGAAGACGGTTATGAACGGTCCCTGAAATATCAAATATTAATATACTTAGAGATCAATTGTCTCAAAACTGTGCAAATGGATCCATGATTTATAAAACAGAATTGAAATGACATTTGCAATAATAAATCCAATTAAAAAAAAAAATCTATTAGAAATCTATTTACACGGAAACTATGTCACTTTATGTGTAAACTAACATTACTTCAATAAAATGTTCATTTCCCTTGACAAAAGCTTTCAGGAAGTACATTTGAACTGACTGAAAGTTTATTGAAAATTGCACTGATGATATCTTTTTTCTAAACATTGATTCAACTACTAGAATACAAGTACAAATAATTAAATGAATAAAATTAAAAAAAATAACAAGACGTAATTTTTCAAGTTCAAATTTATAAATTGAATGAGAATCCATTGCAAAAGAGAAGAAGAAGAAAGAAAAGTGAAGAAAATACCTACCTCTTCCTATGGGTTCTTCTGGTGTAAGATAAGGATGGAATCGGTCGGAGAGTGTGCTGACTGCATGTTGTAATATCTGACTATGCTGGTTCGGTGTCTGAGTGCTTATTGTCCGTCGACCTACTGGCCTAAAGTAACACTTAGGGTGGCTTTGTTTTAACCGTCTTTGAAATGAGAAAGATGTGAAATGTTGGGTTTCAGATATAATTTCATTATCACTAGTTTCATTCGGGCTTGGTAACGGGGCACATGGTCGTTCAATAGGAATCGCTACACTTATTTCCCTGTCCGGCGATAGAGCACATTCGACCTCTTTGTCAGTGACATCTGATGGGTCCTCAAAACAATCATCAGACATTTCTCCTCCTTCAAGTAACAAATCCGTATCCATTACAGTATTTTCTTTTATAACATCCTCATCAAAGTTAAATTGAAGCTGTCTGTTTGGAGTTGCAGGTGAATTTTCATGTGTCCCATAGCCACTATCACGGTTTTTGTTATATTTGTAAAATGCAGATTTATTCCTGGGAATTTCCAATTCTTCAGTAGACTCCATAATTGTATTCCTAAAGTAATTTCAATCTTTAATATCGGACAAGTAATCCAGTATTCTGAGTATAACACTTATATATCATAAACAGTTAATGAAATCCATCTTTTCTTGAATTAAGCACTGTACTCTGGAAATTAAAAAAAAAATCATTTCAATGAAAAAATCACATGATTTCAATATAGATCGATTATAAAGCTATTGCGTAATTAACTTAAATAGTCCCAATATCTTTTTTTAATATAAATCTTACATCATTTTAGAACAAACGAATCTTCTTAACAAAGTAAATAATAAAATATACCTTTTCGTTGTTAATTTAAGACGTCTTTCCTGCAATAGCTTTCCCGCAAAAATTACCTACTACACAAGTGCGTTATAGTAAAATACGCGTGCCAGTGTTTGGAAACATTGCGTCATGTGTCTTTTAAGGTAACAACCAATCACTTTGTAGAACCGAACGAAAACTTGTTTGGACATGTAAATTAAAGAGGAAAGTGACACGCCCCTTTATGTATTTAGGAAAGCGTAGAGCTTTTAAAAGAAGAAATCCATAGCAAATTATCTTTTAATGTAAAATAGGATTGTTCTTCAGTCAGTTAGGCATATTAATTTTGGCTGTCTCTGAACAAAAAATGTATGAAAACGTTGGGAAAATTTTAAAAAGGGGCGTGTCAGTATTTTTAACTGACACGTTTGTTGGTTTCCACTCTAGCCGTCAAGGGAGACGACTATTCATTGAACGGCGCGCGCTACAAATATGTAAACAAAGTATTGACATTTTGCAGTTTATATTGCAATGGCTTTTAGTCCAAATATTTGGTAAGGAATACTAATTAATTCCAGAAAGTTGAAAACAAATAACCCAGCCATATATTCATGCAAAAATCAAGCGACCACGTGGTAGTGGTCCGCACACAGGCACTTGTTTCATGAAAAAATATATATCATGTATATATTGGGCGCCCAATACCTTATATTTTTTTCATGAAACAAGTGCCTGTTGGTCCGCAACTAACTGACTATCAAACAGCTACCAACAGACCAATGACAATATTTTTGATTTGTTGACTTCTAAACTGTTGAATACTCTGACATATTGTAGTCTGGTAGTATACTACCCCGAGTTTGTGGTAGAGAAATGTCTTTACTGTACCTGACCTGGCTTTCTGCTGTCTGTATACAAACCCCTGTGTCTGTGCTCTGATCTTGAGCTCAAGCTCAGCCTTCACTAGACTTCACCTACATAATCTATCATCAAGGCATGTTTCATACATTGTATTTCAACATCAAGTTCTCGTAAAACATTCAAATTCAGAGAAGGGGATTGAGTAGATGCTGTAAAAGTGCAAACCAAAGGAGCTATTAAAGCTGGATGGCACACAATCCTGTTACGTTCATTCACGTAACTTTAAGGTGATAATTTATAACATCATGTAACCCAAATTTGGCATTTTTTTTCGTTTTTTTATGACATTTATAAATTTTTAATTGGCAATGTAAAAACAAAATTTTACCTAGGAAATCTACATCTTGCCATTATTTCAAGCCTAAATTTTTGGACTGTAAGTTTGTTTCGTTTTTGTAAAATGATGACAAACATACTCTACTTCACTGCAGTTTTGTCTTGGCTGTGTAACCCAATTTCCGCATTTACAATTATATACAGATTATCCCCGTACTTACTGAAAAATCAGCTGTAATTTAGGTATCAGGTCGTTTCGTACCGAAACCTGTTCGTACCTCTGGTGGTTTCGCACCGGGTCGGTTGTACCGACAGTGTGAATAAGTGGGTTGTTTCATACCAATCTTTTGGAGTAAATTGATTCAGTCATAGACCTGTTTACCAGAATATAATAATCTTCTTGAATCTTGATAAAAGGAAAATACCTGGTCCGAATCGCAATAAGTGATTTAATATCTACTACTTTCATTTTAATTAATTAAAACAATAATCAATTAAATAAAAAATATATCTAGAACTCACTACAGAAATAACAAAAATTTACATAATCTTGTTAAATGTTTTTTTATTTACAAAATAGCGTAACTTTAGAATTGAAGCGTTAAAATTCCAAAGTTACATTGATAAATCCGTTTTCAATTCGTTCCCCCTATCTGTAATGAGTCTGGAATTTATTCGGTTCCGGAAGTAACTTAACAGGAGCATATTTAAATTTTTGCCTTAAAAGTTACGTAAATGGACGTAACAGGAGCTTGTTGTGTCTTCTAAAATAGGGTCGAAAGGACCCATTTATCAGTACGAAAAGACTCAGTAAGAAATGACCCGGTACGAACGGGAATCGGTACAAAACGACCCAGATTTGTTATTTATGAAATTTCAAACATTTTAAACAAAACTAATGAATCAGATTCATTTTATTGTTGATTTTGTATCCATTTCACAGTAAGAAAGTGAAGGCTCTGTCGCAAGCTACGTCAGTATTTAGGACATATAAAATTACATCACACAAGGAAGTATTTTTTCGATTTTTGGGCTGAAAATAAAATTTGTTTTAGAGACTCTGGGCTTTATTCCATTCTCTAGATTCAGTAGTTTCTTATTATAGACAAAATTTACCTATCTAAAATTATCCCTCA
This sequence comes from Arcuatula senhousia, assembly GCA_963971305.1. NCBI lineage: Eukaryota > Metazoa > Mollusca > Bivalvia > Mytilida > Mytilidae > Arcuatula > Arcuatula senhousia. Next base: position 59,010,769 of record OZ020304.1, read on the forward strand.
CGTTTTTATAAAAAATGCAGAATTTGAGCATGCCGAAATTGGGTTACATGATGTTATATGCTCCTATTTCATTACTTCTGGGATGGAATAAATTTGGGACCCATTTCGGATACAGGGAACGAATTGAAAACAGATTTATTAACATAACTAGAATTTTAACACTAAATAAAGTTAGGTATAAAATATTTGTAACTGCATTTAATTAACACAAAGAATAAAGTGGAAGAAATACCAAATGGTAATTATTATTAATTATGAATATACATCGATTTTGGTTATAGCATGTTCTACAGGTCCAAAACACTTTCTTGGGAAAAGTTTTAAGCCACACATAAATTTTCAAAAAATTATTTTTAATTAGCAAATTAGGTTAGAACAAAAATTTGTAACACTGATCCTGAATTTCATAAAGTTCAGGATCAGTGTCTTCACACTCAAATGTAGTAATTTTCTCATTCTGTATGAACAAACAAACAAACTTTTATTCACCAAATCAGGAGCCCATGAGGAGCAACATAAGAAGAGAAGATCATGATTGATAGAGAATAATATGAACATGATGAAGAATATTTGTTTAGAAGAGGTCATCTTTTTCAGAGTATAATTCAATAATTCAATGTGTGAATGTGAATTTTCAAAACCAATGATTGTAAAAACCATAATAAATTTAAGGCTTGCTCCATTATTACCATGACTGGGACCAAATCATAACTCTCACAGGAACTTAGTGGACTAAATTAGTGTTATGTTATCTTACATCTAATGTTCAGTTGAGTAATTCAGTGGGAGTTTTTAGTTCATTTATTTATGGATAAACAATTTCATTATTTAATTATTGTTGTTGTTTTTTCTTTCAGCACCAAACATAGGCTATGGCGAATGGATCCACCAAAAATTCACATGTCAGGATACATGACTGGGGGATTACGTAAACTCTATCGTAATATTCGAGATGACTGCATTGACAGACCTAAATACAGTAAAAACTTATTCCTTTTTTGTCTCGCCTGCGAAGTAGAGCGGGACATAGGTGTTACTTTACCGGCGGCGGCGGCGTTAACTTTTTGGAAAAGTTTTATGAGAACCTTCATATCTCAAGAACTCTAAGTCCTAGGTTGATGAAACTTGGTATGCATATGCCCCAGTAGTAGCTTATATATTTAGCACAGTTGCATCCCCATCTTTTGACCTTGACCTTGATTTTCCAGTTGAGTGACTTTGACAATTTTCAATACATATAATAGCAATGGTAAAAGTTTACTAGCACCTCCATATCTCAAGAACTATAATTCCTACATTGATGAAACTTGGTATGTATATGCCCCAGTAGTAGCTTAGTACAGTTGCATCCCCATCTTTTGACCTTGATTTTCCGGTTGAGTGACTTTGACAATTTTCAATACATAAAATAGCAACGGAAAAGTTTTGGGATCACCTCCATATTTCAATGTCTATAAGTCCTAGGTTGATGAAACTTAGTATGCATATGCCCCAGTAGTAGCTTAGCACAGTTACATCCCCATCTTTTGACCTTGACCTTGATTTTCTGGTTGAGTGACTTTGATTATTTTTATTGCATATATTAGCAATGTTTAAGTTTGAAATAAACATCTTTTGATCTCATAAACTGGAAATCCATGTGAATTTAAAATATAGTGGATGTAAGAAAGAATAATTGTTTCCGATGGTGCCGGCAGGCGAGTCATACTTTAGTGTTAACTCTTGTTTAGTAAATGTTTGCATATAGAAATATTATAGGTATTGGAAATCTCAAATTATGTAAGAAGAGTTGAAATAAATGTAAGTTCATTAACACTGTACAATATTAACTAAAACACAACATAAATTTGATAAAAGCCTAATTTCAAAAGAAATGAAATGCTTAGTATTCCATAAGATTCATGAACTTTTCAATATGAAATATAGATTATAATATTTAAGAATGTATACATAATTTTTATCACTTCCTTAATTATTAGCTTAGTCTTAATTTTATGTATCTATAAAAAAATATCTGTATTATATTTCAGAAAAAGGACAATTTACAGATGACAAAGGTCACTTTCATCTTTCTAGTTCCTGTACCATGGCCAGTAGATACAGGGTTATTTCTGTTATCAGTGTGTCTGGACAATCAGCAGTTCTTCTGAAGGCAGAGGTATGAATATCCCAAGGTATAACTGTCAGCCTAGGCCAGTAGATACAGGGTTATTTCTGTTATCAGTGTGTCTGGACAATCAGCAGTTCTTCTCAAGGCAGAGGTATGAATATCCCAAGGTATAACTGTCAGCCTAGGCCAGTAGATACAGGGTTATTTCTGTTATCAGTGTGTCTGGACAATCAGCAGTTCTTCTCAAGGCAGAGGTATGAATATCCCAAGGTATAACTGTCAGCCTAGGCCAGTAGATACAGGGTTATTTCTGTTATCAGTGTGTCTGGACAGTCAGCAGTTCTTCTCAAGGCAGAGGTATGGATATCCCAAGGTATAACTGTCAGCCTAGGCCAGTAGATACAGGGTTATTTCTGTTATCAGTGTGTCTGGACAATCAGCAGTTCTTCTGAAGGCAGAGGTATGAATATCCCAAGGTATAACTGTCAGCCTAGGCCAGTAGATACAGGGTTATTTCTGTTATCAGTGTGTCTGGACAATCAGCAGTTCTTCTCAAGGCAGAGGTATGAATATCCCAAGGTATAACTGTCAGCCTAGGCCAGTAGATACAGGGTTATTTCTGTTATCAGTGTGTCTGGACAATCAGCAGTTCTTCTGAAGGCAGAGGTATGAATATCCCAAGGTATAACTGTCAGCCTAGGCCAGTAGATACAGGGTTATTTCTGTTATCAGTGTGTCTGGACAATCAGCAGTTCTTCTGAAGGCAGAGGTATGAATATCCAAAGCAATAACTGTCAGAGCTCTTGTATCAGGCTAAACAACTTTTGAATTGGGTGTTTTGGGTTTATTGCAAAATAGATCACCAACCTCCAGCTAATCTGAAATTTACAAATAAGTTGATTTTTGTCTCACCTGCGAAGCAGAGCATATGTGTTACTTTACCTGCGGCGTCGTTAACTTTTTGGGTAAGGTTTTGCGTACAACCTCAATATCTCAAGAACTATAAGTCCTAGGTTGATTAAACTTGGTATGCATATGCCCCAGTAGTAGCCTAGCACAGTTGCATCCCCATCTTTTGACCTTTACCTTGATTTTCCAGTTGACTGACTTAGACAATATTCAATACATATGATAGCAAGGGTAAGGTTTTGTGAGCACCTCCATATCTCAAGAACTATAAGTCCTAGGTTGATAAAACTTGGTATGCATATGCCCCAGTAATAGCACAGTTACATCCCCATCTTTTGACCTTGACCTTGATTTTCTGGATGAGTGACTTTGATTGTTTCTATTGCGTATATTAGCAATGTTTAAGTTCTATAAACACCTTTTGATCTGAGAAACTGATAATCCTTATAATTGCAAAATATAGTGGAAGTAAGGAAGAATTATTATTTCTGATTGTGCTGGCAGGCAAGACATACTTTAGTGTTAACTCTTGTTATATGTAGCTTTGTAAATTAAAAAACAATTTGCTTAAAAATGAAGGGATAGTGAGTATATACAATGTATATGCATAATGCAAAATCATACTATTCACTATAAATGTTGAAAAAATGCAAAGCAGAGGAACAGAACTTTTATTGCTTTTCTTCATCCTAACTCACAGGGAGGCCTTCAAGGTAGGTGGATCTAAACATCGCATCTCAGTGCAAGCTGAGGACGTCCCCTAGTAGCACTGTGGAAATGGTTGCTAAATCTATCAAGCTTATTTATTAGATGACTTAGCAATAGAAAGAGGTATGATGGGGAAAAATTTAATCGGTAGGCTGAAATTGCTGTTGAAGTATGACACTGGCCGATAATGAAAAACATGTATTTATTTATCAGAATCCATCTCATGAAAACACACGCCATAACTGTTAAAATAAGAGCATACAGTGTTGCATGCAGTTTTCAAGTGCCATATTTTGCTGGTTTGAATAAAAAGGTGGAAATAGTCAAAAATATTCATAACGTTTTTTTTATATTTTCTGAAGGTAATGTACAGTTTAACTCATATTTTTTGAGATTTTCATTTGTTTTCTCCCTTCTTAAAATCCCATGAAAATTCATTATTTAGCAGCTACATGTAAAGCAGTGCCTGAAATGGGAAAAGCCTATCTGGTGGCCCAAATCACATTTTTGGGCCAGTGTCCTTATATTTGTAAAGGAACTTTTCCTGAAATTTACTCTCTTGCATTTGGCTGGTAGGTTAGTGACCATTTCATACACTGCTATAAGATACATATTCCTTAAAAGTTTTTTGTAAAAAATCATATTTGTAAAATTTTATATAATTTCAGATATGTGAACATTTCTTCATCAAAATTCTTTGCCATATTTAGATTGAACATTGCAGAAATCTGCTTGTAATACTGCGTGTGACAAATGTTGCAAAGTTGATAAAAATAGGTAGAGCTGTTACACAAATTCAATTACACGATGTACACAAATCAACAAAAGACTACCTTATTAGAAAGTTAACCACCATTAGGATAAATACAGATAAAATCATCATATAATAGTGTCACGATGACAATGCCCCTGGCTAGAACACTATATCTTACTGTTTTCAATTCAAATTTAAAAGATTTAATGGTTATTTTTAAAATATTTTAATCCTATTATCTGATGTATTGTCGCTGTAGGTATTTAAGTGATTAAGTGCACACGAGTGTATGTTTTTGTCGTTGACATTAATGTCAACATTTTGCATGTCAGCTGCACGTTGACATATGTTTTATCTACTTAAATGGAGTGAAACTTCTGTCTTTTAATTAAATTCTTGTTAAAATCAGATAAGACTAATAGGGTTTTAAAAAAGGTGATATTCATTTTGACATTTGATAACAAATGACCACGGGTCACTCTCTATCTTGGTGGGTGTAGGTGGTCATTTTCCCAGCGGACGATATACTGGACAAAGACGGTATATTGTATTCACTGTTAAAACTGTCCAGTGTTACAAAAGTTTGGCCACCTACATGATATTTAAGTATTGTTGTAGATGCAATAAAGGTGAATAGCAGTCTAGGTGTGCACTCAAAAAAGATGGGCGGGTTATGCAAAGATACTCTTGAAGTTCCGCAGAAATAGATTTTCCAAAATTCTATATTAAGTTCCTTACTCAATACTGTTTAGAGGCGAAGGAAAATGAAAAGGGGATGGAACAGGTTCAGACATATTTGTTGATTTTGACAGGGGCTTGGAAATTGATTCATTTTTGTATCAGAAGAAATTTGTTGGATTTTTGTTCTTAGATCTTTACCAATTTTAAATTCAGTGCCCATTTCTATCATTAAGATATGGACAAATGATCAAACTATTTGGAAAAAGGATTATTTAATAAAAAATAGATATTTGAATGTTCACTCTTCATTTTTTTGGCAAGAGTGATACTATTTTCATTTGGTCTACAGTTATCATATACATGTATTATGTTAATAAATTTTTGAAGCTGTCAGTTTTACAAAAGAGAACCCAAGAATGCTTTTAAAAATATTAATAACATTATAGTGGCTGCAAAATTGTTTAAAATATATTTATTTTACATTAAAGTTCTATTTGATTTGATTTTGACAGATTAATAATGTTATAAGTAAAAGTTCATTGAACAGCTAATAACTATTTAGCCTATAATTTTCCCCTGGTTTTAATTCAATCAAATTGTAAAATGGTTAATAAGGGAGTGAAATAATTTTGTTCCCTAAAGTATTCATTAGACGATTACAGAAACCGAAAGTTATGATGCTACAGGATATTATTTTTTCTAATAAGGTGAAAAACCTCAACAGATTATTTTTTTTATATAGAAATAATCTTATATAAAGTTGCATAGCCCTCAGCCAGGATTAAAGGTCATTCATAATAAATATGTCAGTGTCCTGTTAATCCAAATATAATAAATGATTTTTTATATTCGACCAGGATAAGTCATAATTATGCTGGAGACCATCAGTGACCAAAATTAAGCTGTTTTCCCATAGTTATTGTTAAATCCTACAGCTCCTTTAATGAGAGTATCCTTGATAGTAGATTAAATGCCTTTCAATATTTATAATACAACTACAAAGAAAGAATGAAAGAAATGAATAAGCAATTTGTCTCCTAATCTTTTGGACTTCATGGTTTTTAAGAAAAAAAAATTGAGTAAAATTAAATAAAAATTTTTAAAAAAGAAAAATACAAGTATTAAAATGGTGAACTTCAGGGTTTTTCAATTTGAAAAGTAAACTTAACTAAATACAACTGCATTTGCAGCAAAAAAACAAAAACAAAACAAAACAAATAGAACTTTAAACAAGCACTTCATCTAAAGAAACTTTCTTTTGAAGACTAATGTAACAGTCAAAACTAGAATAGGATATTCAACTTTAAAGCAGAGGGTCTTTCTTTGGTTTTTATTCAGGGGATAGCGCGAACGCAGTCCCCCACACTAAAAAATTGCGTACCCGAGTTGTCCACATTTGGGACAATCGCAGGGTTCAGCCTAACCGGAGTGCAATGGAAAGGCCTCAACCTGGGGAGACCGCCTACATGATCACGGTACTCCCTGTACCAGGTAAGTATGCTAGAAACAAAATTTCTCCGGGTAGCCACTGAAATATTGATTAACAAGTTACAAGGTGAAGTATATATTTTATATGCAAATGCTACAATGTATCATTAATTTTATAATTTTCATTTTTAATGAAGCAGTTAAAAAATAAAATTTGTTGGTTAAAGGTATAAAAATGATAATATTAGATAAATGTTTACATGGTCAATTAATCAATATTTGTATATCTTGTCGTAACGCTATGAGGCAAATAACGACAACTCTGCTTTAAATAGATAAGCTTATTCGTGTAAATATAATGTTTAAATAAAATTTTGAAAATGTATTAATTTGACAGGCTGATACACTCTAAAATAAAAAAAAGTTATTTTTTACATATATGTATAACTGAAATACTAAACCAAATTGTTTTAAACGTAGAATTGGTTTAACATTTTTGCATTTCCTAAAATTAAAAATTACAAAATGTTTTTAACAAATAAGCATTTAATAAAAAATATATATATATAATTAAATTTCTACAAAAGATGATATTCAATGAAGATAAAAAAATAACATGAATAATGATAAATAAAATGAAATAAAATAAAGTTTATTCAAGAGTTGCTAAAGATTTAGTTTTTTAAGACAACTATGTTCAATATGGTGAATTCAACAAAATTTAGTTCTACAGATGATTAGCAAGTTTTAAACTAGGAATTTTAAAAAGATTTTTTTCTCAAAATGTTAATAAAAATTAAAGATTTGAAACAAAAAAGTCACAGAAACTAGTTTGTCCAATACTTAAGTATCTCCCTCCTAAAACACTTGAAAGATTTTCATGAAACTTTCATACAATTTTTGTGACATAATGAAATGTTCACCTCCTATTTAAAGATTTGCTTGTATTGAACTTTTAGAGAGGTGGTGGCGAAGTATTCAGTCACTCACAGTTTTTCTACTTCTCATAGGGGATGTACATAAGTGGTTGAAATTATTATTGCAGCTTTTGCCGACAAGAAACATAACTCCAATATGTGGAAGAAAAAGCATTTAATCCAACTTATTTTAACAGATTTTCTTTTTATTGTAGGACATGTTTAACGATGATGAACTTGTGGTGATAAAAGTTCTTCATACAAACTATTCACAGGTGGGATTACAAGAAACCCATTGCTTACAACAACTACGATCAGCAGATCCTGACAATGTTTCCAATACACTCAGACTTTTAGTAAGTAATACAACTTTGCATAATAATCAAATTATGTGCATCAAAATCTATACCATTCTATCATTTCCATATATACAATGTATGCATATTGATAGATGCTTAATTTGAATATTTGTCATAGTGCCTTTTTGTAAGTGAGTTATTTTAGTGGGAAGCAAATAATGTCATAGTTTACTGTATTGTGAATAATAAAAAAATAATACAATAATTATACCCCCACCCACTCGTAAGAGGGGGGGGGGGCTATATTGCAATCACCTTGTCCGTCCGTCTGTCCGTCTGGTTCAATTTCTCTGCTTCTACTGGATGGATTGGTTTCAAATTTGGTATACAGCTACAGCATGATGAGTGACACCTTGGTCAACTTCATTTGGATCTCGGGAGAAGGGAAGCTTTAAATGCGCATATGTAAGACCTTCTCTGATTGGATTAAGTTTCGCGCCGTTAGATCTCTACAAACCCTGGGTATTGTAAGGGTTCGTCGCGACCAACTCTTTATCCCGGATCGATGACGTCAATCCAATGAAATTTGAAAGAAAGATATACATTGATGGGGCCTTGTACTTCCGGAACCCGAGGGTCTGTACCCGAGTCAATTCCATTTCCGTTCACATGGAACCCGGGGTGAAACTCAAGTTCCATGTGAAGTCGGCCCTTGCCTCCCCTTTCCAGGTCAGTCCATCATCTACTTCCTGTTTTCCAAGCCAACTTACACTTTTAATGGGTCAAAAATAGACAATTTTTCGTAATAGTTTTCTCGGCTTCTACAAAAGAGATTGATTTCAAATTTACTAATAAAGGATGGATGGGATTGATTTTTTTGGGTCTCACCTGTTTTTGTTTCGAAATTAGGGGTCAAAAAGGGGCCAAAAATGCTACTTTTATGTTTGTTGCCACGATAACTTTAGTTCTAGTCATCCTATTGCTTTGTACTTTGGCATTAATGTTCCTTGACATAAAAGGGTGAATGGGATTGATTTTGGGGGTCCCCCCTTTTTATGTCGCCTGCAACGTGTCTGCAACGTGTTGCAGAAGCGACATATAGGGGTTACTTTGGCACTATCAGTCGTCTTGCGTCGTCGTCCTGGGTCCAGCGGGGTCACAAAAATTTCCGTCGCAGTTTTCCAGGCAACTACATGCCACAGCCTCTTGATATTTGGTATGTAGCTTCATCGCATAGTACTATAAGGTGTAAAGCGATTTTATGCCTGAAAAATAACTACTTTCTGTTTGACGAATACTTAATGTTTTATATATAATGGACATAGGTGCAAAATTTTCGTCCCAGTTTTCCAGGCAACTACATGCCACAGCCTCTATATATTTGGTATGTAGCTTCATCGCATAGTACTATAAGGTGTAAAGTGATTTTATGCCCGAAAAATAACTACTTCCTGTTTGACGAATACTTAATGTTTTATATATAATGGACATATGTGCAAAATTTTCGTTGCAGTTTTCCAGGCAACTACATGCCACAGCCTCTTGATATTTGGTATGTAGCTTCATCGCATAGTAGTATAAGGTGTAAAGCGATTTTATGCCAGAAAAATAACTACTTCCTGTTTGATGAATACTTAACGTTTTATATATAATGGACTTAGGTGCAAAATTTTCGTCACACTTTTCCAGGCAACTACATGCCACAGTCTCTTGATATTTGGTATGTAGCTTCATCGCATGGTACTATAAGGTGTAAAGCAATTTTATGCCGGAAAAATAACTACTTCCTGTTTGACGAATGCTTAACGTTTTATATATAATGGACATAGGTGCAAAATTTTGGTCGCAGTTTTCCAGACAACTACATGTACATGCCACAGCCTCTTGATATTTGGTATGTAGCTTCATCGCATAGTATTATAAGGTGTAAAGCGATTTTATGCCCAAAAAATAACTACTTCCTGTTTGACGAATACTTAATGTTTTATATATAATGGACATTGATGCCAAATTTTGGTAGCAGTTTTCCAGGCAACTACATGCCACAGCCTCTTGATATTTGTATGTAGCTTCATTGTGTAGTACTATAAGGTGTAAGGCGAATTTATGCCCGAAAAATAACTACTTCCTGTTTGGCGAATAAACATAGATACGTAGGCGACATATGCCTTCCGGGGAAGGCTCTATCTAGTTTTGTTTCAAAATTAGGGGCCCAAAAGGGGCAAAAAATTCAAATATTTTATTGTTTCCACCATTACTTTGTTTCTAACTGGCTTATTGCTGTGAAATTTGTGAAGAATGTTTCTTACAATAATAGAATGAACCTGATTAACTATTGCGGGCCCCCTTTTTCCCCGTTATGTAATTAGGGGCCTAAAGGGGCCAAAATTGAAACTTTTATATTAGTGGTCCGATTTTGAAATTTTTTTTTTGCATGTTCGTTATTGTCAAAAGCGATACAAAATCGAGAATCGATTTATGCGACCCCCTTTTCCCCTTATTATGTAATGAGGGGCCAAAAGGGACCAAAATGGGAACTTTTTATACGACCGCAAAAAATTTGCGGACGTATAATGGTATGATGCTGTCGTCGTTGTCGTTGTCGTCGTCCGTTAACTTTAGTGTATACACGATAACTTTAGTTCTAGTTATCCAAATGCAATGAAATTTGACAATGATATTTCTTACCATTAAAGGATGAATGGGATTGATTTTGGGAGTCCCCCCTTTTTTCGTTTGGAAATTAAGGGCCAAAAGGGGCCAAAATTGTAACTTTTTTGTTTGTTCTTGCAATAACTTTTTCAAAATCTTCTCCTCTGAAACTACTGAACAGAATTTAATGAAACTTGGTATGATTGATTATTAGGGTGTCCTGCACTATAGTAATGTTTCAATTTCTGATTCTTCAAAAAACATGGCCGCCGTGGCTAAAAATAGACCAGGGGGGTCAAACTACTGTTTTTGGCTTGTAATTCAAAAAGTATAAGGGATAGATGAAATCTAATGCCACCCTACTGCTTCAGGATAAAAAGTTCTACAAAAGTCTCCATTTGGTCGAAGTTGTCAGAAGACCCCTTATAGGGGTTACGGCCCCTTAAAGGTGAAAAATAGCATTTTTTCATGTTTTTGCCCTATAGTATGAAAATTATTGCAGATAGCAAAAAGCTGTTGCTTGCTTAATTGTTCAGCTCATTTAGCTCTACAAAAAAATCCATAGGGTCGAAGTTGTCAGATGACCCCTTATAGGGGCTACAGCCCCTAAAATAATGTTTTTGTCTCGCCTGCAAAGCAGAGCGGGACATAGGTGTTACTTTACCGGCGGCGGCGACGGCGGCGTTAACTATTTGAAAAAGTTTTATGAGCACCTCCATATCTCAAGAACTATAAGTCCTAGGTTAATGAAACTTGGTATGCATATGCCCCAGTAGTAGCTTAGCACAGTTGCATCCCCATCTTTTGACCTTGACCTTGATTTTCCGGTTGAGTGACTTTGACAATTTTCAATACATATAATAGCAATGGAAAAGTTTTGCGAGCACCTCCATATCTCAAGAACTTTAGGTCCTAGGTTGATGAAACTTGGTATGCATATGCCCCAGTAGTAGCTTAGCACAGTTGCATCCCCATCTTTTGACCTTGACCTTGGTATTCCGGTTGAGTGACTTTGATTATTTTTATTGCATATATTTGCAATGTTTGAGTTCTATAAACATCTTTTTATCTCAGAAACTGAATTCAAAATATAGTGGAAGTAAGAAAGAATAATTGTTTATGATGGTGCCGGCAGGCGAGACATACTTTAGTGTTAACTCTTGTTTCATGTTTTTGGCCTATGAAATGAAATATATAGCAGGTAGAGAGAAGCTGTTGCTTGCTTAAATGTTCAGCTCATTTACACAATTAAGAATTAGTTTTTGCGACCCCCCCCCTTTTTCCCCTATTACGTAATTAGGGGCCAAATGGGGCCAAAATCGAAACTTTTTTATTTGTGGTCCGATTTAAAAATTTTTTTTTGCAAGTTTATTCTTGTCAGGTAGTGAATCCAAATTTGAGAATTTATTTTTGTGACCATCCCCTTTTTCACTTGTTTTGTAATTAGGGGCCAAAAGGGGCCGTAATCAAAACTTTTTTGTTTTCTGGTTTGTTTTTGAAATTTTTTTTTTGCAAGTTTATTTTTGTCAAGTAGTGAATCCAAATTTGAGAAATTATTTTTGCAACCCCACTCCTTTTTCACCTGTTACATAATAAGGGGCCAAAAGGGGCCGAAATTGATTTTTTTAAATTCTTGTCCGATTTTGACAATTTTTTTGCAAGAGAAGAATTCAAAATTGAAAATTTATATTTTTACCCCCTGGGTCGAAAGTCCACCAGAGCAGCATGTGTCAAAAACCTTTGTCAGTCCACCATGGGCTGCATGTGTCCAGAGAAATAGACTATCCATATTGGGCCTAAAATGTACAGGGTTCAACATGTTGCGGTCGTATCATGCCGCGCTCGGCGAAGCTTTTTATTTACTGATGATCCGATTTTGAAATTTTTTTTGCGTTTGTTCTTGCCAAATAGTGGATACAAAATTGATTATTATTTTTGCAACCCCCTTTTTCCCCCTATTATGTTATTAGGGCCAAAATTGAAAATTTGTGGTCTAATTTTGATCTCCTTTCGAAAAAAAATAATTCCTTTTAAATTATAAGTCAGGAAAGTCCACCAAAAGCTGCATGTGTCAAAAACCTTTGTCAGTCCACCATGGGCTGCATGTGTTCAGAGCAATTGACTATCCATATTGGGCCTAAAACGTACAGGGTTCAACATGTTGCGGTTGTATCATGCTGCGCTCGGCGAAGCTTTTTATTACATGTATGTGCTAAAATAAGAATAACATGAAATTTTTGGATATTGATTTTGCTTAAAATTGCCAAATTTTACACCTTTCAAAATAACCTGCTGTTTGAGTCTACATTTGATTATAATTTAATTTGGTATGTAACGCTCAATTTGATTGGTTGGACCAACCCTTGTAATTTTGTTTAATATGGTTTGGTCTTGTAATGTCACTAACATCTTCATCCGCCACAGCATTTTCGAAATAGTCCCTATGATTTTTTGTTGTTGAATATTCGATAGTTAATATAAATCTTTCGAAATTAAATTATAAGGATTGACTTTAATAGTTGGTCATTTTATAGGGATATAAAATGGGTATGGTCGTTTTACGCCCTACAAGCGTAAAACGACCCTACCCATTTTATACCTGTATAAAATGACCAACTATTAAAGTCATTCCTTAAATAATGTTAAGTGACAGACAATCAGGTCAGGATGTAAAATAAATATACAGAATAAAATAGAATATACATGACACAGGATCAATAAAAAAGGGTTAAAGACAGGACTAGACTTGCTAAGCAGCAACCACTGTGCATCATTTTACAACTGGCCTTCAGACTGTGCATATACCATTTATTGTGACTCTGCACTTACCTTACACGTAATTTATAATTTAAATATGAAAGACATAAAGTTGTTAACGACAGTCACAGAGCCATACTGCCAGCCTAAGAATGGCAGCTTTTTAGCAGGGCTGGCTAAATTTCATGAAAACTTGACTAGCAATATAGTCAAAACAAGAAGAATTTCAATACAGGGCTTGTTACTTTTTCAGCAAATTACCTACCCTGTGTCAGCCATAAACTTTGATTCATCATTTGGTAACTTGGTCCTGAATTTCATTGAATTTTCATTGTTTGTTTTTCAGAATATATTTACCTTTGACTGTCATTTCTGTATGGTGTTTGAGTGTTTACATCCTCACCCTATAACACATGTCTTTAAGGATATTTCCAGGGAAAAGGTAAAACATGTCTACTTTTTGGATACATATGGATCGTGTCTTTTTGGCACATATTCTTTCGTTTTTAATATTACTGTTTGGTATTTTAGTCTTTACATCCTCACTCTATAACACATGTCTTTAAGGATATATCCAGAGAAAAGGTAAAATATCTCTTACATTACTGTTTGGTATTTGCTCACCCTTAGATATATTTCCAGGGAAAAGGTAAAACATTTCTTGGTGAATTTCAATTGTTTTCATTATATTAGTTGGTAAGTTTGTCATTGGTTATGGATCATGTAAATTGTATTTTACATCTGAGATGCAAGACAACACACAGCCACCACTGGTCACACTGAAGGCTGCTCCATTGTGTATTTTTGAATTGGCTCTGGTATATGCAGGTTGTATCACTTATACTAATTCCACATATCATTATCTTCTATGAAAGGTTTTAGTTACTGTGTACAGGAAAGGAACGTGTAAAAAGGAATGGACATATATACACATGTAGGTTTTCAAAGTCTAGTTTTATATGTCAAAAACATAATGTGTTAATGAAAATAGTTCCTTATTATATGCTCGTGTTTTTTTAGCTGATTCCCAGTATCAGGAAGGTTGCCATAAGACTGCTAACAGTTCTAGGCTTCCTACAGCAACAGAATGTCATACATGCAGACCTGAAACCTGACAATATACTGATCAAGAAAAGTAAGTTGTTAAAAGTAAGGACATTTTTGTACATCATGGAAACATTTTTCTAACTGATTCCTTGTCAATTTTCTAAGATTTTAAAAAAGTATCATGGTTCAGTATATGTATTCAAAGAAGAATCTGTGTTTGTTTTGCTGTTTATACTCACCACAAACATTTTTGGGTATATTGGAATCTGTGTTTTCTGTCCCAAAGCACCTCCTAAACCGCTGGATGGATTTTTATGAAACTTTACATTGGGGAGGCGCATCATATGGAGATGCGCATGAAGAAATGTCATTTCTCTTGGATATTGCTAGTTGGAGATAAATTGACTTTAGTTTATATTGCAATATTGAGATCAATATGAAGTGGGGTATCCTTTTATGAGCTCAAATTCATTTTTAAAATTAACATAAAGCAAGCATTAAAATTATAGATGTCAGATAAAAGGAAAAATGATATTTTTGTGGTAAGTAATAAACTGTAAATAGTTAATTTTTAATTAAATTGAATTAAACAACTACTCCTGTAAAAATTGATATATTAATGTATTAATATCATAATCATTAGAAGAAGTCATTTAAAAGCCAGACTATGAATTGTTAAGTTGTACAGCACCTTATTGTCACAATACTTTTCCGTAAGATTTTATTAGATTAGAATCTGCTCCAAACCATAATTAAATCATAGAAAAGAAATGTAGCTTTAAATGAAGAAGAATAAAATAGGCAGTGACAACTTGTCACATAAAACCAGATAACATCCGATTTTGCCTTAATTTACTCTCGTGACAAATCTGCATTTAAATAGGATTTTAACAATTTACTGTGAATTGTTACGTATAAATTCTCCTTATTGGTTATCCTGTGATACAGATCTGCCGGATTAGTCAAAATTTTGTCTAGTTTCTTAAATTTGATGGGTTTTGATAATCTGATATTGTGCAATCACTTCTACGATAATCAATTTATCTTTTACTGTGTTTGCATTACTGAATAATTCTGTAAGATCATTAAAGGAAAATAACATTTTATTGTCTTCCCAACCTTTTAAGGCTTTGACTAATTTGATTAGAACCAAAGGCATTGTCTTTTTGCTGATGAAGAACTGGTTTATTTAATCATTATAATTGTGGTGCAGGAAAGATGTGTCGCTTTTGTTTTAATTTTATATCAATACCTTGTTTAAATTTCAGTTAATCTTTCAAGTTCATTTCCCGGTATTTCCTTATGGATTTTGCTTCCATGTAAAGTTTGCATTGTTACATAATATTCTATAGTTTTCAAAATCACACCACTTTTAGTTCAATTACTGCCAATAGCTGTACTTTGAATGCTATTAATTAGTAATTATATTATATAATACTGCTTTAAATGTGAAGATGTATTTACAAAGAGTTTTTAACAATCTTTGAAATATGGAGCAATAAAGTTTAAAGACTTTAAAAAAAACAACTTTTATTGCATCAAAAAATCTTTTATTTTATTTCCAGAGAATATCAATAGACTTAAATCATATTAAAAATTTTGAAAAGTCTGGGAAAACCTAAGATTTTCTCCTTCATTTTTTCCCGTATGAATTTTTAGAAACAAAATACCAATAATTATGTCTCCCCCCCACTTTGTTTTTGTTGTGTCCGTCCGTCCGTCTGTCAGTCACAAAGTTTGTCAGCGCAACTCCTCTGAAACTACTGAACCGAATTCAACCAAACTTGGTATATAGGAAGAACACCATATTTAGTTGTGCATGTTACCAGGAAATTTTGATCCTCAAATTTTTGTGGGAGTATGGGCCCTTTGAACTTAGAAAATTGCTGAAAATCCTCATTATCATCTTGTCAGCGCAACTCCTCTGTAACTACTGAACCGAATTCAACAAAACTTGGTATACAGGAAGGACACCATATGTAGTTGTGCATATTACCAGAAAATTGTGACCCTCAAATTTTTGTGGGAGTTAGGGCGTTTTGAACTAAGAACATTGCTGAAAATCCTCATATATCATCTTGTCAGCGCAACTCCTCTGAAACTACGGAATCGAATTCAACGAAACTTGGTATATAGGAAGAACATCATATGTAGATGTGCATATTAACAGGAAATTTTGATCCTTAAATTTTTGTGGGAGTTATGGTCCTTTGAACTTAGAACTTTTTGGGGAAACGTGGGGAGACATCGTTTTTGTAGGCAAAAACAAACTTTAATCTTGGGTTGTTTATTACTAGTATATGAAAATATGTGTCCTATAACTTGATTCTATATAGTATTGATTTTTTGGTGTTGCATGTAATATTTTACCCCTAACCAACTTAGAGTATGCAGTTGGGGGAGTGGAGTTTGAATGGTTTAGGGGTTTTAACAGTGTGCCCCAGCAAGGCATAATGCATTTGTTTTTTCCTCACTCTTGTAAACACTTTAATTTGATTATACTTAAAACTAGAATATAAATACCTTAAACAAGTTTCATCCCTATGATCATAGACTGAAGTCTTGAGCAGGGATCCTGGAACAACTCTTAAATATCTATTGTTGCATTATCTTTATTGTGTGTGACTTAATCTTATTTACCACATTTACCTTTTTTCCAGAAAATGACCTTGGAACTGTTAAGGTGATAGACTTTGGGAATGCCATCCATCATATCCACAAAGAGGTGTCACTCTACTATGAAGATTTCAATATTCAGACTCCTCTATACAGAGCACCTGAGGTGAGAATGTAAATTATCCCACATATGATCTATTGACATCAGGGCTGCCAACCAACTTGTTTTTAACAGGTTTTCCTGATTTTCTGGTCTTTATTTTATAATGAATATTACATGAAACAACACAGAAATAATTAAAAACCTGATTTCAAAATTTCAGCTATTGTTATCACTAGGTGTCTGTCGTCTGTCTGTCCATCTATCGTCTGTTAACTTGTCTTAAAAATCTTCTTCTCTGAAAGTACTGAAGGGATTGCTATCAAACTTTATACACTTGGTCCTTTGGATGTCCTCTACCAAGTTTGTGAAATTGCAAGCTGACCAACCAATATGACTGCCGTTGCTATAAATAGAACAGAGGGGTCAAACTATAGTTTTTGGCTTATAGCTTAAAAGATATTAGAGATATCAGCATCAACAGCTCTACAAAAAAGTTGTGAGATTACTCCTCATAGGAGTTATTTCCCCTTGATTGCAGAATAGACAATTTTCACAGTTTTTGAACTTTATCTTAAAAACTGTAAGTGCCAGAGGAAAAGTTAGCATTGCAAAAATGTTCTGCTCAGTAATTTCAGGGTCAAAATTGTCAGATCAACCATTTAAGAGTTATCCCCCTTTTATTGTTTTCAATCAATTTTAACCTTCCTTACCAATTACATGTAGACCATGTTGCATACTAGGGAAGGGGCTTTAGCAGGAGATCAGGTAAACGATTCAGGCTCCTCTTGTTGTGACAGCAGTCCTATTGTTATTGAATCTCAACCTTGCTATTTGCTTGTTCTTTCTGTTTACAATTGTTTACTCTGTAACATTTACATGAAAAAAATTCTTTTAATTTTATATGCATACTTGGCACAAACAGATTTTTGTATGAGCTACATTTATAAGGAATATCACTACCAGTCCTATAAGATTTAGGCATATTCAATTTATTCGGTGGCATATGAAGGAAAAAGACAAAAAACTATTGATGCTCAAGTTAATCACAAGAAAGTCTGTATTTGCATTGTTTTTGTATTAACATTTGCTATATTCATGTATGGATTTTATTTTTTAGTAAACAATTTTTAAAGTGCAGCATATATTCAGTAATGTTTTCTTTTCAGGTTGTGTTTGGTGTACCATTTGGATCAGAGATAGACATGTGGTCTATAGGTTGTATCCTGGCAGAACTTTACCTTGGCAAGCCACTGTTTCTAGGATCAGATGACTGTTCTATCATAGAAAAGGTTTGAATCTTATAAGGGCTCAACATTTCACAGTCAAAGGAATTAGGATTTGGATTGACTGAACTTTTGGGCCTGGAAAATCAGAAATAAGTAAACCCAAAAATCTAGGTTGACTCACTGGACTGAAAGAAGCAATATTAAGTACAACCACAGAAACCTTTAAGACACTTAGGCCAGGGATTAAGAAAAAGTATTGCCTGGACATAAATTTTATAAGCCATGGACCAAAAACCGTTCTAATTTCTAGACTGCTTCAAGAAGGGTGAAGCCCTATAGTTTCCACTTTGTTGGTCCTTCTGTCAATATTATTTTGTAGGCACTAAAACTCTTAAAACTATTAAAAAATTAAATATGAATTTGTAAATGAACAATTTTGGAAAAACATTTTTTTTTTGCTGACAGGGCCCTTTTGAGTTTGTCAGTATTCTAGCTTATAATGTGTGGATTAAGTATACATTTACACCAGCCTTAGACCTAGAAACGTATTCATAATAGAAATTCAATGAAATTAATCTCAAGTAATGTTATCGTGATAATTGTTAGGGTTTTCAAATGATTATGATACAAAAGTCTTTAAAGATTTAAATAAAAAATTGAGAGAAAGTGGGAAAGTGCCTTTTTCATGGATACTTGATTGATATCTCCCAAATTTTTTGTAACAATTCCATGTAAAATTAAATTTCAATTTGTTTTATTTTGCAGATGACTTCAATACTTGGATATTTCCCTAAAGAAACATTTCAAAAGGGAAAGTTTTATCATAAACTTGAAGTATTCACACAGCAAAGTCCAGACAGTGACAGTAAGTACTCGTACAGTCAAACCTGCTTTAATGAGCACCTGTATGTAGCAAATCACTGCCTACAAAGGGCACTTCAAAAATATCCCTTTTTAGCTGACCTTGCCGAAGGCAATGTGAGCTTTTGCCATCACTTGGCGTCCGTCGTCTGTCGTCCGTCGTTCAACTTTTCAAAAATCTTCTTCTCTGAAACCGCTCGGCCAAATGTAATGAAACTTAGTAGGGTTGTTCTGTAGTATGTCCTCTACAAAATTATCGTTTGAAATTTTGATTCGACAAAAAACATGGCCGCCATGGCTAAAAATAGAACATAGGTGTAAATTGCAGTTTTTGGCAAATTACTCAAAAATCGTAACAGATATCAAAATTCTGGCAGGGTAAAAGTGATCAGCACCTCAAGATCTACCTGCCCAGAAATTTTTGAGAAGATCCAACAACCGATGTAGGAGTTATTGCCCTTTTTCTGGATTTTTTTTCAAAAAATTTACTTATTTAGCCCTATATCTTGAAAACTATACAAGATATTTCAAAAATTTAAATTGCATATGACTAAGCACATCAAGATCTACAAAAGTCGTAACAGAGTCAAAGTTGTAGGATGGTTCCTTTAGGAGTTATACCCCTTGGATTGAAAAAATTGACCATTTTCACAGTTTTTTGTTCAACTTTTCAAAAATCTTCTTCTCTGAAACTGCTTAGTCAAATGAAATGAAACTTGGTAGGGTGGTTCAGTAGTATGTAGTCTACAAATTTATCGTTTGAAATTTGGATTTGACAAAAAACATGGCCGCCATGGCTAAAAATAGAACATAAGGGTAAATTGCAGTTTTTTGCAAATTACTCAAAAATGGTAACTTTTAAGACTTATATCTTGAAAACAATACAAGATGTTTGAAAAATTTAAATTGCATATGGTTAAGCACATACAGATCTAAAAAATATGTAATTGGGGTCAAAGTTGTAAGACCTTTCTTGATAGGAGTTGTTTCCCTTAGAACATTAAAATTGATTATTCCACAGAGAAGCAGTCCTTTGTTAAAATATCCAGCATATAAGTATCATCGAATACAAGGTGAGCAATTCAGGCTCCTGGGAGCCTCTAGTGTTAACAATACAACCAAAAAGAACCTTTATATAATGGGCACCTGCTTTTAAAGGGCATGATTTTGTTGCCCCATTGCTGTCCTTTATATGCAGGTTTTACTGCATTTGCTAAGATTTTATAGGAGGAAGAAATTATGCTGTTTATACGTGTAGGGAGACCAATGGGATGTGGAGTATATGTGCTCATGAAAATATACATTTGTATAATAGGGTCGTTGCAATAATACCTTCCATATTCTATTTATGTAACAATCGAAGGTTTAACCAATGACAAACTTTTAAATACCTGGGCACGTAAGAAATTTTACTACGACTTTTATTAGATGTCACGTCATAACAAGCCTGTCGCTAGTAACGATCTAAAATTGTCATGTCACAAACTTGATTCACTTACTATTGGTTGACAATGTTGTTCCTTTAAAGGTAGCACTTTAAAGATTTATTATGACATTGATAGTCATAGTCATAGTTCATAGTGAGCAACCTGACTTACATATGAAAGGATTTATTAAAACAACTTTAATAAGATAGGGATATTTTGCTACATGTATCACAATCTGCAAAAGATTAGAGTATTTTTTATGAAAAAAGTAATTTTGAAATACATGTTTAATAAAAAACAGCAGAATTCAATGTATTAAAGACATAGAACCTTTCAATTTCGCAATTTTTTACATTGATTAAAAAGTACATATATTTAAAATATACTATCTAAAACTTACCTTTACCAACATAAAAACTCAATGTTTTGCAGTTTTCTATAAAATAATCTTATTTTAATTATTCGCATTGATTAAGTATTGTCCAGCATTAATATTTACTTTTGGTAAACTGGGTACTGCTAAACTAAGAAACGAAATGTAACCAAACGAGGCGAAGAGAAAACGAGATCTGTAAATTAAAAAAAAACGACTGGTGGCGGCTAAAATCGATTCAGTTTTCTTCTTTTACCAGTTTTGCTCTATTTCGTTTCCTTTCTTTACAGATTTTGGTTGCTTACTTTACTGTTTACGTTTCCTTCTTAATGATATTGTTTTTGTTCCCGCTCCATTTCGTTTGGTTACTTTTTGTTTCTCAGTTTACCCGTACCTGCAAGTGTTTACATTCTATAATTAGTTTGTCCTGCATTTTTAGCTCACCTGGATCGAAGGTCCATGTGAGCTATTGCCATCACTTGGCGTCCGTCGTCGTCTGTCGTCGTCGTTAACTTTTCTTTGAAAATCTTCTCCTCCGAAACGACTGAAGGGATTGCTTTGAAACTTTGCACACTTCATCTATGGGATGTCCTCTACCAAGATTGCACAAATGGTGACCGCCGTCCAAACAACATGGCCGCCGTTACTAAAAATAGACAAGGGGGGTCAGACTACTGTTTTTGGCTTGTAAATCAAAAAGTATAAGAGATAGATGAAATCTGATGCCACGATACTGCTTCAGCATCAAAAGCTCTACAAAAGTCTCCATTGGGTCGAAGTTGTCAGATGACCCCTTATAGGAGTTACGGCCCCTTAAAAGTGAAAAATAGCATTTTTAGCTCACCTGGACCGAAGGTCCAGGTGAGCTATTGCCATCACTTGGCGTCCGTCGTCGTCGTCGTCCGTCGTCGTCGTCGTCCGTCGTCGTCGTCGTCGTCTGTCGTCGTCGTTAACTTTTCTTTGAAAATCTTCTCCTCTGAAACGACTGAAGGGATTGCTTTGAAACTTTGGACACTTCATCTATGGGATGTCCTCTACCAAGATTGCACAAATGGTGACCGCCGTCCAAACAACATGGCTGCCGTTACTAAAAATAGACTAGGGGGGTCAGACTACTGTTTTTGGCTTGTAAATCAAAAAGTATAAGAGATAGATGAAATCTGATGCCACGCTGCTGCTTCAGCATCAAAAGCTCTACCAAAGTCTCCATTGAGTCGAAGTTGTCAGATGACCCCTTATTGGAGTTACAGCCCCTAAAAGGTGAAAAATAGCATTTTTTCATGTTTTTGGCCTATAGAATGAAAACTATTACAGATAGAGAAAAGTTGTTGCTTGCTTAAATGTTCAGCTCATTTAGCTCTACAGAAGTCTCCATAGGGTCAAAGTTGTCAGATGAACCCTTATAGGGGTTACAGCCCCTAAAATAACGTTTTTTCATATTTTTGGCTTATGGAATGAAAACTATAGCAGATAGAGAGAAGATTTTGCTTGCATAAATGTTCAGCTCATTAAGCTCTACAAAAGTCTTTATAGGATCGAAGTTGTCAGATGACCCTTTATAGGGGTTACGGCCCCTAAAATAACGTTTTTTCATGTTTTTGGCCTTTTGAATGAAAACCATTGCAGATAGAGAAAAGCTGTTGCTTGCTTAAATGTTCAGCTCATAAAGCTTTACAAAAGTCTCCATAGGATTGCAGTTGTCAGATGACCCCTTATATGGGTTACGGCCCCTAAAATAACGTTTTTTCATGTTTTTGGCTTAGTGAATGAAAACTATAGCAGATAGAGAAAAGCTGTTGCTTGCTTAAATGTTCAGTTCATTTAGCTCTACAAAAGTTTTCATTGGGTCAAAGTTGTCAGATCACCTCTTATAGGGGTTATGGCCCCTCAAATAACGTTTTTTCATGTTTTTGGCTTATGGAATGAAACTATTGTAGATAGAGAAAAGCTGTGTTCAGCTCATTTAGCTCTAGAAAAGTGTTTACATGTTTAGTGTTGACTTAGACCAGGTGAGCGATTCAGGCTCCTGGGAGCCTCTTGTTTTAGCTCACCTGGACCGAAGGTCCATGTGAGCTTTTACCATCACTTGGCGTCCGTCGTCGTCGTCTGTCGTCGTCTGTAAACAAATTTTCAAACGTTAACTTGTCCAACACCATTAGTCCAATTGCAACCAAACTTGGTATAGTTGTTTAGTGGCATTATGTGTACAAAACTATCGTTCGGATTTTTGATTCGTAAAAAAACATGGCCGCCATGGCTAAAAATAGAACATAGGGGTCAAATTACAGTTTTTTGCAAATAACTCAAAAACGGTAACAGATATCAAAATTCTGGCATAGGGTAAAAGTGTTCAGCACCTCAAGATCTACCTGCCCAGAAATTTTCAAAAAGATCCAACAACCGATGTAGGAGTTATTGCCCTTTTTCTGGATTTTTTCAAAATTTTGCACTTATTTAGCCCTATATCTTGAAAACTATACAAGATATTTTAAAAATTCAAATTGCATATGATTAAGCACATCAAGATCTACATTTCATGTAATTAGGTCAAAGCTGTAAAACCATTTCTTTTAGGAGTTATGGCCCTTAAAGCGTCAAAATTTACCATTTTTCATTACTTTTATCCTGAATTTCAAAGATTAACTTGTCTGACACCATACATCCAACTTCAACCAAACTTGGCACAGTTGTTTAATAGCATTAATGCTACAATTCTATAGTTCGGATTTTTGATTCGTCAAAAAATATGGCCTCCATTGCTTAAAATAGAACATAGGGGTCAAATTAAATTTTTTTGCAAATAACTCAAAAACGGTAATAGATATCAAATTTCTGATGGAAGACAAAAGTGATCAGCATCTCAAGATCTACCTGCTCTGAAATTTTCAAGAAGATCCAACAAAGGACATTGGAGTTATTGCCCTTTTTCTGGATTTTTTCAAAATTTTTCACTTATTTAGCCATATATCTTGAAAACTATACAAGATATTTCAAAAATTCAAATTGCATATGATTAAGCACATCAAGATCTACAATTCATGTAATTAGGTCAAAGCTGTAGAACCATTTCTTTTAGGAGTTATGGCCCTTAAAGCGTCAATATTTACCATGGTTCATTACTTTTCCCCTGACTTGTCTGAAACGGTAAGACCAACTGCATCTTAACATGGCACACTGTTTGATAGCTTATATGCTACAACTCTATCGTTCAGATTTTTGATTCGTAAAAAAACATGGCCAAGATGGCTAAAAATAGAACATAGGGGCAAATTTCATTTTTTTGCTAATAACTCAAAACTGGTTTCAGATATCAAAATTGTGCAGGAATCAAAAGTGATCAGCATATTAAGATCTACCTGTCCTGAAATTTCTGAAAAGATGTGTCTGCTGATGTGGGAGTTATTGTTCTTTTTCCTAATGTTTGCCAAATTTGCACTTATTAAGCCCAATATCTTGAAAACTAACCAAGATATTTCATAAATTTAAATCACATATGGTTAAGCACAATAATATCTACAAATATATGTATCTGTGTAGTTCAGGTGAGCGATTCAGGCTCTTGGGAGCCTCTTGTTATGTTTCTGGCCTATAGAATGTAAACTATTACATATAGAGAAAAGTTGTTGCTTGCTTAAATGTTCAGCTCATTTAGCTCTACAAAAGTCTCCATAGGGTCGAAGTTGTCAGATGACTCCTTATAGGGGTTACAGCCCTTAAAATACATTTTTACATCTTTTTGGCCTATGGAATGAAAACTATAGCAGATAGAGAGAAGCTGTTGCTTGCTTAAATGATCAGCTCATTAAGCTCTACAAAAGTCTCCATAGGGTCAAAGTTGTCAGATGACCCCTTATAGGGGTTACAGCCCCTAAAATAACGTTTTTTCATGTTTTTGGCTTAGTGAATGAAAACTATAGCATGTAGAGAGAAGCTGTTGCTTGCTTAAATGTTCAGCTCATAAAGCTCTACAAAAGTTTCCATAGGGTTGAAGTTGTCAATGGCCCCTAAAATAACGCTTTTTCATGTTTTTGGCCTATAGAATGAAAACTATAGCAGATAGAGAAAAGCTGTTGCTTGCTTAAATGTTCAGTTCATTTGGCTCTTCAATAGTCTTCATAGGATTGAAGTTGTCAGATAACCCCTTATAGGGGTAACGGCCCCTAAAATAATGCTTTTTCATGTTTTTGGCCTATAGAATGAAAACTATAGCAGATAGAGAAAAGCTGTTGCTTGCTTAAATGTTCAGTTCATTTGGCTCTTCAAAAGTCTTCATAGGATAGAAGTTGTCAGATAACCCCTTATAGGGGTAATGGCCTCTAAAATAACGTTTTTTTCATGATATGGGCCTATGGCTACAGAATGAAACTATAGTAGATAGAGAAAAGCTGTTACTTGCTTAAATGTTCAGCTCATTTAGCTCTAGAAAAGTCTTTACATGCATAGGGTTGACTCAAGACCAGGTGAGCGATTCAGGCTCCTAGGAGCCTCTTGTTTCTTCATTTTTCTGTCGAAAAGAATACTTTTTGGCAGGTTTTTTGAAAATTTATCAGTTTCTTCAAAGGTTTTACAATGTATTCTTCAAATAGTGTGAATTTCATTATTTTTTAAAAATTGCCAAAATGATAGGTTAAAAGTCAAATGGAAATTTCCACATGACATAAAGACTATCTCCAAGGCATTTAACTATTATCAAGAACATAGATCATCACAAGAATAAACAAATTTTTTCAATAGTTTCCTACTTAGGACAGGGCATGTGCTAGGAAATAATTTTTTTTGTATTTCAATTTTGTCAAAGGGAGATAATTGACATTTGTTGCTCATCCTGCCCGTTGCTTAAGTGGGGAAGCATAGATTTCAGCCATATGATTGCTATAATGGTTTCTGGGGCATAACTTTTGAAAGCCTTACAAGAAATTCATTTGACTTGTACACATTGATCCTTAATAGCGAGCATCGCAGATGGGAGCCCTACGGCATTGTGCATGTTATGAGATGTGACAGAAATATACTGACGATAAAACCGGAACAGGTTTACTTTTACAGAGTGAAAAAAATAATAGGCACGGAGTAAGTAAAACAATGAAGCCCTCTGGGCTTATAAAAAATACATCATAATCTGTTATGCAAAAATATAAAAAATGAAATTCAAAAACAGTGATAAAACCCTCATTCATCCACTTGTTTATTTTTACACACATATTTTTATTTAAACACCACTCGGTCTTTTCCCCTAAAAAACTATTTTCCGGAAATTATCGAGCTAGCTTTTGGCAACATCGTCCCATATTGGACATATTGACTAGTCATACCAAATGCATGATACTGACAAAGCTTTGTTTAATTCTAAGTAAGATAAAATCAGATAAAAAAATACATAAATTTACTGAATAAAACCTACTCATAATAATAAATAAAAGGTTATTACCTGAAAATGAAATAAGAGTCCCATCCTGTGGGGTTTCACTCACTTTCCTCAATCCTGCAAGATATTTTTACTTTACCGTTTTTTCTGCCAGGTTTCATTATGTACCTTCTGTTACCAATTCTTCAAATAAAACACTGATACTCATAAAATCTCACAAAACCTGACAGAATCTGAATGTTGCTTTGGTCTGCTGAAGAAGCGTGAAATACTCTGACAAGGAAATGACGTTACGTAATCCATAAAATGGATAATTTCGTCCCCGCTAAATGTCATCCCAGAATGTTACAGGATTTATTATTTGCACAAATAATTGAATTTTTGGCCGGATTTCACGGAGTGAAAAATCCAGGTTATAAAATTGTGAATGTCGGGCGGGCGGGCGGGGAAGAAATTTTCGTAACAGTTTTCTCAGCAACTACTAATCACAGCCACTTGATATTTGGTATACAGCATCAGGGTGGGGTCCCATAATGTGGGATGCAATTTCATGTCTGTCGCTCACCTACTTCCTGTTTACCGACTTAGTTAATTTTTGACAATAATGTCCAATAGTAGAAAATTTTCGTAACACTTTTCTCAGCAACTATTTATCACAGCCACTTGATATTTGGTATACAGCATCAGGGTGAGGTCCCATAACGTGGGATGTGATTTCAGGTTTGTCGCTCACCTACTTCCTGTTTACAGACTTAGTTAATTTTTGACAATAGTGTCCAATAGTAGAAAATTTTCGTAACAGTTTTCTCAGCAACTATTTATCATAGCCACTTGATATTTGGTATACAGTATCAGGGTGAAGTCCCATAACATGGGATTAGATTTCAGGTCTGTCGCTCATCTACTTCCTGTTTACCGACTTAGTTAATTTTTGACAATAATGTCAAATAG
Organism: Arcuatula senhousia; assembly: GCA_963971305.1. NCBI lineage: Eukaryota > Metazoa > Mollusca > Bivalvia > Mytilida > Mytilidae > Arcuatula > Arcuatula senhousia. The sequence goes on from OZ020304.1 coordinate 59,037,953, forward strand.
TAGAAAATTTTTGTAACAGTTTTCTTAGCAACTACTAATCACAGCCTCTTGATATTTGGTATGCAGCATCAACATGGGCTCCCTTAACATGGGATGTGATTTCAGGTCTGTCGCTCACCTACTTCTTGTTAAACGAAATCCGGCCATTTCTGTCTTTGACCCATTTTTATACGACCGCAAAATTTTTGCGATCGTATAATGTTATGGCAATGTCGTCGTTGTCGTCGTCGTCGTCGTCGTCGTCTGGGGACATTTAGTTTCCGTGCGATAACTTAAGTAAATATTAACCAATTGTTATGAAATTTTGATATGATATTTGTAACCACTAGAGGAAGGTTCCTATTGTATTTGGGGTTGGTGGCCCCTACCGTTTTAGAAAAAAGGGCCAAAAGGGGCTAAAACGGGTGTATTGTCAAAACTGTTGTAGAATGTTAATTATTCATTCGATTTTGAAATTATTTTTTTTTATTGGATTCCTCATTAAATTCTGTCAACTAAATGTGTCAATGGTTTTGATGCATATTGTACCGTTACGATGCTACAGGGGGCCAAAGATGGGCCACGCCCAAAAAATCAACTTTTTTATTTCTGGTCCGATTTTCAAAATCTTTTTTTCATTGGAATCCTTGTGAAAATGCCTGCCTGCGTTTTTCAATCAGATTTGCAATATCTCTTACCATTTTTGAGATATTAGGGGTCGAAGGGCTAAAAAACGCCATTTTTTAAAGTTGGTAAAGGCAAATGGTTTTACACAATAAATTTATCTGTAGTGGGCCAGCCAATTGTTATGAAGTTTTAATATGATGATAATATCTACTAGAGGAAGCTTTTTATTGCATTTGGGGTTTGTGGCCCTTGTTATTTTAAGAAAAAAGGGCCGAAAGGGGCTTGAACGGGGTCAAACTGTAAATGAATATTGAAATAAGATTTTTTCTATTAGATGTTAATGAAATTATATATGTGTCAAATATGCATTTTAGATTAAACTACAGGATGCATGTGTCAAAAAGCTTTGTAAGTCCACCATGGGCTGCATGTGACCAAAGCAATAGACTATCCATATTGGGCCTCCAATGTGCAGGGTTCAAATTGTTGCGGTCGTATCATGCTGCGCTCGGCGTAGCTTTTTATTAATAAGTAGTTATTGATATCAGATATTTTAACAACAACTTACTCAAGTGCATATGATTTGGGTTGGGTGGGGTCAGACTTTGCTACGATTTAATTCCATTTTTAGCTCACCTGGACCAAAGGTCCATGTGAGATATTGCCATCACTTGGCGTCCGTCGTCTGTCGTCGTCGTCTGTTAACAATTTTTCAAAAATCTTCTCCTCTGAACCTACTGAACAGAATTCAATGTAACTTTGTATGAATGATCCTTAGGGTGTCCTGCTCTAAAGTTGTGTTTCGATTTTTGATTCATCAAAAGACATGGCCGCCGTTACTAAAAATAGACCAGGGGGGTCAGACTACTGTTTTTGGCTTGTTATTTAAAAAGTATAAGAGATAGATGAAATCTGATGCCACCCTACTGCTTCAGGATCAAAAGTTCTACAAAAGTCTTTATTTGGTCGAAATTGTCAGATGACCCCTTATAGGAGTTATGGCCCCTTAAAGGTGAAAAATAGCATTTTTTCATGGTTTTGGCTTATAGAATGAAAACTATTGCAGATAGAGAAAAGCTGTTGCTTGCTTAAATGTTCAGCTCATTTAGCTCTACAAAAGTCTCCATAGGGTCGAAGTTGTCAGATTACCTCTTATAGGGGTTACAGCCCCTTAAAGGCGAAAAATAGTGTTATTGGCCTATAGAATTAAAACTATAGCAGATATAGAAAAGCTGTTGCTTGCTTAAATGTTCAGCTCATTTAGCTCTACAAAAGTCTCCATAGGGTCGAAGTTGTCAGATGACCCCTTATAGGGGTTACAGCCCCTTAATGGCGAAAAATAGTGTTTTTGGCCTATAGAATGAAAACTATTGCAGATAGAGAAAAGCTGTTGCTTGCTTAAATGTTCAGCTCATTTAGCTCTACAAAAGTCTCCACAGGGTGGAAGTTGTCAGAAGACCCCTTATAGGGGTTACAGCCCCTTAACAGGGAAAAATAGTGTTTTTGGCCTATAAAATGAAAACTATTGCAGATAGAGAAAAGCTGTTGCTTGCTTAAATGTTCAGCTCATTTAGCTCTACAAAAGTCTCCATAGGGTCCAAGTTGTCAGATGACCCTTTATGGGGTTACAGCCCCTTAAAGGCAAACAAAAGTGTTTTTGGCCTATAGAATGAAAATTGTTGCAGATAGAGAAAAGCTGTTGCTTGCTTAAATGTTCAGCTCATTTAGCTCTACAAAAGTCTCCATAGGATCCAAGTTGTCAGATGATCCCTTATAGGGGTTACAGCCCCTTAAAGGCAGAAAAAAGTGTTTTTGGCCAATAGAATGAAAACTATTGCAGATAGAGAAAAGCTGTTGCTTGGTCAAATGTTCAGCTTATTCAGCTCTACAAAGTTCTTCATAGGGTTGACATCAAGACCAGGTGAGCGATTCAGGCTCCTGGGAGCCTCTTGTTATGCTAAACTTAGCCGGTCGAGGACATGGATTTATTGGCCGGATTTCACGGAGTGAAAAATCCGGGTAATAAAATGGTGAATGTCGGGCGGGTGGGGTGCGGGCGGGGAAGAAATGTTTTGTAACAGTTTTCCAGCAACTACTAATCACAGCCACTCGATATTTGGTATACAGCATCAGGATGGTGTCCCATAACGTGGGATACGATTTCAGGTATGTCGCTTACCTACTTCCTGTTTAACGAAATCCAGCCATTTTTGACTTTGACAGATTTTTTTTTAAAATGTATATAAATTTTTGATGCTCGCTAAAAAGGCAGGGCCTTAATCATACTATGAAAAAAAAGATGGTGCATATAGTTATAAGGTAAAGATCACACCTACCAATATACAAGGCTGATGACTTTCAGCACTGTTAATTTATATTTATTTTTATTTTTGAATGCATTTTCTAAACAAAAACGTACAATTCATCCTAGATCCTTTCATGTTGACGATATAACAATGAAATAACTGACCATGAAATTATGTTCTTATGAGTTTTAAAAATCCCCAAACTAGTTGGGTTAAAACATAATAGCAAATAAATTTTGTCAGAATAAGACATCTTTAGATCTATGCAACTTAATTTTGGTATTTAAAGATCTGCCACTTAGTAATTTAGTAAGTTTTCTGGTTTTCTTTAGACCCTGCTATTGATTATATTTTAATATATTTCAGCAACAGCAGCTCTGATGAGATATTTAGAGAGTAGAGACTATAAGTTTTGCTCCTTATTAGCTGGCTGTCTTCAGTATGACCCAGGTACAATATATCTCATGATTTATACTCTTATTGATCCTTAGGGTCATGTTGGTATTTTACATCTGAAAATAATGTAATGTCTAAAAGTACTAACTAATAGAACCAAAATCATGGATAGATTTTAAAATAATTTGATAATCCTTCTTAGTTAAGAAAGAAAAAACCCATAGGGGATTTCCATGTCTGAAATTGGGAAGCACTGAAACATAACCAGTTGACACTTATTGGAAACAACACAGATAAAGTGTATAAAGATATAAAACAACTAAGAAAAAATCATCATTACAAATTTATGTCTAAATAAGAATGAAATCAGATGATCTGGAAGAGTGAGCAGTTCCTGCTTGTTGTTACACACCCATCACTCTGTCAACAATCAACCCTAACCCTAAAAGTCAAACACAGTAGAACAAGACAACACAATAAATTTATTAGTTCATTTATGAATATTTTAAATTTTCGCATTCTTAATGCTTCAAGGGTATATAAGACTATTTTGGGAAAGGTCTTTTATGGTCAATATAGGGAAACAGCTGGGAAAATTACCCTTTTGGGAATCCAAAACAAAAGGTAAAGTTTTTTAGAGTGCAAAATCGAAAATGTTTGAATCATGATTTAAAAACACACAGTTTTGACAATGCATTGTCATTCAAAATAGCCTTCTTATGAAGAAACAATCATTAGTTGTCATCTCCAGTTTCAGAGGATGGAGAAAAATTCTATTACAATGATGGGATTAAGTATGACTTGACACGAGTTGGCTCCCTTAGATTCAAATTTTATATGCATTTCAACCAAAATATATCTCAAATTTCTGACACTTTTGAGTAGTGCCATTGCATTTTTGGTCGGATTTCACGGAGTGAAAAATCTGGGTTATAAAATGTTGAAGGGCGGGCGGGCGGGTGGCGGGCAGGCGGGGAAATATTTTTGGTAACAGTTTTCTCAGCAACTACTAATCACAGCCACTTGATATTTGGTATACAGCATCAGGGTGGGGTCCCATAATGTGGGAACCAATTTTAGGTCTGTCACTCACCTACTTCCTGTTAAACGAAATCCAGCCATTTTTTACTTTGACAGATTTTTGTTACTTTTTAAGCATTTTGAACAGTATTTTGAAGTAAAACTTGTGTGTTTTTTAAATCATGATTCACTCATTGCCTGATTCTTACAGAGAATAGCACTATTATGTAACTTTTAAAAAAGTTTTGAAATTCTGCATAACTTTGATTGTTAAAGTGTCCTTTTAAAGACACTTGCTAAAACCCTAAAAAATCCATGAGCTTGATGTAAATATTTTAAAAGATATTATTTTTTTACAGACAAGAGATTGAAACCAGGACAAGCAGCTCTACATCCATTTCTATCACCAGAATTACCACTGGGATATTTACTGGGATCTCAAAAAGGTATGTTACATGTTAAGTGTGTCTGGGTTATTTACTGGGATCTCAAAAAGGTATGCTACATGTATGTGTCTTTGGGATATTTACTGGGATCTCGAAAAGGTGTGCTACATGTTGGTTATTTACTGGGATCTCATTAAGGTATGCTACATGTTAGGTGTCACTAGGATATTTACTTGGATCTCAAAAAGGTATGCTACATGTGAAGTGTCACTGGGATATTTCCTGGGATCTCAAAAAGGTATGCTACATGTTAAGTGTCTATGGGATATTTACTGGGATCTCAAAAACTTAAAAAGGTATGCTACATGTTTAGTGTCTGTGGAATATTATACTGGGATCTCAAAAAGGTATGCTACATATTAAGTATCCCTGGGATATTTACTGGTATCTTAAAAAGGTATGCTACATGTATGTGTATTTGGGATATTTACTGGGATCTCAAAAAGGTATGCTACATGTTAAGTATCCCTGGGATATTTACTGGGATCTCAAAAAGGTATGCTACATGTTAAGTGACTGTTATTTACAAGTGTCTTTCTGTTTATCCCCAAATCTGGATGATAATTTGAAGTCTTTCACATTGAAAAGAAGACCAATATCATTATTAGACTTTCCTTTATTTATCAATTATGGACTTTTAACGAGGTCAATACATTATATATGGACCTGTTAGGCATATATTGAACGAGGAGGAAGTCCGAGGTCAATATATTCCTAACAGGTCCATATATGATGTATTGACAGAGTCAAAAGTCCATCATTGTTATATTACATATGTAGTTTTTTAGCTCACCTGGCCAAAGGCCATGTGAGCTATTGCCATCACTTGGCGTCCGTCGTCGTCGTCGTTGTCGTCGTTAACTTTTCTTCAAACTTCTTCTCCTCTGAAACGGCTGCACAGATTCAAACCAAATTTGGTCTGGTGGTACTTTAGGGTATCCCCAACAGAACTGATGTGGGGATTTTTGATTCGTCAAAAAACATGGCCGTCGTTGCTAAAAATAGACCAGGGGGGTCAGACTACTGTTTTTGGCTTGTAAATCAAAAAGTATAAGAGATAGATGAAATCTGATGCCACGCTACTGCTTCAGCATCAAAAGCTCTACAAAAGTCTCCATTGAGTCTAAGTTGTCAGATGACCCCTTATGGGAGTTACGGCCCCTTAAAGGTAAAAAATAGCATTTTTTCATGTTTTTGGCCTATGGAATGAAAACTATTGCAGATAGAGAGAAGCTGTTGCTTGCTTAAATGTTCAGCTCATTTAGCTCTACAAAAGTCTCCATAAGGTCAAAGTTGTCAGATGACCCCTTATAGGGGTTATTGCCCCTTAAAGGCAAAAAATAGAGTTTTTAGCTCACCTGGCCAAAGGCCATGTGAGCTATTGCCATCACTTGGCGTCCGTCGTCGTCGTCGTCGTCCGTCGTCGTTAACTTTTCTTCAAACTTCTTTTCCTCTGAAACGGCTGCACAGATTCAAACCAAATTTGGTCTGGTGGTACTTTAGGGTATCCCCCACAGAACTGATGTGGGGATTTTTGATTCGTCGAAAAACATGGCCGCCGTTGCTAAAAATAGACCAGGGGGGTCAGACTACTGTTTTTGGCTTGTAAATTAAAAAGTATAAGAGATAGATGAAATCTGATGCCACGCTTCTGCTTCAGCATCAAAAGCTCTACAAAAGTCTTCATTGAGTCGAAGTTGTCAGATGACCCCTTATGGGAGTTATGGCCCCTTACAGGTGAAAAAAAGCATTTTTTTCATGTTTTTGGCCTATAGAATGAAAACTATTGCAGATAGAGAGAAGCTGTTGCTTGCTGAAATGTTCAGCTCATTTAGCTCTACAAAAGTCTCCATAAGGTCAAAGTTGTCAGATAACCCCTTATAGGGGTTATGGCCCCTTAAAGGCAAAAAATAGAGTTTTTGGCCTATAGAATGAAAACTATTGCAGATAGAGAAAAGCTGTTGCTTGCTTAAATGTTCAGCTCATTTAGCTCTACAAAAGTCTCCATAGGGTCGAAGTTGTCAGATGACCCCTTATCGGGGTTACAGCCCCTTAAAGGCAAAAAATAGTGTTTTTGGCCTATGGAATGAAAACTATTGCAGATAGAGAAAAGTTGTTGCTTGCTTAAATGTTCAGCTCATTTAGCTCGACAAAAGTTTCCATAGGGTCAAAGTTGCCAGATGACCCCTTATAGTGGTTACGGCCCCTTAAAGACGAAAAATAGTGTTTTTGGCCTAAAGAAAGAAAACTTTTGCAGATAGAGAAAAGATGTTGCTTGCTTAAATGTTCAGCTTAATTAGCTCTACAAAAGTCTCTTTAGGGTCGAAGTTGTCAGATATCTAGAAAAGCTTTTTTTTTGCTTAAACATTCAGCTCATTTATCTATACAAAAGTCCTCAAAGGGTTGACATTAAGACCAGGTGAGCCATTCAGGCTCCTGGGAGCCTCTTGTTGGCCTATAGAATGAAAACTATTGCAGATAGAGAAAAGCTGTTGCTTGCATAAATGTTCAGCTCGTTTAGCTCTACACAAGCCTTCATAGGGCTGAAGTTGTCAGATGACCCCTTATAGGGGTAACGGCCCCTTAAAGGCAAAAAATAGTGTTTTTGGTCTATAGAATGAAAACTATTGCAGATAGAGAAAAGCTGTTGCTTGCATAAATGTTCAGCTCATTTAGCTCTACAAAAGTCTCCATAGGGTCAAAGTTGTCAGATGACCCCTTATAGGGGTTATGGCCCCTTAAAGGCAAAAAATAGAGTTTTTGGCCTATAGAATGAAAACTATTGCAGATAGAGAAAAGCTGTTGCTTGCTTAAATGTTCAGCTCATTTAGCTCTACAAAAGTGTCCTATGGTCGAAGTTGTCAGATGACCCCCTATAGGGGTTACAGCCCTTTAAAGGCTAAACATAGTGTTTTTGGCCTATGGAATGAAAACTATTGCAGATAGAGAAAAGTTGTTGCTTGCTTAAATGTTCAGCTCATTTAGCTCTACAAAAGTTTCCATAGGGGCAAAGTTGCCAGATGACCCCTTATAGTGGTTACGGCCCCTTAAAGGCAAAAAATAGTGTTTTTGGCCTAAAGAAAGAAAACTTTTGCAGATAGAGAAAAGATGTTGCTTGCTTAAATGTTCAGCTTAATTAGCTCTACAAAAGTCTTTTTAGGGTCGAAGTTGTCAGATGACCCCTTTAAGGGGTTATGGTGAAAAATAGTGTTTTTTGCTTTGGAATGAAAACTATTGCAGATAGAGAAAAACTTTTTATTGCTTAAACATTCAGCTCATTTAGCTATACAAAAGTCTTCAAAGGGTTGACATTAAGACCAGGTGAGCGATTCAGGCTCCTGGGAGCCTCTTGTTTTTTAATTAGAGTTAAATGAATAACCTTTTTAGCTCACCTTGCCGAAGGCAATGTGAGCTTTTGTCATCACTTGGCGTCCGTCGTCCGTCGTCCGTCGTCTGTCGTCCGTCGTTCAACTTTTCAAAAATCTTCTTCTCTCAAACCGCTTGGCCAAATGTAATGAAACTTGGTAAGGTTGTTCTGTGGTATGTTCTCTACAAAACTATTGTTCGAAATTTTGATTCGACAAAAAACATGGCCGCCATGGCTAAAAATAGAACATAGGGGTAAATTGCAGTTTTTTGCAAATTACTCAAAAACCGTAACAGATATCAAAATTCTGGTAAAGGGTAAAAGTGATCAGCACCTCAAGATCTACCTGCACAGAAATTTTCAAGAAGATCCAACAACCGATGTAGGAGTTATTGCCCCTTTTCTGGATTTTTTTTCAAAAAAAATACTTATTTAGCCCTATATCTTGAAAACTATACAAGATATTTCAAAAATTTAAATTGCATATGACTAAGCACATCAAGATCTACAAAAGTCGTAACAGAGTCAAAGTTGTAGGATCGTTCCTTTAGGAGTTATACCCCTTGGATTGTAAAAATTGACCATTTTCACAGTTTTTTGTTCAACTTTTCAAAAATCTTCTCCTCTGAAACTGCTTAGTCAAATGGAATGAAACTTGGTAGGATTGCTCAGTAGTATGTGGTCTACAAATTTATCGTTCGAAATTTTGATTCGACAAAAAACATGGCCGCCATGGCTAAAAATAGAACATAAGGGTAAGTTGCAGTGTTTTGCAAATTACTCAAAAATGGTAACAGATATTAAAATTCTATTTGGATATTAATGATCAGCACATAAAGATCTACCTGCCCAGAAGTTTTGAAGAAGATCTTACAATGGTTGTAGGAGTTATTGCCCTTTTTCTTGTTTTTTTTTTTTCAAATTTGCTCTTTTAATTAAGACTTATATCTTGAAAACAATACAAGATATTTGAAAAATTTAAATTCCATATGGTTAAGCACATAAAGATCTAAAAATTATGTAATGGGGTCAAAGTTGTAAGACCTTTCTTGATAGGAGTTGTTTCCATTAGAACATTAAAATTGATAATTCCACAGAGTAGCAGTCCTTTGTTAAAATATCCAGCATATACGTATCATCGAATACAAGGTGAGCGATTCAGGCTCCTGGGAGCCTCTAGTTTATTGTTTTTACATCATGTAATTCAAATTCGCAGTTTTTTACGTTTTTCGATGTCATAATTTTTTGACTTGCAATATCAAAATAAAAATCAACTAATTTACCTAGGAAATCTTCCACACCTTAATTGTTATTATTTCTAGCCTAAATTTTTGGGCAGTAAAATGCTGACAATACCCTTCTTCACTACATTCTTTTGTCTTGCTTGGCGGTCATGGCGGTGTAACCCAATTTCTGCATTAACAATTATTTACAGATAATTCACGAACTTACCGAAAAATCAGATGTCATTTATAAAATTCTAAACATTTTAAACAAAATGGCTGAATCAAACTCATTTTCATTGTTGCTTTTGTATCTATTCCCACGCCGTTAGAAAGTGAAGGCTCCGTTGCAAGCTAAGTCAATATTTAGGACGTCTAAAATGACGTCACACAGATGTGTATAAAATTTGTCAAGAACGGGCGAATATCCGGATCTAAATTTAGTAACATAGCGTCAATATAGGAAAAAATAGAAACATAGCGTCAATATACCAAAAAATGCATCGTTTTAATTTACAAAGCAAAGAAATACACTAAATATCCATAAAATCACATGACCAAATAAACCAATGAAAATGTAAGAATGATAAACCATATGTAATATTCTATATTATTGACTTGTAAACAATGATGCCCATAGATAAAGACACTTTATATTGTAATATTTGTAATATTGTATATTTACTCTAGATCCTGTCTATACGACTATTTATGTTCCTGGCTACAACAAGAAACCAAAAATAGCACCAAACATTCTCAGAAGTCAACCATCATCTTTAGATTTACTAAGGCTCGGAACTTCAGTAAAGTCAGATGAGGATTCCATGAACTCAAAAAAGAAAATCCTTCAAGATAGAAAACAGCACTTGAGAAGAGAAGTTTCTGACCAAAACCCTGGTGGTTTTAAAGTCAAGGATCAAGTTGTATCAGATAGTGATGTAGTTCATTCAAAAAAGCACCATAAGAATGTTTGTCAGGAAGGTGACATAAAAGATGGAAAGAAATCTTATACTGCAAGAAAAAGAAAATCTTTGGAGATTAGTACAGAGCCTTTGAATGATAGAGTTCCTTTCTTTAACTCATACACTGAAATGGATAAATATGAAACTTCTCAAATCAATGGTAATGAAGGAAAAGTACTCTCAAGAAACTTTGGTAGACTGGATTCTGGGTCCTTGCCCAAAAATAGAATTTCAAAAGAACTAGGCAAGAGAGAAGAAATAAGAGAATATAAACTCAATAACAAAGATAAATGTATTTCTATACAGAATAAATATACTGAAAAAATGAAACAAAAGAGGAAAAAGTATTTAAAACCAGCATCTAGATATATTGAAAAGCAGAGGCAGCCTGACAAGACTTGTTCCATGGCTAAATCAGATGTGTCATGTATATGTAAGGATGACTCTGATTGGTTGTCAGGGACTGAGGAAGTGACCAATGAAAATGTTGATATGGAAGAAGATGAAAATTGTGGGGATTTTATGGAAGTAGAGAGAATCAACAATCCATTACGTAGTACCAAAAGTGTGAATAAGAAGGAGACACTTTTCAATAAACAAAAACAACTTACTGTAGAGAATGTGAGAAATTTCAAGAGATCCAGAAAAATCAAAAGATTGAGCGAAGGAAAATCAAATGGTTCACATGAACTTAAAATATCTAAAAATGTCTCCCATATCGAAAGACAGCATGAACTTATTGATAGACATAGTAACTATATGACAGTTAATGAAAAGCCTAGACATGGTACTTATTTGCAAAACCATGAGACTTATGTTAATTCCCCATGTCAGATAGAAAGGATCCATGACAAAAAAGAAAATGAAAGCAGAAAGAAGGACAATTTGAATGAAAAAGTGAAGAGGAAGCTGAAGTTTCAAGGAGTAGCTAGACCTAAAAAGTACTCATCAAAAATAGTAAAATCCAGAAATAATCAATTTAAGTGTAAGAACAGCAGGAAAAGACTGGTAGCTGCTCCAAAAGAGAAACAAGTGCAAAAAAATTATGGGCATGATAGAAAAAAAGTCCAATGTACTTTTGATCTTGGAACTCCTGATAAAACTATAATCACAGAACAATGTAGCAATAGAGAAATACAGGCAATAAAAACCAGTTTGAATGAAACTTTCACATTGAATCTAAATTCAAACTTTCATGAAAACACTCTTGTTTCTCGAACACATTCAGATAAAACAGAAATAGTTGGAGAAAAACAAATTGCAAAAATGCAAACAAATCTGCCTGTTTTTCACATTAAGAAAGAAATTATGAGTTCAAGTGGAGAAAGTAATTGCACAACGAAAAGGTGCAATCGTGGAGTTCCTAAAGATAATCATGTTGGATTTGGAAAGAAGAGGTTAACAATGGAATCTCCCACAAATGAGAGTGATAACTTGTCTAATGAATCTCCTAGTCTTCATACAACATCAAGATTTCATAGGCAATTTACCCAAAGAACTTTTTCAAGAAAAACCCCAAGTAAAATTTCTTCTGGGTTTGATTTTATCTGTACCACTGTGCCAAACTCTACATCAATATTAAAACCTTCCATGGAATCACCAAGGTATGCAAGGATGCCACAAAGACAACATAGTGCCACCAAAACTTCCTACCAAAACAGTAGAGTTGCTTCCCCTTTGTACAGAAAACAAGATGGAGTTACTTCCCCTAAATACAGAAAACAGGAACGAGTTATTTCCCCTGCCACAAGGAGAACCATCATGTCACCATCCTATGACCATGTAAGACTTATTCTCTCTGATGATGAAATGGATTTTGATGTAAGTCCTATGCATATCTTTAATTTGTTGTATGATTTTGTATTTACATTTGGGTGATAAATGAAGGAAGCAGAGGTACCATTGGGGCATCCCAATGTCAAAAGTCCAAAAGGGCAGAGACAAAACCAGTTAACACTAATGACAGAATATATAACAAAGTTACTGTCATCACAGTTATTAATGTAAGAAAATATTGGTTGCAATTACCTAATTTCTAGTTGGTAGTGTCATGATACCAAAGACCATCTAGTATTCATTGACCCCCAACATTTAGTACAGGTCTGAAAAAGGACCTTAACCAAGAACTAAACCAAAGTTTCATGAATGGACTGACAGACAAGGGTAAAACTATATGTCAGACCCACATACATGTACATGTTGGGTCATACAAGTACACCAAGAGACATATCGTGACTGAACATCGTGATAGTTGTACACCACTCTTAGAGACATAACAAATATCTTTTTTGTGCTAAGATTTAATAAAAATTCATTTTACATTTAGAGGGAATGGTTATACAGATCAATTTCCAAAAAGAATTTTAAGACAATCTTGTTTAATAAAAAAGTTATGGGCTACCACTCCTAGAGCGGTGTACCACTATCACGATGTTCAGTCACAGTATGTCTCTTGGTTTACAAATGTATTTAATTCGTAATCCTAGGTAAATTTTACACCACAGGTTAATAAATACTTAGGTATTTGGCAATCAAAATCACCAGCTTTTACTGTCCATGTTTTATTTTTATTAGCAACTCTATATCTCAAGAACTGGAAGTATCCCTGTGTTCAAGTTGTGTTTTAGCACAATTGCGTCCCAATCTTTTGGCCTTGAACTTGATTTTTGGTTGACTTCCTTGAACAAATTTTCAAGAAATAAAAAAAGTAATTTTGAAGTTTTATTAAAACAATGCACAAGCACTGAAGCAGTAGCTTAGAACAGTTTCATCCCAATATTTTTACCTTGACATTGATTTTCCAGTGGAGAGAATTTTACAATTTTCGATATACATTACAATAGCAATATAATTTTCTGAGCAACCCTCATATCACAGTAAACTGTAAATTAGAGGTTGATGAAAGTTTGTTTGCACATATCCCAGTAGTAACTAAGCAGGTTTGCATTCTAGTTTTTGACCTTGACATTTTTTTTTAGATGAATGACTGACAACTTTCAATATGGATAATAGTAAAATGTTAAAAGTTTATCTGAGTAACTTAATTCTAGGTTGATTAAACTCAGTATGCACATGTCCAAGAACACATATAACCCCATCATTTGATTCTGATTTTCCAGTTGAGTGACTGACAATTTTCAATCAACTACAATAGTGCTTTTTATAAAAACATTCATATGTCCTCGGTAAAGGAAACATCATAAATCATAAGTGTTGCATCCTCATCTTTTGACCCTGGCTTTTGCTTTTCTATTGAGTGATATTGATAGTCATGATAGTTTCACAGGCTGTCTTGGAGATGTTAGTTTCAAAAAGACTATTATTAATGATTGAATGAATAACAGGAACTACCTGTAACAAGGAATTAAAAATTCTGATGGCGCTAGCTGGCAAGACAAACTTTAGTGTTTACTTTTGTTATAAAATATTTATAAATTCATAAATGTACAAGGAAATAACAAGGAGTATATAATTCTGATGATGCTGGAAGGTGAGATGTACTTTAAAATCCCTCTTGTTTTCAGACAGTGTAACTAAATTGTTTGAATCATTGGATTGTTGATTAACTACAAATAGTTTGATTAGTTCCAATAAAATGTGGAAAAATTATTGAATTTTGCAGTATGGCTAAATGAGGGATTTCAGTGCAATTGTAATCAATACCATTGTTACGTCAAGTATGTGACTAAAACAGACTGAAAAGAGAAATTTAGATAAAAATAATGCAACATCATTTGGTGCAGATATATGGATTATTTACAAATTTCTATATTGTGGGCAGAAGAAAATACAGGTTGGCTGAATGCTCAGTTAACAAATCAAAATCATCTGTCGGTCTGTCCTATACAAAGTTTGTCAGCCACATTTCTCTGAAAGTATGGAACATAATTTGACCAAACTTGGTATAGTAAGTACACCATATGTACCATATGTAGTTGTGCATATTACCAGGGAATTTTGATCCTCATTTTTATGTCACCTGCAGCATGTTGCAAAGCCACATGTAGGGGTCACTTTGGCACTATCTGTTGTCTTGTGGCAGTGTCCTATAGCCCCACAAACTTTCTATCACAGTTTTCTGGGCAACTACATGTCACAGCCTCTTGATATTTGGCAGGTAGCTTCCTTCTGTAATACAATATGGTGTAAAGCGATTTTATGCCTGTAATTCACCTTCTTCCTGTTAAACAAATATTTTAAGACTCAGGTGACATACCTCTCCAATGGAAGACTGCGATGCTAGTTTTGTAATATTTATAACCCTTTGAACTTAGAAATTTGCTGAACATACTCATTTATCATACTGTTAGCACAACTCCTCTGTCGCCTGAAACTACTGTGCAGAATTCAGCCAAACTTGGTATATAGTAAGTGTACCACATGTAGTTGTGTAGGTTACCAGGAGATTTTTTATCCTCAAAGTGTTTTGGGAGTTATGTTTTTTTAGGCAAATACAAACTTTCGTTATATGTATATAAAATTTTTTTCAGGATTTAAAGACAGGGGCTCCAGAGAACTCAGACGAGGTATGTGTATCACTTTTACATGTACATAATTACTTTAACATTAAAATATTGTTGGACATAACAGTGCTCTCAAAGTTTTGTTTCAAATTTGAGTCTAAACACAAATTGGTCACATTTTTGTCTCGCCTGCGAAGCAGAGCGGGACATAGGTGTTACTTTACCGGCGGCGGCGGCGACGGCGGCGGCGACGGCAGCGTTAACTTTTTTGAAAAGTTTTATGAGCACCTCCATATCTCAAGAACTATAAGTCCTAGGTTGATGAAACTTGGTATGCATATGCCCCAGTAGTAGCTTAGCACAGTTGCATCCCCATCTTTTGACCTTGACCTTGATTTTCCAGTTGAGTGACTTTGTCAATTATCAATACATATAATAGCAATGGAAAAGTTTTGTGAGCACCTCCATATCTCAAGAACTATAGGTCCTAGGTTGATGAAACTTGGTATGCATATGCCCCAGTAGTAGCTTAGCACAGTTGCATCCCCATCTTTTGACCTTGACCTTGATTTTCCGGTTGAGTGACTTTGACAATTTTCAATACATATAATAGCAATGGAAAAGTTTTGCGAGCACCTCCATATCTCAAGAACTACAAGTCCTAGGTTGATGAAACTTGGTATGCATATGCCCCAGTAGTAGCTTAGCACAGTTGCATCCCCATCTTTTGACCTTGACCTTGATTTTTTGGTTGAGTGACTTTGACAATTTTCAATTCATATAATAGCAATGGAAAAGTTTTGCAAGCACCTCCATATCTCAAGAACTATAGATCCTAGGTTGATGAAACTTGGTATGCATATGCCCCAGTAGTTGCTTAGCACAGTTGCATCCCCATCTTTGACCTTGACCTTGATTTTCCGGTTGAGTGACTTTGATTATTTTTATTGCATATATTTGCAATATTTAAGTTCTATAAACATCTTTTGATCTCAGAAACTGAAAATCCATGTAAATTCAAAATATAGTGGAAGTAAGAAAGAATAATTGTTTCTGATGGTGCCGGCAGGCGAGACATACTTTAGTGTTAACTCTTGTTAATTGTTTGCTTCACACTTTCTGTTCTTTTACTTTTTGGGCCATTTTTTTTCTTTTTGGGACCAGGACAAACTATAATAGAATGGTATTTTTGAAAAATTCAATAATTTTCTATGTCACATGATTTTTGGTAAAGTGAGTTGCTTAACTGTATAAAAGAGGTTAAATTCTGTTATCCACAAAGTATGAAAGTTAATCAAATTAATACATTGTTTATTTTTGTTATAATTTTAGGAAGTTATGCTGCTGACTATTTAGGAAAAAGAAGAATACTGCATTTTTTGTGAATATAGAAATCAGGCCAAAACATGCAAGACATGGTATTGTCTAAAGATTACAGATTTCAGGAAAATAAAAATGAAATGTTTAATTCTTTACATTTATAAAATTAGCTTTTTTAAATGAATTTGTAATTATATATAGTAATAGTAAGCATATAATTGTAGTGTATCAAATATCGATTATATCAATGCGTAACTTAACTTACTTTTTGGATTTGTTATCCCATTATTGAAGGATTTGAATGCTGGTGTTTTGCTTCAGCATTCTGAGATGTATTATTAGGAAAGGCTTATTGTCTTGTATTACGACATGTCGGGGGGCATTAAGTTTTACTCATGTCCGTTTGTCAAACTAAACCATCCTACCAAGTTTCAAATCATGCTCATGTACAGTTCCTGAGAAAAGCTTGACGGAAATTCGTACAAACGGAAATTTTTCAAAGTCATGTTCACATATTTTCACATCGGCCTAAGTCTTAAACATGAACAAGCTTTTCTCAGGAACCGTACATGAGAATGATTTGAAACTTGTTAGCACTGTTCAGTATGACAAACTGTACGTCATAAGCGATTTTGAGACCTGTTGGACATGTACTCTCTGTTTAGGACTTAGGCTGTATGTCCTAAGCGACTTTCCTGTTGTGGGTCTAGCGGGGGCATCCGTGTCCCATGGACACATTCCTTCTTTATTTTTCTTGCTTTTATGTTTCCTGCATACTTCATCAAATGCCTAGTATAATTCACTGGTCCCAACTTAATCAGTTGGTAATGAGCTGTGCTCAGGACATTTTTTTGTACGCATGTATGTTATATGATTGTTAAAAAATTGTGAAAATTGAAATAGATTATAAGCAATACTGTCTATGTTGTAAGATTTTTCAGTTTAGGAACCTTAATCTTTCAACAATCCATTTTACAGTTCATTCTTTCAGAGATCCCTTTGTTATTTATTCCAGCTTCAAATATATTTCTGTTAATAATTTTAATTTCTGAAAATTGCTGAAGTTTTGTATCAAATTTCATTAAGTCTGAAAATGTTCTGCTTAGTCTTTTTTAATTTGTATGTCAGCTTTGAAATTGATTTTCTGGTGTTTTAATTATTAAGTTGAGATTCATTGTTGTTTATGTTTAATATTTAACTTATTGTGACTGACTGGTTCAAACTAGAAGGCAGCAATAAAAAAATATAGTTTACTTTCTATTTGCATTCTAGATTTCAAGAGATATAACAAAATTACCAAACAACTACAATCACACATGTAGTTAAATACCAGAAATGTGAAAATAAAATAAAAATCGGTCAAATTAAAATGTGGACGGTTTTGTTAAACAGGACGTCAGTAAGCAACAAACCTGAAATCAAATCCCACCCTGATGCTTTATATTAAATATCAAGTGGCTGTGATTAGTAGTTGCTGAGAAAAATGATACAAAATGTCTTCTCTGCCCACACCCATAAATAGACATTACATGTAGTTGAAATAAAAAGCTTTATGATACGCAGCATGATACGACCTCAACATGTTGAACCCTGTATGTTTAAGGCCCAATATGGATAGTCAATTGCTCTGAACACATGCAGCCCATGGTGGACTGACAAAGGTTTTTGACACATGCAGATTTTGGTGGAATTTCACTTACAATTTAAAAGGAATTATTTTTTTCAAAAGGAGATCAAAATTAGACCACAAATTTTCCATTTTGACCCTAATTACATAATAGGGGAAAAAGGGGGGTTGCACAAATCAATTCTCAATTTTGTATCCACTATTTGACAAGAACAAACATGCTAAAAAAATGTTCAAAATCGGATCATAAGTAAAAAAGTTTCGATTTTGGTCCCTTTTGGCCCATCATTACATAATTAGGGGAATAAAAAGCTACGCCGAGCGCAGCATGATACGACCGCAACAAGTTGAACCCTGTACGTTGGAGGCCCAGTATGGATAGTCCATTGCTTTGGTCACATGAAGCCCATGGTGACTTACAAAGCTTTTTGACACATGCATCCTGTGGTGGACTTAAAAATGCATTTTTGACACATTTATATTTACATCAACATCTAATACAAAAGCCTTATTTACATATACATGTATTAATTTACAATTTTGGCCCTTTGACCCCTAATTTCTCAAAAACGGTAAAAATATTGCATATCTGATTAAAGAATAAGGCAGAAATATTCACAAGGAATCCAATGAAAAAAAAGATTTTGAAAATCGGACCACAAATAAAAAAGTTGATTTTAAGGGCGTGGCCTGTCTTTAGCCCCCCCTGTAGCAATGTAATGGTGAAATACATATCAAAATCATTGACACATTAGGTAGATAGAATTTAATGATGAATTCAATAAAAAAAGAATTTTCAAAATCAAATGAATGATAAACATTCTACAACAGGTTTGTCAATACACTCATTTTAGCCCTTTTTGGCCCTTTTTAGCTCACCTGGCCAAAGGCCATGTGAGCTATTGCCATCACTTGGCGTCCGTCGTCGTCGTCCGTCGTCGTCGTCGTTAACTTTTCTTCAAACTTCTTCTCCTCTGAAACGGCTGCACAGATTCAAACCAAATTTGGTCTGGTGGTACTTTAGGGTATCCCCCACAGAACTGATGTGGGGATTTTTGATTCGTCAAAAAACATGGCCGCCATTGCTAAAAATAGACCAGGGGGGTCAGACTACTGTTTTTGGCTTGTAATTACCTGCGTCGCCGAAGGCGAAAGCAGGTCTAGTAGTCGGGTCACTCCGTCCGTCCGTCCGTCCGTCCGTCCGTCCGTCCGTCCGTCTGTCCGTCCGTCCCGCTATAGGGTGCCTTTCTTGTGTAATCTGAATCTCAAAAACCAAACACTAGATCTTTCTGAAATTTTACACAGTGATTACAGATATATTGAAGATGTGCACCTCCCCTTTTGGGGTCATTTTATAATTTCATTTAGAAATAAGGGGCCCAAAAGGGGCCAAAAAAGCGACTTTTTAATTATTTTCCACAATAACTTTTGTTCTAGTTGACCAAATGCTATGAAACTTTACAGTAATGTTATTTACCATAAAAGGAAGGGTTGGGCTGATTTTGGGTGTCCCTTCTTTTTTCGTTTAGAAATTAGGGGCCCAAAAGGGGCCAAAAAAGCGACTTTTTAATTTTTTTCCACAATAACTTTTGTTCTGGTACACCAAATGCTATGAAACTTTACAGTAATATTACTTACCATAAAAGGAAGGGTTGGGCTGATTTTGGGTGTCCCCTCTTTTTTCGTTTAGAAATTAGGGGCCCAAAAGGGGCCAAAAAAAGCGACTTTTTAATTTTTTTCCACAATAACTTTTGTTATGGTTGACCAAATGCTATGAAACTTTACAGTAATGTTACTTACCATAAAAGGAAGGGTTGGGCTGATTTTGGGTGTCCCCTCTTTTTTCGTTTAGAAATTAGGGGCCCTAAAGGGATAAAAAAAGTGACTTTTTTTATTTGTTTCCACAATAACTTTTGTTCTGGTTGACCAAATGCTAAGAAACTTTACAGTAATGTTACTTACCATAAAAGGAAGGGTTTGGCTGATTTTGGGTGTCCCCTCTTTTTTCGTTTAGAAACTAAGGGCCCTTAAGGGTCCAAAAAAGCAACTTTTTTATTTGTTTCCACAATAACTTGTTTTGGTTGACCAAATGCTATGAAACTTTACAATATTGTTACTCACCATAAATAAAGGGGTGGGGATGATTTTGGGTGTCCCCTCTCTTTTTGTTAAGGAACGAGGGGCCCAAAAGGGGCAAAAATGTGACATTTTTTATTTATGGTCCGATTTAGAAATTTTGTTTTACAAGTTAATTTTGGTCATATATTGGATTCAAAATGAAGGATACAATTTTTTCTTGACCCACCTTTTCTGTTTAGCAATAAGGGGACCAAAAGTGGAAAAAAATAGAAACTATTTTTTGTTTTTTTACAATATTGGGTGGCATGTGACAAATATGCTTTGTAAGTCCACCATAGGATGCAAGTGTCAAAATATTTTGACTGTCCATATTGGGCCTAGAACGTACAGGGTTCAACGTTTTGCCGTGGGACGCAGGGCCAGACATCGATTGGTCTTGTTCAAAAAGTATAAGAGATAGTTGAAATCTGATGCCACGCTACTGCTTCAGCATCAAAAGCTCTACAAAAGTCTCTATTGAGTCGAAGTTGTCAGATGACCCCTTATGGGAGTTACGGCCCCTTAAAGGTGAAAAATAGCATTTTTTCATGTTTTTGGCCTATGAAATGAAAACTATTGCAGATAGAGAGAAGCTGTTGCTTGCTTAAATGTTCAGCTCATTTAGCTCTACAAAAGTCTCCATAGGGTCGAAGTTGTCAGATGACCCCTTGTAGGGGTTATGGCCCCTTAAAGGCAAAAAATAGAGTTTTTGGCCTATAGAATGAAAACTATTGCAAATAAAAGCTGTCGCTTGCTTAAATGTTCAGCTCGTTTAGCTCTACACAAACCTCCATAGGGTCGAAGTTGTCAGATGACCCCTTATAGGGGTTACGGCCCCTTAAAGGCAAAAAATAGTGTTTTTGGCCTATAGAATGAAAACTATTGCAGATAGAGAAAAGCTGTTGCTTGCTGAAATGTTCAGCTCATTTAGCTCTACAAAAGTCTCCATAGGGTCAAAGTTGTCAGATGACCCCTTATAGGGGTTATGGCCCCTTAAAGGCAAAAAATAGAGTTTTTGGCCTATAGAATGAAAACTATTGCAGATAGAGAAAAGCTGTTGCTTGCTTAAATGTTCAGCTCATTTAGCTCTACAAATCTCCTATGGTCGAAGTTGTCAGATGACCCCCTATAGAGGTTATGGCCCTTTAAAGGTGAAAAATAGTGTGTTTTTGCTTTGGAATGAAAACTATTGCAGATAGAGAAAAGCTTTTTATTTCTTAAACATTCAGCTCATTTACCTATACAAAAGTCTTCAAAGGGTTGACATTAAGACCAGGTGAGCGATTCAGGCTCCTGGGAGCCTCTTGTTTCTAAAACAGAAGGGGCCACAAACCCTAAATACAAAAACCAACATTCCTTTAGTGGATATAATCATCATATTAAAACTTTATAACAATTGGCAGGCCCACTACAACTTAATTTTTGGTTTAAATGACTAACTTTTAAAAATGGCGTTTTTGGCCCCTTTGACCCCTAATTTCTCAAAAACGGTAAGAGATATTGCAAATCTGATTAAAAATGCAGGCAGGGATTTTCACAAGGATTCCAATGAAAAAAGATTTTGAAAATCGGACCACAAATAAAAAAGTCAAGTTTTGGGGTATGGCCCCTTTTTGACCCCTAGTAGCAATGTAACAGTTCAAGATACATCAAAGCCGTTGATACATTTTGTTGACAGAATTTATTGAGGAATACAATAAAAAAAGAATGATCAAAACTGGATGAAAATTTAACATTCTACAGACGTTTTGTCAATATACACATTTTTGCCCCTTTTGGCCCTTTTTTCTTAAACGGTAGGGGCCAGAAACCCCAAATGCAATACCAACCTTCCTTTAGTGGTTATAAACATCATATCAAAATTTTATAACAATTGGTTTTCTACAACTAAAGTTATCGCACGGAAACCAAAGTGTCTACAGACGACAACAACGACGACGACGATGACAACGACAACGACATCGCCATAACATAATACGATCGCAAAAATTTTGCGGTCGTATAAAAAGGGGGGGGGGGCACAAAAATTGGTTCTCAATTTTGTATCGCTATTTGACAATAACAAACATGCAAATTTTTTTTTTTTAAATTGGACCACTAATACAAAAGTTTCAATTGTGGCCCCTTTTGGCCCCTAATTACATAACGTAGAAAAGGGGGGCCCGCAAAAAGTTCATCAGGTTCATTCTATTATTGTAAGAAACATTCTTCACAAATTTCACAGCAATAAGCCAGTTAGAAACAAAGTTATGGTGGAAACAATAAAATATTTAAATTTTTTGCCCCTTTTGGGCTCCTAATTTCGAAACAAAATAAGGGGGTACCCCCAAAATCAATCCCATTCACCCTTCTATGTCAAGGAACATTAATGCCAAAGTACAAAGCAATAGGATGACTAGAACTGAAGTTATCATAGCAACAACATAAAAGTGGCATTTTTGGCCCCTAATTTCGAAACCAAAACAGGTGGGACCCTGAAAATCAATCCCAATCATCCTTTAATAGTAAGGAATATCATTGTGAAATTTCATTGCATTCGGATTACTAGAACTAAAATTATTGTGTATACACTTAAGTTAACAGACAACGACAATGACAGCATCATACCATTATACGTCCGCAAATTTTTTTGCAGTCGTATAAAAAATTTATGTTCTTGTATTTATGAGGATGCAAGCCTGAAATAAGTAGACAGCATTGGCTGACAGAATCACTTGTTAGCTTGTTACTGCTTGTACCATGATGTAGACACACAACTGAACCCTCAAATGTCCAGATATACTCCAGTAAGACAGACTCGTGCACAGTTAAAATTTCATTGGATAAGGCTTGCCTTTTTCTTTACCTTTGAATTAATGATAAAAGTTTCATAAAAAGCTTTGGTTTAAAAAACCTTGCTTTGAAGCAAAGGTAATCCTGAGTGGAAAGATGTTTTGCTTAAGCTGACCTTTTCTACATGACTGTTTGGTTCATGATGTCCAAGTGAACAAGGTGGCTGAGTGATATAAGATTCTGGTTTAAATACCACAATATTGATCACTAGATGATTTCTTCTCAGGAGGAGTTCGAGTCCTGCTTGTTATTTACAAATGCACCTGTATGTAATTAAATTTGACAGTTACCTGCCCAAAGTCAGTGGTTTCCTCTGGGTACTTTGGTTTCTTCTACCATTTAACTGACCGCCCTATATGGCCATGGTATTAAACCCTAACACACATGCACACACACACAGGTGTACAAAGTTTTACAAACTTATGTTGTATGAGATAACACAAGAGCCATTACAAAGACTGTGAATGTAACAATCATATAGATAAAACAATTTATATAGTAAAATAAATTTTACTTTAAAAATATGAAAGACATTGAGGTGAAACATAACATTTAGCACTGATCATAATATCACATAATAAAACATTCTTCACTGAAAAGCAAGTATCTAAAGAATGCAATTGAGACTGAAGGAAGGTTTTTTTGTCTGTACACTGATGACACATTTAAACTATTGCATTGAGTGTTGACATCCCAGATTTTTCATTTGATCTCAACACTTGTCCTTCCTTGTATAGTCTAAGTTTTCCATCCAAAGTTGCTGTCACTAACTGAAAAAAGGATGGAAATAGTTTAGAGAAACCTTGATATATAATTCGGAAAGTACTTTTAATGCAAAAATTTATTTATTTCAAGATATAAGAAACTTGTCTGTATCATATTGATGGCTGGAATATTGCCGAAAGGACATTAAGCAACAATCAATACAAAAATGAATTGTTATTGATTTTTCCAGTCCTCTAAATTCAAAATTATTTAAAAATTAGAGGCTTCTATCCCTGTAATAACCATGGTCAATATCCTAGGTGTTGGATTTTACTTCATTTTGTAATTATTTGGGTACAAATACTTCTCTTTTGACCTTTAACTTTCCAAAAATTTTGACTCATATGCTGCTATTGAGATTACACAATAAAATGTACACATGCGGGATAAGTAAATTTATCACTTGATCAACACCCACTTTGGTACTAGGTATTGTGGTAACTACTGTATTTACCTGTGGATACAGTGGGTGGAATGCTACATCAGATACTGTATCATTGTGTCCTCCCAGCTTGCTACAATATGTTCCTGCTCTCAGGTCAAATATATAGGCCTAAAAAATGAGACCAAAATTAATATAGCTGATATGAATCTTTTTAAAGGTGAAAATAAATGTGATACGTGGTCTGAGACTATTATGATACATAAAAATGTTACCCAGAAAAAAACCCATTGAAATGAGTAATTTACTTTTTGCTACATCAAAATATTGCTTACTAAATTAAGGAGCAACATAAAGAATACTGTGAGAGCACACAAAAGGATGTTTCCTATTCTATGCATTAAACTTTATATTGGAAAAAAATATAGAAAAAATTCTAGAGCAATAAAATTTCTTCATGCATTCAACTTATCACAAATAGTAAATAAACCAACTTGTTTTATGAAAAATTGTTAACCATCTTTAGTTGATGTTATATTGACAAACCAGAAAATATTTTGTTTTAATATTTTGAATACACCAACAGGTATCAGTGACTGTCACAATCTTATCTTTGTCACATTAAAAGGTCTTGTAAACCGACCCAAACAAGAGTACACTAATATAGCAGTTACATAGACTTTGAAATCACAAACTTCAATGAAGACATATCAAAAATCAACATACATATACCAACACTAGAAACATGGCATCTCAATATCATGTGCTTTTCTCTATGCAAAGTTTCATTTAAATCTATCAAGCAGGTAATGAAATGTTGGAATTACAAGTATGTGGTCAGTCGACAGAAAAACAAATACCGGGTATATAGGGGGATTCCTCTATACTGGAGACTCAACAGGCATCAGCGTTCTCATGAGTTCTTAAGAAAAGGCTAGTAAAGAAATATTCATGTACACTTTTCTTGTTTAAAAGACTTGTGCATTCTGTTTTGGCTTTCTTTTAAATTTCTTTCCAGTAAAGATTTAGAGGGCAACATATGCTGTGGAAGTCTTTTCATTGGTAGGCATCAATTTTTGTGGATAAGGAATAAAAAGTATTCATAGTTTTTACAAATGCATCATTGAAAACAATGCTAAATTTAGTGTTTGTTCAATGGTTTGTTTGCCTGACCCCAGAAATACAAAAAAAAAATGGTGCTCAACAGCAAAAAAAACCCACTTTCACAGTACTAGTACATACTGTTTTATCCTCAGATCCTGTAGCAAGGTATCGTCCACATGGGCTGAGATCTAGTCCACAGGTATAGGATCGGTTCAGATGGCCTTCATATCTCCGTACACATCGATCAGCTCTTAGATCCCACAGCTTGATACAGTCCCCAGCGGCTGCTGTCACAAACAGGTCATATGCTGTGGGAGGGTGTGATACAAATGTTGACCCCTGCAAAATTATGTATTCAACAGAAAATGAATCATGTTTCTAGAATAAAAGTGAGGATGGTTAAGCTTTCGAAATCATTGATAAAATATAATCATCTATTTGAGGTGACAGTAAGTAAAGAAAAAAATAAGTCTCTCTATGATTCCAAAATTTGCAATAAACACAGATGTCATGCTTCTCACATGCAATAACTGAACCATGTAGTTGATGTGTGATGTTTTAGTAATACTTTCAGAGATGTTTCTGTTTAGGATGATTGTGTTTGTTCATACCTTAATGCTATATGTACAAGTTTCATGATGATATCACACTGCCTTCATGGAAAATTAACTTGAAAGATAATGTGATGCGATATAAGTGTGAACTCCACTTGCAGCCTTTAATGTGACGAGTACTTGCTGCTGGCCATCATGCAATTGGCAAGAATAAAGATTGGTTTTGGACAGAGACACATAAATGACTTATGGAAAGTGTTGGGGTTCACTAGTTTTGTGGCTCAGACCTTCCTATAAAAAAAAACTCAAAGCACAAAAGAACAAACAACCCACAAACCTCAATAAAAATAACATATATAAATACTAAGTTCAAATCTTATGTCTGACCCACTGACCTCATTCTGACATATGATGTGAGCTGGTCGTGTGTGAACATCTGCCATAGTCCTAACGTTCCTCCCCACATTCATATCAAATGCTGATATTGATTTGTTAGTCCCTGCACACATTACAATATCTGATCACAAATTAAGGAATATTAGTAAATAAGAAACAAAATGTCTTAATTTCAGAGAGAAGCAAATTTCTAAATTTCATGGTGTGTTGTGAAATTTTCAAAGTGCTTATATACTAATGGCAAAAAGAAACTGTGCATCACTTTGAAAAATCACAAATTCAAAATTTTATTTAGTATTTGATACATTTTATCACAAAAGTATTGCAAAATCATTTTTCTCAAGATCTGGACGAAAAAATTTCATTTTTAGACCCCTAAAAGATGTTTTGTTTGCAGTTTGAAATCAGGTTGTGTCAATTTGAAATTCACAAAATCACACTTTGGAAACAATGCACAGTTTTGAAATTCAGTTTTCTTAGCTGATTTTCACCAAAAACGTTACTCTTTTTAGTGGTTGAAAGTTAACAGGTTAAATTTTGAGTGAAAATCTTGATTTTTAGCTCACCTGGACCGAAGGTCCATGTGAGCTATTGCCATCACTTGGCGTCCGTTGTCGTCCGTCGTCGTTAACATTTTTCAAACGTTAACTCCTCTAACACCATAAGTCCAATGGCTTTTAAATTTGGCACAGTTGTTAATTAGCATAGGTAGTATAAAACTAGCGTGGGGATTTTTGATTCGTTGAAAAACATGGCCGCCATGGCTAAAAATAGAACATAGGGGTAAATTGCAGTTTTTTGCAAATAACTCGAAAATGGTTACAGATATCAAAATTCTGGCATAGGGTCAAAGTGATCAGCACCTCAAGATCTACCTGCCCAGAAATTTTCAAGAAGATCCAACAACCGATGTAGGAGTTATTGCCTTTTTTCTGGATTTTTTCAAAATTTTGCACTTATTTAGCCCTATATCTCGAAAACTATACAAGATATTTTAAAAATTCAAATTGCATATGATTAAGCACATCAAGATCTACATTTCATGTAAATAGGTCAAAGCTGTAGAACCATTTCTTTTAGGAGTTATGGCCCTTAAAGCGTCAAAATTTACCATTTTTCATTACTTTTACCCTGAATTTCAAAGATTAACTTGTCTGACACCATACATTCAACTTCAACCAAACTCTGCACAGTTGTTTAATAGCATTAATGCTACAATTCTATCGTTCAGATTTTTGATTTGTCAAAAAATATGGCCTCCATGGCTTAAAATAGAACATAGGGGTCAAATTACAGTTTTTTGCAAATAACTCAAAAACGGTAACAGATATCAAAATTCTGATGGGAGACAAAAGTGATTAGCATCTCAAGATCTACCTGCTCTGAAATTTTCAAGAAGATCCAACAAACGACATAGGAGTTATTGCCCTTTTTCTGGATTTTTTTCAAAATTTTGCACTTATTTAGCCCTATATCTAGAAAACTATACAAGATATTTCAAAAATTCAAATTGCATATGATTAAGCACATCAAGATCTACAATTCATGTAATTAGGTCAAAGCTGTAGAACAATTTCTTTTAGGAGTTATGGCCCTTAAAGCCTCAATATTTACCATTGTTCATTACTTTTCCCCTGACTTGTCTGAAACGGTAAGACCAACTGCATCTTAACATGGCACACTGTTTGATAGCTTATATGCTACAACTCTATCGTTCAGATTTTTGATTCGTAATAAAACATGGCCACCATGGCTAAAAATAGAACATAGGGACAAATTTCATTTTTTTGCTAGTAACTCAAAACTGGTTTCAGATATTAAAATTGTGCAGGAATCAAAAGTGATCAGCATATTAAGATCTACCTGTCCTGAAATTTCGGAAAAGATCTGACTGCTGATGTGGGAGTTATTGTTCTTTTTCCTAATTTTTGCCAAATTTGCACTTATTAAGCCCAATATCTTGAAAACTAACCAAGATATTTCATAAATTTAAATCGCATATGGTTAATCACAATAATATCTACAAATATATGTATCTGTGTAGTTCAGGTGAGCGATTCAGGCTCTTGGGAGCCTCTTGTTCATTTTTGCGTTAAAAAAGTGTTTTTTTGAATCTCAGAAACTGGAATTAAATTTTTTTCAGATTTTTACCCAAAAATGATCTCCATGGTCAACTCCACATTCAGTGAAAATTTCAACTCGATAACTGTATTTTTTATACGACCGCAAAAAAATTGCGGACGTATTATGGTATGATGCTGTCGTCGTCGTCGTCGTTGTCTGTTAACTTTTTAGTGTTTCCACAATAACTTTAGTACCAGTTATCCGATTGCTATGAAACTTTACAATGATGTTCCTTACCATAAAAGGATGCATGGGATTGATTTTGGGGGTCCCCCCATTTTTCGTTTAGAAATTAGGGGCCAAAAAAACTACTTTTTTGTTTGTTTCCACAATAACTTTAGTTCTAGTTATCCAATTGCTATGAAATTTGACAGTGATGTTCCTTACCATACAAGGATAAATGGGATTGATTTTGGGGGTCCCCCCTTTTTTTGTTTCGAAATTAGGGGCCCAAAAGGGGAAAAAAATTCAAATATTTTACTTGTTTCCACCATAACTTTGGTCCTAGTTGGCCTATTGCTGTGAAATTTGTCAAGAATGTTTCTTACAATAAAAGAATGAACCTGATGAATTTTTGCGCCCCCCTTTTTCTCCGTTGTGTAATTAGGGGCCAAAAGGGGCCAAAATAAAAACTTTTTTATTTGTGGTCCGATTTTGAAATTTTTTTTTTACATGTTTGTTCTTGTCAAATAGCAGATACAAAATTAAGAATTAATTTTTGCGACCCCCCCTTTTTCCCCCTATTACGTAATAAGGGGCCAAACGGGGCCAAAATCGAAACTTTTTTATTTGTGGTCCGATTTTGAAATTTTTTTTTGCAAGTTTATTTTTGTCAAGTAGCGAATCCAAATTTGAGAATTTATTTTTGCGACCCCCACCCCTTTTTCACCTCTTACGTAATAAGGGGCCAAAAGGGGCCGAAATTGAAACTTTTTTATTTCTGGTCCGATTTTGAAATTTTTTTTTGCATGTTTGTTCTTGTCAAATAGCGGATACAAAATTAAGAATTAATTTTTGCGACCCCCCCCCTTTTTCCCCTTATTACGTAATTAGGGGCCAAATGGGGCCGAAATTGAAACTTTTTATTTCTGGTCCGATTTTGAAAATTTTTTTTGCATGTTTGTTCTTGTCAAATAGCGAATACAAAATTAGGAATTAAATTAATTTTTGCGACCCCCCCTTTTTCCCCCTATTACGTAATTAGGGGCCAAATGGGGCTTTTTTATTTGTGGTCCGATTTTGAAATTTTTTTTTGCAAATTTATTCTTGTCAGGTAGCGATTCTAAATTGAAGAATAAATTTTTTGGGCTGTAATCATAATTTAAAAAAAATTCTGGTTCGATTTTTAATTTTTTCCCCAAACATTATTCTTTTAAAGAGTAGAATACAACATTCAAAATTTATATTTTTAGCCCCTGGGTTGAAAGTCCATCAGAGAAGCATGTGTCAAAAACCTTTGTCAGTCCACCATGGGCTGCATGTGTCCAGAACATATAGACTATCCATATTAGGCCTAAAACGTACAGGGTTCAACATGTTGCAGTCGTATCATGCTGCGCTCGGCAAAGCTTTTTATTTTATGATTTTCTGATTAAGAGAAATATGGGTACAATTGATTTCCAATAGACATGCACAGTTTCTTTTTTCCATGAGTATAGGTATCTACTATAGAGAAGATACTAAAGTAAATCTGTCAAAGTCAAAGATGGCCAGATTTCATTAAACAGGAAGAAGGTGAGGGACAGACCTGGAATTATAGCCCACATTATGGGACCGCACCCTGTTGCTGTATACTAAATATCAAGTGGCTGTGATAAGTAGTTGCTGAGAAAACTGTTATGCAAATTTCTTCCCCACAATCTGTTTGCCTGCCGCCCTACTTTCACCATTTTATAACCCAGATTTTTCACTCTGTGAAATCCCACAAAAATGTGTGAAAATACCTGGTATTTAAATGTGAACTTTGAAAATCCAAAGCCTGTAATTTCCATAATAAAAAGGTATGTAGTGCTCAGAATGATACATCAACATGTCAATTCCTGCTTTTGAAAGTAAATTGCTGCAAACACATGCAGCCTATTATAGACTTTTAATGCATACTGACTTAAAATATATTTTTTATCAATGTAAGACTTTGTATATGTAAACGCTTAGTGTGGGCAAACTCTACCAAAACATTTGAAAAATTTGGTTGATAGTATTAAACATGGAACACAATAAAAAGAGAATTTCAAAATACAGCAGCTTGTCATTACATTCAATTTTCCACTTTTAGCCCTTTATATGAAACAGTGGGACCACAAACCCAAAATGCATTAGGAATTTTCTTTTATTAGTTGGAAACATCATTATATAAATATAACAATCAGTCAACTACAACTCCAGTTTTCACATGGAAACATACATGTCTACTGATGACCAAGCAGACATCACCATAACATGATACTATCTCAAATATGTTGCAGCTGTATAAAAATCATTAGAGAAGTATTAGTATTAACTTAATCTGTAATTCATCATAGTAGAACTTAATGATAGAAAATGTGAGCAAGTTTATTGAAAATACACCCTGCACTATATTGGACTTTATCTTCCATAAATTATATCTGAGAGTAATAAAACTTATTTTTGCATAGATCCATATGATGAACTTCTTTAATGATAAGTTTCATCAAAACCCACTTAGTGGTTAGGAGGAGTTCCACTTACAAGACTATGTCCAGTGATCTTCCATAAACTTCAATATGTATTGGTACAATGTACTTCTTTAATGGTAAGACAGAGTTTACAAGATATATGAACAGACAGACAGATGGACAGGAGGATTCCTATAAACCCCAAAACATAAAAGGGCAAAAACTGATCAGTCCAACATACAGACTGACAGATAGACACAGTCCAAACAGAAAATTCCTAAATAGTAGGAGACTAAAACAAGAATTTCATTACATATGCACTCATCAAACTTTGCAGACAATATAATATAATTGATAAAATATCTAATACATTGTCATAAAATTGGCAATAAAATATATATTTTTTCCAATAAAACCGTATGATAATGACTTAAAACATTAAAGGATACAGGAATAAAATCCATTGACAGCAGATGTGGCAGTTATCTGCTGTGAATCTATGGTGAAAGACGTCACTTGTTTGTACTTACTAGAACTCAAATACCTGAAACAAATAAAGTACTAATGACAAAATCAACAAGGAATTTAAGAAATGTAAAGGAATCTATGAAATGTTTCATTATTATTCGTGGGGTATCAATTTTCGTGGTTTTCGTTGGTGGCCTTGACCCACGAAATTCAAAACCCAACAAAAAGGAAATTTAACATTTATCTGTATGCTGGAGACATCAGAACCACGAAATTCAGAATCAACGAATGGATCCTTTTTCATCAAACCATGAAAATTTGTACCCACAAAAATATAACGAATCTGCAGTAAGAAAAATAACCCCAAATAATTTAGCACAGATAAAAAAAATTTATCATTTCAAATGACCAAAGGGGCATAACTCAAAGAGAAAAAAGCACTGAATAATTCACAAAATTGGCTTGAAACTTATTTACCTTTTAATATCATCCTTTGTTTGTTCTAAGTGGTATTTGTACATGTAAAGTGTGTTGCCTGATGCCAGTAAAATAAACTTATCCATGTAGTAAAACCGGGCAAAGTTTACTTCTTTAGGGAACAATATGTTATCCTGAAAAAAAAATGGATGACTAATAACATCATTTATTATGGTGAAAGCTATAAGCAGTGACAGATTTATTGGGCATGGAAGTCCCCTACTCCTTTTGAAAAAAGGTCTAATATATATGAAGTGACTCAAGAGACCCAGATCCCTATTTCAGTGTTCTCCCCAGAAATTTTGGATAGCATCACATTTTGCGAAAACAAGATTCAGCTGACGGAAAACGAATCGCATCAATCGACATCTGGCTCATGTTTTATTTAATTTTTATAGTTTAATTTTAAATGTATCAACCCCCCCTTTTAATATAAAACATGATTCAGAAATACTTTTTAAAATTATATAGGAAGGGGAGTTGTATGCATGACTGGAAAATAACAGTCAAGACATTGTTAATTATGACTATATATATATTTTAATCAAAACACATTGTATCAAACACATGGCTTGTATTTGTTTTTATTTTGGTAAATTCCGATTGGGGGTCCAACCAAAATAAAACATTCGACTACAGGTGCCTACTGTCGGTAAATCACCTGTAATCAAGCCTAATTAGGTAAAAATCGATATCTTTCAATTAATTGACAACAGACCAATCATTTATTTGATAATTGGCTTGGGGTTGTAAAGGTGTTATTACCAAAAGGTTCTGAATGGCTTCATTGTAAAAATTTTAAGCAATTTTATAGCGTCTCGGTACAGACCGATAGCTTCTCGGTAAAATCTGATAGCATCTCGGTCCCGAGATGCTATAAGGGCCTGGGGAGAAGATAACACCTTTGGTCCATAATATTTCAGATAATCTGGATTTTTCCCCCTAATTTACAATACATTGATTAATCTTCACAAGTTCCACATTTACTTTGATTGTTTGATATTTATCAAAGAAAAGAATTAACTAAGGAAATTTAACAAGAGGCTCCTAGGAGCCTGAATCGCTCACCTGAACTACACAGATACATATATTTTTTAGATATTATTGTGCTTAACCATATGCGATTTAAATTTCTGAAATGTCTTGGTTAATTGTCAAGATATTAGGCTTAATAAGTGCACAATTTGGCAAAAATTACGAAAAAGGGCAATAACTCCCACATCAGCAGTCAGATCTTTTCTGAAATTTCAGGACAGGTAGATCTTAATATGCTGATCACTTTTGATTCTTGCACAATTTTTATATCTGAAACCATTTTTGAGTTAGTAGCAAAAAAATGAAATTTACCCCTATGTTTTATTTTTAGCCATGGTGGCCATGTTTTTTGACAAATCAAAAATCTGAAAAATGGAGTTGTAGCAGACATGTTATTAAACAAGTGTGCCAAGTTAATATGCAGTTAATCTTACAGTGTCAGACAAGTTAATCTTTGAAATTCAGGGGGAAAGTACTGAAAAATGGTAAATTTTGTCGCTTTAAGGGCAATAACTCCTAAAAGAAAAGGTCCTACAGCTTTGACTTAGTTACATGAAATGTAGATCATGATGTGCTTAGTCATAATATCTTGTATAGTTTTCAAGATATATGGCTAAATAAGTGAAAAAAATTGAAAAAACTCCAGAAAAAAGGCAATAACTCCTACATCAATTGTTGGATCTTCTTGAAACTTTCAGAGCAGGTAGATCTTGAGATGCTGATCACTTTTGTTTCCATCTGAATTTTGATATCTGTAACCATTTTTAAGTTATTAGCAAAAAAACTGCAATTTACCCCTATGTTCTATTTTTAGCCGTGGCGGCCATATTTTTTAACGAATCAAAAATCCGAACAATAGAATTGTAGCATTTATGCTATTATACAACTGTGCCAAGTTTTGGTTGAAGTTGGATGTATGGTGTCCAGGGTTGGGGTAATTGTAATTGAGTGTAATTAATTACAAATGTTGATGTAACTGAAAGTAACTTGTAATTGTCATATTTTTCAATTACATGTAATTGTAACTTAATTACTGCTAATAAAGAATTATAATCCCCTTGTTTATATTGGTACTCCTTAATGAAATTAGGTAAACTACAACTTAATCCCTCTATTGAAATTTGCAACAATGGAAGATGATTACCGTGATCAGTTAAATTGACATCTATACAGAGGAGATTAACTTGTTATGGGTATGAATTTTTTTGCTTGAAGGAAAAAAACTCCTACACTAAGGAAAAAAACTCCTACACTAAGGAAAAAAACTCCTACACTGTAGGAAGAAAACTCCTACTCTGAAGGAAGAAAACTCCTACATCAAAGATGGTAATATGATTTGATAGTTTTTTCCTTTTCAAATCAAAATCTGTTTAATATAATGTTACACTAAGGACAAAATCTTTTTACTTATGCATCATTTACATTTTACACCATCAAAGACCATACCATTTGATTCACATAGAATTGAAAATACATGTATAACATGAAGCAAATATGGAAACCACTTCTGCTCATATTTTATTTTCCGTAATGGGAAATTTCAATCCTGATATGGGATATTGGCAAACACTTTTTTTCGGAAATGGAATATTTGATAAAAGATTGGGGGGGGGGGGGGATATTGGTACCCCTTCTAAACGAGCCCAAAAACTATATATACAGATAGACACTTAAACAGTCAATGTAATCTTAAGTCATTCAACAGTATACTTTCGATAAGAATGACCTCGTTTATGACTAAAAATGTATAAGAAATCTGAATAATCAGTAATATCAGATATTTCAGATATATCTGAGGACAAACTATGATGAATAGAGTTGTAAAAACCATAAAAAAAAATTGATTATTAAAGCATTTCATCAAAAAAAATATTTTTAATATGCTAAAAGTACTCTGATATAGAAAATAGTTTTTAATAACAAGTATTTCCTAAAAAAAAACATGTAACCTACTACAGGTAGTCTGTATAGCATTTCATTAGTTCAGTTCGTACTATTCAATTTCTACAGGTAAATTTTTCAAACAGGTAAAATTTTCATACAGGTAAATTTCTCTTTCCTAAAACAAGATAATCTTGTTTGTATAGCTGTTACTTTAACTGATCAAAGAGATCAAGTTTCATTGTTGCAAATTTCAACAGAGAGATTATTCTCAAGTTTACCAGAGTTCACCGGGGTCATGCAACCCAAAGTCGTGGATTGTTAGACTTTACTTGCTATAAATACTTTCAGAAAAGCAGGTAATTGTCAATTACTTTTCAATTACATTTCAATTACTTTCATCTATTTTCTGTCCAAAGAGGAAGATGGAACAATGACTTGTAGAAAACTATTTAAAAATTTATAACTTTCCTTTGACATTATGTTGGAATATTTTCTCTTCTCTTCTCTTATTTAATTAACTACATGTAAATAAAATATTCCTAATAGTGCATTTGCCAATTGCTGTTCACTTTGATTATTTTGGGTACTTAGTCATATTTTACCGGATTTTACTGTTACCGTCGGTAACCAGCCACCGGACAAGGAATAGAACATCGCTTGCTCTCAATGCAATTCCGATCTTTTGAATACACTAATCAAAGCATATTTAAATAATTTTTATATCGAATGATGGAATGATGTGGTATATATTATTAGAATATAGTGTCAAAAACATTTAAATCTCTGTAAGTTGTTTAAATTTTTCACGTGAATTATCCAAGACGTACACGATAAAATCCGAGGCTTGTCCTACTTCTTTCCATTTGGAAACCAACGGGATTTTTCATTACGGTATTGTAAACGGTAAAATTAAATCGATCACGGAATAAAAATTCGATATTAATTGGCAAATGGTCTATTGCACAAATATGACACATATTTACACACCTCCCAATTAAAGATGAAATTACTCATGATTTGTTTCTTTTTAAAAACAATAAAAAAATGAATTCTATGAAAATCAATTTATTGTTCATTTAAAAAATATATTTATTAAAGCTTGATCAAAGACCTGGAGCTATAAAGATATATGGCTTCTAATCCTTTGTTTTGACAATGAAGAGTTGACACATTTACAACTGGTATTTACAATAATGAACCCTTTAATTCATAAATAGTTCTTAATTAATATACCCCAAGGCAATGTTTATGTAAAACAACCATAAATAACACCTTTGCATAAGGAACAAAATATTGAAGTAAGAAAAAAAAGAAACTTAGATAAATGGGATATGAAAAATAAAATAATCTCATTAATAAATTAAATTAAGTAAACCCTCCAATTTTCCCATCATTATTAATTTCCCTCTAAAATTTCAGAGAAAACATAGAGAGATTTAATTTACCTGCTTGACCCAAAATGTCTGAATTCCATGCAAATAAAAATGAAAAATATGCAAATTTTCATCCATGTAAAAAAATCTTGAAGAGCAATGCATTGATATGACTAAAAACCCCTTGTTGTATTGAAACTTAAATGCTTGTAAATTTGGATCTTTAAGTAAAGTTGCTAGCAAGTATTTGTCAATCCCTGCAACTTCTGCGTCTTTTGAAAGAATTTTCAGTGTGGCCAGAAAAACATTAAAGTCAGACAGGTGTAGACTAGGGAACAGTACATTTGAACATTTGATGAACATTAAATGCAATGGAAGTTATGTTTAAGGACTGAAACTTATCTGAAAATTTAGCTAATTGCATGCATCATTACATGCACATTTTCTGCAATAAAGATGAAATGTATTTGTGTGATTTAATTAATTACATTTGAAAAGTATTTGTAACTTAATTAATTACATTTCCAAATCCTAGTAATTGTAATTGTAACTAATTGAAGATTTTTGAAAAGTAATTGTAATTTAATTAATTACTTTTCAATGTAATTGACCCCATCCCTGAATGGTGTCAGACAAATTAATCTTTGACATTCAGGGGAAAAGTAATGAAAAATGGTAAAATTTGACGTTTTAAGGGCCTACTAAAAGAAATGGTTCTACAGCTTTGACCTAATTCCATTAAATGTAGATCTTGATATGCTTAATCATATGCAATTTGAATTTTTTAAAATATCTTGTATAGTCTTTAAGATATATGGCTAAATAAGTGCAAAATTTTGAAAAAAATCCAGAAAAAGGGCAATAACTCCTACATCTGTTGTTGGATCTTCTTGAAAATATCTGGGTAGGTAGATCTTGAGGTGCTGATCACTTTGTTATTGCCAGAATTTTGATATCTGTTACTGTTTTTGAGTTATTTGCAAAAAACTGCAATTTTACCCCTATGTTCTTTTTTTAGCCACAGGGGCCATGTTGTTCATCCAATCAAAAATCCGAACGATGGTTGTAAAGGACATACTATATAACAAGCCCACCAAGTTTAGTTACATTTGGCCATGTGGTTTCAGAGAAGAAGATTTTTGAAAAGTTGGACGACGGATGACAGACAACGGACGCCAAGTGACGGCAATAGCTCACATGACCCTTCAGGTCAGGTGAGGTAAAAAGTAAACCCAAACTAGAAAATGTGCCTATGAGCCACAGGATGGCCCTCCTGTTCTAGAAATATCATTGACCCCCAATGTATATAGCCTCGGTTATGGACCTTAACCAAGAACTTAACCAAAGTCGTTCATGCATAAATTATAGGTCATAGTAACCTAATTTCTAGTGGTTGGTGTAGACCTACCCAAGACCAATCTAGTGGTGAAATATCATTGACCCCCAACATCTAGTATCTGAGTAATGGACCTTAACCAAAGTCATTCGTGCGTAAAATATGGATCACAGTGACCTCATTTCTAGTGGGTGGTGTCACCTTACCCAAGACACATCTAGTGGTGCAATATCATTGACCCCCAACATCTAGTATCCAAGTTATGGACCTTAACCAAGAACTTAACCAAAGTTATTCATGCATAAAATATAGATCACAGTAACCTAATTTCTAGTGGGTGGTGTAGCCCTACCCAAGACCCATCTAGTGGTGAAATATCATTGACCCCCAACATCTAGTATCTGAGTAATGGACCTTAACCAAAGTCATTCGTGCGTAAAATATGGATCACAGTGACCTCATTTCTAGTGGGTGGTGTCACCTTACCCAAGACACATCTAGTGGTGCAATATCATTGACCCCCAACATCTAGTATCCAAGTTATGGACCTTAACCAAGAACTTAACCAAAGTTATTCATGCATAAAATATAGATCACAGTAACCTAATTTCTAGTGGGTGGTGTAGCCCTACCCAAGACCCATCTAGTGGTGAAATATCATTGACCCCCAACATCTAGTATCTGAGTAATGGACCTTAACCAAAGTCATTCGTGCGTAAAATATGGATCACAGTGACCTCATTTCTAGTGGGTGGTGTCACCTTACCCAAGACACATCTAGTGGTGCAATATCATTGACCCCCAACATCTAGTATCCAAGTTATGGACCTTAACCAAGAACTTAACCAAAGTTATTCATGCATAAAATATAGATCACAGTAACCTAATTTCTAGTGGGTGGTGTAGCCCTACCCAAGACCCATCTAGTGGTGAAATATCATTGACCCCCAACATCTAGTATCCGAGTGATGGACCTTAACCAAGAACTTAACCAGAGTGTTACAGATGTACAGACAGACAAACGGACGGATGGGCGGACGGACAAGGGTAAAACTATATGGCCGATCTACATACATGGTCAGGCCATAAAAATTATCATAATTATTGCAAACCAATAGGCTTCTTCCTTAATTCATATTTTTAATGTGTGCAAGTGTCATAAAATTCTATCAAGACTTTCAAAAGATATGCTTTACCAATCCAGATGGACGGAAAGAAAGCTGAAATCTATAGTGTCCCGTTTTTGCAGATAGGTGGGGGTAAAGCAGAACAATATACCTTGTCTTTTTTCTGTCCTTCTTTGTCTGCGGCCATGTTGTGTAGGACAGTTTTAATACACATATTAGGTTCAGATTGTCCCTTGCTCCACAGGTATGCTGATTTATCGTCAGACGATGTCAATAACCAGTTACCATCATGGCTCCAACTCACACCATTGACAATGTTATTATGACCTACCGTAAAAGTAAAATGAGTAGTTCCCTTTGTGTGTGTGTTAAGGTTAAACACCCTTTTTGACACACCTTACTCATACAGGGTGGTCAGTTTAAATGGTGGAGGAAACCAAAGTACCTGATGGAAACCACGGACCTTGGGCAGGTAACTGATACAGGTGGGGAAGTCCTGTTATTGTAAATTACAAAGCGGGACTTGATCCACTAACTGCATAGGTTATTGAATAATAATATATTAATAGTGTGGTATTTCTACTAATACTTTGACCACTTGGCCAACCAGGCACAGTTGTGACCTATGCACCACCAATTGGTAAGAAAAGATTAAGTTAATTAAGTTTAAGTAAAGTGAGTATTAAGATGAAATACAGATTTAAAATCCAGTTTGCATTATATACAGTATTTTTTTACAGGACATAAAAAACTATTCAAATAATAACAATGTAACCTTAAGAAGCATTGAAACCTAATTTGAGCTTGGCTAAAATTCTACCATACCTGTCATACTAAAGCCTTTATTTCCTAGTGGTAATTTGAACACATGACCTGACTTGTTAGATAAAGCTGTGGCAAGATATTGGCCATCATCTACAATAAAAATCAAAATCATGACCCATATTAATCTAACACTTTATATAGACATAGATTGTTGGATACCCACTCTCAATTGTACTGGCAATCATCTATAAGGTTAGAAAACTAAATCATAATCTTATATGATATTTTCATGATACAGATCTGGTCTGTTGGACACAGACTTTAATTTGAACATATGACCTGACTTGTAAAACTGAGATTTGGCAATATACTATTGTGTTTGGCTACATTTACTTTACAATGGTATTCTGCTGGGATTTTACATGTCTGAGAATTTTGTCCTATCAATAGATGCTGACTGTTCTGCTATAACTACTGTAAAAGGGGATAATTATGCGTGGTTTAAATTTTGCGTTTTCAGTACCAAAATGCATTCGCGAGGTTTTAATTTCGCGTTTTATTAGATCATGGATTATTGGGTCCTTTTTAATGTAATTTACGCGAGGGGATATTTTTGCGAATTTGTTATGATCGCGGAATTAGCGAAAATAATCCCCTTGCGAAAATTTCTCCTTTTACGGAATTTACAAACATGAGAAACCAATTCAATTATTTGAGGATTTTATTTCATTAAGTGGGTGTCAGCCAACCCGCCACAACTATTTTACAATTCCTGGACAAAGGTGTTCTGCTGGGGGTTTAAATAACTGAGAATTTGGTTCTATTAATAGGTCTAAGCTGCTCTACTACATCATTTTTACTATGGTATTCTGATGGGGCTATACACACTCAAAAATTTTATTCTAATAATAGGTGTTTGCTGTTCCACTACATCTATTATCTGCTCGAATTTAACATACCTGAGAATTTGATTCTATTAATAGGTGTCGGCCGTTCAGCTACATCTATTTTACACTGACATTCTGTTGGAGGATTGCACTTGACAGGATATTGTTTATTCATTGTTTTACTGAAATATAAAGAAAAGCAAATATTGAGTACTTTTAAAAACTGTAAAAGAACTCATTTTCAAGGGCGCCAAATTTTGTGTTTTTATGTCCTAAATCCATACAAAAATTGCTATCCAACAAACAATAATACTTTAAAAATAAAATGTTTGTTTACGGTTTATTTTTCACTAATTATCTCCCCTGAATGATATCTAAGATACTCATCTATTGGTCCACTGTTTTCATTGTGACGTAGTAAATGGTATAGAATCAGTAATTTGGATTAAATTTGTCTACAGAGTAGTGTCAAACAGTAAGTATAACAGACCGAGGCCTGCATTGATAGCAGCCCCCCCCTTTTCCAGGGTTTCATTAAATCAAATCATATTTCTATTACCTAATACTGGATGATGAAGACTTGTGAGGTACTAAACTATTGGTAGATGATGATCTTGACATACTTGTCTGAGGTTTAAACATGGTCTGTCTATTAAGTATAAAATTATATACATAAGGTTACATTAATAAAAATAGTCAACCTATGACCAATTCTACATATCTGCAATATTTATACAAACAAATACTGTGAAAGTACTTAAATTCGTGGGTATCAATTTTGGTGGATTGCAAGTAAATTTCATGTTTGTGGATTCATGAATTTTTTGCTCTAAAAAAATCCCTATTAAATCAATGTTTAATTCTTTATTCCTTGGGAATTTAATATCGTGGTTTGCCCAACCCACAACAAGATTGCTACGCGTAGCCATGTGTCCCCCGCCGCCGCATAAAAGTTGTTTGGTATGTCAATTCAAGCAATATATTCTCTGAGAAACGATAGAAATAGGTTGTCAAAATATGGGATGATCACCTATTAACAGTACCCTATCAGTGTGTAAAGTTTCAGCAACATCCGTTCAGTAGTATCCGAGGAGTTGCACCCTCAAAAATGTTTGATATGACAAAGTCCCATTTTTTGGACCGCAAAATCACAAATTTGTAAATAACTCAAAAACTGTAAATATTGTTTCAAATTTTTTTTCATATTATTATAGAGTACTCTTTGCTCTATCAGCCTACAAAATTTCAGAACCCTGTGCACCTAGGTAACCGAGATATTGGATGTCCTATATTTTGACCTTTCTTCCCTGTTTCCATGGAAACGGCGGCCATTTTGAAAATTTCAAATATGGGATGATCATCTACTAACAGTATCCTATCGGTGTGTAAAGTTTCAGCAACATCGGTTCAGTAGTGTCTGAGGAGTTGCACCCACAAAAACGTTTGACAAAGTCCCATTTTTCGGATTGAAAAATCACAAATTCGTAAATAACTCGAAAACTGTAAATATCGCATCAAAATTTTTTTTCGTATTATTATAGAGTACCTTTTGCTCTATCAGCCTACAAAATTTCAGAACCCTGTGCACCTAGGTAACCGAGATATTGAATGTCCTATATTTTGACCTTTCTTCCGTTTCCATGGAAACGGCGGCCATTTTGAAAATTTCAAATATGGGATGATCATCTAATAATTGTACCCTATCAGTTTCAGCAACATCCTTTCAGTAG
This sequence comes from Arcuatula senhousia, assembly GCA_963971305.1. Classification (NCBI taxonomy): domain Eukaryota; kingdom Metazoa; phylum Mollusca; class Bivalvia; order Mytilida; family Mytilidae; genus Arcuatula; species Arcuatula senhousia. The sequence continues at coordinate 59,079,682 of OZ020304.1, forward strand.
TTTCCGAGGAGTTGCACCCACAAAAAACGTGACGGACGGACGGACAAACAGACGGACGGACGGAGACCATTACTAAGTCCCTCCGACGCGTTGCGGCGGGGGACAAAAAAACATGAAAATTGGTACCCCACGAACATTAATAAACTTGATATGGGACGGACAAACTGACAAACTTTAATACTATACGCCCCTCTTCTTTCATGGGTGGGGTATGAAAAGTCTACATTTTATTCTACATTAACGTTATAAACATTTAATTTTAGCTTTTAAAGTATTTGAACTATATTTAGATATTTCATCAATACATGTATAAGCTATTTGTCTGACATTTTGTTTAATATTGTTGATTTTTTTATATTACATGTATTAGAAGAAATATACATAACAAAATTTGAGAAGCGATAAATGATCTAAGCTCTGAATTTAAACCAAGGGAAACCTACTAGAAAAATATTGTTCATTCAGGGAAATTAGCTTTGAAAATTGTTTCACATGAACACTATTATAAAAGGATAGTGAAATGGTCAATACAAGAATAGAGGTCACCCACACTCTATTTTATTTTAGACACCAAGAAAAAAGATCTACCTGGGGCAAAATATGAAGATAAACTGTGAACACAGAGATGAGTGATAAACTTTTAACACAGAGATGATTGAAAAAATGTTAACGTTAACACAGAGATATGTGATAAACTGTTAACACAGAGATATGTGATAAACTGTTAACCCAGAAATATGTGATAAACTGTTAACCCAGATATGTGATAAACTGTTAACACAGAAATATGTGATAAACTGTTAACACAAAGATGTGTGATAAAATGGTAACACAGAGATGTGTGATGAACTGTCAACACAGAAATATGTGATAAACTGTGAACACAGAAATATGTGATAAACTATTAACACAGAGATATGCCTTGCCTGTCGCGGCTGTATAAAATGAATTAGAAAATGCAAACATTGAAAGTGACTACAGTACTGGCAATTACTCATAAAATTTGATCTATATTGATGAAAATGCAACTGTTTACCAAATATTAGTATTCCAAATAAAACAGATTAAGAAAATATTTACACATTTAGTCAAATCAGTATAAAATCTTGGAAAGTCAGTAGACCATGACTGCACGAGCAAACAGATAAAATGTCCTTGAAATTGACCTGTAACAATGCTAATGTAACTGTATACTAAATATCAATGGTGTACCATAACTGCTTTATGTTAAACAGATTTATTAAAAAAGGTTAACTTTGGCCAAATCAGTATAAAATTGCAAAGTCAGTAGACTATGACTGCAGGAGCATACAGATAAAATGCTTTAAAAATTAGTCTGTGCTGATGCTTATGCAAATGCATACCAAACATCAATGGTGAACCACAACTGCTTCATGTTTAATTGACGTAAGAACAAGAATATGTCCAACAGACATAATGCCCCATCTCGCAACATTTATTTTTTTCCGCTATCACTAAACCATGAAGTTGTTCCAAGAGTATTATTTTATGGACTTTTACCATTCTTATATATGTGTTCATTCATGCAGAAAATATAGGGCACAGCCAGCATCTGAAGCATACATTCTGCTTAGCATCACTAGGTACACCTACCAAACCAATATAGTTGATGTGGCACATGTCAGTTTTAAAGTGGGAATGGACTTCAACCATTCTTCTGTAAGAGGTCATCCATGCGGAAAATATATGTCAAATCAAGCATCCAAAGCATGCATTGTGCTAAGCATCACAAGGTACACCTACCATACAAATATGAGGTATAACAAGTAATACTGTGAGCAAGCTCACAAAAGGATACCCCCCGCTTCATATTGGACTCTGTACTAGACCAAAAAAAATCTCAAGTCCAGTTATCTCCCCTTGATGAAAACCAAGAGCAATACAAATTCTTCATGCACATCTACAGATGATGTACATCCTTCATGTAAAGTTTCATCAAAATTCATCAAGCGGTTTAGGAAGAGTTGCGCTTATGGGGTCTCCCATTTAATAATGTATTTAAAAAGTCTAAGTCCAATTATCTCCCCTGAATGATGTCTGATTGCAATTAAATTCTTCATGCACATCTAAATATGAAGTACTTCATTCGTGTAAAGTTTCATCAAAATCTGTCAAGCTGTTTAAGAGTAGTTGTGTTTATGAGGTCTCCCAAAGAATAATGTATTTGAAAAGTCTAAGTCCATTTATCTCCCCAGAATGATGTCTGAGTGCAATGAAAATTCTTCATGCACATCTACATATGATGTAATTCCTTCATGTTAAGTTTCAGCAAAATCCTTCAAGAGGTTTAGGAGGAGAAGCACTTAAGAGTAATGTGGACAGACGGACGGACAGACAGACAGACAGACAGGGTGTTTCCTATATACCCCCCAAACTTTGTTGACAGGGGGTATAACTATAGGTGGTACAACCTACCTGGGTGCTTCTGTATAACCAGAGGATTTAACTTTGTGGTGGAATGTAAGTGGCTGATCCTTCATCATTTGACCTGGCTTTTTCTGAGGTGTTGATCCTAATAAACAAAGATCTTAATAAGAAATACATTCAATGCTTAATCTATGTACAGAGATACTTGTCTGATCAAGTTCATACAAAACCAATTTTGACTACCAGATTCTGTTTCATTTTAACAGACCAAATACTAAAAATATAAAAAGACAGCATGCACATGGTTAAATTCATGTTTTAAACAAATATCAAATTATTCTCCATTGCCATTGCGAGAGAATAAATACAATGTTAAGATAAAGGGAAAAGTGTATGACCATGACTACCCAAGAGCAAATACATGTACAATACATTTTGGCATTCATTGGTGAAAAGACAAGAGTTTATTTGGTCAAGACTTAAATAATGGCAAAATCTTTATATTTACTATATATCTCTGACAGAGTTAATATGTTAGTATGAAGAATCTAAGGGTACTTAAAAAAATGAATCTATACATTTTTATTGTATTGTTGTTACCATAGGTTTCCTATGATTTTATCACTTGGGTACCTTCTTGCTTCTTTCCTTTAAATAATAATAAAATGAAAGAAAAATATCTTCTTGGCTAATTTATTCAAAAAGCATGACTGCATGGTAAAACTGGAAGTGAATTAATACTGGTACCTCTTCCTTTCTTTGATTTAGGATCTTCCTTGGTTTTCTTGATCATTTCTGACCTCAGGGCAGATTCAGGTAATAATGGAGTGCTGGTAAAAAAAAGTAAACATATAATAGACCCTTTCACGGTTTTTGCAGCCATATTGAATAGGGGGCAAAAATTCGGGAAAATGTCATAAAAACGGCTCTATTGCTTAGCAACACACATATATTTTCCCCATTTTGTATAATATTCTCTCCTCCTTTAAAAAAATTTGCCCCCTATCCAATATGGCTGCAATAACCGTGAAAGGGTCTATTATTTTAACCATTCAATCATATCAGACAATACGCATTGTTTAACCATATTCCCATCAATACATTTCAATCAAAAGGAAATACTTGATGTCGGAAAAAAAAACTTGTTGTGCTTCTATTAAATTGTAAATAGGGATATATAAACTGTTAACACAGAGACATGTCATTTGTCACAACTGGACACAGTATAAAATGAAGTAAAAATCCTCCTTAAACTGATCTTAACTGATGCTTAAGCAGCTGCATACCAAATATAACTGCTTTATATAAAACACTCATGACATAAGTAAAAAGTTAAAAAGTGTAAAATCTCAAAGTCAGTAGACCGTGACTGCAGGAGCATATGAATAAAATACTTTTGAAATTGACCTGAACTGATGCTAATGCAAGTGCATACCCAATATCAATGATGTACCATAACTGCTTCATGTTAAACAGACGTAAGTAAAAAGGTTAACCTCGGCCAAATCGGTGTAAAATTTCAAAGTCAGTAGACTGTGACTGCAGGAGCATACAGATCAAATGCTTTTGAAATTGATTTGTACTGATGCTAATGCAAGTGCATACCCAATATCAATGATGTACCATAACTGCTTCATGTTAAACAGACGTAAGAAAAAAGGTTAACCTCGGCCAAATCAGTGTAAAATTTCAAAGTCAGTAGACCATGACTGCAGGAGCATACAGATGAAATGCTTTTGAAATTGATCTGTACTGATGCCGATGCAACTGCATACCAAATATCAATGGTGTAACATAACTAGTTTACACAAAACAGACTTAAGCAAAAACTTGAACCAATTGTGAACGCCGCCGCCGTCGCCGGAATCACCATACCTAAGTCTCGCCTTTTGCGACATTCGTCGCAGGCGAGACAAAAATTGCATTTTGAAGCAAAGATACTACTTCTTTTATGATCTTAACTCATATTAGCAAAGAAATCAAAGCTACGAACGTTACCTTAGATGAACATTTCAATTTGTTTAAAACCTTCAACAATTATATGATGCATAAGAAAACTAGAAAGTGAAATTACACCTGAGAATAAATAATTCTGATAAGCACAGTCAACGTATACATTAATTAAGATCAGTGCAAATACAATGCATATTAAAAGTATTGAAGATTGAATGGGAAACAAATAACACAGTAGAAAAACTTTTAACAAGAGGCTCCCAGGAGCCTGAATCGCTCACCTGAACTACACAGATACATATATATTGTAGATATTAATGTGCTTAACCATATGTGATTTAAATTTCTGAAATATCTTGGTAAGTTTTCAAGATATTGGGCTTAATAAGTGCAAAATAGGGCAAAAAGTACGAAAAAGGGCAATAACTCCCACATCAGCAGTCAGATCTTTTCCAAAATTTCAGGACAGGTAAATCTTAATATGCTGATTACTTTTGATTCTTGCACAATTTTGATATCTGAAACCAGTTTTAAGTTATTAGCAAAAAAATTAAATTTACCCCTATGTTCTATTTTTAGCCATGGCGGCCATGTTTTTTGACGAATCATCAACCTGAACGATAGAGTTGTAGCATATAAGCTATTAAACAAGTGTGCCAAGTTAAGATGCAGTTGAAATTAGGGTGTCAGACAAGTGAATATTGAAATTCAAGGGAAAAGTAATGAAAAAATGACAAGTTTTGTTGTTTTAGGACAATAACTCCTTAAAGAAATGGTCCTACAGCTTTGACCTAAATACATTTAAGGTAGATTTTGAAGCGCTTAATCATATGCAATTTAAATCTTTTAAATATCTTGTATAGTTTTCAAGATATATGGCTAAATAAGTGAAAAATTTTGAAAAAAATCCAGAAAAAGGGCAATACCCGGTACATCAATTGTTGGATCTTCTTGAAACTTTCAGAGCAGGTAGATCTTGAGATGCTGATCACTTTTGTGTCCCATCAGAATTTTGATATCTGTAACCATTTTTGAGTTATTAGCAAAAAACTGCAATTTACCCCTATGTTCTATTTTTAGCCATGGCGGCCATATCTTTTGACGAATCAAAAATCTGAACGATAGAATTGTAGCATGTATGCTATTAAAGAACTGTGCCAAGTTTGCTTGAAGTTGGATGTATGGTGTAAGACAAGTTAATCTTTGAAATTCCAGACATGTTAACTTTTCAGAGGGCCTCTCAGGGAGATTTTCAACTTTTCAGACAACCTCTCAGGGAGATTTTTATCGACATACCTAAGTATCATGTAAAACTGCAAAATGGTTGTAAATTTTGATTAATACCAGGATTTTTTAAGCATCTGTGCTGTTATGCAAGTCTTTTATTGTTACCAACATGATCAGAAGATCATTATTTACATATTTTTAATAAAAATTCTTCCTTAATTACAAATTCAGATTCATGCAAATTAGAATTATGTTTGTTTAATAAACTGGCTGTGAAATCACTGGCTTTGAAATTGTATTTGATAACTAAGGTAAATTTTATGAAATAAAAATACAAAAATATTATTTTCAATTGTTAAATGATTCAAAATGATTCCATTTATCCAAATGTCATATATTTTTTTACATTATTAAAAGTAAAAAACTAAAATATTTGGAAAAATTGCAGATTATCAAGATTTCTTTTTTTTTTAAGGGACATAACTCAACTTCATTTAATTACCTGTCATGTCGAGCATGCTGCCGAGATTGTCTAATTAGGGGTTATACCTGGTTTATTTGACAATTAACACTGAAAACTTGATATGACTTCGTTAATTTGCTTGGGTCACATGTGGAATCACCTAATCAACAAGTAATTAATTGCATTTGATCTTTGATCACTGCTGGCCAAGGAAAATAAAAATGACGATCTTCGTGAGTTTTCTTTTGACAATTTATTTTTTATATAGAAAATCGGTAACCGGGAGATTGTAGGCATAAATCGGGAGGCGGGAGATTGAGTCTTTAAACCGGGAGTCTCCCGGTGAAAACGGGAGAGTTAACATGTCTGAAATTCAGGGGAAAAGTAATGAAAAATGGTAAATTTTGAAGCTTTAAGGGCCATAACTCCTAAAAGAAATGGTTCTACAGCTTTGACCTAATTACATGAAATGTAGATCTTGAAGTGCTTAATCATATGCAATTTGAATTTTAAAAATATCTTGTATAGTTTTTGAGGTATAGGGCAAAATAAAATTTTGAAAAAATCCAGAAAAAGGGCAATAACTCCTACATCGGTTGTTGGATCTTCTTGAAAATTTCTGGGCATGTAGATCTTGAGGTGCTGATCACTTTTACCCTATGCCAGAATTTTGATATCTGTGACCGTTTTTGAGTTATTTGCAAAAAGCTGTATTTGACCCCCCTGTTCTATTTTTAGTAACAGCGGCCATGTTTTTTGACATATCAAAAATCCAAACGCAAACTTTTGGCACAATACCCTAAGGAACAACCATATGAAGTTTGGCTGCATTTGGCCAAGTAGTTTTAGAGAAGATGTTTGAAAAAAGCTAACGGACGACGGACGCAAAGTGATGGCAATAGCTCACATGACCATTCGGGTCAGGTGAGCAAAAAAAGTCCAACCATTATTTACTTAGAAAGTACTGTAAGCCCCTGAGAAGCATCCCCCTCCTGTAGACCCTCAATGCTCTGCTGGTCACCCATAGAACGATGGGACAGATTGACAGCAGACATAGCACTGGCTATATCTGTTTCTGGTTGTACAGCTGCTGCATGCTTCCACTGTAAAACATTGACTATGTTCTGGAAGTGACTTCCCACAATACACCAAATCTGGAAGTAGAAATTAAAATTAAACATTCCATTAGAAATAAACAAACTGAAAAGAATCATACTTTTGTTATTTCTTTTCTTGATCATGATTCAAAATAGTTAATCATACTTACATTTTTTCAAGTGAGATGATTAAAAAAAATTCTAACAAAGTTTTGAAAAATGCTTTGCTTGCATTCCACTCATTGAAAAGAAAATTGAACATATTCAGAATAATAACTTTAGTAACAAGAGCATGACTCAAGGTCTGCCACCTGGAGAACTATTGACCTTGACTTTTGACCTATTGACCCCAAAACCAATAGCCTTCTTTCTACCTCATAAGTTTTAATATGTACAATTTGCATAAAATTTTATCACGGTGCTCAAAAGTTTTCCCTTAAAAAAAAATCATTTTAGTTTTCAAAATGTCTGACCTTGATCTTTGACTTTTAGAACCAGTATCATAAGACTTCTTCCTTACCTAAAGTTTTAGTGTTTGTAAGCTTCATCAAATTTACCAAGGTGTTCTTAAGTTATGCTCTAAGAACCAATTCAGATGGAATGATGGTGTATGGACAGCTGAATTCTCTATTTCCCTGCTTTCAAGAAAGGCAGGAGACAAAAACAAAAAGAAAATCAAGGATCAAGCATTTTTTACCCATCCCACTTATTCTTCATATGTTTGCTTAGAATTTCATAAAACCACTGAATTAAAACAGGACACTAAATAAAGGAATATAAGGGAATCTATTTATTACCTGATCTGAAGTTAAGCCTTGACTGAAGTAAACTGAACCAGCTGCATTTATTACTGCTGTTTCCATATTTAATATGTCACAAATTATATCATCTATCAAAAAAATAATAAAAATGTACTGAAAGTCTAATTAAGTAAAACACAGATTAAACTAGGACTACCCTAACTTTATATTCAAGGTTGCCACTATTTTGTTGTTGCAAAATTCAAGGGTTTTTCCAGGACTTTTCAAGGGTATTTAAGTCATTTTCAAGGATGAAAATAGTAGACAAAATTTCAGTCCCCGATGAAATTTTCTGTGAAACAGTTCAATAATGAACTTTTGATTGCGGAACTATCAAATTCAAGGGTTAATCAAGGATATTTTCATTTTTTTTCAAAATTCAAGGTCTTTTCCTGGACCTTGAACTGACAAATGAAATTCAATGGTTTTTCCTGGTTTCAAGGATGTGTGGCAACCCTGTATATTGGACTCTTAATTATAATAAGGAAAAAATAAAGTCTAATTACCAGTATCTCCCCATACAAATAAATGTAATAATGAAAGCCATGAAACCTCCATACGATGCTCATTTGTTTTTACTTTATGCCAAGTTTCAACAAAATCCATCAAGCAGTTTAGAAGGAACTGCAATTACAAGATGATTTCTACAGAACTTTGTTGGTGGGAACATATATCTACAGTTAAGATTTATTTATTTTTTTACCATTCTTGTGTACTATTAGATGTGTAAGTTAAGGGTTTATGATGGGAACATACTATGACAATATTTTTTAATTTGAAAACCTTTGTAATCATTAGTAATAAATACCATATTTTAGTGTTAGGTTTATTCTATAAGCGATTTTTAAACAAAATTATAGAATAATTTTCATGTGTTTGTTAAAAACATAAAAATGATTTTACTATGAAAATTTTTATCTTTTATTAAATACAACAAAAAGTGTGAGAAATGGTGCATTTAACTTACCTTGAAGATCAAAGAATCTATTGACATCTAATGTCTTGGCATTGATTTGTAGCAGAGATCCTGTTGTTCCTATACATAGCATAGGAGGGGTATCTAGGAGATCACTAAAAAAATAACATTGCATAACCTTTATATATTGAAGCTATAAACATATTCTTATAATTCCATAAGTTTTTCATAAAACATTGAATATGTGTAATCTATATTGTACAAGACCAGCAGTATTTTATGCTTACACTTGTTGTTGAACAACGAAATTTTACATCAATCCAAGCATGCAATTATGATTTTATATATATATATATAGCATATCCAAATTAACCGTTTATACCCGCGTTTTGGTATTTGTAATTTTGAAACCACTGGGCGATAACCGCTGCTGGTGGACCAGAGGTCCCCGAGGGTAATCACAAGCCTGGTAGTCAGACTTGTCTGACACGAATTACCATAAAATTTCTAATATATTGTCGCTGAAATTTCCGATTGCTAAATTCAAAATTGATGAAAACACCAGGTTTCTTTCCTTGTAATGCACATGGTCGATATCCTCTGTGCTGGATTTGGCTTCCTTGTTCGAACGTTTTGGTTTTGAGTACTTTTCGTTTTCAACTGTTTTGGATTTTGACCTTCCAATGTTTTGGTTTAAATGCTACTGATGAGAGGTTACTCCTTGAAATATCGATATATAGCATATCCAAATTAACCGTTTATACCCGCGTTTTGGTATTTGTAATTTTGAAACCACTGGGCGATAACCGCTGCTGGTGGACCAGAGGTCCCCGAGGGTAATCACAAGCCTGGTAGTCAGACTTGTCTGACACGAATTACCATAAAATTTCTAATATATTGTCGCTGAAATTTCCGATTGCTAAATTCAAAATTGATGAAAACACCAGGTTTCTTTCCTTGTAATGCACATGGTCGATATCCTCGGTGCTGGATTTGGCTTCCTTGTTCGAACGTTTTGGTTTTGAGTACTTTTCGTTTTCAACTGTTTTGGATTTTGACCTTCCAATGTTTTGGTTTAAATGCTACTGATGAGAGGTTACTCCTTGAAATATCGATATATAGCATATCCAAATTAACCGTTTATACCCGCGTTTTGGTATTTGTAATTTTGAAACCACTGGGCGATAACCGCTGCTGGTGGACCAGAGGTCCCCGAGGGTAATCACAAGCCTGGTAGTCAGACTTGTCTGACACGAATGACCATAAAATTTCTAATATATTGTCGCTGAAATTTCCGATTGCTAAATTCAAAATTGATGAAAACACCAGGTTTCTTTCCTTGTAATGCACATGGTCGATATCCTCTGTGCTGGATTTGGCTTCCTTGTTCGAACGTTTTGGTTTTGAGTACTTTTCGTTTTCAACTGTTTTGGATTTTGACCTTCCAATGTTTTGGTTTAAATGCTACTGATGAGAGGTTACTCCTTGAAATATCGATATATAGCATATCCAAATTAACCGTTTATACCCGCGTTTTGGTATTTGTAATTTTATATCTTATTTTAGTTATCATAAAACATAAAAAAACAAGTAAAACTGCGAGCTAATGCTCATTAGTGATACCCCCGCTCCCCAAACTATGCCATGCAAATAAGTTTAAATACTCAGTAAACAGGAAGTAGTTGACCTAGGAACATAAAATCGCTATTCATTATATGTGACTATAGGATAAAGCTATATGCAAAATATCAGACCTCTATCTCTTGTAGTCGCTGAGAAAACTTTGAAGAAAATTTTGCAATCATGTTCACTATGTGCAAAAATCAAGTATTTGGTAAACAGGAAGTAGTTGACCTAGGAACATAAAATGGCTAAACACCATATGGGACTGTAGGATAAAGCTATATATATGCAACATATCAGACCTCTTTCTCTAGTAGTTGCTGAGAAAACTGTGACGAAAATTTTTGTTACAGACAAATAGACAGATGGACAGACAAGGGTAAAACAGTAAACCCCCTCTTCTTTGAAGCGGGGGTATAAATATTTAAATGACTTATATAAACATATTTGGCCTATAAGTGTCCTAAGTCTAAATTCTGAAACTGTGAGTTCAGTTTAAAGCTTACTTGAGTAATGTATTTTCATGTCGTAAGAAAGAAGGAGTAGATGAGTTAGTAGTTGTAGATTTCTGTTGAGATCTACATGTAAAATGTAATCCTAATATTGCACTGCCAGTCTCCGTTTCATCCTCAATGACCATAGGATCCACAGGCTCCGACCATTCTTGTCTTTTCCATGATGGCCGACTAGACATTTTTACAGGACCTATAAATATGTTTTTCAAAATGAGAAAAAAAATAATTTGTAATTTAAATGTACCACTAGAAATGAAAAATGTATTGATGATGTGATGACAAAAGTTGGAGGCACAGGTAAAAGCAAAAGCATGAATACCTTTTCCCAAAGAGAAATTCATAATTACATATAAGCCATCTTTAAATGCACAAGGCACATCAAACAGGAAAAAGAGACCATAGGGCTAAGAAAAGTACAAAGTTCTTTGTCATAAAAGACAAACATATACATGAGCATCTACTAAATTTCATTAGTCCTCTTTACTACATCTAAAAAGGTAGTATAATATAAACTAGAATGTCGGTCTTCCATGGAAAACGTATGTCGCCTGTATCTAAAATATTCAGTAAACAGGAAGTAGATGAGTTACTGATATAATCGCTTTACACCATATTGTACTTTAGGAGAAAGCTACATACTTAATATCAAGAGGTTGTGACTTGTAGTTGCCTGTAAAACTTCGACAGATTTTTGTGACGCCTCAGGACACAAGACAATGGATAGTGTCAAAGTGACTACTATATGTCGCTTTGCAACATGTTGCAGGTGACATAAAAAGAACTAGGAATACTGTGAGCAAGCTCACAAAAGGATTACTCAATGCTGAAAAAAAAAACGCAGTCCAATTATCTCCCCTGAATAATATCAAACTTTTCATATGACGTACATGTACTACCTGTTTCCAAAGTTACTAAATATCAATCAGACAGTTCCGGAAGAGTTGTGTTTACAAATTATATAGACAGACAGGTAGACCAGACAGGGTTATTTCTACATGACCCCTTAACTTTGTTTACAAGGGTATAATAAATTCAAGTTTTGATGATTCTTTAGCATGAAATATGACAAAGGGATAAAATAGTATTCTTAAACCTTGACTAGGTGTCGCCTCAGGTATTTTCCTTTCCTTTTGTTTTCTGATAATCTTTTCAACATCAATTTGATACAGACATCTAAATCCATTCCCATCTGTTAAATCAAACACTCTAACCTGAAAATAAAATTGCCTTTACTTTAATATATCAAAAGCAATGGTTAAAAAAAACTTGCATATCAAAAACATTGGTCAAAGAACATAAAAATCTGTCAAAGTCCAATATGGCCGGATTTCGTTAAAAACAAAGTAGGTGAGTGAAAGACCTGAAAACAAAATCCCACTTTATGGGAACCCACCCTGATGCTGTATCCTAAATATCAAATGGCTGGGATATAAAGTAGTTGCTGACAAAACTGTTATGAAAATTTCTTCCCCGCACACAGGCTGCCCATCAACATTCTACATTTTATAACCCAGATTTTTCACACTGTGAAATCTGACCAAAAAGGTTAAATTATTAAGCAAAATTGAATTATCAGGAAACAGAAGTATGACAGTGTTGTTGTTTTTTTGTTTTTTTTAAATATGCAAACTGACTACAGTCATAGTAGCATTATAGATACATGTAGCTAGAGTACTGACAAAGCCTGGAATCACAAAAAAGGCTCAAGTTTAAAAAAATATTCAATGGATTTACATGAATCTTTAATAAATGCAAATCCTTAAATGTTACTTAATCAGATCCTAATAGTTTTGGAGTTCTAGTGTTCTCCCCAAAAATTGTGGATAGACTACAGGGCAATGGGGCCCTTAATATGCTGTTTATATGGTCTTTTAATGAGCAAAAACTACTTTTGCTCATGTTTTATATGCACATTAATACCTGTCCATCAGCTGTACCTATTGCCACTTGTGGATGTTCCAGACTCATAGCCATACTGATGAATGGTGAGGCAGTTATAATGGTTGATTGGTACACCAGACTAAAATCACTCACATCCCAAACCTAAAAATAATTCTAATTAATTTTAATGACAATCAAAGACATGAAATATTTTTAATTCCAATTGAAATGACATACCATCTATTTTTGTACAATATTAATAGGAATAGGAGTAGCTTCAACCTAAAGGTTAATCTGATTTTGGACAGATGGATGGATAGACCCTTACACATGTCCCTCTAGTTTGGTAGGTAGGGCATGAAAAGCACAAATATCCAAAACTAAGTACCAAAGTAAACTGGATTTGTTTTATTTTACTCAAACTTTACATGCTCTGTTGTTTGTCCTCCTTTTTATTTCTAGTATTCTTAGATACTAAAATGAATATACTGTCTAGTAAGCACTCTTTAGTCTCTTAATATTCTACAAATCAGAGAAACATTTCTTACATGTTTCAGAATAAATATCTAAGTACTAGCCTTAAATGTCCTATCTTCTGAAATGGTGACCAGTGTTGATGTGTAGTGTGGACAGAATTCTGCAGCTGTTAACCTTGCAGTATGACCTTCCACGGTTGCTAACACTTTTTCATTCTACAGAACAGAAATAGAAGTAGATAAAATATGAAGTTTTACTACAAATATAACTAATAAATATAAGTGACTTTTAATTCATTATTAATAATCAAAATTTATAGACTTATACCTTTTCTTTTTTTTTCTCAAATAATCTCATTAAAATGTAAATAAGAACAAGAATTGTACACTATTCTGTCAATGCTTTTATGTATAAATTGCAATTAGAATTTATTTGTTTATTTATTAAATTAGTCTTCAATACTATAATTTGAGATTCATTTGCCCTTATCCCTGATTTTTAGTTTTTTGTTCTATTTATCCAATAGTATTATACAAAATTCCTTCAAATTTCACTTGCATGAACATAATTTTACTGGCCAGTGGCCACTGCTAATTTCACAGTGTTCAACATGTAAACAAAAATGCAAGAATTGTACACTCTTTTTGAATATTATTTATAATGTCATGTTACAAAGTCTTTCAAAACTGTTACAACAATATTTACTTGTTTGGAAGTAAGCACTTAATATGTCTATACCAACCTTAACTTCCAGTATAATGACATCATTACCACAACAAACAGCCACCAATTGGTCATTGGGACTGAATGAACAATACTGTATACAACCTAAAGTTGTTCCGATCACCTTACCCTTTATTTGGCTACCTGAAATACGAAACATCTGATTTTTAAAAAGTTAAAACATTGTGAATCTAAAAAGCTTATTTGCCATACATTTCATTTTTTAACTGGTCATGTTTATTATTTAAAGTCCTATTACCACATTATGTACTTGGAACAAATGAAGTTACATGTACATTTGTAGTGTGTGCTATAGCAGGCAGGAACCGCTTACTCTTCCAGAGCACCTGAGTTCACTCTCATTACTACTAGAGCTCACTTTGTTAATTGCTATTCAGTAGTTTTTGTGTCTCCATGTTTTATAGGTTGTCTGTTTTTTTCCATCCTCACAGTCCTTGTTTGTTTTTATGGTTTTGTCTCTCCCCTTTCGACTGACATTCAGATGCCACATTGGTACCTCTGCTTCAGTAATTCTATTAGTATTTAGAGACCTCAAACACTTTAAAATGTTTGGAACAGTCATCTGATTTTGTCTTGGCCTTCTTTGATTTACAATATTTAACTCCCCTTTGCTTTGTTCACATGAGCTTCAAACGAAAAAATTTTAAGATTTACCCTTCTCTGCATTTTGTCTGGCTTGTTGAATGTTCCACAAAATCACATAATCCTCTGCAGCTGTACACAAAAATTTGGGTTTTGAACCATGTCCAAAACACATACATCTGAGAATCTTTTTATGACCTTCTAGTTCAAGAGGCTTTGCAAAATAAAAATTAAAACAAATTCTACATTGATGGCTATTTGTTTATTCACATGTAAATGGTGCAATATCTTCTTAATAATAAAATATTTGCGTTTGGTATCCTTAAGAACATGCCTGTGTAGCTGATGCTTGTCATCTTTATTGAACGGAAGATCTAAGTGCTTGAAGAAAATTGATGATCATAGGCAAATCAAATAATTAACTACAGTGAAACATATTGAATTTGATTCTTTAATTTTGTTCAGCATGTTCAAAGTGGATGGCTTTTTGTTTTCATCGGTCTATAAATCTGTAGTTATGGAAAGATTAAGTCTAAGTTGATTTAGGAAGGATTTGGTTTGACCGTTGTTCCTAGTAAAACAGTTTGCAAACTGCATGTTTTAAGCTGTGCAGTTACTTGTACAAACTTTTTTATTCAATTGATATGCCACAGTCAATTATTATGGATATAGAAAAAACACTAATTAATTTATTCTCTCATAGTATCTTTTTAAACACTTTAAGTTTGTTATTTAAATTTTTGTTGATTTGAAACAATCATATTTACCATACTGCATACATGAATATGCTAAAGCTACATGGAATATCCATTTTAGATTATTAAAGCGCATTTTTAGGTTAACGTCTTAATTTTACACTGTATGTTTGGTGTTATTTCTTTATCTTTTTTTTCAAGTATCAAAAATGCTGAAAAAGGTACAAGTATTCAGAGACAGCAGCAAAACTATGAGTGGACAACATAATATGCGAGCGAAGCGAACTCACCAATGTATATAGTCTACCAAATTGCACGAGACCCATGCACTATCCTTAAAAAAAAATTCTTCTCAGTTCATTTTCAGGAGTTTTTCAAAAAGTCTGCACATGTGCAGGAAATGCAATCACATCATCCCAATTGATCTCGCCCCATCAACCCATGGAATGGATTTAATTCATGTTCGTGAACTTTTACTGTTAGGGCAGTGCCATTTCATATTAAAATTCAAGCACAATTGCTTGATCAAAATAAGAAGGGATGAGATATAACCTTGCAAAAATGGAAACAAAGATGATTTCAAAGAAGAAACACCAATCTTTCTATATATGTTATTACATGTGTACCTTGAAAGATAAATCTTGAAGACTCCATACTCCTACTGTGGTTCTTGTCAGTGGTAAAGCTAAGAATGTCCCATCTGTATCTATCTGAATATGGGCAGGATTGAAGGCTGTCCTTATTTTCTTTACATAGTTTATTTCCATGTTCAATTTTCAATCACAAATAAAATAGATAATCCTAGACCATGATTTAACATGAATGCATGAATTACTTTGTCACATGTGTCAATCTAAATCTGAGCCTACATACTCAATTCACTCTCTTTTCAATCCAAGGCTACTTTGTGGTGAGCATTGTTCTTTTTGAATTTAGGCTCTATAGGTTACAAAACGATAAAACCTCTAACAGAATGAAGAAAACAATTTAATACTCTATGAAATGCAAAGCGTCACAATTTCCATAGTGTCCTAGAGAGTTCCAACAAGGGATGTTACTCTAATGATAAAATCAAACTAAAAACCCAATATAAATTTCAAAGATGAACAAACAGTAAAGAACATCATACTATTTTTTAAATCAGAAAAAGAGTCACCATACAGCTTCAGCTTGATAGTAACTTTCGTGATACATGAAATTTACTTTTGATTAACAATACTCCTATCTAGTCTAACGATTTTTTTTTGGTTTCCTTTGACCAAAATTAAAACTTCTACCTGTGCCCTCTATCAATATTTTGTTTTAGAGTCAATGTGCGGTACGAAAAAACACAAGGGAGATACTACTTTCACCATCACCCTTTTCAATTCAATTTTCTTTTAATAATTCATTGATCTCATACCTTTTCTTATACGATTCCTTTCACATATGATTTTCCTTTCCAAAACACCCCAATATATCTTCATTCATTGCATTTCAGCCTCAAAAAAAAAAAAGCATTACGTAAAAAAAAAGTCTCGACACTCAAAAGAAATCCTAATGAATTTTAATGACGTTTTTACTTTCGTTTTACTTTACTTTTATTGGTAAAGTCCCGAGAAGGTACTTTCATTTTCATAAACAATTGTGATGGTATATCACTGTAACATGGTAAACCTCAAGGTCAATAGGGAATACCTCCCATGGTCTCCCATAAAATTAGCAAATTAGTAAAATGCACATCTATGATGTAAGTTTAATGAAATACTGCAAAGCCCTTTCACAGGTGTTTCTACAACAAAATTTGTTACAGGTCAGGCCTGTCAAGTCTCACGCAATTGCCTTGAGACTCACGCATCTAGTCCGCAATTTGGCAGTAAATTCCTTGGATCTTTCAATTTTTCGTTAAATCTCAACATAGCAGCTCATAAAAACTTGACAGCCCTGACAGGTATCCAGTAAATTTCCAAGTATTGTAAATTAAAGGGCTATAAAGTGAAACAAAAGTTCTTGGTAAAAGGCAAAACAAAAGATGACATACATACTACATATTCAGTTTCATGAAATTCTGTTGAAAAGTTTCAGAGGGGATGCATTCAGCATCAACAAACTTTTTGACGGACAAACACAATAAAAACAATATGCCATCATATGCAGTATACCTGGAGTAAGTAAGTATGGGCCAAATATAGCAGATCCAGATGTTATAAAAACTAAGGGTTGACTTAACTGCAAAAGCGAACACATGCTTAAGAGGAATCCAACAGTAAATACTACACAATATTCTTTTCCTTCCATGTTTTTCATGCAGTTTAAAATAAATTAAAAGCTGAAAATTGCATGGTGGCAATTATATCACAAAAATATATATAAGTTTCCATTTTGTTTTAATGTTTTCTTTTTCTTGAAATTCATGATTTATTTATTCTACAGAACAAAGCATATATATATTACAATAATTTTTATATACAAATTTTTTAGCCTTCATTCCTTTAACAAATGAAAACTTACAATGGACTTGATTCTATTTGATTTTTCTATTAAATTAAAAAGAAATAATATGATTCAAGGTAAAAATATATGTAATCTGTATTCTTTATTCTGTAATCAACCAGCCAGGAATTCAGAAAAGTTCAATGTATGATGCTGATGTATAAGGCTAGTGCTAGATTCTAGCAATGAAAACATAACCTTGTAGATATGTAAAATGAACATGACACATGGTTTGAATAGAATGCTGATTATCACTACAAACTACAACTTAGTGACTTGTTTAACATCATTTCTTGTGATAGGTTTAGATTGTTTAGGCTTTGAATTAGGATCTTTTTCTGAAATGTCCATGTCTTTTTCTTGACCTGGAAGGGATGCTTCGTCTTCTACATCCATTTTCTTGTCATCTAATTCAGAAGAAACATCCATCTTGGAATCATTCTTGCTTTCTTCATCAGACTTTTTATCTGAAGAATCTACAGTCTTATCTTCTTTTGTGATTGTACTTTCATTTCCTACTTTCACTTTCTCACTTTCACCACTATCTTTACCATTTAAATCTGAATTGTCTTCTTTTTCTTTCATATTTGCTTTAATACTTTCTTCCTTCACTTTTGCTTTCTCCTCGTTATTCCCTGCAACTTCATTACTTTTATCTTTGACAGCTGTTACATCTTGGTTATCTTCAGTGTCCGTTTTGAGTCTTTTGCTCTGCTTTAGTTCAGTTTCATTACTTGTATCTAAGTTTTTCTCATCACTTTCCATTTCATTTTCTTTATCATTTAAATCTATTAATAATAACAAACAATTTTCTCAGAAGCTAATTTTTATATAAGATCATAGCTAGGTCTATGAGCTATTGATTGACAAAATCTAACATGATAAGCAAACAAGAGGCTCCCGAGAGCCTGAATCGCTCACCTGAACTACACAGGTATATATATCAGTGTATATTTGTAGATATTATTGTGCTTAACCATATGCAATTTAAATTTCTGATAAGTGCAAATTTGGCAAAAATTAGGAAAAAGAACAATAACTCCCACATCAGCAGTCAGATCTTTTCGGAAATTTCAGGACAGGTAAATCTTAATATGCTGATCACTTTTGATTCTTGCACAATTTTGATATCTGAAACCATTTTTGAGTTATTAGCAAAAAATGCTATTTACTCCTAAGTTCTATTTTTAGCCATGGTGGCCATGTTTTTTCACCAATCAAAAATCTGAGTGAAAAAATAGAGTTGTAGCATATAAGCTATTAAACAACTGTGCCAAATTAAGATGCAGTTGGTCTTACCGTGTCTGACAAGTTAATCTTTGAAATTCAGGGGAAAAGTAATGAAAAATTGTAAATTTTGTTGTTTTAAGGATAATAACTCCTAAAAGATAATGGTCCTACAGCTTTGACCTAAATACATCAAATGTAGATCTTGATGTGCTTAATCATATGCAATTTAAGTTTTTGATATATCTTGTATAGTTTTCAAGATATAGGGCTAAATAAGTGAAAAATTTTGAAAAAATCCAGAAAAAGGGCAATAACTCCTATGTCGATTGTTGGATCTTTTTGAAAATTTCAGAGCAGGTAGATCTTGAGATGCTGATCACTTTTGTTCTCATCAGAATTTTGATATCTGTAACTATTTTTGAGTAATTAGCAAAAAACTGCAATTTACCTCATGTTCTATTTTTAGCCATGGCAGCCATATTTTTTGACGAATCAAAAATCAGAACGATAGAATTGTAGCATTTATGCTATTAAACAACTGTGCCAAGTTTGGTTGAAGTTGGATTTATGGTGTCAGACAAGTTTATCTTTGAAATTCAGGGGAAAAGTAATGAAAAATGGTAAATTTTGACCCTTTAAGGGCCACAACTCCTAAAAGAAATGGTTCTACAGCTTTGACCTTATTACATGAAATGTAGAACTTGATGTGCTTAATCATATGCAATTTGAATTTTTAAAATATTTTGTATAGTTTTCAAGATATAGGGCTAAATAAGTGCAAAATTTTGAAAAAATCCAGAAAAAGGGCAATAACTCCTACATCGGTTGTTAGATTTTCTTGAAAATTTCTGGGCAGGTTGATCTTGAGGTGCTGATTACTTTTACCCTCTGCCAGAATTTTGATATCTGGTACTGTTTTTGAGTTATTAGCAAAAAACTGCAATTTACCCCTATAATCTATTTTTAGCCATGGCGGCCATGTTTTTTTACAAATCAAAAATCCGAACGATAATTTTGTACACATAATGCTACTCAACAACTGTACCAAGTTTGGTTGCAATTGGACTTATGGTGTCGGACAAGTTAAGGTTTGAAAAATTGTTAACAGACGACGACGACGACGACAGACGACGACGACGACGACGACGACCGACGCCAAGTGATGGTATAAGCTCCCATGGACCTTCGGTCCAGGTGAGCTAAAAAGGAAAATTTGAGAAAGAGTTTATATATATAATTGAGCACATTGAAGTCACATGATTGCGGAGAAGATAAAAACATATAAAAATATTCATGATAAATATTCAAAGCCAAAAAATAGCTATCAGTTGGATTTTTTTTTGTGGGAGTTCATGTTGCTGATTGCAGTTGGGTTTGTTTTGTGTTTTTTTAATCAACAAGTTGTTATCTTCATTGAATCTTAGTTTTCTCTGTCCTTATTGACTTGAAATATGAATTCCGCTTTGCTATATTGAAAGCTTTTTAATCTTTAAGGCACTGCAGAAAAAGAAGATCTAACAAACCCACCATCATTTGTTAACGGAAGGGGGAAATAACTCTGCATTAGTTCTTCATAGATGTCCACATCTTTTTGTAAAAACAAACAAAATATTATTCTCTCTGTCTAAAAAAAAGAAAGAAAGAAAATATATTGTTAAAATAAAACCTTTATAAATGTTCTTAGGATCATAAAAAAATAGTTTTACCCATCACTCAAGACAATTTTTTTTAGTGTACACACATTTTATTCTGTTCAAATGATATCTAAAAATACTATTGTTGTAAAAAATCCAACTTTAAAAAACTTATCATAAACCATTGAAAATGAATAAATCAGAATATTTCACTACAACATACTTTTAAGTTAAATTTGCAGTTCATGCAGTGAATATGCAAAAAAATATAGAGTTGAAGTATTAAGCCATTTTTTTGTGAACCCACAGAGTCTGGCAACACATAATAATAAAAGACTTTTCAATCAGGTGATGTGTATGACAGATTTTGATATACTGTGGATTCATTTATTTTTATGGGTACCAATTTTTGTGGTTTTATGCAAAAAAGGATCAGTTCGTGGATTTTGAATTCATGGTTTGAAGCCTACCCACCAAAAGCACGAAAAGAGATAAGCCACAAATAATAATGAAACCACAATAATTTAAAAATATATCAATTATATTTACATTTTCACTGTTCTCCTTATCTTCCAGCCAATCTCTGACAGTATCCATAACTACAGGAGCTGCTTTTTCACTGGCATATCCTAAAATACAAGAATCATTTTGAATAAAAACAAGAGTATGGATTGAGGTCCCATCACCTTCTTTTTTAGACAGCACAATATTACCTTTTAGATTCCATGTGACCAGTACAACAATTAACATGATGACCCATAAAATTAATAGATGTCCAATATACTTCCATGTGCTTAAGTTCACAAGTCTTAAAATTCTATTTCAATAGGTTTGCTCATCTATCTTTAAGCTAAGAAAAATTGTATCAAAAATTCTTACATAGGTTATACTCTTGAAACCATTCTGTATGGATGTACTGACAGACAAGGCAAAATTTATAGTCAACAGCATTGGGGAAAGGATGGAAAAAGTATTGTTTGAAAAATAAAAAAAAATAAAAACAGTTAAATTTGCTGGATTACCTATTTAATTGTGATTAACAATCAAAACACCTTTTTCAATATGAAAATCCTATAATATGATGTAGGTTAAACCTGATAAGCTCCCGCAGATAAAGCAAGAACTCATTACCTTTAAACAATAGCAAGAAATACATGCTTTGCATGCATGATTTTGAAAAAGGAATGCACCTGCAAACATAACAAGGAAGTGATTTTATCTAAAACCATATATGGTAAAAACAGACAATTGTTTTGGACTTCGCAGAAGACACCTTTAAAGAGTTTCTACTTTCATTTTCGAATGCAAAGCTGCCTAGAGAGAAAATAAAACAAGACCAATCGATGTCTGGCCCTGCGTCGCATGGCAAAACATTGAACCCTGTATGTTTTAGGCCCAATATGGACAGTAAATAGCTTTTGACACTTGCATCCTATGGTGGACTGACAAAGCATATTTGTCACATGCAACTCAGTTTATAGACTGACAATGAATATTTAGAAAAGAAGTATTTAAAATCCTTATATCTAACAAGGATATAAAAGAAGAACTAAAGTTATTGTGGAAAACAAATCAAAGTATCATTTTTCTGCCCTTTTTTGGCCCTTTATTTCTAAACGAAAATACAGAGGACCCCCAAAATCAGCCCATCCCTTCCTTTTGTAGTAAGTAACATAACTATAAAGTTTCATGGCCTTCGATCGACCAGAACATAAGTTATTGCGGAAACAAATGAAAAAGTCACTTTTTTTTGCCCCTTTTGGGCCCTTAATTTCTAAACTGAAAAAGAAGGGACCCCAAAAATCAGCCCATCCCTTCCTATTGTAATAAGTAACATTACTGTAAAGTTTCATAGCATTTGGTCAACCAGAACAAAAGTTATTGTGGAAACAAATAAAAAATGTGCTTTTTTGGCCCCTTTTGGGCCCCTAATTTCAAAACAAAATTATAAAGGGAAGGTGCACATCTTCAATATATCTGTAATCACTGTGTAAAATTTCAGAAAGATCTAGTGTTTGGTTTTTGAGATTCAGATTACACAAGACAGGCACCTCATAGCGCGACGGACGGACGGAGTGACCTGACTAATAGACCTGCTTTCGCCTTTGGCGACGCAGGTAAAAAACAAAATTTGTTTACAAAATACAAAGTAAATGTAATGACTGCAGGGAATGAAATATGTCTGCTGAATTATTCTAGTTATTTGTTTGGTTGACAGTGCACTGGTTATGGTACATATCCAGTAAAAATTTACCCTTTTTAAGTAGAGATGGTTTAAAGATGCATGTGTATTTACAAACATATGAAACTTTACCACTGTAATTGCAGAACCAACCCCAAACCCACTACATGTTTATGTAAATAAATACATGAACAGCCAAACATTTTTTTCCCATAATAAACAACTTACCATAAATGCCTGTAGATATACATGGAAAAGCCTGAAATGATTAATAAAAAAAAATAAGCAATTGTTTAAAAAATTAAGTACAAAATGTGTTTAAAAGGATGAAATAAATATATTTACATGTAGTTCTATATCACAATAAAATCTATCATGCCAATTTAAATGTATATAAATATGCATTCAAAATATAATATTTAAGAAGTTTCCAGCTTTTTTCAACCCATCCTTTTATAAGACTGTTTTTCCCTAATGATTAAGATTTTTGGTTGAAATGCTTCTTACAGAAGTTTACAAAGTGTTACTCTCCAAAAAGGGTTCCCCCTAAACATTACTTACATTTCTATTGGATGGCATGCAGCAATTTTAAATATGAACTGACTTACACATTTTATTATTTTTTTTTTCTAATGTTAGTTACATACCACAGACTTGACATCATTTTCCCTGGCAAGTTTTAAACAACTACTATAAGCACTGTGTAACAAATCTTTTTTCTCTCCAATAGGCCCTACTGTATGGATAACATCTGTATTGAAAAAAACACTTAATTTTTAATATCAATTTTAAAATGAATAAAATATATAAATATGTAAACTAGGGGTTCAAATTATCATTTGAGAGCAAAAGGTTCATGACTCTCTAAGTGGAGAGTCCACAAAATGATATTGAAAAGTCCTCAATAGGAGTAAATGTAGATACATGCAGGTCCAAAACTTTAAGGGTCCTGAATCAAAAATTGAAGGTCCTAGACCTGACACCAGTGCTAATTTGAACCCCTGGACTGAACAAAACTCAATGCTGAAATCATTTGTTAAAATGCAATGACTGTTTCTTATCTTTGGTGTTTTCATCACAGGGCTTATTATCAAAATTATGTCAGTTGAAAAGATTTATGATTGTTAAAATTAGTTTGTGACAGTTTGTTGTACTGAGATGATAACCTCTTTATCCCTATTATGTCTTAAATTCAACAAGATCAAGTTGAATAGCTAGTCCATGGTGGATTTGCTATTCGACCAGGTCTTGTCCAACAGTCATGGTCAATTTTTATGCCTCGAAAATTAACTCATTATCCCCTCATTTCCCTCAATTTGTTGAAGTTGGCCACGATTGGAATATAATTGAAAGGAACATGTACAAAGTTTTTTTTTCAACACATTGTATTAATGGGGAGTAAAATATAACTCTTTTCTGTAAGAAATGCAAAGGTAAATGTGAAATTGATCGAATGATTATGATTTTTTAGGAGTTCCTTATGACAATCTGCATACATTTTATATAATATATTTACCTCAACGTGACGTGAATTAGGGTGATATAATGAATATGTGGTGGAGACCAACATTATTTGTGAGATTATGATCACAAATACATGTAATTAACACTTACATTTGGCTGGCAGTTTATAACCTGCAAAAAGAAAAGTGCATTATCAAAACAAAAGTATTCTGTCTAGATTTTCTTAAAATCTGCTTAATGAGTTTCACAAATAAATTTTACATCCTGTTTGATTTTGTTTTGTTTCATACTGTGCTCCTTACATTATTGTTTATTTTAGCCTTTTAACTTTTGCCTTGCGTGTCCTGGTTGAGTCTTTTATAATCAAAAGGCATGTCAGAGTACAGTCATACAAAGTTTTAAAATTATTCACCTGAATTTTGCTGTAACTGCCTGAACAAGTAGTTTACCTGCTGTGATTTTAGCATCTCCTGTTTTACACCCTTTAAGAGTTGCACATTCTTCTACTAGCTTTTTTCCTGCTGCCCTATGTATAGCTCCATCAACTACAAGATCAAACAAAATATATACAATTATATCAAGAACTAAAAAACAAATTGGGGTTTTTCCATGAAAAGATTAGTACAAAATTAAATAGTAATGATTAATTTCATTGTCTTGAAAATATTCCTGAATAAAAATTTCTTGCTCATAGATGCTCTAGATCTATTCCACCTTGTCTTTTAAAAATTTTCTTATACATTAACATTTATATTTGGTGGTGTAACATGATAATTCAATTTCTAGCTTTGTTCTTACAAATCTGCAAGACTACAAGTGTGTGTGTGTGCTAGGTGTGTTTAACATCCTTTTCAATGCACCTGACCTATATAGATGATGAATTCTTATGAAGGAGGAAATCCGATTACCCAGAGGAAACCACCATCTTTTGGTAGGTTACTGACAAACCTTAATACATACAGGTTGGGAAGTCCAGTTTTTGTAAATTACAAATCAAGACTTGATCAAACTACATGTACTGGAAATTGGCTAGTGGTCAATGGTGTAGTATTTAAACCAACGCCTAAAACCACTCGGCAACCCAGGCTCGGCTAATCCAATCTGACAGTTAATGTTGTTTACAATAAACTCATACATGTACATGATGTATGGAAGTAATTTACGTGTAATGTGAGTTTTACCATACATGTTTCATGGCTTAAGACTCACCACCACCTCCTCCTAAGAGAGATTCATTAGCTGCATTAACAATGGCATCTATTTCTAAAGTAGTGATATCACCTCTCCATAACGACACCTTCTTGTTCAATTCTGGACGAATTTCTCTCTTCTCAACTTTGAATGAACTTTTTTTACCTGCATGTACAGAAAATAACAAGCAAATATGTAAGTTTATGCTCACTAGTGATACCGTAAATATGCCTTAAATAAATACCTAACTATTCAGTAAACAGGAAGTAGATTACCTACATGTAGGAGCATAAAATCATTATACACCATATGGTACTGTAGGATAAAGCTGTATACAAAATATCAGACCTCTATCTCATGTGGTTGTAAGAAAAATGTGATGGA
The DNA here is from genome assembly GCA_963971305.1 of Arcuatula senhousia. Classification (NCBI taxonomy): domain Eukaryota; kingdom Metazoa; phylum Mollusca; class Bivalvia; order Mytilida; family Mytilidae; genus Arcuatula; species Arcuatula senhousia. Next base: position 59,105,600 of record OZ020304.1, read on the forward strand.
TATTTTGCATGCATGTCCATTATGTGTTAAAATATAAAGCATTCAGTAAACAGGAAGTAGATAACCTAAGAGCATAAAATCAATTACATTAGTACGGTAAACAGGAAGCAGATTACCTATCTATAGCATCAAATTAGTAAACACCATATGGCACTATAGAATAAAGCTATACATGTATACAAAATATCAGACTTGTAGTTGCTTAGAAAACTGTGATCAAACTTTTGCATGTTTGCTCATTATGTGTAAAACCTGAAGTAAATGTATTCAGTAAACAAGAAGTAGATTACTTACAAATGTACATGTAGGAGCATAAATCTGTATACACCATATTGTACTATAGGATAAAGCTGTACACTAAATATATGACCTCTACCTCATACAGTCACTTAGAAAAATGCAATGGAAACTATGTTATGGACAAATGAATGAACAGATGGCATATATGTGACGGATCCGTGATGACAAAGCTGGAGATTTTGATTTTTTTTGGCTGGAGATTGGACAAAAAAGCGGGATATTTTCAACGCTCATTAAAATTGCATTTCGATGTCAATTGAGGGCACTAGCGTGTGCCAAATATACATGGCTTCATTGATTAATCTCAAACTGTTTATACAATCATCAGGTCAATTATGGCAATAAACCTTTAATTAACATCTTTACCTGTTAAATTAACGTCTACCTAATTGACAAAGCCCTAAAACACCTGAAATGTTTTATAATTGAACACTAAAATGTCTATAAAACTGAAACATTGTCATGTCTTGAAAAAGCGGGAGATTACACAAAAAGTCGGAGAACGGGAGATGAGAGAAACAAGAGGCTCCCAGGAGCCTGAACCACTCACCTGACATATGTGCCTGAAGTAAAGGTTATAAGGCAAAATCTATTTAACGTTGAAAGGGTCATAAGATTAATAAGGGGGTCATCTGACAATATGATGGATCTAAAGGTGCTGATCACTTTTGTTCTCAATCAAAATCTAAAAATCTGTCACCCTTTTTGAGTTATTTGCAAAAAATGCAGTTTAACCTAATGTTCTATTTTTAGCCACAGCGGCCATGTTTTACAACCAATCAAAAATCCCCACAACAGTTCTATACACCTAATAATAACTAGAATACTGACAAAGTCAGAAAGGGCCCCGCGGCAAATATCTAAGTGTTTTCAAAATCATACGAACTTTAATTTTAACCACTAAGGCATGTTCCATGGAATGCATATGAAACTACAGATCTGTATTGTTAATAGCCTTTGAGTTTTATTGTTCACATAGTCCAATTCTCAAAATCTGTAATTTTCGATAAAAAATTAAGTTTTTTCCAAAAATATTAATCAGATTTGCACAAAATTTTAATATGCAAATCAGGACATGCTACTTAGCAGCTGAACAAAGTTTCAGAACTGTTTTGTTAACAGTTTTTGAGTTTTAGTGTTCACAAAGTCCAATTCTCAAAATCTGTGATTTTCAATAAAAAATGAAGTTTTTTCCAAAAATATTGAACAGATTTGCACGAAATTTTAATATGCACATCATGACATGCTACTTAGCAGCTGTGCAAAGTTTCAGAACTGTATTGTTGACAGTTTTTGAGTCTTAGTGTTCACAAAGTCCAATTCTCAAAATCTGTGATGTTCGTTAAAAAATGAAGTTTTTTCCAAAAATATTAATCAGATTTGCACGAAATTTTAATATGCACATCATGACATGCTACTTAGCAGCTGTGCAAAGATTCAGAACTGTATTGTTAACAGTTTTTGAGTTTTAGTGTTCACAAAGTCCAATTCTCAAAATCTGTGATTTTCGATAAAAAATGAAGTTTTTTTACAAAAATTTAATCAGATTTGCACAAAATTTTAATATGCACATCATGACATGCTACTTAACAGCTGTGCAAAATTTCAGAACTGTGGTGTTAATAGTTTTTGAGTTTTAGTGTTCACAAGAATTGTTGACGGACGGACAGACGGACAGACAGACGGACAAAGTGAAAACTATAGGGCGTCCGCATCTTCGATGCGGGGCCCTAATAAACAATAATACCAAGTTTGGTTCCATTTGGACTTAAAGTGTCAGAGGAGTTAACATTTTCAATTTAAGGAAATGCAGTTAAAATGCTCAATTTTGACGTTCCAAGGGCAATAACTCCTCAAAGGAAAGGTCCTACAACGTTGACCCTGTTACAAATTTTGTAGATCTTGATGCGCTTAACAATATGCAATTTAAATTTCTCAAATATCTTGTATAGTTTTCAAGATATTGAGCTAAACAGGTGCAAAATTTGCAAAAAATCAACAAAAAGGGCAATAACTCCTACATGGGTTGTTGGATTTTCTTCAAAATTTCAGAGCTGGTAGATCTTGAGGTGCTGATCACTTTTGTTCCCAATCAAAATTTTGAAATCTGTCACCGTTTTAGAGTTATTTGCAAAAAACTGCCATTTACCCCTATGTTCTATTTTTAGACACAGCGGCCATGTTTTACGACCAATCAAAAATCCCCACATCAGTTCTATACACCTAATGCTAATAAACAACTATACCAAGTTTGGTTCCATTTGGACTTAAAGTGTCAGAGGAGTTAACGTTTTCAATGTAATGAGGAAATGCTGTTAAAATGCTAAATTTTGACGTTCTAAGGGCAATAACTCCTAAAAGGAAAGGTCCTACAACGTTGACCCTATTACATATTTTGTAGATCTTGATGTGCTTAACAATATGCAATTTAAATTTCTCAAATATCTAGTATACTTTTCAAGATATTGAGCTAAACAGGTGCAAAATTAGCAAAAAATCCACAAAAAGGGCAATAACTCCTACATGGGTTGTTGGATTTTCTTCAAAATTTCAGAGCTGGTAGATCTTGAGGTGCTGATCGCTTTTGTTTCCATATCAAAATTTTGAAATCTGTCCCCGTTTTAGAGTTATTTTTAAAAAACTGCCATTTACCTCTATGTTCTATTTTTAGCCACAGCGGCCATGTTTTACGACCAATCAAAAATCCCCACATCAGTTCTATACACCTAATGCTAATAAACAACTATACCAAGTTTGGTTCCATTTGGACTTAAAGTGTCAGAGGAGTTAACGTTTTCAATGTAATGAGGAAATGCTGTTCAAATGCTAAATTTTGACGTTCTAAGGGCAATAACTCCTAAAAGGAAAGGTCCTACAACGTTGACCCTGTTACATATTTTGTAGATCTTGATGTGCTTAACAATATGGAATTTAAATTTCTCAAATATCTAGTATAATTTTCAAGATATTGAGCTAAACAGGTGCAAAATTTGCAAAAAATCCACAAAAAGGGCAATAACTCCTACATGGGTCGTTGGATTTTCTTCAAAATTTCAGGGTAGGTAGATCTTGAGGTGCTGATCACTTTTACCCTCTGCCAGAATTTTGATATCTGTAGCCGTTTTTGAGTTATTTGCAAAATACTGCATTTTACCCCTATGTTCTATTTTTAGCCATGGCGGCCATGTTTTACGACGAATCAAAAATTCCCACATCAGTTCTAAGCACCGAATGCTAATGAACAACCATACCAAGTTTGGTTGCAATTGGACTTATGGTGTCAGAGGAGTTAACGTTTTAAAAAGTTTACGGACGACGGACGGACGACGGACGCCAAGTGATGACAATAGCTCACATGACCCTTCGGGTCAGGTGAGCTAAAAAGTCGGGAGATTTTGTCTCCCGGCGGGAGAATCACATGTATGAGATGGACAAACAGAATGACCAACAAGGGTAAAACATTATATCCCCCCAAAATCAGTTTTTCATTTGCATCTGTATTATAACAAGTAAGAGCTGAAGTGGACAACACATTAAAGAGTTCTTCTGTTTATCTTCTTTATAAAGTTTCTTCTAAAGCATATTAATTCCCAATTTATGTAGAATGACGGATCCTTAAGATCTATTCTGAATACTCATCACTAATGAACCGGCATACATAAAGTCTGACGGTACATTGTGTACCAATACAAAGTATTTTTTTTTACAGATGAGTATACCAGACAATATAACAATGGAAAAATCTTTGAAAAGGTTTAGTGACATCAAACTGTTTTAACCTACCAATCATTTTAAGTAATGATTTTTTGTTTTCCTGAAAATACTCCTCCCAAGTTTGGACATCCTCTAATGTTTTAAATTTGGTTCCACACTTGTACAACTTTCTTTTGTCTTCCAGTATCATGTTAACATATTTGTCTACAAAAAAATCATATTTCAAGTAGCTAGTAATGCAGATTAATACATATGTATATAACACATGGTTCATAGTGTAAATAAATTTACATAAAAGCAAAGTGTTCAGTTGTATAGACTCCATTTAAGTGTGTGTGTGTGTGTTTCTAATTTTACACACTTTTTGATACAAATGGGCCAAACAAGCATAGGTGGTCATAGGTATTAACTATTAACCATCGATCCTGCTCAGTGCTGGACCCGGGTGCTTGAGCCCCCCAAAAATTAAAGTTATCTCCCAAGAAATAAATTTTAGCAGGAGATGCTATTCTCCCGACTTTTTTAATAGCCATCCCTGATATTTCCTGCAATAACACTTTTTTTATCATTCAATCATTCTTTTGTCTTTCTTTTGTAAGCTTTATAAACACCAATGATAAACAAGGTATTTACATAAACTGCTGATTGAAAATTGTAATCAATCCTTTGTTAACCTGACAATGTTATCAATGTACACATACAGGTGTTAATTAGTAAGTGATAAACAATAAATAAATTTTAATCCAATAATGACTGCTGGCTGACATACATGTATCTACTGTTTCCAGACTACTGTTTTATTTCTGTAAAAATAAAGGGGCCCCTAAAATCAATTCCATTCGTGCTTTAATGGTATGAATGTTGTTGTAAAGTTTCACAGCATTTCTAAAGTTAACCATATCAGAAGTTAGTGTGGGAACAAGCAAAAAGTAGCATTTTTGTCCCTTTTGGGCCCCTAATATCTAAAAGAAAAGAGGGGGATTCACAAAATCAATCCCATCCATCCTTTAAGAATTTGTAAAGATTTGTAGTTGTATAAAACGATTTAAAATTGTTAATTAGTTTCAACCTCTTTCTTCTTTTATCTTTGTACTGTATTTTTGACGGGTGACATGTTGATCCCCCGGTTGATCCATGACGTCCGTATTCTTAGATGAGCTTCCGGAACCTATTTTGGGTAAATTCAGAGTGAAAAGCTGTCTAAGTAATTGTGGTTTATGGAAAATGTTACTCTGGTAGGGAAGTAACACTCTAATCATGACAAATTTGAAAAAAATACAAACATTCTTTTCATTTTCTAGTTTCGTTTTGACAGGAAGTTGAAAAATGTAAATAAAATCCGGTTTGTTTGAGGAAAATAACGAATACTGTTCCGAATATTTACCTTTTAAAATCTTTTAGTTCAACCTTTTTAACCGTAATTTTAATTATTCTTTAATTATCTTTTTTATTTAAGGGCCATTTTTTCTATTCTTCATTTGGGGGTTATACTCGGTCAGTTATTTTTTGTGTTTCATGAATATGGTTTTAATCACCAGATTCCTTTTGTAATTGCAGGCTTTTCCAGGCTTGATGTTTTTCAATTACAGTTCAGGACCCATTGCAATGGGTGCTACACGTACCGCATAAGCCGCATATGACCCCTTAAAATGGGTCCCGAATAATCGTCATTTATCGCATTTACTGCACACTTGTACAGGGATGTCCAAAACAATCAGTTTTATTTAATACCCGATTTATACGAGTTTTTTTTTTACGAGTTTACTGAGTTTATTCGGGCACGTTAATCAATATAACATTTTTAATATCATTGTATCATCTAACAGGAAGAAAAACGTGATTGTATTCCATATCCTTTCTTCAGCAAGAGCAACAACAACGTAGCAATATAACCATGTGCTAAAAACCTGTTTTAACCCAAAAATTATTTTGCCATTACCAAAACAGGACCATTCGGATCTGCATTTTTTAATGTGTCTTCCTTGTTTTATCTCTGACTTATCACTCTATTACAACAATTTTGATAGACTCTACGTGTCCCATAAACAACGATTAAGAAACACAAAAGTCAAAATTAACGAAGAGAAAGTTTGTCAACACGTTTTTCAAGGCTTTGTACAAAGTCTTCATTGGGTTTTAAGTAAATGATGGACATCAATATATTATGTATTAAGCGATTTTTTTTTCAAACTGTATTTTGAGCACTTGTAGCTGCATAAAATATCTACAGCAGCCATTGAAGATCCAAAGTTTTACTGAATGTCTTAATTAACGGACAAGTTAAGACTTTTAGTCAAAGTGAATACAAAGTGCCAAAGTGCAATGAAGATACTTATGTCTCAACAAGCCTTGATTGAGCCAGAATCCACATTTTGAAAAGATGAACAGCTTGACAAGTCATAAAAAGTTTTTTTTAGATGTGTTAAGTTTTCGACGAAAGTCAATAAATTCACGGGGATATATGAGATAGAAACATAACTAAATCGACCGAGGATTGCTAAGTAAGCGTACATCTTCACTGTTCAACATTTTTTTCTCTGTTGTAGTGATTAATAGACGTCCGCTACATTTATAGGAAAATCTTGAAAATTTGTGTTCATCGGATGCCGATTTTCCTACAATAACCGCTCTATCAAAATATCCGTAAGATAATTCATGATCAGCTCATGCATTATTTGCTTTTCTGTACATTTGTTGATTTAACTAGACTTTATAGAATTTATTTTAGCAAAATCGACATCAAGACGTGTGTGACTGTTTTTTTTGCCGTTGTTAAAAAAACTGCGTTAAATCAACTTTGCAAAATCGAGATTAAATCATATTGAAGCGTACTTTGTCACAGGGGATAATCGGTATATCGGTAAAAATGCCCGTGAACAATTTTCACATGGCGGTCAAGTATTGTACATGATCGCGAACAATTCTGTATCAGAATATTTTCGTGATTTCAATGAATTTACTAAAATTAAGAAATTACAAACGTTATTAAAAAAAAACTAAAAGCGTCGATTAAACTGATAACTATGTTTCCTTTACTGATATACGTTTTAAAATTTTGCTTTGTAAATTTCATTTTTCTTAAAACGTTAAGGCGCTGTCCTACCCAACGTTTTTTACATGAGAGTTGTATTTAAAAGATTTTTTTTTCAAATAAAAATAGTAATCTGATAAAAAAATCGAAATAGATTTTGATATCTAACATTGAAATAGTATCTAAATGTAAAATATTTCCTGAATTTAACTTAAATGAATAATAAGGAAGACAAAAAGTGTCAATTACGATTCAAAAGCTGCCTTTTATGATCGTGAACAATTTGGTATCTGCAAAATTCGACCGTGAATTAACAGGATTTTTAAAGACGCTTTAGAGTATGAGCATTATTTTGAAACACTGAACAAAAAAGATTCTGTAACACTTTGTAAATCTAGAACATGCAATAATAAACTTCCTGTTTAAACGAATAGAAGGAATAACGTTGAAAGGCAAAACAGAAAATGTAACCCATGTAATAGAAGTATTGGAGACGAACTTCACTATATCTTAGAATGTCAAAGGTTATTAGATGATCGAAAGAAATTGATCAGTAAACAGCTGATTAGGAACCAAAATATCTTGAAGTTCAAGGATATTATGGAAACAAAAAAATAATCAAAATTAAACAAACTTTGTAAATTTATAAAAATCATAAATTAAAAAAAAAGTGTCCTCCCGGCTAAACTTTACTTTTTGTATATATTATATTAATGAATGTGTTATGTGTAATTTGTGATACTGTTCTGTGTTGTATTGTGTGTCTGTAATGTTGTATATAGTGTACATGGTGTTTCTCTGTACCTAAATGCTTGGTTTATGAGAATAAAGTTATATTATATAGATTAAAATTATAATTTTGATATTTAATTCGTGTTTATTGAATCAATTAGTCTTATCATGAACAGCATTTGTTTTGTATAATTAAGAGTCGATTGATGATAAAACCATGCAAAGCTGTAAGTTGTGTCCAGTACCAAGGTTTTTAATTACGTAAAAGATATAGTACAATTGAAAGTACCTCCTATAAAACTTATTCAGGCAATAAATCTTCTTTGAAAAATCCAATATGACCGCCCTACAGGCCTCAACAGCTATATATAGCTTCCATCTAATTTATCGGTGATTTCATGGTGATTTTTTTCAACATAAAGAAAATCACAAATGAAAACAGCCAGTAGTCGTTGCTCGGCGTCTTGCATTGACCCAAGACTAAAAATACAAGATACTAGTATAAGATCAAAACCAATCCCAAAACTATCAACGAAAGATCCATTTCTGGACATAAAACAATAAACAAAAAGATTACAGGGACAAACAAAAGCTTTGACAAAGATTCCTGGCTTAGGACAGGTACATATAAAATCTAGCCTCTTAACCTGTATGGATGAATTAGAACCCGCACAGGTGTGACCAGAACCAATGATAGGTAAGTATAACAGCCATTCAATGGCATAATTGGTTTGAAAAGACGTCAAATGAAGAAAACAAAAATTGGTATTCAATCATTTAAAGGTTAAGCTACTCATTCACGAGTTACTAACAACGAATGAACTCATTAACGGACAATTTTTGCTTAAAAATCAACAAATATCACACTTTTAACGTAATAATTTGCATTTAACCGTTCATTTTTTTTTAACATGATATGTTGATCTTTTACAATCATAAACTACTCAACGAAGATTATTCTGTATAAAATAGGGTCTGAAAATCAAATATTTCCACATTTGATACATTATAAAACATGATGGTAGCAACTCGCCTTTCGGTTTTATGAAGAAACGCCTTATTGGCAAAGAAAACCTTTTTCTTTTACAGCAGTTGCTCGCGTCGGACAAATATTTTTTTTTCTCAAAGACTCCATATATAAGGGCGGTCAGTTTTATTGGTGGAGGAAACAGGAGTACCCGGAGGAAACCACCGACCTTGGGCAGGTAATACATACAGTTGGGGAAGTCCCTTTTTTGTAAATACAACTGACGGGACTCGGTGATCGGCTAGTGATCAATAGTGTGGTATTTACACCAGCGCCTTAGACCACTCGGCCACCCAGGCCCCCACGCAGAAATCGCAATACTAGTTAACGTACAGGAACCCTTGCATTTAAAGTTGGAAACATGATTAATAGCCAGACTAAATGCAGACTTGTCCTCAGTCAATAATTATCTTGTCGGTAAAAGAGCGTCAAGTACCTTGACGTTGGAGAAGGTCAGAGCGACGACCTAGAATATGTGTGTTTATATATATAGTCATTGCCGGGCAATGCAGAAAACCTGATCACAAATTATAGTGGCGACCATGTGTAAGGCGACGTCCAGATACACATCGCACTTACAAGCCAGGATACTGAACTGCCGTTTTCTGTATGAATAAGAACTTCGGTTCTTCACTAAATTATCCTATAACTTTATTAACAATATTCCATGTAAACAGTTCTTAGCTCAATGAATTCTTGTTTATAATTTTTGCAAAATTATCAATTCTTATCAATCAGTTGAAAACATCCATAGAAATTTTAATGAGTTAAGTTTTTACTCGATTCATTTAATTTGGAATAATGATGCTTTCGGATTACAATCAGTTATAAAATGATATTCGTCTTAAATCTAAAGCAATATAAAAGGCGTAGTAATTATACCTGTAGTTGTGTCAGGATGTCTCAATCGGAACTAACGGAAGAATAGTACATTCTCAGGTTAGAATCATGTCCAAGCTCAGCCGGCTTAAAGAAGAAGATTGAATGTAAGGAAAGATGGTTATAATCTGTATTTTTCTATGTTTACCGCTTCAGGCTCTTGCATTTTGTTTTCGTAAGGTTTCACGAAGTGCCACACTATCATAGACGCCACATCAAAACCCAAATGCCACTTTATGTCATAAGCTACAACTCTCTTTTGTTGGCAATTATATTTTCTTTTTGCTTTCTTTTATATGGTCCCGGGTGGCGACTAGACCCGCAGCAGAGCCTAGCTTGTCGAAAGAGGCGACTAAAGGTCTTTGGTTTCTGACGTCGTGTCAGTGCTTAGCCCACAGAGCGACCAAGTGTGTACCCTAGGTGGCTGAATAGGGTGGCCCTCGTCCGCGGGGGTTGTCAGGTCTATAATACGGAAATCCTGACCGCCGACCATAATGGGCCAACGTGTTTGAAGAGTGCCACTCTTCATGCACGTAAAAGACCCCTTTGTGGACCACCAAGTTGTGCACCACATAAGCTAAATTTTTCGGCCCTACCCACCCCTTCCCTTTTCCTGTGGTTCTTCAAAATGTACCGCTCATTTGTTTCCCATCCATATTTCATTTAGCATAATCATTTCATGTTCATTTAATCATCATCATTTCATGTTCATTTTATCATCCTTTTCATCCTACTGTATATAGCGTTGCACGGGCGTAAAACACCAACTCACTCACCCATTCTTTTATATGTTACATTATTAAAGCCTGGTAACATTCTTATTCAAACGAGTAGATTTTAAAAACCTTTTTTTCTGCCAAATGTGGTATTAAGATTGTCCTGATAATGTAGCGGCATGATATTAGTTTCCTTTGAAATGCCTATTCCAAGTCAGGATCAATGCAATTGTTTTGTCTTCTTTGACACATGGGATCCTGGTCACCCAGTTCTGTATAGTTATGTTATTACCGACTTTTTATGTCTTGTATGGAAAGCCTGTAGGCCTTCTCCTTATATCAAAAGGCTGTTATTTTAACCGCTTTTAACCATAAAGTGGTGCTAAGAGAGCAACCATTTTTTTTTATGTGGGGGGAGGGGGGTTGGGGGGGGGTTTATAGAGCGACGATTTGTTTTTTAGGGGGGCATAGTGAAATTAGAAATAAAAAGGCCGTATGACAAAAATCCAGAAATAAAAGGACAAGACAGTGCTTTGAAATTAAAAAAAGGCAGGATGTTCTTTTGGGATAAGAAATATTAGAGGCTTTAAAAATTAAAAAATAGCACGCAAAAAAAAAATCCAGACTCGGTTGTTCCCGAAAACAAAAAGCAGGACGAGGAAAATATCCATGACCCCCCCCCCCCAAAAAAAAAAAATCGAATAAATCAAATGGTTGCTCCCTATGAATGCTGGTGTTCTCTTCTTCTTTTTCAGACACATTGAATCATGAATAATTTGTGTTCCCAGTTATTGCAAATTTGATAGCTTTTTGTGTGGCTTTTTTTCTGTATTTTGTCACACTGAATTTACAGTCACTCAGTTTGGATATAGTAGGCTTTATTATTTTTAGCTAAATGAATTCACATGAAATTTGTAAAAAGTAAACAGTTATATATGTAAAATGAATGTATAATGAGCTGGAATTTAAACCATTGACGACTTCAAATTTAGACAGATATTAATCACTCAACAACAACATTTTAAAGGGCACTAGTAGATTTTAAACGATGGACCTTATATGAAACGAAACGGAAATAGATCATTACCTAAATTTCTTCTAATTTGGGGATACTTAGCTGCATGAGGTGTAACATTATCTATTAGACTCTATGATGTTCAAGTACTGGGGACAATTGTCACTTCAACGTATTTATGAGTCGACAACTGCTCACGTCTAACTCAGCTGGATGCGACCCAGAACAAGAATTGTCTTGTCCATGAGAAGAGGTTGTCATTTATAATTAGGATATTCCCACCCGAGTGAACAGAGAGCATAAGGAAAAAGGGTAAGGTTATTTTTGATTGTTTGTTTTTTATTAAATTGTTTACACCGAAGATTTTCCTTTTTTGGGGTCTCTCTCTTGTTTGTATTTTAAAACACACTAAAAATTTGACTCGATGACAATACTAAGTTTTTGGATATCATGATATACCTAGGTGATACAGGTAAGTAGGAAGTTTAAGAAATCTTTTGAATTATTAAAGTCGGATTTATTTCTGTTAAAAATTTCTTCCGCCTGATATCAAATTTAAGTCAACAACAGACTCTAACTGGATATGACATTTGAAGTATTTTATCATATGTGGCGATTTCAATGTTTGTCCCCATTTTTAAGTCATTGACATTATGAAACATACCAGTATATTTACTCCTCAACTAAATAAATCATAACATTTTTTTTTTTTACAAAATATGTAATATTCCTTACAATTTTTATTGTAATTTTTTGTTTTTGTTTACAAAGAGGCAAATTGTCTGCCTTTTATATTGTATTCTGGAGGTTGAATTAAACAATACCACCTAAATCTAGACCACAAAGACCTCAAAATCTACGTGTGAAAAGAACGTATATGAACCTTTCTACAGTACAATATTCCACAGCATGTTTAAGATTTAATTGCTTATTACTTTAAAAAGTTTGTAAAGATTATACCTTAAAGCTTTAGACGGATCAATTAAGTAAACGCCTAGGTAATTATACCCTGTTATGGAAACTTTTATAAACACATAAGCTATTTTGTGACGAGGAAACAAGTAAAGATTAAGACAACATGACACAGCAAATTGGCAGGAAAACGCAACTAAATGCATTTAGCGGTGAAGTAATCGCTATATGGTTATGCATCTGATCTATAGAATGTTCAAAAAGGAAAACAGTTGGTCATTTTGGATCACATTTTAAAAAAAAAAACGTTGAACGTTGAAAAGAGCACGAAACATGAAAATCCGAGTTGTTGAAGTTTGATTAAAATATGTACAAACATTTTTTGTTGCGGAATCTTAATATTTTTTGGAATCTCCCACCAACAATGTTAATTATACATGATCTAACCCTTCATTTGAGCTAAAATTACGAAAGACGGGATAACCAAGTTATAAATGGACTTTTCAGAAACTTTACGAACTCGTGACATGATGGGATACTTAACCCATCGGAAAGTAGTTACACGAATTCTTATGCAACCTTCTTTAGTGCTCTTCCGGACAACGACTCCATTTATATAAATACATAGAATTTTTAACACCGTTGAGAAATATTTATACTTATTAAATGTTCCTCGACCACTAAAACTTTTGTATCAATAAATAAGATTATTTTTCTCAATAAAGAAAACCTTGGAAGGTATTCCACGGACGTCACAAGACTATTGACTTTATATTGAAATTTAAATCAAATTAAGATTTGGCAAACCAATATTATTTGGATTTCTTAAAAAATCGATCTTCATTTGTATATTTTAAATGGAAGTTAAACGGGTTTCAAAGTTTCTTAAATATGTACATGCATACATGCTTTAGGTTTTCGTATATACGTACTTATCACATAAAATGGATACATGTACCTGTGGACAATAATATATGACTAAACATCGCGTGTTAGATTTTGCGTTCAAGTATAGTTTAGTTGTAAAACATTAGAAAAAGATAAACCTGATCTTTATTTAATTTAACTTCCGTCTCGTTTTAGGGAATACACCTTTTCCGTCGACAATGAGGACCTTATAACGGAGAAATGATATAAAGACGTAGAAAGAATATGGATTCTAACTTGAACATGAACGGCAGTAGTAACTCCACAGACATAGAGGAGCTACTTCGCCAACTCAATAACGAAAAGGTGCTAGTACTACTTCCGGTTATAATTTTAGTTTTCTTGATGATGGTGATAGGGGTTATTGGCAATAGTTTAGTCTGTGTCGTGTATATATTCAAAATCAAGCGGACGTCGTCACATTATTTCATCATGTACTTGGCGTTATTGGACCTTGTTTCTTGTTGTCTTGGGATGCCATCAGAACTGGCCGACCTATTTCAACCCTTTGTGTTCAAGTCTGCAGCTGCATGCAAATTTCTGAGATTTGTTCTCAGTTTTACAGTGATTTCTTCATGCATAATACTCATATGTGTTGCATTTGACAGATACTACAAAGTTTGTAAACCGTTAAAAAGTTTTCCTATAAGAAAAGTCCAGATTTTGTGTCTTATATCCGTAATAATAGGAGCCGTGTTTTCATGGCCAGCACTAGTGATTTATGGGCTAAGACGTGCTCAAACTCCAGTACCAAATATATCCGGACTAGAGTGTTCAACCTCAGACGAAATGAAGAAAACACGCTATCCGTTGATTTATTATGGCACATTAATTTTCGCATTTATGATAACTTTGACCATATTTGTAACTCTTTATGTTCGCATTGGCCGAGAGATCAATCGTCGAAGGACAATGTTTGTCGGAAGCCGAGCGACGATGTCGGACCGAATGCGATCTCTGGTGAGCGAAGAAGAATCAACGACTTTTTCTGACGACGACCACAAACACAATAACAAAGAGCGCAAAACAAACAGTCTTAGTCAGCTAAAAGACCATATAACCTATTTCTTCCGGTCCGAAAGTGACCCGGGTAAGGCAGAGCATTTATCGGCACCGGATAGCCCAGTAAGGCTTAGACGAAAGTCTGGCCGGAGATATCTACGGACCACGTACATTTTTCTTGCAGTTTTTGTTGCATTTTTGATCAGTTTTGTACCGTATTTAGTCGTTAACATTTTAAGATTCTCAAAAGTAGCCTTTGTGGATATGAACTCTGGCAGTGATGAAGTTATTTATAATCTATGTGTCAGATCATATTTTATAAGTAATTTTATAAATCCCATTATTTATAGTCTGTTAAACCAGCCATTTAGAACTGAGTGCAGGAAGTTGTTCAGCCATTGTAGGTTTAAATGATGCTTAATGTTTCAATTTTCTTGCATTATGGTGCTTATGACATTAACAGTTAGAAACCTTTTTTTTCTTTCTTAAAATTATTTTTCTTATAGTTATGCAATAAATGATAATAATACAAATTAAATTTTTTATCTTGGACAAAACTAGGGGATAAAAACAACCAAAAACACAAACAAGCAGATAAGAAATAAAAAAAAAAAAACACAAAAAAAAGAACAATCAAACAAAACATGTCAACAGCTTACAACGAGAATCATAGCAATAGCTACTGACTTTTTATTATTATTACTACCTATTATAAATAAAAATGCAGCGATACTTTAATTAGGTCGTTTGTTTCCGTCGTTTCTATATTTACAAAAGCTCTTTGCAATGTACATACTTTCACTTTTCACTCGGGGGCTATATTCGGATTCTCAATCTTCGGATTTCCATCAAGACAATATGGCCGCCACCAGTAGATTATGTGTTCCGCTTCGGATTATATTTTAGTCAGTGTAGCATATCTTGCGTAGCTTTAGCGTAATGGATATTTGATTTTGGATTGCGAAAATTTACTTGATTGAATAAAGTTTAAAGGACAAAAATACTATTCGGACACCAAATATAAGTTAAATCTTGCAAAGAAATTGTACACAGCATTTTCGTTTTTCATGCTTTTATGTGGCGGTGTTTTAAAGCAACAATGCGATTCAACTAGATCATGTAGCGTACATGGCGTAGTCACTTTATCAGATTGTGCACATGTTTAAGCGTACTTTCTTATAAATTTTTGACTGCAAAATGTTAATTCATTGAATAAAGTTTATTATCACAGACAGAAATAATGCTTATGCAAAAATAGGTCAATCAGACAAACACAATTTAAGCATTTTATTGATTTTTTGAAAGTGACAAAATAGCCACATTGGGTCATTCGTCTGTCTTGATCTAGGTCAGTTTAATAAGGATAAATAATTTTATCTATTTTTCACAAAGCTATTGCGGGATCCGGAAAAATAAACTTATTTGTCAAAAGTTATTGGTTGTTCGAAAATGTTATCATTGCTTGATAATTTTGTCGATTCACCACACAGAGACCAATGTCGCCACAACTACAAACATGTCAGAAAATAACCAAAGGAACCACAGGGGCTTGGATTAAAGAGTAGGGGGGAGGCGACTTAAAAGTCAATATAAATGACCAGAATCCAAGCCCCTATGTGCGGAACATGGATTGCAACGTTCGTGTATAAGTTTGCTTTAGTCTCTATCATAAAGGGAGGGACAATCTTTGAATAGGTGAAAATCAAAAATATTTGAGCAGCGGCGGATCCGGGGGGGGGGGGGGGTCCGAGGTTGGAATTTTCCTCCTTTCCGACAAAAATTTTGCAAGTATCGTGTAGGTTTTCTGCAAAATTTGTCTAGAACCACCCCCTTTCCGTCCTTCGTCCACAGCGGAATTTATGTGGACCAACCCCTTTCAAAAATTTCTGGATCTGGATAGAGTTATAATATAATTTATTGCTATTAGACGTAAAAATTTTAAAGGCATACATGTACATTGCAAATTTTCATAAAGAGATCTACAATTGGGTTTAAAGTTATTTCATATAATATTATATACTTCAAAATCATAGGCTGATCTGACAAATGATAACCATTAAAGTAGACGATAATTAGATGTGGAATAATTGTACGCCACACAACCAACATAAAGAAACGTGAATTTTAAAAATCACAATGGAAAACAGCCAACAGTCTTCAGCATGACCATAAGTCGATGCTTGCCGTCTTGCATTGGCCCAAGACAAAAATACAAAAGAGGATGAGTCCAGTTTCCTTTTTGGTCACACTTAGAAAAAAGTCAAAATAACAATGTACATTTTTTTTTACATCTCCTCATGCTTGGAATGCTACTAAATGTTGAAAATAATAATATTATAAAACGAAAATTATAAAAATTTCTAGGCGCAAAATATATGTTTGATTTTCTTCTTCGGTATTCCCAGAATCCCGTTGGTAGCTTTTGTTCTCAGAATAATTTGAAGATTGAAATCTTTTTAAACTTTAACATTAAGCTGATTTATAAGTATATATGAGCAACATACTGTGACATCTTTGATCCAATGGAGACTTTTGTACAGCTCGATGAGCTGTAGGTTTAAGCAAACAACAGCTTTTCTCTATCTGCAATAGTTTCCTATTTCCTCCACTAACATAACCAAACTTAGATGCAATTATTTTAAATTAAATAGGAGATAATACAATGCTTATACTGGATCTAAAAACAAATAATGTTTGGGATAAACACTTACATGACTTAGATCCATCGACATGGCTTAACTTTAGATCGATTTTATAGTATGTGTACAGCAAAGGCTACATATAGAATTCAACAATAAACCTTAGCAGGACCTAGAAATAATAAAGTATTTTTTATGTAACTAAAGCAGACCTTTGCTTTTTGTGTCCATAGCGGCTTGCTAGGCAATATGCATTAGAGTCCACACTTGTTCTTAGTAAAAATAAAGAAAGAGCCTCATATTTTATATTTTGATAGTTTGAATACAACTTTAACGAGTACTTTGTTTTTCTTATGTTTAAGTAAATATACTTTTTGTCTTCTTGGCTCGTAAATAGATAGTGCTCAGATTAAACAGACAGAACTGGTGCAAAAAGAGAAAAAATACAAATACTAAAAAGGTATAAAAACAGTTAATTTGTTTATGGTTTATGGAGTAACTTCTCATCAGCAGCATTTGAATCAAATATTGCATGGAAGTTCAATGATACCGGATTTGACACACTGAGTTTGAAATTAGCAGCACGACGGGTGTGCTATAGCAGACAGGAACCGCTTACTCTTCCGGAACACCTGAGTTCACTCTTGTTGCGACTTGTGTTCGCGTTGTTGATTTCCTTTCGGTTGATTTTGTGTTTCGTGTTTCTTTGTGCTGTTTTTGTTCGTGTTTACCGGTTTTGTCGTTGCCCTTACGGACTTTTGACACTCGAATGCCCGATTGGTGCCTCTTTAATCTTAAAGTATCGAAAGTAAAGTACTCAAACTCAGAAAGGTTTATAAAAATTATTTGTTTATGTTATTTTCGGAGAAAGGAAAACCGTTATTTAAGTGTTATTTTACCTTACGAATATACATTGTTTTCGTTTTCGTATATATAAGTGGTCATTCATACTGTAGTGAAGTGCAGCTTAAGTTGATACGAAGTAAGGGCATCACATGAGACAAGTACCTTTTCTTAAAATTTATCACAATGAGACATTATTGTAACAATCTTTGAGTTCATCAGCATCATAACGACACCCAACATGAGTACTATTTAAACAAATTACAGTTAATGACAGTGTTTTTTGTTTTGTTTTTTTTACTCCCAACACTGAACTACGGTCCCGTGCGGGGCCCGGGTGGCGAATAGGCCCGCAGCAGAGCCTAGTTTGTCGTAAGGGGCGACTAAGGGTCTTGGGATTCTGACATCTGGTCAGTGCACAGCCCACAGAGCGACCAAGTAAAGTAAAATAAAGTATTGGCACATATATATAAAATAAGGACGAACAATGAGCTGCATAGCTCTTAGCCGACTAGGTAACAAATAACAGAACACATATGTCATAGAGTAATTTAAATTACACACATAGGCATGCAAACACAAGTCAACAAAACAAAGCAGTTTAAAAGCTGTATGCAAGATAAAAAGCGGCATTCATGCAAAAGTTACTAAGCACAAAAAAAGACATAAGCTTTAAGTAAAAAAATATATTGCTATAACTATAAAACCAGCCATGCAAAAGTAAACATACATTGACAGAAATACTATGTGACAGTGGAATCTAGGACTTGCAAAATTAAATTATATATTAAGACTTTTTGAAATACAGTGAAAAATATTTGGACTTTATAATTTTAATATGATATTGTTTTAAACTTTATTTAGTTATTTTGCAGTTCATTTAAAAGTCAACTATTTTAATAATATTAATTACAAATTATTTTCTCATGAAAAAGTGTGAAAAAGTTTTAAAGGATTATCTTTCAAAATTCTTACTAATCGGAAGTGTCGCTTTATCATTTATTTAATCCGCTAGTCGCTTTATTTTGATTGAGACATTTTAAGTAATTTCTTGTTTCGTATCCGGTCTTGTTCAAACGTAAAAAAGTCTATAATCCTCTTTTGTCAATTTAGTGCTATTTGTATGTTTAATTAATCTATTGTCAAATTCTAATGTAATCTATGTTTAAATGTTGTAACTGAAGTCTTGTACTTCAGTTGGAGTCAGGCTGTTAAACTGACAACTCCCAGCTAGTCGAAAATAAAGTTAAAGTCATCCTGAAAATCGCCTTTGTTTTGCGAGAAAAAGTGGTTCAGCCAAAGTTGATTATTAGTTGCATTAACTGTGTTTCTGGCAAAAGATCCAGGGTTCAGCAACGGGAAAAGTTGCAAAATAAAAATAGAAAGTTGTGCAGTAAATTCATTTAAGTAACCAGGAAGGTTGAGTTCCTGTGTTACATTTTGGCGGAGTAACCCGAGCGTGTTGACTTCTTAGCTCAACACACGGTACCGAGTACCTAAGCAGCCAAGTCGTTCCCCAGACTAGAGACATTTTCAGCGATGAGCTACAAATACGAAGGACCACAGTGGACTGCATGGCGTTATACCAAGCAACAACGACCATTTTGTGGAAGATGTGGATTTTATCACAACTATTTTGAACAGTGTCCAGCGTTAAATAAGAGATGTTATAAGTGCAGCAATTTTGGACATAATGCGAGGCAGTGTATTTCTAAGTCAGCAAAACAAGATACAGGACATGCGAGTCAACGAAAATCGGAGAAAAAGAAGAACAGAGACAAGCAGAGATTAGCCGAGTATTTAGAGAAGAAATCCGGGCTTAAAGAAATGCCGTTTAGCAGTGCCAGGACATCCGCGATTCTGCACTATTTCGATCGTACGGCAGGATTCAAAACAGAAGTTAACGTGTTAAAAGAAAGATTTAGAAAACAAGTGAATGAGCTAACCGAAAAGCTGAAATCTGTGACCGAAGAAAATAGGACTCTGATCTGCAAAGTAAAAAAGCAGAAGCGAACAGAATCCAAGGCAGTTCAAACTAACAGTAGTAAACCATCCACAGTTGAATGTTCACCTTGCAAGAAGTGTAAAGAAAATGATGAACAAAACAAAAAGGTGCATTGGTATTATATGGAACTTTTAAACCAGAAAGAAGAGCAAGAATCAAAGTTGAACATCGAAAATATGGATTTAAAAGCTAAACTTGCAAAATGTCAATATGACAATCAAGAAATTCAGAAAAAGTGTATGGAGCTTTCAACGGTACTGGCAGTCAAGTCATCAGTATCAGAATTACGAAATGAACTACAGAACAATATTGGTCACGACAGAAATAGAGGGCAACAAAGATACCATCGTGGACGTCATCGATATAATTAGTTCGAACGCGAGGTCGCGTTCTTTTCGAGAGGGAGGAAATATGTGACATTGGAATCTAGGACTTGCAAAATTAAATTATATATTAAGACTTTTTGAAATACAGTGAAAAATATTTGGACTTTATAATTTTAATATGATATTGTTTTAAACTTTATTTCGTTATTTTGCAGTTCATTTAAAAGTCAACTATTTTAATAATATTAATTACAAATTATTTTCTCATGAAAAAGTGTGAAAAAGTTTTAAAGGATTATCTTTCAAAATTCTTACTAATCGGAAGTGTCGCTTTATCATTTATCTAATCCGCTAGTCGCTTTATTTTGATTGAGACATTTTAAGTAATTTCTTGTTTCGTATCCGGTCTTGTTCAAACGTAAAAAAGTCTATAATCCTCTTTTGTCAATTTAGTGCTATTTGTATGTTTAATTAATCTATTGTCAAATTCTAATGTAATCTATGTTTAAATGTTGTAACTGAAGTCTTGTACTTCAGTTGGAGTCAGGCTGTTAAACTGACAACTCCCAGCTAGTCGAAAATAAAGTTAAAGTCATCCTGAAAATCGCCTTTGTTTTGCGAGAAAAAGTGGTTCAGCCAAAGTTGATTATTAGTTGCATTAACTGTGTTTCTGGCAAAAGATCCAGGGTTCAGCAACGGGAAAAGTTGCAAAATAAAAATAGAAAGTTGTGCAGTAAATTCATTTAAGTAACCAGGAAGGTTGAGTTCCTGTGTTACAACTACATGAAACATAAATTGTAAAGAAAAGCTCACTCAAGTAGGACTCTAGCTTGGCTTAGATTTACAATAGCTGCAATAACAATTTTGCCCACCACACCAGCTGGATATATAACTTCTGAACTGCCCGAATGAGGTCAGGGCCCTGGCCTCATTTGGTAGAGTGTTCCACAGCCCAGCAGCTTCATACCTGAATGAGTTTTTCCCATACCTAGTGTGTACCCTAGGTGGCTGAATAGGGTGGCCCTCGTCCGCGGGGGTTGGCATGTCTATAATACGGAAAACCTGACTGCCGACCATAGTGGGCCAACGTGTGTGGAGATTGCCACGCTTCATGCACGTAAAAGACCCCTTTGTGGACCGCCAAGTAGTGCACCACATAGGCTAAATTTTCTGCCCCTACCCACCTCTCCCCTTTTCCTGTGGTTCTTCAAAATTATCCGGTCCTGTGTTTCCCACCCCGACCCCATATTTCATTTATCATCATCATTTCATGTTCATTTTATCATCATCTCCATGTTCATCGCCTGTGAATAACCTATATAGCGTTGCACGGGCGTAAAACACCAATTCACTCACTCACTGAACTACGTCCTTTTTTACAAAAGATTGTGATATCAAACTCCATTTAAGCAACTATTTTCTTATTTATTCTACGTGTTACGTTTATATCTTTGCTAAATAGCAGATCGCAGATATTGAAAAAACCCACAGTTTTATATCAATCCATTATAAACTGTTGAGCACTGTGCCATATTCTGACAGTCAATTACTGAATTTTGCATGGCAGGGTTCCTGGGATTATCTTTCTTTGACTTCAAGATGTTCATACTTTTGTACGGGCTGTGATGCCAACACAAAACGATGTAGATATACTTGAAAACGACACTCAGGGCTCAGAGTCTATAGCAAAAACTTTAATTATCTCGATTTTAGAATTATGATAATCTTGACATGTGACAATGTTAGAATCTATGATGCCAAGCCTTTTTGTATCCGTGTTCTTAACGATATGGAAGCCTGAGTTCGGATTGTAAAGCCAATTTGATTTTCCCGATTCTAGACAATGGCTGCTTGTAAACACACAACAGAATATTTGAAATTACAAAATTTAAACTAAAAGTAAAAAAAGAAAAAAGAGAGAAAGATCGTGGTTAACCATCTTGTTCTACAGAACGTATGTATGTCAATATTTATTAGTTAATTTGTTCAATATCCTTCACTTGACCACATGTTCTAACAATATTAGTCTTTTAATACACATCGAGACACCTTCATGTTAAAAAGCCATAAAACTGTCTTATTATAGACACATTGAAGCTACCGCCGACCAGATCTCACTTAAAGATAATCCAAACAACAGATTATCTAAATTCTTTATCTTGAACAAGAGCAATCCGTAATGAAGATGCTATTTATCAAATAAAATATACCCAAATCTTCAAAGTCATTATGCCTTGACTTGATTAAAACAAAAAGGAAAATTAATATGAACTCAGCTCTTTTTACGCCCAGTTCATAAACAAAAGGGAAAATGTGAGAAATGAACTACATTGTACTTCTTGTACTTTACTCGTACTATAGATACAATCCATAACTGCGAGAAAGTGTTTTTTAAGACTCCTAACACCAAATATAATATAACAATCAATTTATTTTTTCTCGTGAAAGTAGATTTATCAGTCCTGTTTCCTGATCAGATTGATATTTTTCTCATTTTTGTGCATGGTTAGATTTGTTTTGTAAATAATTACCATGGAGCTTAATCAATTTACTTTGGAAGAAGGTAAAGCTTTGGATATTTACAGTACATTGTATAGTCATAAAACGCGTTATGTGTTTAATTAAACACTTTGTACTAAACAACTTGGTTGTTTTGCTATGCAATTAAGCATTGACAACAATAAATTTTAAGCATTGACAACAATAAATTTTCAGTCTCATCAATATAATGAGATGGACAATAGCTGTAGTTTTAAGTGTGAAACCGCGTTGTAGGTCTCTATGGTTTACTGACATCGGTTTATCACCACCAAGCTCCAGTAAATGTAAAACGAAGGGGAACATATTGGCTATGGTCCGTATAACATAATTACATCACAGATTTACTATAGCGTATATATACTTGTATTTCGTTTGTCTCAATTCGTTTTAAATTCTCATTTGCTTTTTCCCGTTAATGACATGTTTATATTCAAAATTAAAATATAATAAGACACAAATTGAGAATTTTAAAAGTTTGGTTTGTCCGCAAAAACGATCGCTCATCGTTTCCCCAAAAATTCTAAGTTCAAAGATTAGTGTTAACCCCTACCAAATTATGAGGATAGAAACTGTTTTTAGTATGCACATCAGGGATGTTATCAAAGTTGTCTTTGATAAGGATGATCCTATCTCCATAAATTCAAATGGACAAGGACATGTCTTAGGACGACTACTTGTTGACCGTTCCGTATACAAGTGAAAAATGTCATGGGATGAGTTATAGTGCCTATATTTCACCATGTATAGGCTTCATTATAATACTTGTACAAACAACCAACACCGACTTATCTATCAAAGAGCAGAAACTACTATCCCTTCCAGAGCACTGAGACCTTAGTTTTATACCAGAAGTTATATCAATGCCCTTTTCCAAAGTCTATGTTGCCCATTTGGTACACTATGAATTCATCAGTCATGAGTCTGCTGGTGACAAAACAAAAGTAATATTACATATCGATATTTATTCAATATAAACTAATTATAAAATTTGCCCTTGGAAGCCAAGTCCTCAGCTAATGAATTTTGCTCCAGGCCCCTGTCGACGACACTTAGCTAAAGCCTCGTGGACACGGACACTCTCTCAATATCAACCCGGGGAGTTCCTAAAGGGGGATGAAGCGTTGCTCCATCGAATAGCCGATGGCTATGATAAAGGGAAAGGAGCGATGCTCCGATGAATAGCCGATGGCTATGATGAAGGGGGGATGAAGCGCTGCTCCATCTTATAGCCGATGGCTATGATAAGTGGGTTATATTGACAGTGGAGAGGAAATTATAATGTAATGACTTGGGGGAAAGGAGAAATTACACCTGTGGTAAATTTCGAAATGGTATGGAGTAAGTTAACTTAAAGTAAAGATTACCACAAGGTTGCTGAGACTGACTTCCCAATATTAGTGGATAGTTGAAGGCGCATGTAGGGGATGGAGGGTGGGCAATTTAAAACAGCACTGCTAAAATTTTGAAAAATAAACTTTTCAAGTCAGCAGCTAAACTCAGACTGATGAAACTTTCTAGTGCTTGTAACTTGAGAAGACAAAGAACCACACTGCCCACTACCAAATAAGAAGTTTACATGTATTACATGCAATGATGGAATGTGTGTGAGCCTGAGGGGGGATTATAGATAATGCTAGGGATTATAGTAT
This sequence comes from Arcuatula senhousia, assembly GCA_963971305.1. Taxonomy (NCBI): domain Eukaryota; kingdom Metazoa; phylum Mollusca; class Bivalvia; order Mytilida; family Mytilidae; genus Arcuatula; species Arcuatula senhousia. The sequence continues at coordinate 59,129,858 of OZ020304.1, forward strand.
TTATATATTTATCATGTTTATGATATGTCTTGAATAAACAACACTTATATCACACTATATAAGTTTCTATTTATTCAATTCATCCCATAGGCTAGTGTGAAGTTGATGTGTCTATGTGTGAGCAATACTATAGTAAATTATGTACGTGCATACCAAGTTTCATATATACATGTATCTGCATAGTAAGTTTCATCCTTTATGCTTACAGTTCCGTATACAAGTGAAAAATGTCATGGGATGAGTTATAGTGCCTATATTTCACCATGTATAGGCTTCATTATAATACTTGTACAAACAACCAACACCGACTTATCTATCAAAGAGCAGAAACTACTATCCCTTCCAGAGCACTGAGACCTTAGTTTTATACCAGAAGTTATATCAATGCCCTTTTCCAAAGTCTATGTTGCCCATTTGGTACACTATGAATTCATCAGTCATGAGTCTGCTGGTGACAAAACAAAAGTAATATTACATATCGATATTTATTCAATATAAACTAATTATAAAATTTGCCCTTGGAAGCCAAGTCCTCAGCTAATGAATTTTGCTCCAGGCCCCTGTCGACGACACTTAGCTAAAGCCTCGTGGACACGGACACTCTCTCAATATCAACCCGGGGAGTTCCTAAAGGGGGATGAAGCGTTGCTCCATCGAATAGCCGATGGCTATGATAAAGGGAAAGGAGCGATGCTCCGATGAATAGCCGATGGCTATGATGAAGGGGGGATGAAGCGCTGCTCCATCTTATAGCCGATGGCTATGATAAGTGGGTTATATTGACAGTGGAGAGGAAATTATAATGTAATGACTTGGGGGAAAGGAGAAATTACACCTGTGGTAAATTTCGAAATGGTCCAAAACTCAGGTGTGAGACAGCTGAGTGCCCCCAAGGTATTATGTGGGAAGAATTGGTAATGCCTTCAACTAAACACTAACTTTAAAAAATATGCAAACAAGATATACAATTCATATGTCTATCTATCTGATTGTCTTCTGAATTCTGCACTCAGTCAATCAATGACTATACATGTCTGTCTGTACTTCTTACCAGTTTTATTTAGACCACATTACTTTTAACATGTAGGCGAACCTATTATGAGTGTTACCCTGCCTATCAAGTCCATATATAGAAATGAGCAAATCCATGCATGAATTATTTGTTGTTGTCTGTGCAGGAGTCTGTGACTGTGTCACCATGGAACGTTTAAAGAAGGCTGAAGCAAGGTTGTTTTATGGAAACCTGCATTATCTGATGAAAATCCATCTGAATAATGTTGACATGTTGAAAATTAGAACCAATCCTAGACTCAAAGATCCACCTTGTATCACCATAAGCAAGTTATTAGTTAATTCTTTTTCACTGTGGTCTCTCATAGTCATACATCTGTGAGTTGATTTTGCTTCCAATGTAGTATCATACATCCGTGGGTTGATTTTGCTTCCCTTGTAGTCTCCTACATCCATGGGGTGGTTTCGTTTCCCTTGTAGTCTCATACATCTGTGAGTTGATTTTGCTTCCACTGTAGTATCATACATCCGTGGGTTGATTTTGCTTCCCTTGTAGTCTCCTACATCCGTGGTTGGTTTCGTTTCCCTTGTAGTCTCATACATCGGTGGGTTAATTTCACTTCCACTATGGTCTCATACATCTATGGGGGGATTTTGCTTCCACTGTGGTCTTTCATACATTCTAAACTAATATAAAGTGATTATTATATTAGTAATAGTTGCAATAGCATGATGAAAAAAAAATATATAGATACAAATATATATACAATGTCTATAATAAACACATTCTGCATTTTTAGGACATCTGCATATCTTTTTTAACAACAAAGATGTAAAAATAAGTGAATTCAGATACACCAGTATTCATATTGTTGCTTGTCTGATGTGAATTGTAACAAGTAAATAGAATGCAAACAAAATGATAGTTTAAACAAAGTTCTATGAAATTAAATACCATTTGCTGTGTTATTAGATGGTCAGTATAAAGATAATATTTTTGAGGAAAATAACTGAAATATACTCCCCTGAAACTCAAGTGGCTCTATATAGGATGTATATTTTCCAACTTCTGTCTCTCATTTTGTACTGCAAGAGCTGACATCACTTGCACTCCACATCAGACTGCATTTGGCAGTGGCATCGGGTGTGTCGCATTCACAATCACCATTTGAAATTATAATGTCCTCTTTTTCACAGCCTCGGCCTGTTTGTGCATGCAGCCAAATAGTTCATATATGGAACTGAGATACAGTATAGAATATTGCGGGTTATTGTGTTCCCGAAATGTTCTCTCAACAAATAAGTTACTCGAATAATTTGCAAAGTTCTTTAAAAAATTGTCCATCCAAGAACTTTTGCGATGAAAATTAAAGTCCAACTGGTGCACAGATGACTCTGTTGTTAAAATACCTGGACACAATGTTTTAAACTAAATTTTTATAACAAAACTGTTAAAATTAAAACACTTGAATTGTTCACTGCAACAAATAATGCAAAAGCCATTGTTCATGTATAAAAACATTAATCCAAAATAAATTAACTTGAAATTGTTTAGAACCCAAGTAAAACAGCACTGCTAAAATTTTGAAAAATAAACTTTTCAAGTCAGCAGCTAAACTCAGACTGATGAAACTTTCTAGTGCTTGTAACTTGAGAAGACAAAGAACCACACTGCCCACTACCAAATAAGAAGTTTACATGTATTACATGCAATGATGGAATGTGTGTGAGCCTGAGGGGGGATTATAGATAATGCTAGGGATTATAGTATTTATATATTTATCATGTTTATGATATGTCTTGAATAAACAACACTTATATCACACTATATAAGTTTCTATTAAGTAGTTTTAGAGGAGTCGAGTGGAATAATTTTGTGACGGACCAACAGAAAGGGCAAAACAATATATCGCCCACATGTTATAATGATTTCTTGTATTATCATATTTTAACAGATTGATGAAACGCGCATTGTCAGTACTATATTTAAGAGCAGAATCAGTTAAAGAAATTTTTACGAAGTATATCGTATAACCAAATTTAAACAATACCAACAGTCTACAAAGCAACAATAAAAACAACACGAAAGTTCCATAAAAATGAGAGTAAACCCAAGTGATTTAGACGATTAGAACAAGTAGAGCCTACTTAAATATTATTCAGTTTTGCCGGTAATCTATATGTTTCATGCTGCTTGTTTGTAACACGAGATACATACACAAGACTTGTGTAAGTATTTGTCGACTCCACTATTAAGGTTTACATATATTAGCCTTTTGGAATACATCTTTAAAGAACTAGTTTCATCTTGCCATCCAAATCTCAAGTTTGTAAAATTTATCTGGCTAGGCAAGCTTCGGCACTGGACATGTGTCGGTAAACAACTGCTATTTATTACCGATTTATCAACATCCTCATGACTATTACCGATTGCTTAAAGTTTTTTTTGATCGAAACCAAGATACTTCTTGCAATATTTAACCCTTGATTTAAATTACATTTTACAGTCCAAAAAGTCTCCAATAAAATCGTAGAATTCAATTTGATTTATTTCGGCTTTGCTACTAATTATTCTGTATGTTTCTAACGATAACAAAACTCTGATTACTTTTTTACTTTACAGATTTTGAAATTTCTTCTGCATATGATAAAATTAAGGAAACAGATTAAACCCTGTGCATACTTGATTGCAGCACCTGCAATTGGTTTGTTTTTAAAAAGTATGCTACTGCAGGATTCGTAGTTGTATGGATACAAGATAATGCTACAGGTATGCTTTATTGTTGCAATCTACATAGTTCCATATAATTATTTTATCTACTTTTTTCGTATGTTTTTAACGATTGCAATTTAGTTAATCCGCCATATGCCTATTTTGACGTTTTTATTGCTTTAATATCCTCCAAAGAGCATGTTTCTATCCACCGAGGTTAACTTGATACTTAAACGTGGGCGTGTATCTAATGGCAGATTCAACAGCAATATCTATTCCTTTTTCTCATTGGTTATGACAGACAGAAATCTGATTTGAAATTTTATGGCTTTATATTTAGAAATTGAAGTATTTGTTCCTATTGACCTTTCCGTGTTTTTTTAGTTTTCTTCTAATTTTTCAAAGAAAACATGTTACATGCAGTGAAGCATAAAAATCTGCATGTTTTAATTTTGTTTCGGCCAAAAATATATCGGTCGACACATTAAAACCTTTTTTTCAATGCCAGAGTTGCACCAAAAGGTAAATACTTTTTTTCATTATAATTTATAAGGTTTTTTTCCTTACTTTTATAACGTAATTTTAATAATATTATTATATTAACTATAAAAGTAAAAATGAAATAACAATAAAAACAAATTAAATAAATAAAAAACATTAAAAGAAAGTGTGTGAGAAAAATGAAGATTTTCAAAGCTGTTTAGTTATGAAATAAAAGACAATATATATTTTTATTTAACCACCATTTAACTTTGTCGTAAAAAAATCGTCTTTAAAGTTTTCAAACAATTTTGCTGTATGGAAGGCATTTTAAAAACAATATCAGCCATTTTGATACAACGTATTGCTTTGTTTACTACTTACTTTATCTAGATAAATTGAACGATATTTTAAATTAATAAACAAATAAATAATAACAACCGACAAACCAAAAATACGAAAATACAAGTCAATATAAAAAATCTCAACGAAAATCAAAACAACATTGAACAAAAACATTAATGATTTATACTATTTCGTTAGCAAAATATCCTTTTATTAAATAAACTATATATTATAATTTAAATCTAGCTGAAAAGAATGCTGTTCTCTTTTCATTTTCTTTTTTACTGACTTAACACAACGGAGCGTTGCATGTATTTAATTTCCATTGAAGTTCCATAAAAATGCAGCTTTATAAGCGACAAAGTAAAATTTTAGAATGTCAAGTGATAAAAAAATTCTGCTTCAAAAGTCCTTATATATTTAAACAATTCTATATGTAAGGTCTTTCTGCTTTGGCTGATTTCAGAAATTGGCAGCAAGTTCTGGGGTTTCAGAATATAACTTATAGTTAAAATGGAAAATGTGTCCATGGGACAGAGATGCCAATGACCCAAGTGCAAAATTATTATCAATTATTATTTTCATAGAGCAAGGTCAACGAATACCGGTAACAAAACAGTAAGGAAATAAAGTTTTTGAACTTGTACACAAACGTTGGAAGTATACACAGGAATATTATAGTGATATATGACCATTTCAGAAGAAAAAAACTTGCCTTCTGTTTTTACCCGGCTGCTCTATTTAGCATCTTGTTTCAACACCTATTTTGGTATTATCCCTCGTCAGTTCATGAGCTTGAACATTCATCCGTAGAGCGTTAATTTGGACAAGTATAAACACTTAAAATCACTGCCCTACTGTTTTGTCTTAAGAATTTTTGAACAACTTTGCATTTACTCTCTGTCTTTTTCCTGGTGGTTTGCAGGAACTTTCCTGGTTTTCATTATGCCCATGATTTCGGTGATAGTGTTTAAACATTCCTCCTTAAGACTTGTGCATTTATACGAAAACAGGCCCACGGATTTGTTATTCTTAAACCTTACCCCATGATAACGTTAAGAAACTGCACCTATAAATTTAGACCCATGCTGTGCATGCGGTCTGTTTTTTTTCAAAGTTTAAAAAGTTTTAAAAGATTCATGATATTTAAGGCTAATGTGGATTTATTTTGGTTCCAAGATTTCCCTTCTACGGGCTTCACTTAAAAGGTTTTTTTTAAAGCGATTTCAAGTGAATTCAAACCAAAACTCGAACGAACGAAAATTGACACTGTTTATCTAAAGTGGATGTTCATTCTTATTTCAAAGCTTCCAACAAATTTTAATTATTCTTTTTTTTTGTCATCAAAATTTCCGATTGCTAAATTCAAAATTGTTTTAAATTAAACACCAGGTTTCTTTCCTTAAACCCTGTTCGTACTTCTCGTTCAGTACTTGTGTTTTTTTTTACCTTCCAATGTTTTGATTTAAATGCAGTTGATGAAAGGTTACTCATTTTAATATGCATATACAGCATAATCAAATTTACTGTTTTTATCCATACTGATATATCTTTATTTTGAAACCACTAGGTCGATAACCGATGCTGGTGGACCAGAGGTCCCCGAGGAAAATCACAAGCCTGGTCGTTACCTGTCTGGAACGAATTTACAACAAATTTTATTTTATTTTTTTTTTGCATCGGTTTAAAACACCAGGTTGCTTTCCTTGCTCTGCACATGGTCGATATCTTCGGTGCTGGATTTGGCTTAAACCCTGTTCGAGCCTGGGTTTTGAGTACTTTTCGTTCGATACTTTTGGTTTTTGACCTTCCAATATTTTGATTCAAATGCTGCTGATGGGCGGTTACTCCTTGAAATATGCATATACAGCATAACCAGATTTACTGTTTTATTTCCGTTTTGGTTGTTTTCAAGATGAATAGTCTTTACAATATTTGTATACAAATTGTGAATTTTTTTTTACTTTTTCATAGTGTTTATTACTGCTAATTGTTTTACAAACTGAATGTATTTTGTGCATTTCTAAAGGAAATTATGTCTTAGAAATAAGATAATACGACGGTTTTGATAGCTTAACTTTCCTGCTTTTCCGAATTAAAAAACCAACCACTTTTTATCTAAATGTTCTTAAGTTTTGTTTGTGAATATCTCACTATAATTTTGATTTTGCTACATGTTGTGAATTTTTGCTTTAAAACAAATTATTTGATGGCTTTTAAAAAAATCTAATCTTTACATTTTAGGAATAAATGACAAAAATACGTGGTCCGAATTGCATTTGAAGGTATCATTATTTTATTTTACCTCAACTCAAACACTTTTTAAAAATCTCTAAGCAAATACTATTGAATGAAAAAAAAAATCAGATTTTTCATTTCATTTTAATGAGGGCCAGAGGTACCAATGGGGTATCCGAATGTCAAAGGTCCAAAAGGGCAGAGACAAAACCAGTAAACACGAACAGGAACGGGACAAAAACAGACAACATGTAAAACATGGAAACACAAAATAACTGAATATCAATCAACAACGCGAACTCCAGTCGAAACAAGAGTGAACTCGGGTGCTCCAGTGAGATATTTGAAGGTAAAATACTAATATTTATACCCTACTTTTAAAGGAATTATCATGATTATTACCGATATACTCAAGATCAAAAGACATAAACATGGAAATACATTATATTTTCAATCAGATATCTTTGGAAAACAATTACCTTGGAAAATGATGATTTTTCATGACATTTCCCTTTTTTTCAGAGAGCACTAGTATATTGTCCTATTTCGTAAAAGTTTGAACTGTCTGGTCCTGATTTTTTTTTTGCATAGATCCCGATTCCAAACTCCGTTTAGTAACTTCTTTTTGTCATATGACTGATTTGTTGTCATCTGAAACAACGAAAATGGCAAAAAACAACAAATTCAGTGGTAAGAATGGTGCACTAGAATATGTCATTTTTCCGATTTCTTACAAGTCAACAAAGATGTAATTGAAAGTATTCAAGAACACATCTACAGTTACAAACTCGGAGTTACTCACAATAATATTGAGTTTCTCAACCATTTTCTACCAAGGTATCTCTCATGGAAAACTGTTTTGTCACGGTTTTTCATGACAAAATATAGCGAAAAGTCATAGAAAATCATGATTTTCAAAAAACCACGATTTTTCATGACTATCAAATGTCATGAAATTCCATGTCTCTGTAACATTTTGAAGTCATGGGGTTTCATCACAAAAGTGATTGAAAGATCATGGATTTTCAGGACGTTGTTCAAGAAACGTATATATATATCTTTATTCTCATAAACCAAATAGGTACAGAGAGATACAAAAATACAAAATATACAGTATAATTAAGTGACAAAAGAGTAATATTAACGTACATAGCTATAATAATAATATATGCAGGTACACAAGGAATTCAAATTTAGTACATTCGTGTCTTAAAAACTTAAACAAGTTAAAAATATACAAGTCTACCCAGGAGATTCTAGCTTTGTGTAAATATTTCGTATAAATTTGAAAATTTTTATTAAATCTGGTAGATGTTTACAGTTCATTTATTCCTTAAATTTAATAATATTTGGATTAGTAAAATATCTAGATTTAATGTATAATTTTCTTTCATCATTAAGTGATGGACAGGTCAAAATATAATGATATTCGTCACCTAAATCTTGTGACTGGCAAATGCTACATTTTCTATTTTTGCAACCTACCAGTTTCAATTGGCAATTTGTGATTCATTGTTCTGAATCTAAAAAATGTAATAGCATTTTTGTCATTCAAAATGTCAAAATAGTTTTCAACACAAACACAAATTTTTGTTTATAAATTCTATAATTGATTGCTTTCGGTGAATTCTGTACGTTGGACAACCACTGCTGTTTAAAATGGTCAAGCCATGTCTGTTTTATAGAACCATATAACCATGAAGTGCTACGAAAGTTTTGTGCTATTTACCACAGTTGTCAATAATAAACTTAATGTGAAATTGTCATAATTTTTATGTGCTAATCTGTACAAAATCAATGGAAGTTTATTTTCCTTCCCCGTGATTGTTGTCCAAGAAATGTATGAAGTCGTGGTTTTTCATTACAATTCCTTTTTTAAATGTCATGAAAAATCATCATTTTCAAGGGTCATGGTTTTTCAAAAGATATCTGACTGATTTTTATTTTCAATTGTGGTTATTTGCCTGTCAATTTTTTATATTTCGTATACGAAAATGCACTTGCCTTAGACTATTTGAATAAATACATAAATACAATCACTGTTAAGACCTTAAAAATGTAAATTAACATTTTCCTTTGAATGCGAAAACAAGATACTTTTTTTTTTTTTTTATAAAATACGTCTTCGATATAAATTGTATTGTATTGTCACTGAAATAAAAACAGTAAAAATCAAAGTTGTAAGTGCAAAACAAAAGTTTTCTGTAAACACTTAAATTAAAATAAATAAATAATAAATAAATAAGTAAGACAAATAAATAAATAAATAAATAAAATAAAATCAAGGACGTAAATAAAATGACTGGTTCGGATCTTCAAAAATGTGACTTTAACATTTTACTTTGAATAAGAAAAAATGATAAATTTTGATAAATTATTACCATTTAATCTTTTTAAAAAGGTTAAAAAGTAAAGTTGATTAAAAACACTAAATGAATTAACAAATAAAACAGGTGAAAATTATAAAATATCAAATACATTTAAAAAGAAACACAATAGGTGTGCAACGACAATCAATTCTAAAAACTATAAAAAATATTACCAACAAACAAAGATCACTCAAAGAGTACTATTGTACCAATAAAATCATTTATAACCACTGCATGCCCATTAAGATGCCAATTTTCAGCATTGAAATCAAATTTACATTGCTCTAGAAGAATGCACAAATAGAAATAAATCAAAGAAACTCACAATGCATAGACATATATCTCTGTAAACAGTTTCAACAAATGAGTAAATATTAATACAAAAAAACCACATAAATATCTTAGCTTAAAATGTCGCTTTGAGAAAAAATTCTAAAAAAAATATATAAAACAGGAAAATCAAGGAACGGTTTATAAATCTTAGTTATGTGAACTGACTTAAACGGATTTTGGAAATTGCTATGACAGGTGTAAATGAAATGCATCTTTCCAAAGCTTATTAAAGGTTACTATGGATACTGATGAATTTTCCAGGAACTATTAGGAGAAAACTGATGAAAGAACATTTAAGAAATGCTTTGTAAAATAAACTTAGTGAAATGTGTGACGCACAGGCTCATAATTCCGTCTAAAATAACATTTTGTAGACTAAAGAAACATATTGCATTTCAGGGTTACAACTGATTAAATCAAAGCGCTAAAGCGTTTAAAGGCAAGCGAAATATATAAGAACTATGATAGATTTATTCTCTGTTAAAGTATATTGTTCAAAATGTTTGCGAATTATTAATTTTGGTGAGCGAAGAAAGGATCGTCATGCAGATGCCCTCAAATTTAAAGTTAATGAACAAGTAATTGCACACACAAGACAAGTATCGTGTAAAAACGGTATTGATTGAAACACCCCTTCGATTAAAATGCACTCGTCCAAATGATGTGTATTTTGTTGTGATTTTATGAATGGTGAAGCTAGAACCTGAATCCATGCATTGACCAATCAAATGAGAGAAATATTTATACGAACCAATTAAGTAATAGATGAATACATAATGTATATTCTATCGCCTTTAACTAAAAAGTTCGTCATGAAAGATGCAAAGGAATAAATAAAACTTGTGCCGGTCATATAAAATGCCAATAAAAATTGAGATTTATAGAAGTGTATATCATGTGTACAAATATTGAAAAGTAATATAGAAAATAAAGCATTTTATTCCAGTCTGGATGCAGGAAAATCACTCCGTCTAGACAGAAAAAAAACGCGAAAATCATCACTACTCTATAGACTCCATAAGGCTTCGCTGGCGCTTGCCTAAAAATCAATTATATGGCGGTGGTATATTTTCCCATCACCTTATTAATATTAATGTTTATTTTTTCTTCAGATATTATTACTGGAAATTGAATTATTTGCTGGGATTGTAAATTAATTTTCAAATGTGCAATACAAATTTACATTTTATATGCTCTCTAGACATTTTTTTCTGCCAAATAAACCTTTAAAATAAAGCATGAGAGTTTTTAATATTAACATTTTACAAAGAAAGGAGTTATAGCTTAAAGAGCAAACATCTTGGCCAAAAATCAATAAAGTTTCTCTTCGAGTGAAATATAAGAAAAAACCTGTAATTTTTATCTTTAATCTTGAATTTTAGCAGTTTTGTTGACAAATTTAAACATTGTGATGTCTGATATGCAGTAAAATTGAAATGGTTTTAATGAAATTTAAATATATTAGATTGTCAAAAAAACAAATAAAAAGGATAAAACACAATTTTTGAAAAAAGTAAGAAAGGTTTTTCCTTTGCAACATACATACAAAATACAATAAACAAAAAGCCAAATATCAAGACTCAGAGGCAAAAAGTTGAGATGTTTTACTTTTTACAAAACCAGCTAATAAGGAATGGTCACACGTTCTATAGATATATGCCACTTTCATTTTTTTCCCATGAAGATGATAAAAAAAAAACGTTCAAATCGTTAGTGCCATATCAAATATACCCCTGATGTGATGACCAGAGAATTAAACAGTAGGAGCTGGCAAGTACTAATATATCCAGTTACTCATTATCTACACTATTACTTGCCAGACTTTTAAACAACATCTGTAAACTTATATTTATGACAATATCCGCCTATAATTTGCTACTAATAACTCAAATTTTTAAAGATGCAATAAAGATTTAAACATGATAAAATGATTTAAGCATGGCAGACTTTACATAATTAAAACATTGAAAATGCTTTGTTGTTTCTGTTTTGCCTTGCTGACTAAACTGATCCTCATTTCAAAATACATCTGACAATTCTATGCAGCAATGATACAGTTGCCCGTCAGTTATGTCCTTGTGTTTATTGGAAATGACACACGGTTTCCTTTCAATGGTTTATCACCTTTCAGCATTGCATTTAAACACTGACTGATGTTACAAGGCGCTCTAGACAAATGATCCTGTCCCCGATGTATATATTTTCTGTCACTAAAATCTTCCACTAGATCTATCACTCTGTATATAATTCTGAGTTTATTTATTCTTTCAGAGGATGTAAACAGAGTTGAGATGTACACCTGTGAGCTATGGATCTTCATTTGTTTTTATCGGCTACACCTCTTCTGCAGCTAATCCATCCAAATCCATTATTTTCATTCTTCTTGTGATAGGGCGAACAGTTTGTATATATTGATGATGATATATGCTTATTTCAACACGGTGCTTCAATGTTTAACATGTTCATGTTATATAAACTTAAATATACGGAACTTTTTTCGTTCCGTTACATTGATTTGAAGTTCCTGATCATTGAATGCATCCATAATCACTTTTGCATCAATTTGCATGTGATAGTATTTGATTAAACAAAGGAAAGGAAGAAAGAAAAATTACAGAGTAGGTAGTTAATTGAGACAATGGTTGAACAAAAACAACGACCAATATTTTAAAAACTCAAATTGTCACTGCGTTTTTTACAAATATAAACGAACGTTTTGGTTTTGAGTACTTTTCGTTTTTAACGGTTTTGGAATTTGACCTTCCAATGTTTTGATTTAAATGCTACTGATGAGAGGTTATACTCCTTGAAATATCGATATATAGCATATCGAAATTAACCGTTTATACCCGAATTTTGGTATTTGTAATTTTGAAACCACTGGGCGATAACCGCTGCTGGTGGACCAAAGGTCCCCGAGGGTAATCACAAGCCTGGTCGTCAGACTTGTCTGACACGATTTACCATATAATTTCTAATAATTTTGTCGCTGAAATTTCCGATTTTTAAATTTTAAATTGTTTAAAACACCAGGTTTCTTTCCTTGTAATGTACATGGTCGATATCCTCGGTGCTGGATTTGGCTTCCTTGTTCGAACGTTTTGGTTTTGAGTTCTTTTCGTTTTGATTTAAATGCTACTGATGAGAGGTTACTCCTTGAAATATCGATATATAGCATATCCAAATTAACCGTTCATACCCGCATTTTGGTATTTGTAATTTTGATTTGAATGCTACTGGTGAGAGGTTACTCCTTGAGGTGTCAATGTGTGGCACATCCAAATTAACCGTTTATACCCGAATTTTGGTATTAGTAATTATTAAATGAAAGTAAGTGAAAAAAAATCATGACGGTTATCCTCACTGCTGAATCAGGCTTCCTATTTCAAAAGTTTTGAGTTAGAGTACTTTTCCTTGAATACTTTTGGTTTTCGACCTTCCAATGTTTTGATTTAAATGCTGATGATGAGAGGTAACTCATTGAAATATGCATATACAGCATAACCAAGTTATCCTTTTTTATACCGCTTGTTGCGGTAGGGAGTTAACACCTTTAGTTTCAAGTTCTTGCTTTTGAGGTACTAGTGTATTTCTGAAACTTGATTTTATAATTTTGGGTAAAGAAAAAAAATATTAAATTATTATAAGGCGACTTGTAACTGTTAAACTTTTCAATCGAAATATTTTGAGTCAACATTGTTTGCTGATTTTGATTCGTTCTAATACTCTGCAAACGTTTATGGCACTTTCGGTCTATTAAAAACTATTCGAATTAAAACGATGGGTAAAAATAAATTGACAAGAAAATCTAGTTAATGAAATGGTTCTAGTTAATATAAATCAATAAATTAACGCCTTATCGTTTTAAGTTGGACATTTTAATTGACAGAGGATTGAAAATAGTCACGGGACATCAACAGTAATCAGTGTTGGGAGTACGATCATACCTCGATGATAGGGTCGGTTTTATTGGTCAACCGGGCACTTTACATTATTATGGAATTTTATCACAAGACAATTCAATCGAGGATTTATGTCCGGTGTGGTCAATTAGAAAGGTCAAAGACGAAAAAGTGCCATTAAGAAATAGTCCTTGCTCAAAAGAACACGAATTTAGTGAGATGCATTGAAGATCAAAGAGAGAAATGTAGATAAAATGTGCATTCTCTTGGGCATCGGTGGTTCTTTGAATTCTTCCTGACTTTACATGAGATTTATCTCTACAGTCAAAGATTAGAAATGATCTAACATAATACAAATCGAGGATTAAAGCATTCTTACAAAACTTGAGAATTTTTTAAGCTGAAAGGATGGAAAATTCACAAATACAACCGTTTACGAATTTTTACAGAACTAACTTTCGACAGACAATTACATCATCATGATATTAAGATTGGTCGATTTAGCCTTTGAGACACAAAAATCGTAATCAAAGAAGGACAGTAACGATGTTTTTTATTTGATTCATGCATTTTGACAGAAATTGATCGCATTGAATAGTTATTTTTTCACAAACCAACTATCTTAATTATGCATAACAAAAGCAAAAAATAAAAATAAAATACAATTTTTTAAGCTATTGATCTATAAACTGAATTTGCCACCAATGGTTTCGGTTAAAAATTCAAAGCAAGGCTTCATCAATGCAATCTACTCGTTTACTCCAATCGGAGTCAAAGAATGTTTTACCTACCCCCACCAGGAGTGTACAAATTTAGATATAGCTATTTATAAATAGTAAATTTATCGCTGGATTTATAATTAAATTTCGTTTTTTTTTTTTCAATCTTTATGTACCCAAGGATTTTCTTATCTTTTTACATAGTTTTATTGGCATATTGATATGATTGGTATCACTTTCTGAATTCTGGCCAAAGCACTCGAAGACTTCGTTATTTTGGGGTAAACTAGTACAATACTTTTAATGATGTGAATCGCTTTAATTACAGTAATACGGTGTATGAAATTTCCAAAGACAGAGTTCCCCAGGTTCTTTATATTTAGGTACAAACACCTGTATATTTCAACATTGTAAATAAAAAATTATTTTAAACATCTTTAGGATTTTTTCATTTTATTTTTTTTTTTTTTTTATAAAAGGATTATTATTATCATTTTAATTTCATTGAATATTTAATGATTTACATGATTTATTTAAAATGTTCTGAAATGATCTGAAAAAATCTAAGGTCAAAATATTTCGCTAATGTTTCCTTTTATTTGCTGGTTCTTTTTATCTATTATTATTTTGCTTGCGTTAAATTTAGCAGTATTTGCATGGTTAAAATCCAACCAAAGTAAAAAAAAATCAAAGAAATAAAAAACTATATATTTATATCTTTACGCATAATACATGTTTGGGACTACACTAAACTGTAAAGTTTTTTTTTGTTACTACTGATACGGGTATCAACTAAAGACGTCAACATATTCAGAATTACCAAATTTTTATCATCTTCTCTTTTATAAGTTTTATCGATAACCACTTTGGTATGATGTACATATTTTAATAGAATTGTAAATTTTATCCATATACTTGAGTACAATTACTATTTAAAAAGAAAAGTATAGCAATGCGATACAGTGCAATATATACAGAGACACAGATTCAATACAAAACAAGGACACAAAAATACAATCTTTATAAATAACACAGTAACCCAAAATAAAACAAGCTATACATGCTTATTAGTCGAACTATGCTTCCTGCTCTGTAGGTCTTTGTTTTATATTCTTTGTCTTACTTCTTCATCTGTTTTTTTCCCGTGTCTCTTTGTCTGTATTTTCTGCGTCATTTTTGTCTGTTTTTCTGTGTTTCGTCTGTTGTTCTTTGTCTCTGTCTGTTTTTCTGTGTCTGTGTCTGGTTATTCTGTGTCTGTTGTTCTGTTTCTGTTTTGGTTGTTTTTCTGTGTATCTTTGTCTGCTTTCCTATGTCTCTTTGAACGTTTTTCTGTGTCTTTTTGTCTGTGTTTCTTTGTCTGTTTTTGTGTCTTTTTGTCTGTTTTCGTGTCTTTTTGTCTGTTTTTCAGTGTCTCTTTGACTGTTTTCTGTGTCTTTTTGACTGTTTTTCTGTGTCTTTTTTTGCTGTTTTTCTGTGTCTTTTGTCTGTTTTTCTGTGTCTTTTTTTGCTGTTTTTCTGTGTCTTTTTTTGCTGTTTTTCTGTGTATCTATGTCTGCTTTCCTATGTCTCTTTCATTGTTTTTTTTCTGTGTCTTTTTGTTTTGTGTGTCTTTTTGTCTTTTTTTCTGTTTCTCTATGTCTGTTTTTTGTCTGTTTTTCTGTGTCTAAAACGACTAAAAAATCTGTTTTCCTGTGTCTTTTTCGCTGTATTTATGTGCATCTATGTCTGATTTTTCTGTGTCTCTTTGACCGTTTTTTGTATCTTTTTGTTTGTTTTCTGTGTCTTTTGGTCTGTTTTTCTGTGTCTTTTTGTCTGTGTTTCTGTGTCTCCTTTTCTGTTTTTCTTTGTCTTTTTATCTGTTTTTCTGTGTCTTTTTCGCTGTTTTTCTTGTTCATCTATGTCTGATTTTTCTGTGTCTCTTTGACTGTTTTTCTGTATCTTTTTGTTTGTTTTTCTGTGTATCTATGTCTGCTTTCCTATGTCTCTTTGACTGTTTTTTTTCTGTGTCTTTTTGTTTGTTTTGTGTGTCTTTTTGTCTTTTTTTCTATTTCTCTATGTCTGTTTTTTGTCTGTTTTTCTGTGTCTCTTTGTCTGTTTTTCTGTGTCTCCTTTTCTGTTTTTCTCTGTCTTTTTCACTGTTTTTTGTGCATCTTTGTCTGATTTTTCTGTGTCTCTTTGACTGTTTTTCTGTGTCTTTTTGTCTGTGTTTCTTGGTCTGCTTTTCTGTCTTTTTTGTCTGTTTTTGTGTCTTTTTGCCTGTTTTTCAGTGTCTCTTTAACTGTTTTCTGTGTCTTTTTGACTGTTTTTCTGTGTCTTTTTGTCTGTTTTTCTGTGTCTTTTTGTCTGTTTTTCTGTGTTTTTTTGCGGTTTCTCTGTGTATCTATGTATGCTTTCCTATGTCTCTTTGATTGTTTTTTTCTGTGTCATTTTGTTTTGTATTTTTGTCTTTTTTTCTGTTTTCTATGTCTATTTTTTGTCTGTTTTTCTGTGTCTCCATTTCTGTTTTTCTGTGTCTTTTTCGCTGTTTTTATGTGCATCTATGTCTAATTTTTCTGTGTCTCTTTGATCGTTTTTTGTATCCTTTTGTTTGTTTTCTGTGTCTTTTTGTCTGTTTTTCTGTGTCTCCTTTTCTGTTTTTCTGTGTCTTTTTATCTGTTTTGCTGTGTCTTTTTCACTGTTTTAATGTGCATCTATGTCTGATTTTTCCGTGTCTCTTTGACCGTTTTTTGTATCTTTTTGTTTGTTTTCTGTGTCTTTTTGTCTGTTTTTCTGTGTCTTTTTGTCTGTTTTTCTTTTCTGTTTTCTGTGTCTTTTTATCTGTTTTTCTGTGTCTTTTTCGCTGTTTTTTTATACTTCTATGTCTGATTTTTCTGTGTCTCAGTGACCGTTTATCTATATCTTTTTGTTTGTTTTCTGTGTCTAATTGTCTTTTTGTCTGTGCCTTTTTGTCTGTTTTTCTGTGTATCTATGTCTGCTTTCCTATGTCTCTTTTACTGTTTTTTTTTTCTGTGTCTTTTTGTTTGTTTTGTGTGTCTTTTTGTCTTTTTTTTCTTCTATTTCTCTATGTCTGTTTTTCTGTGTCTCTTTGACTGTTTTTCTGTGTCTTTTTGTCTGTTTTTCTGTGTTCCCTTTTCTGTTTTTCTGTGTCTTTTTATCTGTTTTTCTGTCTCTTTTTCGCTGTTTTTCTGTCTCTTTTTCGCTGTTTTTCTGTGCCTCTTTGACCGTTTTTCTGTATTTTTTTGTTTGTTTTTCTGTGTCCCTTTGTCTCTTTGACTGTTTTTCTGTGTCTCTTTATCCGTTTTTCTGTGTATCTGTGTCTCTTTATCCGTTTTTTTTTCTGTGTATCTGTGTCTCTTTATCCGTTTGACTGTTATTCTGTGTCCCTTTATCTGTTTTTCTGTGTATCTTTGTCTCTTTGACTGTTTTTCTGTGTATATTTGTCTCTTTGACTGTTTTTTCTGTGTATCTTTGTCTCTTTGGCTGTTTTTCTGTGTATCTTTGTCTCTTTGACTGTTTTTCTGTGTATCTTTGTCTGTTATTTTGTGTCTTTTTATCTGTTTTTCTGTATATCTTTTTTTCTGATAATATGTTTCTCTGAATATCTTTTTCCGCTATTTTGCGTCTTAAAGTTCATGATAAAAATATTGTTAAAATCATCAAGAATTCTTTATTCTTTATTTGCACTGCACATGGTCGATATTTTCAGATTTGTTTTTTGCCTTGTTTTACTGAAAAGAAATAAAAATTGTTTTATAAAAAATTTTTACGCGAAGGTACAAGATTTGGTTTAGGAAATTAATAAAGTATCTAGCCTTAAGTTCTAGGTCGTTTTTTTTTTTCGCAACCGCGGGTGGTATAATGTGGTAAAACAATTAACGGGCATCATTTCAAGTGAATCCTGATATTAACAATGATAGTTTTTCCCATGTGTAAAGACTTTGTTCAAAATAAGAAAAGGAAACAAAAAACTTTAGCTCTTATGACGAAAACAATTGTTTGTCATCTGTTTATGTAATATAGATAAAAGTTTTCTTCTTTCATTCCAACATTTTTCCAAAATATTTCTAAATTATTAGCGAGCGGGATAATTTATTTTACGTACAACAGAGAATAAGGTTCTTTGAAGTTTTGATGAATTGCCGTTCTTCGTATTTTTCACCGGCACCAATGGCGTCATTATTAGTACATTATTGTCAGAAGATCCACAGAGCGTTGTACAGATCAGGCACACCATAACATTTTAAGACATAGGGTTTTTGCTTAAGTATGACATCCTTATCGGAGACTGTTTTTAATACTATTTTTAAATTCAATTCAAAACTGAACTATAGAAAATTTTGAATCTACTTTCATATCCTTGCGCACAAAATTATGAAGAAATAAAACCTATAGGTGCTTGATTTGGCTTCCTTGTTCGAGATACTTTTCGTTCATTAATTTTAGTATTTAACCTTCCAATGTTTTGATTAAAATGCTGCTGATGATAGGTCACTCCTTGAAAGATGCATAAGAATAATAAAAGTAAGAATAATTTTATTAAGGTTCATCTTTACACTTCGGAAAAAATGACCGATATTTTACTTCTTTTTTCAGTCTATGTGGAGCCTAAACTACACATTCAATTGCTTAATAAGGCGTAGCAGCGTCTAGATAAATATTTTTTGCATAAACTTTTAGTATTTTCTACGTGTACACTCGATCCGTTTTGCCGGGGCATTTTCTTTGCGTTTTTCAGTTCACCCAAATATAGCCAAATATCAACAATGCCCTGTCATTTGGCCTCCACGTGCAAGGTAATTTCATTATTGGTGTTATTAAATCTACTCACAATCGGTTTCATGGAAGGTTATTTAAGGGTAATTCATGCTTTATTTATGTGACAACTTGAACGGAAAGAAAATGAATAGAGAAAACAACAAAAGTAATCTTGTAAACTGGAAGGGAAAATGATCGGCGATTTTTATATCTAGGCGCTGCTATACTTTATTTTCTGTTTCTATGTGTTGTTTAAGTCGTACATAGACTAGAAAAATAGGTCAAATATCGACCATTTTATTCAAAGTGTAAGCATGAACCTTAACCAGTGACTGGGCCCATTTCTGGGCAAATGTTACATTGATTTAACAACATATATTTTGCATATACCAAATTAAATGTTTATATTCGTTTTGATATTTGTATTTGACACCACCGGGTTACCACTGCTGGTGGATCAGAGTCAAAAGTCTGGTCTGACACGAATTTATCAATAATTTTTAAATATTTTTGTCAGTTAATTTCAAAATTGTTTAAATTACAAGGAAAATGAACTGCACTTGGCCGATATCCTAGGTCCTGGAAGAAGCAAAGGTGTACCAAAGGGGTAATCAGTATCATAAAACCGTGAAGACAAAGACAAAACCGGCACACAAAAAATCATCACAACAAAACAAACCACATAACAACATAAAAAACACACACATAACAACAAAACCGCATTCAGCAACGCGAACTCAAGTCGATACGAGAGTGAACTCAGGTGCTCCTGGATTTGGCTTCTCTGTATTGTTTTTAGAACTTTTTGAATTTGACCATCCAATGTTTTGATTCAAAATGCTGTCGATGAGAGGTAACTTCTGGAAATATGCATATACAGAATATCCAAATTAACTGTTTCATATTCGTTTTGGTATTTGTATTTTTAACATCTAGTCAATATTAAATTACACGTGATTCTACATAAATATATCCATCTTATACATTAAATTATTCCATAATTGAAAAGTGAATCCTTACAATTCATGTAATTTACAAGATTCAAGTATATAAACAGAATTTAACTTTAAAATTTATTGATTTAAAAATTCAGAGCCTCTGAGTTATATTGTTGGAAATGAAAAAGAGTTTCAAAAATATGATTTATTCGAAAAAGAATTCTAGGTCTATGAACTAAACGTTAAACGGCCCATAGACATTGTTTTAGTTTAAGAATAAAAAAATAAAGATAAAAATGTTGCATGCAATGGTAAATTTTCGTTGAATTGTCTTGAATTTTTTGGACATATTTGAATGGCACTTTGTTGCTCCCTTGCTTCTTTCAAAGCAAATATTTTGAGAAGGTGAATGTAAAATATGCACCTTTAAGCAGTTTGCTAGTAAAATACGAATATCAACGTAAAAGCAATATTGTAATATTTTTGTTCCATGGTGACAAAAAATAAACAAATAAAACCTTACGTATATATAATAAAAAAAGTTAATATTGATCGTAACCATAGAATTATAATAAAATGATATTTTTACTTTTGTCTGTGTCACTTTAGGAAAAATATATCAATAAAACACAACAATATTATACCAGATATTAAGCAGCAAGTCATCTTTCTACAAACGCTTGACTTCGGTTCAGTAACGTTCGGCATTCTTTGCCTTTCTGCCTAAATTGACACAACTCAAGTAAAGCAGTTAATATGATACGTTGTCTTAACGACAACCATCTTAATGCTCATTTGTAAACAAAATAAATGAATGTTATTGTTTGTTCCAGATAAATAAGTGTAACAATACATGGCGACTGAAGCAGTAATTACGATATAAAGAAAAACAGTCAGTACATGGAGACTAAACACGGAGACTGAAGCTCGAACTATTTTGATTTTGAGTACTTTTCGTTCAATACGTTTGGTTTTTGAGCTTCCAATGTTTTGATTCAAATGCTGCTGATGAGGGGTTACTCCTTGAAATATGCACATACATCACAACCAAATTACTCGTTTTTATACCCGTTTTGGTATTTGTAAAGTGTATAAGAACAACTCTGTACAATGAGACTATAGCAATATAAAATATTATGGAAACAGAAGCAATAACTACAATGTTAAAATGCAGACTGAAGCAAAAGTAGAACAAGACAGGATATATGGAGACCAATGATATAAGATACAAAGTACCAAAAAGTAGGGTAATTTGTTCATGTATTAATATATAAAGGAGAAACCTCTCGACAGCATAATGGATTACAATGTTCTTCGTCTCAATGATTCTAAAGCAAACATTACAAGAAGCAAAGAGGCACCAATGGGGCATTCGAGTGTCAAAAGTCCGAAAAGCCAACAACAAAGCCTGTTAACACGAATGAAAACAGCTGGAAGAAACACAAAACAAAATCAACCGAACAGAAATCAAGAAAGCGAACTCAAGCCGTAACGAGAGTGAACTCGGGTGCTCCGGAAGAGAAAGCAGCTCCTGTTGGCCATAGCACACCCGTCGCACTGCCCAGTTCCAAATCAGTGTGGCAATTCCGGTAAAGGAAGACAAAACAAACCTTATGACAAACCAACATCTTGACCCATCTGAGAGATAGAAATACCATATTTGTCTTTGAGCGCATGGTGTCTTCCGTAAAATTTCTTGAGTAAAGACAAAAACTGCATGAGGAGCAACATAACCCTGTAATAACAATTTTTGTGTCAGACGTGCATAAAACATCAGAACTAATATAACGGGCAAATCCAATTTTAACAACACACGGAGACAATTATAACAAAACGCAGAGACTGAAGCAAGAATTACAAACTAAAACACATAGAGACTGAAGCAGGATTTACAATATGTGACTGAAGCAGGATTTACAACATAACAACACATGGAGATTGAAGTAGAATTTATAATATTATAAAACAGTGGTCTGCAATGTACAAAAATCGTGGAAACTGAAGAAATAATTACAATATGACAAAAAAGCAAAATTACAATACAACAACATGGAGACTGGAACAAAAACTGCAATATAACAAAGAAAAAATACAATGTTGTAAAGCATTGAAAATAAAGCAAAAGATACAGTCTAACAATGGGTGGAAGCTGCATGAAGCAATTATTACAATGAAGCAATGAATAAAATGTTACAATACAAGGAGACTGAAACAATGATTAAGAGATTGAAGCAATAACTTTAATGTCATAATTCAGGCAAGAACAGAACTTTACATTAAATTAAGGACCACTCGAAACACACGCTAAACTGTATACTTGAGAAAAATATATAGTGAAAATTGATCAATGATCATGAAAACGAATTTTACCATCTAATTAAAAATGCAAAGCTACATGTATCCAAATATGCATGCACAATCTAGCTAGGACCTTTTTATACATCTGAAACAAAGATCGGTCTCGAAACATTCCCATCTTTCTCAATTTTGAGATGATTTTTAAAGTTAATTATTTGCTTTGGTATTTTTTTCCTCTTGCTTGAAGGCATCTAGTAAAGGGGATTAGATATATTCGTATGGTTTGTGCAAATAAGGATGAAATCGCATGGGAACTATTCTTATAAAATCCGTTTGTGTGGTTAGACCAACATCTTAAAGATCTCAACAATTTGGCTTTATGAGAAAACCAGAACTCAATTATTACAACATTCTGATACTTTATTATCTGAGAAAAAAATCTTCCAACAGGAAATTTTTCGCACCTTCATTTGATCGAGGTAATATATCTATTTATTTTGCCCTGGTGGATTTTTTTGTAGAATTATGATGCGTTCACCATACCGAAAACCGCTTGCTCTTACATCAAACACACAACATCTTTATTCCTTGTTTTTCGTAGCGTTTTTTCTTTGAGAAGGGTGTCGTCATTAATATGAAATACAAGGTTGGCCTCCTTCAAAGTGTTGGCATTTTCTTGATTCACGTTTCCAGAATGATGAATTACGGACTATGGCACATAAGAACATTTTTTTTTGTAGTCGTTTGATTCTTCAAAGAAGTAATTATTATGTGGAGATAATTTACTTAATACGATTAGAAAAAAATATGATTTGAAATACACAAAACAAAGAATGTTAATAAAATGCTCATCTGAGACACTCTTATCAAAAGTTGAACCTTTTAAAAATAATAAAAAAATCGATGTTATCAACAAATTGATGATATGACAGAACCATTAAAATCAGTGATGGGCGAATAAGAATATTGAATCAATTTTACTATAAATTATGTATTGATCAAAGTATAGGAGTAATAATAATAATTCAACACATAAATTTGTGCTTGCCAGTTTCAAAGTGTAAATATACAGTCGATACATGTATCATGGATTTGATATGCTACCCGGAAATCGGGATAACCAATAAACACAAGAGTAACTGAATATCATTAAAGTACACTGTAAAACTAGTATATTTCATTCAAAAATGAATTAAAATAGTAATATAAGCACCTGTCCGCCGGCCGTGATCTATTTGATCATACCAGCATAGAATTGTCAAGGAACTATTTTCCATTAAGATTCCAGCAAGTGTACAACGCCGTCTTCTATTACAAATCTAATTTGATACGTGGAAGATGGACGAGCACGGTAGCTATGATGCTATCCCAGGAACTCCTAGATGTTTATAACACATGTGCCTGATGGATGCTAGTCTATATAAATCATGGAGGCTCATTGTAGCGCTTAACTGTTTGTCTCGCCTGCTTAGGAATTATGATCTTTCTTAGATGACGGGTAACGATCTGAATAAAACATATAACTCTCGTAAAATAAGTCATGTTCATCAACAATCAAAGAGTCAATCTATATTCAATACCTCTTGCTTAAAAACTTATCTTAAACAATTAACACACACATACAAACAATGCTGAACATTTGGCTAAACAAAATATCAACTAAATTTACTTAAAAAGCACAATATGAAAGCAGCACACAAGTACAAATGTCGGAGTCTAAAATGCACGATAAGAAAGTTGACAGGGTTATAAACACACAAAACAACCAAAGCGAATCCCACGTTCTGATTTTAAATTTCCAATTAGTTGTTCAGTATTATTTTTGTCCACAGTTACATTGTTATATTCAGTAATTTTTATGACCCATATACAAAAGTAAGGGCATATAGTGTTTGGGGACGTTTATCCGTTCATCCCAAAGGTTGCAAGATGGGGAATTATGTCTATAGGACATATTCTTGTTTAAAACAGAACATTTAAACATAAACAGATGTAAGGATAACAGCAAATCCAAGCAAAAAGCAGAGAGGAACCAATGGTGCAAAGTCCGAAAGGACAAGGACAAAATCGGTAAACACGTACAAAAACAGCACAAAAGAACACTCAAAACATAAAGCACTCAAAACTGAATAGCAATCAACGTTGTAACGAATGTGAATTCAGGTGTTTGCAGTTTTTGCCTGTTGCAACACACCCGTCGCGTTGCTAACAGTCTATTCAGCGTGTCAAAGCGGGCAAAGAATGACAAAACAAAGCCCCATGACAAACCAAGAACTGTATCTCATCTGGGAGGCAGAAATCCCATATTTGTCTATTAGTGCATGATGTCTACCATACAATTTCTTGAGTGGTGGTGGATTAAAAGATAAAGCTAGTTTACGATCTCTTTTGTCTAGAAATGATTGCGAAGAGTCTGCTATAATCGGCTTCACATCAATGAAGAAACAGATCAGCAAGTAAAAGGAGCACAATTAGTGCCCTTTGGACATGTTGAAACGCTGACAATTTGCCGAAAAAACCCGCCGATTAAACTTTAAAAATATGACATCTATAAGAAAGTTGAGAGCATGTTAACTATTTGGTCCTCTGTAAATTTATTCTTTTTCTACGACACATTGATGAAAAAGTAAGTCTTTGTTTTATCGACTACCATGCCGATTCTTTTTAATAAGCTTCGTTTAGTCCGCTGTGACAAATGTGACTTGAGTTGTGAATGTTGAATAGAAGTATATATAATGTACAAAAATCTTACGTTTTGATTTTGTTACAAGATGAAACTGATTTGACGTTAAAGGTCTCATTCGGTTCTTTAGAATTATTTCGGATCCACATTTGATTGACACCATTATTTTAAACTGAATATATAATTGTTTTAAAATCATGGCCCCAGTTGGTACACGCGATCCTTTAGCCAGTATACTACCAGTGTTTGGTGGCTTAAGGTGACAAATTCATTTTTTTTTTTTTTGCAAAATACACCCGTTTAGGTCAAATCAAACAATACTTGCCCAAAATATGAAAAATAGCAAACATTCAGTGTGTCAAATCCGGTAAAGGAAGACAAAACAAGTTTCTACGTCAAACCAACACCAGCACTCATTTGAGAGATAGAAATCCCATATTTGTCTACGAGTGCACGGTGTCTACAGTAAAATTTCTTGAGTGAAGACAGCAACCGTGGAGCAACATAACCCTATGTCAGCAATTTCTGTGTCAAACGTGACAGTCTGCCAAGGAAATCGATGTAATTCCCACAAGCTCTGGAGTAACAAATCAGGAGCGGACGGAATGTTGCTACACAAAAAGGGAACGTTGACGATTGGAAAGTTTAAGTCATCACATTTGTCATAGAGCTTTGTTGAAAATCTTCTTCGAGAGTAAATTTCGAGATGTAGATCTAAATATGAAGCAGACTTCCAAGAATCCGATGTGTCCTTTATCTTAAGTTCCTGGGAATATATTAGATGAAGAAAGTCACCAAATTGAGAATTGTTCAGTGAAAGGACATCATCAATATAACGGAACGTGAGGTTAAAAGAGAGAGTTAGTCTACGATCTTTTTTGTCTAGAAGAGATTATAAGAAGTCTGCTTCATATGAATGTAGAAACAAATCAGCAAGCAAAGGTGCACAATTAGTGCCCATTGGAATCCCTATTGTTTGCTGAAAAACACGTCCACCAAACTGAACAAATATGCTGTCGATAACAAAATTGAGCATGTCGACTATTTGGTCTTCTGTACATTTGTTCTTTTTATTACCTCATTGTCATTGATGACAAAGTAAGTCTTACTGTAATCGACTACCAGGTACCTGCGATTTCCATTCTTTTTTTTAAACTGCGTTTGATCAGCTGTGCCAATCGTGATTTGAGTTGTTCATGTGGAATAGAAGTGTAAAGAGTTGAGAAATCGAAAGTTTTGATCCTGTTGCAAGATGATACTAGTTTAGAGCTAAGAATCTACAGTAGTTTTTTTTCAAATTCTTAAGGATCCACATTTGATCGACACCATTTCTAGAATAACAACAATCATAATATTTCCGGATATTTTTGCCGTTTGGAACTTTGTTGTAATTTTGATTTCAAAGCATTTTATCTACTGTTATGGTAGACTTTTCATATAAATTGGACTGAATAACATGTACATTCGCAGAAGAAGTAAAGACCAGTATAGGAGAACAAAAGAGGCATTCAAACAACACTAGCAGTTCGAAAAGCCAAGAAGTAGTTCAAGGAGACAAGTGAAATGAAAAAAAAAACCACTCACTTCCCAACTAAACTGCAATCTGCAACGTTAAAAAGGGGAGAAATGCAAAACGTTGCTGAGAAAGGACAAAATAAACTTGTTATAAAAGGTGTCCTAAAATAAACAAGAAAAGATATGGGTATAAACCCATATCCAAAGATACTCGGTTAAACTTATGTTCATTTGTGTTTGATTTAAAAAGCAAAGAATTACCAGACAGAAATGGCCGGATTTCGTTAAACAGGATGTAGATGAGCGACAGATCTTAAATCAAATCCCACGGTATAAGACTCCATCCTGATGATGTACACTAAATATCAAGTGGCTGGGATCAGTAGTTTCTGAGAAAACTGTTACGAAAATTTCTTTAGCCACCACAGGGGCGGATCCAGAAATTTTCGAAAGGGGGGGGTCCCACATACTGGGTTCTGTGGGCCAAAAGAGGGGGGGGTCCAGACCAATTTTGCTGAAAATCTACACAAAAATTTAAAAATTTCGGAGGAAAGGGGGGGGTTTCGACCCCCGGAACCCCCCCCCCTCTGGATCCGACACTGCACCCGACATTTACCATTAATCACCGTACAAAATACTAAATATTAATGAGCATTTTGAAGTCAGTGTTCTCTATAAAGGATTATCAGTTCCTGCTTTTTTATAAACATTATTATATCATTTGTTTGTTTGTTTTAAAGTAGTTATATGTACCGAATATTTTACCCGTGCGGGTCCTTGGAGGCGAATAGGCCCGCAGCAACGCTAAGCTTGCCGGAAAAAGTGCACCGAGCAGCGCTCAAAACCCTGACATCAGGTCAGGCAGCTTTATCCACAAATCGACTAGGATGTGTGCCCTAGGTGGTTGAATGGGTGCAGCAATATCATAATGAATGCCGTGGTCGTCAGGCTATAATACGGAAAACCTGACGCAAACTATTTTGGTGCACCCTGTTGGGAAAATTGTCACGTTCCTTGCACGTTAAAAAACCTTGTAACAGGTGTCCGTGAGAGCGTATATAGGACCCGTAGGATCCCCCTGTAGTAGGCAAAATTGCGAGTCCCTTCCCATCACTCCTTTTTTCTAGTGATACAAAACTCTCCTTGCCCATTGGCCTTTTGTCTCTTCTTCCTCCACTTCATCATCATTTCATGTTTATTGTATCGCCCCTTACATGTTAATCTCCCGGATATGTATATAGAGAAAAGCAATAACTATAGCTAACCAAATTACGAATATATTTTGTGTAAAGACTTAGTACTACAAACGGTCGAATATAGTTTTAGGTGACATAATGACATTTTTTGATAGACGAGTTGTTTATGAAGCAAAGAAGTACCAGTGGGTCGTTCGAAAATCGGAAAATTTATTATATAAAATGACACGACAAAATCACGTTTCAGTAGACGTAAAAAGACAAGAAAAAAAGTAAACACCTTTAAGTCAGGGTACCAGTTCTTGCTTTAATGTGTTTTTTTTTGCTTTTTAACATTCATTTATGTGCCGAATATAATGTCGCTTTAAATTCTTAACAACACACGGTCGGATATATAGTTTAATGGGATTTTGAATGAAGTTCAAGCATGTTAAAGAGTTTTTGTTACTTTGGAGGCTTTCTCAAAAATAAATGTCACAAATTTATAAATAAAACTTAACAGTTGCACCTATTATACACTGTAAAAATTGTGTATAAAATCTAAACACTTTTCAAATCAAGCATGTAAAATCTAAACATGTTTCACTTTTTAATAATATCAATTTTAGAAATTTTCCTATACTATTTTCATTAATCTAAACATGTTTTGCCAAAACACATGTTTAGACCCTACACATGACACCAATTTGTTACATTTAAAGTGTTTAGAAAAATGTTTAGGCCCTAAACACATTTTTACAGTGTAAAAGTAAAAAATTCCAAATTTTCGAATTAAAAAAATAGCATTGACCAATAACAAATGAAGCCGTCAGGGACAGACCATTTAACTTGAAAGGGGGGGGGGGCTTGATTTTTCGTTTTGGCAAGAAAAAAATATATAATTATCGAAGGTGATGCAACTGAATATTGTTTCATTAAGCGACCGACCATTTAACTTGAAAGGGGGGGGGGCTTGGTTCTTCCAAAAAAAATATATACTGAAAATTATTTTTGATGAAACAAATATTTTGGCAGCTGAGGGTAAAAAAAAATTTCTGAAGAAGGATTTCTGCTATAAAAAATAATGCTGATAATGAAAAAAGATATTCTGTTGCGACGCCTTTGAAAAATAAGTATTTTGTCTGCGCTCTGTGAAAAAAAATCTGATAAAAAAAACAAGCCCCCCCCTTAATTAAGTTAAATGGTCTGTCTCTAAAAGCATTATTCTATATGGCAAAAATCCTTCTTCAGAATATTTTTACCTACCCTCTGCTTCAAAAATATTTTTTTCATCAAAAATAATTTAGGAAAAAAAACCACCTATTTTAATTCTGAATGTACATACTACATTCTAATAACCCGTACGAAAAGCTCCATATGGATTGGTTATGGATTCCATATGGATTTTAAACAATTTCTATTGAACAATCCATATGGAATGCTTATGGATCCATATGGAATGGTTATGGATTCCGTATGGAATTTCGGCCGAAATATTTAAATTAGTCCATAAGTTCTTATGAACTCATTTGCATAAATCATATGGATTCCATATAAATGGGTTATGGATTCCATATGAAAAGTTTATTGATTCTATATAAAAGGGTTATGGATTCCATATAAATAGGTTATGGATTCCATATAAAAAGGTTATGGATTCCATATGATTTTTTGTTCTTATTCCATATGGATTTTTTCACAGTCCTTATGGATTTTTTAGTAAGAAATCCATAAGGATTAGACATGGGATTCAATCAGGCATAATTGAAGGTTCTTCATGGAGATGCTGTTGATCTAAGATTTATTTCAAACTTCCTTAAGAAAAGAAGTTTCTTAAAATTTGTATTATCTTTTCCAACCTATGTGTCAAAAGCAAAAAATAAAGAACTATAAGTTTTAATAAGGCATTATTAGCATACCACCACCTCTTGGCCATGCAAAAAAAACCCCAGGAAAGTGCATGAGGCATTTGGTACACCTGATATATGCCCTGAACTATATGATGGGGAAGATATAAAAGGGTTGTTGCTTTGACATTATGACTGAACATTTTTTTTGGAGGGGGTGCATTACAGTCTGTCCAATCATGCTTTGCCAAATCAGCATTAGAACTGTTATTGAATTGCTAATTTGTATTTATCCTGCATGATTACACATTGAATTATGAATAAAAAATATAAAAATCTTAATTGCAGCTCTGCAATAGCATGAAGATTAAGAGTTTGCAAAGAGATCAACTGGCATTTACTTGCCATTCTATTTCTTTTATCAAGGATGTACAGTTTTGTCAACTTTAAATTTTTGAGTCAATAAAAAGGTATTGAACATGTTGAAATGAATTGAAAAACTAAAAAAATCATTAATTAATGTACTTACATATATACATTCATAAAAAACAAACACATTTCAATATAATCATCTTTAACTCCAGCAATAATCACACAGTTATCAGTGTTCCTGTTTGCAATTCAATGGACTCACAAACTGATGATGTCAGAAATGACATCATCAAGTGCACTCAGGTCTGCAAGATTTAAAGAAAATATTGGGGCTCCTCATGGGGGGTACTAGGAATCAAGTAATCAGCATTTTTTTGCCAGTGTAATCAAATAATCATTTATTTTTTAGAAATGTAATCAAAAACTGTTTCCCAATGGGAATCAAGTAATCAAAAATTCAAACCTTGGTAATCAAATAATCATTAAATATTTGCTCTTGTAATCAAGTAATCACTCTTTTAATGGCCTGGGAATCATGTAATCAAAAACCCCATGAGAAGGCAAAATATTGTCCATATGGATTAAGCTTTCTCCTTCTGGATTTTTTATTTGTCCATATGGACAACATTTTTGTCCATATGGACAATATTCTAATCCATATGGACAACAATTAAATCCATATGGACAATCATAAATCCATATGGATATCCTTGTCCATAACCTGTCCATATGGATTCCATAAGCATTCCATATGGATTCCATATAATTTTTTCGTACGGGAATCATCCAGAAAACTGAAATAAAATCGCCGCATTCACACAAGTGCAAATCAATCAACGATCAATGAAATCTTCAAAGTAGATGCTTTATAATTGTCTCGTATGTGTGCACACCAAATGTATTTATAGATCAATATCAATTGAGGAAGATATATATACAAAGTTATTTATAGATCGATGCTTTATTTCTAACACAATTGTTTACGTCTTGAATTTCGTATGCTGCATGTATGAACAATCTTTGATTTGATTAGGTAATGAATTTAGTACATATCTATGCATTGATAAAAGTTATTATTATAAAAAATGACCACGGCTTTTGAGAATACACAAAAAGGCAAAAAGGGGGATGGGCAGTTGTCGAAATTTTGTCAAATACATTTGTAAGTGACCAGTTCATGTATAATACCTAAAATCTATATCAAACATAGATAGTATAACTATTTTGTGAAAAAAAATCTCTAGGTGAAAACAGCAAAGCATGGGATTTAATGGTGTATAACTGTTTATAAAATTTGAATGGAGAAAGTGTCGTCCAGCTAGGACAAATGTAGGAACTGACAAAATTGAAACTAACCATTCAATTATCATTATAATGGTATGGAACAACGCTATTTTGAAAAATTTAAATTTAGACCAACAGTAGATGTAACTAGTGAATAAAAAACGTTCAATATTTGAACATTCATCACGCACTATATCTTTTAGCGCACGCAGAACCTTATCACAAACTCAAACCAAATCCAATAATACTCTATAAGAACTGTTAGTATGAACAGTTCCGAGTATTGAAAATGCCTATCCCCATACAATTTAAGTGAAAAATTACATGTCTTAGTCCTAAGAGATCTTCAAGAAAGTGGTCCCCGATAGTTTTCTTCTATAACACTCGAGTGTTTGGTTGCACATTTAGAAATTATATATAAGAAGCAAAGGTGTACCAAAGGGGTAATCAGTATCATAAAACCGTAAAGACAAAGACAAAACCGGCAGACAAAAAATCATCACAACAAAACAAACCACATAACAACATAAAACACACACACACATAACAACAAAACCGCATTCAGCAACGCGAACTCAAGTCGAAACGAGAGTGAACTCAGGTGCTCCGGAAGAGTACGCAGTTCCTGCTTGCTATAGCACACCCGTCACGTTGCCAAAGATCGATTAAGTGTTGGTCAAATCCGGAAAGGTTGACAGTATATAGTCTTGTAATGATAGTGATTATAAAAATCGAAAACCCATTTTTAAAATAAATAAAAATTACAACAAAATAAATTTTGCTATGCCTGACGCGTTTTGTCTATTCAACCCTCATCAGAGGTGCTCTACCAAAAGTTTAAAATGCCAAACTCTATATAATAAACAAGAGCTTTCTACACTTGTTAGGTGATGAGAGTTATTAAAATGAAAATTGTTGATAACCTCTCAGTCTTTCATCTGTCAACTATGTGCAGAATTTTGTCAAAATACATGCAAGGTATAAATTGAATGTCCTTTGAAGATTAAAACGATTTACAAGTCAGATAAGAGAATGGAGATTTTCGTTAATGTTAAATTAAAAATCAAGTGAGGAAAGTTTGAGAGGTCAAAATGAATCATTATACATATCAGATAATTTCTATTAGCTTATAAGGGTGATTGAAAATATCAAAGCTTTCTTCACGCTGCTGGTGACCGGAAACACCTGACAAATTTCATTATTGCAACCTTTCTAAAGTTTTTTTTTTATCAGACAAGCAAACTTTTCATCGCCTTTGTTTTAGCAATCGCTCTTTCGTCATTAATTAGACAAAATTTTTGTCATAAGTATATTGAGAGTTATCTAATTTTCTTTATTTATGGGTTTGCACTAGTCTGAGGTCCGTGACAAATTTAAGGAATGACATGAACTATATTACTATACTATGTCTTATCGAGTTGATAACGAGTTTATGCTTTCGCATAATCCATTTTGGTTCTTTGTCCTTTCCTATTTTTCTCTTGTATTATAGCACACAAACAATTTGACCGAAAAGTCATTTAAAATTAAGGATGTCAAAGCTTTATTCGTATTAAGACTCAACCATGAAAAACAGTCAACAAATATAGTAATGAAACAAACACAAAATAAGAAATGAAATTTGAAAGAGGAAGCCGAATCCAGCATTGATGATACCTACAGTAATAGGAAAGAAACTTCGTGTTATAACTATTTTGAATTAACACAACTGCAAATTTTTTTTTCAAAAAATATTTGATGGATTCAGTTCTGTCAGAGTGACATGCTCCATGATCAGGCATGTGAATATACCCAAAGTTTATAAAGATTGCTGTAAAAATTGGCACAATGATTTTTCTTTTTTTTTTATTTTCAAAGCATTCTGAGAAAGGTATAAAGGAGGGCAGATAAACGGGTTTAAAGTTGAATAATTCATGTATTTTGTCGAAGCAGCATTCTGTTTTAAATCAGGTAATTGTTATCCAATTAAGACACCCGTTTGATATAAGATTTGACATTGTTCTTATTAAGATTGATGGATACTTACCAAGATTTATGTTCAGTACTTGGTCGCCTCGATTTCAACTCATTAAATTCTCGGTGTACATCACACCTTTTCGATGAGTTTTGAGGCTTCCGGATGTTAATGGAGGGCCATCTGGAGTAGCAGAAGATACAGAACAACAACATAAGCCCACACAAGATATCTGTTGGGTATTATGTTGCATATTTGTATCCTATGTTGGCAGCATTGGTAATTTATCATCGAAAGTAAGTTTCTACAGAATCACAATCAAAAAGTTGTGAGTTATTGAACGTGTAATGAACACCGTCAAAACGATTTATAAATTTACGATAAAGCCGATCAGATACTCGGTTCAACAAGTTTGTTTTAAGATGTATTTTGCACCATGTGAAGGCCAACATTATATCCGCTTGTCTTTACATTTCTGGTTTAGGTGCAGCAACAGAGTATTGAACATATCATTACCCAACAATTCCAAAACAACCAACAGCTCTATAAAGCTTCTAATTTTAATCAATTAATGTTCTTGGTGTATACACACTTAAAATCAAATGTGCCTTCAATTCAACATTGACATGGGAAGGATTGTTGAGAAACACTGTTTCTTTAATGTTATGAAAGCTTGTAGAACCAATCTATATAGGCGCTATATACAAATCCTATTTAGGAGAGCATACCTTCGGGAACAGTTTTTTACGAATAAGTGGTGTTTTAGATTGATTAGTTGTTTGACATATTAAAAACAAGGCACTGTATATTTTCTGCATAACGGATAATGTACTACATGTAGTAGTTTTCTATGTTTGCTTTAAAGATTGTAACATCGTCGTAATATTGATTCATTCCAACCAAGTATCAATTTTATCTGTTAAAATACATTTGTATTTAGTTACACCATACACGTCAGTTCAAGATCTTGAAATATTTGCACAACAGTTCTGCTAAGATTCGAAGGCAAAAAGTTGTGTTTCTGGAAATGTTTTCGTAAAAGAAAGACATTGCTACAAGGCACCTTAAAGTCCATTTTTGCATTACTTGAGTAAGAAACGGTACCATTACCTTTTTCATTAAATTAAGTTCAATTCAGCCAGGTCTTCCTCATATAGTCTCATATCATAATATAATGGTTAGAAAAACTGTTGCAATGATCTAGTGTATGTGTTCCATACTTCTATGCAATTCGTAAAGTGTGCAAAAGGCAATTATAAAAACGATCCTTTCAGTCCACGAAGCTTTACAAAGGGTTACCATTATTAAGGTTCTTAGAGAAGGAAAAAAGAATGACTTAAGTTTAACGAATTTTGTGATACACATAAAACACACTCATTTTGCGTTATAAGAGTTTTTCTTTAACCACAATGCATATATTTAAGGTAAATGCCATAGCACACTTTAAAAAAAATGATGTTTTAAAAAATTATTTATGTGATTTTATGAGTATATGAACGACCAAAATATAAAGTCTTATGTGTTAGGGAGCAACACTTTGATTTCTAGGGAGCTATGAGTATTGTCTTCGTCCGGCTTTAAAAAATAAATTTTGCAGCCAGAATTACCATCCTGCCTTTTTTTAATTCAAGGCAGTATCCTGCATTTTTATATCTGGATTTTTGTCATCCTGCCTTTTATTTCAAATCTCACCATATACCCCCCCCCCCCCCCACCCCGTAAAAATGAAATGTCGCTCCCTTACCATATTGGCGTTGTGTTGGGGTTTTTTTTTTTGCTTGATATATTTTTTTTTCGATATGTCTTTCTTTTTTTTTGTCAAGGTTTGATATCTCTTTCTGCGTGTTCATCTGGAATGCTGACATTTTTGAAAACAATGCTTAAGACAAGAATTTTTGTGAAAGGAGAAAAACAACATTGTAAATAAAATTGATAGTACTTTGAGTATTATGGAAGTTCTAACGAATGGTTTGGACATTTGAGATTGATAATCCCGGTTCGATTGTTGTTCTAAAGATATAGGAATGCCTCGATGCTATTCTATTTTTAAGAAGTTGAGTTGATTGTATGGGTATTTAGTGTGTTTGGAAAATATTATTTGGAGTTAAGTAATTTTTTGTATTCTAAATTTCTTAATTTCTGTAATTATTTCTGCTACCTAAATTAGTATAGTGGCTTTCTTCAGTATATGGATAAAGAAGATAAATCATATACACAATTGTAAAACGCTCAAAATAATGGGGTTTTTTTTGGTTATTTTTTGCTTTTTATTAAGTTGAAATACTTTAAAATACATGGTTTTTTTTTTCATTTTTGAAAGAACCCCCTCCCCCCCCAATGAATATGTCAAGAATAATATTTCGACTTTTAACCTTCCACGTCTAATTTTAGGAGGTTCTAAATATTAAAAAAGTGGACCCAGTTTATTAATTAAAATGTTTCTTTTATTTACTTTAAATGTTTTTTTCCCCTTTCCTTTCCTTTCTTTTTTTTGTTAGATTTTAATAATTCCATGACGGAAACTGAATAGAAAAAATGAACAATTAAAAGATTAACTGTTTTTGTACATTTTTTTGCAAACAATTTATTTTTTATAATCAAAATGTCAAATTTCATATTTCAAGTATAAGGAATATCGTACCGTATTGGTATTAAATCAATTTGTTACTGTGTTTAAACTGAAAAGCAGAAACTGGCTATTCATTTTTTTAAATGTTTTCAGGTTTTGCAATTATATTACACTATTCTGTATGATTAACGACATTCTCATTTACCAAAGACATTTTTTTTATTTGTATTGAAATTCTACCTGGCAATAAATATTGTGGTTAATAAAGTGTTGACCCGACTTAAAAGAATGCTATATAATAATAAGTTCTTTTAATCAGACATTTTTAATTGCCTTACTCAATTTAAATATTTATCGTTAAATCGGGCGTTAAATTTGCTAAAAAATATTTTCCGTTAAGTTAATTTCTACTATATCATGTGTAAGCAGATGACATCAATTCGAGAAAGGCGTTTTCCAGTATTTTTATGATGCGAAAAGTAAAGATATTTATCTTTAAACTTTTAGTAAACAGACAAAACGGGAAAAGCATTTGCTACAAAAATTTGGGCGATTGCTGTTACGTAAAATTAGTAAAAAAATCATTTTGGAAATAGTAACGTTACATGTTTTGTTTTACCTAACTTACCAGAAGAGAAAAAATATAAAGAATTTGAATAAAAATAAAAAATTTTGAATAGTATAATATTTGTTCAGAGTTCTATATTTGTTTTGATTTATTATAATTTTTTTAGAATAACAGACTACCTTTGTTGTTAATATTTTTGAGGCTATAATTAACAATTATACAAAGTAACATTTATGTCGATTTAATCTCATGTGCAGATTAAAAAAAAAAATCTGTCAAAGAGATTTTATTATTTTAAACAAATTAATATACTATGGAAAATAGGCTTTATATGAAAATATTAGAATGATAAATCGAGGAAAAATGGTGTATTTCAGTACTAAACTATTTCAAATTATGATTTTTTATGCTTTGTATACATTGTATTAATTTTCTTATATTTTCTTTGAAATAAGATATTTAACAAATATGTTTTTATGTGAAATATATATACAAATATATATATATATAATAACAAATAAATAAATTTCTTTTTTGATTTGGATTTTATTAATTTTAAACAAAAATAGAACATATGGCACAAGAGTACTCTACAAAAAAAAACTTACAGAGTCTTGAATGAATTTTAACTTTGTAAATACATAGGTGACATTGTGGTTGGTTTCATTCCATAATAATTCATGTTATAATTCTGTCCTAATTGTGCCATGTTATGGTTTTCTGGTGGCATCGCATGCTGAGGCATATGTTGCGGTACTGAAGGTCTAAATCCTAGAATATCATTTACGGAATGTGAAGATGCCGCCCAAGCACGCATCATGCACGGGGTAACACATCCTGATGTATTCTGTTGTGGTTTGTTTGGCTGGAAATGTCCAATGTGTGCATTGTTCTGCATTTGTGGCGGTGGTGGCATTTGAGGCATCGTCGGAGCTGGACATGAATATGGATAAAATTGATTGTAAATTGGAGCGGGAGCCGAACAGACGACGGACTGCTGCTTGTTCTCGTATGGCTGCGGCTGTACCGGACTCCCAGAACCATTTCCTATTTTGTTTCTTAATATCCTACTAATTGAGCTGACTGATGGCACATTGTATTTATCACACACTCCATCAGCTAGTAGTTTATCTCGTATTTCCCAGGCAAATATTCCGGGGTCTCTTTCTTTGTACACTTTGATATGTTTAACAACATTTGGTGTTGTAACTCTAGGTTTGCTGCCGCCGATTGCTCCTGGAAGTATTGAACCAGTTTCATTGTATCTGGCAAGAATTTTACTAACACAGCCATGAGATACACGAAGTTGTCTACTAATGTCACAAGGTCGGACACCAAGTTGGGCAAGTTCCACTATCCTCAGGCGGATGGCGTTCGGGAGAGGTCTTCCGTTTACGAATACTCCTCCTAGCTGGTTTACTTCTCCAAAAGTCGAAGACTGTTCTGTAAATTAAACATAAAAAAAAATATAATACACATTCGTTTTTTATTTATATGTTTTCTTTAAAATGCCACGAAATGAATTCTACAAAAAATGTTGATGTAAGTCTTGTAGTATCAGGTTCAAATTAAACACTTGAAACAACAATCTTATTTGTCTCATAAATTACCATTATCAGAAAGAGAAATCATGTATTTCACTCCTAAACTATGTAATTTTGATATCTAATATCTTTGAATGTTAAGAAAAATGGCAATTGATATCAGCTTTAGCAAAGAACGGACGTGGGGAAGGATTAATTCCACGTCATTTTCAATTTAGATCTCTTGCTTCTTGGTTTAGTTGGCCCACTGGGGCTATGAAATTTGGATGCAAATTTCAAAAATCCTTTGGTCAACCGATTAAAGATGATTATAAAATGACTATGCACATGTTTCTGTCAATATCGATAGATAAAGTGATGATTTTACCCGCCGTTCATGGCACATTAAAGTGTCCATATCATCCGTAAAACAAGCAAATCTTTTCTTCACTCTTAATGAATTTTCAATGGATTTGAACGATTTTTCATTCGTCACGTCATCAAATAATATTACTGAGAAACTAAAGAAAAATAAAATAATATAAGCTAAAATAAGAAAACTTGAACGTGCAAATTTTTTGTACAAACTAATTTAAAAAAAGAAATGTTTCAAACTAATATATTAAAATTTATAAAACTAATTAACTTACCCATGCTAAAAGATGTTGACATCAAATCTAGCATCAAAGTAGATCACTTAAAAATCTATCTTAAAAGGATTTTCGTGTTTGAATCTTCTCAAGGGTCAAAACAACACAGTTATTTCGAAATTTATCGACTTAAAAAGTTCATCGTGAAAAGTTTAAAATGTCTCGAAGTAAATCAACAGTCTGCAGAATATGTGTCAATGGTTGCATTACTGTGACTTTTAGGTCTGTTGAAAATTGGCCATGGGCCGGCGCAAACCTCTGTGAACATTATTACTTTACGGTGATTGGTTGCTACTTGTTTCAGTGCCAATCATGCTAATCTTAGTTCCTCCTACGGATCATTGAAAATAGTTCCGAGCTAATGAAAATCTACTACCCTTCCTCAGCAAATAACAGCGGGCCTCTCTCATATTCACAAATTAATGTATTTTACTTTCATCTGTATCAAATTTTATGTATATGAGGTTACGGTCACTATGATTCTCACTCCAAATGACCTAGAACCCATGAAAACCATTTCGTTTATGATTTATGATTAAATTTTACTAGATAGACATTGCAAAACTAATCATATTTATTTATTTTTGATTGCATATTCTTGCATTCCTGTCCCTGGTAACGCCATTTAGATGCCTGGATATGGTATTGTTCACTTGGATTCCTACAATTGACTTGTTCTGCTTCTTGACTTTGCAGAACTGATGGAAAGACCTCCATTTTGCTTTTACAATCCCTGTTTCATTCTTAACGAAAATTGTCAAATCTAAGCTTTTAGAAGCAAATGTGTTATAGATTGTTGCTCTTAATGACATGCTTAATATCTAAACTTTTTTCGGGAGTAAAACGTGTGCAATGAGTTTATCATAAAAACATAAAATATCCACATGACAAGGTAAGCAAAGATTAGCATTTGTTATTTATAATAAGATGAGATGAGACAAAAGTTTTAATATTGTTGAAATAAAAAGTAAAAGGAACATTTGGTTATTTGTCATTAAAAATTTAATATTTTGCATTTAATTTACTAAATAACAAAACCATCTTTCTTTTAATTAACTAAACAACATCTACAAAAATGTTAAATCATCTTTCATTTTAAGAATTATACCTACTATATAGAGCTAACCAATTGTATAACAAAAGCCAAATTTATGTTAGATTTGTCTTTAATATCAATTCATATTTTCAAAAATTTTGAAATAAAAAAAAACTACTTATGGGCGGAGGCTATGGATATATTTTTTTCATCTTGCCTTTTTATCTTCGAAAAGAATTGTTTATTTTTAGCATGGTAGTGTGCGCATTTTTTTTTTTTAATATTCAAATCTACCATGAATATTGCAGCCTAAAACTGTAACCTGCCTTTTTATATTTCAATTAACTGTCCTTTTTTCCTGCCTTTTTATTTCAAATATCACCATAGCCCACAATCCCTAAAAATTAAATGGTCGCTCCCCAACATTTTTTGTAGAGAAAAAAAATGAAGAAAAAAGCACACTCAACTGCGCTTTGCTCGTTTAAATATATTTAAAAAAAATAAATAATATTTTAAAATGTTGTCAATACCATAGCAAATATTTTTAAAAATCACAATGACATGCAATTAGGGCACAAAAAATAATCATTTATGGTTAGGATTTAGGGAAAAAAATAAATCATGAAGCAAAAAATAATAAAAAATGAAATTATAGTAATATTATCTTTTTTGAAAGATACAAAATTAATTTTTTTAAAAAGTAAGCAATATTGTTATTTACCCTTGATTTATTTATAAATGTTTTTAAAGGCAGCAAATTTAAACATTTAATTATTTCCCACAGTTTACTTTTCTTGGAACCACATTTTTCAAATACTAGTATAGAAATTCAATATGAAGTCATATTTTTAACTTCGAAACTTCCAAAAACACACAAAAAGCAATATTTCTATCGTCGCCGTTTAATCTTCAATTTGCTGACATTCTTATATTTTACTAATGCTATTTCTATTAACATAAAATACATATATGAGTACAAGTTGCAACTTTGTACATGTTGCAACATGTACAGATACATGTATCATCATAAATTGTACAAGTTAAGAAAAATATGGAATGCCATCTTCATTATTAGACAGGACATATTTTTTTGTTATAAAGAATGAGAATGGAATATTAAAGAAAAAGTACATCATGAAGTCACAATCAAGTCTATAAAGTACAAGTTTTAAGAAATTCCATTGCACAATGATAGCAATATAAGTTCCCAGACTTTGATGTCTTGATTTCAGCAACAACACTTTAAATGCTTTTGTTTGGCACTTCAATAACACTATTAATTAATTATTTAGATTAATATTGCAGAATTTCAACAAGTCTTCCTAGGGACTACATGTACTTGATGAAAGACTACCATGTTATATTTTGTCCTAACTTTTACAATTTATCTGTATATGTTGCAACATGTACAATATTGCAACTTGTAATGAAATATATATTGTATTCAGAGCTTTTTAAATTAAAATACCGACCGATTGTTTCATCAGGATTGTAATATCAAAATAAAATCTGAAAACATGATGTTTGTTTCGACGAAAACAAAAAATGAAGACAATAATTCAAAATTGAGAAAAGGTATAATCGCATAAAAACTGCAGTTGTCATGATATTAAACAGTATGTAAAGCACTTTTTCAATACAAGATCTAACAACTTCTGCTGTCATATAAGACGCACAACGGAAAAAAAAGCGAGCCTTCCAGACAAATTGCAAATGCAAACTACGTAAATTCTTTACAAAAAAATTAGCATCGTATATTCTTGACCAAAATAATGAAATATGGTTTGCTAACTTTAATGATGTAATTTTTATTTCAGAAATAGAAGAATCAATTAAACCATTTATGCAACTTGGTCTATCATATTCTTGGACTAGAATCTCGAATTTAACTTGGGCACATGTTCATCTTAGTCCTAAATAGTAGTTAGCACTACTGTACCTCTGTTAACGACACTTCGGTTGCTGGATGGATTCCTTCAATTTATCTTCCAGAGTTAGTGATAAAAAAAACAACCGGTTTAACTTGCTTCATGTCATTCTTGGAATTTGCATCTCGATTGGACTCGGGTGGTCATCTCAGTAAAAAAGAGACGATTTTCATTTTCAAATAACTATAATATACCTATACCCCACATGCATATGGCGTGTATATTTTACAAAACAAACAATATGCCAGGGTGTGTATAATATTTTCTGATTTTTTTTACCCGACATCGTTGTCTCCCTGCTTTATGATCAAGGTTAAGAGAAAATAAGTCCGTTTTTTCTTTCGATATCAGCCATTAGAATGAACTAATGCCAGATCAAATGATTCGCGATTGTTTTATTTGTTTTGGCTGCTTGTTGTACTGGACTGTTCATCTCATTACCTTTCTAATTTGTTTGTGCCTCAAGAAATGAGGGAGGTCTATACTAGGCATAGGTAGATCTTAGTCATAGTTTAGTTTCCAGTTCGGCCTATTTTGATTTTATTGTTTTATGCTCTTATATTATAGTGTTTTGCATTTTCTATCTTTTGAGAAGAGCGCTACTGGTGAATCTTAAATAGACGGATCACACTTTTTTTTTGTCTGGACAAAGCAAAGGTGTACCAAAGTGGGTATCGAGTGTCGTAAGTCTAAAAAGACAAGACAAAATCGATAAAACACACTTTGTTGTAATTTTGATTTCTGTATATAGACATAAAATTATATTTTTTTTTTCACCCTCTCTTAAAGCTGACCTTAGATGCTGTTCTTGCATCAAGCCACATACATTATCTCTTCAGTTTTTTGCTCAC
The DNA here is from genome assembly GCA_963971305.1 of Arcuatula senhousia. Taxonomy (NCBI): domain Eukaryota; kingdom Metazoa; phylum Mollusca; class Bivalvia; order Mytilida; family Mytilidae; genus Arcuatula; species Arcuatula senhousia. The sequence goes on from OZ020304.1 coordinate 59,171,914, forward strand.
TGGTGTTCTATTTGACTATTTCCCTAAAAATATATATGTCTAAATTTTGCCAGTATGATATTTTACTGAGAAATGTTTATAAACATGAACAAATTGAATTTGTATTCTTAATTTACAACAACATCAGAATAGATCTTGGTAAAAGGAAAACAACTTCATGACTCAAAATCTAAAATGTTGTTATAAGGCATATCTAATAATTGTTTAAAAATTTAGATTTAGCAATAATAATATAAAAAATAAAATAAATAGAATAAAAAAGAGAGGTTTATGTTCAACATCCGCTGCCTGACATTTTTATTTAACCATTATTTTGTTATCAATGTATTTTATGTTCATAGGTCATCTACTTCCTGTTTATCTTATAATTAGCTTTTTACACAAGGCATAACTTTTGAGTCAGTTAGTTTCCCAAGCAGCACTTTCGGCTATATCCGGGAGATGAACATGAAAGTGGTGATACAATGAACATGAAATGATGATGAAGTGGAGGAAATGGGGACACTGGAAAAAGGAGTGATGGGTAGGGACGGGAAATTTAGCCTCCTGCATGGGGATCCTACGGGTCGTACTCTTACCGAAACCTGCAGCAGGGTTCTTAAACGTGCCAGGAACGTGACATTTTTCCCAACACGGTGCACCACTATGGTTTGCGGTCAGGCTTTCCGCAATATCGCCTGACGACCCCGCATCTCTCGATGTCAGGACTGCCCCATTCAACCACCTGGGGCACATGTACATCCCAGTCGCTTTGTGGGCAAAGCGGCCTGACCCGATATCAGGTTTCTGAGCGCTCTTTAGTGGACTTTTACCGACAAGCTTAGCGCTACTGAGGGCCTATTCGCCACCCGGAACCCGCATAACTTTTGAAGCATGGGTATCACAAGTGAGCATTAGCTCACATATTTACTTGTTTTATTTGATTTTGGTTTTAGATTATTTACCCATATATGAAATTTTCAAAATATTTAGCATATGAAAAAGATAATAAAGAAGAGAATGAATAAAACAATCCAAGTTATTAAAAGGCATATTGTCTAGGAAAAATGACATTTTTGTATATACGAAATAAGCCCATAAAACTATTTGTTTAGTTTAAATTTAAACATATGAACAACAAAATTTGAGTTGGGATACTCTATTAATCTTAAATCCGAAAAAAACAATAACCATTAAATAACATTTGTAAAGCTTAACAAAAATTCATATTTATGAGGTCTAATCATTGGAATGCTCGGGATCTATTCTACAAATTTACTAAATAAAATCAGTAAAATTGTATAAAAACTTCTTTGAAAATCAGTAATTACTGGTCTGAATAAGGAATTATATATATTTTCTTACCCATTTATTAATTATACATATTTACTGAAATTTAAGGAATTATGTATAATTCCTATTTATACACTTTTACTGTAACATTTGTAATGTTTATAGAGTAGAAAATTGTACTTCGAAAAATGCTTTGCTGACTATCAGTTTCATGAGCGAATAAAGTAAAAATGTATAGGGGAAAAATAGCGCATAATTATAGAGCATAACATAATCCTGCTAAGTACTTTTGACACATCTACTATTCTATTTATTTCTATGAAAGTAAAATATTATATAGTCCCCGATTGACAAACCTTTCAAAAACTTTAAAAAACTTACAATACAATGAAAGCAAACATAAAGACAATTAGTTCAATTATAGTACATTTTTACAAAAAAGTATTTCAGCCACGTTATTTTTTTATTTTACGAACATATTTCCGTAAATTCATATCTTGTAAAATAAGTACCAAAAACATGTTTGACAGACCTGACCAGATCTACTGGATCTGAAGCAAGCCAACATTAAAAAAAATTATTAGACTAGTATTACATTTTTTCTATAAAGGCCTGCAACATTTAAGCCCAAAATATAAAACGATAGAAATAAATGAAAAACTTGTAAAAGGTAACTTGTTAAAGATAAACCAACGCCGTCCGATTTCAAATTCCCACAAGTTTTGTCTAAACGTCGGTATTTTATATGGTTCAGAGGAAATAAAACGTCATCACCTTGAAATGAAGAGCAGGAACCGGTCTCGTACCGGGATGAACCTGAAATGAATCCGATTTTCCTGCCAGCAGTAGCGATTCTGATGCTTCTACCATCTGGATTTTGAAGCATTTTGTACTTGATATTTCAAATCGCTTGTCAATATAATATCTACGTTATCATATTTTCATTTTTGGTTATAATTAAAACTGATAGTATGAATTCCACTTATCTAAACAATTATGCAGAGTTTTGTTTTTGTTTGCTGTACTAAAATGTTGTTGTTTGTGTTTTATCCTTTAATCTCACATTTCGTTATATTGATGATGTTCCCGGATTTGATAACTATTTACATTTCATATATCCCAAGGCACTTGAGATAAAAGACACTACAGATTCTAGGATTTGACCCACACTAAATCGATTGTTGACAACGTGACGAGTGCTTGTGCTATAGCAAGAATATACTGCTTACTCTTCCGGAGCACCCGAGTTCACTCGCGTTTCGACTTGAGTTCACGTCAAATCTGAATTGGTTGTTATGCGTGTTTTGTGTTTGTTTTGTTGTAATGATTTTATCAATCTCCGAAACAGAGTCTAACAGCACTCCTAAATAATTATGTCGTTAGGTAGACGAGTTACTGTCTGACGTAGGATTGACTGGACTCTGTTTCGGATATTGTGATTTTATGTCTACCGATTTTATCTTTGGTTTTTCGGATTAACGATATTTTATTTTCTACCGTGTTGTACACATAAGATGAGCTAACAATGAATTTAATAAATATACGTTAAAGAGATATGGAATAGGTGTACGCGACACAACCAACATAAAGTGAGTGAGTGAGTGAGTTGGTGTTTTACGCCCGTGCAACGCTATATAGGTTATTTACAGGCGATGAACATGAAATTGGTGATAAAATGAACATGAAATGATGATGATAAATGAAATATGGGGGTGGGGTGGACCAAAGGAACGGTAAATTTAGAAGAACCACAAGAAAAGGGGAGAGGTGGGTATGGGCAGAAAATTTAGCCTATGTGGTGCACTGCTTGGCGGTCCACAAAGGACATGAAGCGTGGCACTCTCCACACACGTTGGCCCGCTATGGTCAGCGGTAAGGGTTTCCGTATTATAGACCTGACAACCCCCGCGGACGAGGGCTACCCTATTCAACCACCTAGGGTACACACTTGGTCGCTCTGTGGGCTGAGCACTGACCCGACGTCAGAATCCCAAGACCCTTGGTCGCCTCTTACGACAAGCTTGGCTCTGCTGCGGGCCTATTCGCCGCACGGGACCAACCAACATAAAGAAACAGTAATTTAAAACATAGGTAATCTATCGATTACGAAGCCCACATCGTTATGTCCCCATTTCCTCCACTTCATCATCATTTCATGTTCATTGTATCACCACTTTCATGTTCATCTCCCGGATATAGCCGAAATCGTGCTGCTTGGGAGTAAAGCAATAACTAACTAACTAACTAACTAACCCATTTCTGAACATAGAACAAAAAAAAAAAAAAACCAACAGATATATAGTTGACAGGGACAAACAAAAGCTTTGACAAGGATTCCAGGCTTAGGACAGGCACATATAAAATGTGGCGGGGTAAAGCAAGTTTTAATAAGAAATCACTACAATACAACTGCTAAAAACAATATTGAATGCAAAAAGTTGATTGTTTAACATCTTAAAATTTTGCCCAGTAAAGACGAAAAGAAACATCAAATGGATATCAAATTTAAAGACTAACAAGAGGCTCCCAGGAGCCTGAATCGCTCACCTGGTCTTGATGTTGACCCTATACTTTTGTAGAGCTAAATGAGCTGAACATTTTAGCAAGCAACAGCTTTTCTCTATCTGCAATAGTTTTCATTCTATAGGCCAAAAACACCATTTTTCACCTATAAGGGGCCATAACCCCTATAAGGAGTCATCTGACAACTTCGACCCTATGAAGACTTTTGTAGAGCTAAATGAGCTGAACATTTAAGCAACCAACAGCTAATCTCTATCTGCAATAGTTTTCATTCTGTAGGCCAAAAACATGAAAAATGGCTATTTTTCAGGGGCCGTAACCCCTATAAGGGATCATCTGACAACTTCAACCCTATGGAGAATTTTGTAAAGCTAAATGAGCTGAACATTTTAGCAAGCAACAGCTAATCTCTATCTGCAATAGTTTTCATTCTGTAGGCCAAAAACATGAAAAATCGCTATTTTTCAGGGGCCGTAACCCCTATAAGGGGTCATCTGCCAACTTCGACCCTATGGAGAATTTTGTAGAGCTCAATGAGCTGAACATTTAAGCAAGCAACAGCTAATCTCTATGTGCAATAGTTTTCATTCTGTAGGCCAAAAACATGAAAAATGGCTATTTTTCAGAGGCCGTAACCCCTATAAGGGATCATCTGACAACTTCAATCCTATGGAGAATTTTGTAAAGCTAAATGAGCTGAACATTTAAGCAAGCAACAGCTAATCTCTATCTGCAATAGTTTTCATTCTGTAGGCCAAAAACATGAAAAATCGCTATTTTTCAGGGGCCGTAACCCCTATAAGGGATCATCTGCCAACTTTGATCCAATGGAGACTTTTGTAGAGCTAAATGAGCTAAACATTTAAGCAAGCAACAGCTAATCTCTATCTGCAATAGTTTTCATTCTGTAGGCCAAAAACATGAAAAATGGCTATTTTTCAGGGGCCGTAACCCCTATAAGGGATCATCTGACAACTTCAACCCTATGGAGAATTTTGTAAAGCTAAATGAGCTGAACATTTTAGCAAGCAACAGCTAATCTCTATCTGCAATAGTTTTCATTCTGTAGGCCAAAAACATGAAAAATCGCTATTTTTCAGGGGCCGTAACCCCTATAAGGGGTCATCTGCCAACTTCGACCCTATGGAGAATTTTGTAGAGCTCAATGAGCTGAACATTTAAGCAAGCAACAGCTAATCTCTATCTGCAATAGTTTTCATTCTGTAGGCCAAAAACATGAAAAATGGCTATTTTTCAGGGGCCGTAACCCCTATAAGGGATCATCTGACAACTTCAACCCTATGGAGAATTTTGTAAAGCTAAATGAGCTGAACATTTTAGCAAGCAACAGCTAATCTCTATCTGCAATAGTTTTCATTCTGTAGGCCAAAAACATGAAAAATCGCTATTTTTCAGGGGCCGTAACCCCTATAAGGGATCATCTGACAACTTCAATCCTATGGAGAATTTTGTAAAGCTAAATGAGCTGAACATTTAAGCAAGCAACAGCTAATCTCTATCTGCAATAGTTTTCATTCTGTAGGCCAAAAACATGAAAAATCGCTATTTTTCAGGGGCCGTAACCCCTATAAGGGGTCATCTGCCAACTTTGATCCAATGGAGACTTTTGTAGAGCTAAATGAGCTAAACATTTAAGCAAGCAACAGCTAATCTCTATCTGCAATAGTTTTCATTCTGTAGGCCAAAAACATGAAAAATGGCTATTTTTCAACTTTAAGGGGCCGTAACCCCTATAAGGGGTCATCTGACAACTTCGACCCTATGGAGACTTTTGTAGAGTTAAATGAGCTGAACATTTAAGCAAGCAACAGCTAATCTCTATCTGCAATAGTTTTCATTCTGTAGGCCAAAAACATGAAAAAATGCTATTTTTCACCTTTAAGGGGCCGTAACCCCTATAAGGGGTCATCTGACAACTTTGACCAAATGGAGACTTTTGTAGAGCTTTTGATGCTGAATCAGTAGCGTGGCCTCAGATTTCCTCTATCTCTTATACTTTTTGATTTATAAGCCAAAAACAGTAGTCTGACCCCCCTAGTCTATTTTTAGTAACGGCGGCCATGTTTTTTAACGGATTAAAAATCAAAACACAAGTTTGGTGCAGGACACCCTAAGGATCATTCATACTAAGTTTCATTAAATTCTGTTCGGTAGTTTCAGAGGAGAAGATTTTTGAAAAATTGTTAACAGACGACGACGACAGACGACGACGACGACAGACGACGACGACGGACGCCAAGTGATGGTAATAGCTCACATGGACCTTCGGTCCAGGTGAGCTAAAAATTACAGCGGTCAGTACTAAAATTACAACCAAGTGCCCGGTTTATGCTTGCTTATGTTATTTTTTAATGTCTTGTAGCTCTTCCGATCTCATGCTTCATGTTATTTTGTATATATTATTTCCGACTTTAAATATAGTATACTTAATTACTTACTTACTGAGTACTGACTTACTCTGGTATCAACAAAGGCTTAGTGCTGAGCATACCCTACTCGACCACTCGGAAAACAGGAAGCAGATGACCGACTGACCTGCAAGGGGGAGGCACGGTAGAACTCGCTAAGCTAGAGCCTTGTACCAAAATTTGAAATAAATTCCTTCAATAGCAGCCGAGAAATCTGTTATGATAAACTGTCTACTTTTACCCTTGAAACAGGCAAAGACGGATCAGAAAACAAGAAGTGGCTGCCTCACTGACCTTGAATGGGGATGCACGGTACAACTCATCATGCTCAAACTTAACACCTTATTTGAAATCAATCCCTTCAGTAGAAGCCGAAAATTCTATTACGAAAATTTTTAACGGACAGACAATGTGGTTGCAATAGAGACCACTCTCTTACGAGTTGGATTATTACGAGGATATATGAGCCAATCAATTGGTGTTTCTTAGACCAACACAACAGTTTACAAATTAAAATGTTAAATTGTAGAAAAGATACTTTTAAAGAGAAAAAAGCCGAAAAGCTCTATTCAAATTGAGAAAAAAAATAATAAAAGTGCAACATCAGTCAGGAAACGCGGTAATGTTCATAACATCAAAAGATCAAGAGAACCAACATCATCGATTAAATGAAATTTATCAAACAGAGAGTGGGTAGCCTATGTAAAAGCAAAATAAAAGGAATAAAAAGCTTCGCCGATCGCAGCATGGTACGACCGCAATATGTCGAACACTGTACATTTTAGGCCCAATATGGATAGTAAAATGGTCTGGACACATGCAGCCCATGGTGGTCGACTGACAAAGTTTTTTGACACATGCAGCCTTTCGTTGACTTTTCACCCACATTTCACAAGGAATTCAATTTTTGTTCAAAAGCAGACCAAAATAAATTCAAGTTACGAAAATATTACCGCTTTTGGTCCTTAGTTAAGGGAAACTTTCATCTTTCATTTTTGCCCTTATTGGCCCCTTACAAGGGGGGGGGGGTGTGTGTGTCACAAAATTAATCCTAAATTTTAAAAAATCCAGTCTATGAAACAAGCTACCAAAGTCAAAAATTTCTTATCTCTACTTCCCTAAATCCAATTATGAATTATATCATTAACCACTTGAAAGACCATCAAAACACAGCTGGACATGTACAATCTTTACATTTCATGATGATCATATTACATTTTGCAAGATCTTATTTTGAAATTTTAACAGAAGTATAGACAAATTTGTGATATTTTTATGTGCTTAAACTTCTATTTTTTATTATATTTTTTTTTATGAAACAAATGATGATTTGGTCAATGTTGTTGGATGAAATATAATAAAAAAAAAATATTTTAATGTTCACTACTTGAATGATACTGTTGGTTTTCACAGCATGAGTTCATTACAACCACATGTCAGATTACGAGATAGACAGATTTACTGATGGAAATAGAGATCAGAGCCTTTACCAAAATGATAGAGTTTTGGTAGCTTGTTTCATAGACTGAATCCTAAATATAACTACTTTACACGATATTTTGCACACACAAAAATCCAATATCGGACAATGATTGAAATGTTTCGATTTTGGTCCCTTTTGGCATCTAATATCCTAAAAGAGAAAAGGGGGACGGTTGCAATAATCAATCCTCCATTTTATATGCACTACTTGACAAGACTTAACTGGCCTAAAAAAATCAAAATCGGACCAGAAATAAAAAAAAAGCTGCATTTTGCCCCTTTTAATGCCAAATTTCATAACAATTGGCCAACCAGAACCAAAGTAATTGTGGGAACAAATAGAAAAGTAGCATTTTTGGACCCTAAAAAGTTGGAATTAAAAATCATCCATCCTTTTATGGTAAGGAACATAATGGTCAAATTTCAAAACCAAATAATCAAACAAAGAAGGAGAAAAAAAACCAAAAACAAAAAACTACTACAAAAACAAAAAATAAACAAAAAGCAAACAGATGACACGCATGCCTCGCTGGTAAATATCAGTGGACCGGAACGGAACTGTAACTTGACCTGTAACTCATCATGATAGATTCGCATACCAAAAATCTTTTGAATATATGCAAGGATGTGGGAAAAAGTGCGGAAAACTGTTATTTTTACCAAATTTGCTAAGTTCAAGGGCCATAATTTAGGTCAAAATCAGTGAATTAGAACGAAACTCAAACTTGACCTGTAACTCATCATGGTAGACTATACCAAAAATCTTTTGAATATATGCAAGGATGTGGAAAAAAAGTGCGTAAAACGAAAGTGTGACGGACGGAAGGACGAAAGACGGACGGACGAACGGACCGAAGCGATTTTCCGACTCTCCTATGACACCATTTGCGAGTATGACAACAAGTTTGGAAGGAACGAAAAAATGGTTATCCCCAGCATGGGGAAAGCACACCTTTGTACGTTAAATATCCCTTCAGTTCAATATATATGGACTAAACTGGGGCCGCTACAAAGGCCATACTCGTACACTGCAAGCTGCAGATGGATTCAAATAAGCATAAAACGTGTTGCCAAATGCAGGATAAATGTAAAATAAGTTTAAACTAAACTATAAACAAGAGGCTCCCAGGAGCCTAAATCGCTCACATGGTCTTGATGTTAACCCTATATTTTGTAGAGCTAAATGAGCTGAACATTTAAGCAAGCAACAGTTTTTCTTAATCTACTATAGTTTTCATTCTATAGGCCAAAAACACGAAAAACTGTTATTTTAGGGACCATAACCCCTATAAGGGGTCATCTGACAACTTAGACACTACGGAGACTTTTGTAGAGCTTTATGCGCTGAACATTTAAGCAAGCGACAGCTTTTCTCTATCTGCAATAGTTTTCATACTATAGGGCAAAAACATGAAAAAACGCTATTTTTCACCTTACAGGGGCTGTAACCCCTATAAGGGGTCATCTGACAACTTGGACCAAATGGAGACTTTAGTAGAGCTTTTGATGCTGAAGCAGTAGGAAGGCATCAGATTTCATATATCTCTTATATATACTCTTTGATTTACAAGCTGAAAACAGTAGTCTGACCCCCTGGTCTATTTTTAACAACAGTGGCCATGTTTTTTGACGAATCAAAAATCCCCACATCTGTTCTGTGGAGGATACCCTAAGGTACCATCAGACCAAATTTGGTTTGAATCTGTTCAGTCGTTTCAGAGGAGAAGAAGTTTGAAGAAAAGTTAACGACGACGACGACGACGAACGACGACGACGGACGCCAAGTGATGGCAAAAGCTCACATGGCCTTTGGCCAGGTGAGCTAAAAATGAATTGCATTGATAGGGGGCAGCAAGCAGTGTGATTATTGTCCAACATAATATTTTTGTTTACCTATACATACCCTCTTCTGGTTTGTGAATTATGCGTCCACATACATAGACACTATTTGATGTTTTATAGTATGTTCGTTATGGCCATTCTTGATCACTCTGTACAAATTTAATTCGTTCTCATCCATGGTTATAAAAACATTTGCTTCCTGGTGCCACTTATTTTACTGTGAAAAAAATAGACATCTTGACAAATTAAAAAAGAATACAATCACGCGGGAGAAACTGATAGAATTATTTTGTTGGCAAATGACTTGTTAAGCTTTGAATTTTTGGAAAACGTATTAATTCGGCTCTAAAAAATGCATTTTACACATCAAAATGGTTACATATGAAAATAAAACTATATGCAAGCTTTGTGTAATAAGTTCTAAAAAGTAACTGATCAAACAGCGAAAATCTGGGTCCATTGGTTACACAGTGAAACGAGGACAAAGGTTGCCCAGACACACACCTTAAGGTAAGTTTATATATATTTATCATTTTTGAAGTGGCCTAAGGTATATTCTATATATGCAATGATTATTGTGACGGTTTCTGATTGCTTTCAAGCAAATTATATATATTTTATATTATCTATTGAACAATAAAACAAAATAAGCATTATAAGTTTGAGAAACGCCATGTTAAGCCCATAGGATATGGAAAACGGATAGTCAGATGCTATTCCACCACCATGACATTAATAGGTTTAAGAGATGTCAAAATCAATGATTCATATAAAGGTCCCCCGCCGCACCACGACGGAGGGACTAAGTAAATCATCTTTTCTAGACACATCTCCTTTGAAACTGCTCAACGGATTTTGCTGAAAATTCGTAGGATTGTTTCTAATCATATGTGGTTGATAACCCTGCTTTTTCTGCCTTTGTATTGCCTTTTCGTCGTTTCGAAGATTATGTTATGTTGGCTGCTGCGCATACATCATTATTCTAAATATTGAAAGTTATAAGGGGTTTCTAATACATGTGGATGATTTGTTCTTATAAAAAGAATAAATTTGAGAAAGCTATCAAAATTTTAAAAATTGTTTAAAACTATTTACAAGTGAGTCAGGTGGTTCAAATGGACACTATCTTGGCTTTGAAGCCTTCAATAGTGTCTAGTTCTACAATGTCTGATGGAAGTGCATTCCTATCACGAACTGTTCCGGGGAAGACATTCATTTTTCTGTTATCTATTCAGCTGATTTTTTTTTTGGAATGCTCTGTTGCTAAGATGTGGTGTTAGCCTTTTTTGAGTTTTTGTATGACTACAAGCCCTCGATCAATTTTATACATTATGCGGAGAATGAGTATTTTCTATGATCTTGTAGGGTTTACCACTTTAAGTTATACGGTATATGCGTACTGCGTACACTGGATCTAGCTCTGTAACTGTTGGTGTATAGACTAAATTTGTATTGCAATGTTCATATATGGGTCAAAACAGTATTCAACTAGGTGTCTGACAAGTGAAATATATGCCTTTTGATATCAATTTATGATATCAGATTTTTGCATAAGAAGCTGATGGTTCTCTTACCTTAGTTACAGGTGTTGTTTATGTGCTCATACTATTGTAGTTTATAATTTAATTAAAGTTCCTTTTATTGATGATAACTAGGCCTGTGTATTTATCTGGGTGGGACTGCATGCACCAGTTTTCATTCCACTGGTCTAGTTGGTTTCGGTTCTCTTGTAATGCTTCCGCATATTGAGCATTTGATATTGGCAGGTATGCAATCGTATCATCAGCGAAATGCGTATATTTGAGCTAAGGCGAGACTGTAGGTCGTTGATATAGTAGATGAAGAGTATAAGTCCTAGTGCTGAACCTTGGGTGACCCCAGAGTCTACATTGACTGGATCGGATGAAACTCCATTTACTATTGTAACTACGAACTATTTACTTTCTGATAGTCAGCTTTGGGTCCATTTTTTTTGTTTTGTTTACATTGTCATAATGATTGAGTTAATGTATAAGAATGCAATTGTTAACTTTATCAAATGCCTTTGCTAAGTCCATAATGAGTATGTTCGGTTGTGTCTCACTGTAGATTTTATCATATGCGACTTTGTCGTCAACCAGTTCTATCAGTTGGGTCTCTACCAGGGCCTTATTTGTCTAAAAGAGGGAAGAAGAGGTTTTTGGATCCTCCATGATTCATGATGTTGCCGGCTATGATGTGTGCTAGAATCTTACAGAATATCGATGTTAGGGATATGGGTGTATAAATTTTTGCTCTTATTTTGGCCCCTCGTGTAGGCTGGTGACACGTTGGATGTTTGCCAGTCAGCTGGTACATTGTTGGCATCCATTAATAGATGTACATACATATATGGAGGATTGGTGCAATTTCTTCTGCCAACTCTTTGAGAATTCTCAATATGGAATCTCGTCCCTGGGCAAAGCTGTTTCAGTAATTTAGTTATTCTATTATGTGTCATGTGATGGTAAATTGTTTTATCATCGGATGGTTCTTTTCTGTAAACATTCTGATGGAGTAGGGGCAGTTGTTATTGAAATTGACATGTAATAATGCTAAATGTAACTGCATACTACATGTAGTACCAAATATTAATAGTGTCCCATAACAGACAAGACAAAAAGTCAATGTGGTTCAGGGGTATACGCAAAATCCATTAGGTTTTTTTTTATTTTGCAGAATTCAAGTTTCAGAAGTCCACATAAAAAAATAAAAAAAAAAAAATAAAAAATGGGGGTCACGGACCTTTCTACAGATTTATGATCTTGCAAAATGGAAAATTTGTGAACCGCTTTGAGACGACTTAACTGTTGTGAAAAGCGGTATATACGAACCTCAAATTATTAATTATTATTAAAATTGGTGACCTACAGTATTGTTCTTCAATAGATTATAAAGGGAAAAGAGTTATCTAACGTCATTGTGAGCTGGAAACCCATCAGATTATAGTTATATTTCACAAATGGCAAGCAATTCATACTTTCTTCTGAAAAGCCTGAAAAAAACTTCGGGTTCTAGATATTTAAGAAAACTATTTTTTCCTAAACATTTCTATATAAAAATTTGTCACACATTCTCCTGCCAATTATTTCCCCTGAAAATAGAACTTTTCAGAAAAGCTTTTTTCAATATTTATGTTATATTTATTTCATTTATAAAATAAAATTAAGAATAGAAACACATTTTGCATCTTTTGAGTTATTTTAAGCCACTTAAATTGAAATGCTGACTAATAATTTGTAAGATGCCCCGGAAAATTGCTCAGTTTTATAGTCCCGAACCACCTTAACATCGGCCAAATCACCAAAAATCTATAGGGTCAGTAGACTGTGACTGCTGGAGCATACAAATATATTGCTCTTTATCTGTACTGATGCTAATGCAACTTAATTAAGCACAAAATTCAACAAGTGTGGACGCCGAAGCCACCGGAATCACATTACCTTAGTCTCATCTTTCGCGACATCCGTTGAGGCGAGAAAAAAACTAAACTATTTTGATACATAACTTTCCCCAATTCTTAACGGCTTATTCCGAACATTTTCCAGCAGATTTCTGCTTATACCGTCATAATTTATGAACTTTCAACAATGTAAATAAACAAACAGCCTGATTGTAATTATTTGTAAATTTTTATGATATTAATACATAAATTTGACACTTGGGGACTTTGGATCTATTTCTTTTTCAAATACTTTGACACATAGTTCAGAATTTTCTCGAAAAACTCCACTTTTGTCCGCTTTTCAAGAAAACTACACTAAACAATGTGAAAAAGTGACAACACTGGACAAATCTAATAACCGTTCTCCTTAGAATAGGCATACTTTGTATTGAAATAAATGAGCCGCTAGTAGTTAAAAATAAAGAAATTTCCTACCTTGTCATGACTGAAGCGGTTGTTTTGTCCGGTTTCCAACAATAAGAGGGCTTAGTTCCGGGGTGACCGGAAAATTATTCTATTAGTTTTTGACCCGTGACAATGATATCTTCCAAACGATTTTACTTATGTAAACTCGCGAATAAACAACAAAAAAGTATAACATATACAGAGTTTTAACTTTACGGGTTTTTTTGTGTCACAAAATACATCAATGAGTAATTCACTCAAACAACACTATTATACGTAGCAGTAAAAGGCAAAAAAGTGTCCTGTGATAAAGTGTCCAGGAGGACAATATTTTCCAGAAGAGTTGCTATTTTCAAGTGTCCCTTGCTATTTAATAATGACGTTTTTGCCGTGCATACATGTAACGCCCAGTGCGGCGATATTTTAAACATACTTTAAATTTTCGTTACGGTAACAAAATTTTCCCATAATTGGTACCATTTGGCGTGCAATGTACTATGTGTACTCAGTTTTCTATACATGTATATGTATGTACTTATCGAACAGCATCAATCGAAAAATGAAAGTTATACAATATTATTGATAAGCCCGGCGAAATAGAACTATATGCATATACTAGTATGTGTTCCAAAGAAAAAAAAAATAGTACAAAAAATATTCTGTTTGTTAAACGAATGGATTTTAAATCGGCAATTATTTTTTTTAAACGGAAAAGAACAACGATTTTAAATTTGACTATATGATATTACAATGCAAAGTCATATAAATTTAAGCCCTATATCATACCGTCAGGTACACTTGGACCGGATCGTATTTTTTTTTAACCAGAAGAATGCTAGCATCTTGTTGCAACTTTGAAAATAAAATTTAAGGGGGGGGGGGGGGTAGAATCGGCATACGCTGCACCGCCTGCCGTTTGTAATTGTCAAGACTGGAAACATGCATGTTTCAAACAGTATGATACAAAAGGTCCCACAAGTATAAAACAATTTTGCGCAAATGCAATTGAGTCAAATGTCTGTATAGTATTAGTACAACATGCGTATCTTATATGTTTAAAATCTGGAATGTCATATTTATAGAACATTTCAGCAATGGCCCGACTTTGATAAAAAAATAATAAAAAATACAAAAAAGACATTAAAAAGAACACAGACGCAAAAATGCACAACACGACGTCGATTTCAGTGTAACGTTATGTAGCAAAAACACTGTGCGTGCGTAACGTCTATGTGATGAAGTGTCCAGGAGGACAATATTTTCCAGAAAAGTTGCAATTTTCAAGTGTCCCTTGCTATTTAATAATGTCCATGAGTAGGACAGTTTTTACCTTCTTATGCCACTTAGAATTGTCCTTTTAAGAATGACAGCTCTAGTGGACATTATGCAATATCATATTACAGTATTCTTTCTTAAACTCAATATTAGTGATTGTATAACTAAATTTCTTTATTATAAGGCTCAATATATACATTCGAAACCGATTTATATTGTTGACATCAAAATGAAAAATATGCCAGAAAAAGGAAGAAACAACAGCAAGGATTGGAAAGCAGTCATTCACCACTTTTTTCGTGGAAATTCAAAATTTCAAGGGGCCATTTCTTAATATTCTACATAAGTTATTTAGATATTGAGAGGGGACCATTTTCATTATTTATGTGCCAATGGCTCATGGCAGTAACAAGCATTGGTGGAAGGATATTTTTTCCGACAAAATAACAAAATACAGACACAGAAATATCTTGGATAAGGTATGCTGTCGAACCCCTTAGCAGTGCTTACTTTTTGAGTGTAGTTATTTATATGTCTTTCTTTGATTTGTAAATGCTACTTTAATAACACATTATTTTCAGAAAAAAATCTACTATTCCCGCATTAGGATGGACAATTTTTCATAGACATGGACATTATTTCATAGATTCAGGATTGAGATTAAATAGGTTCTCCATTTTGATATCAGTCTAATATCTAGTGGTATTCAATTATCTCCACTGCAGAAAACAGCTAATGTGTTTTAAATTTTTAAGGGTGCAGGACATAGTAATTCATAGTGACGTCATTAGACCAAAGCAATGTCATTTCCATGCTCTGAATAAAATCTGGCTATCACTTGCACTATGGACATTTATATATCAATAAAAAGATAAATCTGCACTCTTATTGATGGTCTCTATTCTATGAATCAATAAAAGTCAGTATAGTCCAATAAAAGTGCCAAAAACAGACCTAAAAGGGGGTGTTTTAGTGAAAAATTAAGGGGGGTCATCACATTTTCTAGACTTGATTTCAGTAACTTCTACAATAATGAAAATACCTGAACCAGAAATATCTGAAAGGCCATGTTTCCTTTTGTAAACTGTGAAAATATTGGGGTACGTTTACCTGCTTTTTTTAGAAATATCTCTGTTTACATAAAAAGTGGCGATTTGTCATATTCAAAAAATAGAGGGTTTTATAGTTATCCCCCTTTGTACAAATATTATCCAAAAAAATATTTTATTTTACAAAAGCAGACCTGATATGATGTTTTTCATGCAGAGAAGTATGCAAACAATCACAAAAGTACAAAATAAATGGTCATTCTAACTTCCGGTACAAAAATAGACAGGATTCCCTTCACTCATTGGTCAATATATTGGGCTACCACCACTAGTCTTTTCTACGAAACTGTGTCTGGCATCGTTTAAAGCAAAAGATTTGTTAAATGTATAACAGTTACCTATTTTTTCTGGTTCGGTATTTCATTGCGATTAAAATGGTACCTCAGTTTTGTCGTTTGCTTTAAAAATGACGAAAACATAGTGATTCTCATGCAAGACCCCGCAATAGGTTTTTGGCCCATTTTGTCTTAGTGGATTTTCTTTAACAAGAACATTGATTATTTTCACTTAACAATGGTGTTCCTATACTTTAACATTACTTTCATAATTTTTGCAATACTTTTATTGCAATATTAAGGTAAATCTATCTTTTCTTATGGCAATTTTTTAGTTTTACTCTCTGATTTTCATGTAATATAGCCATACCAAAGTCTTCTTAGTTATTGTTTTAACAGAGGTTACATAGCTGTATCTAAATAACATTTATATTGAGCTTTTAGATGAACTTATTAAAAGTGTATGAATGTGAAAAATAATTTTACACCGAGCCAAATGAAATGTTCCAATTACATGTACAATTTTTGGTTTCGAAATCACATGAACTTCATTCTAGGAAACGGAAACAATGAAACGTCACAAATGACGTCACATAAAACATAATGACTTTGCATACTTGACCGGTTGCTATGGTGTTTTTGCATAACATATTAATATTAGAAAGGTACAAATGGACCATTACATTGGTATTGTGTGTATAAGCAAATTCACAATTGGTTGCAGCACTAAAATGGACTGTAATAGACCAGGTAAAGCATTCAAAATCTTATTATATGCCTTTAAAGGGTGCAGGACATAGTAATTCAAAGTGACGTCATTAGACCAAAGCAATGTCATTTCCATGCTCTGAATAAAATCTGGCTATCACTTGCACTATGGACATTTATTTACTACCTATTATAAAGAAAAAGGCAGCGATACTTCAATTAGGTCGTTTGTTTCCGTCGTTTCTATATTTACAAAATCTCTTTGCAATGTACATACTTTCACTTTTCACTCGGGGGCTATATTCGGATTCTCAATCTTCGGATTTCCATCAAGACAATATGGCCGCGACCAGTAGATTATGTGTTCCGCTTCGGATTATATTTTAGTCAGTGTAGCATATCTTGCGTAGCTTTAGCGTAATGGACATTTGATTTTGGATTGCGAAAATTTACTTAATTGAATAAAGTTTAAAGGACAAAAATACTATTCGGACACCAAAAATAAGTTAAATCTTGCAAAAAAGTTGTACACAGCATCTTCGTTTTTCATGCTTTTATGTGGCGGTGTTTTAAAGCAACAATGCGATTCGACTAGATCATGTAGCGTACATGGCGTAGTCACTTTATCAGGTTGTGCACATGTTTAAGCGTACTTTCTTATAAATTTTTGACTGCAAAATGTTAATTCATTGAATAAAGTTTATTATCACAGACAGAAATAATGCTTATGCAAAATAGGTCAATCAGACACACACAATTCAAGCATTTTATTGATTTTTTGAAAATGACAAAATAGCCACATTGGGTCATTCGTCTGTCTTGATCTAGGTCATTTTAATAAGGATAAATAATTTTATCTATTTCTCACAAAGCTATTGCGGGATCCGGAAAAATAAACTTATTTGTCACAAGTTATTGGTTGTTCGAAAATGTTATCAATGCTTGATAATTTTGTCGATTCACCACACAGAGACCAATGTCGCCACAACTACAAACATGTCAGAAAATAATTTTAACTGTGCAGAACCACAGGGGCTTGGATTATAGAGAAGGGGGGAGGGCGACTTAAAAGTCAATATAAATGACCAGAATCCAAGCCCCTGTGTGCGGAACATGGATTGCAACGTTCGTGTATAAGTTTGCTTTAGTCTATATCATAAAGGGAGGGACAATCTTTGAATAGGTGACAATCAAAAATATTTGAGCAGTGGCGGATCCGGGGGGGGGGGTCCGAGATTGGAATTTTCCTCCTTTCCGACAAAAATTTCGCAAGTAACGTCTAGAACCACCCCCTTTTCGTCCTTCGTCCACAGCGGAATTTATGTTGACCAACCCCTTTAAAAAATTCTGGATCTGGCCATGTTTGAGTTATAATATAATTTATTGCTATTAGACGTAAAAAAATTAAAGGCATACATGTACATTGCAAATGTTCATATAGAGATCTACAATTGGGTTTAAACTTATTTCATATAATATTATATACTTCAAAATCATAGGCTGATCTGACAAATGATAACCATTAAAGTAGACGATAATTAGATGTGGAATAATTGTACGCCACACAACCAACAGAAAGAAACGTGAATTTAAAAAATCACAATGGAAAACAGCCAACAGTCTTCAGCATGACCATAAGTCGCTGCTTGCCGTCTTGCATTGGCCCAAGACTAAAAATACAAAAGAGGATGAGTCCAGTTTCTTTTTTGGTCACACTTAGAAAAAAGTTAAAATAACAATGTACAATTTTTTTTACATCTCCGCATGCTTGGAATGCAACTAAATGTTGAAAATAATAATATTATAAAACGAAAATTATTAAAAATTTCTAGGCGCAAAATATATGTTTGATTTTCTTCTTCTGTATTCCCAGAATCCCGTTGGTAGCTTTTGTTCTCAGAATAATTTGAAGATTGAAACCTTTTTAAACTTTAACATTAAGCTGATTTAAAAGTATATATGAACAACAGACTGTGACATCTTTGATCCAATGGCGACTTTTGTACAGCTCGATGAGCTGAAGGTTTAAGCAAGCAACAGCTTTTCTCTATCTGCAATAGTTTCCTATTTCCTCCACTAACATAACCAAACTTTGATGCAGTTATTTTAAACTAAATAGGAGATAGTACAATGCTTATACTGGATCTAAAAACAAATAATGTTTAGGATAAACACTTACATGACTTAGATTCATCGACATGGCTTAATTTTAGATCGATTGTATAGTATGTGTACAGCAAAGGCTACATATAGAATTCAACAATAAACCTTAGCAGGACCTAGAAATAATAAAGTCTTTTTTATGTTACTAAAGCAGACCTTTGCTTTTTGTGTCCATAGCGGCTTGCTAGGCAATATGCATTAGAGTCCACACTTGTATATCAATAAAAAGATAAATCTGCACTCTTATTGATGGTCTCTATTCTATGAATCAATAAAAGTCAGTATAGTCCAATAAAAGTGCCAAAAACAGACCTAAAAGGGGGTGTTTTAGTGAAAAATTAAGGGGGGTCATCACATTTTCTAGACTTGATTTCAGTAACTTCTACAATAATGAAAATACCTGAACCAGAAATATCTGAAAGGCCATGTTTCCTTTTGTAAACTGTGAAAATATTGGGGTACGTTTACCTGCTTTTTTTAGAAATATCTCTGTTTACATAAAAAGTGGCGATTTGTCATATTCAAAAAATGGAGGGTTTTATAGTTATCCCCCTTTGTACAAATATTATCCAAAAAATATTTTATTTTACAAAAGCAGAGAAGTATGCAAACAATCACAAAAGTACAAAATAAATGGTCATTCTAACTTCCGGTACAAAAATAGACAGGATTCCCTTCACTCATTGGTCAATATATTGGGCTACCACCACTAGTCTTTTCTACGAAACTGTGTCTGGCATCGTAACGATGACAACAACGATGGCGACGGCATATAAACAATCTTCAATTTTCATTTATTACGCATGGATTTGACTACTATCATATACGTTGGACATGTTATGTTATTAACGAATCTTTTCTGTTGCGTAAACAGTTGTTTATTAGGTCAACAAAAGTGCATATTGTAACAAATCGAGTGAAACTTATTGGCCGTTGGAAAAAATTAAAATGTCAACTCAACCTTTAAAAAATCACACAAGGCGTAATACCTGCAGTACATTTTCGAAACTTGTGGGAAAGTTAGGTTATTACCTTTTCTTTCGACAGATATTAGTTTGAAAATTATATTTTACTGTTATCATATAACGATCCATTTGAATTCAATGTGTAACTATGAAAAACTTTCAAGGGACACAACCAAGTTCTATCTTTAATAAATTATAAACATGATAAATGAGAGGCATTCCTATTTTTAAAACGGATGACTGAATATTGAATTGGACATTTACTCCAATACAATGCAAATTCACATACTGTTGATCCCAATTTACGGATACCGGTCAAAAAGGTAAACATGTTCTATGACATAATCGAATTCAACAGGTAAATCGTGTACTTTTAAAAAGAAGGTTGTCAAGACGGACTAGAAAATAGGTCTTTTTCTTAATTTTATTTTGGCTTTACCTCTTGCAGTACATGTCTGAAAATTTGCAGATGGGAAGATATACATTTAAACAAATAGTGTGATTTTTTTCAATTTTTTATATAAAAGTTAAAGTTGTGCGATCCATTTCAGTTTGCACCGTATGCATTTCATAAGTATCCACATAATAACATGCATTAAAATGCAATCTGTTACTTTTGAAAACTCTTTTTAATTCAAAAAAGTTTATTTTATCAGCATAACTTAAAATTGGAAAAATTTTGTACTAAAAAGAACTTTTGATTCACTTGACAACCAGGATAAACATTCGAATTGACTTTCCTATCTATATTATCACAAAAATAATGAATTATTATATTTCTGAGTAAGTATTCAGGTATACATAGAGAAATTGTTTCTCTATTCTTGCATTTAATATGAAGGACAATCTTTCATAGCTAATGGACACAATTTTATAGATTTGAAGTGTCCAGGACATTATTTCATAACAGAATTATGTCCATGGACCGGGCCATGGACAGGGTTGCTTTCCATTATGCGGTTCATACCGGTTTATTTTGTGTTGTCACCGGTTCGTCTGGTTCGTCTTTTGATGCAAATCGCTTGTGCCGAACCAGGAAATGGAACACGAATCTGAGGTTCAACTGGTACAAACCGCATAATAGAAAGCGCCCCAGTATAGGCAAGTATATACCATTTTAAATTGTCTGAAGGACATATTAAAATGAGGGACAATATAAAATCTTACAGCAGCCGAGGCATAAATATACATAAGCAAGACGCTTTCGAATAGAGTTCTAGCTGGCCTAAAATGAAACTTTAACATTAGCTTTTAATTATACTGAAAAATACAATCGATTTAGGGACCGGTCAAAATTTATCGAGGCATGGGACCGGAGCAGATGGAATTCTGACATGAAAAAAATCTCATGGTCCCATGGTTTATAATGCAGTAAAAAAATGTTGGTCCCATGCATTTCCATATAGAAAACAATACTTGTCCAATGCAAATTGAACATATGACCAAACATAAAATGTATATATAAACTATTGTATTATATTGTTGATGTTGTTTTTATTGTTCTTGGTATGCAATTTTTCTTTCTATTACTGAATTAAACAAATCTAAAAATTATTTTATATAGTGTTCGAGGAAAAAAAGTATGCGTCCCATGCCTTTCAGTTTGAAAAAAACTTATGGTCCCACTCCTTTGAACGTTAAAAAGGTACTTGTCCCACGATCATTTGCTCTCCAAACGTGGCCCATTTGCTTGAAAGAAGGAGATCTAAAAAAAGTTCCTGTAAATAACGATTACTTTTAGAGATACTCTCGCCAGCCAGCCGAATAAAAATTGATTAATTGCAAATTAGAAAACTAAATGCATCAAAAGAGAAGCACTCATAACAAAACGTTTTCAAAAGGGAAGCCAAAT
The DNA here is from genome assembly GCA_963971305.1 of Arcuatula senhousia. Classification (NCBI taxonomy): domain Eukaryota; kingdom Metazoa; phylum Mollusca; class Bivalvia; order Mytilida; family Mytilidae; genus Arcuatula; species Arcuatula senhousia. The sequence continues at coordinate 59,193,677 of OZ020304.1, forward strand.
GTAGCATCGAGGATTTAGCCGTGTGCAATACAAGAAGAGAACGTACGTTGGGTTATGCTGGTGTGTCATCTACTGAAGGATCATTATCTGGATTGGTTCATTGATGAATTTAAAATAATATATTGGACCATTTAACGACAGCAGTAACAAGCATTGGTGGAAGGATATGTTTTTCCGACAAAATGACAAAATACGGACACAGAAATATCTTGGATAAGGTATGCTGTCGAACCCCTTGGCAGTGAATCAATTAATGGATGCTTTCTTTGACCCTCCGAGCTTTGACCTCCACGTTAATGAATTTATGCTGGTTGAGGAACATTTATTGACCGATCCGGAATGGTTTTTCCCATCCATCAAACCGCCTAAAATTCATATATCTAAGTCGTATATGATTTGATAAGAGGTTGAGTGAAAGGGAAGTGACATGACGATAGGGCTGGGTGGTTGAGTGGTCGAAGGCGATGGTTTCAATACCACTCAATTGATCACTAGCCGATCATCTCTCAGGTAGTGTTCGAGTCCCGTTTGCAATATACAAAAAAAAGGACCTGTATGTGATTAGGTTTGTCAGTTACCTGCCCAAGGTCGGTGGTTTTCTCCGGGTACTCCTGTTTCCTCCACCATTAAAACTGTCCGCACTACATTGCCCAGGTGCGTCGATAAAGAGCATTAAACACACACACACACACACACACACACCTGTGCGTCTGTTTTTTTTTAAGCTTCTTTAATATGATTAGGGGACCCTTCTTTAATCAATAAAGTCTACAAAGTGGCCTTGGGTTTAGGAGAAGTAGTGGAAATTTCAAGAGCTCTGTCGCTGTTTAGCAATTTCACTCCAACAAGTCCAAAATATAAATAATTTTGATTCTGTTCACAATTTTCTACCACTTGTAAAAATATCCTTCAGTGACCATCAGTGGACATGTACATGTACAGTAAAAAATATATATCTCACTCAAAAGGGGATAGAGTGGAATATATATTTTATTGTGTTTAAACCCTTAACTTTTGAAGCTTTTTTTTCCCTAAAGGCATCACGTGAGATGACATAATAGTACAATCAATTGAACAAAACAAAAATGCATGAACTAACATATTTACATGAAGTAAGTTGTAAGCAGATGTCAAATGAACATATAATTACTGAAAATAGACATAACAGTTTTACAGAATATATATCTTGACTATAAAATGATAACATTTCTCAATTGGTATAAATCTTTGCCTTTCAAAATTATATAGCTACAATTAAATATAAAGTGAAACTCATCACCTTATTCATCTTTATCACATAAATCACAAATTCTTTCAGATCTATTAACACAAAAAAATACAGCTTTATTCGACAGCCCTACTAACTACCACATGTCGTCGAATGGCTAAGTCCTTGTGCTATGGGAACCCAAAAAATCGTTCTTATCAAATTTTAAAATAAGAAGTTCACATCTTCATTATCTATGTCACAAAGATTGTGTGAACGTTTCATGAAAATCCATCAAGTGGTTTAAGCGAAGTTGCAGATAAGAATGAGCTAGGTATCCCAAAACCTCGGTGTAACGGAAGGACGAACACCCCTAACAACATATACCCACTTTTGTCACTTTTCAAGCGGGAGGGGGTAGTAGAATAAGTGTACGCGACACAGCTCGCATAACAAGCTAGAATTCAGAAAACCACACTGATGGGACTGTAACTTCATCAAATCTAAATAATTTCATCAAAAAAGAGTTAAATATTTTTCAAAACCAAAATCTGATTACGTAGCTCATACACTAAGGGACGGACCATTTAACTTGAAGGGAGGGCTTGTTTTTTTTGTTTTGATCAGAAAATTTTTTTCCGCCCACAGCGCGGACAAAATATTTATTTTTCGAAGGCGTCACGACAGAATATTTTTTTTTCATTATTAGCATTGGTTTTTATAGCAGAAATCCTTCTTCAGAATATTTTTTTTCTTACCCTCAGCTGCCAAAATATTTTTTTCATCAAAAATAATTTTCAGAATATTTTTTTAGGAAAAAACCAAGACTTCAAGTTAAATCAATTAGCATTACCTCCCTTGACATACTGCTGTTTCTCGACCTGACGATCTACTTTTTGACCTGAAAGAATGTAAACAAAACCAACGACAAAATTCAGGTAAGCGAAAGTTAACTTTAATATCGTCAGTTTAATTTTATTTCCTCAGCCACTTGCATGTTGCTTAAAATCGTTTTGTCTTTTGTTACAAAATATTTTTGTTCTTGCTTTTTATAATATAAAACAAAATGAAAATAAGATAAAATGTATCATATGTACATGTATTACAACTGTTACAAGTAGGATAATAATCATCATAAAATTCAACATGTCCTTGTCCTTAGCCTTAGGTCACTGGCAATTTCTTTACTAGTCCACATGTGTTTATGATCGCATTTACAATCACATAAAAGATTTTGGTTTCCTAATGTTTATACGAGAAAACTTTTGCTTTGTCATGCACAGGCACTTGTCACAGTGACTATAAAAAAATGGGGGTAGCATGTCCCACATAATACATACTACCCCCTATTTTTGATAGTCAACAAGTGCCTGTTTATAAGAAGATCCCTGAAAATATGAAGGGTGAATAGAAGATACAAATCGGAGTGAATCAAACACGTGGATACGAGTCGACAGACGGATGGAATTAACACCTATATACCCGGCTTCAAACATGATTTATAGATCATAAAAACTTTATTCCGTCTAAATTTATAATGTACACGAGCACATTAAAAGATTTTTTTTTTATTATTAACCCCTCTTACCCCATAACCCTTACAAAAACAAAACAGAACAAAAGCAAAAAACGGTATGTAAAGATATCCCTGGTGTCAGAATGTAGAACATACATAAGAATCCATTTTGTATGCATATGCAAGTCAGGACAAAGTGACTAATAATCATTTTACTTATTTCTATTTTTATTAATTAATTAACCAAGGTCAGATGCCATGGACGACGGCGTACGGCGGTACGCCATGTGTGGAAAATAGGTCACAGATTCAATATTCAATATATAGTCTCACCACTTATAAATACATACAACTCGCATACATTACCAATAGTAACATATATACAACTTATAATACACATATTGTTCAAATACAAGTGCCACTCAAAACAAAGTAATGAAAGACTCTATTTTACCGGTATATACAGTGTAAAATATGACAAATCTTAATACCAATCGCATGCAGAGTAAGACCATCAGTCGAGGTAACTTAGGTAAGGTCAAAAACAAAAACAGTTTTTAATGAGCATGTCATCGAATCACATGTTAAGGAACAAGTATTTATTTTATCCAATAGCCACTTTATATCAGTTTCATAAGTAGAACGGCAAACTTCGTAATCTTAAGTTGATTCGGTCCACAAAACATCATGCATTTTCTTTTTACTTTCTGTTTCTTTAAGACATGGAAGACAACGAAGAGAAAGTGGTACTTTTGTCGGCTGAACCACAAAGGCCATCTAAATGGCGATACATCTTTCTGGAAATCATTACAACTTTTCATTTTGCTGCATACGCATCAACAATACCAATTCAACAGTTTATTGTCATTGACAAAATTGCAGAAAAATATCCAGATTATAGCCATCACAACGTGTCTGGAGATAGCTACTGTCCGATAGTTACAAATACATCCGGGAACAACTCGAGTGACACCAGCGATAAAGTCCAATCCGAGGCCGCCAGTGTTCTGACGTATTTAGGGTTCATAGGGACGATGACCGCAGTTATTCCCATACTTATCTTAGGTTCCCTCACAGATAAGTATGGGAGAAAGTTTACACTCATCATTTCAATAGTTGGACTTTTAATCAAAGAAATTGTAATGTTAGTGACTGTCCTTAAAGATCTGCCTACCTGGGTGTTGGTATTTGGTGAAGTCTCGGTTGGAGTAGCTGGGAGCTTTGGGTTGACATTTGCCTCAGTAATAAGTATGATAGCCGATATTACCAAACCAGACAAAGAACGTGCCTTCCGTATTACTGTCATGGAGTGTGTCATTGCGTCTTCAGTTGCTCTTGCTATCCTTGGAGTTGGGTTCTGGATTAAGGATGGAAACTACGCTCATCCTCTTATTATGTGTGTAGCTTTTAGCATTATGGCGGCCATTTTTTCAGTGACCATACTTCCCGAGACGCTTTCAACTGAAAAGAGATCAAAAGCATCGATTTGTAGCAAAGAAATGGTGAAGTCGTGCGTTAGTATTTACAAGAAAGACAAAAGAAGACTTAAACTTATTATTGCACAAACGATATTTTGTGTAAATGTAGGTGCTCTTATTGGAAAATCAAATGTCATTACCCTGTTTCTTCTACACCATCCATTGTGCTGGAGTGAAGTCCATGTTCAAGTTTTCAATGCCATTCAAACCATAGTAAACTGGATAGTTATTATCATAGGCATCAAATTTCTCCATGCCTTTATAAGTGATTATAGTATTGTTATAATTGGGACGTTATCGGCTTTGGCTGGGTCTGTTGTCTTGGCATTTTCCCAAACAGACTTCATGGTTTATTTATGTAAGTATAAACTATAATATGTACGTTTAAGCAGGAAGCAAATGTAATGTAAAAAAGAAATATGATCAAACCTCAAACCCACAATCAAAGCATAAAATCAGGAGACTACCACGTACGTAACTAACAACTAAATACCAAAGAAATGGCCAAATGTGACATAAACTCGCATCAAAACGATTGTCAACTCTATGTGCTCTAAAAGACATCCTCGGAAACCCAGGGGTTCTTCATTCGCACACTCATTCATCACCCCTGGGTCCATTCGTATCAATTCCATCGTTTTAGACAGCTTTACAAATTTTCCTATAGAGCATTCTGATTGGACACATATTTGTGCGTTCTTTTCCCCTGATCTTGAACTTTACTAAGTTGTAATAAAAACAATATAAATCGTCCCTTCACAACATTGTAAAGCGACCAATCAGAAGGCTCGACTCAGAACTGTGTAAAACGAAGGAATTGATACGTATGGACCCAGGGGTGATGAATGAGTGTGCGAATGAAGAACCCCAGGGTTTCCGAGGATGTCTAAAAGAGAAACTGGTTTTTATGTACAACCGTGGTCACAGTCTAACAATTAAAAGATGATAAAAGGACAAAATAGGACATTTTAACGATGTCCCAAAAGGGTACATTTTTAAAATGAAGCGCTAGTGCGTTTCATTAAAAATGTGCTACGGTCAACGTTTTTACAGGCCAAAGGAAATATCAAAATCTTAAGTAAATTTTTAAGTCTTTTTTTCTGGATCAATATTTGATATCTAGAACCATCAAAGTTTGTTAGATTTCATTCCATGCACTTTCCTTGGATGTCATTTTTATGACAAGATCATAAGGCCTAGATAGACCTTTATTGAATTTCACAGTGGCCATGGTGCCGACAGTCCAGTAATGGTCTTCGTCCGTCCGTCCGTCACACTTTTGTGAGCTCAACAGATTTGATAAAATTTTGCAGGATTGTATATCATGATATGTAGTTGGTTGACCATATCGCACCGCCATTTTGATTCGACAAATTTTATAGGAGTTATGGGACTTTATCGACTTTGTTCATTTTAGGTCATAGGGACGTTTTGTGAGCGTTTGTGATTGTTTGTCACGATATGTAGTTGATAATATGGCAATGCAATTTCATTTATTCAAATTTTAGTAAATTTTCAACTTTAATGCGGCGGCGGGGGACATTGGTTACGTGTAGCAATCTTGTTTTTTTTTTCAGATGCTTTGGTGGGAATTATGGCAGTTGCTAACTCCCCCATGCTGAGATCTTTGATGTCACGAATGGTTAAACCAAATGAACAAGGTAATGCATCTTTTTTATCTCTTTTCAAATATATGTTTATTTCAGAAAAAAAAAAGGTATTATATGAATCATGATAAAGATACACAACGTACTTTTTTGAAAATACACTATTTGACTTTACACTATTTGACTTTTACCAAAATAGTTTGTGGAACTTATCCAAAAAACGTTTTTAGAGTCTATGAACTTTTTTGTAATGAACTATATTTCTACAGAATCTCTAAAGATCAAAGAAAAAAACGAACGCAGTGAACACACAGCTGAACAACAACCCGGAATGTAAACATGAACCAAAACAAGCGTGACATCGGATGCCCTGAAAGCGTTTCCTAAGTTTATAGGAACAAGAGTGATCTCGGGTGCCCTGAAAGAGTTTCCAAAGTTTATAGGAACATGAGTGACATCGGGTGCCCTGAAACCATTTCCTAAGTTAATAGGAACAAGAGTAACCTCGGGTGCCCTGAAACCGTTTCCTAAGATTATAGAAACGGGAGTGACCTCGGATGGCCTGAAATCATTTCCGATTAAGTTTTACGGTGTGTAAGAAGCAAAGGTGTACCAAAGGGGTAATCAAACATCATTATACCGAAAAGACAAAGGCAAAATCGGTAGTCAAAAAATCATCACAACCAAACAAACCACAAAAAGCAAACAAAAACACACACATAACAACCAAACCGCATTTAGCAACATGAACTCAAGTCAAAACGAGAGTTAACTCAGGTGCTCCGGAAGAGTGAGCAGTGTGTGCTTGCAAAAGCACTCTCGTATTGTTGCCAAAGATCGATTTGGGGTTGGTCGAATCCGGAAAGGATGACATCACGAAACTCTATGTCAAACCAACATCTGTGCTCCTCTTAGAGGTAGAAATCCCGTTTTTGTCTACAAGCACATTATGACTTTGTCTTCCGTATTTTTTTTTTGAGTGATGACAACAACCTGGAAGCAACATGCCCTGAGTTTGATAATATTTTGATGTGATATATGATGGGGTTTTAGACATGTGTACATGTATTATTGTTTTTAATTGTAGGTGGGATGTTTGCTTGCCTTGGCAGTTCAGAGCTGCTTCTGACATCTTTAGGTCAATTGTTCTATGGTTTTATTTATAAGGACACTGTTCAATTTTTTCCTGGTCTGGTGTTTCTTCTAGTAGCTGGAATTATATTCATAGAATTCATTTTGTCAATGTAAGTTTTTATTACATTTTCATCTTGTAATTATTAGTAAACATTAAACTTTTTTTAAGTGGCCCTTCACAATAAAGACATAAATGACCAAAATATAAGCTCCTGATAAAGTTCACAAGATGAAGGAAGTCAGTCACAGGGAGAAACCTGCAGCTGCATATATCTTTTTCAATAGCGAATACATTTTTTTTACGTTTCAAAGTAAATCATTTACTTTTAAAAGGATTGTACCAATTAGAAACACTTTTTTGATCTTATTTTTTATACCATATACCAGGTATGCCATCGGAGACAAATTTTACCGGTTGTATAATTTATTTTTATTAATTTCTTACCTTTTGATAATTACGGTCGCCGATTTTATAATCGTTCCATACTTTAATTTTCCATTTTGATCTGACATGGTTTGTGCTGTGTTCGTACCTACATGTATTTAAAATAATTGAATTATCCAAACAAAACGGAATGTCCTCCGTCTTTTTGTTATAAATTCATTTATAGTTATGTTTTCTGATATCTGTTTTGTTTTATATTTTAGAGTATTATATCTGTTAATGAAAAAGTCACCTGGTGAAGCAGAAGAAACAGTTGTAGTGGTGTCTTAAGCTTCCAGTGTTTGAAATAGGATATATTTTGTCGTTTTATTGTTTATGCCCTTTCAGCATTGCAATTAGTGATGTCCACTGCCTTTTAAAGCATGATTATGTTAGGTAGTGTTGCAATACTTTTATGACACATGTGCACCTGTTGAAAAAAAACCAGATCTGTTATCATTTTTGTTGTTGACTCTATTTAACTTTTCTTTGCTTGTTATATTCGATTATTTTGTTTTCCCTTTTTCTTTTTAATTTGTATGTTAAGATCTTATTCTATATTATTTTTGTTATTTGTTGTAACTTTTTTTTAATTAAGATCTGTTTTATAACTATGGTTAAGTGAATCTATGACAAAACAACCATGGCAACGAGTTTTCTATAGGTTTGATGCCTCAAAGACCTTGTGTTCTGTAGGTCATTTCTATACTGCTTGGATAACTGAACCAACTCAAAACTGGTTTTATTGACTAGTCTTTTTGCTCCTAGATTTTATTTCTGAACAACATTTCTGTACTTTTTATTTTAATCCTGATTGTTTTTTTTATATATTTTAATCTTTTATCTAGTCTATGTAGTTCTTTACCTCTTTTAGACAAAGACAATATATAAAAGACTAAACAAATTAATCTATGTTTAATGCACATTTGTTTATAAATATTATTACTTTTTAGTAAAAGAAGGCATTCAATTGTTTGTTTATATTCTTATGAGGATCTGTTTTTTTATCTGTTTTCGATGTGCTCCTTTGCACTTCATGTATACAATCACTATCCATAATCTTTATTTTTTTATGAAGTCAGCATTATTTTAATTTAATCAATTATGCCAATAATTTTAATGAGATGAAAAAGGCATCACTGATCTACATAATTATGTATTTTCTATTGTTCACCTTACACTTTATATCTAAATTAATAAATATATTCTATTATTGTTTGTTGTATATAAAAAGAAGAAAATGAACATCAAATATCTCATTTTATAAGGGAGCGATCATTTGATTTTTATAAGGGGGTGGCTATGGTAAAATATGAAATAAAAAGGCAGGTTGGCAAAAATCAAGAAATAAAAAGGCAGGTCACGGTGCTTTGAAATAGATCAAAAGGCAGGATGCAGTTTTAGGCTGAAAAATGTGTGATGATTTTTTTTAAGAAATTGCCTACGCGCGCAAAAAAGCCTCTATTTTTCTGAAAATTAAAATGCAGGATGCAAAAGGTATCCATAGCTCCCATAAAAATCAAATTGTTGCTTTAAAAGAATGCAATGATGTGTGTAACAATATTTCACCATTATACAATAAAAGTTAACGCAAAGATTTGGAAAAAAGGCAACATTACTTATTGGCTTATATAAGGAAAATATGATTTTCTAGCCTACTAGAGTAAGTCGATATAAAAGCTCTTCAGAGCTTATGTTGATTGTTATTATATGTGGCCCGACTATAAATAAAATTTACTTACTTACTTACTTACTTAGTATGATGGTCAAAACAAAATAAAAATCCATCGATGACCATTAGCAATTTGTACAAAGAAGCTGTAAAAAAACGCCATTGGTGGAACAGAAAGTTTGGTGTAATGTATGGCACGCCATATTTATATTTATTCCTCTTTAAAGATATCTCATAAAATTTATAAGATATCTCGTATACTTTATAAGATATCTTATTAAATATATAAGATATCTCATATAAATGGTAGTTTATAAGATATCTTATAAAACATATGAGATATCTTATAAAACATATAAGATATCTTATAAAACAAATAAGATATCTTATAAAACATATAAGATATCTCATAAAGTTTATAAGATATCTTATAAAGATTATTAGATATCTCATATAAAATAATTTATAAGATATCTTATAAAACTTATAAGATATCTTATAAAACTAATAAGATATCTTATAAAGTTTATAAGATATCTCATAAAGTTTATTAGATATCTTATATATTTTATGAGATATCTTATAAGTTATTTTTTATAAGATATCTCATAAAGTTTACGAGATATCTTATAAACTTTATTAGATATCTTATAACTTTTATTAGATATCTTATAAATTATTTTATATAAGATATCTCATAATCTTTATAAGATATCTAATAAACCTTATGAGATATCTTATATGTTTTATAAGATATCTTATATGTTTTATGAGATATCTTATATGTTTTATAAGATATCTCATATGTTTATAAGATATCTTATAAACTCCCATTTATATGAGATACCTTATATATTTAATAAGATATCTTATAAAGTATATGAGATATCTTATAAACTTTATAAGATATCTTATATTTTTATAAGGCCTCTTTAAAGATATCTCATAAAATTTATAAGATATCTCATATAATTTATAAGATATCTCATAAAGTTTATAAGATATCTGATAAACTTTATAAGATATCTTATAAAAAATAATTTATAAGATATCTCATATACTTTATAAGATATCCTATAAACATTATGAGATATCTTATAAACTTTATCAGATATCTTATAAACATTGTGTTTAGTAGATATCTCATTTTCTTTTAAAGATATCTTATATAGTTAATAAGATATCTTATAAAATTTATAAGATATCTCATTAAGTTTATAAGATATCTTATAAAGTATATGAGATATCTTATAAATTATTTTTTATAAGATATATCATAAAGTTTATAAGATATCTTATAAAGTTTATAAGATATCTTATAAACTTTATGAGATATCTTATAAAGTATATGAGATATCTTATAAAGTTTATGAGATATCTATAAAGAGGAATAAATGTAAAAACGGCTTGCCATAGTAATGAAATCTGATCCAGCTCACAATCCCTCCAGCGAATTTATTGGGGAAGGAATATTAAGTGTACGACATATATTGCGGTCCACAATGGAAAACATCCAGCAGCCTTTAACATGACCAGATGTAACAACAAGTTGAAGTACTAAAGTTCGTTTTCCGCTTCGCAGACTAGCTTTAAAGATCTTAAAGGTGTCCTGTGTTAGTCCTAAAAGTTGGCCGTGTTACTACCAATAATCGATTTTAACTTACCACTGCGACCATCGTGCATGTTTTGTTTGTAGTCCCTCCATACTTGATGTTGTGATTAAATTATTTTTTTTGTGTTAGGACTTTGTCATGATTATGAATATTGAGGTGACCATTTACTGTTATAAGACCTTATAACGAGTTGTTAGAATTTTCAGACGTGGGCTGAATTTAATTATATACGAAAAACAACCCAGTATTGTATATGTGACAGTGCATATACAGTGTATATGGAATTTCCAGTGTATTCGAATACATTCTTATATTTGTTAGTATGACTTGTGAAATTGACTCTTTGTACCATGAAACTTATTTTAACTACTAGTAATCTTAATTTGATACTGAAACCTGCAATTGTCAATACGGAAATAATATAATTTATAACAATAACGAGAATAGGTCATGACTAGTCACTAAAGTTCTTCCTTGTAATTATTGTGGTATTTTATACATGGTGGAAGTATGGGTGGAAACTTTAAAAGTCTACAAATGCCCGGACTAACTATGGAATTTATTTAGCGGCTGATTTGGTGGATTTTAACTCTAAGAGTAAAGACTATGCACCATTTTTTTCAAACAAAAAATCAAGGTTGGTAGTTATTTATTCATTTTTTTATTTCTTTATATTATTTAAATCGTTTGAAATGTTTCAACTTCCTTATTGATGCTAATCTTATAAGTTTTGTATGTAAAATGAGCAACATCATGTATGATATATAAAACGAGCAACTGAATGCACCAATAAATCAATTTATTTTATACCTATATCTAACTACTTCAGGTAGAATGTATACCCTTTTTCGTGACCCTGCATATTACATTGTAGGTTTAAGTTTCAACTTAATTTTGAATAAAAAAAGAATATGGACTTTAAAGGTTGTGATTTTTTCTTGTAATAACTTCTATTTACTTTTACCTTTTGTCCACCACCTTTCTCGAACACAGGATAGTATAGATTTCAGCTTTCCGTCCGCGCTAAATTAGATTCTTCTGGGGAGTAACCAATCTCATTAAAATAAGATCTCCTAAACTATACTACGTTCCGTTGGAACGGAACGTAGTATAGTTTAGGAGATCTTATTTTAATGAGAATAATAGTTTAGGAGATCTTATTTTAATGAGATTGGGGAGTAACTGTCAGGATAGAATTTCATGAAACCTTTCCACCTTGAATCTATGTGAAAAGGGAAAAAGTCTATTAATTTTGGAGTAAAAGGGAAAAAGTGTATTAATTTTGGAGTCAGTAGGTCACCACGACTTGGACAAATGTGCAAAAGGGGGCCCTCGGTCGTTTCTCTTATTCATTTCATATTTTTAAATGGTTTAAAGAGCGCAAAACATTAGTTTCAATTGGTGTCTTTTTGGACTACGGAACATTTATTTCTTGTATTATTTATTTATTTTCATTTAGAGCAATTATGGCAGATAGCAAAACTCCATTGTTGAATACCTCTCCTGCATCCGCGCTGAATAGAAGTCAACCAAATAAATACGTACCCGTCGAAATCGTAGTGGTTCTCTTTTTCCTGGCTTTAGCTTGTCTTATTCCCATTCAGCAGTATTACGTCATAAGTACCGTAGCGAACAAATATAACGAAACGAACTTCATCAGTCATGGCGCTTCAAGGTGCAGTGCCAGTATAACGAATAGTACCAATATAACTTTGAATGATGACATCATTAACAAGGAAGCAACAGAATTTCTCATGTATCTTGGTTTCTGTAGTACTTTCTTATCGGTGATTCCAATTTTAATCTTGGGGTCGGTTGCTGATCGTCGCGGAAGAAAAGCAGTGATATGTCTATGTTTAGCGGGGCTAATTTTAAAGGAGGTAGTGTACATTTTTGTGATCCATTTTAATCTGTCGTTGTATTTTCTGTATATTGGACAAATTATAGAAGGTTTGACGGGAGGGTTTGGGACCGTCACTATGGCTATCTTCGGAATGACAGCCGATATCACTCCGCCTGGTAAAGACAGAGCCTTCCGTATTACAGTAATTGAATGCTGTGCTGCCGCAATTCTTTCCGTCGCAACACTTGGGATGGGATATTGGATAAGATATGGTGGCTTTTATTTACCAATGCTTTTTACATGTTTTGTAACTGTGTTGTGTGCAGTATTTGTTGTTATATTTCTACCAGAGACAAATCAGTTTAATCGGCATACGGAACATTTCTTTACCATAACCAATCTCTCAAGATTCGTTCGCCTCTATACGGAAAACATTCCATTCGGAAGGAGACGTAAACTGATCGCATCACTTCTAGTTTTGGCACTAACTGGAGCAGCCATCATGGGACGCTGGGGTACTGTGACCCTATATTTGATCAATTCCCCAATTTGTTGGAATGAGGTAGAAGTTCAAATATTTGGTTCCGTTCAAACATTCGTCAACTGGTGCTCTGTGATTGTTGTGGTTCGTGTACTTCATATCTACACACCAGACTATGGGATTCTAGTCATAGGATGTACATCTTGTGCGTTAGCTTTGTTTGTTTTATCGTTTGCCGCCAAATGGCACTGGTGTATCTATTTGTGTAAGTAAAGCTGTTTCCATACTTATAACAAGCATGAAATTTCATTTTGCTTAACAATCAGGTATATAATTACCCAAACACTAGAGCCAAACCAGTGTTAAGATAAATAGTAGTACGAGTATTTTATTCTTTCGCTACTCTCAATAAATTTCAGCTCCTTGTTTTAGGCAGTGATTATTGAAAGAATAAAAACCCAAACTAACATGTTCTAAATTATAGGGATTAATCAAAAAATTATTTGTCGTACCTATAATTCTCGTCTCCTCGCTGTTCATTTGCATTGCATGGATGTGCCTGATAACAATAATCAGTTTTTTTGCAACAACTTTCAGATGTGGTGATTGGATTATGCTCATCGGCAATATTTCCAATGGTTAGATCTTTGATGTCCAGGTTGTGTAAGCCAGATGAACAAGGTAAGACCGTTTCCACAGACCATACTGATTAAAGTGAGTCTTACTTTTAGCGGGCTGTAGGTCAAAAATTATTCCAGCTCTTAAGATTGATTCCTGTGTAGTGTCTGTAGCAGCACGTGCCTGATTAATTAAAGTTTTATGTAAGTGTTGTGAACAAAAAGGACTAGGCTAATGTGACAACCTGAAAAAAGTTCAAAAATTGAATCATTATATGTCGAACTATCAGCTACCAAGGCCTCACAAACTCACTAAGATTCGACCTCAACATTTTTGTAAGTAACAAATCAATTTTGAAGACAGAAAGATTTTCAATATTTAGTTATCATAATTTAAATTGTACATGCCTTTTATGGTTTCAGGCGCACTATTTTCTAGTCTATCCAGTACCGAGTTCCTGTTCACTGCCCTGTCCCAGCTACTCTATGGAGGGATATATAAATGGTCCGAATCGTTCTACCCGGGATTGGCCTTCCTTGTAATGTCTGTTTTATTAGCTGGTGTTGTCTGTATTTCCATGTATGTATATGTTCATAACTCGTTAATGAACAGGCATGTCTTTTACATAGCTTTATAAATGCAAAATATTCCCAATAAAGAATGACCAACATGTGCGCGTCTAGAGGAAGAAGAACATTGGCTTTTGGCATTAAAAACTCAGCCGACCGAGTCAAATAAAAACATGTATCCACCTGAATGATGAATGTTGTATACCTATTTGTTTGCAGTATAGTTACTGGTCAATTTTATTCGAATATAAATGTATTCGCACATTTTTAAGTACAGAGTGCTGAACGGGATGGTAAGATTGAAAAAAAAGTTGTTAAATCCTGTATGGTATAATCAAAGTATATTTATGTATTTTCAGATTGCTTTACAGATGGATGAAGAACGAAACTTGTCAAAAAGAAACTTGGGAAGCCATCAACTAGTTTCTCTTTTGGTTTTTTAGCTCACCTGGACCAAAGGTCCATGTGAGCTTTTACCATCACTTGGCGTCCGTCGTCGTCGTCGTCGTCGTCGTCGTCCGTTAACAATTTTTCAAAAATCTTCTCCTCTGAAACTACTGAACAGAATTTACTGAAACTTGGTATGAATGATCCTTAGGGTGTCCTGCACCAAACTTGTGTTTGGATTTTTGATCCGTCAAAAAACATGGCCGCTGTTACTAAAAATAGACCAGGGGGGTCAGACTACTGTTTTTGGCTTGTAAATCATAAAGTATAAGAGATAGATGAAATCTGATGCCACGCTACTGCTTCAGCATCAAAAGCTCTACAAAAGTCTCCATAGAGTCGAAGTTGTCAGATGACCCCTTATAGGAGTTACTGCCCCTTAAAGGTGAAAAATAGCATTTTTTCATGTTTTTGGCTTCTAAAATGAAAATTATTACAGATAGAGAAAAGTTGTTGCTTGCTTAAATGTTCAGCTCATTTAGCTCTACAAAAGTCTCCATAGAGTCGAAGTTGTCAGATGACCCCTTATAGGGGTTACAGCCCCTTAAAGGCGTGAAATAGTGTTTTTGGTCTGTAGAATGAAAACTATTGCAGATAGAGAAAAGCTGTTGCTTGCTTAAATGTTCAGCTCATTAAGCACTACGAAAGCCTTCATATGGTCAAAGTTGTCAGATGACCCCTTATAGGGGTTACAGCCCCTTAAAGGCAAAAAATAATGTTTTTGTCCTATAGAATGAAAACTATTGCAGATAGAGAAAAGCTGTTGCTTGCTTAAATGTTCAGCTCATTTAGCTCTACAAAAGTCTTCATTGGGTCGAAGATGTCAGATGACCCCTTATAGGGATTACAGCCCCTTAAAGGCAAAAAATAGTGTTTTTGGCCTATAGAATGAAAACTATTGCAGATAGAGAAAAGCTGTTGCTTGCTTAAATGTTCAGCTCATCAAGCACTACGAAAGCCTTCATAGGGTCAAAGTTGTCAGATGACCCCTTATAGGGGTTACAGCCACTTAAAGGCAAAAAATAGTGTTTTTGTCCTATAGAATGAAAACTATTGCAGATAGAGAAAAGCTGTTGCTTGCTTAAATGTTCAGCTCATTAAGCACTACGAAAGCCTTCATAGGGTCAAAGTTGTCAGATGACCCCTTATAGGGATTACAGCCCCTTAAAGGCAAAAAATAGTGTTTTTGGCCTATAGAATGAAAACTATTGCAGATAGAGAAAAGCTGTTGCTTGCTTAAATGTTCAACTCATTGAGTTCTACAAAAGTCTTCTTAGGGTCGAAGTTGTCAGATGACCCCATATAGGGGTTTCAACCCCTGAAAGGCAAAAAATATTGTTTTTGGCCTATAGAATTAAAACTATTGCAGATAGAGAAAAGCTATTGCTTGCTTAAATGTTCAGCTTATTTAGCTCTACAAATGTGTTCATAGGGTTGAAGTTGTCAGATGACCACTTTAAGGGGTTATGGCCCTTTAAAGGTGAAAAATAGTGTTTTTGGCCTATAGAATGAAAACTATTGCAGATAGAGAAAAGCTTTTTCCTGCTTAAACATTCAGCTTATTTAGCTATACAAAAGTCTTCATAGGGTTGACATCAAGACCAGGTGAGCGATTCAGGCTCCTGGGAGCCTCTTGTTTTTTGGCAATTTGTATAAACAATTGTTTTTTATACTTATTTTATTTATATATAGATCTTACTATATTGGTTAAAAACCACATTTGAATAATGGCATCTTTTTTAAGACTGGGACATTATATCATTTCGAATAGTTTACAAAGTCTTGTGATTGATAAAGGTGTCTTAGTACATGTAAAATAAAAGTTAGGCATCCATTTAGACACCAGTTTTTCTTGTAATATAATATATTACTCTATAGTATGCCCTTTGAGTCTCATGAACTAATTGTCTATTCTTTCTATTTGCGGAGTTGTAGAGTCTAATTGAATATAAAGATAATCACTGTTCAAAGCATTATCAGAATACATGGAAGACGAGTCAAAGCATGCGCACGAAGGACCCCTACAATGTCTAATTCGCTTTTGTATCCTATATTTATATTTTTTGTCTCATTAAATAATAATTGATAATCCTTGAAAGAACACTTCTTTTGACAATTTGTAAACAAAGTAATGAAATCCCCCAAATAGTTATACGTTAAACGTTTCCTTAAATATATGTAAAAGTTGTTATTATGCATCATTTATAAAAATACAAGGAGACGTATTCCTATATATGTATGTTGACATATCGTATGTATTTGATTTTTTCCCGCTACTTAGAAGTCTTTGATAACATACTAAATGTCTATCAATGGTAATCCTGTACAAGCTAAAAGATGTCATCAGCTTCAGTTACCACAACAACTGTTGAGACTGATGAGAATACTACAGTCAGAATCAACAAATCCCATTTTAATAACTTTATCTTACTTAAACCTGCCTTAGCTGTCTAACAGCAACAAAATTACAATATATTTAACAGCAGTATGGGATTTGTGCTGCTATCCGGAAGATAAAAAAAACCATTACAATATTAACAACAGCATGGGATATGTGCTGCTTTGTGGAAGATAACAAAATCACAATATTTAACAGTAGTATGGGATATGTGCTGCTATGCGGAAGATAACAAAAATGTCTTTCATACAAACTAAGTTTTAAAGAATAGATGCATCAGAACAATATTCAAATCCGGATGGTTAAGAGCTACTTCAAACAAAGCTCGCTCTGATGGAACAAGCAAGACAAGAAGACATCATGATAGCAATAGCAGCCAAGACGATAGGCCAAGTATATCGGAAAGACCAAAATGGTATCCCAGAGAAGTCATTTACAGGACTGCTGAAGGGAGGAGAAAACTCGAGCAACATGGTGAAGAAAATCAATAAAGAGTAAAAACTGGTGTAACATGGAGATTTGCAGCAACAAAATACGAGGGACCGGGTGGAATAGAGGGGTTGAGCGGATGCCTTAAGCACCCTCTTGTGTAAAAAGGTTAGGGTGTAACCAGCAAATTATCAGTTTAATGAAGATGAAGGGTTTGAAAAGTACTACATTTGGTTACACATATACATGTGGTTTCATATCATGTGGTAAAGTATGAGATTTGTTTTGTGGTTTTCTCGGAAATGCCTGAGGATAACCACTTGTGTACTTATATGTGCATTTGTAGTTGTAGACTTATCTTAAATAATTCATTAAATGCAAAGATATACTGATGTTATTCGTTTTAAAATATACTAGTATCAAATAAAAGGTAGTAGCCAAATTGCTTTCACGGGTAAGTCACAAAGAGATAAGGAATAAGTGTACACGACACAGCGACCACAATGAAAAACAGCCATACGCCTTCAACGAGGCCATAGACGATGCTCGCTGTTTTGCGATTGGTCCAAGGTCAAAATAAAATGTATGCAATTCAAAACAATTCAAGTCTAGTCTTGAGAGAGCCAAAGAAAACCCATTTCGTAAACAGGAATAGAGAACTTACATATGAGACTTTCCAAAGAATCAGCTGTGGCAATAGCAAAACCACTTCAAATTGTTTTCAATCTTTCCTTAAGAACTGTCAAATGACTGGCAATAAGTGAATAAAGTGTAAACCTTCATATCCACATACACGACAAGGAAAAAATACATGCAGATCTAAATATATTTAAATACAATTGGAGTTCTAAACCCCCCTGAAATTATGCAAACAACAAACTAGATAGCAGATTAACAAAATAAATAGGATACAAGACCTCTACTTTGAAAGTGTCTGGATATCTCATAAATATACGGCAACAGAACTTAACCTTTGTAAAACAAAGTTAGGAAATCCCCCAAAATTTATATATAAAACGTTTCCTTATGATATACATATTTGTTACCATCAATCGTTTATAGAATTACAAGGTCGTGTACTTTTTTTTTTTTTTACTAATATACAAAGATTTTTGTGCCCTCTGCTTTTTTGCCAGCACGTCAGGCTGTTTTTAAGGCAGTCAAGCGGCAAATAATGTTCAACCAATATGAGTTGAGTTTTTATTGAACAGATATTGAATTGAAATAGCATAAAATTCTCTAGAACTGATGTCACATGGTCATTGATTCATGCATATTTTATAGTGTTTGCTTTAATGGTTTGTTTTGGTTTTATTTGTTTATTTTTATTTTCTGTTTTTTTTTCTTTCTTTACGTTTTGTTTTGTTTTGTTATTGTTGTTGTTGTTGTTGTACTTGTTGCCATTGGCCCAATGTGAGTGAAAAGAGCAATTATGATTTGAGAGTTTAGTTTGTTAATATGTCTAGCTCCCTTTGGGTCGAGCTGAACATAATAGGGCAACCGTTTGATTTTGATAGGGGCGGGAGGGGGGGGGGCTTTTATTTTGCGTTGTAACTCTGTCGTAGGCTTTTTCTTGAAATTCCTAGATTTCTTTCATCAGTTGCAACCTTTGTCATTTTTTTTAGGTATCCAAAGTATCCTGGACATGTCGGGGGGCATTAAGGTTTACTCATGTCCGTCCGTACGAATTTTCGTCAATTTTAAGCTTTTCTCAGAAACCGTACATGATAATGATTTGAAACTTGGTAGGATGGTTCAGTATGACAAACTGTGAGTCCTAAGGGACTTTCACACCTGTCAGACATCTACTTCCTGTTTGAGTCCCATTTAAAATCAACCTGTCGCTCCCTTGCCGGCTTACAAATTTCATGATTGGTCAATTTGTTACTCATTTCAAGCTTTTAAAATCAGGTTGCTATCTTAAATACATAAAGATAAGATATAATCTGAATTGAATTCGATTTTAAGTCCATTATACCGCTGACTGGCAAGTGCAACATTAACCACCATGTTTGGACAATATGCCGCTAAGCATGATGCAAGCTTCGGATGTTGATTGAAATCTACTTATTCCAATTGGGTGGCCACTTTAAAAAAAGGAAATGGTTGAAGTCCATTCCCGCTTTCTGGTAAGTGCCCCCATCGACCATATAAGTATATGATGTACGCTAAGGGCTGCTTTGTTATTTAACTCATCAGACGCAAAACTGTTACCTATAGTATATTTTTCAAAATGGATGAAAACTTGAAAAATTGTTAAAGCACAAACGCTCGTGTATCATAAACAAAACCTTTAAATTCTCTAGCAAACATTATTCGATATACACAAGCGCCTGTAGTTTAAATCCATTCTCGTAAGGTGAGCTCTACCTTTGTTTCAACATTTTCGTCACAAGTTTACTTTTCCAAAGTTCCAATACTAAACCTGTTCTTGACCTACGTCATGGGTTTTTAAAGATTGGTAGGAACTTCCGGGTATTGATATACCAATTTCCTTCTTTAACTGACCCAACAGTCAGGTTTGTATATTTTGAAATAATTTATCAATTTTTGCGATTTTTTTCTTCATAATTTTTATAAATGTTATTGTTAAACTCCATGAAAATTACAGCTTTTTGATAGATGGGAATTCTGGAAGTGATCGAAATATCACTTCCCTTTCTTTTCAATATGCATAATGAAATATTTCCGTATATTATTTAAATCCACATCTAATGAGGAATTTAATATGAATATCGTCAGTTTGTAATAGCTGTTATTGGACATGCCGTGGTAAAACCATTTTACCTTTACAATACAGGTTGAAAGCTTGAAAGGTACGTATGTTTTGTTTGTAACTACAAAATAATTTGTTACAATTGTCATTTTCTACATGTTGTACAAGTTGGTTTTTTTCTCTACTTTTCTACAACATGAAATTTGAAATGTTTTGACACTGTTACATAATGTATTAAGTGTACAAATCGTTCTTTTTCATCCCGGATGTAGCCCAATTTGGATAAATTATGTTTTCTCAAATGATTGGGATGATTCACGATCCTCTATTAACAGCTTTAAGCATTTTATAAATCTTCAACAAGTTTCCGTTACTTATTTTTGAGAGATGAACGATTTTGATACAAGTCCATCTATATTTATAGTCAGTATGGACAGCGACAGTGAAAGCAGACCTCTGATTAATGTTCTAGAGAGACCATCCCGTCCATTTACACAACGGATACTTAACTGGACGCCAGTAGAACTTCTGGTTATTCTCCACACCATAGCAATAGTAGCTCTTGGTCCAGTACAGACATATTACGTCATCGATGTTATCGGTAGAAAACATGGTCAGGAACATCTTGTTCGACACGCTGAAGTATCCTGTCACCCTGGCAACAAAAGTAACGAAACGCATACCAACGACACCAGCAGCATTATTCAGAAAGAGTCTGCAGAAATGTTAATGTACCTTGGAATGTGTTCTACGTTTGGTTCCGTTTTACCACTGTTCTTACTGGGATACTTTTCCGATCTTTTTGGACGGAGAATTATGTGGATAATTAATATCTGCGGAACAATTTTTAAAGAACTTCTATTACTTCTCACTATTCTTTTCTCGCTCCCGTTATGGGTGTTGTATATTGGACAGATAGGCTTTGCACTCACTGGTACCTACGGCGGAGCAATGTCACAAATTTACGCGACTGTGTCCGATATTACTGCACCAGGCAAAGACCGGGCTTTTCGGATAACTGTCGTACAGACTCTGGGAATGTTCACATCAGCTGTCACTAACTATTTCATGGGCTATTGGATTTGGACAGAAAAGTTTTATCAACCTCTCATTATGACACTAGCAATCTCAGTTTTAACTATCATATTTGGAGTAATGATATTGAAATCCTCCACCAACGATGCTACATTAAACAAAGAAAGACTTTTAGCTCCTCTGAAGCTCTATCTAAAGAACAACACACGGCACAGAAGAAGGAATCTCCTTGTTTGCTTGGGCGTTTTCCTACTTTCTTCCTCCTGTCTGTTCGGGAAACTAGAATACCAGACGTTATTCTTAATGCACAAACCAATCTGCTGGAACGAGTTTCAAATACAAGTCATGCATGCAATCCAAACCATTGTCAACACTATCTGTGTTGTCGGCGTTGTCAGATTGTTTCTTAGATATACAGAGGATACCAAGCTTCTTGTCTTGGGCTCCATATCTGGTATTCTGTCCATGATCATGCTGGGAGTTTCTGAGAATACATGGATGGTATATCTACGTAAGTATACAGAAACTGCTATTTTCATTACTTGTCAGAGCAAATGAGTGTTAAGGACTTGGAGTGAATGTACTTGAGAGAACAAACCATTCAAAAACAATGTTCATCTTTAAAAAGAAGAAAAATTGTGTTCTTCAGGTTTTTGAATAAATGTGGTATAGAAGATAAGCTCCAAGAAAACTACAGTTAGTTTCTATGGGGTATACAAGGGATTTTATAAAAGTACTGATATTTTGATCCACCAATTTGGCCTTCAATGTTTCTCTTTTATGGTTAACTAAAGTATTTGTTTTGTTTTGTTTGTAAATACGCAAGGACAATGTTATATAGTACATGCTAATAAATGCGATAAATTAGTCTGCCCAGGATAAACGGTACCATTTAGAAACAAGTACGTGTTTAAAATAGTTTAATGAGTGCATGAAAGTAAAATGACATTTTTTCTCCATAACACTTCAGTGTTAAGGAAAATACATCTTATCAGCCGATGAGAATCATTTAATGTCAATTTCTCATTGTTTTCAAAAATATGATCACTTAAACCAGGAAGCAATGGATATCAGCAAAATATAGTATACAGTTATTTAATGGAGCAGTCAAAACTTAGTATTATCCCGAGGTTCCTAAATCCTCTCCTGAGAAACGAGGGCAATGCCGCGTCATAGTTTGACTGCTCCATGAACTGTTTTATTAAGTTATAGAGATCTATAGACTTTACAGAGAAAGTGTTTGCTTGACTTACTGGACATCGTTCTCTGGGGGTTCTCGGGCATAGAATAGTTCGTTCCGGATTGAGTGAAACAGTTAACTGTTACATACTGATGTCCACTTTTCTGACGTCATTTCGGACATAAATGAATGAAACATCCGAAATTACCTCATAAGAAAAACATATACATGTACTATAAATTAATAATTTAAACTGTAAAATTGGTACAGGTGAAAAGAGGGAAAGTCGGAAGAAATTTCGTAGTGCTTACATTATCGATCGACTCATGAAATTATCATAACATTTTGTGTCAGTTTCATAAACAGCAACTTTATATTTTAAGTCGCTTTCTGCCACTTTCTTTAAAAAAGATTACAACATATCTAATTAACTGGGGTGATAAATATCATATATCCAAACAGAAAGGACAAAACAAGGAAAAGATATGCCAGAAAATTGAAGATCGCAATGGTCCTGACTTGACACAGGCATTTCAAAAGAAATGGTGGGTTGATAATAGAAGAAAATGAGATGTGGAATAAGTGTACGCGACACAACCTACATTATAAACGTATATTTTAAATATCCACAATGGAAAACAGCCAGCAGCCTTCAATGTGATCAGCGGTCGCTGCTCGCTGTTTTTCAATTGGCCCCAGGATTAAAAATAAAATACATATGATTCAAGCCCAATCCCAAAGTGCATTGAAAGACCCTCTTCTTGACAAAAAAAAACAATTAACATAAATTCGACTAAATACAAACATAAGCTTTGATAAAGATTCCTGGCTTAGGACAGGCACATTAAAATGTGGCGGGGTTAAACTAGTTTTTTTGGCGCCAACCTTCCCCCTAATGATAATCAATAACAAAGCACAAACTAACACACAGTAAAAATCAAATCGATAGAAGTTCAATTCAACAAGTGAGTATCTGAGACAAAAGGACAACAAGTAATTAACGGGACGTAAAGATACTCTCTTGAGAACACTCGAAGTTACTGACAGCTAGCTAAGAAGCATCCATCGACTGATGTAAAAAAATCAAGTATGTCGATTTTAAATCCGACACAACACGTCAAACACTTATGATTTGATGATGCATCATCACACAAAACCGACACACTTGACCGCTGTAATGCTCAAAAATGACATAAATATAAAAAGGCAATTAACATTTTAAAGTAAGTATCAAATTATCAATATTTTATCAAAGAAGACTAAATTCAAAGATTTTACTAAAATATCCATTTCATAACCTTTATTTAATAAAGTTTTAAGCCAATTTTGCATTCCCAAGGGATTGTTTTTGAATTTATTTGCTCTATAAACAACATTACCGTAGAAATCTGGATGGGATATTCCCTTTACAATCAAAAGTCGTCGTGTACAGTTAAATTTTCCAATAAGGTATAGTTTTATGGTTTTATGGCACCAAACCTCCCTCTTCCATTGCAATCTTAGGGCCCGGTAACATAGTGATAACGAGGTATTTATTTAAGATGGTATTTTTGTTTTTAATAAGACTTGACATTTTCGCTATTACCATTTTTTTTACCTTCTATGACTTTATTTTATTTTAGATGTAGTATATGGTTTTATATCGGTGTCCGTCTTCCCTGTGGCAAGGGCTTTGATGTCAAGAATAGTGGACCCTCACGAACAAGGTATGAATTTCCTGAATGTAACTTTTATTACATTACATTTAATACTGAACTTACTATGCCGTTTAACACGTAATTATTATATGTTGTTTTGTCATTCTTCATTACTCTTCCTAGTTTCCTATTTCTTCATTATTTTCTTCAAATGGATGTGTTGCAGTTGTGGCGGAAAGTTCAAATTGCTCACCTTTTTAAAGCGTTCGAGTTAGATCTGTTTTTGACGTGAGTTCACGTTGCTGATTTTGTAAATTTTGTATTGTATTTCTTACTTGAATGTTGTTGTCTTTGGTTTCGACTGATTTTTTGTCTTTGTCTTTTCGGAATAAAGACGTTTGGATGCTTCTTTGCCTCTTTTGAAGAAAAAAAATAAAATGACAACAAAGTTCCAGACAATAAATTTTGCTACGCCTGACGCGCGTTTCGTCTATTCAAGACTCATCAGAGGCGCTCTACCAAAAATATTGAAAATGCCAAACACTATATGATTATGAAGAGCATATAACAATAAAACCAAAAATACCAAACTGGGGAACCAAATTATTACTAAGACCTATTATCTAAATATTAGACTTCTGATATGAAGCATATTAAGAAAGTGGATTTTATAAATACTGTGAATTCAGTTATGCTGCATTTGTATGTTTCTCGTCAGCATCATCTGAATCAAAACAACTGCAAGACAGAAATTCAAATTCGAATCCTTTGTAACAAAAAGAAAAAAGAAAGTATATTTTTTATTCACAGGTTTCCTGTTTGCCAGTATAGCTGGTTTTGATGAGCTGTCTGGTGCACTGACCAGCGTTGTGTACGGTAAACTTTACAAAGCGTCAGTAGATGTTTTCTCTGGACTGATTTTCCTTGTAATGGCTGGGGTGTTCTGCATCGCTCTGTTCGGATCAATGTAAGTGCATTGTCTTACATCAGTTGCATGCAAGTTCTGTATTTGATGTATGAACGAATTCAAACGTCGTTACTTAATGAACATTGCTTGTTCAGAAATATAATTTGTTAAACTAAGTTGAAAACTTGTTATACACCTTCTTTAAGTCGTGTTTTTATGAGTTCACCTTAAATAATATTAACTTTCTTAATAAGATCAGCTACAAAATGTTGCTTCTTTTCTCTGCTTAAAAGAAGCAAAGGAGTACTAATGATGCATCGTAGGTCCAAAACAATCTGATTAAAATCAGATCTATCAATTGTTCCTTACTGTCTCTGCATGCAATGACAGTAGGGAACAATTTATAGATTTTATTTTAATCAGATTGGTCAGAAAAGGGCTAGGCGTTTTCATGCGCATTGGTGAAGTGTGTGGGGTTTTCTTGTAAGCGTTGTTTTAAAACATATCTTTACACCATAGATTTACAAAATGTATATTTTTCTTTTTTTAAGACTTCTGAATTACTGGTTGAGCAGGGAACCAAGAAGTGAACGACGTCCCCACAGTCGAATTATAGACCCTTCATGAAATCCTACAAATCAGCCGACATCAGGATTTTCTTAGAAAACTTTCCATGTACATATAAAATGTACATGCAAACGCGAGAGTCTGTTGCATGCACATGCTAATGGGTTCCTTTGAGATGTTAGACAGAAAACTGTGATACAGCTAGAGACTCGCGTACAGTGTTTGCCAAAGTTTATAAATATATCTTTTTCGTTTTAAGCTCACCTGGACCAAAGGTCCATGTGAGCTATTGCCATCACTTGGCGTCCATCGTCATCTTCGTCGTCGTCGTCCGTTAACAATTTTTCAAAAATCTTCTCCTCTAAAACTACAAAACAGAATTTAATGAAACTTGGTATGATATAGCGTTTTTCATGTTTTTGGTTATTAGAATAAAAACTATTGCAGCTAGAGAAAAGCTGTTGCTTGCTTAAATGTTCAGCTCATTGAGCTCTACAAAAGTCTCCATAGGGTCGAAGTTGTCAGATGACTCCTTACAGGGGTTACAGCCCCTTAAAGGCGAAAAATGGTGTTTTTGGCCTGTAGAATGAAAACTATTGCAGATAGAGAAAAGCTGTTGCTTGCTTACATGTTCAGCTCATTTAGCTCTACAAAAATCTTCATAAGGTCGAAGTTGTCAGATGACCCCTTATAGGGGTAACAGCCCCTTAAAGGCAAAAAATAGTGTTTTTGGCCTATAGAATGAAAACTATTGCAGATAGAGAAAAGCTGTTGCTTGCAAAAATGTTCAGCTCATTTAGCTCTACAATAGGGTCGAAGTTGTCAGATGACCCGTAATAGGGGTTACAGTCCCTTAAAGGCGAAAAAAATCGTGTCTTTGGCATATGGAATGAAAAATATTGCTGATAGAGAAAAGCTTTTGCTTGCTTAAATGTTCAGCTCATTTAGCTCTACAAAAGTCTCCATAGAGTCAAAGTTATCAGATGACCTCTTATAGGGGTTACAGCCCCTTAAAGGCATAAAATAGAGTTTTTGGCCTATAGAATGAAAACTAGTGCAGATAGAGAATAGCTGTTGCTTGCTTAAATGTTCAGCTCAGGTCTTCATAGGGTCGAAGTTGTCAGATGACCCCTATTAGGGGTTATAGCCCCTTAAAGGCGAAAAATATTGTTTTGGTCTGTAGAATGAAAACTATTGCAGATAGAGAAAGGCTTTTGTTTGCTTAAATGTTCAGCTCATTTAGCTCTACAAAAGTCTCCAAAGGGTCGAAGTTGTCAGATGACCCGTAATAGGGGTTACAGTCCCTTAAAGGCGAAAAATAGTGTTTTTGGCATATGGAATTAAAAATATTGCAGATAGAGAAAAGCTTTTGCTTGCTTAAATGTTCAGCTCATTTAGTTCTACAAAAGTCTCCATAGGGTCAAAGTTGTCAGATGACCCGTAATAGGGGTTACAGCCCCTTATAGGCGAAAAATAGTGTTTTTGGCCTATGGAATGAAAAATATTGCAGATAGAGAAAAGCTGTTGCTTGCTTAAATGTTCAGCTCATTTAGCTCTGAACAAAAGTCTCTAAAGAGTCAAAGTTGTCAGACGGCCCTAAAAATAACATGTTTCACAGAATGAAAACTATTGCTGAAAGAGTAAAAGCTGTTGCTTGCTTTAATATTCAGCTTATTTAGCTTTAAAAAGTTCTTCATAGGGTTGACATCAAGACCAGGTGAGCGATTCATGTTTTTGTCCTAAAATATGGTAACTATTGCTTATAGAGAAAAAATGTTGCTGACTCAAACCTTCCCCTCATTGAATTGAACAAAAGCCTCTTTTGGATCAAAGTTGTCAAAAGACCCCTTACAGTGGTTACGGCCCTTTCAACTTCATAAATAGCGTTTTTCATGTTTTTTTTTTCTCAAAGAATGTCGGAATAGTATTTCAGACAAAAAATTTGTTGCTTGCTTAAACCTTCAGCACATTAGGATCAACAGACCTTCATTTGGTTGATGTCAGCTGACTCCTTATAGAAGACTTTTATGGCTTGAGGACCAGGTGAGCGATTCAGACTCCTGGGAGCCTCTTGTTTTAAATCAGATCTGATCATGAAAATACTTTAAATAGGGTAAATTTAGCCGATTCTATAGAGATGTTTCATGGTTTTTTTTCTTTTCTTTAGTTTAAATTGTGTATTCTTTTAACAAGTCTAAACAAGACATTGCATTACTGAAAACAGCGACTACTGGACAATCATTGACAATAGCACAAATTGTGTGTTTAAGACATTAAGAAAGGTTTGATCGCAGAATGTGGTTTTAGAGCAACTCAACTTTCTGTTATAAGAATCTCGCTTCAGTCTGCTGAACTGATCGTTTCTGAAGCTAACAATTAAGAATAACAACCAGACCAGCTGAAGTGTTGTGTATATATTTACATGATAATAAATGTTGATAAAAAGTCAATAGATTACGTTCTTTACAGTCACAAACAATTTTAGATTATCAAGACAAAAAAGACAGAACTGATAAAGTTAGAAACTAAATTACAGAATTAAGATGATCAATCTCAAATGTCAAAGACAAGACAAAACCAAACAATGTCATATCGAAGAAATTGAAGACCGCAATGGTCCTGACCCAAAAGAATTGTGGTTCGAACCAGGTTTGTATGACCCTTAGACCTTCCATTGCGTTAAAATCATGTAGTCGCATAAAAAGACGCAATGGGAAAAGACACATCGAGAAACAACCTCATGTAGATAGCAAATTATGGTTTGAACTTGTGAAACTTTGATTAAATGTTATCGTCTCCTGTCTCCTCTGTGGTCCAACATGTTTGAATTTCTTGGCTCTCTAAGCAAAACATGGTTTTATATACATCTTTACTCTTTAAAACAAAGCATGTCGCCCATATCTATTGGTTGGATGGTTGGATCACTCAAAAGTCGTATTTGAAAAGTACTGCGAATTAAAAAAAAAAGTAGAAAAAAAGTTCAATATTAAATCGGATGGCGGAGTGTCAGACAGATCGAAAAACATCACTTTTCTACAGTTAATACAAGCTAATATTGAAGAGATGATCGATCACTGTTCAATATCTATGGCGTTCTTTTAACCCTTTCTGTGACTTTTTCAGTTTTGTTTTATAATTATTTAGTTTGAACATATCTTTTATATCCCGTAATGGGAAACATGCTTAATGCTCCTATAACCCTCTTTTGTTTGCAGTTTGCAATTGTGGCCTTTGTAGCGCCCCCCCCCCCCTTTCCACCAATTGGCTTACCGAAAGGTCTATAACCTGCACAGGGAAATATAATTATTTATTATACTCCATAAGATTTTTTTTCTTAACAAATTGTAATTAAACAATTCAATTTTATAAAATATTTCAAAAACAAAGCTACGACGAGAATAAACGGATGATATGTTTTTATCTTTCACTCTCTATCACCCTCTCGTGCGCTGAGCTCGTGCACAGCTTCAATTTCACATTTTCAATCAGCTGTATAATTGATAGTATTAAGATTTGATATTTTGTACAAAATGCTTACTCTAACAAACATTACTGACTTGATGCATTTACTAACAGACAAAATTATTTAGTTATTAGATTGCTACCCTACGAAAAGACATTGTCAACCTCGGCTGTGCCTCAGTTGACAATGCTTTTCCCAGGGTATCAATCTACTCTAACACCCTCTCAACTATATGTTACTTTTAATATTATTACATGCTCAATTACTTAATTGTGTAAGTGTATTTTCAAGAGGACTAGTCAAGTAAGATTATTATTTATGTCCGATCAGATATGCTTTTATCGGCAATAACATATCGGGTGAAACTAGATATTAAAATTCTGAGTATCACCCCAGTGTCTGTGATATACGCTAAAACGCTATAAATGACATAACTTTAATCTCATTTAAATATTTGATGCATAATTTACTTTAAGTTCTGACTTCATTATTCATTTTGGTAAACCCCAATGTCACAGAGGCAGATCGACGAGGAAGACTTCTCATATTCTAAGTAGTTATAATACAGACACGCCCATACAAAACCCAATTTTTAAATTATCAAAAGTCACTCCCGTAGTTTAAAAAACATTAAATAGAAGATGCTATCGTCGGTGTTGAGTGTGCAAGAGAAATTACTGAGGGAAGTACCCTCAAATCATTGACATGTGACCATTTACAATTTACAAAATTACGATTTTATGCTAAACGTCACCATGTGATTTAATTGAAATGCTTATTTAAAAACATAAACACGGTCGATGCAATAGTATTGGATAGAAAATAATGACTTCATAAATCAGAGGCAATTAAAAGGTACACAGTGAAAAAACTGCCATGATCAGTCATGGATTACCATGAAATTACATGTAGTAGTTTTAAAAACTCCAGTCATTCTTACAACTGATTCTATTCTCTCATTTCTTTTTAATAAGGTTTGGAACTTTGGAAATTTGTAACACTTGCTTTCTAAGGAACATACACTTCTCAATTAAAATCAGGTTGCCATCTTTAGCATAAAAAGATAAAATATAATTCGATTTTTAAACCGCTTACTAGCAAGTGCAACATCAACCATATTTGTTTAGTATGTGCATATAGTGTTTGCTGTAACTTTTTTATTCAAATTGGATGACCACTAAAGAAAATGGTTTAAGTCTACAATCCCGCTTACTGGTAAGTGCCCCCATCAACAACTTTATTATATCATTTGAAATAAGCAAAGGGGCATCAATGGGACATTCGAGTGTCAAAAATCCGAAAGGGCAACGACAAAATCGGTAAACACGAACAAGAACAGCACGAAGAAACACCGAACACAAAATTAAGCGAACTAAAATCAACAACGCGAACTCACGTCGTAACAAGAGTGAATTCTGTCTCAGCTGCTTTGAACCCGCTTCTAATCATGAACGCATCAGATGCTTACATGGATGATAACTTAAAAAAATGTAGCAAAAACGCTTGTGTATCATAAAAAAAACCTTTAAATTCTCTAGCGAACATTATTCGACATACACAAGCGCCTGCGGTTAAAGTCCATTCTCGCTGGGTGAGCTTTGTAATCGATAGACTACCTATGTCACAAATTTACTTTACCCTCGTACTATAGCACACTTTCAATACGAGCAACGTGTAGCAAAAACCACTTTTTTTATGTTTTTTAAAAGTTTTGTGCTCTTTTAATGATTTTTGAAATTGAATAGGCTGTTCATCAATTTATTCACGAAGCCATGGACTGCAAAGCATGTCGCTGTCCAAGAAAAAGGGGTACATGCAAATAATCTACGTTACGGACGAATACATGCATGATTTATAATGTATCAGACAAATTGTGCGTGTATATACTTTGTCAGCGACTGTCGTATGAACGTCGTGTCTTAACTGCAAACGACAGTCTGAGTTAAATTTATTAATATTAAATAAAAATGAATCGATATCAGTTCTGGTGCCGCCAGGTGGATGCAACAACCTTCTCCTTTCTTGTAATTGTAAGATGGCTATTGGTGTGTTCGTTCGTATGAAGCTTTATGTACGTAATGGTTTTAGTTATGTCAAAAGCTGCAGAACCATATACATGTATCTTAAAGGTCAGGGGTATGTACATCTGTAATGGTTGTCAGCATGACTTAATACATTGCTACATAAATGACTCAAGTTAAAGTTTTTTAGATGGTTCAAATGTCTTCATCTGCAAGTGAATTGGCTAATCATGATTTAAGATTGGATAGAAAATAAATAATTTTGCGTTTTCTGTTTATTTGGATAAGTCGTCAATCGTACATGTATCCAAAGTGTTACTAATGTGTGTTATGTAGGTCACCTGTATGTTCCATTTGTCGTGAATAACAATATTATGCATCTGCATTAACATAAATTCATCTTGACTTACATTTTCAGCATGTATAACTCTGGTTACAGTTTTTGGTAAATGTCCATAGCTAAGAATCTGCAAGTGGTAGAGAGTCGCCCTAAAGTTTTCAAGTTGTCCGTCCGTCCTATTGCCCGTCTACAACTCTTGTGAAAAATATACCTTAAACTAAAAACTTCTTACAATACAGTTCTGTACAGTTGGAAAAACTTATATAATTTTGATAGATTTTGAAAACGGGCTTTGTGAACACTTTAACGCCAAAACTATTTACAATATCGTTCTGATAAAGTTGCAGGGTAGGTTCAGTGAAGCATGTCATGATTAGTATATTAAAACATATTTCATGCAAATCCATAAAATTTGTTTGAAAAAAAAAGTTCATAGAAAATCACGGATTTTCAAATTGGACTTAGTGAACAATAACTGAAAAACAACTTTTTTACTAATACCGTTCTGAAAACACTTAGATGTTTGCCGACGGGACCCTTTCAGACTTTGGCAGTATTTTAGACTTTAATATAACGGGCAAGAGGATTTGCTGTTATGTGCGACTGCTTCATGTTCATGTTAATATTAAATATAACAGTTTAATAAATAAATGCAATTATCTGGAATGAAAAAAAGATTGTGTTCCACTGGTAAAAGCTGAAGTAAATCTGTGTAAAACACACATTTATTATAAATATCCGTTATTTTAGCTATATGAATGAAGGAAGTTTTGGTGCATTTAAACCAAGTTCAACCATATTTTTAAAGGCCTGTTCTAAATCAAGACCATTGCGATCTCTTATTTCTCCGGTGTGTCTGCGTTGTTTTGTTTTTCCAGTTTCACGTTTCAGATTGATTCTTCAAGTTCGGTCGTTTTGTTATTACCTTTTATTATATTTGAATTATTTGTTGGGATTAAGTTGTTGTTTAAACTTTGTAATATGCATTACAGAATTTATTCCCCGTCTGAACGTTGACATTTTGATGTTGTGGTAAATAGATCATTAGGTAAAATAGTTTTTTCCAATGATTTTTGATGTTTTGTGTTTACTATGAATTCTTAATATTAACGATGACATTATGTATTACTTTTTGCAGTCAACATAACAAGAGTGACCTGTCTTGTATTCGTATCATCAGAACACTGTCAAATTATGTACCTCTTAATTGTATTTCAGTTACACCTGTTGACTGCAACGCAATTATTTTGCATGTATCGGTCCGTTACCAAGTTTTATTGCTTGTATTAAGAGTCATTTTGTCATGCTTGAAATATATAAAAAAATATTGAACGTTATTATTGGATATTGATATTTTCATTAAAACAAAACTTTATTAACTTCTTTTACTTATATAGAAGCATAACTTGCCAGATTATTACTCTATACAGGCCTGTTTATATTAACCAGTTTGAATTGTCCGTGTCAATGTAATCAAATCGAGCACACCGTTCGTGAATGATTTAAAAATATACCATTGTGTTCGACAAAAAGAAATTAAATCCTTATACAATATGTTCTTGTTTATATACTGGGCATGTTTTTAAAGTTTGTTTCATTCATATTTTTGATATTTTCGAGATTAAAAGTTGAAAATTGACATAAACCGTGAAAAAATTGCATGTATCGTCCGTTTACAATGTTTTTCTCCATAATGGTTCTGCCGTGTGAATACTATACCTGTTCTTGACCTGCGTCATGGGTTTTTAAAGATACTATTAAATCTTTTCGTAGGAACTTCCGGGTATTGATATGCCAATTGATTTCCTCCTCTAACTGACCCAACAGTCAGGTTTGTATATTTTGAAATAATTTATCAATTTTTTTGCGATTTTTTTCTTCATAATTTTTATAAAGGTTATTGTTAAACTCCATGAAAATTATAGCTTTTTGATAGATGGGAATTCTGGAATTGATCGAAGTATCACTTCCCTTTCTTTTCAATATGCATAATGAAATATTTCCGTATATTATTTAAATCTAAAGAGGAATTAAATATGAATATCGTCAGTTTGTAATAGCTGTAATTGGACATGCCCCGGTAAAACCATTTTACCTTTACAATACAGGTTGAAAGCTTGAAAGGTACGTATGTTTTGTTTGTAACTACAAAATATATAATTTGTTACAATTGTCATTTTACATGTTGTACAAGTTTTTTTTCTACTTTTCTACAACATGAAATTTGAAATGTTTTGTCACTGTTACATAATGTATTAAGTGTACAAATCGTTCTTTCTCATCCCGGATGTAGCCCAATTTGGATAAATTATGTTTTCTCAAATGATTGGGATGATTCACGATCCTCTTTTAACAGCTATAAGCATTTTATGAATCTTCAACAAGTTTCCGTTACTTATTTTTTGAGAGATGAACGAGTATAATTCAAATCCATCTATATTTATAGTCAGTATGGACAGCGACAGTGAAAGCAGACCTCTGATTAATGTTCTAGAGAGACCATCCCGTCCATTTACACAACGGATACTAAACTGGACGCCAGTAGAACTTCTGGTTATTCTCCATACCATAGCAATAGTAGCTCTTGGTCCAGTACAGACATATTACGTCATCGATGTTATCGGTAGAAAACATGGTCAGGAACATCTTGTGCGACACGCTGAAGTATCCTGTCACCCTGGCAACAAAAGTAACAAAACGCACACCAACGACACCAGCAGCATTATTCAGAAAGAGTCTGCAGAAATGTTAATGTACCTTGGAATGTGTTCTACGTTTGGTTCTGTTCTACCACTGTTCTTACTGGGATACTTTTCCGATCTTTTTGGACGGAGACTTGTGTGGATAATCAATATCTGTGGTACAATTTTCAAAGAACTTCTCTTACTTTTCACTATTCTCTTCTCGCTCCCGTTATGGGTGTTGTATATTGGACAGATAGGGTTCGCACTCACTGGTACCTACGGAGGAGCAATGTCACAAATTTTCGCGACTGTGTCCGATATTACTGCACCAGGCAAAGACCGGGCTTTTCTGATAACTGTCGTACAGACTCTGGGAATGTTCACATCAGCTGTCACTAACTATTTCATGGGCTATTGGATTTGGACAGAAAAGTTTTATCAACCTCTCATTATGACACTAGCAATCTCAGTTTTAACTATAATATTTGGAGTAATGATATTGAAATCCTCCACCAACGATGCTACATTAAACAAAGAAAGACTTTTAGCTCCCCTGAAGCTCTATCTAAAGAACAACACACGGCAAAGAAGAAGGAATCTCCTTGTTTGTTTGGGCGTTTTCCTACTTTCTTCCTCCTGTCTGTTCGGGAAACTAGAATACCAGACGTTATTCTTAATGCACAAACCAATCTGCTGGAACGAGTTTCAAATACAAGTCATGCATGCAGTCCAAACTGTTGTCAACACTATCTGTGTTGTCGGCGTTGTCAGATTGTTTCTTAGATATACAGAGGATACCAAGCTTCTTGTCTTGGGCTCCATATCTGGTATTCTGTCCATGATCATGCTGGGAGTTTCTGAGAATACATGGATGGTATATCTACGTAAGTATACAGAAGTTGCTATTTCATTACTAGAGCAAATGAGTGTTAAATTCAATGACTTGGAATGAATGTACGTGAGAGAACAATATAATTAGAAACAATATACATCTTGAATGTAAAAACTCACTAAAAAAAAAGAGAAATTGCGTTCTTCAGGTGGTCATAGACAAGCTTCAATACAACTACCGTTTCTATGGGGTATACAAGGGGTTTTATAAAAGAACTGAATATTTTTATCTTTAATGTTCTTCTGTTACTGTTATTTAATGGAGCAGTCAAAACTTAGTATTATCCAGAGGTCCTCGAACTGTCATCTCCTGACCACCGAGGGCAATGCTGCATCATAGTTTGACTGCTCCGTGAACTGTTTTATAAACATAAAGAGATCTATAGAATTTACAGAGAAGGTGTTTGCTTGACTTACTGAGCGTCGTTCTTGAGCATAGAACAGTTCGTTCCGGAATGAATGAAACCGTTACCTGTTACACACTGACGTCATTTCGGACAAAAATGAATGAAACATCCGAAATTGCCTCATAAGAAAACTCTATATACTTTAAATTAATAATTTAGACTGTTGAATAGGTAGAGATGAAAAAGTGGAATGTCGAAAAAAATTTCTTATACTTACAGTATCGATCGACTCATGAAATTGTCATATCAATTTGTGTTGGTTTCCTAAACAGCAACTTTATGTTTTAATTCGCTCGCTGTCGCTTTCTTTTAAAAAAGATAACAACAAAACTACCTAACTGGGATGATAAATATCATATATCAATGAAGAAGTGACAAAACAGGGAAAAGACATACAAGAAAAATGAAGATCGCAATGGTTCTGGATTGATACAGGCATTTCAAAAGAAATGGTGGGTTAATAAACCAGGTTTTATGACACCAACCCCCCCTCAATTGCAATCTTAGGGTCTGGTAACATAGTGATAACGAGGTATATATTTAAGATGGTATTTTTGTTTTAATCAGAGTAGACTTTTTCGCTATCACCACATTTTTAAATTCTAGTACTTTATTTTATTTTAGATGTGGTATATGGTTTTATATCGGTGTCCGTCTTCCCGGTGGCAAGGGCTTTGATGTCAAGAATAGTGGACCCTCACGAACAAGGTATTTATCACTTAGATGTCAGCTCATGATACTTTGGACTAATTTTCCTGGTAATTCTTTCGTCTGATTTCACCCCTACCTATTTTACAGTCATTTTTATTACTTAGTACATTACATTTAAAACTGAACTTTCTATGCCGTTTAACACGTAATTATTATTTGTTGTTTTGTCATTCTTTCGTTCCTCTTCCTGGTTTCGTATTTCTTCATTATTTTCTTTAAATGGATCTGTTGCAATTGTGGCGGAAAGTTCAAACTGCTTACCTTTTTAGAGCATTTGAGTTCAATCTGTTTTCGACGTGAGTTCACGTTGATGATTTTGTAAATTTTGTGTTGTGAAGAAATTTTGTTGTCTTTGTCTTTTCGGGATATAGACATTCGGAAGCTTCTTTGCCTCTTTTCAAGAAAAAAACAAAAGACATATTATCTTAATAATACACTTCTGATATGAAGCATATCAAGAAAGTGGATTCTATAAAAACTGTGAATTCAGTCGATGCTGTATTTGCATTTTTCGAGCAGTAGCCTCTCGTCAGCATTATCTGAATCAAAACAACTGCAAGACAGAAATTCAAAAACGAATCATTTGTAACAATAAAAAGAAAAAAAAGAAAGTATATTTTGCATTCACAGGTTTCCTGTTTGCCAGTATAGCTGGTTTTGATGAGCTCTCTGGTGCACTGACCAGCGTTGTGTACGGTAAACTTTACAAAGCGTCAGTAGATGTTTTCTCTGGACTGATTTTCCTTGTAATGGCTGGGGTGTTCTGCTTCGCTCTGTTCGGATCAATGTAAGTGCATTGTCTTACATTAGTTGCATGAAAGTTCTATATTTGATGCGTGAACGAATTCAAACGTCGTTACTTAATGAACACTGCTTGATCAGAAATATCATTTGTTAAACTAAGTTGAAAACTTGTTATAC
Source organism: Arcuatula senhousia (assembly GCA_963971305.1). Classification (NCBI taxonomy): domain Eukaryota; kingdom Metazoa; phylum Mollusca; class Bivalvia; order Mytilida; family Mytilidae; genus Arcuatula; species Arcuatula senhousia. Next base: position 59,230,593 of record OZ020304.1, read on the forward strand.
ACCTTCTTTAAGTCGTGTTTGTATGAGTTCACCTTAAATAATTTTAACTTTCTTAATAAGATGAGCTACAAAATGTTGCTTCTTTTCTCTGCTTAAGAAGCAAAGGAGTACTAATGATGCATTGTAGGTCCATAACAATCAGATTAAATTCAGATCTATCAATTGTTCCTTACTGTCTCTGCATGCAATGACAGTAGGGAACAATTTAAAAATTTTATTTTAATCAGATTGATCCAAAAAGGATAAGCCTTTTCATGCGCATAGGTGAAGTGTTTTTTTTTGACAGTGGTGTTTTAAAACATATCTTTACACCATAGATTTACAAACTGTATGTTAATTTCTTTTTTTAAGACTGCTGAATTACTGGTTGAGCAGGGAACCAAGAAGTGAACGACGTCCCCACAGTCGTATAATAGACCCTTCATAAAATCCTACAAAATCAGCGACATCTGAAAACTTTCCATGCACATATAAAATGTACATGTTCACGCGGGAGTCTGTTGCGTGCACCTGCTAATGGCTTCCATTGAGATGTTAGACAGAAAACTGTGATACAGCTAGAGACTCGCGTACAGTGTTTGCCAAAGTTTAATATCTATTTTTTTTAATCAGATCTGATCATGAAAAGACTGTAAATATTGTAACATTTAGCCGATTCTATAGAGGTAGTTCATGTTTTTAACTTTGTTACTTTACTTTCCCTCATTTTTAAAAAGAACCACAAAATACTAATATTTTAAATTGTGTATTCTTTTAAGTCTAAACAAGATATTGCATTACTGAAAACAGTGACCACTGGACAATCATTGACAATAGCACAAATGGTGTGTTTAAGACATCAAGAAAGGTTAGATCACAGAATGTGGTTTAAGGGCAACTCAACTTTCTGTTATAAGAATCTCGCTTCAGTCTGCTGACCTGATCGTTTCTGAAGCTAGCAATAAAGAATAACAACCAGGCCAGGTGAAGTGTTGTGTATAAATTTACATGATAATAAAAGTTGACAAAAAGTTAATAGATTGAATTCTTTGCAGTCACAAACAATTTTTAGATTATCTAGACAAAAAAAGACAGAACTGATAAAGGTAAAAAACAAATGATCAATCTCAAATGTCCATGAGATTGTTCATTGTTCCAATGTTCCTTGTTCGAACGTTTTGGTTTTGAGTACTTTTCGTTTTCAACTGTTTTGGATTTTGACCTTCCAATGTTCTGGTTTAAATGCTACTGATGAGAGGTTACTCCTTGAAATATCGATATATAGCATATCCAAATTAACCGTTTATACCCGCGTTTTGGTATTTGTAATTTCCAAGACAAGACAAAACAAAACAATGTCATATCGAAGAAATTGAAGACCGCAATGGTCCTGACCCAAAAGAATTGTGGTTCGAACCAGGTTTGTATGACATTTAGCCCTTTTATTGCGTTCTTAAAATCATGTAGTCGCACAAAAAGACACATGGGAAAGTGAGGTAGTGTCATCTCAGTACAAGAGAGCAAGTGATTATAAAATGTGGTTAAATCAACGGCAAAGACAAATTTACTAAGGATAGGATTAGTTTCCGAGGTTTTAGGACTCTAAACCTACGATTAACGCATCTGGTACTAAATACTCATACTTCCAGTTGTAGAGGGTATCAGTATGATATTGGAAAATACATGACATTAAAAATAAAAGAATTACTGAAACTAAGAATAAGGAGAACGTTGTCCCTGGAAATGTTTCATCTTACGTTTCTTTCTGATTATGGTTGCTCCACTGAAAGTGCCATACAATCATCTTTAAGGAAGCTATTGGCAAACAATTCGCAGTAAGTCTAAAAGTAAACGGTAAACAGATCTATTCGAGATAGATACAACCACATGTAGATAGAAAATTATGGTTCAAATGAAACTTTGATTAAATGTTGTCGTCTCCTCTCTTCTTTGTGGTGCAACGTGTTTGAATTTCTGCCCTCTCTTGGCATAACATTTTTTTATGTACACCTTTTCTCTTTAAAACCAAATATTTTGCCTGTCGCCCATATTTATTGGTTGAATGGTTGGATCACTCAAAGTCGTATTTGAAAAGTTTTGCGAATTTTAGACAATACTTGAAAAGAAAAGTAGAAAAAATGTTCTATATTAAATCAGATGGCTGAGTGTCAGTCAGATCAAAACATCCCTTTTCTACAGTGTATACAAGCTAATATTGAAGAAATAAAAAAGTCTAAAAGTTGGATAATGGTTAACCACATATTAAAGGTAGAAACACACAAAACAAGTAATAAAAACGAAATCCAAATGTAGATAAAAGTTAAAGTGAAAAAATCACTGTTCAATATCTATGGCGCATTCTTTTTACCCTTTTTGTATTTTTTTCAGGTTTGTTATATAATTATATAAATAAATTTAAGAGTATTTTTAGTGTCTTTTGCGTTGTTCAGAAATTTAGACCATTTTCCAATGAACCAAAAAAAACATGCAACAAATTCGATTGGTTTATACAGCTTTTAATATACGCCCACTAAAAATATAACTGGTTGATAATTGATGGGAAACTCCGCCCAAATGAATCTTCTGTCAAACCAGTTAAACCGGTTTCCGAATCTTAAAAGTACATCGAATACACAACTTTATCATTTGGCAAAATTCCCTCTTAACCAAAGATATAATAATAATTAAAAAATTATTAGTTGCATTTACGTTGAAAGAAAAATATTCTCATGAACTTTAGAGAAAAACCCGAAGAATTTATTGGATATTTTTTTTATCGTGCAATTAAAGCCCAAAATCTAAATGTCAAATCCAGATTAAACCGGAATACAACCTATATAGAATTTTGACTCCGCGTGCTTATTGATTGATAGGTGAAAATATTAATGCGCTAGATTGATTAACTGATTTTAAAATATGTTTGACTAAAAATTTAATTTCAATTTTTTACGCGGAATGTATTTTAAAATTTATTTATAAGAATTAACTGTAATAAATTTTTGGTTTATTGAACCATAAACTTAATTTTTCGTGGTGCACATTGAATAATCCGCTTAAATTTTTGGTTTATAGAACCATAAACTGAATTTTTCGTGGTGCACATTTAACATAATCCGCTTCGCGGATTATTCAATGTGCACCACGAAAAATTAAGTTTATGGTTCAATAAACCAAAAATTTATTACAATTAATTCTTAAATTAGTTTAAACATATTTATTTATCACGTAATGGGGAAACAAGCTAAATGCTCATAGTATGCAGTTTACGAGTGTGGCCTTTGTAGCGGCCCCATTGAGCCTACCGAGAGGTAGGGAAATATATTCATTTATCACTATGCATGCTCGGTTACTGTATTTCTATGGTATAAGTGTATTTTGGAGAGGACTACCCAAGTAAGATTTTTATTTCTGTCCATCTCAATATGCTTTTATCGGCAATAACATATGTTTAAACTAAATATTAAAATTCTGAGTATCACCCCAGTGATGTGCACTAAAACGCTATAAATGACATAAGTTTCATCTCATTTAAATACTTGATGTAAGTTCTGACTTCATTATTCATTTTGGTAAACCCCAATGTCACAGAGGCAGATCGACGAGGAAGTCTTCTCATATTATAAGAAGTTGTAATACAGACACGCCCATACAAATCCCATTTTTTATTAAAAGTCCCGTGGTTTAAAAAACATTAAATTGAAGATGCTATCGTCGGTGTTGAGTGTGCAAGAGAAATTACTGAGGGAAGTACCCTCAAATCATTGACATGTGACCATTTACAATTTTTATGCTAAATGTCACCATGTGATTTTAAAACATAAACACTGTCGATGCAATAGTATTGGATAGAAAATAATGACTTCATAAATCAGAGGCAATTAAAAGGTACACAGTGAAAAAACTGCCATGATCAGTCGCCTTTTACGTGACCATTGCTCGCTGCTCACTGTCTTGTAATTGACCCGGAACCAGATCAAAAATACAGTGCACATAATACAAAACTCATTCCTGAAATAATACAGACAACGTGACAAAAAAGTACACAAAAAAATGCTGAACAACAATCAGCATCAAAGTAGTAACAGGGATAACTTGGGTGCACCGGAAAGGCAAGTTGTTCCTGCTTGCTGAAACACTTGTTGCGTAGCTTACTGTTAATTAAGCATGTCAAATTCGGTAAAAGAGGACAAAACAAAGTTCTGTGTAAACACTTGAGATCACTTTCGTGTTTCTGATTGCAGTTTGCTCCTCCCTGTACTATTTGTTGTTGTTGTTGTTGTTTTGTGGTTTGTTTTGTTGTGATGATTGTTGTCAGCCGATTTTGTCTTTGTTTTCTCGGATTAACGACATTTGATTGTCCCATTTGTACCGGTTCACCCTTGCTTCTTACAAAAAGAATAAAACAAAGACAAAAAAAAAAGAACAAAAAAAAAAAAACACACACAAAAAAAAACCACAAAAAAACACAAACACAAACCCCAACTGTACTCATTTTGAAAATAGAAATTCCATATTTGACTACGAGCACATGATGCCTTCTGTAAAATTTCATGAGAGAAGAGCTCCAGATCAATCACGTCCTGCAGTGTTGTCCAGTCCAGATAGTACATGATAAGCACTGCTCTCTCACATTGCTGTTCGTTTTGTAGTCACTGTAAACCAATCTGGCTGATCTACGTTGAACCATTCTCTATACGCTTGATGTTTTGGACTACATGAGAGTCCCAAATGACAATACCATATTTATAAATGGATGGACCTGTGTTGTATAGCAGAGCTCGTTGGTCTTTTTCGGCCAGGCATAAAAGTTTCTTTGAAGAAAGGTGCGAGTGGAGTTTGCCTTAACTGTCACTCGCTCGATGCCGTGTTCGTTCCAATTCATTTGAAGATGGATGCTCAGCCTAACACGGCCACCAATGTCCTAAATCACAACTCCAGGTTATGCAAGGAAATTCGTTTGAATACATTTCCGCGGTTATGATTTTGGAGAGGAGGTTTCTGGTAGGTGTGCTTTTATTTTTCATGTTTATTGTCATTTCTCACCTTCTCATGAAAATCGGAGAATGTAGTCAGTTGTAGCTATGCCTAGAAAAAATCAAGCACACTTCATCATTTACCGGAAGGTCTCCTAACGAATTTCCACGCATAACCAGGAGTTGTGATTTATGAAATTGGTGGCCATGGCCTAATTAAGGTATTTTACTTTTTGTCTGCTTCCTCAATAAATGCATCGTTCTTTTTATTGGTTTTCTCTTCTTTGTTACATGTATTTGATATTTCTGGTGATAGAACTATTGCATGGCACCTGGGACTTCTTGGAGCTTTGTGACATCATTAGGCGTTGAGATATCTCCAGGTGGTTTTAATTGTCTGTGTTTTCGTGATTTTGACTTTTATTTCTCGTGTTTTCGTGTTGACATGGTTGAACGTGCTCCATTTTTTGACTATATTTTAGGGATCGACCATTGGATTTCTATAGGAAAAATCCAGGCTTGGCTTTTCTTCGAAAATAAAAAGGCACGACAAAGAAATTATCCATAACCCTCCTAAAAATCCCATAGCACCTTGTTTCGTGTTTGGATGTTTGGGTTTTTAGTTTGTTTGGGGTTATTTTTTTGCATTAAAATCTGGAACGAGTTTATATCGGTAAATATATTCTCAAAAACTTATAGAAATCAAAAGAATTTTATTGAATTCTCAAAAACTTTTAAACATACCGATAAATTTCGATGCTAGATTTTGGTTTTGAACCAACGAAAAAGAAAGAATAAATCTTACTTAGACAAATTAAAATGGGGCAGGACCTATTAAACTATATGCACTTAAACGTTTACTCGGTTAGTAACTTAATAACCCCCTCTCCCTCTAAAAAATATTTAAATCAATTAAAAAATAATCAAATAAAAAAGAGAATTCTCGTTGCAAGCGTTATGTGTTTATATGTTTGTCCTGATGCTATGGGCATGGGAAAAATATTCTTAATCGCCGTATTTCGATGGCATTAAGTGTATCTCGTCTATAGATTCAAATTCAAAGTCAAAGTCTAAGTCTTTGATTACATATGTGTATTTTTCGCATTATCTTTATAATAAGTATCTTCCCTTTTTGTTCGGAATGGTGTTTTAGCGTATTCAAATTTCATACTCGGCAACCTTATTTTGTGTATTTATTTCAATATTATATATATTTCAGTTAAATAAATGCTTAACATATAAAAATGCAAAGTTTTAAACACGTTGTGCACTTGGGAAATAAATGGATATATGTACAACAACTTGTTTTGTTATCACCATGCCGAGAATTTCGATGCTAGATTTCGGTCTGAAAAATTTGTAATGACCAACGCAAGTAGCTATTCTTGTAAATTAAATTATTTAGATATTTTGCTAACCACCTGTTAAATTCAAATAGTGGGACTTTTTTATGTAAGAGTGGCAAAGATTTCTCCACATGAATCAAAAGAATTTTTAATTGAATTTCCCTATTCTATTAATCAAGTTCATTTTCGCGTGTTTCGTTGTTAGCGATTTTTATAAAAGGTGCCGCGTTCGCTTTCGGCATTTTTTCAGTACGTGTTTTCGTGTTGGGACCCCCTTTACCATCCCTCTACAACACCGTGACAGTCATCCACAAACAATTGTACTTCTGAGTGGGACGCGTATTCAGATTACGTCTTGATATCTATTGACAACAGAAAAGTTGACGCAATTTTGTTTTCAGAAAAACAAATTTCATCAGTATACTTTTGAAATGTTTGAAGATTTATAAATTTTAATCTGAGAAAATTAAAACTAAAATTTAATTATCTCAGTTTTAACTTAGTTTTCTCGGGTTTAAGGTAGATGGGGTGTCAAAAAAGTTATCCATAGAATTTTCTTAAATTTTGACCACAGTTAGTCCTAGACTGGATCTTTGAATCTCGATAATAAAATTAAAACTTCAACACGAGAATTTTTGTAGAAACGACTTTTAAAAAAGGATGATTTCAGTACTTTTTATATAGGATCAATAGGGAAAATTCAATTTTTTTTACCTAAAAAAAATCTACTCCATAGATTTTTCTTAAGATTTGTGAAAATCTTTGTTTTGGACAGATTTTTGAATATATTAAATAAAAAATAAAGTTCACCATCAAAATTTTTGAAAAAAGTGAAATATGTGTTTTTTCCCTATTATTTCTTTACAAATTATCTCCCCTTAAAAAGTACGGGAAAATATTGAAATTCGCAAAGTAGGTGTTTTTAATCCTAATTTTTGTTGTAATTACCAATTTTGATGTTAACCTAGCCCAATAAAAATCAATTAAAATAACAAGCATTATGAATTCTTAAGTTTTGATAGATGTGCAAAAAAGATGCTCAGTGATAGACACCCCATCTACCTTAAATGAATAAAATGCTTGAAACAAATAATGCATTTAATTTGGTTACGATACCGGTTTTTTGTGTTCTTTATTTTTTTCTACTTTCGTTTTCGGGTTTGTATCCATCACGTGACTTTCGGCGGCAGTCCAAAATGGCTGCATGCAGATAAAGTTGTTGAAACTTGTTTAGTCCCCCAAAACATCAAATTTAAAAGAAAATGACAACTAAAACGGCACCAAAGAGCCAGCTCCGACTAGAATGGGTATATGGCTATCGTGGGCATCAATGCAGGAACAACTTGTACTACAACGTTGGCAAAGATGTTGTTTATTTTGTAGCCGGTGTTGGCATAGTTTACAACCAAACAGAGAAAAGGCAGAAATTTTATTTAGGTCATGATGATGATATTTTATGGTAAGTATTACATATTTTAAATAACATTTTCACCTGGGGACCACAATTGTATGATCATTTTAAAAAGATTTTTATGATAAAAATTATCACGAGAACAAGTTTCAACTTGTTTCAAGTGATTGTTTATTTATAAATTTATCTTTGAAACCAAAAAATACTTGTAGAACCCATGTCCCAAAATGCATATAAAAGTTGACTATTTAGGTATTCAGCTTGAATTGCATATTATTTGTCACTGATAATACTTTTGGACTAATTAAAATTACATGTTTTTATTTTTTCAGTAATTACTTTGCAACAAAATCTAAATCTAAAGTTTTTGATGGTCATACAGTACATGTATGATGTATGTATTGAAGAAGTAAGTGCATAAAAAAAATATCAACTTTTATTTATTTATTTTTATCATTTTAATTGTCAGTGTCAAAGAAATTAAATCAATAATCTGATTGTTGGTGAAAAAGAGGCACATAAAACAATGCATGTAGTCATGTTTTAATTACAGTTTAACATCTTTGAGCTACAATGTAATCATATACATGTAAATTTACATATTTTAGCCTTGCCATGCATCCAGAGAGAAGCATTGTTGCTACGGGCCAGACAGGGAAGAATCCCTTTGTCTGTGTATGGGACACGAACTCAATGGAAACAGTGTCAATGCTTAAAGATGGACACCAAAATGGCATTGCAGCACTTGGATTTGACAAAGAAGGAGGGGTATTAAATTTTCCTGAATGAAAATTTTATACAAAGTTGTGCTTTAATATCATATAAGGAATTAACTTTCAAATAAAAATCAAATGGTTTTAGTTTTAAAGAATGTGAAATTTAATCCTCTTGAATAATCTGCATATATTTATAAATGTATGCTTATGAATGTATAGTATTACACGATAGAAAACAACAGTTTAAATAAATCTTGTTTTTTTTACCAAACTCATAAACAAGTGCATTTTTGGGGGGGGGGCATCAATCCAAATGAACAAATATATGAGGGTTTTTTTTTCAATTAGCTTTGAGATTTTTTTTAATTTGAAAAATAATTCACTGTGTAGAGATATATGAATAAGAATTTTAAATCATATTGGGCTTTTATGAACTAGTCATCTTCCTTGGTTTTGTAGTCAAAAAGAAATGAATTTTTTTTTACAGCGTATTGTATCTGTGGGTTTAGACCAACATTCTACCATCAATGTTTGGGACTGGAGAAAAGGGAAAATATTAGCAACCGTTCGTGGCCATTCAGATAGGGTAAGATTTATAGCTGTAATCCATATAATGTGTATAGATCTAATAAAACATAATTGTCATGATGTTGCACATTCCTTTGGAAAACTAAGTATATGCCTGGATACATATGTACTACAACTTTACAGGTAAACAAAAAGCTGTAATTTTGTAGCTTCTATTTTTAATCTGTACATCTACCATTTGGTATATCAATTTGAAGTTCATTTAAAGTTTCTTAGGCATATAAAACATACATTTACAGTTCATGTAGCATTTTACACACTTATACATGTACAATTATGTATTGAAAGGTCAAGGTAAAAATAGATAGTAATTGTATTAGTAAACCTTTGAGTTGATGTATGTGTAAATTGATGAAACCCTAAGATTTATGCTAAAAATTATAACTGATATTTTTTGTAGAAAGTAGTAATATATATAGCTACTGAATTGTGTTTAATGGGTTCTCTTGTCTCCCTTTTTGTTTATCATTTTCTCTTAGGTTTGTTAGATCTTTTTCTGAAATTTGCAATTTATTTCTTAATTAACAGATCCTGGACTTATGCACTTTAAATGTTTAATTTTCTTTAAGCCGTTCTTATATGTATTACTAATTTCAGGTATTTGATGTACAGTTCCATTTGTTCAAGGACAACACTATAGTCAGCTGTGGAGTTAAACACATCAAGTTCTGGTCTCTCTGTGGTAATGCTTTGACTCCTAAGAAAGGGATATTTGGTAAAGTAGGGGAGATTCAGACCATCATGTGTGTAGCCTTTGGACCTGATGATACTACCTACTCTGGTACATTGAGTGGTGATGTGTACATATGGAAGGAGAATACACTGAATAATGTTATTCCTGCTGCCCACCAGGTAGTTCATAGATATTTGTAAAAAAAACATGCTGTAAAACAGATTATTTTCATTTGATTTAACACGACTAGAATTGTTTACACTTGCTCCTATGGGCACTTTTGCATAATTCTTACACATCTCAATCACATACATTCTTTTAAGCATGACACCCCCCCCCCAAAAAAAAACAAAAACCAAAAAAAAACAAGCAAAACAAACAAACAACAACAACAAACAAATATAACATACACACAAAAATAGCAAAAACAAAAACATTAATATATCTACAGACTATTGTTACAATGTTTGTTTAAACGTTAAAGAAGTTTTAATGTTTAAACAAAAAACATTTTTTCATAGTTGGTCTTTCCAAATTAAGACTGTTTTTCAACAATTGTTGTTTTTATCAATAGATGTTAAATTTCCACACAACCAATTCAAAGTAAGTTTGATAACTTCTTTTAGCACTAAAGGCAACAATATGGACAGTTTAAAATGTTTTTAAAGCAGTTTGACAATACATTTATGCTTCCCTTCAATAAAGCACAAACTTAATATTTGAATTTTACTTTCAGGGAGCCATTTATACCTTAGATATTGGGGAGAGTGGGTATGCCTCTGGAGGAAAAGATGGTTGTGTAAAACTGTGGGATCCAGACTTTAAATCTATAACATCTATTAACATTAGCAATAGTCCAGAAGGTTACAAAGGTATTTTATTTTTCATCCCAATATCATTTAAAGTTATAACAAATGATTTTGTGAAGTAAAATTAATATAATCCTAGCTTTTTTGAGAATGTGGCCTCAAACTTATCGGTCACATGAATAGTGTATGAATTCAGAAGGATTTTCAAATTGTTAAAAACATTTTTAACAGCTTTTAACTATAAAAAGATGTAAGAAAATTGATGGCTGGACAACCTAAGAAGGAATTAATCACATTATTTTGTTCTTAGCTGTTAGACCATTTTACATTGATGAAATTCTAGCTAGAAAACTATAGATTAGGAAATTATTTGTCTATGCACACCTTTCAACTACAAAAACAAAGATATAAAACAAATGAAACTAGAATACAATTAGATGAAGAGATAATTCTTTTTTGTAATTATTTTACAAAATATTCAGTTTGTGATTCAAACTTTTGTCATCAGGTCTGTGTATAAGAAGTGTTTGTTGGAGAGGAGACAAAGTATTGGTCGGAACACAAGATAGTGAGATATTTGAAGTCAGTGTTAGAGATAGGGAAAAACCAATATGTCTTGTACAGGGTCACGCTGAAGGAGAGTTATGGGCCTTGGCAGTACATCCCAGGAAACCTATATTTGCTACAGGAAGTGATGATCAGACAGTAAGGTAAATAATGTGTATTTTTGATGTTTTAGTCAATATATTTTCAGGTAAACAGTTAACTGAATAAAATATAATACAAAGTATTACAAATGCATGCGAGTATTTACACAGTGAAATGATGTATTTTGCATACATGTGACTGATCCGTGATGACAAATCTGGAGATTTAGATTTTTTTGGCTGGAGAATGGACAAAAATGCTGGAGATTTTCAGCCCTCATTAAAATAGTATTTCAATGTCAATTGAGGACACTAGCGTGTGTCAAAAATACATGGCTTCACTGATTAATCTCCAACTGTTTATACAATTATCAGGTCAATTATGGCAATGAACCTTTAATTAAGACCTTTATCTGTTAAATTAACGTCTGCCTAATTGACAATGCCCTAAAACACAGGAAATATGACTGAACAATTAAAATGTCTATAAAAAAAAAATTGGTCATGTCTTGAAAAAGCGGGAGATTACACAAAAAGCCAGGAGTACGCCAGATGAATCAAAAAGTCGGGATAATCACATGTATGATTTTGGATGTGCACATAATGTGAAGAATCCTCCCACCAGAAGCATTTCTATTAAAAACAGTTTATATTCCATAGCAAAAAATAGAATCAGTTGAAAAAAAATCTGAATTTCTATATGTATAATTATAAATAATTCAAACATAACAGCATTTAAACATTTAGAAATTTCCTTTTATCTCTATTAACAGGATCTGGAATCTGAACAAATATGAGATTTTATCCAAGACAACAGTAGAACAGAAGGTCAGATCATGTGCTTTTGATAATGAAGGGAATAATCTGGCCATAGGATGTTCTGATGGCTCATTTATGGTTCTGAAAACCAGGTAAAATACATTGTATAAACTGATAGTAAGACTTCATTCTATAGTGGATATCTCTACATCTGATTATTCTTGATCTATGTAAGTAGGGGGGACATAGTTTGTCTGTCCGTCCATCCACTTGTTCATTCATCCATCTGTCTGTCCATTTATTAGTTTGTTCATCCATTCGTCCATCCATCCCAAATGTTGCAAGATTGGGAATGATGTCTTTTGGACATATTCTTATTACTAACTGTGTTGCATTTTATATACACACAGTTTTATAGCATCTGTTTGCTCATTTCTAAGGCTGCAGAAAGCTGATTCCCCAGAATTCATCAAGCAGATCTTATAATACTTTCTACTAAATGAATCATGTTATGATCAGTACATCAGTACATAAGAAGACAAGTTTTTTCAGATAACCCCAATGCAGGATATTATTGACTGAGAGAAAAAAACACATTTGCTTGATAGCCAAAGAAAACAAAATAGCTTGTCATGAAAGTCATGATTTTAATTTCTTTTCTTTATTTTGAATTGTCTTAAAATTAAAATGACCTATTATTTTTAACATTGTTTAAATTCAAATCTTATTCGTTCATTTTTCAGAGATTTATCTGAAGTATTTCAGACAAAGGACAGAAAAGAAGTAATCCATGAAATGAAGTATTCGCCATGTGGGAAGTTTTTAGCTGTAGCTTCAAATGATAACTTTGTAGACATCTATTCTGTAGAGCAGAGATATAAACATGTGGGCACATGTAGTGGAAGTTCTAGCTTTATAACTCACATTGATTGGTCAGAGGACAGTAAATATCTTCAAACAAACAGTGGGGCTGCAGAAAGACTTATGCATAAAATGCCAAGTAAGATCAATATTTTTGTACATCTTCTCAGGAATACATTTCTAAAAGAATAGATTATGTAGAGAAAAATTGTTTTGATATGTTTTCTTTTAAAAAAAGGTGGAAGTTACTTAAGTTAAAATTTTCAGTTAAATAAATCTGTCTTGGTACACGTTTACAGTGAATGTAAACACAAGATATTTGATATGAAACAATTTTTTTAATGTCATGTGAGGACTCGTGAGAGGTCATTCAGTTTTTTATGAAGGTCAGTCAATAAAAATGTAAACCTTTTCTTGAAAACCATTAAGGGGAAGGATTTGAATATTTGGTATGGTGGATTTTTATGACAAACATTATGACCTGAGTGACTTTGGGTTGGTGTTAAAAAAGTTTATTAAGCTTTATTCAGAAATAGTGCATGAGCATGATTTAAAGTTTAGGCCACATACGCCATAGTTTGATATGACAAATTGTATATTATGCCATTTTCAGACATGTTAGGCTACTTTCTGTTTGGAGCTCCCACGACAGAGCATCTGCAAATCTAAATAAAAAAACTGCTTTGTTAATGATTTTACATTTAAATTTTAGATGGCAAACAAGTCGTTAACAAAGAAGAAAAGGCCAGCATAAGATGGAGTACCTTTACTGGGGTACTGGGAGCTGAAGTGAATGGAATCTGGGAGAAGTACACAGATACTAATGATGTTAATGCTACAGATGCCAACTTTACTTCAGAGGTGGTTGTCACTGGTGATGACTTTGGATTGGTCAAACTGTTCAAATTTCCATCTCTTAAGAAAGGTATGATGTAATATGGTTGTAGTAATTGAAATTTTTATTTGTTGAGAAAAAAGTTTCATTTTATGATGTGCTATTGTTATGCTCATTTGAAAATATAGAAAATGTTTAATTTTATTAACAAAGATGATTAAAAATTTCATAAAACATATGATGTTACGTATTATGTTAGTCTAAAACTTTCAATTATGTATAAGGATAGTTGTTGTACACTTGAGATATGTTTTGTCAAACAATTTACAAAATTAACAGACAATGAATACTTTGAAAAGTTAAAAAAAAACAATATAAATTTATCTGTTTATTTGTTGTGATTTAGTATAAAAATGAAATTTGTTCATTGTTTTTTTTACAGGAGCTAAATTTAGGAAGTATATAGGTCACTCTGCCCATGTGACTAATGTTCGTTTCTCTCATGATAAGAGTCATGTGATATCTACGGGAGGTGCCGATCATGCTGTATTCCAGTGGAGGTTTCTGCCAGAAGGGGGAGCTGATGCCAGTGATCTAGCTGACCCTCAGTCAGGTACACTTACTTATACCTATATTTTGTATTAGCAGAAATTTTTATTTTGTTTTAAATAGTTTTTTGAGTGTCACCATGTTATAACAATTTTCTCTTTATTTTCAATACATTGATATTGTTTTTTAGTAGAACAAGAACCCTCACCTAGAAAATGTAAAGAAAAGTGCACACAACACAATCATACAGAAATCGACACGAATTGAAAAATCCACAATGGAAAACAGCTAGCAGCTTTCTTCAATATTTTACAAGTTCTTTTTTGTTTTTTTTGACATCAAATGTTAATGTAGACTCAACAAGAGTACAAAAAATGAAAATATGATTCTTTTAACAATTTAAAAATCTTGTTCTTCAATATAATTTCTGATTTTATTCTTAGGTTTCATTGATTCTAACAGTGAGGACAGTGATACAGACATCTCTGATGTGGGTGACCTTGACTCTGACCTTGAACAAGAGAAACAGGTTAGGTATGACAGGGAAGTCTACCGAGAAGATGCTGCCGAACTCAGGAAGTTAGAGAAAGGTGTGACAGGTGGCAGAAAGAGAAAACATGGTCCATCATCAAGTCTCAAGCTAGAATATGTTCATGGGTTAGTAATTCTTATCAGTTAAGAAATCATTTACCCATATATAAACTTATATTTTATAGATGTAAAAAATATAAATACAGTATTGTATATTAAAATTGAGTGTTGCTTTAATATCAAATTATATTCATTTTGTCAGGGTTTACATGTAGTTGTGGCATTGTATCTTTTACAGGTACCGTGGATATGACTGCAGGAACAACTTGTTTTATCTCCAGAATGGAGACATTGTATACCACATCGCTGCCACTGGTATCGTGTTTGACAGACAAAAGACACAGAAATTCTACCTGGGCCACACAGATGATATTCTCTGTCTGTGTTTACATCCTATCAAGGATATTGTGGCTACAGGACAGGTAAATTAAAAGAAGGGAGATAACTGTAAGCTACATTTAGCTACATGTATGTATATACATTCTGTCTTTGTTTACCCCTTACACTATTGTTTTCATTTGTGATAGTATATAAAGAAAGCCAACTGTCTTTAAAATATATTTGAATGAATTGTAGATAATGAGATGTGGAATTAGTGTTTGCATCACGACCTACATATATCAACAGCTTTAAAAAATAATTACAATGGAAAGAGCCAGTTCAGCTTGATATAAGGGGACATAAGTCAGTGAAAGCTACATTTTTTCCCTGATAATACGTCTGCATTCAACTTAAGTACAATTATAGGGTACTTTCAAGGTTTCAAATTATACCCTACAACTTTAATTGAAACTTGTGTCTTTTTTTTCAAGTATATGCACTATGACATTCAAACATGACTTTAATGATTTCTTAATAGGTTGGAAGAGATGGAACAATACATATCTGGGATACAGAGTCAATGAAAACTCTCTCAGTGCTAAAAGGACAACATCAGAGAGGAGTGTGTGCTGTTGATTTCTCAGGTACCTTGTCTTGCAATAACTTCAATATACAATCATTTATCAAAACACGCATATCTTGATTTTAAAGTTGGTCAGTAATTTCAGGAAAAATCTTGACAATTTCAATATTTTAAATATTTTTGTGTAGTTGTGAAGTTTAAAATCTTATTATTCATTTTCTTTTTTGAATCCTTGCAAGTGTAAGATTACACAACTGTCATCCTCAAAAATTCTTCTGATCTGAATATCTATATATAACTAATTTATAGAATCTCTCAAGAATTTTCTTTCAGAATTTTTATGACTCCTCTATTTCTTAGGTGATGGTAAGAAGCTAGCCTCTGTAGGATTGGATGATAACCATCTGATTGTTGTTTGGGACTGGAGAAAGGGAGAGAAATTAGCTTCTACAAGGTAAAGTAAATGATAACAATTGATTATATTTTGTTTATGTTACATGTTATAAACTATTTAGTACATAAATTCCATTTAAAATATGACACTCTTCTTTTAAAAATTGTTTTTTAGGAAAAGAAATATTTGGGGGAAAAAATTTGAGAATCAGTCCACAAATAAAAAAGTCAATTTTTGGTTGTGGCCCCTTTTTAACCCCTAGTAGCAACGTAACGGTGCAAGATACTTCAAAACTGTTGGTTCTATTAAAAAGAATTTTTAAGGAAAATAATGAAATACAAATGAACAAAATCGTATGAAAAATTAAATGTTCTATAGCAGTTTTGTTTAAACACCCATTTTACCCCTTTTGGTCCCTTTTTCTCTAAAACTGTAGGGTCCACAATCCCTTAGTGCATGAGGAAACTTTCTCTAGTGGTTAAAAACAAAGAATTGATGATAGAAATATTGTTTTATTTATAGGATTTGGAACATATATATAAAAATCATATTCATATAAAAAGTTTCACTGGCTTTCTTTTACGGGTACTTTGCATGTACAAGGGTTTTACAAGGGTACAAAGTTTTACTTTCAGCAAAAGTAAAACCTATTTACAACTTAAATTACATTTTCTTGATAAAGTAAGATTCTCCATTTCCTTTTATTTTAGAGGCCATAAAGATAAGATATTTGTAATTAAGTGGAATCCATTCGAAGCCAACAAGCTTGTAACAGTTGGAGTTAAACACATTAAATTCTGGACTCAGACAGGTTTGTTTATTTATATAATAAATATAATGATTTTTATTGGGCATATAACTTTAAAGTTACTTTCTAGTACACAATGTTTACTAACTGCAATATGTTTTAACTAAAGCCAATACAAAAAAATTATCCTAGATTCTTAACCCCTCCCGCTCCAATTTTTTCAGCCATCAAAAAGTTTTATTTTGATTTTTTGACAAATTATGTTCATTTTCTACCAATTTTCTTTGGAATGGTAGAATATTTTATCAAATAACATCAATATAAAATTCACTAGGCACATATTTTCTAGAAAATAAGATGAAAATCTAGAAATTATTTTATTATGGCCTGATATTCTTATAGACTCAAGTGGAGGTTTTCCACTAAGTTTGTAAGCCTACTGAAGGAATCATTGCAAAGATTTTTATAGCCTACTTGTAAGAGAGGGGGCTATATTGCAATCACCTTGTCCATCCATTACAAACTTTCTCTGCTTCTACTGAAGGGATTGATTTTAGTATGATGAGTTGTACCATGCGTGCATCTCCTTTCCAGGTCAGTTGCACATATACATGTACTTCCTGTTTTCAATTGGTTGGGTGGGGGTATCCTTAGCATGACTTGGTGCAACCTCTTGTTTTGTGTTATTTGTCAGCTTTAAAACTTTTTTTTTATATAAATTTTATACTTATGTATTTTAACAGGAGGAGGATTTACCTCAGTGAGAGGCACCTTGGGAAACATTGCCAAGCTGTGTGATATGTTGTGTGTATCCTATGGTAAATCAGCTGATATCTGTTACTCTGGTGGCAGTGACGGACACGTGTTTGTATGGAACAATAATACATTACAAAAAACTGTCAAGGCTCATGAAGGTCCTCTGTTTGCCATGCATTCTTTAGATAAGGTATAATATGGCATAAGGTACCAATTTTGATTACTTTTGATTCATTCATTTTCGTGGGTAACAATTTTCGTGGTTTGATGAAAAAGATTCAGTTCGTGGATTCTTAAATATGTAGTTTTGAAGATTGCAACATAGAGATCAATGTTAAATTTCCTTTTCGTGGGGCATCAGTTTTCGTGGGTAAAGGCCACTAATGAAAACCACGAAAATTGAAACCTCAGGAATGATAATGAAACCACAGCATAATAATACATAAGAGGCCATGAAATTTTTATTTCAAAAATGCAATATTAGTTTAATGTACAAATATAATATAGCAAAATTTTAAGTTTTCACAATAGGAATAGCCAGTAACATATTTCTCAACAAGATTTTAACAAAAATTAGAGAAATATGTATTGCAGAATATTGTTGATATTATTAAAATATGATGCAAAAAGATAAGTTTTTAAACTATCAAAAGCATATGAATTCGGGGAGGAGTCATCTGTTCATCATTTTTGGGGGCATTTTGCTGTTGTTTTTTTCATACATGTATATACAAGTATTTTATAACCCTAAAGGTCTTAAATTCTAACAAAAATCATGTTAAGTTTACTTATCAATATATTCCATGGCTTTAAGTTTATTGTTTTATTGTTTACAGCTTGAAATTCTGTTTCATTGTTAAATGCGTTTGTATGTCAAGACCTATTTATCGTTTTCCCAGGGCTTTGTGACAGGCGGTAAAGATGGAATTGTAGGTCTATGGAATGATCAATTTGAGCAATGCCTGAAGACCTATTCAATTAAGAAGGAGTCCCTAGCTCCAGAATCCAGGGGCATCCTTATGGTTGACTCACCAACTGTACGAGCCATTGTACTGGGACATGGTAAAATATTAGTGGGAACAAAGAATGGAGAAATTATAGAGATAGATAAAGCTGGTCCTCTCTCTGTTCTAACTCAGGTAAATTTTCGATTAGTAATAATTGACATGATTAGAATAATATAATAATGAAGAGTTACCCTAATGAACTCAAGTAGTGAAAATACAGTGTATAATACATTTAAAAACCACTATGTAATACACATCATATCCTATTCATTAAATGTCTATGAACCAAATTTTACATGTAAAAAAAAATCAGAAATAATATGTTTGACAAAGCATACAACATTTCCTTCGCCTTAAACATAACTTTAAGGATGGCCACCCTTCTAGTTTCAGAATTTCAGTCTAATTTCAGAACTACTCTAGACTTTAATTCAGTTACTGAAGAATTTATTTGCCCACTGATTCCTACTTTTTATGACATTTTCTGATTATATAGCCTGTAAAAATGAACTGTATACATATTTTTTGAAATTTTTTATACAAGTTATAGCGAGCATCGCAGGCACGGAGCAAGTAAAACAATCAACCCTCTGGGCTTATAAAAAATACAACATAATCTGTTATGCAAAAAAAAAAAAAAAAAAAATAGAAATTCAAACCCTCATTCATCCACTTGTTTATTTTTACACACAGATTTTTATTCAAACACCATTCGGTCTTTTCCGCTGAAAAACGATTTTCCGGAAATTACCGAGCTAGTCATACCAAATGCATGTTACTGACCAAGCTTTGTTAAATTCTAAGTAAGATAAAGAAATACAAAAATTTACTGAATAAAACCTACTCATAATAGCGAGCAAGCGGGCACGAAGTGCCTGCTTGAGCGGAGAGCGGAGAGCTCTACGGTATTTGTTTCCGCGAGAAATTTGCTAATGCTGATTTAGATTTTTTATGGTCCGGAAAGGGTTATTATTTTTACAGGTCCGGAGTGAATGTTAAAATAATTTATAAGTAAAGAAATAATGCTTAAAAAAATAATAAATTGCGTTTTTTACAAGAAAATAATATTCTTAAAATAATAAATACACATAAGCTGCTCGTTTCGTCTTGGTTATATGCACGTACGAAACTAACGTGTCTCGAAGCTTAATCGCCCCATATCATCTCGCCCCAAAATAAGCAATTGGAAATTAAATGATAGCGATATCCCTGAATGTCGACATTTAGAACAAAAAACGTAGTCCCTTTTAGCTATGCTCGCATTTAGGCAATGCCTACTCCATATTAATTAAATAAATGGTTCTTACCTGAAAATGAAAGTAGAGTCCCATCCTGTGGGGTTTCATTCACTCTCCTCAATCATGCATGATATTTTTACTTCACCGTTTTTTCCGCCAGGTTTCTTAATGTACCTTCTGTTACCAATGCTTCAAATAAAACACTGATACTCAGAAAATATCACAAAACCTGACAGAATCTGAATGTTGTTTTGGTCTGCTGAAGAAGCGCGAAATACTCTGACAAGGAAATGACGTCGCACAATCCATAAAGGGATAATTTCGTCCCCGCTCAATGTCGTCCCAGAATGTTACAGGATTTATTATTTGCACAAATATTAAATTGAATTCTTAATATGTAGTTATTATTGATCCAAGATATTTTAACAACAGCTTTCCTAAGTGCATGCATATGATTTGGGTTGGGTGGGGTCAGACTTTGCTACTACCTAATTCCTTTTTTAAAAGTTCCCTCTTTATGTTACACTTAGCCGGTCGAGCACATGGATTTATTTTTCGATGCTCGCTAAAAAGGCAGGCCATAATCATATTAGTTTTTTAGGCAAAAAAACATCACGATGGTAAAGCTATGTAAATTCTAGAGGAGTCTGATTTCCTGCCAAATTTTTGACGTCATATATCTCAGAAATGAGAACTATGACCTATAGTTTTCTTTTTGTCATTTGATTGAGTGGACATTTACCTATCTTTTCCATCGCAAATTATAAAATCTTTGATATAAAAAAGCTTAGGAGTGACCATCCTTAAAATACATTTCAAGAAATCAGAAATTAATAAATATAGATGCCACCAATTAAGAGTTGTTAATTTAAAGTTACTTATCAGAATTTTTATATAACAGGGTCATATGGAGGGAGAGCTGTGGGGACTAGCTGTCCACCCTACCCAGGACATCTGTGCCACAGCCAGTGACGACAAGACTGTCAGAGTTTGGAACACGTCAGAGGACCATAGAATGATTAGCGTCAAGAGATTAAAACAAGCTGCCAGGTGTATTACATTCTCTACTGATGGGAAACATCTGGCTGTTGGGTTAAAAGATGGTAAGGGTCTCATTCAGTTTTCATTTGAACGTTTCTAGATTTCATACAATTTCTAATAAAAGACATTTATCACTGCTTCTTTGTTTCATGTGATATCAGCTGGAATTACCTGTCAAGCCTCTCATTGCTTACTCTAACAAATTAGAATTGAGAAAATTTTAATAATCTGAATGGGTTTTATCTAAAACTCTTTGAAATACTGTGGATTCATTTATTTTTCGTGGGTACCAATTTTCGTGGTTGGATGAAAAAGGATGAATTCATGGATTCTCTAAAATCTGCAACATACAGATCAATGATAAATTTCCTTATTTAGGGGTATTAAATATTGAGGGTAAAGCCACCAATGAAAACCACAAAAATTGATACCCCACAAAAATATATTGAAACCACAGAATTTGATTCTTTTTCTTAAATTTAAAAAAGACCAGATGTATTTACAGATATTCTATTGACAGAAAATTGAATTTTGATTGCATATCTTCTGTATTACAGGTAGTTTTGTAGTGTTGAAGGCAGACACAATGGAAGAAGTGATATCATTTCATCACAGGAAAGAGGAAATCTCTGACATCAAATGGTCACCTGGTAAACATTTTTACATGAGCATAATTTTGTGAAACTTCTGGTTTAGCTTATTATTGCTACTTATATTTTCAATGCAATATACATGTACTTTGTTTTATTAACATTTCATTAAATCTCTTCAAAAAAGATTTTGCAATTGATGTTATTAGGTTGGCCAATCTATGTGGACTTCACAAGTATGCTCTACTTGTATCCCATCCAATAACTATGTTTTGAAAGACAAAAAAAATATGTTTAAAATAAACTTCTACACTTTTAGTTTTAGTTCTTGTTTAAGATCTATCTCGTAAATCAAACATAATGCAATATCGAGTTAGCCATTCTTTTTCTCATAGACTAAGTGGAATCATTAACATAAAAAAATGTATAGAAATATTGACAGTTTATCCTATTTTCATTTCAGAAGCTGGAAAGTACCTTGCGGTGGCATCTCATGATAACTTTGTAGATATTTATAACGTCATTGCTCAGAAACGAGTAGGGACGTGTAAAGGGGCTTCTAGTTATATCACTCATGTCGACTGGGATAACAGTGGTAAGCAATACTGTGTTTAAACTGGAAAATGAAGCCAAACAAATTCTTTGTATATGGTCTTATCATCAACCATGCAAGAGAATAAGAGCTAAACAAAAAACACCAAAAAACCACCTTAAGTTTTAAAACTGAAGATTTCTATGAATCCTCCAAAATATACATAATCGTAAATTTGTTTGTGCATACTTATATAACAGCCACTACAAAATATTTTATTTTTAATCTTACACTAATTTCATTGACTGTCTGAAATATTTTTGGAGAAATATAAAAAAAATCAAGTATTTGTAGTACATGTAATTGTTAAGTCCTTGTTGTTATTTTACAAAAAGACCAAATTGTTGAAATAAGATGATGAAACCTATTTGTGAAATAGGCGATAAACAAGTGATTGAAACATTTTAATTTTTTTTTACAGGAAAAGTGTTAATGGTAAACTCCGGAGCAAAGGAACAATTATTTTTTGAGGCACCAAGAGGAAAAAGAATAACGTTAAGAAAAGAAGAAATATTAAAATTTGATTGGGCATCATGGACTGGTGTTCTTGGTGATACATGTGAAGGGATATGGCCACCCAAGAGTGATGTCACAGATGTAAATGCCACCAGTCTGACAAAGGATAAACAACTCTTAGCCACAGGGGATGACTTTGGATTTGTAAAACTGTTTGTTTATCCTGTTAAGGTAAATTTATACACAAAATTATTATTCACTTGTAGCGAGCACAGCTCGCAAGCGGGCACAAAGTGCCCGCTCGAGAGGAGAGCTCTACGGTATTTGTTCCCGCGAAAAAAATGCCTAATGCTGATATTGATTTTTTATTGTCCGGAAAGGCTCTCAAATTTTTACAGGAACGAAGTGAATTTGAAAATAATTACCCATTTTGCTAGTCGCATTCAAAAAATTATCTATTTAATAACTTAAAAAGAGAAAAATATTCTGATGACGACGAGTTGCTACATTTTTTTGTAGTAACCAAATTTTAATCGATTTTTTCTTACTTTTCTATTTAACGTTCAATCGCCCCTAGGATCTCGTCCCAAATTGAACGTTCTAGAAAATTAACCAAAGCAAAAATAACTACGATGGTTTCAGATCTTATTTTGACTGCATCGATTTGAAATCATTTTTTTTATTGAACAGAATTATGCTGTGCTCGCATTTAGGCACTGCCTATTTCATATTAATTTGTTGATTATATTTCTTTAATTAAATGTTCAAGTTGCCTTTTGACCTTTGATTGCCAAGCAAATGAGTTTATATGTACACTGATGTTAAAGAATGCTTCACTGTTTTTGTCATTCTCTTGGTTTCATGCCTTTGCTTTAAATATAATTAATGTGAGCCATTTCCATTTTTCATATAAATGCCTACCCATTACATTTTAACAGCTATAAAAATTGTACACTTTTAATTTGCAGGGAAAATTTGCAAAACACAAAAAGTATGTAGGACACAGTGCTCATGTGACCAATGTCCGCTGGACTTCTAGTGACAGGAAGTTGATATCAGTTGGCGGTGCTGATACAGCCATGATGGTATGGAACTGTTCCTCTCCTGAAGATAAACAGTTTGTACACGGAGAAAGTGATGATTCTGATACAGACTCTGAAGAAGAAGGAGGTATAGTGATTGTTAGGTTGAGAACTCTTGTTATGTCCCCTATAACATGTTGCAAAGCAACATAAAGGAGTCACTTTGACATTTTCCGTTGTCCTGCCTCCTGCAGGGTCACAAAAATTTCAGGGCAACTACATTACACAGCCTCTTGATATTGGGCATGTAGCTTCCTCCGATAGTACTTTATGGTGTTAAGCAATTTTATTGCCATAACTTATCTACTTCCTGTTTACCAAATATTTGAAGATGCAGGCAACATATGTCTTCCATGGAAGACTGTCATTCTAGTTGTGTCACCTGCAATGTTTATCAGATATTTAGGAGTCAATTTGGCTCTACCCTTCACCTTGCATGCTATGTCATCACACAAAAAATTAAGGAAGCCACAGTTTCAAACAAGTACATAAGCTTTATTATATAGTACTGTGCAGTGTTTAGCATTTTATGCCCATAACTCTTTTGCTTCTTGGTACCGAAAAGTTAAAAATGCAGGCAACATGCCTGTTCTATCCAAACCTGCCATTCTGATGTTGAAGTTTTACAAGTTGAAAATCCTAATTTACTCTCTAAAACAATTTAGATGAAATAAAGTTCATTCTTTTGAATTCCAGTTTGAATAATTACAAAACCTGGTGTATTTCAAAGTTTCTTTTGATCCATTTATCTTCAAATTATCAAAAATTGAACAGTAAATATTTAAAGCATAACACCTTTGCCTTCAATAAAGATGGACATTTTGAAAATCTTAACTATCACCCAGCATCCCTAGGGGTGACATTGGCAATTTTCCAAATTTGAAGAATACATCAAAATACTTGAATTAACCCCATTAATGAATTTATCAATGTTTTTCAGGCTATGACAGTGATGTACAAAGAGAAAAGAATATGGACTATGCCTCAAAGATTTATGCCAATCCATTACGTGAAAAAGAGGGTGTCAAACCTCTTCTACAAGAGACAGTAGAAAAAGCCAAGTATGTTGTTCCTCCTAAATTTCTCCTGTTTTGCTTTACTATCCCAGTGTAAAATGAACAAGTTATATTGTAAAGGCACGTAAGAAAATGAAAACACAAACAGATGTTGAAAAGATTAATTACTATTCAGACTACAATTTATTGACTTTGAAATTTATTATCCGACTGTTTTCATAGATATTTCAACTAACATTGCTGTAAAAAGTGCAAGAAAGAAGTTGAATTATCTTACTATGTCACAATATTTAGTTTTTGTTTTATACTCATACATCCATGAATCATTTAAATACTTTTGTAGACCAAGTGTGAGTAGAAATGCTCCAGAACCACCCAAAGTTAGGAGATCTGAACCTCCAACATCAGGTTCCAAGAGGAAGAAGGTGACACAAGTCACTGTAAGTTATCCCTATCATCTTGTGTTGGATGATAATAAGAATCTGAATAAATGTACATGACACAATATCAATGAAAGCATTAATTCTTCTATCAACTAGTTAAGACTTTTTATTGTAACTTGTCATATAGCAAATAAATATTGTAATGCAAATTATTCAAAACCATTCAATATAGAATTTTTTTTGTAATGCATAATGTTTTGTCTGTCAATAGGGTTTTGAAAGTATTCCAGAAAAAAAACTTTCTTTATTGTAATTACTCACTATTTTAATGAATGATGTGCTATTAACTTTGTCAATTATGCACTAGTTACAAATGTTTGAAAAATGTACACACACAAAAACCCCAAAAAAACAAAAAACAATTGAATATCTGAGTTATTTAAATATTAACACAATATTGTATGATTGTTTGTAGGATTTGAAGTTAGAATATGTTTATGGTTATAGAGGATTTGACTCAAGGAATAATTTGTACTATGTAAATGATGGAACAGACATTGTCTTCCATGCAGCAGGGGCAGGAATTGTACAGAACTTATCTACAGGTTTGTGGTTAATTGTCATTAAAAATAAACACATATATGTTAAGTTACGTTGTCAAATATAAGGTGATCTAAATTGTAAATCTATAACAGTTCATCCTTATTTGTCATTACATCTGAAAACTTTTTGTCCCCCTTCTTTCTTGAAAGCAGGGAGTATATATAGAACTTGGCTTTCCATCTATCCATCCATTTGTCCTTTTAAAATTTATTTCCTGGGTGTCTGGATTGAACTCCTTAATAGAATTTCATAAAAAATTCTACACATTGTAATTTGGAGGTCAATAGGTAAAAGGTCAAGGTAACATAAAATTAGACAAATATGCAAAACTGGGGACCTTGAGCTCTGTCCTTGTTAATACACCAGCATGAGAATATATATGATAGAGCTAAATAAATAAGATCCCACTGTGCATAATAGTAAAATACATTTATCAAGCCTTCATTTAGATTGTCATTATATGTAAAATTTTACTTCTGCACAAAAATTGTTTTTCCCCTAATTTTTGGTTTAATCATTTTCAATGTAAATACTAAAATCATTATTTTTGTTTCAGGACAGCAAAGTTTTTATCTGAACCACACGGATGACATTATCTGTCTTACAGTGAACCAGTACCCCAAACTACGCAATATAATAGCCACTGGGCAGATAGGAGATCCTCCGTCAATACACGTATGGGATGCCGTCACCAAGGAGACTAAATCTATCTTACGTGGTTGTCATAATCGTGGAGTCTGCTCGTTAGACTTTTCTTGCTCAGGGAAGTTCTTACTGTCTGTAGGACTGGATAATAATATAGCTGTATGGAGATGGCAAGATGGTGAGTGTTTTAATACAGTTTTGATAAAGTGTCACATTGGTATATACGAGATCTTGGCATTAAATAATTTCATGGTGATGATGAGAATTTTAAGCTTTTGCATTAAGGTAGACCGTCTAAAGTTTTAAAGAAAATAATTTATAAATTTATTCCAAAACTTGCAAAATAAAACCAACTCCAAAATATTTATTTTAACCATAAGATAATATAGGAACTTGATTTGTTTGAATTCTTTACAAGAATCATTTAAGAAAAGAAATTATGTTAAACAGCAATAATTTTACATCTAGATATCTTGCACATTATTTAGATGAATTTTTATTTGTTTTAAGGGTATTAATTAAACTAAGAAGTCTGAATGAATAATTCATACTTTCATTTTTCTGTACACCAACTATAAACATGTTTTGAAATGTTAAAAATACAATATCTAATGTTATTAATTATATCTTGTAGGCTCAAAGGTTGCCAGTGCTCCCTGTCACTCACAGAGGGTGTTTAGTGCTGAGTTCAGACCAGACTCAGATACTCAGTTTGTATCAGTAGGAGTAAAACATGTCCAATTCTGGACCGTCACTGGGAATGAACTTACAGGAAAGAAGGGAATCCTCACCAGTGCTGGTACTGGTACTGATGTCAAAAAGATGCAGACCATGCTCTGTGTGGCATTTGGAGCTGTAAGTTTTTTAAGTTTTGTATTTTTATGCCCCATCAATGAAAGATTGAATCACCGATAAATAAGATGAAAGCTATATATAGCTATTGAGGCCTGTAGGGTGGCCATCTTGGATTTTTCGAAGAAATAAATTTGCCTGAATAAGTCTTATATGATTGTCTTTCAGTTGCACTATACCTTTTACAAAAATGAAAGAAAAGGCTATTGGACGATTTTGCATGGTTTTCTCGTGAACAGGCTCTTAAGTTGAATCCTAACTTTCTGTTTTTTTTTCAGAACAACCTAACCTACACTGGTGCAATGAGTGGTGATGTTTATGTCCGGCAGGAGACTACACTGGTTAGGATTGTACCTAAAGTGCATGCTGGTCCTGTATTTACTATGTTTATTTATTTCAGAACAATTTGACCTACACTGGTGCAATGAGTGGTGATGTTTATGTCTGGCAGGAGACCACACTTGTTAGGATTGTACCTAAAGCTCATACTGGTCCTCTATTAATATGTTTATTTATTTCAGAACAATTTGACCTACACTGGTGCCATGAGTGGTGATGTTTATGTCTGGCAGGAGACCACACTTGTTAGAATTGTACCTAAAGCTCATACTGGTCCTGTATTTACTATGTTTACCACGCTCAGGGATGGATTTATTGTGACTGGTGGTAAAGATCCTCCGTAAGTAGAAGTTTGTGTAAAGCAATCTGATTTCCAGATCTTTGTTCATAATTGTCTGTTAATGAAAGTGGACATAACACATTCAATATCATCAACAATTTTTGGCTAGATTTCACGGAGTGAAAAATTCGGGTTATAAAATGGTGAATGTAAGATGGGCAGTCAGCAGCATGCAGGCAGAGAAGAAATTTTCGTAAAAGTTTTGTCAGCAACTACTAATCACAGCCACTTGATATTTGGTATACAGCATCAGGGTGGGGTCTTATATTATAATGCGGGATTCAATTTCAGGTCTCACTTACTTCCTGTTAACGAAATCTGGCCATTTTTGACTTTGACAGATTTTCTTTCATACAAAGCAATGACATCGGACATGAAAAAGAGACATAGTGGTAAAAAAATTAGTATTTTTCATTAAATCAATGTAGATTTTAACCCTCCATGTAGAATTTCAACAGAGAAAAAAAAAATTAACACCTACTTTTACCAGTTATGTAGTTTTAACCATAATGGAAACAAGCAACTGTTTTTAACTTTCTTGGCATTTTGAATTTTCTTTGTTATCTCATTTGAAATATTACAAATAAGATATTGTTTAAATATCTTGTTTAGGTCCAAAGACAATGGTCCTGTAAAACTTTGGGACCAGGAAATGAAACGAAGAAGAGCTTTCCCCCTCCATGAACCTGGTGCTGTCACTGATGTTGTTAAATCTGTCTGTAGAACTAAGGTAAAATTAAAAAACTAATACTAAAGATAAATAATACAGAGCTTTAGGCCAGTATAAGTGTTCATGAGACACTAAATCAGCTTTCAATATTACATCTTAGGACATGGTGCTGTGACTGATGACTAATTGTAATAATGAATAACCTGAGGTCATTTCTAGAAAGTTGTGTTAACTTATGCAAATGAAGAGATAAACACCACAAAAGACACATTGACAAATACTTCTATGTAACAAGATAAATGATTAGTAAAGGTTAAACTTTTAAATTTGTCTTAGACCGATTTCTGTTGGTTTATTATGTATAACTTTACTATTTTTATGTCAATAGGGCAAGATATTGGTTGGTACTAAGATGAATTCTGTGATAGAGATAGGAGAAAAAGATGGCAACATCCAGGTCTTACTTTCTGCTCATGCTGAGGGTGAGCTGTGGGGTCTGGACAGTCACCCCACGGTACCTAGATTTATATCAGCCAGTTATGATGGTACAATACGACTATGGGATCTGACTAACAAGGTGAGTGTAACACATATATCTTACTGTCTGCCCATGCTGAGGGTGAGTTATGGGATCTGGACAGACACCCTACGGCACCTAGATTTATATCAGCCAGTATGATTATACAATCTGTGGGATCTTACTAATAAGGTAAGCCTTACTGTCTGCCCAGGGTCCTGGGTGGCTGAGTGGTCTAAAGTGCTATTTTGAATACCATGCTAGTGAACACTTGTCAATTACCACTTCAGGTAGCTGGATCAAGTCTCGGTTTGTTATTTACAAAAACAAAGCTTCCCCACTTGTATGTGATTAGGTTTGTCATTTACCTGCCCAATGGCTTTGGTTTACTCTGAGTACTTATGTTTCCTCCACCATTAAAACTGACCACCCTATATGGCCCAAGTGTGTTGAAGATTGTGTTAAACACTAACAGACACACATACTGTCTGCCCACACTGAGAGTGAGCTATGGGGTCTAGAATGGTACAATACATGTATTAGGAATCAAATTTGATTGATCTATATCATATGCCTACAACTTTTGGATTTAACCAATAAACCAGTAAATGTATCCCCACATATCAATGTCAAATTTGACAATTAATTGTAGGTCAGAATAACCATAAAATTTGCTTCTGAATGAAGAATAAATTGTTTTTTATAGATAATTTGTATAAGCCATGCATTTATACATTTCAGTCAATGCTTGGTAGATTGGAAGTAGGAGCAGCTAAGTCTGCATCATTCAGTGCTGATGGGGAGATGGTAGCCGTAGGTCTGAAGAATGGAGAAGTCAGGGTTCTAACTGTCAATGGTATGAAGCTGTGGGGAAAGAAGAGAGATCGATCTGATGCCATCAATGATGTCAAGTAAGTCTTCATCATTTGATTATTTTTGCCCCCTGCTGTGGCAGGTAAAATTCTTTTCTCATCAGTTCTTTGATGCTGGTGTGCTCTAAAAACACTTCTTTATGCCTAAAATCTCTGGATTTTAATATTAATTAATACACAATTTTTGTTCCATTAATACTTTTGACTAGTTGGAAATTATATTACCTTATAGAATAATTTTGTGCTATCATTGATCACAAATTCATGTCTTACTGAAATGAAATGCATGTTCACAGTACTCTAAGTATACTGAAAGGACCTAAATTTCCACCCATAGCAAAGTAAACTAGACTATCCTCTTGAGCATATCTTTATTAATTTCTGTTTATAGACTGTAGATTTTACTAGTTACACATCACTTCATTTTAGATTCAGTTTAGATGGTAAATATCTGGCAGTGGGATCTGAAGAGAACATGGTTGATTTCTATGACCTATCCCAGGGTCCTTCACTACAGAGGGCGGGGTACTGTAAAGGTATACCCAGCTCTGTTATACAGATGGACTTCTCAGCTGACAGTAAATACATCAGGGTAAGGACTAGTCAACAGGGATAAAAGATTATCATTGAATTCTTATTAGTAGTTGTATGACTTTTAAAACTATTTAGTAACCTAATAAGAATATCAAACCAACATCTTAGTAAGATCGATTTCTTTAGATAAAACAAAAGACTGAATGGGAATTTAAACTACTTCAAAACTAAGAAAATAAGAATATTTATGCTAAACAATAATAAAATTATTTTCATAATCACAATTAATTAAGTCTTTATGATAATTATTACAGGTGAGTTCAGGAGACTACACCCACAGAGTTTTCTCTGTCCCTGGTGGAGCCAAGGTAGATAATTCAGATATTATTGACAAAATAACATGGGCAGCATGGACAAGGTAAGAATTTCAAACATATTTCATTGTCTGTATGAAAAGTCTAGGAAGGAAGTCTTAATTTTCTTAAACCAAACAGATATGAAAAATAAAATACAAAGCACACAAATTTCATTTTACTTTTTAAAATAGTAAGGCAGTCTAGCTACTTTTTGTCATTACAGTAAGACCACGCCAAATTAATTACTTGTTCGTCGGACCGCCTGCATGTGAAATTGTTTCCTTAAGAAAAAAATATAAATTTCTTCCGCCCGCATTTACCGGAAAGTTGTGTTCAAATTTTTTTTTTATCTCCGCGTTTGAAAAATATTTGTCTTTTGCAAAGGTAAACAACCAAAAAATTGCCGATTTTCAACCATGTATCTTATAAACTTGACTCTGTTTTGTCTAATAGCTTGTTAGCTAAGTTTAGTGCTCCAATATTGGAGATACATTCAGGATAAAAGACGTAAAACTTAAACGGTTGAAACTACGTTTCATTCCCCTCAAACAAAACACTCCGATGAAAACAATGAAATCTTTGGCCACCAAGTAAAAGTATTGTTACAAAATACGGCAACTGCATGTCAAATAGAATACTCTTACATTGATTTATTGAAATACATTCATGATATTCAAAGAATGTCATGTACGATATATAGCCGACCCCTTTTATTGATAGATTCAAGTTCCTGTGGTATTTTTCCTCGGATGACCTCAGTTGTACATGTTAAAACAACATGGTTCAAATTGAAAACATTTAGGAAAATTCCTAACTTATGTGTAAGGACAATAATGGGATATTAATGACACTAACTATGAACATCCAACTCACCAGTGACCAAGGATTGTTTTGTAATATTTTTTTAATAAATATTTACAAATTGTTATTGTTTGTTTTATGTTTTTTTTGTGAATAAATATAGGAAGTTGTTTTTCTTTTTAATATTTTATCTTAAAATTATGCCTTGCCAGCAAGATTTTGGGACATAGTCATACTTGTTTGGTGTAATTGACTGTCTCTTGGTCTGCTTGTGGCTATTGATAGAAAGCCAAGACAGCAACTCTTCAGAGAAAAAAAAGAACAACTAAAGACAATTATTCCCTGCTTAATTGCCTTAAATAATATATTAATCAATTAGAAAAGCCATAAACCACTGAGAACAAGCATTTGTTATACTTTAAATAGAATATTTTTAATATTTCACTTATTTTCTTCAAAAATAAAAATAATCGCTCGCTCGCCTCACTTTTACATTAAAAACCAGAAAAAAAACTTTTTAAAAATTTAAAAACAAGTCGCTCACCTAAAAAAAAATCAGTCGCTCCTAAAAATCAGATTTCAAAAAAAAAATTAATAAAAATAATTTCGCTCGCTCGCTCCTTTTTAGCTCACCTGACCCGAAGGGTCATGTGAGCTATTGTCATCACTTGGCATCCGTCGTCCGTCCGTCGTCCGTCGTCCGTCGTCCGTCGTCCGTAAACTTTTTAAAACGTAAACTCCTCTGACACCATAAGTCCAATTGAACCCAAACTTGGTATGGTTGTTCATTAGCATTCGGTGCTTAGAACTGATGTGGGGATTTTTGATTCATCGTAAAACATGGCCGCCGTGGCTAAAAATAGAACATAGGGGTAAAATGCAGTTTTTTGCAAATAACTCAAAAACGGCTACAGATATCAAAATTCTGGCAAGGGTAAAAGTGATCAGCACCTCAAGATCTACCTACCCTGAAATTTTGAAGAAAATCCAACGACCCATGTAGGAGTTATTGCCCTTTTTGTGGATTTTTTGCAAATTTTGCACCTGTTTAGCTCAATATCTTGAAAACTATACAAGATATTTAAGAAATTTAAATTGCATATTGTTAAGCACATCAAGATCTACAAAATATGTAATAGGGTCAACGTTGTAGAACCTTTCCTTTTAGGAGTTATAGCCCTTAGAACGTCAAAATTGAGCATTTTAACAGCATTTCCTCATTACATTGAAAACGTTAACTCCTCTGACAGTTCAAGTCCAATCGGTACCAAACTTGGTATAGTTGTTTATTAGCATTAGGTGTATAGAACTGATGTGGGGATTTTTGATTGAATGTAAAATATGGCCGCTGTGGCTAAAAATAGAACATAGGGGTATATGGCAGTTTTTTGCAAATAACTCAAAAACGGTGACAGATTTTACAATTTTGATTGGGAACAAAAGTGATCAGCACCTGAAGATCTACCAGCTCTGAAATTTTGAAGAAAATCCAATGACCCATGTAGGAGTTATTGCCCTTTTTGTGGATTTTTGGCAAATTTTGCACCTGTTTAGCTCAATATCTTGACAACTTTACAAGATATTCGAGAAATTTAAATTGCATATTGTTAAGCACATCAAGATCTACAAAATATGTAATAGGGTCAACGTTGTAGGACCTTTCCTTTTAGGAGTTATTGCCCTTAGAACATCAAAATTTAGCTTTTAAAAAGCATTTCCTCATTACATTGAAAACGTTAACTCCTCTGACAGTTCAAGTCAAATTGGAACCAAACTTTGTATTGTTGTTTATTAGCATAAGGTGTATAGAATTGATGTGGGGATTTTTGATTGGTTGTAAAACATGGCCGCTGTGGCTAAAAATAGAACATTAGGTTAAACTGCATTTTTTTGCTAATAACTCAAAAAGGGTGACAGATTTTTAGATTTTGATTGAGAACAAAAGTGATCAGCACATTAAGATCCACCATATTGTCAGATGATCCCCTTATTGAACTTATGACCCTTTCAACGTCAAATAGATTTTGTCTAAAAACCTTTACTTCAGGCACATATATCAGGTGAGCGATTCAGGCTCCTGGGAGCCTCTTGTTTAGCTCACCTGGACCGAAGGTCCATGTGAGCTATTGCCATCACTTGGCGTCCGTCGTCGTCCGTCGTCCGTCGTCGTCCGTCGTCCGTCGTCGTTAACATTTTTCAAACGTTAACTCCTCTAACACCATAAGTCCAATGGCTTTTAAATTTGGCACAGTTGTTTATTAGCATAGGTAGTATAAAACTAGCGTGGGGATTTTTGATTCGTTGAAAAACATGGCCGCCATGGCTAAAAATAGAACATAGGGGTAAATTGCAGTTTTTTGCAAATAACTCAAAAACGGTAACAGATATCAAAATTCTGGCATAGGGTAAAAGTGATCAGCACCTCAAGATCTACCTTCCCAGAAATTTTCAAGAAGATCCAACAACCGATGTAGGAGTTATTGCCCTTTTTCTGGATTTTTTCAAAACTTTGCACTTATTTAGCCCTATATCTTGAAAACTATACAAGATATTTTAAAAATTCAAATTGCATATGATTAAGCACATCAAGATCTACATTTCATGTAATTAGGGCAAAGCTGTAGAACCATTTCTTTTAGGAGTTATGGCCCTTAAAGCGTCAAAATTTACCATTTTTCATTACTTTTACCCTGAATTTCAAAGATTAACTTGTCTGAAACCATACATCCAACTTCAACCAAACTTGGCACAGTTGTATAATAGCATTAATGCTACAATTTTATCGTTCGGATTTTTGATTCGTTGAAAAACATGGCCCCCATGGCTAAAAATAGAACATAGGGGTAAATTACAGTTTTTTGCAAATAACTCAAAAACGGTAACAGATATCAAAATTCTGATGGGAGACACCTTAAGATCTACCTGCTCTGAAATTTTCAGGAAGATCCAACAAACGACATAGGAGTTATTGCCCTTTTTCTGGATTTTTTTCAAAAATTTTCACTTATTTAGCCCTATATCTTGAAAACTATACAAGATATTTCAAATATTCAAATTGCATATGATTAAGCACATCAAGATCTACAATTTATGTAATTAGGTCAAAGCTGTAGAACCATTTCTTTTAGGAGTTATGGCCCTTAAAGCGTCAATATTTACCATTGTTCATTACTTTTCCCCTGACTTGTCTGAAACAGTAAGACCAACTGCATCTTAACATGGCACACTGTTTGATAGCTTATATGCTACAACTCTATCGTTCAGATTTTTGATTTGTAAAAAAACATGGCCACCATGGCTAAAAATAGAACATAGGGGCAAATTTCATTTTTTTGCTAATAACTCAAAACTGGTTTCAGATATCAAAAATTGTGCAAGAATCAAAAGTGATCAGCATAATAAGATCTACCTGTCCTGAAATTTCGGAAAAGATCTGACTGCTGATGTGGGAGTTATTGTTCTTTTTCCTAATTTTTGCCAAATTTGCACTTATTAAGCCCAATATCTTGAAAACTAACCAAGATATTTCATAAATTTAAATTGCATATGGTTAAGCACAATAATATCTACAAATATATGTATCTGTGTAGTTCAGGTGAGCGATTCAGGCTCTTGGGAGCCTCTTGTTTAAAAGTCAAAATCCAAAGAACAAGAAATTAATTCTGTGTGGCCTAAGAGGAATTGTAAATATTACAGAGAAGATGGAATAGCTTTTCATTGATTAGCTGTCTTGTCAAAGACTTATGTCTTTTAGTTGAGAAAAAAAGGTGTACAATAAGGAAAATGCCTGGATTCATATTTTCATCTTAAGATATATACATGTATATTACAGTGTTATTGGACCAGAAGTTCTTGGAATATGGCCAAAAGATTCACCCAATGCTGATGTCAATTGTGCTCATTTATCTCACCATGGTAATGCCTTGGCAACAGGTGACGACTTTGGATATGTCAAACTGTTTGAATTCCCATGTAGAGAAAAACATGTAAGTAAATACGGTAAAAGTAATGAATAACACAAGATAATTTATGGTACTATTCTTAAACTGTTTGGAAATTGTAATTATTATTTAGTATGCTACAAAGACATTACAGAAGTTATAGAATGTAAGAACTTTATTTTTTTTAGTGGGATTAACCTTGTCATTCCAACCTGCAAATTTGTTTTGATTTTTATTAGCCACTACACAAGAAGATTCCCATATTGTGATATAGCTTTGAGAGTTCTGAAAATAGAAAAAAAAAGTTCTAACCATGAAGCACTGGTACTTTTGGAATCAAAATTAATGTCTTGTTGTAATTTTCAGAGAGCTATATTTGTAATGTTATAACCATTTCAGGCCGATTGTAAGAAGTTTGTAGGACACTCAGCTCATGTGACAAATGTCAGGTTTACAGCAGACGACAGATATCTCATCAGTACAGGTGGTGATGATTGCAGGTAATTATTACATGGGATTATGGGAAAATTCTTTTTATCTGTTAAAAATTTTATGATTTTATTTAATAAAACTTTTAATAACACATTTTGGAATTTTCAAAACCATAGAAATAAAGATATTTTAACACTATTACATTGCAATTTGTTAAAAACTCCCACAAAAAAATATTTAAGGGACATTTGAATCTCAATGTCTTCTTATTCCTGCCCCAAATAAAAAAGTCCAAAAAAAGGGTGGGGCAACAAAATAACTTAATTATTTAAAGTAAAAACCTAGGAAACAACACAACTATTAAAACAGCACTGACCAAAACAAATCTATACATTAGTATGTCAAAATTAAAAAGGAAACAATATTTTTTTACCATACAAATATTTGGCATAATTAAAAAAAGTTTGGTACTTTTGATAAGTTGTTTTATTTTATTTTATTTTTTATTTCAGCATATTTGTGTGGAAGTGTGTTTAAAACACTGAGGATAATGAAGAATTATTAAATGCCGTCCATAGAAAGAAAACATTTTAGTGCATTGGATTCTGTCTTGTTTGTTAATTAATTCCAAAGGCAGCAAGACCACTACGTCATTCAAAAATGTTGTCACACATAGTTATAAAATACTTAAAAGGTACTTCACATGAAGTGAATTATTTTCAATGAACATAAAAAATATTTTTAAGTTAAGAATACTTTAATTATGCAGATTTCTGAAATGTTTTAATATATAAATGTCATTTGTTTCATTTACTTATTTGTAGAACAAAATTTTGTGTATTAAGTAAATAAAACATATCAAATGTATAAATTCAGAAACTATGTTAGTCAAATCTTCCATGACACTTAATGTAGAAAGTGTTTTGCTTTAAATATGACCAAAAGTGCAAACTCATTTACATATCCATTTTGCTTGTTATTTTCATTTATACTATTTTACATGTATTTCATAATTGTAATTAACATAAAGGAATGTACTCAAATTGTCTTTTTGTTATTCTTCCCTTTTTAAACTTTTGCATTATACATGTATTTTGTATTTAAAATCAAATTATGCTTTGTTATCTATAATTGCATAGGATATTTTTGTATTGTGCCAATTTACATGATCTATTTACTTTTATATGATCTGCTTCATTTTCTACACAGTGGTTGTTAGTCTCAAACATTTTCTTATGTTATTTACTAAGTTGTGAATCTCAACTTTTTCTTATCTGTGATAAATTTATTATGCAATGTTGTGCTAAACTTTTTTTTGTATTAAATATTTTTCATTGTAATTTTTTTTTCAAATTGTAAATTATGCTCTATTTCATTTGTTAGTGATTTAGTTTCACTTTTTTGGAAGACCACTAGCAGATTTTTTTTTTTAATTTTTTTTTAATATAACAATTGGATCTTTTTATTGCTAGCATTAAAATTTCTTTTTAAGAAGTCAAGGTCCAGAATAATTTCTTGGTTGAATTACCCATCTTATATGAAAGCCTAATTATCAAACAAAACATACGCATTATTGCATTATACATGTATTGTAGAATATGTGTTTTTAGATGGACCAAGAAATTATTTCTTTGTTACCTGAAAAGTCAGAAAATGTAGTTATACTAGATGGTAGTTAGTTGTTGCCAAATATTTATTTAAGATAATAAATTTATACAATATTTTTTCAAAATGTTATTGAAGATGGTTGCCATACTTAATTTTAACATTGCAGATGCATACTTCCAAGTTTTACTTCTAGTTTTGTTTGTAGTTAACAAAAAGGGATTACCCCAACTGCATGTGATTACTTTGTCAGTAATCTGCCCAAGGACAGTGGTTTCCCCCAAGTACTCCATTTTCCTCCACGCCCTACATGGCCCAATTGCGTCGATAAAGGGAATTAACACCAACACACTCACACACTATGGTCATTATATTTTGTGTTGGAACTTGGGGGGGGGGGGGGGGATTTGCTTATGAGATACTACTCTATTTTATTGACCAGGTTGGTCACGGGTCAATTATTTCGGACTTCTTCATTTAAATCCTTCCTTAAAGACCGACAATATTAAGCTCCGCCCAACCTTGTGAATAAAATAGAGTAATAACTTAGAAAAATGCTTTTGTCCAGGGTTTACAGTCTAATGGATATGTCGTTTAAAGGATAAGAGGAGACATTCTTTTGTATCTCCAAGCATGCTGTATAAGAATATTGCTACATAGTGACATTTAAACAATTGTTATGTTAAATGGTGCATTAACATGGGGAACATATCTTAGGATTTGATTTCAGGTCTGTTGGTGGCACTACAAATATACGATATTGAGATGTGGAATAAGTGTACGCGACACAACAAACATAAACAAACAGCAATTCAAAAAATCACAACGGAAAACAGTAAGCAGTCTTCAACATGACCATAGGTCACTGCTTACCGTCTTGCATTGGCCCAAGACTTATCTGGATATCTGGATATTTTTGTCTTTAAACAATTTATTCAACCTTTCTAATGTTTGGTTAGATTGTTGATGGTAAGAGGTTACTTTTTGAAATGCATCCAAGAAATCAGAAACAAGTGTAAACACTAAAATTTTGTTAAAGTCATTCAACTAGAAACGAGATGGGGATGCAACTTTGCTAAGCTATTATTGGGGCATATGCATACCAAGTTTCATCAACCTAGGATTTATAGTTCTTGAGATATGGAGGTGCTCTCAAAACCTTAACATTGCTATTGTATTTATTGAAATTGTCAAAGTCACAAAACTGGTAAATCAAGGATAAGGTCAAAAGATGTAGATGCATCTTTCCTAAG
The DNA here is from genome assembly GCA_963971305.1 of Arcuatula senhousia. Taxonomy (NCBI): domain Eukaryota; kingdom Metazoa; phylum Mollusca; class Bivalvia; order Mytilida; family Mytilidae; genus Arcuatula; species Arcuatula senhousia. The sequence goes on from OZ020304.1 coordinate 59,269,297, forward strand.
CTACAACTGGGACCTATGCGTACCAAGTTTCATCAACCTAGGACTTATAGTTCATGAGAGATAAAGGTGCTCGCAAAATCTTAATATTACTATTATATGTATTGTTAATTTCAAAGTCATTCAATTGGAAAATCAAGGTCAAGGTCATAAGATGGGGATGCAACTGTGCCATGCTACATCTGGGGCATATGCATACCAAGTTACATCAACCTTAGGCTTATAATTCTTGAGGTATGGAGGTGCTTATAAAACCTTAACATAAAAGTTAACACTGCTGCCGCCACTGCCAGTAACACCTATGTCTTGCTCCGCTTCACAAAAAAACTGTGAACTTTCCGACACGAAAAGTGTTTTGGCCTGTCATATATCTTGGTTTATTAAACATGATTAGTGGGCGTCATAGGATAGTTTTTTTAATATTTCATTTCAAGCTGATTAATATGTAATTTGTTGATTACCATGCACTTGTGAACTTCAATAAACAGATTTTATGTGTAGCATATTCATATTAGGTAGCTCAAGGCTTTTAAACTGAGGACCTTTTTGTGTATATTTGAATTTCCCGTACTAAATCAAAGGGAAATAATTAATAAAAGAATGAATAGGAAATTTTTCAATTTTCATGAATATCTTGAAAAAATGTACAGTGAGCCTTTATTTTTTTGAGACAATTTTGAAAAGGGACTTTCCTTCAGAACTTGAGCTGGTTCTATATTAGGAATTCTTATTTAGGTGCCTCTATAGCTTTTTCCCCTATATATCCTATATAAAAATATTGAAAGTTGGCTATTTTTTATAAAAGCTGATAGCGTTCTAAAATGAACAGTGACCTCCTCTTTTTATTTGAAAATTTTTATCTATACATTAAGGTCTATCAATGTGCCAAAAATAAACAAAAACTATAGTAGAATTCTAATAGCCCCAAGACACCTTAAGCAAATAACTTTTCTTGAACCTGTGCTAGTGCTCATTTTAGACTTGAGGGGGGTGTGCAGGGCATGCACCCCCTAAAACTGGTAAAAATTATGTTTTTGCATAAAATGGATATAAAACATACTAAAACTATTTCGGGAAGAAAAAAACTTTGCACACCCCCATCTAACCTAAAATCCTGGATCCATCCCTGTGGACTTGCAGTGAGGTGCAAGTTTTTGCTTCCTGCAACTAAGGATGAAGGCTCTTTGTAAAAGTATTAAAATTGCAGATACCGGTATGTACCCCTTATGCATGTAGTTTGGAATTTTTATGTAAACAAGAAAGCAGGACACAAAATTTAAATACATTGTAAGAAAAGAAAAGGAACACATACTAGAATGTAACAAAGCTAAAGGCATATTTGAATTTTATGAAAATCCATGAGATATTTTTAGAAAATCTTTTAAGTTTTTGGCCACAGATGTTCTTCCTGAATATTTGTCTCACATTAAAATGTCTGTACCACGCCATGACCCTTCTCTAATTCCAAGTAATTGAGTGAATTTCAAAATACTTGTAATAAAAATATAATTATTTAAAAAGTTGCAATCATTTTATACATCTTTATTGGCAAGTATAACAAACACTTCAAAACAAATTAACAAATGTGTATAAAACAATATACAAGTACAAAATGGTGAAAGAATTTTAAAACTTAATAGATGTAATTGGCACTCATGTATGCTTTACATACTTCACAGCAGTATATACAATATCTACCCCAGCATTGTAAGAGGTCAGGATTATTTGCCTAAAACTACTATAAGAAAAAAAAATCATATATTACGTATCTAAGACCTCTTACATTGGTGAAGTGACACAAAATCTAAAACAATTATTAATATTTAGTACAAAAAGGCTACAAAGGCTGTTATATTTCTAATACATGTAATACTAAAACAAAGATTTACCTCAGAATAGATTTTTTAAAGGGTTTAAATCTATAACAGATGTTGGATAGATTAAAAGCCATATTTCTTAATAGTGTTTTCACTACATGTATTACATGTACCTATAATGAAAAAAAAACTGAGAAGAAACAGAAAATTATGCAGTACATGTTGTTATAAATTTAGTAAGACCATTTGAGTATTTGATAAGTGATTCAATTCACTTTTGTATAAATTTGACAACAATCACTCTTCTGAAATGTTCAGTAAATATGAAAAATGCAAAAAAGTACAGTGCAATTAAAACTAACTGAACAATTTCATTTGTATTTACACAATTAAATGCAAGCAATAAAAAATCCACAAGCATAGATAATAATGCTTTAGTTCTTTTGATTGTCACTAAATATACATGCATAGCTTGAAGCTCAGTCTGGTTTTAATCGGCTGGTACATCTTTCAAACTAACAAAATGCTTGTGGTATATTCATCCTGTTAATACAAAATGATTGCACATCACACACTTGAAGTCATTTAAATGCACTTTTATTTCTGATTCTTCATTTGTTGTATTTCTTTCATCATACACTTTAAAGGATCTTCTGGTTTGGTATAAACAATACTGGCTGTCAGTGTCTGGAAAAAAAGACAAATAATACTATAAATTACTCTTCATACTAAGTACCATATAGCTGGTTATTTTTGCAGGGGTGTCCAAAAATTTTGCTGTATTTGTATCATAAGGTAATACTAAAAATTTTTGTGGGTTTTATTTTCGTGGTTTGTGAATAGGTAAATATTTGTATTCCAATAAATGAATATTTTTGCAAGATTTATTTAAGCTATTTTCATTGACTGGCGATAATGACCCACTATACCTTTTATCATATTTTGCTCAAATTAGTCCCAATATATTGTTAAAAAGTGATATTGCTTAAACAGTCCATTAATGTGTAAAGTCATGATTTAGATTCATCTACAGCTGTGTCAACAGATTTAACAGCATCAACTCCCCAAAGTATTTTTGAAAAAAAAGCTCTACTGATACATTTTCTTGACTAATGTGTATATAGATCAACATACAATTATAATTATCCATATATAGTGTTTGCTTTAAAATGTTTTCACTTTCCCCACATTGGGACTTTGCATGGTCACCAAGCTTAATAAAAGTGCCAGAGACAAGTACATGTATACTGTTATCTCGTAACATCATGGTACGTAGCTACATAGAAACTGTGAAATCACAGTTGAAATGAACGTAATTACCATATGCAAAGGCGGATCTAGGACCGGCGTACCGGGTGCCCCTCCCCTTGGACAAAAAAATTTGGTTAGGAACTGTATGAAACAAGAGGTCTCAGAAGGTTTTTTTATAATTGCGCCCCCCGCCCCCCATTTTGATAATTTCTGGATCAGCCACAGAAGGTATGGTGATGCCATTTATTGTGTGCTCAGTGTAAGTATCCTGGTTGATATTGATGGCCTGTGGCCACTTTGCCCCCGGTTCCGCCATTGGTCATACAGATCATCAACATAATTCATAACCACTAATCTGAAAATCATTTTTGAGGACAGCTTTTACAATGGCAACAACCCCATGATTCTATGTCTTGTTCCTAAATATCGCTGAACAGGCAATTATAAATGTATTCCAGCTCCCCAAGCCAAGGCCAAACGCTCCCAGTCCCAAGCAAAAATGAAAAGAAATGTATTGGTAGGAAAATCTATCTTTAGTCCTCTTATCATCTATCTATAAACTTACCTGAAACAACTGCATTATATTGTGTTTTTCTAGATATTTTATAGCCTTTCCATAAGGGTCTTGAATGGGATCAACATATCCCAACTCCTCTGATTTTTCATCAGATTGAGATAAAAGCTGTTCTCCTGGTGCACCCATTTTTTCAAATGCTTTGTTCATTGCTGATTCGATTTCAGCTTTAGCTGCATCCTTTATTTTCTGATCGTCTGCCATATCTAAGTATGAACTGAAAACACACACAACTCTCAATATTATTGTTTACATAATTGTCATGACACCTGTTGGAAAGCACAAATTTATTTTATTATCCCGTACTCGGTCCATTATCCAAGACCAATGCAAGTATAATCGGACAGCAAATAAAACATAAAGATTTTTTAAATTATTATTGGCTTTTTTGTGAGAGACGGAATAATTTATTGTTGAAATTACCGAAAACCTCAGAACAATATTTTATTTATATAGCCAAGAAATTAACGTTACTTGTGTACCATATGTTTAACCGTTTCAACTTTGTTTAACACTGTGACATATCTTATCAATATTTGTGGTATATATGATATTTCTGATTTCAGTTTCACAAATTAACGACATGACTATCTAATAATTAATTCAAACCTGCACGCATATATTTTTTTATACACTGAGTGCACAGTTGACTGATTTTACGAGCTAATGCAGAAATCCAAGAAAGTACACCTGCATGTATGCCTTATAGGTAATATGTCTTCGATGGTACATATAAGAATCAGACGTTATTCAAAGTTGCATGACCTATGTTCTATTTTGCTTTACATTTACTTTTGGATGTACTAGATGACTAAGAGGTAAGAAAAGTCAGATGATTTTTTTTCTAGCATTAGAATAAATGTATTTTTAAAACCATGCTATACTGTTAGATTTTTTCTTGTTTTTGCTGAAAGAACAATCTTGAAATGCACAACCTCAAGGAATAATATAAAATCTCAGAACTAATTCCTTGGTTCTACTTAGTATTATATTGCAATGCATTTTACAACTGGTAACTAATCAATTTATTTGAAAAAAAAATGAAACGTTTTAGTGTTTGGAGTTGATATGCATGATAGCTTATTTAAACACAGATATGTAGAAATGTGCTGTAGATCAATGATAAATAAAATAAAGTAATTTACCAACTCAATATGCATTCATGCTTATATATCGATTCAAATATTAAATGTTTTAATATCTCCATTTTACTTCCAGGTTCAAATAAATTTAACGTTCAAGCGACATTAGGCCAACCATACCGCCTAAAATTAAGGACGGATTTTAAAAATGTAGAAAAGGGGTAGGTATATATTTTATAGCTATTAACTTCATTAATTTATGAATTATTAAAGGCTCGACTCAGAGCACGTCGCTGCACACCTATATATAACTTTCTACCTATATTCTTAAAATAAAAAGCCGAGCGCAGCATGATATCACCGCAAGATGTCAAACCCTGTGCGTTTTAGGCCAAATATGGATAGTCAATTGCTCTGGACACATGCAGTCCATGGTGGACTGACAAAGATTTTTGACACATGCAGCCTTTGGTTGACTTTTCACCCACATTTCACAAGGAATTCATTTTTCCTTCTTGGCCCCAAATTAGGGTATCTGCTAACTTTAATGTTTGCCCCTTTTGTCCCCTATTGGCAATTAGGGGAGGGGAGTGTCACAAAATTAATCCTCAATTTTGTAAATGCACTACTAAACAAGAATTAATTTAAAAAAAATGAAATCGGACAATATTTTTTTAAAGTGTTTTTGGCCCATTTTGGCCCCTATTTTCATTATGAAAATAAGGGGGTCGCAATAATTATACCTCAATTTTGTATCCATTTACCTGCAAAAAAATTCAAAATCGGACCAGAAATAAATAAGTTGCATTTTTAGCTAATTTTTGGCCCCTAACTTCTAAATGAAAACTTTCCAGACATTTGGCAGCTATGATTTTTCTATTTTGTATACAAACCTTCCTCATAATCTTATTAAAAAGAAATTTGAATATTTAGTTGAATGGTGCTTTGATAAATCTAAAAGTGACTACATCTGTTCTAAAGTTTCAAGAGTATTGGGTAAATCGTTTTTTTTTTTCAGTAACGAAACCCATTTAGACTATGTTAATTGGACTGACGTAGAAATGATAACTGCACTTAACTTTTTAAGATAATATTTACATACGTTTTGGAAAACAAATATATCGCTAAGTTATTGGTATTCCTATGGGAACCAATTGCCACCCACTTATAGCAGACCTTTTTTATATTGTTATGAATCACAATTTATGGCCAAACTACAAAAAGACACAAACAAACACCACCATGACCACCTTATTGACCTTTTAACAATACCTACAGATACTTAAACGACATCCTTTCTCTTAACAACCCAAATAAATGATATCTATCCTAATGAATTAACCCTTAATAAATAAATATAACCCGAACGGCGATAGATGTCGAGTTTTAGATTTAGATTTAAGCATTGTCAATGGAAAATTACACACTAAAGTATATGATAAACGTAATAACTTTTCTTTCCCAATTGTAAATTTCCGTTTTCTTGAAGGTGATGTACCTCTGGCTCCCTCTTACGGAGTGTACATTTCACAGTTATTCAGATATGCTCGAATTTGCAGTGGTGTTTCTGATTTTAATGACAAAAACCGTTTTATTACAGACAAAATCTAAAACAAGGTTATCGATACCACAAATTAGTCAAATCTTTTACTAAAAATAAATATTGGTATCTTATTGAAAAATTTGACTGTACACGTCGATTTTTGATTGTGAAAGGAATATCACATCCCGAATTCTATGAAAATGTAGTTTATAAGGCACGTAAATTCAAAAACAATCCTCTTGACATGGTAATTTGGCTTAAAAACTTGTTAAAGAAAGGATACAAGTATGAAGTAATAGTAAAAACTTTAGATTTGATGTTTTTGGTAGAAATATTGATAATTTGATAGGAACTCTAAAACGTTAATCTTTTACCTTTTGACTATTTTATTGTTTTTAAGCATTACAGCGATCAAATATGTCGGTTTTGTGTGATGATATAATACTAAATCAATAGTTGTTTGAAATGTAATGTTGGATTAAGAATCGATATGTTTTGATTTTTTTTTACATCAGTCGATAGATGCTTCTTAGCTAGCTGTGAGTACCTGCGAGTGTTCTCAAGAGAGTTCCTTTACGTCTTGTTGTTCTCGTATAGTACTCTTGTCTCAGGTTCTCTCTTGGTGAATTGAACTTTTATCGATCGATTTGATTTTTAAAGTGTGTTATTTTTTGTGCTTTGTACAAGATTAACAATAGGGGAAGGTTGGGCCCAATAAACTAGTTTAACCCCGCCACATTTTATATGTGTCTGTCCTAAGCCAGGAATCCTTGTCAAAGCTTTTGTTTGTTCCTGTCAACTATCTGTTTTTTGTTCTTTGTCCAGAAATGGGTCTTTCGTTGATAACCTAGGGATTTGTTTGAATCTAATGTATTTTATATTTAGTCTTGGGCCAATACAAGAGAGCGAGCAGTGACCTCTGGTCATGTTGAAGACTGCTGACTTTTTTCCATTGTGATTTTTTAAATTAATTTTTTTAAATCTTTAATGTTGGTTGTGTCGCGTACACTTATTCAACATCTCTTTATGGTCTATTTTATGGCAAGGAACATCATTGTCAAATTTCATAGCAATCAGATAACTAAAACTAAAGTTATTATGGGAACACTAAAGTTAACAGATGACGCAGACGACGATAGCATCATACCATTATACGTCCGCAAATTTCTTTGCGTTCGTATAAAAAAGAGACACAGACTATTATCCAATCCCTGGGAAAAGGTTGAAACCTGTATAACGCTACAGATGAACGTAATCCCACTGGCGATCCCAGATCTTTGACTGATCAAAGAGTCTAGGGACCCAGGTCTTGTAACGCCTCAATTCAGTGATTTTCTATATTCAACAACAAAAAATCATGGGCCCGAGCTTCTGCCCACACTGAATTCGCTACAGACTCCCAATTTCAAGTTGATAAATATCTGATTCAGTTGTAAAATCATAGTACTTTTTTTGCAGCTCGCACCAGAGACAGAGACAGTTAAATGATCATACACACTATGCAGTCATCTATACCATATATTTACGTAAATTAGCTTTAGAAATACCTAATGGTTGATGTTTCTTCTGGTAACCGAACGTTTATAAGCGACAAAGAACTTAATTGTTTTGAAAATGCCATTGAGAAAGATGACGAAAATGCCAATCCAGAAACAGCAATTGATGGTGATACACTAGTTAATGAAAATTCAGTGACAAATCACATCTCAACAATGAAACTGAGCGCCAATGACGTCATTTGCATTGAAAACGAACTAGAACCTCCCATGGAAACTCCTAGCTCACAGACATTACTCGAAGATGATTCAAATGTACATACACTAGAAATCAGAGAACCAGATACAATAGGAGACTGTCAAAATAAAGACGAATCTTCGACATTTTTGTTTAAATATTGCCGCTTCATTGGAAACCACGTAGGATGTATATTTGGTAAGTAAAAAATATTAGCAATCAAAATTGCAACAAAGCACCAGACAATAAATTTAGCATTTAATTTAATACACAAAAACAACAGATAATAAGTTATGCAGGTGTATTAAGCTGATGAGTAGAAATGCATCTCGGTTACTTTTACTTTTAAGAATCATGTGTTTGTGTCCCTTGTATGTTATAAGCAGTTCCAAGAAAGGAATAGAGTGATCATTAATTTAATTTTCCTGTGATCCTTTTGTATATCTATAACGGAATTTCTTTTTTTCATTGCAGTCTTGACACTAGTTTTGCACTTGTCCATAATTTTGACGACGATTATATTAATATCAAATGGGTATTCTGTGTTTCCTATAGACTTTCAGGATTTACCAATTGTTCTACGTTCTACCCCATGATAAAACTCACACGCAAGACCTAGCGTGGCGGTACAGCATGGAGTTCGAAAGCAAAAGAGAAAATTCAGTAGAGTTTAAAAACCCTTCGAAAAAATGGCTATTGCCTCCAATTGAGACAGTCGAAATTATTTTAGAAGGTAACGATATATTGTCAGTCCTTGACATAAAGTTAATAAACAAGACAGAATTGAAGATGTTTTACGAAAAAGGTTATCAGAAGTCTTTTTGCAAAATGAACGTTTTAAAACAATGTCAAAAACCCATATCGCTGCTTAGATTATTTGATGGATCATTGAAAGAATTACACCCTGATTTCAACGAAGAATCGGTCCACAATGTTTCGGGGGTCATCTGTCTTGCTTCAAAAGTCAGTGAATTGCGACCCTATCTACTACCCTTGCTGGAGAAAAATTATGACCCTTGTGACTTTACACAGAAAATCAAAATTACCAGAATAATTATGCCTATTGATTGGAACTCCGAACAAAACTATAATGAGGATACAATAAGAGAGTTTTTGGCTGTTACAATTGGAGAAGAGTTACAAAATATACGCGATACTTATTTACGTGGCAACTTAGAGTTATATTATTTTTCTATAAAAATGTACTTGCATGACGTTGAAGAGGCCGCTTTCATCAATTTAAAGCTTGGTATGGGAAGTTTTGCATTTATTTTCCTGTTTATGTGGATAAGAACAACATCATTTTGGATAACATTTTTTGGCATACTAAGCATAGGAACAAGTTTCTTGCTGACCAACTTAATATACAGATTTGTACTGGGTTACCAATATTTTGGATTTTTTCACATTATATCTCTCTTCGTTATTCTGGGAGTTGGAGCAGACGATATATTTATATTTTTCGATACATGGACGCTATTAAATGATGAACAATACAAAACCCAAATCCATCGCCTGGAAGAATGCTACAGAAAGGCGGCGAAGACAACTTTCGTCACATCATTGACAACGATGGCAGCCTTTTTCGTCAGCGCGTTCTCTCCGCTACTTCCTGTATCATCTTTTGGAATATTTACCGGCATGCTGATTGGAATAAATTATTTATTTGATGTCATTTGTTGTCCAATAGTTAATTTGACTTATTCAAGTACCATTCGACCGCTCTTTGACAAATTGTGCTGTAGAAAAAGACTTGCTCATACTGCAAGCCAATGCAACTTGGTGATGTCAGATGGAATAGAAGCCAATGTCGATGACGGAGAAGAGCAAAGTTCTCGTATTGAAGTTAACAAAAATGTCGTATCTGGTGATGAAAAAAGAATAGTTGTATTCTTTAAATCACACTTTTATCGTTTTATTATATGGAAACCAGTCCGTATTCTCATCCCAATCATATTTGTCTGCTTTTCTATATATTTCTGTTACCAGGCAACTACATTGAAACCAGACTCATCACAAGTAAGAATTTACGTTTAGTTATAATTAGATGATTACTTGTTTTGTTTGTTTGTTTGTTTGTTTTTTAAGAATGAAAAATATTATCATAAAGTGTTACAAACCTTTTTTTCATATATATATTTGGCTGTAAATGAAAGCGGATATTAGTCCATATCACAGTAATACACACTCGAAAAATAGAGCTTAAAACATAATTTGCAGATTGACAATACGCATGCAAAAACAATAAAATTTTATTTGCAAAAGTAGATGCTAAACTGGCAATAAACCTTTTTCTTTTTTCTTTTCAGGTCAAAATATTCAGAGACAACCATAACTACGCTAAGGCTTTACGTTTACATTATACTGCATTCCAAGGCAACTTCGAGGACGAAAACACGAAGGTTCATTTATCCTGGGGACTAAAGCCGAGAAATATGGAGGATTGTAACGAGAAAGATGGTGATATTTTATACTGTAGAGGCAAGCCTGCTTATGATGATAAGTTTGATCTCAACCCAATCCAATCACAAGCTGCTTTTATGGTGGGTAGTTTAAAAACCAGTGTTCAGCATTACATTTACAAATTAAACATGTTACCTATAAAACCCACTTAAAATGCCAAGAAAGTTATGTCTATATTTGTGAAAAAAACGGTGACATCCCGGTAGTCCGACAATCAATAGTCCGACAGCCCATTGGTCCGACAACCCAATAGTCCGACAACCCATTGATCCGACAACCCATTGATCCGACAGCCCATTGGTCCGACAACCCAATAGTCCGACAACCGATAGTCCGACAATGCTAATATACATGTATTTAATGTTTAATAAAACTTTAAACACAACCAAATAAAAAAAAACCTCTAAGCATACAATCCTGACTTCAAATGGATGCTTTATAAATCATATGAATATTGGCAATGATTTCATTTACTTATAACTAACTTTAATTAAGATATAAACTGAAGAAATCATGCCTTCAATCAATATTTAACGTACTTATCTTATGAATCATTCTCTATTTAAACAAGAGGCTCCCAGGAGCCTTAATCGCTCACCTGGCCTTGATGTCAACCCTATGAAGACTTTTGTATAGCTAAATGAGCTGATTGCTTAAGCAAGAAAAAGCTTTTCTCTATCTGCAATAGTTTTCATTCTATAAGCAAAAAACACTATTTTTCATCTTTAATTAAAGGGTCATAACTCCTTTAAGGGATCATCTGCCAATTTCGACCCTCAAAAGACTTTTGTAGAGCTTAATGAACTTAATGTTTCAGCAAGTAAAGGCTTTTCTCTATCTGCAAAAGTTTTCATTCTATAGACCTAAAACATAATTTTTCACCTTTAAGGGGGCGACACCCTTATTAGGGGTAATCTGACAACTTTGACCCAATGGAAACTTTTGTAGGGCTAAATAAGCTGAACATTTAAGCAAGCAATAGCTTTTCTCTTTCAGTAATAGTTTTCATTTTGTAGACAAAAATCATGAAAAAACGCTATTTTTCACCTTTAAGGGGTTGTAACCCGTATAAGGGATCATCTGACAACTTTGACAAAATGGAGACTTTAGTAGAACTTATGATGCTGAAGCAGTAGGGTAGCACCAGATTTCATTTATCTCTTATACTTTTTGATTTACAGGCCAAAGACAGTAGTCTGACCCCCTGGTATATTTTAAGTAGGTAGCCATGTTTTTTTACGAATCAAAAATGGAAACACAAGTTTGGTGCAGGACACCCTGAAGATCATTCATACAAAGTTTCATATTATTCTGATCAGTAGTTTCAGAGGAGAAGATTTTAGAACAATTGTTAATAGACAACGACAGACGACGACAGACGACGACGAACGCCAAGTGATGGCAATAGGTCACCTGGACCTTTGACCTTTGGTCCAGGTGAGGTAAAAGAGAAATAAAAAGAAAAAAATATATGTATGTTACAGGGTAAATTGATCGCAAGGGCGATCCGGAATCCTCCTAGGACAAATTTGAATTCCGATTTCTCCTAGGACAAATTGGAATTCTGATTTGCTCTGGATTTAAACCAGTGCTAATCAGAATTCAAATTTGTTCTCAGAGAAATTGAGATATCCCTAGGAGGATTCCGGATCCCACTGACTGAACATTGAAAAGTTATATTTTGAAATTAAAAGAATTGTTTGAATTTTTTAAAGTACATTGTCTTAAATTCAAAATCAAAAACTATATTTTAAAAATAAATTAATCTAAGACCTTATTATATTTAATAAATTTTGATAAGATACATTCTTTACTACTAACAAAAAAATTAAAATAAAAAATATAATAAATAACAACAACAAATAATCAATTTATATTACATGTATTGATCTTAAATCTTTTCACTTTTTAACCAAACAATGCTTATTCCTGAATTTAGTATAATAAATTTCTATGTTCTGAACAATTTGTTGCTTGGGCACTACAAGATGCTATGAAAACAGTTGAAACATAATGTTATTCCAGATAATCCAATGGTTAACTATATGCACGAAGCAAAACGCCGTCGCGTTCGTCATGTGTCGCTCAAAAAATCGCTCAATTAATGAATACTGTAATGGGAAATGCAACAAACGCAGATGTTTGTGCTGTAATGTTAAGGTTCCATAAAAATGTTGAATCCAATAATACCAGAGAAATTATAATTGGTGTTTAGAATTCATGAAATCGCTACTTTTTCATTTCTTTAAATACTACATAGAAATTTGTTGTGGGTTTTTAATGTGTATTATTTGTATTTTAATTATTTTGATATTTGTCAAATAAAATCATTAAATTTACATTTTTCTATAACAAATATTTTAGTATTATCCAGAATCATCCTGACTTAAGTTTCTAGTGTGATTCCAGATCTAATCAGAATTTCAGGGGGATCCGGAATCCTCCAAGGACAAATCAGGATATCCCAATTTCACCTAGGACAGATTGGAATTCTGATTTGCACTGGTTTTAATCCAGGGCAAATCAGAATTCCAATTTGTCCTAGGAGAAAACAGAATTTCAATTTGCCTTAGGAGGATTCCGGATCGCACTTGATTCCAATTTGCCCTGTAACAAATATACAGACTACACGCCTTATATTTGACATGATGCTTTGGTAACTTTGTGTTACCTTTATTATGTCTCCCCTCACTTTTGTGTGGAGACATATTGGTTTTGTCCTGTCCGTCCGCCCGTCACATTCAGCGCAACTCCTCTGAAACTACTGAACCGAATATCAGCGAAAAGTTGTATATAAGAAGAACACCATATGTAGTTGTGCATATAACCGGGAAATTTTAATCCTAAAATTCTGTGGAAGTTATTTGCTAAAATCCTCTGTCAACTAGCGCAACTCCTCTGAAACTACTGAACCGAATTAAATGAAATTTGGTATATATAGGAAGGACACCATATGTAGTCGTGCATATTATGCAAGGAAATTTTTACACACTAACTGTAATTGTGATTGGAAGAGATGGACTCAATAAGCTGCTTTTTCCTATCATGTAGTTAATTTTAACTCAATTTTCATCATGATTGGGAAACAAACCCTCTTCTTTTTAGCGTTCCCTATTGAGCCTAATGTGTATCAAATTTTTCGTCGCTTCCAAATGACAAGCATTTATTCTGATCATCTTTGCAAATGTTATGAAGAAAGAGTCGGAAAACTTGGTTTGTGGAATTTTCAATCCTGACCAGGATCGAACCACTACCCATGGTGTTCGTAGCACTGCACATTAACAACTTCACCACCGTTTGCCATCGTCATGTAGTTAAGAGGACGGGTACATATACAATTTTATGGTGTTTTGTTTTGTTATTTCTTAAAAGTATACATATGCCTTTTTCTGTAAAGTTTCAGGAACAATGTCATTCACTAATTATGCGGGTCCCGGTGTACTCAACAGAGCCGAGCTAGTCGAATTATTGGTATTTTGTGACGATGGGTCAGTGCTCTTCCCACAGAGCGATCAGGTTTTGTACCTTGGTGGCTGAATAGGTTGGCTCATGTGTTCAGGGGTTGTCAGGTCACAACACTGAAAGCCTGTGTTAAGAGAGCTATGGTATTATGCCCGTTTCGAGTGCACATTTGCACAATTTTCCACCCCATTTATTACTTCTCAATTTTCTAGTGGCTTTCAAAATTTACTGTTTCATTATTTCCCATCGGACTCATATTTCTCTTTATTTCATGATCATTTTATCAACCATTTCATGTTCTTCACCCGTATGTAACATATAAAATTACCCTTAATTGAAAAGTCACTAAAAACCTAAAAGTTAATCTTTATGTGGGACGAACAAACGTACCTACGCACGGGCGTACAGTCCCAATTACAAATGCTATATTCACATTAGAAGACGAGGCATAATTATACCCCCGCTTGAAAAGTGGGGGTATATAGAGGTAGGGGAGTCCGTCCGTCCTTCCTTGCGTTGCACCTAAGGATACCCATCTCTTATTCCAAATCCTCTTTAACCCCTTGATGGATTTTCATAAAACTTTCACACAATCTTTATTACATAATGTAGATGTGCACCTTTTATTTAAAAATTTGATCAAATGATTTTTGGGTTTCCCTACCAATATATGGCCTATTCGACTACCATCCCTTATCCGCAACTGCTCCTAAACTCCTCAATGAATTTTCATGAAACTTTCATACAATGATGTTTGAAGTATAATAAAGACATGATCGATGTGCATCTATTCTAAAATTTGATCAAAATAATTTTTAGGTTTTCCCGCAGCAAAACACGAACTTCGTCATTTGACGCCAAGGGGTACCCATCTCTTAAACGCTACTTGTCCTAAACCCTTCAATGGATGTTCATAAAACTTTCACACAATTTTCGCTATATAATGTAGATCTGCACCACTTATTTACAAAATTCTTCTGATTGATTGTGGGCGGGGTGGGGGTATTTATTTGTGAACAGCTGCTCACAATTTTTTTAATTTTTTTTTATATTCAATATCGGTCCGATCAACCGGATTCTTATATGTTGTCGGACTATTTGGTTGTCAGACCATTGGGCTGTCGGACTATTGGGTTGTCGGACTATTGGGCTGTCGGACTACAGACGTGTAACCAAAAAAAACAATACTTTATCGTGAAAAAGGTATCAAGGACTGATAACATTAAAGATATTTACGGCCCATGAAATATTAAAACAAACCATCAAAATATACCGGGTCTTTGAATATAGGTAATATAAAATTACCGAACTTGGAGGATCAATCACAATGTCAAAGAGAAAAGACAAAACATGGAAACACACCGGAAAAGTTAAAGGTCGCAATGGTCCTGACTTGGTACAGGCTTTTAAATGAAATGGTGGGTCAAGAGCGATAACATTGGTAAGAGCGCCATATCGATAACAACATCTTCATTATAAATCAATCAATCAAATTTATTGTCATATAAACATCTAGACAGAGTTTGTGACAAAAACAAATAATATAACAAAACAACAGTAGAAATACATAATTAACGTATAATACATGATATTTTACGTGAACAATGCAATATAGGCTTTGCAAGTATTTTATTAAGAGTCCCCTGTCCTCAATACTAATGATTGTTTTAAATAGGAACTTATAACATTAACTTGTTTATAGCTATTTGGATTAAGGAGTATTTTTAATTTTTGGGTCATTATATTGTTCATAATGATCAGTATTTTCAAAAAAATCTTCGATTAATTTTTTTCGCAAAGACTCGTTTGTCTTGCAATGTAGCAGAAAATGAGCTTCGTCCTCTACCACATTGCAAGAAACACATAATCTTTGCTCTCTAGGGACTTTCAAGTATCTACCCTTTTCTATAGCTAAATTATGGTCGCACATTCTGATTTTTGTGAGGACCCTTCGTGATTCAAAATCTTTATATAAGAGATAAAATTCTTTTTTTAAATCTTCTTTTATATTTTTATATAAGTATGTTTTATTATTTTCATTTAGTAAATCAAGTTTGTTCTGATATATTCTCTGATACCATTCATTAAAAATGTTTTTTGAATTTGATTTTAAAGTTTTCAGCTTAGTTTTATTATTATAAAGAAATGTGAGATTAAAGGAAAGCAAGTCTACCTTCCTTTTTATTTGCGGAAGTGATGTGCTAAGAAGTCCGTTTATATGAATGAAATTCCAGTGTACTAAAAACCACGTTTACCAAACTGTACAATTATGTTGTCTATAAAAATGTTGGATATTTTTATCATTTGTTCTATTTTAAATTTGTTCTTTTTATTTGACTCATGGGTGAAAAAATAAGTATTGTCTTGTGATTATCGACTACCAAATATTTGTACCTGCGTTTTCCGTTCCTTTTGAGAAAACAACGTTTGGTCAACTATGCCTAATGATATTTCAGTTCTGCATCTGGAGTTGAAGTGTATAATGTAGAGAAATCAATAGTTTTAACGCCATCACAATACGAAAATTAATTACTTAGAGTGGAGAATGGTCAACAGTTCTTTTGAATTTTTAAGTCCAGAGTTGACTGACAACTTTTCGAGAGTAACAACAATCGAAATAACTTTTTTGTTGTCGTTATTGTTAACAAAATTGAAAGAAGTTTACTTGCACACTGAGTTTTTTTTTCTTTTAATTCTCAGAATTTATGCAAAAAGCTTGAAAACTTAACAGAGGCAGAAATTGATGCTTTTCGAATCCGACGAAATGATGTTACAAATATACCAGAAATATCATGCTTTATGCCTGCATTATACAGATACATACAGGTAGTTTTCGTGTGGAAGTTTGAACAAAAATTGATATCAACGCATAGCTAATGTTTTACAAAGGAGGCAAGTTCTTATACAAACATGAATATCATTAATGGGGTGAAAATATCAGCTAATGATTTACAAAGGAGACAAGTTCTTATACAATCATGAATATTATTAAAGAGTGAAATTATTAACTTCAACTTCCATGTTTATTCAGTAAAATGGGGTAGTAAACATTTTCAGATGCCGATTCATTTAAAAATTAACACTCTTTTTTAGTTAGAACGTGTATCAGACTCAAATAAAGTTGTTGATTACGCACTTTGTTGCCATTTCATTTTTCTGTTTCTTCTCAGGAATCGTTTCCCACACTGAATGTAAAGTTTCCGTTTACTCCAGAGTTTGTTACAGATTTCATGTCTGAAAGTAGTCACATTTATAACGTGTCCAGTCTTCCACCAGACTTTGATAGATATTTTGAGGTAAATGACACAGTTTCATCATTGATTCTATAATGGTTTGGTGCCAATAAATTAAACATGTAAAAAAAAAAAATATTGGGTTTCATGTAAAACCACTTACAAAATAAATGTTACATGAATCTCAAAAAAGATGTCGAGTTGATAACTTATTCCTTATTTCTTTCCTATAACTTAATCCCAATCTGTTATTTATTCTCTTACTAATTCATTACTTATTCCCTTTTCAAATGTAATTCGTTCATTTTCACATAATTTATCATCTTTTTAAACCTAAAAATACAGATTTTCTCTATAACTCTTCCGGAAAAATATCCTTTTTTTACAAATAGCTGTACTATTTTGCTAATGTAACAACTTAAATTAAATTTTATTTAAAGATTTTGGTTTCACATTGGTTGACAAATGGGTATACCTATGTTGCTACTGAGGACATTATTCAATTTGGGCATTTGATAGGAGAAGAAGTCTTACCAGAAAAATCAATCCATTTTAACAGATCGGGACTTCAAGGTACTATCATAGTTTTACCAAAAGAAATCACGTGTCAGGAAGAGCGCAATTCAATAATCGTGTTTTACCACTTTAATGGCCTTTTTTGCTCGGACCTGCATGATTTTAACTTCGGTTTTGTGTGATGACACATTATTGTGTGAAGTATTGTGTCGGATTTAAAATTGATATGTTTTATTTTTCTACATCAGTCGATTGATGATTCTCAGCTAGCTGTCAGTAACAGCGAGTGTTCTATAGAGAGTTCCTTTACTGTCCTTTCGTTTGTTCTTGTTGTCTTTTGTCTAAGGTTCTCTCTAGTGGAATTGAACTTTGATTGATTTGATTTTATTGTGCATGTCTTTAGTTTTTGTGCTTTGTCTAGGAATATTGATAGGGGGGAGGTTGGGCCCAAAAAACTAGTTTAACCCCGCCACATATTATAAGTGCCTGTCCTAAGCCAGGAATCTTTGACAAAGCTTTCGTTTGTACTTGTCTTTTTGATAATTTCTGTTCCTTGTTTAAGAAGGGGGTCTATCTGTGACTATTCCAGGACTGGATTTAAATTATATGCATTTTATTTAGACCATGGGCCAATTGCAGAACCACGAGCAGCGCCTACTGGCCTCGTTGAAGGCTGTTGGCGTGAACTGATCAAAATTTCCGTAACAGATTTTCAGCAACTACGGAATTAATGATAGGCTTTTGATATGTGGTATGTAGCTTCATGTATGAGTCCCTTATGGTGGGATACGTTTTTAGGTCTGTCGATCACCAACTTACTGTGAAACGAGTCAACTTATTTCACTAAATCTTCAGGGTTGAAAATTTTTGTAACATATTTTTCAGCAACTATTAGTCAAAGGCTTTTGGTATTTTGTATGTAGCTTAAGCTATGGATCCCATATGATGTGATTCGTTTTCAGGTCTGTAGATCAACTATACTTCCTGTCAAACGACTTTCTTGATTTTTATCTTTAAATAGATAATCTCTGTCCATTATGTGGACGCGTGGGGTATATGAGCGTGCTTACTAAGGTTCTTTCATTACCCCTGTATGATTCTTTTTTTCTAGGTATATATGGAACAAAACTGAAATTTGTGGCAATAGAAATCAACACAACATTAGATTTTCACCATTTGAGTTACACGGAAGGTAAACCAGTATACCAACAATGGGAAAACTTGATAAAAGAAGAGGTGAGATGACTGGAGACAAAATGCAATAGTTGTTGTTTTCTGTTTTGTTTGCTTTCGTTTCCTTGCCCTAAGTACATCGGCGACAAAAATACTTTGACACCAAAGACAAACACAAATTAAAAAACTCGAGTGACCTCATGTTTTCCGACAGGGTAAGCAGTTCCTGCTTGTTGCAAAACAACCGTCGCGTTGGCAATGATCAATTTAGAGTAGGCCAAACCCATAAAAAGAAATCAATAAAATATAACAAACCCGTCCTGCGAATTCCGACCAGTGCCCCCCTCCCCCGTGGTACAAGACGGTCACTGTTCCAGCGACAAAAAGGACACTCTGGAGCAGCTAACAATGGCGGTGGTGTGTAATGGGCTTGACGACCCATGGCTCACAGCGAGTCTAAAACAGTCTCTGCAGGTGCTCTTCAGCCTATAGTCACGACTATAAAAACCCATCAGTCAGTATAACATACCCATATTTGTACTATATGAAAATCAAAAGCCTTGTTATTGTCTACGAGCACATGATGTCTCTGATAGTTGCGTAAATCTTTTTTTTTTTTTTGGTACGAGAGGGAATCACGTGTTGACATTTAATGTACATTTGGAGTTCTTTTTTCTAAATAATTTGCTTACTATATTCAAAAAGAATTATTGTACGAAATGTATACTAATTTTTAACAGGTGAAGAAAATGCCGAGTTCCTTGTCAAGTGGCTTCCAGTCTACAACTCAAACATGGCACTTTGTCAAGGTTCAAGAGGTATTCTGTTGTCTGTATTCCTTTACTCTTTTTTAAAGAGACCAAGAAAAAAAATGAATAAATTATTAAGCGATTGACTTAAACCAAATTTGACACACACACACATGAGATGTCATTGTACGTACTAAAATGGTTGTTTCAATCACCGCATTACAACTGTAAGTTCTCTACTGCTATTCCGCCAAACAACATTATGTCACATTGCCATTGCAACAAAGTTCCTATAATATATGCACACTGTTTACTAAGTTGTCTGAGTGTTTTTTTTTCACTTTTGCATAAAAAAACTTGTCATAAAATTTTTGGTCCTACATTTCAGATCCTTTCCACGTCAGCTGTTAGAGGACTTTTCATAGGATTATTACTTGCTTTTCCTATATTGACCATTACAACCTTCAACATCGTTATCGGTTTCCTTGCTACCATTTGTATTACCATGATTACAGCTGTTGTTGTTGGTCTGATTCCTGTATTCGGATGGAAGCTTGGTGTATGTAGTTATAGAAACAAAACACAAACAGAAATACAAATATTATTTTATGGTTAAGCATTCATAATTAGGTTAATTAAACCGTATACCTAAATGCATCTGACTGTTCACACAAGTATTCATGAAAAATTGTACGAACTGCTGACTGCAGTTTAGTTGTCGTTGTTGTTTTTGTGTTGTCTTTTATATTTACTGATTTTGTGTTAGCTTTTTCTTCTAACTTACGTCATTCGAATTCCATATCTTCCCTTTAGTTGCATTATTGGAAAGAATATTTTACAAATGCAATTGATTTTCGTTGGAACTAAAAAAATATAAAATAACAAAAATCAAAATAAATGGAAGTCAAACTTGTTTTCCATTACAGGTTTTAGAGTCTATAAATCTAAGCTTGGTAGTGGGTCTAGCTGTAGACTACGTGGTACATTTTGCCGAAGCTTACAGAACTGCACCATTCTCTAAAAGAAAAGAACGTGTTAAGAGCATGTTAGAACACATGGGGATTTCAGTGCTATCAGGAGCTATAACTACATTTGGAGCCGCAGTGTTCATGTTGTTCTCTGAAATTCAGTTTTCTTTTCAGTTTGGGATATTTGTCATGAGTACAGTTGGGATATCATTTTTGTTTTCTTTATTATTTTTCACCACTTTTATGGCAACATTTGGCCCACAAGAAAACACTGGATCATTATATTCTCTTTTTATAATGTTAAAAATTAAGATTTCATGTTATAGAAGAAAATACATTTTCAAAAGTGATTTAGAGCAACCTGTAGATTGACATTCTAATAATGGACACATTTTATTGTTTTATTGATTTTTAAACTTTTTATTGTACATGTGATTTATTTATTTGAATTTTACCTTTTAAAAAATGCTTGCATTATTTCCCAGTCTTGTTTTACATGATGTTACTTGCTTTTACCTTTTATTAAAAAATGTTGCTCATTACACTTTTATTTGAAACACAATTTACTGTTTCAAATTTCAAAAAAAGAACAGACACAACAAGGCAAAGACACACCGGAGATATTGAAGATCGCAATGGTCATGACATGGTAAAGGTATTTCAACCGAATTGGTCATATGACGCCAAACAATTTGTGGTCCAGTATTAACACAAATCGTAGCACGGTGAGAGACACAAAAGAAATTGTGGGATAATTATCTTAGAGCAACAAAAAAGGCAAAAACTAATTTAAACAATTGCGAATCATTTCATCAGACCATGCACAAATTTTCTACCAATATCTGAACACGAAAAGAAAACTTTTAGGGACCATATCGGCACAACTGTAGTCCTTTGTTTGTTTTGTTCGTTTGTGTTGTTGTTTTTTAAACAGATGCTCTGTTGGTAGAATGTATAAATTTTGTAACACAATAAAAAAGATTTCTTATAATAGCCAATAAAACTGAAGCCAAAGACAATCGGTCCTTCTCCTAATCAACAATTCTGCTGATATTTCAAAATAGTCAAGGTACTTAAAATGGTTCATATATAATCTATTGTGTAGAGTTTTAATTCTGTCATAATATTTATACAATATAATGGTCAGTGTTTGTTAAAGAGATCAATGGTTAAATTCTCACAGAGGTTATGGAACTCCACCAAACAGTTCTTAATTTAAAAATCGAAACTATTTACTACAAATATTAAAAACCACATCGTAATTCGATTTGAATGAGTAAGCATGCGAAATAAACTTTATAATTTACAATTTAGCTCTTTGCCAATTTGAAATTTCAATTGTTTTGAAATGTGAAATTGAAGATTGAAGGAATACAAAATTGTCATGGAAGACGAAGAACTTCTCAATATTGGAGAAGAATCATCAAGTGAAGAAGAAAATGCAATCCTTAAAGACCATTGGATGATTAGAGATAAAAGTCAGAAAGTTCCTGACTCGTCAAACTCTGCAGACAGTTGTATAAAAGAACACGCGTTACTACTTAAATATTGTCAGTGGATTTCAAAACATTTCTGGATTTCTCAAGGTATGTTCAGTATTTCTACCATTTCCATTATTTCTAAAGTAATTTATAGTTGCACATTTTAAAGACAAAACAATTGATGTATATCTTACAATCTGCTTAAAATAAAAAAAAGTTAAACCACTTAAAGCAATCTGTTTTCAAATATTGCATCTTTGAAACTTTGAAAAAAGTTATTTTTTGAAGAAAATATAGTCAAAGTATGTTTTTTTTTTGTTTCAGCTTTTGTAATATGCTTGCATGTTACCATAATAATGACAACAGGGTTGTTGCTTTATAACGGATATTCTGTCTTTCCAATATACTTTGAGAATTTACCTTTAGTTATGTACCATGATGACACCTACACTAAAGACATGGCTTTTAGATACAGAACAGATTTCAGCAACAGAACAACATACCCAATTACAAGCGGTCATAAGTCTTCATTTTTCAAATCTGGCATTGAAACGTTAGAGATTATATTGGAAGGTTCTGATATGCTCTCGGAGTCGAATTTACAACTGTTGAACAAAACAGAGTTTACCCTATTTTATCAAGAAGACTACCAGAAACACTATTGTACTCTAAATGCTTTAAATGAATGTCAAAAACCAGTATCATTGATTCGATTTTTCGATGGATCATTAGGAGACATCATACCCATGTTCAATAACGTCAATTTTAGTAAAGCATCCGAGATCATATGCTTTGCTTCCCAAGTTAGCCTTCTACAGCCTTACTTGCTTCCATTGCTGGAGAAAGGTTTCGACCCGTGTGATTCAAAGCAAACTTTGCACAAGACAAGAATTTTTATTTCATATGGTTGGAATTTTGATAAAAAATACAATGATGGTGAAATGGTGGAATATTTAGTGTCGAGTGTTGGTAAAGAATTGCAGAATTTACGCGACACCGTTCTCAAGGGTAAATTATCATTATCGTACATGTCCATCAAGATGTTTTTACATGATGTACAAACCAGTGCATTTGTCTGCCTAAAACTAGCCGCTTGTAGTTTATTATTTATATTTATTTTCATGTGGGTCCAAACGACATCATTTTGGATAACATTTTTCGGGATTTTGAGTATAGGAACAAGCTTTTTACTTACAAACTTAATATACAGGTTTGTTTTAGGTTATCAGTATTTCGGATTCTTCCATTTGATCTCTATGTTTGTTGTACTTGGTATTGGAGCTGATGACGTATTCATATTCTGTGACACGTGGATGCTTTCAAAGCATACAATATACTTGTCAAAGGCTCACCGGCTTGCCGATTGCTACCGAAAAGCAGCAAAGACAACGTTCGTGACATCCTTAACTACGATGACTGCGTTTTTCGTGAGTGCCTTTTCTCCACTTCTTCCCGTATCATCCTTTGGAATATTTACAGGAATGCTGATAGGAACCAATTATTTGTTCGATCTTGTGTGCTGCCCTATTGTAATAATTGTATATTCAAATGCAATTCAACCAATGATCTCAAAGTGTTGTCCGAGTGTTCAGAGGAAGAACCTCTCGGTTAGAACCGAAGACCAAGAGTCTTTAATAGTATCAAAAGCAGAGCAATGTCTTGACATAGAAGACAATGGTGAAAATGAAAATGGTCCAAGAAGCAACTTATTCACAGAAAATACCGAGTACTTTGATAATAAAAATAGATTAGTTTTATATTTCAGTACTTCGTTTTATAACTTTATGACATGGCGACCAACTAGAATAGTTTTACCTTTATCTTTTCTCGGATGTTCTGCTTTCTTTGCTTATAACATATCAACTCTGAGACCAGACAGCAACCCGGTAAGATATTTAATATTATCTAATAAATGAACAGTGCAAATGAAAAATAAGTTCAATATTAAGTTAACCGTAACAAACCTTTACAATTTTTTACTTTTTTCCAGGACATTTCAAATTCCCCCAAAAAATAAAAGATAAAAAAACAGTTACTAGTACTAGTAATTTGGTTATGCTGTATATGGAATTCCAAGGAGTAACCTCTCATTAGCAGCATTTGAATAAAACAAATCTGTCAAAGTCAAAAATGACCAGATTTCGTTAAACAAGAAGTAGGTGAGCAACATACCTGAATTGAATCCCACTTTATGGGACCCCACCCTGATGCTGTATACCAAATATCAAGTGGCTGTGATGAGTAGTTGCTGAGAAAACTGTTACGAAAATTTCTTCCCCGCCCGCCCGCCGCCCGCCCGACATTCACCATTTTATAACCCGGATTTTTCACTCTGGGAGGTCAAAAAGTTTCATACTCCAGAGGTATAGACTGAGGAAAGTTTCATGATTCATTCTGGAGGCATCCAAGCAACGTTAAAAAGCTTAAAATGTAAAGAAATGCATAACCCAGAAAAGAATATAATTTTGTAATTCTTTTTTTTTTACCTCAAATATATGTTTTTTTTAAGATTAAGGTTTTCAAAGAATCCCAAAATTATGGCAGAGCGCTTAAACTTCACTACAATGGATTTAAAGAAAACTTTGAAGATGAATACACTAAAGTACATTTATCATGGGGGTTAAAGCCAAGGAACTTGGAAAATTGTGAAGAAAAATCCAGCAGTTTCTGTATAGGAGAATCAGCACTGGATGATACGTTTGGTCTTGAATCAGAAGAGGCACAAGTTGCGATTATGGTACGTTACATCGTGGGTTTAATCCTGGTTTGCCCACATTTAATTTGCTGTATGGTTGTTTTAGTAGGCGAATGTGCATACTGGTAGATGTACGTGTACACAATATATATAACTAAAAGTTTAGTCATAAAAATAGGTTCGGGAGATTACAAAGAAATTTTGCCATATTCAATTGTTTAAATGTTAATTGATTTGAATTGTTTTGCTTTTTTTCCTAAAAGGTAATGAGAAATCCATAGAAAACATTTCCACAGAGAGTGTTCACAAAAATAATCAACATAGTTCGGGTATAAACATTTTTGAAAGTCATTAAAAGACCAGCAAGCATAAAAGTTAGAGCTTTTTCTCCATATATAAGTAGTTTTAGTGGCGTGGCCATATATACCTGATTTGAAAGTTAATATGTACGTAAAAAACATTGATCATCGTTTTCAGAACTTATGCAATCGTCTTGGAAACTTAACATGCAGAAATAACAGCACTCAGAATAAAGAGAAACGTTATCAACAAAGAACCAGAAATTTCCTGTTTTATGCCAGCTTTATTTGAATATTTCCAGGCAGGTTCTAATTGACTTTTGGAATAAAGCTATAAGAAATTATAAGTTTTTGGTCTCTTTCTTTCCGAATAAGCCCCTTGATTTTTTTAAATGGCGAAAGAAAAGTACTTGACTATTGTGATAAGTTGTCGCATACAGTTGTCCATATGGCATATTCCATGCTGCTACATGGCATATTACAAGTATTACAATTATACGTATTTTTTTAAATTGCCTGTTTTTTTAGTCAGAGAATTTCATCCACTCCAGTTTACAATGAAACCACGTGCTAACCATTGTTAGAAAATAGTTTTCCATGTTTAAACAAAAAAAATCATTATTTATATTATTTTGCAACGAATGATACGGGTACACATAAACCATATTTGAGAGTGAAAAAATTGTCTGCTTTTTCGAAAACTATCGGAATGTATTTGATTGAAATAATCTATTTCTTTTTTTTGTAGAAAAGTGATGGTGAGAAAGTTAAATTTCCATTTACCACAGAATATGTTAGAGGCTTTATGATGAACAACAGTCATATTTACAACATGTCAAGTATTCCTGAAGATTTCGACAGATATTTTGAGGTTAGCTGACAATTACTTTGCAAAGTCTCTCCAAATACATTTTAGGCAAAATCTCTACAAAGAGGTCTGAAATAGAAAGTCTTTGCATAACCAGGTATAATGACTTTAATTGATTCTTCTAGAAAAAAAACTCAATTGATAAATAGACTTAAAAACATAACTTGTCTGAAAAAAGGAGAACATTTTTTTATATAAAGTGAAAGCGGTCTACATGTATTAAGTACCCTTTTCACGAAGTAATAAATTTGTTAGTTAAGAACAAAAATTTTGTCTAATGCATTTTTTTTTAATCTGACATCAGTGGAAAGAAGATATATTAATACTGCGTTGGGTTGTTTTAAATAGGTTCTTGTCACCTACTGGTTGACAAATGGATATAGTTACACTGAAACTGAGGACTATCATCGGTATGGACATCTGATTGGTGAGCAAATACTGCATGAACAAACCGTCTCTTTCAACAGATCAGGCAAAATAGGTACGAAAATCATGTCAAACTTTACATTATTTCAGTTTGGGCTTTATTATGTCGCCTGCAACCTGTTGCAGAAGCGACACATAGGGGTTACTTTGGCACCATCTGTCCACAGGGGCTTGTGTATAGTAAAAAAATAAAAATCCCCTTAAAGGGTAATTAGGGGGATTTTTATTTTTTTTACTGTACACAAGCCCCTGTGATCTGTCGTCTTGCGTTGTCCTGCGTCGTCGTCCTGGGGCGTCACAAAAATTTCCGTCGCAGTTTTCCGAGCAACTACAAGCCACAACCTCTTGATATTTGGTATGTAGCTTCCTCCTATGGTACTACATGGTGAAAAGCTATTTTATGCTCGTAACTCGTCTTCCTCCTGTTTACCCAAAATTTTAAGACGCAGGCGACATACGTCTTCCATGGAAGACCGTCATTCTAGTTTTCGGTTGTACTTGAAACTCCAAATTTATTAGATTTATTTCATTTTTCAAGTATTAAAAAATCTGAATGCGTGTGTGTGTGTCAAATAAATCACAAAAGCTTTTGGCCAGCCTCTCCAATATGTATTCATTCATTCAAAATGAAACTGTGCAGCTTTAAGGGACAAACATTTTTATACAGGTATGTTTGGAACAAGATTAAGATTCATAGCTGTAGAAATTAACACTACTTTAAGCTTCCACAACCTCGGATACCCGGAAGGAAAACCTGTGTATGAACTATGGGAAAAGTTTACCAGAGATGAGGTATGTGCGACTTATAGTCATAGGTTCACCTTTCTCTTCGAATTTCAGTATCTTTGACATGCATTTACAGTGGCGGATCAAGAAATTCTGAAATGAGGGGCCCACTGACTGGCATAAAAGTGGGCCCGCTTTGGTCACGCTTCAATAAAAGTGGGCCCGCTTTGGTCACGCTTCAATAATTTCCTATATATTCAACAAATTTTTTTCCGCCAGCCCCACCCCCCCCCCCCTGGAACTGGATCCGCCTATGATTAACAACAATCAGGAACTCTTTCAATATATATATTTGGTTCTATTGTTACCTAATGTATTGTTTGATTGACCCTATGGTATTCGCTTGCTTCTTTTGAGAACCATAGATATATATTCACAAATCGCTTTATTTACAAATACTTCTTCTTTTAAATTCCATAACCACATGTCATTTCATTTATTTGGTGTATAGCTATGTTTTGTTTTTCTAAGACATCTACCTTTAATTACCACAGTTCGTGATATAATAAAAAATAAAATATTCTTTTTATATTAAAATCGTTTCTTTTTAAAATGCATGTACCAACCAAGTCAAATCAGATTTATTCAATATGTTATTTTCTTCTTTTGTCTTTTCATGTTTGACATGCGAGATCGGTAATTTTATAGTAACCATTGTTAAAAAAATTAGGAAATAAATGTCTCGATTGAACTAAAAGGTATGTTAAAAAACATTACTTGGATACCATAGGTTTCTATCCTAATACAATAAATATCTGATCTTAATATTCAGATTTCGAAGATGCCCAAGTGTTTATCTGGTGGGTTTCAATCAACGGAAGAAACTTGGCACTTAATTAAAGTACAAGAGGTATAATATTTTTTATTCTTATGGAATTTATTTGTATACATTTACAGTACAGTTTATACATAAAACCTAAAGTAAATCAAGCGATATAGAGTACTTTTTATTTTTCTATTCAATGAGTTCAACAACCTTTTCAGAAACCACTGTTTTGAAAAAAAAAAATGAATAAAATGAACATTACAAATATTTTGATCTGTTTTTTTTTTCTGTTCTATGAATACAAATAAAAAAAAATACTTCAATTTGTAAGGACAAAACGAGATCACCAAGGACAAAACTAGATCACCAAGGTATAAAGCAATAAATAGAATTTGTTTGTTCCAGATCCTTGCCAATTCAGCCGTGAGAGGTCTAATTATTGGCATATCCCTTGCATTGCCAATTCTAACGCTTACAACTTGTAACATAGCCATAGGATTGCTGGCCACATTATGCATTGCCTTGATAACTGTGGTTGTTGTCGGTCTAATACCATTGATTGGTTGGAAACTTGGGGTAGGTATAAATAATCACACTTTAAAAGGGGTACGTTGGTTTTTCAAAAAAAAAAATAAAACATTTACGGTTTTATATCATCATTTTAAATTGTTTTTGCAAGCCAAAACAGAAAATGATTCTAAAAGTAAAATGATAATACCACAGCGAATAATATCGAATATCTAAATAAAAAACAAAAAAAAACAAAAAAAAAACACTAGTCAAATCAGTTCGCCAAAGACGTTCAAAAACACACCCACCCCACACAACTGCTTACTGCTAACGCGAATGGGAGTGAAATATGATGCTCTGAAAAGGATAAGCAATTCCTGCCTGTTACAACTTACACATCACATTGCCAAGAATTAATTCATTATATGTAGTTCAAATCTGGTTAAGGACTCTATAAAAGACCCAACCTTGTTCGATTTTGAGAGATGGAAATCAAATATTTATATCTTCTTAATTTATTCCACAAACAGCTATTGTATAAAACTTGTGTCTGACATTTATGACAGGTTTTGGAATCCATTAACCTCAGTTTAGTCGTAGGTCTAGCTGTGGACTACGTGGTACATTTTGCCGAAGCTTACCGGACTGCACCATTCTCTAAAAGAAAAGAACGTGTCAAGAGCATGTTAGAACACATGGGAATTTCAGTACTATCAGGAGCCATAACTACATTTGGAGCTGCAGTGTTCATGTTGTTCTCTGAAATTCAGTTTTCTTTTCAGTTTGGGATATTTGTCATGAGTACAGTTGGGATATCATTTTTGTTTTCATTGTTATTTTTCACCACTTTTATGGCAACATTTGGACCAGAAGGTGATACAGGTTCTATAAGAAATATATTTTACAGAGTCATTTCCTATTTTTCTAATTTGAAAAAAGAAAATTACATTCCATTAGATGATACTTACAATAATTCTGAAGAAAATATTGGATGAGTGCAGGGAGCGTGTAAAAAACTTCATATGATTTGACAAAGCTGTTAGCATGAATAAAACAAATTTCCAAATCATATAAACTATTTTAAAAAGTATTTTTTAATTATTTTAATTAATGCTGATTTGTTTCTATAAAAATTGTGATGTGCTAGAACACCCATTTTCCTATGTATTTCTTGTGTGAATATAAAATTTGATTTATTGTTTTATATTATAAATAGATATTGAATTTGTCATGTGATGATAAAACAAAATAATTTGGCTTAGTGTTTTACTATACATTGGCTATTGGAGCCGAGAATTTGGCAAAAGTATTCAAATCAAAGCTGCACACTTTTAAAATACGAAATTGAATAAATAAATAGCCAAATACTTAACATGCTTTAGAAAAAGCAATACCAATGGTCCCAGTGGTCATGGTGTTACAGGCATTATATTAAAAAGGGGGATTTGGAGAAAAAACTTTTCTACTGTGCTATAATGTGCCAAACATGTTTTCTTCTGACATAGACACTCTCGTTTCATAATAATACACCCAAAGAGTGTTGTTCATATGATTATGAGCAAAAGTTATTTGGTTAGTGGAAAAACATATACAAACACGTAGGTTGAACTCCAGACGCTTATGTTATACAGCACCCATCACAAATTTCTTTATTAAATATCTATATTGTGGCATTGGACAATTAAAACAAAATCCAAATATAGATTTGTTCTAACAGGGATAAAAAATATTGCTGATATGAATAAAGCTGACATTTATTTTTCAAATATGTATTAAACCTGTATACATGTTTTAAAAGTAGTGCTAAAAAGTCTCAACAAATAAGTAAAACAAAATAACAATATAATTAACAAATTATCAACAACCAAAACAATGCTTTTCGTACAAAATTTAACGTTCCTCCACAAAATATCCTGAATATAGTTGTCCTCAACCAGCAGCTATTTATACCTCCTCCCCGCTTTTCGTGGCCTACCTTTTGGACTTTTCATTTTTGGTGATTTTGCTTTAGGACTTTTCATTTTTGGCGATTTTGCTTTAGCTTTAGGTGATTTAGCTTTTGGCGACTTTTTTTTAGGTGTGCTCTTTTTCTTATCGGGCGTTTTCTTCTTGTCTTTTGATTTATTTTTCTTGTCTTTGCCTTTTTTGTCCTTCTTATCTTTGCCTTTCTTGTCCTTCTTATCTTTGTCTTTCTTGTCCTTCTTTCCTTTCTTATCTTTATTACCACCACCACCATCATCACCACCACCACCGCCACCACCATCACTGTCACTATCGTCGTCGCTGCCACCACCACCACCACCACCGCCGCCGCCTCCACCTCCTCCCTTTTCTTCATCATCCTTCTTTTGTTCTTAGAAGGTAAAAAAACATTTTTGTTTTATTAAATTCTAACATTTTCTGTTGTGTATCTTCAAATTTGATTTAAACTTTGTTTTCATGGTTCAACCGCAAAACGGTTCGACTGCCATTTTTTTTCATTTCCGTTTAGACAAAAAAAAACATGCTTGTATCCTGTTTCCCTACCTACCATATGTTTCATGCTTACATGTACCTTAACATTTTTATTGTCATTTTTGCACCGTGAAGATTTAATTCTTTTCTCCATTTACTCAAAATGTAAAAAAAAATGTTTAAAGTAGAATAATCCCAACCTACCTTCCCCCTTTTTTCAGACAATTTTGATAGGAGTTATGGAAGGTCATAGGAACACTTTGTGAGTGCAAGTCCTCTGAGACCTTTCAAAAGATTTTGATGAACTTTTGTAGGATTGTTTGTCATGATATGTAGTTGTCATATCGCACCACCATTTTGATTCAACAAATTTTATAGGAGTTGTGGGACTTTATCGACTTTGTTCATTTTAGGTCATAGGAACACTTTGTGAGTGCAAGTCCTCTGAGACCGTTAAACTAATTTTGATGAAATTATGTAGGATTGTTTGCCATGATATGTAGTTGATCAATTGGCACCATCGTTTTGATTTGACAAATTTATAGGAGCTATGGGACTTTATCGATTGTTTGTCATGATAAGTAGGTAATTATATCGCAAAGACATTTATTTTTTTTTTAATTTAAGTTAATTTTCAACTTTAATGCGGCGGCGGGGGACAATTACTACGTGTGTCATTTCTCGTTTCAAGTTCACTGATTCCACATCTCATTTCTATCTTCTTAAGATAGGGTGTTGTCCATTTTACATCAACTTGATAGTTTCAAATATTTGGCTTTAAAAAAAATCCATTTTTAAATAAAATGATCATAAATTAGACACACCAGAAGATTTAAACAAGAGGCTCACAGGAGCCTGAATCGCTCACCTGGTCATTATGTCGACCCTGTAAAAACTTTTGTAGGCCCAAAACATGAAAAAAAACTTTATTTTAGGGGCAATTAAATCTCTATAAGGGATCATCTGAAAACTTCAACCCAGAGCTAAACGAACAGAATGCTTAAGCAAGCAACAGTCTTTCTCTATCTGCTATAGTATTCATTCTATTGGCCAAAAACATCATTTTAGGGGCCGTAACCCCTATAAGGGGTCATCTGACAACTTCGATCCTATTAAGACTATAGCTTTATGAGCTGAACATTTAAGCAAGCCACAACTTCTCTTTATCTGCTATAGTTTTCATTCCATAGGACAAAAACATGAAAAAGCGTTATTTTGGAGGCCATAACCCCTATAAGGGATCATATGATAACTTCGACCCATGAAGACTTTTGTAGAACTGAATAAGCTGAACATTTATAAAGCAAGCAACACTTTTTCTCTATCTGCAATAATAGTTTCATACTTTAGTGCAAAAACATGAAAAAACCGCTATTTTTCACCTTTAAGGGGCTGTAACCCCTATAAGAGTTCATCTGACAACTTTTACCAAAATGGAGACTTTTGTAAAGCTTTTGATGCTGATGCAGTAGGGTGGCATCAGATTTAATCTATCTCTTACACTTTTTTATTTACAAGCAGAAAAAGTAGTCTGGTCTATTTTTAGCCACGACAGTCATGTTTTTTGACGAATCAAAAATCGAAACAAGTTTAGTACAGGACACCCTAATGAACAATCATACCAAGTTTCATTAAATTCAATTCAGTTGTTACAGAGAAGAAGATTTTTGAAAATTTTTAAAGGACCACAGACGATGACAGGCGCCAAGTGATGGCAATAGGTCACCTGGACTAAAACTGGTATTCAAAATTGACATTACTTACTATTCATGTGTTCAACATATTTCATTGGATCTCCGGTTCTGCAGCATGGGCACGGACAATTTGGAATAATATACGCCATTCCAATACCAAGGGGTGTGTCCATCTCCCAGGCGTGGTGGATCGAAGTCTGTACCAATCTCAGGAGTATCATCATGAGAACCTGAAATAGAAAATGCAATACTACATTTTACAGATGAATCTAAATAGGGCAAGAATCTTTTTAAAAGCACAGGAGGTTGAAATACTGTTGAACTTAGAATTAATGACCTAGACACAGCTGAACCAATGCATTTATATATAAACTTATTTTTATCTCCAAATTATCCGCTATGTCCGCCTTTTTCGTACATCTGAGGTTGATCCTTCAAGTTCGGTACTTTTTTTATTACCTGTATTTCAGTGAAAATGAAATTCACAGGACCGAATGAAATGTCTGGTAAAAATTCTTTTGGTCTTGTAAAAGTTTTGATCTAATTTAGTTACATATATAGGGGAAAAGTTCTAAATTGATGATTCGGTCTGGTAAACCTTTGACCACTTTTGTATTCACTGGTATTTAATATGCACAGAAAATTTAAGAAAAGTTTTTTTTTATGAATTAAATCAGGCGACGTTTTGTGAACTAGTTTATATTGCTATAATCATGCCCTGTCAGCCAGGAATTTCTCCTCAAGAACTTAGATTATTTTTAGCTTTATCTAATTAATGCATTGTTGATGTCCTGAGGTTACCATTTTTTAAATATTCTGGACTTAAATGGATCTTTGTCATGTACATTTAGTTCACATATTATTTTAAGTGTGTACGGTAAATGTTATATAGACCTATTTAACATATAATGGTATCATCATGATTTATCAATTCTTTGTAAAACTACCTGAAGAAAGAACGCAGCTAGAATGCTAAACCCGGCTGGGGCAAGAACCGTATCTTCGAAGAATTTCATGACAGCGTCCGAACACCCCTGTTTGTACAAAGTAAGGGATAAACCCATGTGCTTGCTCTCGTCTCTTATAGCATGGTGAATACATGGTCTTGGGGACATGTGGTTACAACAGCTAAAGGGGACGTCATTTGTGATATACTTCCCGCCTTGCATCTTTCTGAAAAGTAAAAATAAATTGACATCTACGCTCAACAAAGACAGTGCAGTTATTTTCTAGAAATTCACAGTTTAAAGTTTGACAGAAATTTTTTAACATGTGTTACAACTGGTTCAACAAAAAAGGTTTTTATCATATCATTGTATTTTGTTCAATCTAAACTGAACATCCCACATAATTTTTTTAACCAGATATGATATCTATAAAGTAGTTTTAATAAATACATCTTTATTCCAAAGTGCATTACTGTGTCTGGAAAAAGGACGCTGAATAGATGCATTTTAAAAGAACCTTAGTGAGCACGCTCACATACCCCACGCGTTCGGCTATTGGACTATCAATGTTATCCTTGAGGTATTAGTATCGAGCTACAGGAATCAATAATATTGAATGATTGTAAAAGTGAATGTGCAAGTATTTGAATACATGTATCATAACAAAGTTATATCAAATTTTTAAGTCCAAAGGGAACGCCCACAAAAATTTGCGGATCAAAAATTCCTGGTGATATGCACAACTACATATGGTGTACTTCTTGCATACCAAGTTTCGTTAAATTCTGTTCAGTAGTTTAAGAGGAGTTGAGATTACAAACTGAAATTATGATTTTCTGCAAATTTTAAGTCCAAAGGGCCATAACTCCAACAAAAATTTGCGGATCAAAAGTTCCTGGTGATATGCACAACTACATATGGTTTACTTCTTGCATACCAAGATTTGTTAAATTCTGTTCAGTAGTTTAAGAGGAGTTGCGATTACAAACTGTCATCATGATTTCCTGCATATTTCTAAGTCCAAAGGGCCATAACTCGCACAAAAATTTGCTGATCAACAATTCCTTGTATTATGCACAACTACATATAGTGTCCTTCTTGCATACCAAGTTTCGTTAAATTCTGTTCCGTAGTTTAAGAGGAGTTGCGATTACAAACTGTCATCATGATTTTCTGCAAATTTCTAAGTCCAAAGGGCCATAACTCCCACAAAAAATTGCTGATAAAAAATTCCTTGTAATATGCACAACTACATATGGTGTACTTCTTGCATACCAAGTTTCGTTAAATTCTGTTCAGTAGTTTAAGAGGAGTTGCGATTACAAACTGTCATCATGATTTTCTGCAAATTTCTAAGTCCAAAGGGCCATTACTCCCACAAAAATTTGCTGATCAAAAATTCCTTGTAATATGCACAACTACATATAGTGTACTTCTTGCATACCAAGTTTCATTAAATTCTGTTCAGTAGTTTAAGAGGAGTTGCGATTACAAACTTTGATCACAGACGGACGGACGGACGGACGGACCAGTCAAAAACATTATACCCTTCGCAACTTCGTTGCGTGGGGTATAAATATAGAACCTAATATAAGTCATTATTTTAATACAAAGTGTTTATAAATTATACCCATAATATATGAACTGAAAATGATGTATTGCGCTGACGAATTGTGCGGGGAGAATAAAACGAGATTTTTTTTAAATTTAACTTTATCCGAATATCATACACAGCGAGCATTGTGAGCATCGGATGATGAAGCCTTGTAGCTTTATATCTTAAATCTCTCAGCACTTACTTTTTTCTCCAAATCAGTTACTCTTATCAATAAATTCAATTATTTACTTATAGGCCCTAAACTATCCAGAAAAAAATAAATTACAACACTTTTTATACCCACTTTTCTACAATAGACGATATTGAGATGTGGAATAAGTGTACGCGACACAACAAACATAAACAAACAGCAATTCAAAAAATCACAACGGAAAACAGCAAGTAGTCTTCAACATGACCATAGGTCACTGCCTACCGTCTTGCATTGGCCCAAGACTTATAATACAATACAAAAGTATCAAAACCAATCCCTAAATCATCAACGAAAGAAATTTATTTCAAAAGCCGTTTCAGCAAGTAACCTTTTTTCTGAAAATAGAGTTTCGGGTAGTAGAAAAAAAATAGAAGATTGAAATCATAAAGAAAGCAACAACAAAACTTAAAAGGGGAAAACAGCATTGGCTCTGACTTCATCCTCTGATATGGTGACAGTCATGCCAGCATAACACTTTTATTAACAAAAAAGCCTAGAAGATAATCTTTGCATGTTTCATTTCCGTGAGTTGGATTATTCAATATTCAATTAAAGTACCCAAAATATTTCAACCACAGGCTGCGGGCATGATTGACAAACGCATGGACACACACAATTTAGTCATCTACATTCATTTTTTGTTTAACTTCTTACTTTTTGACATCTGGATGCTTCAAGTTGACATAGGCATGGTTAATCCAATGAATTTTAATCCAATCTGTATACTTCTTATTCCCACAGCATTTGTATTCCAGTTGAAGCATATCCATTACTCTTTTTGCGTCTTTGTCCCGATGATAATTACCCATCAATGTATTTATTCCATTTTCCATGCATTCTCCGATCTCTACTTTGTGTGCAAAACACATCATGGAGGCAGCAAAAATAAACCATATGATGACAAACAGATACAACAAAAAAAGAATAAGTAAATTTTGAAATCGTCCTCTCGTCTCTGGGTAACCGACATCATGGGATATTTTGGCTAAAATAATGTTTGAAATTAGCATAATTAGACCAACTGTTGTGAGAAAAGACGGCAAAACTTCAGGATCATACCCCTCCATCAAACCCATTTTATCATCGATTGTGTACTTTATGTATCCAGCAAATCCTACTACGAACAGTCCAAATATTGCCAATAAACAACACAAACCAGACGCTAACAAACTTATTTTCTCTCTGCCATCCTCAGATAAGTCAATGTTGATGCACATTTTTCAGCGTTTGGTATTTTGTGTTTTGAAAACACAAACAAATCCAAACAGGAAGAGGAAGTGCTTTGTGCAAAACGCATCAAGTATGACGTCATAATTAATATTTGATGACTTTATAGAGGGGGGGCAAGGGGGTTAGCTGTTCCTGTGTTATTGGCTTAAATTGGTTCTCTGTTAGCTGTTATTTCAGATATCAGATTTAATGTTAACTGTTATTGACCAGTTCTGTGTTAACTGTTATTGAAGAAATTCAGTTTACTGTTACCTGTTATTGAATAATATAATTTTATGTTATCTGTTATTAAAAATAGTATGTTAGCTAAATTGAAATGGTCAGTCCAAAAAGATCAATTCTCTGTTATCTGTTATTGGGAAAATCAATTCCCTGTTAAGGTGTTCTTGGACCCCCCCTTGACCCCCCTCTTTATAGAATGCATGTGAGTATAAAGCAGATAAAATTTGCGGATTTTTCGAACGCAAACGTTAAATATTAAACTTGAATAAAATTAGACTTAAACTGTTAAAGCATTTAACGAAATGACACGGGCACCTGTTGTGAAGAGTATATGGCAACGGACAAGACTAAGGGTACTCCCGCTACCCCGGTGGTTACTCTAAGAATGTCTTACGACTTTTGCTTTCATTATATGCGACGTAATTTTACATATGCGTGCAAAAGTCAGAGCTGAACCAAAAAGGGTGTCAAAAAAGAAAGTATTAACGACTGAGAAAATCCGGCAAATACTGACAATTCTAAGCAAAAACCAAGTGAATCCGACGAAAACTATCGAGAAGTTATTGTAGAAGAGAAAGCAGAATGTGTTTTCTATGGAGGGTAATCGTTGTCAAAAATCCAGACTTTGAAACATGTCAATTCGTTTATGCAAACGTGTTCAATGTAGAACTGAATTGTGTACTTTTGTAATTCTGAACTTTTTTTTGAAGATTTGTTACTTGTTATGTTGAATTGTGTAGTTTGGCAGTCTGAGTGGACAAACTTGTACATTTGTTTTTCGCAAAATGTATAGTATAAATTCCTGTACTCGTTGAATGTTCAATTGTCATTTAGGAAGTTGTAATCTTGTATTTATAACTTGCTGAAAATGCATACTCAAAATATGTCAGTTTTAAACATGTTAACTTTCAGTCCTTCATTTTTATTTTTACACAATTTGCATTTGCAATGTCTCAATTCTACAACTGTAAAGTTTACAAGTTTATCGGTCATAGAAATAATTTAACAGATTTTTAAATTTGACATCGCAATTGGAGTATACTAAGTAAATTGAAATGTTGATGGCATACAAACATCAGGCCTTATTGAAATTATAACGTTTAAATCCATAAGTTCAATGCAATTCATGCATTAGTTGGCAAAATATAATATATAATTTGCTCTTTCATAAAATGAAAAGGTTTGAATAAATAATTCAGGGATGTAAATTATAACGGAGTGTGTTTTGAAGTATAATTTCTGATTATATTAAAACGCTACATTAATATGGGATCTGGCAAAAGTAAAGTTAAAGAAAAGGGTGTTAAAAAAGAAAGTATTAACGACAGAGAAAATCCGACAGATACTGACAATTCTAAGCAAAAACCAAGCGAATCCGACGAAAACTATCGAGAAGTTATTGTAGAAGAGAAAGAAGAATCCAGAGAAACCGCAGAAGAATTTTCATTTTGGGGAACCGAAGAATTATAAAACACGGACGGTCGTCTATCTAATGAGTGTTTTTGTGGACTGTGTAATGTTTGGGATGTATTTAAGAGGAAATTGCCATTCTTTTTGTAACCGAATATCTTTAGAATCTTTGGAATACTATTGACATATTATTTCGACATAAAAGCAGTACATCTTTTGTGTTTGTATATATATAACCACAATACATCTATAGACATTTATTCAAAGGGATTGGGGTCTTTAAATTCTATCAGAAACATTTTAAAACTTATAAGTTATGGATTCTAACTATCAGGTAAGTTTTTTTTTATATACCAGTGTCAAATATATAAGTGTTATGTATGTAATTTGACTTGTAAATAGAATCTCAATATGCTTTCGGGCGGTCCGCTCAGGAAAGCTAAACGCCAGCTGTATAAAAGCTGAAGTATTCATTTTTTGAATTACATAGAAGGTAATGAGATGTGAAATAAGTGTCCAACATATATCAACTATAATTCCAAATCCACAATGGAAAACAGGCAGCAGTCTTCAATGTGACCAGTGGTTGCAGCTTGTCATTTTGCAATTTTCCCAAGATTAAAATAAACTGATACGATTCAAAACCAATCATAAAAATGTGAAAGAAAGACTGCCATTTGAACACAGCGGAGCACCTAACATAAAGACGATGAGTACAAACAAATGCTTTGAGAGAGATTCCTGGATTAAGTTTTACTCCCAAGCAGCGCGATATCGTTGTTCATCTCCCGGATATATCCGGGAGATGAACACCATCTTCGCTAGCCAAGGGTAACGATCCGATATCTCTCAAAGTTACGATCCGCTATCTATTTAAAAACCGGCTTATAAATACTTCTATGGGAAAACAGACAATAGCCATCTAGTTTGGTAATTTGGTATTGGTAATTGACAATATGATGCAAATGATTAAAAAAAATCCTAAGGTTATCAAGGAAAGACTATTAGCTAACATAAAGGCAAGTATTCCCTGACTAAGGACTGTGACAACCAGATATATAACGTGCCAATGTTAAACTAGGTTTTGGGTCCAACCTTTTGAACAAAAGTATATTCCATTTATTTTTATTTGTAGACAATCGTGTAACCACATGGGAAATGCCCCTTCTGAATCTGTTGCTACAAAAGCCCCAAAACGGCAAAAAGCTGCCAGAATAGAAATCACGTCTCCGTTTCCAGCAGACGATGAAAGTGGATCACGTGTCAAGTTTGCAGGCGACAAAAGAAATCACCAAACATATACAATAACACCAAAAATGATCGTGGGAGAACTGAAACAGGAGGACGTATCGCCGAGAATTGTACGAAGTCGAACGAAACCTCCGGCAGGTTTGGATGAATCTTTATCAAAAGAGGAGGAGGAAAAATATAGATCACCATCAAAAGCAGCAATAGATCCGTATCAGCAAATCAGTAATGACAACACCAGAAATCAAAGGCCTCCTCGGAGAGGTGATGAAATAATAGATACTATATGAATCATTAGATCTATCTAGTCTTATTTTTAAAAATGTGTAATGTGGTGTGTGTAAAATTCACTAGTTTTGTTTTATTTCTTGTGAGATTTCTCTTTAAGGCACAATTACGCTTCTTGTGAAACAAACCTAGGAAAAAGTTGGTACAAAATTGCTGGTGTATTTTAACTATGATGCTGGTTTTCAATATAATGTCTTAGTTGTCAATGTCTCAGGCTTTGACACATGCTTTATGTTTCAGAATTCACCAAACGTCATTGATTGTTTTCAATGTATTTCTAAATCTAAGTACCTCTTTATAGTTTGGAATAAACATCCATCAAACTGGGTCCCTTTTTCACTGCGACAATATCCTTTGTTTTTTCTGGTGTTTTTTTTATGATTATTTTGCCGAGATACTCATACAAGACTACTAGTACATTTTGTAATTTTAGGTGCTTAACACGAAACTCAAAAACTTGAGAAAAAAGACAAATAAGGTAACATGACAATGACGTAAAACCAGAGCAAGAGATCAGTAGGTCGGATCAAACAGTTTTATTACATGTAACCGAAAGTGCTTCCGTCAATGTGATGGTTTTTTTTACTCGCTCTGCTTTTTAACGAGATCGGCAGTCATCGCGTAAGTTGAAAATTTTTGCCTGTCCTTAGGTGAGGTAGTTTAAATAGTTGTGCCTAAACGATGAAATGTTTGCAGGACCTTCATTCTGTCTTTTTCTTTTGTCAAAAAGTTTGCCTGACTTTGTAATCAACTGCCCGACGGAATGAAAATTTGCCTGTAGGGACAGGCGGTCAGATTTTGCAAAGACTGTTATGATAGGGTTTGAAATTGAACCAATAAGGATGAGATGTGGTATGTGTACAACCAAACTTTACCAAAGGCATTTATTTTAAAAATCCACAACTGAAAGACGTCAAGTCCACAACTTGGTTAAAACAGTTATTTAAGTTTAAAAAAAATGATTTTTATACCCCCGTTTCGAAGAAGAGGGGGATATACTGGTTTACCTCTGTCCGTCCGTCCGTCCGTCCGTCAATCCGTCCGTCCGCAACATAACTTTCGTAACAGTTTTCTCAGCAACTACATATCACAGTGACTTGAAATTTGGTATATGAGTTCAGTGTGAGGTCCTTCATTGCTAGTATCGAAATTAGGTCTGTCTTATATCTACTTCC
This sequence comes from Arcuatula senhousia, assembly GCA_963971305.1. Lineage (NCBI taxonomy): Eukaryota > Metazoa > Mollusca > Bivalvia > Mytilida > Mytilidae > Arcuatula > Arcuatula senhousia. The sequence continues at coordinate 59,310,169 of OZ020304.1, forward strand.
TGTTTACCGACTTTGTCAATTTTCAACATTGCTAGTCAATTGTTGAAAATTTTCGTATCATTTTTCTCAGCAACTACATATCACAGTGACTAAAAAATTTGATATATGAGTTCAGTGTGAAGTCTTGTATCGCGAGTACTGAAATTAGGTCTGTTGAATATTTACTTTCTGTTTACCGACTTAATCAATTTTCAACATTACAGTTTTCCAAGTTTTCTACTAGCGTGTCTGATGAAGGTTAATCCAGAAAAGCGCATCACACGCAGTGAAATTTGGCTGTTGTAAGTTTATCTAAATCATATCAATATGTGGATCGTGTCTTTTTGGCACATATTCCATATTCTTTCGTTTTTAACATTATTTCAGAGTTTGGCTTTAGTGCCGTGTGGAGGTCGTAGAAAGCTTCCCCGTGCTTCAGTTGTATGCTCTTATATATTTTCGAGTACTGGAATATGTGTTGGAAAGACACGTTTACATATTTCCAAAATTTGACAACGTTTGCCTATTTACTAAAATTTGATAACTTTATCTGTTTGGTCATTGTTGTAATAGTTTTGGCTTCTGTTTTTGTTTTATCAAATCTAATATTCTACTGGTTTTCCAAGTTTTCTACTCCTAGCGTGTCTGATGAAGGTTAATCCAGAAAAGCGCTTCTTGGCTGTTGTACGTTTATCTAAATCATATCAATATGTGGATCGTGTCTTTTTGGCACATATTCCATATTATACTGCAATCGGTCTATTTGAGCAGTCATATTACAGTGACCGTTTATCGATATGTGATATACGGTCAGTGACAGACGCCCCCTTTCCGAGGCATGCTGTAAAACAAGGTCGAATATAGTATGGTACAAATATTTTGAAAAGAAGAATTTTATTGGTAATTGGCTCATGACCGATAGTGTGAAGCATGAAGATTCCGCCACACTAGCCCCTTTATAAGGGATACCTTATTATATTATTTTTTTATGGAACTTGATAATTTGTAAATCACAAAATTAGCAGTACAACCTCTATACATACACAGTGTTTGGTTTTTTTTTTTGGTTTTTTTTTTTGGGGGGGGGGAGGGGTTGCATTCTAGGACACATCAGCTACATTAAAGAATTAAATCAAACTCTAATAAATATGTATAAATAAAAGAAACCTTTCGTATGAGTAGGAAAATGAATATTGGTATTAGTGAGCACAGATCGAAAGCGGGTTATTTGCTCTAGCAGAGATCTCTACGAATTTGTTCCTAATGCTGTTAAAGAATTTTCATGGTCCGGAATGACGATTAAAACCCCATAAATCACCAATTATTTAATATATAATTTTAAAAAGGATAGTATGTGAAAATTTTCATGCAACTCGGATTAAGAAGTCAGGACAGAAGCAAGGAATTAGAATACAGATATCCGTGGTCCTTGATTTGGCTTTCCTGTTCGAACTTTTTGGTATTGATTACTTGTACAAATGCATTTTCATAGTTTTGGTTATTGATCTTCCAATGTTTTGACGTGAATGCTGTTGATGAAACGTCAAAATGACTCCTTGAAATTTTAAAATCGGCATAATTAAATTAACCGTTTATTCCCGTATAAATAAATTTAAGAAAAGTATTTGTTAGGTGTGCATTGAAAGAAAATTAAAAACTATAAACTTAAATGGGTGAGAAATAATTGGATGTTCTATCATGTAATTAAATATGCCCAATTTATGTAGACAACTACTATCAAATCCGTATAAACCGGTAAACAACATATATAGAGAGAGCTAGTTGAGTTTGCAGTTGCACGGACTCCACGTGCTTTTTGATTGACAGGTGTAAATATTAATGCGCTGAATTGAATACCCGAATTTAAAATACTTTTGATAAAAATATGTAATCTTAATATTTTTAACGCCGAATGTATTTAATAAATTTATTACATTTTATTACAAGAAAAACAATTATTTTTATTTATTTTTTATTTCTAGCATAATGATATTTATTAAGCTGCATTCTTACATGTAAGGCGCATATTAGTTCAAAAACGGTAGCATTAAATTTTTGATTTTAAATTTATGCTTCAGTATAAATATATTATTTTTATTTTATTTTTTTTCAAATTTCATTACATTAATTTTCTTTAGACCATGAACATTTGTATCATAGTACATAAACCATTCTATGTTATACAGTGTGCCCCTTACCTGGCGACACAGGTGTTATGACCATATTAGGAGAGGGGCCCGCGGTAGGATCATTTATCGATTTTTTTATTTGTGTTTTTTTTTTTTTAAATAAAGAATACTCCAAAGAAAATACAAAATATTGCAGTGTAAACACAATAATAGTACACTGACGCGACATAAAATTGTATTTATACGAATTCGGCTCGAAACAAGAAAACGCTCGGGAGACCCTCGCGTTTTCCTGTTTCTAAGCCTCATCCGTATAAAAATTTTATGTCGAGTCAGTGTACTATTAATGTATATTTCTTTCGTTTTTAATAGTTAATTGTTGAACATTTTCGTAACATCTTTCTCAGCAACTACATATCACATTCACTTGAAATTTGGTATATGAGTTCAGTGGAAGGTCCTGTATCGCAAGTAATGAAATTAGGTCTGTCGGATATCTACTTCCTGTTTACCAACATAGTCAATTTTCAACATTATTTGTCAATTGTTGAAAATTTTCGTAACATTTTTCTTCTCAGCAACTACATATCACAGTGACTTGAAATTTGGTATAAGAGTTCAGTATGAGGTCCTTTATCGCGAGTACTGAAATTAAGTCCGTTGAATATCTACTTCATGTTTTACCGACTTAGTCAATTTTCAACATTACTGGTCAAAGCAAAGGTTGATTTTTGTTTTACATTTTTCTCATCAACTACATATCACAGTGACTTGAAATTTGGTATATGAGTTTAGTATGAGGTCCTTTATTGCGAATATCGAAATAAGAACTCTATGATAGCTACTTCCTGTATACCGATATTATTCATTTTGCGTGAAGCGGGGGTATACTGAGTGAGCAGTAGCTCACAGATTCCTTGTTTTATCAGGACTGTGTATTACAATTTTAATTTTCAATCAAACATGCATATGGGCAGCCATTCGGGCAAAAATAAACAACAAATTTAGAAACGGACAATAAACTTTGAACAGACACAAAAACAGAAAAACAGACACCAATTTAAAATAAACAGACAAAAAATACAAAAACAAACCTGAATTTTTCAATAACAGAAAAAATTTTTACAAACAGACAGACAATAATGTAAAAGACACAAAAATACAAAAACAGACATAAAAAATTACAAACAGACAATTGTAAATAACAGACGTCTTTAAAAACAGACCTAACAGAGGGCGTGACGATCTGGTTTCGGTAATCAGTGTAACATAAACCCGAAACAGGACCGAAGGTTTTTAAAAAGTTACTTTTTTTTCTTTTTAAACAGAATGCTTCGAGAAAAATAGATCAAGGGTTTAAAATTAAGAAAAAATGTCACATACGGTGGTTTTAAACTTAAAACAGATTTTGGATACATTGTGTAACACGCATCTTAATGCGATTATAGACCGGCATCCGAGACAATAATTAAATAATTTTCTCAGACCGGCATATTGTTTTATATTTACATGTTGCCAAAACCGCACATTTCTTCTTAAATCCATTGTCTCCTCAATTCGTAGACGCACTTGTCTTACCTAAAAATGACTGCCGATATCACAATGGAAGTCGTAGTATTAGGCCGTAGAATTTTACCCTTAAATGCCTACCGATAACGACAAAGCGGTTTTTATAATTCGCAATAACTACTTTCACTTCCAGACCATCTGAGTTTATATACCCTTGTTTTATTTAAGGTTTCACGTTGTTTGTTGTGTCTCAGTATAATGTACGTGTTATATGTGTTAACTTTATTTTTTATCTTTCAGGTTTGAGTTGTAAAGGTTTTAAGATTGACTTTCTTCTAGGTATTTCATTGATACTTATAGAATTTGGGGGTCGATGCGCCTCATGTTAGTTACAATGGCATTCTGGGCGCTGTTTACACGTTTTAAACACGGAAAAAAGGTTTCCAAGAAGTTAGGAGAACGCCAAAAGAGCATAGGTCTTTCGCTAGACAGATGATGCACGTTCGTTACTGCATTGAACTTTTAACTACTCCAATTGTGACCGTTAAGACTCAAGACATTGATAAATTACAACGTTTCCTCTTCATTTTAGATTCAAACCAATTTGAATATATAGAAACAATAAGTCTTTTGGTGAAATCATCTAGATATGATTCCTCTTTCCCACCCTACCACAACAAAATACGAATTCAGGAGAAAATGGACTTTGAGGATAAATTTGCGGTTTTGGCAACATGTTGATATAAAACTATACGCCGGTCTCTGATGCGTGTTACACAAATTATATATCCAAAATCTTTTCTTAGTTTTAAACCACTGTATATATATGACATTGTTTCCTTTATTCAAAGCCATTGATCTTTCTCGAAGCATTCTTTTTTAAACAGAAAAAAGTAACGTTTAAAAAACCTTCGGTCTTGTTTCGGGTTTATGTTACACTAACAAGTGTGGACTCTAATGCATATTGCCTAGCAAGCCGCTATGGACACAAAAAGCAAAGGTCTGCTTTAGTAACATAAAAAAGACTTTATTATTTCTAGGTCCTGCTAAGGTTTATTGTTGAATTCTATATGTAGCCTTTGCTGTACACATACTATAAAATCGATCTAAAATTAAGCCATGTCGATGAATCTAAGTCATGTAAGTGTTTATCCTAAACATTATTTGTTTTTAGATCCAGTATAAGCATTGTACTATTTCCTATTTAGTTTAAAATAACTGCATCAAAGTTTGGTTATGTTAGTGGAGAAAATAGGAAACTATTGCAGATAGAGAAAAGCTGTTGCTTGCTTAAACCTTCAGCTCATCGAGCTGTACAAAAGTCTCCATTGGATCAAAGATGTCACAGTCTGTTGTTCATATATACTTTTAAATCAGCTTAATGTTCAAGTTTAAAAAGGTTTCAATCTTCAAATTATTTTGAGAACAAAAGCTACCAACGGGATTCTGGGAATACCGAAGAAGAAAATCAAACATATATTTTGCGCCTAGAAATTTTTATAATTTTCGTTTTATAATATTATTATTTTCAACATTTAGTTGCATTCCAAGCATGCGGAGATGTAAAAAAAAATGTACATTGTAATTTTGACTTTTTTCTAAGTGTGACCAAAAAGGAAACTGGACTCATCCTCTTTTGTATTTTTAGTCTTGGGCCAATGCAAGACGGCAAGCAGCGACTTATGGTCATGATGAAGACTGTTGGCTGTTTTCCATTGTGATTTTTAAAATACACGTTTCTTTATGTTGGTTGTGTGGCGTACAATTATTCCACATCTAATTATCGTCTACTTTAATGGTTATCATTTGTCAGATCAGCCTATGATTTTGAAGTATATAATATTATTGCTCGGGCTCAAGGGCCCGAGCTACTAGATTCAGAACAATTGCATGAAGATCTCTGTACATTCTTATACTTCCGGTTCCGGTGAAAACACATGGTTTTTTAATCACCGATGAATTTCTAAAATATTTTGACAACCAGTCAACATCCACGGCGCAAATGAATTGAAAGAACGAAGCAAAAGTAACAATTACATGTATTTAACCAAATAATAGAGAACAAACCCAGCGAATACCATATCACTCACATATTTTACTACTCGCCATGACCCACGCCATGATCCCAACAGAAATCACTATAAATGAACACTCCATGGACGCATTATACAACTACTATCCTCATGAGTTATTCCCTAAAACACTCAGAAAAGCCACTGGAAAGGCAAAGAAGTGTGGTTTTGAATGCATCGACCCAAACATTTATGAACCTGAGGCTAACATGATTGCCTTCGGTACATCAGCCAAACGCCTTCCCTGCTGGATACGCGCAACATGGTTATACATCTATGAATATTTAGGTTCGAAAGGAAACATGAATGTTAATTGGGATCATGATCCTGTCGACAAACATAAACTTACATCAGTGTCTGTTGAAATATCAACAAAGCTAGAAAAAGCAAACCCATTAGCATACAAAATGACAATATTCACTAACACTGGAACAATACAAGTACAAGGGAATAACTACCAACTATTCGTTTCTTCCCACTTCAAAACACTATTGGCTATGGTCAACATATTGGACAAACAGGATGTGAATACAAAAATAGACAGTGATGACACAGATCAAACACTACTGAAAAGTGTACAGGAGCAAAACAAGATAAACACACCATCCAGAATACCTGTACGCAGCACTCATGTCCCATTAGAGGGCATATCCAGTGATAAACTAGAACACTTAGAAACCAACCTCACAGAAGCATTAGGTAAATTCAGCACCATGTTTTCACAACAGCTCCAAATTGAGTTAAAGAAAGTATTTGATAAATTGGATGTGGTATTCTCCAACATTTCAAAACTACAAGCAAAACCCTCAGGTCCTGATAAATCCTCCAAAGATGAAACCCTATTGTTGAAAGACAAAATACAGAAACTTGAGATAGAAAACAATCATCTAAAAACTGAAACAGATCACAAACTCAGAACGATACGTAGTGACTACGAGCTCGAGCTAGCTAAAATGAAATCAAAGCTGGACATCCAAACACAAATCACCAATGACTTGCAGAAATCGAATCAACACCTTAACCACAACATTGATCATCTTGATGAGAAACTAAGTGCTAAAAACTCTGAAATAGCTCATTTAGAAAAAGCATGTGCTAAACTAAGACAAGATTTAGAAGCTAAACATGATGAAATACTATCAATGAAGATGCATTTTGGTTCCAGTCAGTCAAATCAGCACAATGATCAATTTGTGTCAGTCACTCCTGTACAAAGTAAACCAAAAGTGCTCTTAATAGGTACCTCCAACACAAAAGATATTAACGAGGAGAGACTATCTGGTAAATTTGTGACCGAGAAACACATTGCCTTTACTTTTCAACAAACCTCCGAGAAAATTGACTCTTTGAAATCCAACCAATACAATGCAGTTGTTCTTCATTGTCTTACAAACGAAATTGTGAATGAAACTCCAGATACATGCCTCACCAAACTCGATGAACTTGTAGTAAAATGTAGGAATCTTTGGCCGACAGCTAAGGTCATTGTGTCACTTGCTACCCCAAGACTTGACAATCTGAATGTAAAAGTGGAACTTACAAATGCACTTGTGAAAAACAAATATTGGAATGATGAAAACATCCTCATTAGTGACAACAGTAATTTATCTCATCGTGGTGCACCCCAGGATAAGTTCTTGGACCGTGAACGCGACAACTATCATCTCAACAAATCAGGAGTGGCCCAATTATCAGCAAACATGAAAGTAACAATTAGTGATGCACTTAACATTCACATCTTTCGCAAACCTACATCTAAACAGTCGACAAACAACTCACCTAGAAACCAAGACAGACAACAGAAAATCCACAACAAGGACCGCAACTACAATAGAAGACAAAATCCAAACAACCATTCCAAATAAAGTGTCAAAATGTAAATCAGATCATTTTGTTGAAAATGTAAAATTGAGATTACATGTATTGTGTTTAAAATAACTTTGCTTTGATTATTAGTCAGTAACATGTTATTACCTTTCATACTTATTTGTTTCTTAGCACTAGGAAAATATTCCTGTTTGTTATTTGGCTATTCATTGCTAACTTATCTATCATTTTAGATATTGATATATTGTACATGTACAACAAATGTAAACGCATATGAGTGAACAGTTCATTTTATTCATCTATTTAATACCTGGTAACAACTTTAGTAGATATTTATGTTGTTTTTAAGACTTACAACCTATTTTTTTTTGGTCTTTATACCTATTTAAAAGACCCTAAATCTAACATATGCTCACTCATATGTCCTCTGTGCAATGTATTACTTAACCATGTTAACTATGTACTAACTATTATATGTCTTATATGTATTCAATGTACAAATTACAATTTATCTATCCTGCCGGATGTTAACTAACTGTCATATTTCTAATGTGAACCTTAAATCTTTTTTACCCTCTTGTTAAAGCTTATAAGAAAAAAAAAACTTGATATTTGATATTTTCTTTTCTTCCCTAACATCCAAAGGGAGCTAATTCAAACTCAAATTAATTTCATCCAAATTATTAATTTTCAACATCTGTTGATAAAAAAATAATTCGCATCAGATACATTTTTAAATCTTTCTTTTTCTTTCTTTTTTTTTAACATTTATTCATTTCTTTTGCTTAAAGAAAAGCACATCCAAAGACTTTTTTTACATACATCTTATAGGTGTTTGTATATTATATCTTAAAAAAAGCCATTGTATTTTGTAAAGGCTTAATAACTTGATATAACTCTTTGTATATCTTACAAACAAGTATAACATACATTATATTTTTATAACAATATACTGTACAAGCTTGGGGAAATTCACTTAATCATTCCCAACTTTAACTATGAGCAGACTAAATGTAAAAATGTGTTTTTGGAACATTGGTGGACTAAAATCAAAAACTTATAACAAATTAAATGACCCCACGTTTCTGCAACACATATATAAACACGACATAATTCTGCTGGCTGAGACTCATGTAGGCTACGGGGAGGCTGTTAATATACCTGGTTACCGTTACTTTCCCATCTGCAGAGATCAGTCAAAAAACGGTAGATACTTTGGTGGTCTAGGGATAATATATAAAAATGAACTTAAAACAGGAATTAAAATACACCCTATTGTAAACACTAATTTCCACTGGTTCACTCTTAAGAAAGAATTTTTCAATCTTGACAAAGACATATATACATGTCTAGTCTATTATCCCCCCACACAATCCTCCACTCTACAAAACCAAAAGGATTCTATCCTTGATATATTAGAAAAGGACATATCTAAATTTAATAAAATAGGTAATATAATGCTCTGCGGCGACTTTAATGCAAGAATAGGTTGCGAAAAAGATTTTGTCACAGATGATGATAACACATATAACCCTGTATTTAAAAGTTACATTTCTGACTCGGTTCATCCCAGACTGAGCCAAGATAAGGTTATCGATACCCGTGGCCAAGAGCTTATTGATTTATGCGTTTGTAATCAACTACGTATACTAAATGGTAGACTAGCTGGAGACTCTTTTGGTAGATTTACCTGCCACACATATAATGGATCAAGTACTGTAGATTTTGTAATTGTATCCGAACCACTACTTTTTGATATACCTCTTTTTAATATCTCCAACTTTATCCCATTGCTATCCGATGCTCATTGCAAACTATCTTGGGAGATAAAGTCAAGTTTTAAAGTATACAATGTAGTCAGTAACATGAATAGTAGTACTTTTCCTAAACAATATATTTGGGACGATACATCTGAAATTAAATTTCAAAATACTATTTTAAGTCCTGATTTCCAAAACAAATTAAGTGAAATCCAAAATAATAACATCACCCTCTCCCGCAAAGACATCAATAATGCTTGTAGTGAGTTTGAAAAAGTAATAACTGATGTTGCAGACTCTACCTTAAGAAGACCAATCCATAAAAAGAAAAAAAGCTAGGCCTCTCAAACAAGAAATGGCATGATTGTGATTTAAAAAAACAACGAATGGAGCTTGAAAGAAAAGGGAAATTAATATCTATGAACCCCTATGACCAGCAGCTTCGAAATAGTTTTTTCAAGTTGCGTAGGATTTATACTAAAAACAGAAAATTTAAAATGAAAAATTTTAAAAATAATATTTTATTGCAACTAGAAAAGCTTAATAATGATAACCCTAAAGCATATTGGCAACTTATTGAAAGTTTAAAAGATAGAGAAAATGATTCTCATCCAATAGATAAAGATGCATTTTATAAGCATTTTAAATCTCTTAATAGCCCTAAAAGTGAATTTAAGGAAAAACTATTAGAATTAGAACATAAACTTAAATCTAAAGAAAAGGATATACTTAATTTCAATGAGATGGATTTCAAAATAACTGAAGAAGAAGTTCTTGCTGCTATAAAGAAACTTAAAAGGAACAAATCTGGTGGTTTACAACTGATAACAAATGATATGCTTAAAGCAGGACAATTGCAATTAGCTCCATCTATAACATATTTATTCAATAAGATTTTAATCTCAGGAATATATCCAAATAATTGGTCAAGGGGCTACATCACTCCAATCTTTAAAAGTGGGGATAGATACAAGCCTGAAAACTATAGAGGAATAGCAATTACTGGCTGCCTCAGTAAATTACTAAATTCTATTCTTAATAAAAGATTAGATAATTTTTTGATAAAAAATAATATAATTAGCCCTTTCCAAATAGGATTCACAAAGGACTCAAGAACATCAGACCACATGTTTGTTCTCAAAACTCTAATAGACAAACATTTATTCAAAAAGGAAAACCTATTTGCTTGCTTTGTAGATTTTAGCAAAGCTTTTGATACTGTTTCACACACAGCTATCTATCTTAAACTCTTAGACATGAAAATTGGTGGTCTCTTTTATAATTTGATAAAAGATATGTATAGAATCTCTGCAGTTTGTGTGAAAGTTAACCAAGATCTCTCTGACTCATTTGATTCTAATGTTGGGGTTCGACAAGGTGACGTTTTAAGCCCTAACCTATTTAAAATTTTTATTAATGATCTCCCTGATTACCTGTCACAAACAGCTAACCCAGTTTACTTAAATAACAAGAGAATTGACTGTCTTATGTATGCAGATGATGTCATTCTATTATCCAACTCCCAGCATGGCTTACAAACCAAGCTTGATGCCCTTCAACTTTTCTGTAAACATTGGTGTATGTCTGTTAATTTATCCAAAACAAAAATTCTTATTTTTAACAAATCCGGAAAATTTATGAAAAGAAATTTTCTTTTAAATGGAAAAGTTTTAGACTGTACAGACAGTTACAAATACCTAGGTATAATGTTTACTTCATCTGGCTCCTTTACAGAGGCTAAAAATGAACTTTATAAGAAAGCAGTTAAAGCATTATTTAAACTTAAAACAAATGTTTTTTCTCTATTCCCTCTACCAAAAACTAGTCTGCATATATTTGATCATACTATAAAGCCAATATTACTATATTGTTCAGAAATTTGGGGTTGCTACATACCAAAGTCTGCAGATTCTAACTTTTTGTTTAACTACTCAAGAATGCCATGTGTCATGCCCTGTGACAAACTTCATATGCACATTTGTAAATATATACTTGGTGCTAGCAAAAAATGTTCTAATTTTGCCACTTTTAGCGAATTAGGCAGAACTCCATTTGCTTTAGATTGCTTTAATTCAGTTTTTAAATATTGGAACCGTTTAGATACATCTAACAATAATCTACTACAAGATGCATACATTGAAAATAAACAACTTCACTCTCAGGGATGTGTCACTTGGTATTCTTGTGTGCAAAGACTTTTGAAGGTATTTGATAATAATACTGGAATTCACAAAATGCTTAAATATAAAAATAATACATTCAATTATAACATAAAAAAACTAACCAAAACATTTTATATAAATAAGTGGTATACCACTAGAAATAAATTATTATCAGATAACAGTAAATTGCGGACATATTTGCAATTCAAATGCAATTATGGGTTCGAAAATTATCTTAACATTATATCTGATTTTAATCAACGAAAATACCTTTCTAAATTTAGAATCAGTAACCATAAACTGAAAATAGAAACTGGGAGATTTACAAAACCCAAAACTCCCTTAGAGGACAGAATATGTGATAAGTGTTTTTCTGATGAAATAGAATCAGAGGAGCATTTTCTACTTAAATGTTCCTTCTATGACATTTCAAGAAATACTCTTTTCAATAAAATATATAAATCAATAAATTATTCTAATTATAATAACATGTCCTCTGATGATAAAATCCTATGGCTAATGAATAACGAAAATAAAGAAATACTAAACAGCATTTGTGAATTCCTTTCGAATAGTCATTGTGTCATATAATATTATATATATTTGAGTCTACTTTGAAACACACACTTGTAACAATCAATCATATTATATATCATGTTTGAAATATTTATGTATAACAAAAACCTTATTTTAACGATATTTTATGCAATCATCTTTATTTGTACTTTATGTTTTGTATGCCTCTTATGGGGCCCTTGATTTGGTTAATATCGGACGAAGTCCGACTAAGTGTAGAATATAGGTCATATGACAAGTGTATTAATGCTGCAAACCGGATGTAGCAATTTGCAAATCAATCCCATAATCCCCAGAACAAAATGCTAGCTTCAGCTGTGTGTTCGCATTCAAACCAATTAAACCTAACTAGAAATCATGTTTTGGCGATAGCCAAAACATACTTTTTATAGAGTCATAATTTTCCACTGACTTTTTGTGCGCCATTTGAACTTTATTCGAAAATTTCAAATAATTAAAATTTAAAGCACCATAACAACGGATTCCAATATGGCGACGTGTTTACATGACAACGGACTAACTATATGACGTCACTGTCACGACATGACACCATGACAACGTAATTAATGTGGGAATGTTTACATGACCAACGAACAATAAATATTTGTTTTCTCTAATAATACATCATGATAAATAAGATTGATGTTCCATCATCCTAGCAATGATCATAAAAAAATGTAGAAATGAATAAAGGGTCTTACCTCAGTGTTTGTAAATCATTAATTTATCAACAACTATTCAATCCTGCGGGAATATTCTTCAAACCATGCCGTTATTTTCCGTCAGGTTTCTAAATCAATCTTTAAATTGATGCCAATACAGAGAATAATAAATACTGACAAAGAAAGCCTTCAAAACCTGACAGAATAAATGTTGCATAAATGTTGTTTGTCTGCAGGAAACGCGAAATTCGCTGACAGGGATATGACGTCACAGAACCTCTAAAGGGGAGTTATTTCGTTCCCGCCGAATGTTGTCCCTAAGGCTAAATATTTATATTTGCGCAAATAAATCAAGTTTGAATAATCACTGACCCAATGTATTTTTTAACAAGAATGCAAATGTCATGCATTGGGGAGGGGGCTTGCACATTATCAAAAATTCTTTGAAACTTTCAAAGCTCACTTTTTTTTAGAATGAAGGCATTGTTTTCATCATTGACATTATTCAAATTGTATTTCATTGAAAAATCTATGAGAAATTGACTTCGTCCGATTTTAGGCTAAAGCCTACTCCATATTAAACTTATTCTTATTCTTATTCTGTACAAACAGCGCTTGTAAATTCAATGATTGGATTCCGTCCATTTCAAAACATTTGAATGATCAATGCATCAGAATTGAAGACGCTTCCGGGCAGCGGAAATGGCCGAATGATTCCGATTACTAATCAGAATCTTCCTAGTATTATTTCGTTTGGACCCGTATTCGTCTTCAAATTCCACGACTATTAATTTTGGGTCTTAATTACCAGATAAATATCAAAGGTTGATTTCCGTGTTTGGGTTCATTCTTTATAAACTTATGTACAGTACACTAACAAATGAGCATACTAAGATCTACATTTTATTAGTTGATGATTTAATCAACACAAAACATTTTCATATTAATATAAAAATCATATACAGATAAAGAGATTTATTTCCTAATCATAGGGATCCAAACAAGCATTTCATCGATATACACTTATCCTCTGTAGCTATATTTAACTGGTTCAGTCCATCATTGGGCATAATCGGGAATTCTTTTTCGATCAATTAATTTTGATAAGTGTGCTCCACTCAGCTATAAATAGAATCTGCGTTTCGTCATGGTCATTTTTGAATCTACCAAGCATATAATCATAACTTTATTCTCAAAATATATCTAAGTTAGGAATAGATAATGTAACCGTTACAGACGATATATTCAACGGGTTTGAATGTGACCATGCAGTGAACTTGGTGAGCCCAATTATGAAATAAGTTTACTTTGCACATTCGTATATATTAATAATGTCTAAAAATTGGAAGTAAAAAATGTTTTGACAACGTTTTCAAAATTTTTGTATCATACTATTAAACTAGTCAATGCATGTAGTGTTGTTTTCTCCATTCCCTTTTTATCATTTAAGTTGTTCAAGTAAGAAGTGAAGATGGTTACACACTTGGGTTACAGATTATAGAATTGTTTCAGTTATTTGCGATGAAAGTTGAAAAAATGATGAAACAAAATAAAAGCTTATGAGATTGTTAATTTCTTCGGAGCACTGCTGTTTATTTTTAAAAAAATCTTAACCATATTAATAATTAAAAGTTCTTTCACTGATTTTGATGACATTTTCACTCTGCTATATCCTTATGAACACTTAAAGATACAACGGATTCTATGAAGTCTGCCTCATATTTAGATATTATACATCTCTAAATTGAAACTATAAAAAAAGCACACATGACAACAATTCATCTGCTCCAGCTTATGGAGTTTTCGTATCACAATTGATTCGTAACTCCAGAGGTTGTTGGCATTACATTGATTTCCTTGTTAGAGCGTCACGTTTGACACAGAAATTGCTAACACAGGGTTATGTTGCGCCTAGGTTACTGTCTTCACTTAAGAAATTTTATGGTAGACACTATGCACTCGTTAATACATGTAAGTATGGGATTTTTATCTCAGATGTCGGTTTGTCATTTAATTTTGTTTTGCCTTCCTTTACCGGATTTGACACACCGAATGGGAAATCGGTAGCGCCACAGGCGTGCTATAGCAGGCAGGAACTGCTTACTCTTCAGGGGCACCTGGGTTCACTCTTGTTACGACTTGAGTTCGCATGGTTGATTTCTGTTTAGTTGATTTAGAGTTTCCTCGTGCTGTTCTTGTTCGTGTTTATAATTACCACATTTGATACGCTGAATTGACAATTGACAGTGCGGCGGTTGTGGTATTGCAAACAGAAACTGCTTAATCTCCCGGAACACATGATTTCACTCTCGTCACGACTAATGAGTTCGCGTTTATGATTGCCATTCTGATTTTCGTATTTCTTGTGTTTTATCCTGTCCTGTCCGTTTCTTCGTGCTGTCATTGGTTTTGTCTTTGCCTTTTAGGAATTATAACAATCGGATGCCCCGTTGCCCAACTTGTACCTCCTCCTCTCACATAAGATAAAGATAGTCAAGTCATCGGTTGTTGCGGACTTCTTAACTGCAACTTATATCTGTCTTTGTTAACAGTTAAAACATCAGTAAAAAATAAATGCCGGGCCCGAGCAAGCTTTTTTGGAAAGCTTATACTTGTATGAAATAAGTTTAAACCCAATTGTAGATCTCTTCATGAACATATGCAATGTACATGTATGCCTTTAAATTTCTTACGTGTAATAGCAATACATTATATTATAACTCAAACGGGGCCAGATCCAGAAATTTTTGAAAGGGGTTGGTCCACATAAATTCCGCTGTGGACGAAGGACGAAAAGGGGGTGGTTCTAGACGTTACTTGCGAAATTTTTGTCGGAAAGGAGGAAAATTCCAATCTCGGACCCCCCCCCCCCCGGATCCGCCACTGCTCAAATATTTTTGATTGTCACCTATTCAAAGATTGTCCCTTCCTTTATGATATAGACTAAAGCAAACTTATACACGAACGTTGCAATCCATGTTCCGCACAAAGGGGCTTGGATTCTGGTCATTTATATTGACTTTTAAGTCGCCCCCCCTACTCTATAATCCAAGCCCCTGTGTTAATTAAAATTATTTTCTGACACGTTTGTAGTTGTGGCGACATTGGTCTCTGTGTGGTGAATCGACAAAATGATCAAGCATTGATAACATTTTCGAACAACCAAACTTGTGACAAATAAGTTTATTTTTCCAGATCCCGCAATAGCTTTGTGAGAAATAGATAAAATTAATTATCCTTATTAAAATGACCTAGATCAAGACAGACGAATGACCCAATGTGGCTATTTTGTCATTTTCTAAAAATCAATAAAATGCTTGAATTGTGTGTGTCTGATTGACCTATTTTGCATAAGCACTATTTCTGTCTGTGATAATAAACTTTATTCAATGAATTAATATTTTGCAGCCAAAAATTTATAAGAAAGTACGCTTAAACATGCACAACCTGATAAAGTGACTACGCCATGTACGCTACATGATCAAGTTGAATCGCATTGTTGCTTTAAAACACCGCCACATAAAAGCATATAAAACGAAGATGTTGTGTACAACTTTTTTGCAAGATTTAACTTATTTTTGGTGTCCGAATAGTATTTTTGTCCCTTAAACTTTATTCAATTAAGTAAATTTTCGCAATCCAAAATCAAATATGATTACGCTAAAGCTACGCAAGATATACTACACTGACTAAAATATAATCCGAAGCGGAACACATAATCTACTGGTCGCGGCCATATTGTCTTGATGGAAATCCGAAGATTGAGAATCCGAATATAGCCCCCGAGTGAAAAGTGAAAGTATGTACATTGCAAAGAGCTTTTGTAAATATAGAAACGACGGAAACAAACGACCTAATTGGGGTATCACTGCCTTTTTCTTTATAATAGGTAGTAATTACCGACATCCGATCGTCACGCCCTCTGTTAGGTCTGTTTTTAAAAACGTCTGTTTGGCTCTTTACAGTTGTCTGTTTGTTCACTTTTATGAAACTGTTTTTGCATTTTTGTGTCTGTTTTACATAACCGTCTGTTTGTTTCTAAAATTTATGTCCGTTTTTTTGCACTTTTATGTCTGTTTATAAAATTTCATGTCTGTTTTTGGTATTTTTTTGTCTGTTTTTGTGTATATGTGTCTGTTTAAAATTAATTGTCTGTTTCTAAAAATTTTGTTGATTTTTGCCCGAATGGCTGCCCATACATGCAGTTAATGAGATGCAAATAAGTGAATATGACATCACTTAATCTTGGCAAAAGAGTCTATATATATGTAGATGAGAATCGCAATGGTCCTTCTTTGGTTCTGCAGCCACTTTCAATAGAAATGGTGAATAGAATCAGGTTTTATATGGTGTCAAACTTAATATTCCATTGATTTTTCTAGATGTAGTAATGCAACAACACAATGTTACTAGACGTAATATACCACCGCTTTGAAAAGGGGTATTCTGGTTTACCCTTGCCCTTCCGTCAGTCCGTCCGCACCCCATCTTTCGTAACAGTTTTCTCAGTAACTGCTTATCACAGCGACTTGAAATTTTGTATGGTATATAACATCAGTATGATGTTCTACGTCATAGTTACCGATATTAGGTCTGTTGCATATCTACTCTGTTAGATCTTTCTTGGTAGGCTTCGTAACAGTTTTTTTTTTTTCAGCAACTACCTACTTGTGTCACAGAGATTTAGTCCATTTTTGACATTGAATTAGTGGTCAGTGGTTGAAAATTTTCGTAGTGTTTCAGCAACTAAATACCTATTACCGACGCTTGAAATTTGGAAAATGAATTCAGTATGGTGTCCTTTATCCCCATTAGTGCATTTGGTTCCGTTGGAGATATATACTTCCTGTTTGACCGATTCTGTCAGTATTTGGAGTAGTTGGAGTAAACCGAGGGAGCAGTATCTCGTGTAGATTACTTGTTTACATGTACAAAACGTATTTTCTTATAGCCTTGGTCTTTAGGCCGATCACAGATAAAGCTGTATACTTCGGGTAAACAAAATAAAAATTGCACATACGATCCAAATCAGATGGTTAGAAATTCGATTTTGTTTTTCTTTTCTGAGTCCGAAGTTAAAATGTTAAGCCTACAAAAGTCTGCTATGAAAAAAATAATCCTTGAAATGATTCTTTTTCCATTACCCCCAAATACCATTAATGTACACTTTGTTGGAGTGGCTAGAATGGAGTGGTGTTCTATTTGTACCCTTTAGGAATTTTAAATAAGTAGTATAAATATTGATATTTTTGAATAATTAAAAAAATAATATATCTTTTGAAATACTGCTCAGATAAAAAATGACAGAAAACTGGTATGATCTAAGAAACAAAGATATCAATGGAAAACTTTGTATCTATCTCAAAATAAAAGATCATTTGTGGTTTGAAAATTATCTTAATTGTACTTATAAGCTTTTCGTAAATAAAATTTCAGCACATACACTACGAATTGAATTTAGGCTGGTACCAAAATATTCCAAGAGCATAGAGATAATGTAAAAATTGTTCTCTAAATGAAGTTCATTTTTATGCAGATGTACAAAACATGATACTGATTTGAACTTTTTCTAGAAAATTTCCAAGTTTTGGCAAGCTTGATAATGATAATCAGTTATTTTTTTTGTCACGCCTGCGACGAATAGACGCGTAAGGCGAGACTCTGTGAACTTCAGTCTTTTTTTTTTCAGAGTAAAAACTTCTTTGTAAGACTTTTGTGGAAAATGAATGTCTTAAAAAGTATAATAGCTAGGCCAGACAGTTCAGATTATTGTTTACACAAAAGTCACCATGCCATGTGACCTTGAACACATTTTCACGCTTCAGTGACTCTGTGAATTTAGGTATTTTTTTCTTTGTAAGACTTTTGTGAAAAATGAATTTCTTTGAAAAAAGTATAATAGGTAGGCATCTGATCTTTAGGATATTAGTAAATTAAATTAGGGGTTTTGAGTCCGTCACCATGTCATCTGACCTTAACCTCATTTCTACACTAAATGACTGTTAATATTGCTTTATTTTTGTTCAGTCTTTTATGTTAAGTCTGTTTCTTAATGACTATGATACCTAGAATCATTTTAGTTGGTCCACAGGAAAATATCGAGAATTTATGAATGAATTGTTGGATAACTAAGTATCCCGATAGTGCCAGCAGGCGAGACATACTTCACAGTGTAGGAACGGAAGTGTACAGTTTTAGGGCCTATAAAGAAATGGTGAAATGAACCATTCTAGATTGTACAGTTTAATTTGTTTTTGCACAAACTTTTTCAAATGACACAAAAAAGAAGAAGATGTACGATTGCCGTTCGCTTCAAATTTTAAGTAGACATAACATAGAATATAATATAACTCAATTACCTTTAATTGTTTGTGATGTCGAATAGAAATTTCAATCTGCACACTTGATTTTTAAAAAGTTCACTCCAAATCGATGTAAATAATCGGTTCGTGAACATAAATCGCATTCAACTCGTGATCATTGTGTATATGTATCCTCTCAAAAATCATTTCTGCACATTTTAAACATGCACAAACGGGTTAATACCTACAGGATTTTATTTAATTTGAACTTTATTCACCCAAGCCGTGTTTTAAAATCTGAGCGAAATCTATCGCAGTCATTGTACAAAATCTATGGAGGACACTTCACAAAATCTATGGAGGACATTTTTCATAAAAACATATTTTCACAACATCAGCGGCGTCAGATGTATAGTTCTTATTTAGCATTAAAGATACCAGAACATAAATAATTCATATTCCCCAAAAAGAATCGTTTTTCCCTAAGCTTATAGGTGTAGAACAGTTTTTATAAATTCAGCTCAGTTGACACCTACAGGATAATTAATATGTCAAAATAAATGAATAAATAAGGTAACAACATAACTGCTGAACTGGGATGATCAATCTTAATAATACAAGACGGAAAGACATAACGAAGCACACGCCAGAGAAATTGAAGGTATGATCCTATATAATTTTCAAAACCCGGTCTCATAGCGCAAAATCTCTTTCTTCCATATTGAATAACCTGTCATTTAGAAGTAGCAGTTGCTGATCTTTTACAGATCAAAACGGTTTTTTTTTTCACGATTTGCTTCATAGATTTGCTTCATGGTGTCTACATACTAGTATATAGTAAAAATATATGAATTAAAACAATTTTGGCGTGCTCAGAACATCGTATGTTATACAACGTTCCTTTGTATAACACGGTACATTTTCCTGCAAATGTCTTGTTTCTATAACAAGGGTCGGTCCAGAACAGTTCAATGACGGCGCACATGTTTATCCTAAATCATAGATAGTAGTATCACATTAAAGGACATGTTGTTTAACTAGCAGTATATCTAATTAAAGAAGCCAAGTTTCAGATCTGTATTCCAAAAACCTGGAAGGAATTGCGTGACGAAGGATCAATTTGTCCTCAGGCTACCTGTGCGGCAACTATGTGGCAATCATATATCGCTAGTCCGAGAAGACTTAAATTTAAAATAAAATCATCGTAAATACAAACCACACAACTTAAACAAAAAAAAACATATTACAACCAAATCGCATAACGTGAACTCTGAGTTAAACTAGTCGAAGCAGCCACGTTACATATCCACACGCTAGTATATTCACGGTGTAGGATCATATCGACTCCTTTCGGCGATTTTTGCGTTGCGTGGCTCCTTTCGGTTATTGCAACGACTCCTATCGTATAAATACAGGATACGAGTCTACAAAAACATGGAAAATGAAGACCTAAAAAGGTGAATTTGTATAAAGTCAATATTTCACGGAACACCCTTTAAATTGAATTACATGTTAACGTAACCAACACTCTAAAACAAATATCTGTTTTATTCTAGAAAGCAAAACAAAGCATACCTGCATAATCATCATGTAGATTTTTGATTAATAGTAGTAATATTCAGCAAAACATTTAAATTTTATTACAAAGAGTTTGACGAATATTGATTTTCCTATGCCGAAAACATAAAACCTGTTAGATATATTCCATAAAATGCACCTAAACTGAGTATATCTTGAAGTACGAGCAACGCCTCCTGTAAGCTTGACAAATATGCTTTAGAATTTGCGCAACGACTCCTATTAATTGAGCAACGACTCCTTTTAGTTTGAGCAACGACTCCTTTTAATTTTCAATATTATGTATTACGGGTGTAGGAAAGTATATGAAACGACTGTAATAATAATTTAAACAACAAAAACGCACACACACACATCATAATACTAAAAAGAAACTAAAATTATCAATATAGAGTAATTTTTGTTTTACAGAAAACCTATTAAACGGAAAAATCCTCACTATGGCTCCACAAGCCAAAAACGGAGAAAGCTACATGAAGAAGACAACGGTGTACAAATAGAGACTGACACACCCATCAATAAAAACAACACGTTTGGGTATTGACTTGAAAAGCTTGTGTGATGTTTAAAACTAGTAATACCAAACATATAAGCCAAAATGTAGTAATAGTGATATTCTCTGTTTATTTCTATTTTCACAGTTCTTCTGTTTACAATTCTAAACAAAATAGGACAAAGGATATTTATCAATACTGATAACCAAAAGTACAATTATGAAAAAACGAGAAGTAAATAAAAAATAAAGAAAGAATGTGTCCATGGGACACGGATGCCCCCGCTGGTCCCAAATAAAAAAGTTGAAGTTCGACATGATTAGGATTTTCAGATAGGGCCATCATGATACAGGAAGTACAAGTCCAACATGCCTGAAAGTCGATTAGGACGCATTGTTTATCATACTGAACCATTCTATCAAGTTTCAAATCATTCCAAGATACGTTTCTGAGAAAAGCTTGACGGAAATTTTCATGTTTATATGGGCAGCGCCAAACAGGAAGTAGATGTTGGACAGGTCTAAAATACGCTTAGGACATATAGTTTGTCTTACTGAACCATCCTACCAAGTTTCAAGTCATTCTCATTTACAGTTTCTGAGAAAAGCTTGACGGAAATTCGTACGGACGGACGTACCTACGGACGGACGTACGTACGGACGGACATGAGTAAAACTTAATGCCCCCCCCCCCCGAAAAGTCGTCGCGGGGACATAAAAACTCAACGCAATTGAATGTACACGTGGCATAATTATTTACAGTACCGAACTAATGCAGAAAACTTAATAGTTTCCCTACTGAATGAACAATATAAGCAAAGTGCAATCATAACAGTTTTATGACATTTCTATGATTAATGTTTTTTGGTATGTTTATAAAGACTTGCGCGGTGATTAAAAAAATCACCACAGACATTACATTGGTATTTTTCTGGAAAGTCGTGAATTTTTGTGTGCTCATTAAGATATTTCTGTTTTTTGAATTTTTTCCCACATGTATCACATTTAAATCGTTTGTCTTTTTTTTTCCGCAAGTCGTATAATGTAATGTCAGAGAATTCTTGTATTGGAACTTTTTTCCACATTTGTCACAATTAAATGGTTTTTGTTTTTCGTGCATGTGCTTATGTCCTTCAAAGTCAGTTTTATAATTGTAACCTTTTCCACAGAATGGGCAAAGAAATTTGAATTTGTTATCATGCTCTTTCTCGTGGTTTTTTAGACCAACTTTAGTCTTGTAGCTTTTTCCACAAGTTTTGCATTCCATATATAGTTACTTTCTTATGCACCGTGTCAGTGTGTTGCTTAATTAACATCCCACAGTGTGAAAAAGCGTTTATCACATATTTTGCAGGTTTCCATATTATCAGAATGACACTTTAAGTGTTTTTTTAAAGTATACTTTGTGGCAAAAGATTTTCCACAATGGTCACAACATATTTTAGTCACTGTGGTAATTTCAATGTTTTCACCAACACTCATCGTACTCGTATCCAGCTCAACACTTTGGCTTTCTGTGGTATCGTTATCGTTAATATTATTGTTACTTTCAGTTTCTTGAATGCTATTATTGTTATTATCATCTGCTGTGGTATTTGTTTTAGTATTATCTTCCTCGTTTTCCACCACTTCCATGCCAAACAAATCTAATAATGAAACGTTTACGTCCATCTACAAAAACATAAACAACACATTTGTATTTTAGCTTATAATGTTAAAGCAAGCATTATTACATTTATATTAAATGGTACAATTATGTGGTCGGGCCACAACCAATTGCATTATTTAATTGGGCAGAAATAATATCAAATTTCCTACTCTGGGGCCTTAAATTTTTTCCGTCAAACAATACAGTTAAAAACCCTTTTCAAGTTCAATTGTCCTTGACCAACAATATAAGAGAAAAGTCGACTTCAATGGGAATTAATACCAAATACCGCCGCTAGTAAGGTCAGTTTACGCAAAAAATAAAGGTTTTGAATTGAATATGTCGTAAACGGAAAATGTCAAATTTCGCAACAACAGCATCACACGTGCAATGCACCATTTCTACACAAAGCTTGTTACCAAATATATATAGTACCCGAGTTATGAATACAATGTAAAGAGTGTGATGAAAAGTTGGAAAAAATGTTAGAATAATAACAACCAGCTAAGGCAAAAAAAGGCAAAAAAAACCGACCGTCTTAGCGATTTAACGAGTGTATAATTAAAAAAAAAGATAATAAAAAACGATAGAAGGCAACAAAAGCCAGCAGTTTATTATTATAGTTATAGCATTATTTTATAGGGCAGAAATAATTTCAAATTTCTTACTCTTGGGTCTTAAATTTTTTTCCGTCCAAAAAAAAAAACTAATATATTTTGCTTCAAGAAAAAAGCCCCCTTTCAAGTTCAATTGTCCTTGACAAGCGGACCAACAAGACTGTTGTCTACCATAGCCTTCTATCATTCTTTTATTTTTTAAATCAGACACCGTTAAATCGTTTGGAGTGTCGTTTCGTTTCCAGTTGTTACCTTAGCCGGTAATATCCCGCGTGAAGTGGTCGGGTTCAGCTTACCAATTTCCAACACATCATAACAAATCGTATCCCGACGTATTGACAAAAAGGAGTCGGTGCCTTTGACCCAAAGGAGGCGTTTCTAGATATTATTAATTAAACCTCAAATTATCTTAGAAATGATAATTTTACGCAATATTATCATTTTCGCCTGGACACGTATCACATTTTTTGACTTAAAAATATATTTTTCTTTACAGAAATGTTGGATTAGTTCCAATTATACAAAATTTTAACTCGCGATTACATGTTCAGCCCTTTATTTTTCTTATAACTGATTAATTGTTTGTTTTTGACACTTTTAATCTTGCTTTAGCATAAAATACTTTTGTTTGGAAATTCCGTAAAGTCATTGTCTGATCGATACATCTTACCTTTTTCTGATTATACAGTTTTGAAAGACCTTACACCGATCCCGCTTTCAGAACTTTTTGGTTATATTTAGTATAGGAGTCGTTGTAATTTCCGAAAGGAGCCGAGCAACGCCAAAAATCGCCGAAAGGAGTCGATATGATCCTTTTGTGGAAAATGAATGTCTTAAAAAGTATAATAGCTAGGCCAGACAGTTCAGATTATTGTTTACACAAAAGTCACCATGCCATGTGACCTTGAACACATTTTCACGCTTCAGTGACTCTGTGAATTTAGGTATTTTTTTCTTTGTAAGACTTTTGTGAAAAATGAATTTCTTTGAAAAAAGTATAATAGGTAGGCATCTGATCTTTAGGATATTAGTAAATTAAATTAGGGGTTTTGAGTCCGTCACCATGTCATCTGACCTTAACCTCATTTCTACACTAAATGACTGTTAATATTTGCTTTATTTTTGTTCAGTCTTTTATGTTAAGTCTGTTTCTTAATGACTATGATACCTAGAATCATTTTAGTTGGTCCACAGGAAAATATCGAGAATTTATGAATGAATTGTTGGATAACTAAGTATCCCGATAATGCCAGCAGGCGAGACATACTTCACAGTGTAGGAACGGAAGTGTACAGTTTTAGGGCCTATAAAGAAATGGTGAAATGAACCATTCTAGATTGTACAGTTTAATTTGTTTTTGCACAAACTTTTTCAAATGACACAAAAAAGAAGAAGATGTACGATTGCCGTTCGCTTCAAATTTTAAGTAGACATAACATAGAATATAATATAACTCAATTACCTTTAATTGTTTGTGATGTCGAATAGAAATTTCAATCTCCACACTTGATTTTTAAAAAGTTCACTCCAAATCGATGTAAATAATCGGTTCGTGAACATAAATCGCATTCAACTCGTGATCATTGTGTATATGTATCCTCTCAAAAATCATTTCTGCACATTTTAAACATGCACAAACGGGTTAATACCTACAGGATTTTATTTAATTTGAACTTTATTCACCCAAGCCGTGTTTTAAAATCTGAGCGAAATCTATCGCAGTCATTGTACAAAATCTATGGAGGACACTTCACAAAATCTATGGAGGACATTTTTCATAAAAACATATTTTCACAACATCAGCGGCGTCAGATGTATAGTTCTTATTTAGCATTAAAGATACCAGAACATAAATAATTCATATTCCCCAAAAAGAATCGTTTTTCCCTAAGCTTATAGGTGTAGAACAGTTTTTATAAATTCAGCTCAGTTGACACCTACAGGATAATTAATATGTCAAAATAAATGAATAAATAAGGTAACAACATAACTGCTGAACTGGGATGATCAATCTTAATAATACAAGACGGAAAGACATAACGAAGCACACGCCAGAGAAATTGAAGGTATGATCCTATATAATTTTCAAAACCCGGTCTCATAGCGCAAAATCTCTTTCTTCCATATTGAATAACCTGTCATTTAGAAGTAGCAGTTGCTGATCTTTTACAGATCAAAACGGTTTTTTTTTCACGATTTGCTTCATAGATTTGCTTCATGGTGTCTACATACTAGTATATAGTAAAAATATATGAATTAAAACAATTTTGGCGTGCTCAGAACATCGTATGTTATACAACGTTCCTTTGTATAACACGGTACATTTTCCTGCAAATGTCTTGATTCTATAACAAGGGTCGGTCCAGAACAGTTCAATGACGGCGCACATGTTTATCCTAAATCATAGATAGTAGTATCACATTAAAGGACATGTTGTTTAACTAGCAGTATATCTAATTAAAGAAGCCAAGTTTCAGATCTGTATTCCAAAAACCTGGAAGGAATTGCGTGACGAAGGATCAATTTGTCCTCAGGCTACCTGTGCGGCAACTATGTGGCAATCATATATCGCTAGTCCGAGAAGACTTAAATTTAAAATAAAATCATCGTAAATACAAACCACACAACTTAAACAAAAAAACACATATTACAACCAAATCGCATAACGTGAACTCTGAGTTAAACTAGTCGAAGCAGCCACGTTACATATCCACACGCTAGTAGTATTGATATTGGGCAAATAACTGAAAGAAATGAACAGGAACTACAATTGTAATTTATTGTTGTTAGACTTATTACTGGTTTTGTGGTAAGTAATATTAACCTGCAAATTGATTTTTTTATATCAAATATAAGATTATTAATATATGGTTCAAGGGTAGGTACATTTCTAAACTAATTCTCAGGTTAATTTGGCTGACACAAAAATTAAAGTTTCAGTTCCATTTTCAAAATAACCTGGAACAATATGCCCTATGGCTACATATGTATCCCAGCCGCTTGGGGCATCTACATACACACTGCAACTACTGAGCCAAGATTCAGTTCTACAGGTTTTGTTACAAAGGAATGATTAGCCCTTAGGATACCTATGCAGCACAGCCCCTAGGGGCATTATAAAAACTAGAAAACCTTTGGCAGAATCTACATCCTTAGTGCAATAACTCAGTCAAGTTTTCAATTCTGTATTCCAAATATCCTGGGAGGAGTTGCGTGACGAAGGAATAAATTACCCTCAGCTACATGTGCAGCCCAGCCCTAAGGGGCATTATCAAAATTCAGAAACCTTCAGCAGAATCTACACCCATAGTGTAACTACTGAGCCAAGTTTCAGGGGAGGAGTTGGGTAACGAAGGAATAATGTGCTCTTAGGATACCTATACAGCCCAGCCCCTAGGCCGGGGGAGGCATTATTAAAATTCCGAAACCTTCGGCACAATCCCTACCCACAATACAATCAATGACCGAAGTTTCATCTTTCTACTCCCAGTGGTTTCAGAGATTATCCTGGACATTAACGCCATACGTACGCCGACATACGAAAAACATTATCCCCGCGTTTTTGCTAGCATATGGGTATAACCATCTTCGCTAGCCAAGGGCTACGATCCGCTATCTCTCATCTTGATGAGAGATGAGAGATAGCGGATCGTAACCCTTGGCTAGCGAAGATGGGGTATAACGAGAATGAACGTTCTTAAAGAGTTCAGCAGTTCCTGCTTGATATGAAGCACACCCGTCACGTTGTCAGCACTCGATAAAGTGCATGTGGCAGTTTTCAGACGACCCCTCATAGAAGACCATTGTGGTTTTAGGATCAGGTGACAATTTTAATCTGATAAAGAATTTTGTAGAACAAATGGAGATTTTTGTAGAGTTTAATGAGCTGGAGGTTTTAGCAAGCAACAGATTTTCTCTATCTGAAATAGTTTGCATTCTATTGGGCAAAAAAAAAGGAAAAATCGCTATTTATGGCCTTTAAAGGGCAATAACCGCTATAAAGGGTAATCTGACGACTTCGACTCAATGGAGACTTTTGTAGAACTTTTGATTCCAAAGACCCTAAGAATCTTTTGATATTTTGTATCTGTTATAGTTGCTGAGTTATAAGCCATTTTAAATAAGTCTACCCTTTGTTCTATTTTTAGTAACAGTGGTCATGTTTTTTATCGAATTAATTCAAAATGAACTTCGTTTGTTGCCAACGTGTCAAATATCAATCCTGTAAAGTTTCATTTGAATTGGTTAAGTGGTTTCAGAGGAGAAGATTTTAAAAATTGTTAACGGACGACGACGACAGACGCATATATATAGTGATTGCATAAACTTACATGACATTGTCCAATTGAGCTAAAATTATTTTTTGGTCAAAATATCAAAGCTAGATATATGGGGAATTTGATCAGATGTGATACGAGAAAAGGCTTCAGCTAGCATCATAATTGATTTGATTTTTACATGTGTACATTAAGTTGTTAGCTGTCAACTTTGCCTGTTGATAGCAACCAGACATGTATCAGATAAGCATCAATAGCAAAAAGGCATTTTTGCGAATCGCTACTGGTAAATCAGTGTCTTTTTGTTACAATCGAACATTTCACGCAGTTTCGAAGCGATAATTTTGGTTTGGGTCACGTGTAATACTCCACCAAGAACTAGTTTGCTTGCTTAAATGTTCGGCATTGTTCTTCGTAAACTAGACGATTTTTAAATAACCATACGAAATAGTAAGTTAGGCCACCTCTCTCCAAAAGACTTTCCTGATCAAACTTTTCGACGAGGTTGAATAAAAATTGTAAACATTAAGCATATTTTTAATTTGGTTGCAGAAAAAAAAAGCTTAAAAATACATCAGAGTTAAGCCTTTTAAAAACAGAATAAAGAGAAAGGTGACTGTCTGAATCTACAGTCTGTCCGTTCAGCTCTACAAAAGTCTCCTTTGGTGGAAATTTAGCCCTTTTTGCTAAAAGCAGTGTCTTTTCCGTATAAAAAAGTATAAACTGATTATTAACAGTAAATCCCACTTGCAGGCACCATCAGAATAATAACATTTAGCTTTTATCATAAAAAAAGTTTATGATTTCTGTTTTTGTATTGAAATTACCGAAGTGATTCGACCTGAGATTCAAGGTCAATAGTGCTAAAGTATTTGCAAAATTTATCAACTGGATGCCTTTTAACAGTTCATGAGATAATAAAGTGTTCATATATTTGATAAACTTTCTGTCATTTAAAGATATATACTCTGTGTCAAAAGATGAAAATGAAGATATGTTGGTCTTCAACTGAGGCATATATGCACAAAGTTACATCAGCTATACGTGCAGTACGTGAGCTAGGAAGTACTTATGAAATTTAACAGCGATAGTTAATACAAAGCAATCGTAAGGTCCATGTTTCTGTAGAATAGGAAACTTTATGATGTTCAAATAGAAATTAAAGGGTTCTCAATAACTATTTCATGTATACTAGTACTTAATCCATCCAATGTTTTGTAAGTCAGGAAGAAACGAAAATCTCCATTTGATACAGCACATGACAAGAAACACTTTTTCTATGTTGGAATACATGTGCATATGCGTATACGATATGTGTTTGAATAAAAAAAAATATTCCCATCACTGGATTTATAATATATTTTATCTTTGTTTCATATGCCTACTCATTATTTACTTATAATAATTATATGAAATATTTATGTTCTGGCATTATTTATGCCATATGAAAATTACATCTGATGCCGCTGATGTTGTGAAAATATGTTTTTATGAAAAATGTCCTCCATAGATTTTGTGAAGTGTCCTCCATAGATTTTGTACAATGACTGCGATAGATTTCGCTCAGATTTTAAAACACGGCTTGGGTGAATAAAGTTCAAATTAAATAAAATCCTGTATGTATTAACCCGTTTGTGCATGTTTAGAATGTACAGAAATGATTTTTGAGAGGATACATATACACAATGATCACGAGTTGAATGCGATTAATGTTCACGAACCGATTATTTACATCAAGTTGGAGTGAACTTTTTAAAAATCAAGTGTGCAGATTGAAATTTCTATTCGACATCACAAACAATTAAAGGTAATTGAGTTATATTATATTCTATGTTATGTTTACTTAAAATTTGAAGCGAACGGCAATCGTACATCTTCTTCGTTTTTGTGTCATTTGAAAAAGTTTGTGCAAAAACAAAATAAACTGTACAATCTAGAATGGTTCATTTCACCATTTCTTTATAGGCCCTAAAACTGTACACTTCCGTTCCTACACTGTGTACTTTGTATGCTCTTATATATTTTCGAGTACTGGAATATGTGTTGGAAAGACACAGTTTACATATTTCCAAATTTGACAACGTTTGGCTATTTCTTTTAAAATTGATAAATTTATCTGTTTGGTCATTGTTGTAATATTTTTTGACCTCTGTTTTTGTTTTATCCAATCTAATAAACTACAGGTTTTCCAAGTTTTTTACTCCTAGCGTGTCTGATGAAGGTTAATCCAGAAAAGCGCTTCACACGTAGTGAAATTTTGCATTGTACATGTACATTTATCAAAATCATTTCAGTATGTGGATCGTGTCTTTCTGGCACATATTCCATATTCTTTCGTATTTAATTTTATTGTTAATTCTTGTTCTTTTAAGTCACGAAGACCCTTAGATCTTGTCAGGCTAAAATCAACATAAAATGAAATGGAAATATATACACTGGAGCTTACTACCGAAGAAACGTTTCAGACGAACATAGTTTTAAAAACTTTGAAACATCACTCACAAGAGCATGCTCCAAAGAAAATGCATCAATCATAGTAGGAGGTGACATGAATCTCCCAGGATTGGACTGGAAAACAAACATACTCAAACCAAATACCCAGTATGTAAGACTCCATAACTTCTTCATGGACATAGTAAGCAACAATGCCTTAAGTCAACTAGTAGCAGAACCTACCCGGATGGAGAACACATTAGATCTGGTACTAACCAACCGACCAGGCAAAGTTATCACAACAGAAACACTACCAGGCATATCAGATCATGACATCGTCTACACAGAGTTTGACTTTAAACCAGTAAGATACCATAAAAAACCACTCCACATCCCATTATATAAAAAGGCTGATTGGGAGAGCATGAAACAAGAGCTTCAGACAGCATATCACCCGATGAAAAAGATGTCCAACAACCCTGACCACTCAACTGATGATCTATGGACACTCTTCAAAGAAACCATCAAAACAGCCAGTAATAAATATATATACCACAGAAACGCAAAAAAAGATAATGACAAACTACCATGGGTAAATACCGAAGTAAAAAAGAACCTAAAAAGACTACACCGACTCTACAATAAGAAAAAGAAATCAGGTGATCAAGAAACAAAAGAGAAATATCGTAAACTGAAGCATCATACCCAGAAAATACAACAGTCCTACTGGAACTATATAGAAACAATGGTCACACCAAATGAAAACAAACCTCACTCTGAAATAAAAAAAGTTTTGGACCTACATAGGATAATGTTGGTATAGCATCCCTGAAAGTAGATGGAAAACTCTTCACAGACTCAAAATCCAAATCAAACATACTTAACAGACAGTTCCAAACAGCATTCTCTGAGAAAACCACATTTTCAGCCGAAGAATTCGAAACATCTGGCAGAATGGACCCCAACTCCAAAGTAAAATCAACAGTGGAAGGACTCAATATTACAACGAATGGAATCACAAAACTACTAAAACAGCTAAATCCATACAAAGCTCCAGGACCGGATAACTTATCACCAAGAATACTTAAAAAACTAGCAGAAGAGATCTCCCCTTTACTACAAATCATCTTTCAAAAATCACTTGAAACAGGCCAAATACCAGATGATTGGAAAACTGCAAATGTCTCCCCAGTTTATAAAAAGGGACCAAAAACTAAAGCAGAAAACTACCGACCTATATCACTAACATCTATCTGCTGCAAAACCATGGAGCACATCATTGCAAAAAATATTATGACCCATGGGGAGAAAGAAAACATCCTACAGCCACTGCAGCATGGTTTCAGAAAAATACGATCCTGCGAAACACAGCTGATAGAATTCATTGATGATATATCAAATAGCCTACAAGAAGGTAAACAGACAGACGTCTTAATCATGGACTTGGCAAAGGCCTTTGACAAAGTCAACCATAGCCTACTCATCCACAAGCTGTTACATTATGGAATAGAGAATAGAGTTATAAATTGGATCAAAAACTGGCTAAGTAATAGGAAACAAACTGTAGTGATAGATGACTCATGAGTTCCTCAAGGCTCTGTACTAGGACCCAGTCTTCTTATTTATTACATTAACGACCTACAGGCACGATAAACATCCACAGTCCGGCTCTTCGCAAATGACACCATAGCCTACCTTACAATCACCAACAGCCAAGACGCAAATATCCTACAGGAGGACCTAAACCACCTAGGAAAATGGGAAGAAGAATGGTGCATGAAATTCCATCCTGACAAATTCTCTCAGTCACCAACAAGAAAACTCCATACAAAACTAACTACACCCTACATGGCCACATCCTAGAGGCAGTTACGTCAGCCAAGTACCTAGGACTCACCATTACAAATAAACTACATTGGGATCAACACATCAGCAACATCACAGCAAAAGCCAATAAGACCCTAGGCTTCCTGAGACGAAACCTGAAAATTGCCTCACTAAGCATAAAAGAAAAGGCATACTTCTCATTGGTAAGACCGCTGGTGGCATATGCGAGCTCAGTCTTGGATATATACACTATCAACGACATCAAAAAGTAGAGGCAGTACAGAGAAGAGCAGCCAGATATGTAGCAAACAATCACAGGAATAGTTCGAGCGTCAGCAATATCATAGATAGGCTCAAACGGCGATCACTTTGAACAGGATAGAAGAAAAGATGCAAGACTTACCATGATGTACAAAATCGACAGAGAACTAGTGGCTGTCTGCAAAGAACATCGTCTAACACCACCAAACAGAAGATCGAGACAACACCATAACCGATCATACCAGCTCCTATCATCTCGAGTTGACACCAGGAAAATGTCATTCTTTCCTAGAACAGTGCGGGATTGGAATGCCCTACCACCAGACATCGTGGAGGTGGACACTCCTGAGGCTTTCAAAGCCAGGATAGTGTCCTTATGAACCCTCGATAGCCTATGTACATAGTTTTAACTTTTGACTATTAGAACACTATTTTCTTTGGCATGCCAGCAAAAATCATTGCATAATCTTCAACATGATGAAGGAGGCAATTATGTGACAAAAGCAGAAGAAGCAGAAGCCACTCAGTGATAAATTCATAAAAGACTGTTCAAATCAACAAGCATATGGTACATTTTATTGTATTCATATTTTTTATATTAATCTATATTGTCATTTTACATGTGTATTCTTTTGCTACAATTGTTGATAATCTTTTTATTCCAATTCTATAAATATCATCGTTTTATTGTTTCTTTTATTGTGCCTGTAAATCATGTTCTTTCCTCTGATATCTATAAACCCTTTGCTCGACGTGGGCTCTTAATTTGGAAAATAAAATATGTTAAAAATCATATATGCCCTTTTGTGTTTTATGTAAATGTCTTTTAAAAGAAAGATTATCTTGCGTGTTTATACAACTATTTACTGACTTAGAAATAGATAAAGTTTGCTTGACGTGACTAATGTTTTGCACAGGCGTTTGGGTCAAGGATTTTTTTTTTATTATAAATAACGTGTATATAAAAATTTTCATCTCGTCTATATACTATTTCCACGTCGAAATAGTATATAAACGAGATGAAAATTTTTATATACACGTTATTTATAATAAAATAAAATCCTGGACCCAAACGCCTGTGATGTTTTGCATAGAATTTAAGTCATATGTAAGTGACTAATGTTTTGCATAGAAGAAAGTAATCGATTAGTAGACAAAATTCTGCAGTTTGCATAATTGTATATATTTAATAATTTTTTAACATATTAATGCGTTTTATTTTATCCGTTTTGATATTTTTTATGTTATTTGGGTTTTTTTGAGACACGTACGAATTTAAGTCTTTCTTTTATGCAAACCTGAATCCCACTGCTTACAACATTGCAAAATTTTGATTCTTAACACTTTACAAATAAGATACCACAACAATATTAAATATAAAAACTGATGAAACAATTTGATTTTTATATGTTTTGAACTATTGAGACAAATTCATATAATTACTAATTGATGAGTTAATACTGATAAAATATTTGTAAATGATGTAAGCGACTATTTACAAAATCTGCATGTCAACAAAAAATTAATCTAGAACGATCTGTTTATTGATTTACTTCCGTCAATACAAGTGACGATAAGCAAGATGGAAATAGAAGAGAAGAAAGTTGTTGTCACAGACAAACTTTACAAGAGAGAAAGTGATCGTCAAACTGAAATACAAAGGAGAAATGAAGAGAAAGATTCATCAAAATCGGTCCAAGAAAATGTAAAAGTTTTCAACGACGCATTTGCCAAAGAAAAAGAGTTAGTTGAACTTGACATGAAAAGCTGTACTGGTAAAAACAAGAATCAGATAACAGAAATGTTAGATATGAATTCTAGAAGGGTGCAAAATATGCAGAAATATCTCTCTGAATCAACAATATTTTTACCGAAATATGAAGTTCGCCAGGCACAGGAAATCATAAGTAATCTTCTTCAACAAATACAAGATATGAGAGAAGAATTTATACCCAAAAAGAAGTTCGCTTTCAAATCGAAAAAGAAGCAAACAGAAATTTCCGAAACAAAGGACTTGTCTAATGGTTCAACCTCAAATTCAAAAGCGATGACTAAAGAAGATGATTTACAGATAGAATTAGCTGATTGTAAATTTGTAGATGTTCAGAAACAGACACTAAGCAAAACTGATAATGAAATCTTTCAAAAGGATGTCTGTTTGGCTAGATTAGATGATTGTGAAGTTAAACTTTTTGGAGCACCATCAACTGTTCATATGAAGAATTTGAACAATTGTAAAGTCTTCTGTGGACCTGTGTCAAGTTCAATATTTATTTCAGATTGTAAGAACTGCACTTTTGTCATAGCTTGTCAGCAGTTGAGGACACACACAACTACTGATTCTAATTTTTACCTGCATGTGACTAGTAGAGCTATTATTGAAGATTGTTCAAAGGTTTTCTTTGCGCCCTATAATCTTAATTATGAATCCTTAAACAAACATTTTGAAGAGTCTGGATTAGACAAAGCCAAAAACAACTGGAATGACGTTGATGACTTTAACTGGTTAGCTACTGATGTGCAGTCTCCAAATTGGTCAGTCATGGCAGAAGAGAACCGTGTAAAAGAGTTTTCATTTAAATAATTCTAGATTTTATAGTAAAATGAAATAAAATATTGAATAAGATGAGCAGTTATGATTTTGTAAATGTTCATTAACTTCCACATGCATGTCGAAAATGTGGCAGTTGTTGTTTGTTGATTGAACTTGATTCACAAATTTTCAAATATCATCTCCTCTGAAACTACTGGTACTGACTGACTGAGGTCTGCAGTGACATTGACTACCAGTACATGTATGAAACAGAATTAAATGAAACTTGGTACATTGTATGAATCAAGCACAAAAGTTGTGTTTCAATTTTTGGTCAGATTTATTTAAACAGCATAGCAGATGTTAGGACACAAAAAAGTTGTGGGTTTAACGTAACCTGACCCTACCAATACCTTAAATTTCACGTTATCATAAAAGTTTTTTTGCCTTTTTTACAACAAGAACCATCTAAGTTTGAAATGTCAATCCTTTACAGCAATGTAAAAAATGGAAAAAAAAATCTACTTACAGTTACTTGATATTTTTAACCATGTTACCCTAAATTCACAATTATTATTTATATGCCCCCACCACCACATGTTGGGGGCATTAAGTTTTACTCATGTCCGTCTGTCCGTACGAATTTCTGTCAAGCTTTTCTAAGAAACCGTTCAAGATAATGATTTGAAACTTGGTAGGATGGTTCTGTTTGACAAACTGTACGTCCTAAGCGATTTTCAAACCTGTCAGACATCTACTTCCTGTTTGGGACCTAGGCCAATGTGAAAATATGTGAACATGATAAGAAAAATTCTGTCAAGCTTTTCCCAGGAACTGTACACCAGAATGATTTGAAACTTAGTAGGATGGTTCAGTATGACAAACTGTACGTCCTAAGCAATTTTCAGACCTGTCGGACATCTTCTTCCTGCTTGATATGTTATGCATTTTAATTTATGCCAGACTGAAAAAGTATTTTGCCAACTTACAAAATTACTCACTTTTTTAGCTTTACTACAAATCAAATTTAATATCAAAATTATAAAATATATAATAAGTAAACATAACCTTATTTTTAAATGTTACTAAGATAGCTTTCCAAAAGTACAACAAATGTATAAGATAAAGAATAGACTTTATGAATTTAAGATCTATATATTTTGATCATGGGTTGTTTCATTGATGGACATTAAGAAGACACCCACAAAACCAGCCACCCCTCTAAACTGGCAATTTTATATGGTCCCTGTGGCGGCCGGTTTAGAGAAGTTTCACAGTATATGTAACTGAACTCAGAACCAATAAGTACAACAGATAGGGAATCTAAAAGCCTTTCTTAGAATCTGTGCCTGTACACAACAAATTTTGGAGGATGTAATGTTTTTTTAGGTCAGTCCATCAGTCTGGTGTGCTCACAGCTAGTTTGTCTTCAACTATTGAACGAAATTTAACAAAACTTGGTACACAAGAAGTACACTATTTATAGTCTTGCATATTACCAGGAATTATTGATCAGTTCTGCACAATTTGGTAGAAATTTGCTGCAAATTCTGATTTATCATTTTCTGGACACAACGCCTCTTAAACTACTTAATCATTCCAGGAATTCTTGATCCACATAATTTTTAAGGAGTTATGGCCCTTTGGACTTAAAAATATGCAGAAAATCCTGATTTATGACATATTGTGAAGGTAACTTTTCTGAAACTATTTAAGAGATTTTAT
Source organism: Arcuatula senhousia (assembly GCA_963971305.1). Classification (NCBI taxonomy): domain Eukaryota; kingdom Metazoa; phylum Mollusca; class Bivalvia; order Mytilida; family Mytilidae; genus Arcuatula; species Arcuatula senhousia. The sequence goes on from OZ020304.1 coordinate 59,346,539, forward strand.
TTGGTATGGAAGAAGTACATTATAATTGTGCATTTACCATGAAGTTTTGTTCAGCATCTTTTTGGAGTTATGCCCGTTGAACTTATATATATATATAAGAAATTTGAAGAACATCCTGATTTATCATCTAGTGGATGTAACTCCTCTGAAACTACTAGAAAGAATTAAAATAAACTTGGTATGCAAAAATGCACTATATTTGTAGCTGAACATGGTGATATTACCATTATTTTTTTCAGCATTTTTTGGGGGTGGGGTGCTAGTTATGACCATTTTAACTTAGAAATTGCAGAAAATCCTGATTTATCATCTTGTGGACGTTACTCCTCCGAAACTGCTGAACAAAATAAAAAAACTTCATAGCAGTCAAGAAGTACACTATATGTAAATGTGCATATTGGGAAGATTTTTTTCACCCACAAAACTTTGTTTGAGTACTTGCCCTTTGAACTTAGAAATATGCTAGAAATCATGATTCCCGAGTTTTCACGTGTCTTTTACAGATTGGACAGAACTTTCGTAAAAATGCAAGTTGAAATTTACAATCCTTGCTGAAGTACTAGTCCAATAACAGAACGTGTTGAAAATGTTCCTTTTATTTTCAAGGCTTTTGTGGGAAATCAATTTCCATCTGGTATTCAAAATTTAAAATATTATTTAGCTGGTTAAGCTCTGAAAAAACTTAATATGACCCGTTTTAGGAGTTGCATGTATTGTCCCTTAAATGTTAATAGCTGGCAAACTGTAGAAAATGATAAAAAGCTTTTGATTGCTCAAATGTTCAGCTATATTGGACTCTACCGAATGCTTTAGTTTAATCGATGTTGTCAGATGACCCCCTTATTAAACGTATAACCCTAACTACAATGTCAAAGTTGTTTTTACCTTGTACCCTAAAATTCAGGTATTTAAGTCAGATGAGCAATAACTTCTTCTTTCATGTCTTCGCGCTATAGAATGAAATCTATTGCAGATAAAGAAAAGCTGTCGCTTGCTTTAGCCTAATACAAAGATGTTTCTTTTCCGATCATCACACCTTAAACCTGCATGACTTTCTAATTATTTTACCAATTTCAATAAATGAGATAGCATTGGAAACAGGAAACGTTACTCTTTATGATAATAACTTCATAAACAAACTACAATATAAAATAAAAGAAAAAACTGCTCAAAAGGAAAAAATTCCACATAACTGACTCAAATGGAATTACCTCTCCTTGCATAACATATATCCCAATCTAAATCAACACTTCATGACCTCCAAAACTGTGTCTCAGAATCGTCCTTTCACATTCCATTATCCAATTAAGCAATATCTTTTTTGTGCATAAAGGGTCACTATATTGAATGTGTTATTTTCTTAAGCTTTAATCTAAAACCTGAGACACGGTTTTTTTTATAATAGACCTGACATAGGCTTTGCATAATATATCCAAAAACCAGCCACATACATGGGGTATCCATGTGGGAGCTAAATTTGATCAAACTTTACTTCTTGCATGAAAAATGAAAGTAGAACCCCCCCCCAAACTTTGAGCTCCATTTACTAGATTGTCACTTGTTAACTGTTAAGTTGGTTCCACTAGTGATTGTCACCTTATTTCTCTTCAAGCGCTGGTCAGCAGTCATAAAAAGTTCCAGTCTTACTTTTGTGGTTTATTGGCAGCTTGAATTACATGTGCATTTGTTTTGATAATTTAATTCTCACCAAAGGCTTAGCTCATTTATTATAAGGTGTGCTAAAAATGTTTTTGCACCATTTGAAAAAGGGATATTTAGTAGTATTTGAAAAGGTATAAATAATTTATTTTATAAAATTTGAGCATTTATTTATTGTGCTACCTTAATTAAAACATTCAGGTCATTATGCTCTACAAAAGTCTCCTTTGGGTCGAAGTTGTCAGACGATTCCTTACAGAAGATATCCTTATGTTTTAAGGACCAGGTAATTGATCCAGGCAACTGGAAGCCGTTTGTTCTATTACCGGTACCTTTTATTTGCTTTCGATGTTGGAGTCAGTAGGAACCCTCAAACCTCCTAGATTTAAAAATATATATTTAAATTTACCAAAATTTTGTTGGTTTAAACTGAGAAGATGAAAACTACAACTTGATTAAACTGTCTCAGATTTAGCTAGTCAAAAAGCGAACTATGGCAGACATATTGATTTGTACTGTCCGTATGTCCGTTACAAAATGCTTCTGTTCAACTACCTCTGAATCTACTCGACATTATTTAATGCAAATACACCATATGTAGTGCATGTTAGTAGGGAATTTTTTATCTTCAAAATTTTGTGTGAGTTACCAACACTTGAATTTTCGAGAAAAAAATCGTTATATATAAAGGTAATAACTAAACTATCGGACGTGGAGGATCAATTCAAAATATCCAAGAGAAAGGGAAAAACAAGCTTAAGGAAGACATTCACATGATGGCTCCAAAGGCACCGAAGATATAAACCTAACAGTCTGATTCAGATACAACCCATGACGTATAAGCCAGGGGTGTATTTTTATCAGACTGTATAAATGATTGTTTCCGTTCAGTTTATGTAAAAACTCAACCTAATTTAATGAAACTTGTTATCATATAACGTATTCACCCTTCCCCTCTAAAAAAAGACAAACTTATGCATGAAACTACACAACAAAATACTAATTTAATGGCACATGATATGATAATGTATTTACACCCCCTCCCCTACACCCCCACCCCCCCCCAAAAAAAAACCAAACAAACCAAAAACAATGCAAAAAAACAAAACAACACACACTAACGTAAGGTCTTTATGTCATCGCTTGGATAGTTCCTTTTGTTGAACTCCAGATATAAGTTAATATTAATTTTTAGTCTTTTTGGCTATGATTTAGATCAATTTTAAACAGGATAATTCACGCTGATACTCGTAGCCCTATCAAATCTATTAAAAATATGTATAAAGGTATTTAAATGTGACGAAACATCGATTAAAAAAGTAAAAACCCAATCAATATAAATAATTTTACTGGAATTTAATATGCTATTTTTATATATGTTATAACAATTGGAATTTTTTTTTGGAAAGTAGGATGTCCCAGCATTGTGTCTCTATCCTGCAATCTGAAAGTTATTCGAATACTTTGAGATGAAACATCATCTATGAAAATGTCAGAATCACGAAATTGTAGAAGGATTTGTAGTGACAAAAGGTTGTTGGGATTATCGATAGTTTTGAATATTATTTTTGTAATAGTGATAATTCCATTGGCGTTTTATTGTGCGAAGTATAAGGAGGTAAGTCAAAATCTCTATATTTCTGTCTTTTCAAAAGCCCGGGCTTCTTTGATCGAAAATACAAAACGAAAACCTCAATCTCTGCTTTTCTTGAATTGTGATACAGCCAAATCGGTGCAGAATTAACTTAGATTTGGAATGTGATATTTCCTATTTTTCAACTTTTTGCATCGGTGTATATGTTTTAGGTGTCTTAATTGGTGTCTAATTACATTTTGTTTTTATGTTAGGATGTTACTAGACTCGAAAATGAGCTTCGGACCAGTGAAGCTGGTTATACCTCTTTGATGCCACTGAAGCCAGAATGTAAAGACGATCCTCCTGATGATCATGACTTTGATCGTAAGTAGAACAAGTATCTGTATATGAAACCTGTAAAGTTAGTCTAAAAAAATACTATTTATCTTGCCTGTCCACAGGTCATGCCAAAAAGATTTAGGCTACTTCACTGCCTACTGTAGAAACATCGAATTAACATTAATGAAAGCAAGTTAAGTACTGCACTCGAATACGAATAAAGGCCGTTTATCCCGCTCTACAAATAAAGCAGGATATAGAAATACTCTAACCATGGATATCATAATTCCATGCTCTAACAATTTAAAAAAAACCAAAAAACTATCAAATGCAAATAGAAGAAGAAGAAGAAGAAGAAGAATATTTTATTGTCCATAAGAATGGGCCCACATGGGGGCATATTACAGTGCATATAAAATGTGTATAACAATAAATAATAAATATTATATATGATATTTAATGTGTTAATATATATAGACCCAGGTACTGTCGGGGCGAGAGGAATATGTCTTTTTATAAATGATTTGTCACTATATGATAATCGGTACTAGTGGTACTTTTGTTAAATTGTTCCATTGTGGAATAGGCTGCAAGACACGGGTAATGCCATCCTTGCAAATATATATGACTTAATTGTACACAATATTGCAGCATATAAAAAAAGAACACACAATACAACGGTATCAACATTCTTAAGAATTAAGTTTTCGTTTGGAATCTTTTTTAGCAATATGTCAGTTTCCTGTTCCAAAGATTGGCCTTGCCATTCGTCACTCGGTGTGTTTATTGCCATGGAAAGGAGAGTTTAAACTTGTCACAAGGCCCGAGAATAATAAAGTGGTGAATGTAACAAGAATTTGCAATGAAACAACAGGTGCTCAAAAATTTCGTGTATATTTATACTGCAACGGACCGCCGGTTAATATATGCAGCGATCACCTATGTAATGGCAACTGTAACGAAGTTGTGTTTAATACCACCGTCGGACATTCCCGAATCGAACTTGTATATGACAATTCGTGTGCTGATCTGGATGCCTATATTGAAATATGGAACCCCAAATCTTTAGCAAGGAAGAAGTTGATCAGGAGAGCTGCAATGAAAGACATCAGATTTTAACATTCGAGCATGGAAGGGTGTTACCCGAAAGTGTATATGCTATATACTCAGTGACTGTGTCATATTTTATACTCATATACTTTTATGCTTACAATCCAGGGGCCAATTGAAAAACAGCGAGCAGCGACCGCTGGTCACATTGAAGGCTGCTGGCTGTTTTCCATTGTGGATATTTAAAATATACGTTTATAATGTAGGTTATGTCGCGTACACTTATTCCACATCTCATTTTCTTCTATTCTATGATTATTTGATTTGATAGTTTCTGTTTCAATATTTTGTATTTGTTTTTTTTTTAATAACTTGAACATAAATGACGTAGGGCCAAAACAGGAAGTAGAAGTCCAACAGGTTTGAAAGTCGCTAAGGACATACATTTTGACATACTAAACCTCATACTAATTTTCAAATCATTCTAATATTCAGTTTCTTAGAAAAGCTTGGCGGTAAATATCACGTTAATTTTCATATCAGAACGGTCATAAAAAGAAGTAAAAGTTCGACAGGTCTGCAAGTCGTACTACCATATTGAGTCCCCCGTTTTATTTTTATGCGACCGCAAATATTTGCGATCATGGCGACGTCGCTGTTGTTGTCTACAGCACTGTGTCAAAAGCGAGTCCCAAAATTTTCTCCCTATATTTCATGTATAAATTCATTTTTGAAAAAAAATATTACATAACTGTCCCAGTACCGATTTTCATGAAATAAAAGCCAACAGATGTAGAAATACTTGAGCTGTATTTTGTTTATGTTGAGATTTGACGAAACCCCTTCATTATTATGCCCCCGCGACGACATGTCGGGGGGCATTAAGTTTTACTCATGTCCGTTCGTACGTACGTCCGTCCGTCCGTCCGTACGAAATTTCCGTCAAGATTTTCTCATGAACCGTAAATGAGAATGATTTGAAACTTGGTAGGATTGTTCAGTATGACAAACTGTACGTCCGAAGCAATTTGCAGACCTCTACTCCCTGTTTGGGACTTAGGCTAATGTGAAAATGTGTGAACATGACTTTAAAAATTTCCGTCAAGCTTTTCTCAGGAACCGTACATGAGAATAATTTGAAACTTGGTAGGATGGTTCAGTATCACAAACTGTATGCCCTTAGCGACTTTCAGGTCTGTCAGACATCAGCTTCCTGTTAAGGGCCTAGCGGAGGCATCTGTGTCCCATGGACACATTCCTTCTTTATTTTTTTACTACTACAAGAACACAAACATGTTTCTCTACGATAAATATTCGGTTGAATCATACAGGAAACTGATGCATAATTAATTTACTCTGAGTTTAACTTGTGAATAGAAAGAAATTTAAAATATTGCACTTATACAAAAAAAATAAATATTACTGCTTTATTTGGGTTTTTTGTGTCATCAAAGTCAGTTAAGAAACCATCTAGCAGTAAAAAAATTTTGAGACAAACTGACTGAAAATAAAGCCGGATTTAGCTAAATATATGCCTCAGTAACGGTTATAAAAAATAAAAATGAATAAGTTTAAACATGTTTTATTCTCTCATAAAAATTCTGCCACACAAATATAAGATTTTCATTACATTTTTAAACGAAAAATCTTATTACCATCAGCCACCCAAAGGATATCACCTTTAGTAGCTATTGCAGCAGGGTGTTTCAATATGGAGTCAAGGTGTACCATCCCCTTAGATCGCCCAAAAACGAAATCTTCCGGTTTGAGTCTGAGTTGTTCGTCCAATTTATAAACACATTGCGCAGTAAAGTCAGAAACAATAACACATTCCGCGCCAATACAAATCCCATGGCATCTAAAAGGCATTAATCCATTACTGACATCGCCAGCATACCAACCTACATTTTTAAGGCGATTATTTTGATACCGAGATTTGGATATGATAGATCTGGTTTTCTTTTTTCCCTATAAGAGAGGATAAAATACAAATCGTTTCATTTATCAAAATATTATTTGGTTTTGGACTATCATCGAACCAAAAATAACCTCCTTTAATTGACGCGTCTCCTATGTTTAACTTGAAAAGACAGTTTTCTCCATTAGTAGATTGTAGCAAAACTGTGACCGATGTTTTGTCCGATGAAACACAAAGGCAATATGGAAGTAAATCTCCTTGTTCCACTTCTGCAAAAGTAACGACCTGTTCATTTTGTAGCATCTTGCGTATTGTTTTACATTTTCTGGTTAATAAGAACACAATTCCATTTTCAGAAACGGCTATGTCGTCAATGTTTTCCGCAAATATCTTGTGTGAAAGATTTCGATCACAATTTTTTCTCAGTTTTTGATCAGCTAAAATCCACGCGTCATCTTCAGAGAGAAGAATTATCTTTTTAACCAATTTAATGTTTTGATCTAATTTGAGGGTTGAAACATATTCTTCAGTATCAACAACTTCGGATGAATTTTCATTTACAGTATTTGTTAAGCTCCAATCTTCAGCATCATACCATTCTTCATTATCATCATCATCATCATCATCATCATCATCATCATCATCATCATCATCATCATCATCATTTTCAAATGATTCAATGGACGCAACGGTTTTGATGGATTTTCCATAGTTTGTTTATATAACCAGTGGAAAAGAAAATTTCCAACTAAGCAAGTGTCAACTGAAGACGGTTGAAAGAAAGGATCTTTTGAAATATGTCCTTATATTCCTCAGATTGTTTTTGTAAATTCAGTCAACAATTGCACCATTTCAGTAAACTCTTCTCCACTTTGACACACAGACTGGTTGTTTTTTAATTTGCATAATTTCCTAGTAAATCATCGATCGACATTTCATCTTCGCTAGCCAAGGGTTACGATCCGCTATCTCTCATCTTCACCCTTGGCAGATATAGAAGGATTTTTGTGGTCAAACATTCTCTCATCTGATTGGATGCAGTGAAAGTTGCCTGCATCCAATCAAATTGCACTATTTCCATTTTTAAATAATCTGTTAACAAATATGTGGGTTTACAAAGGTGATAAATAATTATTATTTTTGCAAAAAAATATTAGCAGTTTTGATCAAATCTTACCAAAATTTCCTTTATTTTATCTTTAGATAAATGTTTGTCGTTAATGGAATGAAATATCTCCTATTTTTGCAACTTTCTGGATGAAAATAATTTTTTAAACTTGGAATAGATATTGCTTCAAGGGAGATAATTAAAATGTTGAGATTACAAAAACCTTCTAGATCTGCCAAGGGTGAAGATGAGAGGTAGCGGATCGTAACCCTTGGCTAGCGAAGATGTCGACATTTTAGATTTCACATAAATTCTGCTATGTTTCTATGGTGAGAGGCTCTTGTTACATATCAATAATCAGTCACCCGTTTGCTTTGTTTTCAGAAAATGAAATCGTTCCAACTAACTGAAATTCTATTGAAAATCATATATCTATATACTAGTATTTATACTGCAATCGGTCTACTTGAGCAGTCAAATTACAGTGACCGTATATCGATATGTGATATACGGTCAGTGACAGTATATCACTTTTAGTACACGCCCCCTTTCCGAGGCATGCTGTAAAACAAGGTCGAATATAGCATGGTACAAATATTTAGAAAACAAGAATTTATTGGTAATTGGCTAAATACCGATAGTGTGGTATTCAAGCATGAAGTTTCCGCCACACAAGCCCCTTTATAAGGGATACCTTATTATATTATTTTTTATGGAACTTGATAATTTGTAAATCACAAAATTAGCAGTACAACCTCTATACATACACAGCGTTTTTTGTTTTTTTTTGTTGTTTTTTTTTTGGGGGGGGGGGTGCATTCTAGGACACATCAGCTACATTAAAGAATTAAATCAAAACTCTAATATGTATGTATAAATAAAAGAAACCATTCGTATGAGTGGGGAAATGAATATTGGTATTAGTGAGCACAGATCGAAAGCGGCAGAGATCTCTACGAATTTGTTCCTAATGCTGTTAAAGAATTTCATGGTCCGGAATGACGATTAAAACCACATAAATCACCAATTATTTAATATATAATTTTAAAAAGGATAGTATGTGAAAATTTTCATGCAACTCGGATTAAGAAGTCAGGACAGAAGCAAGGAATTAGAATACAGATATCCGTGGTCCTCGATTTGGCTTTCCTGTTCGAACTTTTTGGTATTGATTACTTGTACAAATGCATTTTCATAGTTTTGGTTATTGATCTTCCAATGTTTTGACGTGAATGCTGTTGATGAGAGGTTACTCATTGAAATTTTGAAATCGGCAAAATTAAATTAACCGTTTATTCCCGTAAAAAGTATTTGTTAGGTGTGCGTTGAAAGAAAATTAAAAACTATAAACTTAAAAAATGGGTGGGAAATAATTGGATGTTCTATCATGTAATTAAATATGCCCAATTTATGTAGGCAACTACTATCATCCGTATAAACCGGTAAACAACATATATTGAGAGAGCTAGTTGAGTTTGCAGTTGCACGGACTCCACGTGCTTTTTAATAGACAGGTGTAAATATATGCGCTGAATTGAACATGTTGAATACCCGAATTTAAAATACTTTTGATAAGAATATGTAATCTTAATTTTTTTAACGCCGAATGTATTTAACAAATGTATTACATTTTATTCCAAGAAAAACAATTATTTTTATTTTTTTATTTCTAGCATAATGATATTAAGCTGCATTCTTACATGTAAGGCGCATATTAGTTTAAAAACGGTAGCATTTAATTTTTAATTTTAAATTTATGTATAAATATATTATTTTTATTTTTTTTTCAAATTTCATTACATTAATTTACTTTAGACCATGAACATTTGTATCCTAGTACATAAACCATTCCATGTTATACAGTGTGCCCCTTACCTGGCGACACAGGTGTTATCACCATATTAGGAGAGGGGCCCGCGGTAGGATCATTTATCGATTTTTTTATTTGTGTTTTTTTAATAAAGAATACTCCAAAGAAAATACAAAATATTGCAGTATAAACACAATAATAGTACACTGACTCGACATAAAATTGTATTTATACGAATTCGGCTCGAAACAAGAAAACGCTCGGGAGACCCTCGCGTTTTCCTGTTTCTAAGCCTCATCCGTATAAAAATTTTATGTCGAGTCAGTGTACTATTATTGTATATATGTTTTAGGTGACAACCCAAAATTCTTTCTTGTTTTTATCGATTTATGTTTTACCATGTGTTATGCTTGTGCAAGGAATTAGATCAAATTCTATATATTCAAATCAGATTCTATATAATTCCTTGGCTTGTGCTTTGTTCAAGACTATCAATAGGTGGAAGGTTGGACCCAAAAGACTTATTCAATTAATCCCACTACATTTTAAATGCCAGGATCTTTTTCAAAGCTTTTGAATGGCTTTCCCTGTCCTCTTTCTGTCAATTGTTTTATCTCCAGCGAATCTTGGGCCAATGCAAGACGGCGGGACAACGAACGTTAGTCATTGTGGATTTTTTGGTGATTGTTTGTTTATGATCTCAATACGTTCATGTTTATGATCTCAATACTTATCCAAATTATATGATTGGATAAAAGTTGGTCCAATATAAGAGGAGTTTTTCAAGTGAACAGACAATGATACTCATTTAACTTTCCTAGCAAAAGTCTACGTAGAAAAAAGTTTATTGAATATAGAAAATGCATTGATGAAAAATGTACATGTCCTGGATTTCGTAGTTTCTAAATCGCCCATTCATAACATGTAATATTGTAAAAGTGTCAAGGTCACCGGCTGAGGTACCGAAATCAGCCCCTCTTGCTTAATATGCCATGATCACAGTCAAATGGAAGAGCAAGAATATTGTAACTTAAAGTTACATACATGCTGTATATCCAACAAAACTTGTGTTTTACAGATGTCAAAAAGCTGATTAATATGATTAAGGCCCTGCCTTTTTAGCGAGCATCGAAAATCTACTAGTATATACCTTTTAAAAAAATAAATCCATTTGCTCGACCGGCTATTAAAGTGTAACGTAAAGAGGGAACTTTAAAAAAAAGGAATTAGGTAGTAGCAAAGTCTGAAGCTTTATTTGAAGCATTGGTAACAGAAAGTACATTAAGAAACCTGGCGGAAAAAACGGTGAAGTAAAAATATCATGCAGGATTGAGGAGAGTGAGTGAAACCCCACAGGCACAGGATGGGACTCTTCTTTCATTTTCAGGTAAGAACCTTTTCTTTATTATGAGTAGGTTTTATTAGTAAATTTATGTATTTCTTTATCTTACTTAGAATTTAACAAAGCTTGGTCAGTATCATGCATTTGGTATGACTAGTCAATGGGACGATGTTGCCAAAAGCTAGCTCGGTGATTTCCGGAAAATCGTTTTTCAGCGGAAAAGACCGAATGGTGTTTAAATAAAAATCTGTGAATAAACAAGTGGATGAATGACGGTTTTATCACTGTTTTTGAATTTCAATTTTTTTATTTTTGCATAACAGATTATAATTTATTTTTTATAAGCCCAGATGGTTGATTGTTTTACTTGCTCCGTGCCTATTATTTTTTTTCACTCCGTAAAAGTAAACCTGTTCCGGTTTTATCCGTCAGTATATTTCTGGCACATCTCAAAACCTGCACAATGCCGTAGAGCTCGCATCTGCGATGCTCGCTTTTATATATAAGTCACAGTATTAGTTCTCTTAGCAAGAGTTGAGGATTTTAAGTTGTTGTTTGCGCCAAAAAAGTTTTTGGGCGACGGACGGACGGACGGACGATGGAGGTGTAGTGACAGCAATAGTTCATCTGTTTTACCTTGGTCAGTTAATCTATAAACTACGAATAATATCGTCCCTAAAACTAATGATCCAAATCAGTTTTGTGATTAAATATTTCACTATCTAAAAGTCGACAAGATAATTTAAAATGAAAATATAAAATACAAGAACTTACATGTACATGTTATTGATCAATGAAATTTAAGAAGCATAATTATATAACTATATATGGTTTCATGCTTTTTTAATTGCAGCAAGCTTTACATGACGTAATAAAAAGGAAAATGCCAAGTAATCTGAAATGTCCAAAAGACATAATGACGGACAAACGGATGGATCCGAACACTTTATGCCCCTTACTTTCGTAGATGGGGCATAAAATTTGGAACTATAAATTTAAATTATCTCAGTATGTACTCGAGTACTTACGGAAACAGTTCATATATCAAATTTAAAAATCTTTTCATAATATAAGATTACCTTTTGTTAGATCAGTGTTACAAACACTGCAAAAAGCAGGAATAAGAAAGACTAGCAAATATTTTAAATGATTTTTGTAATAGGTCAGCCTATTCATCCTGACACTATGTACTTTATGCATTATCAAAAAAAAAACCGATAAAACTTCAAATTTGGAAATGATCAGATAGCATGAATGAATATTTGAATCGGTTTACACTGATCTACTGTTTCATTCCCATAAAAGAATATTCGAAATTGTTTGCATAGTGTAAAAACCAAAATGTATAGATCAGTCTTAAATATATTTATATTTATCTGCATTTTCTACAATATGTAAATACAGCACCAAATTTGATTTTATGGTTAGGGTTGTTAGTTTAAACATATTTTATTTGCTAATACCATGTACATGAATACATAAAATTAACAAAAAGGATAAGACACAAGTTATACCAACTTACGTGGTCTTCTCCAAATTAATGAGTATAACACAAATTACATAGACATGCGACATAAATAATTATAATTCATTTTTAACTAACAGTCAAAATAATTAGTGAATAAATAGATTTTAAAATGGGAATGTTTTGTTATGTTATGAGCCTCTCAAAACCTCGTCTGATCGCCTTCTCTTAAACAATTTGAAATCTTTCCGATTTTTTTATATAATCAAAGACGTGCTTGAAGATTGTGTTATTTGTCTCCTCAGAAAGCAGTTCACTTCCGGAAGTTAATAAGTGTATGTTGATATCAATGTTCAAGGGGTTTAATTTTTGAAGGAGGATGTTTCTTGCATCTAGATATAAAGGACAACCAAAGAAAAAGTGTATCCTGTCTTCTTTTTCGAAACCACATCGACATTTAGAGTTTGCGGCCAAGTTTGCTTTAAAGAGATCATAATTTAAAGATGAAGCAGAACATCTTAGTTGGGTTATTAATATATTGAGCTTGCGAGGACCATAATAGTAATGCCTCGGTACTTTGTCTTGAACGCTTGTTCTTTTCAACTCATTTTTAAATTTAGCTAATGAGTCTAAACTTCTAACAGAATGATCTAACTGGTTCCACTGGCGGATTGTAGAAGGAAAGAATGATTCGTATGAAGTTTGTAGCCTACAGAATGGTAATATCAAGTCGTTCCCGTTTCGAAGTGGATACGCGCTCATGCTTTGAATAGTGCAAGGCTTTATATCTAGTAGGTACTTAGGAGCATTATCATGCATGATATTATGCATTAGACAGAGTTTTTTCCTTTTGCGACGGTCTTGTAATTTTTCCCATTGTAATTCTTTATAAATGGTTTCCAATTTTGTATAAATTGGAAGTCCACTAACGATTCTGGCTGCTTCAAGCTGAAGGCCTTCTAATCTCTGACAATTTACAACACCACAGTTATCCCAGACCTCTGAGGCATAATCAAAGAGTTAGGGTTGTTTGGTCTTAAGAACGAAAATATCTTAGTTTCAATTTCAATTGTTAAAATTTTCGAAAATTGAATGGACGCAAACTATATACAGACCTTACTTATATATACCCACTGGATATTATAAACATTATTCTTAATTGGCCGTGGTAAATTCGAAGTCAGAGTATTTAGCCAAGTATCAGAGCATACAGAAATACAGCAACGCATGCATGGACGGGTATAAAATTTGAAATGTTTGTCTGATTGAAGAAATAATATGCGTCCAGTAGGTTTGAGAGTCTCAAACCTACTGGACGCATATTATTTCTTCAAGTTATGATATTAAACCTTTGAATGAGAGTATCTATATTAATGTAGGATGGCAATGAAGTGCAGGGCTTTGGACAGATTGTTACCGAAAACAATACAAGTATATCGACAACTGGACCTACTTACAGCAATCCATTATTCCAAACTGACCGTATGTCAACTTTAATGACAAAACCCGTTTCATTTCAGAAAAATTACTAAAACAAGGTTATCGATCCACAAATTAGTCAAATCTTTTACTAAATTCGTTCATAAATATGGGTATCTTATTGAAACAAGAGTTGACACTAAAGTATGTCTCGCCTGTCGGCACCATCACAAAACTCATTGAAGGTCTAGCTGGGCCTTCAGAAAAGTTAAGGTCAAGGCCATGTGACAGACAGATGACAGAATTCCTAACCATCACAAAAATGTCTGAAGTCTGTTCTAGATACCATAGTTATTGAGAAACAATGAAAAAAGACCAACATTCACTAAGTCATTGAACCTTGAAAATGGGGTCAGTGTCACACCACATGGTGTCAGTTGTTTAGACCGAAACCCCAAATGTCTGTATGTCAAATATCAGATGCCTAGCTATTATACTTTTAACTTAATTTATTTTCGACAAAAGTTTTAATTGTCCAAAAATCATCTAAGTCCACAGAGTCACTGAACCATGGAAATTGTGTCAAGGTCACAGGACATATGTCAGTTGCATAGACCATAACTCCAGGTGTCTGTATACCAGATATCAGATGCCTAGCTGTTATACTTTTCACTTAATTCATTTTCCACAAAAGTCCTACAAAGAGGTTTTTTGGCCCCCAAAATCATTCAAGTCCACAGAGTCATTGAACCATGAAAGTAAGGTCAGGGTCAAATGGCATGGCACCGGTTGCATAGACCATAACCCAAAGTGTCTGTATACCAGATATAAAATGCCTAGCTATTATACTTTTCACTTTATTAATTTTCCACTAAAGTCTTACAAAGTGGTTTTTTGGCCTGTAAAAAATATCAAAGTTAACAGAGTCAATGAACCATGAAATTGGGGTCAAGGTCATATGGCATGGTGCCAGTTGTGTAGACCATAACCCAAACTGTCCGTATACCAAATATCAGATGCCTAGCTATAATACTTTTCTTGTAATTCATTTTCCACAAAAGTCTTACAAAGGGGTTTTTTGGCCTGAAAAAACATCTAAGTTCACAGAGTCACTGAACCATGAAATTTGGGTCAGGGTCATACGGCATGGTGCCAGTTGTGGAAACCATAACCTGAACTGTCTGTATACCAAATATCAGATGCCTAGCTATTTTACTTTTCTGGTAATTCATTTTCCACAAAAGTCTTACAAAAAAGTTTACGCCGTCGCCGTCGCCGCCGCCGGAAAGTAATACCTATGTCTCGCCTTCAGCGACTTAAGTCGCAGGCGAAACAAAAATTAACTTTCCTTGACTGAACACGTCGTTTTTTAATTGTAAAAGGAATTCTATAGAAATTTATGGTAGTTTATAAGGCACGTCCCACCTACGAAAACTGTTTTTTTTTCTGTGCATTACTAAAATATAAAGTCGAAATGTGTTTGTATGACTTATAAGAATATGGATACTGTTTTAATGTCTATGTTCATTTACATTATTCAAGATGAGAGAAAACAATTGTCAATATGTATTGTAATTTTTGACTTTTAATGCTAATAAGAATACAATTAAGGCACATGATAGGTTACAATTTACTTTTGAGTATGAACATGAAAATTGTCTGAGCTGCACATGTATGACCTCATGTAAACTGTGAACTGCAATGTCAACTAATCATAAATATAAATTCCATGTCAATAGGAGTTTTTTTTACAGTAGAGGAGGTACAGGCTAAGAATGCATGAACATCATCTAAGTTTACTAATCTATGGTATCAATTAAAGTTTTTTTCTGGAACCAGTCATACTATGCCACAGATATGTGTTTTAGTGTCCAAAATCCTTTATCAGCTGAGTTTATATAGATAATGAATTTATTTTGTATTCAAGTTTTTTCCATTTGGATGCAGGATTTGACATTGTGCATTTGTATTAACCTGTACACTACAAAGTATTTTGTAATGGTGCTAATATAATGTTTATAATAAAGTTTTTAATTCCTTTGTTATAAGATTTTATAACTAGTGATCTTTATTTAGTCCCTGTTTTATTTTCCTGCACGGTGGCATAGAGGATACCTAGTAGACATGCATTTCAGCAAATTTAGAATAGAAAATTTTCAAATAGAAGTTCAAGCACATAAAATTTTAGAGATCCATTCAATGACATTGTCTTAAAGAATGTATTGTATGGAGGCTCATAAATAAATCATCACAGAAAACTAAAGGCAAAAAGATGGTGACTGACCTTCTCTTTCAACTGGATCCATGATATAAGAACTTTCACCCAAAAGATCTAGAGAAACCAGAAAAAAACACATATTTGTATCATTGCTTTAGTTTATTTAGTAAACAGTTAAATGATGGGGATGCAGATATTGTGTACTAAACCTGCATCCCAAGTTCCATTTAAAATGCCATGTAGAACCTATAGTTCTTAGATTTAAGGTCATCTTAATTTCTCAGCTTGCTATTATATTTGTTGTAAAATCTGGAAGTCATATAAAATGTCAAATGGCAAGAAACAAATGCTGTACACCTTTACTGGGGAACCAGCATACTAAATCTCATTTCATAAGACCTATTCTTTATGAGATGTGATAGTGCCCATTTTAATTAAAGCTAGCTGTTATGTGTATTGAAAGTTCCAGATGAAAGTCATTGATATGGATGCACCTACGCATACCCAAGTTTCATTGACATAGGACTAGCAAGTGTTTAGATGAAGTGCTAACATGTTATCACATTGCCAGTTAAATAACCCATAAAGCCTGGTAAAGGCTTTCAGGCAAGTAATACAGTAGGTGTAAATGCTCAATAATATTCTCCTCTATTTGCCATTATTGGACTGATTGATATTTGTCTATTGAAGTTTCTAATGTTCTTATGTTACAAATTTCATCCATGAATCATCCATGTTTTTGGGTATTGGAAATCCAATATATCAATCCAATCAGAATTTTAACTACCTAGGTATTAAAGACACAATAACATGGCATGTAGGTCACAAAGATTCTACTCTATAGAAATCAAATTCTATTTTCAAGCAATGGTGTTAGTGGAGTTTTTTACGCCACATCTACGAAAGTAGGGGGCATAAAGTGTTTGGGTCTTTTGTCTGTCAGCTGTCAGTCAGTCTGTATGTTCATCGGTCCCAAATGTTGGGAGATGGGGTATTACATCTTTTGGACATATTCTTGTTTTATGACAGGTAGGGACATCTCTGTTTCTCCTAGAAGAATTGATATATGTTCTGCTTTTGAAAAGTGGGTGTGAAACAATCAATAAAACAAGGAACATTTCAGTGTTATATATTGTATCATTAACATAACAAATAACTTAATGTAAAATCTAACAACTAAATATGCATGCAAAAATAACTGCAAATTTATACAGATATTAAAATGAATGTGAACATTAAAACCCGACAACATGATGAGACGGATAAACAAATCAAATAGGTCAATATTAATAAACCAATTATATAAGTTTAGCTACATTGACTTAAAAATGTCCTGCATGATATAAAACTAAATTGTAGATACTAAAATTGTAGCTAAAATAATGGTAGGTATAAAATAAACAAAATACTTAAGGACAAATAAGTTACAAAACAAAGTCATAACAAACCAACATGATTACAAGGAAATGAAAATTCTGTATACAAAACTAGCACTACGCAGCCAGGAAACCATAAGTCTTTATGGTCAATACAAAATATTTACAAAATAGATAAAAAACATTAGGTATAAAATATAGAATGTGATATTTTATAATTTCATTTGCATATAATTCTTTTGTTAATACCATCAAGGCAATAGCAATGATTAAAGAACATACTTTTTGGGAAATTTACAAAAATTAAATAAGCAATGGAAGTTAAGTGTTAAAAAATATACATGGACATAGTATCAGTTTCTACTTAATTTGAATATCAATTAAAAAATGCTAATACTTTAAGGGCTATGAAAAAGGATCAGAAAGATCTTGTAGAAATTAAGACCTTACACTTACTCAATAATTCAAAACAAACAAACATACATATAGTAAATGTCAAAATATACTTAATACGTA
The DNA here is from genome assembly GCA_963971305.1 of Arcuatula senhousia. NCBI lineage: Eukaryota > Metazoa > Mollusca > Bivalvia > Mytilida > Mytilidae > Arcuatula > Arcuatula senhousia. Next base: position 59,364,335 of record OZ020304.1, read on the forward strand.
TAAAAATACAAACATGCATTCACATTTATACAAATTAACTCACTAAACTAAAATATTCATAATACAAATAATACATCAACATAAAAGTTGGGGGACTGTACATGTCAAAAACTCAACGAAAAATATGAACAAAAAAAAATTCAAGCATCATATGCTGACAATAAATAAGACATGGCAAGTGTCATTATATCACATTACAAAAATAAGTGTCATATATCACAGACGTAATTCGTGGAGATCCTCATAGACGTATAAAATACACAAAAATGGAATGGCAGTTAAAATGTATATATTGAAATTGCTAGACCACAGCAATTGCTCAATAAAACCACTAGATGTACTATAAAGGTGGAGGTCCATTGTTGTATCGTAACATTGGTCCAAGCGATCTTTGGAAATTGTTCATTAAGACACAGCTGTAATCTTCCTCAGTCATAGGAACTAGACTAGCAAAGCCGAGCAGTAACAATAGAAGAATTTGTATTGGTAAAGCTGTCCTACAAATACGACGGAGGTAAGGTCTTCTTGTCTGGCCCTCTACATCAAGTGGTTCTGTTGAGCTGTAAAAGAAATAGAAAATATTAAAATAAACCGTTATTTCTTAAATCAGTTGTATGCACAAATGGAAAGGCTAAGTGCATTTGGAAAAGCAAAACATTGTTAACAATGGTTAAAAAGAGTGAAACTGACTGGTGAAATGTGAAAATGATGATACATAATATTCTACCACTAGCTGAACTACATGTATGTGAAGTGTAAGAAATAAAATCTATGGAATAAAGATCTAATATAAAAATGTAAACTTTACAGAGTTACCCCTTAAAAATATGTATTTAAATTAATCTCAATGCTCTTTTTAATACACGAAAATACAAAGTTTGATTATTTTCTTATTTACCCGGTATTTAAATCCTGAATATAGAAGCAATGCAGTTTACATGCATGAACATGCTGTTAATTTGTTGTGAAAGCAATGCTTTTAAAAAAATACCTACAGAGGATGTTTTGATTTACATGCACTTACAGAATAATTTTTAGAGAAATCATAAGTAATATTATTTTTGAGAAACCCCTGGCTAACATTGATAAAATATCCAATTTTGGGAAATTTACAGCATACAATGAATTGGTATCCAACAATGAAGCTAAGTTTTTATTCCTTTTCGAAATAATAGATTTATATGTTGAAAGAAAAGAGAGAAAAAAAGAGTTATTGGACTTGAATTGAATTTAATTAAATTTTAAAAAAATTGGTAAAAAAAAATTAAATTGTGACTTTACATAGAATTTTCATACAAATTATATTAAGACAGACATGGTTTCGTGCTCAGTTTTGTGTGAGGCTACACTATAGCACAAATCTTGTAGATGATCACTGTGCATCATGACTGATGAAGTACTAGTTTTTTCTTACATAATAATTTCTTAACGAAATCTAAAAATGATTCCTAAAGGGGAGCTGCACATCTTCAATATATCTGTAACCACTGTGTAAAATTTCAGAAAGATCTAGTGTTTTTTGTTTTTGAGATTCAAATTACACAAGCCTGGCACCCCATAGCGCGACGGACGGACAGACGGAGTGACCCGACTACTAGACCTGCTTTCGCCTTTGGTGATGCAGGTAAAAATACATGATATAGATGAAGATGTTTTTAAGCTAAAGATTTGTTTAAAAATACATATATAAACAAATTACTTAATATTATGAAGCTATCCCTACTCTACATGTTTTTTTCTAATAGAACAACAATCAAATCCCCATGCTAATCTACCTGCAACATTTAATACATGTACAAGATAAATCATCATTGTTGAAGATTTTAGACTTCAATGTATTGGAAAAACTTAAAAAACTGTTAATATGAATTAAATGAGAAAACCACCCTTGTAAGTAAAATCCTTCCCTCTCCATAGAAGAACTTTACATCTGACAACAATGATGATTTAGACATTATTGACAACATCTGAAGCACTGGATGGCCCTGTGTTAGTACATGCTGATGGTGTTAAACTAATTGCTGGAGTTATGTCCCTTTAGCATGTAAAGGGATATACCTCAGAAAAATATCTAAATAATGTAGATGAATGAAGATGATTCAAAAGACAATGCAATGTCAGATTTAAGCATGATTTGATGAAATGAAATAAAAAATGAACATTCTGAAAGAAGCTTAGATATCTATATAATATTAAGTCAAGAATACAGAATTATATGAACACTTAATCTGTATGGTTTACATAGAGGTTCTGTGTATTGGTTGGAGTATAGTTGAAAGTACATCGTTTTTGTGTGTTATTTTCTGACTGACTGTTATTCCATATCAAGGGAGTATCTGAATAAAACTGCCACTTACTTCATGCAAACCCATGCAACTTAAAATTGTCTCGATAATCATGAAAAATTAATGCAAGAAGTAGAACATAGTTTTTGAAAGAAAAAAAAACATTGCACACTACTATGAAAGCTATAATCTAGAGACAGTTTAAAGATGTTCAAGCATCAATCCACAACGAACAACATTTCATTCAAGGGGAGTCTACAAGATTCCAGAAACAGTAAAGTGGTTCAGCTTTAAGTTACAAGCACTGGAATGTTACAAGATGCATACATAGATATGCCTGGTCGGGCCACCACCTAAAATGCATATCCAACATAACAATAAAGTTTTAAAGTGCCATATTACGTGTGTTCGGGATCTGAACATGTTTCCCGCCATGAGGGAATCACCCATCCAAGAAGCTGTGGAATTAAAGAATCAAGTTTATGTCATTTTTACATAGGCATAAAACGAACATATCATATAGGCATAGATTCAAACATTTTTTTTTAACATTTCATGTTTGAAAAAACCCTTGTTATAATAATCTTGTACAGTAACATACTATCTACTGTATCTTACTCACAAAAATTTACAGAAGTTATTTAGTTAAAAATCAAATTCCGAAATATTAATACATCAATGACCAAAATGAAAACCAAATCTACTAATTTCTTAAACCTAGTCTGCTTACTACCTACATGTTTCCATATAGATGTGATGATAGATTTGTAACAACATCAAATGTGAAAAAAGTGCATTCAGAAGTTGAAACACCTGGTGCTTTGAACACGTATATACACACCCCTGAACATCAAACGAGGTACAGTGTGGTTTACAACATCAGATTCCATATTGTGACACAATATTGAATTGAGCGGAAATTTGCATTTTACCATTACCTTCCATCAATTCTTTAATTAAGATTTTTTTTTCATTCCTTAAATGTTAATATTTTTAGGTGAAAAACAATAAGTGTAAAAATTTAAACATGTATTCAGGATATTAAAGGAAACTGCAAATTCTGCAATCAAATAAGAAAAAAATCTTGATGAAAAGTGAAACTTGATGAAAAGCAAAGCACGAAAGAATGAAAGTAATGTATAATTTGGATACATTACATTATATAGATCTGCATGGAAAGCAAGAATAAAACAATGCAGGTGCATAATTCAATAAATTGGACATATTTATCTTACAATTAAAATCAAACTATACAATGACTTTTTAAAGGAAAATCCTTTCATATTCTCTTTAAACTACCTATGCCTTACTCGTCCTTCTACATGTTTTATTCTTTATTAAAAAATACAAAATAAAAGCAAAAAACTTTTTTTCAACATCATAAACAAATAGTTCAACAATTTCAAAACTTTTAAATGTTTCCCCAATTCTTTAATGCAAGTAAAAATAAAGAAGGAATGTGTCCATTGGACACAGATGCCCCCACTGGTCCCAAACAGGAAGTAAATGTCTGACAGATCTGAAAGTCGTTAAGGACGTACAGTTTGTCATACTGAACCATCCTACCAAGTTTCATATCAATATCATATACAGTTTCTGAGAAAAGCTTGACATAAGTTTTCATAGTCATGTTCATATATTTTCACATCAGCCTAAGTCCAAAACAGGAAGTAGATGTCCGACAGGTCTGAAAATAGCTTAGGACATACAGTTTGTCATACCAAACCATCCTACTAAGTTTCAAATCATTGTCCTGTATGGTTTCTGAGAAAAGCTTGACGGAAATTTTTATAGTCATGTATATATATTTTTACATCGGCCTAACTCCCAAACAGGAAGTAGATGTCTGACAAGTCTGAAAGTCCATAACCATCCTACCAAGTTTCAAATCATTGTTATGTATGGTTTCTGATGGAAATTTGTATGGACGGATGGACATGAGTAAAACTTAATGCCCAATGACATGTCGACGTGGGGGCATAAAAATACAAGTTAAAAAAGATTTGAACATTAATTCCTTAAGAATTTGTTACCTGTCTGGTAATAGCAAATGGTGATCTTGGACGGACAGTTGATCCTGGACGGAGGTGTGTTAATCTGGTACGTGGTGTACTTGTTCTTGCTGTGTAACTTGACAATCTGCTGTCAGTTAAATCTAATGATAAGGACTGCAAAAACAAAGTTTAATTAATCAATATTATCTTATAATTTTTTCTATGTATTAAAGATAAAGTATTCTAAAATTTCAATTTATCACACCCAAAAAGAAATTGCCTAGGCAATTCTTGAACTCAACTTCCTCATATTTCAACAAACATGTACATGTATTGTGAAGAATTCAAAATGCCATAACTCAAAAAAACACCTTCTTACAAGATGTTCATTCTTGGGATGTTGGCTGCAATCAATTATAAAATATATATGATCAATGATGGGTCTAGAAAGGACTCATCAAAGATGATATGACCAAAAGCTGAAAGTCCAAAGAAAACATGACAAAAGCTAGAGGTTCCCTGCCTTGCATATTTGTGACCTTTAAATCAATAGGTATCTTGCTTAAATTATAGGAAACAGTGTGTTTACTTTTTATGAAATTTTATCAAGGGTGTGGTTCAATAGTTTCTCCCTGGAAACCAGTTTTGGATGGATGGTCAGATGAAAAGCTATACATGTATTCTAAATCTCCAAGCTTTTGTATAAGGGATTAGGATAATCAGAAATAAACGGACTATAGGTACTTACTGATACCATTGGATCTGGAGATACATTCAGCCGCTCCTCTAGACTAGTGATATAAGATTTACATAAACGTAACAGAGCTCGCAGTCTGTTAGATATAATATGAGTTTTATCTTTAGCATTGACCATCTCCATTGAATCGTCATTCATCAGTAGTTGGTCAGCAGTTTCTCTCAGTGATTGTACTCTAGGTTGGGTAGATTCCATATCTGATCTTAGTTCCTGTAAGAGCCAAAGAAATCAGAAATTGATAATCAAGACAGTCTATATGGCAAAGTCACAAAACATAATTACATCTATATTACATGTTTTGAATAAGAATAACAAATTAAATGCAATTCTATTTCCTTACAATATAAGCAACAACTTCCTCAAGGTTTAATCCATCAAAATACTATTGTAGTTCAATGGAGTTCTTGTCTAACGCCAATTTATTATACCCTCCCTTTATATACATCAACTGACCAAGTAGAGTTAAGATTAATATCATGACTCATGAATCATTTGTAGTACATTTTGCATCAGAGTAGCATAACTTACCTTAAGTTTCCGTAATTTAGTCCATAGAGCACCTTCATCAGCGCCTCGGTTGATGGGCTCACATTGTTGGACCTTAGTTTCTACATTTTCTAACCACAATAATAAGTCATGTATTGTATGGTGGAATTCATCACACTGCATCAAAGAAACCTTTAGTTCCCTTTGAATTAGGTTGGCCCTTTCACACACAGCTTCCCAACGTCTATTCATTTCCCGTAATTTTTCCTTGAGTTCTCTTCCTTCTGGTGTTCGTACATTTACAAAATGTTTACTTGTTAAGTTGATGGATAACACTCTGGCTTTCTTGGATTCCAGTTGAACTAATAAGTTCTGTTAAGAAAAGACATTAAGAAACATTATCTCACGCATGTTTTTATCATCTATTGTGGTCCAAAATAAAAAAGCTCAAAATATAAAATACCAAATCAAGTATCAATAAATATTTGATTTAGGTGCTTTACAGGCAAGCTCCAATGAGTAACTTGTCAAAAAAGAAAGGGTTAATTAACTATCAACAACATATTTTTCAGCACACTTCTTCAATACTGAGTAATAGTGCCTTACACCTCATACAGTTTACAACATCATAAACAATTTTTACCAAAATAATCGGAAATTCTAGACAAGAACCTTACTTCATACCCACTTCCATTAGTAAAGATTTTGGTCTTACAACTTTTGGCTTGAGCATCTCTGGTTAGTCTTGAACAGAAAAAAGTGCATGTCAGACAGTTTTAAAATTAGAAACAGACCATTTAATTTGAAGTTTTTTGAAAAAAAAATATTCTGTTGTAATTCCTTCGAAAAATAAATATTTTTTCAGCGCACAGTGAGGAATATTTTTTTTCTGACCAAAACAAAACAGGAAGGCCTCCCCCTTCAAGTTAAATGGTCAGTCCCTTACTTGACTGGACCTTTTGAAATATATTTTCAATAGCTTAGAGTTGCTTCATTTTGAAATTACTTTTCTTTAAAAGATAGAGAACAAGAAACCATATGTTTTGTCTTATTTCATTTTTATTTGTCATACAAAAGAACAGCAAACTTGTGTAAAACAAATGATATTTGTTACTGAATGTATTTTAATAGATATTACAATATGAAAATGATTGTGACAACAAAATATACATAAGTGAGTTGTTTTTAAGAAAATGATTTATTCAGCAGCAAACTGTTGATTTTTGGTCACACAAAATCCAACCTTACCAAACACTTAATACATATTGTATGTACTCACATTCTAAAACCAAAAATATTTGAAATAATTTTAGGGATTTTCTAATCATGCAAAGCTTTGTGATTGCCATGTGTAAAAAACATGCATTAATTGTGCTTAAATGGTGATGTAAAAAAGTATGGTTTCTTAAACATTTCATTTTATATTTTTGCTCTTTTTATTTTCATTTGTTTAAAAATCAAAATAAAAGTGTTCAGGTCATGGTAATCAATTAAGTTAACAGTTTATCCAAAAATACATTTGATAAAAAGAGAATCTGCAAAAGAAAAGTCTGTCAAACCTTCAAGTTCAAAGTTAAATTTGATGGAAATTATCTACCCTGGTAGATGTTTGTGCATTATAAAAATAAAGAAATCCTTAAATTTTCATCATAGGGGCAGTAAAAGATTCTTTGAATGAGCATATGTATTCCATGAATATTACATCTACTGCTAAGCTGAAACAAAAAGGTTTACATGCAGCTTTTATTGCCTATTACTGTGAAAATACCTTGTGTCTATGTGCTGCTAAAATCTGGAACACACAGGTGAAACAATTCAAACATCGTGAGAAGAATAAAATAATCAGGGGTAAGGGAAATGTGGGAAACAAATTACATGGGAGAATGTGAAGAACCATGCTGACATTTGTAGCATTCTGTGTTTTAATGGATGTTTGATATAGAAAAAGTAAAAAAAAAACATTTTAACGTTTTAAACTGTTTAATCATTCATACATATTACTTTCAGGGCTACATTTCCCTAAGTACACGTCTTTAAAATAGAAACCTCAGACCAAAATACAGAAAATTTTACATCTATTAAATAACATTTCAGAAATGTAGCTAAAATACCAACCTTATGCTGCCGAATGATTGAGTCAAGTTCAGTTATGTCCCTTGCATTAGGTGGTTGTGTCCCTTGCTCAGCTTCAATCTGGTCCAGCCAGGCTAACATGTGATCGAGGTCAGCCCTGAACTGACCCCAATCATGACGTATCTGATTAATTCTATAATCCCTGTCAATCATTCTGGCTTGTAACACCTCCCATCGTTCTAATACATCTGAAAATGAGAAATTAAACATAACAAGGGGTTGCACTAAGTCGTGCTAAGCATACCCCCACTCAGTCATTCAGAAAACATGAAATAGATGACAGACTGACCTGGAAAGGGGAGGCACGATACAACTCATCATGCTAAAGCTGTATACCAAATTTGAAATTAATCCCTTAAGTAGAAATTGAGAAATCTGTTCATTTTTTACCCTTAAAATAGTCTAAGTTGGCTCGGAAAACACGAAGTAGATGACAAACTGACCTGAAAAGGGGAGGCACGGTACAACTCATCATGCAGAATCTGTGTACCAAATTATAAATCAATCCCTTCAGTAGAAGCTAAGAAATCTGTTACGATAATGTTTCCATTTTTGACCCTTAAAATAGTCTAAGTCGGCTCGAAAAACAGGAAGTATATGACCGACTGACCTGAAAAGGGGAGGCACGGTACAACTCATCATGCTGAACCTGTATACCAAATTTAAAATCAATCCCTTCAGTAGAAGCTGAGAAAACTGTTACGAAAAATTCCCCATTTTTGACCCTTAAAATAGTCTAAGTCGGCTCGAAAAACAGGAAGTATATGACTGACTGACCTGAAAAGGGGAGGCACGGTACAACTCATCATGCTGAACCTGTATACCAAATTTAAAATCAATCCCTTCAGTAGAAGCTAAGAAATCTGTTACGAAAAATTTCCCATATTTGACCCTTAAAATAGTCTAAGTCGGCTCGAAAAACAGGAAGTATATGACCGACTGACCTGAAAAGGGGAGGCACGGTACAACTCATCATGCTGAACCTGTATACCAAATTTAAAATCAATCCCTTCAGTAGAAGCTGAGCAAACTGTTACGAAAAATTTCCCATTTATTACCCTTAAAATAGTCTAAGTCAGCTCGGAAAACAGGAAGTAGATCATGGACTGACCTGAAAAGTGGAGGAAATGTACATTGCATCATGCTTAAGCTGTCTACCAAATTTGAAATCAATCCCTTCAATAGAAGCCGAGATATTGTACTGGACGGACAGATGGACGGACGGACGGACGGACAAGGTGATTGCAATATAGCCCCCTCTCTTACGAGTGGGGGTATAATGAAAAATTGACAGAGCAGTGTGGGACACTTTTCAAAAATTTATTACAAACTTCTGAGAAAGAAGTACTGATTGCCAAGTCTTAAAGCAAAACCAAAGAGCAAAACAGATTTAGAAGATCTTTAAACTAAATACTCGAACATTAAAATAATAAACAAGTACTTCTTCAAAAAGAATGTTTAATCACATACAACCATCTAAATGTTGTGATTTTTAGTTTATCACAACTGAATTAATAGATTCAGTTCTACTATCTAATTCTATAAGGTACCTTGAATTTCTACATCAGCACTGGCAATACCATATACCCCTGTCTCTGACTTAACCAGCCGTTCTATTCTCTTCATGTTGTCTATACTCATTTCACACTCCCTGATGCACTGGTACTGAAAAGATAGCATGCCAATATGATCAAATCTGCACTAGCAAACACCCTGTAACAAAAAGTTTCTTATCCCAAATGCAATGCTTATAAAAAGTGACAATTTGAAGTCACTTTCAAAAGTTAAATAGAACTGTTTGTCAGTGATAAGACTAAGAACTCTAAAGACTTAACACAATAAAAATATACAAGAAAGTTATTCACCAGCCGAGCGTAAAAAATTCTTAGTTGGCTCGTTAAACAGAAAGTAGGTAAGGGACAGATCTGGAAACACATCCCAACATATGAGACCACTACCTGAATCTGCATACCAAATATCGAAAGCCTAGTATCTGAGAAATCTGTTACAAAAAAAGTGTGACAGACAGACGCACACACGCCTGGCTTTTCTATGTCCAGGCTTTGCATTGGGTAGGGGGACAAAAAGAAATTTCAATGATTTTTCTTAAACTTACATAATCATCAAATGAGTCATCAGTGCCATTATCTGATGGTGTACCAGCCCTGACCTCATCCTCAGCAATACATAATTTATCCTTAGCATCCTGGATGGCGTCTACGAGATTCTCTAACAGAGCTTCTATCTCTGCTTCTCGTCCTTTCTCGGCCAGCTCTTCTCTCAATCTCTTCCATCTTTCTTGTCTAGATATTTCTATTGCTAAAATATAATGTTGGTATAGTTTATTAAATGATGAATAAAGATGTAATGGCATACATGTAATTCATAATACATGTACCACACCACGTTACATATATAAGTTACCTGAAGGTAAACCTTATTTGTTATATTCAAACAGACAGATTACTAGATGTTCATGCAAGTTTATTGCTTCATTAGAGGTGACATTTGTAATTGGTAACATAAACTATCATTTAAGAATTATCACTTGAAAAGCATTCCATCTTACCCTCTCTTGTTCTCATAGGTGACCTTGAACTTCTTGTCAATCTTGCTGGTGACCTTGCTGGCGACCTCGAGGTATATCGACTTGGAGATCTGGATCTGGTTGGTGACCTTGATCTTGGGGAAGGTTTACTCTCTCTGATGGGTGAGGTAGATCTTAGAGGAAGAGGTGAGGCAGATCTCTCCTCAAGGTGGCGTCTTTTCTCGGGAGGACTCTCAGGGGGAGATGACTCTAGGTATTCTTCTAGTTCTCTCATGTCCCATTTCCCTGCCTTAAGCTGGCGTTCTAATTCATCTAGGTCATCCCCAGGTTCAGGTTGTACAGCCTCTTCTGTTTGCTAGTTGTAGAAACAAAATAATTAAAAATCTATTATGTAGATTTTGGTAAACAACTGCTTTAAACTACATACTAGTACACCATAGAATTTTTTTTAGATAGAAATGAACTCAAAAGAACAAAATTCATCCCAATCTTATTTTGTGAACAAAAAATAAAAGAAATCTGAGCAAATATTGATTGTAGAACTTTACACTAAAGAAAAATGCGGAACATTGTGGAACTCTGACAGAAAAATGAGTATTAGATCATTTTTTCAAATTTTTCTTGGTCTTGGTATTAATGAACTATACCAGTTTTATATCTACCTTTGATATCACATGATCAAGTTCATTATTGTAAGCATTGATCCTGCTTACAACATCGGTATAGAATTTCTTGATATCGTCAAGTTCTTTCTGAACTTTAATGCCATCTTTCTTATCTCCCTTCTCCATTAAAAACCTGGCTGTTTGTTCTAAGTGGTCCATGTTTTTACTTCTTGCAGATATTTCATCTTGTAATTTCTAAGAACGAAAAAGTGATTGAAATCAGATTAGTAATTATTAATTTAAAGAATGACTAGTTTGAAGGTAAAGGTCAAATTTTTTGTCAAAGTGGTATAACTTTCACTAAATTTTTGACTCAGACTTAATTTCAAGTTTGTAAAAAGGTATTGAAGGTACAAACATCATGTATGATGAAAATTTATTGTGAGATGTAGACACAAGAGTGCAAAAAAAGTATGAGACATTCATATGTACACAGAGGATTTTTAAAATTTGCCAATAATCACAATATCTTCTATGGAAATGAGCACATAGAATTTCTGTTTCAGATTCAAATTAATTTTGCCACTGATATATACAGGTTGTGTTACATCAGTTAATCAACATTTCAATATCTTCTATGGAAAATGAGCAGACAGAATTTCTGTTTCAGATTCAAATTACTTCTACATTGTATTCCAGATAATAGTTGAAGTTTTATTTTACCTGTATTTCCCTGAGTTTAGTTGCCACATCCATAGAAGACAGATGTTCTATGTTATTCTGCTGTAGCTGGACTTCTGTTAGCCAGTTGTACATCAGGTCCCAGGCATGATTGAAGTCTTCACGTATGTTAGCAGACTGTTTCATCCTCCTCATAATTGATGAGACGTACTGTTGTAATTTGTCCCACCGATCATTGGCATCCTGCATTTTACGTTTAAGTACTCCAGAATGGTCAGTTCTTCCTTCTCTAGCAAGCTTCCTGTACTGTTTGTTGATGTCTTCTAAGAGTGTTAGCTTCTGATGGATTTCTTTCTGAATTAACTGTAATGAGATGAAATTAACATTATTAAACAGTTAACGGCATAAAAATTCATAGGTATAAAACTAAAATTTAAATCTAATTTACTTTATCAATAATGTTTCTTATTTTCATGCTGAATCCAACTTAATGAACTTTTTTATTAACACTTTTGAATTTCTTCTTTCTAAAATGTTTTGGTTACAATGTTGTGGATTGATAGATAGGACTTCCACCCAAACTGACATTAACAATACAAAGGAGTATGTTCGGAATGGGCCAAAAACGGCCCTAAATTTAAAATTTGAGGCAGCTACAAAATAATGCTGCTAGAATGTTCATAAGACCCTATTCTTTATAAAATGTCATAAATTGTGCATGACAAGCCCAATTAAAGGGCCAAATATAGGCCTTAGTGAACATACTCCTTTCAGCAAATTGCGATGCATTGTTTACCACAGAGCTTCCAATACGTGTCAATTTGTGAATATCTTACCTCAAACTCTATGACTTCCTCCTTTGTAGGACCAACAGAGGGTGTATCTAGACAAAGGTCACTGACCGACCTCTCCTTGTCGTCTAACCAGTTACAGAAATTCTTCGTGTCATCCAACAGGTTCTGCCAGAGTTCCCAAGTCTCCTCAATTCTGGAAGAAAATATATTTTTCATTAGTTTTTACATCAGTCAATGTAATTTTCTACATCATAATTTTCCTGAATAGTTATAAAGAAGGCCAAAATGTGTACAAAGTAATATAAAAAAAATGTAAGATCGTCTACCCTTTTTCCATATCCAAGTCTTCTCCTATCAAAGAACAAAATGTCTAGGCCACACAACAATCAATTTAAATTTTAATATGCATGAATTGCATTTAAGTTGGAAGTAAAGTAATATATATTTTCCAATGAGTTTTAAAAGAATTGAACTTGTTAACCATGGACTGATAAATAAGCCAACTGATTTTAGATAGATAGATGGGCTTTAAATTTAACAGTAAATAAAATAATAATCAGATGTTTAATTTGATTTATAATTTAAATTGACTAAATCAAAAATATGCAACTATCTAAACATCATATCCACTTTTAAATTGTGCATTACAACTGAAACTTAAAGACAGAAATGACCAGGAAAAAGGTAAGAGATAGACATGAAACTGAACTAACGATATGGGATGCTATGCTGAGGCTTCATACAAATTGATAAGTAGTTGCTGAGAGAGCTGTAACTAAAATATTTTCCACACTGTGTTATAATTTTAATTTTACTAAGTGATATCAAGCCAAAACCTGCTAGGTTAAAAAAAACCTAAAGCATGTAACAAAATGTGTGCATTTTATATTTCCTAAGACTTACACAGCTCTCATATCAGGTGAGAGTTTACAGATGTTTCTCCATCGTCTGTCCAGGGATTTCATGGCAGTCTGCAGGGCCTCAAACTCCTTCTCTGTGGGACAGGCATCAGTGTCATGGAGTAAGACCTCACACAGATTTAGTACAGAACCCACACCAGCACTGTGGTGCTCTATGTCCTTCTGTATCTCCTATAACAATTTTATATTAGTATCAGTGGTCACATAACATTCAAAATAAATATTTAATATTTGTTTACATCAAATTCAACTTGGTTGTAATTTTCAATGGATTGCTGCTACTTTGCTATTCTTTAAATTTATCTTGAGGGGATTGGCAACTTTATTTTTACAGGAATTCAAGCTAATCATAATATAATTGGGACTGAAAACAAAATCTTTTATTTTTCAAAATTCAGAATAACTGATAATTCTAGTTTAACAGCAAGACAGGGTGATCCAATTTTGTCATTCTAACTAGTAATTCTCTAACCTGTTGATGTTGTAGGTTTTGTTGTATCTCCATAAGGCTACATTCCCTGTAGATGATAGGTGTACTGAGATCATGTTCAATACTAGCAAGCCATTTCCTCAGGTTTGCCATACTTGAATCTAGTTGTTGTACTGCTAGTAAAGTTTCATGAAGCTTTCTTTGTCTGAAACAAAAATACAAAATCAAATATTATGGTCCAACAGCACATACAGATATACAAAAGCAAACAACCACATTTTCAGGGCACCTTACAATAAAACTCTGTTATTTCTATTTTAGGCATACTGTGGATTCATTTATTTTCATAGGTACCAATTTTTGTGGTTTGATGAAAAAGGATAAGTTTGTGGATTCTTGAATTTGTAGCTTTGAAGTCTGCAGCAAACAGATCAATGTTAAATTTCCTTGTCGTGGGGTATCATATTTCGTGGATTAAAAGCCACCCATGAAAACCACAAAAATTGATACCCCATGAATAATAATTAAACTACAGTAACTATTTTTACTAAAATATCGAACAGTACTAGTTTGCTAAGCCATATTCCCTTGAATTATCCCCAAGAAAAAGTCATAATAGTAAATCTATTGATCAATAGTCAGGAGCTTAAATATTTTCTTGGCTATGAAAAAATCTTGATTTCACCAGATTAAAGATATTTGTGTTTATATTGGAAACATCCCAGTCTTAATCAGTTGTTGAATTTGACATACAACCTTGAACTTACCTGAAGGTCATGACAGAGTTGACATGTGTCCATTTATCTTCAAGCCTTTGAATTTTTCCTTGGATGTCTGCTGCTCTGACCTCACTGCTGACCTTGGCTAACATTTGACCTTGATTAACCAGTTCATTTTTGGTTGATTCTTTATCAGACATTTCATCTCGATAGTCCTAAAAATTATAAAACCATAAGCTAAACAATATGTTTTTATTTTCAAATTGCAAAAAATTAAACAAAAGAGTAATAAATACGAACAAATTAAAACTGGCACTGATAAATGAAAGTAAGATACTTTATAATAACAAGAGGCTCCCAGGAGCCTGAATCGCTCACCTGGTCTCGATGTCAACCCTATGAATACTTTTGTAGAGCTAAATGAGCTGAACATTTAAGCAAGCAACAGCTTTTCTCTATCTGCAATAGTTTTCATTCTATAGGCCAAAAACATTATTTTTCACCTTTAAGGGGCTGTAATCCCTACAAGGGGTAATCTGACAACTTCGACCCTATGGAGACTTTTGTAGAGCTAAATGAGCTGAACATTTAAGCAAGCAACAGCTTTCCTCTATCTGCAATAGTTTTCATTCTATAGGCCAAAAACTCTATTTTTCGCCTTTAAGGGGCTGAAACCCCTATAAGGGGTCATCTGACAACTTCGACCCTATGAAGACTTTTGTAGAGCTAAATGAACTGAACATTTAAACAACAACAGCTTTTCTCTATCTGCAATAGTTTTCATTCTATGGACCAAAAACGTTATTTTTTTGGCATTAAGGGGCTGTAACCCTAAAAGGGGTCATCTGACATCTTCGACCCTATGGAGACTTTTGTAGGGCTAAATGAGCTAAACATTTAAGCAAGCAACAGCTTTTCTCTATCTGCAATAGTTTTCATTCTATAGGCCAAAAACACTATTTTTCGCCTTTAAGGGGCTGTAACCCCTATAAGGAGTCATCTGACAACTTCGATCCTATGGAGACTTTTGTAGAGCTATAAAAGCTGAACATTTAAGCAAGCAACAGCTTTCCTCTATCTGCAATAGATTTCATTCTATAGGCCAAAAACACTATTTTTCGCCTTTAAGGGGCTGAAACCCCTATAAGGGGTCATCTGACAACTTCGACCCTATGGAGAATTTTGTAGGGCTAAATGAGCTGAACATTTAAGCAAGCAACAGCTTTGCTCTATCTGTCATAGTTTTCATTCTATAAGCCAAAAACATGAAAAAATGCTATTTTTCACCTTTAAGGGGCCGTAACTCCTATAAGGGGTCATCTGACAACTTCGACTCTATAAGGACTTTTGTAGAGCTTTTGATGCTGAAGCAGTAGCGTGGCATCAGATTTCATCTATCTCTTATACTTTTTGATTTACAAGCCAAAAACAGTAGTCTGACCCCCCTGGTCTATTTTTAGTAACGGCGGCCATGTTGTTTAGACGGCGGTCACCATTTGTGCAATCTTGGTAGAGGACATCCCATAGATGAAGTGTGCAAAGATTCAAAGCAATCCCTTCAGTGGTTTCGGAGGAGAAGATTTTCAAAGAAAAGTTAACGACGACGGACGACGACGACGACGACGACGGACGACGACGGACGCCAAGTGATGGCAATAGCTCACATGGACCTTCGGTCCAGGTGAGCTAATGATAATGAAAATGGTCATGATACATTCAAAATATCTTCCTCCTAATAAAGGTGAGAACAAAATATTAATGCATGAACCAGCAGGTTCAATACCCACCTACAGAATATAAGCCTTATTCAGAGACCTCTACCAAGTATAAAATCCAAACTATCGGTATTTTTTTTTTCAACAACATTGTTAGTAAAATCTACAAAAGTTACCCTACTGACCAAAACCTCTGTTATTTTCATATATTTTAAGATCCTTATAATCTATTAAGGTATTTTTCCCTACAATTCTCACCATTTCGTCCTTATTGACAGAATGAATATCCTGAACTCGCTAAAGTCAAACAAAACATAGCGGTAAAATGGTAAACTCAATGATCCATGAGTGATTTTTATTATCTATTTCATTCATTTGTTTAAAGATATAGTGCATGTGTGTTATTTTAAATCCTGTCAGTAAAGGCAACTGAACTAACAATACAAAATGATAAAAAACAGTGTGTTATTTTGATAGGGTAAATAATTAATTTCAAAATTACATTTAAATATCTATGAGGACATTAAACCACTGGGCGCACATTTAAACTGCAAATGTAACAAACTATGCATAATCTGGTTAAACATGATTTTGGATAAAATTATAAAGTTAAACAAGGAATATTGTAAAAATTGACAAAGAAATGCTTGTTTTATTTATTAAATATGATTTCTTATTATAATATACAACTATTCTAAACTCTAAACTGTAGAAGCATTCTCATCTCTTAGAGACTTGGAACAAAGAATTCTATATTATATTTAATCTAAGGAAATCTTATAAGAATTCTGTGCCTTTTGAAAATTGTGAAGAACCACTGACGTGACATTATTTTCAACAGTGAAAGGGGGAGATAAAAGCATGTGATTTAGAGACTGGATCTGATTGGTTTAGTCATGCTCATGTGATCAACACAAGTCTTACCTCTCTCTTTTAATATAATAAAAGAAACCATAATGTTATTTTGTGCACTCTCAGAATATATTACACATTCTTAATACAAAAACCTCACATTTTCTTGCATGAACATATATTTCTGTACAATGAGTTTCTCTTTGCAGTGCCAAAGACATCTATGTCAGGTCATAAATTTCAGGGAATGAAAGAAATCTGATGACATGAATGTTGAAAATTTAATGTAGCATGAACTTATTTTACAGGACATGTATATACATGGTTGTATGTCTCAATACAGATTTCACAGGTTTTACATGTTTCTATGGTGTGGTTTGTAATAAAAACATAACAGCTATAGTTTGTACACCTATAAAGCTTAATAAAACAAACATACCTTTTGTAATTTGCGTAACAAGTCCTCGATATGATATTCCTGACTAGATACGACCTTGATTTCCATTTTCTCCATCCAATCATGCAGTTCCCTTGTACGTTCATTGAAGCTGGCCCAGCGGCACATGTTATCGGTAATCTTATGTTGCCTAAGCATGGCTTGATTGCGTAATTCATCCCACTGCTTATTCAATAGTCTCATTCTCTGATGTAGAACATTCAAATCATCTGGCTGGATTATCTCCCCTAGTTTAGCCTCTTTCTCAAGTAAGTTTTGTTTCTTCTGTTCATTACTAGCAAACTCTGCTTCAATTTCCTGTTATAAATACATCAAGCACTGGCATTAGTAGATAATTTTAGTTTTTCTCCTTAATCTTTTTTTGATAATATGGATTAAATATTTTAGTGAGTACATTATTGACTAATTTGCACAGAGATTGGTAAATTAATTGCTACTTGTCTACTCTACAATACAAAAACGTTTGACAATAAATTAATGTATGATATGTTTATTTTTTTTTATTTCCAATCAAGAAGTCATGAAAAAATTCTTAATAAAAACAATAATCAAGCAAAATAAGGATTTGACATTAATAAATCCTTGAACAAAATTGATAACTCACTTTACATTTGCTTAGGTCTGTCTGTAGCTGATCATAAGCTGAGGGTAGTTCGGTGGTGAGGGTCAACCTCGTGTTCTTCAACCAGGACAAAATATCCTCAATATCCCCCTCACATTCCTGCCACTGCTTGAGGACGCCCTCCAGGTGCTTACATTGTTCCTCTAGCTTGGTGTATAACTGGTGCCAATGCTGTTGTAACTGGGCCTGGGAGACCTTCAGGTGCTCTTTAGCTTTACTATCACCCTTCTGCAGTAATGGCTGTGCTTGTTCATTTATCTGTTTCAATGTCTCTTCTCGTACTTTGAATTCAGTTTGCATGTTCTGAAAACAAGATTTACTGGAATGTTATATATTGGTCTAATTTAAAAAGTCTTGTTATACTTTTTGAACTGTGCATTTTAACAAAGAAGTTAAAATCTTAACAAAACCTTTTAAAAGAACATGATGAAGGGTCAGACATACATCAAGTTGTAATCAATTATGTTCACTAGAATTTGTAACATAAAAAGATAAGACTATCCAGTCTACAAGACAGGCAACATGTTGATTGAATTTAGACATGCATGTTTCTGAACCATAAACCTTGTTCCAATATGATTGCCTGAAAATATAGTCTTTAAAATACCTGAGCTTTTTCTAATAAATTCTTGACTTTTTGTAGCGACACACTATCTACATCAAATGCTGTCATGGCATACTCCTTGTCAGCAAGCCATTCTCTCATCTTCTCTGTCAAGTCATTATAGTCCCTCCATTGTTTAATTGAAGCCTCTATAATAGCCTTTCTCTGATTGGCTCTTCTGAAAACACTCTGCCATTGCTCAGCCAATAGATGAAGCTTATTTTGGAACTCTGTTTTGTTTTCTACCTCCCCATCTTTCATCATTTTCTGACCGTCACTGATTATGGCATGGAGAATTTGTTGCTTGCTGTACATGTCAGATTCAAATTTCTAAGAAACAAAAGAAGGCAAAATAAAACCCAAGGGATAATAGTGAACGATCTATGCCTAATTCATTAGTCATGGTCAAAGGGGAATAACTCCAGCACAATTAAACTGTGAGCGCAATTTAACTTATACAGACCACAAGTTAAATAATCTGAAATGCATGAAAATAAGTAATGAAGGACAAAAAATAGCTTTAATTTCAGTGGTAATACAAGTATATTATAATTCAAATCTGTTGTTTGAGGTTTCAAACATAGAATGGTTGCTTATTCTAAAACAATGAGGCTTGTTAAGGGTATATTGGGATATGGGATATTCACACAATTTTTTCATGGGATACGGGATATTTGAGGCAAAACTTACTGGGATATGGGATATTTAAGTCCATTTTATTTACAGGGATATGGGATACTGGAAAAACACTTTTTGGGATATGGGATATTTGATGAAAACTTTACGGGGATATGGGATATCGGTACCCCCCCTAAACAAGCCCCAACAATCTCTATTTTTTACCTCACATTTCCTAAGCTGGTTGATCAATTCAGGTAGATTACCACAGATTTCTGTTGACAAATCTTGTTCTGTCTCTGCCAGGAATGTCATCCAGGTATCACACTTTCCTGTGAAGTCCTGCTGTGTGAGCAATGCCCCCTGAATGTCTTTACACCGTTCCTTAGCTTCACTGTAAATTTCATGCCACTTATGGTTCAATATCCTTAGATTGGTAGCATTTGTTTCATCAAGGGCAAGTCTATACCCAAGGTCGTTTAGATTGTCAAGCTCTGTCATGTTATCGGCAAATTCTGATGTTAAATTCTTCAACTTTTCATGTCTTGCTTGTAACACAAACAATTCTGATGTTTTGGCAGCATCTGTTTCACTAAGTGTTCTAGAAGCACGATTGACAAAAGCTGACACTGCATCATATAATGCTTTGAATCTTTGTCTTTGTGAGAGGTCACCTTGAAGGACTTGAACTTGTTTGGCTAAGGTTTGCCGTAAGGCCATGACTCTCTGCTCTAAGGCAGATAATCGTGATGTCAGATTCACAATGGATGAATTGTCCATGTTTTTAGTGACAGCATCACTTAGTTGGTATAGACTAGATAATTGAGTTTGGAAATTGTCAAGCTCTCTTTGTAAGGCCTGAAAAAAAGGAAAAATTTGTCAAAGTAAAAAATGGCTGAATTTTGTTAAACATGAAGTAGGTGAGGGACAGACATGAAATCGAATCCCACATTACAGGGCCCACCCTACGGCTGTATACCAAATATTAAGTGGCTTGGATTAATAGTTGCAGAGAAAACTGTAACAAAAGTTTTTTCCCTGTCCGCCTGACATTCACCATTTTATAGTAAATAAATTTGAAGTTTTTTCATGCCATGAAATCTGGCCAAAAATGCAGTGTTATCATCATTCCCAAATGGTTTTAGTGTCAAGTCTATTACAGATTACAGTTTTAAGTTATTTTCTCCATTGCATGATTTATCATAATACACAAATTAATAAAAAACCACTTTAATCTTAGTTCCAGTCTGCCTCTTGACACTCTAGTTAGAGTTTTCTGGTTTTCTATAGACCTTAATTTATCATAATAGATAAATTTGAAGTGAAATAAATAGACAAAACACAACACCCAAACAAAAGTTTATTCAAGAACCAATCGAATGATACAGTCTTATTTGGTTAAAAGTGCAAACTTTTATAACACAAAACATCACATTGTTAGCATACTGTTTGTAGTTTCAATTTGCTTTACATTTCTTACACACCTTATACATGAGATATAATTACATAACAAGGGGTTGCACTAAGTCATAAGCATAACCCCACTCAACCATTCAGAAAACAGGAAGTTGATGACCGACTCACCTGGTAAGGAGAGTCACAGTACAAATCATCATGCTAAAGCTGTATACCAAATTTGAAATCAATCCCTTTTGTAGAAGCAGAGAAATCTGTTACGAAAAATTGTCTATTTTTGACCCATAAAAAAGTCTAAGTCGGCTCGGAAAACAGGAAGTAAATGGTGGACTGACCTGGAAAGGGGAGGCAGGGTATAACTCATCATGCTGAAGCTGTGTACCACATTTGAAACCAATCCATCCAGTAGAAGCCAAGAAATCTGTTACGAAAAATTGTCTATTTTTGACCCATAAAAAAGTCTAAGTCGGCTCGAAAAACAGGTAGTAGATAATGGACTGACCTGGAAAGGGGAAGCAGGGTACAACTCATCATGCTGAAGCTGTCTACCAAATTTTAAAACCAATCCATCCAGCAGAAACCGAGAAATCTGTTAGGAAAAATTTCACATTTCAAATTTTTTACCCTAAAAAAGTCTAAGTCGGCTCAGAAAACAGGAAGTAGATGAGGGATTGACCTGGAAAGGGAAGGCACGGTATAACTAATCACGCTGAAGCTATATACCAAATTTGAAACCAATCCATCTAGTAGAAGCAGAAAAATTGAACCAGACAGACAGACAGACAGACGGACGTACGGACAAGGGGATTGCAATATTGCCCCCTCTCTTATGAGTGGGGGTATAATCAGGATATAACAAAATGTGTTCAGTGCCTTATATTGGGGGAGGTGTTACTTTTGATTTAAAATTGGTTGTTGCCACAGAATTGTGACCACATTAGGAAAGTTGTCTTATATGGGGGTTGCCTTTAATGGTGGGACTAATGTACAACAACGAAAACTGTCCTTAAAGATACCTTGCTTTCCAGGAGACATTCGTCTCGTTTGTTTGTATCCTCTTTGATAGCCACCAGTTCACTACATCTCTTCTCTTTCTCATCCAGCCACCTCCTAGCTTTGTTATACTCATGTTCATACTGCTGCCACTGCGAGAGACAGGCTTCAAACATGGCTAGTCTGTTGTTCAGATCTGAGGTCATTGTCTTCCATCTGTTATGAATAAGAAATATGTCACTAAGACACAATTTGGACACATACAGGCTATATATGGTTATGTTAAGCTTTGAAACCACACAAAATACAGAGATTATTGAATTTGCAGGCATACATTATCAGAACAATAAAGTGTTATTACTAGGCAATAAAAAAGCTGTTTTAAAAATTAATAAATAATTTTACATAAAATACATGCCTTCCTCTGATAAATTAAACCTAATGTCATTAATGTGTTCAATAAAGAAGGAAGATGTCTTTAACAGGATGTAGAAGATCGGCAGGTCTAAAGTCACCTAGAATAACCCTACAAAATTTCAAATCATTCTCATATACAGTTTCTGAGAAAAGCTAAATGGTAATTTTTTTATATCTGTCCAATCCCAAACAAGAATTAGAAATCTGTCAGGTCTGAAAGCCCCTGTGGACAAACATTTTGTCATACTTAACCACCCTGTGAAATGTCAAATCATTCTCATGTTTGGTTACCGAGAATAGCTTAAATTTGTACAGACAGACATACAGACAAGAGTAAAATTTAATGCGACCATGCCATTGCTAGAAGACACAACTAAAAGATGTTGGGGTATAGTCTCTTAAAATTGATTTTGTAAGGCTGTGTAAAAATGCTACCTTTTCTCTAATTCTTTGAGATTCTTTTCTATGTCTTGTTTAGCTGGCATCTCTGAAACTTGCATCAACTGAGAACCCAAAGCTAGGCATCTATCATATTTCTGGGAATTCTTCTTTACATCACCATGTAAACTCTACAATAATTAAATAAAACAAGTAAAAAGTTTCATGTTTTATACGTTCAAACTAAAGATTGTAATAACCAAGATAGAATCAAGTTTCAAATACAATGTAACATGCCATTTAATTCCCTTTATTAACAAAATAAAATTCAAATTTATGCTTGTACTATATTTGCAAACCATCTCTTTGCGATGTATATACTTTCACTTGGCAACAATCAGACTTTCTGCCTTTCAATATGGCCATGCCAGGTGTTTTCATGTTTTCCACTTCAAAGAACACTGGGATAATAGGTCCACTAAAATACTTCTTAAACTTCAAATATGTGATAAAATGTCTTTTTTCTAGACAATGCTGACAATCTCAAACTCATTTAATCAATTTTTTACCTTGAGTTTTTCCACTTGCATTCTGAGTGTGATAAGGTCAGCCCCTACAGAAGAATATCGACTGAGGCAGTATTCTGTTTCTGATAGCACCTGGTTAACTGCCTGTGATTCCTTGTGGTAAGCATCCCATTGACTTAGAAGCTCATTTAAAACAGCCTGGAGATCATGAACTTGGTCATACAAGTGCTGCCATCTTTTGTTGAGATGATCTAGACTAGATTGGATACTTCTCTGACATCCTGGTGAGTCATGACTCAGCTCTACCAGTCGCTCACCCAGGCTACGAGCATGATCAATCTCATCCTCTTTGGCTTTTAAAGTCTGTTGCAGCATCTGGAAGACAAATAGAGTATTTGAAAGTTAATTGCAAAATACAGGTCTGTCAACATGTGTTTTAGTTGTACAGTTTGCTAGACATCTAAAATCTCAATTATTATCATATGGACCTAATATTACTTACTGGAAGTTCAAATCAAGATTAAAAAAAACCCTCAAATAATGAGAAACTTTTATAGTGATGATTTATCTCAATAACCATTTTCTACACTAGTTGACTTCTATATCAAAAATTATGTTTAGCAATATGCATACCTTCGTCTCTTTCAGGGTCTGTTTGACACTAATTTCATGTCCGATAAGTCCATAATGTTTGACTTTATCTTCTTGATCCTGGAACCAGTCTTGTAGTCTTGACAGACTAGCTTCATACTCCTCCCATTTTTTCTGCAACATCTCAAATGTCCTCAGCTGTTCGTTAACATTCTGACTGAGGGATTGCCACCTCTTGTTCAGTGTGCCAAGACGCTCAGCAAAGTCTGTTTTATCTGCAGACAGAGGTGCTGTGGAGTCTGGTTCGTTGGTTTGTAGAGACGACTGGTTCACAAAGTCTACTGTCAGTTGTTTGTTCTGGAGTTCTATCTTGAAGTCCTGAACATAATTAAAAGAAATGATTAATTAAGTATGGGGTTAACGCAGGGTACCCCCCTCAGGTTGCAAGGTCGCTTTTAAAAGTGGTGTGAGGTCGCAAGGTCGCTTTTAAAAGGCATATTTTGCGAAGGTCCCAGGTCGTTTTTTGGCATAGGTTGATTTTATGAAGTGTAGGTCGGAAGTCGCCCTTAAAAAGCCCTCAGGTCGCAGGTCGTTTTTAACCCTGCGGGAGCCACAAGTATAGGAAATAAATGCATGAATTTTAACCTAAAAAATGTGTACAGATATCATTTGTTTAAAAGCTTTGTACTTATCTGTGGAAAAACACTCTCATAACAAATATACATTGAAAATGTTTTACATAGAATTTAAATTAAAATTACACCAAGTTGTGAATATCCAGTAGCCTATTCATACGTGTGCAAGTCAGATCAAGTGATTGGTCATAGAGAAGCTCAATTTGAAAGTGTGCAAATAATTTTTCAGGCATAACAGTACAAACCTTAAACTTCTTTAGAGAGATTTCAATGTCAGCCATATTTTTGACAGGTTTGGACTTCTCCTGTGTCACAGCATCTTCCATTTCCTTCAGCCACGTTCCTAGCTCCGTGAGAGCTTGACGTGAGGGCATCAGATCCATTTGAGCTTGGTGTAGGTACTCCTCGGCCTTGTTGATGTCATGCTCCAGTAAGCTCCATTGCTGGTCTAACCAGGCCATGTTACGCTCCAGTGAAGCTGTGTCATAGGTTTGATTGTCTGACAGTTGTTTACCAACAAACATGATTTTATTCTTGAGACCTTCTTGGTTCTCAACTTCTTTCCTGAACTCCTATAAATTATAAATAATTAAATTGCAACTTCTTTTCTATGTAAAGTTTAACACCTCTAATTTTATCAGATTTATTAGGAAAACCAATTCAAACAATATGTTTTTACAGCTTAATGAAGGAAAGAAAAACATTGTTTCCAGCTATAATTCATGAGTCATGCATATCAATATATATTTTTTTGTTATGGAGCATAGCATAAACTGTCTAAATACATGTAATTTAAATGTACTTGGTCCCTTAAATCTTTATATCATAATCTTACCAGTAGCTTATCATTTTTATTCCTGATGGTGGCAATACTCTGTTGATCCTTGTCCGACAGGTGCTTGATGTCAGCCAGTTTCATTTTAGCAGTAAGCAGCCATGTTTTTAGAACAGCAGCTTCAGCCTCAAAGGCTTGTAACTGTTCACCAAGTTTCTCTGTCCTAAAATGCATGAAAAATTGATTTTATTAAACCAGACATAAAATCTAAACATGATGTTCTGTCAAACTAACTAGTGTTACCGGTGCTGTACATTCATGCATTACTTGTCTTCTTTTTTTCTCTCTTTCGATCATAGGAATGCTTAATATGCATATATTGATGAAACAGACATAGTTTTATCAATGAATATTCCAGCATTGTTTTTTTAACACTTAGAAGAAATCAAGTTCAGCCTATATTTTAAGACTTAATTTTTTGCAGTTGTATAAAAAGAGCAACTCTAATGTTTGAACTGGCTAAATTCATTATAAATTAAATGTTAGAAACATAGCCTTAATAATTACAATGGTTTCAAAATAACTTTTTTCAAAAACTAACCTCTTAAGTTCCAATGAAAGAGCTGTATTCAGATTAACCCATTTATCAGCCAAATCTGTGATTTCAGACTCTAATGTTGGACAATTGACAGCATGTAGGAGTTGTTTCCCTTTGTCCACAACTTGGAACACCATGGGTTTTTCTTCAGTCAGCTCCCTCTGCAGTCGCTGATAGGTTGAAATCTTGTCCTGAATGGCCATGACAGAGTCTTCACTAGTGACAGGGTTTGGCATCTGGCGATCTACATCATACAGGAAGGCCTGTAGCTGATCGTGTTTCTCAGATAGTTCTTGCCACTGTCTGACTAGCCTTTCAAGTCTCTGACCATGTAAGCTTGCTTTATCAAGTATGACGTAGGTCAGGTTGTTTAGTCGAGTATGCTGGGAAAGGTGTGATTGTTGGGTATTTTTGTCACACTGTTGTGACAGAGTGTCTAACATGGCTCTGTTTACTTCAAGATCACTAAAAAAATCCTACAATACAAAATAATATTTGGTTCAATTACAATTAAAGAAATGAGAAAGAAGCAAAACATTTTTTTTCATAAAAGATATTTTAGAACAGGAACTCATTTGAAAATAAAATAATCTACTTTTATACACATGTAAATAAAGTTCTTCTATTTCTTAAGTCATAGGCTTACTTTATGAGCTGCCAGTTGTTGCTTGAGTTGCTGTAGATCTTTGACACTAATGGTATCTGTCTTTAATTTCTCATTGGCAGTCTCCAGGAACTCAGCGTAGTCCTGTAACAGTTTCTCATACTGATCTTGTACAGAAACTGATTGGGATAGATCTGCTTTCTTATCCATCACCTAAAAAGATAGGAATAAGTACAATGTACTCGTGAAATGTATGGAGATGGAAAGAAGAAGTAAGAACATGTTTCTTTTGTATTCTAAACATAATTGCAAACAAATAAATATTGATACATTCCTATCTTGTTATGTTTGAATACCCAAAATATGAAAAAATAATTTGCATTCTTATCTCTTACTCCTAAAGCTTAATTACAGTAACAGTTTGAAATATTTTTCTAATAAAAAATTATATAGTTTCTAAACTTTTCTTTGTAAAAAAAATCCCCTGTTTCAATTACATTATGGATCTGTTGTCAAAACCCTACCTTTTGTTGAAGTTCCATATAACTGGTCTGCAGGGCTTTAATTTCTGTGGGGTTGACCATCTTTGGTGCCACCAGAGACAATTCTTCTCCTCGTAGACGGAGATCTTTCAATTGACTCTCACAGGTCTTCAACTGGGCCTCCATTTTCTTAAAAAGAAATCATTACATTTTT
Organism: Arcuatula senhousia; assembly: GCA_963971305.1. Classification (NCBI taxonomy): domain Eukaryota; kingdom Metazoa; phylum Mollusca; class Bivalvia; order Mytilida; family Mytilidae; genus Arcuatula; species Arcuatula senhousia. The sequence goes on from OZ020304.1 coordinate 59,391,185, forward strand.
GTTACTTGAACATAATATGGATATTTTAGACTAAGAGAATTTGAAGAAAATCTTTATTATCTTTATGATAATAAAAAGAATGATAATGTATTATTTTTATTTGGAGTAAAAAAGTCAAAGTCAAACTAAAAGTCCTTCACTGATTGAAGGGGAAGAATACATAAAGACAAAGTCAAGGCTATCTGTTCAGTGAATTAACATGAAAGTTTAATAAAAAAATGTTTGGAGACATATTTGATAGGACAAGCTCAAGGTAATGTATTGAATTTTCATGAAAAACTTTTTTCAACTACTTTGTAAACTAATATTGTTTTAAATGTAATATTCCCTGGTAAATCAAAACAAAAGATCTTTCCAATTTGGTAAAAGTTGTTGGCAACGAAACAAAATTTGCACATCATGCAAAAGCTGCATTAAAAATCTTTATGAAAGTATCAGACAGAAGTTTTTCACAGTTAACTTCAAATGCATTTGAGTAACAGGTCTGTTTTCAATAGCTGTAGGCAGATTGTGTAGAACACCAAACTGACAAAAAGCATGCAGCATATGTGTGAGAAGAAGCATAGGTTTACACAAGCTTTCTTCTCTTATCATTGCATATGGATCACATAACAAAACCTTAAACATCAAATTAGGGTATTATAAGGTTAAAGGGATTTACCTTTTTCACATCAACTGGTACACATGCATTTATTTAACAGATTTTTTTCACTAAATTTAAATCAGACAATTTTTTAGCATAAAAAATAGCTATGAAGCAATCATCAACACTAAAACATTTTTAGTTGTTAATCAATAAAAAGGATCACAAGATTTTAAGGGTTACTACATGGGATGGTTAACAAGACAAGATCAAGTAAATTCCACATTCTTTGATACACATGCACACTGATACAACTATAATGCACTTCTATAAAATGAGGGAATAGTTTATGCTATATGCATTTATCATAAGTCTATATTTCAAGTATTTCTAAAAAGACACAAAATTGTTCCTACCCCAATTGAAAGGATTAGAAAATCACTCAAATTTTAAGTATCTATATTGGGGTATCTATATTCAAAATTTATCACATGCATTTCATAACAAGTGGAGAGTACAAGCAGAGCATGTCATGATACTGGGGGAAAATATGAGCATTAAACACATTGCATTCTGTCCACAGGGGTATGATCGAGAAATTCAAAATAGGTATGGGACCGGAAAACAGTAAAATCAAGCAAGAGAATTATATTAAAGCCAATTCCTTGAGCTAATATATCAAAAGAAGCTAAAGATGCCAAAAGGAAATTGACAATAAAATCTAAACAAATCAATTGATAGCTGTTATAGAAGTGACATTTAAAGGACTGAGCTGATTTTCTTCTTTGATTTTAAATGTGTGGCACATGACATGCTCATTGCAGTGACAACATCACTTATTTCTTATAAGATTACCTCAGTTCTACCCATAGCATTCTGTCATAAAATCATTATTAGAAGTTAATCACAAAGATTTAGAACATTCAACAAACTAAGTAAAGAAATTTAAGATGGTTATTTTAAGCATGCAAGATTATTCTTAAAAATAAAACAAAATTGTAAGAAGTGAAGTGCTTTTGATTTGTAATTTGAAAATTCAAAATGCAAAAAATGCTTTTAAATCAAGTTTTCAGGGAAATTTTGAAGATTGCGTACCTGCATATGTGAGACAAGATCTTCAAGAGGTGCTGAGGGACTCTGAGACATCATGGATGTTCTTATATCTGACAATTTCCTCTGTAAGCTTTTTACTTCATCCTAGGAAAAAGAGATAAAATGACAATTTTGTTAAATGTTGTTCATTTATGCCTTTTACTTGAATATGAAAATTTACATTTATGAACTAACTAAATAACTAAATAACATAATATCTTGCCACTTTAAACATACTTAACAAAAAACTAACTGTCATTTATTTTAAGTACAAAATAAATCTAGTTTTCCTTACAGTAATAAAATGTAATTAAACAAAATAGTAAATAACAATGCTTAGTCAGAGAAAAATCAAAATAATCATTTTTATTTGCAGTACCTGATATTCTTTCCACTTGCGGTTAGCCTGTCTGAGTTTCTCCCCTTGTTTCTGAGCCTGGTTTTCCAGCATCTGAACCCTTTCATTCAGATTTGACAGACTGGCATTGACCAGATCTTGGGAGTCTCTGTTGGTGGAGGCTAAGAGGTCCTGGGAATTCCTGGCCATGGCTGAAATCTCACTCTGTAGGGATCTGATATCTCTTTGTAAGGCCTAAAACACAAGTTTTTAAAGGTCAAATATCATAGCAAAAGAACAGCAATGGGCTCTGTTTTGCACAAAATGGTTTCTCAATATTTAAATTATCTAAGTTATTATTCAATGATAACCTTAATTTTACCTCAAAAAGAAAGACATTTTTTTTTTACCTATGTTCCATGAAGATCTAAAATACTTCAAATATTGACTTCTTTTGTCATGAAATCCAATCAGTAACCTGAAGTACAAGCTTTACCAAGAAGGCATTTGCAAACTTTCATTTTTATTTTGATAATACCTCATTTTCTCTGAGTTGTTGCTGTGAGTCCTTATCACTTTCCGATGCCATTATTTTTTGTTCAGCCAAATCTAGCCATTGTGAGATATTTTGTAGGGCTTCCTGGTATCTCTGTTGGTAGTCTAAAGCCTCATCCAGTCTCAACTGCTTATCATCAACCTGTGAACTTAGCTGCTGCCAAAGGTTATTGAGTTCATCAAGGTTATATCGGACGTCCCTGAGTTGACCTTGAGTATCTGTTGGGGACATCCAACTGTAGCTGCCTCTTGGATCCTGAAAATCAGACAAAATAATTTCATAACAGCATCAAAACTTTGTAGTTTCTACAAAAGCAATTAATGCTAGAAAAGCTCTTATATCTTAGTCTTATTTGTAATTCTAATACTAGTAGATCTACTGTAAAGCATACGTTAGGTAGCACTTTAGTTTTGATTGGCATCTTGTTCAATAATTTTAGTCAACTTTCTCAATGTGGTGTCACATTTTCAATCATGTTTTGCTGAAAATCCATTGAAGAGCCTTCAGAGATCTCTAATATACCAAAGGTGTGTATGTTCGGAAATTTTTCATCAATTTTTGTTCTTAATATTGTATTTTTGCAAATATCTCATCTTACCAGACTTGCCCTTCCACGAAGAATGTCTTGCAGCTGCTCTTTTTTCTGGTTGAGTTCATCATTCAAATCCTGCCATCTCTGGTTCATGACCTCTTCACTCATCTGAGAGGGAGGCTGTACTGGTTCTCTAGACTGGTAGCTAGGAGCATCCACTGATAGTTGTTGAACCAGTTGTCTATGCTCTGTGATGTCAGATTTCAATTGCTGAAGAAATAAACAAATGAAAATGTAATAATTCAAAAACTTTTTCCTTAATTTCCATGCATTTATGCACTAAATATGCTAAAGATTCATTTTACAAATACATTGGTATATAATTTACCTAATGAAAGAACCTTAGAAAGCACGCTCAGATACCCCAGGCTTCCACAATATGGACAGATATTGTCTTTTCATAGTTAGGAATAAAAAAAGTTAGAGTTGTTGTCTTTCCAAGTCAGCTTCTTAAACAGGAAGTAGATGATCCACAGACCTGAAAACATATCCCACCATATAGGATTCCTACCTAAAGCTACATACCAAACATCAAATGTCTAGGATTAATAGTTGCTGAGAAATCTGTAACGGAAATTTTGATCACAGAGGGACTCTCAGACGGATCAGACAAAAACATTATATACTTCGCAACTTCATATAATTACAACTCATATAAAAAAGAAGACTTTAATTTGGTTGATAACTAGAGTATTTCACATATCACATCATTTCTAAGAGATTTAAATCGTTTTTGTTGTCACCTTGGTATTTCATTAACAATTTTACCCTGTTTTCCCTCACGTGCAGGATATTGACAAAAAAAAATCATCTTTCTTTACCATCACTTGCCATTTCCCACCAAATTTGAGGTTGATTAATACAAAATGCATTTAATGTAAATATCTAGCATTTATATTCCCCTTTTGTTCTATTTATGACTGTGTATCTTTTCCTGCTTTAAATTTCGAGATTTTGAGTTGATGATTTTGTTTGCATTTCCAAAATTTTTCAAGGATTCTTACATGTACCAAAAATGTTTTCCTAAAATTGAGTTGTAATTAAGAGATCAACAAAGGATTACCTGTTGGAGACTCTGATGATCCTCAGGTAAGATAAGACTCTCTACCTTGGGAGGAACCATAGCCAGCTGTTTAGTGTCTGTGACCCAGTCTTGTAACTTCTTAACTTTATCCTCATAATCTTCCATTTCTTTGTGACGTTTCTCGCTTTCTTTAATGGCTGATCTAATAGGACCTTGTTTTTCAATGGCTGCAAGTTTCAGATTGCCAAGCTGTGTTTGTAAGTTTGTAAGTTGTGAACGTAGCTTTTCTGCATTTGATGGCGTCTCTCGCTCACATAATGCATCACACTGAACAGCCAGGTCTGACACCTGTTGTAAACGATTGTTAAGATCTTCTTGGAGTGTCTGGTTGTCATGGAGATACTGTTTGAGAGATTGAACACTATCAGTAGGAAGAGGGGTTGCTGCTTGTCGAATCTTCATCTCTTCAACCCATTCTTCAAGGTCTTTCAGATGCTTCTTGTAAGCTGTCATAGAAATTTCATGCTTTTCTTTGTCCTTGACTGCACTCTGAAGAGATGAAACTATCATTAGACTTCTTGGTAATAAATGAAAATCTTAATTAAGAATTACAAAAATGTAAGAGTTCCTGAATCAATGCCAAGCTGTTTCTTAGATGTACTGCAAGATACTGTTTGACTATATGTTAGTTTTCTGTGATGACATACTTCATGTTCACAGTTTGTGATGTCAAATTTGTGCATAGTTTTATAAAACATAAGGAAAAAGGTTTTTAGTCATGGAAGTTTGCTTTTTTTAAAAAATTATAACTTTAACAGACATACTCTATTACATCAATTTCTAATTTCTTTACACAACAAACCTGGAGTTGTTTCCCTTTAGCGTCAGCTAATGCCTGGAGATTATCTACTCTGTCTGTTAACATAGAGAGAGTGGCTTGCATGGTATTGTAGCCTTCAGGGTCAGACATTTCAACAATCTGTCGACCTCTCTCACGGACACGAGCAATATCCTCTCTGATTGACTCAATATCACATAGTGCTTCCTACAAAGAAAAATTATCAAAGATATGGTTAATTCAAATGAAACTGTTTGCATATCAATTAAAATATCTTTAGGAGGCCAAAACCAGCACCATGAATATGCACATATGCATTAAAAGGAAACTGGATGCTACAATTGGAAAATTTCAAGCACCTATGATTGGTAGCATTTGTGTCAGACAAGTCTGACTTCCAGGCTTGAGATAACCCTCTGGAATCTTTGTTTTATCAGCAGAGGTAACTGACTTAGTGGTTTCAAAGTTCAAAGTACATTGTACTTTGGTAGATGTTAACAAAACTTAATTTGGTTATGCTGTATATGCACACTTCAAAGAGTAACCTCATCAGCAGCACTTGAAGTTTCAAATTCATCATTTTGAAATTTTGTGTAATCAACTGGTAATATGCATGCAAAGTCATATCAGAATACACTCTGTCACATAATATTGAATGAAACAAGTTAACTCAAACTTATAAAATATGCATTGAGCATCTTTGTTACATTACAAAATTTCTATACTATTCATGAATTCAATCTTAACCTCAAAATTGAATGATGTATTATTCAATGTAACCTGATCATTGATTTTACAACAGTTAAACCATCAAACAAATTCTTGTTTAAATATTTGTCAAAATTCTTTCCACTTATAAGAGAATTTATTAGATTGTTTCAAAAATACTTTAAAGCACTAAAAACCAAAACAAATAAAGTAATTTAAATTTGTAAGTTCAACAATAAGTCCATGTGACCAATTTATCTGATTTAGGATATCATATCATTTACGCCTGTCATAAAACAATAGACCCGGTGCTATTCATTTACAAACAGTCACCCCTAACTTCATGGGCTAACGATTGGCCCACTTATGTATCAAATACACCTAATACACAAATGGTTTTTCTAAAATAACCAAAGTAGAAAGTAAATGTTATTTTAAATGGGCTTGTTTAAACTTGACTTTTCTGTTTGATTTTAAATTTTCTATTTAAGAAGGACCACTTGGGTAGTGAAATCAATATGATCTGTAAAAATAGATATCAGCAAAACCATTGTTTTATGTTGATAACTAAGTAAAAATTATGATTTCTTAAAACAAATTGTGCATTGTGTTAAAAAAACAAAAATCAATCATCGACTAAAAAAATCAACATCCTGCCATTATAGTTCGATCAGTATGAAAGTCTTTTATAAAATATCCTTAAAATATGAAATTGAATAATTGTATTTTGCAATTTTAAAAACTACTTTATCTATACAGTCACAAAAAGACAACAGAAAAAAACCAGATCAAATGCTGATTCAAAACATTATCTTTCATGTTCAAATATAAAACAAAACTGACCTTATAGTCTTTGAGTTGTTTATCGAGATCCCCAAGGGACGAGGGATAGGTACGGGCCAGTTTACTCTGCGTCCTCTCCATTTTTAGTGTCACATCCTGTACGGACTGTTGATATTTCTCCTGCTTCTGCAGTGCCACCTGCAGTTCATGCTCTCGTGCTCCGAGCTGTTGTAAAACAAATTTAGCTCTATAGACGGCCGATGCACCTCTTGGGATATTGACTTTTCCGTGGAATGTGTTGAGCATATTTATTTATTAAACATTAATCCCCACGTAATGTTTGTCTATTATTGGTTCATGATAGCAGATATTTATCCATCATAAAACTCTATTGTAATCCTAAATCTTTTACTTTATAACATCCTACTTTTGCCCATTAGAAAAGTCTTTAAAATAAATTTAATGATTTTTCTTCTTCAATAAAACTCTCATTTCGACCATTGATTAAGACAAGGTGGAAAATTTCGTCTTGATAAAAATCATATCAGAGACTTATATTTAAGTCTTTTCCTTTTGAAGGCGTAATTTTTCAAACAGCCTGTCATTAGCCAAATGATAGATACCCTTGTATGCACTTCAGTAGATGTTGGCCATATATATAAATCTACCAAATTACCATACTTTTATTTATAGTTCTATACAGCCCGCTGGCTTTATTTCAAGAGTGAAAAATCATTTATAGTTTCCATAAGTGGTTCAATGAGGCTGATGTTTTATTAAACGTAGACCTGTACAGTCCATAGCAACATCCCAAGGTGCTCGGCCATCGGTAAAAATATCATGCTGAAGTATCATTAAGTCATTTTCTCTCTCAGTAAATATGGATAAAAGCATTTAGTAGTTCAGTTTTAATAAGTTTTTGATTAAAGTGCTAGTTAATGAATAAATAATTTAAATTCCAAATAAGCATGATTAGTTTAATTATACATGTATATATTTGAATGAATAAATGAAAAAATATATAGGTAATATTGTTATAGTTAAAACATGATAAAATCATATGAGATATTGCATGCTCCCTTATAAAATTAGACTATGTTTCATCATATCAGAGAATTATAACACATGCATGCCATGCAATAAAGAAAACAAATGATCTGCAGATAAAATAAAACAGAAAACAGTAAAAAAACATTAATAATAATATATGCATACCATTTTTGGACAAATTCCAAGTTCAAAGTTAAAGAATCAGCACATTTTTAAATGAAAAGGAAATTTGTTGGGTTTATATAGTTCTCCTTATCACCATTTCTCTATGGAGAAATTTTACTCTATAGAATTTTCAAGTGTACCAAAAACAAGTCTTAAGATTGACAAAAATGTTTAATCTTTTCAGGTGTATACTGTGTTTCAAATGGTCTTTGATAAAATGAATTTACTAGGTTCCATTGATTGCATAATTTTTTACTATAGAAATACTATAACGGTCTGTCTTTTTAATACACAAATTTGAAAATGCTGTTCGAATATCAAATATATTTTCTATAAATGAATATCCCAATGTACTAAATTATTCTTTCATACTACAATCTGCAAATCTAACTGATCAAAACAAATAGTCTAAACACACAGCATAGAAACTAGAAACCTATAAAAATCAAATTAAATTTTACACCTATATTCCTCTGAATGCTTAATGGTTCAAATCTGATGTAAACATTATAGATCATGTATAGAGGTTTACTCTCAACAAAATAAAATATTCTTCTTCTCAATTCAATTTTGCAGCACAAAGTTTGAAAAGATGCTTTGTACATTTTTTTTTTCAAATATGATTGAGTTTGTGGTAAATTACATATGCCTGAAAGCTGCTTCTCAGACAGGGATACTATTGTTTGGGGAAAACTGAAAAAGAAGCTTTAAACACTTTTTCCTCAAATTGAATAGGATTTTGAGTGCAATAAAAAGCCAAATATGCATTTTTATGATCTGTGGTCAAGAAACTGGCTGTAAAATATTGCCATGACTGTTACTAGTAAATAATAGAATTTAGAATTTAATGGCACAAGCAGAAAAGTGCATTTAAGTTTCAACAAAAACTCTTTTTTTTTTATACATGTAATTTTAAATCTATGGTAAATTTCTAAAACTGGAAATCACTTACACTAAAGGGGCTTGCCTATTCAGTGAGGGGGAGAGGGCAAAGATACAGAATGGGAAATTTATAGGCCTCCCCCTGGTTTCCAATCCTTGTCATGCTTTTTTTTTATGAATGAAATATGTTCAAATCAAGCCATTCATATTAATTGTGCTTTACTGTGACTGAGTGAGTTTATACCTGTCGCTGGAGTGTAGTCCAAGAGGTATTCAGCAAGGCTAGTTCTCCTAATTGAGGCTTAAGTTTGGCACCAAAAGATGCACTCCTTTCCCTAGGTGCACCCATTAACTGTGGCTCTAACAGATTAGGTACGCTAGCTGACACCTCCTGGATATAATACAAACACGATCACAAATAACTTGACATCAAATATCTATCAGATATACATTTATATTTTGAGAAAAATTATAACTGTAACAATTATTTATAATGGAATTTCAGAGAAATTTATCATGATGTCAGCATCAAGGTTTAATTTTTTTTTCAGATAATTTTTTTTAAAAGAAATATAGTTTAGCTTACAAAATGAACTTTTAGTTTTCCAATATTTGGTCCCAACAGAACATTGAGGTAAATAAAAAGAAAGTAACTTTAACATTTGATTTACCTTTTTACCATGATATCTATCTGTTAGATACTCAATGAAAACATGATAAATTGATATCAAGTTATTTGATAAAAATGCAAAACAAAACAGCAAGCTATACTATAAAACATTAAAGTGCTTGGTGTTAAATCCAGTACACAATATACATAAATATATAAAACCAAAAAATACAACACAAATATTCTGTTTTTAGATCTGAAGTCTTAATAGGTCCTAGATGTACCCTACAGATATATCTATTAAGATGAAATGCTTGATAGTTTAATTCTTCTAAGCCACACATAGCTCTACAAGCTATTCACATCGAATAAAATACCAAATCTTGTCTAAAATCTAATACAAACTTCTATCAAAATAAACATAACTAGTGACCTATATTTATTGTTTTAGAGAATCTTGCATGTACCTTAAACCAATTAAAAAACCAAAACCCAAAGCTTAAGCCTGCTACTTATACCAGGAATGTCCTTTTCTTGAAATACATGTAGCACATAGCACATTTACAAACTCTGAGAATAATTCAAAAGAGTGCATGCAAGTTCACCTCAATCTTTCAACATCAAGACATGCATGAGAATTAGAAATTAAAAAGATCTAAAGGTTACCATTTCAGAGAAAGGCTGCAAACTAGCTACATTCCTATGTAGAGGCCGACCCATGCTACCAGTTCTGTCTCCAGGAGCCGATCGCACTGGCTCATGACGATGTTTTGCTATTCTTTCTTCTGCCAGAGAAGAAGGTGATGGAGACCTACTTCTTTGTAATTGACCTTGACCTCTAGAAGGTCCATGTGATTCTACACCCATGGTCTCAAATAATCCAGGATAATTTTCAACTGTAATGTCAGTATCATCAGAGCGCCCAGAGATGCTATCTGGTCCCTCTTGACGATGACCTACTTTATCTGTAGATCGTCCATGTCTACTAGAACGCATGGTCGATGAGGAAAAGTCAGCATCTGACACAGATCTTTGTGTAGCATTGAGTGAACTCCCTGGTGACACAAATATACCACTATCTGGGCCAGTCCTGTCTGATTCATTGGCAACAGTCACTTTCAAAGACGGTAACGATGATGGGTATCGGTAACCCATCTGATTGAGTTTTTCCACCATTGCTGGTCTCATTCCTAAACTCCTTTCACTCAGATGTTTGCTCTTTTCATTGATATCATTTATCTTATCCTGGTATGACTTGATCTGATAGGCGAGTGCCTGAAATAATTTTTATGAATGAAGCCTCTACATGCATTCTATATGAGACATCCAATTTAGAGGGCTGGTTTAAATTTTGGGTTATTGGATACTATTATTTAAAGGGTCTTTTAGAAAATTATTTTAATTACTTTGTTTAAAAAGAGCTTTAATTACCCACAATGTATATGTTGTAACATTTTTCTTTCCTCATGCAAGGACACTTCAGCACTTATGTATAATGAAATTCTTGATAGCTTGCAGAAGCATGAGGCAACATGACCATGCATAGATTCATGCAGATGGCAAATCAAATATCCAGTAAAACATAAGAACTATGTCAAAAAACTTTTTGAGTTATAAAAATTACTCATAAATTCAAGAACTATACAGTTTAAAAAATAATTAAATTGACAGTGACAATTTTAGAGCCTTAATATTGGAAGAAGTGAATTTATTTAAATGATTTAAAACATTCTTTTGATCCTTTTTTTAAGTGATTGAAATGAAAAGTAAACTTTCCAAAACAAAACCAAAACTGACAGAATACTTTCACAGCAAAACAATCACATTTAATGATATAATGCACACACTTTATATATTATATAGCATGTCCCAAACAACTAACTACAAGATAACTTACATTGTGTTCAGCGATCTGCTTCTTCAGAGTGTTTACATTGGCAGCTTGTACAGGTGTACTGAGAAGCTTGTCTTGTGCTTCTGTAATAGCAGACGACAAATGTCTGATGTCAGACTCATAGAGCTCTTGCTGAAGAATGGATTCCTGAAGAACATCACACTGTTCTCTGGCAAGTTTTTGTAGATTTGACATTTCAGTTGATAGGGAACCTTCCGGTTGGTCTTCACCCAAATTTTTCAACTCGGACTGTTTTTGTTCTACAAGCATGGCCTTGCCTTTGTGGCTGTCAATGTCTTCAAGGATTTTCTGTAAAAAACACAAATAATAATAAAATATTCTGAAACACCCTTTTTTTTCATTTAACATTCTACAGCTTTCAAATACAATTCTTAGTTGATATACTGTAATTAAAGACATGATATGATTATTTGAGACATGCCTTTCAAAGTACTAAAAAAAGTTGTTAAGTTAAGTATGCCTTTCTGTGTAAATTCTATTAGTCTTACAATTTGTACAAACAAAGTTCTGAAGAAGATTTAAAACAATTGAGTCATACCTCATTTATTGCTAGCTGTTCTTTAAGAGTAAGTGTGGTGTCTCTCATTGTAAGATGGGATCTAGTTTCATCCATCCATAGTCTGAGACGGGTCAATTCATCTTCATAATCATCAATGTCATCGTTGATTTCTTCCAAAGTGTTCAGTTTTTCAGAGGTGTTTGAATGTAGATTGAACATTCTCTTATTTAGGTTTGATAATCTGTCTCTTGCTCCAGTGGCGTCACAAATCTGTTCCAGCTTTTTACCAATGGTTCCAAGTCTGGAAAGCTTGTCTTGTTGGAGGTCTAGGTCTTTGGTTAACTTCTGAAATTTTTATAGAAAAAAAATGTTCAGATTTTTGGTCACAATATTTTAAATCAAAGGTTTTCATTTTTGCTATATATATGTTGTTTGAAATGATTAGTTATACTTTACTTATACTAATTTATGAAAAACAAAAATAAATGACCACATAATATACAGATTAGGTTTCCCACTTGTGATTTCAAATTGCTAAATTTGCATCCATGGAAATAACTGCTATGCAGCATAGGAAGCATTCTTTTCTATTCCTTGTCTGATTAATAACATCTCATACAGATGTTAAAAATTGAACCAACATCTTACATTATTGAAATACTTACCCTGTGTTGTTTTAACTGTTCCCTGACAGTTTCAAAATTAGTCCAAGGGGTATCTCTCTGTACCACAGATTCAGCTCCCACAAGCCATTTTTCCAGAGTCTCAGCCACCTCATCAAAACTATGTAACAAGTCCCTTGCTTCTTCCAGTTTCCGAGCTCTATCAGCTGATTTACCCTGAACTGCCAACCATTGTCTGTTAGTATCAGCTAAAGCCTTCTGGACCAATTGTTTTTCTATCGAGTCTGGTGTGTGCTGTATCAGATCGCTTCCTCGCTTCCGTAACTTATCTAACACTGGTTTGAATTCATCAAACTCGGACTGCAACACCTATAGAAAACAATTGTTCAAATTGATGGATAGGTTTAAATGGAATCTCAGATGCCAAACTTGATGAAATATATGATGCATTATACAGATTTGACACAATACCAAAAATTCAATTTATTCTAAGTAAAATATCCAATTAAAATTGTGTTAAAATGTTACATATTTCTGTAGAATAATAACCATAAAATAACAAACCTTTAAATCCAGAAGGAAATTTGATACTTTTTGAGTCCCAAATGAAATATTTTCAACAAATATGACTACAAGAATTTAAAATACCCCTCAATACTAAAAAAAACCTTCAAAGGACACAAATTTACAAATTGTCTACTTAACCTTGGAAAATATCAATTAATTAAATGAATTTTAATGTTCAAAACATTTTGTAACTTTTTTGGCAGAAGTATATATGACACAATCATAATATAATTCATGAAAAGAAAGTTTTATTTCTTTGGGTCATTTAATTTGAAGGACTATTAATAAATGAACAAAGAAGTCTTTATGTATTTAAACCCACAACAATCAACATGTTCTCTTTTTTAAATTGAAATGAAAGTAAAAAATTTGCAATGCTACATGCATGATAAATTATAAATGATGATAGGAAAAAAATGGGACTTTGTTTATACTTTTAAGAAAATTTAGAATTTTTTCAGACCTATCTAATATTCTATAAATTTATTTTCAGATGAGAAGCTGTTTTAAACATCGATGGAAAATTGCCAATGACATTTTCCTTTCTAACCACTGCTGCACAATGTTGCTCTTTAGGCCAATAGGTAAAATATCCTAGATTATCATCCCCTCCCCTCCCCTTCCCCCGAATTTTTCAGCCAGTCTAAAAAAAAATTGTTTTGGTTCTTTCTTGAAACTATCCCTTTTTCACTTACTATGTCATACTGGTGTAAATAAAGCGCAAATCCACAAATGAATCATTTCTTAATTTTTATTTTCAAATTAAAAAGTTCATTATAAAATGATCTAAAAATTTACCTGAAGGTTGTGTATACTGTCTGGGATGTTGATAACTCTGTCCTGAAGTCTGAGCTCAGCGTCTGTAAGCCAGTATGACACGTCTTTGAGTGATGATGTCACTTCCTCTCGGTCAGCCTTTATGTTTTGTAACTCCTCCTCTTTGGTTCTCATCACTGTAGCAACATCAGACTCCAACTCTTTCATGTCAACTATTTGTTTAAGGAGTTCCTCCGGTAGGTCTTTGCCCATTGCTTGGTATTTTGCTTTCTTTGCCTGAGCAACTTGTTCCATCTGGTCCATACGAATGGCAACTTCTTGTTGGAGCACCTTAAAAAATCAGAGGATATTCAATTATAACTTTTGAAAATAACAAATCGTTTAAAATTACAAATAACATTTCATTTCTATAAAAAAAACCTCAAAACCACTAAAACAAATAATTATTTGATCATACATCAAATGTCTAAAACACAGGATGCAGACCTCTCAACATGGAAAAGTAACTTCAACCTGAAGATTACCATGACAAATGGAGTACAGTAAGATTCTGTATTCTCCTCTACTTTCTTCAGAGGGCATAAAAATATTTACTTCATCTTTGTTAAAATCAAACAATCTCAAATTAATTAGACTGTTACCTTTTGTTTTTCAATCCTTTCTACTACATCTGCTACCTCTTTGCCAGGATCCAGTCTCTCAAGTTCCATCTTAGCCTCATTCAGCCATTGGACAGTTTGATCAGCCTCATTTTGGAAGGAACCTCTGTCATCTATTTCCTCTTGTAAAGCTACGTGGTATTCATTGGCTGTGTCTTGTACTCTAAAAATATGGTCAAAGGGAAATAACCCCTGAACTTAAGAAAAAGGCACAATATTTTTGTAATGAAAGTATGTGCAAAAATTCACTATTCTTTGAGGGTGGTAAAATGAGTTTTTCATATTTATTAAAAAGCTAAATTTAATCTTTTAGCCTGATGAACAATTAACAGAAATGAATAAAAAATAAAAGTAGTCCTCTTTGTTTTTATATGAAATAATCATCAGTTTTGCATCAAGAAGAATTTGGATAAAAACTATATCCTACCTTTCTAGTTTTTCGAGGACATTCATCAGTTTCTCCTGGGTATGTATTTTAGCCTCTGCAGTAGGCAGACTCCTCTGTAAAGACTCTGTACATCTCTTCAGGGCCTCTATCTTAGGCTCACTGACTTGGATCTGGGTGCATATTTGCTGAAATTGTGGAATTGTAAAATTATAACTTTTTTTTAAATTTCAGATTTATTCCTGATAGTATGCATGCATTAGAGTAAAAAGAAACATAAGAATCATTGGGATGTGTTAGAAGATGGTGGTTAGAAGCTGATACAAACTACTTCAAAGGCAGGAAGAGACTGTTTTATTGAGTTTTTTTTTTTCAATGTCTCCACAAATGTTTGTTGACATTAATAAATATAAACATATGTATTCAATGTTTTACACATTGGTCCACCTTATAAAAAATACACAAATAAAACGCACCATAGTTTAAGCCTCCCCCAGAACTATTCAGGAAAAAAAAATAGAGGCTTATTCACTGGAAAATACAGTACCTTTAAGTTTTGTAAGTACTTCATTGTATCTGTCAATGGTTGGTGCAGAATTTTACAAGGATTTAACAAAAGTTAATATATATATATGGTATAATACAAACCTTGGTATCATTTAGATGTGTGAGTAGTTGATGATTAGGTGCTGACTCTACTTCAATGGTAGGTAGGGATTGTTCAGCTGAGTTGACTAGAGACTCAACTTCTTCTAGTAAAGTAGAATATTCATCCCACTGGCCCTTCAGATTCTGTAATGAACAAGAAACAAATTGTTCTTTAAGTTAAAACAAACAAATGTATACTTGTCTCATAGTGTTGCCACATTAGTTCATTTAAAGCAATTGAATATCTTATTAAACATGTGATAGGTAAGGTGTTTGTTAGAGCATCCGCTTTAAAGCTGAGGCAAATGAATTTGACAGGGGATCTGTTTTGATAGAGGATCAAAATGTGTAGGGTAAACACCACCACCTTTGTGCAAGTAACTGAAAAAGTAAGCTGCATTCCCTTTCAATGTTGTCTATTTTGGCCATTGTTTTCTTTACCCATTTTATCATATCTGGAGTTGATTATTGCAGGCAATCTAGATCCATATTAGGACTGAAGAGCAAAGAGACATTAATCTTTAATTTTGTTTCTACTTGTCTTTTTGATGTTTTCTGTTCCTTGCATGCAGCACCTACTGGCCTCTTTGAAGGCTGCTGCTAGTTTTCCTTTGTGTTTTTTTTCCTTAATAACTGCTTGTTATGTTAGCAGTGTCTAGTACACTTATTCCACATCTCATTATTTTCTATTACTGTAATATGTTATTTACCTGTAGTGTCATTTGTTTGTTTTCTGTAGAGGTAGTCAGTGTATTGTATCGATCATTGAGATCCTCCAATAATCTTCCAATGAATGATCGACTGGAAGAATTAGCATCTTTCTCAAGGTCATGTGATTTGTCATTGATGTCAGTCATGGTACTTCTGACATCTTCTATCTTGGCTAGGAAATCCTAGAATATAAATAAAGGTGTAATTCATTAAAATATTTCCCACTTAAAGTTACATGTAACAGTGCAAGATTATTTCAGAGTACTCACAAAAAAACACTTTTTACAAACATAAGTCCATTTTATTATGTAAGTGTTTTTTTAAAGAGTCTCGAAAGGATTGAAGTATTTGCTTATCATTACTTTTTTAGAATCTTATTCCACATTTCTAAATGTTAGATGTTTTTTTGTCTTTACCTTTGAATTAGCAAGTTGTTGCTGGACCATAGCAGGTGTCCCTACAGGTGATTGTTCACACATGGCCCATTGTTCCTCTAGATCTTGTAGTTGTTCTGTCACATTAAACACCATGTCCTTCAAAAGAGAAATGATTATAATATCATAAAAATAATCATTATTTATATATCGAAATTTAAACACCAATCTTGACAAAACTTTTATTATATGTATATAAAATGACATTTTATTATGTCTTGATACAATTCTACATATCCACATAAACTGTTCAAAATGTATTGAAAGAGAAGCAGCAATGCTTCTCTGATCACAACAAAAACATGCAAAAATTAAAACGATCACACACCTTATATTCTTGCCACTCATCAGCATGTTTCTCCATATTCTGTTGCCGTCTCTGTGATGCAGCCATCACATCTGCCAACTTTTTATTGGTGTTTTTCAATGTCTGACGTAATGTTTCCTTGTCATTATTGTCCAGCGTGGGAAGGAGACGTTCTGATAACTCCATGACTTGTTCCATCTCATCTTGACACATGCTGGCTTCTGAGAAATAATCCTACAAAACAAATTAAAAAAAACATATGTTAAACTACTTCATGACTAGAGCTTGCTCAACAATTATTTTGCACAACTATTGAATTATCACAAGGAAAACAATGATCTTATAGCAATTTGAAATAAAAAATGTACCAAGTGAGACAACTGCACAATCTTAAGTTTTTTTTTCTTAACATACTATGATCTATTTTAATCAGTTATATTCAAATTAGCAAAGACCAATGAACGGGCATAAAACAATCTTTGGTTATGTTTGACTCTACTCATCTTCATAACCCATTAAACACTTACTTTATGTTCACTGAGTGTATCATTTAGTGTATCGTAATCCAGTCCATCATAACCAGAGTCTAGCATGTCTTCAGCACCACTGATCCAATCATTTATCTGTTTCATGGACATCTCAAACTGCATTCTGTCTGTTTTGGCTTCTTCCAGGAATATCTCTTTCTTAGTAATGGCTTCCTAGAATGTCAGATAAATGAGTTGAGAGTATTTTGTAAATAGAAGTCCAAGTTCAGGTTTGGGGGAAAAAACTTTGTAGGGAAGTGATAAAACTTTTAACCTTATCCTCCCTTTGTCTAGAAAATAACTTTATATACATAGATTTTCTCCATTTTCTTTTTGTTTCAATAACAATAATGAATTCTGGTTCTATTTGTTCAACGAATAAGGAATTAAGAAGCATTTTCAATTTGCAAATGAGTTGTATCAGAGTTAATATAACAGGTACAACTGTATATACCATCATGCATTTTTAGGTAAACATTGTTTGAAAAGAATAGGCAAATGGTGAGTAGCCAGGGGATTATCTTTAATATTTGATTAGACATAAGAATTTTAAGTGAAGCACAATATATGTCCTGCAGCCAACAGAAAGGGGACTTTACTTCATGCTGAATGCATATAATAGATAATGTTTTTTTCATTCCAATACCTCAAGAGATTGACTTTTTCCCTGTAAATAATCATTTAAAGAATTTTATACTTCTGTATTGATAGGATGATGATACATTTCATAACTAGAAAAACTGACAAGTTAAGAACAGCCTGTCAATAAAATAACATTTTTTTTTAAAGATTTTAATGATTTTTTTTATTATATGCAAAAATACATTTTATAAAATGGTACTTAATCACTGTGTAAATTTTCAAATTTGTACCACTTCAAAAGAAAAAGTGAAAACAATAGGGTTTCCACATCCTTGATGACAGGACCCTGATAAAAACATAATGAGCATGAATGTTTTCAGGATGTGCCACATTTTTACAAGTTTGCTTTTATGTTAAAACAAATAATTGAAAATTTGCTATCTTTAATACAATTTATATGCTCATGTTTCTTTTTATTTTAATCATTAACACTTTATAAGCTTGCAATGAAGTATAATCTCCTGTACCCTGATAGAATCTTCCAGACTTTTGATTTGGTCCAGTTTGTCCTCCATGGCAGCAGGTATGGGCTCTCCAAGCTTCTCATAGTGGGCTTTCTCTAATTTGGCCTTGTCTTTGACAGTAGCTATCTTATCAAGGGCTTCTCTGGCAAGGGCCTGAAATAATGATGACAATCAGAATCAGAACATGTGAAGTAGGTCATTTATGGATCATTAAGTTGAAGATATCTGTAGTTTACTTGTACAAATGCACTTCTTTAAAACAGAAAAAAATAGCACAAACTATTTTAATCTGGCATCGAGTCAATCCCAAATGTATCACCAGCATAAATAACCTTGCAAAACATAGGAAGCAAAAATAAGATAATAAAACTATAATAAGATAAATATTTCAGTTGTTTAAAAATTGTTAAGTGTAAAGATACCAAGAGTAAAATAAAATATTAAAGACCCAAGTTCTCAATATTAAATCTTACATTGTGTTTTTGAAGTGACACCATGACTTTATCAGGCTCCATGTCCTGAGGATTACACGATGCCAAGATGTCTTCCTTCTGTTCCAACCAAACAATGGCATCGTCGATAGAACTGTCAAAGTCTGAGCGCGACTTCTGTATCCTCTCACACTGCTTTGTTTTAGTGTCTGTTTGTTTCTTCAGCTGGTCTTTCTGAGATTTGAGATGTTGTATGCTCTCTGTGATAGCTCGGCCATCATCCCCAGAAAGTAAGCTGAGTTGGTGAGCCTTGTCACTAACTACCATGAAGAGAGGGCCTGTGGTGCGGAGCTTCTCTGCAACAGCCTGTCAAAAAAATGCAAAAACATATTTTATTTGGAAATTTTACAGAATTAGATAAAAGCAGAAAGTACTGAAGAAGTCTTTTCCTTGTTTATACTCTTTATTTACACTTATGAGAATTAATTGAACCAATAACTTAAAGAGTTATCATAAAGAGATGTCATAAGTGAAGCAACACATATATTTTAAGTTAATTGTTTCTTAAAAATCCATAGGGAATTATATTCAAATCCAATCGTAGAAATAAACCATTTATTAAGACGTTTCGGCCATATGCCTTCATCAGTTACACAAAATACTCCTGTGCTACATTTTGACTGTCATCTCTTCAACTTGGCCGAAATGTCTTAATAAAAGGTTTATTTCTACGATTGGAATATATTTTAAGAATTTGAAAAAATCCTGTGAAAAGGAATAAACATGTAATCAATTAAGGTTTTCTGGTCATTTTCCCAAATTGGTTCTTGTTATCTCTTCTTTAAAATTTGTATTAAAAGTATCTATGTCAAATGTGTTTTCTTCTAATTCTACTGTAAACTAACCTTAAATCTCTCTATCCTTTCACCAACAGGCATTCCAGATTGAGCTATCTCATTAATCTCATCCTCACACTCTTGTACAGTGGCCTCTAGCTGTGCCTTCTGTGTGGCAAATCCTTGTCTGAACGCTGCCGCTTGTTTACATTTTATACTTTCCTGTTCCACCTTGTCTACAGCCATTTCATACTGTGAAGTCAGTTGGAGGATTTCATCGGCTTCCAAGTTCTGTCCATTGCTACGCAGTCTCTCGACAGCTTGGTTTAGTTGGGCAACTGATGGCTGGTAATTGGCAAGTTTTTCACTAATGTCCTGAAATATCAGAACATTAAAGATTAATCTTTCTTTTTCTGATCAATTCGCAAACCTTAATTAAACTGTGATAGATAAGAATATATGAATTCCTTTTTAAATGACAGATTTATTTTGACACATTTAAAAACATTCAACAATAAAAATGAAACTGTGACAAAATTAAGATCCTATTTTTGTGGTCCTGCAGCTTCCTAAGAATTTCATTTATCCCATAAAATAGTTTATCTCATTGTTTTTAAGTAAAGCACAAGTTATAAGCAGGACCCAAAGTTATACAAAGTAACTGCTTAATTTCATCTTGAATGTAAATACCCTGTATTTTTGTATTTTCCATAACATCCAATTTATAAGATGATTAAGCAAAGACCTACCTCATATTGCTGTAGAAGACCATTAGCGTCTTCTGTGGAAGGACCTATAGTTGTACCCTGTAATTGTTTAATTTCCTCCTGAATGTTGGACAACCAGTCTGTAGCCTCCTGGAGACTCTCATGAACTTGAGATCGGGACTGCAATGCAGTTTCTGTACTTTCTGCTCTGTCCTTTATAAGGGCAGCAACCCTAGAAATAAATAATTATAGTACTCATGATGAGTAATGTTGTATATAATGTTATGCTGTATACATTTACATTTTGCGTAAAAGAATATCATCAGTGTGTTTTTCTGTTTGTTCAAGACTTCAAATATTTTTAACCAAAATTAATTTTGTAACTATATGCATATTCCAGGGTTTTTAAGTACATTTTAAGAATTTTTTTGCTGTTTAAAAGGACAAAATGTGTGCCTAAAGATTCTTAATTCATGCAATCTCTAGGATCTATATAATAACAAACCTGCTATATTTTTCTCTGGTAGATTTTAAGGTTCCCTCCAGCCTGACTTTGTCAGCATCGTAGATTTCTGGTAAGAATACAGCTCCTCTGTCTTCTATCTCTTTAACCAGAGAACCAAATAGTAAAGAGGTCTTCTGCAAAGTCTGTTAAAGTAAATATAATCAATGGCATTAATTCTATTACTTGCATTACAGAATTTCATTAGTGCTAGTTTCTATATGTAACAATTTAGACATGCTTGATAACTCTGCTTTTTAATTTCAAGTAGTTTTATATTTTTGAAGGCCCCAAAAAATTATACACTTCACATTAGTATTTTTTTTATATGTTATGATGTTTTGGTAGCAAAGCATTTTTTGAAATTAAACTACTTTTCACTACTCCACCCCACCCCCCAAAATAAACCATTTTTTCTCTGTTATAAAATTCTTACAGTATAATTTTTGCATTGTTCCTCTAATACTTCTATTGCACATTCAAGGTTAGGTTCCATAGAACATGAGATCTCAGTGTCTTTACACCAACGGTCCACTTTCTGGACATCTGTCTCGAACAGTTTCCTGGCTGCGACTTCATCTTTAAGGTGGCCATGTTGTTGTTTTGATGAGGCAATTAGGCTTTCATTTCTATTCTCTACATCTGGAAAGAAAGTATAATGCATGTGTATAATTCTAAATTTGTGTATTTACATAAAATGTCTATACAAAGTTGTCATAACATTAAACTTTGTTTGCAGGGGTTATAATCAAGGACATTTTTTTTTAATATTCAGAATTTTAATGTTAAAGTTTGACAAAGTGTTAAGTTTTTGCTACATAATGACTACTTTTTTTTTTCTTACCAGATATTTGATGTTTAAGTTCAGCTGCAAGTTCTGGAGAACAATCAAGTAATACAGGTTCTACTGTTTTGCGTAGGTTGACTATATGAGGCTGATAGGAGTTAACTTCAGAGGTCAGGGCCTACAATAAAAGGTCAAACGTAATTCAATGTAACATTTAAATCAAAGATAATCAAACAACACTTCAGGAAAGAAAAAGAAATATAAGCAACAAGCAAATGTTTCTCCTATTACACCCCAATTATCCCATATTTGTTGAAATTGAAATATATTGTTCTAATTTTGAAATATGTGTGTACAAAATTTCATTAAAATCAGACTAACAGTTTCTAATAAAAGATAAACATGATGTGTGATGGGTGAATGGAAAAATCAAACCTTTTTCATTGACAAGTTATAAAAGTGACTGTTGATTTTATGTGTCATCAGATTGTTTAGTGGTGAATCCACATAACTCATAATTCATAATACATAAACCACATCTTATGTTTAATAGAAAGATTTTTTTGGGTAATATCTTTTAGATGATGGACAAAGTTTTTGTTTATATAGAAAAATTGCCATACATCTTTAAATTACTAGCATAATGATCTACATGTAGTTACCTACCTTACATTTCTCTGCTTGTTTTTCGACATCACTTGACGTCAGTCGTATCGTGTTTAGTTTCTCTACTTCTTGTTCCTTATCTGCTAGCCAATGATTGGCTTTGTCGAGAGATTCCTGGAAGACAGCCCGTTCCCCTGCCTGCTCGGCTAAGGCTTTGTTTTGACTGTCTAATGCATCCATGACTTTCTGATTCTCTGTCGTGAGGCGTACCACCCATCTCTCTACCATGTTACGCTCCACTCGGGATAAGTCTTGTATTAAAGAGTCTGATTTCTGTTTTACATTTTCAAGGTTGGCTCTCTTTTCTTCAAGTTCTTTCCTTAAATCCTAAAGGAGAGAAGAGGCGTATAAGTCATTTTTGAGGCTATGAATATAAGTATTCTCATTTCAAAATAAATATTTAAAATACTTCTTTTTACTTTTTTCTTCATAAATCTTCAAGTTGTTACATCACAAACCATAACAACTCTTATACAAACACAAACTTCACAGGGTAACATAAAGTGCTTCTATTTTCCAAAATCAATGATTTACATGCTCTATTGAAGCAACTAGTCAAAATGCATTTTCATCTTTTTGACTGCAACTAGATACCAGGGAGATGATAGCCATCTCCAAGGGCCCCGCTACCGGCCTCATATTTCAGTCACTGGTAACAATTTGTCAAACAAATGAATACCTAAACTTGATCAGTTTATTATCTACAAGGAACAATAAAAAAGTGTAGAAAATAAAATTGCAATGGATTTTCTAACTTCAAAGTGCAATAGCTCCCATAAAAATTTTATTGAATTTACAAATTTCAAAGGGCCATAACTCCCATAAAAAATTGTGGACCAGGACGAAACTCAAACTTGATCTGTAACTCATCAAGGTAAACTCACATACCAAAAATCAGCTCATTATCTATAAGCGTTTAGAAAAAAAATGCGGAAAACTGAAATTTTAATGAATTTTCAAAGTTCAAAGGGCCATAACTCCCATAAAAATTTGTGGACCTGCACGAAACTCAAACTTGATCTGTAACTCATCAAGGTAAACTCACATACCAAAAATCAATTCATTATCTATAAGTGTTTAGAAAAAAAGTGCGGAAAACTGAAATTTTAGTGAATTTTCTAAGTTCAAAGGGCCATAACTCCCATAAAAATTTGTGGACCGGCACATAACTCGAACTTGATCTGTAACTCATCAAGGTAAACTCACATACCAAAAATCAGTTCATTATCTATAAGCGCTTAGAAAAAAAGTGCGGAAAACTGAAATTTTAGTGAATTTTCAAAGTTCAAAGGGCCATAACTCCCATAAAAAATTGTGGACTGGCACGAAACTCAAACTTGATCTGTAACTCATCAAGGTTAACTCACATACCAAAAATCAGTTCATTATCTATAAGCATTTAGAAAAAAAGTCCGGAAAACTGAATTTGTTACGGACGGACGGACGGACGGACGGACGCACGGACGGACAGACTGATTACTATAGGGCGTCCGCAACAAAGTTGCGGGGCCCTAATAAAATGTACACTTTCAATTACAATGGCTTGAGACATCTAAAGACAAAAATATCTTCAAGACATGTTAATAAGGCCCTGTCCATAAGACATGATGCCCCACCTACAAACATGGAAAATAGACTTAAGGTTAACCTAACTTGGGACAGACGAACAGACCAAAACACTATATGCCACCTCCTTTAGAAGATGGGGCATAAAACCTAGACATATTCATACATGTGATATTCATTTATAAGGCACAGTACATTTATAATCTTACATTATTCTGAGCCAGTTTAGCCTCTGCCTCTTTAACACTGTAACCCCTGGGTGCCTCTTTGGTCAGACTCTCCTCCTTGTCCTTCAGCCATTCTATGTATTGGTCTACCTCTTTTTTAATATCATCTAAGTTGGCATCAATGACATCATACTGTCTTTGGGATTTCTCCACGTGGTCAACTATCTCATGGAACTTCTTTTCAGAGTCACTGTTGGTAAAAATACAAATTATGCAGATTTCTTTATTTTTCATCCAGCATAAACATTCACTTATGAATCTTAAACAGAATGTGCAGAAACTCTTCTTCTGCACATTCTGTTGACGATTCATAAATCTTTCAAACTATTTAAAAAAATTGGTGCACATCTAAAGTATATTTTTAAAAAAAAATGTCCAAAGTTTAAAATCAGGGAACGGTCATTATTTACCATCTGGGGGGGCTGGAAATTTTTCGACCAGATATAGCTTTCCAGAAATGGACCCCCCCCCCCCCATTTATATAAATCTGAAAAAAAATTTGAACCCCCCCCCCCCAATCGAGACATGCAATTTTTTTTACCCCCCCCCCCCTAAAATTTTCCAGCTCCCCCAACTGATAAATAATGACCGTTCCCTCAAAGCATGTATCTCCCATTTTTATCTCCTACTTCTAGTAAACATAGACACAGCATTTACTTGTCATGTTTTGCAGTTGATGTAAAGTTTTAATTAACATGAATGAACATTTATTTAACATCTTCAAATCATCTATCAATTTCAACATAATGAAGAAATGTATAGTCAAAAATAAGGTTACCCAAGTCTTCCCTCCACCAGGGCTCTGTCACGTGTACTGACTCGGGAGACCAGTCGTGTGGCTTTGTTTTGGAGGCCATCAACAGCATCTCTGTGGCTAACAATACTGTCATTTAGAGCCTGAAAGAATAAACTCAGATGCTTAATACAGAGTTACTAAAACGGAATATTACAATATCTGAAAAAAATCATGCATGATGGGGAAACTTCATCTCTTTGAACCATGTTATGAACATAATGCATAAAACTGCAACCGGTTACATGCATCATTTTTTACAGGGGCGGATCCAGGATTTTTTAAAAAGGGGGGTCCTTGGTAGAAAGGGGGGTCCAAAGCCATAATGTGATGAAATTTACAAAAATTTCGCATGAAAATCACAAATTTTCACAGTGAAAGGGGGGGGGGGGTCCAGACCCCCTTGACAGCCTCCTTGGATCGGCCAATGTATTACATTTTCACAACTAAGCAGATAGAAGGACTGACACTCTGTCTTCTTTCACACTATTTCATACATTTTTACAAAAGATAGTACTTTGTTCATTTTTTGACACAATATCTACTTGAATCAGTTTTACTTATCCATAGCCCACTAGTATACAAAAACATCAAACCCAAATTTTTTAATATAATGTTGACACACTTTGGGACATTAATGTATACATTGACAAAATTATATTTTTTTCTGTAATATGATTCTAAGAATCTACAAGTTTTTTCTTTAATTGGGACATAAATTTTCAATTTATATTGTTATTGACAAATTAAGTACAAATGCATATAAATGTCTTTTTCCACCCCCATAACTTTACGTTGACTTATATGTGACAATCACATATTCAATTTAACTATTGAAGTTTACAATGGGCTAAAGAAAAGTGGACTATAAATTAGACATAGTTGAATAAATAAATTGTAGATTTGGGATAGGAGGACACATTATAGTGTCAACGTTAATTATAGAGTACGGTACTTAAAAGCTGGTCACATCTTTTTCTATATAATGACCTCAAATCAAAATCTCTTAGTATATAACAAGTTAATATCCAATAGGAAAAAAATAAGGGGAGACTCTAATATTACAACAAATTAAGTTTTTATTTATTATTAATTACTATAGCAAGACTTTTACCTTAACCACAATCAAGAACTCCCCTAAGTTCAGCAGATCTTTTACCTAAACCAAATATGCATAAACTCCCCTATGTCACTTAACCAAGGTAGGAATACTGAGCATTTAACCAGAATTTTACTTCAAAAGTCTACCACTAAATTTCAGTACCAGAATAAAACCCTTGTTTCATTTGTACTACAAAGTAAATATAAATAGAAATGGCCATGTAAATAAACTCTAATCCTATTCTTAAGATAAATATATTGATATCTGAGATATTGATTGTAATACTACAAAGATATTTCTAAAATCTTAAACTTCCAAGTTTATCTGATTTAAGAATAAGAATTAGAGTTTAAGTTCTTACTATCCCTTCAAATTAAAAGGTCAAAGAATTTAAAGCAGCATACAAAGTTACACGTAGCTAAGCATTGTACAAGGTCACACATGTACATGTATTTTCAAAGTCTTACTTCAATGCAGTAAAAAGGGACAATTTTTTTCATTTATATTAAAGAAGGCAACAATACTGAACTAGAATGGTGGTCTTCCATGAAATATGTATGTTGCCTGCGTCTCAAAATATTCGGTAAATAGGAAGTAGATTAAAGGCATAAAATTGCTTAACACCATGCTACAAATGTACATGCCAAATATAAAGAGATTGCGACAGAAATGATTGTGATGGCGCATGACAATCGAAGACTCGGACTGCTGCAATAAAAGTGGCTCCCGCAGGGTTAAAAATGACCTGCGACCTGAGGGCTTTTAAAGGGCGACTTCCGACCTACACTTCATAAAATCGACCTATGCCAAATAACGACCTGTGACCTCCGCCAAAATATGACTTTTAAAGCGACCTTGCGACCTGAGGGGGGTACCCTGCGGGAGCCCCATAGAACAATAAAGCCATAGTGACCAGTATATGTGGCTTTGTAGCACGTTGCATGCCACATAAAAATCTGTTAAATATTTACAGAAATTGGTATAGTGATAACACAGTTGAGACTAAGAAATATATGTTGGATACTAAAGCCTAAACCAAACCATTTAAGGGAACAAAATCTAATACAAACAGCTAATAGTTAAGATGTAGATGATGTTGAAGCTTTGGCTCTTCTTTTGTCTTGTGGTTTATTACAATTCTTAAATTAAATGCTCCTAAAACAGGACAAGGGATACCCCCACTGAAGGACTAGCATTTTTTTGGTAGATCATTTTAAGCTTTTTTTCCTATTTCAGTTGTGAAACTATGGTTCAAAACACATTTACTTTCAATGCTAAGGCGAAACTATTGTCCCAGTCTACTAGTACAAATTACCATTTACCCCTACTTAATCAAAGTACCAATTAAAAAAAATACATACAGAGCCACAACATAGACACTTCATTCCAGAAACATTATCCTAAAAACACAAGGCATTTATGGTCAATCAGCATCCATTTAACTTGGATAAAAGGTCCTGCATCAATTTCCTAAGCTAAATGATCCACAATCCATTTTACAATCTTAAATGTTCCTTAGTTAATAAAACAGCTGATTTGTTCAAATGTCAACATAACAATTAAATAAATGACTTGAATTCATTAATGATTCTATTAATGTATGGAAGAACAATGACATCCATATAGATTGTGAAGTTCTAATGTGACCTGACAAATGACATTTGGCTTTAATTCAAAATTGTCTTTCATATAAATTGTAAATTTGTTTATAAACTTCAATAAATTATATATGATATACTCTCAAAATTGATATTGGAATTTTAATGACTGTTAAAAGATGGTTCTAAGATTTTTGTATTAATGAAATATTTAAAAGCTGATAGAGTTGATAGACTTTCAGTTCTATGAAACTTTATTGTAAGCTTATATATCTGGCTTTTTTTGGGGTGTATGTTTCTGAGACTCCTTAAAATTCTGTTTGTTTAATCTGATGCATCACTTTTGAATATGAAAATAAGGAAGATAAGTTATTAGTGCATCCACCTGTATAATTGGTCTAGTTTGGTAGTACATTAGATTCTTTTCTTATGTATACATGTTATATTTTTCTAAATTGTATGCTGATTTAATAAATTGAAGGCTCTCAGAGTAATTAAGGTGATTGACTTTTTCCTTGAGATTCTAGCAATCTTAACAAATTCTTTAAAATGAATTACAGTTTAAACCCCTCAATATTTTCATATAACAATTTTGCAGTGGTTTATCCTACCTTTTCCTTACTTTAACCCCTAAAATATTGGGAATATGGGGTAAATCAAGATTTTATGATTTTTTTTTACCCTTTTTCATCAGCATGTCAAAATCATTACAGCTGTATGCCCTGACAATAAAAAATTTGTTTTATTGATTTACCATAATTTTCAATTGAAATGCAGCTAAAAATTTCAATAATAAGGTTTCTTAAAAGTTTTACTTTTTAGTCTGTGTTGTTCACAAAAGTAAATAATTAGACACCCATGTCAATATCTACAGCATTTCTTATATTACAATGTAGCAGTGGTTGTTTAGCCTTTCAGTTTCAGAAGTTTTGATTCTTGTCCAACACACTGCTGATGACAGAAGAAACTTAAAATACAGCAATTCTTAAATTATGAAGCATACAAAGTACTTCCAAAGAGCAATGTTTTGAAGCAGCTTTGAACCTTTTATAATACTCTTTTCGACAGACTTGGTAAGTTAATAGGGAAGTGAGGGTACATGGATAAACTAAATTTAAAAAAAAAGAGTCTCTAGGACCTACAGTACCACAAAAATATATACAAGAGATTTATGTTTTATGTAAACATTTATAAATCTACCCAATGTTTCCAATATACCCTATTCTCTATAATCAAAGATTATTTATTTTAGGTATACATAATACCCTTAGGTCTATGTTGTAAAACAAATGTGTTATAATCTCTTTAACGGCCTAGTCAATCTCCAGTTATAAGTAGAAATTTACTACCTCTATAGTACTTCACTTGTTGATCTTACATATATTTTGTTTTAAAAAGTTTTAATGTTACGTAACATGAATAATTTATGGGACCCTACTGTTTGATTTTTAATGGGATTGGAAAGTCTATAAGATTTGATGTCTTGATTTTCATGTTCCCTGTAGGGGAATTGAAATTTGTTCCAAAAGAATTTTTTTTTCTGAATTTCAAATGTTACACAACCATTACATTAAGAATAGACAAATTTATTATAATGTTTAAATTTAAGTTGGTCTTTGGCAATTTCTCGTCAGGGGATTGATCAATTTTTTTTAAAAGGGGGGTGGGTTCCATGTAGATAACAAAAGTGGGGGAAAGAGGGGGGGGGGGTTCTCAGGCCAATTTCACAGACAATCATGAAAATTACAAAATTGTAGGAGGAAAATGGGGTGTTGACAACCTCTTAAACATCCCCTCTGGACACAGCACTGTTTCTTGATAAGTGTTTATTTGAAATTATTGATGAACTACAATTTATCATAATATGAATCTGTTAATGATATAACTTTATAGATAGTTCATATACACATATCATTATACAGATTTCTGCATAATCAAGGGCTTACAAAGGACAAATACTTTTATCCTTGAAATCTTGAAGTATAGCAGGTTTTGAAAGTTTGATTAAAAAAACTTTAATTACATGATTAAAATATTGATTCCATTTCTTGATACTGTCAAAATTGTAAAATCTATATGTTTGAAGATTTTTTTGCTTGACTGATATTCTATAATCGTAGACAATCGAAAAGTTGTATGTCTATAACTCAAGCGGCAAACCAAATCAACACTTATTAATTACAATGAAATCATTGAGTGGAAATGTCCCGTGCAAATCTTCCCTGTATGGAAACTAATTAATAATAGGTAATCTTTACAGAGATTAAAGAGTACACAGACCGATTATATACTACCGAACATAGCAAAGTACTATAGAAATATACATAAACATACAGAAAATGTTTTATATGGGTAAAAGTTAAAAGGTGATCAACACGTTCATTTAAGAAAATAAAGCCATACTATTTGGAAACTGGGGTTGAGAAGACAAGAAGCAGGGAGAATAGAAAAGTGTGGACAACTAGTAAATAAGTCAACTTATGCCCAATTATGATACCATGCTCAAAGATTATGCCTTGTCTGAAAACTAAAATATATGGTAAACAGGAAGTTGATGACCTAGGAGCATAAAAATCGTTCTTCACCATAATGCCACTAAAGGATAAAGCTATAAGCAAAATATCAGTTCTTTGTACTGTAGTTGTTTAGATAAACAGTAACAAAAGTTTGTAACCAAAAGAAGAATGTAGGGACGTACAAGCAGATGGACAAAAGGAAAGAGGAAAACAGTATACCCCCTTCTACCAAGTATGAAAATCTAGACTAGTTCAGCCCTCCCTTCGTAGATATAAATTTACAATACAGAGTATTCCATGAATTTTACATATAAAACATTCACATTTTATTACATATCTATATATCTTCAGTATAAATACAATTTTCTTCTTTATTGGTTTGGGAGACTTCAATGATGATCCATTTACAAACAGTTTTTAAAATAGGTTTCAATCAAAGAATTCAGGGAAATCTTTGAGAAAAAAAAAGTTTCTGTTATATTTTTTTTTAGCGGACAATCTCAAAGACCGCAAAAGGCATACAAATTTAAATCAAACATTATCTTTGTTATATAAGATATGTCAACAAGAATGGAAGAAAGGTGTTTAAAAGTTAAATATTTTGTTTGTATCACACATATTCTATAATTTTCATATATATTTAATCAAAATATTGACCCTTCAACAGAGAATAAAGACCTATTACTTGGGGGAATAATTGGTTTCTTATTCAGGTCATGCAATAATACAATAATATTGCAATGAATTATTAATTTTGGCAAAAATAACATTAGTATCTGCAATAACTGCTTAAGCATCCAGAACTGTCACCTTAATTAAGGGGTGTAAAACACAAAATTATATCTAAACGATCATCTAATTATGTTAGGTTTTCTATGGCTCAACAACAAAAAAATATGACAATAAATGTACATTCTTGATGTAAGGGTGAAAAAGTTTTAAAATATATATTTAAACTTCTTTCCAAACAGGATAGCATTATCTAAATATCTTGCATTTAGTTTCTTTTTAAATCAAACTCAAATATATATATATATATATACATATATGCATGATTTAATGAAATAATTATATAATATCTGTATGCAATCATACCTGTTGATTTCGAATTTTTTCCAATTCTTTTTTACGCTTAGATTTTTTACTGGTACACCAATCCAATTTAGAATGACTAGTACCCATGGTCAGTTATATTTTATTTCGTTTCATCCTCCGTTTTGTATCCCATTTTAATTAATCATTTTTACGCTAAGATTACCCCATGGTCACACGTTTAATCATTTCACTTTCATTTTCTTAAACACCTGTTCATCCAGAACCAATTACAGTTATTCCATTCTAATTACAAGGGTGTAATCCATTGTTTATACCTTTACCTATATATTACCTATATTAAAACCAAATCAAGATAAAAACCTGCCCACCCCTTACAAATTTAAAACCAGGATTTAAAATTGAATTACATTATGTGTATTGGACTATGTTATGGTACTTTAACTGTACTTTCGAGGCCCTATTGGTCTTTGAGTTTGATAATGGTTAAATATTTACTATCATTGTTTGAAGCTGCATACAACGAGCAAAACCTTTTAATATTTTGTTTGACTCAATCTATATGGACATAACAATAATACATTGTATATTAAATAATAAATTGGCAATCGTACAATAGTTTATTCATTACGGATCAAGATGTTTCCGATCACTTCTATAGCTGGTTCCCAGAGTTGTTGATAGTCAAATGGGTCCGTTGAAATCTGAACATTTAAGTTTGATATCAATTAAGGGTATCTGATGATAGGCTCAGACAAGGGAGATAATTGTAGTTAGACTTTTGTGGTATTGTGGTAAAAAAGAACCACAGAATTATTGTGACCACAAGGGGCTGGCAATTTTTCATACTTCAATGTTTTGACTATTACATGCACTATTTTTCTGCCAAAATTTTATGTAACTGACATTCTTCTCTGAGTATAGGAATATATTCTTATCTGACTTTATATAATATATATGTAATAAGAGGGTTGCATATTATTCTATGTAAGTTCTGTTTACAGAAGTTCACAGTCATTGATCATTTGAGTTTGTCTAAGTTGTATCTTTTATAATTGAAATGCTACAGTCCTCAGTAACGAAAATCAAACAAGAGAGAGAAAATATTGAGATATACTTGAGCTTTTTTCTAAAACAAAGCTGTAGTATTTAATTCAATTTCAGGTACAAAGCATGTTCAAATATAATCAATGTTTTGTGTTTGAATACATGCATGTTCTATACAGGGTTTTTGACAAGTATAGTGAAGTATAATCAATATATGTGTTTAAGATGATTTACCGATAATGCATGACACGTAGTTTAAAAGTAACAATATCTTACATTGTGTCATAAATTATCTTTAAAAAATAATTGTTAAGAGCAAATTATGCAATTAAGAAGAAATATTATCCAGTTCTTTTCTTTGTCTAAGAAGTTCTGTAGGAAGGAAATCAATGACAACAAAAATCAATCCTAAAAAGACCGAAAGTTCTTCAATGCACCACTCCAAAATGCACATTTTCAAGTTATGGTACATCATGCTGCTTTAATTGACTCTCTTCTTGATTTGAAAAATGCTATATCCTTGGGTTGCAGACAGACTTATTATAAAACTTCAGCCTTCTAAATTTTGATTAAAAAAATCAGTTCTTATTGTGAGTATTGATAAAATATTGTATAAATTGATAAAAATATTTTATATGCAAGTTTAAACTAGGAAAAACTGTTTTAGCGCACTAAAACTGATGTCTCCCCTTCCTTGAATAACACAAGTTCAATCTTGAGGTCAAAAGGTCAAAGTCACAATGACATAAATTGTACAACATTTTTTTTAATAATGATACATATACATTCTAAAGCCCTATGTCAAAGGATAAAAAAATTATGGCCTGGAAGGCTTTGCATGTCAAATTATCTTTTATTTGACATTGAAGGCACAGGTCAAAGTCATTAAGGTTGGTGACACATTGTTCCCATGATGACACATAAAAATGTTAAAATTCAAAGCCATTTGAATAAGATTAAAATATATATGGCCCAGACATTTTCTATGTGTAAAAATAGCATTAATTTGACCTTGAGGTCAAAGGTCAATGTCATATAAAGTTCATTCTGGTACACGACACATCGTCTCATGGCGCAACATACACATGCTAAATATCAAAGGATAAAAGCTATGACCAGGACACACTTTGCACATAAAATTAGCATTAAGTTGACCTTGAGGACAAGGTCATTCTGGTACAGGACGCATCGTCTCATTGTGATGCATCCACATGACAAATATCAAAGCCCTATGTCAAAGAACAAAAAAGTAATGGCCTGGAACAGATTGGATGTAAAAAGAGCATTAATTTGACCTTGAGGTCAAAAGTCAAGGTCATGTGAAGGTCATTCTGGTATGCTACACCTCGTCTCATGGTGAAACATCCACATTCCAAATATCAAAATGATAAAAAGTTATGACCAGGACACACTTTGCATGTAAAATTAGCTTTAATTTGATCTTGAGGTCAAAGGTCAAGGTCATATGAAGGCCATTCTGGTACGCAACATATAATCTCATGGTGTATTATCAACATGTAAAATATTAAAGCCCTATGCCAAACAACAAAAGAGTTATGGCACAGACACACTTTCCATGTAATCTAAGCATTAATTTAAAGGGCAAAGGACAAGGTCATATGAAAGTCATTCTGGTAAGTGACACATTGTCTCATGGTGATACATCCACATGCCAAATATCAAAGCCTTATGTCAAAGAACAAAAAAGTTATGGCCCGGAACACTTTGGATGTAAAATTAGCATTAATTTGACCTTGAGGTCAAAGGTCAAGGTCATATGAAGGTCATTCTGGTATGCGACACATCGTCTCATGGTGATACACCCACAGGCCAAATATCAAAGCCCTATCTCAAAGGATAAAAAAGTTATGGCCCGGACACGCTTTGTATGAGAAGAAGAAGAAGAAGAAGAACTGACACAAAAACAATATGTCTCCCCCTTCTGGGAAGGGGAGACATAATAAAGAGGGAATGTGTACATGGGACACAGATTCACCCTTATAGCGCCCCAAAACTGAAAGTAGATGTCTGACAGGGCTAAAAATTGCTTAGGTGGCATAGTTTGTCATACTGACCCATTCTACCAAATGTCAAATCATTCTCATGTATGGTTTCTGAGAAAAGCTTGATGGAAATTCTTAAGGAAGTACATATGTACAGAGCTCTGAGGTACTGACTGAGATGAGTAAAACATATTCATGAGGCAACATAATAAAAATAGGGCATCTAATGAGACATTAAATGATACCCCGCCACCATACAGTATTTTGTCATTTGAGGGGTAGAGGCATGACCCCCCCCCCCCCTATGGTACCAAATGATTTGTCTTATAATAAGAGGTAATACTATATATGGTTATGGGTTGGGGATCTCAATGGTTTTCAGAATATTCAGGATTTCATCATTTGAGGGGTGGGGAAAGACCCCCCCCCCCCTCAAACCCGTCCTGGTACCTACCAAATGATTCGTCTTAACATAAAGAGTATTATTATATGTGGTATTTTTGACCACATGAAAATTAAAAATTGAGTTATCTTTCTTAGATCAGAAAATTTCAACATGTAATGAAATTTAATTTTCAAAGTTAGCCTCATGTATCTCAAAAAATATTTTTTGGAACACCCTGAAAATTGAACTCAATCTTTATTTTATTGTACTCAATAGTGGTTCGATATATGTTTAATCCCTTTTACAGGTTTTAAAATATCATCTGGAAACCTTAGGGGGGACAGACGGACAGAAACCGAACAAAATTGATATTGCCATACATGTGAAGGATCCATGATGACAATTAAAGCTGGAGATTTTGATTTTTTAGGCTGGAGATTGGACAAAAAAGCTGGAGATTTTCAATGCTCATTAAAATAACATTTCAATATCAATTGAGGGCACTAGCGTGTGCCAAATATACATGGTTCCACTGATTAATCTCAAACTGTTTATACAATCATCAGGTCAATTATGGCAATAAACCTTCAATTAACACCATTGCCTGTTAAATTAACATCTACCTAATTGAAAAACCCTTAAAACATCTGAAATGTTTTATGATTGAACAATTAAAATGTCTATAAAACTAAAATTTTGTCATGTCTTGAAAAAGTGGGAGATTGCACAAAGAGTCAGGAGAACGGAAGATGGGTCAAAAAGTCGGGAGATTTTGTCTCCCGGCAGGAAAATCACATGTATGTATTGCAGCATAGGTAAGATTAAAGTTCTGTCTCTCAGAATCCCAGTAATGCAATGAATAAAGAAATGTAAATAATGCTTGTGGTTTGACACATTCAAAGAAGGATAACTCAATTTATTTCAGTTCACACAAAAATGCTGGTTATAAATGCTTCTTCTATACTTCTGTGGCCTTTATCAGTGGGTACCACTTTATAAAAACTCTTTTGTTTATCAGAATAAAATGCCTTTGTTATAAACCACATGAAGCAGAATGAATTGTTTGTTTCAGCAATCAATACTAAGAATAAAAGTCATGGATGCCCTCTACAAGTAGAAATTTGAGATGAAATAACACTGACATAAACCATTTTTTCAATAAAAGACATCTGAAAAAATTTAAAATTTATTTATTCAAATGAGAATTTTGAAAATACATTAATTC
Source organism: Arcuatula senhousia (assembly GCA_963971305.1). Taxonomy (NCBI): domain Eukaryota; kingdom Metazoa; phylum Mollusca; class Bivalvia; order Mytilida; family Mytilidae; genus Arcuatula; species Arcuatula senhousia. The sequence goes on from OZ020304.1 coordinate 59,427,007, forward strand.
AAAGGTGTGCATTAAAGCTTCATATGCTGATTTCTGAATAGTTTCTTATTGATTCTTGAAATTATTAAATTACTGATCAGTACAAATCAAAAGGATAAATAAAAGTTGTTTTTCATATCTCAAGAATTAAAATCAAAACTGTCCACATTTTTCACTACATTATTGGACAAAAACAAGCTTTCTTTAATGGGAGTAGGAGACTGAATCTTTCACCTGGTCCTTAAGGGTTTCTTATATGAGCTACTACCCCTATATAGGGTCATCTGACAACTTTGAACCAATGAAGACTTTTGTAAAGCTTAATGAGCTGAAAGTTAAAGCTTTTTTTTTTCTAAGCAAGCAACAGTTTTTTTTTCTCTCTGCAATACTTATCATTCCATGAAAAAAACACTATTTTTTGCTTTAAAGGCCCATAACCTTTATAAGGAGTCATCTGAAATTTTTGACCAAATAGAGACTTTTGTAGAGCTCAATCAACTGAAGGTTTAAGCAAGCTAAAAGGGGTCATCTGACAACTTTGACCAAATGGAGACTTCTGTAGATCTTTTGAATCTGAAGAGCCTGACTTCCTTTCGTTTTGTTCAAGTTTTCAAGTTATCAAGTTATAAGCCTCTGAATGTGATTTTAACCTATGTTCTATTTCAAGTAATAGAAGCAATGTTTGTTGACAAATTAAATAGCCTATCACAATTTTAAAAGATTATCTTGGACCCAGTGTTGACAAATTTCCTTCAGTTGTTTCAGAGAAGATTTTTGAAAAAGCAACAGACAGAAAACTGCTTTGGACCCCAAAATAATAATCATTATAACATATATAATTTCCAAATCAAATTTTCTCTTAAGTGTATGTTCTCCCATTCTCAAGAGTGAACTTTTTTGGTAAAATTACTTTTGCATGATACCTTCATGGTGTTACTCTTGCATTTCTGATATTTTGATTTTTGATTTTCAGCATTTTAGTTGTTTTTCAGGCATTTCTTTTCAAACTATATACAAAGGGGAGCAACTCTAAATAAATAAAATTAAAAAATAGGTAAACTATCGATTACGAAGCCCACCTCATTGCGCATTATTGTCACTAAATGGGAATTGACTAACTTTTTAAAATGTAAGTGCTCAATGCATGCAAAAAGAAGTCACAGCCAGCATCTGAACCATGCATCTTGCTAAGCATTTCTAGTCGCACCTTACCATACCACTTTGGATGATGTGATACTTGTCAGTAAGCAGCTATAGACTTTACCCTTTCTTCTGGTCATCCATGTGGAAAATATAGGTCACAGCCAGCATCCCAATCATGCATTGTTCATAGCACCACAAGAAGCACCAACCATACCAATATCCTTGATGTGGCAGTAAGCAGAAATGAACTTTAATCATTCTTCTGTAAGTGGTCATCCATGCAAAATTTGTATGTAGGTCACAGCCAGCATCCCAACCATGCATTGTGCTTAGCATCACTAGGTGCATCTACCATACCAATATCATTGATGTGACACTTGTCTGTAAGCGAAAATAGATTTTAACCATTGTTCCCTGTAAGTGGTCATCCATGGGAAAAATATAGGTCACAGTCAGCATCCGAACTTTGCATTGAGCTTAGCATCATTAGTTGCACCTACCATACCAATACCATTGATGTGATACATGTCAGTAAGCAGGAATGGTCTTGACCCATTTTTCTGTAAGTGGTCATCCATGTGGAAAATATAGGTCACTGTGCCAGCATCCGAAGTATGCATTGTGCTTAGCATCACTAGGTGCACCACCATACCAATATCATTGATGTGGCACTTATCAGTAAGCGGCAATGGATTTTAACCATTCTTCTGTAAGTGAGAAGACGCCGATGCCAACACCTACACCTGGGGTATCACATAAGCCCCCCTCACTTTCGTAAGAAGAGCTAAAAATTAAACAATTATGTAGCCAAAGGATGCAAGAGGACTGATACTATCAAAGTGAGCCTCATAATTACATTAACATATTGCAGGCCACATAAGAAATGCAGCTCTTTTAAGAGCACTATCTTTTAAGGGTGAAAAACAATGCTGTTCTCTAAATAAACTTGACCGATCTAATTTCATAAATTTTTTGTTTTGGAGTTTGTTAATATACCAAGATTCTTTAAAAAATTATCTAAAAAAAAATTATCATCAAATCCAGGAGCTCAAAGATGCCAATTTTGTACCAGAAAGCTCTCCTACAAAGGGGCAGATCTAAGTGATGTATGCATATTTACTGAATTCATCCCTGTAACTGATCCTCTGTGACTTACTTCTAAATTCTACAATGAGGTGGGTGTTTTTAATTTCCTTCTTAGTTCTGGCATTTGGATATTGAGTCTTCTGCTTGATTATACAAATGGAAGTGAAGTGGTATTAATATAAAATTTGTTTTAAAAAAAAATGCAATATAATCTCAAACAAGGACTTTGCATGTTGTTGTGCTTAGAGCACCCCAACTTAACCATTCAGAAAACAGGAAGTAGATGACTTACTAAACTTGCAAAGGGTTTGGGGGCAGAGTACAAATGATCATGCTGAAGCTGTGTTCTTAATCTAATCGCTTCAGTGGAAGCTGAGAAGTCTGTTTATGCACCCTTTTTACCTTTTAGTCTAAAACAGCTCAGAAAACAAAAAGTAAAAGACCTACTGACCTGAAGATGAAAAATAAGTCATTGTGCTAATATTGTGAACAAAATTTTAAGACTATCCCTTCAGCAGAAGCTGATAATCAGTTACTAAAATTTTGCACAGACAGATGGACACTGTGATTGCATTAAAGCCATTTCTTTTTATTTGGGGTATAATTTGTATAAAAGCCTATTTGTTTAACATGCATCAAAGATGAGAAGTGATAAAAACATCAAGACTTTTTTTGAAAATTCTACAAAAAAACCCCTTGTTTTAGTAAACTATTAACTACAGTAAAGCTCCTTCTGTTTTCTATTGACTTAAACTCCTAAGGTTTACCAACTAAAGGACACTTCTCTACTTGGCATATATGGTGCAGTGAAATTTATTTCTGCCTTTAATAGGGTAATTGATACCAAATATCTCATATAAAAGGTAATACAAATGGATAAACGTCCATTTAAATGTCGTATACAGAACCTTTCAATACCATCTTATCACGATTGTACAAACCAAAACGGCATAATCAGCAATCTCAATATATATTTATTTCTTTTTAATACTACAATTTAACAATACAAAAGTTAAATCATTTTATCACATTTCGAGGTTTAAATATGTGTAGATGGATTAATTATAATTGGTTTTCAATACTTTTGTATGATCAAATAATTTCTTAACATTTAAATTGACCCAAAATTTAAAATGTCCCAAGGAAGAACCAATTTACTGTTTGATAAAATCAATGCAAGATTTACTGCTAAAAGAAAGTTGAAAATGTCACATCTTCCAAAATATTACATGCAAAGAAGTCTTTAACAGTAGAATGGTACTTAATTGTACCCCAACAACCACTTAAACCTGAAGAGGGCTATACAAGTACTCCATATATTTACTGCACTGCTCTTATAGAAGGCACCTTATCTCGTTAAAGGTGTTAGGGGGTTTCTTATTGACAAACAAAGCCATTCAAATTGATCATGGTTAGTTTGTTAACCGTGCCATACTCTTATCGATATCGTTATTTCAAATTCATAAGGATTTCATTTTGACCTACCTTTTTCTGTCATTTGAACGCTCCAATTCATGTCAAACTTAAAGGGTTTTTGGTTTTGAACAGTTGTTTATGCTGATCTTTCTCCTCTTGAAGTCTTCTTGTAACTAATTCTTTCTTTGTTATGATGCTTTTGTATTGCATATTTTAAAATGTGTTCATTTTTTTGTGGTCTCCACTTTTAGGTTATTTGGTTTTGAGACATATGTACTCTATGTGCTAGCTAACCAGTTGTGTCATTACATGGAATTGGCATAGGTGTAGGTTGGTCCTTTTGTTATGTAGTCTTCAATATACAAATGACCCTTTTAATCATTTCATGATTTGTTTGCCTCTTACTCAAATTTAATTTTCAGATGCATAACTTTGTTTCAACTGCAAACTCCAATTTTCAAAAGTATCCTGACTGAACATACATATGAAGCTGCTGACAGTGTTCCATAGAACTTATTTGTTGGTTCTTTCATACCAAATTTGAAACTACCTTTTTTCCAAATCAAAGAGTTGTAAGATACAAATACCAAAACAGGGATAAAAACAAGTAATTTGGTTAAGCTGTATATGCATATCAAGGAGTACTGTAACCTCTTATCATGTAGATGCATAAGTTTCATTCTACATCTCATGTTAGAGACATGTTTTTTTTAGCACAATACACCAACATCATAAGAAAAATGTCCAACAAACTAAATTTATGACAGTTTAAGAACTGCATACCAAATATAAAGCCATTCAGCCTAATGAGGCCATTAAATACTTTAACCAACTTTTCTGATACTTGCATAGGAACATAAGCAGTTGACCAGCAACTCTGTTTTATGGTAGCAACCTCAACACTGTTTTCAATGGTCAACATTCATGGTTTGTCACCAAACATTTCAGTTTTGGAAGGTGAAAATTCAGGCATCAGTCAATAATACTTTATGGGAAATGTATCCATTCAAAATTGAGATCATATACTAAATACAACTTTCAATACTTTTTGTTTCTTTTCGATAACAAAATGAAAATCTCTAAAACGTTTTTGAAAAGTACATACTAGAATTCAAAAGCAAAATAATTACTTTTAAATGAACTATTATGAAAATCATCTTCTCTGAAAACTCATCAAGTCCCTTTGAAAAGAATGTTCACTTCATTGCATTTTTCATATCAGAAATAGGTCTTTAACAAATACCCAAATGAAGAAAATCAATTTTGTAATAAATATTTTATTTTTTTCATAACAATATATAAATGCTTTTCTCTGCTTTATGCAGCTGATAGCTAAATCAGCTGCACTACTAAATGACATACAAGCTGTCTCACAAAATGACTTTACATAATAAATAAATATAATATATAAATTTTCTTTTTCTATCAGAACTGCCTACTAAGATAGATTCTATATTAATTTACATATTAAAAGATAAAAAACAACATTTTTAGGAATATACTTTCAAGTATTAAATGCAAATTTTTGCAAAGAAAAAAAACAGTGCCCTGTCCCCAGGAAAAAATCAGATCTATAAAATTATCACAGACAAAAACACATGTAAACAATGTGGATGGAATGTTTGATAAACAACAATAAAATATGATATAAATAAATTCTATAAATAAATATCTAAATATGGACGGAAATTTTCTTCATCTTATTTTCTCTTATATAACTAGAGTATACAAATTACAAATGAACTGTATTGTGCTAAATTGAGACAATATTCTCTCTTGAGCTTTTCTAAAATGAATTTGATATTGATAGATGAGATCTTTTACAACATATAAACAAATGAAATTGATATAAATTATCATTGAATTTGAGACATAGAAACTAAAAATTAAAATACTTTTTCCTTAAGACAGTTTCAAGTACAAAAAAATTCTTGACATGAAACCATACAGAAAATTCCAAGATAACATTGCCAACATTAAGATAAAAATTTTTGATTTTCTAAAAATAAATAAATATATATTTTATTAGATAATATAACATTGACTATCAATACTGCTTTTATTTGCACACCATTCATTTAACTCGTCCAGATTCATCAACACAAAAAACCTTCTTCGATTTTTCTCGATGATATAAGGATCAATTTTCCTACTCTGTTTGAGATCAGGCAACAACAGGAAAATTTTATGAACAAAAATTGCTACAATTATTCTCAATAATCAATTTCTAAGTCAAAGAACAAAAACAAACAATGTGTTGTGGTGTTTCAATATGCAAAACTTGCAAGAAATCAATGAGAAAAAAAACTGAAGATTAATAGTAGTTTGATTTTTTTGATGGAAATTAGATTGAATATTGCTGGAAGCTGGGACAATAAGTTTCAAAAAAACTGAAAATTTAGTTTTGATTTGCAACAATATCAATCTTTATCAAGATGGAAATTATTTATTATTTAAGTTATTTATATAAACATGTAGCAATATATGTCCATAAATTTCCATATTTGAGTATTGTTCAGATGGACCTCAAAGGCAAGATGTCATACCCTTTCCAAGATTGTCTATGAAAATAGGTGTGCACAGATAAAAAAAGAAAATAATATTCTAATGCAACCAATGGAAATTTATCTCATAACAGAAATTTTTTTTTTTGATACAACAGTAAATTATCTCAAAGTAGAAAAAAACATTAAGGACATGAACATTTATGCAAATCTTGATATGTAACAAATAAAATAGATAGAGACAACATGAATAAATGCATATAAAAACCCTGGAATAGTTTGTAAAATATGTTTGAAAAGTGTATTCAATGGATTCATTCTATGATAAAATGTTTAGATTTTGAAAAATTAAATTTGTTGACACAGTTTAAGAAACTAATATGAATCTGAGCCAAGTTTGATAGAATGACATCTTACTGATAAGCTTCTTATTCAAATTTGGTTTGTTTAAAAGTAAATAAAATTCCATTTAACGGCAAAATCTATAGGTTAAATGAGTTATGAAAGGAGGTAAAAACTATCAGTGGAAATTTGCTTTAAATGATCCATTGAATATTTGGAAAGCACCTAAAAAAATAATCTAATTCTGAAATCCTCCATTTTTATACACATTTGCACACATACAAAAGCACATTTACACCTCGAAAGGTTTCAATTTGAAAAACATCTATAATAACTTTAAAAACACATTTACACTTTGCGTACAAATATTTCAATATCACAGTTGGCTTATAAAATATAAATCACAGACCAAAAATAAATAAAATTTTCTATAAATCTAAAAGATCATCTCTTAAGGCATCCTTCATCTTTTTAGACATGTGTTTGAGTTGACGTCCTTGTTTGACGGCCTCGTCAAGAGCATCCTCAATGTCGAGATGATCCAAACGATGACGTCTTCGTCTAGAACGCCTTGGAGCATGACCACCATCATACTCACTTTCATCGGATAAAAATCCATCCTCATCTCGATATGATTGAGGAAATTCGTTAATTCGTACACGTCGTGGAGGGGCTGTATACACTGGTACTATGTATTGTGGTGGCAGAGGGGGTTGTGGCAAGGTTCTCCTTGGTGGTAGTTGATAATTTTGTAACCTTTGAATTCTATCGCTAATGGCATTGATATCATCTTGTGTGACCATGCGGCCAGGAAATGGTGGACCATATCCATTCATTTGTGGTGGTTGTGGAGGCACAGGTAATGTTCTTGCATACCCTTGTGGTGGGTATTCATGATATCCGTTCTGTTCTGGAATTCCATTCTGAATAGGACCATTGGCAGCAGGTGTAGCAAACCGAACGGGGGATGGTCGGTTATGTACACTTGGGCCAGACATGGGTCTTCTTTCAGCTGGAGTAACAGTTCTAGAACTTAATCTTGATCGCAATTCATTATCTGGGCTTCCATCTTTTATATTTTTCACTTCATCCATTAAATCACGTAAACGTCCATGTCTTGAGCTACGATTACTATCCCCTTCAGGGAATAGTTTAATTCCAGTCTGGGTTCCTGTTTCGTTAATAGTTTGAGTTCCTGCCGTACCTTGACGGCCTTCATTTTTCAAGACTTGTACATCAGACTGAATAGTTTGAAGTAGACTTTTCTTAAGTGAGGTGTTAGAAAGCATGGAGTCCTCTGACATACGGCTTGGGGTGTCATTGAGACCTCTTTGTTGTTTTATTTCCTTCACATCCATGAGGATAGACCTAAGTAGATCTGCACGTGATCCACGTGAACCAGTAGATCTTCCTGAGGCTACAGAAATCCTGGATGCTTGAAGTGATCTATTTCTACCCAGTCCACTTGTCTGGGTGTGCATTGTTCTAGCCTCGCTCATGGCATCATTATCAGTTTGTGTCCTGGCATGACCAGGAGTTTGTGTCATAGTATTACGCAAGTCCTCAGGGTTAGCTTGGGGAAAGTCCCCCATGATATAACTAACAGTCGACTCATTGTCTGAGTAACGACTCATGTCTAAAGCAAGCGGTGTTCCTCTCATTGTGGTGTCTATAGTTTCGGTTTCTAGTACATTGTCAAAGCTCGAAGCGTGCATGGTATAGTAAGTTTCACCATAGCCAGATTCTTCACTCTCCGATTCAAGGGCGGCTGCTGCAGCTCCTTTCTTTAGATCATCGGACGACCTGTTGTGATGGCTATGACGAGGGCGAGATCTAGGTGTGGGTGATAATGTCTTAGGACCAGTGGCACCTCGTTTCAATGACGAACGACTTTGATTAAGTGACTGTCGGCTATGGTTTAGTGAATATTTGCTGTGACTTCTGGAAGGACCAGGTCTAGGTGAAGGCCATTTGAAAACACTGTCATCACCATCATCATCGTCACCACTGTCATCAGACCCTAGTCCTAGTAAGTTACGTCGACTACCAAACCTGGCTGACGAGTTGGGTGTCTGGGTTGATCTGCAGGGCTTTCTCACCAGTTCAGTCTGTTAAGGTACAAATGGGAGGAATGGCAGTTAATAATGTTACCACATCATGTAAACAATCACCAAAAAAACTAGCACACACTAAAACCCTTTAGCCACACATCAAATATAGAGAGGAAAGGTCTATGTACCTCTATGATGATGATTAACTTTTAAGTGTTAATATATTGTGTTTATCCCTTTTACAAGTGTGATTAAAAAGATTTGCATTGAAAATTTCCTGATGGTAAAAATCTGTAACGTTTGTTTAGCCACACATACAAACAAAATCTAGCCAAATCAGCAAAAGAACCACAATGAATGAATGGGTTGCTGACTTGCTTTGCATGAAAAAAGCCTAAGAATATTTTGTTTATAATGAGAGAAAATTAAAATTTTACCTGAAATTTTCAGAAGTCACTGTAAATAATTTCCAGGTAAGAAAGAGATGTGCACAGGTAGAGGATCTAAGCTAGAATGTTAGTATGGGGATTACAAACACAACGTAAGGTATTGTTTGAAAAGGAGCATTTATTGACATAGTAGTTCTTAATAACCTTAACGTGATCTCATCAAATGGTTTAAAAGCCAGGTATTTAAAAACAGTAAAGTCCTTCATTGATTTATTATACATGTAAAAACCTGTCATCGAGAAAATCCCGCCAGATTTTAACTTTATATATTAAACGTATACAGAATTAAATACAAGCACTACAAAGGACAAAAGCAGTGAAAGTTATAGAAAAGGGGGGACAAAAAAGGGGGGTTAATACAGAAATTACACAGGATAGCAAATCTGAATAATACCAATACTTACATAACAAAATTTTAAAATCTGATGTGTATAACCTTAAAAGCTGCCAATTCCTCCAATTTGTACCCGTATATAACTACCGATAGCACGTTAAATGGCCACGATTACAAATATGATTATTTCATTCAGACATGACACGGCCTGTTTAGCGCAGATTTTCAATTGGTTTAATATATCTTAGGTAAGCAAAACTTTAATCAGGGCCATGGTGGTGTAAATATAAATCTTAATCCCAGAGAAAACCATTATTGATATTGCAGAATAGTTGATAGCGTCAACAAGAAAACTACTAATAGCCATAAAGGAAAAAAATGAAGATTTTGGAATAAGGTGCCTTCTACATTACAGTGTCTTCAAAAATAACATTCTTTCTGAAATAAATCATTTTGAATTTTTTACAACAATTGTGGCTTTTATAGCATGCAAAGCAAGTGGACAACTTATTTTTTATTTTCTTAATTCACAAATTTTGTGGTGTGATTCCAAGATGGTAGTAACCTATTTATTGTACTAGTGACCCAATATCCAATAATATGTTCTGATACATGCCACAAACCACACTCAATATTAAAATAGCTATACCACTACATCATTAAAATATTTCAACTTCTCCTGGTCTGCTGACCTTCAATCAAGGTCGAGGAAAACCAATTAAAACAATTAAAATTAAGCTTTTAAGCCAGACTGATCCATTAAGGACTTTCAATTTTATAATAAATTTTTCCTGCCGAGTAATCAATTTAACGTTGACAAAAACCCTTATCTCATAATCTGATAACATTTAAATGTTGCCGAAAGTTATATTAAAATTTTATGTCCATAGATTTTTCTTTCAAGCTAATAATTAAAAGCATGTCGATAAACTTCTTAACAAAAATATACTAATTCTTTAATCTTTTGAACAATTTAAAATCTTGACTACACAGACTTTAGAAGTTGAGATATTTGTGAAGGTTATAATGTCCCGTGCATACCTTAAGCTGGAAGGATTTCTCCTGGACAGCTATGTCCTCCTTTTCAATCCTCTCCAGCTCTTTGACATAGTTTTCTAGGTCATCGTCCATACTGTTCTGGGCCTCTTGTAGCTCTCGGCTGGCCTGGAGATTCTGTTCCCTGTCCTCCAGGAGGTTTTCTATCTGACCCAGGAGTTCCTCCCAGTCTTCCCTCACAGCTCTCATGACGGGGTCGACCAAGGATGGGTTGTGCTGGGTAAGGTCTCTGTATCGGTTTAGGAAACTGTCAATGGCAGGACCTTTAGCTTGGACCTCTTCCCTTAGGGCCTACAAAAATGTTAGGGGTTGTCAGAAACCTCATTCTATATATTGCTCCATCAAACCAAGCTTATTTGTTATTATCTATATATTATTATTCATAGCACCCATCAAATTGCATGGGAATTTTAGAAGTTTTAAAAATTCTTAGGTCCTACAAAAACAGTGAAATTTATGCTCAAATTCTTATTTTCCTTCATGCAAAGAATACAAGAATCCCAGTTTAGTACAAATATAACCAGTTAAGAAAGTCTACAGTTCTCAAGTCCAATTGATAACTATTCTTTTAAGATACCACTACCTAAACCATGATTAGATTTAAGTCTCCCAAGTAAAGGCTTTAATTGATAAGCTATATATGGCTAAATAGAACATTTTTAACTTTTTTAAAATTTTAAAAATTCCCCTTCCATGTTAATGCATGCTGAATGTAAAGAATGTGCTGTTCCTACATTTAAAAGGCAATGTATCTGTTTTTGACACCAAAAAAAAATCACTGAAAAAAAACTTGAAGTCACAAAACCCCAGCTACAAAGGTTAAAGCCCACAACATTGGAAAAAATAATTTTTACCACATTCAAAGGACATCAAATTTCAAGAGTGTGTTTTGTGCAATATACTCATAAGTGACATTAAAGTAAACAAGTGATAAACTGAAGTAATTAAAAATATGGAAACCAAAAGAAGCGAGATAAATATGCTCACTAATTATCACACTTGTCTAAATTGAAATACAAACATAATATTTTTACTGAGATTTAAGATTGACCAAACATGCCTTCAATTTTTTTTAGTCTATATCACTAATTCATTTTTTTAATGAAATTGTTTTCAAGTCTTTAGTTTTGAAAGAAACATGGTACAAGAGAGATAACTCAAGCATTTTTCATCAAAATCTAAATGCCTAACCTGTAGGTTAGCAATTTCAATTTCAGCAGCTTCAGCATGGAGTTTGGCTGGTTTCTCTTCCATTTCCTGGAATTCTTCCTGTTTATTATGTAACCAATTCCTCAAGTCTCCTCTCATTCTGTCAACCAGTTCCCATTGGTGAATTGTATCTCTTACACTGTCCATTCTTCTTTCAAGCTTAGGTAGACCAATGAATGAAAATTAGCATTATGGCAAGACTTTCAATAGAAAATGATACTTTGCTATTTGGTTAAAGGCAGAAACTCAAAATTAGTCAAGAGGAAAAAAAAATAATATTCATTTGATAACTCATTTTTCATGAAAATCCATTGGGTGGTTTAGGATGAGTAGTGGATAACAGATAGGTATCTTGAAGTCTGAGCGCCTTAGATTATACATTTCCTATCACTTTCAAGCAAGAGAGATAATAAAGAATTTTAAATTTAAGAACAATTCTTTTTTTTTTAAAGAATTAATTTCATCCCATCTATTGACAGCTAGGTGACATCCTACCTCTGCTGTGGCTTCTTTGAATTTATCATCAACTTTTTCGGCCAGGACATTTACATCAGATTCCTGTTCTGTTTCCTCAGGACTCAGGTTTTCCATACTTCCTCCCAGATTCTCACATCTGTGGGCAGCGTCTGTCATCTCCTGTCTCATCGTGGACATTCTTTCTCTCATGGCCTGAAAATAGAAGTTAAAAGTATTCTTTTTCTGTATACATTCTATTGTAGTATCCAAGCTGTCTTTTACAGAGAGAGAGTATTGGGGTTTTATCTTCTTTCTACGTGTATACCATTAGTTTGGGAAACATAAATCAAAACTAACTTTTTAAGATCACTGATGTTTTAACAAGTGTGGGCACTAAAAGTATGTCTCGCCTGCCGGCACCATCACTAAAATCAACTACCAAAGCTTTCATTTCTTGATATAAACACAAAAAGTGTATGTATACCTTATAACAGATGCCTAATTATTATACTATTCAAGCAATCCATGCATTGTCCACCCAAGAATAACAAAAAGTTTTCTGTCTGAAAAAAAGACCTAAGTTCACAGAGTCACTGGAGCATTAAAATGGGGTCATGGTCACATGGCATGGTGACAGTTGCATTGTCCATAACCGCAACTGTCTGTTTACCCAATATCAGATGCCCAGCTATTATAACTTTCCAGCAATTCATCATCCACAAAAGTCTTACAAAAAAGTTTTTCAGCCTGAAAAAGACCTAAGTTCACAGAGTCACTAGAGCGTGAAAATGGGGTCAGGGTCACGCAGCATGGTAACAGTTGCGTAGACAATAACCTAAACTGTCTGTATACTTAATATCAGACGCCTAGCTAATATACTTTTCCAGCAATTCATCGTCCACAAAAGTCTTACAAAAAAGTTTACGGCCTGAAAAAAGACCTAAGTTCACAAATTCACTGGAGCGTGAAAATGGGTTCAGGGTCACACGGCATGGTGACAGTTGCGTAGACCATAACCTGAACTGTCTGTATACCAAATATCAGATGCCTAGCTAATATACTTTTCCAGCAATTCATCGTCCACAAAAGTCTTACAAAAAAGTTTACGGCCTGAAAAAAGACCTAAGTTCACAAATTCACTGGAGCGTGAAAATGGGTTCAGGGTCACACGGCATGGTGACAGTTGCATAGACCATAACCTGAACTGTCTGTATACCAAATATCAGATGCCTAGCTAATATACTTTTCCAGCAATTCATCGTCCACAAAAGTCTTACAAAAAAGTTTACGGCCTGAAAAAAGACCTAAGTTCACAGAGTCACTGGAGCGTGAAAATGGGGTCAGGGTCACACGGCATGGTGACAGTTGCGTAGACCATAACCTGAACTGTCTGTATACCAAATATCAGATGCCTAGCTAATATACTTTTCCAGCAATTCATCGTCCACAAAAGTCTTACAAAAAAGTTTACGGCCTGAAAAAAGACCTAAGTTCACAGAGTCACTGGAGCGTGAAAATGGGGTCAGGGTCACACGGCATGGTGACAGTTGTGTAGACCATAACCTGAACTGTCTGTATACCAAATATCAAAATTACAATCCACGAAAAAAAAACCCTATGTGTGGATTTTCAACGACAGATTTTTTTCTTTTCATTTTTAAAACATTTTTCTGACAGAACAGCCAAAAACTGAATTTCATGCTTACTTTAATATTCTCCAGTTTTCTCTCAGCCTCTTGCAGGTTATCAGGCACATCTTTGTCACAGTCAGCCAACCATTGTACAAACTCTCCTGTGAGGAACTGAAGGTCAGACTCCAGCAGGCCTTTATACTCCTCCCACTTCTGTAGAACATCCTCAAGGCGTTTCTGTACAAACATAGGCAACAACATCAGTTTATACAGTGTTCAATGGGTTTGCTGATTATAGGGACACTTCGTATAAAATATAGGCACTACACAGTTTAAGGTAAGGTAATGAGATTTACTGGACAAGTAAACTAAGGTCTTATTTTAATGAGATTGATATCAGTTTAGATCTATGTTTTAGATGTCCAACATGCATGGGGGTCATACACTTCATAACAGTTTTCAAACCTCATAACTTTCATTTTTTGGAAATGCGAATTTGCTAATGTATGGGGCTTACATGGTTAATTAAATGAGGAACATCAACCAAGTTTTTTAAATGAAAAATTCAACCAAAAGTAGAAGATTCAGATGGAATCCAATTGTTAACTGTTTACACAGCATCAAAATTCAACAAAGGGGATGTAACAGAAATGCAGTCTTATAGACCAAGTAACTTAAATGGAGCATCAATATTTTGTTTCTCATTATATCTATTTCTTTTTGGTTTATCTTTTTAAATAAAAACATTACAGTAATGGTTAATGACACATACATTCATAATTAAAATCTAAGAAATTTTTGTTGCTTCATAATGAATGAAGAACTTCTCAAGGTCAGCAAAGGTCAAAGTAAACTTAAGTAAAGACCTTGAATAAATAGTGGTAATGGTGTTCTTACCTGAAATTTAACAGACTTTTTATTCCCTTTTTTGGAAGTTTTTTGAAGTTTTCCTGAGCCAACTCTTTTAAATTTATTTGATGATTTTAACCTTCTTGAAGAAGCCTTATTTCCCATTTCTACTGTTCAATATTCTTATTGTTTATTTTGAATACACAAATGATAAAATGTTTATTGTGGTCATAATTATTTGGCTCCAATCTCTATTTTCTTTAACATAATTACTGGTATGGGATATATTACTATAAACTTTCATATCTTTACAGCTAAGAAAGCAAATCGTATTGTCTAAACATTGACACAACCATATAAGCATTCTCTAACAATGTAAATATATATGTATAATTAACCAATTAAAAAATACCTCATAATAATTATCACACTTTTATATACTCTAGGTTAAAGTCTTGGATTTCAGTCTTTTTGATTACAAAGGTATTATTACAAAAGTTGTTTAAGAAACTTAATCATAATGTAAGATTCTAATTGAGACTCAGCACAGAAAAGTGGTGAATGCTTCTTAAAAAGTAAGTCAATGGCCCAAGACTTCACATTGCATGGGATTGACACAAAACTTACCTTTAGAAAACATATTCAAACCAAACATATTTATTATAAATGTACTAAAAATACCATTTCACCATTATCAGTACCATATTGGATAGGGGAAAAAACTGTGAGAAAATGTCATGAAAACAGCTAAATTGCTTGGCAACACACATATAATATTTGAATTTGTACATTTTTCTCTTTTTCTTTGCCTGCCACCCCTATGCAATATGGCTCTGATATTGGTGAAAAGGTCTATTGAAGAGAATTGCACTTATTTTTGTGTCCAAGAATTCTTTTTTTTATATCAGAATACATGTACATGTAATAATAAACTTGTGCTTTTATGCCTTATAAATTTTTTTTTGCAATGTCAAACAAGAAAATATTCTTTACTTTAAGCAATTATGTTGTGCCCCCAGATTCATAAACGACAGCTTAAATTTCTATCATAAATATGAAACATATTCTGAATGAGACAACGAGACCATGGAAACAGACTTGTGTAGAGGCTGGGCACAGACTACACTGCTATAACTGCATACCAAGTTTCATGTCATATTCATACTCTGGTTTAACATAAGTAAAAGAAACAGTATTTGAATTGATCATGAGCATTAGGCAAACTGACAGGTAATCAAAGGTTCCAAAGGAGGGGTTTAAAGCCAATATTTTTATAAAGTTTAACCTAGGAAACACTTATGAACCACTGTGCACACACATTCAGCCAGTTGCTTAGCTTATTCAAATATGTAAAGATGTAAAAGTTTCATGAAGATCTCATTATATGGTGAAAGGAATCAATTTAAACATAAGGGTTAACAAAAGTTTGTAGGATTAGGAGTACCCCTGCAAACAAATGAATGAAAAGTAGAGAAATTTACATGTAACTCGTTACACTAGAGTAACACTAACACATGGGAAAGAATATGGTCTCGGTTATCGTTTCAATGGGTTTAAACAGTATTTGTCATACTTTTGAAAAAAGAAATGCAAGACTGACATAATCTCAACATTTTTATTTGAGTTAAGTATAAAAACAGTAAAACCAGCCTTGACAAACACAGGTGTCGAAGCTGTTATAAATTTAGCTGCTACTAGTCAAACTACGTTCTTGTGTAACAAATTCTAAATATAAACACTTGAGCATAACAATGAATAAAACATCGATATAAAAAAAACTGGACGGAATTGTTAATCACTTTGGCTTTAAAGTTTGGAATGTTTATATCACAGGAATACTGTTGTATTGTATGGCTGCTATTTAAATGACTGAAAATCTATTATACTCCCAAAGGTTTTGGTCTTTGAAATTTGAATTTCCAACTTAATGCTTTAAAACAACCTATTTTATTATACAAAAGACACAAGTGTACACAATATGACCACTGTTACACTTTAAGAAATTTCAATGACTTATTTTACAAATTAAAAAATAAAATTTCGAAAACATTTGTAGATTTTCAGTTGTTTCTAAATAGTAGCCTACTATTACAATTATAAATCTCATAATAAGAAGATATGCTCTTCAACTGTACCATTTCAACAGATCCCTACCATATACATTAGTAGAGACACTTATAATACTGATTATAACGAAATGTCACTGCAAAACTACATATCACTCCTAAATGATTATATATTAGTGTGTGACATAGCAGAAAATTTTGAGATTCTGATTTTAAAAGTTTGGAATAATCTCAAGTTTAAATTTTTTTTCATAAATTCTTATTTATTGATGTGATAGTAATTAAAAGTAATCAAAGGGAGTTAAATCACTTAGTTAAAACTGAAAGGCACCAACACGGAATGTCAGTGAAATCACATCTAATAAAAGCTCTGTATATATTTAGCTTGCAACACTTGAAGCAGATTTACTCAACCCAATTTTTGACTTATGAAGTCATTGATGTCCATTTTAACTGATGAAATTCAGTTTAAGTCAGATTGCATTTAAAATGATTATTTTTTATACTGTAAAAATGTTTGTTAATATAACATTTACTAAGCTACAAGTATACACACAATTTAGTAACTTAGTATTTTAAATTCAGTTTTACTGTTTTAATGTGATTTAATCACTGAGCAAAAACACACAAGGATTAGCTTATGTTAACAGCATTAATGGATTACTTAATCAAATTCATTTCTCTGGGGAAAGGGGAACAGTATATGCACAAAAAGCATGTTAAGATTTCATTGCAAAACAATCTAAAATATTGTTTTAATTTTTTCATTAAATTTTTGAATTTCATTGAACTTTTTGAAATAAAACTAAAATATCTTAAATTCTTACATTTACAGTTTTCTCCAAAGTCAAAAATAATATAATCTAATTTTATTGACATCTGGTCAAGATAATATGTATTTTTTTATTACATATTTTAAATCGATTCCAATTCTTTTTCACAGAAGTGTATTAATATTCTTATTCATATTCTATCTTCATTTTTTTTTAAGCTGAACATAAGGTAGAATATAGGTAAAGACAGTTGGTTTACTTGAAACTGTCTAAAAATGATTTTCTTTTCAAAGTTAAATGATCAAGATTGAATCAAATGTGATAAATGATATAGACTCATTCTTTGAAAGATATATATTGAATACAGAACTGATTCCTTTGTGCATAAAACATAGAATGACATAAAGTAATATGTGATATATAGTTTTCTTTTCAATTGAACCTTTCCCACAGGTGAATTGCTGCCCAGCTGCAGTTATAATGATTTGTAAAGGGAGATAACTGGAAAGGGGAGATAATCGTGTGAAAAAAACACCCATGCAGTTTGAAACCATGCATATATTATATAGTAAAGTCCAGAGAAAAAGTAGTTAGAAAAACACAGCAGGTCAAATTAAGGAGTTAATATTGATGTGATTATATGGATAGTGAAATGATACATTGTTGTAGAACATATTCTCTCTCATACATGTACATAGTATAAAATAAATAAATATGAATAATACTGAATAATTATAATTTTGGATAAAGTTACTATTATTGTAAAATATGTTAAAATGGATTTTAAGTGTTAATAAATATAACATGACAGTACACAAAAAGACACATTATCTGAAAGCACCAAGTAATATATACTGGATGGAGTGGATTTATCACAGAGAAATAACAATACATTATTACATGTAGACAATAAATAAATAAATACATAAATAGTTGTAAAAATGCTAGCAAGTTTTGCCTCTCACACTAAAAGTCTAAAAACTAGCAACATAATGGCACAATTCATAGAGAAAAAACTGTCAGAGCTATAAACTGGCAAGGAAGTGGTCCACCACAGTTAGAAGTCTCTTGAAGCTGGTTATATAGGTCGAAGTGATCCTGGGCCTAATACCAATATAGGTCAATGTGATCAAGAACGACCTGAGAAAAGAGGAAAAAGTCCAAATTTCACACACAAATTTGAAAATTCACCTCAAACTTTGTAATATATATTTTTTAAGAAAATTAAAATTTTACATAAACAAAAAATAATTATAAAAAAAAACAAAGAAAAAAGTATATTTTTTCCGTCACCAGAAAACTAACCCAAAGTTAAATGTGCACTGCCAAACAAACAAGTGTAAAAAGAAATTCATTCAACACTGTAAATTTTGCTTAAGAAAGATGGAAATAAAAAGATTTCTACAAAAGCCCATGTAGTTTTTGCCTATAATCTTTGAATTCTATTAGAAGGAAGATGACAAAGGATGGTCAAAAATTAAGTTTTGGAATAGTTATGTGAATCCAGAGTTAGAAAATGACATGATTAAAGTAACAAAACTCAACTTAGTTACACAATTTTAGTGTTGGTTAAAATACAAACAACCATCAATTAAATTTTACAAAAGTAACAAATTTTTTTATTTAAAAGAATGATATTATTGATTTTCACCAAAATTTAATGATGTGCACCTATCAAATACAGTCAAACCTGCCTTAGCAGCCACCTCTATTAAGCAATCACCTGCTTTAGACAACCACATATTTTTGTCCCTTTCTATGATGAAATCAACAACAATGAACCTGAATTAAGCAGTCACCTGTCTTAAGTGGCCACTTTTTTCACGTCCCAAGGGTGGCCTCTTAAAACAGGTTTGACTGTATCAAAATTTGATTAAACAAAAAGAACTGCTAACAGATCTAGAGCTTCTACAAGTATTCATATGTGAAAAAATCCAAACAAATTGACCATCAAGAACTATTTTTGAAAGATCATACAACGGCAAGAAATTGAAGTCAAATGAAAAGGTACCATGAACAAAATCATGTAAGGAAATCAGGATATACAACATTAAGACAACCTCTTTTTTATTTATTTCTTTTTCCTTTCCCAAATTATGATTTTTTTTTCACTGTTGATAACAATCAGCTATTATTCACAAAATTACTAATTTTCAAAATAGCAAGAAATTGAATTCTGAGGCATTAAATTTTATAAGATAAAATAAAAACTGTGATAAAAATGAAAAATATCTTTCTTTTGTTTTTCTTTCCTTTCTGAAGTAAAAATACTTTGGTGAAAAAAATCAACAACAGAACATGTACATGTATGAGATGACAAATGAATAATGCAATGGAAAATAATAAACTACCACCAAATTGGAAGACAGACAGAAAGAAAGAATGAAAGAAAGAAAAAAGTATAGAAAGACAGTAAGTGGATTAGACAAGTTAGAATGTAGAATGAATATGATAAATGAGTGAAATGACAATGAAATGAAATAACAATGTTCTGGGTTTTTTTCAATTACACAAAATATCTTTTTGACTTGATAAACTATTTACAATACAATATATTCTTGTGTTAACAAAAATACACAAAATCACTCTTGTACAATGAAAGTATACAAAAACACACATACTGGATACATACACACACATGCTCTCAAAAAATGAACAAAAAATAGACATTCATGCATTAGAGAAAGAGCAAATGGAGGAGATAGATATTTTCTACTCAATTTTTGACCATCCTTACAAGTCCTTCTAATGTTAGTACTAAAGTCTAAAGGAGGAAAAAGCAGCCAGGGCAATTCACCTGTAGGTCTATAAAAATTCTAAGCTTAACCAAGACCCACCATTGTTAGGCTATACATTTAGACTACAGTTAAAACCTACTATTGACAAAACATTCTACTTGTATCTCTTTTATTTATACATAACATTTTATAACATTATTAAAGCTTTTGCTCTAGTTCTTAATATTGAAATTTCAAACTTAAATTAAAACATAACTTTTTAAAAATATGTTTTCTTTAATTCAGATTAATTATATATATCTTATATACATAAGGTTATAAGTCTATACATTAAAACACACCACCTACCTTGATTTGTTCTGCCGTTGATTGTAAATTGAGGTAACTTTCTTCCAAGTTCCGTAACTGTGCTTGTATTTGCTGTGCCATCTTTGGAACTCTACAATTGTCTTCTGCTAAATGACGACCTTTCTTGCTGACTATATCCAAGGTCATTCTATAATCTTCTATTTCACGGATTAAAGCCTACAATATCATTTGCAATATAAAATTTAATTTGATTTAAACACGAAAAGATTGATCTTCACAAAATTTAAAATTTGTCTAAAATTAAATTAAAATCATAAAATCAAATCTCATTCCTGCACAGTGATATTTTGTAAATTAATTTGATGCATGCTTTTTTTTTTGTTTGTTGGGGAAAAATCCCTTCCAAACATATATAGATTTACATAATGTGGTCCGTGTGACTAAAAATCATTGAGCAGTGGTTAAGTTCCAACATGACTCGCAACATGAGCTTTTCCTGTCATTCCAATTATATGACATTTTCTATAAAATTTCATAGGAGAACACATTTTTTTTCAGAAAAAAATATGGATTAATGATTTTTTCCAGCCACAATAGATATGGTTCTTTATTTACACATGCTGGCCAAGGCTTGCACATTTGAAAACTAAAATTATCTACCTTTGATGGAAGAGGTCATTAAATCCACTCTTTACTGAGACAACCTTTATGTAATGGTCCCAGGCTACGAGTGTACATGTTTTGATTGGCAGAAAAGAATTTTTTACTTGGGTTGAACGATTGTTGTTCCATTTGTAATAATTTGTAGTACAAACAGCATACTGCATTACAGGCAACTACAAGACTTACTCTATGTTTATCAAGTTGTCTCTGTGTGATCTCCATGGAGCTGACATTGAGGGAATTATGGGACATTAATTTGAAGGACATCTGTAACAGCCATTTTTCACTGTCTTGTTGGGCTTCATGGAAGTCTAAATGATCATGGTAGGCTCTATCTAACTTGGCTACAATTTCCTACAAACAAAATGTAAAATGAAATACATGTATTGTGAAAGGATGTTCATTTATGGTTATGATTTCCCTCCATTAAACAATGGCAATATTTTTTTTCATTTCAAGTCAATTTGTTTTTGTTTGCTTTGTCAACAAAAAACCATAAATATTTAAACTTCACTGAGAAAATTGGCTCCACAGGGTAGAAATTCCTGCTTATTACTTAAGTGTTACCTAGTACAAAATATCTATTTTTTTAATAAATAGTGTACTTGGTTCAGAATAATCATGAAATAAATGCCAAAATGATATAGGATAGTACTTTTCCTTTATATTTTCTGCAATTATACTCTGAAATTGTTGGTTTATTGTTCATGCATCAGAGCCATATTGGGATAAAATCTATCCAAACAAGTTAAACTACAACTACTGCAACTTACCCTGGCCCTGTTCCTGACTCTATCATATCGTCGCTGTACATCAGACAACGAGTCTGACACGTCAGGGTTCTCACTTAGAGCCTCGAGGTTAGCTACTCTCTCAGATAACTCATTGACTAGTCTGTGGTGATTTTCTACATCACTAAGTATCAACTGGAAAATAAAATAAGTATAAAAATATATTTCTAAATTACTTACAACATTGTACATCAGGTATTATGGCAATTTCAACAAGAAAAAATATTTGTATACTTGTACCAGATTAGATAGTGCCCTTATAAGTTTGAGATAAAGTATCAGTTCAAAAGTTGTTCATTACCAAATCCATTTTGCATAGACTGTTTATGCTGATATTTTTTTTCTTGATTTGTTCAGCATTTTTATGAAAATATACAGATACAATAGTTCACCAAATGAAAAATATTTCAAATTATTGTACAGAATATAGTATGAGAGACAGACAAGTAAGTGTAGTAGTGTGCCCAAATAACACATGTATAAGATGAAAGTATTAAAAATAACCTATAAACTTTGTCTTAATGTATGAAACCTTTTCCTACCTTGAATTTGTCAAGTTGTGTTTTCTTTTCCACTAATTGTGCTTTAGGTTCAGGGTCAACAGACAGTGCATGCTCAGTATCAGCCAGCCATTTGACGAGGCTGCCATAATACTCTTCGTAATCATTCCATCGTTCTTGTACACCTTCTAACATGGTACTGCACTCTGATATGGCCTGGTTAAGTTTCTCCCACTCGTTTGTAAGTTCTGTGACCTGCTGTTCTATGATCCTCTTGCCATCAGATGAGGTATTTGGGAGGATTTTCTCAGCAAGGTCACAAACCAGGTTGACCTTTTGTAATCCGTCATCCATACTGGCAGTGATTTGCTGTAAGAAAAGTTGAAAAATTATGATACTTGAAAAAAATAGTGATAATATTATTTACTGGTCTAGTGCTTATTGAAGAGCATATTGTTCAATCAATTAACAGATACAAAAATGGACCTTCTACAACTAAAATGCACTAACAGTCAAACCTGCCATAAAGGGCACCTTTATAAAGCAAATCACTGCCTATAAAGGGCACCTCAAAAAGATCCCTTTTATGAACAATACAACCACAATGAACCTTTAAATAACTGGCATGATTTTATTATTTTGTCGTCCCCTGGCTGCCTTCTATATACAGGTGTGACTGTATATCTCAAATGATAAAAAAATAAATTGTCTTACTTTGATATCATCCATACGGTCCTGGATGGTGTTCCAGTCACCAGACGTATCATTGCATTCCTGAACTCTCTCGTCCATGTCTGCCAGCCAGTGTGCAGCATCATCGAAGGCATCGTTATAACTCTTGTGGTCTTTAGCATTATCATTCAGCCTCTGTATCATACCCTGTGGGTAAAAAACAGCACAAATTGTAGCCATTGTCCTTAAATTGTTATAAACTTCAAAACTGCATCATAATTGTTTTCAAGGTTTTTAACCCTAGTATCTTTCTGAAGGGTTGTTCAAATATTCTTACCTCAAATATCTTTTTGAAGGGTTCTTAAAACATTTACAATGTCAACAAATATGTACTAATAAAAGTGTCAATATCTTCTCATACATATGGTAAATCATGCATCAATATAGAAAGGTAGAATTTTTGACAATGTGTCAAAATTTGTATAGCTTAGATATTATGGTAATTTATTGAAGTAAAACTTAATCTACTTATAAAATCAGTCATGAACTTTATACGATTTTGTGATGTAAATAAGCTCCATTTAACAGATTAATGGTGAAAGAATGACTAAACATCACCTTAAACCACACTGCAATAAATTATATCTGGATTGAAATAAAACTTTAGGGAAACCAAATGCATGGTTTAAGGTCATTCATCTGACAATACTTGTAATTTTGACCTTTGACCTATTGACCCAAACTCAATGGGATTGTGACTTTGACCTTTTGGTCCAAGCTCAATGGGATTTTTCCTTATCTTGCAAGCTTCAATGATTCATGAAATTCCATCAAGATGCTTTAAAGTTGAACAGCAAGACCTGATGCATAGTTCTATATACCCCTCTGCTTTAAAAGAGGAGGAGCACATAAAACAAAACATGCACTTACCTTAGCAGCAGAAACCAGTCCATGGTACTTAGTTGTCAACATCATCATGTTATTGGAGACTCTAGGATCTATGCTCCTCTGTGATACAGCATCACCTCTCTCCTTCACATGTTCTAAAGATAGCTTCTTCTTCAAGATCTCCTCAAATATATCCTATAACAAAGAAATAAGCTTAAGTTCTACTTCTGAAAAATACTCCTACATGTATGTCAAAAAACAAAACAAAAGAATTTTCTAAGGTTGCTGTAAATTTTCATTTAGCTAAAACATAAATTGAGGCATTCGTTTTTACATCATACTATGTGAAATGTTACATACTACTATAAAATACGGTATCCAGTTGCAATAATACAGAAGTTAAAAATTTAACTACCAAAATGAACTTTCTTTGGTACTCGCAGTATTTGAAAACATAATATGTATATGATAGGCCATAAACACAGCTTAAAATTACCTTATAAGAAGAAAGTAATTAGATTTACTATTGTTGGAAACTTTTCAAATATGGCTGAAAAGTATTACACCAGCATTTCAATTAGTTTGAAATTACTATCAGATACTTGTTGAAATGTTCAATGTCAGAAATTTTATTACTTTTCAATTTACAAATGTTTGTTTTCTACTTCAATAAACTCTTTTGCGCTCACAACAAATTCTTCTTTCATATAAGAAATTGAAATATCTCTTTTTATCTTTCTCAAATCAATTTCAAAACAATATTTACAATTCATAATTATAATGGTAATTGGATTAGTCCACTTAAGTAATTATCATAATTCTCTAATATACTTTATTGTAGTCTTGCCAAATATGGGATAAGAATAGCTTTATTTTAATAATATGGTGAGAAAAAAAAATTGTCCAAAAAACATTTCAAAACAAATATGCATTTATTTTTTAACAAAAGTTTTTAAGATAAACACTCCAAAATTTGACTAAAAACAAATTTGTGATATATTCAAACAATTCAACAATAGATATCTTCTTGTAAAAGTGAAGATCATGTCCAAGTCAGGCAGTTGAAATAACTGAGTAATATTTTTTTTGGTATGAAAGTTGGAATTCCTTATACAGTTTTACAGAACATGGCCTCCCTCCTTTGTACAAGTATCAGGTTTGGGAAAAAGACATGGAAAACACCCCTACTTCTAACTGTATGATAAAAGTCCATTACCTCTTTTTGCATGAATTGCCCCTATTTTTGCTACAAATTGCAGATTTTTAACATACACTTACCCTCCCCTCTCTTATGTACCCCTTAGATAATCCCCAGAGTCAGATTCTTACCTCTCCAGTCATGAGCTGCCTCTGTTTCTGTTGCAGATCAGGTTTGTTCTCATGTAGATCTTTAACAGACCCCTCCATCTGACCCATCCATTGTATAAACCTATCATATTCATCATCCATCTCCATCCAGTTTCCAATACACCTCTCCAGGTTAGCCTCCATCTCGTTAACAGACGAAGCGAAGGTGTTCCAGTCATCCTTCAGATTCTGAATCTCTTTATGGATAGCTTCCTGACCTCTAGGAGCTGTGGACATACAGACTCTCTCTCCTAGCTGTGTGGCATTGTTAACCATGTCTGCACCTTGTTTCATTTCACTTTTGAAGTCCTAGAAAGGATAAAATACATTTATAATTTGTGTAACTGTGGATGAATTCAGATTGAAAAGTTTGTTTTGGTAGTACCCGTATAGCGGGTTATTTTCATGGGGGTAAATTTTTGTGTCATAAGGTATACGAAAAAATTTTGCGGGTTTTATTTTTGCGGTTTGAGAATGCATTTGTATATGATTTCTATTAAATGAATATTTTCGCGATTTCCCTCGACCCTCAAAAATAACCCGCTATATGGTATTTCACATAAAACACATATACATATGTTTAACATATTATCTGATAAAATTTCTATTTCCAATTCACCTTAAACTGATGGGAAAATAACGAGTCTTATAGTTAATCAATTACACATAACAGTTGTTGTGAATGACCATTACAAAACCACAAAAAAGAAGAAAAAAAATTGCTTTATATCATTTTGTCCTTTATTTTCTAGGAACAAAAATGGATGTCTAATATTTGGCATCATACCTTGAGTTGTTGTAGCCTATCTTGTAAGGCTTGTCTATCTCCAGTATAGTCACTCAGTCTCTGGAGTTTGTGTCTATTGTTAGCCAGCCAATCGAGACAGCTGATGTAGGCCTTTCTGTACTCTTCATGACCTCTGACAATGTCATCTAATCTTAATGTCATATCCTACAATTCAAAACAGTTAATGATAAGAAATTTTTTGTTTTTAAATTTTTACAATTCAGCAAAAATTTCTGGACAATCCATTTTTACAGGTGAAAGATGTTTAGAGCTCATGTATTGCTTTCCCATTATGTTATTCAAATTGTGTTTCATATTTACTAACATCGGGATTTTCTCTTTAACAACAAGGGTTATATAAATCTAAATTTCTATAATCAAGACTATCTAAAATCTTCTTTTTTTTTCCCATAATATCAGCACAGAAATCTTTCAAAATTCTAGATTCATAATCCCAATGACCATAACTTGACATTTTACCTTGGCAGAGTCATGCAGTTGTTGGTATCTACTATTGAGTTCTCTAACCAGAGCAATAGGTCTTGAGTCCTTTAGATGGGAAGCCTTGTCCTCTAGCTTGTTCAGGGCATCTCTATGAGCCAGAATATCAGCTTGGATAGCCTGAGAAAAATAAATTCAAAAGATTAAAAACATTTAAAAATCTTGAAAGTATTTTCATACACTATTTCAAAAAGTATCTACAGGTAATACACAGGCTGAGGAAAGGCAAGTTATGCTTCTTTTGTAATAATGTTGTAAAAGCCTGGTCCTCAAAGTTTTATTGATTAAAGAAGTCAAATTTCATATTATAAGTTTTTGGAAGCATATTGATGCAAAGACTGAGTTTTATAATGCAAATACACATTAAGCGAAAATAACCCTACCTTAAATTTCTCCAGACTGGACCTCTTCTCAGGAAGGTCTACTCTAGCCTCTGGGTCAGATCTTAGTTTGGTCTCTAGGTCCATGATCCAGCCCAAGAACTGGTCATAGGTGCGGTCAAAGTCTCCCCATTGTGACAGAGCAGACTCGAGTCCACGTTTTGCCTGGGACACATCTGTTAATAGATTTTCATACTGTGTTTTGGCTTTCTCTGTTTCTTGTTTGATGATCTGACAACCTCTGGGACTAGTGTTGGGTAAAGTTCTCTCGGAACACTCTAGCAGTGATCTCAGTAAGTTGTGACCTTGGTCCATGGCTGCTTGTAATTCCTGAAAGAGTGAAATAAAATTTTCTATAAAGTCCTTATATAATGTTTTGTCTTAGTTTAAATATCTTGATAAAGTTTATTCCTGTCAAAAATGATCTGAGCAATCTTTATCTACATAAATATTTCCTTATATAATTTAATTAGAAATTTTTTGTTTATTCTTTAACGAAAAATTTGTTAATATCTCAACTCTGATTTGAAAACTACCCCAAAGCTACAGATGCTCCTTTTTATTTAAAAAGAAACTTATGAATTCATTTTATTTAAACAAGAAAAGAAAATTTAACAAAGTGCATTTACAAAATCTTAATATTCCTACCATGATTTGATTCAGCTTGCTGCCAACATCATCTTTGGTGCCTGATGAATCATGGACATTTCCAAGTTTGTGTTTTGTACCAGCTAGCCATTCCTCAAAGTCTGTGTAAGCTTGTTTATAGCCAGCATGGTTATCACAGTGTAGTTCTAGGTTCTTTACAATGTCCTACAAAATATCACAGATGCGTCAATGTTTGGTGATTTAGCTTGATGGATGAACCTTTTTTATTGCCAATAACATATAAAGGCCTAAATGGCTTTTCTAAAGCAAGTTTCTTGTTGTTGTTCCATGCCTGTACATGATTTTAAGGAATAGAGTGCACTTAGCTGACGGAGTATTCTTCCTTTTTTCTTTTTAACATTGACTGTGTATAATATCTAGAAGGGTTTGTAAGAGATAAAGCTGATCAAACTTTTGATGTAAAATTTGTTCTGGTTTAGTTTTAGTGATTGAAAGCAGATATATGTATTGATGTATTACAAGCAGATCAAACTAGCAATCTCAGACTTCAAGAAGGAAAAGCCACTTGATACTTGAGTTGACGAATAACAATACCGGTAGTTAGATAAATACCTTTGCCATAGAGACCACCCCTTGGTACCTAGTGGTCAGTTGTGTGATGGCATGTGATGTCTTAGCATCAGCATTGGTGGCCAGTAAGGCTTGGGCCTTCTCATTGACTCTGTCAAGGGTTCCCTGGTGGGATAATACCTCTTCTAGGTAGTTCTGAAAAACAGTAACAACACTGTCAGCTGATATGATATTTTCAAGACCTAAAATCACTTTAACTGATGTAAACATGTATGTTAAGATATCAAAACATATAAACTTCTCTTAGGAGGATATCTTTTTTAATATACTGAATGTGTAATTTAATTTAGCTATTACAGACATTCATTTTTAGCTCGCTAAGGAAATACCCTTAAACTATTATTTTTCCATTCATTTTACAATGTTTTCACTTAAAATCATTTACCTGGAAATGGTCCCACTGTTTCTTTTTGTCTTCCAGTGTATTCTTGGGATCCAAGTCTGCTCTGAGAAAACCTTCAGCTTCCTTTAGCCAGGCATTAAACTGGTTATAACTCTCCTCAAACTCATTCCAGCGAGTCAGACTTGTGTCCTGGTCATCCAAAGCTTCATTCAGCATAGTTCTGTACTCTTCAAAGTCTCGTTTCATGGCTGCTAGCTCTTGACGTATTTTAGTTTGACCAGAGGGGGATGTAGTATGTAGAGTTAGTTCCCCTGATTTAGTAGCTTCATTCTGTCTGTGACCTCCTTCACCAACATCTGCTTGTAAGGCCTGAGAGAGAAAGGAAAACATGTTGCTAAAGAAAATTCAAAACAGTGAATTAGAAATTATTTTCAAGTCTAATTTTCATTAATTTATTTCATACATTGATTTTATAGATAAAAAGTGAGACAACTTGGTTTGTTTGAAGTATATTGCTTGACTTGATCAAAACTGAAACAATGAACAGGATTAAAACACTTCATATTTTGGAGATAGGGCATCCTGCATTATTTCTACTCAAATCTTTTATTGTAGGACAAGCCTTTCAGTGCATTGCATACTTTTAAACCTTGCAGAACCTGGTAAATTTCAAGAGATCATTTTTGATAGATACTTAATAGTATCTTTCATACTGAGACATTTCAAAGTTGATTGAAAAGAAGTTTTCTAGTCAAACATTTTTTTCTCTTTAATATAAATCTCTGGTTAGTAATGAAATGTCTTAAATACATACCTTTAATCTGTCTATTTTGCTGACAACAGCAGTTTTTTCACCAAATGTATCTTGACAGGTGGCAAGCTTCTCTCTGGCAGCTCTGAGCCACGATATAAACCCATTACAGGAGTCATGGTAGGCTTGATGGGAGGCTACACACTGTTCAGCTTTAGCCAACATATCCTAAAATTGAATATAAAACATTTCAAATTCCAAGACCAAGATAATTTATACAATTATATAAAATATAAATTTGATTTTTAAACAAATTAGCTATAGCAATTGTGATTTTTTTTTTAACTCAGTATAGAATTTTGCATTGACTTGAAAAAGAGGTATAAGATCATACAAAGTTATCTACATTATATTGAGAAAAACATCACAATATATGTAGTTTAATTCTTAAATATTTTAAATTTTGAACAGATGATTTGTTTCATACCTTTGCCTGGTTTTTCAGTGTATGGTATTTGGTAACAATTTGTGTAGTATCCGTGGAAGCCTTGCTGTGAGGACTCTTAGATGACAATTCCTGAGCTTTATTATCAATGGACTCAATCATCTGCTCATATGAGATAACATCCTGGTAAACACCCTTCAGTCTCTGTAGCTCGGCCTTCTTCTCGCTCAAGTCACCCTTCGGCTCTGTCTCACGTAACCTTTTCTCCATGTCTCTGAGCCATTTTTGAATTTTGTCATAGCTGTGGTTATAATCTGCCCATTGTAAGAGACAGGATTCTAACATGACTTTAGTGTCTGTTATTTCACTAATGAGGCTTTCCCATTCTTGCTGTAGTTGGTGTAATTCCTTACGAATCATTTCACGTCCTTCCATGGATGTGTTAGTCATGGCCTTCTCACCCCAGGTATTGGCTGAGTGGATCATTAACTGACCTTCTTCTTTAGCAATGACAAATTCCTATAAAAGAATCCAAGAAAATTGTGTCTTTCAAATTTTGATAGTTGAGCACAACTCATCATAACATTGTTACATTCTATAAATTTCAAATTAATTGCTCAAGTGATTCCTCACAGAAACATTTACATGTAAAATCATATCCTTTTATGTCAAAGGGATGTATTTAACTGCATTTTTTTTTGAAAATATCAATTTGTA
This sequence comes from Arcuatula senhousia, assembly GCA_963971305.1. Lineage (NCBI taxonomy): Eukaryota > Metazoa > Mollusca > Bivalvia > Mytilida > Mytilidae > Arcuatula > Arcuatula senhousia. The sequence goes on from OZ020304.1 coordinate 59,457,422, forward strand.
ATTAAGAGGTTCAAAAGGGCATTTAAAAACCCATTCCATTTTGTGACAATCAGACATCAGAATTTATGAATGTGTAGAGGTTTAAATGCACTTTGGTTTCTTTTAAAAATACAGACCTGGAGTTTCTCCAGCTGTGATTGGATAGTATATTTATCTCCTGATGTATCAGAACAGACAGAGAGCTTATCTCTAGTAGTCTGTAACCAGGTAGCAGCTTCAGTGAAGGACTCGGCATACTGCTCATGGTCCAATACATGTTGTTCATATCTCTTTAATAAGTCCTGAAATTGGATAGAAAAGTTTTTTAAAACAGTTTAATTAGCCAGTCATATGTATGGAAGCTCTGCATAGTTTTCAAAATAAGTTGTGTTCATAAAATTTCTTGAAATTAGAAAATAACTGATTGTGTACAAATTGTGATGGCAATGCTGTGATCCCAGGACATTCATCTTATTTTTATCAGCTGCTTTAGCATTTTTTTTTTATAAAGGACAAGATATGATAAGTGCTAAATTTGGCCCCCTAATTTACCATTTTTTAAAAATAATTGAACTGAGGTTAAACTTTTCTAGACCAGTTTTTAGATGAACAAGGTATAATAAAATAATTTAAATTTTAACTAAACCTTGTTTATTATGTCACAGTGATGTCATCAAATTATGTGAAAATGGTATTTTTGTGAAAAATGTTAAAATCGTGCAAAATTTGAGTAGTTTTTGGCAAATTTAACTATGAGCCACACAGAGTACCACAAAGATATTTTTGTGGTTTGTTCCTATATTAAAAATGATTATCTACATAAATTATTGTAGTGGTACTCTGTGTGGCTCATAGTTAAATTTGCTGAAAACCACTTCAAAATTGCTGTTTTAGAACAGTTTTTCACCAAATCATGATTTTTAAGCTACTTTAGGTAACTATTTTAACATTATTAAGGACGACTTAAAACAAAATCATGCTGACATTAACTATTCTAAATAATGGATCACATACTTTTTGCTCATTTTAATAATTTCAAAATTTGGGAGCAAAATTGGGCCCTTATCATACCTTGTCCTTTCTTCATGTTCTGCATTTCCTCATTTCCAAGTCAGCTGAAAAATTGTTTGAAAGAGTATTGTAATTTCATTATTGTCATGTTTAAAACATTACCTTAGAAGCTGACATAAGTGTTGTGTATCTTGCTGACAGTTGAGTAAGCTGTGACGTGACTCTATTATCAGTCGTAGACTGTAGTAAGGTCTGTGCCCTCTCGGCCAGGGCATCAAACGTCGTCTGTTTATCCAGGATAGATTCGTGGGCATCCTGTTGTTTCTCTAACTGTACAGTCTTGTCTTCCAAGGTCGCCTTAAGGTCAGACTCTGTCTTCATGTCAGTTTCAGTGTCCTTGATCCATTGGCTGAGCTCCTCGTACTGATTCTCATACAAGTGCCATTCTTCTATCAGACGCTCTGAAAAAATATGACAAAATTGTTAAAAGGTTGATTATTTCATACAAGCAAAATGTTCTTTTTGGTCTAACTGTCTTTAAAATGCTATCATTTTTTCTTCTAATGCAATGAAAAACAAACATATTTCCAATATTAATTCCTAATACTTTCCAAATATTTCAACCTCATTGCCTCAAAGTAATTGTTTTCAAAGCAGAAAGATAGCTGAATTTTAAATGTGATATTGATATGAAAGAGTAGAAAATAAATATCTAACTCTTTGCATTTTACAATTTATCAAATTCATTCTACCCAAAAATAATTTATTGACTTGCATTAAATGAATTCAAATGTACCTAAATTGTTTCTGAGGTCATCACAATCAGCCACAAATCCATCAAACTCTGATGTTAGCATGGAGAGTTCCTCTTTGATGAGTTCTTGCCCTTGGTTGGAGGTTTCAGGCAGAACAACCTCGCCTTTACCAATGGTGGCATTCAGTTTGTCCTTGCCTGAGTCTATGTTGCCTAGTAATTCCTGAAATTGAACATTGCATTATCAAGATAAGTTTCAATATTCTTCCATGAAAGTTATTAGTATCACCCAAAGCTTAGAAACTTGATTCATCATAAAATATAGTTCTTGTTAATGAAGCTTATAATTGGCATTACTTAAAGGTGATATTTTTTCATGAAGAGGATCAAATTTATAGAGTATATCATGCTTTTCTTCTTAACACTGTTCTTAAGAGAGTTGAATTTGAAAGGGTCTAGATTTTTAAAAAAATATAGGCAATTATTGTTTTAGTAATTCAGTATTCCTTTCATTCTTTATCAACATTTTTACTTCTTAAAAATTTCAATGAAAATGCTTTGCTTAAACTGACCTGTAATTTCTGTGTCTGTGCCTCTATAGCAGTCCTGTCTCCTCTGACATCACTACAGAGATTGAGACGGTCCACCATAGAACTTAACCATTCAGAACAGTCCATGAAGGTGTCCCTGTATATCTGGTGGTCCTTCACATTCTTCTCTGTTAGTGCCATTAGGTCCTGAAGAAATAAACCCATAGTCAAGTTTTCATTACACTGATAATTGGTAAACGATTAAACTAATTAATGTTGTAAAATGTTACAGTGAACACATAGCTAAACACATGTTCAACTTACTTGAAATTTTAAACATGAGGCCAATTATATGGCAAAGTAATTAAGACAAAATTTTAAATGCAGTTTTGATGTTTTTGAGCTTTTGAAATTATGTCTAGGCATCTCTAAAAACAAGGTAATATATAAACGCGCAATGTCTTCTCATAATTTGGTGCTTCACTAAAATTTGTTTCAACATTTTTTGGTTCACATTATAAATCTTAACAATGACCCTACCTTGACTTTGTTGAGAAGTTTTTCATATTTGGTAACCAGTTGTCTGATCTGGTTCCCCAGATTTGTGTCTTTACTGGTTTGTTTAAGGTTCTCTGCCTTGTCATTCAGGTTGTCTATTGTACTCTGTTGACTGTTGATGTTCAGTTGCAAAACCTGTTTTGGGAAAATAAGGACACAATATGTTAATCTAATAAAAATTTTCAGGACATATTAAATGTTCAACTTGTTTAAAAAATTCATTTCTAAATATGTCCAAAAAGATGTCTATTTACTGTAACTGAAAAAGTCAAAAGACTGGAAAAATCTATAAAGTTTTTGACTTCCAAAAATGCTCCTTTATACTGTGTTAAAAATAACGTGGATTAAAACATTATTTAAAAGAAAATCCATATTTTAATGTAAGATAATTTAAGAAGCACTCCTAGAAACACTATACAATCTTGGTAATCTCTTGTTTACCTTGACTCTTTCATACTGTAACTTCTTCTCCTGAAGAGTATTCTGTAGCTGAGATTCTGTTTGTAGCTGAAGTTCAAGGTCATTCAGCCAGCGATGAAGCTGTTCAATACTGTCGTCATACACAGTCCATTGTGCCAGAGCACCATCAAGTTTTGTTTTAAGTTCATTAAGGTCACCAGACAGAGCATCATATTCACCCTGAAGACCTTGCATGTCTCGTCTAAGATTGTCTCTGCCGGGCACAGACGTGTTAGGTAGAACAATTTGTAGGTTGTCAAGAGCAATCTGGAGCATGTGCAGTCCTTCATCTTTGTCTGCCATCAGCTCCTAATAAAAATCAAATGTAAACATTCGGTAAAGAAGTGTTGTATTGTATTTCAATATCAAATTTGGTAACAAATATTGAATTTTCATTAGAATAAATAGACTACAAACTATGGAAGACAGTCAACAAAAGCATACAGTTTTTGTCTATAATAAAGATCTTATCTGAAACAGACAACTTTATATCAAAAGATGACTATAAATAACTGAAGACAAAAGTCAACAAAGCATACAGTTACCTTTTTTGTCATCTCAATAATAAACTGACATTCTTTTACATCAGTGATTATCAGCATTCATGCTTCAACATTGTATCTATTATGTTATTGCTTAGAAATTTAATTGAAATCTAAAACATTAAGTACCACACTATAAGTTGTAAATACTCTACTTAATACTAACTTGTACTTCAACTAGTCTTTCCTGTACAGCTTTTCTATCACCACTAATGTCTGTATGTGTCTGTAGTTTATTTCTCATCTCCTGAATCCAAGCTTTACATTGCTGGAAGGAATCGTTATAGGCTTGGTGGTCCAAGACATACTGCTCCCAGCGACGGCACAGTTCCTTCACGTTGACATATACAGTCTGGTACTTAGTGCTGAGCTGTGAAGCTTGGCTGATGACTCGAGTATCTGTACTCACACGTACCAGGTCTTGAGCAGCATCACTGAGTGCATCAATGTCACCCTGGTGGTCCAGGAGTTCTCGATGGATAGCTTTAAGTCTATCAATTTGGACTTGTTTTTCTTTGAGTGTTGCCTTGAGTTCAGTGTCCCTTACTTTGGCTTCTAAATCTTTAAGCCAAGCTGAAACCTTCTCCTGCCAGGCATCAAATTCTTTCCATTGTCCCATACAGTTCTCGAGGTCTGTTTTAGTCTGTTAAATATATTTATTCAAATATAACAAGTTTGTATCCATATTTGAAACATCAATGACTCAATGATCCAACATGAAAAATTCTGCATTGTTTTTAAATCTTAATTTATAACCAATAGTTGCAGTGGTTTTGTTTGAAGAGTAAGGTTCTATATTCTGAAATAATCTTGACTGACTCCAATTTTTATTTACATCTTAAAAGCATCTAATAAAGTACCGTCTCACGGTCTCACCTTTTGTAGGGCATTGACAAAGGCATCCCAGTCATCTCTGAGTGCATCTGTCTCCCTCATGATAATATCTTTGCCCTGCGGAGCTGTACTGGGTAGAACCCTCTCTGCTAGGCTGATCACATTCTTAACCTTAGGTTCACCTTCCATTTTGGTAGCAACTATGTCCTATAATGAGTAAAAGAATATGATTTAGAAAATTGTCCACTAATTCAGAAAAAATCTGTTACAAACAGTAGAAAAAATATTCAGAAGCATGGAGATAAAAACTTTGCATTTAATATACTTTAAGCTGTGAACAATTCATGCATAGGTGAATAAATAATTAAATTAGTAAGGGATCGAACAGCAACATATCATTTTCAAAATATCATTTCATTTTTTACAAAATAAATTTAAACTTGGCAAAAAAAATGTACATGTAGACAATGCATTTACATGCAATCATGCAAATCTTTTCTAGCATCTATAAAAAATCTTTATTTCAATTTTCTTCATAACAACCTCATATACCATTAAGAATGGCAATTTTTTATCTATTGAAAACTTTACTTCAATTTAAGATGATTTTGATCTAGCAACCCTTTAAATCATCTTTATTTTTTTTTTAAACCAACCAATATCTACCAAGCAAACCTAAAATCTAAATGCTCAGAAAGCCAAGAAAAATTTTACAAAAAAAAAATTGTCATGCTTAAGTTTATTTTCTATTTAAGAACAATTTATCTAATATCCACTAAGATAGCCTCTAATTGTCACCAGAAAAACTCCTGAAAAATCTATAAACAGCCACACGTGACTACTTACAGAAGTGATTTTATCAATATCTTTTGTCTACGGTGGAAATAAAACATGCAAATAAAAAAATAACACCACCATGTGTAGCCTAGGGATATCAACCTTTTTCTTCCAAATCAAAATACATGTATTGTAAAAGTGAAAATTATTGCTACTCCGGTTGATTTTTGAGAACTTTGTGACAACATAATATTCAGGAAAAGAAAACCAATAAACATGAATTTCCATGATAAATCCCAATAAAATATAAGATACTTCTTGACAAATTTTTGCTTTGAAACACCTAAAATTCTCCCTTTTACTTTATGAAATTTGTGAAACCTTTCTATTCATTGGGTATGGGGTGCAAATCAGGATATAAAAGATTTCTTGGTCTTTCTTTTTTTTAATTACAAATGAAACTTATGTCCTAGATTCTTAAATCATGCAAAACATTCAGGAGTATTGTTTCATGCAGCATGCGTCAACGTGTTTTGCAACCAACACATATATGTGGTCATAACCAGTGCATCCCAATAATTTTAAATACATATTCCTTTTCCCTATAACACAACAAACTTGTACCGAAAGTTGGCAGTACAGGGAATCCAGCTAGGTAAGGGAAATAAATCAAGCATAAATTCTAAGGCAAAAATCAAAAGGTTGGGAACACACATATTTTCAAACACCAAACCCTGAAACCCGTGGGATCTAGATGGGAAAAGTCTAGTATGTAGCTTCATTCAACATGGTTGGTTCACAAAAACTGTACTCATATAACTAATACATGTTTACACAAAGACAGTTAGAAAGAAAGCTCTAAGAATAACACTAAAAAGATAGGAAAGAAAAAAATTCTAACGTGAAAACTTACACAACGTCGCTGTTACAGAGACAGAACATACAAGGTTAGAATTTCAGTATATTAGAGAAACAAATCAAGTCAAATATTAATATTTTTACTTCACATGCATATATCCAACCCATTTATATAGTTACGGAGTTTATCAATCACAATTTTAGTAAATTTACATATTCATTATTTTGATATATTATGAATATTCATGTGCTTCACAACATTCTGTTACTAAATTTAGTAAATTTACATATTCATTATTTGATATATTATGAATATTCATGTGCTTTGTACACACCAACTCTTCACCATACAAACTTGATGCTTACACTTTTAATAAGTCCAGTATAGTAAGTCTGGAAGCAAACATTTCACATATAAACAAGCAACATACACAAGGAGTGCTTTAAGCCAGGGTCATGTGATTATTATTAATATAAAATATGCAAATCATAAAGCAGGTTTGACAATTATATATTTACATTGAAGCAAATAGGTTTTGCATATTTTAATCACTAAGAACTTATATATATGTTCTTTATCTAGCATTGCTTTTTGAAATCAAATTAATATGCATGTAGAGTAACCATATGCATTTTTAAAATAGGAAAGAAGATGTATCATTTTCAGAAAGAGTTAAAATTAGTTCGTGAATAGAGGAAAATGTCAGATGATTAGATGCAAAATGAGGTCAAAGTTCATGAAACATAATTTTAAAGTTATTATCTATCTCTATCTATTAACACTTGAGATGATTCATTTACATTTTCACAACTTGTAACATTGCAAAGACAAGATAACTATGAAATCCTATGGAATATGGATATACAATGTACCAGGAATCTATCGATATCATAGAACTAGGTTTTATAGTGTGTGTAAAGTCTAAAAAACAATTCTCTGTACCTGTATTTTATCAAGTCTGTTCTGGATGGTATGTCTGTCACCTGATACATCAGAACACATGGAGAGCTTCTCTCGTATCCCATTCAGCCATTCTATACACGTGTTGTAAGCATCGTTATATTGTTGGTGATCAGCAACAAACACCTCGTACTGTTGTACTCGTTCCTGCAAAGTAAGAGTTGCTTTTAAAGAAGGTGGAGACTTATTATTTTTTTTGAACGTTGGAAAAGTGGAAATATGTATAGTAAAGTATCAACTTTATACCTGCTAAAAATTCTTTAAAAAACAAACAGATAATTAAATACAATAATTGTTAGGATTTCACAATTGTTACCCATACTTTATATGATATATTGATATCCTGGTTATAAATTACCGCCATGCAAAGCTGCATATAAAAGTTTAACCATCCGTCAGTTTTTCCTAAATTTAAACTTGCAGAAATTAATATCTATAATGATTATATACAAGGCTTGGCCTTCATAGCCTTTGTGGCTTAAAATGCAGTTAAGTTTGCCAAGAGCAAGAGATGGTGGAAGTCAACCATTTCTTTTTCATTTTTCATAAAAGCTACGCAATTTTGGTAAGGAAATTCAAAAAACAAATAAAATATTTCTAGAAGGTAAAGGAAAGAACATGTATAGCAACATGCATTAAAAATGGAAAAATGCATAAATAAAAATTTGAATATTTAGCCCATTCATTTGAAACTATAACCTTTATCATGCTAATACACTAAACCAATCATAAGGTCTATGCTTTCAAGATACCCAACTATATTTTGTTAGGATGATATGGAAAGGATTAATTTATATCAGTAATGACAATGATGCTGATAATCATGGCTTTTTTCATTCATAATCCGATGATGCATAATAGAAACTTGTCTATTTCAGGCAATACTTACTTCAATTAGCTTAGGATAATCTTTACTCTAGTAAAAGAGTTTGAAAGTTATTTCTGATTCTGAATTTGTTGTCAAAATTTAAAAACCCACTTGCTTGAAAAAACATTTTTTTTCATGCAAGTTTAAACACTAAGAATCAATAAATAAATAAATCTGCCTTTGTCATTTTTGGTAAACCTAAAGCACAATTGTTTTACATGTATAAATAATAGTTCTTTTTTTTTTTAAATATCAAAGAAAAATGTAGATACATATGTTTGAATTTGTCAATGTACCCAAGGCTGAGGTATCCAACAAACCTGAAAGGATACCAAAGCACATTCGTACATTTAACATACCTTAGCGGCAGAACAAAGCCTCTGGTATCGAGTACGAGCCTGAGCTACAAACTTGGTGAGATGAGGATCGCTACTGCTCTGTACAAGGGATTGGGCCTTGTCGTTTACACTGTCTATAACTCTCTGATAGGACAAGACGTCTTGATGTAGAACCTTCAAATCAATGGACAACAAAAATAAAATCTACAACACCAAATCTAATCATGCAAGTCAATATTTACATGCAAATCTTTAAGTTTTGAAATTGATAAAATCTATCAGCATCAAATACATACCAATTTTCAGCTAAATGAATCCCATGCCTTTGACTTCAAATAGCAAACATATAATAAAATAAGGAACACGAAAATAAAGTATGTAAATTATTCAATATTTAGCTTATATTTAAAACAACATACAAAATTCATTCCTGGCATAAAATTAAAATCATCTTTCATAATGTTCCTACAACTAAATTATCAAAAAAAAATTGGCTTTAATTCTATTTATCATTTCAATCTGATGCATCCATGAACAGACCTTGTAGTTTTGTAATTGGTTCTTTTTCTCTTCCAAGGTTGACCTGAGTGGGAGTTGACCTTCAAGCTGTGACTCCATGTCACGTAACCAGTGTTCAACCTGGCCGTAACTGTCATCAAAGGAAGTCCATTGTACAAGTGCCACTTCCAGTTTACGCTGAGCTGCAGATAAATCATCAAACAGACTCTCCCATCCAAGTTTAAGTTGGCGTAATTCTTGTCTGACAACCTCTCTGCCTTCAGCCGCAGTATTGGGGTACAGTCTCTCTCCAGATTCTACGACATTGTTAAGTTTAGTGAAGCCAGCATCTCTTTCTGCTGAGAGTTCCTGTAAAAGAACAAAGAGAAGTTAATATGAAGAAATTTAATAATCCAAAATGTATTTTATACATATTTATGCATTGCGTAAGGTTATATGAATACTGAAACTCAAGCAATGTTCCTCAGTAAAAGTTTAATATCTCTTCCTATTCTTCTTCATTATACGGAGGTAACTCAGCGTTGAGCATTATACTCTTTTGAGTAACATGGAGATATTTGATGATGGAGAGGGGAAGCAGCAAACCCAGTGTAACAGCCTGAACATTTTAAAAGTCATAAGGCTACAGAAACTTTCCTCAATGAAAAAAATAATATATGAGACCATAACACTCTTGATCTGGAAGTAAACAAAGATTAAATGTTGTATGTTTCTAACCTGTATTTTCTCTAGCCTGTCTTCCAGGTCATTTCTATTGCCAGAGGTATCAGCACTCTGTCCAAACTTCTTCCTAGCTTTAGTCAGCCACTGACTACAGTCTGCATGACGATCTCTGTAAAGTTTGTGGTCTGATACATTCTGTTCACATTTCTTCAAGTTCTCCTACAAATAAAAACATTTCGAAATTGTTGATATCTCAAATGTGAAAAAATAATTATATAACTTTCTTTAATTTACTTCATTTCTATTTTTTTCGTTAAAATACAGGTTTTGAAAATTCCATGTACTTTGAATGCAAAAACAAATACAGGTTTTGAAAATTCCATGTACTTTGAATGCAAAAACATAGTACATGTACATGTAAAGGCCAAATAGAAGATATTTGTAAAATTTCCTAAAACAATTCAAAAGAACTATTAGTCTGTGTCACAATATTCATTTTCTAGTTCTTTTTTTATTTCAAAGTCTGTTGATTTATTTCCACCTCATATTTTTCATAATGACAAATGATCTGCAACTTTTCTCCAATAATTTACCCCTCTTACCACCCTTGGCAACGCATCACTGATTTTAAAATCTCTACAGGGAAATCCTATGTTAAAATCTGCCATATTTGTTTATTTTTTGTGCTAGTAGCCATTACCTTAACATGTTACCTATATTTCCTTAACTTAAGCAGGTTTACTCCCACAAAAGGAACCAGTTTGTAATATAATGATGCAGAAAAATGCAACTCTTAGGAATTGTTTTAATGAACAACCTACCTTGACGGTCTGTTGTAATGTCTGATATCTAGCCACCAGCTGTGAGATGGAGGTAGCCACACGGCTCTCTCCTGTCAGCTGTTGTAAGGTCTGACCATCATCAGAAAACTGATCGATTTCTCTCTGATGCCCCCTCAAGTCTTGCATAAGGTCCTAAAAATAGAATTTAGAATGATTAGAAATTAATCTTGTAAGTTTGATTTAGCGCAAGTTTAAAAGTGTTTCATTGATTGTTAAACTTCATTTAATAACAGAACATGTGTTAGGCCAGGCAAACAATACCTTACAATTGAACTTACAAAATTAACCAAGGGCAAGTTTTGTATAATGATATTTTCTAAATTAACTTTGTGTATCCTACAAATCATTATATCAAAATGCCTTGAGATAGAAAATTTGTACATTCAAATGAATTTCAAATACAAGAGTTGTCACAAAAATAGATAATATTGAGATTTGGAATAAATGCACATGACACAACATCCACTGAACAATTGTTTTGTAACTGTGTTCCCCTCATCCAACTTTTGTGAAAGCACTTGACATAATGAATGAAATTTGCCTCAGATGATACGTGCATTAGTCATAAATTGATGACAAACTCAACATTTAGACAGAATTTTTTACATTCTATCAATAAATGGAATTCACCATCTATATTATTTTCATTTCAAAGTTTTTCTTCATTGGCAAAACAATCTAAGATTATCAATAAAAAAGAATTGTAAATCATTTATACATTGATAACTATTCCAGCAGTTTCAGAAGTGGAGGTTTGATAAATGGCTTCAGGTTTAATTCCACATCTAAAGAAAAATGTTAATTAGAATATAAACTGATAATAGCATGATATTTTGAAATAAATGAAAAAGAAATAACAGATAACATGTAATTTTGAAATAAATGAAAATGATAGAAAAAACATTAAAAACTCTGCTCTTCTACAGTGACATTTAAAACACATTTAGTAACAATTGTAAAAAAAAAAAAAACTACTGGCAAAAATATATGAAACAAAGTTACAAAGTCTACAAGTGACTGAAGCTCTTGAATGTGTTTGCATTTTTATCAAGTAAAAAAAAAATGTATCAAGCTGATGACATAACAAGAGGCTCCCAGGAGCCTGAATCGCTCACCTGAACTACACAGACACATATATTTTGTAGATATTATTGTGCATAACCACATGCAATTTAAATTTCTGAAATATCTTGGTTAGTTTTCAAGATATTGGGCTTGATAACTGCAAAATTTGGCAAAAATTAGGAAAAAGGGCAATAACTCCCACATCAGCAGTCAGATCTTTTCCAAAATTTCAGCACAGGTAGATCTTAATATGCTGATCTTTTTTGATTCTCGCACAATTTTGATATCTGAAACCATTTTTGAGTTATTAGCAAAAAAATGCAATTTACCCCTATGTTCTATTTTTAGCCATGGCGGCCATGCTTTTTCACGAATCAAAAATTTGAACAATGAAAAATGGTAAATTTTGTTGTTTTAAGGACAATAACTCCTAAAAGAAATGATCCTACAGCTTTGATCTAAATACATGAAATGTAGATCTTGATGTGCTTAATCATATGCAATTCAAATTCTTGAAATATCTTGTATAGTTTTCAAGATATATGGCTAAACAAGTGAAGAATTTTGAAAAAATCCAGAAAAAGGGCAATAACTCCCACATCAGTTGTTTGATCTTCTTGAAACTTTCATAGCAGGTTGATCTTGAGATGCTGATCACTTTTGTCTCCCATCAGAATTTTGATATCTGTAACCATTTTTGAGTTATTAGCAAAAAACTGCAATTTACACCTATGTTCTATTTTTAGCCATGGCGGCCATATTTTTTGACGAATCAAAAATCTGAACAATAGAATTGTAGCATATATGCTATTAAAGAACTGTGCCAAGTTTGGTTGAAGTTGGATATATGGTGTCAGACAAGTTAATCTTTGAAATTCAGGGGAAAAGTAATGAACAAGTGTGGCCACTAAAAGTATGTCTCGCCTGCCGGCACCATCACTGAAATCAACTACCTAAGCTTCCATTTCTTGATATAAATACAAAAAGTGAATGTATGCCTAATAACAGATGCCTAGTTATTATACTATTCAAGCAATCCATTGTCCACACAAGAATTACAAAAAGTTTTCTGTCTGAAAAAAAGACCTAAGTTCACAGAGTCACTGGAGCGTAAAAATGGGGTCATGGTCACATGGCATTGTGACAGTTGCATTGTCCATAACGGCAACTGTCTGTTTACCCAATATCAGATGCCTAGCTATTATAACTTTCCAGCAATTCATCATCCACAAAAGTCTTACAAAAAAGTTTTTCAGCCTGAAAAAGACCTAAGTTCACAGAGTCACTAGAGCGTGAAAATGGGGTCAGGGTCACGCAGCATGGATACACTCGCGTAGACCATAACCTAAACTGTCTGTATACCTAATATCAGATGCCTAGCTAATATACTTTTCCAGCAATTCATCGTCCACAAGTCTTACAAAAAAGTTTAAGGCCTGAAAAAAGACCTAAGTTCACAAAGTCACTGGAGCGTGAAAATGGGGTCAGGGTCACATGGCATGGTGACAGATGGTAGACCATAACCTGAACTGTCTGTATACCAAATATCAGATGCCTAGCTGTTATACTTTTCCAGCAATTCATCGTCCACAAAAGTCTTACAAAAAAGTTTACGGCCTGAAAAAAGACCTAAGTTCACAAAGTCACTGGAGCGTGAAATTGGGGTCAGGGTCACAGGGCATGGTGACAGTTGCGTAGACCATAACCTGAACTGTCTGTATACCAAATATCAGATGCCTAGCTAATATTATTTTCCAGCAATTCATCGTCCACAAAAGTCTTACAAAAAAGTTTACGGCCTGAAAAAAGACCTAAGTTCACAGAGTCACTGGAGCGTGAAAATGGGGTCAGGGTTACACGACATGGTGACAGTTGCGTAGACCATAACCTGAACTGTCTGTATACCAAATATCAGATGCCTAGCTAATATACTTTTCCAGCAATTCATCGTCCACAAAAGTCTTACAAAAAAGTTTACGACCTGAAAAAAGACCTAAGTTCACAGAGTCACTGGAGCGTGAAAATGGGGTCAGGGTCACACGGCATGGTGACAGTTGCATAGACCATAACCTGAACTGTCTGTATACCAAATATCAGATGCCTAGCTATTATACTTTTCAAGCAATTCATTGTCCACAAAAGTCTTACAAAAAAGTTTACGACACCGCCGCCGCCGCCGCCGTCGCCGCCGCCGGAAAGTAATACCTATGTCTCGCCTTCTGCGACTATTCGTCGCAGGCGAGACAAAAACGGTAAATTTTGACACTTTAAGGGCCATAACCCCTAAAAGAAATGGTTCTACAGCTTTGACCTAATTACATGAAATGTAGATCTTGACGTGCTCAATCATCTGCATTTTGAATTCTTAAAATATCTTGTATAGTTTTCAAGATATAGGGCTAAATAAGTGCAAAATTTTGAAAAAAATCCAGAAAAAGGGCAATAACTCCTACATCGGTTGTTGGATCTTCTTGAAAATTTGTAGGCAGGTAGATCTTGAGGTGCTGATCACTTTTACCCCTGCCAGAATTTTGATATCTGTTACCGTTTTTGAGTTATTAGCAAAAAACTGTTATTTGACCCCCCTGTTCTATTTTTAGCCATGGCGGCCATGTTGTTTTACAAATCAAAAATCCGAACGATAGTTTTGTACACATAATGCCACTAAACAACTATACCAAGTTTGGTTGCATTTGGACTTATGGTGTCGGACAAGTTAACGTTTGAAAAATTGTTTCCAGACGACGACAGACGACGACGACGACGACGGACGCCAAGTGATGGTAAAAGCTCACATGGACCTTCGGTCCAGGTGAGCTAAAAATTGCAAATAAATAACCATGAGTGAAAGCCTTAATAAAAATTGCAAACAAAAAGTTGTGCTTATGTGTGTGGCTTTGTGCCTCCACCTTAAAACTTCTTACAGACTCAATTTCTGAATATCTTTCCAACTCATGATGAAATTCAACAATCTCTTCCATATATGTCTATAAGAATGTATCAAAAGCCATTTATTTATGAAATTAAGTTCAAAAGACTTTGTCTTCAATTTGTAGTCAATCAAAACTCTACTTTCATTTTTTTACCTAATTTACTAGCAAATTGACAATAATTAAAATACAATGTCACTTTTATTCTTTATACAAATAAATTCAGAAAAATATATGTACAAGCATAATAAGTGCTTATATTGAAAAAGAATTGAAAAATAGACAAACCTGGTATCTAGCCAGTTGTTGTTGTTTTTCCTCGATGGTTGACTTGAGAGGAAAGTCCTTGACCTTTTTCTCCATGTCCTTGACCCAGTGAGAGATTTTCTCTTGTTGTTCCTCATATTTGATCCAGTGTTCTATGGCCCTGTCCAAGTTATCATGTAGGGACCTAACCTGAGTGGTGTAATTCTCCCAGTCCATTTTCAGCATGTCTAATTCCTGCTGTATACCCTGACGTCCTTTCAGAGCTGTGGTTTCCATGGCTTTGGCTCCCTTTTCTTCCACAGTCGTGATCTTACCAACATTGTCTGGTATCTGGGTCAGTAGTTCTTGGACCCTGTCAAACTTGTTCTGTAGTGTATGTCTATCACCTGATATGTCGGCACACATACCAACACGATCTTTCATTAAGGTCATCCAATCAATGGCTGCCTGCAGTGCATCATGGTATTGCTGGTGATCATGAACATTGTGCTCACACTGTTGAATGGTGGCCTAGGTAAATAAACATAAATAAGCATGAATATTAACGTTATTAAATACGTTTAAATGATTCACATCACTATGTGATTAGAATGATAGCTGCAATGCTTTGTAAAGGATAGAATCTTAAATTATCTTTCATCTATTTCTATACAGTTCAACCAACAGATATTTTTTTAACAATCAGAGACATCCATTAATATGTCAACATAAGGAATGGGCTTGAAAGGAATATGAAATAGTAATACTATTACGTCAAGTCTTAGCATAAGAATTATTTCAGATATTTCATTTTACATTTCAGTATTTTAATAGATTTTCCTTACCTTGGCATTTTGACACAAGTCTTCATATCTGGAGTTGATATCTGTAATGAAAGCTGCTACTTCTGGGTTAGAAGTGCTGTGTAGTACACCTTGGGCTTTCTCTATCACAGAATCTACAAGTCTCTGATGGGATGAGATGTCTGATAAAACAGGCTGAAAAGATAAAGAAAGACTTGGTTAGGTAAGGTTTAAACATAGTCCGAGGATGCTATCTTTATAAATCAATTTTGACAGAAGCTAGGCAGTGATGTAATCTTAAGATTTTTTTTTAATCAGTTCAACGTAATAGACACTTCAAGCTTTAAGGATACTTGTAGCAATGCCATAGGATAAACATGATACAATATGTACTTACTCTAAGATTTTGGAGTTGTAGTCTTTTCTCTTGCAGAGTATTTTTCAGATCAACATCAGACCTGAGTGCAGATTCAGTATCCACCATCCATTTGAGTAGCTGATCTTGACCATCAGCATAAGAGGACCATTGCATCAAGAATGAGTCCACCTTCCTCTGGGTGTCAGATAGACCAGTGAACAGTCTCTCCCAGTCATCTTTGGCTGTGCGTAGCTCCTGGCGGACTTTCTCTCGTCCTCCTGCTGCTGTGTCTGGATAAAGTTTTTCACCAGCTTCAATGGTGGCATTCAGTCTTTGAAGTCCATGATCCTTCTCTGCCATCAACATCTATAGAAAAGATTGGGAGTTTGCTTTACGTTACTGAATTACAAGGAATGAAAGCATAAAATAACACATTGAAGTTTACATTTAATTTGCACAAATTGAAGAATACGTACCATTAAAGCTCTATATCCAATTCATACATTAAACTATTGCCTGTCCATGTTTTGGTTAAAATGCAACTATAAGGAAGTCACATTTTTAGATACTCCTATCAAGCACACTGAAAGTAGCAACAATCATTGACTGGACTTCAAGCACATTTCCATTAAAATTCTTCCTCAATTATTATGACACACATATTGAGGTTTTAATTTAAAATATCTAACAACGCTTGCAACCCTTGTCTTGAATTTCGTTTCTACCTGTATCATAGTTCTCCTTTCCTCCATAGTTTCCTGGTCTCCAGCTGACTGCTGACAGATGTCCAGTTTACCCTCAGCTTGTTTGATCCAGGCATTGAATTCTTTCAGTCTGTTGTCATAACCCTGGTGATCCTGTACATACTTCTCCCACTTACTGATCAAATCCTTAAAAAATAAGTTGCATAAGTTTAAAAATCGAAATTTTAAGTTTTGAGATAACTTTGAAAGCATTTTAAATTTAATTATTATCTAGCTTGTACCAATCAAAAGATAGTCAATGTTTCAATTGCTGATTTTTCAAAATTTAAAATTAATTCTACAATTGTTAATATCTACTATTATGGTTTATTGCATACATTTTTTTGGCAAATTTGTTATGCAATTAATGGAGAATCAAATCTTCTTTTTAGAGATTCTCTGTATTGACTGGTCAGATGTGACCCTTACCTTGACCTGTGAAAGAAGCCCTCTGTATCTGTTGGTCAGCTGCGACACTTGTGTACTCAGTCTAGCATCAGAACTAGTGTGCATCAGGTTCTGGGCATCGTCAGTAAATCTGTCTATTTCAGGCTGGTGAGATAATATCTCTTCTCTTTGTTTCTGAAATAATTAATAAAAAGATTTTATAAAACAATGTTAAACCTTCAAAACGCCATGTTTTGGGGGTTTTTTTTGAAGAAAATGGAATATGAAATAATTTCTTTCATTAAATGCCAAATTGGCTCATCCAACTATAGAAAGACTTAAACATGGAGTTATAGGAAAATGCTTAACAGATGCAAACCTCTTTGCAATCAGCATTAATCCTTTAGCTACTTTTATCATCTACACATTAATGTTTAAATTGTATTTTAAATAAGCCTTATCAACTTTTTCAAAAATACTAAGTTTTAAAATTTTTCATATGTGCCAACCTTGAATTTCTCCACTTGTGTCTGTTTTTCCTGTAGTGAAGATTTGAGCTCATAGTTCTTGACTTGTTGCTCCATGTCTTTGAGCCAGGAGGAACAGACTGAGAATTTTGACTCGAAGTCTCCCCATGTAACAAGGGCAGTCTGTAGGTCTTCCTCTGTCTGTTGGATCCTAGCGAGATAATCTTCCCATTCGGACTGTAGATGGTCGATGTCCCTACGTAGGACCTCTCGGCCACGCTGTGAGGAATTCTTAGATGTCTTTTCACATAGATCTTTTGTAGCTTTCAGTTTCTTTTCACCATCTCCAACCTTTTCAGCACATTCCTGGTAAACAAATAATCAATTATTTCAGAGTGAATGTTTATATTAAGTTGACAATTACACTTTGCAAAAAACCAAGCTCATTATTATCAATTTCTTGACAATTAATTTCATTAGTGTGTTGTACATTATATATCCAAATTTGTTTTTTACCTACTAGTATTCTAAAAAGATTTATACAATCATATTTTTCTTTGAATATTAATCCTATTATTACCTTAAGTCTTTCCAGTTTATTCTGTAGTGACATCTTGTCACCTGAGGTATCAGCACACAGCTCGACCTTCTCCCTTGAGGCATTGAGCCAGTCCTGACAGTCCTGGTACATATCTTGGTACTGCTGGTGATCTTTGACAGACAATTCCAGCTTGTCTAACATCTGTTTGGAGTTCTCACATAAGGAAGCATACTTGGTTTGTAATTCTCCGACATATTTGGCCACTTTGGCTGATGGGGTGGATTGTGATAGGTTTTTAGCCTTGTCCAGAAGGTTGTCCATGACATGTTGTCTGGATACAATGTCTTGGTGTAGAACCTAAAACACAGTCAGAAAATAACATTGAGATGTTGGTTTCCACATAAGATAAATTAACTTCCGAAGATAAAGAATCGAGAAAAGGGGATGAAAATATTTAGAAATGCCAGTTAGTCAATAAAATAAAAAGTTTTGGATTATTTTATTTTGAAGTAATATTAAAAGAAAGAGTGAAAACTTGTGCTTCTGAAAATCATAACATTTGTGCTCTAACAATTCTGAGACAATAAACTAGCAAAGTTTTTCAATATTTTAATATTATACTCCATTTTAATACCCACCCTGTGATTCTGTAGTTGAGCCTTCTTATCAGGCAGTGTAGCTTTGAGGTCAGTGTCCTCTCTCAGTTTTATTTCTGTGTCCAGTAACCATTTCTGGAACTGTTCAAAGTTTTCATCATATGAGGACCATTGCATTAGTGTGGTGTCAAGTTTTCGTTGGGTTTCAGACAGAACGTCACATGCCTGTTCCCACTGTTCTCTGAGGCCACGAAGCTCTTGACGGATAATGTCTCTTCCCTCAGAGGCAGTACAGGGGTACAATTTCTCACCACATTCTACAGTGTAGTGGATTTTGGAAGCTCCCTGGTCTTTCTCAGCAACAAGTTCCTATAAAAGAGAAGAAAAAATATTTTAATTGTTATAATTTGCATTTCTTCATGTGTAAGGTATTGTACATTAAGCAGAAATAAAGGTAAAAGCAATATAAAGGTGTAGCTGTATTTGACTTTTATGCTTAAAAAGACATGCTAAACAGAGTATGTCATGAGAATGATGAGGTAAGAGATTCAAGAAAATCAATTCTATACCTAATATTCATTAAGTAGGTTCAGTATAGAGCCATTGCTTTTGTCATAAAAGTGAAGGTTTGTATCCTTTGTGAAACAGTAGTTACGCATGAATATACAAGTAAAAATTATTATGAGAATCTTACCTGAAGTTTGGACAGTCTGTCTTCCACATCATGTTTGTCACCTGCCATATCAGCACAGACCTGTAACCTCTGTACAAGGGTACCTAGCCATTCAGCACACTCATTAAAGTTCTCCTGATAGGCCTCATGTTCTAACACATTGTTACGTAACTTTCCAATCAGGTCCTGTGAAAAAATTGAATAAGCTATAAATTGAATACTCCTCAGATCATTCTTATGGCAAAACCTTTTTCTTTTTTGTGTTTTACATATGGTTGTTTGATTGTTTTCTAAAAAGATTTTATATTCTGTCTTTTCACAAATCAATTCTAATGTTGACATTGTTAGTAAAAGTCAACAATAATAGCTTAATATTGGTCAGAAATATTTTAACCAAATTACTATCAAGATATAATTGAAACATTTCTTAACATCAAATGCCAATTTTAAAGAAATTAATATACAATTGATGGTACTGATGAGAAGAATAATTGATATAACTTACATTAAGATTAGTCTTTGCAGCATTGTATCTAGTGCCAAGTTGTGAACTCAGACTGATGAGTCTGGAGTCTGATCCTTGAACCTGAGTAGCCATGTTCTTCAGGTCATCAAACTGTTCATGGTGGGAATGTACCTCATTCAACAGATCCTGAAAAGGAAAATACAGCACTTTATTTTTACTTTGAATTATAAGTTATGTTTTTCTACCATACAATGACATTACACTTTTTTTGCAAAGACAGTGAAACTTTGTTTTCTGTACAAAATTACACAATGTTGTTATGTGATATTTTAAACTTTCCAATAACCATTACAGTAAGACTGGCACAAAACAGTAGTTTGTATACAAGGGACAATAACTTTTTCTATTCTCTCATTCTTAAACATGAGTAAACAATTCTTACCTTGTATTTTTCTACTTGAGCTTGTTTCTCAGGTAGAGTAGACTTGAGTTCATGGTCTTTGATTTGAGCTTCAATGTCTCTGAGCCATCTATTGAGAGATTCACATGATCCGTCATAGGCCTGCAGAGCCTGTATAGCATGGGTCAGATTCTGTTGCGTTTCGCCCAATCTGGTGGCCACAGTCTCATAGTCCTGTGTCAGACCCTCAAGCTCGCCATGGATATTGGCCTGGCCAGGTCTGGCTGTCTGTGGCATGGTCTTCTCTCCCTGAACATGGGCAGCTTCAACTTTCTTTTCACCATCTCTTAATGATGTAAGTAGATCCTGAAATTTACAACATGTATTCTATTATGGACAAATCAGGAACTTTTTTAATGCTTGAACAATACATGTAGGTTACAGTACCATTTATAATCAAAAGAAAGCTGAAATTAATTTTTTACAATTCTTAATACACAACCAATGAAAAAAGCTTGCGCAAAATTTAGTTGAAAAGCTTACCGGTAGAATAGAATCAACTCAGCACAGTCCCGAATCCTACTTAATTTTAATTTATTCAAGGGAAACAACTTTAATCTTTACCTGTACTCTGTCCAGTCTGTTAGTAAGAGCCTGTTTATCACCAGAGGTCTCAGCACAGACTGCCAGCTTGTCTTTTGTCATGTTGATCCAGTCTCGACACTGCTGTTGTGTGTCATGGTAACATTGATGCTGTTCTACATGTTCTTCAGCAGTCTTTACTTGGTTCTGAAAAGAAATATTAAAGAAGCATGAGCAAATATTGTGTGTTAAAATATTGAAGGGTTCTAGTAAATAATATTAGTCGATGGAAATTAAGCAGCAACATGCTTAAAAAGTCCACATTAGCAGTGAAAGATATGGAATGACCACCTAAAAGTGATATACCAATAACCCACAGTCCTATTTAATTTTTTCAACAGGTTTTTAATGCATGTTGTATACTAATTAATATTATCTAAATTAGTTTTATGAAAAGATTGTAGCCATTACTTTCATATTTCTCTTAATTTTGTTCAAACTAACAAACTTTTATCAGGAATAACGATTTTCAAAAAAAGCTTTTTAAAGTAAGGTGACTTCATTGAAGTTCATTTTCTAAATTCATTCACAAATCATTATCAATATACCTGGGCTGCAGTACACAGTGCCCTGTAGTCATCATTCAGTCTCTTTAGTTTGCTCTTAGCCTGCTGTGAGGAGAGGGCGGCTCCCTTATCTGCCACACTGTCAATCATAGTCTGGTGGGACAGGATATCCTGACATCTTGTCTAAAAATAATTACCATCATTGTCAAAATGTTTTCAACTTTTTTGTCATTTACTTTTTGAAAAGGCTCGTCATCTAAAAGTTCACTTTGTAAATAATATCTGTCTTAGTTGATATTGATGGGTCTTAATTGGTTTCTTCATTTAACTTTTCCCAATGGGAAGAAGGAAAATAATTAATTTTCAAAAATAAAACATAGGAGTGTAATTTTAAAATTCACATAAAAGCAGATCATGTTTTTTTTTGTTTTTCTCAGATATGAATTATATCAAAACTTATTATAAATATAGCAATTATGCTGCAATATCTTTAACACAGTGTACTGGGTGAGGGTATCAGAATCACTGGTACCATTCACCCAGCATTAAATAATAAGTTGGTATTATTGCAGCATAATCTCCACACAACCCAGCATTACATGATTAAGGTTAAACCTAATGCTTCACATCATAACAAATAGTCAAATCAAATTCAATCTGGAGAACTGTGCAGTAACTACTTAATTTGGATATAATAGCGAGCATAGCTTGCAAGCGGGCACGAAGTGCCCGCTCGAGCGGAGAGCTCTACGGTATTTGTTTCCACGAGAAATTTGCTAATGCTGATTTAGATTTTTTATGGTCCGGAAAGGGTTATTATTTTTACAGGTCCGGAGTGAATGTTAAAATAATTTATAAAAAAAGAAAAAATGCTTAAAAAAATAATAAATTGCGCTTTTTACAAGAAAATAATATTCTTAAAATAATAAATACACATAAGCTGCTCGTTTCGTCTTGGTTATATGCACGTAGGAAACTAACGAGTCTCGAAGCTTAATCGCCCCATACCAACTCGCCCCAAAATAAGCAAATGGAAATATTGGAAATTAAATGATAGCGATATCCCTGAATGTCGACATTTAGAACAAAAAAAACGTAGTCCCTTTTAGCTATGCTCGCATTTAGGCAATGCCTACTCCATATTAGGAGATTCTTCTAATTCTTTCTAGATACAAGTTTGGCTTGGTTTAATGATGGTTCAGATATTAGTGTCATTATAACATGTTTTATCATAAAAAAGTTTCAGAAAATTCAAGGTATTTTTTTCTAATTATAAGACAATGGCCAATTAAAAGAATTTTCAAGAAAAATCAGTGTTAAAATTTTTTTCATAATATTTACTTTCATTGTGGCTTAAAAATGACTTAAAAAATTTGCAATAATCAAAAATTAGTTAGAGAATATTAACATGTTAAAAAACAAAAATTTCATTTTGAAAATGATGCATTAGAATCTGGTTTAAAAAAATCTGAGTAGATATTTATTAAATTATTTAAACAAACTTAAAATTTGACTCAACAACAACATCATTAGATACAATTTTTAAGCAAACCATTTACAGCACCTGACATATTTCAGACTGTCAGCTTTATGTTAGAATAAAAAATTAAATCACCCTTTTCAAAAGAATTATTCAGCAATATTGGTTAAAAATCAAAAACACAAAATATAAGTTAGTTACTGCAAATACCCAGCATTCATAATTAACTGCCTGTTACAATGCTACAACACAAAGTTTAACAATACCCGGTAATGCTGAAGCATGGCTTTTTTCTCCTGTAATGTATTTCGTAGTTCCTCATCTTGTTGAACTTGAGTGTCCATATCAGCCACCCAATGGGTAAGCTGTTCAAAGTTGTCGTCAAATGTGGTCCACTGCATGCGGCTACTTTCAAGTGATCTCTGGGTATCGTTGAGCTTGTCATTGAAGGACTCCCATTTTTCCCTGAGTGCTCTGAGTTCTTTCCTAATAGCTTCTCTGCCATTGTTGGATGTGTTTGGATAGAGTTTTTCACCGGATTCCAAAGCAGCATTGAACTTGGCAAGGCCTTGTTCTTTGTCAGCCATGATGTCCTGTAAATAGTATTTGCATACAACAATGATAATGAGACAGAATGTCACAGCCATGCAAGACAGATGAGTTTAACAACTTTTAGTAATACATTTTTAAAAGAAGCACATTATAGTAACATTTTATTCCTAATCAAGTTTTAAATTCTTAGTCAATTACAACCCGTGGTTACTGAATTTCTGGATTGTATTTCCCCAAATTAATGGCTGAAATATATTCTATGTTTACAAGCTGGTAACAATCAATACAACATGGCATTATTAAATAAGAGTACAAGAGTACTTTTAAGACAGAATCTTTCCCCTTCTTTATTTGTTCAAGGGAAGGTAGATTAAGTAGCAAACCACCATTTCATTTATACCTCGACAGTCTGTAGTTTATTCTGCAGACTTTCCTGGTCATCAGCCAGATCATTACAATCCTCGATGTCCTGCATGGCAGCCTCCAGCCAGTCTGTACATGTCTTGTATTTACTGAGGTAATCCTGGTGCTGTTCTACATTCTGGTCACACCTCTCACATTGTTCCTGAAGTAAATTGGGAAAAGTTTAAATATAATATTTTGTGAACCGAATTACACTGTACTACTTTCTGTCGTTTATAACGATTTGTTGCAAAAACCTTTCTTACAACTTACAACATAAATGCTATGTTTCATAATCAGGGTAAAGGGTTATAAATAACACCCCAGTAACACAGACCAGATTTTGCGGATTAAAATTTCAGAAATGTCCAAGCTCAATAAAGCGGACTTATAAATCTGATTTCTGTTCCAAAATAATTATCAATTAAAATTCAAATGAACAATTGTACTTTACTCTTGTTTTTTTTTCACAAATAAAGTTAAAAGTTTTATCAAACATATCTCAAAATATCAAAGCAACAAGCATCTTAAATAAAGTTTTCTTACATTGACATTATTTGCCAGTGTCTCATATCTGGACAAAAGTTGAGCGGCATGGGTGGCAGTCCTGCCATCACCAGTGGCATTAGATATCTCCTGAGCTTCGTTACGTAAACCTTCAAATTGTGGTCTGTGTCTTTGGATGTCTTCATTCAAGTCCTGAAAGATAAGTTTCATTTTTTAATTTTGATTATCTACTCTTTGCTAAAAACTATATTAAAGGCTAAGTATGCAATTCTCAATATGCAATGTAAAAACTTTTTGAAAACAAACTCATATTTCTTAATCTTTCTCAGATTTTAAAATTTTTGGGTTTGGTTGAGATAGACATTGTGTGTTACTTTTTTTCTTTTGGGCTATTCCAGAAATAAATGTATGGGGGGTCAGAAGGCACTTTTTTTTATGCCCACCATGCATAAAATTTTATTTATTTTTTCCCTTTATGTTGCATTTGAGAAATATCTAAAAATACCACCACCCATAAAATTATAGTGCCTTCCAACCCCCCCCCCCCCCCCCATACAATTAATTCTGGAATAGCCCTTATACTTACACTGAAGTGTTCAGCCTGTTGCATTTTAACAGGCAGACCAGACTTCAGTGGTTGAGATAGACATTGTGAGATACTTTTTGTCTTTATACTTACACTGAAATGTTCAGCCTGTTGCATTTTATCAGGCAGACCAGACTTCAGGTTGCTCTCATTCCTGACTTTGGCCTCCATGTCTTTAATCCATTGGGACAGACCATCATGTTTCTGGTCATATTCCACCCACTGGTCAACAGAGCCTTCTAGTTTTGACCTAATAAAAGAAAACACATGTTGAAATCAGTGGATTTGCAAATATATTCTAAGAAGTTGTTACATGATTTAGATAATCTTAAGTTTGGTTGAACTCTACCTTACATGTTTCATGTGTTCAAAAAGTAATGATAATGCAGTCATGCACAATAAATAGTGACCCCCTGTTTCTGACTGCTCATAGGAAAGCCAAAATAAGGAAATAAAGTCAGCACTTGTGAGAGCTAATTGATTCTCCATTTTTTATATGCACTATCTATGAGCAACAGTCAAGCAGTACATGAATGTTGTAGCGACCTTATTTTGACCACCTACACACCTACTATTTCTGACACATACATATACCAAGTTCGATTTTTCTATGAATACTGGTGTAACCTTTCCCCACCAAGAATTTTTTTATTCAGAAAAAAACTTTCAATACTTGAATCACTTACTCAGTTTGTTGCAGCTGTTTGACTAGATCCTGGAATTCTTTATCTGCTAACTTCCTCTGTCTCTCTAATTCGTCTTGTCTAGCCTTGGGTAATACTGCCTTTAAAGTGGCTAGTTTGGCTGCTGCCAAGTCTTTCTTCTTTTCTCCTTCTTTCAGTCCAGAAATTAGGTCCTAAAAGAAGTTATAAAAATTTAAGAACCTATTGCAACACAATAGATTATATCAGGTCATAAATCACATAAAAAAAGATGTAGAAGAAAACATCAGATATTAATTTATATTTCAAACTTTTTTACTTCCTGTGTGAATTTCTCATTGTTTCATTGATAAATATACAAACTTTGAAAGTTATAATACCTCACTGGTTTTTAATTTTTATTCATCACCCTCCATAATTTATATTCATTGATGCAAAATTCACAAAATGAAATATACTTAAAGGCTTGATCAAAATTAATCAAGAAGACCTTTTACCTTGATAGTTGAGAGTTTTCCTTCTACACTATATCTGTCTCCAGATATGTCACCACACCATTGTAGTTTCTCCTTGGCAGCATTGATCCACCTCTGTTCCTGTAACTGGGCGTCCTGACAATGCTGTTCCAGTGTGCTCTCTAATACGTCGGCTATCTTGTCAGCACGGTTAGACACGGTATCAAACTTTTTAGCCAGTACTACAGCATCCTTAGCTAGATTACTGGTCTCTGCTGACGGGTATTTGTCCTGTAGAGCAGCTGTCTTGGCCTGTAAGGCTTTGATGTTGGCTTCATGGGCCTCAAGTTGCTTTTGTAGATCCTGAAAATTGGAAGCATGTATGAGTTAAATAAAACTTCTAAAGATGTGTAGTTAACTTTTTGAAACAAATATAAAATTGTATTCTTATTTTTTTCTCCTCAATGTAACTATCTTGTAAATTTTATGGAAATATAGGCATGACTGTCACACATGTATTTACAAAGAATGGTTAGACATGTATCATTCTGGTATAAAGAAACCAAAGATTAAAGCTGGTATCTTCTACTCTTAAACATTTATGGTAAAACTTTTCCTACA
Organism: Arcuatula senhousia; assembly: GCA_963971305.1. Classification (NCBI taxonomy): domain Eukaryota; kingdom Metazoa; phylum Mollusca; class Bivalvia; order Mytilida; family Mytilidae; genus Arcuatula; species Arcuatula senhousia. Next base: position 59,484,003 of record OZ020304.1, read on the forward strand.
GGACTTAGTTTGTAATAACAACACTTTTTTAGTTTGTTAAGTCAAGATCATTGTCTCATGGCTGTTTATTGATGTACTGGCAATCATTCACTGACAGCACTAAACTGTTTTCATAACTTATCCAAAACACTCACCTTAGTTGTTTGTAATCTCCTGACTAAGTCTTCATCAGTGCCAGACACATCATCACATTTAGATAGTTTGTCTTTGATTTTGTTTATAATGTCAGTTTCCTGTTCAATGGCTTTCTGTAGGTCAGATCTCTCATCATAGAAGTTGGCCATTACACCTTCCAGCTTGCTAGCCATAGCGGCTGCTTTGACAAAGTTCTCCTCAATTTCACCCTGAGAATTTGCAAGTTCAGGAATTTGTCTCCCTTTGTTTAGTTCCTGTAAGTCTTGTATTTTCTGCTGTACTTCTTTTATGACATCACTATAGTAAGGAGATTCTTCCTACAATACAGAAAAATAATGTATATTTTGTTCCAAAACTTTAAAAGATTAATAGAAAAAATATTATGCTATAAACAATCTAATTATTACCAACTCCCTTATTTAATGAACACAACAATGCATACCATTATTCCTTGAAATATCGATATACAGCATAACTAAAATAATCGTTTTATGTATTGTATTTTGAAATCATCTTGATTAAAGTAAAATATTAAATGCTGATCATTAAAAAGTAGCATTAAAGAAAACACTTCAGCTAAATGCTAACTTTGTACTTCATGAGACATGGTTTTATAACTGTCATAATGTACCTTGAATTATAACATAATGACTTACCTTATATTTCATGAGACAAGATTCTACACTGACAGCATCATCAAAGTGTGTCAGACTGTCCTCTAGCTTGGTATTCATTGTGTTCATCCAGGACTCTATCTCTTCCCTGCCGGACATCACCTGGTCCCAACAGATCAACTGAGCTTCCAAGTTCTCCTTGTGCTGCTCAATTTCCTGATATAACATACATCATTTGGATTAAGTTCAAGAAAAATAGTTCCATTGATACAAAGAAAATTTACTTCAGAAAAAAACTCAACTTCTTTAGCATTTTTGTTATTCTCATAATGTTTGCTCTGATTATACATATATATCACAATTTTTTATTTTATTTTTTTTATCAAGGTGGATATCAATAAAACTTATTATGCTGTATGAGCATGATTGAAGGAACAGCATTTGAATCAATATATAAGGAATACCAAAAAAATGTCAAAAGAGAAAAACTCTACCAAAAAAGTTAAAATCTAATTCATTTGTCTTCAATCGTTTGAATAGACATAGCATTAATCTAAGAATCTAAATTTTTGTTATACACTTTTAACCTCCACTTTCTGTACCTTCATACAATTATGTTACAGATATTTTTTTCCAAATGGAACTTACAGAGTTGGAGGTCTCCCATTTATGGTTGACCTCATCCAGGTCACGTTCTAGGACAGAGACATCAAAGTTAGCCACATTCTTCAGTTCCTCCAGTAGTTGTAAACCTTTGTTGTTCATCTGGTCTAACTGGGATTGGTTAGCATGAAGCTCAAACTCAGCATTCTATAGAATAAAGAAATACAGAATATATATACATATATCATAAATCATGTGTCCAAAGGCTACAATCAGGACAATAGTTTCTGGTAGTTTCTAGTAGTAGTTTTCACAATGAATCAACAATTTCAAGTTAGTGGTCTCTTCTTCCATTAACAAAGCATTTTAATCCATATTATACATTATTTTTGCCTTTGTACATACCTATATTCTTTTATTAGGTATCAGAAGTTTCTATGATACATGAAGTATGGTACTCATAACTGGAATTAAAGTAATTGCCCTAGTTCACATGCCAAACTTTTGTTAATGTAACACAACATGTTGTTCCCAATTATATTCAGCAAATCAGAGCATGGATGGTAAAATAACAATGTGATAACTAATCATTTCTTTTACCTTATGCTGGTCCAGAGCCTTTTTGACATCATCAGGAGAGGTGAAGGACATTTCTTGTTGGACCTGGGGTTGTACATCCTCCAGCACACGATTGACATTTTGTTTGTTGTCGTTATACTGCTGCCACAGATTGGCCACACCAGTGTATGTCTGGAACTTGTCTGTCAACAGACCTTGTACCTGGTCCCAGGCCTCGTTAACTTCCTTCAGGGAACCAGTTGCATTACCTCCCTTTACGGGATCAGCTTGCTGTAGTTGTCGTCCAAGTTCTCTCAGTTGTTCATATTCTGGGTTCATGGAGTACATGTCATCTCTAGCCTCCTAAAAGTACATATGATATTTTTGTTTAGTTGCTGAATTCACATTTCTGAATTACACTTTCAAGCACCAGTAATTTGTACCAGTGGCTATATTTTTAAATACTACTTTGCCATTAAAGCTAGTTAAACCCATTTTATAAGATATACTTTGTACTAAATCCAGGTGTTGTAACTTTCATTGTCCTGATATGTGTCAACTTGTCATTTACTTGTCAGTGTTTTTATTTGCATATGTATATATTCTATATCATTTTAAAGTTTTCATTTTAATTATACTGAGTATCAAAATTTAAACCATATTCAATAGGGTTCCATGCAAACAGTGGGTACCCATATTTGCTACATATGTTGCTCTTACCTCAATTTCATTCACAAGATCTTTAATTCCTTGTAATGACGAGGAGTCTGCAGCACTATTCTCAATCTTAGCTCCCAAGATCTTAAGTTTTCCAACAAGATGTGCTTTCTTTTGGTTAAAGTCACCCCATAATTCAGAAAGTTCACTTAAATGTCCTTGTTTTTGTGTAGCATGTGTAGTGACAGAATCACACATATTCTCAAGATTCTGTAATTCTGTGCCGAAGTGTAATGTTCTTTGTGTAGCTCGATCTTTGATCACTAATTGAGCTTCACCCATCAAGTCATCAAGCTGCTCTTTCTTACGATTCCAAGGGGCCATACTATTACGTAATGCAGCCACTTCCTTATTGATTTTCTCCACTTCCTCTTCACTGATATCAGGTGCTTGCAGCCTTTGTTGAAGTGTTTTAAGTTTAGCTTGGACGTCCTTCTGATCAACAGAATAGTTCATCCATTGTTCACACAAGTCTTCACGATTACTTATTAGATCCTCGACCTTGCTGTAATTGGCCATGATCTTATCAAATCTGTCCCTGAGAATGGCAGCCTCTTCTTCACTGCAGTTACATAGCAAGTCTTTAAATTCTTGTTTTAGAGCCTCAAACATAGGTTCATGTGCCTCACATTCAGCTTTCATGTCCTGAAAAAATAATGAATTTATTGATAACTTTTCTTATATTTCTTTCCTATCTCAGAAATATTATCACATTCTAACATAATATTTTAAGAAACATGCTTTTTAAACACAAAACTTTTCAAAATGCTAACATATTCTTGACCCTAAAATTTACAAGGTGTTATTTTATACAATCAACTCCCAATTTGATTTTCTCAAATTCAAAACAAATGCCATGAAACTTTACAAAAGGTAAAATATACCTTGAGTTTAACCATGAGTTCAGGGACTTCATCAGCATAGATTTCATTCCCTGTGTCAAGTTTCCTCTGAGATTTCTTCAACCATTTCTCAAAGTCCTGTAACTGTCCATAAAAGTTCTGACGGTGACGTAAAGCACCGCCCACCATGTTCTGTCTTTCAGCAGCATCCTCCGACGTTTTAGCATATGCCATTTTGATGGCATCCATCTTGGATTGAAGAGCTTGCACACCCTCAGGAGAGGCATGCTTTTTAACTTGCTCAAACTGCTTTTCAAGAGCTTTGAGATGTGGTTGATGGCTTTTGATGTCTTCTTGTAGAGTCTGCAATTATTTGAACAAATTATTAGTTTAAGAGTTTTTGTATTGTATGTATATGACAAAAAAATGGGTCAAAGACAGAAATGGCCGGATTTCGTTTAATAGGAAGTATATGAGCCACAGACCTGAAATCGAATCCTACCTTATGGGAGTCCATGCTGATGCTTCATACCAAATATCAAGAGGCTGGGATTAGTAGTTGCTGAGCTAACTGTTACGAAAACTGTCTATAATTGGACATTTATGTCAAAAATTAACTAAGTCGGTAAACAGGAAGTAGGTGAGCGACAGACCTGAAATCAAATCCCACCTCATGGGAGCCCATACTGATGCTGCATACCAAATATCAAGAGGCTGTGATTAGTAGTTGTTGAGAAAACTGTTACGAAAACTTTCTATAATTGGACATTTATGTCAAAAATTAACTAAGTCGGTAAACAGGAAGTAGGTGAGCGTCAGACCTGAAATTAAATCCCACCTTGTGGGAGCCCATACTGATGCTGCATTTCAAATATCAAGAGGCTGTGATTAGTAGTTGCTGAGAAAACTGTTACGAAAACTTTCTATAATTGGACATTTATGTAAAAAATTAACTAAGTCGGTAAACAGGAAGTAGGTGAGTGACAGACCTGAAATTGAAACCCACCTTATGGGAGCCCATGCTGATGCTGTATACCAAATATCAAGAGGCTGTGTTTAGTAGTTGCTGAGAAAACTGTTAGGAAAATTTTCTGTAATTGGACATTTATGTAAAAAATTAACTAGGTCGGTAAACAGGAAGTAGGTGAGCGACAGACCTAAGGTAGTACTCCACAATTAGGATTTTTTCACAGTATTGTTTTCGTAGGTGGCCCCTGTGAACTTTTTTGTTAAATGAAAATATTGATTCGTTTTGGTCTTAAAATAAGAACAATAAAAAATCTGGACCCGTTATATACAAATTACGATCCATGGTTATTGTTTTAAAGAATAATTTCGAAAAAATCAATACCAATGTTTTTAAAGCGTCGCTTCCGGCTGTGCATGGTGACCAGCGGATGGGCTTAAATTTAAATGTGCTATTTTTAGATTTTTAAGTTTGAACAATTTTATTGGAAAAAAGAGCCGAAGTCGGATAGGTTTATTTGGCCTTAAAAGAAAGGACTGTTCTCGGGCTTTCATATCATACATGTTACGTTTCACCTGAACCGAAAGCTCGATGACTGGCAACGTTCAAAAAAAGGACAAAACCCCGATTTTTGCGTATTTTTGTCCCCAAATTTTTGACATATGTTAAGAGTTGCTAGGGGCAACGAGTACAACCAAGAAACCAAATACGGCACTAAACACGACTAAACATGCCCGGAGTTGGGAACACCACCTAGTTTAAAGTGGAAATAGCAGTTTAAGCGATTACAAGAACCCGGGACAAAATAGTCAACGTCGAGCACATGCAAAAATGAGCCAAATAAATTAATTGTGGAGTTCTACCTAAAATCAAATCCCACCTTATGGGAGCCCATGCTGATGCTGCATACCAAATATCAAGAGGCTGTGATTAGTAGTTGCTGAGAAAACTGTTACGAAAGTATTTTCCCCGCCCGCCGCCCGCCCGACATTCACCATTTTATAACCCGGATTTTCACTAGTGAAATCCGGCCAAAAATGTTGACATAAGCAATGACATTGGATTTATAGTAAAATTTTCTATAAGTCAAAACACAAAAATGTAAATAAGTCTGTTGAAAGAAACCAATTACAGAATAAAGTATGGAATAAGGAAAGTGTTTTAAAATTTCAAAAGAATAGATCAAGAAGTTGTATCAACAATCCTTCTTAAAAATCTTAAACTATAAATAAATATGTACCAAAATAATAAATAGTCTATACCATTTGTAAAACAGATTTATATATAAATTAAAATGTAGACCAAAATCTCTTTTTTCAATCAAGACTAAGACATTACCTTTCCAACAGCAAGTTCATGTTCTAAGACTTGCACATCAGTAGAATGGAGATTTGGTTCTTCAGACATACGTCCTTGTAACTTGTCGATGACTTCGTCAAAGTTACTGACTTCCTGGTCATAAGCTGCCCAGGCACCATACATCTTTTCTACTTTATGGCTTCGGTCTTCAGATGAACTGATGATGTCGTTCCACCTCTGTTGTAAGGCCTCCATTTCAGCTGGTACATTTGGTTGATCCATCAAGTAACCAGCTTCTGTGTTCAGTTTCTCAAATATTGGGAACTGTTCCTCACATTCTTTTACAAAAGACTGCAAAAAAGGAATGCAACTGTTAGACACAATCTAAATCATTTTCATTCCTAGCTTTCAGTAACAGAAGTTTCAAATAACATGTTCATGAATTTTGCACCATAAACATTTATTGTGATACTAAAGCATTTGTATAATTCAAGTGTACAAAATCAGCAAGTTCATTGATCTACCTACAATACTACAAGCTCAGAATTCAAACAAACATTGTTTTGTTTCATTACTTTGTTGGTGTCCAAACTCTTTACAGTGTACAATGGACACTATTTCAGAGGTGAGGGAAAACAAAATGTATGCAGATAATTTTTAGCACCAAATAGATACTGACAACCCTAATAACATACAGTAGAGCTCCAACCTTATTGTTACTAAGAAAAACTCAAACTCAAATAGTTTTGATACCTGATGAAGGTCATATAGATCCTTGGCCTCCTCTAGTGATGAACACTTTGGTAGTTCTGTCGCACAGTATTTCTGTGCTTTCTCAATCCAGGGTAAAAGTTGCTGTGACAAGCTCTGGTATGTCTGCCAGTGAGCCACGCTGCCTGTCAATGCAGAGCTCCTGTCCTTAGCTCGGGAACAGAGGTTCTCCCACTGTCGTCTGACACTAGCGAGCTTTGTTTTGAGGGCAGCTGTCTCACGTGATCTGAAATTCTGGGATAGACCTCTGGCATCTTTTTCTAGGTTTTCTAATGTGACCCTGTTTTCATAAACCTCTCTAGAGATATCCTGTAAAACAAAACATTTTATAAACTGTGTGTTTTTGGTATTCTGATTTTTTTTATAATTCTCATTCTCAAGTAAATTCAAGATGTCATAACAATAAATATTAGTTAAAGTAATGCTATGAAAATCACAGTGTTCTTCCAAAATGACAAGAGACCCCGACCTTGGGCAGGTAACTGACATACCTAATCACATACAGTTGGGGAAGTCCCTTTTTTGTTAAATACAAACGGCACTCCAACACCAGCTCAGAGGTGATCGGCTAGTGATTAATAGTGTGGTATTTAAACCAGCACCTTAGACCACTCAACCACCCAGGCCCCCTTTGGACAATTGAAAATTAGGAATTTTATCAAATGAATACTGAACAAGGTCAGATAAAAGATAAAAAGTTCTAGGGAATTTTAATAACAGAGACATATTTGGTAACTTAAAACTAATTATGCCACCTACATTTGCTTTCTCCAGCTGTTCTTCAGGTTGAGCTGATTTGTTCTCATACACATCATTTAGATTGGTCTCCTTCTTGTTCAACCATTCACAGAAGTTGTTCAATCTCTTGTAATATTCTGTCCATTTAGCTATGGTGGCCTCCAGGTCAGCCAATTTAGCATTAAGTCGTGTAGAGACATTATCTAGCCTCTTGTCAATGTCTGAGATTTCCACTTTGAGTGGTCCTTGTCGTTCACGGCTTGCACTCTCTGCAAGAACTGCATTCAGTTTTTGCATGTCATTTATATTGTCTTTTAGCTTATTTAATGTTCTTTGAAGTTCCTGAAAAAAAGTCATATTGAAATGAACTGCAATTATTGTATGATAAAAGTTGAGGAAATAGTTTACAGAATTATTAAGAGGAATATTCAATTAAAAGACATGTCATGAACACATTCAATAATATTCAGTCAGTTTTTTTTAAATAGCTAAGCATAACCATCTCCATGTAAATAACCCTAATGGGTGTTTAAACACTGTTAAACCATGTTTACAAAACTGGTTTATTTTGTTTACATATTCACTATAGAAAAGTTTACCTGAATTATTTTCCAAGAAGCAAAATCATTATGCAGAAATAATTTCCATTAATAAGAAATAAATGTATGAACTATCTTTATCTGGTGGTAATAATATTCCCATTAACAAAATTGTATTGAAAGATTTTACAAGATAAGGTAACATGGAACTAAGAACAGAAAAATAAACAATTCCATGTCCCTGTTTATCTTATCTTAGTAAGGTATCAATTCTTCTATCTATAATAATAACTGATCATTACTAACAATTTGTTCTAGTTATCATCATAAAATTCTGCATAAAACACATCAAATTTCCTGAAACTCATAAAAAAGACCTAATCACAAACCTTTTTAGATTGCAAATCTTTCTCAGCCAATTCCTGTCCGGTTGTATTAGGTGGTTTTTCCAGTTCTGCCTCAGCTTTCTTCAGAAGTTGGAGACACTGAGTTTTAGAGGTTTCATAATTCTCCCATTCTTTTACTTTTTGCTGCAATTAACATAAAAACACATCAATAAAATCCAACTAAAAAGTTGATGCTTCACTTTCTGCTTTTTTATATTGAATCGTCATGTATTTTAAATCCATTTAGAGACAAGTTCAGTTTTAAATCTTATCTTGTTTTCCACTATTATTTCCAAAATCTTGGTATAAATTATTTTCGTATCCAGTTTTTGCATCAATTATAAAAAAAAATTACCAATTTTGTAACACAATTAAATAAAATTTAATCTTCTCTTGCACTTTAATGCCAATTTCATGTTAAATATAAATCCATTAAGAATTTTATTTTTCTTTCTTCCATGTTTCTGTGCCAAAATCCTGTTATGATTGGAAATATTGTATATTCCATATCACATGCATCAACAATATCTATCAGAGTTGTGTAAACAAGTATCATCTATCAATAAACGTAGAAATCACCTCCTATCTATCATGTCTATATCAGATAATATCACCTCACTTCTTAAAATCAATTCAATGCAAATAATAAATTGATGATTTCCAAATTGAATTTTATTTGGGAAAATAAAACAGATTTCACTTTCTTCTCTCTAGCAAAATGCATTGAAATCATCTTACAAATTCAAAACCTACAAGAATATAAGACAGTCTGACCACTTTCCAAATAACTTATTTATTTATCAAGTTTGAATTGCATTATAAATGGGTGGTTCAAATTGCACTTGGAAGTAGTAACCATATGATATACAAATCTATGTAAAGGTTACTAATTAACCAACAAGTTAATCTATCATAACCATTTACATTTAGATATAAACAAAAATCCCCATCTTCTAAAAATAGAATTACTTGGCAACTTGTTTATTTAATACTATTTACTCCAGCAATGAACTATAGTTTCAGTAGGTGGAATATTTTTTAGGAAATTCAATTTTCTTAGAAATTTCCTCTGTAGTAAAGCCTATCTTTGCTATATAAACAAACTTGTTTACAATAGAAAAGTTTTAACCTTGACTTTGTGCTTGGTACATTGGCACTTAACAGATAATACCATTCAATCAGAAAATAGTAATAAACATGGAATTGTACTTTTATCATGAAAAAATGAATGTTCACAATAAACTGAAATCCTTCTTGGGACTGTAATAGATAACTTGAATCGCTCACAAGGTCATTAAGCTATAAGGGCTCTTCTATGAGCTATTATCCCTACGAGGGATCAACCTGTGGAGACTTTTGTAGAGCTGATGTTTTGATATAAGCAAGCAACAGCTTTTCTATATCTGCAAGTTTTCACTCATTAGAGCAAGTGCTATTTTTGACATGAGAAAACCCTATTTTTGACCATTAAAGGGCCATAACCCCTATAAAAGGTCATTTGACCACTTCCACCCAATGGAGACTTTTGTAAAGCTGTTGATGCTGAAGAAGGATGAATGCGTCAGATTTTCTCTATCTCTTATACTTTTGATTTACAAGCCAAAAACAGTAGTCTGACCCCCCCCCCCCCTGTTTATATTTAGCAATGGCAGCCATGTTTATTCGGCGAATCCAAAATTGAAACACAATTTTTGTGCAGGACTCCCTAAGGATCAATCATACCAAATTTCAGTAGTTTCAGAGAAGATTTTTAAAAATTGTCAACGGAGGACGGACGCCAATTGATAGCAATAGCTTATAAGGTGATAAATGTAAATTTAAAGACTTCAGTTTATATGCATATTTTTTTTAATATAGAGAGATGCGCCTTCCTTGAGGAGGGGGGAACAAATTTTTTTCTCTAGAACAGCTCTTACTAGAGCTTCAACTTTTATGGGTCTTATCTACATACAACCATACTGTTTGAATAGGGAAAAATAACATCAGACCCAATGCTTAAACTGCATACCAAAGATAAACTGTTGCTGAGAAAATTGTAACAAAAATATTTTGATATATCAAATCACATATAAAAGATTCCTACCTTGAGTTTCTCATGCTTCTGTTTAGCCTTTTCATTTGTGTCCTTCCACTTCCTGTCGAGCTCGTCAACAGTTTTCGAGACAAAAGCAGGGGCATTACGATCCTTCTGAAGGCGCTTGCCAGCTTCAATGTCAGCTTGAATTTTAGGTCTTTCTGTTTCAAGCCTTTTCAGAACAGACTAAAAATAAATTGATTATTATCAACACTCAGTACATAATGATACCATAAATGTTCATGATTGAGAAATTTTACAACTGGTTTTTATTCTTTTAAAAGTTACCAGAATGAATTTTACCCAATTTAAAATCTAAAAATTGAGTTCCTTACCTGTATTTTGTTGATCAAATTTTACTCTTTTTTTTAACAATAGAATCAAATAAAAACATGTAAAACTTTGAAATTTTGGTCATGTTAAGCAAAAATTTTTTTTGATTTTGAACAATATATGCAAGGTGTACATAAATTTCTTTAAATGATTAGAAAGATTTTTTTTCCAAACAGTATTCTTCTATATAAAAATAGAAACCACAGAACCAGAAGTAAATGTGAGAAATTTATACAATAAACCATTTTTTTTGTATCTAAATTCTATTTAATACAGATAACCACAAAACTAGGGTGAATCGATTTTTCTTCACAAACCCCAGACTTTTCTATCCTAAAGTCATCTAAAGAACATCTCAAAATATTCAACAATATCATTCATCTTTGTTTAATGAAAATAAAAAAATCCACATGTAAAGCATGTATATATTCACATCAATCCATATAGGTAAAGTGTGCAGAATTTGAAGCATTTTATAATTTTTCTGTGTCTGTACATTACAAAAATAAGCTAATCTTAAAATAACAACAAGAAAAGTAAGGTATTAAAACTCAGACATAAAAACAAAATATAAAAACTAAAATAACAGAATATAACAGTTTCTTAAAAAAAATTAAAATGAATATTGAGAGATGTTGCGAAGAGAATCTTTTTGTGAAGATAACCAAGCCACATTGACCAAACTAGCAGAACACATAAATTTTCTGGGGTTAGTAATTCAACTACAAACTGCCAATTTCTGATTATGCTTTCCATGCGTATAATATCACAAATCTACACTTAAGCATGCCAGTCATTGCTTTTTTATTTCCAGCTTTTTGCCTTGATGCCTCTATTTGCCTTTTCAAATGAAGCCTCTCATTTTTTTAAATAAGGCGATGGCATAAGCAGCAACTAGATTTTCTGGCCAAGAAAACCAAATTTTATGTATAAATTTTCTAATTAGTTTTAATTTTATTTTCTATTTTCTAATAATTTTTTTTTTAAATTTGAAAGACAGATTATTACAATATTACAAATCTACTCGTTAGCAGAATGAGACACTGTTGAATTACTAGAAGCTAAAAGACAACACACTTAGCAAGGAGAGAAAAGGAAGGGAATGTGAAAGAAAATCGTCACCACATTTATATACTAACATCTCCCTACAACAAAATGTATCAGTGTTAATTTGTTTTTTTTTTCAAACTCCTTCAGTTCTTTAATCATGTTCATTATTTTTAATAAAACTGAATTAAGTATCCATGAATGATTACGTTTCATAAAGTAAAGAAAAATACTAGCTCACAAATATTTTTTTTCTTCTAAAAAAATTAAATAATATTCACATATAAAAAAATAAACAGCAGCAAAACATCACTAAATCTACCTATTTCAGCATCCTACATTTAACCTAGCAGATTTCAACATGGCATTTTTTTCAAGCAGTGTTACTACAATAAAGACTTTAGTTAAAGACAAGAAATTTGACAAAGTTGACACTTAATAAACAATATTACAAATTTTAGTTATGGTAAGAAAAGCTAAGAGAGCAGCCATTGACAGCTAACAACAACACCACACACTTCCCTACCTCGTGATCATGAAGATAAGCCTTGGCATCTTCTAAGCCATCGATATATGGGTCCTCATTGACTAGTTTTTGAGCCTCGTCTAACCAGCTGGCTCTCTTGTCCAAGTCATCTCGGAACTCATAAGCTTTAGAGAACACAGCCGATTTGTCTGAGACTTTTTCCATGTTGGGTTGTAGAGACTGGAATTTTGCCAGGAGATCCCGTAACCGTCTCCTCTCCTCATCAGAGTCAGCCTCAGGTGAGTCGGCCAGTAGTTCCTCCAAGTTTTCCTCCAGCCACTGTCCATCCTCAGCAAACTTATTCATGTCTCGTAAAGCTTTCTGTAATTTTAATTCGAGAGATTGTCAATAATTAATGTAGATTTTTTTCCAAGTGTGTAGTAATTTCTCTTAGTCTAAAATTATTTCAATTAAATGTACAAGAACAGATTCTAGGTCCACCGCCTGTTGAGTGGAAAAATTCAGCTTTTTAAACAGGAAGTAGATGAGTGAGAATTCTGAAAATGCATTCCATCATATGGGACCCCTACATGAAGCTGCATACCAAATATTGAAAGCCTATCATTAATAGTTGCTGAGAAAACTGTTATGAAAAATGTGTGACGGATGGACAGAAGGACACCGGCATTTCTATGTCCCTGCTCTGCATTGCGACAGGAGACAATAAAGGTAAATAGACGGACCTGGAATTTCATTTGTAAGTCTTTGTATTCTTCACTGGTGAGATCTTCTTTTTGTAGAGCCTTCATCAGGTCATCTACTGTCTGTACTGCCTTCTTAAAGTCATTCATTCTGTAAAGTAAATAAAATCATTATTGAACAGATTTCAAACTTTAAAAGGAAAACAAACTAAGGAAAATGGGATTTTGAATTGAAATACATGATAAAAATCACTTCATTTCAAAAGAATTCATGATAAAAATCACTTCATTTCAAAAGAATTCAATCTCCACATATTTGTGTTTCTGGAAGCGGGTCTATTTGTTTAAAGTTCTAAGACTGGCTTTAAACCATTTGAGTTTACATTGTTATCTGGGGACAACGAGCAGCAGTCAATAGTCACAATGCAGGTTGCTGACTGCTTAACATTTATCTCAAAATTGTCATAAGCTGACAAAGGTGTCGTGGTCACATTTATTCCACATCTCATCATTTTCTGTTTTATAATTTTATTATATATCTTTAATACTTACTTTTGATTATATTCTTTCCATCTCTCAGGAAGCTGTTTCAGCTGTAGATGTATATTGTCCATAGCCGTGTTTAACTTCCTCCATCGATCAAGATGGTGGTCATATCTATCCTGTAAGCTATGGTCGTCTCTGTCTAACTTCTTCAAGTCTTTTGAACAGGATTCCATAGTTTCAAGGCATTTGGTACATGTAGGTATGAACTGACCTTGGTTAAATATTTGCTGTAAAAAAAACATCATCATTATTGAAAATCTAATAAATTGATTGAAAAGTAAATTGGAATTTTTGAAATTCAAATGATTTCTTTAACTAAAATTTTTGTACACAATAAAACAAGATCATAATTTTTTTCAAATACTTGAAATATTGAAACTGCTTTTAATTATGAGCTTCCACTAAAATAAATTTTACAGCACAACATTCCTTCTACCATCACAGCATAAAGTAAAAAAAATTGTGCCACTTTCTTTGTTGATATATATATTGATATATTTTTATGTGTATAAAAACTTTTCTTTGACAATTTTTTGCCTTTTCCTCCAATATGTGTGTCTTTAGTTATTGAACATCTCTACAAACAATACTTACCCTGTGTTTTTGTAGCGTTTCTTTGACATTCTCGTTTTTCTGTAATTGTCTTTGTTCTTGTTGTAGAGTTTTTTCAGCACCATCTAGTTGTTCAGTAAACGTTTCCTCGGGAAGACGGAACTCTAGCTTGAGTAATCTGATAGGAGCCAAGGATAATGCAGTCTGGAAAGAAATAACAACCATATAAATGAGCATCAGTAATGATCAGATGAAATCTATAAATAAATATGCGTAAATTTCAAAGTTGTTTATATATATGTTGTAAAAGTTTTTAATGAGTTTTTTTAATTATTCAAGTAAATTCTTTCAATACCATTATCAAGGAACATTGGCTTCCAATTGTTTGATATAATGTAATGTTCAATCATCATCTTAATTTACGTAAACTCAAATATAGTGCGAGATCTTAAACAAAAGAAGTATGATTTGCTAAAGTAAATGTCTTAGGGTAAGGTTTTTAATCATTCTAATTTCTACTACCCTTCAAGCCATGCAATTTTTAAAACCACCAATAGCAAAATATTTCACTCTACACTTAGATAGGTTGACAGCACAAATACTTACAAGAGTTCAAAGAAAATACCGTAAGTTTTTGAAAAACGATCCAAATTTTCAACATCTTTGTTCAACTGTTCACTAAATGGTTATCACAATTCCAAGAATTTCACAGATAAAATCCACTGAACAGTTTGTTAGAAATGTTTTTATATGTTCTGTCAGTAGGTTCTGGCTCATGTAAAGATCTGTGCAGATAAGTCGTGAAACATGCAGAGAGTCACAGAAGTCGTGCAGAAGTTTGGAATATGGTGCATGAGGTTATAAACATCAGTGCAGATAGGTCAAGTATCCAGATAAAATGACAAGATGTGTGATGTCGCATTCCCATGGCAAAATCACGAAATATGATCACGATATTAAAATCGGAAACGAGAGAGAACATGCAATGACTGAAAGAAAATGGTGGATTAATATATAACAGAAGAGTAAATAAGTAAGTTGTAAGTAATGTATATAAGATGTGTACCAATTCACTAGGCATAAATTGGACTATTAAACATACCTTCCATTTTTCTTGCATTGCTGCCATGTCTTGCTGTAGTTCAGTTTTGTCGCGGTCGTCTAGCACCACTAGAATCTCTTGACCAGATTTTAAGTAGTCGTCTATTAGTCGTTTGTCAATTTTATTAAAGAAACCTTTGTGTTTCCTTATCAGGCTGTCTGTGTCATCTTCGTTGTCTCTGATGACAGTCTCAGCTTGCTGCAGCCAGGCTGCCAAGGCTTGTTCTTTCTGGGAGTGGACTCGCCAAAGACGAGATAGGTTATCCAACTTCTTCTCCCAGTCCTTAGCACCAGTAATACAGTTCTGAAGGAGAAAATTAAAATTGCATGTACTACACATTATATGAGATTTTATCATTCTAGTTATTTATAAAAGTGTTGCATTTTTACTATTGAAAACAATGTTGCACAAAACTTATTGTTTAATGCCCTTAAAAGGATTTTTCTTAAAAATATTGTACAACCAAGCCATTAAAAAGTTAAAATATTTCAAAAAGGGATTCTCATTGTTAATTTGGATGCATATGTAAATCTTGAAACAAATCCATTCCTTTGAATAGAATATGTATGAGCTTATAATACTACAGCAAAGAAATAGGCTTGAAACTTGATTCTTACTTGGAAGCGTTCGTTTGTCTGATCCATAGGGACTTCTACATCTTCAAAGATGACATTTTTTAACTTTGGTTTGGTAGATAAGACTTTCTGGTAGACTTTGTTTTTACTCTCTACTATGGATTTCTGGTAAGTTGTCTCAGAGAAAAATTGCTGCAAATTAAAACATTAGATTAGTTACAATCATATTATGATATTGAATTATTTTCAATGTAAAAATGGCATGATTTTGTTTAGCAAAAAGTATGTAAGCGACAGACTTGAAATTAAATCCAAAGTGGTGGGACCCCATCCTGATGCTTTATACCAAATATCAAGTGGCTGTGATAAGTAGTTGTTAAGAAAACTGTTATGAAAATTTCTAAGCTGCCAACACTCCTGCAGTCCACATTCACCATTTCATAACACAGATTTCAATTAAAGGATAAGAAACTTTTAAACAAACCTTATGTTTCTCAAGCCTTTCTTCCACAGCTCTCTGATCACCATCCAGTTTATGTGAAGCCAATAAAGCCTCTCCTTTATCAAGCCAAGCATTCAAGTCTAATATCCCAGTTTCTAGAGATTCTACATTGGGAAGCACAGCTTTGAGGTATTTGATCCTTTCTGGGATCTCCTTACGAAGTCTGACGATGACCTCTTTCTGGACATTTAACGTCTGTAACATTTCGTTGACTAATGCCTGTTCACTATCTTTGACTAGAGACTGGGCTGTCTTTGTTGTCAGTTTGAAGTCATTTTCCATCTCCGCTACTTGGTTTCCACATAGCTAAAATAAACAGATAATGGTATACTTTATCAATGCATTGAACATGTAACATTAAAACAAGTTTTTCAAACAATACATCTACTTTAAATTCAAATTTTTGCAGCATATACAAAACTATATTAACTTATGCATCTTCTTTTACAATACAGTTTTATACATGTACATAGTGATTGAAGATCAAATTTGTAAAAACTTTTAACATTTATAGAAATAAATTATTGGAAAAAAAAATCTGCATGTGAGAGGGAAAAAGAGTGTTGTAAACTATAGAAACATCATTCAAACAAGCAAAGCAGGACCCAATTTTTTTTAGGAAAAGAAAGGTCAAAGTTTCATTCCTTTCAGAGGTAGTTTTTAAGACAATATACTGGATACACTTTTCACCAGGTTAAAATGGCTACCAAAATTTCATAAACATTACATGGTAATAGGTCAGTAGTATAGATTTTTTTAGAATTTAATATCCATTTTCTATATATATGGATTAAAAGTGTCACTTTACATAACAATATGTCAATTTATTCAATTATTTTCCATGCTTCCTGTCAAATTTTCATGCAAGTCATTTATCAGCAAAAAACAGTTTTATATGATACAGGACATCATGCCAGGAACAGTAATTTCATATTGATTGTGTCTCCACGAGATACACTTCTGAAATTGTCCGTTTAACTTACTGTCAACGTTCCTGTCTCAAATTTCTATGAGAAAAAGATATTTTACAGATGACATAATCTGTTCTGTTAAATGGTCTTTACTCATAACTTATTGTGAGATTGTAAAATATTAATCATGACTTAACAATTCTCATTCAAACACAGCAGAACTTATATCACCTAATGTGCCACAGTTTTCCATAATTAACATATGTTTATGCCTAATATCCTAGGAATATAAATGTTAATTAATTAAACATAAGTAACACTAAAGATTCCATATCAAAACTCATAGCACCTTAACTTTTAAATAAGACTGTGTTATTGTAGACCAATATTTCATCACAACAATTTTATCATAATCTTACATCGACATCTTGTAGATGTTCCTTCAGGGCAGCATGTTTACACGGGACCTCCTGAGCCAGTA
The DNA here is from genome assembly GCA_963971305.1 of Arcuatula senhousia. Lineage (NCBI taxonomy): Eukaryota > Metazoa > Mollusca > Bivalvia > Mytilida > Mytilidae > Arcuatula > Arcuatula senhousia. The sequence continues at coordinate 59,501,462 of OZ020304.1, forward strand.
GTTCCTCTGCATTCTGTAACCACTGGGATATCCTGTCCACACCTTCCTGGTATTGTTGTTTCCCTTTACCAATGACCTCCACCTTCTTGTAATGTTGATATCCATCGGTAACTCCTTGGAATCTCTGATTTAAAAGTTCTACATTTTGACTTATTTCCTCTGCAATATGTTGCTGACAGTTTTCTATTAAAAATGTAGCAGATTCATTCATGAATTTTGCCCTTTCTTCATATTGTGGAATTTCAGAGAAGTAATCTTCTATTTGTTCTTTAGTTCCACTCTGTAAGACTTGTTCGCCCTCCTCAATCCATGCGAGCAGTTGGTCATAACATCCATTATATCGTTTCCAATGTTCTAAGCCTTCTTCGAGAACAGGTTGTAAGCTCTTTATTTCTTTAGCCATGGTCCTGAATTTCTTTGCTTCTTCATCAGCAAACTCGATAATTTGTTCCCCTTCTTCTTTTGCTGAAATTATATTGTGATTTGCACTTAAACTAAGGTCTTTTAAACTTACCTTACAATTTTTATATCGTGTGTGCTAAACTATTAATAAAAAAAAAAATTATACAAAATGGCTACCAAGCATCGCTTTTTTACCATTGTTTGATGGTATTAAAACAATTGGTACATTTCATAGTAATTTCATCCATATATAGCCTCTCTCATACGAATTGCTTTTTTACCATTGGTTGATGGTATTAAACCAATTGGTACACTTCATCATTATTTCATCCATATATAGCCTCTCTCTTACCAATAACTTCAAATACTAACCAATAAGTTTCCTAAACACATCTCCTCTTTTCTTAGTCTCTTGAAGAGTTTTGTCGTAGTTTCCAATCAGATCATTATTTTGTACTGTGTCCTGCAAAGAAAGGGAAAAAAATAAAATAAGGAATTATGGTCACTGGCAGTTGCAATGATGAATGGTCAGTACTCTTTTTTATCCACTCACTTCTCCGCTGTTCTTGTTTAATTTCATCAGTGAAGAGTTAACACTAAAGTATGTCTCGCCTGCCGGCACCATCAGAAACAAATTTTTATTTCTTACTTCCACTATATTTTGAATTTACATGGATTTTCAGTTTCTGAGATCAAAAGATGTTTATAGAACTTAAACATTGCAAATATATGCAATAAAAATAATAAAAGTCACTCAACCGGAAAATCAAGGTCAAGGTCAAAAGATGAGGATGTTATTGTACTAAGCTACTACTGGGGCATATGCATACCAAGTTTCATCAACCTAGGACCTATAGTTCTTCAGATATGGAGGTGCTCGCAAAACTTTTCCATTGCTATTATATGTATTGAAAACTGTTAAAGTCACTCAACCAAAAATCAAGGTCAAGGTCAAAAGATGGGGATGCAATGGTGCTAAGCTACTACTGGGGCATATGCATACCAAGTTTCATCAACCTAGGACCTATAGTTCTTGAGATATGGAGGTGCTCGCAAAACTTTTCCATTGCTATTATATGTATTGAAAATTGTCAAAGTCACTCAACCGAAAAATCAAGGTCAAGGTCAAAAGATGGGGATGCAACTGTGCTAAGCTACTACTGGGGCATATGCATACCAAGTTTCATCAACCCAGGACCTATAGTTCTTGAGATATGGAGGTGCTCATAAAACTTTTCCAAAAAGTTAACGCCTCCGGTAAAGTAACACCTATGTCCCGCTCTGCTTCGCAGGCGAGACAAAAATTGAATTTATAATCAAATTACTTATAAATTCCACAAAAAAAGTTTACAGACCCTTGGCTTGCGTTCGACATTCAAACCCAGGGAGTCTCAGGTAGGAAAAATGTCGCTCACATGGGGCAGAACAAGAACAACCTGGGTAATGAGGTAGTAATATAATATGTAACCTAGGTTGTTCTGAATGTACACTTTTATTTGTTACAAAAACCATTGACCCATACAGAACAGAGATCACCTGCCTTCTGTTTTATATTTCAACCCAGGAAAAAATCTACCCAGGCTGCCTAGGAACGCGCCCTTTATTTTTTTTCAATATTTTATCTTGAATATGATCATATCCATCTATCAATATAAAAGATAGCTGGTTTTTATTTCAATAACACGAATAATGTCAAAAGTTAAGGGTCAATTACCTTATAGTCCAACAGCATCTCTTCCACATCTTCTTGTCTGCCGAGCTTTTCAGCCCAAGACTTCAGTTTATCCTCTGTAGCGATACTGAAGTTCGCAAGTCTAAATCGGTATTCGTCATATTCGAGAGATTTCTCACGTTTGGGTGCGTCTTGACAGATCACGTTCAATCTGTTCAGTAGGTTCTCCATCTGTGGTGGCGGCAGGAATTCTCCTTCATATTTGCCTGCGCGCTTCACTTGTAGGAAGAACTGTTTGTTTGAGTCTAAGTCTTTAAAGAAGTCCTGAAAATAAATACAAAATATTATATTTTTAAAATGACATTTTAAACTGTACATTAACTTGAAAATAGTGAAAAACTTTAACCAATTTAATAAGAATTAAATCAAACTGTATGAGTAGGTCAAAAACTTATAAAGTCATTGGAATAAAGGAACTTCACATGTTATATCAAAACAGAATTCAACAATTTACAATTAATAACTCTAAAGCCCAAATGCTGTGTTTATTTCTGTATAAATATTTATGCTGCGCTCACACTTACAAATAATGCACATTCAATTCGATTTCAATTCGCATTCAAAAATTTTGACACGTTCGCACATAAAAACTATTTTAATGCGAATCAATTAGAATTGAAATAATGTGGATTATCCAATTCGCTATGATGATACGTTTTCGATAATTCGAATTGGATAATTGGCATTCAATGCGCATTGCATTGCCGTGTGAACGGAAACTTTTATCTAATTTGAATTATATGACAAGTGCCCTAAATATATCTAATTGCATCAATTAAGATATATATCTAATAGTGCATCAACTAATTGCATCAATTGAAAATATATCTAACATCAAATGTAACAGAATAAAATCCAAAGAAGGGATCATGCATGAACTTTAAAGTTTATGACGTCATCAATCCTTGATGTCATAGCAGACTTCCAGGAACCAAAAATGTCCAATGCGAATTGAGTGGTAAAAGAAGTGTGAACGGATATCAGTTTCAATTCGAATTGAATGCGAATTGAAGAAACGTGTGAACGCAAACGATGTTATCGAATTCGCATTCAGTTCAATGCACTTTGGGAATGAGGATTGAATGCGCATTAAGTAGTTGTAAGTGTGAACGCAGCATTATAATCAACAAAGGTAGAAAAGGTATAATGATCAAGATAGATACTACTAGATTTTTTCACTTTGAACAGTAGGAAAGTCATTACATTTTTGTACAAAGAATTTGCAAGTAAAAGAATTTCAATTAACTACTTCCTTATGTACCTTGTGTTCATTGATCATTTTCAGGATTTGTTCGGCCATTTCCATAAAGTCGTCACTTTGTTCTGGTTCTGTTTCTAACAGTTCCTCTGCCTGGTTTAACCAGTCTCCAAACTTGCCAAGTTTGCCAGGCAAACTGGCATCCAGTTTCCATAGCCACATACGTGTTCGTCTGGCAACATCCCTCCATCGAGGTTCAAGTTCTTGCCACATCTTTGGTGTTATTTTCACAGCCTTTTTTGTCTGTATTTTTTCTTCTAATTTTTGGAAGATTTTTAATCTTCTGTCATATTCTGTTTTGAAGGCAAGGTAATCCTAAAAATGATTTTTTTTTAAATTAGTGATATGAATATATATGTCTTAAAATGAATAAAATTGATAAAAGTACTGATCACCTTATAATTTTTTACAAGATATAAACATATCTGTTTTCTTACAATATATCTACATGGAATTACAGAGTACTATAAGTTACAATCATTTTATTTCAAAGTCACCACAGCAAGTGTCCACAAAAGCATTATTTTGACAAATATCCAAACTTTCTAGCAGCAAAACAAACCAAGTTTACAGTAATTCTTCTTTTACAATGTAAATTAAATTGTTTCCTTTAAAATGTGCAAACTATCAAATTAATTTTCTTTAAAAATGTATTCAAGGATAATTTATCAAACCAACCATATATTCTTGTTGTCTGTCTGTAACTGGTTGGTCAACAATCTGTAAGACTTCATCAGCCTCCTCCTTGATCCAGGTCAAAAGGTCATTGTAGTCTGCTAGTTCTTGTTCAGCTGGGTTCTTTCTCTTTGATAACTGTCAACATGAAATTTAAACATGTAAATAATTGTGTGAAAAAATGTCGGAAAGACATTAAACAATGTAATGAATATTTATATATGAAATTATCTCCCCTTGATTTTATTCAAGAACTATAACATTTATCCATGCTTATATCTATATGAAAAAGTTCTTCCTTTAAATTTTCAGAAGTTTGATTAAGCAGTTTATAAGGATCTATGTTTAAGATATATATGAACAGACAAACTGATAGGGTTATTCTTGTACCACCTTCTCTCACTCCTAAAAGTTGTATGATGCTTTGAGGTGGGATTTAACTTTAAAAACAAGACTCTTCCTATGATTTCTTCTGAAATAATGTTTTACAATTTTACAAAAACTTCAATAATTCCATACAGAAACAAATACATACACTAGGATCTTCACCAGCCTCTGGGTAAGCCTTCAAGAACTGTGCTACGTATGTCATGATGGATTTCTCGTCCGGTTTCTCAACATCCACATCTATAATGAAAAGTCAAAGTCCAGATGGTTATAAATATATCCACAGAAACATTCAGAAAATAAAAGTCTCTTGGATAATTTTCAATCAATGAAATATTTTGGCATAAAGCACTAGTCCCAGAATATGAAGGAAAAATGATCTATCCAAAAAAGTATCAAAAATGTATTTTATCATGGGTGATGGAAGCAAAAATTATAAAGCACTGTCAATGTATGAACATCTACCATCATACTGACTCTAGGATGACTTAAGAGTTATTATATGAAAAGGCGTTTCTTGTAAACCAGTGTAAAATATATAAATGGACCATAAAAGGAGAATATTTATGATGTCACATGAATAGACTGTGCACTTAAATGACAGTTTAAGTTCTTTAACCCATTTAAGTCACTCAGGACTGATGTTATACTGATGTAGCAATAAAAATATAAAATACATACACAAAACTTTACAAGTAGACTTTTTATAACTAATCCTAACCCTAATAGATACTTTAAAAAGTTGCACATACATTATAATTAAATCCAGACATGATATTGGACTTAAAACGTGATTCTCGTTTGAAATTTGCTGCATAGTTCCTAGATTTTTGGTGAGTTTAACAATAAGCTATTTATGATTTCCTTTTGTATTGTATCTTCCAATAACTGCTTTTAAATACAAAGAATATACAAGGGAAGATTGAGGTTTGGCACCTTCTCCCTTAGTTCTTACAATTACTCTTGAATGACTGTAACAAATTTTCATTTCTCTGGTTTGTAAGCACATGGTTTTTCCTATGTGTATATGACATCTTGATGAATTCTCATTCAGTTATTTTGTTGTTTTCTTTATTTCTGATCATAACTTTATGAGAAAACAAACTGAATCCATGTATCTTGAGACACAATCTCAAGACCATTAACTTTGAACACTTAAATAAACCAGTCATCCCAAACTTATTAACTGATTAACACATCAACTTATTTACATATCGACCCAGTACCCACCTTCAGGGTCCAACAATCTAGGAATACCCAGATGCGTTTCAGCCACTGAAAAGGCCTGTTCTAAGTTATTCCTGGCAGTCTGTTTTCTACATTCATCGAAATCCACTAAGTCAGGGTTGATTGTATGCACCATTGCATTGAATGCCAAACCATCTCGCCAGCTTTTGCCGAAATTAGTAATTTCAATGCCATATTTCCTGAAAATTCAGAAAAGGTTTTATTAGATTGTTTTATGGGGGTTTATAATTGTCTCCCTTTGATTAAAGAAATATTTAATTAACATTTTATGTATCAAGAGAAAGATCTGAAACAAACAAGATATGTTTCCAAAGACCACATATGCTTGTAACCTCAACAAAAATATAAATGTTGGTTTTTATGAGTGAAAAAGTGACAAGAAAGGTAAAAGTTAAAACTCCGAAAAAAAGCCAAAAAAAGCAGAAAGTCGTTTTATCTTATTATTCTTTTTAAAACCCTTCTCCAAATTCCATATAGGTATGACACTTACTTTGTAATTGCATTTCCTGTCCATGCTAATAAAGCTTTCTTGGCATTCATTCGGAACTTCTCTAGAGCAGACAGTGGTTGCTGACTGCCGTCTTCTGTGTTCTGTGCAAAAGTGTCTTCAATCTAAAATGTACCAAGTAAATAGTAAAATACCAAAGTCTAAAGGGTCCTAGATTTTACATTTTGATGTTTAGAAACCAAAACTGTGGAATCCATGACTGACTTTTTTAGAAGTCTTTGATCTTTTGTTTTCAACATTTTTCAGCATGTAAAAAGGTTCTGTGTATGCCAATTTATCTTCATGGAGCTGACATGACACCAAAGTTGGATAATCCTAGATATGGTGTTGAAAGTGTTAGATTTTTTATTAAAATATGTTTAAGCAAATTTATAGTTTTTGAATTCTAACCTTTCGTGATTAAGCCAACAATATTCTTAAGGAATTGAAACCTAGATTATGATATTTTAACGTGTCCCTTTGTAAATATGTTTTTGATGCATAAAGAGGTTCTTGAAAGTAGTGTACATGAAATGTATTTTGGCAAAATATACCAGATTCTTTGGTTGGCAAAGAAAAACTAACTTAAGTTACTAAGTTAATTGTTCAATTATTATCTCATGTACATTAATCTATTAAAACAACTCATGTTCTGTGAAGATTTTTTTTTCTGGAAAAATCAAAGTTTGCTGCTTCTTTTAAAAGATTTTTTGTAAGATTTTAAGTTTTGTTGTTTTGCACATGTTGCTTGCTGGATCCTGGTATTTTGTGAATGAGTGACTGCAAACCTAGGAAAACCATGAAAATTGATACCCACAAAAAATGAAACCATATTATTTAATGGTCCAACACAAAGCAAAGAAAATCAACAAGTAATGAAAATTGTAAATCAAGAATACAAAACACCATCTGACAAGGATGTCTGTGTAATTAATTACTGTACAAGCATTACCTGGAAGTATAAGATAATCGTCCATATCAATCCTAAAACAATGGAAGGCTTTCCATCAGCAATGTCCGAAACGTTGATGTTGACAAGTTTTATCTAAAACAGAAAAATATTATTTAAAATGGACATAAAATCAATGCTTGGGACAAGTCATATCGAAGTTGTCAATGTTAAAGACGCCTCTTAAAAGATAATCTTGACAGCCAATTTTGAGATTTTGACGTAGTCATCTTAATCGGCATTGTTCAATAGTATTTTAGAGTGAATAAAATAATTCTTCTTTTCTTTAAATTTTTGGATTTCTAAAACTTGTGCATGCTTCTGGGTGGATTAAAATGATAATGGTTATTTTAATTTCTTCTAGTTTTTGTGATTTCTTATCTACCTTTTTCTTTGCATTTTTAAAACTAATGCATGCTTCAGGGTGGTTTAAGGAGATAAAGGTCATTTTTATTTCTTGATGTTCAATCCAACAATATTTCGAATATGTGTTATCTACCTTTTTCTGCTCTAGGAAGTTTAGTGCTGTAGATATGTTGCTGACATAGTGTACTCTCTTTAATTTGCCCTTTTCCATTTTCTGTAAATAGAAATGAAGACTTTAGTATACATGTTTATCAGATCAAAACATATACAATGAGAGTTTGGATTCACTCTAAATTAAAATCTGCATCCTCATACATTTTCTCACCTTCCCACCAAAACAGAAAACACTGGAGAAAGATATAAGAAATTGCCACATAGAAAAATTTATTCAATGTTAAACTTGCTACTGGAGGTGTCATTTTCTATTTTTTTATATATGGTTGACAAAAATACAAGTGAACATATAGCTTTACTACAGACTTATGAACTAAATTGAATATGTAGAAAGGATAAACAGACAATAAATATATGACAAATAACTTTTAAAAGGTCTTCAAGAAGATATTTCAGAAATTAGACTTGACCTCAAGATAACCCTTTACTTTATGAAATGATATATCTGTCCTGCAAAGGGCTTATGAAAATAGTTAAAAAGCAGTAAAAATCTTAACTTAAGGACAAATATATTTTATTGACAATATATATTGTAATAAAATGTTTTCATATTGAAATGTTTGATCATTAATTATTATCACAAAAAGGTATCGTAAGAAGGTGTCTCTTTTGCCTCCTTCTGAAATATTTAAATAAACAACATGACAAACTAGGGCTAAAACCTTTTAATTCTAATATTCTCAGCTTTTAATGATAATAATTTTAATACAAAGTTTAAATATTGATCCAACGTAACACACCATTCCCGTACATATAGTACTGGTATTTAGATCACATTGACTTGTACGATCATGTTGAAACTTTGGAGGGAAATACCTATACACAACATTATATTGTTAAATCGTAAGACTCAGAAGAGATTTGATGTTATGTGACATGTGATATTTAATTTCTAGGCTAACCGTCTCATTTTTGAATTCCTATAATATAAATTATTTAAATCATCAATTATCCATTTGTTCTGTTTTCAATAAATATTTCAACCTCGTAAATTTAGTTTTAGAATGAATTACCTTGTGTATTCAAATACGAAAGTCAGATACTTATCCTGAAATGCTCTTTTTAAAACATTATTCAACCTACTTCGATATGCACAGGGGGTACTTGAAATATAAGTTATGAAAGAAATGATTTATTGATTAAAATAAAGAAATCACAGTTTAAAAATATAATAAATGTAAAAGATTATTTTTCAAGTGGACAAGTTAAAGATCTTTCTAAATCATCAATACATTACATATAGACAAAAACTTTGATAGAATAAATTATGACACCATGGAAAAAGTCATATCTATGACACAAATCACAGAACAAATTCTAGGTCCCCGACCCGTTGAGGGGAAAAAAATGTAAGTCAGCTCATTAAACAGGAAGTAGATGAGCGGCAGATCTGAAAATGGACCATTTTGGAACAAACGAACGGAAGGACACCTACGGGGGGACAAAAATTGAAATGAAACAAATCAAAGGAATATCCTCATCCTAAATTCACAGGGTGTCCCTTTAACAAGGAGCTTCTGCTCACACCTCACTATCTTTGATTTATATCTTTATAATGAATTTTATGTCTTACAATAAAAGAAAAATATACAAATAAATATCAAATATGGTAAAAGCAACAAAGAAATTAGAAAAGTAAGATCATAAAACTTTAATTATGTTTACATTTAGAATACCTAGTTAGTGGTGGTATATATAAAATCAATATCAATTTTATGCTGTATGGGCTGATTTATAAATATCTAATAAAACAATAACATATTGGCAAAAAATCATTGCTTCATTATCCTTAATTTATATAACATTGTAGTAAAGCCAAGTTTATACGGTTAAACCTTGCAAAAACAACCAGAATTTAATGTGGATGCTTTGCTTCTAATTTCTAGCATTTAAAGATATTTTTCATATTTGGATAACCTTATTTTCCAAACAGTAGAGAAGGGGTGATGTGAAACACATGCATGTTTGAAAGGAACATCCAGGTCAAACTAGAATACTGAATAATCAGAAAGGGCCCTGTCTGACAGCAAAGCAAAAATCTAAGTTTTCAACAAAACATTTGATGTATTACATAAAATGTTCATATACTCATCCTCAAATGATAATTATTTCCATAAAAAAATCAGATCTGCAAACTTAAGAGTTTCAAGTTGAAGCATTCTCAATGTTGGTCCCTATCTAGAACAATTAATAGTTTCTTTTCGTCAAAAGTATTGCAACATCTAAAAATTTCCCTAACAAATCAACCATATTTACATTTTTCAAAACAAATGATTGTGAAGTCATTTATGGACATGTTTTCATGAAATTTGTTTCTATAGATGTATATTAATTAGGGGAATATTTGTTTATTTTGGCTCTGACTTCCATTTTGTAGTTTAAGAAAAGACACAGTTTGAATACAAAAAGATTTTTTTATTTACCATTTTCCTTATATATTCAATATAAATTTATGACATCAAAATTTTACTTTCTGTCTAAAATGTAACTTTTCTTTGTGCAGGCAATAGAAAAAACTTTTCCAAATAAACAGATAAAAATCTAAAATATCTTTTTATTACTGTGAAAATTTGATGAAAATCCGTTGAGAAATAAAGTCACAATATTTTTTTTAAAATCAAATTTGGTTGATTTGTTAGGTTGTATTATAAGACGTTGCAATACTTTTAGCATGTCGCTGTATTACAATTGTATTCTATAATATACATATAAGAACCAGAAATTAATACAAAATTTTACTACAACATAGAATTCTAAAAGGTCGATACAAATAGTAGCAGTGTTATAAATTAAACCAAGTTGTGACTTGAAGATGGTATTTAAAATCTAACTTTCGACACTTCTTTTATTTTGTTTTTTACTTTAAATTAGGGGTTTAAAATTATCTCAAGCATTTTTAAAATGGATGAGTTTAACCATCTCCCACAGTGAGAACTCTGTATGTCATTTATATAGAGGGAGAGTATACCTATTTAAACATGAACTGATTAACCTAATAAGGAAATCTAAAGTACGAACTAAAGTCATTAAGTTAAAGAGTCTGCATATTTTATCCTCATCAGGTTATATAAAGAATACGTCCAACCCAAAATAAAGTAGATAATATGTAAACTAGCTATGCTCATTATATACATGAATCAGAAAATATTATGCAAGGATTTCAATATAAAAGTAAAGGAAACCCTGCCTTTATAAAGGACTGACACCACTGAGATGAAATGTTCTTGATTATTTGAATCTCAAGGGTCATACTTATGAATATGCTTTGATGATTTCAACATTTTTGTGCTTTGAAGTCACAATGATATTTTATGATGGGGAAAATAAAAAGAATATAAAAGAACAATTGGACACTTGTATTGAAAGTTGAAAGAACTCAACCAAATTCAAACAACTGGATGTATTGTTATGGTCAACAAAACTTGTATTTGATAGCAATCAATTTTATATCAAAACTGGATAGTAAACAGTTTTTTAAAAATATATAGCTTTAATGCCAAAATACAGGATTTATAACAACTGTTCCAATTTTCTAAAGCCAAAATTAGCCTCATCTGCATTTCAAATTTTTGTTTTTTCAATGTAACATGTGGTAAAAATTTGGGCAAATATTAATAATGTTGTGTTCTGTAGCTAACTTCTGATGATGAACTGAAGTCAGAATTTCAGCTCATCAGTGCTAATACCTACCAGTTTCTCTCCCGACAGGACTTCTAGTAAGGATAGAAGGTATACACCATCTTTTATGTCTTCAAATAGGTTCTCCACTTTCATGTTTTTCTAAAATAAAGGAAGACATTTTTGAAATAGCTTTTAGAAAAGACAAAATAGTCAGTCTGTTCAAAGAATTTCTTTCTGATCTTCAAACTGAACTGTATATTATTGACTAATCAATTTTTTAATTAGATAAAAACTTTGTGTGTTGCATAGACTTTTCTGAATGAGTGTGACATAGCACTTACAGAGCTCCAAAGAGCCAGTAATAATTTAAAGTATTTTTATAGCACTCCTACATGGGGCTCCCGCAGGGTACCCGTCGCAAGGTCGCTTTTAAAAGGGGCCTGAGGTCGCTTTTAAAAGGCATATTTTGGCGGAGGTCGCAGGTCGTTTTTATGAAGTGTAGGTAGGAAGTCGCCCTTAAAAAGACCTCAGGTCGCAGGTCGTTTTTTACCCTGCAGGAGCCACCTACGTCCCCTTTTCATGTATGAGCCTGGTAGAATGCTTCTTTAAAATTTATGGAAACATTTTGACGATTTAAGACATACGAAGCCATGTTTTGGGAAAAATTTAGGATCCTGGGTGAATTTGTATTGCTGATGGTTACTCAAATGTAGTAACAATATTTTGTCAATAAAAGAAGTAGATACTCATCAGATCATGGTGACATGACCAAAACAGCACCTGTTGTAAGATTAACCTTGGTGTGGAATTTGTAGCCATTTGACCACTAGTTTTTTTAAGTAATTCTGACAGTTTTACATTCATTGAAGATAGAGGATAGTGTCAATTTTATAACCTATTGCTGTAAACAAGGACAAAATGCCCTGCAGCAGAAAATGTCACCTTGCTATTGTTGTTTTAACCTGCTAATCTATAATGGACATCAAAGACCATGTTAACAATTGAAATTTTTAAATCGTTCATAATCTTGATCTATGAAAAGGGATAAAAAGCTGATTTTTGAATAGGAGATATATTTTGAATCATCATTTTTAACCCTCATTAGGATTTAAAGATTAAAATGACACAAGTTTCAACAAAAGAAATGAAAGAGATGTTATTTCAGTTTTCTTTTGAAGTTAAAATTCAAATAAAGATCTGAAATTTGTCATCCAAATGTCTTTAAAACAAAGATTTGTAGAGAAGGATTTGAGCTCAATCATATACTTGTATAGACTTTACAAAATAGGCTTCAAGACTGGATATCATGCAAACTCTTGTTGAGAAATTGATTGACATGAACTTATTTTTTTTGAATTACAACTGCTTGTATCAACAAGAAGAAATTCAATATGTAATTGATCACTTCAGTCTTTGAGAAAGGTCTTTTCATATTGTAAATAAATTGATCGCCAGATTCATTGGATTGCTATAGGAATCTTTACCTGAATTTTAATCACAATTGGACGTAATTTGATCCTTAAGATTGAGTGGAATTGATTCCTTATAATTAACAAGCTAACAAAACTGTCAACAGTACCAAATCGATTCTTCTGATGAATTAAATTTGATATGGTTTTATTTGCAAGGTGTAAGATAAAACATTAAATAAAAAAAACAGCAATTCATAAAATTAGTTCTGAACAAGATTTGCTTTTAATAAATTGAATAGTAGGCCATTAATGATTTAATATGCCATTCACAACAAAATCTAATATCATACAAAATTGAAAATAAAACCTGAGGCAGCTTAATAGAAAGATATCACAGCTACTGTTTAAACAGAACACTAATATGCTTCCAAATTTAAGAGTTAAAACCTAGTTTGTCTCACAGATTAGCAACACAACAGAGAAGGAACTGCTTACATTCTGGTATACCAGAAATTACTCTGATTTTGACAGGAGCTTGTGGTGTGGTTGCTCTTTCTGCTGATTTTGTCAGTAATTTATTTTGTTTTGTTTTGTTTTTTGATTGGTTTGAAAGGGGGGCTTAATGAATGTTCCTTTATTATACTTCTGTCAGCAATATGCTATTCATTTATAGATGTTTCATGCAATATATTAAGATTTGCTTTATAGGATATATTTTAGTGTTTAACTAGTTTTTTTAAAACAGAATTGAAAAAAAATGGTATAATAGACCCCCCAGTCCTCAATATTTGAATTTGAATTTGTATTATATCAAATGTTCATGTTATAATTTTTTTTTATTATTATTGCTTTTTTTCCATTGAACACATTTTTCTAGTTTGGTAAATAGACAAAGCCATTATGGAGAAATTTAGTGGACTTAAATCTTTACCTGTTTCAGATAACTGTTCATCCAGTTTGTAAATGTCTTTTTCTGTACTCTCTCTTGTTCATCTATAAAATACAAATAAAATATATCATATGTTATTGGTAAGTAAAACAGGAGGATACACAGATGCAATTGTTGCAACCCATGAATGAATAGCTGAAGGAAAAATTCTTTTGAAGAATGCCTATGGGTCAAGGCAATGCAATATATAGTGCAAGGGGCATGAAACATTCTGCAGATTTTGATATGCTTTTGAAAAGGAGGAAAAGAGAAAAACAGATACCATATCACAGCTAGCAGCAATAAATCTAGATGCATTGTATGATTATGATGTAAAGTTGGCTGCAGTGCCAGTAATAAGTTAAATGAACTACAGCAAGATTTATTTATTTGAACTGGAAGTAAACAATAACATTAGAAAGTACAGCTGCCCTCAGCATGACCCATGGTTTCATCAATGTTAGAGATTCATTAAACATTTAGGGTAGCTTGGTCAACAAAGGTTAATTATAAGCATTCTTTTTAATTTCTCAGTATAAATGGACATGTGCTCTTAACCCCCCCTTCTGATTCTGCCACTGGGATAAGATTAGTTTGGACAACAAATAAACCCTACAAAATAGCCAAGTAAAATGAATAAAACAGGAAAGCTATCATCAAAAGATGAAAACATGTTAATGTTACAGATGTAATCATGCACATTGCATAATAAAATGTTGCGGCTATTAATTTTTTATGTATTTTTCACTTTGATGTTCAACCATCAAAAATAACATTTTCAACACAAAATTAGGTTGTCAGGCTTTATAGATTCGCTGTTATAAGCTTTTAAGTCCTTTGACAATAATTATCTCCACAAATGACCAGAAACACCTGTCTTGCTCCAATTATAATGATTACAGATTATGGTCCTCCATTGATTTTACTATATAGATGTACATATTACATACATAATTTAACAACTATGTCAAAAGAATCCTTTCATGTCCTAAGGAATCTTATGTCAGAAAATCTATACTTTTCAATAGATGTCTAGATTTCATGACTTTAAAATTCAATAGTTGACATTAAATTTTCATTTGGAATGTTCATTAGCATAAGTTAGATTTTTGTTCTCTCAGCACATTTTTTAAATCATAAGAGAGCATTTGACACTGGCAAAGAGTTTTATTTTCTGCTAAAGCCATCATTTTTTATTTCGATTTGTCAGCCAAATGTTGTAATATAAACAACACTACTGTGTGAAAATATCAATTTACCAATTCCTCTTTTATTTGCCCCTCCCTTTTTAATTTAAATCACAGACTCAAAATGTTGAGTAGGTTAAACTCGATAAAAATGAGCAGAGTCATATAACAAGACAAAATTAACTTTTTTTAGAATCTGTACTTAAAAGTTCTAGTTATGAGGGCTGAGTTAAAACGTCAAAAATTGTGTAAGTACCGGTAGCCCCCGGGAGAAGAAAGAACATGGCTTTTCTTTCGCTTAAGTCTTTTGTACTCCCGGACTGCAGTATTTACTGAACAGCAATTGAAATATCATTTCATAATGTTTATCTTCACATACAAGGGTGAATATATGTACCAGCACAACCCTTAAAGTGGACTGTCATCAAATATTTTGTCAATGTACACAAGTATATAAGATTTTAGATTGTCAAATATCAAGGAATAGTTATATAGTATTAAATTATGTTGACATAAGACTTTTTCAATGTTCAAGTATTCCTGTTGGCAAGGTTCCAAGCCACAAGAACTTAAAGAGTCCTTGCTGGTCAATCAAAGACCACCCCAGGAACTTTTTATTATCAGCAGATTTTAATATTCAGGATACTTTGAAGTACTATTACTGTGTGTATAGTACCAAATGTCAAAGCTGTCTGCAGGTTGAATTTGTGCTTGTCATTTAGGATTTGTAATTAGTCCAAATTTGATACCAGTCAATATAATAGTTAGAGGTCCATCCTTATTCTATCACATGCTTTTATCAAATTTAATGAAGCTCAAAAATTGGTAAGCATCCAGGTTTACTAACCCCCCCCCCTTTTAATAATAATATTTAGAAAATACATCTTCCCTTTAAAACATGAAAAATCCATTATAATATCAAGGAATTTTAATTTTTCTTGCCATTTAAAAGTCTTGAGAGAGAAAAGCAGTGCCCCATTTCCTTTTAAATTAAAATGGAAATCGTTTGATCAGGTTAAAGAAATTGACATAAGAGACATAAGCCTTAATTAAACAGTTTCACTTATTGGTGTAAACATGGGGGTAGAATTCCTGCCTTAAATTGCTGACATAACTGTTGATATAGGGATAGATAGAGAAATTTTATTATTGGTTCGTGAAAAGTAATTATGTTTATCACGGCATATAAGGAGACTTGTTTATACCTGAAATACTTAAATCACTTTTCTTATTTCATTTTCTTTTTAAATTAATTGGACAATGTTATATGAAAATTGATAGTATGATGGGAAACACAGTTTTAGGGATGCTGCTGCATGCCAATATTGCCAAATCTCACTTTCAAGATACTTGTACTTAGCTCCCTGTATATCAAATAAGATATTATCAAAACTAATTAATTAGAGTGTGAATTTGTCATAATATATAAGAAGAATTTTGTTCTGTCTCTTAGTTTTGACCTAATTGCTTCTGAAGCAATTAAAAGCTGCACATGAATAAATGTCTATAGGTCTATACACACTATATGCCTAGTTTGAAAGACTATTTTCTTATTTTCTTTTA
Organism: Arcuatula senhousia; assembly: GCA_963971305.1. NCBI lineage: Eukaryota > Metazoa > Mollusca > Bivalvia > Mytilida > Mytilidae > Arcuatula > Arcuatula senhousia. Next base: position 59,517,851 of record OZ020304.1, read on the forward strand.
ACTTTTATTTCAAGAGACAATATTTGTTCCTTAAAATATTCTTTCTACAAAATATTCTTTATATCAATATAGATTGATGAAAACTGCATTTTTTTATTGTCTAAAATTGTACTTTCATTTTGCTGTAACCAAATCAACATAACATGTTACATGCATTTCTTACCTTTTAGAGAGAGCACCCTTTCTGCAAACACTCTGGTTTGATGTGAAAGATTCATATTCCCCTGCGCCATGTCGGTACCAGTGTATAATAATTAAGCCCCTCCACGAAAAAATTAAAATTCCTCAAATCATCTCAAAACATCAAATGTATCCATCATGGAAAAAAAATCAGCATCAATTGTCAAATTGTAACAAAATTCTAGCCTAAGTGGAAACATTTAGGAGTCCCCCTCTCCCAAATGATCCACTGGCTAGTTTATAACGGAGGTTTTTTCTACATGCACACACCCTGACAAGTGCTATCAACACTGACTCAGGTAAACTGTCCAGATGATCAATACTAAAGATTTACCCGCCATTCATACATGTGGAACCGTTGACAATAGACGATATAGGTAAATTTGTTATCCATGATTTCGATTGGTTCACTGAACATAATGTTTTCCTGATGATCTACCCAACTTTCATGGTTAAAGGTCCGCAGGTAAAAAAATCTCTATGTAAAGTAAATATATTTGAAAGTCTTGTCAAAATGATAATTGTGCATATGCTATAAACATAATCCTTTTAAAGAATTTAAATAATATAACAAATTTCTTTTTAAAGATCCAAAAAAGTAAGTATGGAATTAAAACCATATACAGTTGCCTGTGAATTACTTTGGTTCATCTATGGAATGTCATAAATAGATTGGTTAAATCAGCCGTTATCTTCAACAGATTCTCCTTTTCAATGTCACACCTTAAATATTCTTCAAATTCATACCAAATTTAACTTTCAATTTAAGTCTATTATCAACACAATTTGCATAGATATCTTACTTCAGCTTAAAATGCTGTATATAAACATAAGTAAATGTGCAGACAGAAATTTGTACAGCTTCCAGCCAAGTAAAAATCAATGATTCTGAGAGAAAGTTTTTGTAAACATCTGATGATGTGAATGAAGGGTGTAGGCTGATCTTAAAACAGTAACACTTTATAATTAATGTAACAGATACATAATGAGTTACTACAAACAAATGACATTTCTTGCTCAATTTTGACAAAAATCCAAATCAATTCTTTAAACGTACTTTTCCTCTTTACAATTTTTTTTTCTTTTTTACCTATAAATTTTCAAAGCTGTGAAACTTTTTTTCTCTCTCTGTCTCAATGCCTGACCTTTATTTTTTTTCTTCAAAGTTATTGCTGTGAATATATATGATATTCTTTATACATCTTGGAAATATTATAATCCCCACAGTGTGGTTAAATGTATCATATTTAATGGATGAAAGCATCAATGAAAAGTCAACTTTTTTCTCAGCTTGCAACAGAATATTTTACTTAACAGGATCCTGTATATAAAGTGATATTTCATATCCCTGTTATGTTAAAAAAGTGGACAGATATAAAATGTCAACTTAGCTAGTACTATCTAGACAGTACTTTCATGAGAATAAAGAAGGACAACTCCTGCTCAATTCAGTTCACTTTTTTAAATGGAGTAATTTTGTTAAGTGCAAATGAACTGCAGTATAAAAGTGCATATTGAAATAAACAATACTAGAGCATTTATTTTCAGGGACAGATACAGAAAGGGGTTGATAGAGAAAGAGGTGGATGGAGCATCTTCCCCTCTTTTATTGAGTAATTAATTTTTTTCTTCATAAAATAAACATCTTTTTGAAATTTTTCTCAATATTTTCATGGCAAATTAGGGGGGTTTGACAATTACCCCCACCTTGTATCCTTAGAAGCTATTCAAACTGAATTTTTGTTTTGTTTTTATGATTCAAAAGGATACAATAGATAATAGTGCCTGAGACAATTTTAACAACAAATTATGGTTCATTGCTATCGGATACAAATGTAACCTTTTATGTTTTTTTTTATAAATGAAGCCCATCTCAAACAAATATTTTTTTAGCGCTCATCTTATTTTCTACAATCCTTTTAATCCCCAGCAAATGAATTTTCCATTAATTTCCCACTTCCCTCAAAAAAGTTATGGTCAAAATGTAATAAAGGAGATAGGAACATGCTCAAATTGACAATATCCTGAAATGAAATTCTTTGTTCTTGTGGGTTAACTGGACATTTGGGGGCATTTGGATTGTCAATGAAATGGAAAAATCAATAAGTTCTTCTACTAAATTAGCTATTATCCAGAGCTATGTGACTAGATGATAAATTTGGTCTTAATTATTCGACTTTCTGGCTTTGTCACAGATTCTAACCTTATATGGTATCCCTATCTGGTCACATCGATAGTTAAAACTCTCTCCCTCTATCCCAGAGGATTATACACAATGTAATTAATCAAAGAACCAAGAATTGGATGAACGTTATTACTTTGGGTCACGTCCAGAACAAAGTTTTCTGAAAATTCTCAAGTCAAACCATAAAAGGACAGGAGTTATCTATCAAATTAAAATTTGGTGATAGATGAAGTTTAAAATGCTTTTCCTAAAGTTGGCCAAAAATGGGTTCTTTATGATCTTCTGAACTCGTTTAACCTTAGCCTTTAATGTAGGCAAACCTTTATTGAAGTTCCTTCAAGTTTTATAGAATTACAAAGTTCATTTAAGATTTAATATACTATATAATTGTACTTTCTAATAGCTATTTACTTAGTGTCAAACTCAAATCATAACATGTTTGGGTGTATATCAACTGTTTTACTAACCACAATAAACCTATTTTATTTACATTTTACTGATCTAGACTTAAAAAGACATGGTCCAAAACGTAATGTGTTTGTATTGTAATAAAATACCTCACAGAGACTGACTAAATTTGCCTTAAAACTATACAAAACAGAGCTTAAAAGAATGATGAGTGAAGTAACATGCATTATGTCTACAATAGACTACAAACTAAATGTCTACAGCTATAGTCTCCAGAGAAGAAAATATATAAGTCCTGCTTTCCATTTCCATATGGTTTTGAATGGGGATTAGTTGGGAACCAAAAAAAAAAGAGCCAGACAACAATATATAAATTTATATAGATCTTTTTACGGTATTACTCATCAGATATGTTGAGGGACTAGGAAAAATATGTAGGAAAATACAGAGTAACTTAAAATATGAAAAGCTTAGAAATAAAACCTAATTGATCAAACCAAATATGGGAATTCACAGTGTGGCACTTAGCTTTTACTCATGCAGCAATCTGACCTATATTTCTATGTGGTCTTTTCTTGACAGCTATACCAAACTTAGTTTCACTTCATTAATCTCCATCCTTCATCAATTCCAAATGTGTGAGCATAATTTCAAGATAATTTCTATACTTATTCAAACCATGTAGATTAATTTGATTCAAGAAACTCCTACCTTTCTTTCCTTGTGCTGCAAATGAACCACTTTTTAACTTTGACCTTCCAACTTTTTTTGGTATTACAAAAACATTTCTTTTTTTTCCTTCCACTTGATTATGCATAATCTACTTTAACTTAATGTTGTTTCTTAGGTATTTAGCATTTTTTAAACTTATGCAGAGAATCATTTTTCACATCAGTTGTTAACTGAATATAAATGAGCTCCACTTTTGTCCATGCTATCATATGCAAAATACATTTCAGATTTTATGATACATTTACCATAACAATAGTATTAACACAGAACATTAGCTCTAATTGAAAAGTACCAAAGCACATTCAAAACTTGAAGATACTCTAACACAATTTTGCATCTGATAGCCATGACTTGAATGCTGGAAATGCTTTGCTTATGTCCTTTTAATACCTAATGTTATACCGTTCCAAGAATTTGTATGTGGTAGGACCATGAACAACCAAAGGCTAAATTGCAGAACAAGTCCAGGAAATAAGCATTTGAGAATCACTTGCCCGAATCCTTGATTTTTGTTTTTTGTTCTATTTATCTAATATCCTCTCAATTTCACTTGCCCGAAAGGATTTTTACTAGTCAGGGGCAAGTGGGCCAGTGCTAATTTCGCAGACTGCAGAACAGAATTATACCATTACAGAATAAAAATAAGCAAATTAATAACTCATATTTCATATTATGAAACTCATATTTATGGTCTTGAATGACTTTCATATCAACCTGCACATTGTATCTGCACGCAAATAAACTTTTTGGGGAAAACAAGAGTTAACACTAAAGTATGTCTCGCCTGCCGGCACCATCAGAAACAATTATTCTTTCTTACTTCCACTATATTTTGAATTTACATGGATTTTCAGTTTCTGAGATCAAAAGATGTTTATAGAACTTAAACATTGCAAATATATGCAATAAAAATAATCAAAGTCACTCAACCGGAAAATCAAGGTCAAGGTCAAAAGATGGGGATGCAACTGTGCTTAGCTACTACTGAGGCATATGTATACCAAGTGTCATCAACCTAGGACCTATAGTTCTTGAGATATGTAGGTGCTCGCAAAACTTTTCCATTGCTATTATATGTATTGAAAATTGTCAAAGTAACTCAACCAAAAAATCAAGGTCAAGGTCAAAAGATGGGGATGCAACTGTGGTAAGCTACTACTGGGGCATATGCATACCAAGTTTCATCAACCTAGGACCTATAGTTCTTGAGATATGGAGGTGCTCGCAAAACTTTTTCATTGCTATTATATGTATTGAAAATTGTCAAAGTCATTCAACCGGAAAATCAAGGTCAAGGTCAAAAGATGGGGATGCAACTGAGCTAAGCTACTACTGGGGCATATGCATACCAAGTTTCATCAACCTAGGACCTATAGTTCTTGAGATATGGAGGTGCTCGCAAAACTTTTTCATTGCTATTATATGTATTGAAAATTGTCAAAGTCATTCAACCGGAAAATCAAGGTCAAGGTCAAAAGATGGGGATGCAACTGTGCTAAGCTACTACTGGGGCATATGCATACCAAGTTTCATCAACCCAGGACCTATAGTTCTTGAGATATGGAGGTGCTCATAAAACTTTTCCAAAAAGTTAACGCCGCCGTCGCCGCCGGTAAAGTAACACCTACGTCCCGCTCTGCTTCGCAGGCGAGACAAAAAATGAAAGAAATATCAAGTAAGCAACAAATATTATGAATATATACATAATTGAGAACAAATTTGATTTATATGCAAAGAAACATCTACAGTTAAAGCATGCTTTAGCAAACTAGAAGACAGTTTTGTGACACTGAATGCAAAATAATGAGAAAAGGGTCATAACCTACGACAATGTTGTTGCATAAGTTTGTATAAACATTATCAAAATTCGTGTCTTAATACAATTTTAAAGTTTTCAAATTGGATTAAGGACTTTGGCAAAACTTTAGATTTTAATCTTTTTATCTGTGTAAACACAAGTGTCCATGAAATAAGATGGGTTTCAATAAAGCCATTTTATCTCAACACCTAAATTAAAAATTATGTAGAAACAAATAGGCTAATCAATAATCGTAGAATCAAACATTAGTTGACTTTATAGTGTAATCAATAATTGATGAATTAAGCAAAACATAAACAAATGGAGGTTGTATCAAGTTCTACGACACTAACCTTCATAATGCTCTATGCCATAAATATCAGAACTCCGAAAGTAGCGCCCATGCCAGCAAACCAGCTCGACCATTTCAGTCCATTTTCAACATCAATTTGATCCCTATCTACAGTTTCTTTTGTTTTAATTGAATCATTACAGTTCAAAAGCTTATCCCATTTTACTAAGGATGTTAATGGCCTAATATCGTCCAAATGTTAATAACATCGGAAACACACATTCACGACCATTGACCATTGATGCAGAAATGGTCATCCTCATCTTAGGGAAGATTCGTAAACATTTCCAATAAATGCAGAGGAAGTGATAATTGGTTTCTAAGCTAAGTAGAGTCTTGGTTTCACATGTCACTACATCTTGTACTCTAAGTGTTTGGACACTTCTTGTTGTTTACAATAAATAAATAGGTAAAATGTAATAGACTTTCACCTGGATTCTTTATCAATACCTACTATGTCCCTAAAGAAATCGATCAGAAAACTTTAAATGGGCACCTCGTCCACGAATCTCCGTTATTCAATAATAAAACTTACTACTTTACACTCAAAAGCATACAAAACTATTCATTGACATGTTAAATAGTTGCAAAGTCGAAAGTTCATGACAGAAATAAAATTGAAATTCTTTCTAAGCATCAACCGTGTTGTGATCAGAATTAAATGAATACAGATCAGAATATCGTTAGTTGGCAGTGATTTAATTTCTAACAAGATTAGAAAGGCACTAATAAATAAATTACAGGATTTATATCATTGGTAAAAGTGGTTCCAAACAAAGGATTAAGTAATTAGGTACTCAAACATTCTTTATTTATCAAATATATGTCAAGATTTTCAAGTTTTATGAAAGGTCTTTGATGTAAGGAGTAATATTCCCTTGACCAATAAAGTCACTGAGATGCTACAATTTAATGGCAAAAACTTTTGGCATGGTTTTTGTGAATAACTGTTTTTATGAGTATATCAAACTCCATTATCATTAGTTTTTAAATGCTCAAACATAAATTGAATTCTTTACATGAATCAATTGATATGCAATGCACAACATAACTAGTGTGGTTTCATTATTATTTGTGGGGTATCAATTTTCATGGTTTTTGTTGGTTGGTTTGACCCACAAAATTTGATTCCCCATGAAAAGCGCTTCACACGCAGTGAAATTTTGCTATTGTACATTTATTAAATCATTTCAATATGTGGACCGTGTCTTTCTGGCACATATTCCATATTCTTTCGTTTTTAATATTATTTCAGAGTTTGACTTTAGTGCCGTGTGGAGGTCATAGAAAGCTTCCTCGTGCTTTAGTTATTTTCGAGTACTGGGATATGTGTTGGAAAGACACACTTTACATATTTCCAAAATTTGACAAACTTTGGTTATTTCTTTAAAAAATGATAAATTTATTTGTTTGGATTGTTGTAATATTTTTTGGCTTCTGTTTTTGTTTTATCAAATCTAATATTCAACCGGTTTTCCAAGTTTTCTACTCCTAGCATGTCTGATGAAGGTTAATCCAGAAAAGCGCTTCACACGCAGTGAAATTTTGCTATTGTACATTTATTAAATCATTTCAATATGTGGACTGTGTCTTTCTGGCACATATTCCATATTCTTTCCTTTTTAATATTACATTGATCTGTATTTTGCAGACTTCAAAACCATGAATTTAAGAATCCACAAACTTTTCCTTTTCCACCAGACCACGAAAATTGATACCCACGAAAATAAATGAATCCACAGTATAAAATTCTTTGTAATCTGCCATTAAGATGCATTATATTGCACTGACCAATAATGGAAAATCAACATATATTAAAATGCAAAATGGCCTAAGAAAGTAAGATAAACAGTACCGACTAGACTGTTCGCAAAACAGAAACTAGACCATCACTGAAAAGGGAGGCACAAAATAACTATATATTTGAATATCTGATATAGACTGCCTTACAGAAACAAACTGACACTAGAGAAAATCAGAAAATCATACATGCAAGACACATTAGAAGTTTTTTTGATTTTTGACCATTAGAACATTTTAAGTTTGCTTGGAAAATAGTTACCGGTAATAGATGACTTAACTGACCAGGAAAGAAAAAGCATGGTACAACTTACTAAAGGTGTGCAATTAATCAAATATCAATCCCTTTATAGTAAAAGCAAAGAAATCTGTTACAATTTTTTTTACATTTTTGGCTTATAAAACAATCTAAGTTGGTTTTGAAAACAGGAAGAAGATTACATACTGACCTGAAAAAGGGAGGCACTGAACAACTTGTACCAGAATTTTTAAACCTATTCCTTCAGTTAAATCATTCTAGATTCAATATTCTACTAGTAAACATCAAAAATGGAACCACTGGCTGATCTCTCAATTTTCTCTGAGAAAACCACCCTCAAAGATGAAATGGAGCTCAAGTGGAGTTTTTCTTATGTCAAGATCATCTGGATGCCTGGTGATGTACTGCCCATAGGAAAAGGAAAATTTAGCCAAGCCCTAAAAAAGTCTCTCCCTGCTAGGAGAAGAGACCTTCATTGTCTAGGCCAGTTTAGAGAAAAGGCCAATAAGAAAGGTGGCAAAATTGCCATAGTTGGCAGTAGCCAGACAACACAGCTCAGCACTACTCCTGTATGTAATGATACAGATTAAAGAGGGAAAGCAGACAAACAACAGACAAAGGCAGTTACAGGTTACACCAACATAAATCCACACTGATTCCCAGCTTCAACAAAGGGAGACCACTCACCCCAACTAAATACAGAGTACCTAATATAAACTACTGTCAAGAAATAAACTCACAGATGCTAAAGACAATCAGAAGTCCATACAAGCAAGACAAGCATTGCTTCAAGTAAACTTGTGCAGACTGTGATACATTTATACTACTCTGAGGCATTACCATACAGAACTAAAGAACATCCAGACCAAGATATTTGCCCAGGACTGCCAACACCGCTCGCCAAAGAAGAAGAAACATTCAAGACAGCTACATATACATTGTATAGCGCATAAGTTAACTCCCGAAATATCAAGAACAATAGATGGACCATAAACACCAAAATCAATCAATCAAAAGCCAAGTTACAGAAGTTTGCAACAATGGGACAGTCAGCGTGACAAGGTGATTACAATATAGCCCCTCTCTTATAAAAAGGGGTATAATATTACAAATGCAAAGACCTTAAACTCTTTCCAAAACTTATATAAAAAGAAAGCTAGAACGCTTACTATTACTTACATATAGACTAGCTAGTGTTAAATCTTCAATCAGGTAGAAACTACATATAAAAGTTTACAAAGAAAAGACACCATGTGATGGTAATTGGCTATGATCTTGTACTGCTGTTTCTAAGCAAAGGCAACAAATTTTTTTCACGACATACATTTTTATAATAACAAAATTTGACATATATTTCAATTACAAATTCATACAGAATAAACTTATGCAAATTTTTATGCAACAATTTGTTCATTCCAATAACTATACAAGGACAGATAAAATACTTTAAGAATTTGATTAGTTTGTTTGCATTCTTTTCCTTTTATAGATATTTGACAGCTTACAAATTAAATAACTATTTGGACTTCTACCAAATTTTGATCAATGAGATTTTTATATATTTAGGCAGTTGTATTATATTTTAGATGTAGGATGTAAATTTCAATAAGGTTTCTTTTTATTTAAATTACAAATGCAAATGTTTCTTGAAAACATTGATAAGATATCTCTCACAAACTTTTCCAACTTTATATTTTCTATATGCATTACCTAATACAGTTAAGGGTTTCCAATGAAAAACAAATTCAAATGTTAGTCTTATGGGAAACGAAAATAAAAAAACACGCATATCCTAAAACAATTTCATACCACATCAGAGTTTGAGGATTGATTTAAAATCTGATAAAGATTCAATCCACTCAATTTTTATTTTTTTATTTTTTTTATCTTTTAAATATGAAAACAGTTCTTTTTTATGACATTGAAATATCTTTTGAAAATTTCTTCAGAAAAAAGTAAGAAGTTCCTTAATTGAATATTTTACCAAAAAATTAACTATTTGAGCTATATCATACTCTGTACCAGTCTTGTATTGCAAGTACTTGCGTGGGTGGACGTCAAAACATGGAGGCTATTAAAATATAGTGCCTTTTCCCTGTGTCGTTTGCAGCATTACTTTTCATGCATTTTTTCTAACTTTTGGCTTAAATTGAAGGTTAGACACCAAACTTTGACATCACTAACTTTTTGGAAGATGAAAATTGCATTATTGAATAAAAAAGTTCTCATGAAAAGGGGTGTATTTTTGAAATGGAAGTTAAAGTGAAAGTAGGAAAAAATCTATTTTAGTTCAACCAACTGTGGTTTTCTTATCTTCGTGCGACTTTTTTTCCGCCCACCCTTTAAAATGTTTTCTGACACTTCCTTTATTGAAAAAATATAGCAAAAGTTGTATTGAATCATTTTAACTATTTTTCTAAAAATTCAAAAAATCTCAGGTTTACTATAGAAGTCAACGGGAAAAACAATACAAGACTGAGACCACTCCAATACAGAAAGGTGATACAAGACAACATGAGTTATCTCCCTTCTTTGATCTTAATCCCATTTGATTTATATTTCAACTTATTGAATTGTTAAATAGTTGTAGAGGAATGCAAATTAAATACCCTTAGCTTTGTGTATTGGTATATATTTAATTTCAGTCTGTGTATTCAGAAAACAGAACTAGGTCAATATCAAATTTCAGTCTTGATTTGATTTATTCTTTAAATCTTAAAATGTTTCCCCCCATGAAATCCGTTTTTTTAAAACATCATATCTTTTTTTCATTTGGTATATTTTATCAAATAAGTAGAAGTTTGATAGATATTTTGACACAAGAACCAGGTTTATAATGTTTATGTAAGAATTAGGACAATTTTCCCTCTAAACCTTGACATGCCCAGACAGGCATTACAACTCTATATTTATGTCAAATGACATCTGAAAATCACAGTTTCTTTTTCTTATGTACATCTTCCCTTTAAATGTATACAAATACGAAAGGATTCCCCATGATATAATTTCTATTGAACTGTTATGGGTAAATGTTCATGGTGAAATTATCATTAAAGATGTCTGCATATTATGATAAAGCGAATCTATTCATTAGGTCAGATTAAAATCACAAATTTTACAGTTACTTGACGACTGATGGGTTAAGTTTTACAGGACATTGAACACACTGACAGTTAAATAGTATAAAATCGGTGAATCTAAATATTACTGTGTAATCCATTTCTATAATCCACTTTACATGTCATCAACTTTCACTTCTAAATTGCAAAATAAAATCCACATACATGTACATGAGATTCATTTCCGCAGGGTATGATGTAAAAAAAAGGGCGTCTCATCATATATGGATCATTTTATGATTTCCTGCTACCATAACCCAAGAACAAAATGTTGGGGGGGGGGGCAAAATATGGGAAAAAATTTGAATTTGCTAAAAATTGAACTTAACCTTCACTTTGCAAAATTATTATTCAAATCAATTTTAAGCATTATCAAGTTCTTGCAATCACAAAGAAAGTGTTTGGGTCCTAAGACTGCTGGTGAGGAATTAATTTTTGAAACAGCTGATTAAAATCAATTGCAGTTGGAGTTTACATATGTGTTAGGGTCTAGGGCTCATGTACTCCATATATCCTTTCATTAAATTTTAAATACATGGTCATAGATAGAAAAGAAGAAACATCCGACTTAGGTTCACAAGAAACTGCCGGGTGTAACTAAACAGAAATTACAATAATAGCAGATCATTTTACAAACAACTTCTAATAAGTATTAAGTTTTCATTCAAATTGAATTTTGAAAACCAAAATTACTCCAAAACTTTAATCGTTTTTGCCAAGAGACAGCACATAATTAATACCTATTATAGGATTTAAATAAGGTGACATTCAGAACCAAATTATTGAGGCGATATTTATCTGTTTATTTCACATAAAATAGACCAAAGATATTTATTTTTTCAAGGGCTTCAATCAGTCGATCTTTTAATGTTTTAAATACTCATTTGAACTACTATAATGAAAAATATTATATCTAGGTGTAATTTTATTAAAGGTTTGGAAACTTATTTAAAATCTATGTTTCTTGTGAATGGGACAGGTTCTTAATTCTATTAATGTGTACCATACCACTTGCTGAGCAATTATGTTTTAAGTGTAAGCAAGACCATTATTAAACATGTTTAACTTTTTTAAGTTTTAGTGAATGGACTTGTTTTCAGCGGTCTTCAATACCAAAAGAAAAACTTTTTTTTTTCAAATGATTTTTCTGTGCTATTAACTTGAAAGCATCATGAACATGAAATATGTGCACCTTTTGTCTAAGTATTCTTATCCATTTGTCACCAATAATTTGCCATCATAAGCTAGTTGATTCCTGTACTAGTATAATACTATGTCATTCGATTGCTAAATAAGGTACATAACATTTTATTTTGTTTCCTAATGTGACAGTAAGTAGCAACTATAGCTTGTTCATAATTACTAATTCACTGATAAAAATCTTTCTTTCTCAGTGAGTCTGTTTGCCTGCTTTGATTTCATAACAAAACAAGGAAAACTGTGAGCATGTGCAAGAAAGGATACCCCAGCTTTATATTGAACTGATACTGTATATGAGAAAAGAACAAAGTCCTAATATCTCCCCATAATGATATCTGAATGGAATGAAATTTCTTCAAGCACATCTCTATATGATGCACTTTCTTCATGTCAAGTTTGATCAAAATCTATAGAGTAGTTAAGAAGGAGTTGCATGGACACACAGATGAATGTGAATTTTATATATCCCTCAATCTTTGTTTGCAGGGGTAAACATGTAATTACACTTTCAATTTGGTTTTTGAAAATATCAGTCTCTGAAGGTCAATGCCAACTGTTGCGGGGGCATAAAAACCTTTTCATATAAAAAAAAACATCTGTCCAGGAGACTTTAAACACAACTTATTTAATATTGTTTGTCATGAAATAAGAATAGAAAACTTTTATAAAATACCTTCATAAATAATTGATTATTATGATGTTATAAAAAGCCATCTACATAAAATTATACATAAAAAGGATGCAAGCATCCCCAAGTCAAAGGAATATTTATTCAGAAGGGTTTTATTTTTGTCAATAAATATAAATAGGATTTACATTCCATCTGTACTTATAGGAAATATAAGATAGCCAAGATGGTCACAAATCATAGCCTTTATATTTCATGTTACAATTGGTATTTTACACAACTTTGACATGTACTTGTAAGTTATAAAGGGATGTTTTAAAGCCTGATTTCTGATAGTATGTCCACCATAAATCTTCAAATATAAGTTTTTCAAGTGAGGTGTATTGGCTATGTTACCTGCCTTTTCTACAGGTGATCAAAACTTTATTATGTTATAAAAGTTAAAAGACACCAATTCATATCTATAAACTTTGTCTATATCTTTCCCATGAAATCTTTAATTGATTGTTTGTCTCATACCTAGTCACCCAAGCTAGACATTGATATCTCTTTTCATTTTAATATCATAAATCCAAAGGACTTCCATGATGAAATCTCTGGTCTTTGCAATTCAATACACATTTATACAGGCCAAAGAATACTCCAAACAAATCTGTAATCTATAAGCCTAACCTTCACTTTAGAAATTCAAGAATCAGGGAAAATGTAGATCAATGTTGGTTGTTTTGCACTATATAGACCCCCCTGCATGAGTGAATATGTACCAAAGTCTGCATCAGATGGATAACATCAAACATGGATGCAGTCCCTAATAGCATCCTTCTGGTTCAAATGTGAAGCTATAATCTAGGATATTTTTTTTATTTTGGCCTAATACTTTCTTTTTGCATATCATATATACTTTTTTACAGCTTTAATCAATGAAAATCATTCATTCATTATTTTTTTCACATTACATAATTGAAATTTCAATCACTTTAATCAGAGGAAATAATTGGACTTTTATCTTCACTTTTTCATAAAGAAAGTTAAAACTGCACAATAAGTATATTGGTGTTCCCATAAAAAAGCCCATATGAGTAATGAATGAACCCTTTTTTATCAAAATGACATGCACTTTTACTTTCTTTTTAAAGTTTTATTAAATTTCAAAGAGCATTTTAAATAGTGCTTATGAAAGTACAATTTTGATTAGATCATTTTAACCAGAACCTGATTGCAGGACTAAAAAGAAAGCTACAGACCAAAAGTTGTGCATTTGTTGCAATGAAGAGTTTTTCTAAATACAAAGGAAAATGTGCTTGAATGACAAGAAAGTTCTGATTAGCACAAATTCAATTAAGCTCTTGTTTTCTGCATATTTGAAAAGTAATTGCTACATGGTTGCAAAGTACATGTACTTGCTAAAAGATATTAGCCTTCAGTTTTTTGGAAAATTCTGAGAAATCATGAATTCATAGTAAACCAGAGGACTAGGGATAACAAGAATATGTCCAAGACAAGATGCCCTTTTTCTCAACATAGAAAAGTAACTTTAATCTGAAGGCACACCTGATTTGGGAAGGATGAATAAACGAATAGACAGATGGACCGATGAACAAACCCAAAATCACTATATGCCCCTCTTCTTATATAAAGTATGCCATGAAAACACTAGCACCAAAAAAACTTAAGTTCCACTAATAAGTAGGTGGTGGAACTTAGCAATGTGTTATTCATGATAAAACAAGTGTGGCCACTAAAAGTATGTCTTGCCTGCCGGCACCATCACTAAAATCAACTACCTAAGCTTTCATTTCTTGATATAAACACAAAAAGTGTCTGTATACCCAATATCAGATGCCTAGCTATTATACTATTCAAGCAATCCATTGTCCACACAAGTATCACAAAAAGTTTTCTGCCTGAAAAAAAAGACCTAAATTCACAGAGTCACTGGAGTGTAAAAATTGGGTCATGGTCACATGGCATGGTGACAGTTGCATTAACCATAACCACAACTGTGTGTATATCCAATATCAGATGCCTAGCTATTATACTTTTCCAGCAATTCATCGTCCACAAAAGTCTTACAAAAAAAATTACGACCTAAAAAAAGACCTAAGTTCACAGAGTCACTGGAGCACGAAAATGGGGTCAGGGTCACATGACATGGTGACAGTTGGGTAGAACATAATCTGAACTGTCTGTATACCAAATATCAGATGCCTAGCTATTATACTTTTCCAGCAATTCATCGTCCACAAAAGTCATACAAAAAAAATTACGACCTGAAAAAAGACCTAAGTTCACAGAGTCACTGGAGGGTGAATTGGGGTCAGGGTCACATGACATGGTGACAGTTGGGTAGAACATAATCTGAACTGTCTGTATACCAAATATCAGATGCCTAGCTATTATACTTTTCCAGCAATTCATCGTCCACAAAAGTCTTACAAAAAAAATTACGGCCTTAAAAAAGACCTAAGTTCACAGAGTCACTGGAGCGTGAAAATGGGGTCAGGGTCACACAGCATGGTGACAGTTGTGTAGACCATTACCTGAACTGTCTGTATACCAAATATCAGATGCCTAGCTATTATACTTTTCCAGCAATTCATCGTCCACAAAAGTCTTCCAAAAAAGTTTGCGCTGCCGCCGTCGCCGCCGCCGCCGCCGCCGGAAAGTAATACCTATGTCTCGCCTTCCGCGACTAGGCGAGACAAAAACTGTTCTACACTGATTGTTTGGTTGATTAAGAGTAAACCGTGTCATACAATTTACTTGATAATAAACATTATACTTTCTGATATACCTGTAATTTAAGACCTGAATTCTTTGAAGCAACAGAAACTAAACAAAGTCCTATTGCATCAAACCCTTAAATTCTCCAAATCAAAGCAAACTTTTAAAAATGTTAATAAGCACTTTCCAATAATATCTGCAGAAAAGTTAACGACTGTATTCAAAGCAGATCAATTCTTCAATAGCTGTGATGCTACATATAATTGGATTCCAATTATGTATCTATCATGGTTTATGCTTAAAAAGTAAACATTTAATGTTTGCATAAGACTTTTGGTAAACTTCACCCCAAAGCATTTTTTGTTGTTGATATCTTTGTGTCATCCTACTTGTATTTAATGGTGGTTTTTATGCAAGACACATTTTCATTCTCATGAAGGCAATTTAAATGTTCTTATGATATTTGCATCAAAACTGCTAAGTTATTTTGAACAAATTGTCAAGGAAATTTTTATGATTCTCTTGTGTGAAAAAAGCTAAAAAGGACAATTTGAACATTAGCATGACTACCAAGGGACATACTATATCTAATAAAGTTTGAGCTAAGATAAAAATAAAGCTTGACTTAAAAGTATATTTCCCTTTTTTGACTAAAAACCCTTGTCATTTTTTTAACAAGGACTTATATAAGGATCTGCTTAATAGCTTTAAAAGGTGATTACTTTTTATAAATCAAACAATTTACAGTGTTTCAGTCCTACAACTTAAGGGCAAGTTGACATTTACCACTTGAATATTAAGTGAGTTTTTAAAGTACAATAATTGTACACATTAATGAAGAACAGCAAATAATGCTGTTGTTCCATTGCTCCAATATTTTTTTACTGACATAATTTTTAGTGTACCCATGTCCATTCTTGCAAATAGAGGTTATTAAAACTGACATAAAGGTAAAATCTATCATAACTTTTTAATATTTCTTAATGTGGCAATAACCCATTTAATCCAACACTTTATTAATCTTTTCTTAATGAGAATGGGTAAAGGATAATAGTAAGAAATACTACTACAAATTCTAAATAATTTAAGGATTTTTTTCTGGTCTAGTATTTCTAAGCAGTTATCAGTTAATCTAGAGCTAAATGATGATTACAAATACAAAATGATCAAGATTCTGTATGAATTACTAACATAGACAGTTACTACTCTGATCAGAATATAATAAAGGGCAGGCAGTTAGCAAAGTTTCATCAACATCAAGTGTGGATCCAAGGAAAGCTGTACTGTGTATACACCCCCCCCCCCCCTCAAAACTGACACAAAACCCATGAGAGTTTCCATGTGACATCTTATGTTTTTCAGGGGTGGTTCCTGAGGTCCGTGAAATGGGGGGAGGGGGGGCGTAATTGCAAAAAATGTCTGATTTTGATGAAAATTTGAAGTTGCCTTGATTAAAGGGGGGAGGGTTATGCCCCCTCTGAATCCGCCACTATTTTGCTGTTTTAATGTACATTTTGTATCCTATTAATATTTGATACTGAATCCGCCACTGTTTTGCTGTTTTAATGTACATTTTGTATCCTATTAATATTCGATACTGTATAGCAGAAAATTTCCATGAGGTTCTAATTTTCGTTTTATTCCCAACAGCCTGACTTTCATTCAAATTTTCTGTTGAGGTGCATATCTATTGATTCTCTACAAGTTAAAGTGTTCAAACCCTGTCAATGACAACATGCAGTAAAACAAAGAACAAGTTATATTCTTTACCATGCGATTATTTTCAATCAATAATTTATCCTCCAGAATTCTAGATGCCATGATATTATCAAGATTTTCTTTCATATCCTGTAGTTTAATTGATCAATAATCAGGCTAAAAAGTAAGTTTCAAAAGAATTCAGGCAGAATAATTTTCTATAATAGAACATCCTTGTAAATATAGAAAAAACTTCATGTGAAGAATCATATTTTAAAACATGACCAAAATACACCAACTACATGTAAACCAAGAGATTCTAACATTTGGCTTGCTTCAAGAACAAAACCTTTGACAATTTATACAAGACAACTTTTAGAACTACATAGCCTTAATAAATTCTTCAATTTGCTACATGTATCAAATATAAATACAGTGAATACATTGTTACTCTTGAAATACCATACATTGAAGAGGACATTTACTTCTCAAGTTGTAGATATATGTAAGTTCTCATGCTTAAGATTTAAGGTGACAGGCTTTTGGGGGCATGTACATGTATTCTTCTGTATCTTTTTTGTATATACATCACTGAATTGTTGCTGCAATATTTATGAATCACTTTTATGCACTTAAAGAACCAAAACCCACGGTTAAGTGTAAAGACTGTCCCCATGTGTGTAGTTTTTTTTTTTCAAGCAAAATATATAATGAATTTCAAAGGTTTGACTTAAAAAATTGTTTTATCTTCATTTTGGGAAACTGGGTGAAAATAAAGACATATTCAAGTAGTACCTGAGTATTCTATTGATTACATATTAAACTAATGATAGAGTTAATAGAAGAGAAAAATTAATAACAAGGTGTTATGTAAACCATTATTAACGGCTCATAATAAAATGGTTCAATGACCAATTAACAGAAATATGCCATTAATCAATTCATTGTAAATCCAAGACATCAACATGAAATTTCCAATCACTTATATGTATATGATGTACTTTTTCTTATGAAGAAAAGATAAAATTCAAGTAAACATAGTTCTTGACAAATTTATTGTTGTTATTTATCAAATGTTATCCCCTGACAAAACAGGAAAATGTTTAAAGTACCTAAGTCATGTATGTTTTTAAACATGGTATACAATGTACTCTATTGTTTCAAAGCTTCTTACTAAATTTTTAGTTGTGGTTTTCAAATGTTGGTCATATTAATATAAAGTACAACTCTTTAAAAATGAATACAATGTTTCAGAAATTACATATCTAGTACACCTAGAAATTTTGGATCTATAACAAAAATCTCCTGACAGGACAGAAAAGTCAAAGATAAGCAAACAAAGGCCTATATTGAACACGAGATAGGTGTTTAGCCAAACCATATAAGTACTGGTATAAACTTTCACCATTTCAACAACATGAACAATCTTGATTTGATGTTTTTGTTAAGTATGTTTTGAAATAAAATGTATCTATCCTGGTATAGGATGGCATTTAATTTTGACATAGTGAAAATAATTTGGTATTTAACCATTTGGAGGAAATCCAAGGGAAAGTCTGGAGTCAAAAGGACTTTGATCTGAGCTAAACAAAAACATTAATCTATACCAATTTTATAAACCAAATTCCAATGAATTAAAGTACTACTAAAGTAAGTTGATCTAGGAGTGAGTGTCAGTACAAGCTTTTGATGCTTTTGTACATCAACAAATGCAGAGTTTCAATTGGTATTCATACCAAGATACTATAACATTACAAGGAAATAGTTCTTGTATAATACCATGAAATTTGAACATTCTAAGGAAATAGCTCTTAAATTATACTGCAACACCATAACGTTCTAAAGAAATAGCTCTTGTATAGTGTAAGTCTAAGTTGAGAACAACCACACTAAAAGTTATTACCACTCATAGAAATTACAGTGTTTAAAATGGCATTCAATGCATTGAAATGTCTTGTATTTCAAAAGAAGACCTCTAGAATTCAGGAGAAAAATACTGACATTTTCAAAAGCTACTTCATGGATTGCAACCACTTGCAAATATTTTTCAAACAATAAGGTTGCATGCATAAAATCATAAACCTGTTAGCGAGGAATTTATAATCATGGAATCAATTACTTGAGTAAACAAATCAATTGCATAATAAAATACTAGTTAATTATAGATTGTGAAACACCATTAAATCCTGATCATGCACTTACTTGCTAACTGTTGAATCTGCATTTGTATTCCTGCTCCTTTTTTGCCCCCATCTGTAGGCGTCCTCGGGGTGCTGGGAGGCGTTGCCCCCGAGAGCGAGGAGAGAGATCCTGAGAGTCTTCTTTCCATCCTTCTGTTTGTTGTCAATCTAACATGTTTCTAACTCCTCTAAATGCATTCTGTAAAAACAATAGCTATCCAAATAACTAAATACAATTGCACAAGTAGTGCATGAAAATTTAAATAGTAAACTACCAATCCGTGAAGCTTATCCTATACTCATTACCGGCATACCTATGAATTATTCAATTAATACAACGATGGCTTTTTGTATTTTTAAAATAACAACTTTAATCAGCTTAGTTTTTTCAATAAAATTTTTAGCAATAAAGAAGTGTTACGTATAATGTATTATTCAATATTTCTGTTCAAGTAAAACTGAGAATAATAATGTCTACATTGTATAAATTGTATTAAACTTATTGTATCAAATTCGACTTAATTTTACCAATGTGAGAAAATACATGAACAAAAGCAACACCTTTAGAAATGTCATAAATTCACTATACCACTTACTTAGCCGTACTTCCTAAGTCCAAATAATAATAAGACTATATACATTAAGTTACCTGGATTTTAACATGTGCAAATTACAGGTATTTAATAGGTATCAAATATGCACCTGACCCCCCATGTCATGTACATACATATATTGATCTTAAAGTAAAACAAACATTAATTCTCTCGAGAGTAAATCAGAGATATTTTTTTTAATTCAGTCAATTTTCTAGTAGACTTACCATTTTTGTTGTTACATCCAGTAGTTCACTTTAAAATCATTCAATAGAGTCATTGACTAAGGTGTTGTGAACATACAAATACCATATATCTATAAATGGACATAAATTCTATATAAGATTCATGTTTAGACTTGAAACCTAATATCGCCAATAAAATACCTGCAAGGAAAATCAAACAGGATTAATCAAAATGCAAGTTTAAAAAAAGATAAAGAAACATTTAAATCTCGGGTAATCAAATATCGTGTTTGGTTCCATTTAAATTAGAGAAAGAACTTCAATATTTATTTTCAGTTGAGATATTCCTTCAAATTACTAGAGATTGTTTTCCAAAGGAAGGATTTCGATATACCTGTAGATGAGAAATGCAAATTTGCGAGACTTTCCAATAATCGGCAACTGTTTGGCAGGGATCCAGTCACTCCTCAGATCTTACCACATCGTTATAAAAATTTACACCTTATTAGTCCTGACTTTCAAAAAATGTTTTGTGAACATAAACTTTCAACATAAAGGTTTATGTAGATCGTGATATCCTGCACAAATACAATAACATCTTTATAATGGTTTAGTGCAAGTTGACACATGACCAACACAAACTGAGCAGAGAAACAATAAACAAAACCCTTCATTATGTTGGCAGGTCCCACTGGGGAAATCTGGCACCTTACTAACAACCTGTCTCAAGCTGATTACACAAGCAATCTTGCTAATTAATACAACATCCCTATCACTAGTTTATGTGCATACATCCTGCATCTAATTAAAGAATTTATTTGTGATGTTTAGAAATTTAATTAGAAGCAGGTTTCTTCAAAGGGTTACATGATGCTACACCAAAATTTGAATTGAATTTTTATTATATGATATTGATTTATAATGTATAACAAATGTTTGCAATTTTGATAAGAAGTTGTTGATATTTAACATTAGTTCCAATAAAACTATAGTACATAGTACTTAATATCTATATAAACATTACCGACAAATAAATAGGATAATTCTTGTTGAAATATAGCTTAAAATTTTCATTTTATGTCTAATAATTAGATAAAATCAGGGATTATTGGTACATAAATATCATATGCATCTTATAAAATTCAATTCAAAAAGCAAATTTGTCAATTTTCTTCAAACTCAATGTCCAGCAAAACTTGGCAGGATTTAGGAAGAAAAAGACAATGGACAATATATAATGTCCCATAATTTTCCATTCAACACGTACCCAAGCAGGTGTCAATAAAACCTAAATTGTATGGTCCATGCTTTACATATACATCTAATTACAGTAAGGAAGAGACCACTCATTAGCAGCTTAAACCTCCCATGTACAATACACAGGAAATCCAAAATTTAAGATTAAATATTAATCATGACCTCTTAAAATTCTAAATGACCCCTTACATAATCATGCAGAAGCATTTCATTAATGATTTTGTTTATGTCACTTTTATGACTTTGTGATCATTCAAACTAATCCATTTATCTCTAAAGATCAATATCACTTAAAAGGTGATCATAATCATGTTTTAATTGAAAGTAAACACAATGTTTGTAATGGTTCATTTGTTATAGGTTTTTCCATTGTACACAATTATCTTTTGACTTTTAAATGGCTTAATTCATTTTCCATATTATCTATTAAAATGAATTCTTTTATCTCTTAAGTCTATTAGAACTTTTAAAGTTTAAAAAATTCAAAGTAATGAACAAAAACAAAGGTTAAGACCTTTTAAACTTGGTTCTCAAATATTGTAACATGAAAAATATGAGGTTCAAAATATGCACAATTTTTTCCTACACGAAGACTATCAAATTATTTATTTTAATGATCACAAGACCCATGAGTTTGAAACATGTCATATTGTTATATGTAAAGGCCATATCTTTTAAACCAATTCAAACTTATTTACATGTACCTACCGGTATTCATGTTAGATTAGAAAACAAGTTATAAACTTATGTTTACCAGTATACTATATCAGGTATGTCCTTCTTGTATTGGACCTCAATGAGTCTATTTTTTTATCAAACTCTACATTGAGAAGTCTTTAACATGCATAGGATATTTTTCTCCTCATAAAATGGATAAGAATTTTCCATCTGTTCTGAAATACAACAGGTACCAATCGGACATTCAAATATCAAAAGTCCAAATGGTACTGTATAAATCAGTCAATACATGTGAGAACAACACGAAGAAACAGACAGCAGAACAGCCATGCCAACTCAACAGTAAGTCGAAACAACATCCATCATGGTGTCATAGAGTGAGTTAAAAAAAAATCACAAAATTTTCATCCTGAGTTAGGATTTAGGGATGGATCATTGCACTGTCTCTGCAGGGCTATCACTGGTTAATGCCTTCCATAGTGCCACAGGCTCATATATACTTAGATAACCTTTCAAAAATGCATTGATTTCTATAATAGGTACATATGCATTCTATAAGATTATACAGTGCCTCAATTTTCAAAATTTTCATTTGTCTATGTCTTCCAGTTGACTCTACTGATAATAAATTGTCGCTGACACTTTGTAAAAGCAAAACTATCAAGGTTTTGTTTTGAATTACAAGTTCTTGCATTGACATAATTATTTTTGATTGGATAACTCATTATGTAAAAGACCATGAGCAGCATCCACTGGTCACATTTAAGACTACTGACTATTCTTAGTTGTAGATTTTACTTTTGTGTGGGTTTAAGAAGGTTAACAACACTGGTTCCATATGTGGGAAAGCCCTTGGCAGTTTTTCATTGTGGTCTTTCTTATTTACCGCAAGCTTGTTTATGTGAGCCATGTTCACTTTAATATTCCACATCCTATTATTTTCTATACATGTACTCCTATAAATGCAGAGCAAATTAATCAGCATATCAGCCTGATGAACAAAATGATATTAGTCCATTGTCTACAACCAAACCTGATAAGGTCTATCATCTGGCAGCCTATAATCAGGCCAACATCATCCTGATATTTGGATGTAACTAAAGTATGATAAATAATCAAAGCCAGCTTCCATTCCCTAAGTCAGGGATTAAATAAAACTGATTGTTTTGGACATCCCTGCCTAAGTGCATTTAAAATTCAGAGGCCCCACTTGTCTAATCATGATGTCTTTTCTGGTGTTTTTTGTCATTTGGACTTTTGTTTAACCCCAGTTGTGGGAAGCTAAACGTAAAAATTATGAAAGGCTTCCAAGACAGCATAATCATGATAATTATTTGGACTAAGGCCCCATACTTCATGACATGAAGGAAGACTGGGGATAAGAAAATATTTCACTTGCTCTGAATAATTTGTAATTTGTTATACTGGAACAAATGTCGGTTTTAGAGCTCATTAGAGCTTGTGTTATTTGTTTTGTAACTGTACCGACTTTAAAAATATCATAGACCTGTATATTATACAGATCTATGAAAATATATATTACTTGTTTTGACTATTTTTAAAGTCTTTAAGAAATAGCACAGCCACAGGTTCAAACAGGTATTGATAAATTATTTAAAAATCCAAATGGCTAAAATTAACTAATGAAAATAATTAGGGAAAATCTAATGTATCATGCAGTAATAAAACTGAAACGTGACATTTTAGAGTAACTGTCAGCAAATCGTTTATAAACTCACAATATTTCGTTTTTTGCGGGAGAGAACAGGAAAATTTGTCAGGTGAACCGAACGTTTGTCTTCTAAGGAAAAAATAATGATCAAGCGCCAATGTGACAAAGATAAAATATAATTTTACAACATTGACGGACGGTTATCCGGATATAAAATAAAACTGGAGGCTCACCTGACTATAAAATGTGAACTGCCTATAAGTAAAGATGAAAGTGGGGTTTTGGGTCATTTCACAAAAATCTGCAAGACAAAAAAAAAATTAATGAAAAGAGTGTAGGGTGTCCTAGGCCTCTTGATTCACCACTTGTATGTTGATTGGGTCACATCTGTTTGCATGCCTGCATGCTAGAGATGCTAGTTGAGCCATAATAATAAATTCCAGCTTAGAACAGCCCGTAGCCACAGGGGCTTGAATTCTGGTCATTCTTGAGTGAGCTTTTCTATGCAATTTATGTTTCATGTTGTATTTCTGTCAATGTATAATTACTTTGTTTTAAAGGTTTTATTTATTTATATTTCATATTTTGTTTTACCTTTTAAATGTGGCTTCACCTACCATTTATTTACCTATAATTACTTTTGTATGGCTGATTTTATAGTTATAGCAATATTTTTTTTTACTTAAAACTTATGTCTATTTTAGTGCTTAGTAATTCATGCATGAATGCTGCTTTTTATCTTGCACACTGCTTTTAAACTACTTTGTTTTGTTGACGTGTGTTTGCATGCCTATATGTGTAATTTAATTACTTTATGACATATGTGTTTGTAATGTAGGTGTTTGTTATTTGTGACCTAGTCGGTTAAGAGCTATGCAGCTCATGTTTGTCTTTGTTTTGTATATATGTGCCGACTTTAAATAAAATTTACTTACTTACTTACTTATACGTTATTGAGATGTGGAATAAGTGTACGCGACACAACAAACATAAACAAACAGTAATTCAAAAAATCACAACGGAAAACTTACTTACTATTCTTCAGAAAATTTACCAACTGCTGATAATTTTTTTGGTCCGGATATGCTTCTCAAAGTTCCAGGTGCGGTGTGAATATTAATAAAAATGCTTCTAAAAATATGTTTTGTGTTCTAAAACACGGAAGAAATTTTTTAATATTAGTGGGGCAAATATTTACTAGCATCGTAATTTATTTGTGCTTTTCATTCATTTTTATACATTACATATCAATGAAATAAATATTATCAACTTCATTATTAAAAAATATGGAGTGAAACATCACCTGCTCATGGGCACCATTTTCAGAATCAACCAGTTGTTTGCTAAAATCAAATTTGAAAGATTTTTTTTATGATTGTCAAGTTAAAACATTTCTTCCTCTTTTTAACCTATATCAAATGAAAGCAAACTGAATAATTATGCTGTGCTCACAGCTAGGCAATGCCTCTTGTTCCTGAAACATATTTATTTCATAACATCATTGAAAAACATTTTAATGCAAAGAAAGATAACTCAATTTAATATTCCTCATTTTGGCCAATCTCTACCCAGAATTCCGTCGTATCAGGAGGGTACGACGGAATTCTGGGTAGAGATTGCATTTTGGCTTCTCCACTCAAGTTAGTGATACTTTTGAGGTTGATAAACATAATTTCTCAAAGTGCACCTTTACATGGATGTAGATATTATAATGATGATGCTGTTTTTCTTTCAATAACTAGGTATCATAAGTCAATGTTGGTTTTTTTTTGGTATGCAGGTTCATAACAAATTGTTCTACTCCTTCAGCAGTTATGTATTTGACTGACTTTTCAAGTCTATATAGACTAACGTATAAGTTTTTTTCAACAACCATTCATCATAGATTTTGGAATGCAGAGCATGACAACATGCACTGCTCTTTAACGTGTATGCCCATTAATGCTTCAGAGACTTTGAACTTTTCTATTAGGACTAAATAGACCAATGTAAGAGTTCTTGTTCACATGTTTATTTCAACAAACCTTATATGTCATACACTTTGCACAGCAGGTTCATATATAACCACAAGTACTTCTCCATTCCAAAACAAACAAAAAAAACAATCCCTTAGTTATGCTTCACCAACATAGGCTTTTTCGTCTATTAAAGTATAAATTATTGAATTTAAATATGGTCAACAACTAATGAGCTCTGAAATGGTGCCATCAGGCAAAACATAATACTTTCAGTGTCCACAAGGATAAAGTATCAAAGTGGGATTTAAATCTGAGAAGTTTGAGAAAAGACCAACAGAAAAACCAGTAGATACAGAAGACAACAACAGAAAACACACAAAAAAGCAACTCTTCGTTAAAAAGAAGTAGATGAGTGACAATCATAGTACTATAGGAAGAAGCTACATGCCAAATACAAAGAGACTGTGACATGAAGTTGCCCAGAAACTGCAACAGAAATTTTTGTGGCCCCACAGGACACCCCAAAACGATGAATAGTGCCAAAGTATTGTAAACCAATTTATTTTCCTGATACAATATTTAGCATTTTAGTGTCAAAGGGCTATTTCGTGGCTATTTATTTTTGTGCTTTGTCATAAAAACAATAAGATTAAAGTGTAAGTTCGCGATTTTTGAGTTATAAACTTATTTGATTTATTATAATGAGAGAAGGCATCATGCCGGGTTTGGGCATTGAAAACGATATATTAAGAAAGATATTCGTAATTTTATTCCAATACACAAGACCATATGGGCGCTGCCATGCTTTGAACAATGATGAATTATGGGATAGCTCAATTGGAGATGTGACGTCAATCTGTCACCCTACAACAAGCCACGCCTTGGTTGTAAATTACAGGTATAATTGACAGATAGATTAATTAAGGTGCTCCTCCAATCAAAGATTTCCATGCAGCACTGAACCAGCTCTAGACACACCCACCACAACTATCTTAAGAATTTGGACCGGCACATCTTTTGATAATTTCTCAATTAGTATACGATATAATTAATCAGCAGGTGCCAATATCACCTATTCACTCCATTGATTACCTTACCCTTACAACTATCAATCAGCCAAAGCATGGTGCTACATCGTGTTTGTGCATGGGTTGTGTAATACCCAAATTAAAAAAAATGTGTTTAAAGATTTTTAGTTCCGCCTTTTTCCGTTTTTGCAGTGTTGGAAAAACAATTAATTAATCCAAAATTCTTTGATTAACTACAAAATTATTTGCAAGACACGAAAAAAACAAGATTCCTACAGTTTATTGTTTTTATGTTTTTAATTAGAAAGCGTTTTTATTAACATTTTCGCACTTCAATATTCAAATGGCACTGGCGGTCCAAAGGGGTTGATTTTCGTTAAAAGAAAGTGTTCAAGAACCCATTCCAACCAGGTAAATGTCAACTTCCAATACGCAGGAAACAATATTAAACCCCTGTGGTGCCGATAGTTTGCACGGGGGTACTTAACATACACAGGAAACGGCAGGCGAATCCCTGTTGTGCCAGTGGTTTGTGGTAATAAAGTCTAATACACAGAAAACGACAGGTAAGCCCCTGTGGTGCGATGGTTTTTGCACGGAAGGACTAATTATCATAATATCACTTCAAAAGAATCATGCAAGGTAATCCCAGTAGGGTGTCAAGAAAACATGAATTTTAAACAGAATGTATAAAAGAAATAGTATAGACATAGACCTGTATATTTATATATACAGGTCTATGGTATAGGGCAATTCGGCATACTGGAAATTGAAATATATTTTCCGAAATATCTGTACGGCGAATCTAAAACAAATATTTTAAAAAATCTATATTTTCCTACGAATTAGTTCTGAACTTAACGGTTGGTACCATTATAAAACATTTCACAATCATATCATTAGACTGACTTTTATTTATCGATTCCCGACTTAATTTTAATTATTTTAAATTGTCCGTTGTGGTACACATTGGTAAATACCACATGGGTTTAGGATGCAACATTCACTCTGTTGAGCAGCGCCATCTAATACAAATCACGTGACCCTCCATGGATTTAATTTTTTTACTTTCAAAAGCCGATTTTATCCTAACTATGCATATTTGAGCGCTAGGAATTTCACCAAAGTTATTTTTATATGATAGTCTTTCAATGTACAAATTTTGAAAAAATCGCGAACTTACACTTTAATATGAAAATAAGTTAATTCACGAATTTCATGAATTTCTGTTCCTCGTGAAATCAACGAATATAAATCGCTCACGAAAATAAGTTGGCTTACAGTAATCCCTATATCTGGCTTTGCAAAACGTTACAGGCAACATAACAAGAGTGAACACAGAAAGTTTGTAAAACAACATGTCACCTTGTCAACAATCAGCATAATCTAGGTCAATCTTAAAGTCAAGAATGCCATTTTAAAACAACTGCATGACCAACTTTCATCTGTTTATATCTGAATGAATAAAACTCTGTTTTTCTAGAATTTTAATAATATTTTAGTTGGATAAAACATTGGCACCTTTGCAAAAAATTCAACAATTAATAAATATACTTTACACAAATAAATTAAAACATTTCAACATAATATTTAACATGCAATTTTTAACAATGATACAAAAGCTACCAGAAACACATTTAATTGTAAGACATGATACAAAAGATGTTATTCAATCTTTTAAATGCTCCTTTTCCCACAACTATTTGGAAACCTATATAGCAAGCTATCCAACAAAAAGTCACACATTGTACATTTGACTCTCTAATACTCTTTCATAATTCATAAGTTAAAATACATCATCAATATAGAGTATAAAATTCAATCTATTTTAACATTAATGCATTATTAAACAAAATTGAGCTGTTTCTAATTGCATTGTCACCATGTTTTAGAGTTTCATCCTTCAAGACATTGTATCTTGCATGTCTGTTTAGGAACCAAAGGCCAAGTAAACAGTTCCTTGCTGACCTGCTTTGTGCTGAGCATCTCATACCATTCACACCCTTGTACAACAGATTTTGGTGGAGAGATGGCACCAAACCATATCTGTTGATGGTGTTTTATCCACCTAACTTCTAGCATGTTGTTCTGTTTCTCTGCTATTTTACATGCTCTATACATATGGTATCTTGTCAAACAGTAATTGTTTTGAAGTGCCATTAGGTATGCTTTCAAATGATGGTACCTAGGTTTAAGAAGGACAATCTTTCCAACTGCTGTTTGGAGTTTCTTCAGATGCTGAAAAATATCATCTTTTTGATAACTTTAAAAAGTAAATATTATAAGCATCATTTCTAAAAAGTAAATAGTATTCAAAGTTATAAACAAGAAAGATGCTACTAGTGGAATAAGTGTACATGACACAATTTGCATGTTTAAATGGCAATTTAACAATCCACAATGGAAAACAGCCAGCAGCTTTCAACATGACCAGCGGTCGCTGCTTGCTGTTTTGCAATTGGCCCAATATAAAAATTTTTAAAAATTGCTTACAAGTGATAGGCATGTAGATGTGTAAATGATGACATCCTTATCAAATAGTAATAGTATCAACTGACAGAATTAAAAAACTCACTAAGACAATTGATTGTAGCAGCTCTGTCCAGAGTTTCTTTGGTTTTGTTACTTTACTGATACAGAGTGACAGAAGCATGATCTCAATCTTTCTGCACAGAATGTAGACTGATAAAAAGTTGATCTCCTTCAGGTCAAACACTTCCCAGTAGTCAAACCATGACTGGGCAGTGCCCCATTTATCTTGTCTGCAGTACCTGTTAGAAAGATTAGTTTGGAAAATAAGGAAAAACTAAAGTTGAAGAATGAAATTCAAAGTCTTTAAAAATAAAGGAATGCAAAAATATGCATGTGTGTTTTTTCACTCATCTTATTATTCATTTACTTTTCATGCAATATATATTTTTACCACAAACAGACATTACCGGTAATCTTTGAGTGTTTTTAGCAGAATATCTGCAATAACACTTACCACAGGGCAATTGACATTGAGAGCATATATCTTGGTAGCATCTCATTGTACACTGCATCTGGTCGACTCACAATGTAGGTAGCAAAATCTACACTGTCATCAAAAGTTTCCTCAGATTCATCTGAAACATTTGTTGAAAGATAAAGTAGAGAAAATGTTCAAATAAAAAATAATGATTATTCAAGTCATCACTGTTGTATTACAAACTTTCTATGTGCATGACTTTTTAAAAGGTGTCATTCTTTTTACTGAGTACATGTAGCATAATTTGAATAGTACATGAGTTAGTGATATTTTCTGTACTTGATATGAAAAGAATATGTTTAATGTTTAATCACAATGTATGTAGGCTTTTACCCCCATGTACCTATTTATTTTTTCAGTTTTGATTTTTCACAAGAGCTTTAAAGCTATACAACCTCAATATTTAGACGTCTCGTACTTTATTATAAGTTCAACAGCCATTAATTTCACAAAATTGTTTTCCTAGGACAAAGGACACCAAAAATACTTTTAAGCAGAGCTAGAATTGGGTCTAAAGCAGACAAGGACAGTCAGACTAATTAATAATTGTCCCTTGTGGTACACGTAGATAAATACCACATGGTTATAGGACATAACATTAATTCTGTGTATTGGCTTTGAGCAGCGCTGTCTATTACAAATCACATGACCCTCCATGGAGAGATTTTTTTTATTTCTAAAGCTAATTTTGTCCTAACTACCTGGTATGCATATTTGAGCACTGGGAATTTTACCATGTTATTCTAATATGATACGGTAGTCTTTCAATGTAAAAATTTAAAATAAAAGGGACTAACATTTTAATTTGATACATGTATTTAAATGTAATTTAAGACTGTTAACTTACGATACATCAACAGCAACTCCATATTAACAGCATGGTACCATGTCTGACCAATAGTGCTATACTTCTTCTTGTTGTATGCCTGTGTCTTATTTAAAACATTTAAACAAGCATTCTCCCTGAAAATTGAACAATGCACTCATATATTTCAACCTAAAATGGTAAAAACAGTTACAAAATTTTTTTCCTCGCCCTCCGCCTGCCCCCTGCCCAACTTTCACCTTTTTATAACCCAGATTTTTCATTTTGTGAAATCTGGCCAAAGATTAAAACTTTACTACATCAAGGGATCAATCGAAATAGTGTTCGATAGCACTTTACTAAGGCTACCCACCAAATATCAATTCAATGTGATTTATAATGCATGAGGTTCTAATTTTGGCTTTATTCAGCATGTCTGAGAAATTGCTAAAATTAAAGATTGTTAAATTTCATATGCAAGCGAAGCAAGCTCCTGAATGTACAGAGTCTGCCAAATTGCAAGAGACCTAAAATATGATCAAAGAAATTTTGACATGGGCCATTCAGATTTTCGGAAGTTTTTGAAAAAGTCTGCACATGCGCAGAAAAATGGTGGGAAATACTATCACATTGTCCCTAGTTATCTCGTCCCCATCGACCCAAATTAATTTTCCTATGGAAATGATTTTATTTCGGTATCTTTGCATGCTTTTAGGGCAATGACATTATCATAATATACTATATATACTACCCACTCTAGATTCTGAAAACGTGAAGTATTAAGACTGCTAAAATTAAACACCAACTTTTTTGAAAATAATCATGAAATTTGCAACTTGCTTAAATTACTTACTATACGGTATCATAAGTAAAAGCCAAGGAAACTGGTATCAAATTTTGTAACCAAAGACTACTTATGTCGAAAAGTGTTAGTAAGGAAGTAGATATACAACAGACCTGAAAGTGGTTCTTGTGATACAGGACTGCCTATACTGAATTATACGTCACATAAAATGTCAAATATGCGTGAGAGTAGTTTCTAAGAAAAGCATGCTGAAAATGGAAGGATGGACAACAATGTACCTACTTGTCTGAGAACATTTGTGTGATTGCCATCAATGGAAATACTGATCTGTCTATCTCAGTGTATGTCAGACCATCAGCTATCTCAATTACTACCGTTCCTACAACATCAAATGGCATTTAAAAAATAATGTTCCCTGTTTGTAAAATATAAATGGACACCACAAAAAACAAGAGGCTCCCAGGAGCCTGAATCGCTCACCTGGTCTTGATGTCGACCCTATAAAAACTTTTCTAGAGCAAAATGAGCTGAATGTGTAAGCAAGAAAATGCTTTTCTCTATCTGTAATAGTTTTCATTTTAATGGCCAAAAACATGAAAAAACGTTATTTTAAGGGTCGTAACCCCTATAAGGGGTGAGCTGACAACTATCACCCTATGTAACTTTTGTAGAGCTAAATGAACTCAACATTTAAGCAAGCAACAACTTTTCTCTATCTGCTATAGTTTTCATTCTATAGGCCAAAAACATGAAAAAACATCATTTTAGGGGCCGAAACCCCTATAAGGGGACATCTGACAACTTCGACCCTATGGAGACTTTTGTAGAACTAAATAAGCTGATCATTTAAGCAAGCAACAGCTTCTCTCTATCTGCTATAGTTTCATTCCATAGGCCAAAAATATAAAAAAACGTTATTTTAGGGGCTGTCACCCCTTTAAGGGGTCACCTGACAACTTCAACCCTATGGAGACTTTTGTAGGGCTACATGAGCTGAACATTTGAGCAAGCAACAACTTTTCTCTATCTGTCATAGTTTTCATTTTATAAGCCAAAAACATGAAAAAATGCTATTTTTCACCTTTAAGGGGCCGTAACTCCCATAAGGGGTCATCTGACAACTGCGACTCAATGAAGACTTTTGTAGAGCTTTTGATGCTGAAGCAGTAGTGTGGCATCAGATTTCTTCTATCTCTTATACTTTTTTATTTACAAGCCAAAAACAGTAGTCTGACCCCCCTGGTCTATTTTTAGTAACGGCGGCCATGTAGTTTAGAGGGCGGTCACCATTTGTGCAATCTTGGTAGAGGACTTCCCATAGATGAAGTGTGCAAAGTTTCAAAGCAATCCCTTCAGTCGTTTCAGAGGAGAAGATTTTCAAAGAAAAGTTAACGACGACGATGGACGACGACGACGACGACGACGACAGACGACGACGGACGCCAAGTGATGGCAATAGCTCACATGGACCTTCAGTCCAGGTGAGCTAAAAAACTTACAGGCTTTCTAAATTTGAAAATCCTCCCATTCATTTATTGATTATTTTTTCTAATCGATCCAAGTAAATTACCATACAGCTAATGACAATCTTGGTGGACCAAAAGTAAAGTAATTTTAAATGAACATGCAACCATGGCAATAACAGACATAGTAATACATATCATCTCAGAATATATAGATCATATTATCTGTATTGTTTTAAATATTTGCAGAAATAGGTGTTTATATTGGTCCATTTAAAGTGTACCTGCTGAAATAGCCCTACTGACTTCTCCAGTTTCCAGACAGTTGATACATATATCTGAACAGATTTCACACATACAATACAAGTCATCCGTCTGTAACTCATCATTTCTTGCTAAACAACTGCAAAAAATAAATGAAAGAATCTTAATGTGCATGCCCACATACCCAATGTGTTTCACTATAGGACTATCAATATTATCCTTAAGGAATTAGTATTAAGCTACAGTTTTTCTTCACCATAGATTATCTTGTAAAAATTTTGACTTTTTTGTTGAAAAAAAAAAATGTGATTATATGTACAACTACATATTGTTTACTTTTTTAATACCAAGTTTTGGTAAATTCTGTTCTGTAGGTCAGATGAGTTGCTTTCACAAGATGATAAATCAGCATTTTAGGCAAATTTCTAAGTTCAAAGGGCCATAACTCCACAAAATTTTGCTGATCAAATACTCCTAGTAACATGCACAAAGACACATTGTGTACTTCTAGCATACCAAGTTTCATTACATTCCATTCAGTAGTTTAATAAGAATTGCGTCAACAAACTGTGACCACAGATAGACTGACTGACGTACCAGACAAAATTATTATACTCTCTGCAACTTGTTGTGGGGGGAGGTGGTAAATGTATAATCAAAGCATATTTTAGTTTTTGCAGTTAGAATCGATTGAACATCAGAACTTTCATTTGTCCCTTGGATATGAATTGTTTAGGAACTTAAAACAAGCATATATCAAATAGATTAATAAACACTTCAAAATCTAAAAAAATATATTCAACTTTTCAAGTCTAGGTTCACACAGCTAAAAATTTCCAAAGGTTCTATGGCTTTTATATTTGTTAAGATAAGATTGGTCTTCATGGCATTTAAATATTTTTTTTTATGAAAAAAAAGTTCGATCCATAAGTTAACAAGCAATGTGAGTGTAGATAACAAAAAATCCTATGCTTTCTGTGAGAAAGTAGTGTAGAAGTAACACTTTTATTTTAAGTAATCATTTCATAAAAATTTCAAACTTCAAATGTTTACTTATTAAAGATCTTTGGTTGTACTTCAGAATCAGAATGCCAATTATCTAGAAAAAAATGTGGTTAAAGACCCTCATTATTGCCTTTCAAAGAAATCAAAAATTACCTTGCAAGAAACTCTCTTTCAAGTTTATCCTTAAGTCTGTTCCTTTTCTCCATTGCACATAGGTTGATCATTTCTCTGTATGCTTGGATCATCTATGGCAAGAAAACAAAAGAAGGGGCTAAAGAAAACCAGAAAATTCTAACTGTCAAAGTCTGAAAATATACTAGAATGGTGGTCTTCCATGTGAGACGTATGTCGCTTGGGTCTTAAAATATTAGGTAAACAGAAAGTAGAAGAATCATCAGTGTAAAACGGCTTTACACCATAAAGTACTATAGAAATAAGCTACATGCCAAATATCAAAAGGCTGTGACATGTAGTTACCCGGAAAAATGACGCTGTAAATTTTGGCGACACTGCAAGACAGTGGATAGTGTCAAAGTAACCCCTATATGTTGCTCTCAAACACGTTGCAGGTCACATAAAAAACAGTCAGACAATAATACTGGGAGAATAGTTCCAGAGGGGTATTTCAAGCACTTGGAAGGTGTACAATTGAAACGCATAAAATTTAGCAAGGCCTTGCTTGTTTTATTTTATGTGCTTTAATTATAAACACCCGCCAAAGTGCTTAAAATTCACCTGTGTAACAATTCTCACAGTGATAGCATCTTATCGCCTACTTGTTATTTCAGACTTTTTTGTTAAAAAATAATGTGATATACAAAAAAGCTTAATGAGGCTTGTTTAGGGTATATTGGAATATGGGATATTCACACAATTTTTTCATGGGATACGGGATATTTGAGGCAAAACTTACTGGGATATGGGATATTTAAGTCCATTTTATTTACAGGGATATGGGATACTGGAAAAACACTTTTTGGGATATGGGATATTTGATGAAAAATTTATGGGGATATGGGATATTGGTACCCCCCCCTAAACAAGCCCCCTTAATGTAATTTCTTCTTGCACATTATCATTAGGTCTAGCTCTTTCAAGTAAATTTTCATTAAAATCAACCATGTTCAATGTAGATAAAAAGAAGCCTAGCTTACAACACAATTATTCAGGAAAAACTGAAGTACAATTAACTGCCCTGAATGATGTCTGAAAAAACTAAAATTTTATTCATGCCCATCTAATTATCCATATGATGTTTGCATCAAAATTCATCAAGCAATCTAGACAGAGACATGTGGGACCGGTAGACAGATGGGGAAATCCATCTAAACATTACTCGCAGGAGAGTAAATGTACAACTATGCACAATATATACTGTTTTCTTTGAAAAGATTACCTGATGTAGATTGCTAGACCGTCCTGTGACTTTTATCATCTGTTTCAATGTTATGATGGACATCTGCAGTTTATCATTATACTCCATCTCATAGTTATACAGTTCTGATAGACAATATCCCTGTTCAATGGTTTTCTCTGTTGCTTCTCTGAAAATCATGCATTGAAATAACAGTCTTTTACAAAAAGTCTGAAGAATAAATGAGAAACTACATAACTGGTATGTGATTGCTAAAATTAAAATATAAACTTGAGAGTTTTAATAGCTGGCTATTATTTTTATTTATTCAAGTCAAAAAAATTGTGGTCATGCATTATAATGGAACAAAACATGTATTTTATTTTAACCCATCAATTACCCGTAGGGAAAAATTAGACTAGAATGCCTTTTCCATGGAAGATGGATGTTGCCTGAATCTTAAAATATTCAGACTATAGGACAAAGCTACATGCTAAATATAAAGAAGCTGTGATAGAAATATTTTATGATACTGTTATTGTGTGGCTACCTGTGTCCTGCAGATAGTTCGGAAACACATTTCAAGCAGCATTAAGATGTCTTAATGGATCTGGCATTGAAGTTGAGACTAAAACAAAAGTTAGTGTAGTTTAATACTATATCAACATCATTTTTATTTACAAGTAGAAATACCTCCTAGGTTTACTGGAAAATCTTAATATTCTGAAGAACATCCACAACAGACAGTACTGCAGGTTTGAACTGAAATATCCTTGTGATTCTTTTATATCAAGTAGATAGCAGGCATGTCTTGTATAGAGGTAGGCATCCTCCTTGTCTCCTGATACAGACAAGGTCTAAAACACAAAGATGATACAAGGTCAGATTACCATTAAATACATCAGTTCTACTGAACAATTCTATGTTGTTGGAAAGGTTATTATTATTTATTCTATAACCACTGTTTGATGTCGTGTGTTTGTTTTGTTATTGTTTTGATTTGTATAACTTTACAGTCATCTTCTGTTTCTTCCAAACAAGTCTACAATTAATGTTATCAATCAAAAGAATGTCTCTTATTAAGTTTAAGTTGATGAAATATATTAATGTTGTTTAGATCTTAAAAATGTATTCATTTTTGTATGTAAAATACAAAATTCTCAACATACTTTTAATGTTGAACTTAATACCTTTCCAGTCAGTCTAGCTAGTTTAGCATAGAACACATATAAGCTCTTATCATTAGGATCCATGTTTTCTGCTGCTATCATTTCATTAAGTACTTCCTCTGCTTCTTCTAGCTTCTCCAATGCCTAAGGTAAATTCTATTTTAATCATTTGTAAACTTTAAAGACCAATTGTGAAAAAAAAATTAAAACTAACTATGATGCAAATTTTACTGAACATAGTCATTGAAGCAATGACTTTACCAAACATATATTCAATTTTACTGTTTTAGGTGTCGATAGAATTCAAGATTTTAGAAATTTTCTTTTAAACATAATGTACACATAAAAACAAAAACCTCAAAATTTGGAAAATTAAAAATCCTTAATGTCAAATATATCATAATTACATAAGTTGTTCTCTTGATGACAATAGATGCAGCAGCTTCCTCTACCAACATATCAAATATCTTTAGGTAGTCTTTGGTGGCTTTTCTATGGTGGTATATCTGACGGTAAAGCGGTAGTAGACATTCACAAGACTGCTCTATTGATCTATCTGAGGTTTGAGATTGTAGCAGAGTAGGCAAGATGGTACTTATATCCCTGGAAAGAAAGTCAATTATAAAACTTTTGATCTGAAATATTTTCTAAAATTTTGCAGGCTATTCAAGAAAAAAATACACTAGCCATTCATTTGGAGGGGGGGGGGGGCAATTTTACAAAAGAATATAAATATAAAGTTTCCTCGGGAACCCCATCACAAATCATGGCTAGACAAGTATATGTCCACTGACTGATGGGTATTTATAGTCGTGACTAGGGGAAAGCCCCTCTGCATCGACTTATACCAACCGGTATCGACTCGCTATGTGCCATGGGTCGTCCAGCCCATGACACACCACGGCCAGTGTTAGCTGCTCCAGAGTATCCTTTGTTGTCGCTGGAACAGTGCCCGTCTTGCACCACGGGGAGGTACTGGTCGGAATTTGCATAACAGTATATGTCCATAAATGTCCTAGACTTATATATGTGGAGGGCAATTAAAAATGGGTTAATTGATAGTCTGACACAGAAAAATTAAAGCTTATCTATACTTTTAATAAACAAGGAGAAATCAATATCTCAAATCTTCGAATTCACTTAAACATAAACAGAGTAATCAAAAATATCATACACTATTTGGACAGCTTTTCTCCTCCCTCTAGATTTCATGTAAGATTCTGCCTTGGCTATTGTAATGTCCTCTGTTTTATTAGAACTTCTTCTTCTGTTGTGGTTCACAGCTGAAAAAATCTGATTTTGATAG
This sequence comes from Arcuatula senhousia, assembly GCA_963971305.1. NCBI lineage: Eukaryota > Metazoa > Mollusca > Bivalvia > Mytilida > Mytilidae > Arcuatula > Arcuatula senhousia. Next base: position 59,555,666 of record OZ020304.1, read on the forward strand.
ACAATCATAGAAAAGTAATGTTATACAATGTTTCAGTTTCTTGTTTTTGTTTTTTTATTTGTTTACTGTAGAAGCAGAAATATTAGTGGGGGCTTTATTACGTTAATTTCATGGGAAAGGGAAATCAACAAAATTAGATCCCCACAAAATTTAAAATATTTAGTTAAAAAATTTCAAAATTATAATCCACAAATATTTGTCCCTACAAAAATAAATGATTATATAGTATGTTTTTAAAAGATAATGGTAAATCTGTTCAATCTTTAGAGTAGAATAAATATAGGTTGTTTACAAACATATTTTTTTATCAAATTAAATCAGATTTAATATTTCATATAAAGTTCAAAATAGAATACCAATTTGTACTTCATCCACTGGCTTTGGTGGTTGTCTTTCAAGTGTATAGTATGGAATCCCCTTTCTTAGTTTATCTGCCTGCTTCTCTACATAATCTGCAGCTCTGGCATGAAGGGATTTTCTCTGGCTCTCCATCAAGATCTGATAACATGTCTCCATTAAGACTTTGTTTGTAAACTTCATCAGGTTACAAAGGTCTTCATCAACATTCTCATCATCTCTGGGACAATAGCAAGCCATTTCAGAACCCTCTTCCACAGACTTGGAAAACTTTCTATAATGAGGGTTGTAGAAATTTGCACATTCAAAAATGCCTGTTTTTCTTAAGACCTTGAATGATTTCCTAGCTTTGATTCTGTTGACATTAGGAAGAACATTTTCTATCATATCTCTGGTGAATATTTCTCCTAGAACTGATGCACATTTAACTATCAGCTGCTCAGTTGCTCTCATTGAATCAATCTTTGCTGTGATCAAATCTGTAAAATTTATTTATTATTTTATTAAATACAACATTGGCATAAGTTGTTACGTAATATAAGAATTAAAAAAAAAATCCTCTAATATTTTTTAAATTAAAAAGCTTCGCTGAACGCAGCATGATACAACCTCAACATGTTGAACCCTGTACTTTTTAGGCCCTATATGGATAGTCAATTGCTCTGGACACATGCAGCCAATGGTGGACTGACAAAGGTTTTTGACACATGCCTTCTTTGGTGGACTTTTCAGCCCCATTTTACAAGGAATTCATTAGATTTTAACTATTTTAAAAGCAAATGGAAAAAAATCATGCTTACAATATCATATTTATATCATTTAAATATCCCCACTCAATTTCATATTTAGAAATAGACCCATTTCCTTGGTTAATCTATAATTATTAATGTTTTTGACCCCTTTGCCCCCTAACTTCTTGAAAACAGAAAGAGATACTGCCAATCTGTATCGAGTAAAAAAGTTTCAATTATTGCCCCTAATTACGTAATAAGGGGAAAAAGGGGAGTCACAAAAATTAATTCTCAATTTTGTATCTTAGTCTAGTCAATCTAGCTTAAAAAATAGCCTAACCTCAAACTTATTGCAACAAAAGGTTTGTGAGTGGAATCCATTTCTTTTATGTGACCTGATGAAAATATAAAAAATCGACAAAAATCGATCAGCGGGTTTTCTGTCATTTTGGGGTGAAAAATCAGTATTTTGTCGAAAAATCGCTGAAAACTGGAAATCCGATATAAATCATTATTCGGACCAAACGCATACAGTTTGAAACAAAGATCGATGAGAGTATCAGGTAAATGACCATTATATTGTGTTGATTTTAATTTCTAATTGATGAAGCTTGAAATTTTGGGTAAGAATGCATTTTTTTAAAGAAAAATCGCTAAAATCGAGAAATGCGTCATTTGTCATTATCAAAACCAAACTGGTAGATTTTAAAACTATAATCATAAGAAGGTCAGGTAAATAAAGGTATTTAGTGTAATTATTTTTTTTTTATCTATTCGTGAAGTTAAATTTTTGGGGTAAAAATGCCATATTTAGAAGAAAAATCGCTGAAATCTGGAAATACGTCATTAGACATTATTCAGACCAAACTTGTATTGAGTTTGAAACGAAAATGTCAAGTAAGTGACAGGCACACTTCGGGGGAGAGGAGGGGGGCTTGAGGGGTTGGAATGGCTTTGTGCGCATGGACCAAGGACCCAGACGTGGATCCAAGAAAAGGCGCACCAAGCGTACTTCCCAAATAAAATTGCAGCAAATTACGGGGTTTTTTTGCACAAAATTCACGTAAAAATCACCTAAACAAGATTGCTACGCGTAGCCATGTGTCCCCCACCGCTGCATAAAAGTTGTGTGGTATGTCAATTCAAGCAATATATTCTCTGAGAAACGATAGAAATAGGTTGTCAAAATATGGGATGATCACCTATTAACAGTACCCTATCAGTGTGTAAAGTTTCAGCAATATGCGTTCAGAAGTATCGGAGGAGTTGCACCCACAAAAATGTGACAAAGTCCCATTTTCGGGACTGAAAAATCACAATTCCTAAATAACTCGAAAACCCTAAATACCGCTTCAAAATTTTGTTTCGTATTATTATAGAGTACCTTTTGCTCTATCAGCCTACAAAATTCCAGAACCCTGTGCACCTAGGTAACTGAGATATTGGATGTCCTATATTTTGACCTTTCTTCCCTGTTTCCATGGAAGCGGCAGCCATTTTGAAAATTTCATATATGGGATGATCATCTACTAACAGTACCATATCAGTGTGTAAAGTTTCAGCAACATCGGTTCAGTAGTGTCCGAGGAGTTGCACCCACAAAAACGTTTGACAAAGTCCCATTTTTCGGACTGAAAAATCACAAATTCGTAAATAACTCGAAAACCGTAAATACCGCTTCAAAATTTTTTTCGTAATATTATAGAGTACCTTTTGCTCTATCAGCCTACAAAATTTCAGAACCCTGTGCACCTAGGTAACCGAGATATTGAATGTCCTATATTTTGACCTTTCTTCCGTTTCCATGGAAACGGCGGCCATTTTGAAAATTTCAAATATGGGATGATCATCTACTAATTGTACCATTTCAGTGTGTAAAGTTTCAGCAACATCGGTTCAGTAGTGTCCGAGGAGTTGCACCCACAAAAAACGTGACGGACGGACAGACGGACGGAAGGACGGAAGGATGGACGGAGACCATTACTAAGTCCCTCCGACGCGTTGCGGCGGGGGACAACAATTTCACGCCTCGTTTCGCTCTGCGGGAAACTATCAGTTTACGCCACCGTTTGCTTCCACTTTACTGTAAGCTAGTTACGCCATTGTGTACATGCATATAGTATAAATTTCATTTTTTATTCGTGAAAATAAAACATTTGGGTAAAAATGCTATTTTTTTTAAGAAAAAATGCTGAAAACAGGAAAATGTCAACATCGCATTTATGTTCCAAAAACTTTGCATTTTTTTCAGAAAACTTTACTTCAGAAAGATAAAGTTTCGATATTTTATAAGACATTTAAAATGAAGATAATATTTTTACAATGTTCACCTAGCTATTTCTGGTTACATATAAAATTGTTATTTTGTTATCTCATGTGGTCAAAAGAAGTCCAAAGGTGCATTTTATAACATTCAAAGACAAGCGAATAAAGAATACTTTACTAGAACTAATGATGATTTAATGGTGCATCTGAGTGTGACATCCGACTTTTTTTGGAAACTCATTAAGCGTCAAAAACCTTGATCGAACAAAATACTGCCCCAAATCCAAATTCTGTTGCCGAAAGGTTAACCAAGTACTCTGAAAACTTATACACAACCTCTAATGACAAAGTATTTGATGAGAAAACTTTTACTAAAATAGAAGATCATCATACAATTTTGAACAATCAGTGGATGAACTCTTTGGATTACCAAATTACTATTACAGAAGTGTATCAAATCGGAAAAGCCCTTAATAGGCATAAAAATAATGGTACCGACAAAGTTCAGAACGACCACATTATTCATGGTGGTCCGTGGGTCATATCTATACATGTAGTGCTTATAAGGTTCATCTTATACTTCGGAAAAAATGATAGATATTTTACGTCTTTTTTCATTACATTGTATATGTGGAGCCTAAACTACACATTCAATTTCTTAATAAGGCATAGCAGCGTCTAAATAAATAATTTTGCATAAACTTTTAGTATTTTGTACGTTTACACTTGATTCCTTTGCCGGGGCATTTTCTTTGCGTTTTCAGTTCACCCAAATATAGCCAAATATCAACAACGCCCTGTCATTTGGACTCCACGTGCAAGGTTATTTCATTATTGGTGTTTTGAATCTACTCACAATCAGTTTTATGGAAGGTTATTTAGGGGTAATTCATGCTTTATTTTTGGTACAATTTGAACGGAAGAAAAAGGAATAGAGAAAACAACAATAGTAATTTTGTAAACTGGAAGGTAAAATGATCGGCGATTTTTATATCTAGACGCTGCTACACTTTATTTTATGTTTCTATGTGTCGTTTAAGTCGTACATAGACTAGAAAAATAGGTCAAATATCTACCATTTTATTCTAAGTGTAACCATGAACCTTAATAAAACTTTTTAATAATATCATTTTGCATGCAAAGGTTCCAATCATATGGAAAAAAGGACTGATTATGCCAATATAATGTATATGTTGTTAGTCGAACAGCTTTCAACACTGGGTTGCGAAAAGCTCTGATGAACAAACTCTAGAAGCTGAATGTAAAAGGTAATTAAAAGGCATGGCGATTAATCAACCTTAAGCTTCATACAAATACTCAAAGCTCAGTCTAGATCTATGCATTTTGATTTCACTGAAGGTATAAGACAAGGAGGTATATTGTCTGGTTTACTTTATCTTGTGTTTATTGATGATTTATCATTATAATTAAGTCTTTGTAATCAGCAAACGGGAATGAGAAAAATCAACTGTTGTGCATCTTGTCTAGCTTGCGACATTGCATGCATGTCCACATTTCCGTTAACACTGTTTACAAGAAAAGTGTGTTCGACCTTTGTGAATAAATGGAGAATCCAATTTAGTAGAACCAAGTCTCGATTAATGTACTTTCCGCAAAAAAAAAAAAAAAAACAGAAACAAATTGACTTTTTTGTGGCATCTCAATAATAAAATTATTCCTGTAACCGAAAACCTAATACACCTTGTCATTGAAATTAGTTGTGACCTTTGATTAAGCGGTTAAAATAAAGCACTGCATGTAGAAAAGAAAGAAACTCGTTTTATTCTATCTATGAAGTTCACAATGACAATATCAGTCCTATGACTGTTAATCAGCTGTAAAGATCTGCATTGTTACCACCAGTTTTTTTTTATGGATGTGAAATATGGTACAACCCCAGAACGAAAGATATCATTCAGTAACATAAATTTCAACATCTCGTACAAAAATGCACAGACTCACTATTACAACCAGATCAGACATGTGCCAAAGTATGTTTGGTCTCCTTCCAATTTCATGCGAAAGAGAAAAACGGAAAATATGCTTCTTATGCAGACTTGGTAATTTTGACTTTAAATGTTTACCAATTTTCTTTTTCCAACTGTTTTTATGTATAAGACCGTATAAACAACTTTAACAACGGAACTGCATGGATTTATGCCTGAAGTTATTCAAATTTCTCTTAACCTACTTGTTCTGTTATGTTGCCTTAGGACAATTCAATTCACTGTGAAATTTCAATGGAAAACATTGTTAAATTTGCAATTAATAGGAAACAATATGAACTTTGGTCTCTCGGGGTTACCCATGATAGAGACTTTTCACGCTTTCGTACTATCCATCAACAGACACAGCTACCAATCGATCCCAATCACAACCGAATGCTGTGACGAAAAAATCCTTAGAGGAACTTCCGGATGTGATGCAGAGGACCAAAATTGTTATTTTGGATAGACGTGTCTATTTATTTTGACTCCGTGTGTTGCTTTAAAGGAAAAATAATAAAATCTAAGAATGTCATCATACCCTTTGATTATTCCCCTATTACTTATTAAAAGCTCGTTCTCATCTTTTACGGAATAACGACTCTAGAAAAACCATACCACATAACTTCTTTGCGAGTCCGGACTACGCATATTTTGAAAGTGGCGGCAATTTACAATTATTTGAATAGAAAGGTGTGCTAAGCAGGCAGTATACATGTAGTGCTAGGTGCATAAACAGTATGCATCCTATTCGAAATGTATGTGATTCATTATATGAGAAAAAAAAAAGATTTTTTTTCTACACGTTTTTGACTAAATTGGGCTTTATCTTCTAAAACAGAATCTTAAAAATGAATGTCAGTATTTCTTTTCTACAAATATTAGGAATAAATACACTGCCATAGACCTGAATTTAATATACAGGTCTATATGACACTGCTTACTCAATGAGTGATTACTGTATGTGCAATGTTTATTATTAAATAGCACGAAGTGTGTTCCGTAGTTTTTTTTCTTAAAATAGCCTTGTTAATTTTGTTTAAAATGCGTTGTGTTTTTTTTTCAGTAGTTTATTTAGTTTTATTGTCAAATACATAAAGTATATATATTTAGTGCCTACAATTCAACATTATTTACTGGCGAACGTCATTTACATTTTGTAAGCGGCCGTATGGTATTTTGCTTTATCATTGGGTTAACAGTAAACAAGGGGGTAAAGTTAAAACTGCATATTTACGGTCGATATTTTTCTCATTTATAATTTAGAAAATAATAATCCATATTGAGTCCTTTATTTTATGAAACATCTGCCAACTGAATTGGAATTCGCCTGATAGATAAAGATAACGTCCCCTTTATGAACTCTTCAATACTCTACGGCACCGCAAACGTGTTGTAAATTTATAGCAAAAACCAGCATATTTTAAACCGTTTTTTTAGAAAAAATCCGCCAATCGATTTTTGTCGATTTTTGATATTTCATTTAACTATATTCATTAATTCAAATTCACCCAAAATCGCTTCTGTTGCAATTAGTTTGACCTTAAAGATTATTTTGACTAGACTATCTGCTATTTGACAAGAACAAACATGCAAAAAAAATTTCAAAATCGGATCACAATTAAAAAAGTTTCAATTTTGGTCCTTTTTGGCCCCTAATTACGTAATGGGGAAAAAAGGGTGTCTCAAAAATTAATTCTCAATTTGTACACGCTATTTGACAAAAACAAACATGCAAAAAAAAATTTCAAAATCGGATCACAAACTTGTAAACGAGTTTTGATTTTGATCCCTTTTGGCCCCTAATTGCCTAATAGGGGGAAAAATGGGGGTTTGCAAAAAATAATTCTAAATTATATATCCGCTATTTGACAAGAACAAATATGCCCAAAAAAATTCAAAATCAGACCACAAATAAAAAAGTTTCTAGTTCTGCCCCTTTTGGCCCCTAATTACATAACGGGGAAAAAGGGGGGGGGCAAAAATTCACCAGGTTCATTCTTTATTGTAAGAAACATTCTTGATAAATTTCACAGCAATAGGCAATTTTAGCCCCTTTTTGGCCCCTAATTTTGAAACGGAAAATGGGGGAACCCCCAAAATCATTCCCATTCATCCTTTAATGGGAAGGAACATCATTGTCAAATTTCATAGCAATTTGGATAACTGGAATATTTTTATGTCGTGTCATGATTTATTTTCAAAATAAGGAAACTTATGTTACATATTAGAGTTTTGTCATGTAACATCCAGTATCTTCTTTTTTCAGTGTTTGCTCTAAAGGAAGGAATTTTTTTTTTACCTACTTTTCATAATATCTGGAATAGGTATTACATCTGGATCAATAAATGGAGAGAACACTGCCATTCTTATCTTCCCTCCAAATTTGACTCTTTGTCTATGAACATAGCCAAGATCTTTCAAGAAATCATGCGATTTTGGTTCCTCATTCCTATTCTCCAACAATGATTCAGGCTGCAATGATCAAATTCTTACTTGTCAATCTAATATTAATTGAATTTAGGACTACTGAGCTCAAAAATTTTAACAAAATATTTTATTAACTGAAACATACAGTATTACATAGATGCATATAAAATACCAATTTTTCTCAGTGAAATAAAATCTGGTAAATTCACAGTGTGAAATAACCAGAATATTTTCACTCTTGCTTGATTTCCCGCCTAGCTGTCAATTATGCTCCAAACTTTCAATTATGATGTTGTGCATTGTATTGCGCTGTCGGCATGACTGCTGATGTCTTAATTCATACGCCATTAATACATTCTTTAATATAACCATTAAATTTGGCATTTTTATCTACGTCATAAATATGATAATCAATTAGGTCTCATAAATAACCAAACTAGAGGCTCCCAGGAGCCTAAATCGCTCACCTGATCTCTTATGCTAAAGCCTCTTACCTAGTGTGCAACATGGTCTACATGTACTTGGTAAGTAACATTAAAGAGTCTTTTTAGGAAAGAAAACACTTTTAAGACCAAGAATACAAAGTTACAAAGCTTTCCATTTGAAAAGAAAACCAAAATACAAACATATTAAGTTTAAATTGATTGAAAACACTTTAAAGAATGATCTGACAATTTTGACCCTAAAATCATTTTTGTAGATCTTAATGAGCTGAACAATTTTGCAATGCTAACTATTCCTCTAACGCTTTTAAGATTAAGTCCAAAAACTGTGAAAATGGTCAGTTTTGACGATTAAGGGTAAATAACTCCTATAAGGAGTTGTCCCACAACTTTGACTCAATGGAGAGTTCTGTAGAGCTTTTGATGCTGAAGAAGGAGGGTTGCTTCAGATTTTCTCTATCTCTTATACTTTTTGAGCTATAAGCTAAAAACTATGGTCTGACCCCCCTGTTCTATTTTTAGTAACGGTTTTAGTTAAAGGGGGATAACTCTTAAACCGTTGATCTGACAATTTTTACCCTGAAATCATATTTGTAGATCTCAATGAGCTGAACAATTTTGCAATGCTTATTTTTCCTCTAGCACTTACAGTTTTCAAGATAAAGTCCATAATGTGAAAATGGTCAATTTTGATAAATAAGGGAAAGAACTCCTATAAGAAGTTGTCCCACAACTTTGACTCAATGGAGAGTTTTGTAGAGCTTTTGATGCTGAAGAAGGATGGTTGCTTCGGAATTTCTCTATCTCTTATACTTTTTGAGCTATAAGCTAATAAAAAGCTACGCCAAGCGCAGCATGATACAATCCCAACAAGATGAACCCTGTACATTGGAGGCCCAATATGGATAGTCTATTGCTTTGGTCACATGCAGCCCATGGTGGACTTACAAAGATTTTTTACACATGCATCCTATGGTGGACTTTAAAATGCATATTTGACACATGATTTAGCCCCTTTTGGCCCTTTTTATTAAACAAGTTAGGACCACAAACCCCAAATGCAATAAAAAGCTTCCTTCAGTGTATATAATCATCATATTTAAACTTCATAACAATTAGCTGGCCCACTACAGCTAAATTTCTTGTGTAAAACCATTTGCCTTAACCAACTTTTAAAAATGGCATTTTTTGCCCCTTTGACCCCTTATATCTCAAAAACAGTAAGATATATTGCAAATCTGATTGAAAAATGCAGGCAGGGATTTTCACATGGATTCCAATGAAAAAAAGATTTTGAAAATGGGACCACAAATAAAAAAAGTTGATTTTTTGGGTGTGGCCCGTCTTTGGCCCCCTGTAGCAATGTAACGGTTCAATATACATCAAAACCATTGACACATTTTGTTGACAGAATTCAATGAGGAATTCAATAAAAAAAGAATTTTCAAAATCTATGGAATAATAAACATTCTACAACAGTTTTGTCAATACACCCGTTTAAGCCCCTTTTGGCACTTTTTTCCAAAACGGTGAGGGCCACCAACCCCAAATACAATAGGAACCTTCCTCTAGTGGTTACAAACATCATATTAAAATTTCATAACAATTGGTCAATATTTACTTAAGTTATCGCACGGGAACCAAAAGTCCCCAGACGACGAGGACGACAACGACAACGACGCATCGCCATAACATATATGATCGCAAAAATTTTGCGGTCGTATAAAAACTATGGTCTGACCCCCCTGTTCTATTTTAAGTAACTGCAGCCATGTTGGTTGGTTGACATTCACAAATTTCACAAACTTGGTAGAGGACATCCTAAAGATCAAGTTTACAAAGTTTCAAAGCAATCCCACCAGTGGTTTCAGAGATGATTTTTAAAAATCAGTTAAAATTAATAGAAAAATCAGTTCAAGGGGGATAACTCTTAAACGGTTGATCTGACAATTTTAACCCTCAATCATTTTTGTAGATCTCAATGGGTTGAACAATTTTGCAATGCTAACTTTTCCTCTAGCACTTACAGTTTTCAAGATAAAGTCCAAAAACTGTGAAAATGGTAAATTTTGACGATTAAGGGGAAATAACTCCTATAAGGAGTCATCCCACAACTTTGACTCAATGGAGAGTTCTGTAAAGCTTTTGATGCTGAAGAAGGAAGGTTGCTTTTTTGGATTTTCTCTTTCTCTTATACTTTTTGAGCTATAAGCTAAAAACTATGGTCTGACCCCCCTATTGTATTTTTAGTAACGGCGGCTATGTTGGTTGGTTGACGTTCACAAATTTCACAAACTTGGTAGAGGACATCCTAAAGATCAAGTGTAAAAAGTTTCAAAGCAATCCCATCGGTGGTTTCAGAGAAGAAGATGTTTGAAGAAAAGTTAACGGACGACGGACGGATGGACGGATGGACGGACGGATGAGGGACGCTTAACGATGACAATAGCTCACATGACCCTTCGGTTCAGGTGAGCTAAAAATGATCTCTTGTGCGGGAACGCACTCAGATTTAACTTTTACTCGTTAAAATCAGATGTGTTCACCGACTCATTATCATATTTTGGTTATTCACTCTACCCAATTAATTATCCTATAAATCATCGTTTAAAATATAGTGAAACACTACTGTAAACAAAAAAAAATTGTGGGGATTATTGTGCATTTTTGGAAAGCTAACCTTTTGTATTTTTCTATTTATTCATTTTCTATATTTCAAACCATTTAAGAATGGGAACATTTTCAAAATCACTATTTAAGTGAAAAAAAAATAATCCCCTTGGAAAATATTCAGTTAACAGTATACCAATAGTCTGTATAAGCCCAAACCTGTCTACATATTCTTTTAAAAGATTTCACTATATTAGGCTGTTTAGTAGCAGACGAAAATAATGAACTGGGCCAAAATTTATATAAATTCTTTCTGTTTACAAATGCATTTTGTAATTGTGATTTTGTTTTGTTCTGGTGGAATATCATGAAAGTTTTGGTTCAGGATAAATTGTTAGAATTATAGTTACTGTCACTGCATGATGGAATATTTCATTGCTTTGTTTAAACTGTTCATCCAACAGATCAGAGTCATCTTGTTCCACCAGTTTGAGGTATTGTGGATTTGGTGCTACGGAAGACTCTTCTTGGAACTTCTCATTCTCAGTCTCAATGAGAACCAACTGGTTCCTTTGAACCATATCAATCAAAACTTGCTCACACCAGTATGGAACACCATGGCAACTGTCTTTTAAAAATCTGCAAAAAGAATGATAAATAGAGCTAATACAAGAATTAAGAAATTAAAACAACTATTTTCTTCTGTACATATCCCTTCTTTTTCAATTTGAATAAGAAATCAATTTTTTTTTTAAACCTATACACAATACTAGTAAATCACATTCTTTTATATAACCAGAATTGCAGTCTTCAATGGAAGACATATATCACTTGTATTTTAAAGTATTTGGTAAACAGGAAGGGTTCTAGGCAGAAAGCTGCTTTACACCATATAGTGATAAAGGATAAAGCTTTATACAGAATATCATAAGACTGAAGCATGTCTTTTCCCATTAAACAATCTCGTAGCATTTTTAAATTAACCAAATACATGTATAAAACTTATTCAGTATAAACATAAATAGGATCATAATCCTTTAATTATCTATAACAACTTACTTCTCAAGTGAAGCAGGTATTCTAACAACATCCATGAGCTGACAGGCTAAGGCAGTAAGATACTTGTTTTCTAAGGCAGATATATCTTCTATACAAACTCTGTCATCTTCAAAGAACTTAGCAGCCGCAGGACAAGAGGGTTGATCTACAGCTGTGGGCCTGATGGTCAAGGTCAATAGCACATTAGGTACCAAACTGAGAATGGAGAGAGTGGCCCAGGAGTCTGCATCAATGTTCTGAGCATCATCTAAAGCAATGATAACTGGTCTACCTGACTGTGTACACTGAAAGACAAAGAAAATGTTCAAAGAATTGGAACAATATGGTTCATAAGTTATAATGGTAAAATTCCATAACAACTATAACTGACATATTGCATTTGCAAGTGATTAAAGTTAAGTTTATTTTGAAAGGACCCAAACAAGGGTATTATTAAATCATAATAATGTGTTAATAATGGCTTTTTAATGACTGCATCCAGTGTAATATTCAAATATCTCAATGCTTTATATAATGAATTATTTGTTTTGTGTATTCAGAAAGCCTATTTTCTATGAAAATCTGCCCCAAAAAACATGATACTTACTATCTCTGCAAGGTTGGATATTAGCACTTCACATTTACCCCTTTCTTTATTCATCACTTCCTCAGTATTATAGTAGATGTTCATTTGAGACAGCTGAAAAAGACAAAACAAATTAATGTAGATTTATCAAGTATCAGTAGAGTTGGAAATTCTACTCTGACTGCCAGTCAAAGGCTTTTGAAGGGTTTTTTGCAATGAGGGCTGGAATCTTTATTCTATAATTTTTAACCCTGATACGACCGGTTAAGCCAGCATTTCTCTTTCTTAACTATTTTTTTAGCCCTGAAACTGTCCAATGATCATATTTATTATTTGTTGATTCCATTGTTTACCACGCGTACATTGATATAAATATAGACGATGCAGGACCGAGAAACAACAGCGTCGCCTAGTAATTATCAAGTAGCGATAACCCACTACTGTTTACCATCAGTTTCTAAATAATGGAGAAAATAAGGAACATGATGTTTATATTTAGGAGGCTAAAAAAGAAACCTTTAAATTATTTTTGGAACTTTCATCCTTAGAATTTCTCTTCTGTTGCAGCTCATTTTTTCAAACATTAATCAATTATATATACCATGATATTAAACATTAATAATAGTACCTGTACACCAAGAATAAATGGCATCAGATTCAAACTTCCCAATAGGTTTCTTGAAGCTAATTGTTCAACAATCTGAGGCTCTCTGTCAACATGCTGTGAAAATCCAGAGCTGGACACCAACATTCTCATGATGTGACGAGTGATAAAGTGGGCATTGAACCTGTCCTTCATCTGTACAGCACAAGATATCACTCTGTAATGAAATTGAAACTCCTGATGTAGTCAGAAAAAAAAACACTATCATTTCTTTCCATCACCCTTTTTAAAAATCATTGGTTCTCAAAACAGGACTGACATGGAAACTACTAATTGTTTTAAAGCTATGCACCAACCCTAAATTAATCACTTTAACGGACTGAGATATCTGTTTCAAGAGTGAATAAATGGTTGGACAGACAGAGAAGTTTATTGAAAATGGGTGGATAAATACCTGAAAAATCTATGTTCAGCATAAATGATCAAATCATTCATCAGTCTGGTCTTGCCAATTCCTGAAGCCCCAACATAAACAAGATGGCGAACATCAGCATCATCACCATTCAATTCCATGTTCTCAATTTGTTCTGAAAACAGTTCTTTCTCTTTCTTACAACCTATGTTAAAAAAATCTATCAAAGTCAAAAATGGCCGGATATCTTTAAACAGGAAGTAAGTGAGGGACAGACCTGAAATTGAATCCCATGTTATGGGACCCCACCCTGATGCTGTATACCAAATATCAAATGGCTGTGATATCAAGATCAAGATCAAGATGCTTTATTTGTCAATCAAGACGCCCAAATTACTTGGGCTGATAAATTACAAATAGAATCAAATACAATGATTAAAGTATAATTACATTGATTGTTATAATAAAGAAGAAGAAAAAAACAAACAAACATATATATTGAATGAATGAATGAATGAGATGGGTGAACCACTGGAGATTAACCTATAGATCGACTATTATATGTTATTTATAAATGCCTTTCTCTCTCCATATAATTGAAAGAGTAATTTACTGGTTATTTTTATAATTTTTGTGTCTTCTGATGACATAAGCCATATGAGTTTGGAATTATTATCCAAATCTTTGAAATTTTTATTAATACTATTTATTTCATTAATATAATATTCACGTGAAGAATGTAATGCTGGGCACAGCAGAAGAAAATGTTTTTCGTCTTCTATTCCCCCATCACATAATTTACATGATCTACTATTTAATTCCACCCCAAAATATCTACCCCTTTCTATTTCTAAATTATGGGCACTAACCCTAAATTTAGTAAATAGTCTACGCTCATCCCCTTTTAGAATAAATAGAAAGTAGTTGCTAAGAAAACTGTTACAAAAAAATTCTTCACGGCCTGAACACCGCCCGCCTGCCCGATATTCACCATTTATAGCCAATTAAATGATTAATTACCCCAAGCTAAACAGGGACTCATCAAGGTACTTTGGAGTTCCCGTACTTAATCCTCCTATTGAATGTGTTACAATGGAAGTTAATCTCTGTGATCAGTTTAAACTCACATCTATAGAGAGGAGATTATCTTGTTGTATGAAGGAAAAAATTTCCTAGTATAAAACACTTACCTGTTGAAAATTTCACATTGAAAAAATAGCTCAAAAAGGATATTTATATAAAAGACTAGAGGCTCCCAGGAGCCTGAATCGCTCACCTGATCTCTTATGCCAAAGTTTGAATAAATTTCACAAACTTTCAAGTATACAAAGTTGCAAAACAATCCTTTCAGTGGTTTCAGAGAAGATTTTTGGAAATCAGTTTAAATCAATAGAAAAAACAGTTAAAGGGCAATAACTACTGTAAGGACCTTTTGATGCTGAACAAAAAAATTTGCTTCCGATTTTCTTTATCTCTTATACTTTTTGAGTTATAAGCCAAAAACAATGGTTTGACCCCCCTGTTCTATTTTTAGCAATGGCGGCCATGTTGGTTGGTTGACATGTATATAATTCACAAACTCGGTAGAGGACATCCTAAAGATCATGTATACCAAGTATCAATGCAATCCCTTCAGTAGTTTTAGAAAAGAAGATTTTTGAAAATCAGTGTAAATTCATGGAAAAAACAGTTAAAGGGGAATAACTCTTAAACGGCTGATCTGACAAATTAGACCCTGAAATCATTTTTGTAGATCTCAATGAGCTTAACAATTCTGCAATGCTAACTTTTCCTCTAGCTCTAACGGTTTTTAAGATACAGTCAAAAAACTGCAAAAATGGTCAATTTTGATGATTAAAGGGCATTACTCCTATAAGGAGTCGTTTCACAACTTCGACTCAATGAAGAGATTCGTAGAGCTTTTGATGCTGAACAAGGAAAGTTGCTTCGGATTTTCTCTATCTTTTATACTTTTTGAGTTATAAGCCAAAAACAATGGTCTGACCCCCCTATTCTATTTTTAGCAACGGCGGCCATGTTGGTTGGTCGACATGTATATAATTCACAAACTTGGTAGAGGACATCCTAAAGATCATGTATACCAAGTATCAATGCAATCCCTTCAGTAGTTTTAGAAAAGAAGATTTTTGAAAAATCAGTGTAAATTCATGGAAAAAACAGTTAAAGGGGAATAACTCTTAAACGGCTGATCTGACAATTTAGACCCTGAAATCATTTTTGTAGATCTCAATGAGCTCAACAATTCTGCAATGCTAACTTTTCCTCTTCCTCTAACGGTTTTCAAGATATTGTCCAAATACTGCAAAAATGGTCAAATTTGATGATTAAAGGGCAATAACTCCTATAAGGAGTCGTTTCACAACTTCGACTCAATGGAGAGATTCGTAGAGCTTTCGATGCTGAACAAGGAAGGTTGCTTCGGATTTTCTATATCTTTTATACTTTTTGAGTTATAAGCCAAAAACAATGGTCTGACCCCCCTATTCTATTTTTAGCAACGGCGGCCATGTTGGTTGGTCGACATGTATATAATTCACAAACTTGGTAGAGGACATCCTAAAGATCATGTATACCAAGTATCAATGCAATCCCTTCAGTAGTTTTAGAGAAGAAGATTTTTGAAAATCAGTGTAAATTCATGGAAAAAACAGTTAAAGGGGAATAACTCTTAAACGGCTGATCTGACAATTTAGACCCTGAAATCACTTTTGTAGATCTCAATGAGCTCAACAATTCTGCATTGCTAACTTTTCCTCTTCCTCTAACGGTTTTCAAGATATTGTCCAAAAACTGCAAAAATGGTCAATTTTGATGATTAAAGGGCAATAACTCTTATAAGGAGTTGTTTCACAACTTCGACTCAATGGAGAGATTCGTAGAGCTTTTGATGCTGAACAAGGAAGGTTGCTTCTGATTTTCTCTATCTCTTATACTTTTTGAGTTATAAGCCAAAAACAATGGTCTGACCCCCCTGTTCTATTTTTAGCAACGGCGGCCATGTTGGTTGGTGGACATGTATATAATTCACAAACTTGGTAGAGGACATCCTTAAGATCATGTATACCAAGTATCAATGCAATCCCTTCAGTAGTTTTAGAAAAGAAGATTTTTGAAAAATCAGTGTAAATTCATGGAAAAAACAGTTAAAGGGGAATAACTCTTAAACGGCTGATCTGACAATTTAGACCCTGAAATCATTTTTGTAGATCTCAATGAGCTCAACAATTCTGCAATGCTAACTTTTCCTCTTCCTCTAACGGTTTTCAAGATATTGTCCAAATACTGCAAAAATGGTCAAATTTGATGATTAAAGGGCAATAACTCCTATAAGGAGTCGTTTCACAACTTCGACTCAATGGAGAGATTCGTAGAGCTTTCGATGCTGAACAAGGAAGGTTGCTTCGGATTTTCTATATCTTTTATACTTTTTGAGTTATAAGCCAAAAACAATGGTCTGACCCCCCTATTCTATTTTTAGCAACGGCGGCCATGTTGGTTGGTAGACATGTATATAATTCACAAACTTGGTAGAGGACATCCTAAAGATCATGTATACCAAGTATCAATGCAATCCCTTCAGTAGTTTTAGAGAAGAAGATTTTTGAAAATCAGTGTAAATTCATGGAAAAAACAGTTAAAGGGGAATAACTCTTAAACGGCTGATCTGACAATTTAGACCCTGAAATCACTTTTGTAGATCTCAATGAGCTCAACAATTCTGCAATGCTAACTTTTCCTCTAGCTCTAACGGTTTTCAAGATATTGTCCAAAAACTGCAAAAATGGTCAATTTTGATGATTAAAGGGCAATAACTCTTATAAGGAGTTGTTTCACAACTTCGACTCAATGGAGAGATTCGTAGAGCTTTTGATGCTGAACAAGGAAGGTTGCTTCTGATTTTCTCTATCTCTTATACTTTTTGAGTTATAAGCCAAAAACAATGGTCTGACCCCCCTGTTCTATTTTTAGCAACGGCGGCCATGTTGGTTGGTCGACATGTATATAATTCACAAACTTGGTAGAGGACATCCTTAAGATCATGTATATCAAGTATCAATGCAATCCCTTCAGTGGTTTCAGAGAAGAAGATCTTTGAAGAAAAGTTAACGGACGGACGACGGACGACAGACGACGGACGACGGACGGATGGACGACGGACGCTTAACGATGACAATAGCTCACATGACCCTTCGGGTCAGGTGAGCTAAAAATGAGAAAGATAAATGTCAAAGAGTTTGTTAAAGCATTAAATTCATAAAAAAAATATTATTTTGTTGCAGCAATTGTAGATATAAGCAATTTTCTCTCAGAGATAGGAGTTTTTTTCCTTTAGGTAAAAATCATCTACCTATGATTAGTTTTCATTTTCAATGAATAAGTGAGTTTAACTGATCAAAAAGATTAACTTCCATTATTACAACATTCTACAGATAGATTAAGCACCAGTACTCCAAAGTACCTTGATGAACTCCTGTTCAGCTTGGGGGAATGGAACATTTGACTGGCTATAATTTCCGAAATTTTTCACTCTTTGAAATGCGGCCAAAATTTTTTTTTTTGTTCGTAAGTTTCCAGACATTCAAAATAAGTCAATGATTTATTTATATCAAGTGCAGCAAAGGGAACCAATAAAATTGCCTTTTATAAACAGGTAGACTTTATCAAGAGATCTATTGAAAAACAAATAATTCATCCTTTATACATAGAGATTAAAGAAAGCACTGATTCGAAAATATTTACTTCACTTGAATATACATCTTGAACTTTGTTAGGTGGTCAGCTGAAAAATCTAATTGTCAAATCGTTCAGTCTGGTTATTTTTCTAACTGACTGCATCACAATCTAAATAATGCATAATATATTCAAAGAAAAGAATAAATTCAAAAAAAGGTAAAGAATATTATACCTAACAATGGGTACCTATAGTAAGGCACACTGTTTACACCCAGGGTGAAATCTCCAGAATCTAGAAATTCTCTGATGATACCAACATTCCTTAAACCCTTCATTCTCTTAGTCACCAAAACATCAAAGCTGTGAGGGGATAGTCTAGACAACTGGAAGGTATTCTCATCACATGTCACCTTATCCTGGTAATGCATCATCAGTCGAGCTGCCATGTTCACTTTTCTACCAATAACTAAAACAGAATTATTGTTAGTTAAACAGTTAGTAGTTCTGTTTTGGTTTGGTAAGTTAGTTTCTTTTTATGCTTTGTTTAATGTTGTTTTTTTTTGTTTTTTTTTTTTTTTGGGGGGGGGAGGGGGGGTTCTAGCCCCTGCCTAAGAAAAGAATATGTTTTTACAATGATTTTCATAAGCAACACACATTATCATGTTTTGAAAACTTTTTGAATCATACAGCAAAAGCGCTTATCAATGGTCACATCGCTGGTGTTCCCTAAGGTATGCCCACTCCAGTATCAACACTTTTGTGTTGATAAATACATGAAAGCTACAAAATAAATTATTAATCTTGTGCCTGAAGAGTCTTTGACAAATCTTGAATAAATGAAATGTGTGTCAGGGGAGCAATTTTTATTGTCCATAACTAAGCTATATTTTTTTCACATTTTGCATGTCAATTAAAATAGTTGTGACAATGTCTATCAAAGCATAGAAATTCACTAACCTGAATATTCATGTCTTTTACTGTGTCCTACCACTCCACAGAAAGTCTTGCCAGTTGTTACACCAATGGAAACATGTCTATTAAAAAATATCATAAATAAAAGCTTCTCAATATACAAGTTCTTTAAATTTGCAAATAGGATGATGCAGGTGTAGCATATCTTTTGATATTTAAATGACTGTAGAATAAATTTATCATTCTTTTCTTTTCCATGCCATTTGAAAAAAAGTGTTTTAGGAAAATCTTGCATGCATATATCAATTTGATTTTTTCCTTTAACTATTTCCAAATATTGACAAATACTCACAGAACACCCTTAAGTTCGGACAATTTATTTTTCATTCTTGATGAACACATCAGAGCATGGGCACAGTCTTGTTCATGCTTGAAGCCAGGCAATCCAAAAATTACAAGGAATGTGCAACCCTGAATAAAAATAATCAACTACTAATTAAATTTTGAACTCTAAATCATTCATGTTTTGACGTGGGGTGTCGGATTTAGAACTGATGTATTTTATTCTTTTACATCAATCGATAAATGTTTTGTAGCTAGTTGTCAGTAACTTCGAGTGTTCTCAAGAGAGTTCCTCCTTGTCTTGTTGTTTTCGTACAGTATTTTGTCTTAGTCCTCTCTTCTTGAATTGAACTTTTGTCGATTGAGTTTTACAATGTGTTTTATATGTATGCTTTGTGCAAGCTTATCAATAGGGGGAAGGTTGGATCCAAAAAACTAGTTTAACCCCGCCACATTTTGTATGTGCCTGTCCTAAGCCAGGAAACTTTGCCAAAGCCTTTGTTTGTCCATGTCATTCTGTGTTAACTGTTTTATGTCAAGAACTGGGTCTTTCGTTGATGATTTAGGGATTGGTTTTGAAACTTTTGTATTGTTATAAGTCTTGGGCCAATGCAAGACGGTAAGCAGTGACCTATGGTCATGTTGAAGACTGCTTGCTGTTTTCCGTTGTGATTTTTTGAATTGCTGTTTGTTTATGTTTGTTTTGTCGCGTACACTTATTCCACATCTCAATATCGTCTATTTGAAGTAAAATCTATTAGGTTTTATGGGATTTTCTAAAAAAAAATTTGGACTTGGTTGTTATATCGTCAATATCATTAGAGAGATCTGCTTTTTAAATTTCTGAACTAAACCCCAATTAAAAATCCTGTATTATTATATCTACTAAAAATAGGGCATGTAATGGGACATTAAATGATACCCCCCCAAGTTATAATATCAAAAGTTTGATTTCAAAGTGGCCTATCTCAAAAACTGTTTTTCGGATCATGCTGGAAATTCAACTTGACCTGTATCTTATTGTACTCAATAGCTGTACAAAATATCATTTGAATCCCATGACGTGTTTTCAAGTTATTGGTCCGAAACTCAAAATTTCATGAAAGTTGATTTTTTAAAGTGGCCTATCTCAAAAACTATTTTTTGGATCATGCTGGAAATCGAACTTGACCTGTATTTTATTGTACTAAACAGCTGTGCAAAATATCATTCAAATCCTTTGACACTTTTTCAAGTTATTGGTCGGAAACCTTCGGGGGACGGACGGATGGAGGGACAGACACCGAAAAAAACTGAGGGTATAACATAATACCCTGCCACTTGTGGCGGGGTATAAAAATTTTACAAGCCACTTGCTTTTATTAAAGATGACAAAATGCACCATTAAATTAAGTTTAAATTAATGAAAGTGTGATCAAATACTCATTAAAGACTAAATTTTTTTTTAAAGTGACAAAATTGGAAATAGAAACAGACTGAATAACAATATGATTACAAAGAATTAGTCATCCTCAAAATTTTCTTGGTTACTTCTTACCTTGTCAAACAAAAACACTTTATTCAAGCTCCCTAAAGAAAAAAACCAAAGTATCATTATAATTGTATATGTAGCAACATTTCATGTTCTTTTTTTCACAAATATAAAATATCATAAATAATCAAGGCTTTTTTGCAGCTACAAATTGTATGTTTGTAAACAGGTCAACATGGCACATGGTACCGGTAAATATGAAACAGGCTTTTGTTCTGATCAATTATTTTTCAGAAATGAAGGGCAATAACTTATAAAAAAATATTGATTTGGATTTTAAAATACAACTGTATATCAAATGTCCTAAAGGGTAAACTCTAAATTAGAAACTCTTTCAAAGCAAAACATAAGTCAAATTATTTCACCTGATTATGTCCTAGAGCCATGAAACTTAATGATACTTCCTTTCTATAACCATCAAGGAGCTTAGGGTGAGCTGCACATACCAAATGTGTAGACAAATACAGACTGGGCAATTCCTTTATATATACCACAGGCTGTATACCTCCAAACTTTGCGCAAGTTAGGTATAATGACAGAAGTACTTAATGTAACAAAGTGCTTGAATTCTTCTATCCAAATCTATATTTGTAAGTTTGATATAATTAATTCAATTTACCATGTAAAGCTTTGACCTGTGCATGTGCCACTTCAAATATCTTCTGTAACAGCAGTGTCTCATCATCATTCTGGTCTAAAATCATGTTTATAAACACAATGGACACCTGTCTCATTTCAGAGAGATATTCCAATGGCTGAAAATCATCAATCTACAAAGAGAATTTCTGTGTTTACCAGTAATTTAGTTATGCTGCATTAACTTTAAATTTAATTCTCTATCTGCTTGAAAACTGTGTCTGTATTTTGAATTTAGGGACTTCTATTCAGAGTTATAGATCTCTGCAGCTAGATCATTTTACCCATTTGGGAGTTTAGGAAATGATGTTTCTTTCTTTTAAAGATAAATTAAAATTTTAAACAGTCTTCTTTTAGAATGGTACTTTTCATATACATGTACCAAAAATTCAATGACTTTTAAAGTGGCAGTTATTGAATATTCTGTTCTAACACAAATTTTGAAAAATACAACTAAAAATATGGAATAAAAAGCTAACAAACAGAAAATGAAATAGAATTTGTCAACAACAAAAGAACATGTTACCTTCTTTAAAACAGGTGGGAGAATAAAGAGCCTTAGAGCCTCATCAAGTTTCATGTCAGTTACAGTTTTTACCACACTGCGTACTTTGAACAATGGTAATAAAATGTATTAAAATGGCAATACTTTTGTACATGCATTTTGTAGTTGAGAAAGAATTGACAATAATACAATGTCAAAAATTTCATTAAGTATCAATACAGGTCCTTTTTGGGGCTTTTTTGTTGAAGAGTTCTATGCATTACATAACTTATGATTTTTTTTAAAAGGAAAGGATGGCACAATAATTTATTATAGTAATACATCTTAATAATAAAACTACTCATACTTCTTACATTTTGAGATCTTGGAAAATTTAGGTTTTTCTTGAACATTAGTACTACTTGTAGGGACTGAGTTACTAGATTCATCTGGTGTTACGATAGGAGAATTCCTTCCTGTCTTCCCGGCAGAAAACACAGCAGCATATCCAGTTGTACGGAAAACATTTCGTGCACCGACACCTGATATAAATACAGAAAGAGAAGACTGGTTAAAAAGTGTTGTAAATCAGACCATTTTTATTCTTTTGGTTACTATGTTTATCATTACTAGATGATATCTATTTTATAGTATAGGAGTAACCTAAAATATTGTGTAAAACACACTCACCTGACTTCTTAGATTTTGATTCCAAAAGCTTCAAAGATAACACCTAAAATAAAAAGGCTATCATTTTATGCCAATTTTTTTTCAATAATATCATTGCAACCCATTTGTGTATAAAATTAACATGTATTATAACTAAATAACTAATTTTGACAAACCTTTCAAGAATCTACATGGTTAAATACAAAATGACTAATTAAATAGATTATTTATTTAACATTTCTGCATTAAACTATCATAAAATTTATTGATGATGTAACATTAATTTCAATTAGTGTCTGAAGACAATTGTGGAAAAGCAGATATTGCCAACTCACATGAATATGATTATCATCTAGTTCATCAATTTCATATCTATCTTGAGAACACAATTCCCAGGCATAAGGTGAAAGCACAATGAAACCAGACTGGCAATAGCTCTCGGCTGCATTCACATCAGAAACTGCTTTGCCTGTCTCTACATATACTCTGAATTCATTATTTCCAACAAAGGTCACTTTCATTGGACCAGTGGAAACACCTTCAATAAAATGAAATTGAAATAAATTATTTTGGTGACACTTTTAGTTTGTAGCCTTTCACTAGCCTTAGGTTAAGGTATACTTAACCATACCGCTAGAGTCTATTGCCCAATCCAATAGCTTCATAGGATAATGAGATAGCACAAGTTACTTCTATAAATTTTATTTTCTGTTGTTAATATTGAAACTTTAAAATTTTACTTTCTTTACATTTATTTTTTTCTTCAAACTTTGTAAGTTTGTCTGACATTCTTTTGCTGTAATAAATCATTGAAGTCATTAATAAATACTTCTTTAAAAAATGGAATATAATACATGTATCATTTAAATGTTTACTGTAAATCTTAGAAGAGTCCCACAGAACCAAATATTTGGTTTCTCACCCATTTTAACAGTTAATGTAACACCAATATCTGTTTCCCACTCTCCGTACTCTTTCTGTATATCTAAACAACATTGAATAACTTTATCCACCATCTGATTTAATTCTGAATCACTGTTCACTCTCCACACAGCCAATATTGCATCACCTAAAATTTTAAATTTAGAAAAATAAATACATTTTTGTACATTAATAATGTCAAGTCTCATTTTACTATAATATAGTGAATCTTCTTTTTATTTTTGTTTTTTGTTTTTTTTATAATTTTTGTTTTTTGTTTTGTTATATGTTTGTTTTCTTCATTATAAAAGCATACTGTATTTTCATGTACATGTATAATGCAAGTCTTTGACCATGAAGTGTCTTTCTACAGAGTATTAATATAATGCTGTGAGAATACCCTGTAAACTTTTTTCTCTTTTCATATGCAATTGAAAATGAAACAAGAATAGAATTCCTGAGTCCCCCACAGAGTGTGAAAATCCTATATCTTGCTAAACAGGAAAAAGATAAGCAACATATCTGGAAAGGCATCCCACCATATCAGACCTACCTGAAGCTGCATACCAAATATTGAAAGCCTAGGATTAATAGTAGCTGAGAAATCTGTTACAAAAAATTTTCCATTATTGACTCTAAAAAAATTCTAAGTCGGTTCTTTAAACAGGAAGTAGATAAGCTACAGACCTGAAAACTCATCTCACCCTATGAGACCCTTACTTGAAGCTGAATACTAAATATTAAAGCCTAGAATTTATAGTAGCTGAGAAATCTGTTACGAAAATTTTCCATTGTTGAACCTAAAATAATTCTAAGTCGGCTCGTCAAACAGAATGTAAATAAGTGATACCCCTGAAAACACTTCCAACTATATGAGACATAGGTGGATCCAGGGAAGGGGTAGGGCTGGTCGCTTTGTTGACTAATGGTGTACATGAGCATTGTCCCAAAACGTAAAACAAACCTGCAAACTTGAGGACATCTCCTTCCGAGGAAATAATTTTATCCACAATAGCTCCAAGGTAATCATTCAGAGTTTTTGTAAGTTTGTCAATTCCTGAATCTTGCTGAACACTATAACACTCACATAATGCTGTAAAACCTAAATGGGAAGCCAGATATTTGAAAACTTTAAAAATCTATTAGGACTATAGCATTACTTATCAATATCATTCGTTCAATTAACCAATAGTCTATTTGCCAATAAGCTTTGGATCTTATTCTGGAATCGATTTATTTATTTTTCCTTTGGATCATCACTATGAAAAAAACATTTGTTTCCAAATGGCATATAAGAGGTACAAGCATCCGATGATAATCTACTGTGACCGTTATAATAATTGGAACCCTATTAACTTTTTTTACTTAGGTCTTGTAAAACAGTTTAAGGTAAAGTTTAAGAATATCGTGTCAAAAACATTTTAATGCCTATAAGTTTTTCCGATTTTTATGGTAGATTATCATAGTCATAAATGATAAAGTCTTGGGCTTGACTGCTTCAACTGGCCTCGTTGAAGGCTGCTGGCCGTTGTCCATTGTGGTTTTTCTGAATTGCTGCTTGATTGTGGGCTGTGTCGCGCACACTTATTCCACATCTTATTATTTTCTATTTGTAATGTATTTTTAAAAGCGATTCTACAAAGGTAAAATTAAATGGATTCTGGGATACATATGTAAAATCTGAAGCTAATTGGCAAATAGTCTATTGACAAAGACAGAAACAGTTTACAGACTTATATTTTAAAGTGGCAATCAATTTGCTTTCCATGTATTAAATCTAATTAAGTAGTTGTCCACCTAAGAATCATGCAAAATTGAAGAAAAGTTATCCATCGATAAAAAGGCTACAGTGGTTTATTTTTAATGAAAGATAGTTCAAAGTATATATAACAATTTGCTCATAACTGCCTGGTCCTGGGAAAATCTTGCCATTTTGTTACAATGGTTTCTATTGAAATTATTGACAATTTTAAGAGTTATCTCCCTTTCTTACATTTTTCCAATGCATTCTATATATTTTTTTCTCCCAGGACCAGGGCTAGTTTGGAAAAAGAGCACAAAAGATCTTAGCAGGGTGCTAGCATGAGTAACACATTTAAAATAAATTGGTGTAGGCTTTCCACCTATGAATTGCTCTTTGCATGATTCTTATAAAAAGTGGTACTTAATTATATGTTATTAGTTCTTTATTGTTTTAACCTGAGACATCTGCAAACATAAGAACTGTAGAATATTCTGTAGACCAAGGAAGTTTCTTGTTATGATCAGCAAAGGTTACAATTCCTGGGACATGAGGGGTTAACTTGTCCAACAGTGAGTCATCATCAGGGTCTGCATTTAGGCCTTTTGCTTGTCGAATCAAGC
This sequence comes from Arcuatula senhousia, assembly GCA_963971305.1. Lineage (NCBI taxonomy): Eukaryota > Metazoa > Mollusca > Bivalvia > Mytilida > Mytilidae > Arcuatula > Arcuatula senhousia. The sequence goes on from OZ020304.1 coordinate 59,581,681, forward strand.
GGATGATCTTTGGAACTTTTCTACCTGTAAAATAAAACATCTATCTAAATTACATGTTTTATAAAAACAACATTATAAAATGGAAACTTTTTTTACTGACGTAATGAAATAAAGGTTCTATTCAATCATCATCTACATTCTCAACATCATCCTGATTATCACCTTCTTAAAGTATAAGACTCAGTTGTGAGTATATTCACACTCAAATCTGATATGACCACAATGTTACCAGTTGAACCCTGTACTTTTGAGGCCCAATCCTTTGGACACATGCAGTCCATGGTGGACTCACAAATTTGTTTGACTCGTGCATTCTTTGGTTAACTTTCCTTGCGTATTTGATTTTTTTTATAATTATTTATACCAGCCTTTAAGAAAAACTCAGATTATTGGCACTTTTGGCCCCTTTGACCCCTGATTTAAAAAAAAAAAACAGTAACTGTGAGTAAGAGATATTGCAAATCTGATTGAAAAATACAGGGACATTTACAAGGATTCCAATTAGATGATACTCATTATGACATATTTTATTGAGGAAAACAATGAAAAAAGAATGATCAAAATCAGATGAAAAATATTTGTTCTACAGCAGTTTTATTTTAACATTCATGTTTCCCCTTTTACTCTGAAACCATAGAGGCCACAATCCCTAAATGCAAGAGGAAACTTTCTCTTGTAGTTAGAAACATCATTTTAATACTACATGTACATAACAATTTGGTGGCCCGTTAAGAGGGAGATCTATACTCTGTGGCCATTATGCAATACATATGGTTATAACACTGAGGAACTGTGCATTATGAGACAGTTAAAATATGGGTACTATAATCTGGGAAGTTATAGACTTAGCTTGAGATTGAGCTGGCTTTTCACCGGGGCAACCTGTGGATTTTGTAACATGTTTCATGGCCTTGCTCACAGGCACTTGTTTTGTGAATTTTTTTTTCACGAAACAAGTGCCTGTGGCCATGCTCTCCAGTTACAACTGCATTCCTTTTGGACAGGAGCACTTGAGTTTACTTTCATTTCTAATAAACTATGTGTAGTTGTAACATTCAATTGTATCCCCCGTGAAATAATTTCCTTCGGAAAACATTTAATATTAAATATTCCCCAGAGATACTTTCTTATTATTAAATGTTTTCCATTGCTATCAAAATATGTCCTTCTTAACTTGATATTGTCTGAAAAGTGTTCACCTACATGTAGAAGGTGATATCCAATGAATGAGAAATGGAGCTTTAGAATACCAAAATAACTCACAAAAAGCTCACGATTTCTTTTTACAGATTATCCCTATAATCTATTATATTTAAGTTAAAAATATAATCAAGGATGATATTTGATTGTTGAATTTCTCCCTGGATAATATTTCATTTACAAATAATATCCAGGATATTTTTTCATAATTAGAAATTATCCAGAATCATCGATACATTATTGTCAATAGTAAAATAATATTCCTCAGGATAATATTTCATCATTAAATACTATCTAGGACCATCTAATATCATTTAATTAAAGTTTAATGATTTTATCAACGTCCAGGATACTTTTTACACAATTAGAAATTATCCAGTTATAATCTCCCAGGATAATATTTATCATTAATACTATCTAGGACCATAAATCATCTTGTATTGATTAATTTAAGTTTAATTATTTTATCAATGTCCAGGATAAGTTTTCATAATTAGAAATTATCCAATTAAATATCCCCAAGGATAATATATCATCATTAAATACTATCTAGGACCATATTTCATCTAGTATTATATCAAAGTTTTATGATTTTATCAACGTTATCCAGGATCCATGATGATATTTGATAGTTGAATATCTTCTGGGATTGTTTTTTTGTTAATTGTTATCTATGATAATATTTCATAGCTTCAAAAACTTAAAAAGAAGACTATAAAACATAAGAGAAAAACATTCAAAGTGTTTGTTTGGACAAAATTTATGTTACAATGTACTTCTTTTTACTCTTATTTTGTCTGAAAGTTGCAATCAGCAGCATGAGCAAAAATCATGAGTTTTAAAATAATCTTTAAGTTACAATAACGCAACATACCCCTTCCTTATCAGGTCATAGCCTTATTAAATTGATCAAATATGGGAATAGTAATCAAAATATTACAACTGATAAAGATTTTCAACTTGAAAGCATGTTAAAACAGTTCAGTGTCAGCTCAAAAACCAGTTTTACAAGTGGACAAAATTAAATGCTCATAAGATACTTTCCTACATGTCAATTCTATGTGACGAATGAATGGTTAAACAGTGGATACTTTTTCATATGGTTGGAAACTTTTCTACAATTAGATAGTGTCCTGAGGAAAATATCTCACATTGAATACTCTCCTCTGGATAGAATTTAGTTCGGATAGTATTATGTCTTACATAGTTCTTAATAGGGTAATTTGTTACAATGAAATTGTCTTTTTGTTTTGTTTTTTTTCCCTCAGATTCTGTTTTAAAATTAAAAATATAAATAAGATTACAGTGAATATGAAATTCACAGGACCGAATGAAATGTCTGGTTAAAATTCTTTCGGTCTGGTAAAAATTTTGATCTATTTTAGTTACACATTTAGGAGAAAAGTTCTTAATTTAGGATTCGGTCTGGTAAACCTTGGAACAATTTCGTATTCACTGAGATTAATCATTTCAAGAGCTCAAACGTTTAAATTCTTAATGATAATCCAGCCCTATTAATTGAAGAAGTAGAGAACCTGGCATTTCCTAATGCAAAGTCTTCAAAAGAAATAACCAAAGCAGATAAACAAACACAAACATCTTTTTTTTTCAAAAATCGTCTGCTGTGCAGTGCTCTTAGTGCAAATTCGTCGTCTTAAAAGCGTTTTAATTAGATGCTAATCTAAGGATAAAATAAAAGAGCTGAATAGACCAAGAGTTTATTCAATAATTTCCGGTTGTCTCAAAACAATGGCAGAGAACTTTCACTTTGACCCAGGTTTAAAAAAAGGAGTTCTAGCTTTTTTATTTTACTTGTTTCATCATCACAAGAATTTACTTGAAATTGTCCTCTCATTTATCCACTTTTTACCAGCTAAAAAAAACAAATGTCTGTCCAAATTATAAAATAAACCGTTTTAATGCACACTGCCAATACATAGTTCCGGACATCCGGGCATTTTAGTAATTTTGAGTTATTTCCCCTTATTTTGTAACTAAGGAGGTGAAGCGGTCGCCATTTTGTGTTACATTCTTTATCGATGTTGACTCAAAAAACCATTGATACGGACTTAAATTTCGATTGCCATCATGCCAAAAACATGTTGTGCAGTGGGATGTCAAAACCACAATATGATGTTGAAACAGTTATCCTTCCACAAGTTTCCAAGAGAAGAAAAACGCTATTCATTGTGGTTAACCGCATTGAAAAGAAATAAACCAGACGGTACTCCGTGGGTACCAACAACGAACTCAGTTATTTGTGGTGAACATTTTATAAATGGTAAGTTTTAGAACTTTTTGATAGACCCGTGAATTTAAGAGTCAAATTTTATATACCGGTTTTGTGTTTGTTCATGCAAATTTTGCATACAACAACAACAACAACAGTTATTTGTACCAATCAAGGACAAGGTGCCCACTTTGAGCAAATCACATGAATTATGAAATAAAATAAAAGTACAATTAAGAAATAATTATTTTGATTAGTACATACATGTACATGTAATTTGTAAGTGTTAAATTTATTTAGCTTATTGGGTATCATCTTTTAATAATATAAAAAAGTTCAAATTAGAAAAAAACATATTCTGCTACTGCTTGGCACTTGTTTCTTCGATTACAAAGATTACTGAGAGAAAAGGGAGGGCGTCATGTGGTTTAATCTATGCACACACATTTTGATCGTACATTCAAAGCCAAGAACAGGCATCTTTATATTTTATGTATATAGTGCGTTACCATTTTTAAATATCAGTATTAAAAGTCTTAAATAATGTTTTGATTAATTGTATTTTTCAGGCAAGCCATCCAATGACCCCACTCATCCAGACTATGTGCCATCTTTATTTGATTATAACAAAAACCAAAGCACGGATAACCGCAGCCAGCAAAAGATTAACCGATACCGCAATGCTCTTAAGAGAAAATCACAGTCAGATACACCAACTTTAAATTATGGATCCGTACCAAAGCATCAAAAACTTTCCCCTAAAGTATGTAAAAAACTTTTTCCAGAGAATGACACTGAAAACATTCAACCTATTTACTATGCCGAACCATTGAAACCCCAAAAGCCAAGTCCTACTGGATTTAATAAACCAGTTAGTCATTCAGAAAGAGAACTCTTTTTTGATGAAATCCAACATCTCAGGGAAGAAAAAGAGAGACTAATAGAGCAAAATCAGCGTCTTCAAGATCAGCTAGCTGCAGCAAATCTATCTTCAATGCTGATTGTTAACAATGACAATAAGTGTAAATATTTTACTGGACTTTCTTATTCAGTGTTTCTAAGCATCTTCACATTCCTGTCACAGTTTTTACCAAGGACAGCCCTATCAGACACCTTTTCTTTGAGAGACCAGATGTTTACAACACTGATTAAACTTCGTCTTGATCTACCTTTTGAGTACATGGCTTACCATCGTGGTGTAGCTGTCTCTACAATTCACGACATTTTTTGGCGCTGGATAGATCTCTTCCATGCAAAACTAGACTTTTTGGTACATTGGCCGGATCGTGAAACTATATCAAAAACAACACCTAGTATTTTTAAAGTACGATTTCCACGTCTGACAGCAATAGTAGACTGTTTCGAAATATTCATAGAGAGACCTAAGAACTTGAAGGCACGGGCAAAGGTATATTCCAATTATAAGAAACACCCGACTGTTAAATTTTTTATCTCTTGCAATCCTCTAGGATCAGTAACATTTTTGTCAAATGCTTGGGGCGGTCGTGTTTCAGACAATGAGCTAGTGCGATCTTGTGGATTTATAAGCCATAACTACCATCTACCAGGAGACCAAATTCTTGCCGACAGAGGGTTTCAGTTGAAAGATGACTTTGCTAGCCAATGTTCAGCTGAATTGATCACACCCGCCTTCACTAAAGGACAATCACAGTTAAGCGCTCAAGATGTTGAATCATCACGAAAACTTAGCAATGTTCGCATTCATATAGAACGTGTAATTGGACTTTTAAAGAACAGATATACTATTTTGAAAGGCGTCCTTCCAATTGTCCTCGTAAAATCTTTGAATGACGAGGTTGAAGAACCAAACTTTTCATCAATTGACAAAATTGTAAGAACTTGTGCATCCCTTACCAATCTTGGAGATGGTATAGTCTATTCAGAAGACTAAAAAGTTTGCATTTTGCATATGTATTTTTGCTTAAATATTTATTCATATTATATAATAGTCATGATGATGGTGACTGGTGTTATTAAAGTGAAACCATAAATTGTATTGATCAAGATCAAATTTAAATAAAATTTGACTGGATGTTAAATTGTTTGGGGTGTCATATTTAAATATATTATATCGTGATGATAAACATGTACATGTATGTTTAGTTTAATTTCATTATTTGTATTTTTAAAACTCAATGTATAAAGTATTTTGTGCATTTTCAAGTTGCTAAAAGTAACAAAACTCACTTTACATGTACATGTATTGTGTAGGTCATGTGTTTTATAATTTGTTGAAAATCATATATAAAGTCAGTGTACATGTATATTCTTTACATCTGTATTAACATGATTAAAAAGCTCTCTTATGTCCTACATGTATTTTTGACTATATAAATTGATTGCGTTATCTTGTTCCATATATCTTTCTACTGTATTCTCATTGCATTTTTAAAGCCCTGGTGCGAACACATGGTGTTTATTGGATCAAATATGAGTAATTTTACCATTTTTATCATTTAATGTAAAATGTTTTGTTTAATGTGCCAATAAACATGATTAAATTGTGATATTTTACTCTAGGATTACTCTACTTTGATATAATATATAAGAAGAGAGATATAGATGATCATCATATATACTAATGGGGCATTCGAATGTCAAAAATCTGAAGGGGTAATGACAAAACCAGTATGACTTAGGATAACACAATGAAACAGACAACATAAAAACATGTATTGACTATAGCATACAGTTACAGTGTATGGAGCAAAAACTTGTAGGTCCTTTGGAACACACGTAAAAAAAATTGACAACCTTTAACGCTTACAGAATTTTTTGAAGTGTAACTCTACCTTACAAACAACAAATATGAATTTATATTTTTTTACAATAAATATAAATTAACTTGTTTAGTGTTGCAATTATGTTTTTTCCAGTATGTACAATTTGGTAAGAGCACCTCTGAAGAGTCTTTAAAAATCAAAGCGCACCTAAAACAAAATTACTGAACAGGCATGATCATACCTCAGTTGTACCACAAAATTGGCTCTAATGTTCCCTTTTATTTTTTATTTGTAATGGCAATATAATTATAAAATAGACCAAAAACCACAGCGGAACAGTTCCACATTTTAAAATGGAAAATAACAGCAATTAGAGAACAATTCCTATATATCTTTTTTTAAAGAATAGTCTATTACTTTTGTAAATTTTTATTTTGATGTTTTAACCTGCAATAAAAAATATAACATGAGTAAAAGCTATAGCACCAAGGAAAAAAATCATTAACCAGTGTTTAACTATAATTGCATTGTTTATAATGTCCTCAAAAATGCCAATAACATCACTGTTTCTTGCAATAGGGACAGTACCACGCATTCTTTGGAGCTCTCTTCATCTTTATGCAGTCCATATGGAACCAAACAAACTTGCAGTGCTGATTGTCACATCCAATCATGTCTCCATCCTCAGGTCCCTGGCATATACAGTAAAGCTTGTCTGTTGTCTTTGCTTTTGTGGTTGGTGCAGAAATCTTTCTTGTTAGCAATTCTGGTAATATGGCATTAACAAACTGTGTCTGGCATGTTGTCAGCATGTTATCGATAAATGCTTCGTCTCTGGTTACATTACTAATGACAAGAAACTTCTCACCCCAAACAACAAAGTAGCAGCAAGGTCTTGCATGGACATACATCTGGAGTTGTACCTGAGTATAATACTGATGAGAAGTTTTCAGAGAGTTTTTACTGGTAAGGCATGCGTCAGAGTCAGCTAAGAAGTCTTGTAGACTGTTGGCTCTGTGCTTGTAAGGACACTTCACCTCTACCACAAAGGTTCCATGGCACTCACAAGTGGCTATGGCATCTGTACTTGCACCAATAAATGGATAGGTTAGGTCAATTAAGAAGCCTGCTCTCTTCACCTGAAAGTTGGTGTGACTAGTGGACATGACTTGCTGGAACTCTTTCAGTGCAACATCCTCATGTTCTCTTCCCCAAACTATTGATGGTACATTAAGTTGCTTTGGAGAAGGATCACAGATCTTTTGTATTAAAGAGGTTGACGGGTTTTCTAAAGAAGTTCGTAGAACACCATGGACAGTGGATGATGTGATACGGCCTACCCTCTGATTAAACCATGTCAAGGAGCTACTTTGGGATGTTGTTATGTCGTAGATGTACTTAGATGTCTCGTAGGTGATGCTCAAGGAATTAGCAATGGCTTGACATTTGGAGTGCAGGTCATCTACTGAGTAATTTGCATATTCTGGGTCATACAGTGCTGTTAAAGGTTCAGGAACTCTAGGGGGAGCTGTGGTGGTTTTCTTCCAATGGAAGTCGGTAGAAAAGTCAACAAAGGTGCTGAGGACAACTGGCTTAGGGAGACATTCTTTCAGAGATTGCAGAAGTTGTTGCTTCTCATTTTCAGTAGCTGGTGTAAACTTCCTATTTCTTCTTTTGCGTTGCCTCGCTTTGGTCACCTTGCTTTCCTTGTAAAACTTTATCTTTGAAATTGGGTCTGGTAGTACCTTCTTCACAAAGTCAGCATTCCATTTGCAGGGCTCTTCTGTACAGGCTTTCTTTGTGTACCCTAGACGAACGGCAGCTTCCACTTTAAACAGCAGTGCAGCTACATGAGAACAAGCTTCAGATAATCTGAAAATATATGTATAAAATACGCATAAATATTATATTTTGTATTCATATGTATACTGGCAGTGGCACATAAAAAAAAAAGAAGTCAATCCGTAAATTAAAGTACAACTGGTATAATGCAGTTCTGCACTTTTTTTGCATTTCAGCAAATACCCCGGTATGTATAAGACATATATAGGTAAAAAGAAATATATAAAAAAATGTGTACATGTATTCACAGTTATAATGCTTAATCATCATTTACAATCTTCAATATCATTATGATCATGTAGTAACATTTTTTTTTTCTTTAAGAAATAAAATTCTTCTAGTGTTTAAATCCCCGGAGTATGAAATAATTACTAATAATTACCCTGCCATGCAATCACAATGAGCTGCTACAACTGTACCATTGCTGCTAACTGCAACCCAAGGATGGTGTGGTGTATCATTTACTCTTTGGGAAGGCTTTACATCTGCTTTCAAAACCAAGGGAGCACCATTTTCAGCTTGATAGTGGAAGACAGTCTGTACCCAACCAGATATGAAAAAGTTGTGGGCCTCTAAGCTCTTATAGGCTTTCATCGACTCTCTTGTGTACACACCTGAAAAAAAGTGTTATACATTGTAGATCTTTATTTTTCCTTATAAATGAAAACACTACCTCTGAAATAAACTTTCATGAAACAAGAAAATGGCGAAATTATCACTTGAACATCAAAACTATGGGCTTTAGCATAGCATTTTTTTTTTTCAAATTAGATTATATTTATTTAAATATTTATGCAGAGATTAAACACCTTTATATCACAAATTCCATTCCAAGAATGAGGATATTCATTTCTGATATTTTGATTTGTCATGTTTGTGTTAATTATTTTAAAATCTGTCATAATAATCATTAATTAATATACGACTGAAAATTTTCTATAACTTAAATGTTACACTTTATTCATCATATATCAATTTATTATAAGTACTTTAATTAACGATAATTAGTTAAAATTTCTGTCAATTAATTCACAGTTAAGATTGTCACAGGTACATGTAAATTAAAGAAGGCCTATCATTATCTAACAGGTGTATGATAATAAATATCAGGTGTCTGTGTAATGTCATTTCAGATAAACAGGATGTGTCTCCATCAGTAGGCAATTAACAAGGTGTCTAAAAATTTAATAAACTATATCTTCTTCAAATGCATAAATTGACACTGTGTAACACATGCCTAATAATATGATAAAAAATTGCTCAAGATATGTTCAGTGTCAATTTAAAGTTGCTTTATAATAATAAAATGACATTAAAAACATTTATTTTAATATTTGTATATTTTATCAGCTTCAGCATTTGGTCAGTAAACAAAATATGTTTGTGCACACGCTATTAAAAAAATTAAGACAAAAAATGCTTTTCCCTAAGCTTATGAAAATAAGTACACTAAAGAATAAAGCAAAAAGATGTTGTTTTTTAAAGATTTTTTTTAACATCAAATTCAATATTTGATATTATTCATGTTGGACCCTACATTTAGAAAACAAGTTAAGTAATTATAACCCTGCATGATTCATTTTCTTGATTAAAGTTTTATTTAAATTAAAAAAAAAAAACAACCACAAAAAGAGTGACTGTGAACAAAAAATATTATATATGATTTAAATATATTATATTAAAAGTATTTTTATAAGAAAGTTAAAAGTCAAACTTGTAATTACTCTCAATCATTGTAATATACAGGTCTATGTCTCAATCATAAATTATTTATCAAACTTTTGAATAAATAATATCATTAAATAAAATAAAACAAAAAAATAATAATTTGATGAATCAATTTAAAAAAAAATCTTAATTATACCTGGGCTGTCAATCAGATAAGAATACACATCCCCCCACTGAAGATCTGGCCATTTACAAGGGTCATTCTGCCAAACACCTGCTGGAAGCTTGTATGGACACTCTTTACAACTGATTAAAGTCAATTTACACTGATAACGACTCAAAGCCTCGCCACTTAAACATTCTTGATAACCGTAGGACATTCTAATCAATTAATTAACACAAGATAAAGATCGAAAATACAGGTAATCCCCTTAATTATCCAGTATATATACCCTACTCACCTGTTACATCCAATGGTATCTAAGGCATGGCTTCACCCCTCCAATATGGCGGATAGTGTAACTAACCGGAAGTGACATCGTGTCGAAAGTATGTATGGCTACAGTCTACACAGCTCTGTACAAACTGTAGTTAATGGATACAGGCTCATATATATACAAGTTTTCATTGAAATAGTCCTTTCACGTCACTGCAGACCTATATCTAGGCAAAGTCCGATGTTAAATTCCCCAGTCAGTCAGTCAAATAGTAGACCTGTGTTTAACGCTTCAAATAGACAATAAAGAGATGTGGAATAAGTGTACGCGACACAACCAACATTAAAGAAACGGCAATTTAAAAAATCAAAATTACCAATTTTTTTTTTTGGAAAATAAAAACAAACTTATTTTAGGCAGGTTTAACCTAACCCGAATAATCCAGTCGTTATATTTCGCTCCTTGCAGTCGCTACATTAACGCCTGAACGCTCATACGAAAATAATTCGTCAAAATTTTGTCCAGTGAGCATACTGTGTTGACCAAAATTTCTTGGGACCAGTGTAGATAAAATTCATTATCATTAATTTATTATTAATTATCACATAATTCACGACTTTTTGTTATATCTGTTTTAGAAAAGATCAAACTAATCTTATCAACTAATTGATTAACATCATTAAAATGATTGTGATTGGCTGTCTGAACTGGACAGCGAGTGACGGAGAATTTCCATTGGATGAGTTCAAGCCCTGTCCCGCCGAAGTATGCGAAGACGGATAGGGCTTGGATCATTCGAGTTAGGTTTAACCTGTGACGCTCCCGAAGTTAAAACGTGTCTATAAATATTTTATAAGCTAAATTAAATTTAATAACCTTTTTTAACCGATTAATTTGAAAAAAAAATATGTTTATTTAAAAGAATTAAACAAAACTCGCTTTCTTGTTTAAAGACGTTCTAAATTTGTAAAGAAAAAAGCGTTTAAAAGACGCCGAAAGCAAGCACATGATCAGCCCGACGTTAAAGGAAAATTCAGCTCATAGTACAATTAAACTATGGACGTTTCTACCATTATTGTGCTCCTTGGGAGCGTATAAAACTATATAGCTTGTCTTGTGGCCAGTGGGTTACTGGTGCCTTTAAAGACGTTGAAAATTTTCTAAGAAAAAAGTGTTAAAAAGAAGCCTAAAGTTCAGGAAAACAAGTTACAACATATCTTAACATTTTACAAGCCATTAAATAAATTATAAACTATATAATATGAGATTGCATTGCCCTAAAAGTTCGCGAAGATAAACAAAATAAAATCTTTCCATGGATCAATAGGACGAGATAATAAGGGACCATTTGATAAAATCCCCCCCCCCCCCCCAATGGAAGGAAAATTCAACTCATAGAAAAAATTGACATCTCTACTATTATTGCTCCCTTCAGCAGCGTGTTAGTCCCATAAATCATGAAATCAAATCAGTTTGGCCTTTGTACATGTTGTAGCAGTCTAATTTAGCCTTTTAAGGTTTGAAAAATTGTCAATATTTTAACTATATTTCAATAAATTATGCAGCTTTAACTTCACAAACAGACCTGGGGTCAATTACATACAAATGTAATTAATTACAATTTAATTACATGTAATTTGTTCTAAGCTAAATTACACATTACATTACCAAAAATTTGAAAAGTAATTAATTACATTACAATTACTTTGGCAATGTAATTAATTACTTTTGAATTACTTTTATGGGAAATATTAAAACAAATTATGCAATTTTTTTTTTCAATATTTAAATGATTTTTCATTGTATGAATTTTCATGAAGCTTACAATTTAAATATTACTCTATTTGAATTATTTAACCTGACTGGTTACAGGCAACCATTTCATACATCTTTATTCATGACTAACCCCTAAATAAAAGTAGAAAATTAGAAGCCATCTAGCAATTCAAGGTTTTAAAATATGCATGTCATACATGCATTCAATTGCAACTCAAACATAGCTTACAATTTCCTTCCAGGGCGAACAAGAAACATTTTAGTATTTGTTTTATAAATTTAAATGCTCTATTTTATTAATATTCAGCTATTTAATTTTCAAATTTTCTAATTGTGATACATTCTAAATTATTACAGTACATATTAAGCTTGAAACACTCTACTTCTTCATGACACAAATTAAGACAAATCAACTCAAAAAGTTTTCTTTTTGGAAGCCATATTTCAAAAAGATATTTGACATTCACTGGACAAAAGAAATCAGTTTGTTGTTATTGCTGATTAAAGATTAATTAATGTCTTATGATCAAAATTAGTGCACAGGGCTTGGGATTATGTTGTTTTAGTGGTTAAATGGCTTGGGTGTTATTTAGATAACTGTTTGTTTAAACGAAAAATATTTATTCACTTAAAAAATCATTCCATTGTTTAGTCTAATACAATCATTTTTTTCACAGAATAAACAAATAATTTATGTTTATTACCCAAAAGTCAACTGCATGTGAATATTTTGTATTTTATAATCATGATACTCCTTTTTGATTTAGTGTCAAAATTCTTTTTTTTTTTCAAATATTTAAAACAAGCATTATGATATGTAATTGAAATGTAATTTGGCATTAAAGGCAAAAATATGCAAAGTAATGCATTACTTTCAATTACAAGTAATTCAGATTTGCCTCAATTACACATTACATTCAATTACATGGAAAACATGTAATTAATTACGGCTAATTACAATTACATTTTCAATTACCCCAGGTCTGTTCACAAAGAAATAAAAAATTAATAAATCATAGTTTTGTCAGATTCGTTTATTTTTGTGGCTGGTACTTAAGATTCAGAGTTTAATTTGAAATTAAAGGACCCAGAGGGGCATATGAATAGATATACATGTACAATGATTTAAGTAATTTTCAAACATCAGGACAAATTTGTTGCATCAATTTATATAACAAAACATACATGTAATATAGCTTAAGAGTGAGTTAAGACATAAACTTATGGTTACATGTACATGTATATCATGGAAGATTTTGAAAAACAGGACAATTGATACCCTATGAATAATAATAAAACCACACTATAATGCAAGTTACATGTTCATGTGCAAGATTCCCTTTTGGTGCTTTCTTGATTTATTGTCTTTCCCTTCAAGTTGTACCTTAAATAAGTCATGAATTACCCCTTTTATTTTTGTAGATTTTATAGCAACACCTTGCACATTGAAACTAAGTAATTAGTTAATGGTATGGTACAGTTTATAATTACATGTACATTAAAAATGGAAAGAAAATGCCTTAGTAAAACTTATTATGTTTACACGTTCATGGTTATTAAAAGCAACAGTTGTTTTGAAATAATTTCTTAAGGTTCTTCTAAATGAAAAATGGCTGCCATGCATTGTCAATACAAAACTTAAAAAAAATACACAGATTAAGCAAATGATGTATTTTGTTCAAAACCTGTCTAATTAGATTTAACTTACCATTACCCAGAGCAAGCTAGCATTTAAAATCCCACAATGAGTCTTAATTTAATTTTATTTACATAAACATGTAAGGTGTGTCTGATTACTATCCTACTATTCGAGCACACCCTTACAAATACTTAATATTTTACCTTTAAAGACAGTTTTTATATGATATTATTTCTAGCTTGCTTTAGGTAAGATTGTAATACATTCATTTCAATATGATTTTAGCAAAATACTTATTTCATCAAGGCTGTGTATTTTTTGAAAGTTTTGTATTGACAATGCATGGCAGCCATTTTTCATTTAGAAGAACCTTAAGCGGCTTAACTTTTATTTCAATGACTATACAATGTGTCTTGATGTGCACAAGGTAGTGTGAGTGCTATACAGGGAGCAACCAATTTTCCTCTTAGTACTATTTCTTGAGACCTTTCTTTTCATTAGAGATTCATAAAATTGGTCCATGAATTAAACTTAATTTTACTAATAATGATTTCATCGCAATATCACTATATTATAACTTAATACATGACATTGTATTTATTTTCAATAAATTATAGCCATTCAATTTAACCAAAACATATATATAATACAATGTAAGAGTCTAAAAAATGTCAGGGGTTCAAATTAACATTTGAGAGCAAAAGGTCCAGGACTTTTCAAAGTTCTATGTGGAAAGTCCACCAGATGTTGTTAAGAAGTCCTCAATAAGATATACTGTACATACATGCAGGTCCTTAATCAAAAATTGAAAGTCCCGGACATTGTACCAGTGCTAAATTGAACCCCTGATGTATATTACTTACAAGTACAAATCATGTATCATATGTACATAGAGAGTTCCTTTACCGTCCTTTTGTTTGTTCTTGTTTTTTGTCTTAGGTTCTCTCTAGTAGAATTGGACTTTGATCGATTTGATTTTTATTGTGTGTTTAGTTTTTGTGCTTTGTCTAGGAATATTGATAGGGGGAAGGTTGGGCCCAAAAAACTAGTTTAACCCCGCCACATATTACATGTGCCTGTCCTAAGCCAGGAATCCTTGACAAAGCTTTTGTTTGTACTTGTCTTTTTGATGTTTTCTGTTCCTTGTTTAAGAAGGGGGTCTATCTGTGACTATTTCAGGGCTGGATTTGAATTATATGCATCTTATTTAGACCATGGGCCAATTGCATAACCGCGAGCAGTGCCAAATGGCCTCGTTGAAGGCTGCTGGCGGTTGTCCATTGTGGTTTTTCTAAATTGCCGTTTAATTGTGGGCTGTGTCGCGTACACTTATTCCACATCTCTTTATTTTCTATGTATGTAGACATAATTATATCAGAGTTCACGAAATGTGTCCGACCTGTCAGACCTGACTGGTAAAATTTAAGCAGGTCCAGCATTTTAATCATGCTTACTTGACCCATGTCCAGTAGATTTTGGAAATTTTTTATAAAGTTGTAATAGACAGGACCAGTAATAAAAAATTAGGTCCGACCAAAGACTCCATTTTGACAGACCTATGTCTGACAAAGAAATTTTAGGTTTCTCAAACTCTGTTATATCTAATATTATTTGTTGCATTTTTTTTTCAGAATTGAATTATGATGAAGCCACACTTGAACAACAAAGACAGATTGAAAAAGATGTAAGGCACATTACACACTGGGAATTCATTTATATTTTATACAAGTTTTTAGCTTTACAACAATAAATCCCATATCAAAGAGTAACTTTTTCAGACTTTTCTGAGTCATTGGCTAAGGATAAGTTATTAAGTGCTTTATTCACATTAATTACTAAACATTCTCTTCATTATATTATTATGTCATTATTATATTATTCATGTCATCAAAATATATGTAAATTCCTCTTTTTGAATTTTTATACATATTTTAAGATTGCAGATGCACAGTGTTTGGTTTCAGAGAGAATAAGTTTAGATGCTATAGCTAAAGAATATGCCAATGAAGATCAAGTTTATATGAGTAAAATAGAGGTAATTTTATAAGGAGCGTCATTGGTCTGTAATGTCTGGTCAATTTGGAAAATCCTGATTTATACATTGTAAATTATTAGACTTTCCTAACACTTTTCAGAATGAACTAGCTAGATGTCATTTCTCTTGGACATTTGAGATTGATCTTCTGAGTTAAATACTTTTGTTATTACCCAGGGTTTTTACCAGGATTTTTAAGGCTTTAGTCACTTTTACGGCAAGCATATGTAGAATATGTGCTGCCAGGGGCTGTTCAGATCTCTTCAATTTTACCTTTATTCATACCCTGCATTTGATTCAGTATTTGCCCTTCTTTTGTTATTGGTGATAATTAGAGAATACCATAAACAACCTAACACAGTGGTTTGGTACAATTAAAAGGTTATTTAGTTAAGTTAATTTATTTCTCAATTTTGGCAACTTTAATTACGTGCATTTGGTTGTACATGTATATCATACATGTATGTTCTCCCATGAGTCATGTTAGTTGCCATTTTATTTTATTTAAAATCAGTTAACAAATCTTAAAACAAAGAATTTCAAGTCTAATTTGTCTTGTTCATAAAAGATGATATTCATTTTCTTTCTGAAGCCTATATGATTGTTATTATTCATATTGTTATGATATCTCTTATTTTCATTGAAATTGTCTATGCTTTTATTTTCTTGATTTTTGTGATGTCTTATTTGAGGTACATTGTTTAACTCACCCTGGATGAGTGCTTATGCAAATGAAGTTAGTTTCATGCATAACCTCATCATTGTTGTTTTTTTCTTGTTATAGGATTTAAAAGGTAGATACAAGTGTGTTCGTAAGACAAGAGGAGATGGGAACTGCTTCTTTAGGGCCTATGGTTTTGCTTGTTTTGAAAACTTTATAGCTGACAAATCAGATTACAAAAGGTAAGGGTAAGGTATTTTAATATAGATGATAATAAGATGTAGATAATATGACACAATCATCATATATCAGCAGAAATTTAATATCTATGGTGGAAAACACTAGAAAGGGGTGAAACGATACTCCGAAGTACCGAAAATCCACAGTATTTTGGTGAATATCGGTGTACGGTACAAATTTTGAACTTTTGATTCGGTATGAGTTTGGGATAATTTGTCACTATTTAGCCTTTTCCATTGGAAATATTCAGTGATTAGTCATAGCACGTGATCACCAATGATAAAAACAATTAAAAGAGAATGTTTGTCTTTTTTTTCTTTGGAAACTTATGCAAAATAAATGCAAAAAAACCACAGTTTGATAAAAACAAGTGACAACAATCAATAAATATATGTAACAAAACCATGTACCATATTGTATCGCAAGTAATAGACATTAAGAAAATCCACGGTACATATCGTATCGTTGGGCTAGTGTATCATTTCACCCCTAAAAAGCCTTCGATATGGCTATTGGTATTTTTTCTAGCTACATTGTATTTGCACAGATAAGAATATGATGCGAAGGATTTTAACCCACTTGTAGATATTTAAAATAAAAATGAGATCTAAATTTTATCCAGCGTTTAACAACATTTACAATAAGTTGATTTACACAATTTTTGAAACCTTTATGAGGTTTACCAAATGAGTACTCTGTGTCTCCAACATTTGTTCCTAAACGTCACAAAGCAACTTCTTAATGGTCAGTATAATTGATATTACAGATTTCATGAGGCTGCGAACAAGACAAAAGATGATCTGATAAAACTAGGGTTTCCACAGTTTACTATTGAAGACTTCCATGATAATGTAGGTTTATATCAACACAGAATTTGCTTTTATGACACAATTAGACTGTAACATTGATTATTAGGGAAAAAGGATCAGCTTGATGTAAAGCAGAAATAAAGAATCTTACATTGCTTGAAATTACATAAATATGAATAAAATGCTTTTCCTTTAGAAAAATTGTTCATACATGTTCTTTCAATCATATATTTTTTGGTTTCCAGGACAGTGATTCACTTATGTGTACTTTTTGATTAAAAATTAAAGGTTAAAGAAAAATGCTTAAGGCTTGAGAATGTTTCTTAAGGGGGTACGAGATTCAGAAGTTGAACATTTTTTAGATCCTTGGCTTTTATCCATTCAAATGCATTAAAAAAATTTCAACATGTTTTCTTAATATTTGTTCAGAACTATTAAGAGAAGGTCCTAATAAACACCCTATAACAATTTCTTTCAATTCTAATTACAATTTCTGTGTTAAAACAGAAGACGAACTTTCAATGTATTTCCTATGAAAAATCTAGAGAAGTTTTTTTCTCACCATATTTTTAGGTGCTTATATCTTGAAAACAGCTCCATGTCTTTTTCATAAATTCTAGCTATTTTGAGCTATTCTTTCCTAATTTTCTATTCTAAAAAACTTTTTATTACAAAAAATATCAGGCTCGTGCTCCCTTAATGATATTGTTTATTTATTTCATATTCCAGTTTATGGAGGCTGTAGACAAACTAGAAACAATAACTTTAGATGAATTGGTGTCAATGTTTAATGACCAAGGTTTATCTGACTACCTGGTAGTCTATCTCAGGTACACATGTATTATCATTTGTTCATAGAATTCCGATTTTTACTCCCTTCAAACAAAGTTTGGGGGGTATATAGGAAGCACCCTGTCCGTTTGTCCGTCTGTCCGTCTGTCCACATAACTGGTAAGCTCAACTACTCCTAAACCGCTTGAAGGATTTTGATGAAACTTTACAGGAAGGAAGTAAATCATATGTAGATGTGCATGAAGAATTTTTATCACAATCAGACATCATTCATGGGAGATAATTGGACTTCGACTTTTTAAATACATCAATCAATGGAGGACCTCATAAGCTCAACTTCTCCTAAACCGCTGGAAGGATTTTGATGAAACTTTACAGGAAGGAAGTACATCATATGTAGATGTGCATGAAAAATTTTCAATGCAATCAGAAATCATTCAGGGGAAATAATTTGACTTAGACTTTTTAAATACATTATTCAATGGGAGACCCTGTAAGCACAACTCCTCCTAAACCGCTTGATGGGTTTTGATGAAACTTTACATGCATGAAGGAAATACATCATCTGTAGATGTGCATGAAGATTTTGTATATGGTTATCATAGAGGGGAGATACCTGGACTTGAGATTTTTTTTACAGTACAGAGTCCAATATGAAGGGGGGGGGGGTTATCTTTTTGTGAGCTCGCTCACAGTATTACTTGTTTGTTATTAACAATAACTATTAAATGCAATGCTATGCAGTGGTCAATTTCCAAGTGGAGCAAGGAAGTATTTAAGGGGCATTGGAATGTGGGAAGTCCTTAAAGGCAAAGATAAAAGTCAACTACACAAATAAACATGAAAAACACAAACACACACATACAATACAATCAAACTGCAACCAGCAACGAAAACTCAAATTATAATGAGAGTGAACTCAGGTGCTCTGGAAGGATAAGTTATTTCTGTTGAGTAATATTTCTCAGGAAATAAATTGAATTTTCTTAATTCAACAATGTTTGCAATTTAACTTTTCTATAACGGCTCATTTTGGGGGGAAATGCAAGTTTTAAATGTTAAAATTAAATTATACATGTATATGATTTTAATTTCCACCAAAATGACACACATTCATATATTTCTTGAGTTCTCCATAAAATTTATTTAAAGTAATGTGTAATGTGTAATCTGTAATGCCTTTTTGAATTTTGTTGTAGATTGGTTGTATCAGGGTATTTACAAAAAGAACATGAATTTTATGCAAATTTTATTGAGGGATATGCCACTGTTAAAGATTTCTGTGGTCATGTAAGTCTTACTTCTTTGTGAACACTTTATGTTATAAGAAATGAAACTGTATAGTTATGTCTCCACAACTTTGGTAGGGAGACTTATTGTTTTTGTCATACTTTCTGTCTTTCCTTCACAAAATTATTTAAAAGTTAAACTGCCACATGTTTTTAACATTTACCTTAAAATACATTGTATTGACAAATCTGTAACCTCTACAAGAAATGTTTAATGACAGAACAAATATATAATCATATTCAAATAAACAATATTTTTTCCAAGTACCGAAAAAGTGTGAGCTTTGTGCTCGAAATTCATCATAATCCTTGTTGAACAAATAGTTTTCTGTTTAACGTTTTCTTTCCATCTTGTAGGAGGTAGAACCTATGGGTAAAGAGAGTGACCACATACACATAACAGCTTTAACACAAGCATTAGGTGTACCTGTTCAAGTGGAGTATATGGATCGGGGAGAGGGAACAAAATGTAACCTGCATGTGTTTCCAGAAGACTCTAAACCATCTTTTACATTATTGTACAGACCAGGACATTATGACATCTTATATTCTTGACAGCAATACTTTATTTGTTTTTTATACATTGCATAATTTAATGAAATAGTCATTCTGCATAGCAGAGCAAAAATTAAATCATCTTTACTGTTTGTGTGTTTATATTATTATAACTATTTTCTTAAACTGAGCAAATACTTGCTGGTAGTACCCTTTAGTATGTACAATACAGTCAATGGCTTTTTTGACATGTTCACGTGCCCATCATGGGCATTGAGAAAGCACAGTAATCAAACATGTACATGTATTAAAAAACCTAGGACATTATTATACCCCCCCAAACAAAGTTTGGAGGGGTATATAGGAAACACCCTGTCTGTCTGTCTGTCCGTCCGTCCATCTGTCCACATAACTCGTAAGCCCTTCTCCTCCTAAACCCCTTGAAGGATTTTGCTGAAATTTAAGATGAAGGAAGTACATCATATGTAGATGTGCATGAAGAATTCTCATCGCACTCAGACATCATTCAGGGGAGATAATTGGACTTAGACTTTTTAAATACATTATTCAATGGGAGACCTTGTAAGCGCTGCTCCTCCTTAACCGCTTGAAGGATTTTGATGAAACTTTACATGAAGGAAGTACATCATATAGGGATGTGCATGAAGAATTTTCATCGCTCTTGGATATCTTTAAGGGGAGTTGATTGGACTTAGACTTTTTAAATACATTATTCAATGGGAGACCCTTTCAGTTCAACTCCTCCTAACTCCTTTGATGGGTTTTGATGAAACTTTACATGAAGGAAGTACATGTACATCATCTGTAGATGTGCATGAATAATTTGTATAGCTCTCGATTATCATTGAGAGGAGATAAGGACTTGAGATTTTTTTCTACAGTACAATGTCCAATTTGAAATGGGGGTATCCTTTTGTTAGCTCGCTCATAGTATTACTTGTTCTTTTTAAAAATACTTATGCATTTAAGATATGAACATGAATGGTAAAATATCTTTTTTTTAAAATGTTTCAAATGGATACCAATTTTGGCTGCTACTGCTGTTTAAATTGTGGATTTTTGAATTGCTACATAGGTTGTGTTGTACACTTCTTTCACATCTCATTATCTTCTTTATCTTCTATTTGGTTAACCTTACCTATGAGCGTTAGTCAACACTTGTTTCTGTAATCTTTTCTTCAAAGATCTTTTTCTCCAAAACAACTGGGGGTTGCCTTGAAACTTTGGACACTTGATCTTTATGTTGTCCTCTTCAAAGTTTATAAAATTTAATGCTTGCTGACCACAAAAATATGGTCCCATCAAGGTTTGTGAACATGGTAAGGGGCACCAAAAATCATTTTTTTATTTATGGTCCGATTTTCAAAATCTTTTTTATTTGAATACTTGTGAAAGTTCCTGTCTAAAATCAATCAGATTTGCAATATCTTTTTTTCAAAAATAAGGGGTCAAAGAGCAAAAATCATCAATTAAACAGTTTGCTTACATTGATTTAAATATGTCAAATATGCATTTTGCATTAAGTCCAACACAAAATGCATGTGTCAAAAACTTTTTTGAGCCCACCATAGGCTGCACATGTCCAAAGTGATTGACTATCCATATTAGGGTTCAACATGTTGGAGTCATATTCTGCTGCACTTAATGTATTTTATTTTTACCACTATTATCTGAATTGTGAAAATATTCTTAGTTGAAACCACCGCAGAAATTACTTTGAAACTCATATATTTTATCTTTAGAGTGTTTTCTTCTGTACCTCGATAATTCTATGCTACTGCCAAACAAAGTAAGAAGCTTAAGAAATCCAGGGAGTCTTTTATTAAAATTATTTTTTAAGTCTGCAGTACCCTCTTGCCCACTGGAAACAAAAAGTCACTGACTGTAGTGTGAATGCATATTTTTAAAGTACATGTTATTCCAAATAATATCTTGATACACTCAATTCAACACTTAGTTTTAAACCAAAATAAAAAGCTCTGCCGAGCACAGCATGATACGACAGCAACAAGTTGAACCCTGTACGTTGGGGGCCCAATGTGGATATTGCTTTGGTCACATGCAGCCCATGGTGGACTTAAAAAGCTTTTTGACACATGCATCCTGTGGTGGACATTAAAATGCATATTTGACATAATGTATATATATTAACATCAACATCTAATAGAAAATGTATTATATTAGTTGACATATTTGGCCCTTTCTTCCCCTAATTTTTCAAAAACAGTAAGAATTGTTGCAAATCTGATTTTAAAAAAAGGCAGGAATTTTCACAAGGATTCCAATGAAAAAATAATTTTGAAAATCAGACCAAAAATAAACAAGGAGCTCCCAGGAGCCTGAATCGCTCACCTGGCCTTGATGTCAACCCTATGAAGACTTTTGTAGAGCTTCATGAGCTGATAGTTTAAGCAAGAAAAAGCTTATCTCTATCTGCAATAGCTTTCATTCTTCTGTAAGCAAAAAACACTATTTTTCAAGTTTAAAGGGCCATAACCCCTTTAAGGGATCATCTGCTAATTTCGACCCTATGAAGACTTTTGTAGAGCTTAATGAGCTGAATGTTAAGCAAACAACAGCTTTTCTCTATCTGCAATAGTTTTCATTCTAAAGGCCAAAAACACAATTTTTCACCTTTAAGGGACAGTAACCCCTATAAAGGGTTTTCACCTTTATAGTTTAATCCCTATAAGGAGTCATTTGACAACTTCGACCCTTAAGAAACTTTTGAAGAGCTAAATAAGCTGACCATTGAAGCAAGCAACAGCTTTTCTCTTTCAGCAATAGTTTTCATTCTGTAGGCCAAAAATATGTAAAATGTTATTTTAGGGTTCGCTCGTTACCCCTATAAGGGGTCATTTGACAGCTTTGACTTTATGGAGACTTTTTTAGAGCTTAATGGGCTGAACATTTAAGCAAGCAATCTCTATCTGCTATAGTTTTCATTCTATAAGCCAAAACATGAAAACATGTTGATTTAGGAGCTGTAATCCCTATAAGGGGTCATCTGACAACTTTGACCCTAGAAGGCCTTTGTAGAGCTAAATGAGCTGAACATTTAAGCAAGCAACAACTTTTCTCTATCTGCAATAGTTTGCATTGTAGAGGCCAAAAACATGAAAAAAACCTTATTTTAGGGATCGACTGTTACCCCTAAAACGGGTCATCTGACAACTTTGACCTTATGAATAATTTTGTTGAGCTAAATGAGCTGAACATTTAAGCAAGCAACGGCTTTTCTTTATCTGCAATAGTTTTCATACTATAGGCTTAAACACTGTTTTTAGCTCACCTGACCCGAAGGGTCATGTGAGCTATTGTCATCGTTAGGCGTCCGTCGTCCGTCCGTCGTCTGTCGTCCGTCGTCCGTTAACTTTTCTTCAAAGATCTTCTTCTCTGAAATCACTGAAGGGATTGCATTGAAACTTTGTATACTTGATCTTTAGGATGTCCTCTACCAAGTTTGTGAATTATATACATGTCGAGAAACCAAGATGGCCGCCGTTGCTAAAAATAGAACAGGGGGGTCAGACCATTGTTTTTGGCTTATAACTCGAAAAGTATAAGAGATAGAGAAAATCCAAAGCAACCGTCCTTGTTCAGCATCAAAAGCTCTACAATTCTCTCCATTGAGTCGAAGTTGTGAAACGACTCCTTATAGGAGTTATTGCCCTTTAATCATCAAAATTGACCATTTTTGCAGTTTTTGGACTATATCTTGAAAACCATTAGAGCTAGAGGAAAAGTTAGCATTGCAGAATTGTTAAGCTCATTGAGATCTACAAAAATGATTTCAGGGTCAAAATTGTCAGATCAGCCGTTTAAGAGTTATTCCCCTTTAACTGTTTTTTCCATTAATTTACACTGATTTTCAAAAATCTTTTTCTCTGAAACCACAGAAGGGATTGCATTGATACTTGGTATTCTTGATTTTTAGGATGTCCTCTACCAAGTTTGTGAATTATATTCATGTGGACCAACCAACATGGCCGCCGTTGCTAAAAATAGAATAGGGGGGTTGGACCATTGTTTTTGGCTTATAACTCAAAAAGTATAAGAGATAAAGAAAATCGGAAGCAATTTTTTTTTGTTCAGCATCAAAAGGTCCTTACAGTAGTTATTGCTTAACTGTTTTTTCTATTAATTTAAACTGATTTCCAAAAATCTTCTCTGAAACCACTGAAAGGATTGTTTTGCAACTTTGTATACTTGAAAGTTTGTGAAATTTATTCAAACTTTGGCATAAGAGATCAGGTGAGCAATTCAGGCTCCTGGGAGCCTCTAGTTTACATTTAAGGGACCGTAACCCCTATAAGGAGTCATCTGACAACTTTGACCATATGGAGACTTTTGTAGAGCTAAATGAGCTGAACATTTAAGCAAGCATCAGCTTTTCTCTATCTGCAATAGTTTTTATTCTACATTCCAAAAACATGAAAAAAAATTATTTCTGGGACTGTCACTCTTATAAGGGGTCATCATTTTGACAACTTCAACCCTATGGAGACTTTTGTGGAGCTTCATGAGCTGAACATTTGAGCAAGCAATAGCTTTTCTCTATCTGCAATAGTTTTCATTCTATAAGCCCCAAAACATGAAAACGGACGCCAAGTGATGGCGATAGCTCACATTGACCTCTTTTCCAGTTGAGCTAAAAAGTTGAATTCATGGACGTGGCATGTCTTTGGGCCCTTGTAGCAATGTAAAGGTGCAATATATTTTAAAACCATTGACACATTTAGTTGATAGAATTCAAATAGCAATTCAACAAAAAATGAATTTTCAAAATCAAATGAATAATAAACATTCTCGAAAGTTTTGTCAAAACACCCGTTTGAGACCCTTTTCGACCCTTTTTCTAAACCTATAGGGGGCCACAAACCCCAAATACAGTACCAACCTTCCTTTAGTGGATAGCACTTCATTACAATTGGCTGGTCCACTACAGCTAATTTTTTTATGTAAAACTATTAGCCTTGACAAACTTTAAAAATTGACGTTTTTTGCCCCTTTGACCTCTATTTTCTCAAAAATGGTAAGAGATATTGCAAATCTGATTGAAAAATGCAGGCTGGGATTTTCACAAAGATTCCAATGAAAAAAAGATTTTCAAAATCGGACAACAATTAAAAAAGGTCGATTTTTGGGGTGTGAACCCTTTTTGACACCGTGTAGCAATGTAACGGTGCAATTTATATCAAAACCATTGCCACATTTAGTTGACAGAATTTAATGAGGAATTTGATAAAAAAAAGATTTTTTCAAAATCGAATCAATAATAAACTTTCTACAACAGTTTTGTCAATACACCCGTTTTATCCCCTTTTGGCCTTTTTTTCTAAAATGGTAGGGGCCACAAACCCCAAATTCAATACCAACCCTCCTTTAGTGGTAACATCATATCAAAGTTTCATAACAATCGGTCAATATTTACTCAAGTTATGGCACGGAAACCACATGTCTAAAGACGACGACAACGACATCGCCATATCATTATACGATCGCAAAAATTTTGCGGTCGTATAAAAATTATCTGAAGGACCAACACCTATAGTCTTTATAAGAGAACCATTCATAATAAAAAAAGTCTTAAATATAAGAAAAACAGAAGTTATCACATGACGAGTGTCGTATGAAAGGAAAATGAAAAGGAAAGCATGTATGCTTATTCTCCTTAAGGGAATTTAGGTCCCATAAAAAAGGGTCTGTTTTTTTTCGGGCTTCAAGGTTTAGAACAGGGTTATGAAATTCAGGCCTGGTGTTACCAGCAGGGCTACAAATATGTTAAAAGTAAACGAGTTTCATCAGATAGATAAAATAGAAATGAATTAAGTGCTTCTAAAAGTGGTAGTTCCTGATTTATTTTAACTCAAAATGTTCTTTCCTCACTGAATTTGCACTGGTCAACTATAGAGATCTATATACAGTAAAATAAAAACTTTGTTGTACGGGCGTACGTCCGCTGGTTGAAAAAGGTGTGAAATCGCTTCTTCGAAACGACCCTATAGCATTAGCGATATACTGTAAAATATATATAAATAAAAGCAAATTTAACATGGTCATTACAAGATATGATATATACAATGTCCGCTGGTATATCATGGTATGCTTTTCACAATTTTCTTGATGCTAATAGGAACCCAATCAGAGCAGGCCAACAGCACAGTTTAGTTATTTAAGGAAGCTTTAAAAGTATCTATGCATGTACCATATTAAAATTTTCACAGGCTGAATAAGTGAGGGGGATATTAGACATATCTGTTTGGGCAATCAAACCCCCTGGCAAAAATTCTGGATTCAATACCCTAATACTTTGGTTTGTTTGAGTTTTGGAAAAGAAATTTGTCCATAATGTCTAGGGTAAATAATGAAGAAGGGGATATTTCCTTGTGGTTTGTGGATTTTGCTGTTTTTGTGTTGAAATGTGTTCATAAGCATAAGGAAAGACTTTCGTGACTTATCTTATATTTGTATTTAATGTATCACGTTAATCCACCTATTTTGGAAAATATAATGATCACACCAAAATACCCTAAAGATATAAGCTCATCAATTTTTTTTAGTTCACCTCTACATGCTCTATTGTCATCGTTAGGCGTCCGTCGTCCGTCAACCGTCGTTAACTTTTCTTCAAAGATCTTCTTCTCTAAAACCACTGATGGGATTGCTTTGAAACTTTGTACACTTGATCTTTAGGATGTCCTCTACCAAGTTTGTGAAATTTGTAAACGTCGACCAACCAACATAGCTGCCGTTACTAAAAATAGGACGGGTGGGTCAGACCATAGTTTTTAGCTTATAGCTCAAAAAGTATAAGAGATAGAGAAAATCCGAAGCAACTTCCTTCTTCAGCATCAAAAGCTCTACAATACTCTCCATTGCGTCAAATATACGATATTGAGACGTGGAATAAGTGTACGCGACACAACAAACATAAACAAACGGCAATTCAAAAAAATCACAACGGAAAACAGCAAGCCGTCTTCAACATGACCATAGGTCACTGCTTACCGTCTTGCATTGGCCCAAGACTTATAATACAATACAAAAGTATCAAAACCAATCCCTAAATCATCAACGAAAGACTCAATTCTTGACATAAAACAGTTAACATAGAATGACAAGGACAAACAAAGGCTTTGGCAAAGTTTCCTGGCTTAGGACAGGCACATATAAAATGTGGCGGGGTTAAACTAGTTTTTTGGATCCAACCTTCCCCCTATTGATAAGCTTGCACAAAGCTACATATAAAACACACTGTAAAACTCAATCGACAAAAGTTCAATTCAACAAGTCTTTTGAGAGAACCTACTGTACGAAAACAACAAGACAAGGAGGAACTCTCTTGAGAACACTCGAAGTTACTGACAACTAGCTAAGAAACATTTATCGATTGATGTAAAAGAATCAAATACATCAGTTCTAAATCCGACACCCCACGTCAAAACAATGAATGATTAAGAGTTGTATCACCATACAGACCCGACATACTTGATCGCTGTGGTGCTTATAAATAATACAATGGATACAAAGTGAAAATTTAACGTTTTAAAGTTACTATCAAGCTATCAATATTTCTGCCAAAACATACCAAATGCAAAGATTTTACTAAAACATTGAATTCGTATCCTTTTTTCAAAAGGTTTTTAAGCCAGTTTTTAATTTCCATAAGGTTGTTTTTGAATTTTTGTGCTTTATAAACTACATTGCTATAAAAGTCAGGATGAGATATTCCTTTAACAATCAGAAATCTACGTGTACAATCAAATTTTTCGATGAGATGTCCATATTTATGTGCAAATTTTGTAAAAGATTTGACTAATTTGTGGTAACGGTAACATTGTTTTAGCAATTTTTCTGTAATAAAACGGTTTTTATCATTAAAATCAGACACATCACTGCAAATGCGAGCATACCTGACTAATTGTGAAATGTGTACCCCGTAAGCTGGAGCTAATGGCACGTCTCCTTCAAGAAACGGAAAATTAACTATTGGGAATGAAAAGTCATCCCGTTTATCATATACTTTAGTGTGTAATCTACCATTGATAATGCTTAAGTCCAAATCTAGAAATGGACATCTACTGTCGGTTGAGTTTGCTTTATTTAGGGTTAATTCTTTAGGATATATATCATTTATAAAATTTGAGAATGTGGGGTTGTTTAGAGCAAGTATGTCATCTAAGTACCTATATGTATTGTTAAAAGTTTCGATAAGGTGGTTTTTGTTTGGGTCTTTTTGTAGCTTGGCCATAAACTGTGATTCGTAACAATATAAAAACAGATCAGCTATAAGTGGAGCACAATTGTTTCCCATTGGAATACCAATGACTTGGCG
The DNA here is from genome assembly GCA_963971305.1 of Arcuatula senhousia. Lineage (NCBI taxonomy): Eukaryota > Metazoa > Mollusca > Bivalvia > Mytilida > Mytilidae > Arcuatula > Arcuatula senhousia. The sequence goes on from OZ020304.1 coordinate 59,609,897, forward strand.
ATATATTTGTTTACCGAACCGGATGTAAATATTATCTAAAAGAAAGTTTAATGCAGTAATAACTTCTATGTCGGTCCAATTAACATAACCTTTGTGGAATGACTCCTTATAGGAGTTATTTCTCCTTAATCGTCAAAATTGACCATTTTCACAGTTTTTGGACTTTAACTTGAAAACTGTAAGTGCTAGAAGAAAAGTTACCATTGCAAAATTGTTCAGCTCATTGAGATCTACAAACATGATTCAGTGTCAAAATTGTCAGATCAACCGTTTAAGAGTTACCCCCCTTTAACTGATTTTTCTATCAATTTTAACTGATTTTTTAAAAAATCTTCTTCTCTTAAACCACTGGTGGGATTGCTTTGAAACTTTGTACACTTGATCGTAATGATGTCCTCTACCAAGTTGGTGAAATTTTTGAACGTCGACCAACCAACATAGCTGCCGTTACTAAAAATAGGACGGGTGGGTCAGACCATAGTTTTTGGCTTATAGCTCAAAAAGTATAAGAGATAGAGAAAATCCAAAGCAACCCTCCTTCTTCAGCATCAAAAGCTCTACGAAACTCTCCATTGAGTCTAAGTTGTGGGACGACTCTTTATAGGAGTTATTTTCCCTTAATCGTCAAAATTGACCATTTTCACAGTTTTTGGACTTTATTTTAAAAGCCATAAGAGCTAGAGGAATAGTTAGCATTGCAAAATTGTTCAGCTCATTAAGATCTACAAAATTGATTCAGGTTCAAAATTGTCAGATCATCCTTTAAAGAGTTACCCCCCCCCCCTTTAAGTATTTTCAATCAGTTTTAACTTCAAATGGAAAGCTTTGTAACTTTGTATTCTTGATCTTCAAAGTGTTTTCTATCCTAATTAGTTTCTTTAATGTTACTTACCAAGTACATGTAGACCATGTTGCACACTAGGTAATAGGCTTTAGCATAAGAGATCAGGTAAGCGATTCAGGCTCCTGGGAGCCTCTAGTTTCAACAAACAAACATACAAAAACTATTCATTTTAACTTGAAAGAGGTGGCCTTGGTTTTTATACAACTGCAAAAAATTTGCGGACGTATTACGGCATGTTGCTGTCGTTGTCGTCGTCGTCATCGTCGTCATTGTTGTCTGTTAACTTTTCAAGAGTGTTGCCACAATAACTTTAGTTCTAGGTATCTGATCGCTATGAAATTTGACAATGATGTTAAAAGGATGAATGGGGTTGATTTGGGGATCCCCCTTTTTTTCGTTTAGAAATTAGGGGCCAAAAAGGGTCTTAAAATGTTACTTTTTTGTTTGTTCGCACAATAACTTTTGTTCTGGTTTAACAAATGCTGTGAAATCATACAATAATGTTTCATACTAAAAAAGGATTAATAGGATTGATTTTGGGGATCCCACCTTTATTCGTTTAGAAATTAGGGGCCCAAAAAGGGCAAAAAAAACCCCTCAAATATCTTATTTGTTCCCACAATAACTTTGGTTCAAGTTGGCCAATTGCTATGAAATTTGACAATGATATGCCTTTATGAGATATCTGATATATATAAATATATATGGGATTGATTTTGGTGGTCTCCCCTGATTTCATTTAGAAATAAGGGGCAAAATATGTAACTTTTTTATATATTTCTGATCATATTTTGATTTTTTTCAAAATTAAATTCATGTCAAGTAGTGGATACAGAATAGAGGATTTATTATGTCACCCCTTTTTAAGTTATGCAATCAGGGGTTAAAAGGGGCCAAAATTGAATCTTTTATTTATTGTCCGATTTCAACATTTCTTTTGTTGCTAATTATTCTTATCAAGAAGTGAACTTACAAATTTGATGATTAATTATATCATAGTCCCCTCCCCCTAATTGCTGTTAGGGACCAAAAGGGGCAAAAAATGAAAGGTAGCAGGTACCTTTGATAAGGGGTGGAAAGATCTAGTATTTTGTAAGTGTAATTAATTTTAGTTTACTTTTGAAAGAAAAATGGATTCCTTATGAAATGTATATGAAAAATCCACCAAAGGCTGCATGTGTAAAAAATCTTTGTCAGTCCACCATGGGCTGCACGGGTCCAGAGCAATTAACTATCCATATTGGGTCTAAAACGTACAGGGTTCAACATGTTGCGGTCGTATCTTGCTGTGCTCGGCAAAGCTTTTTATTTGTATTGGCAAGAAAAAAATCTGCGCTATTTATTTTGTAGTGAATCGCAACAAATTTTACCTTCTTTAAAGCGTAGTGACAGAATATTTTTTTCATTAAAAGCATAATTTTTTTTTATAGCAGGAATCCCTCATCAGGTTTTTTTTTCTTACCCTCTGCTGCCAAAATATTTTGTCATTAAAAATCATTTTCAAATATTTTAAGGACCCCCGTTCTACAAGTTAAATGGTCGGTCGCTTAAAGTTGTACGGTGATTATCATAACAAGTGAAGTTTGATTTTAGTACTTCTACTTTGCATTGATATTCAGATAAAAGTAGTCTATATACAGCATGGTGACAATAGTGAGTGCATTTCTAAATTTTTCTTATAATTTTTAACGTAAGTTCATAAATTTTGAAAAATGTATTTTGAATTTCTAAATATATTTTAATAATTTTTTTTTTAAATTGCAAAATATTTCTTGCTAATTTGATATTTTTCTGTAATTATTCCATCATTAATTCAAAGTTGTGTTTGTTTAAACACATATAAATATTTTACATAAAAATGTACTTGCTTAAATAGAGTAATAAATTTTTAAACTGCTCTTGTGTTTAAATCATTGCCAATTTTGAACAAAATCTTGGAATTGTGAACAAATTAAGATATGAAAATAAAAACGAATGATTTTTTGTCACCATGTACCTACAAATCCTTTTAATTTTTAAATGAGGGGCCTGGGTGGCGAGTGGTCTAAGGTGCTGGTTTCTATACCACACTATACCACACTATTGATCACTGGCCCATAACCCATCAGGTGGTGTTCAAGTCCCACTTGTAATTTACGAAAACAGAATTTCACCACTTGTACCTGATTAGGTTTGTCAGCTAACGGTTGCAGGTACTCCGGTTTTACATGACCCAGGTGCATCGATAAAGGACATTAAACACCAACACACACATGCACGCTCATATATTTCAAAATAATTCTACTATTAGTAGCAAAAGACTCAGACATCTTCACTGTGATGAAAAAAAAATCATTTAAAACTTTTTGGTTTTGAAATAGGGAGCGACCATTTGATTTTTAGGGGGTGGACTATGGTGAAATTTGAAATAAAAAGGCAGGATGACTAAATCCAGAACAGTGCTTTGAGTACTTGAAAAAAAAGGCAGGATGGGATTGTTTCCTAAAAAATGTATAGTTGCTATAAAAATAAAAAAAAGCACGCGCAAAAAGAAATCCAGGCTCGACTTTTCCGAAAATAAAAAGGCAGGATGGAGAAAATATCCATAGCCCCCCCTTTAAAATCAAATGGTTGCTCCCTTATCTTCCTTGTTGTTTTTTCTTTGTTTATGTACACAGAAATATTATGGCAAGCCAAAGTGGACTTTATTCCCTATTTATTAACATTTCACATCTATTAATTCAAATATTGGATTTAAACAAAGATTGAGGTCGGAGATCAATGGTACTGTTCCTAGTCATTTTTTATTGGTGGTCGAGAGATTAATATTGTTCATACAAAACTGAGACATAGATGTAGTTCCATACAGAGTTAATTTAGTCAATGACTCAAGTTGTCTGTGTGGATGGCCTTTGGAGGATGCAATTCATTACTTTTCGGAGTGTCCGTTATATCTTAATTTTCGCGTGGAACTTATGGGAAATACTCAATTTGTTACTTTATCGATTGAAAATATTCTTTTTGGCAATGAAACGCTAAGCGATGAACAGAAGAAAGTTCTTTTTTTCGAAACGTTCATAACTACATCAAAAAGTAAAAGCGTTTCAGCAATAATTAAAGATTAGCAGTGTATTTCAAACTCCCGTTTTTTTCTTAAAATGTACCAATGCTCACTTACTTATATATCTTACTTTTTTTTCTTTTTTTCTCTTTTGCTCTTTTGTATTTTTCGTTTTGTAGTATTTGAGTAGTATACCGGGTCTCTATGGAACACTTTGTACTTTTAATTTTACATAGACGAAAGGTCAAACCACATGGCGACAACTGTCACCTCAGATCTCTATCAGTAAAGTCGTGTGTAGTCATGCGGAACAGCGATTAATCTTTTTCCTTCGCCCCCTTTTTAAATTCGTCCCTTTTTTTCGCCCCTGATTTTTATTCGTCCCCTAAATCTTACCCTTATCCTAAACCTAATCTCTAATCCCTTACCCTAACCTTTAACCCTAACCCTTACCCTAATCCTTACCCTAACCTTTAACCCTACCTTATCTATAACCCTAACCCTAATCCTTACCCTAACCTTTAACCCTTACCCTTATCTCTAACCCTAACCCTAATCCTTACCCTAACCTTTAACCCTTACCCTTATCTCTAACCCTAACCCTAATCCTTACCCTAACCTTTAACCCTTACCCTTATCTCTAACCCTTATCCTAATCCTTACCCTAGCCCTAACCCTAATCCTAACCATTTGTTTTGTTAGTGTCGCCCTTTATGGACTCCTGTGTTGTGATACTCTTGTATGGATTATTCCTAATTGGTTTCTTCTCTTTTTTTTTCTTTTTTTTTTCGCCCTTTATGGGCTCTTTTTTTTTGTCTTTGTAATGGTATTGATAGCTGTTTCCTTTAAGTTTTCAATAAAAACTCAAAAACGGGTACAACTTTTAATAACATTCTACGTTTTATTTACATTCTATTTTACAAATTTAATATCCATAGGGTCTGGTGGTTAAATCGTTCATGATCACTCTTTTGTCAAATACAATTCGATAGTCTTTCTTTTGTGAAACAGTTAACAGTTTTTGATTGCTTCTTTGGATCTTATATTCGTCTCTCACTGTCCTGATATCGCTTCTGTTGATGGTGACCATCTCCTTGATGGTGTCGTAGTTGATGTCTAATGCGTTCTTGAAGTTTAGTGTTATTCCACGAACTTTACACATAGTTCTGTTTCCTCCTTTCTCGGGAATGGCTAGTTTGTATGCATAGTTCTTTGGTCCTCCCGTAACAAACTCCGTAATAGTATTTCCGGGTACTTCATCTGTTAAATCCCCTAAGTAGTCTCCCAGCTTAGGCCTCCATTCTCCTGGTTTCGATGTAAATACGATGGAATCTGTGTCACAGTAGAGTGCTCTTGGTCCCAAATTCTCCAGATAAGAATACAGTTTGAGTCTGGCCTGGGCGGTAGTATAGGCTGCTATGACGACATTCGTTTTCTTTGAGGTTTCGATGAATTCTTCTTTATATTTCCATCGTAATTCCACCATTTCATCGTTAACAAACTGGATTCCGGTCACTTCTATTTGTTTGCTGGTTAACATGTCGAAGTATTTCTTTTGTTCTGTAATGTAGGTGGTCTGTTGCATGTTGTTTCTTTGTCCAAACTTGCCCCAAAAGCTGTTCAACATCAGTTTGGCTAAAGACCTGATGCCGGGGTTCTTTTCTATTTTGTCTAACTGTATCCCTTCCTTTTCCTCATAGTCCTTGATGTATTGCTGTTTATCCTCCTCAGATTGGCACCACTCTGGCCATCCACTAGCTTCTTGTTTCATTTTCAAGAATGTATTGATGTAGTCAGTGAAGAGTCCTCCAGACTTTCTTCCGGAATCGTACTGTTCTACCTCTTCGAAATGCCATACTTCGTAGATGTTTAAGATGGAATATCCCTTTTCCAAGGCTTTCTTCAGTTCATCTGTCACCCAAGTTCCCGTTATAGCTCTATCTTTTTCAGTATGGTTACAAAGTTCTTGCTGGTAGGTTTCCGTACAGGTACGACACAGTGGGAACATCAGTTTGTTGTTGATCTTGCTGGGTAAAACAGGAATGTATAAGTTTCTGGGTGGTAGTACTTTACATTTCACCAATCCTTCGTACTCGTGGATGTCCCCAAAGTTTTCTGTGATGATGACGGGATGTCCTTTTGGTACTTTTCCGGTCTTGTTGACAAATGGATAGAGTGATGTCACGTCATAGTAGTTGATAGTATCTCTTTCTGTCTGTTTGTATAAGGTAAATGCCTCTGTTCTTCCACCATAAAAGGCTTCTCGTGGTTCTAAGGCTGGGATCATCTCTAAGGAGTTGACAAAGTCGCTCATGGTTGTATCAGTTTTCAACTCCCTCTCAAAGTCACATTCCCATTTCTCTACGTAGGTGTACCCTTCCTGATGCAGATAAGTCTTCTTCTCTAAGGTCCGTTGATGTAGATCGTACATGGACATGTTATTGACCGTATTGATGGTCTCTTTTGAGTAACATCTGGGACACCCGTGCCAGTAACAGCCGTGAAATTCATACACGGTTCCATCGTGGTATCCGTCTACTCTGTAGGGACCAATCTGTTTTTCTCCTTCGTTCTTGGCATGTTGAATCTGTATGTCTTTTATTGCGGATACATATTTTAACCATTTCATGGCTTTAATAGAGTGCTTGTGTTCTGGTCGATAGCCTTGTGCCGGGATGAGGCCAATAGTATTCCACCGTAGAAACTTGGATCGAAAGACTAGGTTGCAGGCAGAGGCAATGGTGATACTGTTTTGGAAGGGGTCGATTGGAGTACCCTCTAAAGTATCCATGAACAGTTGTCTAAAGGTTAAACAGGCTTTTCTCAGTATGTCTACGTCTGTGATGCAGTACTTTAAGAGTTCATCTTGGACATCAAATGGGTCGTTCCTGTGATCTTCGTACCATTTCACGAATGTTTCGGTTGAGTTTGCTTTATTTAGGGTTAATTCTTTAGGATATATATCATTTATAAAATTTGAGAATGTGGGGTTGTTTAGAGCAAGTATGTCATCTAAGTACCTATATGTATTGTTAAAAGTTTCGATAAGGTGGTTTTTGTTTGGGTCTTTTTGTAGCTTGGCCATAAACTGTGATTCGTAACAATATAAAAACAGATCAGCTATAAGTGGAGCACAATTGTTTCCCATTGGAATACCAATGACTTGGCGATATATTTGTTTACCGAACCGGATGTAAATATTATCTAAAAGAAAGTTTAATGCAGTAATAACTTCTATGTCGGTCCAATTAACATAACCTTTGTGGAATGACTCCTTATAGGAGTTATTTCTCCTTAATCGTCAAAATTGACCATTTTCACAGTTTTTGGACTTTAACTTGAAAACTGTAAGTGCTAGAAGAAAAGTTACCATTGCAAAATTGTTCAGCTCATTGAGATCTACAAACATGATTCAGTGTCAAAATTGTCAGATCAACCGTTTAAGAGTTACCCCCCTTTAACTGATTTTTCTATCAATTTTAACTGATTTTTTAAAAAATCTTCTTCTCTTAAACCACTGGTGGGATTGCTTTGAAACTTTGTACACTTGATCGTAATGATGTCCTCTACCAAGTTGGTGAAATTTTTGAACGTCGACCAACCAACATAGCTGCCGTTACTAAAAATAGGACGGGTGGGTCAGACCATAGTTTTTGGCTTATAGCTCAAAAAGTATAAGAGATAGAGAAAATCCAAAGCAACCCTCCTTCTTCAGCATCAAAAGCTCTACGAAACTCTCCATTGAGTCTAAGTTGTGGGACGACTCTTTATAGGAGTTATTTTCCCTTAATCGTCAAAATTGACCATTTTCACAGTTTTTGGACTTTATTTTAAAAGCCATAAGAGCTAGAGGAATAGTTAGCATTGCAAAATTGTTCAGCTCATTAAGATCTACAAAATTGATTCAGGTTCAAAATTGTCAGATCATCCTTTAAAGAGTTACCCCCCCCCCCTTTAAGTATTTTCAATCAGTTTTAACTTCAAATGGAAAGCTTTGTAACTTTGTATTCTTGATCTTCAAAGTGTTTTCTATCCTAATTAGTTTCTTTAATGTTACTTACCAAGTACATGTAGACCATGTTGCACACTAGGTAATAGGCTTTAGCATAAGAGATCAGGTAAGCGATTCAGGCTCCTGGGAGCCTCTAGTTTCAACAAACAAACATACAAAAACTATTCATTTTAACTTGAAAGAGGTGGCCTTGGTTTTTATACAACTGCAAAAAATTTGCGGACGTATTACGGCATGTTGCTGTCGTTGTCGTCGTCGTCATCGTCGTCATTGTTGTCTGTTAACTTTTCAAGAGTGTTGCCACAATAACTTTAGTTCTAGGTATCTGATCGCTATGAAATTTGACAATGATGTTAAAAGGATGAATGGGGTTGATTTGGGGATCCCCCTTTTTTTCGTTTAGAAATTAGGGGCCAAAAAGGGTCTTAAAATGTTACTTTTTTGTTTGTTCGCACAATAACTTTTGTTCTGGTTTAACAAATGCTGTGAAATCATACAATAATGTTTCATACTAAAAAAGGATTAATAGGATTGATTTTGGGGATCCCACCTTTATTCGTTTAGAAATTAGGGGCCCAAAAAGGGCAAAAAAAACCCCTCAAATATCTTATTTGTTCCCACAATAACTTTGGTTCAAGTTGGCCAATTGCTATGAAATTTGACAATGATATGCCTTTATGAGATATCTGATATATATAAATATATATGGGATTGATTTTGGTGGTCTCCCCTGATTTCATTTAGAAATAAGGGGCAAAATATGTAACTTTTTTATATATTTCTGATCATATTTTGATTTTTTTCAAAATTAAATTCATGTCAAGTAGTGGATACAGAATAGAGGATTTATTATGTCACCCCTTTTTAAGTTATGCAATCAGGGGTTAAAAGGGGCCAAAATTGAATCTTTTATTTATTGTCCGATTTCAACATTTCTTTTGTTGCTAATTATTCTTATCAAGAAGTGAACTTACAAATTTGATGATTAATTATATCATAGTCCCCTCCCCCTAATTGCTGTTAGGGACCAAAAGGGGCAAAAAATGAAAGGTAGCAGGTACCTTTGATAAGGGGTGGAAAGATCTAGTATTTTGTAAGTGTAATTAATTTTAGTTTACTTTTGAAAGAAAAATGGATTCCTTATGAAATGTATATGAAAAATCCACCAAAGGCTGCATGTGTAAAAAATCTTTGTCAGTCCACCATGGGCTGCACGGGTCCAGAGCAATTAACTATCCATATTGGGTCTAAAACGTACAGGGTTCAACATGTTGCGGTCGTATCTTGCTGTGCTCGGCAAAGCTTTTTATTTGTATTGGCAAGAAAAAAATCTGCGCTATTTATTTTGTAGTGAATCGCAACAAATTTTACCTTCTTTAAAGCGTAGTGACAGAATATTTTTTTCATTAAAAGCATAATTTTTTTTTATAGCAGGAATCCCTCATCAGGTTTTTTTTTCTTACCCTCTGCTGCCAAAATATTTTGTCATTAAAAATCATTTTCAAATATTTTAAGGACCCCCGTTCTACAAGTTAAATGGTCGGTCGCTTAAAGTTGTACGGTGATTATCATAACAAGTGAAGTTTGATTTTAGTACTTCTACTTTGCATTGATATTCAGATAAAAGTAGTCTATATACAGCATGGTGACAATAGTGAGTGCATTTCTAAATTTTTCTTATAATTTTTAACGTAAGTTCATAAATTTTGAAAAATGTATTTTGAATTTCTAAATATATTTTAATAATTTTTTTTTTTAATTGCAAAATATTTCTTGCTAATTTGATATTTTTCTGTAATTATTCCATCATTAATTCAAAGTTGTGTTTGTTTAAACACATATAAATATTTTACATAAAAATGTACTTGCTTAAATAGAGTAATAAATTTTTAAACTGCTCTTGTGTTTAAATCATTGCCAATTTTGAACAAAATCTTGGAATTGTGAACAAATTAAGATATGAAAATAAAAACGAATGATTTTTTGTCACCATGTACCTACAAATCCTTTTAATTTTTAAATGAGGGGCCTGGGTGGCGAGTGGTCTAAGGTGCTGGTTTCTATACCACACTATACCACACTATTGATCACTGGCCCATAACCCATCAGGTGGTGTTCAAGTCCCACTTGTAATTTACGAAAACAGAATTTCACCACTTGTACCTGATTAGGTTTGTCAGCTAACGGTTGCAGGTACTCCGGTTTTACATGACCCAGGTGCATCGATAAAGGACATTAAACACCAACACACACATGCACGCTCATATATTTCAAAATAATTCTACTATTAGTAGCAAAAGACTCAGACATCTTCACTGTGATGAAAAAAAAATCATTTAAAACTTTTTGGTTTTGAAATAGGGAGCGACCATTTGATTTTTAGGGGGTGGACTATGGTGAAATTTGAAATAAAAAGGCAGGATGACTAAATCCAGAACAGTGCTTTGAGTACTTGAAAAAAAAGGCAGGATGGGATTGTTTCCTAAAAAATGTATAGTTGCTATAAAAATAAAAAAAAGCACGCGCAAAAAGAAATCCAGGCTCGACTTTTCCGAAAATAAAAAGGCAGGATGGAGAAAATATCCATAGCCCCCCCTTTAAAATCAAATGGTTGCTCCCTTATCTTCCTTGTTGTTTTTTCTTTGTTTATGTACACAGAAATATTATGGCAAGCCAAAGTGGACTTTATTCCCTATTTATTAACATTTCACATCTATTAATTCAAATATTGGATTTAAACAAAGATTGAGGTCGGAGATCAATGGTACTGTTCCTAGTCATTTTTTATTGGTGGTCGAGAGATTAATATTGTTCATACAAAACTGAGACATAGATGTAGTTCCATACAGAGTTAATTTAGTCAATGACTCAAGTTGTCTGTGTGGATGGCCTTTGGAGGATGCAATTCATTACTTTTCGGAGTGTCCGTTATATCTTAATTTTCGCGTGGAACTTATGGGAAATACTCAATTTGTTACTTTATCGATTGAAAATATTCTTTTTGGCAATGAAACGCTAAGCGATGAACAGAAGAAAGTTCTTTTTTTCGAAACGTTCATAACTACATCAAAAAGTAAAAGCGTTTCAGCAATAATTAAAGATTAGCAGTGTATTTCAAACTCCCGTTTTTTTCTTAAAATGTACCAATGCTCACTTACTTATATATCTTACTTTTTTTTCTTTTTTTCTCTTTTGCTCTTTTGTATTTTTCGTTTTGTAGTATTTGAGTAGTATACCGGGTCTCTATGGAACACTTTGTACTTTTAATTTTACATAGACGAAAGGTCAAACCACATGGCGACAACTGTCACCTCAGATCTCTATCAGTAAAGTCGTGTGTAGTCATGCGGAACAGCGATTAATCTTTTTCCTTCGCCCCCTTTTTAAATTCGTCCCTTTTTTTCGCCCCTGATTTTTATTCGTCCCCTAAATCTTACCCTTATCCTAAACCTAATCTCTAATCCCTTACCCTAACCTTTAACCCTAACCCTTACCCTAATCCTTACCCTAACCTTTAACCCTACCTTATCTATAACCCTAACCCTAATCCTTACCCTAACCTTTAACCCTTACCCTTATCTCTAACCCTAACCCTAATCCTTACCCTAACCTTTAACCCTTACCCTTATCTCTAACCCTAACCCTAATCCTTACCCTAACCTTTAACCCTTACCCTTATCTCTAACCCTTATCCTAATCCTTACCCTAGCCCTAACCCTAATCCTAACCATTTGTTTTGTTAGTGTCGCCCTTTATGGACTCCTGTGTTGTGATACTCTTGTATGGATTATTCCTAATTGGTTTCTTCTCTTTTTTTTTCTTTTTTTTTTCGCCCTTTATGGGCTCTTTTTTTTTGTCTTTGTAATGGTATTGATAGCTGTTTCCTTTAAGTTTTCAATAAAAACTCAAAAACGGGTACAACTTTTAATAACATTCTACGTTTTATTTACATTCTATTTTACAAATTTAATATCCATAGGGTCTGGTGGTTAAATCGTTCATGATCACTCTTTTGTCAAATACAATTCGATAGTCTTTCTTTTGTGAAACAGTTAACAGTTTTTGATTGCTTCTTTGGATCTTATATTCGTCTCTCACTGTCCTGATATCGCTTCTGTTGATGGTGACCATCTCCTTGATGGTGTCGTAGTTGATGTCTAATGCGTTCTTGAAGTTTAGTGTTATTCCACGAACTTTACACATAGTTCTGTTTCCTCCTTTCTCGGGAATGGCTAGTTTGTATGCATAGTTCTTTGGTCCTCCCGTAACAAACTCCGTAATAGTATTTCCGGGTACTTCATCTGTTAAATCCCCTAAGTAGTCTCCCAGCTTAGGCCTCCATTCTCCTGGTTTCGATGTAAATACGATGGAATCTGTGTCACAGTAGAGTGCTCTTGGTCCCAAATTCTCCAGATAAGAATACAGTTTGAGTCTGGCCTGGGCGGTAGTATAGGCTGCTATGACGACATTCGTTTTCTTTGAGGTTTCGATGAATTCTTCTTTATATTTCCATCGTAATTCCACCATTTCATCGTTAACAAACTGGATTCCGGTCACTTCTATTTGTTTGCTGGTTAACATGTCGAAGTATTTCTTTTGTTCTGTAATGTAGGTGGTCTGTTGCATGTTGTTTCTTTGTCCAAACTTGCCCCAAAAGCTGTTCAACATCAGTTTGGCTAAAGACCTGATGCCGGGGTTCTTTTCTATTTTGTCTAACTGTATCCCTTCCTTTTCCTCATAGTCCTTGATGTATTGCTGTTTATCCTCCTCAGATTGGCACCACTCTGGCCATCCACTAGCTTCTTGTTTCATTTTCAAGAATGTATTGATGTAGTCAGTGAAGAGTCCTCCAGACTTTCTTCCGGAATCGTACTGTTCTACCTCTTCGAAATGCCATACTTCGTAGATGTTTAAGATGGAATATCCCTTTTCCAAGGCTTTCTTCAGTTCATCTGTCACCCAAGTTCCCGTTATAGCTCTATCTTTTTCAGTATGGTTACAAAGTTCTTGCTGGTAGGTTTCCGTACAGGTACGACACAGTGGGAACATCAGTTTGTTGTTGATCTTGCTGGGTAAAACAGGAATGTATAAGTTTCTGGGTGGTAGTACTTTACATTTCACCAATCCTTCGTACTCGTGGATGTCCCCAAAGTTTTCTGTGATGATGACGGGATGTCCTTTTGGTACTTTTCCGGTCTTGTTGACAAATGGATAGAGTGATGTCACGTCATAGTAGTTGATAGTATCTCTTTCTGTCTGTTTGTATAAGGTAAATGCCTCTGTTCTTCCACCATAAAAGGCTTCTCGTGGTTCTAAGGCTGGGATCATCTCTAAGGAGTTGACAAAGTCGCTCATGGTTGTATCAGTTTTCAACTCCCTCTCAAAGTCACATTCCCATTTCTCTACGTAGGTGTACCCTTCCTGATGCAGATAAGTCTTCTTCTCTAAGGTCCGTTGATGTAGATCGTACATGGACATGTTATTGACCGTATTGATGGTCTCTTTTGAGTAACATCTGGGACACCCGTGCCAGTAACAGCCGTGAAATTCATACACGGTTCCATCGTGGTATCCGTCTACTCTGTAGGGACCAATCTGTTTTTCTCCTTCGTTCTTGGCATGTTGAATCTGTATGTCTTTTATTGCGGATACATATTTTAACCATTTCATGGCTTTAATAGAGTGCTTGTGTTCTGGTCGATAGCCTTGTGCCGGGATGAGGCCAATAGTATTCCACCGTAGAAACTTGGATCGAAAGACTAGGTTGCAGGCAGAGGCAATGGTGATACTGTTTTGGAAGGGGTCGATTGGAGTACCCTCTAAAGTATCCATGAACAGTTGTCTAAAGGTTAAACAGGCTTTTCTCAGTATGTCTACGTCTGTGATGCAGTACTTTAAGAGTTCATCTTGGACATCAAATGGGTCGTTCCTGTGATCTTCGTACCATTTCACGAATGTTTCGCGGTCTTCTGCTTTCATTCCATCAGGGTTGTAGTAACGAATCTCTGGAAGAGTTTCTAATCGGGCGTTCTGGTTTTCCTTTCTATTAAAAAGGTGTGGGAAGTATCCTTTGTGGAGTTCGTCGAATCCAAACATTTTCGGGAGTTTGGTTAAGGCAGTGGGTAGAAAGTTGAGAGAATCTATCATCCGTATGCTGCAGCTTGGAATAGTAACTGCCATGTTCTTGGCGCCGTTGGGGATTATCTTGGGTTGAATTCCATGATGAAACAGGTATTGTAGAACGGGGAAAGAGTCGTATCCTTTAAAGTTGTGGCAAATAACGGTGGAGTTGTTGTTGTTTCCGGAAAATAACCAGTTGCAAAAGTCGTTGTTGGAATTTGGTCCTCTAAAGATCAGTTGGTTCTGTCCACAGTTCTTGCAGGTACTCTCTTCAGTTACTTCCTCTTCCATACAGACGGTACAGACTTTATGAACCACGCATAAGTTGGGTCGATGTTCCATAGCTCCACAGCTACTGGCTTTACAGTGTGAACATCTTCCGTCGGTGTCAGGTTGGTATCCCTTTTCGCATTCTATGAGGTCGTCTTGTGTACACTCGAAATCAAAGAAGATGTAAGTTTGCTCTTCGGGAGGTTCTTTGATTACTATAGGCATCATGTAACACTGGTGGCTTGGATCGCAGTACTGTTTACAGGTGGGACAGTATATCTCGCCACACTCATGGTCTGTTTCCCTTTTCTCCCTGTTGACAGTGTGACCACAGTCTTTACACTTGTAGTACCATTTACATGTTGAGTTGCCCTTCTTTGTTTGCTCCAAATGGAATTGGAAGCACTCTTTTCCCCTAAAGTTCCGACCACATTGGCTACAGTTGATCCAACTGTCTTCACAAGGTTCGTGTATCTTCTTACAAAGGATGCATGTGTTGTTGCATGCATGCTCCTCTTTGTTGTTATACCCTTTTTTACACTTGTCGCAGTAATAGACTCTGGTCTTGAAACCTGCTACGGTGGTGATAACATCGTAATGGTCGTCATGGTGGTAAAGGTAGATCTTCTTTTCGGTTTCCGGGCCTTCGTAGATGATGCCGTTAAAGTAGTCTTTGGAGAAAACGATGATTTGATATTCCGGCAGTACAGCTTGGAATTGTTTCAGTTCCTCGATGCCGCAGGGTCCACTTGGTACATTGGCTTTCTCGTGCAGTTGTACGGCCAAGTATTCTTGAATGTACCGTCCTTGGCGGATAGTGTCCCACTTTGAGTGTTTATCGATCCTGGCTTTCGCTGTAACGATGGCTCTAGCACAGCACAGCTCGTCTCGGTTCTGTATCCTGATGATGCTTCTCTTGTCCTCAAGGACTCTGTTTAAATTTACATAGTTGCACCGTTTCCGCCCGCTTCCTTCGGGAATGGATACGTGAAGAATATCTAGTGCTAAACTTCCGTCCAATACAAACTCCTCATGGGATTGTAATACTCTCTCTATTTCCTTTAATAATAGGTCCGTAGTCAAGTCCTTGAGTTGTAAAATGGGAAGGGCAATCGGGAAGTCAAGGGAGTTGGTTTCAATTGTTAGTTTAACAAGGTCGTGTTCTTTCATCTCTTCTCCAATGGTTTGCAGGATGGAGTCGAATAACCGATGTAGTGTTCTTGTGATGGAAGGCAGGTCTGTGACTTCAAATTCCTTAAAGGTGACGGTATAATGATTTCTCGAAGTTCCAAACTTGAGTATTCTTTTCTTCTCCTGCCGTTTGATGGTGTAATAGGATTTCGGATCATCCATGTGGAACGGTTGCCCTGCTCCTCTTTGTCCATGTCTTTGCTGATGTAACTCTAAAAGGCGTTGGTTGGCAAAGGCCTGGTTGCATTGGGTACATTCGTAACCCATTTGGTGGCGGGTCATGTGAGCTTGTAGATTCTCCCGCCTTGTAAAAGTCTTGGTGCATCTCGTACACGAGTAAGTCTCTCGGTGGTTGGTCCATCGTCTATGACGATGTAGCTGACTCATCTTCTCAAAACTGGCTTCACATTGGTTGCAGGTAAATTGCTTAGCCATCTAAAATAAAAATAACACAGGTAAGTATATGGTGTCTATTGTTTCCTCTTTTTTAATTGTATACGTTTAAAATTATATGTCGTCAATTGATTCCTTCTCTTTTTATGCCTTTCAAATTATATATTGTCTATCCTTTCAAAGTTAAGTTGGATATGTATGAGTCATACCTTTTCTCTTCGTTAAAACACGTCTGAACTCTTTGGTGTCTAATCGTAAAATGATTTCATTTCAAATGGTTTACCTGTATAATGGATTGTACCACGTGATCATGTCACGTGACTTCTGGATCAAACCGGTTAGAACTGGTTTGGACTTGATTTTTCGTTTTGTAAGTTTTAGTTCATTGAATTGCTTTTTTGTTGTAATCTGTTCTTCAAATTTTTTATGTTTGCTGATTTTTCGTCAACATATTTTCTTAACGGAAAGATTTTGTAAGTTTGTTTTCGTAGTTTGATGTTTTTTCTTCAACATATTTTCTTAACGGTAAGATTTTGTAAGTTTGTTTTCGTAGTTTGTTGTTTTTTCATCAACAGATTTTCTTTTGTGGTAAGATTTTGTGAGTTTCTTTTTAAAGTGGAAGGTTTTTCGTCAATGCATTTTGATTTTGTTTGAATTTGATGTACCGATTTTCGTTTTTAAGACAAACCTTTAGATCTCTGTCTTGTATTTTTGTGTCGAAAACGCTTCAATAAGTATTTTTAAAGGGGGGAAAATGGCTTAAAATGGGCATTTTAGGGTGAAAATGGGTAAAATGGGGCTAAAATGGTCATTAGGGGCTTGACCACAAAATGACCAATCCTTAAATTAGACCCTATATAGGGTTGTTGTATATCGTTAGAGAGCTTAAGAGGTCTAGAGGCATAGTCTGGAGTTATAAGGGTGGTTATGGTCAGTGGTCAGTCAGGACTTGACCACAAAATGACCAATTCCACATTTTAGGTAAAGAGGGTCATGTCACATACTGTTGAAGAGCTAAAGACCTGTACATAACGAATCTAAGGTTAATAAAGTGAAATATGGATATATGGAGTGACAGGTGGAGATTGAGTTAGTTTTACATTAGACTCCGAAGAGAGAACATGGTTTATCAGTGCTCCGAATGCAATAGACGGTTTTCATGGCCGAGTGATGTTACACGACACGAGAAGGTGAAGCATGTAGACTCAAAAGAGAAAAGGGCAACACAAACTAAGACTCGACACGTTGTACCACCGGGAGAACAATCCAAACGTCCAAAGAGTGCGGAACATAGACTTGAAAGTTTAGGAAAAGCTATATACAAGGAAATAAGACACTTGACAAAGCTACAAGACTCAAAGAGAGAACAGATGGCAAAGTTAAAGAAGACACGGCGATCGATTAAGTCTGAGAAGACCAAGGATGTAAAGAACCTTAACGTTGTAAAGGCCAAGAAGCCCATGAACCATAATGGAAAATCAGTAAAGCCTACAAAGCACTCAAGAAGAAGACTAACAAAGTCCAAGGAAGTAAAGAACCTCATCGGTGTAAAGACCAAGAAACCCATGAACCACAAGCCTACAAAGACCTCAAGAGGAAGAAAGCCCAAGACAAACAAGGAACATCCAAAAGAAACCAACCAACCCATTAAAGAAGAAGCGATTGTTTAAAGACTACCTGAAGAAGAATGTTTTAACTCAATAAACCATCCGAACTAGTATACGCGTTTTCATTCTTCCCATGAAACAGCAAAATCCCTCTCCCCCCTAAACTACCTCTACTGGAGCAGCAATAGCAGCCATTTACCCTCCGCCGCCGCCGCAGCAGCAGCAGCAGCAGCAGCAGCAGCCCCAATATCCCCCTTACACCCCCTATTTTACTCATTTTACCCCCAAAACACCCATTTTAGCCCCATTTTACCCATTTTCACCCTAAAATGCCCATTTTAAGCCATTTTCCCCCCTTTAAAAATACTTATTGAAGCGTTTTCGACACAAAAATACAAGACAGAGATCTAAAGGTTTGTCTTAAAAACGAAAATCGGTACATCAAATTCAAACAAAATCAAAATGCATTGACGAAAAACCTTCCACTTTAAAAAGAAACTCACAAAATCTTACCACAAAAGAAAATCTGTTGATGAAAAAACAACAAACTACGAAAACAAACTTACAAAATCTTACCGTTAAGAAAATATGTTGAAGAAAAAACATCAAACTACGAAAACAAACTTACAAAATCTTTCCGTTAAGAAAATATGTTGACGAAAAATCAGCAAACATAAAAAATTTGAAGAACAGATTACAACAAAAAAGCAATTCAATGAACTAAAACTTACAAAACGAAAAATCAAGTCCAAACCAGTTCTAACCGGTTTGATCCAGAAGTCACGTGACATGATCACGTGGTACAATCCATTATACAGGTAAACCATTTGAAATGAAATCATTTTACGATTAGACACCAAAGAGTTCAGACGTGTTTTAACGAAGAGAAAAGGTATGACTCATACATATCCAACTTAACTTTGAAAGGATAGACAATATATAATTTGAAAGGCATAAAAAGAGAAGGAATCAATTGACGACATATAATTTTAAACGTATACAATTAAAAAAGAGGAAACAATAGACACCATATACTTACCTGTGTTATTTTTATTTTAGATGGCTAAGCAATTTACCTGCAACCAATGTGAAGCCAGTTTTGAGAAGATGAGTCAGCTACATCGTCATAGACGATGGACCAACCACCGAGAGACTTACTCGTGTACGAGATGCACCAAGACTTTTACAAGGCGGGAGAATCTACAAGCTCACATGACCCGCCACCAAATGGGTTACGAATGTACCCAATGCAACCAGGCCTTTGCCAACCAACGCCTTTTAGAGTTACATCAGCAAAGACATGGACAAAGAGGAGCAGGGCAACCGTTCCACATGGATGATCCGAAATCCTATTACACCATCAAACGGCAGGAGAAGAAAAGAATACTCAAGTTTGGAACTTCGAGAAATCATTATACCGTCACCTTTAAGGAATTTGAAGTCACAGACCTGCCTTCCATCACAAGAACACTACATCGGTTATTCGACTCCATCCTGCAAACCATTGGAGAAGAGATGAAAGAACACGACCTTGTTAAACTAACAATTGAAACCAACTCCCTTGACTTCCCGATTGCCCTTCCCATTTTACAACTCAAGGACTTGACTACGGACCTATTATTAAAGGAAATAGAGAGAGTATTACAATCCCATGAGGAGTTTGTATTGGACGGAAGTTTAGCACTAGATATTCTTCACGTATCCATTCCCGAAGGAAGCGGGCGGAAACGGTGCAACTATGTAAATTTAAACAGAGTCCTTGAGGACAAGAGAAGCATCATCAGGATACAGAACCGAGACGAGCTGTGCTGTGCTAGAGCCATCGTTACAGCGAAAGCCAGGATCGATAAACACTCAAAGTGGGACACTATCCGCCAAGGACGGTACATTCAAGAATACTTGGCCGTACAACTGCACGAGAAAGCCAATGTACCAAGTGGACCCTGCGGCATCGAGGAACTGAAACAATTCCAAGCTGTACTGCCGGAATATCAAATCATCGTTTTCTCCAAAGACCACTTTAACGGCATCATCTACGAAGGCCCGGAAACCGAAAAGAAGATCTACCTTTACCACCATGACGACCATTACGATGTTATCACCACCGTAGCAGGTTTCAAGACCAGAGTCTATTACTGCGACAAGTGTAAAAAAGGGTATAACAACAAAGGGGAGCATGCATGCAACAACACATGCATCCTTTGTAAGAAGATACACGAACCTTGTGAAGACAGTTGGATCAACTGTAGCCAATGTGGTCGGAACTTTAGGGGAAAAGAGTGCTTCCAATTCCATTTGGAGCAAACAAAGAAGGGCAACTCAACATGTAAATGGTACTACAAGTGTAAAGACTGTGGTCACACTGTCAACAGGGAGAAAAGGGAAACAGACCATGAGTGTGGCGAGATATACTGTCCCACCTGTAAACAGTACTGCGATCCAAGCCACCAGTGTTACATGATGCCTATAGTAATCAAAGAACCTCCCGAAGAGCAAACTTACATCTTCTTTGATTTCGAGTGTACACAAGACGACCTCATAGAATGCGAAAAGGGATACCAACCTGACACCGACGGAAGATGTTCACACTGTAAAGCCAGTAGCTGTGGAGCTATGGAACATCGACCCAACTTATGCGTGGTTCATAAAGTCTGTACCGTCTGTATGGAAGAGGAAGTAACTGAAGAGAGTACCTGCAAGAACTGTGGACAGAACCAACTGATCTTTAGAGGACCAAATTCCAACAACGACTTTTGCAACTGGTTATTTTCCGGAAACAACAACAACTCCACCGTTATTTGCCACAACTTTAAAGGATACGACTCTTTCCCCGTTCTACAATACCTGTTTCATCATGGAATTCAACCCAAGATAATCCCCAACGGCGCCAAGAACATGGCAGTTACTATTCCAAGCTGCAGCATACGGATGATAGATTCTCTCAACTTTCTACCCACTGCCTTAACCAAACTCCCGAAAATGTTTGGATTCGACGAACTCCACAAAGGATACTTCCCACACCTTTTTAATAGAAAGGAAAACCAGAACGCCCGATTAGAAACTCTTCCAGAGATTCGTTACTACAACCCTGATGGAATGAAAGCAGAAGACCGCGAAACATTCGTGAAATGGTACGAAGATCACAGGAACGACCCATTTGATGTCCAAGATGAACTCTTAAAGTACTGCATCACAGACGTAGACATACTGAGAAAAGCCTGTTTAACCTTTAGACAACTGTTCATGGATACTTTAGAGGGTACTCCAATCGACCCCTTCCAAAACAGTATCACCATTGCCTCTGCCTGCAACCTAGTCTTTCGATCCAAGTTTCTACGGTGGAATACTATTGGCCTCATCCCGGCACAAGGCTATCGACCAGAACACAAGCACTCTATTAAAGCCATGAAATGGTTAAAATATGTATCCGCAATAAAAGACATACAGATTCAACATGCCAAGAACGAAGGAGAAAAACAGATTGGTCCCTACAGAGTAGACGGATACCACGATGGAACCGTGTATGAATTTCACGGCTGTTACTGGCACGGGTGTCCCAGATGTTACTCAAAAGAGACCATCAATACGGTCAATAACATGTCCATGTACGATCTACATCAACGGACCTTAGAGAAGAAGACTTGTCTGCATCAGGAAGGGTACACCTACGTAGAGAAATGGGAATGTGACTTTGAGAGGGAGTTGAAAACTGATACAACCATGAGCGACTTTGTCAACTCCTTAGAGATGATCCCAGCCTTAGAACCACGAGAAGCCTTTTATGGTGGAAGAACAGAGGCATTTACCTTATACAAACAGACAGAAAGAGATACTATCAACTACTATGACGTGACATCACTCTATCCATTTGTCAACAAGACCGGAAAAGTACCAAAAGGACATCCCGTCATCATCACAGAAAACTTTGGGGACATCCACGAGTACGAAGGATTGGTGAAATGTAAAGTACTACCACCCAGAAACCTATACATTCCTGTTTTACCCAGCAAGATCAACAACAAACTGATGTTCCCACTGTGTCGTACCTGTACGGAAACCTACCAGCAAGAACTTTGTAACCATACTGAAAAAGATAGAGCTATAACGGGAACTTGGGTGACAGATGAACTGAAGAAAGCCTTGGAAAAGGGATATTCCATCTTAAACATCTACGAAGTATGGCATTTCGAAGAGGTAGAACAGTACGATTCCGGAAGAAAGTCTGGAGGACTCTTCACTGACTACATCAATACATTCTTGAAAATGAAACAAGAAGCTAGTGGATGGCCAGAGTGGTGCCAATCTGAGGAGGATAAACAGCAATACATCAAGGACTATGAGGAAAAGGAAGGGATACAGTTAGACAAAATAGAAAAGAACCCCGGCATCAGGTCTTTAGCCAAACTGATGTTGAACAGCTTTTGGGGCAAGTTTGGACAAAGAAACAACATGCAACAGACCACCTACATTACAGAACAAAAGAAATACTTCGACATGTTAACCAGCAAACAAATAGAAGTGACCGGAATCCAGTTTGTTAACGATGAAATGGTGGAATTACGATGGAAATATAAAGAAGAATTCATCGAAACCTCAAAGAAAACGAATGTCGTCATAGCAGCCTATACTACCGCCCAGGCCAGACTCAAACTGTATTCTTATCTGGAGAATTTGGGACCAAGAGCACTCTACTGTGACACAGATTCCATCGTATTTACATCGAAACCAGGAGAATGGAGGCCTAAGCTGGGAGACTACTTAGGGGATTTAACAGATGAAGTACCCGGAAATACTATTACGGAGTTTGTTACGGGAGGACCAAAGAACTATGCATACAAACTAGCCATTCCCGAGAAAGGAGGAAACAGAACTATGTGTAAAGTTCGTGGAATAACACTAAACTTCAAGAACGCATTAGACATCAACTACGACACCATCAAGGAGATGGTCACCATCAACAGAAGCGATATCAGGACAGTGAGAGACGAATATAAGATCCAAAGAAGCAATCAAAAACTGTTAACTGTTTCACAAAAGAAAGACTATCGAATTGTATTTGACAAAAGAGTGATCATGAACGATTTAACCACCAGACCCTATGGATATTAAATTTGTAAAATAGAATGTAAATAAAACGTAGAATGTTAATAAAAGTTGTACCCGTTTTTGAGTTTTTATTGAAAACTTAAAGGAAACAGCTATCAATACCATTACAAAGACAAAAAAAAAGAGCCCATAAAGGGCGAAAAAAAAAGAAAAAAAAGAGAAGAAACCAATTAGGAATAATCCATACAAGAGTATCACAACACAGGAGTCCATAAAGGGCGACACTAACAAAACAAATGGTTAGGATTAGGGTTAGGGCTAGGGTAAGGATTAGGATAAGGGTTAGAGATAAGGGTAAGGGTTAAAGGTTAGGGTAAGGATTAGGGTTAGGGTTAGAGATAAGGGTAAGGGTTAAAGGTTAGGGTAAGGATTAGGGTTAGGGTTAGAGATAAGGGTAAGGGTTAAAGGTTAGGGTAAGGATTAGGGTTAGGGTTATAGATAAGGTAGGGTTAAAGGTTAGGGTAAGGATTAGGGTAAGGGTTAGGGTTAAAGGTTAGGGTAAGGGATTAGAGATTAGGTTTAGGATAAGGGTAAGATTTAGGGGACGAATAAAAATCAGGGGCGAAAAAAAGGGACGAATTTAAAAAGGGGGCGAAGGAAAAAGATTAATCGCTGTTCCGCATGACTACACACGACTTTACTGATAGAGATCTGAGGTGACAGTTGTCGCCATGTGGTTTGACCTTTCGTCTATGTAAAATTAAAAGTACAAAGTGTTCCATAGAGACCCGGTATACTACTTATTTGTTTAAACTGAGTTATGTGTATACCTACTAGTAATTGCTGTCATCTTGATTATCAATGTGTATATTATTATTGTTTGGAAAAGGCCTTGTAAGTTGTAACTTGTGCCCAATCCTTTTGTATATGTTTGACAATAAAATATGTTTAAACTAAGTACTCGCTCTACATCTAAATATTTTATGTTGAACTTTTTGTTTGTTTGGGATACTATTTTGCTACAGTGTCATGTTGTACAGAGATGATTGCTTTTTAATACAACAATTCACAAAATCCCATCTTGGATCGTTCAGTCGAAGATTTTAACTTCTAGCTTTCTGTTTGTTAAATTAGAATGATAATTTGCGGTGTTGTAAATTGTACTTAGCCTCTATTTTCATCATTTGAAATTCCATTTAAAAGGTATGTGAACATAGGACACAGATGGGGGGACACAGATGCCTCCGCGAATGGTCACAGGAAGTCAAAGTCCGACAGAATTGTTTGGTAGTAAAGATCAGCTTTTAACACTTAACCATCCAAACAAATTTCAAATCATTTTCATGTACGATTTCTATTAAAGAAGACCTTGGCGAAAATTTTAAAGCAAATTTTCATATCGATCGAAACAGGAAGTAGAAGTCCGACAAGTTTGAAAGCTGACTAAGAACATACAGTTTATCATTCTTAATTACCCTGCCAAATTGCAAACCATTACTGAGAAAAGCTTGACAAAACATATTCGGTACAAACGTACACGAAAAGCAGTGCATGGAAGCAACTCCGCACAGTGATCGGAGTCCAACCAGAATAACTTTATGTTAAACAAACGGGAACGGGCACTTGGTGAAGTTTGGTAAGGACTGATAGACATCAGTTTAACTTTATATTCCCGACATGTTGTGGCAAGGCAAAATGAAAATCCACCGGGGTCGTGTACTCCCGCCCTTGTCTTGTCTTACCCTTCAATGTGTAGGACCAGTACCGGCTGTGGTCCATACGCTATGCATTAATTTCAGTATAGCGATGTTGATTTTGCAACATGTTAATTAATAAATATTGAGCTCAATAAAAGAATAATTAATATGTTATTAGATAATTATTGATCTCAATTGTAGTGTTTGGGGTTGATGGCCTGATTTAACTCTCCATAAACAACATGTTAACTAGACTACATATTTACTAAAACTAATAACTCAGATACAGAGGTACAGATTACAATGCTATAGTCACGTGATATATACAGAGAATGCAGATACTACAATCCCTCCTTCTTTTAGATTAAGAACCCAAATAAAATATTTCAAATTTAAACTTGTTAAAATTAAATTCACTATTAATCATTTGAAAATTAAAGTCTATTGAAAGAAAATTTAGTTTTTTTTTAAACAAATACTAACACTACGAATCTACTAAATGACTACGGATATATTATTGTCCATTATAAAAAAAGTCAATATTCTTTATTTACTTCATAACAAAATCGTCATATTTAGCTGGTAATTTAATGCTACGTTTCGGTCTATCTTGTATCTGAACGGCTGTGTCATTGTCTAGATCATCACTATGTTTAACATCAGTGTCATCAGTGTTGTCGGATTCGTCTACAGATTTCTCGTTAAACTTCTTTGACATGTGACGAGTTTCTTTTCATAACTACACCGTCATTTGATTGAATAACGACACTGTTACCATTTTTCTCCACAAGATCATACGGTGTTTTCTCGAAAGTTGTTGAAAACTTATTTTCTTTCTTTTGCTTTAGAAGTACACGATCTCCCGGTTTCAAGTCACTCGGTTTAGCATGTCTTATATTGTCACCATACTGCTTTCCCTTCTCCTTCCGCTCAGAGTCTACATCACGGTAATGTCCATCTTCAACATTTAAGTGTTGTAAATCCGGTATTTTGGTTCGAAGTTTTCTGCGAAATAACAACTCGGACGGCGCTATTCCCGTAGTACTATGAGGGGTGTTTCGGTAAGTCACTAGATACGTTTCGACTTCTTGCTTCCAATTCTTGCCCTCAGCATGTGCAATCCTAATTCTTTTCATTAACGAGCGATTTTGTCTCTCTACTTCGCCGTTCGCTTGCGGCCACAAAGGTGTATTTCTGCGATGTTCTATTCCATTTTCAGTAAGAAAGTTTTCGAAAGTGTCACTGACGAATTGTCTGCCGTTGTCGGTTCGCATCGATAACGGTAATCCATGAATGGAAAAGATTTGTCGACATTTCTCGATAACTTTATCGGACGTAATCGTTTTCATTGTTCGAACCTCATAGTACCTACTAAAATAGTCAACTACAACTAGAATGTAATTTCCATCCGGAAGCGGACCTAATAAATCTGCTGCAACATCTTGCCACGGTCCCGACGGTAACGGAGTTCTCTCCATAGGTTCTGGCGGTGAACCCTGACTAACAATTTGGCATCCATGACAAGTCTTACAGAACTGTTCAACATCACGGTCTATTCCGGGCCACCATACGGAACAACGTACACACGATTTCATGCTTACGATTCCCGGATGTCCTTCGTGTGCTATACTAAGTATACGATCGCGATACTCTCTCGGAACAACTATTCTCGTCCCTCGCAATAGAAGTTTTCCCACGATACTAAGCTCATGTTTAACTGGTAGATAAGTCTTTTTCTCGAGTTTGTACCATTGGCCCGTCTTTAAACAATGGCGTACGTGCGAAAGTTCATCATCAGCTTCTGACGCACGCTCGAGTTCGCGCGTTGTTATCGCGTTCGGTGTTGCTTCCTTCGCGACAAATCGAATATAGTTCTCAGTGTCATCACTTTTACTCGTTTTCGGCTCGGTCATCGTTAATCTTGAGAGTGAATCTGCTATGTTCGAAGAGCCTGGACTATATCGCACGGTGAACGTATAAGGTTGTAGCCTTAAGACCCAGCGCTCAATTCTAGCCGACGGTTTTGACCTTTTCGAGTAAATGAACTCCAACGGCTTATGATCGGTCACTAGTTCGAAATTTACGCCATATATATACATATGAAAACGTTCGCATGCCCAAACGATTCCTAACGCTTCCTTCTCGGTGGTTGAGTACCGTCTCTCAACATCGGTCAAGCTTCTAGACGCATAACTTATTACTTTTCGAGTTCCACTTTTCGTTTCTTGGACAAGTACGGCGCCTAGTCCCACCGGGCTCGCGTCTGTTATCAAGATCGTTTTAGCGTTCTTATCAAAATATCCCAACGTTTCGGCTTTAGATAGTCTCTGCTTTAACGCATTGAACGACTTTTCCTGTTCCCGTCCCCATACGAACGGAACGCTCTTTTTCGTTAGACGCCTTAACGGCTCCGATACGGTTGCTAAGTCCTCGATATATCGACCACTAAAATTAACTAGTCCTAAGAAGCTACGTACTTCTGTCGCGGTTTCCGGTTGTCTCGCTTCTACAACTGCTTTGACTTTCGTTTCTGCGGCACCGATTCCTTTTGCCGATAGAACATGACCCATAAATGTCAGCTGCGACATATTGAACTGGCACTTGTCCCTATTTAAAGTTAATCCCTTTTCTTGAAGCGTTTTGAGCACATTTTCCAACCTCGCGTCATGTTCGGCCTCGGTCGCCCCGTAAACTATAATGTCATCATGTATGTTGTGAACACCGTCGCATCCGCGTAAGGCTTGTTGCATCACCCGCTGATACATCTCAGTCGCGCAGCTTACTCCGAATAGAAGACGCTTATATCGGTATAATCCACGATGAGTTACGAAAGTTGTGACGTATCTCGTATTTTCGCTTAACTCGATTTGATGGTAGGCCCATTTAATGTCTAACTTGCTAAACACGGTACTCTGGTTTAGATCTTGAAGCACTTCTTCTATCGTTGGTATTGGATGGCGCTCGCGCACGATACAAGCGTTCGCGCATCTCATGTCGATACATAAGCGAATGTCCTTATCTCCTTTCGGGACTACTACAACGGGCGAAATCCACGGTGTGGGACCTTCGACACGTTCAATAATATCAAAATTTTCTAGCTCATCTAACTTCTTGTCGAGTTTTTCTCTTAGACTAAACGGCACGCGGCGCGGTTGTTGAGCTATCGGCTTCACGCTTTTGTCGATCGGTAATTCAAGTTGGAAATTTTTGAGTTTGCCAAAACCTTCAAATAAACTCGGAAACTTATCCGGCACTCGGCTTCCGCTTACGGTATTAACGTTAGGGCCAACTTTTAAAACTCTTAGTTTAATTGCAGTTCGTTTGCTGAGCAACGCTTCGCCTTTCCCATCGAATACACAAAATTCTTCTTGCATAACACAGGCATCGCCGATTACAACATCTGCTTTAAAGCAACCTATCAACTGTAACGGTGTCTGACTTCCATACACATAAAGTTTTCTGTCAGTTTTGTATGATTCACATTTAATGTGTTTCTCTTTCAATTTGACCCACATGTCCTTGTGAATTAAGTTTGCACTGGAACCTGAGTCTATCAACATTTTAATGTCAATTCCTCCAACGTTTACATTGACCTTTTCTTTTGAATTGTAAAAGCATATTCATCATCGCTATCAGTATCAGCTGATTCATTTACTTGGTTTACACGAGATTTATGTTGTTTTTGTCTCCTGTGTGAGGGTGTGGATGAGTACTTCTGTTTCGTTTTACAGCATTTTTCGAAATGTCCGATGTTCTGACATTTATTGCAACGTTTTGTTTTTGCTGGACACTGGGGATCTCTTCCGTAATGCCCTTCTCTTCCACATCTAAAACATGCATTGCGATTGTGCGAGTTTGGAGTCTTTGCATGCCTACTCACAGCTTTTGGTTCCGTTACTCTATTGATCTCTCGTTGGGAGCCCTCAATAGATCTAGCTTGGGCGTCAGCTGTTTCATGCGCACGGCCTACTTCTAAAACATTTTGCAGAGTTAATGTTTGTCCCTTTTCTAACAGTTTTCTACGTAATTTATTTGACTTACATTTTTCAATCACTTGGTCCCGAATCGAATTGTTAACATTTTCGAACTCACAGTTTACGGCTTTCTGTTTTAATCGAGTCACATATTGTTCGATTGTCTCATTTTCACTTTGTTCCATCTTTCGGAAAACATATCTCTCGTATGCCGAACTAACTTGCGGTTCAAAGTATTTGTCCAACGCATTTACTGCTTTTTCAAAGTCATTGTCTCCCTGTCCTTCTTCTAACGTAAAGAAAATATCCTGAACGTTCATCCCGGCACAATGAAGCATCAGAGATTTCTTTTGCTTGGCGTCCTTTACTCCCTTTCCTTCTGCAAATAATTGGAATGCACGTTTCCAACGTTTCCATCTTGACGCTATGCTAGCATTGTCACCTTCACAGTCAAATTGTGGTATTCCTCCTAAATCCGAATTTAATGCAGTTGCCATTTTGCCGAATTAAATCCAATTTAAAATCAAATTAAATCAATTATTGATCCTCGTCGCCAATTTGTAGTGTTTAGTGAATAATAAACAACATGTTAATGAATAGGGAATAAAGTCCACTTTGGCTTGTCATAAAAAAATCCAGAATACAAATATCTTTTAAGATAAATTTACATTTCTTCATATAAGCCATATAATATTGTGTTGGGTCTGTCTTGTAATTCTAACAAATTTGCAAATTTCCAAAGTTATGAGATTTACAAATGGAAGGTGAAAACATTAAATTGGCAAAACAAAGAAACAAAAATTAGGAGAGGTTAATACAATAGGTATATCATATATGCATAGAAACTGAGAAAAATTAAACTCTAAATGAGAAATAAGACGGAATTTTCCCAATTTGGTCCCGATATTATGTTTTAACGTGGCCGGAAGTGATGGCGAATACCGACAAACAAATTTCTGAAGAAGTTGGAAAAATGACTTTACAGAACGGGGAAACCACTTCCACAGACAAGGCAACCGAAGAAGTTGCATCACAATGGGGCTTTCCACTTACAGATCTTTATAAGATGGCACTTAAATTCTACAAAGGTAAATCACCTGGCCAAAAATGCACCCTCATAAAAAATTTAACAGGAATATTTTTCTTAATTCTTTAATAGGTAATGATATATCTTTTTGAATCTTTGTCTTCATATATGACACTTGAATAGAGTAGGCTTTAGCCTTAGAGCAGATGAAGCCAATTACACTATAGAAGAAGATAAAAAAACATAAATGTTCAGTTGCCTTGTGCAATAAATTTTAGGTCTTTGATTTGAATAGTTTGTTTGCCTGTTGTTATGCAATCACACTTTCATATAACTATAGCTGCATTTACCACAGCGGCTTGTGTACAGTAGAAAAATATATTCCTCTCTATCCCTTTCACAAGGGGGGACATACTTCAGGCAGTGCTGTCAAGTTTTTCTGAGCTGCTTTCGTGAGATTTGACAAATAAAAGTGAAAGATCAAAGGAAAAAATTAAAAGATCAAATAAAATTGACGCCCAGATGCGTGAGACTTGACAGGCCTGTTCAGATAAGCCTTCTCTTCAAAGACGATTTTAACTGGTCAAATGAACAGGTTGGGGAGTATGCCCTAAATCAAGGATAATACCCAATTCTGGGTATTATCCTTGTTTTCAAGGATTGTGTGATCCTTGATTTCAAGGATTCAAAACTTAGACTTGATATTACTCACTAACTACAAATAGGCGGCTTCTGTTGCAGTGGTGTACACTTTAAATGGTTACAGTACTTTATAATTATGCATCAAAGAAAAAACATATTTGGGTGATTTCTGCCTACTATTGCAGAAAATGATTTCCTTTGTAATCTAACTTGACCAATTGATCAATCAATTAAGTTTTTCAAAACATTTAAATAACCAATGATTCGTTTGTCACATGGCATGTCATCATTCAAAGGAAATTTAAAAGTGATCATGTCACACCTGGATGCTCACAGACATCTCAGTCAATAAAAGCGCATTTTAGTGATTGTTTTAAGTTTTTAATCACAAGAGGAATTTAAACAGAAATTTCAGAAACGGGTTTATATCCCATTGGAAACCCCACTATTGAATCAATATTCCGATGAGTTCATCCAATGGACAACTCCAAGTCTTCCCTTAATCACCCGACTTTTAGCCCTGTTTTATTGCTCTTGGACTCCTACCAATCACAAAAACTGTGGCAATTAAAATTGTCTTTGAAGCTAGGGCCTATATGAACTATAATGTCTTCCCTTGTGAAAGATGATAGATGGGGATTTAATTTTTTTTACTGTTTGTTAAACAGTTTGTTTATCATGTTTGACATAACCTCCCAAATCATGCAAACTGGGAATAGTTACCCATATGAGTAACATTTTTACAATGATAAAAAAGATGAATTTTTAAAGAAGATCCCTCTTTTCTCATATAGTGGGTTATCTCCCATTTGCAGAGTTATCTTCTCTTTCCAGAAGGTATCTTATACTAGTTACTGTGGGGAAATATAAGCTTTTCTGCATTTTTTTTTTTTTGTCAAAAAATTTCTAAAAGTTAAATATAATGATTTTCAAAAAGGTATTTAACATGTTTTCCTTGACGAACAGGGACCACTAGGCCCTTTGAATAATTAAGAAAAATTAAAAACTTTATTTTCCCCATTCATTCCAATGTAATATACCATCTGTAATGGAGGACAACTCTTGCAAATAGGAGATAACTCACTATTTACGAAAATATGGAATTTTGACACGATGGCACCATGTTTATATAAAATGGTGTAACTTTTCCAAAAGATGTGCAGTGTTCTCCCCAGGTCCATTTAGCACTGTGGTACCACTGTGCTACATGTATATTTTTTTTTACACATTGCTATCTTGTAAACATTTATGATAGAATGTGTTAAGCCCCAGTGCTGTATTTTCAGTAACCCATGTTTTTATTACTGATTACCACAGTGCTTTTAAAAATTTCTGGGGAGAACACTGATGTGTATAAAAATATCTTGTTTGAAAGAAATGGCATGACTATGAACATTGACTTAAATTCCATATTTCAAAGTCCATAGATTCCTATAAATTGGAAAACAGTCATGGAAATTAGCACAGGACCAACAGACCAAGGCCTGTAAAAACCCATTTGGTCTGGTGATTTTGTGCCTTTCACAGGTCCGAATGTCCGGTAGAAGTTAGCAGTATTTTACATATTATGCATTATTGGACCTCTATATTTTCTTTTGGTCCTGTGAATCTTGACCAATGATGGGACCGAATGTCCTGACCCAAAAAATCCTTATTTCCTTGCCTGGGAAAATAAACATGTACTTCATTTGGAAATTTTGTTTCAATTGTTAGCTCACCTGGCCAAAGGCCATGTGAGCTTATGCCATCACTATGCGTCCGTCGTCGTCTGTCGTCGTCCGTCGTCGTCCGTCGTCGTCTGTCGTCGTCTGTCGTCCGTTAACAATTTCAAAAATCTTCTCCTCTGAAACCACTGAACCAATTTAACAGAAACTTGGCAGGAATGATATATGACATGTTGGCAACAAACGATCCTCATTTTGAAATGCTTTGATAAAAAACATGGCTGCTGTTGCTAAAAATAGACTAGGGGGGTCAGACTACTGTTTTTGGCTTATAAATCAAAAAGTATAAGAGATAGAGGAAATCTGAGGCCACGCTACTGATTCAGCATCAAAAGCTCTACAAAAGTCCCCATTTGGTCAAAGTTGTCAGATGACCCCTTATAGGGGTTA
Organism: Arcuatula senhousia; assembly: GCA_963971305.1. Classification (NCBI taxonomy): domain Eukaryota; kingdom Metazoa; phylum Mollusca; class Bivalvia; order Mytilida; family Mytilidae; genus Arcuatula; species Arcuatula senhousia. The sequence continues at coordinate 59,641,874 of OZ020304.1, forward strand.
CGGCCCCTTAAAGGTGAAAAATAGCATTTTTTCATGTTTTTGGCCTACAGAATGAAAACTATTGCAGATAGAGATTAGCTGTTGCTTGCTTAAATGTTTAGCTCATTTAGCTCTACGAAAGTCTCCTTAAGGTCGAAGTTGTCAGATGACCCCTTATAGGGGTTACGGCCCCTTAAAGGTGAAAAATAGCCACTTTTCATGTTTTTGGCCTACAGAATGAAAACTATTGCAGATATAGATTAGCTGTTGCTTGCTTAAATGTTAAGCTCATTTAGCTCTACGAAAGTCTCCATAGGGTCGAAGTTGTCAGATGACTCCTTATAGGGGTTACGGCCCTTGAAAAATAGCGTTTTTTCATGTTTTTGTCCTACAGAATGGAAACTATTGCACATAGAGATTAGCTGTTGCTTGCTTAAATGTTCAGCTCATTTAGCTCTACAAAATTCTCCATAGGGTCCAAGTTGTCAGATGAACCCTTATAGGGGTTATGGTCCATGAAAAATAGCGATTTGATTTTTCATGTTTTTGGCCTACAGAATGAAAACTATTGCAGATAGAGATTAGCTGTTGCTTGCTTAAATGTTCAGCTCATTTAGCTGTACAAAATTCTTCATAGGGTCGAAGTTGTCAGATGACCCCTTATAGGGGTTACGGCCCCTGAAAAAAGCGATTTTTAATGTTTTTGGCCTACAGAATGAAAACTATTGCAGATAGAGATTAGTTGTTGCTTGCTTAAATGTTCAGCTCATATAGCTCTACAAAAGTCTCCATAGGGTCAAAGTTGTCAGATGACTCCTTATAGGGGTTATGGCCCCTTATAGGTGAAAAATGGTGTTTTTGGCCTATAGAATGAAAACTATTGCAGGTAGAGAAAAGCTGTTGCTTGCTTAAATGTTCAGCTCATTTAGCTCTACAAAAGTATAGGGTCAACATCAAGACCAGGTGAGCGATTCAGGCTCCTGGGAGCCTCTTGTTATAAAGATGTGCCAGCTTAAATTTTCCAAAAAAATATTTTTGTATCATTGTAAAATGGTTACTCATTTAGGTAACTACAGTGAAACCTGTCTAAACCGAACCCTCTGAAAACTGAAAACCTGTCCAAACAGAATGTGAAATTTAGTCCCAAACTTTCAATATTCATTGAAATAATACCTGTCTTATCCAAACACCTGTCATAACCGAACACATTCTTCAGTCCCCAGTGTGTTCGGTTTAGACAGGTTTCACTGTACTTCCCTTTTGGGGTTTTGCCCAACCTGTTTATTTATTCATTTTTGTTTAAAATCTAAAGTCAGTTAAACTTGTATTTAAAGATCAAATGTTTGACTGTCCAAAGATATGTAGTTTTCTTATAACTATACCAATCATTTCAAGTTGCTATATACAAGCAGTTTGTTACCAAGACTGAAAAAAGGAATGAATATAAAATGTTATTAGATGCAGAAGAAGTGTATACATGTGAAATGACCTACCAGTGCATACAAATGTATATTGACAGCAATTTAAACATCCACACAAGTAAAAAGCCAGCAGCCTTCAATGTCACCAGTGGTTGCTGCTCCCTTTGCAATTTGCCTTAAATTTAAAAACACAATGCATACAATTAAAAACCAATTCTTAAATTGCCAATTGCAAAGAAAAATGTTAGTTTAAAATTGTCCTTACTGAAATGTTTTTGGTTGGGCTTGTGTTGATCATTCATCATCAGAATTATGAGGTCTATTGTTCATTTTAGAAAAAGACGGCAAAGCTATACAGCTGTCATATAAAGACAAGCTAAGATTAGTGGCCTACACAAAACAAGCAGCTCATGGAAAATATAGAAATGATGTATCTCCAGATGTTGGTTTCTTAGATGTTGTTGGAAATGACAGAAGGTAATAAAAGTCAGATAGTTAGAAATGTCCATCATTTTCATTGAACAGCTGCAACTAAATCAGCCCTCAATTTAGTCAAGTGAAATGGTCGTCTAGGCGACTCTATTAAAGGATTGGAAACTAAAAATCAACTTATAGTTACCATTCAGTGACTTGGGATGTAACTGCTTGGATGACATTGCTGTCAGTTTGGCAGGTTCAGAATATTTTTTAAAAAGTATACATTTAAACAACTACAAGATATCACCCCAGTTGCATCTTGTTCACCATCCATTTATGGTTTAAGGTTTATAATGAAATAAATATGTTTATGTTTTTAGTTCCTAAAATTTGCATTTAGAATATCAAAGTATGATAAATTTTGAAGTTCTAATTCATATTTTTAGGCAGAGCTTCAGCTTTTTGCTGACTTGATGATGTTTTTCAGTCAAGCTGGAGTTATTAGTGATACACCAGTCTGGCAATTTTGGTTGTATTTGATTGCATCAATTTATTTTTGATTTGGTGTATTTGTTTTGATTTCAGTATCCAATGTTCTATATCATATATGGCTTACTCTAGGCTTGTAGTTTCAATTAAGTTGAACTTTTTGTTGTTTCTGTCACTTTAGGATCTGTACACTTAATCTCTAGACTACATGTATGCTTGGCCTTGGTTTATACCATGTCTGCTAATGAATGGTAAACTTTCCTCTTTATAGGTTGTAACCTTATTCACACTTTAATACCTTTATTTGTAGTTGTTTTCTGGAAATTGTCTGGTTTAGTATGTTTCTTCAAATAATGAATGCTACTGTGAAACCTTTGTATGTATATTTATTGAGCTGATGATTTTTGTGTTTCCCCTTAGTTAAAGCTGTAGCTTACATTAAGTTTTATTCTTTAGTACCCGGTTAAGTACAGATCCTAGTATGTGGTGAGTGATTTCTTGTTGTAGAAACTTGGATAACTGTTTTCCTTATGTATTGTTATTGTTTTATACATATATTTAGGTCTTGGTATAATAGCATAGTGTCGACTTTTAAGAATCAGTGCTTTTTAAGCATATTGATCATTACTATAAATGGTTGGATATTTTCTACAGCATGTTTTCATTTAAAGCATGATCTTATTGCCTAAAATGTTCAATATTCCTTTAACTTTAATGTACATATTAAATTTAAATGTAGGATACAATGCAAACGAGTCCTATCTTGAAGGTGGTTGTAGCTTTGATGAATCAATTTTAAAATAATGTACATTTATGTCAATTAGTCTATTGCCAAATAACTAATTTAATATCCCATTTAAAGCAAGAACAAGATTTGCTGTTTCATTCTGCAATTAGGCTTAACATTGTACAAATACAAGTTTCTTAATATCATAGAATTCACTACGGTACATTAAAACGTATCTTGTTTTAAATGGGTGCCAAGACTTGCTGATGCATGAGTTGCTCTTAGTTTCAATGACAACTTTTGAATCAATCATAAAGACAAATATATTACCTTTTTCATAAAAAACACAGCAAGAATATACATGGGAAATTGAAAAAAAAGATCTTGTGAATGCACAGTCCTTAAACATTGTGTACAATGTACTGTATGCATAGCAGAACATATCTGACAACTAATTGAAAACTGCATATTTTAACATAACATGCAATATACTGACATATTTATATATGGTTATTATAAAGATAAACATTTAAAATTTAAATCAGAGATTTCTCACATATACAAGTAGCTATTCATGTTATTCAGTTTAGCATCACTTGATCACAGCTGTAATAGATATATGTTTTCTGACTTGAAGTTGTTACAAAAGTTCAGCAAGTTTGACTTGCACCTGTTGCAAGAAGAGCTACATGTACAAGTACATGTATAGACAGTCAATAGTACAAGTAAAATGTTCTTGTATAAATGTAGGGATTTTCATTTTAACTTCAATTCTTATCAAAAAATGGTCTTACATACCCTTAAATGAATACTTTTTGATTAAACATTTGAATACTTACATCAAATCATTTGCTATTCTAAGCAGGCATAATTATTTTCACTTGGAAATCTCACTTTCCCCATTCTAGACCTCACTAACATTTATGTGTCTGAAAGTTATCTCAGCACCATACTCTTCAGGTCTTTCTTTTAATTTAAAAGCATGTTATGTAATTCATGTGTGAAGAAAATTTTCCTTTTTAATTTGAAAAAGGTAGATATTTATGACAACTGTTTATTTGATGTTTATTGTACCTAATGTCCCACCTGACAAAATATGTTTGGTTCACATAGAAGAAATAAATATAATGAAGCCACATGGTGGTAGCAGATACTATACTTCTAAATTACTTGTTCCAGTGAACTCAGCTATAAATGAGTATGTGGCTGGGTAGTGATCGAAATTCATTTTAGCTGTCAATCCCAAAACAGCACATCTGGCTATTCAAATCATCAGGATTGAGAATGATTATACATTTTAACTAGCATGGTCCAACAACCACAGTTTCCTTCGTGAACTCCTTTGATAAAATATGGTTAAAAGTGGTACATGAATATAAATACTAATGTATAAGAACCAACAATTATTATTATTTTTGATCTGGTATATGCACAGTGGGTATTACCTGCTATGGTTAACACTGACAAACTCAGGACAGTCCCCAAAAATATAACTGTGCATGACTTTTATCAAGGAAAAGGACACCAGGAGAAACAGATTGACAGCAGTCTTATCCTGCTCCTATTGTCCTTCTCTTTTTCAAAAAACCATACACTGTTATTTTTTTTAGACCATTTACAATTTGCCAGCTGAAAATTACAGCGGTTCATACCCTGTGAAAATAGATTTGGGAAGATTTGCTTTGTCTGATCTCTTTCAAGGCTTCATTTATTTTTTTTTCAGGTTAGCTTGGCAGTCCTTAGGAGATATGTCAAAGGAAAGTGCCATGACTGAATTCATCAAACTAGTAGACTCTCATTGTAATTTGTTCAGACCATTCATTGAAGCCAACAAAGCAGAGAAGCTGGAACAATTAAAGAAACAGTAAGAAACATTTTTAAGTATTTTGAAAATAGAGAAAACAGCTAGTGCATTTTTCAAGGCAGAAGCAGGCTCGAAGAAATGAGAAAACAACAGTAAGAAACCTTTTATATAAAGTAGAGAAAATAGCTCAGGAAAGCTTGAACAAATAAAACGACACTCAAAAAAAGAAAAAAAGGTAAAAAAAATGTAGTGCATTTTGCAAGATGTAGACAATTTGTACAAATTAAGGAACAGTAAAAAACATATACAGTTATAGAAAATAGGTGAAAATAGCTACTGGTTGTGCATTTTTCAAGAAAAAAAATAAGATTAGAATCAGTAAGAAACAATAAGTAAATAGGTGAAAATAGCTAGGTCATGTTTAACTTCAAATATTTGAATTTTAAGGTGGTAATTTATCTAATGATTCATTCACACCTTATTGAGGAGGTAAGTTTACTCTTTCGGCAGGTGGTTTCTTGCTTTTTGTTTTTTATAAATACTGATTTTATGAATATATATTGTCATTGATAAATTACCAGTGCTCTTTATTCTTAATTCACATTTCAAAAATATGAAAGGTGTAAGAATAAGTCTTGATATATAAGGTTGTAACAAGATCGTATTTTTTAAGGAAAGAAGCAGAAGAACAAAGAAAGAGAGAAGAAGAAGAGAGAGAAAGAAAACGATTAGAGGAAGAAGCTCAAAGACAATTAGAACTTGAAAGGAAGAGACAAATGGAGCAAGAGTAAGTAATGCAATGATATGCAGGATATTTAGGGGAGATGTTAGAATTTGTTTGTCCCCTCCTCAACACAACAAAGCGACCTAGTAATTCTTTGCCTGTGATTCACTATCCATATTTGGCCTCTAATGTAAAGGTTTCAACGTATTATCATAGAAGCAAAGGTGTACCAAAGGGGTAATCAGTGTCATAAAACCGTAAAGACAAAGACAAAACGGCAGCCGCAGACAAAAAATCATCTTGACAAAGCAAACCACATAAGGTAAAAAGGGGGGAACCACAAAATCAATCCCATCCATCCTTTTTTGGTAAGGAATATCATTGTAAAATTTCATAGCAATCAGATACAACAAAAAACACACAAACACATAACAACAAAACCGCATTCAGCAACGCGAACTCAGGTCGAAATGAGAGTGAACTCAGGTGCTCAACCTAGCTTTTTAAACCCATCTACGAAGGACTGCAGTACTTTAAAGTAGATTATTTTGTTCTAATTTAAATGTGGCAGGGGACATAGCCATGTGTAGCATTCTCTTGTTACAACTGTTTTGGAGCAAAAATCAACAACATGTATGAGCACTGATAAACACTGAATATCATTTGCTTTACCAAAATTGCATAATTACTACTTTGTTTTTCTTATGCCTACTATTTTGTTATTTCCCCACAGGTTGCAAATCAGAGCAGCTTTAAATCAACAGACAGCAGTACAGTTTAGCCAATATGCTGCACAACAGTGTCCAGGTAACAAACCACAGGTAAGAGACAGTATGCTGCACATCACTGTCCAGGTAACAAACAACAGGTAAGAGACAGTATGGTACACAACAGTGTCCAGGTAACAAACCACAGGTAAGAGACAGTATGATGCACAACAGTGTCCAGGTAACAAACCACAGGTAAGAGACAGTATGCTGCACATCACTGTCCAGGTAACAAACAACAGGTAAGAGACAGTATGCTACACAACAGTGTCCAGGTAACAAACCACAGGTAAGAGACAGTATGCTACACAACAATGTCCAGGTAACAAACCACAGGTAAGAGACAGTATGCTACACAACAATGTCCAGGTAACAAACCACAGGTAAGAGACAGTATGCTGCACAACAGTGTCCAGGTAACAAACCACAGGTAAGAGACAGTATGGTACACAACACTGTCCAGGTAACAAAACACAGGTAAGAGACAGTATGGTACACAACAGTGTCCAGGTAACAAACCACAGGTAAGAGACAGTATGCTACACAACAGTGTCCAGGTAACAAACCACAGGTAAGAGACAGTATGCTACACAACAGTGTCCAGGTAACAAACCACAGGTAAGAGACAGTGTGCTGCACAACAGTGTCCAGGTAACAAACCAAGGTAAGAGACAGTATGCTACACAACAGTGTCTAGGTAACAAACCACAGGTAAGAGACAGTATGTTGCACAACAGTGTCCAGGTAACAATCCACAGGTAAGAGACAGTATGCTGCACAACAGTGTCCAGGTAACAATCCACAGGTAAGAGACAGTATGCTGCACAACAGTGTCCAGGTAACAAACCACAGGTAAGAGACAGTATGCTGCGCAACAGTGTCCAGGTAACAATCCACAGGTAAGAGACAGTATGCTGCACAACAGTGTCCAGGTAACAAACCACAGGTTAGAGACAGTATGCTGCACAACAGTGTCCAGGTAACAAACCACAGGTAAGAGACAGTATGGTACACAACAATGTCCAGGTAACAAACCACAGGTAAGAGACAGTATGGTACACAACAGTGTCCAGGTAACAAACCACAGGTAAGAGACAGTATGCTGCACAACAGTGTCCAGGTAACAAACCACAGGTAAGAGACAGTATGCTGCACAACAGTGTCCAGGTAACAATCCACAGGTAAGAGACAGTATGCTGCACAACAGTGTCCAGGTAACAAACCACAGGTAAGAGACAGTATGCTGCACAACAGTGTCCAGGTAACAAACCACAGGTAAGAGACAGTATGCTGCACAACAGTGTCCAGGTAACAAACCACAGGTAAGAGACAGTATGCTGCACAACAGTGTCCAGGTAACAATCCACAGGTAAGAGACAGTATGCTGCACAACAGTGTCCAGGTAACAAACCACAGGTAAGAGACAGTATGCTGCGCAACAGTGTCCAGGTAACAATCCACAGGTAAGAGACAGTATGCTGCACAACAGTGTCCAGGTAACAAACCACAGGTTAGAGACAGTATGGTACACAACAGTGTCCAGGTAACAAACCACAGGTTAGAGACAGTATGGTACACAACAGTGTCCAGGTAACAAAACACAGGTAAGAGACAGTATGCTGCACAACAGTGTCCAGGTAACAAACCACAGGTAAGAGACAGTATGGTACACAACAATGTCCAGGTAACAAACCACAGGTAAGAGACAGTATGCTACACAACAGTGTCCAGGTAACAAACCACAGGTAAGAGACAGTATGCTGCACAACAGTGTCCAGGTAACAAACCACAGGTAAGAGACAGTATGCTGCACAACAGTGTCCAGGTAACAAACCACAGGTAAGCTGAAAAATGTGCTTGGATTATGTTACCAGGTAATGGTTGAGCAACAAAAATATATAACAGCTATTGTGTTCTACCTTTCCCTGTTAGTTTGAAAATGTCAAATTCTTCTTTTCCCTTCCTTCTTGCTGTCATAACTTTAGGATATAAAGTAATAAGATATCCTTGTATCTATTAAAAAGTAGTGCATCTCATCTCTTATACTACTTTGAATGTAATAAAATCCACTGCTGGTTCCTTAAAAGTGGTTGTTGCTTTCCAACTTCTACCAAGTCTCCACAAAACTCTGCTGATTTTTAAAGCAAGATAAAAAAAAATAGATCTGTCAGATGCGACTCATCTGTAATACAGGACTATTGCTAAGGGAGGTTTGATTTATGATATTGGGTTTATAGTTATGAGATTCACATACCTAAATTGTATGCCACATGCCACAACACAAACATGAAACCCAATGAAGTCCTTTAGGGTGAGTTTAGAAAAAAGCATTGCTCAAAGTTATTTGTGACACTCATGATTTAAAAGTGTTATACTGAGACTTCCATGGGGTGTTGTTTATTTATCTTCAATTATGTTTCTAGATCCTGACAATGGGCATAAGTTACACAATTTTTTATTCTATTTTTAGTTAGTTATTTTTCAATCCTGTATATTACATTTTATTTTTTTTCAACCAGTTCATGAACAAAATGTCTTATATGTACTGTCAATTATTATTTTCTTATCCATTGATTTATGCTTGGAAAAGAAAAAAAGCCTTTTTGAATCAAGCCTTCGATCTGACAAATACTTAGTACAAATAATTAGGATTCAATTAGCCAAACGTTGGTTAAAAGCCAGTAAAATTAATGCTGTCACTTAAATCTCCACTATATTGAAGACATAGATCTCTTAATCATAATTAAAACAGAGTCCTTGACTTCAAGATAATCAATAGGATCAGAACAATTGATAAAAAATTGATTCACTTCAATGTGACACTTTGCATGGACAGAGTTGTCAATCTTTGACCACAAAAAAAGATAGTCAATTGCATGTGGGTTAATGGCTTTATGCTTTTAATGGCATGCATGTTATTGCCAAAAGGTTGTACAGTTGTAGGTTTTTAAATTTTGTACCTGATTTTACAAGATGAAAATCTGTGGGTTAAAAATTATGAATATTTTGTAACAGAGGAGGCAAGGCAACAGTTTTCCAAGCATCTACAATTTACGGCCGCCTGATAAACAATATGCAGCAACTGCCCAGGGTTCCATAACATGAGATTCAATTTACTTCCTGTTTAACAAAATCTTGCCATTCTTTCACAGATTAATGATTTTTATGCCCCATCTACAAAAGTAGAAGGGGGCATTTATTGTTTGGGTAAGTTTGTTTTCCCGTCCACCCCTCCCACCAGATTTACCTACAGGTTGAAGTTTCTATGAAGAAATTATGGGAAAAATAAATGTTGCAAGATGGGGCTTCATACATCAATAGTATTATACTCTACTAATATGTTTTGAGAATTCTCAATTTTGAAGAAGAAATGGTATTTTTATTGTTTATACATGCAACTTTTTTTTAGGTAAAAAATATCCATTAGTGACTTAAAATTTTATATGAGATAGACATTGCCTAAATGCAAGCACAGCAAAAAAACAGCATAGTTTTGTATTTTGAATACATTACATACCTTTTGAGTTAAGATAGGCTTCCCCCGTACAACATGAAACAGCACAGATGGGCTGGTCCTCTTTTTTGCCCTCATATATGACATAGTTTCAGGTCTCAATTGAGGAATAAAATCTTTTTAAATTCAGAATATAAGATCTAAAGGACCCCATTCCAGAATGGACATGGACACTTTTGATGCAAATATTAACCAGTGTGATCTCTTCCTTAAACATGAATGATTAGATGTGCGTTTCCGACTCACGAATAAAATGTTTAGATTGGTTATTGATCATTATTTTGAGCCAAAGACACAATGTCTTACATTTTAACGTCTTTGTCTTTGTTAACAAAGTTTTTCATGAACCAATGAAAAGTTAGATTTTGAATCCAAGAAGTAAAATAAAATCAAATAAGATCTCAAGTCATGGTACTTTTTATGTAGTTGTTTTTATTTTTCTAGAACATTCAGTTTGGGACGAGGTGCGTGGGGCAAATGAGCGTTAAAAAGAAAAGGCAAAAAAAAAATGAATAGAATTTGTTTACTTAAAAATGTAGTAACTCATCGTCATCAGAATATTTTTCTCCTTGTTCCTCCTTGTTCTGTATTTACATAAATTATTTTTGGAAGGCGACTAGCAAAATTTGTAATTGTCCCTCGCCGCAACGCGACGGAGGGACCTAGTAATGGTCATCGTGCGTCCGTCACACTTTTGTGAGCGCAACTCCTCTGAGACCGCTCAACAGATTTTGATGACATTTTGTAGGATTATTTGTCATCATATGTTGTTGTATATCATATTGCACCACCATTTTGATTCGAGAAATTTTATAGGAGTTATGGGACTTTATCGACTTTATTCATTTTGGGTCATAGGAACACTTTGTGAGCACAACTCCTCTGAGACCTCTGAATGGATTTTTATGAAATTTTATAGGATGGTTTGTCATGAATGTAGTTGATCATATTGCACTGCAATTTTTATTCAACAAATTTTATAGGAGTTATGGGACTTTATTGACTTTGCTCATTTTATAGGTCATAGGAACACTTTGTGAGCGCACATTTAAAGGATGGTTTGTCATGATTTGTAGTTGATCATATTGCAATGCAATTTCAATTATTCAAATTTTAGTAAATTTTCAACTTTAATGTGGCGGTGGGGGACATTGGCTACGTGTAGCAATCTTGTTAATTTCAAATTCACACCGGAACTGTACAAACTGTGAGAATCATATCAGGAAGAAAAAAATCAATATCAGCCTTAGGTAAATTTTTCGCGTCAACTTGCCGTAGAGCTCTCCGCTCTCCCTCATGGATGTAATGGAAGCAGTGTATTGGTAATTAGCCATTTTTTCCTTTGATCTCATCTGCCTGATATTTTTTAGTATCATGGACAGTCTGTGATACAAGAAAATATCAGGTGGAAGCACTTGATAACTGTGACGTCATGTGATGAAATTTGACGTAATTTGTGACATCATGTGTTGTTACTGTACTGAAAACTTGTAAAATGTGTGTTTTTTTAAATTACCAATAAATATAGAATATTATGTACTTTCCTTTTTGATACTATATATATCTAGGTGAGTATCAGACGAGTCCGGTAGGACGAGTCTGATACGAGACTAGATGTAGATAGTATCAAAAAGTAAAGTATATAATATTCTTTTTATCGGTAATGAAGTCACAGTTATCAAGTGCTCCCATCTGATATTTTCTTGTATCATGGACTTTCCATGATACTAGAAAATATCAGTCAGATGAGATCAAAGGAAAAAGGCGCTTATCACCGATAAAAGGAATATTATATACTTTCCTTTTTGATACCATCTACATTAAGTCTTGTATCAGACTTGTGGAATTGGACTTTGATCGATTTGATTTTTATTGTCATTTGTGTGTTTAGTTTTTGTGCTTTGTCTAAGAATATTGATAGGGGGAAGGTTGGGTCCAAAAAACTAGTTTAACCCCGCCACATATTACATGTGCCTGTCCTAAGCCAGGAATCTTTGACAAAGCTTTCGTTTGTACTTGTCTAATTGATGTTTTCTGTTCCTTGTTTAAGAAGGGGGTCTATCCGTGACTATTTCAGGGCTGGATTTGAATTATATGCATTTTATTTAGATCATGGGCCAATTGCAGAACCGCGAGCAGTGCCAAATGGCCTCGTTGAAGGCTGCTGGCGGTTGTCCATTGTGGTTTTTCTAAATTGCCGTTTAATTGTGGGCTGTGTCGCGTACACTTATTCCACATCTCATTATTTTCTATTGTCCTACCGGACTCGTCATGATACTAACCTAGATATAGATAGTATAAAAAAGAAGAGTACATAATATTTATATTTCTCTACCTACAAAAACATAATGGCATAAACAAGTTGCAAGATATTAGTATTCCAATAATTGATTTATTATCCAATATTACATTTTGGCTGTGGGATATTTTTATGAAATCATTCAAGTTGTTTTCTATGTTTTGATACAGTCCCTTTATTAGGTATTGATTATTTTGTTGCTGAAGTGAATTAGGTCAATATTTTGATGGCAGAAATATAAGTGGATAGTTTTGTTTACAAGGTATTTATATTATTCTTTTTTTACAAGAATACGTTTCAAGTATGGTTAATTCACATTTTGTTTCTGCTGGGTTTTAGGCAAGTTTAGAGTGTATTCTTATTCAGAGTGTATTTGTCAGTATACAGCATGTACAATGCATGTTCACCATAAATAAATTAACAAAGAGTTGCTATTTTCATTTTTTTTCCAATATTTTGACAGATATTAAGCATCAGTTCATTAAGGCTGGATGTGTGCAATATGTTTCTAAGCACAGATGTATTCCGAATGGTTATAAATATATAATAAATGCCCTCTTATTGTGCTGTGTTACACAGTGGTAGTATATGTGTATGGTGTGTGTGCTATCCTAATTTTTTTTTAATTAACATGTATTGGAAAAGGAAGTTGGGGTACAAACTTCTATTTTTGTTTCATAATTGTATATGATAATTTATATGCAATATTTTGATGATAAGCATCATCATGGTATAGTACATTTAACATGCATTCTTTAATCCTTTCTTCTTTTCAAAATTACAAACATATTCATGTTAAAAAGTCATAATTTCTCTTATAATATCTCTATTGATTTACTTGGTCTCTCTTATCTTTATGAGTTTTAGAATCTTTACACCCATAGACAATAGACAATATTTATTAGCGAAACACATTTACATTATATGGTAAGTGCCAACCCTGGGGGATACTTTCTATGAATTAGGGGTATACCTGTGCCGTTGGCCTGCATTGGACATGACTATGTTAGAATAAAAAAAGTCGCAATTAAAACATATCCTGTATACCAGGGGACATTGTATTATACTTTGTTATGACCACCTTATTATTGCTTTGATTTAAATATTTTTACCTGTGTTGCCGAAGGCGAAAGCAAGTCTAGGAGTTGTGTCACTCTCCGTCTGTCTGTCAGTCCATCCGTTGGGTTATTTGGGTGCCTGTAAAAAAACAAACACTCAATCATTCTGAAACTTTGCACATTGATTACAGATCTATTGAAAATGTGCACCTCCCCTTTTGGGATCATTATTTAATTCCATTCAGAAATTAGGGGTCCATAGGGGGCCACAATAACTTTTGGTTTTTTTTTTCCAAATGCTATGAAACTTTACAGTTATGTTACTTAACATTAAAAGAAATTGAGAAATTATGGGTCCCATTTTGAAGTTAGTTTTTGTCATATATTGGATACAAAATGGAGGAAATATTTTTTTTACCCCACCTTTTTTGTTTAGTGATTAAAGGGTCAAAACAGGAAAAAATATCCATTGGCAGTCTATAAAGTGTTGCATGTGACAAATATGCTTTGTCAGTTAACCATATTTGTCATTTCATACAGATTTACAGCAAAGTTGACCTGGAACCTCCACTTTTCATCCTCAATAGACTATATGCGGACACCCACCCCCTAACCATGCAAAAATTTCTGGATCTACCCCTGCAATTTTCCCTTAACCTTAAAAAATGTTATTCAGTTTCTTTGGAATTCGTAACTTCTCTTATACTCATCCAATCATCCTTCACAGTCCTTTTCAGTTTATTAATGTAGCGGTCAAACTGTATCATTTCATATTGAAATTTGATTCAGTCATGAATGTAAGCATATAATTTAAAAAAAAAGAGAATGACCTGTTTATGAGATTTTTCACTGTAATTCTAGTTCATAATTTGCATGTGACTGTTTATTGAATTGTTTCATCTGAGATCTTAGAAATTGTCATATGTCAATTTGTTATCATTAGTACCACAGGAAACAAAGAGAGAGATAGAAATCAATACAAACACAGCATGATGCAATAAAATCTTAGAATTGACATATTACACAAGTGTTTAAGCTGAAAATTAATTCTGATTTAACATGACATCAAAATACAGTTATTCTGAAATGATAGAAAAATATGACTAAAATGAAACGGACCGGCCATTTCATTTAAAGGGGGAGGCCTTGGTTTTTTATCTGGCAAGAAATATATTTGTTTTTTAAAGGTGCCATCACAAAATATTTTTTATTATAAATATTATTTGATATGGTAAAAATCCTTCTTCAGAATATTTTTGTCTCGCCTGCGACGAATAGTCACGGAAGGCGAGACATAGGTATTACTTTCCGGCGGCGACGGCGGCGGCGGCGTCGTAAACTTTTTTGTAAGACTTTTGTGGACAATGAATTGCTTGAAAAGTATAATAGCTAGGCATCTGATATTTGGTATACAGACAGTTCAGGTTATGGTCTACGCAACTGTCACCATGCCGTTTGACCCTGACCCCATTTTCACGCTCCAGTGACTCTGTGAACTTAGGTCTTTTTTCAGGCCGTAAACTTTTTTGTAAGACTTTTGTGGACGATGAATTGCTTGAAAAGTATAATAGCTAGGCATCTGATATTTGGTATACAGACAGTTCAGGTTATGGTCTACGCAACTGTCACCATGCCATTTGACCCTGACCCCATTTTCACGCTCCAGTGACTCTGTGAACTTAGGTCTTTTTTCAGGCCGTAAACTTTTTTGTAAGACTTTTGTGGACGATGAATTGCTTGAAAAGTATAATAGCTAGGCATCTGATATTTCGAATACAGACAGTTCAGGTTATGGTCTACGCAAATGTCCCCATGCCGTGTGACCCTGACCCCATTTTCACGCTCCAGTGACTCTGTGAACTTAGGTCTTTTTTCAGGCCGTAAACTTTTTTGTAAGACTTTTGTGGACGATGAATTGCTTGAAAAGTATAATAGCTAGGCATCTGATATTTAGTATACAGACAGTTTAGGTTATGGTCCATGCAACTGTCACCATGCCGTGTGACCCTGACTCCATTTTCAGGCTCCAGTGACTCTGTGAACTTAGGTGTTTTTCAGGCCGAAAAACTTATTGTAAGACTATTATGGAAGATGAATTGCTTGAAAAGTATAATAGCTAGGCATCTGATATTGAGTAAACAGACAGTTGCAGTTATGGACAACGCAACTGTCACCATGCCATGTGACCATGACCCCATTTTAACGCTCCAGTGACTCTGTGAACTTAGGTCTTTTTTCAGACAGAAAACTTTTTGTAATACTTGTGTGGACAATGGATTGCTTGAATAGTATAATAACTAGGCATCTGTTATTAGGTATACTGACACTTTTTGTGTTTATATCAAGAAGTGAAAGCTTAGGTAGTTGATTTTAGCGATGGTGCCGGCAGGCGAGACATACTTTTAGTGGCCACACTTGTTTTTAGGGAAAGCCCAAGACCCCCCCTTCAAGTTCAAGGAAGAGGGAGTTTGGCTTGCCATTAAAATTGGTTTTACCCACCATTATTCGGGTCATGTGAGCTATTATCATCGTTAAGCATCCGTCATCCGTTGGTTAATTTTTCTTCTAAGATCTTCTTCTCTGAAACCACAGAAGGGATTGCTTTCAAACTTTGTATACTTGATCTTTATGATGTCCTCTACCAAGTTAGTGAAATTTATGCAGGCTGTCCAACCAAGATGGCCACTGTTGCTAAAAATAGAACAGGGAGGGGGGGTCAGACTATTGTTTTGGCTTATAGCTCGTAGAGTATAAGAGATAGAGAAAACCTTCCTCTTTCAGCATCAAAAGCTCTACTAATCTCTCCATTGAGTGAAAGTCTGGAACGAATCCTTATTCCTTAATCGTCAAAATTGACCATATTTGCAGTTTTTGGACTAATAATATCTTAAAAACCAAGATATCTTGAACTGAAAAAAAATATTTTCAGTTTTGTTAATGGTCTGTCCCTATATACTAGGTTTTAATTTGAGCTGTTTCTAAGTATTGTGGTTAGTAGATTATTGATCAAAATAGATAGTCTTATGGCTGTTATATGGCTGTATATTTTTTGCATTTTTTAAAATCAAATCTAATATTCTACCGGTTTTCCAAGTTTTCTACTCCTAACGTGTCTGATGAAGGTTAATCCAGAAAAGCGCTTCACACGCAGTGAAATTTTGCTTTTGATCATTTTTTAAAATCATTTCAATATGTGGATCGTGTCTTTTTGGCACATATTCCATATTCTTTCGTTTTTAATCTTATGGCTGTGTTGTTAATTACTTGCTCAAGATTGCTGATTTTCTCTGGGTACTCAACTTTCCTCAACTATTATAATTGCTTAATGATTGGCCATGTTTGACTGACTTGTATTTTAAACGTAGGTCAAGAAAAACAAAATCTGAGGTTTGTGTTTTATGTGGCAAACATTTTGTTTACTTTATGTATTTCAATGGCCGATTCAGAGGGGGCGGAGGGGGCATACACCCCCCTTTAATTGAGAAATTTTAATTTTTTCTGTGTAAAATTGACCAAGCACATTCAAATTTTTATCAAAATCTGAATTTTTGCAATTACGCCCCCCCCCCCCCCACCCTTTCTCGGACCTCTGGATCCGCCCCTTTTTTTGTTTATTTTTATGCAACAAAATATCTGACCAACCTCATGTCATTTCAGTCATTGATACAGATCTAGAGGAGTAGCATTGCTATCAGGTAATCAGATTCATAAGAATGAATTATTCATCATTTGAATCTATTGATTTCAGTTTTGCTCTTTTTTTCCAATTACATAATGAACAGTTTTCTGGTATTTTAAATGTCTCACCTACGAAAGTGGAGGACCATGAAGTGTTCTGGGCTGTTCATTGGTCCATTAGAAATATAGTTAACCTTCAAGTTGAAGTTTCTTTACATGTTCCGAGGTGGAGAATCATATCATTCAGACATTCTTTGTTTTTTTTTCATTGTGATTTCTTTTGATATTGTTTTAAAGTAGCATTTGGAGTAGATATTAAACACATGGTTCCCTAATGTTTTTTTTTTATTCTAGCAAGAAGAATTGATAAAGCAGTTACAAGAACAACATTTCCAACAGTACATGCAACAAGTTTATCAACAACAACTCCTCCATCAACAGCAACAGTATCAACAGTTACAAAATATGACATCAAATCCAGCAAATAATAATCCAGTTACTACACCATCGACAGTGTTAACTAAAACAGAGGCCAAAGAAACACAACAACAAAATGGTCCGACAGTGGTGCCCTCGGAACCTGATGCTAATGGAAACAAAGAAGGTGGTATAACCACATATTACTATAAAAGGATTAAATACATCTTTATACATGTGTTTAATGCGGATCATTAAGTGGAGGGCCCTTTTAGCTGAAAAAATTGGTTAGATTTATAGGAAATCATTGAAGCATGACTGAAGTGCCCCTCCTCCCTTTTCAAAATGTCTGGATAAGCCACTAGGTATCAATTGTTGCGTTTCAAAATTTTGGGTTTGTAGATGTTGCAAATTTTACAGAGAATTGATAAAGATGTTGAATTTTTATATATGTGGTTGATTGCACAAACCTTGAAAATTAGAACCCCAAAAAATAAAATTGGAACCACTGTAGCATTACATTTATCACTAGCTGTGAAATAAATATTTCCTTAATTTACATTTTTGATGGATTTCATTTTGGTTTACGGTGTCTTAAATGGAGAATTTATATTTTGATTGCCAACTGCAGTCATTTAGATTTGTTGGATTTCTATATCTATGGACCTGTACATCAAAAACTATTAAGAGTACAATTTAGTACTAAACAAACAATAATCCTTAAACAGTAAAACATGATTTAAATGTCTGAATTGCTATTTTTGCAGTGCATGTTTCAAAAATAGAAAGGATATGAATTTTTTATATTTCATTTGGAAGGCTTAAATTTCTTGGAATTCTATTATTAAAAGCCTTCTGATAATTTCTTTTCAAGTAGGTGCTGCTATTTAAAATGTCAAAATTGATTTTTACATTGAATATCTGCTAAATTCCAATTATATTCAGCTCATCAAGATATCTTTAAAATCCTTGATATGAAAATTTCAAAGCATTGTTTTAAATTAATAACCAATAATTTATGCCATGCATGTTAAATTTAAAGAATGATTGCATAGATAACTTATATGTATGAAATTCAGATTTGGGGTTTTATCAAACTTAGATATTGATTAAAAGACCTGAGGCCTTATTTAGATTCTGTTTTATTATCAATTGTCAGTGTAAATGTCATTGTGTTGAGTTGTTAGTATTCATTGACATTTGCTTGTGAAACAGATGATCAAGTTCAATTAGTACCTCATTCATGCTCAGCAAAACTACTGAATGGAAACTTTTACTATTTAATCAAGCAGTGGTGCCAAACAGGTGATTGTCACACCTGGTCAAATGCCAAGGTTTTCTAGGCCTTGCTGTTAAAAGTGTTTGAGATTTTGATGTTTGAATGCTTAAGGCTGGATGTTGTTTAAAAATAAAGGCTTTTGAATTACCGTTTTATGAACTCTTCCCAGGGCTGTCAAGTTTTGATGAGCTGCATGCGTGAGATTTGCCGAAAAATTGAAAGATCAAAGGAAAAAATTAAAAGATCAAAGAAATTTGCCGCCAAATTGCCGACTAGATGCGTGAGTCTCACGCGAGCTGCGTGACACTTGACAGGCCTGTCTTCCTGAAGTTCTAAGACATCTTTTAAATAGCTGTAGCATTCATATTTTAGACTTCTGTAAACTGGGAAATTTTTGCGGTAGTTTTATTTTCGCATACTATTACTAGCATGAAAATTTAACGGTGCGAATATGTTTGTCTTCCTTTGTAGTCTATGTAAATTTATCTGTTTGGTCATTGTTGTAATATTTTTGGCATTTCTTTTTTTATCAAATTTAATATTCTACTGGTTTTCCAAGTTTCTACTCCTAACGTGTCTGATGAAGGTTAATCCAGAAAAGCGCTTCACACGCAGTGAAATTTTGCTTTTGTACATTTATTAAAATCATTTCAATATGTGGATCGTGTCTTTTTGGCACATATTCCATATTCTTTCGTTTTTAATATGGACGATAACATTACAGCACAAACTAAAATTCAATCGTCCTACAGCCAAAAAAAGACAGTGAGAATTTGATTATCTTTCCTATCTTGAGAACCCTCAATGTTTCATCTTAGAAAAATAATATGTTGTGGTCATGTTAGAATCTATTGATTTGTTTTGGTTCACTTTTATCTTGGGAATACCAATTTTCTGCTTTGATGGGAAATAGATATTTATATGGTTTCCAGACTTCCCTTAAGCAATTTCATGGCATAAACCGAAGTTTTTCATCTACATTCCTCTGTAAAATAAAACAGTGAAGTTATTATATGTATTGAATATATAAACACAATATTGTATTAGATGTTTTGTAAAGCATGAAGCCAGTGGTGGATCCAGAGGGGGGCTCTGTACACCTCCCCTTTAATTGGGAAATTTTATTTTTGGTATGAAATTGACCAAACTTCTTCAAATTTGACAGTTTTTGCAATTACGCCCCTTTCATTGAACTCTGGATTCGCCCCTGGTTGCCAGTTTTCACTGACATCAGAACTACCAAGAAAAAAAGATATGGACTCTCTTGTTACACAAATAAAATGTATGATGATCAAATATAGAAGTTAAAAGTTAAAATTTATCTCTGAAGATTAGTTTAGTTTAGTATGCTTCTTGCAGTTTAGAAATAGTCGAATAGCCTCATCTGTGGCACTTTTTTTTTAAGTTTAGAAAACCTGGAAATGAAGTCAAAAATTAACTTGAGTGTATTGCCATGCTATTTTCATTCCTTGAAGTAGTTATCTTACAGTTACTTGGAAATTTGAAATGAGTACCGGTAAGGCAATCTTGTATTGACATTGTTTAATTCTTGTATTGATAGATTTCCCTACACCTATGCCAGTTTTAATGCCTGCATCCATTTGGACCCGCAAGGATATAAAGGGCTTTAAAGACAGTGTTAAATCTTGCCATGAGAATGTCATTAAGATTTCTTCATTGGCAACTGCCACTGTGAGTGAAAAGATGTTTTTCGATGTTGCACTGCAATTCTTACAAATCTTCCATAGATTGAAATGTATTTGTCAACTTTACCATTTCATATGCATTTGGCATGTTATATTCTATCCACATGAATTACTTGTGGAGCACTTTTTGACCAGCGATGTACCTTATTGGTCAGGTCTCCCAATGAAAAAAAAATGGTGTTGAGAGCACTATGCTTAACATTGTTGGACACCCCATGGTGCAGTTAAGATCAAGGTTTAACAACTGTGGGTTTCTTATGATGTTTTGTTGTTTTGTTTTTTTTTGTATTTTTTAAAATTTATATATATCCATACAAATTGAATGACAAATACATTTGAATGTTGGAAGTCTGCACTGTATATTTAGCATGCATTTCTTCTCCTTGGTTATTTTAGTTTATGTTGTGTTTGTAGATGAGTTACCTCCTCTTGCTGCTGCGTCAATGTGGACACGTAAAGATATCAAAGAATTTAAAGAATCTCTAAAGCAAGATAAGGATTCACTTATAAAAATAGGTTCGGGAGAAACTGTAACAGTGAGTATATAATGCAAAGGTGGTAACTACATTCTTGTTAACTCAGACTCTGTTGGTAGTCATCGAAGTAGCACTGTCCCACTGGCCATCATTTTGGTCAAGTGAAATTGGGATAAATTTTGAATCTGATAAAAAAGATCAAAAACTAAAAATCAAGGATATGGGCAAATAAACAACAAATCTGAACTCTGTAGACTGCAGCTTAAGACTTGTGGGAAATTTCTATGTAAAGAAAATATGTTTTAAGTGGGATGATTTTTATGGTCAATTATAATGTCCCCACAGCAGTCAATGTACACACCCTTCTTTTGAACTTTTCAAAAGGTTAACAAGTATGTAACAATATATGTTTATGTATGAATTTTGTTCTGTTGGTTTCCTTTCTCTGTTCTTTTCTATATTCTCTATGGGTCTTTAATGTAGTACTAATTCTGTGATCTTTAATTAAAGAAGGCCATTCATTTTAGAGAAACAATGTTTTATGTGGCACACGTCAATGCTTATTGTTAGTTCAGCAATTACTGCACTATAAATAGGTATAATAAATTCTGATAAAATTTCCTTATACTTAATCGAGATTAGACTACATTCATTTATATCCCTATTTAATTGGTTTCGGATCCATCCATTCCATGCTAAATATGTTATCCATTCAGAATGACTATAATTTGACAATTAATTGCTACAAATATTGATCATCCCATGCTGTATTTGGAATTATTTATAGAAAGCAGCACCTAGTTGATGTTTTTGAGAGATTTTCTCCATCTACCAAGTCTTGTGTGATGTAATAAACTCATCGTAATGGCAGTAATAAGCTTTTTTAGCCCATCCTACTGTCTGAGAAGTTCATCACCGAGAGCCAAATTTTCCCAGTTAAAATTACCGTTAACGTTTTTTATTTAATGTATCATGAATGATATCCTATGTTCCTGCCTATTGGTTTTTAGGACATATCAGTCAGGTCTTCCTCTACAGTCTAATGACATCATATATTGAGTTTCAGAACCAATTATAAGAAAGAATTAGATTTTGAAGATAGCTTCTTTCTTTATTAGAAGAAAGCAGTTTAGCATAGTTATACACTATCAGAGAATTGGCCTCTCTATAGTCTAAAAATATTTCAGTTACAAATCTTCTAGCATTATGAGAACTCGTGGATTGCAAATATTTTTCGTATTTATTTATTTATTTTTTAGATCACAAATCACAATTTGAAAGATGAATACATGTACTTAAAAGAACCAGGAAAATTAAACATTGTTTTAAAGAAATTAAAGAAAGTTGAAGTTTTTAAGAAAGATTGCATTGATTCATTATTTTTTTATGTCAATAAAAGATAGAGTTACTGTTCTTTGAATATTATTTTCAGAGTAAATATCTTTATTCAGTACAGTGTGTTCAAAAGGATATTGAAACTTCTAAGCACATAAGAATATATAGTATATATAGTTTTTTTCTCTACTTTTAAATTGTCTACAATAAAATTTGAATGATTGATTGATCGATTGATTGCTATCTAACCTTGTTCAAACATGTTCTAAGCAAGACTGTTTTGAAGTACATGTACTCATTTATTTGCAACTTTTATATTTTATTTTTTATTCACCCTTCTATTTTAGGTCAGAGTGCCGACCCATGAAGATGGATCTTGTTTGTTTTGGGAATTTGCAACAGATTATTATGATATAGGTTTTGGTGTGTATTTTGAATGGACAGTTGAACCTAATAATGCAGTTACAGTTCATGTTAGTGAATCCAGTGATGAAGAGGAACTAGATGAAGAAAACCCAGGTATAAATATAATGAAAGTTTAAATCAAAGATTTTCAGCTTTTAAAATAAAAAAAAAAACAGGTGTTGACAGATTTTACTGTATAAGTTGGTTTGTTTTCGCATGTGGAAAGGTTCACATTTTTGTTGAAAAAAAAAGGTTTTTTTTATGAAATGAAATTTTTGTTGTTTTATATCCATATTGTAACTTTATAACAACTTATTTGTATCCTGATGTCAGATGGCTGCAATATCATTGACAGGACATTAAGCCAACAACAAACAATCAAAAACTTTGAACTAATTGACAAATTTTTCTCTATTTCTAATTTTTTTTTAGATCTTTAACTCATATTTAGGAAAAATTAAATCACAAGGACAAAAAAGCCACACAAAAAAAACACTTATAAGGTAGATGAAAAATACTATGTTGTATGTATGGTTTCATCGTTTAATCTAGGCATGCTTAGTACACAAATTTTCTGAATTTGAATCAAAACTGATCAAATTGCAATGCTTAACTCCAAATCAGAATACATCACCTTCATATCAGCACTTCAAATAATTTATGAATGTTTTCTATATATAATAAAGTGAGTGTAGAAATTTTTGCGGGGTGATATTTTCCTGTTTTTGTAAAGTGAACTTTTCACTTGGTGGATAAATTCATGTGTCTTTTGATTATGAATACTCTTTTCTTAAGGAAGTAGCCATTCACATGGGGGATATTTTCGCTGACATTTTGTAATTGTGAATTAAGTGAAAATCTCCATGTTTACAGTAGGTTAGACAAAAAGTGAATCATAAAGATTTTTATTAAAGGGAGATAATTCTTTTCTCCGGCAATCTATTGAGGCTGTGATTATATGTCAGCTTTATTGTTATATTTACTATCATGTCTCATGTTAGACATAGGCTTTTAGAGAAATAAAAATGTGTCAAATAATTAGTGGTTGCTGGAGAAACTGTTACAAAATTGTTACAAAACAACCCATTGCCAGACTACCAATTATATGTATAATGTTATTTATAGCTTCTTATTCTATTAATAGAAAATAAAGCTGATGTAGAGCAAGGAAGTAAACAGGATCCCAACAAACCACCAACAGACGAAATAATTCCAGTGTATCGTCGAGATTGTCATGAAGAAGTTTATTGTGGGAGTCACGCGTACCCAGGACAAGGAGTTTATCTACTTAAATTTGACAATTCTTACTCCCTGTGGAGATCTAAATCATTATACTACAGAGTTTATTACAGTAGATGATAATTTTATAAGATTCTGTTATGTTATCTTTGTTATTGGGCTTTTTTTAATATTATTTTAAATATTTGTAAAGCCTTGTTTATTTTATGAGTTGATCCATTTTTGGAAGCAAGACCTGAACACTTACACAGAGTTTGAAATATTTTGTTTTAAGCTCTATAAAATTTTGAAATTTTGAATGATAACCTTAATATAAAATATTATTTATACAAAGTTTATCTATATATTTAGAATGCACAATTTTTATATTTTATTTCTTCCAGTTAAGTTTGATGAAGCATTTATTAAAATCCACATTTGTTGAATAAGACGGAAAAAAAGAGAGACTAATTACGGAGTGCAGGCTAAATAATCAGACAAATTTTGATACTACCAAGCTTTGAACCAATAATTTACAGCAGATGAATTTAAGAGTGTGAAATTTATAGCATTCATTTATTTGACAGTGTTGTCCATAGTGAAAGTACAAGCAATACAGGTGTATTATGTTTTATGCTGGCCTATTTTCTACCTTGACCAGCAGATCATAATAAATACTTATTCTCTTTCAAAGATCTGTAAAAGAAGAGCAAATACATCTTGGCTAACAATTTATAATCTTTTCCTATATTTTATTTTTCCTTTTCTGTAAGAAAAAAGATTACGTAACTCCAGAAACTTTGTTATATTTAATATTAACACAATATCATTCCACATTCTACTGATCTTGTAATATTCTGATTCTTGAGTTGTGTAATAAAACATTAATGTATTACTATTTATGGGACTTGGTCGTTAAAATATTTTTTTATGGGGATACATAATTATCTTCACAGTTGTTAATTTTATAATTTAATTTTCGTTTGAAACAAGCCTTAGGCTTATGTGAATGTTGCCTTTTTAGAAGCCCATCTTTTCACTTCTTATTAAGCACAAAGATATTCTAGTTCTTTTGAACATACTTTTCTGGAGGGATATAATACTAAGACAGAATTTTGAAATCTTTATGTGATTAAGTTTGCCAGTTTTTAGTCCAAGGTCACTGGTTTCCTCCATGTTCCTCAATTTCCTCCATCATAAAATGAGATGGCCCTGGCACATGTGCCAAAGATGGAGCTATCACCCCAACACTATATTACTCTTGACAGATATTGTTAGAACAACATAATTAATTATATTTTTTTAAAAACCACACTTTTGTTACATTTTTGTTAACTTGAATGTCCACTTAATGTTGTGAAAATATTTAACAAGAACATTATTACTCTTTAAAATTTGTAATTTTTTAGAAAAAAAATGTTTTGTCCTTTTTGACCTCATTATCTGCTTTATAATTTTAACGTTTGATTACCAGAGATGGTAATGCTACAAAGGAAGTGTAATGATATAAAGGCGTAAATCAGAAATGTATAGATATTAAGTAATGTCTTGTAATAGAGCAAGACATTAATACAGAAAATTATATAGCAAGACATTAACACAGAAGATTAATATATAATAAGCAATTTACTGCATAATTCATGTAAATTCAGAAAAGGTTGTAATTTATTTCTATGTTAATAGCAGTTTTTTGCAGAAGCAACAAATAGGGGTAATTTCTGTGCTATACAGCTTGCTTTCTGCATCCTGTCAAGTCACAAAAATTTCCAACAATTACCTGAGTATTTATCCTACAGTATTGATGGCATTATAACCATTTTATACTCTAGTTATCTTTCTTTCTGTAGGTCCTTCCTTATGAAGTACTGCAATACTGGTTTAATTTATTTTTACTACATATTCTATTGTTTTCAGAATTTTATTTCTAATTTTTGTGTGACAAAGTCATAATGGATTTGAATTTCTTATTGAATTTATTTTATGTTTCTTTATCTGTAAGGGTAGGTTGATTGATTGATTGATAGTTGCTTAATGTCCCGTCGGCGATATTGCAGCCATCGTCGGGACATGTAAGGGTAGGAAATGGATTGAAATAAGACCTGTTTTGAACTTGCATCTTAATTTTCGTTGCTACAATGTAAGACATTTTGGGGGGGGGGAATTTTGACCATCCTTGCCCTATGCTTACAGGCTTCATTTTGATGACTTTTCAATTTGCTTATCTATAATAATTTATGTACAAAAAAGATATTTTAGATTTCTTTAGTTTGGCAAGTTTAATGTTTTCAAAGCACTAAAAAGTTGTATTATCAATTTTCAAATTTAGTTTTTCATTGAACCATTGAATGTAACAAGTTTTATGACAGATGAATAATTTTTAAAGTTACCTATTAAATTTGAATTTGAGTTTTTAACATGTTTTTTTTTACCTAAGGGGATAGATAGACAGCTTTTTACAAGATTAAAAGGACTGATAAAATATTTGTTGTGGGACAATTTGTGTATCCTATTATATGTTGATTAAGAATTTAAGATGAAAATATACCTTGAAACATCTATGAAAGTCATCAAATCTGCTGATATATATTGCTGTTTTAATGAACTATCAAAAATGACTTTCAAAGCAGTAGGGTGATATATTAAATTTGATTCTGACATACTTTCTTATACTTTTCTCTGATTTTCAAACTGTCAAATTGTTTCAGGGAAAAATAAGCTTTTACTAGTACTGCAACTACCAATTTTATAGAGGTGCATGTATCCTGTTAATTAAGAATTTCTTTGTTTTTTTTAATGATTTTTCACGATTTTCTCATAGATTTATAGAATAGATGTCAATGATCATCTTATATTTATAGTGTACATATATCTTCTGTATTTATTGTTAGAAAATGCAAATCCATTTAATCTACGGACAATTATCATTTTGTATGCTTTATATTGTGGGACAGACCTACGTTCTGTTGTTATGTCTAATGGAGCAAATGTGGTCTTTGTTGGTCAATAAACTGTGATGTTAACTACATTGTGGGATTTTTTTTATAACAAAAGCGTCTCTGTAGGGTATTTTTGAAGGAAGGTGTAAGAATTCCCTAGAGGTAAACTTGAGCTTCTTAACAAGGGCATTCAAGGTCATGTTGTCCCTTTCTTTTGTTCATGTTTTTTATCCTTAAATGCAAGGACATGTCTTTAAATTAGATGCTGTACCATGTTCACTTCTTAGTTTATTAAATTTCCTTTAAAGTTTATTTTGGGAAATGACTGGCTTATAAAATTTGTAAATTTATATTTTCCTGTTAAACACACAAGAAGGGTATAAAGATACATAAAATTTGTAAATTTATATTTTCCTGATAAACAAACAAGAAGGGTATAAAGATACATAACATTTGTAAATTTATATTTTCCTGATAAACAAACAAGAAGGGTATAAAGATACATAAAATTTGTAAATTTATATTTTCCTGTTAAACAAACAAGAAGGGTATAAAGATACAAAAGGAGATCCCATCTCTTATTTTTTTTTTACAGTGGAAAATCACATGCTTTTAAAAGTTACTCAATTTGGGCATCTAAGCTTATTGTGTCTGTTTTGAGCATAGCCACCAAAGCTAAAAATGAAAAATAAAAAACATACAAATCATTAGACTAATCTTTGGCTTGCAAAGTCAGAAGGCATGTCATAGATGTTATTTTTAGTAAAACAAGTATAAAGTAGTTGAAATAAGTGATGTAACCGTCCAACAAACATCCACACAAGCTGGTAAACCAGCCATTCCTTAAAATCTATTGTTTTGGGAAACATTTTAGACACAGATATTATGTAAACAGTTTGGGAACTCTTGAAAAGAAGAGTAAGGAATCGTTGAAGTATATCATCTAAAGGTCTATGTGATCTGTTCCCATCACTTGGTGTCTGTTGTCGTCGGATGTCCATTAACAATTTTTAGCTCACCTGGACAGGTACGTCCACCTAGTGATGCTAGGCAAAAAAGTCATGTGCTTAGGACACTAGCTGTGACCTGTATTTTCCGAATGAATGACCACTTACAGAAGAATGGTTAACCCACTGACAAATACCACATCAACCATTTTGGTATATGTGCACATAGTGATGTTAAGTGTATGTTTCAGATGCTGCCTGTGGCCTATTTTTTCGCATGAATGACCACTTGCAGAAGGATGGTTTAAAGTGCATTCCTGCTTACAAACTAGTGTCACATCAACCATATTACTGTGGTATAAAGTGTACCTAGTAAGCATGCTTCGGATGCTGGCTGTAACCTATATTTTTGGCATGGATGACCACTTACAAAAGGTATATTACCGCTCAAAGACTAGTGCCACACAAACCATATCGTTATGGTAGGGGCACCCATTGATGCTTAGCACAATACATGCTTCGAATGCTGGCTGCGACCTATATTTTTCGAATTGATGACCCCTTATCGACAATACTGCGTAACGAGGTGAGCTTCGTAATCGATAAACCAAAAACCTGACATTGATGCAAGAAGTCTCAGAAGAGTTATAAGATGAAAAGCAAGGCTGTGTAGAACAGCAAACTGAAATAAAAGAAACTTAATATAGAAACACCTACCTACCTACCTATCCTCTTGGTGCCCGTTGGCACATAAGGTCCAGATACGCTCCCTCCAGTAATGCCGGTCACTTGCCGCTACTCTCGCTTGTGCCCATGAAGTCCACCCCAGTTGTTGTCGTTCTTGCTCTGTTGTTCTTCTCCACGTTGTTTTTGGCCGTCCAACTCTTCTCCTTCCCTCGGGGTGCCATGTAAGAGCTGTTGTGCATATCCTACTACTGTTGTTCATTCGTAGGATATGCCCAATCCACTTCCACTTTCTTTGCCTGATTGTAGAACTGATGTTGATGGTTTTTGTTCTATTGTGAAGATCTTTATTTGTTATTTTCCCCGGCCATCTTATTCGGAGCGTCTGTCTCAGACATCTGTTTTGAAAGGTGTCAAGTTTCTTCTTGTCTCTCTCAGTTGTTTTCCAGGTTTCCGAACCGTATGTAAGTACATCAAGCTTTACAAGGCAATGACACCAGACCTATACCATTGAAGTATTGAATTAAGTAAATTTAAAATACAAAACATCGTTCTCAAGACCTGTGCCAAATCTCTCGGACCAGAATGACCAAGCTCTATTTGTGATCATACGACAGCGGAAAACTACATGACTGACTAAACGCTAATGTAGCTCCCGTATTCAAAATGGGTGATGTTCCCGTTCTTGTTGGTGTTTACTGGTTTTGTCTCTGCCCTTTCGGACTTTTGACATTCGGATACCCCATTGGTACCTATGCTTCTTTCATAAAGCTGAAAGCCATAGACTCGTATCTCTGACATACGTATCTTGAAAGTGTTTGGAGAATATCATTTGCATAAATACATGTATGCTAAAAAACACATAGAAACGCACAATATCCAGTCCCCACATCCTTAAACCATGTATTTCGACTAGGTTATTCATTAGGCGGTGGCTATTCTGCCGTAACCGGCAAAATAGCCTCACAGGCTATTCTGCCGTAACCGGCAAAATAGTCCCACAGGCTATTTTGCCGTAACAGATTTTATTATGTTGTACTCTTAATGGAGTGGAACAAATTATTTTTTTTTCATTATATATCTTTATTCTCAAACAGCCTAATACATTGGTACAGACATAACCCTGTATATTTAATATACAGGTCTATGGTACAGATAAACTAGATTAGATCATTAACGGGGTAATATAAATTTACAATGTTATTGCATATAATTGTTTTACCTTTTAAAATTTTATTTCAGAAAAATTAGAAAATCTCAGTTTAAAAAATAATCAAACATGTCAAATATTTTTGTTAAAGTAAGTTGCATTTTCTTAATGTTTATAGAAACATATTCTATATAGCAAAATTTAGGATGAATCAAAATTTAAATACGTCCTCTGGAATTAAGCGCTTGTCAATTAAGATTGTACAAGGGCTAAGTGGTTTCGAGAAGTTTATCGTCTTTTTCAGCTTTTTATCAAACTGCTAAATGGTTGGCAGCCACAATTATTTTTATATAAAAAAAAACTCCACTAGAGATCACAACCAAATACGTCTGAGATTCAATAAATTCAATTGTGATAACTTTGTTTCTTTAAAGAAAATTGAGACATTTTATCTACGTTTTAATTTTCTTGGATGAAAAAGAGAAAAAAATATTTAAATCGAATAATTTTCAGAATCTTATTTTTGTATTAGCTTTCAAATGCAACCAACAAAATATTAATCTAAAAAGACATTCCAATGCCTTGAATCAAACACCATCAACCTATAATAGCACTGATTTACCAAAAGATCTTTTTTTCTTAATAATCTTCATGTACAAGTTATCCCTAATTAGTCGAGTTAAGGCCGTGATACATGTGTTGATTAATAAATTTTAACAATTACGGCAAAATAGCCTGGGAGACTATTTTGCCGGTTACGGCAAAATAGCCACGGCCTATTCATTATTATACATTTTACAAAACGATGATGATGAAAAAAGTTGTTACACATGAGACCAAGTTTGCAATATGCTTAATTCCTTATTAACAACATATTTGTAACATTTGGAGGTGAGGTTTTTCAACAAATTGGCATTCCATTGGGCACAAACTGTGCTCCTCTCCTGGTCGTCTTGTGTTTATTCTCTTACGAGATTGATCGTAAAGAACAAGAAGATTACTTTTCGATATATTGATGATGTTCGTTCTGTCAACACCACTTCGTTTGATCGATGGATTACTTCACTATATTCAATATATTCGCCCTGGAAATAAGATAAAATTAAATATTATATACTCATATAGAAATCTTTATTGTGATTTGCTTAGACGTTGTCACGTGACATGTGACCCTCTCATGAGAATTTGCACGTGAGCGCCAGGCGTTTTCTTCAACATTGTATGGGTTGTATTTTTTCTAATGGAAAAAGGTTAAAATGTCTGAAATATGTTTAAAATTTAATATTAAATTGTTTCATTTAAATATTCGATATAATAAAACATTTATCACCCTAGATGATATGTGAACCGGCATTTCACACCAACAAGGGTGAATTGTATAAGAACCCACCGAGTCCACTTGCTTCACGTGATTCTTGGATTTCACTTCGAATTTGACCCGGTGATCATCTCATTACAAAAATTTACGATAAAAAAGACCACTTCTAATTTTCCTAACCTGGAAAGTAACATACCTACTTCATCTGAATATACGGTGTTAGTATTTCACAACTTAATTTATACACAAAAGCAAGGGCTTGTACATATTTTCAGATCTTTTTATATGACACCACTGTCTCCGTGACCGAATATTAGACCAAGGTTATAACGAAAATACGCACCACAATAAGCACAATACGGTCTTAAAAAATCTTCCTTCGTTTATAAAGCCACTGGTGGAAAAAATCAAAATTATCAATATGTTTATTCGAAAGAAAAATGTAGTTAACAATCTAGCAAAGATGTAGAAGAATCTGCCGTCCTACAAGGCACACTTCTCGAACCTTTGTTATTCCTGTGTCACATCAATGATCAATATATACTCAGCAATGTGAAATCTCAAGTACAGCTCCGTTCGCAGGCGCTCAGTTGGGATGATCTAAATTTGTTGCGCTTCCCTTTGATTTATACAACACAACCACATATCGCATATTTCATACTAAAAGAGCCCACATTTCACTGGTAACATCTGTGGCCGAGGTAATGATCAGTTTAAAGTGATCCATATCTTAAAAAGGACAAAAAGCGGGTCACGATTCACCACAGGACTGCAAAAGCGAACTAGATGGAGCCGTCACAATAATCTTGAACAGCTATTATTCATGTAACGAGACCAAAAGAGAAGAACCAGCTCAAAATTATTGTTCTTTTACAAGGTGGCGGGGGAAACATTCGACGTGACCAACTAGAACAAAGAGGCAATCCAGCTGCGTCAGGATCGAATTGAATAAACACTGTGTGACTAACAACATTGTAGATCTACATGAAACAAAACCGAAAACCAGAATTTGTATTGCACTGTCATCCTATTGCAACCAAAACAGGAGTTTTACGCTTTATTTGTTTACGCAACTTTCTACTAGATTACACTAGAGGAAGCAAAGTGCACAGGAGGACAAAGTGCACTGGAAAACAAAGTGCATAGGAAGACAAAGTGCACAGGGAGACGTTTGAGAGTTTAAAGCAGCTCTTCTTCGATGTAACTATATATACCTGTATTGGTCCTGCATTTTATCTATTCAGGTTCAGATTCAGAAACTCAACGAACGGCTTAGACCATAGACAAATTTCCGGACAACAATTTTTGTTATGCTTAACGCGCGTTAACGTTTCGTTTGAAGGCTCATCATTATGTGCTCTGGCTAAATGGTTGATAATGTCAAAAGACCATACCAAAATTGAGCGCATATAAAAACACGAGCGATGCCACAAAGTGTATGCACATGTCTAGCCTAATTGGCACCACCACAGAACTCATTAAAAGCCTATCTACATGGTCTAGGTCTTTAAAATGTTTAAAAATAAGAAGGAAAACTAAGGCCAAGGTCGCATGGCAAATAACAGAATGACATTTTCCTGTCAGGAAGAACCTGTATGGGCCAATTCTAGTGGTGAAATATCATTGACCCCAACATTTAATATCTGATATATAGACCTTTAAAAAGAAATTAATCAAAGTTGTAAGTCACAATGACCTAATTTTTAGTAGGTGGTGCCGTGTTATTCAAGACATAAAGTGGTGAATTACCATTGATCCCCAATATCTAGTATCCAAGTTACGGACCTTAACCAAGAACTTAACCAAAGCCGTTAATGTGTAAAATATAGGTCACAGTGACTTGATTTCTAGTGGATGGCGTCGTGTTACTCAAGACATGTCCAGTGGTGAAGTATCATAAACCCCTGACATGTAATATCAAAGTTATGGACCTTAACCAAGAACTTAACCGGTCATTCATGCGTAAAATATAGATCACAATGACCTTATTTCTAGTAGGTGATGTAGCACCCGGAGGCGCCCGATAAAAGTACAGCTGTCCAAGGGAAATAAACACTATAACACAAGCGTCTGAGAGTTTCAAAATGTAAATGGCACTGTGGTGTAGATTTGACTAAGCAGACATCAATTAGGATATATATATAACAACAAGAATGAAATATAAAAATGTCAAACACAGCAGGGGCGGATCCAGAGGGGACAGACACTTTTTGTTGGATATATAGTTAATCATTGAAGCATGACCAACGGTGCCCTCCCTTTTAGCCAGTCAGTAGCCCTCACCACTTTTCGAAATTTCTGGATCCACCACTGCACAGAAACAGAACAGATATTTGATCGACCATGGTACTATTGCTTGAAAAATGACACTGAAACTTTCAATCCATTGATTTTATTTTAACAATATTGTGCTAAATATATGTCTGCAGATCAAAATAAAAAAAATGTTGAGAAAGTTTTTATTTCTTCAACACCAAAATTATCAATGAGATATTTTTCATATGCCTTTTTAATATTAGGTAACGCACGACGGGCGTATCTTGTGCACTTGGTGCAGCTCACTGTGGGGGGGGGGGGGTACGTCCACTATAAAGGAAGGTACATATGTGTGGCCAAAAGGGGTCTACTTTTGGGGGTATGCACTATATATATGTGAAGAGGTAGCTACAATAATGTCGTTCTTTAGACCTATGCCATATGATTTGGCAGAGCCATTATTCCCAATGGAGCAACGTCGTAAGCGTATCACACTGGGCGTATTTCCATTCATTAAAAATTATAATTCGTTCTAAAATGTTGCTATAATTAAATCAAACATGAATTCAGTTAAAATTTTTGGACACTCTGGCTTCCCAATTTTCAAGTTCTTATTGAAAAGATCAACTTTTGAAAACTTGATCTTCAACCTTACAATGAACTTCGGGATCAAAATATATATATAATGATTTTATCTAACAAATCAAATGTTTACTATGGTTTTATATAAACCTATTGTTATTGTGGGTGTTTTCAGTAATTCTGAACAGTTTTGAAGCTTTGTGCAAAATGTGGTCAATTATGAGTAACTGTAATGGGACCGCAAATGTATCTCCGCCAAACCAGCTACTTGCTTATTGTAGCTAGTGAAAATGGTGGATTTTTGTTGCATATTCATTGTATATGATAAGATGTAATTTTCAAAAATGTCCCATATATCAATATATAATGAATGAGACCCAGCATCCAGGGCTCCTATTGGTGAAAATTTAAATTTTGATTTCAAGTAACAGAATATCAATAAAATCTGTCAATTATGCTTAAACATATTGGGGCTTGTTTAGGGGAGGGGTACCAATATCCCATATCCCCATAAATTTTTCATCAAATATCCTGTATCCCAAAAAGTGTTTTTGCCAGTATCCCATATCCCTGTAAATAAAATTGACAAAAATATCCCATATCCCAATAAGTTTTGCCTCAAATATCCCGTATTCCACTAAGAAAATGTGTGAATATCCCATATCCCAATATACCCTAAACAAGCCTCCATATTCAACTAAGTTTAGCAGTTGTTATATCTGCATATTTATATACGGTTATACACGAATAGGTGACATATATATGCATTGAAATACTATGAATGGGTCTCTTTATATTTAGCATGCGTAAAGATGAATGTAAAAAAGGGGCTTGTTTATGTAGAGGGGTACCAATATCCCATATCCCCATATTTTTTTCCTCAAATATCCCTTATCCCAAAAATTCATATCCCTATAGATAAAATGGATAAAAATATCCCATAATAAAATATGTGAATATCCCAATATACCATAAACAAGCCTAAAAAAATCTGGGCCGCACACCTGTCTTAGGAGTAATAATATAACCCCCCTCCCCCGGGTGGTGTTCACTTTAAGTGTAGTTGGACAATATACAAGTAAAATTAGGGAGCACATTTTCTTCTTGAGTGGTCTTGAGTGATGCCCGGAGTGATGTAGTCAGTTGTAGGAATGACTAAAGTTTTTGGTAGCTGAAAATAATCACATTCAGTTATTTTTTGGCTGAAAGACCAACGGGATATGTTTAAAAAAAAGTTGTAACAAACTGAAGCGACATATACGGGGATGTGTGCAAGGCTGCCAAATTTGAAGTTTTTAACTATTTCTGAGATGTGTCATATATTCTATATTCATTGTATAAAATTCATTATGCCGGTGAAAATCGCCCGGAAGGTTTGCAGCCCTGATCAATAAAACAATTGATTCAAATTATGTTTTAAATGTGTTTTTGATACCGCCTAGTATTTTTAATTTATAAGTTTGAGTAATATCATGTTTTGTGAGGGGGGTCAAGGGGGGGGGGGGTCCAATAACACCTTAACAGGGAATTGATTTTCCCAATAACAGGTAACAGATAACAGAGAATTGATATATATCTGATATCTGCAATAACAGCTAACAGAGAACCAATTTAAGCCAATAACACAGGAACAGCTAACCCCCTTGCCCCCTCCTTTTGTGTGTGTGTTTTTTTATGTGGGGTCAATAATTAAGATGACTTCGGTGCACAAAGTTCATATCTAAAATTAGTTTTGGAATTTTATATCCACGCGTCGTGTTTATGTCAATAGTCAGTCTTCTGGGTTAACACTTATTAGGAAAAAACATTGAAAAAACTTTTCACACTTCCAGTGTTTTGATCGATTGATTGATTTATTTTTATCAAAGTCATATAAAATGGGCGAATTTTACGGAGACTAAATTTTGGTAAAACAACTTGGATTAGCTTAAGAATAAAATTCAGGTTGTGTTCAAGAAAAAACAGCGCACACCGCCCTGCCGAGTACACCCATATTATTTTCCCGAGGATGAGCCCCCCCTTTCCGACTTTAGTTCAGGGAAGTATTTTTAGATCTACGTGAATGTTTTAACGCTATTGCTGGAGTTGAAATTACACACAGACACTCAATAAAAAAAACCAAAATCTAAATAGTTGCACAATTCTACTTTACTACAAGAGAAATTTTGAAGAACTTGGAACCTTTTTTATAAAAAGAAACCGCGTGTATTTTATCCGGAAGTTAAAACTATTTATTGTTTACTCATGCGCGTGGCCTTTAAACTTGTGCAGTCAATAACCAACGTGGTTCATCTAAACGCATGCTGCCTTCGAAGCTTACAGATAATTTCATTTGAAGACTGTAAAGGTAAATATTATAGATTTACAATTTTCGATAAAACAGATTTTATTTCATTCATGAATTGGTCTCACTTTCCCAAGATAATGTTTTTTTCGTCTGTAATATTTTTTATTCACACGTCTCGATTCTTGCATAGGCTGAAAAATAACTTCAATTCGTTTTCAACAAAAGAATATGAATAACAATTTGTCCGTTCTGAACAAAAAACACATTTTATTCATTTTATTTCCAAATAATGCGCGTTCGTACGTCACTCGTGAACCCCTTATGTGCATGACGGTGTCAAGGCCAAATAACGTCAAAATTATGGGGGTGTGTTTATTTTATCCAATGGTTATGCTTCATTCTAAAATAGATCTGTGATTTCGAAATGACTTTAAAATGGAATTTTCTATGTTTCAAAGTGATGAAATAATATAATTAGTTTAAGAATGATATTGCATTATAGAAGAAACATTTATAAAGCAGTTTAACTACATGTGTACCCAAGAAAGAGAAGATCACAATGGTCCTGACTTGTTACAGGCATGATAAATGGTTGGGAAACCAGATTAAATGGTGCCAATTTCCCTCTTCTATAATGATAAGCAATAGTGCCAACATTCATGTAGGCTACATCCATGGCATTTTAATGCCCCTTTTAGACTTTATTGGGGCTTATACATGTAACATGACAGTAACCTAATTGCAACACCTAAATAAATTGTTCAAATAACAGGGTTGTTGAGTAGAACTAATTTTTCTTCTATATCATTTAAATTTGATTTTAAGCTCCCGCGACGACATGTCAGAGGCATTAAGTTTTACTCATGTCCGTCCATACAAATTTCCGTCAAGCTTACATGAGAATCATACAATGTATGATTTGAAACTTGGTAGGATAGTTTAGTATGACAACCTATATGTCCTAAGCAATTTTGAGACCTGTCAGACATTTACTTCCTGTTTGAGACTTACGGAAATGTGAAAATATGTGAAAATGACTATGAAAGTTAATTTCCGTCAAGCTTTTCTCAAGAACCATACATGAGAATAATTTGAAACTTGGTAGGATGGTTCAATATGATTAACCATGCATCCTAAGTGATTATTAGACCTGTTGGACATCTACTTCCTATTTTGGACTTAGGCCAATGTGAAAATATGTGAACATGACTTTGAAAATTTCTGTCAAGCTTTTCTCAGGAACCATACATGACAATGATTTGAAACTTGGTAGGATGGTTAAGTATGATAAACCATATGTCCTAAGTGATTTTGAGACCTGTCGAACATCTACTTCCTGTTTTGGACTGAGGCCGATGTGAAAATACATGTATGTGGACATGACTTTGAAAATTTCTGTCAAGCTTTTCTTAGGAACCATACATGAGAATGATTTGAAACTTGGTAGGATTGTTCAGTATGACAAACTGTATGTCCTAAGCAACTTTCAGGTCTGTCAGACATCGATCTATTTCCTGTTTGGGGCCTAGCAGGGGCATCTGTGTCCCATGGACACATTCCTTCTTAATTTTTTTTAATTTAACGAAAATTTGAATTAAAAAGTAAAATCTGATAGAGAAAAAACAATTGTTTTGATAGTGATTTACCAGATCCAATAGGGCTCCATATTTTAAATTGCTGTGTGACAGACAAGACTTCTTGTTGATGTCAAAAGTTTTGACAATTCTTGTAAATTTTTATTTTGCTAAATAACATTTGTAACAAATTATTCAGACAGCAACATTTATGTGAATAATCCAACATCTCAACCCGGAACTAAAATAAAAGTACTTTCTATCACGTCCGCACTAGATGACGTAATACAGACCTAGATATAGACTTCCAATTAACTTTGTTTTCACATGCATGTAATGTTTGTATTTGATGTTTTTAAATATTTAAAAGATTTAAATGCTTCATTCACCACTGACTGTATATGATTACATTGTATATTGTTATTTTAGCTGTAAACAAGAAAATGCATAATTAATATATATGGCTTTTTTATGGAAATGGGGTGCAATCATCTTCAAATCTGACCAGTAGTCAGGGGCGAATCCAGAGGTTCATGAAAACAGGGTTATTGCTAAAAACGTCAAATTTGTATTGAAAATTTAAGGTAACTTGGTCAATTTTATACAAAAAAAAAAATTCTCAATTTAAGGGGGTGTACGCCCACTCTGGATCCGCTACTGGTAGTCATAAAATGCCTTTAAAAATTATTGAACTAGCTTTTCTTGAGTGGATTTTTCAATAGAATAAACTTAAGAAATTACTTAAAATAATGAAGCATGATTTTTTAGAGAAAACTTAAAGTGTAAAGTGTTTACCCCCATTTGCAATTTGGGTACCGCTAACATGAAAAATTAGGGTCATTCCAATGTGTCATTAAGTCTTGTTTTATGACTTCTGTATCAAATATTAAAATTCTTTCTGTATGGATAAATAAAGTAAACCTTACTCTGTTGCAATTTGGGTACCGTACCGTCACATTACCTAGGCTAAATCGCTGGGGCTACATGTATATACTCACAAAATTTCAATTTCATTATATTGCCAATACCAGTCTGCTCTATATTTGTTCTTGGCTTGTCAGACCTTACACAAATACCACTGGACCAAATTAACACTTCTATTGTAAATTTAACAATTTTGCCGAACAGTTCAGTGGAAAAGCACATTTGCAGAAAAACTGCAATACTCTTCTATACAGTATTCATGTACATGTAGTTTTAGAGATGCAACCCACCAAATCTAGGTCCAAGTGAATATTTGGAGGAGTAGTACAAGTGTAAATTTCAGTGAACATGTATATCCCTAAAAATACTCACCAGACAAACAAAAAAACAGAAAAAAGTTTGCATACAGAAACTTGCCAGCCAATGACAAAGAGGGTTATAACACTTGAGCACAAAACTTTTTACTGAATTACATGATTGATTTAAGCCTCAGTCATTGATCAAACCATCTGGAATTTCAATACACATGTAACTCCCCCATTGCATACATGTATCATTTAAAAAAATATATAAAAAAAAAATTACTTTGTTTTATTGAAAATAGATATTACATCATTTACATGGATGTATATATTGCCCATCCTGTAACAATGAAGTTCTTTTTTTATAATTCTCTGTAGCTCATAGTAACTAGGGAAAAAAGTAGCTTCAAATCATACATTAAGATGAGACAATTTCTTACATATATCCTTAGTGCATAAATATCACAGATGTATTGAATGATAAAGAAGAAAGCACATGTTTTGAAATGTGATATGAAATATACAGGTATTACTGAACATGTGTTTAACAATCTGTAAATATTTGCTACCTTCACCTTGTTGGTCACTTGTACATGATAAACAAACTGACCACATAATAATTAGATCACACAGCCCCAGGGACAATAAGTACATTCATTTTTATGTTGAATTAAACTTCATGCAATTGTTGTTTCATGAGGACACTGTGTGATCAAGCTTTCACGATTGCACGTTACAAAGTGCTAGGGTGTATAGCTAAATGGAAAGGCTTTTGTACGACCCACACTTTTCTTATGCCCTACTCACAAATGTTATATGTTGCTTTTTGTCAAAAAAGGTTCCAGGAAAATAATTTTTGACTAGATTTTCCATATAAAAATCAATATAATCACCAAAATATATATACACGTTCATGAACAACCCAGATGTTCACCGACAATCTAGCCAAAAATGGGCAAATTACAAAAATGTCTGATTTTGTTCAAGAGACATTAGGTAGGTAACAGCACATTGAAATTTGAACTCAAATTTGAATCCCATAATATTGGACTCATGCTGATGTTGCAAATATCATTAATAGGCTGTGATAAGTGGTTGCATTGCAATTATAAATTTTAAATCATTTAATGCTTCCAAAAATATTAGTTTTCTGAGCAAATAATGTAATATTTTAATGTTGCACATCCGATGATGTAACAGAAATGCCATAAAGCTAATTTTAAAACATTTGACATTTACATGTGAACATACATGTGTATCAGAACCAGAAAGACAGTTTATTGAATAACACAGGTGTTGCCTTCAACAATCAGCTAAGACCAATGCCTAAATAAGAATTATATTTCAATATGTGTAATGCTTAATCCCACTCTGACACTGTACCTTAGTGGATAGAAAGCAGTGCTCTAAAATGGATATGAGCAAGTCAATCATGATTTTGTGTCATGCTTATCTACCAGAGTTTGCGAAATGTGTCGACCTGTCAGACTTGACTGGTAAAATTTAAGCAGGTCCGGCATTTTAAACATACATGTTTTTTTAGTAATTTTTTACAAAGTTGTAGTAGACTGGACCAGAAAAAAAAATTAGGTCCAACCAAAGATTCCATTTTGATGGACCTATGTCTGACAAAGAAATTTTAAGTTTGCGAACTCTGCATATCCCTTCTTTTTTAATAAGACTTGGATCGTTTTACAGCTACTGACAAAAAGGCCTATGCTGCTAAAATGTAATTAAAGTTCTGTCTGTGCAAAATGCTTTGAACATTGTCATAAGGCATATGCATACATGTATAGTGTACTATATCGTAAAATTAAAATATATCTTGATTCTCAGTTTGGCAACAACGCCAAGCTTTAACATGAAAAAAAGTGTTTTACGTAAAGGTCTTTTTATTCAATTTAAATGGAAGCATGATACAAAGCTACAATAAAATGATTAATCTATGATCAGATCTCTGGAAGTATTGATGCATTTTATCATTCAATAACTATGCTGCCATTATTGATTTATGGTATTGGCTCTGAGCAAAGGCCTTGACCAATTCTTTACATTGTCCTTACCGTAGTATATGGGACGATATACCTTGTATAGGAATATATTACAAAACCATTCTATTTGATTTTAGATTAGAGTTGATAATTCTGTTCAAGTCTACGTATGTTAATACAGATTAGGGTATTTTGTTAAGCTACCTTTAATATTCTTTTTGCTGAATACATGTTTTTAAATTCTTTGATAGATTGCATAGAAGTACTAATCCAAGCTTAACATGATGATGCCATCAAATCTCTGACAAAGGCTAAAAAGAATAAAGGTATGTAGAAGTTATAGTGCTATATTTCAGGGGTTGTGTATTTCATGCATGGTAAAAAAAATTGAATTTTGTAGAAAAAAAATAGTTTTTTCACGCTTACATAGTTTGGCATTGAAATTTAATGTTTTGTATCTTATAGACTTATTTTTATTTATTTTAAATTGTCCAAAGGCTAGCTTTTAAAGAAAGTAGGGATAAGTCATAAAAGTTGTTTGTAAAAAAAATAGTTTTTGTCAGAAGGATAAGATTTCATTGTAACCTTTTATCATAGTTTAAAAAAAGAACAGTTGGGTTCTATTTTTTATGCTGTCAAAGAATAATTGTTCAAGCAAATAGTAAACCTGAATATATTTTAGACATAACACTCGCATCAAACCCTGCAACCACAAGAAGAATAGAACAACATACAGAATCAGGAACCAGGCAATATAAAAAGAAACAATCACAAGTAAGTATAGAGTGTGTCTAACTATGTCACAGTCTATGTAGTTTGAATGTGTTGTTGCTGTATGCAAAGGTTGGCATTACTAAGTAATACATGTCTTTTTACATTGAAGAACTTGAAATATATTGCATGAGGGGAGTATAATTAAACTGCATGCTATTTACTCACAAGCTCATATAATATGAACATTTGATGCTTTTGAGGCAATTTAAGCAATCAAGTACATGTATGATTGATGTTGTTGGTCGTATTTGGTTTCCAGTTTAGTCTAACCATATTTTTATGCCCCCGCGACGACATGTCGGGGGCATTAAGTTTTACTCATGTCCGTCCGTACGTACGTCCGTACAAATTTCCGTCAAGCTTTTCTCAGGAACCATACATGAGAATGATTTGAAACTTGGTAGGATGGTTGAGTATGACAAACTATACGTCCTAAGCGATTTTGAGACCTGTCAGACATCTACTTCCTGTTTGGGACTTAGGCCAATATTAAAATATGTGAACATGACTATGAAAATTTCCGTCAAGCTTTTCTCAGGAACCATACATAAGAATGATTTGAAACTTGGTAAGATGGTTGAGTATGACAAACTGTACGTCCTAAGCGATTTTGAGACCTGTCGGACATCTACTTCCTGTTTGGGACTTAGGCTAATGTTAAAATATGTGAACATGACTATGAAAATTTCTGTCAAGCTTTTCTCAGGAACCATACATGAGAATGATTTGAAACTTGGAAGGATTGTTAAGTATGACAAACTATACGTCCTAAGCGATTTTGAGACCTGTCGGACCTCTACTTCCTGTTTGGGACTTAAGCCAATGTTAAAATATGTGAACATGACTATGAAAATTTCCGTCAAGCTTTTCTCAGGAACCTTACATCAGAATGATTTGAAACTTGGTAGGATGGTTCAGTATGACAAACTATACATCCTTAGCAATTTTGAGACCTGTCAGACATCTACTTCCTGTTTGGGACTTAGGCCAATGTTGAAATATGTGAACATGACAATGAAAATTTCTGTCAAGCTTTTCTCAGGAACCGTACATGAGAATGATTTTAAACTTGTTAGGATTGTTGAGTATGACAAACTATACATTCTACGTGATTTTGAGACCTGTCAGATATCTACTTCCTGTTTTGGACTTAGGCCAATTTTAAAGTATGTGAACATGATATGAAATTTTCCGTCAAGCTTTTCTCAGGAACTGTATACCAGAATGTTTTTAAATTTGGTAGGATGGATCATTATGACAAACTGTATGTCCTTAGCGATTTTCAGACCTGTCAAAATTCTACTTCCTGTTTGGGGCCAGCGGGGGCATCCGTGTCCCATGGACACATTCTTTCTTTATTTTAAATTTTCATCTTGAAATAGAGCTGGTAAGATTTTAAGAAATTTGTCATGTTGTTCAGCGGAATCAGGGAGAATACTATTGAATACCCTGCCCATGCAACTAACTACATGAAACAGTCTTCAACCTATAATTTTTACAGCACAAGCCAGAAGGGCTTGTATATTTTCAAACCAGCAAGCCCCCAGTTACTTTTACAAGCCCTACACAAAATGAAATATTTCATGGCTGGACAACAACACTGAACAGTGTCTTAAAAATGGCAAATTAAATGATAATCAATAATAAATCTTTCAATCTTTAGCATGAAATCCAGGATTAGTATTCAATTCTAATTCTGGCTTGTGCTGTAAAAATTATAGGTTGAAGACTTTTCTCATTACACAAATTTTGAAACAATGGATATTGTTAATTTTATTTATATTCATAATATTTCAATAATTCATCAATAGTCTTTGCTGAATGCAGCTAAGAAATTGTCAACTAATTGTTCAGGAAATTCATTTTCATCTTCACTGGAGAGATTCTCATCATCATCATCATCATCTTCATCATCATCCTCATCTGCTTCAGCTGTCCAATTTTGTATTGCTTCCTTTGCTGACCTCACAGCTTTAAGAGTCAATGCTGCAGCCTAAAATTAATAAAACTTAAGTTACTATTAATTTTGATTTACATTGTATAATGCAGTTTTTTATGTAAATTGCTATCATATATCAGGACCATTTAGCCTATGGTTGATATTTCACTCAATTGGAATATAAATCACAGATCATACTTTGACATGTTCCAGTAATTAATATGGTTAT
Source organism: Arcuatula senhousia (assembly GCA_963971305.1). Lineage (NCBI taxonomy): Eukaryota > Metazoa > Mollusca > Bivalvia > Mytilida > Mytilidae > Arcuatula > Arcuatula senhousia. The sequence goes on from OZ020304.1 coordinate 59,685,480, forward strand.
TTTGCTTATAATTAAATAATGCTAAAGCAAGCTTCTGGGTTTTCTTGTTTTATTTTAGTTTATTTATTGTTTTTTATATGTCAAATTAACCATACCCTAGTACCCTGGACCTTCATAATAAAACCTTTAAAATCAAAATATTTACTTCAATTAAATTCTGGTTTGGTTCCTCTTGGACCTCATCTACTTCTTTCAATACAGCTGGCTCCTCCTGAACAGGCTCTACAACAGTCACATCTTGTGCACCAGGTTCTGTTTCATCAGGAACATTGATTACTCCCGTTTCTGGGTGAACAACTACAGTAGGTTCAGAAAGTTTTGCCTTGGAATTGTAACAAACTTTCCTTTTTCGTGCAGTAGGTGTTATCTGAAAAAGAGAATGAATACAGACTAAAATAGAAGCATAAAACATCACAATACAAAAAATACAATGCAATCAAGAAGTATGAACAATCAACATTTATTAATTATTAATCCTGAAGCAGGGAATGGGAAGGAATTTTTAGCAAAGGTCCATTTACCACTTTTTTCATGTAAATTCAAAATTTCAAGGGGCCATTTCTTACTATTCTATATTTAATTATAATTGTTTAAGATGAAAGGGCCTTTTGGGGGCCATTTTTATTTTTAATGTCATTATGACAATATGTGCCAATCGGCAATGGGCCATTGTCCCCTACCTTCCCAATCCCTGCCTGAAATATAATGTATTACCTTACCAGTCAGTCATTGATTGCAGCATCGGGGTTAAAGTCTCCTACAGCTGGGGACTGAAGTTGAACTGACAGAAGCATTCATCCAGGAATTTTAAGCTTTGATTTTTGTCGGTCAGTAGATTCTGAAGCAGCAGGTTTTAGTTTTTTCCCCGGTATTGCACCTGGAATGTGCCTTAAACCCGGTATCATGTTGTCGACAATGTCAACACTCGAAGTCGTAATCTAAATCAAGCATTTATGAGATGATAATTTTCATTTGCCGCAAAAGGCTGAAACGACTCGACACGCAAACTGGTTTACTATTTAAATTAAACAACTTCCGTTAAAAAAAAGAAACCAGTAGAGAACGAAGTATTGATTATTCGCGGATCACTGAAACATTACGAAAAATAAATAGTTACAGTAAAAAAAATCACAAGCCCAGCGGGCATTTAACAGCACACATTTTACATGCCCGCAAAGTATTTTAACAGCCACGGGCTTCGGGCTTGTGGCCAATTTCGAAGACTGCATGAAATTGATATTAAGATTTCTGCAAAACAAAGCTCAAAACTTTAAATGTAATTTAACAAGATGTCCTTATAATTAATCAAGCTGGTTGTGAAAATTTAAAAAAAGAAAATAAGCATAAAGGATTTCTAAATCTGCAAGTCAAGAGTCCAGTTTGAAATCGTCTTAGTCCAAGTTTAAAACATGTTACAGACTAAATCTGAATAAATCCTTGAACTTTTCTTAAGGAGATATTTCATTTACTCATTTAAAATGCATTTGTTAAATCAATTGAAATAAGAAGATATTAATTTGGTTATAAAACTTTTTAAATAAACATGTGAGAATTGTGACATAATGCAAGTTTTATGAAAACACTAGTAAAAGTTTACATTTTCTTTTGGATAAAATGCATTTTTTTTAAACTAAGCAATTTTTATATTTGACTGAGTTTGCCATTGCTACAACTAAAATTTTTTCTATGAATACATGTTTGATAGAAGAATATTTGTGAACGTGATATCTTATGTAATGTAACATAAAATTAAATAGATTTTGGTGAGAAGTATAAAAGCCAAGTATTTTGTATTCTGAAATATATTAATGAAAAATGTAAAATTGAAATAAATTTTGTTTGCAATTTCAGGTTTGCAGGTTTCAAATTTTTAAGTCTATTTGATAAATAAAGTAAAAAGATCTAACATTTATCTCTGAATGGCATGGCTGATTCATGCTTGAAAATCATTTTTATGCCCCCGCGACGACATGTCGGGGGGCATTAAGTTTTACTCATGTCCGTCCGTACAAATTTCCGTCAAGCTTTTCTCAGAAACCGTAGATGGGAATGACTTGAAACTTGGTGGGATGGTTCAGTATGACAAACTATATGTCCTAAGCGAATTTTAGACCTGTTGGACATCTACTTCCTGTTTGGGGCTGGATCGATACCAAAATCAACATGAAAATTTCCGTCAAGCTTTTCTCAGAAACTGTACATGGGAATGACTTGAAACTTGGTAGGATGGTTCAGTATGACAAACTATATGTCCTAAGCGAATTTTAGACCTGTCAGACATCTACTATCTTTTTGGGGCTGGACCGATACCAAAATCGACATGAAAATTTCCGTAAAGCTTTTCGCAGAAACCGTACGTGGGAATGATTTGAAACTTGATAGGATGGTTTAGTATGATTAACTATGCGTCCTAAGCGACTTTCAGACCTTTCGGACTTCAACTTTTTATTTGAGGCCAGCGGGGGCATCCGTGTCCCATGGACACATTCTTTCTTTATTTAACTTATAATGAAATTGATAACTTTTAAAGGATTATTTTTCGTTGTTTGTTTGTCTGTCTGGGTCCAGATACAAAAATACAGGCAAACAACATTTTTCTGAAGTATATGAATCTTATTGTCTCAGCATTGCATGTTATTTTCATGAGAACATATTGCTATAGTGCATAATAACATGCAAGACGAGAAATGCTGAAGTAGAATTGAAATGATTAATTTAGAAGCATCATTTCACCAGTATTAAGTTGCCCAATCCAGATTTAATACAAGTTGTTTTGACAAGAAATGAAGCGTAATATCCTGTTTATCAATGTAATAACTTGTACGACTTTCTAAAATGACACAATCCGATGAAATTTTATATCTCCTTAAATATTTTACGGAACAAAATCATGTAAGTCACATTTAAGTAGGCTAAATCTTTTTTAAAAATACTTTCACATTTTGTGACTTTTTAGATAGGATAATGTTTTTGTATGAGCAAGATATAAAAATTCAAACCCACAGTTTTTTAAACCTAATAATGATGGTGGGTTCCTTGATGGGAGTTAAAATTGAACTTGACCTGCCTTTCAGCCACATCATAAGTATTTTTGTCAGGAAGTAAGGGCAATGAACTCTTGTTTCTGAAAAAATGAATTGAATGGTAAGTGTAAGAAAAATGAAATTTTGAGACAAATTTGAATATACATGTATTACAAATGTATTGTTTTCACTTGACTCCCTTAACATTTGCATACTTTACTGTCACTTTTCATATCTTAAACCACAATATAGTGAGCCCTGCATTTTTTATACGACCGCAAATTTTTTGCGATCGTATTATGTTATGGCGATGTCGTTGTCGTTGTCGTCGTTGTCGGCGTTGTCGTCGTTGTCGTCGTCTGTAGACACTTTGGTTTCCGTGCGATAACTTTAGTTGTAGTTAACCAATTGTTATAAAATTTTGATATGATGTTTATAACCACTAAAGCAAGGATGGTATTGCATTTGGGGTTTCTGGCCCCTACCGTTTTAGAAAAAAGGGCCAAAAGGGGCTAAAACGGGTGTATTGACAAAACGTCTGTAGAATGTTGAATTTTCATCCGATTTTGATCATTCTTTTTTTATTGCATTCCTCAATAAATTCTGTCAACAAAATGTAACAACCCCTTTGATGTATCTTGTACCCTTACATTGCTTTATGGGGTCAAAAAGGGGCCACACCCAAAAAATCGACTTTTTTATTTGTGGTCCGATTTTCAAAATCTTTTTTTCATTGGAATCCTTGTAAAAATCCCTGCCTGCATTTTTCAATCAGATTTGCAATATCTCATACCGTTTTCAAGAAATTAGGGGTCCAAGGGGCCAAAAACGCCATTTATAAAAGTTTGTCCAGGCAAATAGTTTTTAACCAATATTAAGTTGTACATGTAGTGGGCCAGCCAATTGTTATGAAGTTTAAATATGATGATTATATCCACTAAAGGAATGTTGGTTTTGTATTTGGGGTTTGTGGCCCCTACTGTTTTAGAAGAAAAGGGCCAAAGGGGCTAAAACGGGTGTATTGACAAAACTGTTGTAGAATGTTCATTATTCATTCAATTTTGAAAATTCTTTTTTTGTTGAAGTGCTCATAAAAGTCTGTCTACTAAATGTGTCAATGATTTTGATATGTATTTCACCATTACATTGCTACAGGGGGCTAAAGATCGGCCACGCCCATAAAATCAACTTTTTTATTTTTGGTCCGATTTTCAAAATCTTTTTTTCATCGAAATCCTTATGAAAATCCCTGGCTGCGTTTTTCAATCAGATTTGCAATATCTCTTACCATTTTAGGGGTCAAAGGGGCCAAAAACACCAATTTTAAAAGTTGGTCAAGGCAAATAGTTTTATAATTAAAATTAAGTTGTAGTTATTACATGTATATAAATAAGGCTTTTTGTATTAGATGTTGATGTAAATATATATGTGTCAAAAATGCATTTTTAAGTCCACCACAGGATGCATGTGTCAAAAAGCTTTGTAAGTCCACCATGGGCTTCATGTGACCAAAGCAATGGACTATCCATATTAGGCCTCCAACGTACAGGGTTAAACTTGTTGCGGTCGTATCTTGCTGCGCTCGGCGTAGCTTTTTATTATGTAAGGCCATGATAAAATAATTCATATATTCTCATCCAAACTTCTTTAAAATATGGGAGGGTGACAGTGGTGGATCCAGGGGCCAGAAGTGGTGTATGGCCCCCCCTTTAATTGAGAAATTTTGAATATTTGTATAAAATTGACCAAACTACTGTTCATAGAAAATTTGACATGTTTTGAAATCCCGCCTCCCTTCACTGAACTCTGGATCCGCCCCTGCAGGCAGGCAAATTTTATTATGGCCCGACCACGTATGTGGATCGGACATATAGTTTTACCCTTGTCCGTCCGTCCGTACATCTGTACGTCCGTACGTCCTTTCGTAACACTTTGGTTAAGTTCTTGGTTAAGGTCCATTACTCGGATACTAGATGTTGGGGGTCAATGATATTTCACCACCAGATGGGTCTTGGGTAGGGCTACACCACCCACTAGAAATTAGGTCACTGTGACCTATATTTTATGCATGAACGACTTCGGTTTAGTTCTTGGGTAAGGTCCATAACTTGGATACTAGATGTTGGGGGTCAATGATATTTCGCTACTAGATGTGTCTTAGGTAAGGTAACACCACCCACTAGAAATTGGGTCACTGTGACCTATATTTTACCCATGAATGACTTTGGTTAAGTTCTTGGTTAAGGTCCATATCTAAGATACTACATGTTGATGGTCAATGGTATTTCACCACTAGATGTGTCTTGGATAACATGACAACACCCAATAAAAATTAGGTCACTGTGATCTATATTTTATGCATGAACGACTTCGGTTAAGTTCTTGGTTAAGGTCCATAACTTGGATACTAGATGTTGGGGGTCAATGATATTTCACCACTAGATGTGTTTTGGGTAAGGTGACACCATCCACTAGAAATGAGGTCACAATGACCTATATTTTACGCATGAATGACTTTGGTTAAGTTCTTGTTTATGGTCCATATTTTGAATACTACATGTTAGGGGTCAATAATATTTCACTACTCGATGAGTCTTGGTAACATGGTATCACCCACCAGAAATAAGGTCACAGTGACCTATATTTTACACATGAACACTTTTGATCAATTTCTTGGTAAAGGTCCATATCCCAGGTAATACACATTGAGGGTCAATGATATTTGAAAATCGACCAAAAATGACAATAAATTGCCCCCCCCCCCCCCAAAAGAAAATAAATTTTTTGGAGGTGGCAGAAAAAAAAATTTGGGCAGGAGGGGATGAAAATCTACAATATTTTTATATTAGCCTATAAGGGTATTTATGAAACTTGACATAAAATGCTCCTGATTATTCTTAGAAAACATCAATATTTTCGCCCCAGGAAGTTTAGCAAGTTCTTTCACTGTCATTAGGTTTAAATCAATATTTCCCATTAAATTAGACATCTTAAATTTAACCAAACTTTTAAAAGATGCATATGAAGTTAGCATTTTTCTTCTTTGAAAAATATATGTGTTGGTTTAATCATTGGGAAAATTAATCTTGTTTTATTTCTTTTTTTTCTGCCTAATCTTTGGTTAGTTAAAAGTCAATCGATTATTATCCTTTAAAGATAATTCTGTAAAGCAATGTCCAATCAATTTTTTTCCTGTGAAAGTTGCAGAAAATGAGTTGATATCAGTCAAGAGTATTCAGCACCAATGCTTGAGTGGGATTCTGAAGATAATGAAAGTCAGCAGTCAGATTTGTCTCCTTTGACACTGGTGACCTGCTTGACACATTTATGTTGGCCTAGAAAACTTGCTCTTGTTATGTTCAAATAAGTGTACAAAATTTCACGAAGATCCAACATCAGATTTTCATGTAGTGGAGGAACAAATAGAATAAAAAAAGTTCTCTCTCACACCTTTTATTTCCTTGCCATACAATGCACTGAAGTCTTTCAATCAAAGTGACTTATTGAACTCTGGAGTTCCTTACTGTTGGAACGCATCCTATTCTAATTTCTAAACCTGTTGAAATACAATCTATTTACAAACATATTACATGTACAATCTACATGTAATTCTATTTTGTTCATTTATACTGTATTGTGTGTCAGAGTTGAATGTCAGAGGCGAGCACCTTAGAAAACCTTTTCAGTTTGAACATTGACTTTTTCAGTTGTTAAAAGAACGCCCAGATGTACCCCATGTAAAGGCCTGTTTATTATGTTTGACAAATGAGTTTTTTCTGTCAAAACAAGAGGCAAAATACTGACATAAGATACATTGTACATAGCATATCTGTCAGTTCTTTTACTTCTATTTTCATTTACATATTAAAGATTCAAATTTCAAAGTTTGAAAAGGTTTCGTTTCATAAGGACTTAATAAGAGTCAAGTTTCAAGATATCATTTATCAGTCTTTATTTGGTCATTTATTATCCAGGTGACTTTTGACCGTTAAAATTTGTTTTTGTGTTGTTGTTTTTTTCTTGCTTGGTCTGCTTGTCTGTCCACTCATATGTTATGCCTTGAGGCACTTTTTAATAATCTGTATAAATTTTGTGCTACCAAAGTACACCTACATGTATATATAATAAATGAAAAACATTCTGAAGTCTAAGACCATAACTTTATAGCTTTCAAATCGACTACATGTACTACTATTAAAATTCATTGTTGTGACTTGATGAAATTTGAACTTTCAAATCAGCTGATTTTATATTATTTACAAAAAGGTTAAGAAAACATAGTCTTAAATCAGATCACAGGTCACAGGGGTCACAGCTACCTGAGGTATCATTTATCCTACAGAGGACAACAGTAAATCCATTAGGTGAAGGACTGTCATAATTCATTTCTGCTTGTCACAACTTAACTCATACAATATATGAAATATTAAAAATGTCATCTCGGATCTAACACAATTCTAATAAACACTTGGGATTAAAATGAAATCATACATCACTTGGCATCTTTACACCTTTTCTTAATGGGATTAGACTGTGAAATAGGAAATATTATTTCTGTTTTTGAGGTAAAGATGTGTTATTGATTTAAAAGTTTTCATTGCAAAGTTACATTTTTGAAAAAGAAAAAAAAAAGGAAATGGGATAGGTAGGTACAGGGTGCAACATCACAGGAAATGCATGTTTTGCACCTGCTGGTGAATGCATTAGCTATTAAATAGATTGACATAACTTTAAAAGTAAGTTTTATGATTTTTAAGTAGAAAATTAGTTTTCATTTATAATGACATGCATGGCTAACATGACAAATGTACCATGTAATTTTGTGTACATAAACTTGTCAGAAATTATATATTTGGTTGGATGTCAAGTTTTTAAAGTTTTTTTTTTCTCCCCCCCCCCCCAACTTAAACTGTATTCATGAACATAAGATGCTTAAGATCAATGTTAAATAGATCTGTCAAATTTTATTTATCAGGTTTGTCAAAACAAATTGTCTTGAAATATCAGCTCTAAATACAAATCAGTAAATTTTCTATCAATATTGAAAAGCACACTGTAAATTTGAAAACAAATTCCTTTGTGTGAAGAATAAAGGTTCAATATTGGAATTTTAAGTGATAAAGTTATTCCAAGATTGACATATCAGGATAGTTAAAGTCTTAAAGCAGCCAAGTCTTAAAAGAAGTAATAGCTGATCCCAGTAATAAATTTCCTTCAATAAACAAATTTTGATGTATGAATTTTCTATCAGACAAACTACAAATAGACATTAGATTTCTGAGAGCATATGACAAATCCTCTTTGCACTTTTTACTAGATGACTTATATAACAGACAATGAAGAAATTGTACATATATATGCATCTTGAATATATAATTTCATATGTCTATACTTGTAAATTAATCACATTAATGGTTCTACTTTAACACGCAGGTAAATGTACAGATAGTTAAATAGATTTATTTATTTCATTAAATCTACTTAGATAATTATTGGCATACCGACCATGAATTTATATTAACCATTCAGCTTACTACATGAACTGTAGTATTGAATACTGATTATAGAATTGGCCATATTTACAGCTTGGCAAGCATTCATTTCTGAGGAGGTGATGTAAATTACAGGCAGTATTTCACCCAGCTCTATATCAGTAAAGAGTTCTGTAATTTTTAAATAGTAATTAATTGATATCTAGCAGGCATTGTATTGATTCTTGGTATTAATTGATTGTGATGGACGTTTTGTAGGTGCAGCATCAGTAACATCATTATACAAGATCAGTATCAGTACATACACACGAATGGAGTTGGACTTTACCGTAAAATGTGAACCCGGCAGTCCAATTAGTTTTGGAAAATGTTCTCAGCTATCTTTAGAAGAAAGTTTTGGACGAGACGTATTTGCAGAATTTCACACTGACGGATATGGTTCTGACGGATCATATCAGGGAAACAGTGGCAACACCAGCGGTGATGTCTCTCCCACCGGAGAATCCTCGCCGAGCGGCTCTGGCAATCTCTCTCCTTGCAGCACAGATAATGGAACCATGGATTTCGACAGTGGAAAACTAGACTTTGAGAATGGTAAAGTGGAGTTTGAAACATTGAGATACGAGTATGATAACAACAGAGTTGATTATGTAAATAATTCTTTTGTATCTGACAGTGAGAACTTAGACAATGGAGATGGACCAAAAAGACTTTGCTTAGTTTGTGGAGATGTGGCTTCTGGTTATCATTACGGTGTTTCATCATGTGAAGCTTGCAAAGCTTTCTTCAAAAGAACCATTCAAGGTATGTAATTAGTCTGATGCTGCTGAACTTTTCACTATCTCAACATGAAATTTAGCAGTAAATCTTTTTTACAGGAAGAAACAAGGTATGTCTTGGTGTCATATAATATCTGAAAATCAATAACACCTTATTGGGTTTTCCTTTAATTTAGAAAAAAAATAGAAAATAGTCACGGATGTTTGACATGATAAAGTACATTTCATTGATATCACTTATAACAATAAATTTTCCTATAATGAGGATTCACTGGTCCACAATTCACAGATGAAATATAGAAAGGCATGCAAGTATAAGGTGAAATATTTTTGGTGTACATATGTTTACTAACACATCTCTGGAAAGTAGCAAGAAATTGTTTTATTGCCAATTAATTTACCCTGCTTGCTTCATAACTTAGTAACTGCTCACAGGAATGAGAGTTCAGTTGACATATGGCTTCAACCTGTGAACTATAAGACTTCAAGGAAATGTATTTTCCCACTTTGAATGAAAATGTGTCCAAATAAGATATATTAAAATTTGTCAGAAAAAAACATGGCCAAAAATGAGCACCATGAAGTATAGAAAGATAAGGAATAAAATTACAATGTAATCCTTAACATTTTGAATTTTTAAACAAAAGGTCCAGGCAACTAGCACAATTACATGTAAGGAAAAGTTCTCAATATTATATGCTTCAATTTCTTTTGTTTAGGGCTAATAAGGCAAATCATTCTTACAAATTTGGTCTTGAATCTGAGATTTGAGGTTGATTCTTAAACTTGCATAAGTGCTGATTTGAATCCCTGTGGTATATTTTATAAACAGTTTTTAGCCGGATTTCACGGAGTGAAAAATCTGGGTTATGAAATGGTGAATGTCATGCGGGCGGGGAAATATTTTTCGTAACAGTTTTCTCAGCAACTACTGATCACAGCCACTTGATATTTGGTATACAGCATCAGGGTGGGGTCCCATAAAGTGGGATTCGATTTCAGGTCTGTCGCTCACCTACTTCCTGTTTAACAAAATCTTGCCATATTTGACTTTGACACTTTTTGCCTATTATGATAGATATTGCTTTTCTCAGACTTACATGAATGTTTTATTTGGGATGTGTATTGATTTTGCTGACTCGGCAATCAAGGCACTTTATCAGTATTGATTGTCAGAACCAATCTCAGAAATATTTAGTTCTGCTAAAGGCAACCTTAAGAATTGATATCATGGGAAGAAAGTCCTTATCGTGTTACAAAGCAATAGGGCTTATGGCTATTGGTATTTCATGCATGTAAAGATCCCCCATTTGTATAAGGAGTTAAGTGATCAGCAGTCATTATCATTATTGTAAAGTAATGTTATATTTCCTTTAGTACGGCTTTAGGTGTATAAATTTTATGCTACGTAAGGGAAAATAAAGTTAAAAGCTTATGATGTCATCAATATACAAATTTTGCTTTTTCTTTCTTCTGTATAATTATGTCATTTTTGACATGCTGGCTAGAAAATTGGACAGCTTTATGGAACAGCAATGTTGATATAAAATGTTCTATGGAAGCAAATTAAGGTCTATATCTGATTCAGTATTCCATATCTGAGCTGTATCAATCCATATTCTGTATTTGTTCAAGACCACCAAAACCATTCAACTGCATTTGTACTATGAAGTCCTTCATTAAAATGTCTGATTTGATTAATTAAGAATAGCATGATCACATTAGATTGTTGTAATCTGAAACTCATTGCCCCTTTTTCTCCAAGCAAACAAATTGATGAACTTCAATATCATATTCCTGATCATTAAATCCCAATAATCACATAACCTCATAACAATAAGTGATTTTTACAAGTCAGTGGTTACTCTTGGGAAAGTTGGTTCTGTTGATATCTATTTTATTGACAATAGTTTATCAATGAGTGTTGTTTGGTTTACTTCATTAATAACTAGATGTGCTTTAGCATTCCACAAATACTTGTATGCTGCTATTTATATTGTGAGATACATGTAGTTCATTTGATATACAATGTAAGATGTAGCACAATGGAAGCTGGTACATGTATAGCATACATGTACATGTAGTACTACATGTATGTCAAACCTGGTGTGGCCTTTCAACTTCTGGTACTTTACTATATTTAAATTTTCCATTTTTTGTCTGATTTAGATACAGGTATTATTTGATTGACTATTGAGTATTCAATATAGTTTTAAATCCTACACAAATAATGGTGCATTATAATGGTTAACCAGCGGTGTTATACTGAAACAATGGGATTGCATATTATCTTATTCAATATTGGAAAAGCTATGAAGTCCAAAGTCCATTACACATTTTACTATAGTTAAGGTCTATGAACTTTTAAAAGTCCTTGGCCTACTCACAAAGTACTGATAGGAATTTTTTACACATACATACTGTAGGTACATGTAGGTTGAAAGATGGTACATATAGATAGGATGATGATATCAAAAGATAAAGACTAAAACTTATTAGGACAAAAGATTTTTGACATTTACTAAAAAAAAAAAAAAATGAGAAATTTAGATTGTTTTATAGAACAATGGCTTAAAATGTACCATATTTAATTATTATTTCTGGAAAGAATAAAGAATTTTGAGAAAGAAAAAATTCCATAATCTTTTACTCTCAAGTGTTAATGCAGCGAAAAGATTTTTCAATGCACTGCCTATATGGTTTGTTAGTATTAACAACTAAACTGTTTTCCATCTAAACAAGAAAAGGCATTTGGTATAATCAGAAAAAAGTTTATCAGTTAAAAGAAATATTTATTTAGCCTTGAAATAATGTATAATATTGAGTAAATTGTATGGGTTATTTCTAATTGATCTTCTGTCTGGGCTGTTGACAGATTTCTTTTGATTATACTAAACTCCAGTAGCTGTGAATTCTTAAATGGCTAAGGAGTGCCCTCATTGCATTCTGTTCTTTTGCTTCAATCTTTCGGAAAATTGTTTTGTATGGTTATATATTAACACATAAGAAAAAAATTCAATGGGTTAATCAATCAATCAATCAATCTTTATTGTAGACAAATATTTTTTAAACCTTGCTAGGACAACACAATACATAACATGTGCATAATAGAAATAGGGACAAAACAAATCAATTTCCTTTCTCGCTTTCTAGTAATTAAGGTAGATGAAGAAGGGGTTGGGGGTTGGATCTTTCCTGAGGAAAGGACTTGGATGACTGTGGATTTTTAGAAAACCACCGCGACTAGGCAGACCCCCTTTCAAATATCTCTTGGTCTGCCCCAAGTTGTGTATTAAAAAAGGAGTAAATTGAGGTATATAAAATCTATTTTCTATTCTCTTCATCTTTTGGATCTATCAGTTTGGTAAGAAATCAATAGACATCTAAAAATAAAACCATGTGTCTGGAGGGATTGTTAGAAAACAGATGTTATAAAGGCTGCAGATGACGTGAATAGAATTGGTTTAGTGACGTTGGATGTTACATCATTAGATAAAAAACTAAGTTCTCTTTTACAGAATTCTATATTTGAAGCTTTAGTTAGGGTCGTTAATTAGTGTAGTTTGTCGATAATTGTCTTGTAGCATTCTAATTGATCTCTTATAAAGACGCTTCATTCCTACGTTACATAATTTATTAATGTTGAAATACTTAGATTTGGATAAAATTCAAGATGAAATTGGATTCAAGTTACCATGTGTAGGCCTTTACATGTTTCTTAAAGATGAACTTAAAATGTACATGTATATTGGCGTTATTGTGACCATGAATTACTTGTACAATAATATCAACCAGGAAAGTACTTGATAATATCCTGGTTTGACTAAGGGTTATCTCAATAATTTAAAGTAATAGACATAATTAGACAAAAAACCTTATGTCCTAACAATAGAAACCAACAGTAGAAGGACACATAATATGTCTAAGGCCTGTGAATTTCAATGGTTTCTTTGTTGGCTATTGTGACCCCAGATATATATTGATCTATTTCTAGTGTTTTGTAATCCTATTAGCCAATCTTTCAACTGTTTTCTTTTCCCTACTCAGGTTTTGAACCCAAATGTAAATACAATTTCCAAATTTGAATTAATATTTTCATTTAGAGTCAGGGTTTTGTAACCATTTGTACAAATATACAAAGTATTTAAGGTCGTGTTACACATAGTAGTAACTTGTTACCTATATATTACTGTAGTATTTCTACTATTAAGTCAATATTTTATGACCTGGTGCTTTTGGTAAACTTAACTTTTTTAGCTCACCTGGACCAAAGGTCCATGTGAGCTATTGCCATCACTTGGCGTCCGTCGTCGCCGTCGTCCGTTAACAATTTTTCAAAAATCTTCTCCTCTGAAACTACCGAACAGAATTGAATGAAACTTGGTATGATTGATCCTTAGGGTGTCCTGCACCAAACTTGTGTTTGGATTTTTGATCTGTCAAAAAACATGGCCGCCGTTACTAAAAATAGACTAGGGGGGTCAGACTACTGTTTTCGGCTTATAAATCAAAAAATATAAGAGATAGAGGAAATCTGAGGCCACGCTACTGATTCAGCATCAAAAGCTCTACAAAAGTCTCCATTTGGTGAAAGTTGTCAGATGACCCCTTATAGGGGTTACGGCCCCTTAAAGGTGAAAAATAGCCATTTTTCATGTTTTTGGCCTACAGAATGAAAACTATTGCAGATAGAGATTAGCTGTTGCTTGCTTAAATGTTTAGCTCATTTAGCTCTACGAAAGTCTCCATAGGGTCGAAGTTGTCAGATGACCCCTTATAGGGGTTACGGCCCTTGAGAAATAGAGTTTTTTCATGTTTTTGTCCTACAGAATGGAAACTATTGCACATAGAGATTAGCTGTTGCTTGCTTAAATGTTCAGCTCATTTAGCTCTACAAAATTCTCCATAGGGTCCAAGTTGTCAGATGACCCCTTATAGGGGTTACGGTCCCTGAAAAATAGCGATTTTTCATGTTTTTGGCCTACAGAATGATAACTATTGCAGATAGAGATTAGCTGTTGCTTGCTTAAATGTTCAGCTCATTTAGCTCTACAAAATTCATTATAGGGTCGAAGTTGCCAGATGACCCCTATAGGAGTTATGGCCCCTGAAAAAAGTGATTTTTCATGTTTTTGGCCTACAGAATGAAAACTATTGCAGATAGAGATTAGCTGTTGCTTGCTTAAATGTTCAGCTCATTTAACTCTACAAAAGTCTCCATAGGGTGAAGTTGTCAGATGACTCCTTATAGGGGTTATGGCCCCTTATAGGTGAAAAATGGTGTTTTTGGCCTATAGAATGAAAACTATTGCAGGTAGAGAAAAGCTGTTGCTTGCTTAAATGTTCAGCTCATTTAGCTCTACAAAAGTATAGGGTCAACATAAAGACCAGGTGAGCGATTCAGGCTCCTGGGAGCCTCTTGTTATTGTTATCTTTTAACTTGTTCCTCTTTGTGAAGGCAATATATTTCAAATGGGGGAAAAAGGACAAACACTCTCTTATGTTGATTTTTAATGATTACATGTACATATTAAAACAAAATACAGTTGAAAAACAAGGCTCTTTCCAGTTTCATACTCAGCTGAACTACAAATGTAAAGAAATGAATAAAAATACGAACATAAATTCAATTTCTTAATAGGTTCTTCTTAAGATTAATCAGTGGCAGATCCAGAGGGGGGGGGGGTTCCGAGGGTCGGACCCCCCCTTATCCTCTGAAATTTATAAATTTTTGTGTAGATTTTCAGCAAAATTGGTCTGGAACCCCCCTTTGGCCCACAGAACCCAGTATGTGGAACCCCCCTTTCGAATATTTCTGGATCCACCCCTGTTGATATTATGCATGTTAGGGAAGAATTGCTCATTGACATGTTATTTGGGGCATCTGTACTACATGATCATGCTTGCCTTGCTGCACAGTCTAAGCGCATATGATGGTCCTCAGAGTAGAAGTTCAATTATTTTACCCAGATTAGAGGGTCACAGTTTAAAATTCTGAATCTAGAGACTATAATGAATTATCAGGGTACACTAAGTGATTTTGGTATTCCTCCCAAATTCCCAATGGTCCAAGGACATTGGTCCACATTCCTTGGGGTATATTGGGTTAGAGTAATTTTTCAGATTAGAACGACACAATCTATTTTGATTCTGACCTACTGAATTCATGAGACTGATATCACTGATTATGATTACTTTATTTGCATAAACCAAATACAGCCTAAAATTGAATAATATTGAATAGGGGAAATTTCGGTGCAGAAAACCTTTATCAATCGACCCAAGATATATGTTAAGTTATACTAACTAGACTATGTTGTATTATTGTTCCTGTCAAAACTTTGCTAGACATTACACCCAGTGTAACAAATATCTTTAAAGTTTTGAAACAAGATTGAACATGCATACATAATCTTTTTGGTTCAAAAATCTCATCAGTACTTTTATTATTTGGGGTCAGGGGAACAAATGTCTGCTGACCATAGCTTTCTATAGTCTCTTTTCTGTTCCAAAGTTGAATAATTTGGAGTCCTTTCATCTTTCATAGCTTTAAACATTTTTCTGTCAAACAGTCCGGAGACCGATCCATCCTAAATCCAAACTGCTTCTGTAGAGGACATTCCTTGAGAAATCACAGCTGTCAGAGTTTACAACATGCTTAAAACTAATCTTAAATGTGTCATTGCTCTCTTTGTGTGATGTTACTGTACTGAACATTATATCACAGTCGTTACACAACAGGTGGAACCATCTGTGTCCCATGATTGCATACATCTTTGCAAAACTTAGATGCATTCTTGTAAAGCCTGATTTTTTCTTTCTGTCTCTTCAGAGTTCAAATATCTTGTTCTATATATATTGATCATTACGCTGTAACAATTTGCTAATTTCCTCTTAATTAAGTAGCATGTAATTTGGCAATTAGTTGTGATTTCTCATTTCTTAAGAAGTTTTTACATGTTTTCGTAACATTATGAAGAAACACCTACTTAAATTGTTTTCAGAAGGGAACTGTAATTGAAATGGCAGACATACAAATATTGATCTACTATTTTTAGTAGTTTGACATTTATTCTTTCCTCCTTCACATGAAAAGATTTAGCAAATGTTGATGTTTTGTTTGTTTTCTTTACCTTTGGCCTTTAGCTAGAAGAAAGTTAATGTCTTGGCATATCTTCCTTGATGTGCATGTATAAGTGTTTCTAGTGATTACAAGACATTTGTTGAAATAATTGTAATTAGTTTGGTCAGTACCCAAGGTTGTTGGTTTCATCTCATACCCAGTACACCTGGCTGCTCTTACAATAGTCAGTATGCTCAATCATGTACCGAAGAGGGTTTTGACTCCTTCACCCTCAAATTGTGAGAGGGAAAATTAAACTTTGTACCTCCAGTACTCATATGTACATTTGTACATGTAGCTCCTGTGTGTAGAAGGTGCAAGACCCAACCCGTCATTTAACAAAAAGACTTTGTTGAGTCATAGCACACATGTTACACATGCTTAGGTTCTTAATTCAAAATGGTTAACTATTTATTTAATTTTTTAATGACGTCTTTCTGTCAAGTTGTGCACATGTACTTCATTGTGGCGGGAAGGGATTATAGGTCAATGCTTTAACTAGTAGTCTCACCAGATTTGATTATTATAGAAATAAGTAGATTAAATCAGCAATTTAATAATTACTATAATCTATTAAGCTGTATTAGTATGCATTGTTTCATAATGTTTCCAATTTTTAAATTTCTAGTGTATGCGTACTGGTCAGATAACTTAGGTCTTACATGAACTAGAAAACCTATTACTCTGTTTAAGGTTGCTTTACTGTGTAAACACCTTATTTTCCTCACACAGACTGTTGTATAAGTCAAAAATATACTCCAATAGTTTGTTAGGACTACTTCAAGTACTCTCCTTTCATCCTGGGCCAGTCTGGCAGATATCTATCAGTGTCTTTAAACTGCTTGATGCATTTTGATGAAACTTTACATGAATGAAGTACATGGTATGGAGATGACTTATATTTACAAATGTCAAAGCAATTTCATTGGCCTTGAAGATGATTCAAGTGAGATATTTGTCCCCAATGTAGTGTTACTAAGTCCATTTATATAGAGTGTAGAATGGGTAATATCCTCAGCATGCTTGCTCATAGTTAAAGCTCACAAGTCTAGTTGTCTTTGTCTTTACTTCTATTATAAAATCCACATAGCCTATTAGATAGAACACTTTAACAAAGATTTAATGAGATCATATGTCACAAATGTTCAGTGGCTAATTAAACACATAGAAAATATTCAAATTCAATTCAAATTTAAAACTGATCTTTTAATCTTTATTTCCAAAGAATCTAGTTACAAAAGTCCTTCACATTAGATTAGTGTGATATATGGCTTGATTTTGACCTTTTAATTGCTACATTTGACCCACATATGACATCTTTTCGTCTTATAATTGTGACAGTAGGATTCCTATCTATTGTATATAGTTTCAGCAGGTTTACCCCCTTTTAAAGACTATCTATTGAAGCAGAATGCCTTACAATGTAAAACTATTGACTCTAATCAGATAATTGTAACCGTTATCTTTTTAATTTAAATTCAACACTTTTATATCCTTTGAAACGTGCTTAAACAAATAAAAAGAAATATTTTAATACTTAATAGTCATAGATTTTAATGATCTGGGAGGAACTTAATTCAGTTCCTTAAATCAGCATATTATTACAAGACAAGCATAAACAAGCTATGTTGTAATCTTTTTAATGTTTGAATAGGAAAAAATATCCTTTTATGTTGGCATGAGAAAGTAAACAGTCTTAACAAGTGTAGTTAAAGAAATCCAATTCTGGCCTAAGTTAGGTTGAATATTACACAGACAACTAGATAGTGTAAAGAAAACATTTAAACTAGGTCTTATAAGTTAAGTTTGTATGCCCTTATTAGTCTGGGTTCAGGACTATCTGATTTTGTAAAATATAGTAGAAATGTCAATTTGGTCTGAAAGACCATCAGAGCTATGGAGTTTTGCGAACTATGGTCATAAAACGGACTTGTTTGTTTATACATGTATGCATACTTTTGAAACTTTTATTGCATTGATTTATAATACATTGGCTCTCTCCAAATAAAGATCTTGTATTGATTACTAAATAAGTAGACAAAATTTTGCATTTCAAAATATAAAGTGCTATAAAAAAGCATGAAGTAATTTCTTCTATTTGTATTTGTTAAAAAAATTATTGCATCCATAAATTTTGTGTTGGTATAGTACTTTACAATCTTTTATTGACAATATTAAATTCATATAAAATTGACCTAAAAATGACCTAAGTTATGTGACCTGTCCCATTTATCTGGTTAGATTTGACATACCAAACTAGTATATGCCGTGACCAATCCAGACACTTCTCTAAGTAGGGGCTGCTTGACAAACCAAAGAGGATACCAAGCTCACCACATAATGGTTTACACATTATATATTTAAACCAAAAAAAAAATCCTAATGGGGGCTCCTGGCATCTCAGGATCCCATGGCCCTATGGATCTACCAATAATAGTTTATGATCAATGAAAGCACCTTTCTTTCAACATGAAAAGATGCATCATAAGTTATAAGTAGAACAGACTGTTAAAAAGTCAATGTCATTATAAGTTGTTTACCTTGCACAGAGTGAAGTACATTTGCTCCTACCAACAAAAAAGTACCTTTCATCTCTTTGTTGACCTATGGAGAATGCAAAAACTGTTGGATAAACTTACTTTGTTGTTTATACGTCTGGGTTAATTATTAGATGGCATTGTTTGTTATATACCATGAATACTTAGATTCCTGAATTAGACTTTAATACCTACTGCTCATTAATTGTTACAATGTATCTTTGTAGGAAACATAGAATACTCATGTCCTGCAAACTGGGACTGTGAAATCACAAAAAGAAGAAGAAAGGCTTGCCAGGCTTGTCGATTTCAGAAATGTTTACGGGTTGGCATGCTTAGAGAAGGTAGGTACTGTCTTTAACAGAGAAGTAGCAAAATACTTGTGATTAGTAATAGGGTCCTAATGATTTAAAATGATGCTAATTGTTATTGTTTTGAGCGCTAAGTACTTATATTTGCAGGTTTTAATAAGCCAAAATAAGATACCAAAATTTGGTGTCTTCAGAATTGTGATTGAGTTGTGAAAGAGTGGTTTTTGGCAAAAATTGAAGCTAAAAGCTTATTAGGAGAAGACAGGACATTGAGAACTTAAACAATTGAAAAAATTACCTGTTTTTCTAGTTTTTTATTAGCTCACCTGGCCAAAGGCCATGTGAGCTATTGCCATCACTTGGCGTCCGTCGTCGTCCTCCGTCGTCGTCGTCGTCCGTCGTCGTCGTCGTCGTTAACTTTTCTTCAAACTTCTTCTCCTCTGAAACGGCTGCACAGATTCAAACCAAATTTGGTCTGGTGGTACTTTAGGGTATCCCCCACAGAACTGATGTGGGAATTTTTGATTCGTCGAAAAACATGGCCGCCGTTGCTAAAAATAGACCAGGGGGGTCAGACTACTGTTTTTGGCTTGTAAATCAAAAAGTATAAGAGATAGATGAAATCTGATGCCACGCTACAGCTTCAGCATCAAAAGCTCTACAAAAGTCTCCATTGAGTCGAAGTTGTCAGATTACCCCTTATGGGAGTTACGGCCCCTTAAAGGTGAAAAATAGCATTTTTTCATGTTTTTGGCCTATAGAATGAAAACTATTGCAGATAGAGAAAAGCTGTTGCTTGCTTAAATGTTCAGCTCATTAAGCTCTACAAAAGTCTTCATAGGGTCGAAGTTGTGATATGACCCGTTATAGGGGTTATGGCCCCTTAAAGGCAAAAAATAGAGTTTTTGGCCTATAGATTGAAAACTATTGCAGATAGAGAGAAGCTGTTATTTGCTTAAATGTTGAGCTCATTTAGCTCTACACAAGTCTCCATATGGTCGAAGTTGTCAGATGACCCCCTATAGGGGTTACAGCCCCTTAAAGGCAAAAAATAGTGTTTTTGGCCTATGGAATGAAAACTATTGCAGATAGAGAAAAGTTGTTGCTTGCTTAAATGTTCAGCTCATTTAGCTCTACAAAAGTTTCCATAGGGTCAAAGTTGCCAGATGACCCCTTATAGTGGTTACGGACCCTTAAAGGCAAAAAATAGTGTTTTTGGCCTAAAGAAAGAAAACTTTTGCAGATAGAGAAAAGATGTTGCTTGCTTAAATGTTCAGCTTAATTAGCTCTACAAAAGTTTTTTAAGGGTCGAAGTTGTCAGATGACCCCTTTAAGGGGTTATGGCCCTTTAAAGGTGAAAATAGTGTTTTTTGCTTTGGAATGAAAACTATTGCAGATAGAGAAAAGCTTTTTATTGCTTAAACATTCAGCTCAGTTAGCTATACAAAAGTCTTCAAAGGGTTGACATTAAGACCAGGTGAGTGATTCAGGCTCCTGGGAGCCTCTTGTTTTTTTTATATGGGGCATATACTCGTAGTTCATAAACAGTTTAACCAAAATATTTAGATTAGGAAGAAAAATACAATAACATGTTGATCTTAAAGTTAATGTGAGTTGTCATTTTGTTTTTAACAAAATATTAAGTTGCTTTAGATAATAGCCATAAAGGTAAAATGGGTTTCTGTTACAAAAGTTTAAGAGTTCAAGTATGGGACTATGACTTTGAAGTAGGATTCAAATGTATCATATCATATACCTGCAAGTTTCAAGTTCATCTGAAGGACAAAATTTAAAATGGATCCTGAGAATCAAATTCAACCAGTTTACAACTTCACTATAGACCCCATCTAGTTTTACAGTTGCACAATAAACTTTTATGAAGTGGCAGTATATGGCATAAATAGGAAAAACTTTTTATTCTTTTTATAGCTCACGATCTGAATTAAAGTTTGTGTTCAGCAAAATCTGTCTTTTATCCTTCAAACTTTTCATCTTAATAAGGAAAGAGTCTACCCAGCTTATTTTTGTTTATCCTCTAAAGATCTAGGAGGTAAACACATTATGTAGACATAGTATTTGTTGTAATAGTCATTAGACAAGCTTTATGGTGGTATAGATTGCCTTAGTAAGATTTAATATCATATATCACCATTGAAATGTAAAAGAGTCTGAATAATCTGCTGGCAAGTTATCAACCTCTTTGTCACACTGTCAGCATGAGGCAGATCAACATCAGTTGGATAAATAAATTGAAAAATGAATAAATAAAAAAAGTGCATTATGTATTTATGAAATTAGGAATTATTGTGAAAATCAATGAAATTTAATCTTGAACAGAATGGTGGAAACTATTGAACTTGTAATTACTTGAAGGGTTTAACCTTGTCTTGATATTTAATAAATATATAAATACCCTAAGGATTAGCCCTTATTATGAGCTCAACTGAAGGCTAAGGTTCATGGCCCAGAAACTGGACAAGCCAATCATTCAATAATTATCCCCATCTGCCCTCTTACCATATCACATTTAGGCTTCTTTCACTGAAGCATTTATGGTAGGTTATAAGGTCTCTTAGTTTTATCTGCTGTGGACTCCAGGTATACCTTAATACTTGGCTGAAAGTTGGTAGCACTTTCGTCTCTTGAATTGCTGCACATGTAAATGAGGAGAAATGCCATTAACTTCTTTAAGCTTTTATATCAGAAAATATCATAAAGTATGTACCAAAGCACCTGACATTTAAAAGAATAAATTACCAAGAAGATATCAGTCAGTTTTAATTAAGCTTGATGATTTGTTTGGTGGTCTGACATTTCTTATAAGAATGCTTTGCTGATGGTTGTAATCATACCCCCCGCAAACAAAGTTTGGGGGGGGGGGGGTAACCCCCGCAAACAAAGTTTGGGGGGGGGGGTATATAGGAAACACCCTGTCCGTCTGTCTGTCCGTCCGTCTGTCCACATAACTTGTAAGCGCTTCTCCTCCTAAACCGCTTGAAGGATTTTACTGAAACTTAATATGAAGGAAGTACATCATATGTAGATGTGCATGAAGAATTTTCATTGCACTCTGACATCATTTAGGGGAGATAATTGGACTTAGACTTTTTAAATACATTATTCATTGGGAGAGACTTTTTAAATACATTATTCATTGGGAGATCCCATAAGCGCAACTCCTCCTAAACCGTTTGATGGATTTCGATGAAACTTTACATGAAGGAAGTACATTTATATGTAAATGTGTATGAAGAATTTTCATCGCACTCTGACATCATTCAGGGGAGATAATTGAACTTAGACTTTTAAAATACATCATTCAATGGGAGACCCCGTAAGCGCAAGTCCTCCTAAATTGCTTGATGGATTTTGATGAAACTTTACATGAAGGAAGTACATCATCTGTAGATGTGCATGAAGAATTTGTATTGCTCTTCGTTATCATCGAGGGGAGATAACTGGACTTGAGATTTGAGTCCAATATGAAGCCGGGGGTATCCTTTTGTGAGTTCGCTCACACTATTACTTGTTTGTAACTACTCCACTGTTTACTTGTTGGTGCAGATTTTGTACATGTACATGAAAATGCTAGTGTTAATTTGATAGTAGAGTAAACATGATTACGACAGGTGCAATCTTCCTTTTGTCTTAACTATAATAGATAAAAGACTTCATCAATTATCATGGAAGTTTGTGTTTTCCCCCTGACAAACTATCCATCAGTTTATTTGCCAATATATATAAGCAGGATGAAAATAGTGGTAAACAAAAAAGTGAAACTTGGCATAAAGTTGGCATGCACTATTATTTAGCATTCTGTGCTACAATTTGATTACATTTCAGATACCATTAATTTATTATTTGATATAATAAACATTCCCAATCTCCCTTTTTACATGTAAAGGGTAATTACCAGTTCCACCTACTTGCCTAAATAAAACACTTAAACAAAAAACATGAAGGAATCTATTGTTTTTCAAGGTCTCTCTGTACTCTGAACTATTGTGATCAATATATACTTTTTCCCTTATCACCAATGCTAAAAGCAGCTCTAGTAGGCACTTAACCCTATCTATTTCTCTAGAACTCAATTGTCTGTCATTACCAATGATAATCACAGCTTGATCTTAGCTTTGATTAGCATATTCAATGTTTATATTTTAAGGCAAAGATTACCATAAAAAAACAACTCTAGGAGTATTTGAATGTCAGAAAGACAACTGCACTGAAACACTAACAACACAGCAAAAGGCATACATAAATACACCTTAATTATATCCTTTCTCTTTTTTTATTTTTCTTTTATCCAGGATTGATGCTTGTGTGAATCACTTGCAGTTGGGGAGTGTGTCCTTTGTAGCAGCCCCCATTAAGCTTACGCTCAGCAAACTCTACAAAGGGGTCTGAAACATACTTGCCATCGGTAATTGACAACCCATTTTTTTTTCCCTTCCTAAGGACATCTATTGTTCTCTAGACCATTCAGGCAAATGATGTCAAGACAGAGTGGGAAAATTGGTTCATGAAATTTCCCCCCTGAGAATGAGGATGGAGGCAGGAACTTTAATTTGGTGTTAGTAACCCAACATGCTAACACTACACCTCCAGCGTTTCTGTTTAAAAGTTTAAATAATACATTTAAAACCTTGGGAATTCAACATGCACGGTAAATACAATGTAGGTAAAAAGGATTTGTTTCAGACAGTTTTCATGTCATGTAGTGAATTACATGTGATTATTATATGATCTTTCATAGCTTTGAACATGTCTAATGTATGACATTAGGTTGTTGTTACATGTTGCATTCTAAATTTGATTCATGTTGCTTCACTTTAGCATTCTGTTGATGCCCTACTTGGCTGGTGCCTTTCTGTGTACAAATGCTAAGAAGCAGAGGCACTATTGGGGCATTCTATTGTCAAAAGTCCGAAAAGGCAATGACAAAACCAGTAACCATAAGCAAGAACAGACAGACTACAATGAAGGTTTTAGATTTTGTTGGCATCATTTTTTCATGGATTAGGAATAGAATCGATATTTGTGGATTCCTGAATTTGTGAGTTACACAGATTAATTACATGTATAGAAATCCGTGCAAAATTTCTTATTTTGGAAAAGTTTACAAAATTACAAATATGGCCTGCTCCAAAGGAAGCTTTAGATGAAAAACACTGAAGACTTAAAGTCCTGCCAGAGAAACATTTGTTCTTAAACAATAAAAAGACTGCAAAAGTTAACAGTTTTGTTTTGTCCATAAGATAAGACACACATAATGCAAAGTGAAATTTTTTTATTAATAATGGTAAGATCCAACTTTCATGATGTGAAGACCCATTAACATTAGCATACCACAATTAGTGATTGTTATGTAGGAAACAGTAGAAACAACTGTCTTCCTGTTGTTTGCCAAGAGACTCAATGATTTCTGATGATAAGTAATTTATACAACTCTGCTTATATTCCTGTGGTTTCAGGTCAAATCATGTCTTCCTGTATCAAACCATAAAGAAATGAATCTGTATTCCTTAAGCACAAAAGCTGATTTGAAAGTTGGAATAGGAAAAATTAGTATGCATGTGAGCAGAAAGGATGTTATGAAAATTTTAACAAAAGAAATAAACATTTGTATAAACTTGCACCTTTTGGTGACTAGAATGTACACCTATAAATCTTTTCCATGTTTTAATAGCTTAATACCTTGAACTAGTAAAATAATTTATCTATCTATTGTGAACAATTATACCTAAACGGTTCACATAAATGATATTTTAAAATTTATTTTTGATCGAAGGGCAAATGATTTCAAATACTTATTATGGAATATTTTCCATTCATTTTTATAGAAATCTGAATTCAATGTAAAAGAATACAGACAGACATTACGTCAAATAAGTCAATATCCTATTAAGAGTTTTTTACTCATCAGCGTAAACCTTATAAATGTGAAAGTCATACATACGACTATACTTATATAAGAGTTTTAAAAAAATATTGTAAGTACGGTTGATCCTATTTGACACCAGGAATTAACAAAGGAGATTTCGCCTGATTACGTCTATATTGGTCTATGGGCTTATATTTCTGGAAGCTCTTTATGAAAAATCACAATCAAACACAAGGGTTGAAAATTACTTATTTAACAGTTAAAACGTCATAGGTTTTACTCAACATAGATTTTTTTACGCTATAATTTAAAGGACCTCTGTAAGTAAGCTAAAGATTTCTTAAAAGAGAAAAGGTTATATGTATAAATTATACAGTTTGCTGACTTGTAATGCCCTTTTTAAGAAGCCCTGCATTTAGAAAATGCTTCCCAATATCCAGCTGCTATAACCTATGTCCTTTTATACACATATATTGTAAAATGCATATGAATATCATATTCTTTTAAGTTTTTATTTAAATTATAAAATTTTAGCCCTATTTAGCATTTACAAATTGAAACCCTCTGGGATTGAAGAATTATACAGGATAAAATTCAGAGGAACGATTAAAAAGGGACTGAAATACCTATTTGTATTGACAGGATTGAGGTTTGGGCAAGAGGTTCAGTGCAGTGTTCTGTTTATGCAGATTTCATTAAACATTTAACTAGACGATATTGAGATGTGGAATAAGTGTACGCGACACAACAAACATAAACAAACAGCAATTCAAAAAATCACAACGGAAAACAGCAAGCAGTCTTCAACATGACCATAGGTCACTGCTTACCATCTTGCATTGGCCCAAGACTTATAATACAATACAAAAGTATCAAAACCAATCCCTGAATCATCAACGAAAGACCCAATTCTTGACATAAAACAGTTAACACAGAATGACAAGGACAACCAAAGGCTTTGGCAAAGTTTCCTGGCTTAGGACAGGCACATATAAAATGTGGCGGGGTTAAACTAGTTTTTTGGATCCAACCTTCCCCCTATTGATAAGCTTGCACAAAGCATACATATAAAACACACTGTAAAACTCAATCGACAAAAGTTCAATTCAACAGGAGAGAACCTAAGACAAAATACTGTATGAAAACAACAAGACAAGGAGGAACTCTCTTGAGAATACTCGAAGTTACTGACAACTAGCTAAGAAACATTTATCGATTGATGTAAAAGAATCAAATACATCAGTTCTAAATCCGACACCCCACGTCAAAACAATGAATGATTTAGAGTTGTATCATCACACAGAACCGACATACTTGATCGCTGTGGTGCTTATAAATAATACAGTGGATACAAAGTGAAAATTTAATGTTTTAGCAGTTTTGGCCTTTATGTACCAATGTTGAACTTTGGACTTCCTGATAAACTAAAGATAGTTTTGCCTGTGATATTAGTTCTCTTATGTGGTCATGTGGTTCACTGTCTTGACCTAGTTTTCCTAATGTGATATTTTGAAATGTTGTTAAGTCAAAGTTAAAGATTAGTATGCAGGTGACAGTACATTAACATTTGTATAAATGATTTCTTACTGATAAAAGGTTACTTAGAATTTATGTAATTTAAATGAGTTGGAAGTTATTTTTTTAGCAGAAAGAACAACTAGTTTTAAATTTTCTTTAAGCCTAAGTTAGCAAATATTCTTAAGACACACTCTGACCTCAAAGAGAACACAAAGTATCTTTTTCTTGTATAGGCCTTTTTAATTTCTGATAGTTGAAAACAAACTGTTATCATGATAAAACAGATAAAAGCCAGCAGTAATTTCCAAGGCACTTTGGCTTTCTTCCTACTTGTTGTAATGTATTATTATTCAATTTACCTACATCATATGGGTACTATAGCACTCTTTAATAAAGGAATGTCATATAGACACTTGGTCATTGATCTTATTTCAGGACAATACTTATTCTAACAATTATTCCCTGTTACTTTCACAGGAATTTTATATTCCAGTTTTCAAACCTTTGACTGTCTGTCTTCATTTCTACCTACAAAAGTAGAGGGGCATTATGTGTGTCAGGTCTATTTGTCTGTTTGTCTGTCCATCCCAATCAGGTTTCCTTCAGATTTTATATACTTTTCCATGGCACAAGTTGGGGCATCACATCTTTTGGACATATTCTTGTTTGTTTTCAATTATGTTTCTTTTATGATATTATAACACTTACATTGTTTTGTTAACAAAGCTAAGAAATTTTAGATTAAGAGGGGGTTGATGAACCTTACAGTTTTATTGCTAAAAATTATTGTCATTATTCTAAGAAGTATTTTATTACATTTTACGATTTGTTGGCCACTTGCAAAAATACATCAATCAAGAAATTAGACCATCCTTGACGTCCTTAAATAGTAACTATGTTATAAATATATACATTAACATACAGCTTTAAGGCAAATAAGCTATAAATACTAATTAATATGCTTAAAGGTATATCAAAGTTCAGGACCTTTATGAGAAAAGTCCAAGTCAGCAAGTTCATGTAACCGAATTATTTAAAAAGAAAACCAGATAAAAAGGGAATTTTTTTGCCCTGATCATTTTGTCAGTTTTGTCAATCATTTTGTCCACAACCACATAGAGAAGAATAATTTATTTGTAATTCTCTTTACTTTACTGGAAGTTCTGATGGAAAATACCCAACAAAGGATCACTATTTATTATTCAATTGCAGTAAGGTATAAACTTTACCCTATTCCCTTCTGTATTTTCATCATCAGATACTCTCCCCAATCCATACTTTATACAGATAACCTACTTTTGGTTACAGTATGCGCTTGGTTGTACAGTTTGTCTTTACTATTCAAAAATTTTGTAGAGACCTAATGTCTTCCTCCATCTTTTGCAAAAATTACATTTTGTAGCACAACTTTGAAGAATTACTAAACAGAATATCATGAAACTTGTTAATTACATGTTTCTAATAAACTCAAATATCATGGTTAAATTTACACTTGTATTGAAATCATCATTACATATTTGGCTGTGTCCAAATTGTGTAACCACCTCTTTACCCATTTTTGTTAAGAAAACCCTTAAACAATTTAGGGGAAGTGTAGTGCCAGTTAGAACCCCACCTCTAAAAAAACCCATCTTTTTCCTGAAGACTGGACTGTAGTTTTAATTTGTCTACCCAACAAACTACTGCATCATACTTTGCAGGGTTGTGTCACAGCTTGATAAATTGATGATTCTGATCTTATTTTTCACGTCATTCTCTTTGTTAATGAGGTATAAGAACTACTTATGTGGTTTTGTTGTACTTGGTAGGATATGTCATATAGCACATTATAATTTATCACATGTAGTTTTAGGTATAAATAGCTCATTTATTATGTGGATTATATACTAGAAAGAATGTTTCCTTGTAAAATTAGATGTTGGGTTCACACCTTTTGCTTGTCTTTAAATGTTATACCCATAATTTTATGTGTGTCATCTTTTATGTTTTATCACTATGCAAATTTCAAGAAATCTTGATTTCACATTTTTTGTAACTCCCGATTGAAAAGTAGGGGATATATAACGAAATGAAAATGACAACAAAGATCCAGACAATAAATTTTGCTAGGCCTGACGCGTGTTTCGTCTATTCAAGACTCATCAGAGACACTCTACCAAAAATATTGAAAATGCCAAACACTATGATTATGAAGAGCAAGAACAATAAAACCAAAAAATATCAAAGGGATGTCAATCTGTGCATCTGTTGCCCCTCAGTGATGATACCCTATATAGCTATTATCTGCAAAAAGTCTGAACCACTCAATAGATTTTCATTAAACTATATATAGGGAAAACTGTATTTATTTTTGAGCAGTGTTTTTTTCCCAATATAGATCATTGCAAACATTGACCCTCCCTTTGACCTATCCAGTGTGGGTATTGTAAAGATGTGTATGGTATAATGATGAACAACACTTCCTACTTCAAGAAGGACTCCTATTTCCTTACTAGGAAACACATATAGATTTTCTGTCATCTGCTTTATTAATTAATCTTTTAATGATGTTCATGAAGTGTTGTGCTACAAAACATAGACATGCTTGAAAAAAAAATAGTAAGCGAGTGCAAGATACTGCAAATGTGAGAAAAAGATCTGCCAATTCAATATTCTTTGTAAAGGTTGATGAATTTTTTCAAGGCTGGATCCAACAATTTTTAACAGGGGTGGGAAGATCCATGCAGGGTTCAGGACAAAAAGGAAGGGTTCTTGACAAATTTGACTTATCTGCACAAAAATGACAAAATTTCGCAAAAAGAGAGAACCCCTGAGTTTCCACCACTGTTTTATATCCTCTAACAGATTGACAAGTAACTATTGTCTATCTATTCTACCTTTATGTCAAAGTGAAACCTTTTGAATGTCAGTCATATTGACCATTGTTTACCTTTCCCCAAGGACGCTAGGGCTTAGTATACTCATTTCTTCATGTTTGTTTTTCCCCAAAATGAATAAACTTCAAAGTATCAGTAAATCAACCTCGGTTCTATCTACTGGTATGACATCAAGGCCGTATCATAACTGGACTTATATTACTAGCCCAAAGGTAGCTTCACACCGGTCAACCTGTTATTTGGTTGGTTAACTGTTCTAGATTCAAGACATGGTCATTTAAAGGTAACACATTGATGTAATTAAAGGTAGAGGGAAAATCAGGTGTAAAATTTAGTGTGCAAAGGTTAGATTCAATTTGAATATTCTTGTAAGATTTATTTGCTATGGTCAACCTTTAATTGATAATAAAATTCAACAACAGTTTTGAGGTTATCATTATAACTGTCCAAAAGGTTTGATAATACAAATCTTTACTTTTCAGTTATTTCATGTGCCTTTTGATCCTATATACTTGTCTACTCTTTCAAAAGTTTCAGTAACAGATGGAGAGAAGTTGTTCCGAGGTTTGTTATTTTCATGCAGGTTTTTGACAAAATTGGTCTGGAACCACCCCCCCTCGCCCTTTATGTCGATAGTGGACTATGTGAAACCTTTCTTTTTAAAATTTCTGGATCCACTCCTGAGTTCTCTCAATGCTTCCATCAACTCCTCTTGATCAAGTTTGTGCTGTTTGATGACTATTTGCAGAAGTTTAACATGAGGTCTCTTGGTTGGAGACTTTTTAAACGAAACAAAAATGTTTAAATAAATGACATTTCTGTACTTATCCTATGTTAACATTTATATTTATTTCACAATTATTCAAACCATACCTGATGGATGGTGCATAAGAGTCACTTCTTAGTAGGAAATGATGGGAAAATAAAAGTGTTTCTTTCCGAGGACGCTTGCACCATCTAATGTCACTACAGTGGCGTAGGAAGCAAAATAGCATTGGTACGGTTCAAGTATTAGGGTCACGAAGTGACCCTCGCCACCTCGCGCAGCGAGGTGGTCGTTCGGCAGGGGGTCTGGGGGCCGCCTAAGGCACCCAGAAGCTCTGGGGTAAAAGATGCAAAATCCTGCATTCTAGGCCTCTCCGACCTCCTTATTTTATGTTTTAGAAAGGTATTTTTTTAGTGGAATCATTAAATAACAGAAATATTTGTATGAATTCAAATTGATTATTCTCACTTTATTAATACATTATCCCATTTATATGACGAGACTATGACATTCTACATACAAGACTTATGAAAATTTTATATCCACTGTCCTATAATGAATTCAAGACTGTTATCTTTATATTTGTCTCCACCTCGATCATTCATTATAACTTCAAACGGCTTCAGTTACTTGAATCTTCCAAAAATTGTTTGTTTGCCTGTGCTCTGAAAAGTTGAAGTCATCACACACACTACAGAGATCCAAATTGTCTGTATGTTCCTTGTGTACATGCAGCATTAGACTGTTTAACCTGGATTGGGTCATTGCCGACCGAAGGTAAATTTTTACTCTTCTTAATACACTGAATGATCTTTCGCTAGTAGCATTTGTCGCAGGCATTACAAGACCCAACAGCAGCACTCTTAGAACCTCTTCCACAAGCAACCTTTTTTTCCGTTTTGTCATGCCCTTAAAAAAGTTAATGATGTCACTTAAACAACTTCGTTTGCATTCAAATATGGTTTTGAATGTTTGAAATTGGCATCTAAGATTCCTTTCTTCAAAGTCATTCCGGAAAACTCAACAACAGATACCAATTCCGATTCGTAATCCTCCCCCTTCGCACATTTCAAAAGCAACTGTTCAGTGTTGCTGTAGACCTGGAAATCCTTCTGCTCAAACCTGTCACTGATAGCTTGTGTGATGGCGATAGAAACTTTTCGGGTCTTTGTGAAATTCGGAGGGGTCTTGTCCAATTTCGTACCTAGCTGGCGCTTTTCGCTTTCTTGGAAGTACCGGATCTTGGACATCTTTTGACTTCGCCTTCCGTGTGGTCTTTTCCCAAAATAAACCAAAGCATTCGTCAGTACGCATGGATTTCAATGTTTTCACTGTTTTTAAAGCAACTGATTTGCTTTCTGCTGCAGACATATTCTTTGACCGTAACGCAGCACTCAAGTTATCCGCATTGCGCAGTATAACCTCCCCTAAAGAAAACCCAAAGAAAAACTCGAACTTTGGCATGTAAGCTTGAACTCCACGTATCCTTGCCTTCATGTCAGTATCCTTGACCTTTGCTAGTGACCATTCCAGATCAGAGTAGTTTTCCATAATAGAGTGTAGTGAATCTGCTTTGACGGTCCATCTCGTTGGACATAAAACTCGAATTTTAGGATTTGGACTGTCCTGTTTCAGATGATGAAACCTGTCTCAGTTTCTCAAGATACGTATCACGTTGTGGAGATTTCTTTACCAACTTTGTGATTTCATAAGAAATTTCCAAAGCATTTCTCATTACATCGATTTGTGTTATATTGTCTGAACAAGCAATGTTCAATAAATGTCCATGACAGTCATTAAACAAAGCCTTTGGTTGTTTTTCTTTTATTCGGGTTTGCACTCCTGATTTACGTCCAGACATCGCACTAGCCCCGTCGTAAGTTTGTCCTCTGCATTTTGTTATATTAATGTTTAATCTGAGCAGTGCATCTAATATTGCTTTGGATATTGTTTCAACTCCCGTGTCATCAATTTCATATAACACAAGAAAGTCTTCATGAACGTCCAAATTTCCATCATTCCATCTCAGACATATCACCAACTGGTCAAGGTTACTGATGTCCGTGGTCTCGTCAGATAGTAGTGCGATTTACACCACTGCTTTATTTTCATTTGTAACTCTCTTTTTTACTTTTTCATACATTTTTCTATAAAATTATGAAAATTATTGGTACGGCATTCCGTACCTGCCAAAAATATTGGTACGGTCGGAGCCGTACCAACCGTACCGGTTCCTACGCCCATGCACTAACATAACTTAATCAAGTGGAATTTGTCAGTATAGATCAAAATATCTTGCATCACAATATTTAAATGTGAATGGCCACAATGAATATAAATTCAGTCTCGGATGTTATACTGTTGGTTTTCTTCTGGAGCAAGACAAATGTTGGCGTTTCCATATTGATTGAAAAAATTCATGGGAGAATGAAAGGGTGGTATTGTGACAAGAGTCATCTGAAATCGATAAAACGAAATGGCATTTGATTGTCTATAGAGAGAAAATGTATACCATTTATATGTAAACAGTGTCTGCTGTACTTGCTGATTATTTTATTGTTCAGCTTTAGGACAGTAGCTGGTGTTGAGATTGATTAAAAAGCCGCTCTTTAGGGATGTTCTAAACAACACTATAAATGTCTGATTTTAATTTTGTTGGCGAAGCTGTTAACATCAATCTGAAAAAAATCTATACAAATCTATAGGAACACAGATTTTGAAAAGTTCATCAACTTGTTTATTTATGAAGCTCAATGGGCATTATTTGGATGTAATGTCCTTATTTACATATAATAGAACATGGACATGTATTATGGGTGGCTTTTTACACTCTCTAAATGTCAATGGGTGCCTTACCTGACATTTATGAACATAGAACTGCACTAAACCGCTTTCTCATCAAAATTCATGAAACATTAATTCAGATGTGTATCAATGCTAATATATAAATGAAATTTGTATAAAAACAATCTAAGGAATTATGCTGTAGAATGCATTAATAGTTAATGAGTTGGCAAGCAGTTTTTGTCATCTTATATACTATTTTGTTTATCAGTTATTTCCATATGATGATTATCAGTTATTTCCAATCTATTTGTTGGTGTAACTGAAAATCTTAGCAATTAGAAGTTGAAAGTAAAAGATTAACAATGTACAAAAAGTATAGTTATAAACATCCTATTAACCTTGGAGATTTGATGATAATATCAGTCTTACTGCACTTAGCTTGCATTTCTCTGAAAAAGAAATTATATGCCATACCTCAAGGCAACCTTAAAGAAAATCATCAGGACTATGTTATTTATTGAACCACAAAATGCCTAGAATCTGTTCTTGTGAAAACAAAAACCTTTAAAACTGCTTAATTCTGTTGTATTCCAAAGCAATAGCATCAATAAACTGCAAATAATTGCATCATTTAAGCCTTTGTTATTGGATATGAAGAGTGCTTCTTTGTTTTCTGGTATTGCATTAAATGATTTTCAATGCATCTTGTCTTTGTTGTAACAGCCTTTAAAAGATTATTTGAAATGCATCTTCTTTATCTTTCAGGTGTGCGTTTAGATCGTGTTCGAGGTGGAAGACAAAAATATAAAAGAAGTCCAGATACTCAACCTATTATCCAACATATCCTACCCATGGTCAAGAAAGCTTGCGTAGAAAGTAGGTCTTTTAATGGATAAAGGGAGATAACTGCTAGTAAAAAATCAGTTGTCAAATGATAAATGTATCTGAAAAATACCAAGTAATGATACTTTAAAAAAAAAAAAAATGCAGCGAAAATTTTTGCATGAAACCAACCTTTGAATGCTTGAATAAGTACATATAAACTAATGTCTGTCACTTCCTTTTGTTTATTTTGCTGATGTAAAATACTAATATGCATTTCTTTTTATCCAGTTTGTGAGAACAAGATTCTATCTCAGTTGGGCAATATTGAGGTACATTTAGACAAACTCTATGCCAATCCTGATCCTGATATACAAGGGGATGAGATCCGTTTCCTTGCAGCAGTTTCAGATTTAGCTGATCGAGAACTTGTCATCACAATTAGCTGGGCCAAACAAGTACCAGGTATATTAGTAAAATAGTTATATTTATTTAATTTTATTAAAGCACACAGTAAACCGCATTGGTTATAGCTTTACAAAACTTAAAACATATACATGAATACAAAACAAGCAAAGAACAACATAAATCATGGAGGTATCTAAATTCTACAATTGTACAGCTAAAATATTTATGACAGGTCTCCTTCTCTCAGTTCTAATGACTGTTTAATAAAAGAAGTAACGGTCTTAATTTCTTTAATTGTAGGATTCAGAATTTTTGTTAGTTTTTCAGTTTAACTTAGTTTATTAAAATCATAAATGTTATTAAAATATTGCAAAAAGACAGTTCGAATATTAGAATTGATTTTACATTCAAGTAAGAAATGTGACTCATCATCAAGTGTGTTGCATATGGCACACAGTCTTTGATCTCTTGGGATTTTTCTATATTTACCAAGTTCAATCATAAGTTTGTGATCGCTTAGTCTAATTTTAGATAAAAGGGTTCTTAATGTTTTATTATGATAGTAAAAGATAACAAGATGAAGAATAAGTGTACATGACACAACCTTTATAATTCAATCAGAGGAATTTGATATTGCACATGGTAATTTTTAAAAGTAAAAAAGTATCAAATATCTTGTGTGAAGCAAATGATCAGTATTGATGTTGAATTATAAAAGTATTATTTCAAAGAGTTGTATGAATTACTGAGATTAAAGTTTTCAAAGTTATGTAGATTGTTTCAAATGACTTTGAGTATTTTTATACATCATACACTAGTTTTGGCATTTTACCTGAATTGGATTTTTTTAAAATATTTTTCATAGAAAATTTATTCTGACTTGGAAATGGTGTAAGATTTAACCATGATTTATTCTTTTGTAGGATTTTGTAACCTTTCGCTAAGTGACCAAATGAACCTGCTTCAGCATTCTTGGCTGGAGATACTCTGTCTAAACCTGGTGTTCAGATCATGTCCATACACAACATACCTACGTTTTGCCGAGGATCTGCAGTTATCGCCAGAAGATAGCAAAAGTTGCCAATGCTCTCTGGAACTTGATAATCTCACCAGAAAACTTGCCAAAAAATTTACAAATATGGGTGTTACTAAAGAGGAATATCTACTCCTCAAAGCCATGACACTATGCAATACAGGTAAAAACTTTAGAGAAAGGGAGTTAATTCAATTTCAGTTTTAGGCAAAACAATTTATTATAGCAAAGATCTTCCACTTTAGAATATTCTGAGTAATGAAAATAATGATTTTTTAATGATTTATTTGGAAATATTAATATACATGTTTATTATACTTCAGTTTTTTTTTTCTATATAAAATACAGGTAAATATTTTAACTATTTCATCTTGAATTTGGTAAAAGTACTATTTCCCTAGGGTAATAGTACCGTAATACTATTTCGCTGGGTTTTTGTATGATTGGCAGTAGGTGTGGCTAGAGTACACAATATACAAAGTAAAGAGTGGGCAGTAGCCGTTGCTTTAGTTATTCAGTATAATAAAACAATTGTTTACTGGTCATTCGGAAAACAATACATTTGTTTCCCCTCGGTACTTACCATTTCCCTCGGCGCTACGCGCCTCGTGAAATAGTAAGTACCTCGTGGAAACAAATGTACTGTTTACCTCATGACCAGTAAACATTTGTATAATATTACAATTTGGTATATGACACCTACAAATCATATCCCCTGCATTCAAAAAACAGTATCGTTAAAGTAGAATAAGATTTTGTAGGTTTGTAATTTAAATGATGCATGCATGTACAAGCATATGGTTTGAAATACATTAACAGACATGACAAGTCAGCTGTTTTGGATGTACTAATTGTCCTAAAATAAACTATGAATATCGCTCAGTAGCTCCATTCTAATCTCATTCTTTTCTTCTTCTTTTTTCTTGTAGATGTTGTTATAGAGAATGGGGAAGCTGTCAAAACTCTACAAGACAGACTACAAGATGCTTTGTTAGAATATGTCAAGAATCGCTATTCTGGAAATCTGAGAAGAGTTGGACATTTATACATGTTGTTGCCATCCCTTACACATATGAAACTCCTCACCAAACAATACTGGTTTGATATCAAGAAGGATGGACGTGTGATGATGCACAAACTATTTCTAGAAATGTTGGAAGCAGATTCTTGATGAAGCAGTTTTGTAGTTGCAGTTGTGTGATATTTTAAGTGCTATGACTAGAGCTTTCAAGAATAGTTATATTTAGAATGGTTATATTTAGAATCAGGAAGTGTTATTGTTGTAGATATTGTTATGTAGTTTTCACAGTGTTACTCTGTGATCTGTGTGTGATACACCAAGTCTTTGACATCTATATTGAACCAGGAATCCTATTTATGCCTAGAGACTATATTTTTTTCTGATGTTTGTACTATTTTATTTCTTGTTGTTTCTTTTGTTCCATATGGTTTTTCATCCTTATTTTTTTTAATAAAAAATGGACAATTGCATGATGCTTATTTAAATAATCTGGTTAAAATCTATCTAACATGTAGGGTAATGGGTTTTATTTATCCAGACAATATATATCTTTTGCATATATAAAAATATCACAGACAAGCTTTTTATTATAAACCAGATCCAATTAAGGCCTTTAAAAAAATGTCTTTTTAATGAGTGACAATATTTTGATTTCTGCTACAAAACATAGATTTTTTTTATACTTTGACTTTGTTTATTCCCTTGTGTCAAATAGTAAAAGCAATAACTTCCTCAGTTTTCTGCAAAAAAGCTATATTTTAAATTGAATTGCATATTGAGATATTAAGGCTTAGATTTTTTAATTGACAACTGATAAATTGATACACTTTGTACCTAAGGTCATATAAAAACAATAATTCATAGGCTCTGCATGTGTAGCGAGTACCTTAGTCTTACATTAAAAACCTGCACACTTTTAATACAAGATAGTCTTCTCCTATTTACAATACTGAAACTGACAATTTTAAACAGACTAATCATGATGCCTAACAGTTCTTTCTCTTACTATCTAGTCAATCAGTTTTAATTAATTTTAGAATCAAAGACTTGGTGGCAAAGCGTTCAATAGAAAATGTGTTCCAATTTATTTTTATTATACTAAAAGTGTGATATATATATATATTTGTTTGAAAGTAACATTTTGATTTTTTTAGAATCAGGAGAATTATCCTTTATTTATTTCCCATAATTTGCATATATTTATCTGTCAAGTTGCATTGAAAATTTGATTATTTATTTTTTGTTTTATTTGTTTGTTTTGTCTAATAGCTTTTTTCAGACCAATTGATTGACTTGGTTTATAAGTAAAATAGTTTATGTTTTCTATAATACACACCAATAGATTAAATAGATATAATATATATTTAGGCATACAGTATTTATATTTATATCTACTTTTATGCACAAATTTTCATATAATATGGATATATATATATTTTTTTAAATCTGTGGTAAATTTGAACCAGAATTACATTAATTTTAGCAAATAGCTCCACTCAAACCAGTGCTAGGGGACGTCTTAAACTTATAGTGAGGTGTGAGTATTGCTCCACATTGAAGACCTCTCTGTGACTTTAAGATAAAGAACATTAGTAAAAGTGAATTTAGTGCTGTTCTTTTGCTTTGATTTTTTTTTGTTTTGCTTTTTTATTTGTATTAGCCTATTTTTATTTGAAAGAGAGTAAGGGCTGTTCCAGCAAAACATACATGGGACGGGGGGAAGGCACTTCTTTGAAAGGGGAGTCACCCATAGAATTTAATTTTTAAACTAACATTATTTTCATTGAGTTTACACAAATTTTTTAAGCCCACCCATAGTGGCAATTTAATTTTGCCTTCCCCCCTGTCCCATGTATGATTTGCTGGAACAGCCCTAAGTATAAAATCAACACATTAATTTTTAATCATGTTAATTTATAGACATTTTGTTTTAAGTATTTTGCACTTTATTGGCCAGTGAAATGAAAAAAATATAAAGAATCATTTTCAGTGTAATCCTTGACAGCTAAAGCATTGTTGTAACTTTCAACCAGTGAATTTGACTTGCCAAATTTTACATTGTAAATATTCCATTTTTGCCACCCTTCTTTTGCTCATGACAGAACATCTGCATATAGATGTGGAAAAACAGTCTAGTCAAATGCTATCAACTCCTTGTAAATAAAAAGAATTAGTAGATAAATGAACATGTATATAGAAAGTGAAGATACCTTCCAAAGAGCTTTGTAATGCACCTACCATGGGTCAACAAAGACTTGAAATAATATATAAAAAATAATAATAATATTAAAAAAAAATGACAAAGATTTAAGGAAAAAATTTTTTAAAAAATAATAAAAAGCCCCAAAAAAAGAAGCATATTAAAAAAAAATAAAAAAATAAAAAAATAATAAAAAATAGGAAAAAAGGAAAAAATAAAAAAATATACAAAAATAAAAAAGCACCAAAAAAAATAATAAAAAACAAAAAATTTCTTCATTGAAGATACAAAAAAAAATATAGATAAAAGTTGAAAATGAAAAAAAAAATAAGTAACCTTATATTATTATTGTGGGGTAGTTTCATGTTTCTTGGCTATATTGTGGTCTCAAATGCTTTCAACAAGCTTATTTGAAATCGATGATGTATTCTTGATTACATTTGAAATGTCCTTCAATATATTTTCTTATGTATATTTAAAAAAATTATAAACAAAGATGTTGAAAACCAATTGTAGAAATGACTTATAGAACTATTTGAAATCCCATTCCTCCATTTCATGATGTTGAATTCACTGGTTGAAAAGAAGACGATGGATATTTTTTTTGTTTATAGTGAGTGTGTGTGTGTTGACCTTACCATTCCTTTATATTGTTGTAGTAGAAATTCTTAAGCTTCTAATAAATTCATTGTTACTTGCTATGAAGAGTTTTAAATATCTTTTTTTTCAATATTCCGTCCAAGTGTTAAAATCTGAGGAAACAAAATAGCTGTAAAATGGTTAAATCAACTAGAACATATGAAAATGCAACTTCTATGTTAATAATTGGGAATAAATTAGGGTATTTAAAACTCTTTTTATACTGGATGTATGTGATGAAGCGCATGTGTGGAAAAACTTTTTCTTATATCATTAATGGTTGATTTTCAATTTTAAATCAAGAAATTATTTGTCTTCGTTAATTGGTCAACAATGTTCATAACAAATAAAATGTTATTTAATTTGTATGATAAAAAACAAGAGATATTTTCTTGAGTAAATTTCTGTGTTAAGAAAGCCTGAAAATACCAAGAAATTATCTAATATTATTAACAACTGCAACTTCAATCATTAAATATAACAATTAAAAATTCTAATGCAAAGTAGCAATATGAAAGTAATTAATTACACTTGAAAAAATTATAAAGTGTTTATATAGGTATTTTTATCTGGAAGTAACACATATTTGTTGATCAATCATTCTTTTTCTCAGTGTACATGTCTGTTCAGAATAAGTGTAGTCATTTGTTCATTGAAAGAAAGACCTTTTTCATGTAAATCTAAACTGTATATATATATAAAAAATCTATATCACTCAGTTAGTGTGTTAACCCAGAATATTTTATCCTCATGTTATTTGGATATTTTATTGTCATGCATTGTTTATTTACAAGTGTTTTTGTTTTGTTTAAAAACATTTTTTCATCATTCCAATTTGTCAAAGTGTACATTTAATAAATGGTACATGTGCATTTATTTATGAAATGATATTGTGAATAATAAAGAAAAAGATACTGTCAATCTTTAAAAACTTATATAATTTTTTTATTTTATCTATTTATTTATTTTTATCATGGCATGGTCTACCAGTTTCATTTCTCTTCATTCCATCAGTGATTAATCTATTATTGAGATTAAAATAAATTTTTCCGCATGGTTATTTAATATGGTTATTATATTTCTTGAATTTCTTTCAATTTACAAGTCAAATTATGTGCCAATTATGAAATGTATACTTCATCAGGTTGAAGTTTTTGTCTCTACTCATTTCTCATATCATTATATTATTATTGAGTAGATATTTTAACAAGGATATATATTCCTTGGTTAATAGAGTTGAAGGGAGACAAAGAACAAAATCTTGGTAAAGCAACATTTACCTTGTAAATAAAATGGTGCAATGGGGAAACAAGTTTTCTGATGAATTTTGAAGTAACTTTTAAGAAAATCTTTGGCCTATTACATCTTGGTCTGCCATAAATAAATAGATATTGATATTTTAAAAATTGAATGGAAAAAGAAAAACAAAATTAGCCTGTACAATGTAAAGGTATTTATTATTTTAAAAATTATTGTGAAAAATATTATTGACTGACAAACAATTTTAAATAATGTCTTCATAGAGCTATAACATCTAAATCAAAAAAGACATTGATTATAATCATAGAATCAAATGAAAGCCATGAATTTTATTTACCAGTATTATTTATTAAAAAAAAGGCAACAAATTAAAATTTTAGATAAAACGTATTGTGACAAATGCTACTGTTGCGGAAATCAGTTTCATTTACTAAAAGCTCTAGGCAATCAAGTATCTTGGTCAGACAATTAAAAATCTATATAAATAAGATTGGGAAAAGCAACCTAGAAAAGCTGAATGCACCAATAGAGTTACTGTAAACCAGGAAATTTTCAGGCTGTCTTTTTTTTTACAGTTGGATGATTGAAATTTAGTTTTTGCCGTTTTAAATTTGCCCTGTAATGTTAGTGTCCATAGACCACAATGGAAGCCAAATATATTCACGCTGTTTTATCTTCATGCTAGCAATGTCAATGTGAAAATCATAAAAATAAAACTGCAGCAAAAATTTCCTGGTTAACAGTATTGTTTGTACGAATTCTACCAATAGTGTTTTAAGTTAAAACTTACAAGGTACAGATCTAGAATCTCAAGTGAAAAATTGTAGTTATGTGAAAATTTGACAAAATGTTAAAAAGTTTTATATGATAGGTGTGTTGAGACACTTTGATAAATAGTTAGAAAATGAAGTTTCAGGCTACTCCAAATGGAAAATTTTGTAATAACCAAGATAGAAAATGATAGTTAATTAATCTTCAATAGTAAAGAAAAAAATTAGAAATTGTTATTCAGCAAAAAATAATTAGAATTTTGACGAAAACCATATGTTCATTTTTTGTATTAAAAAAGACAAAAAGGAATAGGAAGCAAAAAAAAAACCCACCAAACAATGGATTTGGAGTGGCCTTTCAGAAAGACACAGAATCTCAGTTAAATTCCAAAATCCTAGACAAAATATTGACTAACCTTTGTTACACTTAGAATTTACCTTTAAGAATACAGATTTTCTCCTAGATAGGTATAATTAAATATTCAAAATCATGAACAACATTTTATTTATTTGATATTTAAGTTGTACTTAATTATAGTTTTTGTCACGCTGTTTATTCCTCGCTTTTGTTTTATTTATAAAGATATTTTTCTAGGATTTTTTTTTATTGAGATAGCAAAGACTTGATGTATCCCACTTTTAAACATTCCTTTGTGTGATTTGAAGTGTAAATTTGTCTGCACAGTATATTCCCATGCAAAATCCTAAATCATTTTCATATTTCATTATAATTTTCAGAAATCCCTTTAAAAAGATTCAGTTTCAATAATATTCTGTAAAACAATGAATAACAGATAAAATTGAATTAGTCTTCTACAAATAAAATGTTATAATATATTTATATAATTTAGCATTATAAGAAATTAACTGGGCATTTAATTTTGTTTAAGTAGAATTTGAGCAGGAAAACAATCC
The DNA here is from genome assembly GCA_963971305.1 of Arcuatula senhousia. Classification (NCBI taxonomy): domain Eukaryota; kingdom Metazoa; phylum Mollusca; class Bivalvia; order Mytilida; family Mytilidae; genus Arcuatula; species Arcuatula senhousia. The sequence continues at coordinate 59,727,644 of OZ020304.1, forward strand.
TTATATTTTGAAGAACACTCAGTTTTGTACATATAAGCGCTATACAGATATAAATTTATTTTAAAGTGGAATTGGTGTGTTATTATTGAATGATGGAGAAGATCAAAGAATGTTTTTTTTTTCTATCAAAAGTTTTGTATTAAGATTGATTGTTTTTTTTCTTTTAAGTTCCTAATAGATTGAGAATTAACATCAAATGTTATTTTTTACCCCAGATTGTTAAATTGTTTACTTTCTGTTACAAAGCTATGCATGTATTTTAAACTGATATTAAGAAAGATTCTGTTATTGAATAGTTTTATCTGTCCGAAAGCAGTTTTAACATTAAACTTAATGTTTTAGAAATACTTAATTGTTTTGGTGCATTGTTGATAAATTTCTAGTTAATGGAATACATGTATTGGTTATTTTTTTACCTTATGTAATTTTTGCTTATCATGACAAGGAACATTTTTTCTCTAATAAAATGCGTCATTAATTCAGTTTTCTGGAATTCCATTCAATCATCTTGGATAATTTACAGTATTTTGAAACCAAATGATACCCTTTGATCTCAACTAAATCATATCTATTTTTCACAAGTCTTGTTATCACTAATTGTTGATATGAAACGAACATTCCCTGAATATATTTTACCAGTTAATATAAATTTACATGAAATGAATTTCCAAGTCAAGTACTAAAGCTATCTTTAAACATAATTATTTCTTTGATAAGGCTGTTTGTAATAATTGTTACTGTTGTTGCATTTGGATTCAAAAATTTGCTTTGAATGAAAAAAAAATCCTTTTAAAGAAATGGCATAAAGTACATTTTCTCTTACACCCAACAATCAGTACTGCTTCGCTACTCTTTCTTTTTTAAAGTTAGTATTTTTCAAAGTTATTAACAAATAATTGTGGCATGCTGGACAAACACTTGATTAATACTATTATTTTTAAACTGTTCATTAAAAAGCCTTGTGGAATATAAATATTTTGTAATAACGTTGTAACATTAAATTTTTATGCATTTTCAAAAAAATATTGGTTAAAACATTAACTTTTAAAGAACAGTATAAAGTAAAATGCCAATTTTTCTAGAGTTTGTAAAATATTTTCAATTTGAACAAATTGTAAAAGTGATAAATTTTTGCATTTATGCAAGACATTAATTAAAATCATTTGTCATTTTTCCTGAGGGCATATCTCTCAATTTCCCAGGGCTTTATCACCATGTGATATAGAGGTTTTCATATCATAGACTTTAGGCAGCATCCTATACCTCATTGTTCCACAGTAGGATAATGCATGGTTTGAAATATATTTTGTGTGCATTTTGTCAAGACAGTATTGCTACAACAGTTATCTGTTCTTTAATAAAAAGGAGCTTGTCACAAATGTTTTATTGTTTTTATTTGATTCTTAATCTTTTCAACAAATTTTATGTTTAAGTAATACCAAGTGGATAATCTAAAAGACACAACCAAGACTTCCAAAAACAACATGAAATATATACATGTACTACAAGAAAACATTCAACATTCAGATTAGTTATGTCAGGTGCTCAAAACATTGAAGCAGTTGTGTAAGGTCAGCTGCTCCAAAAGTTGAAGGAGTTGTGATTTTAAACATGGTTGTGGCAAACACCTGTATTTGTTTGTCACCAAACTTTAATTATTCTGCAAACACAGTCTCTTGTACAAATATTTTGAGAGAAGACATTGGCCATTGAGCAATATAACTCTTTATAGCAAGTTTTTTGTCCCCCGCCGCAACGCGTCGGAGGGACTTAGTAATGGTCTCCGTCCGTCCGTCCGTCACGTTTTTTGTGGGTGCAACTCCTCGGACACTACTGAACGGATGTTGCTGAAACTTTACACACTGATAGAATACTATTAGTAGGTGATCATCCCATATTTGAAATTTTCAAAAAGGCCGCTGTTTCCATGGAAATGTGGAAGAAAGGTTAGAAAGGTCAAAATATAGGACATTCAATATCTCAGTTACCTAGGTGCACAGGGTTCTGAAATTTTGTAGGCTGATAGAGCAAAAGGTACTCTATAATAATACGAAGAATAAATTTTTAAGCAATATTTACAGTTTTCGCGTAATTTAAAATTTGTGATTTTCTGGTCAAAAAAATGGGACTGTCAAAAAAAAATTATGTTCACTGGTTTCCTTCCTTGTTTTGACTAAATGATTTCGTCTCCGAAACAACCAATTTCTATAGTTTCTCAGATAATATATTGATCAAATTCATACCATACAACTTTCATGCGGCCGTGGGGGACACATGGCTACGCGTAGCAATCTTGTTCATCAATGTTCTATTCTAACACCAAAGAAGCAAATAAATATTCAACAGACAATTGAGTCTTCATAGTACATAAAGGAATAAGTCAGGAGACATTTAAAAGAACAGGTTCGAAATACATGCAAAGACATACCAAACAGTAAGGCTAATGCTTGTCAAATAGAGAATGAATAAGCGTGGTAAGAATAAGTTGCACACCAATTTCGTTTTCTGTGATATACTGAAAATAGCCGAATACAAAATGTTCAAGATGATAAGTAAATCAACAATATATACAGAATTTTAATAAATCCCAACTGTGAAACAAACTGTTCTTAAATATTCACCATGATACCATAGATCTGTATATTTAATATACAGGTCTATGATGATACTCAGTTCTTCATTTGACTGGCACATGGAAAATGACATTCAACCCTTCACCATAAAGTCCTATGTTAAAATGACATTCTATCCTTCAATACACAGTCTGACATTCATTTTTGTCTCACCTGCGACTTAATTAAGTCGCTGAAGGCGAGGCATAGGTATTACTGTCAGGCCGTAAGACTTTTGTGGAAAATCAATTACAAGAAAAGTGTAATAGCTAGGCATCTGATATTTGGCATACAGACAGTTTGGGTGCTGGTCTACGCAACTGGCACCATGCCGTTTGACTCTGAACCTAATTTTCATGGTTCAGCGACTCTGTGAACTTAGATGTTTTTTTCGGGCCAACAACTCCTTTGTAAGACTTCCATCCTCCAGTACACAGTCATTTGGAAAATGACATTCAATCCTTCAGACGTCGGTCATATGGAAAATGAAATTGCATTTTTCAGCAGACATTCATATGGAAATGAAATTCCATCCATCAGTAGACAGCCATATTGAAAGTTATATTCCATCTATTCAATAGACAGTAATATAGAAACTTGCATCCCATTCTTCGGTAAAATGACACTCAATCCTGCAGTAGAAAGTTATAGGGAAAATGACATTCAATCCTTTATTGGACAGTCATATGGAAAATGACATTCAATCATTCACTGTACATTCATTTTGGAAAATGACAATCAATCCTTTATTAGACAGTCATATGTTAGATTACACACACTCCTTCTGTATACAGTCACATGGAAAATGACATTCCATTCTTCAGTAAAGTCATACTAAAAATGACATTCCTTCCTTCAATACACAGTCATATCGAAAATTACATTCTATCCTTCATTTGACAGTCATATGGGAAATGACATTCGAACTTTCATTTCACATTTATATGGAAAATGAAACTCAATCCTTCAGAAGACAATCATATGGAAAATGAAATTCAATCATTCATTATACATTCATATGAATAATGAACTCAATCCTTTATAAGACAGTCATATGTTAGATGACACTCATTCCTTCAGTATACAGTCGTATGGAAAATAAAACTCCATTTTCAGTAAACAGTCATACTAAAAATGACATTCCTTCCTTACATATACAGTCATTTGGAAAATGACATTCAATTTTTCATTAGACAGTAATATTGAAAATGACATTCAACGCTTCATTAATGATTAGACAATCATGTGGAAAATGACATTCAATCCTTAATTAGACAGTCATATGGAAAATGACATTCAATCCTTCACCAGACAGTCATATGGAAAATGACATCCACCTTATCATTTGACAGTCATGTGGAAAATTACATTCAATCATTCATTATACATTCCTATGGAAAATGACACTCAATCCTGCATTAGACAATCAATTTGAAAATTACATTCGATCCTTCATTATACATTCATATGGAAAATGAAACTCAATCCTTTATTAGACAGTCAAATGTTAGATGACACTCCATCCTTCAGTATATAGTCATATGGAAAATGGCATTCCATTCTTCTGTAAAAGTCATATGTAAAATGACATTCGATTCTTCTGTAAACAGTCATATGGAAAATGACATTCAATTTTTCATTAGACAGTCATATTGAAAATGACATTCAACCCTTCATTAAAAAGTCATATCAAAAAGACTTTCAATCGTTAATAACATAGTCATATGGAAAATTACATTCCATTTTTCATTAGACTGTCATACAGAAATGACATTCAATCCTTCAGAAGACAGTTACATTAAATATGACATACCATCCTTCATTAAACAATCAATTAAAATAACACTCCATCTCTCAGTATACAGTCACATGGAAAATGATATTCAATTCATCAATAGACAATTTAAAAAATGATACTCCGTCCTTCAATACACAGTCATATGGGAAATGATATTCACTTTTTCATTAGAGAGACATATGGAAAATTACATTTACTTTTTCATTAGACAGTCATGTTGAAAAATACATTCAACCCTCCATTCGACAGTCTATCGAAAATGACCATTCATTAAGCAGTCATACGGAAACTGACCTTCAATCCTACAGAGGACTTCATTGAACAGTCATACAAAAAACTTTAGTAGACAGGTATTTAGAAAATGACATTCCATCCTTCAGAATTCGTTCATATTGAAAATGACATTCTATTCGTCAGTGACAATAACATAGAAAAGACAGTAGTATGGAAGATGACATTCCATCCTTCAGTAGTCGTTCATATAAAAATGACACTCAATCTTGCAGTAGACAGTCATGTGGAAAATGACATTCAAACCTTCATTAGACAGTCATATGTAAATGACACTCAATTCTACAGTAGCCAGTTACATGGAAAATGACATTCAATCTTTCATAGGACAGTCATATGTTAGATGACACTCCATCCTTCAGTTTAGTCATACGGAAAATGTCATTCCATTTTGTAAAAAAGTCATACGGGGATGACATTTCATCCTTCAATACAGTCATATAGAAAATGACATTCAAGTTTTCATTAGACAGATATATGGAAAATGACATGCAACCCTTCATTATAAAGTCCTATGTTAAATGAAAACCCATCCTTTAGTAGACAGTCACATGGAAAATGACATTCAATCGTTTTAGAAGACTGTCAAATGGAAAATGACATTCTATCCATCATAAGACACTCATATATTTATAAAATGACACTCCATCATTCAGCAGACAGTGATATAAAAAAAATGACACTCCCTCCTTCAGCAGACAGTAATATGAAAAATGACACTCCATCCTTCAGTAGAAAGTCATATGAAAATGATATGCCATTCATCAATAGACAGTAAAAGAAAACTGACATTCCGCCCTTGATGATAGTCGTATGAAAAATGACATTCCATTCTTCAGTAGACATTCATATTGAAAATGACATTCCATCCTTCAATACATATTACTTAGTACATATGGAAAATGACATTCAATTTTTCATAAGACAGTCATATGGGAAATAACACTCAACCCTTCATTCGACGTCATATCGAAATGACTTTCAATCATTCATTAGACAGTCATCTGGAAAATGACATTCAATATTTCATTTGACTGGCCCATGGAAAATGACATCCAACCCCTCGGAAGACAGTCATAAAGAAAATAACATTTAATCTATCATTAGAGAGTCAATAAAGTCCTTCAGTATGGACAGTTATCTGGAAAATGACATTTCGTCCTTCAGTAGATAATTATCTGGAAAATGACTTGTCGTCCTTCAGTAGATAGTTATCTGGAAAATGCCACTTCGTCCTTCAGTAGACAGTTATCTGGAAAATGACATTTTGTCCTTCAGTAGATAGTTATCTGGAAAATGACTTTTCGTCCTTCAGTAGATAGTTATCTGGAAAATGACATTTCGTCCTTCAGTAGATAATTATCTGGAAAATGACATTTTGTCCTTCAGTAGACAGTTATCTGGAAAATGACTTTTCGTCCTTCAGTAGATAGTTATCTGGAAAATGCCACTTCGTCCTTCAGTAGATAATTATCTGGAAAATGACATTTAGAAAGACGAAGATCTTAATTTTCAATAAGATCGGGAAAATACTAAAAGAAACTTTTAGTTTACAAGGAACCTTGCTCGAAAATGTCCAAACATATAAATATCTAGGTATAATATTTTCTGCCTCTGGAGGCTTTTGTCACGCAAGAAAAGATTTATACCAGAGAGCTTTAAAAGCATTATTCAAACTAAAAGGCATGCTTGGAGATATCATACCAAAAATTGACACAAACTTGCATATCTTTGACCACACCATCAAACCTATTTTACTTTACGCCTCTGAAATATGGGGTACTTTAACATCTGTGAATGATGAATTTGAAAACAAATATGAGAAGTATGAATTTAATACTTTATGCAATAAATTTTATAAATACGTTCTTGGAGTAAATAAGAAATCAACAAATATTGCAGTTATTGGTGAACTAGGGAGATTTCCCTATCACATTGACATCATATGTTCGGTCGTAAAATTCTACCAGAGAATATTAGATTATGAGCATGATCATTTACTACACCAATGTTTACAGGAGAGCAAAATGCTGAGTGATAAAGGTGTAAAAACTTGGTACAATTTTATATTCCAAATTAAAAACATACTGAAAATCAACTTAGATAATTGCAATGTAGATAAAGTACGTCTGTTGTTAATTAACAGATTCAAAAGTCGTTGGAAAGATCAATTAGTTGAAAATGGTATTAAAAAACAAGGAAAATTAAGAACGTATTGTAGATTCAAAGAATCTTTCAAACGAGAACCTTATTTGCACTGTATAAAATCTACAAGGAAGTGTCTCACACAGTTTAGAATAAGTGCTCATAAATTAGCGATAGAGAAAGACAGGAATTTAAATATAAACAAAAATAATCGATTTTGCAAACTTTGTAATACACAGGAAATCGAAGACGAGATACATTTTCTTATGCACTGTCCCTCGTACACTGTAGAGCGGGCAAATCTGTTCAGTGAAGTAGAGAAACTTTGCTCAAACTTTCAACACTTAGACGTAACTAACAAATTTATCTGGTTGTTATCTTGTGAAAATGAGAATATATGCAATATGTTAGCATCTTATACCAAAAAATGTTTTCAAATACGAGAGACTGTTAGTAGATTGTGAATCGTCACGAGTCATGCTACATGTGTAATTATTGTTTGTTTTCTAATTTGTTTATTTTATTTCCATTATTATTGTCAGATTTTTATTTTTCATGTACGAATTATGTATTTATATATGCTCTTTCGAGGGCCCATGATTTGGTGTTATAAATTATACATATGGAGAATGACATTCCATTCTTCAGGAGACAGTCATTTGGAAATGACATTCCATCCTTTAGTACACGTTCATAGAGAAAATTATATTCCATCCATGGGTAAACAGTGATATAAGAAATAACATTCCATTCTTCTGTAGACAGTTATCATGACATTCCAACCTTCAGTAGTCGGTCTTTTCTTTTTTAATATTAGAAATTGATTTCTTTATATTGAAAAATGGTTTCTTAATATTAGAAAATGCTTGCCATGGTCTGCCTACGTATCACCATACTAACAGGAAGTATAATGATACTTAGTAGAAGTTCAACGATACTTGCTAAAAGTATCATGATAATTGTCAAAAGTATCATGATACTTGTTAAAAGTATCATGATACTTCTTAAAGGTATAATGATACTTTTCGTTAGTATCATGATAAAAAGTATCATGATACATATGATTATGAAGAGCATAGAACAATGAAACCAAAAATACCGAAATTGGGAACCAAATTGAAACTAAGATAGCCAACCTATGTCTGGGGTAGGAAGTACCTTGGGTTTAGACAATTTTGAAATTTAAACGGATAATTTAAAGCTTTGATGTGTTCTCCAAAACAAAAGTGTTGGTGCCGGAGCGAGCTAACCTCGGGGAATTAAAAGTCCACCAGCAGCGCTAACCTTCACGGGTGTTAAAAATTAAAATGACAACAAAGTTCAAGACTATAATTTTTGCTACGCCTGACGCGCGGAAAATGACATTCAACCCTTCATTATAAAGTCATATCGAAAATGACATTCAATCATCCATTATACATTCATATGGAAAATGACACTCAATTCTGCAGTAGACAATCATATGGAAAATGACATTCAATCATTCATTATACATTCATTCGGAACATGACACTCAATCCTTTATTAGACAGTCAAATGTTAGATGACAGTCAATCCTTTAGTATACAGTCATATGGAAAATGACATTCCATTCTTCTGTAAACAGTCATACTAAAATGACATTCCTTCCTTCAATACACAGTCATTTGGAAAATGACATTCAATTATTCATTAGACAGTAATATTGAAAATGACATTCAATTATTCATTAGACAGTAATATTGAAAATGACATTCAATCCTTCATTATAGTCATATCGAAAATTACATTTAATCCTTCAATAGAAAGCCATATAGAAAATGACATTCAATCATTCATTAGACAGTCATATGGACCGTGACATTCAATCTTTCATTAGACAGTCATGTGGAAAATGACATTCAATCATTCATTAGACAGTCATATGATCAATGATATTCAATATTTCATTGGACAGTTATGTGGAAAATGTCATTCAATCATTCATTAGACAGTCATGTGGAAAATGACATTCAATCATTTATTACACATTTATATGGAAAATGACATTCAATTCTCCATTAGACAGTCAAATGTAAGATGACTCTCCATCCTTCAGTATACAGTCATATGGAAAATGACATTCCATTTTCTGTAAACAGTCATACTAAAAATGACATTCCTTCCTTCAATACACAGTCATTTGGAAAATGACATTCAATTTTTCATTAGACAGTTATATTGAAAATGACATTAAATCCTTCATTTCACAGTCATGTGGAAATAACGTTCAATCCTTCATTACACAGTCATGTGGAAAATGACATTCAATAATTCATTATACATTTATATAGACAATGACATTCAATCCTTCATAAGACAGTCATGTTGAAAATGATATTCAATCATTCATTATACATTCATATGGAAAATGATATTCAATCCGCCATTAGACAGTCATATGAAAAATGACATTCAATCCTTCATTAGAGAGGAATGTGGAAAATGACATTCAGTCATTCATCATACATTCCGAAGGAAAATGACACTCACTCCTGCAGTAGACAATCAATTGGAAAATTCAACATTGGACATTCAATCATTCAATATACATTCATATGGAAAATGACAATCAATCCTTTATTAGACAGTCATATGTTAGATGACACTCCATCGTTCAGTATACAGTCATATGGAAAATGGCATTCCATTCTTCTGTAAACAATCATGTTTAATATGACATTCCATTCTTCTGTAAACAGTCATATCAAAAAAGACATACCTTTCTACAATACACAGTAATTTGGAAAATGACATTCAATTTTTCATTAGACAGTCAAATTGAAAATGACATTCCATTCTTCTGTAAACAGTCATATCAAAAATGACATTCCTTTCTTCAATACACAGTCATATGGAAAATACCATTCCATTTTTCACTAGACTGTCATGCAGATAATGACATTTAATCCTTCAGAAGACAATCACATCAAATATGACATACCTTCCTTCATTAAACAGTCATTTAAAATGACACTCCATCTCTCAGTAGACAGTCACATGGAAAATGATAGTCAATCCATCAATAGACAGTAAAAGAAAAATGATACTCCATCTTTCAATACACAGTCATATGGGAAATGACATTCACTTTTTCATTATCCAATGAAAGTAGAGGTCTCTTAGAAAGCTGCCAATATCGTGCAGCAAGAATTATTATACGCACAAAGCATTCGATCCCTAAATCTGCTTTATTATTGGAATTAGGTTGGGAAGCAGTCTGTAATTTTATCGATTGACAAAAAAATCAGTATAATAGACTGAAATCTTTGCCCGACCCAAGACTACACGGAAATGCGTCTCCAAAATGAAACCTTCTGGGACTTTGAAAACGATGTCAACGAGTCATGTTGGTACAGACATATATTTATAAAATGACACTCCATCCTTCAGTAGACGGTCAAATGAAAAATGGCATTCCATCCTTCAGTAGAAAGTCATATGAAAATGATATGCCATTCATCAATAGACAGTAAAAGAAAACTGACATTCCGCCCTTGATGATAGTCGTATGAAAAATGACATTCCATTCTTTAGTAGACAGTCATATTGAAAATGACATTCCATCCTTCAATACACATTACATATGGAAAATAACATTCCATTCTTCTGTAAACACACAAACTAAAAATGACATTCCTTCCTTCAATACACAGTCATTTGGAAAATGACATTCAATTTTTCATTAGACAGTTATATTGAAAATGACATTCAACCCTTCATTATAAAGTCATGTCGAAAATGACATCCGATCATTCATTATACATTCATATGGAAAATGACATTCAATCATTCATTATACATTCATATGGAACATGACACTCAATCCTTTATTAGAAAGTCAAATGTTAGATGACAGTCAATCCTTCAGTATACAGTCATATGGAAAATGACATTCCATTCTTCTGTAATCAGTCATACTAAAAATGACATTCCTTCCTTAAATACACAGTCATTTGGAAAATGACATTCGATTTTTCATTAGACAGTAATATTGAAAATGACATTCAACCCTTCATTATAAAGTCATATCGAAAATGACATCCAATCATTCATTATACAATCATGGAAAATAACATTCAATCATTCATTATACATTCATATGGAACATGACACTCAATACTTTATTAGACAGTCAAATGTTAGATGACAGTCAATCCTTCAGTATACAGTCATATGGAAAATGACATTGCATTCTTCTGTAAACAGTCATACTAAAAATGACATTCCTTCCTTAAATACACAGTCATTTGGAAAATGACATTCGATTTTTCATTAGACAGTAATATTGAAAATGACAATCAATTCTTCATTATAAAGTCATATCGAAAATTACATTTAATCCTTCAATAGAAAGCCATATAGAAAATGACATACAATTATTCATTATACATTCATATCAAAAATGACACTCAATTCTGCAGTAGACAATCATATGGTAAATGACATTCCATTCTTCTGTAAACACTCATACTAAAAATGACATTCCTTTCTTCAATACGCAGTCATTTGGAAAATGACATTCAATTTTTCATCAGACAGTAACATTGAAAATGACATACTAGTATTCAATCCTTCATTATAAAGTCATATCGAAAATTACTTTAAATCCTTCAATAGAAAGTCATATAGAAAATGACATTCAATCATTCATTATACACTCATATGGAAAATTAAACTCAATATACTGCAGTAAACAATCATATGGAAAATGACATTCAATCATTCATTATACATTCATATGGAACATGACACTCAATCCTTTATTAGACAGTCAAATGTTAGATGACAGTCAATCCTTCAGAATACAGTCATATGGAAAATGACATTGCATTCTTCTGTAAACAGTCATACTAAAAATGACATTCCTTCCTTAAATACACAGTCATTTGGAAAATGACATTCGATTTTTCATTAGACAATAATATTGAAAATGACATTCAACCCTTCATTATAAAGTCATATCGAAATACAAATGACAACAAAGTTCCAGACAATAAATTTTGCTACGCCTGACGCGCGTTTCGTCTATTCAAGACTCATCAGAGGCGCTCTACCAAAAAAATTGAAAATGCCAAACACTGTATGAATATGAAGAGCATAGAAAAGTATAACCAAAAATACCAAACTGGGGAACCAAATTATTACTAAGATACTCAACCTATGTCTGGGGTAGGAAGAACCTTAGGGTTTAGACAATTTTGAAATTTAGACGGATAATTTAAAGCTTTGATGTATTCTCCAACTCAAAAGTGTTGGTGCCGGAGCGGGCTAACCTCGGGGAATTTACACTCCACCAGCAGTGCTAACCTTCACGTGTGTTCGAAATACAAATGACAACAAAGTTCCAGACAATAAATTTTGCTACGCCTGACGCGCGTTTCGTCTATTCAAGACTCATCAGAGGCGCTCTACCAAAAAAATTGAAAATGCCAAACACTGTATGAATATGAAGAGCATAGAAAAGTATAACCAAAAATACCAAACTGGGGAACCAAATTATTACTAAGATACTCAACCTATGTCTGGGGTAGGAAGAACCTTAGGGTTTAGACAATTTTGAAATTTAGACGGATAATTTAAAGCTTTGATGTATTCTCCAACTCAAAAGTGTTGGTGCCGGAGCGGGCTAACCTCGGGGAATTTACACTCCACCAGCAGTGCTAACCTTCACGTGTGTTCGAAATACAAATGACAACAAAGTTCCAGACAATAAATTTTGCTACGCCTGACGCGCGTTTCGTCTATTCAAGACTCATCAGAGGCGCTCTACCAAAAAAATTGAAAATGCCAAACACTGTATGAATATGAAGAGCATAGAAAAGTATAACCAAAAATACCAAACTGGGGAACAAAATTATTACTAAGATACTCAACCTATGTCTGGGGTAGGAAGAACCTTAGGGTTTAGACAATTTTGAAATTTAGACGGATAATTTAAAGCTTTGATGTATTCTCCAACTCAAAAGTGTTGGTGCCGGAGCGGGCTAACCTCGGGGAATTTACACTCCACCAGCAGTGCTAACCTTCACGTGTGTTCGAAATACAAATGACAACAAAGTTCCAGACAATAAATTTTGCTACGCCTGACGCGCGTTTCGTCTATTCAAGACTCATCAGAGAAAATTACATTTAATCCTTCAATAGAAAGCCATATAGAAAATGACATTCAATTTTTCATTATACATTCATATTAAAAATGACACCCAATTCTGCAGTAGACAATCATATGGTAAATGACATTCCATTCTTCTGTAAACACTCATACTAAAAATGACATTCCTTTCTTCAATACACAGTCATTTGGAAAATGACATTCAATTTTTCATCAGACAGTAACATTGAAAATGACATTCAACCCTTCATTATAAAGTCATATCGAAAATTACTTTAAATCCTTCAATAGAAAGTCATATAGAAATTGACATTCAATCATTCATTATACATTCATATGGAAAATTAAACTCAATATACTGCAGTAAACAATCATATGGAAAATGACATTCAATCATTCATTATACATTCATATGGAACATGACACTCAATCCTTTATTAGACAGTCAAATGTTAGATGACAGTCAATCCTTCAGAATACAGTCATATGGAAAATGACATTCTATTCTTCTGTAAACAGTCATAATGAGGAATAATTTTCCGAAATGGCCATACAGCTCACAAAAATTAATTGCAGTTGGAGTAAACATATGTGTTGTGGTCTCATGTTCATTTACTCCATATCCTTTCTTAAATTATATACTAAACAAATTCAGACATACCTTCAACTATGCTATATTTTTGCAATATTATCGCAAGAAAATTAGTTTTCTATTGTTTAATTACAGATTTCACACGAAATAAAAGTTTTAACAGATTAACATTTGTGTACCCGCACAAAGTTACATGGTTAATCATTTTAACATGCGACTCAAACGAGTTTGGTCTAAAAACATGAAAAACCTCATCAGAGACGCCCAACCAAAATGAGTGACAAAACCCAAATACTAGTATACATAATATTGTACAAATATAAAAAAGATGAAGTTCAAGTTAAAATGACAGCCAGCATTTATCAAAATGAGATGCAATTATCCTCACCCGACTTTACAAAATTTAGACATAAAATGACACCAACAAAAAATCAGGGTGGAATACAGGCATGACCTTTACAAAACTCAGACTGATTAAGTTGAGATTCTGCATACACCAGGGTGGGCAGGCATCCGCACTTGAACTATACAAAACTCGGAAGTAAGTTAAGATTCTGCATACACCAGGGTGGGATGCAGGCATCCGCACGTCCTGACCTTTACAAAACTCAGAATTAAGTTGAGATTCTGCATACACCAGGGTGGGATGCAGGCATCCGCATCTGAACTATGCAAAACTCGGAAGTAAGTTAAGATTCTGCATACACCAGGGTGGGATGCAGGCATCCGCACCTGACCTTTACAAAACTCAGAATTAAGTTGAGATTCTGCATACACCAGGGTGGGATGCAGGCATCCGCACCTGAACTATACAAAACTCGGAAGTAAGTTGAGATTCTGCATACACCAGGGTGGGATGCAGGCATCCGCACCTGAACTATACAAAACTCACAAGTAAGTTGAAATTCTGCATACACCAGGGTGGGATGCAGGCATCCGCACCTGAACTATACAAAACTCTGAAGTAAGTTGAGATTCTGCATACACCAGGGTGGGATGCAGGCATCCGCACCTGACCTATACAAAACTCAGAAATAAGTTGAAATTCTGCATACACCAGGGTGGGATGCAGGCATCCGCACCTGACCTAAACAAATCTCAAAAATAAGTTGAAATTCTGCATACACCAGGGTGGGATGCAGGCATCCGCACCTGACTTAAACAAATCTCAGAAATAAGTTGAAATTCTGCATACACCAGGGGGGATGCAGGCATCCACACCTGACTTATACAATACCCAGAATTAAGTCGACAGTCTGCATGCACCAGGGTGGGATGCAGGCATCCACACAGGCCAATTGAAATAAGTGTTTTTTTTAAATAAACATAGCATCCTGAAATGATGAATAGCCCTTGAAATTCATATTTTATAGTACTTATTTTATTTTTGGATACAATTTGCACGAAAGAACCAAATAAGACGTAAATGTTAGGGTATTTATCAGCATTTGAGCACAGTTTCATTCTTTGTTCTACATCTGCATACGAAAATTTATTATGAAACATAAAAATACACTTTAAAAAGCAATGTTTGCATTTCACTAGTATTGGATATCCAAATTGTTAAAAAAATAATAGGGTTTTAGTAAAAAATGACCGTTCAAGTCAATTTTCAATGTAATATTTCTTAGATTTGCATATGAGGGTCATATGAGAATTTTTAATTTTAATTGAGAACGCATTAATGACATTCCTTCCTTCAATACACAGTCATTCAGAATTCGTTCATGTGGAAAATGACATTCTATTCTTCAAACTGACAGTCATATGGAAAAAAGATATTCCATCCGTCAGTGACAGTAACATAGAAAATGACGTTCCATTCTACTGAAGACAGTAATAAGGAAGATGAAATTCCATCCTTCAGTAGTCGTTCATAAGAAAATGACACTCAATCTTGCAGTGGACCAGGAACATTAAATAAACATGTTTTAAAATGTTCCTGAGTGGACAGTCATGTGGAAAATGACATTCAAACCTTCATTAGACAGTCATATGTAAATGACTCTCAATTCTACAGTAGCCAGTTATGTGGAAAATGACATTCCATTCTTCATTAGACAGTCATAAGTAAATGACACTCTATCTTGCAGTAGACAGTCAATCCTTCATATGTTAGGGACGGACCATTTAACTTGAAGGGGGGGCTTGGTTTTTTGTTTTGATCAGAAATTTTTTTTCCGCGCAGAGCCATAGACCTGTATATTAAATATTTAAATTATATACAGGTCTATGGCAGAGCGTAGCGACAGAATATTTTTTTTCATTATCAGCATTATTTTTTATAGCAGAAATCCTTCTTCAGAATATTTTTTTCTTACCCTCAGCTGCCAAAATATTTTTTTTTCATCAAAAATAATTTTCAGAATATTTTTTTAGGAAAAAACCACTGAAGCCCCCCCTTTCAAGTTAAATGGTCGGTCCCTTAGATGACACTCCATCCTTCAGTAAAGCTGAGACAATAATTAAATATATATATTCGATATGGTTTTCTCAGAGTAAAGTCATACGGAAAATGTCATTCCATTTTGTAAAAAAGTCATATGTATATATATATGGGTCCGATTTTAGGTTAATGCCTTACGCCATTTTAGAGACTGGAAAAAGATTTTTAAAAAGTCAATAAAAATATTAATATTAAACAATTTAAAATTCCCGCCATTTTAACATTCCTAAGCCTGCGCTCTTGTCGAATTTAATTCACTTCCGGATTGGAAAGAATATAAACAAAGAATATATTTCTTTTTAAAAACACAAAATAGGGTCGAAAATGTCGAAAGTAAGAAGAGCTTCCCATGCTGGTAGCTGGTATACTGACGATGGTATGGTTCTTGCAAAATGAAGCTTATATTCATTGATATATTCGATTAAATTAGGACTTAGTCTTGGAAAAAAAAAACAAGTAAAAAAAATATGTGATTGTTCTAAAAACAAATTGTCACGTTAAATATCAATGGGCACGAAATTCTTGCAATTGATTTATCACAAATAAGAAATCACATCCCTTATTTATGTTAGATAAGCAGGACCCCATTGCCTTTGAAACATTTTTAAAGGGGGGGTCCAGACTCTCAGATCAGGTATGTTGGCTCTGTGTGGTGATACAACTCGAAATCATTCATTGTTTTGACGTGGGGTGTCGGATTTAGAATTGATGTTTTTGATTCTTTTACATCAATCGATAAATGTTTCTTAGCTAGTTGTCAGTAACTTCGAGTGTTCTCAAGAGAGTTCCTCCTCGTCTTGTTGTTTTCGTACAATATTTTGTCTTAGGTTCTCTCTTGTTGAATTGAACTTTTGTTGATTGAGTTTTACAGTGTGTTTTATATGTATGCTTTGCAAGCTTATCAATAGGGGGAAGGTTGGATCCAAAAAACTAGTTTAACCCCGTCACATTTTATATGTGCCTGTCCTAAGCCAGGAAACTTTGCCAAAGCCTTTGTTTGTCCTTGTCATTCTGTGTTAACTGTTTTATGTCAAGAATTGGGTCTTTTGTTGATGATTTAGGGATTGGTTTTGAAACTTTTGTATTGTATTATAAGTCTTGGGCCAATGCAAGACGGTAAGCAGTGACCTACATGTACATGTATGGTCATGTTGAAGACTGCTTGCTGTTTTTAGTTGCGATTGTTTGAATTGCTGTTTGTTTATGTTTGTTGTGTCGCGTACACTTATTCCACATCTCAATATCGTCTATTGTTATCCCTGCATTATATAGATAGTTATTTATTAAGTTGTTTGGTATTGTCTTGGTTAAATGTTATTTAAGCTCACCGGAGTGGTCTGGGGTTTGATCCCTGGTGATGGTGTTCTTGATCATTTTTCTCTGTTTTCAGTTTCACTCCAAATTATACATGTAGTTATATTTCAAGATGTTGGATAATTTCCAGTCCACAGATCTCCAAAAACTTCGACATAAATATTATATGCTTGTACAATGTATTTCTTGGTAGAGTAAAGACAACACAACAAATACATTACATGTACAACAGTATTTTTTAACAAGAATAACATCAAAGCACTGTCTGCTACACGTGTAGTTGCAACACTTCTGTTACTGATGGGAACATATACAAAAATGTACTTATTGTATGTCAGATATGGAAAAGGGACACACACAAAATCATGATCGAAAGTAAAACCCACAGCTTGTGTACATTGTACATGAAGTCTATCATTTAAAAATAATCACCTATATGGCCTGTTGAAAAAATGAATTGTCGCTTGATTATGGGCTGTGTTGTGTACACTTATTCCACATCTCATTATTTTCTATTTACACTCTGCCAAAACTAAATTTTAGTTAGTTTTATTTTACAATATGACAGTACATTTTGCATATGAATTGTACAATTTATATTCTTTATTGTATTATTGACTTGGATTTTATGGATATGTTTTTTTTTATATTAACTTTTTTTACATTGTAGATAATGTACAACTTGTCTAAATTGAGTTGGTTTTAAAAATTTTGCAGGTGCAGAACTGAACTCTCAGCTGTCCAATTGGTTAGCTCCAGCCAAGCCCATTCAATATCCAGCAAGGGCCATTATTGCACCGTAAGATTACTAGTTAGATTGATACATGTATGTGTAATGTATTAACATGTATTTTTGCATCTATATGTATCGGTAGCTACAATTTATCATTTAAAAATATTTAAATAAGTTTGTATAACTAAACTTACATGACCATGATGACAATAAAGTATGATTGAAGATTTTTTAATCAAACAATATACATGTACAGTGTATAAGGTATAAGGTAATCATTTTTTTCTGACAATTAAGGGTTCTAAAAAAAATTGCTCAAATTTCATCTTATGTTTTGGTTCTTATACTCTAGCTTAAAAAGATATATTGCATGATTTATTTGACAGACATGCTGGATATTACTATTGTGGGGCCTGCGGTGGCCACGCCTACAAACAGATAGACCCTACAAATGTGTAAGTATGATAAAAGGAAATCATTTCAAATTATTTCAAAACACATATGTTTACTGAGAAATGTCCATTGAAAGTTTAACATATTTTTTAGTGTTTTAATGTGTAAAAATCTTTCTTTTCTTTTCTGTGTGCATGTATTTTTAAGAAAGAGTTTGTTTACATTATACCTCCATTTACCTGTATTCTGATAGCATGTTTATATCATGACCTCCAGTTTTCATGGATTTTAGGATAGTGCATATTATATGAATTATGACCCTTATAAATACTATCAGAGATTTTGAAATGTTTGGTAATTGTGCTGGTCCTTAGATTAAATTTGCTGGACCTACCATTCAATTGCATGTAAATCATTGAGGTTTTATGTCGGACCTATCAATTTTCTTGCCAGCCAGTCCTGCAGGTCCGACGAATTTCAAAAACACTGAATACATGTACATCTTCATGTTTATATTTCATGTGTCCGGAGCTTTCTTATTTATGTGTATTTTCAGAAAGCGTGTGTTTATATTAGGACCGTCCCACCATGTCAGATTATCAGGTTGTGCCTTAACAGCTACAGAGAGATACCAAACACCATTGTATGACTTAATAGTAGATTCACAAAGTAAGTAACAGTATATTAGAAAAAAGAATTGTACCATGCCTCTTCTTGTAAGGAAAGTTGGTCATCTACGTCCTATTGTCTGTCGCCTGTAAATAACCTATATAGCGTTGCACGGATGAAAACACCAACTCACTCCTATTGTCTGAGTTGACTTCATTTAAGGTAAAAAACAGAAGATTGTTTGAATTGATTTCTTGTCTTAAACTGAAAAAAAATTAAATTCCATACCTGCTGTACAGGAATGAATGCTAAATTTTTACCTAAATTTCAAGATATGATTGAACAGTTGCTAAGAATTAATGAACGTTATGCTATTTTTACATTTAAGTGAATGAAGAATTATATTCTACTGGTAAATTTGAGACCATGAAGATTGATACAGATGAAGATGAACACAGTATTGAAATGCAACTTCCTTATATAGCTAAAGTTATGGAAAGGTAAAACCAAGAACACGGCATTGAAATGCAACTCCCTTACATAGATAAAGTTATGGAAACATAAAACCGAGAACAAAGCTTTGATATGCAACTCCCTTATGTAGATAAAGTTATGGAAAGGTAAAACCATATTCAGCATTTTAAGCACCTTTCTTCATTTAGATTAAATACATGTATATTAAACAAAAAAGAAATACATATAACTTGTATAAATTTTTTGAAGTCATGGCAACCAAAAGAATAGTAAAAAATAACAAAAATGCATATTTGTAAGCATTGAATATGACTTACATTTGCCATAATCACTGCCTGTTGCACTTGTAAATTTTATTAAACAGCTGTATAGAATGCACTACTTTTATATTTTAAAGAATAAATTGCTGCATGTTCCTCCAGAAAACACTTTCTTTTGTAGAAAACAAGGTCACTTCACAGTCATTCCTGTCTTAGTTGGGTCATTATCTTCAGAGAAAGAAGACATCTATGGCAAAATATTTGCTAAATATTTAGCTGATCCTGAGAATCTCTTTGTGATATCATCTGACTTTTGTCACTGGGGTAAGATTTTGTAAGATAAAATAATTAAATATTATTTCTTTGTTGTGGGTCAATATCCGATCAGTTCAACACCCAACACGTTGTTAAAAATTTTGTCTATTCCTCATCTTCCTCCTGTTAACTTAATAAAAAAAATCAAGAAGCTTACAGTACTGTAAGTGCCCCCTCCTCTCAAATACCTTTATTTTTTTGTTAGCATTGAGCTCATTGATAGTTTCTTAATCTCTTCTTTTAGGTCAGAGATTTCATTATACATATTATGATGAATCCCAAGGACAAATCTGGCAATCCATAGAGGCCTTAGACAGAATGGTATGTTATACATTTACTTACAGGTATTAACATGACTTAGCACTATTTGTCAAAAAAGTTTGATTTAGGAAATAATAACTCCCAAAAGTTATTAAACAATGATGAACTACATGTACCTGTTTGAAATTTTCTAAATCTGCCACAGCCTTCAGACATTAATAATTCTACACCACAGTCAGTGACTTCTTACAATTTTCCAATGGTGAAAAAATTGATAAAGCTGATCCACTTAAATATTTTTTGTAGATTTTTTGGAAATATATAAACTTTTGTTTGTTTGTCCATTTTGTAACATTTTTTTTTCTCTGTTTTCTAAACAACTACTCAGTCTAATATCTAGTGGTATTCAATTATCTCCCCTGCAGAAAACAGCTAATGTGTTTTTAAATTTTTAACGATGACAACAACGATGGCGACGGCATATAAACAATCTTCAATTTTCATTTATTACGCATGGATTTGACTACTATCATATACGTTGGACATGTTATGTTATTAACGAATCTTTTCTGTTGCGTAAACAGTTGTTTATAAGGT
This sequence comes from Arcuatula senhousia, assembly GCA_963971305.1. Classification (NCBI taxonomy): domain Eukaryota; kingdom Metazoa; phylum Mollusca; class Bivalvia; order Mytilida; family Mytilidae; genus Arcuatula; species Arcuatula senhousia. Next base: position 59,748,617 of record OZ020304.1, read on the forward strand.
CAACAAAAGTGCATATTTTAACAAATCGAGTGAAACTTATTGGCCGTTGGAAAAAATTAAAATGTCAACTCAACCTTTAAAAAATCACACAAGGCGTAATACCTGCAGTACATTTTCGAAACTTGTGGGAAAGTTAGGTTATTACCTTTTCTTTCGACAGATATTAGTTTGAAAATTATATTTTACTGTTATCATATAACGATCCATTTGAATTCAATGTGTAACTATGAAAAACTTTCAAGGGACACAACCAAGTTCTATCTTTAATAAATTATAAACATGATAAATGGGAGGCATTCCTATTTTTAAAACGGATGACTGAATATTGAATTGGACATTTACTCCAATACAATGCAAATTCACATACTGTTGATCTCAATTTACGGATACCGGTCAAAAAGGTAAACATGTTCTATGACATAATCGAATTCAACAGGTAAATCGTGTACTTTTAAAAAGAAGGTTGTCAAGACGGACTAGAAAAATAGGTCTTTTTCTTAATTTTATTTTGGCTTTACCTCTTGCAGTACATGTCTGAAAATTTGCAGATGGGAAGATATACATTTAAACAAATAGCGTGATTTTTTTCAATTTTTTATATAAAAGTTAAAGTTGTGCGATCCATTTCAGTTTGCACCGTATGCATTTCATAAATATCCACATAATAACATGCATTAAAATGCAATCTGTTACTTTTAAAAACTCTTTTTAATTCAAAAAAGTTTATTTTATCAGCATAACTTAAAATTGGAAGAAATTTTGTACTAAAAAGAACTTTTGATTCACTTGACAACCAGGATAAACATTCGAATTGACTTTCCTATCTTTTCCGATGAAGAGCTCACATTCTATTGTTTAAATACCACCGGTTTTCGGACTGTACTAGTATATTTGAACATGATCCAGAAGCATACTATTTGGATATCCCTACAATGTATATAGTCATTTACTAACTGATTTCCAACTACTTTATATGTATGATTTAACATGAGGGTATCACAGGTGGAATTACCTCACAAATTAAGGTGTTGGTGCTCCCTTAGTTACAAAATTATCACATCATATGTATTTTGAAAAATGGATTTATCTGGTTGCATGTTTCATTTTAATGTGTAATGGTATTAGATTAAACTACATAGCACTTTTGTTTAAAAAGAACAAAAGACAAACCAAAAAAATCTAGGGTCAATGCAAAAACAAAAGAACACATAAATCTCTCAACATTTATAAAAATAAGGACGTAAAAGAGTGATCATAGATGAATAAGTGGAATAATTCTTTTATTTACTTGGATATTTTTTCCTACACAGGGTATGGACATAATTGAATCTCTGAACCCAACACAGTTTTCTGAATACCTGAAGCAATACCATAATACCATCTGTGGAAGATATCCTATATGTGTCTTATTAAATGTAAGTAGTTCTAATGTTCATTTAGCATTACCTCAATTAGATAATAATGAAAAGTGGAATGAGTGTATAAGATATAAACTTTCATAAATCAGCACAATTGCTAAAATAGGCAATTTAAAACATTCAGTGTCCAGTACTTGCTGCTGGTGTCTTGAAATCCATACCAAGTTTAAAAATAAAATGCATTTGATTTAAAACGTAACCTAAAAATATAAAAAGTCTCCTTCTCAAACTAAAAATTACTAAAATATGGGCATTTAATTACTAGCACATTAAGCTTCACAAAATTCCTGAAATAGAAGATATTTAAAGTATAACTAATGAGTGGTGGCGAATATCAATTTTAATGTCACGAGTCTCGAATAACGCCAGGATTCAACAAGTGGGCGGAACTTGTTCCACGCACGAGTTGAATCCCCTAGCGTTATTCGACACAAGTGACATTAAAATTGATATTCGTCACCCCGAATTAGTTATACTATTTATTATATAGATAATTTGGAAAAACATGACTAATAGATCATCAAATAATGAAAACAAAAGAAATTATTGATTAATGGATTGTGTATTGCGCACTAATCTAAGTTACGTATTTTTCGCGGGAAACCTCGCGAGGGTTAGAGAAATTTGCACCCGAGTTAGATAAATCCTGTAATTAACTCTGTGAAAATCTAGAAATTTATTAAACTCGGAAATCACGATCTTTCACCTATATCTATATAATAATAACAAATAACTACTATTTGAATCTTGATGTTTCTCAGGGCACATGTTTGGCTGAGATCCATAATTTTACACAGCGTTGTTTTTTCTTTGCCATGATGTCTATGTGTAAAGTTTCAAATTTTTATGAATAAATTTGATTAAAAATAATGCAATTTGGTTGAACAAAAACATTTTTTCATATCCAAATAAAAAAACTTGTCTTGGGTAAAAGCCCTCTTTTTACAGGAAGTGACACCATTTAAGTTCTTATATTTATAAGATTTTCTTGGGGTTTTTTTTGGTTTTGAAAATTTATTTAAGGAATGACAGTCTTGCACATTAGTATAATCCGCTACGCAGAATTATACAATATGCAATTTTTTTTCATACACCAATGAAAAAAAAAAAATAAGACAGTCAATGCTTAAAAAGATCTAGCTCATTTCTATACTGAGTGTGAAGCAACAGTGGCAGATCCAGAGGGTGGATCCGGGGTCGCAACCCCCCTTTCCTCCAAAATTTTAAAAATTTTGTGTTGATTTTCAGCAAAATTGGTCTGGAACCCCTCCCCCCCAGTCCACAGAACCCAGTATTTGGAACCCCCCTTTCGAAAATTTCTAGATCTGCCCCGAGCACTTAGGTGGACTTCTTTGAATTCAATTTATAACATAAATCTTTATTTATCCTTTGCTAGTAAAAATGACTTACATCATTAACTCTGGTGTTTATATTGTTTCTATACAAGAAAATGAAATTGACACTACAATTTTTTTTTCCAGGCTGTGAAAACAATCAAGAACACAGGAAATGGACATAAAATGACATTGAAATTTGTAAAATATGCACAATCTAGTCAATGCAAGTCTATGAGAGACTCCTCTGTTAGTTACGCATCAGCAGCATTAGTTATAGAATGACAACATTTAGATGACCCTCCACTTTTGAACTTTCACACCACAGACAGAGGTTTTATCTACTGTGTTTTCTAAAGATCTATACATAAATGTGATATTATAAACATATTTGCAATAAATGCCACGATAAAGATAATTTTTGTGAATCGATTTCAATCTTGTAAACTGTGAAAGTATTTTAATTTTGTAGGGTATCAATTTTCGTGGTTTTCCTAGGTCAGGCAAACCACGATATTAGATTCCCAATGAACAAGAATTTTACATTGCTTTCAGTAAAAAAAATTGTTAAAACCACAGTTTCATGAATCCACAAATATCCAATTTATTCCCAATACACAAAAAATGATACCGACCAATAAAAGTACTATCACAGCATTGATCTGTGAGGCTGCAGTTAGGTGAAGAGAGTACTTTACTGGATACATCAGTGCTGTGCTTCATGAAAAGGTGTGTTGAAACATCTGAACACAATGTCTGGCACACTAGATGACTCCAGGGTGGTGCAGCTATAACTAGTGGATCCTGATGGTGTCTTGGAAATTTGAGTGACTATAATAAGAGTTCTAGTGAATGATACTAAGAACCCTTGTTGATAATCTATTTGACATAGAATAATTAGGGCCCCGCATCAAAGATGCGGACACCCTATAGTTTTCACTTTGTCCGTCCGTCTGTCCATCTGTCCGTTCGTCAACAATTCTTGTGAACACTAAAACTCAAAAACTATTAATACCACAGTTCTGAAATTTTGTACAGCTACTAAGTAGCATGTCATAATTTGCATATTAAAATTTCGTGCAAATCAGTTAAATATTTTTGGAAAAAACTTCATTTTTTATCGAAAATCACAGATTTTGAGAATTGGACTTTGTGAACACTAAAACTCAAAAACTGTTAACAATACAGTTCTGAAACTTTGTACAGCTGCTAAGTAGCATGTCATGATTTGCATATTAAAATTTCGTGCAAATCGGTTAAATATTTTTGGAAAAAACTTCATTTTTTATCGAAAATCACAGATTTTGAAAATTGGACTTTGTGAACACTAAAACTCAAAAACTGTTAACAATACAGTTCTGAAACTTTACACAGCTGCTAAGTAGCATGTCATGATTTGCATATTAAAATTTTGTGCAAATCTGTTTAATATTTTTGGAAAAAAAAATCACAGATTTTGAGAATTGGAATTTTTGAACAATAAAAATCAAAGGCTATTAACAATAAAGCTCTGAAGTTTCATTCACATTCCATGGATCATGCTTTAGTGGTTATAATCATAGTAAATATAATTTTGAAAACACTTAGATTTTTTGCCGTGGGGCCCTTTCTGACTGTCTCAGTAATCTAGTTGCAGATAATCTTTATTTTGCTTGCTGAAGATTAACAATATTATTAATTCCAAAAGTACTTTTAAGCTCACCTGGACAGAAGATCCATGTGAGCTATTGGCATCACATCACATTGTCCACTACAATTTTTTTTATTGGCCGGATTTCACGGAGTGAAAAATCCGGGTTATAAAATGGTGAATGTCGGGCGGGCGGCGGGCGGCGGGCGGGCGGCGGGCGGGCGGGGAAGAAATTTTCGTAACAGTTTTCTCAGCAACTACTAATCACAGCCACTTGATATTTGGTATACAGCATCAGGGTGGGGTCCCATAACGTGGGATGCGACTTCATGTCTGTCGCTCACCTACTTCCTGTTTACCGACTTAGTTAATTTTTGACAATAATGTCCAATAGTAGAAAATTTTCGTAACAGTTTTCTCTGCAACTATAAATCACAGCCACTTTATATTTTGTATACAGCATCAGGGTGAGGTCCCATAATGTGGGATGTGATTTCAGGTCTGTTGCTCACCTACTTCCTGTTTACCGACTTAGTTAGTTTTTGACAATAATGTCCAATAGTAGAAAATTTTCGTAACAGTTTTCTCAGCAACTATTTATCATAGCCACTTGATATTTGGTAAACAGTATCAGGGTGAGGTCCCATAACGTGGGATGCGATTTCAGGTCTGTCCCTCATCTACTTCCTGTTTACCGACTTAGTTAATTTTTGACAACAATGTCCAATAGTAGAAAATTTTCGTAACAGTTTTCTTAGCAACTACTAATCACAGCCTCTTGATATTTGGTATGCAGCATCAACATGGGCTCCTATAACGTGGGATGTGATTTCAGGTCTGTCGCTCACCTACTTCTTGTTAAACGAAATCCGGCCATTTCTGTCTTTGACCCATTTTTAAAATCTTCTCCTCTGAAACTAATGAACAGAATTAAATGAAACTTGGTAAGATTGATCCTTAGGTGTTCTGCACTAAAGTTGTGTTTTGATTTTTAATATGTCAGAAAACATGGCAACTGTTTCTTAAAATAGACCAGGGGGTCAGACTGTCTATGAGCCACAGGATGGCCCTCCCGTTCTTGAAATATCATTAACCCTCAATGTGTATTACCTGGGATATAGACCTTTACCAAGAAATTGAACAAAAGTGTTCATGTGTAAAAAATAGGTCGCTGTGACCTTATTTCTGGTGGGTGGTGCCATGTTACTCATCGAGTAGTAAAATATTATTGATACCTAAACATGTAGTATTCAAGATATGGACCTTAACCAAGAATTTAACCAAAGTCATTCAGCGTAAAATATAGGTCACAGTGACCTCATTTCTAGTGGATGGTGTCACCTTACCCAAGACACATCTAGTGGTGAAATATCATTGACCCCCAACATCTAGTATCCAAGTTATGGACCTTAACCAAGAACTTAACCGAAGTCGTTCATGCATAAAATACAGATCACAGTGACCTAATTCTTATTGGGTGTTGTCATGTTACTCAAGACACATCTAGTGGTGAAATACCATTGACCATCAACATGTAGTATCTGAGATATGTGTTATCTCAGATACTACATGACCTTTTAAAATTTTATCATGTTTTTGGTCTACAGAATGAAAGATACCATCACTTGGATGTCTGAAGTTGTCTGTTATTTGTTGTTGTCTGTTAACAATTTTTCAGAAAACTTCTCCTCTGAAACTACTGATCAAAATCTAATGAAAATTAGTATGATTGATCCTTAATTAGGGTGTCCTGCACAAAAGTTGTGTTGCAGTTTTTGATCTGTCGAAAAATAAGGCTGCCGTTACTAAAAATAGACAAGGGGGTCAGATTACTGTTTTTTGCTTGAAATATAAAAATATAAGAGATAGAGAAAATCAGAAGCAATCTTCCTTCTTCAGCATGTCCATTGGGTCAAAGCTATCAGATGACCCCTTATAGGGGTTGTGGCCCTTTAACTATAAAAAGGGCGTTTTTTTTCATGTTTTTGGCCTATAGAATGAAAAATATAGCAGATAGAGAAAGGCTGTTGCTTGCTTAAACCTTCTGCTCATTGGGCTCTACTAAAGACTTCATTGGGTGCAAGATGTCAGATGATCCCACATAGGGGTTATGGCCCTTTAAAGGTCAAAACTAGCATTTTCATGTTTTTGGCCTATAGAATGAAAACTATTGCAGATAAAGAAAAGCTGTTGCTTGCTTAAACCTTCAGCTCATTAAGCTGTACAGAGTAGAAGGTACTGTAAACCAACTTATATTCACAAGTGATTTATATTCACAAAAATATACCACAGTGAATAAACTTATTTTCACAGTATTTAATTGTTTTTACAACAAATCGTGAAAATAAATGGCTGCAGAATAACCCAATGACACTAAATTTTGTACATGTAGACGAGAAATAGATTGGTTTACAGTTATGTGATGTGGAATTAGTGTACACGACATAACATTCAATATTAATGAGAAATTTAAAAATCCACAACGGAAAACAGCCAGCAAACTTCAATGTAACCAGCGGTCGCTGCTCGCTGTTTTTGAAATTTTCCTAGATTGAAAATAAACTACATATGATTCAAGCTCAATCTTAAAGTGTCAATGAAAGACCCTCTTCTTGAGAGAAAAAACCAACTAACATAAATACAACAAATTCAATCACCAGCTATGATAAAGATTCCTGGTTTCTATTGTGTAGACATTGTCAGATGAACCCTTGTAGGAGTTATGGTCCTTTAAAGGTAACTGAAATATTGTTTTCTCATGTCATGTTTTTTCTCCATAGACTGAAAAGTATTGCAGATAGAGAAAAACAAATTTACAGAAGATCAAATAATAGAAATGCTCAACTTTCTATTCGACAACATATTTGTACAGTTTGGTTTACGTGTTTTCAGCAAACAATAGGTATCCCAATGGGCACAAATTGTGCACCATTGCTTGCCAATTTGTTTCTTTATTCATATGAAGCAGACTTCTTACAATCACTTCTAGACAAAAAGGACCGCAAACTTGCTTTATCCTTCAATCTCACATTTCGTTATATTGATGATGTCCTTTCACTAAACAATCCTCGATTTGGTGACTATTTACATCTCATATATCAGAAGGAACTTGAGATTAAGGACACTACAGATTCTAGGAGGTCCGCTTCATATTTGGATCTATTTCTCGAAATTGGCACACAAGGAAGGCTTTGTACAAAGCTCTATGACAAACGTGATGACTTCAACTTTCCAATAGTTAACTTCCCCTTTCTGTGTAGCAACATTCCGTCCGCTCCAGCATATCACAATTGATTCGTTATTCCAGAGCATGTGGGGAGTACAACGACTTCCTTGATAGAGCTACACGGCTGACAAGCAAATTGCTAACACAGGGGTACGTTGCTCCCAGGTTGTTGTCATCACTCAAGAAATTTTACGGACGACATCATGCGCTTGTATACAAATACGGGATTTCTATCTCTCAGATGAGCACAGATGTTGGTTTGACATAGAGTTTTGTAATGTCATCCTTTCCGGATTTGACCAACACTTAATCGATCTTTGGCAACGTGACGGGTGTGCTATAGCAAGCTGGAACTGCTTACTCTTCCGGAGTACCTGAGTTCACTCTCGTTTCGACTTAAGTTCGCGTTGCTGAATGCGGTTTTGTTGTTATGTGTGTGTGTGTTTTATGTTGTTATGTGGTTTGTTTTGTTGTGATGATTTTTTTGTCTGCCGGTTTTGTCTTTGTCTTTACGGTTTTATGATACTGATAACCCCTTTGGTACACCTTTGCTTCTATGTTAATTGAAATTGTTGAAAAAAAAACATGTCAAATTAGTGAAGAATGAGGGTGCCACAGCCCTTTTGGTACGCGGTATTCCGTGCTTTTTAAAGGTCATTCGGTACGCCAAGGTGTGGTACGCGGTACGCGATGTTCCGAATTTTTAGGCTTTTGGTACGCGTACGTACGCCGTGATCTTAAAAGTATTCGGTATTCCAGTCTTTTTAACGGTATTCTGTCCTCTTTTAAACGGTATTCGGTATTCCGGGAGCAGGGGCTGTGACACCCCGTAGAATAGTAAAATTCTAATAAAATTGTTTTTGTTTTAACTTTATAACAAAGTTGACACAGAAAATAATAATCTACAAAGTTTTATCTTCCAAAATAAGTATAAGTTAAAACGTGTAAAATCTCTCCAAAAGTTCAGGAAATTCATGTATACTATTTACTGACCATTTTTTTGCAAATACACGTATTTACTGAGTGCCTTAGTAAATTCACGTATTTACTGAATTTCAGTAAATACGTGTATTTTACTGATTACACATATTTACTGTTACATGTGCATTGATGTTAAGTGAAAGATGTCGATCTTTTTTTTTCAGTGTAAAGCATCCGGGGAAATTAAATGTAGCCATTATCATATGTGGTTATTGTGAAATACCATAGACCTGTACGTATATTATAATATTGATATTGATGTTTCTTTCAAATCTTCTATAACCAGGTAAGCCATATAAAGCAAATTTATACTTATATATATATATACCTGTGACCATCCCAAGTGATCCGAGGCCATGTTTATTTGTAGAAATTTTTGAAAGAGAAAACGTAAGTACAAAACATTTACGCAATTTGTAAACTTTCCTCACCACGCAGGTCCACGCAGAAATGTCTGAAAAGGGGGCCCGCTTGTTGTCTACTACAGACGAAAGGGTGGGGATTTTAGGTGCCTCAAATCTGCACGAATATTACAAAATTTTTCAAGAAAGGGGTTCCATCCCACGAAAGCCCCATCTGAACCCGCTACTTTCCTAACATGCTACACGGTCCCTGTGCATGGTATATTGGTATGGCGCTTGAAACATAAAATGTAATTGTAATGTATAAACATAAACACGGAAGGAAAATTTTACTGGCAAAGAAAAATAACTCGATCTAATTTATTTATTGTACAGCTGAATATTCCCTAGCATGCGTAGATCTCAGGAAGTCGTATCGGGCATAAAATCCACATATTAAACACTTTACTTAGTAATAATAATAATTATAATAATTCTTTAATGCAAAATTACAACCATAAGGGTCAAGCAATAGATAGGGTAATAAACGTACAACATATAAACAGTTTCAAAAACACATTAACATCACATATGAAAAAAAAATCAAGTAGAATTAAGCATAAGCTGACATGGACCTGTTTCTCAATTCTTATGACTGTTGAATAAAGTCACACATATCAGCCAATAACTCATTTGTCGGGACTAATAGAAATTTAATTTTATCAATAGGGCTTAAGTTGGGAAATTGGTTGTTATAGTTATTAAGTCGCCCAAAACAAAGTTTTGGCGACTTATTGTTTTTACCCCGTTTCTTATTATTATTAAGGTCTTTCCCTTCCACAGAAGGAAAGACCTTACTGTATTTCTTATGATTATTATTATTATTAAGGTCTTTCCCACTACAGTGGAAAGACCTTATTGTATTTCTTCTGATTATTATTATTATTAAGGTCTTTCCCACTACAGTGGAAAGACCTTATTGTATTTCTTCTGATTATTATTATTCTTCTTTTTTTCCGCGGTCACTATAACAAAAGTGTCGCGACATAACTTTACGATACTTAGTACCATTACTCGGTCATACCCTGACTCGCCTTGACTGACCCTGCGAAACCGATCTATTTTTAGTAACGGAGTTATCTGCCCCAGACCGAAAACCCTTGTTTGCAAAATTACTCAAAAACTATAACCGTTATCAAAAAACTAAAGAGTGGAAAATGTCATTTGACTCATAGGGATGATTTGTAGACCAAAAAAAAAATTTCTGAACAACTTCCTGGTTACGCGTTTTTGAGTCGAAACCTGTCGCGACACGTTGAAATTTTTTTCTTCGAAACGGTTAGTCCTAGAGACTTGGGACCTTCACCAATCATCCTAAGTGACATATGTTACATCTAAAAATGTCAAGGTCAAAGGTCAAATCTCAAGGTCAGAGGTCATGATACACCTTGTTTGCAGTATAGCTCAAAAACCATACAAAATTGAAGCAGACATGTAATGGGGAAAATACTCGTCTCATTTAGACCTTTATTTGATATAAAGGGTCGAACACTGTACGACAAACCGTTTTTGAGTTATGGCCCTTAACGCGTTTCGGCTTATCTGTTTTTGGCTTATAACTTTTAAACCGTCAGAGATAATATAGTAAACATATGGGTTTTTTGTGCCCGTCATTATAGGTCCTTCAATTTAAGACCAAAATCGAATGGTTACGGGCAGCCATTTTCAAAATGGCTGACACCGTAAACAGTTTTTATGAAATAACACTTAAACCGTACAAAATTGAAGCGGACAATACATGAAAAAAATGTTCGCCATGTCGAAATCTACAAAAAGTGTTTCAGGTGCGAAACCGTAAAACTTGTCGTTTTTGAGTTATCGCCCTTGATTCTTATTTTTAAAATGATTTTTTGTTTATAACTTTTAAACCATAAAAGATGATGAATGAAACATAGGGTTCATTTGAAAGAGAGTTAAATTACCTACAATTTGAACCCAAACAGTACATGATTTGGTTGAACAGTTTCAAAATGGCGGCCAAAACAAGTTTCGCAAAACGCGTTTTTTGCCAATAACTTGAAAACCATAACAGATAGTATAGTAAACATGTATACTTAAATGAATCAGTATGTTAGGAGCTACAATTTGAGTCCAGGGTCAAAGGTCATAGGTCAAGGTCATTCCCTAGCAACAAGGTAACATTAATGAAAAGTCCATAGCAACCATATATATTCTTAACCAAGACTACTTTCTGAGTTTAGAGTATAGATTTTTCAACCGGAAGTAGCTATCTGTCCATAGCAGCCGTCATAAAAGTCCTTAGCAACCATACTTTTTCTGACTTCAGACTCACTGCTCTTTACTCTAGAACATTTTTCGCAACTAATAGTTTAATACTATTGTCAAAAACAGACTCAAATAGCCTAACCGAACGTAACGGTTATCATAAAACTAACAAAAACACGGGAAAGACCTCACATTTGTTCTCTGAACAAATGACTTTTTAATATTTTTCTTCTAATTCTTCTTTGACAACACTTAGACTTAAAAAAAATAATGGTTTCGCCATTTCTGAACGGATTGACCTGAAACTTGGTACACTGCTAGCACTACATAAGAAACAAGCACAGCTCACCCTGGAAGTGTGTACCTAGCATAGTTTTCGAGATATGCCCCCGCGGGCTTTTTTTTATGAAATGTTGTGCGCAGATAAACTACCAAGTTTTTCAACCGATCGAGCTGAAATTTTGCACAGTTGCTGAAAATAATGAGCTCTCGCGTTGTAGCTAAAAATAAAGTCTGTACCTGGCCCCGTTTTGAAGTTACGCCCCTTTCTGGTTTTTACTCAAAAATCGCTAATTTAGCCAAAAATAAACTTTTCCGTGAGGAAATTTTTGGTGCCCCCTCTCCGTAAAAATGTGCCCGACTGAAATCTGTCAAACATTCCAGCCGGGTCGCCTTATTTTTTTTTATACAATTTTTCTTTCTATTTTTTCGAAATTTCAAAAAACGTAACTTGACCCCTCTTTGTACTTTTGTCAAATGCACCGGAAGTGCCAAAATGCTGTCAAAACTAGCTAATATCCTAGCCAAATGTATGCACTAAAAGTCCTCGTTAACAAAAATGTTCTCTGGTTTATGAGTTTTTCAAAATTAAAGTTTTCTGCAGTCCCGTTAAACACACAAATTCCTGACGAATTTCCTCCAAATTTCACTATTCAACGTTATTCCTGTTTCGAAAATTGAATGTTTTCACTAAATTCGTCCTTAACTATTTAAAATAATCCAAAATGAACTAATTATGTCACTAGTTTTGCCTGTCATCAAATGCTGTAAACTATTGTCAAAAGATTCCTAACAGGCACATTCCAATTATAAACTTGCTCATCCGTGACGTTCATGTATTCTAACTGTATACGTTGAGAGAATGGAAAATCAATATAGGTCCGCACCCTGCAAAGTCTACCGCTGTACTGAGAAATCTAAAAACTAAGTCGTAAAGTCATTCAAAAATGACGTGTGGCGCGTGACACCATAGAAACCTACAAATAACAAAGTGTCGCTATATATAGTAACAAAGAAAAAACCTAAAAACTGAAGCCCCCCCCTTCCCAATTTTTGTACTTACATGTATGCGCGATAACTTACATGTTTGAAATCCCCCCCCCCCTTCGAAAATAATTTTAATGTAAAATTAACAAAAAAAAAAAAAAACATGAAAATTTAATTTAAAAATCAAACAATACGAAAGTACAAAAATACCCCCCAAAAATAAAAAAAATATACGGACGGACGGACGGACAGACATACATACATACATGTACATGACACAACATCCTTGAAGATTCTGAGAAAATGGCGGAAATAGTCATCTGAACTGGTGGAAAGACCTACTCTTATTTGTTCTCTGAACAAATAGAATCTTTAATATTTTTCTTCTAATTCTTCTTTGACAACACTTAGACTTAAAAAAAATAATGGTTTCGCCATTTCTGAACGGATTGACCTGAAACTTGGTACACTGCTAGCACTACATAAGAAACAAGCACAGCTCACCCTGGAAGTGTGTACCTAGCATAGTTTTCGAGATATGCCCCCGCGGGCTTTTTTTTATGAAATGTTGTGCGCAGATAAACTACCAAGTTTTTCAACCGATCGAGCTGAAATTTTGCACAGTTGCTGAAAATAATGAGCTCTCGCGTTGTAGCTAAAAATAAAGTCTGTACCTGGCCCCGTTTTGAAGTTACGCCCCTTTCTGGTTTTTACTCAAAAATCGCTAATTTAGCCAAAAATAAACTTTTCCGTGAGGAAATTTTTGGTGCCCCCTCTCCGTAAAAATGTGCCCGACTGAAATCTGTCAAACATTCCAGCCGGGTCGCCTTATTTTTTTTTATACAATTTTTCTTTCTATTTTTTCGAAATTTCAAAAAACGTAACTTGACCCCTCTTTGTACTTTTGTCAAATGCACCGGAAGTGCCAAAATGCTGTCAAAACTAGCTAATATCCTAGCCAAATGTATGCACTAAAAGTCCTCGTTAACAAAAATGTTCTCTGGTTTATGAGTTTTTCAAAATTAAAGTTTTCTGCAGTCCCGTTAAACACACAAATTCCTGACGAATTTCCTCCAAATTTCACTATTCAACGTTATTCCTGTTTCGAAAATTGAATGTTTTCACTAAATTCGTCCTTAACTATTTAAAATAATCCAAAATGAACTAATTATGTCACTAGTTTTGCCTGTCATCAAATGCTGTAAACTATTGTCAAAAGATTCCTAACAGGCACATTCCAATTATAAACTTGCTCATCCGTGACGTTCATGTATTCTAACTGTATACGTTGAGAGAATGGAAAATCAATATAGGTCCGCACCCTGCAAAGTCTACCGCTGTACTGAGAAATCTAAAAACTAAGTCGTAAAGTCATTCAAAAATGACGTGTGGCGCGTGACACCATAGAAACCTACAAATAACAAAGTGTCGCTATATATAGTAACAAAGAAAAAACCTAAAAACTGAAGCCCCCCCCTTCCCAATTTTTGTACTTACATGTATGCGCGATAACTTACATGTTTGAAATCCCCCCCCCCCCTTCGAAAATAATTTTAATGTAAAATTAACAAAAAAAAAAAAAAACATGAAAATTTAATTTAACTAGAAAATGTGTCTATGAGCCACAGGATGGCCTTCCCGTTCTTGAAATATCATTGACCCTCAATGTGTATTACCTGGGATACGTGAAATATTATTGACCCCTTACATGTAGTATTCAAGATATGGACCTTAACCAAGAGCTTAACCAAAGTCATTCATGCGTAAAATATAGGTCACAGTCACCTCATTTCTAGTGGGTGGTGTTACCTTACCTAAGACACATCTAGTAGCGAAATATCATTGACCCCCAACATCTAGTATCCAAGTTATGGACCTTAACCAAGAACTTAACTGAAGTCGTTCATGCATAAAATATAGGTCACAGTGACCTAATTTCTAGTGGGTGGTGTAGCCCTACCCAAGACCCATCTGGTGGTGAAATATCATTGACCCCCAACATCTAGTATCCGAGTAATGGACCTTAACCAAGAACTTAACCAAAGTCATTCATGCGTAAAATATAGGTCACAGTCACCTCATTTCTAGTGGGTGGTGTCACCTTACCTAAGACACATCTAGTAGTGAAATATCATTGACCCCCAACATCTAATATCCAAGTTATGGACCTTAACCAAGAACTTAACCGAAGTCGTTCATGCATAAAATATAGGTCACAGTGACCTAATTTTTAGTGGGTGGTGTAGCCCTACCCAAGACCCATCTGGCGGTGAAATATCATTGACCCCCAACATCTAGTATCCGAGTAATGGACCTTAACCAAGAACTTAACCAAAGTGTTACGGACGGACGGACGGACGGACGGACGGACGGACAAGGGTAAAACTATATGTCCGATCCACATACGTGGTCGGGCCATAAAAATCAAACAATACGAAAGTACAAAAATACCCCCCAAAAATAAAAAAAATATACGGACGGACGGACGGACAGACATACATACATACATGTACATGACACAACATCCTTGAAGATTCTGAGAAAATGGCGGAAATAGTCATCTGAACTGGTGGAAAGACCTACTCTTATTTGTTCTCTGAACAAATAGAATCTTTAATTAAGGTCTTTCCCACTACAGTGGAAAGACCTTATTGTATTTCTTCTGATTATTAAGGTCTTTCCCACTACAGTGGAAAGACCTTATTGTATTTCTTCTGATTATTATTATTATTATTATTCTTCTTCTTTTCCGCGGTCACTATAACAAAAGTGTCGCGACATAACTTTACGACACTTAGTACCATTATTCGGTCATACCCTGACTCGCCTTGACTAACCCTGCGAAACCGATCTATTTTTAGTAACGGAGTTATCTGCCCCAGACCGGAAAACCTTGTTTGCAAAATTACTCAAAAACTATAACCGTTATCAAAAAACTAAAGAGTGGAAAATGTCATTTGACTCCTAGGGATGATTTGTAGACCAAAAAAAAAATTTCCGAACAACTTCCTGGTTACGCGTTTTTGACTCGAACAGGGTCGCGACTCGTCAAATTTTTTTTCTTCAAAACGGTTAGTCCTAGAGACTTGGGACCTTCACCAATCATCCCAAGTGACATATGTTACATCTAAAAATGTCAAGGTCAAAGGTCAAATCTCAAGGTCAGAGGTCATGATACACCTTGTTTGCAGTATAGCTCAAAAACCGTACAAAATTGAAGCAGACATGTAATGGGGAAAATACTCGTCTCATTTAGACCTTTATTTGATATAAAGGGTCGAACACTGTACGACAAACTGTTTTCGACTTACGGCCCTTAACGCGTTTCGGCTTATCTGTTTTTGGCTTATAACTTTTAAACCGTCAGAGATAATATAGTAAACATATGGGTTTTTTGTGACCGTCATTATGGGCCCTTCAATTTAAGACCAAAGTCGAATGGTTTCGGGCAGCCATTTTCAAAATGGCTGACACCGTAAACAGTTTTTATGAAATAACACTTAAACCGTACAAAATTGAAGCGGACAATACATGGAAAAAATGTTCGCCATGTCGAAATCTACAAAAAGTGTTTCAGGTGCGAAAGCGTAAAACTTGTCGTTTTTGAGTTATCGCCCTTGATTCGTATTTTTAAAATGATTTTTTGTTTATAACTTTTAAACCATAAAAGATGGTGAATGAAACATAGGGTTCATTTGAAAGAGGATTAAATTACCTACAATTTGAACCCAAACAGTACATGATTCGGTTGAACGGTTCCAAAATGGCGGCCAAAACAAGTTTCGCGAGACACAAGCCAATAACTTGAAAACCATAACAGATAGTATAGTAAACATGTATACTTAAATGAACCATAATGCAAAGAGCTACAATTTGAGTCCAAAGTCAAAGGTCATAGGTCAAGGTCGTTCCCTAGCAACAAGGTAACCTTAATGAAAAGTCAACCATACATATTCTTAAACCAGACTACTTTCTGAGTTTAGATGTAAGTTTTTTTTCAACCGGAAGTGACATTAAGTCCATAGCAACCGACATAAAAGTCCTTAGCAACCATACTTTTTCTGACTCTAGGCCCCCTGATCTTCATTCTGGAGCCTATATCAAAATAATTGGCAACATCTCGTCATAAACAAAGTGACTCAAATGTCTTTAGTACTTGTATAAAATACCATAACAAAAACATAAGGCAGGGAAAGACCTCACATTTGTTCTCTGAACAAATGACTTTTTAATTATTATTCTTCTTTTTTTCCGCGGTCACTATAACAAAAGTGTCGCGACATAACTTTACGATACTTAGTACCATTACTCGGTCATACCCTGACTCGCCTTGACTGACCCTGCGAAACCGATCTATTTTTAGTAACGGAGTTATCTGCCCCAGACCGAAAACCCTTGTTTGCAAAATTACTCAAAAACTATAACCGTTATCAAAAAACTAAAGAGTGGAAAATGTCATTTGACTCATAGGGATGATTTGTAGACCAAAAAAAAAATTTCTGAACAACTTCCTGGTTACGCGTTTTTGAGTCGAAACCTGTCGCGACACGTTGAAATTTTTTTCTTCGAAACGGTTAGTCCTAGAGACTTGGGACCTTCACCAATCATCCTAAGTGACATATGTTACATCTAAAAATGTCAAGGTCAAAGGTCAAATCTCAAGGTCAGAGGTCATGATACACCTTGTTTGCAGTATAGCTCAAAAACCATACAAAATTGAAGCAGACATGTAATGGGGAAAATACTCGTCTCATTTAGACCTTTATTTGATATAAAGGGTCGAACACTGTACGACAAACCGTTTTTGAGTTATGGCCCTTAACGCGTTTCGGCTTATCTGTTTTTGGCTTATAACTTTTAAACCGTCAGAGATAATATAGTAAACATATGGGTTTTTTGTGCCCGTCATTATAGGTCCTTCAATTTAAGACCAAAATCGAATGGTTACGGGCAGCCATTTTCAAAATGGCTGACACCGTAAACAGTTTTTATGAAATAACACTTAAACCGTACAAAATTGAAGCGGACAATACATGAAAAAAATGTTCGCCATGTCGAAATCTACAAAAAGTGTTTCAGGTGCGAAACCGTAAAACTTGTCGTTTTTGAGTTATCGCCCTTGATTCTTATTTTTAAAATGATTTTTTGTTTATAACTTTTAAACCATAAAAGATGATGAATGAAACATAGGGTTCATTTGAAAGAGAGTTAAATTACCTACAATTTGAACCCAAACAGTACATGATTTGGTTGAACAGTTTCAAAATGGCGGCCAAAACAAGTTTCGCAAAACGCGTTTTTTGCCAATAACTTGAAAACCATAACAGATAGTATAGTAAACATGTATACTTAAATGAATCAGTATGTTAGGAGCTACAATTTGAGTCCAGGGTCAAAGGTCATAGGTCAAGGTCATTCCCTAGCAACAAGGTAACATTAATGAAAAGTCCATAGCAACCATATATATTCTTAACCAAGACTACTTTCTGAGTTTAGAGTATAGATTTTTCAACCGGAAGTAGCTATCTGTCCATAGCAGCCGTCATAAAAGTCCTTAGCAACCATACTTTTTCTGACTTCAGACTCACTGCTCTTTACTCTAGAACATTTTTCGCAACTAATAGTTTAATACTATTGTCAAAAACAGACTCAAATAGCCTAACCGAACGTAACGGTTATCATAAAACTAACAAAAACACGGGAAAGACCTCACATTTGTTCTCTGAACAAATGACTTTTTAATTATTATTCTTCTTCTTTTCCGCGGTCACTATAACAAAAGTGTCGCGACATAACTTTACGACACTTGGTACCATTATTCGGTCATACCCTGACTCGCCTTGACTGACCCTGCGAAACCGATCTATTTTTAGTAACGGAGTTATCTGCCCCAGACCGGAAAACCTTGTTTGCAAAATTACTCAAAAACTATAACCGTTATCAAAAAACTAAAGAGTGGAAAATGTCATTTGACTCCTAGGGATGATTTGTAGACCAAAAAAAAAATTTCCGAACAACTTCCTGGTTACGCGTTTTTGACTCGAAAAGGGTCGCGACTCGTAATTTTTTTTTTCTTCAAAACAGTTAGTCCTAGAGACTTGGGACCTTCACCAGTCATCCTAAGTGACATATGTTACATCTAAAAATGTCGAGGTCAAAGGTCAAATCTCAAGGTCAGAGGTCATGATACACCTTGTTTGCAGTATAGCTCAAAAACCATACAAAATTGAAGCAGACATGTAATGAGGAAAATACTCGTCTCATTCAGACCTTTATTTGATATAAAGGGTCGAACACTGTATGACAAACCGTTTTCGAGTTATGGCCCTTAACGCCTTTCGGCTTTTCCGTTTTTGGCTTATAACTTGTAAACCGTCAGAGATAATATAGTAAACATATGGGTTTTTTGTGACCGTCATTATGGGCCCTTCAATTTAAGACCAAAGTCGAATGGTTACGGACAGCCATTTACAAAATGGCTGACACCGTAAACAGTTTTTATGAAATAACACTTAAACCGTACAAAATTGGAGCGGACAATACATGGGAAAAATGTTCGACATGTCGAAATCTACAAAAAGTGTATCAGGTGCGAAACCGTAAAACTTGTCATTTTTGAGTTATCGCCCTTGATTCTTATTTTTAAAATGATTTTTGGTTTATAACTTTTAAACCATAAAAGATGATGAATGAAACATAGGGTTCATTTGATAGAAAATTAAAAGACCTACAATTTGAGTCCAAACAGTGTATGATTCGGTTGACCGGTTTCAAAATGGCCGCCAAAACAAGTTTCGCGAAACACGTTTTTTGCCCATAACTTGAAAACCATAACAGATAGTATAGTAAACATGTACACTTAAATGAATCAGAATGCAAAGAGCTACAATTTGAGTCCAAGGTCAAAGGTCATTGGTCAAGGTCATTCCCTAGCAACAAGGTAACCTTAATGAAAAGTCCATAGTAACCATACATAGTCTTAAACAAGACTACTTTCTGAGTTTAGATGTTAGTTTTTTTCAAACGGAAGTGACATTTAGTCCATAGCAACCGACATAAAACTCCTTAGCAACCATACTTTTTCTGACTCTAGGCACCCTGATCTTCATTCTGGAGCCTATATCACAATAATTGGCAACATCTTGTCATAAACAAAGCGACTCAAATGTCTTTAGTACTTGTATAAAATACAAAAACAAAAACATAAGACAGGGAAAGACCTCACATTTGTTCTCTGAACAAATGACTTTTTAATTATTATTATTTTTTTTCCGCCACAAAAAAAAAAGAAGAAATACTTAACGTAACATTACGAAACTTCATACCATTAACCGACGCTATAAGGGCATGACTTGAGTAACCCTGCGAAACCGATCTATTTTTAGTAACGGAGTTATCTGCCCGGAACCCAAAAACCTTGTTTGCAGATTAACTCAATAACCGTAACCGTTATCAAAAATCTGAAGCCGGGAAAATGTTGCTAGACTCATGGTCATGATTCGTCACGCAAAAATTTTTTTTCGATCAACTTCCTGGTTACGCGTTTTTGACACGAAAAGTGTCGCGACTCGTCAAAATTTTTTTTCTTC
This sequence comes from Arcuatula senhousia, assembly GCA_963971305.1. Taxonomy (NCBI): domain Eukaryota; kingdom Metazoa; phylum Mollusca; class Bivalvia; order Mytilida; family Mytilidae; genus Arcuatula; species Arcuatula senhousia. Next base: position 59,768,688 of record OZ020304.1, read on the forward strand.
AAAACGGTTAGTCCTAGAGACTTGGGACCTTCACCAATCATCCTAAATGACATATGTTACATCTAAAAATGTCAAGGTCAAAGGTCAAATCTCAAGGTCAGAGGTCATGGTACACCTTGTTTGCAGTATAGCTCAAAAACCATACAAAATTGAAGCAGACATGTAATGGGAAAAATACTCGTCTCATTTAGACCTTTATTTGATATTAAGGGTCGAACACTGTACGACAAACCGTTTTCGAGTTATGGCCCTTAACGCATTTCGGCTTATCCGTTTTTGGCTTATAACTTTTAAACCGTCAGAGATAATATAGTAAACATATGGGTTTTTTGTGACCGTCATTATATGTCCTTCAATTTAAGACCAAAGTCGAATGGTTACGGGCAGCCATTTTCAAAATGGCTGACACCGTAAACAGTTTTTATTAAATAACACTTAAACCGTACAAAATTGAAGCGGACAATACATGGAAAAAATGTTTGCCATGTCGAAATCTACAAAAAGTGTTTCAGGTGCGAAAGCGTAAAACTTGTCGTTTTTGAGTTATCGCCCTTGATTCTTGTTTTTAAATGATTTTTTGTTTATAACTTTTAAACCATAAAAGATGATGAATGTAACATAGGGTTCATTTGAAACAGGATTAAATTACCTACAATTTGAACCCAAACAGTACATGATTCGATTGAACGGTTTCAAAATGGCGGCCATAACAATTTTCGCGAAACACGTTTTTTGCCAATAACTTGAAAACCATAACAGATAGTATAGTAAACATGTATACTTAAATGAATCAGTATATAAAGAGCTACAATTTGAGTCCAAGGTCAAAGGTCAGAGGTCAAGGTCATTCCCTAGCAACAAGGTAACATTAATGAAAAGTCCATAGCAACCATATATATTCTAAACCAAAACTACTTTTTGAGTTAAGAGTTAAGTTTTTTCAACCGGAAGTAACCCCTAGTCCATAGCAACCGTCATAAAAGTCCTTAGCAACCATACTTTTTCTGACTCTAGGTCCCCTGCTCTTCATTCTGGAGCCTATATCACAATAACTGGCAACATCTTGTCATAAACAAAGTGACTCAAATGTCTTGAGTCCTTGTATAAAATACCATAACAAAAACATAAGACAGGGAAAGACCTCACATTTGTTCTCTGAACAAATGACTTTTTATTATTATTATTTTTCTTCTTTTCTGCCATCAATATACGAAAAGTGTCGCGACATATCTTTTCGATACTTGGTACCATTATTTGGTCATACGGGTACTCGCCTTGACCGACCCTGTGAAACCGATCTATTTTTAGTAACGGAGTTATCTGCCCGGAACCCAAAAACCTTGTTTGCAGATTAACTCAAAAACTGTAACCGTTATCAAAAATCTAAAGCAGGGAAAATGTTGCTAGACTCCTGGTCATGATTCGTCACGCAAAAAAACTTTTTTCGATCAACTTCCTGGTTACGCGTTTTTGACTCAAAAAGTGTCGCGACACGTCAATTTTTTTTTCTTCGTAATGGTTAGTCCTAGAGACTTGGGACCTTCACCAATCATCCTAAATGACATATGTTACATTTAAAAATGTTAAGGTCAAAGGTCAAATCTCAAGGTCAGAGGTCATGGCACACCTTGTTTGCAGTATAGCTCAAAAACCATACAAAATTGAAGCAGACATGTAATGGGAAAAATACTCGTCTCATTTAGACCTTTATTTGATATAAAGGGTCGAACACTGTACGACAAACTGTTTTCGAGTTATGGCCCTTAACGCGTTTCGGCTTATATGTTTTTGGCTTATAACTTTTAAACCGTCAGAGATAATATAGTAAACATATGGGTTTTTTGTGACTGTTATTATATGTCCTTCAATTTAAGACCAAAATCGAATGGTTACAGGCAGCCATTTTCAAAATGGCCGACACCGTAAACAGTTTTTATGAAATAACACTTGAACCGTACAAAATTGAAGCGGACAATACATGGAAAAAATGTTCGCCATGTCGAAATCTACAAAAAGTGTTTCAGAGGCGAAAGCGTAAAACATGTCGTTTTTGAGTTATCGCCCTTGATTCGTATTTTAAAAATGATTTTTTGTTTATAACTTTTTAACCGTAAAAGATGGTGAATGAAACATAGGGTTCATTTGAAAGCATATTAAATTACCTACAATTTGAACCCAAACAGTACATGATTCGGTTGAACGGTTCCAAAATGGCGGCCAAAACAAGATTCGCGAAACGCGTTTTTTGCCAATAACTTGAAAACCATAACAGATAGTATAGTAAACATGTATACTTAAATGAATCAGTATATAAAGAGCTACAATTTGAGTCAAAGGTCATAGGTCAAGGTCATTCCCTGGCAACAAGGTAGCATTAATGAAAAGTCCATAGCAACCATATATATTCTTAATCAAGACTACTTTTTGAGTTAAGAGTTAAGTTTTTTCAACCGGAAGTAACCCCTAGTCCATAGCAACTGTCATAAAAGTCCTTAGCAACCATACTTTTTCTGACTCTAGGTCCCCTTCTCTTCATTCTGAAGCCTATATCACAATAATTGGCAACATCTTGTCATAAACAAAGTGACTCAAATGTCTTTAGTACTTGTATAAAATACCATAACAAAAACATAAGACAGGGAAAGACCTCACATTTGTTCTCTGAACAAATGACTTTTTAATTATTATTATTTTCCTTATCCATGAACTTTTCCGAAAGGATTGCTCGTAAGTGCTTTGTTGGAGTTCTATGAAACTTTGCAGGGTTATAGAACACCAAAAGGAGTTATGCAACATAATGTTTAAAAATTCAAAATGGCCGCCGTTTCAAAATGGCGGCTGTTCTAAAAATAACAACGACGACTAATACTTATCGGAACATTTTGAAAATTGGATGGCTGGGTAAATGGGGTTTCCTGAGTTCAAATATGAAATCAGATTTAAGATTGGACTTACCGTTTTGAAATGGCGGCCATTTTTATACCCCCGCCCCCTAGTTATTTTGTCCGGATAACTAGTTTGAGATGCTTTGACCAAAGATAATGAAACTTTGCACAGTGATTAACCTTCATTTGAAGTTTTGCAGGAAGTTTTCAGAATGTTCAAAATGGCCGCCGTTTCAAAATGGCGGCCTGTTACTAAAAATAAACAAAAAAAATTAAAATTTGTCTGATTGTCATGAAAATGGGCTTTCTGGGTAAATCAGGTATGCTGAGTTCAATGGTGCAATCGAAATTTTGATCGGACTTCCGGTTTTAAAATGGCGGCCATTTTTACTACATTCCCGCCCAGGTTAAATGGAAACTTTGTCCGATTTCAATGAAATTTGATTTCTAGGGATATTTTATTGTACTGAATTGAAAGAAATACAATCCATGGCGATTTTGGGCGACTTCTGTGTTGGCATCCCAACACAATTATACCTAGTTTTTTATGTTATCGTAAAACAGATTTCGTAGATTATCATTATATCATATATGTATATGTACAATTGAAAAAAAGTGAAATTCATCTTCAAGGATGTTGCAACATTTACTTTTCTCTCATTGATATACTTTAAATTCAATAAAATGGGGTCTAACCTCACACTTTCACACATGAAGAAAATGAGGGCTGTTGGAAATATACTAGTGAACCAATAATCATGTAGGAACAATTCCTTTAATATACATGTCTTACTTAACTTAATCCTGATAGACACAGGACGATTACATCTTCTTTCCAAGCTAGTACCACCCTTCCCTTTGTCAATGGATTTGTTTTATTCCAGGTAATACTATTTTAAAATCAAAACCCGGGTTGTTTTATCTTTGCCTAGTGTTTTAGCCTTTTACTTTTTCGATGTCTAATTGTGACATTTATGAGTTTTTTCTAAATGTATGACCCGTCCTTTTCCATTGCTTTTTTATCCCACTTGAAAGGCAAAATTTTCCGCTCCTTTCCAATTTTCGCCCTTTTCCAGTGGTCTTCAAAATTTACTATACCTTTGTTACCTCTCCAAGTCTCATATTTTTATCGTCTTTATCGTCATCCTAGTGTGTTGTTAGGGCATAAAACACCAACTCACTCTCTCACTCATTTTTTCTTTTTTATCATTTTTTTATTCTTGTTTGTTCTTTTACTATAGTTTTTTATGTGTCAATTGTATGCAAAGATGTTTCTAGTGCATTTGTTTTACAAATACGAGGAAAGACTTGATGGTGGACACAGTTTCACAACCGTAAAAGATGAAATTACTGCTAAAGATTTTATTTTGAAGGATGGACGTAGCCTTTAACCTTTCATCGCTAACTGTCGAATTGCCACTGTTACAGCCTTTAATGCCCTTTTTTTAAACTCACCTAGACCGAATGCTCAGGTTAGCTAATTGCAATCTCTTGGCGTCCGTCAAAAATCTTCTCTTCTGAAACTACTGAACAGAATTTAATGAACTTTGGATGATGGATCCTTAGGATGTCCTGTACAAAAGTTGTGCTTCGATTTTTGACCCGTCAAAAATATGGCCACCATTGCTGAAAATAGACCAGGGGATCATACTACTGTTTTTGACTTGTAAATAAATAAGTATAAGGAATAGAAAAAATCTTATGCAACCCCCTTCACTATTAAAACTGACCGCCCTTTATGGCACGGTGCGCCGGGTGCATTGGACACACACACACACACTCACACACACACACGCGCGCATATTCACCAGCTCTTCCTATACTTTTATTTTGTTTTGTTTCAGGTAACTACTTATTTATAAAATGGGAGCGTCTTCAAGTAAAACCCACAAGTCATCAGGGCAAGTTTTAAGCACGAAACCAGTCCAGAGCCAACAAAAACCTCCATATCATGGAATTCCATGCGACTATCATTTCATCCGGATAGATATCCCGTTTTCAATCAAGATGAACTTGTCATTTCTTAGTAATCCTGACATGCAAATGGCCACCTCTGACATAAATGCATACGTACCACATCTTTGTGAAATGTACAACTTAGGTTACAGATTACTGAGCTTTCAGATGACTCCTGGGTCCGTCACCTCAGCTTCTGGTTTTATGTCAGTGAACAATACCACAATACTAAGGGCACAAGCAATATTCCGGAAAAACGAACCAAAGCTGCGGTCGGACGAAATGTACCGACTTGAAGTAATCAAATCTTCGATAGAATCTGGAACATTTTTAACACGTGTTAACCTCTTTTCTGGCTCCGCTACACACACCCAGACCCATACTCAACATCTCTATCAAATGATACACGACCATGCATGCCGGGGTGGGCGGTTACGATGTATTGAGATAACTGGCTGCTACCGCCCTCCACATCTCCATAACCCGCACTCAATGCAGACCATGGGAGTAGGTAGTGGCATGGGTTATGATGGAACGATGCATTCCAGAAGTGCAAGTATGTTCTATGAAATTAGAGCTTTGTGATAATTTGTAATAATTAAATTCATTTATGTGCGTTTTGATGGACTCATCACAGATGCTAATGCCAAAAGCTAATACAATACATGACAAACATATTATAAGAATATGACAAGCACATTGGTCACAGGTTGCTAACATAATTCCTGGAAGTTGAATGTTAAATCATTTGATAAATGAAATTTCTTAACGTATTCTCTGTAAGAATCAGGCAATGAGTGAATCGTGATTTAAAACACACACAAGTTTGACTTCAAAATACTGTTCAAAATGCTTAAAAAGTAACAAAAAATGCATTGGCACTACTCAAAAGAGTCAGAAATTTGAGAAATATTTTGGTTAAAATGCATATAAAATTTGGATCTAAGGGAGATAACTCGTGTCAAGTCCTACTAAATCCCTATCATTGTAGCAGAATCTGACAATGGGTATGACAACTAATGAGAAGCATTACTAAGAATTAGTTCGGTCGATAATGCGCATGCGTCAATTTTGCCGGTCAAGTAACGAAAAATCGTGTAAAGGATTTGTGTATGGTTTTTGTTTCAACTGACTATTAAAGTATGTTCTACTAGGAATTTCCTCAAGGCCCTGTTATCAACGGATGCGCCTATTATTAAGCTTTCCAATGATGTTGGTTAATAAAGGAAATTTGATAATTAATTTACTTCCAATTTAAGTTTTTTACACCCTATAATTCCTTAGAAACTTGCAACGCAATGTATTGAAAAATTCTTAGAATCTGATATGGTTGGTATCTTTGAATCAGGATTAAAAATATTTAGCATTTATTTTCCGGAAAGGCCCTGTTACCGTTATGTAGATGCAACTTCAAACTTTTTAATGGTATTTGTTAAATTTTTCTATCGCATAATTAAACCACTTCCAATTCAAGTTAAAAATTGTCAATTTTTAGTATTTTTTGAAAATTTTGACTACTGATTGAGACATGCTGTGATCCATTGATAACAAGGAGCTGCGTCCTGGTGACATTGTATAATTTCTAGATAAATGTTAATTATTAAAGCAAATGACTTCATGATAAAATTTGGATGATGTAGAAATGGTTGTGAATTTATTGGAACAGATAAATGAAGTTTTAAAGGCTATACTTATACAATATTAAAAAAAAATTGCAATTAATATTTTTTTTATTAAGATTATTGCAATTAAGATTTTTTAAATATACAACTGAATAATAAGTCTTTTTAATGACAACTCCAACGCAATTCGTCTATAAACTTAGTGGCAGATCCAGAGAGCGGTCCTAGGGTTGGAAACCCCTTTTCGTGGAAAATTGCATAATTTCGTACAGATTTTTTGCAAATTTACGCCTTTCTTCCTCGGTTCACTATATGCTATGATACTAAAAAAAATTTTCGGAGTAAAATCATTGAGAAATTTCCTTAGCTAATTTTGTTATTTTTTTATGCTATAATCTAGATAATTTGATACTCAAATAAGGATGGATATAAGAAGCACAAAAGTAGAAATTTTCAAGTGTTTGTCAACGGAATGGAACTTCGGATTTTTAAAGCATTTACTAACTCTTTTTCGATTAAAAAGACATAAAAGAAATGTAATTCCTTGAAATGGTATCTGATAATATTGTAACGTTTATACGGAACCTCGATCAAGCCCGTTTGTTGCTGTTATTTTGTATCTGATTTGGTCGATCCGTATCATAGTACTAAGTATTTGCTTTCCATATTGTTTTTTGAAAATCTAAAAATTCAATATGTAGCGAAATAAAGTTCTTTGCTTGTCAACTATAAAACAATGTAAAAGGATTCACATTTGATTCCTTCGGTTTAAAATTATTTTATTTTCTTGATATATCTTTGCTAAACTCGTCGAAAGTTTAGATGCTTGTTTATTTGTGAACCGAATTCAAATGCTAAAAGCAGATACAGCTTGTTTAACCGTATACAGAATATGAGATTTAGCGTAAATACCAATTTGTCTGGACAGCAAGTCCAAGCTTACAAACAAAGAGTACCTATACAAGCATGAATCTTTGGGTCTTTATGATTTACACAATAGCTCAAATCATGGAGCTATGATATCATATCTCCATCTCCATGCTCGAATAGAAATATGTATGCATACCATGTAGGAAATGTAAGAACAAAGATTAATGTCCAAGAAGATTTTTGATATATACTTAAATTAACGCAATTTTAAAAATATTCTGACTTGACAAGTGAACAAACTAAAACTACTTTTTTGCATGAAGAATTTAGGCTTAAAAAAATAACACTGAATAAGTACTCATAGACAAAATGAATTGATTGACACTAGCTTTAGTAAACCATATCAAGTTTTTAGTAAAAATACGTTTATGCGTATATTTTATAGAAATTAAAGTATTATATTTGTAAGAACTATTAACAAAGTTGTCAACCTATCAAACTCCAGAACAAAAAAGTTAACGATACAGTACAAAACAAAAATGATGAATAAACTTCTAAAATGATGCACATTGAATCAACATTAGGTATTATGTCAAATTAAAATATTTATAGGTCTAATTACAGTCAAATGCCTATAATTATCAATCAAGTTATCGGATATTTCGCTGGCTTGTAATCTGAAGAAGTATGTTTATAGCTGTGCATGGAATAGTTAAAATAAAAAAAAAAAAACGGGCGGTACACGTCTTACATTTTAAACCATTTTCTGTTAAAAACTTATAGATGTATATTCCTATGTTCGTAAGTGTTTGTTACACCTTAAAAAGAATGATAGCATATTAAAGAAAAACTAGTTTATTAAATATTCCTTAATGTAACTAAATCATGTGACATTTTTGTAAAATACTGTACGCACAATGTAACAGTTTTAAGCCTACCTATGTGAGAAAATAAAGTACAAAAACAAATTATTTTACATGTGTTTATATTATATTCCTTTGTTTCTTTTCTTCAAGACTATTTTTTATAAACCCAAAAAGCTCGATTTCTTAAACGCCTCGAACAAAAATTTCAAATACTTTAACATCGATCCCGATCAACTTTTGGAAAAAATCAATACATGATTGAACTTTTCTTTTGAAAGACACAGAATGATAAAATTACTATATAGGAACAGTTCTGAACATATGGTTTTAATAATCCAGTCATACAATTTCAACACCACAGCGGGCGGTTAGATAGCAAACCAACATCTTATCTCAAGGAATAAACTTTATGGTACCAGTCTTGTATTGTAGGTTCTTGCGCGGGTGGACGTCAAAACATGGATGCTATTAAAATATAGTGCCTTTTCTCTGTGTTGTTTGCAGCATTCATTTTCAAGCATTTGTTTCTAACTTTTGGCTCTTATTGATGGTAAGACACCACACTATGACATCATTAACTTTTAGAAACGAGAAAATTGCATTTTCAAATAAAAAAGTATTCATGAAAAGGGGGGTATTTTTGCTTTTTGAAGTGAAAGTGAAAGTAGAAAAAAAATATTTTTAGTTCAAACTTCTGTGGTGTACCAAAGTTCGTGGCACTTTTTTTCATTTCCCCCTTCAAAATGTCTTTTGACACTTCTTTTATTGAAAAAATATAGCAAAAGTTTTATTGAATCATTTTAAGTATTTTTAAAAAAATTCCAAAAATCTCAGGTGTACCATTGAAGTCTATGGGAAAAACAATACAAGACTGAGACCTGAGTACTGGTTTTCATAGTAAAGTTGAATATCAAATAAGTGTTTTTTATCTGTTTTATTCCATTGAAAACCACATTGTTGACCACTTTATGAAGAATTTTAAAACTTTTTTCATGATTTGCTAAAGCTACCCTTCATTTTTTGCTTAAATGGTACTTTTTAACCAAATTTGGACATTCAATTAGACTTTGTCTTTAATATGAGAAACATTGGATTTAGAAGTCTATAGTTTTTAGTTTTAGTAAGAATAACTTTATAGCATAGCATTCATTCAATTTAAACTGCTATATTTCATCCGGTTTAATTTTTTCAGCACTTTGCATATGTTTAGTTGAAACTAAGAAATTATGGCTTTCTTTACATATCCTCACATATGGGAATTGGTCTGTTTTTAGAAATGATGACTTTCCAACCAAACAAATGGTGTGAAAATGTTCTAGATATACTTTATGATTGATTTCAGTCAAAAAACTCCAAATAAATTCAATATTTTATTCTTTATGGTGTTTTGTGATGTGCAAAATATAGGCTTCTTGTGTGCGGTAAGTTAAAAACTGTGATTTTACAGTAAATGAGACCACTTTCTGTAAAAATCTGATAAGCTTGCACAATATCTTGTTGATTTCTGTGTTGTACACCTTCTTTTCATAGACCAACTTATTAGTTTCAACAGCCTAATATCTGAATTCCTTGAAAAAGTTGGCTTATTATGTATGCCTGGGGCACCAATTTCACCTGAAAAATTCTTAAAATGGCATATAAAATCCATCTCAATTCCAAATAATGTTTTTCATTCCACATGTATCAATCTATTTACCATAGTCTTGCCAATTTTGTCATATTCAAGCACTTAATAGGCCTGGTTTAGATATTTGGATAAACAAGAGGCTCCAAGTTGTCTTTGTAGTAAAAAATGTGGTTCTGAAAATAGTTTTTTCCTTCTTGAAGGTCTAAAAACCCCAACATGATAATATTTATGCACTCAAATCCTTGCTCAGGTATTATTGGCATCTTTTCAACCCAAATATTCTGTTTGAATATAACCAAACAATTACAGAAACATAAAGTGTTCATTTTAAGTCACTACAAAGAAAACTGGCCAAAACCTTGAAGAGGGTACCCTTTTTAAAATTGTAATAAAAAAATCCATGAAAGCATTATGGCAATGATTTTTTCTTAGTTTTATTGAGAAATGTCTAAGGAAACAGAAAAACAACAACATTTAGAATTATTCAATCATCTTTGATCCTAATAGGTACCAGTCTTGTATTGTAGGTTCTTGCGCGGGTGGACGTCAAAACATGGATGCTATTAAAATATAGTGCCTTTTCTCTGTGTTGTTTGCAGCATTCATTTTCAAGCATTTGTTTCTAACTTTTGGCTCTTATTGATGGTAAGACACCACACTATGACATCATTAACTTTTAGAAACGAGAAAATTGCATTTTCAAATAAAAAAGTATTCATGAAAAGGGGGGTATTTTTGCTTTTTGAAGTGAAAGTGAAAGTAGAAAAAAAATATTTTTAGTTCAAACTTCTGTGGTGTACCAAAGTTCGTGGCACTTTTTTTCATTTCCCCCTTCAAAATGTCTTTTGACACTTCTTTTATTGAAAAAATATAGCAAAAGTTTTATTGAATCATTTTAAGTATTTTTAAAAAAATTCCAAAAATCTCAGGTGTACCATTGAAGTCTATGGGAAAAACAATACAAGACTGAGACCTGAGTACTGGTTTTCATAGTAAAGTTGAATATCAAATAAGTGTTTTTTATCTGTTTTATTCCATTGAAAACCACATTGTTGACCACTTTATGAAGAATTTTAAAACTTTTTTCATGATTTGCTAAAGCTACCCTTCATTTTTTGCTTAAATGGTACTTTTTAACCAAATTTGGACATTCAATTAGACTTTGTCTTTAATATGAGAAACATTGGATTTAGAAGTCTATAGTTTTTAGTTTTAGTAAGAATAACTTTATAGCATAGCATTCATTCAATTTAAACTGCTATATTTCATCCGGTTTAATTTTTTCAGCACTTTGCATATGTTTAGTTGAAACTAAGAAATTATGGCTTTCTTTACATATCCTCACATATGGGAATTGGTCTGTTTTTAGAAATGATGACTTTCCAACCAAACAAATGGTGTGAAAATGTTCTAGATATACTTTATGATTGATTTCAGTCAAAAAACTCCAAATAAATTCAATATTTTATTCTTTATGGTGTTTTGTGATGTGCAAAATATAGGCTTCTTGTGTGCGGTAAGTTAAAAACTGTGATTTTACAGTAAATGAGACCACTTTCTGTAAAAATCTGATAAGCTTGCACAATATCTTGTTGATTTCTGTGTTGTACACCTTCTTTTCATAGACCAACTTATTAGTTTCAACAGCCTAATATCTGAATTCCTTGAAAAAGTTGGCTTATTATGTATGCCTGGGGCACCAATTTCACCTGAAAAATTCTTAAAATGGCATATAAAATCCATCTCAATTCCAAATAATGTTTTTCATTCCACATGTATCAATCTATTTACCATAGTCTTGCCAATTTTGTCATATTCAAGCACTTAATAGGCCTGGTTTAGATATTTGGATAAACAAGAGGCTCCAAGTTGTCTTTGTAGTAAAAAATGTGGTTCTGAAAATAGTTTTTTCCTTCTTGAAGGTCTAAAAACCCCAACATGATAATATTTATGCACTCAAATCCTTGCTCAGGTATTATTGGCATCTTTTCAACCCAAATATTCTGTTTGAATATAACCAAACAATTACAGAAACATAAAGTGTTCATTTTAAGTCACTACAAAGAAAACTGGCCAAAACCTTGAAGAGGGTACCCTTTTTAAAATTGTAATAAAAAAATCCATGAAAGCATTATGGCAATGATTTTTTCTTAGTTTTATTGAGAAATGTCTAAGGAAACAGAAAAACAACAACATTTAGAATTATTCAATCATCTTTGATCCTAATAGGTACCAGTCTTGTATTGTAGGTTCTTGCGCGGGTGGACGTCAAAACATGGATGCTATTAAAATATAGTGCCTTTTCTCTGTGTTGTTTGCAGCATTCATTTTCAAGCATTTGTTTCTAACTTTTGGCTCTTATTGATGGTAAGACACCACACTATGACATCATTAACTTTTAGAAACGAGAAAATTGCATTTTCAAATAAAAAAGTATTCATGAAAAGGGGGGTATTTTTGCTTTTTGAAGTGAAAGTGAAAGTAGAAAAAAAATATTTTTAGTTCAAACTTCTGTGGTGTACCAAAGTTCGTGGCACTTTTTTTCATTTCCCCCTTCAAAATGTCTTTTGACACTTCTTTTATTGAAAAAATATAGCAAAAGTTTTATTGAATCATTTTAAGTATTTTTAAAAAAATTCCAAAAATCTCAGGTGTACCATTGAAGTCTATGGGAAAAACAATACAAGACTGAGACCTGAGTACTGGTTTTCATAGTAAAGTTGAATATCAAATAAGTGTTTTTTATCTGTTTTATTCCATTGAAAACCACATTGTTGACCACTTTATGAAGAATTTTAAAACTTTTTTCATGATTTGCTAAAGCTACCCTTCATTTTTTGCTTAAATGGTACTTTTTAACCAAATTTGGACATTCAATTAGACTTTGTCTTTAATATGAGAAACATTGGATTTAGAAGTCTATAGTTTTTAGTTTTAGTAAGAATAACTTTATAGCATAGCATTCATTCAATTTAAACTGCTATATTTCATCCGGTTTAATTTTTTCAGCACTTTGCATATGTTTAGTTGAAACTAAGAAATTATGGCTTTCTTTACATATCCTCACATATGGGAATTGGTCTGTTTTTAGAAATGATGACTTTCCAACCAAACAAATGGTGTGAAAATGTTCTAGATATACTTTATGATTGATTTCAGTCAAAAAACTCCAAATAAATTCAATATTTTATTCTTTATGGTGTTTTGTGATGTGCAAAATATAGGCTTCTTGTGTGCGGTAAGTTAAAAACTGTGATTTTACAGTAAATGAGACCACTTTCTGTAAAAATCTGATAAGCTTGCACAATATCTTGTTGATTTCTGTGTTGTACACCTTCTTTTCATAGACCAACTTATTAGTTTCAACAGCCTAATATCTGATTACCTTGAAAAGGTTGGCTTATTATGTATGCCTGGGGCACCAATTTCACCTGAAAAATTCTTAAAATGGCATATAAAATCCATCTCAATTCCAAATAATGTTTTTCATTCCACATGTATCAATCTATTTACCATAGTCTTGCCAATTTTGTCATATTCAAGCACTTAATAGGCCTGGTTTAGATATTTGGATAAACAAGAGGCTCCAAGTTGTCTTTGTAGTAAAAAATGTGGTTCTGAAAATAGTTTTTTCCTTCTTGAAGGTCTAAAAACCCCAACATGATAATATTTATGCACTCAAATCCTTGCTCAGGTATTATTGGCATCTTTTCAACCCAAATATTCTGTTTGAATATAACCAAACAATTACAGAAACATAAAGTGTTCATTTTAAGTCACTACAAAGAAAACTGGCCAAAACCTTGAAGAGGGTACCCTTTTTAAAATTGTAATAAAAAAATCCATGAAAGCATTATGGCAATGATTTTTTCTTAGTTTTATTGAGAAATGTCTAAGGAAACAGAAAAACAACAACATTTAGAATTATTCAATCATCTTTGATCCTAATAGGTACCAGTCTTGTATTGTAGGTTCTTGCGCGGGTGGACGTCAAAACATGGATGCTATTAAAATATAGTGCCTTTTCTCTGTGTTGTTTGCAGCATTCATTTTCAAGCATTTGTTTCTAACTTTTGGCTCTTATTGATGGTAAGACACCACACTATGACATCATTAACTTTTAGAAACGAGAAAATTGCATTTTCAAATAAAAAAGTATTCATGAAAAGGGGGGTATTTTTGCTTTTTGAAGTGAAAGTGAAAGTAGAAAAAAAATATTTTTAGTTCAAACTTCTGTGGTGTACCAAAGTTCGTGGCACTTTTTTTCATTTCCCCCTTCAAAATGTCTTTTGACACTTCTTTTATTGAAAAAATATAGCAAAAGTTTTATTGAATCATTTTAAGTATTTTTAAAAAAATTCCAAAAATCTCAGGTGTACCATTGAAGTCTATGGGAAAAACAATACAAGACTGAGACCTGAGTACTGGTTTTCATAGTAAAGTTGAATATCAAATAAGTGTTTTTTATCTGTTTTATTCCATTGAAAACCACATTGTTGACCACTTTATGAAGAATTTTAAAACTTTTTTCATGATTTGCTAAAGCTACCCTTCATTTTTTGCTTAAATGGTACTTTTTAACCAAATTTGGACATTCAATTAGACTTTGTCTTTAATATGAGAAACATTGGATTTAGAAGTCTATAGTTTTTAGTTTTAGTAAGAATAACTTTATAGCATAGCATTCATTCAATTTAAACTGCTATATTTCATCCGGTTTAATTTTTTCAGCACTTTGCATATGTTTAGTTGAAACTAAGAAATTATGGCTTTCTTTACATATCCTCACATATGGGAATTGGTCTGTTTTTAGAAATGATGACTTTCCAACCAAACAAATGGTGTGAAAATGTTCTAGATATACTTTATGATTGATTTCAGTCAAAAAACTCCAAATAAATTCAATATTTTATTCTTTATGGTGTTTTGTGATGTGCAAAATATAGGCTTCTTGTGTGCGGTAAGTTAAAAACTGTGATTTTACAGTAAATGAGACCACTTTCTGTAAAAATCTGATAAGCTTGCACAATATCTTGTTGATTTCTGTGTTGTACACCTTCTTTTCATAGACCAACTTATTAGTTTCAACAGCCTAATATCTGAATTCCTTGAAAAAGTTGGCTTATTATGTATGCCTGGGGCACCAATTTCACCTGAAAAATTCTTAAAATGGCATATAAAATCCATCTCAATTCCAAATAATGTTTTTCATTCCACATGTATCAATCTATTTACCATAGTCTTGCCAATTTTGTCATATTCAAGCACTTAATAGGCCTGGTTTAGATATTTGGATAAACAAGAGGCTCCAAGTTGTCTTTGTAGTAAAAAATGTGGTTCTGAAAATAGTTTTTTCCTTCTTGAAGGTCTAAAAACCCCAACATGATAATATTTATGCACTCAAATCCTTGCTCAGGTATTATTGGCATCTTTTCAACCCAAATATTCTGTTTGAATATAACCAAACAATTACAGAAACATAAAGTGTTCATTTTAAGTCACTACAAAGAAAACTGGCCAAAACCTTGAAGAGGGTACCCTTTTTAAAATTGTAATAAAAAAATCCATGAAAGCATTATGGCAATGATTTTTTCTTAGTTTTATTGAGAAATGTCTAAGGAAACAGAAAAACAACAACATTTAGAATTATTCAATCATCTTTGATCCTAATAGGTACCAGTCTTGTATTGTAGGTTCTTGCGCGGGTGGACGTCAAAACATGGATGCTATTAAAATATAGTGCCTTTTCTCTGTGTTGTTTGCAGCATTCATTTTCAAGCATTTGTTTCTAACTTTTGGCTCTTATTGATGGTAAGACACCACACTATGACATCATTAACTTTTAGAAACGAGAAAATTGCATTTTCAAATAAAAAAGTATTCATGAAAAGGGGGGTATTTTTGCTTTTTGAAGTGAAAGTGAAAGTAGAAAAAAAATATTTTTAGTTCAAACTTCTGTGGTGTACCAAAGTTCGTGGCACTTTTTTTCATTTCCCCCTTCAAAATGTCTTTTGACACTTCTTTTATTGAAAAAATATAGCAAAAGTTTTATTGAATCATTTTAAGTATTTTTAAAAAAATTCCAAAAATCTCAGGTGTACCATTGAAGTCTATGGGAAAAACAATACAAGACTGAGACCTGAGTACTGGTTTTCATAGTAAAGTTGAATATCAAATAAGTGTTTTTTATCTGTTTTATTCCATTGAAAACCACATTGTTGACCACTTTATGAAGAATTTTAAAACTTTTTTCATGATTTGCTAAAGCTACCCTTCATTTTTTGCTTAAATGGTACTTTTTAACCAAATTTGGACATTCAATTAGACTTTGTCTTTAATATGAGAAACATTGGATTTAGAAGTCTATAGTTTTTAGTTTTAGTAAGAATAACTTTATAGCATAGCATTCATTCAATTTAAACTGCTATATTTCATCCGGTTTAATTTTTTCAGCACTTTGCATATGTTTAGTTGAAACTAAGAAATTATGGCTTTCTTTACATATCCTCACATATGGGAATTGGTCTGTTTTTAGAAATGATGACTTTCCAACCAAACAAATGGTGTGAAAATGTTCTAGATATACTTTATGATTGATTTCAGTCAAAAAACTCCAAATAAATTCAATATTTTATTCTTTATGGTGTTTTGTGATGTGCAAAATATAGGCTTCTTGTGTGCGGTAAGTTAAAAACTGTGATTTTACAGTAAATGAGACCACTTTCTGTAAAAATCTGATAAGCTTGCACAATATCTTGTTGATTTCTGTGTTGTACACCTTCTTTTCATAGACCAACTTATTAGTTTCAACAGCCTAATATCTGAATTCCTTGAAAAAGTTGGCTTATTATGTATGCCTGGGGCACCAATTTCACCTGAAAAATTCTTAAAATGGCATATAAAATCCATCTCAATTCCAAATAATGTTTTTCATTCCACATGTATCAATCTATTTACCATAGTCTTGCCAATTTTGTCATATTCAAGCACTTAATAGGCCTGGTTTAGATATTTGGATAAACAAGAGGCTCCAAGTTGTCTTTGTAGTAAAAAATGTGGTTCTGAAAATAGTTTTTTCCTTCTTGAAGGTCTAAAAACCCCAACATGATAATATTTATGCACTCAAATCCTTGCTCAGGTATTATTGGCATCTTTTCAACCCAAATATTCTGTTTGAATATAACCAAACAATTACAGAAACATAAAGTGTTCATTTTAAGTCACTACAAAGAAAACTGGCCAAAACCTTGAAGAGGGTACCCTTTTTAAAATTGTAATAAAAAAATCCATGAAAGCATTATGGCAATGATTTTTTCTTAGTTTTATTGAGAAATGTCTAAGGAAACAGAAAAACAACAACATTTAGAATTATTCAATCATCTTTGATCCTAATAGGTACCAGTCTTGTATTGTAGGTTCTTGCGCGGGTGGACGTCAAAACATGGATGCTATTAAAATATAGTGCCTTTTCTCTGTGTTGTTTGCAGCATTCATTTTCAAGCATTTGTTTCTAACTTTTGGCTCTTATTGATGGTAAGACACCACACTATGACATCATTAACTTTTAGAAACGAGAAAATTGCATTTTCAAATAAAAAAGTATTCATGAAAAGGGGGGTATTTTTGCTTTTTGAAGTGAAAGTGAAAGTAGAAAAAAAATATTTTTAGTTCAAACTTCTGTGGTGTACCAAAGTTCGTGGCACTTTTTTTCATTTCCCCCTTCAAAATGTCTTTTGACACTTCTTTTATTGAAAAAATATAGCAAAAGTTTTATTGAATCATTTTAAGTATTTTTAAAAAAATTCCAAAAATCTCAGGTGTACCATTGAAGTCTATGGGAAAAACAATACAAGACTGAGACCTGAGTACTGGTTTTCATAGTAAAGTTGAATATCAAATAAGTGTTTTTTATCTGTTTTATTCCATTGAAAACCACATTGTTGACCACTTTATGAAGAATTTTAAAACTTTTTTCATGATTTGCTAAAGCTACCCTTCATTTTTTGCTTAAATGGTACTTTTTAACCAAATTTGGACATTCAATTAGACTTTGTCTTTAATATGAGAAACATTGGATTTAGAAGTCTATAGTTTTTAGTTTTAGTAAGAATAACTTTATAGCATAGCATTCATTCAATTTAAACTGCTATATTTCATCCGGTTTAATTTTTTCAGCACTTTGCATATGTTTAGTTGAAACTAAGAAATTATGGCTTTCTTTACATATCCTCACATATGGGAATTGGTCTGTTTTTAGAAATGATGACTTTCCAACCAAACAAATGGTGTGAAAATGTTCTAGATATACTTTATGATTGATTTCAGTCAAAAAACTCCAAATAAATTCAATATTTTATTCTTTATGGTGTTTTGTGATGTGCAAAATATAGGCTTCTTGTGTGCGGTAAGTTAAAAACTGTGATTTTACAGTAAATGAGACCACTTTCTGTAAAAATCTGATAAGCTTGCACAATATCTTGTTGATTTCTGTGTTGTACACCTTCTTTTCATAGACCAACTTATTAGTTTCAACAGCCTAATATCTGAATTCCTTGAAAAAGTTGGCTTATTATGTATGCCTGGGGCACCAATTTCACCTGAAAAATTCTTAAAATGGCATATAAAATCCATCTCAATTCCAAATAATGTTTTTCATTCCACATGTATCAATCTATTTACCATAGTCTTGCCAATTTTGTCATATTCAAGCACTTAATAGGCCTGGTTTAGATATTTGGATAAACAAGAGGCTCCAAGTTGTCTTTGTAGTAAAAAATGTGGTTCTGAAAATAGTTTTTTCCTTCTTGAAGGTCTAAAAACCCCAACATGATAATATTTATGCACTCAAATCCTTGCTCAGGTATTATTGGCATCTTTTCAACCCAAATATTCTGTTTGAATATAACCAAACAATTACAGAAACATAAAGTGTTCATTTTAAGTCACTACAAAGAAAACTGGCCAAAACCTTGAAGAGGGTACCCTTTTTAAAATTGTAATAAAAAAATCCATGAAAGCATTATGGCAATGATTTTTTCTTAGTTTTATTGAGAAATGTCTAAGGAAACAGAAAAACAACAACATTTAGAATTATTCAATCATCTTTGATCCTAATAGGTACCAGTCTTGTATTGTAGGTTCTTGCGCGGGTGGACGTCAAAACATGGATGCTATTAAAATATAGTGCCTTTTCTCTGTGTTGTTTGCAGCATTCATTTTCAAGCATTTGTTTCTAACTTTTGGCTCTTATTGATGGTAAGACACCACACTATGACATCATTAACTTTTAGAAACGAGAAAATTGCATTTTCAAATAAAAAAGTATTCATGAAAAGGGGGGTATTTTTGCTTTTTGAAGTGAAAGTGAAAGTAGAAAAAAAATATTTTTAGTTCAAACTTCTGTGGTGTACCAAAGTTCGTGGCACTTTTTTTCATTTCCCCCTTCAAAATGTCTTTTGACACTTCTTTTATTGAAAAAATATAGCAAAAGTTTTATTGAATCATTTTAAGTATTTTTAAAAAAATTCCAAAAATCTCAGGTGTACCATTGAAGTCTATGGGAAAAACAATACAAGACTGAGACCTGAGTACTGGTTTTCATAGTAAAGTTGAATATCAAATAAGTGTTTTTTATCTGTTTTATTCCATTGAAAACCACATTGTTGACCACTTTATGAAGAATTTTAAAACTTTTTTCATGATTTGCTAAAGCTACCCTTCATTTTTTGCTTAAATGGTACTTTTTAACCAAATTTGGACATTCAATTAGACTTTGTCTTTAATATGAGAAACATTGGATTTAGAAGTCTATAGTTTTTAGTTTTAGTAAGAATAACTTTATAGCATAGCATTCATTCAATTTAAACTGCTATATTTCATCCGGTTTAATTTTTTCAGCACTTTGCATATGTTTAGTTGAAACTAAGAAATTATGGCTTTCTTTACATATCCTCACATATGGGAATTGGTCTGTTTTTAGAAATGATGACTTTCCAACCAAACAAATGGTGTGAAAATGTGTTCTAGATATACTTTATGATTGATTTCAGTCAAAAAACTCCAAATAAATTCAATATTTTATTCTTTATGGTGTTTTGTGATGTGCAAAATATAGGCTTCTTGTGTGCGGTAAGTTAAAAACTGTGATTTTACAGTAAATGAGACCACTTTCTGTAAAAATCTGATAAGCTTGCACAATATCTTGTTGATTTCTGTGTTGTACACCTTCTTTTCATAGACCAACTTATTAGTTTCAACAGCCTAATATCTGAATTCCTTGAAAAAGTTGGCTTATTATGTATGCCTGGGGCACCAATTTCACCTGAAAAATTCTTAAAATGGCATATAAAATCCATCTCAATTCCAAATAATGTTTTTCATTCCACATGTATCAATCTATTTACCATAGTCTTGCCAATTTTGTCATATTCAAGCACTTAATAGGCCTGGTTTAGATATTTGGATAAACAAGAGGCTCCAAGTTGTCTTTGTAGTAAAAAATGTGGTTCTGAAAATAGTTTTTTCCTTCTTGAAGGTCTAAAAACCCCAACATGATAATATTTATGCACTCAAATCCTTGCTCAGGTATTATTGGCATCTTTTCAACCCAAATATTCTGTTTGAATATAACCAAACAATTACAGAAACATAAAGTGTTCATTTTAAGTCACTACAAAGAAAACTGGCCAAAACCTTGAAGAGGGTACCCTTTTTAAAATTGTAATAAAAAAATCCATGAAAGCATTATGGCAATGATTTTTTCTTAGTTTTATTGAGAAATGTCTAAGGAAACAGAAAAACAACAACATTTAGAATTATTCAATCATCTTTGATCCTAATAGGTACCAGTCTTGTATTGTAGGTTCTTGCGCGGGTGGACGTCAAAACATGGATGCTATTAAAATATAGTGCCTTTTCTCTGTGTTGTTTGCAGCATTCATTTTCAAGCATTTGTTTCTAACTTTTGGCTCTTATTGATGGTAAGACACCACACTATGACATCATTAACTTTTAGAAACGAGAAAATTGCATTTTCAAATAAAAAAGTATTCATGAAAAGGGGGGTATTTTTGCTTTTTGAAGTGAAAGTGAAAGTAGAAAAAAAATATTTTTAGTTCAAACTTCTGTGGTGTACCAAAGTTCGTGGCACTTTTTTTCATTTCCCCCTTCAAAATGTCTTTTGACACTTCTTTTATTGAAAAAATATAGCAAAAGTTTTATTGAATCATTTTAAGTATTTTTAAAAAAATTCCAAAAATCTCAGGTGTACCATTGAAGTCTATGGGAAAAACAATACAAGACTGAGACCTGAGTACTGGTTTTCATAGTAAAGTTGAATATCAAATAAGTGTTTTTTATCTGTTTTATTCCATTGAAAACCACATTGTTGACCACTTTATGAAGAATTTTAAAACTTTTTTCATGATTTGCTAAAGCTACCCTTCATTTTTTGCTTAAATGGTACTTTTTAACCAAATTTGGACATTCAATTAGACTTTGTCTTTAATATGAGAAACATTGGATTTAGAAGTCTATAGTTTTTAGTTTTAGTAAGAATAACTTTATAGCATAGCATTCATTCAATTTAAACTGCTATATTTCATCCGGTTTAATTTTTTCAGCACTTTGCATATGTTTAGTTGAAACTAAGAAATTATGGCTTTCTTTACATATCCTCACATATGGGAATTGGTCTGTTTTTAGAAATGATGACTTTCCAACCAAACAAATGGTGTGAAAATGTTCTAGATATACTTTATGATTGATTTCAGTCAAAAAACTCCAAATAAATTCAATATTTTATTCTTTATGGTGTTTTGTGATGTGCAAAATATAGGCTTCTTGTGTGCGGTAAGTTAAAAACTGTGATTTTACAGTAAATGAGACCACTTTCTGTAAAAATCTGATAAGCTTGCACAATATCTTGTTGATTTCTGTGTTGTACACCTTCTTTTCATAGACCAACTTATTAGTTTCAACAGCCTAATATCTGAATTCCTTGAAAAAGTTGGCTTATTATGTATGCCTGGGGCACCAATTTCACCTGAAAAATTCTTAAAATGGCATATAAAATCCATCTCAATTCCAAATAATGTTTTTCATTCCACATGTATCAATCTATTTACCATAGTCTTGCCAATTTTGTCATATTCAAGCACTTAATAGGCCTGGTTTAGATATTTGGATAAACAAGAGGCTCCAAGTTGTCTTTGTAGTAAAAAATGTGGTTCTGAAAATAGTTTTTTCCTTCTTGAAGGTCTAAAAACCCCAACATGATAATATTTATGCACTCAAATCCTTGCTCAGGTATTATTGGCATCTTTTCAACCCAAATATTCTGTTTGAATATAACCAAACAATTACAGAAACATAAAGTGTTCATTTTAAGTCACTACAAAGAAAACTGGCCAAAACCTTGAAGAGGGTACCCTTTTTAAAATTGTAATAAAAAAATCCATGAAAGCATTATGGCAATGATTTTTTCTTAGTTTTATTGAGAAATGTCTAAGGAAACAGAAAAACAACAACATTTAGAATTATTCAATCATCTTTGATCCTAATAGGTACCAGTCTTGTATTGTAGGTTCTTGCGCGGGTGGACGTCAAAACATGGATGCTATTAAAATATAGTGCCTTTTCTCTGTGTTGTTTGCAGCATTCATTTTCAAGCATTTGTTTCTAACTTTTGGCTCTTATTGATGGTAAGACACCACACTATGACATCATTAACTTTTAGAAACGAGAAAATTGCATTTTCAAATAAAAAAGTATTCATGAAAAGGGGGGTATTTTTGCTTTTTGAAGTGAAAGTGAAAGTAGAAAAAAAATATTTTTAGTTCAAACTTCTGTGGTGTACCAAAGTTCGTGGCACTTTTTTTCATTTCCCCCTTCAAAATGTCTTTTGACACTTCTTTTATTGAAAAAATATAGCAAAAGTTTTATTGAATCATTTTAAGTATTTTTAAAAAAATTCCAAAAATCTCAGGTGTACCATTGAAGTCTATGGGAAAAACAATACAAGACTGAGACCTGAGTACTGGTTTTCATAGTAAAGTTGAATATCAAATAAGTGTTTTTTATCTGTTTTATTCCATTGAAAACCACATTGTTGACCACTTTATGAAGAATTTTAAAACTTTTTTCATGATTTGCTAAAGCTACCCTTCATTTTTTGCTTAAATGGTACTTTTTAACCAAATTTGGACATTCAATTAGACTTTGTCTTTAATATGAGAAACATTGGATTTAGAAGTCTATAGTTTTTAGTTTTAGTAAGAATAACTTTATAGCATAGCATTCATTCAATTTAAACTGCTATATTTCATCCGGTTTAATTTTTTCAGCACTTTGCATATGTTTAGTTGAAACTAAGAAATTATGGCTTTCTTTACATATCCTCACATATGGGAATTGGTCTGTTTTTAGAAATGATGACTTTCCAACCAAACAAATGGTGTGAAAATGTTCTAGATATACTTTATGATTGATTTCAGTCAAAAAACTCCAAATAAATTCAATATTTTATTCTTTATGGTGTTTTGTGATGTGCAAAATATAGGCTTCTTGTGTGCGGTAAGTTAAAAACTGTGATTTTACAGTAAATGAGACCACTTTCTGTAAAAATCTGATAAGCTTGCACAATATCTTGTTGATTTCTGTGTTGTACACCTTCTTTTCATAGACCAACTTATTAGTTTCAACAGCCTAATATCTGAATTCCTTGAAAAAGTTGGCTTATTATGTATGCCTGGGGCACCAATTTCACCTGAAAAATTCTTAAAATGGCATATAAAATCCATCTCAATTCCAAATAATGTTTTTCATTCCACATGTATCAATCTATTTACCATAGTCTTGCCAATTTTGTCATATTCAAGCACTTAATAGGCCTGGTTTAGATATTTGGATAAACAAGAGGCTCCAAGTTGTCTTTGTAGTAAAAAATGTGGTTCTGAAAATAGTTTTTTCCTTCTTGAAGGTCTAAAAACCCCAACATGATAATATTTATGCACTCAAATCCTTGCTCAGGTATTATTGGCATCTTTTCAACCCAAATATTCTGTTTGAATATAACCAAACAATTACAGAAACATAAAGTGTTCATTTTAAGTCACTACAAAGAAAACTGGCCAAAACCTTGAAGAGGGTACCCTTTTTAAAATTGTAATAAAAAAATCCATGAAAGCATTATGGCAATGATTTTTTCTTAGTTTTATTGAGAAATGTCTAAGGAAACAGAAAAACAACAACATTTAGAATTATTCAATCATCTTTGATCCTAATAGGTACCAGTCTTGTATTGTAGGTTCTTGCGCGGGTGGACGTCAAAACATGGATGCTATTAAAATATAGTGCCTTTTCTCTGTGTTGTTTGCAGCATTCATTTTCAAGCATTTGTTTCTAACTTTTGGCTCTTATTGATGGTAAGACACCACACTATGACATCATTAACTTTTAGAAACGAGAAAATTGCATTTTCAAATAAAAAAGTATTCATGAAAAGGGGGGTATTTTTGCTTTTTGAAGTGAAAGTGAAAGTAGAAAAAAAATATTTTTAGTTCAAACTTCTGTGGTGTACCAAAGTTCGTGGCACTTTTTTTCATTTCCCCCTTCAAAATGTCTTTTGACACTTCTTTTATTGAAAAAATATAGCAAAAGTTTTATTGAATCATTTTAAGTATTTTTAAAAAAATTCCAAAAATCTCAGGTGTACCATTGAAGTCTATGGGAAAAACAATACAAGACTGAGACCTGAGTACTGGTTTTCATAGTAAAGTTGAATATCAAATAAGTGTTTTTTATCTGTTTTATTCCATTGAAAACCACATTGTTGACCACTTTATGAAGAATTTTAAAACTTTTTTCATGATTTGCTAAAGCTACCCTTCATTTTTTGCTTAAATGGTACTTTTTAACCAAATTTGGACATTCAATTAGACTTTGTCTTTAATATGAGAAACATTGGATTTAGAAGTCTATAGTTTTTAGTTTTAGTAAGAATAACTTTATAGCATAGCATTCATTCAATTTAAACTGCTATATTTCATCCGGTTTAATTTTTTCAGCACTTTGCATATGTTTAGTTGAAACTAAGAAATTATGGCTTTCTTTACATATCCTCACATATGGGAATTGGTCTGTTTTTAGAAATGATGACTTTCCAACCAAACAAATGGTGTGAAAATGTTCTAGATATACTTTATGATTGATTTCAGTCAAAAAACTCCAAATAAATTCAATATTTTATTCTTTATGGTGTTTTGTGATGTGCAAAATATAGGCTTCTTGTGTGCGGTAAGTTAAAAACTGTGATTTTACAGTAAATGAGACCACTTTCTGTAAAAATCTGATAAGCTTGCACAATATCTTGTTGATTTCTGTGTTGTACACCTTCTTTTCATAGACCAACTTATTAGTTTCAACAGCCTAATATCTGAATTCCTTGAAAAAGTTGGCTTATTATGTATGCCTGGGGCACCAATTTCACCTGAAAAATTCTTAAAATGGCATATAAAATCCATCTCAATTCCAAATAATGTTTTTCATTCCACATGTATCAATCTATTTACCATAGTCTTGCCAATTTTGTCATATTCAAGCACTTAATAGGCCTGGTTTAGATATTTGGATAAACAAGAGGCTCCAAGTTGTCTTTGTAGTAAAAAATGTGGTTCTGAAAATAGTTTTTTCCTTCTTGAAGGTCTAAAAACCCCAACATGATAATATTTATGCACTCAAATCCTTGCTCAGGTATTATTGGCATCTTTTCAACCCAAATATTCTGTTTGAATATAACCAAACAATTACAGAAACATAAAGTGTTCATTTTAAGTCACTACAAAGAAAACTGGCCAAAACCTTGAAGAGGGTACCCTTTTTAAAATTGTAATAAAAAAATCCATGAAAGCATTATGGCAATGATTTTTTCTTAGTTTTATTGAGAAATGTCTAAGGAAACAGAAAAACAACAACATTTAGAATTATTCAATCATCTTTGATCCTAATAGGTACCAGTCTTGTATTGTAGGTTCTTGCGCGGGTGGACGTCAAAACATGGATGCTATTAAAATATAGTGCCTTTTCTCTGTGTTGTTTGCAGCATTCATTTTCAAGCATTTGTTTCTAACTTTTGGCTCTTATTGATGGTAAGACACCACACTATGACATCATTAACTTTTAGAAACGAGAAAATTGCATTTTCAAATAAAAAAGTATTCATGAAAAGGGGGGTATTTTTGCTTTTTGAAGTGAAAGTGAAAGTAGAAAAAAAATATTTTTAGTTCAAACTTCTGTGGTGTACCAAAGTTCGTGGCACTTTTTTTCATTTCCCCCTTCAAAATGTCTTTTGACACTTCTTTTATTGAAAAAATATAGCAAAAGTTTTATTGAATCATTTTAAGTATTTTTAAAAAAATTCCAAAAATCTCAGGTGTACCATTGAAGTCTATGGGAAAAACAATACAAGACTGAGACCTGAGTACTGGTTTTCATAGTAAAGTTGAATATCAAATAAGTGTTTTTTATCTGTTTTATTCCATTGAAAACCACATTGTTGACCACTTTATGAAGAATTTTAAAACTTTTTTCATGATTTGCTAAAGCTACCCTTCATTTTTTGCTTAAATGGTACTTTTTAACCAAATTTGGACATTCAATTAGACTTTGTCTTTAATATGAGAAACATTGGATTTAGAAGTCTATAGTTTTTAGTTTTAGTAAGAATAACTTTATAGCATAGCATTCATTCAATTTAAACTGCTATATTTCATCCGGTTTAATTTTTTCAGCACTTTGCATATGTTTAGTTGAAACTAAGAAATTATGGCTTTCTTTACATATCCTCACATATGGGAATTGGTCTGTTTTTAGAAATGATGACTTTCCAACCAAACAAATGGTGTGAAAATGTTCTAGATATACTTTATGATTGATTTCAGTCAAAAAACTCCAAATAAATTCAATATTTTATTCTTTATGGTGTTTTGTGATGTGCAAAATATAGGCTTCTTGTGTGCGGTAAGTTAAAAACTGTGATTTTACAGTAAATGAGACCACTTTCTGTAAAAATCTGATAAGCTTGCACAATATCTTGTTGATTTCTGTGTTGTACACCTTCTTTTCATAGACCAACTTATTAGTTTCAACAGCCTAATATCTGAATTCCTTGAAAAAGTTGGCTTATTATGTATGCCTGGGGCACCAATTTCACCTGAAAAATTCTTAAAATGGCATATAAAATCCATCTCAATTCCAAATAATGTTTTTCATTCCACATGTATCAATCTATTTACCATAGTCTTGCCAATTTTGTCATATTCAAGCACTTAATAGGCCTGGTTAAGATATTTGGATAAACAAGAGGCTCCAAGTTGTCTTTGTAGTAAAAAATGTGGTTCTGAAAATAGTTTTTTCCTTCTTGAAGGTCTAAAAACCCCAACATGATAATATTTATGCACTCAAATCCTTGCTCAGGTATTATTGGCATCTTTTCAACCCAAATATTCTGTTTGAATATAACCAAACAATTACAGAAACATAAAGTGTTCATTTTAAGTCACTACAAAGAAAACTGGCCAAAACCTTGAAGAGGGTACCCTTTTTAAAATTGTAATAAAAAAATCCATGAAAGCATTATGGCAATGATTTTTTCTTAGTTTTATTGAGAAATGTCTAAGGAAACAGAAAAACAACAACATTTAGAATTATTCAATCATCTTTGATCCTAATAGGTACCAGTCTTGTATTGTAGGTTCTTGCGCGGGTGGACGTCAAAACATGGATGCTATTAAAATATAGTGCCTTTTCTCTGTGTTGTTTGCAGCATTCATTTTCAAGCATTTGTTTCTAACTTTTGGCTCTTATTGATGGTAAGACACCACACTATGACATCATTAACTTTTAGAAACGAGAAAATTGCATTTTCAAATAAAAAAGTATTCATGAAAAGGGGGGTATTTTTGCTTTTTGAAGTGAAAGTGAAAGTAGAAAAAAAATATTTTTAGTTCAAACTTCTGTGGTGTACCAAAGTTCGTGGCACTTTTTTTCATTTCCCCCTTCAAAATGTCTTTTGACACTTCTTTTATTGAAAAAATATAGCAAAAGTTTTATTGAATCATTTTAAGTATTTTTAAAAAAATTCCAAAAATCTCAGGTGTACCATTGAAGTCTATGGGAAAAACAATACAAGACTGAGACCTGAGTACTGGTTTTCATAGTAAAGTTGAATATCAAATAAGTGTTTTTTATCTGTTTTATTCCATTGAAAACCACATTGTTGACCACTTTATGAAGAATTTTAAAACTTTTTTCATGATTTGCTAAAGCTACCCTTCATTTTTTGCTTAAATGGTACTTTTTAACCAAATTTGGACATTCAATTAGACTTTGTCTTTAATATGAGAAACATTGGATTTAGAAGTCTATAGTTTTTAGTTTTAGTAAGAATAACTTTATAGCATAGCATTCATTCAATTTAAACTGCTATATTTCATCCGGTTTAATTTTTTCAGCACTTTGCATATGTTTAGTTGAAACTAAGAAATTATGGCTTTCTTTACATATCCTCACATATGGGAATTGGTCTGTTTTTAGAAATGATGACTTTCCAACCAAACAAATGGTGTGAAAATGTTCTAGATATACTTTATGATTGATTTCAGTCAAAAAACTCCAAATAAATTCAATATTTTATTCTTTATGGTGTTTTGTGATGTGCAAAATATAGGCTTCTTGTGTGCGGTAAGTTAAAAACTGTGATTTTACAGTAAATGAGACCACTTTCTGTAAAAATCTGATAAGCTTGCACAATATCTTGTTGATTTCTGTGTTGTACACCTTCTTTTCATAGACCAACTTATTAGTTTCAACAGCCTAATATCTGAATTCCTTGAAAAAGTTGGCTTATTATGTATGCCTGGGGCACCAATTTCACCTGAAAAATTCTTAAAATGGCATATAAAATCCATCTCAATTCCAAATAATGTTTTTCATTCCACATGTATCAATCTATTTACCATAGTCTTGCCAATTTTGTCATATTCAAGCACTTAATAGGCCTGGTTTAGATATTTGGATAAACAAGAGGCTCCAAGTTGTCTTTGTAGTAAAAAATGTGGTTCTGAAAATAGTTTTTTCCTTCTTGAAGGTCTAAAAACCCCAACATGATAATATTTATGCACTCAAATCCTTGCTCAGGTATTATTGGCATCTTTTCAACCCAAATATTCTGTTTGAATATAACCAAACAATTACAGAAACATAAAGTGTTCATTTTAAGTCACTACAAAGAAAACTGGCCAAAACCTTGAAGAGGGTACCCTTTTTAAAATTGTAATAAAAAAATCCATGAAAGCATTATGGCAATGATTTTTTCTTAGTTTTATTGAGAAATGTCTAAGGAAACAGAAAAACAACAACATTTAGAATTATTCAATCATCTTTGATCCTGAGTACTGGTTTTCATAGTAAAGTTGAATATCAAATAAGTGTTTTTTATCTGTTTTATTCCATTGAAAACCACATTGTTGACCACTTTATGAAGAATTTTAAAACTTTTTTCATGATTTGCTAAAGCTACCCTTCATTTTTTGCTTAAATGGTACTTTTTAACCAAATTTGGACATTCAATTAGACTTTGTCTTTAATATGAGAAACATTGGATTTAGAAGTCTATAGTTTTTAGTTTTAGTAAGAATAACTTTATAGCATAGCATTCATTCAATTTAAACTGCTATATTTCATCCGGTTTAATTTTTTCAGCACTTTGCATATGTTTAGTTGAAACTAAGAAATTATGGCTTTCTTTACATATCCTCACATATGGGAATTGGTCTGTTTTTAGAAATGATGACTTTCCAACCAAACAAATGGTGTGAAAATGTTCTAGATATACTTTATGATTGATTTCAGTCAAAAAACTCCAAATAAATTCAATATTTTATTCTTTATGGTGTTTTGTGATGTGCAAAATATAGGCTTCTTGTGTGCGGTAAGTTAAAAACTGTGATTTTACAGTAAATGAGACCACTTTCTGTAAAAATCTGATAAGCTTGCACAATATCTTGTTGATTTCTGTGTTGTACACCTTCTTTTCATAGACCAACTTATTAGTTTCAACAGCCTAATATCTGAATTCCTTGAAAAAGTTGGCTTATTATGTATGCCTGGGGCACCAATTTCACCTGAAAAATTCTTAAAATGGCATATAAAATCCATCTCAATTCCAAATAATGTTTTTCATTCCACATGTATCAATCTATTTACCATAGTCTTGCCAATTTTGTCATATTCAAGCACTTAATAGGCCTGGTTTAGATATTTGGATAAACAAGAGGCTCCAAGTTGTCTTTGTAGTAAAAAATGTGGTTCTGAAAATAGTTTTTTCCTTCTTGAAGGTCTAAAAACCCCAACATGATAATATTTATGCACTCAAATCCTTGCTCAGGTATTATTGGCATCTTTTCAACCCAAATATTCTGTTTGAATATAACCAAACAATTACAGAAACATAAAGTGTTCATTTTAAGTCACTACAAAGAAAACTGGCCAAAACCTTGAAGAGGGTACCCTTTTTAAAATTGTAATAAAAAAATCCATGAAAGCATTATGGCAATGATTTTTTCTTAGTTTTATTGAGAAATGTCTAAGGAAACAGAAAAACAACAACATTTAGAATTATTCAATCATCTTTGATCCTAATAGGTACCAGTCTTGTATTGTAGGTTCTTGCGCGGGTGGACGTCAAAACATGGATGCTATTAAAATATAGTGCCTTTTCTCTGTGTTGTTTGCAGCATTCATTTTCAAGCATTTGTTTCTAACTTTTGGCTCTTATTGATGGTAAGACACCACACTATGACATCATTAACTTTTAGAAACGAGAAAATTGCATTTTCAAATAAAAAAGTATTCATGAAAAGGGGGGTATTTTTGCTTTTTGAAGTGAAAGTGAAAGTAGAAAAAAAATATTTTTAGTTCAAACTTCTGTGGTGTACCAAAGTTCGTGGCACTTTTTTTCATTTCCCCCTTCAAAATGTCTTTTGACACTTCTTTTATTGAAAAAATATAGCAAAAGTTTTATTGAATCATTTTAAGTATTTTTAAAAAAATTCCAAAAATCTCAGGTGTACCATTGAAGTCTATGGGAAAAACAATACAAGACTGAGACCTGAGTACTGGTTTTCATAGTAAAGTTGAATATCAAATAAGTGTTTTTTATCTGTTTTATTCCATTGAAAACCACATTGTTGACCACTTTATGAAGAATTTTAAAACTTTTTTCATGATTTGCTAAAGCTACCCTTCATTTTTTGCTTAAATGGTACTTTTTAACCAAATTTGGACATTCAATTAGACTTTGTCTTTAATATGAGAAACATTGGATTTAGAAGTCTATAGTTTTTAGTTTTAGTAAGAATAACTTTATAGCATAGCATTCATTCAATTTAAACTGCTATATTTCATCCGGTTTAATTTTTTCAGCACTTTGCATATGTTTAGTTGAAACTAAGAAATTATGGCTTTCTTTACATATCCTCACATATGGGAATTGGTCTGTTTTTAGAAATGATGACTTTCCAACCAAACAAATGGTGTGAAAATGTTCTAGATATACTTTATGATTGATTTCAGTCAAAAAACTCCAAATAAATTCAATATTTTATTCTTTATGGTGTTTTGTGATGTGCAAAATATAGGCTTCTTGTGTGCGGTAAGTTAAAAACTGTGATTTTACAGTAAATGAGACCACTTTCTGTAAAAATCTGATAAGCTTGCACAATATCTTGTTGATTTCTGTGTTGTACACCTTCTTTTCATAGACCAACTTATTAGTTTCAACAGCCTAATATCTGAATTCCTTGAAAAAGTTGGCTTATTATGTATGCCTGGGGCACCAATTTCACCTGAAAAATTCTTAAAATGGCATATAAAATCCATCTCAATTCCAAATAATGTTTTTCATTCCACATGTATCAATCTATTTACCATAGTCTTGCCAATTTTGTCATATTCAAGCACTTAATAGGCCTGGTTTAGATATTTGGATAAACAAGAGGCTCCAAGTTGTCTTTGTAGTAAAAAATGTGGTTCTGAAAATAGTTTTTTCCTTCTTGAAGGTCTAAAAACCCCAACATGATAATATTTATGCACTCAAATCCTTGCTCAGGTATTATTGGCATCTTTTCAACCCAAATATTCTGTTTGAATATAACCAAACAATTACAGAAACATAAAGTGTTCATTTTAAGTCACTACAAAGAAAACTGGCCAAAACCTTGAAGAGGGTACCCTTTTTATACGACCGCAAAATTTTTGCGATCGTATAATGGTATGGCGATGTCGTCGTCGTCGTCGTCGTCGGCGTCGTCGTCGTCGTCGTCGTTGTCGTCGTCTGGGGACATTTGGTTTCCGTGCGATAACTTGAGTAAATATTGACCAATTGTTATGAAATTTTGATATGATGTTTCTAACCACTAGAAGAAGGTTCCTATTGTATTTGGGGTTGGTGGCCCCTACCGTTTTGGAAAAAAGGGCCAAAAGGGGCTAAAACGGGTGTATTGACAAAACTGTTGTAGAATGTTTATTATTCATTTGATTTTTAAAATTCTTTTTTTATTGAATTCCTCATTAAATTCTGTCAACAAAATGTGTCAAAGGTTTTGATGTATATCAAACCGTTACTTTGCTACAGGGGGCCAAAGATAGGCCACACCCAAAAAATCAACTTTTTTATTTGTGGTCCGATTTTCAAAATCTTTTTTTCATTAGAATCCTTGTGAAAATCCCTGCCTGCATTTTTCAATCAGATTTGCAATATCTCTTACTGTTTTTGAGATATTAGGGGTCAAAGGGGCAAAAAACGCCATTTTTAAAAGTTGGTCAAGGCAAATGGTTTTACACAAAAAATTTAGCTTAGTGGGCCAGCCAATTGATATGAAGTTTAAAAATGATGATTATATCCACTGAAGGAAGCTTTTTATTGCAATTGGGGTTTGTGGTCCTAACCTTTTGAAAAAAGAACCAAAAGATGGCTAAAACGGGCCAAAAATGTCAATTAATATAGAAATAAGATTTTCTATTAAATGATAATATAAATATATATGTGTTAAAGGTGCATTTTAAAGTCTACCATGGGATGCATGTGTCAAAAATCTTTGTAAGTCCACCATGGGCTGCATGTGACAAAAGCAATAGACTATCCATATTGGGCCTCCAATGTACAGGGTTCAACTTGTTGCGGTCGTATCATGCTGCGCTCGGCGTAGCTTTTTATTAAAATTGTAATAAAAAAATCCATGAAAGCATTATGGCAATGATTTTTTCTTAGTTTTATTGAGAAATGTCTAAGGAAACAGAAAAACAACAACATTTAGAATTATTCAATCATCTTTGATCCTAATAGGTACCAGTCTTGTATTGTAGGTTCTTGCGCGGGTGGACGTCAAAACATGGATGCTATTAAAATATAGTGCCTTTTCTCTGTGTTGTTTGCAGCATTCATTTTCAAGCATTTGTTTCTAACTTTTGGCTCTTATTGATGGTAAGACACCACACTATGACATCATTAACTTTTAGAAACGAGAAAATTGCATTTTCAAATAAAAAAGTATTCATGAAAAGGGGGGTATTTTTGCTTTTTGAAGTGAAAGTGAAAGTAGAAAAAAAATATTTTTAGTTCAAACTTCTGTGGTGTACCAAAGTTCGTGGCACTTTTTTTCATTTCCCCCTTCAAAATGTCTTTTGACACTTCTTTTATTGAAAAAATATAGCAAAAGTTTTATTGAATCATTTTAAGTATTTTTAAAAAAATTCCAAAAATCTCAGGTGTACCATTGAAGTCTATGGGAAAAACAATACAAGACTGAGACCTGAGTACTGGTTTTCATAGTAAAGTTGAATATCAAATAAGTGTTTTTTATCTGTTTTATTCCATTGAAAACCACATTGTTGACCACTTTATGAAGAATTTTAAAACTTTTTTCATGATTTGCTAAAGCTACCCTTCATTTTTTGCTTAAATGGTACTTTTTAACCAAATTTGGACATTCAATTAGACTTTGTCTTTAATATGAGAAACATTGGATTTAGAAGTCTATAGTTTTTAGTTTTAGTAAGAATAACTTTATAGCATAGCATTCATTCAATTTAAACTGCTATATTTCATCCGGTTTAATTTTTTCAGCACTTTGCATATGTTTAGTTGAAACTAAGAAATTATGGCTTTCTTTACATATCCTCACATATGGGAATTGGTCTGTTTTTAGAAATGATGACTTTCCAACCAAACAAATGGTGTGAAAATGTTCTAGATATACTTTATGATTGATTTCAGTCAAAAAACTCCAAATAAATTCAATATTTTATTCTTTATGGTGTTTTGTGATGTGCAAAATATAGGCTTCTTGTGTGCGGTAAGTTAAAAACTGTGATTTTACAGTAAATGAGACCACTTTCTGTAAAAATCTGATAAGCTTGCACAATATCTTGTTGATTTCTGTGTTGTACACCTTCTTTTCATAGACCAACTTATTAGTTTCAACAGCCTAATATCTGAATTCCTTGAAAAAGTTGGCTTATTATGTATGCCTGGGGCACCAATTTCACCTGAAAAATTCTTAAAATGGCATATAAAATCCATCTCAATTCCAAATAATGTTTTTCATTCCACATGTATCAATCTATTTACCATAGTCTTGCCAATTTTGTCATATTCAAGCACTTAATAGGCCTGGTTTAGATATTTGGATAAACAAGAGGCTCCAAGTTGTCTTTGTAGTAAAAAATGTGGTTCTGAAAATAGTTTTTTCCTTCTTGAAGGTCTAAAAACCCCAACATGATAATATTTATGCACTCAAATCCTTGCTCAGGTATTATTGGCATCTTTTCAACCCAAATATTCTGTTTGAATATAACCAAACAATTACAGAAACATAAAGTGTTCATTTTAAGTCACTACAAAGAAAACTGGCCAAAACCTTGAAGAGGGTACCCTTTTTAAAATTGTAATAAAAAAATCCATGAAAGCATTATGGCAATGATTTTTTCTTAGTTTTATTGAGAAATGTCTAAGGAAACAGAAAAACAACAACATTTAGAATTATTCAATCATCTTTGATCCTGAGTACTGGTTTTCATAGTAAAGTTGAATATCAAATAAGTGTTTTTTATCTGTTTTATTCCATTGAAAACCACATTGTTGACCACTTTATGAAGAATTTTAAAACTTTTTTCATGATTTGCTAAAGCTACCCTTCATTTTTTGCTTAAATGGTACTTTTTAACCAAATTTGGACATTCAATTAGACTTTGTCTTTAATATGAGAAACATTGGATTTAGAAGTCTATAGTTTTTAGTTTTAGTAAGAATAACTTTATAGCATAGCATTCATTCAATTTAAACTGCTATATTTCATCCGGTTTAATTTTTTCAGCACTTTGCATATGTTTAGTTGAAACTAAGAAATTATGGCTTTCTTTACATATCCTCACATATGGGAATTGGTCTGTTTTTAGAAATGATGACTTTCCAACCAAACAAATGGTGTGAAAATGTTCTAGATATACTTTATGATTGATTTCAGTCAAAAAACTCCAAATAAATTCAATATTTTATTCTTTATGGTGTTTTGTGATGTGCAAAATATAGGCTTCTTGTGTGCGGTAAGTTAAAAACTGTGATTTTACAGTAAATGAGACCACTTTCTGTAAAAATCTGATAAGCTTGCACAATATCTTGTTGATTTCTGTGTTGTACACCTTCTTTTCATAGACCAACTTATTAGTTTCAACAGCCTAATATCTGAATTCCTTGAAAAAGTTGGCTTATTATGTATGCCTGGGGCACCAATTTCACCTGAAAAATTCTTAAAATGGCATATAAAATCCATCTCAATTCCAAATAATGTTTTTCATTCCACATGTATCAATCTATTTACCATAGTCTTGCCAATTTTGTCATATTCAAGCACTTAATAGGCCTGGTTTAGATATTTGGATAAACAAGAGGCTCCAAGTTGTCTTTGTAGTAAAAAATGTGGTTCTGAAAATAGTTTTTTCCTTCTTGAAGGTCTAAAAACCCCAACATGATAATATTTATGCACTCAAATCCTTGCTCAGGTATTATTGGCATCTTTTCAACCCAAATATTCTGTTTGAATATAACCAAACAATTACAGAAACATAAAGTGTTCATTTTAAGTCACTACAAAGAAAACTGGCCAAAACCTTGAAGAGGGTACCCTTTTTAAAATTGTAATAAAAAAATCCATGAAAGCATTATGGCAATGATTTTTTCTTAGTTTTATTGAGAAATGTCTAAGGAAACAGAAAAACAACAACATTTAGAATTATTCAATCATCTTTGATCCTAATAGGTACCAGTCTTGTATTGTAGGTTCTTGCGCGGGTGGACGTCAAAACATGGATGCTATTAAAATATAGTGCCTTTTCTCTGTGTTGTTTGCAGCATTCATTTTCAAGCATTTGTTTCTAACTTTTGGCTCTTATTGATGGTAAGACACCACACTATGACATCATTAACTTTTAGAAACGAGAAAATTGCATTTTCAAATAAAAAAGTATTCATGAAAAGGGGGGTATTTTTGCTTTTTGAAGTGAAAGTGAAAGTAGAAAAAAAATATTTTTAGTTCAAACTTCTGTGGTGTACCAAAGTTCGTGGCACTTTTTTTCATTTCCCCCTTCAAAATGTCTTTTGACACTTCTTTTATTGAAAAAATATAGCAAAAGTTTTATTGAATCATTTTAAGTATTTTTAAAAAAATTCCAAAAATCTCAGGTGTACCATTGAAGTCTATGGGAAAAACAATACAAGACTGAGACCTGAGTACTGGTTTTCATAGTAAAGTTGAATATCAAATAAGTGTTTTTTATCTGTTTTATTCCATTGAAAACCACATTGTTGACCACTTTATGAAGAATTTTAAAACTTTTTTCATGATTTGCTAAAGCTACCCTTCATTTTTTGCTTAAATGGTACTTTTTAACCAAATTTGGACATTCAATTAGACTTTGTCTTTAATATGAGAAACATTGGATTTAGAAGTCTATAGTTTTTAGTTTTAGTAAGAATAACTTTATAGCATAGCATTCATTCAATTTAAACTGCTATATTTCATCCGGTTTAATTTTTTCAGCACTTTGCATATGTTTAGTTGAAACTAAGAAATTATGGCTTTCTTTACATATCCTCACATATGGGAATTGGTCTGTTTTTAGAAATGATGACTTTCCAACCAAACAAATGGTGTGAAAATGTTCTAGATATACTTTATGATTGATTTCAGTCAAAAAACTCCAAATAAATTCAATATTTTATTCTTTATGGTGTTTTGTGATGTGCAAAATATAGGCTTCTTGTGTGCGGTAAGTTAAAAACTGTGATTTTACAGTAAATGAGACCACTTTCTGTAAAAATCTGATAAGCTTGCACAATATCTTGTTGATTTCTGTGTTGTACACCTTCTTTTCATAGACCAACTTATTAGTTTCAACAGCCTAATATCTGAATTCCTTGAAAAAGTTGGCTTATTATGTATGCCTGGGGCACCAATTTCACCTGAAAAATTCTTAAAATGGCATATAAAATCCATCTCAATTCCAAATAATGTTTTTCATTCCACATGTATCAATCTATTTACCATAGTCTTGCCAATTTTGTCATATTCAAGCACTTAATAGGCCTGGTTTAGATATTTGGATAAACAAGAGGCTCCAAGTTGTCTTTGTAGTAAAAAATGTGGTTCTGAAAATAGTTTTTTCCTTCTTGAAGGTCTAAAAACCCCAACATGATAATATTTATGCACTCAAATCCTTGCTCAGGTATTATTGGCATCTTTTCAACCCAAATATTCTGTTTGAATATAACCAAACAATTACAGAAACATAAAGTGTTCATTTTAAGTCACTACAAAGAAAACTGGCCAAAACCTTGAAGAGGGTACCCTTTTTATACGACCGCAAAATTTTTGCGATCGTATAATGGTATGGCGATGTCGTCGTCGTCGTCGTCGTCGGCGTCGTCGTCGTCGTCGTCGTTGTCGTCGTCTGGGGACATTTGGTTTCCGTGCGATAACTTGAGTAAATATTGACCAATTGTTATGAAATTTTGATATGATGTTTCTAACCACTAGAAGAAGGTTCCTATTGTATTTGGGGTTGGTGGCCCCTACCGTTTTGGAAAAAAGGGCCAAAAGGGGCTAAAACGGGTGTATTGACAAAACTGTTGTAGAATGTTTATTATTCATTTGATTTTTAAAATTCTTTTTTTATTGAATTCCTCATTAAATTCTGTCAACAAAATGTGTCAAAGGTTTTGATGTATATCAAACCGTTACTTTGCTACAGGGGGCCAAAGATAGGCCACACCCAAAAAATCAACTTTTTTATTTGTGGTCCGATTTTCAAAATCTTTTTTTCATTAGAATCCTTGTGAAAATCCCTGCCTGCATTTTTCAATCAGATTTGCAATATCTCTTACTGTTTTTGAGATATTAGGGGTCAAAGGGGCAAAAAACGCCATTTTTAAAAGTTGGTCAAGGCAAATGGTTTTACACAAAAAATTTAGCTTAGTGGGCCAGCCAATTGATATGAAGTTTAAAAATGATGATTATATCCACTGAAGGAAGCTTTTTATTGCAATTGGGGTTTGTGGTCCTAACCTTTTGAAAAAAGAACCAAAAGATGGCTAAAACGGGCCAAAAATGTCAATTAATATAGAAATAAGATTTTCTATTAAATGATAATATAAATATATATGTGTTAAAGGTGCATTTTAAAGTCTACCATGGGATGCATGTGTCAAAAATCTTTGTAAGTCCACCATGGGCTGCATGTGACAAAAGCAATAGACTATCCATATTGGGCCTCCAATGTACAGGGTTCAACTTGTTGCGGTCGTATCATGCTGCGCTCGGCGTAGCTTTTTATTAAAATTGTAATAAAAAAATCCATGAAAGCATTATGGCAATGATTTTTTCTTAGTTTTATTGAGAAATGTCTAAGGAAACAGAAAAACAACAACATTTAGAATTATTCAATCATCTTTGATCCTAATAGGTACCAGTCTTGTATTGTAGGTTCTTGCGCGGGTGGACGTCAAAACATGGATGCTATTAAAATATAGTGCCTTTTCTCTGTGTTGTTTGCAGCATTCATTTTCAAGCATTTGTTTCTAACTTTTGGCTCTTATTGATGGTAAGACACCACACTATGACATCATTAACTTTTAGAAACGAGAAAATTGCATTTTCAAATAAAAAAGTATTCATGAAAAGGGGGGTATTTTTGCTTTTTGAAGTGAAAGTGAAAGTAGAAAAAAAATATTTTTAGTTCAAACTTCTGTGGTGTACCAAAGTTCGTGGCACTTTTTTTCATTTCCCCCTTCAAAATGTCTTTTGACACTTCTTTTATTGAAAAAATATAGCAAAAGTTTTATTGAATCATTTTAAGTATTTTTAAAAAAATTCCAAAAATCTCAGGTGTACCATTGAAGTCTATGGGAAAAACAATACAAGACTGAGACCTGAGTACTGGTTTTCATAGTAAAGTTGAATATCAAATAAGTGTTTTTTATCTGTTTTATTCCATTGAAAACCACATTGTTGACCACTTTATGAAGAATTTTAAAACTTTTTTCATGATTTGCTAAAGCTACCCTTCATTTTTTGCTTAAATGGTACTTTTTAACCAAATTTGGACATTCAATTAGACTTTGTCTTTAATATGAGAAACATTGGATTTAGAAGTCTATAGTTTTTAGTTTTAGTAAGAATAACTTTATAGCATAGCATTCATTCAATTTAAACTGCTATATTTCATCCGGTTTAATTTTTTCAGCACTTTGCATATGTTTAGTTGAAACTAAGAAATTATGGCTTTCTTTACATATCCTCACATATGGGAATTGGTCTGTTTTTAGAAATGATGACTTTCCAACCAAACAAATGGTGTGAAAATGTTCTAGATATACTTTATGATTGATTTCAGTCAAAAAACTCCAAATAAATTCAATATTTTATTCTTTATGGTGTTTTGTGATGTGCAAAATATAGGCTTCTTGTGTGCGGTAAGTTAAAAACTGTGATTTTACAGTAAATGAGACCACTTTCTGTAAAAATCTGATAAGCTTGCACAATATCTTGTTGATTTCTGTGTTGTACACCTTCTTTTCATAGACCAACTTATTAGTTTCAACAGCCTAATATCTGAATTCCTTGAAAAAGTTGGCTTATTATGTATGCCTGGGGCACCAATTTCACCTGAAAAATTCTTAAAATGGCATATAAAATCCATCTCAATTCCAAATAATGTTTTTCATTCCACATGTATCAATCTATTTACCATAGTCTTGCCAATTTTGTCATATTCAAGCACTTAATAGGCCTGGTTTAGATATTTGGATAAACAAGAGGCTCCAAGTTGTCTTTGTAGTAAAAAATGTGGTTCTGAAAATAGTTTTTTCCTTCTTGAAGGTCTAAAAACCCCAACATGATAATATTTATGCACTCAAATCCTTGCTCAGGTATTATTGGCATCTTTTCAACCCAAATATTCTGTTTGAATATAACCAAACAATTACAGAAACATAAAGTGTTCATTTTAAGTCACTACAAAGAAAACTGGCCAAAACCTTGAAGAGGGTACCCTTTTTAAAATTGTAATAAAAAAATCCATGAAAGCATTATGGCAATGATTTTTTCTTAGTTTTATTGAGAAATGTCTAAGGAAACAGAAAAACAACAACATTTAGAATTATTCAATCATCTTTGATCCTAATAGGTACCAGTCTTGTATTGTAGGTTCTTGCGCGGGTGGACGTCAAAACATGGATGCTATTAAAATATAGTGCCTTTTCTCTGTGTTGTTTGCAGCATTCATTTTCAAGCATTTGTTTCTAACTTTTGGCTCTTATTGATGGTAAGACACCACACTATGACATCATTAACTTTTAGAAACGAGAAAATTGCATTTTCAAATAAAAAAGTATTCATGAAAAGGGGGGTATTTTTGCTTTTTGAAGTGAAAGTGAAAGTAGAAAAAAAATATTTTTAGTTCAAACTTCTGTGGTGTACCAAAGTTCGTGGCACTTTTTTTCATTTCCCCCTTCAAAATGTCTTTTGACACTTCTTTTATTGAAAAAATATAGCAAAAGTTTTATTGAATCATTTTAAGTATTTTTAAAAAAATTCCAAAAATCTCAGGTGTACCATTGAAGTCTATGGGAAAAACAATACAAGACTGAGACCTGAGTACTGGTTTTCATAGTAAAGTTGAATATCAAATAAGTGTTTTTTATCTGTTTTATTCCATTGAAAACCACATTGTTGACCACTTTATGAAGAATTTTAAAACTTTTTTCATGATTTGCTAAAGCTACCCTTCATTTTTTGCTTAAATGGTACTTTTTAACCAAATTTGGACATTCAATTAGACTTTGTCTTTAATATGAGAAACATTGGATTTAGAAGTCTATAGTTTTTAGTTTTAGTAAGAATAACTTTATAGCATAGCATTCATTCAATTTAAACTGCTATATTTCATCCGGTTTAATTTTTTCAGCACTTTGCATATGTTTAGTTGAAACTAAGAAATTATGGCTTTCTTTACATATCCTCACATATGGGAATTGGTCTGTTTTTAGAAATGATGACTTTCCAACCAAACAAATGGTGTGAAAATGTTCTAGATATACTTTATGATTGATTTCAGTCAAAAAACTCCAAATAAATTCAATATTTTATTCTTTATGGTGTTTTGTGATGTGCAAAATATAGGCTTCTTGTGTGCCGTAAGTTAAAAACTGTGATTTTACAGTAAATGAGACCACTTTCTGTAAAAATCTGATAAGCTTGCACAATATCTTGTTGATTTCTGTGTTGTACACCTTCTTTTCATAGACCAACTTATTAGTTTCAACAGCCTAATATCTGAATTCCTTGAAAAAGTTGGCTTATTATGTATGCCTGGGGCACCAATTTCACCTGAAAAATTCTTAAAATGGCATATAAAATCCATCTCAATTCCAAATAATGTTTTTCATTCCACATGTATCAATCTATTTACCATAGTCTTGCCAATTTTGTCATATTCAAGCACTTAATAGGCCTGGTTTAGATATTTGGATAAACAAGAGGCTCCAAGTTGTCTTTGTAGTAAAAAATGTGGTTCTGAAAATAGTTTTTTCCTTCTTGAAGGTCTAAAAACCCCAACATGATAATATTTATGCACTCAAATCCTTGCTCAGGTATTATTGGCATCTTTTCAACCCAAATATTCTGTTTGAATATAACCAAACAATTACAGAAACATAAAGTGTTCATTTTAAGTCACTACAAAGAAAACTGGCCAAAACCTTGAAGAGGGTACCCTTTTTAAAATTGTAATAAAAAAATCCATGAAAGCATTATGGCAATGATTTTTTCTTAGTTTTATTGAGAAATGTCTAAGGAAACAGAAAAACAACAACATTTAGAATTATTCAATCATCTTTGATCCTGAGTACTGGTTTTCATAGTAAAGTTGAATATCAAATAAGTGTTTTTTATCTGTTTTATTCCATTGAAAACCACATTGTTGACCACTTTATGAAGAATTTTAAAACTTTTTTCATGATTTGCTAAAGCTACCCTTCATTTTTTGCTTAAATGGTACTTTTTAACCAAATTTGGACATTCAATTAGACTTTGTCTTTAATATGAGAAACATTGGATTTAGAAGTCTATAGTTTTTAGTTTTAGTAAGAATAACTTTATAGCATAGCATTCATTCAATTTAAACTG
The DNA here is from genome assembly GCA_963971305.1 of Arcuatula senhousia. Lineage (NCBI taxonomy): Eukaryota > Metazoa > Mollusca > Bivalvia > Mytilida > Mytilidae > Arcuatula > Arcuatula senhousia. The sequence continues at coordinate 59,811,309 of OZ020304.1, forward strand.
CTATATTTCATCCGGTTTAATTTTTTCAGCACTTTGCATATGTTTAGTTGAAACTAAGAAATTATGGCTTTCTTTACATATCCTCACATATGGGAATTGGTCTGTTTTTAGAAATGATGACTTTCCAACCAAACAAATGGTGTGAAAATGTTCTAGATATACTTTATGATTGATTTCAGTCAAAAAACTCCAAATAAATTCAATATTTTATTCTTTATGGTGTTTTGTGATGTGCAAAATATAGGCTTCTTGTGTGCGGTAAGTTAAAAACTGTGATTTTACAGTAAATGAGACCACTTTCTGTAAAAATCTGATAAGCTTGCACAATATCTTGTTGATTTCTGTGTTGTACACCTTCTTTTCATAGACCAACTTATTAGTTTCAACAGCCTAATATCTGAATTCCTTGAAAAAGTTGGCTTATTATGTATGCCTGGGGCACCAATTTCACCTGAAAAATTCTTAAAATGGCATATAAAATCCATCTCAATTCCAAATAATGTTTTTCATTCCACATGTATCAATCTATTTACCATAGTCTTGCCAATTTTGTCATATTCAAGCACTTAATAGGCCTGGTTTAGATATTTGGATAAACAAGAGGCTCCAAGTTGTCTTTGTAGTAAAAAATGTGGTTCTGAAAATAGTTTTTTCCTTCTTGAAGGTCTAAAAACCCCAACATGATAATATTTATGCACTCAAATCCTTGCTCAGGTATTATTGGCATCTTTTCAACCCAAATATTCTGTTTGAATATAACCAAACAATTACAGAAACATAAAGTGTTCATTTTAAGTCACTACAAAGAAAACTGGCCAAAACCTTGAAGAGGGTACCCTTTTTAAAATTGTAATAAAAAAATCCATGAAAGCATTATGGCAATGATTTTTTCTTAGTTTTATTGAGAAATGTCTAAGGAAACAGAAAAACAACAACATTTAGAATTATTCAATCATCTTTGATCCTAATAAGTACTGGTTTTCATAGTAAAGTTGAATATCAAATAAGTGTTTTTTATCTGTTTTATTCCATTGAAAACCACATTGTTGACCACTTTATGAAGAATTTTAAAACTTTTTTCATGATTTGCTAAAGCTACCCTTCATTTTTTGCTTAAATGGTACTTTTTAACCAAATTTGGACATTCAATTAGACTTTGTCTTTAATATGAGAAACATTGGATTTAGAAGTCTATAGTTTTTAGTTTTAGTAAGAATAACTTTATAGCATAGCATTCATTCAATTTAAACTGCTATATTTCATCCGGTTTAATTTTTTCAGCACTTTGCATATGTTTAGTTGAAACTAAGAAATTATGGCTTTCTTTACATATCCTCACATATGGGAATTGGTCTGTTTTTAGAAATGATGACTTTCCAACCAAACAAATGGTGTGAAAATGTTCTAGATATACTTTATGATTGATTTCAGTCAAAAAACTCCAAATAAATTCAATATTTTATTCTTTATGGTGTTTTGTGATGTGCAAAATATAGGCTTCTTGTGTGCGGTAAGTTAAAAACTGTGATTTTACAGTAAATGAGACCACTTTCTGTAAAAATCTGATAAGCTTGCACAATATCTTGTTGATTTCTGTGTTGTACACCTTCTTTTCATAGACCAACTTATTAGTTTCAACAGCCTAATATCTGAATTCCTTGAAAAAGTTGGCTTATTATGTATGCCTGGGGCACCAATTTCACCTGAAAAATTCTTAAAATGGCATATAAAATCCATCTCAATTCCAAATAATGTTTTTCATTCCACATGTATCAATCTATTTACCATAGTCTTGCCAATTTTGTCATATTCAAGCACTTAATAGGCCTGGTTTAGATATTTGGATAAACAAGAGGCTCCAAGTTGTCTTTGTAGTAAAAAATGTGGTTCTGAAAATAGTTTTTTCCTTCTTGAAGGTCTAAAAACCCCAACATGATAATATTTATGCACTCAAATCCTTGCTCAGGTATTATTGGCATCTTTTCAACCCAAATATTCTGTTTGAATATAACCAAACAATTACAGAAACATAAAGTGTTCATTTTAAGTCACTACAAAGAAAACTGGCCAAAACCTTGAAGAGGGTACCCTTTTTAAAATTGTAATAAAAAAATCCATGAAAGCATTATGGCAATGATTTTTTCTTAGTTTTATTGAGAAATGTCTAAGGAAACAGAAAAACAACAACATTTAGAATTATTCAATCATCTTTGATCCTAATAGGTACCAGTCTTGTATTGTAGGTTCTTGCGCGGGTGGACGTCAAAACATGGATGCTATTAAAATATAGTGCCTTTTCTCTGTGTTGTTTGCAGCATTCATTTTCAAGCATTTGTTTCTAACTTTTGGCTCTTATTGATGGTAAGACACCACACTATGACATCATTAACTTTTAGAAACGAGAAAATTGCATTTTCAAATAAAAAAGTATTCATGAAAAGGGGGGTATTTTTGCTTTTTGAAGTGAAAGTGAAAGTAGAAAAAAAATATTTTTAGTTCAAACTTCTGTGGTGTACCAAAGTTCGTGGCACTTTTTTTCATTTCCCCCTTCAAAATGTCTTTTGACACTTCTTTTATTGAAAAAATATAGCAAAAGTTTTATTGAATCATTTTAAGTATTTTTAAAAAAATTCCAAAAATCTCAGGTGTACCATTGAAGTCTATGGGAAAAACAATACAAGACTGAGACCTGAGTACTGGTTTTCATAGTAAAGTTGAATATCAAATAAGTGTTTTTTATCTGTTTTATTCCATTGAAAACCACATTGTTGACCACTTTATGAAGAATTTTAAAACTTTTTTCATGATTTGCTAAAGCTACCCTTCATTTTTTGCTTAAATGGTACTTTTTAACCAAATTTGGACATTCAATTAGACTTTGTCTTTAATATGAGAAACATTGGATTTAGAAGTCTATAGTTTTTAGTTTTAGTAAGAATAACTTTATAGCATAGCATTCATTCAATTTAAACTGCTATATTTCATCCGGTTTAATTTTTTCAGCACTTTGCATATGTTTAGTTGAAACTAAGAAATTATGGCTTTCTTTACATATCCTCACATATGGGAATTGGTCTGTTTTTAGAAATGATGACTTTCCAACCAAACAAATGGTGTGAAAATGTTCTAGATATACTTTATGATTGATTTCAGTCAAAAAACTCCAAATAAATTCAATATTTTATTCTTTATGGTGTTTTGTGATGTGCAAAATATAGGCTTCTTGTGTGCGGTAAGTTAAAAACTGTGATTTTACAGTAAATGAGACCACTTTCTGTAAAAATCTGATAAGCTTGCACAATATCTTGTTGATTTCTGTGTTGTACACCTTCTTTTCATAGACCAACTTATTAGTTTCAACAGCCTAATATCTGAATTCCTTGAAAAAGTTGGCTTATTATGTATGCCTGGGGCACCAATTTCACCTGAAAAATTCTTAAAATGGCATATAAAATCCATCTCAATTCCAAATAATGTTTTTCATTCCACATGTATCAATCTATTTACCATAGTCTTGCCAATTTTGTCATATTCAAGCACTTAATAGGCCTGGTTTAGATATTTGGATAAACAAGAGGCTCCAAGTTGTCTTTGTAGTAAAAAATGTGGTTCTGAAAATAGTTTTTTCCTTCTTGAAGGTCTAAAAACCCCAACATGATAATATTTATGCACTCAAATCCTTGCTCAGGTATTATTGGCATCTTTTCAACCCAAATATTCTGTTTGAATATAACCAAACAATTACAGAAACATAAAGTGTTCATTTTAAGTCACTACAAAGAAAACTGGCCAAAACCTTGAAGAGGGTACCCTTTTTAAAATTGTAATAAAAAAATCCATGAAAGCATTATGGCAATGATTTTTTCTTAGTTTTATTGAGAAATGTCTAAGGAAACAGAAAAACAACAACATTTAGAATTATTCAATCATCTTTGATCCTAATAGGTACCAGTCTTGTATTGTAGGTTCTTGCGCGGGTGGACGTCAAAACATGGATGCTATTAAAATATAGTGCCTTTTCTCTGTGTTGTTTGCAGCATTCATTTTCAAGCATTTGTTTCTAACTTTTGGCTCTTATTGATGGTAAGACACCACACTATGACATCATTAACTTTTAGAAACGAGAAAATTGCATTTTCAAATAAAAAAGTATTCATGAAAAGGGGGGTATTTTTGCTTTTTGAAGTGAAAGTGAAAGTAGAAAAAAAATATTTTTAGTTCAAACTTCTGTGGTGTACCAAAGTTCGTGGCACTTTTTTTCATTTCCCCCTTCAAAATGTCTTTTGACACTTCTTTTATTGAAAAAATATAGCAAAAGTTTTATTGAATCATTTTAAGTATTTCAGGGCTGTCAAGTTTTTATGAGCTGCATGCGTGAGATTCCACGAAAAATTGAAAGATCAAAGGAAAAACTTTAAAGATCAAAGAAATTTGCCGCCAAATTGTCGATTAGATGCGTGAGTCTCACGCGAGTAGCGTGACACTTGACAGGTCTGGTATTTTTTAAAAAATTCCAAAAATCTCAGGTGTACCATTGAAGTCTATGGGAAAAACAATACAAGACTGAGACCTGAGTACTGGTTTTCATAGTAAAGTTGAATATCAAATAAGTGTTTTTTATCTGTTTTATTCCATTGAAAACCACATTGTTGACCACTTTATGAAGAATTTTAAAACTTTTTTCATGATTTGCTAAAGCTACCCTTCATTTTTTGCTTAAATGGTACTTTTTAACCAAATTTGGACATTCAATTAGACTTTGTCTTTAATATGAGAAACATTGGATTTAGAAGTCTATAGTTTTTAGTTTTAGTAAGAATAACTTTATAGCATAGCATTCATTCAATTTAAACTGCTATATTTCATCCGGTTTAATTTTTTCAGCACTTTGCATATGTTTAGTTGAAACTAAGAAATTATGGCTTTCTTTACATATCCTCACATATGGGAATTGGTCTGTTTTTAGAAATGATGACTTTCCAACCAAACAAATGGTGTGAAAATGTTCTAGATATACTGTAACCTTATCCAAGCATCATCAGTGATGAGAAGGATAAGGTTCATTATATGAAGAAGCCTAAGGGCTTCGAGGGTTAATAGCTGAACCTTTACTTCAAGTCAAGGCCGCACGCCTTTTTTCACAGTTGAGTGATTTTAATGGACAGTGGTATATAAACAGGTGCTCCACGTGTAAACAGCCTCTTTTTACAGTAAAGGGCATACATACCAAATGTATATAAAGCATTTATTGATGATTAAAACAAAGAATGGGAGGGACTTCCATACCAAGTTATTATCAAAACAAAGGGAGGGTCCTATTAACCCTCGAAGCCCTTAGGCTTCTTCATATAATGAACCTTATCCTTCTCATCACTGATGATGCTTGGATAAGGTTACATTATATTACATAATCCCGGGCTAGTCTCGGGTTAATAGCTGAACTCTTTGAAGCTTCAATAAATGCAATTGACCACAACAGTATGAAGATATATCAAAACAAACCTATTTTCAATACCCTAATAGCAGCATGTAAAACACTCATAAAATCCAAAAGATTGATGACAACACTGATATATACCAAGTTTAAATAACTCAATTTGTCTTTTGTTAAGACAACGACAGAAACTATGTGATGGCAAAACTCAGCAAAATTAAATGAATAAATAAATCAATAAAGAACCAAATTTAATTAACCCACAAATCATACATATACTATGTATAATCAACACAACAAATTACAGTTCAATAATGTTATATCTAATAATCATCCACTGTCTGGTTTCCAAATACGAATACACTGAATACACTGTACTGTCAACAATAAAAAGTTCAAACATCTGTATAATCGTCACCTCCATCACACTCCAATATCCAATGTTGAATCTCCAGTAGAGCAGAAGGTCCCTCCATCGCTGCTGCTAAATCCATTACTGTGGATAATCAAAAACAGAATTAACATAATTAGAGTTATCTTTCTTACACTCCAAATCTCTATGATAGAACTTTTTGAATGTTCCAACTGATCTCCAATTAGCAGTTTTTAAAATTTCATTAACAGAAATTCCAGCTCTCATAGCTGCTGAAGTTGATGCTCCTCTATAAGAGTGAGCCTTGAACTTAGAAATATCTATACCAGAATTTTCAAGGACATTTTTTAACCATCTAGAAATAGAACAGCTGGTTACTGCTTTAAAAGTCTTAAACGATATAAACAATTTATTGCTTTTTCTTAAATGTTGTGTTTTAAGTATGTAATATTTTAAAGTCATCACAGGACATATACTTGATTTATTATAAGAAGCAACAATAATCTCATGATTAACGTGCTTTGGCGTAGAAGTTTTTTGTAATTTTCCAATGCGAAAAATAAAATTATTATCAGAAAAATGTACTAATCTTAGATCTAAGCTAGCCAAAGCTTGTGACCTTTGTGCCGTAGCTAATGCTATTAAAGCAACACATTTCAAAGTAAGTAACTTTAATGTAAGATTTTGTAAGGGATGTAGAGTATTTAAATAACTCAAAACTTGAGCAACATCCCAAGTGAACACATATCTAGGAACAGGAGGGTGTAAATTAAAAACACCTTTCATAAATCTCTTTACAAAGTAATTATTTTCAAAAACTCTATTTCCAACTAAAGTCAGAGTCTGACATATTGCAGATTTGTGTGAATTTACACTGTTATATGATTTACCAGTTCCATATAAACCAGATAAATACTCTAGAAACATAACTACAGATGGTTTAATGGGATTAATTTGTTTTGAACAACACCACAATACCCATTTTCTCCAAGCATATTCATACTGAGTATTTGTTGATTTACGCCAGGATTGAAATAAAATGTTTGAAGTTTCTTCTGAAAACCCTTTATTAAGGAGTTGTCTCCTGATACAAGACATGCGAGTAAAAAATTTTTTCTTGTGTTCATTTCGTGTTTTTGTTTGTTGTGAGGAAGTGTTAACAAATCCGAACACTGAGGCAATTTTATTGGAGAAGCTATTAATAATTTCAGTAATTTTGGGTACCACAGTTGGGTTGACCACAGTGGTACAATTAATAATGCTTTTCTCACCTGATCGTCTTCTATTTTCTGCAAGACTCTGTGGATTTGACTGAAAGGAGGAAAAATATAAGGTGTTAAATTATGCCAATTAAGAGAAAAAGCATCAGTAGCAAAGGCTTCCGGATCTGGAAACCAACTAACATAATTCTGTAATTGTTTATTTAACCTTGATGCAAACAAGTCAGTACATGGTGTTAAAAAATGTTCAATAATCTGCTCAAAAACTGATCTTTTTAACTGCCACTCAGATGTATCTTTAAAATGTCTAGACAAATTATCTGGAAAACAGTTTAATTTTCCTGGAATATGTAAAGCCGAAATAAAAATTTTTCTTTTGATACACCAAGACCAAATTTGCTTTGTAATTTTCAATAAAGGTAAAACTGAACCTCCTTGATTGTTAATATAATTGACAGCTGTTGTACTATCAGACTTAACACAGATATGAACTCCTTCCAAATGACAGCATAATGAAATTAAACCAAAATATACTGCTTTCAGCTCTAAAACATTAATATGTAGTTTTTGTTCAGATAAATTCCAACGACCCTGAGTTGAGTTAACCTTGTTATCTATCACAGCCCCCCATCCAAGAAGGGACGAATCAGTCTGTAAAAAATGATTAGCTTGTTCATTACGAATAGGTTTCCCATTAACAGACCTAACATTAGATAACCACCAATTTATTTCATTTTTAGCATCTTCTGAAAGTTCTATAGAAGCATTGTAACCATTTGATTGCTTTAAACCAGATGTTTTCTCCAAATCTAAATATCTATGAAATAAATGTGCATAAATAACAGCATGACGAGCTGATGAGTATAAACCAATGAGCTGGGCAAGAAGTCTTAAAGGAACTCTTTTAGAACTTAACACTGTATTAGAAACATCAATAATTTTTTGGACTTTTTCCTCAGGCAAGAAAACTTTAAATTCTACTGAATCAATTATATATCCTAAGAAGGTTATTCTTTGGCATGGAATAAAAACAGACTTTTCCAAATTAACATCGAAACCAGTGGATTGAATAAAATTCTTTACTATATCAGTATTTTTGGTAGCCAATAAATAATTCTCAGCTTGCAACAAGGAATCATCTATGTAAAAATATGAGTCAATACCCATTTTACGTATGTGAGAAAAAACTACTTTCACAATTTTAGTGAATACACGAGGGGCTGAGGCCAATCCAAATGGTAAACATTGAAAAGCATACAATTTACCATTCCATTCGAATTTTAAAAATTTTTTATCCGACTCCTGAATGGGAATAGAAAAATAAGCATCCGTCAAATCCAAAGATGTAAAATAACTTCCTTTTTTAATACCCTTCAAAATAACATCTAAGGTCTCTTGTTTAAAATGATAATAAGTAACAAATTCATTTAACCTTTTTAAATTTATTACAGGTCTAAATTTTCCATTTTTCTTCTTAACCAAAAACAAATTTGAAATAAACTCCCCAGATTCATGTTCTGTTTCTTTTATAGCACCCTTGTCTAGCAAATCTTTAATTTCAGATTCTATTAGCTGAGATTCTTTTTGATTAAATTTAATTTGTTTTGGCAGGGAAATTTGAAAAGGAATCTCATTAAACTCAATTTTATAACCTTTAATTGTAGAAAGAACCCATGCATCTCTGGACAATGTTTTCCAAACAGAATAGAATCTTTTAAGCTTGCCTGAATTTGTTTGTATCTTGTTTTTTCGACAGCTGATTCCTACCTTTAATTGCCTGTCCTTCTTTTGGACATCTGAAATCTGCCTCTTGTGCTGTACTGCTGATTGTACCTCTGGGTTTGGTTCGAATTCTGTCTCTGATAACCATAGCCCCTTTGATTTCTTCCTAAAAAACGCCCATACTGGCCAAAGTAACGGCCTCGTCCAAAACCCCTAGGGTTTGATCTAGAATACGTGAGGCTCTTATTGATCTTATTTATTTCGTTAATATCCTTCAATCGTTTTCCAATATCATCTCCAAATAGACTATTGCCCACATTTTCATTTTTATTGCATAGTTGATGGTATTTACGGTCAATATGCGGTTTAAGCGACATTCTCCTCCTTACAGATAATTCAAAATGTGTGTTACTCAAAAGAGCTAAACTCTTGGAAACAAGATCCCTCATTTGTTTTATATCAGGTTTCTTAGTTTTGAGAATTTCAGCTACCTTGATAAGAGGCACAACACCATATCCTAACAACCTCTGAATAGTTTGCAGAGTAAGATCTGATGTTTTTGCTTTACGTTCTAGGAACTGCCAAATCTCAGAGTTAACAGGAGGGGGAGCTAAACTTTTACAGTTTGCAGGAATCTTTAAATCCTTTATCATGGATGAAACATCAGATTTTTTCTTGCATATATTGTCAAAAACTTTTGCCAAAGAAGGGCTAACCACTTCATCAAATTTCTCATCATCAAAAATGTTCGGTAATTCATAATCAAAGTTATCATCAGATACCTCGACCTCACTATTACTATTATCAGAGAATATATTAAAGTTATCATCGAGACCTTGCATCTGCTCACTCTCAGAATCTTGGGGTTCATTCAATTGTGCTAAGTGAGCCCTAACTCTCTCATTGATATTACCATTATTAGGCTTAGCCTTGGGTTTAGGTGCTGAATTATCATTAGCCTTATCTGTACCATTGTCAGCAGAATTTTGATTTTTCGTAAGTGTAGACGTTAAACTATCTGTTAGGCCCTTGAATAACGACTTTAACAACTCTGCATTATCATGATCAGCTATCCTTTGCGTTTTCTTATTCTTTGCATTAGACTTAAGCACAGATTTAGGTTTAGCCTTAGCTTGTTTTGGAGCCTGGTCTGAACGTTTAACAACTTTGCGTTTCACGGGGCTAGCGGCCACCCTACTACCAGAGGGTAATTCCTCAATTTCATTGTCAACATCAAGCTTACGCTTCTTGGCTTGGCCGACTTCATGAACTTTCTTATTAGAATCAACATCGTTCGCCGCCATTACATCAGCGGAAATACTAATTTCGGGTCGACTCTCCTGGTCAACAGCCGAAAAACCAGAAAAAGATTCTTCGCACTCTGCTTCCGAATCGAACAATTTTAAAATTTCCTCGTCGTTATCAGATTCAGAACTATAGGTCTCGCTGTCGCTGAGCCTTGAACAACGGGACATTCTCATATTAACTACAAAATAAAAATGACAAAATTGTCATTCAAAATTGCTTAATCACGGCGACGATAAATTACATGTGTACATAAATGTACATAATTGTCATAAACCTGTAAAACTGAGTCAGTCTTACTTCAAATATAATTATTTATTAAGTCTACCGTGTTATAAAAAAGAATTGAGTCAATTCTAAACTATGATAAAATAAAATGCTCTTACTTTGTACGTCTATCCGTTCGTGCGGCCTTTAAAGTAAAGAGGCTGTTTACAGACAGATGGGTATTTATAGTCGCGACTAGGGGAAAGCCCCTCTGCGTCGACTATTAGACTCGCTATGTGCCATGGGTCGTCCAGCCCATGACACACCACCGCCAGTGTTAGCTGCTCCAGAGTATCCTTTGTTATCGCTGGAGCAGGGCCCGTCTTCCACCACGGGGAGGTACTGGTCGGAATTCTGGAAGACAGGCTGTTTACACGTGGAGCACCTGTTTATATACCACTGTCCATTAAAATCACTCAACTGTGAAAAAAGGCGTGCGGCCTTGACTTGAAGTAAAGGTTCAGCTATTAACCCGAGACTAGCCCGGGATTATGTAATATAATTTATGATTGATTTCAGTCAAAAAACTCCAAATAAATTCAATATTTTATTCTTTATGGTGTTTTGTGATGTGCAAAATATAGGCTTCTTGTGTGCGGTAAGTTAAAAACTGTGATTTTACAGTAAATGAGACCACTTTCTGTAAAAATCTGATAAGCTTGCACAATATCTTGTTGATTTCTGTGTTGTACACCTTCTTTTCATAGACCAACTTATTAGTTTCAACAGCCTAATATCTGAATTCCTTGAAAAAGTTGGCTTATTATGTATGCCTGGGGCACCAATTTCACCTGAAAAATTCTTAAAATGGCATATAAAATCCATCTCAATTCCAAATAATGTTTTTCATTCCACATGTATCAATCTATTTACCATAGTCTTGCCAATTTTGTCATATTCAAGCACTTAATAGGCCTGGTTTAGATATTTGGATAAACAAGAGGCTCCAAGTTGTCTTTGTAGTAAAAAATGTGGTTCTGAAAATAGTTTTTTCCTTCTTGAAGGTCTAAAAACCCCAACATGATAATATTTATGCACTCAAATCCTTGCTCAGGTATTATTGGCATCTTTTCAACCCAAATATTCTGTTTGAATATAACCAAACAATTACAGAAACATAAAGTGTTCATTTTAAGTCACTACAAAGAAAACTGGCCAAAACCTTGAAGAGGGTACCCTTTTTAAAATTGTAATAAAAAAATCCATGAAAGCATTATGGCAATGATTTTTTCTTAGTTTTATTGAGAAATGTCTAAGGAAACAGAAAAACAACAACATTTAGAATTATTCAATCATCTTTGATCCTAATAGGTACCAGTCTTGTATTGTAGGTTCTTGCGCGGGTGGACGTCAAAACATGGATGCTATTAAAATATAGTGCCTTTTCTCTGTGTTGTTTGCAGCATTCATTTTCAAGCATTTGTTTCTAACTTTTGGCTCTTATTGATGGTAAGACACCACACTATGACATCATTAACTTTTAGAAACGAGAAAATTGCATTTTCAAATAAAAAAGTATTCATGAAAAGGGGGGTATTTTTGCTTTTTGAAGTGAAAGTGAAAGTAGAAAAAAAATATTTTTAGTTCAAACTTCTGTGGTGTACCAAAGTTCGTGGCACTTTTTTTCATTTCCCCCTTCAAAATGTCTTTTGACACTTCTTTTATTGAAAAAATATAGCAAAAGTTTTATTGAATCATTTTAAGTATTTCAGGGCTGTCAAGTTTTTATGAGCTGCATGCGTGAGATTCCACGAAAAATTGAAAGATCAAAGGAAAAACTTTAAAGATCAAAGAAATTTGCCGCCAAATTGTCGATTAGATGCGTGAGTCTCACGCGAGTAGCGTGACACTTGACAGGTCTGGTATTTTTTAAAAAATTCCAAAAATCTCAGGTGTACCATTGAAGTCTATGGGAAAAACAATACAAGACTGAGACCTGAGTACTGGTTTTCATAGTAAAGTTGAATATCAAATAAGTGTTTTTTATCTGTTTTATTCCATTGAAAACCACATTGTTGACCACTTTATGAAGAATTTTAAAACTTTTTTCATGATTTGCTAAAGCTACCCTTCATTTTTTGCTTAAATGGTACTTTTTAACCAAATTTGGACATTCAATTAGACTTTGTCTTTAATATGAGAAACATTGGATTTAGAAGTCTATAGTTTTTAGTTTTAGTAAGAATAACTTTATAGCATAGCATTCATTCAATTTAAACTGCTATATTTCATCCGGTTTAATTTTTTCAGCACTTTGCATATGTTTAGTTGAAACTAAGAAATTATGGCTTTCTTTACATATCCTCACATATGGGAATTGGTCTGTTTTTAGAAATGATGACTTTCCAACCAAACAAATGGTGTGAAAATGTTCTAGATATACTTTATGATTGATTTCAGTCAAAAAACTCCAAATAAATTCAATATTTTATTCTTTATGGTGTTTTGTGATGTGCAAAATATAGGCTTCTTGTGTGCGGTAAGTTAAAAACTGTGATTTTACAGTAAATGAGACCACTTTCTGTAAAAATCTGATAAGCTTGCACAATATCTTGTTGATTTCTGTGTTGTACACCTTCTTTTCATAGACCAACTTATTAGTTTCAACAGCCTAATATCTGAATTCCTTGAAAAAGTTGGCTTATTATGTATGCCTGGGGCACCAATTTCACCTGAAAAATTCTTAAAATGGCATATAAAATCCATCTCAATTCCAAATAATGTTTTTCATTACACATGTATCAATCTATTTACCATAGTCTTGCCAATTTTGTCATATTCAAGCACTTAATAGGCCTGGTTTAGATATTTGGATAAACAAGAGGCTCCAAGTTGTCTTTGTAGTAAAAAATGTGGTTCTGAAAATAGTTTTTTCCTTCTTGAAGGTCTAAAAACCCCAACATGATAATATTTATGCACTCAAATCCTTGCTCAGGTATTATTGGCATCTTTTCAACCCAAATATTCTGTTTGAATATAACCAAACAATTACAGAAACATAAAGTGTTCATTTTAAGTCACTACAAAGAAAACTGGCCAAAACCTTGAAGAGGGTACCCTTTTTAAAATTGTAATAAAAAAATCCATGAAAGCATTATGGCAATGATTTTTTCTTAGTTTTATTGAGAAATGTCTAAGGAAACAGAAAAACAACAACATTTAGAATTATTCAATCATCTTTGATCCTAATAGGTACCAGTCTTGTATTGTAGGTTCTTGCGCGGGTGGACGTCAAAACATGGATGCTATTAAAATATAGTGCCTTTTCTCTGTGTTGTTTGCAGCATTCATTTTCAAGCATTTGTTTCTAACTTTTGGCTCTTATTGATGGTAAGACACCACACTATGACATCATTAACTTTTAGAAACGAGAAAATTGCATTTTCAAATAAAAAAGTATTCATGAAAAGGGGGGTATTTTTGCTTTTTGAAGTGAAAGTGAAAGTAGAAAAAAAATATTTTTAGTTCAAACTTCTGTGGTGTACCAAAGTTCGTGGCACTTTTTTTCATTTCCCCCTTCAAAATGTCTTTTGACACTTCTTTTATTGAAAAAATATAGCAAAAGTTTTATTGAATCATTTTAAGTATTTCAGGGCTGTCAAGTTTTTATGAGCTGCATGCGTGAGATTCCACGAAAAATTGAAAGATCAAAGGAAAAACTTTAAAGATCAAAGAAATTTGCCGCCAAATTGTCGATTAGATGCGTGAGTCTCACGCGAGTAGCGTGACACTTGACAGGTCTGGTATTTTTTAAAAAATTCCAAAAATCTCAGGTGTACCATTGAAGTCTATGGGAAAAACAATACAAGACTGAGACCTGAGTACTGGTTTTCATAGTAAAGTTGAATATCAAATAAGTGTTTTTTATCTGTTTTATTCCATTGAAAACCACATTGTTGACCACTTTATGAAGAATTTTAAAACTTTTTTCATGATTTGCTAAAGCTACCCTTCATTTTTTGCTTAAATGGTACTTTTTAACCAAATTTGGACATTCAATTAGACTTTGTCTTTAATATGAGAAACATTGGATTTAGAAGTCTATAGTTTTTAGTTTTAGTAAGAATAACTTTATAGCATAGCATTCATTCAATTTAAACTGCTATATTTCATCCGGTTTAATTTTTTCAGCACTTTGCATATGTTTAGTTGAAACTAAGAAATTATGGCTTTCTTTACATATCCTCACATATGGGAATTGGTCTGTTTTTAGAAATGATGACTTTCCAACCAAACAAATGGTGTGAAAATGTTCTAGATATACTTTATGATTGATTTCAGTCAAAAAACTCCAAATAAATTCAATATTTTATTCTTTATGGTGTTTTGTGATGTGCAAAATATAGGCTTCTTGTGTGCGGTAAGTTAAAAACTGTGATTTTACAGTAAATGAGACCACTTTCTGTAAAAATCTGATAAGCTTGCACAATATCTTGTTGATTTCTGTGTTGTACACCTTCTTTTCATAGACCAACTTATTAGTTTCAACAGCCTAATATCTGAATTCCTTGAAAAAGTTGGCTTATTATGTATGCCTGGGGCACCAATTTCACCTGAAAAATTCTTAAAATGGCATATAAAATCCATCTCAATTCCAAATAATGTTTTTCATTCCACATGTATCAATCTATTTACCATAGTCTTGCCAATTTTGTCATATTCAAGCACTTAATAGGCCTGGTTTAGATATTTGGATAAACAAGAGGCTCCAAGTTGTCTTTGTAGTAAAAAATGTGGTTCTGAAAATAGTTTTTTCCTTCTTGAAGGTCTAAAAACCCCAACATGATAATATTTATGCACTCAAATCCTTGCTCAGGTATTATTGGCATCTTTTCAACCCAAATATTCTGTTTGAATATAACCAAACAATTACAGAAACATAAAGTGTTCATTTTAAGTCACTACAAAGAAAACTGGCCAAAACCTTGAAGAGGGTACCCTTTTTAAAATTGTAATAAAAAAATCCATGAAAGCATTATGGCAATGATTTTTTCTTAGTTTTATTGAGAAATGTCTAAGGAAACAGAAAAACAACAACATTTAGAATTATTCAATCATCTTTGATCCTAATAGGTACCAGTCTTGTATTGTAGGTTCTTGCGCGGGTGGACGTCAAAACATGGATGCTATTAAAATATAGTGCCTTTTCTCTGTGTTGTTTGCAGCATTCATTTTCAAGCATTTGTTTCTAACTTTTGGCTCTTATTGATGGTAAGACACCACACTATGACATCATTAACTTTTAGAAACGAGAAAATTGCATTTTCAAATAAAAAAGTATTCATGAAAAGGGGGGTATTTTTGCTTTTTGAAGTGAAAGTGAAAGTAGAAAAAAAATATTTTTAGTTCAAACTTCTGTGGTGTACCAAAGTTCGTGGCACTTTTTTTCATTTCCCCCTTCAAAATGTCTTTTGACACTTCTTTTATTGAAAAAATATAGCAAAAGTTTTATTGAATCATTTTAAGTATTTCAGGGCTGTCAAGTTTTTATGAGCTGCATGCGTGAGATTCCACGAAAAATTGAAAGATCAAAGGAAAAACTTTAAAGATCAAAGAAATTTGCCGCCAAATTGTCGATTAGATGCGTGAGTCTCACGCGAGTAGCGTGACACTTGACAGGTCTGGTATTTTTTAAAAAATTCCAAAAATCTCAGGTGTACCATTGAAGTCTATGGGAAAAACAATACAAGACTGAGACCTGAGTACTGGTTTTCATAGTAAAGTTGAATATCAAATAAGTGTTTTTTATCTGTTTTATTCCATTGAAAACCACATTGTTGACCACTTTATGAAGAATTTTAAAACTTTTTTCATGATTTGCTAAAGCTACCCTTCATTTTTTGCTTAAATGGTACTTTTTAACCAAATTTGGACATTCAATTAGACTTTGTCTTTAATATGAGAAACATTGGATTTAGAAGTCTATAGTTTTTAGTTTTAGTAAGAATAACTTTATAGCATAGCATTCATTCAATTTAAACTGCTATATTTCATCCGGTTTAATTTTTTCAGCACTTTGCATATGTTTAGTTGAAACTAAGAAATTATGGCTTTCTTTACATATCCTCACATATGGGAATTGGTCTGTTTTTAGAAATGATGACTTTCCAACCAAACAAATGGTGTGAAAATGTTCTAGATATACTTTATGATTGATTTCAGTCAAAAAACTCCAAATAAATTCAATATTTTATTCTTTATGGTGTTTTGTGATGTGCAAAATATAGGCTTCTTGTGTGCGGTAAGTTAAAAACTGTGATTTTACAGTAAATGAGACCACTTTCTGTAAAAATCTGATAAGCTTGCACAATATCTTGTTGATTTCTGTGTTGTACACCTTCTTTTCATAGACCAACTTATTAGTTTCAACAGCCTAATATCTGAATTCCTTGAAAAAGTTGGCTTATTATGTATGCCTGGGGCACCAATTTCACCTGAAAAATTCTTAAAATGGCATATAAAATCCATCTCAATTCCAAATAATGTTTTTCATTCCACATGTATCAATCTATTTACCATAGTCTTGCCAATTTTGTCATATTCAAGCACTTAATAGGCCTGGTTTAGATATTTGGATAAACAAGAGGCTCCAAGTTGTCTTTGTAGTAAAAAATGTGGTTCTGAAAATAGTTTTTTCCTTCTTGAAGGTCTAAAAACCCCAACATGATAATATTTATGCACTCAAATCCTTGCTCAGGTATTATTGGCATCTTTTCAACCCAAATATTCTGTTTGAATATAACCAAACAATTACAGAAACATAAAGTGTTCATTTTAAGTCACTACAAAGAAAACTGGCCAAAACCTTGAAGAGGGTACCCTTTTTAAAATTGTAATAAAAAAATCCATGAAAGCATTATGGCAATGATTTTTTCTTAGTTTTATTGAGAAATGTCTAAGGAAACAGAAAAACAACAACATTTAGAATTATTCAATCATCTTTGATCCTAATAGGTACCAGTCTTGTATTGTAGGTTCTTGCGCGGGTGGACGTCAAAACATGGATGCTATTAAAATATAGTGCCTTTTCTCTGTGTTGTTTGCAGCATTCATTTTCAAGCATTTGTTTCTAACTTTTGGCTCTTATTGATGGTAAGACACCACACTATGACATCATTAACTTTTAGAAACGAGAAAATTGCATTTTCAAATAAAAAAGTATTCATGAAAAGGGGGGTATTTTTGCTTTTTGAAGTGAAAGTGAAAGTAGAAAAAAAATATTTTTAGTTCAAACTTCTGTGGTGTACCAAAGTTCGTGGCACTTTTTTTCATTTCCCCCTTCAAAATGTCTTTTGACACTTCTTTTATTGAAAAAATATAGCAAAAGTTTTATTGAATCATTTTAAGTATTTCAGGGCTGTCAAGTTTTTATGAGCTGCATGCGTGAGATTCCACGAAAAATTGAAAGATCAAAGGAAAAACTTTAAAGATCAAAGAAATTTGCCGCCAAATTGTCGATTAGATGCGTGAGTCTCACGCGAGTAGCGTGACACTTGACAGGTCTGGTATTTTTTAAAAAATTCCAAAAATCTCAGGTGTACCATTGAAGTCTATGGGAAAAACAATACAAGACTGAGACCTGAGTACTGGTTTTCATAGTAAAGTTGAATATCAAATAAGTGTTTTTTATCTGTTTTATTCCATTGAAAACCACATTGTTGACCACTTTATGAAGAATTTTAAAACTTTTTTCATGATTTGCTAAAGCTACCCTTCATTTTTTGCTTAAATGGTACTTTTTAACCAAATTTGGACATTCAATTAGACTTTGTCTTTAATATGAGAAACATTGGATTTAGAAGTCTATAGTTTTTAGTTTTAGTAAGAATAACTTTATAGCATAGCATTCATTCAATTTAAACTGCTATATTTCATCCGGTTTAATTTTTTCAGCACTTTGCATATGTTTAGTTGAAACTAAGAAATTATGGCTTTCTTTACATATCCTCACATATGGGAATTGGTCTGTTTTTAGAAATGATGACTTTCCAACCAAACAAATGGTGTGAAAATGTTCTAGATATACTTTATGATTGATTTCAGTCAAAAAACTCCAAATAAATTCAATATTTTATTCTTTATGGTGTTTTGTGATGTGCAAAATATAGGCTTCTTGTGTGCGGTAAGTTAAAAACTGTGATTTTACAGTAAATGAGACCACTTTCTGTAAAAATCTGATAAGCTTGCACAATATCTTGTTGATTTCTGTGTTGTACACCTTCTTTTCATAGACCAACTTATTAGTTTCAACAGCCTAATATCTGAATTCCTTGAAAAAGTTGGCTTATTATGTATGCCTGGGGCACCAATTTCACCTGAAAAATTCTTAAAATGGCATATAAAATCCATCTCAATTCCAAATAATGTTTTTCATTCCACATGTATCAATCTATTTACCATAGTCTTGCCAATTTTGTCATATTCAAGCACTTAATAGGCCTGGTTTAGATATTTGGATAAACAAGAGGCTCCAAGTTGTCTTTGTAGTAAAAAATGTGGTTCTGAAAATAGTTTTTTCCTTCTTGAAGGTCTAAAAACCCCAACATGATAATATTTATGCACTCAAATCCTTGCTCAGGTATTATTGGCATCTTTTCAACCCAAATATTCTGTTTGAATATAACCAAACAATTACAGAAACATAAAGTGTTCATTTTAAGTCACTACAAAGAAAACTGGCCAAAACCTTGAAGAGGGTACCCTTTTTAAAATTGTAATAAAAAAATCCATGAAAGCATTATGGCAATGATTTTTTCTTAGTTTTATTGAGAAATGTCTAAGGAAACAGAAAAACAACAACATTTAGAATTATTCAATCATCTTTGATCCTAATAGGTACCAGTCTTGTATTGTAGGTTCTTGCGCGGGTGGACGTCAAAACATGGATGCTATTAAAATATAGTGCCTTTTCTCTGTGTTGTTTGCAGCATTCATTTTCAAGCATTTGTTTCTAACTTTTGGCTCTTATTGATGGTAAGACACCACACTATGACATCATTAACTTTTAGAAACGAGAAAATTGCATTTTCAAATAAAAAAGTATTCATGAAAAGGGGGGTATTTTTGCTTTTTGAAGTGAAAGTGAAAGTAGAAAAAAAATATTTTTAGTTCAAACTTCTGTGGTGTACCAAAGTTCGTGGCACTTTTTTTCATTTCCCCCTTCAAAATGTCTTTTGACACTTCTTTTATTGAAAAAATATAGCAAAAGTTTTATTGAATCATTTTAAGTATTTCAGGGCTGTCAAGTTTTTATGAGCTGCATGCGTGAGATTCCACGAAAAATTGAAAGATCAAAGGAAAAACTTTAAAGATCAAAGAAATTTGCCGCCAAATTGTCGATTAGATGCGTGAGTCTCACGCGAGTAGCGTGACACTTGACAGGTCTGGTATTTTTTAAAAAATTCCAAAAATCTCAGGTGTACCATTGAAGTCTATGGGAAAAACAATACAAGACTGAGACCTGAGTACTGGTTTTCATAGTAAAGTTGAATATCAAATAAGTGTTTTTTATCTGTTTTATTCCATTGAAAACCACATTGTTGACCACTTTATGAAGAATTTTAAAACTTTTTTCATGATTTGCTAAAGCTACCCTTCATTTTTTGCTTAAATGGTACTTTTTAACCAAATTTGGACATTCAATTAGACTTTGTCTTTAATATGAGAAACATTGGATTTAGAAGTCTATAGTTTTTAGTTTTAGTAAGAATAACTTTATAGCATAGCATTCATTCAATTTAAACTGCTATATTTCATCCGGTTTAATTTTTTCAGCACTTTGCATATGTTTAGTTGAAACTAAGAAATTATGGCTTTCTTTACATATCCTCACATATGGGAATTGGTCTGTTTTTAGAAATGATGACTTTCCAACCAAACAAATGGTGTGAAAATGTTCTAGATATACTTTATGATTGATTTCAGTCAAAAAACTCCAAATAAATTCAATATTTTATTCTTTATGGTGTTTTGTGATGTGCAAAATATAGGCTTCTTGTGTGCGGTAAGTTAAAAACTGTGATTTTACAGTAAATGAGACCACTTTCTGTAAAAATCTGATAAGCTTGCACAATATCTTGTTGATTTCTGTGTTGTACACCTTCTTTTCATAGACCAACTTATTAGTTTCAACAGCCTAATATCTGAATTCCTTGAAAAAGTTGGCTTATTATGTATGCCTGGGGCACCAATTTCACCTGAAAAATTCTTAAAATGGCATATAAAATCCATCTCAATTCCAAATAATGTTTTTCATTCCACATGTATCAATCTATTTACCATAGTCTTGCCAATTTTGTCATATTCAAGCACTTAATAGGCCTGGTTTAGATATTTGGATAAACAAGAGGCTCCAAGTTGTCTTTGTAGTAAAAAATGTGGTTCTGAAAATAGTTTTTTCCTTCTTGAAGGTCTAAAAACCCCAACATGATAATATTTATGCACTCAAATCCTTGCTCAGGTATTATTGGCATCTTTTCAACCCAAATATTCTGTTTGAATATAACCAAACAATTACAGAAACATAAAGTGTTCATTTTAAGTCACTACAAAGAAAACTGGCCAAAACCTTGAAGAGGGTACCCTTTTTAAAATTGTAATAAAAAAATCCATGAAAGCATTATGGCAATGATTTTTTCTTAGTTTTATTGAGAAATGTCTAAGGAAACAGAAAAACAACAACATTTAGAATTATTCAATCATCTTTGATCCTAATAGGTACCAGTCTTGTATTGTAGGTTCTTGCGCGGGTGGACGTCAAAACATGGATGCTATTAAAATATAGTGCCTTTTCTCTGTGTTGTTTGCAGCATTCATTTTCAAGCATTTGTTTCTAACTTTTGGCTCTTATTGATGGTAAGACACCACACTATGACATCATTAACTTTTAGAAACGAGAAAATTGCATTTTCAAATAAAAAAGTATTCATGAAAAGGGGGGTATTTTTGCTTTTTGAAGTGAAAGTGAAAGTAGAAAAAAAATATTTTTAGTTCAAACTTCTGTGGTGTACCAAAGTTCGTGGCACTTTTTTTCATTTCCCCCTTCAAAATGTCTTTTGACACTTCTTTTATTGAAAAAATATAGCAAAAGTTTTATTGAATCATTTTAAGTATTTCAGGGCTGTCAAGTTTTTATGAGCTGCATGCGTGAGATTCCACGAAAAATTGAAAGATCAAAGGAAAAACTTTAAAGATCAAAGAAATTTGCCGCCAAATTGTCGATTAGATGCGTGAGTCTCACGCGAGTAGCGTGACACTTGACAGGTCTGGTATTTTTTAAAAAATTCCAAAAATCTCAGGTGTACCATTGAAGTCTATGGGAAAAACAATACAAGACTGAGACCTGAGTACTGGTTTTCATAGTAAAGTTGAATATCAAATAAGTGTTTTTTATCTGTTTTATTCCATTGAAAACCACATTGTTGACCACTTTATGAAGAATTTTAAAACTTTTTTCATGATTTGCTAAAGCTACCCTTCATTTTTTGCTTAAATGGTACTTTTTAACCAAATTTGGACATTCAATTAGACTTTGTCTTTAATATGAGAAACATTGGATTTAGAAGTCTATAGTTTTTAGTTTTAGTAAGAATAACTTTATAGCATAGCATTCATTCAATTTAAACTGCTATATTTCATCCAGTTTAATTTTTTCAGCACTTTGCATATGTTTAGTTGAAACTAAGAAATTATGGCTTTCTTTACATATCCTCACATATGGGAATTGGTCTGTTTTTAGAAATGATGACTTTCCAACCAAACAAATGGTGTGAAAATGTTCTAGATATACTTTATGATTGATTTCAGTCAAAAAACTCCAAATAAATTCAATATTTTATTCTTTATGGTGTTTTGTGATGTGCAAAATATAGGCTTCTTGTGTGCGGTAAGTTAAAAACTGTGATTTTACAGTAAATGAGACCACTTTCTGTAAAAATCTGATAAGCTTGCACAATATCTTGTTGATTTCTGTGTTGTACACCTTCTTTTCATAGACCAACTTATTAGTTTCAACAGCCTAATATCTGAATTCCTTGAAAAAGTTGGCTTATTATGTATGCCTGGGGCACCAATTTCACCTGAAAAATTCTTAAAATGGCATATAAAATCCATCTCAATTCCAAATAATGTTTTTCATTCCACATGTATCAATCTATTTACCATAGTCTTGCCAATTTTGTCATATTCAAGCACTTAATAGGCCTGGTTTAGATATTTGGATAAACAAGAGGCTCCAAGTTGTCTTTGTAGTAAAAAATGTGGTTCTGAAAATAGTTTTTTCCTTCTTGAAGGTCTAAAAACCCCAACATGATAATATTTATGCACTCAAATCCTTGCTCAGGTATTATTGGCATCTTTTCAACCCAAATATTCTGTTTGAATATAACCAAACAATTACAGAAACATAAAGTGTTCATTTTAAGTCACTACAAAGAAAACTGGCCAAAACCTTGAAGAGGGTACCCTTTTTAAAATTGTAATAAAAAAATCCATGAAAGCATTATGGCAATGATTTTTTCTTAGTTTTATTGAGAAATGTCTAAGGAAACAGAAAAACAACAACATTTAGAATTATTCAATCATCTTTGATCCTAATAGGTACCAGTCTTGTATTGTAGGTTCTTGCGTGGGTGGACGTCAAAACATGGATGCTATTAAAATATAGTGCCTTTTCTCTGTGTTGTTTGCAGCATTCATTTTCAAGCATTTGTTTCTAACTTTTGGCTCTTATTGATGGTAAGACACCACACTATGACATCATTAACTTTTAGAAACGAGAAAATTGCATTTTCAAATAAAAAAGTATTCATGAAAAGGGGGGTATTTTTGCTTTTTGAAGTGAAAGTGAAAGTAGAAAAAAAATATTTTTAGTTCAAACTTCTGTGGTGTACCAAAGTTCGTGGCACTTTTTTTCATTTCCCCCTTCAAAATGTCTTTTGACACTTCTTTTATTGAAAAAATATAGCAAAAGTTTTATTGAATCATTTTAAGTATTTCAGGGCTGTCAAGTTTTTATGAGCTGCATGCGTGAGATTCCACGAAAAATTGAAAGATCAAAGGAAAAACTTTAAAGATCAAAGAAATTTGCCGCCAAATTGTCGATTAGATGCGTGAGTCTCACGCGAGTAGCGTGACACTTGACAGGTCTGGTATTTTTTAAAAAATTCCAAAAATCTCAGGTGTACCATTGAAGTCTATGGGAAAAACAATACAAGACTGAGACCTGAGTACTGGTTTTCATAGTAAAGTTGAATATCAAATAAGTGTTTTTTATCTGTTTTATTCCATTGAAAACCACATTGTTGACCACTTTATGAAGAATTTTAAAACTTTTTTCATGATTTGCTAAAGCTACCCTTCATTTTTTGCTTAAATGGTACTTTTTAACCAAATTTGGACATTCAATTAGACTTTGTCTTTAATATGAGAAACATTGGATTTAGAAGTCTATAGTTTTTAGTTTTAGTAAGAATAACTTTATAGCATAGCATTCATTCAATTTAAACTGCTATATTTCATCCGGTTTAATTTTTTCAGCACTTTGCATATGTTTAGTTGAAACTAAGAAATTATGGCTTTCTTTACATATCCTCACATATGGGAATTGGTCTGTTTTTAGAAATGATGACTTTCCAACCAAACAAATGGTGTGAAAATGTTCTAGATATACTTTATGATTGATTTCAGTAAAAAAACTCCAAATAAATTCAATATTTTATTCTTTATGGTGTTTTGTGATGTGCAAAATATAGGCTTCTTGTGTGCGGTAAGTTAAAAACTGTGATTTTACAGTAAATGAGACCACTTTCTGTAAAAATCTGATAAGCTTGCACAATATCTTGTTGATTTCTGTGTTGTACACCTTCTTTTCATAGACCAACTTATTAGTTTCAACAGCCTAATATCTGAATTCCTTGAAAAAGTTGGCTTATTATGTATGCCTGGGGCACCAATTTCACCTGAAAAATTCTTAAAATGGCATATAAAATCCATCTCAATTCCAAATAATGTTTTTCATTCCACATGTATCAATCTATTTACCATAGTCTTGCCAATTTTGTCATATTCAAGCACTTAATAGGCCTGGTTTAGATATTTGGATAAACAAGAGGCTCCAAGTTGTCTTTGTAGTAAAAAATGTGGTTCTGAAAATAGTTTTTTCCTTCTTGAAGGTCTAAAAACCCCAACATGATAATATTTATGCACTCAAATCCTTGCTCAGGTATTATTGGCATCTTTTCAACCCAAATATTCTGTTTGAATATAACCAAACAATTACAGAAACATAAAGTGTTCATTTTAAGTCACTACAAAGAAAACTGGCCAAAACCTTGAAGAGGGTACCCTTTTTAAAATTGTAATAAAAAAATCCATGAAAGCATTATGGCAATGATTTTTTCTTAGTTTTATTGAGAAATGTCTAAGGAAACAGAAAAACAACAACATTTAGAATTATTCAATCATCTTTGATCCTAATAGGTACCAGTCTTGTATTGTAGGTTCTTGCGCGGGTGGACGTCAAAACATGGATGCTATTAAAATATAGTGCCTTTTCTCTGTGTTGTTTGCAGCATTCATTTTCAAGCATTTGTTTCTAACTTTTGGCTCTTATTGATGGTAAGACACCACACTATGACATCATTAACTTTTAGAAACGAGAAAATTGCATTTTCAAATAAAAAAGTATTCATGAAAAGGGGGGTATTTTTGCTTTTTGAAGTGAAAGTGAAAGTAGAAAAAAAATATTTTTAGTTCAAACTTCTGTGGTGTACCAAAGTTCGTGGCACTTTTTTTCATTTCCCCCTTCAAAATGTCTTTTGACACTTCTTTTATTGAAAAAATATAGCAAAAGTTTTATTGAATCATTTTAAGTATTTTTAAAAAAATTCCAAAAATCTCAGGTGTACCATTGAAGTCTATGGGAAAAACAATACAAGACTGAGACCTGAGTACTGGTTTTCATAGTAAAGTTGAATATCAAATAAGTGTTTTTTATCTGTTTTATTCCATTGAAAACCACATTGTTGACCACTTTATGAAGAATTTTAAAACTTTTTTCATGATTTGCTAAAGCTACCCTTCATTTTTTGCTTAAATGGTACTTTTTAACCAAATTTGGACATTCAATTAGACTTTGTCTTTAATATGAGAAACATTGGATTTAGAAGTCTATAGTTTTTAGTTTTAGTAAGAATAACTTTATAGCATAGCATTCATTCAATTTAAACTGCTATATTTCATCCGGTTTAATTTTTTCAGCACTTTGCATATGTTTAGTTGAAACTAAGAAATTATGGCTTTCTTTACATATCCTCACATATGGGAATTGGTCTGTTTTTAGAAATGATGACTTTCCAACCAAACAAATGGTGTGAAAATGTTCTAGATATACTTTATGATTGATTTCAGTCAAAAAACTCCAAATAAATTCAATATTTTATTCTTTATGGTGTTTTGTGATGTGCAAAATATAGGCTTCTTGTGTGCGGTAAGTTAAAAACTGTGATTTTACAGTAAATGAGACCACTTTCTGTAAAAATCTGATAAGCTTGCACAATATCTTGTTGATTTCTGTGTTGTACACCTTCTTTTCATAGACCAACTTATTAGTTTCAACAGCCTAATATCTGAATTCCTTGAAAAAGTTGGCTTATTATGTATGCCTGGGGCACCAATTTCACCTGAAAAATTCTTAAAATGGCATATAAAATCCATCTCAATTCCAAATAATGTTTTTCATTCCACATGTATCAATCTATTTACCATAGTCTTGCCAATTTTGTCATATTCAAGCACTTAATAGGCCTGGTTTAGATATTTGGATAAACAAGAGGCTCCAAGTTGTCTTTGTAGTAAAAAATGTGGTTCTGAAAATAGTTTTTTCCTTCTTGAAGGTCTAAAAACCCCAACATGATAATATTTATGCACTCAAATCCTTGCTCAGGTATTATTGGCATCTTTTCAACCCAAATATTCTGTTTGAATATAACCAAACAATTACAGAAACATAAAGTGTTCATTTTAAGTCACTACAAAGAAAACTGGCCAAAACCTTGAAGAGGGTACCCTTTTTAAAATTGTAATAAAAAAATCCATGAAAGCATTATGGCAATGATTTTTTCTTAGTTTTATTGAGAAATGTCTAAGGAAACAGAAAAACAACAACATTTAGAATTATTCAATCATCTTTGATCCTAATAGGTACCAGTCTTGTATTGTAGGTTCTTGCGCGGGTGGACGTCAAAACATGGATGCTTTTAAAATATAGTGCCTTTTCTCTGTGTTGTTTGCAGCATTCATTTTCAAGCATTTGTTTCTAACTTTTGGCTCTTATTGATGGTAAGACACCACACTATGACATCATTAACTTTTAGAAACGAGAAAATTGCATTTTCAAATAAAAAAGTATTCATGAAAAGGGGGGTATTTTTGCTTTTTGAAGTGAAAGTGAAAGTAGAAAAAAAATATTTTTAGTTCAAACTTCTGTGGTGTACCAAAGTTCGTGGCACTTTTTTTCATTTCCCCCTTCAAAATGTCTTTTGACACTTCTTTTATTGAAAAAATATAGCAAAAGTTTTATTGAATCATTTTAAGTATTTCAGGGCTGTCAAGTTTTTATGAGCTGCATGCGTGAGATTCCACGAAAAATTGAAAGATCAAAGGAAAAACTTTAAAGATCAAAGAAATTTGCCGCCAAATTGTCGATTAGATGCGTGAGTCTCACGCGAGTAGCGTGACACTTGACAGGTCTGGTATTTTTTAAAAAATTCCAAAAATCTCAGGTGTACCATTGAAGTCTATGGGAAAAACAATACAAGACTGAGACCTGAGTACTGGTTTTCATAGTAAAGTTGAATATCAAATAAGTGTTTTTTATCTGTTTTATTCCATTGAAAACCACATTGTTGACCACTTTATGAAGAATTTTAAAACTTTTTTCATGATTTGCTAAAGCTACCCTTCATTTTTTGCTTAAATGGTACTTTTTAACCAAATTTGGACATTCAATTAGACTTTGTCTTTAATATGAGAAACATTGGATTTAGAAGTCTATAGTTTTTAGTTTTAGTAAGAATAACTTTATAGCATAGCATTCATTCAATTTAAACTGCTATATTTCATCCGGTTTAATTTTTTCAGCACTTTGCATATGTTTAGTTGAAACTAAGAAATTATGGCTTTCTTTACATATCCTCACATATGGGAATTGGTCTGTTTTTAGAAATGATGACTTTCCAACCAAACAAATGGTGTGAAAATGTTCTAGATATACTTTATGATTGATTTCAGTCAAAAAACTCCAAATAAATTCAATATTTTATTCTTTATGGTGTTTTGTGATGTGCAAAATATAGGCTTCTTGTGTGCGGTAAGTTAAAAACTGTGATTTTACAGTAAATGAGACCACTTTCTGTAAAAATCTGATAAGCTTGCACAATATCTTGTTGATTTCTGTGTTGTACACCTTCTTTTCATAGACCAACTTATTAGTTTCAACAGCCTAATATCTGAATTCCTTGAAAAAGTTGGCTTATTATGTATGCCTGGGGCACCAATTTCACCTGAAAAATTCTTAAAATGGCATATAAAATCCATCTCAATTCCAAATAATGTTTTTCATTCCACATGTATCAATCTATTTACCATAGTCTTGCCAATTTTGTCATATTCAAGCACTTAATAGGCCTGGTTTAGATATTTGGATAAACAAGAGGCTCCAAGTTGTCTTTGTAGTAAAAAATGTGGTTCTGAAAATAGTTTTTTCCTTCTTGAAGGTCTAAAAACCCCAACATGATAATATTTATGCACTCAAATCCTTGCTCAGGTATTATTGGCATCTTTTCAACCCAAATATTCTGTTTGAATATAACCAAACAATTACAGAAACATAAAGTGTTCATTTTAAGTCACTACAAAGAAAACTGGCCAAAACCTTGAAGAGGGTACCCTTTTTAAAATTGTAATAAAAAAATCCATGAAAGCATTATGGCAATGATTTTTTCTTAGTTTTATTGAGAAATGTCTAAGGAAACAGAAAAACAACAACATTTAGAATTATTCAATCATCTTTGATCCTAATAGGTACCAGTCTTGTATTGTAGGTTCTTGCGCGGGTGGACGTCAAAACATGGATGCTATTAAAATATAGTGCCTTTTCTCTGTGTTGTTTGCAGCATTCATTTTCAAGCATTTGTTTCTAACTTTTGGCTCTTATTGATGGTAAGACACCACACTATGACATCATTAACTTTTAGAAACGAGAAAATTGCATTTTCAAATAAAAAAGTATTCATGAAAAGGGGGGTATTTTTGCTTTTTGAAGTGAAAGTGAAAGTAGAAAAAAAATATTTTTAGTTCAAACTTCTGTGGTGTACCAAAGTTCGTGGCACTTTTTTTCATTTCCCCCTTCAAAATGTCTTTTGACACTTCTTTTATTGAAAAAATATAGCAAAAGTTTTATTGAATCATTTTAAGTATTTCAGGGCTGTCAAGTTTTTATGAGCTGCATGCGTGAGATTCCACGAAAAATTGAAAGATCAAAGGAAAAACTTTAAAGATCAAAGAAATTTGCCGCCAAATTGTCGATTAGATGCGTGAGTCTCACGCGAGTAGCGTGACACTTGACAGGTCTGGTATTTTTTAAAAAATTCCAAAAATCTCAGGTGTACCATTGAAGTCTATGGGAAAAACAATACAAGACTGAGACCTGAGTACTGGTTTTCATAGTAAAGTTGAATATCAAATAAGTGTTTTTTATCTGTTTTATTCCATTGAAAACCACATTGTTGACCACTTTATGAAGAATTTTAAAACTTTTTTCATGATTTGCTAAAGCTACCCTTCATTTTTTGCTTAAATGGTACTTTTTAACCAAATTTGGACATTCAATTAGACTTTGTCTTTAATATGAGAAACATTGGATTTAGAAGTCTATAGTTTTTAGTTTTAGTAAGAATAACTTTATAGCATAGCATTCATTCAATTTAAACTGCTATATTTCATCCGGTTTAATTTTTTCAGCACTTTGCATATGTTTAGTTGAAACTAAGAAATTATGGCTTTCTTTACATATCCTCACATATGGGAATTGGTCTGTTTTTAGAAATGATGACTTTCCAACCAAACAAATGGTGTGAAAATGTTCTAGATATACTTTATGATTGATTTCAGTCAAAAAACTCCAAATAAATTCAATATTTTATTCTTTATGGTGTTTTGTGATGTGCAAAATATAGGCTTCTTGTGTGCGGTAAGTTAAAAACTGTGATTTTACAGTAAATGAGACCACTTTCTGTAAAAATCTGATAAGCTTGCACAATATCTTGTTGATTTCTGTGTTGTACACCTTCTTTTCATAGACCAACTTATTAGTTTCAACAGCCTAATATCTGAATTCCTTGAAAAAGTTGGCTTATTATGTATGCCTGGGGCACCAATTTCACCTGAAAAATTCTTAAAATGGCATATAAAATCCATCTCAATTCCAAATAATGTTTTTCATTCCACATGTATCAATCTATTTACCATAGTCTTGCCAATTTTGTCATATTCAAGCACTTAATAGGCCTGGTTTAGATATTTGGATAAACAAGAGGCTCCAAGTTGTCTTTGTAGTAAAAAATGTGGTTCTGAAAATAGTTTTTTCCTTCTTGAAGGTCTAAAAACCCCAACATGATAATATTTATGCACTCAAATCCTTGCTCAGGTATTATTGGCATCTTTTCAACCCAAATATTCTGTTTGAATATAACCAAACAATTACAGAAACATAAAGTGTTCATTTTAAGTCACTACAAAGAAAACTGGCCAAAACCTTGAAGAGGGTACCCTTTTTAAAATTGTAATAAAAAAATCCATGAAAGCATTATGGCAATGATTTTTTCTTAGTTTTATTGAGAAATGTCTAAGGAAACAGAAAAACAACAACATTTAGAATTATTCAATCATCTTTGATCCTAATAGGTACCAGTCTTGTATTGTAGGTTCTTGCGCGGGTGGACGTCAAAACATGGATGCTATTAAAATATAGTGCCTTTTCTCTGTGTTGTTTGCAGCATTCATTTTCAAGCATTTGTTTCTAACTTTTGGCTCTTATTGATGGTAAGACACCACACTATGACATCATTAACTTTTAGAAACGAGAAAATTGCATTTTCAAATAAAAAAGTATTCATGAAAAGGGGGGTATTTTTGCTTTTTGAAGTGAAAGTGAAAGTAGAAAAAAAATATTTTTAGTTCAAACTTCTGTGGTGTACCAAAGTTCGTGGCACTTTTTTTCATTTCCCCCTTCAAAATGTCTTTTGACACTTCTTTTATTGAAAAAATATAGCAAAAGTTTTATTGAATCATTTTAAGTATTTTTAAAAAAATTCCAAAAATCTCAGGTGTACCATTGAAGTCTATGGGAAAAACAATACAAGACTGAGACCTGAGTACTGGTTTTCATAGTAAAGTTGAATATCAAATAAGTGTTTTTTATCTGTTTTATTCCATTGAAAACCACATTGTTGACCACTTTATGAAGAATTTTAAAACTTTTTTCATGATTTGCTAAAGCTACCCTTCATTTTTTGCTTAAATGGTACTTTTTAACCAAATTTGGACATTCAATTAGACTTTGTCTTTAATATGAGAAACATTGGATTTAGAAGTCTATAGTTTTTAGTTTTAGTAAGAATAACTTTATAGCATAGCATTCATTCAATTTAAACTGCTATATTTCATCCGGTTTAATTTTTTCAGCACTTTGCATATGTTTAGTTGAAACTAAGAAATTATGGCTTTCTTTACATATCCTCACATATGGGAATTGGTCTGTTTTTAGAAATGATGACTTTCCAACCAAACAAATGGTGTGAAAATGTTCTAGATATACTTTATGATTGATTTCAGTCAAAAAACTCCAAATAAATTCAATATTTTATTCTTTATGGTGTTTTGTGATGTGCAAAATATAGGCTTCTTGTGTGCGGTAAGTTAAAAACTGTGATTTTACAGTAAATGAGACCACTTTCTGTAAAAATCTGATAAGCTTGCACAATATCTTGTTGATTTCTGTGTTGTACACCTTCTTTTCATAGACCAACTTATTAGTTTCAACAGCCTAATATCTGAATTCCTTGAAAAAGTTGGCTTATTATGTATGCCTGGGGCACCAATTTCACCTGAAAAATTCTTAAAATGGCATATAAAATCCATCTCAATTCCAAATAATGTTTTTCATTCCACATGTATCAATCTATTTACCATAGTCTTGCCAATTTTGTCATATTCAAGCACTTAATAGGCCTGGTTTAGATATTTGGATAAACAAGAGGCTCCAAGTTGTCTTTGTAGTAAAAAATGTGGTTCTGAAAATAGTTTTTTCCTTCTTGAAGGTCTAAAAACCCCAACATGATAATATTTATGCACTCAAATCCTTGCTCAGGTATTATTGGCATCTTTTCAACCCAAATATTCTGTTTGAATATAACCAAACAATTACAGAAACATAAAGTGTTCATTTTAAGTCACTACAAAGAAAACTGGCCAAAACCTTGAAGAGGGTACCCTTTTTAAAATTGTAATAAAAAAATCCATGAAAGCATTATGGCAATGATTTTTTCTTAGTTTTATTGAGAAATGTCTAAGGAAACAGAAAAACAACAACATTTAGAATTATTCAATCATCTTTGATCCTAATAGGTACCAGTCTTGTATTGTAGGTTCTTGCGCGGGTGGACGTCAAAACATGGATGCTATTAAAATATAGTGCCTTTTCTCTGTGTTGTTTGCAGCATTCATTTTCAAGCATTTGTTTCTAACTTTTGGCTCTTATTGATGGTAAGACACCACACTATGACATCATTAACTTTTAGAAACGAGAAAATTGCATTTTCAAATAAAAAAGTATTCATGAAAAGGGGGGTATTTTTGCTTTTTGAAGTGAAAGTGAAAGTAGAAAAAAAATATTTTTAGTTCAAACTTCTGTGGTGTACCAAAGTTCGTGGCACTTTTTTTCATTTCCCCCTTCAAAATGTCTTTTGACACTTCTTTTATTGAAAAAATATAGCAAAAGTTTTATTGAATCATTTTAAGTATTTTTAAAAAAATTCCAAAAATCTCAGGTGTACCATTGAAGTCTATGGGAAAAACAATACAAGACTGAGACCTGAGTACTGGTTTTCATAGTAAAGTTGAATATCAAATAAGTGTTTTTTATCTGTTTTATTCCATTGAAAACCACATTGTTGACCACTTTATGAAGAATTTTAAAACTTTTTTCATGATTTGCTAAAGCTACCCTTCATTTTTTGCTTAAATGGTACTTTTTAACCAAATTTGGACATTCAATTAGACTTTGTCTTTAATATGAGAAACATTGGATTTAGAAGTCTATAGTTTTTAGTTTTAGTAAGAATAACTTTATAGCATAGCATTCATTCAATTTAAACTGCTATATTTCATCCGGTTTAATTTTTTCAGCACTTTGCATATGTTTAGTTGAAACTAAGAAATTATGGCTTTCTTTACATATCCTCACATATGGGAATTGGTCTGTTTTTAGAAATGATGACTTTCCAACCAAACAAATGGTGTGAAAATGTTCTAGATATACTTTATGATTGATTTCAGTCAAAAAACTCCAAATGAATTCAATATTTTATTCTTTATGGTGTTTTGTGATGTGCAAAATATAGGCTTCTTGTGTGCGGTAAGTTAAAAACTGTGATTTTACAGTAAATGAGACCACTTTCTGTAAAAATCTGATAAGCTTGCACAATATCTTGTTGATTTCTGTGTTGTACACCTTCTTTTCATAGACCAACTTATTAGTTTCAACAGCCTAATATCTGAATTCCTTGAAAAAGTTGGCTTATTATGTATGCCTGGGGCACCAATTTCACCTGAAAAATTCTTAAAATGGCATATAAAATCCATCTCAATTCCAAATAATGTTTTTCATTCCACATGTATCAATCTATTTACCATAGTCTTGCCAATTTTGTCATATTCAAGCACTTAATAGGCCTGGTTTAGATATTTGGATAAACAAGAGGCTCCAAGTTGTCTTTGTAGTAAAAAATGTGGTTCTGAAAATAGTTTTTTCCTTCTTGAAGGTCTAAAAACCCCAACATGATAATATTTATGCACTCAAATCCTTGCTCAGGTATTATTGGCATCTTTTCAACCCAAATATTCTGTTTGAATATAACCAAACAATTACAGAAACATAAAGTGTTCATTTTAAGTCACTACAAAGAAAACTGGCCAAAACCTTGAAGAGGGTACCCTTTTTAAAATTGTAATAAAAAAATCCATGAAAGCATTATGGCAATGATTTTTTCTTAGTTTTATTGAGAAATGTCTAAGGAAACAGAAAAACAACAACATTTAGAATTATTCAATCATCTTTGATCCTAATAGGTACCAGTCTTGTATTGTAGGTTCTTGCGCGGGTGGACGTCAAAACATGGATGCTATTAAAATATAGTGCCTTTTCTCTGTGTTGTTTGCAGCATTCATTTTCAAGCATTTGTTTCTAACTTTTGGCTCTTATTGATGGTAAGACACCACACTATGACATCATTAACTTTTAGAAACGAGAAAATTGCATTTTCAAATAAAAAAGTATTCATGAAAAGGGGGGTATTTTTGCTTTTTGAAGTGAAAGTGAAAGTAGAAAAAAAATATTTTTAGTTCAAACTTCTGTGGTGTACCAAAGTTCGTGGCACTTTTTTTCATTTCCCCCTTCAAAATGTCTTTTGACACTTCTTTTATTGAAAAAATATAGCAAAAAGTTTTATTGAATCATTTTAAGTATTTTTAAAAAAATTCCAAAAATCTCAGGTGTACCATTGAAGTCTATGGGAAAAACAATACAAGACTGAGACCTGAGTACTGGTTTTCATAGTAAAGTTGAATATCAAATAAGTGTTTTTTATCTGTTTTATTCCATTGAAAACCACATTGTTGACCACTTTATGAAGAATTTTAAAACTTTTTTCATGATTTGCTAAAGCTACCCTTCATTTTTTGCTTAAATGGTACTTTTTAACCAAATTTGGACATTCAATTAGACTTTGTCTTTAATATGAGAAACATTGGATTTAGAAGTCTATAGTTTTTAGTTTTAGTAAGAATAACTTTATAGCATAGCATTCATTCAATTTAAACTGCTATATTTCATCCGGTTTAATTTTTTCAGCACTTTGCATATGTTTAGTTGAAACTAAGAAATTATGGCTTTCTTTACATATCCTCACATATGGGAATTGGTCTGTTTTTAGAAATGATGACTTTCCAACCAAACAAATGGTGTGAAAATGTTCAAGATATACTTTATGATTGATTTCAGTCAAAAAACTCCAAATAAATTCAATATTTTATTCTTTATGGTGTTTTGTGATGTGCAAAATATAGGCTTCTTGTGTGCGGTAAGTTAAAAACTGTGATTTTACAGTAAATGAGACCACTTTCTGTAAAAATCTGATAAGCTTGCACAATATCTTGTTGATTTCTGTGTTGTACACCTTCTTTTCATAGACCAACTTATTAGTTTCAACAGCCTAATATCTGAATTCCTTGAAAAAGTTGGCTTATTATGTATGCCTGGGGCACCAATTTCACCTGAAAAATTCTTAAAATGGCATATAAAATCCATCTCAATTCCAAATAATGTTTTTCATTCCACATGTATCAATCTATTTACCATAGTCTTGCCAATTTTGTCATATTCAAGCACTTAATAGGCCTGGTTTAGATATTTGGATAAACAAGAGGCTCCAAGTTGTCTTTGTAGTAAAAAATGTGGTTCTGAAAATAGTTTTTTCCTTCTTGAAGGTCTAAAAACCCCAACATGATAATATTTATGCACTCAAATCCTTGCTCAGGTATTATTGGCATCTTTTCAACCCAAATATTCTGTTTGAATATAACCAAACAATTACAGAAACATAAAGTGTTCATTTTAAGTCACTACAAAGAAAACTGGCCAAAACCTTGAAGAGGGTACCCTTTTTAAAATTGTAATAAAAAAATCCATGAAAGCATTATGGCAATGATTTTTTCTTAGTTTTATTGAGAAATGTCTAAGGAAACAGAAAAACAACAACATTTAGAATTATTCAATCATCTTTGATCCTAATAGGTACCAGTCTTGTATTGTAGGTTCTTGCGCGGGTGGACGTCAAAACATGGATGCTATTAAAATATAGTGCCTTTTCTCTGTGTTGTTTGCAGCATTCATTTTCAAGCATTTGTTTCTAACTTTTGGCTCTTATTGATGGTAAGACACCACACTATGACATCATTAACTTTTAGAAACGAGAAAATTGCATTTTCAAATAAAAAAGTATTCATGAAAAGGGGGGTATTTTTGCTTTTTGAAGTGAAAGTGAAAGTAGAAAAAAAATATTTTTAGTTCAAACTTCTGTGGTGTACCAAAGTTCGTGGCACTTTTTTTCATTTCCCCCTTCAAAATGTCTTTTGACACTTCTTTTATTGAAAAAATATAGCAAAAGTTTTATTGAATCATTTTAAGTATTTTTAAAAAAATTCCAAAAATCTCAGGTGTACCATTGAAGTCTATGGGAAAAACAATACAAGACTGAGACCTGAGTACTGGTTTTCATAGTAAAGTTGAATATCAAATAAGTGTTTTTTATCTGTTTTATTCCATTGAAAACCACATTGTTGACCACTTTATGAAGAATTTTAAAACTTTTTTCATGATTTGCTAAAGCTACCCTTCATTTTTTGCTTAAATGGTACTTTTTAACCAAATTTGGACATTCAATTAGACTTTGTCTTTAATATGAGAAACATTGGATTTA
Source organism: Arcuatula senhousia (assembly GCA_963971305.1). Lineage (NCBI taxonomy): Eukaryota > Metazoa > Mollusca > Bivalvia > Mytilida > Mytilidae > Arcuatula > Arcuatula senhousia. The sequence goes on from OZ020304.1 coordinate 59,847,444, forward strand.
GAAGTCTATAGTTTTTAGTTTTAGTAAGAATAACTTTATAGCATAGCATTCATTCAATTTAAACTGCTATATTTCATCCGGTTTAATTTTTTCAGCACTTTGCATATGTTTAGTTGAAACTAAGAAATTATGGCTTTCTTTACATATCCTCACATATGGGAATTGGTCTGTTTTTAGAAATGATGACTTTCCAACCAAACAAATGGTGTGAAAATGTTCTAGATATACTTTATGATTGATTTCAGTCAAAAAACTCCAAATAAATTCAATATTTTATTCTTTATGGTGTTTTGTGATGTGCAAAATATAGGCTTCTTGTGTGCGGTAAGTTAAAAACTGTGATTTTACAGTAAATGAGACCACTTTCTGTAAAAATCTGATAAGCTTGCACAATATCTTGTTGATTTCTGTGTTGTACACCTTCTTTTCATAGACCAACTTATTAGTTTCAACAGCCTAATATCTGAATTCCTTGAAAAAGTTGGCTTATTATGTATGCCTGGGGCACCAATTTCACCTGAAAAATTCTTAAAATGGCATATAAAATCCATCTCAATTCCAAATAATGTTTTTCATTCCACATGTATCAATCTATTTACCATAGTCTTGCCAATTTTGTCATATTCAAGCACTTAATAGGCCTGGTTTAGATATTTGGATAAACAAGAGGCTCCAAGTTGTCTTTGTAGTAAAAAATGTGGTTCTGAAAATAGTTTTTTCCTTCTTGAAGGTCTAAAAACCCCAACATGATAATATTTATGCACTCAAATCCTTGCTCAGGTATTATTGGCATCTTTTCAACCCAAATATTCTGTTTGAATATAACCAAACAATTACAGAAACATAAAGTGTTCATTTTAAGTCACTACAAAGAAAACTGGCCAAAACCTTGAAGAGGGTACCCTTTTTAAAATTGTAATAAAAAAATCCATGAAAGCATTATGGCAATGATTTTTTCTTAGTTTTATTGAGAAATGTCTAAGGAAACAGAAAAACAACAACATTTAGAATTATTCAATCATCTTTGATCCTAATAGGTACCAGTCTTGTATTGTAGGTTCTTGCGCGGGTGGACGTCAAAACATGGATGCTATTAAAATATAGTGCCTTTTCTCTGTGTTGTTTGCAGCATTCATTTTCAAGCATTTGTTTCTAACTTTTGGCTCTTATTGATGGTAAGACACCACACTATGACATCATTAACTTTTAGAAACGAGAAAATTGCATTTTCAAATAAAAAAGTATTCATGAAAAGGGGGGTATTTTTGCTTTTTGAAGTGAAAGTGAAAGTAGAAAAAAAATATTTTTAGTTCAAACTTCTGTGGTGTACCAAAGTTCGTGGCACTTTTTTTCATTTCCCCCTTCAAAATGTCTTTTGACACTTCTTTTATTGAAAAAATATAGCAAAAGTTTTATTGAATCATTTTAAGTATTTTTAAAAAAATTCCAAAAATCTCAGGTGTACCATTGAAGTCTATGGGAAAAACAATACAAGACTGAGACCTGAGTACTGGTTTTCATAGTAAAGTTGAATATCAAATAAGTGTTTTTTATCTGTTTTATTCCATTGAAAACCACATTGTTGACCACTTTATGAAGAATTTTAAAACTTTTTTCATGATTTGCTAAAGCTACCCTTCATTTTTTGCTTAAATGGTACTTTTTAACCAAATTTGGACATTCAATTAGACTTTGTCTTTAATATGAGAAACATTGGATTTAGAAGTCTATAGTTTTTAGTTTTAGTAAGAATAACTTTATAGCATAGCATTCATTCAATTTAAACTGCTATATTTCATCCGGTTTAATTTTTTCAGCACTTTGCATATGTTTAGTTGAAACTAAGAAATTATGGCTTTCTTTACATATCCTCACATATGGGAATTGGTCTGTTTTTAGAAATGATGACTTTCCAACCAAACAAATGGTGTGAAAATGTTCTAGATATACTTTATGATTGATTTCAGTCAAAAAACTCCAAATAAATTCAATATTTTATTCTTTATGGTGTTTTGTGATGTGCAAAATATAGGCTTCTTGTGTGCGGTAAGTTAAAAACTGTGATTTTACAGTAAATGAGACCACTTTCTGTAAAAATCTGATAAGCTTGCACAATATCTTGTTGATTTCTGTGTTGTACACCTTCTTTTCATAGACCAACTTATTAGTTTCAACAGCCTAATATCTGAATTCCTTGAAAAAGTTGGCTTATTATGTATGCCTGGGGCACCAATTTCACCTGAAAAATTCTTAAAATGGCATATAAAATCCATCTCAATTCCAAATAATGTTTTTCATTCCACATGTATCAATCTATTTACCATAGTCTTGCCAATTTTGTCATATTCAAGCACTTAATAGGCCTGGTTTAGATATTTGGATAAACAAGAGGCTCCAAGTTGTCTTTGTAGTAAAAAATGTGGTTCTGAAAATAGTTTTTTCCTTCTTGAAGGTCTAAAAACCCCAACATGATAATATTTATGCACTCAAATCCTTGCTCAGGTATTATTGGCATCTTTTCAACCCAAATATTCTGTTTGAATATAACCAAACAATTACAGAAACATAAAGTGTTCATTTTAAGTCACTACAAAGAAAACTGGCCAAAACCTTGAAGAGGGTACCCTTTTTAAAATTGTAATAAAAAAATCCATGAAAGCATTATGGCAATGATTTTTTCTTAGTTTTATTGAGAAATGTCTAAGGAAACAGAAAAACAACAACATTTAGAATTATTCAATCATCTTTGATCCTAATAGGTACCAGTCTTGTATTGTAGGTTCTTGCGCGGGTGGACGTCAAAACATGGATGCTATTAAAATATAGTGCCTTTTCTCTGTGTTGTTTGCAGCATTCATTTTCAAGCATTTGTTTCTAACTTTTGGCTCTTATTGATGGTAAGACACCACACTATGACATCATTAACTTTTAGAAACGAGAAAATTGCATTTTCAAATAAAAAAGTATTCATGAAAAGGGGGGTATTTTTGCTTTTTGAAGTGAAAGTGAAAGTAGAAAAAAAATATTTTTAGTTCAAACTTCTGTGGTGTACCAAAGTTCGTGGCACTTTTTTTCATTTCCCCCTTCAAAATGTCTTTTGACACTTCTTTTATTGAAAAAATATAGCAAAAGTTTTATTGAATCATTTTAAGTATTTTTAAAAAAATTCCAAAAATCTCAGGTGTACCATTGAAGTCTATGGGAAAAACAATACAAGACTGAGACCTGAGTACTGGTTTTCATAGTAAAGTTGAATATCAAATAAGTGTTTTTTATCTGTTTTATTCCATTGAAAACCACATTGTTGACCACTTTATGAAGAATTTTAAAACTTTTTTCATGATTTGCTAAAGCTACCCTTCATTTTTTGCTTAAATGGTACTTTTTAACCAAATTTGGACATTCAATTAGACTTTGTCTTTAATATGAGAAACATTGGATTTAGAAGTCTATAGTTTTTAGTTTTAGTAAGAATAACTTTATAGCATAGCATTCATTCAATTTAAACTGCTATATTTCATCCGGTTTAATTTTTTCAGCACTTTGCATATGTTTAGTTGAAACTAAGAAATTATGGCTTTCTTTACATATCCTCACATATGGGAATTGGTCTGTTTTTAGAAATGATGACTTTCCAACCAAACAAATGGTGTGAAAATGTTCTAGATATACTTTATGATTGATTTCAGTCAAAAAACTCCAAATAAATTCAATATTTTATTCTTTATGGTGTTTTGTGATGTGCAAAATATAGGCTTCTTGTGTGCGGTAAGTTAAAAACTGTGATTTTACAGTAAATGAGACCACTTTCTGTAAAAATCTGATAAGCTTGCACAATATCTTGTTGATTTCTGTGTTGTACACCTTCTTTTCATAGACCAACTTATTAGTTTCAACAGCCTAATATCTGAATTCCTTGAAAAAGTTGGCTTATTATGTATGCCTGGGGCACCAATTTCACCTGAAAAATTCTTAAAATGGCATATAAAATCCATCTCAATTCCAAATAATGTTTTTCATTCCACATGTATCAATCTATTTACCATAGTCTTGCCAATTTTGTCATATTCAAGCACTTAATAGGCCTGGTTTAGATATTTGGATAAACAAGAGGCTCCAAGTTGTCTTTGTAGTAAAAAATGTGGTTCTGAAAATAGTTTTTTCCTTCTTGAAGGTCTAAAAACCCCAACATGATAATATTTATGCACTCAAATCCTTGCTCAGGTATTATTGGCATCTTTTCAACCCAAATATTCTGTTTGAATATAACCAAACAATTACAGAAACATAAAGTGTTCATTTTAAGTCACTACAAAGAAAACTGGCCAAAACCTTGAAGAGGGTACCCTTTTTAAAATTGTAATAAAAAAATCCATGAAAGCATTATGGCAATGATTTTTTCTTAGTTTTATTGAGAAATGTCTAAGGAAACAGAAAAACAACAACATTTAGAATTATTCAATCATCTTTGATCCTAATAACTGGTTTTCATAGTAAAGTTGAATATCAAATAAGTGTTTTTTATCTGTTTTATTCCATTGAAAACCACATTGTTGACCACTTTATGAAGAATTTTAAAACTTTTTTCATGATTTGCTAAAGCTACCCTTCATTTTTTGCTTAAATGGTACTTTTTAACCAAATTTGGACATTCAATTAGACTTTGTCTTTAATATGAGAAACATTGGATTTAGAAGTCTATAGTTTTTAGTTTTAGTAAGAATAACTTTATAGCATAGCATTCATTCAATTTAAACTGCTATATTTCATCCGGTTTAATTTTTTCAGCACTTTGCATATGTTTAGTTGAAACTAAGAAATTATGGCTTTCTTTACATATCCTCACATATGGGAATTGGTCTGTTTTTAGAAATGATGACTTTCCAACCAAACAAATGGTGTGAAAATGTTCTAGATATACTTTATGATTGATTTCAGTCAAAAAACTCCAAATAAATTCAATATTTTATTCTTTATGGTGTTTTGTGATGTGCAAAATATAGGCTTCTTGTGTGCGGTAAGTTAAAAACTGTGATTTTACAGTAAATGAGACCACTTTCTGTAAAAATCTGATAAGCTTGCACAATATCTTGTTGATTTCTGTGTTGTACACCTTCTTTTCATAGACCAACTTATTAGTTTCAACAGCCTAATATCTGAATTCCTTGAAAAAGTTGGCTTATTATGTATGCCTGGGGCACCAATTTCACCTGAAAAATTCTTAAAATGGCATATAAAATCCATCTCAATTCCAAATAATGTTTTTCATTCCACATGTATCAATCTATTTACCATAGTCTTGCCAATTTTGTCATATTCAAGCACTTAATAGGCCTGGTTTAGATATTTGGATAAACAAGAGGCTCCAAGTTGTCTTTGTAGTAAAAAATGTGGTTCTGAAAATAGTTTTTTCCTTCTTGAAGGTCTAAAAACCCCAACATGATAATATTTATGCACTCAAATCCTTGCTCAGGTATTATTGGCATCTTTTCAACCCAAATATTCTGTTTGAATATAACCAAACAATTACAGAAACATAAAGTGTTCATTTTAAGTCACTACAAAGAAAACTGGCCAAAACCTTGAAGAGGGTACCCTTTTTAAAATTGTAATAAAAAAATCCATGAAAGCATTATGGCAATGATTTTTTCTTAGTTTTATTGAGAAATGTCTAAGGAAACAGAAAAACAACAACATTTAGAATTATTCAATCATCTTTGATCCTAATAGGTACCAGTCTTGTATTGTAGGTTCTTGCGCGGGTGGACGTCAAAACATGGATGCTATTAAAATATAGTGCCTTTTCTCTGTGTTGTTTGCAGCATTCATTTTCAAGCATTTGTTTCTAACTTTTGGCTCTTATTGATGGTAAGACACCACACTATGACATCATTAACTTTTAGAAACGAGAAAATTGCATTTTCAAATAAAAAAGTATTCATGAAAAGGGGGGTATTTTTGCTTTTTGAAGTGAAAGTGAAAGTAGAAAAAAAATATTTTTAGTTCAAACTTCTGTGGTGTACCAAAGTTCGTGGCACTTTTTTTCATTTCCCCCTTCAAAATGTCTTTTGACACTTCTTTTATTGAAAAAATATAGCAAAAGTTTTATTGAATCATTTTAAGTATTTCAGGGCTGTCAAGTTTTTATGAGCTGCATGCGTGAGATTCCACGAAAAATTGAAAGATCAAAGGAAAAACTTTAAAGATCAAAGAAATTTGCCGCCAAATTGTCGATTAGATGCGTGAGTCTCACGCGAGTAGCGTGACACTTGACAGGTCTGGTATTTTTTAAAAAATTCCAAAAATCTCAGGTGTACCATTGAAGTCTATGGGAAAAACAATACAAGACTGAGACCTGAGTACTGGTTTTCATAGTAAAGTTGAATATCAAATAAGTGTTTTTTATCTGTTTTATTCCATTGAAAACCACATTGTTGACCACTTTATGAAGAATTTTAAAACTTTTTTCATGATTTGCTAAAGCTACCCTTCATTTTTTGCTTAAATGGTACTTTTTAACCAAATTTGGACATTCAATTAGACTTTGTCTTTAATATGAGAAACATTGGATTTAGAAGTCTATAGTTTTTAGTTTTAGTAAGAATAACTTTATAGCATAGCATTCATTCAATTTAAACTGCTATATTTCATCCGGTTTAATTTTTTCAGCACTTTGCATATGTTTAGTTGAAACTAAGAAATTATGGCTTTCTTTACATATCCTCACATATGGGAATTGGTCTGTTTTTAGAAATGATGACTTTCCAACCAAACAAATGGTGTGAAAATGTTCTAGATATACTTTATGATTGATTTCAGTCAAAAAACTCCAAATAAATTCAATATTTTATTCTTTATGGTGTTTTGTGATGTGCAAAATATAGGCTTCTTGTGTGCGGTAAGTTAAAAACTGTGATTTTACAGTAAATGAGACCACTTTCTGTAAAAATCTGATAAGCTTGCACAATATCTTGTTGATTTCTGTGTTGTACACCTTCTTTTCATAGACCAACTTATTAGTTTCAACAGCCTAATATCTGAATTCCTTGAAAAAGTTGGCTTATTATGTATGCCTGGGGCACCAATTTCACCTGAAAAATTCTTAAAATGGCATATAAAATCCATCTCAATTCCAAATAATGTTTTTCATTCCACATGTATCAATCTATTTACCATAGTCTTGCCAATTTTGTCATATTCAAGCACTTAATAGGCCTGGTTTAGATATTTGGATAAACAAGAGGCTCCAAGTTGTCTTTGTAGTAAAAAATGTGGTTCTGAAAATAGTTTTTTCCTTCTTGAAGGTCTAAAAACCCCAACATGATAATATTTATGCACTCAAATCCTTGCTCAGGTATTATTGGCATCTTTTCAACCCAAATATTCTGTTTGAATATAACCAAACAATTACAGAAACATAAAGTGTTCATTTTAAGTCACTACAAAGAAAACTGGCCAAAACCTTGAAGAGGGTACCCTTTTTAAAATTGTAATAAAAAAATCCATGAAAGCATTATGGCAATGATTTTTTCTTAGTTTTATTGAGAAATGTCTAAGGAAACAGAAAAACAACAACATTTAGAATTATTCAATCATCTTTGATCCTAATAGGTACCAGTCTTGTATTGTAGGTTCTTGCGCGGGTGGACGTCAAAACATGGATGCTATTAAAATATAGTGCCTTTTCTCTGTGTTGTTTGCAGCATTCATTTTCAAGCATTTGTTTCTAACTTTTGGCTCTTATTGATGGTAAGACACCACACTATGACATCATTAACTTTTAGAAACGAGAAAATTGCATTTTCAAATAAAAAAGTATTCATGAAAAGGGGGGTATTTTTGCTTTTTGAAGAGAAAGTGAAAGTAGAAAAAAAATATTTTTAGTTCAAACTTCTGTGGTGTACCAAAGTTCGTGGCACTTTTTTTCATTTCCCCCTTCAAAATGTCTTTTGACACTTCTTTTATTGAAAAAATATAGCAAAAGTTTTATTGAATCATTTTAAGTATTTTTAAAAAAATTCCAAAAATCTCAGGTGTACCATTGAAGTCTATGGGAAAAACAATACAAGACTGAGACCTGAGTACTGGTTTTCATAGTAAAGTTGAATATCAAATAAGTGTTTTTTATCTGTTTTATTCCATTGAAAACCACATTGTTGACCACTTTATGAAGAATTTTAAAACTTTTTTCATGATTTGCTAAAGCTACCCTTCATTTTTTGCTTAAATGGTACTTTTTAACCAAATTTGGACATTCAATTAGACTTTGTCTTTAATATGAGAAACATTGGATTTAGAAGTCTATAGTTTTTAGTTTTAGTAAGAATAACTTTATAGCATAGCATTCATTCAATTTAAACTGCTATATTTCATCCGGTTTAATTTTTTCAGCACTTTGCATATGTTTAGTTGAAACTAAGAAATTATGGCTTTCTTTACATATCCTCACATATGGGAATTGGTCTGTTTTTAGAAATGATGACTTTCCAACCAAACAAATGGTGTGAAAATGTTCTAGATATACTTTATGATTGATTTCAGTCAAAAAACTCCAAATAAATTCAATATTTTATTCTTTATGGTGTTTTGTGATGTGCAAAATATAGGCTTCTTGTGTGCGGTAAGTTATAAACTGTGATTTTACAGTAAATGAGACCACTTTCTGTAAAAATCTGATAAGCTTGCACAATATCTTGTTGATTTCTGTGTTGTACACCTTCTTTTCATAGACCAACTTATTAGTTTCAACAGCCTAATATCTGAATTCCTTGAAAAAGTTGGCTTATTATGTATGCCTGGGGCACCAATTTCACCTGAAAAATTCTTAAAATGGCATATAAAATCCATCTCAATTCCAAATAATGTTTTTCATTCCACATGTATCAATCTATTTACCATAGTCTTGCCAATTTTGTCATATTCAAGCACTTAATAGGCCTGGTTTAGATATTTGGATAAACAAGAGGCTCCAAGTTGTCTTTGTAGTAAAAAATGTGGTTCTGAAAATAGTTTTTTCCTTCTTGAAGGTCTAAAAACCCCAACATGATAATATTTATGCACTCAAATCCTTGCTCAGGTATTATTGGCATCTTTTCAACCCAAATATTCTGTTTGAATATAACCAAACAATTACAGAAACATAAAGTGTTCATTTTAAGTCACTACAAAGAAAACTGGCCAAAACCTTGAAGAGGGTACCCTTTTTAAAATTGTAATAAAAAAATCCATGAAAGCATTATGGCAATGATTTTTTCTTAGTTTTATTGAGAAATGTCTAAGGAAACAGAAAAACAACAACATTTAGAATTATTCAATCATCTTTGATCCTAATAGGTACCAGTCTTGTATTGTAGGTTCTTGCGCGGGTGGACGTCAAAACATGGATGCTATTAAAATATAGTGCCTTTTCTCTGTGTTGTTTGCAGCATTCATTTTCAAGCATTTGTTTCTAACTTTTGGCTCTTATTGATGGTAAGACACCACACTATGACATCATTAACTTTTAGAAACGAGAAAATTGCATTTTCAAATAAAAAAGTATTCATGAAAAGGGGGGTATTTTTGCTTTTTGAAGTGAAAGTGAAAGTAGAAAAAAAATATTTTTAGTTCAAACTTCTGTGGTGTACCAAAGTTCGTGGCACTTTTTTTCATTTCCCCCTTCAAAATGTCTTTTGACACTTCTTTTATTGAAAAAATATAGCAAAAGTTTTATTGAATCATTTTAAGTATTTTTAAAAAAATTCCAAAAATCTCAGGTGTACCATTGAAGTCTATGGGAAAAACAATACAAGACTGAGACCTGAGTACTGGTTTTCATAGTAAAGTTGAATATCAAATAAGTGTTTTTTATCTGTTTTATTCCATTGAAAACCACATTGTTGACCACTTTATGAAGAATTTTAAAACTTTTTTCATGATTTGCTAAAGCTACCCTTCATTTTTTGCTTAAATGGTACTTTTTAACCAAATTTGGACATTCAATTAGACTTTGTCTTTAATATGAGAAACATTGGATTTAGAAGTCTATAGTTTTTAGTTTTAGTAAGAATAACTTTATAGCATAGCATTCATTCAATTTAAACTGCTATATTTCATCCGGTTTAATTTTTTCAGCACTTTGCATATGTTTAGTTGAAACTAAGAAATTATGGCTGTCTTTACATATCCTCACATATGGGAATTGGTCTGTTTTTAGAAATGATGACTTTCCAACCAAACAAATGGTGTGAAAATGTTCTAGATATACTTTATGATTGATTTCAGTCAAAAAACTCCAAATAAATTCAATATTTTATTCTTTATGGTGTTTTGTGATGTGCAAAATATAGGCTTCTTGTGTGCGGTAAGTTAAAAACTGTGATTTTACAGTAAATGAGACCACTTTCTGTAAAAATCTGATAAGCTTGCACAATATCTTGTTGATTTCTGTGTTGTACACCTTCTTTTCATAGACCAACTTATTAGTTTCAACAGCCTAATATCTGAATTCCTTGAAAAAGTTGGCTTATTATGTATGCCTGGGGCACCAATTTCACCTGAAAAATTCTTAAAATGGCATATAAAATCCATCTCAATTCCAAATAATGTTTTTCATTCCACATGTATCAATCTATTTACCATAGTCTTGCCAATTTTGTCATATTCAAGCACTTAATAGGCCTGGTTTAGATATTTGGATAAACAAGAGGCTCCAAGTTGTCTTTGTAGTAAAAAATGTGGTTCTGAAAATAGTTTTTTCCTTCTTGAAGGTCTAAAAACCCCAACATGATAATATTTATGCACTCAAATCCTTGCTCAGGTATTATTGGCATCTTTTCAACCCAAATATTCTGTTTGAATATAACCAAACAATTACAGAAACATAAAGTGTTCATTTTAAGTCACTACAAAGAAAACTGGCCAAAACCTTGAAGAGGGTACCCTTTTTAAAATTGTAATAAAAAAATCCATGAAAGCATTATGGCAATGATTTTTTCTTAGTTTTATTGAGAAATGTCTAAGGAAACAGAAAAACAACAACATTTAGAATTATTCAATCATCTTTGATCCTAATAGGTACCAGTCTTGTATTGTAGGTTCTTGCGCGGGTGGACGTCAAAACATGGATGCTATTAAAATATAGTGCCTTTTCTCTGTGTTGTTTGCAGCATTCATTTTCAAGCATTTGTTTCTAACTTTTGGCTCTTATTGATGGTAAGACACCACACTATGACATCATTAACTTTTAGAAACGAGAAAATTGCATTTTCAAATAAAAAAGTATTCATGAAAAGGGGGGTATTTTTGCTTTTTGAAGTGAAAGTGAAAGTAGAAAAAAAATATTTTTAGTTCAAACTTCTGTGGTGTACCAAAGTTCGTGGCACTTTTTTTCATTTCCCCCTTCAAAATGTCTTTTGACACTTCTTTTATTGAAAAAATATAGCAAAAGTTTTATTGAATCATTTTAAGTATTTTTAAAAAAATTCCAAAAATCTCAGGTGTACCATTGAAGTCTATGGGAAAAACAATACAAGACTGAGACCTGAGTACTGGTTTTCATAGTAAAGTTGAATATCAAATAAGTGTTTTTTATCTGTTTTATTCCATTGAAAACCACATTGTTGACCACTTTATGAAGAATTTTAAAACTTTTTTCATGATTTGCTAAAGCTACCCTTCATTTTTTGCTTAAATGGTACTTTTTAACCAAATTTGGACATTCAATTAGACTTTGTCTTTAATATGAGAAACATTGGATTTAGAAGTCTATAGTTTTTAGTTTTAGTAAGAATAACTTTATAGCATAGCATTCATTCAATTTAAACTGCTATATTTCATCCGGTTTAATTTTTTCAGCACTTTGCATATGTTTAGTTGAAACTAAGAAATTATGGCTTTCTTTACATATCCTCACATATGGGAATTGGTCTGTTTTTAGAAATGATGACTTTCCAACCAAACAAATGGTGTGAAAATGTTCTAGATATACTTTATGATTGATTTCAGTCAAAAAACTCCAAATAAATTCAATATTTTATTCTTTATGGTGTTTTGTGATGTGCAAAATATAGGCTTCTTGTGTGCGGTAAGTTAAAAACTGTGATTTTACAGTAAATGAGACCACTTTCTGTAAAAATCTGATAAGCTTGCACAATATCTTGTTGATTTCTGTGTTGTACACCTTCTTTTCATAGACCAACTTATTAGTTTCAACAGCCTAATATCTGAATTCCTTGAAAAAGTTGGCTTATTATGTATGCCTGGGGCACCAATTTCACCTGAAAAATTCTTAAAATGGCATATAAAATCCATCTCAATTCCAAATAATGTTTTTCATTCCACATGTATCAATCTATTTACCATAGTCTTGCCAATTTTGTCATATTCAAGCACTTAATAGGCCTGGTTTAGATATTTGGATAAACAAGAGGCTCCAAGTTGTCTTTGTAGTAAAAAATGTGGTTCTGAAAATAGTTTTTTCCTTCTTGAAGGTCTAAAAACCCCAACATGATAATATTTATGCACTCAAATCCTTGCTCAGGTATTATTGGCATCTTTTCAACCCAAATATTCTGTTTGAATATAACCAAACAATTACAGAAACATAAAGTGTTCATTTTAAGTCACTACAAAGAAAACTGGCCAAAACCTTGAAGAGGGTACCCTTTTTAAAATTGTAATAAAAAAATCCATGAAAGCATTATGGCAATGATTTTTTCTTAGTTTTATTGAGAAATGTCTAAGGAAACAGAAAAACAACAACATTTAGAATTATTCAATCATCTTTGATCCTAATAGGTACCAGTCTTGTATTGTAGGTTCTTGCGCGGGTGGACGTCAAAACATGGATGCTATTAAAATATAGTGCCTTTTCTCTGTGTTGTTTGCAGCATTCATTTTCAAGCATTTGTTTCTAACTTTTGGCTCTTATTGATGGTAAGACACCAACCACACTATGACATCATTAACTTTTAGAAACGAGAAAATTGCATTTTCAAATAAAAAAGTATTCATGAAAAGGGGGGTATTTTTGCTTTTTGAAGTGAAAGTGAAAGTAGAAAAAAAATATTTTTAGTTCAAACTTCTGTGGTGTACCAAAGTTCGTGGCACTTTTTTTCATTTCCCCCTTCAAAATGTCTTTTGACACTTCTTTTATTGAAAAAATATAGCAAAAGTTTTATTGAATCATTTTAAGTATTTTTAAAAAAATTCCAAAAATCTCAGGTGTACCATTGAAGTCTATGGGAAAAACAATACAAGACTGAGACCTGAGTACTGGTTTTCATAGTAAAGTTGAATATCAAATAAGTGTTTTTTATCTGTTTTATTCCATTGAAAACCACATTGTTGACCACTTTATGAAGAATTTTAAAACTTTTTTCATGATTTGCTAAAGCTACCCTTCATTTTTTGCTTAAATGGTACTTTTTAACCAAATTTGGACATTCAATTAGACTTTGTCTTTAATATGAGAAACATTGGATTTAGAAGTCTATAGTTTTTAGTTTTAGTAAGAATAACTTTATAGCATAGCATTCATTCAATTTAAACTGCTATATTTCATCCGGTTTAATTTTTTCAGCACTTTGCATATGTTTAGTTGAAACTAAGAAATTATGGCTTTCTTTACATATCCTCACATATGGGAATTGGTCTGTTTTTAGAAATGATGACTTTCCAACCAAACAAATGGTGTGAAAATGTTCTAGATATACTTTATGATTGATTTCAGTCAAAAAACTCCAAATAAATTCAATATTTTATTCTTTATGGTGTTTTGTGATGTGCAAAATATAGGCTTCTTGTGTGCGGTAAGTTAAAAACTGTGATTTTACAGTAAATGAGACCACTTTCTGTAAAAATCTGATAAGCTTGCACAATATCTTGTTGATTTCTGTGTTGTACACCTTCTTTTCATAGACCAACTTATTAGTTTCAACAGCCTAATATCTGAATTCCTTGAAAAAGTTGGCTTATTATGTATGCCTGGGGCACCAATTTCACCTGAAAAATTCTTAAAATGGCATATAAAATCCATCTCAATTCCAAATAATGTTTTTCATTCCACATGTATCAATCTATTTACCATAGTCTTGCCAATTTTGTCATATTCAAGCACTTAATAGGCCTGGTTTAGATATTTGGATAAACAAGAGGCTCCAAGTTGTCTTTGTAGTAAAAAATGTGGTTCTGAAAATAGTTTTTTCCTTCTTGAAGGTCTAAAAACCCCAACATGATAATATTTATGCACTCAAATCCTTGCTCAGGTATTATTGGCATCTTTTCAACCCAAATATTCTGTTTGAATATAACCAAACAATTACAGAAACATAAAGTGTTCATTTTAAGTCACTACAAAGAAAACTGGCCAAAACCTTGAAGAGGGTACCCTTTTTAAAATTGTAATAAAAAAATCCATGAAAGCATTATGGCAATGATTTTTTCTTAGTTTTATTGAGAAATGTCTAAGGAAACAGAAAAACAACAACATTTAGAATTATTCAATCATCTTTGATCCTGAGTACTGGTTTTCATAGTAAAGTTGAATATCAAATAAGTGTTTTTTATCTGTTTTATTCCATTGAAAACCACATTGTTGACCACTTTATGAAGAATTTTAAAACTTTTTTCATGATTTGCTAAAGCTACCCTTCATTTTTTGCTTAAATGGTACTTTTTAACCAAATTTGGACATTCAATTAGACTTTGTCTTTAATATGAGAAACATTGGATTTAGAAGTCTATAGTTTTTAGTTTTAGTAAGAATAACTTTATAGCATAGCATTCATTCAATTTAAACTGCTATATTTCATCCGGTTTAATTTTTTCAGCACTTTGCATATGTTTAGTTGAAACTAAGAAATTATGGCTTTCTTTACATATCCTCACATATGGGAATTGGTCTGTTTTTAGAAATGATGACTTTCCAACCAAACAAATGGTGTGAAAATGTTCTAGATATACTTTATGATTGATTTCAGTCAAAAAACTCCAAATAAATTCAATATTTTATTCTTTATGGTGTTTTGTGATGTGCAAAATATAGGCTTCTTGTGTGCGGTAAGTTAAAAACTGTGATTTTACAGTAAATGAGACCACTTTCTGTAAAAATCTGATAAGCTTGCACAATATCTTGTTGATTTCTGTGTTGTACACCTTCTTTTCATAGACCAACTTATTAGTTTCAACAGCCTAATATCTGAATTCCTTGAAAAAGTTGGCTTATTATGTATGCCTGGGGCACCAATTTCACCTGAAAAATTCTTAAAATGGCATATAAAATCCATCTCAATTCCAAATAATGTTTTTCATTCCACATGTATCAATCTATTTACCATAGTCTTGCCAATTTTGTCATATTCAAGCACTTAATAGGCCTGGTTTAGATATTTGGATAAACAAGAGGCTCCAAGTTGTCTTTGTAGTAAAAAATGTGGTTCTGAAAATAGTTTTTTCCTTCTTGAAGGTCTAAAAACCCCAACATGATAATATTTATGCACTCAAATCCTTGCTCAGGTATTATTGGCATCTTTTCAACCCAAATATTCTGTTTGAATATAACCAAACAATTACAGAAACATAAAGTGTTCATTTTAAGTCACTACAAAGAAAACTGGCCAAAACCTTGAAGAGGGTACCCTTTTTAAAATTGTAATAAAAAAATCCATGAAAGCATTATGGCAATGATTTTTTCTTAGTTTTATTGAGAAATGTCTAAGGAAACAGAAAAACAACAACATTTAGAATTATTCAATCATCTTTGATCCTAATAGGTACCAGTCTTGTATTGTAGGTTCTTGCGCGGGTGGACGTCAAAACATGGATGCTATTAAAATATAGTGCCTTTTCTCTGTGTTGTTTGCAGCATTCATTTTCAAGCATTTGTTTCTAACTTTTGGCTCTTATTGATGGTAAGACACCACACTATGACATCATTAACTTTTAGAAACGAGAAAATTGCATTTTCAAATAAAAAAGTATTCATGAAAAGGGGGGTATTTTTGCTTTTTGAAGTGAAAGTGAAAGTAGAAAAAAAATATTTTTAGTTCAAACTTCTGTGGTGTACCAAAGTTCGTGGCACTTTTTTTCATTTCCCCCTTCAAAATGTCTTTTGACACTTCTTTTATTGAAAAAATATAGCAAAAGTTTTATTGAATCATTTTAAGTATTTTTAAAAAAATTCCAAAAATCTCAGGTGTACCATTGAAGTCTATGGGAAAAACAATACAAGACTGAGACCTGAGTACTGGTTTTCATAGTAAAGTTGAATATCAAATAAGTGTTTTTTATCTGTTTTATTCCATTGAAAACCACATTGTTGACCACTTTATGAAGAATTTTAAAACTTTTTTCATGATTTGCTAAAGCTACCCTTCATTTTTTGCTTAAATGGTACTTTTTAACCAAATTTGGACATTCAATTAGACTTTGTCTTTAATATGAGAAACATTGGATTTAGAAGTCTATAGTTTTTAGTTTTAGTAAGAATAACTTTATAGCATAGCATTCATTCAATTTAAACTGCTATATTTCATCCGGTTTAATTTTTTCAGCACTTTGCATATGTTTAGTTGAAACTAAGAAATTATGGCTTTCTTTACATATCCTCACATATGGGAATTGGTCTGTTTTTAGAAATGATGACTTTCCAACCAAACAAATGGTGTGAAAATGTTCTAGATATACTTTATGATTGATTTCAGTCAAAAAACTCCAAATAAATTCAATATTTTATTCTTTATGGTGTTTTGTGATGTGCAAAATATAGGCTTCTTGTGTGCGGTAAGTTAAAAACTGTGATTTTACAGTAAATGAGACCACTTTCTGTAAAAATCTGATAAGCTTGCACAATATCTTGTTGATTTCTGTGTTGTACACCTTCTTTTCATAGACCAACTTATTAGTTTCAACAGCCTAATATCTGAATTCCTTGAAAAAGTTGGCTTATTATGTATGCCTGGGGCACCAATTTCACCTGAAAAATTCTTAAAATGGCATATAAAATCCATCTCAATTCCAAATAATGTTTTTCATTCCACATGTATCAATCTATTTACCATAGTCTTGCCAATTTTGTCATATTCAAGCACTTAATAGGCCTGGTTTAGATATTTGGATAAACAAGAGGCTCCAAGTTGTCTTTGTAGTAAAAAATGTGGTTCTGAAAATAGTTTTTTCCTTCTTGAAGGTCTAAAAACCCCAACATGATAATATTTATGCACTCAAATCCTTGCTCAGGTATTATTGGCATCTTTTCAACCCAAATATTCTGTTTGAATATAACCAAACAATTACAGAAACATAAAGTGTTCATTTTAAGTCACTACAAAGAAAACTGGCCAAAACCTTGAAGAGGGTACCCTTTTTAAAATTGTAATAAAAAAATCCATGAAAGCATTATGGCAATGATTTTTTCTTAGTTTTATTGAGAAATGTCTAAGGAAACAGAAAAACAACAACATTTAGAATTATTCAATCATCTTTGATCCTAATAGGTACCAGTCTTGTATTGTAGGTTCTTGCACGGGTGGACGTCAAAACATGGATGCTATTAAAATATAGTGCCTTTTCTCTGTGTTGTTTGCAGCATTCATTTTCAAGCATTTGTTTCTAACTTTTGGCTCTTATTGATGGTAAGACACCACACTATGACATCATTAACTTTTAGAAACGAGAAAATTGCATTTTCAAATAAAAAAGTATTCATGAAAAGGGGGGTATTTTTGCTTTTTGAAGTGAAAGTGAAAGTAGAAAAAAAATATTTTTAGTTCAAACTTCTGTGGTGTACCAAAGTTCGTGGCACTTTTTTTCATTTCCCCCTTCAAAATGTCTTTTGACACTTCTTTTATTGAAAAAATATAGCAAAAGTTTTATTGAATCATTTTAAGTATTTTTAAAAAAATTCCAAAAATCTCAGGTGTACCATTGAAGTCTATGGGAAAAACAATACAAGACTGAGACCTGAGTACTGGTTTTCATAGTAAAGTTGAATATCAAATAAGTGTTTTTTATCTGTTTTATTCCATTGAAAACCACATTGTTGACCACTTTATGAAGAATTTTAAAACTTTTTTCATGATTTGCTAAAGCTACCCTTCATTTTTTGCTTAAATGGTACTTTTTAACCAAATTTGGACATTCAATTAGACTTTGTCTTTAATATGAGAAACATTGGATTTAGAAGTCTATAGTTTTTAGTTTTAGTAAGAATAACTTTATAGCATAGCATTCATTCAATTTAAACTGCTATATTTCATCCGGTTTAATTTTTTCAGCACTTTGCATATGTTTAGTTGAAACTAAGAAATTATGGCTTTCTTTACATATCCTCACATATGGGAATTGGTCTGTTTTTAGAAATGATGACTTTCCAACCAAACAAATGGTGTGAAAATGTTCTAGATATACTTTATGATTGATTTCAGTCAAAAAACTCCAAATAAATTCAATATTTTATTCTTTATGGTGTTTTGTGATGTGCAAAATATAGGCTTCTTGTGTGCGGTAAGTTAAAAACTGTGATTTTACAGTAAATGAGACCACTTTCTGTAAAAATCTGATAAGCTTGCACAATATCTTGTTGATTTCTGTGTTGTACACCTTCTTTTCATAGACCAACTTATTAGTTTCAACAGCCTAATATCTGAATTCCTTGAAAAAGTTGGCTTATTATGTATGCCTGGGGCACCAATTTCACCTGAAAAATTCTTAAAATGGCATATAAAATCCATCTCAATTCCAAATAATGTTTTTCATTCCACATGTATCAATCTATTTACCATAGTCTTGCCAATTTTGTCATATTCAAGCACTTAATAGGCCTGGTTTAGATATTTGGATAAACAAGAGGCTCCAAGTTGTCTTTGTAGTAAAAAATGTGGTTCTGAAAATAGTTTTTTCCTTCTTGAAGGTCTAAAAACCCCAACATGATAATATTTATGCACTCAAATCCTTGCTCAGGTATTATTGGCATCTTTTCAACCCAAATATTCTGTTTGAATATAACCAAACAATTACAGAAACATAAAGTGTTCATTTTAAGTCACTACAAAGAAAACTGGCCAAAACCTTGAAGAGGGTACCCTTTTTAAAATTGTAATAAAAAAATCCATGAAAGCATTATGGCAATGATTTTTTCTTAGTTTTATTGAGAAATGTCTAAGGAAACAGAAAAACAACAACATTTAGAATTATTCAATCATCTTTGATCCTAATACTGGTTTTCATAGTAAAGTTGAATATCAAATAAGTGTTTTTTATCTGTTTTATTCCATTGAAAACCACATTGTTGACCACTTTATGAAGAATTTTAAAACTTTTTTCATGATTTGCTAAAGCTACCCTTCATTTTTTGCTTAAATGGTACTTTTTAACCAAATTTGGACATTCAATTAGACTTTGTCTTTAATATGAGAAACATTGGATTTAGAAGTCTATAGTTTTTAGTTTTAGTAAGAATAACTTTATAGCATAGCATTCATTCAATTTAAACTGCTATATTTCATCCGGTTTAATTTTTTCAGCACTTTGCATATGTTTAGTTGAAACTAAGAAATTATGGCTTTCTTTACATATCCTCACATATGGGAATTGGTCTGTTTTTAGAAATGATGACTTTCCAACCAAACAAATGGTGTGAAAATGTTCTAGATATACTTTATGATTGATTTCAGTCAAAAAACTCCAAATAAATTCAATATTTTATTCTTTATGGTGTTTTGTGATGTGCAAAATATAGGCTTCTTGTGTGCGGTAAGTTAAAAACTGTGATTTTACAGTAAATGAGACCACTTTCTGTAAAAATCTGATAAGCTTGCACAATATCTTGTTGATTTCTGTGTTGTACACCTTCTTTTCATAGACCAACTTATTAGTTTCAACAGCCTAATATCTGAATTCCTTGAAAAAGTTGGCTTATTATGTATGCCTGGGGCACCAATTTCACCTGAAAAATTCTTAAAATGGCATATAAAATCCATCTCAATTCCAAATAATGTTTTTCATTCCACATGTATCAATCTATTTACCATAGTCTTGCCAATTTTGTCATATTCAAGCACTTAATAGGCCTGGTTTAGATATTTGGATAAACAAGAGGCTCCAAGTTGTCTTTGTAGTAAAAAATGTGGTTCTGAAAATAGTTTTTTCCTTCTTGAAGGTCTAAAAACCCCAACATGATAATATTTATGCACTCAAATCCTTGCTCAGGTATTATTGGCATCTTTTCAACCCAAATATTCTGTTTGAATATAACCAAACAATTACAGAAACATAAAGTGTTCATTTTAAGTCACTACAAAGAAAACTGGCCAAAACCTTGAAGAGGGTACCCTTTTTAAAATTGTAATAAAAAAATCCATGAAAGCATTATGGCAATGATTTTTTCTTAGTTTTATTGAGAAATGTCTAAGGAAACAGAAAAACAACAACATTTAGAATTATTCAATCATCTTTGATCCTAATAGGTACCAGTCTTGTATTGTAGGTTCTTGCGCGGGTGGACGTCAAAACATGGATGCTATTAAAATATAGTGCCTTTTCTCTGTGTTGTTTGCAGCATTCATTTTCAAGCATTTGTTTCTAACTTTTGGCTCTTATTGATGGTAAGACACCACACTATGACATCATTAACTTTTAGAAACGAGAAAATTGCATTTTCAAATAAAAAAGTATTCATGAAAAGGGGGGTATTTTTGCTTTTTGAAGTGAAAGTGAAAGTAGAAAAAAAATATTTTTAGTTCAAACTTCTGTGGTGTACCAAAGTTCGTGGCACTTTTTTTCATTTCCCCCTTCAAAATGTCTTTTGACACTTCTTTTATTGAAAAAATATAGCAAAAGTTTTATTGAATCATTTTAAGTATTTTTAAAAAAATTCCAAAAATCTCAGGTGTACCATTGAAGTCTATGGGAAAAACAATACAAGACTGAGACCTGAGTACTGGTTTTCATAGTAAAGTTGAATATCAAATAAGTGTTTTTTATCTGTTTTATTCCATTGAAAACCACATTGTTGACCACTTTATGAAGAATTTTAAAACTTTTTTCATGATTTGCTAAAGCTACCCTTCATTTTTTGCTTAAATGGTACTTTTTAACCAAATTTGGACATTCAATTAGACTTTGTCTTTAATATGAGAAACATTGGATTTAGAAGTCTATAGTTTTTAGTTTTAGTAAGAATAACTTTATAGCATAGCATTCATTCAATTTAAACTGCTATATTTCATCCGGTTTAATTTTTTCAGCACTTTGCATATGTTTAGTTGAAACTAAGAAATTATGGCTTTCTTTACATATCCTCACATATGGGAATTGGTCTGTTTTTAGAAATGATGACTTTCCAACCAAACAAATGGTGTGAAAATGTTCTAGATATACTTTATGATTGATTTCAGTCAAAAAACTCCAAATAAATTCAATATTTTATTCTTTATGGTGTTTTGTGATGTGCAAAATATAGGCTTCTTGTGTGCGGTAAGTTAAAAACTGTGATTTTACAGTAAATGAGACCACTTTCTGTAAAAATCTGATAAGCTTGCACAATATCTTGTTGATTTCTGTGTTGTACACCTTCTTTTCATAGACCAACTTATTAGTTTCAACAGCCTAATATCTGAATTCCTTGAAAAAGTTGGCTTATTATGTATGCCTGGGGCACCAATTTCACCTGAAAAATTCTTAAAATGGCATATAAAATCCATCTCAATTCCAAATAATGTTTTTCATTCCACATGTATCAATCTATTTACCATAGTCTTGCCAATTTTGTCATATTCAAGCACTTAATAGGCCTGGTTTAGATATTTGGATAAACAAGAGGCTCCAAGTTGTCTTTGTAGTAAAAAATGTGGTTCTGAAAATAGTTTTTTCCTTCTTGAAGGTCTAAAAACCCCAACATGATAATATTTATGCACTCAAATCCTTGCTCAGGTATTATTGGCATCTTTTCAACCCAAATATTCTGTTTGAATATAACCAAACAATTACAGAAACATAAAGTGTTCATTTTAAGTCACTACAAAGAAAACTGGCCAAAACCTTGAAGAGGGTACCCTTTTTAGCTCACCTGGACCGAAGGTCCATGTGAGCTATTACCATCACTTGGCGTCCGTCGTCGTCGTCGTCGTCGTCGTCGTCGTCGTCTGTCGTCGTCTGTCGTCGTCTGTTAACAATTTTTCAAAAATCTTCTCCTCTGAAACTACCAAACAGAATTTAATGAAACTTGGTATAAATGATCCTTAGGGTGTCCTGCACCAAACTTGTGTTTTGATTTTTGATCTGTTAAAAAACATGGCCGCCGTTACTAAAAATAGACTAGGGGGGTCAGACTACTGTTTTTGGCTTATAAATCAAAAAGTATAAGAGATAGAAGAAATCTGAGGCCACACTACTGATTCAGCAACAAAAGCTCTACAAAAGTCTCCATTTGGTCAAAGTTGTCAGATGACCCCTTATAGGGGTTATGGCCCCTTGAAGGTGAAAAATAGCATTTTTTCATGTTTTTGGCCTACAGAATGAAAACTATTGCAGATAGAGATTAGCTGTTGCTTGCTTAAATGTTCAGCTCATTTAACTCTGCAAAAGTCTCTATAGGGTCGAAGTTGTCAGATGACCCCTTATAGGGGTTACGGCCCCTTAAAGGTGAAAAATAGCCATTTTTCATGTTTTTGGCCTACAGAATGAAAACTATTGCAGATAGAGAAAAGCTGTTGCTTGCTATAATGTTAAGCTCATTTAGCTCTACAAAAGTCTTCATAGGGTCGAAGTTGTCAGATGACCCCTTATAGGGGTTACAGCCCCTTAAAGGCGAAAAATAGTGTTTTTGGCCTACAGAATGAAAACTATTGCAGATAGAGAAAAGCTGTTGCTTGCTATAATGTTAAGCTCATTTAGCTCTACAAAAGTCTTCATAGGGTCGAAGTTGTCAGATGACCCCTTATAGGGGTTACAGCCCCTTAAAGGCGAAAAATAGTGTTTTTGGCCTATAGAATGAAAACTATTGCAGATAGAGAAAAGCTGTTGCTTGCTTAAATGTTCAGCTCATTAAGCTCTACAAAAGTCTTCATAGGGTCGAAGTTGTCAGATGACTCCTAATAGGGGTTACAGCCCCTTAAAGGCGAAAAATAGTGTTTTTGGCCTATAGAATGAAAAGTATTGCAGATAGAGAAAAGTTGTTGCTTGGTTATATGTTCAGCTCATTAAGCTCTACAACAGTCTTCAAGGGTCGAAGTTGTCAGATGACCCCTTATAGGGGTTACAGCCCCTTAAAGGCGAAAAATATTGTTTTTGGCCTATAGAATGAAAACTATTACAGATAGAGAAAAGCTGTTGCTTGCTATAATGTGGAGCTCATTTAGCTCTACAAAAGTCTTCATTGGGCTGAAGTTGTCAGATGACCTTTTATAGGGGTTACAGCCCCTAAAATAACGTTTTTTCATGTTTTTGGCATATGGAAGGAAAACTATAGCAGGTAGAGAGAAGCTGTTGCTTGCTTAAATGTTCAGCTCATTTAGCTCTACAAAAGTCTCCATAGGGTTGAAGTTGTCAGATGACCATTTATAGGGGCTACGGCCCCTAAAATAACTTTTTTTATGTTTTTGGCCTATGGAAGGAAAACTATAGCAGGTAGAGAGATGCTGTTGCTTTCTTAAATGTTCAGCTCATTTAGGTCTTCAAAAGTCTCCACAGGGTCAAAGTTGTCAGATGACTCTTTATAGGGGTTACGACCCCTAAAATAACATTTTCTGATTTTTTTACGCCTATGGAATGAAAACTTTAGCAGGTAGAGAGAAGCTGTTGCTTGCTTTAATGTTCAGCTCATCTAGCTCTACAAAAGTCTTCATAGAATGGAAGTTGTCAGATGACCCCTTATAGGGGTTACAGCCCCTTAGATAATGTTTAATCACTTGGCGTTAAGTGTCGTCATCGTCTTCGATGTCTGCTGTTAAAAATTTTCTAAAATCTTCTTCTCTGAAACTAAGGAACATAATTTAATGAAACTTGGTATGTTTGATCCTGAGGGTGTCTTGCGCAAAAGTTGTGTTTCGAATTTAGATTCGTCAAAAAACATGGTCGTCGTTGCTAAAAAGTGGGGTCAGACTCCTTTTTTGGGTTTGTAAATCAAAAAGTATAAGAGAAAGAGTAAATCTGATGCTACCTACTTCTTCAGTACTGCAAAAATCTCCATTGGGTCGAAGCTGTCAGATGACCTCTTACAAGGGTTTTGGTCCTTTTAAGGTCAAAATAGCTATTTAGATAGAGAAAAGCTGCTGCTTGCTTAAACTTTCAGTTCATTGAGCTCTACAATAGTCTCCAGTGGGTCAAAGATGTCAGATGACTCCTTATAGGGGTAATGACCCTTTGAGGGTAAAAAATAGCGTTTTTGCATGTTTTGAGAATGAAAACTATTTCAGATAAAGAAATGCTGTTGATTACTTAAATCTTCAACTTATTGAGCTCTACAAAAGCCTTTACAAGGGGTGATGGCCCTTTAAAGGTAAAAACCTTCAGCTAATGAGTTCTACAAAGGCACTGGCTACGTTTATACAGCTGTGTAAACCTAAGAAAACATTAGGTTTAGACGTGTAAAAATAACAAAAACTTAGATTTACACGGAAAAGTAATACCGAATCACAATGATGGTGACGGATTAGTTATTGTTACACACCTTATTTTTACACACTAATATTTATGTCACATATCAAATTTTTATGTTTTTTATGATTAAAATAATAAGATTGGAAAGAATAGATTAAAATAACTAGACTTTATGAATCAATAATCAATCAATAAACTTTATTTAAAGTCGGCAAGGCATATAACAATATAACATAAGCTGTTTAGAAAAAAAAAAGTTTTTAAAAGCATTTAAGAGTTTTAAAGATATAAGCACCTAAAATTATTCAGATTTTCTTTCATAAGAAAGATCTATGAGCATTGGACTTTGTGCGATTTTAGGCTAAAGCCTACTCCATATTATTATGTACTAAGACTAAAACATATTTTTAAGAATGCATTTGATCTTATTTGGTGCTCCCACGATTGGAGGAATAGTTTAATAAAATTCTCTAATGGGTGGTGCTCCCACAATTGGAGGAATATGAAGGGGATTGCGCAGGCCACTTCCTTTTCCGGTTATCTCAACATGTGAGTGACATTCTTAAAATTTCCTAATATTTTTCACAAATCCAATTGATCCCCGAAGTGTTGTTAATGTTACAAAGATAGTAGAAGGTTTGATTCAACAAAGGAAGCTGATTTTGACTGATTCAGATTGTGTGATTTTTTTCCTTCCTACAATCATTAACTCTACCCGACGGTTTTAGCCATCACACAATACAAAATACTCAACACAAGCTTGATTCAAGCTTGAGACCAGACCAGTTCATAACCTTGTCTATTCCATGTCAGTTGTTGAAAATTAAACATGTTAAAAAATCTGTAATTGTACAAATTGTTTATTCCCTCGTAAGGTGTTGTGTAAAATAAAGAGTTATCAATTACTACAGTTGTTTACTTGCAAGTCATGTGGAAATTTTCCAGTCAGTACATTTCCAGAAACTGAAAGTACATACATGTTCATGCCTTTTAATACAATGTATTCATGGAAATTAGCACAGAACAGACAGCCCATCACCTGTATTAGGTGTGTTTGGTCCTGTAAATTTGAGCAATTTGTAACAAATCTTAAAATATTTCTAAATCATTGATTCAGTCCTGTATATTCAAAATTGTAAAATTCCATGAGTGCTAAGTCTACTTGTTATAATAATAAAACCATTTAATACTCCCTTACTCATTGTTACTAGTGAGGGTTTCAATGGGGTCTCATAGAACGTAATGGAGCAGCCGCCTGAAATTTATGCTCAAAGTTTGATTGTGTTTTAGTGTAATTTTCTAGTTTCTGTTGATATTTCATTAATACTTTCATGGTGAATTCGTGATAATACTTAAAATTATTTAGTTTTAATCACAAAATCCTATTTTTGTGTAATGTTGATCTTGAACTTCATAGTAACTCTCGTCAAAACTTATATTTACGAAACTTTTTGATATAAATTAACTGAAGCTAGTGTTCCAAAGTTTTCCTGATTAGCTCAATCCATTTAAAGTCTTGTTATAAGAGCTAAATATAAAATGATGACTTGCCCCATTACAGGTAATGGGATTTTCATTCAACAAAATATCAGTTTGGATACATGTATAAAATGTACATCCTAGGTTTGTGTGTGGATTTATTTTTCATATTTTTCATATACTGCCTTCTTAGACTAAAATATGTCTTGTAAAAACAGACATCTTTAAGCAGGTATATTAAACGGCAATATCTTGTGTTCAGTTCGGAAATTAGCACTGGCCCTGCCTGGCCAGTAAATATCTGTTTGTGCAAGTAAAATTTGTAAGAATTTTACATTGGGTAAATAGAACAATTACTAAATATCTGAATTTCAAATCCTAGTTTCTTAGACTTTGTGTTGTAAAAGAGTATTTTACATATTTACACAACTTTACACCTGTTTGAAACAATTAACAGCAATAACCATGATAACAGACCTTGCCAAATTGTTTTGGAATAGACTGGACCTTTGGTTTGACAACATAATTTGACTTGCTGGTCTGACCAAAGCACTATCTTACCAAAATTTTCTTGACCTTTGTTATTATACCCCATGCAATAAAGTTGTGAAGGGTAAAATGTTTTTGACTGGTCAGTCTGTTCGTCCATGCATGATCAAAATTTTCGTAACGGATTTCTCGACAACTTTTGATATTTGATATGTAGCTTCAGGTAGGGGTCCCATATGGTCAGATTCATTTTGAGGTCTGTCCAATATCTACTTCCTGTTAAAGAACCACTTAGACTTTTTTCACTAAATTTTCGCTTGTCAGTGTGTCTGTCTGTGATCAAAATTTCCGTAACAGATTTCTCAGCAACTATGAATCATAGGCTTTTCATATTAGGTATGAAGCTTTCTGTTAAACAAGCTGACTTAGAAAGACAATATCTCTATACTTTTTTTATTCCTAACTCTAAAATAGATAATCTCTGTCCATATTTTGGAGGCATTGGTATGAAAGCGTGCTCATAAAGGTTCTTTCATTATCCTTAATTTCAGAATTTGGTGCCTCTTTGCTTCTTTCAGAAATCAGTCATGTTTTAACAGATTTCAACACAATAAACTGGATAAAGCCATGTTAAATGTGACAAGTAGTTTGTCTGGTAGCGCTTACTTGTTGTTTTGTGATTGACCACTGAGACTATTAGTTAAATATGTCCATGTACATTAATATACTGTTTGTATCCAAGGCTTTATTCCAAGCATACAGATTGATCAAGATTGGGCTATTTATTTATAAATAAGACCATGATAAAAAATTCTAAGATTCTCAGCTAAAAATATGTGATAGGACCTATCAGCAGCAATTTTTTGTCGCCAGCGAGAAAAAAATATCGCAATTTGCGACATTGGCGAAGCCCTGCGCGATCCCTGTAGGTGGGCAAATTTTGGCCAAAAGGGGCAAAAAAATAAAGGCAGCAGAATTCCTTGTGAAATGGCTTCCTGACAATCACTAAACAATTATCTTAATAAATTGGCATGTAATAACCTATTTTAAGTTTTGGTAAGTAAAATATGACAACTTGGCTTATTCAACCCTGTGCATAAAATTTTTTTATTCGACCGCAAAAAAATTGCAGACGTATAATGGTATGATGCTGTCTGTCGTCGTCTGCGTTGTCTGTTAACTTTAGTGTTCCCACAATAACTTAAGTTCTAGTTATCCTATTGCTATGAAATTTGACAATGATGTTCCTTATCTTAAAAGGATGGATGGGAATGATTTTGGGAGTCACTCCTTTTTTGTTTAGAAATAAGGGCCAAAAATGCTTTTTTTTTGTTTGTTCTTACAATATTTTTTTTTCTGGTTGACCAAATGCTGTTAAATTTTACAATAATATTTCATAGCATAAATGGATGGATGGGATCAATTTTGGGGGTCCCTCTTTATTTGTTTACCCTTGTCCGTCCGTCTGTACATCTGTCCGTAACACTTTGGTTAAGTTTTTGGTTAAGGTCCATTACTCGGATACTAGATGTTTGGGGTCAATGATATTTCACCACCAGATGGGTCTTGGGTAGGGCTACACCACCCACTAGAAAGTAGGTCACTGTGACCTATATTTTATGCATGAACGACTTCGGTTAAGTTCTTGGTTAAGGTCCATTACTCGGATACTAGATGTTGGGGGTCAATAATATTTCACCACCAGATGGGTCTTGGGTAAGGTGACACCATCCACTAGAAATTAGGTCACTGTGACCTATATTTTATGCATGAACAACTTCGGTTAAGTTCTTGGTTAAGGTCCATATCTTGAATACTACATGTTAGGGGTCAATAATATTTCACTACTCGATGAGTCTTGATAACATTGCAACACCCACCAGAAATAAGGTCACAGTGACCTTACACTTGAACACTTGATAAATTTCTTGGTAAAGGTCCATATCCCAGGTAATACACATTTAGGGTCTATGATATTTCAAGAACAGGAGGGCCATCCTGTGGCTCATAGACACATTTTTAGGGCCCCGCATCAAAGATGCGGACGCCCTATAGTTTTCACTTTGTCCGTCTATCCGTCCGTCCGTCCGTCCGTCAACAATTCTTGTGAACACTAAAACTCAAAAACTATAAACACCACAGTTCTGAAACTTTGCACAGCTGCTAAGTAGCATGTCATGATGTGCATATTAAAATTTTGTGCAAATCTGATTAAAATTTTTGGAAAAAATCTTCATTTTTTATTGAAAATCACAGATTTTGAGAATTGGACTTTGTGAACACTAAAACTCAAAAACTGTTAACAATACAGTTCTGAAACTTTGCACAGCTGCTAAGTAGCATGTTCTGAAACTTTGTTCAGCTGCTAAGTAGCATGTCCTGATTTGCATATTAAAATTTCGTGCAAATCTGATTAATATTTTTGGAAAAAATCTTCATTTTTTTTTCGAAAATCACAGATTTTGAGAATTGGACTTTGTGAACACTAAAACTCAAAAACTGTTAACAATACAGTTCTGAAACTTTGCACAGCTGCTAAGTAGCATGTCATGATGTGCATATCAAAATTTCGTGCAAATCTGTTTAATATTTTTGGAAAAAACTTCATTTTTTATCGAAAATCACAGATTTTGAGAATTGGACTTTGTGAACAATAAAACTCAAAGGCTATTAACAATACAGATCTGTAGTTTCATATGCATTCCATGGAACATGCTTTAGTGGTTATAATTAAAGTTCATATGATTTTGAAAACACTTAGATATTTTGCCGCGGGGCCCTTTCTGACTTTGTTAGTATTCTAGTCTAGTTTATTTGTGGTTCGATTTTGAAAATTGTTTTTGCATGTTTGCTCTTGTCAAATACTAGAAATACAAAATTGAGAATTGATTTTTGCAACCCCCCTTTTTCCCCTATTACATAATTAGGGGCCAAAAGGGACCAAAATCGAAAGTTTTTTACTTGTGATCCGATTTTGATTTTTTTTGCATGTTTGTTCTTGTCAAATAGCAGATACATAATTGATTATTAATTTTTTCAACCTCCTTTTTTCCCCTATAATGTGATTAGGGGCCAAAATCGAAACTTTTTTATTTGTGGTCTTATTTTTTATCTCCTTTTGAAAAAAATAATTCCTTTTAAAATGTGAGTGGAAAGTCCACCAAAAGCTGTATGTGTCAAATACCTTTGTCAGTCCACCATGGGCTGCATGTGTCCAGAGCAATTGACTATCCATATTGGGCCTTAAACGTACAGGGTTCAACATGTTGCGGTCGTATCATGCTGAGCTTGGCGAAGCTTTTTATTGGTCGGAGTGAGACATTGGTGTTATTTTACTGGCAGCAGCAATAACTTTTATGTTAAGATTTTATCAGCACCTTTATATCTCAAGAACTATAAGTCCTAGGTTGATGACGCTTTGTATGCATATGCCCCAGTAGTAACTAAACACAGTTGCATCCCCATCTTTTCACCTTGACCTTGATTTTCCAGTTGAGTGACTTTGACAAAGAGGACTTTGACAATTTTCAACATATAGCACTGTTAAGGTTTTGCCTGCACAACTGTAAGTAGTAGGTTAATGAATTTTGGTAAGCATATGCACTAGTAGTAGCTTAGCAGAGTTGTCTCCCCACTTTTGATCTTGACTTTCCAGTTAAGCGACTTTTACAATTTTCAAAAGTACATATTATCGCAATATCACTTTCATATCTCAAGAACTACAAGTCCTAGATTGATGAAACTTGGTATGCATATGCCTAATAATAGCTTTGATTGTGTTTGAGGAATAACAAGGTATTCTGGTGGTGCAAGCAGGCAAGACTACTTTCATGTTAAATCTTTTGGATTAAATCTTGGCAGAGCTTTTTATTAGTTATATTTAAAATGTTATATATTTATTTGCAGACTGCAGCTATGCCACGTAGACGTAACTGGAAGAAGAGTATTGCCAAGTCTGGTGATGCAAACCCGATGTTTAAGAAGAAACGGACGGATTTGACTGGGGATCCTGGCCCTGGTGACACTACTTGTAGTGTCACCAACAACAGGTCAAATGACTCTGACTGCCATGACCAGGTGGCGGGGGATCCTGTCCTCCTTAACAACAGGAAAAATGATAGCTCAAATGATTGTACTAAAGCTTGCTCAAATGATTGCTCAAATGATTGTACAAAAGATTGCTCAAATGATTGCTCAAAAGATTGCTCAAATGATTGTACAAAAGATTGCTCAAATAATTGCTCAAGAGATTGTTCAAATGATTGCTTAGCTGATTGCTCAAATGATTGCTTAAGAGATTATTCAAATGATTGCTCAAGAGATTATTCAAATGATTGCTTAGCTGATTGCTCAAATGATTACATAGTTGACTCTATCTCAGAAAACACTTTCCTAGATAAATCCTACTTTGAAAATACTTATCAAGAGAATCAAAATCAAGTTACAGTTGATGTAGTTCACATTTTTGATAACATTCATTTGAAGTTTGGAAGTTTTGATCAATCTGATTCACAGTTTTCAAGTCTTACAAGAGGAAATCAGTGCACATGCAATTGCTTAGTTTATTTGGCTTTGGTTTCCCAAAAAATGTTGCATCAACAGGTTGATTTAGACAGTATTTTGAACTTAGGAGACAATTTATATTTAAGGACTGTGGAGAGACTTAGAAAGGAAGGTAGATTTAGAAACATGTTACTGTCTTTTGATGAAATTCCAAATATGGTTGAAATAACAGGTTTTAAATTAAGAATAGAAAAAAAAAATGTCTTGTTTGGTAGTGCTGTTCAGGCTGATGCCACCGATGATTTCTTAACATTACAAGAAGCACTTGCATATGGATTTCAAGTCACAAAGACACTTTTAGTGATGATTGGTTCAATATGTTCTGGTGTCTACTATGATGGCAATACTTATTACTTCTTTGATTCACATTCTCATGGTCAATCTGGTCTGTACGAGCCACATGAAGCTAAAGGTACATCAATACTGATAGGATTTGAAAACATACAGAGTCTTATTAATTACATGTATTCTTACTACACAAGCATGCATATTGATTTGCAGTCGCAATTTGAAATTCTCCCAGTGGATTTTACAAACATGGATGCTGCAGTAGTACTTCAAAGACAGATGCAAGAGTATTTTGAAGATCAAAACCAACGAAATGTTGCAGAACATTTAGACAATAAGCAAGATGAATCGGATGCATTTGATAATCGCAAAGAATACATGAAGAAATACATGCAAAATAGAAGAAAAAATTCAATTTTTCGAGAAAACGAAAGACGGAAAGATGTTCATGCTAAGAGAAAAGCTAGAGAAGATGATGATGCCAAACAAAAAGAACTAGACAAGAAAAGAAAAGCTAGAGAAGATGATGATGTCAGACAACAAGAAGCTGAAGACAAAAGGTTAAAAAGAGAAGATTTAATATATAGATCTAATGAGAGAGAACGAGACAAAAAAGCAAAGCAGAAAGCAAGAGAAGATGATGATGTCAGACAAAATGAACTAGATAAAAAAAGAAAAGCTAGAGAAGATGATGATGTCAGACAACAAGAAGCTGAAGACAAAAGGTTAAGAAGAGAAGATTTAATATATAGAACTAATGAAAGAACACGAGACAGAGAAGCAAGACAAAAAGCAAGAGAAGACGATGATGTCAGACAAAATGAACTAGACCAGAAAAAAAAGGCTAGAGAACATGACGATGTTAGGCAAAAAGAATTAGACAAGAAAAGAAAAGCTAGAGAAGATGATAATGTCAGACAAAAAGAACTAGACAAGAAAAGAAAAGCTAGAGAAGATGATGATGTCAGACAAAAAGAACTAGACAAGAAAAGAAAAGCTAGAGAAGATGATGATGTCAGACAAAAAGAACTAGACAAGAAAAGAAAAGCTAGAGAAGATGATGATGTCAGACAAAAAGAACTAGACAAGAAAAGAAAAGCTAGAGAAGATGATGATGTCAGACAAAAAGAACTAGAAAAGAAAAGAAAAGCTAGAGAAGATGATGCTGTCAGACAAAAAGAACTAGACAAGAAAAGAAAAGTAAGAGAGAGTGATCAGATGAAAGAAAAAGAAAGGGTATCTAAGCAATCCTCTAGAAGCAGAAATCGATTGAAGAATAAAACATATGAAACACTTTTTAAAAGTCAGAAAAGACAAAACAAAGAATTTACCCGTCATGAAAATAATCTGAAGAAACAAAGACAAACTGGATCTTCTTTACAACAATGTATTGATATATTTCACAAAAAATGTTACATGGTCCTACATATATTTGCACATCATGCCATCAGACATGGTTCAGTGATTCAGTAAGTAATGCAAATAGGATAAAACAGACTGTCAAAGATGATATGAAGCAATGTTTCACAAACAGAAAATCTGTCAACGACATTGAGTGGATTTGCAATACATGTATTGAATCCATACGGCAAAATAAAATACCAAGGCTATCTATTGCCAATAAAATGGGATTTCCTGCAAAACCAATAGAGTTGAATCTATATCAATTGGAAGAACGGTTATTGTCTTTGAGGATACCCTTTATGCAAATTAGAATGTTACCACGAGGAGGTCAACTTTCTGTAAAGGGAAATGTTGTTAATGTTCCCGTAGATGTACAACCAACAATTAATTCACTTCCTCATACTTTTGAATCATCAGGTACAATAGCTGTTAAGCTGAAGAAAAAGTTGTCCTATAACAAGTGTGATTTCAGTGAAAATGTTAGACCTTTAGCAGTACTAAGAGCATTGCATTATCTTATGCAAACAAGTACATGTAACATGTACAAAGAATCAGGTGTACAAATAGATCAAAACTGGCTCCAAGAAATCACTGCTGCACAAAACAATGATGAAAGTGATGATGTTAATAATTCAACTAATGAAAATGAACATGCAGACCAAAATGACGGCTTTGATGAAATAAACCAGGACGATCTTCACGCAGGAAATACTGACACACTACTAGATGAAGTTCTAGATGAAAGTAGCACAGGTGGTTCCCAGTATGTTTTTGCTCCAGGAGAAGGACAGAGACCATTGAGTTTATACAGTGATACAGATGCCGAGTATTTAGCATTCCCAACTATATTTTGTGGTCAGCGAAGACCTGATAATAAAGACCGATTAGTTCCTGTGCATTATACAGATATTGTGAAGTGGGAATTGAGATCTGTAGATAGAAGGGTAGCTCAGTCAGTTCCAAATTTATTTTTTAAATTAAAAAAAATTCAAATGAAACACATTAGTGATAGAGTTAACCTTGCCTTACGGAGATGTAAATCAGAAGGAAAGAAATGGACTGTTGGAGATTTCTTGAACCCTTCAACTGTAAATGATATTGTCAAGTTGGACGAAGGATACTACATTTTCAGATCATTGAGAAATTCTCCTGTGTACCTTGAGAAAAGAAAAAAAGATGTATTTGCAATGATAAGACAGTTAGGTTTGCCCACATGGTTTGGTTCATTTTCCTCTGCAGACACAAATTGGAAGGATTTGCTCAGAATACTTGGAGAACTAAATGATGGCAAAAACTATTCTGACGAAGAATTTGAACAAATGGACTGGAATACAAAATCCAAATTGGTTCAAAAAGATCCAGTGACATGTTCAAGGTTTTTTGATTATAGAGTACAGCAATTCATTAAGACTGTGCTGATGAGTGATCATGAGCCTATTGGAAAAGTGATAGACTATTTCTATCGTGTTGAATTTCAGCAAAGGGGATCTCCCCATATTCATATGTTAGTATGGATTGAAAATGCCCCTATTTATGAACAGAGTTCAAATGAAGACATAGTACAATTCATTGAAAAATATATTAGTTGTTCTTTGACATCTGCTCCATCTGATTTGGTCAATTTGCAAGTTCACAAACATTCAAAGACATGCAGGACAAAGGGTCAGCCAATTTGTCGTTTTGGGTTTCCATTGCCACCTTTAGATGCAACAGTTATTTTAGAACCATTGGATGAAGATATTGAAAGATACAAGTCAATTTATAAGGAAGTTCAAACCAAGATAGATTCACTTCATACAATGGACAATATTGAAGAAATGTCTTTTGAGGAATTTCTAAATGTTTTACAATTAAGTCGGGAAGACTATCTGAAAGCAATCAGAAGCAATTTATCATGTACAAAAGTGTTCCTCAAGAGAAAGCCCAATGAAGTTAGGGTTAATCCTTATATGAAAGCATTATTACCAGCATGGAAAGCAAATCATGATCTGCAGTTTGTTTTAGATCCATATGCATGTGCTGTATACATTGTCTCGTACATAAGCAAATCACAAAAAGGAATGAGCGGATTGCTTGACCAAGCTGCAAAAGAGGCAAGAGAGGGAAATTTTGACTTGAAGCGACAAGTTCGTCACATTGGAAATTATTTCACCAATTCAGTTGAAACATGTGCCCAAGAAGCTGTATACTTGACATTGCAAATACCACTGACAAAGGCCACTAGGCAAGTAGTTTTTATAAATACTTCTCCACCTGATCAAAGGACTTTTTTGCTAAAATCAGCATCACAACTAGAGAAACTGTCACCTGATTCTACTGATATTGAATCTAACAATGACATAAAACGTTATGCAAAGCGCCCATCTCAGCTGCAAAACTGGTGTCTTGCTGACTATATTTCCCAACTTGAAGTAAAATATCCAGCTTCAGATGAGGAACAAAACAAAAGCCAGTCGGAGAATGAGTATGAAACTGATGAAGAGCTAGAAATTCCAGAAGAGAATGATAAAAAGATCAACATAACTCTAAAAAATGGAATAGTTATTAGACAGCGAAAATCACCAAGGGTCATCAGGTATGTTAGATACAATAGAAAAACAGACTCTGAAAACTATTTTCGAGAACGTTTACTTCTTTTTTATCCTTGGAGGAATGAGCAAGGTGATTTAAAAGCAGGAAAAGAAACTTATGAAAGTATGTACAATAGTGTTCATAGAATTGTAGAGACCAAAGCAAGACAGTATGAGCATAATGCTGAAAAATTGGATAAAGCCATAGCAGATGCAGAAAGTGACTGCCATCAGTACGATGAATTAGCTCCTGGAACTCAGCAAGTAGAGCTTGAGGATGCCGAAGAAGGATCAAGAGAAGCAGATCAGTATGTGCAATTCAACCCAGATAGACCAATAGAACATAGGCATTATGATATATCGGAAGAAGTTGGAGTAGCAACTAGAACAGTAGAAGTTATTAACCATGCCAATCGTATGGATGATGTTGATTATTTTGGGTTAGTTAGATCTTTGAATCAAGAGCAAAGAGAATTCTTCTTACATGTACTTTCATGGATTAAAACTAAGTCTGACCCTTTGCATTTGTTTCTGACAGGTGGTGCAGGTGTAGGAAAGTCAGTTGTTGTGAAGGCATTGTTTCAAGCTCTCCATAGGCATTTGTGTTCTAAAGAAGGTGAAGACCCTGATGATATTAGAATTCTCCTTTGTGCGCCTACAGGTAAAGCTGCTTATAATATTAATGGGTTGACAATTCATAATGCTTTTCATATACAGCCAAATAAAGGGTTAGATCAATCTCTGTCATGTGATGTCCTGAATACACTTCGAATGAAGTACAGAAATTTATCAGTGGTAATGATTGATGAAATTTCTATGGTTGGAAACAAAATGTTTTCACTTTTAGACACTAGATTGAGAAAAATCAAAGGAAACAATCAGGTATTTGGAGGTGTTAGTGTTATTGCAATTGGAGATTTTTTTCAGCTCAAACCAGTATTTGATGGCTGGATTTTTCAGGATCTGAACAAAGGCATCTCTGCTCTGGCTCCAAATTTGTGGAAAGATTTGTTTAAGATGCATGAGCTAACGCAGATAATGAGACAGAAAAATGATCTCCAGTTTGCAGAATTGCTTAACAGATTAAGGCAAAATAATCTAACTGGCAATGATTTTGCAATTCTAAATACTAGGGTGGTTACAGCTGATGATGCATCTTACCAAAAGAACAGTACTCATTTATTTGTAGAAAATAACCTTGTTGATCAATATAACAATAGGTTCATAACTTCATTGACATCTGAAAAAGTGACTGTAAAAGCTGTTGACTCTGTGGTTGGAGACCTGTCCCAAGCTGTCAAAGCAAAACTCATCAGTTCATTACCTCAATTGAAGCAATCTGACACAGCAAACTTATCACAACTAGTGGAGCTTGCAATTGGAATGAAGTATGATCTTACAGCAAATATAGATGTCACAGATGGTTTGACCAACGGCTCATCATGTGAAGTGAAATTATTTGAATACAAGACAAAGACATCAAGACCAAGTATTGTATGGGTCAAATTTGATGATGAGAAAGTCGGAACAAAAACAAGGAAAAAGTATAGCCATCTGTTCCATCAAAATATAGACAAAACGTGGACACCAGTTTTTGACATCAAGCGATCATTTATTCATCGATTCAAAAACTTTGAGCGTATCCAGATGCCTCTTCGACCAGCTGCTGGAAAAACCATCCACAAGTCGCAAGGTGATACTTTAAAACAGGTGGTTGTCAGTCTTGATTCAAAATGTAAAGCTAAAATTCCCCACATCCATTATGTTGCATTAAGCAGGGTTACCAGTTTGTCTGGATTACAGATCCTTAGCCTAAACCAAGAAAAAATTGCTGTTTCAGACAGTGTTAAGGATGAAATTGATAGGTTAAAATCTGAAGCAGTTCTCTCCTTGTGTTTTACACCAGTGTATAATTTACCAAGTCAAAACTTCAAGGTAATTTTTAACAATGCCAGATCATTCCATGCACATTATAAAGATGTAAGAGCAGATCCAAGCATTCTTGATGCAGATGTGATTGGTATTGCAGAGCCCAGATTAATTCATTCAGATAATACAGAGGATTACTTAATACATGGATTTCAACCACCAATAAGACTTGATCAACATCAAACAAATGCAGGTTCTAGACCTCCACATGGCCTTGTTGTCTACATAAAAAGTGATTGTGTTCTTCAAAGAGAAGTATCATACTCAACACCAACATTAGAATTTCTACTAGTTGAAGTGATAGCACCCAGCAAAGGACTCTTTCAAGTAGTGATCGTTTACAGAGCACCAGAATGTTCTCTTCAAAGTTTAAAGGATTGTTTTCTTTCCAATCTTTTCCCTATCTTGGACTTCCAAAACAAAAATCTTTTTATAATTGGGGATTTCAATTTTGATATATTGTCAGGGCACACAAACTTCCTCAATTTTATGTCTGAAACATTTATGTGCTCACAAATTGTCACCAAACCAACTAGGTTGTATACAACATTATTGGATCACATTTTTGTTAATATAAATGCAGATTTTCGCTTCAACACAGATGTGCTTGATGCTTATTGGTCTGATCATCAAATTGTTTATGTAGCAGCTGATTCAATATAAGAAATGGATAATAAGTATATAATTGTAAAACCCGCTGAAGATTTTTAAGAACATTTGAGGTTGTTGAACAACCTCAAATGTTCTTAGAGTGGTTATTGTTTATTGATGGGTTTCCACTCAAATTATTGTACAGGTTGGGGTTAAAATGGGGGTTGCATTAATCTCTTCAATTTTTTATAATTCTCATTAACTGTATGTACAGAGTACCTAAATGCCCCCTTACTGACCCCAACCTGTTTCTGTTTCGTCTTTCGATGCTTACAATACAAAAAAAAATGTGACTTGAAGTTTCAAGTTGTTTCTTTCTGCTTGCATTTTTGTTACATGTTTTTGCCATTTTTATTACTCACTCGCTGTTCATTTCAATTTTTATCTCAACTATTAAATCCATTCTAATTATTCTACATGGTCTACCAGTATGATTCATGTATATGTAAAAACCGCTAGTACCATCATGTCATTTTTATACCAATATTTTGTAACCTATGCATACATTTGTATATGTGGCATACCCATCAAACTTAATACACATCTATAGTTTTTTGCAAGTTGATTTGCATTTTTCATTTGTGTTTTTATACAATGTAAATGTAAAACATTGGATGTTGTAATTACTTAAAGATGAAACATTATAAACTGTTATATTTGCAAGATTTCAGACATTTCATTTCCAGGAATTGTTTTCAAGGGCTTTTTGGGAATTCAAATGTATAAACAGTTACAACAATAAGCATTCATGGAATGATATATCAATTGTATATGATTGAAGCAATCAACAAAAACAGGGTTAAAGTAAAAAAAAACTGAAAAGAAGTAAAATATATGAAAAACCCTGATAATTAAGACTAGACAGATTTAACCATGGTGCTCAAATACTTATTCCAATTTAAGTCCTTGCAACAATTTCTCTAATGTTTAAACTTGCAGATTTGACATTTTTAAAATTGTCTTGAAACACCAAGCAAGGGTTCTTATATTTATAGAATAAAGCTTTGTTTAAACCACTTGTGCCAAAATTATTCACTTTACTCCAACTGTATTACTTATAGAACCTTTGTAAAAATTCCGGATGGATGAAAAATATTTTTATGTGTGCAATCAAAGTGGACATTTATTCTATAAACTGTATTGGTGATGGAACAAAAAGTTACCACAAAGTTTGGACTTCCAAACACAATGGATCAAATGGAACAATTGAGAAAAAAAAACTGACTATGAAATCTTTGAATGTTATGGGTGATCAACTACATGTAGCTATATTCCAAAAGTTCAACATATACCATTGATAGTGGAACAGTAATAATTCGATACATGTGTACATACCAGTTATTTTTCACAAAAACATGTTTAAGATGAATCTACAAAATGAATATTTAGTTTTATTCTGCTAATTGCTTAAAATTGTATGTATTTTTTAATGATAAACAGTCCTATTGTATTTTTTATGTCTTATTATACATGAGATATTATAGTAATAGTTTTTTTCTCCAGTTAAGTGTAACAAAACTGCAAGTGGAAAAATAATGTGTTCATTTTATTGAACTAATTCGTTACATAATTCATTGTTATATTTTTAGATAGTCATTCTGGTATACTTCTTTATTGTACAATTCAGTTAAATGAAATAAAACTATGTATCATTGTTAATAACATTCTCTTTTCCTTATGTATGCCATATAGTTCTTCAGTCTGTGTTTTAAATCAGTTTCACAATTAGAATCTTGTATTATTTTCATGAAACTTATTACCAACTCTGAGATATATAAAAGAATGGTTGTGTTTTTGTCTCACAAAATCTGTTTCTATGTTTATTTGTCACCCTTCACGTTGTTCTTTTTGCTCATAAAGCCAAGTGTATACTAGTTCTACTATAAATCATTAAGCTCTACAAAAGTCTCCATAAAACCAACGCTGTCAAATGACCCCTTTTAAGGAGCATACCCTTTGAATAGTTGAAATTGTGTTTTTGGCAAATATAATGAAAGCTATTGCAGACACATTATTTCAAAAACACAAATGTTGAGTTCATTAAGCTCTTCAAAAGTCTATAATAGACCAAAGTTCTCAGATGGTCCCTTTTGAGGGATTATCCATTGAAATAATTAAGATATTGTATTTTCTGCTTATAGATTGAAAATTAGATAGACAAAAGCTGTATTTGCTCATTAAAAGCTCTTCAAAAGTCTTCATTATACAATGTACAAAGTTGTCTGATAACCTCTTTCAGGGTTAAGACCCTTTAAAACGCTCAAAAATTGTATACACACACACAGATAATAAAAACCTTCAATTAGAGGAAATTAGTGGCTTAATTAAATGGAAAGCTTTTTTTGCCATATCTATGAAAGTAGGTGCATATAGT
The DNA here is from genome assembly GCA_963971305.1 of Arcuatula senhousia. Taxonomy (NCBI): domain Eukaryota; kingdom Metazoa; phylum Mollusca; class Bivalvia; order Mytilida; family Mytilidae; genus Arcuatula; species Arcuatula senhousia. Next base: position 59,887,767 of record OZ020304.1, read on the forward strand.
GTTCTGGTTTCCATCTGTCCGTCCATCCCAAATGTTGCTAGATATTCTTGTAAATAAATTTATTACTTTTATTATGATTTGCCTTATAATTGAGATCCACATGGACCAGGTGAGCGATTCAGGCTCCTGGGAGCCTCTTGTTAAAATTGTAATAAAAAAATCCATGAAAGCATTATGGCAATGATTTTTTCTTAGTTTTATTGAGAAATGTCTAAGGAAACAGAAAAACAACAACATTTAGAATTATTCAATCATCTTTGATCCTAATAGGTACCAGTCTTGTATTGTAGGTTCTTGCGCGGGTGGACGTCAAAACATGGATGCTATTAAAATATAGTGCCTTTTCTCTGTGTTGTTTGCAGCATTCATTTTCAAGCATTTGTTTCTAACTTTTGGCTCTTATTGATGGTAAGACACCACACTATGACATCATTAACTTTTAGAAACGAGAAAATTGCATTTTCAAATAAAAAAGTATTCATGAAAAGGGGGGTATTTTTGCTTTTTGAAGTGAAAGTGAAAGTAGAAAAAAAATATTTTTAGTTCAAACTTCTGTGGTGTACCAAAGTTCGTGGCACTTTTTTTCATTTCCCCCTTCAAAATGTCTTTTGACACTTCTTTTATTGAAAAAATATAGCAAAAGTTTTATTGAATCATTTTAAGTATTTTTAAAAAAATTCCAAAAATCTCAGGTGTACCATTGAAGTCTATGGGAAAAACAATACAAGACTGAGACCTGAGTACTGGTTTTCATAGTAAAGTTGAATATCAAATAAGTGTTTTTTATCTGTTTTATTCCATTGAAAACCACATTGTTGACCACTTTATGAAGAATTTTAAAACTTTTTTCATGATTTGCTAAAGCTACCCTTCATTTTTTGCTTAAATGGTACTTTTTAACCAAATTTGGACATTCAATTAGACTTTGTCTTTAATATGAGAAACATTGGATTTAGAAGTCTATAGTTTTTAGTTTTAGTAAGAATAACTTTATAGCATAGCATTCATTCAATTTAAACTGCTATATTTCATCCGGTTTAATTTTTTCAGCACTTTGCATATGTTTAGTTGAAACTAAGAAATTATGGCTTTCTTTACATATCCTCACATATGGGAATTGGTCTGTTTTTAGAAATGATGACTTTCCAACCAAACAAATGGTGTGAAAATGTTCTAGATATACTTTATGATTGATTTCAGTCAAAAAACTCCAAATAAATTCAATATTTTATTCTTTATGGTGTTTTGTGATGTGCAAAATATAGGCTTCTTGTGTGCGGTAAGTTAAAAACTGTGATTTTACAGTAAATGAGACCACTTTCTGTAAAAATCTGATAAGCTTGCACAATATCTTGTTGATTTCTGTGTTGTACACCTTCTTTTCATAGACCAACTTATTAGTTTCAACAGCCTAATATCTGAATTCCTTGAAAAAGTTGGCTTATTATGTATGCCTGGGGCACCAATTTCACCTGAAAAATTCTTAAAATGGCATATAAAATCCATCTCAATTCCAAATAATGTTTTTCATTCCACATGTATCAATCTATTTACCATAGTCTTGCCAATTTTGTCATATTCAAGCACTTAATAGGCCTGGTTTAGATATTTGGATAAACAAGAGGCTCCAAGTTGTCTTTGTAGTAAAAAATGTGGTTCTGAAAATAGTTTTTTCCTTCTTGAAGGTCTAAAAACCCCAACATGATAATATTTATGCACTCAAATCCTTGCTCAGGTATTATTGGCATCTTTTCAACCCAAATATTCTGTTTGAATATAACCAAACAATTACAGAAACATAAAGTGTTCATTTTAAGTCACTACAAAGAAAACTGGCCAAAACCTTGAAGAGGGTACCCTTTTTAAAATTGTAATAAAAAAATCCATGAAAGCATTATGGCAATGATTTTTTCTTAGTTTTATTGAGAAATGTCTAAGGAAACAGAAAAACAACAACATTTAGAATTATTCAATCATCTTTGATCCTAATAGGTACCAGTCTTGTATTGTAGGTTCTTGCGCGGGTGGACGTCAAAACATGGATGCTATTAAAATATAGTGCCTTTTCTCTGTGTTGTTTGCAGCATTCATTTTCAAGCATTTGTTTCTAACTTTTGGCTCTTATTGATGGTAAGACACCACACTATGACATCATTAACTTTTAGAAACGAGAAAATTGCATTTTCAAATAAAAAAGTATTCATGAAAAGGGGGGTATTTTTGCTTTTTGAAGTGAAAGTGAAAGTAGAAAAAAAATATTTTTAGTTCAAACTTCTGTGGTGTACCAAAGTTCGTGGCACTTTTTTTCATTTCCCCCTTCAAAATGTCTTTTGACACTTCTTTTATTGAAAAAATATAGCAAAAGTTTTATTGAATCATTTTAAGTATTTTTAAAAAAATTCCAAAAATCTCAGGTGTACCATTGAAGTCTATGGGAAAAACAATACAAGACTGAGACCTGAGTACTGGTTTTCATAGTAAAGTTGAATATCAAATAAGTGTTTTTTATCTGTTTTATTCCATTGAAAACCACATTGTTGACCACTTTATGAAGAATTTTAAAACTTTTTTCATGATTTGCTAAAGCTACCCTTCATTTTTTGCTTAAATGGTACTTTTTAACCAAATTTGGACATTCAATTAGACTTTGTCTTTAATATGAGAAACATTGGATTTAGAAGTCTATAGTTTTTAGTTTTAGTAAGAATAACTTTATAGCATAGCATTCATTCAATTTAAACTGCTATATTTCATCCGGTTTAATTTTTTCAGCACTTTGCATATGTTTAGTTGAAACTAAGAAATTATGGCTTTCTTTACATATCCTCACATATGGGAATTGGTCTGTTTTTAGAAATGATGACTTTCCAACCAAACAAATGGTGTGAAAATGTTCTAGATATACTTTATGATTGATTTCAGTCAAAAAACTCCAAATAAATTCAATATTTTATTCTTTATGGTGTTTTGTGATGTGCAAAATATAGGCTTCTTGTGTGCGGTAAGTTAAAAACTGTGATTTTACAGTAAATGAGACCACTTTCTGTAAAAATCTGATAAGCTTGCACAATATCTTGTTGATTTCTGTGTTGTACACCTTCTTTTCATAGACCAACTTATTAGTTTCAACAGCCTAATATCTGAATTCCTTGAAAAAGTTGGCTTATTATGTATGCCTGGGGCACCAATTTCACCTGAAAAATTCTTAAAATGGCATATAAAATCCATCTCAATTCCAAATAATGTTTTTCATTCCACATGTATCAATCTATTTACCATAGTCTTGCCAATTTTGTCATATTCAAGCACTTAATGGGCCTGGTTTAGATATTTGGATAAACAAGAGGCTCCAAGTTGTCTTTGTAGTAAAAAATGTGGTTCTGAAAATAGTTTTTTCCTTCTTGAAGGTCTAAAAACCCCAACATGATAATATTTATGCACTCAAATCCTTGCTCAGGTATTATTGGCATCTTTTCAACCCAAATATTCTGTTTGAATATAACCAAACAATTACAGAAACATAAAGTGTTCATTTTAAGTCACTACAAAGAAAACTGGCCAAAACCTTGAAGAGGGTACCCTTTTTAAAATTGTAATAAAAAAATCCATGAAAGCATTATGGCAATGATTTTTTCTTAGTTTTATTGAGAAATGTCTAAGGAAACAGAAAAACAACAACATTTAGAATTATTCAATCATCTTTGATCCTAATAGGTACCAGTCTTGTATTGTAGGTTCTTGCGCGGGTGGACGTCAAAACATGGATGCTATTAAAATATAGTGCCTTTTCTCTGTGTTGTTTGCAGCATTCATTTTCAAGCATTTGTTTCTAACTTTTGGCTCTTATTGATGGTAAGACACCACACTATGACATCATTAACTTTTAGAAACGAGAAAATTGCATTTTCAAATAAAAAAGTATTCATGAAAAGGGGGGTATTTTTGCTTTTTGAAGTGAAAGTGAAAGTAGAAAAAAAATATTTTTAGTTCAAACTTCTGTGGTGTACCAAAGTTCGTGGCACTTTTTTTCATTTCCCCCTTCAAAATGTCTTTTGACACTTCTTTTATTGAAAAAATATAGCAAAAGTTTTATTGAATCATTTTAAGTATTTTTAAAAAAATTCCAAAAATCTCAGGTGTACCATTGAAGTCTATGGGAAAAACAATACAAGACTGAGACCTGAGTACTGGTTTTCATAGTAAAGTTGAATATCAAATAAGTGTTTTTTATCTGTTTTATTCCATTGAAAACCACATTGTTGACCACTTTATGAAGAATTTTAAAACTTTTTTCATGATTTGCTAAAGCTACCCTTCATTTTTTGCTTAAATGGTACTTTTTAACCAAATTTGGACATTCAATTAGACTTTGTCTTTAATATGAGAAACATTGGATTTAGAAGTCTATAGTTTTTAGTTTTAGTAAGAATAACTTTATAGCATAGCATTCATTCAATTTAAACTGCTATATTTCATCCGGTTTAATTTTTTCAGCACTTTGCATATGTTTAGTTGAAACTAAGAAATTATGGCTTTCTTTACATATCCTCACATATGGGAATTGGTCTGTTTTTAGAAATGATGACTTTCCAACCAAACAAATGGTGTGAAAATGTTCTAGATATACTTTATGATTGATTTCAGTCAAAAAACTCCAAATAAATTCAATATTTTATTCTTTATGGTGTTTTGTGATGTGCAAAATATAGGCTTCTTGTGTGCGGTAAGTTAAAAACTGTGATTTTACAGTAAATGAGACCACTTTCTGTAAAAATCTGATAAGCTTGCACAATATCTTGTTGATTTCTGTGTTGTACACCTTCTTTTCATAGACCAACTTATTAGTTTCAACAGCCTAATATCTGAATTCCTTGAAAAAGTTGGCTTATTATGTATGCCTGGGGCACCAATTTCACCTGAAAAATTCTTAAAATGGCATATAAAATCCATCTCAATTCCAAATAATGTTTTTCATTCCACATGTATCAATCTATTTACCATAGTCTTGCCAATTTTGTCATATTCAAGCACTTAATAGGCCTGGTTTAGATATTTGGATAAACAAGAGGCTCCAAGTTGTCTTTGTAGTAAAAAATGTGGTTCTGAAAATAGTTTTTTCCTTCTTGAAGGTCTAAAAACCCCAACATGATAATATTTATGCACTCAAATCCTTGCTCAGGTATTATTGGCATCTTTTCAACCCAAATATTCTGTTTGAATATAACCAAACAATTACAGAAACATAAAGTGTTCATTTTAAGTCACTACAAAGAAAACTGGCCAAAACCTTGAAGAGGGTACCCTTTTTAAAATTGTAATAAAAAAATCCATGAAAGCATTATGGCAATGATTTTTTCTTAGTTTTATTGAGAAATGTCTAAGGAAACAGAAAAACAACAACATTTAGAATTATTCAATCATCTTTGATCCTAATAGGTACCAGTCTTGTATTGTAGGTTCTTGCGCGGGTGGACGTCAAAACATGGATGCTATTAAAATATAGTGCCTTTTCTCTGTGTTGTTTGCAGCATTCATTTTCAAGCATTTGTTTCTAACTTTTGGCTCTTATTGATGGTAAGACACCACACTATGACATCATTAACTTTTAGAAACGAGAAAATTGCATTTTCAAATAAAAAAGTATTCATGAAAAGGGGGGTATTTTTGCTTTTTGAAGTGAAAGTGAAAGTAGAAAAAAAATATTTTTAGTTCAAACTTCTGTGGTGTACCAAAGTTCGTGGCACTTTTTTTCATTTCCCCCTTCAAAATGTCTTTTGACACTTCTTTTATTGAAAAAATATAGCAAAAGTTTTATTGAATCATTTTAAGTATTTTTAAAAAAATTCCAAAAATCTCAGGTGTACCATTGAAGTCTATGGGAAAAACAATACAAGACTGAGACCTGAGTACTGGTTTTCATAGTAAAGTTGAATATCAAATAAGTGTTTTTTATCTGTTTTATTCCATTGAAAACCACATTGTTGACCACTTTATGAAGAATTTTAAAACTTTTTTCATGATTTGCTAAAGCTACCCTTCATTTTTTGCTTAAATGGTACTTTTTAACCAAATTTGGACATTCAATTAGACTTTGTCTTTAATATGAGAAACATTGGATTTAGAAGTCTATAGTTTTTAGTTTTAGTAAGAATAACTTTATAGCATAGCATTCATTCAATTTAAACTGCTATATTTCATCCGGTTTAATTTTTTCAGCACTTTGCATATGTTTAGTTGAAACTAAGAAATTATGGCTTTCTTTACATATCCTCACATATGGGAATTGGTCTGTTTTTAGAAATGATGACTTTCCAACCAAACAAATGGTGTGAAAATGTTCTAGATATACTTTATGATTGATTTCAGTCAAAAAACTCCAAATAAATTCAATATTTTATTCTTTATGGTGTTTTGTGATGTGCAAAATATAGGCTTCTTGTGTGCGGTAAGTTAAAAACTGTGATTTTACAGTAAATGAGACCACTTTCTGTAAAAATCTGATAAGCTTGCACAATATCTTGTTGATTTCTGTGTTGTACACCTTCTTTTCATAGACCAACTTATTAGTTTCAACAGCCTAATATCTGAATTCCTTGAAAAAGTTGGCTTATTATGTATGCCTGGGGCACCAATTTCACCTGAAAAATTCTTAAAATGGCATATAAAATCCATCTCAATTCCAAATAATGTTTTTCATTCCACATGTATCAATCTATTTACCATAGTCTTGCCAATTTTGTCATATTCAAGCACTTAATAGGCCTGGTTTAGATATTTGGATAAACAAGAGGCTCCAAGTTGTCTTTGTAGTAAAAAATGTGGTTCTGAAAATAGTTTTTTCCTTCTTGAAGGTCTAAAAACCCCAACATGATAATATTTATGCACTCAAATCCTTGCTCAGGTATTATTGGCATCTTTTCAACCCAAATATTCTGTTTGAATATAACCAAACAATTACAGAAACATAAAGTGTTCATTTTAAGTCACTACAAAGAAAACTGGCCAAAACCTTGAAGAGGGTACCCTTTTTAAAATTGTAATAAAAAAATCCATGAAAGCATTATGGCAATGATTTTTTCTTAGTTTTATTGAGAAATGTCTAAGGAAACAGAAAAACAACAACATTTAGAATTATTCAATCATCTTTGATCCTAATAGGTACCAGTCTTGTATTGTAGGTTCTTGCGCGGGTGGACGTCAAAACATGGATGCTATTAAAATATAGTGCCTTTTCTCTGTGTTGTTTGCAGCATTCATTTTCAAGCATTTGTTTCTAACTTTTGGCTCTTATTGATGGTAAGACACCACACTATGACATCATTAACTTTTAGAAACGAGAAAATTGCATTTTCAAATAAAAAAGTATTCATGAAAAGGGGGGTATTTTTGCTTTTTGAAGTGAAAGTGAAAGTAGAAAAAAAATATTTTTAGTTCAAACTTCTGTGGTGTACCAAAGTTCGTGGCACTTTTTTTCATTTCCCCCTTCAAAATGTCTTTTGACACTTCTTTTATTGAAAAAATATAGCAAAAGTTTTATTGAATCATTTTAAGTATTTTTAAAAAAATTCCAAAAATCTCAGGTGTACCATTGAAGTCTATGGGAAAAACAATACAAGACTGAGACCTGAGTACTGGTTTTCATAGTAAAGTTGAATATCAAATAAGTGTTTTTTATCTGTTTTATTCCATTGAAAACCACATTGTTGACCACTTTATGAAGAATTTTAAAACTTTTTTCATGATTTGCTAAAGCTACCCTTCATTTTTTGCTTAAATGGTACTTTTTAACCAAATTTGGACATTCAATTAGACTTTGTCTTTAATATGAGAAACATTGGATTTAGAAGTCTATAGTTTTTAGTTTTAGTAAGAATAACTTTATAGCATAGCATTCATTCAATTTAAACTGCTATATTTCATCCGGTTTAATTTTTTCAGCACTTTGCATATGTTTAGTTGAAACTAAGAAATTATGGCTTTCTTTACATATCCTCACATATGGGAATTGGTCTGTTTTTAGAAATGATGACTTTCCAACCAAACAAATGGTGTGAAAATGTTCTAGATATACTTTATGATTGATTTCAGTCAAAAAACTCCAAATAAATTCAATATTTTATTCTTTATGGTGTTTTGTGATGTGCAAAATATAGGCTTCTTGTGTGCGGTAAGTTAAAAACTGTGATTTTACAGTAAATGAGACCACTTTCTGTAAAAATCTGATAAGCTTGCACAATATCTTGTTGATTTCTGTGTTGTACACCTTCTTTTCATAGACCAACTTATTAGTTTCAACAGCCTAATATCTGAATTCCTTGAAAAAGTTGGCTTATTATGTATGCCTGGGGCACCAATTTCACCTGAAAAATTCTTAAAATGGCATATAAAATCCATCTCAATTCCAAATAATGTTTTTCATTCCACATGTATCAATCTATTTACCATAGTCTTGCCAATTTTGTCATATTCAAGCACTTAATAGGCCTGGTTTAGATATTTGGATAAACAAGAGGCTCCAAGTTGTCTTTGTAGTAAAAAATGTGGTTCTGAAAATAGTTTTTTCCTTCTTGAAGGTCTAAAAACCCCAACATGATAATATTTATGCACTCAAATCCTTGCTCAGGTATTATTGGCATCTTTTCAACCCAAATATTCTGTTTGAATATAACCAAACAATTACAGAAACATAAAGTGTTCATTTTAAGTCACTACAAAGAAAACTGGCCAAAACCTTGAAGAGGGTACCCTTTTTAAAATTGTAATAAAAAAATCCATGAAAGCATTATGGCAATGATTTTTTCTTAGTTTTATTGAGAAATGTCTAAGGAAACAGAAAAACAACAACATTTAGAATTATTCAATCATCTTTGATCCTAATAGGTACCAGTCTTGTATTGTAGGTTCTTGCGCGGGTGGACGTCAAAACATGGATGCTATTAAAATATAGTGCCTTTTCTCTGTGTTGTTTGCAGCATTCATTTTCAAGCATTTGTTTCTAACTTTTGGCTCTTATTGATGGTAAGACACCACACTATGACATCATTAACTTTTAGAAACGAGAAAATTGCATTTTCAAATAAAAAAGTATTCATGAAAAGGGGGGTATTTTTGCTTTTTGAAGTGAAAGTGAAAGTAGAAAAAAAATATTTTTAGTTCAAACTTCTGTGGTGTACCAAAGTTCGTGGCACTTTTTTTCATTTCCCCCTTCAAAATGTCTTTTGACACTTCTTTTATTGAAAAAATATAGCAAAAGTTTTATTGAATCATTTTAAGTATTTTTAAAAAAATTCCAAAAATCTCAGGTGTACCATTGAAGTCTATGGGAAAAACAATACAAGACTGAGACCTGAGTACTGGTTTTCATAGTAAAGTTGAATATCAAATAAGTGTTTTTTATCTGTTTTATTCCATTGAAAACCACATTGTTGACCACTTTATGAAGAATTTTAAAACTTTTTTCATGATTTGCTAAAGCTACCCTTCATTTTTTGCTTAAATGGTACTTTTTAACCAAATTTGGACATTCAATTAGACTTTGTCTTTAATATGAGAAACATTGGATTTAGAAGTCTATAGTTTTTAGTTTTAGTAAGAATAACTTTATAGCATAGCATTCATTCAATTTAAACTGCTATATTTCATCCGGTTTAATTTTTTCAGCACTTTGCATATGTTTAGTTGAAACTAAGAAATTATGGCTTTCTTTACATATCCTCACATATGGGAATTGGTCTGTTTTTAGAAATGATGACTTTCCAACCAAACAAATGGTGTGAAAATGTTCTAGATATACTTTATGATTGATTTCAGTCAAAAAACTCCAAATAAATTCAATATTTTATTCTTTATGGTGTTTTGTGATGTGCAAAATATAGGCTTCTTGTGTGCGGTAAGTTAAAAACTGTGATTTTACAGTAAATGAGACCACTTTCTGTAAAAATCTGATAAGCTTGCACAATATCTTGTTGATTTCTGTGTTGTACACCTTCTTTTCATAGACCAACTTATTAGTTTCAACAGCCTAATATCTGAATTCCTTGAAAAAGTTGGCTTATTATGTTTGCCTGGGGCACCAATTTCACCTGAAAAATTCTTAAAATGGCATATAAAATCCATCTCAATTCCAAATAATGTTTTTCATTCCACATGTATCAATCTATTTACCATAGTCTTGCCAATTTTGTCATATTCAAGCACTTAATAGGCCTGGTTTAGATATTTGGATAAACAAGAGGCTCCAAGTTGTCTTTGTAGTAAAAAATGTGGTTCTGAAAATAGTTTTTTCCTTCTTGAAGGTCTAAAAACCCCAACATGATAATATTTATGCACTCAAATCCTTGCTCAGGTATTATTGGCATCTTTTCAACCCAAATATTCTGTTTGAATATAACCAAACAATTACAGAAACATAAAGTGTTCATTTTAAGTCACTACAAAGAAAACTGGCCAAAACCTTGAAGAGGGTACCCTTTTTAAAATTGTAATAAAAAAATCCATGAAAGCATTATGGCAATGATTTTTTCTTAGTTTTATTGAGAAATGTCTAAGGAAACAGAAAAACAACAACATTTAGAATTATTCAATCATCTTTGATCCTAATAGGTACCAGTCTTGTATTGTAGGTTCTTGCGCGGGTGGACGTCAAAACATGGATGCTATTAAAATATAGTGCCTTTTCTCTGTGTTGTTTGCAGCATTCATTTTCAAGCATTTGTTTCTAACTTTTGGCTCTTATTGATGGTAAGACACCACACTATGACATCATTAACTTTTAGAAACGAGAAAATTGCATTTTCAAATAAAAAAGTATTCATGAAAAGGGGGGTATTTTTGCTTTTTGAAGTGAAAGTGAAAGTAGAAAAAAAATATTTTTAGTTCAAACTTCTGTGGTGTACCAAAGTTCGTGGCACTTTTTTTCATTTCCCCCTTCAAAATGTCTTTTGACACTTCTTTTATTGAAAAAATATAGCAAAAGTTTTATTGAATCATTTTAAGTATTTTTAAAAAAATTCCAAAAATCTCAGGTGTACCATTGAAGTCTATGGGAAAAACAATACAAGACTGAGACCTGAGTACTGGTTTTCATAGTAAAGTTGAATATCAAATAAGTGTTTTTTATCTGTTTTATTCCATTGAAAACCACATTGTTGACCACTTTATGAAGAATTTTAAAACTTTTTTCATGATTTGCTAAAGCTACCCTTCATTTTTTGCTTAAATGGTACTTTTTAACCAAATTTGGACATTCAATTAGACTTTGTCTTTAATATGAGAAACATTGGATTTAGAAGTCTATAGTTTTTAGTTTTAGTAAGAATAACTTTATAGCATAGCATTCATTCAATTTAAACTGCTATATTTCATCCGGTTTAATTTTTTCAGCACTTTGCATATGTTTAGTTGAAACTAAGAAATTATGGCTTTCTTTACATATCCTCACATATGGGAATTGGTCTGTTTTTAGAAATGATGACTTTCCAACCAAACAAATGGTGTGAAAATGTTCTAGATATACTTTATGATTGATTTCAGTCAAAAAACTCCAAATAAATTCAATATTTTATTCTTTATGGTGTTTTGTGATGTGCAAAATATAGGCTTCTTGTGTGCGGTAAGTTAAAAACTGTGATTTTACAGTAAATGAGACCACTTTCTGTAAAAATCTGATAAGCTTGCACAATATCTTGTTGATTTCTGTGTTGTACACCTTCTTTTCATAGACCAACTTATTAGTTTCAACAGCCTAATATCTGAATTCCTTGAAAAAGTTGGCTTATTATGTATGCCTGGGGCACCAATTTCACCTGAAAAATTCTTAAAATGGCATATAAAATCCATCTCAATTCCAAATAATGTTTTTCATTCCACATGTATCAATCTATTTACCATAGTCTTGCCAATTTTGTCATATTCAAGCACTTAATAGGCCTGGTTTAGATATTTGGATAAACAAGAGGCTCCAAGTTGTCTTTGTAGTAAAAAATGTGGTTCTGAAAATAGTTTTTTCCTTCTTGAAGGTCTAAAAACCCCAACATGATAATATTTATGCACTCAAATCCTTGCTCAGGTATTATTGGCATCTTTTCAACCCAAATATTCTGTTTGAATATAACCAAACAATTACAGAAACATAAAGTGTTCATTTTAAGTCACTACAAAGAAAACTGGCCAAAACCTTGAAGAGGGTACCCTTTTTAAAATTGTAATAAAAAAATCCATGAAAGCATTATGGCAATGATTTTTTCTTAGTTTTATTGAGAAATGTCTAAGGAAACAGAAAAACAACAACATTTAGAATTATTCAATCATCTTTGATCCTAATAGGTACCAGTCTTGTATTGTAGGTTCTTGCGCGGGTGGACGTCAAAACATGGATGCTATTAAAATATAGTGCCTTTTCTCTGTGTTGTTTGCAGCATTCATTTTCAAGCATTTGTTTCTAACTTTTGGCTCTTATTGATGGTAAGACACCACACTATGACATCATTAACTTTTAGAAACGAGAAAATTGCATTTTCAAATAAAAAAGTATTCATGAAAAGGGGGGTATTTTTGCTTTTTGAAGTGAAAGTGAAAGTAGAAAAAAAATATTTTTAGTTCAAACTTCTGTGGTGTACCAAAGTTCGTGGCACTTTTTTTCATTTCCCCCTTCAAAATGTCTTTTGACACTTCTTTTATTGAAAAAATATAGCAAAAGTTTTATTGAATCATTTTAAGTATTTTTAAAAAAATTCCAAAAATCTCAGGTGTACCATTGAAGTCTATGGGAAAAACAATACAAGACTGAGACCTGAGTACTGGTTTTCATAGTAAAGTTGAATATCAAATAAGTGTTTTTTATCTGTTTTATTCCATTGAAAACCACATTGTTGACCACTTTATGAAGAATTTTAAAACTTTTTTCATGATTTGCTAAAGCTACCCTTCATTTTTTGCTTAAATGGTACTTTTTAACCAAATTTGGACATTCAATTAGACTTTGTCTTTAATATGAGAAACATTGGATTTAGAAGTCTATAGTTTTTAGTTTTAGTAAGAATAACTTTATAGCATAGCATTCATTCAATTTAAACTGCTATATTTCATCCGGTTTAATTTTTTCAGCACTTTGCATATGTTTAGTTGAAACTAAGAAATTATGGCTTTCTTTACATATCCTCACATATGGGAATTGGTCTGTTTTTAGAAATGATGACTTTCCAACCAAACAAATGGTGTGAAAATGTTCTAGATATACTTTATGATTGATTTCAGTCAAAAAACTCCAAATAAATTCAATATTTTATTCTTTATGGTGTTTTGTGATGTGCAAAATATAGGCTTCTTGTGTGCGGTAAGTTAAAAACTGTGATTTTACAGTAAATGAGACCACTTTCTGTAAAAATCTGATAAGCTTGCACAATATCTTGTTGATTTCTGTGTTGTACACCTTCTTTTCATAGACCAACTTATTAGTTTCAACAGCCTAATATCTGAATTCCTTGAAAAAGTTGGCTTATTATGTATGCCTGGGGCACCAATTTCACCTGAAAAATTCTTAAAATGGCATATAAAATCCATCTCAATTCCAAATAATGTTTTTCATTCCACATGTATCAATCTATTTACCATAGTCTTGCCAATTTTGTCATATTCAAGCACTTAATAGGCCTGGTTTAGATATTTGGATAAACAAGAGGCTCCAAGTTGTCTTTGTAGTAAAAAATGTGGTTCTGAAAATAGTTTTTTCCTTCTTGAAGGTCTAAAAACCCCAACATGATAATATTTATGCACTCAAATCCTTGCTCAGGTATTATTGGCATCTTTTCAACCCAAATATTCTGTTTGAATATAACCAAACAATTACAGAAACATAAAGTGTTCATTTTAAGTCACTACAAAGAAAACTGGCCAAAACCTTGAAGAGGGTACCCTTTTTAAAATTGTAATAAAAAAATCCATGAAAGCATTATGGCAATGATTTTTTCTTAGTTTTATTGAGAAATGTCTAAGGAAACAGAAAAACAACAACATTTAGAATTATTCAATCATCTTTGATCCTAATAGGTACCAGTCTTGTATTGTAGGTTCTTGCGCGGGTGGACGTCAAAACATGGATGCTATTAAAATATAGTGCCTTTTCTCTGTGTTGTTTGCAGCATTCATTTTCAAGCATTTGTTTCTAACTTTTGGCTCTTATTGATGGTAAGACACCACACTATGACATCATTAACTTTTAGAAACGAGAAAATTGCATTTTCAAATAAAAAAGTATTCATGAAAAGGGGGGTATTTTTGCTTTTTGAAGTGAAAGTGAAAGTAGAAAAAAAATATTTTTAGTTCAAACTTCTGTGGTGTACCAAAGTTCGTGGCACTTTTTTTCATTTCCCCCTTCAAAATGTCTTTTGACACTTCTTTTATTGAAAAAATATAGCAAAAGTTTTATTGAATCATTTTAAGTATTTTTAAAAAAATTCCAAAAATCTCAGGTGTACCATTGAAGTCTATGGGAAAAACAATACAAGACTGAGACCTGAGTACTGGTTTTCATAGTAAAGTTGAATATCAAATAAGTGTTTTTTATCTGTTTTATTCCATTGAAAACCACATTGTTGACCACTTTATGAAGAATTTTAAAACTTTTTTCATGATTTGCTAAAGCTACCCTTCATTTTTTGCTTAAATGGTACTTTTTAACCAAATTTGGACATTCAATTAGACTTTGTCTTTAATATGAGAAACATTGGATTTAGAAGTCTATAGTTTTTAGTTTTAGTAAGAATAACTTTATAGCATAGCATTCATTCAATTTAAACTGCTATATTTCATCCGGTTTAATTTTTTCAGCACTTTGCATATGTTTAGTTGAAACTAAGAAATTATGGCTTTCTTTACATATCCTCACATATGGGAATTGGTCTGTTTTTAGAAATGATGACTTTCCAACCAAACAAATGGTGTGAAAATGTTCTAGATATTCTTTATGATTGATTTCAGTCAAAAAACTCCAAATAAATTCAATATTTTATTCTTTATGGTGTTTTGTGATGTGCAAAATATAGGCTTCTTGTGTGCGGTAAGTTAAAAACTGTGATTTTACAGTAAATGAGACCACTTTCTGTAAAAATCTGATAAGCTTGCACAATATCTTGTTGATTTCTGTGTTGTACACCTTCTTTTCATAGACCAACTTATTAGTTTCAACAGCCTAATATCTGAATTCCTTGAAAAAGTTGGCTTATTATGTATGCCTGGGGCACCAATTTCACCTGAAAAATTCTTAAAATGGCATATAAAATCCATCTCAATTCCAAATAATGTTTTTCATTCCACATGTATCAATCTATTTACCATAGTCTTGCCAATTTTGTCATATTCAAGCACTTAATAGGCCTGGTTTAGATATTTGGATAAACAAGAGGCTCCAAGTTGTCTTTGTAGTAAAAAATGTGGTTCTGAAAATAGTTTTTTCCTTCTTGAAGGTCTAAAAACCCCAACATGATAATATTTATGCACTCAAATCCTTGCTCAGGTATTATTGGCATCTTTTCAACCCAAATATTCTGTTTGAATATAACCAAACAATTACAGAAACATAAAGTGTTCATTTTAAGTCACTACAAAGAAAACTGGCCAAAACCTTGAAGAGGGTACCCTTTTTAAAATTGTAATAAAAAAATCCATGAAAGCATTATGGCAATGATTTTTTCTTAGTTTTATTGAGAAATGTCTAAGGAAACAGAAAAACAACAACATTTAGAATTATTCAATCATCTTTGATCCTAATAGGTACCAGTCTTGTATTGTAGGTTCTTGCGCGGGTGGACGTCAAAACATGGATGCTATTAAAATATAGTGCCTTTTCTCTGTGTTGTTTGCAGCATTCATTTTCAAGCATTTGTTTCTAACTTTTGGCTCTTATTGATGGTAAGACACCACACTATGACATCATTAACTTTTAGAAACGAGAAAATTGCATTTTCAAATAAAAAAGTATTCATGAAAAGGGGGGTATTTTTGCTTTTTGAAGTGAAAGTGAAAGTAGAAAAAAATATTCTGTGGTGTACCAAAGTTCGTGGCACTTTTTTTCATTTCCCCCTTCAAAATGTCTTTTGACACTTCTTTTATTGAAAAAATATAGCAAAAGTTTTATTGAATCATTTTAAGTATTTTTAAAAAAATTCCAAAAATCTCAGGTGTACCATTGAAGTCTATGGGAAAAACAATACAAGACTGAGACCTGAGTACTGGTTTTCATAGTAAAGTTGAATATCAAATAAGTGTTTTTTATCTGTTTTATTCCATTGAAAACCACATTGTTGACCACTTTATGAAGAATTTTAAAACTTTTTTCATGATTTGCTAAAGCTACCCTTCATTTTTTGCTTAAATGGTACTTTTTAACCAAATTTGGACATTCAATTAGACTTTGTCTTTAATATGAGAAACATTGGATTTAGAAGTCTATAGTTTTTAGTTTTAGTAAGAATAACTTTATAGCATAGCATTCATTCAATTTAAACTGCTATATTTCATCCGGTTTAATTTTTTCAGCACTTTGCATATGTTTAGTTGAAACTAAGAAATTATGGCTTTCTTTACATATCCTCACATATGGGAATTGGTCTGTTTTTAGAAATGATGACTTTCCAACCAAACAAATGGTGTGAAAATGTTCTAGATATACTTTATGATTGATTTCAGTCAAAAAACTCCAAATAAATTCAATATTTTATTCTTTATGGTGTTTTGTGATGTGCAAAATATAGGCTTCTTGTGTGCGGTAAGTTAAAAACTGTGATTTTACAGTAAATGAGACCACTTTCTGTAAAAATCTGATAAGCTTGCACAATATCTTGTTGATTTCTGTGTTGTACACCTTCTTTTCATAGACCAACTTATTAGTTTCAACAGCCTAATATCTGAATTCCTTGAAAAAGTTGGCTTATTATGTATGCCTGGGGCACCAATTTCACCTGAAAAATTCTTAAAATGGCATATAAAATCCATCTCAATTCCAAATAATGTTTTTCATTCCACATGTATCAATCTATTTACCATAGTCTTGCCAATTTTGTCATATTCAAGCACTTAATAGGCCTGGTTTAGATATTTGGATAAACAAGAGGCTCCAAGTTGTCTTTGTAGTAAAAAATGTGGTTCTGAAAATAGTTTTTTCCTTCTTGAAGGTCTAAAAACCCCAACATGATAATATTTATGCACTCAAATCCTTGCTCAGGTATTATTGGCATCTTTTCAACCCAAATATTCTGTTTGAATATAACCAAACAATTACAGAAACATAAAGTGTTCATTTTAAGTCACTACAAAGAAAACTGGCCAAAACCTTGAAGAGGGTACCCTTTTTAAAATTGTAATAAAAAAATCCATGAAAGCATTATGGCAATGATTTTTTCTTAGTTTTATTGAGAAATGTCTAAGGAAACAGAAAACAACATTTAGAATTATTCAATCATCTTTGATCCTAATAGGTACCAGTCTTGTATTGTAGGTTCTTGCGCGGGTGGACGTCAAAACATGGATGCTATTAAAATATAGTGCCTTTTCTCTGTGTTGTTTGCAGCATTCATTTTCAAGCATTTGTTTCTAACTTTTGGCTCTTATTGATGGTAAGACACCACACTATGACATCATTAACTTTTAGAAACGAGAAAATTGCATTTTCAAATAAAAAAGTATTCATGAAAAGGGGGGTATTTTTGCTTTTTGAAGTGAAAGTGAAAGTAGAAAAAAAATATTTTTAGTTCAAACTTCTGTGGTGTACCAAAGTTCGTGGCACTTTTTTTCATTTCCCCCTTCAAAATGTCTTTTGACACTTCTTTTATTGAAAAAATATAGCAAAAGTTTTATTGAATCATTTTAAGTATTTTTAAAAAAATTCCAAAAATCTCAGGTGTACCATTGAAGTCTATGGGAAAAACAATACAAGACTGAGACCTGAGTACTGGTTTTCATAGTAAAGTTGAATATCAAATAAGTGTTTTTTATCTGTTTTATTCCATTGAAAACCACATTGTTGACCACTTTATGAAGAATTTTAAAACTTTTTTCATGATTTGCTAAAGCTACCCTTCATTTTTTGCTTAAATGGTACTTTTTAACCAAATTTGGACATTCAATTAGACTTTGTCTTTAATATGAGAAACATTGGATTTAGAAGTCTATAGTTTTTAGTTTTAGTAAGAATAACTTTATAGCATAGCATTCATTCAATTTAAACTGCTATATTTCATCCGGTTTAATTTTTTCAGCACTTTGCATATGTTTAGTTGAAACTAAGAAATTATGGCTTTCTTTACATATCCTCACATATGGGAATTGGTCTGTTTTTAGAAATGATGACTTTCCAACCAAACAAATGGTGTGAAAATGTTCTAGATATACTTTATGATTGATTTCAGTCAAAAAACTCCAAATAAATTCAATATTTTATTCTTTATGGTGTTTTGTGATGTGCAAAATATAGGCTTCTTGTGTGCGGTAAGTTAAAAACTGTGATTTTACAGTAAATGAGACCACTTTCTGTAAAAATCTGATAAGCTTGCACAATATCTTGTTGATTTCTGTGTTGTACACCTTCTTTTCATAGACCAACTTATTAGTTTCAACAGCCTAATATCTGAATTCCTTGAAAAAGTTGGCTTATTATGTATGCCTGGGGCACCAATTTCACCTGAAAAATTCTTAAAATGGCATATAAAATCCATCTCAATTCCAAATAATGTTTTTCATTCCACATGTATCAATCTATTTACCATAGTCTTGCCAATTTTGTCATATTCAAGCACTTAATAGGCCTGGTTTAGATATTTGGATAAACAAGAGGCTCCAAGTTGTCTTTGTAGTAAAAAATGTGGTTCTGAAAATAGTTTTTTCCTTCTTGAAGGTCTAAAAACCCCAACATGATAATATTTATGCACTCAAATCCTTGCTCAGGTATTATTGGCATCTTTTCAACCCAAATATTCTGTTTGAATATAACCAAACAATTACAGAAACATAAAGTGTTCATTTTAAGTCACTACAAAGAAAACTGGCCAAAACCTTGAAGAGGGTACCCTTTTTAAAATTGTAATAAAAAAATCCATGAAAGCATTATGGCAATGATTTTTTCTTAGTTTTATTGAGAAATGTCTAAGGAAACAGAAAAACAACAACATTTAGAATTATTCAATCATCTTTGATCCTAATAGGTACCAGTCTTGTATTGTAGGTTCTTGCGCGGGTGGACGTCAAAACATGGATGCTATTAAAATATAGTGCCTTTTCTCTGTGTTGTTTGCAGCATTCATTTTCAAGCATTTGTTTCTAACTTTTGGCTCTTATTGATGGTAAGACACCACACTATGACATCATTAACTTTTAGAAACGAGAAAATTGCATTTTCAAATAAAAAAGTATTCATGAAAAGGGGGGTATTTTTGCTTGTTGAAGTGAAAGTGAAAGTAGAAAAAAAATATTTTTAGTTCAAACTTCTGTGGTGTACCAAAGTTCGTGGCACTTTTTTTCATTTCCCCCTTCAAAATGTCTTTTGACACTTCTTTTATTGAAAAAATATAGCAAAAGTTTTATTGAATCATTTTAAGTATTTTTAAAAAAATTCCAAAAATCTCAGGTGTACCATTGAAGTCTATGGGAAAAACAATACAAGACTGAGACCTGAGTACTGGTTTTCATAGTAAAGTTGAATATCAAATAAGTGTTTTTTATCTGTTTTATTCCATTGAAAACCACATTGTTGACCACTTTATGAAGAATTTTAAAACTTTTTTCATGATTTGCTAAAGCTACCCTTCATTTTTTGCTTAAATGGTACTTTTTAACCAAATTTGGACATTCAATTAGACTTTGTCTTTAATATGAGAAACATTGGATTTAGAAGTCTATAGTTTTTAGTTTTAGTAAGAATAACTTTATAGCATAGCATTCATTCAATTTAAACTGCTATATTTCATCCGGTTTAATTTTTTCAGCACTTTGCATATGTTTAGTTGAAACTAAGAAATTATGGCTTTCTTTACATATCCTCACATATGGGAATTGGTCTGTTTTTAGAAATGATGACTTTCCAACCAAACAAATGGTGTGAAAATGTTCTAGATATACTTTATGATTGATTTCAGTCAAAAAACTCCAAATAAATTCAATATTTTATTCTTTATGGTGTTTTGTGATGTGCAAAATATAGGCTTCTTGTGTGCGGTAAGTTAAAAACTGTGATTTTACAGTAAATGAGACCACTTTCTGTAAAAATCTGATAAGCTTGCACAATATCTTGTTGATTTCTGTGTTGTACACCTTCTTTTCATAGACCAACTTATTAGTTTCAACAGCCTAATATCTGAATTCCTTGAAAAAGTTGGCTTATTATGTATGCCTGGGGCACCAATTTCACCTGAAAAATTCTTAAAATGGCATATAAAATCCATCTCAATTCCAAATAATGTTTTTCATTCCACATGTATCAATCTATTTACCATAGTCTTGCCAATTTTGTCATATTCAAGCACTTAATAGGCCTGGTTTAGATATTTGGATAAACAAGAGGCTCCAAGTTGTCTTTGTAGTAAAAAATGTGGTTCTGAAAATAGTTTTTTCCTTCTTGAAGGTCTAAAAACCCCAACATGATAATATTTATGCACTCAAATCCTTGCTCAGGTATTATTGGCATCTTTTCAACCCAAATATTCTGTTTGAATATAACCAAACAATTACAGAAACATAAAGTGTTCATTTTAAGTCACTACAAAGAAAACTGGCCAAAACCTTGAAGAGGGTACCCTTTTTAAAATTGTAATAAAAAAATCCATGAAAGCATTATGGCAATGATTTTTTCTTAGTTTTATTGAGAAATGTCTAAGGAAACAGAAAAACAACAACATTTAGAATTATTCAATCATCTTTGATCCTAATAGGTACCAGTCTTGTATTGTAGGTTCTTGCGCGGGTGGACGTCAAAACATGGATGCTATTAAAATATAGTGCCTTTTCTCTGTGTTGTTTGCAGCATTCATTTTCAAGCATTTGTTTCTAACTTTTGGCTCTTATTGATGGTAAGACACCACACTATGACATCATTAACTTTTAGAAACGAGAAAATTGCATTTTCAAATAAAAAAGTATTCATGAAAAGGGGGGTATTTTTGCTTTTTGAAGTGAAAGTGAAAGTAGAAAAAAAATATTTTTAGTTCAAACTTCTGTGGTGTACCAAAGTTCGTGGCACTTTTTTTCATTTCCCCCTTCAAAATGTCTTTTGACACTTCTTTTATTGAAAAAATATAGCAAAAGTTTTATTGAATCATTTTAAGTATTTTTAAAAAAATTCCAAAAATCTCAGGTGTACCATTGAAGTCTATGGGAAAAACAATACAAGACTGAGACCTGAGTACTGGTTTTCATAGTAAAGTTGAATATCAAATAAGTGTTTTTTATCTGTTTTATTCCATTGAAAACCACATTGTTGACCACTTTATGAAGAATTTTAAAACTTTTTTCATGATTTGCTAAAGCTACCCTTCATTTTTTGCTTAAATGGTACTTTTTAACCAAATTTGGACATTCAATTAGACTTTGTCTTTAATATGAGAAACATTGGATTTAGAAGTCTATAGTTTTTAGTTTTAGTAAGAATAACTTTATAGCATAGCATTCATTCAATTTAAACTGCTATATTTCATCCGGTTTAATTTTTTCAGCACTTTGCATATGTTTAGTTGAAACTAAGAAATTATGGCTTTCTTTACATATCCTCACATATGGGAATTGGTCTGTTTTTAGAAATGATGACTTTCCAACCAAACAAATGGTGTGAAAATGTTCTAGATATACTTTATGATTGATTTCAGTCAAAAAACTCCAAATAAATTCAATATTTTATTCTTTATGGTGTTTTGTGATGTGCAAAATATAGGCTTCTTGTGTGCGGTAAGTTAAAAACTGTGATTTTACAGTAAATGAGACCACTTTCTGTAAAAATCTGATAAGCTTGCACAATATCTTGTTGATTTCTGTGTTGTACACCTTCTTTTCATAGACCAACTTATTAGTTTCAACAGCCTAATATCTGAATTCCTTGAAAAAGTTGGCTTATTATGTATGCCTGGGGCACCAATTTCACCTGAAAAATTCTTAAAATGGCATATAAAATCCATCTCAATTCCAAATAATGTTTTTCATTCCACATGTATCAATCTATTTACCATAGTCTTGCCAATTTTGTCATATTCAAGCACTTAATAGGCCTGGTTTAGATATTTGGATAAACAAGAGGCTCCAAGTTGTCTTTGTAGTAAAAAATGTGGTTCTGAAAATAGTTTTTTCCTTCTTGAAGGTCTAAAAACCCCAACATGATAATATTTATGCACTCAAATCCTTGCTCAGGTATTATTGGCATCTTTTCAACCCAAATATTCTGTTTGAATATAACCAAACAATTACAGAAACATAAAGTGTTCATTTTAAGTCACTACAAAGAAAACTGGCCAAAACCTTGAAGAGGGTACCCTTTTTAAAATTGTAATAAAAAAATCCATGAAAGCATTATGGCAATGATTTTTTCTTAGTTTTATTGAGAAATGTCTAAGGAAACAGAAAAACAACAACATTTAGAATTATTCAATCATCTTTGATCCTAATAGGTACCAGTCTTGTATTGTAGGTTCTTGCGCGGGTGGACGTCAAAACATGGATGCTATTAAAATATAGTGCCTTTTCTCTGTGTTGTTTGCAGCATTCATTTTCAAGCATTTGTTTCTAACTTTTGGCTCTTATTGATGGTAAGACACCACACTATGACATCATTAACTTTTAGAAACGAGAAAATTGCATTTTCAAATAAAAAAGTATTCATGAAAAGGGGGGTATTTTTGCTTTTTGAAGTGAAAGTGAAAGTAGAAAAAAAATATTTTTAGTTCAAACTTCTGTGGTGTACCAAAGTTCGTGGCACTTTTTTTCATTTCCCCCTTCAAAATGTCTTTTGACACTTCTTTTATTGAAAAAATATAGCAAAAGTTTTATTGAATCATTTTAAGTATTTTTAAAAAAATTCCAAAAATCTCAGGTGTACCATTGAAGTCTATGGGAAAAACAATACAAGACTGAGACCTGAGTACTGGTTTTCATAGTAAAGTTGAATATCAAATAAGTGTTTTTTATCTGTTTTATTCCATTGAAAACCACATTGTTGACCACTTTATGAAGAATTTTAAAACTTTTTTCATGATTTGCTAAAGCTACCCTTCATTTTTTGCTTAAATGGTACTTTTTAACCAAATTTGGACATTCAATTAGACTTTGTCTTTAATATGAGAAACATTGGATTTAGAAGTCTATAGTTTTTAGTTTTAGTAAGAATAACTTTATAGCATAGCATTCATTCAATTTAAACTGCTATATTTCATCCGGTTTAATTTTTTCAGCACTTTGCATATGTTTAGTTGAAACTAAGAAATTATGGCTTTCTTTACATATCCTCACATATGGGAATTGGTCTGTTTTTAGAAATGATGACTTTCCAACCAAACAAATGGTGTGAAAATGTTCTAGATATACTTTATGATTGATTTCAGTCAAAAAACTCCAAATAAATTCAATATTTTATTCTTTATGGTGTTTTGTGATGTGCAAAATATAGGCTTCTTGTGTGCGGTAAGTTAAAAACTGTGATTTTACAGTAAATGAGACCACTTTCTGTAAAAATCTGATAAGCTTGCACAATATCTTGTTGATTTCTGTGTTGTACACCTTCTTTTCATAGACCAACTTATTAGTTTCAACAGCCTAATATCTGAATTCCTTGAAAAAGTTGGCTTATTATGTATGCCTGGGGCACCAATTTCACCTGAAAAATTCTTAAAATGGCATATAAAATCCATCTCAATTCCAAATAATGTTTTTCATTCCACATGTATCAATCTATTTACCATAGTCTTGCCAATTTTGTCATATTCAAGCACTTAATAGGCCTGGTTTAGATATTTGGATAAACAAGAGGCTCCAAGTTGTCTTTGTAGTAAAAAATGTGGTTCTGAAAATAGTTTTTTCCTTCTTGAAGGTCTAAAAACCCCAACATGATAATATTTATGCACTCAAATCCTTGCTCAGGTATTATTGGCATCTTTTCAACCCAAATATTCTGTTTGAATATAACCAAACAATTACAGAAACATAAAGTGTTCATTTTAAGTCACTACAAAGAAAACTGGCCAAAACCTTGAAGAGGGTACCCTTTTTAAAATTGTAATAAAAAAATCCATGAAAGCATTATGGCAATGATTTTTTCTTAGTTTTATTGAGAAATGTCTAAGGAAACAGAAAAACAACAACATTTAGAATTATTCAATCATCTTTGATCCTGAGTACTGGTTTTCATAGTAAAGTTGAATATCAAATAAGTGTTTTTTATCTGTTTTATTCCATTGAAAACCACATTGTTGACCACTTTATGAAGAATTTTAAAACTTTTTTCATGATTTGCTAAAGCTACCCTTCATTTTTTGCTTAAATGGTACTTTTTAACCAAATTTGGACATTCAATTAGACTTTGTCTTTAATATGAGAAACATTGGATTTAGAAGTCTATAGTTTTTAGTTTTAGTAAGAATAACTTTATAGCATAGCATTCATTCAATTTAAACTGCTATATTTCATCCGGTTTAATTTTTTCAGCACTTTGCATATGTTTAGTTGAAACTAAGAAATTATGGCTTTCTTTACATATCCTCACATATGGGAATTGGTCTGTTTTTAGAAATGATGACTTTCCAACCAAACAAATGGTGTGAAAATGTTCTAGATATACTTTATGATTGATTTCAGTCAAAAAACTCCAAATAAATTCAATATTTTATTCTTTATGGTGTTTTGTGATGTGCAAAATATAGGCTTCTTGTGTGCGGTAAGTTAAAAACTGTGATTTTACAGTAAATGAGACCACTTTCTGTAAAAATCTGATAAGCTTGCACAATATCTTGTTGATTTCTGTGTTGTACACCTTCTTTTCATAGACCAACTTATTAGTTTCAACAGCCTAATATCTGAATTCCTTGAAAAAGTTGGCTTATTATGTATGCCTGGGGCACCAATTTCACCTGAAAAATTCTTAAAATGGCATATAAAATCCATCTCAATTCCAAATAATGTTTTTCATTCCACATGTATCAATCTATTTACCATAGTCTTGCCAATTTTGTCATATTCAAGCACTTAATAGGCCTGGTTTAGATATTTGGATAAACAAGAGGCTCCAAGTTGTCTTTGTAGTAAAAAATGTGGTTCTGAAAATAGTTTTTTCCTTCTTGAAGGTCTAAAAACCCCAACATGATAATATTTATGCACTCAAATCCTTGCTCAGGTATTATTGGCATCTTTTCAACCCAAATATTCTGTTTGAATATAACCAAACAATTACAGAAACATAAAGTGTTCATTTTAAGTCACTACAAAGAAAACTGGCCAAAACCTTGAAGAGGGTACCCTTTTTAAAATTGTAATAAAAAAATCCATGAAAGCATTATGGCAATGATTTTTTCTTAGTTTTATTGAGAAATGTCTAAGGAAACAGAAAAACAACAACATTTAGAATTATTCAATCATCTTTGATCCTAATAGGTACCAGTCTTGTATTGTAGGTTCTTGCGCGGGTGGACGTCAAAACATGGATGCTATTAAAATATAGTGCCTTTTCTCTGTGTTGTTTGCAGCATTCATTTTCAAGCATTTGTTTCTAACTTTTGGCTCTTATTGATGGTAAGACACCACACTATGACATCATTAACTTTTAGAAACGAGAAAATTGCATTTTCAAATAAAAAAGTATTCATGAAAAGGGGGGTATTTTTGCTTTTTGAAGTGAAAGTGAAAGTAGAAAAAAAATATTTTTAGTTCAAACTTCTGTGGTGTACCAAAGTTCGTGGCACTTTTTTTCATTTCCCCCTTCAAAATGTCTTTTGACACTTCTTTTATTGAAAAAATATAGCAAAAGTTTTATTGAATCATTTTAAGTATTTTTTAAAAAATTCCAAAAATCTCAGGTGTACCATTGAAGTCTATGGGAAAAACAATACAAGACTGAGACCTGAGTACTGGTTTTCATAGTAAAGTTGAATATCAAATAAGTGTTTTTTATCTGTTTTATTCCATTGAAAACCACATTGTTGACCACTTTATGAAGAATTTTAAAACTTTTTTCATGATTTGCTAAAGCTACCCTTCATTTTTTGCTTAAATGGTACTTTTTAACCAAATTTGGACATTCAATTAGACTTTGTCTTTAATATGAGAAACATTGGATTTAGAAGTCTATAGTTTTTAGTTTTAGTAAGAATAACTTTATAGCATAGCATTCATTCAATTTAAACTGCTATATTTCATCCGGTTTAATTTTTTCAGCACTTTGCATATGTTTAGTTGAAACTAAGAAATTATGGCTTTCTTTACATATCCTCACATATGGGAATTGGTCTGTTTTTAGAAATGATGACTTTCCAACCAAACAAATGGTGTGAAAATGTTCTAGATATACTTTATGATTGATTTCAGTCAAAAAACTCCAAATAAATTCAATATTTTATTCTTTATGGTGTTTTGTGATGTGCAAAATATAGGCTTCTTGTGTGCGGTAAGTTAAAAACTGTGATTTTACAGTAAATGAGACCACTTTCTGTAAAAATCTGATAAGCTTGCACAATATCTTGTTGATTTCTGTGTTGTACACCTTCTTTTCATAGACCAACTTATTAGTTTCAACAGCCTAATATCTGAATTCCTTGAAAAAGTTGGCTTATTATGTATGCCTGGGGCACCAATTTCACCTGAAAAATTCTTAAAATGGCATATAAAATCCATCTCAATTCCAAATAATGTTTTTCATTCCACATGTATCAATCTATTTACCATAGTCTTGCCAATTTTGTCATATTCAAGCACTTAATAGGCCTGGTTTAGATATTTGGATAAACAAGAGGCTCCAAGTTGTCTTTGTAGTAAAAAATGTGGTTCTGAAAATAGTTTTTTCCTTCTTGAAGGTCTAAAAACCCCAACATGATAATATTTATGCACTCAAATCCTTGCTCAGGTATTATTGGCATCTTTTCAACCCAAATATTCTGTTTGAATATAACCAAACAATTACAGAAACATAAAGTGTTCATTTTAAGTCACTACAAAGAAAACTGGCCAAAACCTTGAAGAGGGTACCCTTTTTAAAATTGTAATAAAAAAATCCATGAAAGCATTATGGCAATGATTTTTTCTTAGTTTTATTGAGAAATGTCTAAGGAAACAGAAAAACAACAACATTTAGAATTATTCAATCATCTTTGATCCTAATAGGTACCAGTCTTGTATTGTAGGTTCTTGCGCGGGTGGACGTCAAAACATGGATGCTATTAAAATATAGTGCCTTTTCTCTGTGTTGTTTGCAGCATTCATTTTCAAGCATTTGTTTCTAACTTTTGGCTCTTATTGATGGTAAGACACCACACTATGACATCATTAACTTTTAGAAACGAGAAAATTGCATTTTCAAATAAAAAAGTATTCATGAAAAGGGGGGTATTTTTGCTTTTTGAAGTGAAAGTGAAAGTAGAAAAAAAAATATTTTTAGTTCAAACTTCTGTGGTGTACCAAAGTTCGTGGCACTTTTTTTCATTTCCCCCTTCAAAATGTCTTTTGACACTTCTTTTATTGAAAAAATATAGCAAAAGTTTTATTGAATCATTTTAAGTATTTTTAAAAAAATTCCAAAAATCTCAGGTGTACCATTGAAGTCTATGGGAAAAACAATACAAGACTGAGACCTGAGTACTGGTTTTCATAGTAAAGTTGAATATCAAATAAGTGTTTTTTATCTGTTTTATTCCATTGAAAACCACATTGTTGACCACTTTATGAAGAATTTTAAAACTTTTTTCATGATTTGCTAAAGCTACCCTTCATTTTTTGCTTAAATGGTACTTTTTAACCAAATTTGGACATTCAATTAGACTTTGTCTTTAATATGAGAAACATTGGATTTAGAAGTCTATAGTTTTTATACGACCGCAAAATTTTTGCGATCGTATAATGGTATGGCGATGTCGTCGTCGTCGTTGTCGTCTGGGGACATTTGGTTTCCGTGCAATAACTTGAGTAAATATTGACCGATTATTATGAAATTTTGATATGATGTTTGTAATCACTAAAGAAAGGTTCCTTTTGCATTTGGGGTTTATGGCCCCTACCGTTTTAGAAAAAAGGGCCAAAAGGGGCTAAAACAGGTGTATTGACAAAACTGTTGTAGAATGTTTGTTATTCATTGAATTTTGAAAATTCTTTTTTTATTGAATTCCTCATTGAATTCTGTTAACTAAATGTGTCAATGATTTTAATATATACTGCACCGTTACATTAATACAGGGGGCCAAAGATAGGCCACGCCCAAAAAATCAACTTTTTTATCTTTGGTCCGATTTTCAAAATCTTTTTTTCATTAGAATCCTTGTGAAAATCCCTGCCTGCATTTTTCAATCAGATTTGCAATATCTTTTGCCGTTTTTGAGGAAATAGGGGTCAAAGGGGCCAAAAACGCCATTTTACATTTGGTTTCCGTGCAATAACTTGAGTAAATATTGACCGATCGATTATTATGAAATTTTGATATGATGTTTGTAATCACTAAACAAAGGTTCCTATTGCATTTGGGGTTTGTGGCCCCTACCGTTTTAGAAAAAAGGGCCAAAAGGGGCTAAAACAGGTGTATTGACAAAACTGTTGTAGAATGTTTGTTATTCATTGAATTTTGAAAATTCTTTTTTTATTGAATTCCTCATTAAATTCTGTTAACTAAATGTGTCAATGATTTTAATATATACTGCACCATTACATTAATACAGGGGGCCAAAGATAGGCCACGCCCAAAAAATCAACTTTTTTATTTTTGGTCCGATTTTCATAATCTTTTTTTCATTAGAATCCTTGTGAAAATCCCTGCCTGCATCTTTCAATCAGTTTTGCAATATCTTTTGCTGTTTTTGAGGAAATAGGGGTCAAAGGGGCCAAAAACGCCATTTTAATAGTTTGTTTAGGAAAAGTTTTACACATTTGTTTTGCAGTTTTAAATTAATATGATGATTATATCCGCTATATGAAGCTTCTTAATGCATTTTTGGTTTGTGGCCCTTACCATTTTTTAAAAAAAACATGGCCAAAGGGGGCTAGAACGGCTGTATTGACAAAACTGTTGTTGAATGTTTATTATTCATTGGATTTTGAAAAAAAAATTGTTGTTGAATTGCTTATTAAATTCTGTCAACTGAATATGTCAATGGTTTTGATATATTTTGACCGTTGCCTTGCTACAGGGGGCCAAAGAAGAGCCTTAAAATCAAATTTTTATTTTTGGCCTGATTTTCAAAATCTTCTCTTCATTGGAAACCTTGTGAAAATTACTGCCTGAAGTTTACAATCAGATTTTAAATATCCCTTACCATTTTCAAGAAATTAGGGGTCAACGGGGCAATCATTATAAATGTTTGTTTGAACAAATGTTTTTATAGATATGATCTTAGTTGTTAAGTAGGTTAACTAATTATTTATAATTCTTATTATGTTGTTATCAACCATGCATTTGGGATTTGTAGTCCTTACTGCTACAGAAAAAAGGGACCAAAAAGGGTAAATTGGTTGTTTTGACAAAATTGCTGTATAATTTCAGAAAATTTGAATATATTTATGACATAATTTATGTATTAAATGACCCTCATAAAGAACTGTTAATTATCAACAGGTTACCTGCCAGGTGTGTTGCAATTAAAATTTATATGCATGTATAAAAAGTGGAATTAACAAATTTGTGATTAATAGAAACATCCTATCAAATTAGTGTCAAATTTATTTGAAATAGTTATTAGAATTTGATTAAGATTTTATTTCAATCATTTTTTTGTTCACAATTTTATTAAAAAAATGTACTAAATTTCTTTACATGCACCTCTATAAGGATTTTAATTTGACATAATATTAACATGGATATGTAATCAGTATACAGGTATGTGTTGTTAATTAGATGATCTAATTATTGATTTTCTACATACAGCTGGTCATTACTAGTATTCTATTTTTAGTCAATGGTCATTCTTCTATTTTTAATAATGATGTTTATTACAATGTGCATTGCAATACTTAATGACCTATAAAAGCTTGAAACATCAGTGGGTATTACTTGTAATTATTTTAATAACAACAGTTGTCTGATGGATTCACAACTTACAGATTGATATCAAGTCTAGAAGGTAAGTCCATCTTTAGTTATATTCATGTTGAAAAATACACAGTAATTCATTGTATTTTATTAAACTAATTAATATATATCATTTATTTTGATAAAACCTATG
Source organism: Arcuatula senhousia (assembly GCA_963971305.1). Taxonomy (NCBI): domain Eukaryota; kingdom Metazoa; phylum Mollusca; class Bivalvia; order Mytilida; family Mytilidae; genus Arcuatula; species Arcuatula senhousia. Next base: position 59,918,138 of record OZ020304.1, read on the forward strand.
TAGATACAAGCATAGACTATTTTGCATATGATATTTATATAATTGATATATGATCCTATATGGAAGGTTGGTAATTTTTTAATGTTTTTTCTTCAAATTTTTAAATAAGGCCTGTTACTATAAGTCAATAGTTTTTTTACCTTCTATGATGCTTTAATTAGTTTTGATGATTTAATACTGTGATTTTTTACATTCCCTTTACAACTGTGAGTTTTAATAGTTCCTGTTATAATTTTAACCTTTTGTAAATTTTCCAATATTATGGCCAACCTAAAAAACTTCATAAGTCTGTGTATTTTGAACCATAGTTCATCAATTATGCCACTGCATGGTCATAAATAAAAGATGATGAGATGTGGAATAAGTGTACATGTAAGAGATAATCTCTTCCAGTTGTCACAGATATTCAATGACCTGTGAAATTTCTTCCAGGTCCCTATTGGGTTAAGGGGGAAATATTTTATGGATAATATTTCATAACTACATGATTTGACATATTATTAAATAATATCCAGCTTTATTCCGTAAATAATGCATCGTGACTTCGGAAGATATTTCATGGGGGAAGAAATTAACCGTTACATACACACACAGCCTACAATATATGGAAAACAACAATTTAAGTGTTGAAGTATGGTGATTATAAATTGCATGATATTTTATAAAAGTAGTCCAAGCTGATCTTTTAAATTAGTAAAGGATAATATTTGGATATATATATTATTTCATTGTTATAATATTGAAGAATGATAATGATCTAATGTTTTAAGAAATTAATTACATCTCCATGTGGGGTTATCACCTATCTCAAATCAATAAATCTAATAAAAGTGAAGTTATTAAAAATGAACCAAAATAAAAATGCATATTTCATATATCATAATAATTGGTTCATGTGGGTTATGAAAGTGAAACATAGAATCTGAACAGTAGCTATATATAGTCTATTATTAATTCGGCACTATATTAATGACAATAACAATTCTTTTGTATACTAAATAGAATCAGAATGCCAAAAGTAAAGAAGAAAACTCCATTTATGAAGAGACGAGATGACAGATATAGGAAGACGACAAAGGTAGGAATCTACTCTTTGTATTATATATTTATTGTTATTCCCCGCTTCATCCTTCTGATACACCTCAGGGTACACATCTGTTATCTGCAACTCCTCCTACACCAATCAATTAATTTTCATGAAACTTTACACAGTGCAGATATGCACCTCATATGAAATTCAGTCCCACAAATTTTGTGGGTTTTCCATTTGTAAAACTATCTTATTGAAACTCTGTAGATGTGCACCTCCTATATGAAATTCAGTCCCACATATTTTTAGGGTTTCCCATTGGAAAACATGGACTTAGCCTTTACATAACAAGGGGTTACCCATCTCTTATCTGCAACTCCTCCTACACCACTCTAAGGATTTTCATGAAACTTTCATACAATCTTTATGACACTATGTAGATTAGAAATTAGGAATTATTTTATTTTGACCTTTAAAGCATTACATTTATTATTGTTGTTTAAAATATGATTAAAAAATATTAGGTTGTCTTGCCCAAAGGGTGGCTAACCTGTTATATCTAACTCTGCATTGTTTGGCTTATTAGCACTAACAAAACTTTATGCTGAACATTAATATTATGACACAAAACCAAGAATATGTTCAAAAGACATAATGATCCATCTCGCAATATTAAGGACAGACTGACCAACTATATGCCCTCCCTTCTTTCATAGATGTGACATAAAAAAAAATATTAATGAATCCTATGAGTTGTCGGCCTTACCATTTTTCAAGTGTAGGGCTAGCTGCCATGCCCTTCCAATTATCTAAAAAATTGATATATTTTAAATATGTCAAAAACTATTGAGATCCCCACCCTATAACCATATATATTCTTAGTCCTTACAGTAAGAAGAATCATTTGGAACCAAAGAGTGGCCTGAAGGGGTCATGCTCCACCCCCCTCAAATGACAAAAGACTAAATATCTTGAAAGCCAATGAGAATCCACCCTATAACCATATATATTCTTTGTCTTCTTTATCATTAAACAAATCATTTGGTACCATAGAGGGGTGTGAGGGGGTCATGCCTCACCCCCCTCAAATGACAAATTACTCAATATTTTTAAAACAATTGAGATCTCCATCCTATAGCCATACATATTCTTAATAGGCGAGCAGCGGAAAGGGTCTTGAAAAAAATTTAAATTACCCAAAAACCTCATGGGATATTTTGAACTATATTGATAGTTTAATATTTCAGCTTTAATAATATCGATGTTTGCCATTTGGAATCTGGTCAGAACATGAAAAAATTAAAGGTCAAAGGTCACTACCCAAAATCTTAAAGTTCGAGTCTGCAAACATTAAGGCAACTAAAATGTTACAAAATGGGGTTAAAAGTTAGAAAATAAAGACTTAATATTACTTACATATATAAGTGAATATAAATCATTCACTTTTGGTCTCTTTGAAGAAATTTATTACGTCAATTTTTCTTTTTTTAGAAAAGGGTCAAATTATGTTGATTTTTGTGTATAAAAGTTTGAATTGCGAAAAAAAGAATTCACATTTTCACTCACTTTTTTCGTCTATTTGTAAAACATTATCTTATCTTTCGTTTGTAACAAAAATAAATGGTTCAAATGTGTTCATTGACTCAAAAACACCACATTTGTGGATTATACCAGAATATTAGGTTTTTAATAAAAAGTGTACTGAGTTACCATTAACATGTTTAAAACGGAATAGGAATCAAAAACCAACAACAATATCTTAAATCCAACTAGTTAAGTAGAGAACAATAACTTTGCACAGAAAAAAGAAAGAATATCATCGAAAAACTAACTAAAAACACATAAGAGTTAAGTGGCGAATAGAGGTTTTAAAAACTTTTAAGTTTTATAACTTAATAACAAACCTTGAGCGATATTTTGGACTTAATAGAGAGATAAGAGTTTTGGCTTTCAGAACATATTAGTTTGACGCCTCTAAAATGGTCAGAACATTGTGCAATTTGAGCTCAAAGATAAGACATTTTTAAGCGTGAAGTCATAAGTTCAAAAGACGACCAAATCATTGTACAATGACGGCTCCAGCAGGTGGGGTGTTCCGGGAGCCCCTTAATGTCGCTTAGTGACAAAATGTTTAAAAAAATCTTATAGATTTCAGGCAAAACTGTCGTGAACATCTTCAACAACAATGCTTTATGTAGAGCCCTCCCCCTTTTTTCGAAAATTTCTTGATTTGCTCCTGGATGCTTACGTGCACAGTTTATACTTTTAGTTTCAAATAGATAATCTAGTAACATAATTTCAAATATTTTCGCCAAAATATACGGCATTAATTTATTGTTTTTCTGCAATCGAATTTTTATTCAGTTCAACATAACAAACGCACCTCAAAAGTCAAGTACACCTTTCACAAATTTTTAAAACTTTGCTTTTATCAAACATCGCAGGTTAAAAATAAAAGCAAAGACCAAATGATAAATTTCTTGTGTTCACACAAACACAAAACTAGCACATATTTTTCATAATTACACCAAAAAATGAAAATTCTTACAATTACTAATCAATCAGATTATAGTAAAAATGTAAATACGGGACACTCCGACAGTTTTCCTAGTCATCTGCAGTCAATTTTCTCAAAATCTTACATATTCAATTAAGTATAACTTTATTATCATTCGTCAGAAGTATGCAGTTTTAACTAAAAAGTAGCCTTACAACATTTTCTTGATCTAAGTATACAATTTATTTGATTTTAATGACAATTAATGTTGCAAAAGTTAAAATTAACGTGTATTTTTGCTACTTTTATTCGTGATTTTTAATTCGATAAAAATTGTAGAAAACTATTATTGTTTTTGAAAATTTCAATTGCAAACAAAGAATTGAGCAACATATTTCATGATGTGATTTACAATTTTTTTTCGTGTGTGTTTTTTTAGGTAAAAAAAATAATTTTAAAAATCAAGCCGTTAAAGATTTTCATATGGTACATGTACAAAACAACATTTTTTTATATCTTCTGACCATATTCGACCTGTCAAACATATATATCCATAAAATAGAATAATCAACCTTTTATTTGAGTTCAAAAAAATCTCATGAGGTTTTTGGGTAATTTAAACTTTTTAATTAGACGACTTTTTCGATATCCGCCGCTCGCCTATAGTCCTTTTAGTAATAGGAATTTGAAACCATAGGGGGGTCTGAGGGGTCATGCCCATCCCCTCAAGTGGCAAAATACTACTTAATATCTTGAAAACCATTGAGATCTGCACCCTATAACCATATATATTCTTTGTCCTTATGGTAAGACAAATCATTTGGCACCATAGAGGGGTCTGAGGGGGTCATGCCCCACCCCGCTCAAATGACAAAATGCTTAATATCTTGAAAACCATTGAGATCCCCACCCATTAAATGTATACATTCTTAGTCCTTATAATTAAACAAATCATTTAGTACCATAGAGGGTTTTGAGGGGTTCATACCCACCCCTCTCATATGACAAAATACTTAATATTTTGAAAACTATTGAGATCTTCAACCCCATAATCATATATTGTATTACTCCTTATAATAAGATGAAGCCTTTGGTATAATAGGGGGTCTGAGAGGATTCCATGGGAGTTATGATTGGGAAACTTTGTTTTGGAGACTTTAATTAACAGTTTCACTGTTATAATTATTACTTGTAGGTAACAAGATTGATATGGACATGATATATTGTTGGATACATTTTTGGATCCTTCAAACATTTACTTTTGTTTTGCTGTAAACTTTATATTTAACACATATATGTCATAGTTGTGAAAGCAGTGGTATCACTTGTGACCATTGGCTCCCTAATTTCTTGTTTAATTTCTTTATAATACCAAAAAGGTTGCAATTATCTGACTGGGTCACATAATATTTAAGGCATTCCCTTGTGAATATCAAGTCATCTCTTTTCCTTCAAACTTGATTTTTAAAAACTGGACTATTAACTTTGGCAAATGTAGCTTGACTCAATATTTAATTTAATTAGTGATTTTCCATAAATGTGTTCACAAGTTTAAGCATATGATATTCTGTTTATATAGTTTACTAATGATGTTGACAGTGTTCATTTTATTTTTGTGTAAAGACAAAAGTGTCTAAAAAACACAACCCTTTTATTGTCCTATTGTTAAAATGATCCTATTTTAAATGTGAAAATGCAAAAAATATCCGAATTTTTTAAAGCTTAAGTGACAGATAGAAAAAATCTGATGGTCCAAACATCTCTATTAAGTCAAAGCTGGCTGATGACCCCTTGATAAAGGAATGATAGGCCTTTTTAGGCAAAAATTGCATTTTATTGATTTAGTATTTGATAAGGATACCAATTAATTCTAGGTGTACTTTTAAATGTTAAGAACTACAAAAAGGTGTTTGTCTCGCCTGCGATGAAAAGTCACGGAAAACGAGACACAGGTATTACTTTTGCATCGACGTCATTAAAGTTTTTTTAAGACTTTTGTTGGAAATGAATTACTTTAAAAGTATAATAGCTATTTATCATGTTTATCTTATATCTGGTATACAGACACTTTGGGTCACAACTGTGACCATGCTTTGTGACCCTGACTCATTTTCACGCTTCAGTTGTCTCTGTAAAGTTAGGCCTTTTTCCAGGCCATCAACTCTTTGTAAGACTTTTTGAACAAGAGGCTCCCAGGAGCCTGAATCGCTCACCTGGTCTTGAAATTGACCCTATACTTTTGTAGAGCTAAATGAGCTGAACATTTAAGCAAGCAACAGCTTTCCTCTACCTGCAATAGTTTTCATTCTATAGGCCAAAAACACCATTTTTCACCTATAAGGGGCCATAACCCCTAAAAGGAGTCATCTGACAACTTCGATCCTATGGAGACTTTTGTAGAGCTAAATGAGCTGAACATTTAAGCAAGCAACAGCTTATCTCTATCTGCAATAGTTTTCATTCTGTAGGCCAAAAACATGAAAAATCGCTTTTTTCAGGGGTCGTAACCCCTATAAGGGGTCATCAGACAACTTCAACCCTATGGAGAATTTTGTAGAGCTAAATGAGCTGAACATTTAAGCAAGCAACAGCTAATCTCTACCTGCAATAGTTTTCATTCTATAGGCCAAAAACACCCATTTTTCACCTATAAGGGGCCGTAATCCCTTTAAGGAGTCATCTGACAACTTCGATCCTATGGAGACTTTTGTAGAGCTAAATGAGCTGAACATTTAAGCAAGCAACAGCTTATCTCTATCTGCAATAGTTTTCATTCTGTAGGCCAAAAACATGAAAAATCTTTATTTTTCAGGGGCATTTTTCAGGGGCTGTAACCCCTATAAGGGGTCATCTGACAACTTCAACCCTATGGAGAATTTTGCAGAGCTAAATGAGCTGAACATTTAAGCAAGCAACAGCTAATCTCTATCTGCAATAGTTTTCATTCTGTAGGACAAAAACATGAAAAATCGCTATTTTTCAGGGGCCATAACCCCTATAAGGAATTATCTGACAACTTCGACCCTATACAGAATTTTGTAAAGCTAAATGAGCTGAACATTTAAGCAAGCAACAGCTAATCTCTATCTGCAATAGTTTTCATTCTGTAGGCCAAAAACATGAAAAATCACTATTTTTCAGGGGCTGTAACCCCTATAAGGGGTCATCTGACAACTTCTACCCTATGGAGAATTTTGTAGAGCTAAATGAGCTGAACATTTAAGCAAGCAACAGCTAATCTCTATCTGCAATAGTTTTAATTCTGTAGGACAAAAACATGAAAAATCACTATTTTTCACGGGCCGTAACCCCTATAAGGGGTCATCTGACAACTTCGACCCTATGGAGACTTATGTAGAGTTAAATGAGCTGAACATTTAAGCAAGCAACAGCTAATCTCTATCTGCAATACTTTTCATTCTGTAGGCCAAAAACATGAAAAATGGCTATTTTTCACCTTTAAGGGGCCGCTACCCCTATAAAGGGTCATCTGACAACTTCGACCCTATGGAGACTTTTGTAGAGTTAAATGAGCTGAACATTTAAGCAAGCAACAGCTAATCTCTATCTGCAATACTTTTCATTCTGTAGGCCAAAAACATGAAAAAATGCTATTTTTCACCTTTAAGGGGCCGTAACCCCTATAAGGGGTCATCTGACAACTTTGACCAAATGGAGACATTTGTAGAGCTTTTGATGCTGAATCAGTAGCGTGGCCTCAGATTTCCCCTATCTCTTATACTTTTTGATTTATAAGCCAAAAACAGTAGTCTGACCCCCCTAGTCTATTTTTAGTAACGGCGGCCATGTTTTTTATCGGATCAAAAATCAAAACACAAGTTTGGTGCAGGACACCCTAAGGATCATTCATACCAAGTTTCATTAAATTTTGTTTAGTAGTTTCAGAGGAGAAGATTTTTGTCTCGCCTGCGACGAATAGTCGCGGAAGGCGAGACATAGGTATTACTTTCCGGCGGCGGCGGCGGCGACGGCGGCGGCGTCGTAAACTTTTTTGTAAGACTTTTGTGGACGATGAATTGCTTGAAAAGTATAATAGCTAGGCATCTGATATTTAGTATACAGACAGATCAGGTTATGGTCTACGCAACTGTCACCATGCCATGTGACCCTGACCCCATTTTCACGCTCCAGTGACTCTGTGAACTTTGGTCTTTTTTTAGGCCGTAAACTTTTTTGTAAGACTTTTGTGGACGATGAATTGCTGGAAAAGTATATTAGCTAGGCATCTGATATTTGGTATACAGACAGTTCAGGTAATGGTCTATGCAACTGTTACCATACCATGTGACCCTGAACCCATTTTCACGCTCCAGTGACTCTGTGAACTTAGGACTTTTTTCAGGCCGTAAACTTTTTTGTAAGACTTTTGTGGACGATGAATTGCTGGAAAAGTATATTAGCTAGGCATCTGATATTAGGTATACAGACAGTTTTAGTTATGGTCTACGCAACTGTTACCATGCTGCGTGAACCTGACCCCATTTTCACGCTCTAGTGACTCTGTGAACTTAGGTCTTTTTCAGGCTGAAAAACTTTTTTGTAAGACTTTTGTGGACGATGAATTGCTGGAAAGTTATAATAGCTAGGCATCTGATATTGGGTAAACAGACAGTTGCGGTTATGGACAATGCAACTGTCACCATGCCATGTGACCATGACCCCATTTTTACGCTCCAGTGACTCTGTGAACTTAGGTCTTTTTTTTCAGACAAACTTTTTGTAATACTTGTGTGGACAATGGATTGATAACTAGGCATCTATTATTAGGTATACAGACACTTTGTGTGTTTATATCAAGAAATGAAAGCTTAGTTAGTTGATTTTAGTGATGGTGCCGGCAGGCGAGACATACTTTTAGTGGCCACACTTGTTGAAAAATTGTTAACAGACGACGACGACGACGACAGACGACGACGACGACAGACGACGACGGACGCCAAGTGATGGTAATAGCTCACATGGACCTTCGGTCCAGGTGAGCTAAAAATGAATTACTTGAAAATTGGAACAGCTAGGTATCTGATATTAAGTATACAGACACTTGTGGGGTTTTGGTCTTTGCAATTATCACCACACCATGTGACCCTGACCTCATTTTCACCTTTTTAGCTCACCTCACCCAACCCAAAGTGTCATGTGAGCTATTGCCGTCACTTGGCATCTGTCATCCGTCCGTTGTCCTTTAACTTTTTCAAAAGTTTACTCCTCTGACACCATAAGTCCAATTTCAACCAAAATTGGTGCAGTTGTTTATTGGTATGGGTGCTTCAAAACTATCGTTTTGATCTTTGATTCGAAAAAAAACCATGGCCGCTGTAGCTAAAAATAGAACATAGGGGTAAATTGCAGTTTTTTGCAAAAGACAGTGACATATATAAAAATTTTGCTATGGGTAAAAGTGTTCAGCACCTCAAGATCTACCTGCCCTGAAATTTTCAAGATGATCCAACAACCAATGTAGGAGTTATTGCCCTTTTCTTGATTTTTTCAAATTTTTCACTTATTTAGCACTATATCTTGAAAACTATACAAGATATTTCAAAAATTCAAATTGCATATGATTTAGCACATCAAGATCTACATTTCATGTAATTAGGTCAAAGCTGTAGGACCACTCCTTTTAGGTGTTTTGGCCCTTAAAGCATCAAATTTTACCATTTTTCATTACTTTTCCCCTGAATTTCAAAGATTTATTTGTTTGACACCATAAGACCAACTGCATTCAAACTTAGCACATATGTTCAATAGCATATCTGCTACAATTCTAACGTTTGGATTTTTGATTTGTCAAAAGAAATGGCCGCCATGGCTAAAAATAGAACATAGGGGTAAATTGAGGTTTTTGCTAATTACTCAAAAATGGTTACATATATCAAGATTGTGCAAGAATCACAAGAGATCAGCACCTCAAGATCTACCTGCTCTGAAATTTTCAAGAAGATCCAACGATTGATGTAGGAGTTATTGGCCTCTTTCTGGATTTTTTCAAATTTTTCACTTATTTAGCCCTATATCTTGATAACTATACAAGATATTTCAAAATTCAAATTGCATATGATTTAGCACATCAAGATCTACATTTCATTCATTTAATTAGGTCAAGGCTGTAGGACCATTTCTTTTGGGAGGTATTGCCCTTAAAGCGACAAAATTTACCATTTTTCATTACTTTTCCCCTAAATTTCAAAGATTAACTTGTCTGATACTGTAAGACCAACTGCATATAAACTTGGCACACTTGATTAATAGAATATATGCTACAACTCTATTGTTCAGATTTTTTATTCGTCAAAAAACATGGCCGCCATGGCTATAAATAGAACATATGGGGTGAATTGCAGTTTTTTGCTAATAACTCAAAAATATCAGATATCAAAATTGTGCAGGAATCAAAAGTGATCAGTATATTAAGATCTACTTGTCCTAAAATTCTTTAATTGATTCTGACTGCTGATGTGGGAGTTATTGCCCTTTTTCATAATTTTTGCCAAATTTGCACTTATCAAGCCTATATCTTGGAAACTAAACAAGATATTTCTGAAATTTGAATTGCATATGGTTAAGCATATTATATCTAGAAAATATGTGAAATTTAAATTGCATATGGTTAAGCATATAATATCTACAAAATATGTGTATCTGTGTAGTTCAGGTGAGCGATTCAGGCTCCTGGGATCCTCTTGTATAATGTCTATGAACTAAGGCTTCATTTTTCAGGCCATATCTTTTTATGGAAAATGAATTACTTGAGCTAGGCATCTTATATTTGGTATAGAGATGTTTGGGGTTATGGTCCATGAAACTGTCACCATGCCATGTGACGTTGACCTCATTTTAATGGTTCAATGACTCTGTAACCTTGTGTTTTTTGGGGGACATATAATGTTTATAATTTTTTTTTAAAGATTATAAATTTGTACATATTTAAGATATTTGAGATATGGATGAATTAGATTAGGTCTTTGTGTCTTATCAACATGATTTGAAAATTGGTTTTTGTGTTTAGTCTTTTATGATAAGTCTATTTGTCGATAATTATGATACATTTATGAAGGATATGGAGTAATGGTCATAAGTATAACACATATGTTAACTCCAGCTGCAACTAATTTTTATGAGCCATATGGCCATTTTAGAAATCTATGCCTCATCATTTTCAAATAGTTGGTCCACAGATTCCCCTTGATGGTTTAATGTCTATTAGTCACCTGACACATGACCTTGACTTTTAAATAACTTCTGATCTGAAGAACTCAAGGCCTATGTAGACTTTAAATGTGTCACCACTCTCAGAAGAAAAACCTTTAGTGGACACACTTGTTTATATGTATTTAGATATTCTAAATGGATATGGGATTTAATGTTTATTATGTTTATTTTCAAAATACATGATGTTGCTATATTAGGGTATAAACAAACACAGCTCATAAAATGATGTTCATGTTTTAAAAATAAAAGTACAAGGCATGGCATTCTATGTTTGTTTTCTTGTTTTGCAGGTGCCTCCGTATGAACCTGACAGAAGGTCACTTGAAATCATTGACAGTATTTACCATCAACCAGGGCTTAAACATCCATACAGAATTCCTAAAAGAAAATTTACTCCAAGCAGTGATGAACCTTCCACTTCCAAAGACACCACTTTTTCCAGCAGAAGTCCATTGACTCATCCAGATGAAGCTTCCACACAAGACCCAAGTTATCAGCAATCAGTCTCAAATTCTAGTTTATGGAATAGAGTAACATTTCCTTTGAACAGAGCAGATCAGAAACTTCTTTGGAAACAGATAAAGAGAAGCGAGCCAGAGTATCGTGCTCAGGAACAACAACAAGACACACTAAGAAGACAACAAAAGAGAAAGAATCCTGTTGTGAAACAGCAAGAAGTTGAAGCCAAGCAGTTAAAAAGATCTTTACCAGGTGAACTTGACAAAGAAAGAGATGCTATGAGGGACAAAAGATCAAAACCAGGTGTGTTACAGAGAGAAAAAGAAGCTAAGCAGGACCATAGAGGAAAGCCAGGTGTGTTACAGAAAGAAAAAGAAGCTAAACAGGACCATAGAGCAAAGCCAGGTGTGTTACAGAAAGAAAAAGAAGCTAAACAGGACCATAGAGCAAAGCCAGGTGTGTTACAGAAAGAAAAAGAGGTTAAGCAGGACAAAAGGTCAAAACCAGGTGTTCTACAAAAGGAAAGAGACGCTATGAGGAACCATAGAGCAAAGCCAGGTGTGTTACAGAAAGAAAAAGAGGCTAAGCAAGACAAAAGGTCAAAACCAGGTGTTCTACAAAAGGAAAGAGACGCTATGAAGGACCATAGAGCAAAGCCAGGTGTGTTACAGAAAGAAAAAGAAGCTAAACAGGACCATAGAGCAAAGCCAGGTGTGTTACAGAAAGAAAAAGAAGCTAAACAGGACCATAGAGCAAAGCCAGGTGTGTTACAGAAAGAAAAAGAAGCTAAACAGGACCATAGAGCAATGCCAGGTGTGTTACAGAAAGAAAAAGAAGCTAAACAGGACCATAGAGCAAAGCCAGGTGTGTTACAGAAAGAAAAAGAAGCGAAACAGGACAAAAGGTCAAGGCCAGGTGTTCTTGAAGTAGAAAAGGTTGCAAAGAGAACTGAAAGAATGAACAAGAAACCAAAAGATTTAGATTCTCTTATTGTAAATTTCCATGGGAAAATTAAAGAGGGACCTGTATTTGTATGTACATGCTGCAATCAATTGATGTACAAACACTCTGTTCAGCAGGCAAATAAAGAAAACATCAAGAAGACATACTCAAAGAAAGCTGAAGACTTAGCCATTAAATGCTTCACTGGAAGGAAAAGTGTAAATGACAAAGAGTGGATTTGTAAGACATGCTTTTGTTACGTCAAGAAGGGGAAAATGCCTCCATCTGCAGTTGCAAACAAGATGGTGTTTACAGAGCAGGGACCATTGAAAGATCTGAACCCACTAGAGCTGACTTTGTTATCCCCTCTTCTGCCTTTCATGAAAATACACCAAGCACCAACTGGTAAGCAGTTCAAGATTCATGGTAATATGGTTGTTGTTCCTGCAGATACTGTAAATACAGTGCAGTCACTTCCTCGTCTCTCCAGTGATACTTCTACAATAAAAGCACAGTTAAAGAGAAGACTCAGATATCAACACCATGTTTATAGCTTGAACATCAGACCAGAAAAGATTCGAACTGCTGCAAAATATTTATCTGAAACAGGAAAGCTGTATAAATCTCTTAACATCACCTATGACTTAGGATGGTCTGACACTCAAGAGAGTACAACTGATGATACAAGTTTTGATGTATTTGACTCATCCTCTGCACCTTCAGCGAATGATTCAATAACACCTGATGATGGGGATGATGGCCAGACTGCCCAAGTTGACAGTGATGATGAATGGAATGAAGTAGATGAAAATGATACTGTTGCAGGAGTTACAGATACACTTCTAACGCCACTAGACTTTATAGAATCAGGCGAAAGAGACATGGTCTACAGTTATGCTCCATCAGAAAACAGAAAACCAGTCAGTATTTTTACAGAAAAAACCTCGGAAGAGCAGGCCTATCCTGGAATTTTTTGTGGGCAGTCCCGTGTATCCAATGAAAAAAGAACTGTACCAGTCACATATGGAGAGATAGTTAAGTCTGAACTTAGAAACAGTGACAGAAGATGTGCAAAAAATGTAGAAAATATTTTTTTTAAGACAAAGAAACTCCAGATGAAGTTCTTAATAGACCAGACAAACATTGCATTAAGAAAAATCAAAACAGGTGGCCAACAGCTCACAGCCAAAGATGTACGAAAGGAAAATGCCCAGAATCTAATCCATCTAGACCAAGGGTACAAAGTCCTGCGAACACTTCGTGGATCACCACCGTACTTTCAAGCTGTATCTAAAGAATTATTTGCTTCAATAAGACAACTTGGACCAGCAACATTTTTCCTAACTTTGTCAGCTGCTGAGACGCATTGGAACCATTTACTTAGAATACTTGGAAATCTTATTGACAACAAGAACTACACAGATGAAGAAGTAGAAAATTTTACCTGGCAAGACAAGACCCGATTGATTCAGTCAGATCCTGTAACCTGCACAAGACATTTTGACTTTTCTCTTCATATCTTTATGAACCAGTTCTTATTGTCAAATCTGAACCCCATTGGAAAAGTTACAGATTGGTTTTACAGAATAGAGTTCCAGCAAAGAGGCTCCCCCCATGTTCACATGATGTTGTGGTGTGCTGATGCTCCTAATATTAACGAAAACTCATATGATGACATCTGTAACTACATCGACAAGTACATAACCTGTTCTTTGCCAACAGATGATGATGACTTGAAGAACCTAGTAAAATTACAAACACACAAACATAGTCGAACATGTAAAGGAAAAAAGAAAAAACAGTGCAGATTTGGCTTTCCTAAACCTCCAATGAATAAAACTCAAATATTGATGCCTTTTGATTCTGACAAAGATGCAGAAGAGAAGACTAAATATCAAAACATGTGGAAGAGGATACATGAAGAATTGGTATCAATGTCAGATGGTGCTGATATGTCCCACAAAGATTTCTTGAAGATGATGAACATTACTGAAGATGATTACATCATGGCTATTAGAACTTCAATATCAACAGCTACTGTATTTTTAAGGCGTTCACCTTTAGAAATCAGAGTTAACAACTACAACCCTCACTGCTTAAAGGCATGGAGAGCAAACCTTGACCTACAGTTTATATTAGATGTCTATGCCTGTGCCATTTACATTGCCTCATATGTTACCAAAGCCCAAAGAGGGATGAGTGAACTCCTGAGAAATGCATGCAAAGAAGCCAATGCTGGCAACAAAACAATTAAAGAACAAGTACGTTTGATTGGTAATAAGTTCCTGAATGCAGTAGAAATCAGTGCACAGGAGGCTTGCTATCTGTCACTTCAACTTCCACTTAAGAGGTCATCAAGGCAAACCATCTTCATCAACACTAGTCCACCTGACCAGAGAGTAGTTCTACTGAAGCCACAAGACCAACTGAACAACTTGGATGATGAAGATGAGGAAATTGAATGTAAAGGTCTATTAGCCAGATATTCTGAAAGACCTAAAAGTATGGAAAAAGTTACATTGGCCGAATTTGGAACCTTTTATGAAAGAAAGAAATCTGTATTTACACCAAGGGCCAAATCAATATGTAAAACAACACGAGATGGTCTTATCCCAGATCCACAGGCAGTGTCAGATGCTGAAACTGATGATCCTTCCACTGATGTAGAAGATGGTGAACAGTCACAACAAGCCACTGAAGATGTTGAGTACAGAAAACGTCAGAAACCCAAAATTATCCGCACTGTACATTTCAATCCATCTACGGATCCCGAAAATTATCATCGAGAACTTTTAATGTTATACTCACCATGGCGAGATGAACAAAAAGATCTATTGGGGAAGCACTCTTCATTCACTGCTAGGTACAACAAAATATCTGCTAAAATAAAAGAACAACAACAAATTTTTGAACCCTTCAGAGAAGAGGTCCAGTCTGCTGAGATCCTTATTGCAGAACAACCGGATTTAGAAGATGCTTGGGATACAGTAGCACCAAATACACAACAAAGAGATGAGCAAGAGAGGGAACTGTCCAAATCCAATCGAAGTGGTATGCCAAATCAGGAGTATGATATTGGTCCAGAACTTGGATTACCAGTTTCAGTAGCTGAGGATATGAATTCCTACAATCAGTGGACAGAAGGGCAACTCCGTAAACATATGAGATCTCTCAATAAACAGCAGATAGAGTTTATTTATGATATTCTACATCAACTCAAAACAACAACCAAGCCAGTTTACCATTTTCTAAGTGGTGTAGCTGGAGTAGGTAAATCTTTTGTAACCAAAGCTCTTTACCAGATGATCCTCAAATACTACAATAGAAAAGCTGGTGACGACTTCACTACACCAAGAGTTCTACTGATGGCACCTACTGGTAAAGCAGCCTATCATATCCATGGCAACACCATCCATTCAACCCTCAGAATACCAGCAAATCAAAAACTTCAGCATAAGTCACTAGACTCCAGCTCATTTAACACATTACAGAACACCATTGGTAACGCCAAACTTATATTTATTGATGAGATCTCCATGGTTGGATACAAAATGCTCAATTGTATACATCAGAGGTTGATGGAAGTTAAGAGATCCAAAGAGCCATTTGGTGGAATTTCTATTATTGCAGTTGGTGACTTGTTTCAGCTGAAACCTGTTATGGATTCATACATATTTAAGATGCCAAAAACAGATTACATGCCATTGGCCACCAATTTATGGAAGGAACTCTTTAAAATGACGGAACTTACAGAAATAATGAGACAGAAAGATAACAAAGAGTTTTCGGAACTATTAAACAGACTACGAGAAGGAAACCATACAACTGAAGATATTTTGCTACTGAAAACCAACCTAATTGATCAAGATGATGACGATTACCCCTATGAAACACCACATGTTTTTATTTCCAATGAAAAAGTCAACTCCTACAACTCCAGCATCTTTCTGAGAACAGGGTCAACCAAGTATACAGTAAAGTCCAAAGACAGAGTTGTTGGTAGCTGCAATCAAGAGGCAGCTCTGAAAATCCTTGAAGCATTTGCCTCTAAAACTAAAGATGTTCCACAGCTTCCAACCACAGTTCAATTAGCAGAAGAACTAACTTATGAACTCACACTCAACTTAGATTGTGAAGATGGATTGATCAATGGTGCCTCCTGCAAGATAAAAAAAATAAAGCTTTCACACCCTACAGATGCATCAGGTATCATCTGGGTATTATTTTATGACAAAGATACAGGAAATCTCCTAAGGAAAAGTAAGAAACGTTTATTTACCCATGATATTGACAAGGATTGGACACCAATAGAACCAACTATGAGACAATATTCTGCTGGATACAAAGGTGAAGTACAAGTACAAAGATTGCAGTTTCCTCTTCGGCCCTCTGCAGCCAAGACCATTCACAGATCTCAGGGTGATACAGTTGATGATATAGTAGTTGATCTGACCAGCAACAGAAAGATAGATCATATACATTATGTTGCATTGAGTCGTGTTACTTCCATGAAAGGTTTAAAGATAAGGAACCTTCAAGAAGATAAAATTAGCGTAAATAAGGAAGTGGAGGAAGAAATGAAACTTTTAAGGTTAGCCACACCACAGCCATCACTGCAGCTACTTTACAACATACACGACAAACTTAAAATAGTTTTTCTAAATGCCAATTCGTTGAATAAACATCTAGTTGATGTGAAGGCAGATTTTAGTCTGAATGCTGCTGACGTAATATCCTTTTCTGAAACAAGATTTCACCAGGCAGATAAAGATACAAAGATTCAAAACTTTTACACATACAGACAAGATGCCAAAGCAGAAAAAAAGCATGAAAGGTCACCATATGGTATGGCTATATACAGCAAAATGGAACTTGCTGACACTCCAAGAAATCTTAACTTCAACACAGCAAAGAAGTCCACTGATAAAACCAAGACAATAGAGATGATGATGATAGAATTGCCAAATAAAACTCAAAACATGACAGTACTTTTTCTCTATAAACCACCATCAGTCCAAGTTGTAGATTTTATCAACCATCTGAGAAACGTTTATAAGAAACACCTAATTGGCAAAAACTGTATAGTTTTAGGCGACTTTAACATTGACTGGTCAACTCAAAGTGCTGATAAAAGCAAACTGTCTGCTTTCTTTCAAACTGTATCGTTTCATCAACTTGTCAAAACCCCAACAACGGAGGATGACACAATGATTGACTTGATCTTTACCAATTTAGGGGATACCAATATCCAAAGTGGAACGCTAGAAGTATTTTTTTCACCACATAAACCAGTTTGGGTTGCTTTAAAGTAAATGTTTAATGAAAACAATTAAGAACTTTCTTTGAATATAATAAGTTAAAAATTGTTACCTGCTTGGGCCGGTGACTTAGCATTTTTACAAAGAAAAATCATAAGAAAAAGCTTGATTTGTAATGTACAACATACCTGCACATTTTTGCACTGTCTTATTTGTTTTTCTGTTAGATAATCATATAAATTTTGTCAATTTACTTTCTTTTTAGACATCGTTTTATGTAGCTAGCTTGAATTTCACAGTATTTGTCATGTTTGTTTTTAGGAAATTAAATGGCAAAAGTTTAATTGTATGTTTAGAAACATTTTGTGATTGTTATGTTATGTTTGTTTTTGTTTTATTTTTTTTATCTGCATGTGCATGTTTGTTTTTTTTTGGTTTGCTTGGCAAGATACATTTAGTTTTTGTTACATTGTCATGAT
This sequence comes from Arcuatula senhousia, assembly GCA_963971305.1. Classification (NCBI taxonomy): domain Eukaryota; kingdom Metazoa; phylum Mollusca; class Bivalvia; order Mytilida; family Mytilidae; genus Arcuatula; species Arcuatula senhousia. The sequence goes on from OZ020304.1 coordinate 59,936,033, forward strand.
TTGTACATACAACATTTATGCATTAAACATAATCTCAGAAGAGCATATTTTTGTTAATTTTAAGTGTTTGATAATTTTTCATACTTTGATACAGAGTGCTATAAGTACTGTTTTGAATGAATATTTTTGTTTAACTTTCATGCTAAAACTTGTCATTGCAAAAAAAAGAAACAGCTGTTTGTAGTAATTTTTTAAGGACAAATTTCATTTCCCCGGTGTTCGTTTTTTCAATTTGTAATAATATTGAAAAACTATTTATCATTTTCTGTCCATTCATTAATTGACATCAACTGTAACCAAGGTCTAAGCTAATTTTTCTTTTTTAGTTTTATCTATGTTTTTATGTGTCAATAATTATATGCTCTGATTTTTGTACATTAAATTTTGCTCCAGAGAGAAAATATACAAAGTTACTGTGAGCAACCAAGCATAAGTAATGTCTTGTCTCTTATTCAAAGCCTTTTAGATTCATTGAAAATAAACAAAGTAAAACAATGTATTATTACAAAGTTCCACATGAAAATTTATCAACTTCACCAAAATCTCTTAATTAAAGACTCATCAATGATGCTTCAGTCAAAACTTATAATGCCAAACTTTTCAAGTGAAGAATGTAGAGCACAGTTTGAAAAAAATATAAGTTAGCAGGCAAAATTTAACCAAGCCTTCGCCTGAAAGGAAAATTATCTTAGAATTTTGCACATATGGAGGGTATTGTTTCCAAAAGCAAGAAAACAAAAGAACAAAAAATAATTGAGACAAACAATCTAAACAATGAAGGAATATAGAGTACTATATATACATGACACAGAATCAAATTATAAATATTGAAATGAATGGTGCTTTAATTGCTGTTCTTCATCCAAAGTTCAAACTGAGGCCTTCACTGAGGACACAGGGTGTCTATCAAACTTTCCCTATATACAAGTCTTTCTAAAGACTTGTCAGAGAGCTCTATCCATAAGTTGCGTTGCCAAAATCATGAAGACAAAGAGCACTGCCTAAAAACAAAACTCTAAATTTTTCATTTTTATGTCCATTTCATTTTATGTCCCACAATGGTTGATCCTAACATAAAAAAGAGTTTAAAATATTTTAGTGAGATCAGCATACTCATTGTTTTAAGACATAAGCGTACCAATAACCAAGAGTGAATAAATGAAACTTTGTATGAAAATAAATTAATTTTCACAATAAATCTTATGTGATTGACATAAATAGTTTTATGTCAAATATGCAATATGCCATTGAAAGTCCACCACAGAATGCATGTGTCAAAAAGCTTTATGAGTCCACCATGGGATGCATGTGTCCAAAGCAATAGACTATCCATATTGGGCTTCAAATGTACAGGGTTCAACATGTTGCGGTCGTATCATGCTGCGCTCGGCGTAGCTTTTTATTAGTTTTAGTAAGAATAACTTTATAGCATAGCATTCATTCAATTTAAACTGCTATATTTCATCCGGTTTAATTTTTTCAGCACTTTGCATATGTTTAGTTGAAACTAAGAAATTATGGCTTTCTTTACATATCCTCACATATGGGAATTGGTCTGTTTTTAGAAATGATGACTTTCCAACCAAACAAATGGTGTGAAAATGTTCTAGATATACTTTATGATTGATTTCAGTCAAAAAACTCCAAATAAATTCAATATTTTATTCTTTATGGTGTTTTGTGATGTGCAAAATATAGGCTTCTTGTGTGCGGTAAGTTAAAAACTGTGATTTTACAGTAAATGAGACCACTTTCTGTAAAAATCTGATAAGCTTGCACAATATCTTGTTGATTTCTGTGTTGTACACCTTCTTTTCATAGACCAACTTATTAGTTTCAACAGCCTAATATCTGAATTCCTTGAAAAAGTTGGCTTATTATGTATGCCTGGGGCACCAATTTCACCTGAAAAATTCTTAAAATGGCATATAAAATCCATCTCAATTCCAAATAATGTTTTTCATTCCACATGTATCAATCTATTTACCATAGTCTTGCCAATTTTGTCATATTCAAGCACTTAATAGGCCTGGTTTAGATATTTGGATAAACAAGAGGCTCCAAGTTGTCTTTGTAGTAAAAAATGTGGTTCTGAAAATAGTTTTTTCCTTCTTGAAGGTCTAAAAACCCCAACATGATAATATTTATGCACTCAAATCCTTGCTCAGGTATTATTGGCATCTTTTCAACCCAAATATTCTGTTTGAATATAACCAAACAATTACAGAAACATAAAGTGTTCATTTTAAGTCACTACAAAGAAAACTGGCCAAAACCTTGAAGAGGGTACCCTTTTTAAAATTGTAATAAAAAAATCCATGAAAGCATTATGGCAATGATTTTTTCTTAGTTTTATTGAGAAATGTCTAAGGAAACAGAAAAACAACAACATTTAGAATTATTCAATCATCTTTGATCCTAATAGGTACCAGTCTTGTATTGTAGGTTCTTGCGCGGGTGGACGTCAAAACATGGATGCTATTAAAATATAGTGCCTTTTCTCTGTGTTGTTTGCAGCATTCATTTTCAAGCATTTGTTTCTAACTTTTGGCTCTTATTGATGGTAAGACACCACACTATGACATCATTAACTTTTAGAAACGAGAAAATTGCATTTTCAAATAAAAAAGTATTCATGAAAAGGGGGGTATTTTTGCTTTTTGAAGTGAAAGTGAAAGTAGAAAAAAAATATTTTTAGTTCAAACTTCTGTGGTGTACCAAAGTTCGTGGCACTTTTTTTCATTTCCCCCTTCAAAATGTCTTTTGACACTTCTTTTATTGAAAAAATATAGCAAAAGTTTTATTGAATCATTTTAAGTATTTTTAAAAAAATTCCAAAAATCTCAGGTGTACCATTGAAGTCTATGGGAAAAACAATACAAGACTGAGACCTGAGTACTGGTTTTCATAGTAAAGTTGAATATCAAATAAGTGTTTTTTATCTGTTTTATTCCATTGAAAACCACATTGTTGACCACTTTATGAAGAATTTTAAAACTTTTTTCATGATTTGCTAAAGCTACCCTTCATTTTTTGCTTAAATGGTACTTTTTAACCAAATTTGGACATTCAATTAGACTTTGTCTTTAATATGAGAAACATTGGATTTAGAAGTCTATAGTTTTTAGTTTTAGTAAGAATAACTTTATAGCATAGCATTCATTCAATTTAAACTGCTATATTTCATCCGGTTTAATTTTTTCAGCACTTTGCATATGTTTAGTTGAAACTAAGAAATTATGGCTTTCTTTACATATCCTCACATATGGGAATTGGTCTGTTTTTAGAAATGATGACTTTCCAACCAAACAAATGGTGTGAAAATGTTCTAGATATACTTTATGATTGATTTCAGTCAAAAAACTCCAAATAAATTCAATATTTTATTCTTTATGGTGTTTTGTGATGTGCAAAATATAGGCTTCTTGTGTGCGGTAAGTTAAAAACTGTGATTTTACAGTAAATGAGACCACTTTCTGTAAAAATCTGATAAGCTTGCACAATATCTTGTTGATTTCTGTGTTGTACACCTTCTTTTCATAGACCAACTTATTAGTTTCAACAGCCTAATATCTGAATTCCTTGAAAAAGTTGGCTTATTATGTATGCCTGGGGCACCAATTTCACCTGAAAAATTCTTAAAATGGCATATAAAATCCATCTCAATTCCAAATAATGTTTTTCATTCCACATGTATCAATCTATTTACCATAGTCTTGCCAATTTTGTCATATTCAAGCACTTAATAGGCCTGGTTTAGATATTTGGATAAACAAGAGGCTCCAAGTTGTCTTTGTAGTAAAAAATGTGGTTCTGAAAATAGTTTTTTCCTTCTTGAAGGTCTAAAAACCCCAACATGATAATATTTATGCACTCAAATCCTTGCTCAGGTATTATTGGCATCTTTTCAACCCAAATATTCTGTTTGAATATAACCAAACAATTACAGAAACATAAAGTGTTCATTTTAAGTCACTACAAAGAAAACTGGCCAAAACCTTGAAGAGGGTACCCTTTTTAAAATTGTAATAAAAAAATCCATGAAAGCATTATGGCAATGATTTTTTCTTAGTTTTATTGAGAAATGTCTAAGGAAACAGAAAAACAACAACATTTAGAATTATTCAATAATCTTTGATCCTAATACTGGTTTTCATAGTAAAGTTGAATATCAAATAAGTGTTTTTTATCTGTTTTATTCCATTGAAAACCACATTGTTGACCACTTTATGAAGAATTTTAAAACTTTTTTCATGATTTGCTAAAGCTACCCTTCATTTTTTGCTTAAATGGTACTTTTTAACCAAATTTGGACATTCAATTAGACTTTGTCTTTAATATGAGAAACATTGGATTTAGAAGTCTATAGTTTTTAGTTTTAGTAAGAATAACTTTATAGCATAGCATTCATTCAATTTAAACTGCTATATTTCATCCGGTTTAATTTTTTCAGCACTTTGCATATGTTTAGTTGAAACTAAGAAATTATGGCTTTCTTTACATATCCTCACATATGGGAATGGGTCTGTTTTTAGAAATGATGACTTTCCAACCAAACAAATGGTGTGAAAATGTTCTAGATATACTTTATGATTGATTTCAGTCAAAAAACTCCAAATAAATTCAATATTTTATTCTTTATGGTGTTTTGTGATGTGCAAAATATAGGCTTCTTGTGTGCGGTAAGTTAAAAACTGTGATTTTACAGTAAATGAGACCACTTTCTGTAAAAATCTGATAAGCTTGCACAATATCTTGTTGATTTCTGTGTTGTACACCTTCTTTTCATAGACCAACTTATTAGTTTCAACAGCCTAATATCTGAATTCCTTGAAAAAGTTGGCTTATTATGTATGCCTGGGGCACCAATTTCACCTGAAAAATTCTTAAAATGGCATATAAAATCCATCTCAATTCCAAATAATGTTTTTCATTCCACATGTATCAATCTATTTACCATAGTCTTGCCAATTTTGGCATATTCAAGCACTTAATAGGCCTGGTTTAGATATTTGGATAAACAAGAGGCTCCAAGTTGTCTTTGTAGTAAAAAATGTGGTTCTGAAAATAGTTTTTTCCTTCTTGAAGGTCTAAAAACCCCAACATGATAATATTTATGCACTCAAATCCTTGCTCAGGTATTATTGGCATCTTTTCAACCCAAATATTCTGTTTGAATATAACCAAACAATTACAGAAACATAAAGTGTTCATTTTAAGTCACTACAAAGAAAACTGGCCAAAACCTTGAAGAGGGTACCCTTTTTAAAATTGTAATAAAAAAATCCATGAAAGCATTATGGCAATGATTTTTTCTTAGTTTTATTGAGAAATGTCTAAGGAAACAGAAAAACAACAACATTTAGAATTATTCAATCATCTTTGATCCTAATAGGTACCAGTCTTGTATTGTAGGTTCTTGCGCGGGTGGACGTCAAAACATGGATGCTATTAAAATATAGTGCCTTTTCTCTGTGTTGTTTGCAGCATTCATTTTCAAGCATTTGTTTCTAACTTTTGGCTCTTATTGATGGTAAGACACCACACTATGACATCATTAACTTTTAGAAACGAGAAAATTGCATTTTCAAATAAAAAAGTATTCATGAAAAGGGGGGTATTTTTGCTTTTTGAAGTGAAAGTGAAAGTAGAAAAAAAATATTTTTAGTTCAAACTTCTGTGGTGTACCAAAGTTCGTGGCACTTTTTTTCATTTCCCCCTTCAAAATGTCTTTTGACACTTCTTTTATTGAAAAAATATAGCAAAAGTTTTATTGAATCATTTTAAGTATTTTTAAAAAAATTCCAAAAATCTCAGGTGTACCATTGAAGTCTATGGGAAAAACAATACAAGACTGAGACCTGAGTACTGGTTTTCATAGTAAAGTTGAATATCAAATAAGTGTTTTTTATCTGTTTTATTCCATTGAAAACCACATTGTTGACCACTTTATGAAGAATTTTAAAACTTTTTTCATGATTTGCTAAAGCTACCCTTCATTTTTTGCTTAAATGGTACTTTTTAACCAAATTTGGACATTCAATTAGACTTTGTCTTTAATATGAGAAACATTGGATTTAGAAGTCTATAGTTTTTAGTTTTAGTAAGAATAACTTTATAGCATAGCATTCATTCAATTTAAACTGCTATATTTCATCCGGTTTAATTTTTTCAGCACTTTGCATATGTTTAGTTGAAACTAAGAAATTATGGCTTTCTTTACATATCCTCACATATGGGAATTGGTCTGTTTTTAGAAATGATGACTTTCCAACCAAACAAATGGTGTGAAAATGTTCTAGATATACTTTATGATTGATTTCAGTCAAAAAACTCCAAATAAATTCAATATTTTATTCTTTATGGTGTTTTGTGATGTGCAAAATATAGGCTTCTTGTGTGCGGTAAGTTAAAAACTGTGATTTTACAGTAAATGAGACCACTTTCTGTAAAAATCTGATAAGCTTGCACAATATCTTGTTGATTTCTGTGTTGTACACCTTCTTTTCATAGACCAACTTATTAGTTTCAACAGCCTAATATCTGAATTCCTTGAAAAAGTTGGCTTATTATGTATGCCTGGGGCACCAATTTCACCTGAAAAATTCTTAAAATGGCATATAAAATCCATCTCAATTCCAAATAATGTTTTTCATTCCACATGTATCAATCTATTTACCATAGTCTTGCCAATTTTGTCATATTCAAGCACTTAATAGGCCTGGTTTAGATATTTGGATAAACAAGAGGCTCCAAGTTGTCTTTGTAGTAAAAAATGTGGTTCTGAAAATAGTTTTTTCCTTCTTGAAGGTCTAAAAACCCCAACATGATAATATTTATGCACTCAAATCCTTGCTCAGGTATTATTGGCATCTTTTCAACCCAAATATTCTGTTTGAATATAACCAAACAATTACAGAAACATAAAGTGTTCATTTTAAGTCACTACAAAGAAAACTGGCCAAAACCTTGAAGAGGGTACCCTTTTTAAAATTGTAATAAAAAAATCCATGAAAGCATTATGGCAATGATTTTTTCTTAGTTTTATTGAGAAATGTCTAAGGAAACAGAAAAACAACAACATTTAGAATTATTCAATCATCTTTGATCCTAATAGGTACCAGTCTTGTATTGTAGGTTCTTGCGCGGGTGGACGTCAAAACATGGATGCTATTAAAATATAGTGCCTTTTCTCTGTGTTGTTTGCAGCATTCATTTTCAAGCATTTGTTTCTAACTTTTGGCTCTTATTGATGGTAAGACACCACACTATGACATCATTAACTTTTAGAAACGAGAAAATTGCATTTTCAAATAAAAAAGTATTCATGAAAAGGGGGGTATTTTTGCTTTTTGAAGTGAAAGTGAAAGTAGAAAAAAAATATTTTTAGTTCAAACTTCTGTGGTGTACCAAAGTTCGTGGCACTTTTTTTCATTTCCCCCTTCAAAATGTCTTTTGACACTTCTTTTATTGAAAAAATATAGCAAAAGTTTTATTGAATCATTTTAAGTATTTTTAAAAAAATTCCAAAAATCTCAGGTGTACCATTGAAGTCTATGGGAAAAACAATACAAGACTGAGACCTGAGTACTGGTTTTCATAGTAAAGTTGAATATCAAATAAGTGTTTTTTATCTGTTTTATTCCATTGAAAACCACATTGTTGACCACTTTATGAAGAATTTTAAAACTTTTTTCATGATTTGCTAAAGCTACCCTTCATTTTTTGCTTAAATGGTACTTTTTAACCAAATTTGGACATTCAATTAGACTTTGTCTTTAATATGAGAAACATTGGATTTAGAAGTCTATAGTTTTTAGTTTTAGTAAGAATAACTTTATAGCATAGCATTCATTCAATTTAAACTGCTATATTTCATCCGGTTTAATTTTTTCAGCACTTTGCATATGTTTAGTTGAAACTAAGAAATTATGGCTTTCTTTACATATCCTCACATATGGGAATTGGTCTGTTTTTAGAAATGATGACTTTCCAACCAAACAAATGGTGTGAAAATGTTCTAGATATACTTTATGATTGATTTCAGTCAAAAAACTCCAAATAAATTCAATATTTTATTCTTTATGGTGTTTTGTGATGTGCAAAATATAGGCTTCTTGTGTGCGGTAAGTTAAAAACTGTGATTTTACAGTAAATGAGACCACTTTCTGTAAAAATCTGATAAGCTTGCACAATATCTTGTTGATTTCTGTGTTGTACACCTTCTTTTCATAGACCAACTTATTAGTTTCAACAGCCTAATATCTGAATTCCTTGAAAAAGTTGGCTTATTATGTATGCCTGGGGCACCAATTTCACCTGAAAAATTCTTAAAATGGCATATAAAATCCATCTCAATTCCAAATAATGTTTTTCATTCCACATGTATCAATCTATTTACCATAGTCTTGCCAATTTTGTCATATTCAAGCACTTAATAGGCCTGGTTTAGATATTTGGATAAACAAGAGGCTCCAAGTTGTCTTTGTAGTAAAAAATGTGGTTCTGAAAATAGTTTTTTCCTTCTTGAAGGTCTAAAAACCCCAACATGATAATATTTATGCACTCAAATCCTTGCTCAGGTATTATTGGCATCTTTTCAACCCAAATATTCTGTTTGAATATAACCAAACAATTACAGAAACATAAAGTGTTCATTTTAAGTCACTACAAAGAAAACTGGCCAAAACCTTGAAGAGGGTACCCTTTTTAAAATTGTAATAAAAAAATCCATGAAAGCATTATGGCAATGATTTTTTCTTAGTTTTATTGAGAAATGTCTAAGGAAACAGAAAAACAACAACATTTAGAATTATTCAATCATCTTTGATCCTGAGTACTGGTTTTCATAGTAAAGTTGAATATCAAATAAGTGTTTTTTATCTGTTTTATTCCATTGAAAACCACATTGTTGACCACTTTATGAAGAATTTTAAAACTTTTTTCATGATTTGCTAAAGCTACCCTTCATTTTTTGCTTAAATGGTACTTTTTAACCAAATTTGGACATTCAATTAGACTTTGTCTTTAATATGAGAAACATTGGATTTAGAAGTCTATAGTTTTTAGTTTTAGTAAGAATAACTTTATAGCATAGCATTCATTCAATTTAAACTGCTATATTTCATCCGGTTTAATTTTTTCAGCACTTTGCATATGTTTAGTTGAAACTAAGAAATTATGGCTTTCTTTACATATCCTCACATATGGGAATTGGTCTGTTTTTAGAAATGATGACTTTCCAACCAAACAAATGGTGTGAAAATGTTCTAGATATACTTTATGATTGATTTCAGTCAAAAAACTCCAAATAAATTCAATATTTTATTCTTTATGGTGTTTTGTGATGTGCAAAATATAGGCTTCTTGTGTGCGGTAAGTTAAAAACTGTGATTTTACAGTAAATGAGACCACTTTCTGTAAAAATCTGATAAGCTTGCACAATATCTTGTTGATTTCTGTGTTGTACACCTTCTTTTCATAGACCAACTTATTAGTTTCAACAGCCTAATATCTGAATTCCTTGAAAAAGTTGGCTTATTATGTATGCCTGGGGCACCAATTTCACCTGAAAAATTCTTAAAATGGCATATAAAATCCATCTCAATTCCAAATAATGTTTTTCATTCCACATGTATCAATCTATTTACCATAGTCTTGCCAATTTTGTCATATTCAAGCACTTAATAGGCCTGGTTTAGATATTTGGATAAACAAGAGGCTCCAAGTTGTCTTTGTAGTAAAAAATGTGGTTCTGAAAATAGTTTTTTCCTTCTTGAAGGTCTAAAAACCCCAACATGATAATATTTATGCACTCAAATCCTTGCTCAGGTATTATTGGCATCTTTTCAACCCAAATATTCTGTTTGAATATAACCAAACAATTACAGAAACATAAAGTGTTCATTTTAAGTCACTACAAAGAAAACTGGCCAAAACCTTGAAGAGGGTACCCTTTTTAAAATTGTAATAAAAAAATCCATGAAAGCATTATGGCAATGATTTTTTCTTAGTTTTATTGAGAAATGTCTAAGGAAACAGAAAAACAACAACATTTAGAATTATTCAATCATCTTTGATCCTAATAGGTACCAGTCTTGTATTGTAGGTTCTTGCGCGGGTGGACGTCAAAACATGGATGCTATTAAAATATAGTGCCTTTTCTCTGTGTTGTTTGCAGCATTCATTTTCAAGCATTTGTTTCTAACTTTTGGCTCTTATTGATGGTAAGACACCACACTATGACATCATTAACTTTTAGAAACGAGAAAATTGCATTTTCAAATAAAAAAGTATTCATGAAAAGGGGGGTATTTTTGCTTTTTGAAGTGAAAGTGAAAGTAGAAAAAAAATATTTTTAGTTCAAACTTCTGTGGTGTACCAAAGTTCGTGGCACTTTTTTTCATTTCCCCCTTCAAAATGTCTTTTGACACTTCTTTTATTGAAAAAATATAGCAAAAGTTTTATTGAATCATTTTAAGTATTTTTAAAAAAATTCCAAAAATCTCAGGTGTACCATTGAAGTCTATGGGAAAAACAATACAAGACTGAGACCTGAGTACTGGTTTTCATAGTAAAGTTGAATATCAAATAAGTGTTTTTTATCTGTTTTATTCCATTGAAAACCACATTGTTGACCACTTTATGAAGAATTTTAAAACTTTTTTCATGATTTGCTAAAGCTACCCTTCATTTTTTGCTTAAATGGTACTTTTTAACCAAATTTGGACATTCAATTAGACTTTGTCTTTAATATGAGAAACATTGGATTTAGAAGTCTATAGTTTTTAGTTTTAGTAAGAATAACTTTATAGCATAGCATTCATTCAATTTAAACTGCTATATTTCATCCGGTTTAATTTTTTCAGCACTTTGCATATGTTTAGTTGAAACTAAGAAATTATGGCTTTCTTTACATATCCTCACATATGGGAATTGGTCTGTTTTTAGAAATGATGACTTTCCAACCAAACAAATGGTGTGAAAATGTTCTAGATATACTTTATGATTGATTTCAGTCAAAAAACTCCAAATAAATTCAATATTTTATTCTTTATGGTGTTTTGTGATGTGCAAAATATAGGCTTCTTGTGTGCGGTAAGTTAAAAACTGTGATTTTACAGTAAATGAGACCACTTTCTGTAAAAATCTGATAAGCTTGCACAATATCTTGTTGATTTCTGTGTTGTACACCTTCTTTTCATAGACCAACTTATTAGTTTCAACAGCCTAATATCTGAATTCCTTGAAAAAGTTGGCTTATTATGTATGCCTGGGGCACCAATTTCACCTGAAAAATTCTTAAAATGGCATATAAAATCCATCTCAATTCCAAATAATGTTTTTCATTCCACATGTATCAATCTATTTACCATAGTCTTGCCAATTTTGTCATATTCAAGCACTTAATAGGCCTGGTTTAGATATTTGGATAAACAAGAGGCTCCAAGTTGTCTTTGTAGTAAAAAATGTGGTTCTGAAAATAGTTTTTTCCTTCTTGAAGGTCTAAAAACCCCAACATGATAATATTTATGCACTCAAATCCTTGCTCAGGTATTATTGGCATCTTTTCAACCCAAATATTCTGTTTGAATATAACCAAACAATTACAGAAACATAAAGTGTTCATTTTAAGTCACTACAAAGAAAACTGGCCAAAACCTTGAAGAGGGTACCCTTTTTAAAATTGTAATAAAAAAATCCATGAAAGCATTATGGCAATGATTTTTTCTTAGTTTTATTGAGAAATGTCTAAGGAAACAGAAAAACAACAACATTTAGAATTATTCAATCATCTTTGATCCTAATAGGTACCAGTCTTGTATTGTAGGTTCTTGCGCGGGTGGACGTCAAAACATGGATGCTATTAAAATATAGTGCCTTTTCTCTGTGTTGTTTGCAGCATTCATTTTCAAGCATTTGTTTCTAACTTTTGGCTCTTATTGATGGTAAGACACCACACTATGACATCATTAACTTTTAGAAACGAGAAAATTGCATTTTCAAATAAAAAAGTATTCATGAAAAGGGGGGTATTTTTGCTTTTTGAAGTGAAAGTGAAAGTAGAAAAAAAATATTTTTAGTTCAAACTTCTGTGGTGTACCAAAGTTCGTGGCACTTTTTTTCATTTCCCCCTTCAAAATGTCTTTTGACACTTCTTTTATTGAAAAAATATAGCAAAAGTTTTATTGAATCATTTTAAGTATTTTTAAAAAAATTCCAAAAATCTCAGGTGTACCATTGAAGTCTATGGGAAAAACAATACAAGACTGAGACCTGAGTACTGGTTTTCATAGTAAAGTTGAATATCAAATAAGTGTTTTTTATCTGTTTTATTCCATTGAAAACCACATTGTTGACCACTTTATGAAGAATTTTAAAACTTTTTTCATGATTTGCTAAAGCTACCCTTCATTTTTTGCTTAAATGGTACTTTTTAACCAAATTTGGACATTCAATTAGACTTTGTCTTTAATATGAGAAACATTGGATTTAGAAGTCTATAGTTTTTAGTTTTAGTAAGAATAACTTTATAGCATAGCATTCATTCAATTTAAACTGCTATATTTCATCCGGTTTAATTTTTTCAGCACTTTGCATATGTTTAGTTGAAACTAAGAAATTATGGCTTTCTTTACATATCCTCACATATGGGAATTGGTCTGTTTTTAGAAATGATGACTTTCCAACCAAACAAATGGTGTGAAAATGTTCTAGATATACTTTATGATTGATTTCAGTCAAAAAACTCCAAATAAATTCAATATTTTATTCTTTATGGTGTTTTGTGATGTGCAAAATATAGGCTTCTTGTGTGCGGTAAGTTAAAAACTGTGATTTTACAGTAAATGAGACCACTTTCTGTAAAAATCTGATAAGCTTGCACAATATCTTGTTGATTTCTGTGTTGTACACCTTCTTTTCATAGACCAACTTATTAGTTTCAACAGCCTAATATCTGAATTCCTTGAAAAAGTTGGCTTATTATGTATGCCTGGGGCACCAATTTCACCTGAAAAATTCTTAAAATGGCATATAAAATCCATCTCAATTCCAAATAATGTTTTTCATTCCACATGTATCAATCTATTTACCATAGTCTTGCCAATTTTGTCATATTCAAGCACTTAATAGGCCTGGTTTAGATATTTGGATAAACAAGAGGCTCCAAGTTGTCTTTGTAGTAAAAAATGTGGTTCTGAAAATAGTTTTTTCCTTCTTGAAGGTCTAAAAACCCCAACATGATAATATTTATGCACTCAAATCCTTGCTCAGGTATTATTGGCATCTTTTCAACCCAAATATTCTGTTTGAATATAACCAAACAATTACAGAAACATAAAGTGTTCATTTTAAGTCACTACAAAGAAAACTGGCCAAAACCTTGAAGAGGGTACCCTTTTTAAAATTGTAATAAAAAAATCCATGAAAGCATTATGGCAATGATTTTTTCTTAGTTTTATTGAGAAATGTCTAAGGAAACAGAAAAACAACAACATTTAGAATTATTCAATCATCTTTGATCCTAATAGGTACCAGTCTTGTATTGTAGGTTCTTGCGCGGGTGGACGTCAAAACATGGATGCTATTAAAATATAGTGCCTTTTCTCTGTGTTGTTTGCAGCATTCATTTTCAAGCATTTGTTTCTAACTTTTGGCTCTTATTGATGGTAAGACACCACACTATGACATCATTAACTTTTAGAAACGAGAAAATTGCATTTTCAAATAAAAAAGTATTCATGAAAAGGGGGGTATTTTTGCTTTTTGAAGTGAAAGTGAAAGTAGAAAAAAAATATTTTTAGTTCAAACTTCTGTGGTGTACCAAAGTTCGTGGCACTTTTTTTCATTTCCCCCTTCAAAATGTCTTTTGACACTTCTTTTATTGAAAAAATATAGCAAAAGTTTTATTGAATCATTTTAAGTATTTTTAAAAAAATTCCAAAAATCTCAGGTGTACCATTGAAGTCTATGGGAAAAACAATACAAGACTGAGACCTGAGTACTGGTTTTCATAGTAAAGTTGAATATCAAATAAGTGTTTTTTATCTGTTTTATTCCATTGAAAACCACATTGTTGACCACTTTATGAAGAATTTTAAAACTTTTTTCATGATTTGCTAAAGCTACCCTTCATTTTTTGCTTAAATGGTACTTTTTAACCAAATTTGGACATTCAATTAGACTTTGTCTTTAATATGAGAAACATTGGATTTAGAAGTCTATAGTTTTTAGTTTTAGTAAGAATAACTTTATAGCATAGCATTCATTCAATTTAAACTGCTATATTTCATCCGGTTTAATTTTTTCAGCACTTTGCATATGTTTAGTTGAAACTAAGAAATTATGGCTTTCTTTACATATCCTCACATATGGGAATTGGTCTGTTTTTAGAAATGATGACTTTCCAACCAAACAAATGGTGTGAAAATGTTCTAGATATACTTTATGATTGATTTCAGTCAAAAAACTCCAAATAAATTCAATATTTTATTCTTTATGGTGTTTTGTGATGTGCAAAATATAGGCTTCTTGTGTGCGGTAAGTTAAAAACTGTGATTTTACAGTAAATGAGACCACTTTCTGTAAAAATCTGATAAGCTTGCACAATATCTTGTTGATTTCTGTGTTGTACACCTTCTTTTCATAGACCAACTTATTAGTTTCAACAGCCTAATATCTGAATTCCTTGAAAAAGTTGGCTTATTATGTATGCCTGGGGCACCAATTTCACCTGAAAAATTCTTAAAATGGCATATAAAATCCATCTCAATTCCAAATAATGTTTTTCATTCCACATGTATCAATCTATTTACCATAGTCTTGCCAATTTTGTCATATTCAAGCACTTAATAGGCCTGGTTTAGATATTTGGATAAACAAGAGGCTCCAAGTTGTCTTTGTAGTAAAAAATGTGGTTCTGAAAATAGTTTTTTCCTTCTTGAAGGTCTAAAAACCCCAACATGATAATATTTATGCACTCAAATCCTTGCTCAGGTATTATTGGCATCTTTTCAACCCAAATATTCTGTTTGAATATAACCAAACAATTACAGAAACATAAAGTGTTCATTTTAAGTCACTACAAAGAAAACTGGCCAAAACCTTGAAGAGGGTACCCTTTTTAAAATTGTAATAAAAAAATCCATGAAAGCATTATGGCAATGATTTTTTCTTAGTTTTATTGAGAAATGTCTAAGGAAACAGAAAAACAACAACATTTAGAATTATTCAATCATCTTTGATCCTAATAATTAGGTACCAGTCTTGTATTGTAGGTTCTTGCGCGGGTGGACGTCAAAACATGGATGCTATTAAAATATAGTGCCTTTTCTCTGTGTTGTTTGCAGCATTCATTTTCAAGCATTTGTTTCTAACTTTTGGCTCTTATTGATGGTAAGACACCACACTATGACATCATTAACTTTTAGAAACGAGAAAATTGCATTTTCAAATAAAAAAGTATTCATGAAAAGGGGGGTATTTTTGCTTTTTGAAGTGAAAGTGAAAGTAGAAAAAAAATATTTTTAGTTCAAACTTCTGTGGTGTACCAAAGTTCGTGGCACTTTTTTTCATTTCCCCCTTCAAAATGTCTTTTGACACTTCTTTTATTGAAAAAATATAGCAAAAGTTTTATTGAATCATTTTAAGTATTTTTAAAAAAATTCCAAAAATCTCAGGTGTACCATTGAAGTCTATGGGAAAAACAATACAAGACTGAGACCTGAGTACTGGTTTTCATAGTAAAGTTGAATATCAAATAAGTGTTTTTTATCTGTTTTATTCCATTGAAAACCACATTGTTGACCACTTTATGAAGAATTTTAAAACTTTTTTCATGATTTGCTAAAGCTACCCTTCATTTTTTGCTTAAATGGTACTTTTTAACCAAATTTGGACATTCAATTAGACTTTGTCTTTAATATGAGAAACATTGGATTTAGAAGTCTATAGTTTTTAGTTTTAGTAAGAATAACTTTATAGCATAGCATTCATTCAATTTAAACTGCTATATTTCATCCGGTTTAATTTTTTCAGCACTTTGCATATGTTTAGTTGAAACTAAGAAATTATGGCTTTCTTTACATATCCTCACATATGGGAATTGGTCTGTTTTTAGAAATGATGACTTTCCAACCAAACAAATGGTGTGAAAATGTTCTAGATATACTTTATGATTGATTTCAGTCAAAAAACTCCAAATAAATTCAATATTTTATTCTTTATGGTGTTTTGTGATGTGCAAAATATAGGCTTCTTGTGTGCGGTAAGTTAAAAACTGTGATTTTACAGTAAATGAGACCACTTTCTGTAAAAATCTGATAAGCTTGCACAATATCTTGTTGATTTCTGTGTTGTACACCTTCTTTTCATAGACCAACTTATTAGTTTCAACAGCCTAATATCTGAATTCCTTGAAAAAGTTGGCTTATTATGTATGCCTGGGGCACCAATTTCACCTGAAAAATTCTTAAAATGGCATATAAAATCCATCTCAATTCCAAATAATGTTTTTCATTCCACATGTATCAATCTATTTACCATAGTCTTGGCAATTTTGTCATATTCAAGCACTTAATAGGCCTGGTTTAGATATTTGGATAAACAAGAGGCTCCAAGTTGTCTTTGTAGTAAAAAATGTGGTTCTGAAAATAGTTTTTTCCTTCTTGAAGGTCTAAAAACCCCAACATGATAATATTTATGCACTCAAATCCTTGCTCAGGTATTATTGGCATCTTTTCAACCCAAATATTCTGTTTGAATATAACCAAACAATTACAGAAACATAAAGTGTTCATTTAAAGTCACTACAAAGAAAACTGGCCAAAACCTTGAAGAGGGTACCCTTTTTAAAATTGTAATAAAAAAATCCATGAAAGCATTATGGCAATGATTTTTTCTTAGTTTTATTGAGAAATGTCTAAGGAAACAGAAAAACAACAACATTTAGAATTATTCAATCATCTTTGATCCTGAGTACTGGTTTTCATAGTAAAGTTGAATATCAAATAAGTGTTTTTTATCTGTTTTATTCCATTGAAAACCACATTGTTGACCACTTTATGAAGAATTTTAAAACTTTTTTCATGATTTGCTAAAGCTACCCTTCATTTTTTGCTTAAATGGTACTTTTTAACCAAATTTGGACATTCAATTAGACTTTGTCTTTAATATGAGAAACATTGGATTTAGAAGTCTATAGTTTTTAGTTTTAGTAAGAATAACTTTATAGCATAGCATTCATTCAATTTAAACTGCTATATTTCATCCGGTTTAATTTTTTCAGCACTTTGCATATGTTTAGTTGAAACTAAGAAATTATGGCTTTCTTTACATATCCTCACATATGGGAATTGGTCTGTTTTTAGAAATGATGACTTTCCAACCAAACAAATGGTGTGAAAATGTTCTAGATATACTTTATGATTGATTTCAGTCAAAAAACTCCAAATAAATTCAATATTTTATTCTTTATGGTGTTTTGTGATGTGCAAAATATAGGCTTCTTGTGTGCGGTAAGTTAAAAACTGTGATTTTACAGTAAATGAGACCACTTTCTGTAAAAATCTGATAAGCTTGCACAATATCTTGTTGATTTCTGTGTTGTACACCTTCTTTTCATAGACCAACTTATTAGTTTCAACAGCCTAATATCTGAATTCCTTGAAAAAGTTGGCTTATTATGTATGCCTGGGGCACCAATTTCACCTGAAAAATTCTTAAAATGGCATATAAAATCCATCTCAATTCCAAATAATGTTTTTCATTCCACATGTATCAATCTATTTACCATAGTCTTGCCAATTTTGTCATATTCAAGCACTTAATAGGCCTGGTTTAGATATTTGGATAAACAAGAGGCTCCAAGTTGTCTTTGTAGTAAAAAATGTGGTTCTGAAAATAGTTTTTTCCTTCTTGAAGGTCTAAAAACCCCAACATGATAATATTTATGCACTCAAATCCTTGCTCAGGTATTATTGGCATCTTTTCAACCCAAATATTCTGTTTGAATATAACCAAACAATTACAGAAACATAAAGTGTTCATTTTAAGTCACTACAAAGAAAACTGGCCAAAACCTTGAAGAGGGTACCCTTTTTAAAATTGTAATAAAAAAATCCATGAAAGCATTATGGCAATGATTTTTTCTTAGTTTTATTGAGAAATGTCTAAGGAAACAGAAAAACAACAACATTTAGAATTATTCAATCATCTTTGATCCTAATAGGTACCAGTCTTGTATTGTAGGTTCTTGCGCGGGTGGACGTCAAAACATGGATGCTATTAAAATATAGTGCCTTTTCTCTGTGTTGTTTGCAGCATTCATTTTCAAGCATTTGTTTCTAACTTTTGGCTCTTATTGATGGTAAGACACCACACTATGACATCATTAACTTTTAGAAACGAGAAAATTGCATTTTCAAATAAAAAAGTATTCATGAAAAGGGGGGTATTTTTGCTTTTTGAAGTGAAAGTGAAAGTAGAAAAAAAATATTTTTAGTTCAAACTTCTGTGGTGTACCAAAGTTCGTGGCACTTTTTTTCATTTCCCCCTTCAAAATGTCTTTTGACACTTCTTTTATTGAAAAAATATAGCAAAAGTTTTATTGAATCATTTTAAGTATTTTTAAAAAAATTCCAAAAATCTCAGGTGTACCATTGAAGTCTATGGGAAAAACAATACAAGACTGAGACCTGAGTACTGGTTTTCATAGTAAAGTTGAATATCAAATAAGTGTTTTTTATCTGTTTTATTCCATTGAAAACCACATTGTTGACCACTTTATGAAGAATTTTAAAACTTTTTTCATGATTTGCTAAAGCTACCCTTCATTTTTTGCTTAAATGGTACTTTTTAACCAAATTTGGACATTCAATTAGACTTTGTCTTTAATATGAGAAACATTGGATTTAGAAGTCTATAGTTTTTAGTTTTAGTAAGAATAACTTTATAGCATAGCATTCATTCAATTTAAACTGCTATATTTCATCCGGTTTAATTTTTTCAGCACTTTGCATATGTTTAGTTGAAACTAAGAAATTATGGCTTTCTTTACATATCCTCACATATGGGAATTGGTCTGTTTTTAGAAATGATGACTTTCCAACCAAACAAATGGTGTGAAAATGTTCTAGATATACTTTATGATTGATTTCAGTCAAAAAACTCCAAATAAATTCAATATTTTATTCTTTATGGTGTTTTGTGATGTGCAAAATATAGGCTTCTTGTGTGCGGTAAGTTAAAAACTGTGATTTTACAGTAAATGAGACCACTTTCTGTAAAAATCTGATAAGCTTGCACAATATCTTGTTGATTTCTGTGTTGTACACCTTCTTTTCATAGACCAACTTATTAGTTTCAACAGCCTAATATCTGAATTCCTTGAAAAAGTTGGCTTATTATGTATGCCTGGGGCACCAATTTCACCTGAAAAATTCTTAAAATGGCATATAAAATCCATCTCAATTCCAAATAATGTTTTTCATTCCACATGTATCAATCTATTTACCATAGTCTTGCCAATTTTGTCATATTCAAGCACTTAATAGGCCTGGTTTAGATATTTGGATAAACAAGAGGCTCCAAGTTGTCTTTGTAGTAAAAAATGTGGTTCTTAAAATAGTTTTTTCCTTCTTGAAGGTCTAAAAACCCCAACATGATAATATTTATGCACTCAAATCCTTGCTCAGGTATTATTGGCATCTTTTCAACCCAAATATTCTGTTTGAATATAACCAAACAATTACAGAAACATAAAGTGTTCATTTTAAGTCACTACAAAGAAAACTGGCCAAAACCTTGAAGAGGGTACCCTTTTTAAAATTGTAATAAAAAAATCCATGAAAGCATTATGGCAATGATTTTTTCTTAGTTTTATTGAGAAATGTCTAAGGAAACAGAAAAACAACAACATTTAGAATTATTCAATCATCTTTGATCCTAATAGGTACCAGTCTTGTATTGTAGGTTCTTGCGCGGGTGGACGTCAAAACATGGATGCTATTAAAATATAGTGCCTTTTCTCTGTGTTGTTTGCAGCATTCATTTTCAAGCATTTGTTTCTAACTTTTGGCTCTTATTGATGGTAAGACACCACACTATGACATCATTAACTTTTAGAAACGAGAAAATTGCATTTTCAAATAAAAAAGTATTCATGAAAAGGGGGGTATTTTTGCTTTTTGAAGTGAAAGTGAAAGTAGAAAAAAAATATTTTTAGTTCAAACTTCTGTGGTGTACCAAAGTTCGTGGCACTTTTTTTCATTTCCCCCTTCAAAATGTCTTTTGACACTTCTTTTATTGAAAAAATATAGCAAAAGTTTTATTGAATCATTTTAAGTATTTTTAAAAAAATTCCAAAAATCTCAGGTGTACCATTGAAGTCTATGGGAAAAACAATACAAGACTGAGACCTGAGTACTGGTTTTCATAGTAAAGTTGAATATCAAATAAGTGTTTTTTATCTGTTTTATTCCATTGAAAACCACATTATTGACCACTTTATGAAGAATTTTAAAACTTTTTTCATGATTTGCTAAAGCTACCCTTCATTTTTTGCTTAAATGGTACTTTTTAACCAAATTTGGACATTCAATTAGACTTTGTCTTTAATATGAGAAACATTGGATTTAGAAGTCTATAGTTTTTAGTTTTAGTAAGAATAACTTTATAGCATAGCATTCATTCAATTAAAACTGCTATATTTCATCCGGTTTAATTTTTTCAGCACTTTGCATATGTTTAGTTGAAACTAAGAAATTATGGCTTTCTTTACATATCCTCACATATGGGAATGGGTCTGTTTTTAGAAATGATGACTTTCCAACCAAACAAATGGTGTGAAAATGTTCTAGATATACTTTATGATTGATTTCAGTCAAAAAACTCCAAATAAATTCAATATTTTATTCTTTATGGTGTTTTGTGATGTGCAAAATATAGGCTTCTTGTGTGCGGTAAGTTAAAAACTGTGATTTTACAGTAAATGAGACCACTTTCTGTAAAAATCTGATAAGCTTGCACAATATCTTGTTGATTTCTGTGTTGTACACCTTCTTTTCATAGACCAACTTATTAGTTTCAACAGCCTAATATCTGAATTCCTTGAAAAAGTTGGCTTATTATGTATGCCTGGGGCACCAATTTCACCTGAAAAATTCTTAAAATGGCATATAAAATCCATCTCAATTCCAAATAATGTTTTTCATTCCACATGTATCAATCTATTTACCATAGTCTTGCCAATTTTGTCATATTCAAGCACTTAATAGGCCTGGTTTAGATATTTGGATAAACAAGAGGCTCCAAGTTGTCTTTGTAGTAAAAAATGTGGTTCTGAAAATAGTTTTTTCCTTCTTGAAGGTCTAAAAACCCCAACATGATAATATTTATGCACTCAAATCCTTGCTCAGGTATTATTGGCATCTTTTCAACCCAAATATTCTGTTTGAATATAACCAAACAATTACAGAAACATAAAGTGTTCATTTTAAGTCACTACAAAGAAAACTGGCCAAAACCTTGAAGAGGGTACCCTTTTTAAAATTGTAATAAAAAAATCCATGAAAGCATTATGGCAATGATTTTTTCTTAGTTTTATTGAGAAATGTCTAAGGAAACAGAAAAACAACAACATTTAGAATTATTCAATCATCTTTGATCCTAATAGGTACCAGTCTTGTATTGTAGGTTCTTGCGCGGGTGGACGTCAAAACATGGATGCTATTAAAATATAGTGCCTTTTCTCTGTGTTGTTTGCAGCATTCATTTTCAAGCATTTGTTTCTAACTTTTGGCTCTTATTGATGGTAAGACACCACACTATGACATCATTAACTTTTAGAAACGAGAAAATTGCATTTTCAAATAAAAAAGTATTCATGAAAAGGGGGGTATTTTTGCTTTTTGAAGTGAAAGTGAAAGTAGAAAAAAAATATTTTTAGTTCAAACTTCTGTGGTGTACCAAAGTTCGTGGCACTTTTTTTCATTTCCCCCTTCAAAATGTCTTTTGACACTTCTTTTATTGAAAAAATATAGCAAAAGTTTTATTGAATCATTTTAAGTATTTTTAAAAAAATTCCAAAAATCTCAGGTGTACCATTGAAGTCTATGGGAAAAACAATACAAGACTGAGACCTGAGTACTGGTTTTCATAGTAAAGTTGAATATCAAATAAGTGTTTTTTATCTGTTTTATTCCATTGAAAACCACATTGTTGACCACTTTATGAAGAATTTTAAAACTTTTTTCATGATTTGCTAAAGCTACCCTTCATTTTTTGCTTAAATGGTACTTTTTAACCAAATTTGGACATTCAATTAGACTTTGTCTTTAATATGAGAAACATTGGATTTAGAAGTCTATAGTTTTTAGTTTTAGTAAGAATAACTTTATAGCATAGCATTCATTCAATTTAAACTGCTATATTTCATCCGGTTTAATTTTTTCAGCACTTTGCATATGTTTAGTTGAAACTAAGAAATTATGGCTTTCTTTACATATCCTCACATATGGGAATTGGTCTGTTTTTAGAAATGATGACTTTCCAACCAAACAAATGGTGTGAAAATGTTCTAGATATACTTTATGATTGATTTCAGTCAAAAAACTCCAAATAAATTCAATATTTTATTCTTTATGGTGTTTTGTGATGTGCAAAATATAGGCTTCTTGTGTGCGGTAAGTTAAAAACTGTGATTTTACAGTAAATGAGACCACTTTCTGTAAAAATCTGATAAGCTTGCACAATATCTTGTTGATTTCTGTGTTGTACACCTTCTTTTCATAGACCAACTTATTAGTTTCAACAGCCTAATATCTGAATTCCTTGAAAAAGTTGGCTTATTATGTATGCCTGGGGCACCAATTTCACCTGAAAAATTCTTAAAATGGCATATAAAATCCATCTCAATTCCAAATAATGTTTTTCATTCCACATGTATCAATCTATTTACCATAGTCTTGCCAATTTTGTCATATTCAAGCACTTAATAGGCCTGGTTTAGATATTTGGATAAACAAGAGGCTCCAAGTTGTCTTTGTAGTAAAAAATGTGGTTCTGAAAATAGTTTTTTCCTTCTTGAAGGTCTAAAAACCCCAACATGATAATATTTATGCACTCAAATCCTTGCTCAGGTATTATTGGCATCTTTTCAACCCAAATATTCTGTTTGAATATAACCAAACAATTACAGAAACATAAAGTGTTCATTTTAAGTCACTACAAAGAAAACTGGCCAAAACCTTGAAGAGGGTACCCTTTTTAAAATTGTAATAAAAAAATCCATGAAAGCATTATGGCAATGATTTTTTCTTAGTTTTATTGAGAAATGTCTAAGGAAACAGAAAAACAACAACATTTAGAATTATTCAATCATCTTTGATCCTAATAGGTACCAGTCTTGTATTGTAGGTTCTTGCGCGGGTGGACGTCAAAACATGGATGCTATTAAAATATAGTGCCTTTTCTCTGTGTTGTTTGCAGCATTCATTTTCAAGCATTTGTTTCTAACTTTTGGCTCTTATTGATGGTAAGACACCACACTATGACATCATTAACTTTTAGAAACGAGAAAATTGCATTTTCAAATAAAAAAGTATTCATGAAAAGGGGGGTATTTTTGCTTTTTGAAGTGAAAGTGAAAGTAGAAAAAAAATATTTTTAGTTCAAACTTCTGTGGTGTACCAAAGTTCGTGGCACTTTTTTTCATTTCCCCCTTCAAAATGTCTTTTGACACTTCTTTTATTGAAAAAATATAGCAAAAGTTTTATTGAATCATTTTAAGTATTTTTAAAAAAATTCCAAAAATCTCAGGTGTACCATTGAAGTCTATGGGAAAAACAATACAAGACTGAGACCTGAGTACTGGTTTTCATAGTAAAGTTGAATATCAAATAAGTGTTTTTTATCTGTTTTATTCCATTGAAAACCACATTGTTGACCACTTTATGAAGAATTTTAAAACTTTTTTCATGATTTGCTAAAGCTACCCTTCATTTTTTGCTTAAATGGTACTTTTTAACCAAATTTGGACATTCAATTAGACTTTGTCTTTAATATGAGAAACATTGGATTTAGAAGTCTATAGTTTTTAGTTTTAGTAAGAATAACTTTATAGCATAGCATTCATTCAATTTAAACTGCTATATTTCATCCGGTTTAATTTTTTCAGCACTTTGCATATGTTTAGTTGAAACTAAGAAATTATGGCTTTCTTTACATATCCTCACATATGGGAATTGGTCTGTTTTTAGAAATGATGACTTTCCAACCAAACAAATGGTGTGAAAATGTTCTAGATATACTTTATGATTGATTTCAGTCAAAAAACTCCAAATAAATTCAATATTTTATTCTTTATGGTGTTTTGTGATGTGCAAAATATAGGCTTCTTGTGTGCGGTAAGTTAAAAACTGTGATTTTACAGTAAATGAGACCACTTTCTGTAAAAATCTGATAAGCTTGCACAATATCTTGTTGATTTCTGTGTTGTACACCTTCTTTTCATAGACCAACTTATTAGTTTCAACAGCCTAATATCTGAATTCCTTGAAAAAGTTGGCTTATTATGTATGCCTGGGGCACCAATTTCACCTGAAAAATTCTTAAAATGGCATATAAAATCCATCTCAATTCCAAATAATGTTTTTCATTCCACATGTATCAATCTATTTACCATAGTCTTGCCAATTTTGTCATATTCAAGCACTTAATAGGCCTGGTTTAGATATTTGGATAAACAAGAGGCTCCAAGTTGTCTTTGTAGTAAAAAATGTGGTTCTGAAAATAGTTTTTTCCTTCTTGAAGGTCTAAAAACCCCAACATGATAATATTTATGCACTCAAATCCTTGCTCAGGTATTATTGGCATCTTTTCAACCCAAATATTCTGTTTGAATATAACCAAACAATTACAGAAACATAAAGTGTTCATTTTAAGTCACTACAAAGAAAACTGGCCAAAACCTTGAAGAGGGTACCCTTTTTAAAATTGTAATAAAAAAATCCATGAAAGCATTATGGCAATGATTTTTTCTTAGTTTTATTGAGAAATGTCTAAGGAAACAGAAAAACAACAACATTTAGAATTATTCAATCATCTTTGATCCTAATAGGTACCAGTCTTGTATTGTAGGTTCTTGCGCGGGTGGACGTCAAAACATGGATGCTATTAAAATATAGTGCCTTTTCTCTGTGTTGTTTGCAGCATTCATTTTCAAGCATTTGTTTCTAACTTTTGGCTCTTATTGATGGTAAGACACCACACTATGACATCATTAACTTTTAGAAACGAGAAAATTGCATTTTCAAATAAAAAAGTATTCATGAAAAGGGGGGTATTTTTGCTTTTTGAAGTGAAAGTGAAAGTAGAAAAAAAATATTTTTAGTTCAAACTTCTGTGGTGTACCAAAGTTCGTGGCACTTTTTTTCATTTCCCCCTTCAAAATGTCTTTTGACACTTCTTTTATTGAAAAAATATAGCAAAAGTTTTATTGAATCATTTTAAGTATTTTTAAAAAAATTCCAAAAATCTCAGGTGTACCATTGAAGTCTATGGGAAAAACAATACAAGACTGAGACCTGAGTACTGGTTTTCATAGTAAAGTTGAATATCAAATAAGTGTTTTTTATCTGTTTTATTCCATTGAAAACCACATTGTTGACCACTTTATGAAGAATTTTAAAACTTTTTTCATGATTTGCTAAAGCTACCCTTCATTTTTTGCTTAAATGGTACTTTTTAACCAAATTTGGACATTCAATTAGACTTTGTCTTTAATATGAGAAACATTGGATTTAGAAGTCTATAGTTTTTAGTTTTAGTAAGAATAACTTTATAGCATAGCATTCATTCAATTTAAACTGCTATATTTCATCCGGTTTAATTTTTTCAGCACTTTGCATATGTTTAGTTGAAACTAAGAAATTATGGCTTTCTTTACATATCCTCACATATGGGAATTGGTCTGTTTTTAGAAATGATGACTTTCCAACCAAACAAATGGTGTGAAAATGTTCTAGATATACTTTATGATTGATTTCAGTCAAAAAACTCCAAATAAATTCAATATTTTATTCTTTATGGTGTTTTGTGATGTGCAAAATATAGGCTTCTTGTGTGCGGTAAGTTAAAAACTGTGATTTTACAGTAAATGAGACCACTTTCTGTAAAAATCTGATAAGCTTGCACAATATCTTGTTGATTTCTGTGTTGTACACCTTCTTTTCATAGACCAACTTATTAGTTTCAACAGCCTAATATCTGAATTCCTTGAAAAAGTTGGCTTATTATGTATGCCTGGGGCACCAATTTCACCTGAAAAATTCTTAAAATGGCATATAAAATCCATCTCAATTCCAAATAATGTTTTTCATTCCACATGTATCAATCTATTTACCATAGTCTTGCCAATTTTGTCATATTCAAGCACTTAATAGGCCTGGTTTAGATATTTGGATAAACAAGAGGCTCCAAGTTGTCTTTGTAGTAAAAAATGTGGTTCTGAAAATAGTTTTTTCCTTCTTGAAGGTCTAAAAACCCCAACATGATAATATTTATGCA
Source organism: Arcuatula senhousia (assembly GCA_963971305.1). Lineage (NCBI taxonomy): Eukaryota > Metazoa > Mollusca > Bivalvia > Mytilida > Mytilidae > Arcuatula > Arcuatula senhousia. The sequence goes on from OZ020304.1 coordinate 59,962,598, forward strand.
CTCAAATCCTTGCTCAGGTATTATTGGCATCTTTTCAACCCAAATATTCTGTTTGAATATAACCAAACAATTACAGAAACATAAAGTGTTCATTTTAAGTCACTACAAAGAAAACTGGCCAAAACCTTGAAGAGGGTACCCTTTTTAAAATTGTAATAAAAAAATCCATGAAAGCATTATGGCAATGATTTTTTCTTAGTTTTATTGAGAAATGTCTAAGGAAACAGAAAAACAACAACATTTAGAATTATTCAATCATCTTTGATCCTAATAGGTACCAGTCTTGTATTGTAGGTTCTTGCGCGGGTGGACGTCAAAACATGGATGCTATTAAAATATAGTGCCTTTTCTCTGTGTTGTTTGCAGCATTCATTTTCAAGCATTTGTTTCTAACTTTTGGCTCTTATTGATGGTAAGACACCACACTATGACATCATTAACTTTTAGAAACGAGAAAATTGCATTTTCAAATAAAAAAGTATTCATGAAAAGGGGGGTATTTTTGCTTTTTGAAGTGAAAGTGAAAGTAGAAAAAAAATATTTTTAGTTCAAACTTCTGTGGTGTACCAAAGTTCGTGGCACTTTTTTTCATTTCCCCCTTCAAAATGTCTTTTGACACTTCTTTTATTGAAAAAATATAGCAAAAGTTTTATTGAATCATTTTAAGTATTTTTAAAAAAATTCCAAAAATCTCAGGTGTACCATTGAAGTCTATGGGAAAAACAATACAAGACTGAGACCTGAGTACTGGTTTTCATAGTAAAGTTGAATATCAAATAAGTGTTTTTTATCTGTTTTATTCCATTGAAAACCACATTGTTGACCACTTTATGAAGAATTTTAAAACTTTTTTCATGATTTGCTAAAGCTACCCTTCATTTTTTGCTTAAATGGTACTTTTTAACCAAATTTGGACATTCAATTAGACTTTGTCTTTAATATGAGAAACATTGGATTTAGAAGTCTATAGTTTTTAGTTTTAGTAAGAATAACTTTATAGCATAGCATTCATTCAATTTAAACTGCTATATTTCATCCGGTTTAATTTTTTCAGCACTTTGCATATGTTTAGTTGAAACTAAGAAATTATGGCTTTCTTTACATATCCTCACATATGGGAATTGGTCTGTTTTTAGAAATGATGACTTTCCAACCAAACAAATGGTGTGAAAATGTTCTAGATATACTTTATGATTGATTTCAGTCAAAAAACTCCAAATAAATTCAATATTTTATTCTTTATGGTGTTTTGTGATGTGCAAAATATAGGCTTCTTGTGTGCGGTAAGTTAAAAACTGTGATTTTACAGTAAATGAGACCACTTTCTGTAAAAATCTGATAAGCTTGCACAATATCTTGTTGATTTCTGTGTTGTACACCTTCTTTTCATAGACCAACTTATTAGTTTCAACAGCCTAATATCTGAATTCCTTGAAAAAGTTGGCTTATTATGTATGCCTGGGGCACCAATTTCACCTGAAAAATTCTTAAAATGGCATATAAAATCCATCTCAATTCCAAATAATGTTTTTCATTCCACATGTATCAATCTATTTACCATAGTCTTGCCAATTTTGTCATATTCAAGCACTTAATAGGCCTGGTTTAGATATTTGGATAAACAAGAGGCTCCAAGTTGTCTTTGTAGTAAAAAATGTGGTTCTGAAAATAGTTTTTTCCTTCTTGAAGGTCTAAAAACCCCAACATGATAATATTTATGCACTCAAATCCTTGCTCAGGTATTATTGGCATCTTTTCAACCCAAATATTCTGTTTGAATATAACCAAACAATTACAGAAACATAAAGTGTTCATTTTAAGTCACTACAAAGAAAACTGGCCAAAACCTTGAAGAGGGTACCCTTTTTAAAATTGTAATAAAAAAATCCATGAAAGCATTATGGCAATGATTTTTTCTTAGTTTTATTGAGAAATGTCTAAGGAAACAGAAAAACAACAACATTTAGAATTATTCAATCATCTTTGATCCTAATACTGGTTTTCATAGTAAAGTTGAATATCAAATAAGTGTTTTTTATCTGTTTTATTCCATTGAAAACCACATTGTTGACCACTTTATGAAGAATTTTAAAACTTTTTTCATGATTTGCTAAAGCTACCCTTCATTTTTTGCTTAAATGGTACTTTTTAACCAAATTTGGACATTCAATTAGACTTTGTCTTTAATATGAGAAACATTGGATTTAGAAGTCTATAGTTTTTAGTTTTAGTAAGAATAACTTTATAGCATAGCATTCATTCAATTTAAACTGCTATATTTCATCCGGTTTAATTTTTTCAGCACTTTGCATATGTTTAGTTGAAACTAAGAAATTATGGCTTTCTTTACATATCCTCACATATGGGAATTGGTCTGTTTTTAGAAATGATGACTTTCCAACCAAACAAATGGTGTGAAAATGTTCTAGATATACTTTATGATTGATTTCAGTCAAAAAACTCCAAATAAATTCAATATTTTATTCTTTATGGTGTTTTGTGATGTGCAAAATATAGGCTTCTTGTGTGCGGTAAGTTAAAAACTGTGATTTTACAGTAAATGAGACCACTTTCTGTAAAAATCTGATAAGCTTGCACAATATCTTGTTGATTTCTGTGTTGTACACCTTCTTTTCATAGACCAACTTATTAGTTTCAACAGCCTAATATCTGAATTCCTTGAAAAAGTTGGCTTATTATGTATGCCTGGGGCACCAATTTCACCTGAAAAATTCTTAAAATGGCATATAAAATCCATCTCAATTCCAAATAATGTTTTTCATTCCACATGTATCAATCTATTTACCATAGTCTTGCCAATTTTGTCATATTCAAGCACTTAATAGGCCTGGTTTAGATATTTGGATAAACAAGAGGCTCCAAGTTGTCTTTGTAGTAAAAAATGTGGTTCTGAAAATAGTTTTTTCCTTCTTGAAGGTCTAAAAACCCCAACATGATAATATTTATGCACTCAAATCCTTGCTCAGGTATTATTGGCATCTTTTCAACCCAAATATTCTGTTTGAATATAACCAAACAATTACAGAAACATAAAGTGTTCATTTTAAGTCACTACAAAGAAAACTGGCCAAAACCTTGAAGAGGGTACCCTTTTTAAAATTGTAATAAAAAAATCCATGAAAGCATTATGGCAATGATTTTTTCTTAGTTTTATTGAGAAATGTCTAAGGAAACAGAAAAACAACAACATTTAGAATTATTCAATCATCTTTGATCCTAATAGGTACCAGTCTTGTATTGTAGGTTCTTGCGCGGGTGGACGTCAAAACATGGATGCTATTAAAATATAGTGCCTTTTCTCTGTGTTGTTTGCAGCATTCATTTTCAAGCATTTGTTTCTAACTTTTGGCTCTTATTGATGGTAAGACACCACACTATGACATCATTAACTTTTAGAAACGAGAAAATTGCATTTTCAAATAAAAAAGTATTCATGAAAAGGGGGGTATTTTTGCTTTTTGAAGTGAAAGTGAAAGTAGAAAAAAAATATTTTTAGTTCAAACTTCTGTGGTGTACCAAAGTTCGTGGCACTTTTTTTCATTTCCCCCTTCAAAATGTCTTTTGACACTTCTTTTATTGAAAAAATATAGCAAAAGTTTTATTGAATCATTTTAAGTATTTTTAAAAAAATTCCAAAAATCTCAGGTGTACCATTGAAGTCTATGGGAAAAACAATACAAGACTGAGACCTGAGTACTGGTTTTCATAGTAAAGTTGAATATCAAATAAGTGTTTTTTATCTGTTTTATTCCATTGAAAACCACATTGTTGACCACTTTATGAAGAATTTTAAAACTTTTTTCATGATTTGCTAAAGCTACCCTTCATTTTTTGCTTAAATGGTACTTTTTAACCAAATTTGGACATTCAATTAGACTTTGTCTTTAATATGAGAAACATTGGATTTAGAAGTCTATAGTTTTTAGTTTTAGTAAGAATAACTTTATAGCATAGCATTCATTCAATTTAAACTGCTATATTTCATCCGGTTTAATTTTTTCAGCACTTTGCATATGTTTAGTTGAAACTAAGAAATTATGGCTTTCTTTACATATCCTCACATATGGGAATTGGTCTGTTTTTAGAAATGATGACTTTCCAACCAAACAAATGGTGTGAAAATGTTCTAGATATACTTTATGATTGATTTCAGTCAAAAAACTCCAAATAAATTCAATATTTTATTCTTTATGGTGTTTTGTGATGTGCAAAATATAGGCTTCTTGTGTGCGGTAAGTTAAAAACTGTGATTTTACAGTAAATGAGACCACTTTCTGTAAAAATCTGATAAGCTTGCACAATATCTTGTTGATTTCTGTGTTGTACACCTTCTTTTCATAGACCAACTTATTAGTTTCAACAGCCTAATATCTGAATTCCTTGAAAAAGTTGGCTTATTATGTATGCCTGGGGCACCAATTTCACCTGAAAAATTCTTAAAATGGCATATAAAATCCATCTCAATTCCAAATAATGTTTTTCATTCCACATGTATCAATCTATTTACCATAGTCTTGCCAATTTTGTCATATTCAAGCACTTAATAGGCCTGGTTTAGATATTTGGATAAACAAGAGGCTCCAAGTTGTCTTTGTAGTAAAAAATGTGGTTCTGAAAATAGTTTTTTCCTTCTTGAAGGTCTAAAAACCCCAACATGATAATATTTATGCACTCAAATCCTTGCTCAGGTATTATTGGCATCTTTTCAACCCAAATATTCTGTTTGAATATAACCAAACAATTACAGAAACATAAAGTGTTCATTTTAAGTCACTACAAAGAAAACTGGCCAAAACCTTGAAGAGGGTACCCTTTTTAAAATTGTAATAAAAAAATCCATGAAAGCATTATGGCAATGATTTTTTCTTAGTTTTATTGAGAAATGTCTAAGGAAACAGAAAAACAACAACATTTAGAATTATTCAATCATCTTTGATCCTAATACTGGTTTTCATAGTAAAGTTGAATATCAAATAAGTGTTTTTTATCTGTTTTATTCCATTGAAAACCACATTGTTGACCACTTTATGAAGAATTTTAAAACTTTTTTCATGATTTGCTAAAGCTACCCTTCATTTTTTGCTTAAATGGTACTTTTTAACCAAATTTGGACATTCAATTAGACTTTGTCTTTAATATGAGAAACATTGGATTTAGAAGTCTATAGTTTTTAGTTTTAGTAAGAATAACTTTATAGCATAGCATTCATTCAATTTAAACTGCTATATTTCATCCGGTTTAATTTTTTCAGCACTTTGCATATGTTTAGTTGAAACTAAGAAATTATGGCTTTCTTTACATATCCTCACATATGGGAATTGGTCTGTTTTTAGAAATGATGACTTTCCAACCAAACAAATGGTGTGAAAATGTTCTAGATATACTTTATGATTGATTTCAGTCAAAAAACTCCAAATAAATTCAATATTTTATTCTTTATGGTGTTTTGTGATGTGCAAAATATAGGCTTCTTGTGTGCGGTAAGTTAAAAACTGTGATTTTACAGTAAATGAGACCACTTTCTGTAAAAAAATGATAAGCTTGCACAATATCTTGTTGATTTCTGTGTTGTACACCTTCTTTTCATAGACCAACTTATTAGTTTCAACAGCCTAATATCTGAATTCCTTGAAAAAGTTGGCTTATTATGTATGCCTGGGGCACCAATTTCACCTGAAAAATTCTTAAAATGGCATATAAAATCCATCTCAATTCCAAATAATGTTTTTCATTCCACATGTATCAATCTATTTACCATAGTCTTGCCAATTTTGTCATATTCAAGCACTTAATAGGCCTGGTTTAGATATTTGGATAAACAAGAGGCTCCAAGTTGTCTTTGTAGTAAAAAATGTGGTTCTGAAAATAGTTTTTTCCTTCTTGAAGGTCTAAAAACCCCAACATGATAATATTTATGCACTCAAATCCTTGCTCAGGTATTATTGGCATCTTTTCAACCCAAATATTCTGTTTGAATATAACCAAACAATTACAGAAACATAAAGTGTTCATTTTAAGTCACTACAAAGAAAACTGGCCAAAACCTTGAAGAGGGTACCCTTTTTAAAATTGTAATAAAAAAATCCATGAAAGCATTATGGCAATGATTTTTTCTTAGTTTTATTGAGAAATGTCTAAGGAAACAGAAAAACAACAACATTTAGAATTATTCAATCATCTTTGATCCTAATACTGGTTTTCATAGTAAAGTTGAATATCAAATAAGTGTTTTTTATCTGTTTTATTCCATTGAAAACCACATTGTTGACCACTTTATGAAGAATTTTAAAACTTTTTTCATGATTTGCTAAAGCTACCCTTCATTTTTTGCTTAAATGGTACTTTTTAACCAAATTTGGACATTCAATTAGACTTTGTCTTTAATATGAGAAACATTGGATTTAGAAGTCTATAGTTTTTAGTTTTAGTAAGAATAACTTTATAGCATAGCATTCATTCAATTTAAACTGCTATATTTCATCCGGTTTAATTTTTTCAGCACTTTGCATATGTTTAGTTGAAACTAAGAAATTATGGCTTTCTTTACATATCCTCACATATGGGAATTGGTCTGTTTTTAGAAATGATGACTTTCCAACCAAACAAATGGTGTGAAAATGTTCTAGATATACTTTATGATTGATTTCAGTCAAAAAACTCCAAATAAATTCAATATTTTATTCTTTATGGTGTTTTGTGATGTGCAAAATATAGGCTTCTTGTGTGCGGTAAGTTAAAAACTGTGATTTTACAGTAAATGAGACCACTTTCTGTAAAAATCTGATAAGCTTGCACAATATCTTGTTGATTTCTGTGTTGTACACCTTCTTTTCATAGACCAACTTATTAGTTTCAACAGCCTAATATCTGAATTCCTTGAAAAAGTTGGCTTATTATGTATGCCTGGGGCACCAATTTCACCTGAAAAATTCTTAAAATGGCATATAAAATCCATCTCAATTCCAAATAATGTTTTTCATTCCACATGTATCAATCTATTTACCATAGTCTTGCCAATTTTGTCATATTCAAGCACTTAATAGGCCTGGTTTAGATATTTGGATAAACAAGAGGCTCCAAGTTGTCTTTGTAGTAAAAAATGTGGTTCTGAAAATAGTTTTTTCCTTCTTGAAGGTCTAAAAACCCCAACATGATAATATTTATGCACTCAAATCCTTGCTCAGGTATTATTGGCATCTTTTCAACCCAAATATTCTGTTTGAATATAACCAAACAATTACAGAAACATAAAGTGTTCATTTTAAGTCACTACAAAGAAAACTGGCCAAAACCTTGAAGAGGGTACCCTTTTTAAAATTGTAATAAAAAAATCCATGAAAGCATTATGGCAATGATTTTTTCTTAGTTTTATTGAGAAATGTCTAAGGAAACAGAAAAACAACAACATTTAGAATTATTCAATCATCTTTGATCCTAATAGGTACCAGTCTTGTATTGTAGGTTCTTGCGCGGGTGGACGTCAAAACATGGATGCTATTAAAATATAGTGCCTTTTCTCTGTGTTGTTTGCAGCATTCATTTTCAAGCATTTGTTTCTAACTTTTGGCTCTTATTGATGGTAAGACACCACACTATGACATCATTAACTTTTAGAAACGAGAAAATTGCATTTTCAAATAAAAAAGTATTCATGAAAAGGGGGGTATTTTTGCTTTTTGAAGTGAAAGTGAAAGTAGAAAAAAAATATTTTTAGTTCAAACTTCTGTGGTGTACCAAAGTTCGTGGCACTTTTTTTCATTTCCCCCTTCAAAATGTCTTTTGACACTTCTTTTATTGAAAAAATATAGCAAAAGTTTTATTGAATCATTTTAAGTATTTTTTAAAAAATTCCAAAAATCTCAGGTGTACCATTGAAGTCTATGGGAAAAACAATACAAGACTGAGACCTTATCACGGACTCCTACTGTTCGAGGACGAGTTATCGTTCTTTAGAAGAAAGAAAAAAGTTTTCAGATTGGATTATCTCCCTTAAACCGAACTAATTCTTAGTAATGGCTATTTTGAATGACACTTCATTGTCAAAACCGTGTGTTTTTATAATCATGATTCAATCGATTTTGCCTGATTCTTACAGAGACTTAATTGAGGTTTTGATCGAAACAAGAACGATTGTTAAAACAGCAGAACTGCATATATCGTATAACAAAACATTTCTGAAAATTAAAAAGCTGAAAAAATGTTGTTGTTCTAAAAACAAAACAATTTAATTACATTTAGTTTTTGTTTATTTAAATTTAAGTCTATACTTACATGAGTTACCTCATAGCAAAACAATTAATTAACTATTTCCATGTATGTTTGCTAGTCTATGAAACCTTTATAATTTTATCATTTAGTTTATGGTGTAGACTTGTTCTTCGAGATGCCCTTACATTCGTCACCGGCCCTTTTTCAGTACCAATCTGTACCCCTGAAAATGACAGCAAATTTAAACGTCAGCATGGGCTTCCCATCGCCTACACAGAATTGGGTTCTTCAATTGGACTGGTTAGGAGTCATGACCCAGTTTCTCGGAAGCGGTTGGAGACTTGTCGAAGTTTTCAACGACATGTCCACTGACGCATCAACTGACATGGCTGGATTTGGTTCTACGACATCTACCATGGTATTGAACATAATATTTATTTTTGAAAAACCAGAGTCACGCCTGGACGATAACACCCCCGTGTACGAAGGCACCATGATAGAATACAACGCGCGAGGTACAGTGCAGGCTGGGTTTGGGTCGTCGACTACTGTCATCGATACCAACTGGGATAGTGTGATAGGAAGTATGGGCGCCGACGGATGGGAGTTAATAACTGTACTGCAGACCCCAGCAGTGACTACCGATATGAAATTCATGGGCGTCTCAACGAACAACTTGATGTGGATGTTTTTCCAGAGGGCTATTGTATCAAGCCCAGAGAGCAAGCTCGGAGGTATGGAACCGCCTCCGCCCGTTCTTCCCGAATATTCACCGTAACTTAATGCGTGAACTTACATGACATAAGTACAAACTATGTGCTAAAGAATAATTCACTTTTTATTTTCTAGTTATTATTTATTTTTCTGGATCGATTATAAACAATTTTATAACATGATTTTCTACAATGCATATGAAAAGTATAAATGTAATCTTTTATGCGTTTTTTTCCATTATAGAGTGAATTGACTCTTGTCCAATGGAACGGTGTGCATTTTTACAAATCATCATGCTGGATATAACAGCAGGATCTGCTTAGTGTTACTACATATATAAATATTTGGAGCAATTAGTCAATGCCCATGGTATGACAGTAGTACTACTCTAGATGAAGTTGTGTTCGATAATACGTTCCATTTCCGATTATCTATACACGAGTCTTTAGTTGTTTAATTGCCCGATTCTCTGAATACCTTTAGTTCTTGACTCAGCTGACTTTAGTTGTTTTTATCTGCCTGAGTCTTTGAATGCCTGTAGTAGCTCTGTTGTCTCTTTATGTAACATTTGTTCTTAATCATATTGTTCGTTCTGAATCTTGTATGATCATTTCAAGTGTTTTCATTATAAATGTTGCTTTCGACGGCTTTCGCGTGTATAGCTTCGTGTTCTTTTGAAATATCTGCACCTGTTTAAAAGAACCATTACGATCTTCATTTTCTACAGTATGTTTGTCTTGTTTTGTCTTTTTTTCTCAGACTTTTGACAAGTTCGTTAGTTATGTTATTGCCTTTATTTTCGAATTTTTGTTCTTGGTTCATGTTCGGCACGCTTTTGAGTGACGGTCTAATGATGGAGTAATAGGCATTTGTTTTACTTGGCAGTGAGTCCTTAGTTTTGTAAATTAACATATCACGCAACCAGGTCAGTACAACAGTCTGACTCCTTGGTATTTTTGGACATTTGACTTGTGAAATTTATTTTGTTTGTTTTTGTGTATAATTCTAACAAACATATTCATAAATAAAAAAAAATCTGACGGCTATTTTTTGTACAACTTTATATGAAGTGCTCCATATCGAAATTAGATTGTCATTGGTCATCAATTTAATGTGAACGCTTTAACTCGAAAACTTTTGACAGTACAGTTCTTAGATTTTGTACAATTGCAAAGCAGCATGTCATGATGGGCATGTTGAAATTTAATGCAAATAGGCTAACTTCTCTCTGTAAGAAAAAAAAGAATTATTTTTTAAAAAGCTACAGAACTTTTTTAGCTCACCTGGACCGAAGGTCCATGTGAGCTATTACCATCACTTGGCGTCCGTCGTCGTCTGTCGTCGTCGTCTGTCGTCGTCGTCGTCTGTCGTCGTCGTCTGTTAACAATTTTTCAAAAATCTTCTCCTCTGAAACTACCAAACAGAATTTAATGAAACTTAGTATGAATGATCCTTAGGGTGTCCTGCACCAAACTTGTGTTTTGATTTTTAATCCGTTAAAAAACATGGCCGCCGTTACTAAAAATAGACTAGGGGGGTCAGACTACTGTTTTTGGCTTATAAATCAAAAAGTATAAGAGATAGAGGAAATCTGAGGCCACGCTACTGATTCAGCATCAAAAGCTCTACAAAAGTCTCCATTTGGTCAAAGTTGTCAGATGACCACTTATAGGGGTTACGGCCCCTTAAAGGTGAAAAATAGCATTTTTTCATGTTTTTGGCCTACAGAATGAAAACTATTGCAGATAGAGATTAGCTGTTGCTTGCTTAAATGTTCAGCTCATTTAACTCTACAAAAGTCTCCATAGGGTCGAAGTTGTCAGATGACCCCTTATAGGGGTTACGGCCCCTTAAAGTTGAAAAATAGCCATTTTTCATGTTTTTGGCCTACAGAATGAAAACTATTGCACATAGAGATTAGCTGTTGCTTGCTTAAATGTTTAGCTCATTTAGCTCTACAAAAGTCTCCATAGGATCAAAGTTGGCAGATGACCCCTTATAGGGGTTACGGCCCCTGAAAAATAGCGATTTTTCATGTTTTTGGCCTACAGAATGAAAACTATTGCAGATAGAGATTAGCTGTTGCTTGCTTAAATGTTCAGCTCATTTAGCTTTACAAAATTCTCCATAGGATTGAAGTTGTCAGATGATCCCTTATAGGGGTTACGGCCCCTGAAAAATAGCCATTTTTCATGTTTTTGGCCTACAGAATGAAAACTATTGCACATAGAGATTAGCTGTTGCTTGCTTAAATGTTCAGCTCATTGAGCTCTACAAAATTCTCCATAGGGTCGAAGTTGGCAGATGACCCCTTATAGGGGTTACGGCCCCTGAAAAATAGCGATTTTTCATGTTTTTGGCCTACAGAATGAAAACTATTGCAGATAGAGATTAGCTGTTGCTTGCTAAAATGTTCAGCTCATTTAGCTTTACAAAATTCTCCATAGGGTTGAAGTTGTCAGATGATCCCTTATAGGGGTTACGGCCCCTGAAAAATAACCATTTTTCATGTTTTTGGCCTACAGAATGAAAACTATTGCAGATAGAGATTAGCTGTTGGTTGCTTAAATGTTCAGCTCATTTAGCTCTACAAAAGTCTTCATAGGGTCGAAGTTGTCAGATGACTCCTTATAGGGGTTATGGCCCCTTATAGGTGAAAAATGGTGTTTTGGCCTATAGAATGAAAACTATTGCAGGTAGAGAAAAGCTGTTGCTTGCTTAAATGTTCAGCTCATTTAGCTCTACAAAAGTATAGGGTCAACATCAAGACCAGGTGAGCGATTCAGGCTCTTGGGAGCCTCTTGTTTTGAATTACAGATTTTGAGAATTGGACTTTGAGATCACTAAAACTCAAAAACTACTAACACAGTAACTGTTGTCCTTGTCAGTTGTTGGAATGGAAAGGCTGTGTTGTTGCATTCAATAATTCAACTGGAAGCAAAGTCTCTAATTTGTGACGCTTTGAATTAGCAAAGTAATCAGACCATCGTGTGCCCATAGACTTTGTTTTGATTTGAGAATTGATATAAAGTTAACAACAAAATTGTGGGACGGGGAAATGCAAAGAAGAGTATAATCAACAACAGAAAGTTATATACCAGAGTCATATTAAATGCTGCCTTCGTGCAAGCATTTCTAAACAGTGACACTAAACCAGCTTTTATGGCAACAACATTCATCTCCCATTGCGATCTAGAGGAGGTTGACCGCAAACGAGAAAGTGAAGCGATCGTCACAATTACACACTACAGGTATATACTGACGGTTGATATCGTCGCTTCTCTGGGGAAGCGGACGTGGACTCGAAATCCGTGGTTAACGACAATTACTAGTATTGCACAGACAAATCCAACTGTTTCAAAACAACCAGTAAACTTCTCCTTTTGCGAAAAAAACCCCGAAAAACATAATTTAGGATACCAGAAGAAAGGTTTCCGGAATGGTCAAAATCAAACTACATCCCCAAGACAGCATCTTCCGACTTCTATTTGTTTAAAATCAATCTCTTTTTATTTTATTTTTTTGGAAGTGACATGGGCCCTTGACACAAAGGTGCATTTAAGTCTACTTACAACCGACCTCCCGTCCTGACGGGATACCCCACGGAAGCCCAAAAGACCCCACAAGATGTACATGCTTTTTAAGTCGGTTACGAAGATAATAGCGTCGATCTAAAATCGGGACACGCATGCATGGTTTAATTTTTTTTTACTATCAAAAATAAAAATCTTTCTTGGCTTGAGTTTAGAACGTTAATTTTGGTACAAAGACAGATATGCATAGAAGAATTCATTAGATCCCTTTGAGTAAAAACAAACGGAATAGGCAAAGCAAAACAAAACTTCTTTTAAGGGCAAAATTTGTATTTTTCTAAAAAAAGTTTTTTATGTATGAGGATTCGTATATGACTGCTTAAATCATATAAAATGCTGTTCATATGTTTGTAGTAAATAGCTGCAATGAATTATATATACAAATCGTTGTTCATCAAACATGCATACTACAATTAATAAAAGTGGTGTGCTGATTATGAGATCTGCTATATTATATAAAGTTACACCGAAATGAAAGATTCTTCATATTAATTGTATTCTTAATGAAATGTATATAATTCACGATCCATCATGAAATGCTCGGTTTTCATACGCCACACTATTCACCGACGGAGTCGCACCGTTACTAAGTTTTTCTCCGTATCGCCCACATAATACTGTATACCGACCTATCGCCATGTCGTACGAATTTCTTCGAATGATATTCTTTGTCGCTTTTTGGCTTGGTATGTAGTTCCAGGGTGGAGCAGTCTCTTGTATATCATTTAAAGGAACATGTAAACGAACAGGAGAGGGTTTGTCTTTTATCTTACGAGGAGATCGTTCTGTTTGTTTTGATTTTCGAACAGGGGTTTCCACATTTTGCACCTCTATGGATATATTTGGTGTAGCATGACCGTTGTATCCCGGATCTATCTCCGTGAAATTGTCATAAGCACTTTGCTCAAGTTTTTGTCGTCTTTTCTCTGCGATACGTTCTTTGATTCTACGCCGATCCCTAAAAGAAAAAAAGAGCAACCAAATAATAAGGATAGAGGCAAAACGACGCTAGTCAAACGGTATTGCTAAAAAACAACACACACACACAGAAAGATGAATGCATGCATACAGGAAACAGAGGTACCAATTGGGCATCCGAATGTCAAAAGTCAGAAAGGGCAGAGACAAAACCAGTAAACATCATACAAACTTTACTTAGGCAATTTACAAATGCCTCAAAATATCAGTAAATGTAAAAATCAAGCTAACAGAAAAGGAATAATGAACTCACTGTTGATCATTGTATTTAATATAAGTATCCAAGGAAGCACTCTTTCAATAAATCAAACAAAATATAAATTATAATTGAAGAGAATTTTCTCGCTAATTTTATGAGTCAAAATAATCAAGGAAAATGTAAAAACTTTTTGGAATTGGTTTTCGGTATCAAAATGTACCGTCAGAACCGAAAGGCTAAATTAAAAAAAAGTCTACCGCACGTGATGGCCACTGACCCGACTCTTATTTGGAATACTTTTATATGTACCAGGTTCGTCTAGCTTTACGTTGCGTGTCACTTTCAGTGGTTGCACTAAATCTGGCGCATATTTTCTCTGTTGTATTTTAATGTGTGTTTTATTCTCTTTTTTCTCTTATTTTCATTTTAATTTTGTTTTTAATTCTCCCACTTTTTTCTTTTTCGTTACTTGTGCCTTTTTATAGGAAATTATTCTTCATTTATATATATAACATGTCACCTTGTTTTGAGTTTTATTCTGTAAAATGTAGGCTAAGATTTCCTTGTAGATTATTCAAACAGGTTCTTCCAACATCGCATTTAGTTCAATTGTGTTCCTCAAATTTATTTAGCTACTTAAAGTGAAGACGAACTGCATATATATATTTATTGAAAGGTTTTTCCTTAAACTTTTATTGCATACTCCTTTCATGTGTCACCAAGATCTTATGAATCTTTTCACGTTCAGACTGGTGAAAAATTATCAGAAATATGCCTTAAATTTGCGCTTTGCCTTAAGATTTCTTCCTAGTATTGGTGAAATTTGTACAGATATTTAAGTAATCACTTACCTGACAGCTTTAATTGCAGAAATTATACATGTGAACACAAAGAGAGCTCCAAAAATAGCACCAAACACTATACCCGTAACGTTCACATCCTCATCCATCCCAAATGTGTAAGGCTTAGATTACTGCATCTGTAAATGAAAGAAAATCTAATTCGTTTGATGGATAAATTAATAAGCTGTGACACAAGCCATACCCTTGTCTGATTCCCTTGGGTCTAACCGTAATTTTTGATTGTCTCTCCAAATAGTGCCACACGCAAGAAATGAGTAGAACTAAATAAGTATATACGTCTAATTCCATAATAGTTTAGTTCTTTTATTACTTTTAATCTTTGACTTTTGGATTAAGTAAATTAGATCATGCAATGTCCACAAACAATCCTTTAGGCCCTTGGATAGAGTTCTCCAAGTAGTAACATTCAATATGTAAAGGTTGGATTCAGTTTTGTCCTTTTCTATGTCCCTTCTTTTCAAATCATACAGACGCGAGAATTTTAATTATATGTTTTCTATGCATCTTTTTTTATTTACACAAAGGCATATAGATATACCCTAGACTGCCATTATATATGGCTTTCGTCGTTTGACCGCCTGTTAGGCCACCCTGAAGATCGTCTTCGTGGAAACACTGAAGAAATTGTTTAAAAATTATTGACAATTAATTTTACCTTTTTTAACACTTTATCTTTAATAGTATGTTCTAAAGGAAAAGTTACTATAGTAAAATTGTTTAGCTCATTGGGATCTACAAAATGATTTCAGGGTCAAAATGGTCTGATCAACCGTATATGAACGTTTCCAGATTATTTAATGTTTCGCATTTTTTTATATTCAATCTAAATTTTCAAAATAACTTTCAAAATAAAAGGTAACAGATATAATTGATTCCATTTATTTGGTGTTCTCAGTTAAAGTGAAAAAAAAATAGTGCAATGTTCAAGTCCGAAAAAAAAGCAAAGAAACGATCAGTTAATACCAATACTAAGAAACACGCCACATACCTGAACACACAAAAAACAGCTAAACTACTACATTTTGTACCAGCAACACGAACTTATTCTTTTTTATGGTTTACTTTTAAATTATCATCGATCTGACGAGAAACTTTGTGCAATATTTCATTAGGAAAAGACAATAATTATATTTTATTTATAATTCTAACATTTGCTTTAGTGGTATTTTTATAATAGAAACGTGTTTATTTTTGTACAATTTTATGCAACCTATAACTCTGATCGGGTTTGTCTACCTACATAATAGGATTATTAATGATTGAGGGGAAAATTCTGTGATATCTTGTAAAAGTATAAATAATTCAACTTGGTTTTACTTGACATTAAACAGAAGTATTGAATTTTAATAGAAAACAGAACAAAAGCTAGAGTCAAGAATCATAGACCGCGGTCTAGAATGTGAATTTTACAATTTATTATACAATGCAGGTCTAAAACACAAAAAAGAGCAGAAATAGCTATGCCAAAAGCACAATATTTGGTCGAGTCCTATACAATATCTAGTTTTTTTAAGGGCGATAAACTTAAAATTTATTTAAAAAGGAACATGAAATGGTGATGAGAAATATGGGTAGAGGGACACAAAGGAACAGTTAATTTTGAAGGCTTCTTGAAAAGGGAGAGGTTGGTATGAACGGAAATTAAGCATGTGTGGTGCACGCATAGTAGTCCTCAAATGACTCTTGTAATTAAGTGCATGAAGATTGACACTCCCCACACACGATAGACACTGAACGTAACCCTCAGTCCACTGTATTACCGTTAGGGTTATGAAACGTCATGGGGCAGCGCCATATATAGTAACTCAACGAAACGAACGAAATTCTTGGCATAATGATATTGATTTGAAAACTTTAATGGGTAGACTTAATGAAAGTATTTAAAGGAGTGTATAATTTCCAAAATGAGATCTTTAATTGCCTAAAGTTGTTAAATTAACAAATTGTTTTAATCACTAATCACTATTTCACGAAGTTCAGGATCAGCGTCTCATAATACTAGTATTAAATATAGTAATTTTTTCATTCTTTATGATGGAACTTGTATAGAAGATCTAATTTTTGTAAGATTTTTAGACTATAATACATAAAGCCCACGAGATTTTTTTTTATAGCAAAAAGCTACATAGAAAATTAAAGGCTTGCTTCATTACGATGAACGGGACCAGACCGTTACCTTCATGTTTGTCAACTATGGTCAGCGGTCAAGCTTTCCCTATTATAATCTAATAATCCCGCCGGATGAGGACCACCCTATCTAGCCACATTGGGTATATAACTTGATCGCTCTTGGCATCGTGTAATTTATGGATGGAGTGGAGTGGAGTGTTGGAGTAATAAGAAACAATTTCAAATATATTGAAACAAGCTTTGACACATGTAAACTCATGCAGCAATTCCAGATACTCATGACGGAAACATTATGACTTGAAAAAAAAAGCCGAAAACACAGAAAATAATGAAAATCTGGAAGTACATATATCAAAGAGACAACAAGTTAAAAGCTGAGTACAACAGTTTAAATAGAAGATAATGAGATGTGGAACAGGTGTACGCGACACAACCTATATAAAATTAACAATTATTTTTAAAAATCTGCTACAGAAAACAGCCAACAGCATTCAATGCGGTCGCTGCTCGCGTTTTGCAATTGGTCCTAGATTGAAAATAAACTACATGAAGTTCAATCCTAAAGAGTCAACGAAAGACCCCCATCTTGTCAAAGAACAAATAACATTCACATAAATTCGACAAATACAATCATGTGCCTTGATAAAGATTTCTTGCTAAGGACAGGTACATTTAAGATGTGGCGGGGTTAAACTATTTTTTTTTTGCCCAGCCTTCACCTATTGTTTATCAATACCAAAGTACAAACTAACACACAGTAAAAATCAAATCGATATAAGTTCAATTCAACAAGAGAGAACCTGAGACAAAAGGACAACAAGAAACAAAAACGCCGGGACGTACAGGTACTCTCTTGAGGACACTCGAAGTTACTGACAACTAGCTAACAAGCATTCAAAGCATCTAAAACAACTAAATGGGCGACAAGAAACCCACATCTGACGGCAGATCAGAGTTGGCCCTTAAATGAATAGGTACAATGGTTCAACGAAATAAACAACGAAATAAACAAATTCTAGACTCCTAGACATTGAAATTAACCAAAAGGAACAATAACACTCCACTGCTCCACTCCATAAATTACACGATGTCATTGCTCTGGTCACCGAAGATGCCACCAGAGACCCACATTTAGACAAAGGTAAAAATGCAAGACATTATTGTACGATTTACAAGCAGAATATGCATGCATGATAAATATTTACCCTAAGTTTAAATTAATATATCCTTCGCAGCTTATAAAATTTCAAAAGGGCTTTATTTCCTCTTTTAAATTCTTATAAACAACATAGTTAATTAGATTATAATGTATTAAAGACCATATGCTTGATCATGCAGAGAAAACTTATACCCCTATAAACAATGTAATGTAAAATCATTAAACATTCCCTGTGAAAATGATATTTTATTAAAGAACGAACTCTCTTTTAGAAATAATGAACATCGATGCATGCATGTGGATATAAGATATTAAGACTTGCAAGAAAGCTAAACCAACAAACTTAATAATGATTTTAGCATTATAAAATATACTTGCATAAAAATTTTCAAATAAATTCAATAATTTTAATATTATCAAATATAATGGCATTAATTACTAAACTTACGATCTTGTTTAAGAAACAATTCGACTCCTAGAGCCTCAGTCAGTTGCGGTAGGTGATCGTACTATGGAATAAATTCATAAATAAAGAATCTAGAGATGAGAACAGCAACTACCTTGACCAAAGTGGATTATCGAGTGTTAATAACTTTCTACTGCCAAACCAAAATATACAGATCTAAAGAGATCTAAGAAAGTTAACAATAAAGGTCAGAGAAGTAATAGATAACCCGATCTTAAGTTGGCTGAAGTGCTGAAGGGGAAATTCAACACTGCAGAATTAAACATTCTGTACAGTTGTTATGATCATAAAAACTATATGTGAATAATGCATATAAGCAACATAGAACATAAACTGTTTGATGAACTAAGCAAGAGTATAACTATTGTGTTTGTTTTGGGTTTTTGCTTTCGTTCATCGACCAACACACTGAAGTAATTGAATTTCCTAACAGGAAACTGAAATTTACCAAGATATAGAAATGAAGTGATCAGATGTTACATGTAAACCATGTATTTTTTTGTACTTAGTAACCTCTGGGTTTTTTTTAAAGATACAATGCAAGTCGGTGCAATATGTCGATATAAAATACATCAAGCACTTTTAAAAGATCTTTGAAAGCTTGTAGATAACCAATATAGAGACTTAGATCCTGTATCAGGAGGTAAAGAAAACGCGGATGGCAGCCTTTGGTGATTCGGAAAGGTAAACAAATCAGGATAAAGAAGACCATCGACTTTCTGATAGAAATTCATAATATATAGAGGCGGACTTGCTTAAACCTCTCAAAGTTTCTTATCCCTGTCGAGCAGCGCCTCGCTGAAGGCTGTTGGTGGTTTTCCATTGTGGTTTTTCGCGTACACTTATTCCACATCTAATTATTTTCCATTTTATAAGCCTGAATGGTGTTTAAGAAGATAAAAGCAAAATAACAGAACTGGGAGATGGAAAAACACACCAAAAACTGTTGTAGTTAGGAAAAATCAGTATGGTCATTTTAAACACTATACAGGTTATATAACAGCGATAATCGGGTTTATTGTTTTATACGATAAACCAATTTAATAAAAGAGAATTCCCGGAAACCAATTTGGTGTTTTTCCAAGAATTGTTTATCATTATGTTATTGCAAAGTTCATGGTCATTTCGACGTTATTGTGACGTCATAATCATAGCACCTTAGTTGAACTGAAACGTTTTAGTTAGAAGGACGTTCCAAATTTACGAACTTTATTTAAAGGAAAAATCTAAATCTATCTTGCCAAATTTATTCCATCGATTGTCAAGCATTCGCCATGAAGCCTCCTAAACGTCAAAGGAAAGCGACAGCAAGAAATTCAGCGGGTGAACCACATAAAAGACAGAAAGTATCGGGATTGAATACCACGAGGTCAGAACATGCTACAATTGAGATTGTTCCATTGAACACCCAGCAGCCATCTACCGAAGATCAAGTAGTCGGCGCTTCAAGTATGCTATCTCGACGTTCTCTTGACGTTCACCAGAGAGGTGTTAGCCAGTCATCGCCGATGTTTAACGCCCCAGTAGAGACTTGTCCATCTTTAGGACCCAGTTCCTCAACTTTAGGCGGAATAGAGCAGGGAAGCAGCGTGTCAGAGGACTACCAACATGACTTGCATAATAACCTTGGTATGTTTTCCCCGCAACAAAATGTTAACATATGCACTGCATCTGACACAAATTCATTTAATTCGCCTCCTACAATTTCTCAGCACGATCCCATCAGTAGCATTCATGATCCTATCTCTTCGCATATTCCATTAAAGCTAAAAGAAAGGGTTTGGAGAGGCGAGTTTATAGATTTTACTCTGTTGCTAAAAACCGCTAGAGAACTTGAAAACTTTGAAAATACAGAAGGGGACATCACAATTCGGGGAAATGCCTTAGCAATTGTTAATAAAATCTCGAACCCTATAAAAGACATTCACTTATGGACCTCTGCATTCATGATCTATGCTAGCGTTTTGCTAGAAAAAATTCCTCACAAAGGATCTGAATATCTCAAGTATATGCACACGGTGAGAATGGCAGCTTCGAAGGGTTATGAATTGGGTTGGATAAACTATGACGAGCAATTCAGGCTTCGTAAAGCAAGAAATCCCAACTCGTTTTGGGGCCAGATTGATATGGAATTGTGGTTGTTATGTGTATCTACCCCCTCGGTAAGCCATTCGGGGTTTAACTCTCATGTTGTTCCTACTGCTACATCTATTTCAACAGTTTTTCCGTCTACTCCTACTGATAGCCCCCTTTAAACCCCACTCTACGAAATGCTGCTGATACCATGTTTTGTAGACTTTTTAATTGGGGTTCGATTTGTAAATTCGGTCAGAATTGCAAGTATTCACACACTTGCTCTCAATGTGGAGACAATCATCCCATGAGAAGCTGCAGATTACCATAATCCAGAAATCCCCCCTTTTGTTGTCTTATTATCTGTTTTAATGATTTAATATGTACATCCTTGTACAAATCCCCCCCTTTTTGGGGCTTGTTTTACTATCTGTTTAATACATACCTATACTTATATATTTTTTCTTTTCAGTTTGCTTGCAACTTTATACCTTAAATAGGTTTTCCCCTATAACAGTATTTAGAAAGGTTAAGATTGCTCTTTGCAATTTCATGATCACGACTTTGCTAGGAATCCTAATATGGAGTAGGCATTGCCTAAATGCGAGCATAGCTAAAAGGAACTACAGTTTTGTTTATATAATGTATTTGGGGCGAGATGGTATGGGGCGATTAAGCTTCGAGACACGTTAGTTTCGTACGTGCATATAACCAAGACGAAACGAGCAGCTTATGTCATAGATCTGTATATTTAATATACAGATCTATGCTTATGTGTATATATTATTTTAAGAATATTATTTTCTTGTAAAAAGCGCAATTTATTATTTTTTTAAAGCATTATTTCTTTTCTTATAAATTATTTTAACATTCACTTCGGCCCTGTAAAAATAATAACCCTTTCCGGACCATAACAAATCTAAATCAGCATTAGCAAATTTCTCGCGGAAACAAATACCGTAGAGCTCTCCGCTCGAGCGGGCACTTCGTGCCCGCTTGCGAGCTATGCTCGCTATAAAAAGCTGTTAACTCAATTACATGTATATTGTTTTAAGTTACTTCAGTTTGACACAAATGCTTTGACTTTTGCGATGTACCGTTACAGAAAGTCTCACTCATTCAGATCGGGCAGGGCTACAGAAATAATGATGACAATACTAAGCTTTGTGAATACTTAGCTTTGCGCATCAGCCATGTACTGGTATATATAAATCTGTCTGGTTGACAAAGAAATTTTAAGCATGGCTTGTACTAATATATGGAATCTGTTGATACAGATGTTAGCTTGGCAATTTTTTTAGCACTGAATTAATTTGGAAGGGAAAAGGGGGAGGGGAGGGGGGGAAGTAATGAGCGTGTTGTGACACGCTCAAGTGGCGGGATCTGGCAAGACTTTGGGGTCACGATTCTTACCGTTTCCGTGTACGTCGGATCATATTAGGCTTGACTGTACTGCGTTACCGCAGGAAGTTGGGGTTAGATCATCTCATGGCAACCATGGGGGGTCGGTTCTGAACTGTTATCAGTTCGAACTTGCCAGGCTAATACTTTATGTATACATGTAAAATCATGTTGGAAATAATCTTCACTCCCTTGAAATTATTAATTTGGGCAACCAAGGGGTGATGCGAATATGAGACGACGTATTGGTAAGCGTGCACCCTCGTTCTCTCTTGATAAACCAAGCGGAACTTTTATTGCTTCAACTGTTACCAGTTGAGCACAGTTTTGTCCATTAAATTTCCCGGCATTTCTGTAACCCTTGCCAGATCACATCTTTTGGCGCACTGTGGCCGTATTCCAAACCACACTATTGTTTTTATCTATTTAGTGTTTATAAAGAAGCAGTTGTACCAATGGGGCAATCAATTGCCGTAAATAGACACAAGGTCCGAGTTTAACGCTATGGTACTATTTAATGATTCTTTGATTAATCGGGTTTATTGTTTTATACGATAAACCAATTTAATAAAAGAGAATTCCCGGAAACCAATTTGGTGTTTTTCCAAGAATATTGTTTATCATTATGTTATTGCAAAGTTCATGGTCATTTCGACGTTATTGTGACGTCATAATCATAGCACCTTAGTTGAACTGAAACGTTTTAGTTAGAAGGACGTTCCAAATTTACGAACTTTATTTAAATCCCACCCCCACCCTTTAATAACCAACATTTTTCTGCTGTTTGTTTTATGTATTTTTCAGGCTTGACGGAGTAAGAATCTATCTTCCATGTGTACAACATTCGAGAGACTGGGGGACCGAATTATTGCCCAGTGGCCTAGAATAGTTCATAGAATATTGTCCAGCTTTATGAACGTGACATATTTGATGTCACCGTACAGTATAGTTTTGCGGGAGAGGATTTTAACAAAACATCTACTCCGGGTTTCCCGTGGAAGTAAAGGGCTTTTTATTATAAGGATTTTCTTTCGTACATCAAAAAGAACAATAGTATACAAACAAGTTTCGAAGAATGACTTAGTCTTATTTATGCTAGGTTAGAAATGCCAGATACTGTGGATGAAGATCCAGTTCGCGGCTACAATCATTTCGGACGCTGACTTTTTGTAGATCAAAGTTGATTGTACAATAACTCCGGATACATATTAACTGCAACAGGTCTCAGGATTTAATCCAAGGGCGTTATACTAGTATCCTGTTACTTTTCTTCATCTTGCAAGAATTCGGCACCCTAATTGATCTGCTTATTAACCCAAATCGTTTCTTAAGCTTCAAATGGAACTGTTTATCCTGAACTCTGTAGCTGCTCGTTTTTTATGATAATGTCAGAGCCTCGCAATTACGAATGGAAGAGGAATTGCTCATTGAACAGACATTGGACTTGTGTAAATTTTCTTGTTCTCAATTAAATTCAAGAAACTTTAAGCTGGACTAAAACATTTGAAACTATTTCCCCCTTTTTTAAAGTTAACAGTATGGATTCTATAAATAATATTAACTCGGTCCCCCTTTTAATTTTTACTCTCGATTTTTTAAGATTTAATTAATTCGATATAGCATTGTTTTGCTCAATCTTTAAAGATGTATTGTAATCGTTTTTAATGACGTTTGTATTTATTGTTGTTGTTTTTTTTCTTTGATTTAAAAAATAAATTTTTTGTCACAGTTGCTGGTAGGCGGGATCTGGCAAGACTTTGGGGTCACGATTCTTACCGTTTCCGTGTACGTCGGATCATATTAGGCTTGACTGTACTGCGTTACCGCAGGCCGTTGGGGTTAGATCATCTCATGGCAACCATGGGGGGTCGGTTCTGAACTGTTATCAGTTCGAACTTCCCAGGCTAATACTTTATGTATACATGTAAAATCATGTTGGAAATAATCTTCACTCCCTTGAAATTATTAATTTGGGCAACCAAGGGGTGATGCGAATATGAGACGACGTATTGGTAAGCGTGCACCCTCGTTCTCTCTTGATAAACCAAGCGGAACTTTTATTGCTTCAACTGTTACCAGTTGAGCACAGTTTTGTCCATTAAATTTCCCGGCATTTCTGTAACCCTTGCCAGATCACATCTTTTGGCGCACTGTGGCCGTATTCCAAACCACACTATTGTTTTTTATTTTATCTATTTAGTGTTTGTACCAATGGGGCAATCAATTGCCGTAAATAGACACAAGGTCCGAAAATAACGCTATGGTACTATTTAATGATTCTTTGATTAATGATAAAATCATTATGATAAAGGAATAATGATGAGAAGAAATATGGAGATCAGATGAAGATCAGATGGGAAACAAAGGAACATTATGACCTGACAGTCCCCATTCACGAAGGCCATCCAATTCACCCACCTAAGTCTGAGCATCAACCCGACGTCTGAATCTTAAGACCCTTAGTCGCCTCTTGAGAAAATCTGGGATCCGCAGCGAGTGTTGCATTCTAATGCACCACCGGGGCCTGAACGGGGGATGGAGAGAGTAATGACAAGTTAGGCTTTGCAGAGGCCCGATTCGTATCCATGCAGAGCCTCGCACTGGGATGATGTCATTGTAATTTTTAGGTCCGTTTTATCCAACCACACGTATACAGTGTCGATTTTCAAATATCCACATAGCATGCTTAAGTATGACGCAAAAATATTCAAGTACAGTTAACGTTACCTTCTGATAGAATTTTGATATTTTTACTACAAATTCATGATGGTCATAGAATATACAGGTTTATGACATGGCTGCTATTGAGAAAAAAAAAACATTTAAAAAAAACCGTCAGTAAGAAAAACTATGACATTGAGAATAAGAGAATATTACAATTGTCGACTTTCAGACAGAAATGTCCGAAGAAACACACTACAAAATGTACTACAAATTCAGAAAAGACAAATTTTTTAACCCGTTATTATTTTTTTCTCATGTGAATTTAATCAATTTGCAACGGTTGAAGACTCTGTTCCCTTTAGATAAAATAATTCATCATAACTTTTACGAGATAAAAATATTGGTTTTCTGATGGCTGTAACAATACGGAGGTAGGTTGAAAACCAAGTATAATTACTACCGAGCAAGGTCTTGCAAACCAAGGACATTCAGCCATTATGAATCAAAAGTTTCATCGATTTTAGACTACTTCAAATACAGAATAAACAAACAAGCATAGATGATAATTATTTTAAAATATTTACAGAGACAAGCTTAATTTTTATAGCGAAATTTATGTCAACACGACAAATGCAATTCTGCTTCTTTTTTCTGTTTAAGGAGAGAATGCACAAAGTATTGCACGCTAAGCTGGAACGTTGAATTTTCACTGGACAGAGCTCTAGACTATTGTACTGTCATTTTAGTTTGGAGGTTACCTCTAGACTATAACTTTCACTTTAGTTTGGAGGTTACAACTAGACTATAACAGTCGCTTTAGTTTGGGGTTACCTCTAGACTATTAGTGTTACTTTAGTTTGGAGGTTACCTCTAAACTATAAGTGTCACTTTATTTTTGAGGCTACATATAGCCTTATACTGTCACTTAAGTTTGGATTTTACCTCTAGACTATAACTGTCACTTTAGTTTGGAGGTCACTTCTAGACTAATATTGTCACTTTAGTTTGGAGGTTACCTCTAGACTATCACTGTCACTTTAGGTTGGAGGTTATCTTTAAACTATTACTGTCACTTTAGTTTGGAGGTTTCAAACGCGCATCATTTTGGGATTGGCGGGTTTCTAAGACATTCGATTTTTTTTCTGTTTTTTTTCCACTTTTCACTTTAGCGAAGACCTCTTTTCTAGAAAGATTATATTGATCAAGATTATAAAACTTATTTTGTGAGAGAATATGATAATATAAATTTAACAAAAATAATTCATGCGAAGTGAAAAATATTCATGATAGTCATCGACTATTTTGCAAGTAATGCCACAGTTGAGGGGGGTAGGAGGGGGTCTGATTCCGGCATCCCCAACTTAAAATGAGAAAATCCCGAATTCCGGTAAAATTAATATAATGTTCCTTATTTTACTAAATTGAAAGCGTGTGTACTGAAGGCAGTGACAATTGAAATTTATTATTTAAAACAGCACTTTACAGACACAGTTTAGCAATTATTTATATACTTTAATTATATGCTGTAAAAACGTAGCTCTTGGGTTTTTTTATATCTTGATTTTTATGCAACTTTTTTAAAGCTAATTAGTAAGCTAGTTATTACTTTATTCCCAAGCAACACGATTTCGGCTATATCCGGGAAATTAACTTGAAAGGGGTGATAAATTACATGAAATGAAGATGAAGTGGAGGAAATGGTGAAGCAAGGCCAATTTTGAATGCTACCGAAAAAAAGAGTGATGGACAGAGACAGCCAATTGAGCCTCCCGGCCGCATGGGTTTGATACGGAACCTATTCGTATAGAGACCCGGCATGCATTTTGACAGAGCTTCCGGGCCCATTCAACCACCTACTAGGCACACATTCAAGTCAATTCGTGGGCAAAGCGTGGTCTGACCCGGTGTTTGGTTTCTGATCGCTCTTTATTGGACTTGTACGGACAAATTTAGCACTGATTCGGGCCTATTCACCAACCGGAACCTGCATGGGTACAACTGTTTTGGTTGATTGCATAAAAAAATGCAAACGAAAAAATCAACATGACAAGAGCTATGTTTCCGCAGGTATCTTCGAAACAACAGTCGCAACAAATATAAGAAAAGATACATAATAATTGATGTCGACAGAAAAAAAAAAAACAACAGGAAAAACGACAAGTAGAACTGATTCCGTCAGTAGTTTACTGTTGCTTATCTCTTTCCATTTTTTAGCGCACCTGGCCAAAGGCCATGTGAGCTATTGCCATCACTTGGCGTCCGTCGTCGTCGTCGTCCGTCGTCGTTAACTTTTCTTCAAACTTCTTCTCCTCTGAAACGGCTGCACAGATTCAAACCAAATTTGGTCTGATGGTACTTTAGGGTATCCCCCACAGAACTGATGTGGGGATTTTTGATTCGTCGAAAAACATGGCCGCCGTTGCTAAAAATAGACCACGGGGGTCAGACTACTGTTTTTGGCTTTTTGGCTTGTAAATCAAAAAGTATAAGAGATAGATGAAATCTGATGCCACCCTACTGCTTCAGCATCAAAAGTTCTACAAATGTTTTCATTTGGTCCGAGTTGTCAGATGACCCCTTATAGGAGTTACAGCCCCTTAAAGGTGAAAAATAGCGTTTTTTTATGTTTTTGCCCTTTAGTATGAAAACTATTGCAGATAAAGAAAAGCTGTTGCTTGCTTAAATGTTCAGCTCATTTACCTCTACTAAAGTCTCCATAGGGTCAAAGTTGTCAGATGACCCCTTATAGGGGTTACGGCCCCTGAAATAATGTTTTTCATGTTTTTGCCCTATAGTATGAAAACTATTGCAGATAGAGAAAAGCTGTAGCTTGCTTAAATGTTCAGCTCATTCAGCTCTACAAAAGTCTCCATAGGACCAAAGTTGTCAGATGACCCATTATAGGGGTTATGGCCCCTGAAATAATGTTTTTTCATGTTTTTGGCCTATAGAATGAAAACTATAGCAGATAGAGAAAAGCTGTTGCTTGCTTAAATGTTCAGTTTATTTAGCTCTACAAAAGTCTCAATAGGATTGAAGTTGTCAGATGACCCTTAATAGGGGTTACCGCCCCTAAAATAACCTTTTTCATGTTTTTGGCCTATAGAATGAAAACTATAGCAGATAGAGAAAAGCTGTTGCTTTCTTAAATGTTCCGTTTATTTAGCTCTACATAAGTTTCAATAGGATCGAAGTTGTCAGATGACCCCTTATAGGGGTTACGGACCCTAAAATAACGGTTTTTCATGTTTTTGGCCTATAGAATGAAAACTATAGTAGATAAAGAAAAACTGTTGCTTACTTAAATGTTCAGCTCATTTAGCTCTACAAAATATAGGGTTGACATCAAGACCAGGTGAGCGATTTAGGCTCCTGGGAGCCTCTTGTTTCTTTTTTTAGACATTTTACCTGAAGTCATGTCTACGGTTGATAGTTTAATTCACTGAAAATCTTACTATTTTATTTTTAGTTAACAAACCAAACGGCACAGACTGTTATTACAGTCCGTAGTGCTCCCTCTCCCTTTAACTAGACCATTCTTCAAATCTACTACGGGATAATATCTTGTAGTCATATGAAATTCACACTTGCTAGCTGTTGCTGATTTTTTGGACAGTTGAGTACCAAAAAGGGTGAATGAATAGTTTAAGAAATGCCGAGCGAAGCGCGGCACGCATATTTTGCAGACTGTTGCTGATTCTACTAGTTGAAATTGATAGATTTAGTACGGTCGTATATATTAATCCCGGATCCCGATCGAAACTGAACATCCCGAAATCCCGAGCTTAAAAAACTGATATCCCGAGTCTCGATATAATTTTATCCCGGAATCCCGAACGTAAATTGTCCAAATCCCGGAATCCCGAATGTAAATTGTCCAAATCCCGAAATCCCAAGCTTAAATATGGCCAATCGCAGTGTCCCGAAAAAGGTCCTACCCCCCTCACAGTTTTATCGGTATTTCACATAAATGATGCCTCATTGCATGGAAAAGTTTATAGGCATCATTTTAGTTAACCTTTTTAGAGGTTATGATTTTTTAAAAACTTTTTTCGATATCCTCTGCCTTAATCCATTAAAACACGGGGAAATTAATTATCCATTTACCCCCTATTTTCTTTTAATTATTTCCAATATCATGTTGAAATAATCAGTCTTGATCAAATTCAGCAAGATTTGATTATTATTTTCATGCTAAAGCATTCAAAAACGACGTCCATGTTTTCAAGAGGAGTCAGATTCTCCGCCAAATTTTTAAATGTTTCGGCCTGTATCATGTAAAAATGAACCCCCCTCCCACCAAATTAACTTTATTTAAGTTTTTTTCTATTAGCATTAGTTGATTACTTTTTAGGTGTGTATCTCCTTAGGTGAAAAGGTTAGTCTTCTTGAAATTTCATTTAAAATTATTGATATAAATTGCCTTTTTATGATTGTCTGATTTATATAAAATTGTCAGTTTTCCTAGAAAATTGAAAATATCGTTACAATTATGCTTGTTATTCTGTAAAAATAAGTATCGGTACTTGTAAAAAAATGATATTATGACATCTCCAGTGCGTTGAATGGATTGATTTTGTCTATCATCGACCATGATCGAAATTTATTTACGAAATGATTTGACATTTGAATTATATATGTATTTATCATATAAGTCCCATATGTCACTAAAAGAAACAAAACTAAATATTCAATCGATCTTTTTAGACAGTTGTACTGTGATGCCTAGGAAATGGTGGTGGAAAATGAAGTAAATGCGTAGTTTGAATCGTTTATTCCAGAGAGTCTAGTAATTATATCATAGAAAAACATCATTGTTTCATACAACACAGAGAAAATCCTTTGAATATATACGTAGAAAGATAAACGATCTATACGATTTACTGAAAAGATAAAAAGAAAAACTACTAAGTACAATGAAACTCAAAATTTATCAAAATCATAAAAAATCATATCAATTACAGTAATAGAAGACCAAATTAACATATTCATAAACCAAAAATAATGATTAAGATGTGTACATGTATGTATGTTTTTAGTTCTATTGTTTCAAGTATAAGTTTCAGAAATTCTTTTATAAAAATACAAATATATCGATTCGCAGTTAAAATACAGTGAGACTAAGAAAAAATCAAACACACCGGTAATAATGTACTATAAATAGATCGACTGACTTGTAATTTAAACTACAAATTAAATATATCGGGCGTGTATAAACAATATAAATACATAGATAAACTTAATAATGCTTAATTATAATTAAAATAATCTTTATAAAACAAAACACTCACCAATTTAGAAATATTTCCACCAAATTCACAGAGCAAAATTTACGTGTCTACATCAAAATAACCATTCGGATCTCTCTAATTTTCACAATGTACCAAGTGAGAATCGTCAAAAAATAATTGTTAACATTTACATTGATGACAAGTTTTGGGCATAACACACCAGCCCTCTAATTGTGGAGCAAAGCAAAACAATTACAAAAATAATGACAAATAAAAAAAAAGAAACTGATGAAAAAATAACAATATGTGTTCCCTACACAAAAATGTTACAAGTACAAAAACCTTCATAATAACCCACAAAGTTTATCTCTCTCAAAAGATATCAATAGTCTAATCAGTACGAAAAATTTCTATAAGACAAAGTTAGATATCATGTTCTAAAATTGTACAGAGTTTGTCTACTGGGCGGGTAAGAGTGTTAGAGCCTACTTTAATCTTCACTTGACGCACAAGTCCGTTTTTATCTGGAAAAGTCTCTAGCACAATACCAACGGGCCAAGAGTTTCTGGGTGCGTTCGAGTCTGCCACGATGACAACATCTCCTACCATAAGATTACGTCGTTCTCTGTTCCATTTCTGTCTTTCCTGTAGAATTGGTAAGTATTCTTTCATCCAACGACTCCAAAACAAATCGGACATGTATTGAATTTGCCTCCAACGACGACGGCAATAATTGTCAGTCTTCACGAAAAGTCCAGAGGGTAAGCACGGCTTTCGCTTCAAAAGAAGGATGTGGTTTGGTGTAAGAGCCTCAATGTCATTCGGATTATCAGTATTCATCGTTATAGGCCGATCGTTGAGCGTTGATTCGATTTCGCACATTAATGTTTGTAGTCCATCGTCATCAAGTACTTGTTCACGAAGAACACTGTTCATCGCTTTTCGGATGCTCCTGATCAACCTTTCCCAAATGCCTCCAAAATGAGAACCGTAAGGGGGGTTGAACAGCCATTCGATGCCTTTACTCAACATACATTGTTCAATCTGGTTAACGTTCCATTCATCCAGCGCTCGCTTGAGCTCTCGTTCTGCACCGACAAAGTTGGTACCGTTATCGGATCGAATCTTCTTAACCTGACCACGTCTAGCAATGAATCTCCGTAGAACGTTTATAAATGAATCTGTGTCCAACGATGCTGCTACTTCTAGATGTACTGCGCGACTTGCCATGCACGTGAAAATCACACCATAACGCTTTATTCGTGATCGTCTTTGCTTAACCTCGAACGGTCCAAAGTAGTCTACGCCAACAACTGTGAATGGCGGTTCATCGGGTCTTACGCGATCTTCGGGTAAGTTTGACATTTTTTGTTGTGATAATGGTTTACTTACACGTCTACACGTGACACACTTAGAAATTAAACTTCGAATTAATGACGGTGCGTTGGGTATCCAATATTTCTCTCGGAGACGTGATAGCATCTGATTCCGTCCGCAATGAAGAAATTCCAAATGAATATGTCGAAGAATAAGAGTAGCTACATAACTCGTTTTCGGAACTATCAGAGGATGTTTACTTTCTTCCGGCATTTTCGATTCAACAAGGCGACCACCAACACGAATCAACCCTTCATCTATGATCGGATCCAATTTTCTAATACTACTATTTGCTTTAAGCACTTTCTTCTCCACCAAAGAATTTATTTCATCTTGAAATTCACACTTTTGAATGAAAACTATGATAGATTTTTCAGCACTTTCTAAATCTTGAACAGAGAGCTTAGTTTCACGGTGGCTTTCACTAGTTGTTTTAGCTGAATCTTTTGTATAGTTCTGCTTCCTTTGACGGACACGATGACGTAACATTTCCCGCACTTTCAAAATCCAAGCGATATTCCGTTTCAGTCCTATCCATGACGAATGGTACTCAATCACTTTCATTATAATCGAACTCGCATCGTGGTTTTCGTCTACTTCACTAACATGTGCTGTAGAAACTATCTGCTTAACTTCTGGATCGCTTTTCGATACATGCTTGAAATTGTCTGACGGCAGTTGCGGCCACGAATCCTCACTTTGCCATAAGAACTCGGGTGCTCGTATCCACTCCTTTTCAAGTGTGTCGATCGTCGATATACCTCTAGACGCATGATCTGCGGGATTGAGTTTCGTATTTATGTACCTCCAGTTTTCTGTTTCTGACCCTTCATGAATTACCGCAAGTCAAAACATCATTGTTTCATACAACACAGAGAAAATCCTTTGAATATATACGTAGAAAGATAAACGATCTATACGATTTACTGAAAAGATAAAAAGAAAAACTACTAAGTACAATGAAACTCAAAATTTATCAAAATCATAAAAAATCATATCAATTACAGTAATAGAAGACCAAATTAACATATTCATAAACCAAAAATAATGATTAAGATGTGTACATGTATGTATGTTTTTAGTTCTATTGTTTCAAGTATAAGTTTCAGAAATTCTTTTATAAAAATACAAATATATCGATTCGCAGTTAAAATACAGTGAGACTAAGAAAAAATCAAACACACCGGTAATAATGTACTATAAATAGATCGACTGACTTGTAATTTAAACTACAAATTAAATATATCGGGCGTGTATAAACAATATAAATACATAGATAAACTTAATAATGCTTAATTATAATTAAAATAATCTTTATAAAACAAAACACTCACCAATTTAGAAATATTTCCACCAAATTCACAGAGCAAAATTTACGTGTCTACATCAAAATAACCATTCGGATCTCTCTAATTTTCACAATGTACCAAGTGAGAATCGTCAAAAAATAATTGTTAACATTTACATTGATGACAAGTTTTGGGCATAACACACCAGCCCTCTAATTGTGGAGCAAAGCAAAACAATTACAAAAATAATGACAAATAAAAAAAAAGAAACTGATGAAAAAATAACAATATGTGTTCCCTACACAAAAATGTTACAAGTACAAAAACCTTCATAATAACCCACAAAGTTTATCTCTCTCAAAAGATATCAATAGTCTAATCAGTACGAAAAATTTCTATAAGACAAAGTTAGATATCATGTTCTAAAATTGTACAGAGTTTGTCTACTGGGCGGGTAAGAGTGTTAGAGCCTACTTTAATCTTCACTTGACGCACAAGTCCGTTTTTATCTGGAAAAGTCTCTAGCACAATACCAACGGGCCAAGAGTTTCTGGGTGCGTTCGAGTCTGCCACGATGACAACATCTCCTACCATAAGATTACGTCGTTCTCTGTTCCATTTCTGTCTTTCCTGTAGAATTGGTAAGTATTCTTTCATCCAACGACTCCAAAACAAATCGGACATGTATTGAATTTGCCTCCAACGACGACGGCAATAATTGTCAGTCTTCACGAAAAGTCCAGAGGGTAAGCACGGCTTTCGCTTCAAAAGAAGGATGTGGTTTGGTGTAAGAGCCTCAATGTCATTCGGATTATCAGTATTCATCGTTATAGGCCGATCGTTCAGCGTTGATTCGATTTCGCACATTAATGTTTGTAGTCCATCGTCATCAAGTACTTGTTCACGAAGAACACTGTTCATCGCTTTTCGGATGCTCCTGATCAACCTTTCCCAAATGCCTCCAAAATGAGAACCGTAAGGGGGGTTGAACAGCCATTCGATGCCTTTACTCAACATACATTGTTCAATCTGGTTAACGTTCCATTCATCCAGCGCTCGCTTGAGCTCTCGTTCTGCACCGACAAAGTTGGTACCGTTATCGGATCGAATCTTCTTAACCTGACCACGTCTAGCAATGAATCTCCGTAGAACGTTTATAAATGAATCTGTGTCCAACGATGCTGCTACTTCTAGATGTACTGCGCGACTTGCCATGCACGTGAAAATCACACCATAACGCTTTATTCGTGATCGTCTTTGCTTAACCTCGAACGGTCCAAAGTAGTCTACGCCAACAACTGTGAATGGCGGTTCATCGGGTCTTACGCGATCTTCGGGTAAGTTTGACATTTTTTGTTGTGATAATGGTTTACTTACACGTCTACACGTGACACACTTAGAAATTAAACTTCGAATTAATGACGGTGCGTTGGGTATCCAATATTTCTCTCGGAGACGTGATAGCATCTGATTCCGTCCGCAATGAAGAAATTCCAAATGAATATGTCGAAGAATAAGAGTAGCTACATAACTCGTTTTCGGAACTATCAGAGGATGTTTACTTTCTTCCGGCATTTTCGATTCAACAAGGCGACCACCAACACGAATCAACCCTTCATCTATGATCGGATCCAATTTTCTAATACTACTATTTGCTTTAAGCACTTTCTTCTCCACCAAAGAATTTATTTCATCTTGAAATTCACACTTTTGAATGAAAACTATGATAGATTTTTCAGCACTTTCTAAATCTTGAACAGAGAGCTTAGTTTCACGGTGGCTTTCACTAGTTGTTTTAGCTGAATCTTTTGTATAGTTCTGCTTCCTTTGACGGACACGATGACGTAACATTTCCCGCACTTTCAAAATCCAAGCGATATTCCGTTTCAGTCCTATCCATGACGAATGGTACTCAATCACTTTCATTATAATCGAACTCGCATCGTGGTTTTCGTCTACTTCACTAACATGTGCTGTAGAAACTATCTGCTTAACTTCTGGATCGCTTTTCGATACATGCTTGAAATTGTCTGACGGCAGTTGCGGCCACGAATCCTCACTTTGCCATAAGAACTCGGGTGCTCGTATCCACTCCTTTTCAAGTGTGTCGATCGTCGATATACCTCTAGACGCATGATCTGCGGGATTGAGTTTCGTATTTATGTACCTCCAGTTTTCTGTTTCTGACCCTTCATGAATTACCGCAAGTCTATTTGCTACAAACGTTTGAAATCGAGCCGATGTATTCCAAATGTACCTCAAAACCGACATGCTATCTGTCCAAAAAATTGATCGTTGTATCGGTATCTCTAGCTCGTTGAGTAGCAGTTTGTTAGTTCTAACAGCAACGGTCGCGGCTGTGAGCTCGAGTCTTGGAATAGTTGTTTGTTTCAACGGACAAACACGTGACTTTCCAATCAAAAAGGAACAATGAACATCTCCGTACTGATTTTCAAGTCGCAAATACGAGACGGTTCCATAACCTATTTCACTGGCGTCGGAAAAATGATGTAATTCAGCGCAACGCACATCTTGAAATTCACTAACCTTTAAACATCTATCAACACTGAATTCGGATAACAATTTCAAGTCATGAAACCATGCTGACCATTTAGCTTCTAGCTCCGTAGGAATAGCGTCGTCCCATCCAAGATTTAATTTGCAAAGTTCCTGTAGTATCAACTTAGCACGGAGCATAAAAGGCGCTAGAAATCCAAGAGGATCGTAAACACTACTCAACATGGAAAGAATTCCTCGACGGGTTTTCAGACGCTCGCTTACTGAGACCTTGAACACGAATTTGTCCATTTCGACGCACCAGCTTACACCGAGGGCTCGGTCGATTGGTAGATCCTGATGATCGAGATCCATGTCCATTATCTCCTTCGATCTATCGGATAACGGAATGGAACGCACAACTTCACGGCTGTTGCTAATCCATTTAGCGATGTTGAAACCTCCTCTATGCAAAAGGGATCGCAAATCTTTCACTAACGCTATGCCCTCATCGACGGTTTTAACGGATTTCAAACAGTCATCAACATAGAAATTGTTCAAAACCGTATCAATAACGCTTTGACCGAAATGACCTATACCATCCTCCGCTGTCCTCCTCAACGCAAAGTTGACGCAACTCGGAGAAGACGTGGCGCCAAATATGTGAACGGTCATCCAATATTCGATCGGTTCCTTAGACGTGTCTCCGTTTTCCCACCAGAGAAATCTCAAATAATTTGAGTCGCAGTTCGGTAAGCGCACTTGATGGAACATGCTGTCTATGTCTCCCATGACGGCTATTTCATCTTGTCTAAATCTCAATAACGTTCCGACCAGTGAGCTGGTAAGATTCGGACCTTGTAATAAACGCTCGTTGAGTGAGGCGCCTTTGAACTTTGCGGCACAATCGAACACTACTCGAAGTTTTTTCTTCTTAGGGTGGTATACCCCGTGATGCGGCAAGTACCAAACGTGACCGTCGTCCCTAGAAAGTTCAGATTCCGGTACTTTCTGTGCGTGACCGATACTAATCAATTTATCCATAAACTTTCCGTAATCTTCTCGAAAGCTATTGTCATTTTCGAACCGCTTACCGAGTAACACTAATCTCTGCTTAGCCTGAGCTCTATTATTCGGCATCATGTTATCCTTTGACTTAAACGGAAGGCTAATGATATAATGCCCATCTTGCAAATGAATTGACTCCGATACAAGTCCTAGAAATTGTTTGTCCTCTCTTGACGGTGATTCCACATCATCTATAATCCGCTCATTAAAATCATGGTTGTAATGATTTTTGATTTGCTCGTCCAACGACACAAAAGGCGAAACTTTAATTCGGTTACACGTTCTAGCAAGTACTTCGGTTTCGTCGTCACAAGTCGTGCTAATTGGGCCGTTGATTACCCAACCTAGTAACGTTTCTACGGCAAATGGACCATTATCAACACTCGGAATGACGTTCCAGGGTTCCATAGCCCGCGGCACGTTAATTCCTATCAAAAGACCTACGTGATGGTTTCCGATTCGTTGTAAGTTGACGTCTCGCAAGTATGATAACTTTTCTACAGATTCTACGGACACAATATCTTTTTCGGACACTGGTAATGTTTCCTGTAAATACACCGGAGGAAGCTCTATTGAATTCTCACCATTAAGATCACTGACTTCTAATCCCGAAAAAAGCATACTCTCTTTAACATCCTGATGACCCATAGTTGTCAAATCTAGTTTAGTTGTTTTACCTCTGAGATTTAATTGATGCATTATCTCTTCAGAACAGAATGTAGCATTACTACTGCAATCTAGAAACGCATAAGTTTCAACATATTTGTCGCTGTCAATGTGTTTTACACGAACTGGCAAGATCGGCAGCGCTTGTACCAACGTATTACCAGCCCTCATACACGTGGTAGAGTTAGTTGCGGTTTTCAGAGAATGATCACTTGTGGCGCTACTATTCCCGGTATCGCTGTTCTGTACGCGTGGATCTACGTGTAGAATATACGGGTGTCCTTTACTACACTTCAAACATGTGAGTTTCGATCGGCAGAATGATTTCGTGTGACCGTACTTTAAGCACGCAAAGCAAAGTCCTTTCGACTTCAGAAAAGCATATCTGTCTTTCAAGCTTTTTTCCATTAATTTGGTGCACTTGCTCAAAGAATGACTCGATCCTTCACAAAATAAACATGGAGTTGAGAAAGCGTTCTTTGAATAAGTCGCAGCATTCTCGATTCCTAGGGTTTCATTACTTGGACTGACCTTTCCTGTCTCACTTGACGTTGTCGCGAATGACTTCCTTGAAGCACCTGTTGATTTAGCTTTTGATTCTTGTTTCTTCGCCGATGATGCGCTTAGTACTTCTCGTCCGTAAACTGGATCATTTGCCTTTTTAGCCTCTCGTTTTACAAAGTTCACGAGTGTCTCGAACTTTACGATATGATTTGCAGTTTTCGTCTCGTAAACAATGTTTCGCCACTTTTCATGTAAGCTGTACGGCAATTTCATAACAAGATATTTCAAGTTTTCTGAATATTCAAGTACTTTTGCAGCTTCAACACAATTAACGGCATATAAACACTCTTGTAGGAAGATTGCATATTCGTCCAAACCTTTAGCATTTTCCGGTTTTATTTGCGGCCAATCCATCGCTCGCTTCACGTATGAATGCGCTATAACGTCTGGATCGCCGTAACGTTCCTCGAATTCTCGAAATGTCATATCATAGCCAACACTAGCATCTAGATGTGAAAATCCCATCGCTATTCTGTGCGGTTCACCGATCGTAAACTGTAACAAAAAGTTAAGTCGTTCTTCGTAGGAATCGGTGTTAGCAACTATTCTCGAGTCAAATTGACGTAGAAATCGCTTATAGTGCATCGGGTTTCCGTCGAACTTTTGAATGTCAGCTTTAGGTTTGTTCAATTCACGAGCGATTGGCGTCTGTGTCGAATCTACGGGGGCGTGCGTATCAGCGACAAATGTACTTCCCGGGTTCCAAGCTGGAACAGTAGGATCAAGAAAGGAAAAAGTTTGCAGAGGTTTAGGCTCGGCTTTAACTGTAGGTTCATTTGTAGGTGCATTTAACACTAATCGTTCTAGTTGTTCTCGGTCGTCGTGAACACTTCGCTCTATTTCATCAATAACTTTGGATTTTGCCTCACTAACTTGAATTTCTGTCTTAAGCTTTAACTCTTCTTCTTTGAATTTCAGTCTGAGCTTTGCTTCTTCGATATTTTTCTGTTCTTCTAAAGACTTAGCACGAGCTAACAATTCGGCTTTTCGGGTTTCCTCTTTAAGTTTCGCAGCTGACAACTGGCTGGATCTTGCACTTCCACGTGACCTTGCACTTCTTGCACTGATATTAGAACGGGCGTCGTCTTGTGTCGTTGTCTTATGTTTTTCAGGAACTGTCAGTGCTTTGTGTAACAAAAACCACTGTTGTACTGATTGCTTTAAACCAAGGAATTTGCTGTTGTAATCTTCGAACCACGCAGTGTCAATGTGTTTTTCGTTCATATCTTTTATCATGTTCTGAAGATTTACGTTAAACTCTAACAACTGGTCGTATTCGGACATCCATTTGGTGTAAATTGTCTTCACTTCACTTTGATCCGTAGAACTTTGAATTTTATCTTGTAACGTCTTGCTTGTATTGTTCAATGCATTTATCATTCTTGAACGTTCTTTCTTCTTTAGATCTATAGTATATTCATAACCTTTGTCCGTCATTGTTCTTTCACGTTTATCGCTGGTCTTTTCGTCCTTTCCGCTCATTCTAAATTGTAAATAATGTGATGCCTAGGAAATGGTGGTGGAAAATGAAGTAAATGCGTAGTTTGAATCGTTTATTCCAGAGAGTCTAGTAATTATATCATAGAAAAACATCATTGTTTCATACAACACAGAGAAAATCCTTTGAATATATACGTAGAAAGATAAACGATCTATACGATTTACTGAAAAGATAAAAAGAAAAACTACTAAGTACAATGAAACTCAAAATTTATCAAAATCATAAAAAATCATATCAATTACAGTAATAGAAGACCAAATTAACATATTCATAAACCAAAAATAATGATTAAGATGTGTACATGTATGTATGTTTTTAGTTCTATTGTTTCAAGTATAAGTTTCAGAAATTCTTTTATAAAAATACAAATATATCGATTCGCAGTTAAAATACAGTGAGACTAAGAAAAAATCAAACACACCGGTAATAATGTACTATAAATAGATCGACTGACTTGTAATTTAAACTACAAATTAAATATATCGGGCGTGTATAAACAATATAAATACATAGATAAACTTAATAATGCTTAATTATAATTAAAATAATCTTTATAAAACAAAACACTCACCAATTTAGAAATATTTCCACCAAATTCACAGAGCAAAATTTACGTGTCTACATCAAAATAACCATTCGGATCTCTCTAATTTTCACAATGTACCAAGTGAGAATCGTCAAAAAATAATTGTTAACATTTACATTGATGACAAGTTTTGGGCATAACATGTACTCTTTTTTTATCACAAGGTTTCCCGACAACTGGTTTCACATTTTATTTCTATGTGCCTTTTGATATGTTATCTTTATGTTTATAGAAAAGAAAACTGAATATAAAAGAAAATATTAATCGATTTGCAAATGTCTGATTTGAAATTATACCGATGATATTATATTTTACGGTGTCTCCGATCCGTAGAAGATTGTCGTTATTTTACGACTTTGTTCTAGGCAACAGCTCCTGTTTGATTTTATGAGTTTGGAAAGGAAGTATATATTAAACATCACAATTCAAGAAGAAATTTACCAAAAAAAAAATTTACAACCATTAATCAAACAATCTTTAAAGCAGCAGAGAGGTGCCAATGGGGCATTTGAATGTCAAAAGTCCGAAAGGGCAAAGACTCAACTAGTAACGCAAACGATAACAACACTAAAAAACAATCACCTAAAAAAACAAACACATAAAACAACTGGAAAACAATCCGAAACTGTTTAACACAACCTCAAGTTCGAATTGAGAATGAACTCAGGTGTTCCGGGCGGGTAAGCAGTTCCTGCTTATGCAATGCACACGTTGTGAAATTGCTAACGGTCAATTCATCAGCGTGTGTTAATTACAGCAAAGGAGAAAAAACAAATCCCTATGAAAAACCAAAATTTGTACTCATCTGAGAGATAGTAATCCCATTAAATTTGTTATGAGCTCATGATGTTTTCAATAAAAATTCTTATGTGAAGACAAAACTTGAGGAGTATGATGTTTAAGCAATTTTTATGTCAGACGCTCTATCAAGCCGGAAATCTATGTAACTCAAAGTCGAGGATTATTCAGTGAAAGGGCATCATCCGTGAATAGAAAGGAAGGTGGGTTTTATAATAGAGGTAGTCTAGATCTTTTGCGTGTGTCTATAAATGAATGTAAAAAGTTTCTTCATATGAATGAATAAACACATCAGAAAGCAAAAGTGCAAAATTAGTACCCATCGGAATGTCATGAGTTTGCCGAATAAAACGTCCACAAACTTCAAATATGTCGTCTATAAGAAAGTTTATTATGTCGATGATTTTGTCCTCTGTAAATTTGTTCGTTTTCTTGGACTCATTGATGACAAAGTAAGCGATTGTATAATCGAGAATTGTTCAGTGAAAAGACAACATCAATATAAAGGAGAGAGAGGTTAAAAGAGAGACCTAGTATACTATCTTTTTTGTCTAGAAGTGATTGTCAGAAGCCTGCTTCATATGAATGAACAAACAAATCAGCAAGCAAAGGTACACAAGTAGTGCCCATTGGAATCCCTTTCGTTTGCTGAAAACACGTCCGCCAAACTGAACAAATATGTTGTCTATAAGAAAGGTTAGCGCATCGTTGATTTGTCCCCTGTAAATGATCTTTTCCTTGGACTCATTGATTACAAAGTTAGTGTTTGTATAATCGATCACCAGATATCTATATCTGCGTTTTTCATTCTTTTTTTTTAAAGCTGCGTTTAATCAGCTATGTCATGTAATCGTGATTTAAGTTGTGCACGTGGAATCAAAGTATATAGTGAGGAAAATTTAAACGGTTCATGCTTTACAAGATGAATCTAATTTAGAGTTTAGAATCTTCATTAGTTTTCGAATTCTTTAGGACCCACATTTGATTGACACAGTTTCCAGAATAACAACAATCGATTTAATTTTGCAGGGCAGATTTTATTGCCGTCAGTAATGAAGTCAACAGAACCGAAAAAAAAGAAGCGCTGTTTGTATTGATTTTAATGAAATTTAGGAATCCAATACAGGCATGGAATGTCACCATCTTTAGCAGCAACAGAAAGGCCAAAGCAGAAATGACCGATATATGATTGTCAATCATCTCCTCATTGGGCAGTGTTGTTGCTGTGAATGTGGTACATTTGCTGGTTTAACCATGCAACCCTTAATTCAGTTGTAAAAAAGTCAATGTAATGTTTTTGCATACAAAAATGATTTGTTGATTTGACTGCAGGTACAATAACACATTTGTAGTGTAAGATGGAAGATCAACGATGTCACCACGTGGATGTTGCCTTTATAGTGCTCATTGAGACCTTCAATGACCCTACAGCTTAAACATGTTCTGAGAAAAAAAAACATGTCACTTTCCATCGCCTTCTCTTTCTTAATCCATTTGCTGGTATAGCCTTCATCTTAATCCATGGTTCCAGTTGATGTGTCTTGGCTCACAATATTTTGGTCCTTTATCCAAAACATCGCGAATAAAGTCATTTTCCACGCTGTTAGGCTCGCCAGTAACAACATGGCCAGTGGACTTTAATTGAATGGGGATTTACCCCCAAAACAGTCTGGTGGTTTTGTTTAAGGTCATTGATTTTGACAGTCCATTGATTTCCCGCCACACTTATTTGTAGTAGAAGACCATAGGTGCAATGATGGAAGTATTTATGTATGTATAGGAGATGCTGTGAATATAATACCTTTATCTTTGAAATAAGGAGGGATTTGTTCAGTGACAGATTTATGATGAAGAATATTTCCTAAATTAAGCTTTAGAAAAGGAAGCAAAAGAAATGACCGGTTGTCTTTTCTGTTTTCGTGTGGAACTTCAACAGGTTTGAATAAGCAGTTGTAACCAATTTAGAACAATGGCGTTAAGTCGATAAAGGTTAGCTTTGGGGAGGTCAGTTACTGACTCTTCCAGACAGTGCTTAGTTTAGAAAGGAAAATATAATATAATGTAGTGCGAATATAATGAATCTGACTTTATAATCGGGAATCATAAGCTAGTGAAATTGAAATACGGGTTTCAGAGCGGACATTGTGCTTTTTAGTGCGCAAATTGGTTTGCACTAAATTAAAAACAAGCCAAGGTCGTAAAATACTAAATAAGAGTTAACATTAAAGTATGTCTTGACTGCCGGTACCATCGAAATACCTGGTTATTCCTAAAAAAAACTATCAAAGTCACTCAACCGGAAAAACAAGGTCAAGGTCAAAAGATGGAGATGCAACTATGCTAAGCTACTATACTGAGGCATATGCATACAAAGTTCCATCAACTGTGGACTTATATAGTTCTTTAGATATGGAGGTGCTCATAAAACTTTAACATTGCTATTATATGTATTGAACATTGCCAAAGTCACACAACCGGAAAATCAAGGTCAAGGTCAAAAGATGGGATGCAATTGTGCTAAGCTACTACTGGGGCATATGCACACCAAGTTTCATCAACCTAGGACTTATAGTTCTTGAGATATGGAGGTGCTCATAAAACCTTTTATTAACCGAAAGTTAACGCCGTCGCCATCGCCGGTAAAGTAATACCTATGTCTTGCTGCTCTTTGCAAGCGAGACAAAAACCGGTTTTTTTTCATATTTTTAGAAAACGCGTTAAAGCATTTGCGTTCTGAAAATTAGGTTATAACAATTTTGT
The DNA here is from genome assembly GCA_963971305.1 of Arcuatula senhousia. NCBI lineage: Eukaryota > Metazoa > Mollusca > Bivalvia > Mytilida > Mytilidae > Arcuatula > Arcuatula senhousia. The sequence continues at coordinate 60,005,403 of OZ020304.1, forward strand.
TGTTGTCGCTTGCCATAATAATCTTATCAAAGCACTTATCTTTACAAAAGACATTTTACGTGAACTCATCTTACTCTAGGTGATAAAGAGCAAATATTGTTTGATGTTCTAAATATTCCAATCTATTTTGCCACATTAAGACACAAAAGCGGATCCAGGGGTGGGGTTTGAGAGGTCGGACCCCCGTTCCGTTGGGAAATCCCGCTATCTTTGTGCAGATTTTCGGCAAAATTGACTTGGACACCCTCTTTTACTTTAAGTAATGTTCTGGATCCGTTCCTGGGCGGTCATACCAGATCGTAATGCGCAAAGCTTTGAATGTTACTGAATTTTCCCTATCACAGCAAGCTAAAAAAAAACGTTATTTAAACTAGAGAAACACATGTTACAGTGAAAAAAAAAGATGTAGCATAAAACGATTTATGTTGTATAGATCATTCTTTTTTGTTGATTTTAACAATACTCTGCAATTTTGTTATAAACTGTTATTTAAAAGAATGTTAATCGCATAAAAATCAAATGTTTCGCACAATTCTGATGAATGCAATGTGCGTTTGTTCTTTCAGAATCAATTAGCGGTGCAATTACAGGTATTTGTTCTTAACAATTATCTTATTGATTCAAGTATATGCAATAACACTCACCTTTATAATTCCGATAATATGAATATTATAGGATCAAAACACAAATCGCATCTTATGGTATTTTCGACTTATAATCCACAAACAATATATTTCTTGACTTTTCCTTATAATTTCAAATAATTTGCATTCTTTTGATAATTACATATTTCTCGCAAAAGTAGTCTATATCTACATTTTCCACGTGTACTTGATGTTTTGAATGGATACATCAATGTATAATTCGCCTAACCGACATCTGTTGACTATTGATCAATGAATGGATGTGATTTTTACCTGCTATTTTCTAATGGGCATAATGGGCCAGTAGCAGGGAAAAAAAATGATGATTATTTATGGTATCATACCTGAACATAGAGAATTCGTGAAAAATTATGTATCGAATCTGTAGTTTCGAGTTGAATAGAGGTACCTTTTTGTCCTATATTATCATTTGGACTTGGGACAAAAAAAGAATTAAGATGGTAGCACCTCAACTATCAGGAGGGGAAAAACTGGTGAACAACTGGGTTTTCAGTGAAATCAATGATCAGCAATGTTTTGACTTCCATGGGGTTATTTATTCAAGCAAACTGTATAACCAGAGTTTTGCTTAAATGCAAACATTCTTAAATTGTTATCCATTCTCCAAGTATTGACCAGAAATTTAATTTTCTACATGTCTATTTGAAATGATGCTCGATTAGAAAATTCATAGCCATTGAATCAGTTACCTTAATCATTTTCCACAGGTATGCAACAAAGGTGGAGGGGAAAATATAGCGCCCGAAGTAATTAGTTTTCCCACCCTGACAAATTAATTATATCGCACGTTTCATTAAGAAGCAAAGAATTACCATTGGGTCATTCAAATGTCAAAGTCCGAGGGAGCAAAGACAGTACTCATGAACGGGAACATCATGAAGAAAATAAAACACATAAAAACAGCTGAATGGCAATCAACAACGCGAACTCACGTCGTAACGAGAACTAACTCAGGTGCTCCGGAAGGGTGACCAGTTCATTCTTGATGCAACGCATCTGATGCGTTGTTTACTGTTTATTCAGTGTGGCAAGTCGGGTAAAGAAGGAAAAAACAAAAGACTATGACAAACTAACATAATAAGGTACTCATCTGAGAGATAGATATTTCATACTTGTTTACGAGAAAATGATGTCTTCCATAAAATTTCTTCAGTTAAAACAACAATCTAGAAGTAACATAATCCTGTGTTAGCAAATTTATCAAAAGGAAATCATGATAAGTGGAATAACGAACCAGTTATGATATGTTAGCCCCAGAAACTGGAGCGGACGGAATGTTGCTATACACAAGAATAAAAGTCACAAGCAAACAGCTTCAAAGGGAAACAAAATCCAGCACTGCACCAAGAATAATCCATTCGCATTACAATTCAGGACAATCAGTTTTAAAAAAATAAATATGGCAAAAAAGTTTGAAAATTTCTAGAAATATTGTGTAACTTGTACAACATGTTATCTGGTCCACTTAACTTCTAATTCGCTTTAATGGGAATGTACTGCGAAGTTGAGTTACCTTTCTTGTTATATCTGTCTTGAATCATCCGCCAGTGACAAAAAAAAACCAAAAAAACAAAATAAATTTACAACAACAACAAAAGATATTTCAATGTACAACGACGATAGCCTTGCATACCGAGCAGTCCCGGTAAAAAAGGAAATCATGGTAAGTCGAACGAACTCTGGATCAACGAATTAGTTAAGCAGACGGAATGTTGCTCCACAAGAATGGAAAGTTGACGATTAGAAAGTTGAAGTTATCACGTTAGTCATGTAGAGCTTTGCACCAAGCCCGCCTTTTGTGACGAAACTAAACATACATTAAACTGTACAAATAAGTCATGTAAGTCGATAAGATAATTTAGCATTTCTATTATTTGTTCTTTTTCTAGACTCATGGATTTCATATTGATCTAACGTAGGTTATATAAAAAAAAACTACAACAAAAAAGCAAAACAAAAAAAAAACAAAAAACAACCCCCTCCCACCCCCACCCGAATTTTTTTTCTGGAAGTCGATCTTCGCCAAACGAGATTAACTCATTTCAGAATCGTAAGAATCCAGAGTTTTGATGCTTAATACAAGATGAAAATAATTTAGAGTGGAGAATGTCCATCAGTTCCTTTTTAATTTTTTGAGAATCCATATTTGATTGATATCATTTCTATAGTCACATTGAAGGCTGCTGGTTGTTTTCCATTGTGAAAATAAGATTATTAGCGCGCAGTAAGAAAAAAAAATCCGATAGACACATTTTAGAATTGTTTTAAATCACTCGATACTGCAGAGAAAACATGTTGACGTGACTTCATATTTAAGCACCAGACATGCAAAGACGAAAACAGGCAATTTTAAAATCACATTTTTGGAAGTAGGGTAAACTGTAAATCTTTTTATTTGGATACCTTTCAGTCATTTTTTTCTGACAGCCAGGGTAGTAAAAATTGGAACTGTGGAAATTTCTATTGATTTGAGCAATCACTTCCGGTTGCCAATACAGCCTTTCAGAACTCACAAATTCGATATCAACCGGAAACAACATTGATTCCGGTGAAAGTTTTACTAACGATAACATGAACTACCCCTAAATTTGTGTATGCAATCATCTTTTGGGATAAAATGAATATTGCACACTCCCCTCCTGACACTTTTAAGATATTAAAAACCTTGCGGACACTAAATCTTTCAAAAAATCTTGTGTTTTTCTGACATTTTCAAACACTATGATACCTTCATTTGACCTGTCGATTAAAAACCAATAAATCTTCCATACGAATTTATGTTATTCATGTTTTTTTTAAAAATTCAAAATGGCGGATTATCTCTTCATCAAGTTTCCCGATTTGGATAAATCAACGAAATTATGACAAATGATAAAATATTGACCAAACACAACTTTTTCAATGAATGTATATCCTTTCTTTTGTCCGTCAGTATATAATACTTTAAAAATCTAAATTTAAAAATGGACATCTATCGCCGCCCAGTGACATTAGATTTATTCGATGTAAATCCTATGGAATAAATTTAGGTAATCAAATTAGAAAATGTGTGATTGTTTAGTGAAAGATGTCTTCTAAATATCTATATGTATACATTATCAAAAGTTTTAATGAGATGGTGTTTGTCTGGGTCTTCTTGAAGTTTAGCCATAAATTGAGATTCATAACAAGATAAGTAAAGTTCAGCTATTAGTGGAGCACAATTAGTTCACATAGAGATACTAATCACTTGGCGATTAATTTTTTGCAAAAAAGTAATAAATGTTGTTTATAATATACTTTGGCGTAATAATGATTTCTGCATCCTCAAATTTACATAGTATGCGTCTCGTTGCTAAAAACGATTCTAAATATAAAGTAAGAAATTTTTGAACAGATTTAGTCTCTTAGATCTATCTCATTTAACAAAATATTGTCAATTATCTCTTCTTTTGACAGTGCTGCTGCTGTATAAAAAGTGTGTTTGCTGTTACAACTACCCCTAATTCAGCTGGTAAACAGTTAATAAAATGCTTTTTGCAAATGAAAATGATGGTTGGTGCTTTATCTGCAGGTAAGACAACATATATATATTTGTCTTGAGCGTTGACAATGTTTTGACAACATCAGGTTTGTTGAAAATTTGTATCTTCACTTCAACATATATGTTGATGTTGGATTGAGAATACAATTTTTTAGATAGTGATTCTGCATGGTGCATGTTTCGTCGATAAAACACATCTAAATAGTATTCCGGTTATAAAAGACATAAAGCTTTAATTAATGAACTAAACAAGATTGCCACGCGTAGCCATGTGTCCCCCGCCGCCGCATGAAAGTTGTGTGGTATGTAAATTCGAGCGATACATTCTCTTAGAAACGACAGATCTTCCAGTTAAGTTTTGTCCAATCATGAAAAGTTGGAAATTCAGTAAGTACGCTAACTTGTTCGCAATTCCCGAATTAAATGGATTATCCATTTTCCTCAAAATCGGTGAAGGGAAAATATATTACAAAATTTCGCATTTTTGAATTGCGAAAATGAATGGCACCATCTTGTTCACCTCAAAATATGGGATGATCACCTACTAATAGTACCCTATCAGTGTGTAAAGTTTCAGCAACATCCGTTCAGTATCACCCACAAAAATGTTTGACAAAGTCCCACTTTTTGGACCGGAAATTCTTAAATAACTCGAAAACTGTAAATATTGCTTCAATTTTTTTCCCGTATTATTATAGAGTACCTTTTGCTCTATCAGCCTACAAAATTTCAGAACCCTGTGCACATAGGTAACCGAGATATTTAATGTCCTATATTTTGACCTTTCCTCCCCGTTTCCATGGAAACGGCGGCCATTTTGAAAATTTCAAATATGGGATGATCACCTACTATAGTACCCTATCAGTGTGTAAGTTTCAGCAATAACATTTCAGTAGTATCCGAGGAGTTACACCCACAAAAACGTTTGACAAAGTCCCATTTTTCGGACCGAAAAATCACAAATTCGTAAATAACTCGAAAACCATAAATATCGCTTCATATTTTTTTTCATATTATCATAGAGTACCTTTTGCTCTATCAGCCTACAAAATTTCAGAACCATGTGCACCTAGGTAACTGAGATATTGAATGTCCTATATTTTGACCTTTCTTCTCCGTTTCCATGGAAACGGCAGCCATTTTGAAAATTTCAAATATGGGATGATCACCTACTCATAGTACCCTATCAGTGTGTAAAGTTTCAGCAACAACCGTTCAGTAGTGTCCGAGGAGTTACACCCACAAAAAACGTGACGGACGTACGGACAGACGGACGGACGGAGACCATTACTAGGTCCCTCCGACGCATTGCGGTGGGGGACAATTAGGCATGGACCATTTGATTTTCTGGGGGGGCCTGGGATTTTTTTGAAAAAAATTTCCCGGCCCTGATTTTTGTAAAAAAAAAAATCTGGCCAGCACCTAGATGGAAAAAATAATCTGGTTTCAATCTTGCCAATTTAAAAAAAATAATCTTGCCAACAAAATTTCTTTGCTTAATATGTGTGTGAAAAAAATAATCTGGCTCGCAAAGCGGGCGAAAAAAACTTCCCGGCTCAAAGTAAAATCCCAGGCCCCTCCCCCCAGAAAATCAAATGGTCCGTGCCTTATAAAGAGTAAAGTATTAAAAACAAATGACCATTTACTACAATACATCGAAAGTCGCATTGAAAAAAACTTCCTAGAGGGATTTAAGCTGTCGATTTTTTTCTGACTCTAAGACTTGCTATAGAATATGCCATGCTAAGTTGTAAGTCACAGCTCGCAAATAAAAAGCCTTAAGATATGGTATAGATCAAATTCTAAAACATAATTAAGGTGCACAACAACAAACAAGAGGCTCCCAGGAGCCTGAATCGCTCACCTGGTCTTGATGTCAACCCTATGAAGACTTTTGTATAGCTAAATGAGCTGAATGTTTAAGCATGAAAAAGCTTTTCTCTATCTGCAATAGTTTTCATTCTAAATAATCAAAAAACACTATTATTCAATTTTTAAGGGGCTGTACAACTTCAACCCTATGGAGACCTTTGTAGAGCTAAACGAGTTGAACATTTAAGCAAGCAACAGCTTTTCTCTATCTGCAATAGTTTTCATTCTATAGGCCAAAAACACTATTTTTCGCCTTTCAGGGGCTGTAACCCCTATAAGGGGTCATCTGACAACTTAGACCCTATGGAGACTTTTGTAGAGCTAAATGAGCTGAACATTTTAGCAAGCAACAGCTTTTCTCTATCTACAATAGTTTTCATTCTTTAGGCCAAAAACACTATTTTTCGCCTTTAAGGGGCTGTAACCCCTATAAGGGGTCATCTGACAACTTCGACCCTATGGAGACTTTTGTAGAGCTAAATGAGCTGAACATTTAAGCAAGCAACAGCTTTTCTCTATTTGCAATAGTTTTTATTCTATAGGCCAAAAACACTATTTTTCGCCTTTAAGGGACTGTAACCCCTATAAGGGGTCATCTGACAACTTCGACCCTATGGAGACTTTTGTAGAGCTAAATGAGCTGAACATTTAAGCAAGCAACAGCTTTTCTCTATCTACAATAGTTTTCATTCTATAGGCCAAAAACATGCAAAAACGCTATTTTTCACCTTTAAGGGGCTGTAACCCCTATAAGGGATCATCTGACAACTTCGATCAAATGGAGACATTTGTAGAACTTTTGATGCTGAAGCAGTAGGGTGGCATCAGATTTCATCTATCTCTCATACTTTTTGATTTACAAGCCAAAAACATTAGTCTGACCCCCTGGTCTATTTTTACTAACGGTAGCCATGTTTTTTGACGGATCAAAAATCGAAACACAAGTTTGGTGCAGAACACCCTAAGGATCATTCATACCAAGTTTCATTAAATTCTGTTCAGTAGTTTCAGAAGAGAAGATTTTTGAAAAATTGTTAACAGACGACGACGACGACAGACGACGACGAAGACAGACGACAGACGACGACGACGGACGCCAAGTGATGGTAATAGCTCACCTGGACCTTCAGTTCGGTCCAGGTGAGCTAAAAACTTAGTGTGAAAAAGTCATGAAAACTCATAGAGAAGTTTAGGAGAAGTTCTGGTGAAAGATTGGTAACCGGAGGTATAAAATAGGCCTTCACTGACATGACGGACAATCAACCTTTTTCCCGATATCCCCCTCCAATCCCCCTTTTAAGGCCACAGGGACTTGACTACAAACGATTATTAATAAATTTACTAACATATATATGTATACTATCCATGGCCATATACTAAAAAATCACATATATGTTAGTAAATTTATTAATAATCGTTTGTAGTCAAGTCCCTGTGTTTAAGGCGGGTGTATCCAAATTTACAAGAACTGATACAATTCTCTGATAGCAAAGAATATAATTATATTGAAATAAATGTTAAATATTCATATAAGAATCCTTGGAACTTAGTGCAATAAAATTTCTTTTCTGACTTTATACGAAAAATTATGATAAAAACAAAACGAGAAGCATAACACATCATTACAACAATAAGTGGTTGGATGAAAAAAATATGTGCCCTCATCATTTTATTACTAAAAGCTATAACAAAGAGAAGTAACTGCGTGGATTTAAACGTTTTAAGGCTTTCCAATGGATAGTTTATTTCTTCACACAGACTATACGTCGCTTTAAGGTAAGTCGCTTTGTACAATCATAATATTAAAGGAACATTTAATTTTTGTAATTCAAAAATTAGTTAGTTGTTGAAACGCACAAATATTACATACAATTATCATATTGAAGAAAATTTTTGAAATTCAAAATAGAGTAAGAACGAAACGAAGAATGGGAATGGTGAAAGTAGCCTCTTAAAATTGCATTTTTAGGAGAAAAAAATAAATAAGATATTTCATTTATTCTTCCAAGATATAAGCAATCAACTTCTGGCACCAAAAAGCAATATCAACATAAACATGGAAAAAAATGTATTCAACACGAGGACGAATAAATTTAACATTTTTGACAAATTTAAGGTAAATTTTATAAATGAACTAGGAGAGACGAATAAACTAATTAGGTAAGCAAACTTATTGTTAATCTTTAATACATTGGACAATATGTAACCAATTTCATACTTCATGTATATATAATGTCGTTGAATTAATTTTACCAGTGTCTTTGTTTTAAACGCAATCTTTCGCTGTGATTACAATCCGAAATTAATCATAAAACCATCAAATAAAGACCCCCAAAGAGCGACCAACACATTAAAAGTAAAGTGCAAAAAAAGTTTCGGGTTTAGACATATGAAATGTAAAAAAAAAACAATATCTAGAGGAATTTCGATTTGAGGCTTCTTTCAAATATAAAGCCTAGGTCACCATGATAATATCATCTACACATATCTCAGTTGGGTTTGTAGTTTTAAGGTCTTTTTTTATTGACAAGGGATATTCAAGTTTATACACAAACAAAATCTTTCTTATGAAAAGAAATACAAGAAATATTGAATTTTAATCGTCCAAAGGTGTATCTTAATCTTGGAAACCGAGGCATGTCTGAGTTTGCTGAGTCTTTTCTGATAGGACTTAGCCCTTTGGAGGCTTGATTGTACCCAAACAACAGAAGCCACCTCATAGTATGCTACCATTTAATTACAGTTAGAGGATTCTCTTTTCAAAAGTTTTTCAAAAGTATATTAAATCCACAATCTTATTTTCATATACACATTGTGTAAATATATTTTGTGTCTTGTTCAAAAACATCTAGAAAAAAACTGCTCGTATATGAGTCATCCTAGTTATGATTTTCTTTTTTATCAAATATAAAATCTGATAAGCCTTTTTTCATTCTTTATAAATCGGATACACTGAGATGAAGAAGGCTTTGTAAGGATGGCTTTTAAATCCATTGTGGTGAGATCAAGTTTTAAATAGATGGCCTTTACAGTCTCTTGATAGACGACCATACAAAATACACCATCCATAAAAACTGTATTTATCTCAACAAAAACCTGAAAAAGTTAATACACTAGACGTCTTACGGGGCTCCCTCGTCAAAAGTTAGCAAGCTTTGTCACCAACCCATAACCAAATAGAAAATAATCAATTTGGTCAGGTTTTGACACCTTACTTTGGGTAGAGGAGTCGGGCGACGATATCGGATTTCCTCCTGTAATAGTTGTTTTAATTGTAGGTTGTCAAACCTACCCGTCAATTTTCACTTTATAACTATTTTCATTATTCTTTGCTGCGACATTCATTGTGATTGTAGTAAATTGTGTGGACGTGGTATTAATTTCTATCAGCTTTGAAGTATTTTACTTGAAAAGACACAAAGGGGACAAATCGGTTTCCGTGCGATATTTAACAGGGATCTGTACAAGGGGCCATTGACTATGCAAATGTTTTAACAATCTTTTTTTTTTAAATCTATTGGCAGATTGTCTGTGGATTATATGTTTTACGGATGAAGTGAGCTTAGATTTTGACATATCACTCAAAGTGAGGAACAATTAAGAGCTAGCGAACATTTGATTATAAATATTTGCCAAAACCAGATAGCAGGGAGATAAGATCGTCCAACTTCATAAGAAGGAAAGCGATAATTTACTCTCAGGAAAGTAAAAATACATCTGCCATCAAGCTCAGGAATCACCAAGGCAGTAAATATTGATATTTTGTGCAGAGATGTGAATTTAGCGGTAAAACTGCAATAAAGCGGAGTGATGTATGTTTTAACTGCTGATTTTTTGCTCGTTCTTTAGAATATTTCAATTGTTCCACTTATAAAGAGAGGGATAATGTGTAGTGACTTGGAAAAACTGAAACATTTTTCATTTAAAGGGTCTTCAGTGTTGGTGTAATCGCGTGGAAACTCGTCCCACTTAACTGAAGTAGTACAAAGCTAAATATCTTATTGTTTCTTTTCTAACTAAATCTGCACATATTATGGTATGTCGAAAACAGTTTAATATTTTTTGTTTGGATTGTTAAGTTCTGATCTTTTGTAGCCGATGGCCATAAAAATATTTACTGTTTCGTATTATTAACTTTAAACCTGATTAATTCGTTTGCTGTAAGGAAGTTTGACTTATTCTATTTTAGTTAGTATGAGATTAACCATTATCCGATGTCGGTTCATTACAAGTTCGGAAATATGTTGGTCAGCCATGAAAATAGAACTCTAAATATGCTCAGGAGTGATACAAACTTCAGAATGATGACTTTGAAGACAAACTGTACACTTGGGGTGCCTTCGACGACGTCCATGTTTGTAGGAACTGTCCATACGGCATCACTTAGTGTTTGTACTGTACTGGTTATATTCGTTCTTCTGATGGGCTGCATTGGAAATTTAATGGTCATATATGGTGCTGTTAAAAACAAGAGAATACGAACTAATTTCGATGTGTTAATTCTCAATTTGACTGGTGCTGATTTTATAACTTGTACGTTTTTATCACCGACATTTTTATATTTATTATTCAATGAACCGCCGGTGCCTAAAATGTTTTGTGGAAGCATTTTATTTCTGGGATCAGCCAGCGGAATGCTTTCCATGTTGACATTAGTTGCAATAGCCCTTCATAGACTTGCGAGAGTTATCGGACGTGCAAAAGGAACTTTAAGTATGACGAGAACTGCTATAATACTGACAATGATTTGGATTCTCAGTATCACACTAAGTGTTGCGGGAACGGTTCACGTAACCCATAACTGGAGCTTGGAGCAGAAAAACTGTCAGTCCGTGATCAACAGCAGCAATCCAAAACTTCAGAATTTTGTTCTTTTCTTCGTAGCTCCGGTTATAATTGTCAGTTTTACAATAGTTTCCATGTCTTATATAATCATTGCAATTATAGTCCACCGTCAGACTAATGATCTAGGTAAGACCGTAAGTACACGGACATGTCAACAGTGTAGATCATTACATGCCTCCCTCCCATGCAGGGATAATAAGGCGTTAACAATGTGCCTGGTAGTCATTCTATTGATGGGGCTGTGTTGGGGACCGTTGATTACCTCACACTTTATTGAAATAGTGACTGGTGAATCTATCATTTTATTTCAAGTGAAGCTGTGTGGAATAGCTCTAGTCTTTCTGAATAGTGCCTTAGACCCATATATTTACGCACAACATATTGGCAAGATGAAACAACGTTATTCAAAATTGTTTAATTCAATTATACGGTGTTGTTGCAAGGAAAAGCCTATTACAGACATTCGGTCTAGCAAAATAAGGAGAAAAGAATGTAGTCATGTGAGGGCATACGATGCTGGGAGCCCGAAAGGACGATTATTTGACAAACGTGATAAAGACCAAGTTTATTACCACAGTAACATACTATTAAGTAATGACATGACGGTGAAAAATAGTAGCTGTTTCAAGACTCGGGATATTATGAAAACTTGCCTTGTTGAGGAGTCTATAGGGTTTATTAATGCTTCTTGTAGTCAAGGATCTGGAAAAGATTTACACTAATGCAATGCAATGTAATATTTTTAAATCTATATTTCTGATCTGATCTTAACTGTTTGTAATGTATTATACATGTATTTGGATGTTTGTTTAAATTGAAAGGGTAAAGTGGATATAAATAATCTGAAATTAGCTTTATATTGAAGTCTGGTTTGCACTATTTTTTTGACTGAATTGCCTTCATTGTTGTCTTGTGCCTAGAACCCAGTCTACATTAAACCCATGTTTGAATGGTCCTTATATAACATGTAATTGCTCTTTTCGAGATAAAAATTGAAGTTTCTATTTTGTAAATTATAAAGTAATAAATTCCGAATTTTATTTTACAATCCCATTTCAACAGGAGTTTGAAGAAATATTTGTATAAAAAGGAAAAATTACTATCTTATCTGAAATACGACCAACAGTTTATTTACTGATTGTAAATATTGCGTTTAAAGACCTCTAGTCATACAACATTTTAAATATTGAATTTGCACTCAATTTAGCTGAAAATAAATAACTTAGAATATAAAGTCACGATAAATTTGGGTAAAACTAATCCTAGACCGTCTCAAGTCTGGGCAAAATGACAAGCATTACAAAAAGGCTCCTTTAATATTTAGAGAAGGATGTTTAATTTGTGTACTAAACATTGAAATAGAGTAAACATTCGTCTGGATTTAGAACCGGCAGATGCACATTCAATACCTACAGGAATTTGGCCGCGTTACCTGTCTTTTACATATCATCCAACGATGCATTAATAATAAAATATGATATTTTAATCATATATCTTTTCATCCCGAACGTTTTGTGTGATGGTGCCCAAAAAATGTCAGGCCACATTGATGAAGAAAATGCCAATTTATCTCTTTTTCAGTACAAAAAAAATGCTGTGCCAAATATTTTGCCGCTTAATTATTTTTGCAAGAATCAATCTTAAATCATTGACTCAAAGTGTTAAGTACCAAATAATTGACATACTTCCTTTATAATTACTGACAAAATGTTGCTCTTCATCCAAGAGATCAATCCTAATACACCGCCAACGATGGTCTAGGCCAATGAGGGCAACACTACATCGAACTATACATGTTATAAAACATGCCAACGAGGGCAACACTACATCAAACTATACATGTTATAAGAACAAAACATCAATAGCTAAACAAACTACTAGAAAATTTATGGCAAGCAGAATAAACATTCATGAGACGGCAAATATTACAACAAAAACTATCCATATTGAAGTGAACTTTCTTGATTATCTTTAACTTATCCGGACTGGTAACATGACGTGGGGTGTCGGATTTAGAACTGATGTATTTGATTCTTTTACATCAATCGATAAATGTTTCTTAGCTAGTTGTCAGTAGCTTTGAGTGTTCTCAAGAGAGTTCCTCCTCGTCTTGTTGGTTTCGTACAGTATTTTGTCTTAGGTTCTCTCTTGTTGAATTGAACTTTTGTCGATTGAGTTTTACAGTGTGTTTTATATGTATGCTTTGTGCAAGCTTATCAATAGGGGGAAGGTTGGATCCAAAAAACTAGTTTAACCCCGCCACATTTTATATGTGCCTGTCCTAAGCCAGGAAACTTTGCCAAAGCCTTTGTTTGTCCTTGTCATTCTATGTTAACTGTTTTATGTCAAGAATTGAGTCTTTCGTTGATGATTTAGGGATTGGTTTTGATACTTTTGTATTGTATTATAAGTCTTGGGCCAATGCAAGACGGTAAGCAGTGACCTATGGTCATGTTGAAGACTGCTTGCTGTTTTCCGTTGTGATTTTTTGAATTGCTGTTTGTTTATGTTTGTTGTGTCGCGTACACTTATTCCACATCTCAATATCGTCTATGATATCTTTGCCTATCTGAAATATGTTTATATGTATTCAGGGATTACATATATTAGCCATGAAAAAGCAATGATTAAGGAAATAAGCAAGGACAAGTTGTGGGAACAAATAAATAAATTGATTTTTTGTCCCTTTTTGGCCCCTCATTTCTAAACAAATAAAGGGGCCCCCAAAATCAATCCTGTTCATCCTTGTATGGTATAAAACATGACTGTAAAATTTCACAGCATTTGGTAAACCAGAACAAATGCTATTGTGGGACCAAACAAAAAAGTAGCGTTTTTGGCCCCTAATTTCTCAACGAAAAAAGGGAGACTTCCAAATGAATCCCATCAAGGAACATCATTGTCAAATATACAGCAATCGGATTACTAGAACTTAAGTTATTGAGGGAACACTTAAGATAAAAGACAACTACGACGACGACATCATTTTTTTGCGTTCGTATAAAAAAAACATAGAAACTTTTCACTATTTTATGCAGGAATTTTAAAAAACTGCTCAGTGATAAACAGGACGTGGATGAAAAATAGTAGTCAGCCCTATAGTTTACACATAAAATATGCTAGCAAGGATATTTTGGTACAAGTGCTTGGAGGTTTCATTCCTCCTCGAATGGGTATTTAAACGGTCGTGAATAAATAGAAAACCCCTCTGAAGCCAGTATGTGCCCTGAGTAGTCCAGCTCGCCAATGGATCTGGTACGATGACATTTGGTTTTGCTGGAACGGTGCCTGTATTCCATAGCCATGAGGCCCTTGTCGAAATTCTGGTAGCCTTAAAATATATAAAATGCTCTTTGTGAAGAAAAGTATACCTGGTTACCAATACGGTCATTGTCCTTGTTTCACGACGACAGCGCAAACACTTGATTTATATACTAGTACATGATATGAGCCAAGATTTTTTAGAATAGATATTTTAAATGAGTTTAGATTATTTGTCATACTTCAGTTTGAGTGTACCATTTGGAAGTACAATTATACGTCTATAATGATAGGATTGTACTATGAAATAAATTTATGATACTGAGAATTTTTTTAAAATCTCTCATAATTTATAGAATTGTTATGATACCTCTTAAACAGATGTCAATATAGGACTAAGATCAGACATTGTCCTCAAAGTTGTCTTATGCATATTGCCAGGCGTTCCTTATTTGAACACAGATAAGATAAAACATTTAAGGACAGAAAAATGTGCACATGGATAAAACCTAATTGTTGGCTTCTCATAAACATACGAAAATTGATGAAACCTGAAAGACATCAATGACTCATGACTGATGGAATAAAAATATTTTGGGAGATCTGAGATGAAACAAGGGGTTGCACTAAGTCGTGCTAAGCATACCCCCACTCGGCCATTCAGAAAACAGGAAGTAGATGACCGACTGACATGGAAAGGGGAGGCACGATACAACTCATCATGCTAAAGCTGTATACCAAATTTGAAATCAATCCCTTCTCTAGAAGCTGAGAAATCTGTTACGAAAAATTGTCTATTTTTGACCCATAAAAAGTCTAAGTCAGCTCAGAAAACAGGAAGTAGATGATGGACTGACCTGGAAAGGGGAGGCACGGTATAACTAATCATGCTGAAGCTGTGTACCAAATTTGAAACCAATCCATCTAGTAGAAGCCATGAAATCTGTTACGAAAAAATTCACTTTTCAAATATTTTACCCTAAAAAGTCTAAGTCGGCTCGAAAAACAGGAAGTAGATGATGAACTGACCTGGAAAGGAGAGGCACGGTATAACTAATCATGCTGAAGCTGTGTACCAAATTTGAAACCAATCTATCCAGTAGAAGCCGAGAAATCTGTTACGAAAAATTTCACATTTCAATTTCTTTTTCCCCTAAAAAAAGTCTAAGTCGGCTTGGAAAACAGGAGGTAGATGATGGACTGACCTGGAAAGGGTAGGCATAATATAACTCATCATGCTGAAGCTGTGTACCAAATTTGAAACCAATCCATCCAATAGAAGCAGAGAAATTGAACCGGACGGACAGACGGACGGACGGACAGACAGACGGACGGACGGACGGACGGACAAGGTCATTGCAATATAGCCCCCTCTCTTACGAGTGGGGGTATAAAAATCCCATATTGGATCATCATGCAACTTCCACCTATGAAGGCTTTTGTAGAGCACATATATCCAAACATTTAAGCAAACAAAAAACTTTTCTTACTGCTAGGTTAAATCTGTATAGATTCCATTACTTTTATAAGGGTTCATTTGACAGCTTCAGCCATGAGGATAGTTTTGAAGATTTAAATGAACAGAATGATTTAAATGCAAGCAACAGCCTACAAAAAACGCACACAAAAACATCGCTATTTTTCACTGTTAAAGGGCCATAACCTCTATAATCGGTCATCTGTCAACTTCGACATAATGGAGACTTCATGTGAAGGTTTAAGCCAGCAATAGTTTTTCTCTATCTGCAACAGTTTTCATTCTATACTTTTTTTATTTAAACTTTAAAGCCAAAACTGGTGTTCGATACCTGTTTAATTTTTAGGAACGGTGGTCATGTTGCTTGGTCGGCAGTCACAATTTTAGCAATCTTGGTAGAGAACATTCCATAGATGATGTGTGCAAAGGTTCAAAGAAATCCTTTCAGTTATTTCAGAGGGTTTTTTTAAAGAAAACTAAACGACGACAACGGACACCAAGTTAGGTCATAGCTCACATGACCCTTAGGGTCAGATGCGCTTCGAAACCATGCATTTTTAGAAGTATAATATTATGCCACTTCACGACACAAGAGCAAATATACGCTATCTGTGATGCAAACGCGAAAACAAAACTGAACTCTTGCAACAAGCAAACCAAAAGCATGTATATCTTGACGGAAGTAGAACACACACCATGCAAACACTCAAACACACACACACACACACACTCAAATAAGGGAGGAAACATTTTTCATTAAAATGTATACTAGTACATCAAGTGTAAAGCTGTAATGTCAAAGTGATCTAAATTATCTACTATATTTATCACAGTAAAATAAAAACAGCAAAACTGACAAGAACAGAATTCCTGGGTTCCCCACTGTCGTTAAACAGGAAGTAAATAGTCGAAAGTCCTGAAAACGCATCCCACCATATGAATTGAGACAGCTATCTGAAGCTGCATATTCAAAATACCGCAAGCCTACGAATAATAGTAGTCGAGAAATATGTGACCAAATATTTTCAAATTTTTGACCCTAAAAAAATGTTTAGTCGACCCGAAAAACAGAAAGTAAATAAGCAACAGATCTGAAAACGCATCCCACCAGCCATACTTACGGACAAAAATAAGGATACACATTTGAATGCTCTCAAAAGCTTATCAGTACAAATAAAAAAATGATCGAAATATTTAGAAATTAAAGTCATCCGATACTACAGGAAAACATGTTGATACCAAGATGAAAGCATGAAATGTCAAAATCACACAATTTTGCAAGTAATGTAAACTGTTAATGTTTCGAATTCTGAATACCTTTTTGCTTCGCATCAAGGTGCGAAGCTATAGGATACAATTGCGCATTAGCAAATCCCGGTCACCGGTAAGTTTTTGAAGGTCGAGTCTAGTTCAGATCTCTCAAAAGGAGGTAATCGGAAGGCCTCGGATTTCTTCGCCTGTTAAGATACGTTTCTGTCCCCTACAATTTTTACCCCTGATTTTAGTAACACGTGTTATTTTTGCAATTTTTACTTCTTTACTTCTTTACTCCACGTCCAGTTTTGACTTGTACACTACAGTGTGGTAAGAATTATAATGTTACATGGTATATTGCAATATAGATATCTTTGATATTTGTCCCGTTCCTGAACGGCCCACAAACGATAAATGAAGGACGCTCTGCCTCTGGACTCTGGGTATAAATCTCTTTTGCCGTTTAATAGGGATCCTGTTTTCAGGTATTCAGATATATATTTTTTCTAAGTCTCCAAATACAAGATCCCAAAATATATTAAACCGATTTTGGGGGCTTTATTAAAGTTTTATGCGAGAAATTTGGTAAAAAATTCAAATGCAAAGGCAGCAAACAAAAGATCAAAGAAAAATGTTGTCAATTTGTCCCAAATTGTCATTTTTACGAAAAATGGGTGTAACACAAAGAATGCAAGCAAAAATATTAATCATGCTGTAAAGTATCACAAACTGTAACCAAGGTCTTGTTTAGATAGAGAGGTAATTGTAAATGCCAAAATTGGTCGGATTTTTGGTGATTTTACTAGGTTATAGTCTGTTTCAAAATATGCCATTTTTCAAATTGCGAAAAATTATATTTATTTTTTTATTCAAACCAGTGTTTTGAAGTAAACACTCAAAAGCAGAATTCAAACTATGCCCGTTCTTTTGAGTACATATACATCTTCCAAAAAATCGGCAACAATTTTTACGGGAAGTTAAAACATCTTTGTGAAATACCGTATTTCCTCAAACAACCCTCCAATTTTTTTCGACCTTTTCAAGAAGGGGGTACCTCTCTTTGATCAGCTCCCCTTGGCGTAAAAGAAAAGATTATTTTCTGTCATTTGTAATATAAACTCAAATTATAATAAGGTATCTTTTAATGAAGTAAAATATTTTCCCGTATTCATATGTGCAGCGTATAGGATACAATTGCGCATTAGCAAATCCCGGTCACCGGTAAGTTTTTGAACCCAATGTAAAGCGTAGGAGAAAATACAGAAATGATTTCCATTGGTTGATATATTTGTTGTTTCTAAATATAGCACCAAGCAAGCTTTTGGTTAATACTGGCAAAGAAATTCTGAAGTCACCTATGCGCTCATAATAATGTAAAATTGCGCAATTAAAATAACGTTAAAAAAGCACCCCCCTTTTTTCGACCAAAAATTACGCCCATAAACGCTGCACGAACCCTAATTTTTTATTGGCTAAAAATAAACATATGCATGTCAACACAAAGGTTCTGTGCCAAAGAAATGAAAATTCGGGTAAGATCTATTTTTTAAAAAATCGAAAACCAGGGTACCCCCCTATGGAAAATGCATTGTAAATCAATACGCTATTGTAACCTAGACGAAAAATGATTTTTTACAATGCACCCTTTGGTTTGAAACTTTAATCGTTTTGAAAGTGAAAGTTCTATATAAAAACAAGTATTATGACACTCGATCTAAATTTAGACCCAAAAAACCAGACTATAGTCTGTTTCTTTTTTCTACATTAATGAAAATGAAGAGAAAATCGGATGGACACTAAGAATATTTGATAAATCATTATTGCTTCAATAAATGTCGGAACTGTTTTTTGTTTTATTTTGCATATACAAATACCAAACTTTTAAACACTTTTAAAAATTTTAAATTGGATTTGAAGTAAGAACATGACTGAAATTTTGGTTCGTGAAAATTGTCATTTTTACGAAAAATGGGTGTAACACAAAGAATGCAAGCAAAAATATTAATCATGCTGTAAAGTATCACAAACTGTAACCAAGGTCTTGTTTAGATAGAGAGGTAATTGTAAATGCCAAAATTGGTCGGATTTTTGGTGATTTTACTAGGTTATAGTCTGTTTCAAAATATGCCATTTTTCAAATTGCGAAAAATTATATTTATTTTTTTATTCAAACCAGTGTTTTGAAGTAAACACTCAAAAGCAGAATTCAAACTATGCCCGTTCTTTTGAGTACATATACATCTTCCAAAAAATCGGCAACAATTTTTACGGGAAGTTAAAACATCTTTGTGAAATACCGTATTTCCTCAAACAACCCTCCAATTTTTTTCGACCTTTTCAAGAAGGGGGTACCTCTCTTTGATCAGCTCCCCTTGGCGTAAAAGAAAAGATTATTTTCTGTCATTTGTAATATAAACTCAAATTATAATAAGGTATCTTTTAATGAAGTAAAATATTTTCCCGTATTCATATGTGCAGCGTATAGGATACAATTGCGCATTAGCAAATCCCGGTCACCGGTAAGTTTTTGAACCCAATGTAAAGCGTAGGAGAAAATACAGAAATGATTTCCATTGGTTGATATATTTGTTGTTTCTAAATATAGCACCAAGCAAGCTTTTGGTTAATACTGGCAAAGAAATTCTGAAGTCACCTATGCGCTCATAATAATGTAAAATTGCGCAATTAAAATAACGTTAAAAAAGCACCCCCCTTTTTTCGACCAAAAATTACGCCCATAAACGCTGCACGAACCCTAATTTTTTATTGGCTAAAAATAAACATATGCATGTCAACACAAAGGTTCTGTGCCAAAGAAATGAAAATTCGGGTAAGATCTATTTTTTAAAAAATCGAAAACCAGGGTACCCCCCTATGGAAAATGCATTGTAAATCAATACGCTATTGTAACCTAGACGAAAAATGATTTTTTACAATGCACCCTTTGGTTTGAAACTTTAATCGTTTTGAAAGTGAAAGTTCTATATAAAAACAAGTATTATGACACTCGATCTAAATTTAGACCCAAAAAACCAGACTATAGTCTGTTTCTTTTTTCTACATTAATGAAAATGAAGAGAAAATCGGATGGACACTAAGAATATTTGATAAATCATTATTGCTTCAATAAATGTCGGAACTGTTTTTTGTTTTATTTTGCATATACAAATACCAAACTTTTAAACACTTTTAAAAATTTTAAATTGGATTTGAAGTAAGAACATGACTGAAATTTTGGTTCGTGAAAATTGTCATTTTTACGAAAAATGGGTGTAACACAAAGAATGCAAGCAAAAATATTAATCATGCTGTAAAGTATCACAAACTGTAACCAAGGTCTTGTTTAGATAGAGAGGTAATTGTAAATGCCAAAATTGGTCGGATTTTTGGTGATTTTACTAGGTTATAGTCTGTTTCAAAATATGCCATTTTTCAAATTGCGAAAAATTATATTTATTTTTTTATTCAAACCAGTGTTTTGAAGTAAACACTCAAAAGCAGAATTCAAACTATGCCCGTTCTTTTGAGTACATATACATCTTCCAAAAAATCGGCAACAATTTTTACGGGAAGTTAAAACATCTTTGTGAAATACCGTATTTCCTCAAACAACCCTCCAATTTTTTTCGACCTTTTCAAGAAGGGGGTACCTCTCTTTGATCAGCTCCCCTTGGCGTAAAAGAAAAGATTATTTTCTGTCATTTGTAATATAAACTCAAATTATAATAAGGTATCTTTTAATGAAGTAAAATATTTTCCCGTATTCATATGTGCAGCGTATAGGATACAATTGCGCATTAGCAAATCCCGGTCACCGGTAAGTTTTTGAACCCAATGTAAAGCGTAGGAGAAAATACAGAAATGATTTCCATTGGTTGATATATTTGTTGTTTCTAAATATAGCACCAAGCAAGCTTTTGGTTAATACTGGCAAAGAAATTCTGAAGTCACCTATGCGCTCATAATAATGTAAAATTGCGCAATTAAAATAACGTTAAAAAAGCACCCCCCTTTTTTCGACCAAAAATTACGCCCATAAACGCTGCACGAACCCTAATTTTTTATTGGCTAAAAATAAACATATGCATGTCAACACAAAGGTTCTGTGCCAAAGAAATGAAAATTCGGGTAAGATCTATTTTTTAAAAAATCGAAAACCAGGGTACCCCCCTATGGAAAATGCATTGTAAATCAATACGCTATTGTAACCTAGACGAAAAATGATTTTTTACAATGCACCCTTTGGTTTGAAACTTTAATCGTTTTGAAAGTGAAAGTTCTATATAAAAACAAGTATTATGACACTCGATCTAAATTTAGACCCAAAAAACCAGACTATAGTCTGTTTCTTTTTTCTACATTAATGAAAATGAAGAGAAAATCGGATGGACACTAAGAATATTTGATAAATCATTATTGCTTCAATAAATGTCGGAACTGTTTTTTGTTTTATTTTGCATATACAAATACCAAACTTTTAAACACTTTTAAAAATTTTAAATTGGATTTGAAGTAAGAACATGACTGAAATTTTGGTTCGTGAAAATTGTCATTTTTACGAAAAATGGGTGTAACACAAAGAATGCAAGCAAAAATATTAATCATGCTGTAAAGTATCACAAACTGTAACCAAGGTCTTGTTTAGATAGAGAGGTAATTGTAAATGCCAAAATTGGTCGGATTTTTGGTGATTTTACTAGGTTATAGTCTGTTTCAAAATATGCCATTTTTCAAATTGCGAAAAATTATATTTATTTTTTTATTCAAACCAGTGTTTTGAAGTAAACACTCAAAAGCAGAATTCAAACTATGCCCGTTCTTTTGAGTACATATACATCTTCCAAAAAATCGGCAACAATTTTTACGGGAAGTTAAAACATCTTTGTGAAATACCGTATTTCCTCAAACAACCCTCCAATTTTTTTCGACCTTTTCAAGAAGGGGGTACCTCTCTTTGATCAGCTCCCCTTGGCGTAAAAGAAAAGATTATTTTCTGTCATTTGTAATATAAACTCAAATTATAATAAGGTATCTTTTAATGAAGTAAAATATTTTCCCGTATTCATATGTGCAGCGTATAGGATACAATTGCGCATTAGCAAATCCCGGTCACCGGTAAGTTTTTGAACCCAATGTAAAGCGTAGGAGAAAATACAGAAATGATTTCCATTGGTTGATATATTTGTTGTTTCTAAATATAGCACCAAGCAAGCTTTTGGTTAATACTGGCAAAGAAATTCTGAAGTCACCTATGCGCTCATAATAATGTAAAATTGCGCAATTAAAATAACGTTAAAAAAGCACCCCCCTTTTTTCGACCAAAAATTACGCCCATAAACGCTGCACGAACCCTAATTTTTTATTGGCTAAAAATAAACATATGCATGTCAACACAAAGGTTCTGTGCCAAAGAAATGAAAATTCGGGTAAGATCTATTTTTTAAAAAATCGAAAACCAGGGTACCCCCCTATGGAAAATGCATTGTAAATCAATACGCTATTGTAACCTAGACGAAAAATGATTTTTTACAATGCACCCTTTGGTTTGAAACTTTAATCGTTTTGAAAGTGAAAGTTCTATATAAAAACAAGTATTATGACACTCGATCTAAATTTAGACCCAAAAAACCAGACTATAGTCTGTTTCTTTTTTCTACATTAATGAAAATGAAGAGAAAATCGGATGGACACTAAGAATATTTGATAAATCATTATTGCTTCAATAAATGTCGGAACTGTTTTTTGTTTTATTTTGCATATACAAATACCAAACTTTTAAACACTTTTAAAAATTTTAAATTGGATTTGAAGTAAGAACATGACTGAAATTTTGGTTCGTGAAAATTGTCATTTTTACGAAAAATGGGTGTAACACAAAGAATGCAAGCAAAAATATTAATCATGCTGTAAAGTATCACAAACTGTAACCAAGGTCTTGTTTAGATAGAGAGGTAATTGTAAATGCCAAAATTGGTCGGATTTTTGGTGATTTTACTAGGTTATAGTCTGTTTCAAAATATGCCATTTTTCAAATTGCGAAAAATTATATTTATTTTTTTATTCAAACCAGTGTTTTGAAGTAAACACTCAAAAGCAGAATTCAAACTATGCCCGTTCTTTTGAGTACATATACATCTTCCAAAAAATCGGCAACAATTTTTACGGGAAGTTAAAACATCTTTGTGAAATACCGTATTTCCTCAAACAACCCTCCAATTTTTTTCGACCTTTTCAAGAAGGGGGTACCTCTCTTTGATCAGCTCCCCTTGGCGTAAAAGAAAAGATTATTTTCTGTCATTTGTAATATAAACTCAAATTATAATAAGGTATCTTTTAATGAAGTAAAATATTTTCCCGTATTCATATGTGCAGCGTATAGGATACAATTGCGCATTAGCAAATCCCGGTCACCGGTAAGTTTTTGAACCCAATGTAAAGCGTAGGAGAAAATACAGAAATGATTTCCATTGGTTGATATATTTGTTGTTTCTAAATATAGCACCAAGCAAGCTTTTGGTTAATACTGGCAAAGAAATTCTGAAGTCACCTATGCGCTCATAATAATGTAAAATTGCGCAATTAAAATAACGTTAAAAAAGCACCCCCCTTTTTTCGACCAAAAATTACGCCCATAAACGCTGCACGAACCCTAATTTTTTATTGGCTAAAAATAAACATATGCATGTCAACACAAAGGTTCTGTGCCAAAGAAATGAAAATTCGGGTAAGATCTATTTTTTAAAAAATCGAAAACCAGGGTACCCCCCTATGGAAAATGCATTGTAAATCAATACGCTATTGTAACCTAGACGAAAAATGATTTTTTACAATGCACCCTTTGGTTTGAAACTTTAATCGTTTTGAAAGTGAAAGTTCTATATAAAAACAAGTATTATGACACTCGATCTAAATTTAGACCCAAAAAACCAGACTATAGTCTGTTTCTTTTTTCTACATTAATGAAAATGAAGAGAAAATCGGATGGACACTAAGAATATTTGATAAATCATTATTGCTTCAATAAATGTCGGAACTGTTTTTTGTTTTATTTTGCATATACAAATACCAAACTTTTAAACACTTTTAAAAATTTTAAATTGGATTTGAAGTAAGAACATGACTGAAATTTTGGTTCGTGAAAATTGTCATTTTTACGAAAAATGGGTGTAACACAAAGAATGCAAGCAAAAATATTAATCATGCTGTAAAGTATCACAAACTGTAACCAAGGTCTTGTTTAGATAGAGAGGTAATTGTAAATGCCAAAATTGGTCGGATTTTTGGTGATTTTACTAGGTTATAGTCTGTTTCAAAATATGCCATTTTTCAAATTGCGAAAAATTATATTTATTTTTTTATTCAAACCAGTGTTTTGAAGTAAACACTCAAAAGCAGAATTCAAACTATGCCCGTTCTTTTGAGTACATATACATCTTCCAAAAAATCGGCAACAATTTTTACGGGAAGTTAAAACATCTTTGTGAAATACCGTATTTCCTCAAACAACCCTCCAATTTTTTTCGACCTTTTCAAGAAGGGGGTACCTCTCTTTGATCAGCTCCCCTTGGCGTAAAAGAAAAGATTATTTTCTGTCATTTGTAATATAAACTCAAATTATAATAAGGTATCTTTTAATGAAGTAAAATATTTTCCCGTATTCATATGTGCAGCGTATAGGATACAATTGCGCATTAGCAAATCCCGGTCACCGGTAAGTTTTTGAACCCAATGTAAAGCGTAGGAGAAAATACAGAAATGATTTCCATTGGTTGATATATTTGTTGTTTCTAAATATAGCACCAAGCAAGCTTTTGGTTAATACTGGCAAAGAAATTCTGAAGTCACCTATGCGCTCATAATAATGTAAAATTGCGCAATTAAAATAACGTTAAAAAAGCACCCCCCTTTTTTCGACCAAAAATTACGCCCATAAACGCTGCACGAACCCTAATTTTTTATTGGCTAAAAATAAACATATGCATGTCAACACAAAGGTTCTGTGCCAAAGAAATGAAAATTCGGGTAAGATCTATTTTTTAAAAAATCGAAAACCAGGGTACCCCCCTATGGAAAATGCATTGTAAATCAATACGCTATTGTAACCTAGACGAAAAATGATTTTTTACAATGCACCCTTTGGTTTGAAACTTTAATCGTTTTGAAAGTGAAAGTTCTATATAAAAACAAGTATTATGACACTCGATCTAAATTTAGACCCAAAAAACCAGACTATAGTCTGTTTCTTTTTTCTACATTAATGAAAATGAAGAGAAAATCGGATGGACACTAAGAATATTTGATAAATCATTATTGCTTCAATAAATGTCGGAACTGTTTTTTGTTTTATTTTGCATATACAAATACCAAACTTTTAAACACTTTTAAAAATTTTAAATTGGATTTGAAGTAAGAACATGACTGAAATTTTGGTTCGTGAAAATTGTCATTTTTACGAAAAATGGGTGTAACACAAAGAATGCAAGCAAAAATATTAATCATGCTGTAAAGTATCACAAACTGTAACCAAGGTCTTGTTTAGATAGAGAGGTAATTGTAAATGCCAAAATTGGTCGGATTTTTGGTGATTTTACTAGGTTATAGTCTGTTTCAAAATATGCCATTTTTCAAATTGCGAAAAATTATATTTATTTTTTTATTCAAACCAGTGTTTTGAAGTAAACACTCAAAAGCAGAATTCAAACTATGCCCGTTCTTTTGAGTACATATACATCTTCCAAAAAATCGGCAACAATTTTTACGGGAAGTTAAAACATCTTTGTGAAATACCGTATTTCCTCAAACAACCCTCCAATTTTTTTCGACCTTTTCAAGAAGGGGGTACCTCTCTTTGATCAGCTCCCCTTGGCGTAAAAGAAAAGATTATTTTCTGTCATTTGTAATATAAACTCAAATTATAATAAGGTATCTTTTAATGAAGTAAAATATTTTCCCGTATTCATATGTGCAGCGTATAGGATACAATTGCGCATTAGCAAATCCCGGTCACCGGTAAGTTTTTGAACCCAATGTAAAGCGTAGGAGAAAATACAGAAATGATTTCCATTGGTTGATATATTTGTTGTTTCTAAATATAGCACCAAGCAAGCTTTTGGTTAATACTGGCAAAGAAATTCTGAAGTCACCTATGCGCTCATAATAATGTAAAATTGCGCAATTAAAATAACGTTAAAAAAGCACCCCCCTTTTTTCGACCAAAAATTACGCCCATAAACGCTGCACGAACCCTAATTTTTTATTGGCTAAAAATAAACATATGCATGTCAACACAAAGGTTCTGTGCCAAAGAAATGAAAATTCGGGTAAGATCTATTTTTTAAAAAATCGAAAACCAGGGTACCCCCCTATGGAAAATGCATTGTAAATCAATACGCTATTGTAACCTAGACGAAAAATGATTTTTTACAATGCACCCTTTGGTTTGAAACTTTAATCGTTTTGAAAGTGAAAGTTCTATATAAAAACAAGTATTATGACACTCGATCTAAATTTAGACCCAAAAAACCAGACTATAGTCTGTTTCTTTTTTCTACATTAATGAAAATGAAGAGAAAATCGGATGGACACTAAGAATATTTGATAAATCATTATTGCTTCAATAAATGTCGGAACTGTTTTTTGTTTTATTTTGCATATACAAATACCAAACTTTTAAACACTTTTAAAAATTTTAAATTGGATTTGAAGTAAGAACATGACTGAAATTTTGGTTCGTGAAAATTGTCATTTTTACGAAAAATGGGTGTAACACAAAGAATGCAAGCAAAAATATTAATCATGCTGTAAAGTATCACAAACTGTAACCAAGGTCTTGTTTAGATAGAGAGGTAATTGTAAATGCCAAAATTGGTCGGATTTTTGGTGATTTTACTAGGTTATAGTCTGTTTCAAAATATGCCATTTTTCAAATTGCGAAAAATTATATTTATTTTTTTATTCAAACCAGTGTTTTGAAGTAAACACTCAAAAGCAGAATTCAAACTATGCCCGTTCTTTTGAGTACATATACATCTTCCAAAAAATCGGCAACAATTTTTACGGGAAGTTAAAACATCTTTGTGAAATACCGTATTTCCTCAAACAACCCTCCAATTTTTTTCGACCTTTTCAAGAAGGGGGTACCTCTCTTTGATCAGCTCCCCTTGGCGTAAAAGAAAAGATTATTTTCTGTCATTTGTAATATAAACTCAAATTATAATAAGGTATCTTTTAATGAAGTAAAATATTTTCCCGTATTCATATGTGCAGCGTATAGGATACAATTGCGCATTAGCAAATCCCGGTCACCGGTAAGTTTTTGAACCCAATGTAAAGCGTAGGAGAAAATACAGAAATGATTTCCATTGGTTGATATATTTGTTGTTTCTAAATATAGCACCAAGCAAGCTTTTGGTTAATACTGGCAAAGAAATTCTGAAGTCACCTATGCGCTCATAATAATGTAAAATTGCGCAATTAAAATAACGTTAAAAAAGCACCCCCCTTTTTTCGACCAAAAATTACGCCCATAAACGCTGCACGAACCCTAATTTTTTATTGGCTAAAAATAAACATATGCATGTCAACACAAAGGTTCTGTGCCAAAGAAATGAAAATTCGGGTAAGATCTATTTTTTAAAAAATCGAAAACCAGGGTACCCCCCTATGGAAAATGCATTGTAAATCAATACGCTATTGTAACCTAGACGAAAAATGATTTTTTACAATGCACCCTTTGGTTTGAAACTTTAATCGTTTTGAAAGTGAAAGTTCTATATAAAAACAAGTATTATGACACTCGATCTAAATTTAGACCCAAAAAACCAGACTATAGTCTGTTTCTTTTTTCTACATTAATGAAAATGAAGAGAAAATCGGATGGACACTAAGAATATTTGATAAATCATTATTGCTTCAATAAATGTCGGAACTGTTTTTTGTTTTATTTTGCATATACAAATACCAAACTTTTAAACACTTTTAAAAATTTTAAATTGGATTTGAAGTAAGAACATGACTGAAATTTTGGTTCGTGAAAATTGTCATTTTTACGAAAAATGGGTGTAACACAAAGAATGCAAGCAAAAATATTAATCATGCTGTAAAGTATCACAAACTGTAACCAAGGTCTTGTTTAGATAGAGAGGTAATTGTAAATGCCAAAATTGGTCGGATTTTTGGTGATTTTACTAGGTTATAGTCTGTTTCAAAATATGCCATTTTTCAAATTGCGAAAAATTATATTTATTTTTTTATTCAAACCAGTGTTTTGAAGTAAACACTCAAAAGCAGAATTCAAACTATGCCCGTTCTTTTGAGTACATATACATCTTCCAAAAAATCGGCAACAATTTTTACGGGAAGTTAAAACATCTTTGTGAAATACCGTATTTCCTCAAACAACCCTCCAATTTTTTTCGACCTTTTCAAGAAGGGGGTACCTCTCTTTGATCAGCTCCCCTTGGCGTAAAAGAAAAGATTATTTTCTGTCATTTGTAATATAAACTCAAATTATAATAAGGTATCTTTTAATGAAGTAAAATATTTTCCCGTATTCATATGTGCAGCGTATAGGATACAATTGCGCATTAGCAAATCCCGGTCACCGGTAAGTTTTTGAACCCAATGTAAAGCGTAGGAGAAAATACAGAAATGATTTCCATTGGTTGATATATTTGTTGTTTCTAAATATAGCACCAAGCAAGCTTTTGGTTAATACTGGCAAAGAAATTCTGAAGTCACCTATGCGCTCATAATAATGTAAAATTGCGCAATTAAAATAACGTTAAAAAAGCACCCCCCTTTTTTCGACCAAAAATTACGCCCATAAACGCTGCACGAACCCTAATTTTTTATTGGCTAAAAATAAACATATGCATGTCAACACAAAGGTTCTGTGCCAAAGAAATGAAAATTCGGGTAAGATCTATTTTTTAAAAAATCGAAAACCAGGGTACCCCCCTATGGAAAATGCATTGTAAATCAATACGCTATTGTAACCTAGACGAAAAATGATTTTTTACAATGCACCCTTTGGTTTGAAACTTTAATCGTTTTGAAAGTGAAAGTTCTATATAAAAACAAGTATTATGACACTCGATCTAAATTTAGACCCAAAAAACCAGACTATAGTCTGTTTCTTTTTTCTACATTAATGAAAATGAAGAGAAAATCGGATGGACACTAAGAATATTTGATAAATCATTATTGCTTCAATAAATGTCGGAACTGTTTTTTGTTTTATTTTGCATATACAAATACCAAACTTTTAAACACTTTTAAAAATTTTAAATTGGATTTGAAGTAAGAACATGACTGAAATTTTGGTTCGTGAAAATTGTCATTTTTACGAAAAATGGGTGTAACACAAAGAATGCAAGCAAAAATATTAATCATGCTGTAAAGTATCACAAACTGTAACCAAGGTCTTGTTTAGATAGAGAGGTAATTGTAAATGCCAAAATTGGTCGGATTTTTGGTGATTTTACTAGGTTATAGTCTGTTTCAAAATATGCCATTTTTCAAATTGCGAAAAATTATATTTATTTTTTTATTCAAACCAGTGTTTTGAAGTAAACACTCAAAAGCAGAATTCAAACTATGCCCGTTCTTTTGAGTACATATACATCTTCCAAAAAATCGGCAACAATTTTTACGGGAAGTTAAAACATCTTTGTGAAATACCGTATTTCCTCAAACAACCCTCCAATTTTTTTCGACCTTTTCAAGAAGGGGGTACCTCTCTTTGATCAGCTCCCCTTGGCGTAAAAGAAAAGATTATTTTCTGTCATTTGTAATATAAACTCAAATTATAATAAGGTATCTTTTAATGAAGTAAAATATTTTCCCGTATTCATATGTGCAGCGTATAGGATACAATTGCGCATTAGCAAATCCCGGTCACCGGTAAGTTTTTGAACCCAATGTAAAGCGTAGGAGAAAATACAGAAATGATTTCCATTGGTTGATATATTTGTTGTTTCTAAATATAGCACCAAGCAAGCTTTTGGTTAATACTGGCAAAGAAATTCTGAAGTCACCTATGCGCTCATAATAATGTAAAATTGCGCAATTAAAATAACGTTAAAAAAGCACCCCCCTTTTTTCGACCAAAAATTACGCCCATAAACGCTGCACGAACCCTAATTTTTTATTGGCTAAAAATAAACATATGCATGTCAACACAAAGGTTCTGTGCCAAAGAAATGAAAATTCGGGTAAGATCTATTTTTTAAAAAATCGAAAACCAGGGTACCCCCCTATGGAAAATGCATTGTAAATCAATACGCTATTGTAACCTAGAAATTTCATAGGATATTCACGCCATCTTGAAATAATCAATCACTTATGAACGCGTTGATTGGCTGTTTAATAAGGTTACAAAAGTAACAGATCGTTTCATTGGCTTAACAAATAACTATAATCGTGAATCAGTTACGGAGAAGAGACGATTTGATCATGATAAGGCTATTTTGAGTACTGCAGAACTGGACACGGTCCAATTTAATGTAATTGCTTTGAACAGGTGACCTCGACAAATCCACTAAAATATCACGTGATATTTATTGATCGCTGAGCAAGAATAGATTACATTAATTTTGTTGTAATCAACAGGTTTATCATATGATTTACAAGTCCAGATTATTTTTATGTTTCTTTTGCTGTGCAATTTCATCCAAATATAAGCTTTTTTGTTTGGCAACACTTTGGGCTTATAAAAGCATAATGCACCGTGCTGAAAAGTTGTCTTCCAGAATTCCGACCAGTACCTCCTCGTGGTGGAAGACGGGTCATGTCTCCAGGGCGTATGTACCTGGAACAACTATGGGCGACTTACCAATACTTGTTCACGTTCAGTTTATTTTAGAATTCACTTGCAATGTTTGCAAATATAGCGACAAATTAGAGTGACCTTTTTAATATCCCTCGTCTTGCATAGTGGTGCTGTGGCGTCACAAAAATTCCTCATCGCAGGTTTTCGGCAACTATATGTCATTTGCCAAGTATGGATTTCTTCTATATCAAACATTTTTTGTTCGTTACTCTTCTGTTTCTGTTATACCGAATATCTTAAGACTGTCGTGTAAAAGAAATATATCACAGTTTTCCAGGCAAATTCATGTAATTGTCCCTTTATAGACGCGTTCATTTAGCTACCTCTTATAATATTCTATTGTGTCAAGCAATTTTATACCCGAAACTCATGAACCACTCATTTTCATTCGGTTGACCAACTTTCATAAGGAGCATGCAACATATGTCTTCCATATATAGTTAGCCATTACTATTCGTCCTCAAAAATCATTTAATTAGACCAATTAGACAAAAACACAGTAATAACTTTTTGGCGTTATAAGATATCAATTTTAATAGCCACTGATCCTTAAAGGAGACCATTATAATATGGCAAAGCAACGGTAACAGAGAAACTGAACATTAAACAGAAATCTGTTGTTTTCTTATAAAATGACCTTCAGCTCACGGTAATATTTCTTAGGCATTGAAATTATAGGCATGTTCCTGATACATTCTATAAAGTTCTAGTAGACCAGTGACTTGTCATTTTTAAATTTTTAAATATAAACCGATATACACTTTCCTTTCCTTTAAATGCTGCTACAGCGAAGCTTCCCCAGCTTTTTGAAAAGCTAAAACTTGTAGTTATTTAATATAGCCGGGGTAATGAAGATTGGAACTTTGTTTGAGCCATAACTTCCGGTTTCCGGTACAGCCTTTCATAGAAACGAAAAAACCATCGATTCCAGAGAAAAAAATATGCATCAGATCTTTTTATTAGTAAGTAAAAAGCGTGAAATCCGCCCGAACTTTGTATACGAATAAAAATCGACATTGCACAGACACTTTCCTCCTAATATTGTCAAGTCCCGAAAAAAATGCTGTAAATGATAAGTGCTTCCAATTAATTTGACATAATGATAAAAAATGAAAACAATCTGACTTTTTACAATTCATGAAATGGTGAACAAATCTGTTTATCATTTTTTCTTTTTCATTTTTTCATGTCCAACATTAGCAATGAAAAGTTTTATTTGTATAAATCAAAGAAATATTGAAAAAATATATAATATCTAATAAGCAAAAGATTTTCAATCTATATCCTCTTTTTGGCCGTCAGTGCAACAGCTGAGAACACTGTTACGAAAAAAATAAGACGAAAACACACACGCACGCATCCACACATGGTCAGACGCCCAGTATTTTTATCGCCCGCTCTGCGTTGCGGCGAGGGACCAAAAAAGCCCAAAAGAAAATAAAAACTGCAAGTTCTAGCATAGGAGTTGACGTTAAACATTGTGAAAAGTGTTTCAAACAACGATTTATAGCATGTTTTTTTTGTGTTATAGGTATTGTCAATGTGAAACGTATGTTTTATAGTATCTTTTGCGTTATGTGCAATGCAAAACTTTATCTTCTGTAGATTCAGTTTTCCGTTATAGGTTAAGTGTTTGTGTATAATATGGGCAACTCTATTATTTTTTTGTGAGTCTGAATATGTCCTTTTTCAAATATTGACTTTAAAAACTTTTGAAGGAGGGAACTAAGTCCCTGTTTTTAAAACACTACATGTTTTAAAGCACAAATTTTACATAGCTCTATGGTTCAGACAAGCAGACGTACAACTATGGGTTTAAACAAAGATATAAAAGGACAGCGACTAAATCCATTGCACTTCTTACTCATAAAACCGTACAAATCCATTCAGATCAAATTCCACGATGTATTAAATATTTACAGTATTAAGGCTTTAAAATAAATTGATCATTTTTCATGAATAGATACTTCTCTGTGTGCATTCGAGCTATCTTTTTATGATTTTTCATAAAAATGCTAGTCATATAGGCAATTTAATGCGATTCTTTCACAAAAAAGTAATTAAACGCAAGTATAATGTAAACGCGAGGTAGCATTAGCTAGCCTCATACTGAGTTCATTACAGATTTCATTCATAACTATTATATCGTATAACAAAAACTATCTTCTTTGAAAAACATCCTAAACTCAAAAGAATATTGCCGTCCCCAAGAGCAAGAAATGAAAGTTATTCAAATGTACAATAATTCCTTTACTGTTTATGGTTATCCCCATATTTACTTTATCCACAAATTACTAGTTATTTAATGAAAAACCCATTCTAAAGATGTTTGAATTTCAATCCAATACTTAAGAGTTTTTTTTAAGCAAACAGTAAAATTTCAAATTTTCATTTAAAACTGGTATTTCAATAATAAACCTAAAATTATAGGTTATGTATATTTTTCATTTTGCTGTGATAGAAAAAAATGTCAAACTTTTCTTTAAAAAAAAATATCTAACAAAGTCGATTCCATACAATACTACATCCATAATTATGTTTTATCAATTATTTATCTATTACTCATCAGAGGCACTCGTGAAAGGGGTGAACGCTTCAGTTAAATAATTTTGAATGTGACAAAATGTGTTTGAAAACGATTTAATTCCAGAATATCCAGTATGCCATCACAAGAAGGGACAAGATTGGCCCCGAAATTCCGCAATTTTTAAGAACGTATTCAATTAGAGTAAAACTATTCAACATTTTTTCTTAGGTGAACCATGCATCGTAAAAAATGATTAAAATGAGATTTTTTTATAAAAGCAAATCTTATGATTTTTTTATAAAACCAAATCTTATTTATTACGTTACAGTGACGTCATCAAATTGTTTTTTTGTGTGTGTGTGTGTGAAAAAGTGCTGAAATCATGCAAGTTTCGAGTGGTTTTCGACTCATAGTTTAATTTGCCAACAAAAAATTACAGGTTTTTTTTTTACAGCTTTTCACCAAATCACAAATTTGGGTAACTATTTTAACATCAAAATGGACAACTTTAAACAAAAAAACATGCTAATATTGTAAATTATAACTAATAAAAAGTATTTATATTGCATATTTCCAGCTCATTTTAATGATTTCAAAATTTGGGGGCAAAATTGAGTTCTTATCATACCTTGTCCTTTGCCTGTTGACAAATTGGAGCAAGATTCAGTGGTTGAAGATCATTTGTCTGGTATGGACGGGTGTGAACTGCATCAGATGAAATTTTCGTTTTACTGTATATTCCAAGAGAGAGAACTCAATTTCTTTGAATGAAAGTTCCATTTGACAGCGGTTTACCAAGGGAAAATCATTGATTAAAATTTGGAAGTTCAGTCTTTACAGAAAACAATTGCACAGATAATTATTAAATATGAATACATATTAGGTCTGAATTTACCGTGCAAAAAATCTATCAATTAAAAAAGTTTTTCATTACATTTTATGGTACAGAAATGACAATTTTAACCAGTAAACGTGTAGGAGTAAGGACATTTAAAACAAGAGCACCATGTTCTCAATTATAACGGACCTAGTATTGTAAATGCATTGACCGTCTTTAAAGAGATCAAATTATCCATTCAAGAACCTTTAATTGAATCAAAAGATGAGATAATCCAATTGAATAAGAAAAGAATTGCTACCTGTGAAGCTTTTAATGCTTTTAATTCTATTCAGTTGCACTCCAGGCATGAAATCCGTAGAAATTTACTATTAAGGTCTATGGGAAACTTTTTTGTTTTTTAATTATGCAAAATGGGAAATTTTGACAAGATATGTATAAGTATTTGATAATGTTACGTGTAATTACTTTTTGCATATTAAACAAATCGAGTGATTAATTTATCATTTTCCCTTGGTAAATGGCTATCAAACGGACTATAGTTCAATCACTTTAAAATAAGACCGTATTTCAATGAGATTGCATTTTCTTAGAAATAAACACGTTCCTCCTAAAAGAGGAGCATAATTTGCTCATTTGCTTGTGTTCTAGAGATTAAAATGTCAACTTATTCTCTGTAATTTTTTGGTAATTTCATTTTCGATTTTTCTACATAATTCGTCTATAACGCTCCTTTCACCCATAATGAACTGTATGTGGACCCCCCTTTCGAAAATTTCCAGCTCCGCCTTTTCTGGAAAGAGGTATTGAATGATTATCAATATACCAGTCTTAATCAGCAAATAAATAAGTAATAATCTGAATCGGAAAAGAAGATTTTGGAGCTAAATAAGACAGCAATAGCTTTTCTTCTGACTGCAAGAATTTATTCAATACCCATGCAGCAAAAAATGTAGAATTCCTTATAAAGAAATACAATTAAAAGGGGTTGCATGGCAATATTAACATAAGGACTTGCGTTAATGAGCTAGGCAAGTGATACATGTATCTTTTATTATTTCGCAACATTTTCATAGCACAGACAATGCTTCTCTAATCATTAGAGATAGTGCATATAGAACAAAATTACCAAATGGTGAAAATCAACCCCCATTGTTCAAGAAAGTAGATAAAGTAATGTAATTGAAGAAACCAATGGTTGTGACATTGACGTATTGTTAGTAAAAAATTCTCTCTTTTTTTATATTACCAGCTTATTAAGTAGCTCAAATGTGTGTAGACCATGTGGTGTAGACAAGGCATGCATGGGGTCAGTGCAGCTAAGTACAATGTTTAAAATTGATGAAAATAAAGTGAAAACGTCTTATCATAAACTTAGGCCAATTCTTTTTATGTTTTCTTATTTTTATATTGATTTCCAGTTTTTTTATTTAATATCTTGTTCTTCCATAATATGATGTGCATGTCTTCAATTTGTATAAGACTGTGATTTCATCATTTTGCATAGGGTTTCAAAGGACTAGAGCCACGAACCCCCATATTTGGCCCTGTTAATTCTCAAATTTATATCAAAATTGGTTTGTTTTACACCAAAATTTGCGTATGTATAGCTGAATGTCTGTGTTAAAAGAGAAAAGATTTGGTTATGGTGTATAAATGAATTTTCAAGTACCCTTACCCTTCAAAAATAGCCTAAATCAATGATTTTTCACTTTTTGGCCGAAATGACTTGTTTTTCAGTCACAATTTTGTTATTTTCTATGTGGCGCCACCCCTCGCCCATCGAAATTTTTGTTGAAATATGAAGAAAATAATGTATTTATAAAATTTAAGCAAAAATATTTATGGGCGAGGGATGGCGCCCATGTCATTTTCACCAAAAACCAGGTGGCAAATTGTGAAATTTAGCTGTAATTAGCATATTTTTAATTTAAGCGTCACTTTATGACGTCATTACAATGTCACAAGTACAGAAAACTTTAAAATTGATTTTGTTTTGTAACAAGTAATCATTCAAGACTTCTTGGCCACAAAAATCTTATCTAACAAATGAATTTGCAAAAATGGCCCGATTTAGGGCAAAATATGAGGGTTCGTGGCTTTAGTCCTTTCACGGTTTTTGTGGGCGGTGTTGATCCACTAAATTTGGTTCTCTTATGAAATGGAAATTTTGCATTGCTCTGCATACTGCAAAATTCAGATCCACATTACACATATACAATAACATGGCATTTTTTCAGCAATCCACAAAAATTGATACCTATGAAAATAAATGAATCCACAGTATATTTGACTTTTTATAAAGTTTAAAAGTTGTTTTTTTTAAATACTTTTTGAGTGAAAAATGGACTAATTAACTATAACAGATGATTGTACCCCAGAAGGTCCTATGAACCTGCTTTAACTGTTGGTTATGAAGGTAACCGGAAAAAATATTTTTGTGACAGATAACTCAATTAAAAATCAAACTAAGTATGAAAGAATAAAGTCAAATGGTTTTCTATTCTCAAATTTTAGTAACTATGAAATTGGCATATAAAACATTATTAAAAGGGTTGCTTTTTTTGTGAAAAGGCCACTCTTTGTTAATTGTAAAAACAATAATAAAGTCTGTGGGTTGTAAGCGGATATTATTTTACTCAACAACTGATTAAAATCTATACAAATCTTGTAGCAATTGAAATAATCTTAGTAAAGTCTTCTTTTCCTCTAAGACAGGATGGAATAGGATGTTTGATTCTTGTACCCACTGGTGTTCCATTATCTTCTATCAGGACAACATTATTGGTATCAAATCTTGGAACATTGGCTTTCTGTTTCTGCCTACAGCCAACTACATAAGCTTTTTTCTTCTCTCCATTTACAGCAACTAAGACTTTATCACCTATTTTTGCTATATGGCTCTTTTTATATACATGTATAATTTTGGCTGGTTTTCCTGTATTAGCAGATGCCTTTGCCTGTGGACTGTTGTCTATTACTCTGACACGAGATAAAAGAATCAGTTCTTGTAAACAAGGTGATGTGCTGAAAAAAAAATATAGATAACAGTAACTTTGTCTCTAATGATCTAGAAAATGTGTTTAGTTCAATGAAAAAAGATTCACAGAGGTTGAAAGTAATTGTGAGAAATTCAAATTGTACAATCTACAATGTATGTTACACTTTTCAAAGATTGACTCAATCTGGTCACTTACAAATGTTCATTTTTTTATTTAAAAAAAAACAACAAATGATCATTTCTTTTACCTAAATAACTGTTTTGTTTGACTTGTTAGGTTCACAAACTGATTAGCAAGACAGCTTCTGCATGCTGAGAGCATCTTAAATATGTTTCTGTTTTCTTCTTGCACTAAAAAATAAATAACATAAAGCTCTAAATACATGTACTATTATATGTGCATTTTGTACATTTACATGAAAGTTTCAAATACAGTTACATGTAAGGTGGTTCATAACACCATTTTGACCTAGATATCGACCAAATGAAAAGTATTAATTAAAATAAAAGAACACACATTCTTTTCATATAAACTGCAAAATATGAAATATCATACATGTACTTTGAAAAATGCATTACATCTATTATTTTGAAACAAATATGAATCATTTGAATTTTATTAATGGTTGAAAGTTGTCAATCTTTTGGTACATCCAGCAAGTTCTACTCTACAATTTCAACCTTAATTAATTGTGTCCTTCAATTATTAAATCCATTATCTAAAACAAAGGCCTTTCAGAATTTTGAAAATTGGTCCCAACAAAAAATAACTTTAATTACTACAAATTCATGTGTACACAAATCAAACACGCAATCATTTGTGAGAGTTTTTAAAATAGGAGGTACATTGAACTGGATAGGTGGAACAATAAAGTTATCTTACAATCAAACCATTTTCATATTTCAGGGATTGCTTAATAATTTAGTATTTTTTGGACTGAACCTGACCCGACATGGACTGGTTTACCATTTTTTGTATAATTGAGCAAAGGAAAAATAGTAAAGTTTTAACACATTATTCTAGGAAATCTAGATTAAAATTATTGAAATTATTGGTTTTAGCAAATAATATGTCTAAAGAGGATTCGTTACTGTCTTTCTGAATGCAAATATGTCATAGAGCAAAAAGTTCAGGTAGAATGACCAAATGCCCTTTTACACTTATTTTAAGCTAAAAATAGTTCCAAATCAACATCTTATTGATGTATCCTTATTTTTTAGTTCAAATCCATCAAGATTACAATGAAACATTTGTAAGAAAACATTACAAAATCAAGTTTATTCTGACCTTATTGATGCAATATATTTTGTTTGTCATACTCAGGAAAAGATACATTTTGTAACTCTCTAAAAAGTGTTGAGAAGGACTAAAATAATCAGTCATCCCAGAAGTATGAAAATAGTCTATTTATGAGCACTAATAAGAGACTTAATGTATTTTAGTTAAAAATGACAGTTTACATATTTATCTTATTTGATTTTTATATACATGTATGTACCATAATATGATTAATTAAACAAGGAATACTGTGAGCGAGCTCACGGAGGATACCCCCCGCTTTAACAATTCTAAGTCCAACAAGTAATACTGTGAGCGAGCTCACAAAAGGATACCCCCCGCTTCATAATGGACTCTGTACTGTAAAAGAAAAATCTCAAGTCCCGTTATCTCCCCTCAATGATAACGGAGAGCAATACAAATTCTTCATGCACATCTACAGGTGATGTACTATCTAGATGTAAAGTTTCAACAAAATCCATCCAACGGTTTAAGAGGAGTTGCGCTTACGAGGTTTCCCATTGAATAATGAATTTAAAAAGTCTAAGTCCAATTATCTCCCCTGATTTATGTTTGTTTGCGATGAAAATTCTTCAATTATCTCCCCTGATTTATGTTTGTTTGCGATGAAAATTCTTCATGCACATCTACATATGATGTTCTTCCTTTAGATTAAGTTTCATCAAAATCCTTCAAGCATTTTAGGAGGAGAAGCGCTTACGAGGTTTCACATTGTATAATGTATTTAAAAAGTCTAAGTCCAATTATCTCCCCTGAATGATGTCTGATTGCGATGAAAATTCTTCATGCACATCTAGATATGATGTACTTCCTTCATGTAAAGTTTCATCAAAATCCTTTGAGTGGTTTAGGAGGAGTTGCGCTTACGAGGTCTCCCATTGAATAATGTATTTAAAAAGTCTAAGTCCAATTATCTCCCCTGAATGATATCCAAGAGCAATGAAAATTCTTCATGCACATCTACATATGATGAACTTCCTTTAGATAAAGTTTCATCAAAATCCTTCAAGTGGTTTAGGAGGAGAAGCGCTTACGAGTTATGTGGACAGACGGACAGACGGACAGACAGACAGACGGACAGACGGACAGACAGACAGGGTGTTTCCTATATACCCCCCCAAACTTTGTTTGCGGGGGGTATAATTATCTCCCTTGAATGATATCCGACAGCAACCAAAATTCTTCATGCACATCTCCATATATTGTACATCCTTCATGTAAAATGCCATCAAAATCCATCAAGCGGTTTAGGAGGAGTTGCGCTTACGAGCTCTCCCATTGAACACCAAGTTTAAAAAGTCTAAGTCCAATTATCTCCCTTGAATGATATCCGACAGCAACCAAAATTCTTCAAGCACATCTCCATATGGTGTACATCATTTGTGTAAAGTTTCATCAAAATCCATCAAGCGGTTTAGGAGAAGTTGCGCTTACAAGGTCTCCCATTTAACACCAAGTTTAAAAAGTCTAAGTCCAATTATCTCCCTTGAATGATATCCGACAGCAACCAAAATTCTTCATGCACATCTCCATATAGTGTACATCCTTCATGTAAAGTGTCATCAAAATCCATCAAGCGGTTTAGGAGGAGTTGCGCTTACGAGGTCTCCCATTGAACACCAAGTTTAAAAAGTCTAAGTCCAATTATCTCCCTTGAATGATATCTGATAGCAACCAAAATTCTTCATGCACATCTCCATATGGTGTACATCCTTTGTGTATAGTTTCATCAAAATCCATCAAGGGGTTTAGGAGGAGTTGCGCTTACGAGGTATGTGGACAGACGGACAGACGGACAGACAGACAGACGGACAGACAGACAGGGTGATTCCTATATACCCCCCCAAACTTTGTTTGCGGGGGGTATAAAAATGAACAACATATTTTTATATGATCATTTCCGTTCCGTATTACTATACCACAACTCTTTCCTTGTAACTAATACACATACATTACACATTAAGTAATTCCAATTTAACTATTTTTTTGTTGAAGCTTTTTTTTTAATTCCGAAAGGCCTTTGTTTCAGATAATGGATTCAATAATCAAGGACGTAATTAGTTTACATAGAACATAGAACATATTTTATTGTCCAATCAAGGGCCCTTAAGGGCAGCATGAGCAACAAATAAACAGATATAAGAAAAAAGATAATGATTGAGTTACATCTAATACATATAGATATCTTACAGACATTACAGAATATAAAACAGAACAATATAGCGCACATATTCACATATTATATTTAACCACTGGTAAACATGTTAAAGATGGTCATTAATAAATTTTCCAACTGCATTAAGAATTTTAGTATTTTCAGAAATAAGTAAATAGTTAAATTTTTGTTCATCATTAAGATATGTAAAGTTAATAATTTCTTTTCCAATAAATTCAAATAAGGTAAATCTTTGCTGGTGATATTTATGACATTTAATCAAAAAATGAATTTCATCTTCAATTTAACCAGAAGTACATTTATTACAGTTACATTCATTTCTATCTATTTTAACATATCTTCCAACTTCAATCATCAATTTATGAGCAGATATTTACATGTTGATACAAAGTGTAAGTAGAATTTGCTATATGTACCTAAAGATTGCAGACTTTTGACCACAAATAAAAATTTATATTTTATTTTTTAAAGAAGGTTTCTGTGAATGAAAAGGTAATGAAATAACCATAAGCACAGTCTGCCATTTGATAGTTAACACTGTCAAGTGATCATACGCTCCAAAGGGGAGCGATAATGGTAGAAATGTCAATATTTTAGTTGTACAAAAAAAATGTACTATGAGCTGAATTTTCCTTCAACGTCCGGTTTAGCACGCACTTGTTTTCCCGAACTTTCGGCATCTTTTTATCTTTGAAAATTTGAGACATCATTTAACGCTCACGTAACCCACAAGACAAGCTAGTTTGTTTTTATTTTCGAACCAAAAAAATTATATTAATTGAAACTCCGGGAGCGTAACAGGTTTTACCTGCCTCATATTATTAATCATCATTGCCAAATCAATTTCATGCAAATTGTTGTGGAAACCCTATTGGACCTTGTGATTGTTATCATGTTTTATATGAAATCTAATCTAAAATTGTCAGAAGCAAGAGGTGATACTGCTCATGATCATATGGATCCAAGATGTAGTTTTGCAAATATTGAAAATTCAATGCGACAAGAAGTAATATTTATAATTATCAGTGAATTGATAATGTTAAGACATTTTTGTGTTTTACTCTGGCAAATAACTAACCATAAGATGGCCCAATTAGTTAAATTCAAAACTTTTTACAGTTCGAAAATATTAAAATTTTCAATGCCATTTAACCGGAAGTCAACAATAATTTAAAACATCGAGTCCAAATTGCCGACCGGATAAGTAAATATTCCGTAAATATTGTATGAAGGCAAAAATATACTTTCTGGTTGGAGGTTGCACTTTGCAGAATTAGCAGAAAAGTCTGATCCACACAACTTTGATATTGGACCTTGTTGACACAGAATATCAGCAAATCATCCAAATCTGCACCGAAACCTACTCCCATGAGCAAATATCAAGGGAAGAAATTGATAATGCTATTAAGTTGTTAAACACCAACAAATCAGCAGATATACATGGAATAACTGCAGAATCAATAATATACGGAGGTGAAGTACTTAGAGATACCCTATGTACAGTTTTAGACAATGCATTCAAACAAGCACAGATATCAGATCTGCTCAAAATTGGGACGCTTACGCCAATATATAAAAACAAGGGAGACCAAACAAATTCGAAGAACTATAGAGGAATTACTATAACTCCAACCATCTCAAATAATAAAGACTCAAAATCCACTACAGCGAGGCTTCACTTCTAATACTGCGCCATTAATTGCTTCATTGTTATTAGAAGAATTTGAAAGAGAAAACAGAGACCAAAAAAAACCTACCATCTTTGGAATGCTCGATGCAAAATCTGCATTTGATGTGGTGAGGCATAATAACATGATCCGTAAATTATACCATATTGGGATCTCAGACCAAAACATACTACTAATTGATAACCTCTACAAGAATGCTACAACAAAAATAAAATGGAATGGAAGTTTATCTGAATCCTTCCCCATCAATCAAGGAGTAAGGCAAGGAGGAACACTAAGTGCAGATCTTTACAAAGTATATGTAAACCAACTTCTGGATCTCATGTCATACTCTGGAATAGGAGGAAAAATTGGTAACGTCAATGTTTGTGCTCCTACATGTGCTGACGATAATGCACTAGCCGCAAGCAACCCACTAGAAATACAAGTTCTAATAGAAATGGCACATGACTATAGCCAACGTGAAGCCTATCTGTTACAACCAACTAAAAGTGTGATATTACCAGTAAAAACCAGCAATAAAATCAACTTTTCCAGTGAAACTTGGACAATGAACAATAAAAACCTACCAACAGTACAACGAACTCCCCACATTGGTATACAGAGAGATCATGTCAACTCTGCTGCGAGCACAATTGAAGACAATTTTAAAAAGACCAGAAGAGCGCTATACAGTCTGATGCATACTGGTTTACATGGGGAAAATGGTCTGGATCCAACAACATCGGTCAGTCTTCTTAAAACATTTGTTTTCCCGATTATGTTTTATGGTTTAGAAATCCTCCTTCCACATGGAAAAAAACTTAGATACTCTGGATAAGCAGTACAAAAAAGTTATAAAGCAGGTTCTTTCACTTCCGAGTACAGTTGCTGACCCAGCAATCTACATCCTATCAGGTCTACTACCGGCACAAGCTGAATTACACAAGAAAGCCTTAACTCTCTTTGGAAGCATATGTAGAGCAGGTTCTTCTGCCACTGAATGGAAAGTCGCAGAGAGACAACTATGCATAAAAAATAGGAAAAGTAATAGCAAATGAAAATCATATTAAAAACATATCTAAGACATAAAAGCGATGAGAGGAGCCACATTAAAAGACCAATGCAGTTCTACGGCTTGATCTCACTCATTACAAAATCTATGTTTATAGTGGTAACAAAAAATGCAGATGCAGTCAGTCTTATAACCCCATAGACCTGTATATGTATACACAGGTCTATGATAACTCTAGACTTTTTTTCGCCAAGCAATATAAAGTCCTGTCAAATGTAAAGCATTCCAATGTTCATGGAAAGTCATGATTTCTAAACATACTTGTAACTCCTTCATTTCCTAGATTTATTTTTATTTGAAGAAGGAACATATTTGTATTGGATTCCTCAAATACACAAAAATAAACACGAGGAAAGGTATATAGCTGTATCATCAACATGTTCTACACCACTGAGAGCTGTCCGCGACATTCATTCAACTCACAAAGATAGTGTCTGTTGTCAAAGAAGGGCGACAAGCATATCGCGACACTATTTATGATCGTTTTTGAAAACTTTCGATTTTTCAACTTTGTGCACAATCCTACCATAAAAAATTAAACAAATTATAAGACCATCTAAAAGCATTTATTCAAAGAAGCTCTTTAAATATAGGAACTTTGTTGTTAAACATCTAATAAATATCAAATTTGTTAAACCATGCTCCAATATTGCATAATGCTTGATTTTCTTATCGACAATATGTCACATTTGGAAGAGAGATTTTTCAACAACGAGTTGGCATTCCAGTTGGCATATACTGTGACCTCTCCTCCGCCGGTCTATTTTTTCTATTGTAATCTTACTATAAAACTTTTTTTAACTAATTGTCATTTTTAGGCATTATAGCGATCAAGTATATCGGTTTTGTATGATGTCACTCTACCAAATTATTAATTGTTTGAAGTGTTGTGTCGGATTTAAGATCGATATGTTTGATTTTTTTACATCAGTCGATTGAATATGATTCTCTGCTAGCTGCCAGTAATTGCGAGTGTTCTATAGAGTTCCTCTACCGTTCGTTTGTCCTTGTTGTCTTTTGTCTAAGGTGCTCTCTACTGGAATTGAACTTCGATCGATTTGATTTTTATTGTGTGTTAATGTTTGTGTTTTATTTTGGAATATTGATAGGGGGAAGATTTGGGCCCAAAAACTAGTTTAACCCCACAGCATTTTATATGTGTCTGTCCTAAGCCAGGAATCTTTGACAAAGCTATTGTTTGTACTTGTCTTTTTGATGTTTTTGTTCATTGTTTAAGTAGGGGTCTATCTGTGACTATTTCAGGACTGGATTTGAATTATATGCATTTTATTTAGACCCTGGGCAATTTGCAGAACGGCGAACAGCGCCTACTGGTCTCGTTGAAGGC
This sequence comes from Arcuatula senhousia, assembly GCA_963971305.1. Classification (NCBI taxonomy): domain Eukaryota; kingdom Metazoa; phylum Mollusca; class Bivalvia; order Mytilida; family Mytilidae; genus Arcuatula; species Arcuatula senhousia. Next base: position 60,050,063 of record OZ020304.1, read on the forward strand.
TGCTGGCGGTTTTCCATTGTGGTTTTTCTAAATTACCACTTGTTATGCGAGCTGTGTCGCGTACACTTATTCCACATCTCATTATTTTCAGAAACTCAGAAGAACAAAAATATGAAAGAAGCAAAGTCCTTTATTCACTCTTTCAAATGTATTGATGTTAATTGTCCTCTCTGTCAACAACGCTTCGATCGTTTTCTAGATGAATTTCTCCAATTCATCCTCCAGATTTATAGCCGAATTATTTTTTGTCATTCTTGTATTTGATTCCGATGATAATCTCGACAGTTCAGAATTATGAAAGTGACGATTTTTTATTTCCAAATTATTAATTTTCCTTACTTGGAAAGTAACTTACCAATCTCAACGGCATGATGTTGTATATTTCATAACTTAGCTTTCAATATTCCAGGGCTTGTACAACTTTTTTTTCTAATTTTGTACTCTACAACGTTGCCTGCGTCACAGTGTGACCAGTTTTTAGACAACGGTAATAAGAACATACGTCTCTAATTATGTTCTCTTAAAATATTTTTTCTTTCAATAGCAGCAAAACCTGGTTTAACCCACCTTTTCTTTGGAAATGCCTGTATCAATTCAAGTCAGGACCATTGCAATTCTAAATTTCTCCAGTGTGTCTTTGTCTTCCTTTTCTATGATTTATTAGATTGCTCACCCGCTAGCTGGCAGTTTTGTTGAAACCTTTATTTCAACTGAATATTTACACTCTTTGTGTTAAAAACTTTCAATTTCGGCAATTTCGTACAGATCGCAACATCTTGCCTTCCAAAAGATATAGGATTTAGTCCAACAAAATAACTTGAATGTTTTGAAAAGTAGAACTAAGTTTGGGTTTCAGTAGCCATTTAGAGCTACTTGTCACGATTTGTAGTCCGACACTAACATTTATGTGTGAAAGGTTCATAAAAGTCTATAATTTCAGTGTGATTTTTAAATAATAAAAGTTATAAGATTGTTATACTCACAGAAATAGATATCGATTATTAACTTGATATTCTGCTCAGGCTTTATGATGTGTAATTCATTTGGCTAATTAGCATCTTTTTGCTTTTATTTTTTAATAAGTCTTTGTTGGACAAAACGCGAGTTAAACGCAGTTTGAAGCTATTCGCATGGTAATTATAGTAGTAATTGCTATATTTTTTTGAAATTTTATTCCAAAATATGGAATTCTGAGTTATAATGTTCACAATTTGGCATGCAAACTCGTTGATTCTATATCAAACAATTGTATCAACTTCATATATTCAAGGTTTAAATAAAAACCCATTTGATAAAAAAAAAATACAATTAATTGAAACATGTTATTTCTGAAATATTCAATAACGAAGCCCCCAAAGAGGAGGGGGAAAAAGAGCTAGACATGAGAATCACCTAGCATATTATAGGCCTCTTGAAAACCAATAATATATCTAAGCTGCCTTTTCCCAAAAGCAATATAAAATTCTACGAGACGTTCAAAAGTTGCTTCCTTTTCCCATAAGCAATATGAAATTCAACAAGACGTTTAAAAGTTGCGACCTTGAAACAAATTTTCGATGGACAAACGGACGGAAAGCCGAATGCATGCTCCCTCACTTTAGCAAAAGATGGGCGAAATAGAGGTGAAGGGTATTCACACCAAGTGTTTTTCGTGTAGGATAATGTCAAAAAGGATTCCAACGAAAGGACGAAAATGATCTTTTAACAAAATTTAAAGAAAACCACCGTGAAAACCAACATAACATAAAATATCCGGCAATTGAAAATTACCCTGCAAAATAGAATTATTATTTTATTCCAGGTTTAACTTAACAAATTACAATTTAAATTGTCACATCCTTTATAAAAATCGAACACCTCGACTTTGTGTTTCTTGTCGTTTTCTTTTAACACTTAAAGGTGTCGATGCTCTTTTACGACCTGCGAAAAATGTTCTTAAAGGTTCCTCAATCGTAGGGTCGCTTCCTCGATTAACTTGTGTATAAAGCACAGCAAATTCTCTGAAAAAACACACAGCAAAGTTACAATACGTTGTCATTACAAACTTTCTAAAAAAATATTTGAATAGCGCCGATTTATATTTTGATAAACTCCTAATTCAAACCAAGGCTAAATAGCACAAAAACTATTTATTCCCTTCTGCAGCATGCATGCAGCGATAGTAATTTAACACAAGCGCTTCTGAAAGACAAGCAAATTTCTTTTGAAGTTTAGATTTGAGTAATCAAATATCGCAGACCATACAGGACATATAAAAATGTGTCACTAAAACTTCTTTACATGTAAAAACTAACCGAAAATAAAAAGCTTCGCCGAGCCCAGCATGATACGAATGCAACATGTCGAACCCTGTACGTTTTAGACCCAATATTGATAGTCAATTGCTCTGGGACACATGAAGCCCATGGTGGACTGACAAAGTTTTGTGACACATGCAGCCTTTGGTGGACTTTTCATCCATATTTCAAAAGGAATTCATTTTTTTCAAAAGCAGACCAAAATAAATTACAGTTACAAAAAATTACACTTTAGGTCCCTCAGCAAGGTTATCTGCTAACTTTCATTTTGCCGCTTGTGGCCCCTTACGGCAATTAGGAAAATTTATGGAAGAGAAAATGGAGCTCAGGCCTTTTTAAGAGCACTTTTTATTATGTTTCACCTTTATAAAAAATGGACCTGTTTATTACATACTTTAATTGAAACTTTCTGTCTCTTGTTTCCCGTATAGTTCGCTTTAAGGTTTGAAGTTTCCGTCTCTCAACTTCTTTTTCGGATTTCTGAAAAAAAATTGGTATATTAATTATTCAAGAGATTCATGAGTTTGATCAAGAAGAAGGAGCATTATGTACAGTGAAAAAGCATATTTACTTGAAGAAACTACCCATAAATAACTAGAAAATTAGTGAGGAGGGACATTTAAAATGCAGAAACAAAAAATATAACAAAGTTTAAGGAAAACATCTTTTGATAGTCCGACACAAAAATGGTTAAAAGTAAACAAGAATACTAAACCATATACAAGGAATATCACAAATAAGGGGATACAAATCAATAAAGGAGCAAAAAAGTATTCTCAAAGTAAAAACTTTAAATTTTTGCAAACATGATGTAATAGACTTAATTTAATTTTTGAAAATGTGACAACCTTAATTTATTTTTGTACATTGAAACAACCTAAATTTAATTTTTGCACATCAAAACAACCTAAATCTAATCTTTGCACTTTAAAACAAACTTAATTCAATCTTTTCACATTAAAACAACCTTAATTTAATCTTTGCAAATTATACAACCTTAAATGCACTCATTATATCATCAGTTGTTATTAGATCCTCCTTTTCATCTTCATACTCTGGGAACAAATCGTACACATCAAAATCATATTCCTTCATTAACTCTACAATACTGACAAGGCTGTACGTCAGCTGGTCACATGTCCTTTCTCGCCGTGATGGCGGTCGGGAAATTAGCACGGTCATTCCGCGCTTGGTCTGTAGAGTATTCACAGCATCGACAAGCTCAGCGTCAATATCAATCCCCTAAGATTAAATGCAAAATAATAGATACAAAAAAAAAGCAAACACTTTTTAACAGTCTTTGAATACGATAATAAAATATTATAATTTATGATATATAGCGTCACCAAAATTCTCACACAGGGTTATGTGTTAACTCTTTACCGTGCATATGTCAATCTAGGAAGTCTGCTTCATATTTAATTCTTCATCTCGAAAAAGACTCTAAAAGAAAACTTTCAACAAAGCTCTATGACAAGGGTGATGACTTCAACTTTCCAATAATTAGCTTTCCCTTCTTGTGTAGCAACACTCCGTCCACTCCAGCTTATGGAGTAAACGTATCACAATTGATTCGTTACTCCAGAGCTTGCGGGATTTACATCGATTTCCTCGGCAGAGCGTCACGTTTGACACAAAAATTGTTATCACAAGGTTATGTTGCTCCTCGGTTGCTGTCGTCACTCAAGAAATTTTACGGTAGACATCACGCACTTATAGACAAATATGGGATTTTCATCTCTCAGATGAGTGCAGATGTTTGTGTGTCATATGGTTTTGTTTGGTCTTCCTTTGCCATTTTTGACACACTGAATTGGAAATTGGCAGCGCGATGGGTGTGCTATAGCAGGAATCGCTTAACTCTTCCGAAGCATCCGAGTTAACTTTCATTACGACTAGAGTTCTCGTTGTTAAATGATATTCAGTAGTTTTTGTGTTTCTGTGTTTTATATGTTGACTGTTTTTCGTCTAAACTCTTGTCCTTGTTTGTGTTTAATGGTTTTGTCTTTGACCTTTCGGACTTTGACATTCGGATGCCCCATTGGTACCTCTGCTTCTTTCTATCTCTAAGTCTCTAAGATACTTGAACTGTCTTTAATTTTAAACCGGATTTGACTAACACGAATCGTAAAGAACCCACATAACCGTATAACAAGCAGGAACGGCTTACCTTTCCGAATGACCTGATTTCACTGAGTTATTATAAAATTTCGGTAGTAGATTGTCGTTTTACTGTTTTGAATGTGTTATGGTTTTGCTGTGTATTTTCCGTGAGGCGTTATTTCGGATTTAAAGACTTTTTTAGAATTAGAATGCCCCATTTTGGTATTCCTTTGCTCCTCTAATGAGCTACATAAAAGTTCTTTGATATCGTATAAACAGGATAAATTCATTATAAATAAATACATTTACAAGTTCTCCATATGATCTGCCATAGTATTTGATTGATGTTTGTCAAATATGTGCTCAAATTCTCAAAGTCAGTTTTAAATCCCAAGGATCGAGAGCCTTTTTAAATTTTCAACTTCTAAAGAAGAGCATTACTGTAAGAAATTGCAAACCTGTAATTCCACGGTTGTCAGTCTCTTCTTCATACGAGATGAATATGGCTTCAGTAAAGTTAGAGCGCCTACTGCTGATATCAAGTTATAGGAAATCTAGATAAAAGTACAGTAGAATGCTTTTATAAAAAAGTATAGGTCAGTATTCAATCAATGACCTTGTGTTAGAGTAGAGTAGAAAAACAGTACTACTGCAGAAACATCCATGTCAGAAAAACAAATTACAACGAAGTTCCAGAAATGATTGCAAAATAATCTCGGATTTTATGGCAAGGGTTTGTATTTACCGTTTTACTCTGAAAAGATGTCTTTAGAACTATAAATCTAAAAGAGGTTAGTCACATTTTGTTGAGAGTTACAGACCATAGTTTCATTTTTTAGAACAAACAGTCTATAGGTTTAAAGTGGAATGTATGGTAAATAACTTTTTGAAAATCATGTAAATGGTATAACTTGTTATAGACAGGGTTTTATTCCTTAAATTGTACAGTTCTATATTCCAATAAAAAGGTTCTGGTCTATGGCAATGATGAGCAATGACCAGCGACAACCATTCGGTTTACCTTAAGTGTACGTAGATGTCTGTTATATGGTATAATTGTAGAGATAACTCTAGCCACTTTATCTGTCAAACGATTAGCACTTATATCAAGTTCTGTTAAAGAATCCTGATTTCTCAGAGCCTCAAATAAAGCGATACCACCCTCCTCTCCAAAACCGTTCATTGCAATGTTGAAAACTTGAAGCTGTGAATTTTGCTGAAAAAAAAATCAATAGCTGAAATTAATGTGGCAAGTCTTCTTTAGTTGTTTCTTGTTGACAGACACACTTGTCTGTTTACGTGTAAGATTGCAAGAATTGTTGTTTTCAATTCGCATCTTCGACGTGCCGAATTAAAACAAAAATTGTAAGAAAGATAAAATCGATCACTACTTTTTCTGACAAGGGTTTGTTTAAAATTATAATAGATCAATATTCCCCAAAATAGTATTGTTTTAAACTTATCCAGTCAGTCGTTTTAGTTTATTAGTTTAAGCTTACATACCCTCAAGCCTGCAGCCAAGGCGATAGCACCTGGTCGGTTAATGTTATTCCAGCTTAAATCTAGTACTTCTAGCGTAATGTTGCTGCCTGTTTAAAGAAATAGATATAGTGTCGTGTTAGAGAAGAAACACTTTACATACAAAAATATTCAACAATATATACTAAAAGAGGGTTAATATGGTTCCAAGCTAATGAGTATTCCCAGGCTCTAGATTCATGTACCCCCCCCCCCCCCCCCCCAAGAAATGCTGTGCAGGTGCTCTTTGACAGGCGTATTTGAATTTCATTTCTTTTCTTTGCAGGGGTGCATCATTTCAAACAATATTGAATTTAAAGGCGAGCATTACAAAGGGAGGCTTTAAATGAGATTTTTTATCGTGCAACTGATCATGCACATACCTAAAGCATTCCCAATGCAAACTGCGGTATTATTCCCAATCTTGTTTTGACGTAAATACAGCTCACGAAGGTAAACATTATTCTGAAATGCAAAACGAAAGAATGAATTAATAAACTTAAACATCTTAAAGAATTTCAAGTGAAAATTAAACGTTCGGTTAAATAACATCGTAGTTATAGGAAGACATTGAAACTCAAATATAATATCCCGACCAGAATAAGCAACTATGGTTGGATTAGCATCTCGATTGAACAAATATTAAACACTAGCCCATTTTCAAACTCGCCATTTTTCATTCCTTTAGAAGTGGGAATGTCGTATAGTTAGTTTCTACCAAAATAGACTGGATGATCGGGAAAACAGAGGACTCATTAATTTGCAATATACATGTACCTCTATTGTCTCTGCGAAATAAACACCAGCATCATCTCCCATATTACAACCTAAAACAAATGTTACTCGACTACAGAAATTTTATTTCACATATGTATTCTTCTTTCGAAACGAAGTTAAGGTATTCTAAAATCAATTCTTGTAAATATTGTTCCTTCTTTTGACGTTTGAAAAATTCTAGTATAATTCTCTTCATAATCTGGTTTACTTTGTCATTACAATTTTTAACCAAATGTCCCTGTGGTGTATCTTGTTAAGACGAAACGCGCGCTAGACACAGTTTAAAATTTTTGTTTGAACTATTTTCATACAACGAAATATAATTTATACAAACAAACTTTATTGCATGATAAAAACCTCAAAGAGGTTAAGCAAATACAAATATACGTGTAAAAACATACAATAAACAATGAACATGTAACTCTACATACAAAGACATTATATATAGTATTTACAAATATGTATGACTTTGACCAATGTGGATCTCATTGTCGCAACTCAAATGATTGCTTTATAAAATCAACAACCGTGGGCAAAACATCCATATTTGGGTTAAGTACAAAAATCAATTTATCAATGGTTTCAAGCTGGTTAAAATTAGCATATTGTTTTTGTATTGAGTCAATAAATGTTTTTCTTATATTATTATTAAGTTGACAATGAAAGAAGAAATGAGCTTCATCATCAATTATTTTGCATGATTTACAAAATCTTTGTTCTCTTGGTATATTCTTGTATCTACCAAGTTCGATCTCTAGATTATGGTCACTAATACGTAGTTTGGTAAGTATTTTTCTACTATTAAAGTTTGGAAGGTTTAAGTAATCTGAAACATTAACATCAGACTTTAACTTGCTGTAAAGGTATAATTTCGAGGAAGCATCAAAGCTAGATATTTTGTTTATTATAAGTTCATCATATTTCTCTTTAATAGTTTTTTTGTTTTCTCTTTTTATGTGTAACTTATTAATTTCCTTAAAACTTTTATTGTCATTCTCAAAATTTTCATAATCTATTTCAAATTCCGTCATAACAGATCTAGCAAAGCTATACCAAGTATACACACCATCTGTGTGGAGATTTTTATTTAAATAAAGTGCTTCTTTAACAAGAGGGTTTATATCTGTACAGTTTAGTCTAGAAAAGTAGCAAATAACTTGTGTTTTAATAAAAGAATCTAGTGGTAATCTACCAAGTTCAGATTTTGCAGCAATATTACATGCTGTTTTTCTTACACCCAAAACACTTTTACAAAATTTATTGTGTACTTTTTCAAAAGCAGGCTTATCAGAAAATGATAGTATATCAACATTTTTTCCACTTACACTAGGTCTTTGAAGTGCTTTATACATTGAGAAATAATCATCCATATACCAGATCTCACTGTTATATAAAATTATTGGTCTGATTAAATTGTCAAATAATTTACATGACAGTTCTACTGGTGTATGTTTGAAGTTTGACATATACTTTTTAATAGAGAATAGTGCTTTTAATCCCTTTTTAGAAAGTTCCTGGGATGACTTAAATTTTCCTGTATGACAAATAATAATGCCTAAGAAGTTAAATTCCTTCACTTCATTTAATATATTATTTTTATAACAAAAATTATTAGAGACCAAACTTGCCTTTGAGTTCTTTTGGAAAACAATAATTTTAGTTTTACTTGTATTGACTGTTAATTGCCATTTATGACAATACAGTTCCAACTTATTAAGTGCTTGCTGTAATCCTGAGGCTGTTTCTGATAAAATCACAAGATCATCTGCAAAGCTTAATGTACTAAGATATGAACTATCTAAACATACAGGATCACAATGGTTATCAAATTCTGAATGCAAGTCATTAATGAAACAATTAAACAATGTGGGACTCAAGCTATCACCTTGCTTTACACCTCTTTTGATTTGAAAATAGTCTGAAAAAGTGTTTTCAATTTTAATTGAAGACTCACATGATTTATACATATCTTTAATAATGCTAAAAAGTTTAATGCCAACATTGTTTTCCCTCAATTTATACAGGAGTCCATCGTGCCACACTGTATCAAAGGCACGTCTTAAATCAACAAAACAAGAAAATATTTAAGTCTTCTTTTTTGTTAAATACTTGGTTATTAAAGATTTTAATATAAATATACTATCAGTGGTCCTGTGATTGACTCTAAAACCAAATTGTTGGTTTGCAAATTTATCCTCATAAAAATCAACTAGTCTAGCATTAATTACTGCACTAAACAGTTTTGCCAAGCAGTTTTGTAGGGAAATACCCCTGTAGTTATTAATATTATTTTTATCCCCTGATTTATGTATAAGTATTATAAAAGACTTTCTCCAACTAGTTGGATATTTGCCTGAGTCCAAAATTAAATTAAAAAGTTTAATAATAGATTTGCTAGTAACAATACTACTAAATTTAATAATTTCATTAGAAATTTTATCAGGTCCAGCACTTTTTCCTGTGTTTAACTTTTTAATACATCTATTTAATTCAGTTAAGTTAAATGGACTATCTGTAACTTCATTAAATGAAGGATATCTGTTTGACTCAGATTCAACTTTTTCTTTAAAGTTCTTATCAAACTCAAGGGTGTCCCCTTGTGTTTTAAAATGGTTTATTAAATCATCAAAACCAGCTTGAAGTTCTATTGTTTTATTAGAATCTTCATATTTAAGAGACTTTAGAAGTTTCCAGTATTGCTTAGGATCAGTGTCTCTTAATGTAATAAGTTTATTAAATATTTCTTTTCTATATTTCTGTGTTTTTCTTTTAATCATTTTTTTACATTCTTTTGAACATTTAAGGAACCTTGTCCTTAAATCTTGATTATATGGATCTCTACTTAAGAGGTTGCCTAAATAAAATAATGTCTTTCTAGTGTCTGATAACTCTTTATCATTCCACGGCTTTTTCTTTATCTTCTTCTTCTTCTTCTTTATTGATATCATTTTACAAGATCTTGTGGACAGATCTTTAAAAATACAATTTAAATCAGATTCTGCCTTATCTATACCAAAACTATCATTATCAAATAAAGAATTTTCATAATTAATGATATTATCTATGACGGCTTTATCTTCTAAAGCAGTATATAACTTTTCTTTAGAGACATTTTCCCACTTATATAAAAAGTCTATTTTGTGTGAATTGCCACTCTTTTTTAAAAAGTTTTTGTTTATGTGACATTTTGAATGCACTACTATTTGAGAATGGTCAGACAAATAATTTGGGTTTAATGTTTGAAAAAAGATAACATTTTCAAAGAGATCCACACTGGTCAAAGCATAATCAACAACACTACATCCATTAGATTTATAACAAGTCATATTACCAAAACTATCACCAATAAAGCGGCCATTTAGAATTCTTAGTTGGGAGGCAATACAAAGATCAATTAATTGCTGCCCTTGTGTGTTGAAAACATTATCTAATGAGTTTCTGTTAATGTATAAATCATTACAATAATCCTCAGGTAAAATTTCCTGCATGGATGGATGTATCTGGCCTTCATTATCAATAAAATCTAAATGATTACCAATTCTTGAATTAAGATCACCAATTAATAAAATGCTTCCTTTATCAGCTACTTGTGATATTTCACTTTCTAGTTTTATATAGTCATCATTATAATGAGGAGAGTTTACTGGTGGTATATAACAAGCACAAAGAAAAATATCTTTATCTAATCCAAAAAAATCTTTATCAAGTTTAAGCCACAGCCTATTGGGTGATATACTTAAATCTTTTAACTCTTTTATCCCTTTCTGTATATGCGATTTATAAAATATGACTATGCCTCCACTATACCGTTTTGATCTACGGGTCTTGTTTCGGCATTTTTGAATAATTTTGAAATTAGGAATAGTATTTTCATAATTTCGGACAACGGTACCACTTCAATTCTGAAACTGTTGCTCGAAAAAACACCGATATTTTAAAAATGTTATGAACTGCCTTTTCGATCTCGTTAAGATTTTCTTGTGCTTTTTATACAAAACAAGACTACTAACAACATTCAACAATTCCAAGTCTCTAGTATTTGGCAAGATAGTGCATATTCTGCAAAAGACCTACCTGAAAAGTCAGCCTTTGAAATGTGTGCATTGTTTTGCAAAATAATCTTGATTATTCTAGGTCCGTTCGGTCCTAAAGGATTGTATGAAAGATTCTGAAAGATTTTTGAAAGAATATGAGAATGCTTAAATGGCTTGGTTAACATTTTCTGTTTGATAGATGAAATTTGTAAAAGCTAAAAGATACATTTGTTTTCGAAAGATTTTTTTTCTCCAAACATTCCATGTTTTAATACTGATATTGATAGCTATACTTCTACAAATTTCATTTCGAATGCATATCTGTTCTTAACACAAGAATAAAAACCATGGTTCGTTTCAATTGAATGTATATGGTGAATTTGTATTGAACATACTTTGGCTTGTATTCTTGAAAACGTTCAAAACTAATTTTAAAACTGCAAAATTTTCTTCTAACCAAACATCTAGCAGTATTGTTCGCTTGTTACGAGCAAAAATATGCAACATTTATGATTAGTTTTTATTGAATGTGCAATAAATGTATATTTTACAAGCTACATTTTGCAATTTAAAAATTTGTAATCTTCCACGTATAGACCAGTGGTCTCTGCTTGCTGTTTTGTCAACTCGTCTCACGTTTTCGTTTGCTAGGGGTTACAACAGATGTGCTCGTGAGAGAAAATCTTGGCCAATTCGAGTAAAAGTGAAAAAATGTACACAAAATGCATATGGTACGTACTACATCTGTAAGGTAGCTATTTTTTGTAAACATGTTAACCATTGCCTGCAAATGTCTGTGTGTGATTCCATTGTCTTGTAAGTCCACAGTTGAAAATGTGAGATTGTTCTGAAAAAGTAAACAATTGTACATGACAAAACAACTTTCTGTTGACTTTATTGCCTAACTTAGACAAGCTTTTTGGTTTTAAGTAACTGTTCTTGATTCAACAATACGGTATGATTGACTCGTCGTTTAAGCAGCTCAATAGGAGCAAATATATACAAATGGGAACACATGTTTATGAATACTGCTACGATTGGAACAATCATTTATTCAAATACAGACTGAAAACATAATTGTTTGTTTTACAATTGTAAAACTGCCAGGGCCTTGTATGGTAAAGAAATTAAATATAGCCATTTCATCCTTTGATTGTGTGAAATTATCAGTTATAAACATCATCTTTTTTTTTACCTTACCTCCACTTCTTTAGATATAGCAATACAGTCAGAAAAACTCATGTAACGGTGCCTCATGGTGAAGTCATCCTCTATGGCATGGCGAATGAGATAGGAGTTAGGGATGATTTTAAGATCTCGACATGTTTTCTTATATTCTGAAAATATCCCATCGTCTTTGATTTGTTTGGTCTTTTCATCAACTATTAGCTCTACACTCACTGAAAGTATTCAATATTAAAATTGTTATGTAATTGAAATATCAACAGAGGCATTTTTTTTTCAAATTCAAGTTTTTGAGAGAGACCACTGCATTTTTTTTCCGAATCGAATATGTTTTTGACTAACTTTACATGGATGTATGTACAAGAAAGGCGAGCACTATTTATCCTACCAGTGCAACCAAGTTGACTTTTTGACAAGGTTGGCCAATCGACCTTTTCTGTTAAACTTTAAGATTATTAATAGAGGAATGACCCGTGCAAGGTGAAGCCCGTTTTTGTAAATTTTGCTACAACACAGGGAACATCCATAATCAATGCGTTAAATCATTCAATTTTTTATTGGTTGAAATAAGCAGGTTAAAATTCAAATTGCTAAAATAACTATCCTATGGGAATGGCCCTCGGATAGGGTGAAATAACCAGACAGTAAGCATTAAGTAAGGTCAATTTTGGGTTGCCTTAGGTATTTTCCCTCATCTAAACATAACTTCCTTCTTCACTGGACAGTCAAATTCATCATAATAAAACAAGTTAGGAAATTTCCTCTTTTCACTACAGTCCTATCTGTTACTTTCATATTTTGTTATCTTGCTGTCTTGTTATTTTGAAACTCTTTTCAATCTCTCAAGCGAGTTTAGATCGTTATTTTTTGTTTTCGCTCTGTTGTTGTAGCAATGATGGATTTTTTAAAGATGTGTCCTTTGGGGAAACAATTATTCGAATTTCGAAATTTGTAGCTTTATCAGTACCATCTGCGGAAAACATGCTCACCTTTATTTGTATCCAAATCCGTGTCGTATGCCTCGTCTCCGCTATCCTCAGTTTTTATTATTCCTTTCTTTTTATCAATATCAAAATAGTATTTTAAATCTTCTTTCAAAATTGAAGTTTTCAAAAGTTTTTCCTTTTTTTCATTATATAACTCGTCACTTATAACGGGGTAATCCACCCAATTCGATTTCTTAAGATCCTTTAGCGGTGTCAGACAAAAGAGCTGTAAGCCATCTGAGCGACTGGAGACCGAGTTGTCCGACTTTGGCCTAAGTCTACGCCTTGCTGATACATTTTCGGATCTTTCAGGAGTATGTTTCCCGGATGATAACCTTGGTAGTTTTGCACTAGTCACTATAGGAGAGGAGGTATTCGATCTTATTTCGGGGAGTCTTGTACAAAATCTATCCTCAAAGTCTTCGTCCATGTTTGAAGGTTCCGAAAGCTTGTATTTATTATCTATAACAAAGGATATTGTATGAATAAATTTGATTTTGATATTCAATGAAAGAAAACGCTTTAAGATGATCGTTGTCATTATGACAATGGGAGGAGTTTTAGACAGTGAATAAAATGCTGTACCCACTTAAAGAATTTCTTTTGGTAGTTTATAACTACATTTTAATAGAAGAAAGCTGCAGTATTTCTGATTGGAATTCAGATACATATCTGTAAGATATTTGAATAAAAGTTTGTATTTTTTGTCCCAAATGTTTACTTTATATATAGTTAAAGATCAAATGTAACTGAATGTCATTTTCTTGCATCTTAAGTCGTTCATATTTTGATTTTATGAAATTTTATGATTTCAAGATTACAAGTTTTGATCAGATATAAAAATTGTGATCATATTCTAATTGCAATGATTGCTGATTCCTTCAATACGATGAACAATTGTAAACACAAAGACATAAAATATACACTTACCCAAATTTGTCCAAATCTTGATTTATTTCTATCATTCAAACATCGAACACGACAAAACAAAGTAATAGACTTTTTCCATTGTCAATATCACAGAGGTCTAATAATAAGGAAATAGAAATATTATATTTGATTTCTTTTCATAAGGAATATTTGTAGAAGTTTCAGTGTATTAAGTTTGGTATTTAATCATTTTGTTGGTGTAAAGGTGGATTATTTGGAACATTAGAACACACTCGATGGTTAATCCTTCATTATGACTGTGTCCTTGGGTTAATCCGTTAAGATCAGGGGTGAATTTTTAAAATATTGACCCTGGGTTGATGTTATGTCATTAATTTTATATGTAAGTCCTAAAAGTGGGTGCTACATGGAAGTTCAAGAGGTCGCTTTACCTAAACAGCCTAACCTTTCCATGTAGATGTGGAAAATGATATTGACCCTCCAGAGAATATAAAAGTAGGAAAATGATGATGAAGTGGAGTAAATTTGGACACAAGGCCGATCAGCTTTGACTGCCACTGAAAAAAGGGAGGGATGGGTTGGATGGGACAATTTAGCCTCCTGCGTGGGTCCTGCTCTTATTGAGACCTGCAGCAGGGTTCTTTAACATGCGAGGTACGTGACATTGTCTTCCAACACGGTACACCAGTATGATTTGTGGTATAAGGTTTTCCGCATTATAGCCTGACGACCCCGGCATTCATTATGACAGGCTACCCCCACTTAACCACTTGTGGCACACTTCCCAGTCGCTTTGCAAGATCTGACCCGATGTCAGGTTCCTGCGCTTTTGAGTGGGCTAATACCGACAAACTTAGCCTGCTGCGGACCTATTCGCCACTCAGAACCCGCACGGGTCAACTATCCAAAATGAGTGAGTCAGTGAGTTGGTGTTTTACGCCCGTGCAAATGCTATATAGGATTTTACAGGCGATGAACATGAAAATGGTAATAAAATGAACATGAAATGATGATGATAATGAAATATGGGGGTGGGATGGGAAACAAAGGGACTGTAAATTTTGAAGAACCTCAGAAAAAGGGGAGAGGTGGGTACGGGCTGAAAATTAAGCCTATGTGGTACACTACTTGGTGGTCCACAAAGGGGTCAAATTACGTGCAGGAAGCGTGGCACTCTCCACACACGTTAGCCCACTATGGTCGGCGGTCATGGTTTCCGTATTATAGACCTGACAACCACCGCGGACGAGGGCCACCCTATTCAGCAACCTAGAGTACACACTTGGTCGCTCTGTGGGCTGAGCACTGACCCAAAGTCAGTATCCCAAGACCCTTAGTCGCCTCTTACGACAAGCTAGGCTCTGCTGCAGGCCTATTCGCCACCCGGGCCCCGCGCGGGAATATGAACATGAGATGATGATGAAGTGAGTAAATTTGGACACAAGGCCGATCAGGTTAGAAAGCTTTGACTGCCACTGTAAAAAGGGAAGGATAGGTTGGATGGGACAATTTAGCCCCCTGCGTGGGTCCTGCTCTTATTGAGACTTGTAGTAGGGTTCTTTAACATGCGAGGTACGTGGCATTGTCTTCCAACACGGTACACCAGTATGATTTGTGGTATAAGGTTTTCCGCATTAAAGCCTGACGACCCCGGCATTCATTATGACAGGCTACCCCATTTAACCACTTGTGGCACACTTCCCGGTCGCTTTGCAAGATAAGCGATCTGACCCGATGTCAGGTTTCTGCACTCTTTAGTGGGCTAATACCGACAAACTTAGCCTGCTGTGGACCTATTCGGCACTCGGAACCCGCACGGGTCAAATATCCAAGGAGAAAAATTTTCTACCTACAGCACCGTGCCAAAAGGGAGTTCCAAAAAATTTCCCCCCTAAAAATATTTCAAATAAAAACCAAAGAGAAGAGTTATGAAGACAAGAAATCTAAAGAGAAGAAATATGAAGACAAAAAATCTAAAGAGAAGAAATATGAAGACAAGAAATCTAAAGAGAAGAAATACGAAGACAAAAAATCTAAAGAGAAGAAGTATGAAGACAAAAAATCTAAAGAGAAGAAGTATGAAGACAAAAAATCTAAAGAGAAGAAATACGAAGACAAAAAATCTAAAGAGAAGAAATACGAAGACAAAAAATCTAAAGAGAAGAAATATGAAGACAAAAATTCTATAGAGAAGAAATATGAAGACAAAAAATCTAAAGAGAAGAAATACGAAGACAAAAAATCTAAAGAGAAGAAATATGAAGACAAAAAATCTAAAGAGAAGAAATATGAAGACAAAAAATCTAAAGAGAAGAAATACGAAGACAAAAAATCTAAAGAGAAGAAGTATGAAGACAAAAAATCTAAAGAGAAGAAGTATGAAGACAAAAAAATCTAAAGAGAAGAAATACGAAGACAAAAAATCTAAAGAGAAGAAATACGAAGATAAAAAATCTAAAGAGAAGAAATATGAAGACAAAAAATCTAAAGAGAAGAAGTATGAAGACAAAAAATCTAAAGAGAAGAAGTATGATAACAAAAAATCTAAAAAGAAGAAATACGAAGACAAAAAAACTATTAACTTAAAAAATCATTACAAGACTCCTGGACTGATTTTTATGAACAAAATCAATTAAAACAAATGTAGAAATACTTATTAGATTTATTTGTTTATTTCGACATTTTGACAAAACCTCTTCAGTATCTAGTACAAGAAAACAAACATTTTGTTCTATTTATAAGATAAATATTTGGTTAAAATTTTTGTATAAATTATTGCCCTTTCACACATTTTTTTGTTGTTGCTAGGAATAACATTTAGGGACTGCCGACTTTTGGTACGGTGCTCTAAATCTAAGGGCCCGGTAGTGACACAAAAAACACAACGTCGGAAAAGAAACTATTCAGATCAACATGCCACACAACCGTAATGTGTTTTTATTTGTTTGCTGCTACCGGATCATAAGATCCCAATGGAAGACGGTGTTTGGTTGTGGTTCTGCCTCAGCCCGCTATTTCATTTTGAATGCTTCCACCGAGTCAGCAATTATGTGGTTTTCAGTTTCTCTAATATGTCTGCCTTCTTTTGTCTTTTCTTCCTGGACATTTGAGAATGAGCATCCCATTTCGGTATATTTATTATAACCTTCAACGTTTTATATTGATTTATGTCCTCCTTTTCTCTGTAACTACCACATCAAAAATATTGCCATGTATCTATTTAATCTTTCTTTTTAGGTCCCTAAGATCGCACTGGAAGAGGGAGATTTGGCGCACCATAAAACCTGGTTTAACCCACCATTTCATTTGAAATGCCTGGACCAACGGCAAGTCAGGACCATTGCGATCTATAACTGTTCCAGTGTGTCTTCCATGTTTTTTCTTTTCTCTTGGACATAGAAATTGATCCTACAAGTTCGGTTATTTTGTTATTACCTTTATTCATTAAACATTAAACATTAAACAATTGTTTTTGCCTTATAATATATCCTAAGATACATGCATTCGAGTCAGGTGAGCGAGTTATGCCCCTTGAGCCTCTCTTTGAACATGCTCTTTCCCCCAAAATTGTTTATTTGTACTTTTTAGTTGCATCCTTTCATACAAAAGAGTTTAGATAACGAGCACTTTAAAAGTTGACAGAGTACGTCATATTAATAGCATTTCCCTTTACCAAGACAGACGAAGATTTTTCTTAGTCAAGAAAAATAGAAAAGAAAGGATTCTTCATTTTGATAAAATAGAAAATGAATTTAACCACGGAAAGAAATTAATCTGAATCCCGGCAACTAAAAACTATTATCATTTTTGTATTCTATGGTCCAAAATATAATAATTGTTACAAATGGAGTTTTATCCATTTATTATTATAAATATAATATTACATTCCACAAATTAAATTTTGATAAATATTTTCGAGGGATTTTTTAAGGTACTTGCCCCGGAATTAGGTCTTGTTTTATGAATTCTTTGAAATATCTGTATAAATATTTTAACATTTTGATATGTTACCAGACCTCTACCAAACTGACAATGGAAAAACTTGCTCTGATATGTGTTGGTCTTTGTAGTGCTTCGTGCTTTCTGTTACAGGTATGGTTAAACCTTTCAAATAGTTTATCATATGCATTCACTCACCAATTCCTTGAACATAGAAAGTCAAATTTTGTTTTGTACTCTACTCCTCATATTCTAGCTAGACTATTCTAGTATATTTGGCTTTACAACATTTGGCTTCAGCATTTCTGATGATGAATCGTTGTTAGATGACACTTTTTTTTGTCATAAGAATTATTAACACATAAATACCATATACACCTTTTATTTGCCATCGAATAAAGACAAACTCTCGACCATCGAAGTAACCTAAACCGTTGTTATTTAAAATGTCATTAAGAAAGCCTAACTATTTTTTCATAATTTGTGCTAGCTTATGATATCACATAATCAATACAAATGCTCATGAATGCATGGATGTAACAAGAACATTTGGCCATTTTATTTTTTCCGGGAAAAAAGTGAGGGGGGACGGGCTAGTAACAGTTAGACTGCCAAGGAAACAGACATTAACTAACAATCATCGACATCAATCTTTCAGAAAAACTTACCCCAGCATAGAGAACCATCAAGGCCAAATCGCCCACCCGAAGAAAACGGTAATGGATTTGAGGGTGACATTATTCTATCTCCAGAGGAAGCAGCAGATTTTGGAATCGACTTTAGCGGGAAAGGCCAAAGCAGAAGGAAACGACAAGCTGTTTCCCACGTGGACAAATTATGGCCGAATGGAATTATTGTTTATACCTATGACGATAGCTGGGGTAAATACATGAAGTTTTGCATGAAATAAGAGATTACTATAATGAATCAGAAAAATTCATACAGCAAAATCTGGCTAATCCATCTCCTCAAATTAACTGAATTACTATATCTTAACAAAACTGAAAAAGAGAAAACGTTTTTTTTTTATTCTTTTTAAAAGATTTTATATTTTAAATCTGTAAAAAATACCTGTCTACTCTTTAAAAGAAGCTCTGAACTTCCAAAGTAGTTCGTATTAGGCAAATTGCATTGTATACCCGGTATTCAATTCAAAGATGAGAACCATGCTTTAAAAGATGCATGATTTATTCTCTATTTTTTAATAATTCATCGTACCATTTTTTATAGGGAAGTACTTTTAAAAATTGGTGAAATACAACTTGAGATTTTTATTTTTGTTTTTGTCAAAGTGTTTTCAAATTATTTGAAACGTACTGACATCGAACCTAAACGATAGTGAATAAAAATGTTGATACATTGAACATGACATTAGAGATTTTTACATTCAATTAAAATAGATGAACCATTTAAGTCAAAGTTCTCAGCTACAAAAAGATGTATATTTGCAAGTTACAACCGTTGTGCTGTCTTCTAGTTCTATAGTAAGTCATTTCCAAAATACGCATATATGTTCTTACGTCCAATCTTGATGACATTGTTTAAAACATGCTGAAAATGGTTGCAAATATTACCAATTAAAGAAGAACCGATGATCCATTAATAATTTGATGTTGTTTGAGTTTTATTACTTATTTCAGCAAATACTGCAATAAGCTCGACAGCCAAGGCCAATATGGAAAGAGCGATGAAAATGTGGGAACATTCAACATGTCTTACATTCAGAAGAAAGACACCTAATACTGCACGTCAAGTTGGTCATTCAAACTTCGTCAACATTGCTTATGGAAATGATGGGTAAGGGACCGATCATTTGACTTGAAATTTTGTTGGTTTTTTTTGCTAAAAAATATTCTGGATCAGATTTTTGAAGCAACACAATATTTTGGCAGCAAAGGTGGAGAAAAAAATTCTGAATAGGATATCTGCCATTTAAAATAATGTCAATGTTGGAAAAAAATTGTTTGTCACGACACCTTAAAAAATATTCTGGCCAAAACAAAAATGGCCGGTCTCTAAGAAAACATATAAATTTAACTTACAAAGCGTCTCATCTTTATCAATACTAAAATATGTTTTCAAAATTATTATCATTAATTTTAAATTTGAATATACTGTGAAAGCGGTTGCCATTACCTATTTTTTCAAGAAAATCTTGGTTCAACCTACAATTTCCTTTTTTATGCATGCTTTGTTTATATGAGCAAATTTAGAGGCAAACCTCTTAACAGAACCTTTTAAAATAAAGCATGGAAGAAAAAAAAAGATAACCTTTTCACAAATACCCTCCACTTACAGATGTCAGTCAGCGATCGGTAGACAACAATATGGCCAAGATTTAGATGTAGGAGTCAAATGCTACAACAACGTAAGACTTTAGCTATATACCTTTGGAAAAAAAGCAAAGAATTGCCAAAAAAAAGGTCATTCAAATATCAGTCCAAGAAAATTAAAGACACAACAATGTAAACATAAACTATATGAAAAGCACCAATACACAACTAAACTGCTATCAGCAACTTCGGCGAAAAACTGAATTCAGAACTTGGGAGATCCAAAAGAACGACAAGTTCCTGTTTGTTGCAATTCACCTGGTGTATTTTATATTTATATAGATTAAGAAATCAGAATTATCAAAAGAACATTCATTATGAAACACAAACTGTATCACATTGATTATGATTTTTGCCCTCCACACCCCACCCCTAAAAATAGTGGACTTGCAGAAAAAACTAATTTCTTATTTAATGGAGCATTGTTTCAAAATCCACATTAAAAGTGTAAAGAAGTTTATAGAAAAAATACCACTGAAAGAATTTTTTAGATATCTTTTGTAATTATGAAGAAAAAACATTTTAAAATTTTCAAATGCCAAATATGGAAAAAGCTTATTTAAATTGAAATTTTAGCATTAATTTTAATAATATTTCCAATTTAGCTTCATAGTATCATTTTATGATAAACATTGAAGAAGTGTGTTAAATTTCATAAGAGTCTGATCGGTATTGACAATTTTACAGCAATAAGAATGAGTCAGCCTCCTATCAGTTGGTACACAAATATTGACCCTTTGTACCTCTGTTGGTACAAACTGATGATTTCATATTATATTCTTTGTAATTTCAAATTCATATATCTCAGGAACAGATAGATATATCTTGTTGAAATTTTCACAGATTCTCATGTATGTCAATACCATTCAGGGTTTTAAATTTCAAAACATTATTATGTATAGAACAAAAAATTGTGTTTTCTGCAAATGATCTATTCAAATTGTCTGGCTATCGGTAAAATATTTATAGTTCATTTTTTTTATGCTCACGAAAAACTGCATATATATGTGCATGGTATTACGGTTTCGAAACCCCCGAGTTATTATTGTAATTATTACAGATAGGAAGTCTCGCCCACGAATTAGCTCATGTGGCTGGAATTTTCCACGAACATTCCCGTCCCGATAGAGATCCTGTCATTGATGTATATCCAGAAAATGTTCAGGATAATAAGCGGCAATATTTTGATAAGCTGAACCGGGCGGATATAAAGTTGAGCGAACAGTACGACGTGGAATCAGTCATGCATTATGGACCAATGGTAAATATATTTTCATTAAATTCATTTTACTCAGTTTTATACCGTTCCAGAAAATCTTATGATTGAGCAGATAAGGCTCATTCGAGATTCGACATTCGACAATCGAAACTCAAGATTCGGGATTCGCGATTCGAATATCAAAATTCAATATACTTGTAACCAATCTGAATGCTTGTTTCATAATCATGTACCAATCAAAATAGTTCTAAAAACGTAAACTCGTGCTATCGAAATTCGATGTCCGAGGTTCGAAAAACTCGATATTCGAGATTCGAAGTTGGAAATTCAATATTAAATAACAAATCAGTCCACCACTGAAGGAAAAAAAACATACACACATTGAAATAAATAATAAAAAAAAACAACCGTGAACAACCCAAATTTCAATTGTGTATTCTATAATTTTGGTGAATTCAATATATAAATATTTCTTGCTGTTGGTAATTTAGACACATAAACCGGACAAGATTATAAATGTTTAGGGTTTGATTTTTTTTGTTCTTTGAGTCGCCCATCTCATGACACACCACCGCCAAGACGATTAGCTGCTCCAGTCACAGTAGAACGGAGACAGGAGCCGTCTCTTCTAGTCGGAATTCGGGTGACTGTAAACATCTCTGGTCCGTCTATTAGTCCGTTAAAAGACTGAGAAATGGTGTTGCTCACAAAAATTATATTTTCTGCTTAAAAAGTCTAAGTGCTTTATAATATTAAAAACGAAAGAATATGGAAGATGTGCCAGAAAGACACAATCCACATATTGAAATGATTTTGATAAATGTACAATGCAAAATTTCACTGCGTGTGAAGTGCTTTTCTGGATTAACCTTCATCAGACACACTTGGAAAACCGGTAGAACATTAGTTTTGATAAAACAAAAACAAAAGCCCCCCCCCCCCCCCCCCCAAAAAAAAAAACCCACAACAATGACCAAACAGATAAATTTATTATTTTTTTAAGAAATAGCCAAATGTTTTCAAATTTTGGAAATATGAAGACGTGTCTTTCAAACACATAATCGAGTACTCGAAAATATATAAGAGCATACAACTGAAGCTACGGCCTCCATAAAGTAACGTATATATAAAGGACGGTTAACCTTCTCAGTGATCAAAATAGGAAACGTTGGAACTCCATTATGTACAATGATTTTATTTAAAAACCCTCAAGAGATTCAATTTTTCTCGAATTTAGCAGACAAAAATATTTTATCAAGAAATGGACAGTTCTATATGGCCAAGCGATGGTCACAAGATTTAAATGCTACATAATTTAATTGTTTGAAGTATGCGTGCATGTGAAATTATGTTCGTATTTGTATAATAATCATGTATTAAAACATTTCAATTTCAAAACAGAATAAACATCAAGGTTTGTGGTTCGATCCTCGTCAGGGGTAAAATTTTCCGACTCTCTCTTAGTCCTTCAGAAAGGACGAAAAAAGGTTGTCCCGTGTATATGGAGATCAATACCCCATGTGCGTTAAAGGCCCCTTTGTAGAAATTCCAATAAGAGTAGGATCAATGTGGGCCGCCACAAAGGCCACACTCGCAAACTGATAACTGGAGAGGGATTCTTATAAATATAAATACGTTTAACTAACGTAAAAAAACTACCAATATCAAGCAAATAGTTTTAAATGATAAACGTATTCTTATGTTATTTTCCCGTTACTTGAACGGGTGGGCTACAAACTAAAAGGTGTTTTACTCATCCAGTGATGAAACGAAGTATGTCCGTGAAAATGTTATCAAAACTGTAAGAGTTTATTAAAATGAGTTATGAGAAATGGGACTTAAATTGTAATACGTGTGTTAGGCATATTGATATATGCATGAAAAAAAAAATCTAAACACACGTTTCTGTGTAATAACATATGTTTTTTTTGTTTAAACTCTGTCGGTAGGTGACTCGATGTCAAGCAAGCTACAGCTTTTTTTTTTCTGCAATGGTTTTCATTTTGTAGGGCAAAAACAACTGTTTTTTACCTTCAAAGGGCCATTACACCTATATGTATAAGGGATCATCCGACATATTTGACCCAATGACTTTTGTAGAGACTAAGGAGCTGATGGTTTCATGAAGCAAAAGCATTTCTGTATCTGCAATTTTTATCATATTGTAGGCCAAAAGCATGAAAAACGCCATGTTTTTACCTTTAAAGGGCCATAACGCCTATAAGGGGTCATTTGACAACTTCGGCCCAATCTGGAAATAACATGTACAATAGCTATTATTCTTAAAGAGCAAAAAGATGAAAGAATACTATTGTTGACCTTTAAAGAACTTTTAAATCAATCATACCAAGTTTCATTAAATTCTGTTCAGTAGTTTCAGAGTACAAACTGACGATAGAAGACGGCGGACCCATTTAGTGATGGCAAAAACTCACCTGGACCGAATTGAGCTAAAAAGCTTTCAATTGCATACGGGTCGAGTTATTCATAATAATGGTGCAGATTTTGAAAAAATCCGTTCATGTGATCTATACTTCATCTAAAACAAAGACGAAATCGAATTCCAACGGTTAACATGTCATATCAATTTTTTCAATAGATTCTATATTGTTGAAAGTTTCCACATTTCTCCAGACAATAGATTAGAAATATCGAAAACTACAAGCCATGCAAGCCATCGCTCAATATGATGACAAACCATCTATCCAAAGTTAGAAGTTGCTTTAGAAAGCTCGTTTACATTAAATGAAACACCAGAAAGACGAGATTTTTTTGCTTGTGTAGAACTAGACGAAGTGGGTTTTCTTATAAACACATGGTATTGGTCTTCATATCTAGATGGACAATTACAATTCTCTCGTTATCTATTTTGCCAACGAATGTTTCCTTCCTCGCCACCTTACACAAGCATCGAATAAGAATTGTTTAAGTTGTTTGACTTTAGACACTATGTCCACCGACTGATGGGAAATGAGGAAGTAATATGTAACATGTATGTATATATATTTTTTTAGTATTTCTCAAAGAGAACTGACCCCAAGAGCCCTCTGTATACTATTCTAACGAAGGATAAACATCTATTTTCTGTGATAGGACAAAGAAGTTACTTGAGTTTTTTGGATATAAAAACGATAAATGATTTATATAAATGTAACAGTAAGTATATTTTATATTTTACTTTAAATGCAAATATTGAAACAAAATGTTCTGTGATTAAGTTTGTCATATTAAAAAAAACGATCATTTTGTCACACTTAACCAATAATTTCAAGATACAATTACCTGTTCCACACCGCATGAGTATGTGGACAATTGGTTTGGCGGACCGGGTAACCGTATTTTTTTGCATGGGCTCTGAGTTTTGATTCGACGTGTACATGTCTAAAAGTCGTATTTTTATGTTGCAATTAAAAAGTATCTACGAATCTAGCTAGAGGAGCATTTTTACATGATAGATGCACCCTTATTATGATAATTATGATATCAACTTTATGCAGGTCGATGTCCGAATGTTGGCTATTGTCAGCACGGTGGATACATGGGTCCGAACTGTGTTTGTAATTGTCCATTAGGCCTGACTGGAAGATACTGCACCGAAGTGGTCTCTATCCCACCATCTCGAGGTAAATTTCATATCGTACATCATATCACCAATATGTGTATGAAATGAAGACACTAACCACAGGAATGATCAATAAGGCATTAATGATAAAAAAGAAGACCACAATGGTCCTGATTTGGTACAGGCATTTAAAAGGAATTGTTGTTTAAACCAGGTTTTACGGTACCAGCCAGCTATCCCTCTTTCATAGTGATAGTCTGGTACAAACAAAACAAAACGTAACAACGTAGCATGATTGTAAAACACATTTGGAAATCTCAACAGGGCCCAGTAGTCAGTACAACATTTTACAGCCATATTTAAGGTAGCACCATACAAAAGTTGTTTCAGGCTGACCATCACACTTTAAACCTACATAACTTTCTTGTTGTTTCATTAAATTCAATAAATGAGACACCATTGGAAAGAGGAAAGGTTTTCCTTTATGATGATACTAGATAAATAAACTACAATATAAAACAAAAGAAATAACTGTTAAAAAGTAAAAATTTCAACATAACTGATTCAAATGAAATTAGCTCTCCCAGCATTACAAATATCTCCATAAATACAATAATCACGAATCCTTTTCTCTGCTGACATTTTTGCTTATGTTCTACCACGGGTTATATTATAACAAAAGAAATTTAAGGGGATACGTTACTTTGGTCGACCATCTTACTTTTCAAAACAAATTTGCATAATGAATGGCAATACCATGACACATTGAAATATCTATTTGAAATAGGGGGTCATGGGTCGATTTTTCAAGTTATTTCACTTTGAAACTATCGTTTTTGGCGCGAAATTTACATAGAAATAATGGGAAAAGATCAAATATTTTCCAAATTTTGTTATTCTCCATTGATTAAAACAAAATGTTTTCATTACATTTCAACCAAAAACTAAAGTCCAAATCTTTCTCAAAACAACGATATATATTTTGTCATAGGTCATGGACCATCTTTTTTCAATAATTTACATCAAAGATCAACAATAGCGTTAAAGTTCAGCGCTATTCAAGTAAAATTGACGTTGTGTTTCAAATCGAAAATGGACGTTTTTCTGTTTCACAGGTAAATTTTATCGATAACGTCGTTTTTAACGTAACGTATCCCCTTAATTAATTAAGCACGTCGTAAAGTCAGTAAACTTCGAGGTAGCAAACTTTCAATGAAAAGTAGATATATAGAATGACCATATTGAGTGTACTTACTGTGACTTTGTGTCATTAATGTAGTACAAGGAGAGACATGAAACCTGATTGACCAGATGTTTTAAACTGTTTTAAGTAACTATTTTTTCTAAGAATAAGTCAGATAGCATAATATGTTGCCTTCTCGTGGGGTTTTTGATTACATGATTCCAAGGCCATTTTAAAGGTGATTCCTTGATTACAAGAGCAAATATTTAATGATTATTTGATTACCAAGGTTTGAATTTCTGATTACTTGATTCCCATTGGGAAACAGTTTTTGATTACATTTCTTAAAAATATATGATTATTTGATTACACTGGCAAAAAATGCTGATTACTTGATTCCTGGTACCCCCCATGAGGAGCCCCAATATGGTGGCACATCAATAACAAACACACACATACACACACAAATCCGAAGAAATAGGTAAAGCAACCCAAGTAAACTTTGTTTTGACCACAGAATTTTTAAGTCAGTCTTGGGTTAAGTCAAAATTTAGTTAAATTGTGAAAAACAAAATATAAATTACCAATACGTATATATAACAGGATGTGGAAGTGTATTGACCGGCAAAACTGGTAGATTTTCCTCCCCTGGTTTCCCAGATGTCAAGTATAGCGTCTCTGTAACATGCACATGGCTTATTAAGGTATTTCATTTTGTTTCAAACCAAAGAAGCACATAGTCATGTGTGTAAGAAGCAGAGGTACCAATGGGGTATCCAAATGTCAAAAGTCCGAAAGGGCAAAGACAAAACCAGTAAACACCAACAAGAACGGGACAAAAACAGACAACATGTAAAACATGGAAACACAAAATAACTGAAAATCAATCAACAACGCGAACTCCAGTCGAAACAAGAGTGAACTCTGGTGCTCCGGAAGAGTAAGCAGTTCCTGCTTGCTATAGCACACCTGTCGCGTTGCCAATAGTCCATTCAGCGTGTCAAATCCGGTAAAGGAAGACAAAACAAACCCTATGACAAACCAACATCTGCACTCATCTGAGAGATCGAAATCCCATATTTGTCTATAATTGCAAGATGTCTTCCGTAATTTTTCTTGAGTGAAGACAGCAACAGAGGAGCAACATAACCCTGTGTGAGCAATTTTTGCGTCAGACGTGTCGCTCTGCTAAGGAAATCGATGTAAGTCCTGCACGCTCTGGAGTAACGAATCAATTGAGATACGTAAACTCCATAAGCTGGAGCGGACGGAATGTTGCTACACAAGAAGGGAAAGCTGACGATTGGAAAGTTGAAGTCATTATGTTCGTCATAGGGCCTTGTTGAAAGTCTTCCTAGAGAGTCAATTTCGAGATGTAGATCTAAATATGAAGCAGACTTCCTAGAATCCGTTGTGTCCTTTATCTCAAGCTCCTGGGGATATATGATACAATTTGTAACTTGCGTATTGTCTTTCGAGACAAGATAGAACGATTCTACAAAAATATATAATAAGCTAAACTTTGAAGCAAATTAGTATTACCAGAGGTGCCACAAAATCCTAATGGATATAAGATATTTCGAACGGGACATAGCGTCTGTAGGTTTGTTTAAGAAGCAATAAGCAATAGACTAAATCGAGTGTAAAATCATCTCTTTATGGAAGATTAAGCAGCAATGTTAATAGTTTCGGGAACAATAGTCAATATGTATAACTTGCGTCAAGCCAGAACGATTCTACCAAAAAACATAAGATAAAGAACTTAATTTGTACCATAAGTGCCACGAAATCCTAACAGATAGATAAACATGGTATTTTTTTTTATATTTAGGGACCACCCGGCTCAACCATTACCTTGAGGTTCACCTCGTTTGATGTGGAACCGGATACTCTATGTGGCTATGATCATGTTGAGGTAAAAGTCTATGGATCAACCGTAGCTGGACCAAGGTAATTGTTTTGAGGTCTCGAAAATTAGAAAAATAATAATTGAATCTTATAATAGGACATAGTTTGTCATACCAACCCACACCCTGCTACCTGAAACATACAGTTTACCAAACAATCGTCGTAAATTTCAAGTTATTCTCATGTACGCTTTCTGAGTAAAGCTTCATTAAAAAAATTGTAAGGATAGACTTTTAGCCCATGTTAATTAACTTGACGCGGGGGTATAGAAGCATAATTCCGTCTAGTTCTAAAATACCAGTAGAATCTTTCTCTGATTCTGGTAGCCTTCAAACTGCTTAAACTCGTTTTCAGCCCGGGCACCCACCCCCGGACCAATATTGGGCATATAAAAGCTGTTCTTTGAACCCTTGCAGTTTTGTTGTTGGGTTATTTTCTCGCCTTTTACTTGAAAAGGCAAGCTACGCCACTGATTTTAAGATTTTTTTTTTAAATTCGGTTTAAATGGTAGAAAATTATGGATTTTAGATATTACATTTTTTGGGGTATAACATTTACTATATGTATCTCTCGTTTTAATATCTTAAAGGCTCGATCGCTATTTTCAAGACATTGAATAGATTGAAACAAGCTAAGATGGTAACCTTGAAGGCTAAAATTATTTTCTCCTATGTGTTTTTAGAAGTTTTTCTCTAAGGTGTTTCTAATTAAAAGTTAAGAAACGCGCTCATACTGATACCGAGGGGGTAGTGGGGGCAGTTCATATACATACTATACTTTATATTTTGTAATAAGGATTTACAAACATACACTGTGCTCTTTCTTTTTAGGTTCTGTAAGACCCATCCCCCAGGAACTATTCACCATTCAGCTGATTATCTGGTGGTCAGATTTTATTCAGATGATGACTATGTCTTTAATGGTTTTGAAGCTCAGTATACAATACATTAAAGAACAACAAGATTATTTTTATTTATAAATTTGTATAAAAAACACACAGTAAACATACATTGTTTTGAATATTTTATTCAATGTTTATCACATGTTTATTGCATGTAAAATGTGCTTTCTTTGAAATTTGTTTGAAAGTAATATTGTTCATAATGCAAAAGTTTATATCTCTACCTCAAAACAAATATAAATGTTTTTAAATTATCAATTTGTTTTGCATTGTATAAATGAAATTATTATTTTACTTTTATTGATTTTATTTATCATATCATATACATGTTAAGTGAAAACATAAAGAGTTGATCTACGATAAAGCTGAAGCTACTGTATCTCACTGTACAGAAAATTGTACATTTTTACAAAGAACCAAAACGGGTACTAGTATCAATAAGACGGTTTTAGATTTGCAACGTTGTTTATTCGCATTTCAATGAGTTACCTCTCATCAACTGCATATGAATAAAAAAAAAGTACAAGGAAAGAGGCCTGGTGTTTTAAATGAATTCGAATTGGACAATGGGAAAATTGCAAAATAATTAATTTGTTAAATTCGTGCCAGACAGGTCTTAAGGCCGGGCTTTTATATAAGGAACAAGCAAACTGACCCAGTGGAATATCGAATATCGAAGAATAGTGGGTTTTGTGGTTTTGTTTTTTTGTTTTTTTTGTTCGGCAAGTTTTTTTTCAGCCTAAAGTGATAAGGATAAATCATCAAATAACCAGGGTCCGGTTTCATAAAACATCTCAAATTTGAGGATTTCATCAAGTCCAATTCCAATAGATTTGAGGAATTTCTCAAATTTGAGGAAAAACTAAAAGTTAGGATGTTTTATAAAATCCAGGCCTGGTATATATCTTTCTTGGTGTGCTTATTTTGAGTTGCATTATGCCTGCTTTCCGTGAGGTTTACTGGGAGCAATTATGCTGGTTCCTTTCTTGTAAGTATAATGACAACTTCTTTTAGTTACTTTGTTGCTTTTGAGTGAATCATGCCTTTTTCTGTTGTTTTGACGGGTAATTTACACCTTCTTTCAGGCAGATTGTCCGATGGTTACACATATATGGCTCTTGAATTTTGTTGTCCAATCCATGTGTTGGTATTTTGAGGTTCTGATATATTTTTTAGAAGTATCGTTGATGTTTTAACTTACAATGACAGTCCCTCATCTTACTGATCACAGATGACAGTTCTAGACAAAATAATTCATTGTTCATTGTCAGGTAAACAGTTTCTTTTTCTGTTGATGTCAGCAAGTAAAAAAATCAAATTTTTGACAGGAGATTTATTTTCATACACCTCGCTTGAAAAGTAAAACTTCACATAATCTTTGTTACATTATGTGCATGTGCACCTCAGTCCTATTTTAAAATTTCTTCTGGTTTATTTTATTGGGGGGGGGGTAAAATAACGCTAGACTGACATTTAAACTTAAACGCAAAATATTGACTGAGAAAAGAACTGATCATCTTATTAAACATTAAAAAGAAACTTAAAAAACTGTGAGCAAGAGCTAAAAAAAATACCCCCACACTCCAAAAAAAATATCAACCCGAAGAAATACAATGGTACCACGCACCATCCGTAGACTTACATACCAGTGAAATGAAAACCGCCAAACAGACATTCGGAGACACTAATACATAGTCCTTATCGACCACCATGTTTCAAAGTCGAAAATTGGTAAAAAGATAGCAGAACAACTCCAAACTTGATATATATCTCATCATGGTAGACTTACATACGGAACAATCAGTAAATATCTGAAATTAGAAAAAGTACGGTACCGAGGAGTGACAGACAAACTTGAAAGGAGTGAAAATGTCAAGTCCCCTACCCCTTTGTTGTAGGCATTATGCATAATCTGGAAAAAGAAAATGATCATCGTATATATGTACAAGAGGCTCCCAGGAGCCTGAATCGCTCACCTGGTCTTCATGTCAACCCTATGAAGACTTTTGTATAGCTAAATAAGCTGAATGTTTAAGCAGGAAAAAGCTTTTCTCTATCTGCAATAGTTTTCATTCTATAGGCCAAAAACACTATTTTTCACCTTTAAAGGGCCATAACCCCTTAAAGTGGTCATCTGACAACTTCAACCCTATGAACACATTTGTAGAGCTAAATAAGCTGAACATTTAAGCAAGCAACAGCTTTTCTCTATCTGCAATAGTTTTAATTCTATAGGCCAAAAACAATATTTTTTGTCTTTCAGGGGTTGTAACCCCTATATGGGGTCATCTGACAACTTCAACCCTAAGAAGACTTTTGTAAAACTCAATGAGTTGAACATTTAAGCAATCAACAGCTTTTCTCTATCTGCAATAGTTTTCATTCTATAGGCCAAAAACACTATTTTTTGCCTTTAAGGGGCTGTAATCCCTGTAAGGGGTCATCTGACAACTTCGACCCTATGAAGACTTTTGTAGAGCTAAATGAGCTGAACATTTAAGCAAGCAACAGCTTTTCTCTATCTGCAATAGTTTTCATTCTATAGGACAAAAACACTATTTTTTGCCTTTAAGGGGCTGTAACCCCTATAAGGGGTCATCTGACAACTTTGACCCTATGAAGGCTTTCGTAGTGCTTAATGAGCTGAACATTTAAGCAAGCAACAGCTTTTCTCTATCTGCAATAGTTTTCATTCTACAGACCAAAAACACTATTTTACGCCTTTAAGGGGCTGTAACCCCTATAAGGGGTCATCTGACAACTTCGACTCTAGGAGACTTTTGTAGAGCTAAATAAGCTGAACATTTAAGCAAGCAACAACTTTTCTCTATCTGTAATAATTTTCATTTTAGAAGCCAAAAACATGAGAAAATGCTATTTTTCACCTTTAAGGGGCAGTAACTCCTATAAGGGGTCATCTGACAACTTCGACCCAGTGGAGACTTTTGTAGAGCTTTTGATGCTGAAGCAGCAGCGTGGCATCAGATTTCATCTATCTCTTATACTTTATGATTTACAAGCCAAAAACAGTAGTCTGACCCCCCTGGTCTATTTTTAGTAACAGCGGCCATGTTTTTTGACGGATCAAAAATCCAAACACAAGTTTGGTGCAGGACACCCTAAGGATCATTCATACCAAGTTTCAATAAATTCTGTTCAGTAGTTTCAGAGGAGAAGATTTTTGAAAAATTGTTAACGGACGACGACGACGACGACGACGACGACGACGGACGCCAAGTGATGGTAAAAGCTCACATGGACCTTTGGTCCAGGTGAGCTAAAAACAACATGTACAGATAAATTGTACAAGTTAAGAAAAATATTGAATGCCCTCTACACTATTTACTGATGGGTGTTTATAGTCGTGACTATAGGCTATATAGCCTCTGCAGCGACTATTAAGACTCGCTGTGTGCCATGGGTCGTCCAGCCCATGACACACCACCGCCAGAGTTAGCTGTTCCAGGTACATTCGACCTGGAGACAGGGCCCGTCTCCCACCGCGTGGAGGTTCTGGTCGGGATTTCGGGAGTTAGACATGACTTAGTTTTTGTAATCATAAATAAGAATGGAATATTTAAGTAAAAGTGTATTGTTAAGTTTGCAATCAAGTCTATAAAATACATCAAGTTTTAAGAACTTCCATTGCATAATGATGGCAATATAAGTTCCCAAACTTTGATGTTTTGATTTAAGTAACAACACTTCAAATGCTCTTGTTTAGCACTAAGATTATACTATTTGTTAAACATTAAGGTGAATAAAAATTAAAAATTGATATGCAGAATCTGTACAAAAAGTATAAAATCTCATATGCCTTCTTTGGGATCATATGTGCTTGATGAAAGACAACCATGTCGTATTTTGTCTTAACTTGTACAATTTATCTGTACATGTTGCAACATGTACAATATTGCAACTTGTACACAACATATTGTAAGAAACAGGGTTTCTTATTGTTATTAATTTTTCACCCTGTTTAAGTATTTAAAACCTGGTACATGAGATGTTATTTGACACATGCATTATGTGCTGCAGTAGTAATTTTGTTAAGGATCAGTCAGGTTAATATGAAGAAAATAATCTTGGTTAATAATCAGGGAAAGTTTGTCAATGTTTTTGTGCAAAATATAACCAAGTTTGAGACTAGTCCAAATAATTATGCCGTTACGGGGAAGGCTAACGTTTTTATTTGGATTTTTCTATCTGCGATAATTTTCGTTCTATAGGCCAAAAACACTACTTTTCACCTTTGAGGGGCTGTAACCCCAATAAGGGGTCATCTGACAACTTTGACCTTATGAAGACTTTTGTAGAGCTTAATGAGCTGAACATTTAAGCAAGCAACAGTTTTTTTCCTATCTGCAATAGTTTTCATTCTATAGACCAAAAACATGAAAAACGCTACTTTTGACCTTTAAAGGCCCATAATCCCTATCAAGGGCCATCTGACAACTTCGACCCAACGGAGACTTTTGTAGAGCTTTTGATTCTAAAGAGCCTAAGATCCTTCGGATTTTTCTTTCTGTTATGGTTGTTGAGTTATATAAATAAGCCATTTTAAGTGATTTTACCCTATGTTCTATTTTTAGTAACAGCGGCCATGTTTTTTATCGAACCGTTTTAAAATAAGGATCGTTTGTTGCCAACATGCCATATACATATCAATCCTGTAAAGTTTCAGTAAAATTGGTTCAGTGGTTTCGAGATATGGTGGTTTCAGATGCAGATTTTTGAAATTGTTAACGGACGACAGACGGACGACGACGGATGCATAGTGATGGCATAAGCTCACATGGCCTTTGGTCACTGCAGGTGAGCTAAAAAAAGCATATAAACTGTAAATTCAAAATAAGCCTGTTTTACTAAGGACCAAGAGGCTCCCATGAACCTGAATCGCTCACCCGACTATGATGACTGATGGAAAGAAAATATATTTTGGCATCTGGGACAATAAACTTAATTTATATAGCCAAACATTGTGCAAATAAAAGCTTTTTAAAATCTTTTATAGTTTCAATCTGCAAGACAAAAACCCAAAACTTGACAATTAGGGGCCATAACTTTTATACGGAGTCATCTTCCAGCTTCAGCCTAATGGATATTTTTGAAGAGCTTAATAAACTTAGAGTTTAAGTAAGCAACAGCTTTCCCTATCTGCTATGGTTTTCATTCTATATGGCAAATACATGAAAAAATGTTATTTTTCACCTTTAGAGGGCCAAATCCCCTAGAAGAGGTCATCTGACAACTTCGACCCAATGCCATGGAGATTTTTGTAGAGCTCAGTGAGCTAAAGGTTTAAGCAAGCAACAGCTTTTCTTTGTGTGCAACGGTTTTCACTCTATATGTCAATAAAAAGCTTTGCCGAGCGCATCATGATACGGCCGCAACATGTAGAACCCTGTACCTTTCAGGCCCAATATGGATAGTCAATTGCTCTGGACACATGCAGCCCATGGTGGACTGACAAAGGTTTTTGACACATGCCTTCTTTGGTGGACTTTCCACCCACATTTTACAAGGAATTCATTAGATTTTAACTATTTTAAAAGCAAATGGAAAAAATTATAATTAAAAAATCATATTTATATCATTTCAATATCCCCGCTCAATATAATATTAAAAAATAGACCCATGTTCTTGGTTAATCTATTTTTTATAGATGTTTTTGACCCCTTTTGACCCCAAACTTCTTGAAAACAGTAAGAGATATTGCCAATCTGATGAATTGTTAAACGAGAAAAAAAGTTCCAATTTTAGCCCCTTACTACGAAATAGGGGGAAAATAGGGGTTGCAAATTTCCAATTTTGTATCCGCTATTTGACAAGAAAAAACATGCAACAACAAAAAAATTCAAAATCAGATCACAAGAAACAAAGTTTCGATTTTGGTTCTGTTTGGCCCCTAATTAGGTAATAGGGGAAAAGGGGGTGGCAAAAATTAATTCTCAATTTTGTATTTGCTATTCGTTTGACAAGAACAAACATGCAAAAAAGTTTCAAACTCGGACCACAATAAAAAAGTTTCGATTTTGGCCTCTTTTGGTCCCTAATTAAGTAACAGGGGCAAAAGGGGGGATCGCAAAAATTAATTTCTCAATTTTATATCTGCTATTTGACAAGAACAAACATACAAAAAAAAATTCAAAATCTGACCACAAATAAAAAAAGTTTCGATGTTTGCCCCTTTTGGCCCCTAATTACGTAACAGGGGGAGAAAGGGGGAGTTGCAAAAATTAATTCTCAATTTTGCATCTGCTATTTGACAAGAACAAACATGCCAAAAAAATTTCAAAATCGGACCACAAATAAAAGTTTCAATTTTGGCCCCATTTGGCCCCTAATTACATAACAGGGGAAAAAGGGGTGCAAAAATTCATCAGATTCATTCTTTTACTGTAAGAAACATTCTTGACAAATTTCACAGCAATCGGCTAACTAGGACCAAAGTTATGGTGGAACAAATAAAATATTTGAATTATTTACCCCTTTTGAGCCCTTAATTTCAAAACACATAAAGGGGGACCCCCAAAATCAATCCCATTCATCTTTTAATGGTAAAGACATTATTGCCAAATTAAAAAGTAATTGGATAACTAAAACTAAAGTTATCGTGGCAACAAACATAAAAATAGCATTTTTGGCCCCTAAATTCTAAACCAATAATAGGGGGACCCCAAAATCTGCAATAGTTTTCATTCCATAGGGCAAAAACATGAAAAAAAACACCGATTTTGACCTTTTAAGGGCCATAACCCTATGACATCTGACAGCATCCACCCAAGAGCTTAATGAGACGAATGTTTAAGCAAGCAACAGCTTTTCTCTATCTGCAATAGTTTTCAATCTATAGGACAAAAACATGAAAAAACGCTATTTCTGATCTTTAAAGGGTCATATCCCCTAAAAGGGATCATCTGACAGCTACGACCCAATGGAGACTTTTGTATAGCTTAATGTTTAAGCAAGCAACAGTTTATTTTCTATCTGCAATAGTTTTTATTCTATAGGGCAAAAACATGAAAAAAATGTTTTTTACTCTGGACACTGAAATTTAAAGGTAAAAATGCTTTAGAAAAATTATTACTGTGCATTAATCATAGAAGTGGTCGTCCACTAATTTCAACTGTTCAAAGTATCTGGCTTGGCAATTTTATGTATTGCTTAGTCAATTGGTTGAACAGATGAAACCAATTGACAAGGAGTAAGCAGTGCAGTGCAGAAAAATAAAATTTCTTACCAGCTGTTCTGTTTCATAGATATAGTGACTCTCTCCATTCTAACACAAATAACCAATAATAACATTGCATTTCATTGGTCGACATCATCGATCAATATCAGTACCTGCTGTTATTAATGGTAAATTGACCAGTGTGAGATCACTGCATGTGCTCGCATCTCAACCAGGTCATTTCCCACCGAAAAGAGTCATTTACGGAAGAAAAATTAATTTCTGCACTGCACTGCTTTTTCCTTGTCAATTGGTTCAACCAATTGGCTAAGCAATATATAAAATTGCCAAGCCAGATAATTTGAAAAGTTGGAACAATTGGAATTGGTGGACTATGATAAATGCACAATAAAAATTTGTGGCAGTTTTAACCAATTACCAGATATAATCCCTAATTTTAGGAAACAAAGTTACAATCGTGTTTTCCCTGCAAAGTAGAATTTAACATTTTTTTATAAATTTTGTATCTTGACTATTATATTTACCACAAATGTGTATATATCTACAACACAAGGGTTTAAAAGTTATGTTTTAACTGATGTTGCTCTAATCTTCCATGCACTTTTATCACTTAGAATAAAGCAAGATTGAAAATAAAGGTACACCTCATCCTATAGGTTCATTCTATAGGGCAAAAACATGAAAATCAACCTGTTCGATTGATTTTGTGTTTTGTGTTTCTTCGTTTTTATTTCATTCTATAGGGCAAAAACATGAAATCAAATATAATCAGTTATGCATGTTGAAGTGCTGCTATGTGGAATGGGATTTATATCTCTCAAATGAGTGAAGATGTTGGTTTGTCGTAGAAATTTGTTTTGTCTTCCTTTACCGGACTTGACACACTGAATTGGAAATTAGCAACACAATGGGTGTGCTATAGCAGGAAGGAAATGCTTACTCTTCTGGAGCACCCGAGTTCACTCTTCACTTTGTGCCTTTGTTGATTTTGTGTTTTGTGTTTCTTCAGGCTGTTCTTGTTTGTGTTTACTGGTTTCATCATTGCCCATTCTGACTTTTGACACTTGAATGCCCCATTGGTGCCGGTTAAATAACAAATTGGTCATAATTTTTTTTTACCACATTGTTGTAAGAATTGACAGATCAATGTAAACTAAAAAGAATGATATCAAATATAACATTTGTCTGCAGTTATACACCTTGAAGTGCTGCTATGTGCTAAAAGTTTAAAACATTAAAAATAACAAACAGAATGACTTCAACCCTTTAATGACAAACTGAAAACAACAATTATTTTTTATGGATTAAAACCTAATGACATGGTGGAATGGAATTTGGTAGGTATCAACACACAACAGGTAGTTAACACATCTTTGGAATATTTGACAGTGTGATATAAACATGAGATTTTCTTATCAGCCATACATATCTTCAAACATGTTTAAATTAATGAGAAGTGAATAATATCACAACAAACTGATTATTTCAATTAACCAAATAACATTTCACCAGTTATGTTATCTTAATTCAAATTAAGCAAAAAATGCAATTTAAATATCTTTAAAATTCACATGCAATAAAAAAACGTTGTATATTTAAAAATGAAAGGGTTCCCATAAAAAAATTTGAAGATGATAACAAATAAACAACAGAATACATATAAATATTGCATACAATAGACTCTCTCTTTCAATGAACAAAACAATGATTAACAAATAATGCAAACCTACCAATACAACATGAGACAACCAAAAATACAACATAACTGGTTCACCTGTCTAATATAAGCATGGATTACAAACGGCAAACTACTGGTCATATAACAAGTTAAAAAATCACAGATGAGATGAATAACAATTCAATATGTAACACAGCATTCACTTACATAAATAGCTTTACTAGTACTGTTTGTTTATATTATCATTACATGTACTAAGATTGATCAGAGAAATATCATTTTGTAGTATTGTCTTTTTGAAAAAGAACTCATAAAGCAGGCAGTGGTTATTTTAATCTAAAATATCATCCAACTGGACAGAGATTCACTAAAATAATAATAAAAAAATGCTTTAATGCACAGCTATTTAAAAACATTTTTAGTCTATTCTTCACTGCATACTTTATTTACACTTAATGCAAAACCTTTTTCTTTCCATTCATACACAAATAAATACATGTATTTTCAGACAAACTGGTACCAAGGGATGTTATAGGGAATGTTAATTTTAAGTGTTAATGAGAAGCAAAAGAATAAACTTAGTCAAAGCAATCACACACCAGTATCATTATATCTCGCATTACTATATATATATGAAGCAAAACTTTAAAGCAGTTTATAGTAGACTAAAGGACATGAGATCAACATGAAGAAAATAAAGACAAATCTATAAAATAAAAATACATTGCACTTCCTTTGTGAGCTTTGAGGTTAATTAAAATTATGCTGCAGTAATAACTAGATAAACTGAGTACTTAAAGAAGTTATTTGCCAAAGACTACTAAAATGGACAAAAAATATGTTAACTTGCCTAATAAGGCATCAACATAAAGTTTAATTTCAATGTTACAGTATGTACATAATGATACTTGATAAGAGTTAGTCTAGCCTTTTATAATACAAGTCAAATTGTGAAATATAGGGAAATTTTCAATGAAAACAAAATACATTTGATATTAATATATTTTTGGTAAATTTTTAATAATTTGATCGGCTATAACAGTCATGTGATTGAAAATATACTAGAAATTTGAATATTGTATTTTGTAAACATAGTAGGAAAACAATTTTGGATGTTTACCAGCTGTGTTTAGATTTTGAGGGATACAATACTATTGTATCACTCTTGAAAAAACAATGTGACATCACAAGGTAAACAATGAACCAAAAATATAATAAAACAATGGTGTCCCTTTCTAGATGGAAACATCCCAAATGTAATCCCTTTGGGTCGTTGTTTTCCCTCAGGCAAGACCTCATGAAAACAAAATTTACCCTCAGAATTACAAATGAAGATGTTTCCCTCTATTGCAAGCCACAAATGTATATTGTGAAAAAGATATAAATATTTAATACTGACAGTTTAGAATGGAAGCCATTTATCTAACAAAATAGAAATGGACAGACATTTTAGATATATCACATTTTCTTAAAAGTGGCTTCAAATAATGATAGTATTTTGAAACTGAACCCCCCAAAACATTTACTTATGAAAAATAAAATAATGTCAGATCAAATTTCCATTCATTCAGATCTAAACAATTAAAACATTAAGTGAAGTTGTTTATTTAATAGAATTTTGAACTTAGTGCAGTTGAGGTAGATATACGGCTTCAACAAATCAAATCCAAGGGTTTGAACTTTTTTTCCTTAAAACCATAAACATAAAATACAATTATTATATACCATTTTGCACGGGGAAAGAGCATTTATGCATAATTTCTTGAAAAAAAGATGATATTTGATATACATGACAAATTAATATAAAGGTTGAAAAGGATTTCCACTCAGTTTATCACATTTTAATATGCATGGATTTCAAAATATTAAGTAAAGAATTAAATAAAATGACAGAATTTCACTGTTATCTTTGAAACAAGTTGATTGAGATATAAAGTTTCTTCTATTAGTTCATAAATTTTAGCGTGT
Source organism: Arcuatula senhousia (assembly GCA_963971305.1). Taxonomy (NCBI): domain Eukaryota; kingdom Metazoa; phylum Mollusca; class Bivalvia; order Mytilida; family Mytilidae; genus Arcuatula; species Arcuatula senhousia. The sequence goes on from OZ020304.1 coordinate 60,089,740, forward strand.
CTTGTTTATGTTTAAAAGAAAAGTATGACAAAAAAATGAAAAAAAAAGTGAAAAACAGTTAATAAAAAAATAATACAAGAAGTTGACAAATTTGCTTTTGTGATCAGTTTCAGCAAAGTATAATTAATTCCAACTTGCTACTGAGGAAAAAACTATCTTCCTGTTGTTTTTTTTTAAATAGTTAAAAAAAAACCTTAAATAACAATGTGATGCAGAGGGTTTGCAAATTCTTTTTCTTTATAATTCAAGTTGAATGTACAGCACCCTTTGTCTTTTATATTTATAATGAGATCTAGCATGTTGAGATTTTTTTTTATTCAAAATTAAAAACTTACCAAATGTTCTATATACAGCACACATGTATATAAACAATATCATTAAAAATTTGTAAAGGGTGATGTTTTCTACAGTGTAATGGTATATTAAAGAATTATAATGAAAATATACATAAACATAGATTTAATTGAACAAAATATTGAGCCTTTTCATCAATTTAATGTTATCAACACTGAAGATTAATGTTATTTACAAGAAAAATAACCCTAACTCATGTATAAGATTTCAACATCAGGCATAAAACAGATCGTTAGAAATAAAAATATGTTTTTAAATCATACACAAAAATGAATTCTGTTAACAACATTCAACATAAAATATCTAGGAATCAAAATACAAACATAAAAATTTGAAAAATATGAATGAAGCACAGACAAAAGATACTTCAAACCTGGACCCGGTTGTTCAACTTCTGGTTAAAATAACCAATTGGTTACATGTAACCATGGGTTAAAATTTTTAACAAGAGGTTAGCAAACCATAGGTTAAAAATGCGTTGTTCATCTTCATTTAACCTTTTGGTTTTATAACCATTTGGTTAAAATATAACCAACCTTTAACTGTAGGTTAATTATTCCAAAATTCAAATATATCCCATATTTTTTGTTTTATAATCGATTTGGTAAAACGAATAAAACATGTCCTCCATTCATAAGGGAATTAGTGGAACCTTATGTCTATTATTTATGCTAGAACTCTGTATGTGTTTGTTTCCTAAGTAAAAGAGAGAAATGCAAGCCTAGAAGCATGATAAGAATCTGAGAACATATTTGTAACACTAAAAACTATTCCATAAAACAATACTAGAATCATGAGAATACTAGATAGGTTTTGATATTACATTATTACTGGCAACTTAAAAAAAACACATTAAAGAAACGCACCTGCAGACAAAACAAGAAAGTATTTTCAAAAAATACAGTGACGTCAAATTTAAATGACGTCACAATACAGTCACAATACATTACAAAAATAGACAATCCTATCGGACGTGAAAGACAACACCTTTCAAATTTTCTACTTTCATTTTCGAACGAAAGACTAGCATATCATAGAAAAGAATTCTTCTGACAGGCTAGGCTTTTCTGTTAACCTCTGCTGGCCTATTCGCAACTTGTGTCCCGCAAGGGATCGAAAGTATTTTTTAAAAATTTGTTGACAGTTGCATTGCTGTACTTTTTTATGAACTTTTATTTACACTTTTATGTTTTAGAGCATAAGTTTTCTGTATATGATCGTATAGTTGTGCTTATAACGAATGGTTAAATATTTAACCCTACCCCATGACCAGGGTTAAATATTGCTAGTTTAACCAATGATTTAACCATGAGTTAAAATTAACAAAAAGTTGAACAACCCACCATAACAATCGGTTTAAATTTAACCCGTGGTTACATTATTTAACCATGAGTTAAATTTTAACCATAAGTTGAACAACCGGGTCCAGGTAGTTATATTTTTACATGAAAAATCATTAAAGAGAAAAAAAATCAAAGGTCGATGAATTGGTCAAAAAACAGAGACAAAGCAAAAATGTGGATTTCAATTATTAATGATGCCATATGAATATTATTTGAAGTATTTTACTTTTTTCTTCCTGATAAATAAAAAAAAAATAACAAGGGGTTGCACTAAGTCGTGCTAAGCATACCCCCACTCGACCATTCAGAAAACAGGAAATAGATGACAGACTGACCTGGAAAGGGGAGGCACGATACAACTCATCATGCTAAAGCTGTATACCAAATTTGAAATTAATCCCTTAAGTAGAAATTGAGAAATCTGTTCATTTTTTACCCTTAAAATAGTATAAGTTGGCTCGGAAAACAGGAAGTAGATGACCAACTGACCTGAAAAGGGGAGGCACGGTACAACTCATCATGCAGAATCTGTGTACCAAATTATAAATCAATCCCTTCAGTAGAAGCTAAGAAATCTGTTATGATAATGTTTCCATTTTTGACCCTTAAAATAGTCTAAGTCGGCTCGAATAACAGGAAGTATATGACCGACTGACCTGAAAAGGGGAGGCACGGTACAACTCATCATGCTGAACATGTATACCAAATTTAAAATCAATCCCTTCAGTAGAAGCTGAGAAAACTGTTACGAAAAATGTCCCATTTTTGACCCTTAAAATAGTCTAAGTCGGCTCGAAAAACAGGAAGTAAATGACCGACTGACCTGAAAAGGGGAGGCACATTTCAACTCATCATGCTGAACCTGTATACTAAATTTAAAATCAATCCCTTCAGTAGAAGCTGAGAAAACTGTTACAAAAAATTTCCCATTTTTGACCCTTAAAATAGTCTAAGTCGGCTCGAAAAACAGGAAGTATATGACCGACTGACCTGAAAAGGGGAGGCACGGTACAACTCATCATGCTGAACCTGTATACCAAATTTAAAATCAATCCCTTCAGTAGAAGCTGAGAAAACTGTTACGAAAAATTTCCCATTTTTGACCCTTAAAATAGTCTAAGTCGGCTCGAAAAACAGGAAGTATATGACCGACTGACCTGAAAAGGGGAGGCACGGTACAACTCATCATGCTAAACCTGTATACCAAATTTAAAATCAATCCCTTCAGTAGAAGCTTAGAAAACTGTTACGAAAAATTTCCCATTTTTTACCCTTAAAATAGTCTAAGTCGGCTCGGAAAACAGGAAGTAGATCATGGACTGACCTGAAAAGTGGAGGAAATGTACATTGCATCATGCTTAAGCTGTCTACCAAATTTGAAATCAATCCCTTCAATAGAAGCCGAGATATTGTACCGGACGGACAGACGGACAGACGGACGGACAGACGGACGGACGGACAAGGTGATTGCAATATAGCCCCCTCTCTTACGAGTGGGGGTATAAAAAAAAAATATTGGTAAAATCTTGTGAAAACAAAACCTTCTGACATTTAAGTTTGCAGATTTCAAAAATAAAAGTTTTTAATAAAACAAACATCATTTTTTAGTAACTTCTCAAAATTTCAAGGTTATAATTGTGTGTTGTGTGTCAATTTGGATGAAAACAAATATGCTGAGCGCAACTTTGAATTATAATATTCATAAACTATAAGAAATAGTTTATCTTTTGACATACCTTTGAAACAAAATTCATTTACCAACACATGCACAATTGTGTATGAAGTTTCAGATTAATCTTTTCCAAAGTTGAACAATAAATAAAAAGACACCCCCCAAAAAGAATTCTTAAAGCTTCTTATATCTTGTTCTACAAGAATCAATCAATTCCTCGTCACCTTAAAATTGATTTTCACCGTATTTCCCCAAACAGACCTTAACTCTTGCATAAATACATTAGTCCATATGATGTTTAAAACATTCATGTGGCATTCATGTCATTAAAACTCCTAAAATTTCTAATTCTTAACATTTAAAACGTAATATAACAATAACTTGTCAGTGCAGAAAGAACAAGATACATTAACCATAAGATAACAAAAAATAAAGTGGTGAGTCTCTTAAATATAGGAGGTCCCCCAAGTTCTCCCCCAAATTGTCTTCTCACAAGCATAATAATAATGACTACAGCTGCCTCCACACAGAAAACAGTCACTGACAGCGCTAAATCTCCTGGTGGTACAATAAAATCATTACCATTGGCTGCATGGTAAATTGCAGCTATTGTCCATGCAATTCCAATTCCTAGGAAAACATTTACAGCATTGCTACCAGTCACATTACCAATGGAGGAATCTGCATACTGATCATTGATGGCTGCTACTTTACTGGCAAAGGTATCTGAAAAGGACAGAATCAAGTATACACACTACCAACATCATTTTTCTGTTATAGAATAGTAACCCACAAGGTTTTTTTCAATAGAAAATGTTTAGAAATTTGTTAATTCAATATTGAAGTTAAAGTTAAAGCAAGGCTTCACCCATTTTGAAATAAGCTTTAGTCAGCACAAGATCAAACTTAAGTTGACTTAGTCTAAAAGTTGTTAAATAATTTTCAATGGATAAGAGAATACACAAAAGAAGATAAAGCCTGTATCTGATTCAATAAATCAAGGTTACAGTTATGTTAAACAAACCTGGCACACTAGTACCCAATGCCACAAAAGAAATGGCTGTTACTGCATCCTTCAAGCCAATAGTACAACCAAATCCTGATGCCAGATCTCCAATGAAAGCTGTCAGTACACCAATCATGATAATAGATACACAGAAACATGCCCAGCCTCCCCAATAGTCTACAAAAGATAATAATAGATACACAGAAACATGCCCAGCCTCCCCAATAGTCTACAAAAGATAATAATAGATACACAGAAACATGCCCAGCCTCCCCAATAGTCTACAAAAGATAAGAAGTTTTAACTTTAGCTGTAGTTTTTAGCTAAGTCACACAAAACCTAGTTCTTTCTCTCCTTACAACCTTAAGAAGGGGGTCTATCTGTGACTATTTCAGGACTGGATTTGAATTATGTGCATTTTATTTAGACCATGGGCCAATTGCAGAACCACGAGCAGTGCCAAATGGCCTCGTTGAAGGTTGCTGGCGGTTGTCCATTGTGGTTTTTCTAAATTGCCGCTTAATTGTGGGCTGTGTCGCATACACTTATTCCACATCTCATTATCTTCTATTTGGAGGACTTATTGTTCTTGCAACATTTCTTTTCCTTACTTGATCATGAACCTCTCCAACACATTTTGAGAAAACGCTTTGTTCCATACATTTTGGTTATGATCTGTGCTCTTCCTGCTCTGGTTTATTTTGGACTTTCAACATTTGGCTTGAGCATCTCTGGCAAGTCTTTGATAGATAAAAATGCTTGGCAGACACAGTTTTGATATTTTATTTGTCTTGAAATTTGTTGTAATTATGTTTGCTCTCCAAAGTTGTTCCTCTTTCACTTTCTATTTTATGAACAAATATCAATTTTTTACACAATTTTAATGATAGTGTTCATGTTACATAAACTTTTATTTTATTGCTGATGCATGGCACGTTTCAAATAAAATAACTTTTAAAGCAACCTACACAAAAGACTGCCATATATTGATTTTCAGGGTGTTTCCTTTCTTTAATATTTTTATACGAGGTTGGTATCTCTAACATTTAAGAACAAATGTCATTTATGTTTAATAATAATAGGTTATAATGACTTTATTTGACATACAATTTACTCCCATGCACAAGTCACATTTAGTATCAGTTTAGTCTAGTATGGATGCCTTGTTTTGTCTTTTTCTTGGACATTGAGATTGATCTCCAAGTTGGGTAGTTTTGTTATTACCTTTATTTACCAGTTTGATATTTTGTTTTTATAATATAATACTGTGGATTCATTTATTTTCCTGTGTATCAATTTTTGTGGTTTTAAAAAGAAAAACATTTCATTAGAGTTTTTATTTTGTAGTTTCCACTTGTTGCTTAATGTAATCAATGTAAAAATAACACTTTGTTAAATTCTTATTTTAGTTTTCTACAGACATCCATGAAAATCACAAAAAATGATATCCCAAGAATAATAATGAAACCACAGTATTCAGAATTTCTTTATACTATGTTAAGACTTTTTGGCTAAACGATCTAGTGTAAACAGTATTTCTGAATACCTATAACGTTCTGAATTTATAAAAATAGAGCTACAAATATGGTATAGCTTATTTTGATGGGTGTTTTATAAATGAATATGAGTTAGTCTTCATAGAAGTACCTGAGTTCACACAAGTTTTGTATTGCTGATTGCAGCTAGGTTTAGTTTTTTTTCGTGTTGCCCTTTTTTGTGTAATGTTTTTCTTTCTTAGTCTTTCTGGACTTCTCACTTTGAATGCCCAACTTGTTCTTCATAGCATTTTCAATGTAAATTTGTTTTGAGTAAATACCTGTTGGGGGTATGAAGGCAAAGAGAACCTTCCAGAATAATGTCAAGAAATGCATCACATAATCCATGCAAGATGGAAGCTTCTCTTCAGTCTCATCTCCTTCTTCGTCGCCTAGAAGTAGATAACCAGGTTATAATGTAGATTTGTAGTTCATTAATAGTTCCCAAACATTGTGTTTTTTTAAAAAGGTATAAACTGATAAATGTTATTCTTCCTCTGGAAAAAACTCTAGCAACTTACTAAAAAGAACACACAAAAAATTGTTTTTGGTCTTAATGCAGCAACGAGTTTTTATATTTATCAATAGTAATAAGCAAACCTATTTGGTAGGCATCCAATATTGACCATGACTTACATAAACAATTATCTCATCACTATGTATCAACATGGAATAAAATGTTTTAATAAGACATATAAAGACTGTGTTTTTCAGATTATTTTGTTGATTACCAGACTTTTTTCATAGTACATATACATCCACAATTTACTTTATACCATTTTTACAAGATTGAGTTTTAACTTTCTTACATGTGTATAGACAGTAATTTAATGGCTAACCAATTGGTAAAGAACAAATTCGAAAAGGCAACTTTAAAGATCAAAAGACCAGGAACTTTACTGACTTCAATTATGGTTTAATGGTCCATTTCGCCTCATTACTCAGTGATGTTAACCAATTGGATGCAAATTGACTCAATGAGATGATAAATTACCAGTCAAATTAATATCATTCAATTAAGTTCTCTTTATACAATTTCAAAGTAAATCAATGAAATGATGATGGTGTTTTTTTATTTGGAATATTTCCATTTTCTGGTCTAATTTTGCACAACTCAACTTCAGAATTCAGAAAAAAATAAATATTTACACAAAAAAGAACAAAGCATCTGTACCCCTGAAATGCCAGCAGTACTTTTATTATAAGAAATGATTTATATGAAAAGTTATATTAACAAATCAATGAGGAAACCTCCTGGATTTACTGGTTTTTTATTTGGTAGTTTATTGAATGTTCTATTATCAATAACAAGAGAATTGTCAATAAAAAAAAAACTAATAGAATAGTTTTCTGATAAATCAACATGTTTATTAACATACAAATGGTATAGAGTGCCTATCTAAGAAATAATAGAACAAAGAAATCAAATGCATATCTAAAAGTCTGGCGTCTACTTTAAAAGCTTAAATATATACTCTAAAACAAAGACAAAAACTGCATTATACATCTATTGTACTTTATTTATATTCTTTCTAATACAAAAATAAGAACACTAGAAACTTAACCTACCTAACTAAAGCAGGGTGTTTTAGCAAATGAAAAATAATCAATTAGACTAAAGGTCTTTGATTCAAATTTTAAGATGCCCAAACATTGCACAACCCATAACACCGGCGATCATAGTAGCAACGATTTTCTTTTCTTTATAGAAGTCTTGTAATGGAAACCTATTATTTCTGTGTTAAAACCTTGTAAATATATTAGTTTAACTCTCTAGACATAGTGGCTGTTTTATATCTGTATACATCTAATACCACAATAATTGTATCAACCCTGTATTAGTCAAAAGGAGAAATTGTTATACATAGAAAGAAAAGGAGTGAGATTTGATAATAGTCATCATCAGACACTTGTGCAGGCCAACCAACTGGTCAATCAGACATGAAACACTGATAAACAATACAATATTTCATCATCATCTCAATAAAACAAAATTTTAAGGACAACAGACTGAAAGATTGATACTCTATTTGTATTTTAATTGTTAATCATGTAAAACAAAAATTATGGACAATGAAAAATATATGTACTAGACAAAAAAATTCAGAATTTTTAATAGATATTGATCGATGATTTGATATGCTAATAGAGATTTTGTTCTCAAACTTGATAATTCTTCCTTGTAGGAACAGATTTTTTGTGTTAGTGTTATCTTTTCAATCTAGAAGTGTAAATTGTTAAAGTGAAAAGTGATTATCATGTCTAGTGTCAAGCGTGTTAGAAATTTAAAAAACCTTTTTTAAAATATATTATTGTGCAACATCATTATGTGTGAAGCTATGACATCAATTTGTACAAAAATCCCTTTTGTGGCCATTAGTTAAACTTTAGTAAAATAAAAAGCTATGCCGAGCGCAGCATGATACGACCGCAAAAAGTTGAACCCTGAACATTGGAGGCCCAATATGGATAGTCTATTGCTTTTGTCACATGCAGACCATGGTGGACTTACAAAGATTTTTGACACATGCATCCCATGGTGGACTTTAAAATGCACATTTAACACATATATATTTATATTAATTAACATTTAATAGAAAAATCTTATTTCTATATTAATTGACATTTTTGGCCCGTTTAAGCCATCTTTTGGCCCTTTTTTTTAAAAGGTTAGGACCACAAACCCCAAATGCAATAAAAAGCTTCCTTCAGTGGCTATACCGGTAATCATCATATTTAAACTTCATATCAATTGGCGGGCCCACTACAGCTAAATTTCCTGTGTAAAACCATTTGCCTTGACCTACTTATAAAAATGGTGTTTTTTGCCCCTTTGACCCCTAATATCTCAAAAACAGTAAGAGATATTGCAAATCTGATTGAAAAATGCAGCCAGGGATTTTCACAAGGATCCCAATGAAAAAAAAATTTTGAAAATCGGACCACAAATAAAAAAGTTGATTTTTTGGGTGTGGCCTATCTTTGGCCCCCTGTAGCAATGTAACGGTTTGATATACATCAAAACCTTTGACACATTTTGTTGACAGAATTTAATGAGGAATTCAATAAAAAAATAATTTTAAAAATCAAATGAATAATTAACATTCTACAACAGTTTTGTCAATACACCCGTTTTAGCCCCTTTTTCCAAAACGGTAGGGGCCACCAACCTCAAATACAATAGGAACCTTCTTCTAGTGGTTAGAAACATCATATCAAAATTTCATAACAAATGGTCAATATTTACTCAAGTTATCGCACGGAAACCAAATGTCCCCAGACGACGACAACGACGACGACGCCGCCACCGCCGCCGACGACATCGCCATACCATTATACGATCGCAAAAAATTTGCGGTCGTATAAAAAAAGGCAAATGTCATATAGTTTTAGCACCACAGCAATCTTTGTTTGGAAAATATTTACCAATTATAGATATTGTGTTGTACTTTATAATGTTGACACATAGAAATCTCATTAAAAATAAAATATTAATGTTATAATGCCTAAACTGACCTTGAATTATCAACTTAATTATTTTATGTTGAAAAGCGATACATTGTGACTTTGAGGTCATTTTAGAATTTATATTACTGTTTACAAGAAAATTCATAACTCATTTCTTTTCTGTTGTTGTCATTTGAAATAAAAGACATTATAAATCAGTAGAGACAATTTTATAAAAAGTTTCAAATTTATAGAATTAAAGATATTGAAATAATTAAGTCGGATCATTTCATTGTTTTACAATCAGGTTTTTTAAATGCTGTGCAGTATTAAGGGTTTTATGTGTTACATTAGTTACATATTTCCTAATTTGCAGGTACAAGAACAGATGAAAATAACCCAAGTGTGTTTCAGTCAGAGATTTACATGTCTAAAATTTTTAAAAAATTCAAATGCTTGTGAAGTCTTATCTAAAAGCAATGTAAAAATTAAGCAACTAACCCATGATTAGTATTATAACTTCTGTTTTTTTTCTCTAATTTGCGATCCGACACTCATAAGAGACTCTAATGGGAAAATTATCTCACTTTAAAAATGTATTTCTACTTAATCTAATTAGATGCTATTAAGAACCAGACTAAATCTACTTGAATAACAAACATCCTTTAATCAGAATGTGTTTTAAGTTGCCTTACTTTCAAACAAGAAAATACTCTGATATTTTGAGCTTTTTACTGAATCTATATTTGATATGCTTATCAGAGAGAGGGACATTTCATATGGTTTTTTTTTTTATAGAAAAACTTAATAACAGTTTAGGCAGAAGGACGGCAGCAAGAGGTGTAAAGAACGACTAGTTAACTACTCAGTAGCTATTAAAATCAGCATATTTTGCTCTTTTGCCAAAATAGATTGAATTAGCATTCCAATTTAAGTTGAATGCAAAACATATTAAGAGTAATCAGTCTCACTGGGAAAGATTTATATTGATTTTATGCCTTATTCTTATATACCATGCCATATTGCCATGGATTTTAAGAAAAACCCTATAATGTATCATCTTTCTTTCTAAGTAAACATTGAATTGAACATATTGACAAGGTTACCATAGAAACATAAGATGCTGGCAAAAATTGTGATTTTTCTACTGCACTGGTTATGGAAAAGAAAACTTTGAAGTATTACCTTCTGTTGGTTCTGAAAATCAAAAATATATTGATTGTTTTCAATCTAAAGACGTGTTACTTAAAAATATCTCCATCTCCATTGAACCTTCAATTCTATAAGACAAGCATACAATAAAGAGATAAAGTGCTGGCTGGAAGTCAATTATTCTCCTTGAAAAAATAATTAAATAACATCTAGTATATCAAAGCTGTTTTTAAGTATCTATAAAAGTTCTTCCTTGAAGCTAACATATTATTTCAACAATAATGCAATTAGTATTAACTGCTACGATTTCCACACATTGGTCTTTGGGTTAATTTACTTCCTCCTACAATTTATCACACCAACCTGCACTGACTGTTATGGCATCAGTGAATTGTTCTCTCCAGGAGGATGTCCCAACTACCAAGGATACGTTGGCCTTTTTAAGAAGCTTGTCCACGACATTCTGAAAATACACACAGATTTTGTGCATTATAGAATTGCAGATAATAAATAAAGCATAAAGTCAAGGACATGTGATTTTGTTATATTAATCAGACTCAGATCAAGATAAAAATAAAGGAATAATGTGTCCATCAGACACAAATGCCCCCATGTAAGGCCCCAAACTGTAAGTACAAGCCTGACAGGTCTGAAAGTTGCTTAGAACTTACAGTTTGTCATACTGAACCACCCTACCAAATTTCAAATCATTTTCATGTACTAGCTGATTCTGAGAAAAGCTGGACATTAAATTCTCACAGATATTTTCATGTCAGCCCAGTCCAAAACAGGAAGTGAAAGTACAACAGGTCTGAAAGTACATTTGTACATACAATTTGTAATACTGAACCACCCTACCAAATTTCAAATTATTCTCATATATATACAGTTTCTGAGAAAAGCATTAGACATAAAAAAAACAAACAACAAACAATCAAAACAAATCAGTCAAAGAAGATATGTTTGTTTGGGGCCAGACATATAAAGAGTTAAATCCTACAGCTGCTGAACACATGATCAGATGTTTTTTGTTTCCATTTGTCAAAAGCTGACCACTTGTTTGCTTTTATCATCATCCCCCAAGTGCTCTGTTCTAATTTCATATTAACAAGGGTAGATAAAATCTTTCTATGGTCATAGATAGAAGAAAATGAGATGTGGAATAAGTGTACAAGACACAACCTACAATATAAACGTAAATTTGAAATATCATGCTTACAGTAAGAAAATATTGTTGTCATTAAAACAAGAGGCTCCCAGGAGCCTGAATCGCTCACCTGGTCTTGATGTCAACCCTTTTAATGACATTGTAGAGCTACATAAGCTAAACATTTAATCAAGCAACAGCTTTTCTCTTTTGGCAATAGTTTTCATTTCTTTATCTGCTATAGTTTTCATTATATCAGCCAAAAACATGAAACATGTTTATTTAGGGGCTGTAATCCCTATAAGGGGTCATCTGACAACTTCGACCCTATGAAGACTTTTGTAGAACTAAATGAGCTGAACATTTAAGCAAGCAACAGCTTTTCTCCATCTGCAATAGTTTTCATTATAAAGGCCAAAAACACTATTTTTCGCCATTAAGGGGCTGTAACCCCTATTAAGGGTCATCTGACAACTTTAACCCTATGAAGACTTTTGTAGAGCCAAATGAGTTGAACATTTAAGCAAGCAACAGCTTTTCTCTAACTGCAATAGTTTTCATTCTACAGGCTAAAAACACTATTTTTCACCTTTAAGGGGCTGTAACCCCTTTAAGGGGTCATCTGACAACTTCGACCCTATAAAAACTTTTGTAGAGCTAATTGAGCTGAACATTTAAGCAAGCAACAGCTTTTCTCTATCTGCAATAGTTTTCATTCTATAGGTCAAAAACACTATTTTTCGCCTTTAAGGGGCTGTAACCCCTATAAGGGGTCATCTGACAACTTCAACCTTATGGAGACTTTTGTAGAGCTAAATGAGCTGAACATTTTAGCAAGCAACAACTTTTCTCTATCTGCAATAGTTTTCATTCTACAGGCCAAAAACACTATTTTTTGCCTTTAAGGGGCTGTAACCCCTATAAGGGATCATCTGACAATTTCGACCCTATGGACACTTTTATAGAGCTAATTGAGCTGAACATTTAAGCAAGCAACAGCTTCTCTCTATCTGTTATAGTTTTCATTTTAGAAGCCCAAAACATGAAAAAATGCTATTTTTCACCTTTAAGGGGCGGTAACTCCTATAAGAGGTCATCTGACGACTTGGACTCAATGGAGACTTTTGAAGAGCTTTTGATGCTGAAGCAGTATCGTGACATCAGATTTCATCTATCTCTTATACTTTTTTATTTACAGGCCAAAAACAGTAGTATGACCCCCCCTGGTCTATTTTTAGTAACGGTGGCCATGTTTTTTGACAGATCAAAAATCCAAACACAAGTTTGGTGCAGGACACCCTAAGGATCATTCATACCAAGTTTCATTGAATTCTGTTCAGTAGTTTCAGAGGAGAAGATTTTTGAAAAATTGTTAACGGACGACGACGACGACGGACGCCAAGTGATGGCAATAGCTCACATGGACCTTTGGTCCAGGTGAGCTAAAAATGAAAGCGGTATATATTCTCACCTTAAACATTTAAAATATTAACAAAAGATAAGTAGGACACAATACTGATAAATAGAATTCTTTTTTCAAAGACTTTAATAATGAATGGATGAATTATTTTTTTTTACATACAGACATTTTTTTTTTAAATAAACGGAAAAGGCAGGTTATTGAATTGATTTTTTTTGTGCTGACACAAGCTGTCACAGTCTACAAAGTAAAGTATAATATTTATAAATGAAACCAGTTTTTAATTCAATTGATCAGATAGAGTAATGAAGCATCATAAAAACCAATTCTCGACAATGACTCAGAAAATATGATGAAAGTTTTATTCACCAAATAAAATGAAATTGATTAAACCAAATATAATCATTTCAACAGGGTTCTTACAATTCAATAGCTTGGCACTCTTTAAAACATATTTCATGCAAAGTAAAGCAATGCAGATGAAATACATATTTTACAAGGTTATCTAAACATGTGTTGCAGCTCGACTACAGTTATCAAAGAATTAATAACTATGTAACATGATGTTAGAAACAACTTTTTATAGACAGGCTGAACAATTCAATCTTTCAAGGAAGGGTAGAGATTTTAAATAAATAATTTATATTGACATAAGGCATGTTAAAGGAAAATATATACCAAATTGCTACTTAAAGTTTACCTAGAGAGCAGAACAAACTGCATGGTACTGCAGTAAATCAAACAGCTGATTTAAATTATACATGTATTGAACATCCCCCGGGAACATCCCCAACAAAAAAGAAGTTTTTTTTTTCATTTCTTTGAAAAATATGACTATTTTATGTAGTCCCAATCTGATTGAAATAAGATCTATCAATTGTTTCCTACTGTCAATGACTGCCACTGCATGGCAGTTCTGAAGACATCCCATCCACTTTCTGTTCAGATGACCTTTTAAATTGAACAATCAGATTGCCACTTTCAAGATTTTGGAAGCCTTACAACAGGATTCAGGTTAAGGTCATCAGAACAGAAAGTAGAATGAGATGTCTTCAGACCTACCATGCAGTGACAGTCATTGACAGTAGGGAACAATTGATAGATCCAACTTTAATCAGATTGATGTAATCCTAAATCCCTTATTTTCTAATACAAAATAGATGTGATTCATGATTTTGCATGTTATTTTAAAAATATGAACAAGTAAATTGCATGAATATTTGTGAATTGTCCTTTTTATTGTATAGAAGAAACCAACACCTTGCTTTAAAGTGTGATTTATCGTTGGTGATATCACAAGTTTTAAGGTGATATTTAGACTAGTGCAATAGTTGATGCCCAATTGCATTCTACAGGGAAAATATATTGCCATACAATAAATAGTAATCTTTTTCTAATAAAAAAAATGTTCTGATAATCCATCTGATAATTATCTTATGAAAAAGATGCTGAATGTAATTGTTGCAGAAAGAAAAAAAAATTCTAAATATAACTATGATAAGTAAGGTTTCATTAAAAATAATGGATTTATCATTTAATTGTGAAAATTCCATCAATTACTTCAAACTAGAGCAGCATTCCATATTAATCTAAATGTCATATATATTGCTATTGATTTCTGGTCACAATATTCAATACTTAATTGTTACCGTTTCATCAATAAAACATGTCGACTGAAATCAACAAGGAAAACTGTTCCAAATCCTTTACCAATTATCAATGGATTCCACTATTTCGCAATTTGAATTTTAAGTCTTCTATTAGAAATAAGGGATTCCAATAACCAACTTTATCTTTCATTCTTGATTCTGAGATTTCTATAGGGATAAAACACTTTCTCTTCTATCATAATATTTATTGATGTTGTTGCACAATAAATATTGGAGAATCTGTAGGATTGTATTTGCTCTTGTAATGCCTTAAAAAGAACTTGGTTTAAATGGAAGATAAATATAGGATCACAAAATGAATGAACACTTTAGTACATTTTCATCAATATCTGATTCACTAGTAAACGGACAATATATCAAACCTTGAATTCATAGCTTTCAATAATGTGAATTGCAATCTTCGTTGTATCACCAAGTCTTGGTTTCCCCATTTCTGACAATGCCTCACTCTCACCATTATGGACAGAATCTTTACGGCCTAAAAAATAAATTTAAAAGATAAAAATATTCTGCAATATATTTTCTCAATCAAATTTAGTCTATACAAGTTCATAATATAATTGAATGCATTTTTTGCTATTTTTCTTCGCCCTTGTAAAACCTTTAGCCAAAACACTACTGATGTGTCTTAGACAGAGCAAGTGCAAGACAGATTTTAGTATTCTGCATGTTTGTATTGTTGCTTTTTTGATTTCCCTATTATATCTTATTTTCAATAGACAAGGTGTTTTTTTTCAAAACCGGTAGAAAAATATTTTGAAATAAATAAATTTTAGAAAATTATATGTTGCATTTGCATCGAAAGAAAATTGGGTTTATTTTCTTGTAAACTTTTTAAAAGTCAAAAGAATTTGATTGGATTAACGATGATTTAAACTAAGGAAAGTATTATCGAATCCAGTTTAAACCGTAATACAACAATGAAGTTTATATACACTTTGCAGTTGCACAGAGGCCACATGCAATGTGATTGAAAGGTGTAAATATTATTACCGCGGTTTAATCAACCGAATTTTAAATATTTTCATGAAAAAAATATTAATTTACTAAATTTTTGCACCAAATATATCAATAAATTTATTTATAAGTAACAACTGTAATAATTCTTTGGTTTATAGAAGCAATAAACTTAATTTTTAATGGTGCAGATTTTACATAATCCACTTTGCGGATGATTCAATGTGCACCATGAAAAAATTAGAGTTTATGGTTCAATAAACCAAATAAAAAGCTACGCCGAGCGCAGCATGATACGACCGCAACAAGTTGAACCCTGTACGTTGGAGGCCCAATATGGATAGTCCATTGCTTTGGTCACATGAAGCCCATGGTGGACTTACAAAGCTTTTTGACACATGCATCCTGTGGTGGACTTATAGAAATGCATTTTTGACAAATATATTTACATCAACATCTTATACAAAAAGCCTTATTTCTATACATGTATTAATTTACAATTTTGGCCCTTTGACCCCTAATTCCTCAAAAATGGTAAAAGATATTGCTAATCCGATAAAAAATTAATAGGAAATTGTGTACATGGAATCCGATGAAAAAAAGATTTTGAAAATCGGACCACAAATAAAAAAGTTGATTTTATGGGCGTGCCCTGTCTTTAGCCCCTTGTAACAATGTAATGGTGAAAAACATATCAAAATCATTGACACATTTTGTTGACAGAATTTAATGATGAATTCAACAAAGAAAGAATTTTCAAAATCTAATGAATAATAAACATTCTACAACAGTTTTGTCAATACACCCGTTTTAGCCCTTTTTGGCCCTTTTTTCTAAAACAGTAGGGGCCACAAACCCCAAATACAAAACCAAGATTCCTTTAGTGGATATAATCATCATATATAAACTTCATAACAATTGGCAGGCCCACTACAACTTGATTTTTGGTATAAAACTATTTCATTGACAAACTTTTAAAAATGACGTTTTTGGCCCCTTTGACCCCAAATTTCTCAAAAACGGTAAGAGATATTGCAAATCTGATTGAAAAACGCAGGCAGGGATTTTCACAAGGATTCCAATGAAAAAAAGATTTTGAAAATCGGACCACAAATAAAAAAGTCGATTTTTGGGGTGTGGCCCCTTTTTGACCCCCAGTAGCAATGTAACGGTGCAATAAATATCAAAATCATTGACACATTTAGTTGACATCATTTAATAAGGAATTCATTAAAAAAAGAATTTTCAAAATCGAATGAATAACAAACATTTTACAACAGTTTTGTCAATACACCCGTTTTAGCCCCTTTTGGCCCTTTTTTCTAAAACAGTAGGGGCCACAAACCCGAAATTCAATAGGAACCTTTTTTTAGTGATTACTAACATCATATCAAAATTTCATAACAATCGGTCGATATTTACTCAAGTTATCGCACGGAAACCAAATGTCCCCAGACGACGACGACAACGACAACGACAACGACGACAACGACGACATCGCCATACCATTATACGATCGCAAAAATTTTGCGGTCGTATAAAAATTATTACAGTTAATTCTTAACAATATAAAAGTTGATACAAAATGTTACCAACGAAGACAAAAATACACACAACAGAAAAATGCCATAATTGTACAACGATATGAAATATAAAAGATAAAAATACATAATGGAAAGAGGAGAAGACCCTAGACTTATGTTTTGTTGTAGTTGTATTAAACTTTAACAAGAACCTTAAAGCTTAAAAAAAGTTTGTTTTTGTACAAAACTCTTAACCTTGAAAATCTGCAAATAAGGATATTAGCACCGAACTATCTGACCCAATCACACAAAAAAGGAAGAAAAAGTCAAACTTATTCTCTTAACACAACTAAATCTTAATTTAAAAATCTACTTCATGATGGAAGCATTTTACTGGTAAAAGCTGACCCAAACCCTTTGGGAGATAGCTAAGGACACCAATCTGAAGAAGGATTGTTTCTAGCATTCCATCAATAACCAGAAGATGTTTACTTGGTTTCTAATCATCTGATATTACAGAAGAAATTACACATTAATCTTATTAGCATGATAACCATAATAATGATTGATTTCCAACACTATTAACAGGCCTCTACAATAACATTTTTTTTCAACTTGTCCTTTGGACAAGTGCTTTCTTGAATCAACTTGTCCGGATGGATTTGACACTTGTCCGACAACTAAGTTTCTTATATATGTATAAAAAATAAAGGTCTCAGGAGGAAACAATCTTTTAAGAGCTGTTTTATTCAGTAGATTATTTTTTATATGTATACATTGTAAATCCAGAACTAGAAATGACCATAGACAAAAAAAAAACATACTGCTTTTGAAATAATTTGAAAGTGGCATGAAAGCACATTTATCTGTCAGCCAGGATATCAGATATTAATTGTCATCATATGATAAGATTCAGTCAAGACCAATTGTGAAGGGAGATAAAGCGATAACAATTCATGAAAGGAACAGGAAGGGTCAGGTAGACTCACATGCACATGTGTTGCAGTTTCTTTGAATGTGGAGAAAAACTTGAAAATTACTAGTAAATGAATAATAACTGGATTTACCCCTCAAACTCCAAATTTCAACAAAGTTCAATGCATTAATTTTGCCTAGCCTGACATCAGTTTAACAGAAGTTGAATATTTATTAACAATTTTTAACATTGATCAGTTGATATAGCCATCTAATTATCAGCATGCTTACATGTATGTATTTTATTGCTATCTCTGAAACCCATTTTTTTATTCCTTTTTTGGTTCCAGTTGTAAATCTAAATCTTGTCAGATACATTTATTTATAAGAATCTCAAATTTGTTTTACAGTAACTCCATTAGTTTTTTTAAGAAAGTCATAAAAAACCCATTTATGTGATTCAGAATCCATATGGACACCACAGCAATCTATGAAAGGAATGCCCAGATTCACTCTTTACCTCATGGTAAAATCCTCATTAAGAGGGTGCTCCTGACATAGGAGGAAATTACTGGCAATCATACATACATACATACAGTGCGCCTCATTCCCCGGTATTTATTTCCCACTTGAAAGTGAGATCGAAAATAAAACTTATTAAATTGTCATCATAATTTTAATGTTTACTGATAATTCTTATTACCATAGCATGGATTTCAAATTTAAAAATGAAGGTTTCCAATTGATATTTTAAATAATGCATTCTGTCAGGATTTTTTTCACTTGTCCCATCGGACAAGTGCCAAGTCAAAGTTGCTTGTCCGCCGGGATTTTCAACTTGTCCCGGACAATCGGACAAACGTTATTGTCGAGCCCTGTATTATTTAAATAAGATTTCTCCAATTATTGAAATAATCCCTACAGCTGACAATAACCACAAGCACAATAGGTATGTTGGGTATTGCATGCAAATTTTATACCAGGCATGCAAACACTGATAATGAAAATGATGGTCAACATTAAATACTATAGGGGTTAACAGAACACTGGATATACAATATTGTTGATGAAAATATCTGATGAGAGTACAAAAATATTGATGTTCCATGATGGAGACAAATTAATCTGTTGATGACATGATATCCAGGACAAGAACAAGGGGGAAATGATTGGCTTGGTAAAGAAAACTCTGTACTTCTCTAATACACATTGTATAGACAATCCTACTAATGAAATTGGAAACTGATTTTGTAACAATTGAACAAAAACCTTATTTTTCCTTGTCTATTTTCATGGGAATGTAAAACATACACATGTAGATTTTGTCTTGTTTGGTTCAATGGCTGGGTTGCATTTACCATAAAGCTAAAAATTCATAACAACAGGAAGTAGATGAGCAATAAACTTATATGTGGGAACCCATGTAGATACTGAACACACCAAGTATCAAGAGAATACATATTGACTAGTAATAGGTGGGTTATTGCAAAAATATTTGGGAATTTTACCCCGAGTAGAATTCAATATTGCAAGAGTATAGGAGTGCAATATTTCTTCTACAAGGAACAATATTCCACAATATTCATTAAATAATTCTCTTATTGTATAGAAGACACCAAAACCTTGCTTAAATGTAGGTTTTATCGTTGAACATGTCAGGATTTGTGAGGACAAATTTGCGCTAGTGCAATACGTAAATATATAGCATTAAAAACGAAAGAATATGGAATATGTGCCAGAAAGACACAATCCACATATTGAAATGATTTTGAAAAATGTACAAAAGTAAATTTCACTGCATGTGAAGCGCTTTTCTGGATTAATCTTCATCAGACATGCTATGGGAAATATATATTGCTACATGTATAGAATAAAGAAAAATATTCCTGCTCTGCCGGTCCCCACCACAATAATATAACTTGAGTTTGTACTGATGTTTAGACCATATGTTTTGCACACTATCTTAAATTAAAGACCTTTTATGCAAAGACTGATTTCACATCCATATTTTGTTTCATTCAAACCAACAATAAAAACAAGTCTCTTATTTTGTTTTATTAATGTACCAATACCCTGTATGCATAGTTTATTTTTCTCTGCAGTGATGAGTTAGAAATTTATTGGTGTTTAGTTGAAATTAGTTAAAAGAAAATGTATAAATAAAATTGAGTATCCAGACAAATCAAGTTTATTGATTATTTCTGCTGAGAAGTGTGAAAAAAAATAAGAAGCATTTTGTAATCTTTTATGTGTGAAAATAACATCATGTAATCATGAACACTTGTGTTTAATTTTGTCCTGTAATCACTGATAATTAATAGTTTTCATTGTCATACATATATTTTCCAACACACATATATGGATTAGCTTTACTTGTAGATATATGTGAAATAACGCAAATGCTTTGAAACCAGCTGTAGAAGAAAGAATATGAATCCTCTTTTTTTTTTAAATAATAAGTATGATACAATCAATAGTGAGTTTTTTATGGAGTATGCTCTTGTTCCTATGATATTAATCCAATATGAGACATTAATGACATGTTCCAATTTTTTTTTTTAAATGAATTGTAATGAAAAAGAAAGAAATAATCAATAATAGCATGCAAATTCTGTCACCACAGTCCATATGAACCTAAAAAAGCTTGAACTAAAATTTAACAACCTTGAAGTCAATAAAATTGAACATACAATAAACACCATACAACTACATCTATTTCAAATAAGCTAAGAATTAAAAAACTTTTTAGCAATTACTTTCTCTATACTTATCTTCACCACTCCCAACGGAATCTGATTCTAGAAAAAAATTGTTTCATAACACTTTGACACATGTCTAACTTAATTGTTGCATTAAAACAAGCAAATGTACCCCAAAGACATAGACCTGCCCAGCTTACATTATATTCATTAGAATTGAATAATTATTGCAGCAATGTGCTGTTCTTGTTAAAAATATCAAGTGTACAAAAGTTCATGGAGATCTGACTTTGGTTTCTGAGAAAATTGTTGAAATGCTTCAGGTCAAAGGAACACAAGAGACACAAATCTACATCAGGCCATTAAAATGTGAAAGTTCATCTACAAAAAAATTTAAGATTAAAAAAAAGAATTTTAGATTATTCTCATCTACAAGCCCTATTTACAGGTTGACCCTTTTCATAAAAAAAAATCTAAAAATACACACAGCCATTATCTCTCAAACACTCTTGTCAGGTGTGATAAAAGTCTTTGACATTTCTCTAAGACACCATGGCAAGATTAGACACAGATTTGTCTAGAGATGTCAAAAAACAATAATGTTGCAAAGAAAAAGAGAAATCTGTTCAAAGGCAAACATTGCTGGATTTCTTTAACAGGAAGTGGGAGACTGACAGACCTGAACCAAATTCCTAAGTATGGGTACTAATGCTGGTGTAAACTACAAAATAGAGGCTTTGATAAGTAACTACTGAGAAAACTATAATTAAGATATCGTCCTGCCACACAACAATAACCCCAATAACCCAGATGAAATTTGGTTAAAAAAAAAATAGACAATCCTGTACATGTATGCAACTGAAATACAAATTGAAAACAGATATTACATATGAAGCTTTTAAGAATCTGCAGAACAAAAAACATCTCAGCATTATAGCATCTAATTACATTACACTGTGACTGGTTTTATGCATCTGTTGTAAATTTATAATTCAGATCAAAGGAGGGTTTGAGTGGGTTGACTTCTTAAAATAAACTGACAAACTTACTTGATCAGGTTCAAACCATTAAAACAGGGGTTTTTTTTTGTTCATGCAGCCTTATGAAGTTTCATGCATTTCAAGAAATATTGAAATCTTTCCCTTCCTTTTGCCAAAATTAAATATAGAAAAAAGTATCGTTGCCAGACATATCCCATTTTACAAATGTAGTCATGCACACCTTGCGTCTTTTCTTACTTAATGTACTAGAATTTATCTTACTTAATTTCTATGTAAATTATTCAATATACTTATTAAAGTGATTATTTTTTTTCCACATATCTCCTTTACCAGAGAATACAATATATTCCTAGCAATTTTAACAGCCTGTGGGTCTTTGTTCCTGGAGTATTTGTATATTTGTAAAAATTCTTACATTTGTTTTGTAGGCAGTCATAATAACCTTCATAAATAAATCAAGTTGGTAAAATATTGATGAAATTATGGACAAATATTGGTCAATTAATATCCAGATTAATTAGATAATTTCTGAATCTTTATGTTTATTTTTATGGTGTCCTTTTTTTCAGTTTCAAAACAATACATACACAAAATAATGATTCATACTTGAACAACAGATATATAGGCATGTTTTGAAAACGACAAAAAGAAGTCAACACATTTCTTATGGACATAAGGAACATTGCAAGAACTTTTTGTATGGTTAAGCAGGGTAGCCAAGACCATTAATACAATCTGCTATGCAGTCTTTGAAAAAAAAAAACAGCTATTGTAAAATTACCTGATCCAACACGTAATAAGCTTGGTTCGTCAAGTTCTAAATAAAAGACTTCATTTTTCTCATACTCTTCGTCATCATAGATCTTAACTTGAATGACCTTTCTGAAAAAGAAAGAATATAAAAAGTATATACTAAAATCTTGCAAACTATTTTTAACAGAAAAGAAGAAATCTTGATGCAAAAAAATGTATGAACTATGATGAATGAAACATGAATTACCACATTTTCCACATCATGTGAAACCTTATGTAAAAGTCAATACTTTCACACCCCATGGTAGACATTCATTCATGTTTGGCATAAAAATTATAAACATCAACTTTAAACTTTGTTAATACAGTTCTAATTTATATTGACTTCCTCATTTTTAAACTCTTGAAAATGATGTTTATGGTCTCTTTGACCCCTTGTTTCTCCTAAACAAGAAGAAATATAGTGATAAAACAAAAAATCTGTGAACAACTTCTCACTCAGTATACCCCGCTATCCTTCAAATAGACTAAGTGGGTAAACAGAAAGCATATATCCGACAGACCTATTTTATTACTCCTGATAAAGAACCAGATACTGAAGCCATATTAAACAAGGGATTGCACTTAGTCGTGCTAAGGATACCCCCACTCGACCACTCAGAAAACAGGAAGTAGATGCGTGACTGACCTGGAAAGGGGAGGCACAATACAATTCATCATGCTAAAGCTGTATACCAAATTTGAAATTAATCCCCTCAGTAGAAACAGAGAAATCTGTTACGAAAAATTGTCTATTTTTTACCCTTAAATAAGACTAAGTGGGCTCAGAAAACAGGAAATGGATGTGCTACTGTCCTGGAATGGGGAGGCACGATACAACTCTTTATGATAAAGCTGTATACCAAATTTGAAATCAATCCCTTCTGTAGAAGCAGAGAAATCTGTTACGAAAAATTGTATATTTTTTACCCTTAAAAAAGACTAAGTTGGCTCAGAAAACAGGAAGTGGATGCGCGACTGACCTGGAATGGGGAGGCATGACATAACTCACCATGACAAAGTTGTAAACCAAATTTGAAATCAATCCCTTCAGTAGAAGCAGAGAAATCTGTTACGAAAAATTGTCTATTTTTTACCCTTAAATAAGACTTAGTCGGCTAAGAAAACAGGAAGTGGATGTGCGACTGACCTGGAATGGGGAGGCATGATACAACTCATCATGATAAAGCAGTATACCAAATTTGGAATCAATCCCTTCAGTAGAAGCTGAGAAATCTGTTACGAAAGGTTGTTACGGACGGACAGACGGACGGACGGACAAGGTGATTGCAATATAGCCCCCTCTCTTACGAGTGGGGGTATAATTTCAGTTGCTGAGAAAACTTGGATTATACAAGTAATAATAAAATATTTGACAGCAATAAATTTGGTCAATACATCGTCATCTATTTTTGCCTTTTTTCTAAAACTGTAATGGCCATGAAACCACAAATCCAATTGGGAAACTTCCTATAGTGGTTAGTTATATCATAAGAATTTGTCAACCACAACTGAAGACACAGAACAGAAACCAAATGTCCCCAGACCATGACAATGACAGACAACCTTTCTATAATATTATACAACAGCTGACTGATAAAAATCTGCATGGATAAAATCACATTATTAAGTGAGAAAAACAATATGATCAGCAGCAAGCCTGTATTTTGTTCTGATTAACTGACCATTATTCCTCCCACTTAAAGGGATTCATTTAGATAATTTATTGCCTTCTTGATGGTCAACATTTTTCCATGGAGATCAATAAAATGCTGTAAACTAACGTCACAAACTAAGCTTTAACTGCCAAGACAGCAGCAATCTATTCTGGCAATGCAGATATAATATGCACATTACTCTGTTGTAGGATCAATGTCTATATATATTTCAGATTGTATTTGACATATCTTGGACAAAAACCCAAACTTACAGCAGTCTGATAATCATTACAAGGGGTGTTTGGTGAGAAGCAATTATTTACATACAAAATAAGAGAAAATCAAATCAAAGTGTTCAGTAGTCATCAATCAGGACTGTTGTATTATTATGATAACAATCTGAGGTCATAATGTTTCTTCTATGATCATCATTTAAGAGAGTTATTAAGACTCAACAAGACTGAACCTCACAAATCAGCTTAGACCTTTACCTTTACCTTGAAACAATTCGCATAAAAACAGCCTATATAGACTAAGAAGTAACAGACAATTCCTGGAATTGCTGTGGAAGAAATATTCTGTTCTATCATGAGCTTAAATAAAATCATAAAGCTTTTGCTATTATGTGCAACCAAACCATGTTTTAATTAAGCAGATAGTATTTTTCTGATACATTATACCTTAAGGCCAAGAATATCCTAGATTCTCATCCCCACCTGCCCTGATTTTTTTTAAAGGACAGAATATTTCAAAATTCGCCCTCCCAACCCATTTGAAATATGGATGAGAATCTAAGTATTATTTTAAACTTCTGAATCAATCTATAAGGACATACATGTACATCTATATTTTCAAAATCTGATACAAGAAATAAAACCTTATGCAAAATTGAAGGAAGATTTGTATATTTATCTTAAATTAGAATGGAAGAGGTATGTAAGCCTGCATCTTTAAACATTCAGTAAACATGAAGTGGGTGAGTGATGAGAAAATCGCTTAATACAAAATATAGTACTACAGGAGGAAGCTTCATGCAAAATGAAAGAGACTGAAACACATTTTTCTTTAAAAACTGCAACAGACATTTTGGTAATGATGCAGGACACAGGATGATGCAAGACGACGGATATTAGTGTCAAAGTAACCCCTATATGTCGCCTTGCAACACATTGCAGGAGACATAATATAAAAAGTGCAATTACAACTACCATTAATGCGAATTCATATTTGATACCCTGCCTTCATGTGGCTTAGAAATTCCATACAAGGTGAAAATTGCAATAAGAAGCATGAAAACTGATTATGAGTTTTAGTATAATACTTTTCACAATAGCTTGAGTGACATTAGAGATGTGGAACAGGTGTGCTATAAGAAATTTTTTACACAAGTCATACACGTATATGCCTTGAAACCCAAAGCTACTCCACAAAATTATTTTCAATGACTGATAATATTAGATTTGTACAGTAAATTTTTTTTACAATTTACTCATGATGTTTCTGATTAAAACCAACTAGTCATAAACTGGCATTGATCTTTCCCTGAAGTATTGGTTAATGTAGTCCTGCTCTTTGGCTTGAGAATGGTCATCATCAATGTAAATACAAAAAGATTATTTATCTGAAAGAATGTTGCAGAAATCACAAGAGACATCATGTCTTCCAAAGCATTGACATAATTAAGGGAGTTAAAAAAGGACAATTACAAAAATATCATGCAATAAATGTTTTCCAATAAAAGAAAATACAATTTAAATGAAATATGATGGCTGTCATGAGCAGCGGTATTAAATTATTTATATCTCAAGTTTACTTCAGGGAACTGAATCTCCATTCTCAATATTATAACATTATTATAGCTGATGAACAATAACAGTTGTATGATTTCAGTAGGTTTTTTTCCTGACAACAGTGTTGAATGGAAAACTTGATATAAGTTGAAATGTTGCCACAAAGGGATTACATGTAAATAAACTGAAATGACAGATTTTATTCAACTGCAGTAGTTATAACATTACCACACACCCTTTGATGCTTTTATTTGGTTTTAGTATTTTCAGTATATCCGTACATGTAGATAAAGTTTTTCGCTTGAAATATAAATGATTTCAGGTTTGTATTCAAGAGTTGTATATATACATGTAGATTGTAATACATTTAAGTTATCAGACAATTGTTATTAAGAATTTGCCAGATAAGTTTCAAATAATGAAGTATTGAATCAGAAGAGTCTGGACACTATGCTGCAAAAACAGTAAATGTACATGTATATACATGTAATATATATTTTTCTTAAGTTTTTCTCCAACCTTCCCTATTTCAGTGACCAGAAACTACATGTGATATACTTCATTTCATAATTACAATTAATTTCATTACTTTTCTAAATAGTTTAATTTATATTATTAATGCAATGAAAATCACCTAAAATACTTGTGCCACATGACACATGACAGTTGAACTTTTAATAAAGTCACAATTCATGCAAAGCACATGATCAAAACATAAATCAGCAAAAAGAAATTTCATATGAACAATCTGATGTGAGAGATCATGAAAACTTGGTTTTAGTTAGCCTTTGATTTTATTTTGTAATTATGGTCTGATCTTACAAAAACCATTCTTACATGAACTTGCTTTACCAGGGATGATTTTATCATGACTGAATGATTTGATGGTCTAACCAGTGACAGCCAATATAAATGAAAATATACATACATGTACCAAAGCATAAGAAGTTATGCAATACAAGATAAGATGTAAATACCAGTCTTGTCTCTAGAGAGTAATATAAATACAAATACTTTACTAGAAGCACTAGCTTAGATTCATTTACATAATTCAATATCTATAGATAATTGATTGATTTATATTATGTTTATGTTATAATGAAAATAATGTCTTACATACAAATATGTGTTTGTAACATGATCATCTCTCTTTTTTTTTGGACTGAAGAAGATTGTCTTTGAAAATCAGAAGTAAATGAGGACCATATGTAAAGGGGAATTATAAATGGCTTAGATCACTTAGGAATGACAATGATGATTTCTGCTGCACTGTTTGAAATTCTGCCAACAACCATCCTTGAACATGTATTTTTGGCGACAGAGAAACCTACATGTAGAAAACTTAGGTGACTGAACGATAGAAAAAATCCCTCTCCCTCCACCCCCTACTCCCCAAAAAACATTAATTTTACTTCAACAAATATAATGCATATTTTTTTTTTAAAGACAACTTCAAAAAACAAGTGCCTTTTATTTCACCCCACTCACCCCTATATTTTTTCCTTGAATGTCTGCCTGATCATTTTCATGTAGAATTTATAAAGGAAGTCCAAAGTAGATAAAGTTCAATGTCAATGTAATAGAGGAACATTTATCACAGTGACTCTGTGTGTACATATAGCTTTAGGAAATATAAGGCCTGATAAAAATATTAATTCACAGTGCATTAAGTGGTTTGGTCAAGTAAAATTTTAGAATTTTTACACATAAACATATGTGAATATTGGTTTAAAACTACATTAAATAAGCTTGCCATTAAGCCCAAAAGACATTCAGAAAGATATAAATATCAAGATTACCTCTAAAAAAGACCATTCATGGCCATGAATACCCAGACAATACATAAGGTTCACAAACATTCAAAGATTAATATCTTTATGGACACACAGTATTTATAGAAAAATCTTATCATAGTTGAAGTTCATTAAAATTTTCAGCATCTGTAACTAAAAGCATGCATGCTTCTTTTGATGCTGAATGTCAAATTAAGCATATGTATACATTGGGTTTGTCATACAAGCACTTATTCCTTAGATCTATCACAAATTTGATGGAAATCACACTTATATGATAACTATTCACATATGTATGCATAATTGCACGGACATAAAAAAAAAATGTACTGATCAACATTAGCATTCCTTTCTAATAATGGGTTTCCCTGACTAGGCTGTAAAATTGCCTTGCATTAATGATGGCACCAAGTAAATGATCACCATGTGAAATGTTGAGTGACAGGAGAGACTCATTTACATTATATATATTTTCAAGAATTAATCAAAACTAGGTAAAACTCAAAATAACATGTTGAGCAGCATATATATATAAAAAAAAGGCAAAAATGTACGTCTCTGATTAAAGAGGAACAGCCATTGAAGGTAACAATTTAATATGGTTTGAGAGATCTTGTTAGCATTCTCATTTAAGGCAGTTTGCTAAGAACCATCTGTTGACAGATGTCAAAGATACAGTTGGTCCCTCTAGGCTGAACTAGGTCACTCATCTTGCCTTCTATAATGCAAGTACTCTATAGATGAATTCAGATAAAGGTGGTACTAATTAATCCAGTAGGTATAAATATAGATTGACTTCCATGTCTAATCAGCCTAATTACTCCTTATCACAATGCAGAAACATCAGCTTCTTCTTAGTGAAACAATGCCAAAATGACGGATGATTAGCTGTACAACTTTACATAATGTATTTGTTATCTTACACACTGTGATAACAAAAAGTATCATTATGTACATGTGAGATAATATCTTTAGAAAAATCCATTCTTTAGTACTTATTTTGTGGCCATTTTTAAAATGTATTAATAAATACTTTAATAGTATAATGACATTACACAAATTGTTTAAATTGTTTAAAAAAAAATTATCTTTTTATTTTGCCCAAAAGTCATTATTACTTGTTTATTTACAAGCTTACATACATGTAACTTGCTCTCAATCTAACTTTTCAAGTAATTGTTATATTGGTTGTAACATATGCATACATAATAAAATTGGAAATGATAATCTTCAATCAGTGTTCTAATGTATAATGCAAACAAAATCATTTATTTGTTGCTTCCCGGCTGGGGTCCCTGTTCTGTTATTTGCAATATTTTCCTAAACATGAACATGGAAAAAATAAAACAACCCAAAACAAGACTTTGTAAAAACATAGCTTCATTTAGTTTTATATTCATGATATTACACCTTTATTAGAATTTTTAAAATCCACACAACACGCTGAAAAACCAACAACAAACAAGAACGGAATTTCTGAGTCCCCCGCCAAGCATAACTTGCTAAACAGGAAGTAGGTAAGGGACAGACCTGAAAACACATCCCACCATATGAGACAAGTGTTCTAGGATTTTTTAAAATCTCACTTACCCAGATGTAAAATTACAAAAAATGCACTTACCCACAATAGAAATCAATGCAAAAAACTGTCAAAATCATATAACTATTATAGAGGACATTTCAATAACATTTGGTGGACTTCGATCTAGAACTTCGATGAGTCCTGAACCTTTCGTTCTCAAATGTTAATTTGAACCCTGATTAGCTTTAGTTTATACAATGTAGTTCTTAAGGTCTACAGAACAACAAGAATTGAGTCTTTCCATTTCAATTCATGGGATGCAAAGTACTAATATGCCACTACATGTATATGTACTAGTTTATTCCACCTAGACTGATTACATGAATCTGAAGAAGTTTATATTTTTACTTGTAGTTTTCATTCACTACATGTACATGTACTTAATGAAATTATTGTGTAATATAAACATCTTTATGTTCCTGAAGACAAGTATAATTTGTCTCTAAAAATAACAAATTGAGTCATGTGTGCTTAACGTTATAGCTGTTACAAAAACATTTCACTTGATTCTGGCAATTGCTCAACAATAGTTTTACAGACTCCAGAAAATGCATCAAATGTACTGCAACACTCGTCTGGGTGAAAGCATTACATCCTAAGTGATGTTGTGTCAAGTAGAAAAGCGAAAGCATTAGGCTAGGGATATACCTGCAGTTGTTTAATTATATTTTCTCGAGTTAAATCTTCTTTTCTATAAACTGAATGGGTGATAATGAATTTAACCTCAGAACTTTAAACATTATCAATCAAAATCACACCAGTTTATCTGATGTAAAATCAATGGTAACCCACCCTACTCTGAATTCTTCAATATTACCATTAGGATGTCAAGCTTTCATAAACAATATTCCTACATTGATTGAACCTTAGAGTAGAAAGGTTATTGATTCAGAATGTTGCTGGCTGTCACTTATTTCTACTCTTTTAGAAAAAAAGGCTTTGTTTATAAATGTCATTTGGGCCAACTTCAGCAGTACTTGTACCTGAATCAACTATTAACACAAGAATATACAAACAGACAAAATGAACTCACAGCATCTACTTGTTTACAATGTAAACTAATTTAAAAAGAACCTTTAATAGTAACAAGCTGACTCAGAGACTCACAGAGGAAAGAATAGGTCAAAATTCTAGCTCCATATTTAAATTAAAAGCAAAACACCTTAACATCAAGAATCTTAACAAAAAGAAAACTACATGTAAAGCAACATTCTAGTTCCATTTAAGTTAAAAGAGATCAACAATCTAGTATTGTACAATGTACAAATGTGTATCTCAATGTATGTAACCAACATATCCCCACCTTATGCAATAGCAGAGGACTACAGCATTTAGCTTTCAGTCCTTCATTTTATTGTCCACAATTGGTTTCATGGTCACTCAATCTTGATACGATTAAAATTTTATGAAACTTATACTCATTGAAGTTTATGAGGAATAGAAAACACTTACTGTAATAGTTTTGAAGGTTAATAGGTCAAAGTTCAAGGTCACACAGACTCAAATGAATAACATGCCTGTACCAAATTTCAAATTGGTTTCTGTAGCTTAACTTTGAACACCGAACAAAAGAAACCTAAATGCCTTTAAGATAATAACAGTGGCAGATTCAGAAGGGGGGGCCCCCTTTAAATGAGAAAGATTAAAATTTTTCTGTATAAAATTGACCAAGCAACTTCAAATTTTCATCAAAATATGACATTTTTAGCAGTTACGCCCCCCTTTCACGGACCTCTGGATCCGCTCCCGAATAAGGTACACAGAAACACCAACTGATTTATATTTGAATTTTATGTGAAAGGTCTAGGTCAAAAACTTAGCACATTCACACTGTCTGAAATACCAGTTAGTGTTAGAGGGGAGCAAGAGCCCTATGCTCTTCTTTTTTTGCAAATTATAAATAAAACTTCAACTTGTATAATGGTTTGATACTTCTGCATTGAAAACTAAAATCAGTATATATGCATCTTTCAAATTACAGTAAATTTTATTTCTAGGGTATTGGATTCCATGTAAATAAAACAGTTCAGCAAAAATTGCAAGAAATAGTCTTTTAACATGGCTAGCAGCGTCTACCTAATGAAAGTACAGCTATAATTTTAAGTGGTTACTAATTATTGTTTAAGTGACAATGGTAATGAGACAAATAGATTATAAATAATGAAGAGTGGTAGGAAGAGGTCTCAAAAGATCACAGTTTTACCCATAATAGTTGTTCATATTTCCATTCCCTTCTGAGACTAGGGACAACTAATCAATACCTCAAGTCTAATAAAGGTGTCAATAGTGATAAAACTGTTTGGCCAATTGCCATTCAGAATGAAATTCAACAATTCAATCAATTCTACATACATGACTTACTGGAAATAACTTCATTTCTATCACCATATAGCAACAATTACTAAAAAATTTATACTTGGCATGTTTTTTTGGTCTTCTGACAAAACCTGATAATTAAATTTTAACATGCATGGTTTATCAGTCTGTTGTCAGTATGAGAAGAAAAAAATCAAAGCAATATTAAAACGATATGCTAGCCTGGATGAAACTCAACACTGCTGAAGGAGGTGAGAATGGTAGTAGGTGTGAAACATCTAGTCTACAATATCAAATAAAGATCATTTTCATGTGACAATCAGCTTAAGTTTTTTCACGGTTGCTTTTCTCCTACAGCAAGGATAGCATTAGTTTACTACATTGTCATTGTACATGTACATGCAATAAATTAAAGTAAACATGCATTTTAGTAATTTTATCAGATTTATTCAACTGAACCATTCAAAATCTTTAGAAGCTCAACCTGAGAAAGAAGAAGCTACTTAAGATCTATTTGCCTATAAAAAAAATAGTTTGCTTATCTAGCATCATACACGTTCATGTACATGTATTTTCATATCATTATTTCAGTCTTATAAATTTTTATTCCAATGAAATGTGTTTTTTCTCTCCAGTTTTAAATAATGAGTTAAAGTTCCAAAAATGGTGAAAATCCAATTAGTTATTACTATATATATGGTGAACTGGGCTTGTCTCTTTAATAGTAAACTTTTGTGCAAACATGCCTACATAATTAGAAACAAGAGCTCTTTAAAATTTAAAGTACTGTAATTTCTAAACTGACATTTAAATCCTTTATATGTATTGTTCAGTAAACACTATATTATTTACAATTATTTAAAAGTTATTTCTGTAATTTGGCTCTATCAATGGAATTATAATTTCATTATCTGTAACAATAGACCAGTTTCAAAAAATTGGCGCCATATAATCTGTATACATGTGCATGTTCATGTCACAGTGGTTCATGTACAGTATACATGTATTACAATCAATTACAAAATACATCCATGTACATGGATGTACATTTTAGTCATCTAGATGAAAAATTGATACAGTGTACCATTTACTAGTAAAATTCAAGCTGGACTTCTAAAATTGGCAAAATGAAGCACTCACTGTCTGTAGCACATCATGGACAAATTTACTTTGTTTTCATTAAATTTTGAGAATTCAGCATTATTTTTCCTGTTGAATAAATTTAAAGCTCCTTGGCAGAGCATCAAGTCTGACACAAAAATGGCTAACACAAGGTTATAATGCTCCCTGGTTGTTTTTTTCACATAAGAGACATCATGAGCTCATCAGACTAAGACAACTCGTATGGTATTTTTACATGCTTGTATCTCTAAGATGATGGAAAAGTTGGTTTGTCATAAGGTTTCTTTTTGTCTTCCTAGTATATCAGATTTGACCACTGACCGTTGGCAACAACAGGTGTCTTCAATAGCAAGCAGGAACTGCTTACTCTTCCAAAGCACCTGAGCTCACTCTTGTAACCACTTGAGTTCCCGTTCTTGATTGCTATAATTCAGTTGGTTTTTTTTCTTTGTGCTGTTCTCGTATGCGTTTACTGGTTTTGTCTTTGCCCTTTCAGACTTTTGACATTCGAATGCTTCACTGGTACATATTTGCTTCTCTAATAAGCTCATTCTAATACCAGAAACCTGTCTGCATTTTATTGCAGTGGTTTGTTTATGTGATGTTGGCCCCCTTAATACTCCTGGCCTGTGCTGTTAAACATGGTGCCAATAAGATCACCTACTGTTTGACTGTTAATCAAATCCCAACTTAATGAGCTCACATCAGAATTTTTAATTTTTTTTTCTAAAATGTACATTTATTATAATATTGAATGTCAATTAAAGTATAAAACTTAAAATTTTTACAAAATTTGCTTAATACATATAGGACTTGCTTAAGTTTCAACAATGTAAATACATCTCAAAGCTTATATGTGCATGTAAATTAAAAAAAGAACTAATCCAGGTACAGTTAGCATTTACAGATGCATAACTAGCACCATTTCAAAGCTGACCATTAAAGATTAATATCTAAAAAAAAATACTTACTCAAATTCATCATTGTCAAAAATTATTTCATTCTCCACCAATTCAAAGTCTTTGTCTTTCTTTGCAGATGCATCAATGGTATGATATGGCAGCCTCACCATTCCTCTAGCACCAGATGATCTCATCACCTTCACCTCCATTTCACCAATGGCCTCAGGAACTGACATCTCCTTCTCAACAAAGTGAAAGATACCAGGATGATCATCATCCAAGATCATCACAGTAGCAACATGAGGCGTACCCAGCTTGGCTTCTGCTGCATTGTGATTACTCTCAAACATACCTTGAGAGTCACCAATACGGAGGTTGCTGAGCCGAACATAGAAATGCTCATCTTCTTCAAAGATTTCATCATCGATAATTGTTACTTCAAATTGTTTGTGTGTTTCCATAGGATAAAATACAGCTGTACCCTCAGCATGAACATAGTCTGATCCTGCATTTGCTGTACCATCTTCTGTTTTGTAGTCAACATACAAAGTCTTGTTTAGATCACCTCCAGATCTTGTGATAGTGAGCCCAAAGGAACCAACATTCTCCATAACAGTATAATGACCTGGGTCAAAGTAGACTCGTGTAATGTTGTCATCAGGAACTTCAACTTTAACATCTTCTATACTTGCCCTTCTTTCAATTTTAGCTTTCTTGATAACATTTCCTCCTCCAGTTAATTTTCTTGTGGCTTGAATTCTGTAGAAAGCTCTACTCTTAGGACCTCTGTTGATGGCTTCCAACTCTGCCATTTCTTCAAGCTGTCTCATGTCTGCATTGGGGTGCTTTTTACGTAGCTCTTTAATGATCTCCATGTAGTCTTTCCTATGCTGTTCAAACTCTTTTATTTCTTTCATTTCAACATCGCTATGGTCAAGCCCTTGAAACACCACCTCATCCACATTATTCATTTTTCCTGCTTGCATCTCATGAGCATCCCCTTCACTACTGATCATGACTGGCTTGTGTGTGCCTGCTCTGTATCGCTTAGATAAAAACTTGTATGGAAATAGTTTCCTGTCTGCAATGTAAGCTGTGATTACTGTAATAGGAAAGAATGCTAGTGTCAATACAGCTTCCCAAATTTCAATTCTTCCAGGAGAGGTAACTGACAATATGAAATAAAGCCAAAGATATGCAAATATACTCCACGAGGCTGTGAGAAGAAATACCCGTAGATGCTTAATTGTACGGTACTCTCCATCTGGTATACAATATATACAAATTGCTGTTATGACGAATAAATTGAATGCAGCACTACCTACTATGGTACTTGGACCTAAATCTCCAGCCATAAAATTGTTCTTTAAACAAATTTCAATTACAGATAGAAGAATCTCAGGAGCAGATGAACCTAAAGCCATCAAACTTAAGTTTGATACAGTTTCATTCCATACACGAACATTTACCGTAGTTGATGTGCCATCAGATCGTTTAATGACAATTTCTTTTTCTTTAGATGTAATGACTTCAATTGCAGCCATGAAGCGATCAGCAACAATTGAAACACCCAGGAACAGGTAAATCATAGAAACAAAGTATACAATAGCTCTAGCAGCTTTGTCACCAGCACTTAGATTTTTCACTGGTTTCCATACATTAAAAATCATTCCATCCGTACAAGGGGTAGAGTTTCTGTTACATTCAAGCTCCAAATCTGTATCATTGGTCAAAGTTGAAGCTAGTGTTACAGGGATGTATTCCAGCACACATAATGCTCCAAAAACCAAAGGCATTATCCTTGCCAGCCCCATCTTTGATTTAAACATCCTTCATGAATGTATGATGTTCTTTACTGGATTAGAGTTCCTGTAAAGATAGAGAAGTAAAGTCAATATTTATTAATACATGGTTTAAGATTACTAAGTGTACCTGTATAAAATTAAATGTCAGAAGTACTTCTACCTCAGAGTGAATCTATACTTAACAAAAGAGAGTCTACATATCTCTATACAAACTCCTTGTATGAATAGAATAATCAAGGAATATTGTAGAACACTCAATTAAATAAGATTTTAAACTTAATTCCCATGCAACTTTTTCAAAAATATTGCATTTATTTTTACTCTGTTTATCTACATCTAAATGTTAATCCAAGATTTTCCAATTAAAAAACCAATAGGCTCTGGTCATACCCTCACTCACGTCATACACATACCGTTTTCTGTTTTATATTTAGTCAGTTTGACTGAAAGCCACCCCTTCATGTATTACAATACATATCAATTTTTGTTGTACGTGTGGATTGTAAAAGGTGGCTTTAGACAATCAGCAATTATTTACAAAATAATACTAATAAAATATATGAACTTAAATGCGGCCTAAATACATTTTGTACATGTACCCTACGTAAAATATTTGCAAAAAGGAAGTAAAGAAAAACTATAAACTGTCCAAACAAAGCTAATAACAACTGACAAGTCATCCTCATTTGAAACTCACAACAACTGAATGTCATACTTTTAAAGGGATTAAAAAAAATGGAAAGTCAAATGCCTCCACTTTCTTGAATACATACAAAAATGTTGTGTTCTTGTGTAAATCCTGAAATCATGTCTACTTAAACATTAGAAAGTTGAAATGTATGGGTGGGACATTTCATTTGAAATTAATTATTTTGAAACCTTTGAAATACAAAATCAATCTGGTTTAATGAAAGTTGAAAGTACGGTAAGAAACATGTGTTTATAGGTATAGATGTCTGACATCAGTACATTTACATACATGTAATCAGTGATTTTGTTGCCATTTTTCAACAAATGTTCAACCCCCCTTCCCCCCTCCCCTTGCCTTTTTTTCTTGGGAAAATATTTGTCGTTTTATGGAAATTGGGAATTACATCTAATGAACAAAACCTTGACTGTTAGGTGAAATTTTCCCAATTAAAAAAAATCATATGTGAATTACAAACTACATGTACAATGTATTAAATCAAATCATTTAGCAAGAAGAAAAACATTGTTTACCAACTTTGTTACCTCAAATATCACTTAGAGGAATTTTAACATTGAAATTTCTTGACATTTTCGAAAACTTTTTCAAGGGGTAACAGCTTTATTTCAGACAATGATTTTGTTTGCCTATATATACCTCCAAATTAAGGCTTTTCCCCCTCGAGAAAGATTCCAAAAATGGCTTAATTTTTTCCCAAATAAGGTATAAAATATTCCAAATGATAAATTTGAAGCTGAAAAAATGGAGTAAGACATTTATAAGCTTGTTAAATGATTGGTATCTATAGTTTGCAATTCATTTTCCTCCCATTGCTTCATACAATGTAAATAAAGGAAATTTTACCTTAAAAACCAATATTTTATATTTAAAAGTTTTATTTCAAATTTCGCAATTCACATAAAATGATGCATATTTTCCCAATAATAAATGACAGGGGCAGTTTAAAAAAATTTCAACAAAATCACTGTAAGAGGTAAATAAAGACATGTAAACATGGTAAATGTACCTAACAAATTCTATAAAATATATTCCCTTTTATGCTGTAACAAGGATATACATGTTCACCTCCATTATAAAGGTGGAAGAGTACTGTAGGTCTATGAAATACAGATGCTCAAAAATCAAAGTCATAAAATACACTTTGTACATGTTATGT
This sequence comes from Arcuatula senhousia, assembly GCA_963971305.1. Classification (NCBI taxonomy): domain Eukaryota; kingdom Metazoa; phylum Mollusca; class Bivalvia; order Mytilida; family Mytilidae; genus Arcuatula; species Arcuatula senhousia. Next base: position 60,127,206 of record OZ020304.1, read on the forward strand.
GGAAGTCCGTAAGGCAGGTCTGTAATTGCTTAGCACATACAGTTTTTCATACTATGACAATAAATTCAATCATGAAATTAATTTCACCCGTGTACAGAACACACTTAACATGTAAATTGAGCATATATTTTGACAACACAGAGGACAATTTGAGTTAGTAATTTTTTGCAGAATATACATGCATATTTCAGGTCAGATACGTGGATTGACAGCCTTGTTTGGGTTAGTCTCAATAATTTTATATTAGGCCAAAATTTATTTAAGAAAACTTGGAAAAGATTTGATTGATGCTTTGATCTGGGACTGTAAACTAAAACATTTCTTAAGAAAAATTGGAAATGGAATAAAACAATTCCAGGATTTTTCAATTTAGGATCAGACCTCTTCATAAATGTATCCTACAATTCCCTAGTTGAACATGAATTTGTGTTCTTGAGATTTTTGGGAAGCTAATTGTATATCTGTATCAAATGCTTTTATATTTTTACATGATGAAAATATTGTTATCATACTTGTGCATGCCATGGCAAATATATGCATTTCTTCACATGTTCTTGCATCATGTTGCATGTTTATGCATTATCTTAGGTGTGAATATCAATATCATTCTATTAAAGACACAAATACGTAGTGTTTACAATTGCTTTATATACTTCTATAGATAGCCCCAAAAAATTTGCCCAAATATATATGTGAAAATACATTTTAATTTTTTGCAAGTTAATGATTGGAGTCCGTAAAAAATTGTTTTGATAGCTGAGTGTCACTTCATTAAGATATTACATTTGAATTAAAAGCATCTTGCATAAGAAGTATGTCTTGGAAACTTTCTTTTATTACAGAATTGGCATATAAGCAATCAAAACTTTTAATCTTCATGGTATGGATCCTCAGCAGGGTAGGAAATTCGCTGAAAAAGGAACCAGCCCTGAATTGAAATTCTACCTGTTTTTACTATATAGCCAGTCAAATTTTCATGAATTTTAGCCAGCCTGTCCAAAAGTTACCAGTCACGGGCTGGCGGGCAGGCTGTTATTTCCAACTCTGTCCTCAGTATGGACCAGTTCACTTAATCACAAAAATATCCAATAATTAATTATTGAAAGAATCATTAGATAAAAGCCCCAGGACCTCTGAAACATAAAAGAGTACATCAATTCAAAGATAGACTTTTGGAGCTACATGTACATGTATCAGTATGGATTTATTCAAGAACCCTTTTTATGCAAAATTGCATAGTGGTACCTTTAACATGTTTAGACAACCCTTTCCTTTCTCTGTATAGAATATTTTAACTTTACTTCACTGTGACTCAAAAAGACAAATTGAAGATGAACTAGGAAAAACTGTTTTAGCGCACTAAAACTGATGTCTCCCCTTCCTTAAATAACACAAGTTCAACCTTGAGGTCAAAAGGTCAAAGTCACAATGACATACATTGTACAACAAATTGTTTAATAATTATACATCTACATTCTAAAGCCCAATGTCAAAGGATAAAAAAGTTATGGCCTGGAAAGCTTTGCATAGCCAAATTAGCATTTATTTGACATTGTAGTCACAGGTCAAGGTCACTTACGTTAGTGACACATTGTTCCCGTGATGACACATTATCATGTCAAAAATCAAAGCTTTTTGTTTAAAGGATTGAAATATATATGGCCCAGACATGTTTAACGTGTAAAAATAGCATTAATTTTATCTTGAAGTCAAAGGTCAAGGTCATATGAAGGTCATTCTGGTATGCGACACATCGTCTTATGGTGATACATCCACATGCCAAATATCAAAGCCCTATGTCAAAGAACAAAAAAGGTTATGGCCCAAAACACTTTGGATGTAAAATTAGCATTAATTTGATCTTGAGGTCAAAGGTCAAGGTCATATGAAGTTTATTCTGGTAGGCAACACATTGTCTCATGGTGATACATCCACATGCCAAATATCAAAGTCCTTTGTCAAAGAACAAAAAAGTTATGGACCGGAACACTTGGATGTAGAATTAGCATTAATTTGACCTTGAGGTAAAATGTAAAGGTCATATGAAGGTCATTATGGTATGCGACACATCGTCTCATGGTGATACATCCACATGTAAAATATCAAAGTCCTTTGTCAAAGAACGAAAAAGTTATGGCCTGGAACACTTTGGATGTTAAATTAGCATTAATTTGACCTTGAGGTCAAAGGTCAAGGTCATACTGGTACGTGACACATCGTCTTATGGTGATACATCCACATGCCAAATATCAAAGCCCTATCTCAAAGGATAAAAAAGTTATGGCCCGGAACACTTTGGATGTAAAATTAGCATTAATTTGACCTTGAGGTCAAAGGTCAAGGTAATACGAAGGTCATTCTGGTACGCGACACATCGTCTTATGGTGATACATCCACATGCCAAATATCAAAGCCCTATCTCAAAGGATAAAAAAGTTATGGCCCTGAACACTGGATGTAAAATTAGCATTAATTTGACCTTGAGGTCAAAGGTCAAGGTCATACGAAGGTCATTCTGGTACGCGACACATCGTCTTATGGTGATACATCCACATGCCAAATATCAAAGCCCTATCTCAAAGGATAAAAAAGTTATGGCCCGGACACGCTTTGTATGAGAAGAAGAAGAAGAAGAAGAAGAAGAAGAAGAAGAAGAAGAACTGACACAAAAACAATATGTCTCCCCCTTCTGGGAAGGGGAGACATAATTAATTCTATACCCTTGCAGCAAATTTGCAAAAAAACCTTAATTCCCCCAATTAATTTTCTTGCATATACCCACAAGTTATGATTTAGGACATTGGTCAAGCTTGATACAGTACATTTTTGAAGATTAAAGCATGGCCACCTGTTGTGCCTCCTGTTTGTCCAAGGTGCAAAGGTGAATTTAGGACCATGCCGGACAACACTTATAATGCATCCAAAAGATTCCAAAAGGCCCCTGTAATAACTAATTCTCTCCTGCTGAGAAATTTTCTCTTATATTCTACATGTACATTGTAATTTTTACATTATAAATGGTACAAAATATATATATACATGCCTTGTATCCTAATGATAATCCCTGTAACATGTTACGATGCAGTGGCGGATTCAGGAGGGGGCGGAGGGGGGGGGTATGCCCCCCCTTTAATTAGGAAATTTTAATTTTTTCTGTACAAAATTGACCAAGCCTCTTCAAATTTTTATCAAAATCTGACATTTTAAGCAATTACGCCCCCCCTTCAGGGACCTCTGGATCCGCCCCTGCGATTTACACTTATTAATTTTTCATATATACATCATCATTGTATCTGACCCTTACAGAATGTCTATATTTAGTTTTGTGAAATTTGTTGTTCTATATTTTTTTTCTATATTTTTTTTCATTAACTCCTTGATTGCTTGAGGGACCTTAATTGGGATAAATTATTATTTTGATATATATTGCCCTAGACATAGACCTGTATATCAATTACTATTATGTGTGTTGGGGTTTAACACCCTTTATCGAATATCAACGCACCTGGGCCATGTAGGGCGGTCAGTTTTAATGGTGGAGGAAACTGGAGTACCCAGAAGACCTGTATGTCAACATACAGGTCTATGATATTGCATATTTTTGGTATTATTATGTATATGGTAATATCATGGCAGATATAAAATACAAACATATTGGACTTTCTTGTTTAATTCAATGTGACATGACAAACATAAAGCATATTTATAGTTTATAAATTTATACCATATTTATACCATGTACATGTATAGTATTTCATTAAATACAAAATTTAACTTTTAAAATTTACTTTTAAATGTTCATTTGTACAGTCACTGTAAACATTAATTTCCTACCTTTTTTTATTATTACGTGCATGAAGAAAATCCATGAAAGCAAAATAGACACATGTTTCTGTTGATCGTGTATCAATGTAACACAATACTGATCGTATTATTATTTTTCTAGCAATAAAAAATCGTTAGCAGACGAGATGGATTGGAGAATTTTTATAGAGAACGGCAGTAATCCATTTTTCTAACATTCAAATAAAAAAAAAGAGACTATAAAAAATTATACCATACTGTTTCCACTAACCGGGCTGCCATTCAGCATCATCATTACATTATCGCTGCAAGAGATCAGCTTCACGGTCGTCAGTTACGCTATATATGGCATTGTGGGTACGACATGCGAGTGCGATGAACTTAGGGGGAGATAATTCAAACAAAATAAAATACGGGGACCATTTCAAAATAAGATTCTACCGCGATGCCGGAGAAATCTAAAAACATGTATACATATTTAAAACCAATATAATATGTAGTCGGATTTATACTATGTAACAGCAGGATCATGTCATTTAAAATACTTTTTATTGAATGCTGTGTTATGAATATAATACATTTGCAAATATGAGTCTAATATTACTCAATAGTTTTTAATCTGAGCCTTGAAAACCAAATACTTACCTCATTCATAAATTGGCTCATTGGTTTACGTTCACAGACTTTTATTACATAACATATTTTTAAAGAGGGGTTAAATTATTATGATCTTGTGCAAATAAAAAATGTAAAAAGCGCCATTCACTGGTAAAAAGTTTTAAAAACAAACAAATAAACAAAACAAAAACCAGGGGGGGGGGGGTAACTTCCATTATATAGGTAGGTATAAAGGTAGGGTCTACATTTGGGGGTGCTCAATATGTGAAAAGGGTAGAAATTTCAGATGTTGCATATATGATAAGGTGTACTTTTCGCAAGTATCATATATCAATTGAACACAGGCGTTTGGGTCCAGGATTTTATTTTATCATAAATAACGTGTATATAAAAATTTTCATTTCGTCTATATACTATTTCCACGTGGAAATAGTATATAGACGAGATGTAAATTTTTATATACACGTTATTTATAATAAAATAAAATCCTGGACCCAAACGCCTGTGGCATCCACGTTAAAAAATGTCTTCTTGATACTGTGAAAATTTGACGAAAATTGGTTCAGAAATGAAGTTACAATACTACGGAGCCCGGGTAGGGACATACAAAGAAAAAAAATATGTTGTGCGCACAATATATTATTTTGTGCGCACAATATAATATGATGTGCGCACAAAATAAATATAATGTGCGCACAAAATAATTTTTTCTTTGTATGTCCCTATCCGGGCTCCGTACAATACCCTCCCTCCCCAAAAAAAAATCTTTGATTGAATTGTTAAGGAAATTTTTTAAAGTTGCAATAACATAATTTTGACACGTCACTGTATATTTGATACCGTCACGACATTTTGTACGGTTATGAATTCCAACATTAGCATAGACCTGCATATCAACCATCAAGCATCCCTTGGTGGCCTGAAGTTTTAGGCCAATGATTTCAGTTAAGCCTGCCAATTTACTAATAGCCACGTGTACGCAATAAAATGCAATTTATTGCGTACATGTAGCTATCAAAGAGTGTAAATCTTTCTGAATTCAACAGTCCGTTAATAAACGTGATAGCTAAGCCCATGTCAGTGATCTTTTTCCAATGAATACGGTTTAACAAATCTTTACTTCCTTATAAATGTTTTACTCCAAATGTCGGTCTAATCAGGAACTATGATTTTGATTTTCTCAGGGGGGGGGGGGTTATCAATTTACCCAGAAGAAAATAAAAGTTACAAGTTGGCAAGATAGAACCATGCTTTTAGACTGAATAATTCTAACAAAAGAGAATATGTACTATCCTCAATTTATGATACCAACCGAAAACCATAGTGTTCAGTTCACTTGAAAAAAGCAGTTTATAACACGTATTGTAATTATATGCTACATGTCATGTAATACCATAGTGTTGGAGATTTGCTCAGCATATAATTGAACTTCGTAAAAAATGTCAATCATTACAAGACACCACACTTATATTTATTAGCTAATATGTACAAGTTTTATTTAACTCTTGAGGCTTTAAAATATTATGACCCGGAAACCGATTCTCTGCAAAGGGTTCTACCCTATAGTCACGAGACGACTTTAAACACCCTTATCGTAACCTATTCGTAATTTCTTATAAAAGAACCCAGTGTCACACGAACTTTAAAACGGCAATAGGTGTCTTCCAAGATGTTGACAAAAAGAACGATGACGTTCCATTATTGTATTGGATTCCAAAGTTACATAAAACTCCATACAAGCAACGATTTATTGCTGGGTCATTCAAATGTACAACTAAGCCTCTTTCAGTTTTGTTAACATCAATATTGACGGCAATAAAATCAAGCCTTCAAAAGTATTTCGATTGTTGTTACTCTAGAAATGGCGTCAATCAAATGTGGATTCTCAAAAATTCTAAAGAACTGATGGAAAATCTCCATTCTATGTAATAGCATTAAAACGTTTGATTTCTCTACATTATATACTTCAATTCCACATTCACAATTAAAATCTCGTTTGGCACAGCTGATTAAACGTAGCTTTATAAAAAAAAAAAAAAAAACGGAAAACGCAGGTACAAGTATTTGGTAGTCGGTTATAAAAAGACTTACTTTGTCATCCAAGAGTCTAGCAAGAAAAACAAATTTACAAAAGATCAAATAATAGAGATGCTCAATTTTCTAATCGGCAACATATTTGTACAGTTTGGTGGACGTGTTTTTCAACAAACAATAGGTATTCCAATGGGCAAAAATTGTGCACCATTGCTTGCCGATTTTTTTCTTCATTCATATGAAGCAGACTTCTTACAATCACTTCTAGACAAAAAGGACCGCAAACTTGCTTTATCCTATAATCTCACATTTCGTTATATTGATGATGTCTAGTCACTAAACAATCCTCGATTTGGTGACTATTTACATCTCATTTATCCGAAGGAACTTGAGATAAAGGACACTACAGATTCTAGGAGGTCCGCTTCATATTTGGATCTATTTCTCGAAATTGACACACAAGGAAGGCTTTGTACAAAGCTCTATGACAAACGTGATGACTTCAACTTTCCAATAGTTAACTTTCCCTTTTTGTGTAGCAATATTCCGTCCGCTCCAGCATATGGAGTTTACGTATCACAATTGATTCGTTATTCCAGAGCATGTGGGGAGTACAACGACTTCCTTGATAGAGCTACACGGCTGACAAGCAGATTGTTAACACAGGGGTACGTTGCTCCAAGGTTGTTGTCATCACTCAAGAAATTTTACGGACGACATCATGTGCTTGTATACAAATACGGGATTTCTATCTCTCAGATGAGCACAGATGTTGGTTTGACATAGAGTTTTGTAATGTCATCCTTTCCGGATTTGACCAACACTTAATCGATCTTTGGCAACGTGACAGGTGTGCTATAGCAAGCAGGAACTGCTTACTCTTCCGGAGCACCTGAGTTCACTCTCGTTTCGACTTGAGTTCGCGTTGCTGAATGCGGTTTTGTTGTTATGTGTGTGTGTGTTTTATGTTGTTATGTGGTTTGTTTTGTTGTGATGATTTTTTGTCTACCGGTTTTGTCTTTGTCTTTACGGTTTTATGATACTGATTACCCCTTTGGTACACCTTTGCTTCTTGCCATGCTTCGAGATATTCTATTTACACATTCAAAAGTTATGGCCCTGGAAATTTTCTCCTGTTTCGTATGGACATAAGCGACGATCTTGACTTTTGATATACTGAATTCACAATGGACATGTGTCTCTGTAACTTGAAAAGTGTCATATATGTATGATTTTGATCATTCTAGGCTAGCAAGGCGTAATAAAGTCATCTTCAATTTTGTTAGATATAATAACTAAGATGGTGTATTTACAAAAGATAAATCAGACAATAGATGTTTTCTCACCACACAAAATTCACCATAAGAAAGTTTCGGGAAATGCTATTGATCTGTTCGAAATCTATTGCCGGAATTTTTTTTTTTTTAATTTCGTTCGTATGTTTAATGCAAGCATTCACTAAATTCATTTATCTTAACCTCAAAACCCATGCAGAAAACAAATTTGGAACGAACGAACGGACAGCCACATTCTAAATATCAACAAACAGAAAGTTGATTCCCTGGAGTTGATTGTGCTTAGGAAACATAAAGTCTCACAAGAAGTGGAACTTCATTTAACAAAGGCATGATGAAACCACTCCGTGACGGTGACCATCAGATTGTAGTAGAAACATTTCTTTTGTGGAACGAAAAGATGTGTTTGTTCTTCACAGAACAATTGTTTCAATAAATAGATAAGAAGTCATTTATCAAAAAAAGTTCTGAGAAAAGGCCCAATTAAGGCAACTGTAATATCATTCTGGCGAGTTATTGTTTTCTATTACATAGCTTTCTAACGTGTTCGTGTCTGTTGTTCGAATTAGACGGGAGACAAATTAAACCGCCAATATATACAAACCTTTAAACTTAATAACCATTTCTCTGGAGAGTGAAGAATGACTATCTGGAGTTTTATTTAATCAGTCTGATAGAAACGTTAAGATATAACGGTATAAAAGGCACGACACAAACGTCAGTACCAAAACCATATATTCATTCCAATATTACAAGATTGCCTTTTTCTAATCATGTTAAAATCAATGTTTTCAACAGAATATTTTCTTTCATTTCCGTTCTAAATAGATTAACTCGCCAAGTTTCAATCAAACCTTCGGAAGGATGGAACGTTTTTAATCCGAAGCAAACTTAAACTGAAATTGACAACAACCCAAGAAAGTCAATTCTAACAAGTTTACCGGCATACTTCATTATTCCTCTTTGCTATATTAAATGTCAAGAGGGTGTTGCTGCATTGTTCTGCAACAAATAAACTGACAAAGTTAATTTTACTGTCAGCTAAGTCCTTTAATATTGATAGCCTTTTGTGAAGTAAACAACTTTTATGTCATATTACTTTAAAGTTTTATGACCCTAGATTTTGTGAATAAGTATAATAACGTCATGTATAAAAACAAAATAACGTCAAGTTGTTAAGATGAGTTTTTATAAGGTACACTAAAATGACAGGGAATCGTATAATCTTTGAAATACTACGTGTAACTTTCTATCTTCAGTAAACATCAAAGTATCTTTATGAATTGAAGATCAAGAGGCATAAATTATGTTTTGTATCGTAAATTACGAAGTGGGACCCCTCAGTTACACCATAGTGGTAAATGACTTACATCTATGCTAGCTTCTCATAATATGAAGTTTTCATCTTAATAAAATCTTCTTCGTAACATCACAGTATCACACATGCAGTATTATCTCATTCTATGCTAGTATCATCTCTTGTCTTTACTGGTATCATCTCATTTTATGCTGCCATCATCTTGGCTATACTGGCATTATCTCTTGCTATACTGATATCATCTCAGTCTGTACTGGTATCATCCCAGTCTGTACTGGAATCATTTTAGCCTATATTAGTATCATCTCAGTCTGTACTGGAATCATTTCAGCCTATATTAGTATCATCTGGGTCTGTACTGGAATCATTTCAGCCTATATTAGTATCATCTCAGTCTGTACTGGTATCATCTCAGTCTTCACATGTATTATCTCAGTCTATACTGGTATCCTGGTACTGTCATCATCTGAGGTTATGCTGCCATCATCTGGGTCTATACTGGAATCATCTCAGTCAATACTGGTATCATCTCAGTCAATACTGGTATCATCTCAGTCAATACTGGTATCATCTCAGTCAATACTGGTATCATCCCAGTCTATATTGCTATCACATGGGGGTATACTGGTATCATCTCAGTCTATAATAGCATCATCTGAGTCTATAATAGCATCACCAGAATCTACATGCATGGTAGTATCATCTGAGTCTATACTGACATCACATGAGTCTATGCTAGTATCACCTGAGTCCATACTGGTATCATCTGAGTCTATACAGGTATCACCTGAGTCTATACTGGTATCATCTGAGTCTATACTGGTATCATCTGAGTCTATACTGCCATCATTTGAGTCTAAACTGCCATCATCTGAGTCTCTACTGTCATCATTTGAGTCTAAACTGCCATCATCTGAGTCTCTACTGTCATTATCTGAGTATATACTGGTATCATCTGAGCCTATACTGCCATCAACTGGGTCTATACTGGTATCATCTGAATCTGTACTGACTGCTATCTTAGTCTATATTTCCATCATCTGAGTCTATACTGCCATGACATGGGTCTATACTGGTATCATCTCAGTCTATACTGTCATCATCTGAGTCTACACTGGTATCATCTGCGTCTATGCTGCCATTACTTGAGTCTATTCTGCCATCATACTAGTATATGCCCTGATTAGAATAGAATTTAATAATACAAGTGTATCACAGTCTTTACTGGTTTCATTAGAGTGTTATAAATCACAATCTATACGGGTATCATCTCAGTCTATACTGGTATCATCTGAGTCTACACCTGTATCATCTGAGTCTATACTGCCATCATATGGGTCTATACTGATATCATCTCAGTCTATACTGGCATCATCTGATTCTATACTGGCATCATCTGATTCTATACTGGCATCTCCTGAGTCTATGCTAGTATCATCTAAGTCTATACTGGCATTACATGAGTCTATGCTAGTATCAGCTGAGTCTATACTGGTATCATCTGAGTCTATGCTGGCATCACCCGAGTCTATGCTAATATCATCTGAGTCTATACTGGCATCACATGATACTATACTGGCATCACATGAGTTTTTGCTAGTATCATCCAAGTCCATACTGGCATCATCTGAGTCTTTAGTGGCATCATCTGAGTCTATACTGGCATCATCTGAGTCTACTGGTATCATCTGAGTCTATACTGGCATAATATGAGTCTTTACTGCCATCATACTTAAGTATAGGCCCTGATTAGAATATAATTTAATAATACAAGTGTATCACAGTATTTACTGGTTTCATCATAGTGTTATAAATCACAATCTATACAGTTATCATCTGAGCCTATACTGTCATCACCAGAGTCTAAACTGCTATCATCTGAGTCTCAACTGTCATCATCAGAGTCTAAACTGTCATCATCTGAGTCTATACTGTCATCATCTGAGACTATGCTGTCATCATCAGAGTCTTAACTGTCATCATCTGAGTATATGCTGTCATCATCTGAGTATATGCTGTCATCATCTGAGACTATACTGCCATCATCAGAGTCTAAACTGCCATCAACTGAGTCTCTACTGGCATCATCAGAGTCTTAACTGTCACCATCTGAGTCTATACTGTCAGCATCTGAGACTATACTGTCATCATCTGGGTCTATACTGGAACCATCTGAGTCTATACTGTCATCATCTGGGTCTATACTGGTATCATCTGAGTCTATACTGGCATCATCTGAGTCTATACTGTCATCATCTGAGTCTATACTGGTATCATCTGAGTCTATACTGTCATCATCTGAGTCTATACTGTCAGCATCTGAGACTATACTGTCATCATCTGAGTCTATACTGGTATCATCTCAGTCTTTACTGGTATCATCTCAGTCTATACTGGTATCATCTCAGTCTACACTGCCATCATCCAAGTCTTTACTGCCATCATTTGATTCTATACTGGCATCATCTCATTCAATACTGGTATCATCTGAGTCTATACTGTCATCATCTGAGTCTATACTGTCATCATCTGGGTCTATACTGGTATCATCTCAGTCTATACTGGCATCATCTGATTCTATACTGGCATCATCTGATTCTATACTGGCATCATCTGATTCTATACTGGCATCATCTGATTCTATACTGGCATCATCTGATTCTATACTGGCATCATCTGATTCTATACTGGCATCTCCTGAGTCTATGCTAGTATCATCCAAGTCTATACTGGCATTACATGAGTCTCTGCTAGTATCAGCTGAGTCTATACTGGTATCTTCTGAGTCTATGCTGGCATCACCCGAGTCTATGCTAGTGTCATCTTAGTCTATACTGGTATCATATGAGACTATACTGGCATCACATGAGTATTTACTAGTATCATCTGAGTCTATACTGGCATCATTTGAGTCTTTAGTGGCATCATCTGAGTCTATACTGGCATCATCTGAGTCTTTAATGGCATCATCTGATTCTATACTGGTATCATCTGAGTCTATACTGGCATCATCTGAGTCTATACTGGCATCACATGATACTATACTGGCATCACATGAGTTTTTGCTAGTATCATCCAAGTATATACTGTCATCATTTGAGTCTTTAGTGGCATCATCTGAGTCTATGCTAGTATCATCTGAGTCTATACTGTCATCATCTGAGTCTATACTGGCATCATCTGAGTCTATACTGTCATCATCTGAGTCTATACTGGCATCACATGAGTTTTTGCTAGTATCATCCAAGTCTCTACTGTCATCATTTGAGTCTTTAGTGGCATCATCTGAGTCTATGCTGGTATCATCTGAGTCTATACTGGCATCATCTGAGTCTTTAGTGGCATCATCTGAGTCTATACTGGCATCATCTGAGTCTACTGGTATCATCTGAGTCTATACTGGCATCATATGAGTCTTTAGTGGCATCATCTGAATCTATACTGGTATCATCTGAGTCTATACTGGCATCATCTGAGTCTTTATTGGCATCATCTGAGTCTATACTGGCATCATATGAGTCTTTAGTGGCATCATCTGAATCTATACTGGCATCACATGAGTCTTTGCAAGCTTGTGTCATCTGAGTCTATACTGGCATCATCTGAGTCTTACTGATATCAGCCTATGATTAGACTAAAAGTGACATTATCTCTGTGAAGGTAACGTCTAAGTCTATTATGTATCACCTCAACCCATACTGGTCTCATCTAAGTGTGTGTTGGTATCAGTGGCTGCTTTATCTCATATAACCTTTGCTACAGTAGAAGTATTATCGCGAGTTTCTCTAAGCTATGTTTCGTACTTGTATCTAAATGGCTATTTACATGAGTATAGAGTGTTACCGTGGTGTGTAGGCAGCTCAAACGTCGATCAATCTCCAGAAAAAAAATAAAAACAAAAATAAAATGCTCATACCTGCATATGTCGCAATGAAGGTCTTTTTTTATTTACTCTAAAAAATGATGCTACTCTGTTGTTGTCTGTACTTAATCATTTCACTCTGCGCTGTGCTGCACCTTGCAAATATAACCAACCATGCCGAAGCACCTGAGTTCATCCTCATTACAACACGAGTTCGCGTTGCTGGTTGTAGTTTGGTTGTTTTCCATTTTTAGGTCTGTTTCTTTGAGTTGTTTTCTTTTATCTAAACTGATTTCGTCATTTTCTTTTCGGATTTGGTAGCGCTTTGGTTTTTTTGTTAATAAGCTGGACATTAACTGGATTGCTGCAAACTGACATACAGTATTTACTTACTGCATAAAGTATTATAGCAAATCGTTATGCTGAAAAAAAAATCAACTTTTTTAAAATTTTATTATTATTTTTTGTTGTTGTTGCTGCTCTTTATGCTTATATTCAAATCAAAGACAAGCTGATTCCCATTTTTCAACCTCAAATTACAACCTAAGTCAAAAAGAAACAATTTATTTTTCCGTTTCTCAATTTGTTAGATTTCCGCAAACATTTTCCATGAGATAAACGAGTGATACATCATGTTACTTTTGTAAGGCTATTTTTATACTAACAGAAACTTAAATTTAATTGTTTCAACAAATAATGCACATGCATATGTAAACTTGTACCACCTGTATAATATACAGGTCTATGTACCAGCTTAAAGATTGAGTTATTCTTCTTATTCCACTTAACAATTTGATTGTATACTTCTACCATTTCTTATAGATATAATTTATCTAAGTCACACTAATCCTTCAAAGTCGACCAACGTCAACAAAGCTATTGGTGTTTCTTAGAAAGATATGAAATCATTTCAGCCAAATTCGGTTTAAGAAATATTTTTCACAAGAAAAAAATAATTTTTATCCTTATTTTTTTTTGTAACATCACAGCTGAAAAAAACATTCTACGGAAAAAAATATCTTGCATCTTTTGAAAGGGAATAATTTAGGTTGTTCATTTGACTTTGAATACCCGCTCTAACCGTTATGTAATTTCCTGCTTAAACTGATATTGCAAAAGCAAAAAAGGCTAAAAAATATTATCTCTCTTCAAAATGAAAGTGATCTATGTGTACACTTACAGGAACTGAAAAAGAATTTTTCGTGAGTCAGTGCATTTAATATTCAGTTCGCTTGGGTTGATAAAAGTGAAATTCAGGGATACCTTGTTTTGATTTCTTTCCAATTATCATTTTTTAAATTATGTAATTAACCTTTTCCGTGTTCGTGAATGACCCTTTTCTCCGCTCACGAGCCCATACAGTGATATAGGCATTAATCGCGCGAACGTAAATTTTCAATAGCGACTACCAGCTTACTTATTCTTCTTTTTACAACGCACGGAAAGTTAAATTTTCGTTACATATGGAAAGGAAAGCCAAGTTATTATGAATTCATTTTCATTGTAAGTTTAATCTGCAGAAATAGTGAAACAAGAATTCAATGGTAATGCAGACTCTAAGTTTATATTTTAGTTGTTGATTGATTAACTGGTGAGAGTTTATAATACCAAGCAAAGCATTTACTATTTTGCATAAGATTTGTACTCGTAGAGCTTGATAAAAGCTCACATCAGCGTTCATATACAGATTTGAAAATTATATCCATAAACATACCTTGATTGATGTAAAAAGGTTCCTTGTATGAAAAACAGGAAATAAACTTTTTAAAAAAGTATTTTTACCAGGAATTCTTTTTACCAAATATCCAAATATAGTAAAAATATCTTATCAGAAATAAAAACATTGAATGAATAATTAATTTATAACCAAAATCATACTTACTGATATGCAATTGTCGCGTAGTTATATATTTCTTACGTGGGCTTCTTGAATTAAAAAATAAGAAGGTAACAATTTTTTACAGGATATGATGCAAACATAAGCTATGTATGGTATCCATGTGCACATCGTAAAAGAACGCTTAATTTTGTGTGCATTTAACTCTGGTTTTCCTTAGCAGGCTATTTTATTTTATTTCTCAGTTTCACGAAATATCCTTGAACATTGATTTTATAACCCTCTCTAGTTCTCTGATTTTTACTTCATATTTAATAATTTTTCAAAATATGTAAAAGAGTTATCTTCAGCTTTATTTCTCAGACATTTATAAAGAAAATACATGCCTAAATATTGAAATATATTTTTGTCTGAAAAGGTCTGCAAAATCAACAGCCTGAAAGTATCATGTTTTGCTTTGGTCAAGCATCTTCAAAATTGATGAAGATCTTCGTCTTGGCTTACTTTCTGCCATATTATCAAAGAAAGGTTTTTCATTATCTAGGTGACACTACTAGTTTGTTGGTATTTATCAAGTACATGTAGTAGATAGGTGATGTTGAAGTCTTATTTCTCAGGACGTTCCCTAGTTCCTGAGGATGTATGAGATACAGAAAGTCACCAAATCGAGAATTCTTCAGTGAAAGGTCATCATCAATATCACGGAACGTAAGGTTAAAAGAGAGAGCTGGTCTACGATCTTTTTTGTCTAGAAGAGATTGTTAGAAGTCTGACAATATGGTGGATATTAAGGTGCTGATCACTTTTGTTCTCAATCAAAATCTAAAAATCTGTCACACTTTTTGAGTTATTTGCAAAAAAAATGCAGTTTAACCTAATGTTCTATTTTTAGCCACAGTGGCAATGTTTTACAACCAATCAAAAATCCCCATAGTTTTATACACCTAATAATAATAAACAATAATACCAAGTTTGGTTCTGATTGGACTTAAAGTGTCAGAGGAGTTAACATTTTCAATATAATGAGGAAATGCAGTTAAAATGCTCAATTTTGAAGTTCCAAGGGCAATAACTCCTCAAAGGAAAGGTCCTACAACGTTGACCCTGTTACATATTTTGTAGATCTTGATGCGCTTAACAATATGCAATTTAAATTTCTCAAATATCTTGTATAGTTTTTAAGATATTGAGCTAAACAGGTGCCAAATTTGCAAAAAATCCACAAAAAGGGCAATAACTCCTACATGGATTGTTGTATTTTCTTAAAAATTTCAGAGCTGGTAGATCTTGAGCTGCTGATCACTTTTGTTCCCAATCAAAATTTTAAAATCTGTCACCGTTTTAGAGTTATTTGCAAAAAACTGCCATTTACCCCTATGTTCTATTTTTAGCCACAGCGGCCATGTTTTACGACCAATCAAAAATCCCCACATCAGTTCTATACACCTAATGCTAATAAACAACTATACCAAGTTTGGTTCCATTTGAACTTAAAGTGTCAGAGGAGTTAATGTTTTCAATGTAATGAGGAAATGCTGTTAAAATGCTCAATTTTGACGTTCTAAGGGCAATAACTCCTAAAAGGAATGGTCCTACAACGTTGACCCTATTACATATTTTGTAGATCTTGATGTGCTTAACAATATGCAATTTAAATTTCTAAAATATCTAGTATAGTTTTCAAGATATTGAGCTAAACAGGTGCAAAATTTGCAAAAAATCCACAAAAAGGGCAATAACTCCTACATGGGTTGTTGGATTTTCTTCAAAATTTCAGGGTAGGTAGATCTTGAGGTGCTGATCACTTTTACCCTACCAGAATTTTGATATCTGTAGCCGTTTTTGAGTTATTTGCAAAAAACTGCATTCTACCCCTATGTTCTATTTTTAGCCATGGCGGCCATGTTTTACGACGAATCAAAAATTCCCACATCAGTTCTAAGCACCGAATGCTAATGAACAACCATACCAAGTTTGGTTGCAATTGGACTTATGGTGACAGAGGAGTTAACGTTTGAAAAAGTTTACGGACGGACGACGGACGGACGACGGACGCCAAGTGACGGCAATAGCTCACATGACCCTTCGGGTCAGGTGAGCTAATAAGCCTTTTAACGTTCGGCGACATAACGAAATTACCTCCCCTTGAATGACCGGAAGAATCGTCTAAACAAGATGCTGAAATCGGAAACAAAATGGCCGACGAGATTCCAATTGGCCACCAAGATCCAAAATGGCGGACCGGAAGTAGATATTACGTCACATGCATGCCCAGAGAGGGGACGTCTTGCGAAATAAGACTTCAACATCACTTATCTACTACTTTACCAGTTAATATGATTAAGGCCCTGCCTTTTTAGCGAGCATCCAAAATCTATATACCTTTTAAAATAAATCCATGAGCTCGACCGGCTAAGCTTAACGTAAAGATGGACCTTTAAAAAAAGGAATTAAATAGTAGCAAAGTCTGACCCCACCAAACCCAAATTATATGCACTTGAGAAAGTTGTTGTTAAAATATCTGCGATCAATAACTCCTTATTAAAAATTCAATTATTTGTGCAAATAATAAATCCTGTAACATTCTGGGACGACATTAAGCGGGGACGAAATAATCCATTTTATGGATTACGTGACGTCATTTCCTTGTCAGAGTATTTCGCGCTTCTTCGGCAGACCATAGACCTGTATCATAGACCTGTATATTACAGGTCTATGAGCAGACCAAAACAACAATTCAGATTCTGTCAGGTTTTGTGAGATTTTCTGAGTATCAGTGTTTTATTTGAAGCATTGGTAACAGAAGGTACATTAAGAAACCTGGCGGAAAAAACGGTTAAGTAAAAATATCATGCAGGATTGAGGAAAGTGAGTGAAAGTGCACTAAAACCCCACAGCCACAGGATGGGACTCTTCTTTCATTTTCAGGTAAGAACCTTTTATTTATTATTATGAGTAGGTTTTATACAGTAAATTTATGTATTTCTTTATCTTATTTTATCTTACTTAGAATTTAACAAAGCTTGGTCAGTATCATGCATTTGGTATGACTAGTCAATGGGACGATGTTGCCAAAAGCTAGCTCGGTAATTTCCGGAAAATCGTTTATCAGCGGAAAAGACCGAATGGTGTTTAAATAAAAATCTGTGTTTAAAAATAAACAAGTGGATGAATTAGGGTTTTATCACTGTTTTTGAATTTCAATTTTTATATTTTTGCATAACAGATTATGATGTATTTTTAATAATCCCAGAGGGTTGAGTGTTTTACTTGCTCCGTGCCTATTATTTTATTCACTCCGTAAAAGTAAACCTGTTCCGGTTTTATCGTCAGTATATTTCTGGCACATCTCAAAACATGCACAATGCCGTAGGGCTCGCATCTGCGATGCTCGCTATAAATCTAACAACCTGCCTCTAGACTTCCTCGACTGCGTTGGTGGTTTGAATAGTGTGAGGACGCATTCTCTAACTCTAGAACGTTGGTCTGAAAAAAAAGCAAGTCTGTACCAAAAGGGTAAGGGACGGACCATTTAACTTGAAGGGGGGGCCTTGGTTTTTTGTTTTGATCATAAAATTTTTTTCCGCGCAGAGGGCGGACAAAATATTTATTTTTCAAAGGCGTCGCGACAGAATATTTTTTTTTTCATTATCAGCATTATATTTTATAGCAGAAATCCCTCTTCAGAATATTTTTTTTCTTACCCTCAGCTGCAAAAATATTTTTTTCATCAAAAATAATTTTCAGAAATTTTTTTTAGGAAAAAACCAAGGCCCCCCCTTCAAGTTAAATGGTCGGTCCCTAATCAAATACCGTAAATTCGAAAAGACAAAGACATAACAGGTAGAAACAAAATCATCAAAACAAAACAAACAAGTTGATAACAATGGAGTCCCTCTATTAAAACACTGTTAAACCCGACATCCACGCTGCGCCTCCTCACAACCCTTATTGTGCCTTTACTTAATGTCATATTTTTTTACTTGTCATTGAAATCTTTGAGTTGAGATAAATATCATCGAACTCATGTTTAACTTTACTAGTAATATGAGGCAGGTTAAACCTGTGACGCTCCCGAAGTTACAATTTATTTTATTCATGTTTGTTCGAAAATAAAAACAAACTAGCTTTTCTTGTGGGTAACGCGCACGTTTAATGACGTCTAAAATTCTCAAAGAAAAAAGAGTTAAAACGACGCCGAAAGTTCGGGAAAACGAGCGTGCTAAACCGGATGTTGGAGGAAAATTCAGCCCATAGTACAACTAAAATATTGACATTTCTACCATTATCGCTCCCTTCGGGAGCGTAATATGTTGTTTATTGAAAGGGCATAGTAAGAAATTAAAGGATAAAGCAAGTCTGCAATCCTTTTTGTCTAGAAGTAGTTGTAATGAGTCCGCTTCGTATAAATGAAAAAAAAAACCCAAACAAATCGGCAAGTAATGGTGCATTATTTGTGCCCATTGGGATACCAATAGTCCGCTAAAAACACGTCCACGAAACTGTACAAATATGGTGTCGATAAGGAAGTTGAACCGTTTCTAATTTTTGATATTCTATTCATTTGTTCTTCTTACTAGATTCATGGATGACAAATAAATCTTTTCATAATCGACTGCACTTTCCACTCTTTTTGATAAAGCGTGGGTCAGTTACCTGGCTAAGGTCGGTGCTTTCATTTCGGGTACTCTGGTTACCTCCACCATTGAAACTGACTGCTCTATATGGCCCAAGTGCGTCGAAAAAGACGTTCAACGCTAACACACACACACACACATTTTTTCTTATAAAGCTACATTAAATCAGCTTTGCCAAACAAGATTTTTTATTGTGAATGTGGGATTGAATTGTATAATAAGGAGAAATTCAAAGATTTAATGTTATTGCAAAATAAAAAATAAAAAGCTTCGCCGAGCGCAGCATGATACGACCGCAACCTGTCGAACCCTGTACGTTTTAAGCCCAATATGGATAGTCAATTGCTCTGGACACATGCAGCCTATGGTGGACCGACAAAGTCCTTTGACACATACAGCCTTTGGTGGACTTCCCACCAACATTTCACGAGGAATTCATTTTTTTTTTCAAAAGCAGACCAAAATAAGATACAGTTACAAAAATATTAGCCCTTTTGGCCCCTGATTAAGGGTATCTGCTACCATTCATTTATGTCCCTTTTGGCCCCTAACGGCAATTAGGGGGCAAGTGTCACAAAATTAATTCCTACTTGACAAGAGTAAATTAGCCCCCCAAAAATGAAATCGGACAATAAACAAAAAGTTTTGATTTTGGCCCCTTTGGCCCCTAATGTCATTACAAAATAAATGTGGGTTGCAATAATTCATCCTCCATTTTGTATCCACTAAAAATTAACAAGAGGCTCCCAAGAGCCTGAATCGCTCCCCTGAACTACACAGGTACATATATTTGTAGATATTATTGTGCTTAACCATATGCGATTTAAATTTCTGAAATATCTTGATTAGTTTTCAAGATATTCATGATATAGGGCTTAATAAGAGTAAATTTGGCAAAAATTAGGAAAAAGAACAATAACTCCCATATCAGCAGTCAGATCTTTTCGGAAACTTCAGGACAGGTAGGTCTTAATATGCTGATCACTTTTGATTCTTGCACAATTTTGATATCTGAAACCATTTTGAGTTACTAGTATTAACAAAAAATGCAATTTACCCCTATGTTCTATTTTTAGCCATGGCCGCCATGTTTTTTTACAAATAAAAAATCTGAACGATATAGTTGCAGCATATAAGCCATCAAACAAGTGTGCCATGTTAAGATGCAGTTGGTTTTACCGTGTCAAACAAGTTAATCCTTGAAATTCAGGGGAAAAGTAATGAAAATGGTAAATTTTGATGCTTTAAGGGCCATAACTCCTAAAAGAATGGTTCTACAGCTTTGACCTAATTACATGAAATGTAGATCCTTGTATAGTTTTCAAGATATAAGACTAAACAAGTGCAAAATTTCGAAAAAATCCAGAAAAAAGGGCAATAACTCCTACATCGGTTGTTGGATCTTCTTGAAAATTTCAGGGCAGGTAGATCTTAAGGTGCTGATCACTTTTACTCTATGCCAGAATTTTGATATTTGTTACCGTTTTTTGAGTTATTTGCAAAAAACCGTAATTTGACCCCTATGTTCTATTTTTAGCCATGGCGGCCATGTTTTTTTGCGAATCAAAAATCCGAACGATAATTTTGTACACATAATGCCATTAAACAACTGTACCAAGTTTGGTTGCAATTGGACGTATGGTGTCGGACAAGTTAACGTTTGAAAAAATGTTTACAGACGACGACGACGACGACGACGACGGACGCCAAGTGATGGCATAAGCTCACATGGCCTTTGGCCAAGTGAGCTAAAAATCGGACCAGAAATAAACAAGTTGCATTTTTTGCCCCTTTCCATGTCCTTTTTTTTCCTAAATGGAAACAGGGGGATCCCCAATATCAATCCCATGTAAGGCATAACATTGTCCAATTGGCCAACAAGAACCAAAGTTATTGTGGGAACAAATAACAAATTTGAATTTTTGCCCCTTCTGGGTCCCTAATTTCTCAAAAAATGAAGGGATGACCCTAAAAATCAATCCCATTCATCCTTATATGGTGTGACACATTATTGTAAAATTTCATAGCAGCTAGTAAACCAGTAAAAAGTTATTGTGGGAACAAATAAACAAGAGGCTCCCAGGAGCCTGAATCGCTCACCTGAACTACACAGATACATATATGTTGTAGATATTATTGTGCTTAACCATAGTCGATTTAAATTTCTGAAATATCTTGGTTAGTTTTCAAGATATTGGGCTTAATAAGTGCAAAATTTGTCAAAAATTACAAAGGGCAATAACTCCCACATCAGCAGTCAGATCTTTTCTGAAATTTCAGGACATTTAGATCTTAATATGCTGATCACTTTTGATCCCTGCACAATTTTGATATCTCAGTGAAACCATTTTGAGTTATTAGCAAAAAAAAATGAAATTTACCCCTATGTTCTATTTTTAGCCATGGAACGATAGAGTTGTAGCATATAAGCTATTAAACAAGTGTGCCAAGTTAAGTTTCAGTTGGTCTTAGGGTGTCAGACACGTTAGTCTTTGAAATTCAGGGGGAAATTCAGGGGAAAAGTAATGAAAAATGGTAAATTTTGTTGTTTTAAGGACAATAACTCCTAAAAGAAATGGTCCTACAGCTTGGACCTAAAAACTGTAGATCTTGATGTGCTTAGTCATATGCAATTTAAAATTTTGAAATATCTTGTATAGTTTTCAAGATATATGGCTAAATAAGTGAAAATTTTTGATAAAATCCAGAAAAAGGGCAATAACTTCTACATCAATTGTTGGATCTTCTTGAAACTTTCATAGCAGGTAGATCTTGAGATGCTGATCACTTTTACTCTATGCCAGAATTTTGATATCTGTTACCGTTTTTTGAGTTTTTTGCAAAAAACTGTAATTTGACCCCTATGTTCTATTTTTAGCCATGGCGGCCATGTTTTTTTTGCGAATCAAAAATCCGAACGATAGTTTTGTACTCATAATGCCATTAAACAACTGTACCAAGTTTGGTTGCAATTGGACGTATGGTGTCGGACAAGTTAACGTTTGAAAAAATGTTTACAGACGACGACGACGACGGACGCCAAGTGATGGCATAAGCTCACATGGCCTTTGGCCAAGTGAGCTAAAAATCGGACCAGAAATAAACAAGTTGCATTTTTTGCCCCTTTCCATGTCCTTTTTTTTCCTAAATGGAAACAGGGGGATCCCAATATCAATCCCATGTAAGGCATAACATTGTCCAATTGGCCAACAAGAACCAAAGTTATTGTGGGAACAAATAACAAATTTGAATTTTTGCCCCTTCTGGGTCCCTAATTTCTCAAAAAATGAAGGGATGACCCTAAAAATCAATCCCATTCATCCTTATATGGTGTGACACATTATTGTAAAATTTCACAGCAGCTAGTAAACCAGTAAAAAGTTATTGTGGGAACAAATAAACAAGAGGCTCCCAGGAGCCTGAATCGCTCACCTGAACTACACAGATACATATATGTTGTAGATATTATTGTGCTTAACCATAGTCGATTTAAATTTCTGAAATATCTTAATTAGTTTTCAAGATATTGAGCTTAATAAGTGCAAAATTTGTCAAAAATTACAAAGGGCAATAACTCCCACATCAGCAGTCAGATCTTTTCTGAAATTTCAGGACATTTAGATCTTAATATGCTGATCACTTTTGATTCCTGCACAATTTTGATATCTGAAACCAGTTTTGAGTTATTAGCAAAAAAAATGAAATTTACCCCTATGTTCTATTTTTAGCCATGGAACGATAGAGTTGTAGCATATAAGCTATTAAACAAGTGTGCCAAGTTAAGTTTCAGTTGGTCTTAGGGTGTCAGACAAGTTAGTCTTTGAAATTCAGGGGGAAATTCAGGGGAAAAGTAATGAAAAATGGTAAATTTTGTTGTTTTAAGGACAATAACTCCTAAAAGAAATGGTCCTACAGCTTGGACCTAAAAACTGTAGATCTTGATGTGCTTAGTCATATGCAATTTAAAATTTTGAAATATCTTGTATAGTTTTCAAGATATATGGCTAAATAAGTGAAAAATTTTGATAAAATCCAGAAAAAGGGCAATAACTTTTACATCAATTGTTGGATCTTCTTGAAACTTTCATAGCAGGTAGATCTTGAGATGCTGATCACATTTGTTACCATCCAAATTTTGATATCTGTAACCATTTTAGAGTTATTAGCAAAAAACTGCAATTTACCCCTATGTTCTATTTTTAGCCATGGCAGCCATTTTTTTTAACAAATAAAAAATCCGAATGATATAGAATTGTAGCATTTATGCTATTAAACAACTGTACCAAGTTTGGTTGAAGTTGAATGTATGGTGTCAGACAAGTTAATCTTTGAAATTCAGGGGAAAAGTAATGAACAATGGTAAATTTTGACGCTTTAAGGGCCATAACTCCTAAAAGAAACGATTCTACAGCTTTGACTTAGTTACACGAAATGTAGATCTTGATGTGCTTAATCATGTGCAATTTGAATTTTTAAAATATCTTGTACAGAAATAAGTGCAAAATTTGGAAAAAATCCAGAAAAAGGGCAATAACTCCTACATCGGTTGTTGGATCTTCTTGAAAATTTTTGAGTAGGTAGATCTTGAGGTGCTGATTAATTTTATTCATGCCAGAATTTTGATATCTGTGACCGTTTTTTGAGTTATTTGCACTGTATTTGACCCCCCTGTTCTATTTTTAGTAACGGCGGCCATGTTTTTGACGTATCAAAAATCCCAACGCAAACTTTTTGCACAATACCCTAAGGAACAACCATATCAAGTTTGGCTGCATTTGGCCAAGCAGTTTCAGAGAAGAAGATGTTTGAAAAAAGCTTACGGACGACGGACGACGGACGCCAAGTGATGGCAATAGCTCAGCTAAAAAGTAGCATTTTTTGCCCCTTTTTGGACCCTAATTTCTCAACGAAAGAAGGGAGGACCCCAAAAATCTATCCCCTCCATCCTTTAATTGTAAGGAACATCACTGTCAAATTTCATAGCAACCTGACAACTATTTAAAGCTAAAGTTATGGTGGTAACACTAAAGTTAACAGACAACGACACCGCAGACGCGGACGATGACAACAACTGCATCATACCATTATACGCGACCGTATTTTTTACAGTCGTATAATGGTGTCGCGTACACTTATTCCACGTCTCATTATTTTCTATTAAGGTGGAGAATTACCATCGGTTCTTTTGATTTTTTGAGAATGCATATTTGATTGACACCATTCTAGTAACAACAATCGAAATATTTTTGATGGCCTTAATTTTGCCGTCAATATTGATGTTCACAAAACTGAAAGAGTTTTTTTTTTGTTCATTTGAACGACGCAGCAATAAAACGTTGCTTGTATAGATTTTATGTAATTTCCGAATCCAATACAAGGATTGAATGTCATTGTTTACTTCGTAAACAGAGAAGCCAAAGGATGAAATGAAAAAAAAAATATGATTGCTAATTTAAGTCAAATGAGATCGAGTTACAGACTAGTTCCCACCATATCTGGGGTATCCTACAGTATCAATTTCTCTTAAAAGCAGGAGTATCATTAAGGTCACCCGATGTTGTTAATGAATTTATCGGTAATCATTACATTTTTCCTTTGATTTTTGCTGCTGATAAACCCTGTTTATTCCCCCCTTTTACAGTGTTGTTGCTGTATATGTGGTGCTTTTGCTGGTATAACCAATCCCTACTTCAGCCAATATAATGTTTGGAAAAAAGATATATTTATGTGCTTTATCTGCGGACGCGACAACATATTTATCACATAAGGTGGACAATGTCTTAACAACATCGTGGTTGTTGAAAATAGATGTTGCCTAAATGCCCATAGAACCTTTAAAAGAATTAATTATTTTCAAAACCAAAAACCTCACAGACTTAACCCATTCAGTTAGAACGTCATTTTCCTTATTCATATTCTCCTTTTTTGCCCATTTTTGGGGCATAGTTTTCAATTGTTCCTTTATACCTGATCTATGTGTAAATCGTAACGGATCACGATCCTGGACGTAGCAAGGACATGATCTGTGATTTTTCTTCTTAGTAATGTATTCCCGATGTAACTTCTTGCGAGCTGCAACACCCCTGTTAGTCCACATCTAGAGATGATATGGATGATTTGTTAAAGGTTGGTGGGTTTTCTCGATTTGTAAGAGATTATATCATAATTCTCTTGGTGAAGCTGCATTTGTCACTTTGATTCCAATTCCTGTCCTGAAGTACATTCCTTCACAAGGCAAAACATTCCAAACGAAAGCTAGAACGAAAGTGGAAAAAATCTCAATTGACAATAGATCATGAAATTTACAGAAGTCAATGTGCGTATGTCAATAAACTGCTCAAACAAACACGTATTAACTTTTATTCAGAAAAGATAGAGTCCTGTGGTCGCGACCAAAAAACTCTATTCAAAGTGACAAAGAATCTTCTTGGAAGAACCGAAGATGTTGTTTTACCAGTTTCTTCATCATCATCAGACCTAGCTCAAGAGTTCAGTGACTTTTTTGTTGATAAGATTGACAGGATACGTGACAAGATTCGATCAGAGACAAACATTCAATCTGTACAAGTTGAAACCCAAGAGTGTATAAATAGTAAAATAAATGAATTTACACCTGTAACCGAAAATGAACTTAGAAAAGTTATATCAAAATCACAAAGTAAATCTTGTGAACTGGATGTGATACCGACATGGCTGTTAAAAGAATGCTTGGACGAATTGATCCCATCATTGACAAGACTGATTAACTATTCATTAGATCTCTCATATGTTCCAAAATCATTCAAAAGTTCCCTGATCAGACCGCTCATCAAGAAGCCAGATTTAGATCCCAATATTCTAAAGAATTACAGACCTGTTTCGAATCTGCCATACGTGTCTAAAATTCTTGAGAAAATAGTTGACTCTCGTCTGGAAGGATATTTAACAGCAAACGAGCTCCATGATCCCCATCAATCTGCTTATAGAAAATTTCATTCAACTGAAACAGCACTTATGAAAGTTCAAAATGATATATTGAATTCTCTAGACAACAATGATGTTACCATGTTAGTTATGCTGGACTTATCAGCCGCATTTGATACAATCGACCACACTACACTACTTATGCGTCTAAACACCAACTTTGGTATATCTGGAAAACCGTTGGAATGGATACGTTCATATCTATTTGATCGACATCAGACTGTTACAATAAATGGTGACCTCTCAAACCCAGTCAAATTGAGCTATAGCGTGCCTCAAGGATCCGTTCTAGGACCTAAGTTCTTTACTATGTACACTAAACCTGTTGGTGCAATATGTAAGAAACATGGATTGGATTACCATTATTATGCAGACGATGGACAGCTTTACCTTTCCTTTAAACCGACGTGCCCAGTTTCAAAGAATGACTCTTTAGATCGAGTTCAAAACTGTCTCGCTGAAATAGTGTCATGGATGAACAATAATATGTTAAAAATCAATGCTGACAAGACTGAAGTAATGATATTTACATCTCAGAGAAACCAAAAGCATGTTGAGACCATAACTGTGACTATCGGAGATGAAAGTATAAAACCATCAAGTAATGTAAGAAATCTTGGTGCTGTACTGGACAACAACATGACCATGGAAAAGCACATAAATTCCGTTTGCAGATCTTGTTATGGACAACTACGCCAGATTGGTCATATAAGGAAGTACTTGAATACAGATGCAACAAAATCTTTAGTGAATTCTTTAGTCACCTCACGCATGGACTATTGTAATGCACTCTTATATGGTGTACCAAAAACAACATTGAATAAACTACAGCATCTTCAAAACACAGCTGCCCGCATCATCACAAGATCATCTAGATTTGAACATATAACTCCAGTATTAAAGGACCTACACTGGATTCCTGTGATTTACCGAGTGAACTTTAAGATCCTTGTACAAACTTACAAAGCTCTACATGACCAGTCACCAATTTACCTAAAACATTTACTGGAACTATATCAACCAACAAGAAACTTAAGATCAAAGAACTCTTCAAAGCAACTTGTTGTTCCAAAAAGTAGGACTGTAAGATATGGTGAACGCAGTTTCTCTTCAGTGGCACCAAAACTGTGGAATGACCTTCCAGATAGCATCAGAGACTCAAAAACAGTAGAAGTGTTCAAGAAATCTTTAAAAACGCATTTTTTCTTGAAAATTTATAGTAACTAACTGTGCTGTGCTTGTCAATGTGAATTGTTGTGCTGTATTTCAATGTTTTATCAAAGTTTAAGATCTAAGTAGTTTTTATTTTCTTTTTTATTTTTTACTTATTATTTTTTTTAATAGTTTTAAACTCTCTTTATAACTTATTTTTGAGACTTTTTAAATTATCCTTTATGCACATATTTTTATTTTTATCTATAGTCGACTGAGTTTTAGATTTTAAGATTCATAATGGGGTAGTTTATATTACAAATGTAATATATGTGTTATTCATGTTTTCATGTTTTTATCATCATTGTTTTGTTTGTTTTTAAAATCATTGTAATTGTTTATGATCTCATTGTAAAGCGCCTTTGAACATTTTATTTTTGAGAAGGGCGCTATAAAAATGTGGTAATTATTATTATTATTATTATTACATTCAAGTCGTGTTGCTGGGCTGTAGCCATCGATGGTTTTGACTTAACAGAATTGGTTCTAGTCGAGAAAGCCATGTTTTTAACGTGTAAAAAGTCGATCAAATCCATTTTACCACCCATGATAATTAAGAACTATATTTATGACTGCAATTTGAACGACGGACACCAAGTAAGGACGAGTGAGATCACCTGACTAGAAGGGTCATGTGAAATCTAGATAAACTTTGAGCGGCATATGCATACCTTCACTCACAGCATTTCCATTTCTCCCGTATACTCATCACCACGGCTAACAGAATAAATCTAACAATAAAAGAAAGAAAAATCGGGTTTTATTTCAAGGCCAAGTATACTAGTAAAATAAAGACGGGGAGTCTGAAACGTTTAGCAGATAAATTTTTGTTTAATAAAAGCAGTTGGGAATTTGTTTAAAGATTAATGTATTTGCAAGCACTTAAAAAACGAACTAGGTCCTAAAAACAGTGTAAGTATCAGTGCAATGTTTAAGTGTATGTCAAAACTTTGGTTTAGGCTTATAAAAGACAAACAAACAGATTCATCAGTACCCTTAA
Organism: Arcuatula senhousia; assembly: GCA_963971305.1. NCBI lineage: Eukaryota > Metazoa > Mollusca > Bivalvia > Mytilida > Mytilidae > Arcuatula > Arcuatula senhousia. The sequence continues at coordinate 60,155,786 of OZ020304.1, forward strand.
AACATCAAACATACATCTCGAATCATGTCGTAATTTGTCATTATGCTGAGTGGTAATGGTAAAAATCTAAAGCAAAAACCAACAGACATTAAAGGGTGACAGAGAGAGACTACTTAAGATTCCATACAGGACGGGTATCTCTAGCCTGGAGCATTTAACTTCTTGACTTATATCGACTTCAATGGATTACTTTTTACTGTTATCACATCTTATTTTGACAGTTATCCTTTGATAAAATAACATGTTTTTTTTTTTAAATCATCATTGTCATAATTGTGTCATAAAAAGGAAAATATGTCAAAGTAAAACATACCCGGATTTCGTTAAACAGGAAGTATGCAAGCGACAGACCTAAATCAGAATCCCATGAGTGTGATATGGGTGTTATCCTATTTACCAAATACCAAGAGGCTTAAAATAGTAGTTGCTGGGTAACAAAACCTATCCGGACTGACCCGTGTGCCAACTTCAACCATTTTATAACTTGGATTTTCACCATGAGAAATTTGACCAATGAAAGCAGCAAAATGTTTAAAGGATTTCAAAAAATGCTGTATAGCCCACCTCGAGTCATCTTTTAACCTACAAACTTTCACAACTATGGTAAAAGACATGACCTTCAAACACCTATATATGGAATTGAACAATAATGAAACTGGATAAATTTGTGAATGGGTCCGAGACTATAGGCTCGGTGAAAGGCCACTTTAAAGAGCAACCAGTACCTTGGTGACGAGTAGGGACTGTTTGCCTACAGAACGACTGGGATGTGTCCCCTTAGGTGATTGGTTGAGGTAGCCCTGTAATCTTGCATGTCGGTGTCGCCAAGCCAAAATACAGAAAACCTGACCTCAAACTATACACAGGTGCACCATCTGTGAAATGGTAACGGTCTTCGCACTAAAAAGAACAGTGCTGCGGCTGTAGGTTTCGGTGAAAGTAGGCCCTGTTTCCAAGACAGCGGTTGCATGCTTACAATATACGATAGAACTGAGCAAAATGGAAAGAAAACTGTGACCGCAAATTAGGTAACTGTTATTCAACATTGTCTTTAGTGCAGTCGTACATTGTTCCAGAATTTTATTTTTTACCTATAGATCTTTCAATGACTAATTGTTGTTTTGTTTTTATTTAGTGTTTAATTCATTAAGTCACATCCTTTACAGACAGCAAAAAGTAAGCAAGACATAAATGTAGTAATGGATTGGTCATTTAAAACATTCTTTGTAGGCATGGAAAGCAAAGCTTGGTACTGCTTGTTGATTTTGTTTACACCATATAAATTGTGTATACAAAAAGCAGCTATTTCAATTAAGTTAACAGATCACGTAGAATATTAAAGCAAATATTTTGATATAATTTTGTTCCTGGCCATATAAATTAGAACACTTAAAATGCCTTGTTTTCTTATTGACTTACTTTGTCAATTAATAGAAGACTTGTTTGCTTTACACAACGAACCGCCTTTTGTCCGAAGTTGACTATTGAAACACTTAACTTTAAAATCAATGACCGAACAAAATGGGAGAAAATCTTATAAAGATATAACGACCAAAGTCCCTGGTTGTGATACGATTGCTGTATTTAAAAGGAAAATACGTTATCTAAGCTAAAGAAGTTAGCAAATAGGAAACTATTCATTTAGTAGAACAGTATCACCCGTCGTTATCGTTACCGTCCAACTACTCAATGTAACAACACGATTTTATTTGACAAAATACAAATAAAAAGATCAAATACTGAATTGAACAGCACAGAGAAAGGTTTTGTTATAAATCTTTTTACAAAGCAGTTTGTATCTTCTACTCTTAAGGTCGGCGCCATTCACGTTTTTATGTTATTATAAGAATTTATTTTAAGTCGACTTTTGAAGATAGTCAGTGATTGCCAAACAAGGGTCATTCAAAGAAAGCTATAAATTACATGTATATATATTTTGTTTATGAAAGGAAATAGTTATCAAATCTGAGTTTGTTTTTCAATGGAACTCTTGAATTCAAGTGTGGTATTTTTATCTTGTCCTTTCTTTATTTATACCCCCGCTTCAAAGAAGTTCACTCCAATATTGTTATACCTGCGTCCGTCCATAACTTTCCATCACTAGTTTGGTTTTTTATTGTAAACTTGAAATGGGGGTATTAGTGAGCACTGGTTTATAGATTTACTTGTTGGTTTTTGTTTTTTATATAAATGTATATAGCAGAATCATTTATTTAATTCAAGAAACTACCAATAATGCTCTATACAAATCTCATCAGTGGTTCTTCAATCAAATTAGTAATAAAATTCCCTAAATGATCAATATAATTTATGATTGTTTTTCAGTTCTAGTTGTATCGTCATGTCAGAACGAACTTTGAGTGACGTAATGGAACTCTGATGGTAAACACAGAGGAATGGTATCCAAACATAATATTTGATCAATTCTGTACTTGTATGACCATGTTCCAGTTCTTTAAACAATATTTCTAATTACCTTTCATATACCCAGATAAACACCCTTCAAGTTCGTTTAAATAACTTTACTTCCTATAAAGTAAATGCTAAACCTCAATATTCATATAAAATTCTCTTAATGTGTTATTCAAAACAAGAGGTCAACTGCCTAATATGTACATATTATGTTCGAAAAGCAGAAATAATTTCACCAGTTGAGCCCAAAATTATTTTCAATACAATAAAACGACAGTTAAATATCCCCTCTACATCGATTCTACTTCGTATCAATATCGTACCGTAAGCGAAAGTGTGTTATCTTAGATAGGATCCCGGCAACTACCAGGAGACAACAAAGGTTTCTAGCTATTCAAAGGTTAAACCCCTGTAGGTAAGGACACTTGTATTTTCATAAGATCTTACTTTTATTGCAGAATTATAATGTTTAACTGCAAAATGATTTCGATGTGTTTATCGCATATTTTTTTCTGCATTTTTTGATATTTTGTTTGTAAAGAGTAATGAATCTGAATTTATTTTCTTTGTAACTTGACAAACGTATATTGGAATAATACATTCCCCATCATTTGGTTTTATTTTTCAATGTTATATGAAAAAAAAATATTGATAAAGAAAGGATACGAAATTTTCTGCAAGAAAGCATGTAGATTTTTTCTAAAAGAGCAACTCCAGGAAGGTCGCAAAACTTACATAACACTTATCTCTTCTTCCTGTACAGTGCTATATTTGATCTATTTTAACTCACCTTGTTTACAGCAAAACACTTCACCTTTTAGTTTTTGTTTGACTTGTTTATTGTTGGGTTTTTTGTTTTTGATTTTTTGTTTGTTTTGTTTTTGTTGTTGTCTAAATATTCCTATTTTCATTTATTTGTTATTTTGAAAATTAAATAAACAGAATTCAATGGCCGTTATGAAAATAGAATAAAACAATATAAAATAAAATAGAGACCATGAACAACATTTTGTTTTAAAAAAAAATGTTTTTCTTTGTGGTTATGTGTTTCCAGACTGTCAACAAGTGTTATACTGTTTTTTATTTTATTCTTAGATATTATACCATTACATAGAGACTGCAAAGCAAATAAATAATATGTCAACCTTAAAAGTATTGGTACATTTGGATATTCGCCAGTACATGCATGCAGGCATGTGTCATAAGTTGAAACTTCAATCCTTCATTGCAAAGTTTAAAATAAGCCATTTAATTGCATGCATTTTAATTGTAACCTGTTTTACTAATGAGTTCCTGTTTTTTATTTAATTTGTCATATGTTACCATGTCTTTGTTCTGATTGTTTCATGCATACCAAATGCAGGAGTTTTTCTGTGTTAAACATTGTTCTTTTTGTACCTATATTTGTTTTTATTCAAATTCTGTGCAATAATTTCGTGCGATATTTATCAGTAATAACCATGTTTAAAGAACAAAATATAGCAATACCACAAAAAATAATGTACTTTTCGCTTTAACTAAGTTACTTTACCAATGAAAACTGATAATAACAAATAACAAAAATCTAGTATTGCTATGCTTAATTAAGGCAGTCATAATTTACAATGTACGCTACCATTACTTAGCATGATTTGTATAAAACAAACTCTGAAAATCTACAAACAAACAAATCAGCTTTTCTTTAATGTCAATAATTATTGAAAAGAAAAACTGAAAATGTTTTTTCTAGAACTAATGTACAAGTTCCAGACTTAAAAATATATACAAGTTAATATGGTTAGTCCCTCGAGCTTAGCCCGCTCCGGCATCAACTGAACTTTAGTTCTGAAGAAGACATCAACGATATAAATTATCTGTTTAAGTTTCAATATTGTCAAGACCCTAAGGTACTTTCAACCCCAAATATCGGTTGATCTTGGTCATTATTTGGTTTCCAGTTCGGCATTTTAAATTTTGGTCTTAATGTTCTATGTCTGACATTTTCAATCGTTGGGAAGAGCGCCTCTGACGAGGCTTGAATAGACGAAACGCTGAAACCTTGTTGTAATTTTGATTCCAAGTTGTATGATATTTGTCAATGTCAATATAACCTAAAAAAATTGCATTTTTCTGTTATTGTTGAAAAAGTCATTGGTCAACCCGATCTTTTATCGACCGGTGTAGAATACTGTAAGAAACTATCTTTTTTAGCATAGAATCCTAAATTCTGAAATGGACATAACCTTTAACTCACCGGTAACTCTTGTTTTTGAAGTTCAAATTGCTTTTTAATTTCAGATATTGCCTTCAAAAGCACTATTTATGAGTAAGTTAAGTACGTTTCAATTATATCTTAACAATACAAAATACCTTTTTCATATTTACAATTACATTTCCATTGCCTTGAACTATGGGTTGCTTATTTTTTAATCACCAGTTAAGTACAATAGATCAAAGACAGGGACTATGAAATAATCGTTTTGTCAAATGTCAACAATAAGTAAGCTTAAAATTATGATGGTAAAAGATCAAAATGTGAACGAATTTAGAAATTCCTTCCAATTGAGCAGCCTAGATTGAAAGAAACCATATCTACTGAAGATGAGGTACAGTCATAACCTTTCTGTTTTATAGCTGTAGATCAATATCCTATTTTTCAGCCGAACAAATTTACTAAATCGGTTTTCATTTATTATTTTGTAAGGCGACAATTTTCTCACTTTGTTGGGCTGAGCAGAAGTAATTTTGTTAGATATCTGTGACTTTGTTCGATGTGGAAAATCGTAATTGCGATTTGATCTGAGATACTGAAGAGTATGACAAAACTTGTCACAACAGAACATGCTTGAATGAGAAATGATACCACTGTTGTAATGAATTTTTAATTCCCTGGATGAAAAATGGATCTAATATCATATTTTATTGACCAGAAATCCAAACAGCGGTATCCATGAGAAACGTGGGACGTAGGTTTAAAAAGATTTTAAAAGTCAGTTGTCAATAGCTACGTTGTATTTTTTTAAATCCTTGTTTTACGCTATCTGCCTAAGTTTTTTTCTCCCCAGAAGCTCCAATGAATATCTCACACACTTACTGCAGTGCTATCTGGTTTGAACATTCTTCATTTGGCTCCTATAAATATAAACTATTGGGTGAAATACTTGCAAAGATTTATTTAGCACTTCTGGTGAGACTTACTTATCAATTTATGTCAGTCGTTTTTACATCTTAAGCAAAGGCTTTTTTGTAGGTAAGAAAAACCGTGACTTTTTGTTAAGATGTAGAAATAAAAAGCTTTAAAAAAATACCAATCATTTTGAAGACACGTTTTGTTATAGCTTTGACGATCCATTCGAAGTGTTTTGGTTCTAGTTTGACTTTATAACATCATTTGACAAGTATTTCATAGACCAAACGGGAGTGCTTAACATTACGGGTGAATAAGAACTGCTTACCCTTTCGGAGGACCTTAATTAGTCCACTCTCATTTTGACTTGAGTTCGCTTTGCGTACCTCAGCTTGGTTGTTTGAATGTCATTATGTTGGGTATTTCGTTTGATATTTGCCATTCCTTTTGTGTGTTCGCCTTTTTAAATGATTGAATGCTCCCTTTGTCATTTTATTTTTTGTCGTTTAATTTTTGGGATTGTTTTATTGATTATTGTCTTTATTTTATAGCATATATACTAAGTTCAACATAAAAATACGCATGAAATTTACTATTCATTTCATTGATAAAAAATATTATTGAACTCACAGTATTAGGATATACTAGTACTAGGGGTGGAAATTTCGTTAAAAATACCCGGTTACTCTCCCACTGGGCTGGTAAATTCTTCATACGAAGCTCTGGTTCACAATTAGTGATATCCATCTAAAGCTGCAAAAATCCAAAGTCTAATCGTGTAAGTAAACGCAAAAATGCAAAAAAATCATCTTTCAAATTAAGTAACAAAATAATACATAAAAAAGTTAGTTTACTTGGCAAAGTTAAGCTTAAACTGGTCAGACCTGTTCCACAACAACAGATCTGCCCAGTTAATGTTATGCTATGATTAATAATTAAAGAAAGAACCATGGAGATAATATCATGGATATATTAATACATTTTCAATCAAACTATAATTGATAAAAAAATACAGTTCTTGCTGTTTTTGTATTCGAATCCGAAGTAATGAATGGCTCGTAATCGTATATGCTGTATTCATTTTTATCATATGGGCATATTAAAGAAGTTATTTCTTTATTTCAGAATGATTTAGTGATACCTGGATTCTCCAAAAATGAGAAGCGACAGACCTAAACGTTCCAAGTCTCCATCTTCCAGTTCATCAAAGGCAAGTCAACGAAAAAGATTGCCTGTAAAACGACCAGATCCGGGTACAGAAGACTTTATACGATTTGTGCGAGAATTTCAATCAACGAAACAACCCACCTTTACCTCGGTTTACAAACGAGCACCTCTTCCAGAAATTGGACATTCATCTAATGTAGGTCTGAACGATTCAGGTTTCCTGGAGAAATACCACAACGATGATTTTGATAACTTATTTCTTGACAATCACATAGTACATGCGGGTAAAGTGTCTCACCCACGAAACGACAAAATGATCAAAGAAATGTTGACAATAACGCGCCAACAAACACGTGACAATTTGTTCACAACACATAAATCTATTGCGCAAGACTGTATCGTGATATCTAGACAAACCAATAAATCATGGTCGCTACCTCAAACAAAACAAATGAAATGTTCCAAATCCAAAACCAGAAAATCTTTAAAACATTTACCTCCATTATATCAAGATGATTTTCCAGACAGACCCTCTGCACCTTCGCCATCTAGAACTCCTCCTCTAAATATCTCCGATGAGGGAAGTGAAGACCAAGTTGAGTTTCTAGATCTTTCATAAGAAAGTATAATAGTTATTTAAAGCAGATCTAGTCAACGAATATTTACTATGCATGATGGTAAAACTAAACAAATTTTGATTTGAATATGCATGCTTGCTTGTTTTAAATTGATATTATTGTTATATGTAGTAATCTGGAAAAAGACAGAAATGATTTATTTTATGTTTTTCTCAGAAAATGTCTTAATATTGTTTAACTTGCCTTAAGTTTCTCAGGGAGTGACTTTAATATTGTCTCATTATTATTGAAATCCGTACAGATATTGTAATAAATATTTTAAATGCAATTCGATTTTACGTTTTAATATCGGCAACCCCAGAAAAAAAATGAACATTTTAAGTAAATGCTACAAACCAATTTGAAGACTAAGCAAAATGAAAATACCTACACAATCAGTTAAAGGATGATAACAATCCTTAAACAGTTCTACATGATCTATATCTATAGATATCAGAAACAGCAATTACTAAGAAAACACCCAACACAATTAAAATGTAAAGCAGCGACACACTTTAAAACGCGCCAAAGAAGCATTTTCTAAACAAATCAAAGAACAAACAAACATAGTTAAAGTTCAATGGCTCACCAAAAAAGAACCAAAGAATTATTAATGGGACAGTCGAAGTCCAAAGGGGCATGGACAAAATCATCACAAACGAGAACAAAACGAAGAAAAGACAAATATAGTAACGCAAACTCGTTAATAAACTCATGTGCTCCGAAAGGGCCAGTCCCTGCTTAGCTTGTTACAACGCACTCGTCGCGTTGCTAACAGAAGCTATTTACTCGAAAAATACTGAAATTTTAATGAAAGTAAGGGGTGATATGTTGTAGGCATATACCCGTGAAGATCTTGCATTCTAAGATAATCAAATATTGGTAACACAATAAGAACCTGCTACTTGTGAGAAAACATAACGATAGAGATCTAAAGAGAAATAAAATGTTAAAAGGGTCTGAGAATCTTTAAGATTCAGTTAATTTTTCTTTAAAAGTCTGTTTAACTTTTGAAATACTTGTGGCTTTGTGCTGTAATTGTTCTTCTAGATTTTGTTTTTAAATTCCTAGATATGGTAAGTAAGGACTAAAAAAGTTGTTTGGATAATTTCATGAGATCTTTTTTATATACTAATGTGTTTCATTAGTGTTTTTCTTCCTCCGTCAGCTGCAATGCGCAGGTTTACTAACCTGTTCTAAAACAGTTACTGTTTTGTGGTTTGTAGATATTTTAAGTTAAGGCATTGTTCGCTTCACTAAATGACTGTATTTTAACTTTCATCATGCTTTTCTTTCACATTTTCTAGAACTTCTAAATTAAATGTGTTATTTGTTGGCGGTTGCCAATTATTTTGTTGTCGTAAAGTACCAAAGCTGTTGTAAAAAAATGCTTTTATTTACATATTTTGAGGAGTTACCTCTCATGAGCGTCATATGATAAAAGGGTTCAGGTGGCTAATACGCCAACAACAGTGCTAAGCTTGTCGGTAAAATTCCACCAAAGAGCGTTATGAAACCAGACATCGAATCAGGCCGCTTTGCCCACTAATTGCATGTGTCGTGTGTCCAAATAGTTGAATGGGCAGCCCTGTCATAATAATACCGGGGTCGTCAGGCTATAATGCAGAAAAGTTGACAGCAAACCATAGTGGTGCATTATGTTGGGGAATATTTCACTTTCCTCGCACGTTAAAGAACCCTAATACAGACGTGCAGGAGGCTAGACTATCCCTCCTTTAAAGGCTTTTTCCAGTGACAGTCATAACTCTATTCGCGATCGACCTTATGTCCCCAATTGCTCCACTTCATCATCATCTGATATCAATTTTATCACCCTCTCATGTTTATAACCCTGATATAGTCGTATTGTGCTGACTACTGGTTACTAGTAACATCTAGTAATAATTGGAAGGTGGAAAACCAAAGGTATCGACGCAGTAAAAGTCCGAAATGAAAGACGAATTCGGGATCTAGGGCATCGATCATGTGCATAATAAGATAGAAACATCATATTTATCAAGCAGCTGTCTTTTTTAAAATTAACATGGTCAGTTTATTCATACAAATTACAAAGAAAAGATTGAATTGCAAAATTTCCAACACAATCAAATGTGGGACTCATATTCACATTCATTTTGTTCGTAAAGTTCACGGAAATTGCAGAAATATATCGTTTGATAAAATAGACATGGATACTTCTTTACAGAACGAAGTTCAGTTAAATTCATTCAAACCCAAAAGAAGATCATCAAGTTTAAGAGAAATTTCTTTGATCTTTTTTCAACAGTCGATGGCACTGAGGACAGAGGGCATTTAAATTACATTCGTACAATAAAGAGCATTTTTTTATTCAGTTTTTCTTGTAGCAAAGGACCTGGCCCTTCATTGTGCAAAAATTATTATAAATAATTTGATTAGAATTTTTTCGAAGATTTTTAGAAAGAAACAAAATACAGGTCACAATATTGTTCCAAAATATACAAAAATTCTATTTTGAGTAACACTGGCTGTTATTATTATTTTTTTTTTGGGGGGGGGGGTGTAGTCATGCAACTTGTTCTGGTAGTACTTCAGGGAAATTATTTTCCCTGCGCCTGTCATTAACCCCTGTTATTTCCCAAGTTAAATGTTTTCTTATATATTTTAAGGATAATGAAATTTCGTAAAAGTAAAAAACATTTTTATATTTTAGAACAACTCGTGACTTTCCTTGATTAATCGAAAATTGCTACAACAGGGTTATATTGCTCCTCGATTGTTGTCTTAAGAAAATGAACGACATCATGTGTTCTCATAAACAAAATTGAGATTTTATCCCTTGGATAATCAAATATGTTGTTTGATTTCTTCTCCTTATACTGGAGGTGACACTCTGAATGGACCGGTGACAACGCGACGGGTGTGTTGCAACACGCAGGGACTGCTTTCTTTCCGTAGTACCCGAGTTGACTCTTGTTACGACTTGTTCGCGTTGTTGATAGATATTCAGTTGTTTTTGTGAATGTTTATGTTGTTTGTTTCTTCGTGCTGTTCTCGTAATTTCTTACTGATTTTTACCCTTTCATACCATTGGCAATCGAGTGCAGTATTGGTTCTTGTTCGCGGTTCTAGGTCTAAAGGTATGGTCTTACACTACAGCAATAAACACTTCACTTAATGGATGGTTTACACAATTTCGTGGGTCCATAAATTAAAGTGTAAGTTCGCGATTTTTGAGTTATTAGTTTATTTGATTTTTTATAATGAGAGTAGGCATCCTGCCGAGTTTGGGCATTGAAAAAGATATATTTATAAGAAAGATATTCGTAATTTTATTCCAATACACAAGACCATATGGGCGCGTCCATGCTATGAACAATGATGAATTATGGGATAGCTCAATTGGAGATGTGACGTCACATCTCCAATGATAAATACATTAACCAATTGACGATATTTGTAACATAAGACCGATGTTGTCGATCATATATTAATAATGATTTGAAATATGAATAATTTGGCATTAATATTTTTAATCCAACGTTTAGCAAGATAATTGTTTATTTAAACCTTAAATTGTTTTGAAATAATTAATTATAATTCCAAATAGTAAATAATCTGAAATATTTATTGACACAGTAGCCCTAGTTTTCAATCCTTTTTCAAATATTTAAGACAATAAATTCAGTTCTTGATGAATACACAGGTGTCAATTAAAATCATTAACCTTTTGGTCGATCTGCCACGCCCCGTTGGTTAATTACAGGTATAATTGACAGATATTATGGTTCAACTAAGGTGCCTTTTTTCTTAAGTAACTGCTGCTTACACTAAATATCATGTTCTGAAACATCTAATGTCGGTAGTTGTGTAAAGTAGGATGTTATTCGCTTTTGATTGCAAGTTTATATTATTTCGTGAGTCCTGGTTTTCTATATAAAGTTGATGTTTTGTCTCTGTCTGTAGTTGCGATGCTCACGCTAATTGCTCTACCCTGAAACATTTACTGTGTTGTGGTTGGTAGATATGTTTAATGAGGTATATTTCGTTAACTTAATGACTGCACTTTCATCATGCTTTACTTTAATGTACAATTGTGCTTCCAAGTGTGTCTTTTGGTTCTAGGCAACTATTTGGCATTCTACTTTTTATTATACAGTACCAAAGCAGATGTATATTTTAAATAGATAATTTGCTAGTACATGTATATACATATTTCGAGGAGTTTCGACTAAATCAACAGCATATGACTCTAAGATTGGAAGGTTTCAAATCAAAGTGTCGACAGAGAAATACTTGTACACCAAAAGCCCAAGGATATAGACCGAACGAGAGCTTGTAAACAATATACAAATGCAAAGAAGTACTAACGAGACAAGCCCGTAAAGACAAAAATAAATCAGTCTACACAAAATACACCAAAACAAAAACAAAAACACATTACATAACAAAACACAAGCGTAAAACAAATACAAAATTACACAACAACGTGCAAGGGTTCTTTAACTCGTTTTATTCTTTGTAAATTTTATCAGAGACAATCAAGCCAAAAGTTGCAAAGCCAATGAAGTAATATGAAGAGCACATTAAAAGCAAATTTTATCGAACAGAATGCTAAATTCAGAACAAAGACAAACCTATGTCTGGGAAAAGAAAAGTCTTTGGGTCTTGATAATTTAGAAATTTTAATTAAAATTTTATTATTCGAGAGCATGTAGTGAGTATAACGACTTCATTGATAGAGCTACACGGCTGACAAGCAAATTGTTAACACAGGGGTACGTTGCTCCCAGGTTGTTGTCATCACTCAAGAAATTTTACGGAAGACAGAGTCTTGTAATGTCATCCTTTCTGGATTTGACTAAAACTAAATCGATCTTTGACAACGTGACGGATGTGCTATAGCAAGCAGGAACTGATTACTCTTCCGGAGTACCTGAGTTCATTCTCGTTTTGATTTGAGTTTACGTTGCTGAATGCGATTTTGTTGTTATGTGTGTGTTTTTAATGTTGTGTGGTTTGTTTCGTTGTGATGTTTTTTGTCTACCGATTTTGTCTTTGTCTTTTCGGCATAATGATATTTGATTACCCCTTTGGTACACCTTTGCTTCTTTGATGCTTCTCAACCATATAAGTGTTGTTGTCGGAACGGGTCAACATCGGATAGACAAGAGACTTCACCAGCAGAGCCAACCACCCAGATGATAACAACAATGTTCCAAGGTTATTATGTAAAACTGCGTCTAACTACCTAGTATATTGCAAACAGCAACAAGAACTCGCGTCGGAACGAGGGTTAATTCAAGTGCTTCGGAAGGCTTGTTACTCTGTATATTTTTCTTTCATTGTAAATTTTTTATGTTTGACCTTCCAATGTTTTGAGTCCAATGCTGCTGGTGAAGGGTTACTCCTTTAAATATGCATATACAGCATAACCAAATTGACAATATACAGAGACATCGTAAAAGAGGTCTGACCAGCTTGGCCATTCCATCTTTTCGTAATAAACACATCGCGTTACCAACAATTATATAAGGGAAGGTATAGAACGACAATACAAAACTCTTTAAATCCTAAATGGCAAGTTTAGTGTATTGGAAACAAGTGCATAATTTATTTTAAAATCAAATTCTTGAAGATGTTCAAAAATATATTTTCCGAGGGTGGTCATAATTACTACTAATTACAGACACAATTACATTTAATTAATTCAAGTATAGTATCCCTTTACAAGGTCTTTTAGATACGTCAATTTAGAAAAAAGGCATCAAAGTCAGGTTCCACCAAACCTCATAAAGCCATCAATAGGTTTGACAAATAACACGAAGATAACTATAATTCTTATTTAATAAAGGCGAGTCTTTTATCAATTTATGACTTTAAATGGTTTAGTGTAAGTATGTATATTGGGTTACATAATTATAAATTATCTAACAAAATAACATCAAAAGTTAACAAAGTGATCCAAGTCCAAAAATACCGTTAAGGGTGTTTAAACATGTAAATGACCTGTAATAGCAGTTTTATGAACCGTTATATACAACACTTTTGTGATAAGTGATACACTAAATTGTCGTTAGAGTAGATGTATAAAGAGAAAATTTGCAAATTAAATGGGAAAATTTGTGGATCATTAGATACATAGAAATGGAACATGATCTGGGTTTAATGAATAATTGACCTTTTAAAAGTTATAAAAATCGTCAATTGGTGCCGAACTGACAAATAGTACTGAGTACATACGTTGCTAGTTCAATTTCAGTAAGTGACCAAAACAAGAAAAAGGTTATAAGAACACTTACGAAAAACTGCAAACACTTCAAAGGAGTGTTTGCATTTGTCAATTTTGTAAAAACGTAATTATATTTTTCTTAATTTTATTGACAAGAATGTAGTAATTACTGCCTTTATCTAAGCATCTAAGTGTATTATCTACGCAAGTTATATCATAACAAGTGTTTCAGGCCAAGTTTTTAAAATTAGTCCAAATTGCACTTTGAAACTTGATAACATTCTTAAAGAACAATGTTAATTTTGTAAAAATTTATGATACAAATCTTCAAAATGCCACAATCTTTACGCGTTAGAACTTTGAGACTACTTTCACTCTCTTTGGTTAGATTTTGATCTATTCATAAAAAATGTAAATTTTGAAGAAGAATAAATTTAAATGTTTTAAATCCATTTTAGTAGTTAAAAATATTAGATAAATCTGCGGAAATAACTTAATAGATTTATCTATGACGCTATTTCAAAACAATATATACTTTTTTGACAATTGTATGCGTCAAGTTTATTGCGGTTGTATTGATTATTTCCCTTCTGCAATATTTACTCTCGTTTGATATAAGTACCTTCCAGTTGTTACAAGCCAAAGGATACTGAGGATTTTTTTATAGCCCATGTCTTGTGTTTCTGAATATCTAATGAAACGTTGTGACTCGATAATCATACAATAGTTCTCTTCTTTCATGGTTGTTAAGTGTTGTACGTTCCCATATACAATTAGTTTTTGCCAACATAGATTTCAACAAACTCAAAATTTGAAGGTTTTAAACAATTTTTCATCAAATCACCTAACTGTAAATTATACATGTAGCTTGGAAACGTACAGTACTAAACCACCACTATAGAGGTTGTATGTCTCCTCTGCCTGCACCACCAGAATTTTAAATTCCTTGCTAATTTTTCCTAGTAAATTTTGTACATTCATAATAAACCATATGGACAAAAAACTTTTCAATGCTGCCGCCTCGACCTAATATGGGAGTCTCGGAATGATATGAGGCTTGATATGGAAACCCTGTGTTATAATCTATATTTATAGACGTCTGAATATCTTCCTAACAATATCTGAACTGCAATATATCGTGTTTGCTCCAAATTTGAAGGACATCTAAAAAATCTTGATGATGAATACTTGTTTGGACCAGAAGACAAATATCGCAAATTAGTAGAAATGTAGATCTGATGAGCTCTTAAGAACATGACGCAAAAATTGCTCACACAGGGTTATGTTGCTCCTCGGTTGCTATCTTCACTCAAGAAATATTACGGAAGACATCATGCACTTATAGACAAATATGGGATTTCGATCTCTCAGATGAGTGCAGATGTTGGTTTGTCATAGGGTTTTGTTTTGTCTTCCTTTACCGGATTTGACACCTGAACAGCATATTGGCAACGCGACGGGTGTGCTATAGCAAGCAGGAACTGCTTACTCTTCCGGAGCACCTGAGTTAACTCTTGTTTCGACTAGAGTTCGCGTTGTTGATTGATATTCAGCTATTTTGTGTTTCCGTCTGTTTTTGTCCCGTTCTTGTTGATGTTAACTGGTTTTGTCTCTGCCCTTTGGGACTTTTGACATTCGGATACCCCATTGGTACCTCTGCGTCTTACATCGAATTCGATTCAACAAACAAGTATTGTCAATATTATTTCAAATGGCCTTTCTGTGTTAAGTATTTTGCTACTTTTCATGCTTAGTTCGTGTTATTATGACATTGATTAATTGTCCAAAATATTAATTAGTTACTCTGATAAATCAGTTCTCAGCAAGATTTGGATACTATTAAAACGTTTTAAAGAAACAAAACTATTTGTTTTTACATTACCCAGCTAGTGTTCGGGAGCTAGTGTTGCATTGTAAATAAACAATCTTTTGTTAATTTTATAGCTAAATTTATCAAACCGAGTGAGAAAATATAACTTTATTGTATCTACTTATAAAATATTTCAACAGTAACCAGGGTTTAACTCTATACCAGATCCAACAATGACAAGCATTCTTTACCGACGCCCTGCGAATCAGATATATAAATCACCATTTAAAAATTGTCATCTTTAATCGTGATGTCAAAAACAACAGATCGCCTTTGTAAAATGATGAGAATCGTAAAATGGTAAATGGCATGAACGTCGCGATCAGAAACCTATTTGATGTAGATGTTAAACTCTAATGGGTTTTAACATCCTTACATTTAATAACAAAGTTCTTGTTTGCCTGTCAGAACTGCGGGAGAGTTGCCAAGTATATGTAAAAGGATTTGTATGAATAATCTGTATTCCATTTTTAAATCCGTTCAAGTGGATATAAAAATGTAACATTTTGACAGATTTAACTTATGCCAAATAAAGATATTGCGGTTAAAAAGTTTTTCTATACTAGCCCGAAGCAATACTTATGAAAAGCTGATATAAAAATTTGTCGCGTTTATTTTCTAAATTGGGACATAACGATGAGATTTCGCTGAAATTCGTCCATTGCAAAAAGCCAAAACATAACAAGTATATATATAAGTATGAAATATCAAATTGAGAAAACGAACGGCATAGTATACTTACAAAAATGTATAAACATAATGTAGAAGACCAAAATAACTATCCACAACGTTTAAAAACTCATAACACAAAGATTTTTCATCAACAATAACAAAGCATCAATGGTTCAAGAAAGTCAAAACGATGGAGTAAACAAAATACTTATGACAACCTTTCAGGTCAGGTGAGCTATTGTCATCACTTGGCGTCCGTCGTCCGTCGTCCGTAAACTTTTTAAAACATTAACTCCTCTGACACCATAAGTCCAATTGCAACCAAACTTGGTATGGTTGTTCATTAGCATTCAGTGCTTAGAACTGATGTGGGGATTTTTGATTCAACGTAAAACATGGCCGCCATGGCTAAAAATAGAACATAGGGGGAAAATGCAGTTTTTTGCAAATAACTCAAAAACGGCTACAGATATCAAAATTCTGACGAGGGTAAATGTAATCAGCACCTCAAGATCTACATTCCTTGAAATTTAGAAGAAAATCCAACAACCCAACACTGCAAAAAATGCCACACATGTGAAAGACATGTAAAATGCCACACCTGTGTCACATGTGATTCACATGCGTTCCACATGTGTGTCACATGCGTTTGTAGACTCGCATGTGACACATGCGTGTATTACATGTGTGTCACATGTGTGAGGCACATGCGTTTCACATATGTGAAACACATGTTGAAATTTCACATAAGCACGATGCATGCATAAAATCATATGAATATATTTCAAATTATTTTGAAATCTACACATGTGATACATGTGTGGCAGGAAACATCTAATTCACATGCGTGTCACACATATGTGAAACACATGTGACACATATGTATCACATGCGTGGCATTTTTACCGGTGAAGTAGGAGTTATTGCCCTTTTTGTGGATTTTTTTTTGCAAATTTTGCACCTGTTTTGCCTTCTCATGGGGTTTTTGATTACATGATTACCAGGCCATTTTAAAGGTGATTACTTGATTACAAGAGCAAATATTTAATGATTATTAGATTACCAAGGTTTGAATTTTTGATTACTTGATTCCCATAAGGAAAAGTTATTGATTACATCTGTAAAAAAATATATGATTATTTGATTACTTTAGCAAAAAAATGCTGATTACTTGATTCCTGGTACCCCCCATGAGGAGCCCCCCTGTTTAGCTCAATATCTTGACAACTGTACTAGATATTTGAGAAATTTAAATTGCATGTTGTTAAGCACATCAAGATCTACAAAATATGTAATAGGGTCAACGTTGTAGGACCTTTCCTTTTAGGAGTTATTGCCCTTAGAACGTCAAAATTGAGCATTTTAACAGCATTTCCTCATTACATTGAAAACGTTAACTCCTCTGACACTTTAAGTCCAATGGGAACCAAACTTGATATAGCTCTTTATTAGCATAAGGTGTATAGAACTGATGTAGGGATTTTTGATTGGTTGTAAAACATGGCCGCTGTGGCTAAAAATAGAACATAGGGGTAAATGGCAGTTTTTTGCAAATAACTCAAAACGGTGACAGATTTTAAAATTTTGATGGAAACAAAAGTGATCAGCACTTCAAGATCTACCAGCTCTGAAATTTTGAAGAAAATCCAACAACCCATGTAGGAGTTATTGCCCTTTTTGTGGATTTTTTTTTTTGCAAATTTTGCACCTGTTTAGCTCAATATCTTGAAAACTATACAAGATATTTGAGAAATTTAAATTGCATATGGTCAACGTTGTAGGACCTTTCCTTTGAGGAGTTATTGCCCTTAGAACGTCCAAATTGAGCATTTAAAAAGCGTTTCTCATTACATTGAAAACGTTAACTCCTCTGACACTTCAAGTCCAATAGGAACTAAACTTGGTATTGTTGTTTATTAGCATTATGTGTATAGAACTAATGTGGGGATTTTTGATTGGTCGTAATACATGGCTGCTGTGGCTAAAAATAGAACATAGGGGTAAATGGCAGTTTTTTGCAAATAACTCAAAAACGGTGACAGATTTTAAAATTTTGACTGGAACAAAAGTGATCAGCACCTAAAGATCTACAAGCTCTGAAATTTTGAAGAAAATCCAACAACCCATGTAGGAGTTATTACCCTTTTTGTGAATTTTTTGCAAATTTTGCACCTGTTTAGCTCAATATCTTGAAAAATATACAAGATATTTGAGAAATTTAAATTGCATATTGTTGAGCACATCAAGATCTAGAAAATATATAATAGGGTCAACGTTGTAGGACCTTTCCTTTGAGGAGTTTTTGCCCTTAGAACTTCAAAATTGAGCATTTTAACAGCATTTCCTCATTACATTGAAAATATTAACTCCTCTGACACTTTAAGTCCAATTGGAACCAAACTTGGTATTGTTGTTTATTTGCATTAGGTGTATAGAACTGATGTGGGGATTTTTGATTGGTTGTAAAACATGGCTGCTGTGGCTAAAAATAGAACATTAGGTTTAACTGCATTTTTTGCTAATAACTAAAAAAGGGTGACATATTTTTAGATTTTGATTGAGAACAAAAGTAATCAGCACATTAAGATCCACCATATTGTCAGATGACCCCCTTATTAATCTTATAACCCTTTCAACGTCAAATAACCTTTACTTCAGGCACATATGTCACGTGAGCGATTCAGGCTCCTGGGAGCCTCTTGTTATCAAAAGGTTCATTTTGGTTAGTTATAGGGTTTTGTTTTGTCTTCCTTTACCGGATTTGATACACTGAATTGGAAATTAAAAGCGCAACGGGTGGTTATAGCAGGCAGGAATCACTTACTCTTCCGGGGCACCTGATTTCACTCTTGTTACGACTTGAGTTCGCCTTGTTGATTTCTGTTCGGTTCATTTTGTGTGTTTGTGTTTCCTCGTGCTGTTCTTGTTCGTGTTTACCGGTTTTGTCGTTGCCCTTTCGGACTTTTGACACTCGAATGCCCCATTGGTGCCTCATTGCTTCTTTCATATTATATGACAGTGGGACTAATTATGAATTCCTATGTTATGAACAATGTTGACAAACATTTAGAAGTTTGCAAACAGAATTTTCATCAACAATGATGAGCATTGTGGTATTAAAATAATTAACTTTTTCTTTTGAAAAAATTAATAGGGCCTACTTGTTGTAACATTTTGGTAAACCATGAATTTCTTGCAGTATTCTGGTACAACAATAAAATAAGTTTTTATCTAAAATGGTGATTCAATGTCAGAATAAAAAAAAATCAATTCCTATTTTTGAAAATGGTTTAAAAGAACATTTACTTAGAAAAGGCTTATAAAGCTTTTATGTTACTTATTAAATTTGATAGTACTATGTGGGACTCCAATCTGTAAGTAGAGCAAAAAAAAAATAGAAAAGTCACAACTTAGATCGAAACGGCAGCAATGGAGATGTTTGAAACTTAATGCACTTGGTACTGACCGTACAGTATCTGAATGAATACCACCTTGAAATACTTAGTAAGTTATGATCATGAAAAAACTTCTATTTGGTAAAATAAAACATAAAAAATAATCGAGAAAAGGAAAACCTGATCATATGCAAACACAACCAAACGCAGTTCCAAAAAGAAAAAAGATACAATATACATTTCTATTATACAGGTAGAGTGAGTGAGTGAGTTGGTGTTTTACGCCCGTGCAACGCTATATAAGTTATTTACAGGCGAATTATAGAGGTAGAAGAACCACTTTAGAAGAACAACCCGACGGTTGATGCTCAAAAAAGAAGAGAAGGTAACTAGAAAGAGTTCAATAAAAGAAAGTTTGAAAAAATTACAAAAGCACGTTTAGTATGCTTAAGTTTGTAAAGACGACTTGACAGAGCTTACTTAAATGTACATAGGGATGGAGAAAATACCATTCAAGAATATTTTTAGAAAGAGGAAGTAAAAATACGGTTCATAATACCACACAAATGTTTTGAAAACATGCAAAATTATACGCACCCATTCTGTGATTTTACTTTATAAAAGAGATTACATTACTTTTTATCAGTAAAATACGAATTTGCTGTCACCCTGCCAATATCAAGAAACTAAAGATAGGAAAATATTGTTGGTTGAACTTGTAGTGACCGTACTTATGAGGTTTTATAAAATGATTGATGAATTTTAATTGATTTTCCTATCAAATCTGATCAAGTTTTTCTACAATCGATTTCCGTTTGACGTCTTTCTAATAATTGTTTGACAGAGATATGATTGGCATGACTAAACCCTCATAGTAATCCAGTGTCAACTAAACCTAAAACAAAGCCTAAAATCTGATTATGTCCGAATCGAAAATGTAAGAGTACTTTTATATCTTTAAACGACTACATTACAAGAAGCCGGTGGTACCAAATGGGAATTCGAATTTCAAAAGCCCAAAAGAGCAAAGTCAAATGAAAACAAACGAGAATACACCACTCAGTAGCAACAGACAACGCCAAAACAAGTATAACGAGAATGAACCCAGAAGCTCCGAACGGGTAAAAAATATCTGCTTGTTGCAACGCACCTGTCATGATGCTAACGGTTAATTCAGCGCGCGTGTAAAATTGGTAAAGGAGCAAAAATCAAACACCCTATAACTAACCATCATCTGCACTCATCGTAGAGATAGAAGCCCATATTTGTATATGAGCAGAGCACATAGTGTCTTTAATAAAATTTCCTAAGTGAAGACAAAATCGAGAAGCGACTTAACCGTGTGTTTGCAATTTTTATGTCAGGCGGACTGGTCTATCAATGAAAACGAGGCTGTCACAGTGCACAAGCTACAAGCTCTGGAATAAACTTCATAAGCTGAAGCGGACGGAATGTTGCTAAACAAGAATGGAAAGTGACTGGAAAGTCGAAGTCATCATGTTATAGAGTTTTGTTGAAAGTCTTTCTTGAGTGTATCTTTCGAGATGTAGTTCTAAATACTAGGCATGAATCCGTAATGCCCATCATCTCAAGTTCATGGGGTATTGGGATTAAAAAAAGCCCACCATATCGAGGATTGTTTAGTGAAAGAACGTCATCAATATAACGGAATGTGATGTTAAATGTTAAAATATAGAGCTACTCTACGACTTTTTTTTCTAGAGATTATTGTGAGAAGGCAAGCAAAGGTGCACAATCAGTGCCAATTGGAATGCCGATATTTATCTAAAAATATGTACAATGTGTATCAAAGTGTTAAGCGCCATCAAAAAGACATGAGGAAATGACCATTAATAGTCAATTACCTCCAGCTTGGATAATGTTGTTGCTGTGCTGCTGGTACAACCACTCCGAATTCAGGTTTTTTTTTGCCATGTTGAGTCTCTCATTCATGATGACTTTGTTGTCGTCCTTTGTGGCTGTTAGACCAGTCGCTAGGCCCAGGGAGGGGTCCGACTAATAGCAATCCATGAAAGGAATGCCAAGAATCTCTCTTTACTTCATTCAATGAGGGTGCTCCTGTAATATCAGTTTTTGAATACAAAAAATGCCATTCGATGCGTTGTCGATAGGTACATTAACAAAATTGATTGTCATGTGGGATGGACAATTGTTGCTAAAAACGAATGCTGCCTTTGTGAAGATTTCATTCTTTTCCCTAAAGATTCATTTTGCATATCCTTTAACTAAATTTATAATTGCGTTTTAATTATGTTTCCAGTTGATACGACTTGGCTTACGATATTTTTTTCCTTTAGCCAAAACATCGCATATTAAATCTTTTCCACGATGTTAAAAACAAGAATCAAAGACCAAATGCAGTACAAACTACAAATGCATATGGAGAGGGTTCAAAGTAGCAAATGTTTATTACTTCAAATGAAATCGTCCAAGTTTTTACACATAAAAGCTAGTGTCATCCATTGACACTGCGAAAACAAGTTTCGGGATTAAAGTGACAAGAACAACGAGAATTTCTATTTCGTTTTGACATCTTTCAAATAATTATATCGACAGACCAGACCCTTAATAGTAATTCGTTATCAACTAATTTGTAGAAGACAAGCTTTTTCATGTTTCTAATAAAATGCTATAAAGTACAATTTTGTATGCCGATGAGAGAACTAGTTAGATTAATACTTCCAAAATCATGAGAAAATATAAAATCCTATGGTTTAATATGACCAATAGATCTGTCAATGTGAATGAAAAATATATAATCCACAAGTTTTATTTAAACTGAATATTACTAGCATTTTCATGTGACGTCCTTCCATTAAACCTGACAGATAAGACAGACAGAAAGAACCTGCAGTCAAGCACCAAGACGGTGACAAAAACGTAGTACTGAGCACATTTGTTGTATGTGTTTGTACGTGGTGTTTTTCTTTGTCTTGGCCTTTTCAGACTTAGAATATTCGTCGATTGCCCCATTGGCACAACTTTTCTTTTACGATACAAAAGTGTCATTTAAGCTCCTATAAGTAATTACTGAAAAGACAATTCTCTGTTTGAAGCAACGATACAATTGATGAAGATTTATATAAATTACAAAAAATTAAGACATTAATTAAAATTCATAATACAAAATGAAATATGTTAACGTAACGTCAATATAGAAACTAAACTTTTAAACATGGCCTTGAAGGGTCATACACAATAATTGTAATGAATTTGAGGTACGGTGTCAGAATGTATGAAATCCATAGTAATAGTATAGGTGAGCAAACCACGTTGGAATGTCCAAGAAGAAAAGACGTATGCTACTTACTTGAGAGACTGGTTTTATTACGTATTTTTTCCGGCCAGGGATTCGAAATGACCCGTCGAGAATTCATTTTGTTTTTGTGAGAATGAAATTTCTTTTTTTTTTTCTTTTAAAATGACATTTCTGTGCATTTTTAATTTCATTGTTTGCAAATTTTGATAGAAAGAATCTGAGAAAGTTAAAACTAAATTCATTAAGTTTTATTATCACAGAAGGAATCAATGTGTAACAATTTTCTTTTCCTTGAGTTATATTCATATAGAAACAGTGCTTGAACGACTTTGGTTCAGAAATATTTTTGGTATTGAAATGTTTTTGTGTTTATATCTATTCATGATATCTTGGACCTTTTCCAATGGGACTGTTTATAAAAGTCATCAATACGCATATATATACCTGATCAGAAGAAGCGATAACCCTACTTATGCCGTTCAATATCTGTTGACATATTATTACAGCAAACTATTTTTCGTATCTTTTAATTAAATTTGAAATCTATCAGGAAGCGACGATTACCAAACAACAAAATACCCATCCATGGTTTGCGGAATAATTTGACCAAAAATGAGACTGCAAAAATACTCCTTCAAATTTAACAGATCTTATTGATATTTAAAAATTCACAAGTATCTAATTTGATGCCATGTAAATTTGATATCTAATTTCAAATGTAAATATATTCCATTTCACAGTTGTAATCTAACCTTTGAAATTTTCTACTCAGTTTGAAATTTGGGTTTGGGATAAAAACTAATTTACCAGGCCAAGGAATTCATTCAAATCTTAAATGTAAGATTAGAAGATAGAAGTTTGAACAAAGATCAATATATTTATTTTTCTGTAACATACAGATTATTATTAAATGGCATTTCTGTTATTAAAAAATAACATTTGAAGTCATGATATCGTAGTTTCATTGCAAAATAAACTGATAAATGCACAATAATACATAAAAGATTATACACATGTCTCCCGAGCGGTTGTGAGAACGATCCTATCAGTCCGATTTCCTACCGAGGAGTCTAATGGTGGGAGTTTCATGAGACTTAATGGCGGCCTCGTTGTGATGACACCTGAAGAACGATTAGCCGCCTCTTGTTGTGGGCGGCTTCTCCTAGATTTTGGTCTAGGTGGTGCATGGTAATCCTGAGATTGTTGAACACTGTTATTTTGATAACTTAATGCTGCTCCATTATTAACGGGATTATGGTCAATGGATAAGATAGGTTTAGGGCCATTGGAAGTCATCACAATTCTATCCGATTTAGGTCGATTATTAATACTAGATGTCGAATTACCAGTTTTCAACATCCTTGCTTCAGTTCTCTGCCGAACTAAATAAACGTTTTCTGAGGTCGGACGACTTGATCTTATATTGTTATATTGTTGTCGCCTATGTCGTCTTTTCGTAGAAATTTCAGACATTGTATCCTCTCTTTGGCGATTTCGCATATTTTTCTCATATTGTGCTTTACTTACAACTGAGTCAGAGTTTTGAGTAACCGAACTTGAACTTAAGTTACGAAGTCCTGTTCGTTCACGACGTATACCCGTTTCAACCGTATGTCCGTTTGGTTTGTTTCTATCAGAACTACAAATTTCAATATTAGGTCCTGGCGTTCTAGAGTTTATATATCTATCATATCTTGCATCGACATGAGGTGCTGGGGTCTTTGTGCGTTCGTTTCTTAAATACCCAGAATTCTCAATGTTGGGTCCCGGTGTTTTGGTATGATCGTATCTTTCATATCCTGAACGATCGATATCAGGCCCCGGCGTTTTAGTGTGCTCGTATCGTTCATAATCAGAAGGATCTACATACGCAAATGAAGATTTACTGAAATCGCTTTGTTCATATCCATAATTATCCATGTTAGGCGCCTGCGTTCTAGTGTGTGTATACCTATCATATCCAGAGTTATCAATGGTATGTCCTTGGACTTTTGTCTCTGGGTGTCTATTATTCACAGCAGAATCACCTTTAACGTTTACAGGAGAAGAAGGTGGAACCTGTACGTTACAAGTGGATTCTTTAAGCACCATTTTCAGTTCAACATGGTCTTGTTGACTAGAGTAAGCTTTATATGCCTCTGGATCTCGATTTCCTAATCTTGAACGAGGTCTAGAAGATCGACATCGTCTCTGTGTGGTGTTTTCTGGAATATTCTCCGAAACTTCTTCACTTGGAGCATGGCGCCTACGAACATAACTTGATTTCGGACGATTGACCCTCGTGTTAATCGTTCTGTTTTCATCTGCCATTTTGTTGCTGTCTTCGTCTGATGAATACGTTAGTTTTTTGTCATTATTAAATCCCATAGAAGTTTTTGATCTTCCTCCTTTTTGTTTGTGTAACGACAAACGTTGCTGAAGTCTTATTTCTGTTTCCTTATCAGAATCTTCGGTGTCACTTCTCTCCTCCTTTGAAATATTTTTATGTTTAAATCGTTTATTAAGCTCCTCTTGATCTCTGACTAATCTCAGAATTTGATCTGCTTTGGATTCCGAAAAAGTCTGATTAATCCGCGTTAAGGTAATATCTTGGCAATCTTTAGGTAGGTCTGGCTTGCTGTCATCGCTAACAATAGAAACGTTCGATGAGGCCATGCTCTACATGGTCGAAATCTACAAAAAGACAAATTAACAAATGGTTTAATGCCGTGTCGAAAGTAATAATACTATACAACAAGTAGAAAAGAAATTTCAAAACTCCTGTGTCTCAAATTACCTCTTATAATTCATCTCTCTGTAATTATCTGACAGTGAAAGTTTGAAAAAAAATGTATTTGTTCACACTTTCGATTAGTTTCTATAAACTGACAATAATTATGGTAATAACTAAATATTGTGGTATGCATAACATATTGCATTTGACAAGTTGTATTGAAAACTGATGTTCCGTGCTGCTTTGGTATTGTTCAGGCTTTCTACATAATAATATATAATGAACAAAAACATTATTTATGCTATTTTTCCTTTTAAAAGTTCGTTAAAGAATATACTCACTGGTGAAGAAATGTTTAACACAAATAACAACTAGAATTTAATATTTACTATTTAAGCAGTATTTTTGTCGTAACTTAAAAATACATTTGGCAGCAGGTTAAATTCCAAGTACAGTGGCCTTAATTCCTTGTTATTGAACACGTAAAAATCATTTTAAATCGCTTTATGCCAGGCCCTATACGTTGTCATGGTACAATGTACATAGAATCGATCATGTCCCGTGTAAAGATTTAAACCATCATATCATAGGCATTCCTATCAATCCAAATTCAATTCCAATTAGATGATAAATGTCCTTTTCATCCGTAAAAATGACGAGGTTTCCCACAACTAAATATGCCAACAATGTAAAATTTAATTCGTGATGATATAAGAACGAAATATAAAATCATATCCCGTTGGCATATGTTCTCATTGTGAGGCTTTTGGAAAATGATGAAAAAACTGAAGAAAAAAATATTACTTTTGATTTGATAGAACTCCCTATGTCATGCAAACATGATATTGTGGTGTGATCGGACAATCAAACAATAATTTGTGCCTGAAAATAGATTTTGTATCTAAAACAGGGTTATTGATTCAAAAGTTTTACGTCGGAACAGCAACCAGGAGCCATATGATGGAAGAATGATTGGAAATAGAAATATCAAAAATAGATTTAAAATCATTCATCCATCTCCAATTTACGTCATACTTTAATGTTAAATCATAATTGTCACTTTAAAGGTCCATTTTCGCTCAAAGTTATACCACGAATGGAATCTCTGCTGCAGCTTATCATAAACACCATAATAAGGGCCAAACTACATATTGTTAGAGGTCCAAAATAATTTTAAAATTCTCTCAGAATTGTTGGAAACATTGACAAAAATGTTCTAGGTTTTTGTCAAGCACATCACTCCGCCTTTTCCAAATTGCTGCTGTTCTGAGGAGCAAAAATGTCACTGCCATGTTAAAGAAAAAAGTTGAAAAATGAATCTAAGACATTATGACATAAGCCTTTTACTAATTGCTGCTATTCTGAAGAGCAAAAAGGTCATTGTCAAGAATTTAAGACATATCTGAAAGACTACGAAAAAACGCGGTGAGCTTGTTTGGCGTTTTACTCCCTAGAAACCCTATAAAGGTTATATAAGGACGAAGAAATGATAATAAGAAATATGGGGGAGGGAAAAAATTAGGCCGCTGGATAAGAGGAGAGGTAGTAAATTTATGAAAAAAATTAGTGTGAGGAATTTTAAAAAGAAAGCCATCATATGACTTGAGAAAAGTTGAGGACGGTATAGTTATATAAAAGGCGTCAACGTTATGTCTCTGACATATAAGTAGAAGAACAAATCTTGCCATTGAAAATAGAAATACTGTCTAATAAGTGAATTCATTTAGATTATACAGAATTTGACGGTAAAAGATTATGGTAAAAGTTAAGGACGTACAATACACAAATTTTTCCATTTGAATATAAAAAAACAACGTTGACTAGGATTCCGGTTAGGACCAAAAGACACAAAAAGACACCAGCCTTTAAAAATCGGTCAAATTTCATGTACGTTTTGCAAACTCTGACCTTAATAGCTTTTTTTAATAATTCTTAATGGTAAATATTCGACAAAACGGAAGAAAATCGTTGGTGTTTAAATTTAACATGGCATTTTGAGCGTTTTTTTTTAAAGCCAGGGCTAAACTGGACATAGGTTCCATACATAAATTATTTGTTTGTCAATATTGATTTGAATCAAGAAACATCGTTGCTATGAGTCATTGGTGTCCGAATTATTTAATATTTTTCAAGGACTTAATTTAACTTGGCTTTATTACTTGAAAGTTAAAAATCTATACATTGAAAAACTGATATCTATAAAGTCAACAAAAATTTCGACAATAACGTACGTAAAGTTAGCGTTTAACAATATCTTTATTTAATTTCGATCTTACAAACATATATAATCATTACACCAATAGCGCTTATCAATACTTAGAAGAATTTTAACGAATGCTTCAAACGATTCTACTAACAAAAACAGAATCAGGTAGTGATAAATCGGCCGAATGTACGCAACTGGGTGACGTCAGCAAGATCGTAAACTATTCTGCAATTTATGACGAATAAAACGGTAACGGGAATGGTCTCTATACAGTTTTTTTTATATTACTTTTTCAATTATATAATTAGAAATCAACACCTAAAATCATGAAAAATCACATCAAATAAGATGTTGACAGATGATGACGTAATGGTTATATATTTTTTTTTTTTTCAAGCAAGAATGGTGTTCAGTGTACATCATCTATGACCATTTACAGGTTGATTCTAATTTTTAAGCCAAAAGATAAAGCCCATGGAAAAATAAGAAAGGGTTTGCTTTTATGATGTTTTAAGTTTGCAGATGGACCATTTGTGCTTGACTTTATCAAATATATTCTACTTTTGTTAGTTAATCAAATAAATAGAACCATTGTATTGGAAAAAGGGCGATTTTATTGACGCAAAGCAGAAATTTTGGGGTATCAATCAAATTAAATATTGGATAAAGATTCTCGGCTAAAGTCCACGATCGTGACATGAAGGTATAAATAATATGTTTGTGTGGATATCCTTGTGATATCAAAAGATCAAATTTGAGAAGTTATTTAAAGCCTTACAATATATATGCACCAAACTTATATGAATTACATTTCTGAAGAAGAGATTCTTAAGGAACAAAGAGGGGGCAATAGGGACAGAATCTATTCATATGTAATGATGAACAATATATCTAGCTTATAAGAGCAAAGGTTCAAGTCATCAAAGGAAACCGTCAAACAATAGACAACAAAACAACTTACCATGCACAAAATAGCATACATTTTCAGGTCAAATACATTAATATGGCGTAAAAAAGACAACATGTAACATCCTTCTTGCTTGAAACCCTTCCCCCTTTTTCAACCCCCTTCCCCCAGAAATTTAGCTCATCATCTGACAAAATATAATTTTTTCATAATATTGGTACACAATCTCAACTTAAAATATAAAAATAGAAATGAATATACAAGATGTTTATACGGAAAAACTTATGAAGTCGGCACAACGCCAACATAGTTCCAAACAAACAACCATGTTGATCTAGTATCTGGGCTTTCCCTGATTTTTTCACTCAAAGTGATAAACATGGACAAAATTTCAAGAGTTGTATTAAAAGTTCAAGTATTAAATGATCTAGGGATTAATCGTCATTAAAAATCAAGCATTGAGGATATAAAGCAGGAGCAATATATAAGGAGAGATCCATTGGCTTCTTATTATTTTGTTCAAGAGCAAAAAATGTAAACAAGCGAAAAAAGAAGCACCAAGTAAAAACACAGAAATATATGTTTCGTCATGCATAGAAATGACATGGATAAAAGATAATTTACATCAAAACAGCTATTGCTGAACATTGAAACACACATATAGTAAAATACAACAAAATAACGTTTTTTACTATTTGGTTGGTTTTTTTTTTCTTTCCAGTTAGCTGTTTTTTTTCTACATTCACTCGCTTAACACCTATTGAAAATTTTGTTAACACCATCGTACAACTTCAATAAAAGTAATGACAATACAGTTTAAGTTGGCACTAAAATGATAAACCTATAATTTGAATGTTTGGATAATTTACAATTTTGTTTTAAAAAATGTTGTTTTTGTAGAATTTTTCCAACAATCAAGAGCCTTGAAAGGAATAAAATAAATATTTGGAATAAGCTATGAGACAAAATATAAAATTCTTACAAAAAGCCTAAAACATAAAGGAATGAAGAAATAAAAATACAAGTACATAATAAAAAAATACTTTAAGAAATATCAGAGGAATAATTTAAGAAAAAGCAAAAACATTTAATGGGAAAATTCCGTTTTATTTTTCCGTTTCTTACCTGGTGGTCCCATGATCCTACAGATAGCCTTATCCAGGTAATAATCAGAGGGTAACTCTGCCAAAATGTCTTATATATACTTCAACCGATCACAAACAATGTCCAAGCATTAAAGATTTAATGCTATGATTTGAACATTGATTAAATACATAAATATTTTAAAATGGGGTTTAAAATATACCATTCTTATAGGGTTTTTAACTTGTTGGAGCTTATAAAGGAATACTTTAATTCTATAATGTTTATTAACTTCTAATTGATCGTTTGACCTCATGAGTTGAAAGTCTTAAAACTTTGTTAACATTGCAGATTTTAAAGTAAATTGAAATAAAAGTACGTGCAAACGACAGGTTTCAAGTAGGTTTTATTACAAAAACTGAATGAAAATTATCCTTTAAAAGTAACAAATATTTTCGTAACACACAAAAAAAAAATCGGGATTCTTTTTTACAAATTAAGTCATGACTTATGACAATAAAGAAACTGGAAATGGTACAACGGCGAGCTGCCAGCTATGCCACAAACAGATACAGGAACACCAGCAGCGTAACTGACATGCTAGAAAGCTTAGAGTGGGAGACACTAGAATCACGAAGAACAAAGATTCAACTGACCATGTTTTTTAAGATAGTACACGATCTCGTTGATATTCCATCATCAGACTACCTCATACCATCATACAGTAGGACAAGATCTAACCACTCCAAGAAGTACCAACAATACCACACCAAATCAGACGCTTACCAGTACAGCTTCTTCCCTCGAACGATCCGCGCCTGGAACCAACTGTCAGCTTCCATTGCCGAGACCCTCGACTTGGTATCTTTCAAGCGGGCTATCATCTGTTAGTTTCTAGTCTGCTTTGGTCCACAGTGTTAGTAAGTCCTAATGTAATTTAGAGCTATGCCGGTTGGGTGTATGCCCAGGGGCCGCTACGGTAGCCGGATTGGTCTAATCAAAAGGAATAAAAATGCAATATGGAATTTGTTTCTGTCCTTTAACTCTTTCTTTTCTCTGCAGTACAGTTAGATACCCTATTATTCTTCTTCAGTTCATAACTGTATTAGTGTCAATTTCGTTATTCTAACCGCCCACGACTCGGCGTATAAGCTATTCAGAAACATGATGGTCTATCAAGACAGTGTTTTATACCACATAGATGTAGATGTAGACTTGAAGGCTCTTTTGTCTCAGTAGTAATTAAAAAAATATGTCATAAGACAACACTACAAATCCCCCCTTCAATTTTATTGACGTAAAAGAATAGTCACGAAGATATCATCTCCCCAGACCAGGGTTTTCTTATCCACTTCCCTTGTTTGTGAGGAGCGAAGCAGATCGGAAAACCTTTACTTGGAAAGATGCAAAGATCCCATCTTTTTCAAGAATATTACAGGAATCATATCAATAATTGCCCCAAAAAAATTAGCAAGGAGTGCTGGGAAACTAAAGAAGCTAATGTGTTGCCAACTTTTTTCAGGTAAATAACGCCAAATTTGAAATAAGCAAAGAGACACCAATGGGGCATTCCAGTGACAAAAATCCGAAAGGGCAGCGACAAAAACAAGAACAGCACGAGGAAACATATAACACAAAATCAACTGAATAGAAATCAACAACGCGAACTCAAGTCGTAACAAAAGTGATCTCTGGTGATCCGGAAGAGTAGGTGGTTCCTGCCTGCTATCACACACCCGTTGTGCTGCTAATTTCCAATTCAGTTTGTCAAATCCGGTAAATGAAGACAAAGCAAAACCCTATGACTGCACTTATCTGAGAGATAGAAATCCCATATTTGTCTACGAATGCATGGTGTCTACCGTAAAATTTCTTGAGTGAAGACAGCAACCGTGGAGCAACATAACCCTATGTTAGCAATTGCTGTGTCAAACATGACGCTCTTCAAAGGAAATCGATGTAATTCCCGCAAGTTCTGGAGTAACGAATCAATTATGATACGAAAACTCCATAAGCTTGGGCGGACGGAATGTTGCTACAGTTCTAAGAAGGAAAAGTTGACGATTGGAAAGTTGAAGTCATCACGTTTGTCTTAGAGCTTTGTTGATGTAGATCTTAATATGAAGCAGACTTCCTAGAATCTGTTATGTCCTTTATTTTAAGTTCCTGGTGATATATCAGATGGAGAAAGTCACCAAATCGAGAATTGTTCAGTGAGCATATAGAGTTTATAAATTAATTTGTAATCCTTATTCGTATGCAAGCATCCACATCATGATCGTAAATGCATCAATTTTCATAACATTCCATCAATGATGTTAGAATAAGGGGTGGATAGACGGGTGTACAAAAGACAAAAAGACAGAAAGAGAGAGGGTCATCAAACTGAAACCTATTGACCCTTAACTTCGTTCGTGGGGGTATAAACAAGAAATTAGAATTTAAAACATCTGAAATCGTCAGAATCCAACACAACGATCTCAAGTCATAATATTGACCTAAAATATTAACTAGAGTACCAAAGTACCGTGTCAACACTTTAAATTATATGTTCTCAAAACCGTACTACAGATAAAATATTAATTGGGGATATACTTAACTAAATAACAAAACTTTAAGAATACATGTATAAAAATACTTTTGGAATGTAAATCAGTTAAGGTGCTGCAAATATATAATGTACTTACTCAAAAGTATCTTGTACGAGTAGGCATGAACATCACCATATTCTTGTAACCAAAAATGGTACGAAATGAAGCAAAAAAAAATCGAACACCCAAAAACCGCGCGCATCAAAACCAAACGTATCGAGAGGGTGTCAAATCAACGAAGACTAACCCCATCCAGATGCATTTGTCATATGTCCAAAGGCCAGGGTAAACTCAAATTAGCAGAAAAAGCGGACAAATGGCATCAAGTAAAGGTAACAACATAATTACCGAAAAGGGACGATCAATCCCAAATTGTCCCAATCTCAAATGATCGAGAAGAAAGGACAAAATAAGACAATAACATACTAAGGAAATTGGAGTTGAAGACTGCAGTGGTCCTGACCTGGTATGGACTTCAAATGAACTGAAGGGTCGAGCAAATAGACTAGCCATGACATGCGATGCCACTGAAAAGGATGAACTGCCTTACGGCATCTTCTTCTTACCAACGTCCTCTTGTATGTTATCTTTGCTCTTTGTATTCATATTTCATGAAGGAACTTTTAAATGTTAAATGAAATTCGCACATTTGTGTATGTTAAAGATCTCCATGGAAGTATCTAATCAAAGTCATTATAAGCTAACTATATTGACACTATCTATGTCTATCTAGAAACATTGATTGTATGCAAAAATGCATTGGACCTTTTAAGAAATAGGAAAATAGAAAATAATGAGATGTGAAATAAGTGTACGCGACACAGCCCACAATTAAACGGCAATTTAGAAAAACCACAATGGACAACCGCCAGCAGCCTTCAACGAGGCAATTTGGCACTGCTCGCGGTTCTGCAATTGG
Source organism: Arcuatula senhousia (assembly GCA_963971305.1). NCBI lineage: Eukaryota > Metazoa > Mollusca > Bivalvia > Mytilida > Mytilidae > Arcuatula > Arcuatula senhousia. The sequence continues at coordinate 60,188,935 of OZ020304.1, forward strand.
CCCATGGTCTCAATAAAATGCATATAATTCAAATCCAGCCCTGAAATAGTCACAGATAGACCCCCTTCTTAAACAAGGAACAGGAAACATCAAAAAGACAAGTACAAACGAAAGCTTTGTCAAAGATTCCTGGCTTAGACTGCTTGCTGTTTTCCGTTGTGATTTTTTGAATTGCTGTTTGTTTATGTTTGTTGTGTCGCGTACACTTATTCCACATCTCAATATCGTCTATTAGGATAGGCACATGTAATATGTGGCGGGGTTAAACTAGTTTTTGGGCCCAACCTTCACCCTATCAATATTCCTAGACAAAGCACAAAAACTAAACGCACAATAAAAATCAAATCGATCAAAGTCCAATTCCACTAGAGAGAACCTAAGACAAAAAACAAGAACAAACAAAAGGACGGTAAAGGAACTCTCTATAGAACACTCGCTGTTACTGACAGCTAGCTGAGAATCATCAATCGACTAATGTAAAAAAAATCAAACGTATCGATCTTAAATCCGACACAACGCTTCAAACAATAATGATTAAGTGAAGTGTCATCACACAAAACCGACACGCTTGATGGTTATAATGCTTAACTAGAGGCTCCCAGGAGCCTGAATCGCTCACCTGATCTTTTATGCCAAAGTTTGAATAAATTTCACAAACTTTCAAGTATACAAAGTTGCAAAACAATCTTTTCAGTGGTTTCAGAGAAGAGTTTTGGAAATCAGTTTAAATTAATAGAAAAAAACAGTTAAAGGGCAATAACTCCTTTAATGACCTTTTGATGCTGAACAAGAAAAGTTACTTCGGATTTTCTCTATCTCTTATACTTTTCGAGTTATAAGCCAAAAACAATGGTCTGACCCCCCTGTTCTATTTTTAGCAATGGCAGCCATGTTGGTTGGTCGACATGTATATAATTCACAAACTTGGTAGACTCATCCTAAAGATCAAGTGTACCAAGTTTCAAAGCAATCCCTTCAGTGGTTTCAGAGAAGAAGATATTTGAAAATCAGTTAAAATCAATGGAAAAAAAACAGTTAAAGGGGAATAACTCTTTAATGGCTGATCTGACAATTTTGACCCTGAATCATTTTTGTAGATCTGAATGAGCTTAACAATTCTGCAATGCTAACTTTTCCTCTGGCTCTTACGGTTTTCAAGATATTTTCCAAAAACTGCAAAAATGGTCAATTTTGACGATTTAAGGACACTAACTCTTATAAGGAGTTGTTTCACAATTTTGACTCAATGGAGAGATTTTTAGAGCTTTTGATGCTGACCATGAAAGGTTGCTTCGGATTTTCTCTATCTCTTATACTTTTTGAATTATAAACCCAAAACAATGGTCTGATCCGCCTGTTCTATTTTTAGAAACGGCGGCCATGTTGGTTGGTCGATGTGTATATAATTCACAAACTTGGTAGACTTATCCTTAAGATCAAGTGTACCAAGTTTCAAAGCAATCCCTTCAGTGGTTTCAGAGAAGAAGATTTTTGAAAATCAGTGTAAATTTATGGAAAAAACAGTTAAAGGGGAATAACTCTTAAACAGCTGATCTGACAATTTTGACCCTGAAATCATTTTTGTAGATCTCAATGAGCTTAACAATTCTGCAATGCTAACTTTTCCTCTAGCTCTAACGGTTTTCAAGATATAGTCCAAAAACTGCAAAAATGGTCAATTTTGATGATTAAAGGGCAATAACTCCTATAAGGGGTCGTTTTACAACTTTGACTCAATGAAGAGATTTGTAGAGCTTTTGATGCTGAACAAGGAAGGTTGCTTCAGATTTTCTCTATCTCTTATACTTTTCGAGTTATAAGCCAAAAAACAATGGTCTGACCCCCCTGTTCTATTTTTAGCAACGGCGGCCATGTTGGTTTGTCAACATTTATATAATTCACAAACTTGGTAGAGGACATCCTAAAGATCAAGTATACCAACTTTCAATGCAATCCCTTCAGTGGTTTCAGAGAAGAAGATCTTTGAAGAAAAGTTAACGGACGGACGGACGACGGACGACGGACGGACGACGGACGCTTAACGATGACAAAAATGACAATAGTAAAAACGTTTATGGAAGTTTTAAAGTATCAAGTTATCAATATTTCTGCCAAAAAACACTAAATTCAAAAATTTAACCAAGATATTCAATTCATACCCTTTCCGTAATAAATTTTGAAGCCATTTTTTTTCATTTGTAATGAATTGCTTTTAAATTTGTGAGCTTTATAAAAAACATTTACCATAAAATTCAGGATGTGATATTCCTTTCACTATAAGAAAACGACGTGTACAATTGATTTTTTCAATAAGAGATCGATACTTGTGGAAGAATTTAGAAAAAGATTTTACTATTTTGTGGTATCGATAACCTTCTTTTAATAATTTTTCAATAATAAAACTGTTTTTATTATTAAAATCAGAAACACCACTGCAGATCCGAGCATATCTTACTAACTGTGAAATGTAAACCCCGTATGACGGCACTAGTGAAACATCTCTTTCAAGAAAAGGGAAATTTATAATAGGGAAGGTAAAGTCGTCACGTTTATCATATACTTTGGTTTGTAATTTTCTGTCAATAATACTTAAATCTAAATCTAAAAAAAGGACATCTATCACCGGTGACGATTTGTTCAAGGTTAATTCAGAAGGATAGATATCTGTAATAAAATTAGAAAATGAAGGATTGTTGAGTGCAAGAATGTCATCTAAATATCTCAAAGTATAATTGAAAGTTTCAATTAGGTTCTGTTTGTTGGGGTCTTTTTGTAATTTAGCAATAAATTGTGATTCATTACAGTACAGGAAAAGGTCGGCTATAAGTGGAGCACAATTAGTACCCATGGGAATACCAATAATTTGGCGATAAATTTGTTTACCAAAACGTATGTAAATATTATCTGACAAATAATTTAGTCAATTGTGGGCTGTGTCGCGTACACTTATTCCACATCTCTTTATTTTCTATTAGAGCAGTAATAGTTTCTGCATCAGTCCAGTTAATGTAACCTTTTTGAGTCTCGTTACTAAAAAATGATTTACTAAATGATTTTGAGACTCTAGAACAGATATAATCACTTAGATTTGTCAAAACACCATTTAACCAAATATTCAAATTTCTTTTAATCAGATTATGTGGAAGGTTTGTATATAAAGTAGAAAAATCGTAACTATCAACGGTATGGAAAGTATTTTCAAATGCACGAAGCTTGTCCAAAACATTAAGAGAATTTTTTACGCTCCAAAAATAATTAATTCAACTGTTTTCGAATACCCTTTCACAGTATTGAATAATAAATTCCTTCATAGTAGTTAAAGTAAGAGATAGAACTTTTGAAATATGGGTAAAAGAACACTTACTTGAAGCAGAAATAAAACGAGATTTATATGGATTTTTGTACAATTTAGGTATCCAGTACATAGTAGGTAACTTAAAGTATGTCGGGGCAACTCGAAGTGCTATGGTCGCTATGATATGATCATCAATGAAACCTGATACTGTCGAATGCACGGGAACGAAAGTGTTCGAATTCTTTATTTCGTGCATTAAAACCTCAAGGTAATACTTTCTTCATACCACAACAACATTGTTAGCTGCTTTATCGGCGGGAACAAACACGTATCGCAAACCAAGTAAACGGATTTTTGACTTTATTCGATTAAGGTAAGTATTAGGCCTAAAATCTACAAATGAATTTTGAAATTGGCTGATTCTGAGTTGAACAATTGTCATAAAATTAATAAAACGGTCTAGAGATTTTGAGTCGGCCCCTTCTCTCCTGATCCAAGATTTGCAATAAGAGGGTTCATGTCTTTCTCGACATGAACTTCTTTCGCTTTGTCCAGTGTCACCTGTAGGATATTATTATGACAGTCAGTACTTACTAAAATCGTAAATCATCTTTTTACAAAAGTTGTAAACAGTGAAATATATATATAAATGCATATCAATACGGAATATCCTTTTCTAAATGAAACAAGTCAGAGTAGAATGATCTCTCAAACTACTACCATCTCAATATATACATGTACCTTTATATTACATCATCATATTCAACAATACTGTATTGAATTGCATCGATAAACATATGGAGAAAAAGTAAATGTGCCTGACTTCATACTAATAAGACTCCTGAAATGGATAAAGAACAAAATTACACCAATTATATATACTTGTATTTTTTTTTTCAAACGTCACTTGATATAGGTGAAAATCCAAAATATTAGAAGAACGCTAACATAAAACCTAAAGCTAAGAAAAGACCACAAAAACAGAAAACTGATCACCGCTTAGTGTCACTAACAGAAGCTGATAACAGATTCTGTAAAATAATACCATCGTCTATCAAGTAATGGGCCATCTAAACATCTGTCATATCCTATATGACAAGGCTATTTGCAGACTCAATGACAAGCTTAAGTACAACTTTCACATTGAAAACATCATTATCAAGAGGAATCTTAAAAATTGCGCCCCCCATCTAAAGTAAAGAAACAATCGTATAAAATAACAAAAGATAACATATCACCATGCATCAACAATTTGGAATCATCAGCAGACAACAGAAGTCAAACAGCTAAAATAAGTCCAATGAAATACAACAAGATACGTATGCAACAGACCCGTACATCATGGCAAAACCAGACTGTGGCATAAATGATAAAAGAACCAAACTACTAGTAGGCATCTCTACAAAATTAAGAATCAAGTCTGATGCCTTACTCATGTGCAAGGCCACTCACTGTTTATAAGTAGTTAAACCAGCCTAATCCCAGTGCCTGTTACCGCACGAAGTATCAGTCTCCGTTACAGTGAACCATCTGTCGAGACTCCTTTTTAGAACATGCTGGAAAGGGATTTCAAGTCATTCATACATGGACAGCAACCGTAGATAGCTCTCAACAAGATTACAGTGTACAGATTACTCTTTTTATAGACCATTATGTTTCGAAAACAAGTTCGGTTGAATTGGTTGAAGTAAAAAAATCAGTATTTGTACACTTAAATAAAATTCTTTCAGCACATTTCATACGTTTATCAGTTTCATTTTTCAATTGCAGAGTAATTTATTTCTTGTTGCTAGTAATATGATTATAATATGTTAAAAAATTCTTTTTCGTTGCCTTTTGGTATAGCGCAATATAAATGCCCCCCTCCAAAAAAAATCTTTTTGTCCACACCATTGAATAACAAGAGGTTCCGAGGAACCTGAATCGCTCACCTGACTTTTTTTAGACATTTAAATGGAATGTGAAAAATGCATTAAAGTGAAGAGTTCATGTATTTGAGCGATTAAACGCTTTATATATATTATTTTCTAGTGTTCTCCAGCTACAAGGAATTAACCGTTATTAAGACATTCAAGTGACCACAACTTCTATTAGGGGTCATTCAAATAAATTCCATTAAATTGAATTATTGTATGGCTTAACTTAACCATTTTTTTCATCAAAAGTTTTTCTCTAGTTTGAATGGTTTGCATTACAATGGGAAAAGGCTGTGAACATGGACAGTTTTGACATTTTAGAGGGAATATCTCCCTACAACTTTGACCCTTTAACGAATTTTGTAGCTCTTTGTGTGCTTAACGACATGCAATTTAAATTTCTCAAATAACTTTTGTAGTTTTCAAGATATTGAGCTAAGTAAGTGCAAAATTAAGAACAAATCAAGAAAAGGCAACAACTCCTACAAGGGTATTTAGATCCTCTTCAAATTTTCAGGGCAGGTAAATCTTAGGTGCTGAACACTTTTGCTATCCATCATAATTTTTATATTTGTCACCTTTTTGTAGTTATTTGCGAAAAACTATAATTTACCCCCTACGTTTAATTTTTAGCAACAGCACCCATGTTTTTCAGCAAATAAAAAATCTAAACGACAGTTTTCTCAAACGTATACTGTGTGTGTGTGTTGGTGTTTAACGCCCTTTATCGACGCACCTGACCCATGTTGGACGGTCAGTTTTAATGGTGGAGGAAACCGGAGTACCCGGAGGAAACCACCGACTTTGGGCAGGCAACTGACAAACCTAATTATATACAGTTGGGGAAGTCCCTTTTTTGTTAAATACAAACGGAACTCGAACACCAGCTGAGAGGTGATCGGCTAGTGATCATCAGTGTGGTATTTAAACCAGCGCCTTAGACCACTCGGCCACCCAAACATATACTAATGAACAGCTATACCAAGTTTAATTGCAATTGAACTTAAGATACAAGAGGAGTTAAAAATTTTAATATGATGAGTAATTGCTGTAAAAATTGTCAATTTCGACGTTCTAATGGGTAAAACCTAAAAGTATTCAAAAGGTCCCACAACTTTGACCCTTGTACTGATTTTGTAGATCTTGATATGCTTAACATCTCAGGCACATATGTCAGGTGAGCGATTCAGGCTCCTGGGAGCCTCTTGTCAAATTTTATTCCAAAATTTTGCACTTTTTAGGCTCAATATCTTGAAAATTTCAAAAGATTTAAGAAATTTAAATTGCATTTTAAAGGTTATTAGGCAAAATCTATTTGACATTGAAAGGGTCATAAGTTTAATAAGGGGGTCATCTGACAATATGGTTTAATTTAATGTTGTAATGATTGTACAGAGTAATATTTTAGCAATTGAAACCTTTTAATAATTTTCTTTCCTTCAACATTCTAAGAGGAATAATCTCTAAAATAAACAGTATTACAATCATGATGTGCTTACCAATATGCAATTTACATTTCTTAATTATCTCATATAGATTTTAAGATATTGAGCTTAAAACATTTTTGTAAGTGCAAAATTAATAAAAAAAAATAAAATAAAAGGGCAATTACTCTTTGATGGTTGTTGGATCTTCTTCAAAATTTGAGGGCTGGTTGATCATGGGGTGTTGATCACTTTCTTCTCAATCAGAATTTAAAAATCTGTCACCCTTTTAGAGTTATTAGCAAAAAAATGCAGTTTACCCCAATGTTCTAATTTTGGCCACAACGGTCATGTTTTACAACCAATCAAAAATCCCCACATCAAATCTATACACATAATGCTAATAAGTATACATAAAAAGTTTGGTTTTATTGTTGCTTAACAATATGCAATTTACTCAAATATCTTGTAAAGTTTTCAAGATACTAAGCAAAACAGGTGCAAAATTTGCAAAAAATCCACAAAAAGGGCAATAACTCCTACATCGGTTTTTTATTTTCTTCAAAATTTCAGGGTAGGTAGATCTTGAGGTGCTGATCACTTTTACCCTCTGCCAGAATTTTGTTATCTGTAGCGGTTTTTGAGTTATTTGCAAAAAAATGCAGTTTACCCCAATGTTCTATTTTTAGCCACGGCGGCCATGTTTTATGAAGAATCAAAATTCCCAACATCAGTTCTAAGCACCGAATGCTAATGAACAACCATACCAAGTTTGGTTGCAATGGACTTATGGTGTCAGAGGAGTTAACGTTTTAAAAAGTTTACGGACGACCGGGACGCCAAGTGATGACAATAGCTCACATGACCCTTCGGGTCAGGCGAGCTAAAAAAGGGGCAATAACTCCTCTATTATTCGTTTAATATTCTTCAAAAGTTCAAGGCAGGTAGACCTTGAATTGCTGATCACCTCACTGTGTATCACCTTTCCCCTCGCCAGAACATTGATAATGATTACTGTAACGTTTTTGAGTTATTTGCAAAAAAGCCTGCAATTAACCCAAAAGTTCTATGTTTCATTAGCCATTGTGGCCAAGTTTTGTAGCACCTTTGCCAATAAACTGAGAAAATCATATCGAATTAATTATTGTCTCAGCAATAAATCATTGTGCCATGTTTGGTTGAAATTGGACTATTGTTTTAGAAGAGTTAAAACGTTTGAAAAAGTTAACTGACGACGGACGGACAGGTGGGCGGACGGACGCCAAGTGATGTCAATAGCTCACCTGACCCTCTGACCCTTCGGGTCAGGTGAGCTTAAGGGCATACGATACAGTTACCGTCGCTAAGCGGCACTTACGCAACGTCATAGAAGAGCTTTCCGCGAACACGACGTTACAATCGTTCAACGTCATAATAGATTCGCGGAATAAGTTTTATCCGCGAAATACGGCATTTTCTTTAACGTCACAAACGTATCTGAAGTTCAAAAAACCACGGTGCGCTAGATCAACCATGCACAGCTTCATAAAAGCTAGCGAGAAACTGAGGATAGAGAATACGCGCAAAGGTGTTTAGAAAAAAAAAGAGTCAAAAGTCTTTAAGAAGACGATGATAATACAGAAAAGGAAGATTTACAGGAGATTCGAGAAGGTGATGACGAAGACGAAAATATAAAGTGGGATGAAGGACGTTGGATAGTCGAGTTAGAAATTCTTGCCAATGAACTTTCCCAATGTAAACTGTGTAAAGAAACGGCTTATTTTTACATGACACGACAAAAGAAATCTGCTATGGTACGGGTAGTATTTTCTTATCAGATGCAGCAAATGTATGGAATAAAACTCCGTAAAGACCAACAAAATACACAAGATTGAAGGAAAAGGTGGGCCTGGTTTATTTGACTCAAACAGTCAAATTGAAATATGTAAATAATGTTCCCCCTTCCCTGAGTCAGCCCTCTCCCAACGGTCATTTGTTTTTTACCGCGCTGAGATTGGAGAATCAATTAATTAGTTTCAGTCTATAACGTTATATGTGTTCTGTATATTAACATGTTAATGGATCCCGTTGACAATCATGAATTTCGTTCATCAGCAAATACATAAGACAAAGAGGGAATTGGCTTGAACTTTTCGAAATTTTAAAAGCTGATCCATGCACAAAAAAAAATGTTTGATGTGGCACTTGTGTGTAAGTGGTCATACATGCAGAAAATATAGGGTTTCGACTGGAGTTTTTGTTGTTGATTGATATTCAGTTATTTTGTGTTTCCATGTTTTACATGTCTGTTTTTTGTCCCGTTCTTGTTTGTGTTTACTGGTTTTGTCTCGGACTTTTGACATAAGGATACCCCATTGGTACCTCTGCTTCTTTCACATCCAGCATCTATATATAGCATACATCTTGCTAAGCATCACTAGATGCACCTACCATAGCAATAAAGTTGACGTGGCACTTGTCAGTAGGCGGGAATAAACTTTAGACATTCTTCTTGAAGTAGTCATCCATGCGGTAAATATAGATCAAAGCGAGCATCCGAAGCATGCATTGTGGTTAGCATCACTAGGTGCATATACCATACCAATATGGTTGATTTGGCACTATACAGTAAATGTGCATGGACCTTAACCATTCTTCTCTTAGTGCTGATCTCCCCTCTCACTTTCATGAGGCAAGCTAAAATATTTACGTGCTTATGTTGGTATGATAAGACACATCGACCAAACAAATGGAACATGGGTAATATAGAAAGTTTTATGCATTCAATTAGAAAAAAATCACGATGTCGGGATCAATGTAGATAAAGATAACAACAAGTCTACCGAACTGAGTGATCAAAAGAAATGGCGGGTTGAAGCGCCAAGTAGACACTTTATATAGACAATTGATCTACACATTCATATGGACTTGTGTCAGAGTATCCGGCAACAAATTTCCGTCCCTTTTCGTCATGAAAATGATGCATTTTTTCAAACAAAAAAGCTGTAATTGCAAATCATTTTTATGCTAACAACCATAATGAGAAAAGGCAAGAATTTCTTGTATTGTCACGGTCAATAATAAGAATTCTATGAATATTAAGGAATTCAAGTTTATGCTCTAGTAATCTGTTTCCATTCGCGTTGGTTCTTTTCTAGAATGGACTCTATAATTCTACAAAATCATTCTTTCGCGAAATAGTGGAGCGGATATAGGGTAAAATATTTCACTTTTTGATAAGAGCATGAAATTTGGTATGATGGTGCCTTAAGTACTCAACATTAAGATAAGATCGTTGGCCATTTCAATTTCCGCCGTTTTCAAGATGGCCGCCATGTAATTCAAAATGGCGTCATTTCTTATTATTCTTTTGTATACAATTCATGGCTATACTGTATTTTTTTCTATTTAAACTATTTCTTCATGTTTTGAAGGTTATAAAAGGTAAACAGATATATATTTAAGTAATTTTGAATATTTACAGTTGCGCATGCGCTCAATTTTGCCGTAATTGCGGTATAATGATACAAATATTACATTTCGAGTTATGAATTGCTTTGTGTTTACAGTTTTTGTGCGCACAAAAATGTGAAAGAAGTTGTTAAGTAATATATTTGCATCATTCGTATTAATTTTACTAAAATAAGACAGTTAAAGATATCAATAACAGCCATTTTCAAGATGGCTGTCGTAAAATTATGGCATTTATATTTCTTTTGTACAATATGCCAGAGTTTTTGAAAAATGATTTTTTCATTAGTGCTACAGGAGCTTGAATAAGACTCAAACATGAATGTTAAGTAGTTATATCCCCACTCGAAAGAGAGTGGGCTATATAGCAATCACCTTGTCCGTCGGTCCGTCCATCTGACTGTCCATTACAAACTTTCAAAACATATTTTTGGGCTTTTTCTGAAGGGATTGATGTTAGATATTGTACACAGCTTTAGCATGATGAGTTGTATCGTTCTTCACTTTTACAGGCCAGTATCACTTCTGCTTCCTGTTTTCCGAGCCGGCTTAGACTTTTTAAGTGAATAAATGACAATATTTCGTAAGATTTCGTGGTTTCTACTAAAGGAATTAATTCCAAATTTGATATAGAGCTCTAGTATGATGAGTTGCAAGGTGCCTTCTCTTTCCTGTAGGTCTGTCAAGCTTTCTGAATGGTCGAGTGGGGTATCCCAAGCATGACTTAGTGCGACTCCTTCAAGTTTTAATCATGTGCATGATATTGAATCGTAAGCCAAGGTATGAATCTTAATTTTCATCTAATATGTTTTATTAGTGTGAAAAATGCAAGTCATACATTTTACTCAGAGTAACTATAATACATATAGTCATACATGTCAACAAAAAGTGTTGTGTATGGTAAAGAACTTCAGTCCAGGTTTTTTTTATAGCACAAAATTTTAATGAATGCCTCTCTTATAAAGAAAATGCTGTAGTTTTTGTTGAAGAGACATTATCAATAATACAGATACAAAAATTCTCAGCTTCCCATTTGCCAAACCAAACCAGAACAACACTTTGTTCTTAAAACAATATGTTAGTTTGAACACATCGAGTTTGTTTTATAGTAAGACTAAACTTTAGTGGGACAACTGGTTTATCTTATTTCTCTGAGTTCAATTTCATATTTTTTTTTAGTGTTTTGCATGGCATGTATTCTGGACTTCGTGAACACAACACAACTTTTGACATTTGTGTAAATCATTGTATTTACAAAATTACCCAATTTTTTAAGAGTTTAAAATTAAAAGCTGTTATTGAAGTGCAAGTTTTAATATGTTTTTTTGTAAGCAGGGGCCAAAGTAGTCAGTTCCTACCACCATATTTATAAACATAATTTAAATAGGACATCAATCTTTATATGGTCTTACATGTAAATTAGCATTGTACATCATTATATTATCTCTGATAGTAGCATTATGACAAGGAAGTCGTATATAGGATGTAATAGGAGATTTTTTTGTGTCTGAGATAAATTCCTCATATTTTAGTATTAAAGGCAACTCACAGCTTTGAAAAGGGTATATTTATACTTTCGACAATTTATTCCACATGCACACTAACAAATAACTTGATTAACCTAACGTTAATCATTTGTTTCCTGGTATAGGTGTAAAATGTCCAATAGAAACAAGAAATTTAAACAGAAGGAGTAGTTTTGCACAAACGATTTGAAAAAGAAATGGTGCCATTTTAATTTTTCGGCAGTCATATTGAAAATGGCCGAAATCAAGATGGTCAACTATGAATTCTGAACCATTATATATTGAGGAATCTTTGTACAATATTTCATGCTTACACGTCCTGTCCTTGTTTGTGTTTACTGGCTTTGATTCTACCCTTTTGGACTTTGACATTCGAATGCCCCATTGGTACATGAACCTCTGCTTCTTTTATCATGATGTGAATTTGTTTTGGTAAAAATCAAGTTAAATGGCAACTGCCAGCTTGGAAAACAGGAATAATCATACTCTTGAGTTTACTGCGCACACCCACTAACAAATGATTTAATAAACCTTACATTATCATTTTATGTATTCTTAACCATTATATATTTAGGAATGTTTGTACAAAATTTTATGCTATTATCCCGATGTAAAATATTTTGGTGAAAAGTCAAGTTAAAAGACACACACTGCTTGGAAAAGAGGGATATTTATATTTTTGACAGTATATTGCGCATGGACACTAACAAATAAATTTAGTAACCTAACAATTATCATTAGTTTCCTAATATAGGTGTCACTTGACCAACAATGACCAATAAAAACAACAAATTTATAAACAAAAGGTTAGTTACGCATAACAGATAATAAAGATCTGGCGCCATTTTAATTTCGCGGCGGCCATCTTGAAAAAAAGGGCCGACATCAAGATGTCCAACTGCTAATACTGAACCATTAAATATTGACAAATGCTTGAGCAAAATTTCATGCTTTTATCGCGATGTGAAATATTTTGGGCGAAAAATCAAGTTTAATGGCAACTCACAGCTTGGAAAACTGGGATATTTATACTTTTGACAGTTTATTGCGCAAGCGCACTAACAAATAAATTATTTTACCTTACATTTATCATTTTTTTGCTTATATAAGTGTCAATTGTCTAATAAAAACAAGAAATTTAAAAACAAAAACTAGTTTTGTAAAAAAGATTATAGAGAAATGGCGCCATTTTAATTTTGCGGCGGCCATCTTGAAAATGGCGGAAATCAAGATGGCCAACTATGAATTCTGAACCACAATATATCGAGGAATGTTTGTACAAAATTCCATGCTTTTATCACGATGTGAAATATTTTGGTGAAAAATCAAGTTTATCCGCTCCACTAAAATATTGACAAATCAAGAGAGCATGACTACTGAGAACATGAAATAATTTTCTCGGGTGACTGTAAAGCCGCCGACGCAGGGCGGATCAAGAAATTCTTTGAAGAAGGTTGGGGTTTCGCATACAATCTGCTGAGGATGAAAAGAACGAATCCAGACTATTTTTTTTTCGAAAATATACATGAAAATAACGAAATTGTTAAGAGAAAGGGGGAGGGTCCTGTAAATCCACGGAGCACCCCATTGGATCCAGCACTAAAAAGTTACCAGGTCTCGTTGAGTGTTTATCGAAATCCCCGGAAAAAAAGAAAATCTTACCTTTCTTAAAAAAATATTATTAATCTAGCAATTCCTCATATAAACAGGTGCTTGTTTTCAAATACAAAGAAATTTTAAAATGAAACATTAAATTCACAGTATATTCCACAAGGTTATTGTTGACATGATAAAAGAGTAGCATCTCTTGATGTCAAATGCTATAGCTTTACATGCATAATCAATCTTTTATTAAACTTTTTCATAGGTAAATAGTTATTTCTCTTCTTTTTGTTTGAAAATGACAGGAAACGTCATTGACGTTTTCCCGCCAAAAAGACGGAAAACAGAAATATTGTATTTTTTTCCTAGTTTTTTGACGCTCCTGTAAAAACAAGCACGTTAACCCCCTTCTTTTTTTCCATAATTGGTTTACTGGTAAAAAGTTCTATCAAATATCAAAATATTAGCGTATTTTCAATGAGAGAACCATTTTACATAAAGAGAAAACTAAGTCATAATTGATACTTTTTCGGCAATGATGTTGGTTAATTGTTAAAATAAACTGGAAATGAGTTTCAAATTTAATAATTATTTACATTTGGATAAAAGAGGAATTGATAGACTTTCCTATTAAGCAAAAAAAAAATTGTGTAAATACCCCAAAAGGTGAGAAAAATACAATAAGTTTAAGAGATACTAGAAAAAGTATCAAAATCTTAAAATATGTGATTTTATGTAAATTTCAAGTCTTTATATCTCGAAAATTAGTTCGATAAGGTGAACTTTTTTTTGCATATTCTGAAAGTGCATAAAAAGATGAGTCTATCATAAAATTTTTATAAACTTTTCAATGGAAGTTCAAAACTGTATCGTATGCCCTTAAAGGGATAATCACGTTTAAATGTGGTGCTTTGTCAAACAAATCAAAAGTGGTTATTAGGTAAAGCATTTGGTTTCGTTCCGATTTTGTTCCAGAAATTAGAATCTCCCTACATGTAAACAATGGAAGAAAAACTTGCACAGTATAGACGAGAAAAACAACGACAATACGACAGTTCTAGGTCATATCAAGATAGAGTTTTGCACTTTTTCAGTTGGATTGAAATTCCATTTGTAAGAACTTTACTTTATTTTCATCGTTTTAATCGAAATTAAATATGACGTGGCATAAATAATTTGTAGCTGGGTTACTTTCACTTTCATTTTATTATTCTTGATCGGATATTTAGGAAGAATAATTCGGTTTTAAGCATCGGATGAATGGTCGAAAAAATCACAGGGGTATATAGGGGGATTTTTATTTTTTACTGTACACAAGCCCCTGTGGTTTGTCTGATGATTTATCACTTTTTATATTGCAGTTTAAAAATCAAGACACAGCAGCTGGGAGTCAGCCAGTAACATACACATATACTACTGTAAACCAACATAACAAGTCCTATGTAAGGAAGATATTAGACAAGTACATTCCTAAATATGTCCAGCTTCTACTTATACTTGCAACGTGGTTATTTTTGTGGTATAAATTTATACAGTTACAGTTTGGAGCAGTTTTCTTTGCTTTGTCATTACTTGTTTTTATTTACTACAGCACAAGGACAGAAAGGGATGGAAATCATTTAAGTGCTTATTCTGTGTTTAATCCAAACTGTGAAAGGATTGATGGGACATTCACTGCAGAACAGTTTGAAAAAGAATTGCGCTTTGGACCAGGATCTGTGCATTAACTCTGTACAACTTGTCAACACCTTTTTTATTTAATTTATGCAATCTCACTGTACATGTGCATGTAAAATTTTTTTTTAAATCTCAAATGTTTTATTGTTTTGGTTTTGTTTTTTTTTGGAAAGGAGGCTTATATTTGCACTTGTTATATAAGTTACTTTTCAACTAGACTTGTCTACAATGTTTATGATCTGACAGGGTAAGAAATTCACTGAAAAAGTAACCAGTCCTGAATTTAAGTTCTATCTGTTTATACTATATAGCTAGTCAAATTTTCATTAATTTTAGCCAGCCCTGCCAAAAATTTACCAGTCTCGGGCTGGCGGTCAGGCTATTATTTCCAGCTCTGGATCTGATATTTTACACTTGTGAATATTGAAGTGCAATTTAAAATATTTTCAATATATGCAATAGTGTTAAGATTTTTTAAATTTAGATTTTAAAAGTTTAAACCCTAATAAGACCTTATTTGATATTCTAATCATTGCTTTTTAGCTCACCTGACCCGAAGGGTCATGTGAGCTATTGTCATCACTTGGCGTCCGTCGTCCATCCGTCGTCCGTAAACTGTTTAAAATGTTAACTCCTCTGACACCATTAGTTCAATTGGAACCAAACTTGGTATGGTGGTTCATTAGCATTCGGTGCTTAGAACTGATGTGGGGATTTTTGATTCGTCGTAAAACATGGCCACCGTAGCTAAAAATAGAACATACATGTAGGGGTAAAATGCAGTTTTTTGCAAATAACTCAAAAACGGCTACAGATATCAAAATTCTGGCATGGGGTTAAAGTGATCAGCACCTCAAGATCTACCTGCCCCAGAAATTTTGAAGAAAATCCAACAACCCATGTAAGAGTTATTGCCCTTTTTGTGGATTTTTGCAAATTTAGCACATGTTTAGCTCAATATCTTGAAAACTATACAAGATATTTGAAAAATTTAAATTGCATATTGTTAAGCACATCAAGATCTACAAAATATGTAATAGGGTCAATGTTGTAGGACCTTTCCTTTTAGGAGTTATTGCCCTTAGAACATCAAACAGCATTTCCTCATTACATTGAAAACGTAACTCCTCTGACACTTAAAGTCCAATTGGAACCTAACTTGGCATAGTTGTTTATTAGCATTAGGTGTATAGAACTGATGTGGGGGTTTTTGATTGGTAGTAAAACATGGCCTCTGTGGCTAAAAATAGAACATAGGGGTAAATGGCAGTTTTTTGCAAATAACTCTAAAACGGTGACAGATTTTAAAATTTTGATAAGAATGAAAGTGATCAGCACCCCAAGATCTACCAGCTCTGAAATTTTGAAGAAAATCCAACAACCCATGTAGGAGTTATTGCGCTTTTGTGGATTTTTTGCAAATTTTGCACCTTTGCTCAATATCTTGAAAACTATACAAGATATTTGAAAAATTTAAATTGCATCTTGTTAAGCACATCAAGATCAACAAACTATGTAATAGGGTTAACGTTGTAAGACCTTTCCTTTGAGGAGTTATTGCCCTTAGAACGTCAAAATTGAGCATTTGAAAAGCATTTCCTCATTACATTGAAAACGTTAACTCCTCTGACACTTCAACTAAGTCCAATTGGAACTAAACTTGGGATTGTTGTATTTTAGCATTAGGTGTATAGAACTGATGTGGGGATTTTTGATTGGTTGTAAAACATGGCCGCTGTGGCTAAAAATAGAACATTAGGTTAAACTGCATTTTATTCTAATAACTCAAAAAGGGGGACAGATTTTTAGAATTTGATTGAGAACAAAAGTGATCAGCACCTTAAGATCCACCAAATTGTCAGATGACCCCCTTATTAATCATATGGCCTTTTCAACGTCAAATTGATTTTTCCTTATAACCTTTACTTCAGGCACATATGTCAGGTGAGCGATTCAGGCTCCTGGGAGCCTCTTGTTGAGAAGTCCCATCAAGTTTTTTGTTATACATGTATTTTTCTTCTTTTTTTCTTCAATGTAATTTATGAGCTAAACTAACACTTTATATGACATGTTCCTTTGACTAATAAAAAACAGGCGTTTTTCTTAGTAAATTGTTTCACTGATTTTGAAATGCAGTCAGAAACAGTACCATATGAACCAATAACATGTCTTCAATTTTTAACTGAGGTTTATTTTAGAACACCTCACATGAGTCTTGAATAGATCAAACACATGTCAGACTTAGGCAAATTTATTGCCTGGAACTTTGTCGTAATTTTTATTTGATAGGTTATATTTATTTTTTATGAAAGAAGCAGAAAGGTACCAATGGGGCAATATGAACATAGAACTAATTTTTTTTATTTGTTAGCGAACTTAGCTCTATACTCCTTCTACTCTGACAACAGATCTTTTTTTTTTTGGTCCAATATATCAGTTGACGCATCATTCAGTAGATACACCAACACATGTAATCTTGTAAAGATTTTATATTTGGTATACTTAATCAAATGGTGTGGATTAAATTTCAAGTACATTTGTAATA
This sequence comes from Arcuatula senhousia, assembly GCA_963971305.1. Lineage (NCBI taxonomy): Eukaryota > Metazoa > Mollusca > Bivalvia > Mytilida > Mytilidae > Arcuatula > Arcuatula senhousia. The sequence continues at coordinate 60,206,370 of OZ020304.1, forward strand.
CATTGTATATAGTACACAGATTTATTGTACAGTTAAGTTTCATTTATGATTTTTTAAACCATTGGATGTTGATGTTTTAACACACCTTATTCTTTTCTTTTAGTAAATGTTTCTTGCCCTTGACAAAGGACATACATGTATGTTCAAAGATTTTGGGCTCTGTTTTAGAAGTATATATTTTATAAATGTTTTTACTTTTTAACATGTGATCTACAGGTACTGAATTTCATTTACTTACCTTGTTCACATAGAGAACACTGCACAACATCCATTATTTCTTTTTCATTTATGATACAATTTGCTCCAATGGTAAATTTGTTTGCTGCGTATTTGTTGGGATTCATTGGAATACTGTTATTGTTTTTTGTTGTTGATTGTTATAGTTTTTTTAAAATAAAATTGTTTCATCAATTTTTTTTTAATTCCAATTCTCAAGTAGAAATCCTGGGTAGAAATGCACATAATGCAAGTTGTAAAGGAACAAGTGATATATGTGTATGTACATAGACATAGACATAGACATAGACATAGACATATTTTATTTAAATCCAATCATGGAGCCCCGTGAGAGGCAGTACAATTATTCATAACAAAATAAAATGAGTGAAATAAAATATAAATTTATGATTTAAATGATTAGTCTTCAATAACAATAAAAGGAAAAACACATTTTAAAGATAAACTATAATGAAAGCCTCTGTCTGGAATATAAGTAATGTTGGAGGAGACAGCTCTTCTTACGAAAATAGGATCAATTATTGGTTATAATGTATTATATTAAATATATGTATATATATATATAACCATGATAACAAGTATTACATACTATCATAGAAATTGATATATATATTCATGTCTATGATATTAATGACATTCCTGATATTTAATTAGCATTAGATAATAAAGAATCTCTTTTCATAAATAGCTCTTTTAACATTTCAAATAGTTTAAGAATAATATCTCTATCTTCATTACTCATAAGCCAAATAAATTTGTTAGCTGAAGATAAGTTGCTGAAATTATTGCACTTGTTATAAAAATATGATAAAAATTTATTTCGAACACAATTAAGAGAATTACAGTCTATGAGAAAATGAATTTCATCTTCAATATTAATATTACACAGATCACAAATTCTGTCATTACTTTCAAGATTAGTATAGCGCCCTGTTTCTATTTTTAATTTATGGGCACTTAATCTAAATTTGCTCATCAATCTCCTCTGGTCTTCATTTCCATATTTTAAATATGGTTCAAGTTGAAGGTGAGTTTTAAACTTTTTGTATGTTCTTAATTTACCTTCTTCATTGGAAATTTTATCAGTCCATAGTTTAATAAACTTAGAGTGCAATTTATATTGTAAAGTATTAAATATAGAATTATTTTTTATTATTATGTTTTTCTTGAATAGATGGTTAGCATTTAAGTACTTAAGTAAATGATGAATACAACTAATCCATGATTCTTTATTATTTTCATGCATTGACCATGATTCATTTAAAGCTGCTTTGAGTATACTATTTTTATTCGAATCAACTCTTTGTAGTCGAGTCCAATATTTAAGCATATTAGAAAGTACATAATATAAAATAGGTAGGCAGCCAAGTTCTGATCTAGCTCCTGAATTACTAGCTTTTTTACCTACACCTAGAATAAATTTACAAAATTTTGTTTGTACCTTTTCAAGTACTAACTTATCTATCTCATTATTTATGTATTTCTCAGGATTTTTCATAAATCTAGAAACATTAAAATGTCCCCATATTTCACTTCCATATAGTAACACAGGTCTGACTGTATGATTAAAGATATGGATAAGTGTCGCTGCATTTGGTTTGGATAAGTTGAATGCCTTGCTGAGTTTAAATGATGCTTTAAGACCTTTTTGGTATAGCTCATTCTTTGCATATGAGGATGTACCTGAGGCTGAAAAACAAATGCCCAGATATATATATTTCTGAACTGATTCAACAGATTTATCATTTAGTATAAAGTTTTTGGTAATTAAACGTCCAGCTTTATTAAATATTAGTATCTTAGTTTTGTCTGTATTAACATTCAGCTGCCATTTGGCTGAGAAAAGACTTAGTTTATTGAGGCAGTTCTGAAGACCACTTTCTGTTTCTGACAACAGAACCAAGTCATCTGCATAAAGAAGACAGTTTATTTTATCACCATTTAAGGTTACAGCATCACATTTTGTGTCAAAGTATGATGGTAAATCACTAAGATATAAATTAAACAGACTAGGGCTTAGATTGTCACCCTGTCTCACACCAATATTTGAAGTGAAAAAATCTGATCTATAATTATCAATTTTAACACAAAGTTGAATCTTGCTATACATAGATTTAATAACATTGTAAAACTTGGAGCCTACTCCACTTAGTTTAAGTTTATAGAATAGTCCTAGATGTGGAACTGAGTCAAATGCACTTTTGAAATCAACAAAACATGCATAAAGTTTCTTTGAACCATTTTTTACATACTTATTTATTAGAGTATTTAAAACGAACATATGATCAGTTGTTCTACAACCTGAAGTAAAGCCAATTTGTTCTTTACATATACTGTTATTCTCATTGAAGAATTTAACTAATCGGTTATTTAAAATTTTATTAAATAATTTGCTGACATTGTCACTGATAGTTATGCCTCTGTAGTTTGACATTTCATATATGGATCCTTTTTTATGAAGAGGTGATATATAACCTAAAGACCAAATGTTGGGGTAATATCCATTTGTTAAAATCTTATTGAATAGCAGTTCTAAAATAGGTGTTAGAACTATTTGTCCATATTTTAACATTTCATTAAGTATTTTACTGAATCCACTGGCTTTGCCATGTTTTAAAGATTTTATAGCATCAGATATTTCTTTTTCAGTTATTCTAAAATCCAACTCATTAAATATAGTTTCCTGTTCCATTTTACACAGTCTTTCTGACAACTCCATAGTATTTATAGATGTATTATTATTGGTATTAAGCTGCTTAAAATGAGACTCCCACTCTGAAATAGGAACATTTGTTTCTGGAGGGACTTGTCTGTCTTCATTTTTTATTTTATCAATCAATTGCCAATATTCTTTTGGATTTTCATTGTATAAATTATCCAGTTTTTCTATTAATTTGTTTCTAAAATCTTTTTTAGACTTTTTTCTACATTTTCTGTATTTCTTTAGTAATTTAAAGAAACTTCCCCTTACAACTGGATCTGAGCATGTTTTAATCTTTTTACTTTTAAAATAAAGCTCTTTTTTCATAATTTGTAAATTGCCATCAAACCAAGGCTTATTATTTACTTTCCTTCCTGGTCTTTTTATTTTATTTGGTTTGATTTTCAGGCATGTCTCAGCTGCTTTCAGAATAATTTCATTGAAATCAGACGTGGCTTTTTCAAGATCATCTGATATATTTATTTGATTTTTAAAATCATTAATCATATTATTAATATTATTTGAGTTTAATGCATCTAGAAATTTAACAGCTGAATCATCATTCCAAATATATTTATCAGGCATTAACTTAGTTTTATTATTATAGTTATTAGGTATGTTATAATTACATTTTATCATACAAGATATTTGACAGTGATCTGAGAGATCAGCCATATATTCATGAACTTTAAAATATCCAAAAAAAGGAATTAAGTCCTCAGATGCAAATATATAGTCTACTACGCTGCTTCCTAACGGTTGGTGGGAGGTGAAGCTACCAAGGACATCACCTATGAGTCTACCATTTAAAATTCTAAGACCAGAGGAGATGCAGAGTGATAAGAGCTGTCTCCCCCTTGTACATAAAATTTTATCATAACTCCTTCGTCTTAATAGAGAGCTATCAAATTTATATGATTCATATAAAGGCAAAAAATCATCTGAGTCATTTTCAATAAAATCTAAAGCATCAGCAACCCTAGCATTTAAGTCACCAGCTAAAATTATCTTCCCTTTCTTTGTGTATTCTCTCATATCTTTTTCCACAAGTTCTAAAATATCATAATTAATGCGTTTACTGTATGAAGAGTTTTCTGGCGGATTATATAAAAAACAGAGAAATATGTCATAGCTAAGGCCAAAAAAATCTTTTTGTAATTGTAACCAAATATAATCATTCGAAGAATGTGGTAAAAATTTAATTCCAGGTCGAATGCTATCTTTAACATATACAGATAAACCACCTGAGTGTTTTCCTGATTTTTTTAACTTTGGTCTTATTAAATGGACTGGATTTGAAAACCCTGGCAGCATTAAACAATCATTTAAGGAACAGTGTGTTTCCTGTAAACAAAATATATCTTCATTTGAAATACATTTAACAAACTCATCTTCTTTGTACTTATTAATACCTTTACACATATATCCATTAATATTCCAGACAGAGACTCTTAAGTTTCTTTTGTTATAGGTTTTTGAGTAACACATTTATACTTTTTACTATGTGAATATTCTAAATAAGTACATTTCATGAAAATCAAGAAACATGAATTATATATTGATGTATAATCATATGCATAAACATGTATTTAAATATATATCATCTAAATGCACAATTGTTTTTAAAATACACTGACATATATATGCAATATTATTCACATTTGTAACAGATAAAACTACATTATTGAGTTTCAATTCAATCAATTTTTAACAAAGCTACAAGACTTTTTTTTTCTTCTGTTAATAAACTACAATATATAGTAAGTAGATATGATATGCATCTTGCTCTGTACATATACTTGATTTATGTCAATAATATACATGTTGGTGCATAAACATGTAACACATACATGTATGATAAAGTGATTATTATCTCTAATCTAAAAACATATTATATAACTTCAAGATAACTTCTCTCCATTAGAATTGTTATACATAAAAAAAAAAAACCTAAATAAACAAGGAAATAGTACAAAATTTATATATATTTGTGAATTAAAGTTCTTCTGAGGCTTTAACTTTCATATTAAACATACATGTATTAATTATATTGCCTGAAGTCGTTATAGTGACCATGACCTTGACCACTGTACCAAGAATCATAATTGTGATAATTGTCATGATAATTGCCTCTTTTCTGCATCCTAAATCTATATGACTTCGTGTTTTGTTTAGTTTGTAAATTTATGTTCAAAGATTTTGCAATAGAATGTTTCAAATAGCTTGCAAAAATTTTAACACCCTGAAAGTTAAGATGAACATCATCTCCATGTTTTAAGAACCTAGGATTAGCATCATTTCTCATACTCAATGAAGAGGCAGTGCTGTCACAAATAAGAACCTGTTTTGCATGTAAAAATCTATGCTGAATAATAACATTGCATTCATGGATTTTTGTATTCAAATCAACAGAATTTCTTCTAGCTAAACCAAGTGAAATAACAACTTTACAATTTGGCCATTTGGTATGAATAAATTTTACAAGGTTTTCAACCTGTTCTACAACTTTTTCTGGAGTTTCACTTCTTACATCATTTGTGAATAAATGAACAGCAATACAAACATACTTCTCTTTTGACAAATTCAAAAATTTATGAGCATCAGCTATATTATAACAAATGTGTTTTTTAACATTACAATTTTGTACAAAATTTTGACATCTGATTGGACCAAAATGAGAATTTCCTATTAACAGTACAGTATCTTTCTCGACAGGCAGCTTATCATGATTTTTCTGTTGTTGATAACATGGCTGCTCATTTTGTACTTTCTTTGTGGATTGTGATGGACCTTTCTTCACTTTAGCTTCATTCTGATTGGACATGTTGTACATGTCCCTGACCAGAACATGTTGTACATGTCCCTGGACATGTTGTACATGTCCCTGACCAGAACAAAGACACAATGACATGAAGTGGCTTATAAGAGATAGACAACTTTTAGCAAGCTAAAAAAATGGGTCTAAGACAAAACAAGTAGATGCTTTTGCTGACTAGTGATACCCCCGCTCTCAAACCATCATAAATACCTAAGTATTTGGTAAACAGGAAGTATATCACCTAGGAGAATGAAATTGGTACAAGAGGATAATCTATTTACAAAGTATCAGACCTGTAACTCATGTTGTTGCTTAGAAAACTGTGACAGAAACTTTTCATTTATGTCCTTATGTGTAAAAACCTAAGTATTCAGTAAACAGTAAGTAGATCACCCAGGTGCATGAAATCCTTATACACCCTATGGTACTATAGAATAAAGCTGTTTACAAAATATCAGACCTCTACTTCATGTAGTAGCTTAGAAAACTGTGACATAATTTTTTCATTTACATCCATTATGTATAACAAGAGTTAACACTAAAGTATGTCTCCCCTGCTGGCACCATCGGAATACCTAGTTATTCATCTAAACATTCATGAATTCTTGACATTTTCCTGTGGACCAACTAAAACGATTCTAGATATCATAGTCACTGAGAAACAGACTTAACATAACAAGAGGCTCCCAGGAGCCTGAATTGCTCACCTGATCTCTTATGCTAGTCTCTTACCTAGTGGGCAACATGGTCTACATGTTCTTGGTAAGTAACATAAAAGAAACCAGTTAGGATAGAAAACACTCTTAAGATCAAGAATACAAAGTTACAAAGCTTTTCATTTGAACAAAATAAACAAGTTAAAATTGATTGAATACCGTTAAAGGAGGATAACTCTAAAAAGGTTGATTTTGACCCTGAAATCATTTTAGTAGATCTCAATGAGCTTAACAATTTTGCACTAGTAACTTTTCCCCTGACACTTACAGTTTTCTTGATAAAATCTAACAAGATGCTCCCAGGAGCCTGAATCGCTCACCTGAGTAGAGCTAAATTAGCTGAACATTTAAGCAAGCAAAAGCTTTTCTCTATCTTCAAAAATCTTCATTCTATAGGCCAAAAACACTATTTTTCGCCTTTAAAGGGGCTGTAACCCCTATAAGTGGTCATCTGACAACTTTGACCTTATGGAGACTTTTGTAGAGCTAAATGAGCTGAACATTTAAGCAAGCAACAGCTTTTTTTTTTATCTGCAATAGTTTTCATTCTAAAGGCCAATAAAAAGCTACGCCGAGCGCAGCATGATACGACCGCAACAAGTTTAACCCTGTACGTTAGAGGCCTAATATGGATAGTCTATTGCTTTGGTCACATGAAGCCCATGGTGGGCTTACAAAACTTTTTGACACATGCATCCTGTGGTGGACTTAAAAATGCATTTTTGACACATATATATTTACATCAACATCTAATACAAAAAACCTTATTTATATACATGTACTTAATTTTAAGTATAAAACTATTTGCCTTGACAAACTATTAAAATTGGTGTTTTTGGCCCCTTTGACACCTAATTTCTCAAAAACGGTAAGAGATATTGCAAATCTGATTGAAAACGCAGCCAGGGATTTCCACAACGATTGCAATGAAATAAAGATTTTGAAAATCGGACCAAAAATTAAAAAGTTGATTTTATGGGTGTGGCCTGTCTTTAGCCCCCTGAAGCAATGTAATGGTGAAATACATATCAAAATCATTGACACATTTAGTAGACAGAATTTTATGAGCACTTTAACAAAAAAAGAATTTTCAAAATTGAATGAATAATGAACATTTTACAACAGTTTTGTCAATACACCCGTTTTAGCCCCTTTGGCCCTTTTTTTTCTAAAACAGTAGGGGCCACAACCCCCAAATAGAAAACCAACATTCCTTTTAATAGACATGTTTAAACTTCATAACAATTGGCTGGCCCACTACAACTTAATATTGGAAAAAAACTATTTGCCTGGACAAACTTTTATAAATGGCGTTTTTGGCCCCTTTGACCCCTAATTTCTCGAAAACGGTATGAGATATTGCAAATCTGATTGAAAAACACAGGCAGTGATTTTTACAAGGATTCCAATGAAAAAAAGATTTTGAAAATCGGACCACAAATAAAAAAGTCGATTTTTTGGGTGTGGCCCCTTTTTGACCCCTTATAGCAATGTAACGGTACAAGATACATCAAAGTTGTTGTTACATTTTGTTGACAGAATTTATTGAGGAATACATTAAAAAAAGAATGATCAAAATCGGATGAAAATTAAACATTCTACAGACGTTTTGTCAATACACCCGTTTTAGCCCCTTTTGGCCCTTTTTTCTAAAATGGTAGGGGCCAGAAACCCCAAATGCAATACCAACCTTCCTTCAGTGGTTATAAACATCATATCAAAATTTGATAACAATTGGTTGACTACAACTAAAGTTATTGCACGGAAACCAAAGTGTCTACAGACGACGACAACGACAACGACGACGACAACGACGACGACGACGACGACAACGACATCGCCATAACATAATACGATCGCAAAAAATTTGCGGTCGTATAAATACACTATTTTTAACCTTAAAGGGGCTGCAACCCTATGAGGGGTCATCTGACAACTTCAACCCTATGGAGACTTTTGTAGAGCTAAATGAGCTGAACATTTAAGCAAGCAACAGCTTTTCTTTTCTGCAATAGTTTTCATTCTATAGGCCAAAAACACTATTTTTTTTACCTTTTAGGGGCTGTAACCCCTATAAGGGGTCATCTGACAACTTCGACCCTATGGAGACTTTTGTAGAGCTAAATGAGCTGAACATTTAAGCAAGCAACAGCTTTTCTTTATCTGCAATAGTTTTCATTCTATAGGCCAAAAACACTATTTTTTTTACCTTTTAGGGGCTGTAACCCCTATAAGGGGTCATCTGACAACTTCGAGCTTAAGGAGACTTTTGTAGAGCTTAATGAGCTGAACATTTAAGCAAGCAACAGCTTTTCTCTATCTGCAATAGTTTTCATTCTATGGTAGTACTCCACAATTAATTTATTAAGCTCATTTTTGCATGTGCTCGACGTTGATCATTTTGTCCCGGGTTCTTGTAATCGCTTAAACTGCTATTTGCACTTTAAACTAGGTGGTGTTCCAAACTCCGGGAATGTTTAGTCGTGTTTAGTGCCGTATTTGGTTTCTTTGTTGTACTCGTTGCCCCTAGCAACTCTGAACATTTGTAAAAAATTTGGGGACAAAAATACGCAAAAATCGGGGTTTTGTCCTTTTTTTGAACGTTGCCAGTAGTCGAGCTTTCGGTTCAGGTGAAACGCAACATGTATGAAATGAAAGCCCGAAAACAGTCCTTTCTTTTAAGACCAAATAAACCTATCCGACTTCGGCTCTTTTTTCCGCTAAAATTGTTCAAACTTAAAAATCTAAAAATAGCACATTTACATTTAAGCCCATCCGCTGGTCACCATGCACAGCCGGAAGCGACGCTTTATGATCATTAGTATTGATTTTTTCGAAATTATTCCTTAAAACAATAACCGTGGATCGTTATTTTTATATAACGGGTCCAGATTTTTTATTTGTCTTGTTTTAAGACCAAAACGAATCAATATTTTCATTTAACAAAAAAGTTCACAGGGGCCACATACGAAAACAATACTGTGAAAAAATCCTAATTCTGGAGTACTACCATAATGCTTTTGCATTTTTTGAAAATTTAACATGAGTTGTATTTTTCTCTTCTTGAGTATGTAACCACTTGAGGAATACCGGATATTATGATTTTTTTTATCTTTTACCATAGTAACGCACGCTCAAAGACGGAAGCCCTTTTCTGATCAAGCTCTTTTTTGGACATTTTCCTGCAATAACGTTAGATTCTTTCCCCGTTTGTTTTGAATCAAATTTTGTATTTTCGTAACAAAATTGGTATTCTGTTGTGCTTAAGTCATTTTCTAGACTATTTCAAACATATTTGTGAAGATTTGGAAGATTTCCGTGAAAAAATCTGCAATAATGGCGTCCATGGAAACACATCATCAAAATTTGCTTAACATTTGCATAGCAAGCTATAATGCCTTGCGTTTCTATTCAAGCCGACTAAAAATTACAATTTTATGATTTACATACGGGGAAATATACTATATTCTGTAATTTTTATTTCTTCCGGGGAAATTATTAACGTTGTTAGCGTTACATACAGCATAACCAGCTGTACAAAATATAACGTTATTGACGATATTTTCAAAAATAAGCATGTTTGGTTGCTATGGGCATTAATGCTTAATAACTGATATTTTTCCCAAAATTTTTGAAATAAGTAATTCTCAAATATATTAGCTTTATTTTCAACAATGAAACCAAGGACTAAAATCAAGATATACTCTCAAAATTTTAATGAGAATAATGCCATATGGTAGTACTCCACAATTAATTTATTAAGCTCATTTTTGCATGTGCTCGACGTTGATCATTTTGTCCCGGGTTCTTGTAATCGCTTAAACTGCTATTTGCACTTTAAACTAGGTGGTGTTCCAAACTCCGGGAATGTTTAGTCGTGTTTAGTGCCGTATTTGGTTTCTTTGTTGTACTCGTTGCCCCTAGCAACTCTGAACATTTGTAAAAAATTTGGGGACAAAAATACGCAAAAATCGGGGTTTTGTCCTTTTTTTGAACGTTGCCAGTAGTCGAGCTTTCGGTTCAGGTGAAACGCAACATGTATGAAATGAAAGCCCGAAAACAGTCCTTTCTTTTAAGACCAAATAAACCTATCCGACTTCGGCTCTTTTTTCCGCTAAAATTGTTCAAACTTAAAAATCTAAAAATAGCACATTTACATTTAAGCCCATCCGCTGGTCACCATGCACAGCCGGAAGCGACGCTTTATGATCATTAGTATTGATTTTTTCGAAATTATTCCTTAAAACAATAACCGTGGATCGTTATTTTTATATAACGGGTCCAGATTTTTTATTTGTCTTGTTTTAAGACCAAAACGAATCAATATTTTCATTTAACAAAAAAGTTCACAGGGGCCACATACGAAAACAATACTGTGAAAAAATCCTAATTCTGGAGTACTACCATAATGCTTTTGCATTTTTTGAAAATTTAACATGAGTTGTATTTTTCTCTTCTTGAGTATGTAACCACTTGAGGAATACCGGATATTATGATTTTTTTTATCTTTTACCATAGTAACGCACGCTCAAAGACGGAAGCCCTTTTCTGATCAAGCTCTTTTTTGGACATTTTCCTGCAATAACGTTAGATTCTTTCCCCGTTTGTTTTGAATCAAATTTTGTATTTTCGTAACAAAATTGGTATTCTGTTGTGCTTAAGTCATTTTCTAGACTATTTCAAACATATTTGTGAAGATTTGGAAGATTTCCGTGAAAAAATCTGCAATAATGGCGTCCATGGAAACACATCATCAAAATTTGCTTAACATTTGCATAGCAAGCTATAATGCCTTGCGTTTCTATTCAAGCCGACTAAAAATTACAATTTTATGATTTACATACGGGGAAATATACTATATTCTGTAATTTTTATTTCTTCCGGGGAAATTATTAACGTTGTTAGCGTTACATACAGCATAACCAGCTGTACAAAATATAACGTTATTGACGATATTTTCAAAAATAAGCATGTTTGGTTGCTATGGGCATTAATGCTTAATAACTGATATTTTTCCCAAAATTTTTGAAATAAGTAATTCTCAAATATATTAGCTTTATTTTCAACAATGAAACCAAGGACTAAAATCAAGATATACTCTCAAAATTTTAATGAGAATAATGCCATATGGTAGTACTCCACAATTAATTTATTAAGCTCATTTTTGCATGTGCTCGACGTTGATCATTTTGTCCCGGGTTCTTGTAATCGCTTAAACTGCTATTTGCACTTTAAACTAGGTGGTGTTCCAAACTCCGGGAATGTTTAGTCGTGTTTAGTGCCGTATTTGGTTTCTTTGTTGTACTCGTTGCCCCTAGCAACTCTGAACATTTGTAAAAAATTTGGGGACAAAAATACGCAAAAATCGGGGTTTTGTCCTTTTTTTGAACGTTGCCAGTAGTCGAGCTTTCGGTTCAGGTGAAACGCAACATGTATGAAATGAAAGCCCGAAAACAGTCCTTTCTTTTAAGACCAAATAAACCTATCCGACTTCGGCTCTTTTTTCCGCTAAAATTGTTCAAACTTAAAAATCTAAAAATAGCACATTTACATTTAAGCCCATCCGCTGGTCACCATGCACAGCCGGAAGCGACGCTTTATGATCATTAGTATTGATTTTTTCGAAATTATTCCTTAAAACAATAACCGTGGATCGTTATTTTTATATAACGGGTCCAGATTTTTTATTTGTCTTGTTTTAAGACCAAAACGAATCAATATTTTCATTTAACAAAAAAGTTCACAGGGGCCACATACGAAAACAATACTGTGAAAAAATCCTAATTCTGGAGTACTACCATAATGCTTTTGCATTTTTTGAAAATTTAACATGAGTTGTATTTTTCTCTTCTTGAGTATGTAACCACTTGAGGAATACCGGATATTATGATTTTTTTTATCTTTTACCATAGTAACGCACGCTCAAAGACGGAAGCCCTTTTCTGATCAAGCTCTTTTTTGGACATTTTCCTGCAATAACGTTAGATTCTTTCCCCGTTTGTTTTGAATCAAATTTTGTATTTTCGTAACAAAATTGGTATTCTGTTGTGCTTAAGTCATTTTCTAGACTATTTCAAACATATTTGTGAAGATTTGGAAGATTTCCGTGAAAAAATCTGCAATAATGGCGTCCATGGAAACACATCATCAAAATTTGCTTAACATTTGCATAGCAAGCTATAATGCCTTGCGTTTCTATTCAAGCCGACTAAAAATTACAATTTTATGATTTACATACGGGGAAATATACTATATTCTGTAATTTTTATTTCTTCCGGGGAAATTATTAACGTTGTTAGCGTTACATACAGCATAACCAGCTGTACAAAATATAACGTTATTGACGATATTTTCAAAAATAAGCATGTTTGGTTGCTATGGGCATTAATGCTTAATAACTGATATTTTTCCCAAAATTTTTGAAATAAGTAATTCTCAAATATATTAGCTTTATTTTCAACAATGAAACCAAGGACTAAAATCAAGATATACTCTCAAAATTTTAATGAGAATAATGCCATATGGTAGTACTCCACAATTAATTTATTAAGCTCATTTTTGCATGTGCTCGACGTTGATCATTTTGTCCCGGGTTCTTGTAATCGCTTAAACTGCTATTTGCACTTTAAACTAGGTGGTGTTCCAAACTCCGGGAATGTTTAGTCGTGTTTAGTGCCGTATTTGGTTTCTTTGTTGTACTCGTTGCCCCTAGCAACTCTGAACATTTGTAAAAAATTTGGGGACAAAAATACGCAAAAATCGGGGTTTTGTCCTTTTTTTGAACGTTGCCAGTAGTCGAGCTTTCGGTTCAGGTGAAACGCAACATGTATGAAATGAAAGCCCGAAAACAGTCCTTTCTTTTAAGACCAAATAAACCTATCCGACTTCGGCTCTTTTTTCCGCTAAAATTGTTCAAACTTAAAAATCTAAAAATAGCACATTTACATTTAAGCCCATCCGCTGGTCACCATGCACAGCCGGAAGCGACGCTTTATGATCATTAGTATTGATTTTTTCGAAATTATTCCTTAAAACAATAACCGTGGATCGTTATTTTTATATAACGGGTCCAGATTTTTTATTTGTCTTGTTTTAAGACCAAAACAAATCAATATTTTCATTTAACAAAAAAGTTCACAGGGGCCACATACGAAAACAATACTGTGAAAAAATCCTAATTCTGGAGTACTACCTATAGGGCAAATACATGAAAAAACGCTATTTTTCACCTTTAAAGGGCCATAACCCCTATCAAGGGTCATCTGACAACTTCAACCCAATGGAGACTTTTGTAGAGCTTAATGATCTGAACATTTTAGCAAGCAAGAGCTTTTCTCTATCTGCAATAGTTTTCATTTTATAGGGCAAAAACATGAAAAAACACTGTTTTTGACCTTAAAAGGGCCATAACCCCTATTAGGGGTCATCTGACAACTTCGACCCAATGGAGACTTTTGTAGAGCTTTTGATTCTGAAGAGCCTAAGATCCTTCAGATTTTTTCTATCTGTTCTAGTTTTCAAGTTATAAGTCTTTGAATGTGATTTTACCCTATGTTCTATATTTAGTAACAGCGGCCATGTTTGTTAACAAATCATAAGCCGAACACAATTTTTAAACATCATGCCCTGATTAATACTTGGACCAAGTTTTGAAAAATTCCATTCAGTGGTTTCAGAGGAGAAGATTTTTGAAAAAGTAACGGACGGACGGACGGACGGACGACGGATGCATGGCGATGACAATAGCTCACTTGACCCTTTGGGTCAGGTGAGCTAAAAACTGTGAAAATGGTCAATTTTGAAGATTAAGGGGAAATAACTCCTACAAGAAGTCATCCCACAACTTTGACTTAATGAAGAGTTTCGTAGAACTTTTGATGCTGAACATTTAATGTTGCTTCAAATTTTCTCTAACTCTTATACTTTTTGAGCTATTAGCTAAAAACTATGGTCTGACCCCCTGTTCTATTTATAGTAATGGTGGCCATGTTGGTTGGTCAGCGTGCACAAATTTCACAAACCTGGTAGAGGACATACTAAAGATCAAGTGTACAAAGTTTCAAAGCAATCCCTTCTGTGGTTTCAGAGAAGAAGATCTTTGAAGAAAAGTTAATGACGGACAGACAGACGACGGCTGGACAACGGACGCCTGACGATGACAATAGCTCACATGACCCTACGAGTCAGGTGAGCTAAAAATCTGAACACAAATAAAAAAAAATATTAACAGTCATTTAGTGTAAAAATGAGGTCAAGGTCAGATGACATTGTGAAAGACACAAAAACTCTAATTCAATTCATCAATATCCTAAATATCAGATGTCTAGCTATTATTCTTTTCAAACATTCATTTTCAACAAACTAAAGTCTTACAAAAAAGTGTACAGCTTGAAAAAGACAAAGTTCACAGAGTCACTGAAGCGTGAAAATGAAGTCAAGGTCAAATGGCATAGTGACAGTTGCGTAGACCATAACCTCAACTATCTGTATACCAAATATCAGATGCCTAGCTTTTATACTTTTCAAATAATTCTTTTTCCAAAAAAGTCTTACAAAGAAAGTTTCCACCTGAAAAAGGATCTAAGTTCACAGAGTCACTGAAGCCTGAAAATGGGGTCAATGTCACACAGCATGGTGACAGTTGCATAGACCATATCCTAAACTGTCTGTATACTAAATATCAGATGCCTAGCTATTACACTTTTCAGCTAATTCATTTTCCACAAAAGTCTTACAGAGAAGTTTTCAACCTGAAAAAAGATCCAAGTTCATAGAGTCACTGAAGCGTGAAAATGGGGTCAGGGTCACATGGCATGGTGACAGTTGCATAGACCATAACCTGAACTGTCTGTATACCAAATATTAGGTGTCTAGCTATTATACTTTTCAGGGAATTCATTTTCCACAAAAGTCTTACAAAAAAGTTTACGACAACGCCGCCGCCGGCGGAAAGTAATACCTATGTCTCACTTCCACGACTATTGGTGGCAGGCGAGACAAAAACCTAGGTATTCGGTTGACCTAGGAGCATGAGATTTGTATACACCATATAATACTATAGGATAAAACTATATACAAACTATCAGACCTCTACTAGAAAACTTAGACAGAATTTTTTTCATTTATGTGCATTACGTGTAAAAATGTAAGTATTCGGTAAATAGGAAGTAGATCACCCAGGAACATGAAATCCTTGTACACCATATGGTACTATAGAATAAAGCTGTATACAAAATAGCAGATCTCTACCTCTTGTAGTAGCTTAGAAAACTGTGACAGAAATTTTTCATACATCCATTATGTATAATAAACTGTTAACACAGAGACATGTCTCGCCTGTCGCAACTGGACACAGTATAAAATGAAGTAAAAATCCTCCTTAAGTACATAAGTAAAAAGTAAAAAAGTGTAAAATCTTAAAGTCAGTAGACCGTGACTGCAGGATCATACAGGTGAAATCCTTTAAAAAGTAACCTGTACTGATGCTGATGCAACTGCATACCAAATATCAATGGTGTAACATAACTGCTTCATGTTAAACAGACTTAAGAAAAAAGGTTAACCTCGGCCAAATCAGTGTAAAATTTCAAAGTCAGTAGACCGTGACTGCAGGAGCACACAGGTGAAATCCTTTAAAAACTGATCTGTACTGATGCTGATGCAAATGCATACCAAATATCAATGGTGTAACATAACTGCTTCATGTTAAACAGACTTAAGAAAAAAGGTTAACCTCGGCCAAATCAGTGTAAAATTTCAAAGTCAGTAGACCATGACTGCAGGAGCATACAGGTGAAATCCTCTTAAAACTGATCTGTACTGATGCTGATGCAACTGCATACCAAATATCAATGGTGTAACATAACTGCTTCATGTTAAACAGACTTAAGAAAAAAGGTTAACCTCAGCCAAATCAGTATAAAATTTCAGAGTCAGTAGACCGTGACTGCAGGAGCATACAGGTGAAATCCTTTTAAAACTGATCTGTACTGATGCTGATGCATCTGCATACCAAATATCAATGGTGTAACATAATTAGTTCACACAAAACAGACTTAAGCAAAAACTTTAACCAATTGTGGACGCCGCCGCCGCCGCCGTCGCCGTCGCCGTCGCCGTCGCCGCCGGAATCACCATACCTAAGTCTCGCCTTTTGCGACATTCGTCGCAGGCGAGACAAAAACCTAGGTATTCAGTTGATCTTGGAGCATGAAATTTGTATACACCATATAATACTATAGGATAAAGCTTTATACAAACTATCAAACCTCTAACTCATGTTGTAGCTTAGAAAACTGTTACAGACGGACAGACAGAAGAACTAACAAATGGACAAGGGTTAAACAGTATACCCCATCTTCTTTGAAGCAGGGGTATACTAAGGTGGATATAAAAGGGGGAAGTTTTGAAGGGTAAAAGTTGCAATCAGTAGAAGCTGAGGAAATTGCTATGAAATATTTATCTCCTCTCAATATTCACCATATTATAAACCTGGATTTCCATTTAGTGAAATCAGCAAATGAAATAATACATATTCATTCTAAAACAAAAATATGTCAAAAGACATGAAGGAACTAATGTAGGGCTTGCGAAAAATTCTAGAATATCCCTAGATTTATTTAAATATGGTAAAATAGATAAATTATATCACAGTTATGAGTTACTGGTCATTGAAGCTTTTGCCTCAGTTGATAGTTCAGTAAGCTTCTGATAGAAATCCACATCATTGAGCTCAACACCATAACTTTTTATCTATAAAATATAACAAGTAAGCATTTGACTACATCATCATTCATTAATTATATAAAGATAAATATACAAATGTGGTGTAAAGTTTAATAATAAATATAAAAAGAGTACAAAAGAGTTTTCCTTTTTTAGTTTGGAAATCTAAATGTAAGACAGTTTTTCTACTTGGTTTTATCACTTTAGCAACCTGTTACTTTTTGGTTTATATGCTAAGCTGCTGTCAACAAGCATATACATACAATGTATACACATGGAACTGCTAATAAAGGTCTTTTGTGTCATATCAAAGAATCCATGAATTTATTGACTTTATGTGATGGTGTCCTCGACAACAACTTATTTGCATCTTGCAGCTTTGTCAAAGTATTGCTATCAACGAATATTTATGTTTTATATTTTTATCCTTTTTAGTCATGTTTGTAATCTCAAACCCCCTGTTTTCTGTTTACAGATTCAGTTACTACAGTAACATGCTTATTCTGTATAATTCAATTCATTCAACATTTGATTGAAACATTTTAAAAGATTTTTTCATTACTTAATAAGTGGACTTACTTGCTGGCTGTAGTTGTCAATGTCTATTATCACTTGCTGTCTAATTTTATCATCGTCTGTAAATCCATCTTTTCCTGTGCTTTTCTCCGTTCCTCGTCCCTTCTTTAATCTCTTTAAACTTTCTTCCATTTTCTTAACAGATGTCAATACATCAGAAGTTGAGGAATAATATCTGGAATTAGACGCTTCAATTAAAGAAACTAGTACACAAGTTGCAAACAAAAAATATTTTATCTTTTTGCCTTAAGATGTACTTCTATTTGAGAAACAAATAGATAAGACATTCACAAAGTAATATGAATGCTTTTGTAAATTCTTTATAGGAAGGTACATTTACAAGTAAATATATTTGAAACATTCAAACTATATGTAACTTAATATTGACCTTGGACTGGTACAGACAAGGCAACAAAAGCAAACAAGAAACAAGAACAAAAGATGACAAGAAATACAATTTTACTATTGTTAGAAACTTATGATTTGTTAATGTTTTTATGCATCCTTTAGAAGGGACAAAGATTATTAAGTCATTTAACTTACTGCTCTGCAAGTGATGAAAATATATTCTTCAGCAAATCTTTTTTCACTATGTCACTTAACACATCTTTGTTGTCATCTAATAGCAGTGTTAATGGTTTAAACACATTTTGCATGTATTGAGAAGCTTTGTTTGGAACCTGCAAAGAAGACAGCCTTTAAATACTCATTAAAAATGCATAGGTTTTCCAAGAACATTTGATGAACCTTGGTTCAAAAAGTAGGTTACTTTAATCTAAACGAGAACATAATTTTCTAGGTCCAAGGTGTTTAACAAACAATGATAAGATATCAATTTAACAAAAAATATGTTAAGAAATTTACGTTGGAGAGTGCTAACAAGAGTATGATGGACAAACATATTCCTAGGCGAAAGGAATCAGACTGAATACCAACATTTTTATGTCACTGCTCAGCATTGCTTAATAAATGGAAACAAAATTTGTGTTAATGATAATACAGTGATTGCACTATTGCTTAGAATAAGACAATGGCAGATCTAAAGGGGGTGTCCGACATCTGGACCCCCTCTTTTGCTGCAAAAATCTATGATTATACTGCAAATTTTTGGTAAATTTCTTCATGTTATGGCTTTGGACTCCCCTTTAAAAAAATCCTGGATCTGCCCCTGTAAGATTACCTCTCTATTAGTTCTTCTGTAAAGTCGAGGGATATCGTTGACCTGTTTTAGATGTATGACACATTGACTACATATATTCTGTACAAGATAAGTCTGGAATGGAGGTACAGCTGATTTAATCTGCTCACTACTCTCCTGGATATTATCTGTCAATGAACAATTTTTTAAATCAAATTTGATTCATGGTCCTTGATATTTTTATGTGTTCATATATTTATGTTTGTACATACGTGTATGATAAATCAAAGACAATAGACTTTTCTTTCAATGTTTTAAACAGCCAATCTGCCAGAAAACCATGCAAAATCCTAAATTTTGTTCCAAACCGATATTTCCATATCAACCTAAGGGATGGTTTAACTAAAAGACCTTCATGAAAGACTTATTGAGGCAAAATATTTTTTCCGGGAAATTCAAGATGGCTGACCTACAGGGCTTATCAGTATTCCTTGCTTTCTTTACAAAATCAGCTTGAACAATTCCAAATCCTCATGTATTTCAATGTTTCTTTTGGTCCATTTATCCTCAAATTATTAAAAATTGAACAGTAAATATTTAAAGGGTAATACTTTTGCCTTCAAAATAGATGAAAATTTTAAAAATCTTAATTACCATTACCCAGCATCCCTAGGGGGTGACATTGGCAATTTTCCAAATTGTAAAAAACATCAAAATACTTGAATTTGAGCATTGTTTTATGTCTAAGGCAGGCTCTTTAAATCAAATTCACTCCCATATACTTTAACAAAAGGCTTTAATGTCAATCATATCAAAAAATAGAGCTCGGCTCATGCTTTATGGCATCGCTACAAGTCAAAGAAGTGGGTCAGTCTCACATTTTGATAGAAAATTTCCTATTTTTTGACAACATTTGTAAGAACATGCTTGTGTTCATTTTCAAATAAAGTGCATTTTTAATAAGTGACAAGATAGTTTGTTACAATATAAATAAATGTAACTGTCCTCGAGTTGTGGAAAAGTGCAATTCAAGAGTCAAATAGGTGTATTATTCATGAATAATTTATAAATTGAAGATATTGTCAATTTTTGATGATAAAGGCAGACCCATAATAAATCCAATCAAAAGTTCTGAATATTGATCCAAAAGAATGCTCTTTTGTCTCTAAGAAATAATATTTACAAATATGCTAGCTGTTATTATTTCCATGATAGAGGCATTCAAAAAGTGGCATTTGGCCATTATCGTCAAATTCCGAAAATGAGCTTCTGGGCCCATTTGGAAGCATTTTTTTTTAAGTTGTTCTATACAGGGAAAAGTGTTTCTATTTACTCTTAACTATGCTTATGTCTGCATGTCAGCAACCAATATCAAAAGAATCTGTATAAAGTTGACTTAGTTAAATTTGGTCAAAAATGACAAAATGTGTCATGTGGCTGAAATTGCTATCTACCTTAAAAAAAATAGTCCGAAAAAATTTTGAAAAAAAAATGTGTACCAGGCAATGCATTTTTTTACACTTCTTTTCATGTGGTTAAAACTATAAGACATCGTCTCAGATACCTTTCAGAAAACAATTTTTTTTTTTACTTATTTTTATACTTAGTTTTTTTGGGGGGGTCCGTGATGTTTTTGGTCATATAATGCTTTTTGCCAATTTTGAACGAACATTTAACAGGCACCTTTTGACAGATTCATTTGAATTTCTTTGTTTAAGTGCAAACAAGAGCAAACTGAAGAAATAATCAAATTGTTTACTATTCATTCAACAACTTCTGTAAAACAAATGTCGCCAAAATGGTATAGAAGCACGTTTTGTGACTATGACGAAAATGACAAAATGTCATTTTTGGATGCCTCTATCATGAAAATTATGACAGCTAACATATTTGAAAATATTATTTCTAAGAGACAAAAGAACATTCTTTTGGATCAATGATCAGAACTTTTGACTGGATTTATTATGGGTCTGCCTTTATCATTAAAAATTGACAATATCTTCAGTTTATCAATTATTCTTGAAAAATACACCAATTTGACTCTTGAATTGCACTTTTTCCGCAACTCGAGGACAGTTACATTTATTTGTATTGTTACAAACTATCTTGTCACTTATTAAAAATGCACTTTATTTGAAATTGAACACAAGCATGTTCTTACAAATGTTGTCAAAAAATAGGTAATTTTCTATCGAAATGTGAGACTGACCCACTTCTTTGACTTGTAGCGATGCCATAAAGCATGAGCCGAGCTCTATTTTTTGATATGATTGACATTATAGCCTTTTGTTAAAGTGTATGGGAGTTAATTTGATTTAAAGAGCCTGCCTTAGACATAAAACAATGCTCAAATTCAAGTATTTTGATGTTTTTTTACAATTTGGAAAATTGACAATGTCACCCCCTAGGGATGCTGGGTAATGGTATTTAAGATTTTTAAAATTTTCATCTATTTTGAAGGCAAAAGTATTACCCTTTAAATATTTACTGTTCAATTTTTAATAATTTGAGGATAAATGGACCAAAAGAAACATTGAAATACATGAGGATTTGGAATTGTTCAAGCTGATTTTGTAAAGAAAGCAAGGAATACTGATGAGCCCTGTAGGTCGGCCATCTTGAATTTCCCGGAAAAAATATTTTGCCTCAATAAGTCTTTCATGAAGGTCTTTTAGTTAAACCATCCCTTAGGTTGATATGAAAATATTGGTTTGGAACAAAATTGCATGGTTTTCTCACAGATTGGCTCTTTAAAAGAGCTCCATCTTCTGTGATGTATATCAAATAATAAATAAATTAAAGGTTATTTATTCATCAAAAAAAAAAAAAAAAACTTTAACACCTAATTATTAATTCCATAAAAATGTTAAGAAATATCATAAATAGGGCAAAATAAAACAAAAATGAACATTTCAAAATAAAGTTCAATCATTCTGAAGACTTGTCCAAATAATGAAGAGTTTTGTGAAAAATCTACAGTTAAACCAATACTTTTGCTCTAAAATCTATCTGTTTAGTGACATACATCAAAACCTTGATAGACCACCACAATTTTTAAACATATATGGGTCCAAGACAAAAAGGTTAGAATTTGTTAAGCAGGAAGTAGGTGAGCAATAGACCTAAAATCAACTTCCATGATATTAGACTCCATGCTGATGTTGTATACCTAATATCAAGAGACTGTGATAAGAAACCCTTGCGGGTTCCAGATAGCGAATTGGCCCGCAGTAGCGCTAAGCTTGATGGTAAAAGTCCACTAAAGAGCGCTCAGAAACCTGACATCGTGTCAGGGGGCTTTGCCCACAAAAGTCACTGGGATGTGTGCCCCAGGTGGTTAAATGGGACAGCCCTGACATAGAGAGATGCAGGGTCGTCTGGCGATAATGCAGAAAACCTGACCGCTAACCATAATGGTGCACCATGTTTGGAAAAATGTCATGTTCCTTGCACGTTAAAGAACCCTGCTGCAGGTTTCGGTAAGAGAAGGACCCATAGGATCCCCATGCAGAAGGCTAAATTTCCCGTCCCTACTCATCACTCCTTTTTCCAGTGGCAGTCAAAACTCCACTACCCAATTAACCTTCATAGGTGGATCCAGGGGGGGGCCTGGGGGGCCCGGCCCCCCCCCCCTTTTGGCGGAAAAATTTGGTTGAATATATAGGAAATCATTGAAGCGTGACCGAAGCGGGCCCCCTCTTTTCAGAATCTCTGGATCCGCCTCTGGCCTTGTGTCCCCATTTCCTCCACTTCATCATCATTTCATGTTCATTGTATCACCACTTTCATGTTCATCTCCCGGTTATAGCCGAAATCGTGCGGAGTAGTTAGAAGAAGCTTGGGAGTAAAGCAATAACTAACTAACTAACTAATTGTTATAAGAAGTTCCTGAGAAAAATGTTACAAAATTTTCAATGCTGATATTGGTCGTTCTATAACCTAAATTTTCACTTTTTACAGCCATAAATTCAATGTTGATGTGTCCTATCATTATCACATCATACCTAAAAGTGAATCTATGGCATCAAATCCTAGAGCAACCATCCTTGGCTTGATCACATCATTGAAAATCACAGGCATCTAAAATAGAATGACATAAAATAAAACAAGTCATTTGACACCCATGGTAGCTTACCAAAACAAACAAGTTATGTCCAGAGAATGAAGACCTACCCCCTAAAATAAAGTCACATGATGTTGTTATACTTCCTCCATGGAAAAGTAACATAAACCTGAGTTGGGATAGACAGGGGTGAAGGAACTAAAGGACAAACAAACCCAAACACTATATGCCCCCACTTCTTTTGTAGGTGGTGCATAAAAACAGAGGTAGCCACAAAATTAAGAATTTATTGTACCATAACCACTTTAAATTAAGA
Source organism: Arcuatula senhousia (assembly GCA_963971305.1). Taxonomy (NCBI): domain Eukaryota; kingdom Metazoa; phylum Mollusca; class Bivalvia; order Mytilida; family Mytilidae; genus Arcuatula; species Arcuatula senhousia. Next base: position 60,229,660 of record OZ020304.1, read on the forward strand.
ATTTTCAATTTCATTTTATGATTTTTTTAATAGTTCAGTAGCAAATCTTTATATAGCTGGATGTAAGTTATACCAATTTATGAAAATGTTTTTATTTTTGAATGGTATGGTAACAAACAGCATGTATCAAATTGGTTATAGACCAGTTATCCTGTCCTTTTGGGTGTTCCATTGCTTGATTAATCAGAAAAAAAGGAAAATAGGATATGAATAACTATCGATCATTCCTTACCTTCTGAATCATTTATATTTAATCTAATATAAGCCAAAATTATTTCTAGATATTTATGATTTTGTGAATTCAAAATGGTCACTTTTTAATGTTCCTAACCTACCAAAACAATATGACTATGATGTACATTATACACCTTGAGAGCTGCAGTCAAGGATTATTACTTTATTAAATCTTCGAAAACTCTTTGATATGTGAAGATGGAAAAAATATTGAACCTGTTGTGATAAGCTCTCCACATCTGACAACAGACATAAAATTTGCCCATTTGTAATTGGGGGTGTTGGTGGGCTGGTTGTCTGTAGGTCTGTCTGCTGTGAGCTGTCAGCTGGATTTTCATCTGTGATAACATTAGATTTTGCATCTGTATTCCTGTTAACTACCTACAAAAGAAAGATTTTTTCCCTATCAACTTTTTAAGAACATATTTTCAACCAGATAATATATTAATGCATTAACAGAAATACAATGATGTATAGATAACAAAGTATATTGATTTTGAATTAGAGAAACTGTGAGCAGCAGATCGCAAATAATTCCCCCATGCTTTCCCCAAAAACATTCGTATCAAAGTTTAAAAGAGGATAGGTGTAGGATTAAGTTTTTTGTCAGAGGTTCAGGTTATCCCAGGAAAGATTTACAAAAAAAGAGAACTATTATATAATTTTGAATATGCAAACCTCATCTTGGTAAAGGTCCTGAATCCATGAAGCATATCTGCTGTAAGTCTGTAAAGTCAATCTCCAAAACTTGGGACACAGTGGTTGAAGATATATATCATCATCCCAACACCTTCTCACACATTCTTCCAATGTAACCGTGGAATGTAGGTGAAAGTGTTTATGACCTTTGAAAATAAAAAGATAGTTATATACTCATAAAACAATCAATAAGGACAAAACCTTGGTAATAAACAGTCAATATCAAAGATCTCACAAACCTAATAAAGACATAAACAGGAAAACTTCTTTATTCAAGTCTTAACAACCATGACAATGGTGAAAGCTTTTCTCAATCTGAACCACTTCTTATGTATAGCATGACTAATATCTAAAACATTTTTTTGAGAACAATTTAGTAGTGTACTAAAAAAAATCTTTAAACACACGACAGTTGTACATAAAATTAAAGTTTATCATTTTTATGGCTTCTTTTTTCAAATTTTTATTACCTTTTGCAGCATTTAATCCGTTACATAGAGCAGTTTCAAAGTTACCAGCAATTTCTTGAAACCTGTGAAAGAAAGCACATAGTAAAACAATAGACAATGTCTTTATACTTAGATGAAACTTTTGTGTTCTTTTACATCATAAAACATTTGATAGTAATGATGAAATGTAATGGGGGTGTTTGCATCCAATTATTATACAAAATATGTCCATGAGATATGGATGCCAAACATTTTAATCAGGAATTAGAAGTCCAATAGGTATGAAAATTGCTACAGATATACAGTGTGTCAAAGCATACCATTCTACAACATCTTAAAGTCATTTAAAAATACCATTACTGTTAAGAAAAACATTTTGGTACGTTCATCTTAAAAGTGACAATATGGAAATAAAATGTATACGGACAACTAGGAGAACAACACTATTTTATTTAAACATAAATATCAATGTATTTCTTTAATATAAATATCAATGTATTTTCTACAATGTAAATTTTGACCATAATTTCTGTAAGAAAACAACATTTTTTTTCATTTCATAATTTTAGTAGAAATTTTATTCTATAAAATAATTTTCCTAATAAAAATCGGCACATTTAAAAACACCAAACAACTCTTCTTTTAATACCTAATTTGAAAGTAGACAGGTAAACTCCACTTGTTCATAAAGGTCTGATAACTAAGGTGTTCTCTTAGTCTTTTAATGCTTGCTTTTGATCCACAGAGCTTTTCAAATTTACTGAGAAAATCCATACTTGTGTTATATTTCTGAAAAAGAAAAAAAAAGATATATAAGCAATATAGTATTATGTATTTAATTATGTAACTAACTTGTAAATAGTATCTAAAAAAAAAATTAAACCATAATTGCCATTTGAGTAATAGAGAAAGTTGCAAAGGAATAATGATCTCACATGAGTTAAAATTGGGTAAAAATTCAAACCCGATTTATTACCCTTTTCCTGTTGTGGCAGTTAATGCTTATGATACAGTTTATAAAGGACCAATAGAATATTGAGATGTAGAATAAGTATATGACGCACAACCTATATAAATCAGTAGCAAATATAAATCAATAATGGAAACAGCAAGCAAGCTTTGAGAAAGGGAGACCACTCACCCCTCCAGATGGTGATGTACACTACTCAGTGGCATTTGACATGGATAATCCTACCTAAGAAACACCAGATCCATTAGAACAAGACTTAGGACCCAGAACAACAACACCTGTCTCCTCAGTTAGGCCAATGAAGAAACAGAAGAATGCAGCCAGGAATCTACAGCTGTAGAAACAAGAGCCAACACCCCCAACTGATAGCTGGGCCATAATCTTCTAATCTCATCATAAGCAAGCAGCATTCAATTAGACCTGTAATCTCTGCTTGCCTTTTTGAAATAAGGTCCAATTAAAAATATCATTTTTTTTAAAAAGAAAATATAACATTGTATTTTCCTACCGAGTGAAACCCAACAGGATTTCCTGGAGCAAATATCGATGGAGTTCTTGATTCTATATCACTGACAACTTCAGGCCATACTGCATTAACCAGGAAGTCATATCCTCGTACCGTATCAGATGATCTAAAAATAGACAAAACTTTTTATACAAAATAACTCATGAACAAACATATTTTGTGAAAATCTTAAAAGTTAGGTGCCTATATTCCTTGGTTTTTCTGCACTTCAACTTTGCTGCACTTACAAGCATGGCTATGGATTTTTTTTTTAAATTAACATTGTGATCAATGTTCACAATAGTGATAATTAAGCTAATATTGTATGACTGTGATCACACTGTAAAATGTATTTGATTACATGATAGTTATGATTAGTCTGTGCCTGGTATGTTTGCTTTTTTAAATAATAATGATAATTTGCTGTTCTTACACCTTTTCACAATGGTGAAGTCATCTCAAAGCATTTCACAAACTATTGTCCATCACATGGTATACTATTATCCTTCTCATTCCTTATGGAGTTGAAATGTTGTAAGACCACCATAAAATAATTCCTAGATTATCATCAATTTTTTCTCAAAATTTTTAGGTAGGGCAGGCAAATTTTATTTGATATTTTTTTAACAAATTTTCGGAAAAATGCGGTCATTGAAAAAAAATCAAATTGGCAATTTTTTTTATTTTTTTTTTAGGCAGATGAAAAAAAATAGGGTGGACAGGGGTGAGAATCTAGGATATTTTTATAATGGCCTAATCACTAAGGCACATATATACTGTATAATCACTGTATATACTGTCATCAGCAATTTCAAATTAAAACAGACAATATTAAATGTTTGCTTAGTTCTGAGTGTTGTTGTGGTTTCAATTTTTCATTTATGAGGCATTCATTGTAATAACAAGCCAAAGTTCATGAAAAGATTTTTTGCATCTACAAGGAATTTAAGGAAAAAGGTACAGGAAGTTCCCCTATCAGTTAAATTACTGTGCTCATGCTATATGTGGAATGCAACTATATCATAAATAATAGAAATAAGGAAATAATAAACCATATCTACAGTTTGACCACTTCTAATATACATATTTTCCCACATATAATCAAAATTTCCCACATAACTTACTCTTCCTTTCTATATAAATAATATACAACAAATATTTAACTACATATATAATTATTTCTTAGGGCTGTCAACTTTTGAAAAATTGGGCTTTTAATCATTTCTAACATGTTCATGTTACATTCATTATAAAAGAAAGACCTGAAAATTTGGAAAACCCATGAAAATCAGAAAGGTTGACAGCCCTGTTTCTTTTTTAAATGTATGCAAAAAGAAACACAGTTAATAAATTCTCAGGTAATACCCCTATCCATTCACAAATAAAAAATCAATTTTAAACTCTAACACTAAAAACTATCAAAGTCACTTTTAAAAACTGAAAATCAAAAATCAAGGTCAAATGATGAGGATGCAACTGTTATGGATTATCACTGAAGGATAAGCATATTTATATGATAAACCTAGGACTTATACGTAGTTACTGAAATATGAGGGTGCTCATAAAACTTTTATCAATGCTGCTGTAACATATTAAAGAGATTTCAGTCATTCAACCATAAAATCAAGGATAAGGTAAAAAATAAACTAAATCATTACCCTGTAGTAACTTCTCTTAGGATTTTACAGTGTTGAGGAACAAACTCTAAAATCTTTGTGTACATTCCCTGTAGTTGGTTTGTCTTCAAAAACTGTTCTGTTATCACCTAATCAAAATATAACCAAAAATATCTGAAAAATTGACATGCAGTTTCATTAAATATTGTCCTAGATGAAATTTATGCATGACATTCTTTTTCATTGTTTAAGCTTAAAGAATAGAGGTTTTTCCGTATTTACAGAATTTTACAGAATAACAAGACATGGTTTCCATAGTTTATATCATTATAATCTTTAGTATTGTTCTCTTCTATGATATTTGATTTGCTTTAAATTGTTCATTCTGTCTTTTGTAATTGTTGAAACAATCTACTACCAGTATATTTAATAAAAAGGTCCCTTTATGTGCCTTTATTTTTCCCTTTTCATTTTGACCTTATAAATCATTTTTCTACAACATTTCCAAGATTTTTGGGGACAGAAATGTTTCATACCTTCTCCATGTATGGTCGTACTACATTAATTCTGAAGAGGCTCTCTGCATCTTTAATTTTATCTATCAGTGCATATGTCCTTAAACACTGCTGTAGAATTTCAACGTTCCCATTCTCTAAACCTTCCACAAAATGTCCTTCTAAACTGAACTGTAGTGTAGTTGTTATTGATGTTATTCTCTGAAAGTAAATTATATTAGTTGATTCTCAACACATTATCAACAAGTTTGTAATATCTTAAGATACTAAGTACCAGTATGTGAAACTTCTCTTCATTTATCAATATTATTGTTGACAAAAATAGTAAATGAAAATAAACATTATAGCAACAACGGGTCCTTATTCTTAATAGCCTATTGTCAATATTTAATAAAACAAGTGTGGCCACTAAAAGTATGTCTCGCCTGCCGGCAACATCATTAAAATCAACTACCTGAGCTTTCATTTCTTGATATAAACACAAAAAGTGTTTGTATACCCAATATCAGATGCCTAGCTATTATACTATTCAAGCAATCCATTGTCCACACAACTATTACAAAAAGTTTTCTGCCTGAAAAAAAAAGACCTAAGTTCACAGAGTCACTGGAGCGTGAAAATGGGGTCAGGGTTACATTGCATGGTGACAGTTGCGTAGACCATCACCTGAACTGTCTGTATACCAAATATCAGATGCCTAGCTAATATACTTTTCCAGCAATTCATCGTTCCCAAAAGTCTTACAATAAAGTTTACGGCCTGAAAAAAAACCTAGCTTCACAGAGTCACTAGAGCATGAAAATGGGGTCAGGGTCACATGGCATGGTAACAGTTGCATAGACCATAACCTGAACTGTCTATATACCAAATATCAGATGCCTAGCTATTATAATTTTCCAGCAATTCATCGTCCACAACAGTCTTACAAAAAAGTTTACAGCCTGAAAAAAGACCTAAGTTCACAGAGTCACTGGAGTGTGAAAATGGGGTCAGAGTCACCCGGCATGGTGACAGTTGCGTAGACCATAACCTGAACTATCTGTATACCAAATATCAAATGCCTAGCTATTAAACTTTTCAAGCAATTCATTGTCCACAAAAGTCTTACAAAAAAAATTACGCCGCAGTCGCCGGAAAGTAATACCTAAGTCTCGCCTTCCGCGACTATTCGTCGCAGGCGAGACAAAAATCATGCTTGAAAATGAACGAATGGCTTTGAAAGCTTAATCTTGCTTTAAAGCAAACATAAAATCCATATTACAATCAGATCACAGCACATTTGTGCTAAAATAACATTTTCAGAACAATAGGCTAAAATTCAATCATGGATTTCTTCTCAAATGTGTACTAGACAAACAAGAAAATGCATGCACTTTAAGCTGATTTGAAGGTGACCTAAAATGGAATAAACCTAAGTAATAATTTTAGATTAAAGTCTTATACATGTATATCAATAAACAAAACCAACATACAGGCCTGATTTTGTCCACCAATGCATGCCCTTTACTCTTGGTAACATTAAATTGTAACTTGTTAAATTCATTAGCCACTCTCTCAATAAGCTGTCCTGTTAGTGCTCTGAAATAAACATCATTCCCAATACTAAGAATATATATTATTATGTCAATAACGCCACTTATATTTTTGAGATGGGATTAATGCATTGGATTTAAGTATGGGGTCAGATGCAAGACCACGAGCATTGACCACTGTTAACATTGTTGGCTAGTTTCCAGTTTCGACTTTATTATAGGCAATGATTTTTAAAGGTTGTGTTGAGAACACCTATTAATAACATTTTTTATTTACTTAACTAATATCAGGTAATATACTAATTAATTTTAGCAATGAACCATGCACAAAAAAAAATTCAGTACATGTCAAAACATTATTTCAATTGCAATTGGACAAAACAAAAAATTATCTTAGTACATTTACAATAAGTTCTACACCAGGCACGGATCCAGTATTTTTGATTAGAGGGGGCGCAGGAATCAAATATTCGCCGAGCCGAGCAAGGTGCGAAAATTTTTGGCCTTCTTTGATTGATTTCATGGGAAAAAATCTTTTTTTTTTCACATTTTAGGGGGGCCGGGTGCGCCCCTGTCTAAATCTGCCACTGTACACAACATACCCTGGTGCCGACTGATTTTCAGAGATTCCTAGAAGCTTTTCTATTTTCTCCACTGAACTGATAATGTTCATAAGACGCTGTAAACATGCCTGAAAAATAAATCATCACATTAAAATAAACAAATACAATCATTTCAAATTTATCACTGGAAGATAAAAATAGAATGTTATCAATACATTGTATTGTGATTTTTTTAAATTGCCATATTTTTATGTTGATTTTGTCGCGTACACTTAATTGTCTATTCATTTCTGAATATAAAAATTTTACACAAACATCATCATATTAATAAATTCATACAATATAAAGCATGCAAAATATCACTGTATAATATACACAGCCTATATGTGTTATAATCAAGTTGAACCTGGACAAATGAATGTATGAGTATACAATAATGTATACTCATACAGATATATTAAATATGATTCTCTCAAATGATGTCAAATGACTTTTCTAGTTCTGAGAAAGATACTGTTGGACTTTTCATCAACAAGAGTGATAATTTTATTACATTAACCTTTTTTTCTCTGATTTGTTCTCTTTGTTTTAGTTTGTCTTCAACAGCTTGTATTGCTTCTTCCATCGCCAGTTTAACAGTCTGTAAATGAAAAATAGCACATGATAAGTGTCCAATCAAAATCAAGGGAAAAAAAAATATCTGTCTATCATGTCTCTAGACTGCTTTTCTTCATAGGAGACCAGATCAAGAAATAAAATAAAAATGTTGTATACAAGTTACAACTTTGTACATGTTGCAACATGTACAATTAAAATGTACATTTTCTTTCTAATTGTTTCCTGCAAATTGAATCCATTCACTATTTGTTCTCAAAAGTATTTCAAAACTTGAAATAAATAAATAATACATATGTATACATATATAAACATTTTATATATTATTGAATAACTTATTAAAGGCTTAGGTTTGTCTATCGACAGACGCAGCAAAATCCATTCTTACCAAAAAACAAATCGAAATGACTGTTTTTCTCTCAATTACTTTAGCCTTTAAAATTTGGTTTATGCTATAGTTCAAGTTGAAGTATGTCTAGTAGCATCAATTTTGTTTGTTTGAAAAGTTAGGTACATGTAGATATTTGGTAGAGCCTGCTTTCTATAAATGCATTGAAAAGTAAAAGTTCTTACTGTGACTTGTAGTTTCATTTCACCCAATGGATCTGTAAGATTTGAGATGGCCTTGTCCATTCCAACCTGTAAAAGAATAATACATAAAGACAATAAATACTGATATATCATGTATAACAGATACATTTCAGGCAAAAAAATATAGTTTTGTTTACTGCTACCCATCCTATCCTATTTTTTGGCCCCTACCCTACACATTTTATTGCTATTTTGGTACAAGAATGGGTTAATTACAATTATTATATTTCAGCAATAACCTGAAAAAGTTCAACCAAATTACCAGATTTCTTTAATTTTAACCCTGTGTCCAGTGAAATGTTATAAATATGTTTTCCCATTACCCACACAAAGAATGAATATATATTATATAACATACCAGGTTTGTAGAAAGATTGACAAAGTCAGCATAATCTTTATTAATAAGTTCTATCATGGCACTTCTAAGAATCTTTAAATAAGTATTTAGGTCATCTCTTAATGTCTCTAATGGAACTCTTCTTCTACACTCCATAACAAACTTGTCCACATCAAAACCATCCTAAAATACAATGTATGTAATAAGTGAACACTATAAATACTATATATACAGTTATCTAAGGTCACATATAATTGATGTCCAATGTGTCGTCCATATTTGAGGTAAATAAGCCCCTAAGTCCTAACTGGCCTAAGCAAATTATATGCAAATTAGATGTGAAAATGGTGAATTACTGTGCTATTGGTAGTCAACAGCAGACAGAGGGAAGGGCAAGGAACTTAATTTCAGCTGCAAGCAGCGATTTCTAATCAAGAAGTCAAAGAAATATCAAAAATGAGAAACATTATGGCTTTCAGGTATCAGCCCATCTGACCTGCAGCAATCATTCTACATTTGTAAGCATAACTACATGTATTCTTTGTAGGTGGTAAAGGTGAGTACTGTGCACGGCTGAAGGGCAAATAAAGAGTGGCTTTCACAATGAACGGAAAATAATTCTTGCTCATCACAATGCATGATAAATAAAGAAACAAAATATTATTCCTTAATGAAGGAAAATCCCTCAATTTCGCTCAGTTTTTGACAGTTTTGACTGTTGTGTATTCTTGAAACAGTACAACACTGCAAGGAGTAGGCGAAAATTGAGAAGTCCTCGAATTTTATGATTTCTTGGTGAACAATATTTTGTATAGCATTTTTTGTCTAAAATACCATAAACGAAAAATAATCCATGCAAATCACCAAACATGAAAAATAAATTTAGGTGAACACGATGAACGATGAGCCCCTATGCACGGCTGAATGAGAAATAAAAAAAATCAGAAATCGATGAACGGAATATAAAAAATGTCGAACATGGTGCACGAAAATAACCCATTACTACCCTCTTCTTTCAAATACCAGTGTTGAATATGGCAGAAATGTAAATCTTTATGTTATTGTGTACTCCCTTCTCACTACTGTGGCAATTACATTCATTTTAACCTAATGTTGACTAATGTTCAAATGTGATGTCACCGTTTCTATGTAGCTAAATATCACAATATTACCAGTATATGTTTGAAAACTCTGTTTTAGTCTTAGTGTATATTTGATTTGTTTATTTTGAACTATTAACTGAAGTCTACCCATGCAATTAATATTTCATTTACTTTATTCATAGTTTTTATATGTTTGTTTATCTCAGTCTCAGATCCGCATACATGTGACGGATCTGTGATGACAAAGCTGGAGGTTTTGATTTTTTTGGCTGGAGATTGGACCAAAAAGCGGGAGATTTTCAACGCTCATTAAAATTTTATTTCAATGTCAATTGGGGGGGGCACTAGCGTGTGCCAATTATACATGGCTTCACTGATTAATCTCAAACTGTTTATACAATCATCAGGTCAATTATGACAATAAACCTTTAATTAACACCTTTACCTGTTAACTTAACGTCTACCTAATTGACGAATCCGGGTCCGTTCGCCCTTATTCGCGTTCGCCCTGGTACATGTTCGCCACTATTCACGTTCGCCCTGGGTCCGTTCGCCCTATACATGTATATGCCATATATAGTCATTAGTTTTATCTGAGACAACAATTTCGATATGATTTTCTCAGGTTTTATAGAGCAAAGAAAAACAAACTCTGGTCAAAAGGAAAAAAAATATTTTTCGGAATATATTGAATCATCGACAAGAAACGCATCACTTACCATAAAATAATTCATGTACAATTGCCGAAATAATCGGCTGGTGAGCTTTTGGCACCAAGTTTGTTTCTTAATCACATTAATCTATACAATTCTTCATCACATTAATCTATGCAATTCTTCATCACATTAATCTATGCAAATTTTAAATGATTCTAATTTCGTTTTTTTTTAATTTCGACAAAAACGTTTTTTTACCATTCCAAATATGAGAAATAATATCATAAAGTCATTTGTCTAGTTATTTTTTTTAATTTTTTTTTTTTAGAAATACTGTTGGGTTTTTTAAGTGCACTCATCTTTCCTTTAATGGTTTTAAGGTATTACAGATAACCACCAACAAAAAGTTCTTACACCTTGTATACAAATAGAAAAAATAAACTAACAAAATAGTACTACAGAAAACTTGAAAAACACTGAACAGTGGAGCATGGCCTGGCTGCATGCTCTAGTTCCACCAATCATGAAAAATAAACGTAATTTTGCACTCCTCATAATTACCTAAATTGTCATTTAATCTAATTAACTTTATGACCCAAGCCAGACCCAAGCTGAGTACGCGTGGCCGTCTGATTACTGTTTTTACAACTGAAATCCGTTAATCTCATTGACGATTTAGTCTAGTTAGATGTTGATCATCGCTTTTCGTTTGTCTGTTTTTTTTTTTTTTTTGGTTAACTTTATTTTGAATCCCATCTGCATATAAATACAAATACATTTTTACATGTATATAAGCACACATACTTTGCATCATTAGTTATTTATTAAAAAATGTTATACTCCTTCTCAAGTCAGGGGATTCAATGTTCAATCTATCTCGAATGCATATATGTATTTTAAAAATTTAAATCACTAATTTTAACTTTTTTCGTATTACGAAAACATCTTGTATTAATATCCCAGCTCATAAGTTAACGTTTCAGTTGACATTATCCTAATATATAATATAGGGCGAACGAACTCAGGCGAACGGACCCAGGGCGAACGTAGGACAGGGGCGAACGGACCCGATACCCTAATTGACAAACCCCTAAAACAACGGAAATGTTTTATGACTGAACAATTAAAATGTCTATAAAACTAAAATTTTGTCATGTCTTGAAAAAGCGGGAGATTACACAAAAAGTCGGGAGAACGGGAGATGGATCAAAAAGTCGGGAGATTTTGTCTCCCGGCGGGAGAATCACATGTTTGGATCCGTTTTACAATCTTTCTCATTCTGATTCTTTCAGTTTACATGTCTTGCCCCAAATCTTTCTGTTACCTTCATAAATACATCTTTATCAAAGCATAGGGAAGCAGGGCCACTTGGAAGTGGAACTGCTTTATTTGGATCGCCTGTCATCCTTGGAGATTCATGTAATTTGATAAGATTTTTTTTCAGATTTTGTGTTGTTGGCAAATCAAGGGAAGCAACTAAAGGAAGAACTCACTAAAACCCGGAAAAAACAAAAAAAAAATAATAAAAATAAGAACTGTTTTCAATTTTTGAATAAAGATTATTTGTGCATTTTTAAAAATAACAATAAAACATGTACTAAAATTTAAAAAATCTTCATCATGTTAGATTTCTAAAACGAAAGTAATCAAATGGAAATTCCCAAATTCTATTTTTAGAAAATATGAGAAGAGGGACAGCAACACAACACAGTACCAAGATGTAGTCTCTGAATTTCTAAGATCAGGATCATTGGTACAGGAGAAACCATCTTCATACGTTGGGAATAAATGTAGTTTTGAATCAACACATGCTTTGATAAGACACAAAGTTACAACAACATTTACAAGTAAACAAAACTTTTTAACTTCACTTTTTTTCTTTCTTCAACTGTTCAAAAGTTAAAATCTATTGAGATTATATATCAGTAATTCCAAGATTTATGATACCACCCCTTATTTTCTAGTGCAGGTCCACACAATCCATGGAGAGTAGCAATGCCCATTGGGAATTCTAGTGGATCCGTCCCCAAACTTGTCCGTCCCCTAGTTGATCCGGCCCCAAGTAGATCCGTCCTTGGTTGATCCGTCCCTTAGTTGATCCGTCCTCTAGTAGATCCGTCCCCAATAAAACATATATGTAATGTATTAGTTATGCATGTTAATAGTTGAAGAGTATAGGCACATGTTTTAGACATGTGCAGCATACTATAGTAACTTAAGTACGTACGTGTTTAAAAAATTGCAAGTTAACTTGTTAATTTGGAGAAAAAGTTTATAAATGTGATTTCAAATGATAAATGAAGTGTTGTGTGCGCAAATTTAGGTTCTCTGTGCTTTTCATCAATAAGTAATGATCATTACTGCATTATATTTTCTCAGGTTTTAACCTTGAGCGTGGTTTATGTAGCAATTTTTTTTATTATTATTCTTAGAAATATTGAGGAAAACTTTAAAAAGTTTTAAAGATTTTTTTTTAGAAATTTAGATTGCATGTCAATCAAGATTGACATGCAATGCAATGCCAGGCTGCTTCTGAAGATGGAGTACTATGGAGTACGCCAGAACTCGCTAGAATGGATAAGGCAGTTTCTGATGAACAGATCCCAGTCCGTGATACTGGAGAACCACCGGTCAGATCCACTCAACGTTCTCTCAGGAGTTCCACAGGGCAGTGATGGGGCCTTTACTCTTTCTAGCCTACATAAATGACCTACCTGAAGTAACATCCTCAGACGCACGACTATTTGCAGACGATTGTCTTCTCTTCCGACGTATTAGTAACACCGAAGATGCCAACACACTACAGAAAAACCTGACACAACTAGAAGAGTGGGAAAGAAAATGGCAGATGTGTTTTCACCCTGAAAAGTGTACTGTTATCCGGGTACCAGGCAGACGTCATTCCATACAGACGAATTACACCCTCCATGGACACTCACTGGAAGTGGTCGACAGTGGGAAGTACCTGGGACTAACCATTACCAAGGATATGTCATGGTCAAAGCACATCAACCAGATAACCGGCAAGGCTTCAAGAACCCTTGGCTTCCTTAGAAGAAATCTTGGTCGATGCAACACCACGACAAAAGCCACTGCCTATACAACTCTTGTTAGACCAGTACTGGAGTATGCTGCCTCAGTGTGGGACCCTCACCATGCCACTGCCATCCGCGACCTAGAGCAAGTCCAGAGGCGAGCAGCACGGTTCACATACAACTGCTACCAAGACAACTTTCCAGGCTGTGTGACCAAGCTCCTTGACAAGCTACAATGGGAATCCCTCCAACACAGACGGTGGAAGCAGAGCCTCATCACCTGCTACAAGATACAGCACCACCAGATTGCCATTGACCCAGGGAGATACTACACCTCTGGAGACACCCGGACCAGAGGTAACCATAGGTTCAGACAGATCAGAACCAAGAAGGACTCATACCACCATTCCTTCTTCCCGAGATCCATACGATGCTGGAACCAACTACCAACATCTGTAGTTGATGCAGGCTCCCTAGAAGAGTTTAGGGCCAGGTTGAGCACCATTCCCTGGAGCCCTACTCAGCACAAACCATAGATGCCAAGACAACCAGTTTTTATTTGTAAATACTATTCATTTTTTGGACTTTTAACTGTGTGTGAATGAGAGGAGTGTTATTCATTTGTGCATGTACCCGAGTCAAGTACACTCTCAACAGAGGCCGACTCGTATCCGGGAAGAAGAAGAAGATGGACATAATTTTATCAAATTTTACAAGCTTTGTCCAAGAACATATCTGTAGAGTTCTAATGTGTTTCTTTGGGGATTTCGGTGTGGTATTTGTACGATATAGCGCTTTAAATCTTTTACTTTGATATTTTTATGCAGATATTGTGTTCTAACAAATTCTTAGTTTTACATTGCTTTTACTGGAAAACATACTTTTATTTCATAAATGTCAACATTTTACCTTTATTATTAGCGCAAATGAAACATTTATGAAACAGCGCAAATGAAGTATGAATTGTGGCGCAAGTGAAATTTATTTTTGGCACAAAAGAAATATACTTTTTAAAACTTAAAAGTAATATGTAATCGTTCTTGAAAAAAGACTGTATTTCATTATATTTTAAAATGGGGACGGACCGACTAAGAACTTGAGGCCGGATCAACTAGAGGACGGATCTACTGTGGACGGATCAACCAAGGACGGATCAACCTGAGGACGGAACCACCTGCGACCCCCATTGGTGGCTTGAAATATCAGATTCTTCACCAATTCATTGCATAATCTTCAACATGATGAAGGAGGCAGAATCAGAAAATTCTGTTACAATTCTTTTGACATTTCAGCTAGTATAAAATGAATATTTCTTGCATCAAGTAAAATAGAGGAAAATGAGATGTGGAATAAGTGTATGCGACACAACCTACAATATAAACGTAAATTTAAAACATCCACAATGTAAAACAGCCAGCAGCCTTCAATGTGACCAGTGGCAGTGGTTGCTGCTTGCTGTTCTCGAGATCAGTATAGGTCTGTGCCTCTAGGATCCGTTATTGTATTGTATTCTCTAATCCCCGCTTCCGGTCCATAAAAGTCGGGAACAAATTTAATGTCCAAGTTTCTCCAGAATTTGTTAAGTCTATTTTTAAAACTGTTTACAGTCGGTGACTCTACCACTTCTGCTGGTAGTGAGTTCCAGCTGTTTACAACCCTCTGGGAGAAGCTATTTAATCTTCTGTTAGTACGGCAGTGTTTTTTAAGTATTTTGTATTTATGGCCTCTTGTTGTGTTGTTGTTTGATAAGGGTAGGATGTCATCTACCTCCACTTTATCTATGTTTTTAATCATTTTGAAAGTTTCTATCATGTCAGCTCTTAGTCTTCTGTATTGCAATGATGGTAATCCCAATTTTACTAGCCTTTCTCCGTAGCTCAGGTCTTGGAGTCCTGGTATCAGACAGGTAGCTTGTCTTTGAACATTTTCGATAAGAATGGCTTCCTTTTTATTTATTACACTCCACACTGTGCTACCGTATTCTAAATGTGGTCTAACTATACTTTTGTACAGCTGTGTGAAGGTGTCTTTATTCAGGTATTTAAATGATCTGTTAATTAGACCTAGTTTCTGATTTGCCTTATTAACTTGTTTATTTATATGTTGTTGAAAGTTTAATTTGTTGTCTATTATGATTCCTAGGTCCCTTTCTTCTGTTACCTTATTTATTGTAGCATCTTCCATGTTGTATGTTGTGTCGATTCCATCCCCAATGTGCATATGGTTACATTTAGAGTTATTAAATTTAAGGAGCCAAGTGTTCGACCATTCTACTAGTTTGGTTATATCTACATATGATACAAGCCCAATCCTAAAGTGCAATGAAAGACCCTCTTCTTGACAAAAAACAATTAAGATAGATTAGACTATCTACAAACATAAGCTTTGATAAAGATATCTGGCTTAGGACAGGCACATTAAAAATGTGGCAGGGTTAAACTAGTTTTTTTGGCACCAACCTTCCCACTATTGATAATCAATAACAAAGCACAAACTAACACACAGTAAAAATCAAATCGATAGAAGTTCAATTCAACAAGAGAGTATCTGAGACAAAAGGACAACAAGTAATTAACGGGACGTAGAGATACTCTCTTGAGAACACTCAAAGTTACTGACAGCTAGCTAAGTTGTCATTAGGGGAAAGAGCTAGGTACCCTCTTATTAAATATGGTATAGATAAATAAAATCAAATTTATATTTATCTGGCTGTGCATTAATCTTTGGAAAAAATACAGCTTCTTATCATCATTTAAGAGCCTATGTCAGCTTCTTGTCTATTTAAAAAAAGCTGTGTAAAATTCACTTATTTAATTTGTTTGAATCAAGACCACTTTCCGTTGGTTATTTTTTAAATAATGTATCATTAGCTTGTGGTTTACACATCTATAGACATTCTTAATTTTTAATACTTTAACTTTGAAACATTTTAACAATATCTTTCCAAACTAATATGTTTTTATTGTATTTCAGATGGAGCTGATATATGCAAACAGTGAACATAATGGCCAAGCTACCACAAAGATACAAGAATATTTTAAAGCAAATGAAGTTGTTGTTAAACATCAAGCTTTAAATGGTATATAATTGACTCCTTTTATATAAATTTTAGTTTTATACCAGAATAAATGCTTTAATATTTGAAAAAAATTTAATTTTATATCAATTTGATTTCATGAGCAACATTTAAAACAAATCCATTGGAAAGCATCATAAGAAAAGTAATTGTTCTTCACTTCTTGTGATAAAAAAAATCCCTTTTAATTTTTAATGAATTAAAGTAGAATTTTAATTCTCAAGGTATCTTTAAAAATATTTTTCACTTTAGATTGCTAATTGGATTATTTTTTATAGGAATTGAAGATGTGAAGAAAATGGCTATAGATGTGAAGCTATGGACAGTTATTGTGATGGATGACCCTTTACTAGAACTACTTGAGAGCTGTGCAAAGACTGTCTTAAAACTTATTAGTAAGTCAATATTAAAGTGCAACTAAAACGGTCATAACAACTTAATCTTATTTAAAAGTGTTTATTTTTCTAAGATCAATACAAAAAATCCGATGAAAATCCGTTAACAAATAACGGAGATATGAGTGTTTGAAGTGCAAAATTTCGCACCTTTCAAAATCTAATCAACGATATTTCCGGAAAAGAATTACATGCGAGCTAAACCGGAAGTGACGCACAAGGGGGAACCGAAATCGTTTGCTAGTATAGTAGGAATGTGTTTTTTGAAAGGGGATATTAAAGATATCCGCAATAAAATATAAATAATTTCAGTGGCAATTTTTACATTAATATTTAAGAAATACCCAACGAACACATATAAACATTTTCCAGTTTTTAACAATACATTTCACACCAAATAATATTTTAAAAAGGTAGGCCGTCACAAGAATGAAGTTTAGACCTTTTAAGATTTGTATAAAATGTTAAATCAAGGAATTAAAGAATTCCAATTCCTTGGTTAAATCCTATGATTTAAGCAATTATGATTGTCAGATTTCCACAAAATTGAAAGTTTTTACTGCAGCAATCAGTACACCTACATGATGCAATCAAAGGAACATATCTATTTTAAACAGTTGTGTTGTCTTTATGGTCCAAAGTGTTAATTCAAATCATATATGTCTAATATGCAGGCCTATGTCGGAATTGGACGGTTTCAGGATTCCAGTCCTTATGATAATTACCTTAATTATTAACCCATGCTGAGTATGGACTACCTTTTGCGACGAACAAACAAACACAGGTGTGAAGTTAAACGAAATTAGACAACCAATATGTCACCATAGGGGGGCAATTAACAATTTGGGGACAAGTAATTTCAAACTCGAGCATCTTCTCAAATCCAGTGTTGTATTATCGTATTGAAATAGAAACATAATAAAATAAAATATAGAATTAAATAAAATAAAATAAATAAATTCCTTGAGTCCACAGTATTTGCAATAAATGGCTTCATACTGTTGGTGGGCATATAATGTTCATAGTTAGCGTCTAAAATAGTTACGTTTACAGTAAAATAAAACATGTTAAAACATCACGCATATCCTAGAGCATAGTCCCTTGGTGCCCTCTGCAAACAGACAAAGTAAATTTTAGAAGTTCTTCAATATATTTAATTTGTAAAAAGCATCCATTTCTTTTGTTATTAAAATAACATCAGATCATCATGATAGATTTTCTCTTCTAAAACTTCTCTGGGCTGTGGTTTTGCCATATACAAAGTAAACACAAATATGTGCTATGCTTATTTATTATCTTTAATTATTATAGTTGTAAACAATAATACAAACACATCACATTGTGTATTCAATTTTTTTTTACTTAATTATCTTGTTATTCTAATGTAACTGTATAGTTCTGGTCTGTCTTTGTCAATTTTTTTTATATGTAATATGCCACCAGTGGGACCAAATTAGACAAATAAAGAATTGAATTGAATCATAATGCTTCACCTCGTAACATTTGGTACGGACGAACGAACAGGTGGATGCGCCCAAACACTAATATGCAATACGTTCGTAGATGGGCATACACATTTCGCCCGCTTGCAGCTTATTTTTTCATGAATTGTCCGACAAACTATGAATTATTTGGCGTGGCCTCATCTGTCAAACTTTCCTAAAAATCCACCATTAAACTAAAAATGTGTGTATGAGTCACAGATGGCCCTCTCGTGCTTAAAATGTATCAGAGTTATGAACCTTAACCTAGAACTTAACCAAAGTCGTTCATGCTTAAAATATAGGTCACTGCGACTTACTAGAGGATGGTGTAGTGCTACCCAAGACACATCTAGTGGTGGAATATCATTGACCCTCAACATCTAGTATCCGAGTTTTTGACCTCAATCAAGAACTTAAGCAAAGTGTTACGGACGTATGTACGGACGCACAAGGGTAAAACTATATGGCCGATACACAAACGTGGTCGGGCCATAAAAATAGCGAGAACAGACAAACCGGTACACGTCTATGCTAGAGTATAGGAAACCATGAAATAATGTTGAATTATAAAAGCCAAAATGCTAATCTAATTACAACTTGTGATGTCTAAGCTTCCTGTAAATTAATATGTAATACTTTTAGTGTCGGTTACACCGAAAATATCTGAAAGCCAAGGAAATTTAGAATGGACACACACGTGTCTGTGCTTCTTCCTCAAAACTTCATTTGATGCAACAGATAATCAGTTTCATTAAAAAAGAATAAGCCTCGAGGAATAAGCTTCTTTTATTAAATTACGATTTTCTTTTATTACTTTTTCATCTACAATTCAACAATTATCACGATTATACTAAATAAAGTTTTGGTGATTAAACATATATTTTACAACATATATTTCATTTCTGGATGCATTAATTATCATTTCATTACTAATAAGTTGTAAAGATAAACCACGGTTTGCTATTGTAACTAGTGTAAACAAATTTATCGGTTCCCCCTCTGACGTTGCACAATCAGTGGAATTAGTTACGCGAAAGCGGAAGTTATAAAGGTGAGATTTTAAGAAATTAACACTAAATTGTCAATATCTTTGTTATTTGTCATCCGAATCAAGTCGGATTTTTTGCTTTGATCTTAGAAAATTAAGATCTATAAAATGAAATAAAGTTGTTATAGGCGTTTTAGTTGCACTTTAAGCTTTTGGGGATTTTTTTGTCACATGTACATGTATTCCTATATTTAATTTGTATGATTATCTTTCATTTCAGAGATGACCTCCAAGCCAAACAAGATCATATACTATGTGATTACCAATCCTGAGAAGATGGAGATGTTGGAATCAGAACACAGGTCTATAGTAGATACAGTAGAGCAGCTGGATAGAATATGTACCGACAGGGCACCAGCAGAATACGATGGTAATTTTACGCGGCAAAAATAAAAAATTATGTATAGTCACAGATTTTGGAGAGAAGAGATTGCTATCTATTTATCTGTTCAATATAATAGTCATACATTTGTCATAAGTAAAACAAGAACTTCCCCATAATTATCATGCACATATAATTAGAGTAGACATAAGACATGCAGAGGCAAAATAATTTAGAGAACTGTTTTTGATTGTCTATTTTTTGGCAAATTGAAAAACAAAATTTTAATGCATTTCTTAAAAAATGTAGTTTTCATGTTCTTATTACTAAACTTGAAAGTTATGTAAAAAATTATTTATAAATAAAGGTAATAACAAATTTGCTGAATCTCAAATGTCCAAGAGAAAAGACAAAAAAAAAAGAAAGACATACCAAAGAAATTGAAGATCACAATGGTCCTGAGTTGGTAAATGCATTTCAAAAGAAATCGTGGGTTAAACCCGGTTGTATGCAACGTCACATCCCACTAATTGTGTTTGAATTAATCATATTTTTTCTTCAGAAATTTCCAACACATGTTCTACATTTGACTCCCTTAGTTTGGAATCTGTTGAACCATTATCAAAAACATTGATGGATGATCCAAAAATAAGTAAA
Source organism: Arcuatula senhousia (assembly GCA_963971305.1). NCBI lineage: Eukaryota > Metazoa > Mollusca > Bivalvia > Mytilida > Mytilidae > Arcuatula > Arcuatula senhousia. The sequence continues at coordinate 60,250,062 of OZ020304.1, forward strand.
CAAGAGGATGTATCAGGTATGATTGTTTTATACAATAATTCAGATATCCTAAATAAAAAAAAACTATGAGCAATCATTTCACACATCTTGGTTTCAAATCAAATTTCAATCAAGTTTTCTCAGCGTCTTGATCTATGGCATGCTGTGTTAGCATGCAGTCCGATTTCCACCTTTAAAAAATTATATGCCCTATTTTTTTCACTCTCCTGTAAAAAGGTTAAAAATAGTACCTTAAAATACATGATTAAGGTGAGATGCACTCTTATACAATGTGCGATTAAAAATCAGGTGTTGGATTAAGCGACTTGTAATTTAAAAGGTAAGGTCTAAACATATTTTTGCCTCTATGAATACAATCTAAATCACCATACCTAATGATAGAGAATCATATTTTTAACACAAACATGTCGTTAAGGCCAAGCGGAACTGATACTCTATTTTTGTAAAAAAATTACAGTGTATTTATTTCCATGGGTGCCACCTACACATTCGGTTTACTAATTGCGAATAAAAAAAGACACCAAATCAACTAGTTGGAAAAATTCTATGTACACGGGCAAAAAAGTGTAACACTTTTGAATTGCCCGTAGTCAAGTAATTTCAGGGGAATTAATGTTATATTTGACCAAGTACAAGTGGTGCGTTTGATAGGTTTTTATAGATATGTAACATTGCACAAGAGAAATAACAGATATATAATTTACATAATTTTGAAATGCAGACTTACTACCTCCATCTAAATTCTAATTCATGCATCGTTTTTCTTTTAATTTTAACATTTGGATAGGAAAACTTTTGTTGCAGGGACAGATCCAGAATTGATTCACAGCCGGGGGTACCGCTTATAGTCTACCGAGGACAAGAGGAGGGTTCAGGGTCAATTTCGCAAACTTATTCAATGGAAAGGGGATTAAAAACCCCGATAATCCCCCCTCTGGATCCGACATTGCCATGATAAAAGATAAAATATATTGTTCAGATTTAAATTTGTGCGACTGTTTTCCTTGAAATTATGAAGATGTTGGGGCTAATTGAAACGACCACTGTTAATCTTTAAAAGAAAACTTGTTAATTGCATGGAAGTTTTGAAATGACTTTGAAAAGGGGGAGGCGTGGAATATACATAAGCCGTCAAATTTGTACAGCTTCAATACATTAAAACAAATTAACTTATTTATAATATTACTATCCAATTCATTTATATTTTATATATAAAACAGTTTGTGTTGCTACTCAAGCGATACACATTGTTTTTGTTTTCTTAACGGGTACTTATCATTCGATTTGTTTATCAATCTTATATAAAACCGGTTCTCTATTTATTTGGATAAAGCGATCAAAGATCAACAAGAATTGGCTTTGTATTTTGATTTGTATTTACTTAAGGAGGTCAGATCCTCGTGACTCAAAATAAAATTAAATATCCTTTTGATTCTTTTAATGAAAATATGTTTTATTTTTTCAATTTTCATACAAATTTAATGAAACTATTTTTATAAAGTTAACAAAAAATGTTTTAGTGAATAGATAGCATTTTTTTGGTTACTTATCGCAATGTCAAGGACGGGTGTGTTCGTTTGGGTAAATAGTTATAACACAGGCACTAAAAAAGAACCAACTTTAGAATTACGTATCTCTTCAAATGTTTGAGGTGCCACCTTGACTGTAGCATCAATTTATAAGAAAATATTTACTGTGTAATTGGAATTTTTTGTAGATTTTTCATGTTACGGGCAAAAAAGTGTAACAGTAAATAACAACACCCCCCCATTTGACACAAAAGTGAAAATATTTGTAAACCTAAACCATTTTCGGTCGTAATATTTCGTATGTAAGTTAAGAAATAAATGTTTAATCCTTATTTAAGAACGATTTTGTCCAAAAGTGTCGTTTAATAGCTTTTTAAAGGTCTTGACAACAGCGTAAACAACCCAATAGCACTTTTCTACCTCGTTTGATAGAAGAGTTAAATTCTTTTGTTCTCTTATCGGTGGAAATCGAACTGCATGGGGTTTGATTTTGTGGACTTCAATTTCAAGTCTATTGCTTACCTACTTGCTGATGGAGTCATTTTTGTCTTTGACCAATTTTAAATTGTCTTTAAGATAATAGATTTGGGTATTTTGCTTTTTCTCAAACTTTAAATTATTCATTCCATTTTCTAAAAGTGCATTTAAAAAAAACCTCAAATTTGTTCAGCAATTATAAAATAAACATGTTTTAATGTGATAGTTGATATGTATTATTTTCCATAATTACTCTTTTTTATTCTTTTTTGAAAAAGCTAAATATATGCCCATACTGAAATATTTTGACAGTGACCTGTTCTTTTCATGATGACAATTTAAATTACTCTTAAAGTATACCCCCCCCCCCCAAAAAAAAAATAATAATAATAATAACAACAACAAACAAACAAAAACAAAAAAAGCGCAAAAGTAGTTTTTGACTTCTTTTCTTGAAAGCTCTGAATTAATTAACCATTAACTTTCAATTATGAATTTCAGGCAATGCTGTTTGTTCAAATGAAAAGACACAACAGACAGATCAGTGCAAAACAGATAAAGATGTTGAAGCTTCACCAAGTGTATCTACAAACCAGCTATACCCATGCCTGAGTCACCTGACATCTTATGTCAATGCTGGTATGTCCCACAATCCTTCTGGAGACTTTGGTAGACCAGTCAGTGACCCAATACAACTATCTGGAACCTATAGTAGATCATCTTGTGTGCCGTCCCAGGATGCCAGGAGTTGTTGTAGACCCCCATGTTCTTCCATACCTGGTAGCAGTTTTAGCACCTTTGGACCACCAGCCATGCCATGTCAGAGTGGAGTAGGCCACTTTAATTCACTCCCTGTTCACCATTCCACCAGCTGTCCACATTTCAACACACTGCAGACAAAATCTATGGCTGGCAGTGACCCTGGGGCTAGGCCAAACCAACTGAATAACTTCCATTATAGACCAGAGATCTTGGACATAAACAGACACTTCACTCCTCCCTATGATCCAAATATTCAGACAGATGGATCAGGTATGTCAATAAAGTCTATTGTTTTTATGCCCCCGCGACGACATGTCGGGGGGCATTAAGTTTTACTCATGTCCGTCCGTCCGTCCGTCCGTCCGTCCGTACGTACGTCCGTACAAAATTTCCGTCAAGCTTTTCTCAGGAACCGTACATGCAAATGATTTGAAACTTGGTAGGATGGTTCAATATGACAAACTGTACGTCTTAAGCGATTTTCAGACCTGTCGGACATCTACTTCCTGTTTTGGACTTAGGCGAATGTGAAAATATGTGAACATGACTATGAAAATTTCCGTCAAGCTTTTCTCAGGAACCGTACATGCAAATGATTTGAAACTTGGTAGGATGGTTCAATATGACAAACTGTACGTCTTAAGCGATTTTCAGACCTGTCGGACATCTACTTCCTGTTTTGGACTTAGGCGAATGTGAAAATATGTGAACATGACTATGAAAATTTCCGTCAAGCTTTTCTCAGGAACCGTACATGCAAATGATTTGAAACTTGGTAGGATGGTTCAATATGACAAACTGTACGTCTTAAGCGATTTTCAGACCTGTGGGACATTTACTTTCTGTTTGGGACTTAGGCTGATGTAAAAATATGTCAACATGCCTTGAAAATTTCCATCAAGCTTTTCTCAGGAACCGTACATGAGAATGATTTAAAACTTGTTAGGACTGTTCAGTATGACAAACTGTACGTCATAAGCGACTTTCCTGTTGTGGGCCTAGCGGGGGCATCCGTGTCCCATGGACACATTCCTTCTTTATTCTGATTGTTAGTTGTTAACTATCAGATCTGTTTGCTTTCTGTTTCTCAGTAAAGATAGATCATCGATGAGATGAAAGAATATACGCTTACTGCATGTTTGGTAACTACTCATACAAAGTAAAAAAATCTACTTTGGGGAAATAGAAAGAAGCCATCTTCATCTACCATTTTGCTATTTTTCAATTGGCTAAAAAACAGTTAAATATTAGCACCAATGTACATCAAACAGAAAAAAAAAGATCAAAAACATATTTTGAACTAGTATAGTAAAATTTATAATGAATGTAAATACTTATTTGAAGTAAGTTTAATTATTAAAAAAATTTCTGGCACGAATGGCAACTTCCAAATCCTAGTATGGGTATTGTTCTTGTCAAATCATTTGACTTAGATTTGATTGAATACATAATTTCTTTCAGATAATAATATGCATGGCATTTCATGTGATAGATGTGGTCATTCAGTTATTCCAAAGCAGAGAACGGTAAATTATTTATAAATAGATCATAATAATTATTTTTAATTTAGTTCTCATGAATTCAAAAAATACAATTAAAATCTATTATTTTAACTTCTATTAAAGATAGATACTTGATCTTGAGTAATTTTAATTTAATTGTTATTTCTTTGGGGTAATTTCTATACAATTATTTTACTTTATAGCCTCAATTTTTCAAGAAGATGGATTATCATGATTATAAAATAAAATTGTTTGTTTTCAGAGAATGTCAGGAGATGTTGGTCCTTCATCAGAGACCTTCCATTCAGCAGGCAAGCTTCTTTTAGATTTAATAGCTCACATAATAAGTGTTATTACCTCTGGTCATGTTGAAGACTGCTGGCTGTTTTCCATTGTGATTTTTAAATTGCTGTTCCTTTAATGTTGGTTGTGTCACGTACACTTATTCCACATCTCTTTATCCTCTATTTCAAATGTTTGATGTGCTGTTTTTATGCTTCTACAACAATTTTTGGGGATGCATTTAGTTAACATTATGTCTCTCAGTCTGCTTGCTGTACAATTTTTGTCAAGCTTTTTTCTAGAAACCATACTTGATGTAAGCAGAGTGGTTAGGTTTGTCAAAATTGGACGTCTTAAAAAACCATTTTCAGAACTGTTTGAGCTTCATGTATGTGACTTCCATTGGGGAATTCTGTGTCCCATGTACACATTCTTCTATACTTATTTCATTGTAACAACTTATCTTAGTCATAAGGTAATGCATAGGGTTTTCTCATCTTTTGACATTTTTGTACAAAATTTACCTTGAAATTGTGGAATTTATTCAAAATATATGAAGATCTTGAAGGGATAATATTACTTTAATATTGAAAAAAAATATGATTCATAAGAAACACACACCATTTTGTTTTAAACATGTATTCAAATGAATATAATAAAAGTTATACAATGCATACATTTTTTTATCCACAGATGGTGCATCAGGAGTTTTAGAGAAGGAGTATATGCATTCCATCCATGATATGAAGGTCGACATTTTGGATTTGAAGGGAGAAGTGTTTACCATGATTCGGGACAGTCTTGATTGTGCAGAGGTCTACAACTGGAAAAAGCTTGCTGATTTACACAAGTGGTCATTCCGAAGAATAAATGAATTGGAGCAAAAATGGAAGAGTCGTAGAATTGAAAGTCCCTTCATGCATCTTATTGAAGAATTCCAGCATTATACCTTGCATGATTTGAAGAACGATTTGAGAAATATTCCCAGAAGAGATCTTTTGAATAGAATTGAGGAGCTTCAGAACAAAGGGTTGTTGTTTCATACTTAAGCTATAGCTTATTATGTTGGAAAGTTGGAGCTAGTGGTGCAAGTTATCTATCTTTAGTTCAACAACTTTAAAACACAAGGAAGGACAAGCCATTTAAAAAATTATGTGCTCAAACTAGTTTATAATTATGCAGTCAAAGCCACAATTTTATGAAACCCATTTTACAGACTTGGGGTGAATCAAGAAAAGCTGATTTAAATTCTTATAAATAGCTATCACAATGTTTGTTTTTAGTATTACCGGTAATTGATTTATATAAGTTCTGTAAAAGGTCCACTTGCTGTTTAATAATGAGTTATTCCTCCTTATGAGCATACAGCTAAAACTATTTTGCCTAGGTGTATAAGATATGGTTATTACCTATACGTGGTTATGGTATTATACCTTTATAAACAAGAAGATCATGGGACCCTGAGACTTGTCTTATACATGTACATTTATATATATCATCCCATGCATACAAAATTGAACAAATACTAGTTAAAAGAAAAATGTAAGATGTAAAAGAAATGCAACATTTTATCATTTATGTTCCTTTATGTGTGTTGTGTTGCAGTCACTTGAAAATTGATGATTGTAGTAAAAAGAATTATAGGTTCTTACATAAGTTCTTGGAAAAGACCGGCTGATCTTTCACGAGTGATAGAATTTTTCAGTCTTTTTGCGAGTGGAGCGCAGCGGAACGAGTCAAAAGACCCAAAAAAATTCTATCACGAGTGAAAGATCATTGCCGGTTTTCCAAGAACGCGTGTAAGTACCTATTTCTTCCGTAAGAAATTAAATTTTATATTTTAAAACCTTAGAGGACTTCATTCTAAAAACCGAAAGTATAAAATAACAGTGCAGTTCATTGGTCTACATCATCGATCAATATCAGTACCGGCGGTTATTATTGGATAATTGACCAGTGTGAGATCGCTGCAGGTGCTCGCATCTCAACCTGGTCATCTCACACTGAAAAGAGTCATTTACGGAAGAATAAGATTTCTTTTATTATCAACCGGTAATCAAGAACCCTTGAAGGGCATCATGTAAGAAAAACAGTAAAATGATTGGACATATAGTATATGAATGTTGCTGTCTAGATGTGACTGTTAATTATATATGGATATGTTGATCTTATTTTCAATCAAATAAATCATGTATCATCCTATCCCCATCTTTCATTCCTTTGTATTATTTGCTAAGTATTTGTTTGTAAATTTATTATATTTTGTCTATTATTTGCTCATGTTGCACATATGTGCCTGAGATTGAATAATAAATCTTGAATCTTGAAAACCATATCAAATACATGTAAAATATCTCATATTAGTATATATTAAATGATAAACGAATTTGAATAAATACATGATTTGTAAGTATGTTTTTTAGCTCACCTGACCCGAAGGGTCATGTGAGCTATTGTCATCATTAGGCGTCCGTCGTCCGTCGTTAACTTTTCTTCAAAGATCTTCTTCTCTGAAGCCACTGATGGGATTGCTTTGAAACTTTGTACACTTGATCTTTAGGATGTCCTCTACCTAGTTTGTGAATTATATACAGGTCGACCAACCAACATGGCTGCCGTTGCTAAAAATAGAACAGGGGGGTCAGACCATTGTTTTTATACGACCGCAAAAAAATTGCGGACATATTATGGTATGATGCTGTCGTCGTCGTCGTCGTCGTCGTCGTTGTCGGTGTCTGTTAACTTTTAAGTGTTTCCACAATAACTTTAGTTCCAGTAATCCGATTGCTATGAAACTTTACAATGATGTTCCTTACCTTAAAAGGATGAATGGGATTGATTTTGGGGGTCCCCCCATTTTTCGTTTAGAAATAAGGGGCCAAAAAAGGGCCAAAAATACTACTTTTTTGTTTGTTTCCACAATAACTTTAGTTCTAGTTATCCAATTGCTATGAAATTTGACAGTGAAGTTCCTTACCATACCAGGATGAATGGGATTGATTTTGGGGGTCCCCCCTTTTTTTGTTTCGAAATTAGGGGCCCAAAAGGGGCAAAAAATTCAAATATTTTACTTGTTTCCACCATAACTTTGGTCCTAGTTGGCCTATTGCTGTGAAATTTGTCAAGAATGTTTCTTACAATAAAAGAATGAACCTGATGAATTTTTGCGCCCCCTTTTTCTCCGTTGTGTAATTAGGGGCCAAAAGGGGCCAAAATAAAAACTTTTTTATTTGTGGTCCGATTTTGAAATTTTTTTTTGCATGTTTGTTCTTGTCAAATAGCGGATACAAAATTAAGAATTAATTTTTGTGACCCCCCCCTTTTTCCCCTATTACATAATTAGGGGCCAAATGGGGCCAAAATCGAAACTTTTATTTGTGGTCAGATTTTGAAATTTTTTTTGCTAGTTTATTTTTGTCAAGTAGCGAATCCAAATTTGAGAATTTATTTTTGCGACCCCCACCCCTTTTTCACCTGTTACGTAATAAGGGGCTAAAAGGGGCCGAAAGCGAAACTTTTTTAATTCTTGTCCGATTTTGATAATTTTTTTTGCAAGTTTATTCTTGTCAAGTAGCAGATATATTTTTGTGTCCCCTTTTTTTACTGTTACGTTATTAGGGACCAAAAGGGGCCAAAATTGTAACTTTTTTATTTCTGGTCCGATTTTGAAATTTTTTTTTGCACGTTTGTTCTTGTCAAATAGCAAATTCAAAATTAAGAATTAATTTTTGTGACCCCCCCCCCCCCCCCTTTTTCCCCCTATTACGTAATTAGGGGCCAAATGGGCCTTTTTTATTTGTGGTCCAATTTTGAAATTTTTTTTTCCAAATTTATTCTTGTCAGGTACCGATCCTAAATTTAAGAATAAATTTTTGGGGCTGTAATCATAATTTTAAGAAAATTCTGGTTCGATTTTTAATTTTTGCCCCAAACATTATTCTTTTAAAGAGTAGAATACAACATTCAAAATTTATATTTTTACCCCCTGGGTCGAAAGTCCATCAGAGACGCATGTGTCAAAAACCTTTGTCAGTCCACCATGGGCTGCATGTGTCCAGAACAATAGACTATCCATATTAGGCCTTAAACATACAGAGTTCAACATGTTGCGGTCGTATCATGCTGCGCTCGGCGAAGCTTTTTATTGGCTTATAACTCGAAAAGTTTAAGAGATAGAAAAAATCCGAAGCAACTTCCATGTTCAGCATCAAAAGCTCTACAAATCTCTCCATTGAGTCGAAGTTGTAAAATGACTCCTTATAGGAGTTATTGCCCTTTAATCATCAAAATTGACAATTTTAGCAGTTTTTGGACTATATCTTGAAAACCGTTAGAGCTAGAGGAAAAGTTAGTATTGCAAAATTGTTAGGCTCATTGAGATCTACAAAAATCATTTCAGGGTCAAAATTGTCAGATCAGCCGTTTAAGAGTTATTCCCCTTTAACTGTTTTTTTTCCATTAATTTAAACTGATTTTCAAAAATCTTCTTCTCTGAAACCACTGAAGGGATTGCATAGATACTTGGTATACTTGATCTTTAGGATGTCCTCTACCAAGTTTGTGAATTATATACACGTCAACCAACCAACATGGCCGCCGTTGCTAAAAATAGAACAGGGGGGTCAGACCATTGATTTTGGCTTATAACTCGAAAAGTATAAGAGAAAGAAAAAATCCGAAGCAACCAACCATGTTCAGCATGAAAAGCTCTACAAATCTCTCCATTGAGTCGAAGTTGTAAAACGACTCCTTATTGGAGTTATTGCCCTTTAATCATCAAAATTGACCATTTTAGCAGTTTTTGGACTATATCTTGAAAACCGTTAGAGCTAGAGGAAAAGTTAGTATTGCAGAATTGTTAAGCTCATTTAGATTTACAAAAATCATTTCAGGGTCAAAATTGTGAGATCAGGCGTTTAAGAGTTATTCCCCTTTAACTGTTTTTTTCCATTAATTTTAACTCATTTTCAAAAATCTTCTTCTCTGAAACCACTGAAGGGATTGCATAGATACTTGGTATACTTGATCTTTAGGATGTCCTCTACCAAGTTTGTGAATTATATACATTCGACCAACCAACATGGCCGCGGTTGCTAGAAATAGAACAGGGGGGTCAGACCATTGTTTTTGGCTTATAACTCGAAAAGTATAAGAGATAGAAAAAATCCGAAGCAACCCTCCATGTTCAGCATCAAAAGCTCTACAAATCTCTTCATTGAGTCGAAGTTGTAAAATGACTCCTTATAGGAGTTATTGCCCTTTAATCATCAAAATTGACCATTATAGCAGTTTTTAGCTCACCTGACCCAGAGGGTCATGTGAGCTATTGTCATCACTTGGCGTCCGTCGTCCGTCCATCGTCCGTCGTCTGTCGTCCGTCGTCCGTAATCTTTTTAAAATGTTAACTCCTCTGACACCATAAGTCCAATTGCAACCAAACTTTGTATGGTTGTTCATTAGCATTCGGTGCTTAGAACTGATGTGGGGATTTTTGATTGGTCGTAAAACATGGCCGCCATGGCTAAAAATAGAACATAGGGGTAAAATGCAGTTTTTTGCAAATAACTCAAAAACGGCTACAGATATCAAAATTCTGGCAGAGGGTAAAAGTGATCAGCACCTCAAGATCTACCTACCCTGAAATTTTGAAGAAAATCCAACGACCCATGTAGGAGTTATTGCCCTTTTTGTGGATTTTTTGCAAATTTTGCAACTGTTTAGCTCAATATCTTGAAAACTATACTAGATATTTGAGAAATTTAAATTGCATATTGTTAAGCACATCAAGATCTACAAAATATGTAACAGGGTCAACGTTGTAGGACCTTTCCTTTTAGGAGTTATTGCCCTTAGAACGTCAAAATTTAGCATTTTAACAGCATTTCCTCATTACATTGAAAACGTTAACATCTCTGACACTTTAAGTCCAAATGGAACCAAACTTGGTATAGTTCTTTATTGGCATTAGGTGTATAGAACTGATGTGGGGATTTTTGATTGGTCGTAAAACATGGCTGCTGTGGCTAAAAATAGAACATAGAGGTAAATTGGCTAAAAATAGAACATAGAGGTAAATGGCAGTTTTTTGCAAATAACTCTAAAACGGTGACAGATTTCAAAATTTTGATTGGGAACAAAAGTGATCAGCCCCTCAAGATCTACCTACCCTGAAATTTTGAAGGAAATCCAACAACCCATGTAGGAGTTATTGCCCTTTTTGTGGATTTTTTGGCAAATTTTGCACCTGTTTAGCTCAATATCTTGAAAACTATACTAGATATTTGAGAAATTTAAATTGCATATTGTTAAGCACATCAAGATCTTCAAAATATGTAATAGGGTCAACGTTGTAGGACCTTTCCTTTTAGGAGTTATTGCCCTTAGAACATCAAAATTTAGCATTTTAACAGCATTTCCTCATTACATTGAAAACGTTAACTCCTCTGACACTTTAACTCCAAATGGAACCAAACTTGGTATAGTTGTTAACTAGCATCAGGTGTATAGAACTTGATTGGTCGTAAAACATGGCCGCTGTGGCTAAAAATAGAACATTAGGTTAAACTGCATTTTTTTGCAAATAACTCAAAAAGGGTGACAGATTTTTAGATTTTGATTGAGAACAAAAGTGATCAGCACCTTTAGATCCACCATATTGTCAGATGACCCCCTTATTAATCTTATGACCCTTTCAAGTTAAATAGATTTTGCCTTATAACCTTTACTTCAGGCACATATGTCAGGTGAGCGATTCAGGCTCCTGGGAGCCTCTTGTTGGACTATATCTTAAAAACCGTTAGAGCTAGAGGAAAAGTTAGTATTGCAGAATTGTTAAGCTCATTGAGATTTACAAAAATTATTCAGGGTCAAAATTGTCAGATCAGGCGTTTAAGAGTTATTCCCCTTTAACTGTTTTTCATTAATATTAACTCATTTTCAAAAATCTTCTTCTCTGAAACCACTGAAGGGATTGCATTGATACTTGGTATACTTGATCTTTAGGATGTCCTCTACCAAGTTTGTGAATTATATACATGTCGATCAACCAACATGGCTGCCATTGCTAAAAATAGAACAGGGGTGTCAGACCATAGTTTTTGGCTTATAACTCGAAAAGTATAAGAGATAGAGAAAAACCAAAGAGCAACTTTTCTTATTCAGCATCAAAAGGTCCTTATAGGAGTTATTGCCCTTGAACTGTTTTTTCTATTAATTATACCCCCACTCGTAAGAGAGGGGGCTATATTGCAATCACCTTGTCCGTCCGTCCGTCCGTCCGTCCGTCTGTCTGTCCGTCTGTCCGTCCGGTTCAATTTCTCTGCTTCTACTGGATGGATTGGTTTTAAATTTTGTACACAGCTTCAGCATGATGAGTTATACTATGCCTACCCTTTCCAGGTAAGTCCATCATCTACTTCCTGTTTTCCAAGCCGACTTAGACTTTTTTAGGGGAAAAAAAATTGAAATGTGAAATTTTTCGTAACAGATTTCTTGGTTTCTACTGGATAGATTGGTTTCAAATTTGGTACACAGCTTCAGCATGATGAGTTATACCGTGCCTCCCCTTTCCAGGTCAGTCCATCATCTACTTCCTGTTTTTCGAGCCGACTTAGACTTTTTAGGGTAAAAAATTTGAAAAGTGAAATTTTTCGTAACAGATTTCATGGCTTCTACTGGATGGATTGGTTTCAAATTTAGTGCACAGCTTCAGCATGATTAGTTATACCGTGCCTCCCCTTTCCAGGTCAGTCCATCATCTAATTCCTGTTTTCTGAGCTGACTTAGACTTTTTATGGGTCAAAAATAGACAATTTTTCGTAACAGATTTCTCGGCTTCTGGAGAAGGGATTGATTTCAAATTTGGTATACAGCTTTAGCATGATGAGTTGTATCATGCCTCCCCTTTCCAGGTCAGTCGGTCATCTACTTCCTGTTTTCTGAATGGCCGAGTGGGGGTATGCTTAGCACCACTTAGTGCAACCCCTTGTTTAAACTGATTTTCAAAAATCTTCTCTGAAACCACTGAAGGGATTGTTTGCAACTTTGTATACTTGAAAGTTTGTGAAATTTATTCAAACTTTGGCATAAGAGATCAGGTGAGCGATTCAGGCTCCTGGGAGCCTCTAGTTAATTTATTTAATCTTTAACTCTGTATATCGGGCTGTATATAGCTCATACTGGATATATCAACAGCACAGCTCTGATTTGTACAGCTGATGTGCAGGATGTCATGATATGTATATTTAAATTCCGTGCAAATTTTTAAAATATTTTCTGGAAAAAACTTTTTAATTTTATAGAAAATTACAGATTTTTAGAATAGGACTTACTAAACACTATTACTCAACAACTATTGACAGTAGAGTTCTAAAATGTTGTACAGCTGTTATGCTGCATGTCCTGGTGTGCATATTCAAATTTCATGTAAATCTGTTTAACACTTTTGCCGACAGGGCCCTTTCTGATGTTGTCAGCATTTTAGTTTGTTCTATTTACATATGTGTATTGTATATATCTCAAACTTTTTTTATCCATACCTTGAACTATATTTGTTTTATCATTGTTATTATTTTATTTTTTTATTGTCCAATATAAATCAGCTAACATGCAAGTTGCAAAAGACATAATCTTAAATTGTGTAAGGTTTGATAGGGTGTGGTAGTTTCTTTTGCTGCCTACCAATAATCAACTTTATTATTTATATGAAATCAGCATTTATTGCCATGATGTAAACTTTTTGTCGAAATTTTCAATTCTAGAAAAGTTATGAATGTAATTATATGGTTACTTTTTAAAACAATTGTTAAAAATATATAATGAAATTAAAAAGTAAAGGAAGGGGATTCAGAAACAAAGGCTTTGAATATATTTTTATTCATCATTTTAACTTTTTATAACACAAGATATTTTCTTATGTATTTGTTATTTATATAAGATTTAAAGGCTTTTGTTGTTATTGTGTGACAAGATGATATACATTAAAAGGCATATTAAAAGTATTTTTGTTTCATTTTCATTCTTTTTAGTGTTATTACAAACAATGTTATGATAAAATTTTACCTTTCCATATGAAAATTTCTGAACAAATATCAATTTTACTTGCATTCTACATGTATTTTCTAAGAATGTTGGTTTTAGTTAATAATTTGAACATCTAAAGACTTTAAACACAAATTGTGTTGAACTTGTGTTTTGGGATAATGTTTTTATATTTCAGGCCAACATTGCAGGTTTTAAATGCAAATATTGTAAAAATAACAATGGTTACTCCCATTTTCATTATATATTGGGACATATATCACTGAGAACTATAAAATCTTCAGAGATGTGTCACTTTGTATTGTCCCACTTTAACAAATGAGATACTAGTAGATACATGTAGCAGTCTGGATAATCCAGTAAAAGCGCATCTATAGTAAATGTCTTTAATGGAAACTGGCTATGACTATAGACAATATGTTGCAAACTGAGATTCATACTTTACCAAGAACACAACATCACATTCAAATTTATATGAAAAAATGATAAGGATTGATTGTGAACATATGTGCACAAGCAACATACAAGTATCATATCACACAACATACCACAAAGCAAATACATTAAATTTTACCCTTGTCATCTTCAGTGAGACGGTATATAGGCATCCCTAGCTAGTCTGGTCATAAATCTGTCGAAATAACCCATGGTTCTTCTTAAACTGCTTGATGGAACTTGATGAACTTTGTACAAAGCAAGATTATAACATGGAGATGTACACTGAAATATTGTTAATGGCAGATCTGATGGCAGATATTTTGGACTAATTCACCGTTTTCCAAGTATAACTTTGTCAAATCATGGAAGTATTAAATTGACAATTTAATACTTCCATGGTCAAATTTATATTCTTGACATTCTAAACTGATTAAGCTGGTAATTGAGTCTGCTTAAGTTTTTTTTTAATTTTACAAAAAATATATTTTACTTACTTTGATATGCATTGGATATGTGTATGTTTGCATTTATCACAATGGTGAACTCATGGTTTACTGGAAGTAATTGTTTTCTGTTTAGCAATTGCTTTTCAAAATATATGTTTGGGAATTTATTCTCTGTAATTTGATTATAAGTTATATATTTTTATATATCTATTGCTAAAGAGTAAATGCAAAGAAGCCTATTTTGTTCTAATACCAAAAGCATGATAAAAGGGCTCAAATTGGTTTGGGTGCTTGTTTTAGATATTACCATGACTTTATTATTTTCAAAATTCTAATTCATGATTAAAATAGAGGCAGGTGTGATTGGTCTATAGTCTAGAGTCAGGGATTAAATAAAACTGATGGGATATGTATCTTTAGATAATCACTAATGTTCTATCATCTATGCCTCCCTTATTTACCTGAGATTTTGACATATTTTTGCACATTTTCTGTTGAAAATAGGTCAACTTTCTCAAGGGTATGCATTAAAACTACTTAACAGATTTTTATGAAATTTTGTTTTGGACATCCCTGATAGAGTAGAGTATATTTCATTGATCATGCAAAATAAAATGTTCTATTGAAGCAGGAAAAAAAACACATTTTTAACACTGATCTTTTTACCATAGATCCGTAAATAAGCTATATACCTTAAAGTCCAAAAGAATAACACAAGAGTCGGGCGATAAACCTGTATGTTATTTTTTTTCCACTTCGTGATCATCATCATTTCATGTTCACTTTATCAAGGTCGTCGTGTTTATCTTCGGCCTTACTCAATCTTTTAGCTCAACTGGAATGAAGGTCCGCGTAAGCTATTGCCATCACTTGGCGTCCGTCGTCGTTTGTCGTCTTTGTCGTCTGTTAACATTTTTTTTTTAAATCTTCTCCTCTGAAACTACTGAACAAAATTAAATGAAACTTGGTATGATTGATCTTTAGGGTGTCCTGCACAAAAGTTGTGTTACGATTTTTGATTTGTCAAAAAATGCTAAAAATGGACCAGGGGGTTAGACTACTGTTTTTGGCTCGTAAATAAACAAGTATAAGAGGTAGATGAAATATGATGCCATCCTACTGCTTCAGCATTAAAAGCTCTACTATTGTGTCCATTTGGTCCAAGTTGTCAGATGATCCCTTATAGGGGTTACAGCCCCTTAAAGATGAAAAATAGTGTTTTTTTATGTTTTTGTCGTATAGTATAAAAACTATTGCAGATAGAGAAAAGCTGTTGCTTGCTTAAATGTTCAGCTCATTTAGCTGTACAAAAGTTTCCATTGGGTCAAAGTTGTCAGATGACCCTCTAAAGGGGTAACAGCCCCTAAAATAATGTTTTTTCATGTTTTTGGCCTATGGAATAAAAACTATAGCAGATACAGAGAAGCTATTGCTTGCTTAAATGTTAAGCTCATTTAGCTCTATAAAAGTCTTCATAGGATCAAAGTTGTCAGATGACCCCTTATAGGGGTTACAGTCCCTAAAATAACGTTTTTAGCTCACCTGACCCGAAGGTGAGCTATTGTCATCACTTGGCGTCCGTCGTCCGTCCTCCGTCCGTAATCTTTTTAAAACGTTAACTCCTCTGACACCATAAGTCCAATAATTCAAACCGAACTTGGTATGGTTGTTCATTAGCATTCGGTGCTTAGAACTGATGTGGGGATTTTTTATTTGTCATAAAACATGACCGCCGTGGCTAAAAATAGAACACAGGGGTAAAATGCAGTTTTTTGCAAATAACTCAAAAATTGCTACAGATATCAAAATTCTAGCATTGCATTAAAGTGATCAGCACCTCAAGATCTACCTACCCTGAAATTTTGAAGAAAATCCAATTACCCATGTAGGAGTTATTGCCCTTTTGTGGATTTTTTGCAAATTTTGCACCTGTTTAGGTCAATATCTTGAAAACTATACAAGATATTTGAGAAATTTAAATTGCATATAATTGTTAAGCACATCAAGATCTACAAAATATGTAATAGGGTCAACGTTGTAGGACCTTTCCTTTTAGGAGTAATTGCCCTTAGAACGTCAAAATTGCGCTTTTAAAAAGCATTTCCTCATTACATTGAAAACGTTAACTCTTCTGACACTTTAAGTCCAATTTGAACCAAACTTGGTATTGTTGTTTATTAGCATTCGGGGTATACAACTGATGTAGGGATTTTTGATTGGTTGTAAAACATGGCCGCTGAGGCTAAAAATACAACATTGGCCTGGGTTAAACTGCATTTTTTTGCTAATAACTCAACAAGAGGCTCCCAGGAGCCTGAATCGCTCACCTGACATATGTGCCTGAAGTAAAGGCTATTAGGCAAAATCTATTTGACATTGAGAGGGTTATAAGTTTAATAAGGGGACCATCTGACAATATGGTGGATCTTAAGGTGCTGATCACTTTTATCTCAATTAAAATTCAAAAATCTGTCACCCTTTTTGAGTTATTAGCACAAAAATGCAGTTTAACCCAATGTTCTATTTTTAGCCACAGCAGCCATGTTTTACAACCAATCAAAAATCCCCACACCAGTTCTATACACCTAATGCTAATAAACAACAATACCAAGTTTGGTTCCAATTTGACTTTAAGTGTCAGAGGAGTTAACATTTTCAATGTAATGAGGAAATGCTTTTTAAAAGCTCAATTTTGACGTTCTAAGGGCAATAACTCCTCAAAGGAAAGGTCCTACAACGTTGACGCTATTACATATTTAGTAGATCTTGATGTGCTTAACAATATGCAATTTAAATTTCTCAAATATCTTGTATAGTTTTCAAGATATTGAGCTAAACAGGTGCAAAATTTGCAAAAAATCCACAAAAAGGGCAAGAACTCCTACATGGGTCGTTGGATTTTCTTCAAAATTTCAGACCTGGTAGATCTTCAGGTGTTGATCACTTTTGTTCCCGATCAAAATTTTAAAATCTGTCACCGTTTTGGAGTTATTTGCAAAAAACTGCCATTTACCCCCTATGTTCTATTTTTAGCCACAGCGGCCATGTTTTACGACCAATCAAAAATCCCCACATCAGTTCTATACACCGAATGCTAATAAACAACTATACCAAGTTTGGTTCCAATTGGACTTGAAGTGTCAGAGGAGTTAACGTTTTCAATGTAATGAGGAAATGCTGTTAAAATGCTCAATTTTGACGTTCTAAGGGCAATAACTCCTAAAAGGAAAGGTTCTACAACGTTGACCATATTATATATTTTGTAGATCTTGATGTGCTTAACAATATGCAATTTAAATTTCTCAAATATCTTGTATAGTTTTCAAGATATTGAGCTAAACAGGTGCAAAATTTGCCAAAAATCCACAAAAAGGGCAATAACTCCTACATGGGTTGTTGGATTTTCTTCAAAATTTCAGGGTAGGTAGATCTTGAGGTGCTGATCACTTTTACCTTATGCCAGAATTTTGATATCTGTAGCCGTTTTTGAGTTATTTGCAAAAAACTGCATTTTACCCCTATGTTCTATTTTTAGCCACGGCGGCCATGTTTTACGACCAATCAAAAATCCCCACATCAGTTCTAAGCACCGAATGCTAATGAACAACCATACCAAGTTTGGTTTCAATTGGACTTATGGTGTCAGAGGAGTTAACGTTTTAAAAAGTTTACGGACGGACGACGGACGACGGACGGACGACGGACGCCAAGTGATGACAATAGCTCACATGACCCTTCGGGTCAGGTGAGCTAAAAAGGATGACAGATTTTTGAATTTTGATTGAGAACAAAAGTGATCAGCACCTTAAGATCCACCATATTGTCAGATGACCCCCTTTTTAAACTTATGACCCTTTCAATGTCAAATAGATTTTGCCTAATAACCTTTACTTCAGGCACATGTGTCAGGTGAGCGATTCAGGCTCCTGGGAACCTCTTGTTTCATGTTGTTGGCCTATAGAATGAAAACCATAGCAGATAGAGAAAATATGTTGCTTGCTTAAATGTTCAGTTCATTTAGCGCTACAAAAGTCTCCATAGGGTCGGAGTTGTCAGACGACCCCTGAAAGGGGTTTCGATCCCTAAAACAACTTTTTTTCATGATTTTGGCCTATGGAATGAAAATAAAGCAGATAGCGAAAAGATGTTGCTTGCTTAAAGGTTCAGCTCATTTAGCTCTTCATAAGTCCCCATAGGATTGAAGTTGTCTGATGACCCCTTATAGGGGTAATGACCCCTAAAATAACTTTTTCATGGTTTGGGCCAACAGAATGAAACTTAAGTATATAGAGAAAAGCTGTTGCTTGCTTAAATACTCCGCTCATTTAGCTCTATAAAAAGTCTTTAAAGGGTGGAAGCTGGCAGATGACCCATTATAGTGGTTACAGTCCCTTAAAGGTGAAAAATAGTGCGTTTGGCTTATATAATGAAACATACTTGCTTGCTTAATCATTCAGATCATTTTGCTCTACAAAAGTCTTTATAGGGTTGAAGTTTTCAGATGACTCCTTATAGGGGTTATGGGGCCTTAAATAACGTTTTTTTCATGTTTTGGCCTATAGAATGAAAGCTATAGTACATGTAGATAGAGAAAAGCTGTTATGTTCTACAAAAGTCTTTATAGGGTTGACATCAAGACCATGTGAGCGATTCAGGCTCGTGGGAGCCTCTTGTTTTTGTGTTTCAATGATATACGCCCTCCAAAGTGCTTGAAATTCCCCTGTGGAAAGATTCTTTCAGTGTTAACACCTTATCGTCCGACTGTTGTGTTATTCTTTTGAACTTTATTGTATGATTTTATTTTAATAACTTTGCATCTTTTTGAGATCCATTCTGCTTCCGACGGTTAAGTAAGAGTTTCTGGTTTTCTTTAGACCCTAGATATATACCTTATATATAGGTCTGTGTTTTTACTAATTAAAAAAAATAGTAAACGTTGTTTTTTACAGAATAACTACACAGTTCACTGGCCGTCAAAAAGAAAAAAAAAGAAAAACAATTAAAGATGGTCAAATAAAAAAAAACATATATGTGTATATATAGTACAAGCCAAAAACTTTTGCCTTTTATAGTTCCAGTGCAAGTCAACCGGTCCAAAAACTTGTCTTTCCCTTTTTGTTTCCATTTACAGGCTCATGGTTCCAGTTTTTACATTTTGTGAAATTTTAAACAGAAAACTTAATACTAAAAAAAGTTGTTGACCAAAGTTGCAGGACTAAGTCACTTGATGAGCATAGTAACATAACTTAAGGATGAAGC
This sequence comes from Arcuatula senhousia, assembly GCA_963971305.1. Classification (NCBI taxonomy): domain Eukaryota; kingdom Metazoa; phylum Mollusca; class Bivalvia; order Mytilida; family Mytilidae; genus Arcuatula; species Arcuatula senhousia. The sequence continues at coordinate 60,269,796 of OZ020304.1, forward strand.
AGCTTTTCATACATGACATTTATGATTTTTTTCCAAATGCTTATGAAATCGCAGTTGAGACGGGAATAAATTTACACCAAAGATCAATAACAACATTAATATGTTTTGCTTTTTTCTTTCCTGTGCTGTGGCATTTTTATCGCTTTTCACTTCTTGGTATTGTCATTACATATTTAAAATTTTCCTACCAAAACTATGACTTTTTCCATGCTACCTATCATACCTTTTCTTACCATAAATAGTGATCTCTTTTTTTTTCTTTTTGATACAAAAAAGGAACACAAAATAAAATACGTTGGTCATATCAAGTCAAAATTATGTTAGGGAAAAAATCTAAATTACGGTACAAAGTAAAGATTGCTGTTTATCTTTTTTATTTTCTAAAGATTTCCATGATTTCACTCAACAAGACATTCTCTTTGATTTGAACACGCAAATACCAAAAATGTTTAATTCATAATAAGTATCAACACTTAACCATTTTTATCAAAACTTCTCAAGTAGGGATTCTTATCAAATTGATGCAGAGTAATTGTTAGAACAAACAAACTTAAACTCCCCATTTGTTATTTCAAAAAGCACCCGCCCGTCCTTGTCGAGCGGTTATCAATTACCAAGCTTGTGTATTAACCACCCGTCAAGTCCAGTGAGTTTTTGATCACCCCGTGTATAGGGTTATTGTATAATTAAAGTTTATTGAAACAATTAACAACACTTGAAGTGGTAATTAAACTGTGATGTAATGGTAACAACCAATCAAAATTTACCATAGGCCTGCCTCCGCAGGGGGCACCGTCTTGTCACACCCATTCAGTATCGAATTGGACACCAAACGATTCAGACCGCAGTCCTAAATTAGCAAGTGCAATATGGCTCATGCCTATTCTGATGTACACGCGCCGTTATTTGTTAACACAACTTATGAATACGATTTAGATATGACTTTGTTTCCGGGTATCTCGGACCCTGTTGCCTTGATGCAGCCTGCCTTACTTATTCACGAAGGAGAGATGTGCAGATGCAAAACACAAACACATAATGATCTACAATCCTTAATTGGTAAGTTGAGTTTTTATTTCATCTTTTTGGGGTGTTTTAGAATACCCGAAATAAACTTTTTAGGTTTAATTCCGTATGACATTGTAATTGCATCCATTTCGCATTAAAAGTCTTTTAAAAAGTCTTTAAAGATGTGTGTATACCTACAACTTGTGATTTTTTAAAGGATGAACTACACAAATTATATAGCAACAAACGCTATTTATCATAAAGAATTTGGATAAAAAAGATATATAACTATTTTAAAAAAAACTGAATTATCATTGAAGTTTGTAGAATTTTCCATGAACAATAATTACTTTTTAGAAGGTTGCATTACTTACATGGACAAAAAATATTAAAACAACTTATTTCTTTTGTTTTTCCAGAATCGTGTCCTGATCTTGAATGCAGTGAAACAGACAGTTTTATAGACGACATGCTGGACGACTCCGACAGAAAATCTCCTAACCTGTCTATTACTCCCCTAAATACTGGAAGTGATTTTTCTAACTGTTCAATATCAACCAGTTTCGCCAGTGAAGACTTTAGTTGTGACATTCCAAGGGGGATATCTCCAATAGACGATTTTTTCACTCCAGACATTACACGGTCGTTGAAAACCATAGAGCAGACATCAGATAGGACAGCCCTGCCGCATCCCATTAACGAGATTAAAAGGAAATTGTTCGATACGGAAGATAATGACTCAATAGTGCTTCCAACCAAACGTTCGCGTGTTTCCAATTGCAATGATGAAGACTTGTTCTCAGTGCTTGATGATTTGTTCAATCATGTTTGAACATCATAGTTCTAATTTACATATATAAGCTCTGTGTACCTGTATGATATTTAGCGTTAATAATATCAGAAGATCTAGAGGACAGATATCAAATTAATGTGTTTTATGAATGTAATTTTTGTGATATACAAAGTACATTGAAACGAAGCAAACAATAGCCTGTGCTGCTATGAAATCCAATATGATTTTATAACGTATTTTTTTTAAGTGGTGCTGAATGTAACTGTATTATTGGTGCAAACTAACGTTTTGTTACAGATGTTTTATTTTGTTTGTTAATGTTCACTGTATAATACTTGCAAAGACAAATAAACTATAATGATTGCATTGCGACTTGTCCTTATTATAAGATTTACCTAAGCATAAATGAAGTACCAACTATGTTTTCTTCATGTTTAACCTCTGTTTGGCACTACACTTGTATATCTTTCGATAACACTAAAATATTGTTTCTTGTGTGCGTTTGGATCATAAATAATTGCGACAAGCATACAAATAAGGCTTACAAAACAATGTATAATTTAAACCTGACTCTGGTGCGCGTTTTATCAAAAACTCATCACAAATGCTAAAGCCAAAAAATACTTTAACTTGATGATGTTTTTACTTCTCCTTCTTCGTACAGAGATTGACATGCTTTGCGTACTTAGTTCTAGTCTTTGAAAATGTATGCCGATAATGCATAAAAGACACGATCTGTGTTGAATTAAGTTTTCTGACTCTAATTTTTTTTATACTTTACTTGCTTCAGGAGTTGTTTAAACCTGTTTGTAATTTCATGGAATAAAAACATCCCTAGGTAAATTCCGTATACATATTACATGCGCCCAGAATTTGACATCTCATTTCTTGTAAGTTCTTACTTGCTTCAGGAGTTGTTTAAACCTGTTTGTAATTTCATGGAATAAAAACATCCCTAGGTAAATTCCGTATACATATTACATGCGCCCAGAATTTGACATCTCATTTCTTGTAAGTTCTTACTTGCTTCAGGAGTTGTTTAAACCTGTTTGTAATTTCATGGAATAAAAACATCCCTAGGTAAATTCCGTATACATTTTACATGCGCCCAGAATTTGACATCTCATTTCTTGTAAGTTCGAGGACTCAAGTTTTGTTTATATATATAGCTCACCAGAATTGCTCTATAAAAAAACTGAATAATAATTGGAATAGCATGAATAAAAAAACAAAAAAAACAACAAAAACTGCTGATAAAACAAACACATAACCCGTTATAAAAATTATACACGAAAAACAAATAAATATAATTACACAAAAATACCCAAAACATGACCAAAACAAAAGGACAATCATGCAAGCAAAGCAATAAAAAAAATACTGTTATGCTGCATACTTTGGACATTAAATTAGATGTGAAATATGTGCACGTGCAACAACATCATTAACAAGAGACTCTCGTGAGTTTGAATTATCAAGTACCCAAAAATATTTTTTTTTATGATAACTTCAACTCAATGGAGAGTTTTGTAGAACTATAAAAGCTCTGTGCGTTTAAGCATAAGAGTGTCAGTTAATCTTTTCGTCCAATGTGCTGTATAATCAGACATATTTTTGTCCTTTATGGTATATTACGTGATAAAGTAATATTAACACGATTTGACCAGATTAAATGATCCTTGCGCAGATCAAAGGAAATGCATCCCCTTAAACTGACAAAATTATGGTTGGCTTTTTTTTGCCCAAGATCCTCGTAAAAGCACATAAAAAATTCGCAGGCCGACAACAACAGCAAAATATTTTTACGCCACCCTCCCTCCCCTAAAAGAAAAAAAAACTGGATTTGGCTTTGTGCCCTATCAGACTTTTATAATTCTTGAATCTACCAGTCTTTCTAGAACCATTGAATGCTCTATTAGACTTGAAAATTTCTCTAGTCGAAAGTCAGATAGACATATATGGTGATTTCTGGTGATAGAGTATAAGTGAGGCTTGTTTAGGGTATATTGGGATATGGGATATTCACACAATTTTTTCATGGGATACGGGATATTTGAGGCAAAACTTACTGGGATATGGGATATTTAAGTCCATTTTATTTACAGGGATATGGGATACTAGAAAATCACTTTTGGGGATATGGGATATTTGATGAAAAATTTACGGGGATATGGGATATTGGTACCCCCCCTAAACAAGCCCCATAAGTAAGAATGAGTAGGGAAAACTATGGAGTTTTTTAAAAAAGATTTTCGGTATATCCCAGAGTAAGGTGAGAAAATAGTAATCTTTTACAACGAAATAAAGAATCTCTCATTCTTTTAACAGGAACTCACGATTTTTTACTAATAAATAGAACAAAAATGATTTCAGGCTGGAATCCTTCTGTTATATGAAAATAGGGAACCGGTTGCCAGCTTGCTATATATGATTTGTGAAAAAGAGCAGAACATATCTCAATCCTAAATGACCGATGAGGGTTCAGATTGATGAAGGTCTTCCAAGCTCAATGAACTTTAAGTGAAAAAGTTTATAAATTCAGAAGATTAAAGGATGATAGATCTTTAGGGAGTATAATTAGTTTGAATTTGTTATTAGCTAATTTCTGTAATTGAAACCGTTTTAGGGAAGATGAGATGACCTTTTGTTAAAGTAAATGCTGAAATGCATATGTCTGTATAGAGTTTTAAATTAAGGTAATAACTAATAAAAAAATCTTGGTATCCCTCCAGTAGAGCTTGAATTATTGAACTATGAATTTCTCTATTTACATTATTTTTTCATTCTAAAGCAAAGCACGAAAATCACGATTTTCGTCTTTTTAAAGGCTATAACCCCTATAATGGGCCATCTGACAACATCAGAAGTGCCAATGAGCTGAAAACTGTGTTATTTATATCACCTGGATATCTCACATAGTTTCTAAAATGTTAAACCACAAGTCCGAACTAAAATCCAGAAAGTGGCAATTAAATATCCCCAAAATCAGTTATGTCATAGACCTGTATCTAATATACGGTCTATGGTTATGTGCAGGGCATCCTAGAGAACAATCAGACCAAGTTGGGTTAAAATTTGCACAGTGGTTACAGAAAAGATGTCTGAATACAATCGGCTCCCAGGAGCCTTAATCTCACCTAAATGGGTCTCTTCTATAAGCTTTTACCCATATAAGGGTTCATATGACAACTTCGACTCAATGGAGACTTTTCTAGACCTCAATGAGCCCTGAAGGTTTAAGCAAGCTACAGCTTTTCTCTATCAGCAACACTTTGCATTCTATGTGCCTAAATCATGAAAAAAAAACAATGCTTTTTTATTTAAAGGGAAAAAGGGGTCATCTGACAACTAAAACCCATTTGAGACTTTTGTAGAGTTCAATGAGCTGATGGTTTATGCAAGCAACAACATTTCTCTATCTGCAATACTTTTCATTTTTCGCAAAAAAACACCTTTTTACCTTGAAAGGACCATAACCCTTACAAGGAGTCATCTGAAAACTTCGACCCAACTTTGGTAGAGCGTAGTCTAACCACCTGGTATATTTTAGCAACAACAGCCATGTTACTTGACAGATAAATGACATAAGGTCACTTGGCCATTTTGGCCAGGTGATTGTAAAAGTAACTGAATAATTTTAAGTTTACTGAAGTGACTAAGGAACAGTGGCAATGTTAATGGCCCTTTACATCTCATTTCACAACACACCAAGCCAGTACATGCATGCAACTGACACAAAGAAAGGCTTCATTTTACATTTATGCTCCTTGTTGTTTTTGATCTAGTAATATTGATCGGCAGAGGTCGAGGACAGCATCAAGTCTTAAAGAAGTACATATTGTGTCTGTGTTTTTTAAAGATAAGTATTTTTGTAATATTTCATATGTACATGTATATTGAAATAAAAGTAACACCTCAACATTATGCAAGATGGAAAGCAGTGACCACTAGTCACATACAAGGTTGATGGCTATTTTTGTTGTGGATTTTTTAAATTGTAATTGACTGATGTAGGTTGTGTCACCTTCACTGATTCAACATCTCATTATGTCACAAAGATTATGTGAAAGTTTAATGAAAATCTGTTGGGTGGTTGAAGCAATCTGATTAAAATCAGCTGTTATGATACGCTTCTGATTAAAATCAGCTGTTATGATACGCTTCTGATTAAAATCAGCTGTTATGATACGCTTCTGATTAAAATCAGCTGTTATGATACGCTTAGAAGCGTATCATAACAGCTGATTTTAATCAGATTGTGGTTGAAGAAAAGTGGTAGATACTGGATAGGGGATTTGTACTCCTTTGTCATCTCACAACTAAGTCTATCTTTTGCTAAAGAAAACCCCAAATCAAATCAACAAGACCAAATCTTAAAAGTGTGAAGGTTCACATCTACTTTATGCCAGAAAGTTTGTGTTAAAGTTGTATGAAAATCCATAGAGATCTTTATGAGGATGAGTTGTAGATTAGAGATGGGTACTCTCAGTGTAATAGACACAGATGGATGAACAGACATTCCTAAAACTATATACAAAACCCAAGTTTCAACCTAGGGTATAACAAGAGTTAACACTAAAGTATGTCTCGCCTGCCTGCACCATCAGAAACAATAACTTTTTCTTACTTCCACTATATTTTGCAATTATTAGGATTTTCAGTTTCCCAGATCAAAAGGTGTTTATAGAAGTTAAACATTGCTAATATATGCAATTAAAATAATCAGTCACTCAACCAGAAAATCAAGGTCAAGGTCAAAAGATGGAAATGCAACTGCGCTAAGATATTACTGGGGCTTATGCATACCAAGTTTCATCAACCTAAGATTTATAGTTCTTGAGTTGCTCACAACCTAAGATTTATAGTTCTTCAGATATGGAGGTGCTCACAAAATGCCATTGCTATTATATGTATTGAAAATTGTCAAAGTCACTCAACCGAAAAATCATGGTCAAGGTCAAAAGATGGGGATGCAACTGTGCTAAGCTACTAATGGGGCAAATGCATATCAAGTTTCATCAACCTCGGACTTATAGTTCTTGAGATATGATGGTGGTCGCAAAACCTTATCATACCTATTATATGTATTGAAAATAGTCAAAGTCACTCAACCGGTAAATCAAGGTCAAAGGTCGAAAGATGGGGATGCAACTGTGCTATGTTACTACTGAGGCATATGCATACCAAGTTCTATCAACCTAGGACTTATAGTTCTTGAGATATGGAGGTGCTCGCAAAACCTTTCTATTGCTGTAATATGTATTGAAAATTGTCAAAGTCACTCAACCAGAAAGTCTGGGTCAAAAGATGGGGATGCAATTGTGCTAAGCTACTACTGGGGCATATGCATACCAAGTTTCATCAACCTAGGACTTATAGTCCTGAGATATAGAGGTGCTCGCAAAACCATACCATTGCTATTATATGTATTGAAAATTGTCAAAGTCACTCAACCGTAAAATCAAGGTCAAGGTCAAAAGATGGGGATGCAACTGTTCTAGGCTACTACTAGGGTATGTGCATACCAAGTTTCATCAACCTAGGACTTATAGTTCTTGATATATGGAGGTGCTCATAAAACCTTACCTAATAAGTTAACACTGCTGCCGTCGCTGCCAGTAAAGTAACACCTATGTCAGGCTCTGCTTCGTGAAGCAGGTGATACAAAAATGCTAACACCATGTTCTTGATATTTATTTTTCACTTTAGATATACATTTAATAATTGTATTAATGTCAATTTATGAACAGCTTCTTTTTACTGCACTCTTCCTTGTTGTTTCCGTTTTGTACCTTAGCAACATGTTACTTAGCTCAGTCTTTTTTACTGTTTAAGAATTCCAGGTTTTTCTTCATGCTAAATCAAGTTATTCCTTCACCAATGTTCTGGACTTGAAAGACCTCATAATGGTGATTTATACCAGGCTGTACATGAAGTTTGTACTTGGAACCTAAAGCTCCATCTGAATGTGATGCACTGTAAAAGACTCTAGATATTCTAGAATGAACCAAAGCCATTGCACACCTGAAAAATAAAACATGCTGTTAATTATCAACCAAACTAATAGGTAGCATAAGTGGTCATTGACAAAAATGACCTGAGCAGAACTTATAACAAAACTCATAATTAACATAAGCACAGTTTAGTTATCTATTTGGCGGTTTTCATTGGTGAGAGCCAGCAGCCAAAAAAGAATCCAACAAAGTCTGAATTTTTTATTGAGTCCACTTAGCAACATGACAAAAACTATGAAAATCAAAATCAAATGAATTTTTGGTTGGGGGGGACCTATGATGGAATTAAATTAAATTAATAAACAGTATCAGGAAAGTAATACCAAAGTATCAAAAATCTGACTTTCAATTTTCCGTCTAAAAATGTATTACAGGACATCTACTCCAAATCTGTTTTTTTTAGTCAATGGCAAAGAACAGACTGTAAAGTCAGCTTTTTGCTTTGTGTGATTGAATAATGTATGGATTTTTGTGTTGCATGTACATGTATTTCCACATCTGTTGTATATTTCCAATTGTATATGTTAAAGGTACATGAGTATACTTGTTTGGTGTGAAAGTACATTTTTTGAGTGAGAATTATAAAAGACATGTATTTTACTCTTGTTTGAGTGAATGATTGTTTCTAAGACTTGCTTTCGATGTAGTGACAGACCACTGTGACGGAATAATTAATATTTTACATTTTAATAGATTTTTATTTCACTTTCCTTTCATTAATTTGTGGATTACATGATTTATAATCTGGACATTTCCTTAGTCCTTAGCGTGATCTGTCCACTGCAAATTATCTCGTGTTCCCAGCTTTTAAAGTTCTAGTTAGAAGTTCGTTTTCTGATGTCGCTGTCACTTTTGTCAGTTCACATCATATTTATTTCATGTTCGTTGTTAATAGAAGAGAATATTGTTATTGTTATCTATGTTTTAAGTCATTACCAGTCGCCTGTAGTTTCATCTTCGTCATATAGATTTTATATATTTTGTAACGGGCACTTGCTGTTTGCCTAATTGAAATTTGCATACCGTACATGCAAAGTTCGATCTTTTTGAGCTCATGCTTATCCATTTGATTCAAGTCATCATTTCAAAAAATATGTATTAATTGTTGAACTCACGATTAAAGACATTGTCCAATTTTGATGTAGAACACTCGTACATAGTTATTTAGTGGTGTCAATCCGTTTTTTTTGTCGAATTTCACCATCTTTATCGGCATGATTTTCCATGCTTGATGTTTACTTTCCTTTAAGAGTAGCAGCGAGTATTCACCAGGTGGCGCTATATTGTGTATAGTTTCCACCGAAATAGAATTTATTTTTAAATTATTGATAGTGTAGAGATAATCTTATTTGTAAAGTAACAAAATTTTATTGTTATTGTCATTTTACAATATTGTAATTAAGAAAATTGTATAGCGGGAAATATAAACACTTCCTCCAACATTCCAACATTCCAACGTTCCAACATTGAAGTTATTCCAACAATGTTTTAGCGATTTCGGCTTTGGCTTTCAACCACTTCAGTTGACTTTTGATTAAGGTAATTTTTGGTAAATTTTTGACTATTTTTCGGAAGTTTAATTTATTTTAATGACTTTATTTTAAAAGAAAAGAGGCCAAAAGGAAAAGTTTTATTATTTTTAGCAATGAATCAATTTTTATTTTTTGCAGACTCGAGCTGGTCTCTTAAACTTTTACTTAATTTGCTGAGGCCTATTCTTTAGTTAAAATTTAGAGATAATTGGTTAATAAATAAACATGATTTGCTGGCAAAAGCTTAAGTCAGTTTTCTCATTAAAATATTATTCTTGTAAATCTATTTTTTTCTTGAAATAAATAGGATATAAATAGGTTCTTTGGCTGTTAAGGGAAACCTTTTTAGAAAGGACTAAAGGGTTTAATTACCTTGTTTGGGAAAAGGATCCTCATCAAGTGTAATTTTTTAAACTTAAACATTAGGGCAGAGAATTCATAAAAGATTGAATTTTCTTATGAATGACATAAGGATTGTTATTCTTTTAAAATCCAGAAGGACTGGATTTCTTCATCATAATATTTCTATTATTATTTAAATAAACATATAGAAGTGAGAGAAAGGACTCAAACTTTACCTTTGACTGAAATTATTTAAATAATAGTTTTTGTGCAGAACTCAGTCTGAATATTTTATTAGACATTTTTTTTTAATACTCTATTTTTGAGTATAAATATAATTATACCCACAATATTATATTTTGGGTTATATCAATACCAGATTTTGTCACACAGTCTATATATATATAAATTTTCATAACAACTAAATAGAGATAGGGAATATCTTGGCTACAGGTGGACTGGTTATTTAGAAAAATATTTGTTAAGATGTATTGTTGGACTTTGGACTAGTAAATAAATATTGTTGACAGTTGAATTTAGTCTTGAATTTGTTAGTAATCTTGGAAGAGCAACCCCCTTTTGATATACAGCATTTGTCAGTTTCCCCCTTACTACACCATTTCCCCTAGCTCGCTACAAGACTTACATTATACAAGGTTCCCTGGTGACATACAAGTCATATCCAGTACACAGATAGGGTACAGACTGCTGTTCATTAACAGAGGAAGTCATTAAACTTGGATGATCTGTGAATGTAGATGAGGAAATGGTAACTATCAAATGTACACTTGCAAGAACACAATAACAACAAGAATGGTATAATTTGTTCATAATGACATCAAGTACTGGCTATTTAAAGTTCATGATTTTACAGATTTTATATTCTATGTATAAAAAATATCAGACATCATGATTTTATAGGACCACTGAGTATAAACAAGAGGCTCCCAGGAGCCTGAATCGCTCACCTGGTCTTGATGTCGACCCTATAAAAACTTTTCTAGAGCTTAATGAGCTGAACATTTAAGCAAGTAATAGCTTTTCTCTATCTACTATAGTTTCATTCTGTAGCCATAGGCCAAAAACCATGAAAAAATGTTATTTTAGGGGCCATAACCCCTATAAGCGGACATCTGACAACTTCGACCCTATGGAGACCTTTGTAGAGCTTAATAAGCTGAACATATAAGCAAGCAACAGCTTCTCTCTATCTGCTATAGTTTTCATTCCAAAGGCCAACAATATGAAAAAAACGTTATTTTAGGGGCTGTAACCCCTTTAATGGGTTATCTGACAACTTCATCCCTATGGAGACTTTTTGTAGGACTAAATGAGCTGAACATTTAAGCAAGCAACAACTTTTCTCTATCTGTCATAGTTTTCATTCTATAAGCCAAAAACATGAAAAAATGCTATTTTTCACCTTTAAGGGGCCGTAACTCCTATAAGGGGTCATCTGACAACTTCGACTCAATGGAAACTTTTGTAGAGCTTTTGATGCTGAAGAAGCAACGTGGCATCAGATTTCATCTATCTCTTATATTTTTTGATTTACAAGCCAAAAACAGAAGTCTGACCCCCCCTGGTCTATCTTAGTAACGGCGGCCATGTTGTTTGGACGGCGTTCACCATTTGCGCAATCTTGGTAGAGGACATCCCATAGATGAAGTGTGCAAAGTTTCAAAGCAATCCATTCAGTCCTTTTGGAGGAGAAAATTTTCAAAGAAAAGTTAACAACGACGACAACTGACAATGACGGACGCTTCGGTCCAGGTGAGCTAAAAATATCAGACAACACATTTTTCCATAATAAAAGTTTTGCAGTTTACCATAGAACAAGTAAACTTTATATACATTTTGGATATAAGACACAAACATTCCTCATTTTCAAAACAAAATGATTTTGGCAAAATTGATTACAATTTGAAACAAAGTCATATTTTTAATGGATGTAGATTTGGTGGAATAGCTACCTATAAGATCCCACATTCCTCCTCCTTGTACTGAGGCCACCAGATCAATGGCTACCATAACGGCATGTTGTAGAGGGTGTTGACCATGTCTTAAATCACAGGCTCTTGCTAAGATACAGTTTGTTACAGGGTCAACAATGACAGCACCTATAGATGGCTGAAAATAAGGATATTATCAATTCTTTGTTGTGATTTAAGACTACAAAAAAGTTATCTGTGAGCCACTGAAAACTCAGTATTCCCCATAACCCTCCAAAATAGATTTAAGTAAGGAAATGGAAAGTAGAATCTGTACAGATTTAGCCAACATGTTATTTAATATGGATTCATTAATTTTGGTGGGTATCCATTTTCTTGGTTTGATGAAAAAGGATCAGTTTGTGGATTCTAAAATTTGAGGTTTTGAAGACTACAGAATACAGATCAATGTAAACTTTCTTTTTTCTTGGGTATCAATTTTCATGGGTAAAGCCCCACCCACGAAAACCACAAAAATTGATACCCCATGAAAAATAATGAAAACAAAGTATATATTTGATCAAATTCCTTTTTTAATCATTGTTGGTGATTTAGATTGGATCCACAGGAGCACCTCTGAGTTAACCTGTTTTTCTCAAAAGAGTCTGAGTTTATGGTTTTTTGTTGTTGTTATTGTGTCAAATGTCAATTAGTTTGAGCCTATTGTTATGTATTGATGCTAAACAAAATTTGTTCATGAAGATCATTTAATTTTCTTTGCTTCTTTGTACCATGTATTTGAATTTTGAAAGAAAGAATTCAGTTCATTTGAAATGAAAGGATCAGACAGTGAAATCCATCTTGTTTGTCATATAACCTTACATACATCAAAAATTTTTTTAAAAAAATTTTGCAGTACCCCTACTATGTATTTATTGTATTGTACTGATTTTGATGTATAATGATATAATTATTTATCAAAAGAAGAAGAAATTATACCTGTTTTTCAGATTTTTGTCCAACTAATATTGCAGACTCCATGTTTTCTTTGATGATTTCAATATCTTTTTTACTAAAATAACTTCCATCAAGTAGTCGACTGATCCTATAATGAAAAAAATATTACATTTTGTTAATAGGACACAATATAGAATAAATAGGGAAAAATATTTATATTTGTGTCATTTGATTTGAATAAAAAGGTACCATGCCTCTGTTTTACATAGTTGTAAGCCAAATGGTGTTGTTATCTTATAATCTTTTCATTTCATGTCTTTTAAGATTCTTAAATGCACAACAGTTGTATTGCATTTTGGTGGTAGGGTTGCAATAAATTATATCAGTGTTTTCCTTATTAATTTTATACTAATTATCTCCCCTTGAAACTTTTTACACCCAAAATTAAAACATTTTATGGGGTACATGTACATGTATAACTAGAAAACGAGTTTCTCTATTACAAGACATTTTAAAGCAAAATACGTCTTTACATTTAAATCCAACATTAAAATCTTCTGTTGACATCTTATAATCTTTTCATTTCATGTCTTTCAAGATTCTTAATTGCACAACAGTTGTATTGCATTTTGGTGGTAGGGTTGCAATAAATTATATCAGTGTTTTCCTTATTAATTTTATACTAATTATCTCCCCTTGAAACTTTTTAAACCCAAAATTAAAACATTTTTTGGGGTACATGTACATGTATAACTAGAAAATGTGTTTCTCTATTACAAGACATTTTAAAGCAAAATATGTCCAACATTAAAATCTTACTTTTTATCCTCATGGAAGCTGCAAGGCCAAAACTGTACAGATGTGTTGTATTGCTGCCTTGTAAGAGGTGGATTTAGGGGTACCTTTACAGTATAAGGTTTACTCAGATATTGGTATACTTTATTCTGTTCACACATATCTGCCCATGTCTTGTCCACAAAGCAATCATCCTTGTCTTCTGATACAATAATCTGTAACATGGAACCTGTGAAGTATATCACAAAGACTTTCAGTATTTTATTCTAAACAGTACCGTATAAAGAAAGTATATATCTATACACCTGGAAAAAAGTTAAGCACCCCTGTAATTTTTTAAAATCATACATTTTCAATACACTTTTTAACCATAATTTAACTAATAGTCATTGTAAATTTATATTGCAAACTAAAATATGCACTGTTTAGCACAATTTAACATGCTTCTGTTATTTACATAACACATGGCAAAAAAGATGGCTTTTGTACATAAACATGGTCTTCGAAAAGTATGGTCCCCTGAAGCGCGAAACTTTTAATAAATTGTCAAATCGCACTTGAAAAGGTAAATCATAATCAAAAGATTGATACTGTATCATACAAAGAGTACGTCCACCTTTAGCTCTATTGACTGCTGGAAGTCTTGGTTTTAAACTGCCATTTTGGCGTCTTATTTCCTGAAGAGTTATCTCCCGCTATTCAAGGCGAAAATATGCCTTTAACCGAAAGCTTACATCCTTTAAGTCATTTATTGAAGATTCAAACTTACCAAAATCATGAATATTAAAAATTATTTCAAATCATCGAGAAGCAAAAAAAGTCTAGGGGTGCTTAACTTTTTTCCAGGTGTATATATTTATTCTCTAGAATTCTAGAGAATAAACTTCCAGAGCACTTGAGTTCACTCTTGTTACAACTTGTGTTCGCGTTGTTGATTTCTGTTGATTTTGTGTTTCTTCTTGCTGTTCTTGTTCGTGTTTACTGGTTTCGTCGTTGCCCTTTCATACTTTGACACTCAAATGCCCCATTGGTGCCTCTTTGCTTCTTTCTGATCATCAAAGTATTAAAAAAAAGGCTTCAACATTTATTACAGAAAAGAGGTTTCCAGCTGTAAGCTCAAAATGTATAAGTTCAATAAAATAAATTTAAATTTGCATTTCTGATAAGTGCAATATTTTTGTATTGAAACAATACCTGACCTTTGAGCAGTCAATTTAATAGCATGACTTTTATATCCAGAAAACAAAGTTTGGGTGGGGATTCATAGAAATCACCCTGTCTGTCTATCCATCTGTCTACGGTACATGCATGTATCTGGTAATCCCCCCTAAACCACTTGTAATTTTTTATGAAAATCTATAAATTATGAAGATGTGCATGATTAAAGTTTATTGAACTAAAATATATTTCAGGGGAAATAATAGGAATTTACTTTTTTGGGGGCAATTTAGAGTTCAAAATGAAGATGGGGGTATCCTTTTGTGAGCTTGCTCAGTATTACTACATGTTACTAGTTGAATCTTGTATTGATCTATCCAATACACTTTTAATGTGGGATTAAAAGGAAAAGTCATAATTTTCTAAAAATTTACAAGATAACTACCAGTATCTCCTTTGGAATTAGACTTGACTCTTTTAAGGTGGGTCATTCTTTTCAGGGGCCTGTCTCTGCACAACTCTCTGAAAATAGAATCATCACAAAACTAACTGAAGATTTGATACATGCAGGTTAAAATGATAGTAAGGGAGTAAACTGTCTAAATAACAGTTAAAATGATTGTGGCTTATTTTGTTATAGATTATTCCCCCAATTTTAATATTTTATACAGGTGTTTTATTACTTAGGTAGCTTTGATAGATTGCTTAAAGAAAAGATAAAGAACTTACTTCACAACTTTTGATGTATCTTTTGGATTCTGAATTGTACTAACATACACATTAACTACAATATATAGAAAGAAAATTGATTACCATGGATTTCTTTATTTCTGTGGGTACCAATTTTCGTGGTTTGATGAAAAAGGATCAGTTCAAGGATTCAATGGTTCTGCAGTCAGCAGCATACAGATCAATTTCCTTTTTACGTTATGACACATTTCTTGTGACAAGGCCACCCGCAATAATTGATACCCCATGAATAATCATTTAACCACACTGTGACAGTATAATTCAAATACTATTGTAATTTTGTTCCCATTGAAAACTTAAAGTGTAAGTTTCGCGATTTTTGAGTTATTAGTTTATTTGATTTATTATAATGAGAGTAGGCATCATGCTGGGTTTGGGCATTGAAAACGATATATTAAGAAAGATATTCGTAATTTTATTCCAATACACAAGACTATATGGGCGCATCCATGCTATGAACAATGATGAATTATGGGATAGCTCAATTGGAGATGTGACGTCACATCTCCAATGATAAATACATTAACCAATTGACGATATTTGTAACATAATACCGATGTTGTCGATCATAATAATGATTTGAAATATGAATAATTTGGCATTGATATTTTTTTTAATCCCGCTTTTTTTTTTTTATCGAAATAGCAAGATAATAGTTTACTTAAACCTTAAATTGTTTGAAATTAATTAATTATAATTCCAAATAGTAAATAATCTGAAATATTTATTGACACAGTAGCCCTAGTTTTCAATCCTTTTTCAAATATTTAAGACAATAAATTCAGTTCTTGATGAATACACAGGTGTCAATTAAAATCATTAACCTTTACGATCATTAACCATGGACGATATGCCACGCCCCGTTGGTTAATTACAGGTATAATTGACAGATATCATAGATCAATTAAGGTGCTCTTCCAATCAAAGATTTCCTTGCAGCACTCAACCCGCTTTAGACACACCCACCACAGCTCGGTTTTAAGAATTTCGACAGGCACATCTTTTAATAATTTCTTAATCAGTATACAGTATAATTAATCAGCAGTCGTCAATATCACCTGTTCACTCCATTGACTACCTTTCTCTTACAATTATCAATCAGCCAAAGCGAGGTGCTACATCGTGCATGGTTTGTGTAATACTAGTACCCAAATAAAAAATGTGTTTAAAGAATTTTAATTCCCACTTTTTTTCGCTTTTGAAGTGTTGGAAAAACAATTAATTAACTACATAATTATTTGCAAGACAAAAAAAAAGATTCCTACAGTTTATTGTTCTTATATGTTTTATTTAAAAATTATTTATTTATTTATTTTAATTAGAAAGGGTATTTTATTAACATTTTTGCACTTTCATGTTCAAACGACACTGGCGGACCAAAGGGGTTGATTTTTGTTAAAAGAAAGTGTTCTAGAACCCATTCCAACCAGGTAAATGTCAACATCTAATACACAGGAAACAATATTAAACCCCTGTGGTGCCGATAGTTTGCACGGGGGTACTAAACATACACAGGAAACGGCAGGTGAACCCCTGTTGTGCCAGTGGTTTTAGAAGGGAATAAAGTCTTATACACAGAAAACGATAAGTAAGCCCCTGTGGTGCGATGGTTTGCACGGAAGGACTAATTATCATAATATCACTTCAAACGAATCATACACCGTAATCCCAGTAGGGTGTCAGGGAACCATGAATTTTAAACAGAATGTATAAAAGAAATAGTATAGGGCAATTCTACATACTGAAAATTGAAATACATATTTTCCGAAAATGTCTGTACGGCCAATCAAAACAAATATTTAAAAATTCTATATTTTTCTACGAATTAATTCTGAACTTAACGATTGGTACCATTTTTAAACGTCTCACAATCAATCATTAGACTGACTAGTTATTTTATCATTCCCGACTTAATTATGATTATTTCAAATTGTCCGTTGTGGTACACATCCGTAAATACCGCATGGGTATAGGATGCAACATTCAGGCTTTGAGCAGCGCCATCTAGTACAAATCACATGACCCTCCATGGATCGAATTTTTTTACTTTCAAAAGCCAATTTTATCCTAACTAAGCATATTTGAGCGCTAGGAATTTCACCAAAGTTATTTTTATATGATAGTCTTTCAATATACAAATTTTGAAAAAATCGCGAACTTACACTTTAATTGAAGAATAAAAATAATTGGCAAAAATAAAAGAAAATAGCTAAATATTTGCCCAAAAATCTAACTTTAAATGATACTATTTGCCATTATATCATGTGCAAGTTTAAAGTATAAAGTATAAAATATTATTTGCAGTGTTTCAATTTTAATACATTCATTTTATCTGTAGCATTGTAATTGATATCAAAAGTACATGTATAATTGAATTTTACAAAATTACCCAAGTCAACTGTTCTAGTGAATATATCATCTAAAACAGGAACGACATTACACTGTGCTTCTTCAGTTTTCACTTTTTTCACCATGTTTTCCATACTTTATCATATTAGATAATTTTAATCTGAAAATAAAACAAAACATCAACAACTTAATCCTACAGCTTCAATCAATGTCATCTACAGGTAGGTATATGAAACATATTTTGTGCATAAATTTAATTCAATAAGTGAAAAAAATCAAAAACAGCTCTTTTAGCTGAACATTTAAGCAAGCAAAAGCTTTTGACTATCTTCATAGATTTTCAATCTATAATGCGAAAACTTTTATAAAGAGACATAATTTCTATATCGTGTCACCTGACAATTAACTTATATTTTACTCAATGGTAATTTTTGTTAACTTTCGAAAGTTTTCAAAAATGTCTGCATGCATAGAAAAACTACGGAATATACAATCACCCCCATATGCTACAGACCTGTCAAGTGTCATGCATCTCAGTTGGCAATTTGGCAGCAAATTTCTTTGATCTTTTAATATTTTCCTTTGATCTTTCAATTTTTCATTAAATCTCACGCATGCAGCTCATAAAATCTTGACAGCCCCTGTATGCTATGTCCTCTACAATACACAGCGGCTTGAATTCTGGTCATTCCCCTATTCTATAATACTGGGTGGGTATTATAGAGTAGGGGCTCAATTTTTTTTAAAGTGGATATAAACACAGGCGTTTGGGTCCAGGATTTTATTTTATTATCAATAACGTGTATATAAAAATTTTCATCTCGTCTATATACTATTTCCACGGAAATAGTATATAGACGAGATGAAAATTTTTATATACACTTTATTTATAATACAATAAAATCCTGGACCCAAACGCCTGTGGATATAAATGACCAGAATTCAACCCTCAGTATTATAGAGGACATATAAGGTGCCAGGGGGGATATGATTCAGACTTAAAAAATTATAAAAAGTTTTGAAGGCATTAGATATGAAAACAGATTTTTTTATGACTTCCAGGACCAACATTCATGGACACATTCACAAGTTTTTGAAACCGTGCTGTTGTAGTAAATTGATTTTCTAGGCTGGTACCCCACTGTTATCTGAAGATAAAATCTGAACAGTAAGGAGCCGGTTGCTGGCTTATTGATTTTCCTGTGTAATTCTTTTCAAATTTACATAGGAATTATGCATGTCCCAGCAATGGCCCCAGACACTATGTTTATGCAGTTATAATTAACTATGTGCAGTACTGTGACAATGTCCTACATGTACCATACTGAAAAAACTGTTTTTTCGGTATGTTAAAACATTGTCACAGTACCGCACATAGTTAAGGGGCCCCCGCAGGGTACCCCCCTCAGGTCACGGTATCAAGACACTTTGGTACCTGGTCACTTCAGTACCGGGAAACTTCATTACTGGCTTGTGCATTTTGGTACTCGGTACTGGACAGTTCGATACTAGCTATTGGTCACTTCGGTACCGACCAAAAAAATTTTAAATAAAGCAGCATTAGTTAGTAATTTTTACTTAATATGTGTTCAATTTATGTATTGGTATTTTAAGGTTCATAAATGGAAAATTGAAAAATGTGGACGCACACAAAAATGTATGACCATGTATGATGGAGTGAAAATACATGTTAGGTGAAATTAGTTTTCAAACTATAATTGATCATGTAAATGTTTTTAATTGATAAATCGTAATATCTTTTTTAATTCTGGTAACATATGAATAGATTTTGATTTGATGATCATTGTCATGAAGATCTCTTACTAGTTCATTTTGGGTAATAGTATCCCTTTTTTTGATAATTTTTCTACAGAATTTTAATAAGTTTTAATTGTCATGAATGTGCTTTAAACAGATTACATTTTAAAAACTTTTCTATTATGAAGAAGACTCAGAGCAAAAAGGCAAAATTACCACCTCGGTAAGACGCCTCCCAAATTCAGGTTACAACAAAAACAACAACATGATTTAAAATTGCATCCAATGATTGTAATTAGATTAAGTGGTTGAATGGCTTTGCTTATTGTGGCTTCTGATTGAGTTATCAAATTATAATTGTAAAGTGGGTCTAATAAATTGCATAATTGGATTAAAGTACTTGAACTCATAAGAAACTTTGGGTATTGGAGCAGTGGCTTCAATATGTGTAAAAAAATGGAGCCAGAAAATCGTTTGCAGTGTTTTACCAGAGCCAAGGAGAGCATGAGTACATGTTAGTCTTGATGCAAGCATTTAGCCGGTTCTACTATTGTGAGCGCTGCACCTCCGTTAGTTGGTGCATGAAATTCTGCTTTATTTTATCACTGGAAAGAGCATAAGAGTAATCATTTTACAATTACCATGCCAAATTTCTCATTCGTATGACAAGTTTTAATTGATATTCGTAAGTTTTTATTTCAAATGTATTTCCAATAACTTTGTATGTAACGTTAGTTTTTAGAAAGTACATAATTATATATGTTACAGTAAATTCGTGTAATCAGTAAATACGTGAATTTCCTAAAGCTGTCAGTAAATTCGTGTATTTACTGGGCAATTTAGGAAATACATGTATTTCCTGGATTGACCAGTAAATACATGTATTTACTGATTTTTCTTTCAAATTTTACACGTATTTACTGAACATGGTTTGTGAAACCAAATGCAGTATCTAACTTCAATCTGTAGGTTTAAAACCTCAAATTTTGTTTGTGCTTAACATTTATAAAGGGCTTAATCAAAGTTTACAAGTTTTTGGATAAGAATCAGATGATACTGAATATATTTTTATAGTAAGCTTTGTAAAATCCTTTTATTTTTAAAATCTGTGGTGAACATCGCTTATAATGCTTAGTGGCGCTAAGTTTGTCATTGAAGGTCTACAATAAAGCGCTCATAACCTAATGTCAAGCCAGGTCGTTTGGCAAAAAAAGAGACTGGGCCGTGTGCCCAAGGCGGTAGATATTGGGTGACCTAGCTTGCCATAATCAGTTCCGGGGTGTTCAGGGTAAAATGGTGAAAACCTGATCCCAAACCTGTTAGGAAATATGATACGTTTCTTGCACGTTGAAGAACCCAACTGCGGGTCTCGATAAGAGTAGGACCCCCTTGTGTTCCAAAAATCCCCAAAGGCATCATCATATTTCATGTTAATTTTGTCATCCCTTCCATGTTCATCTCCCCGATAGTCCAATTCATGCTGTTAGTTTCTGTCTGTTTAAAAAGCGTTTTGTTTATGAATGAAATATTGTCTTTCAAAATGAAACAAACAACAATTTACTTGATCTAAATTAGGTTGAATTATAAACCAAAACAGAAAACTGACAAACCCTGCGGACGAGGGCAACCCTTTTCAGCCACCTAGGACACAATTGATATCTCTGTGCACTGAGCACTTACCCGATGTCAGAATACCAAGACCCTTAATTGACAAGCTAGGCTCTGCTGCAGACCTATTCGCCACCCGGGCACTGCACAGAACTAATAACCATAAAGCTATGCAGAATATGTAACAAAATTGAAAATGTTGAAAAATAAACAATTCACAAACATTTTAAATTTATGAAAAATAGTAAAATGCTTATAACATTGTTTTTGTATTGACTTTATAACAAATTTGATACAGAAAATTATAATCTACAAAGTTTTATCTTCTAAAATAAGTATCAGTAAAAACGTGTAAAATCTCCTTAAAAGTTTAGGAAATTCATGTATTTACTGACCATTTTTAGTAAATACACGAATTTACTGGGTGCCTTAGTAAATTCACGTATTTCCTAAATTTCAGTAAATATGTGTATTTGTAACGGTTTATTTCTTCCCCCATGAAATATCTTCCGAAGTCATGATTAAATGCATTATTTACGGAATAAATCAGGATATTATTTAATAATATGTCAAATCATGTAAATATGAAATATTATCCATAAAATATTTTCCCCTTAAAACCTAATAGGGACCTGGAAGAAATATCACAGGTTATTGAATATCACAACCGGAAGAAATTATCTCTTACACATTTACTGATTACACATATTTACTGTAACATATACATTTTTATTAAATGCATCTATGCCAACAAACAAAATACAAAGAATCAATAACAAAACAATGATACTGTTTATGAAAGAATTATTGTCGTTGTTGGCACGGATGCTGCACATGAAGATGGTCCAGTTCATGATGTCGTACACGCAATTTGATTTGTAGCCCTCGATCAATCTTTATAGTATTACTATTTTTAGCTTCGGAACAATTTCTCAACTTAATTTAAGGATGAAAATTTCTAATATATTTGTCGCTGAAATTTCTGATCTTTAAATTCAAAATTGTTTAAAACAACAGGTTTCTTTTCCTTGTAATGCACATGGTCGATATTCTCGGTGCTGGATTTGGCTTCCTTGTTCGAACATCTTAGTTTTGAGTACTTTTTGTTTTCAACAGTTTTGGAAATTGGAATTTTCAAAAGTGATTAAGCCGACAATCAACTCCCACTTAGTAATTAAACTAATTATAGTTTATTCTATGACTTAAAATATCCTTATCATTTATTTATAAAAATAATGAAATGAAATAAAAATTTCAAGTACAGAAATGACTAGTACCGAGTACCGAAGTGACTAGTACTGAGTAACGAAGTGTCTTATTTCATCGGTACCAAAGTGACCAGGTACCGAAGTGACTAGGATTCCAGGTCGCAAGGTCGCTTTTAAAAGGCATATTTTGGAGGAGGGCCTGAGATAATTAAACTAAAGAGATAAGTTTCTCCAGATAAGTGAAAAATAACAAGGTCTACGAATGATTTTGTATACTGGCAATATTGTCCTCAGATTCTCTGTTGAAACATGGTATAATGGTTCGAGGGTAAACACTTTTATTATAAATCGGACATGTAAAATATTCATATCATTGGAAAGAGGAAATCCTGCTGCATGGGATAGGCTTATTTTCTTTTAATTTTTATGAGTAATTTTCTGAAAAATACTGTTTAAAGTCGTAAGTTTTAAATAAACGAATTAAATATAAATTCGTTCTTTAAAAAGTGCCCTTGGAAAATCTTTAAAATTTTATCCTAATTTAAATTAATTACTTTATTATTTAGTATTGTTAAATAGCAGAGAAATAGCAGAATAAACAAGTGATTTCTTACGATAATTAGGTGAATTTGAGAGGAAAATTTTTTTGAAAAACCTGTTAAAGGTTACGCAATTTCCTGTTAAAATTTGACACCCGCTGTCGATAATTGCCGATAAGAAAATTTGTTTATTGTGACCAATTTTAATCAGATTGCGAGAATTTGCATTTTTCGTCCTTCACCACTGTTTAGTTTTTGTTTAATTAAAATAAAAATAAAAAGTTAAACTGTTTATAAAAATTATACTATCCCATGCCCGAAAGACTAAGCTATTCAGACATATAAGTTTAATTACATTTACTGTTTACACGCCCGAGTTTACTCGCATCTTTCAGAGCGAAGACTCTGTTATTTTGGCCAATTTGTTATGTATAACAGGGTGATTCATATCTCTTTAGTTCTAATTTTCTCAGGGAGGGCGCAGGTCTTTTTTGGCATAGGTCGATTTTATGAAGTGTAAGTCAGAAGTCGCCTTTAAAAAGCCCGCAGTTCGTTTTAAATCCTGCGGGAGCCACAGCTTATAACTGCATAAACATAGTGTCTGGGGTGGTCCCAGATTTTGAATTTAGATTTAAGTGGAACTTTATTGACCAAAATTCATACCCCTGTGTGGTAGAAATCGTGAAATTTGGCAGCCTTGATTAAAAACTGATTTTTTAAAATCTACACAACTTGCCACAAGCTTACACATGTTACAGTTACACACAGAAACTTGCATGTTCAGTTGTCGAATTCTTTCGAAAATCTTCCAATCTCATCCCAGCATTGTTTTCTTTTTATTATCTTAGGGGTTTGGATGTTACGTATGTTTTAATTGGCCAAATGTTCTATGCTGACCAATCAAAAACTTTTTGACATTTCGGGACAGAATATTGAAAGATGCAAGCCGAAGTTGCAAGCTGATCTGCATATTTTTTACTTGCAAAGCACGTATTTAAAAGTATTATTTATGGTTTAATTTAGATCGAAAAAGTACAATGTGAATTCCTCCAACAGAGAATGACAAAAGCTCAAAGGCAAACATCATAAATGATTGAGCGAAACGGCAAACATCATAAATGACTAAATTGAGCAGTTTCGATCACCACTGAATCAACCAACAGCATCCCTGACAAAGGCTGAAGTCCACATCAAGAAATGCCATCTCTTCTTACAATACCAGGCATCAAATAGTTACTTAACAACATCAACCATAATAAAGCCAGCAGCAAAATAATATGAGGCAGGTTTTTAACCTGTGACGCTCCCGAAGTTAAAATGCATCTGAAATCATTTTACAAGCAAAAAAAAAATAATTGAAAATGTTTAGAATGCAATATGAATTTAAACAAAATATATTCGTAAATAAAAACAAACTAGCTTTTCTTGTGGGTCACATGTGCGCTTGATGACGTTCGAAATTTGCAAAGCAAAAAAGCGTTAAAAAGACGCTGAAAGTTCGGGAAAACAAGCGTGCTATACCGGATGTTGGAGAAAAATTCTACCCACAGTACAACTAAAATCATGACATTTCTACCATTATCACTTATTAAATGAAATCAAAGTTAAATACACCACAGTCCACAGCTCCAATCCTCACAAAAATCTTTCAAAAGTCTCTACAATCAGGCTCCATTGCTTCTGACTGGAAACATGCCAATGTGGAACCACCTTACAAATTTATGAAAAGTACAAAGTCAATGAAGTTAATTACTAGCCTATTTCTCTATCTCTTGCATCAGTTGTAAAATTATGGAATACATCATCACTAAACATGCTATTTTTCCAAATGAGTAAATATGTGTTATTGTGTTTTAAACACAATAACACATATTTACTCATTTGGAAAACAATTACTTATCATATGACCTGCAACATAGCTTTAGACACTCAAGATCATGTACAACACAGCTATTATCTTTTTATCTTTTGTTCAAAAACTTCAGTCAGCTTTGATAAAAACACTCAAACAGACCTCATAATAGTTGATTTTGCTATTAAAGGCCTTTGATAAGCTACCCCATCAAAGACTTCTTTACAAACTTCACAACTATGGTATTAAAAGCAAAGCAAGCTTTCCTCACAAATTGAACACAAACAGTAGTCCTGGATGGAGAGTCATCAGACATACATGTAGCCCCTGTTACCTCTGGGGTACCACAAGGAACAGTTCTATTATTTGTATATATGAATGATCTACCAGAATACCTAAATTCCAACCAGCTCACTGTTCGCTGACGACAGCATCATATATAAACTAACAAATCTCAAAAAGATTGTGATAGCCTCCAATCTGATCTCGATACTGCCGCCAGCTGGGTAGTGACTGGCTGATGGCTTTCGATCTGGATACAGGCACAGTCCTGACATTTACAAACAAGAAAAAGCTTTTTGAATATAATTACATCTTACACAACCATATCTTAGAATCTGTTTCCTCAGCTAAGTACTTAGGTATAACCTTACAATCAGACCTAAAAGGATAGATTAATTCCAGTAAAGAACTCTATAAATGTTTTTTCTTCTTTTGAATATTTCAGATTCCAACATGGACTTGAGAGACTTTACCACCTATCCAAGAAACCTTGGAAACAAGACTTCTCATGCCTTAATTCTTCAGACATTTCTGTATAACCAGATGAACTCTCAGTCAGATCTTTGTGATGTTTCTCTGATGGTGGGAGATGTGGTAATTTTGAATAATTAAAACTTTTGGCCAGATTTCAAGATGGGAAAATTCAAGTTACAAATATGTGCAACTCATTTGCATTAAAAAGGACCTAATGTAACTAATTTGCATTAAAAAAGGTGTTAAACCCTAATAAAGCACATATACTTACCAAAGCAAAAAATGATGGTGCACTATAGATTGATTTCTAGCTCAAATTATAGAGAAATGATCATTATCCTTTTAATGTTATTGATTTTTGCATTTTCACACGAAAAATATATATTTTTATTCTCCCAAACCAAATAGATACAAACAGAACCTTTAAATTTAAATCCAATCTCCTAATGTTCATTTTTACATTTGAAATTACTGAATTGTAGAAAATTACATTTATATATTTTTTTACAGATCAGGGCCTTGTTTTACAAAAGTTTGTAAGTCCTAAGTTTGGTGGTAACTCTTTAACATTCTATATAACTTATGACATGTCTTAGGTCGTAAGTCATTTAGTAAAACAGGGCCAGCATTGTCTTATGAACATTGGATAAAAGTAACATTTATTAAAATTTGCATGTTTTGTACAAATATTCCTGTTTTATAACCATTAAAACATAATGTTGAAAAAAATTAACTTTCTTTTTCTCTATTTTCAGATTATAAAAGCTCATTGGAGTGTCCTTGTGTACTGTCCATACTTTGAATCCTTATATGACAGTGGTCTAAAAGAAAAACAGTCAGGTATCAATAATGAACTAAATAATTACTTACATGGTCCTAAAGTAATATCATTTCAAAGTGATGTTAAAAGTGCAAATTCACTTAGATGCTGTGTATTTATGTATTTCTTCATATTTCTATTTTTTGAATACTAAGTTAAAGATGTACTTTAATTATTGGGAATATTATCAAATGATGAAAATGATAATATAGCCATTCTGTACCCATGGTACCATAGAAATAATATTTTTTAAAGATTCCAATATTTAAAGTCTTTGTTCTTAACATTAGCTTTTGGTTATACGCTTGACTTGTAAACAACTTTTTGATCGGGTGATGGTACATATTATTAAACCACACATGAAGTAGCAAGCCATTATGTGCTGCCCTCTATTTTGTTTCTGATATGTCCATCTGTCTGTACCCCTATGCTTTCAAAAGGATATTGTCTTCAAAAAATAAACTTTTTGTACATTTTTTTTGTACTAACAAAAAAAGGCGAAGAGACAACCTATTTTGTCTAATTTTAAACATATGAACAACAAAAATATAGTTGTGGTACCCTATTAATCTAAAAATTGAAAAACAATCATCACTAAATAATTTTTGTAAAGCTTATATGCCAATAAAAGAATTATTTAAATGTATCTCACCTGTCCAATAATTATTGATCAAATGGTCAGTTGGGTCCATTTAAATTTCTATCTAACTTGATATTCTTTCATAAGTTATACTAATAACAGGTGCTTCATGGCTCACTAACTTCCCTGGCCTAATATTAAACCTTTTGTTCTCTTAAGACACCTAAAGGTCAAACCTGTTGGGGTCATTTAAATTTAATTGAAAAAGATACCGCTATTCTGATATTGAGTATACACTAATAGAACAATAGAAGTTGCCAAAATTTTTGAACACAAAGCCCATCATTGAGGGCTCAAAAAGAAAACAAGAATTACTAAATGTGAATACATCGACTGATGAGAACAGAATCATAAATGCCATTTGATATCATATATTAATGTGTCACTTAATTAATGCACTGCCAAACATTAAAATTGATTTTTATGTCTTATAATTTATGTTTTAGGTGTAATAAAACTCCATGTTGGAAAGTTAGCAGCCATCAGATTAGCAATACAGTTCTTGTACCTTGGAGTAGTTGAGGTCTCCTATGAAAATGTAAAAGACTTGCTGGAAGTGGCAGAATATTTCCAGATTACTGAATTGAAATTGGCTTGTAGAGAATACCTCTTTTCTGTCGAAGTTACCACTGACAACTGTGTTCAGATTTGTCTTATTTGTAGCCAATATGATATAGACATCTACAACAAGACATATGACTTCCTTCGAGGACATCTACCAGAAATTATGAAGAAGTCAGACATTTTGTCATTGACAAATGATTCTATTTTATCCTTTGTGTCTGATCCAACATTGTCTTATATTCCTCAAGAAGAATTCTTCAATTTCATTGTAAAGTGGGTCCAACATGACAAAGAAAACAGATTGTGCTATTTTAGTGAACTTTTTTGTTCTCTTGATTTGCAGTCAATTCCTAAAAATGTAATAGAAGAGCAGATAGAGAAACATGAACTTGTTGGTAAATCTGAAGACTGTAAGTCACACATTTACAAAGCTAAAACCACTATAGGACTTTTGCCCCAGGAGTCAGGAGAGCGGGATGTTATTTTATTAGCTGGTGGCTGTAGTCACAGTTATTATGTGAACAATTTTTTCCAGCATTTCTCTTCCATTATGAGTTCTCAGGCTGTTAGTAACATTTATGGCTACGTTATCCAGGATCAAAGGTGGACAGAAATAGCCCCTCTACCTCTGTCAATGAGACGACCTTTACTGACCTATGATGCCTCAGGATTTTTGTATGTGTTTGATACAGAACATTCACATGATAGCACCATGTTCTATATTTACAAGTTTAACATCAGCGAGAAGAGTTGGACAAGTTTCAAAATTCACGTCCCAGAAGTGTATCTGAATGCCTCACTACATAAAATCGTGGCTTGTAATGGGAAGCTATATGCCATCATTTCCAACCAACAAGCAGTATTGTTAGAAATCAAGGAAGATGGGACTGACAGTGAAATTAGATGCCAGCTGTTCCACAGTAACCCTTCCACACAGATAAATGTCCATGTGATGAATGGTACACACATTTGTGTTTTAGCATGGAAACATGGCATCAAAATGAAGAAAAGTAGACACTATGCCAAGTTCATTGTATTTGATACACGGTCACAGAGGAGATTTGATCACTCTAAAGGATCTGTGTATGAATCCCATATGCTATCAATGGCAAATGATCTCATGGTTTGTAAGATGGGTAAATACCACGGTAGAAAGTTTACATTGAGTGATCATAGATGGAGAAATATAGGGGATTTGATTCTACCTCATCCACCAGAGGACCCAGCTAGAACAGACTATTCCAGCATTTCTGATGGGAACAACTTTTACATATTTGGAGGAAAGGATGCAACATATAAAAAGCCACTAGATTCAGCTTACAAATACACATACAGAACAAGAACATGGACAAAACTAGAAGACATGCCTGCAGCATTAATGCAGAGTGCCATATGCATTGCTAAGTTCACAGCTAGTGATGTACGCTGCCATATCAAATGTCCCCACTGCTTGTATCACTCGAGGCGAAGTCAAGCACTTTACAATGTGGAGACGCCCCCTGATGATGATGAGTGCACAGATTATTCCTATGATGATGACTACCCATCTGACCACTGGGCTGATTATTATGATGACTTTGAAGGGTTCGATGACCCCTTTGAACATTATTGGTACTAAAGTGTATTACTCGTTTCATTTATGCTCACAAAGATGCTGGTCATGTGATCATGTGCCATCATTTTGCATCTGTTGCCAGTTGATGTCTTTCTTTGAATTTTTATTAAAAGCTTTTTCGGCTTCAATCGGTTTTAACTACAAAACGATATTTTTAACAGCAAAATCTTTTTTGGAGTAATGGACAAGAAAAATAAGTTATTGATAATCAAACTTTGTTGTTATTTTCCTGTAACTATTTTTTAAACAATGTAAAAAGTATCATTAAGCTAACTTTAAACAAGGCAAAGTTACAGTTTGATTTCATTTGCTTTTAATTAAAAGTTCTTATTGGATATAGTATTTGTTTTTATGGTTTACAAAAATAAGAATAAACCTTACTATTTTGCAACTTCAAATGTATAAAGTATAAAGAACTGTAAATTTACTTTGTAGTTGCTAGATTATGGTGAGTAATTTTGCTCTTTGGAATACAAGTATCTTGTTGTATTTGTTTATTTGTTATAAATTTTTTTTACTGCTAGCAAAGAAGCTTATCTAGTATTACTGTATATTTTCATGTATGTGTATTTCAATGTGTACTTCAAATGTTTTTTTTTTAATTTGATTTTTAGGAAAAGATTTTTTTGCCCAGGAAAATCATAGATCATAATAAATTTTTTGAACAAGGTTTTTTAACCAATTACATACCAGTATTACCTTTTTGCAAACATAAAATTTGGAACCTATTGTTCGTTATTGAGGATTGTTATGGATATTTATAGGATAATTGATTGGGTTGAGTGAATAACCAAAATATGATCACGAGTCGGTGAACGCACACAGATTTATACGAGTGCGCGGAACTTGTTCCGCGCACGAGTTAAATCTCAGTGCGTTCCCGCACGAGTGATCATATTTTGGTTATTCATGAGACCTAATTGATTATCATATTTTTTACATAGATAAAATGCCGCTAATAAATAGTTTTTAATAAATTTATTTGAATGGCGTATGAATTTAGACCACAGGAGTCATGACGACAACGCAATACAATTCACGACGTCATAATTGAGTTTGACCGGAAAGGACGCAAGAGTGAAAATATTTTTGTTATTTCACATTGTGAATTTACCAGATTTTATTTCACTGGGAAAAATCGGTATTTCATATGCATCTATGTAATAATAATCGATCATGTCTATATACATGTACTTTTGTCTGCAAAGCAGAGTGGGACATAGGTGTTACTTTACTGGTGGCAGTGACTTTAATTATCAATGTAAAAAGTTTTATGACCACCTATATATCTCAAGAACTATAAGACCTTCATGTCGGTTTTTATACGACCGCAAAAAATTTGCGGACGTATAATGGTATGATGCTGTCGTCGTTGTCTGTTAACTTTAGTGTATACACGATAACTTTAGTTCTACGGTAGTTATTCAAATCCAATGAAATTTGACAATGATATTTCTTACCATTAAAGGATGGATGGGATTGATTTTGGGAGTCCCCCCTTTTTTCGTTTAGAAATTAAGGGCCAAAAGGGGCCAAATTGCAACTTTTACTTTGTTCTTTCTGAAACTACTGAACAGAATTCAATGAAACTTGGTATGATTGATCAATAGGGTGTCATGCACTATAGATGTGTTTCAAGTTTTGATTCGTCAAAAAACATGGCCGCCGTGGCTAAAAATAGACCAGGGGGGTCAGACTACTGTTTTTGGCTTGTAATTCAAAAAGTATAAGAGATAGATGAAATCTGATGCCACGTTACTGCTTCAGGATCAAAAGTTCTACAAAAGTCCCCATTTGGTCGAAGTTGTCAGATGACCCCTTATAGGGGTTACGGCCCCTTAAAGGTTAAAAATAGCATTTTTTCATGTTTTTGCCCTATAGTATAAAAACTATTGCAGATAGCAAAAAGCTGTTGCTTGCTTTATTGTTCAGCTCATTTAGCTCTACAAAAAACTGCATAGGGTCGAAGTTGTCAGATGACCCCTTATAGGGGCTACAGCCCCTAAAATAATGTTTTTTCATGTTTTTGGCCAATGAAATGAAAACTTTAGGAGGTAGACAGAAGCTGTTGCTTGCTTAAATGTTCAGCTCATTTACACAATTAAGACATTAATTTTTGTGACCCCCCCTTTTTCCCCCTATTACGTAATTAGGGGCCAAATGGGGCCAAAATCGAAACTTTTTTTAATTGTGGTCCGATTTTGAAAATTTTTTTTGCAAGTTTATTCTTGTCAGGTAGCGAATCCAAATTTGAGAATTAATTTTTGTGACCATCACCTTTTTCACTTGTTTTGTAATTAGGGGCCAAAAGGGGCAGTAATCAAAACATTTTTATTTCTGGTTTGTTTTTGAAATTTTTTTTGCAAGTTTATTTTTGTCAAGTAGTAAATCCAAATTTGAGAATTTATTTTTGCAACCCCATCCTTTTTTTACCTGTTACATAATAAGGGGCCTAAAGGGGCCAAAATGGAAATTTTTTTAATTCTTGTCCGATTTTGACAATTTTTTTGCAAGTTTATTCTTGTCAAGTAGCAGATATATTTTTGTGTCCCCTTTTTGTAATGTTATGTTATTAGGGACCAAAAGGGGCCAAAATCCTAACTTTTTTACTTCTGGTCCGATTAAAAAAATTTTTTTTACAAGTTTATCCTTGCCAAGTAGCGATTCTAAATTTAAGAATAATTTTTTGCGACCCCCACCTTTTCTTCGCTCACTACCCAAGGGGCTGTAATCATAATTTTTTAAAAATTCTGGTTCGATTTATAATTTTTTTTTCCAAACATTATTCTTTTCAAGAGTAGAATACAAAATTGAAAATTTATATTTTTACCCCCTGGGTCGAAAGTCCACCAGAGAAGCATGTGTCAAAAACCTTTGTCAGTCCACCATGGGCAATAGACTATCCATATTGGGCCTAAAATGTACAGGGTTCAACATGTTGCGGTCGTAACATGCTGCGCTCGGAGAAGCTTTTTATTAGAACTTGGTATTATTCATATGCCCAAGTAATAGCTAAGCACAGTTTTATCCCCATCTTTTGACCTTGACTTTCCGTTTGGGTGACAATTTTCAATACATATTATAGCAATGTTTTATAGGCACATTCATATCTGAGGAAGAATGATTCTTATAAGTTAGGATATTGAAACTTAGTATACATGCTTATGCCCTAGTAGTAGTAATGCACAGTTTCATCCACAACTGGAGGAAAGGGATCAGATAAGTTGTCTTGTTATCATTGTTCAAAACACTTTTGATTTTAAACGCAACTCTTCCTAAACAGGAACATATATAAAGGCCTTTAATGGATTTTAATGAAACTTTACTTGAAGGAAGTACAACATATGAAGATGTGCATGAAGAATTTTGGTTGCTATTGGATATTATTCAGGGAAGATAATTGGACAATTATCAAAATAGTTTCCAATATGAATCAGGGGGTTCTCTCAGTATTCTTTGTTTATATTTTTCCCAGGTTGATATATTGACACTCACATTTAAAGGTTCCATATTATTTATCTGCTGCTTCTTTACCTCTTTTTTCCATATTTTTCACAATTACACAGCTCTCCTGACATTTACCAGAATTACTGTTTTATCCTTGTCTGTTCGTTTGTTCGTCCATCTGTCGGCTCGTCTGTAACAAAATTTCTGTCACAGTTATCTCAGCAACTACATGACCCAGAGATCTGATATTTTGCATATTGCTTTACCCTATAGTACCATATGGTGTATACTGATTTAATGCTCCTAGGTCATCTAATTCCTGTTTACCAAATACTTTGGTTTATACACATAGTGTACATACATGCAAAATTTCTGTCATAGTTTCCTCAGCGACTACATGGCACAGAGGTCTCATATTTTGTATTTCGCTTTATCCTATAGTACCATATTGTGTATACAGATTTTATGATCCTAGATCATCTACTTCCTCTTAACCGACTTTTTAGGTTTTTCACATAGTGTACATACATGCAAAATTTCCTTCAGTTTTCTCAGCAACAACATGGCGCAGAGGTCTGATATTTTGCATAAAGCCTTATCCTTAAGTACCATATGGTGTTTGTTCATATGATACTCCCAGATCATCTGCTTCCTGATTACCAAATACATAGTTTTTTAGCTCACCTGGCCAAAGGTCATGTAAGCTTTTGCCATCACTATGCGTCCGTCGTCGTCCGTTAACAATTTCAAAAATCTTCTTCTCTGAAACCACTGAACCAATTTAACTGAAACTTTGGAGGAATGATATGTAACATGATGGCAACAAACGATCCTCATTTTAAAATGATTCAATAAAAAACATGGCCGCTGTTACTAAAAATAGAACATAGGAAAAAATCACTTAAAATGGCTTATAACTCAGCAACCATAACAGATAGAAAAAATCTGAAGGATCTGAGGCTCTTCAGAATCAAAAGCTCTACAAAAGTCTTCATTGGGTCGAAGTTGTCAGATGACCCCTTATAGGAGTTACAGCCCCTTAAAGGCGAAAAATAGTGTTTTTGGCCTATAAAATGAAAACTATTGCATAGAGAAAAGCTGTTGCTTGCTAAAATGTTCAGCTCATTTAGCTCTACAAAAGTCTACATAAGGTCAAAGTTGTCAGAAGACCGGCGAAAAATAGTGTTTTTGGCCTACAGAATAAAAACTATTGCAGATAGAGAAAAGCTGTTGCTTGCTTAAATGTTCAGCTCATTTTGCTCTACAAATGTCTACATAAGGTCAAATTTGTCAGATGACCCCTTATAGGGGTTACAGCCCCTGAAAGGCGAAAAATAGTGCTTTTGGACTATAGAATGAAAACTATTGCAGATAGAAAAAAGCTGTTGCTTGCTTAAATATTCAGATCTTTTAGCTCTACAAAAGTCACCATAGGGTCAAATTTGTCAGATAACCCCTTATAGGGGTTACAGCCCCTTAAAAATTGAATAAAACATGTAGTGTTTTTTGCTTATTTAGAATGGAACTATTGCAGATAGAGAAAAGCTTTTTCTTGCTGAAACATTCAGCTCATTGTTATACAAGTCTTTATAGGGTTGACACCAGGTGAGTGATTCAGGCTCCTGGGAGCCTCTTGTTTTTCAAGGTATAATTTTGGGGGCAGGGGAAGCACTAGTGAATAAGCTCACAGATTTACTTCTTTACACTTGTAAATTAAAATTATTTTGTCCACCACATTATAAGTTGCATTTATTTTGTTTACAAACAGGAAGAAGATGTCTGTCATTAAGTAAATAGTCTTTGGGGGTTATACAGAAACCGTTCTGTCTCCGTCTTTTAATACCAGACTCATATTTTAGTTTAAAACTTGTACTTATATATCGATCGATAAAGATGTGCATAAAGGTGAATTAGAATAGATGCAAACAGTTGTATTTTTGTGTCAGACATTGGAGCCTTCAGGGAATCTAGCATTGGCAGACCTACCAAACTTGTGCACTAGCTGTTTGGTTAATGTGTCTGTGTAAATTTTCTACTAAAATGTTGCCAGCCATCAGGTTCTGCGCAACAACAGGTTTAAAAGGCTCTGCATGATTTTTGCCTCTAATGTCCGACAGTCTCATTAAATTCAGACCTTCAATGTCGCTCCCCCATTTTTACTATGTCCGCTTCAACGAGCGGACATAGCAAATAAGGGGGAGCGACATTGAAGGTCTGATTTTAATGAGACTGCTCCAACGAACTGACATAGCAAACAAGAGGCTCCCAGGAGCCTGAATCGCTCACCTGGTCTTGATGTTGACCCTATACTTTTGTAGAGCTAAATGAGCTGAACATTTAAGCAAGCAACAGCTTTTCTCTACCTGCAATAGTTTTCATTCTATAGGCCAAAAACACCATTTTTCACCTATAATCCCTATAAGGAGTCATCTGACAACTTCGACCCTATGAAGACTTTTGTAGAGCTAAATGAGCTAAACATTTAAGCAAGCAACAGCTAATCTCTATCTGCAATAGTTTTCATTCTGTAGGCCAAAAACATGAAAAATGGCTATTTTTCAGGGGCCGTAACCCAATAAGGGGTCATCTGACAACTTCAACCCTACGGAGAATTTTGTAAAGCTAAATGAGCTGAACATTTAAGCAAGCAACAGCTAATCTCTTTCTGCAATAGTTTTCATTCTGTAGGACAAAAACATGAAAAATCGCTATTTTTTAGGGGCCGTAACCCCTATAAGGAGTCATCTGACAACTTCGACTCTATGGAGAATTTTGTAGAGCAAAATGAGCTGAACATTTAAGCAAGCAACAGCTAATCTCTATCTGCAATAGTTTTCATTCTGTAGGCCAAAAACATGAAAAAATGCCATTTTTCAGGGGCCGTAACCCCTATAAGGGGTTATCTGACAACTTCGATCCTATGGAGACTTTAGTAGAGCTAAATGAGCTAAACATTTAAGCAAGCAACAGCTAATCTCTATCTGCAATAGTTTTCATTCTGTAGGCCAAAAACATGAAAAATGGCTATTTTTCACCTTTAAGGGGCTGTAACCCCTATAAGGGGTCATCTGACAACTTCGACCCTATGGAGACTTTTGTAGAGTTAAATGAGCTGAACATTTAAGCAAGCAACAGCTAATCTCTATCTGCAATAGTTTTCATTCTGTAGGCCAAAAACATGAAAAATTGCTATTTTTCAGGGGCCGTAACCCCTATAAGGAGTCATCTGACAACTTCGACTCTATGGAAAATTTTGTAGAGCTAATTGAGCTGAACATTTAAGCAAGCAACAGCTAATCTCTATCTGCAATAGTTTTCATTCTGTAGGACAAAAACATGAAAAATCGCTATTTTTCAGGGGCCGTAACCCCTATAAGGGGTCATCTGACAACTTCGACCCTATGGAGAATTTTGTAGAGCTCAATGAGCTGAACATTTAAGCAAGCAACAGCTAATCTCTATGTGCAATAGTTTTCATTCTGTAGGCCAAAAACATGAAAAAATGCCATTTTTCAGGGGCCGTAACCCCTATAAGGGGTTATCTGACAACTTCGATCCTATGGAAACTTTCGTAGAGCTAAATGAGCTAAACATTTAAGCAAGCAACAGCTAATCTCTATCTGCTGTAGGCCAAAAACATGAAAAATGGCTATTTTTCACCTTTAAGGGGCTGTAACCCCTATAAGGGGTCATCTGACAACTTCGACCCTATGGAGACTTTTGTAGAGCTAAATGAGCTGAACATTTAAGCAAGCAACAGCTAATCTCTATCTGCAATAGTTTTCATTCTGTAGGCCAAAAACATGAAAAATTGCTATTTTTCAGGGGCCGTAACCCCTATAAGGAGTCATCTGACAACTTCGACTCTATGGAAAATTTTGTAGAGCTAAATGAGCTGAACATTTAAGCAAGCAACAGCTAATCTCTATCTGCAATAGTTTTCATTCTGTAGGACAAAAACATGAAAAATTGCTATTTTTCAGGGGCCGTAACCCCTATAAGGAGTCATCTGACAACTTCGACCCTATGGAGAATTTTGTAGAGCTCAATGAGCTGAACATTTAAGCAAGCAACAGCTAATCTCTATGTGCAATAGTTTTCATTCTGTAGGCCAAAAACATGAAAAATCGCTATTTTTCAGGGGCTGTAACCCCTATAAGGGGTCATCTGACAACTTCGATCCTATGGAAACTTTCGTAGAGCTAAATGAGCTAAACATTTAAGCAAGCAACAGCTAATCTCTATCTGCATAGTTTTCATTCTGTAGGCCAAAAACATGAAAAATGGCTATTTTTCACCTTTAAGGGGCTGTAACCCCTATAAGGGGTCATCTGACAACGGCGACCCTATGGAGACTTTTGTAGAGCTAAATGAGCTGAACATTTAAGCAAGCAACAGCTAATCTCTATCTGCAATAGTTTTCATTCTGTAGGCCAAAAACATGAAAAATTGCTATTTTTCAGGGGCCGTAACCCCTATAAGGAGTCATCTGACAACTTCGACTCTATGGAAAATTTTGTAGAGCTAAATGAGCTGAACATTTAAGCAAGCAACAGCTAATCTCTATCTGCAATAGTTTTCATTCTGTAGGACAAAAACATGAAAAATCGCTATTTTTCAGGGGCCGTAACCCTATAAGGGGTCATCTGACAACTTCGACCCTATGGAGAATTTTGTAGAGCTCAATGAGCTGAACATTTAAGCAAGCAACAGCTAATCTCTATGTGCAATAGTTTTCATTCTGTAGGCCAAAAACATGAAAAATCGCTATTTTTCAGGGGCCGTAACCCTATAAGGGGTCATCTGACAACTTCGACCCTATGGAGAATTTTGTAGAGCTCAATGAGCTGAACATTTAAGCAAGCAACAGCTAATCTCTATGTGCAATAGTTTTCATTCTGTAGGCCAAAAACATGAAAAAATGCCATTTTTCAGGGGCCGTAACCCCTATAAGGGGTTATCTGACAACTTCGATCCTATGGAGACTTTCGTAGAGCTAAATGAGCTAAACATTTAAGCAAGCAACAGCTAATCTCTATCTGCAATAGTTTTCATTCTGTAGGCCAAAAACATGAAAAATGGCTATTTTTCACCTTTAAGGGGCTGTAACCCCTATAAGGGGTCATCTGACAACTTTGACCCTATGGAGACTTTTGTAGAGTTAAATGAGCTGAACATTTAAGCAAGCAACAGCTAATCTCTATCTGCAATAGTTTTCATTCTGTAGGACAAAAACATGAAAAATCGCTATTTTTCAGGGGCTGTAACCCCTATAAGGGGTCATCTGACAACTTCGATCCTATGGAAACTTTCGTAGAGCTAAATGAGCTAAACATTTAAGCAAGCAACAGCTAATCTCTATCTGCATAGTTTTCATTCTGTAGGCCAAAAACATGAAAAATGGCTATTTTTCACCTTTAAGGGGCTGTAACCCCTATAAGGGGTCATCTGACAACGGCGACCCTATGGAGACTTTTGTAGAGCTAAATGAGCTGAACATTTAAGCAAGCAACAGCTAATCTCTATCTGCAATAGTTTTCATTCTGTAGGCCAAAAACATGAAAAATTGCTATTTTTCAGGGGCCGTAACCCCTATAAGGAGTCATCTGACAACTTCGACTCTATGGAAAATTTTGTAGAGCTAAATGAGCTGAACATTTAAGCAAGCAACAGCTAATCTCTATCTGCAATAGTTTTCATTCTGTAGGACAAAAACATGAAAAATCGCTATTTTTCAGGGGCCGTAACCCTATAAGGGGTCATCTGACAACTTCGACCCTATGGAGAATTTTGTAGAGCTCAATGAGCTGAACATTTAAGCAAGCAACAGCTAATCTCTATGTGCAATAGTTTTCATTCTGTAGGCCAAAAACATGAAAAAAATGCCATTTTTCAGGGGCCGTAACCCCTATAAGGGGTTATCTGACAACTTCGATCCTATGGAGACTTTCGTAGAGCTAAATGAGCTAAACATTTAAGCAAGCAACAGCTAATCTCTATCTGCAATAGTTTTCATTCTGTAGGCCAAAAACATGAAAAATGGCTATTTTTCACCTTTAAGGGGCTGTAACCCCTATAAGGGGTCATCTGACAACTTCGACCCTATGGAGACTTTTGTAGAGTTAAATGAGCTGAACATTTAAGCAAGCAACAGCTAATCTCTATCTGCAATAGTTTTCATTCTGTAGGCCAAAAACATGAAAAAATGCTATTTTTCACCTTTAAGGGGCCGTAACCCCTATAAGGGGTCATCTGACAACTTTGACCAAATGGAGACTTTTGTAGAGCTTTTGATGCTGAATCAGTAGCGTGGCCTCAGATTTCCTCTATCTCTTATACTTTTTGATTTATAAGCCAAAAACAGTAGTCTGACCCCCCTAGTCTATTTTTAGTAACGGCGGCCATGTTTTTTAACGGATTAAAAATCAAAACACTAGTTTGGTGCAGGACACCCTAAGGATCATTCATACCAAGTTTCATTAAATTCTGTTTGGTAGTTTCAGAGGAGAAGATTTTTGAAAAATTGTTAACAGACGACGACGACAGACGACGACGACGACAGACGACGACGACGGACGCCAAGTGATGGTAATAGCTCACCTGGACCTCTTCGGTCCAGGTGAGCTAAAAAAGGGGGAACGACATTGAAGGTCTGACTTTAATGAGACTGAAAGTCCGACAGCTAGGGCTGGCAATTTGTTTGCAACTTTGAACTAGAAAAACTGAGAACAGCAGCTAACAAATAAACATCATTTGCCCCCCCCCCCCCCCAAAAAAAAATCAAAGAAATTTGCACAGAAGAGATACACATCAATATAACGTGACAAAGATTGTATGTTTTGTGAAAATCTATTGAGGGGTTGCAAATAAAAGAGATGGGTGCCCCTTGTAGTCAAATAGCTAAGTTCATGTTTTGCTATGGGAAGCCATAAAAAACAATCCTTATCAAATTTTGAAATAGAGACCGCACATCTACATTATGTGAAAGTTTCATGAAAATCCACTGAGGGGTTTAGGAGTTGTGGATAAGAGATGTGTACCTCTTGTTGTAACGTAAGACCATGTTTGCTATGGGAAACACTATAAATATTTCTGATCAAATTTTAAAATAGAAAATGCACATGTAAACTATTTCAAAGACTTGTGTGAAAGTGTCATAAAACCCCATCCAGGGGTATGGAGTAGCGGATAAGAGATGGGTACACCTTATAGTCAAACAGCTAACTGAATGTTTTTCGATGGTAAAACCGCCACATTCATTTTGATCATACTGTGGATTCATTTATTTTCGTGGTTTGGTGAAGACGTATCAGTTCGTGGATTCTTATATTCGTGGTTCTTTAGTCTGCAGCATACACACCAATAGCAAATTTCCTTTTCGTAGGATATCAAATTTCGTGGTCCAAGGCTACCCACGAAAACCACGAATATTGATACCCCAGGAATAATAATGAAGACACAGTATTTTAAAATAGAAGGTGCACATCTATAATGTGAAATATATATATATGTGTGTGTGACAGTTTAATGAAAAACCATCAAGAGGTATGTACCCCGAGGTGTAATGGAAGGAAGGAAGGACAGACTGGCAACCCTATCACTACCCCCCTTTCTCCCCCTTAAACCCCATTTTCAAGCAAAGGCTATAATCAAGATCCCATTCTGAAAAAAATGGATGTCAGTTATATACAAAGAAAAATACTCAGTCAGTCAGATATATTATTGCTACATCCGCTAGTACTTTCAATAACAAAGATTGCTCAATGTAGCCAATGTCCCCCGCCACGGCAATTTAAGACCATATGTCAAAAATCGTTAACTTACCCTTTGAATTTGAAAATTAACTTTGACAATTTAGTGTCATTTTTCATCAAACTCAAAATAGTATTCATATACATACGACTTCATACTATAAACATAAGTTATCTATCGATTACGAAGCTCAACTCGTTGGGCATAATTGTCACTAAGTGGGAATCACTTTAATTCCAATTTAAATTTAATTTTTTTAGTGCACAATCCATGCAAAAATGCATCTGAAGCATGCATTGTGCTTAGCATCACTAGGTGCACTTACCATACTAATATCATTGATGTGGCACTTGTCAATAAGTGGGAATGAACTTTAACCATTCTTCTGTAAGTGGTCATTCATGAGGAAAATATAGGTCACAGACAGCATCCGAAACATACATTGTGCTTAGCATCACTATGTGCACCTACTGAAAATTTTCGTAACATTTTTCTCAGCATCTCCATATCACAGTGATTTGAAATTTGGTATATTGCTTCAATCTGAGGTCCTGTATTGCGAGTATCGAAATTAGGTCTGTCAGATATCTGATATCTACTTCCTGTTTACCGACTTAATCAATTTTCAACATTCCTGGTCAATTGTTGAAAATTTTCGTATCATTGTTCTCAGCAACTACATGACCACAGTGATTTGAAATTTAGTATATTGCTTCAATATGAGGTTCTGAATTGCAAGAATCGAAATCGGTCAGATATTTACTTCCTGTTTACCGACTTAGTCAATTTTCAACCTTACTGGTCAATTGTTGAAAATTTTTATAACTTGACATTTAGTATATGGCGTCAGTATGAGATTCTTAATTGTTAATGCTGAAATTATATCTGTCGGATGTCTTCTCCCTGTTTACCGACTTAGTCAATTTTCTAGATTTTTGTTTAATTGTTTAAAATTTTTGTAACATTTTTCTCTGCCACTATACTTGATGTTTGTTATATGATGTATCGAAATTAGGTTTGTCAGATATCAACTTCCTGTTATCGACATAAATAATTTTGGGGGTAGCGGGGTATACTGAGTGCGTAGTAGCTAACAGATTCCTTGTTAATCCTCATTTTCTAAATTCTCAACTTGACAAGAATACATCAGCAATTATTTTTAAATTGGAATTGTAAACAAACAAAAAATTCGGTTTTTGCCCCTTTTTGATTCCCAATTTTATAACGGAAATACCCCCCCCCCCAAAAAAAAAGGGGGGGGTTGCAATAATTAAGCGTCATTTTTCTATCCACTACTTGACAAGCATTAATTTGCAATTTTTTTCTTCAATGGGATCAGAATTAAACAAGAGGCTCAATGAGCTGATTGTTAAAGCAAACAACAGCTTTTCTCTATCTGCAATAGTTTTCGTTCTATAGGGCAAAAACACGAACAATTTTTTTTTTACGTTTAAAGGGCCATAACATCTGACATCTTCAACCCAATGGACTGTTGACTTTTGTAGAGTTTAATGAGCAGAAGTTTTAAAGCAACAACTTTTCTTTATCTGCAATAGTTTTCACTCTATAGGGCTAAAACATGAAAAAAAACGCATTCTTGACCTTTAAAGGACCATAACCCCTATGAGAGGTCATCTGTCATCTGTGACCGAATATAGATTTTTGTACAGCTCAATGAGCTGAAGGTTTAATCAAGAAATAGCTTTTCATTCTATAGGGCAAAACATGAAAAAATGCCGATTTTTATCTTTAAAGGGCAATAACCCCCATAAGGGGTCATCTGACCTCTTCGATCCAATGCAGACTTTTGCAACTGCAACAGCATTTCTCTATCTGCATTTACTTTTCGTTCTATAGGGCAAAACATGAAATAAGAGGCTTCCAGGAGCCTGAATCGCTCACCTGGTCCTTTAGCTTGAAGGATGTATTCTATGAGCTATTACCCTATAAGGGGTCATCTGACCTCTTCGACCCAATGCAGACTTAAAATGTAAAGCTAAATGAGCTGAAGATTTAAGCAAGCAAAAATGTTTCCATATCTGCAATACTTTTCATTCTATAGGCCAAAAACGCGAAACAAGAGGTTCCCAGGAGCATGAACCGCTCACCTGGCCCTTAAGCTTCAAGGATGTATTCTATGAGATATTAGCCTATAGTGGATCATCTGACATCTTCGACCAAACAGCGGCCATGTTTTTCGACGGACCAAAATCGAAACACAACATTTGTGCAGGAAACGCTAAAGATTAATCATGCCAAGTTTGATGACGACATACGACCATACGATGACGGACGCCAAGTGATGGTAAAAGATCACATGGACCTTCGGTCCAGATGAGCTAAAAAGTTCCATTCTTTGCCCCTTATTGGGTCCCTTACATGTACAAAATGTATTTAAAAATGAAACAAGAGGCTCCCAGGAACCTGAATCGCTCACCTGGTCCAAAAGCTATAAGGGTCTCTTCTATGAACTGTTTACCTTATAAGTGGTCATCTGCCAACATTGATTTAATGGAGACTTTTGTAAACCTTAATGAGCTGAATGTTTGAGCAAGCATCAACTTTTTTCTATCTTGCAATATTTTTTTTTTCATTCTTAAGGCCAAAAACATGATAAAATACTATTTTTTACCTTTAAAGGGCCATAACCCCTATAAGGGGTCATCTGACATCTTCGACAATATAGAGACTTTTGTAAGGCTCAATGAGCTGAAGGTTTAAGCAAACAACAGGTTTTCTCTATCTGTAAAAGTTTCTTTTCTATAGAGCAAAA
Source organism: Arcuatula senhousia (assembly GCA_963971305.1). NCBI lineage: Eukaryota > Metazoa > Mollusca > Bivalvia > Mytilida > Mytilidae > Arcuatula > Arcuatula senhousia. The sequence continues at coordinate 60,312,757 of OZ020304.1, forward strand.
TCATGATAAAATGCAATTTTTGACCTTTAAAAGCCCATGACCTCTAAAAGGGATCATCTGACATCTTCGACCAAATGGACTTTTTCGTAGAGCTTAATGAGCTGAAGAAGGATGTTGCATGCATCACATTTCCTCTATCTCTTATACTTTATTATTTACAAGCCAATAAAGGGGGGGGGGGCTAAATCAATCCCATTCATCCTTGTATTGTTTGAAATATTATTGTAAGATTTCACAGCATTTGGTTAACCAGACCAAAAGTATTGTGGGAACAAACAAAGAAGTAGCATTTTTTGGCCCTTTTGAGCCTCTCATTTCGAAACAAACAAGAGGCTCCCAGGAGCCTGAATCGCTCACCTGGTCTTGATGTCAACCCTATGAAGAACTTTGTAGAGCTGAATAAGCTGAACATTTGAGCAAGCAGCAGCTTTTCTCTTTCAGCAATAGTTTTCAATCTGTAAGCCACAAACGTGCAAAATGTTATTTTAAGGGCTGTCTGAACACTTTGACTCTATAGAGACTTTTGTTAAGAGCTTAATGAACTGAACATTTAAGCAAGCAACCACTTTTCTTTATCTGCAATAGTTTTCATTCTATAGGCCAAAAACACTATTTTTCGCCTTTAAGGGGTTGTAACCCCTATAAGGGTAAGGGGTCATATGACAACTTCAACCCTATGGAGACTTTTGTAGAGCTAAATTAGCTGAACATTTTAGCAAGCAACAGCTTTTCTCTATATGCAATAGTTTTCATTCTATAGGACAAAAACATGAAAAAGGGCTATTTTTGACCTTTAAAGGGCCATAACCCCTATAAGGAGTCATCTGATAACTTTGACCCAATGGAGACTTTTGTAGAGCTTTTGATTCTGAAGAGCCTAAGATCCTTCAGAATTTTTCTATCTGTTATGGTTGCTGAGTTATAAGCCATTTTAAGTGGTTTTACTCTATGTTCTATTTTTAATAACAGCAGCCATGTTTTTATTGGATCATTTCAAAATGAAGATCGTTTGTTTTCAACATGTCATATACCATTCCTGCAAAGTTTCAGTTAAATTGGTACAGTGGTTTCAGAGGAGAAGATTTTTGAAATTGTTAACGGACGACGGACGTATAATGATGGCATAAGCTCACATGGCCTTTGGCCAGGAGGAGAGCTAAAAAGGTGAGCCCCAAACAACCCCATTAATCCTTTTATGGTTAGGAACATTATTGTCAATTTTTAGAGTAACAAAAGTTATTGTTGGAACACTAACAACGACAGCATCATACCATAATATTCCGCAATTTTGAATGAATAATGAAAAATGATGGTTTTATAGCAGTCTATGACTTACAATTACCTAAGTGGCGTAAGTGGATTAAGTCCCATAACTCCAATGAAATTTGTCAAGTCAAAATGATGTTAAAAAATGATCAACTACATATGATGACAAACACCCGGGACAAACAATCCTACAAAATTTCATCTAAATCCGTTAAGCCATCTCAGAAGTTGCGCTCCCAGTATTCCTATGATATACGAGAGGCTCCCACGAGCCTGAATCGCTCACCTGGCTTTGAGGACTTAATGTAACAATATTTAACATTGCCAACAGCCTGTCATGGCATGAAACCATTTTAAAGCTCTAAAAAGCTGAGCATTTAAGCAAGCAAATGTGTGGCACAATTTTTTATGGTTCACAATCTCTGTATCTGTATCTGTATGGGTACGTCGTAGACTACCAGTTGATGGTCTCTTATACTCTTATAATCTTTAACTTACTATCCAATATTTTTGGCATTTAAGGGACTGTAACTCCTATAATGGTCATCTGACAATATTGGCCTAATTGATTATTTTGAAGAGGTCATTTAGCTGAACATTTAAGCAAGAAAAACCTTTTCCCTATCATTTATGGTTCACAATCCACAAAGCCGAAATCACTATTTTTGGCATTTAAGGAGCCATAACCCATTTAAGGGGTCATCTGACAATTTCGACCCAATTGACAATTTTGTTGAGCTTACTTAGCTGAATAATATGCAATTGAAATAACTTCAATATCTTATATAGTTCTTGAGATATAAGAAGAAATAAGTGCAAAACCCAGAAAAAAATCAAGAAAAGGGGCAATAACTCCCACATGGTTTGTTGGAATTTCTTCAAAATTTCAGGGTAGGTAGATTGCTTTTAACCATGCCAAAATTTTGATATCTGTCACCGTTTTTGAATTATTTGCAAAAATCTGCTGTTTTATATCCCTGTTCTATTTTTAGAAACAGTGGCCATGTTTTTTGTTGGATCAATTTAAAATGAGGATCGTTTGTAGCCAACATGTCATATATCATTCCTGCAAAGTTTCATTTTAACTGGTTCAGTGGTTTCAGAGAACAAGATTTTTGAAATTGTTAACGGACAACGGACAATGACAGACACATAGTGATGGCATAAGCTCATATGGCCTTTGGCCAGGTGAGCTAAAAATGAACAAAGTTATAAAGTGTCTCATAACTCCTATTAAATTCGCCAAATCAGAATGGTGTTGAATATGATCAACTACATATCATGACAAACAATCCTACAAAATTTCATAAAAATCCACTGACATGTCCCAGAGGAGTTGCACTAACAAAGTGTTCCTATGACCTAAAATGAACAAAGTTGATTAAGTCCAACAACTATAAAATTCATTGAATTAAAATGGCGTTGCAATTTGATCAACTGCATAACATGAAATTCATAAAATCCTTTGAGCGGTCTCAGAGGGGTTGTGTTCACAACAGTGTGAGGAATTCTTGGACAGACTAGGTCACTCTGTTGTATTGCGGTGGGGGACATAAATAAGAGCTTGGGGATCCTAAATCTATATGCTGCCAAAATACAACAGTTCAAATTTGTCAAGAAATAAAACAGCTATAAACAGTTATTTATTTAAAATTGGAATAATTATCAAATATGGAATTTGGCTTTTTCCAGCAGTTAAAAAAAAGTGCTTTTTTAGAGTCATTTTCTGTGCCGCGCACAGGAATTTAACACAAAAATTATACATTTTTAAAGAATTTCCTGGAAATTGTGTGAAGCGCACAGAAAATAAGAGTCAAAATTTAGTTTTTTGTGACTTTGCTAAATAACTGAAATTCCATATTTGGTAATAATTTCAATTCTAAATAATACCCTGTTTATAAGAGACCATCGCTCATTTTATTGACAGACAGGTCAAACCTACCCACTTTCTACAGCAATGACACACACAAGAAATGAACAACACAAAATTTCAATAAAAACTTTATTCAAATGCAATAATAAAATTACACAAAGAAAGAATAAACAAAGTTTGTGATTCAACTATTCATTTAAGTTTAAAAAAAATCTATTTAAAGGAGTAAAGTCACGAAGGCCTCCATTGTGCCAGGAATTTTTACTAATTTTCAAACTACTTCAACTCTTCCTAAATTCATCCAAAATGAGTTAATGCATAACTGAATTTTTCATATCTATAAGATTTAACAAAATATTTACATCACATGACTATCCTTGGCATTTCTAAAATGCCATAAATTGTAAAATCCTTTTCACTGTTTTCTCGTCGTATTTTGTCAAGATTAGTATTGGCCACATTCGTCGACCATCGTAATTTTTTGATAATCAATTTATTACATAATAATAAACATTTCTAACACATAATAATTTTGGTCGACGAGTGTGGCCATTTTCATTTTCATCGATTTATACATGAAAATCAAGGGAAAATGTCAAAAAACAAGATTTTGTTCAAAATAGACTGTTATGTTTATCTCACTGCTCTTCATTTTGATAAACAGTTGAACAAAATAATATTGCAATATATGGAATATGAAGTCTAATAAACATCAAAGCAGCAATTACAAGCAAATATATCAAAGTTGAATTTTTGGGTCAATTTGGGGCCTTTGTGGCTCTACTCCTTTCAAATTTTAGTCTTCTTTGTCAAGTCACAAAGAATTTGTAAGCATCACAATTTAAGTTGTTAATTCTCTCTAAAACCTCAATAAATCAAACAATATTCTTGAAAAAAATATTCAAAATAAATTTTGTATAATAAACTGAAATAAAAATAATTGAACCAGTGTAGATGTTAATACCACACATAGGTTTGAATTGACTTTAAAGGTCTGTGAATATTGACAGAAAACGAGCATGCAATAAATTATCAATGATAAATACATTTTTAAGTAGTGACACCAATGCAATGATTTATTTATACAAAAAAAAACACGAATCGTGAATTACCCCGGTACTAGTTTTAATAGCTTCAAAGAGCCAAGACGGAGAATTTACCTGTAAAAATCTATGCTTCAAACACTTTTATAATGCATACAAACTCTTTAACAAGCCTCACAATTTTTTTAGCATTCAGAAAAACTTTCCTTTCATTGAACAAAAAAAGTTTGAAATTCAGAGCATTTAAAAAATTATAACCCTGGTTATATATCATAAACTGTCATCCTTTGTGAGAGATTACAACTTTAAACTTTTATAGTTGCAATTCTTATAACTTTACTTTGTTGTCTAGTTATTTACTAGATGTTGTACACCATTACGAAATGTTGCTTCATACAAACATGATAAGAAATTATTTACTACTTATATGCCTATGAATACTTTTATACAACCTAATACTCCAGGCCTAGGATTCATAAAACATTTTTTTTTAGGATTTCCTAAAATTTGAGAACTCCCTCAAATTTATATAGGACTTCTTAGAGAGATCCTCAAATATGAGATGTTTTATGAAACTGTGCACAGATATTATTAATCTTGATTATAGTGTTATTCAACTATGATTTTTTTAAAATACTAAATGCATCCTTTTCAATTCAAAATTAACTCCAAATAAATAAAAGAAAGAATTAAATCACAGGTAACATCTACTCATATTCATATATGACAAAAATCTAAAATATCTCTAATATAATGCTTTTGAGAAAAATCTACATGTGCATAAGTTGGTATGTTAAACCCATTTCACTGTCCTTTTCATTTTCTTGTACATGTAATAGTTTGTTAGCTGTAGCACCATAACATCAAATTCCTAAACAATTCTAAAACTTATTAAAACAGACAAATTACATATGATGAATTACAATCATGGAAGATAAACATAACATATACCATACAAAAACATATACAACTTTAACAATACGCGTTTCAACAGTATCACAGATGTTTAAATTTTACATGATGATCTTTTGTGGTTTTAAATATTCTTAAAATTATTTCTTTTTTACAGTCATGTGAGCTCTATTAAGAGTAATATTCTTGTTGAAAAAATAACCTACATAAAAACAGATCAACCACTCAAACTTTTCCTTGTTCCCTACATATTAAAAACGAAAGAATATGGAATATGTGCCAAAAAGACACGATCCACATATTGAAATGATTTTATTGAATTTGTCTAATTAAGCATTTCAAAAGTTATCTATCCCTTATTGTTGATTTTCTTCTCAAAAATAGTATCTGCATAATCATACATGTACATGTACTAGAAAATTTTGCAATTACCCCTTTAAACAATTTATAGGCTGTTAATTCAAGAATATAAACTGAATTTTATCACATCTTTTTAGAAAAAGAAAATTTGATAAAAGACTAATTATTTTTAAATATCATTTTTTAACTTGGAATGTAATGTAGGTACATTATTTCAAAATCAATAAAAAACTTGGCAGAACCAGAAATTTTCAAACAGGAGGATGTGCAATTTAAAAGAATCTTATGGGACCTTTACTTTCATACAGTTCCTGACCAAATTTTCCTGTCAAACAGGAAGGTGCACGACCATCATGCAGGTTCTAAATCTGCCTTTGAAAAACAAGAAACATAAAAGCTTATGTTAAGAAAAAGGAAAAAATCAAATAAGAACTAGAAAATGTGTCTATGAGCCACAGGATGGCCCTCCCGTTCTTGAAATATCATTGACCCTCAATGTGTATTACCTGGGATATGGACCTTTACCAAGAAATTGATCAAAAGTGTTCATGTGTAAAAATAGGTCCCTGTGACCTTATTTCTGGTGGGTGGTGCCATGTTACCAAGACTCGTCGAGTAGTGAAATATTATTGACCCCTTACATGTAGTATTCAAGATATGGACCTTAACCAAGAACTTAATCAAAGACATTCATGCGTAAAATATAGGTCACACTGACCTCATTTCTAATGGATGGTGTCACCTTACCCAAGACACATCTAGTGGTGAAATATCATTGACCCCCAACATCTAGTATCCAAGTTAACCGATGTCGTTCATGCATAAAATATAGATCACAGTGACCTAATTTTTATTGGGTGGTGTCATGTTACCCAAGACACATCTAGTGGTGAAATACCATTGACCATTAACATGTAGTATCTGAGATATGGACCTTAACCAAGAACTTAACCAAAGGCATTCATGCGTAAAATATAGGTCACAGTGACCTAATTTCTAGTGGGTGGTGTCACCTACCCTAAGACACATCTAGTAGTGAAATATCATTGACCCCCAACATCTAGTATCCAAGTTATGGACCTTAACCAAGAACTTAACCAAAGTCGTTCATGCATAAAATATAGGTCACAGTGACCTAATTTCTAGTGGGTGGTGTCACCTACCCTAAGACACATCTAGTAGTGAAATATCATTGACCCTCAACATCTAGTATCCAAGTTATGGACCTTAACCAAGAACTTAACCGAAGTCATTCATGCATAAAATATAGGTCAGAGTGACCTAATTTCTAGTGGGTGGTGTAGCCCTACCCAAGACCCATCTGGTGGTGAAATATCATTGACCCCCAACATCTAGTATCCGAGTAATGGACTTTAACCAAGAACTTAACCAAAGTGTTACGGACGGACGTACGGACGGACGGACGGACGGACGGACAAGGGTAAAACTATATGTCCGATCCACATACGTGGTCGGGCCATAAAAAATATACTTCAAATCAAAAATTAAGTTAATATTCATTGAACAATATGTGTGACAAGAACAAATATACATTCTAGAATAGAATATTAATTTATACATAACAGATATGTTTCTATAATAATCACAGTACAAATGCAATAATAAAAATCTTTTTACACAAAAAGCACCATACAAATATTTAATACAAATAAAAATAAGTTGGAGTTAACAAAGATTATCTGATTCATTTAAAAAAATTTGTTTGGTTGTGATTTTAATTTTGGTTGATTTTTTTTCCCTTAAATCACCATTTAGGAAAAAAAGTTTTTCAAAACATGAACAAAAATACCTTGATATTTTACAGGATTTTTGAAAACATTGTCATTTTCATGAGTTTCATTTTTCTTGTAATTTTTTCTAGTTCTCCTTCATAGAGTTTTCTTGACTAAATCCTAAAACTACATGTACCCATATTAACCTTGTCTGAATACTATACATTTCCAACATTACACAACTTTTTTCTTATTTTTTTATCTGCTTCCACAATTTCATCTGGAAACAGTTTTTAGTTTTTCTGGTGGTTTATCAATCAATGTAAATGTACAATCATTGAGACAGTTTCTTCTTTTCATATAATTATTGCCCTCTTTCTTTCAGTTTAAGAATCGTATACTCATTTTTTGTTCCACATCAACTTTTTCCATGGCCTACATAACAAAATAATATCAAAATAAGTGATTCTGCAGTTTCTTTGACTTTTTTAGACATAACAGTCTTCAATGTTCCTTTGAATTTTTCAAAAATAAAAGTTTTCACTGTTTTTTTGACTTTTTCGGACCTAACAGTCTTAATATTTTAAGGCATAACAGTCTTAACTTTTTCAGACATAACAGTCTTAACTTTTTCAGAACTATATCTTTATTTATCTCAAACATAACAGGTACAGAAAAATACAAAATCAATAGTATGTTTTAAACAGGGATGTCCAAAACAATCAGTTTTATTTAATCCCTGGTATTAAAGTAGAAAGTAATATTACACTAATGCTAGTTGACATTGTTATAATTAAAGTCATAATGAAGGTTAAGATTAATAGTATAATATGGACAAATTAACTATAAGCAAGCAACAGACCTTTGAAATAAAACAGTTTATATATTGTGAAGACATTTTAGCCAAGATGGATTGATTATAATGTGTAATTAATGTGATACTTGAGTTTATAACTACTTGATATAGTTTAACAAGTGTGGCCACTAAAAGTATGTCTCGCCTGCCGGCACCATCGCTAAAATCAACTACCTAAGCTTTCATTTCTTGATATAAACACAAAAAGTGTCAATATACCTAATAACAGATGCCTAGTTATTATACTATTCAAGCAATCCATTGTCCACACAAGTATTACAAAAAGTTTTCTGTCTGAAAAAAGACCTAAGTTCACAGAGTCACTGGAGCGTAAAAATGGGGTCATGGTCACATGGCATGGTGACAGTTGCGTTGTCCATAACTGCAACTGTCTGTTTACCCAATATCAGATGCCTAGCTATTATACTTTTCAAGCAATTCATCTTCCATAAAAGTCTTACAATAAGTTTTTCGGCCTGAAAAACACCTAAGTTCACAGAGTCACTGGAGCGTGAAAATGGGGTCAGGGTCACAAGGCATGGTGACAGTTGCATGGACCATAACCTAAACTGTCTGTATACTAAATATCAGATGCCTAGCTATTATACTTTTTAAGCAATTCATCGTCCACAAAAGTCTTACAAAAAAGTTTACAGCCTGAAAAAAGACCTAAGTTCACAGAGTCACTGGAGTGTGAAAATGGGGTCAGGGTCAAACGGCATGGTGACAGTTGCATGGACCATAACCTAAACTGTCTGTATACTAAATATCAGATGCCTAGCTATTATACTTTTCAAGCAATTCATCGTCCACAAAAGTCTTACAAAAAAGTTTACAGCCTGAAAAAAGACCTAAGTTCACAGAGTCACTGGAGCGTGAAAATGGGGTCAGGGTCAAACGGCATGGGGACAGTTGCGTAGACCATAACCTGAACTGTCTGTATTCGAAATATCAGATGCATAGCTATTATACTTTTTAAGCAATTCATCGTCCACAAAAGTCTTACAAAAAAGTTTACGGCCTGAAAAAAGACCTAAGTTCACAGAGTCACTGGAGCGTGAAAATGGGGTCAGGGTCAAAAGGCATGGTGACAGTTGCGTAGACCATAACCTGAACTGTCTGTATACCAAATATCAGATGCCTAGCTATCATACTTTTCAAGCAATTCATCGTCCACAAAAGTCTTACAAAAAAGTTTACAGCCTGAAAAAAGACCTAAGTTCACAGAGTCACTGGAGCATGAAAATGGGGTCAGGGTCAAACGGCATGGTGACAGTTGCGTAGACCATAACCTGAACTGTCTGTATACCAAATATCAGATGCCTAGCTATTATACTTTTCAAGCAATTCATTGTCCACAAAAGTCTTACAAAAAAGTTTACGCCGCCGCCGTCGCCGCCGCCGCCGTCGCCGGAAAGTAATACCTATGTCTCGCCTTCCGCGACTATTCGTCGCAGGCGAGACAAAAATTGTATTGAATCTTTTGAAAAATTATTATTATGTAAAACATTATTGTTTCAAAACCTTGATAAACATTATTTTTATGGAAAATTCAAATTATTTTTAAGCAAAATTTCTTGAGTTTTTGTGCCTGTCCATTTCTTTAAGTTGATTGATTTTGTCTTTGCTCTTTTAGACTTTTGACATATGAATGCCCTCTTGGTACATTTTTGCTTCTTTCAACAGTGTTACCAGACTTATGTTTAAAAGGACTTTAACTGCTGCTTGATTATTTTAATGGACAGGTTAAAGCTTACTTGTTTAAATTCTTCAAATGAAATCTGACTATCTCCATCTAAATCTGCTTCATTTATTGTTCTGTCTGCTATACTTCCCAACTAAAATATAGACAAAAAAAACCAATAAGCTTACTTAGTTAAGTCATGTAGGTAGGATTCAAAAACAAGAAAACAAGAAAACAATATTACTTGATCAGTAGTATTAAAAATTACTTTGCTGTTGCAAGAAATTATTATAAGAGCAAACCTAAATAGACACATTGTCACATGTCTGACAAAAATATGGTTGATACACAAGGCAAATACTTATTCAAGATTAAGTAAACATGTTTAAAAATGCTTTAACAAAACTAAATAAATGCTGTAATTCAGGCTAATATAGAAACATGAATACCATTACTGTTTAACTGGACACCATTACAACACCTACTTGTTCTTCTGAAATGTTTGCTCCGACCATCATATGTAATACTGCTAGGAGTTCCTCCTTTGATATCTGGTTATCTCCATCTAGGTCATACATTCTAAATGCAACTGTAAGAATAAGTCAACACTTAATCATTTCATCTTAATATAGATTTCATACATAAACTTTAAAAGTAAAGTACATGTTTTAATTTAATTACTACTGTACTACTAAAATGTATTTTATTTTTTTCAATATGTGTGAATGGATGCAAAATCTTTTAAATTAAAATAAGCACACAGGTGAACTTGAGATGGTTCAGAGGTATAAACATAATCCATCTGATTTTTCTAAAACTTTGTACAAATAATGAACTTTGATTTTTTTTTAAATGGCTGTCACAGACTTTTCTTGGATTTATGACCCGGGGTGAAGTTGGTGACCTAAAGTTTTGTTTTTCAATAGATTATATAGGGAAAAGTGCCATTTAGCATCTTTAACCTTACAAATGTGAGCTGGAAATCTGTCCGATTTCAGTTATACATGTACTCCCCAAAATACAAGCCATATATACTTTCTATTTATAATATGAAATAAACTTGTAATCACTGATCTTCTTTTCTAGATTTTTAGGAAAAACTTATTTTTCCTACGCATTTCTATCTAAAAATTTGTCACACATTTTCATCCCAATTAGCTCCCCTGAAAAAAGAACTTTTTAATAAAATGCTTTAATTTCTATTCAAATATTATATTTATTTCATTGATAAAAATAAAAGAATAAAATTGTGCATGTTTTGTGTTATTTTAAGTCACCTAAAAAGTTGCAAGGTGTCTGAAAAAGATGCTCAATTTCAGACCACTTAAGTGTGAATAGCATGAGATTTTTCATTTTATTCCTCTTCATAAATGATTTTGACAAACAATGGAGCACAGATTAACCTTGCATTCCTGTTAATTCTGTTAAATTATCATGTATTGAAATTTCATTTGTACATACTGTTTCATTATTATTTTCTTCATTACTATGTTGATGTTTTTGTATATACCTATTAATATTGTTCCTGCCATAACTTTAACATGTTTAATGTAAATTCATTGTAATCTTTTTTAAGAGGAAATAAAGTAATGAATGAATGAATGAATACAGTGTGATAACTTGTTATTGGTTATTTCCTTTTCCAATGAAAAAGTATGGCCTGAAGTATTTAATTTTACTTACATCTTAATTTTTCTTCTCTAGTGTTTAACTTATTTTTGTTTACTTTAACTTTTGTTGGCCTGAATCTGGCCAGAACATTTATAAACTGCCGGAAATTAACTGTCTCATCATTGCTGAAAGAATATAATAGAAGTTATCAATTAAAACCAATATTTACTGTTTTAATGACACCTATTTTGTTACTTTGTATCTTAATGTACATGTATGCCTTGATTTTTTTCATAAGTCTTAAGCTATATTCTATTCAAACTTCAACTTGATTGATTTTTTTAAAGCAAACATTGTTTACTTTTCCCAAATTATTTAAAAAAAACACATGTCAGATGATAAATTCTATAATCTATGGTTAAGGTTTATGAAAATAATGTCCTGTGTTTGATTGAACTTCAAAAATGTATAACACTCTAAAACTTTCTCAACAGAAAAAAATAACACATTGAATTGAGATAACAATATGGCAGTTTTAAATCTGATGTTGATAGACTACCTTTCTAAGAAAAAAGAATGAACAATTCTATCACCAAGAGGATTGATGGCAAGCTCTGGAATTCTTAAAAAGTCTTCTCGACTGAAATGAAAGTAAAAAGAAAATACAAGTATATGTTGTTATATTTTCATACTTTTTTATGTTGCAAACATAGTACTGATGGTAACATATATTAGATTTTCCAAACATTTAGCAACATTTATGTCTTCAATATATCTAAGTTGTTGACATATTGTTCATTTGTAAAAGAAAATCTTCAGACAAGATATGAATTTCCAAGATATTTCAAAATATAAAGGACAAAATGGTAAAATTCATGTGTGTAAAATTGAGATGTAAAAAAATAGGGTTAACAATAAATAAATAATTTGTTTAATATCTCATTAATTGTAAATGAATTTTGATTCTATTTTGTATATACATGTATTATTTTGTGATAAATAAAACTAAGATAAATCTTAGCAACACTTTCAATAAGTTAGTTGTTGTACCTTAAGAATCCATTGGAACTTTTATCTAAACTTGTGAAACGGCTATAAAGTCTTATAATCTGGTTGCGAGAAACTGAAATAAACAAAAATATAAATATAAAATTACTCGTGAATTATCTAAATTATAACTGTAAGAGTTGATCCGATCATAAATTATTTATTTGGAAAAAAATATGTTTATTGTCTCATTTGTACAAAATTTACATTACTACATGCCTGTGGCTATAGTATTTGATCAATAAGTGAAAAAATCTTGAATAATTTAGTGAATCACTACTGCAACTTTTTCCTTTTTAGGCTTTTATTTTTAATCACATAACTAATGGCAATGCTAATCAATACTTACAGCCAGTCTCATTCTGTATTTCTTCTATCTCTTCGTCTTGTAACTGAATCGAAGCTCGAGCTCCCATTATTTTGACGAATATGACTGAAAAATGTTTATGTTTCAAGCACTTGTCACTTCCTAATGCAAGGTGAAGGTCAACTATACTGCCCGTGAGGCACGGTGGAAAAAATAAACAGGAGAAAAAAAAAACTTATAAATAAAAAAAGACCTATCAGTAAAACAATTAGAACGTAATTACAATGAAAGAATTTCACTCGAACAATGTTTTATTATAAAACCATATTTTTCTTTCTCAAATAAATAAAAATATCTTTTTTGTACGCATTCATCACTTTTTATGCCTTGGACTTTTTCAATAAATTCCGAGAATTTTGCCGCGAACTGTCAAAGTCACTTCCGCATATTGAAATTGATTCAGGCTCATTGTTTACAGACTGCTAGACATGGACAAAGAAACAGCAGCATATTTCGAAAAGTTGAATCCCATAACAAGAAAGATTGTCCATGAAACTAAAGTTGTTCAGACTCTTTTCAATGACAAATGGGACACGTTTGAAGAAAAAAAGAAAGATGACATTCTTGATGACTACTTTGTCCCACCAGATGTTAGAGACAAATACCAAAGATTAGAGCAAACAGACCATTATCCTATGTCTTATCCTGTTTTGAAAGTGCAAATGGGTGAAAAAATTGTAGTTGATGAAGCAAATGATGTAAGCATATACATAAACTATAGTATGTATAAAAGAAGGCGTGGCCACAAGATAATATTAGAATGGCATTTCCCTATGAGCTCACATAGATATCAAAATAAGAACCATTCCATACAACTGTATGAAGGTTAATTTGGGTTGATGGAACAAGATAATAAGGGAATATGTGATAGTATTTCCCAAAATTTTTCTGCGCATGTGCACTTTTTCTGTTCACCAAATTTTGGGTCTCGTGCAATTTGGCAGACTCTGTACATTAACAAGCTTTGCTTGCATGTAATCTTATTCTTTATTCAAGAAATCATTGCCTTAAAAGCTCACCGAGATAACTAGAAAATGTGCCTATGAGCCACAGGATGGCCCTCCCGATCTTGAAATATCATTGACCCCCAATGTGTATAACCTGGGTTATAGACCTTTACCAAGAACTTAACCAAAGTCGTTCATGCATAAAATATAGGTCACAGTGACTTTATTTCTAGAGGGTGGTGTAGCCTTACCCAAGACCAATCTAGTGGTGAAAAATCATTGACCTCCAACATCTAGTATCTGAGTAATGGACCTTAACCAAAGTCATTCATGCGTAAAATATAGGTCACAGTGACCTTATTTCTAGTGGGTGGTGTCAGCTTACCTAAGACACATCTAGTAGTGAAATATCATTGACCCCCAACATCTAGTATCCAAGTTATGGACCTTAACAAAGATCTAAATCGAAGTTGTTCATGCATAAAATATAGGTCACAATGACCTTTTTTCTAGTAGGTGGTGTAGCACCATACCCGTAGGCAGAATGTTTTCAGTGGGGGTTCCATTGAGGGTTCGTTTTTCAAAATATTCCTTTTCTTCATAGGGCTTAACAAAATTTCAGCTTGTTTTTACCTATATTTTTCAATTATTTTCGTCCAAGGGGGGTTCGTCCGAACCCTTCGAAATCCCCCTGGCTATGGATATGAGCACTACCCAAGACCTATCTACATGTAGTTGTGAAATATCATTGACCCCCAACGCCTTGAGAACTTAACCAAAGTGTTACAGACGGACGCACAGACAAGGGTAAAACTATATGGCTGATCCACATATGTGGTTGGGCCATAAAAATATAATTCATTTCATTAGTTGCAAGGATAATTGGGATCTATAATACAAAATGAGCTAGTTTTTCCTGACGTTATTTTGTAATGTGCAGACTTTTTGTTGATATCTGAAAAAGTAACTGAATAATATTCAGCCCCTCATAATTTGGATTTTGTGATATTTGGCAGACTTTCTACATTTAAGAGGTCACGGCACTTCCTTATTACTGACATTTATATTGAATATGAGAAAGAGTTCAAAGGCATGTTTTCTTAATGAAGAGGTGAAATTGTTAAGGATGAAATGAATGGGAATTAAGTGATATTGTTTTAAGTCATTTTTATTAGGGCTTTTTGGCACAAGTAATTTGAGAAAGTAAATACAAAGTTGACTAGTTACCATAAAGAGGTTGAATTTGCTCATTTGATATTCTTTTTATTACATGTATCTATTTCAGTTTTGGACTTGGCAAGATGAGTTCTCTGGTCCATTCTCATGGAAGACTAAGGTTTGTCTGTTTATCTTGTTGAGTTTTAAGGGTTATTTAAGTGATTGTGTTCAAATGATAAACTTTTTATTAAAGAAATTTGAAAAAGAGGAAAATAACTTACTTAAAGTCATGCATATGGACATCTTAAGATCGAGTTTGATTAGCTCCTGGACAGTTGGTCACATGAAAGTGAAGTTTGATGTATTCTAAGCATATATGGCATTACTATTATAATAATATAAGGTAATTATATAAATACTGGGCAATATTAAATACTTGTAAACTCATGCAATATATTAAATTCTACTTGTGAAAATATTCCACAATATTGTCCCTTTTATTATATAGCAGACACCAACACCTTGCTTAAAATAGGTTTTATCATTGATGCCATCACAAATTTTTAAGTTACATGTTTATTGAACTAGTGCACCAATCGCACAAACTCATATCCAAATGCTATAAAGGAATTTACGTTAGTGTGACTTTCCGGATTTGAGTTACCAGGTTTTTTTTCATGATATGTCTTGCTTGGAATGTAAGCAAAGTACCTTTAATCTCTTTTATCAAGATATGCTTAAATGAAAGAGAATAAAGGTTGCTTACATATCAAGCCAGATTAAAAAGTCCTGGTCACTCATATCCGGAAGTCTTGCTTTCATAGCATTTGGATATGAGTTTGCACGATTGGTGGCCGTGAATATGAAGATATTGCAATTGCACACGGATGTCTCAATGCTTTCTATGGGGAATGATATTTATATACATTAAACAAGAACATTGATTCACAATACTTTTATATAAAGCTAATTTAAGTTACAGGTTTTGAAGAAAGTTTTACTAAACTAAAATGTAACTACAATTTCTATATAGAATAACAAAAAGTCTTTGGCAACATTCACCTAAAGCTAAGGAAAAATTGTTGGAAATGTAGTTTTCATGAAATTGTCAATTTGTTTATACTTGTATAATCAAGCTATCTTTATGTTTTATTTGAAATTTAAAAAAATATATTTATACGGTAGGTTCATTATAAATTTGTTTTGTTTCATAGTTATTTTTGAGTTATCCCCCCTTTGCATTTAAGAGTTACAGTCTTATTACTTAAGTATTAAAGCTATTATTTTAGAGTCAACAAGATTTGACATTGATGGATTTGGAACCTGAACAAATGACAAAGCAATCTAAAACAAGAAGAAGGAGCTCAAAAGACTTGACAGAAGAAACATCAAAGACAGCGCCACAAGAATTTCTTCCAAAAGATCCAGGAACTAGTTTATGGAATACTGAATTCAAAAATCTACACAATGTTAAATTACCACCTAAGCCAGAAGTTGAAACTTCTAGTATGTCATCACAAGTACAACAACCAAGCAAAAACTTTAAGAGAGAAAACTCTCCTGAAGAAATTAATTATGCTTTCAATAGAGATAGCTACATAGACTCATACTTAAATGACTCGAAAAATGATAAAAGTAGAGAAAGTTCAAACAAAACTATCCAAGAGATAGGGTCTTCTACAGCCAATGGATACAAGAAAAAGAAACCTGAAATTGAAATGTCTGTTTTCGAAAATCCAATGATTTCTCACGTTATTGATGATGAAGACAGTTCAAGTAGTGCAACTACTTCCCCCTCTCACAGACCCCTGCTGAAAAACCATGGCGCCTCAAATTTATCACCATCAAGAAAACCTTTGTTAAAAGGCGATAGCTTTGAAAGTTCTAACTCTGGTAAATCTCTTCTAAATGAGCCAGAGAAACAAATGATTGACTTTACAGACAGAGCAGGACAAGGGTCAGATGACAAATCTCAATTGGTATCAAATGTTGAATATGAAGATACAGAACTTATAGCAGTTGATGTACAATCTGGTACAGTTGTTGATGATAGTTCAAGAGCATCAATGGTATGTTGTTTAATAGCTTTTCGAAATATTATATTTCCTTGTCTGATTTTATGCAAATGATATTGGTAGAAATTTGACAAATATGTATGTACAGCTTGATTGGAAAAAGTATAAAGTACTGTTTGCCTTTACAAGTGTTTAATTAAAACTAATTTGGATGATGCTTTGCTCAAATTACTGTGTTTAATTAAAACTAATTTGGATGATACTTTTGCTCAAATAGATGTATTCAAAAAGCAAAGAACAAATATTTTGAAAACATAATACATCTTTGTGAAATAAGGCTATTTTCTACTGTAAAGCGGCTAATATTAGCAAGTTTCAAAAGGAGGGTGTTTAATTTGTGAAATATTGACTAAAATTAACCATCTTTTATTTCATCGATTCCTAAGAATTGCAAATAAAGCAAAAAAAAAAAAGAACCATGCGAAAATTTCCTGCTACATGTACATGTCCTAATGAGTAATAAACAAAAATACTGTTCTTTTTTTTATTTTAATAGAAATATGTCAAATTGGTTTGTAGGATAAAATGGAAACTGGTTTGTAAATAAATTCTTCCTTTTTTTCTGTACAATGTTCTTTTTATTATTAGTACAAAAATATGCATTATGGATTCAATCCAATATATTTTTCTATCTCTGATATTTTTTTTAATTCAATAATTAAAAATATGAGATTTACAGTGTTCTATAAATTTGGAATGACTATCTATAATTACCTTTTCTTCTTATGAGTTATTAATGATCTTACATGTATATGCTCACTTTATTTTAAGTATATTTACCAAAAGAAGGCCTTAAAATTTAAATCTTGTTCTATTGTATACAACAATGATGGAATTTACAAAGTATATGTTTTTAATCATTAAATGAAGTACAAAATAAAACAATTCTGATGTTAGCATTTTGTTTGCAGAATATGTAAAATGTCATAAGCAGAATTTCAATAAATATTTTGCATATTTGGCCATATTTCACAGAGTGAGAAATCTGGGTTATTAAATGGTGAATGAGGGTTGGTGGGCGGGTGGGGAAGAAATTTTGGTAACAGTTTTCTCAGCAACTTGCTTAATATCACAGCCTTTTGATATTGGGTATGCAGCATCAGCATGGGTCCCATAAAATGGGAAACAATTTCAGCTCTGTTGCTTATCTACTTCCTGTTGAACGAAATCCAGCCATTTCTGTCTTTGATCCATTTTTTTCTCTTATATTCATCAAATTTATCAACCTCTTAACTAGTTGTGGAAAAATATTTCTCATCTCTGAGAAACAAGTTTGTTCCAAGCATAATTGCATGTGCAATTGATGATCAACTAATTACAATTTTACCTGTAAGCAGTAAAGAAAAACCTTCTACAACTAAATCTCGATAATCCACTAGATAGCGTTACAAAAGCTATATACATGTATATCTATAAGAATAAATAATAGTTGTACTGTAGACAAATTTTACAACAGTAAAACAATTTGTTTATGTTATGTTTTTCAGACCTCCTTTGACCTACCTAAGACAGGATTTGACTTCTTAGATGCGTGGTGACTTCTGTGGATTGCTACAGCTTTGGAAACAAATGGAAAGAAGACTTATACATGTATATGTATTACTACAGTGCAATATGAAAATATATTTTTTAAAAGTATGAATTGGATTTAAATAAGTTGAGTTGTGTCAAATTCTAGTTTATTTATTATTTTGCTGTCATGTTTAAAATTACATTATTGAAAAAAGAAAATGTGGAATTTGAGGTTGTTTATGACCAAGTTATTTTTTTAATGCTCTTTCTTAAATCATGAGTAATATTGTATTGATAAATGGAGGGAATATCTCATCTAAAAGCCAAACTATAATAAAACTCTTAAAAGTGAG
This sequence comes from Arcuatula senhousia, assembly GCA_963971305.1. Classification (NCBI taxonomy): domain Eukaryota; kingdom Metazoa; phylum Mollusca; class Bivalvia; order Mytilida; family Mytilidae; genus Arcuatula; species Arcuatula senhousia. Next base: position 60,331,554 of record OZ020304.1, read on the forward strand.
GGGCAAAGAACAAATGGATTTTTGAATGCAAAGGAATATTGAAATGTATAAGACATAAAATAAGACACAAGTTAAGTTTCACAACAATATATTTGACAATCAGTAATAGATAGAGAATCTTGTTTGGGCTATTCCAAAAGGTACCAGTAGGAAGGGGATATAATTTTCCCCTAATTCACACATTATGAATTATTTCAATACGAGGTTTACCCTAGCCTCAAATCTGATTCCACCTACATTGAATGCATCTGAATTGTAACATTATATGTTTATTATATTATTATCTTTAGTTTAGCGATACAATATCTTAAATTGTAAGTGTTTTTATTTTTGTATGTTTATTATTTACAATTTTTATATGTATTTTGTATGAAAAAAGTTAGTGCAATAAATTATACATTGTTAAAGCATTTTTATTACACTGATTTGATCTTTTTCAAGTGTCAATATAATTATATGCCTGGGTACTTTTTCCTAGGACCATTTTACATCAGACACTTATATGAAATATTATACATTGCATTATTGTCTCGCCTGCGAAGCAGAGCGGGACATAGGTGTTACTTTACCGGCAGTGGCGGCGACGGCGTTAAAAAAACTTTTTGGAAAAGTTTTATGAGCACCTCCATATCTCAAGAACTATAGGTCCTGGGTTGATGAAACTTGGTTTGCATATGCCCCAGTAGTAGCTTAGCACTGTTGCATCCCCATCTTTTGACCTTGACCTTGATTTTCTGGTTGAGTGACTGACAATTTTCAATACATATAAAAGCAATTGAAAAGTTTTGCGAGCACCTCCATATCTCAAGAACTAAAGGTCTTAGGTTGATGAAATTTGGTATGCATATGTCCAAGTAGTAGCTTAGCACAGTTGCATCCCCATCTTTTGACCTTGACCTTGATTTTCCAGTGAGTGACTTTGACAATTTTCAATACATATAATAGCAATGGAAAAGTTTTGCGAGCACCTCCCTATCTCAAGAACTATAGGTCCTAGGTAGATGAAACTTGGTATGCATATGCCCCAGTAGTAAACTACCTTCAAATGCATAACTAAATAGTGTACTTCTGGCATACCAAGTTCCATTCAATTCCGTTCAGTTGTTTAAGAGGAGTTGCATCCACAAGATGATGAATCAGGATTTTTGGAAAAATCCAAAGGGCCACAACTCCAACAAAAAATTGCAGATAAAAAAATTCTCATAATATGCACAACTACAAATGATGTACTATTTGAATACATGTACCAAGTTTCCTTAAATTCTGTTGAGTGGTTTCAAAGAAGTTTTGCCCACAAACTGAGATCACAGACAGACTAACTGATGGATGGACCAGTCAAATTTATTACCCTCTGCAACTTTGTTGCGTAGGGTAATAATGAAACCAAAAGAATCTGATGGGGTGCAAGATTTGATGTTGGTTTTTTTTTGTGGCAGTGTTGCATTATTACAACAGTGTCTTAATCCTAGCCAGATCATTTTAAGCTAAAACAAGAAATCTGTGAGCCAATGCTCACTTGTGATTCCCCTGCTTTCACAACAATGCCTTGTGTTAAATAAAGTTTACAGCAAACAGGAATAAATGTTTGATGGAACCTAAAATATATCCCACAATACATCATGTTGATATCAAGCTATCAAGTATCAGCAACAAAGGAGTAAAAGTTGCTGAGTTATACTAGTACATGTAAGTGAATGAAAAGTTTGACAGAATTGTTTAAAAGGTTTTTGATGAACAAGAAGTAGATGTTTGATGGGTCCAAAAATGTACATCCCATAATACATCATGTCCATATCAAGCTTGTTACCAAACATCAGCATTCTAGGATTAATATTTGCCAAGTTTTAAGCCAATTGAAAGCAGGAGAGAATTAAAGTGTGATGGGAAAATTTTAAGTGTATGGTAAACAGGAAGTAGATGTCTGTTTGACCTAAAAACATATCCCACTATGCATAATGTTCATATCAAATATGAACAACCTACATGTAGGACTAATAGAACATGAATTATGAGTTAACAAAGCAGGACGGAACCAAAGAACAGTATACCCCTCTTCTAAGCGGGGGTATAATACATCTATTTGTTTTCATATTTCATAACCTAGATTTGACCCTTCACAAGAGATAATAAACTTGATGGATAAATCAACACCACACACTTATATTGTGAAGAACTTTTATTGATATGAAACAATCACATAAGGCAGTCTTCATAACATAAAACACTGCTGACAATACTATGGCATTGCACTGTATATCACACCTGATGTACCAAACAATATCAAAAATATCCACTAACAAAAACATGGTCTGATTCATATAGAATTTGGTGGGCTCACATTTGAACATTCCAAAAAGAGGGGTCTGTTTCCATTAGAATCACAATTTAACCATGGAGGAAGCTTCATCATAAAATTAAAACAAGATAACCTACAGTAAGAAATATTATTTGTCGTATATATTATATTAAGGTTTTCTTCATTGAAATTTAACTTGTAGGAAATTATGAATAGATTTTGCACTGTTTATATGATGCAATTTATTGTAAAATAAAAAGCTACGCCGAGCGCAGCATGATACGACCGCAACAAGTTGAACCCTGTTCGTTGGAGGCCCAATATGGATAGTCTATTGCTTTTGTCACATGAAGCCCATGGTGGACTTACAAAACTTTTTGACACATGCATCTAATGTGGTGGACTTTAAAATGCATATTTGACACATATGTAGTTACTTTAACATCTATGATCTAATACAAAAATAAGCCTTATATATATACATGTATTTTAAAATTGACTCTAATTTCTCAAAAATTGTAAGAGAAATATTGCAAATTAAGACAGAGATTTTCATAAGGAATCCAATGAAAAAAGATTTTGAAAATTGGACCAAATTTTTTTTTTTTTTTTTTAATAAATAATAAACACTCTACATCATTTTTGTCAATACACCCGTTTTAGCCCCTTTTGACCCTTTTTTATAAAACAACAGGGGCCACAAACCCCAAATTCAATACCAACATTTATTTAGTATATTAAAACTTCATAAGAATTGGCTGGCCCACTTCAACTTAATTTTTGGTATAAGACTATTTACCTTGACAAACTTTTAAAAATGGTGTTTTTTGCCCCTTTGACCCCTAATTTCTCATAAATGGTTAAAGATATTGCAAATCTAATTGAAAAACACAGGCAGGGATTTTTACAAGGATTCAAAAGAAAAAAAGATTTTGAAAATCGGACCTCAAATAAAAAAGTCGATTTTTTGGGTGTGGCCCCTTTTTTGACCCCCTATAGCAATGAAACGGTGCAATTTTTATCAAAACCATTGACACATTTAGTTGACAGAATTTAATGATGAATTCAATAAAAAAAGAATTTTCAAAATTGAATGAATAATAAACATTCTATAACAGTTTTGTCAATACACCCATTTTAGCACCTTTTGACCCTTTTTTCTTAAACACAGGGGCCACAAACCCCAAATTCAATACTAACATTCCTTTACTGGATATAATCATCATATTTAAACTTCATAACAATTGGCTGGCCCACTACAACTTTATTTTTAGTATATAACTATATGCCTAAACAGACTTTGAAAAATGGCGTTTTTGGCCCCTTCAACCCCTAATTTCTCAAAAACGGTTAGAGATATTTCAAATCTGATTGAAAAACACAGGCAGGGATTTTTATAAGGATTCTAGTGAAAAAAAGATTTTGAAAATCGGACCACAAATAAAAAAGTCAATTTTTTGGGTGTGGCCCCTATTTGACCCCCTATAGCAATGTAACGGTGCAATTTTTATCAAAACCATTGACACATTTATTTGACAGAATTTAATGATGAATTCAATAAAAAAAGATTTTTCAAAATTGAATGAATAATAAACATTCTACAACAGTTTTGTCAATACATGCGATTTAGCCCCTTTTGGCCCTTTTTTCTAAAACAGTAGGGGCCACAAACCCCAAATACAATACCAACCTTCCTTAAGTGGTTACAAACATCATTTCCAAATTTCATATCAATCGGTCAATATTTACTCAAGTTATCGCACGGAAACCAAATGTCCACAGACGACGACGACGACGACGCCGACGACATCGCCATAACATTATACGATCGCAAAAATTTTGCGGTCGTATAAAAATCTTATAGTTAAAAAAAAGAAAACCAAAACATCAAATACCACAAGCAAATGTGCATATCAGAACAACTGGCATTATGTGTAGCTTACAGTTTTCAAGAAATGCACAGGTAAATGAGAGTGACAAAAGAACAGAATCATACAAAATTGAAAAGAAGAAAAATCAGGAATCAAAAATTTGTCACAAAGAATGTTACTTATTTGCTCTATAATCAAGAAGGTCAGGACACTGGTTGACATATTATATTTGAAGACTTAAACATTTCTCTTTAATTCAACAAACTGTTCCACTTTGTTACTAATACACCATACATGTACTGTAATTGTTTTGATTTCTGAAACTGAGAAAAAGTCTCAAGAGGATGCAATTTTAAAATTCAAATGTGAGTCCAAAAATCTATATGTATCTTTAGATGAAAAAAGGCTTTTCAGATATTCATTTGGTACATGTTTATACGCATGTCACAATGAAACCAGCTACAAAGGGCGTCCACATCAACTGACCCAAATAAATCTCAAGTCAAAAATAAATCATACAAAAATGTAAAAGGAATTATGAAATAAACATAGAAAATATTGTTGTCAAAATGCAACTTACTACAAATAGCAGAGATTAACACATATTTTTGTATTAAGAACAAGACCATAGTGTATTTAACATTTCATTCATGAAGACTAGCTTAACGTAGCTTTTAGTTTAAATCAATTGTGAATATGTTGTCAAAGATCTTTTATTGTAAATGTAATATTTCCTTCAAGATACAAAATAACATCACTGGATACCCATAATAGAAGTTTTACCAACCATGGTAATGCCACAATGCAAAATTGGTTAAATAAATCATCAAAAATGTTTGCCAAACTGCTTAAAGCTTTTAAAAAAAAATTCACTGCAAATAAAAAGTATTGAATGCAAAAAAGAATGCAATATCATTCATTATTAAATTTGGCTTTGGTTTGATCTATCACAAAAGAAAGCAGTAAGGAATAATACCTCACTCAGAAAAACAGTACTATATACAGTGGAACCTGACTACACCAAACTCTTCACGAACCAAAATCATTTCTAAAAAACAAACTTGTCTTTTAATATTTTTCTTTTAATTACCAGACTCTGCTGGTACACTTAAATTCTTTGGTTCTAAAGCAGTTTGGTTTGGACAAGTTTCACTGAAGCAGATGATCTTTATCAAACAGACTTATATCCATGGTAACTAACTTTTGACACATGTATATTGGAAAGAGAAGACCTCAATATTTCTTACACCTGCTAGAAAACACTTGCTTAAATCCATAAATAAATCATAACTACCCTGTACAATTAAAGATATTTAGGCTGGATTTATTCCCCATTCCAGTATAAAGCTTAAAAATAAATGTAAATATAAACATTGTAAGAAAACAGCAGTATAACAATATATATATATATATACACAGAAGCTGATTCATTCTTAATATCTGTAAAAATTCATAAAATAATCAACAAAGAATTACTTAAAAGCACTTTAAAAATCATATCACAATTTTTCTATAAGAATAAAAATCTTTGGCGGATATAATCTTTGGCCATTTTTTGACGTGGACACGCTGGTTACTCAAAGGAAATATGGTATAACCAAGATCATCTCATCTTTCAAAATTTTCGAATGAAAAAAAAAGATATAAAATTTGTTTTTAACAGGTCTGTAACAAAATATCTGCTTATGTTTTTACATAGACTGTTTCCATAGAAACTGGAAGACTTTAAAGCAGTCTATGTAAAACAGTTACCATTGTAGCCCTTTTACCACATTTTCTTTGTTTACAAACAACAATATTACACTTGGACAAATTTTATCTCTACCTTGCTAAAAATAGACAACAAATAATATCACTTTCTAAGGCAACACATAGAGCATCATGTATAATATTGTTACATGCCAAAAATCATGTTAATAGCTGAAATATTTTTTTTCAATACCCATGATTGAAAGTGATGGGTGTTTTATATGAGGTGTAAATTCATTTTGTATCTTAATTAAGTGGAAAACATTTGGTTTAAATTGAAACATCTCAATTAAACATGGTTAAGAGATGTATGGAGAACTTTTGATTGGTTTATAGGTATGACACTTTGCTGAGAAAATAGAATCCATCATTCTACATGTTGCCATTAAAAGTGCCATTTCAACAGAGAGCTTGTGTTAGTGTAATATTATTGTTCAACAGTGCAAAGTGACAAAGTACAACCCGACCCTTGGCATGTCAATCTTATCTACAAATTAATTTGCCATTAAAATTCCACTTGTGTACACCTTTCATATTCCATCCCTGAAAAACATCCATCCTCATCATGCACACAAGTGTATATTGCATCTCTGTGTTGCTAACAATAGCAACATCTGATTATCAAATTACTAGTAGCACTAGCTATATAAAATTGTTGGATCAACACACTGGATTACATCACAGATCCTGTAATACCAATAATAAAGCCAAGAAAAGTAAGCAGCATAGCTGTCTCAATCACCGAATGCCATTCTTTGGTAAAACAAATATTTCGATCACTTTAATTCCCTCGAACATTTCCTTTACGTACAAAAATGATGAAATGAATAAAACACAATATTCTAGCTACTTTGCTGTCTAATATGCTTGTAAGTCTTTGGCGGCAGTCGTGGAGTTGTGGTCAATGAAATATTATCATCACCATTGAAGTTTATTGGTATTTGTGCTCGTTCTCCAGCACCATACCGCGGTAATGTTGCATGTTGCAAGTTCTGAAAATTCCCAGATAATTGTCTTGTACTTGGCTGTTGTGAGACACTCTGACACCGTGGTAATGTGCCTATCATTGAGTCTCTACGGGGAGGAACGGGAGGGGGCATTCCCCTGGGAGGGATTTCTGGAGCATTGTTTATTCTTGTTAAGCCTTCTTCATTATCACGATTTATTTTTCTCCTAGGGGGTAAGGGAGGGGGGATTGGCTGATCAGTTGTACTGTCCATTTGGGATGATTCTGTGCTGTGTAACTGATTTGATGTGTTGTCTGAAATGTAAATGAAAAAGAATTATTATAAATTCTGAAGAAAAAAAATAATAGTACCAAACTCACAAAATGATACCCGACACTTCTTCATCTTGGATTATTAAATCTATTCAAAATTCCTGAAAGATATCTGCCAGCAATGAAACTTCTTCATGCAAGTTTCATATGATGTACTTCCTTTATGTAAATATACATAAAATTAAATTATGCACTATAGAAGTGCTTGTCACATGGAAAGCCTGTTATCTATAGTGAGTTGAAATGCTGCAGATTAAGTAGGTTGTGTAACTTACACTTATTCCACATCTCAGTTATCTTCTATTAGATATTTTAAAGGCTTTTAAGATTCTAATGCTCCTTCAGTATATATATTTGCACTTAAACTGCTTATTCCTTTACATGGAGTTAGCAGTAGGGGCCCTAAATGGCTACCCAATCAGGTTGCAGGGTGGCTTTAAAATTATCTAAGGTTGATTTCAAGGCATATTTTCATACAGTTCATATTCAATGAATTTTCAAGGTAGGTTATTTTTAAGCAAGTGAGGTCAGAATTTGCATCGTAAGAGCCTTTAGGTTGCAGGAAGTCTTTTACCCAATGGGAACCCCACATTTAGTTCTTACCATTTGTGGCAGGATAGAACACATTATCTCCATTATGAGGAGGTGACAAAGGAGTGGTAGGAGTAGATGGTGTGGTATTGTGTGGAGATGAAGACTCAACGTCTCGATCATCTTCACTTCGTGTCGAACCAAATGGTGCATTAAATGGAAATGGTCCATGTTTAGGTCCTAAATGTTTTGCTGTAATAGGTCTGATTCCTGGTGATTTTAATGGATAATCTGTTTTTCTTGGCTGTAAAAAAATATTCATCACAATAATATAAAATATTGTCAAGATAAAACAAGTAATACTGTGAGCAAGCTCACAAAAGGATACCCCCCGCTTCATATTGGACTCTGTACTGTAAAAGAAACATCTCAAGTCCAGTTATCTCCCCTCGGTGATAACCGAGACAATTTCTCATGCACATCTACAGATGATGTACTTCCTTCATGTAAAGTTTCAACAAAATCCATCAAACGGTTAGGAGAAGTTGCGCTTACAAGGTTTCCTATTGAATAATGTATTTAAAAAGTCTAAGTCCAATTATCTCCCCTGAATGATGTCTGATTGCGATGAAAATTCTTCATGCACATCATACCCTTCAGGTAAAGTTTCATCAAAATCCTTTAAGCGGTTTAGGAGGAGAAGTGCTTATGAGTTATGTGGACAGACGGACAGACAGACAGGGTGTTTCCTATATACCCCCCAAACTTTGTTTGGGGGGTATAATGATGTTAATATGATCAATATTATGATATATTTCAAGCAGAAAATCCTATGTTTGAGAAGGACTTATTTTGTGGAGGTAAATTGTTACACAAAATATAACAACACACATTAATAGAATAATGTCTGCAAGCATATCCCAATGTCCTTTGCACACAAGAGTAATATCCTACAATTGATTGGTGTTAGTTTTCCTATGTAAGAACTGATGCAATGTCCTGTAATTAGAAGGTATACTTACAAATTTGGGAGCGCTTTTGCAGTTTCTTGGTTCTATTTCCAATGATTTGTTATACAAATAATCATTGAATTCTTTTTCTGACATTTCTTCTCTTGGATTTAAATTTTCTAAATACTCCTGAAAGAGAAATATCAACACATGTTAGAATATCACTCATGCTTTTTACAATAAATAGTCCAATATGAAAAAAACCCACAGCCTTAAAAACTCACGTAGCTGAAATCCAACAACAGAATCAATTTATGATGAGATGAGAATTTAAGGATGTAGTATAATTTCCTGCTGATTTTTTTGCACATGTGCAGACTTATCCAAAACTTTCAAGATTCAAATGAGTGGGAGTCACTTGACATATAGTTAAGAGCTTTGATATGCTCACATTTGAAAAATAAATTATTTCACTAATTTTTTTTCCTTTACAAAATATGTGAATAAGCAGTTTAGACATAAAGTTTCAATGGCATAATAATGATAATACAATATTAATTTAATTTTGGAATTTTGGACATAATCTCGCATACAAATCTACCAAGTTTCAGTAAATACATGAATCAGATGCCTAAGTATTATACCTTTCCCACAAAAGTCTTTCAACAAAGTTAACACATGTTGAAGCATAAATTGAACCACAACTCAAAGTGTCTGTAAATTTAAACAGATCTCACCTGTGCAATATTTACTGTTCAAATTGTCAGTTTGGTCCATTTAAATTTCTACCTAATATTAAAACTCATTCTCAAATTAAGACCATGTTGCAGTCATCTAAATACAATTTAACAAGGTACCATTATCCATATAGCAGGCGTAAAATTCTAAAAAATTATTTTTGAACTTACCCTAATATCTTGCTGAGGATTCAAACAATATGGCTGATTTTGATATTGTTGTATTTCTCCTGTTATTTCTGCCACTTTCCGTCGTTTGCTAAAGTTGATCAGATTTGGAGGCCGATTTGGTAGAAAGTCTAAATTGCCTTCTTCAATTTTTAAAATATTTGTCAAGTACATGCCTGAAAGAATTACAATAAATAAATTATATTTCAATATTAGACAAGAGGCTCAAAGGAGCCTGAATCGCTCACCTGGTCTGTCAACCCCATGAGGACTTTTGTATAGCTAAATGAGCTGAATGTTTAAGCAAGCAAAAGCTTTTCTTTATCTGCAATAATTTTCATTCTAAATAAGCAAAAAACAATATTATTCAACTTTTAAAGGGCTGTAACCCCTGTAAGGAGTTATCTGACAACTTTGACCCTATGAAGACTTTTGTAGAGCTAAATGAGCTGAACATTTAAGCAAGCAACAGCTTTTCTCTATCTGCAATAGTTTTCATTCTATAGGCCAAAAACACTATTTTTTGCCTTAAAGGGGATGTAACCCCTATAAGGGGTCATCTGACAACTTTGACCATATGCAGACCTTTGTAGAGCTAAATGAGCTGAACATTTAAGCAAGCAACAGCTTTTCTCTATCTGCAATAGTTTGCATTCTATGGGCCAATAACACTATTTTTTCGCCTTTAAGGGGCTGTTACCCCAATAAGGGGTCATCGGACAACTTTAACCCTATGGAGACTTTTGAAGAGCTAAATTAACCGAACATTTAAACAAGCAACAGCTTTTCTCTGTCTGCAAAAGTTTTCGTTTTCAGGGCAAAAACATGAAAAAAAACCTATTTTTGACCTTTTAAGGGCCATAACCCCTATCAAGGGTCATCTGACAACTTCGACCCAATGGAGACTAAAGTAGATCTTTTGATTCTGAAGGGCCTAAGATCCTTCAGATTTTTTCTATCTGTTATAGTTGCTGAGTTATAAGCCATTTTAAGTGATTTGTTTTTTATCGAATCATTTTAAAATGAGGATCGTTAGTTGCCAACACGTCATATATCATTTCTGCAAAGTTTCAGTTACAGTAGAAGCAGAAATATTCGTGGAGGATTAATTTTCGTTTATTTCGTGGGTAAGAAAAATCCACGAAATTAAATCCTCACGAATCTAAAATATTTAGTTAAAGAGTGTATATCAAAATAAAAAATCCACGAAAATTTGTCCCCACCAATTCAGTTTTGTGCTCTAAACCACGAAATTTTATCCCCAATAAAATAAATGATTATACAGTATTTTGGTTCAGTGGTTTCAGAGAAGAAGATATTTGAAATTGTTAACGGACAATGACAGACGACAGACGACGGACGACAGACGACGGACGCATAGTGATGGCATAAGCTCACATGGCCTTTGGCCAGGTGAGCTAATAAAAAAGGACTTTGTCTCCTGTTCATGGCAAGGAGGAATTTTCTGGTTTGAAGTCATTCTAGTCTTTAAAAATAGAAATACGTTTTCTTTCACGCAATGTAAATAAGGGGTTGCACTAAGTTGTGCCAAGGATACCCCTACTCAACCATTTAGAAAACAGGAAGTAGATCCCCAACTGACCTGGAAAGGGGAGGAACATTACAACTAAAGCTGTGTACCAATTTTGAAATCAATCCCTTCAGTAAAGCTGAGAAATCTATTATGAAATTTTTTTTTTCTTTTTTACCCTATTAAAAGTTGCACAAAGCCCCATCTCTTACTAGTGAGGGTATAAAATCATTTGCTCTATCATTAAATATGAAATAATTATTGTATAAAAGTAGATGATTTAATAATAATTAACCAAAATAGATCAAGTATCTTTTTTATGCGAAGTAGGTGACTTACAGCGATCTGTTCTATCAAAAATCCTCTTAAAATTGCAAATCAATCCAAAAAAGATTTCTGAGGAGGCAACTTATTCGCCATATTTCCTAAAATTTGAAAATTTCCTCAAAATCAATGTAGGAACAAATAAAAGAATTTTGGAAATGAGGAGAGTCTCAAATTTGCAATGTTTTATGAAACCAGACATAGCATATCCATGTAAGACTTACCAAGAAAGGGAACACATGGAGGATTTATAGACCTCAGTTTTTCCATGTACTTTCTGAAGTGATCCGAGTTCAGTTGTCGTGCCTCCTCAAAAGAATTCATCAACTTACTAGGAACAGCCTACAAAATGAAATAAGGAATCTGTTAAAGTCACAAATGGCCGGATTTTGTTAAACAGGAAGTAGGTGAGCAACAGACCTGAAATTGAATCCCTTGTACAGGACCCCACCTTGATGCTGTATACCAAATATCAAGAGGCTGTAATAAGTAGTTGCTGAGAAAATTGTTACGCAAATTTCTTTCTCGCCTGCCCACCGCCCGACATTCACCATTTTCTAACCTAAATTTTTCACTCTGGGAAATCTGGCCAAAATTAAACAAAAACTTCAAGGTATTTTAAATAAGTGCACAGCTAAATTATTGTTCTATTACATTTATTTTACTGGGTAGGTTATTTGTTAATTACTTTTTTTGTTGTTGTTGTACATAATGTACATGGTTTGTGTCTGTACCTGTGTATATTATATTGAGAAATAAAGATGTATAATAACACAAAATATTATAATGTAATATCAGGTTTAAATGTAAAATCAGCCATAGAATAAGGGTTTGTAAGAGTTGGCATAAATTATTTGTGGGACTAATGTAGAGCAACCAAAGCAATCAATCTTTTGAAATATACTTTCATATCTTCTAAAAGATTAATTCCAAAATGCACTATTTGTTATTGATTCACTGGTTTTTTTGGTTGTTTTTTTTATCGATTTAGTGTCTTCAATTCATGGTATTTGTTTCTTTCTAAAACATTATATTTAGAGTAGATCTTATTTTTAATGAACCAAACTACAAATAAACTACCTGAATTATGCATCCCTTTTAAATATAATTCACTTACTTCAAAAGTTTTCTCCAATCTATGAACTGGAGCAGAATTTATTGCACTAACCACTTCAAGAACACCATTAAAATTGTTCAATTCTTGAAAAATTAACATAATTTCTATAATTCTATGTACAACAGCCACTCTCTCCTCAAGATTTTCTGCTTCAATAATGAACTTTTCCATGTAAAATGTGAACTGAAAATGTAAGTAAGATAAATGAAGACAAACAAACAACTATAAAGATTAAACAGTTTTTTTAATTGATATGTTTCACCAACATTAAGAGGTTGGACTAAAAAAACTAGTTTAAAAAATTCCACCCCATCTTATACTGTAAACCAACACTTTTTCGCAAGCGATTTATATTTGCGGATTTCACAAGGAACAGAAACTATCGAAAATAAATTGTCGCGAATTCAATCATTTTCATAGTAATTTAATTGCTTTTACAACTAATCGTGAAAATAAAAAGCCGCAAAATAGCTCTATGACACTAAAATGCGAAATATTGTAGTCGCGAAAATAAATTGGCTTACAGTAAGTGTCTGTCCTTAGCCTCTTGGAAAGCTACTTGCTGTTTTATATAGAAGATTTTTAAACTGTCTTCATTTTATGAATGCTTTTTCATGAACTTTTTTTTTCCATTCATTATTATCTATCTATATTTGAAGACATGAAACATGTTTCCATAGAAAATAAGAACTGATATTAGGTTTACCGTATTTTGCCGTGTATAGTGCGCAGTTTTTTACAATAATTTCCAGAATCTAACATAGGGGTGCGCACAGTACATCCCTATATGAGATTTTCATACATTTTCATGAACATCGGCAACGGCAAAAGATCGATGTTTGTCAGACTTTGGACAGGAGATCCGAGATTCATCCATGATTGAACACAAGAATCATAACTCACATGATTTCTATTGAATCCTGTTCATTATTAGTTTCTCTAAATAAAATTTATCATGCTTTTATCAAATAAAAAACTTAATTGAAGTGTCTTCATGTGTTTGTTTATTAATTTCATTTTCATATCGTCCGCCATTTTGGATATGTTTAGTTTGGTATCTAATATTTGTGTTCTTAAAAAAATACTTCTTTCCAATTTCTTTATTCAAAATAAGAATAATAAAATATGATTTTTATTTATTTATTTATTCTCCCTTTACTTGTTTCCTTTCTCAATCAATATTGTGTATTCCCCTCAGTAACCTCATTTAATTTTTTCTAAAAATAGAATGGTTTGTTTACATGATTGTGTATTTTCTTTCATGTAATTATTTGAGCAACTTGAGCAAGAGATAACCATTTTCTTATTGTTTTGTGAATAAATACTCATCCCAAGCTAGAGATAATTTAGATTTACTGGTAATTATTTGTTTTGACACTGAGGCTAATTTGCATACAACATCGATATTTTGTCAAACTGGCTTGGACAATTAACAAAGCCATTCAGTTGTAATATACTTCAGGATTGTTTGAATAGTAATTTGTTGATCATACTGTTTTGACACCTTTATTGTTTTCATCAAAAGATGTGAGCTTGGGTTAGCACTTGTTGTTTGTTAATTGAAAAGGGGGACCATTACCGGGATTTACGATCTCGCTGTCATAATAAAATACACAAATAATATAACAGTTTATTTTTATTTTCACAAATAATTACAAAACAATTTTATTTTCATTAAAAAATCTTCATCTGTAGTCTTTCTACCTGAAAAAAGAGACAAATTTTCAGGGTTCTCTGTCATAGAAAATGATCGTGCACTTTACACAAAACTTCGTTTTTTCCCCAGATTTTCATCATGAAAAGGGGGTGCGCATTGTACATAAATGCGCACTATACACGGCAAAATACGGTAGTATTGTGTTCTGTACAGGATTTAACCCACACTAAATTGATCATTGACAACATGAAGGGTGTGCTATAGAAAGCCATATAAAATATATCCTTACGCTTGCTTACAATATACATACATTATTTGTGAAGCTTATCATCTTCAGGAGATTTGGGGCAGTTTTATTTTTATTGTCTTTCATCCATGCACAGCCAACTAGTTCTGATGGCTGTACAGCTCGATACAGATCAAATTCTAACAATGTGACCTGCCTGGCAATCTCTATTGGATGAAGCTGCAAAGAGACAAATACAATGCAACAGTGAACCAAAGACTAGGTTGAAGTCTGTTTTTTTTTTAATTTTTGAAATCTAAATGTGTATAATAAAACTGTGAATAGCAAGGGTCTGGAAATTTTTTGAGCTAATTTCGGTCATTTTTGTCCGACTGAATAAATGTTACAATTACCCCCTCCCCCCCTTTTTTTGCATGGCCTCCCTGGAAATCCACCTTTTAAATCCATAAAAGCTGTGTTTGTTTGTGCATTACATTCCAGACGTTGAACTTAATATCAAGATCACGTTTTTATTTCAGGTCAGGGCTCTTTATAATTAAAAATTTCTTTGTTTTCATTATAAACAAAACAACGTTTCATGTAAAAATTGAAAGTGAAAGTGAAAGTAGAATCACCGGATGTAGATAAATTGGGACCACTTTATTGTTCTGTTTATAAAATAAACATATGTATGAGAAAAGTTACTTTAATTATGAAATTAGTAACAATTATTGATTGTATTAATATCAAACAATCTATACAGTGAATGAATGTTTGCAAAATAAATATTTTCTCCGCACATCAATCACCATTAAATGTAAACAATATTTGGTGTGCACATGTTTTGATAAATACTGGATATAATGAGAAATTATTTCTAAATAAACAAAATGGGCATCTCAGGACAGATTGATAACATGAGTTAACTCAATTAATTAAAACCATAGCCATGGTCAGACAGGTGTGACAGATTATGTGGCTCCCACAGGGTTAAAAACGACCTGCGACCTGAGGGCTTTTTAACGGCGACTTCCGACCTACACCTCATAAAATTGACCTTTGCCAAAATACGACCTGCGACCTCCGCCAAAATATGCCTTTTAAAAGCGACCTTGCGACCTCAGGCCCCTTTTAAAAGCGACCTTGCGACCTGAGGGGGGTACCCTGCAGGAGCCCCGATTATCTAATTAGCGTAACCCTACGGCTATGTTTACCTGTTTGACACCTGCTGGAGGTGTTAATTATGAGATTAATGACCACAAGACCGGATGCTCAGGAAGATAATTAAACAATTATATGACCGATAAGTCAAGAAATAAAATTTTAAAATGTCCGATTGGGAGAATTTTTATTCGGTCATTTAGGACAAAATTTCGGTCATGTCCGGCAAATATGACCGTTTCCAGACCCTTGGTGAATAGGTGCTACATTTTAACTATTAGTGATAGAGACTTCTGTATTTTAGATTCACACTTATTTTATATTTATACAATAATACCCATGCACACACAAGTTTACTGCATAGTGATACTGAAAGAAAATCTGAATTTAAATAAAAAACAGACTTGGACACCAAAAATATTTGTCAGACTCAATTTTATGAGACATCAAAAACTGTCACATTAGACATATAAAGATTCTGCTTACTGTCATTAAGTGGAACTCCTCTTTTTTCTTGGTGATATGCCACTCAATGGGTGGGGGTTGTTTCTGTAGAGTTAACTCCCTTTCTGTACTCATGCTCTCAAACTGAAAATACAAAGTACCAGAAAAAAAAATTTACCTAATTTTCAATTAAACTTTTGACCATTATCAGTAACAGTCCATCGTATTTGTTAAGGCACATGTATTTTTTTTTCAGTAATTGCATTACATTGTCCAATGCAATCATGTTATAAAGTAAATGACAAACATGACAGTTAACAAATAATTCAACTAAAACTGTTGTTAGAGGACATCATGAACTTGCATTGAGGCTCATTTGCTTTGCTAAGGTACATTTCAATACTTATTGTGTTATTTTGTGTCATGCATATATACTTGCCTTCCTCCTATTTTATACAAATGAAAAGAATATTTCTATTTTTAACAAATGATAAGAATTTTTAAACAAAAAACTAAACTTAGAATTCCTGATAAGTTTAAAATGCTTACTCTTCTGTGGATGACTTTGATGATAGATTCAGCCATCTTTTTCATGGCTTTTCCTTTCACATTTCCAAGAAATTCTTTCAGCTTGTGGATAAGGGTTACATCTCTCTCAAAATCATAATAATGATGATCAACCCAGTGTCGTAATACATTGACCACTCTAAAATCACACAATTAGTAATTGTTATTATTATAGTATAGAAAATTAAAATACTCTGAATTTGAGAAAATTCAACCAATGACCAAACAACCCTATAGTTTAGATGTGCATGTAGCACTTGAGTAAATTGTTAAGTTTTTTTTTCAGTAGAACTTTTTTTGTTTGTTTATTAGTATTCTGCATTTATAAGGTTTTATCAATATGAAGAACATAATAAGATATCTGTAAACATACAATATATATTATCTAAGAACAAGTCACTATTCTAAATATCAATCAATTGGTAAGAAATGCATAGATTTAAGAGCTTTTTCAACACGAACATTTGATCATCCCGAATGGTTTCACCATCAGGGTAATATCCACACACAGACAATTTTTAAAATAGATTCATTATAGGATTGAACACCTATTTTCGGTCGTTCATGCATGTATGAACGGATCTTGGAGCTCACAAACTGAATGAATGGCCGAAGGCCGTTCATGATACAGTTTGTGAGTGAAGAGATCCGTTCATACATGCATGAACGACCGAAAATAGGTGTTCAATCCTTATAATTCTTCAAATTTTTACCTTTTTTTAAAAAGAAAAATAAATAAATTCGGAAACAAGTCGTTATTTAGGACGACGTCATCGCCACCATATTTGTTTACATTGGAAACGAGGCAGAGGCGTTCATGAAAGTATGAACGGATCTGGCAATGACGTTTCGACCAATCAGAAATGAGTATACGCATGAACGCATGTGTGATAAGAATTATAGTACAAAATACAAACCTGAACTGTACAGGTTTGACATATTCTTTTCTAAATCTCTTGAGCATATCATTTCTTGTCTGCATCTTTACATCTTCATTATCTTTGGTCTCTGCTTGTGTAATGTGCTTCTCAGGAATATCAAATCTAAAATACAATAATAATAATAAAAAATTTTACACAATTTTGTTAATTGAACAACAATAAAATTCTATTATAGTAATACTAAGGTTACTCAAACTTTTCAACTTTCACGGGAACACCTATCATGTTGAACTGTATTGACACAAAGCTGAATAGTCATCTTAATGTTTTACCTTTTTAACATAGGTTTATTACCATGTGATTTCTCCATGTGTTTTTTTTGTATTTATTAGCAACAATAAAGTTTCCACATGCAATATCTTTAAACGCATACAAAAAATTATTTCCAAACACACCAAGAAACAAATTGCTTGTGTGTTAAAATAAGAGATACAAAGAAAAAATATCTCTCTTACCTTTCTATGAGAAGATCCAATAACTCATGAGGAGTACAGAATGACCTGTAGGTAGTAAGGAATGTCCGAACAAACTTGGGCTCAGCATACATATGGTACGTCAACCGCTCTATTAACTTCAGTAGTGTACCACCTTTAATGAGGGGATTTTCTGAAGGATTCTGTCTTTTTTCTTCCATAACAATGTTAAATTCTGAATCTTTTGCACCAAATCTGAGAATGGCAACAGAAAATAATCTTCAAATTCTCAACATATATATATACCGTAGAAGCAGAAATATTCATAGAGGATTTAATTCCTTTATTTCGTGGATAAGAGAAATCCTCAAAATTAAATCCCCACGAATTCACAATATTTAGTTGAAGAGTGTACTTCAAAATAAAAAATTCCATAAAATATTATCTCCACAAAAATAATGATATACAGTAATACAAATGAACATCAAAGTTTCAATAGAATCTATCTGACCAAACCCAACTTCAATTTTATTGGAAAATGGTT
Source organism: Arcuatula senhousia (assembly GCA_963971305.1). Lineage (NCBI taxonomy): Eukaryota > Metazoa > Mollusca > Bivalvia > Mytilida > Mytilidae > Arcuatula > Arcuatula senhousia. Next base: position 60,350,060 of record OZ020304.1, read on the forward strand.
GGATTTTATATACATAAAAATAATTCCTTTCTTAAAATCAAGTCATAATGCAATAAATATCATAATTAAATACACTTACTTGTAGATTTCTTGAGGGGGGAGCTGCAAAGGCTGCATAAGATCCTCTTCTCTTAGAATACTGTCTAACCGTCGCTCTAACATGCTACAAATTATAAACACATGGGTGTTAAAGTGAAATCTAAAAGGTGTTACCAATGACACCAATGGAAGTATAATGGATGAAATGAGGATATAAATTAGTTCAGTCAGACCAAAAAAATTAAGATTTTTTTACAATGTACTCAATTTGAATATTGGTTCAAAATATGATTTGTTCTATGAAGCCCAAAACCCCTTCAGAATGAATGTTATACTAAAGCTTTTGTTAATTACTTACTTTGTGTGTGTTGTTTATAGACTCCAGCAAACAAGGAAGAGGAAGAAGACGGTTGAATATAAAGTACACATATCTAATTGCTTAAGGACTTGATACTTAATAAGCAATTGAAAGATGGTAGAAGATGATTAATACTGGCCGAAACTTATTACGCAACAAAAATTAGAAGTCCTTAATTGTATTCAAAACAAAACCACATCTTATGTTCTGTCAAAACCATTCCTTATAATAACATTGCCATAAATGGTAATGAAATGAATGTAATTAGTATCAATATATATGTATTACTTAACTTAAAAGAGAAAGACATGCATACAGTGGCAGGGGTGGTTACAGAGTGATCTTAGAAATTTACTTTAATGTAGATTTGAAAAAATGGCCTGGAATCTATCCTTTTGTCTTCAGTAATTTATAGGCAGAACCCTGCTTAAATTTTTTTGGATCTACCCCTGAATCCCTTTCAGCAGTGCCCTATTTGTCATATTTTATATCATACCTCCTTGTCTGTAAAGATATAAGTGCTGCCATCCAGTTGCTTTTCTCTTCAGCAGTTTTGGCCATAAGTATTACACAATGACTGGGGTTATCTCTGGCTTGAATTTCAAATCCATGCTTTATTTCTGCAAACAGACATCCATAATCATTATTGTTTTTGTTTGTTTTTTTAATAGTTTTTTTTTTAGGTTTAATTATTCATTAAGTGTCAATTTTAATGATTTTTGTCTATAGGGGTAGACAAATTAGAAAGTAGAAGTCAGACAGATTGGAGAGTGGCTTGAGATGTAAGATCTGTCATACTGAACCATCCTATAAATTTTCAGATCATTCCCATGTACGATTTCTGAGAAAAGCTTGATAGAAATTTTGAAGTTGATTTTCTTAGATTTTCATATCAACCCAACCCCAAGCAGGAAGTAGAGGTATGACAGGTCTGAGAGTTGCTAAGGACATATAGATTGTCATACTAAACCATCCTGCTAAATTTCAAATCATTCCCATGTACTGTTTCTGAGAAAGGCTAAACAGAAATTGGTACAGACATACGAACATATACATGTACATGTCTTTCCTTGATAATTTAGGGATTGAATCTCATGTATTGTATTTTTAGTCTTGGGCCAATGCAACATGGCAAGCAGCTACGTCTGGTCATGTTAAAGACTGCTGACTCTTTTCCATTGTGATTTTTCAAATTGCTGTTTCTTCATGTTTGTTGTGTCATGCTCACCTATTCCACATCTCTTTATTGTTTATGTCTATCTGTCCATACCCCAAACAGGAAGTAGAAGTCTGGCAGGTCTGAAAGTCAATTAGGATGTACTGTTTGTCATACTGAACCAGGTTCTTGATAAAAGCTTGATGAAAGTTCATACCGACAAACAAACATATGTCTGTCCATCCGTACCAAAAACAGGAAGTAGAAGTCTGACAGGTTTGAACATTAGGAGTACAGTTTGACATACTGAACCAGGTTCTTGATAAAAGCTTGATGAAAATTCATACAGACAAACAAACATATGTCTGTCCATCTGTACTAAAAGCAGGAAGTAGAAGTCTGACAGGTTTGAAAGTCACTTAGGACGTACAATTTGTCACACTGAACCATCCTACCAAGTTTCAAATCTCTCATGTACTGTGTTTGAGAAAAGCTTAATGGAAATTATCAAGTAAATTTTCATCTTGACCCAGTCCCACACAGGAAGTAGAAGTCTGACAGGTCTGAAAGTCGGATTTACTGAACGGACATGAGTAAAACTTAATGCCAACCGTCATGTCATCACGGGAGCATAAAAAAACTTAATTGAATTTGCATCTTTTTCAAAATACAAGACACATATTTAAGACAGATGAAATAAAACACTATTTTTGTAATTTAATGGGGTAACTATCACTTTAGCTAAAATAAAATTGTGTTGTTTTGTTTTCCTGAAAAACTGCAAAAAAATATGAACTTAAGTTGAATAAATTAAATTGCAAAATCTAAAGAAAATTGAACCATACGTTTCTTTGGAATTTTTTCATTGGAAAAAATGGAGTTTCAACATTTCATATTTGGATTACTGAGAAGCATGATTAATTTGAATAAATGTGACTGACTAAAACGTTCAAAATGATATTTAAGAGTTATCTCCCTTGGGTGTTCTGTGCCCCCTTAACATGAAGAACCTAAATAAATATCCTGTTTAAGTACAGAAGAAAAAAATATTTTCTTAATTTGACTTTGACTCTAAAAGCCCCAATAAAAATCTCCAACATAAATAGAAATAAAACAAACCATCAGTATCTTCTCTGTCAATCACATCAATTTTTCTGATCTGAAATTTTTCCTTCAACCTGAATTCTGGCTGAACACCTGTCACTGAAGAACGCCGTAAGTTTTGTTTACATAATACTATAAGTCCATCAAATAAGAACACATATCTTTCTGTTGTCTTTGATCTTGTAGAAAATTTGTTCAATACACCATCTGAAAAGTAAGCACTTATAAAATACAAAGACAAACTCAACCATTTTAAAAATAAATCTAACTTTAAGAAAGTGATTTTTAACATCCATATTTTTTGTTTACTTTGTTTTTAAAGGTCCTGCAAGTGAAAGTGCATACCAAATTTATTTTACAATAGAACTATATTTTCTGCATTATTGCTATTCTCTTAGCATTGATTGAATATCAAATAGACTACTAAATAATGTGTTGTACAAAATCTTCTACAGGAGCTTTGTCAAAGTAATGAATGTCCATTTGTCAATTCAACTTTCAAATACCTGCTGCGACCAATATGTATAAGAATTACCCATTATTTCAAAGATACAAGTATTTAAATCTTAATTGGTCTACACTTTCAAACACATATATGACTGTAATAGTTGCAATTTTCAACTGAGCTACTTCAGACAACGTGGATCATATGACCAAGTAAGTTAACACAAGCAATGATCTGTTTATTGCATTTTTTTTGTACCATTCACCATTTCCTTTTCTTTGTGACATTGGTAGAAACAAGAATATGTCCAAAGACATAATGCCCCATCTCACAACATTTTTTTTTTTCAATCACTAAAGCATCACTAGGTGCACCTACCATACCAATATGGTTGCTATGGCACTTATCAGTAAGAAGGAATGGACTTTAACCATTAATCTATAAGTGGTCATTCATGAAGAAAATGTAGGTCACGCATGCATTGTGCTTAGCATCAATAGGTGCACCTACCATACCAATATAGTAGTTGTGGCACATGTCAGTTAAGTGGGAATGGGCTTTTACCATTATTCTGTAAGAGTTCATCCATGCGGAAAATATAGGTCACATCCAGCACCCAAAGCATGCATTGTGCTAAGCATCACTAGGTGCACCTACCATACCAAACGGAGGGAAGAACAGACCCAAACATTATATACTTTCGTAGATGGGGCATTAAAAGGAATAACAATCTTGACATTTCAGTGGATGCATTATAACAGAACTTGAAGTATAATGACTTCAAACCATGAAAAGATGGTTATATGACAATTAACAAATTGAAAGTAAAGGAAGATTACAAATTAAAAGCCAAAAATATGTTATTTAATGCTTAGTTTGTTCAATTTTTTTGCACCTCTTGGTTTCTAATAAATATAATTTCACAAACAAAACTGATTTTTCAATAGATGTTTCATTTTAAAACTTCTGTATTTATTATCACTATGTTAAGGTCATGGTTGAAAATGTTCAACTTGTATTAACTATCATACCTAAGATATATTCACTACAACTTTGCCAGATATCTTTCCCCTCCCATCCATCAATACTTTTTTGTAACTCTGTCATTTTCTGTACAATTGCTTGTCTCCCTGTTCGGCCATGCAGTCGTAATGATGTTTCCCTGAAATATATTCAAAAGCCATTAATTTTAGACTTACTTTATATATATAATTTAAGGGATATTCTTCAACAAATGAAGCTACACATGGAATTGACTTTTATGCTTTATTGACATGAAATCATTGCATGAATTGTACAAAAAAGAACAATATAAAGTCCATGCATTCCTCATTTAATACCCTTTTTACATGAAATTGCAATAAACAATTTGCATGTCATTTTGACAAAACAATATATGAAAATGGCATGAACCGCTGGAACTGAAATTCATGATTGGTAGTTTCATTGTTCCAGTTTTTAAATCAACATATGTTTTCTAGTTTTGTTCAACTTCCAACACATCTGAAAAAAAAGTTTCATTGTGCAATTATTGTATTACTTAAGGAATATAAAACACCTTAGGAAGATCTCTCCAAAATATAATTTTATTTAGTCTAAGTGTTGTGTATTATTGTATTCCTTAAATGATTAGACAGGTGTTGTAATATTTCAAAATTAATGACTGAATTTCAAAATTCAAATCTGTAGTGTAAGAATCTAATGTGGAGAGTTGAGGTTATACTCTAAAAGGGGATAATTTTCTAGGTTTAAATTTCAGGTTTTTTTTAAGGATGCTTGCAAGGTTTAATTTTCACAAAATTTATCATCCTTCATTGACATAATACACATAAAACAACCTTGCCTTGTTTTATTTTCATAAATATATTAACATAAAATTGGCCAATAAATTCTCCTTTTACAATAGTTTATAACATGACTTTGTTTATAAACATACCATGGCTTTTTCTTTGGCATATTTCCACTGAACTTTCTTTCCAACATAGTTTTGAGGGTCATCAATAATCCATCAGCCTGCTTTAGACAATCCTCATCTTCTTCATTGGTACTGGCAGCCATTAGAGCCTGCAATTTGACGAAAATATTTTTTTTTCTAATTCTAAATACAAAGTGCCAATTTGCATGCTTTCATGCATAGTTTGAGATAATTCTAAAGCAAAGCATTAATTTAAAATCATTTGCACTGGTTTGGGAAAATAAGCTGTAAGTCTCTAATTTGCAGCCAATATTACAGTCCAAATTAAATGAGCATACTCTTACATGATACTGCTCTCTTTATTCATAGGACAATTTTTGTCACTTCCAAAGAATAAGCATCACTCAACAAGAACAGCCTTGCATATGATATCAAAAGAGTAAGAAAATCTCAAAAATGGCAGGATTTTGTTAAACAGGAAGAAGGTGAGCGACAGACCTGAAATCATATCCCACGTTATGGGACCCCAACCTGATGCTGTATACCAAATATCAAGTGGCTGTGATTAGTAGTTGCTGAGAAAACTGTAACGAAAAATTTTACCCACCCGCATGCCGCCCGACATTCACCATTTTATAACCCGGATTTTTCACTCTGTGAAATCTAGCCAAAAATCAGCCCATGTAATACTAGGGTTGCACAATATATCCGTTCCAGATTTGACTCGTCATTTAGACGAGCTCATCAGGGGTCACGGGGAGGAAAAATGACGTCATTCAACATGAAACAAAGGGAATGGCATTTTCTATCAATGATTCTTCTGTAATTTTACAACATATGGGTAAAAATCATTTGAAACTGAAAAATAAACCCACGGACAACATTTCCAACCAATTGAAAATCAATCTTGAACAGAAATTACTTTCTTCGTCCTTTACATGTTGGAACCAGTTTTTTTACCAGTTCCTCCTCGTTTGGCTAAATTAGTGACTGATCCCGCAAATGCGCAACCCGTCTATTTTCACCCTTTAAGAAGATCCAACTGCAAAACCTTAATGTTAACAGTCTGACCTTTTTAACACTGCACCTAGGGCTCTTCACCCAAAGCATTGCTTTATAAATTTAAAACCAAAAATCAGTAAAATTGTGTCACATAAGTTAGCTTCTAAACCCCAAATAAAGATTACAGTATAAGATGACTTACTTTAATAACTTCAAAATAATGTAAACAGTGATAAATGGGTCCTAATAAAAGCTTTGGCAAGACATATCTCATGGCCTCCTTGATTCCATGTCCTTCATTCTGCAATAGAAATTAATTATTGTTACTGACACTGAACAATTCATTCTAACACATATCAACAGTCCATATTTTGCAAGCTTTCTAAAATTTTTCTTTACTGTACTAATTTTTTTTATTAGACTGATCAGTGTTCCAGCTAGGCTGTTTTCAAAGGGCGGTCCGCCCGCCTGCCTTTGCCTCCGCCCGATTGCCCTTTTCAGGATACCTGCCGGTTTTCATCTCCGCCCTGCCCTTTTTGAACGTATATTTGCCTTTTTCAGTCAATCATACATAGTTTGTGTATTGAGAATGAAGCCATTTGGGATAATTGAATGGCATGTTTACAACCCCAAGCCAATTAACAAATTAAATAAACATGTGTTCTCTAGTCAATTAATTAAACTAAGGTATGATCTATTTTGATTAATCAATTTCAATTACAGGTAAGTTGTCCGATTGCACAGTAAATTTCTCTGCCTCGGTAATGATAATGGTGCACAAATCAGAATCTGAACCCATCTGGATGTTTTCTATTAAAAACAACATTAAATGTGCGCTTTTATTGAAAAATAGAAACGATGTTGATGGATTTGTGAAATGCTCCATCATATTAATTTGTTTACAAATAATGACAGGAAGCGGAAGTTATAAACTAAACACGAACTCTGACCGGAATGGTACTAAATCTCCGGATTTTACTAGCAAATTCAATAAAAATCAAATGGGATTTCTTAATTTTTTCTTGGGCTGACACTCAAGCTTTTTAGCACTGATAGAATGTATGAATGTAATGAAAAGCCTAAAGTCTTGTTATAGAAACAAGAGGCTCCCCTTAAGCCCAAAAATGCATGTTTTTTGTTAAAAAGAATGTATGCTGTATTTGATTGTTAATAGCTACATTTATATGCCCTTTTGAAAGATGAAGTCGACGCATGAATGTGCCCTTTTTTAAAATTCATCCCTGCCCTTTTCAAATCCTGGCTGGAACACTGCTGATAAACATGATACTATTATATCTTTATTTAGAACTAAAATTTTAAAAAAAATCAAGCGTATCACCTCACTTACTTTAGGTAACAAGTCAAATAACTATACAACAAAAAAATGTTTTTGACAAGTATTATATTGAGGATATTTAGTCAACATGTAGTTGTTTATTGTTCCTTCCTGTTTCCTAACATGATGACAATACTGTTCAATATAATTATAGCTACTGTTTCAAGGTTAAATCTATCCTTGGTTTTGAGTGGTTATGCCGATTGAAGGTCAATAATATTAACAAGAGTTAACACTAAAGTATGTCTCGCCTGCCGGCACCATCAGAAACAATTATTCATTCTTACTTCCACTATATTTTGAATTTACATGGATTTTCAGTTTCTGAGATCAAAAGATGTTTATAGAACTTAAACATTGCAAATATATGCAATAAAAATAATCAAAGTCACTCAACCGGAAAATCAAGGTCAAGGTCAAACGATGGGGATGCAACTGTGTTAAGCTACTACTGGGGCATATGTATACCAAGTTTCATCAACCTAGGACCTATAGTTCTTGAGATATGGAGGTGCTCGCAAAACTTTTCCATTGCTATTATATGTATTGAAAATTGTCATAGTCACTCAACCAAAAAATCAAGGTCAAGGTCAAACGATGGGGATGCAACTGTGGTAAGCTACTACTGGGGCATATGCCCACCAAGTTTCATCAACCTAGGACCTATAGTTCTTGAGATATGGAGGTGCTCGCAAAACTTTTCCATTGCTATTATATGTATTGAAAATTGTCATAGTCACTCAACCAAACAAGAGTTAACACTAAAGTATGTCTCGCCTGCCGGCACCATCAGAAACAATTATTCTTTCTTACTTCCACTATATTTTGAATTTACATGGATTTTCAGTTTCTGAGATCAAAAGATGTTTATAGAACCTAAACATTGCAAATATATGCAATAAAAATAATCAAAGTCACTCAACCGGAAAATCAAGGTCAAGGTCAAAAGATGAGGATGTAACTGTGCTAAGCTACTACTGGGACATATGCATACCAAGTTTCATCAACCTAGGACTTATAGTTCTTGAGATATGGAGGTGCTCGCAAAACTTTTCCATTGCTATTATATGTATTGAAAATTGTCAAAGTCACTCAACCGAAAAATCAAGGTCAAGGTCAAAAGATGGGGATGCAACTGTGCTGAGCTACTACTGGGGCATACCCATACCAAGTTTCATCAACCTAGGACCTATAGTTCTTGAGAAATGGAGTTGCTCGCAAAACTTTTCCATTGCTATTATATGTATTGAAAATTGTCAAAGTCACTCAACCGAAAAATCAAGGTAAAGGTCAAAAGATGGGGATGCAACTGTGCTAAGCTACTACTGGGGCATATGCATACCAAGTTTCATCAACCTAGGACTTATAGTTCTTGAGATATGGAGGTGCTCGCAAAACTTTTCCATTGCTATTATATGTATTGAAAATTGTCAAAGTCACTCAACCGGAAAATCAAGGTCAAGGACAAAAGATGGGGATGCAACTGTGCTAAGCTACTACTAGGGCATATGCATACCAAGTTTCATTAACCCAGGACCTATAGTTCTTGAGATATGGAGGTGCTCATAAAACTTTTCCAAAAAGTTAACGCCGCCGTCGCCGCCGCCGCCGCCGTCGCCGTCGCCGGTAAAGTAACACCTATGTCCCGCTCTGCTTCGCAGGCGAGACAAAAATCAAGGTCAAGGTCAAACGATGGGGATGCAACTGTGGTAAGCTACTACTGGGGCATATGCCCACCAAGTTTCATCAACCTAGGACCTATAGTTCTTGAGATATGGAGGTGCTCGCAAAACTTTTCCATTGCTATTATATGTATTGAAAATTGTCATAGTCACTCAACCAAAAAATCAAGGTCAAGGTCAAAAGATGGGGATGCAACTGTGGTAAGCTACTACTGGGGCATATGCACACCAAGTTTCATCAACCTAGGACCTATAGTTCTTGAGATATGGAGGTGCTCGCAAAACTTTTTCATTGCTATTATATGTATTGAAAATTGTCATAGTCACTCAACCGGAAAATCAAGGTCAAGGTCAAAAGATGGGGATGCAACTGTGCTAAGCTACTACTGGGGCATATGCATACCAAGTTTCATCAACCCAGGACCTATAGTTCTTGAGATATGGAGGTGCTCATAAAACTTTTCCAAAAAGTTAACGCCGCCGTCGCCGCCGCCGGTAAAGTAACACCTATGTCCCGCTCTGCTTCGCAGGCGAGACAAAAACTTCCCTTTGCAGTATTTAATAGATGTTCTGCTATGTACACTAATTCTTTATCCCATAACATGTACTTATTATTATTACAAATGTACTTCTAACAATTACTTAACTTGGAATAAGAATGAAATCAATTTGCAAGTTCCGAAATCTGCGTCCTCAAAAGGAGTGTTTTTTTCAAGTTTATATCTTTTTCTTTTCAATTATCTTAATAACCCATTATAAACATGTGACATACCTCTAATGTTTTACTGAGATCATCTCGTTTTAACAATATGTTGAGCCTCTCTTTTCCATGAGGTGCTAACATGTCGTCAACATACTTTTCATATACACTAAATTCTTCAGCCTGAAAAAATTGAAGAAAATATGGGTAAATCTAATTACATATAGATGCAAACAAAACAAGTATGTTTAAAAAGCAGCAGATTTACCTAGTTAAGCCTTTTCTAATCATTTAAGATATAGTTACTATTAAATGTAAAGTCATTCAATAATTGCCTCTACAAACCAATCTAACAAGAGTCATTTGTCCTCTCTCCATAATATGACCCAAAGCACATAGCTCCTACAAGCAATTTCTGATCAAATGTCAGTCCTAAAAGATTTTTCATCACCATGGATCGGTAAACTCTGTATACCTTATATTAAATCTCTTATTTTAAAAACAAGTCATTGTCAAAACAATTAATACCCATTAGATGTCATTTTTTTTAATTTACTCCAAAATCTTTAATCAAATGTCCTAAAGACATTTTTAAAGTTTTTTTTTATTTGTGGTAGCATATGTTGCTTAGAGGTATTTAATTATATAAAATAAACATTTTGTTGAATTCTTATTTTTTAAGACTGACTTTCACCCTCAAAATCCACAAAAATTGGAAACCAATGAATAATATTGAAACCACAGTAATTAAAAGGTCAATGGGTTTTAATGGAATTACCTCAGCCATGTCTTGAAAACATATTCCAACAAGAGGTTTGGCATTTTCTGCAGCTAACTCTACCTGCTCTTCCACTAAGCTCATCAGATTGGCAGTGAACTCGTATATGTCTAGTATATTACTGAATATCACATCTAAATCCTGTCAACAGAAATAAATAGCTTTATAAGTAATAATCAAACAGTTGAAAATGATCAAACAAGTTAAACATTTTACATCAATGCTTTGTGATGTCATGGAATTACATAAAAGGTTTCATGTACTAAAGTTTTTATTTGACACCAGCAGAAGGAAAGAGAAACAGAGGATGTCGAAGTGAACATGGCAGCGGCACGTTAACAGCAAGGTAAAAAAGATGGGCAAAACCTGGAAAGAGTTAGAGAAGATTGCAACAGACAACCGAAATGGAGAAAAAATGTTTCTGCCTTATATGCCACCAGACATGAAGAGAATATATCTTTTTTCTCTTACATGAATACTATCAGTGTTGCACTATGTCAAAAAAAATATTCTATATAAGTTAAAATAGTGATTTTTGTTTTGGATGCACAAACAGATTTGTTAAACAACAATAATATTAAAGAAAGCTCCAGAATATGTACAAAAGACATGATAAACGCCTAGAATCAGGTCCCTTATTGGCAATCACTGAACAAGATGAATGAAGTTAATGTAAGGAGAAATCTGAGTATATTGTTCAGTGATTTATATTTGATCACACCCTGTTTCACATGTGTATAAGTTTCATGATGATTATTCTTCCTTCCAAATTCTGAAAATGTTTTAAATCCAATTTGGGACAAACAAACAGACTCGCAGCACCTATTTTGGGATGAAAAAAAAGTGTTCCTCTATTTCGTAAGCAAGGCCTAAAAATGAACAACTAGAATGGTGGTCTTCCATGGAAGATGTATGTCGTCTGCATCTTAAAATATTTTGTAAACAGGAAGTAGTTAATGACGGGCATAAAATTGCTTTAAACCATATATAGTACTATAGTAGAAAGCTACACAAACTTTGCAACACGTTGCAGGCGACATAAAAAATGTATTAGGAGCAACAAAACATGATTTTTTTCCCTATTGCCCTACCTTGCTCTTTGGAAAATGTTTCACAAATGGAGCTCTGAACACTTTGATAATCATATTCAAGTCTCTAATATACGTCGTCTCTTCAAATATAAAGTCTTTGACGATTTCTTCATATGTGAGAGTCTCCAATCTGATGGGCTCCTCTAATTCTGGCATGGAAACTTCCTCTTCCTGGGAGAACATATCCATTAATACCTGACAGAAAGAATGAGAAATAAATTCATGAAACTACTAAGCTAAAACAGAAAGTTTTGGAACATTTACTTTTTAGATTGGACAAATTGCAGATATACTTTTAAGAGAGTAATTATGTATGAGGTGCATAATTTCATAATTGTACTGGAACTCAATTTTGTTTTGTGAATTTTGTGCACCTTATTGTATAGTCTAACGACTTTTTTCTTTTCAGAATTTTTTTACTTCTTTTAAGTATATTGTACACAAAGCTTAAACTAGCTTAGATCTGTTTTTACAGAATTTCAGGAAAACTTCATGCCTAAAGGATATGGTGGCCCAACACACATCTAATAGCTAACAGTAATTTATTTTGAAGAAATGTTTGAATAGTAACTGTTGTACATTGTGAATGTAGGAAAAATCATTTGAATTGCAGCTGAACTAGAAAATGTGTCTATGAGCCACAGGATGGCCCTCCCGTTCTTGAAATATCATTGAACCTCAATGTGTATTACCTGGGATATGGACCTTTACCAAGAAATTGTTCAAAAGTGTTCATGTGTAAAATATAGGTCGCTGTGACCTGGTGGGTGGTGCCATGTTACCAAGACTCATCGAGTAGTGAATTATTATTGACCCCTAACATGTAGTATTCAAGATATGGACCTTAACCAAGAACTTTACCAAAGTCATTCATGCGTAAAATATACGTCACAGTGACCTCTTTTCTAGTGGATGGTGTCACCTTACCCAAGACACATCTAGTGGTGAAATATCATTGACCATCAACATGTAGTATCTGAGATATGGACCTTAACCAAGAACTTAACCAAAGTCATTCATGCATAAAATATAGGTCACAGTGACCTTATTTCTAGTGGATGGTGTCACCTTACCCAAGACACATCTAGTGGTGAAATATCATTGACCATCAACATGTAGTTTCTGAGATATGGACCTTAACCAAGAACTTAACCGAAGTCGTTCATGCATAAAATATAGGTCACAGTGACCTAATTTTTAGTGGGTGGTGTAGCCCTACCCAAGACCTATCTACTGGTGAAATATCATTGACCCCCAACATCTAGTATCCGAGTAATGGACCTTAACCAAGAACTTAACCAAAGTCATTCATGCATAAAATATAGGTCACAGTGACCTTATTTCTAGTGGGTGGTGCCACCTTACCTAAGACACATCTAGTAATGAAATATCATTGACCCCCAACATCTAGTATCCAAGTTATGGACCTTAACCAAGAACTTAACCGAAGTCGTTCATGCATAAAATATAGGTCACAGTGACCTAATTTCTAGTGGGTGGTGTAGCCCTACCCAAGACCCATCTGGTGGTGAAATATCATTGACCCCCAACATCTAGTATCCGAGTAATGGACCTTAACCAAGAACTTAACCAAAGTGTTACGGACGGACGTACGGACGGACGGACGTACGGACGGACGGACGGACGGACGGACAAGGGTAAAACTATATGTCCGATCCACATACGTGGTCGGGCCATAACAAAGAAAAATGGTTCAAAGACTTTTGTTTATCATGATACAGGACCCCATACTGATGCTGCACAACAAATATCAAGAGCCTGTAATCAGTGACTGCTGAGAAATGGTTATGAAAACATTTTTCCCACTAGCCAGTCTCTCTATATTCTTATATTGTGAAACCTGGTCCAAAATAAACATTAATATACAAAATTACCTGATCTGCACATATTGCCACTTTGATGTCTTGTGATGTTATTTCTTTATGTTTTATGTTTCTAACATAATTGCCAGTCAACTGAAAAAATATGATGAAAATGTAAAACAACACTTGACAATTTAAATCTGAAAGGAGATTTTTTTTGTCTTAGTTGCCTTTATCTTATATCGTTTTTTCTTGCCATCATCATGATATTAACCAACTGTCAGCATTAATTAATACATGTAGAGAACTAAACAAGAAAAAAAATCAAAGTTTGGTGTTTTTCCATGACCAGATTCAACAAGTGTGGCCACTAAAAGTATGTCTCGCCTGCCGGCACCATCACAAAAATCAACTACTTACATGACTTAAGCTTTCATTTCTTGATATAAACACAAAAAGTGTCTGTATATCAAATATCAGATGCCTAGCTATTATACTATTCAAGCAATCCATTGTCCACACAAGTATTACAAAAAGTTTTCTGCCTGAAAAAAAGACCTAAGTTCACAGAGTCACTGGAGCATAAAAATGGGGTCAGGGTCACACGGCATGGTAACAGTTGCATAGACCATAACCTCAACTGTCTGTATGCCCAATATCAGATGCCTAACTTTTATATTTTTCCAGCAATTCATCGTCCACAAAAGTCTTCCAAAAAAGTTTACGGCCTGAAAAAAATACTTAAGTTCACAGAGTCACTGGAGCGTAAAAATGGGGTCAGGGTCATGCATCATGGCAACAGTTGCGTAGACCATTACCTGAACTGTCTGTATACCAAATATCAGATGGCTAGCTATTATACTTTTCAAGCAATTCATTGTCCACATAAGTCTTACAAAAAAGTTTACAGCCTGAAAAAAAACCTAAGTTCACAGAGTCAATGAAGCATGAAAATGGGGTCAGGGTCACTTGGCATGGTGACAGTTGTGTAGACCATAACCAGAATTGTCAGTATACCAAATATCAAATGCCTAGCTATTATACTTTTCCAGCAATTCATCGTCCAAAAAAGTCTTACAAAAAAGTTTACGGCCTGAAAAAAGACCTAAGTTCACAGAGTCACTGGAGCGTGAAAAAGGGGTCAGGGTCACACGGCATGGTGACAGTTGCGTAGACCATAACCTGAACTGTCTGTATACCAAATATCAGATGGCTAGCTATTATACTTTTCAAGCAATTCATTGTCCACAAAAGTCTTACGAAAAAGTTTACGCCGCCGCCACCGGAAAGTAATACCTATGTCTCGCCTTCCGCGACTATTCGTCGCAGGCGAGACAAAAACTATTAGGGGTGCTGATCTTAAATTTTAGTTTTATGCTGCAGGGATTTAGTTCCATTTGAGGATTTGCATATTATAATTTCATGCAAATCCATCAAATATTTTATTTTTAAAAAACTTAGGATTTTTGCTGACAGAACTCTTTCTGACTTTGTCTGTATTCTAAGGTAGTTATTGAGTTAAATTGTTCACAAACATCAACTCTCAAAATCTTTGATTTTCTATATAAAAAATCCAAGTTTTATTTTTCCAAAAACATTTAAAAAAAATTTAATGAACTAAAATATGCACATCTTCATATGCTACATTTAATGCATAAAATTTCAGAATTGTACTATAAATAGTTCTTGAGATCAAAAGAATTTATTTACAAATGGACTGAAAAGTATTAAACAACTATAGGGTAAACTTTTTTCTTTAAATCACATAGCCAAAACCACTTGTGTCCCAGATTTTATTCCACCAGCATGGTTAACACAATAAAAAGGACAATGCTATATTTCATTCTTTACTTTTCAATATTTTTCATTAAATAATAATAATTATATGTTTTCAACTTATTCTAGTATTTTTATAGTGGTGCAGACTTATAATCTATCTTGATTATTCAAAAATCTCGAAACAGAATTATTGTTTGATTTCTATCATAAGTGACATCCATATTCAACAGTTCAAACTACTACACACAAAAAGAGATTCTTCCATAAATAGGTATCATTGTTTTGTCAAATATGGGAAAACCGTACTGAATAGCAATGAGTAACTTCAACAGGAAATACTGTCATGACTCAGGAATGATTCAGATAGCATGGATAGCTGGACAACATTATAATTATAAGGTACAGTAATTTATCATTTTTATGATCAAATTCTTTGATGAAAAGATCTTTATCCCATATTCATTTGCATTGTTTTTGCATAGTTTTAATTTTTATATTTTTGTCACATCCAATGAATGCACATGTAGAACTTTCAAAAGGATATGACCAGAAGGATAAGCAAGTAACGAAACTTTAAAAAACAATGCAAGGAGTATCTAGAGTACATGAGCATGCATAGATAGAAAAATTCCATTAATGTTGATCGCTACATTTCAAATAAAATGGCTTACATTTTACATGATTTTTCAACCTATTTACAGTCTAAACTACAAATACAATTGCTAAATTAGTCAGAGCAGCACAACTTTTTATTATTTTTCACATGTACACTTCATCCGCTTAAACAAAGAAAAAAATATTGGTAAAATTCAATTTATATAAAATTCTCTTCCTTCTTAAAAATTGCCTTCAAAATATATATGCACTGGCACTTAAATTATCAACATAAAGTATAATATTAGCTTTTGTCGTAGAGTTATGCATTATTCTGCTTTTAAGGGAGTACGAGATTCAGAAATTGAACATTTTTGAGATCCTCAGCTTTTATCCATTCAAATGCATTAAAAAAATTTCAACATGTTTTCTTAATATTTGTTTAGAACTATTAAGAGAAGGTCATAATAAACACCCTATAACAATTTCATTTAATTCTAATTACAATTTCAAAAACAGAAGACGAACTTTCAATGTATTTCCTTCTTACTCCCTTAAGTTCATTAGAACCTATAACATAATATGGAGTAGGCATTGCCTAAATGCGAGCATACGTTTTGTTTATATAATGATGATCATAATCAATGCAATCAAATGGTGCATTTAAAGTCTTGTTTGTTTTTGTACCCTTGTCTTACCAAAAAGTGTGAATGCGTGGACATAAATTATTTTTGTGTTGGATCTACTCCGGGCATCTACTCAAGTTAGATATTCAGAATCAGAAGCATACGAACATTGTAGTGCACGACCTTTGGTTCATTTTAATTACACAAAATTCATAAGTTTATTTGGTAAACAAGTTTTTCCATTTCTAACACCTTTTTCATATATATTTTTTATTCATATTTTGTTCTAAATGTCGACATTCAGGGCTATCGCTATCATTTAATTTCCAATATTTCCATTTGCTTATTTTGGGGCGAGATGGTATGGGGCGATTAAGCTTCGAGACACGTTAGTTTCGTACGTGCATATAACCAAGACGAAACGAGTAGCTTATGTGTATTAATTATTTTAAGAATATTATTTTCTGGTAAAAAGCGCAATTTATTATTTTTTTAAGCATTATTTCTTTTCTTATAAATTATTTTAACATTCACTCCGGTCCTGTAAAAATAATAACCCTTTCCGGACCATAAAAAATCTAAATCAGCATTAGCAAAATTTCTCGCAGAAACAAATACCGTAGAGCTCTCCGCTCGAGCGGGCACTTTGTGCCCGCTTGCGAGCTATGCTCGCTATTAAATAAGTATAAAACTTTTTAATCTTATTTCTATTATCTTTTCTTATACATGTTTTTTTTCTGTATTTTGTAAACATTTATTCTTATTCTCTTTCAAATGATATCAGAGGGTCATTCAAACAATAAAGTTTGATTATCAACAAAAGGCAACTTTTCCATTGAATGTATGGTAGAATTGTCTTAACCACAAATTCACAAACACAGAAGATGAAGATATTACCATGAAAATTTTATGATACCTACAAATAATAATAGAAATACTTTACAATACTGTTTGTTTCATAAGTCAAATTTTACTTGAACTACTGGAAAAAGTGTCTATGAGACACAGGATGGCCCTCCCGTTCTTGAAATATCATTGACCCCAATATGATTTACCTGGGATATGGACCTTTACCAAGAAATTAACCAACAGAGTTCATATAAAAAATATAAGTCACAGTGACCTAATTTCTAGGGGGTGATGCCATGTTACCAAGACTCATCATTGACCCCTAACATGTAGTATCCAACTTATGGACCATACCAAAGTCGCTCCTGCAAAAATATAGTTCACAGTGACTCAATTACTCAATATCTATTTCTTGGTGTAATGAAGACAAAGGCAGATTTAGGACCGGCGTGCTAGACGCACATCCTCCCGTTTGACAGTGAAATTTGGTTAGGAACTGTATGAAACAAGAGGCCTCAGAGATTTTTTTTAATTGCTCACCCTCCCGTTTAAAATTTTTGGATCGGCCACAGCAATACACAACAAGAGTTAACACTAAAGTATGTCTCGCCTGCCGGCACCATCAGAAACAATTATTCTTTCTTACTTCCACTATATTTTGAATTTACATGGATTTTCAGTTTCTGAGATCAAAAGATGTTTATAGAACTTAAACATTGCAAATATATGCAATAAAAATAATCAAAGTCACTCAACCGGAAAATCAAGGTCAAGGTCAAAAGATGGGGATGCAACTGTGCTAAGCTACTACTGGGGAATATGCATACCAAGTTTCATCAACCTAGGACCTATAGTGTTTGAGATATGGAGGTGCTCGCAAAACTTTTCCATTGCTATTATATGTATTGAAAATTGTCAAAGTCACTCAACCGAAAAATCAAGGTCAAGGTCAAAAGATGGGGATGCAACTGTGCTAAGCTACTACTGAGGCATATGCATACCAAATTTCATCAACCTAGGACCTATAGTTCTTGAGATATGGAGGTGCTCGCAAAACTTTTTCATTGCTATTATATGTATTGAAAATTGTCAAAGTCACTCAACCGGAAAATCAAGGTCAAGGTCAAAAGATGGGGATGCAACTGTGCTAAGCTACTACTGGGGCATATGCATACCAAGTTTCATCAACCCAGGACCTATAGTTCTTGAGATATGGAGGTGCTCGCAAAACTTTTTCATTGCTATTATATGTATTGAAAATTGTCAAAGTCACTCAACCGGAAAATCAAGGTCAAGGTCAAAAGATGGGGATGCAACTGTGCTAAGCTACTACTGGGGCATATGCATACCAAGTTTCATCAACCCAGGACCAATAGTTCTTGAGATATGGAGGTGCTCATAAAACTTTTTCAAAAAGTTAACGCCGCCGTCGCCGCCGCCGCCGCCGCCGCCGTCGCCGCCGCCGCCGCCGCCGCCGGTAAAGTAACACCTATGTCCCGCTCTGCTTCGCAGGCGAGACAACTAGTGATGAAATACCATTGACCCCAACATGTAGTATCCTAGATATGGACCTTCACTAAGAATTTTACCAAAGTCATTCATGCGTAAAATAAGGTTGCAGTGACCTAATTTTTAGTGAGTGGTGTCAGGTTACCCATGACACATCTAGTGGTGAAATATTATTGATCCAGCATCCAACTCCAACTTATGGACCTTAACCAAGAACTTATTCATGCGTAAAATATAGGTCTCAGTGATCTTATTTCTAATGGGTGGTGTCAACTTACCTAAGACACCTCTAGAACATCTAGTATCTAAGTTGTGGACCAAGAACTTAATCAAAGTGTTACGGACGTAGGACAGACAAGGGTAAAACTATATGTCCAATCCAAATATGTGGTCAGGCCTTCTCCTTCTCTACATGTATCTTCTATAAGGCAAAAGTGACTATATGTATCTGATATCTATTGGACCATAAATGTAGCAGTAACACCTATAAGGGGTCTACTGACAATTTTGAGCCCTGAATGACCAATTAAGCTCATTTTGATGAACATTAGTTTAAAGGTTTTCTTTACTACTATAATTTTGATTCTAAGTAAACAAGATTGCTACACATAGTTTCAGAGGAGTTGTGCTGACAAGATGATAAATGAGAATTTCCAGCAAATTTCTTAGTTCAAAGGACCATAACTCCCACAAAAATTTGAGGATTAATTTTCTGGTAATATGCACAACTTCATATGGTGTCCTTTCTACAAACCAAGTTTCATTGAAATCGGTTTCAGTAGATTCAGAGAAGCTGATCTGACAAACTTTGAGATGGACAGACAGATAGGACAAAAACAATATGTCTCCCCATTAAAGTAGGGGGGAGACGTAATGACCTATGACCTACAATACACTAAGTGGACAAAATTTGTCAAATCAAAATGATGTTGCAATATGATCAACTGCATATTATGACAAACAATCCCACAATAATGTTTTTTTAGAGGAATATGTTGATGGTCTTCAATTCATATTTGACACCCTCTATCAATTTTGTGTTTAGGTCAACTGGTCAACATGCCATTAAAAAAACAAGGGAGATACTATTGTCACTACTTACATGTATATGTCCATTTCAATCAAAATTTTCTCTTATTCATATTAATGCATAATTCATTTATACAAAAGAGAATTTTTCAAAGACTTTAAAGTAGGTTTCTAGTGCTCATAGTCATTATAGTCATACCTAAATGTTTATGTATGACTTGCTCAGCTTTGAAGGAAAGACAATTAAAGACAATCAAAGATCAATTAAAGACATTCATAATATTCATTTGACAAAAATTTTAACAGTAACTTTTATGTAATTTTCTTTCTGCTGAAATTCATGACTGTGAAAATAGTCACATAAACAACATTTCTTGCATCTACTTCATGTACTTCTGACTAAATAACATTCATGTATAGTTAACATAATGTGAACACCATTTAAACAGCACAGGAAGCTTTTACCTTATAAAAATCACAGCTACATATAAGTGTACTGACCTTTAAAATATCAGCAGCGATGTATTCAAGAACTGCAACAATATAAACTGTGACTTGGAAATCAATCTTATAACCAAGTACCTCCTACAACAAATAACATACACATGATACATTTCTATATAAAAAAAAATTGTAGTACTTAGTATACTTTCAAAATACATATATTGAAGCTTATGAGAATCGTTATCTGAAATCACTGAAAAGTTTTAATTTTAGGTCATTATAAAAAATATCCTAGATTCTCATCCCTTCCCGCCCCAATTTTTTCAGCCCCCTCAAACAATTTTATTTTGATTTTTGGGGAAATTTTGGCTAATTTTCTTCACCCGTCCGCCCTAAATTTTCAAGATCTAGGAATTATTCTATTATGGCCTTTAGATCTTTATTGTTGAAAACAAGCAATGGAGTTAAAAAATGCATGAAAAAATTATTGGTTTTTATTTATGTTCTAACATGTAGTACAGTGTGCCTTGTTTTTACACTCAATATCAAGAAATCAAGTCTTACTTGAAGTTATTTGTCTTGATTGTAACAATTAATAATGCTTTTCTATTGCCCTTTTAAGTTGTTACAGCTAGGAGATTTAGAGGATACTGGTTAAAGCAGACAACATTTTGAGAGAAGAGCTCAAAAACTTACTTTGACAAGAAGCTGATGGATTTTTTCAACTGGCAAAACTAACTGATTGTTCCTTCCTCTTTTAATTGCAATTTGTGCTTCTTTGATTGCCCATTTATCGATGGGGTCTGGGAAGTTCTTGTGCACTCTGTCCTCAACATCTTGTTTTGTGTGTGGTTGTGATGCACATAAACTTGATAACAAGTTAAGAATAAGATTCTCTATGTAATCCAGAGCATCATCTTTGGCACTGAGTGATGGATGAACTTGATTCTGAACCTGGTAAAAATGGAATAATGGAAAAAAAACATTAAAAATTTCTTATAAACATCATGAACATACATGTATAAAGTAAACAACAATAATAGCTTGCCCATGTTACTATGGCTATTTTTCTTAGTGTCAATAGTGACTCAATACTAGGTACTGTCAAGTGGAAATGGTTTATATGAACAAACATAAATGTCTGGTTAAGGGCATTTTAAGATACAAAGTGAATTATCATTAATCAATTCAGCAGGTCGGGTTTTCTAGATTTCGTTTGACCTATTAATCAATCAAAATTGTAAAAGATTGACCTTTCAAATGGGGAAAAATGGTAGAATTTTTTCGTCGGTTTGATAGAAAAGTTTCTAACATAAACATGTATTCTTTAACTTCCATGCTCATATTTCGCAAATACCAAATATCATTGGTTTTAAACGACATTTTGTTTAACATGTGTAAATTCTCCTTATAAAGTAATTTTATGTTCCACTTATTGACTTCTATTTTATTAAGTGTATTGGTCAATGGACAATCAAAAAGGTAAACATGGCCATAAAATCTCCCTACTTGTCAAAGCTGTTTGGGTGAAAAAGTGTTTCTTTAATATGTTTGTTTTTTAATATGACATTAATACAAATACAACAACCAATTTTTTCACTGCTCATTTTAAAGATATGTTTTGCGAGTCATGTTATATTTAATTATTTCATAAAAAGCACGTGTTGGCGATTGTATTTATTTATACTCTCTCAAAAACTATTGGTTAAAAGTTTGACGAAAACATTATCCTTAAAAGGTAAAATCTTCGACCTGTTCAGTACTTGCATGTAATCTTTAAATTCCATAGCAGCAGAAATTTAATGCTTTACCAAATCATAGTATAAATGTACAGATTGTTGACATATCATGTATATCAGTGTTTTCAAGATTACAATTTTTATTGCAATTCAAAGACTTTCATAGGCTCTGTAGTTACATGTTACAAGCCATCTTAGAATCCAGGATTATTCCTGTTGAGAGCTAAGGCATTTTGGAATTCCTTATCCTCCTAGGACAAAGTGGAATTCCAACTTAAACTAGATTTTTCCAGGGCAATTTGGGATTTCACTTTTCTCTAAGAGAACTCAGGATTTTCTGAATCATCCTAATAATGTATGGAAATTTTGAATCACACTAAAGAAATCAAACATGGCAATCTGGAATTGTTCTAAATATTGATAAATGAAAAAGGCATACTATTAGCAAAGAAATATCTATTGGCAATAAAGCAAAATGAACAAAAAGTACAAAATTTTCATTAAATATATGTTTGTATCATTTTTCAACTTTTATAAAGTTACATTATCAATTTGGCAAGAAGTGCTTTTTCAAATTATACTAATAAACTATTTAATTGCTTGTTGATAGTTCAATGTTGGCCATAATCTTTTTTAGCATTTGGGTCCCACATTTACCGGTAGACACCAGAAGCAAATCATTTTTGGTAAACAATATCAATGAGAACTAGAAATGTGTCCAATATATATATATTTTTCTTGCAAGTTATAATACAGGTAATTGTTGATTATTTTTTTTTTTTGTGATCTATGTCGTTCAAACCAGGGAAACAATCTCCACATTAGAAGAAATTTACATTATTTAAATACAATTTTTTTCAATATATTTTACAGTAGTTTGCGTGTTCTTTCATATTATATATTTATGATTCCAAATAAAGGAACACTTACTTCATTTTGATGTTTCTTTCAAAAATATTTATTTTGTTTGTTCACTTCAAAAAAGAAATTTGTTTCTTTTTTTAAGTGATCAATTTCATATGTCAGAAAAGATTCATGAGATTTTAGTTTAATTCATAATCGCCCTAGCGCGATTTGGGATATCCCGAGTTCTCTTAGGGGAAATTGGAATTCCAAATCACCCTTGAAAAAAATCTAGTACAAATTGGAATTTTACTTTGTCCTAGGAGGATATGGAATTCCAAAATGCCCTGGATTCTAAGATGCCCTGTAACATATTCACATATTATATTTTTTAATAAAAGTAGTGTACATACCAGTATTTTTTTTCTTTATTTAGTAGTTTGAACACTTAGTTTGACTTAATATATAGGAGAATTCACCAATAGTCAATCTTATCCATTAAAATGAATGTCACTTTGGTCAAACATTAAACATCAATTCACTTTGATTGAAAATATAATTTTGAATATCAATGCTTTTTAGTGAATGTAAAATTCAGAACTTTTTTTTCAAATTACATTAAAACAATTATTATTCAGGATCTCCTGTACTTGGCGATCACAATACTGGTATACCAGTATTGTTAACAATACTGGAACAAAAAAATATTCCAGTATTGTATTCCAGTATTGTACCAGTATTGTTAATTTTCAAATATTACTGCAGTATTGTGTTTTAGTATTCAACCAGTATTGTTTCAATTGACACATAATTGTACAATATTTGTTTAATGTCAGGTATTTTATGGTTTTGATATTTACATGGCATCACCTGCATAACAATCAGTATCAATTAATTACAATGTAACATGATAAGTGCATGTACACTAAAAAACTAAATGAGAACACTATTAAAACAGATTTTAATAGTGAGGGATTTTAACATGATTAAAAAGATATACAAATGTAGTATTTATGGTAAAATTTACATGTTTAGAAATGCCAAATTGTCTATAAATCAACTTGATATGACCTTTAAAATATACAAGTTCAACATTTTTTTTAAAATATTCTTATACATACACAAGCCCTAGCTACATTTTTTTGTGTACCTATTAACAATTACACAAAATTAGGATGTTTTGATTACTAATCCTAATCATGCTTATTTAACCGTTACATGTACAACATGTATATGGTTTCACAAATTTGTTTTGTTTTATGGCCTGGGGTTTTTATAAATAATTAGCATTGATTAAACCATAGACCTGTATATATATTCTAATATACAGGTCTATGATTAAACTGTTGGTGTATTGTCATGAATTTGTTAAAACTGTATTGTAATGACAATGAAAGAAAAAAAATTGCAAAAAAAATACATATTATTGAAATATGCATGAATAGTAAATATTTTATTTACTGTCAAATACAAATCATTTAGGTACATGTATTTTATAGATGAAGAAATTTTGAAGCATAAAATATTATTAAATAGAATATTTTTTATTTCATGAAATATTCTTATTATCCAGCATGTCCAGTATTGTCCATTTTGACAATTTCAAGGGTATTGCCAAGCCCGGGAAAACCCCAGGCCATCAATACTTATATTTAGCCAACCCAAATGTGCAAATACATTTTTTAAAACATTTTGGTTAAGTTTTCACTTTATGTTTTCATTAAAAAGTTTATTTCTCATCAAAATCAAATGAAACTTTCACATAGTCATCCATTAAAATTTAGTCTGTTCATAATCAATACAATTTATTCTGAATAATTTCTTAGAAAGGCAAAAAAGAGTTAGAAAAATCGCATTCTATCTAAAATATGTCTATGACATAATGTATTACTCAAGGAACAATACTGGAACATCAATATATTCCAGTATTGTTTATTTTTTGGAAAAAAATCAACAATACTGGAATAAAATTTTGTTCCAGTATTGTTAACAATACTGGTATACCAGTATTGTGATCGCCAAGTACAGGAGATCCATTATTCAAAATAAATGAAAATGGGGGACAGGACCCCATTTTTGCTTATCAAACAACACTAAAGTTTATAGATTACGATGAAGCAGATAATAGCATCATACCATAATACATAATACATTGCGGTCCATTTTTTTTTAAGGGGGGTGTAGTTTTACTTATTATCATTATTTGTTGTACATATAATATTCAAATCAAAATAGGTATTACTTGACTTGATATTATTTTATTCAGAAAAACAGCTATATAATAAAAATTTTAATGAACTAATTTTCAATCAATTGGATATCTTCCTCTTTTATACTTGCAAAAACAATCTTATTCAGATCTGAAGAGATGATACATGTATATCGGTTTTAAAATTATCTTTTCCATCACAGATCATTGTTATGCTTGATTGTGCACCGAAACAATTAACTACTTAGGGCTGACTACATGGTAAACTCTCCTATAGTGAATGGTTGGGTTGTTAAAAGAAGCACTATGGTCTTGCTACTTGATTTTGTTTACCTACCTCTTGCAATGCGTGCAAAAATTGACCTTTCCATTTTGAAGCATTTTCGTCAGACATGAAATTATAAATAGGGTTTTCAGATAAAGATGTTGTACCAAACATCGCTGAAATTCCACCACTATGTAATGTTACAAATCGTAAATGCCATGATCGAGTTTAGAATCGATGGACGAATCGTAGTAATAAGTTCAGCCATGACCTTCAAATTTACGAAAAATCTACATATTTATGGGTGTATTTAATGGAATATTTAACTGTCTATGTATACATATTGAGGGGATTTAACGACGTCAAGACATTTTAGTGTTATGTGTACACATATAAACAAGAAAGTTGTGTTGGTGTGTGCTTCCGCAAAAATGATAACAGGAAGTTAATTGTATAGCAATATTTGCGCCTGCGCAATTAAAAAGAAATTCAAACGCAAGTTTGAGAATGATTCATGCACTAAAATGACCACGAGAAGAAAATAAACAAAAAATTCCCACGCTCATTTTGACAATTTTAGGGTGATTAACCAAAAAATAATGAATACAGTACCAAGTCAATATCTTCAAATCCCATAGATTGAACATGAAAGGCTGTAGTAATGTCATTCATTGATGATGAGGACAAATTGATTGCTACTTGGCACAAGGCCTTTGCAAGGTGCACAGATGTTGATTTGTGGGGCCAGCCTCTTGAAGCTATTGATGGGTATCAAAGGTAAAATGGATTTTTAGAAGGCAATTTGTAGGAAAATGATATGTAGCCTCATTTAAAGAGTACAGCTGCTCTAAAATCTGTTGTAATGTAAATCACACACATCAACATGGTATACTATCTAAAAAAGCGTTCTCGCTATTTTGATGATTACTTTGCTATATTTCCGCTAAAATTGTCAAGGAATAGCCCATTTTAAAGAGGAGTCTTTCCTAAATTTAGACAACGTTACATTTCCAATCAAACTGTCAAAATAATTTCACAATAAACGTTGAAAATCTGGTGGCGAGAATTCTGGTCACAGAGTAGATCTTGCCAGCAAATAATTCTCGCCACTGATCTAGTAATATTGTTGAACGTAGAAACAGTGACGTCACAGTTGAATATTAGATTGAAATTAATATAACTACCATGATAATTATAGATACAATACTCCAATGAGAAAGGAGTACAAAAAATGTATAAACTATAATTATCAAAACAACAAAGGAGACATTTAACTAAACTTTAAAGGCAAAAACAAATGACAAACACTGACACCGGCAACAAAGGGTTGCAGGTTTGAATCCATTCCAGGTACTATTACATTGAATCAGTACTTTTCTTCATGTTTCACAGCTTAGAAAATTGTAATTGAGTAGCAGTTCTCACCACTTTTTTCTCAAAAGCAGTTTTTGCCATTTTGTCGATTATTTTACTATTTTTACACTAAAATTGCCATGGAATGGCTCATTTTACAGACAATTTTTTTCTCTTTGAAGATCAGGTTTATTTTCTTATCTGACTGTCCAATAATTTTACAATAAATGTTTGAAAATCAGGTGGCAAAATTACTGGCTGGCAAGATCTACTCTAAGACCAGTGGTAGTTAATATTTTGAATTGTTACAGTTTAATTAACATCTAAACACCATGCAACTCCAATTGTATATTGTATTATCTCCAAAACATCTGGATAGAATAGGATTTGAGATACATACATGTATTACATGTATATCATTATATTTTGAAAGAAATGTAAAGTAAACAGGTAAATCATGATTTTCAGGAAACATATTGATGTTGGTTGTAATATGATATTATTTATATTGTAGACTTTCAAAGCAGTTAAGCCAGTGCTCTAATGCAGATTCCCAATTGTTTTCAGATGAACAAAAGGTATGTTTATTGTTCATGTTAAAAAAATAGTGTTTTTTAGCAACATAAATAATGTTTTTTAGTTTGAAATGAGTAGCATCATATAGTGTTTTATATGTACAATTATATTTTTTATTGGAACATCATTAAAAGCTATACTTGTATCAAAGATATAAGAATTTTATTGCATTTCTATATATGATTCTTTATTTGTTTCTGTACAGACCAAGAAACCTAAAATGTAAATTTACTTTGTATTTTGATCCTTGTTTACAACCTTATTGTTGAGGTATAGTGTTCACAAAAACAATCTATCAGATTTTTTTCCCCTCAAGCATTCATTGACTTTTAATATACATGAATGCTAAATAGCTAAATCATTTTAAGTTTTATTAGGGCCCTGCGGACGCCCTATAGTAATCAGTCTGTCCGTCCGTCCGTAACAAATTCAGTTTTCCGCACTTTTTTCTAAACGCTTATAGATAATGAACTGATTTTTGGTATGTGAGTTCAACTTGATGAGTTACAGATCAAGTTTGAGTTTCGTGCCGGTCCACAAATTTTAATGGGAGTTATGGCCCTTTGAACTTTGAAAATTCACTAAAATTTAAGTTTTCCGGACTTTTTTTCTAAAAACTTATAGTTAATGAACTGATTTTTGGTATGTGAGTTAACCTTGATGAGTTACAGATCAAGTTTGAGTTTCCTGCCGGTCCACAAATTTTTATGGGAGTTATGGCCCTTTGAACTTTGAAAATTCACAAATTTCAGTTTTCCGCACTTTTTTTTCTAAACGCTTATAGATAATGAACTGATTTTTGGTATGTGAGTTTACCTTGATGAGTTACAGATCAAGTTTGAGTTTCGTGCCGGTCCACAAATTTTCATGGGAGTTATGGCCCTTTGAACTTTGAAAATTCACTAAAATTTCAGTTTTCCGGACTTTTTTTCTAAACGCTTATAGATAATGAACTGATTTTTGGTATGTGAGTTAACCTTGATGAGTTACAGATCAAGTTTGAGTTTCCTGCCGGTCCACAAAATTTTATGGGAGTTATGGCACTTTGAAGTTAGAAAATCCATTGCAATTTTATTTTCTACACTTTTTTATTGTTCCTTGTAGATAATAAACTGATCAAATTTAGGTATTCATTTATTTGACAAATTGTTACCAGTTACTGAAATATGAGGCTGGTAGGGGACTATGTATTGTTTTGCAATACTCTCAGAATGCTTGTAAGTAAGATTATTTGATTATCTTCATTATCTTCAGGCATGCATTCTCTTAATTATAAAAAATAAACAATACATGCGGGTCACTTTTAAAACTATTCCCTCAAAATTTCACCTGCAGTATAGTACTTAGTAATCAAGTAATCTGTCCATCTATAACAACCAGCGGGGCCCTTGGAGATGGCTATCATCTCCCTGGTATCTAGTTACTCCTATGAACATGATGAATTATGATATTTTTATTTTTTCAGAAAATTCTAGGAAAGATAGCAATATGTTTAGATCTTAGATGTAAATCACTTCAGGTATGAAAATATAATCAAAACTAAGTATAATGTTTATTGTTTTCAAACAGATGAATTTACTTGGAATATTTATAGGATAATTAATTGGGTTGAGTGAATAACCAAAATATGATCACGAGTCGGTGAACACACACAGATTTATACGAGTGCACAGAACTTGTTCCACGCATGAGTTAAATCTCAGTGCGCTCCTGCACGAGTTAAATCTCAGTGGGTTCCCGCACGAGTGATCATGTTTTGGTTATTCATGAGACCTAATTGATTATCGTATTTATTACATAGATAAAATGCAGCTATTTAAAAGTTTTTAATAAATTTATTTGAATGGCATATGAATTTAGACCGCAGGAGTCATGCCAACAACGCAATACAATTCACGACATCGTAATTGAGTTTGACCTGAAAGGAAGCAAGAGTGAAAATATTTTTGTTATTTCATACTGTGAATTTACCAGATTTTATTTCACTGGGAAAAATCGGTATTTCATATGCATCTATGTAATAAAATACACTATCACATACAGCCTAGATATGACAAAAACATACACACATTAAATTGACAGACCCTGAATAAAGTTACAATTTTGAAAGAAAAATAAAGTAGTACATGTACCATTTGAAGATTAACTTTTTTTGGGTTATTTAGTAGAAGGTAATGGGAAAAACTTTTTTTGCTGTGGTGTTCTTCCTTATCTTGTCAGTATGATTGTAAATAAATGATAAACATCTGTAGTAAATAAATATATATCTTTTTATTTCAGAATCCTGGTAGTTTAGAAGGAATATTACTTAATGATTTGAAAAAGATAGGGAACAGTATGTTTTCTTTAATTCTATATTTTGTTATTATTTTAATTAAAAAATGGTAACAAAATGCATATTATACAATTTTATTAGGGCTATTCAAGAAATAAATGTATGGTGGATCGGAAGGCACTTTTTTATACCCACCATGCATAAAATTTTAATTTTTTTCCCCTTTATGTTGCATTTGAGAAATATATCAAATTACCACCACCCATACAATTTTAATTAAAGTGCCTACCTACCCCCCATACAATTAATTCTGGAATAGCCCTTAGGAACAAGTTAAAAGTCCAAAATATTTCCTTACAATAAAAAAGTTCTAAAATATTAAGTATGTTATTATTTGTAATGCAATTATTTGGCTAATGAAAGTTATGATTTATTGTTTGATGGCATTTTTCATTGTTTTTAGCTTGTGCATCAATGTATTTAGTGAAAATTTTATTTTTTAGCTTTAGAGCATATATTGAACCAAAGAAGCAAAGATTTTCCAGTAGATGTGACTGCTGCACAGATACAGTCTCAGAGCTTTAATGGAATCAAGTAAATGCCCAACCTTATATATATATATATTGTATATTATAGTTGGACCACATTTCATTTGTTTTCTACTGTGAGAGTATTAATTTTCTTGCTGTATCAATTTTCATGGTTTTCGTGGGCGAACAAATTACAAAATTTGATTTCCAACAAATAAGAAACTTTATGTTGCTTTCAATAAAGAATTAGTTAAGCCACAAAGTCATGAACCCACATAAATTTGTGTACTTTCACAATATCTGAAAGTGATTCATCAAAAATGCTCTGCTAGTCAAAAGTTCAAAGGTCAGAGTAAATGGAAATATGAAATGCAGAAAGCAAAGAAAAGAGCATAAAATGAACAGTCTAGTTACAATTTTAGACAAATGTCAAAATGGAAATTTTCTTCACCATTAAACAGAAAACGGACATCTTAGATATAACAGTTTAAATTTTGGGTTCTTCCACATGCACAAAATAGTCAGTGCTTATCTAATTTTTGTCTATTATAAAGGTGGTAGTTTTAGCTTTAAAGACTATTGGATGAATTAAATGTCTTGATATTGACATTTTGTAATGAGGATGCATACTTTTTGAAATGCACATTTCTGTTACCTTTAGAGTACCACAGCAAAGTTCTGATAATGAAGATGACAGACAAGAGAAAGGTATTTATAAGCTCCCGTCATGCGAGAGCTAAATTGTCTGAAATGACGCCTTTAACAGGAAAACATATAAGCTAGTCCGCACCCAATGGCACGGAATGCAAAATTTATTTCCTATTTTGGAATTTGCATTTAAAAAAATAAAATTTATAGTATAACTAATAAGGGGTGGCGAATATCAAATTTAATGTCACGAGTCTCGAATAACGACTGGATTCAACAAGTGCATGGAACTTGTTCCGCGCACGAGTTGAATCCCCTAGCGTTTTTATACGACCGCAAAATTTTTGCGATCGTATTATGTTATGGCGATGTCGTTGTCGTCGTCGTCGTTGTCGTCGTTGTCGTCGTCGTCGTCGTCGTCGTCGTTGTCGTCTGTAGACACTTTGGTTTCCGTGCGATAACTTTAGTTGTAGATAACCAATTGTTATAAAATTTTGATATGATGTTTATAACTACTAAAGGAAGGTTGGTATTGCATTTGGGGTTTCTGGCCCCTACCGTTTAAGAAAAAAGGGCCAAAAGGGGCAAAAATGTGTATATTGACAAAACGTCTGTAAAATGTTTAATTTTCATCCAATTTTGATCATTCTTTTTTTATTGTATTCCTCAATAAATTCTGTCAACAAAATGTACCAACGGCTTTGATGTATCTTGTACCGTTACATTGCTAATGGGGGTCAAAAAGGGGCCACACCCAAAAAATTGACTTTTTTATTTGTGGTCCGATTTTCAAAATCTTTTTTTCATTGGAATCCTTGTGAAAATCCCTGCCTGCATTTTTCAATCAGATTTGCAATATCTCATACCGTTTTCGAGAAATTAGGGGTCAAAGGGACCAAAAACGCCATTCTTAAAAGTTTGTCATTTAAACCAAAAATTAAGTTGTAGTGGTCCTGCCAATTGTTATGAAGTTTTAATATGATGATTATATCCACTAAAGGAATGATGGTTTTGTATGTGGGATTTGTGGCCCCTTCTTATTTAGAAAAAAAGGACCAAAAAGGGCTAAAACAGATGTATTGACAAACCTGTTGTAGAATGTTTATCATTCATTCGATTTTGAAAATTCTTTTTTTATTGAATTCATCATTGAATTCTATCTACCAAATGTGTCAATGATTTTGATATGTATTTTACCATTACATTGCTACAGGGGGGCTAAAGACAGGCCACACCCTTAAAATCAACTTTTTTATTTGTGGTCCGATTTTCAAAATTTTTTTTTTTTCATTGGATTCCTTGTGAATATTTCTGCCTTATTCTTTAATCGGATTTGCAATATTTTTACCGTTTTTGAGAAATTAGGGGTCAAAGGGCCAAAATTGTAAATTAATACATGTATATATAAATAAGGCTTTTGTATTAGATGTTGATGTAAATATAAATGTGTCAAAAATGCATTTTTAAGTCCACCACAGGATGCATGTGTCAAAAAGCTTTGTAAGTCCACCATGGGCTTCATGTGACCAAAGCAATGGACTATCCATACTGGGCCTCCGTCGTACAGGGTTCAACTTGTTGCGGTCGTATCATGCTGCGCTCGGCATAGCTTTTTATTTTACACAGGTGACATTAAAATTGATATTCGTCACCCCGAATTAGTTATACTATTTATTATATAGATAATTTGGAAAAACATGACTAATAGATCATCAAATAATGAAAACGAAAGAGATTACTGATTAATGAATTGTATATTGTGCACTAATATAAGTTACGTTTTTTTCGCGGGAAACTTCACTAGGGTTAGATAGATTCGCACGCCAGTTAGATTAATCCTGTTATTAACTCTATGGAAATCTAAAAAATTATTTAACTAGGAAGTCATGATCTTTTACCTACTGTATATCTATATAATAAGTGTAATTATTTGATTGATACAAATGTTTTGAGTATTCTTAGCTGTAGGGACATTTAAAATGTAAAGAAAATTTGTTAGAATTAGGGCTTTTTGCTATTTTCTCTCAACCTTTTGCATTTCAAAATGAAAGTAGAAATTTTTAAAAGAATCTTTATCACATTGGATAGATTCTTTTTTTTTTTTCCAAATATTGTGAGGTCACTTGAATTTGACGTCATTTTGGTAAAAGTAAAAACACTTTATTGTAATAGGGAACAACATATGTAAAACATATATAATTATTTCTCTAGGAAAAAATGTGTACAATTTCTAAACTTCTTGCAGATAGGAAGTTAGATTATTTAAATTTATGCCTTTTAACTATTTAATCTTTTCATACAATGTCTAAATATGTTTTCAGCTAAAGGAAGCCTGTTGCCAAAGCCTGTCTCCTATGGAGGGTTACCAATGCTCACCATAAGAGTAGAAAAGATTGGACTTAAAGATGCCATCTCATACATTGACCCTTTTATAACAGTCACTGTTAAAGGTCTGAACTTCATTTATTGAAATAATTTTAATAGCTTTGTTTATTAAAAATTAAATAAGATTTTGTTGATCAACTATTTTAAATTGATTTTTTTAATAAAGTTTGTATTTTATCCATTATAATAATTATGTCTCCCAAACGAAGTTTGGAGACATGTTGTTTTTGCTCAGTTCTTATTATTCTTATTATTATGTCGACCGAAACGCAGTTATTCGGTAGACATATTGTTATTGTCGCGTTTATTTTTTTCCATTATTCTTATTCTTATTGTCGCCAATTTTTGTCCGCGTCATAACTAAATAACCGTTTTATATTGCGGATCCAAACTTGGTATGATGATACGTGATCCTGATATCTGTTGCAGTAGAATTTTTCGGAACCAAGATGGCTGCCATTTTCAAGATGGCCGCCATTTTACGTAAAAAAAGTCACATTTTCTGATTTGAACAAAAATTTATTTAAAGCCATATTATAGGATGGCGTGTTGAGGCGTGACGAAAAAAATGTCGAAAAATTCAAAATGGCCGCCATTTCCCGTAAAAATTGAACATTCTCCAATTTTCACGAAACTTTATATTTAAGGTATATGAAGGATGGCGAGTTCATACGCGGCGTAAGAAATGTCGAAAAATTCAAAATGGCCGCCACTTCCAAAATTTTTTTTTTTTCAAAATTTTAACAAAATTTTATTTTTAAGAGTTTTCAAGGATGACCGATTCAAAAATTTCAAAAAATTCAAAATGGCCGCCATTTCCCTTAAAAATTGAACATTCTCCGATTTAAACGAAACTTTATATTTAAGGAATATGAAGGATGGCGAGTTGATACGCGAGGTCAGAAATGTCGAAAAATTCAAAATGGCCGCCATTTTCCGTAAAAAGTTAACATTCTCCGATTTTTACAAAACTTTATATTTAGGAGTTTCAATTGATGGCGAGTTCAAAAATTTAAAAAAAATCAAAATGGCCGCCACTTCCGTAATTATTGAAAATTCTCAGATTTTAACGAAACTTGATATTTTAGGGTGTTTGAAGGATGGCGAGTGGGAATATGGAGTCAAATATTAAAAAATCATTAAAATGGCTGCCAACAGTGTCAAATATGTCGTAAAAGATAAGGCAACGGTCGACATCTGCTATTGCTGGCAATGGCAATTCTAGTTAAGGTCTTTCCCTTCCACAGAAGGAAAGACCTTACTGTATTTCTTATGATTATTATTATTTTTTTTTTTTTCTGCCGCAGATGTCAAAAAAGTGTCGCGACCTATCATTACGAAACTTAGTACTATTAATCGACACTACCAGGGCTCGACTTGAGTCGGCCTGCGAAACCGATCTATTTTTAGTAACGGAGTTATCTGCCCGGAACGTAAAAACCTTGTCTGCAGATAAAGTCAGAAACCGTAACCGTTATCAAAAATCTGAAGCAGGGAAAATGTTGCTAGACTCCTGGTCATGATTCGTCACGCAAAAAATTGTTTTTCGACCAACTTCCTGGTTACGCGTTTTTGACCCGAAAAGTGTCACGACTCGTCAAATTTTTTTTCTTCAAAACGGTTTGTCCTAGATACTTGGGACCTTCACCAATCATCCTAGAAGACATATGTTACATCTAAAAATGTCAAGGTCAAAGGTCAAATCTCAAGGTCAGAGGTCATGGTACACCTTTTCTGCAGTATAGCTCAAAAACCATACAAAATTGAAGCAGACATGTAATGAGGAAAATACTCGTCTCATTTAGACCTTTATTTGATATAAAGGGTCGAACACTGTACGACAAACCGTTTTCGAGTTATGGCCCTTGACGCGTTTCGGCTTATTCGTTTTTGGCTTATAACTTTT
Source organism: Arcuatula senhousia (assembly GCA_963971305.1). NCBI lineage: Eukaryota > Metazoa > Mollusca > Bivalvia > Mytilida > Mytilidae > Arcuatula > Arcuatula senhousia. The sequence continues at coordinate 60,385,048 of OZ020304.1, forward strand.
AAACCATCAAAGATAATATAGTAAACATATGGATTTTTTGTGACCGTCATTATGAGTCCTTCAATTTAAGACCAAAGTCCAATGGTTACGGGCAGCCATTTTCAAAATGGCCGACACCCTTAACAGTTTTTATGAAATAACACTTAAACCGTACAAAATTGAAGCGGACAATACATGGGAAAAATATTCCCCATGTCGAAATCTACAAAAAATGTTTCAGGTGCGAAAGCGTAAAACTTGTCGTTTTTGAGTTATCGCCCTTGATTCGTATTTTTTAAATGATTTTTTGTTTATAACTTTTTAACCATAAAAGATGGTGAATGAAACATAGGGTTCATTTGATAGAGAATTAAAATACCTACAATTTGAACCCAAACAGTACATGATTCGGTTGAACGGTTTCAAAATGGCGGCCAAAACAAGTTTCGCGAAACACGTTTTTTGCCCGTAACTTGAAAACCATAACAGAAAGTATAGTAAACATGTATACTTAAATGAATCAGAATGCAAAGAGCTACAATTTGGGTCCAAGGTCAAAGGTCATGGGTCAAGGTCATTCCCTAGCAACAAGGTAACCTTAATGAAAAGTCCATAGCAACCATACATATTCTTAAACCAGACTACTTTCTGAGTTAAGATGTTAGTTTTTTCAACCGGAAGTGACATTTAGTCCATAGCAACCGACATAAAAGTCCTTAGCAACCATACTTTTTCTGACTCTAGGCCCCCTGATCTTCATTCTGGAGCCTATATCACAATAATTGGCAACATCTTGTCTTAAACAAAGTGACTCAAATGTCTTTAGTACTTGTATAAAATAACAAAACAAAAACATAAGACAGGGAAAGACCTCACATTTGTTCTCTGAACAAATGACTTTTTAATTATTATTATTATTATTATTATTTTTCTTCTTTCCGGGCGTGTTTTTTCGAACACTTGTCTGCGGCGTTTCTCAGAAACCGATAGACGGAATCGCTTGATATCATATGACTTGATAGGCCTATACTCCTAGATGATCCTCCCGAAAAAAAATTTGCAATATGTTGGAGGGAACATATATTTTTGGGGTCTCAAAAAGGGGGTGGGGTTTTGCAAAATTTTACTATAGAAGTCTATGGGAAAAGTGATATTACTTGATAATGTGTGATCTTAAACTTGGAAATACTGTGTTATCTCATATATTTTAATTTTCATACCGGTGAGGTATTATGTAATACCCTCCGCTTCATTGTCTTAAAAGGGGGGGGGGGTCATGCTCCACCCCCTCAAATGACAAAATACTAAATATTCTGAAAACCATTGAGATCCCCACCCTATAACCACATATATTATTACTCCTTATGATAGGACAAATCATTTGGTACCATGGGGGGGGGTCTGAGGGGGGTCATGCCCCACCCCCTCAAATGACAAAGTATGAAATATTCTGAAAACCATTGAGATCCCCTCCCTATAACCATATATATTATTACTCCTTATGATAAGACAAATCATTTGGTACCATAGAGGGTCTGAGGGGGGTCGTGCCCCACCCCCCTCAAATGACAAAATACTAAATATTCTGAAAACCATTGAGATCCCCACCCTATAACCATATATATTATTACTCCTTATGATAAGACAAATCTTTTGGTACCATAGGGGGTCTGAGGGGGGTCATGCCCCACCCCCCTCAAATGAAAAAATGCTAAATATTCTGAAATTGATTTAGATCCCCACCCTATAACCACATATATTATTACACTTAATGATTACATGAATTATTTGGTACCATAGGGGCGTCTGAGAAGGGGGTCATGCCCCACCCCTCAAATGATAGAATACTAAATAACTTGAGTTATTAGGGGAACCCCTGCCCAAATTTTTGCCATGAGGTTCTAAAAATGCATTTAAAGGCATTTCCAGGATTTTGCTTACTCGTGGGAGTTCTGTAAAACTTTGATTTACAGGGGAACCCCTGCTCAAATTTTTCCCATGAGGTTCTAAAAATGCATTTAAAGGCATTTTCAGGATTTTGCTTATCCTTTGGACTTCTGTAAAACTTGTATTTATAGGTAAGCACCCTCACAAATTTTTCCCATGTGATTAATGGGACTTCGTTTGGGAGACATTCGAAACTGCATCCAGTTTCAATTATACCTTGTTACTTTTGTTGTAGGTAAAATAAAATATTTTATTTATATTTTAAAGTTTTCAAAACCGGACCATAATGAGTAAATTTAGTTAAACTGTGAAGTCTTAATGAAGGAAAACTGTTATCTTAAACCAAAATGAATTTTGTCTTCCCCCACTTTAATTTGTGGGGAGACATATTGTTTTTGTCCTGTCTGTCTGTTACAAAGTTTGTCAGTGCAACTCCTCTGAAAATACTGAACTGATTTCAATAAAACCTGATGCATGTTACCAGGAAATTTTTATTCTCAAATTTTTGTGGGAGTTATGGCCCTTTGAACTTAAAACTTTGTTGAAAATCTTTCATTTATCATTAAAGACATAGAACCTATCAATTTCGAAATTTTTTACATTGAATAAAAAGTACATATATTAATGCTGCGTTCACACTTACAAATAATGCACATTCAATTCGATTTCAATTCGCATTCAAAAATTTTCACGCGTTCACATATAAAAACAATTTTAATGCGAATCAATTCGAATTGAAATAATGCGGATTATCCGATTCGCTATGATGATACGTTTTCGATAATTCGAATTGGATAATACCCGGATCGCGAGTTCCAAAATAGCCGCCATTTTACCTTGATTTTACTGGAAAACTTGTACCTATTCTGTGATAAATCAAACAGGGAAACCTTGTCCTTTCTCTCCAATCCCTTGGAAATGTTTGTTTTTTATATTTCTTTAACCATTACAAATTGATGAACAAAACTTTTTATTCAATTTTCTTTCTATTTTCCTAAAATAAATTGGTGAACATGTTGCTTCCAAAATATCTAATTGCATCAATTGAAAATATATCTAACATAAAATGTAACGGAATAAAATCCAAAGAAGGGGTCATGCATGAACTTTAACGTTTATATATAGACGCCATTAATCCTTGACGTCATAGCAGACTTCCAGGAACCAAAAATGTCCAATGCGAATTGAGTGGTAACAGATGTGTGAACGGATATCAGTTTCAATTCGAATTGAATGCGAATTGAAGAAAAGTGTGAACGCAAAAGACGTTATCGAATTCGCATTCGGTTCAATGCGCTTTGGTAATGAGGATTGAATGCGCATTAAGTAGTTGTACGTGTGAACGCAGCATAAAAGTATACTATCTAAAACTTACCATTACCAACATAAAAACTCAATGTTTTGCAGTTTTCTATAAGAAAATCTTATTTTAATTATTCGTGCTATTTAAGTATTGTCCAGCATAAATATTTACTTTTGGTAAACAGGGTGCTGTTAAACTGATAAACGAAATGTAACCAAACGAGGCGAAGAGAAAACAAAATCGGTAAATTAAGAAAAACGACTCGTGTTGGCTGAAATCGTTTCAGTTTTCATTTTTACCAGTTTCGCTCGATTTCGTTTCCTTTCATTACAGATTTCGGTTGCTTATTTTACTGTTTACGTTTCCTTCTTTACCGATATCGTTTTTGTTCCGCTCCGTTTTGTTTGCTTACTTTTTGTTTCTCAGTTTACCAGCACCCGCAAGTGTTTACATTCTATAATTAGTTTGTCCTCTTTTTTGACACTGCATTTTTTCTTCAGTTTTCTGTCGAAAAGAATACTTTCTGGTATGTTTTTTGAAAATTTAACAGTTGTTTCAAAGGTTTTACAATGTATTCTTCAAATAGTGTGAATTTCATTATTTTTTTAAAAATTGCCAAAATGATAGGTTCTATGTCTTGAACCTTGTCAGCTCATCTCCTCTGTAACTACTGTTCCGAATTTAATGAAATTTGTTTTGTAGATTGTACACCATAGGTAAATGTGCATTATTATTATCAGGAATTTTTGATCGTAAAACTTTTGTGGGAGAAGTGGACCTTTGAGCTTAGAACTTTTAGGACATCATTTTTGCAAGTAAAAACAAACTTTATTTTTAAATCCCTTTTTCTATATTTTTATACATTTTAAACCTGTTTAAATCAAACACCTGTCTGTATCAAACAATTTCTTCAGTTCCAAACAGGTTTGGTTTAGACAGGTTTCACTGCATTTCTTTAGAAATTATTTATTTAAGTTTCAAACATAAGGACTGAGCCTCTTTTTCTATATGTTGATTGTGATACTTTCAGATGCTAGTGGTGCTGATATGACTACCCCACAGGATACCCCAATTGCCATGAACAAAGAAGCTAACTATCTGATATTTAACATGGATGTTTTTATACAGAAGTGTATTGATAGTTTGCCACCAGGTAGGATGCAAGTCCAAAAGAAATTGATAGATCCTTCAAACCGTTTAAATGTAAAAAAAATACAATTAATACTATTCAAACAACTTACTCAGATTTAAGCTGATAAAATCCATTTTTTTCTGTGAACTGCTTTACTCCTTGTGTCACCAATCTCTTGAATCTTTTAAATTACATAAAAGCTACATATTGAAGATTTATGAAGAATTCAAAGAATAAATTCTATAAAACTTTAGACATTCTACTTAGAAAAAAAATGAATAAAAAAATAGTGGTGCAGGTTCACACTTGGTTATGTTTTAGGAAATTTTATCAGGATATGAGCAAACCAAAATCATCATAAAGTTATTCTCCTGGTATCAACTTCACAGTTAAGTGGTTGTAGATATATATGTTGTGAGTCAAGGCATTATGTCTTATGGACATATTATAGTTTGATATGTGTTAAGTTGGTCATCATTCTCTTTAACAGATATTTTTTCTGTTTGTATATCAGGTTTTGCAATATTTTTTGAGTTAAAGCATTACAAACCAAAGAAACAAAATATGAGTACTAAATGTTGGGCTTTTATGGAAAAAGATGAAATAAAAGAAGGACAAACTGCCTTGGAACTGTAAGTTGACTCTATAATAGTTAATGTTCCAGTTTCCTTTTGTTTATTAAAGGCACAGTTAGGGCAATTGAGACATGAGAAGGGAAAGTATTTCAAAGGATATTTGATGGGGGGAAGTGGGTCGGACTAGTTAATTTTATGCATAGTTGGGTAAAGTTAATTGCTGTCTCCCTGTTCTTTTTCATGAATTTTTTTAATAACCCAAAACATATTGATTTAGCTGTTGAAGTTTTTTAAAGCCATTTCTTATCTTTGACATTCAAAAAATCTAAGTATATAGAAAATAATGAGATGTGGAATAAGTGTACGCCACACAACCCACAATTAAACGGCAATTTAGAAAAACCACAATGGACAACCACCAGCAGCCTTCAACGAGGCCATTTGGCACTGCTCGCGGTTCTGCAATTGGCCCATGGTAAAAAAAAATGCATATAATTCAAATCCAGCCCTGAAATAGTCACAGATAGATATATTTGTTTTGATTTGAACAATGTTTGGATAAGAATGCATCTGTATCTGACAGTAGCAACATGATTTTTGTCTCGCCTGCGAGGAATAGTCGCGGAAGGCAAGACATAGGTATAAACTTTTTCGTAAGACTTTTGTGGACAATGAATTGCCTGAAAAGTATAATAGCTAAGCATCTGATATTTGGTATACAGACAGTTCAGGTTATGGTCTGCACAACTGTTACCATGCCTTGTGACCTTGACCCCATTTTCATGCTCCAGTGACTCTATGAACTAAGGTCTTTTTTCAGGCCGTAAACTTTTATGTTGGACTTTTGTGGACAATGAATTGCTGGAAAAGTATAAAAGCTAGGCATCCAATATTTGGCATACAGACAGTTCAGGTTATGTTTAATAGAACTGTTACCATGGCTTGGGACCCTGACCCCATATTCATGCTCCAGTGACTCTGTGAACTTAGGTCTTTTTTCAGACCGTAAACTTTTTTGTAAGACTTTTGTGAACAATGAATAGCTGGAAAAGTATTATAGCTAGGCATCTGATATTGGGTTTAAAGACAGTTGAGGTAATAGTTTACCCAACTGTTACCATGCTGTGTGACCCTGACCCCATTTTCACACTCCAGTGACTCTGTGAACTTAGGTCTTTTTTCAGGCTGAATTTTTTTTTGTAAGACTTTTGTGGACGATGAATTGCTGGAATAGTATAATAGCTAGGCATCTGATATTTGGTATACAGACAGTTGAGGTTATGGTGTATGCAACTGTCATCATGCAGTGTGACCCTGACCCCATTTTCAGGCTCTAGTGACTCTGTGAACTTGGATGGACAATGAATTGCTTGAAAAGTATAATAGCGAGCATCGCAGATGCGAGCCCTACGGCATTGTGCATGTTTTGAGATGTGCCAGAAATATACTGACAATAAAACTGTAACAGGTTTACTTTTACGGAGTGAAAAAAAATAATAGGCACGGAGCAAGTAAAACAATCAACCCTCTGGGCTTATAAAAAATACATCATAATCTGTTATGCAAAAATATAAAATTTGAAATTCAAAAACAGTGATAAAACCCTCATTCATCCACTTGTTTATTTTTACACACAGATTTTTATTTAAACACCATTCGGTCTTTTCCGCTGAAAAACGATTTTCCTGAAGTTACAGAGCTAGCTTTTGGCATTTTTGTCCCATTGACTAGTCATACCAAATGCATGATACTCATTACTGACCAAGCTTGGTTAAATTCTAAGTAAGATAAAATAAGATAAAGAAATACATAATTTTACTGAATAATAATTTTACTGAATAAAACATACTCATAATAATAAATAAAAGGTTCTTACCTGAAAATGAAAGAAGAGTCCCATCCTGTAGGGTTTCACTCACTTTCCTCAGTCCCGCATGATATTTTTACTTTACCATTTTTTTCCGCCAGGTTTCTTAATGAACCTTCTGTTACTAATGCTTCAAATAAAACACTGATACTCAGAAAATCTCACAAAACCTGACAGAATCTGAATGTTGTTTTGGTCTGCTGAAGAAGCGCGAAATACTCTGACAAGGAAATGACGTCACGTACGTAATCCATAAAATGGATAATTTCGTCCCCGCTTAATGTCGTCCCAGAATGTTACAGGATTTATTATTTGCACATGTAATTGAATTTTTAATAAGTAGTTATTGATCCCAGATATTTTAACAACAACTTTCTTAAGTGCATATGATTTGGGTTGGGTGGGGTCAGACTTTGCTATTATTCAATTAATTCTTTTTTAAAAGTTCCCTCTTTACGTTAATCTTAGCCGGTCGAGCACATGGATTTATTTTTAAAAGGTATATCGATTTTCGGTGCTCGCTATAAAGGCAGGGCCTTAATCATATTAACTAGGCATCTGATATTTGGTATATAGACACTTTTTGTGTTTATTTCAAGAAATGAAATTTTAGGTAGTTGATTTTAGTGATGATGCCAGCAGGCGAGACATACTTGTAGTGGCCACACTTGTTAATCATGTATTTACTTAAATCATTCATAAAAGTGTTATAGTATTAAATATTAATATTTGAAACATTGCTTGCATTTATCTGATATTTTTCCCTGTTGTATTATATCAGCACATCAATATGGTATTAGCATTATATTTCCATTTTATATGCTCATAATATTTTGATTCTTCTCCATTTTCAGATATAAAAAACCAACAGATTATAAGAGGAAGAAGTTAAATTTGTTGACTGTTAAGCCATTATATTTACATGTTAAGCTTCTAATAAACATATAGAGTGTGTTCATAGTAATTATATAGGTATATATAATAGGTATATAATGATGCTTTAATAATCTGGTGCAAACATCATGTTCATTTTCAATTTACTTTACACTTAAGCATTGGATACATATAAGTAGTATAATGGAATAAACTATCCATCTTAAGTAAAGGTATTATTGTTCATATGGTTCTTTTTGTGGTTAAATTTTTAATTGAAATTAATGACTGTTTTTATTTAAATGTTTTCATTTTGAAAATTAATATTCATGAACCACAAATTGAAGAACCTTTATATTTATATTGTAATTCTAAATTAAACGGCTAAAAATTGGTACATTAGAAGTTTATTATAAGTCACAAGTTTTATGTGCTTAGAGCACTGTTGTAAATGATAATATTTTTTGGGGTCTTTATTGTTTATAAATTAAAAAATACATCTGGAATGTCGGTATTTTAAAGTGTTAAGTTTGTGATTTAAGAAGAAAGCAATGAAAAGTTTGGTGCTGTTAGATTCTAGAATAACATTTCTTCCAAAAATTACTTGACTTGTTAATGTACATTTTTGTATTGTTTTTTTTTATCTTTTACACCCTTAATTCTAATGCTTTATAGAATTTTTTTAGATATGCACAGTTGTTAAATGTTTTCCGTCCACATTTTTTATGTCACATGCTTGATCATTTTGCATGTTGATGGCCATTTTGATTAATGCATATCCATATTAAACATTCCAATTTTATATTTGATTCTTTTATCTTAATTTTACAAAGAATTTTTTTCTTACAAGTGTACATGTATGAGTGAAAATTTATGATGATATATTATTTTACATAATATTTTTGTGGACAAGAGACTAAATAATTATAGTATAACCAACCAATGATTAAATATTCAACAAGTGACTGAACAACCCAATAATTCACAAGTTTTCTTAGTGCACAAGTGAATTGTTAAGGTTGTTTGGTCACAAGTTGAATATTTCCCATATTTGGAATCGTGAGTTAGTTATACTATTTATTACATACTAGATAAATCTTCAATTATAACTTTTTTGATGGTTGAATTACGCAAATTTTCAGTTGGACTATTTCCATGCAAGCTGATGGTTTTAGACGTCATAGACCACTTTATAGGTAACGCTGAATTAAAAATTCCTGTGTTTTTAGTTATTTCACTGAGTGTGATAAACAATTTCTGTTCACTAGGAAATCTTGATATTTCACTGCTATGTAATAAATTGTTTTAACAATGTACAACTGTATATCAAAACTGGAAACAAATGCTAACAAGAATTGTCTCTTGAAGCAATATGTAACAAATTATTTTTCTTCTTTCTTTGTTTATTAGGCAGTAATAGTTGAAAACAGTAAAAAGAAGTTTATAAATCATCCCTATGTATTTCACTTCTATGCCATACAAATGTATTTCTATATGATTAACTGTTAGGATATATTCTGATATAAATTTTCCTTTTTCTACACTATGTGGACACATTACTATTGACATTACTAGTAAAAAATTTAAAAAACAGCCTTAAAGACTAAGTTTTACTTGAAATATGAAGAGTTTGTATCACTATAGATTGCTTATTATGTTAGAAAACAAAAATATATTACAAATTTGTAGAATATTAGAAATCTGAATTCAATAGTTGTTGTCACAGAGATTGGTTTTTTAATTTTTACATGCCAAAGATTTTAAAAGTGACATTGTTTTAAATATTGATCTTTAATGTGTTTTAAGATTTGTTACAAAATAAATTTCTAATTTTCATAAAAAAATTGTTTGTCTTATGGAAACCAATAGAATTTTTTTTTTCAAATTTGAAACATGTGAATGAGTTTATTTTTCCTTGAAAAAATATGTTGGCATTTGTGTTCATATGACAGATCTTTTGAGAAACAATTATTTAACAATTTATAGATTTTAAAAATTCAATCCTATCTTATAAGTTTAATATATGTTTTGTGTTATAACATGGAGAAACAATGTATATCATGTATTCATATTTAAATGTCTTTCAGTAATAGTGTGTTCTATATTTATACAATTGTATTTTAGTAAATGTACTGTTATGTTATAGAGCTACTAAAACAGGTACTTGTATATCATATATTTCTTTGATTAAAATTGTGCAATGGCAAACATATTTGACCTTATTCTTTTAATCAAGAAATAGTATTGCAAAGTAGTTGGGGGGGCATGGGTGGCCGAGTGGTCTAAGGGACTGGTTTAAATATCACTCTATTGATCACTAGCCAATCACCTAAGGTGGTATTTGAGTACCATTTGTAATATACAAAAAAGAGGCTCCCAGGAGCCTGAATCGCTCACCTGGTCTTGATGTTGACCCTATACTTTTGTAGAGCTAAATGAGCTGAACATTTAAGCAAGCAACAGCTTTTCTCTACCTGCAATAGTTTTCATTCTATAGGCCAAAAACACCATTTTTCACCTATAAGGAGCCATAGCCCCTATAAGGAATCATCTGACAACTTCAACCCTATGGAGACTTTTGTAGAGCTAAATGAGCTGAACATTTAAGCAAGCAACAGTCAATCTCTATCTGCAATAGTTTTCATTCTGTAGGCCAAAAACATGAAAAATCGCTATTTTTCAGGGGCCGTAACCCCTATAAGGGGTCATCTGACAACTTCGACCCTATGGAGACTTTTGTAGAGCTAAATGAGCTGAACATTTAAGCAAGCAACAGCTAATCTCTATGTGCAATAGTTTTCATTCTGTAGGCCAAAAACATGAAAAAACGCTATTTTTCAGGGGCCGTAACCCCTATAAGGGGTCATCTGACAACTTCGACCCTATGGAGACTTTTGTAGAGCTAAATGAGCTGAACATTTAAGCAAGCAACAGCTAATCTCTATGTGCAATAGTTTTCATTCTGTAGGCCAAAAACATGAAAAAACGCTATTTTTCAGGGGCCGTAACCCCTATAAGGGGTTTTCTAACAACTTCGACCCTATGGAGACTTTTGTAGAGCTAAATGAGCTGAACATTTAAGCAAGCAACAGCTAATCTCTATCTGCAATAGTTTTCATTATGTAGGCCAAAAACATGAAAAATCGCTATTTTTCAGGGGCCGTAACCCCTATAAGGGGTCATCTGACAACTTCGACCCTATGGAGAATTTTGTAGAGCTAAATGAGCTGAACATTTAAGCAAGCAAAAGCTAATCTCTATCTGCAATAGTTTTCATTCTGTAGGCCAAAAACATGAAAAATGGCTATTTTTCAGGGGCTGTAACCCCTATAAAGGGTCATCTGACAACTTCGACCCTATGGAGAATTTTGTAGAGCTAAATGAGCTGAACATTTAAGCAAGCAACAGCTAATCTCTATGTGCAATAGTTTTCATTCTGTAGGACAAAAACATGAAAAAACGCTATTTTTAAGAGGCTGTAACCCCTATAAGGAGTTGTCTGACAACTTCCACCCTATGGAGACTTTCATAGAGCTAAAAGAGCTTAACATTTAACCAAGCAACATCTAATCTCTATCTGCAATATATTTCATTCTGTAGGCCAAAAACATGAAAAATGGCTATTTTTCACCTTTAAGGGGCCGTAACCCCTATAAGGGGTCATCTGACAACTTCGACCCTATGGAAACTTTTGTAGAGTTAAATGAGCTGAACATTTAAGCAAGCAACAGCTAATCTCTATCTGCAATAGTTTTCATTCTGTAGGCTAAAAACATGAAACTAGATGGAGCCTTCCCTGGAAGGCATATGTCGCCTGCGTATCTATATTTGTTCGCCAAACAGGAAGTAGTTCATTTTCAGCCATAAAATTGCCTTACATCTTATAGTACTATGCGATGAAGCTACATACCAAATATCAAGAGGCTGTGGCATGTAGTTGCCTGGAAAACTGCGATGAAAAAAATTTTGCATCTATGTCCATTATATATAAAACGTTAAGTATTCGTCAAACAGGAAGTAGTTATTTTTTGGGCATAAAATCGCTTTACACCTTATAGTACTATGTGATGAAGCTACATACAAAATATCAAGAGGCTGTGGCATGTAGTTGCCTGGAAAACTGCGACGAAAATTTGGCATCAATGTCCATTATATATAAAACGTTAAGTATTCGTCAAACAGGAAGTAGTTATTTTTCGGGCATAAAATTGCTTTACACCTTAAAGTACTATGAGATGAAGCTACATACCAAATATCAAGAGGCTGTGACATGTAGTTTCTTGGAAAACTGCGACGGAAATTTTTGTGACGCCGCAGGACGCAGGACGACGACGCAAGACGACGGATAGTGCCAAAGTAACCCCTATATGTCGCTTCTGCAACACGTTGCAGGCGACATAAAAATGCTATTTTTCACCTTTAAGGGGCCGTAACCCCTATAAGGGGTCATCTGACAACTTTGACCAAATGGAGACTTTTGTAGAACTTTTGATGCTGAATCAGTAGCGTGGCCTCAGATTTCCTTTATCTCTTATACTTTTTGATTTATAAGCCAAAAACAGTAGTCTGACCCCCCCTAGTCTATTTTTAGTAACGGCGGCCATGTTTTTTAACGGATCAAAAATCGAAACACAAGTTTGGTGCAGGACACCCTAAGGATCATTCATACCAAGTTTCATTAAATTCTGTTTGGTAGTTTCAGAGGAGAAGATTTTTGAAAAATTGTTAACAGACGACAGACGACAGACGACGACGGACGCCAAGTGATGGTAATAGCTCACATGGACCTTCGGTCCAGGTGAGCTAAAAAGCCTGTACAATAACAAAACTACTGGTCAATATTATAAAGGTGTGATTTTTATTACAATATATATATATATAATAGTAGTATGAAAATGAATCAGTGTTTCAGGCAAACAATACAAAAACTGACACACACTAACACACCTATTGATAAAGAATGTGTAATCAGAGAGAAAAGATACACACAACTACAAGAAGAGACGTGTACCTGATTTGTTAGCTCAGACTCCTCAACTTGTTCTGCCCAATTTTTAGGACGGGCACCCTTTAATAGTTTAAATTCGTTAACATGTTACTATCAAATTTTATGATCGTAGAAGGATAAAATATATTTGTAATTTTTACCATATTTTGTCATGTATCATGCGCATTCATGAAAAATGCTCACCCACGTTTCAGATTGAATCTGGGAAAAAGTAAGTAATTGTGCATGTAAAGATCATAATCACTTTATATGACAAATAAAGAAAGAATGTGTCCATGGGACACGGATGCCCCCGCTGGCCCAAAACAGGAAGTAGATTTCTGACAGGTCTGCAAGTCATACTGATCCATCCTACCAATAGAAAATAAAGAGATGTGGAATAAATGTACACGACACAGCCCACAATTAAACGGCAATTTAGAAAAACCTCAATGGACAACCGCCAGCAGCCTTCAACGAGGCCATTTGGCACTGCTCGCGGTTCTGCAATTGGCCCATGGTCTAAATAAGATGCATATAATTCAAATCCAGCCCTGAAATAGTCACAGATAGACCCCCTTCTTAAACAAGGAACAGAAAACATCAAAAAGACAAGTACAAACGAAAGCTTTGTCAAAGATTCCTGGCTTAGGACAGGCACATGTAATATGTGGCGGGGTTAAACTAGTTTTTTGGGCCCAACCTTCCCCCTATCAATATTCCTAGACAAAGCACAAAAACTAAACACACAATAAAAATCAAATCGATCAAGTTTCAAAACATTCTGGCATACAGTTCCTGAGAAAAGCTTGACGGAAATTTTCATATAATGGTCACATATTTTCACATTGGCCTAAGTCCAAAACAGGAAGTAGATGTCCGACAGGTCTCAAAATCGCTAAGGACGTATAGTTTGTCATACTGAACCATCCTACCAAGTTTCAAATCATTCTGGTATACAGTTCCTGAGAAAACATTGACAGAAATTTTCATATCATGTTCACATACTTTAAAATTGGCCTAAGTCCCAAACAGGAAGTAGATGTCGGACAGGTCTCAAAATCGCTTAGGACATATAGTTTTTCATACTCAACAATCCTACCAAGTTTCAAATCATTTTCATGAACGGTTCCTGAGAAAAGCTTGACGGAAATTTTCATAGTCATGTTCACATATTTTCACATTCGCCCAAGTCCCAAACAGGAAGTAGATGTCCGACAGGTCTGAAAATCGCTTAGGACGTACAGTTTATACCAAACCATCCTACCAAGTTTCAAATAATTCTCATGTACAGTTCCTGAGAAAATCTTGACGGAAATTTCGTACGGACGGACATGAGTAAAACTTAATGCCCCCCCCCCCCCCCCCCCCGACATCTCGTGGCGGGGCATAAAAACATAAAAAATGTCCTCTTTTTGCATGTAGAAAGAAATCTGATTACTTTTTTAATGAATATAGAAGTATTCTTTGAATTTATTTGTGAAAATAAAAACAAAAACTGACATTTTGATGCATTTTTTTATATGATGGAAGCTTTATTTATGGCCAGAAATCTTATTCCATGTATATTGCTACAAAGTTGTTAAAGTAGTGTTTGTGTCTATATACCGTAGTCATGTATAAGTGACAACACATTTTCATTTTTACAAAGTACCAAAGTGGGCATAACAAATTGTTAATTTGGTTATGCTGTTAATTTTATGCATAGTTCAAGGAATAACCTTTCATCAGCAGTATTTGAATCAAAACATTGGAAAGTAAAAAGCCATAGGTGTTAACCTTTTGGGACTCCAATGAGGGAGATCTCCCTGAAACCAGTTTTAATTTCAGGGAGATTTTGCGTAGCGACATTTTTGTCTTAAAAATTGTGTGCATATGAATAAAACCATGCTTCTTCCCAGGCACTGATATTGTGTAATATTACCTGTAATCATGGTAATAGATTAAATATATCTATTATATTTTCTTTTGGTTCAGAGAATCATACTTTCATTTGATTGTATTTAATTTTTATAATTTCATTTCAGTCAGCTTCAGACTCTATTTACAGTAAATGAATTTATCAGAGAAAGCTTTTCTTTTTCTAAAAATTAGGTATTTAAGGCAAAGTCTTTGTGTAAATTTGAATTCAAATTCACGGTCGTTATACTTGTCCTGCGACAACATGTTTTCTACCGATGTTTCTGCTCGTTTTCTACCGATGTCCTAGATTTCTACCAATGTGATGATAAAAAAACAAACCTGGCAGACGATTTTTTCCAAACAATGATACCCGGCTATTATGGCACTTATAAATAAACTAATTTAATTTACATTATTTTGTTTTAAGTATGTACATAAAATTACAGTAAGGGTATTGTTTATTTTTTCCAGCAAGAGACAATTTCCCTTTTTTCAGATAATCATGAATATCTGTTTTTAATTACCATTCACTGGGCTGAAAATTATGCTCCATATTCTAAATAGTCGGACATTTTTAAAGACATGTCACTTTTCATTACAAATGGCGTAATTTTGATTTTTCGATCATTTCAAAAAAAAATATGGTCCTGGTTTTCTAAAGATGTGTCCTGGTTTTCTACCGATGGTCCTGGCATTCTACCGATGTGATAATGTGATATATAAAATGACATTTCATGACAAATTGTAAAACTGTATATTTTATTGAACACATAATATTGTCGATAAAAAAGAAAGTGGAGGTTCATGAGCAAAAACTGTTTTGCGCACACCAAGAACACTTTTACAAAATTTAAATAAATGTGTATTTTCTCAAAAGCTGGCTATCAGAAAATGATATCAACATTTCTTCCATTTATATGAGATTTGTGAAGTGTTTTATATATAATGGGAAATAATCCTCCATATACCAGATTTCACTGTTATATCTAGAATTACTGAGGCTGAGGCATGAACGCATTTCTCGGGCTGAAATTGATCTGTACACATACAACAGTATGGCACGCCATTTTAACCAAGACCATGGTAACTATAGGATACCTCAGATAACTTGGGGTTTACTGGCAACTATCTGGGGGTTTTCAGAGCGAAACTCTTAATTACATCAGGTATGGAGAGTTATTTCAGGTAACTGAGGGTTCCTATCAGCTATCCCATGGATACCACAAAAACTCTTGCTACTAAGAGTTTTCAAAAATAATTTATTGGAAGCTGAGCTTTGTATTCGTTCTTGAAGAATTGATAGTTTTCATCTTTACATTGATAAATTCTGCTTTCAAAGAGTTAAAAAATAGAATGAACTTAAAATATATGTGAGTGAGTGAGTGAATGAGTTGGTGTTTTACGCCCGTGCAACGCTAAATAGGTTATTTACAGGCGATGAACATTTAAAAGATGATAAAATGAACATGAAATGAGGATGATAAATGAAACATGGGGTTGGGGGGGACAAAGGAACTGCAAATTTTGAAGAACCACTGGGAAAGGGGAGAGGTGGGTAGGGACTGAAAATTAAGCCTATGTAGTGCACTACTTGGCGGTCCACAAAGGCATTTTTACGTGCATGAAGCGTGGCACTCTCCTCTCACGTTGGCCCACTATGGTCGGCCGTCAGGGTTTCTATATTATAGACCTGACAATCCCTGCGGACGAGGGCCACCCTATTCAGCCACTTAGGGAACACACTTGGTCGCTCTGTGGGCTGAACACTGACCCAACGTCAGAATCCCAATACCCTTAGTCGCCTCTCACGACAAGCTAAGCTCTGCTGCGGGCCTAGTCGCCACCCGGGCCCCGAACGGGACTACAATATCTGTAGGTAGAAGGGGTTTAATTAGGTTCCTATGTGAAAGCTGACAGCAAACCACCAGTTACCAAGATAACTCTTAATACCTGATGCAATTGAGGGTTTCGTATAGAAAACCCCCAGATAGCTGCCAGTAAAACCCCAGTTATCTGAGGTATCATATAGATACCAAGGTTTTGGTTTAAATGGCGTTCCATACAACAGTATGATAAAGCTTTACTGTACAACACAAGCATTTACGGTGTATGTATGCCTTTAGAAACAACGATAATGTGTAGTTATATGAAATTAGATCATCGGTAGAAATCAAGGACTCATCTGTAGAAAACACAGTAAAGAACATACCTAATCGGTAGAAAACCAGGACATATCAAATTCCTTAAACCTGTTAGTTATATGAAACAGCAAATGGCTCTTTTACAAATAAACGATCATTTATTGCATATTCTACCATAGGATGTATTCAAATGTTAAAAATAAGCGTTATTTTTCATATTTCTAAAAAAATAATCGGTAGAAAACAAGGATCATCGGTAGAAAACAAGCAGAAAAATCGGTAGAAAACATGTTGTCGCAGGACAAGTATAACGACCGTGAAATTAAGCACAGCAAATTTAAAGGTGTTTAAAATGTTCATATGATCAAACTTATAGCCTAAATTCTTTCTTTTTGTGCACTTTTGTTTCATTTCTTAAAAGTGATAAATAGTTTCCATAAAGAAAGGGAAGTAATTTTGGTAATAAGTTTCTCTCCCCCTTTCTATGTTACCCCCGATCATGGATATCGTAATTTTTAACACTCTCTGTATTCATTCAAAGTGTGGAAGCAATAAATATGTCACCCAGCAGATAAAATTGGATTAAATTTCAACTCATTTATTGTTCTCAACTCACTAATTAACACTATTTTGTGTGTTTTGATAACACTGACAGGTAAACAATCGATTTTCAATCAGCTGATTGAGTAAATTCGTTGGTTGTTTCTTAAACTTATAAC
Organism: Arcuatula senhousia; assembly: GCA_963971305.1. Lineage (NCBI taxonomy): Eukaryota > Metazoa > Mollusca > Bivalvia > Mytilida > Mytilidae > Arcuatula > Arcuatula senhousia. Next base: position 60,402,473 of record OZ020304.1, read on the forward strand.
AAGAGGCTCCTAGGAGCCTAAATCGCTCACCTGGTATTGATGTTGACCCTATACTTTTGTAGAGCTAAATGAGCTGAACATTTAAGCAAGCAACAGCTTTTCTCTACCTGCAATAGTTTTCATTCTATAGGCCAAAAACACCATTTTCCACCTATAAGGGGCCATAACCCCTATAAGGAGTCATCTGACAACTTTGACCCTATAGAGATTTTTGTAGAGCTAAATGAGCTGAACATTTTAGCAAGCAACAGCTAATCTCTATCTGCAATAGTTTTCATTCTGTAGGCCAAAAACATGAAAAATCGCTTTTTTCAGGGGCCGTAACCCCTTTAAGGGGTCATCTGACAACTTCCACCCTATGGAGAATTTTGTAGAGCTAAATGAGCTGAACATTTAAGCAAGCAACAGCTAATCTCTATGTGCAATAGTTTTCATTCTGTAGGCCAAAAACATGAAAACTCGCTATTTTTCAGGGGCCGTAACCCCTATAAGGGGTCATCTGACAACTTCGACCCTATGGAGAATTTTGTAGAGCTAAATGAGCTGAACATTTAAGCAAGCAACAGCTAATCTCTATGTGCAATAGATTTCATTCTGTAGGCCAAAAACATGAAAAAACGCTATTTTTCAGGGGCCGTAACCCCTATAAGGGGTTATCTGACAACTTCGACCCTATGGAGACTTTCGTGGAGCTAAATGAGCTGAACATTTAAGCAAGCAACAGCTAATCTCTATGTGCAATAGATTTCATTCTGTAGGACAAAAACATAAAAAAATCGCTATTTTTCAGGGGCCGTAACCCCTATAAGGGGTCATCTGACAACTTCCACCCTATGGAGAATTTTGTAGAGCTAAATGAGCTGAACATTTAAGCAAGCAACAGCTAATCTCTATGTGCAATAGTTTTCATTCTGTAGGCCAAAAACATGAAAAAACGCTATTTTTCAGGGGCCGTAACCCCTATAAGGGGTTATCTGACAACTTCGACCCTATGGAGACTTTCGTGGAGCTAAATGAGCTGAACATTTAAGCAAGCAACAGCTAATCTCTATCTGCAATAGTTTTCATTCTGTAGGACAAAAACATGAAAAATCGCTATTTTTCAGGGGCCATAACCCCTATAAGGGGTCATCTGACAACTTCGACCCTATGGAGAATTTTGTAGAGCTAAATGAGCTGAACATTAAAGCAAGCAACAGCTAATCTCTATCTGCAATAGTTTTCATTCTGTAGGACAAAAACATGAAAAATTGCTATTTTTCAGGGGCCGTAACCCCTATAAGGGGTCATCTGACAACTTCCACCCTATGGAGAATTTTGTAGAGCTAAATGAGCTGAACATTTAAGCAAGCAACAGCTAATCTCTATCCGCAATAGTTTTCATTCTGTAGACCAAAAACATGAAAAATGGCTATTTTTCACCTTTAAGGGGCCGTAATCCCTATACGGGGTCATCTGACAACTTCGACCCTATAGAGACTTTTGTAGAGTTAAATGAGCTGAACATTTAAGCAAGCAACAGCCAATCTCCATCTGCAATAGTTTTCATTCTGTAGGCCAAAAACATGAAAAAATGCTATTTTTCACCTTTAAGGGGCCGTAACCCCTACAAGGGGTCATCTGACAACTTTGACCAAATGGAGACTTTTGTAGAGCTTTTGATGCTGAATCAGTAGCGTGGCCTCAGATTTCCTTTATCTCTTATACTTTTTGATTTATAAGCCAAAAGCAGTAGTCTGACCCCCCTAGTCTATTTTTAGTAACGGCGGCCATGTTTTTTAACGGATCAGAAATCAAAACACAAGTTTGGTGCAGGACACCCTAAGGATCATTCATACCAAGTTTCATTAAATTCTGTTCAGTAGTTTCAGAGGAGAAGATTTTTGAAAAATTGTTAACAGACGACGACGACAGACGACGACAGACGACGACGACGACGACGGACGCCAAGTGATGGCAATAGCTCACATGGACCTTTGGTCCAGGTGAGCTAAAAAGGGGCTTCCCAACCTGTATGTGATTAGGTTTGTCAGTTACGTTCCCAATGTTGTTGGTTTCCTATGGGTACTCCACCATTAAATCTGACTGCCTTTTTTAACCCAGGTGCGCCCAAAAGGATGTTTAACCCCAACACACAGACACACACACACAACCAAAGAAGTTCCTTGTCATACAGGATTATATTGATATATCCCTTGCAGATTTTTGAATTGAAGTTGTTTTATGGGTGTTGTGTTGTGTATATTTATTCCACATCGTGTATACAATTTAAATCTAGAACTGTGAGGATCAATCAATAGGAAGTTATATAAGTTGTGACTATAGGCAGGAAGCCCCTGCAGCAACAATTAATTTGAGACTTTCTGTGTGCCATGAGTTGTCCAGCTCATGACTCACCACCACCAAAGTTAGCTGCTCCAATTACTAAAGAACTTGAGACAGGAACCATCTCCCACCATGTTGAGGTTCTGGTTGGAATTCGAGAGACTGTGAAGGATACTTTCATACTGAACTTTTTATTTTCAGGAAAAAACTTATAACCAATTATCTCCCCTCTCCAGGCAGACAGGAACCGCTTACTCTTCCGGAACACCTGAGTTCACTCTCATTACCACTAGAGTTCGTGTTGTTAATTGATGTTCAGTAGTTTTTGTGTTTCCGTGTTTTATATGTTGTCTGTTCTTTCGTCCTGTCCTTGTTTGTGTTTGCTGGTTTTGTCACTGCCCTTTCAGACTTTGACATTCGGATGCACCATTGGTACCTCTGCTTCTTACAATGTAATCTTCATGCACATCTCCATATGATTTGTAACATTTCATGAAACCCATAAAATGGATGAAGGATCTTTATGACGACAAGATATAGATCGGCAAGACAGTATCATGGTGATTTCAATATTTTCTAAAGGTAAAAGATAACAGGAATTTTCATATCTAAATTTTTCACTCCCTAATACATCATTTAAATCTAGTTAATTGCTTTTCCAGAAAATATTTCTTAATTATACAGAACTTATCAAGTGACTCTACCAGTTTGCAAGTCAAACTTAATTGCTGCTTTGTAGACTCATGTACAGTAAGTTTTTGTGAGATTATGAATACAATAATATCTTTATATGAAACAAAAAGACTTCATTATATAAAATGAAAATATATTTTTGTATACATAGAGATATTGTCAAAATAAAAGATTGCATTGTTCAAAAAGCAATATTTATTTTAATCTATTGCTCTTTATTGCACAGGACTTTGTCATTCTTAGAAAAAAATGCTATAAAAAAAGAACTTTTCAGAATTCACCAGCCATTCCCTGTTATCTGGAAAATAGTGTATTACCAAAAGAACCTCATAATGAAAGTGGCACAATGCACCAGCAAAAACCAAAGGTACTGATCTGGGTCCTTGGGAGTAGCAAATTCTGGTTGTGATGACCATTATCTGGACAGATCGTAGCACAAAGCATGCCTTTTACAGTCACATTATGAAAAAGTTACAAACATTATGAATACCCATTGATTGATTGAAGGTGTGAATTGTCACTTTCCATTTAGCTAACAGTTGGGGAGGGGTCTTGTGATTTATTTAGTTTACCCGCTTGTTTAGTAACTTGCTACAAATGTAGTGAAAACAGACCTTACAACTTAATGCAAAACAAAATTGTTCCTTCAAACTTTTTAGTGCCTGTATGCATTTTCTTCATGCAATTTTCATTTTGTATACTGGTACACATGAATGTCTTTGTAATCAATTACAGACCTCACGGGAGGAATAGAAATAACCTGTTTTTTTTGTTTTTTTTATCAACACCTTAAAAATCCTACAGTATTATTTTTTTTAGTAATTTACAAAGTATGATACATAATGTATGAACTTTAGCACATGGAACCACCATTTTTCCTATATTTATATTAACAACATTTTTTCATCATCAAATTTTCTTTTTTGTCTGCAGAAACAATGTCTCCTCCACATTTTTACCCAAAATTAAAGTTTGTTTTTGCATGCAAAACAATGTCTCCCCTCTCACCCCACCCCGTTTCCACCCAAAAATTTCAACATTCCATAAATGTAACAAAAATTTGAGGATCAAACCTGGTAGTAAGAACTACTACACAAAGTTCAAAGGGCCATAACTCTACACAATAAGGATCAAAATTTTCTAGGTACATGCACAACTACATATGGTGTCCTTTATACATACCCAGATTCGTTGAATTTGGTTCATTAGTTTCAGAGGAGTTCCGGTAACAAGATGATACATTAGGATTTTTAGGGCTATTCCAGAAATAAATGTATGGGGGGGTCGGAAGGCACTTTTTTTTTATACCCACCATGCATAAAATTTCAATTTTTTTTCCCTTTATGTTGCATTTGAGAAATATCTAAAAATACCACCACCCATAAAATTTTCATTAAAGTGCCTTCCGACCCCCCCATACAATTAATTCTGGAATAGCCCCCAGCAAATTTCACTCTCATTGTGACTAGAGTTTGCGTTGTTTATTGATGTTCAGTAATTTTTGTGTTTCCGTGTTTTATATGTTGTCTGTTTTTTTTTTGTCCTGTCCTTGTTTGTGTTTACTGGTTTTGTCTCTGCCCTTTCGGGCTTTGACAATCAGATGCCCCATTGGTACCTCTGCTTCTTTCTTAGTTCAAAGGGCCATAACTCCAACCAAAAATTGGGGATCAAAATTTCCTGGTAATATGCACAACTACATACATGTATGATCATTTATGTCCTTTTTGGTTGAAATCAGTTCAGTAGTTTCAGAGGAGTTGCCCTGACAAACTTTGTGATAGAAAGACAGGACAAAAACAATATGTCTCCCTATCAAAGTTAGGGGGAGACATAAATTCTAAGTCATAACTCCTATTACATTTGAGAATAAAAATTCTCAGACAATGTACACACTGTTAACTACAAATGGTGTACTTCTTACATACCAATTTTCATTAAATTTTGTTAAACAAGTTGAATGGAAACAATGATTCATGTGTATTTTCTTTTAAATTCTAAGTTAAAAAGGGTCATAACTCCACAAAACTTCGAGAACTTAATCTTCTTGATACATATCAAGTTTCATATAATTGTGCTCAGCAGTTTCATAGGATTAGAATGGGAAATCTTTGTGATTGACAGACAGTCAAACAAAAACAATATGTTTCCCAACTTTGGTGGGGAGAGACATAACAAGAGCATGTTTCAAGGTCAAAAGACAATTTAGCACAAGGTAAGTTAAGTGTATGTGACCTTGAATTTTGACTTGATGATCAAGGCCTTCAAATGCTGCCAAAACCAAAATCAATAGTTTTCTTCCTAACATTAGAAGATTAAACATGTACAATTTTTTGAAAATTCTATCAAGGCTTATACTTATGTTTCAGAAACCAGTTTGTGACAAACTTGAAGCTGAACTCTACAATTCCTAGCTTTTGTAAAGGTTGGACCAAACAAATAAATATGCACATTTTATAAAACTTAGGTAGATCAGAACTGCATTACTAGAACAAGTAAAAAAAAGTTTTGGAATATTTATTTGTGCAAATGTTTGATCCATTTCATTGTTTTTGTTAATAACAATTCAATAATCAAACAAAAATATCATGGCAACAACAAACAAAGAAAACAAATCAGTTGTAGATGATAAATATTGTATTTATATAAATGCATTTAAATCAGATCAAAATGACTAAAAAGGTTAAAACAACATTGTACCAGGCTTCAAATAAATTGCATTGTCTTCAAAGAAAAAATGCTTTAAATTGAAAAAGAAGGGATATGGAGTTAAATATAGTAAAATTCTACAAGCATATATTTAATGAGTATATTTGCTGATCTTTATAGCTAAATTTATTGCTAATGCTCAAAAGTTTGACAAGTCAAAAGGTCTTTGGTAAAAAGCAAAATGCATAAAAAGTGTACAACAAAATCTAAAAAAAGATATTTTACCGTTACAACATGATGCAAATGTATTTTAATACTCTATTTAGCACAATGATTCTTTTGAAAAATATGCACTGTGAAAACATACACAGACATTCTAATATCACAATTTGTCTTGGTTGTAAAATATATGGGCAATACACATGTGTATTGTTGGTGCTTCCTAAAGTACTACATGTATCATCACAATTTAGACTTGTTTGAGTATTTCTGGTGCCAGACTGCAGGTCAGCCCCAAGTTGTCAGGTTCAGCATTTACAGCTGTAACTTTACCATCACTTACAACCATTGAGTATCTATAAATAAAGAGTTAAAATATGCCAGACAAAAATTTTAGTGATCAAGAATTCTTCAGTTTACTGAAATTTTGCCACATAATATTCCTATAAATATACACCTGGAAAAAAGTAAAGCACCCCTAGACTTTTCATGCTTTTCGATGATTTGAAATAATTTTTAATTTTCATGGGTTTGGTCAGTTTTAATTCTTCAATATGTGACTGGAAGGATGTTAGCTTTCAGTTTAAAGCACATTTTGCCTTAAAAAGCGGGAGATAACTCTTTAGGAAATAAGACGCCAAACTGGTAGTAAAAAAACAAGGATTCCAGCAATCGATCGTGCTAAAGGTGGACGTATTCGAAGTTGACTCTTTGACGATACAGTATCAATCTTTTGATTATGATTTACCTTTTCGAGTGCGATTTGACAATGGATTAAAAGTTTCGAGCTTCAGGGGACCATACTTTTAGGAGACCATGTTTATGTACAAAAGCCATCTTTTGTGCAATGTTGTGTTATGTAAATAAACAATGTCTTTTTGTTTGTTACAAACATGTTAAATTGTGCTTAACAGTGCATATTTTAGTTTGCAATAAAAATTTACAATGTTTATTAATTAAATAGTGGTTAAAAAGTGTTTTGAAAATGTATGATTTTAAAAAATCATGGGGGTGCTTAACTTTTTTCCAGGTGTATACTTTATTACTTTTTTCACTTCTAAAGAGTGATACAATATATAACTACATAGTATATGGACTACTGTTTATATTTTTAAGTCCGATTCTCTTTATTGCGTTTTACTATAGCTTATAAAATTTTACCTTTTGGATCTTTTGTTTCCAAGAGCACCGGCTAAATCAACCTCCATATCTACAGCCTTGAAATAAAGGATAGAGACAACTTAATCAAATGACATTCAACAGCTAAAAGTACCTGTAACATATGCACAATGCTAACTTTTGCTTAAAAATAACATCAGTTCAGTTCAGCTTTGCAGTAATATTGTAATACATCAGTTAATTTGATTTTGTTTCAATTTTACCAGCTTGAAGGCCACTGACTAATAACAGCTCAGTCGCCATATATATTTTTCAAAATTGCACAATTACAGTGATTCCAAATTATATTTTTTCTTTTACCGGACATGTCTTGTAATCATGTACATTGCAATGGAAAAAGTCAATATAATACTGGACCAAGCAAATTTTTACAAGATTTTTCGGTGTCCGACTGACCTTCGGAATGACTGCAATTATATCTGTAATATTTTGTCCTTATTTTTAATAAAATAAAAAAATGTACTGATTTCTATCAAGAACTGATGTATGGTTTTTGGAACAAAAACTTAAAGATAGAGTACCTAATGAGAGACAAATGAACAAACAGACAGACTAAAAAACTATATGCCTCACAATTTCATTCGAGAGCCATAAAGTTTGACACTTCACAAGTTATTGTATAGAAGAATGGCATTAAATGTTTGAATCAAACAAATGTTCCAGGTCCCTTGTCTATGACTTGATTTTGTTGGTCAAAAAAGCGTAACTTCACAAAATTGTTCAACCCTATTACATCTTAAACTTGTCTAAGGTACAAACGTAATGTATCTTGAACATATTTTTGAGAATCGGTGTGGAAGAACTTCTATGCACACAATCTTTGTTGAGTGAAAGGTAACATAATGTATCTTGTATTGTATTAACATATAGCATTCTTAAAACATTGAATATATACCTTTGTAAACTCTCCACAAGTATCTGCTAACATTCTTATCTAAAATGAAAATCAATACATTAACATTAAAAATTTATTCTCAACCTATATAAGTAAAATCAATATTGGACAATGCATCTGTTACATAACCATATACAATACAATTTTCAATAGCTGAAGTCATTATTGACCCAAGGATTTCTTGTTTGCAATTTTTAAAAGCAACTTAGAAATAATTTGTAAAAACTTGAGTTTTTATTTAAAAAAAAAATGAAATTCAATGTTGTTTCAAGTATGAGAAGTGCAACTTGAATTTTTTTTTCAAGGTAACCAATTTCATTTGTTCTGTTTCTTTATACATAATTTAAATAGAAAATGTTGCTTAACTTCTGAATATGAATCAAATGTAAAAGTCATGCAATTATGTTCAAAATATATGGGTGCTTTTTTTGTGTCAGCTTCTTACTCTTCCATTGCATGTCTTGACTGTTTTTTTTTATTCTAAGACATTTATTTCATGAAAAATCATTATGTATCATATAAGGCCACATATAACAGATGAATTACTGACATACACAGAGTTATAACATGTATCTGCTTCAAACTTTTTTATGAAGCTTTCACAGAACATGAAGAATGTTGACTTACTTTGCCATCAGCTGAATGTGCTTTGCCCCATGCCTCCATTACAAATGGGTCATTGACAGCAATGCAGGTAACAGAGTCTACACCTTTCTTTTTAAGGTCATCAAACTTCTCCACAAATCCAGGAAGATGGGTCTGTTTTAGAGTAGATAATAATAATATATGCATACTAAAAATATTTTAGGGGCCATAAACATGATAAACATATTGCTGTTATATAAATTTCATGAATTTTTTTTTTCTAACTTTTAAATGATATCCAAAATTATAGATGAGATTTGATTTCTAAGTACATGTAATACTTCAATTGGTTTATCAGATTAAGATGCAATTTTTAATGCATTACTGTTAATTTAATACACATATTAATTCTTATAAATACCAGTTCCAACCTCAAAGTTCCAATCTGCATTGGAAATCCTCAAGTTAAATTCAAGTTACTCATTTTGATACAATCATACACTTAATGGATTACCTTTGAACATCCTGGAGTGAAGGCACCGGGTACTGCAAATATAACATGCTTTCCTGTTTTGGTAACATCTGCAAGATTCACCTTCTTATCTGGGGCATTTTCAAAAAGGTCCACTGATGGCAGTTGATCTCCTACCTGGAACAAGCATAAATTTGTAGCCAATATTTAATGCATTTGAAATATTCTTCACAGAAATCAAATCATATAAGAGATAAAAGAGAGATTTTATTTATTTTTAAAAAATTCTATAATATCCTGTGTCTCTTTGAATTCTATAACTTCCCAGACCCACATTTTGATACTTTACTGTCATATCAATATTTTCCAAATTTACTAAATATGATGCATTGTATTAATATGCATTGAAAATGATAAACACAAAAAAAGGCAACAACTGAACAAATTTTTGCAATTCTAAATTGCATAATAACAAGATTTAATCTCAAGAGAGATAAAAATTGTTGATTAATTCAACTAATCTTGCTATTATGCAACTAGTTTGCATAGATTTGTTCAATTGTGCATTTTCCTGTTTTGATTTTTAATATATACTTCAACTTGAGAAGGACTCTGTTATATTTCAATGATAATAAATATAGTAAAAAGACTTATTCTCTAATCTTCAGTAGATTTTGGGAAGTACCAAAAGGCAGAAAATATGAGAATTAAAGTGATTCTGTGTATAATATGTTACAAGGGGGGTGCATAAAGAGAAATTAGTATATTCCCCTTTTCTCTGATTCTGGTACAAAACTGGTTCAAATTTGTTGTTGAAAGAAATCAGTGAAATTTGATTCATGTCTTAAATCTGTTGGAAATATTTTTCAGATTTTTCACATCCATAAATACTGACCAACAAGACTAACTTTTCAAATGTCTTTCATATTTTTCATGAAATAAATGAAAAATGTCTGACTTCCATTGCTCTCATGTTTGTTGATGTCATTTTACCTCCTCTTGACCTTTGACATAAGTTCATTCTGATATCCGGAAATTCCTCTCTTCTATAAGGCGACACATGATAAAGCAGCCATCACTATTCCATCATATACAAGAAAACCCTCTACATCTACAAGACAATATCACCCAGACAGATTCACTCAACTTAGAACCTCAACAGATGCCTACAAGTACAGTTTCCTGCCTCGCACCATTATTGACTGGAACAGCCTCACTCCTGAAGCCTACAGGGCCACCTCACCAGAGGGCTTCAAGGAGATCATCCAGAAACTGTAAGCAGTAAACCACCTGTTTTTATCCAGTTTTTAATTGCACTTGTAAATACCGTGCACCCAGGTTGACGTTTGCAGTATCTGCGTTATGGAGTTACCACTGCAGATAAATAGTATAGATGTAGATTCCGGATTGGATCATATTTATGTGCAATGCTTGTATTCTTGCTTGACCATAATGAAAATCTCTGAGCATAACTGATCGCCTAGTATGATCATATGTTGTCCATCTGTTTGAATGTATATCATATTACTTTTTCAACCAAGTTGGTTCAGTGGTTTTAGAGGAGAAGAATATTCAAATTGATGGATGACAGACGACAACGGACAAACGACATATGGAAAACTCTCACACTTATTTTTGCCAGGTGATCTTAAAGCTTATATATGAGGGGGCGGACAGGGGGGCGAAGGTTGAGGAGGCAGGGAGCGGGTGTAGAAGGGGCGGGGAATGGGGGTACAGTGGTGGACAAGGGAGACTGGGGTACCGGGATTGAGGTGGCGGGAAAAAGGGATGGAAGGGGCGGGGAGCGATATAGAGGGGCGGGTAGCGGGGGAAGAGAACCCCCATGTCCACCCCTATATATGCAAAACACAAATCAGGCCAAGCCAAAGGGAAAAATCAAATGGACTGTCTGATCTTCTTGTTGAAGTGAAAATTGCAAACTACAATAATTATAATATATGCTACTGACAGTCTACATAATTACCTTGATTGGCATAGCTGTTACACAAGTTTTAGAGAAATGTCGACTAAAGGACACGCTTCTTTTGATAAGATTATTACTTGACCTTGCAAGCATTCTTCTATATTTGATCAGAAGAAATTCCGACCAATCACGTTTAATCCGTATTTGACTTCCTGGTTAGAAGTTATTACTTCACTTCCGGTCAAAACTTATGATTTCAAGCGGTGTGTTTATTTTGTTTATTTCTGCAATGTAGTGATGAATAAACAAGTTTCTGATGCTGAGAAAACTGCAAGAGAGCTGAGACGGTCATCAAGAAATAAACTTTCAACCAATAGACGGCGTCAACAAAAAGTTATTCAAGAAGTTCAAAATAATGTTGAAACATGTTCCCTTTCAGTTTCACATGCCCCATTGTGCCCAAAGAAGAAAGAATGTACAGGAAAGGTTGAAGATACTAAAGTTTCTCCTATCAAGCGATTGCCAGAAAATCTAAACTCTGATTCACCTCATCAACCTAGCCCTATCTTTGGTAAGACTAAAAAGATATAGTCAGGTAGTTCGATTCACCGAACTGCCGAAATCCCCGGTATTTACCAAAATCCCCTCATAACTCACCGAAATCCCATTGTTTTGTGGAATAATACCCTCAAAATCAATAATACAATCATCGATTTACCTTAAAAAGATAGTTTTAAACAAAAATAATGTATTTTAAAGTTTGTATTCATTTTTATTGATGTGTCGTATATATAGTCATTGCAATCCAATATGGCGTCCTATACAGGTAATATTATAGTGCTAAAACTAGTACACAGACCCGATAGCAATTTTACACATTTTAAACTAAGCAAAAATAAAACATTTAAATATAGAAATAATAGCGAATCTTTAATTATTACAACTAAATTTTAGGTGGTCACTCTGCATTGAACAAGGCTTGTGACTTACAAGATGAAAACATCTTGGCTGCATTACCCACCATTCATTCATTAAATTTAATATTAGAATTATAAAGCTGATTTGCTAATATTAATATCATGAATATTATTTTTTTTTAAATTATATGATTTGTTAAATATATGATCAATTGCATGGGTGGTCACTCTGCATTTATCAAGGCTTGTGACTTGCAAGATGAAGATATCTTGGCTGCATTACCCCCCATTTATTCATAAATTTACTTTTGTTTATTTCATATTATTCAATTTATTTATTAATTTAAACATGTTATTTAATTATTTATTTATTCGAATTATTTATTGATAACTTTCACTAAGTAAAATTAAAACTACTAAGATATCCTGCACAAGGCTCGGGCATATCTATAGCAGTCCGCGATTTCACAATTAATTATAGTTGATTAAGAAAAATTAAAACTACAAAGATATCCTGCACAAGGCTCGGGCATATCTATAGCAGTCCGCGATTTCACAATTATTTATAGTTGATTAAGAAAAATTAAAACTACTAAGATATCCTGCACAAGGCTCGGGCATATCTATAGCAGTCCGCAATTTCACAATTATTTAAAGTGTATTAAGAAAAATTAAAACTACTAAGATATCCTGCACAAGGCTCGGGCATATCTATAGCAGTCCGCGATTTCACAATTATTTAAGTTTATAAGAAAAATTAAAACTACTAAGATATCCTGCACAAGGCTCGGGCATATCTAAAGCAGTCCGCGATTTCACAATTATTTAAGTTTATAAGAAAAATTAAAACTACTTAAATATCTTTAAAAAATAATTGATTTCACAATTTTTGAAGTTTATAAGAAAAATTAAAATTACTTAAATATCTTTTAAAAAAATAATTGATTTCACACAAAAAAAACCCCAATTTTTTTTTTAACTTCTCGGAATATCGATACTCCTTTTAGCAAGACCATCACCTGTATAGGACGCCATATTGGATTTCAATGAATTTTACACATCACACAAATAAATTTGTATACAGACTTCAAAATACTTTCTCTCTCCTTAAAAAATTTTTATTTTAAGCAAATCGATGATGATATAAACGATTTTGAGGGTATTATTCCACAAAAGTAAGGATTTCGGTATTTTCTGAGGGGATTTCGATGTTTTCTATAGGGATTTCGGTAAATACCGGGATTTCGGTGAATCGAACTACCGGATATAGTCCTCTATATAGTTTTATAATTATATGACTAAATTGTTATGTTGCTTACATTTCCCCAGCCTTCTTCTGAATTTATGACCTACAAATTTAGTTCTGATGACTGCACTATTTTACAGTCCAAAATCTTAGAAAGTAGGGGAGCAAATAATGTTTGAGTCCAATATTACCTGTTAAGTTACCTGCCCAAGGTTGGTAGTTTTCTCCAGATACTCAGGTTTCCTCCACCATTCAAACTGGGCACCCTGGCATTAAACCCTAACACACAACACAACATATTATCAAAGGTAATTAAAAAATTTGCAATGGAAAACAGCCAGCAGCCTTCAAAGTGACCAATGCTCACTGCTTGCCATTTTGCAATTGGCCTATGATTAAAACAAAATGCATACATGTATGATTCCAAACTAACCCTAAAAACAAAGCCTTCCTTAAATACCAACATAAAAAATGATGCTAATTTATTGTATCAGTCTTTCTTAGAAAAAAATTATGAAAAATTGTCATTGACAGTAGAGGTGAAAAAAATACTTAAATATTTATTATACAGATGCATATGAAATACCAATTGTTCCCCGTGAAATAAAATCTGGAAAATTCACAGTGTGAAATAAGCAAGATATTTCCACTCTTGTGTAATTCCCCACCAAATTGTCTATTATAATAATGACGCCAAACTTTAAATTACAATGTATGACATTGTATTGCGTTGTCGGCATGTCTGCTGATGTTTAAATTCATACGCCATTCATAAATTTGTTACAAATGTAAATTAATAAATATGTTAATCAGTAAGGTCTAAATCAGATGCCTTTACGGACTCGTGATCATATTTTATTTATGCACTCGACCAGTTTAATTATCCTATAATTATCGTTAAGTTAAAGAAAGAAGTTAACCATTAGTCCTTTTAATTTTATTTTATTTCATAAATCTTAATTTAAGAATTCCTCACAAGAACTTTTATTAGCATGATTAAACTTGAAGTTTTATGGTTAAATTATGTTATTTCAGAAATTCCGAAGAGCAACAGTGTTACCCCCAAAAGTACCAAAAACTATTCCTTTACTGAAACACCATTGAAGGAGGATTTTTTTATCTGCTCTCAACATTTTGATCCAAATTCAGATGTTGCTTGGGACTGTAGATCTCCAGATGCCATTAACATTTTGAAAAAAGGTACAGGTACTTTTAAAACGTAAATGTCCCTCTTTGTTTTTCACCTAAAGATTTTATTTTTTGAAAAAAAGTCATGTACAGGTTGTAAGTATTTTCTAGCCTCTGATACCCTCTACTAGCAATTTGTTCAGCATCCATCTGTCTGCCCGCCTGTCCCCCTTTTCAAGTTTGATTCCCATATTAGAAATAAATTTCAAGTTTGACTTTCCTAATCAAAGAAAGATAACTCTAGTTTAATTTTTTTCTTAGACTTTTTGTGTTATCATTGCCAAATATCATATTATGTCCCATGAGATGCTTTATGTTTATTGTATTGATCTCTATGCCATTACTTCAAATTTATGAAAAGAATATCATGTTTTAATAGGTAACAGAAGAAGACACCACAGTGATGTTTCCAGCATTATTACTCAACTTCATGTTTGTAATGAGGTAACCTTAATGTTTCAGCAAAAAATAAAAAAAAAGATTTTACAATCATTTTAAATAATTCATGTTTATTTCTTTGTGTTCTCTAATTTTCATCCAATTTATGAACCTCTGAACCAGTTGTGGAAAAATATTTCTCATCTTTAAAGAAAATTTTCTTCTCAGTGTAATTGCATGCTCAATTGTTAATAAATGTTTTTTTTGCATTTTTATACCTGTAGACAATAGAGAAAACCCTTCTACAACTAAATTCTTGATGATTATGGAATTTCTAACATCTCTGGAAATAAATTTGATATTTTAATCACTTGGCAAGCCTCCCCATTGGAATAATCAAATTTATTTCCCTTGATGTTAGAAATTCTATAATCATCTCGATCACATTGTAGAAGCATAGGCGAGCGGCGGAAAGGGTCTTGAAAAAAATTTAAATTACCCAAAAACCTCATGGGATATTTTTAACTATATTGATAGTTTAATATTTCAGCTTTAATAATATCGATGTTTGCCATTTGGAATCTGGTCAAAACATGAAAAAATTAAAGGTCAATGGTCACTACCCAAAATCTAAAAGTTTGAGTCTGCAAACATTAAGGCAACTAAAATGTTACAAAATGTGGTTTAAAAGTTAGAAAATAAAGACTAAATATTACTTACATATATAAGTGAATATAAATCATTCGCTTTTGGTCTCCTTGAAGAAATTTATGACGTCATTTTTTTCTATTTTTAGAAAAGGGTCAAATTATTTTGATTTTTGTGTATAAAAGTTTGAATTGCGAAAAAAAGAATTCACATTTTCACTCACTTTTTTCCTCTATTTGTAAAACATTATCTTATCTTTTGTTTGTAACAAAAATAAATGGTTCAAATGTGTTTATTGACTCAAAAATACCACATTTGTGGATTATACCAGAATATTAGGTTTTTAATAAAAAGTGTACTGAGTTACCATTAACATGTTTAAAACGGAATAGGAATCAAAAACCAACAACGATATCTTAAATCCAACTAGTTAAGTAGAGAACAATAACTTTGCACAGAAAAAAAGAAAGATAATCATCGAAAAACTAACTAAAAAACATATAAGAGTTAAGTGGCGAATAGAGGTTTTAAAAACTTTTTTTAAGTTTATAACTTAATAACCAACCTTTGGCGATATTTTGGACTTAATAGAGAGATAAGAGTTTTGGCTTTCAGAACATATTAGTTTGACGCCTCTAAAATGGTCAGAACATTGTGCAATTTGAGCTCAAAGATTAGACATTTTTAAGCGTGAAGTCATAAGTTCAAAAGACACCAAATCATTGTACAATTACGGCTCCAGCAGGTGGGGTGTTCCGGGAGCCCCTTAATGTCGCTTAGTGACAAAATGTTAAAAAAATTCTGATAGATTTCAGGCAAAACTGTCATGAACATCTTCAACAACAATTCTTTATGTAGAGCCCTCCCCCTTTTTTCGAAAATTTCTTGATTTGCTCCTGGATGCTTACGTGCACAGTTTATACTTTAATTTCAAATAGATATTCTAGTATCATAATTTCAAATATTTTCGCCAAAATATACGGCATTAATTTATTGTTTTTCTGCAATCGAATTTTTATTCAGTTCAACATATCAAACGCACCTCAAAAGTCAAGTACACCTTTCACAAATTTTTAAAACTTTGCTTTTATCAAACATCGCAGGTTAAAAATAAAAGCAAAGACCAAATAATAAATTTCTTGTGTTCACACAAACCCAAAACTAGCACATATTCTTCATAATTACACCAAAAAATGAAAATTCTTACAATTACTAATCAATCAGATTATAGTTAAAATGTAAATACGGGACACTCCGACAGTTTTCCGAGTCATCTGCAGTCAATTTTCTCAAAATCTTACATATTCAATTAAGTCATGTAAGTATAACTTTATTATCATTCGTCAGAAGTATGCAGTTTTAACTAAAAAGTAGCCTTACAACATTTTCTTGATCTAAGTATACAATTTGTTTGATTTAAATGACAATTAATATTGCAAAAGTTAAAATTAAAGTGTATTTTTGCTACTTTTATTCGTGATTTTTAATTCGATAAAAATTGTAGAAAACTATTATTGTTTTTGAAAATTTCAATTGCAAACAAAGAATTGAGCAAAATATTTCATGATGTGATTTACAATTTTTTCGTGTGTGTTTTTTTATGTAAAAAAAAATAATTTTAAAAATCAAGCCGTTAGAGATTTTCATAGGGTACATGTACAAAACAACATTTTTTTTATATCTTCTGACCATATTCGACTTGTCAAACATATATATCCATAAACTAGAATAATCAATCTTTTATTTGAGTTCAAAAAATCTCATGAGGTTTTTGGGTAATTTAAACTTTTTAATTAGACGACTTTTTCGATATCCGCCGCTCGCCTAGCAAGCTATATATATAAGTTGACATGAACAAGTAGAGTATATTGGACAGCTTCAGTATTTTATATCCCATCAGTGTGATTCATCATAATCAAGTAACATGATTTATGTACATCACTGACTGAAAATTAAGGAAATTGAAAATATTTCATAAACCTTGCACTTTTGAGTAAATGTGTTGTATATTAGTAAGTCCAATAAGTTATAGTCATTTTTGAAAATAAATTCATCCATATTTCCTCGTACTGCGGTTTCATTATTATTTGTGGGGTATCAATTTTCATGGTTTTTATGGGTGGCCTTGATCCACGAAATTTGATATCCAGTGAAAAGGAAATTTAACATTGATCTGTATGCTGCTGATTTCAGAACCATGTATTTAAGAATCCACGAACTAATCCCTTTTCATCAAACCACTTTAATTGGTACCCACGAAAATAAATAAATCCACAGTATGCTATTGCATAATCATGATAATAATTCATAGTTTAAGAGATCTTATTTTTAAAATTTCACTGTAGGAGGAGGAGCAAGAAAATACCAATACAACTCCTTTGCTAGGTTTGTGGATCAATGAGAATAATAATGGAGCTACATATACCAGTACAGCTGAACAGAAAACTAAAAGGTAATATAAATAGATTTATGACTCCAAAATTGCTGTTGACTATTATTAATCAGGTGCACAACACTGGGTTAAAATCAATCAAATCGTTGGTTTTATTCTCTCCATGATTTACTAAGATACTATTTAAAGTATATGTAATTGCAAATTTTTATAAGAGTTTTTAACACAGTCTTTTTTCCTGAAAAGTTTCAAAATATTATATTATGATCACTGAGAAGCTAGATTTCTTTGAATTTGTCTGCTCTACATGTATATTGCAAGTAAATAAAAAAGATTTCAAGGCTAGGTCTGAAGAATTTTTTAATACTTTATTCCTCTTAGCCACATTTCTAATTGTTTTCATAAAAACCAATTTTGTTTATGATTTCATTTTAACAAATGAATATACCTATAATATGAATTAAAAAATTGTTTTATTTGATGTTTAACGGTAATTTTTATTTGTGCATTTTAGAGGGAGAAACAGAAGAAGTAAGATAAAACAAAGGTTAAAACCACCAAAAGGAAATGACAGTTTATCAGATGCATTGGTAGAAAAGCTGAAACTAGTTTTAGAAAAATGTGAAGGTAAACTAAGATAAAGTATATAATTTTCTTGAACATTGTCATAGAAGCATCTAATGTTCAATTAAGCATAATTGTGTATGCTTAAAAGATGAAAAAAAGAATAGGTCACCAAATAAAACTATTGGTATATATTTTAAAATTGGCAATTTTTATCTATATAAGATGTAGACAGATTTTAATTCAAAAGAAAAAAAAATGTTTTGTTATAGGAGCTTTTTTGAAACTTAAAGGAAAAAAACATGGCACCATAATTATTTTTTTATACAAATTATCTCCCTTGAAAAAAGTACAGAAATGTCAGATATATAATGAATTTTAAAGTTAATTATTTTTATTATTTTTTTTAATTGTTTTATCAACATAAAAAAGCCAACTTGCAATATTTTTGCATTTGTTCAAAATTCGTTACATGTATTTGTTCAGACAATACACACACAAAAAGTTACAGTCGAACTCGAAGTCGAGGGGACCATTGGAAATTATTTGAGTTATCCCAGGGTCAACTCATACGAGTTTCAAATAAGCTCAAAGAACAAGAACTTTCCTCCATTTTTTGAAATTATAATCTTTCATGTCTAGATGCATCTGGTATTTTGTTGTGTTTTGTGTATTTGAAGATGTGTTATTGTGTCAATAGTTTTCTATGTGTGATTTATTGAATTTATTGAAAAAATGATTTTTTTAAAGTAATTCTGATGAAGATGCTTCATTGTTGTGCAATCAACCATTCATACATTTATGATCACTTATGATCAGATCAATAAGCAACTCAAGCTTAAATTTCTTTAAGCCATAGAGTGGCAATGAATTGATTAAGATGAAAGAATGAAATTTGTCTTGACTATTCAGGGTTAATAACTGTTTTAAAGCAATGGTACTTACAAACTCTGTCCACTAAACCGAAAATTCAAATTTAAACTATCAGAGTTTTTGAGTAAACTGAGTACTCCAATAATCTGAGTTCATCACCTGGACTGTAGATAATAAAATATTTGAAAATATAATTACAGATAGGATTCAATTTTTCTGTTAAGCTGTATATGTGTGTTACAAATTATCTTTATTTATCAAAATTAAATTATTGAAAAGACTGCTGTAAATAAGTGATTGAGGATATTATTGGATTCTTTTATACCAGAAAAATTATCCAATATATTATTTATACTGTAAATTAGCTGAAAAGCAATGCAGTATCTTTATAGTTCTATTTTGTATTTTAGGAAATGAATCTCAATGTGAAGAGGGTGATGTAAGAAAACGGTGAGAAAACATCTGTTATTTTACTCTCAAATGACAAAATCTCTCTTTCTCTTGCAAATGTCAATAAAGTATATGTTTTTGTGCTACATGATAAAGTTAATTCTGCAAAAAATGTGTTAAATCAATGACAATACACACTATTATTTATGGTCAGTATGGGTATTTGTATGTCCCATCTACGAAAGAGGGGGAGGGAACATAGTGTTAGGTCCCTTGGTCTGTCCATCCATTCATCTGTTGGTCATAGCTGTGAACAATTACATCGCCTGCTACAGCTTTTGCAAGCGATGTACCCAGAAATATTAATATCTATATAAGCAGGGTATTATATAGACAATATTTACATGTTCTTAATTTTACAGATCTGCCTCTGTTGGGGATGAATCCAAAGATCTATTTGAAAGTCAGTTAGGATGTGATGACAACCAGGATGATGAAAGCTGGAGTGATGATGACCTGTTTGAAGATGATTCTTTCATTATTAAAGCAACACAAGTAGAAACACAACCAAAGGGTTACAAACGGAAATTAGAGAACGATAGAAATGAGGAACCTCCAGTTAAATCTGGAAAGTATAAAGAATCTGACAGAGCAGTGGTAAATCTTCCTGGTTCACGGTTTACAATAGCTAGACCTTCTCCTTTCAAAAAACACAGAAGCTTCAATGATAGACATGAATATGAAAAAGAGAAGAAATCTGTTGTTCAAAATGCTTCCAACAGATATGGTGGAAAGAATTTATCTACAAATGCTACAATATCTCAACAGCCATCAAAGTTTTCATCATTCAAGCAGAAGACTACCACCACCTCATCTTGTGTTCAAAATGACAAACAAATTCAGGGAAACCTTATTAGCAACAATGTTACTGGTAATATACAACAGCAAGGAACTGTTTCAAGTAGCAACCAGCTTGGACGTGTACCTGTTACACAGACTGGCAATAAAATCAATCAGCATTACACAGTTAGAGCAGCTAGTCAAATTGTTACTCAACCAAATAAGTCTCTACAGGCTGGATCTAAACCCTTACAGAGACCCCCTGTCTCAAGTCTTTCAGTACCAATAAAAAAACAAGTTGTTAAAGCTGGTCCTATGACTTTTGCATCTAAAAAGCAAGACACAAACAATAGACCAGTTTCAACAGTTACGGCCAGTAAAACCATTCCAGTATCGACATTAACCAAACCTGTAGACAGTGCTAAAAACACTTTAAAGACACCATGCTCTAGAAGAGCAAGTGGAGCATTTGATACAAGTCTTTCAGATGACTTACTTTGTCAAATTGTAGAACCTGATGAGATTTTAGAAAGTCAGGTTTACAAGGAGGACAATCTCAAGGAAAAGAAAACCAGTCATATCGATGATGCGTTAAGTTTCTTTCATGAAGTCCCATCACCCATATCACATTCTAAGAATCATCAGACTGTCAGTATTAGTCAAGCTAATTCTAGTGCAGGACATTTAAAGCAAACACAAAGTTTAAACTCAAATATTGGTGCTATTAACTCTAGTCAGAGTACTCATACAAAATTTGTTCCTAAGACGTTTTATTCTAATCCTGGACAGAAAAACACTAGTTCTACAAACACCTTTTCAGTCATGCCAGTGTCTACTGTATTGATCAAACCAGAACCAGGTACTGGACTACCAAAACAAAACCACAATCAGTTGAATATGCTCACAAAAATCAAACAGGAGCCACATGCAGAATGCAGTGCAATCGTGATTAAAAAGGAAGGGGAAAGTCATCCTAGTGCTACAAAGACCAAAAGATTGAGAACACCTAGATCTATTAAGAAGACAAAAACAGGTATGGTTGTACATGTACAAGAAAAAAGATACATCAATATTGTTTAATGTAAAATGTTTAGCAAGAAAAACACTGATGTAAAAACAACAAAAGTGCATAAAAATCTATATGACGTCTATGTCTATATGAAATAGAACTGCAAATGCAGAAGACTCATTATAGAATTTTACTACATGAATATGAACATCCTTGAAACTCAACTATTTAATGAAGTAAACCATCTAAAAATTGGATGGAGCCGTAACACCTTAGTATACTGGACATGCACATTATATAGAGTAAACTTTTGCCAGTGCATATGCAGTTAACAAAATATTACATGAATTATGAAAAGAATTTACATCATGTAGGATAACTAACTGTTTAAGTGTGTAAAATTATTTATTTTTAGATCAGGCTATGGAAAATGCTAGTGAAGATTTGTTTCTCTCAGATGATGATGAATTGTCAGAACAGCAGATGTGGGAGGTTTTGGACAATGTTGAATGTAACTGTTGTCATTATATGTTTTAATTAAGAAATAATTCATGGCCGCCCGTGGTTTATTGGAGATTTAACCATGGGTGCCCATTATTTTCGTGGATATTTTACCCAGAGCGTAGCGCAGCGGAGCGAGGGGTTAAATACACGAAAATAATGGGCACCCATGGTTAAATCGAAAATAAACCACGGCCGAACATGAATTATTTCTATTCTAATATGACTATTTTGTGTTTTCAAAGAGCTATAGTGTACAATGCTACAGGAGCCATTTTGTTGTTTCTTGCTACGTTTATGTGCAAATGATCCTTTATGACGTCGGTAATTTCAGCGTAAAATCATATAATGACGTCGCAAAATGAACTGTGACGTTGACCTGTGTTTTATTGGAATTTAAACATGGCTTGTCGTCATGGTTTCTATTGTTCTTTCCGGGGACCCATATTAGAATGTTACTTCTAACATCTCTAGTTGACATGTATTAAAGACACATTTAGCTCTGACATAAACTTTAAAAAAATATTTTGAACTCATCAAGAACAACATTATCTATACACTATCAATCCAAAATGTAGAATAATCTGTTTGTCAAAAGTTAATTGAATGTACTTATCAGAACAGATCAGAAGAAAGACACATACTCACATTAAGATTATGAGTTAACCAAGGCGCACTGGAGAGTAAAATATTCTATATATACCATATAGACAAAAAAAGTGAGGGTGTACTAAGGTGCTCTGGAGAGTAAAATATTCTATATATACCATATAGACCCAAAAAAAAGTGAGAGTGTACTAAGGTGCTCTGGAGAGTAAAATATTATTATATATACAATAAAGGCACAAAAAGGAAAAAAAGAATTTAAAGAAATTAATGTTTTGTTTTATAACTATATTTGTATTTTTAGCAACCCAGATCAGCAGCACGGTGATCCCTGAGAGAGCCAACAATAATTCTAGGACAGGTGCCTGTGTCAGTGTAAAACAGTCACCATCAAATTTAAAGAGCCCTGTAAAATACCAACCAGAAGAAATTGAGAGAAAAAGGTTGGAGGCATTGAGAAGAAAGCATCAAAAAGAAGCAAATGCCTGCCCTGAAGGTGGTGATGGACACATCAGCTGTACGCCAGAAAGTCTTAAAAATTCAGAGCCATATAAAAGTCCAGTAAAATACTCGCCAGAAGAAATTGAAAGAAAAAGGTTAGAGGCACTGAAAAGAAAGCAACAAAGAGAAGCCACTATTTGTCATGAAGGTGGTGATGGGCATTTAAGCTGCACACCAGAAAATCTTAGAAGTTCTCAGTCATATAAAAGCCCATTCAAATGCTCACCTGATGAAATTCAGAGAAAGAGATTAGAGGCATTGAAAAATAAGCAACATAGAGAGACAAATCACTGTCAGAGCAATGATGATGGACATCTAAGTTGTACACCTGAAACTCCAACCAATTCCCAGTCAATTAAAAGTCCGTTTAAATGTTCACCAGATGAAATTGAAAAGAAAAGGCTTGAAGCCCTGAAAAGAAAACAGCAAAGAGAGTTAATGGCAAGTAAAGCAACAGATTCGAGACCTATCAGCTGTTCACCGCAGACACCTTCACACTCTAAAACATCAAATAGTCCTTTCAAATGTTCCCCTGAGGACATTGAAAAGAAGAGAAATGCAGCATTGAAAAAGAGACAGTTGAAGTTTTGCTCGTTGCCTCCTGACAGTCAGTCTACTAACAATATAAACATTCCACAAAATAACCAGCAATGTGTAAACTCAACAGGTAGGTGGTCATTACAAAAAGAAAAAAAAATGAATTAAAGTTGATCTTTTGTCTATTGTTTTACATGTACAGCTGTTGAAAATATACAAACAAAAAATAGATTGGGTTCATTTTCCTTGACCTTGTTGCAACTTTTATAAAAATCTCTGTATCTAATTTGACTTTGTTTATAAAAATCAATGTAGAATTTTGTCTCCCCTGCAAAGAATAGTCCCAGAAGGCAAGACAGGTATATAACTTTATGGCAGTGGCGCCCCTGTAACCTTTTTTTTTTGTGGACAATAAATTGTTTGAAAAGTTTAATAGATGGGCATCCGATATTGGTTATACAGACAGTTGAGGTTATGGTCTACACAACTGTCACCATGCCGTGTGACCCTGACCCCCATTTTCACGCTCCAGTGACTCTGTGAACTTAGGTCTCTTTTTTTTTGCGGTAAACTTTTTTGTTAGACTTTTGTGGACAATGATTGCTTGAAAAGTATGATACTAAGACATCTGATATTTAGTATAGACACTTGGGGTTGTGGTCTATGCAACTGGCACCAGGCCATGTGACCTTGATCCTATTTTCATGATTCAACGACTCTGTGAACTTAGGTCTTTTATTTCGGGTTGTAAACTTCTTTGTAAGACCTTTGTGGTTAATGAGTTACTGTGGATTCATTTATTTTCGAGGGTTCCAATTTTCGTGGCTTGGTGAAAAAGTATCAGTTCGTGGATTCTTAATCCGTAACTTTGGGAAAAGGATTGGCTCTAAGGGCTGGGCCAGTCGGGCTTTAGTACGAAGGGAGAACGGGACGGGCAAGGGCTGGGCGAGGCCTCCCTCGCGGCGGTCGAGCTCGGACCGCTGTCTCAACCGTCTCGTGGACTGCCTCAGCTGTGGGACGGTCTTCCGGGCCTTAAATTTGTAGTTCTTAAGTCTGCAGCAAAAACACAAATGTTAAATTTCCTTTTCATTGGATATCAAATTTCGTGGTTAAAGGCTACCCACGAAAACCACGAAAATTGATACCCCACGAATAATAATGAAACCACAGTACTTGAAAAGTATTACATTAGACATCTGATATTAAGTTTGCAGACACTTTGGGATGTGGTGTACTAAAGTGCTAGATAGATTGTGAATGAGTTTCATGTGGTGCCAACAGGCGAGACATACTTTTAGTGGCCACACTTGTTTTAAATATGTCTGATTAAGTTGCAGCTAATGCTGAAAGCAAATTCACATTTAAAGGTATAAATATAATAGTAAAAAAAACTGTTAGTGACCATCAGAAATGTTCTAGCCCATATTGAAGTCCTGAATATTACATTAAGTTACAGGTTATGCAGGGTAGATGTTCCCTCCTTTGATTTTCCATTAAATCATGCTTTGTGATTAAAAGAAATTACTACACATGCCTTTTCTTCTGTTTCTTATAAAATTCATTTCAGACAAGAAAATATTAATTACCTTTATGATTTTATAGGCATTTGTCATAGTAAAAATTCATATTTTGTCATGTGTGTTCTTAATATTGAAATTGAGCTGGGATTGTTTCCTTTACATTCATTCTCATGCCTAAGTATGTTGCATTAAATCCATGCAGAAGCTTTTCCTCATCAGCCACCAATACCAGATCTATAGCTCAAATATGTGTCCCGATGATGGCTGCAATATCGCAAACAGGATATGAAGCAACCAACAATCACTATAGATCAAGTACATTATATATCACAACATGTTTATATTGACTAGTCTGGTAATGAAAATTTTGATTTTAAATGTTAAAATATATACAAATTTCTTTGATGCTTGTATTTTGAGATGTATTTTTCAGTATCAGAGATGCCTTCATCAACTCCATTGAGTCCACTAAGATGTTCACAGGAAGAAATTGAAAATAAAAAGAAGGAAGCTTTAAAACGTCTTCAATCTAAAAAATCTGGTGGTGTTTTGGAGACCGTGACTCCTATAAAATCTAACATTGAAAAGGTCCCAATGAAATGCTCACCTGAAGATATTGAGAAAAAGAGACAAGCTGCATTAATAAAAAGACAACAGAAATCTGATTCAGGAGGAAAATTGGATATGTGTAATAGTCAGGTCAACCCAAATTCTAGTCCATTTAGATGTTCTCCTGAAAATATTACAGAAATAAAAACTGACAACGCACATTGTAAAAAACTAAATTTTGATAGAGACTTAAAAGGAACTACACAAAGTCAGACTTGTTCAACTTTGAAGGCAAATTCTGCACCTGTTCTTAAAGGAGGACCTGCTTATAGGAAGACAAATCTTAGTGCTGTTTCAGCTGAGGAGATAGAAAGGAAAAAACAATTAGCTCTTCAGAAGAGACAGGAAAAACTTAAAAATTCCAAATCATAATTGTGATTAAACAAATAGATTACTTCATAAAGTTTTCTAATGTATCTTCACATCATTATTCTACTTTCTTTTTTTATCTGCAATTTCAAAGTGATGTTAAGATCGTTTTATTTGTTTGAATGGCAGGTGCTTTAGTAAATAAGGTTGTATTACTTTTGGTGGGAAGGTTTTAGAAGATGTACATGTATTTATATCATTTATTTTTGAGAGAGATTAATATTAAGAATGTTATTTTGACAGATATCATTTGTATTTTATGTTTTCTTTTTATGAATTATATTTATGATTCATATTTATCATGTTTATGATGAGTTGCATAGGGAATGCCTAAGAAAATTAAATTCAACTTGATTGACAAGAAGTTTATTTTTGTATTTGTACCCTTTGCAACTGCTAGAATTTGATTCAAAACTTAAATGAGCTTTGGATTTAAACCATTGCTTCATGGATATCCTTAAAATATTTTGTTTTTGGTAAAGATCAAGTTATGTTACTATTTGGTTTGTTTTCTTTTCAAAAGTTACGTTCTGTAAAATATTTTGGAAATTTTGCAATATGGAAAAAAGGGGTATTATCATTATTTCAAATAGTTGATTATGAACATTGATTGTCAATTTGTATGATAATTGTTTAAATATTTTGAGTGTTTAGAGACTGCTGGCTGTTTTCTTTTTTGAACTTTTAAATTGCTGCTGAAATGTGAACCTGTAGGTTGTGTTACATTCCCTCATTCCACAGCTCAATATATAGCTTCTTTGATATGACAATCGTAATCATGTCAAAATTTGAATGTCATTGTAAAAACTAGAACATGCAAGTGAGTTACATTTACCTACATGTAAATAATAATAATTTTATCTTTATTTCAGAAAAGGTTCATCCTTTACTATAAAAAATATGATTGTTTTATTGTGCAAAGATAAAATACACAGGAGATTGTATTTGTGGTGTACTTAAATGAATTATATGGAAGTGGTATACAATATGTATTAAATTACTTATTGTTCGTTTTTGTGGCTTTTATTTAAGAGGCATTCTCTGTAACCATTTACACTTTTGTATAGGGGGTGTGGCACACATGGTCACGGATTTTGATGAAACTTCGCACATTTGCTTGGTACAAGGACTTATGAAAAAAAATGGGTCAAAAAGTTGTTTATATGATTTGGTTGCTATGGTAACGGGTCACCCTATTTTTCCCTCCAAAATCAGACTTTTCAGGAGTAAAAATGCACATTATTCAATTAGACATGGTGCCATTAATACACATTGGTAACACAAATTTAGGTTTGTTTGATAAAATTGATCATAATATGTATTTAAGAAAATGTAAATAACTTTTGAAAACTAAATTCTGATTGGTCAATAGTTACATTAAAAAAGGGAGGGAACTCCCATTTTTGAAATGGAGATTTTTAACAATTTTTAGGGCCTTTCAGAACCTCAGTGCAGTCATGTTAACTATATCCAAGAACATTATAACTAACTTCCATATCATGTTAGTTCATTCATGAAAAAAAGTTATTGGGATTATTGTTGCTAAGGCTGTTGCTATGGTAACGAAAATTCCTCGTTTTCGTCAATTCTATCACATTTTTCTGTCATTTTTGTCATGTTTACCACATCAAAATGTTTTGTTTGACAATAAAAAGCATTGAAAAATATTTAAGTAATATGCAATCATAAAGTTTTGGACATCTGATGCAGTTTCATGGATAAATGTGGTTGCTATGGTAACGAAAATTCCTCGTTTTTGTCAATTTATCCCATTTTTCTGTCATTTTTGTCATTAAGTTCATCAAAATGTTTTGTTTGACAATAAAAGTCATTTAAATGCATTTCAGTAATATGCAATCATAAAGTTTTGGACATTTAATGTAATTTAATTGATACTTATGGTTGCTATGGTAACGAAATTCACCGTTTTCGTAAATTTTATTACGTTTTTTGTCATTTTTGTCATATTTAGCTCATCAAAACCATTTGTTTAAGTTCATGTTGGCTATTTCCAAGAACATTATAACTAGCTTCCAGATAATGATAGCTTATTCATGGAAAAATAGTATGGTGATTGTTATTGCTAAGACCGTTGCTATGGTAACACAAATTCCTTGTTTTCGTCAATTTTATCACAAATTAATGTCAGTTTTTGTCATGCTTAGCTCATCAAAATGTTTTGTTTGACAATAAAAAGCGTTTAAATGTATTTAAATAATATACCATTATAAAGTTATGTACATATGATGCAATTGTATGGATAAATGTGGTTGCTATGGTAACGAAAATTTCTCGTTTTCGTCAATTTATCCCATTTTTCTGTCATTTTTGTCATCTTAAGTTCATCAAAATATTTTGTTGGACAATAAAAACATTTAAATGCATTTCAGTAATACGCAATCATAAAGTTTTGGCCATATGATAAATTTTAATTGATAAATGTGGTTGCTATGGTAGTGAAAACTCCCCGTTTTTATCACTTTTATCACATTTGTTGGCCATTTTTGTTATATTAAGCTCTTCAAAATCATTTGTCTGAGAACAAAAAAAAAGCATTAAAATGCATTTTAGTAATATGCAATTATAAAGTTATGGACATGTGTTGCAATTTAATTGATTAATGTTGTTTTTGGTAACCAAAAGTAGAAATTTTTATTATTTTTTAACGTTTTTTCGTATTATTTTAATGGATATTTTGCTTATTCATGTATGCTTTGATGAATTCAGCATAACAAATCAAATATATATCAAATTGCGATATAACTAGCGAAGGAGCTATTAGTTTTTAGCAATGTGTTGGTTGCTATCAGATAATGATAAGGCTTGAAAATGCTTCTTTTCCTCATGAACTTTCTGTAAAATTTTGAACTATTAGTGGATCTGCTTTTAGGTCTATCGAACAGTTTCATTTTAATGAAATAGGACTTTTTTGCCTTTGGTCAAAATTTTAGAAATTTTTTCTGCAGATATTAGCATCAATTTTAAACAACCAGAATCATTCTAAAAGATGTATTTCAGTCATAAATGAATTCATCTCAACAATCAATACATACAGATACTAATCTAATGGTTCTTTCTAAACATACAGTACACCAAGAGACAAACCGTGACTGAACACCGTGATAGTGGTACACCACTTTTAGAGACATAACAAATATCTGGTTGAAGATTTTCCAAAACATTCCTTTTACATTTATAATAATGGTTATACAGAACAATTTCAAAGAAGAATTTAAAGACAATCTTGTTGAATAAAAAAGTTACAGGCTACAACTCTTAGAGTGGTGCACCACTATCCCGGTGTTCAGTCACAGTTTGTCTCTTGGTGTACTGTATATCACACTATATCTTGAGAAACCGAAACTTGAGCTTATGACCCTCGAAAACATATGTCTATTTCGGGTTTCTCCATAATATGATAGGGTGGATTATGTGGATAGGTCAACATTTTCATTTTTTTCTTTAATTATTATTGATTTAAGTTATAATCGGGACTGGAATAATTATTTTAGATAAAGAAGTAATTCAAGTAATGAAGGAGAAAACTTCAAATATGAGCGGAACAAAAAAAAATGCCTTTCCTTGCTCTAAATTATGAACATCTGCTAAGTTGAACAATCTTTTCAAAAGGTACAGAATTTATGACAAACTTCATAACATATATACGCCGGATAAATTTTGAACAACAGATGAAGAGGAAAATTCTTATTACGAGCCAAAATGTTGTAGGTCTGAATGTAAAAATAGGGTCAGTCGGGCAACCCGAAACAGACATACATTTTTTGCCTTATGACAATTTCTGACACTTTATCTTGTGACATTAATGACAATTGATATTGTGACATTACTGACAATGTATGTGTAATATAATGTACAATTTATCTTGTTTTAATTTTCTTTTTGACTTCACAGAAAGCAGCACTGTAGTCTTCATTTGACATTTTCCTGTCTTGTTGTGCAAGTTTGAAAAAAATATGATGTAATTTTTTATCCTTTTAGATATTCTGACTTCTTGAAATTTCCGCAAATCATCATCTCCTCAGCTGCACAGTACAGGTCAACTTTATTTCCTGTGGTTTTTCCTATATCGAATTCGACAATCATAAAATTCTTTTGCTTTTCAGCGAACAAAACCCTTGGTTTTGACTTTTTCAATGCCCATCTTATAGCTAAAGAATACTACTTATACAATTTGACAGCTGGATTTGTGGGACAGGTAGCAGATGATTCTGATTTTCTGTTGGGTACATTTTCATGATCTTATGATTCATAAATATATTTGGCTCTTTCAGTAATGCAGTTTTCCTCTTGAACCAAAGGAGCAGGCACCCATTAGAATATGGTTTTCAACAGTTACTGTTTTCCGACTTGGCAGAACTTCATAATTTAGAGCATGGAAAGACACTTTTTTTTATCTGCTCCTACCGATGTAGTTGAAATTTCTTCCTCCATTATTTGAAGCACTGCGCTAACTTAAATATTTATTCCGGTCCTGATCTTATAACTTAATCAATAATGATACAAGAATAAAAAAGAAAATTAATGCTTACCTACCCACATAATCCATCGTAAAATATTTATGAGGTAATTAGAAAAAGACATGTATATTTTTTGGCCTTAGCTCAAGTGTCAGTTTAAAAAAAATGTGATAAAATTGACGAAAATGGTGAATTTTCGTTACCATAACAACCACATTTATCAATTAAAATGTATCTGTCTAAAATTTAATTTTGGGTATCACTCGAAAATATTTAAATGGTTTTTATTGTTAAACAAAACATTTTTATGGGCTTAACAAGACAAAGAATGACAGAAAATTGTGATAAAAATTGACGAAAACTAGTAATTTTCATTACCATAGTACAGCCTTAGCAATAATGGTCCCCATAACTTTTTTCATGAATGGACTAATATTATCTAGAAGTTAATTATAACGTTCTTGGATATAGCCAAAATGATATCGGATAAAATAATTTTGATGAGCTTGATTTTGATGATGCAAAAATGACCCAAAAATGTGATTAAATTGACGAAAACTGTCTTTTCGTTACCTTAGCAATCACATTTTTCAATAAAGCTGCATCATATGTCCATAACTTTATAATTGCATTTTACTTGAATATATTTTTATGCTTTTTATTTTTTATAAACTTAACATGACAAAAATGAGAGAAAATTGCGATAAAATTGAACAATACGATGAATATTCGTTACCATAGCAACAGCCTAAGCAATATTAATCCCAATAACCTTTTTTCATAAAAGAACTTAAATTATCTGGAAGTTTGTTATAAGGTTATGGATATAGCCAACATGACCCCAGACAAATGATTTTGATGAGCTTAATATGACAAAAATGACAAAAAATGTGATGAAATTGATGAAAAATGTGAATTTTTGTTACCATAGCAACCACATTTATCAAATAAATTGCTATAAATGTTAAAAACTTTATGATTGCATCTTACTTAAATAAATTTCAATGCTTTTTATAGTCAAACAAAACATTTTGATGAGCTAAACATGACAAAAATGGCAGAAAAATGTGATAGAATTGACAAAAGCGAGGAATTTTCGTTACCATAGCAACGGCCTTAGCAACAAAAATCCCCATAACTTTTTTCATGAATGAACTAACATGATACATGTATGGCAGTTAGTTGTAATGTTCTTGGATATAGCTAACATGACCTCAGACAAATGATTTGGATGAGCTTAATATGACAAAAAATGACCAAAAAATGTGATGAAGTTGACGAAAACTGTGATTTTTTGTTACCATAGCAACCACATTTATCAAATAAATTGCATTAAATGTTCAAAACTTTATGATTGCATCTTACTTAAATGCATTTAAATGATTTTTTATTGTCTATCAAACATTTTGATGAAGTAAATATGACTAAAATGACCCAAAATGGGATAAATTGACGAAAACGAGGATTTTTTGTTACCATAGCAACCACATTTATCCATGAAACTGCATTAGATGTCCAAAACTTTATGATTGCATATTACTTAAATATTTTTCAATGCTTCTTATTGTCAAACAAAACATTTTGATGTGGTAAAAATGACAAAAATGGCAGAAAAAGGTGATAGAATTGACGAAAACGAGGAATTTTCATTACCATAGCAACGGCCTTAGCAACAATAATCCCAATATTTTTTTTTCATGAATGAACTAACATGATATTGAAGTTAGTTATAATGTTCTTGGATATAGCCAACATGACTGCACTGAGGTTCTACAAGGCCCTAAAAATGGTTAAAAATCCCCATTTCAAAAATAGGAGTTTCCTCCCTTTTTTTAATGTAACTATTGACCAATCAGAATTTAGCTTTCAAAAGTTATTTTCATTTTCTTAAATACATATTATGATCAATTTTATCAAACAAACCTAACTTTGTGTTACCAATATATATTAATGGCACCATGTCTAATTGAATAATGAGCATTTTTACTCCTGAAAAGTCTGATTTTAGAGGGAAAAATAGGGTGACCCGTTACCATAGCAACCAAATCATGTAAACAACTTTTTGACTCATTTTTCTTCTTAAGTCCTTGTTCCAAGCAAATGTGCAAAGTTTCATCAAAATCCGTGACCATGCGTGCCAAAAAAGTGTAAATGGTTACAGAGAATGCCTATTAAAACTATATCACAAAAAAAACTGTACCTGCATATTTTGTGTTCCCCAAAAGCTATGTGAAACAAACATAATGATTTTTTAACTGACAATTTAGTTGCAGTGGCATTCCCATGATCTTAGGTCATGTCTTAGTTTAATGAAACTTGATATGCATATCTCCACTATCCTAGGACAGCCCCTTTCCCATTATTTGACATAGACTTTCTATGCAGATTACACGGTAAAGCTTTTTTCGTCTTTATACATGTATCTCTAAAACTATAAGCCACAGGTGAATGCACAATGCTGTACCACATATGAGTCCCCATTATTTAATCTTGACATTGATTTTCTATTATTGTTTTGATATTTTTCACAATTGAAGTAAAGTTTGTGTTTTTTTGGCAGCTCCATATATCAAGAACTATAAACCCTTAGTGAATTGAACTTCTCCATATTTTATTATGTTATACCCTCAGTGTTTTCTGGGTCTTTCCGTCCCCCGAAGGTTTCCGGATGATAACTTAAAAATGTGTCAAAGAATTTGAATGATATTTTGCATAGCTGTTGATTACAATAAAATACAGGTCAAGTTCAATTTTCAGGATGATCCGAAAAACATTATTGAAGATTTGCAACTTTTGTATATTTTCCAAATTTAAAAATGATGAAATTTTCTGGTCTAAGAAAGATAACTCATTTCTTTTCCATCTCTATATAGATGTATAGTTTATACAGTATAGAATACAAATATATTGAACTATCAATGAATATATTTGCAGGGGTATCATTTAATGTCCCATTAGATGCCATATTATTATTTTTATGCCAGTAGAGGGGCATATAGTGTATGTTCCATTCATCCGTACGTTTGTCTGTCCTAAATCCCCATTTCCAAATTCCCACTTACTTACAAATGCCAAATCAATCATATTGGTATGGTAGGTGCACCTAGTGATGCTAAGCACAATGCATGCTTGGGATGCTGGATGTGACCTATATTTTCAGCATGAATGACCACTTTCAGAAGAATGGTTAAAGTCTATTCCCACTTACTGACAAATGCCACATCAATCATATTGGTATGGTAGGTGCACCTAGTGATGGTAAGCACAATGCATACTTCAGATGCTGGATTTGACCTATATTTTTCCGAGGACGACCTCTTACAGAAGAATGGTTAAAGTCAATTCCCACTTACTGACTTGTGCCACATCAACTATATTGGAATGTTTGGTGCACCTTTTGATGCTAAGCACAATGTATGTTTCAGATGCTGGCTGCGACCTATATTTTCCGCTTGAATGACCACTTATTGAAGAATGGTTAAAGTCCATAAAATTATACTCTTGGAACAACTTCATGGTTAAGTGATTGCAGAAAAAAATAAATGTTGCGAGATGGGGCATTATGTCTGTTGGACATATTCTTGTTGGTAATGTTTTTTTTTTATTATTACGGATTCAGAAAGGTATAAAACAATGATAAAAGTTTTAAGGGGACCTTACAATGAATGAGTTCTGTGCTAGTCCCAGCTTGCAATACACCAATACACTACTGTCTGTAAAGGGTAGTCTGGAGAATGAAAAAATCTAAACTTATTTTTCTCAAAAACATAAGCCTTTATTCATTTACATAATCTTATGAGTATCAAAAAGACCTAACTAAAAATATAACAACTTTTAAAAATGCTTAAGTACATTTTCTAAAAATCTAGATATTAAAATTTGAATGGGAAATTCCCATAGTAAAAAAAATACGGGAAAAAATCTCAAATGTTTATTGTGACGTCATATGACGTCAAAATGCACTCCCTGATGCAAACAAAAACAAGTTGATGACAAAATACCTCTTTGGTCAAAGTGGTATTGTAAAATTCTATGATATAGTGATTTTTGAAAATTTTGCATCTCCAAAAATGGCTGCCATTTACAATGGAAAAACAGGGGGGCAAAGTGATTTTGCTTCATTTATCTTAGAGGTAAGCTTTTCTTTCACTCTTTTTTGTAAATTTAGTTACGTTTTTGTGCAACAGTAAAAATAGCAAACATTTCAAAGGTGCTAGTTATGACTTAAAAGAAAAATTCTAAGAATTTCTGTTCTCCAGAGTATCCTTTACAGACAGTAGAAGTGTTTTTATCCAACTATAGCATGAAAGTTCATGTAATGTTCTTATAAATTATTTCTTTAGAAAAATATTTATTTTACCAGTAGTCTTCCTTGAATCATTTGTGATAAAGTTTGATTGCCTTAATTTTTTCTTTTTTTAATTTGTATATTAAACTGAGAGCAGCTTCTCACTAATTAATACTCCCCATAATCAATCAGATCAAATTTAATTATAGTAGGTGTGCATCAACATTATGTCATAAAGATTATGTAAAAATATCATGAAAATCTATTGAGCTATTTAGGAGTTGTGGATAAAAGATGAGTACCCGAAGGTATAGTTTAAGGACACCTGGAGTCCTGGACAGACACCCCTTTCACTATATACCCAACCTTTTAAGCAGTAGGTATGATAAAAAGTGGAATCTATAACACACCTTTTCAAGTAGAAGTTTGAGGGACTATGGAGATATAAAAAAAAAATAAAGATTTTTTATTAAAATATACTCTATATTGATTGACTTGATCACTGTTTAAGATTTCCATGCCATAATTTCTCTTTAATCTGTATCACAGTAAACTTGTTGTCCTTAAACCCTCGGTGGAGGTGCTCTTAGTTTTCTATTACTCTGTAAATTGAAATATTAAATAATTATGGTAATTCTGATAATTATAAAAAGTTTAAGAGATCAAAAATAAAAATAAAAATGTATTGGTTTTTTTTCTGTTTTCATTATAAAGTTATTAGGTTGAATAAAAATTAATATTACAGTATATCATTTCCAGTAAAAATGCTACCTGTATTTTGTTTTTGACACTCGAAGTATAGTTCCGTCACACTTTCTGTCCTGCTTTTCATTTGCTCATAACTCGGCAACTATTCAGGAAACTGATTACAAAATTAAGAATCAGTGACCACAAATTATTAATTGAAAAAGGAAGGCACTTTAAAATTCCTAGAGAAGAAAGATTATGTCAAAAATGTCAGGTATTGGACGATGAGAATCATTTTTTTACTTAGATGTACTTACAATGCAAACTTAAGAGTAACTTATTTTAACTTTATATCTTTAGAACACATATCATTCAATAATCTGAATGATGAAGAAAAAGTAACTTATTTGTTAAACCCCTCAACACCATTGCAAGTAAATAAACTAGGATCCTTTATAAAAAAGTCTTTTGAACTGAGGACAGGGGACCCTTAATTTTTTCTTTACTTGTAACTATGTATTACTGTGTGTTTTAGTTAGTTTTATATCTGTGTATGTTTATGTGTCACAAACTGTATAAAAGTTTAATGACAATAAAGATTCGTATTCGTAAAAATTATACCTAGGTTGTTGATATTTGGTAACAAGCTTGATATGCAATGGATCCAATGTACATTTACTTTCAGTTTGCCGGTAACTTTTTATTTAACACAAGGCATTGTTGTGAAAGCAGGGGTATCACTAGTGAGCATTGGCTCACAGATTTCTTGTTACAGCTAGAAATGGACTATAATCCACGTGTTTATATTTGTACTCCTCAATGAAATTAGGTAAACTACAACTTCATCCTTCTATTGAAATTTGCAACAATGGAAGATGATCTCTGTGATCAGTAAAATTGACATCTATACAGATGAGATTAACTTGTTCTTGGAAAGAGAAATTTACCTACAGGAAAAAATTACCTGTTGAATTTTCAATTTAAAAAGTCAGATTAGTCTACAATAGAAAGAAGATTAGTGTACAATACAAATATGATAGTCTTCATTGTAGCTTTGTTTGCTGTAACTGCTACTTGAAATTGTTGGAAAAAATCTGTTTTTTTTTAGAGTTTATTAAGAGCTTAAAGGATACAGATTTGCGCTTTTCATTATTTGTATTTGTCTTAAGTGTAGATTCCATTAAAATGTTAGTCTGTTTCTTGAAGTGTATTAAAAAATACATGAAATATAATATAACATTTGCACGAAATAACTCATTTTCTTTTACCTGAAATTATATAATTTTACGTTTGCATAGTTTAATTTTGGTTGTAGAGGGGTAAACTGATTGTCTGAGCAGTAGCTGAATGTTATAAATTTTTTGGATTTTTAACTTTTTTGTTATCTTTAGTTTTTTTTTTGTTATTATAAGATTAAAAATGTTTGCAAGGTAGCTTCATTCTCTTCTGTTTGAGGTCTTCATCATAAATATATGTTTTTCTTCAAATTCTAATAACTTTTTCACAGGTTATGCTATTATATGTTAATTAAAGCTTAAAGCCATGAAAAAGACAAAGACAATCTTTTCCGGCATAAACTATTATTATCTTTAAAACAAAAATACAGTAAAATCAAAATGTTTAGCTTACATGTATTTTTAAAAGCGTCATCTTCGAACTTCCTTTCTATTCTTCATTTAATTTAAAGAAAAACTCGCATTTTCATAGAAAGAAAAATCTTTTCATGTAATAGCTTTGTTTTTTTTTCAATTTGAGATTCACTTTTTTAACATGCTATGCTATGGTCTTTGATGGTGTAAAATGTAAATGATATTTAAATACAAAGAATTATGTCCTTAATGTAACATTATATTAAACAGATTTTGATTTAAAAAGTAAGAAACTATCCAATTGGTGGTCATATTATCATCTTTAATGAAGAATTTTCTTCCTTCAGAGAAGGAGTTTTCTTCCTACAGTGAAGGAGTTTTTTTCCTTCAGTGTAGGAGTTTTTTTCCTTCAAGCAAAAAAATTCATACCCATAGCAAGTTAATCTCCTCTGTAAAGATATCAATTTTACTGATCACAGTTATCATCTTCCATTGTTGCAAATTTCAATAGAGGGATTAAGTTGTAGTTTACCTATTTTCACTGAGGAGTACAAATATAAACACGTGGATTATAGTCCGTTTTTAGCTGTAAATAACTTTATTTAAATAATGTAATTTATGACTTGATTTAAATATAAGCTTACCCTTCTTGTACCAAGAGGTGATTTCTTTTGAAACATTTCTTTTTTCTTCTTCCTTCTTTCTCTGTCTTTTTGTCGCCTCTGTTCTTTGTATGCCTCGGACTCTTCAAGGAATATAGGTTTAGCATGATGACATTTTCTTTTGGAAAAGTCTGGTTTTAGTACCTATAGAAATAATATCAGTTTAACTGTGTTATATGTTTTAAAAACATTTTAAATGACAATTTTTAAAGATTAACAATAGCTTACAAAAAGATACAAGTATTTTTATTTGATTGCTTTAAATTGCTCATATCAAAGGCAAACACAAACAGTTTTATGTCATTACTTAGTTTAAATATCCACTTGTCCAAGTTTGCCTGAAAAAAAAACAACCGTTGTAGGTCAGTGTCACCTTAGCATTTCTTAGTTTGATAGATTTAATTTTTAACAATGTATGTTTGTTCATCATTCTTTATTCTTTTATATAAACATGTCCTATTGAAGATGTTTAACAAAATATTAAAGTCTACCTTTTCAAATGTTGGTTCCTCATTAATGGGATAATCGTTTACAAAATTTAGGACGTAATCTGCAATATTAGCATCATTAACCTCACTGTACATATCAAGTTCCTTATCAACTAATTCAACAGGTTTAGTATCATCATCTAAAATAAATATTTACATGTGTAATATTTATATACAATCCATAAAGTTAAGTGTGACTTTTGATGATTGATGTTTAAATAAATTATAAAAGATAATATTATACCCCCACTTGTAAGAAAGAGGGCTATATTGAATTCACCATGTATGTTTAAAACTTTTGTAACAGATTTCTCAGCTTCTACTGATGGCGTTCATTTCAAATTTGGTACACAGCTTCATCACAACACCTTGCCACCCCTTTCCAGATCAGTTAGTCATCTTCTTCCTGTTTTACAATTTGAATTCTAGACTATTTTAAGGCAAAAAACTGGACGGGTTGAATTCAAATTTGATTTCGATACACCACTTTTACCTTGCCTCCTCTGTCCAGGTCAGTGGGTCATCTACTTCCTGTTTTACTTCACTGTTTTCCAAATAGTCAAGTGGGAGTTAGCTTAACACGATTTACTAGTGCAACCCCTTGTTAAGTTTGGAAACAAAATTTCCACAGTCTTTGTCAAACAGATCTGAGGCACAAATTTTAATAGAGCTTTATAAAACATCTAACTGTATGAATTAAAATTGTTAGCTACAAAATTTTATCAGGGTCCCACATTGATAAATTCGAGAATTGGACTTATAAAACTCTAAAACTTTTAATAATATTTTCATTGCAGTTTTTTTTTTTTTTTTTTTTTTTTTTTTTGTACAAATGTTGTGCAACATATCATTGTGTGTATATAAGAATTTTAAATAAATCCATTCGATATTTTTTATAAAAATAAACTTTTAAGTTATAATTCAAATTTTAAATACTGTGGATTCATTTATTTTCGTGGGTACCAATTTTCATGGTTTGATGGAAAAAAGACAATTTCATGGAATCTTAAATTTGCAGCATACAGATAAATGTTAAATTTCCGTTTCATGAGGTATCAAATTTTGTGGGTCAAGGCCACCCACGAAAACAACGAAAATTTATACCCCACGAATAATTATGAAACCACAGTAATATTTGAACAATGTTTTGTTGTAATACAGTAAATAATTGAAAAATTAAAAATGAATATTAAAATAAAATAAATATGTTACTTAATTACGCCTAATTTAAACACAAAATATTTGAGGTACCTCATAAGCATCATTAACAGTCAAAAAGAAATTATGAAGAAATAAGATTTAATAGAAACTGTTGGTTTTTTTTCCAGGGGCAATAACTCATCTTTTCCATAGTATATTTCTTCAACATCTTCCAGAACTTTGTTGAATTTTTATTATGTGTGTAATATTGCCATAAACAAAGTGCAAGATCAAGTTAAGCAAGGTGTTTTTCTTTTTTTTTTCAATAGACCATTTGCCAATTAATATCGGATTTTTATTCCGTGATCGATTTAATTTTACCGTTTACAATACCGTTATGAAAAATCCCGTAGGTTTCCAAATGGATAGAAGTAGGACAAGCCTCGAATTTTATCGTGTACGTCTTGGATAATTCACGTGAAAAATTTAAACAACTTAAGAAATTTAAATGTTTTTGACACCATATTCTAATAATATATACCACATCATTTCATACTACGATATCAAAATCATTCAAATATGCTTTGATTAGTGTATTCAAAATATCGGAATTGCATTGAGAGCAAGCGATGTTCTATTCCTTGTCCGGTGGCTGGTTACCGACGGTAACAGTAAAATCCGGTAAAATATGACTAAGTACCCAAAAAAATCACAGTGAACAACAATTGGCAAATGCACTATTGGAACATGATGTAAGA
The DNA here is from genome assembly GCA_963971305.1 of Arcuatula senhousia. Taxonomy (NCBI): domain Eukaryota; kingdom Metazoa; phylum Mollusca; class Bivalvia; order Mytilida; family Mytilidae; genus Arcuatula; species Arcuatula senhousia. The sequence goes on from OZ020304.1 coordinate 60,442,589, forward strand.
AAATTAATGTGTGCAGGTAAGGACCACTAATTTTATATTACCTATAATGTTTAGTAAATCAACATTTTCTTCGTTTCTCTCTGGAAAATTATCAAGCAGTTTCACAGCTTCTTGGAGCATTGGGGTAAAAGGTACACACTGGCTCAATGATGGTGTACTATATAAAAACATAATCAATAGTTACATAACATTATGTCTAAATAAAACAAAACATAGCATAAAAACAGATTGAATTATTATAAAATACAACTATAAAAGTATCACAGTAATTTACGTTTTCATATCTGTTATATAACTTCTTATGTTTTCATTGATTGAGTACAACAAATTATACTTTTCAAACAAAGTTTTACCTAAGGCAGCAACCATTTGAAATTCTGGGGGATGTGTGGATTTAAAAAAAAAAAAATATTTGTTTTCAATTTTTGGGAAAAAAAATTAATTGTCCTTGACCCAGAAAGAAAAAAATTAATTGCTTTCAATGGTGAGCCTGGGCTACACAGTGTAAACAAAATTGCGAATAAAAAAAAATTGTTTTTGGTGTCATTCAAAAAAAAATTCTCGTCTTTGAAAAATTTTGAAAAAAAATAAATTGTAGAGGGGCTAAAATCCATACCCCCCAGAATTTCAAATGGTTGCTGCCTAAATGTTAAACATATGAATAATTTATAAAAGAAATGATAATATTACCTTATATTTTTACTTTTCTGTATTCTGGGAGTTGCACAGACAAATGAACGAACTAATGGTGTCTTTGGACTTGCCGGCTGACTGTAACTTAGGTTTGTTATTCTGGCAGCATTAATATTTGGAGTCTTCAATGTCGAGTTTCTCACTGACAGGTTTCTTTTTAACTTTGCTTTGAACACTTTTGGAAAATGTGTTTCACTAGATGAATAAATCTCAGGATATCTCATATTTGAAATTCTTGGAACACTGGTCATGCTTGGAATGGTAGAAATGGGTGCTTGCATTGATTGATAGCTGTGATGACTAGATGCAATGATTAAAGGTTGTGAATAAATTGAATTAAATATTACTGAAGAATGTGGAGCAATAAATTCATAGCCTAATGTTGAATGGTTACATGGAAAATTTTCTACATTTCCAACATCACATTCTGGTATACTTTCCAATGTTTGTGTCAGACTGAATTCTGTTGTTATATTCTCTGCATTTTCAGCTTCACCAGTTGAGTTTCTAATAAATTCCTGTACAAGGGGCACATCTTTTTGTTTTGAGACTTCCTTTGATTCTTTTTTGTCATTCTTTGACCTTGACTTTGTAATAGCCTCAAAAGCTTTCAAGTTTCGATTAGTTCTTGATTTTTGCTCTTCATCTTGGTGTTGCTAGCAATAGAAAAGACAGATTAATATTTTGATGTTGCTAGATATAAAACATCACTGTATTGTGGTTTCATTATTATTTGTGATCAACCTTTTTTCTTAGTTTTTATGAGTGAAAGTCAGAATTCAACTATAATAGTTATGATTAATTCCTTCTGGTACCATGCGCAAAGTATGAAACTAAAAATCCAACCCAATGTCATTGGGGGGGGGGGGGGGGGGCGGGCGATAAATTGAATCATAGACAATGTTTAATGATTTTTTTATCTGACATTTGTTACACAGTGACCCATTTTTAGCTCACCTGACCTGAAGGGTCATGTGAGCTATTGCCATCACTTGTCATCTGTCGTCCGTTAATTTTTTTTTCAAATGTAAACTCCTCTGACATCATAAGTCGAATTGCAACCAAACTTCGTACAGTTGATTATTGGCATATGTGCATCAAAGTTTTTTGATTCGTTAACAAACATAGCGGCCATGGCTAACAATAGAACATAGGGGTAAACATGGTAAATATTGCAGTTTTATGCAAATAACTCAAAAACAGTCAAAGATATCAAAATTCTGTTCATTAGCATGTGTGTTAGAAAACTGTGGGTTTTTTTTTATTTATTTGTTGAAAAACATGGCTGATGTTGCTGAAAATAAAAGATAGGGGTTAATTGTTTGGGTTTTTTTTGCAAATAACTCCCAAAAGGTGACAGATATCTAAATTCTAATGGAAGGTATAAATGTTCAGCACCTAAAGATCTATCTGCTCTGAAAATTTAAAGAATATCAAACCACCCATGTTGCCCTTTATCTTGATTTTTTTCTGAATTTTGCACTTATTAAGCTCAATATCTTCAAAATCATTAAAGTTATTTGAGAAATTTTAAATTGCATGTTGTTAAGCACATAAAGATCTACAAAACTAGAAAGGGTCAAAGTTGTAGGTCCCTTTTAGGAGTAATTTTCCTTAGAATGTTAAAATTGTTCATTTTCACAGCCTTTACCCATTGAATTGCAAACTATTTAAGCTAGAGAAACTCTAAATTACAATATAATGCTTAGTTAAGCCCTACAAAAATTCAATATGATGGAAGTCTTTTATTGACCCCTAATATGAGTTGTGGTCCCTTAAATGTCTAAAATAATAAAAAGCTTTTGATTGCTAAAATGTTCAAAAAATTGAATTACACTTCAATGCATGAAGTAAATCAATTATGTCAGATGACACTTATTAAACTTATGCCCCTTTAAATGTCAAAAAAGACATACAAGTCAGGTAAGCGATTCAGGCTCCTGGCAGCATTTTGTTTTACATTCCCCTGGTAAAATTCCATTTTTTTTATTCACATGCTTGATATACACTATTCATATTTAGGCTTAGCAACAACAAAACTTGCATTCTGTGCTTATATTTGATAAAAATGATGAATCAGCAATCTTTAAATTCTGATGGCATGCAATAATTTGAGACTCCTATGAGCCTGAATCCCACACCTAGTCATTAATGAAACTTATAATCCTTATGAAAATGTAAAGGTCTTGAACGATACTTTGATATCTAGCTAATTACTGCAACAATGTACAATGTTTTCAATTATCAATATTATTCAGAGATTTTAAAAAACTTCATTTTTGTCCCCCTCTGCAATATGACGGAAGGACAACAAGGTTATGATCTTTGTCCCTTTTATCACACCTTTTACTCCTCCAGATGAGACCACTCAACGAAGTTCAATATAATTTTGTGGGATTGTTTTTCATGATATGCAGTTAATCATATTGCAACACCATTTTGATTTGGCAAATTTTATAGGAGTTATGGGATTTTATCGACCTTGTTCAGGAACACTGTATGGGCCAACTCCATTGAGACCACTCAATGGATTTCAATGAAATTTTGTAGGATTGTTTGTTTAAATATGATATGCAGTTGATCATAATGCAATGGTTCACCATTTTGATTTGGCAAATTTTGTAGAAGTTATGGAACTTTATCCACTTAGTGTATTGTAGGTCATAGGAACTCCTGGTAGGCTACTCTGAGGCTGCTGAACAGATTTTGTTGTCTGAATGCTTCAAAAGCAAAATGCCAATGGACACTTCTAATGATAGATATAACAAACCCAAAACATCTATTGAGGAACGAATTTGTGACCACTGTAGTAACTCTGAAGTTGAAGATGAATCTCATTTCTTTAATAACTGCACCAAATTTTCAGGTTCTAGAAATATCTTATTTGATATCATAAAAGAATCAAATAAGAATTTTTACCAATTATCTCCATTCCACAAATTACTTTGGACATTTAACTGTGAAAATATAACTGTTCTTAACTCACTTTGTAAGTTCCTTCTGGAGTCTGAGATAATATAAAGTATAAAATAACAATTACCATTTATCTTATTTGTAACTATATACATGTACTAGATATATAAACTGTACTCTCAATTGTAATAATTTATTTATTTATAATTGATACAATGTATACGATTCTTCATTATTATTGTTTGTACTGTCATTGCCCCTTGAGGGTCCATAATTGGTCAATAAACTTGTATTCTTGTATTCTTGTATTCTAATGAGCTGTCCAAGTTAGGCAAGCAAAAAAGCTTTTTTCTATCTGCAATAGTTTTCATTGTAATAACAAAAACCTCATTTTTTACCTTTAAAGGGCTATAACCCCTAAAAGGGGTTGTCTGACAACATTGAATGACCCAATGGACTCTTTTGAAGAACTTCTCAAGCTGAACATTTAAGCAAGCAAAAGCTTTTCTTTATCTGCAATTATTTTCATTCTATAAGCTAAAGCATTTAACTCATTTTAAGCAAGCAAAACTTTTCTCTATCTGCAATAGTCCTTTCATTATAAGGCAAAAACATGAAAAAATGTGATTTTCCCTAAAAAGGGGTTGTCTGACAACTTTGACTCAATGGAGACTTTAGTCTTTAGAAGAGCTTTTGTTTTAAAGAACCTAAGATCCATCAGATTTGTTCTATCTGTAATACTTTTTGAGTTTTAAGGCTTTTAAGGAAATATTACCCCTATGTTCTATTTCTAGCAACAGCAACCATGTTGTTGAATCAAAATCCAAACAATAGGTGTGTAAAGACATTGAAAGACCAGCCTAATTAACAATCTGTCAATCATATGATCATACCAAGACCCAAGGTCAAGCCATTTTTGAGAAGATTGGTGAAAAGTTGAAGGAAAGGACAACAGACAATGGATGCCAAATGATGATGGCAATAGCTAACATTGCCTTTGGCCAGGTGAGACTTTTAAAGTATAATTTGATACATGGTCAATAAAAATTCAGGTCATTTAACTTGCAAAATTTTATACTGGTAAGGACTTATTTTACCTGAATTGTTGTATTAATGTCATCAGCATCAATTTCTAGCAATGGTTTATTCCTTAAACTACGAAGATAGTACCCTGGCAAATATATTTTCATGTTTCTTTTTTTTTCTTTTTTTAAATCGTCTGCTTTTATTTAGCCAACTACATTGTAAAGGGTAGAACACGAGAGGCTCCGAATAAGTTTTCCGCGTTTGGAAAATTAGTCATCTTTCTTATTAATCAATGCCAAATCTGAACTATCTATAATTTCTATGTTTATATTGTACTAATATTGTACTAAATTAAAATTCTAAGTATAATATTAGGTTTTTATTCTCTGAATCTCTTGTTATTTAGTTTAGTTTTTTTCTTCTTCCGGTTTTGTTTTAGATTTTAGTTTTTATGTTTCCTGTTTTCGGAATTATTGGGTTTTTACCATATGCGTACATAAATACATTGATTGATTGATTGTTGTCTGCTTCATGTCCCGTCGGCGATATTGCAGCCATCATCGGGACAAAAACAGGTTATTATTACTGAATAAAACTTTGATATAAAACAAAGTCAAAAGACCGAAACTAAAATGTTTATCACCAATAAATAGATAAAAGTAGACATTATACATAAATACAGAAAAAATATAAGGTATACTTTGTCCTTACCTATATTATGATATGAGGCAGGTAAAACCTGTTACGCTCCCGAAGTTTCAATTGATTTAAATATATAATTTTTTTTTGTTCGAAAATAAAAATAAACTAGCTTTTCTTGTGGGTTACGTGAGCGTTTAATGACGTCTCAAATTTTCAAAGATAAAAACGTTAAAAAGACGCCGAAAGTTCGGGAAAACAAGCGCGTGCTAAACCGGACGTTGAAGGAAAATTCAGCTCATAGTACAACTAAAATATTGACATTTCTACCGTTATCGCTCCCTTCGGGAGCGTAAAAATCAAAATTCCAAATGCTGATTGATGTGATCGTGATTTATTTTCATGTAAAAAAAAATTGTGGGAGTAAAACCTGCTTTGCAAAATAATTTTTACAAGGTGAACCCAAAAAGCCCAAACAGTTTGTCCATGCACAACTTGAGGTCTCTTGAACAGGTCATGTACAAGTACCATACGAGCTAGGTAGTCAATCGAGCTAGTTAGCTTTAAATTTTTATCTCCCTTTGCTGTTTTTGACTTAAATCTGCCTATTTTTAATATGAGGCAGCTTAAACCTGTTACGCTCCCAAAGTTTCAATTGATTTAATTTTTTTGGTCTGAAAATAAAAACAAACTAGCTTTTCTTGTGGGTGACATGAGCATTTAATGACGTCTAAAATTTTGAAAAATAAAAACGTCAAAAAGACACCGAAAGTTTGGGAAAACAAGTGCTTGCTAGGAAGGAAAATTCAGCTCATAGTACTTGTAACTAAAATATTGACATTTCTACCATTATCGCTCCCTTTAGGAGTGTATAAATCTTCCCTATGCATCATGAAACTACAAGGATGTTAATATGATAATGGCTCTGCCCTAAAAGCTCGCGAAGATACAAAATCAATATGATAATAGGTTTAACCTTAATTGGATCTGGAAAAATGTCAAAATACCCTCGGGTGGATCAATAGCTAAGAGGGTCCACTTTTGGATAAAAATTTAATAATTTATTTGAAAAAAAATGTATTATCTGTAAAAACGCCAAAATATGGTTTGTGGCCGGGACAACATCATCCATAACTTAATCAATCCTTTCGGTGACGTCATATCATTCGACAAGCAGACTGTAAACATGAAGACATCAAAATGTCACCGCTCTTCTGCCAGATTTTTTTATATTTTTTGTATACCCGTACCTATAATTGCCAAATACTGGCTGCAAAAGATTGATTTAGAAACCTGGTGGAAAATGACGAAGTATCCAAATGATTAACTTTGGTCAGTTTGAGGGACCACATAGGATAAGGATGAATTAGGATTTTATTTTCAGATCAGGTAGGACCAAATTATCATACATATGTAGAAAAACAGTTGCTGATCACTTTATTTTAATGAATCTGTGTTATGAAAAGCTCCGAAAATGGTTGACAGAACTTATTAGGGACGATGTGATGATATTTCCCACCATTTTTCTGCGCATGACTATGCACTATGGGAAAAAGGTCACTACAGTATCGAATTCTTGCCAGAGAAAGCCATTTTTGTGAAAAAAAAACAACTAGTGTTCGTTCGTTAGATAGCTATTATTTATTGAGAAAGTTATTGTCATTAACAACAAGAAAAGGTTTTGTTTTGTTACCGTTTGTAAATAAAATATGAGGCAGGTAAAAACCTGTTACGCTCCTGAAGTTTCAATTAATTTAATATTTTGGTCCGAAAAAAAAAACCTAACTTTTCTTGTGGGTTACGTGAGCGTTTAATGACGTCTAAAATTTTCAAAGATAAAAACGTTAAAAAGACACCGAAAGTTTGGGAAAACAAGCCTGTGCTAAACTGGACGTTGAAGGAAAATTCAGCTCATAGTACAACTTAAAATATTGACATTTCTACCATTATCGCTCCCTTTGGGAGCGTAAAGGCAAAAATACCGGGTCACGCTAGTGCGAGACCCAGTATTTTCGAAAAGGTCCAATGCCTTCCAAATGATGACAGAATTTAATTTCAACCATCGTTTTTTGAGTCTCGTGCAATTTGGCAGACTCTCTACAATAGTGAGCTTCGCTTTGCTCGCATATTAGAAGGTGATCTTTGTCAATAAGAAATAATAATTTTTCACTTCTACCGTGGAAATTTTTTCATGAAAATTGGACTTTATTGCATTAAGTCTAATGCAAATTTGATTCTTCGAAAGTCAACGGTAAAAGTTCAATATTTTGATGTTTCTTTGTTCAGATATGTTGACTTAAAGTTGTGAGAAAATTTCATTTTGCACTGAAAACAACTGAAACAAATATCAGGGTTTGACACTAACATTTTGGCAGCAGTAGCACACAAGGCTAGTGCTTCACAAAAATCACTAGCCCCCATACAACTTCACTAGCCCCTAAAAGATTATTTTCAAAATTGGATTATTTGAAAACTTAAGCCCCCATTTGACCTTATATCAAATAAAATTTTCAAGTCTTAGTTCCAAATGTTTCTAGCCCTGGAGGGCTACTAATTTTCAGTTTTCAGAAGTCCTCTTTGATTTTCGGGTAGCCCTGGGCTAGCTGACTAGTGTTAGTGTCGAACCCTGAATATAGATCTTTTTGTTAAGAATCACAAAGGGAGATAGTAATTTAAAGCTCGATCGAGCTTAGCTAGCTCGATTGAACTACCTAGCTCGTTTGGTACTTGGGAGCATAATAAGGGGGCCGATGGGGTAATTTAGTGATGCATGATCGTCCATTTGAATTTTCTGTGAACTGTTAGGCAAACAATTGTTCATGAACTGCGATGAAGGCAAATGTCTGTGAACCGTCCTCTGCCAAAATAATTTTCCGTGATCTGTGATTGATGCCTCCACAGATCTTCACAGTGGCAAAACAAGATACTCAAGGAACATTACTATTTTGCCCATCATATTTTGAATCGCATGAAATTTGGCAGACCTCTACATTAAGAGCTTACCTGCCCTAGCACATGAGAGTTGATGTATTTAGATACAATGTAGCTTGTGAAGATACTGTAAATTCTCTTTTATATTTTTACAATACTCTATAGTGAGTGAACAGAGATTTCATAATTTAAAAAGAGATGAAAAAATGTTAGCAGAGGAGAATAAGTTGTACATTTAAATATTGGTAGTCCAAAAAATGCAAAGATAAAATCCGTAGAAATAAATGAAAAGATGGGACACATTAGACAGATCATAATTGTTTTTTTAAAGAGTCAGCACTAGCCTAGTCTGAGTGGGTGACCCACACTTTGTTTGTCCATCACATTTTGAATCTTATAAAATATGCAAATCTATTAGGCAAGTGAAGCACAAATAAAATTTGATTCAGATTTGAGGGAACTTTTTTCCACTAAATTGTTTAATAAAGAGTCTTGTCTAGTGAAAAATGGTAAGAAATTGTTGTAATCATCCCAAATTAATTTGCTCCTGATGTCCATAATAATCTCCTCCGAACAGTATGAAAATACTGTTCTTGCAAACTGTTGTAGTAAAACTAGAGATATTTTAGGGCATTTAATCTTATAATGAAATAAAAAGATACTAAAACAATATAAAAATACACAGTTAAAGACACACATACATGTACATACCGCTTAAATGCATAAAAAATGAAAATTGAAATTTAACAAAGTCATGGAACAACGCTTTTACCATGTTTACAGCTTTTCTTCTCCAAAAAGGCACCTAGCTGATGCAACATGATGCTATACTAATGAAATATGTTGTTTCTTTTAGTTGCTATATATAAGTATGACTAAGATAAGGAAGCCACCGGGTATTGGTAAAGAAAGTAATTCAAATCGTAAAAAATCAAGGTATGTATAACTATAAGTTACATACATCATGTACATATTTAAAGCAGGTTCTTTTAATATTTTTTTTCATAAAGTAAAGAAAAGTTTGCTTTAGCCTAATCAGTCTTGATGGCATATTACGGAATGTGTCTCATGTGAGTTTTTAGCAGTCTTTTTGAGGTTAAACATTGTCTAATCACATACAAAATAATCATATCAAACCATATGCCCTGATAAAATTATCCACAATGAACTGCAATTTTCATTCAATCATTGATTGATGAATTATGGACTTCTTAATAAATTTTAAATCTGTTACCTATTTTTCACAGGAAACTTGATGAAAAATAAATAAATTTTCACGCAAGTAAAATAAATACTGTAATATACACTCCATGAATATCCAGAAATTTATTTAACTACAAAATCACATTATTCCATCTATATCTATAAAATTATAGTGTGTTTTTTTGTAACTACATTTCTTTGATGTATGTTTAATAAATTATAACATATTTTTTTTGGTCACCATTTAAGCAAAGATAGATGGACTTCAGAAATTGTGTCCTTAGCATTAGGAGGCCTGACTACAGGGTTATATATCTCCACCTTATATCCCTCTGTTCCAGGTGGAGATTCTGGTAAGTTAGGTTACGTTTACACTTTGATTTTGGCTTGATTCCGTGACACGACCACCAATGAATGCTATGCGTCACTGAAGCTATCTCTTATATCTCCTATTAGCAAAATTATAGGCCGTCAGCATAGAATAAGTTGATTTGTTTAAAAATGGCATGGCTTCTACATTAGAGATTTTGATATCTGACTAGAACCAATAGACTACGTCGAAACACATTCAAGTTTTATCAATAAACGCTTTAATAAAAAAAGAATTCAGGTCTTTTACATTCCAATCGAGACAAAAAGTCCTGGTAACGCATATCCTGAAGTCCGGCTAACATGAATTCTTTCATAGCATTTGGATACAAGTTTGTCCGATAGATGGCTGTGCATGAGAAATCTTGGTTGTATGGTAGATCTATGTCCCAGTAGTATTCCTTGTCTCTTGAAGTAAAAATATATTATAAGATTAATGCTAATTGTTTCAATATGAGTCTGTCCATCCCTAATGGTTTTTAAATGATAAGTTGAAAATATGTTATGAGCTTTTAAATAAAAAAAATAGATGCTGCTTTTCAATTGTATGAAAAGACGACCAAGTTAAATTACAGCAATAAGTACTTGGTGGATGGCATAAATTGCATTGTTAGATGCATAGTTTTATCAGTTAAATTAAAAGGTATAAAAGAAAGTTTAAGGGGGTACAGACCGTACAGAACCTCTAAGGGAAATAACTCTAAAATATAACTTGAACGGTTTAGTCAGGCACATTTAATCAAAGAAATCAAGCTTCCCAATGATCAAAATATGAAATGTTGAAACTCCATTACCGGTATGTTCAATGAAAATTTTCCAAAGAAACCTTTGGTTTGATTTCTTAAAGATTTTGCAATTGAATATATTTGACTTAAGTACATATATTTGCAACTTTTCAATCAAATCAAATGACACAATTTTATTTTACCAAAATGTTGGGTACCAACTTAAGGTGTACAATATGTAAATGGGTACTGAAACTTTCCAACCAGATTGGAATTTAGTGTGAACTATTGATATGGTTGATTCATACTTTAATACAGAGGATTCCACTTAATCGACTAACTCTTATTAGAATAATCCTCTTAATTAACTAAGATTTTAAAACACCAAACCCTTTCCTATACTTATAATGCTAAAAATTTCATTTAATTGCATTGAAAATCTGAGAAAAAGTACAAAATTCCTCTTAATTGACTTAAAATTTTAAAGAATCACCTTGATACCTATCAAAATCATATGTTTTCTTAACGAGGTCTTTGAAGTGTGTTTGATAAAAGTTATCAAAACATGTTTTTACAACCTTCATTTATGTCACATTTGTTTTTACAAGCATTGGGATACAAAAAAAGTGTCACCTGGGTGTTCTAATTACTTAATACATTTGATAATTAGACAAAATTATAAAAAAAGTCTTTGTATTTTCTGTTTAAAATTGACATTTCACTTTATGGGGTAATTCGGTTAATTGCATAAATTTCTCTGACAAATTGGTTATGCTAATAAGAGGAATCCACTGTACTGCTCTTTAATATCTGAACCATGTTTTGACTCATATTGATTAATTAAGCAGAGTCTTATATTAGCTTTTATATAAGTTATACATTGTTTTGCACACGATTTATCAAAAACATTTTCCATCTTTTCTAGGAGAACTAATAACAGCAGCATATGAACTTGGGGTTAGTATTATAAACTTGTTGGGTATATAAGTTCAAGTTTTGATTTATTATTCTTTTATTCTTAATAGAGACATTAAATGTACATTACACAACATACTAAATCAATGATAGTTTAAAAAGTCTGAATGAAAAATGACTAGTAGCCTTCAATATGGACCATTGGTTGCTGCTTGCTGTTTTGCACTGGTCAGATAAAGATATGATGCATATGATTTAAGGTGTCTCGGGGCTATTATAATTCTACTATAGATTTTGTTCATTTTTGGCACATTGATAGACCTAAATGTATAGATAAAAAATATCAAATAAAAAGAGGGGGTCACCATTCATTTTAGAGCGCTATCAGCTGTCTAAAAATAGCAAAGTTTCAATATTTTTATAAAGGATATAAAGGGAAAAAAGCTATAGAGGCATCTAAATAAAAATTCCTACTATAGAATCAGCTCAATTTCTGAAGGAAAGTCCCGCTCCGAAAGCTCTTTGAAAATATCTGAAAAAAATATGGGTCACCATTCATTTTTCAAGATATTAATGAAAATTGAAAATTTTCCTATTCATTCTATATAAACTATCTCCCTTTGATTTTGTACAGGAAATTCTTAAAATGTTTAAAATGTCATTTTTGTACCACAATTTCTTCTTATTTGATAAAATATATTAAAGGGTAAAGTTTTTGTCTACTTAGTTCAGTTAGTTTATCAATTTTTTTACAAAATTCCAATATGTGCAAAAAGATGCTCAGTTTAAAAGCATCGAGCCTCTTTAAACCCCTTATTTACATTCAACAATTAATAAAATTTCATTTGATCTAACACCTCAGAGCATTACTCACTTGTTTTGTTGGCACTTAAAAGTAACTTAGTTGCATATGACATTCAAACTTATTATCTTTTTAATAAATTGTTACATTTTATAGTGGTCAAGCTGATTTTAGATATATACAATCCATATCTTTGCATAAATACATTTTACATAAGTGTCAGAAATTCCTGCTATTATAAAAAAATACTAGCATATCTAGTTGGAAAGCTTTTACCATAATAACCTAAACATAATTTCATCCATTTGATTATCGGTAATTACGCTGTAATTGATATTTGATTTGAACACTAAATTTCCTTTTTTGTAATGATATTTTTTAGGTGGCACATCCACCAGGTTATCCTCTCTTTACTATACTGGCACACTGTATGATTAGACTGATACCCAATGGGAGCATAGCATGGAGAGTAAACCTTCTTACAGCTGTTTTTGGAGGATTTACTTCTATGTTTTTGTCACAACTTGTTATAAGGTAAACCTTGTGGATTCTGTAAATTATTCACAAACAGGATTATCGAAATAAAGGTAAATTAAGTTACTATTTTAGACATTGATAAAATGGTAAAATAAAAAAAGTTTTCATTCTAGATATGCTATAATGAAATATTTTCAGAAATAACTTCTTAGCAGCAACCTGTAAACCAAAATTTGTTATAGAATATTCGTTATTCGTTATAGTTATAGAAATAAGAATCAAAAGATTATGATATAATAATAATTTAAAGAATAATGTATAGGCTGTCCCCTTTTCATCTTGTTTTAGATTGACAGGCAGTCTTTCGTGTGGCCTGTTTGCTGTTAGTACTTTCTGCTGGTGTCACCTAACATGGATGTGGTCTATAACATCTGAAGTTTTCTCTCTGAACAATCTTTTCATTGTTATCATCATGAAGCTGTCTATAGATTTTTACTATGCAGAAGAACACATGAAACTTAAGGTAATTCTTTTATAAACTTATTAACTTCTCTTAATAAAAAAACAGGATTGCAAAGAAGCATATAAAAATAATGTATTTAAAACAACCATAATGGAAAATTTGATATAAAAACACAAAAAAAGATATGACAAACATTGTATTGTCAAGACACTGATTTTTCAGTTCGCATCTTTGTTCAAAAGACATGGCTAATATTGCTTTAGAATTGTTCAGTTTTTAGTTTTATTAATAGCCTTGCAGTTTCTGAAGCCAAGTAGACATTAAATCACTTAAAAAATTATTTCTACAACCAGGTATCTTTACGTTTCCTGCAAGACACCAACAGCTTTTTCATGAGAATACATTATCTGCTGTTTTTGAAGTCCATATACCCAGAGGAAGCAAAAAGTCTAAAAGATGCTTTACCACTTTTGCAGATAAGCCCATTTTCCATCTTGAATTGTAAATTCCTATTTATTTCAGATATCATTGTATGGAGCCCTAATGTGTGGGTTGTCACTCTGTAATCAGCATACCATTGTAATTTACAATGTAGCTCTTATTGTATGGGTGTTGATAGAGCTGTATTGGAAAAAGGTAACAGTGTTCTACAAATACAGTATTGAAATTATAATTACATTTAGCATGCATATAATTAAAATATAGTAATTCTATTGGTTAATTGACACCTTGAATCGTCTTTCATGCCTCGATGAAATGTCACTTGTTTCATGTGGCCATAGCGGGGTCATGACCTTACTTTACGCACAACTCAAATTTGTTCTTATCCAGGTAAATTCTCACAACTTGAATTCACATTTGGATATTACTGTAATGCGCAAAAAAAAAATACACAAACATACACCATAAAACAAAATGAAAAATCAGAAACAAATGAAAAAACATTAAAATATAATTATAAGAATTGAATGTTTGTATTTTTATGTCGCCTGCAACGTGTTGCAGAAGCGACATATAGGGGTTACTTTGGCACTATCCGTCGTCTTGCGTCGTCCTGCGTCCTGCGGCGTCACAAAAATTTCCGTCGCAGTTTTCCAGGCAACTACATGTCACAGCTTCTTGATATTTGGTATGTAGCTTCATCACATAGTACTATAAGGTGTAAAGCGATTTTATGCTAAAAAAATAACTACTTCCTGTTTGACGAATACTTAACGTTTTATATGTAATGGACATAGATGCCAAATTTCAGTCGCAGTTTTCCAGGCAACTACATGCCACAGCCTCTTGATATTTGGTATGTAGCTTCATCTCATAGTACTATAAGGTGTAAAGCCATTTTATGCCCGAAAAATGACTACTTCCTGTTTGACAAATACTTAACGTTTTATATAAAATGGACATAGATGCCAAAATTTCGTAGCAGTTTTCCAGGCAACTACATGCCGCAGCCTCTTGATATTTGGTATGTAGCTTCATCGCATAGTACTTTAAGGTGTAAGGAGATTTTATGCCCAAAAATTTACTACTTCCTGTTTGGCGAACAAACATAGATACGCAGGCGACATATGCCTTCCGGGGAAGGCTCCATCTAGTGATTTTTCATAGGCCTGTAAAACCATTTACCGGTCGCGCATTTTTCTTCAAAATGTGCTAAGATCAACAGTTTTACACGCCAATTAACCATCAAAATAGATCAACGGTTTTACATGCCAATGAGACATCAATATACAAACATTCAATTCTTAAATGAAACAAAAAATATTTTTAAAAGAAATTTTATATTAATTACCATTGTGCAATTGAATATGAATCTGTTGTATAGTCAGACTAAGTCGTTACGATTACTGTCAACATGGTCAAAAGAATCAAAATCTTGAGACTTGATTGAGTGACATTTTTGACAAGAGGACTTTCCTAAAAATAATAATTTATTGATTTTCAGCAATCAAATGAACCAGCTCAATCAAATTTCTATCTAGAACTACTCATAAATAAACATATTGTATTATTTTTAGCAACCTAAGTCAAAACTTTATTTCAGTGTATTTTAAACTACTAGAAAGTTTATATTCACTTCAGAGAATCTTTTCAAAATACATCCACCAAATCATAAAACAATTTCAAAGTCATATAATTCTGTGAATTCATTTATTTTCCTGTGTTCTAATTTTCATGGTTTGATGAAAATGACCAGTTTGTGCATTCTGAACCTCTTGATTCTTAAGTCTGCAGCATACCAACAATGTTAAATTTCTTTTTCCTGTGGTATTACATTTCGTGGGTTAAGGTCAGCCACAAAAACCACGACAATTGATACCCCACAAATATAATAATGAAACAACAATACAATAATCTCTTTTATTATCTTCTTTTTTTCTTTTTGATTTTGTAGATTCTTTCATTTACACATCTATTCAAGCTTTGTTTGATGTTTATCTTGGGATTAGTGCCATATATTTACCTCCCTTTATCAGCACATTTTAGTCAAGCTCGCTGGACCTGGGGTGATCAGAAAACCATGTCTGGCTTTATGAAGCATCTACTCAGATCTGAGTATGGAACATTTGATCTGGTAATTTGTTAGATCACTAAGCAGTTGTTAATGTACTTGTCATCTTAGAAGAATCTGGCACATTCTGTAAAAAAAGATTTTCTTTTCACAAACAATGTATTTTTAGGAGAAAGTTTAATATATTTACCAGGGTATTTTATTTTTAGGCGCATTTTGATCAAATTTAACCAGGACAGAGTATTACACTTTTTGGGTCTTATTCTCGCTAACTTGCACTATTTTAAGAATAATCAGTAATGTTGATTCTTCCGAGATATAAAAACAAAATGATAATTTGTTAATGTCCAATGTACTAGTAAAAAAGTATAATTTATGAACAATTATCCTTACATTAACACTTTCTACTTTATACATTTTTTATACACTTGCAAAGGTCTACTTTACATTTGCAGGGTAAAGGTGGTGTTCAGCAAGATCTTCTATGGTCTCTATGGTAAATTATAATAAGATTTTAAGAAATGCAACAAAATACCAGGCAAAAGTTCTAGAACTGTATCTGACACCTTTATTGTATATAACAGTCTAATCAGAAAATTTAGACCAAAAGTAAAGTTGTAGGACCAAACCATTTAAATTGAAGAGCACAGTTTAAAACCAAGTAGCAAACTAAATGCTAAGTTCAAAACTTAGAACTAAGGGTGCCTGCTCAGAATTTTATTAATTTAGAAAATGCAACTGAATAGAAGCTTAAGTGCATTTCCACTTCTATTTTTTCTTAGGTGAGAACAATAAGTATTTGATGATGCGAACATATAGCATATGTATGACAGCAATTTAAAAAAAATGGGTATATAAAAATGTCTTGTAAATAGGTACATGTAATCTGCTTCCAGGTTATATGCTGTACATGTAACAAAGGAGATGACATTTTTAACAACTTTTCTTTTCCTAGTGGGAGCATATTTATCTATTGACAGGTAATGTTTAAAACAAAATACTGATGGATATCTTTATTTATTTAGTAAAAGATACAAATACATATCAAAACATAAAAAAGAAGAAATTTTGTCTTAAAAACAAAGAATGTTTTTTTGGCTAGATTTTTCTCTAGTTTATCAGCAACAACATGCATTATTATCTCCAATTAAAAGATAGCAATGAAATATCTTGATTTCTAAATTGGAGTGAACATGAATTTCAGACAGGTACATTATTGAAAACTGAATCTTTAATTGAATGTAGTACATTGTACCAGGAATATTTAATATGGTGTCAAAAACTCATTGCACCTATTTAGTTATATTATTTTCTAGTCAAGTTTTTTTTACAGATTTGTCAAGCTTAGGGAAAAGATATGTACTGTATTTCTGTTGATGATGTTTGTGTATACATCATTTTTTTCATGGCGTGCCAATTTAGATACCTCAAATCCTCTTATGTATGGTGTGGTAAGTTACATAAATATTTGTCAATTTTAAGGCTGTAACTTTGGAATCTATGATTGAAGCCTGATTAGATGTGATCAATAACTTTATATTTACATGTACATAAATAAAAGCAATGGAGCAAGGAATTTTACATTAAAAAGTAACTTTAACAAAGCATAGAACATTTACAATTGCAACAAAAATTTACCCTTCTAGATGATTAGCAATTAATAAGATGACAAGGATAATCATAGCTGAATCATAACTGTATCTTATTCTTTGAAAATATTTAATTTTGTGGAATACCAATTTTCATGGTTTTAATGGGCAAGGCAAACCATGAAATATCATTCCCAACCAATGTGAACTTTTTAGGGAAAGTTTGAAATTCACAAATTCCTACCGGTCAATTCACTAGTTTGCATATAATTCCCTTTATACATGTAGTATTTTTTTTAATCACATTAAATCTGACATTTATTTACTATAGGTAGAGAGATTCTGGATGCAGAGTGATATAGTGGTAATTGTTATAGCAGCTGTAGCATTAGACTCATTTTCAAGGTACAGATTTTTATGGCCCGACCACGTATGTGGATCAGGTAGTTTTACCCTTGTCTGTCCGTCTGTACCTCATTCGTCTGTAACACTTCGGTTAAGTTCCATTACTCTGATACTAGATGTTGGGGGTCAATGATATTTCACCACTAGATGTGTCTTGGGTAAGGTGACACCACCCACTAGAAATTAGGTCCCTGTGACCTATATTTTACACATGAATGACTGTGGTTAAGTTCTTGGTTAAGGTCCATAACCCAGGTTATACACATTGGGGTCAATGATATTTCAAGAACGGGAGGGCCATCCTGTGGCTCGTAAGCACATTTTCTTGTTTAAGCAGATTGGATTATGAACCAAATTGATGTACTTCAAGATTTGATATTTAAACCACAAATGCCCATGAGAATGTGTACACTACACAGTATTCAGAAGTTTTCTTTTTTATGGGCTGACCACCTATGTGGATTGGCCATATAGTTTTACCCTTGTCCGTACATCCGTCCGTAACACTTTGGTTAAGTTCTTGGTTAAGGTCCATTACTCAGATACTAGATGTTGGGGGTCAATGATATTTCACCACTAGATTGGTCTTGGATAGGGCTACACCGACCACCAGAAATTAAGTCACTGTGACCTATATTTTATGCATGAATGACTTCGGTTAAGTTCTTGGTTAGGGTCCATAATATGGATACTAGATGTTGGGGGTAAATAATAATTCACCACTAGATGAGTCTTGGGAAGGGTGACACCACTCACTAGAAATAAGGACACTGTGACCTATATTTTATGCATGAATGACTTTGGTTAAGTTCTTGGTAAAGGTCCATAACTTGGATACTAGATGTTGGGGTTCAATGATATTTCAACATTAGATGTGTCTTGGGTAAACATGACACCAATCAATAAAAATTAGGTCACTGTGAACTATATTTTACGCATGAATGACTTTGGTTAAGTTCTTGGTTAAGGTCCGTATCTTGGATACTACATGTTTGGTGCCAATGGTATTTCACCAATAGATATGTCTTGGGTAACATGACACCAATCAATAGAAATTGTGTCACTGTGACCTATATTTTATGCATGAACACCTTGGTTTACTTCTTGGTTAAGGTCAATATCTTGGATACTACATTTTAGGGGGTCAATGATATTTCACTACTAGATTAGTCTTGGTAACACAGCACCACGCACAAGAACATTGATGTCAATGTTATTTCAAGAACAGGAGGGCCATCCTGTGGCTCATAAACGCATTTTCTAGTCCATTTTATAATTAATTGGCCTCTTATTTGAACCTTTGCTTGCTTAAATGTTTCACTATATGTGCTCTATTAAAACCTTCATAGGAGGTATTTTTACTAAAGGTTTTATAAATGTTAAAAGTCAAATATGAAACAGCAACATCCTCAGTCAGCTTGTTAAAAATTCAAGATATCTTATGCCTAATAAAACTCTACTATTTTGTAAATTGTATATATTTCGAGTGCAAGTTGCAACTTTGTACATGTTGCAATTTTTACAGATAAATATGTACAAGTTAAGAAAAACACTAAATACCCTCTACATTATTAGACATGACTTATTTTATGTAATCATAAATGAGAATGGAATACAGTCAACCCTCGCTACAACGACATTCGATTTAACGGAAAATTCGACATCCGACAAAACTTTAATGGGAACAAACGAGAAACGAGCCCACATATAATTTATACTCGAAATAACGGAATATTCGGTATCCGACTCCGACAGATCCGTTATAACGACAGATTATCAAGATTTACCTGTAAGTGTAGAGTATATTGATTTTATAACGGTCCACTGCACAGGTGAACACCTGTTGCTATTGAGTAATTAACCTCGCATGACATTTCCGTTATACAACAAGTTGACGGAAATATGGCTTCAATTAAAGGTGTGAAAGGCATTTTGAATTTTAATCTTTTAATGTTGATATTTATCAAAACATGTGGACATTTACATGGTGTTTGACTACGCATGTGCGGGAAAATATTTATTTTGTAAATACTCTTTCATTGTGCAAATTGTTTTATTAGTTTAATAAAAACAATAATTGTTATCAATTTCACTTTAAAATAACATTTCTCAGTCTTTCTTGACATTTAATATGTTTATTTGTGTTCCCCATTTATCAATCCACATACGGGCATTGTACTTTCACTTTCACTTTTTACACGAAACATGTTTTGTTTACAAGGAAAACAAAAGATTTTTTTTATCTATGGAGAGACTCTTCCTGAAATAAAAACATGTTCTGGATATCAAGTTTGATGTCAGAAAACGTTATTCACAAACAAGCACTGCCTTTGTAGATTAAAAGATGGATTTGACAGGATGATAAAGGAAAAAGGGGGGTCATTGTTATGTTTATTTATGCACGTATTCAGCACAATCGGACTAAAATGACCCAAATCAGCTCAAAAACTTTCCAAACCCTTGATTGAGACTGACACTAGTCAAAGCCAGAATTGTTGAGCTACTGTAGTCACCAAGACCATAACAACACAACAAATAATCTTTCACAAGGTCGAAGATATTCCATGTACAAATAAAATAAAAAACAATCAAAGACATACTAATGTATAAAAAATCTTTATTACAAAACATAACAAATTCATGTTTATTTAGAATATTTTACTCCTTTCTTCTTGCTGTCAATTTGTCCTGAAATAAAAAGACTAGAAAGGGAGATAATAATAATACAAAAATAAAAATTCATTATAACAGCAAATTCAGTTTAACGTCATTTCTGACTGGAAACAAACACGGTCGTTGTAAAGAGGGTTGACTGTATTAAAGAAAAAGTATATCATGAAGTTCACAATCAAGTCCACAAAGTACAACATTTTAAGAATTTCCTTTGCACAATGACAACAATATAAGTTCCCAGACTTTGATGTTTTAATTTCAGCAACAACAATTTAAACCCTTTTGTTTGGCACTTTTATAATATTATTTATTAAATATTTCGATGAATATTTCTTAAAATTGACATGCAGAATTTCAACAAAAAGTGTAAAATCTCATATGACTTCTATGGGATTAAATGTACTTGATGAAAGACAACCATGTCATATTTTGTCTTTACTTGTACAATGTATCTGTACATGTTGCAACATGTACAATATTGCAACTTGTACACAACATATACATAGGTATCTTTAAATTTGTTTATTTGGCTTTACAGATTAATTGATGCTCGTCTTCATTTTGCAAAGAAAATAAATGTTGGTGCTATATTAGTAACTGCTACAACTATATTTCAGTTGGTAAGTATTTTATTATTTTTATGCCCCATCTACAAAAGTAGGGGGCATATAGTCTAGGGTCCATTCGTCCATCCATCCCAAATATTGCAAGATGGGGCATTATGTATTTGAACATATTCTTGTTATTTATCAAAGATAGCAGCATTATTTTTATTAATTACTCTTTTTCATGGCTCCATCAACTGCAAAGAAAAGATAATATTCTCTTAAACAATTATTTAGTAGAATACGTTGCTGGTTTAAATACCCCACTACGTACCAATAGTCAAATTTCTAGGCAGGGGAGAATTCAAGACCCACTTTGTATTCTACAGAAAAAGCTAGCAGACCTCCATTTTATTAGGTTCGAAAGTAGCTAACCAATGTTGATGGTTTTTTGCCACTCCTGCAAAGCAGAGCAGACTTTACTGGCGGCGGCAGTGTTATCTTTTTGGAAAAGTTTTATGAGCACCTCCATATCTCAAGAACTATAGGTCCTAGGTTGATGAAACTAGATATGCATATGCCCCAGTAGTAGCTTACCACAGTTGCATCCCCATCTTTTGACCTTGACCTTGAATTTCCAGTTGAGTGACTTTGACAATTTTCAATACATATAATAGCAATGGAAAAGTTTTGCGAGCACCTCCATATCTCAAGAACTTTAAGTCCTAGGTATGCATATGCCCCAGTAGTAGCTTAGCACAGTTACATCCCCATCTTTTACAACATATTTATTTCTTAAAGTAATAAACTTACTATATGTTGTTATTTTTCAGCAAAGAAATTATGCAGTTTGTAATCAGAGTAATAATACAGCAATACTAGAATTTGGAAAGAATGTAATAAACTCATTACCAAAAGAATCACTGGTGCTTACTAAAGGTGACCTTCCATCAAACACTCTCAGGTACCCTAAGCTTCTAATACATGTAGATAAAGTGGTATGTTTCATCTGTATCACCGGTTAAAGAAAAACATGGATTTTACGGCTATATATATATTGTCTTCTGATTTTTTTGTTTTTTAAACAGATTATTTTTATGTTGGGAACTAATGAGAACAACTAACAAATATTGAAAATTCAAAAAATGTTGTAATTATAATGTTGTTAAAAAAGAAGAAGTATAAGGAACAAAAATATATTAATATTTACATATGTTAAAAAAATGTTAAGAATAAATGCTTTTACTTAAGTGAGTGCAGAACACATAAGGGTAATAACTCTTAAATATCACTTGAACCTTTTAGTCAAGCAACTTTATTTTCCAAATTTCCAAAAAACATATGGGTCACATTTTTTTTAATTAAGCAAATTACATAATCTTATTAAAATACAGATTTTAAAAAAATGAAGAAAAATCAAACAACACAATTCTATTTTAGTTAAAGTTTTAGTACCCCCTTAAAGCTTTTTACATTTTATTTTAGGTACCTTTACTTGTGTGAGAATATGAGGCCTGATTTGTCTTTGTTTGATCAAGAGGTACCAGTACTATCATATAACCTGCATGATTATACTGCTTTTAGGAAGTGATGTTTTAATTTGAAATATGAGTTTAAAACAACATTACAGCCAGGAATGCAATTCTCGTTTTAATATGGAGTTATCATTTTCTCCAAACTCTACATGTAATATGGAGCTTTATTTTCCCGAAAGTTATATGATATAACATATAATTTGAAATATGAGTTTAAAACAACATTATAGCTAGGAATGCAATTCTTATTTTAATATAATGGAGTTTTCTTTACCCAAAAAATACATCAGTAAAGCACAGAAAAAAAATTTAACAGCACAATTTATTTCCTGTTTTCTCATTTGAAATACTTGGCAATAACTTATACCTAATTGTTCTTTATGACTCCCTAGTACATGAACATGTATTACCCCCTAGCAGATTTGTTTAGAAAGGGTATATGGCAATCACCCTGTCTTTCATAAGCTTGAATCCTAAGTGCTTTATGAATTAATGAAACTTAACCAGAAAGTACATTATAGTATGAAAAAAAAAATAATAACTTATATATATAGATATCTTTCAGAGGTGAAAATAAGACTCAGATTTCCCATTGCATAGTATCAAGGGTATCTATACTTAGTGAGCTTGCTTCCGATTCCATTAATTATTAAAGAAATAAAAATCTATAATCTTTTCAGGTTTTAACATATGATTGGTCAGTCCCTATGATGAAGAAATCCTACCCAAGCATTGTTTTCCCTGGAGATCATTTATACACTTTAGATACAATTATGCCAGATGGAAGGACAGCTTTCACTTTTACTACATTCCTCATTGCCAACTCAAGAAGGTAATTAATGTATGCAAGTAAAAATCAGCATATATTTTATGCCCCATCCACGAAAGTATGGGGCATATAGTGTTCAGGTCCATTTGCCCATTCTCTGTACATCTGTTACAAATGTTGCAAGATGGGGCATTATGTCTTTTGGACATATATGATGAGAAAAATATTTCTGCAGCTTTTGTAATCATGGTGGACTGACAAAGGTTTTTGACATATGCCTTCTTTGGTGGACTTTCCACCCACATTTTACAAGGAATTCATTAGATTTTAACTATTTTAAAAGCCAATGGAAAAAAACTTGCAATATCATATTTATAACATTTCAATACCCCCACTCAATTTTATATTAAGAAATAAAGCCTATTCTTGGTTAATCTATTATAGTAGAGTGACGGAATGTCAATTTTGAAAAATTTAAATGACCCATCTGTCACATGGATTTTGAAAAGCTGTTTGATAAGCAAAATCATTCTTCTTTCAGGAAATGAATGTCGTCGCCATAATATCTGGTGCCATCATGTCTAAAATCAAGGTCAAAGGTCATGAGTGGAAAACGTTCCATGAAGTACAGAATAGTTAAAACGCGTTAAAATATTAAAATAGGGAAACAAAATGAAAGCAACACCAAAAACGCTTAATATAAAGAACTATAAAGCTATTACAAGAAAAAAATGTTTCAAATGACACACACAGACGCCACATCCGGTCTGCTAAAATTGTATGTAAAAAGATTTGTTTTTTAACACAAAAATAGTTTTTTATTTATATTTTATTGACATTTTAGTTTTGTTTTTGTTCACATGATTAGCTGTGTTACCCAGCTTCACTATGGCAAATGATTTTACGGATCTTTATTCACGTATTTTGAGATCTGATCGAGTTTCCGTCACAGGTCAAGTTGCATAAAAAATAAAAATCGAATATATACTGAGATATTTTTGAAATATTCCATTCAGGATGGAAAAATAAAATTGTATAGTTTAAAATTAAGTATAATAAGGGTTTATTTCACTATTCACGTGTTATGCAAATGGTTAACACTCCTCCCATTTAAGAAATTTTGAACATGCAGCACACATCAATCTATGCTATTTTCCTCGTACACGTATATATATCTGACTACATTATTGTGTCAAGTACGGCAATTACCCCTGAAATGGTTTGAAATAACAACACTTTAGAGAATCTGATTCTTCAGGCACCTCAACTGCATCAGTTGTAACAACAGTTTGGTGATAGCGACAGTTTTTCCTCATTTTGACAAAGACACAAACATGTGCACGAAAAATCCTAGCTGTTCCTTACAGACACATTTAGTAACACAACATTTTTACAACTGCAAAAACAAATCAAGTCTCTTAAAAAGACTGCAGTGATTATTAAATAAAAAAAAAACAGGTTCAAAGTTTTATATTACAAACTCTGGTTATATAAAACTGCAAAAAATCCTTTCTTTTTTCAATAGCGTCATGAATGGTGATCGTTTGCTAAGGCAGTCAGATTTGCAAAACAGTCCGGATTCGTTTTCATTGCGTTATACAAGGCTTTTTTGAAACAAAAAGTCGTGATGTCGAGTTACAACCACTAAGAGCATGTGCAAAAAGCAAAATCTGAACAACAGTTGATGGAAGATATACCAGAGTGAATGAAATAATAAACCTTCTGCTATATACATGATCTATAGAATTTTAAAATAACTCGGTTTGAAACCAGTCAGTTAGTCTGCTACTAGTATTGTTTTACTTCCAAGCATCATGATTTCGACTATATCAGAGAGATGAACCTAAAATTAACATGAAATGATGATGAAATGGAAGAATTGGGGACACAAAGCCAATTGGGTTGGAAATTGACTGCCATTGTAATTTCTAAAATGGATGAAAGCTAGGTTTTGATCGGACAATTAAGCTTCGTACATGGGGATCCTGCGGGTCCTACTCTTATCGAGACCAGCATCAGGGTTCTTTTACATGCAAAAAACTGAACATTTTATCCATTTTTTATGACAGGACTGCCCTAATTCAATCACATGGGACACACATTCCAGTCGCTTTGTGGTCAAAGCGGCCTGACTCGAAATAAGTTTTCCGAGCGCTCTATAATGTCCCTCTTTACCGACAAGCTTGCCGCTGTGGGCCTATTCCCCACCCACACCCACACCGAATGAAGGAAATGCACACCTAAACAAACTTATTCGTGTTGTCAGATTTAAAAAAAAACCTTCCTTTTTCACCTCTACTGAAATACATTTCGTCGACTTGTACAAGATGAAAGCTGCCTTTTCGTGATTACAAGACTAAAGAGGACATATGATCGCATACTGTAAACGTGAGATTTTCGCGTCTTTTTTTTTCTGTAAATGTTACTGATCTCTCTCGTGTGGGAATAAAATCGCGTTCCATCTGATTACTTATACTTTATACGCTTGAAAAGAAGGCAATCGCGAGGGGGATATTTTTGCGGATAGTTTGAGTTTGCGAATTTATGGAAAATAATCCCCAGACAAAAATTGTCTCGTTTACGATATTCTTCTGCAATTTTCCAAACGTTTTCCGGATTTTGGAAGTAACCAGCTAAATATAAAGCATTATTTTGGAAACTATGGTTATGTTTTTTCAGTATTATGAAATTTTGTTGGCCGCCTTACTTAGATTTTTTTTAATAAGAAACTACCTTAAGGCAACGGAATCGTCAAAAAATTGTTTTAATTTTCTTTTACTTGATTTCTTTAAAAGCTTGATCTACTCTTTAAACCAAAAGACGCAACTTTAACACTACATTCCTTATTCATATTTTTTATAATCAAAGTCAAACACACCAACTATTCAAACGCACCCACAGGTTTTTGTTTGTAAACTTCAAAAACAAACTATATTTTTCATAAATACTTGGTTTTCCGACTGTAAATATTGAATAAATTAACAAAAACAACTATAAACTTAGCAAACATAATTCACAAAGGAAATAAGGTTAATATTGTAACAAAGAATGTAAACACAAATGACCTTGGAGTTAGAATTAAATCGATTTCGTTAAAGTGCTGTATATATTCCGAATAAAATACGTCATCTGCTCGAAAAAAAATCTTGAACTATTCAATATAACTTTAAGTTAAAAGCATTTTTCTAAAATCTAAATCGGCTATTATTTCATTCTTACTTAATACTTCATAGTTATATAACTTTTAGAATGAAAAAGTGCAAGTTCGCTGTGGGAGTAGAGAAAAACTTCAATTTTTTAGACAGTTTTTTGCTCTTATTCGGATACAAATTACATTTACAAAAAACTAAAATTTATTTTGTTTACTGCGTCTAAAATCTTAATTAATCCTTATATTTTTGTTTTCTGATCATGGACTCTATAGATAATAAGCGGAAATATTTTATTTTTAGGTTAGATGGGGTGTAGGTACGTATGTGCCAAGGGGGTACCTTCGAAAAACGTCATTTTAACGTCAGATGGCACCACATTTTTATGCGACGACAAACATTTTTTGGAAGCTCAATAATCGATCTATCATTTTTGACAATCAAATTCCATGTGACAGGTGGGTCATTTAAACTCGAAAACTAAACGACTTTTTCACGTTTCGTCACTCTACTAATTATCATTGATGTTTTTTACACAATAAAAAAGTTTCAATTTTGGCCCCTATTGGCCCTAATTACGTAATAGGGGGAAAAAGGGGGGTCGCGAAAATTAATTCTCAATATTGTATCCGCTATTCGACAAGAACAAACATGCAATAAAAATTTTCAAAATTGGATCACAAGTAAAAATAATTTCGATTTTGGCCCCTAATTACATAACAGGGGGGAAAAGGGCATTCGCAAAAATTAATTCTCAATTTTGCATCTGCTATTTGACAAGAACAAACATGCATATAAAAAATTTCAAATTTGTACCACAAATAAAAAAGTTTTGATTTTGGCCCCTTTTGGACCCTAATTACGTATTACGGGTAAAAGGGGGGGGGGTCGCAAAATTTCATTCTTAATTTTGCATCCCCTATTTGAGGAGAACAAACATGCAAAAAAAATTTCAAAATCAGACCACAGATAAAAAAGTTTCGATTTTGGCCCCTAACTACATAACAGGGAAAAAAAGGGACACGAAAGTTCATCAGGTTCATTCTTTATAGGATAATTAATTGGGTCGAGTGAATAATCAAAATATGATCACGAGTCGGTGAACGCACACAGATTTATATGAGTGGGCGGAACTTGTTCCGCGCACGAGTTTAATCTCAGTGCGTTCCCGCACGAGTGATCATATTTTGGTTATTCATGAGACCTAATTGATTATCTTATTTATTACATAGATAAAATGCCGCTAATAAATAGTTTTTAATTTTATTTGAATGGCGTATTAATTTAGACCGCAGAAGTCATGCCGACAACGCAATACAATTCACGATGTCATAGTTTGACCGGAAAGGACGCAAGAGTAAAAATATTTTTGTTATTTCACACTGTGAATTTACTAGATTTTATTTCACTGGGAAAAATTGGTATTTCATATGCATCTATGTAATAATTTATTGTAAGAAACATTCTTGACAAATTTCACGGCAATAGGCCAACTAGGACCAAAGTTATGGTGGAAACAAATAAATATATGAATTTTTGCCCTTTTTGGGCCCCTAATTTCGAAACGAAAAAAAGGGGGACCCCAAAAATCAATCACATCCTTTTATGGTAATGAACATCACTATTAAATTTCATAGCAATCAGATAACTAGAACTTAAGTTATTGTGGAAACTAACAAAAAAGTAGTATTTTTGGTCCTTTTTTGGCCCCTAATTTCTAAACGAAAAAAGGGGGGACCCCCAAAATCAATCCCATCCATCCTTTTATGGTAAGGAACATCATTGCAAAATTTCATAAGATTTCATAGCAATCGGATAACTAGAACTAAAGTTATTGTGGGAACACTAAAGTTAACAGACAAGGACGCAGACGACAGCATCATACCATTATGCGTCTGCAAATTTTTTTGCGGTTGTATAATAAAAATCTCTCAGCAACAAGTTATCACAGCCTCTTGATATTTTGAATGCAGCATCAGCACTGGATTTAATTTCAGGTCTGTCTCTAACCTACTTCCTGTGGAAGGAAATATAACCATTTTAAGCTTTAAGCTTTTAAGCAAACAATTCATTTATATGTTACATTTTAGGTAATATTCAGAGTCTATCTAATATATAGAAAGAAAGGGTCCATATATGCACATGCTTATCATTTCAATGTTGAACTTAACCTTGTAGTTAATTGGATGTCCATGTCTTAGTACTATTATATACCTTGCCCTTTAAGTGTTTGTTTTAAATGTTGAATGGGAAATACCTTTCATGTTAATGGAATTACATTAAATTTGTAATCTTTAAATTTTAGGTCTATGTTTGGATGTATTGGTGTACAGGATCATGAAAACTCATGGCAAGAACATTATGAAGTGATACCCTATGGAGTTTGCTCACAGTTTATCGTAAAAGGTTCCAGTGTAAATCTCTCCAGATATGTAAAAGAAACAAGAAACATTGCTGATAACTGGACTTATCCATATAATGGGTAAATACATAATTTGATTTGAATTATATGCATTTTATTTAGACCATGGGCCAATGGCAGAACCACAAGCAGTGCCAAATGGCCTCGTTGAATGAAAGCTGCTGACGGTTGTCCATTGTAGTTTTTCTGAATTGCCGTTTGATTGTGGGCTGTGTCGCGTACACTTATTCCACATCTCATTATTTTCTATAATGAATACCAGAATGATTAGATTAAATACACATTTTGTTAAAATCACTACCTTATTATCTCATTATAAGGACAAATTCATGGGAACAAAACAAAATGTTATTCTCTATTACATGAAAATAGAACTCTTGTGTTGACATGTTAAAAAAGTTTGAGTGCTTACTTTAATCCTTTTTAACACTGATTCAGAAGAGGAAGATTTTTATCTTGTTATATGTAAAACCAATAATGAGGTGTGAAAATAAATGTACCCAACACAACCTACATCAACAAACTGCAATTTAAAAATTCCACACTGGGAGACAGCCAGCAGTCTTCAAAACGACCAGCTATCACTGCTCCCTGTCTTGCGATGGCTCAAGATTAAAAATACAATACATTAGATAGACAATAAAGAGATGTGGAAAAAGTGTACGCAACACAACCAACATAAAGAAACGGCAATTTAAAAAATTACAATGGAAACAGCCAACCGTCTTTTTTCAATATCTATCCCAAATAATCAACGAAAGACCCATTTCTAGACACAGAACAATTAACACAAAGGCACAGTGAATTACAAAAGCTTTGACAAGGATTCTTGGATTAGGACAGGCACATATAAAATGTGGCAGGGTTAAACTAGTTTTTTTGGGCCCAACCTTGCTTTATTGATAATCCTTAACAAGGCATAAAATAACATACAGTAGAAATCAAATCGATAAAAGTTCAATTCAACAATAGAGAACCTAAGACAAAAAATGAGACATAGAGGAACTCTCTTGAGAACGCTCGATGTTTCTGACAGAAGCAGCTATTGACTGATGTGCAAAAATTCAAGTATATTGATTTTAAATCCCACTCAACACTTCAAAACAATGAATGATTTAGTGAAGTGTATTCACACAAAATCGACACACTTTATTGCTGCAATGCTTAAACATGACACAAGTATATAAAAAAAAACAATTAACATCTGAAAGTAATGATCTACTGTGGATTCATTTATTTTCATGGGTACCAGTTTTTGTGGTTTGGTAAAATTGACAAGTTCATGGGTTCTTAAATTCATGGTTTTGAAGACTGCAGAATACAGATCAATTATAAATTTCCTTTTCGCTTGGTATAAAATTTTTGTGGGTCAAGGCCACCCACAAAAACCACGAAAATTGATACTCCATGATGAATAATGAAACCACAGTATATTTCCATTAAATCAGAATTGATGTATTTTTACTGGAAGCTCTTTCATCTTTAGTTCATGCCAGCAAGCATAGGAAAAATGAATTCAGAATTTGGAGGAAAAACTTTTCATTTATATTAAAAGAATATGGCCTATTCTTTTTATTTGCATTAAAGAGTTTTTAATTTATGGATGAATTTAGAGAAAATTTATGTTTGATTTAATGTATAGTTATCCTTTAAAGACTTCTAAATTCAACACATTCATTTTTTTGTTTTTTATTGTAAATACTTCCATGTTTAATGGTGTATAAAGAATAAGTTTAAAAGCCTCATGCCCCACTGAATATATAGTTGAAGACATGCTAACACAATATTTCTTTTTTAGTTTTGATGATTCATCCTGGGAAAGAGTGGCCACTAATGAGATGTGGCATGCAAAGTAAGTTTTTCATATATCTATAATAGTTGATTTATCATTTGATTCAAACTAATAAAAAATTGAAGTAAAAATGTACTATCAACCATTAATAGAAATTCCATATCGTTTCTATGAAAAAGGACAAGAATGCCTTCCAAATTTGGCATTATTTATAAATTATTGAATATAGGTTAAACTATTCTAGATCAGTTCCTAAATGAACAAGGTAAAAAAAAAAACAGTATTTTTAACAAAATTTTGTTAAATAAGTCACAATGAAGTCATCAAATTCTGTGAAAATTGCAGTTTTGTGAAAAAGTGTTTTAATAGGTCATGCAAATTTTGGGTAGTTTTTGGCAAATTTAACTATGAGCCACACAGAGTACCACCAAGATATTTTTGATGATAGTTTCTGTATTAAAACTGATCATCTACACAAATTATTGTAGTGGAACATAGTAATATTCCCCAATAAATAATCAAAATTTGCTGGATTTTTACAGTTTTTTCAACAAATTACAACTTTATTTAAAGCAACTTTGGGTAATTATTTCAACATCACAATGGACAACTTTAAACAAAATAATGCTGATATAGTAGATTTGGACTAGTTTAAAGAAAATATTGCATATTTCCAGCTCATTTTAATAATTTAGGGGCAATATTGGGCTATTATCATAGCTTGTCTTTTCTGTTTGACATTTTGATGATGTGTGTCCTTTTGTGTATTTGAACATTTGCCCTTGAACATTTATGAAAATCTGAACACTTACTTGCTCAACTGTTAAATTATTCACAGACCTTGTTTTATGAAATTTTCGGTAACATTTATCTTTGTATTAAAAGATGTTTTCAACAATTTGGTCTATATTTTTAAAGCACATGATTAAAAACATTTACTTTTTTTCATTTTAGAATTAGCAGTGCCTTTCAACTCTTTCTAATGGCAGATGAAACAATGTCAAGTGATCTGAAAACAGATTATATAACTGCTTCTTATAAGGTGATTATTGTATTTTCCTATTTTAATTCGATAAATCAAATTCTTTATTGGTTGTGGAAATGAAAATTCAGTTATCAATCTTATGACATGACAATTCTAAAGGAAGGATGTAAGTCCTTTGGAGAGGACATCAAAAGGTTTTCCTTGCATGGGGAGGTGATTACCCTTTTTGCACTTTCAAAACTATTTGGAAGAGTTTCATGGGACATTTTTCACTGTTTAATATTCTTGGTTTAATATTCTTGAATATTAACAACCATTAACATAATGAAAATAAGACACATG
Source organism: Arcuatula senhousia (assembly GCA_963971305.1). NCBI lineage: Eukaryota > Metazoa > Mollusca > Bivalvia > Mytilida > Mytilidae > Arcuatula > Arcuatula senhousia. Next base: position 60,474,463 of record OZ020304.1, read on the forward strand.
TGAAAAAAAACATGATATATGGTATGTAATAGGTTTTTAATTGCTTCCCAATCTAGTATGCATTTGTAAATGAAAATGTTTAAAAATATACATGTAGCTTGAAGTTTTGTTTTTATTTCAGCTTTATAATTCAGCTATGAAGAAAAACAAAGAGTTTCCTGCATATTGGCATAAAAACTATGCTTTAGTGTGTGAAAGAATGACTCGAATTAAGAGCAAATACAGAGCAAAAGATTTAGTTGAAGAAATTGTAAAACATTTTGAATTGTTTATAGAGAAAGAGCCAACAGATAATGAAATTGAAGCTATTAAATCAACAGCTGCTAGTATGAAAAGAATTTTAGAAAATGCACAAAAAGGCTTGTAGGTTTTTATTTGTGGCATAGCTATATGAAATTATCAGTATTCAACAGGTTGCAATTTTTTAAATCAAAATCTTTTTAGTATATTAAGATCTGTAAAAATATTGCTGATAGATTTTTAAGATCTAGGTCAATATAACTAAGGTTTATAGCCTTTATTGTTAGTATTGTTAGTATTTACCTGTACATACATGTGACGGATCCATGATGACAAAGCTGGAGATTTTGATTTTTTGGGCTGGAGATTGGACAAAAAAACGGGAGATTTTAAAGGCTCTTTAAAAACGCATTTAAATGTCACTAGCGTGTGCAAAATATACCTGGCTTCACTGATTTATCTCCAACTGTATATACAAATATCAGGTCAATTATGGCAATAAACCTTTAATTAACACCTTTACCTGTTAAATTAACGTCTGTTTAATTGACAAACCTGTTAATCACAGGAAATGTTTTATGACTAAAGAATCAAAATGTCTATAAAACAAAAATTTTGTCATGTCTTGAAAAAGCGGGAGATTACTCAAAAAGTCGTGAGAATGGGAGACTGGTCAAAAAGTCAGGAGATTTTGACTCCCGGCGGGAGAATCACATGTATGCCTGTAGTGGTGCAATAAATTATTAGCATATAGATGAACTTATAGAATATATTTGATATTTTGAAATATATGTTTTTTAAGATAAGTTTTTGTTTTTATTTGAAAACAAAATTTAAGCAATTGAGATGGCAATCATGAGTTTTTCATGTTTTTTTGTGTTGCATAAATTCTTACATTTATATACAAAAGGTTTTTAACATGAACCTTTTTATACGTGTAAACCACTTATGTTCATTAACAAAATCAGTATTTTTAAAATTAATAACCAAATTTGTTAAACTAGATCATTTAGTGCAAATTGTTGTAATCATTTATAGTTTTATACTTGAAAGGAATGTTAAGTGTGTCACGGAAAAAATTATTGCTTTATTTTATATGCATTTAATCCGTGTATTTTTTAAATATATTTACATTTTATACACATAAACTAACAATCTGTGATATCCGTCCCATTACTGCTTTTTGATTCTGTTTTATATTTTTTAGTCTTTGTAATTACCTCCTATATTCCTTATAAAGTAAATTTATAAAAAATTGTTTATTGCTATTTTCTACAACAACAAAAAAGAATACAGTGGGCAAGCTCACAAAAGGATACCCCCTCTTCATATTCAGCTCTATGTCAGAAAAATTTTTAGTCTCTTGATCACTCTGAATGATATTCAAGAACAATAAAATCTTTTCATGCACATCTCCATATGATGCACTTCCTTATGTAAAGGGCCATTAATCCCATGCTATGGTTTAAGAGGAGTTCCACCTACAAGATATGTGGACAGACAGAATAATAGATATACAGGGTGATTCCTACATGAAATTGTATATACCTCAAATTTTGTTTGTGGGGTATAAAAAATCCCAATAATACTTTTTACAAACTGTACTGACCATCTACATGTAATCTATGGGATATAAACGAAGCAAAATAGTACTAATGGGGCTTTTGAATGATTTAAGTCTAAGATTCTAATAACAAGCAACATTAAAACATCTTAACTGAAACCAGCAAATGAACTCGAGTTGGAACAAGAGTGATCTCAGAAGGGTTAGCAACTTTCTCTTATTGCAATATATCTGTCACCTTACCAACAACCAATGCAGTGTAGTTCAAATTTGGTAAAGACAACATTACAAAAAACTGACAAACTTACTATCCAAGTGATAGAATCCTGTATTTGTCTATGAGCGCATTATTCCTCCTTAATTTATCATGACAGGACCACTTATGTTGATTCGAGTCATCAGACATATAGCTTTACCCTTGTCTGTCTGTCTGTCTGTACATATGTCCGTAACACTTTGGTTAAGGTCCTTTACTGGGATTTTAGATGTTAGGGGTCAATGATATTTTACCAATTGTGTCTTTGGAAGCATGTAAAACACCATTTAGAAATAAGGTCATTGTGAACTATATTTTCACATGAGTGAATTTTATAAACGTCTGTATTTTATATACTACTTGGTGGACTAGATGTGCCTTGGGTAATGTGACACCACTCATTAGTAATAAGACTCGGCAACCTATATTTTATGCATAAACAACTTCAATTAATTTCTTGGTTAAGGTCCATATGCTTCATTGTAGGTAATACATTTTCGGGGTCAATTACATTTTAAGATCTGGAAAGCCATATATGAATCATAGACACATTTTCTAGTTTTTTCGTGTACAACCAAAATAAACCTGTGCTGGCCAATTCTGTGTTTGACATGGCACTATCAAGGAAATCAGGTTTTATCTAAAAGGCCCTGAATAGTAAATAATTTGCTAAATGTCGACTCCATTTTCAGCTGCTACACAAGATAAAGTTTTTGGTACAGAATTATCCTGTCTTATATTTTGAATTTTGAAAAAAAATGAGGCTGTAAGCTCAACAGGCCTAACCCAAGATGAGCTATTTCATCACTTGGTGTCAGTGGTTTGTTGGCTTTTTTATCCATCATCATAAAATTTTCAACTTTATCTCCATTGGAACTACTGATTGGCTTCAATTCAAATTTGATATGTGTGGATTTCTGATTGTTGACTAATATGGTGGCTGTTATTAACAAGACCAATCGATGTCTGTCCCTGCATCGCATGGCAAAACGTTGAACCCTGAACGTTCTAGGCCCAATATGGACAGTCAAAATATTTTGACACTTGCATCCTATAATGGACTTACAAAGCATATTTGTCACATGCCACCCAATATTGTAAAAATAGAAGAAGAAAAAAATAGTTTCTATTTTTTCACCTTTTGGTCCACTTATTGCTAAACAGAAAAGGTGGGTCAAGAAAAAATTGTATCCTCTATTTTGTATCCATTATATGACCAAAATTAACTTGTAAAAAAAAAAATTCTAAATCGGACCATAAATAAAAAATGTCACATTTTTGCCCCTTTTGGGCCCCTCATTCCTAAACAAAAAGGGAGGGGACACCCAAAAACATCCCTACCTTTTAATTTATGGTGAGTAACACTACTGTAAAGTTTCATAGCATTTGGTCAACCAAAACAAGTTATTGTGGAAACAAATAAAAAGTTGCTTTTTTGGCCCCTTTACTGCCCTTAGTTTCTAAACGAAAAAAGAGGGGACACCCAATATCAGCCCAACCCTTCCTTTTATGGTAAGTAACATTACTGTAAAGTTTCATAGCATTTGGTCAACCAGAACAAAAGTTATTGTGGAAAAAATTTAAAAGTCGCTTTTTTGGCCCCTAATTTCTAAACGAAATTATAAAATGACCCCAAAAGGGGAGGTGCACATCTTCAATATATCTGTAATCACTGTGTAAAATTTCAGAAAGATCTAGTGTTTGGTTTTTGAGATTCAGATTACACAAGACAGGCACCCCATAGTGGGACAGACGGACGGACGGAGTGACCCGACTACTAGACCTGCTTTCGCCTTCAACGACGCAGGTAAAAACTGAACATTTGGTAAAATCATTTAAAATTATGTTTAACTCGTTAACTATGACAGAAAAATTTTATATTTTAGCTGAAAAGCAGAGAAATTGATTTCCAATATAATGCTGTAAGCAGGTAGATGTCAACAATTTTAATCTTAATTTGCTAGATAACTCCAACATATTTGAAAGAACTTGGGGATATTGATACAGATCACCTAAAAAGGTTTAGGTCTTAATAACAAAAGAATATAAACGAGCAACATACCGGTAGTCCCCTACCAGCCCATAAAAGGTAATGATTCTGGTAATTATAAGCAATGTTAACTTGATTGATACCTCATCATCTTAAAGTAAGATCTATATCTTGAAACATTGAGAAATACATGCAAGTGCAGAAAATTAAAATTTCAAATTGTTTTTTTCCATAATCATTTCAATATTTAGAATTGATTCGAAATAAAATTGGAAAACTAAAATTTTAGTTGATTTTCAATGTTCAAAAGGTCATAAATCCTGTCAAAATTTGCCATTCATAACAAAACTTACACTTGATCCGTAACTCACCATTTTAGACTCCTGTACCAAAGATCAACATAATATCAGTAAGAGTTTTGTTAAAATAGTGAGGAAAATAAAGGTGTAGAGCCAAGAAGGCCCTAATTTGGCCCGATATTTTCACTATTTTTTCAACTTCTATAAGTTGTCAAAAATTTTACTAAAATATGTTAAGGTATGAACAAACTTTTCATATCTGTAAGATTTTGCAAAATATTTACACCACAGGTTTAGCCTTCAGACTTAAAACAGGCCATAAATTGGAAAATTCCTCATTTTTCACACGTTTTCACTGGTTTCTCTGCATATTTCGTCAAAATTAGTATTGGTTACATTTGTCGACCACAGTAATTTTTTTATAATTAATTTATAATATCATAATACACATTTCTATCACAAAATAATTTTGGTCGACAGGTGTGGCCCATTTCATATTCATGGATTTATACATGAAAATCAAGGAAAACTGTCAAAATTTGTTATTTTTCACAAAATAGTCTATTTTTTACCTCACTTCTCTCCTTATTGATAAATAATTGAAGGAAAAAATATCGCAATCCATGAAATATAAAGACTAATGAACATTAATACTACAACAACCAGCAGATATATCAAAGTTGAATTTTTGGGCCATTTTGGGGCCTTCCTGGCTCTACTCCTTTCTGTGAATTTTCAATGTTCAAGGGCCATTACTCCTGTAACAAAAACAGACTCCTGGGTCCCCCGCCAAGCAGCAAAAATTCCAAGTCTGCTCGCTAAACAGGAAGTAGGTAAGTGACTGAGCTGGAAATGCATCCTACTATATGCAACCCCTACCTGAAGCTGCATACCAAATATAAAAAGCCTTGGAATAATAGTAGCTGAGAAATCTCTTACAAAACAAGGTCTTTTTTGCAAAAATTTTAATGAAAATCCGTCAACATCTGTCGGGATGAGAGCACTTACAAGGTCTGTTTTGCCCAAAAAAACCCAGTCTTTTTTATGGTCAGGTCTGTTTTGTCCAAAAAAAACAGCCTTTTTTACGGTCAAAGTCCCATAACTCCTACAAAAAAATTTTTTAAAATGCTGATTTTCAAACTTGACCAAGGTAAATGTGGTTTAAACATTTGGTATAAATTTCATGAAAATCTGTCAACATTTGTAGGGATGAGAGCGCTTACAAGGTCTGTTTTGCAAAAACAGTCTTTTTTATGGTCAAAGTCCCATTACTCCTACAAAAATAATTGAAAAATGATGATTTTCCAACTTAATCAAAGTATTAGTGATATAAACATTTGGTATAAATTTCAAGAAAATCTGTCAACATCTGTAGGGATGAGAGCACTTACAAGGTCTGTTTTGAAAAAAAAAAGTCTTTTTCACAGTCAAAGTCCCATTACTCCTACAAAAATTATCAAAAAATGATGCTTTTCCAACATAACCAAAGTATAAGTGATATAAACATTTGGTATAAATTTCAAGAAAATCCGTCAACATCTGTAGGGATTAGAATTTTTGTAGGAGAAAGGGGACTTTGACCATTAAAAGACTCTGTTTTTTTGCAAAACAGACCTTGTAAGCGCTTTCATCCCTACAGATGTTGACGGATTTTCATGAAATTTATACCAAATGTTTATATCACTAATACCTTGGACAAGTTTGAAAATCAGCATTTTTCAATAACTTATTGTAGGAGTTAGGGGACTTTGACCATTAAAACGATTCTGTTTTTTTTGCAAAACAGACCTTGTAAGCACTCTTATCCCTACAGATGTTGACAGATTTTCATGAAATTTATACCAAAGGTTCATATTACTAATACATTGGACAAGTTCGAAAATCAGCATTTTTCAATAATTTTTTGTAGGAGTTAGGGGACTTTGACCATTAAAACGACTCTGTTTTTTTTTGCAAAACAGACCTTGTAAGCGCTCTCATCCCCGCAGATGTTGAAGGATTTTCATGAAATTTATACCAAATGTTTATAGTACTATTTCCTGGGTCAAGTTCGAAAATCAACATTATTTGATAATTTTTGTAGGAGTTATAGGACTTTGACCATAAAAACGACTTTGTTTTTTTGCAAAACAGACCTTGTAAGCGCTCTCATCCCCACAGATGTTGACAGATTTTCATGAAATTTATACCAAATGTATATATCATTAATACCTTGGTCAAGTTAAATAAAAAGCTTCGCCGAGCGCAGCATGATACGACCGCAACATGTTGAACCCTGTACGTTTTAGGCCTAATATGGATAGTCTATTGTTCTGGACACATGCAGCCCATGGTGGACTGACAAAGGTTTTTGACACATGCTTCTCTGATGGACTTTCGACCCAGGGGGTAAAAATATAAATTTTGAATGTTGTATTCTACTCTTTAAAAGAATAATGTTTGGGGAAAAAATTAAAAATCTAACCAGAATTTTCTTAAAATTGTGATTACAGCCCCAAAAATTTATTCTTAAATTTAAAATCACTACCTGACAAAAATAAATTTGCAAAAAATTTTTTCAAAATCGGACCACAAATAAAAAAGCCCCATTTGGCCCCTAATTACGTAATAGGGGGAAAAAGGGGGGGTCGCAAAAATTAATGCTTAATTTTGTATTTGTTATTTGACAAGAACAAACATGCAAAAAAAAATTTCAAAATCGGACCAGAAATAAAAAAGTTACAATTTTGGCCCCTATTGGTCCCTAATGACGTAACAGTAAAAAAGGGACACAAAAATATATCTGCTACTTGACAAGAATAAACTTGCAAAAAAAATTATCAAAATCGGACAAGAATTAAAAAAGTTTCGCTTTCAGCCCCTTTTAGCCCCTTATTACGTAACAGGTGAAAAAGGGGTGGGGGTCGCAAAAATAAATTCTCAAATTTGGATTCGCTACTTGACAAAAATAAACTTGCAAAAAAAATTTCAAAATCGGACCACAAATAAAAAAGTTTCGATTTTGGCCCCATTTGGCCCCTAATTACGTAATAGGGGAAAAAAGGGGGGGTCGCAAAAATTAATTCTTAATTTTGTATCCGCTATTTGACAAGAACAAACATGCAAAAAAAATTTTCAAAATCGGACCAGAAATAAAAAAGTTACAATTTTGGCCCCTTTTGGTCCCTAATAACGTAACAGTAAAAAAAGGGAACACAAAAATATATCTGCTACTTGACAAGAATAAACTTGCAAAAAAATTTATCAAAATCGGGCAAGAATTAAAAAAGTTTCGATTTCTGCCCCTTTTAGCCCCTTATTACGTAACAGGTGAAAAAGGGGTGGGGGTCGCAAAAATAAATTCTCAAATTTGGATTCGCTATTTGACAAAAATAAACTAGCAAAAAAAATTTCAAAATCGGACCACAAATAAAAGTTTTGATTTTGGCCCCATTTGGCCCCTAATTACGTAATAGGGGAAAAAGGGGAGTCGCAAAAATTAATTCTTAATTTTGTATCCGCTATTTGACAAGACCAAACATGCAAAAAAAAATTTCAAAATTGGACCACAAATAAAAAAGTTTTTATTTTGGCCCCTTTTGGCCCCTAATTACACAATGGAGAAAATAAGGGGGCGCAAAAATTCATCAGGTTCATTCTTTTATTGTAAGAAACATTCTCGACAAATTTCACAGCAATAGGCCAACTAGGACCAAAGTTATGGTGGAAACAAGTAAAATATTTGAATTTTTTGCCCCTTTTGGGCCCCTAATTTTGAAACCACAAAATGGGGGACCGCCAAAATCAACCCCATTCATCCTTGTATGGTAAGGAATATCACTGTCAAATTTCATAGCAATTGGATAACTAGAACTAAAGTTATTGTGGAAACAAACAAAAAAGTAGTATTTTTGGCCCCTAATTTCTAAACGAAAAATGGGGGGACCCCCAAAATCAATACCATTCATCCTTTTATGGTAAGGAACATCATTGTAAAGTTTCATAGCAATGGGATAACTGGAACTAAAGTTATTGTGGAAACACTAAAAAGTTAACAGACACCGACAACGACGACAACGAGGACGACAGCATCATACCATAATACGTCCGCAAATTTTTTGCGGTCGTATAAAAATCAGCTGTGTTTGATAATTTTTGCTTCACCGGCAGGGGACCCTGGAAACATCTGTAGGGATGAGAGCACTTACAAGGTCTGTTTTGAAAAAAAAAGTCTTTTTCACGGTCAAAGTCCCATAACTCCTACAAAAATTATCAAAAAATGATGCTTTTCCAACTTAACCAAAGTATAAGTGATATGAACATTTGGTATAAATGTCATGAAAATCCATCGACATTTATAGGGATGAGAGTGCTTACAAGGTCTGTTTTGCTCACTGAACAGGAAGTAGGTAAGCAACAGAGCTGGAAATGCATCCAACTATATGAAACCCCTACCTGAAGCTGCATACCAAATATAACAAGAATGGAATTCCAGGGTCCCCCGCCGGTGAAGAAAAAATTATCGAACACAGCTGATTTTTTTTCTTGACCAAGGTATTAGCGATATATACATTTGGTATAAATTTCATGAAAATCTGTCAACATCTGTGGGGATGAGAGCGCTTACAAGGTCTGTTTTGCAAAAAAACAAAGTCGTGTTTATGGTCAAAGTCCTATAACTCCTACAACAAGAGTTAACACTAAAGTATGTCTCGCCTGCCGGCACCATCAGAAACAATTATTCTTTCTTACTTCCACTACATTTTGAATTTACATGGATTTTCAGTTTCTGAGATCAAAAGATGTTTATAGAACCTAAACATTGCAAAAATATGCAATAAAAATAATCAAAGTCACTCAACCGGAAAATCAAGGTCAAGGTCAAAAGATGAGGATGTAACTGTGCTAAGCTACTACTGGGACATATGCATACCAAGTTTCATCAACCTAGGACTTATAGTTCTTGAGATATGGAGGTGCTCGCAAAACTTTTCCATTGCTATTATATGTATTGAAAATTGTCAAAGTCACTCAACCGAAAAATCAATGTCAAGGTCAAAAGATGGGGATGCAAGTGTGCTGAGCTACTACTGGGGCATACCCATACCAAGTTTCATCAGCCTTGGACCTATAGTTCTTGAGATATGGAGTTGCTCGCAAAACTTTTCGATTGCTATTATATATATTGAAAATTGTCAAAGTCACTCAACCGAAAAATCAAGGTCAAGGTAAAAAAATGGGGATGCAACTGTGCTAAGCTACTACTGGGACATATGCATACCAAGTTTCATCAACCTAGGACTTATAGTTCTTGAGATATGGAGGTGCTCGCAAAACTTTTCCATTGCTATTATATGTATTGAAAATTGTCAAAGTCACTCAACCGGAAAATCAAGGTCAAGGTCAAAAGATGGGGATGCAACTGTGCTAAGCTACTACTGGGGCATATGCATACCAAGTTTCATCAACCCAGGACCTATAGTTCTTGAGATATGGAGGTGCTCATAAAACTTTTCCAAAAAGTTAAAGCCGCCGTCGCCGCCAGTAAAGTAACACCTATGTCCCGCTCTGCTTCACAGGCGAGACAAAAATTATCAAATAATGCTGATTTTCAAACTTGACCCAGGAAATAGTGATATAAATATTTGGTATAAATTTCATGAAAATCCGTCAACATCTGTGGGGATGAGAGCGCTTACAATGTCTGTTTTGAAAAAAAAACAGAGTCGTTTTAATGGTCAAAGTCCCTTAACTCCTACAAAAAATTATTGAAAAATGCTGATTTTCGAACTTGTCCAATGTATTAGTAATATGAACATTTGGTATAAATTTCATGAAAATCTGTCAACATCTGTAGGGATAAGAGTGCTACAAGGTCTGTTTTGCAAAAAAACAGAATCGTTTTAATGGTCAAAGTCCCCTAACTCCTCCAAAAAATTATTGAAAAATGCTGATTTTCGAACTTGTCCAAGTTATTAGTGATATAAACATTTGGTATAAATTTCATGAAAATCCGTCAACATCTGTAGGGATGAAAGCGCTTACAAGGTCCCCTTACTGCTACAAAAATTATTGAAAAATGCTGATTTTCGAACTTGACCAAGGTATTGGTGATATAAACATTTGGTATAAATTTCATAAAAATCCGTCAACATCTGTAGCTATGAAAGCGCTTACAAGGTCTGTTTTGGTCAAAGTCCCCTTACTGCTACAAAAATTATTGAAAAATGCTAATTTTCGAACTTGACCAAGGTATTGGTGATATAAACATTTGGTATGAATTTCATGAAAATCCTACAAAATTTGTAGCCTTAAGAGCGCTTACAAAAAGTGTGACGGATGGACAGATGCCCAATGACACTCATACTTGATCTGTAACTTAGACTTGCATATGAAAAATAAACAAGGGGTTGCACTAATTCATTCTAAGCATACCCCCACTCGGCCATTCAGAAAACAGGAAGTAGATGACCAACTGACCTGGAAAGGGGAGGCATGGTACAACTCATCATGCTAAAGCTGTATACCAAATTTGAAATCAATCCCTTCTCTAGAAGCCGAGAAATCTGTTATGAAAAATTGTCTATTTTTGACCCATAAAAAGTCTAAGTCAGCTCGGAAAACAGGAAGTAGATGATGGACTGACCTGGAAAGGGGAGGCATGGTATAACTAATCATGCTGAAGCTGTGTACCAAATTTGAAACCAATCCATCCAGTAGAAGCCGAGAAATCTGTTACGAAAAATTTCACTTTTCAAATTTATTACCCTAAAAAGTCTAAGCCGGCTCAAAAAACAGGAAGTAGATGATGGACTGACCTGGAAAGGGGAGGCATGGTATAACTAATCATGCTGAAGCTGTGTACCAAATTTGAAACCAATCCATCCAGTAGAAGTCAAGGAATCTGTTACGAAAAATTTCACATTTCGAATTTTTTTCCCTAAAAAAGTCTAAGTCGGCTTGGAAAACAGGAAGTAGATGATGGATTGACCTGGAAAGGGTAGGCATAATATAACTCATCATGCTGAAGCTGTGTACCAAATTTGAAACCAATCCATCTATCAGAAGCAGAGAAATTGAACTGGACGGACAGACGGACAAGGTGATTGCAATATAGCCCCCTCTCTTACGAGTGGGGGTATAATGTATTACCTATAAGCATTTTGAAGAAAAAAACTAAAACTTTGGTGAATTTTCAATGTTCAAATGGCCAGAACTCCTGTAATTTGTCAAATTTGCGGATCCGAATAAAATTGATATGAAACTTATCATAATAGACTCAATATCAAAAATCAGTCCACTGTCTTGAGCAAAAATTATGGAAAACTGAGGTGTGTCAGATGGAAAGACAGACAAAACAAAAGAACAGACAGACAAAGTGTAAACCTAAATTCCTCTCTTACTTGGACTGGTAGGGGACTAATTAACTGGAAAATAATCATCAAATTATGCTTAGTTCCATTACACTGGATCGCCTGTAAATAACCTATATAGCGTTGCACGGGCATAAAACACCAACTCACTCACCCATTACACTGGAACAATTTACAGTTATTAAGTACATATTTTACTTTTAATAAAATCAGCTTGGATGGATTTGTGAAACTTTATACAATGGAAGGACGAATGTGCCTGATGCAATAAAACTTGTCCAATTGTCCAAGAAGAATGTGAGATAATATAACTTAACTGTGCTTGATGTTTCTTATTGAACTGGCTAACAATACTCTTGTTTCTTATGTGTTGTGATTACATGAATTGCACATGACACTGGTATATATTTTTTTTTGTAACACAAATGCGCCTGGGAAACTCGCAAGTCGCAACCAAATATTGTTATCCGGAAGTTTATTAATACTGAGTGAAAGAACACTTTTTGGAAAAATCAGAGAATGTCAATCCATGTGAAATTTGTCACAGATCTTAAATATACCAAAAATAATAGATAATAGAAAATAAAGAGATGTGGAATAAGTGTACACGACACAGCCCACAATTAAACGGCAATTTAGAAAAACCACAATGGACAACCGCCAGCAGCCTTCAACGAGGCCATTTGGCCCTGCTCACGGTTCTGCAATTGGCCCATGGTCTAAATAAGATGCATATAATTCAAATCCAGCCCTGAAATAGTCACGGATAGACCCCCTTCTTAAACAAGGAACAGAAAACATCAAAAAGACAAGTACAAACGAAAGCTTTGTCAAAGATTCCAGGCTTAGGACAGGCACATGTAATATGTGGCGAGGTTAAACTAGTTTTTTGGGCCCAACCTTCCCCCTATCAATATTCCTAGACAAAGCACAAAAACTAAAGCCTGTATTTTATGCCAGAAATCGTTTTTATATTGTCAAGGCGATTCTATTAACCAGGACAAGTCCGGATATAAGGAAAAATGTAACTTAATGTTATTAATTGAACAAAATAAACTGGTTTTGCTTAATTTACAATTATTCAACAAATATACATGGAGTGACATTCTTCGATTTCTCAAATTTATTACATTAAATGTAAATCACAAAATTCCGGGTCCCTGAATTTTGGTTGCGACTTTCGAGTTTCCCAGGCGTGACAAAGCTAATTCATATCAACAGCTATATAGGAAAAAGACGCAACAGACTCAATACTTGTATGTTTAACAATATAATATATAGTCTTTAAAATCTTTTGACATTATAATGATCTTTAATTATCAAGTTCAAAATAATAATTTCTTATTATATCTATAATGCATGCATTGACATACATACATATTACTGGCAAATATGTCAGTCTTGTATCAGATTGGTACCAGCAAAACACACATACAACTTGCTGGTACTCCCAATGAGGGCATTGAACATACTGTTCTTATGTACAAAAGCAATAGCTCTCTCTTATTTGTGAAATCACAGGGTTATTTAACTACCTTTTTTAAGAAAGGTTTCTTTATACATTTTTACACTTTGTAGTTTGTACCTTTCTCAGTTTAAATTATAAAGATGAAGGTAATTTTCCATACAAATGATTTTTACATTTTACATTATTATTCATGTATTGAGAAAAAAGATTTTGAAAATTAAGCTATGTTCTTAAAATGTCTATGTAACAGCCATAATGTTCTTAAGTTTTTGAAGTTCCATTCCCATTTTTTTCTTCAAATTATAACACATGTACAGTATAGAAAATAAATGTTAAAAAATAAATGTTATTCACCATCTTGTTTTATAATGATCATGTAATATTTGTTGTTTAAAACAAATAAATTTTAATATATCAAAACTATTTTTTTTAAGATATGGATTTAAAAAGGACTAAACTTTGAACTTCAAAAAAGATCTAAAAATATAAAAATTCTTATTTAACATTAACCAATCAAAAGATAAGTTATCTTCAATTACTCTAACAATTTAAAACATTATGTACAATGCAATAGACTATTTTGGTTCATCTCTCAGTCAAGATGTATCATGGGTTCTTCCACTGGGTCAATGTCAATAAAACAACAGCTGTCATCACCCATCCACACAACATCATCATCAACTTCCTGTAACATGATAAGATCATCATCGATTTCCATATATCTATACTTTTTTTCGTCTCCGTCAAAAAGTTCTTTCTTTATTTGACATGGGTTAAAAAAATTGCCATTATCTCCCTTGCTTGATGTGGGGGTATAACAACCTAGCTTGCCATTGACCATGTTTTTGTTCAGGTCTGTTGACAGACTTGTACGAACCATTTCTTTTTTTATCTTAACTGCAGATGGTGAGTAGCAGTAGAGTTTTCTGTTATCAGTTGTTAACTCGGCCAACTGATTGATGACATTTTCAACCCTTTTGTCTGTAATTAGTTCTTGTTTCACAGCTTTGGTGACAGGTATAGGTGTCACTGCCTCATTCTTCACAGCATTTGTCAGTGTTGAACTTTCTTGATTATTTTCCTTATCTGTGATTTCTTTCTTGATGCTTTTCGCATTCAAATCATATACATTTCCATTAAGAGGTTCTGTTTGTCTGTCAGACAGCACCTTAGAAGATTTCTCTGAACTCCTCTTCCCAACATTCAATGACCCTCCTTCTCTTTGGTTTTTCTTATCACCACTTGAGTCTGGGCTGGATACATTGCTTTTTACAGGTGAATCCCATTTATCATTTACTATGCCCATCTCTTGTAGGACGATCCTTGGCCTGTAATACAGCATCAGTTTTCCATATGATTTGTAGCCTAATTTGTACCTTCTCATTGTTATTATTCGGTTGGTAGTTCTCTGTGTAAACAATGCTTTGCCTTCTCTTGTTGTCATTCCTACACCTAGAAATATAAAATAATTTCATGTTTTTAATCTAAATGACATATACACTGTCTGTAATTACAAATACTTACATTTATCAAAATGTACCACATACATATATCAAGAATGTTAAGACAGTAGGCAATCAGAACAGTTTCTATATCCCACCTATATGAAAGTCAATGGGCATATACCAGTAGTGTTTGGGTACATCCCTGATAAGGTTAAATGTGATTTTACCTGTTCGTAGATGTGGCACAAAAAATCTATTATTATGTTCTAGCATGACTAATAAGATTCCTCTAAAGCTAAAAAGGTCATTATATATTATATATTTCCATTTATTTTGACACTTTATTTGTATAAATCAAACATGCCAAAAGAAACAAAGTTTACTTGATGTGACATATCCTAAACAAATCATTGGAAATGATATCAGCACGTTGTAACACAGAATCCACTTATCCTTTCAAGAGCACCTGATATCGTTTATTTCTAAGATCGCAAAGGAAGAGGGAGGTTTGGCGCCATAAAACCTGGTTTAACCCACCATTTCGTTTGAAATGCCTGTACCAAGTCAGGACCATTGCGATCCACCAATTCTCCGGTATGACTGATTCGTTTTTGTCATTTTCTCTGGACTATGAGATTGATCATTCAAGTTCGGTAGTTTTGTTATTACATTTATTCACATGAACTCATTGTGCTGATTTAAGTTTATTTTGGTTTTATGTTTTTATGCCCCTGTGATTACATGTGGGGGGGGGGGGGGCATTAAGTTTTACATACATGAGAATGATTTGAAACTTAGTAGGATGGTTCAGTATGACAAATTGTAGGTCCCAAGCGACTTTCAGTTCTGTAAGATTTCTACTTCCTGTTTGGGACTGGGTCGAGATGAAAATTTATTTGAAAATTTTCTCAGAAACTGTCCATGAGAATAATTTGAAACTTGATAAGATGGTTCACTATGACTAGAGGCTCCCAGGAGCCTGACTCGCTCACCTGATCTCTTATGCTAAAGCCTCTTACCTAGTGTGCAACATGGTCATGTACTTGGTAAGTAACATGAAAGAAACTAGTTAGGATAGTAAACACTTTTAAGATCAAGAATACAAAGTTTACAAAGCTTTCCATTTGTAAAATAAAGAAAGAATGTGTCCATTGGACACAGATGCCCCCGCTGGCCTCAAATAAAAAGTTGAAGTCTGACAGGTCTGAAAGTCACTTAGGACGCATAGTTTATCATACTTAACCATCCTACCAAGTTTCAAATCATTCTTATGTACGGTTTCTGAGAAAAGCTTGACGGAAATTTTCATGTCAATTTTGGTATTGGTCCAGCCCCAAACAGGAAGTAGATGTCCGACAAGTCTAAAATTCGCTTAGGACGTATAGTTTGTCATACTGAACCATCCTACCAAGTTTCAAGTCATTCCCATGTACAGTTTCTGAGAAAAGCTTGACGGAAATTTTCATGTCGATTTTGGTATCGACCCAGCCCCAAACAGGAAGTAGATGTCCGACAGGTCTAAAATTCGCTTAGGACATATTGTTTGTAATACTGAAGCATCCTACCAAGTTTCAAGTCATTCCCATTTACGGTTTCTGAGAAAAGCTTCAGGGAAATTCGTATGGACGTACGTAAGTACGGACGGACGGACATGAGTAAAACTTAATGCCCCCCGACATGTCGTCGCGGGGGCATAAAAACAAACAAGCTAAAATTGATAGAAAAATCAGTTAAAGGGGAATAACTCTTAAACGGTTGATCTGACAATTTTGACCGTGGTATCATTTTTGTAGATTTCAATAAGCTGAACAATTTTGCAATGGTAACTTTTCTTCTAGCACTTACAGTTTTCAAGATAAAGTCCAAAAACTGTGAAAATGGTCAATTTAGACGATTAAGGGGAAATAACTCCTATAAGGAGTCATTCAACAACTTTGACTGAATGGAGAGTTTTGTAGAGCTTTTGATGCTGAAGAAGCAAGGTTGCTTCAGATTTTTTCTATCTCTTATTCTTTTTGAGCTATAAGCTAAACACTATGGTCTGACCCCCATCCCCCCCGTTCTATTTTTAGTAACGGCAGCCATGTTGGTTGGTCGATGTTCACAAATTTCACAAACTTGGTAGAGGACATCCTAAAGATCAAATGTACAAAGTTTCAAAGCAATCCCATCAGCGGTTTCAGAGAAGAAGATTTTTAAAAATCAGTTAAAATTGATAGAAAAATCAGTTAAAGGGGAATAACTCTTAAACGGTTGATCTGACAATTTTGACCGTGGTATCATTTTTGTAGATTTCAATAAGCTGAACAATTTTGCAATGGTAACTTTTCTTCTAGCACTTACAGTTTTCAAGATAAAGTCCAAAAACTGTGAAAATGGTCAATTTAGACGATTAAGGGGAAATAACTCCTATAAGGAGTCATTCAACAACTTTGACTGAATGGAGAGTTTTGTAGAGCTTTTGATGCTGAAGAAGCAAGGTTGCTTCAGATTTTTTCTATCTCTTATTCTTTTTGAGCTATAAGCTAAACACTATGGCCGGACCCCCCCCCCCCCCCGTTCTATTTTTAGTAACGGCAGCCATGTTGGTTGGTAGATGTTCACAAATTTCACAAACTTGGTAGAGGACATCCTAAAGATGAAGTGTACAAAGCTTCAAAGCAATCCCATCAGTGGTTTCAGAGAAGAAGATCTTTGAAGAAAAGTTAACGACGGACGACGGACGCCTAACGATGACAATAGCTCACCTGACCCTTCGGGGCAGGTGAGCTAACAAACTGTATGTCCTATGCAACTTTCAGACCTGTCGCCTCAGACTTCTACTTCCTATTTGGGGCCAGTGGGGGCATACGTGTCCCAAGGACACATTCCTTCTTTATTTTGTTGAAGTGAAGTGTAAAGTGTTATCTAGTTTTGTCTCAGTTTTTATGAATTTACATTCAAATGGCCCATTGGTAATTTTTTTTTGTCTCTTTCAAATACATGTATTTTGAACTTAATTAAAACAAAATGCAATGTGACTATACATGTAAACATGTTGTAAAAGATATACCTTGGCAGTCCTGTTTGGTTGCTTGTTTGTGCTGTGTCTCAGAAGTCATCAAATCTTTTGTCACAGGATCAAATACCCGTTGATAAGTTTGGTGTTCACCATCATCAAAGGCCTCTATACACTCTATGCTTATTGTACCCAAATCTTCAGTCCATCCTTTGGATTTGGAATTCTGTAAAATGATTTTTAGGCCATGTTTAATACCTTTGGCTTTGCAATAACTTTTTTTTTCATCTCTTAACTTTATAAAGTTTGTGTAAAAAGATGTTCTCGTTGTATCTGAGATAGGAGTAGCATTTAAATCAATATAGAAAATTTATGGAAGACATCTTATTTCTCCTCTCCACGTTGCCCCTTCAGATGTGTTATAAAAGAAAGTCTGCAAAATTACATGTAGCACTGGTCCCTTGGCCTCTGTCCAGTAAAAATCAATTTGGGCAAGTGGAATTTTGACAAAATTTTCATTGAAAAAAATATCCAAAAGTTCAGGATTTTCAGCAAGTGAATTACAAATTCTAATTTTCAAGACTGTTTATATTAAAAGATCAGTGCACATGCACTTTGAATTTTTGCATAAGAAAACGTTGTTAAGTTTACATAAAAAGAGAAGTACAATGTACATGTAGTAGTAAAGCATTTCTTAATGTTGTGAAATAAAAATATAGACTTCAACACACTAATTTCACTTATGGAAAAATAAACTCCTTTGTTATTGAAAAAAAAAATGTAAACAAACCTTCTGAGATGTGATCTTTGGTAATGAAAACAAAAGCTCCTTAGAAAATCCATTTCTGTGATCTTTGATCCCATGAACTTTACTGTAGAAGAAAATAAGACAGTTCAAACATATTTTTGTTTTGCTGCATCATATTTATGTTTTTTTTACTTATTTCTATGGTCATGTAATATACTTGCAATGTTGAGACATGATTATTACATTTAAATAGAATTTTTAGAATAAAATACAGTATTTTATTCTACATGTATAATCATGATAATGACTTATGCCTTTAAAAGCAAAAATAATTTAAACAAGAAATTAGACATAAAAGACATAATGCCCCATCTTGCAACATTTGGGATGGATGAACGGACCCAAACACTATTTGGCCCTTTCTTTTGTAGATTGGGCATAAAAATGCATTGATAGGTACGTGGATGTGAGTCATCATGTGACATACAAAATTAAATGGTAAATGTTCAATATTGAATAACATATTATTCACCATATTGGCAACAGCATCAGCTCTTAACCCATATTGTCACACAGTCTGTGCCATTAGCCAGACACTTTTGGATAGTAAAATCTGACTATGGGTTATAAAATGGATTTGTTGGTGTGTGTGTGTGTGTGTGTGTTGGTGTTTAACGCCCTTTATCAACGCACCTGGGGACTTGTTGGTAAAACCCAATGGGTTAAACATTGTTGAAGTGAAAATTAAATTGATGTATGCACATTTTTATGGCACGCCGTTTTCATATTTATTCAACATTTAAGATATCTCATATAATATATAAGATATCTCATATAATCTTATATAATATATAAGATATCTTATATAATATATGAGATATCTTATATATTTCATTATATGAGATATCTTATATATTATATGAGATATATCTTATATATTAATTGAGATATCTTATATAGTTTGGAAGTTGTGAAAATGAAGTCTCCCTGGGTTTTCAGAGAATGAACGTATTCCCGTTTCAGAGGAACACCAATCGAACACAATGAACACTAGAAGTGCGAACAACACACATGAACGTAAAGAACACCTGAGGTTTTGTTCTTCAAAGTGTAAAAATGATCATCTTCCTGTAATAGCGTTTAAACTGAGCTTAATTTTATTTATTTAGCTTTTGTCATTGATATTGTATGTTATTATTGAGTGAACTTCGTAATAGGTAAAAAAAAAATTATTACATTGTAGATATTTTGCCATTTTGTAAGTTTGTTCTCGGATCTAACACCACCTCCTAGCAGGTGTACGTTCTCGGAACAATAATTTATTCCGGGTGTTGCATTCTAGGCGTTCGAGACCGTAAAATTGTTCCGAAAACATGCACTCGTGTCAAGAACAACCGTCTCGAATGCAGCCTGACAGTCCAAGTACCCCCCTTTTTTCCCCTAAACCTAGATACTTTTACTGACCAGTTCTGCTCTGCTGGGCTTTGAATTTAAGAGCTTCTTTATCTTTTAACAACTTTTCATTGAGTTGCTGCTCTACAGACGAGAGGCTAGTACCAATGTCTTGTGCAACATCATTTCTCAAGTTGTAATTCAACTTCAACACTGACAATGTGTCTTTGGCGCGTCTGATTTGTAAAATTATTTATGCTGGGTTGAGATCATTCTGTTCAAAACATCTGCCTGCTTTCTGAATGCTTTTTCTAATTAAAAGCAAAAGTCTGTTCTTTTCATTTGGCTAATTTATATCGGCCATTTTTTTCAATGTATTTGCTGATGAACTATAACAGGGAGAACTCATTATTTGTCTTTTCAGCAATATATGAGATATCTTATATGTTATATGAGATATCTTATATATTATATAAGATATCTTATATAGTTAAACATATGAGATATCTTATATAATATATAAGATATCTCATATAATATATAAGATATCTTATATAATATATAAGATATCTTATATAAAATTTGTATATAAGATATCTTATATAATATATAAGATATCTCATATAACATATAAGATATCTCATATAATATATAAGATATCTCATATAATATATGAGATATCTTATATATTATATGAGATATCTCATATATTATATAAGATATCTCATATCTGTCAATTTATATAAGATATCTCATATAATATATGAGATATCTTATATATTATATGAGATATCTTAAATGTTGATTAAATATGAAAACGGCGTGCCATACATTTTTCAGAATGTTTCACTCAAGTAAATATCATGCTGATATCTTTATATACTTTAATTTAATACAATTGAAATGTAGGCATCTTTGCCTAGTACATGTAGATCAAAAAGTTTTTGGCAGAGATTGCAATCAGACTAAAACATGCAAATATATAAAGTAATGATAATTACAAATACATGTATGTGCATAGCTGTATGTCCAAAAATGATAAATACATGCACAGGTATAACTTACAAATGCTGCTTTGAATTGCTGGGAGCAAAAGGCTTCATCCAAACTTTCTGACCATCCACACACAGCTTTAAATAACAGGGTGTTGTTAATCTATTTTCAAAGACACCTCTTACTTCAAATGGGGTTACTGGGTATTGCTGAAAAAATGATAAAATAATTATATGAAATACATTTAAAATATTTATACAATTTATCGGTATTTAGTACATTTTTCCTTTGATGTGTACTGGCTGATAAAGTCTGTCTCACGAACAGGTGTGTATCACCGAAATTATCGGGTCAGTACGTTACGTCACAATTAATTACATATAAAGAGAATATATGACTTTTTGATTTTGAGATCGACTTTATCACTTGTTTTTGGTTCACCCTTCGGTTATCCAAAAGAAGTGATAAAATCGATCTCAAAATAAAGAAGTCCTATATTCTATATGCATCATGTATATGCATCATATATATGATACAAAGTATTTACATGAATTCAATTCACATTTGTTTCTTAGAGTACAAATTTACCAGGAGACATGAAATAACATGAAGTTACAACATTATTCTGAATTCAATTGTATTACATGTATAGGATAAAGTATAGTTTTTAATTTAAACAAATCTTCACCTTTTATTAGACACATATATACATCTTTACAAGAAAAGGCATGAAAAGTGTACTGCTACACATGTAGGTTCATTAACATGTACATGTATTCTGAAGTCCTTTTTTATTTTATCTCTAGTTTATTTTTCTTGCATTGTCCTCATTGGTCAAATTAACAAAGAAGAGTACTTATTTTGCATCTTTGCAACTTTTTAAGGCAATGTTCAATGGTGAAAGACAAAGCTTTATCAAAAATAATCTTACAAATAGAAATTTGTGACCTGTATTCAGTTGTTTTGATTGATATGGAAATTTCGTGTTTATTCTTTAATTTTAATTTCAACTGATAAAAGAATGTACTGAATTGTAGTTTTAAAGAAAAAATATAGACTCAACATCTATGGAAGTCAAAGTTTTTACTTCAGTATGTCAGTTTGATGAATAAACATGTTGGTCATGTTGGTGATACAGTAAAGAACAACCAACTGTCTAGTAAAGGGCAATCCAATAAATTAAAGCCACTAAGTAACTACAGCGTCCCAGGAGCTTATTCACACTATCGGTAGGAAGCGACATGAAACCATGTGACATACATTTACCTAAAAAAAATGTTAGAACATCCCCTATCTGCCCAGTCGAGTGGTAAATGACTAAAAAGACTTAGACGTGGGCTCTTTGGATGTGGGGGTTGTGGTGACAGAAAGTGTAGGAAGGGGAAACAGTAGCCAGTAAATGGACAGGGTCATTCCATATATTTATTGGTAGGGGTGAGCTACTGTTTATTGTTACGGTTTTGCCGTAATCCTATCCTGTGCCTAAAAAATAAAGTCAGCAATAATTAAGGTTCTTCCTTCCTCAGTTCTAATGCCTGTTTGAAGAAAGAGCATATAAGTATAAGATGTTCTTACATCTCCCCACCCTTATCATATTTTAGGAGTATTGAAAAAAATATACCTTATCACATATACTCATGGAAAAAAGAAACTGTGCATGTCTATTGGAAATCAATTGTACCCATATTTCTCTTCATCAGAAAATCGTAAAAAATAAAGTTATCGAGTTGAAATTTTCACTGAATGTCGAGTTGACCATGCAGATCATTTTAGGGTAAAAATCCGAAAAAAATTAATTCCAGTTTCTGAGATTCAAAAAACCACTTTTTTAACCCAACAAGAGGCTCCCAGGAGCCTGAATCGCTCACCTGGTCTTGATGTTGACCCTATACTTTTGTAGAGCTAAATGAGCTGAACATTTAAGCAAGCAACAGCTTTTCTCTACCTGCAATAGTTTTCATTCTATAGGCCAAAAACACCATTTTTCACCTATAAGGGGCCATAACCCCTATAAGGAGTCATCTGACAACTTTGACCCTATGGAGACTTTTGTAGAGCTATATGAGCTGAACATTTAAGCAAGCAACAACTAATCTCTATCTGCAATAGTTTTCATTCTGTAGGCCAAAAACATTAAAAATCGCTTTTTTCAGGGGCCGTAACCCCTATAAGGGGTCATCTGACAACTTCGACCCTATGGAGAATTTTGAACAGCTACAAAATGTAAATGAGCTGAACATTTAAGCAAGCAACAGCTAATCTCTATCTGCAATAGTTTTCATTCTGTAGGCCAAAAACATGAAAAATCAAATCGCTATTTTTCATGGACCGTAACCCCTATAAGGGTTCATCTGACAACTTGGACCCTATGGAGAATTTTGTAGAGCTAAATGAGCTGAACATTTAAGCAAGTAACAGCTAATCTCTATGTGCAATAGTTTCCATTCTGTAGGACAAAAACATGAAAAAACGCTATTTTTCAAGGGCCGTAACCCCTATAAGGGGTCATCTGACAACTTCGACCCTATGGAGACTTTCGTAGAGCTAAATGAGCTTAACATTTAAGCAAGCAACAGCTAATCTATATCTGCAATAGTTTTCATTCTGTAGGCCAAAAACATGAAAAGTGGCTATTTTTCACCTTTAAGGGGCCGTAACCCCTATAAGGGGTCATCTGACAACTTCGACCCTATGGAGACTTTCGTAGAGCTAAATGAGCTTAACATTTAAGCAAGCAACAGCTAATCTCTATCTGCAATAGTTTTCATTCTGTAGGCCAAAAACATGAAAAAATGCTATTTTTCACCTTTAAGGGGCCGTAACCCCTATAAGGGGTCATCTGACAACTTTGACCAAATGGAGACTTTTGTAGAGCTTTTGATGCTGAATCAGTAGCTAGCCTCAGATTTCCTCTATCTCTTATACTTTTTGATTTATAAGCCAAAAACAGTAGTCTGACCCCCCTAGTCTATTTTTAGCAACGGCGGCCATGTTTTTTATCAAAGCATTTCAAAATGAGGATCGTTTGTTGCCAACATGTCATATATCATTCCTGCCAAGTGTCTGTTAAATTGGTTCAGTGGTTTCAGAGGAGAAGATTTTTGAAATTGTTAACGGACGACAGACGACGACAGACGACGACGGACGCATAGTGATGGCATAAGCTCACATGGCCTTTGGCCAGGTGAGCTAAAAATGAAAAATCAAGATTTTCAGTCAAAATTTAGCCTGTTAACTTTCAACCACTAACAGGAGTAACGATTTCGGTGAAAATCAGCTAAGAAAACTCAATTTCCAAAATGTGCATTTTTTCCAAAGTGTGATTTTGTGAATTTCAAATTGACACTACCTGATTTCAAATTGCAAACAAAACATCTTTTAGGGGTCTCAAAATGATTTTTTGTCCAGATATTGAGAAAAATGATTTTGCAATACTTTTGTGATGAAATGTATCAAATACTTAATAAAATTTTGAATTTGTGATTTTTCAAAGTGATGCACAGTTTCTTTTTTCCATTAGTATATTTATGCATACCTTGTCATATTAATTGAACAGATTAGTATACCCTTTAACAAGAGGCTCCCAGGTCTTAATGTCAACCCTTTGAAGACTTTTGTATAGCTAAATGAGCTGATTGTTTAAGCAATAAAAAGCTTTTCTCTATCGGCAATAGTTTTCATTCCAAAGCAAAAAAACACTATTTTTTACCTTTAAAGGGCCATAACCCCTTAAAGGGGTCATCTGACAACTCCGACCCTAAAAAGACTTTTACAGAGCTAATTAAGCTGAACATTTAAGCAAGCAACATCTTTTCTCTATCTGCAAAAGTTTTCTTTCTTTAGGCCAAAAACACTATTTTTTGCCTTTAAGGGGCGTAACCACTATAAGGGGTCATCTGGCAACTTTGACCCTATGGAAACTTTTGTAGAGCTAAATGAGCTGAACATTTAAGCAAGCAACAACTTTTCTCTATCTGCAATAGTTTTCATTCCATAGGCCAAAAACACTATTTTTTGCTTTTAAGGGGCTGTAACCCCTATAAGGAGTCATCTGACAACTTTGACCCTATGGAGACTTTTGTCAGAGCTAAATGAGCTGAACATTTAAGCAAGCAACAGCTTTTCTCTTTCTGCAATAGTTTTCATTCTATAGGCCAAAAACTCTATTTTATGCCTTTAAGGGTCCATAACCCCTATAAGGGGTCATCTGACAACTTTGACCCTATGGAGACTTTTGTAGAGCTAAATGAGCTGAACATTTAAGCAAGCAACAGCTTTACTCTATCTGCAATAGTTTTTATTCTATAGGCCAAAAACACTATTTTTTACCTTTAAGGGGCCGTAACCCCTATAAGGGGTCATCTGACAACTTCGACCCTATGGAGGCTTGTGTAGAGCTAAACGAGCTGAACATTTAAACAAGCAACAGCTTTTCTCTATCTGCAATAGTTTTCATTCTATAGGCCAAAAACATGAAAAAATGCTATTTTTCACCTTTAAGGGGCCGTAACTCCCATTAGGGATCATCTGACAACTTCGATTCAATAGAGACTTTGGTAGAGCTTTTGATGCTGAAGCAGTAGCGTGCATCATATTTCATCTATCTCTTATACTTTTTGATTTACAAGCCAAAAACAGTAGTCTGACCCCCCTGGTCTATTTTTAGCAACGGCGGCCATGTTTTTCGACAAATCAAAAATCCCCACATCAGTTCTGTGGGGGATACCCTAAAGTACCACCAGACCAAATTTGGTTTGAATCTGTGCAGCCCTTTCAGAGGAGAAGAAGTTTGAAGAAAAGTTAACGACGACGACGACGACGGACGACGACGACGGACGCCAAGTGATGGCAATAGCTCACATGGCCTTTGGCCAGGTGAGCTAAAAATAGGATTTGTGATTTCAAACATATAGAACACCAGTTAATATTAAGTAATAAATTAAATGTGTTTTAAAACTGTATACATTTTGTACATGTACATATAACTTATAGATTTCAAAAGTTAATTGGCCTCTGATTTGGTTAAAAGATTGTGACCTTATCATATAATCCTATCAAAATTTGTATCCTTATCTCATATTTTCATCCAGGTTTCATACCCTTTTCATATATAATATATATTACGTCACTACGAAGCCTGAAAAAGGTACATTGCACCTATTCCAGCAGGTCATCATATATTGGAAGTGACCCCCACCTTATACTTATATGCTCTTTCTTCAAACAGGCATTAGAACTGAGGAAGGAAGAACCTTAATTATTGCTGACTTTATTTTTTAGGCACAGGATACGATTACGGCAAAACCGTAACAATAAAAAAAATTTCTGTTGGATACAGGGTTCCCACATTTTTTGCACACAAAATTCAAGGGTTTTCCAAGGACTTTTCAAAGGTATTGAGGTCATTTTCAAGGATTAAAATAGTCTTCAAAATTTTTTAAAATCTAATATTTTTCGGCCTTTTTTTATCAAATGGTCAACAAATCTGCATATTACAAAATTCCAGGGTTTTTCAAGGATATTGATAAAATTTAAGGATTTTTCCAGGTTTTTGAACATTGAAATGAAATTCAAGGATTTTTCCAGGTTTTTGAATATTGAAATGAAATTCAAGGACTTTTCCAGGTTTCTTGAATTCAAGGATGGCGTGGGAACCCTGTGGATAGGATGCTAAAAAGAAATGTAGAAGTACAGCTTGTTCTTATTGATAGCCATAAATTCGTTACGGAAAACATAACAGAGGCAACTGACTTGCCGACACAAATCATTAACATTTGTCCAGTAAAGCGATGTTTTATACTTATACCCCCGAAGAATTTTTCATTTAGAAGCACCTTAACCACTCTGTCACCATCAGTGGCAGATTCAGGGGGAGGCGGAGGGGCATACCCCCCTTAAATTGAGAAATTTTTATTTTTTCTGTATAAAATTAGCCAAGCAACTTCAAATTTTCATCAAAATCTGACATTTTTAGCAATTACGCCCCCCCCTTTCACGGACCTCTGGATCTGCCCCTGACCATCATGACAATGCTCCATATACAATGTAAGGCCACAGATAAAAACAGCACAGAAAGCAGTTAAAAAGACTACTGTCTATCAGACATTTAGGATCAGAATTAGGGGACTGAAAGCCCAAACCCTTCATATGCGAGCGTAGCGAGCTCTTTAATGTAGAAAGTATGCCAAATTGCACGAGACTCAAAATACTATGGAAGAAAAATCGTTCTGTCACCGGAAACATTAGATTTTCGGAAGTTTTGGAAAATGTCTGCGCGTGCTGAAAAATTGCGGGAAATAGTAATACATCGTCCCAAATTATCTCGTCCCAGGTATTATTCGAAATTATCAATGGAATAGATTATATTTTTGTATCTACGCGAGCTTTTAAGGCAATGTCTTTCTCATAGTAAAATGTAAATTTAATGATTTTATTAGACAAATAGCAAATTAAATACAAATAATACATATTTAAAAAAAACATATCTATGTAATGTTTAAAGAAATAAAAAAGTAGTGATTACATTAATTCTTAACAACAATTATCATTTCTCTGGTATTATTTGATTCAACATTTTTATGAAACCTTAGCATTACAGCAGGAACATCTGAGTGTGTTGCATTTTCCATTACAGTCTTCATTAATTGAGCGATTTTTTGCTTGCAAGCCTTGATGGGAAATTTGAGACAATGGAGATTTTTGTCATTTTAGATATACCTGTAAATACCCTTCATCATCATAATCCTCTATGATATATGATGAACTACTGTGAAGGTCTGCCTCAATGTAACTCTTATCATCAACGATATATTCATCAAGAGGTTGTCCTCCTACAAACACTCGGAAGGAAATTACAGTTTGGTTCATGGCTTTAAGTTTCAATTACAGGTGAGCAAATGGTCTGTCAGTGTTTTAAAAGATCAAGAAATGTGATATTAGAATTTCCCGCTGTAATTGATGGATAACCCTTGAGACAACCCGAAAGAACAAAGATCTAAAACCAGAAATGCAATCCCGAAGATGACATATGAAAACAGGATGGTTTATAATTGCGGAATATTGAATTTTATGCTTTCCAATAAACAATATGTGAATATTCATTAATTCATTCATATCTTGAATACCTGTTTTATAGAGACTTACAAACAATACATTTTATAAAACAATACTGGTACAATACTGAAACATAATACTGCAATAAAATTTTGAAAATAAACAATACTGGTACGTGAATACTGGAATACAATACTGGAATATAATTTTGGGCCTATTGTGATCGTCAAGTACAGGAGATCCCAATACAACAATCTAAAGAAAACGACTGACAGACAGACAGACAGACAGACAGACAGAAATTTTATCTTTATAGTCGCCATAGCTTTACAGAGCTTACGTTTGTAATGTTTTAACTCTATCTGACTTAAAATAATATGTCTCTCTGTCTGCTCGATTATACTCGGCAACACACTGTATGACGTGGGTGTGTCAAAGTTTTTTGGAACTTGGGCTAGTTCGTTTAACTCTGAACTGAATGTCCGGATCGACGGCTCTCGTCCGATCAAATTTCTTCGTCATAATAATCCAGCTCAGTTAATAAAAATAGAGAATAGTTTTCGATAACAAAACCCTACTAAATGTCTTGTTTGTTTCTCGTAGCTGGACAGTTAATTGCAACAGCCATGGACAAAACAACATCAAATTGTCTTAAACAAATAAGGCAAGATGGACTGCTGGAATTTGAAATCGTTGACCACTGTTTGCATATAAATAAAAAAGTTATGAATTTCGGTAAAAGATTTTGCATTTCTAATGAATGGAGCTACTAAAAGTACTTGAATGGAGTTATGATTACTGAATCTTTAAAATCCCTGTTACTTCCAATCATTTGATGCCATTCATGTGTTTGTTATTTATCTATAGCACAGTTCACTATGGTTTTCCAAGTTGGTTTATTTGGTATAGTCCAAAAGTACCCAAACCAGCCTCCGGCTTATACATTCTACCATAAGTGACCGAAACAGGATGGGTTCAAGTCAATATCATCGAACAAGAATCAATTTTCAGCTGTATTTAACATAAGTGAGAAGAACTAACAAACTATGATACCAGTCATAACTAAGGCAATGTCCAGTAATGTATATTCTAAAATAAAATCGAACACTCAACTATTACACAACCTGAACATCACAAGTATACAGACACCATATCTGACGTTGTTAAACCAATTCATATGTAACCTTAGGTTCAGATCATCTTCGTTTATCTTCGTTCAAATGTATTAACAGTATTAACAAAACTATCGACCTGGGATGACCAATCTCAAATGTCAAAAAAAAGATACAAAACAACTTAAAATATTTTTTTCCAGTAATATCAGATTTTGAATGTGTATATTTTTGGGGGGGGTGTGGGTGTGACCAAACCCCCTCAAGTTAAATGATCGGTCCCTAATATGTACTAATATGTACCACAAAACAAATAAATAAAAATGGTATATCATATTGTTTGTGTTTCTTTTGACTTTGACTTCGCATTTTTATTTATATATTATAATCAATCAGTGCACACGGTCATTGTGGGGTGGGGGTATTTATGTTCTTATTTTTTCTAGGGGTGATTCTTGTTAATATCAATCAACCAACCAATCAATCAAAAGATTATCTTCGTGAAAATAAAGAGAAATATTTCTTTCTTGTGTAAAAGATATAAGATATGCACATTCGGGGGTAAGGGTCTTGTAAATCTCAATTGTGATCACCAATATCTGTTTATTTTTCACCAAACAAGAAAACTGGATAAGTAGTGTCTTTATCAATATAAGGTTTATCTTCCTTCACATGTTAAAGTTATCTCATTAAAGATAACTTTAAAATGGCGACCATAACACTTACACTGCTTAAATTAATACCTATTTTGGGTCTCATATGGCTGATTTTGAAACTGTATGGAATATACAAGAAAAAGAAAGATCTACAGAGAGCTTTTAAGGATTTTCCAGGACCAACTCCACATTGGTTATGGGGAAATATGAAACAGGTATAGTGTAGATTTTATATCATGTTCGCATTGTATTCCTTTACTATTGATTCAAGTGAAAATAATGAAATCACACATATAATACCTACAAAGTTCTGAAAATCGTATTACAACAGTTCAAAGTCTTCGAGGATTCACGTTGGACAGCAAATTGCAAACAATTTGAAATATATAACTGACACTATAGATTACCGGTACATTGCGGTTCTGTCCATTGCTTTAAATTATAAGTTAAAGAAAAGAAGCAGATATGCATATTTCGTCCTTGCAGATAACAGGTGACTACCAAGGTATGCTAAAGACTGTTGAATATGGCAAGCAATACAACGGTGTGTTTCCTGTTTGGATGGGCCCGACCGACGCAGCTTTGATGACTGTACACCCAGCAACAGTCAAGTTCGTTTTATCAGGATCAGGTTAGTGCCCTAAAGAAAAAAAGTTAGACAGATGTCGTTTATATGGTTAGTGACAGGCATTTCTGGTGTGAAGTATTTTTGACTGAGACACCTGGTAGGACCCCAAACCAACTCAGACCCACTGGCTTAGAGAGTAAACTTGTTCAGTTTTAGAATTTGTCTAGTGAAAAAAAAAACCGTGACAAATTCATTGCCATTTTTAGTTGAAATATTCTTAGTTGAAAAACTCTTAGATTTTCCTAATTTAAATCGTTTGGTTCTAGCAGGAACGTACAAAATATTTTTACGTTCCTGGTTCTAACAACTATCGTGGATTTCTTTATTTTTAACAATGGTCTATCGGCTTTAAAATTTCAACCTATTGTTGAACCTTGATTTCACGATCACAGCATTCCTCAGAAAATTTGGAGGAAAACGCAATAAGGGACCGACCATTAAACTTGAAGGAGGGCTTGTTTTTTTCCTAAAAATATTCTGGATCTGATTTTTAATGAAAAATAATATTTTGGCAGCAAAGATGAAGAAAAAATATCCTGAAGAAGGATTTCTGCCATAAAAATAATGCTAATAATGGAAAGAGAAAAAATTGTCGCAGACCCTTTAAAAAATGCATATTTTTCTGGCCAAAACAAAAAATCAAGCCCCCCCCTTCAAGTTAAATGGTCGGTCCCTAATGTAAAAAAAGAATATATGCATGCCAAGGACTTTGTTTTGAAGATACAGTTTTGTAAACATGGGGTACATTTGAAAAAAGACTTTAAAGTATAAAATTGTGAGCAAATTGGTTGTTTTGATCAATTGTATTGAGATCTTGATTATATTGAAGAATGTAGTGGTTCGTTAACGTTTTACACTATAAACATGTTATTTTTTCGTTTTCCAGATCCTAAAGACGAATTCTCCTACGATTTGATGAGAGCTTGGATTGGTAAGTCATTACAGTTGATCTTGTATTTTCCTTAAAAGTGCATTTGGATGCCCTCTATTGGAGACATTGCTTATTCTAAAATCTGTTTTCCTTTTAAATGTTGAAACAATATTGTATCCTGTTTGGATATCTTGTACACTTTATGCAAACACCATTATTTTCTATTTCATACCTCTAATGGAAAAGGAAAAACTTGTATTTCTCTTATACGTTAGGTGATGGTTTATTGTTGAGTGGAGGAAAGAAATGGGACCGAAACAGACGAATGCTTACACCTGCATTCCATGTAGACATTCTGAAAAACTACGTCAAGATTTTTCATGATTCAACTAAAATTCTTGTTGTAAGTACCAAGCCGAAACCCAAACGAATGATTCGATAAGCAACAAAATTTTTTAACTAAAGCAAACAATACAAACATTGGTTTATGTAAAACATTCCATTGATTATACACAGCATTTGTCCCATTTCCATTCGGTCAATTTTGTACAAGGGAGATTTTTGTGAAACTGAAGAAAATTTGTTTATAATAAAAAAGTAGTTTTAAACCCACGTTTAAATTTTTTATAAAAAGATGTGATTTTACAAAAAAAATGAAAAAAACGAGTTTTTTTCAAAAACGATAAAATTGACAATTTGTTATCGATAGAATAAATGGAGAGAAGTAAACGAACCTGTAGAAACGTTCCATCACATCAGCTTACTAACTCTAGACAGCATGATGAAATGTTTGTTTGGGTATAACAGTGACTGTCAGAATGAAAGGTAAGTGTTTGTTTGGGTATAACAGTGACTGTCAGAATGAAAGGTAAGTGTCTGTTTGTGTATAACAGTGACTGTCAGAATGAAAGGTAAGTGTCTGGTTAGATATAACAGTGACTGTCAGTATGAAAAGTAAGTGTTTGTTTGGGGTATAACAGTGACTGCCAGTATGAAAAGTAAGTGTCTGTTTGGGGTATAACAGTGACTGTCAGAATGAAAGGTAAGTGTCTGTTTGTGTATAACAGTGACTGTCAGAATGAAAGGTAAGTGTCCGGTGAGAGATAACAGTGACTGTTAGAATGAAAGATAAGTGTCTGGTAAGATATAACAGTGACTGTCAGAATGAAAGGTAAGTGTCCGGTGAGAGATAACAGTGACTGTCAGAATGAAAGGTAAGTGTCCGGTGAGAGATAACAGTGACTGTCAGAATGAAAGGTAAGTGTCCGGTGAGAGATAACAGTGACTGTCAGAATGAAAGATAAGTGTCTGGTAAGATATAACAGTGACTGTCAGAATGAAAGGTAAGTGTCCTGTTAGATATATCAGTGACTGTCAGAATGAAAGGTAATTGTCTGGTTATATATAACAGTGACTGTCTGAATGAAACGTGAGTGTCCGGTAAGAGATAGCAGTGACTGTCAGAATGAAAAGTAAGTGTTGGTAAGAGAAAACAGTGACTGTCAGATTGAAAGATAAGTGTCTGGTTGGTTATTACAGCGACTGTCAGAATGAAAGGTAAGAACATCTTTTATCATACATCCCCAAATGCCCCTGTGATATTAAAAGACATCATATTGGGTGCAATGAAAATGATTAATTAAGCCATGCTGGATATGCATACATCAAGAAGTAACCTAGCTGTCATCAGCAGCATTAGAATAAAAATAGTTCTAAGGTGGAAAAAAAACTTAAGTATCAAAGGAGATAAACTCATACCCCAAAATAATCGCAATGCAAAATCCAGCACTGAAGACACTTGTTATGTGCAGCAACGGAAAAGAAAACTGAATGTTATAAACAATTTTGAACTGAAAAGCAGTGGACTTGACCATTTGTTCCTTTTAAACTCTGTTCATTGACTTTGTGTGACCTTTTATTCTACATCTCTATATTTTCTATTACATTTCAGTACAAGACATCCGTACATCCAAGGGGTTTACGATGTTTCTGAACTCATTGTCAAGAGAATAACTAACCCATTTCATCATAATGCCTTCATATATAAGTTTTCTGAAAATGGGTAAGAATATATATAGTCCATGAAAATTTTGACGTTTGTAGACAAAGGTGGCGGTTACAAGTTTGTTTAAATCTCTTCTAAAGAATGTTTAAAGATGCAATAGTATCTAGTGCTTTCATATATATAGACAAAATGTACTCTTTTTTTAAACTGAAATAACTTTTAGTGACAAACAGGTAAATCTAGCATAATATGCCAAGATAAACCGTGTAATACTATTTTTAAATTCAAATATAACTACTTAGTTATATATGGTGTAAGTTTTTCCAAGTTTTCAAGATATATCTAAATAGTGTTCTGAACAGTTTCACATTTTTAACATGGTGTTTTAAATTTCCAGGAAGAAATTCTATCAAGCCTGCGACATCATCCATGCACATTCATCAAAGATTATAACAGACAGAAGAAAACTATTGGAGAAAGAGGAGAAAGGGTCAAGGAATACAGATTTCTTAGACATACTATTAACTTCAAGGGTAAACTAAAGTTAACAACGACTTTTAAGATGTAGAATAAAAGTTCGTATACGCTGAAACTTTTAGAAAGAAAAAAAAATAAACAAAGAGCCAAACAAGCATTTGGAAACAGTATCTGAAGAGCGTTTTCCTTTTTTTGTAAAAGGTTAATTAGAGACGCCTGATCCAAAAAAGAAAGGCAAAATTTTTAAAGAATACAAGAAAAGTACTAGAATAAAACTATTTATTATTTTGTTGTATCTTTAGCACAAAGTATTAGTATAGCTTAAATCTAATTTATCAATTTCATCAATACATTTAATGGTTTGAAACGGCGTCACTGCATTGCATATGCTGCCGGAAAACCCGATAGACACGTACGTTTTTATGCCAGGTTACGAAATATCTTTTCAATTGTACCAAGCTTAGCATGTTTTAATTCAGGATGAAGACAACAATGGTTTGTCAGACAAGGAAATACAAGACGAGGTGGACACTTTCATGTTTGAAGGTCATGACTCTACAGCCAGTACTCTGTCCTGGTGCCTATACAACCTGGCCAAGCATCCGGAATATCAGGACAGATGCAGAGAGGAAATCAGAGAACATTGGGGAGATAAAGATGACATTACTTGGTAAGTTTCTATTGCTAGACCATGGTTCCAACTAACTGGACATGGACGGTACTTAAAAGTTTATATATTTTTTTTAAGATCCTTAGTTTTCCTTAGGTTTCAAACTGTCGAGTTTTAGATATAACTTTATTAGTTTCTTTCGTTTTCTAAGGTTTTAAACCGTCATCACTCAAGTTTTATGTATAACTTGGTTAGTTTTGAAATTGTCTGTGGTATCAGACTGTCGAGTTATAAATACAACTTAGTTTCTAGTTTCCTGGTTTGAACTGTTGAGGTAATGTCATTAGTTGGTCAGCATGGTTAGTTCTCGAATTTTTTTGAAGTTTCGATCTATTGATCTACACTGCACATGCATGGTTAGTTGTATTGATGTTTTTTTTCTTCAGGGAAGATATTAACAAGTTGGAGTTTACATTAATGTGTGTTAAAGAGAGCATGAGGATGTTTGCACCCGTACCCAACATATCTAGATGTGCCGAGAAAGATATCTTGTTACCAGATGGTCGAGTTATACCAGCCGGTAATGTTTTTTTATAATGAAATTATGATGGTATTCGGCTTAGTTTCAAACAATTATAACCAAAATATTTACCCGAAAAATGAACAAATTAAGTATGAAATACAAATGACAACAAAGTTCCAGACAATAAATGTTGCTACGCCTGACGCGCGTTTCGTCTATTCAAGACTCATCAAAGGCGCTCTACCAAAAATATTGAAAATGCCAAACACTTTATGATAATGAAGAGCATAGAACAGTAAAACCAAAAAACAAAAGGTTATTTGGAAAAAAAGACGACTCTACCCAACATTATATGCAAATGAAGTTGGCCATTTATTGGGTTTGTTTCTATTCTAGTTTAAAAAATAAAAATATCTAAAAATTACGTAATGTTTGTGGTGATTATGGCACATTTAATATTTTGCGTTTAGACATTGTTTTGCTGGTTTTTTTTTTTTAGCTTTTTCTTCATCTTTTGTAATAATATATTTTGATGTCCATTTGAAAATATTTTGTTCTTGTTACAGGAACACGAATGGCTGTTTCTCTGTATGCTCTACAAAGAAACCCAGAGGTCTGGAAAGACCCAGAGGTATAGCAATTTGTAATGTTAAATTAACGACCTTTTGAAAGGCAGAACAATATGGGGAATTAAATCATAAGCGTTAATTGTGTAATATTATAAAGCATAAAACAAAACAAATCCATAAAGAAAGATAAATAAAAAAAAGATTTGAGGAAGTAAACGCTTCATTCAGATGCACACCATGTTTCAATATTTCAAAATGTATAACAGTCTTCCTAGAAATGATAAGAGAAGATATTATAATGCATAAACTGTATTTTAAGATAAAGTTCGTTTAGAAGTGATATATCCGATACATTGTCTTATGTTTTGAATTAACTTTTATGAACTCTTATGGACATGAGCTGTAGATTTAGAAGATTTATTTTTCAGTATTACTTATTCATTATTTTTTTCTTAATTCTTTAGATATATGACCCATTGAGATTTCAATCGGAAAATAAAGTTTCTTCACTTCAGTTTATGCCTTTTTCAATTGGACCGAGGTATGATATTAAAACAGAAGATATAAGATCTCTATATACATGATATAACTTGAATTATTCTAGGAGTGTAAAATAAGCAATTGTCGAAAGCCCGAAAGGATAAAAATAAGTTTATACCAAATACAACATACCACAATGTAAAAAGGAATAAAATCAACTTGAAAATGCATAATGCAAATGCTTATGGCCGAATTTATTTACGGAGTTTAAGAATCCATTAATGTTCAAAACAGCAAGTTGAAAACCTCCCTACGACTTTCTGATCACGCGTACGGGAGCGCTGTTCATTGCAATGATCTTATTTCAACGGACATAATGCAATTTTGTGTGTTGCATATTTACTCCAATTGCCCGGCTTTCTTTTCGATTTAAGCGATTTGATCATAAAATGCAAATATTTCAACAACAGATTAAAAATGACCGATTGTTAACCGTCAGTCGTCTCTTATATTTTCAATGTATGCCTTATATAAACCAAGAAATTGCCAGTGTGGAAAAATGATTTGTTTTACAGAAATTGCATTGGGATGCAGTTTGCCTACACCCAGATTAAAGTGGTGATTCCCATGATTGTACGACATTTTAACTTAGACCTGGACCCAACGAGACCAGCTGAACCAGAGAGCATGCTGATTCTCAGGAGTAAAAATGGCTTGTATCTCAGGGTGACACCAGTGTAACATGGAGTCTAAGGCCGGACATTGATACATTCTCACACAACAAAAAACCTCAAGTTTATGATAGAACAGTTTATTGCTTTAATGTATGCTTTATAAAAATATTTAACTTTTATAAATAAAGATATTTTATCAATTAAGTATGACTGAGTTTTTTTTATTTACTTTCTTTTTATGGACACAAAACCAGGGATGTGGAATGAATTTGAATAATACAAGAACAAGAAAAAAAATAACGAGGTAAATTCTGACTTTAAAAGAGGACAGTAAACAGTCTTCAAGTTGGACTAACTACGAAAGGTTACTTTATTTCCTACAGAAAAAAATACAAGGACGTAACAAAACTACCAGAGTCGATCGATTTAGAAACAAACATGGGCAAATTAACTATAGTATTATACAATTTCACAAGTAACACAGTACCATCATATTTGTGATGAATTGATAACATGTTATCAGCTTAGAGATGTTTGAACGATCAATCTCGAAATGGACAAGAGATGCCAACAAAAGAAGAAGGATGCACATACCGAGTATATGAAAACTGCAATAAATCTTACTCAGTAGAGCCATTTCAGATAATGGCAGGGAAAATAGGTTTAATGACACTCAATCATCTCAGTTTAGTTTACAGCTAAGAATAATTCAAAAGAATCATCATCTTTTCTATTTTGAATTTTTCTGCCTCTGGTTGTTACCGAAGGAAAAAACCTTTTGAGGAATGCCATACTTTAATTGTGACCTTTCTGAAAGGATATCAAAAGGATGTCTCATGTTTGGGAGAACAATACCCTATGTACGATAAAGATTTCGACAAGAGTAGACTAACTCACACACTGCTAACTTGAAAAGAATTCAAATAAGATCTGGCCATAACATAATCCAAAAATTAATCTAGAATAACTGTGTGCCCCAAATTCTAGTTATCGACAAAGTAAATATGAATTCAAACGCAAATTTAGAAATATTGTTTTACATACAGACAATGCCAGTTAAAAGTAAAGACTGAAATAAGTTGTACATTTAGTTTAATTATCTCAGATAAAGCATGTAACTATTATTTACCATGTTTCTAAAATTGTCATATTTTGAATGAACGAATAACATCTGTCCGTACTAGAAACATATACAGTCCAATAGCTAAAGTGAACAAGAAAACCACTCTGGTTATTAACCAAATCCAGCCATCATACAACCCATTTTCCAAACCTTTCCCTGCCTTCCGAGTTGACAGTGGGTACCACGTTTTGTCCTCGATTTGTTCTATAGCTTTTCTGGCCCCTTTCCATTTACCCGGACCATCTAATCTCCATTGGGGAGGCGCTGCTGGTCCAAAGAACAACTTAAACCAGAACTTTGGATCTGTGAAGAAATAACGCATCAGATTGGGTCGACAGCCAATGAATCCTGCTATTTTGTCGACGTAAGAAATTGCATGAATTTGCAGGCTGTATTTTGGCGATTCAGGAAAATGAGGTTTCAGGAAATCTTTCTTGCGAACTGCTGCCGCAGTCATTGCTGCCGAAGACGGTAGCTTGCAATTACCAGAAAAAACCCTGGCTGCCCATCTGGTCTGCATTTCTAAAATTGGCGGGAGAGCGCCGAACGGCTGAACAAGACCGATAACGGCAAGGGAAGGATGTGCGAGATCTACCGGAAACACTAATTCGTGTAGGTAAGGAAAATTATTCTCTATTCGGACTACTGATTTTTCGAGGAACGGAAAGCTGAAATTAAAACCGGTTGCAAGGATAACAGCATCGAGTTTGTCGACCTTGGTCGAATCTTCGAAGATGACCCCATGACTGGTAAACTCTTTCACGTTAGGCTTGATGGTAATGGTTCCATATAAGATTCGTGTTGGTAGATCGTCGCTTATTGTTACAACACTTAACCCAAACTTCCCGTTAGGAGCAAGACTGTATTTCGTGTGGTCGAATCTGCTATTGAGTCGCTTGTACGCAAATGGCTTCATTAGCCAAAACGGAACAGCTAATCCAAATCGGGTCATCGCTTTGTGGTCAAATGGAACGCCATGATCCGTTGATCTTTGTATAACATAGGTCCCAGTTCTGGTGCTCATATAAACCTAAAGCATGAAAATATAATAGTTTAGCATAATGCTGGTAAAACTATATTCAAGTAAGCAAAGACAAATGAAATCAAAATGAATACATGTAATTATAAATCTTAATCAGTATATTTTTCAATGTGTATCATCTTCTTTTGGTAAAATTTAAAATTACATGAAGAGATAGGCGAAGCTTATACACGATGTAAAGAACATGTACAATTTACCAACAATTTCTAAATATGTAAGTAATTTTGTGAAAGCAATTAGTATCGCTTAAAAAGACTTCATAATTTGATTTTTTTGTGGTTTTCAATCTTTTGCCTGTAACATGAGTATTTCACCTTTGTTTTGACGTCGTTCTTTACATGTTACCTAGTGTTGGATTTTTTAGTAGGACTTGTAAGATTTGAAATGCAACTTTTAATAGTGTTTGGTTTTAATTTCGCCTTGTGATACCGTACAAGGAGACAAAAACTTACATGTTCAGCATGGCGACTAAGTTCGCTTGCAACATCAGCAGCAGAATTACCAATTCCGATTACCAGTACTCGTTTTCCTTCGAAGCCCCTGAAGTCTTTATAGTCATGAGTATGCATCACTCGTCCCTTGAACTTGTCTAGACCTTTGAAAGTTGGCTTTGTCGGTTCATGCAGGTGCCCGTTACATACCATCACGAAGTCGAATATCTCTTTCCTAGATTTGTTTGTTGAGAGACTTCTATACGTAACAACCCAACGTCCCGAATCCTCAAAATCACTTGACTTCTCTACCTTTTCTATGTAATGTTTAAATTTGATGTAGTTTCTAAGTTTGAAATGATCTGCGTATAGCTGTAAATACTTTTTAAAATGTCGGTGAGCCATAAAATTGGGAAATTCTTTTGGTATAGGAAAGTCACTATAGCAAGTCATTTCTTTACTTGTGTTGATGCTGCATGAGTTGTAGATACTAGGATCGCCATCTTTTGGTTGAGGGTGATAGTTCCACAGTCCCCCTACTTCCTCGTCTTTCTCAAAGCAGACCGGCTCCAAACCTTCATCTAAAGAATTCTTAATGGCCGCCAGACCGGAAACACCGGCACCAATTATACACACCCTTTTAGCCATCTAAAACAAATAAATAGTATCTTAAATGATACAAGTTTTCTTGTTATCGCCTGCTAGGGAGAAATTCAAATACTTATATTTACTTCTGAAGCTTTCTTAAATGACAGATTACAAAGGCCATACCACTAGATGTATTTTGTAACTCGTGCTTTTTGGATTGTTTGATTGTTAACTAAACCATCAGTGTATATTCTATGTCACTATTCTAAATGGACGTATTGCATTTAATTGCGCATTGGAAATATGTTTTAATGTTCAGAAAGTTAAAACTACAATATAGTTCTCTCTTTGGTATTCCTTAGTTTGCCTTTTCAACTAGAGCGTCTCTGATGCGCTTTTTAATGGTGACAAAGTCTGCTGACTCAAATATTGTTTTTAAAGAAATTTGTTGGATTGATCTTCCTGTTTACTGTGTGTATTCTTGACTTCATATTATGAAATACATTTTGGAATGTAGGAATTTGAAAAGCTTTAGACCAGTTACAGCTAACAGGTCTATGGTTTTATAACAACGTTTTACGCAATAAATTTAAAGTTGAAACCATACATGCATGCTCCTGCAGATTTGTTAAGAATTTGAAATCATGGATCAGATTAAATGATCATCTGTCAACACCCTCATGTAAGAAACTCGGATTGTTCAAATAATTCTCAAAACAAAATCTCAAAATATTGGATGAATACTTACGTCAAAAATCTTTATTGGACCACTATCAGTTGTTTATCATATTTTAGTTTTCAGGTCGGTAGAGGGTAACTGATAAATTTTACATAAGGGGATGACAGTTGGATCAAACCGGCCTAGGTCAATAGGTAAACACAAACTTGAATTATCATATCTATATACGTATACCCTTGTCGGTACCTGAGGACATCGAAGATATGATATAAGCAATGGTTAAGTACCCAGTAATACTAAACTGTACCACATACTAGTATAGAAATCTTTGAAGAAGTACTATACAGAAATACGGAAAACCGTATTACCGGTCATTGTTAATCTGAAGACAGTCCAAAGATAAAAAATAAGGTGTATGAATTTTAACAAAGAAAATTTCAATGGGAGAATATGGTTGACAATACAACCGCTTATCATTAGAATGCTGTCTTCTATAATCTCCCATTTTCTTTTTTTGTGTGTCAAAAATCTTGTACCGTAAATTTATTGAACTGTCGTACGTTAAATTTCTATGCGTTAACCATAGCCAGCCATAACCCATAAATGTAATAAATACTCTTGGAAACTAGTAAACATGTTTAGACTATTCTGTTAATCATATGTGCTGTGATAAGCAATACAACTATCACACTGTTTGTTTATAGAATCTAAATGTCTGTTCACAAACATTGTAAGCGGAACTCCTTTCTAAACCGCTTGATGAATTTTGATGAAACTTTACACGAAAGACGCACATCATACGGAGATTTACATAAAAATCCTCGATTCTCTGATATTAATCCAGGAGGTAGGAGATATTTTGATTTTAGTTTCATTAAAACATAGTCCAAAATGAAGTGGGAGAGCTTACAGGCTTTCAGTGAATTTTAATTTACATTTTTCATTTGTCATTTCCCTTCCCCCTACATTACATGGAATCTTGGTATATCCGGTGACCAGTGTGTTGACAGTGTCTAGAATTTTTGGCCCAAGAACTACAAATACTATGAACAACCCTGACCAGATGGCACCAAAACAAGACATATTATTGAAAGCATAGGTAATCTATCAATTACAAAGGTCTTCTCGAGATGAAGGTAATGGACTCTTAACTTTTTAAAATCACGCAGAAAAAGTATATCTAACAGCCAGCATCTGGAAACATTGTGCTAAGCATCATTAGGGGCATCTTTTATACCAACATGGTTGCTGTGGCTGCCTTGTCTGTAACAATAATGGAGTTTAACTATTCTTCTGTAAGTGATCATCCATGTTGATAATATTGGTCATATCCAGCATCCAAATTATGCATTGTGCTTAGCATGACTAGGCGCATCTACAATAAAAATACTATTGATGTGGCAATTGTCATTGAGCGGAAATGGACTTTAAGCATTCTTCTGTAAGTGTTCATCTAGGGGAATAAATAGATCACCTCCAGTTTCCGAAGCATGCATTTTGCTTAGATAGCATCACTAGCTGTACCTACCATACCAATGTGGTTTCTATTGCACTTTTCAGTAAGCAGGTATGGATCTTAAGAATTCATTTGTAAGTGGTTGCAGACGCCGACGTTAACGCATCCGTAGATGGGCATTCACAGCCAGCATCACAAGCATGCATTGCAGCCCTCAATTTTGTCCAGTAAATGGTGACCACAGGCTACTAAATTTTCCAAATGGCTACCACAATTTTGGACTTGGTGGCCAGCTGGCTGGTAGAATTTTAGCCAAATTGTGCATTCATACATTTGTTTGACCACTAAAATTTCAAAATGGCCACCTAAAATTTTATTTTGGAAACCAAAATGTCTACAAAATATCAAGTTTCACTTTGATTGCTGCATTATGCTTTGCATCACTAGCTTCACCTACCTATCAATATGGTTCTATGGCAAATGGGTATGGACCTTAACCATTCTGACGCCGATGCGACACTCGGGGTGTCACATAAGCCCACCTCTTTTTGTGAGGTGAGCTAAAAAAAAGATTCAGTTGACATTTTGATATACTTTTACCCTTAATCTGTTCCGATCTTATGTATATATTGTCTTGTCTACGAAACATATTTTTTTTTCTACTAACAACAAAATATGCTCAATGTATAATCTGAACGTTCATGTTTGAATCGTCTATAGTCATAAAATTTTGCCAAGAGCACTAGACAACAAGTACAATATGTTGCGTGGATCTTTCTTTTTAATGCCAATCTACTCTCAGGTGAAGAATTGGAAATTGTTAAATGTTTAATGATACAAAATATTTTAAGTGAATACTTATTAGTTAAATTATTTTGTTGTTGTTTTTTTTTTCGGAATATGAATCGAACTTTGTCTAGATCGGTACAATTGCGATTGAAATTGACTTCAATACATTTCTAATACCACCGTTCAAGTAATCTTGTAAAACAGTAACTTGTACAACATTTAACATTAAGAATCCAATTGAAGTTTTCATCTTTAAAGAGATTCAATAAACATTTTTTTTGTAAATGAACAGCATGCTCGCAGAAGCCTGAATCGCTCACATGGTCGTTACATGTAACATTCAATGACCCATAAACCACATGTAAAGGACGTCATCTTAAGACTTTGACCCAGCAACTTAATGAACTGAAGGTTAAAGCTAGCATCAGTTTTATATTTTCATTCTATTAGGCAAAAGCATAAAAAAACCCACTAATTTTACATTTAAAGGGCCTTAAAGTCCCATAGGAATGGAACCAAGAATGATAACTTCTACAAAGTATAGACTTGTGCAAAGCTTGGTAAGTTGAAGATTGTAGTAAACAACTACTCTAAATAGTTAAAATTCCAAAGGGTTATAGCCATTATAAGGTATATAAAACCTTGTCTTAAATTTCCTTTTTTATATGACTAGTTGTTTCCAGGTTGGATAAGTAATTTTATTATACATGTTAAAGCTGTTTTTGACAATCACATTTTATTAAGCATAAATCAGAGTCGTAAAGAAAATACGCTGTGGCCATTCATGAAAAGGAATCTGAACAAAAATAGCCCAATAACGAATAAGATCAATCGTTTGAGCCATTTAATCCATCCGTCATACAATCCTTCCCTCTCTCCAGCTCCTGCAATCCGTGTCTTCATTGGATAGTATGTGTTTTTCTTAACATTTTCCACTGCATTTCTGGCTCCAGTCCACTTTCCTGGACCATCAAGTCTCCATTGCGGCGGTGTTGCTGGTCCAAAGAAGAGTTTGTACCAAAACTTCGGTTCTGTGAAGAAGTACTTCCATAACTTTGGTTTACATCCAATCATGGATGCAATTTTGTCTATATATCCGATGAAATAAACCTGCAGACTGTACCTTGGTGAGTCGACATATTTCGTCTTCAGAAACTGTCGCCTATCCTCAACGATTCTTCGTCGTTCTACGGGACTTGGTAGGGAACACTTCCCGCTGAAAACACTTGCCGCCCATCTAGCCTGTATTTCTAAGATAGGTGGAAGACCACCGAATGGTTGAACAAGACCTA
Source organism: Arcuatula senhousia (assembly GCA_963971305.1). Lineage (NCBI taxonomy): Eukaryota > Metazoa > Mollusca > Bivalvia > Mytilida > Mytilidae > Arcuatula > Arcuatula senhousia. Next base: position 60,518,266 of record OZ020304.1, read on the forward strand.
TAACAGCAAGAGTAGCTGGCTCCAGATCTACTGGGAATACCAGTTCGTACAGATAGGCAAAATGATTATCAACCTCGACTATGTTCTGGTCTAGAAATGGAAAGCTGTATTTGAAACCGGTTGCTAGAATAACAACATCGATGTTTTCCAAGACAGAGTCATCATCAAATATGACACCAGTTTCTGTAAATTTCTTGACATCAGACTTAACGCTTATAGTGCCGTACAAGATCCGATTCGGCAAGTCGTCGCTTATGGTTGCCACACCTCCGTCGAATCTAAAGTTTGGAGACAGGCCATAGTTCGAGTGCTTGTACTTATAATTGATCTTGTGGTAATGAATTGGTCTCATGATGTCCCACGGTAAGCTTTGGGAGAATCTGTTGATTGCTACATGGTCGAAGGGAACCCCAAAGTCGCCTGCTCTTTGTATGACATAGGAACCTCGCCTAGTACTGATGTAAACCTGAAAAAAAATGTCCAAAGAAATAATGTACAAAATCTTGTTTGCTAAATAAGCATTATTTGAATAAATTCGACAAGTTTTACAAATAAGAAAAGCATCAGCAGGCAGTTACTATTATACAGAGTGTGCACGAACAGTTTAAAATGTGCTCTACATTTGCGATGATTGCTTTAAATAGTTAAAAATCAAAGCAAATGCTAAGATATCGTTTATTTGAATTAACTCAAGATTAAAAAAACGTAAACAGTAAAACTCACGTGTTCTGCATGTCTGCTAAGTTCACAAGCCACATCAGCGCCAGAGTTACCAATACCAATGACCAAAATACGCTTGTTTTCATAACCATGGAAGGTCTTGAAGTCACGAGTATGCATAACTTTTCCTTTAAATCTGTCAAGACCAGGGAACGATGGTATGTTTGGTTCATGAAGATGTCCATTACAAACCATAACGAAATCGAATTCTTCAGAGTTCTTTTTACCAGAGGTCAATGTCTTTGTGTGAACACGCCACCTATTTCCATTTTTTAGATGCTCTATCTTTTCGACTTCAGTCTCAAAGCAAATATTGTCTCTTATACCAAAATTATCGCAATACATTGACAAATATTTCTTAAAATGTTTATGAGCCATGAAATTAGGAAACTCTTTTGGTATGGGAAAATCGCTGAAACAAGTCATTTCTTTGCTGGTATTGATGCTGCATGAATTATACAGACTTGGGTTTCCGTCTTTAACTTCGTCATGATAGTTCCAGAGTCCACCAACATCGTTGTCCTTTTCGTAGCAGACTACATCGAATCCTTCCTCTAGTGCATGCTTGGCAGCTGCAAGACCGGCAACACCGGTACCAACAACACAAACCCGCTTGGCCATCTGAAGAGAATAAATGTACTTGGCTGTAAAAGGTAGAAATATGTGTCAACTTGCATGAAAAACAATACAACGTGCAACCGGCCTAACACGAGTGAGCCTACGCCCTCCCCAAATTCCTTCGATTTCTCTAGTGTTTTGACGACTTCTTGTCTCTAAAGCATGATTGTTTGCTTTTTATGTCATTAAATTGTACGTATGTACATATACATCAGTAATAACTGACTACAACGTTTTTAGTATGATGATGTTCAGAATCTCGAAGTGTAGTGCATGTCAAGTAAATTAGTTAATTGACCTATTATTTGTTGCTTTACTTGTTTTCGCAAGCAGCACGACTTCGGCTATTTCCAGGAGATGAACATGAGAATGTGATAAAATGAACATGAAATGATGATGAAGTGAGGGAAAAGGGACACATGGCCAATCGGGGAGGAGAGTTTTGACTGCAACTGGAAAAAGGAGTGATGGGTAGGGACAGGCAATTTAGCATCCAATTGGTCCTACTATTACCGAGACCTGCGACAGGGTTCTTAAACGTGCGAGATGTAACATTTTTCCTAACACGGTGCACCACCGGTTTACGTACAGGTTCTCCGCATTATAGCTTGACGACCCCAGCATTCATTATGACAGGACTGCCCCATTTAACCTCCTGGGGCACACACCCAAGTCGCTTTGTGGGCAAAGCGGCCTGCGCCGATGTCATGGTTTCTGAGCATTTTTAGTGGACTTTTACCGACAAGCTTAGCGATGCTGCGGGCCTATTCGCCACCGGAAACCGCAAGGGTTTAGTGCATGTCAATGAATAAATATTTATAATAGAATGCTGTTTTGTATTGTCATATAAAGATCAGGCTAGGGGTGGCACATTGCTCATTTCCAATTTTAGATTTGGAGGTATTGATGCATTCATTTTAGCATCAAAAGAAGCAGTATGCAGTTTTTAGTTTAAATGTAGTTGGTGTATAGATATATTTTGACTGGTTTTACACAGTAATTTTTACTACTAGTATATAATGTAAACAATCTGTGACTGGTAATTTCTCATAAACCCAAGATTGACTTAAACAAATTTAGTACTCAACACAAAGTTTACCGGGGTTCATTTATCTAATTCTATATTTTTCTTTGCATGTGAATTTATCAATGTGCCACCAATCGTTTTCATAAATTAAGGATTAGGGGAAATTTTTTGCTCGGAACGTTTCGCTGGATTTGAAGTCTTACCTTAATTGGGTGTCCAGTATTTTACTATCTGTTTCTTCACGCTATCATATATGATAAGAGTTCCATAAGCTTATGATATAAGGAATAATAGGGCATTACGGACATTCAATAAACCTGTTGTTTAAAGGGTGAAACATTTTACATAACGCTTTTTATATCGTAGAACTCCAGGAACTTACCAGCAACGACTTATAGATAAAACTTCTTAGAAATATTAATAAGTGCATGTATTTTTCTTTGGTAACGAAACATATAAATTTTCAATCTTACATACACGTCATAATCGGACAAGTAATTGCTTTTCAAGTTAATCCCATCTGAGCTCTGTTGTTCATTGGCTTAAAACAACATCCTTATTATCAATGAAGTAAGAAGACAAATCCGTATCAAAATTCACACGTATATGTGATAACTAGAATTCCACTTTTAAAAAATCAAATTTTGACTAAGGATGATGCAACATAGACGTTCGAGCAATCCCCTTCTAATGTGTCGTTTGAATTATCCATATAAACTAGACACGATCCATCTATTCAGTTTTTCGCTATGTTGACGCCGCCACTGACGGTACTTGAAATATGCATCAACGCTGAGTTATCTGTATAGAAAAACTTAAAGGGGTTATATTGCAAATCACCAAATCATGAGCCGTATTTTGTGTACAAACACATTATATTGTCTGTTCAACAACTAAATATTATATTTATTTTATTTTATTAAAGCACACAGTAAACCGCATTGGTTATAGCTTTACAAAACTTAAAAACATATACATGAATATAAAACAAGCAAAGAACAACATAAATCATAGTGGTATCTAAATTTTACAATGTACAGCTAAAGTATTTATGACAGGTCTCCTTCTCTCAGTTCTAATGACTGTTTAATAAAAGAAGTAACGGTCTTAATTTCTTCAGTTGTAGTTGGATTCAGAATTTTTGTTAGTTTTTCAGTTTTACTTAGTTTACTAAAATCATAAATGTTATTATAATATTGCAAAAAGACAGTTCGAATATTATAATTGATTTTACATTCAAGTAAGAAGTGTGACTCATCATCAAGTGTATTGCATATGGCACACAGTCTTTGATCTCTTGGGATTTTTCTATATCTACCAAGTTCAATCATTAGTTTGTGGTCGCTTAGTCTAATTTTAGATAAAAGGGTTCTTAATGTTTTATTATGATATGAAAGATAGTATTCCATTTCATTTACATTTTGTTTTAGAGATTTATACAGACAGTTTTTATTGTTTTCATTTAAATTATTTAGTTTATTTAATATAATTTCTTTATAAAAAATTTCTGAGTTTCATTATAAGAGGTAGGTTGTGCTGAGCAACGGCACTGCAAGTAGGAAATAATTGACAGTCAAAGTCGATTGTTTCCTCTATCAAGGAGGCCTAACCGTTTATCGAGGCATTTTGTCCGTTACGTGTTTCTACCATAGGTTAACATTACGGTTTTGTCCGTTATATGTTGCATGAGGCAGTCCGTTAAGTAGTTTTATGAAAAAAAAAATCATTTATTTTTACGAATTTAAATCTGAGGCTAAAATATAGTAAATAAGTGAAACTTGTGATAGGTGTGTCCAAATGGTTTTTATTCACGAAAAACTTCCCGCAAAAACCATTTTGATTTGATTTGACACTTCTTCGCAAAACGAAAAGGCGGAGACCTACCCTCTGCCAAAATGTGTCCTTATAATGACGAAAAATGCATTAAAAGACGTTATTTTCGTCATTGAAACATTTTTTTTTTGTAGTAAGTCTTGTGCTACTTGCACAACAAAAACATATGAGAAGGATTTTCTGGCCAAAATATTAATATTGGGACAAAAATGCCAAAATTTGTATTACTTTGAGAAACATGGTCCGTTAAGAGGCACGTGACACTTTTTAGGTCCGTTAATGATGCATGTCTCACATTTTGAAAATGCAGGTCTGATGGAAATAAACCTTAATATAGCGAATCCCAATTATTAAAATTGACAAAATCGATGATATCGTTGTCAGAAGATTGTAATGATTGGTTTCCCAGAATTATTGTATTATTTTTAATATAATATAAATGCCTAAAATATTTACACGAGTTTGTGGCAAAAGAAATAAATCTGAACACAATTATTAATTTTATTTTAATGTATTTTATTTGAAAATACTTACATAAATGATACAAATAGAATAATATATTGTTACATTTATTTATGAAAAAAAATATAAAAAGCGACAGGAGAGATATTGAAAAAATAGATAAAGGGTAAACCTTGCTAATTGGGATATGTACATATTGAAATGCTTTAAATTACTGATCAGTAAAACGTTTATCTCTTAATACAAATTTTGGTCAACAGATAGAGCATCTGAGCTATAAAGCATTAATTTCAACACAAATATTAAGTAATAATACACAACAGTAGCAACGGACATGTGTATTTTAGTTTCGATAAATCCACATTAATTTTGTCTTTGCTTCTGTATACTAGCATTCAGTCCTTATAGTAAAATTATGATATGTCTCTTCTGTCTATTTATGCTATTTAAATGACATAATATTTTGTCACAGGCACTTAACGGACCAAATTAACGGACAAAATAATATGTCATCAGCCCCTAACGGACCATATTTTATTACTTTTCCCCTATTACAAAATTATCAAATAACATAGAGCATTGAAAATTAAACAGAATGTTGATACATTAAAGTACTTTCTATGGATATCAACCAAAAAATATGTTTTGTTATATAAAAAGAGAAATTGATAAAAATGAGGTAAACATGTTTACATTTTCGACCTTCAAAATACTAAGGAGCCACACGCCTTTTCATTTTATGAAGTTTTATAGAACTATTTTTACACAAATGCAAATCGTATCGAACAGTCATTCATTTTCATTTTGACAGATGTAATTTTTATAAATCTAAAATGCGTATTAATTATGATATAACAAATTAATTACTGACCTTCAGTGTTTTTTCTCGATTATACCTGGTTAACGGACTGTCACAGCGACTTTAACGGACCACAAAAACCGTGAAACACCTTTTAACGGACCATATTTCTCGATAAACGGTTAGGCCTCCTTGTCTATTATTTGGCCTTTCTGTTGGCGATTTATGATGACATTCCATTTTTTTATTGGATTCCAAAATTTCATACAAATATATACATACAAGATGGCTCACCCAAATGTACAACTACACTCCTTAAGGTTCTGTAAAATACATCAATACTGACGGCGGTAGAATCTATCCTCAAAAATATTTCAGTTGATGGTGTCAATCAAATATGGACATCAAACACTTAAAAGAAAGAGCAATTTACCAAATAATCGAAATATTCAACCTTCTTATTGACAACATGTCTGTACAGTTTAGCGAGCTGCCAATTGATTTTTAGGGGGGGGCAATGAATATTTTCCTCGACCTGCCTTTTTATTTTTCGGGAAAAAACACCGAGCCTGGGGGTGCTAGTGCAGAGTTCTTTTTTTATTTTTTAAAGCTATAAATTTTTTTTTAGCCAAAAATACCATTCTGCCTTTTTATTAATTCAAGGCAACGTCCTGCCTATTAATCCTATTTATTTCTGGTTTGTTGCCATCCTGCCATTTTAGCCGGATATCACTTGTGAAAATCCGGGTTCTAAAATGGTGAATGTCGGGCGGGTGGCGGGTGGGCGAACGGCGGGCGAGGGAAATAGTTTCGTAACAGTTTTCTCAGCAACTACTAATCACAGCCTCTTGATATTTGGTATGCAGCATTGGCTCCCATATCGTGGGATTCAATTTCATTTCTGTCGCTCACCTACTTCCTGTTTACTGACTTAGTTATTTTTTGACATAAATGTTCAATAATAGAAAAAATCTCAGCAACTACTAATCACAGTCTCTTGATATTTGGTATGCAGCATCATCATGGGCTCCCATAACGTAGGTTCAGTTTCAGCTTTGTTGCTTACCTACTTCCTGTTTACTGACTTAGTTAATTTTTGACATTAATGTGCAATACTAGAAAATTTTTGTGACAATTTTCTCAGCAACATCTTATCACAGCCTCTTGATATTTGGTATGAAGTATCAGTATGGGCTCCCATAACGTGGGATTCGATTTCATGGCTCTCCCTTAGTGGGCGTGTTTTTCAGCAGACAATTTGAAGTTCAATGGGCACTAATTGTGCACCATTTCTCGCTGATTTATTTCTTCATTTATATGAATCAAACTTCTTACAATCACACTTGAACAACAGAAGACCATAGACTTTAACTTCATCTTCCGTTATATTGATGAACAATCTTAATTCGCTTTGGGGAATTTCTTTACCCCTAGGAAATCAAAGAAAGGATACAAACAACGGATTCGTCTAGGCCTGATTCATATTTATCTACATCTCGAAATAGACAACCAAGGAAGACTTTCGACAATCCTATCTTTTGTAGCAACATTCCGACCGCTCCAGCTTACAGAGTTTACACATCACAGCTGATTCATTATTCTAGCGCGGACATACTCGTATCATAATTTCTTTGACAATGACCAAAATTGCTAACAAATACGGTACTTCTATCTCTCAGATGACTACAGAAATAGAAATATTTTATTGACCAACTATGGACCCTCAGGGGGCAATGACATATATGACTACAGGTTAATGATTGTCATAGATATATTTCTGTAAATTTCATATGATTTATCAACCTCACAACGACAACCAGTTGTTGAAAAAAATAATCTCACCCCTAGAGAAAATTGTGTTCTCAGCGTAATTGCACGTGCAATTGATGAGCAACCTTTTGCAATTTTTTACCTGTAGACATTAGAGATAAACCTTCAAAAACTTAATTCTTGATGAATATGGAATTTCTAACATCTCGAGAAATAAGTCTCGCCATTAAAATAATCAACTTTATTTCCTTTGATGTTAGAAATTCCATAATCAATTCGATCGCGTTGTAGTTCTAGAAGATATAATTTACATCCGAATAAATATGAATTCTCTCTAGTTACGACATTAGGTCACGTTGCTTGTTTTGTGGATTCTTTCTGTCGACTAATTTTGTCTTTGCCTTTTCAAACAGCTTTGCTTCTCATTGATTTGTTCAGTTAGAACCGTTTTGCTGTTTCCACACTGACAATATCCTGGGTACTTCGGTGGTCAAGAGTGCTTAACAATAAATAGGTTTTGATTCCCAGCCATTTTCCCTTGAATGCTACTGAAAGGGGCAAAATGGGTAAAGGACAAGAATTTCAGGATTTCGTTCAACGGGTTGGGATGTTGGTGAGCAAAAGACCTGGTATCGAATTACACGATATGGGATTCCATAATTATGCTGCATACCAAATATCAAGAGGTTACGAAAATAAGTTGTTGGGAAAAACTATTACTATAAAGTTTCGCCCTCTGAATCCTGAACGTTTTTCCTTTGGTTTTATTCGTTTTGCTCAATGTTTTTTTTTCCTTTACACTTTAGTAAAATTTATATAAGCATGTACTTTTTGAAGGCAATGACAATGAAAAGTTTTAGCTAACTTAGCTAAGAGCTGTAGGGATAGTACCATTAGTTGACGTGAATTTCAGAAACCTAAAAAATAGGCAAAAGATCTTGGTACACTTTTAAAAAAATAGGGTGTCTAACTGTCGTTAAGACCTCACATATCACTTTAATCTTATACGCATGAGATTTACGTTTTTATGACCATGTTCACTTTTCACAGAAAGGGAGTGAGATATATGATTTAAAACAAATTTTAAAACACAAAGGCTAAATACAAAGGTCAGATTTCATGGTGGATAGACCCGAAGTACTCCAAATGATTTTTTATGATGGGAGGCATTTAGTTTCTAAACAGCCGGGCTACAACGGAGCGGTGAATTGTTTGGTCAAGAGGAATGTCATCAAATGGCATATTTAGTCAGAATTGCAACTAGAAATGTATATATGATTTAATTTGGCATGATATTCTTGAAGACAAGTGAGCAAAACTTTTCAAAACATTATATTTTGCTGGTTTTTGTGTGCATGTGTTTTTTGGTTCATCGATATAATCTAGAACTCGATGTTTTTGCTTATAAAATGTGTTTTGGACTCATTGATACTCGATTTCCAGTTGGTACTTATGTCATTTTCCAGAAAACTTGACGAGGGTATTCTTTCGTTTATGAAGCCATATTGACCTTATCAGTACCTGACCGACCAGAAAAATACAACAAAGTACAAATGTGCGTGTGAGTTAAACTGTTAATCTCGTTATGCTGTATATACCATTCTCAAAGTGTCAATGTAACCTTTGAATAAAATTATTGGAAAACTAGAAACCATAAGTGTCGAAAGAGACGTACTCTAATAAAAAATGCAAACAAGGAAACCAAAACCAGCACCGATGGTATCAATTAAGTACATTACAAGAAACCAGGTGTTTTAAACCGTTGTGGGTTTTTTTTTCGAAATTCGCTTGTTGTGTGAGCAGTGTCGCGTACACTTATTCCACATAAACAATTATGAAATAATCGGAATATATTTAGATAAAAGGCATTTAAAAGCATAAACAAGAGTTAACACTAAAGTATGTCTCGCCTGCCGGCACCATCAGAAACAATTATTCTTTCTTAATTCCACTATATTTTGAATTAACATGGATTTTCAGTTTCTGAGATCAAAAGATGTTTATAGAACTTAAACATTGCAAATATATGCAATAAATTAATCAAAGTCACTCAACCAGAAAATCAAGGTCCAGGTCAAAAGATGATGATGTAACTGTGCTAAGCTACTACTGGGGCATATGCATACCAAGTTTCATCAACCTAGGACCTATAGTTCTTGAGATATGGAGGTGCTCGCAAAACTTTTCCATTGCTGTTATATGTATTGAAAATTGTCAAAGTCACTCAACCAAAAAATCAAGGTCAAGGTCAAAAGATGGGGATGCAACGGTGCTAAGCTACTACTGGGGCATATGCATACCAAGTTTCATCAACCTAGGATCTACAGTTCTTGAGATATGGAGATGCTCGCAAAACTTTTCCATTGCTATTATATGTATTGAAAATTGTCAAAGTCACTCGACCGGAAAATCAAGGTCAAGGTCAAAAGATGAGGATGCAACTGTGCTAAGCTATTACTGGGGCATATGCATACAAAGTTTCATAAAACCAGGACCTATAGTTCTTGAGATATGGAGGTGCTCATAAAACTTTTCCAAAAAGTTAACGCCGTCGCCGGTAAAGTAACACCTATGTCCCGCTCTGCTTCGCAGGCGAGACAAAAACAGAATACGCCCTGTGCGTTGGAAAGGACCATTCTTTAGGCTAATTTTTAAAAAATTAATACCTTTACTACAAACATTTAATTTAAACCCTTAAAACAATACACAATTTTTATTGTCTTTGAAGCACGTAGTATTGGAATATACCACTTTTATCGTTAGCAATGCCAACACATTGTTTAACACTAAAGTTTTCAATCATTGAAAAGTTTGCTGATGAGAGAAGAACCGGAGTATGTCCAAAAATAACCATGTATCCACCTTGTTTTACGGTTGACAGCAACGCGTTCAGTAACTGTTCGGCTTCTGCAGATGTCACAACTTCTGAGTTGAGAAATCGAATAAAAACTACATCAGCTGATCCTGGTGGAATTTTTGGTTCCATTGCATTTCCCCAGTGGACCTCATCAACTCTGGTTTTGGCAAAACCTACCATTTGTTTGCTCAGATCTTGGCCAATTGTTTGGCATTCTGGATTCGCGGTCTTCAAGGTTGAGAGAAATACCCCAGTGGAACATGCTGGATCGTATAATCGTAGGCTTTTTGAGTCTAATGATTCTAAGAATCGCGTTGTATACGCTCGAATCCTCTCTTCGCCACACCCAAGCATGACGTCGAAAGCGTCATCCACGACCCAGCCATCTGGAGGAGAGCACAGTTCTTTTCTCGTGGATTCACGGAGAAGAGAAAACGGGAAGACTATTTCAACTTTGTCTAGTTTATGATCTACAATCTCCTTCATGATTCTCAACTTCTCGCCATTATGAATGGGGTAGTAGAACACGTTCACATATTCCTCCGTGATTCTTTGGTCATAGAACTCTCCAAGAATCATTTCAGCCGAAATAAAACTGCAATGGACTTCCGGTATACGATTTTCTATCCATAAGTCGGAAAGATGCTTCCTTCCAACGAGGGTGTGCTTCTGTGGTCCATTGAAAAATGTTAGGAAAAATATACTTTGTGGTATGCTCCAATGTTTCTCTGACAGTCTTTCAAGCTTTCTTTGATTGATATTTGACCAATCGATTTCACGGACAATAACATTACAATCAGAAATATGGTACAATGCATACCTTTCAAGCTCGGTTTTCAAAAGTTGTAAAGTGGTCCTATCGGAAGGGTGGTCCTTGGCCTGATTCAAAGCTTCATCTAAAAGAATTCGGGCATCACCAATGTTTCCATCTGCAAGAAATTTCCTAACAGCCAAAAATTTCTTCCGAAGTTCGTCATTGTACATGCCTTTGAAAATCCCATCGTAACTCTGGATAGCCTCAGTCAATACGGGTACCTCTGCTTCATCCATTTCTAATATTCCTACAATGATTATAACGATGGTGATAAAACTCGTAAACACAAATTTGTGTACGTTATAACAACTCAGATAACGTATGATAAAACCACCGATCACCGTGGAAGTTTACATGTGTTAAATCATCCGTTATACATGCCTTTTAAGTATTGAATAAATGACTTGTCCATATACATTTTTGGGAAATTGACATTACTTGAAAATAATCTCAATCTTAATAATTACTGTTATTAGTTTTAAATTAAAAAAATGTTTAAAGCAAGTAAGGTCTTATGAAAGATTTACAACTATATTCTATTTATCAGTTCTTTGTAGATGTTGTTTTGAACATGGCTAATAAAATGGTCTCTGTGCTTGGCATTTTGTGTTTGAGGATCTTAGCATTTCTTTTGAATCTGGTAAGTTATTAAAATCATGTACAACAACAACAACAGCAACAACAACAATACCTTAGGAAGCATTATCAAATAATAAATATATTAATACAAAACAAAAATAAATAATTTTAGCAGCTGCACGTCCATAGTCATAATTCTTGAAAAGAAGTAAAAATTTCGTGGAACAGTTCTTTAAATATCTATTAGAATTACTATTTCCAATCAATTATTTTAATAATACACTCATTTTTTGGAAATTATGTAATAGGTCAATGTGAAGACTTTATATCAACCTATTATGTAACATCACGTACATAAGCAAAGGTCACATTTACAAGAAATCATATTCGAACATTTGTTATGCCGATCTATGAAACGACTCGTACTTTGGTATTGTTGCCAAACATATACACATTTCATTAGTTTGATACACTAATTTAAAATAGACAATTATATAGACAAATTTGCATGGTAGTAATTTTATACCCTATAATCATATGGTCAAGCTGAAAAAAAAATAGCAATTAAGTCTTTTATATTTCCTTTGAAACACATGCATGCGTCTTTCGCTGTAATGACATAGGTGTAAAAAATATAACAACACCACCCAAACATTCAATATAACATACTTTATTCTATATTTTTTCATATTTACAGATCCCTTTAAAGAGGACAAAAGTCCCAGAGCCATCCTTTGCTGTTATATTTTTGTTGAATCAGGCATTTGAAAAAGACAAGTTAAAGAAGTTGGAGTTTCTCACCGAGTTCTATTTTAACTATGGTCTATTCCGGTTTGACAATAAGATTTACATATTTAATCAAAAGCTAGCACAATCAGCAATAAACAAGTTAGAAAAAGGAGCGGAGCGCTATTTAGATGACTCGCCATTAAAAGATACATTTCTAGGCTCATCCCAGAAAAGCCCTGAAACAAGACGTGCAATCGCTTCATTGTTTCGGAAGACCTCTATAGAAGAAAGAGCGTGTCTGATGATAGAGGATATACTAAAGATGTGTTCCAAAATTAAAGATCAGTCACTCCGATCTGTGAACATAACACACTGGTCACTACGACTGGCCTTAGATATTGTCGGACATGTCCTACTCCAGCTTGACCTTGAGGCTCTCGAAGGGAAACAAGACGAACTTCTGGAATGCATGATGACTATACTACATCGATGCTATGCTTTGAATGAGATAACCTCAGATTCTGAAGAATTTAAACAAGCCAGTAAGTACCTAGACCGTATTACTTCTGACATTCTGAGAAAAGCGTTGGAGAAGGATGATACGTCCGTACAGAAAAGACTTGTGGTACAGCTGTATGAAGCATGTGGCTTTGAAGAGGTAAGCCTCACAAATACTCAAGGTTATTGCAAACTGATGTACTAAAATGTCTATACTTCATAAAATTTATTAATCAAACTAAAATTTACAGTTCATCGCAAAATAACCTTTAATATATACAATGAGATATGAAATTGCATAAGTTAGCATGTATTTAAATGTTTTTATTCATTTGTAGGCAAAAGACAACATGAAGCTATTTCTGATGGCTGGTACAGAGACGACGGCTTCCTCTATACCTGTTGTATTTTCACTGCTCACAACATTTCCACATATCCAGGTCTGTCTATTAGTTATATATGTTTGTAGTCTATTTTCTCTTCCAATTGTAAAGAACAAAATATACTACCTCTAGTAGGTTAATTGAAATATAGTATACACGTAAATGAGCAGCTGGTGGTGTGGGTATACTTTATTATGACTTTTTTTGCTCCTAACCTAATGTATATATCTGTAAAATTCCGTGATGATATCATACTTTCTTCATGAACCTTTAGGTAAATCTGATATGGGACAGGCGGACGAACGAACAGACCGAACCACAATGTGTTTCTTTACTTTCTTAGAGGAAGTCGATAAAAAGAAAGTGCTTAAAAACAAGTGATGCTGGTTAAGTCATTAATCATTTGTCATCATATTTTGTTGTTTCAAGGATTTTTTTTTAAATATCTTATTTTCCAGGAAGAATTAAGGGTTGAATCTCTAGAGAGATGGAATGAGATGAAGTCCGACCCAACTACACCATTACCCAAGATAGAGAGCATGATAAAGGAACTGTTACGATTATACCCTATAGCACCGTTCATTAGTAGGCAAAACAATCAGCCTGTTACACTGGGGAACATTCAACTAGAGCAACATGTAAGATGAATAATCTGTAAACCGACTTAACAATATATGAAATATAAGTCACAAATATATAATGATACAAAAATTATGTAAAAACGAGACTATGATGCCCCAACTCACAACATGGAAAAGTAACTACTTGGGACGGACTGGCCGAACAATATTTGCCCCTCTATTTTGGTAAATTGGGCATAAAAAAGAACAAAACATTATACCTAAAATGAATAAAGAATACTTAAAAAACAATGAAAAGAAATGCATATATATCAACAAAACAAAGAGAAGTACTCATATATGTGTATTCCTTAATCTATATGTCGTTTTAAAATTGTTTGTTTTGGCTTCTGAAGCTATAATCAATCAATCGATCAATCAATCAAATTTTATTGTAGACAAAATCCCTATAATCAAGGCATAGTGCAAATTTTCTTGTTCTTATTGCAGAGTGATATTATAGTTTTTACATGGGGCATACACAGATCACGTCACTACTGGAAAGATTCGTGGGAATTTAAACCATTCCGTTTCCTCGGTGACAACTCCTATCAATCTAACATGTACATTCCATTCGGAGCAGGTTCGAGAGTTTGCATTGGACAGCACATGGCGTGGATTGAACTCAAGTTGGCCATTTCAATTTTGCTTAACACCTTTACCTTTACAAAGAACCAATCAACTCCCGATTTAAAGTTCGTGGTAGACTGGGCACATGCCGTAGTACACCCAGACAAAGATATGGTGTTCACATTAAATGGCAACTAAATCTCAGAGATAAGAAGAAGCTCAAAACTGTAAACAGAATTCCAAAACAGCATTCAACCAGGTCTTTGTAACAGAGGACATATGAGATGTATTGTTGTGGATGTATCAACTAAGCTACATTGTAAATTGATATTTTCATGGTGTAATAAAGTTAGAGGGAGTCATTGTTTGACTTAGATACAATTTTACATATAGAATCCTTAAATTGTTGTTCTTTTTCATAACTGGGTCTGACTTGATAATACGTTAGATTGCACACACACACACACACACACACACAAACGCAGTTAACATTGTGCAATATGACTAAACATACAAATAAACAGGCCTATATTCAGAACAAAAACGAAACCCTTATGAAACGTTAAAATTCGTTTGTATTTAAATTATGGAGAATAAATTGCCTGTCCCTACCCATCACTCAGTTTTCCAATGGCAGTCAAAAATCTCCTCCCTGATTGACTTTGTGTTCCCCTTTCTTCCACTTCATCATCATCATTTCATTTGCATTATATTACCTCTTTCGTGTTCATCTAACGGATATAGCCAAAGTTGCGCTGCTTGGGAGTAAAGCAATAACTAACTTTTACCGAATGTGAGCTGTATGATTTATTCTTTAGGGACCAATAACTTTATCTTGTAAGTGAAGACTGAAACATTGTGCTTCCCATTTTTTCTGTAAGAAGTCCCGTCCTAAGGTTCTTTCTCACCTGAGTACAATTCCTATCAAAATTGATATAAGATTTAAATGATAATGTTATATGGCTAAACTTAATAATAAAAAAAGATTAAAGATTGTATCAGAGGAACCTTGTCTTACAGATAACAGGGCTTAAATTTTCTCAACATTTCTAATCGACAAGACCCGAATTTGAACCGGACTTTTTCACCTGAAGTACTAGATGTCTAGTACTTGTTTATCTTGTATAGAACCAAGAATATACTACAACACTATCAATTTGGTCAATGTATGTTTGGTTTCTCATGGACTTAATGCCTTATCTATTTTAAGGGATTGTAGCAAGGCCTATAAGATAGACAGAGGTCTGGTTACGTCAAAAATAGAAGAACATGATAAATATAACCCTGCTTACTATTTCGGCGTTGGCAATTTATGAGCCAATATAACAGTATCATTTTGTAAAATTTACATTTTTACATAAATTTATAAAATAAGCCCCTGATGAGTTTTGATGATCAATCATCAATAACAAAACACCAGACGGTTATGTCTTGGCTGCTAGCACCATCCGAATTCTAATTTCCTTGTTAATTCCCTGAAACATTCACAATTTTTTAAAGTCTTTTAAAGAATGAACATTGCTACAATGTACAATTAAAAACAATCAAAGTCGCTCAATTAAAATATCTAAGGTCAAGTCAGGAGATAGGGATGACATGCCACTGTAATGGTTTATCACTAATGTCTAAGCATACGTTTCATTTTATCTAGGACTTTAAGTTCCTTAGTTATGAAGTTGCTCATAAAACTTAAACATTGCTATTGTATGTAATAAAAATGTAAAAGTAACTGTGCCAAACTATCAAGGTCAAGGTCAGGGGGGTGGCTTTGCTTTAAGTATGCATAGCAACATTTATAAACCTTCTTTTCCACTCAAGTAGAAAATCGTAATGTTAAAGGATGGGGACGCAGCTGTGCTAGGCCTCTTCTGGAGCATATGCATACCATTTTTCATCAACATATAACATGTATAAATTCAAATCTTAATCAAATAAGAAAACTGCATATTTTTTTTAACGAGCCCATGTTCTGGACAGGTAGTTTGATCAAAGTAGAAAGTGGTCTTTCGTTTGATTTCTACAATATTATTTTTTTATATAGAACAAGTTATATACATTTGGCCTATAAAGTCTGCTGTTCTGTACACCTTTTAGGTTTTTTTTTAAAAAGATGCCACTGTTATGCCCCTGAAGCCCATTTTAGCCATGTGCTAAAATGGCCAAATCTCAATTTTTGTAATGCTGTAACATGTAAGGGCTGACCGAAAGCAAAGTTACAAATATGTTTTTGTACAGACCATATAGCAGTCTTTTGGAAACATATTCCATATTAATAGTTCAACCACTCATTCATGTAAAATAGACCCCTAAAGTTGGTCATTTCTGTACATTTTATCAAAATACACAGATATTCCCATCTTTTACCATTAATCCCCAAGTATATGTCTTTCCCGACCCTTAAATTGTAGTTGTATTGTGATCATCTGTCGTATCACATGTTCTAAATGTATTTTGTTTCATAGCAAACACATTCAGATTTTTAAACTGATTCCCTAAAAACTGGATTTTATGAGAAATCATTAAAACATGTCATTGTTTCCCGGAGCTGTGGCTGAGTCAAAATGTAAAATCCCAGCTTGGCTTTTTGATATGTTTGTCCTGATATGTTATTGTTTTTGAATATCTAAATGATAAGGATAAAAAAGCGTTACCTTGGACAATAAGTATCCTTAAAGATAACAACTTTCAGCATTTTAGAGCAGTCTGGAATATTGCCCAAGTCCTACCTTAGGGTACCAGAGGAACTAAAATTATGAATTACGAAAATTGCACTGTATTTGAAAGACAAAACATCACTATTTCAAAAAACATTGATACAATTTTGATTCCATCTAGGTAAACTGAAAAAAAATCACGATGAAAACGTCAAATTTTCAAATAAAATTTGATTGAAATAATCAATAAATCAGATGAAAGCTGTATATAGCTATGGAGGCCTGTAGGGCGGCCATCTTATTTTTTTCGAAAAAATAAATTTGCCTGAATAAGTCTGACAGGATGGTCTTTCAGTTGCAATATACCTTTTACATAATTAGAAACCTTGCTACTGGACAAAATTTACAATTTCGCATGGTTTTCTCATGAACAAGCTCTTAAAACAAGGTTATCGATACCACAAGTTTATAAAATATTTTTCTAAATTCTTCCACAAGTATCGATCTCTTATTGAAAAAAATAATCGTACACGCCGATTTCTGATAGTGAAATGAATAATTAATCCTGAATTTTGCGGTTAATATGTTTTTATTAAGTTCACAAGTTTAAGAACAATCAATTGGAAATGAAAAATTGGCTTATAAATTTATTACGCAAAGGATATGAATTGAATGTTTGGTTAAATCTTTGAATTTGGTGGGGTTTTTTTTGGCAAAAATATTGATAACTTGATACTTACTTTAAAACTTCCATACGCTTTTTACTAATTGTTATTTTGAAGCATTATAGCGATCAAACGTGTCGGTTTTGTGTGATGACACCCCACAAATCATTATTGTTTGAAGTGTTGTGTCGGATTAAAAATCGATATGTTTGATTTTTTTACATCAGTCAATTGAGGATTCTCAGCTAGCTGTCAGTAACAGCGGCCGTTTTCAGTTGACCTACTCGAGTTAACCCTAGTAGAGTAAATTTCTATTAATAGCTCGATAGTGTCATGCGCACTCGATTTGTCAATTGAACAAGTTATTCTAGTATCGGGTTTACTCGTGTATTATTTGTCAATAGAACAGGGTACTCTAGCATATACTATAGTTGACCATAGCGACAATATAATAACAATAAAACTTCAAGACTTTTAAAAAATAAATTAAAAAACATTATTTTCTAAAGTAATTATGTAAATTAAACATTAGATAAGTATAGTCACATTGTCGCAGGTAAACTCTACTCATGACGTCACATACTCTACCAACCCTGCCTTGGCCAGAGTTTAACTCGAGCAGGGGTTAAAGGTCACCGGGGTTTACCCGAGTACGAACTTTCAGTCGTTTATTTGTTACTCAGGTTAGCTCGAGTTAACTAGAGTAGGTCAACTGCAAAACAGCCTACAAGTGTTCTATAAAGAGTTCCTTTACCGTCCTTTCGTTTGTTCCTTTTGTATTTTGTCTAAGGTTCTCTCTTGTGGAATTGAACTTTGATCGATTTGATGTTTAGTGTGTGTTTAGTTTTTTGTGATTTGTCTATGAATATTGATAGAGAGAAGGTTGGGCCTAAAAATAACTAGTTTAACCCTACCACATTTTATATTTGCATGTCCCAAGCCAGGAACCTTTGACAAAGCTTTTGGTTGTACTTTTGGTTGTCTTTTTTATGCTTTCTGCTTTTTGTTTAAGAAGGGGGTAATATCTGTGACTATTTCAGGACTGGATTTGAATTACATGTATATGCAGTATTGCGAGCAGCGCCTACTGGCCTCGTTGAAGGCTGCTGGCGGCTGTCCATTGTGGGTTTTCTGAATTGCCGCTTCATTGTGGGCTGTGTCGCGTACTAATATTCCACATGATGATGGGTCAAATTTTATTTTTAAAAAAATCTGTAGTAGATCTTAAAATTTATAAATGCGTAGTGTCGTGAATGAAACATTTCATATACGGGCTTTATATATAAGGTTTTTTTTTAAAGTTTATTTTTCCATAAACATAAACATCATTTTATTCCAGATCAGGAGCCCACGAGGAACAATAAGAGATTACAACAATGATTGTAATAAAATTTACACAGGTCTTCTACAGTATATGTAAGGACAATTAATGTAGATCTTGAGAAAAAATAATGAGCACATTTGTATTTGCCGGTTGTGTTCCATTTAATTTGTCGGTACCATTCTCAAGCAAAGCAATGGGCAAGAGAGATTTGGTGCCATAAATATTCGAACAACCATTTCTTACTAAAAGACCATCGCTTCTTTCAATTCTCCTGTGTGAAATTATATATGTTTTCTGATCCTCTTGATTATGATCTCTATTCGGTAATTGTGTTTTTTTTTTGTATAGTTTGACAATTAAGAATTTTTGAGTTGACAATATAGTGACATGATACCCTGTCATACTTACGAAGAAAATGTCCTAAATGAACTTGAAATGGTTCCTGGAATTTGTTGGAAGATCTTGACCCTTGTTTTATTCTACCGAACAGCTATACATAAAGAAAATATCATTCGGAAATCTTATCCGGTGGATGCGAACATATATAGGCATGTGCATGCAGAATTTTTATACTATTTTGTCTCTAGTTTTAAATGAATGGCTATTAATGCTTGCCAGATAAGAAAGATCAGAGTTTTGCATATTAAACAATTACGTACTCAGTAACAGTAAAAGTGCATTTGTTGACATGTTTTGGGACAATAACGTAGACTGGTACACGTTTTTGAAATTCAAATAAAAATCTAGACTATAAACATACTTATATACAGAAACTAGTTATTTTATCACATATATACGGCATGCTAGATCAAAACTTATATAATGTTCTTTGAAAGACTATCATCTAGTTCAATCCCAAATTTGTACGAAATTATTAGGGTCAACCATGTGTATATCAAAGACAAGCTGTACTAAGAAACCCAAAACCGTAACAATTATAGATAAGTAAAGACTTGACCAGCTCACTTCAGAACCAATCTCCGACCAAACATCATGTTGAGCAGGTTTTACTTGACCTAACGTCACTGGAGAGCTTTTTAAAGTTTGAGTAAGTATTTGTTATGCATATAGCTGTTTTACAAAACCTGAAAAGTTAATAAGAGCACTTGGAGCACATTTTACTTCTAAAGCAAACGTTTGCAAACATGTTCAGGATAGGGTTCTATAGCATTTAGCGCGATACTATTTTCAAACAAATGAACTTTTCAAGTAAAGGTTATATGTAATAGGGTAACATTACAAAAAAAAAAATCGGACCAAGTGCATGTGCATTTGCGTGTCACAATCTTTGCAAGTTAGGATTCGTTTACTCCTAGCAAATACTACTTTTTCAGAAATGAGTTTGGTTTGTTATGATTATTTTTTGAAATTATCTCTCATTGTCTTGCTTAAGAATAGCAACAGTATGCAATTGAAAACAGCTGTTCCGAGTAGATTTTTTCTAACATATTCTCTATTGCAGGTCTGATTTTTCAAAATATAAAAATCAAAATTTGGCCGTAAAAAGATTTAAAAATTTAGTTTAAACATATTTATTTATCCTAGATTTGGAAACAAGCTTAATGCTTCTATAAATCCCTCTCCAGCTAGTAGTTTGCGAGTTAAAAATGTGATGGTCCGTTTATACTAAATTTATGAAGCATAGGCCAGACTTTTGGAATATATAGAAACTTTGCTATTAACACAATGTTGTAATCATACTCCTGTGTAAGAAACCATGGGCAAAAGAAGGCTTGATTGTGTCAAATGATTCAAAACAGTTACAATAGTATTACAAGAATTTTGTAATCTACTGCTTGCCTCTCGCGAAGTAAACTTCTGCTACACCACCCCCAAAAGATATTCTTAATGTTAGATATACATTGCACAAAGACTAGATTAATGTTCTTAGGTTGTACACTGTCAAGTCTTTTGATATATGGTTGATGAGGAAACTAAGGCTGTTTTTCAACCATTCAACAATTATGACAAAGATTCACTTAAGTTGGTAAAGAGAAAGTAGACATGATAATAGGCCTTAAATTTGTAATTAATATCTGAAGTAAAATACTAAATTTCAAGTTATTGTGGTAAGAGGTTTCTAGAAAAACTATTACGAAAATTTTCGAAAACTGGTAAACAGGAAGTAGAAATGCAACAGACCTAAAGTCAATACTTGCGGTAATGTCATTCTCTCATTCTTGAAAGAAGATAAAGGGACGTGGAACAAGAGTATGCGACACAACTAAAATACTGTCAGTGACAAATCAAAAATGGACAAAAAAAAAACAGCAGCCATCAATGGTCTTCAATGTGACCAGTGGTAGTTGGTCGCTGTTTTTTTTTGTCTTTTTTTATTTTTGTAAATTGGCGATTGCCCTAGATTAAAAATGAAACCCAAAAGATTCCACCCTAGACCCTCTTCTAGACATAAAACATTCAAATATCAAAAACACACTGCTTTGATACAGTTAAATGCTTAGAAAAATGAGTTAATTATGTCCCGGACTAAAGGATCGAACCGTGGGGACAGAGGCTAACAAGTATATCTCCTCTTCTTATTGCAAGATCATATCAATACAATACAAATTAGAACCCGCTATAATTTTGTATCTTTCCCTAAGGAGTATAGTTTGTGAAAAAGTCAACAACGCATTACCCTATTACATTTCCGATGAAACTTAGTCAAAGTATAATGCATTTCTCAGAAATGTTGTTTCTCTTTGTATGGGCATTTTATTTTTATTTATAGGAGGAGCATTTCTTATTGGTTGGTTAAATTGTAACCAACAAAATGCACTATATTGTTAGATATAAGTAATCACGTAACCATTAAAGCAATTTTTCAGAAATGGTTCTTTCTCATTTGCCTTTGTCATTAATTGGACTAAATGTGACCAAACCCCCCAAAAATGCAATATAAATTACAGCCATATAAAAATCTGCTTTTTGCGACTAAATTAGATCTTGCGTAAAGGATTTTGAAATAAAAAATTTGCTTTTTTTATTGCAGATTTTTTTCCTAAGCGGGATACAAATGTAATTGTTGCTGCTATCAGTTTTAATCGTTAGTGGTAAGTTAGTTGTAGTATGTCCTATGACCATAATATAAATAAGAGGATTTATTCTATATGATATATATATATATAAGATAAGACATGTACGACATGGAAGATTTTATCAGGTAAAGTTCTTCTCTATCTTACGTGGGTCAGGTGTAGCAAAATTTAATGATTGGAACTTTGTTGTAATTTTCATTTCTAACATCCGTGAAGGTTAGCGCTGCTGGTGGAGTATTAATTCTTCGAGGTTAACCCGCTCCGGCAACAACACTTTTGTGTTGAAGAACACATCAAAGACATAAATTCCAATTTATCATTCAATATTGTCTAAACCCTAAGGTTCTGCCTACCTCAGACTAAGTCATAACTTGGTTTTTCTGTTCGGTATTTTTTGGTTTTATTGTTCAATGCTCTTCATATTCTGGATATTCAATATTTTGGGTATAGCGCCTCTGATGAGTCTTGAATAGATGAAACGCGCGTCAGGCGTAGCAAAATTTATTGTCTGGAACTTTGTTGTAATTTGACCACTATTTTTGTGATGGAAATGTCCAGTTTTGCCAAAAAATCAACACAATCATATACTTTTTATACTCTGACAATGAAGGATAATTTATCTTTCGAATATACATTTTTCCTGAAAATAATTTTGGTTTTAAGATATGCAATAAGAGCAATCTAAAGTAGACCTCAGTCCACTACGTTTCAGTGAGGATATCGTATCTTATCTTAATATTACGCGTATAGGTTAAAAGAGAAGTAAAGAACAGGAATGATCAATTTCTAAGAAAAGCAGACCGGCAAAATATATACAGCAGTTGATATTGGATGTTATCATATAAACGATCCTGAAATGGTACCTGTAAAACTTTCAAAATAAATTGGACTGGTTTAACCGAGGGTTTTATGGTGCAAACTCACTCTCCCATGCGATATTAGGGCGGTTATACTTTTAAAAAGAAAAACGCAAAGCCGTTTTAAGAAACGACAGGAAAATTGAGTGTGAGCACACCATTCGACAGACAGCCACAACAATCGTCTGTCTAAATTCTAAACCATGAGCTAAAATATAAAAAAAATAGTGTTACTTTTTTTTTGGCGGTAAAAATACATTTAAAAAAATATTATAACTTTTTATAGGTTTTATAGTCATATCTATATACCCTCCACTCTGGTGTGGAGACATCTTGTTTTAGCCATGTCCGTCCGTCCGTCCGCCCGCCTATCCGTCTGTCCGTTTCAAAGTTTGTCAGCGCTTTTCCTCTAAAACTACTGAACGACACAGAAATATATATATATACGAAGTGCATATGTAGTTGTGCATATTACCAGGGTATTTTGATCCTTAAATTTTCATGGGAGTTAAGGCCAATTGAACTTTTTGCTGAAAATACTCATTTATCATCTTGTCAACACAACTCATCGAAACTATTGTGTGAAATTTAATAAAACTTGATATATAGTAGGTTCGCCATATATAGTTGTTCATATTACAAGGAAATTTTGATCCTATTTTTTTTTTTGCTTTGAACTTAGATATTTTCTGAACATCCTCACTTATCAACTCCTCTACAACTATTGTCATGACTGTACAGAATTTCATGAAACTAAATGTGTATCAAGTACACCATATGTAGTTGTGCATATTATTAGGAAATTATGGTTCTCAAATTCCATTGAAAGTAGAAGACCTTTGAACTTAGAACTTTTGGGGAAACTGGGGGCATCGTTTTTGCAGGCAAATGATCTGATAACTTTTCTTCCATACTAAATGTAATCACATCTGTTACAACTTTAATAAAAGGCAAAAATAAAATCACCAAACGGAAACATAAATCGTATAAAAAAAATGTTCAATAAGTGAAGACAATTAAGGGTAATTACATACCAGAAAGCCGAATCGATCCTGACTTGGTAAAGGCATTGAAAAAGAAATGAAAGGTTGAACCAAGCTATCTTTCTCTTCCATTATGATCATGATCAAGTGAAAGAGATTCAACCGTCTCGATGACTGGTACAAGGAATGTTTCTAATCATTTACATTTTTCAATCTGAATTAGTTGATCATGATCTCTTTTCGTGTTCTTCAGCGGTCGGCCTTTTTTTCAGACAACAAATTTTATCTTTTAAAAATTACAACTTAAATCATGTCGATCGCTCCCTAGACGTTTATACTAGTATATAGACTCATACTGATATCTATTAGGGAGAGGTTTAGGAATAAGATAAGTAATTTTTAAACCTGGAATTTTGGCATGTTATACAAATCTTCTTATTAACATTATGTCCATTTATTTTGCAGGAGAAACAGCTTTACTTGCAAATGAAAAAACTCAATGATTCCATTTAACAAGTGAAAAGTAAGTAATTTTTAACTGTTTAAGAGATTGTCTTGTATATCGCTCACCTGGTTTTCAATGATAGGATACAACAACAAAAATGTGTCCGTTTTTTATATTTTTAAATGAAAACAACCCTACCAAATGTCATACTAGTATGTAAACTTAAATTCTAAAAAGCACCATAGAAAAGAACTTTTGACCAAGAAGCAGTCTTTCTCTATTTACAACATTGCTATCATAGTTTTCAACAATTAAAAGTCGTTCGTTGTAGTGCTGAATGAATCGATTTTTTTTCCTATACGCAACAATTTTTATTCTGTAAGAAAAAAAAACATATACTGCTCATAATACTTTAACAACCTCCAAACATCTGCATGGCTGCAATAGGACTCTTTGTGCCAAAGTAGTATTATATATTATTTATTGTTTGAAAGATAACAAACGGGCGACAGAAGCAAAAACATACCGGCTCAAATAGAAATCCTTAATTTTGATTTGCATGATGTTTGGCCATCCGTTAGGTCAATCGGTATTATTTGCATGACGTCTCGTGATTTTGCCATTTTAATTTATCTTGTTAATGTTTTTAATATCACAATTATCACATTAGTGTGTGACTCTTTTCTGGAAAAGTAAAGTAACCCTGGGTAGACATTTTTTCTCGTTAAGAGAAACGGCCGGGTCACACACCAATTAGAGCGATGCTTGTATAATATTTCTTAGACCTATCGAAGACCTGTTTTCCAAACACTTTATTGGAAATCTTGTCCACCCCAACCTAGAAAAGGCTCACTTTTCTCTTGTCTTTTTTCAGGTAACATCAAGATGCCACCAAGTTCAAACAATATTATTAGAAGCTTGTCATGCGTGACAATCGGAGAAGGAAATCTACTTCTCTGCAGCTTGAAAGACCTTGCACAAGAAGGATTCGATGTGGTAACAGTATTTACAAATACTGTAGCCGTAAAGAAATACTGCGACGAAAACAGTATCTCCCACTGGGAAAGAGGAACAAACATAGCTGATGTTTTAAAAGATACGAAATTTGACTATTTATTCAGTATTAACAATCCAACTATAATCAAAGACAATGTCTTGTGTCTTCCAACAGTCATGTCAATCAACTACCACGATTCCCCTCTGCCAGCCTATGCCGGAGTACATGCAACAAGCTGGGCTATAATGAATGGAGAAAAGAAACATGGCATTAGCTGGCATATTATTGAAGCTGGCATAGATACAGGGGATATTTTACAGTCAGCGGAAGTTACCCTTACAGAAAATGATTCTGCCTTAACTCTAAACCTGAAATGTCAAGAAGCAGCGAAATGCACATTCATTAAACTAATACAAGACATAAAGAACGACACAGTAACTCGAAATGTTCAACCACGAATAGGTCGATCTTATTTTGGTCTGTATGCCATTCCACCAAACATTGGAGTGTTATCTTTCGATCTCCCATCGAAAGAAATATTTAACATAGCAAGAGCTTTAGAATTTGGAAATCATGACAACGCACTTGGTAGTCCAAAAATCGTATCTTCATCGGGTGAATTTTTCTTGGTTACCAACTTAGAACCAGGACGAAGCGACATCTACCAAAAACAACGAGAAGGTACCATACTGGACATCGTCGACGACACGCTTGTGGTTGCTACATCAGATACTCCTCTTCTCGTTTCATTCGCCAACCTTGATGGTACTCATCCCGTACCAAGCACATACAAAGAGCATGAGCTTTACACTGGAGGCAAATTATCTTTCGTCAATATCGATACAGATGCACTACTTCCTATAAGGAAGAAAGAAAAGTTCTGGCGAGACAAGATGGTGGCATATGAACCAACAACATTTTTTCGACAGCGAATGAATGTAGTAGCCGGAATCATTGACGTTTCTACGGAGATCCATGTAAAGACGTGTATTATTCCTTTGCCCAGTATCCCACTACCGGTCGATTTTGAAGACGTCAACGACTATCTCTCGGCTGCGTTTTTAGCTTTCATGACTCGTATTTGTTGCCAGAAAACCATATGCGTTGGTATACTAGCTGATAAGGAGGCAATACCACCAGAAGCTCTTCCGCTTTATTCAGATATATGTCCTGGCTTGTTCAAGATAAACATACGTGACCGCATATCAACAATACTAAGCTCATGCCACGAATCATTGAGAAAACACCATTCTTCACATTCATTTCTGACAGATATGTTCTACCGGTATCCGGGCTTGCGGGGAAGAAAACAAGTACCACATCATAATATTGTACTTGGAAATCTGAAGAAACGAAATCCATCTGAAAGAGCTTTTGGGGAACAGGTCCTCCACGACTGCAACATACTTCTTCTTTTTGAAAATAACGGAAAAGAAATGCACTTGCTGTACAACGAAAGGCCTTCTCAAGACTTCGATCATATTAAAGATGTCTTGAAGCATTTTCCTACTTTCCTAAAATCGATGGCAGATATTGGAAATACAGGCACACTAGCAGAAATATCAATGGTCCCTACTGAAGAAATGAGAAAACTGTATCCAATACCCAATTTCCAAGATGCAAGAAAAGAAAGTCTCTTCTCTGAAATAGAAAACCAATGTCGAAATACACCGAACAACATTGCAGTTATCTCAACAAAGTGTCGTCTGAGCTACAGCAAATTCTATGAAGAGGTTAAGAAACTAGCGAAATATATCACCCAAGTCGATAAAGGCATGCAAATGGTTAATAAGGTTGTGGCACTTCATCTACCCAATTCAGTTGCTTATGTTATCTGCGCCACAGCAACAATCCGTGCTAACAAAGCTTTCTTACCGTTACCTCTTGATTACCCACCAGAACGCTTATCATTTACAATGAAAGACGCGGAAGTAAACATTCTTATTACCACACAAGATGCGGCCGAAATATCAGACTTTTCAAAAATCAAAAACGTCAAAACAAGATTAGGCAAAGTTGGCGACGAAGAAATTGTAATGATGGAATTCAAAGCAGACGATATCTCAGGTGATACCGGTTCTCCTCGAGAGATGAAGCGCCGACTGTCATTTGCTCCTCTAGATGAGGATGTATGCTACGTCATGTATACTTCTGGATCGACCGGCAGACCAAAGGGAGTCCAAGTAACAAAATCGGGTGTTCTTAATCTAGCAAGAGCGCAAATAGATCTTTGGAAATTGAATGAAAATGACATTATTGCCCAATTTGCCTCCATAGGATTTGATGCCACTATTTCCGAAATATTCACATCAATTTTGTGTGGCGCAACTCTTGCTGTGCTTAGAGAAAACGAGAGATTGGGACAGGAATTTCTCGTTACTATGAACAAATTAAGAGTAAATACCATTACACTACCTCCTTCGGCACTGAACGTGTATAAACCAACGGATCTACCGTTCCTGGAGAAAGTTGTTACTGCTGGTGAACCTTGCACGCTTAATACTGCAGTGAAATGGACAAATACCGAAAAGGCACTTCTTTTCTTTAATGCCTATGGTCCTACTGAAACAACTGTATGCGCAACTAATTACAACTTTACAAAATCTTTGGGTCATGAAGATGTAAATAGAGAAATCCCAATCGGTAAAGCAATTCCAGGTGCAAGCGTCTATCTTTTCGACGACTTTCTACAGCCAGTTCCACCAGATGTGGTAGGAGAAATTTATGTTGGAGGTCGTGGATTGTCAAAGGGCTACATAGGACATGCAAGTCATTACAATGCCGAGAAATTCATCAAAAATCCCTTATCAGAGGACATGATACTCTATAAGACTGGAGACCACGCATTCCAAGATCCTGACGGGACACTTACATACATAGGTCGATTGGATGACATGGTGAAAATAAGAGGACAAAGGGTAGATCTCAGCGAAATCGAACAGATTCTAATTCAGCATCCGAAGATCGACACAGCTGTCGTGGTGGTTCATAGATGCCAAAAACTAAAGGAACTCAGCATCGCAGCATATGTATCCCCATCCTTTGTTTTCACATCTGAACTAAGAGAATACCTTACCAAAGTATTGCCGAAGTACATGATACCAACCTACATTAAGAAGATGGAAGTTGTAGACTACCCCATGACAATTAATGGTAAAATTGACAGAAAATTACTCGAGAAAGATGAAACTGTACATGAACAACAACAGTATATTGGATCAAGTCATTTAAACGACATTCAACTTTCAATTTCAAAAATGTGGTGCAACCTCCTAAAATTCGAAGAATCATTTGCTTATACATTGCATCGCCAAAGTTCGTTTTCAGAGCTAGGAGGTAATTCACTCCAACTCGTTTTGCTTCAACGAATGCTGGAAGAAAACCTACATGTTCAACTTTCGTTCACCGATCTTGGAACAGCAGATACAATAGAAGAATTCGGAGACGTTATTAAAAGAAAGAAAGATGTCCTAAGGAAAGAATCACAGGGAACAACGAAAGATGAACACGGTCTCAGGGAGTTGATTCTGAAAGATTCTCAACTAGGAAGCGAATTTCAAACAAGGCACTGTAGAAGAGGAAGCGTTCAATTTAAGCATTTTGCATCCTTCGCTGCAAAAGGCAATTTCAAATACCCGAGAAATATTTTGATATCTGGAGTCACAGGGTTCCTTGGCGCACATTTACTAAGTCAGCTTCTAGTAAAAACAAATGCACACATATGCTGCATGGTACGAGAGACAACAGAAGCACGTGGTCTAGGAAGAATAATAGAAAACATGCGCAAGTACAACTTGTGGAAATTCAGCTATTCATCCCGAGTTGCCGTTGTTATTTCCGACCTTTCCCAAGAAAGATTAGGCATAGCACCCGACATCTATAATGCGCTCTGTAATGCTATTGATGTCATCTTCATGAATGCTGCCATGATGAATTTCAATACAAACTATAAAGATCATAGAATTGCAAACGTCGAAAGTACAAAAGAATTAATCAAATTTGCAACAACTGGAGTTCAGAAATACATTTTCCAAACATCGTCGTTGAGCGTTTTTCTCTTCCCTCCAACCCCAAAAGAAGGCGAGCCCGTTCATCGAATGTGTTATGAAGATGATTTCTTTGATGATCCATGTCTTGTTGAAGGAGGATATGGTCAAAGTAAATGGGCAAGTGAAAAGCTGGTGATGGAGGCACTTGATTATCTTCCTGGAGGCGCTATTTTCAGGCCTGCAAGGGTGTCCGGATGCTCAAAAACAGGAGTTGGGCCGAAAAACGATCTTTTTGCTAGTATCATCATGGGAATGAAGAAGTTTGGCTTTTATCCAGACATGAACTTTCCTTTCGATCTTACTCCGGTAGATTTCTGTGCACAGGCAATGGTTGAAATCGCAATCAGAATTTGCAATGAAACGTGTGATCACAAAAAAGTATATCATTTGTTCAATTCAAAGACATTTCCTTTCCGGGACATGTTTAACGGAATGGACTTAACGCCTTTGCCTTTACAAGAATGGCGACAAAAACTGAAATCTGCCTCAGAAGAGTTCAAAGACCTTTTACCTCTCACGCCCTTCTTTGTGTCTCCGTTTTGGGATCGTGCAAGTCACTGGCCTATTTTTGACACTTCCAACACAGACGAAATGATATCAAAAGAGACACAAGACTTAATGCCTCATAGCAGAGACTTGCTAAAAATCTATAAACAATACTTTGAAATGATATAAAAACTTTTCAAAAACATTTTATTTCATTATGTGTTGCAAATAACTTGACAAAAAATACATTATCTTCTATTTTCTATGAACTTTATAATGTTAATACTAGAAAAAAATATTAAACCATTTGTTTGATTTTAATATTTATTAAACTCCAAAGGATGTCGAGAGTTTTATGCAGTTTGTCTTAAAGAAACACAACACCTATGAGATTTTTCAATGTAAGGCATTTGTATCAGTATGAAGACAGCCTGTTCGTTATTTTATAAGCATTTTGCTGTAACATGTTAAAATAGCTAATCAACCTGAAATTGTTTACGAAAACGACCTTTATGTGTTTTTCCGAAATTTATAGCATAAACATGATTTTTGACAAGATCTTATAATTACTTATAACACTCATCACTTATTCTAGGAGTTAATTTTTCTAGACATTATAATCATAAAAAAGGGCTTTTCGGTTTATAACTATTTGATAGTCCCTCTAAGGGAATCAAAAGTATGCTTTTTTCTTAATTTGGAAAAAAATGTTACTGTAAATTATAGTTTTAGTAAAGGACGTAACCGTGCCCTCTCAAAGTTTAAGTATACAATATACTAAAAGTAAGTCATTCCTATGAAGTCTTTCATAAAGTTTTGTAGCTATGATGTACATTTTGATTTCCCTTTTGTTGACTTCCACTGAAAGTTTGCTAATATCTTTTTGATAGATTAGTATTAAAATTGTAGCCACATGAAAAGTGTTAATAAAAGCATAAAAAGGTTGAGCATTTTCAAATGGCATGACATACTGATTTTTTAGCACAGTTCATTTGGAACATTGGGAATGAATTTTAATGAATCCATATCTGCATAGACCTGTATATTTATTTAATTAGACAGATTTGCAACTTGTTAATTGTCCAGTATATTTTGTAGCTCTGTCTAGACACAGTTGATTTATTCTCACCTTTTAATCGATCTTACAAAATCCCAACAAAGCTCCTGGCTGTAAATTATATAATATCTGACTAGCCTGTTTTATAATATCTGACTAGCCTGTTTTATAATATCTGACTAGCCTGTTTTGTAATATCTGACTAGCCTGTTTTGTCTGAAGTGCTCTAGCCAAAGAGTTAACTGCAAATGTGCATCGTTGTTACTAAAACTATTATGCTTCATTCTAGCCATACAGCTAATAAAAATTAACTGCAGTTGGAGTTTTCATATGTGCTATGGTCTCATGATCATTTACTCCATATTCTTTCTTAAAATTTGATCAAGTCACTAGAATTCTAACAATAAGTCACAATCAGCAAACAGTTATTCCATGTATATTTGGTGGAATTTGTGCACATCCTGAATATTCAATTACTTAAGTACAAATCTAAGATCTGATCTGTATCAATTTTTGCTTTGAATCTAGGTTTTGTAGACAAACAGACAAAGTAACATAAACAAGAGTCTAAGAGGAGCCTGAATTGCTCAATAAAGCTAATGGAAATTTTTGTAAAGCTTAATGAATTGAAGGTCAACAGTTTTTATCTATTTCCAATTAGTGATTAGTTCTCGCTGAGATAACTATTATTATTATGAGAAAAATTTAATCTCTCCACACATGCAACCTGCAATGGATGAATGCCACAGTTTGCCATTTTATTATACTGATTTTCACTTTGTGAAATCCAGGTTGGTAAAATATTGTAGAATTCAGATAAGCCATCGTTTCCAGGGGTACAATTGTTACTTGTTTGTTTCACATAACACATTAGATAGTCAGTGTTCTCCCAAAATATTATAATAGCATCCTGGTATTTTCATTTCTTTATTGAAATCATAGCACCAAATTCCCTATAGGATATATTGTCAAGAATTTCAGATAGCACCATATTGCCAGGATGCTATATGGGCCTGGTGATAACACTGATACTTTTAGCCATACTCATGTCATAAACAAAGTGCTCAATTTCAAACTATTTAAGACTTACCTTTTCTGGAAAAAGAAATATCTCAGGATTTAAGGATCAGGTAAAAAAGTTCCTTCTGCAAGAATGGCCAACTATCAAGGTCCTCATAAGAAATAGGTCACCGGTAACAATTCAAAATGTGACTGATGTTTGCTTTGATTTTATGACACCTTAGTTGCATTCAGAGTTCTTTACAATTAATTAGACATATAGTTTATGAAAATTCAGCTTAAGATTCGAAAGTAGTTAAATCTGAGGAGAGAGCTAGACAAATGACAAGACTGACAGAAGAAATACACTCACTGCAACTTTGATTGGCAAGCCATAAAAATGTCAACTCACAAACATTTTATTGTGATATAAAATGACTCACAGCTACCGATATAAACCTACTGACTGTACAGCTGATAAAGCTTCTGCTGCAGATTTGATCAAATTACATAGCTGTATATTCATGTCTACACAGGTTGATTGTTTTAATTGATCTGTAGCCCAGTCTATTTTGTGTCTCAGGACATCTTTAGTATTGTCAAAGGTGTTTGGTGAGTTTGCAGGAATTTTATAGCTTTTACTAGGACTTAAATCTGTAACTGGTCTTAAAACAGGGGGCTGTTCCATTGCTGGCAACATATCAGGACCATTACCTAAACAAGAGGCTCCCAGGAGCCTGAATCGCTCACCTGGTCTTGATGTTGACCCTATACTTTTGTAGAGCTAAATGAGCTGAACATTTAAGCAAGCAACAGCTTTTCTCTACCTGCAATAGTTTTCATTCTATAGGCCAAAAACACCATTTTTCACCTATAAGGGGCCATAACCCCTATAAGGAGTCATCTGACAACTTTGACCCTATGGAGACTTTTGTAGAGCTATATGAGCTGAACATTTAAGCAAGCAACAACTAATCTCTATCTGCAATAGTTTTCATTCTGTAGGCCAAAAACATTAAAAATCGCTTTTTTCAGGGGCCGTAACCCCTATAAGGGGTCATCTGACAACTTCGACCCTATGGAGAATTTTGTACAGCTAAATGAGCTGAACATTTAAGCAAGCAACAGCTAATCTCTATCTGCAATAGTTTTCATTCTGTAGGCCAAAAACATGAAAAATCAAATCGCTATTTTTCATGGACCGTAACCCCTATAAGGGTTCATCTGACAACTTGGACCCTATGGAGAATTTTGTAGAGCTAAATGAGCTGAACATTTAAGCAAGCAACAGCTAATCTCTATGTGCAATAGTTTCCATTCTGTAGGACAAAAACATGAAAAAACGCTATTTTTCAAGGGCCGTAACCCCTATAAGGGGTCATCTGACAACTTCGACCCTATGGAGACTTTCGTAGAGCTAAATGAGCTTAACATTTAAGCAAGCAACAGCTAATCTATATCTGCAATAGTTTTCATTCTGTAGGCCAAAAACATGAAAAGTGGCTATTTTTCACCTTTAAGGGGCCGTAACCCCTATAAGGGGTCATCTGACAACTTCGACCCTATGGAGACTTTCGTAGAGCTAAATGAGCTAAACATTTAAGCAAGCAACAGCTAATCTCTATCTGCAATAGTTTTCATTCTGTAGGCCAAAAACATGAAAAAATGCTATTTTTCACCTTTAAGGGGCCGTAACCCCTATAA
The DNA here is from genome assembly GCA_963971305.1 of Arcuatula senhousia. NCBI lineage: Eukaryota > Metazoa > Mollusca > Bivalvia > Mytilida > Mytilidae > Arcuatula > Arcuatula senhousia. The sequence continues at coordinate 60,551,803 of OZ020304.1, forward strand.
GGGGTCATCTGACAACTTTGACCAAATGGAGACTTTTGTAGAGCTTTTGATGCTGAATCAGTAGCGTGGCCTCAGATTTCCTCTATCTCTTATACTTTTTGATTTATAAGCCAAAAACAGTAGTCTGACCCCCCTAGTCTATTTTTAGCAACGGCGGCCATGTTTTTTATCAAAGCATTTCAAAATGAGGATCGTTTGTTGCCAACATGTCATATATCATTCCTGCCAAGTTTCTGTTAAATTGGTTCAGTGGTTTCAGAGGAGAAGATTTTTGAAATTGTTAACGGACGACGACAGACGACGACGGACGACGACAGACGACGACGGACGCATAGTGATGGCATAAGCTCACATGGCCTTTGGCCAGGTGAGCTAAAAAACAATATAACAAACAATTTACAAAACTTATCCATCAATAACAAAACATACCAAGTACTGGTACAGGTATTACATTTATTCTGTTTTCACATACCTTTCCATTCTTTCTTGTCCACTTTGACAAGGTTATAAGAAATTAGGTCTTAATGAGCCTCTCAAAATATGTTTCTTTCAGCATTAGCCTCTTAAAGAAAAATTCAAATATTCAGCACAAGGTATGGTTCCTTAATTTTTTTTAATGTGTTTTTTTTCCTGCTGTTCTGGACTGATCTCTACTTTTCCTTTTGTGTGGCAAAAATGGCTGTGTTGATGATTTAAAACCACTCTTTGATGAAATTAAAATACAGATTTTTACCATAAAAGATATATAAAGTAGTTGTTTTTACCTTTAGTTTGATCTATAATTTGACAGGTTACACAAAAATCATTCTTTGATCTGTCTTGAAGTAAAACTGTCTGTAAATATAATCACAAAATACATGAATAAACATTATCAATAAATTAGTTACCGGTAAGCCATGTAGGCACATCCAGATATTTTCAAAAGGGAGGTTCTAAACCAATTTTGCATAAATATACACAAAAATAATAAGATTTTAGAAGGACAGTGAGATACAACCCCTTGAACACCCCCTCTAGGTCAGCCACTGTTATGGGCAAGAAAATGCAAATAGCATTCCTTTGTATTTATCTTATCCTTTTGGTTGTGAAATGCTAAAACCAACAAATGCTAATATCAACCAGTAGTCAAGTACCTCATTAAAAGTCATTAAAATATTCTTACAGAAACTGAGAATCAAACATAGGATTTTTGAAAACTCCCCTAAATCTTACTACACCATTAAGAGGCAATTAGGATTTAAATCAAGATGAGCCAAATCTTTATACAACAAAGTCTGAGAATAATATATTGCAGTCAGACAATCAGCTACAATCTTCCAGTTCCACCAAGGAATTTCCAAGCAGTTGAAATAAAAAGCTTCGCCGAGCGCAGCATGATACGACCGCAACATGTTGAACCCTGTACATTTTAGGCCCAATATGGATAGTCAATTGTTCTGGACACATGCAGCCCATGGTGGACTGACAAAGCTTTTTGACACATGCAGCTTTTGGTGGACTTTTCCACTTACAATTTAAAAGGAATTATTTTTTTTCGAAAGGAGATCCAAATTAGACCACAAATTTTCCATTTTGGCCCTAATTACATAATAGGGGGAAAAAGGGGGGTTGCAAAAATTAATTCTCAATTTTGTATCCACTATTTGACATGTTTGTTTTAAACATGCAAAAAAAAATTCAAAATCGGATCATAAGTAAAAAAGTTTCGATTTTGGTCCCTTTTGGCCCCTCATTACATAATAAGAAGAAAAAGGGGGGGTCACAAAAATTGGTTCTCAATTTTGTATTGCTATTTGACAAGAACAAACATGAAATTTTTTTTCAAAATTGGACCACTAATATAAAAGTTTCAATTTTGGCCCCTTTTGGCCCCTAATTTCATAACGGGGAAAAGGGAGTCCGCAAAAGTTCATCGGGTTAATTCTTTTATTGTAAGAAACATTCTTCACAAAGTTCACAGCAATAAGCCAGTTAAAAACAAAGTTATAGTGGAAACAATAAAATATTTGAATTTTTGCCCCTTTTGGGCCCCTAATTTCGAAACAAAATATAAGGGTACCCCCAAAATCAATCCCATTCACCCTTTTATGTCAAGGAACATTAATATCAAAGTAAAAAGAAATAGGATGACTAGAACTAAAGTTATTGTTGCAACATCATAAAAGTAGCATTTTTGGCCCCTTTTTGGCCCCTAATTTCGAAACCAAAACAGGTGGGACCCAAAAAATCAATCCCATTCATCCTTTAATAGTAAGGAATACCATTGTGAAATTTCATTGCATTCGGATAACTAGAACTTAAGTTATCGTGTATACACTAAAGTCAACAGAGAACGACGCCAAGGACGATGACAACAACGACGACGACAACGACGAGGACAGCATCATACCATTATATGTCCGCAAATTTTGGGGGTTGTATAATAATGTACATCACAAAAATGTGAGTCAATTAGGTACCGTAAAAAGAAATATTTCCACTTGGTTAAAATTGGATATTTTTTCTATTGAAATGTGTTTGCACACTATGATTTTCAAAAAGTGTCCGATCTTTTATTGGCCAAAAAAAAAGAAAGAAAATATATTCTTTCACAATTAGATTGATGATGCAAAATTCACACAAATTTCTCCTGTTTTTAATGAATGGGTTCTCCTAGACTTCCAATGACAACATGTGATAAACTTACATCACATTTATCACAGGTTGATCCTAGCATTTTATATCCTTTTAATAAATAGTCTCCCATCAGTTTACAGGCAGCATCAGATCTTTCTCTCCTTTCTCTGTCTGATTGGGACTGCTGTGGCAAAATTTGTGTCTGAAATACTGAAAATGCAACAAATTAATCACCTCAATCAATTATTATTTGTAGGGTATAAACTTTAATTGTATTAATGGGTGAATGTCATTCACAAAAATAAGACACCGATGATTATCTTATTACAATATTGCAGTCTTTGCGAAATTCGTTCTTGGCTTGTTGGACCTAAGCATAAATACTGCAGGACGGACTTAATATTTCTTTTCTAAATTTAACAAATTTGCTGTAACATAAAAATATTTGCCCAATTCTGGCTGGTTGGGTGTGTCATATTTCAGGAAGACTGATATTGAGCCCTTCTAACAACATGGGCAAACCACGAAATTAAATGAATCCACAGTAAGGAGTCAAAATAAATCCTACTTCAAGGGATATAATCAGAATATTTATTTCATACATTATCTATAAAAATTTTGAATTTCTTATAATGGTTTACATGTAAAATAACACATTAAAAGCTTTATACTTTTGCTCAATATTACCTGGATTATCTTTCTCTGCATCTTCATCTAATTCCTTGCAGGCTATGCAGTATTTTTCACCAGTTGGTGTTTCTAATAAAATTGTCTAAAATGAACCAAGATTTTATATATAATAAAACTTGTATTTATCGGCAATTAAATGTTCATAACTTGTAAAGAGTTAATATGCTTCTTGATTCATTAATTTGTGGTATAGATAGCATGTAATATAGATCAATAGAAATTTTTTTACTCCTTTTGTTGGGAAAAATATTACTTTGAATGACTCAATAAAACTGAAAATGACTACCCCTAAACAATTGCAATAATTCTTTCTTATTACCAAGAGGTTTATATGAAAGAGCCACCCCTATTCATGTGGAGATAAATAACCTTACCTCACATATGTCACAAACAACACTCAGCATCTTATAACCTTTCAAAAGATATTCTCCCATTATAGAGCTGATCTTATCAGAACGCTCTTTTCTTGCTTGAATAATTTTCATTTCTGCTTCAGTTGGTGGTTGCCAATCATAATCTGAAAAAAAATTATTGAAAAGTTTACATGTACGAAAGCCTATTGAGACCAATTTCAGTGTAAGAAATTGTTTTATTTCCTTGTAATAAGGAGAAAATAGTGGTAATAACGAGAACTGAAAGTCATAATAATGAGAAACAAGTTGTAATAACGAGAAATGAAACAAGTAATAGCGAGAAACAAGTGGTAATAACCGTAAACGAGAAATGATAGTCGTAATAACGAGAAGAAAAAGTTGTTATAACAAGAAATAAAAGTCCTAATAACGAGACATGAAAGTCGTAATAACGACTTTCTTGTTATTAAGACTTGTATCTCGTTATTACAACCTTCACTTTTGGTTATAAAGACTTTGGTTTCTCAATATAACAACTTCTTTCTCGTTATTACAATTTTCACTCCTCGTTATTACAACTTTCATTTCTTGTTATTATGAGTTTCATTTCTCGTTATTACAACTTGTTTCTGGTTATTACAACTTGTTTCTCGTTATTACGACTTGTTTCTCGTTATTATGACTTTCATTTCTCGTTATTACGAGTTTCATTTCTCGTTATTACGACTTTCATTTCACACTATTATGAATTTTGTTTCTGGTTATTACGACTTCTTTCTCATTATTACAATTTTCACTCCTTCATTTCTCGTTATTACAAGTTTCATTTCTCATTGTTATAAATTTCATTTCTCTTTATTATGGCTTTCATTTCTTGTTATTACGACTATTTTCTCGTTATTAAGAGGAATAAAAAAAATTATTTCATCGAAATTGGTTTCAATAGGCTTTTGTATACAAGACAGGGAAATTACTCTTAAAAAAAGAACTTTGCAAGTGATTAGTCTGAAAGAGTGGTGCCTATGTGAAGGAAATTGCCTGACCGCTTGCCCAACATTCACCATTTTATAACCAGGATTGTTCACTCCGTGAAATCCAGGCAAAAATGGTCTTTAAAAAAGATAATAATTCATTACCAGTTGCTTCTTCAAATTCTGTCATTGTAAAAACCAGGGGATGTAAAAACAGTTGGTCACAGTTGTAATGGAAATGTGAAAAAAGAGGGTTAAATTCTTACATGGGAGTGAAACGTGACACAAGGCAATGAGTCCTACTAATAAATACTAAGTATTATATTTGTTTTTGATCAAAATTTGGATATCGTCAGTCCATTTTTGCGTATAAAAGGTAAAAATAAATGGTCTTGAAACCTCTATGTTAATTTCACGCCAAAAATGCAGTATTTGAAAAACGAGGTCCGTGACCCCCGTTTTTTATTTCATATGTGGATGTATATCACTATGAACTATGTGTCTACCAATTTTCATTAAAATCTGGATATATGCCATTTGGTATCGTCCCACCTTAATAGAACCGTAAAAATATAGATCTATCCAGCGGCATATCGGACGGCTGTATCCAAACCATAAATCATATGATAAGTTATGATTTCAAAAAAACATATCATAAAAACAGTTTAACATTTCAGACATTCGACAAGGTTTTAATTGAAAACCAATAAAGACTGAATGTCAGTAAATGCAAGCCTTGCAGATAAATGAACAAAAGTTTAGTAATTTAGTATTTTCTCACTTCTCGGCCAAAATTATCAAAAAACAATCAGTCACTTGAAATGGTTTCTATAACACCAACACCTTCCCTCAATAGAAACAAACAAACAAACAAAAAACAAACAAAAAAGTGGTGATCATACAAATGAAATAAACAAATCAACAAATAAAAAACACAACCATGAACATAGGCGGATCTAGGGGGGGGCCCTGGGGGGCCCGGGCCCCCCCTTTTGGCGGAAAAATTTGGTTGAATATATAGGAAATCATTGAAGCGTGACCAAAGCGGCCCCCCTCTTAGGCCAGTCAGTGGGCCCCCTCTTTTCAGAATCTCTGGATCCGCCTCTGATGAAGAAGTAGCACAAAAGAACCAACGTCAGTATAACTTGTTAAAAAAAACAACAACACATTTTCCTTATGACACGCTAGAATATACATTACAGAGGGCGGCAAGTCCCTGTTCATCAATAGTTTGGATTGTTTGACTGACTGTGCCTTTGATAAGCTTTATTATGTGGAATACTTTTTTAATGTCGCGAAGGTATCAACACTGACTAAATTTCGTTTGTTTACTAAACCTATATTCAGAGAGCTCATTCTTTCTGTACAAGGAATTATATTGGATCTTATTCATTGGTCTATAAAATATTTTTTTCTTTAAAGGTGAAGAATCCAATTCATCAAATCATGAAGGTATAAATTCAAATTAAAGAGAAAAAAAATTACATGTAAAGGCATTCATTGGCATCGTCTTTATAGGATACACCACAACCCTTGCTACATGATTTGTATTAAATATGGGCTATTCCCGTCATTTAAAAAAACAATATTATTTTCATTCGCACTACATTGATGGAAGGGTCCTCTTTCATGTGCCTGTCCTATAAAGCCAGGAATCCTTGTCAAAGCTTCCACTCTCTCTATTTTAATTGCCCTATGTCTAGAATGCCAGGTGTCTTTCGCAGATTTTGAGATTAGTCATTATTGAATATTTATAGGCAATATAAGCATGGTAATTGGAGTAAATGAGCTGAAAATAACTTATGATATGAGTTTAATAGTCATTTGAAATTATTCTAAAACTTGATATGTTTTATGTATTTCAATTTGCAAAATAATTGGAGATAAAGTTATTTGCAAACTTTTGAACCAAAAGTATCGTTCATGTTCTAAAACGGTTTGATTTTTAAATCCTCATATTTTTTTTTAGCTTTACTACAAATCAAATTTAAAATCAGATAAAAATATAAAATAGATAAACAATTACATAACTATTTTTCAAATATTACTGTGACAGCTTTCCAAATATAAAGAATACACTTTAGAATCACTTTTTAGATCAATATATTTTGATCATGGCTTGTGACATTAATGGACCGAGTTTTAAGACACCCACAAAACTGGCCACCCCTCTTTTGTCTATGAACGACAAGGTAATGTTGCTCTTCACTCAAGAAATGAGAATCTATGTTCACTTTCATTATTTATGAAAGTTCTCACCGCTGATATTTGTTAAGTTTTGTGATGTGTATGTCAGTGTTTTAGATCATCTGATCCGAAGGGCCAAGTGAGCTATTGTCATCACTGTGCGTCCGCCGTCCGTCCGCTACTTTTTCGACTAAAAATAAAACATATGGTAAAACTACATTCAGAGGCTTATAACTTGAAAACTAAAACAGATAGAATGAATCTGAAGGTTCTTATGCTCTGTGGAATATAAAATTGTACAAAAGTCTACATTACTTGTCTGGTGATCCCTTGAATAGGTTTTTGCTCTTAAAGATAAAAAAAAAAGCTTTTTTCATGTTTTGGTCTATAGAATGAAAACTAAAACAGATAGAGAAAAGCTATTGTTTGCTTAATCCCTCAGCTCATTAAGCTATACATAAGTCTCCATTAGAGCGAAGATGTAAGATGACCCCTTATAGGAGAAATGATGCTTCAGGTTATTATACCCCCGCTTCGAAGAAGGGGGACTATACTGGTTAATCACTGTCCGTCCGTCAGTCCGTCCGTTTGTCCGTCCGGACGGAGATTAGCTCTGTCGGATATATACTTCCTGTTTAACGACTTAGTCAATTTTCAACATTACTAGTCAATTGTTCAAAATTTTCGTAACACTTTTCTCAGCAACTACATATCACATTGACTTGAAATTTGGTTTTTGAGTTCAGTATGAGGTCCTTTATAGCGAGTAGTAAACTAGGTCTGTTGAATATCTACTTCCTGTTTATCGACTTAGTCAATTTTCAACATCAAATACTGGTCAATTGTTGAAAATTTTCATAACATTTTTCTCAGAAACTACATATCACAGTGACTTGAAATTTGGTATATGGCCTAAGTGTGAGATCCTTTATTGCGAGTATCGAAATTAGGTCCGTCTAATTTATACTTCCTGTTAACCGACATAGTTCATTTTGGGGGTAGCGGGGGTATACTGAGTGGGCAGTTGCTCACAGATTCCTTGTTTAACTCTACACAGCAGTCTCCATTGCGTCAAAGTTGTCAGATGACCCCTTAGCACCACAGGCGTTTGGGTCCAGGATTTTATTCTATTATAGATAACGTGTATATAAAAATTTTCATCTCGTCTCCATACTATTTCCACGTGGAAATATATTGATGATGCATTTGACGTTTCATCCGACAGTGTAGACTGATATTAACTCCTTTATAAGCTTTGTCTATTTCTATCACCTTGCCATTCAATACAATTTTACCATCACTCAGGAGATTTAGCATCCAAAATGTAAAAATAGTAACTTCTATATTTTACAAACCCACTGATCGGCTATCTGAAATATCAATCTTGTCATCTTCCGAGTTGCAAGAATGCCATTCATAAGTCTCAGTTTAGACTTAAATTCAATTGTTCTTGTCCTGATTATGACTATATGAGTATATCAATAAGTTGTGAAGTATGAACATCATAAGCAGGTAAAGTAGGTACTATAAGTATGTTACATTCCAGGTTAGGAAAATTAGATTATATGAAAATTATAAAAGTAGTCTCTTTTATCGTAAATCTTCGCACTGATTTGACCACCCTGGTCAAATTCGAGAAGCAAATCCCCCCAAAAACAAAAAAATGACGTGAACTGAGCAATTAGATTAGGTGTTTTTTTTAATCTCAAACTCTAGAAGACACATCGAAGGAATCCATCTACGGAATGAAGCGTTGTTCATCAATATATCTGAAAATGAGATTAAAGGATCTTGCCTCTTTCATCTTCTTGTTTTAACTAGTTCCTGCAGAAATTCAGTCTCGTAAGAGTATAAAAAAAAAGTCGGGGAGAAGAGTAGCACAATGTGCCAATTGGAATTTCAACTCTGTTGTAGGAAAATCTCTTTGTTAGTTACAGCTTTCACTAACAAAGTTTTTGAATAATATATATAGTATTGTTACATATACAGCATTAATATACAAATAGCTTTGCCGAATACATCTAGATATAGTTTTCATCTTTTGATTTTATTGTGAAGTACATGTGACTTAATTGATAGACACTGGTTTAAAAGTACAACTAAATCGAAAATTTTACGGGTGATTGGTTACACAATTACGAGACGTCTACTGACCTAATTTTTCACTGATAAGCCAAATCGGATAAAGCATGCGGTTATTTTGATGCATGAATGTTTATGATATCTACAACAATGTATTGGATTAAAAAACCTGGATTTAATAAGTCAGATGATTTTCGAAGCGTTTAAAGATACGAGGTAAGTTGTCAAATTTTTTCAGAAATAAGTACAAATAGGTTTTAGATTCCTTTGCAAAAATATTAAAAATATCTACGTTTTTTGTTAGATTTTCGGACATATAAAACGATTTGTATATTGTGAAGCTTATTAAAGTCAGGATGTGGTTAACGTTTTGGTATTCTGGATCGGTTATTTTGTATCCGACAATGATGTGTTTTAATTTTAGTTCTCTTTCAATGCCACAACTTTTCAATATTTCATGAATTCTTTTCCAAAAAGTGTCAAGTCTTTTGCACTTTAAAAAGAAATGATTGTAATTGTCGGGTTCATTGCATATTATGCATAAAGGAGATGGTTTTATATGCCATTTGTTAAGGTGTTCTTGATTTGGTAAGATGTTGGTTATAAGTTTCCATCTGAAGGCTTTTAGTTTGTTGGTAAGTAGGCAGCAGTGGATAAAGTTTAATGCTTTGACAATTTCATTTGGTTGTAAATTAAATTAATCGGTCCATTTTTCGGTTCCAATATTTTTTTGTTTTTTAGTATTAATTAATTTGGTGTATATAAATTTGTTGTCCAACATTTCAAGGTTGATTGATTTATTGTTTATCAATATCCTGCAGCGGTTGAAATTAAGAGTCGATTTAGATGATGAGTCAGAGTTTATTTCCTTTAACCATGTTTTGGATATTGCTTTTTTGATGATTGATAATTCTGCGATCCAGTTTGATTTACATTTAAGTTGATTATGAATATATTCGTCCGTTAATTTGCCATTTTCGTCAAGAAGATCGTTTATATATATGATATTACTTTCAATCCAACTATGGAAGATGAGGGGTTTATTATTATGAGTTATTTGTTTATTGTCCCAAACAACTTCTTGTCTGATTTCTCTAAAGTTTTTTGGTTGTTTAGTGCTGCCTCCACCTATCTCAATCCATGATTTTAATATCTCTTTATAGAATACCGGAATTTTGTTTATATTGTGAATGTTTTTTAATAATTTTTGGTTCATGTTCATTTTAAATATTAAAAGATTTTTGCCAAATTTATTTAAAAAGAAGCGAGGGATTACGGTCCAGTTATCATTATAATTTGAGTTGATTAGTCTGATTGCCCATTTTATTAGCAAGGATTTAAAGTGACTTCTGATGTCAATCATTCTCAATCCTCCTTCTTCGTAATTTGCAATAAGAGTGTTTCTTTTGACTTTTTCATTTTTGTGGTTCCAGATAAAACCATAAATTTCTCTTTCTAATTTATTGATATGTTGTTCAAACGGAATGCTTACGTTTGCTATAAAAGTAAATATTGGAAGTATTAAAGCTTTTATGATTACAATTTTGCCAAATATTGTTAAATTTCTTTTTTCCCAAGATTTCATCATTTTTATCACCTTTTCTATTTTTGATTCCCAGTTGAGATTATTGCATTCAGATTTATTTATCCCAATATAAAGTCCTAATACTTTAATAGGTTTATCTGTAAATTTTATATTTTTTACCTTGTCTTTGCAATGTTTCATTTTCCCTATCCATAGACCTTCCGTTTTTATTGTATTTAGTTTTAATCCAGAAAATGTGCCAAATATTTCTATTTCGTTTAAAGCTTTTTCAATGTCACTTTTTGTTTTTAGGAATAAGGTCGTATCGTCAGCTAATTGTGATATCTTGAGACAGTGTGTCTTGTTGTCTATTTTAATTTCTATACCTTTTATGTTCTTGTTGGATCTTAGTCTGCATGCCATTATTTCTACGGCTATTACAAAAATAAGAGACGAGCATGGACAGCCTTGTTTTATGCCTCGAGTTATATCTATGGGTTCTGAAGTCCATCCATTATTTATAATATAAGTTTTTATGTCGGTATATAAGACTTTTATCCACTGGATAAAGCTCTCATCGAAGCCAAAGCGTGTTAAAGATTGAATCATAAATTCCCAATCTAAAGTATCGAAAGCTTTTGAAAAATCGATAAAAAGTATAGCTCCTTCTATATTCATATTGTCTGCATAGTCTATAACGTCTTGTATTTGTCTTAAATTTAGACCTATGAAGCGGTTTTTAATATATCCCGTTTGATCAGAGTGAATAAGTTTATCTAAAACTTGTTTAATTCTGTTGGCCAGCGTATGTGACAGTATTTTGTAATCGGTGTTTAGAAGGGAGATTGGGCGATAGTTTCCTAGATCAAGAGGGTCATTTTTTTAATAGATCAGATTTAGAAGACTTTCTCTCTGTGAAAAGGGGAGCTTTTTATTATTGTATGAATTATTGACAATTTTAAGTAATAGGGGTCCTATTTTCTTCCAGAAGTGTTTGTAGAAGTCTGTGCTAAGTCCGTCTTTTCCTGGACTCTTATTTAGTTTTAAGTTGTTTATAGAATTTGTAAGTTCCGTTAGAGTTATATATCCGTCGCAAAGTTCTTTTTCTTTATCTGAAAGGATGTTTTGTACCGATGTCTCAAAAACATATTTTATTAGTTTATCTAAATCTTGGTCATTCGTTTTAGAGTACAATTTTTGATAAAAGTTTCTTTCTGTCTTTAAAATTTGTTCTTGGTTCAATATTACTTTACCATTCTCATCTCTGAGTTTTATTATAGTTTTTGAACTTTGCCTTTGTTTTTCTAAGCCAAGAAAATAAGCATTATTTTTCTCTCCTTTTTCAATCCATTTTTGTTTTGATCTTATCTGTGCTCCTCTAGCTTTGTAATCATATTCAACTTCGATTTCTGATTTAAGAATTTCAATTTTTTTTATCTAGACTGCCTTTGGCTATTGTATCATTTGCTTCGATTAAGTTTGCTAATTCATTTTCTTTTGTCCTTATATTGTGTTTTTTATTCAAAGCTCTTGTTTTAGAGTATTTAATACTATATTCTTTAATTTCTTTTTTAAGAATGTCCCATAAAAGTAAAGTTTCATTTTCATTATTCGTTATCATTATTTCAAACTTATCGATAATTTTATTAATGCCATATTCAAAATTCTTTTTCGCTCAAGATAGAATTGTTAATTTTCCAACAGCCTGGTCCTTTACTTTTTGTACTTATCAATTGTATTTTTATTGAGACTGCTTGATGGTCGGTGTGTCGAATCAAAGCGGGTCGTATATCGCAGGAATGTATTTTTGATCGTAATGTTTTATCAATTAAAAACATATCTATACGACTAGCTTGATTTCCAGTTTTTCGTCTCCAGGTGTAATGCGTTTTATTAGGATTTAATTCTCTCCATATATCTATTAATTTATTTGTTTTTATAAGATGTTTTAGGCTATTAACCGGTTTAAATCTTCTTTTGTTATTACTAGATAATCTATCTAATGCGGCTAACGTTTCGTTAAAGTCGCCTCCGAGTACAATTGTTCCGATTGAATGGGTATTAATAAAGGTGTTTACTTTTTTGAAGAATGAGTTTTTATCTTTTTCGGAATTAGGGGCGTAAATGTTTACAAAAGAGTAAATTACATTCTCAATCTCTGTGTTTAATAAATTTATTCTCCCCTCTGTATCAGCGTGGGAGTCTAGAATTTTTAAGTCGTTTTTCTTTGCTACTCCTCTACTTAGTGAAGTACCATTACTATAGTATATATTAAAGTTTGACTCAGTTTCAATTTTTTCTATTAAAGAGTTATCTAAATGACTTTCTTGAATAAATGTTATACTTGATTTTTGATTTTTAATCCATTCGTAAAAACGGGTTCGTTTTTGCTTTTCTCGTAGCCCTTGCACATTGATTGTGCAAATATGTAGATGATCTACCATTTTGAAATTATAACATAGACAAATGATATAATAATACAACAAAAGTATGTTGTTACATAACACAGCTTTAACATATTTTGTATAATAACAAACATATTTGACAACCTTTCAAACTGATATATAGGTCTCATACTAATGAAGTACATTACATAAATTTTTTCACAAAAATTAAAAATGCACAAATGATCAAAAGCAATAAGATAGAAAATTTTGACAAGAGAATCTGTTTGTATAGAGAACATTGTTTTATTCATTTGCAGGTAATTATAAGAAGTGTTTTGGATTGTATTTATGGTGTCTTTAGATAATGTTGATATAGAGAGATAGATATTCATCAAAAAAGAAAAGTTCAATTTTGAAAAAATATGGATCCAAACATCTCTATCAATAATTGATCTTGCTTCATTTCTATTCCAAGGTATCCAAATTTTATTGGTAAAGTGAGGGTTTGGTCCTTTACAAATTAAATCAAACCATTTTAGGTCTTCCTGACATATACATTTTATACTCCTAGCGTGTCTGATGAAGGTTAATCCAGAAAAGCGCTTCACACGCAGTGAAATTTTGCTGTTGTACATTTATCAAAATCATTTCAATATGTGGATCGTGTCTTTCTGGCACATATTCCATATTCTTTCGTTTTAATATATAGAGCTTTTAGCTGGGTACCATATTACACATTTGTATAAAACATTAATTTCAATAAACATATTACAAAGTTCAGTTCCATACATACTGAGTTTATATACAGACAAACAGAAAGAAACAAAAAAAGCATAAGCTAAAAAGTCCATAGTTCTTTCTGTTCTTTTGAACTTTGTTGATTTATTCATTAATATGTATATATTTAAATATAATTAGGTATGCTATTTTCTACTGAGTTTTGGATCTCTATCCTGTGGTGTGGGTGGTGTTCGCTTATCCTGTTGTGCTTTCTTTCCCTTTGGAGTAATGAAATCATTGATATCAGTTTGTTTTTTGCTTGATTGATGGTCATATTTTCCTTGTGTCTGATTGTCATTTTTGTTCCCTGTTGGTGGCCTTGGTGTTCCTGGTATCTTCACCTTTCTTCTTGGTTGAGTTTTCTTTGGTGAGTTGGCTGTTCTGTTGTGTACATTTGTATCATGTTGCACATGAGCTATAAGAATACCACTTCTCACATGTGTATTTGGTTGCAATAGAGACTGTGATTGATCTTCTGCTTCAGTTTCATAATTTGTATCTTCATCATCTTTGTTATCACCAGATTCTCTAGTAAAGACATTGTCTTCATTCTCATTTTGTGACTCCTCTTTTTCAAATGTTTCAGTTAGGTTCTCTTGTTCTCCACTTTGTGATCTTCTAAGGAAATCAGGGCAGTCTAGCATCTTGTGTCCAGGCTTATTGCACCCTCTACATACCCATTGGTTTGGGCAAGAAAGTATGTTGTGGCCTTTCTGTAGACATTTGTTGCAAAGAAATATATCTACTTCTTTTGGTTGCCCATAGTGGTAGATTTTTGCAAGGTATTTTCCAATTTTCAGTTCTTTGGGCAGCCAGGTTGTGAATTTCTTGCACATCAATATCCTGTCTCCTGTCTCACAATTTGTCAGTTTACCATCTACCCTCAGTCTTTGTCTGGAAATGGACAAAACCTCTACGCCTCTTAATTCAACGAACTGAAAACTATAGTGCAGGACTCAGAGACAAATATTGATATAATTGGAATCACAGAGGTTTTCCCCAAAAACTGTAGATATGTATTAACAACACCAGAAATTAACATGGAAGGTTATGATCTATTCAAAGCACTCAAAGCAAGGAAGTAGGGGCATTGCTGTCTATATAAAACAAGAACTAAAAGCTGTGGAGGTAAAGTTTGACACAAGCTTTAAGGAATCAATATGGGTTAAGATAAATCTCAAGAGCAATGGCGTATTGCTTTTGGGATGCATCTACAAAAGTCCTAATAGCAGGGAGCAAAATCTAGAGGAGCTTTACAAGTTGTTGAACATAGCCTCAGGTGACAAACAATTCACACACCTACTGATTATGGGGGATTTCAATTATCCAAGAATAAACTGGCAGAATTGGACAAGTAATGGCGATAAAGATGGAGAAAAATTTATAGAGTGTATAAGGGACAGTTACTTGTATCAACATGTCAGTGAGAACACAAGGTACAGGGAGAACTCTGAACCCAGTATTTTAGATCTGATCTTCACAAATGAGGAAGACATGATAAGAAACTTAAAGTATGTTGACCCTCTTGGAAGTAGTGACCATTGTGGACTAGAATTTGACTTTAAATGTTGCTATGAAACACAGAACACAAAAAGGGAAAGATGGAACTTCTTTAAGGGGGACTACCAACAAATGAACCAACTACTAAACCTAAACTGGGCAGAAATTCTCAAAGATAAGACATCAGAAGAACAATTCCTGATATTCAGAGAAAAATTTGAAGAAGCCAAGAAGCAATGTATACCCCATAGCAACAGTAAAGCAAACGCCAAGGCCAGGAAACATAACTATCTTCCCCTCGACGAGAAGACGATAAGTAAAATTAAGAAAAAACACAGATGTTGGCAGAGATACAGGGAAACAAATGACCCAGAAAAATACAAAGAATTTACAAAACTCAGAAATCAAGTCAAAGGGCTTATCAGGAAAGCAAAATTAAAGATGGAAAAGGATATAGCTAAGAATGTCAAGTCAAACCCCAAAAAGTTTTGGCAGTATGCAAACTCCAAAAGAAAGGCAAAAACTGGTATAGCTGAGCTAAAGACATGTGATAATAGTGGAAGGCCTATAATCATGAAGTCCGACAAAGATAAAGCAGAGCTACTGGCAAACTTCTTTAGTAGCGTGTTTACGGAAGAACCAGAAGGTGAACTACCTAAAGCAGATTATATAAATCCTGAAATAAAGAAAGACAGCTTACTCAAAGAAATTGAAGTAGAGGAGGTACAGAAACTATTAAAAGATATAAACCCCACGAAATCACCTGGACCAGATGAAATCCATCCCAAAGCTCTGAAAGAACTAAGAGAAGTAATTGCTCTTCCCTTAACTATCATCTTCAATCAATCACTAGCTGAAGGCAAGATCCCTGATGAATGGAAGCAAGGGAAAATATCAGCACTCTTCAAAAAGGGGGAAAAATCTGACCCTGGAAACTATCGACCAGTAAGCCTAACTAGCGTGGTATGCAAACTCATGGAAAAATTAGTCAGAGAACAAATAGTAGACCATATGAAGAGCAATAACTTGTTCAGCAAGAAACAATTCGGGTTCATATCTGGTAGATCGACAACTCTGCAACTTCTAAAAGTTATTGATGAATGGACAAAGATGCTGGACGAGGGTGACACAATTGACGCCATATACATGGACTTCATGAAGGCTTTTGATAAGGTCCCACATAGAAGACTCATTTCAAAAATGAAGAGATATAAACTTAACAGCTCCCTGATCAGATGGGTAGAGGACTTCCTAGAAGGGAGGACCCAAAGGGAGTAGAGTCAAAAAGGCATAGAGTAACAAGTGGCATCCCCCAAGGCAGCGTTCTGGGTCCAATTCTCTTTGTGATCTACATTAACGACATGCCAGAATGTGTAGATTCCACAACATACCTCTTTGCTGATGACACAAAAATTTACAAAGAAATCAGAAACGAAGATGACGAAATCAAACTCCAGACAGACCTTGACAGACTACAAGATTGGTCGGATAAATGGCTCTTAAAATTTCACCCAAATAAATGCAAGCTAGTCACCATATCAAGTAAGAATAAACCAAATTGCAGGAAAAAAAGCTATCATTTATACAGTGACAAAAGAGATAAAGTTTACCTGGAAAAATCAGAGGGGGAGAAGGACATTGGCGTAACAGTAGATGAACATCTGTCCTTTACAACACATATACAAAATCAGGTAAATAAAGCCAACAGCATAATGGGCCTTATAAGAAGAACATACACCCATCTTGATCAGTGCAGCTTCAGATACCTATTTCAAGCACTAGTGAGACCACACCTTGAATATGCTGAATCGGTCTGGTCACCCTTTAAAGTTGCCGACATAGAAAAAGTCGAAAATGTACAAAGAAGGGCAACAAAACAAATACCTTCGCTAAAAGACCTCCCATACAAAGAAAGGCTTCAAAAGCTTAAAATGCCAACATTAAAATATAGAAGGATCAGGGGGGACATGATAGAGACATTCAAGATCATGTCTGGTATATATGATATGGAGGTCACAGAAGGGTTCTTTCCATCTATGCCAGAAACCACTACAAGAGGCCACAATAAGAAGATATTAAAGGAGAGATCCAAACTGAACACAAGAAAGTTCAGCTTTACCCAGAGAGTAGTGGACACTTGGAATAGCCTTCCTGAAAAAGTTGTAAACTGTAAAAAAGTCCTTGACTTTGAAAAAGCCCTAGACAAGTATTGGGGAAACACAAGAATGCAAATTTGACTTCACACTGGACATTGACAACATCCACACCAGAAGTCACGTGAAGTCAAATATTCAAGTAGAGAATAATGAAGATATGGATATAGTGGCAGCAGAAGCAGCCAGCGTCCATTAATGATCCTATGGTATCCTATGGTAAGGTGACTGCTCTCTCGATCTGCCCGTCATCAGCTGACAGGGGCACGTTCATAACTCTGACTGAAATCAAGTCTGGATTTCTGTCGTGTCTGGGGTTAAAAGCATATAGGGTTATATGCTTTTGTCTTAGGGCAATACCTTCTGCTAAAAGTTTCATTCTGTCTTGGTTGTTGTCCATATAGATGCGCCATACTTTATATACTCTTTGGATGCCTTTGATGTGATGTGCAGGAACAACGTTATCAATGGCTCTGTATATCTCTGTGTGTGTCAACCAGAATTCTTTGGGTATGTTTTTTTCTTGGCCAAGCACATCTGCTTCTTTAATAAATATGGGTTTGACTGTATTTTGTTCATCTGGGTTGTGTACATCGGACATTGGTTTTGATGCCACTGTGGCGAAGGAGTCCGCCATATTGTTTATATTGTTTTGGTTGCCTCTGTCACTTTTTTCATCGAATTTTTGTGTCCCGTAGATGTTTTCAGTGTTTTGGGTTGCAATATCAGTTGCAGAATAGCTAAATCTGTCTTCCGACCAACTTTCAGACATGGAATCATGTTTAACATTCATCTTTTTCTGATTTTCTTCGAGAGCTAAATTGCCGACAAACCTTGGTAAGGGGCAGTTACTCCGGTCAAAATCTCTCCTCGGACCTCAAAATGTGACAAAGATGTTGTCAATAAGGAAATCAAGCATACTGCAAACTTGCTCTAATGTGTAACAAATTTTATTTTTATAAGATTTTTTAGAGAAAAAAATGTAGAATTATAAGTAAAAGAACAAAACTCCATGAATTCAAGAAGTTTTTTTCAGACGACACTTAAGTTTTTCGTGTGGCAATAATGTGTACAAAGTTGAAAATCGAGTTTTTAAAGAATGAACCTAAGAAAATGAGCGGGATTTATAGCGAGCACAGCTCGCAAGTGCCCGCTCGAGCGGAGAGCTCTACGGTATTTGTTCCTGCGAAAAATTTGCCTAATGCTGATATTGATTTTTCATGGTCCGGAAAGGCTCTCAAATTTTTACAGGAACGGAGTGAATTTGAAAATAATTACCCATTTTGCTAGTCGCATTCCCAAAACTATCTGAGAAAAATATTCTGATGACGACGAGTTGCTACATTTTTTGTAGTAACCAAATTTTAATCGATTTTTTCTTACTTTTCTGTTTGACGTTCAATCGTCCCAAATTGAACGTTCTAGAAACTTAACCAAAACAAAAATAACTACGATGGTTTCAGATCTTATTTGACTGCATCGATTCGAAATTATTTTTTTTTATTGAACAGAATTATGCTGTGCTCGCATTTAGGCAATGCCTATTTCATATAAGTATAACTAACGAATGATTCCGAATATGAGGAAATATTCAACGAGTGACCAAACAACCCAATAACTCACGAGTTCGCCTAGCGCATGGTTGTTCGGTCACAAGTTGAATTTTTCCCATATTCGGAATCTTGAGTTAGTTATACTATTTATTACATAGATATAACTACAATTATGGCTTTATTTATGGCTGAATTACGAAAATGTTAGGTTGGACTATTTTATGGAACGCCAAATTAACATAAATTCAATTAATTGTACCTATCTTCAAATAATTAAAGATATCTTCAATCATTTGAAGATATCTTCAAATAAATTGAAGATATCTTCAATTCAATTGTACCTGTCTTCAAATAACTAAAGATATCTTCATATCAATTGAACCTATCTTCAAATGAATTATACCTAGGTGCAATTTAATTGCACCTATCTTCAATTGAATTGAAGATATCTTTAATTCACTTGAAGATAGGTCTAATTCCAACATCTCCATAATTCATTTGGAGATATCTCCAATTCATTTGAAGATATCTTCAATTCATTTGAAGATATCTTCAATTCAATTACACCTATAGGTTTAATTCAATTGAAGATAGGTTTAATTGAATTGAAGATAGGTACAATTGAATTAAAGATATCTTTAATTGTGCTGAATTGTACCTAGGTACAATTGAATTGAAGATAGGTATAATTGAATTGAAGATATCTATAATTGAATTGAAGATAGGTATAATTCAATTGAACATATCTTCAATTATTTGAAGATAGGTACAATTAATTGAATATATGTTAATTTGGCGTTCCATACTATTTTCATGCAGGCGCAATGGTTTTCGACGTCATAAACGACGTTATAAGTAACGCCGAACAATAGTTAATTAAAATTTCCCGCGTTTTTAGTTATTTCACTGAGTTAGATAAAGGATTTCTGTTCACTCGGAAATCTCGATATTTCACTGCTATCTATGTAAATTAAATAATCAATATTATCTAACAAATCTTTTAAGGATGTTCGCTACTATTATTGAAAATAAATAGGTTTTAAATTTGATGCCTCAAATGAAAAGATAATAGTAAAAGGTATAAAACAAGCCAAAAATTTTGATAGGTTCGTGACCTCGTTTTCAAAATAATTGACGTAAAAGTTTTGGCGGGAAAAGGCTTTCTCTGACTTTTTCATAGGTTTAGCATTGGCACTATTAAGCTGTTAAAACCTGTGACAGAATAAATAGGATTTGATAAAACTGTGTAAATCACTTCTTTGTGATATACTTAAGGCATTAATTAAAAGAAAATAGGGGGTTCGTGGGCAAAACAAATAACCCTATTTTGATGGTAAAAACCCGAGGATTCCGAAAAAAATGACAGAAATCCCAAAAATAGACTAGCGAGCATCCTTAAGTCAGCCTTTCTACATCATCGTCGGAAACCCACGGGAGATTACGTCCTACCTCCTCCATGATGGAGGAGGTAGGACGTGATGGAGGAGGTAGGACGTAATCTCCCGTGGGTTTCCGACGATGTTCTACATATGATTGATTCCACTACGATTATTTATAGTGTCAGAGTCAGTATGCGTGTTGTCCTTGCTTGATAGCAGACAAGATCTTACGGTAAGTTGAACAAACAGTTCTGTAGTTGAACATGATGAAGGTCCAGCATATATCTTTCTTTGTATGGGTTTTTTGAAGTTTAGGTATCCCGTACAAATATGATAACTCTTGCCTTTTTAAGGTAATATGAGATAGTTATGGTTGGTCATGATCTCATCTTTGTCTAATGAAGTCTGAATAACACTAGTGCATGGAATAATCACCAACTATGCCTAGTACTTTAATCAGACATTTGAAGTAATATGCTTCACATAAACAAGAGTTAAAGTATGCCTCACCTGTCAGCACCATCACAAACAATTATTCTTTCTTACTTCCATTTTGAATTTACATGGATTTTCAGCTTCTGAGATCAAAAGATGTCTATAGAACTTAATCATTGCTAATATATGTAATAAAAATAATCAGTCACTCAACCAGAAAATCAAGGACAAGGTCAAAAGATGGGGATGCAACTGTGCTAAGCTATTACTAGGGCATATGCATACCAAGTTTCATCAACCTAGGACCAATTGGAGGAGTTTGCAAAACCTTACCATTGCTATTACATGTATATGTATTGAAAATTGTAAAAGTCAGTCAACCGGAAAATCAAGGTCAAGGTCAAACGATGTGGATTTGACTGTGCTAAGCAACTATTGGGGCATATGCATACTAAGTTTCATCAACCTAGGACTTATAGTTACTGTTCTTGAGATATGGAGGTGCTTGCAAAACTTTTCCATTGCTATTATATGTATTGAAAATTGTCAAAGTCACTCAACCGGAAAATCAAGGTCAAGGTCAAACCATGGGGATGCAACTGTGCTAAGCTACTACTGGGGCATATGCTTACCGATTTTCATCAACCCAGGACCTTTAGTTCTTGAGATATGGAGTTGCTCATAATACTTTTCCAAAAAGTCAACGCTGGTCGCCGCAGCCGCTGGTAAAGTAACACCTATGTCACGCTCTGCTTTGCAGGCGAAACAAAAAATTATGATTTAACAATTTTTTTGCTGTATAATTCATTTTAGACTATTTAAAATTCATTGTTGACAGAAAGGTAAACGAGGAGAAGACATATGTTTTTCACAGTAGCATAGTAGATCATAGTAGAACTATATCATTCATTTTGTTCTTTTTAAAATACAGTAACTCATAACTCCAAAATCAATATTGAAATTTCAAAAAGGGACAAAATGCAACAAATTTACATCTTTGTAAGAATTTTTATACAGTTTTTCTTTAGGCATTTTGTGTTATGCTGTTAACTTGCATTAAATGATTCATTGATCAGGTTTTTTTTTTTTTAGAAAACCAACACAAAACATGGAGAAAGAAATTAGTAGCATGAACCTTATGAAAGGGCAATGTAAATTTATAATACAAAAACTGAGACAGTAAATTTATTATGGACAGTGTATGGAACACCTATGCTATTTTCTAAAATATTGCTGTAAATCATTAAGGGGCTACAACTCATAAATATTGTGATTTTAAGTCTGTAAATCTTGATAAATAAGCAACGGCAAGTGTATTTTTTAATGTCATCACAACTTTGATCCACTGGAGTACAATTTTGTACACCTTTTCATGTCTAATAAAATAACAAATTTATCAATAATGTGTGTAGATTTTGTAAGATTTCACCTGTTATGGTTGAAAATAAAATTTACACAAATATGGTTCTCTTTACATACTTAAAAGAAATGTTACACAGTCCATATTAATACATGTTTAATATTCTAATGGAGAATGAGGCATAACAATTTCAATTCAATAGAAATAAATATATATGGAAATGTCACATTGGTAATTCTTGTATTCAGTTAGTGGATAGTATCAAGAATGATCGTCTTTTCCTTTACATCAACTTTGGACACAGTTCTATAATGTTATAAGTATTTTGTCATTTTATAACATAAAAGGCAAATCCAAATTCTTTTCTCCTATCCCAACATAAATTTGTCCACATCTTCTTGAACCTGGGACATGGAAAAATACTGATCCATTCCACCATAAACTTCTGAGTGTAACAAGACCACTTCCACGTTCAAATTGCAAACTCCAGCATCCTAAATACAAAGAATTTAAAATAATTATCTTAATATTTTATAGTATAAACCATTTAATAATTCTGTTAACATGTTTCAGAAATTCTAGTGTTCTTCTAAAAAAATATCTAAAAGTATATCATAAGGTTGGTTTTTTTTTAATGAAGCATCCAGACAATAAATGGAGGGATAAAGCTAAGTAAAAAACAATTAAAATATTGCTTCAAAAGTAATAATAAGAAAAGATATTATGAAGGAGTTTCACTAAAATCAACTGCAATTCAAGTTTAATATCAACTTAATTTTACATCCATTGGATGTAAAATAATTTGAAAATCATTTTTTTTCAAACAAATGTATGAAAGCTGATACCTTTTGGAATATCTTCTTCCAATGTGTCTAGAAAATCAATTGATTTGTCTAGGTTGGCTTTCTGTAAGAGTGATTTCTCATTCAATGCCAAAGGTTCTCGGAAATGCATGTAGGAACATAACTTTGCAGCCTCAGACACAGTCAAACCTTAAATAGAAACAAAATTGAGTTAAGTAATGAATAATATCAAAATTGTAGAAATTAGTTGTATCAAACACAGTTTTTAGGCACAAAAAAAAAAAAATTATAATGAAATTCATTAGAAAAATGGAACCAGCAACAAGCACAAATGTTTAAAGTAAATGTTTAAGCTTTTTACCTTCAAAACATCTATTTGCTATGGTTTCTCCTGTTGGTGTTTTGATGAAAGCTCCCCTTGGAACAATCTTGACATCTTCATCGATTTCAGCTATAACTGATGCTAATCTGTCCTCTTCTTTGATGAGAATCTATTGGAAAAAGTTAATTGTAAGAAAATATAATGGCCAGCACTATAAAAGTATATAGGTAAAGTATGTAAAAAAAAAAGAAAAAAAGAAATAAGATTAACGAAAAAAAAACATTCCTCAATATTTCTTATTTTAACTTTTGAAATTTGATAAATCAATTAAAACTTGTAACTTTCCAAAGATAAGTATGAAAAGCTCTTCAAAATAATTGCTTTACTTAAGTATTAAGATATAAATACTTACTGTTTCTTCTTCTTCATGAGCATCGTCCCCGTCACCAGTTTTCTTTGTTTGTACATGTTCAAACTCGTGTGATGGATCACCTGTGAAACGTCCCTTTGCCAATTTGCTTTTATCTCTCATTGCTTTTGTGGCTGGAGGCAGTAATCCCCAATTTACGCAGTCTTTACTAAATAATTAAAGAAAGAAAATCAACTAAATCAACCTTCATAAATAAGGTACACATGCAAAATATGAAATGAGTTGAAGATGGTCAAGGTTAAACTTATCAAACTAAATGCTTTTATGTTCTCTGAAGTTTATTTTTCAGCTTACTATATAATATATGTTTTCAACACAATAATTAAAGCTTATAATATGTGAGGGAAAATAATAGTATCCATCTCGCAATATTTGAGACAGACAAACGGACCTGTACATTATATGACCCCTACTTTCGTATATGGGACATAAAAAAAAAGAAACAAATGTAAGAAGCATGTAGTGTTATCCATTGTTGCTACCATGCATTGTTATAATTACACGCGAGTCAACTCAGAATATTATACAATTACAGGAGTGAAAATACAGTGTCTGAAATTTTTGACACGTACAGAATACAGAATATAATTACTGTCTGTAAAGGTAGTCTGGAGAATGGAAAAAAAATATATTTTTGCTTTTAAATGTCAACTTACATTTATAAACACTGTCACCAGTGATAGAAACCTGGCTGCATTGCTATGGTCATGGCGACAATTTATCTATCTCTATCTTCAAATTTCCGCACTCAGTCAATTGGTTGACTATGATGTGCTGTTGGCTCATTTCAGTCATTTTTCTTGACTGATTTTTTAAATTAAATTTAATTTTAAAATATGTTTACCTGTATAAGGTTTTCCCTTCTGCCAATTCATCTCTTTGTGTGCCTTGAGCAATGTAGTAGTCGTCTTTAATTCCGAGAATTTTTCCCCAGAAATAAATTCTGTGAAATTTATATCGACTTTGTTGAATAACCAGAGATGTTTGGAGTGCAGCTTTCTGTTCTGGACTCAGGACGATGCCACTTGAGCCAACGTAATCTATGTTGAGATGAAGATCGGACGCTTCCATGACTAAAAACTTTATGTTTGTGCTTTCAACTTTTCTCCACTGTTGACTGTTGATGGTTTCGTTTACGTTGCTACGGGAAACATCACCGTAGTTCCGTTTCCGGTAAGTCCAACTTAAATCTTAGGAGCGCTTTAAAAGGCCAAAAATCTACATCCAATTTAAGAAACACTTTGACGTGGACTATTTTGAAAACATTGCCAACATAACAAATTGAAAATGGATAGTGAAGTGACATTTATGCTAAAATCGCCAGCAAAATGGAGGGTTGATCGCAAATCAACCCTTGTACGGAACTCTGAACAGTTTAATAGAAAATCCTGCACACTTGTAGAATCTGAAATTGATTTAGTTTGGAAAAATAGGTTGAAAGAAAATCCAAAGCTGTACAATGGGACAAAGTTTAGACTTGATTCTGTTGAATTTAAAGATGAAATGGTTATTTTCAACATTGGCATATCTTGTTACAGGGATTTTATTGGAACTAACTGGTCACCAAATGCGAAAAATTTGTCAGAAAAAGGAAAACAACAATATAATAACTGTCAAGCTTTCATGTCAGATGCACTTGGAGTAGGAGCTATGGTGTTATCAAATGATAAATATGTCACTTTTCAAATGAGAAGTCTTGATTGTGGTGAAGCTGCTGGTTTATGGGACATCCCAGGGGGTCATGCTGAACCAAAGGTGCTTTACAAAACATACAATAAATAATCAGAATACTTTTATGAGGGTTAATTTGTAGAACTTTTTGTGGGACAGCGGGAAAGGCTTATTTATTCACCAGGAATTCAGGATTTAACAAAAAACTGGGGGAATTCAGGATTTTTATTTTTTCACATAGTGGGATCAGGGAATGATCATCAATGGGAGATTCATTTTTTTCATTTATTTAACTAATTTGGAATCTCATTTTTATGGAAGCACACTTGTGACAAGTTGTATCTTAAATATAATTTATTTTGTGCTATCAGTTATGGTCATCTGATTTTTTTTATTGATCCAAATACACTAGCCTATCTGAATGCTCATAAATTCAATTAACATGTAAAATGTTGCAATATACAGCATTTTCCATGTTCATCTATAGACACATGATAGATCTGATGTACGTAAATGTTAAATGGGAAAACAGGATTAACCATTACATGTATTTCACCAGGAAAGCAGGATTAGTTTTTTATTTTTATTGGAATGTGGGATGGGTCACTCCCTGACTGATGGGTTTTTATAGTCATGACTATAGGCTAAAGAGCCTGTGCAGCGACTTTTTTAGACTCGCTATGTACCATGGGTCGTCCAGCCCATGACACACCACCGCCAGTGTTAGCTACTCCAGAGTATCCCTTGTTATCGCTGGAGCAGGGAATGTCTTCCACCACGGGGAGGTACTGGTCGGAGTTCTGGAAGACTGAGTCACTCTCTCTTACCCACCCCCTTATATGTTAAAAATATAATCAAAAGAGAAATTGCTTTAAAAGCTCTTGTAGACTTCTAGACAGACATTTAGATGCAAATAAAATCCAATCCCTGAGATGAATAATTTGGATTGATTTGCAGAGATATTTAGGGACAATGTGATAACATAGACCTGTATATTCTAATATACAGGTCTATGGTGATAATATTTCTCAAATCTCAATAGTACTAAATATAAATGCAACTTGGGTTAATATACGGTACATTGTACATGTACCTATAAATTTACTCTTAAAAACCATTATAGTTCCATCAGAGATATTTCAAAATATGATTTGTAGCCATAAATTTATTTATTAACTTATTAATTACTGTAACGAATTTGAGCATTCATGTTTTAAAAGAAATAAAGACTTAAGCACTTTGTTTGTTTATATTGATAAAAAAGAAATAAAGACAAAAGCACTTTTATATTGAGGATAAATCATGCACTACCCACCATATCTGACAACAAAAGAAAAAATTTAACAAAAGACAACTTTACACCATTTAAAGCTTACATACATAATTACAATCGTTTATGAATTTTGTCTCTTTTCAGGAGTTAGTGGGAAAAAAACTAATGGAAGAAATACAGATAGAAAATTTGAACCCAGATGAAATTAAAGAAGAAATATATAACTCTATTTTAAAAGAAGTTGTGGACGAGGTGAATGTTCCAACGGAAACTTTGTCAGATCCTATACTCATGGGTATTTGTCGTAATACAACCTCTTCTGGTCGACCAAGTGCTGAATTTCTTATCTGGTAATGATGGACATTTTATCTTAAACATTGAAATATAGAATAACACTTTCACAACACAATAACACTAACACATTTTCTTAACAAAAAATTTCAATTAAAAAAAAACCCACTCAAGTGCATTATAAGTTCTGCTTAAATATTGAAAATTAAACAATTTTAGGGGGTATACTTTTTTTTAAAGTGATTTGTTTTCCCTAAAAGTCTTATGAAGAGTTTGAATTCCCAAGTCCTGGAAGTGTGAAAATTGGGTCAAAGTCATATGACATGGTGACAGTTGTGTAGACCATATATGTACAATGTAACCAAGTGTCTGCAAACCAAATATCAGATGTCTAGAGTCTTACAAAGAAGTTTACACCCTAAAAAAGACATAAAATCAGTCTTTGAAACATGAAATTGGAGTGAAGGTCACAGAGCATGATGACTCTAACCAGAAGAGTATATATACTAAGCAAAAATATCAAAATTTTGTAACAAATGTAAAACAGCACAAGGTTCAATAATATGTAAAACATCTATCTGATTTTATCTGGATTTTTTTAAAAAACATGCAGTTTTACTTTGGATTCATTTATTTTGGTAGGTACCAATTTTGGTTGATTGATGAAAAAGTGTAAGTTTGTGGATTCTTATATTCATGTTTCTGAAATCTGCAGCATAAAAAGCAATGATAAATTTCATGTCGTAGGTCAGCCCCAGTACAAAAAATGATACTTCACAAAAAATGAATAGACCTCAGTATTATTAATCTTTTTAACAAGCACAAGATTTCACATAATACATGTATTTGTCACCGTCAATCATAAAACAACTCTGTACATTTATTTATATATAAACATGTTTATACCGTGTTATCATTTAAATGTTATTATATTCCAGCTGCAGCCTTTCAGGAAATGAAATTACAGAGTTATATCAGAAAGGAAGTCAAGCTGAAGCCGACGAGTCAACTTGTATAAGATTATTATCACTAGAAGATGTTTTAAAGATGACAGTTGATCATGAAATGTGGAAATCAATGGCTCCTTCGTGCAAAGGATGTATAAGTTTAGCTAAAGAATTTAACTTTGACAATTTGTAAATACATGTATATTTTTATATATTTTTACATTTTTATTGCTGTTTGTTAAAGCATGTTTAATCAAAGGGCCAGAAGTACCAGTCATTGTTTACCCAAGTACTTATATACACCTTTATAATATATGAGGGAATTAGTTTTCTATTGTAAATTTTTAAATTATTGCTGATTTATGTTGGTTGTTTCACATACATGTAAACTGCACTGGTTTCCTTTGGATTCTGATCCTTCATGTTCATTTTGTTTCAAATATATATATGTTACAGTAAAAGTGTATAATTAGGAATTATACATAATTCCTGAAAATTTCAGCAAATATGTATAATTACTGGCCTCATTAGTTATTATACATTATTACTGAAATTTTCAGGAATTATGCATAATTACTAAAATATTGAGCAGTAATTATGTATAATTCCTAAAGACTAATGAAATAGTATTAAACTTGTTCTAATTTGTTAAAAGACATGTCAGGCAAAGCAAAATAAGCACAATGCATTTCACAGAATTGTAATCCCTTTAGATTACACATATTTATTATTGATATTGGATTTGGAAATATCTCCAGTTCTTAAATAGTGCAAGTGACTGGCACATTATTATATTTTAAGATATGTACAAATGGCAGCTTATTGCACATTTAACTGCCTTTTCATCACGAACGTTTGTTTGTTTCAAACCTGTTTTAGCTTATGTATATGAAAACAAATCAGTTTAGCTAATATAGAATTTTAGTTAAAATTCAAGTTTGTTTTATTTAATTAAGTTAGATCATTTACACGGATCAAATATAGGCAAGTCAATTTAACTTTAAGGCTAGGGAATCCTGCAATACTATACCCAAAATACACACAAGTCTTAAACAGTTGCCCATGATATGGACTTTTCAATGCTAAGAA
Source organism: Arcuatula senhousia (assembly GCA_963971305.1). Taxonomy (NCBI): domain Eukaryota; kingdom Metazoa; phylum Mollusca; class Bivalvia; order Mytilida; family Mytilidae; genus Arcuatula; species Arcuatula senhousia. The sequence goes on from OZ020304.1 coordinate 60,580,600, forward strand.
TTAAAGCCTGAGTCGTATATTCTTTTAAACGGAAAATAAATAGAGACTTTTAAAAGATTTTTAAGCTGTTTTCCCTCTGACCAAAACTTAGCAAAACAGTATTTAAAAAACTGTTTACCGGTACTAACTTTAAATTTATTTAAATTGACTTCACTATCATAATTTTATTTCATTTTTATACCATAACTGAAATTTTCAAAATACTTTGCATAGTAAAAGAGAATTAATGAGTGGTTGAATAAAACAATCATAGTTATTTAAAAGTATTAGCTTGATAAAATTTGTGTAAAGAGATTGATAATTTCAACAGTTATAGTACAAATGTATTGGAATGCTTGTGCCCTATTCTACAAATTCAGTAAATTTGTATAAAAACTTCTATAAAAATCAGTAATTATGTATAATTACTGGTCAGAATTAGGAATTTTATATAATTCCTAACCAATTTAGTAATTATACATATTTACTGAAATTTCAGGAATTATGTATAATTCCTAATTATACACTTTTTCTGTAACATATAAACAAATTTGATTAAAATGCTTCAATTTGATTGGATTATTTTTTTTTCATAATCCAATGAAAAAAAATCATATGGAATATCCTACTTTTTACAGGAAGTGTCACCATTATGCGGATTATACAATGTGCAAATTTTTATTCCATATCCCAATTAAAAATATTATAACAATCATTCCTTGAATAATCAAACAAAGAGAAACTACTAGTATCCCTAATTCCAGGCATACTTTAGAATGAATTACTTATATACACATTTAATTGTCATGTGCCTTAAGTTATCATATCATGGAGTTTCAAAAGTTAAACATAATTGTGGGATAGCTTAATTATCTTTGTGAGGGTTTTTTGTTTGCCTTGAATCAAATTTTGTGACACTTTGACTTTATGTTATATTTGTTATTGTTAATGATTGTTGTTGACTTTTTATTTGATATAAATTAACTATGGACAGTTAAAATGCATTGGGATTTTTTAATAAAATCGAAAAGAAAAAGCCCAATGTTTGCTAACAGTATGATAACAAAAGATGAGTTCACATAATATTTATTATATATCAGTATTTTTTTTATTATTATGTAGTACTGTAAAAGATAAAATGTAAGTAAGAAAGATGAATTTTGACCCTTTTGGCTTTCCATAATTGTGAGGTATGAATTTTTATATAAAATTTGATTCCTAAGTAATCAGAAAATTTACTTTGATTTTGATTTTGTTAAAACCATATATCAGTGCATCCACAATTATTTTTATTCCTAAGAAAATTGATTAACTTAAATTACAGTTCCAGTATGAAATGACGTAATTCAGTGCAGTTTAAACCAAAAGCATAATGATATATTTTGAAAAGAGTATGTTGTTTTGTGTATTGAATTAAAAGATCTCAATATTTTTAAATGCATAATAAAATATTTTAAAAAAGGAGTTTACTGTTTTGGGTATTAACTAAAAAGGATCTCAATATTTTCAACATCAGCTATCACCAGTGTAGAATGCTTTTTAAAAATTTACAAGTAAAATAAATGCATTCATACATTTTAAAAGATGGTTATCTGAATTACAATTTTGATAGTCAAAACAATTACTATAATTATTATGTATTAAAGTTTTTTTGTTGATTTAGTTTTTGCTGTACTCAGCTTTACCATTTTTGTCATTTCTGCTAAGTCTGTGGTTAATGAAACTTTATATACTACATATGACCCAGTAGTAGATTAGGTCAGTTGCATCCTCTTCTGACAAAACATTCAATACATTACAATGGCATGTTCAAAATAGCACCTGCACCTCCATATTAAAACTTACAAATTAAGAAGCATTTATTCTGATGTTTGAGAAAAATGAATGTTAAAGACTGGCCTAAAGTTCATAGATCTCAATACAACAGATGTTATAAAATTCCTCTATTGTAAGTTTGATAAACCAATAGTACAGTTATGCATATAGTTGTGGTCTTAATATTTTTTCTCTGTATCTACCACATGGTGGTGATCATATTTATTTCAGAGATAAATGGAGTACAGCATAAAAACTGAAATAGATGATAAAGAGATGTGAAATAAGTGTACGTGACACAACCAACATCAAAGAAACAGCAAATTAAACCTGGATCAGGTGAATGATTTCCAAACGGCTTTGTATACTTTCTTTTGCCAGATTTCACGAGATGAAAAATGGTGAATGTCAGGTGCAGATGGGTTGGAACAATTTTTAGCTCACCTGACCTGAAGGGTCATGTGAGATATTGCCATCACTTTGAGTCCGTCGTCATTGTTGTTCGTTGTCGTCGTTAACTTTTCTCCTAAAATCTTCTCCTCTGAAACTACTGAACGGATTACTTTGAAACTTTGCACACATTATCTATGGGATTAGCTACAATAATGTAGCTCCTTTGACATCTTTGATAAGCGGAGCTACAATGCTGTCCCATTCCTCGTAACGGAACAACGCCGAAAACGAAATCACACCGGGCGCAATTAAATCCATTAGACGTCAAATTTGGTATTAAAATATTGCTTATAGTATTTTAATGAGGAATTCAGTTTAAATTTTCCAATATTAGCGCAGTTTAAAAAGATTTTACTAAAAATATCCATTTTTAAAGGATCTTGATCCTGAACTTTACAATGAAGTTTCAGGATCAGAATTTTGAAAATGTTGGATTTCTAACAAATTAACATTTATCTATGACTCTTGACCAAATTTTTTATTAATTCAATGTAATTTAGAGTATTATTGGTATTTTTGAACCATTTTGAAGCTTTGTTTGAGTTGGAGAAAGAAATTCTATCTGCTCCATTATGAGTAATGAGATCGCATTGTAGCTCCGCCCAATTAAAAGATGTCAAAGGAGCTACATTATTGTAGCTACTATGGGATGTCCTCTAACAAAATTGGAAAATGGTGACTGCCAACCAAAAAAAACATGGCCTAAAATAGAACAGGGGGGTCAGACCCTAGTTTTTGGCTTATAAATCATAATGTATAATAGATAGACAAAATCTGAAGCAACCTACATTCTTCTGCATAAAAAAGCACTCGAAGGGTAAAAAATAGCATTTTTTCATGTTTTTGGCCTATAGACCCTCTTGTTAACTATTCAATGATCAACAGCCTCTTTATATTTGGTATAAAGCATCAGTATGGGGTTCGATCTAGGGTCTGTTGGCCCAGGCGCGTAGCTACCCGGAGGCACGGCAGCATGTGCATCCACATCGTTTTCACAAAAAAAAAAAAAAAAAAATGGGTTTAAAAAAACTGCGTCCATTTTTGGTTAAAACATTAAGGCTCATAATGTCGTTTTGATTGTTATTGACAATAGTTTTATTATGGACGCTTTATTTTTTCTGAAAATTCGTTTCTTTACCGATATATATTATTTACGTGTTGATGCCAAATGATGCAACGTTCGAGTTGTCCGGTATAGACGTTCAACTCATATTGGGTACTAAAGTTGGCAGCAGGCGCGGATGCAATGAAAGGCGTACCGAGCGTACTTCCCCCTCCCAAAACTCGTCGATACCAATTAACCAAAAATTCTTACATCCCCCTAAACTAAATTTCTGGGTTCAATCTGTTGCAAGCAGTTCCGATACTTTTGCCACCGCAGATGCGTCACCTAGTTCCTCAAAAGTAGGCTCAGATGAACAGACGTCAGTATTGACCAACCTTTCTTATCTAACCCGTCATTACATGTCATTACCATATTACAAAAAGATAACGTAAAGATAGATTTGCTGACAGAGTCTTGGGAACAAACAGCAAAATTCAAATCTCTATTCAGGAAGTGAACTTTATTTTTTTTTATTTTTATCAAACACGATATGCAGTAAATGATTCATTCATTTGAAATGCCTGTCACCAAGTCAGGGCCATTGCTATTTCAGACATGGCAAAATGTGTCTAACCAAAGACAAAATTCGATTCGGTCAGACAGAAAATGTAAAAGTTTTGTTGAACATAAAGAAGAAACCCCGAAACCGACATTTGGTAAGACCGATCCTAAATCCATATCCCCAAGTCTGCTATCTTCAATTTCTCCGATGCATTTTCGTTTTGTTTTTTTTATTCTTTGACATATGAAATTGATCATCCTAGTTCGGTAGTTTCGTTATTACCTAATAAAAAGTGGATCATTTTAGGAAAATAATGTATACAAAAGATGTTTGGATAAACTTCCAAATAACCTGCCTCCTTTCCTCTTTTGAAGAGCCTGTATTGTGGTCTACTGGAACAAAAGAAAAATTATTATTTTGAGGAAAATGTGGTTCATACTCTGTCTGCATTGTCCGCCTCCCAATTTTCTGTTCCAAAATGCTTCTAAAAATTAGAACACTGATGAGGCTTGTTTAGGGTATATTGGGATATGGGATATCCACACATTTTCTTTGTGGGATACGGGATATTTGAGGCAAAACTTATTGGGATATGGGATATTGGTACCCCCCCCCTAAACAAGCCCCACTGATGTTGAGAAAGACTTAAGTCATTAACGCATGTATTTGCCGTTAAGAAAAAAAAGTCGTTTGAATGTCTTTTGCCAGCCTGAATAAGGAACTGAATTAGCTTGTGCCAATGATACATTGATTATGTCATTTTTTCTATTGAATATTATTATTTGTTGACCAAAAGCATTCGTAAAATAACTGTTCAAGTTCAAAGTTCTTTCTTAGAATTTTTACACTATGCAACAAATGTGCAGTTAATACTAAACTGGAACGGTCACGGATGAGTTTAATAAAAATTTTAGCTCTTGAAAATGCTATCTTTCATGAGCTTCCGGGGGGCTTCGCCCCCCTGGACCCCCTACCAGGGCTTTGCCCTGGACCCACTGGGGGCCTTGAGCGGCCCCCAGACCCCTCGCCGTTCAGCTTGTGCATCCACTTCTCTCTTGAGATAGCTACGCGCCTGGTTGCTCATCTACCTTGGTAAATGAATTCATCTGGTCATTTTTGTCCATGACCCATTTTTAGCTCACCTGGACTGAAATTCCATGTAAGCTATTGCCCTCACTTGGCGTCTGTTGTCTGTTAACAATTTTTCTAAAATCTTCTCTTCTGAAACTACTAAACAGAATTTAATGAAACTTGGTATTATTATACCCCCGCTTCAAAGAAGAGGAGGGTATACTGTTTTACCTGTGTCCGAGGTTCCGTCCTTCTGTAGTTCCGTCCCGCTTTTTGTACTGTTGTACTTTATACATGTTATACTTGACGGATTTTGTTCAAATTTTGATCAAATTTTGCACAATTATAGAATCCTATGAGTTGTGGATCATAACCATTTTTTAAATGTAGGGGCCCCCAGAGGTTGTGCCACGCCCCTCCAAATATCTTAAAAATTGATTTTTCCCTCCCGCTTTTTGTACTTTAATACTTTATACATGTTATACTAGACAGATTTTGTTCAAATTTTGTACAATGATAGAACCCTATGAGTTGTGAGTCCTAAGCATTTTTCAAATGTAGGGGGTCCCCAGGGGCTTTGCCATGCCCCTCCAAATATCTCAAAAACTGATATTTTTTTTTAATATCTCAATCACCATTGAGATCCCCAACCTATAACCATAAATATTCTTAGTCCTTATGTTAAGACAAATCATTTGGTACCTGAGAGTGGTTTTAGGGGGTCATGCCCCACCCCTCAAATGACAAAATACTTAATATCTTGAAAAACATTGAGATCCCCACCCTATAACCATATATATTCTTAGTCCTTATGGTAGGACAAATCATTTGGTACCTGAGAGTGGTTTTAGGGGGTCATGTCCCACCCCCTCAAATGACAAAATACTTAATATTTTGAAAACCATTGAGATCCCCACCCTATAACCATATATATTTTTAGTCTTTATGGTAAGACGGATCATTTTGGTACCATATAGGGTTCTGACGGGGTCATGCCCCACCCCCCTCAAATGACAAAATCTTGAAAACCATTGAGATCCCCACCCTATAACCATATATATAGTCTTAGTCCTTGTGGTAAGATGGATCATTTGGTACCACAAAGAGGTTTGAGGGGGTCATGCCCCACCCCCTTCAAATGACAAAATACTAAATATCTTGAAAACCATTGAGATCCCCACCCTATAACCATATATATTCTTAGTCCTTATGGTAAGACAGATCATTAGGTACCATAGAGGGGTCTGAGGGGGTCATGCCCCACCCCCCTCAAATCACAAATTACTTAATATCTTGAAAACCATTGAGATCCCCACCCTATAACCATATATATTCTAAGTCCTTATGGTGAGAAAGATCCTTTGGTACCATAGAGGGGTTCGAGTGGTCATGCCCACCCCCTCAAATGACAAAATACTTAATATCTTGAAAACCATTGAGATCCCCATCCTATAACCATATATATTCTTAGTCCTTATGGTAAGACAGATCATTTGGTACCATAGAGGCCCCCCCCCCCTCAAATGACAAAATACTTTATATCTCGAAAACCACTGAGCGACTATTGAGATCCCCGCCCTATAATCATTTATTTTCTATTACTTAATGGTAAGACAGATAGTTTGGTACCATTGATGGGTATAATGGGGTCATGCCCCACCCCTAAAATGACAAAATACTTAATGTCATAGTTGTGAAGCAGGAGTACTATGATGCAGGTTAAACCTGATAAGCTCCCGCAGATTAAGTAACATTCTTGTATATGGTGCTCATAATTTAATTTAAGCAAGAACTCATTATCTTTCAATTACAGCAAGATACGCAAGCTTTTGCATGATTTTGAAAAAGGAACGCGCCTGCAAACAGAACAAGGAAGTGAATTTGTGCGAACCTCGCAGAGGACATCCTTAAAAGAATTTCTACTTTCATTTTCGAATTCAAAGCTGGCTAAAAAGAAAATAACAAAAACCAATTTGTTTAATGAGGACAAAGTAAATGTAATGACTGCAGGGAATGATTTTTTCTGCTGAAATATTCCAGTTATTTGTTTGGTTGACAATGCATCGCTTTTTTAGAGGGGGTCCTTGTTTCGCGAAAATTAGAATGACAGGTTCCCGCGCTTTGATGGGCGCGACCTCTAGTGATAAGAATGGACGCCAAATATGCCTGTCGTACTAATTTTTTTTTAATTCTTTATATTTAAAACATTTCACAGAGGGATACTTGAAATAATTATTTTAATACAATAACTATGTTTATTATTTTTTAAAATTGGAATTTACAAAAAGGAATTAAATTTTGCATTCCGTGTTATTGGGTGCGGATTTCAGACTAGCTTGTATATCTTCCGGTTTGAGGCATCATACTCAGTCAATTTAGCTTCCGCTGAGCGGGAGCTTATTACTAGTGAGCATTGGCTCACAGATTTCTTGTTGATCCTAAGGTTGTCCTGATCCTTTAAACAAGAGGCTCTCAGGAGCCTGAATCGCTCACCTGAACTACACAGATACATATATTTTGTAGATATTACTGTGCTTAACCATATGCGATTTAAATGTCTGAAATAACTTAGTTAGTTTTCAAGTTATTGGGCTTAATAAGTGCAAAATTTAGCAAAAATTAGAAAAAAGGGCAATAACTCCAACATCAGCAGTCAGATCTTTTCAGAAATTTCAGGACAGGTACTTAATATGCTGATCACTTTTGATTCTTGCACAATTTTGGTATCTGAAACCATTTTTGAGTTATTAGCAAAAAATGAAATTTACCCCCTATGTTCTATTTTAAGCCATGGCAGCCATGTTTTTTTTTACAAAAATATGAACGATAGAGTTGTAGCAAATAAGCTATTAAACAAGTGTGCCAAGTTAAGATGCAGTTGGTCTTACGGTGTCAGACAAGTTAATCTTTGAAATTCAGGGGAAAAGTAATGAAAAATGGTATTTTTTTAGTTTTAAGGACAATAACTCCTAATAGAAATGGTCCTACAGCTTTGACCTAAATTCATGAAATGTAGATCTTGATGTGCTTGATCATATGCAATTTAAATTTATAAAATATCTTGTATAGTTTTCAAGATATATGCATGGCTAAATAAGTGAAAAATTTTGAAAAAATCCAGAAAAGGGCAATAATTCCTACATCAATTGTTGGATCTTCTTGAAACTTTCAGAGCAGGTAGATCTTGAGATGCTGATCAGTGATCACTTTTGTTTCCAATCATAATTTTGATATCTTTAAAACTACAATTTACCCCTATGTTCTATTTTTAGCCATGGCGGCCATATTTTTTGACGAATCAAAAATGTGAACGATATACTTGTAGCATTTATGCTATTAGGCACTGACCATTGGATTTTCTGGGGGGGGGGGCCTGGGATTTTACTTTGAGCTGGGAAATTTTTTTCACCCGCTTTGCGGGCCAGATTATTTTTTTCACACACGCATTAAGCAAGGAAATTTTGTTGGCAAGATTATTTTTTTTTTCAATTGGCAAGATTGAAACCAGATTATTTTTATCAACCTAGGTGCTGGCTAGATTATTTTTTTTACAAAAATCAGGGACGGGAATTTTTTTTCAAAAAAATCCCAGGCCCCCACCAGAAAATCAAATGGTCCATGCCTTAAACAACTGTGCCAAGTTTGGTTGAAGTTCGATGTATGGTGTCAGACAAGTTAATCTTAGAAATTCAGGGAAAAAGTAATGAAAAATGGTAAATTTTGACGCTTTAAGGGCCATAACTCCTAAAAGAAATGGTTCCACAGCTTTGACCTAATTACATCAAACGTATATCTTAATGTGCTTAATCATATGCAATTTGAATTTTTAAAATATCTTGAATAGTATTTAAGATAAAGGGCTAAATAATTGCAAAATTTTGAAAAAAATCCAGAAAAAGGGCAATAACTCCAACATCGGTTGTTGGATCTTCTTGAAAATTTCGGGGCAGGTAGATCTTGAGGTGCTGATCACTTTTACCAGATGCCAGAATTTTGATATCTGTCACCGTTTTTGAGTTATTTGCAAAAAACTGTATTTGACCCCCCTTGTTCTATTTTTAGTAACAGCGGCCATGTTTTATGACGTATCAAAAATCCCAACGCAAACTTTTTGCACAATACCCTAAGGAACAACCATATCAAGTTTGGCTGCATTTGGTCAAGCAGTTTCAGAGAAGAAGATGTTTGAAAAAAGCTAATGGACGACGGACGACAGACGGACGACGGACGAAAAGTGATGGCAATAGCTCACATGACGGGTCAGGTGAGCTAAAAACATGGCCACTGTTGCTAAAAATGGACCAGGGGGTCAGCCTGTTTTTGGCTTGTAAACCAAAAATCAAAAGAGATAGAGAAATTCTACAGCAACCTTTCTTCTTCAGCATCAGAAGCTCTACTTGCTATTTAGTTGTCAGATGACTCCCTGTAAGGTTATGGCGCCTTAAAGGTAAAAAATTGTATTTTTTTTCATGTTTTTGGCCTATAGAATGAAACAATTGCAGATAGAGAAAAGCTTTTGCTTGCTTAAACATTCAGCTCATCATGCTCTACAAAAGTCTCCATTGGGTTGAAGCTGTCAGATGACTATATATATGGGTTATGGCCCTTCAAAGATAAAAAATAGTGTTTTTTTCTGGTTTTTGCCCTATAGAATGACAACCATTAAAGCTGTTGCTTGCTTATACCTTCAGCTCATTAAGGTGTACAAAAGTCTCCATTGGGTCATTGATGTCAGATGACCCCTTATAGGGGTTACAGCCCTTTGAAGGTAAAAAATAGCATTTTTCATGTTTTTCTCCTAAAGAATGAAAACAATTGCAGATAGACAAATGCTGATGCTTGCTTTAACCTTCAGCTCATTGAGCTTTACAAATGTCTCTATTGGGTCATTGATGTCAGATAAGCCCTTATAGGAGCTACAACCCTTTGAAGGTCAATTCATCATGATGTTGCCATATAAAATGAAAACCATTGCAGAGATAGAGAAAAGCTGTTGTTTGCTAAAACTTTCAGCTCATTAAGCTGTACAATAGTCTTCATTGGGTCAATGTTGTCAGGTGACAACTTAAGGGGTACATTGTAACAGTCATAGAAGAGACCTTTATAGTTAGGACCAGGTGAGCAAATCAGGTTCCTTGGAGCCTCTTGTTAAAATTTACCAATCAAAAAGAAAAGTTGTAGTAAAGCTAGCGGGTTCAAGTACAGTAAAAACTATCTAAACCAACCCTTAATAAAGTGAAATACTGTAGTTTTCAGTTCCCCTTTTTACCTGCGTCGCCGAAGGCGAAAGCAGGTATAGTAGTAGAGTCAATCCTTCCGTCCGTCCGTCCCGCTATGGGGTGCCTGTCTTGTGTAATCTGAATCTCAAAAACCGAACACTAGATCTTTCTGAAATTTTACACAATGATTACAGATATATTGAAGATGTGCACCTCCCCTTTTGGGATCATTTTATAATTTCGTTTAGAAATTAGGGGCCCAAAAGGGGACAAAAAAGCAACTTTTAAATTTTTTTCCACAATAACTTTTGTTCTGGTGGACCAAATTCTATGAAACTTTACAGTAATGTTACTTACCATTAAAGGAAGGGTTGGGCTGATTTTGGGTGTCCCCTCTTTTTTTGTTTAGAAATTAGGGGCCTTAAAGGGACCAAAAAAAGTGACTTTTTTATTTGTTTCCACAATAACTTTTGTTCTGGTTAATATTACTTTTCATATTGAATCTGTAAAGTCTATACTGAACATTATTTCAGTCCTAATTAGGTTCAGAGTAAGACAGGTTTTTTCCATATTTTAACCAGCATCAAAAGGCCACATAGTCATCCAAGTTCCTTGCAGAATCTGTAGTTCAATATTTAAAAAAAAAAAGAAGTTAGTTTTGCCTGCAAAAACAATGTCTCCCCCCAAATTTCTATGTTCAAAAGGTTCATAATTCCCACAAATATTTTGGCATCTCAATTTCCTGGTAATATGCGCGACTTCATGTGGTGTCATTCCTATAAACCAAGTTTCATTGAATTGGGTTTCAGTAATTTCAAAGGAATTGTGCTGACATGGTGACAAGAGAGGATTTTTAGCAAATATCAAGTTCAAATGGCCATAACTCTAACAAAAATTTGAGGATCAAAATTTCCTGGTAACATACACAACTACATATGGTGTTTTTCCTTTCATTGAAATTGGATCTGAAGTTTCAGAAGAGTAGCGCCGACAAACTTTGTGACAGACAGAACAAACAAAAAAAAAACGTCCCCATCAAAGTTGGGGAAGATATAATGAAGCAGTCACAAATGACAGCTAACCCATTGGCATTAAAATGAAGGTCAAGATTACCCATTTTCAGGACAGATGTTGGTTACTATTCCAACACATATATTAACCAACTGACCAAATATCATCCCTCTACCACTTGCAGTTGCTGAGATATGGACCTTAACCAAACCTTGAACAAAAGTCACTAATGTGGAAAATGTAGGTTAAGGGGACCTTATTTTTATATGGATACTGGTTACTATCCAATAAGTACCAACTGACCAATTATCATCCCTTTATCACTTGCAGTTGCTTATGGACCTTAACCAAAACTTCAACCTGAGACATTCTGGTAGAAAATCTATCAAAGTCAAAAATGGCTGGATTTCGTTAAACAGGAAGTAGGTGAGGGACAGACCTAAAATCGAATCCCACGTTATGGGACCCCACCCAGATGTTGTATACCAAATATCAAGTGGCTGTGATTAATAGTTGCTGAGAAAACTGTTACGAAAATTTTTTCCCCTCCCACCCGCCCGACATTCACCATTTTATAACCCAGATTTTTCACTCCGTGAAATCCGGCCAAAAATGTAAGCCAAGTTGACCTTATTTAGGTACAGATGCTCGTTACTATTACAGATGTATCTAATGACCATTATGTACATGAGTACAATTAAACCAAATGCTATATCCCCTTTCCAAACTATGATGGGCTCTGGAATAAAAATAGGCAGCTGGTAACAACAATTTAAAAGATCTATCACTAATTTATTGAGATTTAATGATACATTGTACATACAGGCTGGCTATAAATCAATACAAATCACTCAAAGATCAATGGCACAAACAGCCAACATGTGTCAATCCACCAAAAAACCTCAATCCACATCAAACTTTTATATCTAAGCATTTATATAAATAGTTGTCATTAGAAAGCAGGTTGAATGTATACAACACATTCTAGAAAAGAAATATCTAATAGTCTCACCTCTAATAGAAAATTTAGCGCATGATATTTAAAAGAAAAATATAAATTTATCTGTAATATAATACCCAATAAAATACAATACATGTACTTATAAACATCTACCCTCATTTATGAATTATTTCTCTTTCACAAATCTACCTACTAATATACACAAACAATACAGTTACTGGGGGTACATTACAATAAAGGGAGACAACTACAATTTAGATGTTCATGATTGACAGGTGCTAAGAGCCATCTCTTTCTCATCCTGTAACTCTTTCTGAGTGATGTCCATTTTTTCTCTTGAGAAGTCATTGATGTTCAGACCTTTGACAATTTCGTAGGTATGATCAGGCTTACATGTTACAGGGAAGCTGTAGATAAGTCCTTCCTCAATACCATAAGATCCATCAGAAGGTACAGCCATAGAAACATAGGAACCCTGAAAAGGAACAGAACATCATAAACTAACAAAATATTTGTGTTTTCATAACAATTAAATCATTGAAGCTTTTGTTCTGAAATAGAGCATAACAACTTTAAGTGTAGATTTAGGAAAGTGCATTTCCTAAAGATCTATACCTAAACAGTGATCATTCATCTTTGTTAAATCCCTTTAAAAGACAGTTAAAACAAGGCTCTGATTAATGTACAATTTAAAAAACAATAAAATTATGTCAAATCTAAATTCAATACTTCTAAAACATGTAATAAACATGAAAAAAAGTCTAAACCTTAAAAAGTAACTTAGGTTTAATGCCTTTCAGATGTTTGAAACTGTACAAGATGTTTAGTACTTAGCCTTTATATGTTTTGAGACTATACAATATTTCTAGTACTAAGCCTTTACATGTTTTGAGACTGTAGAAGATTTCCAGTACTAAGCCTTTACATGTTTTGAGACTGTAGAAGATTTCCAGTACTAAGCTTTTACATGTTTTGAGACTGTACAAGATTTCCAGTACTAAGCTTTTACATGTTTTGAGACTGTACAACATTTCCAGTACTAAACCTTTACATGTTTTGAGACTGTACAAGATTTCCAGTACTAAGCTTTTACATGTTTTGAGACTGTACAACATTTCCAGTACTAAACCTTTACATGTTTTGAGACTGTACAAGATTTCCATTACAAAGCCTTTACATGTTTTGAGACTGTATCAGATGTCCAGTACTTATGAATTACATGTTTAACATGTTTGAGACTGTACAAGCTTTCCAGTACCCTTTACATGTTTGACACTTAAAGATTTCAAGGATTTACCTCTGGTGTTCCATTCCACCAATCTCTAACATGATCAACAATAGCCTTAGCTGCAGACATTGCACTAGACAATTTTCTGGCCTTGATAACAGCAGCACCTCTCTGCTGTACAGTCTAAAAATATACATATAAATAGAATGATATTCCCTATTTTCGTAAATAGTGAGTTATCTCCCATTTGCAAGAGTTGTCCTCCATTACAGTAGGTATATTACATTGGAATGAATGGGGAAAATAAAGTTTTTATTTTTTCTAAATTATTCAAAGGGCCTAGCGGTCCCTGTTCGTCAAGGAAAACATGTTAAATACCTTTTTGAAAATCATTATATTTAACTTTTAGAAAATTTTTGACAAAATAAAAAATAAATGCAGAAAAGCTTATATTTCCCCTCAGTATTAAACTAGTATAAAATACCTTCTGGAAAGAGAAGATAACTCTGCAAATGGGAGATAACCCACTATATACGAAAAGAGGGAATAGTATGAATAAAGTTTCATTTTGGTTTTTTATGATTTACAAAAAGTTGTAAAAAATGGATAGACAAATGTGAAAAGTAAACGTATTGCACATTCTTTATGTGGGGCTTTCAAATTATTTACTACAATGAAAATTTCTGAGGGAATGAAATGTCCCATATGAATTGACTCATAAAATATCTTAAGTATTTTTAAGAGACAAAGAAGTCATTTAAAAAGAAAATGATAGTTTAAAATGTTAAATTTTACCTTAGTGAAATTTAACAAATACTGATATTCAATAGTTCTACCTCTATATCAACAAAAATGTACAGTTTGAACATATCATGATAAAATATAAGAAAAGATAAACATTGTACATACTTTGATAAATTCATTGTTCAGCCAGCTATCATCTTGAACTGCCTCTCTGACAGGGACTTTCTTTCCATCTTTAACAACAAAAGCAGTATTGACATCTGGGTACTGTGTGGAAGAATGGTTTCCCCAAATGATGCAATTCTGCACAGATTGGTTGGATACTCCAAGTCTGGCAGCAACCTGAAAAAGCAACCTTGCTAAGTCTTCTTGCATATTACATGTAAATGGAAGATAAATATATGTGGAATAAGTGTACATGGCACCACCTATATATATCAACAGTAATTTGAAAATCCACAACACTACAATCAATTTTTTGGGTACCATTTTTCATTGATTTTTGTATTAAAGTAGTGAATTTATAGAAAATTCTATATTTACTATCCAGTAATTTTTTATACAGCAATGAAACATATTGAAACAAGGCAATATTCATTTTTAGCCTTTTTCATCTGAATTTCCAACTACAATTTTCCAAATTTTCTGTCTGACTAAATCACATTTAGGTTACTACTACCAAATAAACCAATGAAATATGGAACCTATGTGAAAATAGTCCTAAGAATTCCCAACGTAGGTATTTCAAAATTCAATATTTTTCTTTTAAATTAGGATTTGTGTAATAACTGCATATATATGTATTTGGATAATGCTATATCTATGTAACACAGACATATCAAATCTATTGAGTTTTGATATATGTTTTCTTGCTTTAATGGGAGATTTTCCAGGACCTATACTTCTTACATCTCCTCTCCGAAAAATGTTTTATTTGTAGCCTTCTCCCAAATGAAATCGCAAGTCTTGTAACCTCAAGTGATATTTTCATTAAAGTTACCTTATTTGATGGGGAACCAGACGATATATACTCTTCAGGAGGTTAAAGTTTAGGTAAATTTTCTGGTAGCCTGTAAACATTTTTAATTTTGGTTGCTTTAAGAGGGCCATTAATTTGTAGCTCCTAACCATTTAGTCTTAATATTTGGTACTGGCAGTCAGACACATTTCAACCTGACTGAATTTATTAGAACATTCTAATCCTAAAATGCTATTATTCAATCCTTTTAGAACACTGCCATTGCTAAATCAAATATTATTGATCTCAAACTTTTTTTTTCTTTTTAAACAAATCAAAGATTGGTTTAGATTTTATACATAAATGAAATTGTGGTGGCATGTTGAAATTAGGGTGTTTTCTGCTATGTGATGCGAGGTTAATACCTGAGCTTGAGCTCTGTTCTGATCAAGTCTGGTCAAAGCTGTGAAATTTTCTGGAGGAATAGAACTGGCAAATTTCTTACAGATAAAAGCATTAGTGTTTGCAGGGTTGCCAACCACAACAACCTGAAAATAAAACATATCACACATTTAAAAAGTTACACTTACTTTTATATCTGAATATTATATTAAGTATATATATATATGGATTTTTTGGTGTTGGTCTTTTATATTTGTCATACAGACTTTAAATCTAGTAAACAGTAAAGTCAGTTTGCACTTAGTCAGGCCAAGCATTACATACATATGCTAACTAAAATTGAAAGCTTAATCACAATATAAGTATTATTTTAATCTGTCCACATTTATTGCTTACTATGGCTTCATTTATTTTCACTGTGATCATTTTTTTGTGGTTTCCTCCACAAAGATATATTTTTGGTTTTTCAATTTCTTGGTTTTTATATTATAAAGTTGCTAAAAGCAATCCCTTCAAGGTGAAAGTTAGTTCACTACAAACAATAATGAAACCACAGCATGTATTATTACGTTACTGGTAGTCAGTTACTCAAGCTGTATAGAGCTTTAAAAACACATATACAAACCTTGATTGTCTTCTTAGCTTCTGTGTTAATAGTTTCACCCATGCTCTTGAAAATCTTGACATTTGCAGCCAGAAGGTCCTTTCTCTCCATTCCCTCTCTTCTTGGCATGGCACCAACCAACATGGCAACATCTACATCCTTGAAAGCTTTCTTTTCATCAGTCGAAGGAATGACCTCTACATAATAGAATTTAACTTACATGTATACTGAAACAGGCAATAAGACAGAACAAGCAATAAAAACAAAATGTATTTTCACAGCCTAGTGATATTTGGTATACAGCATAAGCATGGGGTCTCATAATGTGGGATTCAATTTCAGGTCTGCTGCTCATTTTCTTCCTGTTAACCAACTTATTCCATATTTTCCATTTATGGTCAATGGTACCCAAATTTTGAAATATTTTTCTCAGTAACTACATATCAAAGCCTTTTGATATTTGGTATGCAGGATCAGCATGAGATCACATAAAGTGGGATTCAATTTCAGGTCTGTCCCTTACCTTCTTCCTGTTAAACAAAATACAGCCATTTCTGTCTTTGACCCATTATTAAAAATATCTTATACATGTACTGTAAAGCTATCAAACATTTAACCTGTATAACTTTACCTTTCAGAAGAGGTAAAGCACAATCCATCAACTCCATGACAACTCCATCTAGAACTCCGGCCATCATAGGAATGTCCAAAAGAACAAGGATAATAGGCTGCAATGTAAAAAAAAAATGCTGTATTCTGACTGAGATGGTCTGAACCACTATATTAAGGTGGGACTTTACGTTAAAAACGACTTTACCAATAAAATTTACCTGTACACTGAAAAATGCGTCTGATTGTAGTGAAACGCAACGTCAATTTTAGTTAGATTCTACTGCATTTTTCACGTAAAGCCAATGTTCACAAGTCCCTACCTTGAAAACGAAGTCCGTGACATATCCTTTATTTTACATCAATGCATCCAAATTTTCAAAGGAATATTGTATTAATTCTTGGTCAAAATTTGGATATCGTTAGTCCATTTTCGTGTACATAAAGTAAAAATAAATGGTGTTGAAACTCTTTTTTTCCAGTAAGTCTTTGTTAATTTCCCGCCAAAATTGCAGTTTTCAAATGCATCTATTTAAAAAACGAGGACTGTGACCCCCTTTTTTTTATTTAATAAATGGATGTATATCACTAAGAACTATGCGTCTACCAATTTTCATTAAAATCTGGATATATGCCATTTGGTATTGTCCCACCTTAACCACAACTTGACAAATAACAACATAATTAGAAAGTCATCAAGCAAATAACTTGATATATAATGCCTTGTTGATTTCCTTGTTTGCATTGTTCCAATGTGTCAACTAAGTGTAGTTGCCGAGCAATGTATGATAGTATTTGTTAGATTTCTCTGCCAGATTTGTACATTTGTAAACTACCCTGCATTTTAATACACAAGTGCAACTTTTAAAATCACTATTAAGCAAAGAATTCCTAGAATCTTATAAAATGTTCTTTTATACCTGATTGGGTCCAAATACATCTCCTTTAGCTACAGAGTATAACAAGGAGTAGGCAATCTGACCAGCAGCTCCAGTGACAAGTACTCTTAAAGGTTCAGCCTGTAAATATATATACATTTTTTCCCCTAATATCAGTAAGGAATCAATATCACTAAAAAAATAACAAAGTAAAAGCCATGCCATTTTAGTATGTTTTCATTGTTTTCAAATTCATGTGATTGTATGTAGCAAGGTTTTATATCGCATAACATTGTTATTATGACAAATACTGTCAAGTGAAGTTTAACAATACAACAACAATTTTGCTGTAACCTGGCAGTTTATCAGTTGATAATAATACATGTACATGTCTTGGCATATTTTGTCATCTTCAAAGAACACTTGCAAGTATTTTGTCATCTTTAAAGCAAACTTCTTTCATTTTAATTTTGAAGCAATCATCCTAGTTGAGATGCTATAACTTAATGGTAAATATGTAAACATATTACATCATCATGAGCATGATACTAGAACTTATTATAATTAATGCATGATAAGAAAAAAATTGACAGCTGGACCAAGTCCTATGCCTTGGTATGGATTTTTGTGTGTGCTAAAATTAAAAATTCTTTTAGTAGTGAAACCCAAATGTCACACCAAATAATTAACACACTACATTATCAAGCAATCAATCTCGTTCATTGACTTGATTAAATAATAAAAATACATGCAACTGTAATAGACAGATCTAGAAATTTCTCAGTTTTAAAATTTGTTGATAAAATAGCTTGAACAAGTTGAAGTTATACACCGCTATAATAGCCTATTTCATAAATTTTAATTGCCACTTTAATCTTAAAATATAAACTACAATGAAACACTATTTTTCAAGTAAACAATTTGCGGAAGATGTAAAACCTGAAGGTCGTTACGGTTACAAAGTCGTTGGATACACAACTCATTTTAACCCCCTTTTAATTGACTATAAGCGACTAAATATGAAATGTCACATAAAAATATTCCTTCAAAATTATTCCAAACGTATTTTGGCAAACAAAAAATATAGATATTAAGAAATTAAAAGGTTACCATTGTACAAAAAGACAAGATTCCTGCGTCTTTGATTTATGTTGAAGATCAAAACACCGGCTAGAGGTCAAGGACAATTTATTTGGAAAATTTGAACACAAATTCCGAACTAGAAATGTATTTTTTCCGGAAAATCAAGGACACCTGCAAAAAAAATATAATAAATATCTTAACCCAACTGTATCTTACAAGATCTACCAGACTTACGTCCTACCAAAACTGCTATATGGCATCGAAGTTCTGCCCTTGAATCAAACTCAGATATCAACTCTTTCGAAATTTCACCTGTCCAATTTACGTAGATTTCAATCTATGCCTACTAGAACCTCTACAGCAATGGTACACTTAATGCTGGGGGCACTTCCTATTGAGGCGGAAATTCATAAAAGACAACTAAGCTTCCTCCATAATATACTTACCTGCGATAATGCTACAATTCAAAAGCTAACTGAAAGACAACTGATGCTATCTGAGCACATCCCATCGAGCTTTTTCACTAAAATAAGTCAAATACTGTCCCTGTACGATTTGCCAAGTGTGCAAACTCTGATGTCAGAAATGCCACCCAAAGAGAAGTGGAAATTTGTATGCAAAAAGGCACTGGCTGAGGCATGGACACTAAAACTCCAAAAAGAGATGGAATCGAAGTCTTCTTTACAATATGTTAATAAAGAAAATATGAGGATTGGTAGAGCTCATAACACTTGGCTGTCATTACCTCCCTGTACTGTAGACATCAGAAAAGGGATCACCAAATGTAGGATGCTCACTGGAACTTTCATGACACAATCTACTAGATTCAAATTCAATACTTCCAATAACCCAATATGTCTGATATGTGGAGTGGGTGAGGAGGATCTTGTGCACATTTTATTTGAATGTTCGTCATTGTTCAATTTAAGGAAAGACAGCTTTCTAAAAATTAAGCAAAAAGTCATTGCAATTGTTGGCAAAGAGACATGGGTCAAGGTGTTTCATGAAAAAACAGCCCTGATGAAACTATTTATGGACTCATCGTTCTACTGTAACCTATTTTCAGATGGCCAGCTAAAGGACATTGATCGGTTAACAACAGCCTACTGCCACCAAATATACGTAAAGAGGATCACTCTGATGAAGCTGAACGAGCTTCACAAATAGATAACTAGCCATAGACCTATATGTACTAACCCTATACATTGAAATATACGCATTAGTGGATGTAGTTGCATGTCTGCTTATAGTTACGGGGGGGGGGGGGTGGCAGGAGAAGATTATTTTAGATTTTAACTTTTAATACTTCTAAACTACTAATAGAGTGACATTCGCGTTGTAACTTGTACATTTGCGTCCAAATATTGTGCTATTAACTTAATATTGTGCTACCCGTGTGAATAATTCTATAGTTCGACGTATTCTCGCACCTAGCCTGTACATATACCTGCACCACATTGATATTATTAGTAACTGTGCTACAGGATAACTAAAATTTATCCTGGTGTTCCTATAAAGGAAGGATATACGAAGAAAAGAAGAAGAAGAAGAAATAAGATGTCCTAAAATAATATTAAATAAAAGCAGAGAAAGGCTTTAGGGATCGACCATTATAATTGAAGGCCAATTTAGATAAATCTTAAACTGTTTGGATAGGATCTAGGAAGGGCTGTGGTCAGTTGCTCCCCCAAGAGAACCCAAGACCAACCAATTTTGTGGAATCACCCAGGAAAATTTTAATTGTTACTGAGGAATTTCCTATAATCTTGCTTAAAATGATATAGATAATTCTATTGAAAAGATTAGCTATATTTTAAAAGCTACTTAATAACTGGATATATAGGGATCTTACTTACAATGGTAAGATCACAGTCATTAAAACGTTGGCTTTCCCACCGGGACTTGCTCCCCTCTATCAATATTTTGTTAGAGTCAATGTGCGGTACGAAAAAACACAAGGGAGATACTACTTTCACCACCACCCTTTTCTTTAATCCGATTTTCTTTTAATAAAAATGTTTTTTTTTTTTCGTACCGCACATTGACTCTAACAAAATATTGATAGAGGGGAGCAAGTCCCTGTGGCTTTCCCTATTTTAATTCAAATTTTGACAGGTTTACCATAGCCTCCTTCATATATTTTCAATGAAATTCAGTCAGTTTTTTTTTATATTGTTTTGGAATGACGAAAGAGATAGAATAAGTAGGGTTATTTTATAAAGATCATGAAAAGGGTGGTTTAAAAATGTCCCATGTTGAGTCTATTTGCTCAGCTTTACAAATGACTTGGTTACATAAGCTTCTAGATCCACTAAATCAGTCCTAATGGAAACTACTGCTGATGGACACACTTACACCTTTTTGTGGTGATAAGATCCCCTTTTCCTCAGAGTATGCAATAAAAGCAATACAAAAAAATAATAAGTCCGTTTTGGGGTAGCATTCTGACACAGTTCATAACTTGAATTAAGAGGGGACATATGACATAGACTGATGATTTTTTTTTCCTTCTGAGGTCTGCAATCAAAATTGGTAATAAGCCATTGTTTAACAAACGATGGTGCAATGCAGGTGTATTCTTTATAAATGATATAAAGATTGGTCAAGAAATTATGTCTTTAGGTTGTAGAAACCTATACGAGTTAAGAACAAATATCTTGAATTTTATGGCTTGATAAACGCCATACCATATTAATGGAAAAATAGTATTAGGGACACAGATAAGTTAGAAAATATAGAAAATGATCTGATACAAAAAGTTAGAAATGATAAAAAACTTGTAAATATTTTTTATAAACGTTTCATTTCTAATATCACCAAAACAGATTCTACGTCACCTGCCCATTGAGTGGGAAAAATCTAAGTCGGCTCGTTAAACAGGAAGTAGTTGAGTGACAGATCTGAAAACGCATCCCACTATATGGGACCCCTGCTTGAAGCTGCATACCAGATATCAAAATCCTATGATTAACAGTTGCTGAGAAAACTGTAACGAAAAATAGTGTGACGGACGGTCGGACACACGGACGGACGGACGGACGGACGGACGGAAGCCCGGCATTTTATGTCCCTGCTCCGCGTTGCGGCGCGGGGGACAAAAAGGAACCCCAAAAAACTATGCAGAAATGGTCAGCACACTTTAATGTTGATGATTTTGACTATAGTGTTCAATATATTTTTAATATCTTTTGTTGAAACAAAAAAAAAAACAACAACAAAAAAACCATAAGATCAACAGGTTGCAATTTAAACTATTGCATAGGATAGTTGCAACAAATTCATATCTTCTGAAATGTAAACTAAAAGAATCAGAGCAATGGTCTTTCTGTAATGGAGCAAGAGATACACAAACACATTTAGAACAACCTGTAGAAGAAGACAACTGTCTAGATGCCAAATTCACAAAACATCCATCTAGACCACCTAAGCGAAAGGTATTTCTCTAGAAAACATAGGTACATATGTACGAGAAGTCTTTTAAGAAAAAATCGAAAGTATATGGAAAGACTTCAAAGGTATCTGCCATGATGTACAAAACAAGTTCCATCCAAAACAACCAAAGCCAAATCACTCGAACTCATGGATTAACGTAATAAAAAGACACGTGCAAGATCAGCCAGAAAAATATACATGATAGAACCCATTCAAAAACAATGAAAACACTTAAACAGATATAGACGACGCCGGACAAAAAGTCGAAAAAACCGCAATTTTTCACCTATAAACGGCCTACTCCCTATAACATATCCTGTAGGCCACAAACATGCAAAATGTCATTTTAAGGGCCGTAACCCCTATAAAGGGTCATCAGAAAACTTTTACTCTATGGAGACTTTTTACGAGCTTTTCTTTATCGGCTATAGTTTCATTCCATAAGCCAAAAACATGAAAACATGTTAATTTAGGGGCTGTTACCCCTATAACGGATCATCTGACAACTTCGACCCAATGGAGACTTTCGTACAGCTCATAAAGTGAGCTGAAGCTTTTCTTTATCGGCTATAGTTTCATTCCATAAGCCAAAAACATGAAAACATGTTAATTTAGGGGCTGTTACCCCTATAACGGATCATCTGACAACTTCGACCCAATGGAGACTTCCGTACAGCTCATAAAGTGAGCTGAAGGTTTAAGCAAACAACAGCTTTTCTCTATCTGCAATAGTTGTCATTTTACAGGCAAAACAAAATAAAAACACGAAAAACGATATTGTTCGCCTTTAAAGGACCACAACCTCTATAAGGGGTCATCTGACAACCGACTGAATGGAGACTTTTGTAAAACTTCTTATGATGAAGGAGGTAGGTTGTTTCAGATTTGCTCTGTTATCAATTACAATGTATATTAGATTTTATTTTATTTTCTATTAATTTCAATTATAAGCCAAAAACTTGGGTCTGATCCCCCGGTTCTACAGTAAAAAACGGCGGCCATGTTCTTTAGTCGGCAGTCACCTGTTTGCAATTTTGGTAGAGGACACACATATGATGTTCGAAAATTCCAAAGCAAAGCTTCTTCAAAATTTCAGGGCAGGTAGATCATGAGATGCTGATGACTTTTATTTGGACAGAATTTCTATAACCTAAATATTTTTTAGTTATTTACAAAAGCTACAATTTACTCCTATGTTCTATTGTTAGCCATCTTTTACGACCAATAGGAAATCACCACATAATTTCTATACAGCTCATGCTAATGAATAATTTGGTTACACTTGAACATATGCTTGGAGTTAACGTTTAAAAATTTTACGGATGACGGGCATGTAGTGAACGCTATTAGATCCGTGTAAATGATCTAACTTAATTAAATAAAACAAACTCGTTTTTAACTAAAATTCTATATTAACTAAACTATTTCGATTACATATACACAAAACTAAGACTAAATATCCAAAACTCTCCCCTTCTCCAGACTACACGTGCATTTATCTGATAAACATCTCATGAATATTCATATTTGACCATACTGACCACAAGCAAAGATAAAGAGGCGTGTCATTGACCATGGAATCAGTCAATCACATGCCAATATACAGCTGCTCTGATTTCAATAACCAGTATCAACATCATGATTATAACAACGCAATAAGAGAGGGAATATGGCACGCCATATTTATATTTATTCCTCTTTAAAGATATCTCATAAAATTTATAAGATATCTCGTATAAATGGTGGTTTAAAAGATATCTTATAAAACATATGAGATATCTTATAAAACATATAAGATTATTAGATATCTTATAAAACATATAAGATATCTTATAAAACAAAAAAAATATCTTACAAAACAAATAAGATATCTCATAAAGTTTATAAGATATCTTATGAATTATTTTATATCTTATAAAGATTATTAGATATCTCATATAAAATAATTTATAATATCTTATAAAGTTTATAAGATATCTCATAAAGTTAATTAGATATCTTATATATTTTATGAGATATCTTATAAGTTATTTTTTATAAGATATCTCATAAAGTTTACGAGATATCTTATAAACTTTATAAGATATCTTATAAATTATTTTATATAAGATATCTAATAAACTTTGTGAGATATCTTATATGTTTTATAAGATATCTAATATGTTTTATAAGATATCTCATATGATTTATAAGATATCTTATAAACTCCCATTTATATGAGATATCTTATATATTTAATAAGATATCTTATAAAGTATATGAGATATCTTATAAACTTTATGAGATATCTTATATTTTTATAAGGCTTCTTTAAAGATATCTCATAAAATTTATAAGATATCTAATATACTTTATAAGATATCTCATAAAGTTTAAAAGATATCTGATAAACTTTATAAGATATCTGATAAACTTTATAAGATATCTTATAATTTTTTTTATAAGATATCTTATATATTTTTTAAGATATCCTATAAGCATTATGAGATCTTATAAACATTGTTTTAAGATGATATCTCATTTTCTTTTAAAGACATCTTATATAGTAAATAAGATATCTTATAAAATTTATAAAATATCTCACAAAGTTTATAAGATATCTTATAAACTTTATGAGATATCTTATAAAGTATATGAGATATCTATAAAGAGGAATAAATGTAAAAACGGCTTGCCATAGGGGAAGACATGCTTCACTTAAATTTATTGCAAAGTGTTAGAACATGTATTTTGTAGCAGTATAATGACAACACAATTTTAACAAATGCTCAAGTTGAGACAACATGGAGAGATAAGCCATAATGTGAAAGTTGCAACTCAGCTCAGTAGTCGTTAGGTTATGTATCTTATCTGAAAGTAAAACAAAAAACAAAAACAAAAAAACAACAACTGTATCTGTTGCAATAAGGAGTTTTTTAAAGTCTGAATTATTTTTATATTTTAGCTTAAATAGCCCCATACGCATATGCAGGTAAAAAAAATTGTAGATGATTTTGTGTTGAAGAAAACTCTTCACTTTGGTTGTTAAAAAACCCTTTATATCGTAAGCAAATGTGTCAACCCTCTTATATTTTACTTCAAGGTGTTGCCAATTGACATTTCAGTGTAGACACCTTTTGGATTAGACAAAGAACGAAACATATTTTCCTTTTTGCGTGTAGTAGGATTGTTATTTTGGTTTGATTGGGACATGCTGTTTGGCTTCAAATGAATCAACGAATAAATTTGTGGCAACCTGAATAACGCCGGCACCGTTTCAAGATCATGATTTTTTACGAATGAAGAGCGATACGTAAGTCTATGTTAGTGGCAATACGCAAAACCAGCCATTAAGGTTACTTCCTAGACACCAAGCTAATGCCTAGGTTTTTCATATTTGGGCCTACAGAATGAAACTATAGTAGAAAGAGAAAAGCTGTTGATTGCTTAAATGTTCGGCTCATTTAGCTCTGGAAAAGTCTTTATAGGGTGGAAGTTGACAGATGACCCATTATATGGGTTACAGACCCTTAAAGGTATAGAAATAATGTTTTTGGCTGCGATACAGAGCGGGACATAGGTGTTACTCTACAAGCGGCGGCGGCGTTAACTTTTTTGGAAAAGTTTTATGAGCACCTCAATATTTCAAGAACTATAGGTCCTGTGTTGATGAAACTTAATATGCATATGCCCCACTAGTAGCTTAGCACAGTTGCATCACCATCTTTTGACCTTGACCTTGATTTTCCGGTTGAGTGACTTTGACAATTTTCAATTCATATACATGTAATAGCAATGTTAAGGCTTTGCAAACACCTCCATATTTCAAGTATTTTTGGTCCTAGGTTGATGAAACTTGGTATGCATATGCCCCAGTAGTAATAGCTTAGCACAGTTGCATCCCCATCTTTTGACCTTGACCTTGATTTTCTGGTTGAGTGACTTTGATTATTTTTATTGCATGTATTAGCAATATTTAAGATAAACATCTTTTGATCTCAGAAACTGAAAATCCATGTAAATTCAATATATAGTGGAAGTAAGAAAGAATAAGTGGTTCTGATGGTGCCGGCAGGCGGGACATACTTTAGTGTTAACTCTTGTTTCATGTTTTTGGCCTACAGAATGAAAACTATAGTAGACAGAGAAAAGCTGTTGCTTTCTTAAATGTTCAGCTCATTTAGCTCTTCAAAAGTCTTTATAGAGTCGACATCAAAACCAGGTGAGCGATTCAGGGATAGAGGTGTTGTTCTAAATCCCGTTAAATATGACAACCCGTTTTGCAATAATTGAGTGTTGTCGCATTTATTTGATCATATTGCAATACCATTTTGATTCAAATGATTGTATATATAGGAGTTATTGAAGTTTCACCTTTGTGCATTATTTATAATAAAGAGCTTTTCGTACATTTTTTGGAATGTTAAAAGGAGCACACGCGTCAAAAATGATCTTTAGCAAATTCTCTCTGTGGTTGGCATCAAATCAATTTGGCACCAAAAGCGACCAATAATACATGTGACAACCGGTTGAAATCTAATCTACCTTACAAATAAGATTGATATTTAAAGCAGTTTAATAAAATAAAGTAATCAAAATATGTAACTATTTTATAACAAGTAAGTGAGTTGTCATATGGCGTTGGTTAAGCAATAAGCCTTATGTCGGCCTCTATTTTTACCTGCGTCGCCGAAGCGAAAGCAGTCTAGAAGTCGGGTCACTCTGTCCGTCTGTCTGTCCGTCCGTCCGTACGTAACACTATTGGGGTGCCTGTCTTGTGTAATTTGAATCTCAAAAAACCAAACACTAGATCTTTCTGAAATTTTACAGTGATAATAGATATATTGAAGATGTGCACCTCACCTTTTGGGGTCATTTCATAATTCCGTTTAGAAATTAGGGGCAAAAAGGCAACTTTTTTTATATGTTTCCACAATAACTTTTGTTCTGGTCAACCAAATGCTATGAAACTTTGCAGTTAAGTTATTTACAATAAAAGGAAGGATTGGCTTGATTTTGGGTGTGCTAGAAAATGAAATTTTAAATTGTTTCCAACTATAACTTAAGTTCTGGTTGACTGATTGCTATGAAATTTTACAATAATGTTTCTTACCATTAAATAATTGATTGGCATGATTTTTTAGGTCTCCCCTTTTTCCGTTGAGAAGATAGTGACCCAATAGGGCAAAAATTCAAACTTTTTTATTTATGGTCCGATTTTTATTTTTTATTTTTTGCAAGCTAATTTTTGTCATATATTGGATACTACGTAGCCCCATGATGGAGGATAAATTTCCAGGTTTCATTTAAAGTGATGCAAATGAGAATTTAACTTATTGATGGCCATTGATTCTATATTAAAATGCTTTTCCATTTTTCCAAAACTATTTATCAGAAAAACTGTTAATGTCTAATCTAAAGGGTGTATTTTGGTCATGTTTCGGTCTCGTTGAAATCTCTTTTGTGAATAACTTCAATTAAGGAATGACTGTCATATTTTTTTTTCATTGGGGTATGAAAAAAAAATGCACATTGTATAATCCGCGACGCGGATTATACTTAATGTGCAAAACTTTTTTTTCATATCCCCAATGAAAAAAAAATATAACAGTCATTCCTAATAAATAAATTTCCAAAACAATTAAAAAAAACATGAAAATCTTACTAATAAAAGAGCTAAAATGGTGGCACTTCCTGTAAAAAGTGGGCGTTTCCCCATGATTTTTTTTCATTGGGATATGAAAAAAAATTCGTCCAATCAAATTGCAGTATTTTAATCAAATTTATTTGTAACAATTTAAAATGTATAAAGATATCATTCTAATAGCGAGCACAGCTTCGTAGCGGGCACGAACCGCGAGAGCGGTGAGCTCTACAGCAAGTTCCCGCGAAAAATTTGCCTTATGCTGATATTGATTTTTTTTTCGTCCGGATATGCATGGTTCTCAAAGGAATCCGGAGTGAATGTTAAAATGATCACCCATTTTGCTTGTCGCATTCCAAAAAATATTTATGTTATAGATTATAAGGAGAAAAATTTTCTGATGACGATGAGTTGCTTCATTTTTTGTAGTAACCAAATTTTAATCGATTTCTTCTCACTTTTCTATTTTACGTCCAATCGCTCCAAGCAACTCGTCCCAAATTGAACGTTGTAGAAATTGCACCAAAATAAGAATAACTACGATGATATCACTGCATCGGTTCGAAATAAAATCTTTTTTCTCCGTTCATTAAAAAAATGTTAACAATGACACTTTAAACACGATAACTTTATATGTCTTCTGTTCAAAATTGATCAATCAAAATGTTCCATTAGGGTAACTCGGAAATTTACCAAAACGCACCTCGCACATGTTATTACTTTTAGGTAAAGAAATGACTAGTAAACAAATGTTTTTGTATCAAAGTGTCCACGTCTTTGTGGGAATGGGGTTCTTTAGTCTAATAGATATGATATTTTGATTTCTTATTCCACATCTCATCATTTTCTATTCTAAAAGATTTTATTCCTCAACTGAGTCGTGGAACTCTGTTATATGAGAATCCATCTGTTAATGTGGAGAGTTTTTTTTCAAATGTATTTACAAAAATATTTGTCAACCTTTAATTATAAGAATTATGCTGTGCTCGCAGTTAGGCAATGCCTATTTCATATTATTTCAATATAGTTTGCAGCCCTTTATCATTTATCATCTGTTTTCAAAATTAGTTATCAACTTTTTTTTATGACTGGCGGTCGATGTTAACTCTTTGATAACCACTGTGAGACTGATTGTCTATTGACTGGGGAGTTTAACGTCGTGACTATACCTAGATATAGGTCTGCGCGGCGACGTTGATTGTCTATTGGCCACTCAATCGATAATATACAAGATATATGCGTGCCGTGTGCAAAGTGTCCAACCTCCTCTGATATATGAATAAAGTTTCAGATCCCCCAATTAGTCTTCCAGAATTCTGACCAGTACCTCCCCGTGCAAGGCCGTAACTAGGGTTAAGTTATTAGTGAGGCAAACCTGATCGCCGAGCGAAGCGAGGCGGAAAATTTTTTCGGCAGGGGGTCTGGGGGCCGCTCAAGGCCCCCAGAAGCTGTAGGGTAAATGGTGCGAAATCCTGCATTCTGGGCGTCTCCTGAGAGCTAATTGAACTTGAAGCAAGGTTTATTAGTTGCTGTCTTTTAGAACAATTAAAACGATAAATGAGTATAATAAACATGGCCGACTTTCTTTTTCACTATAATTTCCTAATAAACAATGGTTTTGTACAACTGATTTGTTCCTTTATTCATTTAAAGCAGACTTTTAACTTAAAGCAATCTTGCATTTCCCTGTCCTCCACTCAAAATTAATCGCTAGTGCCACATTTTTTTATAATCAGTATGTCTAAGAAGTCTTAATTGACACACAAAGATGACTTTTTACAACGCCATATCAAACATTTCGTGACTTCAAGTTTCCAATCATCAACGACCCTTTATTGAACAATGTCATTCAGGCAAAGCTTTGAAAGTTAAAGTTTCAGAACTTTAATTTACATTATTCTAGAGCATGCAGTTTGCATATAACTTGATCTTAAATAGATCGTAGCATCCGAAACAATAAGCTACAATAACATTACTTTAGTATGTTTAAACTATTTTTGACCTTCATTCACTTTTAGGAAGACATCAGTTACAAATAGACAGTGAAAAACTGAACCAATAAGACATTCAAAGTTTAAAAGACAAAGACAAAAACAGATTACAACAAAAGGCTCCCACGAGCCTTAATCGCCCACCTTGCCGTTAAGCAATAAGGGTCTCTTCTATGAGCTATTATCCCTATAAAGGGTCTTGGACAACTTCGAACCAATGGAGACTTTTGTAGAGTTTTGAAAAATTGTTAACAGACGAAGACAACAGATGCCGAAAAGACGACCACGGACACCAAGTGATGGCAATACTTCACGTGATCCATATCACACACACATAAAAATTGCAATTTAAGATGTGTTACAACAAGCATCCCTGATGATCTGATGTCTCTTGTTTTTGTTGTTGTTGCTATTGCTTTTTTAAGTCTCTGCTTCCTCGTATAGTATCGTTGTCGTGTGGTTTGGGATTTTTATACATTAGATATTTGAATACCTGTCCCTTTTGTTTTCATTCTCAGCAAACATTATTGAACGCTACAACGACAGACATACCAGTCTAGATAAACAATACTAACGGCCATGAAGTACTAGTATTGCAAACCCGAAAAGTCTTTTCATCACTTTCAGGCGTTTGTTTCAGTTCCTAAAAGCAAGAGCATTTAGTAAAGGATCATAAACATCACTTACTATTGACTCAAGAAGGAGAACAAACCTTACGTATTCATAGTTAAAACAATGGGTATTGGTCGCCAAACTTACGAAACGACAATCTTCATTTGATTATAAATATATTTTTTTTAAATTGTCAAAATTTTTAGTGAGGCAATTGCCTCACTTGCCTCAATGGTAGTTACGGCCTTGCCGTGGTGGAAGACGGGCCCTGCATCCAGCGATAACAAAGGATACTATGGTGCAGATAACACTGGCTAATGGGCTGGACGACCCATGGCACATAGCGCCGGAGTCTTAAGCAGTTTTACTGCTATAGTCGCTGCAGAGGCTCTTTAGCCTATAATCACGACTATAAAAACCCATCAGTCAATCCCCCAATGTAATAGCAATCACACGGTCGAGCGTCTTTGGTCCGTAAATTATAAAATTAAACAATTCAAAATTATTGTATAAGCTTTCTTGTTCGAACGTTTTGGTTTTGATTACTTTTCGTTTTCAACAGTTTTGGAATTTGACCTTCCAATGTTTTAATTCAAGGCACTGGATACGGTTACCTGGAAAAGTAACAATAAGAAAAAAATTATTGTTACCTGACACCGGAAGGACGGACTAACGGAAACCGTGTAACGGACGCGGACCTGTTTTAAGTAACAATAAGTATTTTTTTTATTGTTACCTGGCGTTATTGTTACCTGATTATTTGAATCTGAATATTCTTGTATTTCAGAATATTATTAACAATATGTACATTTCTTTATCATATGATATAATACTTGAAATAAACAATTATTTATTTTAACTTATAAAATCACCGGTGACTTGAACTATGGTCATGAAAATCCATATAATGAAACACCGTCTTTTCTTTAATATCGCCCAGGTTAATTCATTTGGTCTGTTTTTATACTCTTACGAGTCTGAATTTCTTCAGGAATTTGTAAAGAACAAGAAGATGAAAGAGGCAATGTCATTTAATCTCACTTCAGACATATTAATGACGTCCTCTCTGTCAACAACTCGTCGTTTTGCAGATGGATTCTTTCAATATATCCTCCAGAACTAGAAATTAAAGAAACCACAGAATCCACTAGCATTACATCATTCTTGGATCTACATCTCGAATTTGACCCGGGTGGTCATCTCAGTACAAAAATTTACGATAAAAGAGACGATTTAATTTTAAAATTATTAATTTTCCTAACCTGGAAAGTAACATACCAACGTCACCTGTCTATATTTCACAACTAATTCGATATGTCAGGGCTTGTACACATCAAAATGCCTTCCGAGATACCGGTGGTAATTTTTTCAATTGGAGAAAAATTCAATTCACTTATTGAATTTGAACAGAAGTTAAATTCGTTCCAAGAAATCAAATTTGTTAAACTTTATAAAAGATGTTCGAGTAAATTAGAAAACTCAAAGACAGGCACAGAAGTCATGATGTCCATATTTGGGCCTCCATTGCTTGTGATGGTTGCCTGGAACGGCATCATCTGTCATGTGTCGGACTTAAAAATCCACCCAAAGCAACCTACTGGATGTGTAGGAAATGTTACCAAAAATGAAATTACTTGGCACTTAAATTCATCCTAATTCAAATTTTATTATTGTTTTCATGGGACCGTATCATGTGTATTAAAATAAGCTTATAAATAATAAACAAGAATTTCGTTGTAAGTAAACACATTTTCAGGTAAAAATAACGAGCGGTAACAATAAGAAAATTTCTTATTGTTACTTTAATAAAAACAGGTCCGCATCCGTGGACCGGTTAATATTTTTCTTTGACTTCCGACGTCAGGTAACAATAATTTTTTTCTTATTGTTACTTTTCCAGGTAAATCCAGGTAATCGTAGCCACTTTGTTGATTCAAATGCTAATGATGCCGAGAGGTTACTCCTTGAAATATCGATATATAATTAGCATATCCAAATTAACCGTTTATACCCGCGTTTTGGTATTTGTAACCTTATAAGGTAGGTATCTATACTTTAGGATCAATTATGGACGCAGGCCTTCTGAGGCCCCTATGGAGGCCCCTATGGAGCAACGGGCGTAATACTCAGCCTTTTTGCTAAGTGTAAAAAATCAATAGAAAAAGAAATTGTAGGGGACGGACCATTTAAGGCGTCGCGACAGAATATTTTTTCATTATCAGCATTATTTTTTATAGCAGAAATCCTTCTTCAGAATATTTTTTTTTACCCTCAGCTGCCAAAATATTTTTTTCATCAAAAATAATTTTCAGAATATTTTTTTTTATGAAAAAACAAGCCCCCCACCCCTTCTTCAACTTAAATGGTCGGTCCATAAGAATTTCTTGCCCTTCTCTTTAAGATTTAACCACTGGCACCTCTTTTTTATTATGTCCCTTTTCAAAACTCTTCTAAATAAAGATGCAAAATTTTGTTCTGCCAATCAAATATTTTTATCCAATGAAATTTCTCGTTTCTTTTTCTTCCACGCCTCTTTGCATTTTTGGCTTTAATTTTTCATAGACAGGCCAAGTTTAAAATGCAATTATTCCAAAAGAAGCTAATTAATTTTACAAATGGCGATTTATTTGAACTAAAATATAAATAATCCTTCATTTCCATCCATTTATACTTCCAATTTTCCTTACATAGAAGTTAAAAACTCATTTTTTCAACCCCTACCTTGATCCGGCGCGAAGTTCACATTTTGCTGTTTCACGCTACATTCTATTGACCTCGTTGTCGGCCTGAGATCGAAGAGTCTGTCTCGTTATAATCAAACAACTGAAGTTATATCCTGAGTTGACACTGATGATTGTCATGCATTACACGTAAAATTGACTACCGTTCCTAGGGACACAATTCATTTGAAGCGTTTCTAGTGACAGAGAAAGTTTTCTTTGTTAAATATTCGGAAAGAAAAAATGCCGTTGCTTCGAAAGCAGCCATTTCACAGACAACCACCACCAGCAGGGTTAAAACCAGATGATGAAGTATTTCATTGCAAATTGACCAATGAAGTTTTCAAAGACTATGAGTAAGTTTTGCCCCTTCAAACATTTTACAAATTTACAAATATGAAATTGTATAATTAAGTGTGTTGCCAGAACTGGCAGCCATTTTGACAACAGACCCTAATCTTGGCTATCATTATTGCTTGTATTGTTGTATTAATAAGAAGTACAATTTCAACATGTTTAAAATCTCTTTAAACATGTTAAATGTGATGTTTCCTTTGCTACACATGTTCAATATTGTTCTCGCTTCTGATCAATTTGATTTATTATGTTTTTTACGGTGTTGTTTAGATCCAGGCCGTTTATAACGTTTAAATTGAGTTCCCACCTATACTTTACTTCATTCACAGGAACTTGCTCCTCTATCACCATGATCAATATTTTGTTAAAGAGTCAATATGCCATGCAAAAAAAAACCACAAGGGAGATACTACTTTGGATAGTGACCCCAAACCCCCCCCCCCCCCTTTGGCTTCAATTCGATTTTCTCTAATTAAAGCGTCATCTCACACCTTTACCTTTTATAATTCATTTCATGGATGGTTTTCCTTTCCAAAAGAACCAAATTTATCACCATTCATTGCATATTGGCTTCATTTAACATTCAACTTTCTTTGGCAGTTTTCTCAAATTTGACAATTGCCTGGACATAAAAAGAAAGTAGATTGTAGACATTCTTGGAACTTTACCTATAAATGTTATGTAAACGTCATAAAATTCAATCTGTGTTTCCCTAGAGTTTCAAGGCTTTTCCTGGACATAATGGTTTTCATGTCCTGGCAAATTTTAGAAAACTTCCAGAATAAAGTCAAGTTTTGAGGACAAGATGCAATAAATGGTGACAAATTTCACTTAATAATTTGGATGTTTTGGAAAAACCAACAACTGTGAAACAAATTATGTTAATTGAATGATCTAAGAAGAAAA
Organism: Arcuatula senhousia; assembly: GCA_963971305.1. Taxonomy (NCBI): domain Eukaryota; kingdom Metazoa; phylum Mollusca; class Bivalvia; order Mytilida; family Mytilidae; genus Arcuatula; species Arcuatula senhousia. The sequence continues at coordinate 60,614,863 of OZ020304.1, forward strand.
AAATCAAGGTCATATGCATAAAAAGCATTGAATTAAGCACTGAACACACACACTCAATCAATTTGGAAAAGTTTGAGTGCTTCAGCTATGTTTACTTAAAAAAACATATACATATATAGGGTTCTTTAAAATGGTGTACTTTCTGAAAAAGTAAAGAATAGATTGAATAGAAGCTACTAGAGTATTGTACACAATGTTCATATTTTGGCCACTTTTAGTTTTTGATGATGGCAGAGATAAATGTTAACAGGACAAAAAGAAAATACCAATTCATGAATTTTGGTTTTGTTGATGAACAGATGACCAAGAAATTTTGATACATTTGTACATGTACATGTAGCTCTGACTTAGATTTGAACAAAATTAATTTGAAAGAAAACAATCTTTATATGTTGGATATTACAATTTAACAACTGTATGTGATGTATTATTTTTAACGTTGTTCCTATTTGTTTGTAATCATGACCTGAACCATTCATCAAAAGGTGTGAATGTTATTACAAAAAAAATTAAAAAATGTTTAAAGAATTTCATAAATTGTTCCTTGAATGGTGAAAAAAAAATCAGACTTGACTTACAAACACTTTCTATTATTCAATATTATCATTTGGAATCAATGGGTTTTGCTTTTTTTTTTATGTTGCCTTTTTAATTTCCACAAGTAAGTTTTCATGAATACAGATATTGTATTTGATACATTTCTAAGGTCCATGTACCAGTCAGGTCAAAATTATCTTACTTTTACAATGTTCCTTTTTTTTCTACTTCCAGGGAATTTTTTGAGAGAACCATCCTGTGTAATAGTCTGGTGTGGTCTTGTTCAATCACTGGAAAAGCTGGCTTGACTTATCAAGAAGCCTTGGAGTCTGAAGAGAAAGCCTTAAAGCACATAGCTTCCTTTCCAGCAGCTTTACAGAAGCCTTTGCTGTTCCTGGCTGAAAGAACAAAAAGGGGTAGACTAGCTGATATGAACGATGATGTGTTTATGTTTGCCAAAGATAGATATTTTATCGGGGAAACAGTTGAAGCAGTTATTGGTGGAGAAAGGTGAGAATATCTAATTTACAAATAATGAAGCAAGAAGTAAAAAATCCCTTACAGCATAAAAAGATATCTTTTGGTGATATTATACATTGTAAAACTGGCATTTATTTTGGACCGGATTTCACAGAGTGAAAATTCATGTCAATGGCTACTTCATTGTGTGGACTAAATCAGTGTTATGTTTTCATGAAATCACATTGTTCTTTGGTTTTTCAAAAGGTCTCAATGCATTGTACCATTTTTAGACATAGATTAATTTGTGAAGTAGAATTTATAATTTATGATTACAGAAGAAGCTGTAAAGTTCTTAGAATAGTTGCACCAATACCAAGTGATGATGGAAGCTGTATAGTAATTGACTCAGATGAAGAGGAATCCACGAGGTATATTATTTAAAGTTTATGAATAACAGTGTCAGATTTTTATACCACTACCCTGTACAAACAAGGTTGGGGAAAATATATAGGAATAACTCTGATTGTCTCGAAAATGCAACTTTTACTGCTTGATGGATTTTTATTTAATTTCCCCAGATATCATTTAGGGTTTATGTTTGATTTTTATCCTTTTGGCTCACAGTATTCCTTGTTAGCATTTCTTTAGTTTTTCATATCCTGCCACTCAAAATGGTGAGATATTAATTGATATCCTCTATTATGTTTAGTGTCTGTCTGTCCCCTGGTGTTAATTTATAAATCATGTCTAGAAATTTCAATTCTACTTTGCACTTTTAAGTACATATGTACAATGAAATGAAGGCATATTTGACAAATATTTCTGATGCCCTATTTTATTATGTCTCCCCCACTTTTGTGGGGAGACATATTGTTTTTGTCGTGTCCGTCCGTCCGTCTGTCCGTCACAAAGTTTGTCAGCGCAACTCCTCTTAAACTACTGAACCGAATTCAAAGAAACTTGGTATATAGGAAGGACACCATATGTAGTTGTGCATATAACCAGGAAATTTTGATCCTCAAATTTTTGTGGGAGTTATGGCCCTTTGAACTTAAAAAATTGCTGAAATTCCTCATTTATCATCTTGTCAGCGCAACTCCTCTGAAACTACTGAACCGAATTCAAAGAAACTTGGTATATAGGAAGGACACCATATGTAGTTGTGCATATTACCAGGAAATTTTTATCCTCAAATTTTTGTGGGAGTTATGGCCCTTTGAACTTAAAAAATTGCTGAAAATCCTCATTTATCATCTTGTCAGCGCAACTCATCTGAAACTACTGAACCGAATTTAAAGAAACTTGGTATATAGGAAGGACACCATATGTAGTTGTGCATATTACCAGGAAATTTTGATCCTCAAATTTTTGTGGGAGTTATGGCCCTTTGGACTTAGAAAATTGCTGAAAATCCTCATTTATCATCTTGTCAGAGCAACTCCTCTGAAACTACTGAACCGAATTCAACGAAACCTGGTACATTGGAAGAACATCATATGTAGTTGTGCATATTGCCAGGAAATTTTGATCCTCAAATTTTTGTTGGAGTTATGGTCCTTTGAACTTAGACCTTTTTGGGGAAACGGGGGGAGACATCGTTTTTTTAGGCAAAAACAAACTTTAATTTAATCAGTTTCTGTTTAGCATGTTGCAGTCAAAGGTAAGTATTCCCAAGTTTAAAATGTACATTTTTGTATTAATGTATTTATTGTCATTTCAGCGCCAAGAAAGAACAAACACCAATTCCTAAGTCTGAAGACTATAAGTATGTTCTGCAAGCATTGAACAATAACACTGTATCAATGACTGTTCAAGGCAAGCAAGTAAGGTAAGCAATGTTGGAATAATTATGTGAACCTTAAATGTTGTTTCAGATAAATGTGTTGTTGTAAAAAAAAGAAAACTAAGGGAAAATTTCAGAACAGTTAGAAATTTAAAACAATAACAATGAACAACCAAAACAAAACAAAAGAAACCCTCAAAACATGACATTAGCCAGCAATATAAGTCAAGTATTTGTACTGTATTAGGTATAACCGGTCTGGTTCAGTAAGTGCAAATACACATTTGTCATGCATTTATAATGTAAGCCTAGAAAAAGAAAGATAATTCAATAGTTACTTAATATTTCTATTCATGTAGGAGACATATATTTAGTATTCATACAAAGTATTTATTAAAAATTTAGAAGGAAAAAAATGATGTAGCCATAATAACTGGAGTCATCAGAAAAGTTCATACATTTTTTTCAATATTTTTCTTGTTATATTCAGTGCTGTTTCTTATATTAATGTAATGTGATAGCTGGAAATGGAAGAGTACCTTTCACTATATTTATGATGGTCATTTTAATATTTTAAGAAATATATTTTCTTTCATTTGATTTTTGTTTTAGCCGAAAGAAAGGACTATATACCAGAGACAAGAGCAAACTTTTCCTGAAAAACAACTCTGATATTGAAGATGGTTTATGGAAAATAAAGGTATTCTTTCTATGTTGCATGCAAAGTGTTGCAAAGCTAAACATAGGGGCCACATTGGCACTCTATGTTGTCTTATGGGGTACTTCACAAACATTTCTGTCACAGTTTCTTGATATTTAGCATGTTGCCTCATCCTATAGACTATGGTCTCTGTAAAATTTAATGTTGACTCTTTTTTAGCTCACCTGGACCGAAGGTCCATGTGAGCTATTGCAATCACTTGGCGTCCGTCGTCGTCTGTCGTCTGTCGTCCGTCGTCTGTCGTCTGTCCTCTGTTAACAATTTTTCAAAAATCTTCTTCTCTGAAACTACTGAACAGAATTTAAAGAAACTTAGTATGATTGATCCTTAGGATGTCCTGTACAAAATTTGTGTTTCGATTTTTGATTCGTCAAAAAACATGGCTGCTGTGGCTAAAAATAGACCAGGGGGGTCAGACTACTGTTTTTGGCTTGTAAATCAAAAAGTATAAGAGATAGATGAAATCTGATGCCACCCTACTGCTTCAGCATCAAAAGTTCTACAAAAGTCTTCAATGGGTCGAAGTTGTCAGATGATCCCTTATAGGGGTTACAGCCCCTTAAAGGTGAAAAATAGCGTTTTTTCATGTTTTTGGCTAATAGAATGAAAAGTATTGCAGATAGAGAAAAGCTGTTGCTTGCTTAAATGTTCAGCTCATTTAGCTCTACAAATGTTGTCATAGGGTCGAAGTTCTCAGATGACCCCTTATAGGGGTTACAGCCCTTAAAGGCGAAAAATAGTGTTTTTGGCCTAGAGAATGAAAATTATTACAGATAGATAAAAGCTGTTGCTTGCCTAAATGTTCAGCTCATTTAGCTCTACAAAAGTCGTCATAGGGTCGAAGTTGTCACATGACCCCTTATAGGGGTTACAGCCCCTTAAAGGCGGAAAATAGTGTTTTTGGCCTATAGAATGAAAACTATTGCAGATAGGGAAAAGCTGTTGCTTGCTTAAATGTTCAGCTCATTTAGCTCTACAAATGTTGTCATAGGGTCGAAGTTCTCAGATGACCCCTTATAGGGGTTGCAGTCCCTTAAAGGCGAAAAATAGTGTTTTTGGCCCATAGAATGAAAACTATTGCAGATAGGGAAAAGCTGTTGGTTGCTTAAATGTTCAGCTCATTTAGCTCTACAAAAGTCGTCATAGGGTCGAAGTTGTCACATGACCCCTTATAGGGGTTACAGCCCCTTAAAGGCAGAAAATAGTGTTTTTGGCCTATAGAATGAAAACTATTGCAGATAGGGAAAAGCTGTTGCTTGCTTAAATGTTCAGCTCATTTAGCTCTACAAATGTTGTCATAGGGTCTAAGTTCTCAGATGACCCCTTATAGGGGTTGCAGTCCCTTAAAGTTTTTGGCCCATAGAATGAAAACTATTGCAGATAGGGAAAAGCTGTTGGTTGCTTAAATGTTCAGCTCATTTAGCTCTACAAAAGTCTTCTTAGAGTCTAAGTTGTCAGATAACCCCTTATAGGGGTTACAGCCCCTTAAAGGCGAAAAATAGTATTTTTGGCCTATAGCAGATAGAGAAAAGCTGTTGCTTGCTTAAATATTCAGCCATTTAGCTCTACAAAAGTCTCCATAGGGTTGAAGTTATCAGATGACCCCTTATAGGGATTACAGCCCCTTAATCATTAAGCTCTTAACAAAAGTCTCTATAGAGTCAAAGTGTTCAGATGGCCCTTTAAATAACATTTTGCACGTTTTTGGCCTATAGAATGGCAACTATTGCTGAAAGAGAAAAACTGTTGCTTGCTTAAATGTTCAGCTTATTTAGCTATACTAAGTTTTTTATAGGGTTGACATCAAGACCAGGTGAGCGATTCAGGCTCCTGGGAGCCTCTTGTTTTAATTAAAAAGTACTGCCCAACCTTCTGAAAATAAAGAAAAATATTTAAAAAGGATGGCTTATGGAGTATATTTGCCTGACAGAGAGTCACATTATAAGTATCTGAATGTCCATTTTCAACTGACTTGCCTAAAATAGAAAAAAATGTATTTATATATTTATAGATTATGTAGATGTCAAAAATAATCCAGATGATTAAATATAAAATAAAGTTTTGCATTGTCATAAAAGAGATTCTAGGAACTTATGTATATATTTTCCTAGCCAAGTATACTGAAGAAGAAAGGTATACATGGGATGCAGTTCACAGATTTCTTTTCTGGTCCTATCCCAGTATTTGAAGTGACTGAATCAAAGAAGAAAACATCAAAGAAAAAGAATAGCATTGAACCAAGTGAAAGTAACACATCATCTAAAAAGAAGAAAGATAAAAAGGAAAAATCTGTAGAAAAGGGTAATTTTTTTAAAGACTTTACAAACAAACATTTGATAGCAGTCTTTGATTACTTTAAGTCAAAAATGAAAGGTTCTAGAAAATTAAGGTTAATATTACCAAATTTGAATATTTGAACTCCTGGTTGTAAAATGCAGTTCTAGAATTTAATGAAACAAAAAAGTTATAAAAGAGGAGCAGAGAAGTACCAAAAAGGCTGATACAAACCAGGTTATACATAAGACAAGAACACAAAAATAATTATCACGAAAAAAAACCATACCTACTAAATAGCCAAACTTCAATCAGCAAGATGAACATGTCAAAAAGAAAGTGAATTCAGTTGCTTATAACCATGGAATTGAAGGTCATATAAGACAGAAAAGGAAAAATTGTAAAATTTCTCATGTTATACTTTGCTATCTTCATATTTTAATTCTTCTCATGGTATTTTACAGAGAAACCAAAAGCAATGGAGGTCCAAGATACTATGACTCCTGAAGAGAAAGCTGCTTTAAAAGAACAACAGAAACAAGAAAAGTTAGCACAAAAAGAAGAACTAAAAAGAAAATGGGAGGAAGAAAAACTAAGGAGAAAAGAAGAAAAGGCCAAGGTATAGTCAAACTTGTATACATTACCACGCAGAAACATCTAGTTAGAGTGTGTTTAGAGGGATGTATAACCACTAAAAATATAGATCACTGGAAAATAGATTTATCCATTTTAACATTTCTTTTTGCAGAGATTAATAAAAGGGTTAAACATATTTTCATTTATACTTTATACACTATTTTCAATACTTCATTAGATATTTTGGAAAGTCTCCAGCTGGTTTGAATATTTATTTTTTAATTAAACAGGAAATTGAGAAGAGAAGAGAGGAAAAGAGGATTCAGCTAGAACAGTTAAAAGAGTGGAGCAGACATCGTGATGATTTAGAATGTGATGATCTAAAGGTTAAGTTCCTTATATACAATTATGACATGCTCAAGCAGGAAGAAATAATTCTCTGAAACACTTGATATTTTGATGGCCTGCCTATGAGGTGTATGTCACACTTTGGATAAGTTCTTAGTAAGGTCTATCTATATCTTGGTACTTACATATTGAATTAAAAAGGCAGGCCATACCATGATCCATTGACAGTTTCTAGTTTTCTAACCTGTAAGTCTCATTTTCATTTTGTAAGTACAAACTCTGATAATGTTCCTTATTTCAGTGAAAAAAATAAAATAAAAACTGTCTGTATTTTTAGGTCTTACCTGAGCCAACACCTGTCAAGACCAAAATACCACAGGAAATGTTTGGTGATTGTGTGATGGTTTTAGAGTTTGTCAACATCTTTACTTCTTTGTTTGACCTTAAAGCATACTTTCCTAGAGGATTTACTTATGGTAACTTTATTTGAAGAGTTTCATCATAAAAAAAATTGGACAGTAGAAAAAAAGTTTCATTTTTGGCCGGATTTCACGGAGTGAAAAATCCGGGTTATAAAATGGTGAATGTCGGGCGGGCGGGCGGGGAATAAATTTTCGTAACAGTTTTCTCAGCAACTACTTATCACAGCCACTTGATATTTGGTATACAGCATCAGGGTGGGGTCCCATAACGTGGGATGCGATTTCATGTCTGTCGCTCACCTACTTCCTGTTTACCGACTTAGTTAATTTTTGACAATAATGTCCAATAGTAGAAAATTTTCGTAACAGTTTTCTAAGCAACTATTTATCACAGCCACTTGATATTTGGTATACAGCATCAGGGTGAGGTCCCATAACGTCGGATGTGATTTCAGGTCTCTTGCTCACCTACTTCCTGTTTACCAACTTAGTTAATTTTTGACAATAATGTCCAATAGTAGAAAATTTTCGTAACAGTTTTCTCAGCAACTATTTATCATAGCCACTTGATATTTGGTATACAGTATCAGGGTGAGTTCCCATAACGTGGGATGCAATTTCAGTTCTGTCGCTCATCTACTTCCTGTTTACCGACTTAATTAATTTTTGACAATAATGTCCAATTATAGAAAATTTTTGTAACAGTTTTCTTAGCAACTACTTATCACAGCCTCTTGATATTTGGTATGCAGCATCAACATGGGCTCCCACAATGTGGGATGTGATTTCAGGTCTGTCGCTCATCTACTTCTTGTTAAACGAAATCCGGCCATTTCTGTCTTTGACCCATTTTGTTTAAGATGATACAAAATAGGCATAGAGGTACAGTGGTTATCCATAGTTTGTAGAACAGGGATTCTGTATACCCCCACCCCCACCCCCCAAAAAAACTGAAAGTAAAAAAACATATGAAATTGAATTCAATATTCAAGATATTGTGAGTAATTGAGTAAAAAGTCAACAATACAATTGCTGAACAGGAATGATCAATCTCCAAATTATCTCAGAAGCCAGACAAAAATAGGTACAAAGTAGATTTAGGCAGGAAAAAAAATGATAGAACACAACGATCCTGACATTATTTCTTTTCTATTTCAGATGTATTAGAAGAAGCCTTGCTAGAAACTGACCACAATGGAATTCTTACAGATATCCTCCTCATGCTGATGACCAGTATCTTCAGCCTCCAAGAGCAGGAAGAGGCAGAGGAGGAAGAATTATCAAAACAAGATGAGGCAGTAACAGGAGGTATTGAATATTGATGGAACAATTTTGACCTTAAAAATACTTCATACATGTATTTAAAACATAAAGAATAATATCTGTCAAATTGGTTTCATGCACAGTTTCATCCTAACAGCTGGAGAGCTGAAGGCCTGAAGAATGATAATAGTAAAAAGTGATATGGCACACTAAAAATATTTAAAATATTCAAAGTATTCTTTTTATGTCCTCGCAAACAACAAGTCATGGTCATAAAGTTTATCATACATGTTCTTCAGTATAAAAATTTTTGTCAAACTTTTCTAACATACCCTGAATGAAAATAATTTAAAATTTGGCAGGCCTGTTGGACACCTATGTCCTGTTTTAGATTATACATAAAGCATCTGTGTTCATGCATTCCTCCTGTATTTGTACACTATGTTTATATTTGCATATTTTGTTACACAACCAAAATGGATCACTTGTGAATACACATATCTCATTATAAAATGTTAGAAAGAACAATTTATTCCATACAATTTTTATACGACCGCAAAATTTTTGCGATCGTATTATGTTATGGCGATGTCGTTGTCGTCGTCGTTGTCGTCTGTAGACACTTTGGTTTCCGTGCGATAACTTTAGTTGTAGTTAACCAATTGTTATAAAATTTTGATATGATGTTTATAACCACTAAAGGAAGGTTGGTATTGCATTTGGGGTTTCTGGCCCCTACCGTTTAAGAAAAAAGGGCCAAAAGGGGCAAAAATGGGTATATTGACAAAAACGTCTGTAGAATTTTTAATTTTCATCTGATTTTGATCATTCTTTTTTTTATTATATTCCTCAATAAATTCTGTTAACAAAATGTATCAATGGCTTTGATGTATCTCGTACCGTTACATTGCTACTGGGGGTCAAAAGGGGCCACACCCGAATTATTGACTTTTTGATTTGTGGTCCGATTTTCAAAATCCTTTTTTCATTGGAATCCTTGTGAAAATCCATGCCTGAGTTTTTCAATCAGATTTGCAATATCTCTTACCGTTTTTGAGAATTTAGGGGTCAAAGGGGTCAAAAACGCTGTTTTTTAAAGTTTGTCATTTAAACCAAAAATTAAGTTGTAGTGGGCCTGCCAATTGTTATGAAGTTTTAATATGATGATTATATCCACTAAAGGAATGTTGGTTTTGTATTTGGGGTTTTTGGCCCCTACTGTTTTAGAAAAAAAGGGCCAAAAAGGGCTAAAACGAGTGTATTAGAATGTTTATCATTCATTTGATTTTCGAAATATTTTTTTATTGAATTCATCATTAAATTCTATCTACTTAATGTGTCAATGATTTTGATATGTATTTCACCATTACATTGCTACAGGGGGCTAAAGACAGGCCATGCCCATAAAATCAACTTTTTTATTTTTGGTCCGATTTTCAAAATCTTTTTTTCATTGGAATCCTTTTTTGCAGATTTGCAATATATCTTACCGTTTTCGAGAAATTAGGGTCAAAGGGGCCAAAAACACCATTTTTAAAAGTTGTCAAGGCAAATAGTTTTATACTTAAAATTATGTTGTAGTTATTACATGTATGTAAATAAATATCTTTTTGTATTAGATGTTGATGTAAATATATATGTGTGAAAAATGCATTTTTAAGTCCACCACAGGATGCATGTGTCAAAAAGCTTTGTAAGTCCACCATGGGCTTCATGTGACCAAAGCAATGGACTATCCATATTAGGCCTCCAATATACAGAGTTAAACTTGTTGCGGTCGTATCATGCTGCGCTCGGCGTAGCTTTTTATTTAAAATAGATTATAAAGATTGCATCGCAGGAAACAGTTCATAGATAAATTTTGAATTGATTTATATATCTCTAAAGAATAAATAATGATAATTAATATGAATATGTTAACTTCTATATTTTTTTAGTGTTGGACAATGAAACTGATGTTCAAGATACTGATCAGCTGATGGAGTTAGCCACAGCCTGCTCCCTGGCACCAATGTTAACTCATGGTTTGTAATTCTTATAAAAAAATAACATAATGATGGTTTTTTGAAAGCAAACATTTCATATTTTGATTTTTTATGCCCCCACGACGACATGTCGGGGGGCATTAAGTTTTACTCATGTCCGTCCGTCCGTCCGTCCGTACGTACGTACGTACGTACGTCCGTACGAATTTCCGTCAAGCTTTTCTCAGGAACCATACATGAGAATGATTTGAAACTTGGTAGGATGGTTGAGTATGACAAACTATACGTCCTAAGTGATTTTGAGACCTGTCGGACATCTACTTCCTGTTTGGGACTTAGGCCAATTTTAAAATATGGGAACATGACTATGAAAATTTCCGTCAAGCTTTTCTCAGGAACCATACATGAGAATGATTTGAAACTTGGTAGGATGGTTGAGTATGACAAACTATACGTCCTAAGTGATTTTGAGACCTGTCGGACATCTACTTCCTGTTTGGGACTTAGGCCAATTTTAAAATATGGGAACATGACTATGAAAATTTCTGTCAAGCTTTTCTCAGGAACCATACATGAGAATGATTTGAAACTTGGTTGGATGGTTGAGTATGACAAACTTTACGTCCTAAATGATTTTGAGACCTGTCGGACATCAACTTCCTGTTTGGGGCCAGCGGGGGCATCTGTGTCCCATGGACACATTCTTTCTTTATTTTCATCAATTTTTGTAAAAAACCAAAAATACACTGCTAGGATAGACTTGAATAATATTTTATCAGTTTTGTTCTAGATTTGCATTACACAAAAAAAAAATCTTTCAGCTCTTATATTGATCTGATTACCTTTAATCAATTTAGGAACCAGTTTAAGTGATCATTTAAAGCTCAATCTTTTTCATTAAAAATTGTTGAATGAAAAAAATTGTTGCTCAACTTTTCAGGCTTACTTTTAAAGAAGCTTCCTTTGGATTCCTTCACCTTATCAGAAATAGTTCGCCTACACTTGCTGTCATCAGGAGCTAAAGTCAGTGATAAGAACGTAAAATATCGCTTTCAAGAAAGAGGAGGATATACTTCACTCGATGATCCAGGATTAGAGTTCCGTAAAAGAGAAACTGCACTTCTGAAGAATCTGTCTTCACTGTCTATATTTGATATGCCTCCAGGTAAGTTTTATTTATCAAAAATAGTTTACTTAACAAGGGATATAAGAAAGACACTCGGTAATTACGTAATGCTATGCTTTCAATGATCAAATTTGATTTTTATCGAATTCCAAATTTACATCAATTAATTATTGTGTTATTTCAGTACCTTATCTGGGTTTTTGGTATGTTGTAATATAGCAAGCTTTAATCGAGTTAGTTTTAACCATATTTACTGAAACAAAAACAATTCTAGTCCAATTTGTGCATTTTATAATTGATTAGAGCATTGTGTCTATTATAGCTGACAGACTGAAGGTAATAACCGTCCTGATACAGCAGTTCATGACCTACGCTGCAGCCAGAGACATCATAGAAGACAATAATGACTTAGTCAGAGCCCTTAGGATGGATTTGAAGCAGTTACAATGGGCAGAACAAAGACGGGAGCGAGAAGAGGGTGCTGCTAGGTAATTGACCATAAAGGAAATTTACTGGAATCTGTGAATTTTATATATGTACAAGTTAAAAAAAAGTAATTGTCAGTAATCTTATTGGTGATAGATATATAACTAATAGTAATAAGTTTGTCATATATTTGAAAACCTAGTAAAACATTTTTCCCATATTTGTGTTGTTTAAAGTTGAGTTGCAAAGAATTTGAACTTGGCTAATGTAATAGTCATCAATTGGGTGAAAATTAATCGGTTTTGAACAATTTAAACTACATTTTATGTTCAATATGTTAAAACTTATGACATGGGAAAGAACCCAATTAATTTAAGTTTTGCTGAAATTTCTTTTAATGTCAAAGTAAATTAAAATACATGTATGTTAAAATGAAAGCCCCTCTTGGTATTGTATAACTCAATACAAATGCATGTTGTTTCTGGTTGCTTTTAGTTTAAATCTTATTTAATTTTAGGTGGAAGAAAAAAATGGAGGAAAAGGCCAGAGAACGAGAGAAAAGGGAGGAATGGAGACAGAATTGTATAAAAGAGCAGGAAAAAAGGAATAATATGCGAGAAGCTGGGTAAAGAAAACTTGAAGACAGTTTCAAAATAATATAGAATAGGTTTTAGAATTGAAGAAAATAAGGAAAAAAGTTTTTTATTTTTATTCTAGGCATCCCCAATGGACAACTGACAGCAACAATTTAAAAAAAACCCAAAAAATTAAAAATCTATATGATTTTTTCTTGCAAAATCTAATATGTATGAAAGCTGAGGTGAGGACATGGATAACAGGGATATGGAGTAGATGTAAATAAAAGCCTATATCAAAACAGTCAACTATTTTAAAAATTGCAATAAAAAATACAGCTTTAAGGTAGTACAATAATAAAAAATCGGTAGGATAGAATTTTCTTAAATTTTGTCATAAGAAGTATCTAAGTGCATATATGTTAGAAAAATAAAATTAAAAGAATAGGTCACCGTGCTTAATTTTTGTAAAAAATTTATAAAAAAACGTTGGAATTTCGCTAGTTTTATATAGATTATATAGGGGAAAATGTTTTATATTGATATTTTCAAATATCACGGGATAGATTTTTGTTATATTTTGTCAGAACATCAATTTGGGTAAGTTCTTTGTATAAAATCATGAGGTCACCATTCATTTTCTAAAAATGAATTGGAAAAACTTAATTTTCCCTACACATTTCAAACAAATTATCTCCCTTGAAAAAAGTACAGGAAATGTTAAAAAATGAATTTTAATAACAGTTAGGTTTTGTTTCAAACTTATTTTTTTCCTCAATTTATCATAGTAACAATATTCGCACAGTTAAATAGCAATGCTTTTGTCTTTGCTTAAATTTGGTAACATGCTCAGAATTGTCAGTTTTAGACCACTGTACTACCTTAAAGAAGGTTTTGTCTGTTTTCAATACCTATAAATATCAATGAACTGATGTTTGTTATTTGAAGACATATTTACTGAATCCTATATCTCAAATGCATTCATTTTAATTTATACAGCATTCACTAACTTATAGGATTCTCAAAATGAAAAATTGTTGCTTGTTTATTTTTAGCCAAGATATATCACAGTTGCCTCCTATTGATTGGACCTACAAAAGTGATGAACCTACACTTACATTTGATGAAAGGGAAGAGATTAGAAGAAATGAAGAGGAGGAAGAAGCTAACAAAAAGGCAGATTTTGCTCTGAGTGAGAAAAAAGTGCTAGACAAACTAGCAAAAATTCAGCAATCATGTGCAATTTTCCCCATTGGGAGAGATCGAATGTATAGACGGTACTGGCTTTTCCAATCAGTGTTTGGTCTATTTATAGAAGATGATGAAATGCATGTAGACACAACTAAGTTAAGACCCATAGATGTTAAATATGCATCTAATCAGCTGGTCAAACCTAAAGATGAAAATGGCAGTGATAAAGAAAATGACTCAATCAATACTCCTAGTAACAGTATTAATAATGGACCTAAATCTATGACAGAAACCTCCAATGAAAAGGCAGATTCTGAAGTTATATGTTTGGATGATGATGACGATAAACTGTCCTCTAATAATAAAAAAATGGAAGTTGGAGAAAATAATTCACTAACAATGCTTCCAGAAAATGAAGTCACAAGACAAATCGTGGGTCGACAAAAATGCACTTGGGGATTTATATCCACAGAGGAAGAATTTGAACATTTGTTAAATTCACTGAACTGTAGAGGTTATCGTGAGTCTGCTCTGAGAGTGGCATTGTTAGAACAAAGATCTCGAGTGGTTGAAAGTATAGATAAATGTCCTGTAGATATTTTTTTCAAAGACACAGATGAAACTGAATCTGTCAATGAGGATTCTAATGATTCCACCAAAAAACCCAAGACTTCTGTTAAAAGGACTTCTAAAGGCTTGATCAAAACAGACTCTGCTCAGGAGGTGCTGGAGATAAATCTCAGAGAATTATTGCTAGATTTAGAAGAAAGGATATATGTGGGAGCACTTGGTATGATGAAGGTGTGTATATTGAAAAAAGAACATTTTGTCTCTATTGTATTGATGTGATATATCAATATATATGTTTATTGCATTGGAATTATAACCAAATATTTAGGGTTTTGTCTAACTCTTTACAATAATTTTTGTACTTTACAAACAGTGAAGTTTAAGAACAAAATTGCATCAGAAAATATACCCAAAAAATTCATGACAAAACAGGCCACCTTCATAAGAAAAATGACGATATCTGATTAATGTACTTGTCTTTGTATTAATCTTTTCTATAAGAATGGCAAGTTATGTAGAACGATTAAGTATAAGGACTCATGACACCAAAAGATTTGATGGTCTGAAAATCTTAACATACTACTTAATTTTTTTCTCCTGTAGGTGAAAGACAGACAAGCATGGAGAGATGCTGTTGAGAAAGGCAGTTTTGATCCACAATGTGATGATCCACTGTATGCCAAATATCAAGTGTCAAAGACTAATGGAAGGTACTGTTCTAAATGAATCAGTTTCAGCAGAGATGTTAACTACTGTAGAACTATTTTGACGAAAAAACAACCTTCTGATAGTGAAATATGGTATAAATAATGAACTGTTGGGATTTTATGAACATAACTTCCTGTTCAGAAAAGAACATTTGTGAACAGATATTTTATATATAAAATTATTTTTGCATTTAAAAAAGGATATACAGGTGAAAATGGAAAAAGTACACTGCCGAGAAAATTTATTGGTTTTATATATATTTTGGTAAAGTGATGTGTATGTTGTAGGGAAATTTTTAACTAGTCAACCTACTTCCTATTGGTAGAAGAGGCATCATAGAACTGCTGTCAAAATTCTCAGCTGCAAATTACATCTTTTAAAAAAATTCTGACAAAATAAAAAAAAAAAGAATAATAAAATAATTTTCAAAACATCTTGTTACTGATAGAATTTGTTTACCCATATTAATAATATTTCTTGTGTTTGAATTTCAGTGAGGAGGGAGACGATCTAGCCTCAATAAGCTCTGGAGAAGCCACAGAATCAATTGTCAAAGATTTATCTAAAGCTTTGTTACAGATACAACATGGCATAGAGACAAAATATCTAGTCACACCACTTGGTAAGGCATAGACAAAAAATCTAGTCACACTACTTGGTAAGGCATAGACTAAATATCTAGTCACACCACTTGGTTAGACAGAGATTAAATATCTAGTCACACCACTTGGTAAGGCATAGACTAAATATCTAGTCACACCACTTGGTAAGACATAGACTAAATATCTAGTCGGTATGTCCATTGAGACTAAATATCTAGTCTCACCACTTGGTAAGGCATAGACTAAATATCTAGTCGGTATGTCCATAGAGACAAAACATCTAGTCACACCACTGAGTAAGGCATAAAGACTAAATATCTAGTCACACCACTTGGTAAGGTATATCCATTGAGACTATATATCTAGTTGCACCACTTGGCAAGGCATAGAGACTAAATATCTACCCGTATAACTTGGTAAGGCATTGAAACAAAATCTAGTCACACCACTTGGTACTTATTAAGGCAAAGAGACTAAATATCTAGTCACACCACTTGGTAAGGCATAGAGACTTAATATATATTCACACCCCTTGGTAAGACATAGAGATTAAATATCTAGTCACACCACTTGGTTAGACAAGGAGACAAAATATCTAGTCACATTACTTGGTAAGACATAGAGACTTAATATCTAGTCACACCACTTGGTAAGGTATAGAGACTAAATATCTAGTCACGCCACTTGATGAAACATAGAGATTAGATATCTAGTCACACCATTGGTAAAGGCATAAATACTAAGTATATATTCACAACCCCTGGTAAGGCATAGAGAATAAATATCTGCTCACACCACTTGGTAATACATAGAGAATAAATATCTGCTCACACCACTTGGTAATACATAGAGAATAAATATCTACTCACACCACTTGGTAATACATAGAGATTAAATATCTTATCACACCACTTGGTAAGACATAGAGACTAAATATCTAGTCACACCACTTGGTAAAGGCATAAATACTAAGTATATATTCACAACCCCTGGTAAGGCATAGAGAATAAATATCTGCTCACACCACTTGGTAATACATAGAGATTAAATATCTTATCACACCACTTGGTAAGACATAGAGACTAAATATCTAGTCATACTACTTTGTAAGACATGATCTTAAAGCTATTCTAAAATTAAATGGGGGGAAGTTGGAAGGCACTTTTTTCACTTGGTAACCACCCATTGTGATAGAAATTGCTCCTGACC
The DNA here is from genome assembly GCA_963971305.1 of Arcuatula senhousia. Classification (NCBI taxonomy): domain Eukaryota; kingdom Metazoa; phylum Mollusca; class Bivalvia; order Mytilida; family Mytilidae; genus Arcuatula; species Arcuatula senhousia. The sequence continues at coordinate 60,631,641 of OZ020304.1, forward strand.
ACCCTCACTTTAACTCTGAAACAACCCTTAATGCTAAATTGTATAAAGACAAGAAAAAAGAAAGGTCTAGGTCAGCACTTTATATTTTTACATGCATGTATTCAGATTCAGTTTGAAGGTCCAAAGCCTTCAACAGAATGCTTAAAGTAAAAAGGGTTGACTGATAGCTACTCTGACATTTGTTTTGCTTCATTACTGTGTTAAATAAAATTATTCTAGCCAAAATGAAAAGACAACTTGGCAATAGAATGATCTTGAAATTGATATTATACCATAGGCAATCCTTTTTAAGCAGTTCCTTTTGAAACTAATTGTTTTCTAGGTGAAGTTGATGAAAAACAGAAAAAGACAATAGCTGAACTTAAAAAGGAAAAAGAAGAACAGATGAAGAAGAAGGAGGAAGAAGACAGTGATGGTATGATATTTTAAACATTTGTCAGTCATTGGTTATTATAAGTGTGCTGTTGAATATATCAGAAATAACTCTTGTCAAATTTTCATAACCGATAGAGATATTTATTACACCCCGTGGCGAGGTATTAAATTACACCCTCAGTTTCTTTCGGTGTCTGTCTGTCCATCCGTCCCCGAAAGGTTTCCAACATGAATTATAACATGAAAACACGTCAAGAGATTTGAATGAAATTTTGCACAGCTATTGAGTTTAATAAAATACAGGTCAAGTTCAATTTTCAGGATGATCCGAAAAATATTATTGAAGATTTGCCACTTTGTAAATTTTCCAAATTTGAAAGAGATGAAATTTTCTGGTCTAAGAAAGATAACTCATTTCTTTTCTGTCTCTATATAGATGTATAGTATATAAAAAATTATATTTAACTACTGATGAATATAGTGGAGGCATATCATTTAATGTCCCATTAGATGCCCTATTTTTTAGGATTATATTTATGTTACCAAGAAAAAACACTCTTAAAAAGTTTAAGTGAATATAAACAGACAAAATAGAAAAAATAAATCAAACACTAGCTGGTAAATATACAAGACAAGATACACATACCATTCTTTCTTGTTAAATTTTCTTGACAATAATTTTACATATAGGTTTAACTATCAGTATTTCATTTCCAGAAGAAGAAGAAAAAGTACCACAAAAGACAACTTTAGAAAGATGGCAAGACTCCCTTCTAAACTGTTCCAGTTTGTCTCAAGTCTTCTTACATCTTGGTACATTGGAAAAGAGCATAGCTTGGTCAAAGAGTGCTCTTCATGCTCGATGTAGGATCTGTAGAAGGAAAGGGAATGCTGACCAGATGTTATTGTGTGATCTTTGTGATAGGGGCCACCATATGTACTGTCTAAAACCAGCATTAAAGGTTAATAGGATATGTTTTATGCCATGAAAGTAATGGGTTTGCCCCAAACCAGGTTTACCTTTAGGTCACTTTTCACAAAGGAAGTATTAATATTAATCATCACAATACTTTATTCACATATGGCATCAGGGTTTGAATAAACAATTATCATTTTACATGTATCAGATTAAGTCCGTGGGAAATTAAAATTTACTTGTATAGTGTGCCAAACTATAAATGAACAGGAGATGTGGGTTCATATATGAGCTGAAATGTTAAGTTTAAAATCAGCAGCAAATCGTGCACCTCTTTAAATTTGTTCATTAGTTAAATATTTGATGATTTAATGAGCTTATCATAATGCAATGTTCAAGGCTGTTGTTAATTTTTGTCTCGCCTGCGAAGCAGAGTGGAACATAGGTGTTACTTTACCGGCGGCGGCGGCGTTAACTTTTTGGAAAAGTTTTATGAGCACCTCCATATCTCAAGAAATATAGGTCCTGGGTTGATGAAACTTGGTATGCATATGCCCCAGTAGTAGCTTAGCACAGTTGCATCCTCATCTTTTGACCTTGACCTTGATTTTCCGGTTGAGTGACTGACAATTTTCAATACATATAATAGCAATGGAAAAGTTTTGCGAGCACCTCCATATCTCAAGAACTATAGGTCCTAGGTTGATGAAACTTGGTATGCATATGCCCCAGTAGTAGCTTAGCACCCTTGCATCCCCATCTTTTGACCTTGACCTTGATTTTTATACCCCCCGCAAACAAAGTTTGGGGGGGTATATAGGAAACACCCTGTCTGTCTGTCCGTCTGTCTGTCTGTCCGTCTGTCCGTCTGTCCGTCCGTCCGTCTGTCCACATAACTTGTAAGCGCTTCTCCTCCTAAACCGCTTGAAGGATTTTGCTGAAACTTAACATGGAGGAAGTACATCATATGGAGATGTGCATGAAGAATTTTCATTGCAATCAGACATCATTTAGGGGAGATAATTGGACTTAGACTTTTTAAATACATTATTCAAAGGAAGACGCCGTAAGCGCAACTCCTCCTAAACCGCTTGATGGATTTTGATGAAACTTTACATGAATGAAGTACATCATATGTAGATGTGCATGAAGAATTTTCATTGCACTCTGACATCATTCAGGGGAGATAATTGGACTTAGACTTTTTAAATACATTATTCAATGGGAGACCCCGTAAGCGCAACTCCTCCTAAACCGCTTGATGGATTTTGATGAAACTTTACATGAAGGAAGTACATCATATGTAGATGTGCATGAAGAATTTTCATTGCACTCTGACATCATTCAGGGGAGATAATTGGACTTAGACTTTTTAAATACATTATTCAATGGGAGACCCCTTAAGCGCAACTCCTCCTAAACCGCTTGATGGATTTTGATGAAACTTTACATGAAGGAAGTACATCATATGTAGATGTGCATGAAGAATTTTCATTGCACTCTGACATCATTCAGGGGAGATAATTGGACTTAGACTTTTTAAATACATTATTCAATGGGAGACCCCGTAAGCGCAACTCCTCCTAAACCGCTTGATGGATTTTGATGAAACTTTACATGAAGGAAGTACATCATATGTAGATGTGCATGAAGAATTTTCATTGCACTCTGACATCATGCAGGGGAGATAATTGGACTTGAGATTTGAGTCCAATATGAAGCGGGGGGTATCCTTTTGTGAGCTCGCTCACAGTATTACTTGTTATGTTGAGTGACTTTGACAATTTTCAATACATATAATAGCAATGAAAAAGTTTTGCGAGCACCTCCATATCTCAAGAACTATAGGTCCTAGGTTGATGAAACTTGGTATGCATATGCCCCAGTAGTAGCTTAGCACAGTTACATCATCATCTTTTGACCTTAACCTTGATTTTCCGGTTGAGTGACTTTGATTATTTTTATTGCATATATTTGCAATGTTTAAGTTCTATAAACATTTTTTTATCTCAGAAACTGAAAATCCATGTTAATTCAAAATATAGTGGAATTAAGAAAGAATGATTGTTTCTGATGGTGCCGGCAGGCGAGACATACTTTAGTGTTAACTCTTGTTAAAATTATATATCTTTATTAATGACTTGAGGAATAAAATATCTATACTGTTTCTTTGATAATGGAATTTGATCCGATTTGTTTTCAGAATGTGCCGACAGGAGATTGGTTTTGTCCAGATTGTCGACCTAAAGAAATTAAAAGAAGTCCAATGAAAGGAAGAAGGAAAACATTTGTTGAAGAATTAGAAGAGGAGCAACAATCTAGGTTATTATTGTCTTTTTTTTTTTAAACATATTTATTTAACCTGGATTGGGAAACAAGCTTAATGCTTATGTAAATCCCTCTCTAGTTAGCAGTTTGCGAGTGTGGCCTTTGCAGCGGCCCCCATTGAGCCTACTCTTATCGAACTCTACAAAGGGGTCTTTAAAGTGCATGGGGTATTGCTCTCCACATACACGGGACAACCTTTGCATCGTTCCTTGAGACCATCCTCGCAAATGGTGTCAAGAGAGAGTTGGAAAATTGGATCATGGAATTTTCACCCGGGACGAGGATCGAAACCACGAACCTTGGTGTTATTAGCCCGACGCGTTTACCACCACACCACCGGCTCTCTTTTATTTCATATTGGACAAAGTCTGACTAAGTGTAGAACAACTATACTGAAGTTTTAAACCAGAGTCGCATTTTATAAATCAATTCCAGAAGCCCCTGAAGTCACACCAGGCTGACTTCAGCTTATTGTTTTTCATTTGCACATACTAGAAATTATGTTTTGGAGCTTCTAAACGGTATAATTTTCCACCAGCCTTTTTTAGCTCACCTGACCCGAAGGGTCATGTGAGCTATTGTCATCACTTGGCGTCCGTCGTCCGTCCGTAAACTTTTTAAAACGTTAACTCCTCTGACACCATAAGTCCAATTGCAACCAAACTTGGTATGGTTGTTTATTAGCATTTGGTGCTTAGAACTGATGTGGGGATTTTTGATTCGTCGTAAAACATGGCCGCCGTGGCTAAAAATAGAACATAGGGGTAAAATGCAGTTTTTTGCAAATAACTCAAAAACGGCTACAGATATCAAAATTCTGGCATAGGGTAAAAGTGATCAGCACCTCAAGATCTACCTACCCTGAAATTTTGAAGAAAATCCAACGACCCATGTAGGAGTTATTGCCCTTTTTGTGGATTTTTTGCAAATTTTGCACCTGTTTAGCTCAATATCTTGAAAACTGTACTAGATATTTGAGAAATTTTACTTGCATATTGTTTAGCACATCAAGATCTAAGAAATATGTAAAAGGGTCAACGTTGTAGGACCTTTCCTTTTAGGAGTTATTGCCCTTAGAACGTCAAAATTGAGCATTTTAACAGCATTTCCTCATTACATTGAAAACGTTAACTCCTCTAACACTTTAAGTCCAAATGGAACCAAACTTGGTATAGTTGTTTATTAGCATTAGGTGTATAGAACTGATGTGGGAATTTTTGATTGGTCGTAAAACATGGCTGCTGTGGCTAAAAATAGAACATAGGGGTAAATGGCAGTTTTTTGCAAATAACTCTAAAACGGTGACAGATTTCAAAATTTTGAATGGGAACAAAAGTGATCAGCACCTTAAGATCTACCAGCTCTGAAATTTTGAAGAAAATCCAACGACCCATGTAGGAGTTATTGCCCTTTTTGTGGTTTTTTTTGCAAATTTTGCACCTGTTTAGCTCAATATCTTGAAAACTATGCAAGATATTTGAGAAATTTAAACTGCATATTGTTAAGCACATCAAGATCTACAAAATTTGTAACAGGGTCAACGTTGTAGGACCTTTCCTTTGAGGAGTTATTGCCCTTGGAACGTCAAAATTGAGCATTTTAACTACATTTCCTTATATTGAAAATGTTATCTCCTCTGACACTTTGAGTCCAACTGGAACCAAACTTGGCATTATTGTTTATTATTATTAGGTGTATAGAACTGTGGTGGGGATTTTTTATTGGTCGTAAAACATGGCCGCTGTGGCTAAAAATAGAACATTAGGTTAAACTGCATTTTTTTGCAAATAACTCAAAAAGGTTGACAGATTTTTAGATTTAATTGAGAACAAAAGTGATCAGCACCTTTAGATCCACCATATTGTCAGATGACCCCCTTATTAATTTTATGACCCGTTCAACGTTAAATAGATTTTGCCTTATAACCATTACTTTAGGCACATATGTCAGGTGAGCGATTCAGGCTCCTGGGAGCCTCTTGTTCAGTTTTGTCGCAATTTTTATTCCATAAAAATATACCATATCAAAGGCTTCCAATATGGACAAGTTAACATGACGACAAACATGACGACAAATTAAAAATATTTCTAAATGATGTCACCTACAACAACATAACACTTTGACAATGTAATCAATTTGGAAATGTTTACATGATGGAGGGACAACAATTAATTAAACAGAAATAAATATATATATGACATATTGATTTAGTATAAAAGGTCCTATGTTCTGCATGTTGCTATAATGGTGGTTTGGTGTCTGTAGACATATTTCAAAATGTTTGGAAAAGGAAGTGTCAAGTGTGGAAAATTTTCTTTTTTCTATTCAATAAAAATGTTTCAAATATATTGCGCAGAATTATTGGATTTTGCCATTTGATTTAAGTTTTTAAACAGGTCGGGTTTTCTAGATTTCGTTTGACCTATTAATCAATCAAAATTGTAAAAGATTGACCTTTCAAATGGGGAAAAATGGTAAAACTTTTTCGTCGGTTTGATAGACATAAACATGTGTTCTTTAACTTCCTCGCTCATATTTCGCAAATACCAAATATCATTGGTTTTAAACGTTATTTGTTTAACATGGGTAAATTCTCCTTATAAAGTAATGTTATGTTCCACTTATTGACTTCTATTTAATTAAGTGTATTGGTCAATGGACAATCAAAAAGGTAAACATGGCCATAAAATCTCCCTACTTGTCAAAGCTGTTTGGGTGAAAAAGTGTTTCTTTAATATGTTTATTTTTAATATGACATTAATACAAATACAACAACCAATTTTTTCACCGCTCATTTTAAAGATTTGTTTTGTAAGTCATGTTATTTTTAATTTTTTCATAAAAAGCACGTGTTGGCGATTGTATTTATTTATACTATCTCAAAAACTATTGGTTAAAAGTTTGACGAAAACATTATCCTTAAAAGGTAAAATCTTCGACCTGTTAAATAAACTTTCCTTTCTTTATGTTTCAAATATTTCTAATGCTTAAGCTTATAAGCCAAAGTAATTTTAAATAATTATGTTCCCCAAACGAAGTGTGGGAACATATTGTTTTTACTCTGTTTCTTCTTCTTCTTCTTCTTCTTCTTCCGCACTCTGCCAAACGCTTGTCCGGGTATAGCCGAAGAGATGTGAAGACTGAGCTTTATGAAACTTTCCACAGTGATAGGGCACATATCAGAGGTGTGCACAACGTTTTCGAAATTTTCAAAATGGCCACCGTTTCCGAGTAAACAGCGAAAGTTCATTATATAGGACATTGCTATATCTCGGTAACCTAGGTAGTCAAGACCTTGAAACTTGGTAGGATTATAGAGCTTGATGAGTACTACAAAAATATCCAAAAAAATTTGAAGCGATATTTACGGTTTTTCCGCAAAATGCAAAAATGTGAAATTTCAAAATCCAAGATGGCCGCCAAAATTTTAAAGTGCTTGGATTTTGATAAAAATTAATATTCTGGTAGATTTTGATGTTGCGAGTAATGCTCCACATCAGAGGTGTCCATAAGGACTTCAAAATTTTTTAAATGGTCGCTTTTTTTTAATAACTAGCAAAAGTTCATGATATAGGACATTGTCATATCTCAGTAACCCAAGTGATGAGCACCTTGAAACTTCGTGGTATTATAGAGCTAGATAAGTAGTACATAAATATTTAAAAAGTTCTAGAGAGATTTTTACAGTTTTTCCGTAAAATGCAAAAACGTGAAATTTCTAAATCCAAGATGGGCGCCAAAATTTATCCAAGATGGCATGTTTAAACACATCATTGACAATGCCATGAACATTATACATATGTATTCTATATTTTTACATCATTTGCACGTTCTATAAAACTGAAAAAGGCAGTATTTTTGCTGCTTTAAGGTACATCTTGTTCGTTTGGGGAACATCTGTGACGGCTGCTGTCACAATCAGTACTCGTTAACCATTAACACATAATCTTTCAGTGTCTGTTTATTTTCCTTTGTCCTTTTCAGTGATGAAGATGAAGAGGAGTCATCAGCTGAGGAAGAGGATTCTGAAGAGGAAGAAAGCGATGATGATGAGGAGGAAGTGGAATGTGCTGTTTGTAACAAGGGAGGAATGCTCGTGTGTTGTGATGCATGTCCATTGTCATACCACCTGGACTGTGCTGTACCTCCTCTGAAGAAAGTACCGAGGGGCAAATGGCTATGTCAGATATGTCTGGGAACAGAAAAATCTGGCAAAATCAAACTACCAAAACATACCAAAGGTTGGTGTAAAGGAAAGACTTTTGTATCCATATAAATAAGGGCTATTCCAGAAATAAATGTAGGGGGGGGGGGTCGGAAGGCACTTTTTTCATACCCACCATGGATAAAATTTTAATTTTTTTCCCTTTAGGTTGCATTTGAGAAATATCTAAATATACCACCATGCATACAATTTTAATTAAAGTGCCTTCCGACCCCCCCCCCCAAACAATTAATTCTGGAATATCCCAAATGTTTGACTGAATATTATATAAATAAATTAATTCATTGTGTTCTGATATGGTGATTTTTAATTGAAAACTTATGATGAAGATGTGTATAACTTAAGGTTAAAATCATTGTTTGATTCTAAGCTTCCAAACTAATTGATATCATACTTTGCACACTTAGTATGGCACGAGGTGGTAGTTAGCTCACAATGCATTTTCAATATAACGTTTTGTGAATTTAAAAAAATTGCACCATTTTTTTTCTTAAGAAATTTTGACCACATAAAATTTATTAGCTTTCCATAAATTGGTGAAAAATTCAGAAAATTTTACCGTTTAACTTTTTAGAAAATTTTATTTAAATTTGACCCCTCTGGGGGTCAAGGCGGAAGAGCATAAAAAATTGTAAAATTCACCTTTTTGCACTAAGCCGAATCACAACTTTATCACTGAATTTCCAAAAAACTCAAATTTGATCAATATCTACAATCATTCATCTCTCATTTCATTCAAAGATTGTCTTTTTATCATTTAAATAAACATTACAAAAGAATTTGAAGGAAATACTATGTTTTTATAAGAACTATATTACTGGACAACGAAAATTGAAGGGAGCTAACTGCAACCTTGTACCGTATGTGTATATTTGAAAATGTGTTGACTTATTTTTAAGTTGGTTGGGAAAAAAGTCAACACAAAACTCTTTCTGTTATACTTTGTGTATAAATAGTCATTGATATTTATCATTTAGGTTGAGTTATACACCATCAAACATAAATTACAATTCATTTTCTATTTTAGTGGGAAAGAAAGGCACACCTAAATCAACACCTAGTAGCAGTAGAAAAAACAGTCCAGTAACAGTTCAAAAAGGTTCCCGAAAACGTCCACTCGCCGAGGTAGAAGATAACGGTCCAAAACTGAAGAAAAGTGGAAGGTCTGCCTCTAAACTTCCTACTCTAAATGGAGGTGGGTTTTATTTAGTTAAAACATTTTATATTGTACTTATCAGAGCATTTGCATTAAGTTAATTTTTGTGGATAATTTTACATGAATAAAAGATTAAAAACTAGGTGTACATAAGTAGAAAAACCTAATTGTTGTTAAAAAAAATCATGATGATAATCAGTCAATAAAAAAATCAATTACTCCAAGAACTAACTTTCTTCAATTCTGTTCTTTTACTGTTATAAGGTTGTGTGAACAATGATTCAGCATGTTTATAAGTACATATTTATAAAAACTTAAAATACATGGATATATCTTTTAGATTCTGATCATATTTCATCTAAAGCATTGACAAGCTCATCAAGGGGAAGTAATAAAACCCATCTACTCAGACAATGTGAAGAAGTCGTCCATGATATTACCAAACATGATGACTGCTGGCCATTTATTAAACCTGTAAATAAGAAAATGGTATGTTTACTCAACAAAAACTTCATTTTGATTTTGAAATTTAAGGGTTGGATTATTGAACAGAGATCATCAGTATCAGAATGACTAAGGAATGCAGGAAAAAACCTTTTGGCAACATACTGAAGAATTCAAAATACAATAAATTTTGAGTACATGTATAAAAAGTCATTAAACAGATAATGCTATATACTAGCTTTTTGCATAATTTAGGGACAAAACCATGTACTAAGATAATTCGTTTCTTTTACTTTCACAAACTTAATCATTAGTTTTGCCAAAAAGTGGTGTGTTTAGTATTTTAATATACTGATTTCTGAAATAAACCAATTATTTTTCACCCCTTGTAAACTATACATATACTTCTTTAAAACCTGCTTTCTTTTTAAGATTTTTATGAAGTATAAATTTGATTTCAGGTTCCTGACTATTACCAGATAATAAGTAAACCAATGGATTTCTCTACGATCAGAAACAAGATTAATAACTATGGATATTCAGAAATTCCAGACCTTGTAGCAGATGTGCGACTTGTGTTCCAGAACTGCTTTGAATATAACAAAAAGACAAGTGTCGAATTCAAAGCTGGATTAAATTTATCAAAAATATTTGAAAAGCGACTGAAAGAATTAAACATTGATGTACCTGAAACAACAGGACCACCATCTAAAAGATCAAGGAGAACTTTGTAATTGTCCATTTGACAGATGATCATCCATGTACTAAATACCATAACAGAATTTAAGTGGGGGAGTAGGAGGCACTGCCTAATGTTTGGTCAGATTACACATTGCAAAAAGCCTTGTTACAAAATCGTGAATGCTGGGTGGCAGGCAGGGAATACATTTTGACTGGATTTCACTGAGTGAAAAATTTCATGTTATAAAATGGTGAATGGTGGGCAAAGGGGTGGTGAAAATATTTTCCTAAAAGTTTTCATAGAAACTACTTGTCACAGCCCTTGATATTTGGTATACAACATCAGCATGGGTCCGATAAAGTGGGATTCTATTTCAGGTCAGTGGCTCACCTACTTTCTGTTTAACACAATCAAGCTAATTTTTACATTGACAGATTTTTAGGAATAAAATCAAAGGCATAGATTCTCTAAAAGTTGATAGACATTTAAACTGTGGAGGTAGTTCTTAGATTTGATATTAGTGTCCTAAACAAATTTCTGTATCTAGCTTTAAAAATGTGAAAGTTAATGGGTAAAAATTTGCACTTTTATAATGTGTCAATATAGTCCTTTGGATTTATATAAGGAGTGAATTATCAAATAATTGATTGCAAGCATTTCAAGATATTCTCTATTGTGACAATGTTAAACTCTCCGGGGGAAAAAGGAGAAAAAACATTAATTGGCAAGATACTTTGAATACCTCCAACTCCCTCCCCACTTAATTTTCTGGACCACCATGACCAACCTTTTGTAGCTACTGTCACAACAAGTTATAAAATATGTTTATGCATGAACTGTACAGCTTGTTGTTAATATTAGTTTCTGTATTTATTGTATGTGTGTAAGGTCAAGACAAAAATATACATTTTTAGCTCACCTGGACCAAAGGTCCATGTGAGCTATTGCCATCACTTGGCGTCCGTCGTCGTCCGTCGTCGTTAACATTTTTCAAACGTTAACTCCTCTAACACCATAAGTCCAATGGCTTTTAAATTTGGCACAGTTGTTAATTAGCATAGGTAGTATAAAACTAGCGTGGGGATTTTTGATTCGTTGAAAAACATGGCCGCCATGGCTAAAAATAGAACATAGGGGTAAATTGCAGTTTTTTGCAAATAACTCAAAAACGGTTACAGATATCAAAATTCTGGCATAGGGTAAAAGTGATCAGCACCTCAAGATCTACCTGCCCTGAAATTTTCAAGAAGATCCAACAACCGATGTAGGAGTTATTGCCCTTTTTCTGAATTTTTTCAAAATTTTGCACTTATTTAGCCCTATTTATTGAAAACTATACAAGATATTTTAAAAATTCAAATTGCATATGATTAAGCACATCAAGATCTACATTTCATGTAATTAGGTCAAAGCTGTACAACCATTTCTTTTAGGAGTTATGGCCCTTAAAGCATCAAAATTTACCATTTTTCATTACTTTTACCCCGAATTTCAAAGATTAACTTGTCTGACACCATACATCCAACTTCAACCAAACTTGGCACAGTTGTTTAATAGCATTAATGCTACAACTCCATTGTTCGGATTTTTGATTCGTCAAAAAATATGGCCTCTAGGGCTTAAAATAGAACATAGGGGTCAAATTACAGTTTTTTGAAAATAACTCAAAAACGGTAACAGATATCAAAATTATGATGGGAGACAAAAGTGTTTAGCATCACAAGATCTACCTGCTATGAAATTTTCAGGAAGATCCAACAAACGACATAGGAGTTATTGCCCTTTTTCTGGATTTTTTCAAAATTTTTCACTTATTTAGCCCTATATCTTGAAAACTATACAAGATATTTCAAAAATTCAAATTGCATATGATTAAGCACATCAAGATCTACAATTCATGTAATTAGGTCAAAGCTGTAGAACCATTTCTTTTAGGAGTTATGGCCCTTAAAGCGTCAATATTTACCATTGTTCATTACTTTTCCCCCCGACTTGTCTGAAACAGTAAGACCAACTGCATCTTAACATGGCACACTGTTTGATAGCTTTTATGCTACAACTCTGTCGTTCAGATTTTTGATTCGTAAAAAAACATGGCCACCATGGCTAAAAATAGAACATAGGGGCAAATTTCATTTTTTTGCTAATAACTCAAAACTGGTTTCAGATATCAAAATTGTGCAAGAATCAAAAGTGATCAGCATAATAAGATTTACCTGTCCTGAAATTTGGGAAAAGATCTGACTGCTGATGTGGGAGTTATTGTTCTTTTTCCTAATTTTTGCCAAATTTGCACTTATTAAGCCCAATATCTTGAAAACTAACCAAGATATTTCATAAATTTAAATCGCATCTGGTTAAGCACAATAATATCTACAAATATATGTATCTGTGTAGTTCAGGTGAGCGATTCAGGCTCTTGGGAGCCTCTTGTTATTTGTTTTAATTACCACCAATAACCGCTTTTGAGGTTATGCAAAGTAGCAACAACAAAAAACCATCAATATAGCATGTTCAAGACATGTTGTGCTGAAGGAACAACCCATTTATCAAAATTGTACCCAATGTAAATGTCTTTAATAGTTATAATTTACTAGATCTTTGTAACAACCTAATATGTTGAAATTTCTTTGAAAAACTTTGAAAGGAAATATCCTCATTTTGAACATATGGACCCTGTCAGTTAACCTTTTATCAAATATTGAAACTGGTGTACATAATTTGCTGTATGAAGCTAATACAGCCAATTGTGAGTCATTTAAGTCTGCCTTTACCCAAACTATACACATGATACAAAAAGTACAAAGATTAATTTTGAAATCGGTTAGTGTTAAGGAGAAAAAATAGTTTTGAAATGCTTATCCTAATGACACAGTGACTCCTGGGTATTTAAGTTATCTTAAACATATGCAAAATAGAAATTGATTGGATTGAGGGAAAAAATGTATCGTCGAATTATCAAATGTTTCAAGAAAAAAGACTGTTATTTATTTAAGATTATCAACATGAAAACAAAAATGTGCTAATTTAATAAATTATTGAGTTTTGTATAGTTATATTTTGATAGAAACAAAAGGCCCTATCATTGTCAGATATTTAAAGGAATATTTATATTATTATGATCATCTGATACATGCAAACATTCTCTCCCTACAAAGTGTGGCAGAAATAACAGATGATCATGATGGACACCAATAGCTCAACTGGACCTGAGCATCTGTCATTGTCTATTAACCAATTTTCAAAAATCTTCTCCTTGTTTACTACTGAACACAATTCAGTGAAATTTGGTATGATTGATCCATAGGGTGTCCTGCACAAAAAGGTGTGTTTCAAATTTTAATCCAGGTGTCAGACTACTGTTTTTGGCTGATAAATCAAAAGCTTTTCAAAAGGGGTTGGTTATGGCCCATTTTAGGTCAACTATAGCATTTTTAGCTCACCTGGACTTGGCGTCCGTCATCGTCCGTCGTCATCTGTTGACAATTTTTCAAAAATCTTCTCCTCTGAAACAACTGAACAGAATTTAATGAAACTTGGTATGAATGATCCTAAGGGTGTCATGCACCAAACTTGTGTTTGGATTTTTGATCCGTCAAAAAACATTGCCGCCGTTACTAAAGTAGACGGGGGGGGGGGGGGTGTCAGACTACTGTTTTTAGTTTGTAAATCAAAAAGTTTAAGAGTTAATGAAATCTGATTCCACCCTATTGCTTCAGCATCAAAAGTTCTACTTAAGTCTCATATGGTCTAAGTTGTCAGATGATCCCTTATAGAGGTTATGGCCCCTTAAAGGTGAAAAATAGAGTTTTTTCATGTTTTAGGCTCATAGAATAAAAACTATTGCAGATAGAGAAAAGCTGTTGATTGCTTAAATGTTCAGCGCATTTAGCTCTACATAAATCTCCATAGGGTCGAAGTTGTCAGATGACCCCTTACAGGGGTCAGATCCCCTTAAAGGCGAAAAATAGTGTTTTTGGTCTATAGAATGAAAACTATTGCAGATAGAGAAAAGCTGTTGCTTGCTTAAATGTTCAGCTCATTTAGCTCTACAAAAGTCTTCATAAGGTTGAAGTTGTCAGATGACTCCCTATAGGGATTACAGCCCCTAGATTAACATGGTGTCATGTTTTTGGCTAATATAATGAAAACTATAGCAGATAAAGAAAAGTGGTTGCTTGCTTAGAGTGCAGTTCATTTAGGTCTTAACAAAAGTCTCTATAGAGTCAAAGTGTTCAGACGGCCCTTAAAATAACATTTTGCACGCTTTTGGCCTTCAGAATGAAAACTATTGCTGTTGCTTGCTTAAATGTTCAGCTTATTTAGCTCTACAAAGTTCTTCACAGGATTGACATCAAGACCAGGACTACCAAATAGAAAATAATGAGATGTGGAATAAATGTATGCAACATAGCTTACTTAACAAGCAGTAATTTAGAAAAAAAACTACAATGGAAAACCACCAGCAGCTTTCAACTCTAACAAGTTAGTCTTGAAGATGTCAGCTAACCCAATAAAGGAGTTTTGGCACTTTAAAAGAATAAAAAGTTTTTTTCCACATTTTTGCCCCGTAAAATGATTAGTAAGTTCTGCAGAAGTCTCCATTGGGTGGAAGTTGTCAGGTGACCCCTCATAGAAGTTTTGGCACTGTAAAGGTAAAAAATAGCAGTTTTTATGCCCCATCTACGAAAGTAGAGGGGCATATAGTGTTCGGGTCTGTTCGTCCGTCCTTCCATTCGTCCGTCCGTTCGGATGTCCGTCCCAAATCCCAAATTTCCAAATTTGCACTTACTGAAAAATGCCACATCAATCATTGGTATGGTAGGTGCATCTAGTGATGATAAGAACATTGCATGCTTCGGATACTGGATGTGACCTATATTTTCTGCATAAATGATCATGTACAGAAAAATGGTTAAAGTCTATTCCCTCTTACTGATAAGTGCTACATCAACCATATTGGTATGGTATGTGCACCTAGTGATGCTTAGCACAATGCATGATTCGGATGCTGGTAGTGACCTATATTTTCCGCATGAATGACCACTTATAGAAGAATGGTTAAAGTCCATTCCTTCTTACTGACAAATGCCATACCAACCAAATAGGTATGGTAGGTGCACTTAGTGATGCTTAGCACAATGCATGCTTCGGATGCTGGATGTGACCTATATTTTCCACATGGATGGCCTCTTAAAGAAGACTGGTTAAAGTCCATTCCCACTCACTGACATGTGCCACATCTACTCTATTGTTATGATAGGTGCACTTAGTGATGCTAAGCACAATGCATGCTTCGGATGCTGGCTGTGACCTATATTTTCCGCATGAATGACCACTTATAGAAGAATGGATAAAGACAATTCCTTTTTTACTGACATATGCCAAATCAACTATATTGGTATGGTAGGTGCACCTAGTGATGCTTAGCACAATGCATGCTTCGGATGCTGGCAGTGACCTATATTTTCCGCATGAATGACCTTTTATAGAAGAATGGTTAAGTTAAAGTCCGTTCCTTCTGACTGACAAGTGCTTTAATAATAGCAACCATGTTGATGCTTTAGTGATTGTGGAAAAAAGTAAATGTTGCGAGATGGGGCATTGTGTCTTTCGGACATATTCTTGTTTTTTCCATTCTTTTGTTGTATGAAATTAAAAGTGTTGCAGAGAGAGAGAAAGCTGGTGCTTGCCTAAACCTTCATCTCATTAAGATCTACAAAAGTATCCATTGGATAAAGTGGTCAGATATGGGTAATAGATCATAGAAGAGACAATTATACGTGTAACTAAACGAGCCTCTTGTTTCTCGCCTTTTAGCTCAATGTTGATATTAAAGATGAAGGAAAGGGAAATTTTATATGTTGCAAGATATAATTAACAAATTTTAAGTGAAGGTAAACCCTTTTCATCAAATGTCTTACTTAATATTTAACTATGTACATATTTTATAGTCCCATGTGCGTCCTGTAACTAATAAGGGTTATAAAGTGTACTAGCTACAGACTACAAAAAAAACCGGCAAATATTTTAATGTCTTGCCCGCCAAACGCAGCAGACTGGTGATGCGGTTGTCCCTTCATAATCTTAGTATGCATACCCAAAGTGTTAGCTTATTATAGTAACATCCACGTCTTTTGACCTTCAATTTTCATTAATTATTTCAAAAACTATTTGTCGTAGGTTCATTAAACTTGGTATTTGCTCCAATAGTAGCTTGGCGCATTTGCATCCCCATTCTTGGCCGGATTTCACTATTGAAAATCCGGGTTATAAAATGGTGAATGTCATGCGGGCGGGGAAAATACCTTCGTAACAGTTTTCTCAGCAACTACTGATCACAGCCTCTTAATATTTGGTATGCAGCATCAACATGGGCTCCCATAATGTGGGCTTTGATTTCAGGTCTGTCACTCACCTACTTCCTGTTAACCGAAATCCGGACATTTCTATATTTGATTTTTAAAGTGGTAAATAGGAATCGCCCTATCTGTCTTTTCGTCTGTCCTCATATCTGTTAATGCAATTTCTCCGAAACCGCTTGATGGATTTTAATGAAACTTTTCATGAAGGAAGGATTACATCATTTGGAGATTTGCATTAATACATTTTTGGCCGGATTTCACGGAGTGCAAAATCCGGGTTTTTAAATGGTGACTGTCGGTCGGGGAAGAAATTTTCGTAACAGTTTTCTCAGCAACTACTAATCACAGCAACTTGATATTTGGTATACAGCATCAGGGTGGGGTCCCATAACGTGGAATTCAATTTCAGGTATGTTGCTCACCTACTTCCTGTTTAACGAAATCCGGCCATTTTTTACTCTGACAGATTTTATTTATCTTGGTATGTTCTTAGTTTCTTCGCGTTGGCCTGGTTTCCTAGTTGTCAACTGATTTTGTATTTTCGGAGCGCGATATTTGAATGCCGGATTGGTACTTTTTGCTTCCCTGTAGAATGAAAAATATTGCAGATGGAGTAAGCTGTTGCTTGCTTTATCCTTCCGCTTAGTAAGCTTTACAAGTTTCTGTTGGTCCAGAGCTGACAGATGACTCCTTTTTTAAAGGGTTATGACACCTTAAAGGTAAAGAATTAACTTTTTTTTATTTGTGCCCTGTAGAATGATAACATTAGCTGTTGCTTGCCTACGCAACCAGCTCATTAAGCTCCACAAAAGGCTCAATTGTGGTGAAGTTAAGGAGCAACCATTTGATTTTTAGGGGGTGCTAATGGATATCTTCTTCGTCCTGCATTTTTATTTTCGGAAAAAGCTGAGCCTGGAGGATTTTTTTTTGCGAGCCTGCGCGCGTCATTTTTTTATTTTTAAAGCTATTTTTATAATTTTCAGCCAAAACTACCATCCTGCTTTTTTTTTCATTCAAAGCACCGTCCTGCCTTTTTATTTCAAATTTCACCATAGCCCCCCCTAAAAATCAAATGGTCGGTCCCTTACCAGGTGACCTCTTATAAATGGCTTTAGGGCCAGGTGAGCGATTCTGGCTATTGGCAGCTACATGTATTGTCATCTGAGTAACAAGAAGAAATAGTAAAAAAAATGAAAAATAGATATGGACCCTAATGTGGTTATATTAATATAAATAGCTTTGAACATTTAAATTTTGGAGCTTCATTTCATTTTTAATTCAGAACAGACAGAGGAAAAGACCTGGTGTAACCTTCAATACAGACTATCCTTTTGACTAATTTTTTTTTTCGTCTTCAGTTAACATCTTTATAATTTCCTTTTTGGTATCATAAATAAGTAAGCTTTTCGTCCTTTTCCTTTTCATAAATGTATGGCTTTACTGTTGTCTTCTTTGATATCTTTTCCAAGGGTCGCGACACCTTATTCAAGTATATTTCATATTTCATTTCGCCGACATCTTTAAAATCTAGATACAGAGGTACGATCTTTAAAATGTGTGTTCTGTATTCTTATAGCGAGCACAGCTCGGAAGCGGACACGAAGTGCCCGCTCGAGCGGAGAGCTCTACGGTATTTGTTCCCGCGAGAAATTTTCCTAATGCTGATATTGATTTTTCATGGTCCGGAAAGGCTCTCAAATTTTACAGGAACGGAGTGAATTTGAAAATAATTACCCATTTTGCTAGTCGCGCATTCCAAAAATTATCTATGCAATAATGTATAAAGATAAAAATATTCTGATGACGATGAGTTGCGACAATTTTTTGTAGTAAGCAAATTTAATCGATTTTTTCTTGCTTTTTTATTTAACGTTCAATCGCCCCAAGCATCTCGTCCCAAATTCAACGTTCTAGAAAATGAGCCAAAACAAAAATAACTACTTATTTGACCGCATCGATTCGAAATAAAAAAAAAATTATTACATAGATGCATATGAAATACCGATTTTTCCCAGTGAAATAAAATCTGGTAAATTCACAATGTGAAATATCAAAAATATTTTCACTCTTGCGTCCTTTCCGGTCAAACTCAATTATGACGTCGTGAATTGTATTGCGTTGTCGGCATGACTCCTGCGGTCTAAATTCATACGCCATTCAAATAAAGTTATTAAAAACCATTAAATAGTGGCATTTTATCTATGTAATAAATACGATAATCAATTAGATCTCATGAATAACCAAAATATGATCACTCGTGCGGGAACGCACTGAGATTTAACTCGTGCGCGGAACAAGTTCCGCGCACTTGATTAAATCTGTGTGCGTTCACCGACTCGTGATCATATTTTGGTTATTCACTCCACCCAATTAATTATCCTATAATTATTCGTTCATCAAACAATGTTAACAATGACACTAAACATGTTAACATTACATTTATTTTACAGAATAATGCGGTGCTCGCATTTAGGCAATGCCTTTTTCATATTATTTGGTATTGAGAGTTAGCCATACAATCAATGGTCATTGTTCTTAAACTTTAACTTAAACATTTAGTGACTCTTTATTAGTTGCAAATCATTTCATACGGTTGAAAAATAAATAAAGGGGGTATAAATTTCATACATTAAAAAAGCGGGCATATCATGTACGCCTTTATAAGTGACTCTACATGATATGATTCTATAACATCACTTGAAAAAGTAAACAAGTGGTGGCATTCATGAAAATTGCCAATACGTATATTTGAGTGTTGCAAGTCGTCGCATAATAAATAAAGTCAACATTTTTATACGACCGCAAAAAATGGTATTATTCTGTCGTCGTCGTCTGTGTTGTCTGTTAACATTTTTGTTTCGACAATAACTTGTGTTCTAGTTATCCGATTGATATGAATTTTGACAGTGATGTTCCTTACTATAAACGAATGGATGGGATTGATTTTGGGGGCCTTCCTTTTTTCTTTTAGAAATTAGGGGCCAAAAATGCTACTTTTTAGCTCATCTGACCCGAAGGGTCAGGGTCATGTGAGCTATTGTCATCACTTGGCGTCCGTCGTCCGTCGGGACCCAAAAGGGGAAAAAAATTCAATTATTTTATTTGTTCCCACAGTAACTTTAATTCTGGTTGGCCAGTTGCTATGAAATTTGACAATGATATGCCTTACCATGAAACCATATGTGGTATTGATTTTGGGAGTCTTCTTCTTTTTAATTTAAAAATGAGGGGCCCAAAAAAGGGGCAAAAATGCAACTTTTTATACGAACGCAAAATTTTTACGATCGTATAATCTTATGGCGATGTCCGTCGTTGTGGTCGTCGTTTTTGTCATCGTCGTTGTTGTCGTCGTCTGTGGGCATTTGGTTTCCGTATGATAACTTGAGTAAATATTAACCAATTGTTATGAAATTTTGATATGATGTTTGTAACCACTAAAGGAAGTTGGTATTGAATTTAGGATTTGTGGCCCCTACCATTTTAGTAAAAAGGACCAAAAGGGGCTAAAACGGGTGTATTGACAAAACTGTTGTAGAATGTTTATTATTCATTCGATTTTGCAAATTCTTTTTTATTGAATTCCTCATTAGATTCTGTCAGCTAAATGTGTCAATGGTTTTGATATATATTGCACTGTTATATTGCTACAGGGGGTCAAAAAGGTGCCACACCAAAAAAAAAAAAAAAAAAAAAAAACTTTTTTATTTTCGTCCTTTCCTTTTCATAAATGTATGGCTTTGCTGTTGTCTTCTTTGATTTCTTTTCCTAGGGTCGCGACACCTTATTCAAGTATATTTCATATTTTATTTCGCCGACATTTTTAAGTCCAGACACAGAGGTACGATCTTTAAATATTCTGTATTCTTATATCTGGTATTGAGGGTTAGTCATACAAATGGTCATTGTTCTCAAACTTAAATTTAAACATTTAGTGACTCTTTATTAGTCGCAAATCATTTCATACGGTTGAAAAATAAATAAAGGGGGTATAAATTTCACACATTAAAAAAGCGGGCATATTATGTAGGCCTTTATAACACTCATTCTACGGTAAAATGTACATTTTCATTTGTCAGAAACAAAAATTTGAAATACTCGATGTTTTAAACAATATTTCGTTTAATGATTGTTCACAATGCCAGGAGCTTTCCCCTAAAATTTTAGCAACACTGCTTCAATAAAAGCTGAGATATACGTTTTCAAACAATGCATGATTATCTAATCCAACCTATTGAATTTGACGTCGCGTCGTAGACGTCAACGATAAAATCACTAGTATTAACTTTCTACATTTCAAAGAGCTATTATTTATATTTTATTGCATTGCTGGAAAGATATTTTGTATGTTTGGCGTTCATGCTTTAGCTTACCCTTTTTAAAGCAATAAATTTCTCAGAAAATCGATCTATTTTCGATAATTTTTTTTTTACCACTGTGACATGAATAAACAACTGTGAAATTTCAATGCACGACGTCATTAAGGTAAAGTATAGCGCCTCTAGCGGTTGTTACGTAACGTCATAATGTGCTCCATCAAATGGCGCGACGTTCGACGCTTCACTTTCGTTTCCAGTTTTATTTTATTCAGCATGTCGTCATATTTTACTGATATTTTTTGCCGATGCAGACGTGCGTAGGGAAAATTAATGCAGTAACATAAGGAATACAATTTATTTGGTCGTATATGCAGGAAGAACTAAATCAAAAAGTTTTACCACTTTCGAAAAAAAAAACCAAAAAAAACATAAAAGGCAATACTGCATCCTTTTCTTTTGCTATTTTTTATAATACCGGTAGTCGGCAATTTCGAAAAAAAGAAGTCTGTGGACAGAAGACATGATGACTAATACATGTAATAAAGTTACTTTTTTTATAAAACTAAATGGCATTCTGTTTCACTTCTCATGGGAACGAACCAATCCCTTTGTCACGGTTTTTACATATAAAAAATTGTAAATCGGGCAAACTTTTGAAAAATCTTCACCAAAATAATGTCAATTTTGCTAAGCCCGCATAAAGAAAGGTAAAAAAAAGACTAACTAGTGTACTAGGATGAACGATCTCAAATGTTCAAGAGAACAGACAAAACAAAAACAAGGAAGACATATCGGAAAAATTCAAGATCGTGATTGTCCGGACTTCGTACAGGCATTTCAAAAGATACTAGCTATAATTGTGATTGCAAGCAAGTCACATAAAAGTCCCCTCCCGTCCCCAAATTTTGGCGGATTGCAAAATACCAAAACATGGCTAATCATAGAAACATTTTACTTGCCTCATGATGATCAGCATATCAAATTTACATCGTATACAAATTTTTATGAAATTTGGACAAATTTAAATTTTTGGCGACTTTTGGCAGATTGCCAATTTTTTTGGCGGATTGCCAAAAATTGGTTACTTATTGAAGAACCGTGCTTGCCCAATGGTGATCAGCATAATCATTTTATCTAGTATAACAATTTTCATGGATATTTGACAAAGTCAAGTTTTTGGCGATTTCGGCGGCTAATTGCCAAAAATTGGCAAGTCGTAGAAAAAATCCGGTCGCACCATGATAATCAGCATACCCACTTTACCCAGATAACCCATTTTCAAGACGATCAGACGAAAAAAAATTTTCCGCCCCTTTTTTCCGCAGGCGGCCATTTTGAAATGGCGGCCATCTTGAAAATTTTAAAAGTCGATGGCCCATCTATGAGTGACCCCCTAACCATCTAAAAAGGTTTCATCTTGATTCGCCAAAGCGTTTTTACGAGATATGTCGGACAAACTTTAGATCTATAAATAGGAAATTGAAATAAGAATAATAATAATAATAACTAGCTATAATTTGTGTTGGGATGCCAACACACAAGTCGCCCAAAATCGCCTTGGATACTTTTTCTTCCCATTCAGTGCAATAAAATATGTATAGAAATAAAATTTCATTGAAATCGGACAAAGTTCACATTTCTAAGGGGGGCGGGTGTAGTAAAATGGCCGCCATTTTAAAACCGGAAGTCGGATTTCAAATCTGGTCGCAGATTTGAATGCAGCATACCCGTTTTACCCAGATGACCAATTTTCAAGACGATCCGAAGAAAAAAAATTTTCCGCCCACTTTTTCGGACGGCCGCCATTTTGAAACGGCGGCCATCTTGAAAATTTCAAAACTTGATTACACGCCTTTGAGTGACCCACTATCCAATCCAACAAGTGTTATTCAATTTCCTTGTACCATTTTCTTGTATTAGGGAGGACAACTTTACGATAAAGAATCAGAAGAATAATAATAATAACTAGTTCTAATTGTGATCGCAAGCGAGTCACAAAAATGTCCCCTCACGTACCCCTCTTTGTCAATGTCTCTTGGCATTTGAGATAACTTAATTTATCCAATTTTCATCAAAATAGGAGTAAGTTTAATTTTGGCGGGAAACGGCGGCCATTTTTAAAATGGCCGACAATAAAAATATTTCGATGTCAAAAATCAACTCACCATACTATAGTACCTTATATACCAATTTTCGTTAAAATCTGAGTAAATTTAATTTTGGCGGGAAACGGCGGCCATTTTG
Organism: Arcuatula senhousia; assembly: GCA_963971305.1. Taxonomy (NCBI): domain Eukaryota; kingdom Metazoa; phylum Mollusca; class Bivalvia; order Mytilida; family Mytilidae; genus Arcuatula; species Arcuatula senhousia. The sequence continues at coordinate 60,654,692 of OZ020304.1, forward strand.
AAAATGGCCGACGATAAAAAAAAATTTGATGTCAAAAATCAACTTGCCATATCACTATTACCTTATATACCAATTTTCATTAAAATCGGAGTAATTTTAATTTTGGCGGGAAATGGCGGCCATATTGAAAATGGCGGCCCAAAAAAAAATTTCGATTCCAAAATTGAACTCGGCATACCACTATTACCTTGTAAACAAATTTTCATCAAAATCAGAATAACTTTAATTTTGGCGGGAAACGGCGGCCATTTTGAAAATGGCCGACGATAAAAAAATTTTGATGTCAAAAATCAACTCGCCATACAACAATTACCTTATATACCAATTTTCATTAAAATCGGAGTAATTTTAATTTTGGCGGAAATGGCGGCCATTTTAGCCGCCATTTTAAAAATGGCCGCCCCAAAAAAAATTTCGATTCCAAAATTGAACTCGGCATACCACTATTACCTTATAAACCAATTTTCATTAAGAAATAACAAAGTTGAGATTTTTTTTCATTACTATTACAAAATATATTGAACAAAGAAAGATAACTCAATCTTACAAAAAAAATAATTTTCGTTTTTTTGCAAAATTTTGAAAACGGTAAGTCCGATTTTCAAAATTTTTTTTTTAAATGAAAGGTATTGAAAGTCTTCACTTACCCTATAAAGGAATTTGTCCTACCCCTGCCGGATCAGAAATGCCAGGAAAAATTCAACTTCGGTTTCGAGGAGCCATTTTGAGGCCCTTTTTTTACCTATAAGGGGTCGTTCGATTTCGACGAAAAGTACAAAAAGCACAATCTCCCATTCCATACTCTTGATTTATGAAGTTTCAGCTTCCTACCTTAAAAGATGTCGAAAAAATGAGGTGGACAAGTTCACGGTCCAGAATACCGAGAAAAATAATAATAATAATAATAATAATAATAATAATAATAAGAAACCGAGCAAAAACAATATGTTCCCGACACTTCGTGTTCGGGGACATAATAATAATAAGAAACGGTGCAAAAACAATAAGTCTCCCAAACTTTGTTTTGGGCGACTTAATAATAATAATAATAATAAGAAACTGGGCAAAAACAATAAGTCCTCCGACACTTCGTGGTCGGGGACTTAATTATATACTCTTAAAAAAAAGTTACGCATAATTAGAAAATTCCCCGTACGTTTAATGCAAATCGAAACAATTTCAAAACATTGTTGCCGAGCTGTTCTGCAACTGATTTTCACGAAATAAAATCCAGTAAAAAGAAAACAAAATAGAGATTGTTTGATTAATTTAAACCAAAATCCTAACTTCAATGGTTTTGAAGACATTGTGAGTAGAACACGACTAATGTTTTTCACGGAACATTTTGCATTGGTTTAAACGGGAAATTGAATCGAAAAATGTACACTTGAGTTCTACTTGCAATATCTTAAAAAGCAGCGATGTTACGATTTTCTCAAAACTAAACAAACAATCTCTATTTTGTTTTCTTTTTACTGGATTTTATTTCGTGAAAATCGGTTGCAGAACAGCTCGGCAATAATGTTTTGAAATTGTTTCGATTTGCATTAAACGTACGGGGAATTTTCTATCTATGCGTAACTTTTTGTGAAGAGTATATATGGGTTAAACCAGGTTTTAGGCTGCCAAACTAACAGATATTTCCAAAAGCTTTAACCCTAAAACTATAAGCACATACATGTATCTTTACTTAACACCTTGATCAAATACCATTTAAGTCTCGTACGGGACCCGGGAGGTGAATAGGACCGGAGCAGAGCCTAGCTTGTCATAAAAGGCGACTAAGGGTCGTGCGATTCTGACATCGGTGCTAGTGTCCAGCCCACAGACCGACCAAAGTGTGAACCCTTGGTGGCTGAATAGGGTGGCCTTCGTCCCCTGGTGTTGTCAGGTCACCTGGCCGCTGACCTTAGTGGGCCAACAGGTGTGGAGAGTGCCACGCTTCATGCACGTTAAAGATCCATATTGTTGATCGCCAATAACTGCGCCACATAGGCTAAATTTTCAGCCCCTACCCATATCTCCCGGCATTTTCCTGTGGTCTTGAAAATTTGCTGTTTCTTTGTTTCCCACCTCATTCTATTTTCTCACCATCATATCATGTTCATCGCCTTTAATTAACCTATATAGCGTTGCAAGAGCGTAAAACAACAATTCACTCATTCACTCACTTGACGAAAATGATTTTTTAAGTAAATCTGTAATTATTCAGATTTTTTTGCCGACGAGACCTTCATTGTGTTGTCCGGTGTTGTAGTATTTTAATTCAAATGGGATAAACGCAAGCCAATTTCCACCTGCAGTAAGATGAGTTCACATAAAAATGGTTTTGGTAAATATTTGTGTTTCAAAATGATACAAAATACAAAACAGAATCCAAACTTGTTACTTTTTTCTTCGCCGGACAAAACATATTCTATTTAAATGCCTTTACATGTACGTGAATCTCGGTAAGTTTTGTTATTCTTTCATAAACTCTTCTAGTTGAGGTTTACCAGGTGTGATTTCTGCGAGACGAAGCCCTTTCGTGTTATTTTTTTATTTAACCGTAAAAAAATACTGTCCATCTTGGAAATTGAAAAGAAATCGACCAGTGCGTATTATTTTATATACTAGTAAGAGATAGGGTATGTTATTAAGACAAACTGAATGTAAAACTGATTTTGGACTGACGAGTTGACGAACAATCGTACGGAACCGAACACTATTTATGATATAAAGAAAAAAACTGACGACGGCAAAAGCCAAGTACTTAAAATTGTAAATCAGCGTTTGACTTAGTTCACGTAGTAGTAAATAATTAAAAAAATACTCAGAAAATTTACGGATTGCCAAGTATCATTCAACGGACAACACAAATAATAAGTTTATACTGTATAATTTATTACATACAAGTAGCGACATGCTTAGGTAGTATAGTTTGTTATACTTCAAGAATCCTTGTCAAAAGAGTTCAAACCCACACAAACAACACAACACAGATTTTACTTATAAACGTCGCTCTTTTTATTTGTTTTTGACGTTCACGAAAACGTCATAAAAAATGCGTCATTTTTATCATTTATTTCCACTTTGGAAGTCTGTAGCTTTAAAACGAACTCCGTAGTCAAGGACTTTCTTTACACCAAAATGCGCAGAATTTAATTTTGAATATGTCTTGAGTTTTTAAAATATATTGATCGGTTAATAATTTTTTATTGAATGAAAATGTTCAAAAACATGACTTTTTATGTTCATTTTCCTATTATATTCAATGTAATTTTGATATAAAACCGACACATCTTCGGAAGGTCATAACTCGAAAACAAGGTCCGTGACCCCACTTTTTTATTGCATTTCCTTATTCCTCCTAACTTAAGCTACCTATGGCTAATTTTGAAAGAAAATTGATCGGACGGTCAATTTCGTATACTTTACCTTAAGCCGTAACGTAAAACACCGTAACGTAAAACACATTTTAACGGTTTTTCTGATATTTTGTCAAAACTACTTGTCACAAATTTTCCATTTATATACCGTTTTTATTCTATTAACATGCCTGATTTTATTATGTTAGCCTTTTCATTCTAGAATGAAAGTTCTCCGAGAAATCGCCGTTACGTAAAACACCCCTTAAAAAAACTGAGTCAATTTAGTTCATTCAGTAAGGATTATAATAGCAATTTCTATGACAAAATTTTGCGAGCGTTTATTTCTTAGCAACATGGTTCGTTTCATATTAGTTGCAACATTTTTTTTTAATTTCAAAGCCATTTTCCCTGTAGATATGTCGCTTTACAGCAGCCGTTACGTAAAACACGCTTTTTCAGGAGACATTATCGGTATACACGTTGCTTTTCAACCAATGAAATCTCGTGCAAAAAATATGATTAGACATGAAGTGGAACCTGTCTACAATAATATATCTAAGTTTGAAAACCGATGCAGCGATATTTATTTTTTGAGAGAGATCTTAAATTGCACCGACGTCCATTGGACATAGCAAAATCGGATTTAATGCCTCAAATGGTGAATGGTTTTTATCTTAACCTTGGGCCAAATAAATAATATTTCATCTAGAATTGTCATAACTATCATATTTTTTCAATGTATTACAATAAAATGTTATTCTATGGAAACGGTGCCATGCTGGTAGGTCCAAGAAGACAAAGACGGCATTTTAACGTTATTGTACATTTTACCGGAGAATGAATGATAAGTGACTCTACATGATATGATTGGTGGCATTCATGAAAATTGCCAATATGTATATTTGAGTGTTGCAAGTCGTCGCATAATAAATAAAGTCAACATTTTTATACGACCGCAAAAAATGGCATTATTCTGTCGTCGTCGTCTGCGTTGTCTGTTAACTTTTTTGCTCACAATAACTTTCTTTTAGAAATAAGGGGCCAAAAATGCTACTTTTTAGTTCATCTGACCTGAAAATAAAGGGGGTATAAATTTCATACATTAAAAAAGCGGGCATATCATGTACGCCTTTATAAGTGACTCTACATGATATGATTCTATAACATCACTTGAAAAAGTAAACCAGTGGTGGCATTCATGAAAATTGCCAATACGTACATTTTAGTGATGCAAGTCGTCGCATAATAAATAAAGTCAACATTTTATACAACTGCGAAAAAAAATGGTATTATTCTGTCGTCGTCATCTGCGTTGTCTGTTAACTTTTTTTGTTTCCATAATAACTTGAGTTCTAGTTAATTATCCGATTGATATGAATTTTGACAGTGATGTTCCTTACTATAAACGGATGGATGGGATTAATTTTTGGGGCCTTCCTTTTTTCTTTTAGAAATAAGGGGCCAAAATGCTACTTTTTAGCTCATCTGACCCTGACCCTTCGGGTCAGATGAGCTATTGTCATCACTTGGCGTCCGTCGTCCGTCCGTCGTCAAGTAGTGAATTAAAAAAAATGATGATTGATTTTGTGACACTCTCCTTCTCCTAATTGTTGTAAGGGGTCAAAGGGGCAAAAGTGAAAGGTAGCAAATACCCTTTATTAGGGGGCAAAAGGGTTATCTTTTTGTACTTGTAATTTATTTTGGTCTGCTTTAAATAAAATGATCGAATTCCTTGTAAAATGTGGATGGAAAGTCAACCAAAGGCTGCATGTGTCAAAAAATTTTGTCAGTCCACCATGGGTTGCATGTGTCCAGAGCAATTGGCTATCCATATTGGGCCTACAACGTACAGGGTTCAACATGTTGCGGTCGTATCGTGATGCGCTCGGCGAAGCTTTTTATTTCTCTCTAATAAGAAAAATCATTGGATGACTTTTCTTCTTATTCCATTTTTCAAACATTTGCTTTGCTTTATGTCATTTCAGATAGAAGCAATGGTGTACCAATCGATATGTCGCAAATTCAAAAAGACAGAGACATTTCAAACAAACTTTATACATTACTAATATGTATATAAGAAGCATTATTATCACACAAATTTCTCCAAAACAATTAAACTACACGCCCATTCGTGTTTCCTTATCACTGAGTATAATTAATGCGAATTTTCATTAAGATTTGTGTCACTAGATGATATGGATTTTTGTTGTTGTTAGAACTTGAAAACAGGCAGGGTGATATTTTATGCTATAAATTTTAGAAAATGACACGCGAGGCTTAAATCATATCCAGATTATAATGAAAACTTGCAGACATATAGTTTTGGGTAAATTACATCCGTATGATATGAAATAAAAAAATGGGGGTCACGGACCTTTGTCGGGAAACTAAAAAAGACATATAGAAAAAAAAACACAGCTTAAAGTCTGTAACACCATCCATTTTTACTTTATGTGCACAAAAATGGACTAACGATATCCAAATTATTCCAAAAATAAATACAGTATATATATTTATAACTCCTCTGAGATTTGCATTGATCATATAAGAGGGGGGGGGGGGTAGGAGGGGGCCCGAACTAATTTTTACAAAATCCCGTGGTCATCCCGACTTAAAAATGAGAAAATCCCGAAGCCCGGTAAAGTTGATATAATTCACGGGAAACTAAAAAAGACATATAGAAAAAAAGAAACACAGCTTAAAGTCTATAACACCATCCATTTTTACTTTATGTGCACAAAAATGGACTAACGATATCCAAATTATTCCAAAAATAAATACAGTATATATATTTATAACTCCTCTGAGATTTGCATTGATATAAGAGGGGGGGTAGGAGGGGGCCGGCCCGAACTAATTTTTACAAAATCCCGTGGTCATCCCGACTTAAAAATGAGAAAATCCCGAAGCCCGGTAAAGTTGATATAATTCACGGAAAATAAAAATTGCCAATAACGGAGAACGAAATAAACCCATCGGCTCCCTCTTTTCAGTGTATCGACTCTAAAATATCGTAAGCGGCATAGGAGGCATAGGATTTCAGATTTCAGATTTTTTTTATTGACCAATTAAAGGTCCCGTTACAGGCAGAATGAATTACAAAAAAATATTCACAGCACCTTCAAAATCAAATGCTTGTACTCTAATGAGAGAAAAAACTTTCGCTGACCTTTCATCCTTCTTTTATATTTAAAACACATGCATTAGAATAAAAATACCTTGATCCTACCTTGGTATCTTTATCATGACCAGAGATTGACAAAGAAAAATAGTTTTACCCCGGAAGTAATTAAGAATTATGGGTGATTTAATGACGTCATGAAGTGGAGGAATAGAACAAAAAGATGGGCTATTTCATAGAATTTTGAGGAGATGCGACTACATTATACGACAAAACCAAACCCTTTCCACGCATACACACATTTCACACGTGCATCAATCATAAGATATGTCGAATTCGCGTTGTAATTGTTGTCAAAATGAGATTACTGGGTTTCGAATACAGTGCATCGAATGTTCCGATTTTGACCTCTGTTTACAGGTTAGTGTGACGTCATTGGCGTACCCTTTTGTGTTTTATAATGATCAAAATCCATTTTAGCAGATTATGATTTTATATTTTTTCTTATTTTTCAGTGTTTTTCACTGGGTGCTGAGACAGGAAATCACAAAAGATCTCATGAATACAAGTTAATGGTAGGTTTCTTTGTTTTTACTAGAAATAATCCCAGGAAATGCCCCTATGCATTTTGGATCTATTTATAGATGAGGGAATTCCAATAATTCAATAAAAAATAAACCCATGAATACAGAATACTTGACCCATGATATGAACAGGCATGTATTTGAGAAAATGTACCAAACTTTATACTTTGAAAGTATTGACATAACTGGTCAAAGAGGTGCTTACATGTACATCATCAAAAGCATTTTGAATACTGGTCAATCACACTCAGTCACAGTCACAGATTAGATTTTGCCAAACTGTAACTCCTAAATTTTCTTGTGATTTAACCAGAATACAACCCAGAGTTCGCGAAACTTCAAATTCCTTGCCGGACATAGGTCTGCCATAATGGAATCATCGGTTGGACGCATTTTTTTTTACTGGTCCTGTCTACTACAACTTGTAAAAAATTTCTAAAATCTACCGGATATAGGTCCAGTAAGTATGATTAAAATGCTGGACCTGCTTTAATTTTACCAGTCAGGTCCGACGCATTTCGCGAACTCTGACAACCTGATCTTGAAGAGGAACAAAAGGACTTATAGATAAGGCATTGCTGGTTAAGTTTGAAAAATAGTGAAATTATTGGCAGGAACTGCTTTGATTTAAAAAGTGGGGAGACCTTCGTATACTCTCTGACAGCACAGGCACTTGTTTCTATCAATAATGGGGGGTTAAGTATATATATAAAATAAATCTTTGTTCTATATGTTACATACTCGGACCCCATTTTGATAGAAACAAGTGCCTGTGTCTGACAGTACTAGTTGTAACGGCCATTATTGTTGTAGTCCAACAAATTATGCCATCTTGGAATTTTTTTTTTAACTGGACATTTCAAGTTGATGCTACCTTATTTCAATTTATACTGAATCCAACCAAAAGCTTGAAACTTTGTAACTTAATTTAATGCCTATTTCTACTACAAAATATATATTTATATATATTCAATGGCGTTTTACACTCAACAGCAGAATACACACATATGTATACAAAAAGCCAAAGTACATACATTTTAAAAAGTGCAAGGTCATCATTAAATATGTTTAAGAAATGAGATTTAATTACACATTGAAAATGTCCAAAGATTTAGAAAGATAAAGACTAATTAACAGGCAGCTCCTTCATGTTTTTCCATAAAGAGCCTTCCAGCCAGTGTAAATCATACAAAGCTTGTTTAGAACTATCATATAAGAATGACACACTTTCTTATATATTCTTATCTATACAAGTTTAGCACACATATTTTGAATTCTTTGAAGTTTTGAAAATTCAGTTCGTGAATCACCATACAATATAATATTACAGTAATCTATTACCAATACCAAAGACAGTGCAATAGCTATTTTGAATGTAAGTTTTTGACTAAAACCCGATAGCAATCAATTTTAATTTGTTTTAAATTTCAGAGTGATTATGTTATTGGGGCATTTGACCTAGAAAAACCATGGACTTTGGCAGAAGAAACTATGTTATTGGATGCAGTTGAACAATATGGATTTGGAAACTGGTATGTTTTTTTTTACAGAAAAATATCAGTATCAAAAACATGTACATGTACCATTTGAAAACTGATAACAGATTATTAAGCATATATTATAACTTATAGTTATTGAATATGGGAAAATAATCAACAAGTAACAGAATATGCCAATCATTCATAATATACTAATGGAAAAAAGAAACTGTGCATCACTTTGAAAAATTACAAATTCAAAATTTTATTTAGTATTTGATACATTTAAAAGTCATTTTATTACAAAAGTATTGCAAAATCATTTCTCTCAAGATCTGGACAAAAAAAGTCATTTTTAGACCCCTAAAAGATGTTTTGTTTGCAGTTTGAAATCAGGTAGTGTCAATTTGAAATTCACAAAATCACACTTTGGAAACAATGCACATTTTTGAAATTAAGTTTTCTTAGCTGAATTTCACCAAAAACGTTACTCCTTTTAGTGGTTGAAAGTTAACAGGTTAAATTTTGAGTGAAAATCTGGATTTTTCATTTTTGGGTTAAAAAAGTGTTTTTTTTTTAATCTCTTACCCAAAAATGATCTGCATGGTCCACTTGACATTCAGTGAAAATTTCAACTCGATTACTGTATTTTTTTATGATTTTCCGATTAAGAGAAATATGGGTACAATTGATTTCCAATAGACATGCACAGTTTCTTTTTTCCATGAGTATAATTGTAAAGGTTGTTCATTCACAATTTGATTATTTTCTAAAATCAGAAAGTTAATTATTATTTAATACAAAGATGAAACAATCATTATTTATATATGTTGCCTCGTCATTCCAGTGATTCCAAAGTATTTTTTATCTTTTACCGGACATGTCCTGTAATCATATACAGTGCAATGGTCAAAGTCAAAATATTTTACTGGACCAAGCAATTTTTACCAGATTTGTCCAGTGTCCGACAGAACTTCGACTGCCATTCATGGACTATTTTCATCATGCTGGCACAATGGTTTTGTAGGGATCGCGCTGGGCTTCGCCAATGTCGCAAATTGCGATATTTTTTCCTTGCTGGCGACAAAAAACGGCTGCTGGCGATTTTTCTGGCGCCTAAGTAAGTTTTAAAATTTTCGACCGGAAATTGAATACACATCGATCAATATCTCAACAGGTAAGTTATCGTGTGTGACCACCTGTCGCCACGGATGAGTAGGTAGATAATTGAATAGGTAAACGGTAGATCACAAGGATTAACGACTAATTAGAAATTAGGCTCACATCTTTTGATAATGCAATAAAGGTGTCAAAACAGTGATCAGGAACAAATTTCTAATGTACACCTGAATGACTTTAATTGTCCAAGCCAATTTGACAAAGTATCGTGTGTTGATTGCACACATGGCCTCATGTCAGCCAAGGTTTCAAAACAAATAATTGCCGGTAAATCAAAATTATCTCCAGCTTGGGATGAGTTTTTATTCACAAAACAATGAGAGAATTGTAATCTGTATCTTATTAAGTTCCTCAAATAATCACAAGAAAGAAAGTACACATGTAAACAAACCATTCTATTTTTAGAACAATTAAAATGAGGTTACTGAGGGATACACACAATAATGATTTCAGAAAGCAAAAAAAGAAAGGGAAGATAAATAAATCAAAATAAAACTAATTTTATTATTCTTATTTAAAAAAAAAGAAACTGAAAAGAAGTTGTTTTTAGGCACAGAAATATTTTTACCAAACTATTACTATCAGCTGGTTTTTTTTTTTCAAAATGAAATAAATAAACAAACACATAACAATACTGGAATAAGAAGTTTTTATTTGAGAAAATCATGATAATTTTTATTAAAACATTCTAATAATGTACAGGATGCAATAGAAACCACATGAGTCATGATTGATGAATCTCTATAATGTGTCCACAGTCTGTCAAACATTGATCTTTTGCAATCTCTGTTGGTTATGAAAATGTGATGGATTCTACAAAATTTTATCTTTGCTTACCTAAATAATACTTTTTTCATAGTGCTCATTTAGTGCTTTCAGTGATCTTTATTCTCTAGGTTGAGTATTCATTCATATGGTGCTGTTTTTATTGTGTGTATTGTTATGTTTATTGTATTGTTATTATTTAATTTGTATATGGCAATAAGCATGATAAATAATTAAATAAATCATGGTATGTTTTATTTCAAAAAGATATCAAACAAGAAAGGCTCCACCTTCATCATTTATTATCTAAAAAGTCTTTCAAATGAGAATAAACCATCCTTCAACATGCACCTGAAAAAAAGACTAAAAACAATATTTTTAACATATACATCTAAGCATACATTACACAAGCATGACCCCTCAATGAAAACGGTACTGGCTACACTTTATAAAAACTTGCGACTTAATTTCAAATCTGGTGATTTTTCTGGCGACAAAAATTTTGAGGCCAGAGCAGCCCCTGGTTTTGGATATCATATTTATAGACAATTCCATAGGAAACAGCAAATAACAGTTGAATGAATAAAAACTTATGAAATTTATTTTAACTGTGAGGTGTCAGATTGAAAATAAAAATCAATGCACATGAAATAAATTTCTTTAAGCAGTTCGTATTGTCTCCTGTTTATTTTATCTGCATGGGACATTGCAAATTATTGTTCATAATTTACAGAATGGCAATTTCCAGACTATTTCCGATAATTTACGCATGTGCAACAAACTTTGTTGACAGGGGGGGCTGAATTTCTTACTTTTATGAATGTAAAAAAGAGTGAAAGACTAGTATTTTATTTTGAAATCATATATAATCAAGCACATATTCTTTGACAGAGTTTTTATTATGTGACAGTTTCCTGTTCAAAAACTGAACTTTTTGTTTTTCAGGGAGGATGTTGCGAACCATGTTGAAAAGAGGACAGCAGAAGGTAATTGTCCTGTATTTTATTACTTCTATATAGAGTAATCATATAAAATCAGTGGCTTTTGATGCCATAGAAATGTGATACATCGCAGTCTTTGAAATTAGGATTTGTAATTTAGTTAATTCACTTGTCTGAATCCTGAACTTTTGGATTTTCTCCTTTATATTCAATATGATTTAAAAAATTGTCAAAATTTCATATGCCAGAAAGGATTTTTACTGGTCAGGGTCCAGTGGACCAATGCTTTTTTTGCAGACTGCATTGTTTACTGAACATGGTTAAGCCAATAAAAATATAAACTGTTATTGTTCATCATTTTATTTAATATCATTGTTGTCCTGATTAAGGGTAATTGAAAAAATACCTTCCCCACTCTATTTTTGTAAACATCGAAAGTTTGACAATGTCAAACTTTAAATACCTTAACACGTGAGAAATTTTACTATGACTTTAATTTAATGTCACGTCATAATACACCTGTTGTTAGTTACTGTTAGTTATGATGTACAATTTTCCAATCACTAACTTGTTTAATCAGAGGGTAACTACTATTGGTTGACAGCGCAGTTCATTCAAAAGTAGCATGTGTAAAATTTATTATGACATTGATTCAGATTGGTTTGTAGTGTCAGAGCGATCCGGCTTACATTGGGAAGGATTTATTGAAATGACCCTACATGTATGTCATGATTATTTGTCAGTAGAGTGGAATTAACTATTTACTTTTCATGTTTTAATTTCAGAATGTGAAGATCATTATGTCACATTTTTTGTCAGTGGAAATGTTGGCAGAGGTGAGCAATATTTGTAATACAAAATAAAAGTAAAGATGTTATATAATAAAGTTGATTTAACAAGGCTTTTAACTTTAGTTAGATTCATTTTATTGTAAAGAATATATAGATCTGTGATTTTAATTTCTATATCTAGATATTTATTATATCGTCCAGAAGTGCTGAAATAATATAAAAAATTGTAACATAAGATTTGGAAATCTGTTACATCCATAATATACATGATATACAAAGGTCGTGTTTTAGATTTACTTTTATTATTTTAATAAATATAAACAATCTATTTATAGTTACAATAAGACCTGATGCTGCAGATGCAATTAAAGACCATACCTGTCCTAAAGGAGGTAGGTTACAGAAATTTATAGCATTCATTTTAATGGTTATACATGTACTTAATTCTTTGTCTGACAGAGATCTATACTGGTAAAGTTTATTTTTCAAAATTTCCTTATACTCAACAATACAACTGTATTTAAACCATCTCGTATGATTTCAGCTGTATGCAGAATGTCAATAGCCATTTAAAGCATTATCTATGAACATGATGAACTATGACCTTTACCATTTCATCATTTTATTTATAGGAACATGTGCTAAATTTCTAATTGTAATATAATTAAACTGATTTATTTTTAAAAATTTCATGAAAGTAGCCAACACAATGAAGTTGCCAAGGGTATGATAATTTTGACTGGTCTATCTATTGAAGCAAGCAATTCTCTTAAGCCACTTGATTAGTATAAAAAAAAATAATAGAAAGATGCCACTCAGGTTAAAAAAAAATTATGACCTGTCCACGAATGTTGGTTCGCTCTAGTTTAAGTTTTAACCTTGTCTTTTCTTATGTCCATAACTTAAGTTCTATGTTAAGGTCAATTTCTTAGGTACAACATGTTTGGGGGTCAATGATATGGCACCACTATATGTGGATGTGTAATGGGTAGCATGACACCGCCCTCTAGAAATTAGGTCACTGCAACTTATATCTTAGGCATGAACGACTTTGTTTGATTTCTTGCTTAAGGTCCATATCTTAGGTACCGCATGTTTGGGTTAATGATATTTCAAGAATGGACAGGCTTCCATGTCGTTTATATTTTTTTTTACTTTTAAATGCTGTTTGGTTCATTTAAGAAGAGTGCCTCATGATATTTTCCTTTGATAATTCAAGAACAGCTTTATCATTGAACTCTCCTTAACTTGTATTTTCCTTGTTTGTTTATTAAAGGTCCTTTATCACCAAGTATAACAGAACCAATCTCTCCAATAGACCTGTCTTTACCAGAACAACAAGAACTGGGGTATATGCCATTAAGAGATGATTTTGAAAGGGTAAGATTGACTACAACAGCCCCAACATTTGTAGGAAATAAACTTTGCCTGCTAGAACCTTTTTTTTAAGCTTTTTTATTAGCTCACCTGGACCGAAGGTCCATGTGAGCTATTGCCATCACTTGGCGTCCGTCGTCGTCGTCCGTCGTCGTCGTCGTCGTTAACTTTTCTTTGAAAAACTTCTCCTCCGAAACGACTGAAGGGATTGCTTTGAAACTTTGCACACTTCATCTATGGGATGTCCTCTACCAAGATTGCACAAATGGTGACCGCCGTCCAAACAACATGGCTGCCGTTACTAAAAATAGAATAGGGGGGTCAGACTACTGTTTTTGGCTCGTAAATCAAAAAGTATAAGAGATAGATGAAATCTGATGCAACGCTACTGCTTCAGCATCAAAAGCTCTACTATAGACTCCATTGAGTTGAAGTTGTCAGATGACCCCTTATAGGAGTTACGGCCCTTTAAAGGTGAAAAATAGCATTTTTTCATGTTTTTGGCCTATAGAATGAAAACTATTACAGATAGAGAAAAGTTGTTGCTTGCTTAAATGTTCAGCTCATTTAGCTCTACAAAAGTCTCTATAGGGTCCAAGTTGTCAGATGAACCCTTATAGGGGTTACAGCCCCTAAAATAACGTTTTTTCATATTTTTGGCTTATGGAATGAAAACTATAGCAGATAGAGAGAAGCTGTTGTTTGCTTAAATGTTCAGCTCATTAAGCTCTACAAAAGTCTCCGTAGGATCGAAGTTGTCAGATGACCCCTTATAGGGGTAACAGCCCCTAAAATGACGTTTTTTCATGTTTTTGGCTTAGTGAATGAAAACTCTAGCAGATAGAGAAAAGCTGTTGCTTGCTTAAATGTTCAGTTCATTTAGTTCTACAAAAGTTTTCATTGGGTAAAAGTTGTCAGATGACCCCTTATAGGGGTTACGGTCCCTAAAATAGCGTTTTTTTATGCTTTTGGCCTATAGAATGAAACTATAGTAGATAGAAAAAAGCTGTTGCTTGCTTAAATGTTCAGCTCATTTAGCTCTAGAAAAGTGTTTACATGTTTAGGGTTGACTCCAGACCAGGTGAGCGATTCAGGCTCCTGGGAGCCTCTTGTTTCTGAGAGTTCTTTATTATGTATTATTTAAAATGAATTAAATATTCTTTCATAAATATATGAAAAAGAAAGATAAAAAGTTATAAACATACTTCAATTCTATGATTTGACACGTTTAATGTATAAAAAATATATTTCTTTTGAAGGAACACGATAATGATGCAGAAACTGTGATCAGTAGCTTGGCTAACAACTATGATGATGAAGATATAGATATTGGTAAATAAGAATGATCAGTAACTAGTTTCATCATTGGTTGTCTTACATGCTAACATAAAATTTATCACAGCAATTGCTACATAAAAAGTGTATGAAAGGACAACATAAGATTGCTATTTAAAAACATTACACCAGTTTCTAGAAAGACAATCAAAGGATGCTGAAAAATATTGAGTTAAAAATTGAAAAGTATGAGCTAAATTGGACTTAAACCCAGACATGAAATTTCTCAAATGTAACTTCAACTGATGCAAAATATGCTATCAGCCATAAAAAATATCCATGAATCCAAAATTGCCACACAAAAGATTTGTTGATTTAAATGTAAATTATTTTTTGTTGTTCTAATAACATTTTGTCTTGTAATTCTGTTTATTTTTTTATTAGACCCCAAAATTTATGTGAGCGTATAATGTTATGGCGTTGTTGTCTTTGTGGTCTGTAGACATTTTTTTTATTTAGCTATGAAACTAGCCCAGGTAGAAAGATACAGAACAAGATTGAAGGAAAGAGAAAGACGAAAACGAATAGCTAGAGAATATAACCTCATACAGGGTGCTACTACACTAGGAAAACAGAAATGCCAAACTCCTAAGAAAAGAATACACAAAGAAGAAAGGTACTTGTATATATGCAAATGTGCATACACGAGCGTGTCTTATTAAACACAATGTAATCATTTTTGGCCTGATTTCTCGGAGTGAAAAATCTGGTTATAAAATTGTGAATGTCAGGCAGTGGGTAGGTGGGAAGAAATATGCATAACAGTTTTCTCAGCAACTATTTATCACAGCCGCTTGATATTTGGTATACAGCATCGGGGTGGGGTCCAATAACATGGAATTTGTTGTCCGGTCTGTCGCTCACCTATTACTCTATTTTATTCACAAGGTTGGGCGGAGCTAAAAATTCTCAGTGTTTTAGGTAAGATTGAAACGAAGAATCCCGAAATAATTGACCTGTGACCAACCCGGTCAATAAAATAGAGTAATACTTCCTGTTAAATGAAATCAGGCCATTTTGACTTTGACAGATTTTTTGTTATAGATGATTTGATAACAATGGTGTAAAACATATAAACATGTCACAACATTTTTATACAAGTTATCTGAAAATCAACTGTGGAAAACCGATTATTGTGAAATATCCCTTTTTGAACGACTTTGTACAAATGTTGTATGGATAAATGTCCAGACCCTTGAATGTGACAGGCCTGGTATTGATAATAGATAAGCATGTTTTTTGTTTATGGTCTAAAAGGAATACTCATTATGCATTACAGTACTGCACAGACTTTTACTTTTCTATAGAAATACCTTCACATGAAAATTAGAAATTGAATAGTGTCAAAACTTTAAACTCAGGATGTTGATTACATTTGAATCTTTTGTAAGTTTTTATTTGGTTCTGTATGGACATAAATTTAGGTTTCATTACACTTTTACTGTAGCAGTATTTTCTTGAAACACATAATATTGTGCATTTACTATACTTTTGATGAATACTGTAGTCTAGGGCCTTTATAATATATTCACCTTTCATAATTGTTTGATTAAAGAATTATTCAGCATTAATTGAAGACTGCAGTTGACAACACATTTTCTGCTTGTAGAGAATTCCAAGACAAAATGAAGGTGTTTGCACAATTTCACAGTCTTTCTGAGCATGAGACATTCCTTGAGAATAATCAAAGTAAGTCATAAAAAGTTAAAGTAAAGGAAGATTGTTAATCACAGACCATGATCTGATTTTTTTATATTATCTTATCTAACCTTCGAGTTCACCATAAACCAGTGATAACTCAATGTAAAGGTTCAAAAGTCCAATATTCCATATTTACTTAAATGTTTACCTTTTGACTTGAAAAAAAATTAATTAGAAGGAAGTACATTATATGGAGTTGCATGTAGAAAGTCCATTGCACTTGGACATCAGGTAGATAATTGTAATACAGAGTCTATTTATGAAGTGGTTATTCTCATTAGCTTGCTTATGATTCTAGTTTAAAATGTTCTATACTTATTGTAGAAGAAAAAGATCTGAAGGAAAGAATCCAAGAACTAGTGAAATATAGAAAACATGGCATAACAAAACTAGATGGTAGGTTGTTTACACTTAAAGAGGTCTATGATTTTTTTTTAAGTGTTTTGCATGTACTTTAAAACATGTTGACTATTAAAAACTTTATGTTGAATGTTGTTTCCACTGGTCAATATTAAAAAAGACAATATTAAAACTTGAATATGAAATACCCAAAAAGAACATACAATATATAAGTACCTAGTTGAAACAAACACTCAGTATTTGATATGGCTAAAGGAACATCCTTGTTTTGAATGTAATGTTACTTTTCTTAAATTTATTAAAAAAAAAAAATTATTTTTGTTTATTTATATGTTTAATCAAATCGAAGGTCAAAGTTCGGTACGTGTTCTCACTCTTGTTAGAAGGGCAACAGTATTTAGATGTTTTAAAAGCTTCATGAACAAACTATAGAGAATGTATTTCCCTAATATTCACAACAATAACCATTTTAAATATTGTAAAGCAAGTTTTTGAGATAGTTCCAATTAGATTTATCAAAATGTATTCTAACTGGATTAAAAACTTGCTCTACAATTGTTTTGAAAGAAAAAAGTCTAAAATATGCATGTAATGGTCCATGACTTAAAATCCCAAATAGATTTTTATGCGTGAGTGGGAGAGATGCATGTTTATCGTTTCTTTTTTGTACTGCTTCAGATATTGACGTATTTGAAGATGAAAAGTACAAAAGAGATAAAAAGAAAGAGAATAAAAAGAAAATGGTGAGCATCAATTCATCTTTTCATCATACCACTTTGACCTTTGACAAATTTTGAATTTCATGCCATTTTCCCAAGTGTTTATATACAATGTAGTTAATGCAAAAAATACATATAAAACCAATGTATTGAATAGCATTAACAATAACTGTTGTTATCAATGCGAAATGTAAAGGTTAAAACTGTTAAAAAAAGTTGTTAAATAATGTTCTGAAAATGTTCATGGTATTTATATAAAAACAACTGTTAGTCTTTATGAGAATGATAATTTAATTGCTGAGTTTTATGTTTGATTTGATTTATAATTCTTAATTTTTTTTTTTAACATTTACTTCTGTTGTAGGGAAATATTACTCCACTCTCAAAAAGAAGTTCAATGGCTTCAAAAAAGGCCGTCGTCGCTTTAGAGTAAGTATAAATGTTCTCAACAATAACTTAAAGGTGATTCAATAATTTAAAAAGGGTAGTGTAACTGCTTAAAATGAATGCAGAAATTAATCTTGAAACTTAAATTTTAACTCTTTTTGATTAATTGCAAAAAACCCATCTTAACATTTTGTGCTCACCAACAAAGGCACATGCATTAAAAACATAACCAATCTCAAAATAGCCGATAGAAAAACACAAAAAAGGTAACAACGCATGTCTGAAAAAGTAATAAAAGTCTAAGTATTCTAACAAATTTTCATGGGTGTAACTTAACAGCTCAAGAATCTAAATAGCTTGTTTATATTTTTTCAGAGAAAAATTAGATATACTTATAGACGAAAACGAATTAAAAGATGAAAATATAGAGAATATTCCTAAGGAGGCATCAAGTATGCCCGGTTTTGACATGTTGTCAGACAGAGAAAGAAAGGTAAGAATTTCTATGTGAAACAGTCAACATTTTGGAGATAGAAAGCTAGCTTGTTCTTGTACATGCATAACCTCAATGTTATGTTTTTGTTTTATTTCTCAATGGTATGTTTTTGTTTTATTTCTCAATGGTATATTTTTGTTTTATTGCTCAATGGTATGTTTTTGCAATGGTATATTGTTATGTCAATCTCAATGTTGTCTTCATCTGTAGATATTGTTTAGGTGCACTAATTTATGGTTATGAAATTTTAACAGTATTTCTGCTTCCTATTAAATGTTAAGTTCATTGCTTCTACTGTGTATGGCCATTGCAATTTTCATTTCAATTTTATTATTGTTTTTACAAGAAAGTTGTTTTGAGTATTTTGAAGTTCAAAATTAATTTTATATGATAATAAATAACACAAAAAATATTTAACCAATATTGGCATGAACCCCTTATGAAAAGTTCACCACAGCACTTTTTCATCCTGTATTTAAAGATGACATAGATATTTTTCTCTATCCCACACTCTAAGTGTTGAAGATGTCTTAATTTATTGTTTTTATTTTTCAGTTGTGCAGTTCTATTGGAATGACATATGCCAACTATTTGACTATCAAGACCTGTATTATCAAGGTAATGATTCTTGGGTAAAAATAGATTTAAAAAAGAGAATTTTATTGTTACAATAAAGTAATAAAAGATTGAATTTTGTTGTGTGCCATTCTATCATCTGAATTTTGTTTGTTTTGGTGGTTCCTGTTGTACATCAAATGATGGATGCACTTATATACCACTAGTAGGCTTCTGAATTTTTTAGATATTTCTAAATTTATTTCTCTCTTTACTATAGATATCTGTAACTTATATTGACATAATAACATGTTTCATTATCATGTTCAAGTTTTATATGAATCTGTTGATTTTTTCAGGATTATTTACAAAGAAGACAAGGTATTCCAATCAAAATACGGTATCCTAGTGGACTTGATAAGACACATCGTCGACGAATCATCAGTTTCCTTACAGACAATGGCTGGATAGGTGTAACTTGAACAATAGGACAGAACTGTTGACAGATTCCCTTCTCTTATTCTGAAATGTATCTGTATAAGAATGTTTCTTCCTCTAGAGAATTTTTGGTATGAGTACCCTTGTCAGACTGGCAAGGACGAACTGTTCATGATAAGTTCAGATTGGTAGACATGACACTTTTTGAGAAGAATGTCTATCTCCATCTTGTTAATGAAGATTTTTAACATTAATGAAAAGAAATTTATCTCTTGATTATGACAATCATGGAATATCAGTGAATGTGATAAGAAAGCATTTGAAATGCTCTTCTGTGTTTATTGGAGACTAGTTTGTCTTAGTTTAAGATATGGTTGTGTATCATGCTGTTTTACCATTGATCAAAATCATTTCATTTTTTTTAGTTTTCTATTTATTTGTTATATATTTGAAACAGCTGGGCAATTTCAATGGTCTTGCTTTTCTCTTTTTGAAATACAAATATAGTTACTTTATATTTTTGACATAAAAGAAGCACAAGTATTGCACCATGATTTAACCAGTTGTAAATATTGGTTCATTAACTGTTAGTCTCTAGTCCCAGAAGTGAAGAGATTTATTTTCCATTAAAGTAGATTACAGTTTAATTTATCTTTATGTAAGTTTTGTTTTATTTATTTCCTTATTATTTTAGATTCATGTTTTTATTTAGATTTTATGTTTTTTTTTTATATTTGAGATGTAGATTTTTATATGAACTAATGTAATAAAACTTAAATTGTTGATCTTAAAAAAGCCTCATTTAAGATATGGGTGTGAATCTCTTCTTCTGCTTATATTTTGGCATTGAGATATTAACAGACTTAAGGCAGCTACTAAATATTTTTCAAACAAAAATTTGGTTGGGTTGCCTATTGAAACAAAAAAAAACAACAACAAAAAAGATTGTTCTTTAATTTTATTATATGTGGTAGCAAATCTGATCATCAAATTACTAAAATATTTCATTATTGTTCATTTGCCGTATCAAAGAAAGTGTGTTGTTTTAAATGCACTTTATACAAATGTATGTAAAATTGCATGATATGTTTATCACCAAACATTATGTTGTGTGCAATAAGTGCTATGCATTTACTTATACAACCAGTGTGTCAGAGTGAATACTAGATCTGTGATCAACACATTAATAAAAGGTGAATAAATGTAAATTAAATGTGAAAGTATGTGTTTAAATGTAATGTGTGTGTTTTGTGTAAGAAGTAAAATTCTGATGTGATTTGATAAAACAGAATAAATCTGAAAAATTGCAAATGTTTGTTGATGTGATTTGACACTACACTGAGGCCTTTTCTCAACATTACATCATTTTAAGTATAATTTAGCTCATGCCTGGTTTAACCCACCATTAGTTATGAAATGTCTGTTCCAAGTCAGGACAATTGTGATCTTCAATTTCTCCAGCTTGTCTTTGCCTTGTTTTGTCTTTCTTTTTGGAAATTTTTAGATTTGATCATTCCATGAAAACTTACCAAATAGTATGAGAATGTAAAAAAAGCCAAAACAGAATCAGTTCACACCCAACTGGAAAAGACAATACCAAAACTTAAGACAATTAAATTGCAATCAGCAGCACTAACTCCATCTAAGATTGAACTCAAGTGCTCCTAGAAAGCAGTTTCTGCATGTTGCAACAAACTATTGGCCTTACAAATGAGCAATTAAGTGAAGATCATTGCCTGTAAAGAACAAAACTCACGAGAAACTCAAATCTGTACTACTTTACAGCTAAAAACGGACTATAATCCACGTGTTTATATTTGTACTCCTCAGTGAAAATAGGTAAACCACAACTTAATCCCTCTATTGAAATTTGCAACAATGGAAGATGATTACTGTGATCAGTAAAATTGATATCTATACAGAGGAGATTAACTTGCTATGGGTATGAATATTTTTGCTTGAAGGAAAAAAACTCCTACACTGAAGGAAAAAAACTCCTTCACTGTAGGAAGAAAACTCCTACTCTGAAGGAAGATAATTCTTCATCAAAGATGATAATATGACCACCAATTGGATAGTTTCTTACTTTTTAAATCAAAATCTGTTTAACATAATGTTACATTAAGGACATAATTCTTTGTATTTATATATCATTTACATTTTACACCATCAAAGACCATAGCATAGCATGTTAAACAAGTGAATCTCAAATTGAAAAAAAACAAAGCTATTACATGAAAAGATTTTTTCTTTCTATGAAAATGCGAGTTTTTCTTTAAATTAAATGAAGAATAGAAAGGAAGTTCGAAGATGTCGATTTTAAAAATACATGTAAGCTTAATATTTTGATTTTACTGTATTTTTGTTTTAAAGATAATAATAGTTTATGCCGGAAAAGATTGTCTTTGTCTTTTTCATGGCTTTAAGCTTTAATTAACAGATAATAGCATAACCTGTGAAAAAGTTATTAGAATTTGAAGAAAAACATATATTTATGATGAAGACCTCAAACAGAAGAGAATGAAGCTACCCTGCAAACATTTTTAATCTTATAATAACAAAAAAAAACTAAAGATTTAAAAAAGTTAAAAATCCAAAAAAATTATAACATTCAGCTACTGCTCAGACAATAAGTTTACCCCACTACAACCAAAATTAAACTATGCAAACCTAAAATTATATAATTTCAGGAAAAAGAAAATGAGTTATTTCGTGCAAATGTTATATTAAATTTCATGTTTTTTTTAATACACTTCAAGAAACAGACTAACATTTTAATGGAATCTACACTTAAGACAAATACAAATAATGAAAAGTGCAAATCTGTATCCTTTAAGCTCTTAATAAACTCAAAACTGCAAAATAAGCAAGATTTTTTCCAATTATTTCAGGTAGCAGTTACAGCAAACAAAGCTACAATGAAGACTATCATATTTGTATTGTACACTAATCTTCTTTCTATTGTAGACTAATCTGACTTTTTCAATTGAAAATTCAACAGGTAATTTTTTCCTGTAGGTAAATTTCTCTTTCCAAGAACAAGTTAATCTCATCTGTATAGATGTCAATTTTACTGATCACAGAGATCATATTCCATTGTTGCAAATTTCAATAGAAGGATTAAGTTGTAGTTTACCTAATTTCATTGAGGAATACAAATATAAACACGTGGATTATAGTTCATTTCTAGCTGTAAGAGAAAAAAAAATGATCTTTATTTTGAATTGCAATTGCAATTACTTTTATAATTTTTATAGAGCGCAAATTTTTGTGATCTATTATGTTATGGCGATGTCGTCGTCGTCTGTGAGCTATTATCATCACTTGGCGTCCGTCGTCGTCGTCTGTTGTCTATCGTCCGTTAACAATTTTTCAAAATATCATCTCCTCTGAAACTACTGAACTGAATGTTATGAAACTTGGTATGATGATCCTAAGTGTATCCTGCACCAACTTTGTGCTTCAATTTTTGATCCGTTAAAAAACATGGGCGCCGTTACTAGAAATAGACCAAGGGGGTCAGAATACTGTTTTTGGCGTGTAAATCAACAAGTATAAAAGATAGATGAAATCTGATGCCACCTTACTGCTTCAACATCAAAAGTTCTACAAAAGTCTCCATTTAGTCGAAGTTGTCAGATGATCCCTTATAGGAGCTACAGTCCTTAGAGTTGAAAAATATCGTTTTTCATGTTTTTGGCTTAAAGACTGAAAACTATTGCAGATAGAAAAAAGTTGTTGATTGCTTAAATGTTTAGCTCATTTAGCTCTACAAAAGTCTCCATAGGGTCAAAGTTGTCAGATGACCCCTTATAGGGGTAACGGCCCCTGAAATAAGGTTTTTTCATGTTTTTTGCCGATAGAAGGAAAACTATAATTGCAGAAAGAGAAAAGTTGTTGCTAGTTTAAATGTTCAGCTCATTTATCTCTACAAAAGTCATCATAAGGTCGAAGTTGACAGATGACCCCTTATAGAGGTTACGGCCCTTCAAAGGTGAAACATAGTGCTTTAGGCCTATAGAATGAAAACTATTGCAGATAGAGAAAAGCTGTTGCTTGCTTAAACATTCAGCTCATTAAGCTCTACAAAAGCCTCCATAGGGTTGAAGTTGTCAGATGACCCCTTATAGGGTTTACAACCCCTAACCTAACGTGCTTTCATGTTTTGGGGCTATAGAATCAAAACTATAGCAGATAGAGAAAAGCTGTTGCTTGCTTAAATGTTCAGCTCATTAAACTTTAAAAAAAGTCTCCATAGAGTCAAAGTTGTCAGATGACCCCCTATAATGGTAACAAATGGCCCCAAAACATTCTACATGTTTTTGGCCTACAGAATAAAAACTCTTGCTGAAGGAGAAAATCTGTTGCTTGCTTAAATGTTCAGCTTATTCAGCTCTTCAAAAGTCTCCATAGGGTCGAAGTGGTCAGATGACCCCCTGTAAGGGTTACACCTTAAAGGTGAAAACCATATAAAGGGGTTATGGCCCTTTGTGAAAAATAGTGTTTTTTGCTAATAGAATGAAAACTAAACTATTGCATATAGAGAAAAGCTTTTTCTTGCTTAAACATTCAGCTCATTTAGCTCTACAAAAGTCTTCATAGGGTTGACATCAAGACCAGGTGAGCGATTCAGGCTCCTGGGAGTCTCTTGTTTATTTGGGGTCCGATTTTCAAAATCTTTTTTTTTTCATTGCAATCCTTGTTAAAAATCCCTGCCTGTGTTCTTCAATCAGATTTGCAAAATCGCCTACCATTTTCGAAAATTTAGGGGTAAAAAGGGGCCAAATACGCCAATTATAAGTTTGTCTCAGCAAATGGTTTTATTCAAACATTTTAGTTGTAATAGGCTGACCAATTGTTACGTCGTTTTAAAATGATGTTTCTAACCACTAGAAAAAGTTTCCTCGTGCATTAATTAAGGGATTGTGACCCCTACCGTTTCAGAGAAAAAGGGGGTAAAATGAATGTTAAAATAAAACTGCTGTAAAACATTTATTTTTCATACGATTTTGTTATCTTTTTCTTTTATTGTATTCCTGGATAAATTACGTCGGAAAATGTAAAGACAGTTGTAAGCATTTTGCAACATTACATTGCTATGAAGGGCCAAAAAGGGGCAACACCCAAAAATTCGACTTTTTTGTTTGTGGTTTGATTTTCAAAATATTTTTTTTCATTGGAATCCTTGTAAAAATCTCTGCCTGTGTTTTTCATTCAGATTTGCAATATTTCCATTTTGAGAGAAATTAGGGACCAAAAGCACCATATGAATTTTCCTTGAATATTTGTATAAATGTATAAAAAAAATCATTGGTAAATATGCATTGAAAGTCCACCAAAGATTGCATGTGTCAAAAAGCTTCGGGAGTCCACAATGGGCAGCATGTGTCCAAAACATTTGACAATCCATATTGGGCCGCAAATGTACAGGGTTCAACATGTTGCGGTCGTATCATGCTGCGCTCGGCGTAGCTTTTTATTAAACAAATTGCGATGCAGGGAGTTATGGTACACTTATTCCATTATAGTGTGAACAGGGTCTAAGATTGAAATGTTACAACATTAAAAATTCAACAACAACAACAACAACAAACACGAAGGCCAATTGCAGCATGACTGAGCTCTTGGATGGTCTTAGATGCACAAGAAGGGAAATATTTACTTACTGCTTGTTAAAACATTTTCGATCTTCTACTGGCGCTTATTTTTGGCAAATCGATAAGGAGAATGCCACGATAACAATAGCTACAAAAAAAGCAAACAATTTAGTCTCAGTTGATATGTCGACTGTTTTTTTTAAACTACCTTGCAACAACTTTGTGGTTCGGATCTCGTATATTAGGTCCGATTTGAATTTAACTTTGAGCAGGTTTCAATCAAAAATTTAAAACAAGACAATTTTCTTTTATTTCAACAACAGCTTTGCAGCTAAGATCCGTTTTGACAATCTTTGATACTGCAAACATTAGTCGGACATGACTTCCGCGAGCAAGTCTGAGAACACCATTCATCCATTCCATAAATATCTTCATACGGCCCTATGGCATGACATTTGGTTTCATTGACAATATTGTCATCACACCCACACTCGCACATAAAATGAACACAGTTGTTTGATCTACAATTTCTTAAACACCACTCGTCCATACCTCTTGTATGAGAATATGGGCCTTTTCCTTTACAGCGATATTTCTGTGAATGTGGGTAACAGTCTCCATTTTTTGAGGAGACAGGTTGGCTAGTGGAAGGAACAGAAAACAAAGGATAGATGATAGAGTCGCCACTTTTCTGGCGTTTGTAATACTGATAATTTCTTTCATGAGAATCGTGAAAAGTTTTAACTAAAACTCCAGTCTTTGGTTGCTGGTAAGACCTAGCAGTCCCTGTTGGCAATAAGTTGTTCCAAAAAGATGGCGACTTGGGACTATGTGTTGGTACATTCCATGTAGACTGCTTTGAAACTCTTCTAAATTGGTCCCAGAAATTAACTACATTATTCCTGATAGGAAATGTTATATTTGCACGAAACTTGATATGTGAGTTATCTGTGCTCCACTTAGGTATCGAAGTCCCTTTTATCTTTGGGTCAGGCATTGAATCTACAATTTTCTTATGAGCATTTTTGCCAATACCCAAAGCTACAAGTCTAGAGTTTAATATTTGTAGTCTTTTATTATAACCTCTTTTGGGTTTTTGGATTTCAGTTGGTTTGGGACGGTTGAATATTGGCAACGAGCTCCTAAATTGTTCAATGGTCGAATCTGTTAAATTTTTCTCTGATATCAAGAAAATGGGTTCGTGTATGTTTATTTCAGTTGAAACAAAATTTCTATCAGGAATAAACTGTTCCGGTAGTATTTCTATGTCTGCACAGTTGTAAAATGTTTCTTGTCTACCACACCCCATGCACTGACATTCATTTATCCCTCCCATTCTGTATCCTTTATATTTAAGAAGAAAAATAAAATTAATTATTAATGTTAATTTAATAATTGACGTTATAAAATGTCCATTAATTTTACCATGTTGCGATGATAT
The DNA here is from genome assembly GCA_963971305.1 of Arcuatula senhousia. Lineage (NCBI taxonomy): Eukaryota > Metazoa > Mollusca > Bivalvia > Mytilida > Mytilidae > Arcuatula > Arcuatula senhousia. The sequence goes on from OZ020304.1 coordinate 60,681,307, forward strand.
ATTTTAGTGCATGTTTTTGCAGATTTAGTGTCACGTCTTTTCGCTCCTGATTCATGAGGAGGATTTAAAATTATGTTAATTTTAAGGAGAATTAAACATTGAATAAATTTTTGTCACTTAAATACCTAATGTCACACTTTTTGTCTGAAAACAACCTGATGGAATGTTAAGATTCGACCCAAATACAAACCGCAAAACACGCAAAAACATTAGAAATAAGGAAAAGGTTTGTAAATGTTAATGAATAGAAAGTCTACCTGAAGTAAACTCCATCATTCAACAGAAAGATAAGCGCTTTAAGTTTTTGTTGTACAATGCATAGTAAAATCTTTCATTGACATTCAAGGTTTTTGAATTTGGCTTTTCCAATCGATTGGTTTTGTAATAAGTTTAGTTCTCTTTAGGTGACGTATGTTTTCTATTTTTCCAAATTTTCTGCAAAGCCGTTGTAAATGACACTCACTTTAGTTCTTAAATGTTTTTTTTTCTAAATCCTTCCAATATTAGTTTTCTTTGGTGTAATTTTTATTTAAAAGAATGTTTTGATAACCATTTGCAAATATTGGTGACTGACAAATTGATTGCAAAGTAAAGACATGAATACACATATGAGATTAGATTAAAGTTATCGTTGGCAACATGACAGTTGTGTTACAGCAACCAGGAACTGCCACCGAAGTTCGCTCTCGTTTCCAAATAAGTTCGCTTTGCTCAGTTTTTACAGTTTGGTGTTCTCTATTAGGTGTCTACTGGCTTTGCATTTGATATTTTTACTCCTGACATTCGAACGCCCCATGTGTACTTCTTTGCTAATTGAACAAGGTTAGAGTTTCTTGGGATGCTTCGCTTTTTTACCTGTGCTATATTTCCACTGAAAGACACAATTAGAACAAGAAATATCAGCTGGTAGACGGACGTGTAAGTCATAAACACCACCGTGGCTGCCCACGTAGTATCGTGTGCTCCACGATTCCTCAATCCATAGCATATTGCTTTCGAAGCATTCAGGCGCTAAAATCTCACTAGAACTGTTTCGAGGACAAAGTCTGAACTCAAAAAATCCTAGAAGGTTACTCATAACTTCAATGGTGACATTTACATATGCCCCTTGCATGTACGATCTGACAATCTGATAAGCTTTCCCGTCTACCAGTAGTCCTTTATATGGTTGACCACAAACGTCACACAGACCACTGTTCTGTTCCCATTGAACCTACAAACATACATAATATGATTTATTCTTCACGCTTACATCAAAATGAAAATTTTTAAATTTTAATTACATAATAAAAGACAATTGACTTATATAATCATATTGCCTTATATAATTTTGGTTATATAATAGGATAATAGTACCAGGAAAACCATAAACAACACAGAATAAAGTCGTTTCTTGCCAAATGCGTCATACATATATTATACATTCAAACACAATTGGTAGGAAAGATACTGTTAGAAGTACATAAGGAAAGATACTGTTAGAAGTACAAACATATAACGTTTAAAACTGTTATATTATTAACTGAAGTTAAAGTTATGCTCCAAAACATGTTTGACTGTCAACTTACCAAATTTGTCGAACTGTTTTTAAGACATGTCACCTCCTACGATATAAATACAGGTTTCTCAACCTTGAAGAGCTACAGCCAAAATGCTCATATACATATACAAACAGCCAGAACATACATGGGAAAATAAAATTGCAAATTGCTTCATTTAGCCTTTCTGTTGGTGAAAAGAATGATGACGTTGAAACCTTCTATTGTTGTAAATTGGATTTTAAAATTACGTAAAAATCCATGCAAGCAACGTTTTATTGCTTAGTCATCCAAATGTACTACCAAACTTCTTTCAACATCAATATTGACGGCAGATAAATCCCGCCATACTTAATATGTCGGTTGTTGTTGCTTTAGAAAGAGCTAGAAATGACGTCACTCAAACGGTGAATCTTAGAAATTCCAAAGAACTGAACAAAATCTATGGACGTCAAGTTGGTTACTTATTCCTTATTCCCTATTCGTTACTTATTCCCTATTCCCTATTCGTTACCTATTCGTTACTTATTCCCTATTCCCTATTCGTTACCTATTCGTTACTTATTCCCTATTCCCTATTCGTTACCTATTCGTTACTTATTCCCTATTCCCTATTCGTTACCTATTCCCTATTCCCTATTCGTTACCTATTCGTTACTTATTCCCTATTCCCTATTCGTTACCTATTCGTTACTTATTCCCTATTCCCTATTCGTTACTTATTCGTTACTTATTCCCTATTCCATATTCGTTACTTATTCCCTATTCCCTATTCGCTACTTATTCGTTCAACGAATGGAAAACGAATAGGTAACAGGCTTTTCACAGCTAGAAAATACATGCGATCGGCACTTTGTTGCCATTAAAAGATTGGTTATGTCAAGTCTGACTGCCTGTTACCTCACTTATACCAATAAAAAGTATTTTAGTAGGCCGATGTACGCTAGATCGAATAGGAAACGAATAGGTATCAGGCTTTTCACAGTTAGAAGACACATGCGATCTTCATTTTATTGTCATGAAAAGACAGATTATGTCAAGTCTGACTGCCAGTAACCTCATTTATCCCAATAAAAAGTTTGTAAGGAGGGCCGATATACGCTAGTTTGGATAGGCAATATATAGGAATGGGTATCAGGCTTTTCACAGCTAAAAGACACACGAGATTTGCACTTTATTGTTATGAAAAGATTAACCATGTAAAGTCTGACTGCCTGTTACCTCAGTTATCCCAATAAAAAGTATTTTAGTAGGGCCGATATACGCTAGTCCGAATAGGCAATGAATGGGAAACGAATAAGTAACAGGCTTTTCACAGCTGAAAGACACATGAGATCTGCACTTTAATGTCATGAAAAGATAGATTATGTCAAGTCTGACTGCCAGTAACCTCAATTATCCCAATAAAAGGTCTTTAAGTAGGGCCAATATACGCTAGTTCGAATAGGCAACGAATGGGAAACGAATAGGTAACAGGCTTTAAACAGCTAAAAGACACATGCTATCTGCACTTTATTGTCATGAAAAGGTTAATTATATCAAGTATCATTGCCTCTAACCTCATTTATCCCAATAATCAATCTATTGGTAGGGCAGATTTTCGGTATTTCGAATAAGAAACGAATGGGAAACGAATAGGTAACAGGCTTACCACAGCTAAAAGACACATGAGATCAACCCTTTATTGCTATGAAAAGGTTAATTATGTCAAGTCTCATTGCCTGTAACCCCACTTATCGCAATAATTAATCTTTTGGTAGGGCAGATTGACGATATTGCGAATAGGAAACGAATAGGTAACAGGCGTTTCACAGCTAGAAGACACATGAGATCTACACTTTATTGACATGAAAAGGTTAATTATGTCAAGTCTCATTGCCTGTAACCTCATTTATCCCAATGATTAATCTAATGGTAGGGCAAATTAACGCTATTTCGAATAGGTAACGAATGGGAAACGAATAGGTAACAAGCGTTTCACAGCTAGAAGACACATGAGACCTACACTTTATTGACATGAAAAGGTTAATTATATCAAGTCTCATTGCCTCTAACCCCATTTATCCCAATAATCAATCTATTGGTAGGGCAGATTTTCGGTATTTCGAATAATAAACGAATGGGAAACGAATAGGTAACAGGCTTCTCACAGCTAAAAGACACATGAGATCAACCCTTTATTGCTATGAAAAGGTTAATTATGTCAAGTCTCATTGCCTCTTACCTCATTTATCCCAATAATCAATCTATTGGTAGGGCAGATTTTCGGTATTTCGAATAAGAAACGAATGGGACACGAATAGGTAACAGGCTTTTCACAGCTAAAAGACATATGAGATCAATCCTTAATTGCTATGAAAAGGTTAATTATGTCAAGTCTCATTGCCTGTAACCTCACTTGTTGCAATAATTAATCTTTTGGTAGGGCAGATTGACGATATTGCAAATAGGAAACGAATAGGTAACAGGCGTTTCACAGCTAGAAGACACATGAGATCTACACTTTATTGACATAAAAAGGTTAATTATGTCAAGTCTCATTGCCTCTAATCTCATTTATCCCAATAATCAATCTATTTGTAGGGCAGATTTTCTGTATTTCGAAAAAGAAACGAATAGGAAACGAATAGGTAACAGGCTTTTCACAGCTAGAAGACATATGAGATCAATCCTTTTATTGCTATGAAAAGGTTTATTATGTCAAGTCTCATTGCGTCTTACCTCATTTATCCCGATAATCAATCTATTGGTAGGGCAGATTTTCGGTATTTCGAATAAGAAACGAATGGGAAACGAATAGGTAACAAGCGTTTCACAGCTAAAAGACACATGAGACCTACACTTTATTGACATGAAAAGGTGAATTATATTAAGTCTCATTGCCTGTAACCTCATTTATCCCAATAATTAATCTAATGGTAGGGCAAATTAACGCTATTTCGAATAGGTAACGAATGGGAAACGAATAGGTAACAAGCGTTTCACAGCTAGAAGACACATGAGACCTACACTTTATTGCTATGAAAAGGTTAATTATGTCAAGTCTCATTGCCTCTAACCTCATTTATCCCAATAATCAATCTATTGGTAGGGCAGATTTTCGGTATTTTGAATAAGAAACGAATGGGAAACGAATAGGTAACAGGCTTCTCACAGCTAAAAGACATATGAGATCAATCCTTTATTGCTATGAAAAGGTTAATTATGTCAAGTCTCATTGCATGTAACCTCACTTATCGCAATAATTAATCTTTTGGTAGGGCAGATTGACGATATTGCAAATAGGAAACGAATAGGTAAAAGGCGTTTCACAGCTAGAAGACACATGAGATCTACACTTTATTGACATGAAAAGGTTAATTATGTCAAGTCTCATTGCCTCTAACCTCATTTATCCCAATAATCAATCTATTGGTAGGGCAGAATTTCTGTATTTCGAATAAGAAACGAATAGGAAACGAATAGGTAACAGGCTTTTCACAGCTAGAAGACACATGAGATCTACACTTTATTGACATGAAAAGGTTAATTATGTCAAGTCTCATTGCCTCTAACCTCATTTATGCCAATAATCAATCTATTGGTAGGGCAGATTTTCTGTATTTCGAATAAGAAACGAATAGGAAACGAATAGGTAACAGGCGTTTCACAGCTAGAAGACACATGAAATCTACACTTTATTGACATGAAAAGGTGAATTATGTCAAGTCTCATTGCCTGTAACCTCATTTATCCCAATGATTAATCTAATGGTAGGGCAAATTAACGCTATTTCGAATAGGTAACGAATGGGAAACGAATAGGTAACAAGCGTTTCACAGCTAGAAGACACATGAGACCTACACTTTATTGACATGAAAAGGTTAATTATATCAAGTCTCATTGCCTCTAACCTCATTTATCCCAATAATCAATCTATTGGTAGGGCAGATTTTCGGTATTTCGAATAAGAAACGAATGGGAAACGAATAGGTAACAGGCTTCTCACAGCTAAAAGACACATGAGATCAACCCTTTATTGCTATGAAAAGGTTAATTATGTCAAGTCTCATTGCCTCTTACCTCATTTATCCCAAACATCAATCTATTGGTAGGGCAGATTTTCGGTATTTCGAATAAGAAACGAATGGGAAACAAATAGGTAACAGGCTTTACACAGCTAAAAGACATATGAAATCAATCCTTAATTGCTATGAAAAGGTTAATTATGTCAAGTCTCATTGCCTGTAACCTCACTTATCGCAATAATTAATCTTTTGGTAGGACAGATTGACGATATTGCGAATAGGAAACGAATAGGTAGCAGGCGTTTCACAGCTAGAAGACACATGAGATCTACACTTTATTGACATGAAAAGGTGAATTATGTCAAGTCTCATTGCCTGTAATCTCATTTATCCCAATAATCAATCTATTGGAAGGGCAGATTTTCTGTATTTCGAATAAGAAACGAATGGGAAACGAATAGGTAACAGGCTTTTCACAGCTAAAAGACATATGAGATCTACACTTTATTGACATGAAAAGGTTAATTATGTCAAGTCTCATTGCCTCTAACCTCATTTATCCCAATAATCAATCTATTGGTAGGGCAGAATTTCTGTATTTTGAATAAGAAACGAATAGGTAACAGGCTTTTCACAGCTAGAAGACACATGAGATCTACACTTTATTGACATGAAAAGGTTAATTATGTCAAGTCTCATTGCCTCTAACCTCATTTATGCCAATAATCAATCTATTGGTAGGGCAGATTTTCTGTATTTCGAATAAGAAACGAATAGGAAACGAATAGGTAACAGGCTTTTCACAGCTAAAAGACATATGAGATAAATCCTTTTATTGCTATGAAAAGGTTAATTATGTCAAGTCTCATTGCCTGTAACCTCACTTATCGCAATAATTAATCTTTTGGTAGGGCAGATTGACGATATTGCGAATAGGAAACGAAGAGGTAACAGGCGTTTCACAGCTAGAAGACACATGAGATCTACACTTTATTGACATGAAAAGGTGAATTATGTCAAGTCTCATTGCATGTAACCTCATTTATCTCAATGATTAATCTAATGGTAGGGCAAATTAACGCTATTTCGAATAGGTAACGAATGGGAAACGAATAGGTAACAAGCATTTCACAGCTAAAAGACACATGAGACCTACACTTTATTGACATGAAAAGGTTAATTATATCAAGTCTCATTGCCTGTAACCTCATTTATCCCAATAATTAATCTAATGGTAGGGCAAATTAACGCTATTTAGAATAGGTAACGAATGGGAAACGAATAGGTAACAAGCGTTTCACAGCTAGAAGACACATGAGACCTACACTTTATTGACATGAAAAGGTTAATTATGTCAAGTCTCATTGCCTCTTACCTCATTTATCCCAAAAATCAATCTATTGGTAGGGCAGATTTTCGGTATTTCGAATAAGAAACGAATGGGAAACGAATAGGTAACAGGCTTCTCACAGCTAAAAGACACATGAGATCAACCCTTTATTGCTATGAAAAGGTTAATTATGTCAAGTCTCATTGCCTCTTACCTCATTTATCCCAAACATCAATCTATTGGTAGGGCAGATTTTCGGTATTTCGAATAAGAAACGAATGGGAAACGAATAGGTAACAGGCTTCTCACAGCTAAAAGACACATGAGACCTACACTTTATTGCTATGAAAAGGTTAATTATTTGAAGTCTCATTGCCTGTAACCTCACTTATCGCAATAATTAATCTTTTGGTAGGGCAGATTGACGATATTGCAAATAGGAAACGAATAGGTAACAGGCATTTCACAGCTAGAAGACACATGAGATCTACACTTTATTGACATGAAAAGGTTAATTATATCAATTCTCATTGCCTGTAACCTCATTTATCCCAATAATTAATCTAATGGTAGGGCAAATTAACGCTATTTCGAATAGGTAACGAATGGGAAACGAATAGTTAACAAGCGTTTCACAGCTAGAAGACACATGAGACCTACACTTTATTGACATGAAAAGGTTAATTATATCAAGTCTCATTGCCTCTAACCTCATTTATCCCAATAATCAATCTATTGGTAGGGCAGATTTTCGGTATTTCGAATAAGAAACGAATGGGAAACGAATAGGGAACAGGCTTCTCACAGCTAAAAGACACATGAGATCAACCCTTTATTGCTATGAAAAGGTTAATTATGTCAAGTCTCATTGCCTGTAACCTCACTTATCGCAATAATTAATCTTTTGGTAGGGCAGATTGACGATATTGCAAATAGGAAACGAATAGGTAACAGGCGTTTCACAGCTAGAAGACACATGAGATCTACACTTTATTGACATGAAAAGGTGAATTATGTCAAGTCTCATTGCCTGTAACCTCATTTATCCCAATGATTAATCTAATGGTAGGGCAAATTAACGCTATTTCGAATAGGTAACGAATGGGAAACGAATAGGTAACAAGCGTTTCACAGCTAGAAGACACATGAGACCTACACTTTATTGACATGAAAAGGTTAATTATATCAAGTCTCATTGCCTCTAACCTCATTTATCCCAATAATCAATCTATTGGTAGGGCAGATTTTCGGTATTTCGAATAAGAAACGAATGGGAAACGAATAGGTAACAGGCTTCTCACAGCTAAAAGACACATGAGATCAACCCTTTATTGCTATGAAAAGGTTAATTATTTCAAGTCTCATTGCCTGTAACCTCACTTATTGCAATAATTAATCTTTTGGTAGGGCAGATTGACGATATTGCAAATAGGAAACGAATAGGTAACAGGCATTTCACAGCTAGAAGACACATGAGATCTACACTTTATTGACATGAAAAGGTTAATTATATCAAGTCTCATTGCCTGTAACCTCATTTATCCCAATAATTAATCTAATGGTAGGGCAAATTAACGCTATTTCGAATAGGTAACGAATGGGAAACGAATAGTTAACAAGCGTTTCACAGCTAGAAGACACATGAGACCTACACTTTATTGACATGAAAAGGTTAATTATATCAAGTCTCATTGCCTCTAACCTCATTTATCCCAATAATCAATCTATTGGTAGGGCAGATTTTCGGTATTTCGAATAAGAAACGAATGGGAAACGAATAGGGAACAGGCTTCTCACAGCTAAAAGACACATGAGATCAACCCTTTATTGCTATGAAAAGGTTAATTATGTCAAGTCTCATTGCCTGTTACCTCACTTATCGCAATAATTAATCTTTTGGTAGGGCAGATTGACGATATTGCAAATAGGAAACGAATAGGTAACAGGCGTTTCACAGCTAAAAGACACATGAGATCTACACTTTATCGACATGAAAAGGTGAATTATATCAAGTCTCATTGCCTGTAACCTCATTTATCCCAATAATTAATCTAATGGTAGGGCAAATTAACGCTATTTCGAATAGGTAACGAATATGAAACGAATAAGTAACAAGCGTTTCACAGCTAGAAGACACATGAGACCTACACTTTATTGACATGAAAAGGTTAATTATATCAAGTCTCATTGCCTTTAACCTCATTTATCACAATAATCAATCTATTGGTAGGGCACATTTTCGGTATTTCGAATAAGAAACGAATGGGAAACGAATAGGTAACAGGCTTCTCACAGCTAAAAGACACATGAGATCAACACTTTATTGCTATGAAAAGGTTAATTATGTCAAGTCTCATTGCCTGTAACCTCACTTATCGCAATAATTAATCTTTTGGTAGGGCAGATTGACGATATTGCGAATAAGAAACGAATAGGTAACAGGCGTTTCACAGCTAGAAGACACATGAGATCTACACTTTATTGAAATGAAAAGGTAAATTATATCAAGTCTCATTGCCTGTAACCTCATTTATCCCAATAATTAATCTAATGGTAGGGCAAATTAACGCTATTTCGAATAGGTAACGAATGGGAAACGAATAGGTAACAAGCGTTTCACAGCTAGAAGACACATGAGACCTACACTTTATTGACATGAAAAGGTTAATTATATCAAGTCTCATTGCCTCTAACCTCATTTATCCCAATAATCAATCTATTGGTAGGGCAGATTTTCGGTATTTCGAATAAGAAACGAATGGGAAACGAATAGGTAACAGGCTTCTCACAGCTAAAAGACACATGAGATCAACCCTTTATTGCTATGAAAAGGTTAATTATGTCAAGTCTCATTGCCTCTTACCTCATTTATCCCAAACATCAATCTATTGGTAGGGCAGATTTTCGGTATTTCGAATAAGAAACGAATGGGAAACAAATAGGTAACAGGCTTTACACAGCTAAAAGACATATGAAATCAATCCTTTATTGCTATGAAAAGGTTAATTATGTCAAGTCTCATTGCCTGTAACCTCACTTATCGCAATAATTAATCTTTTGGTAGGACAGATTGACGATATTGCAAATAGGAAACGAATAGGTAACAGGCGTTTCACAGCTAGAAGACACATGAGATCTACACTTTATTGACATAAAAAGGTTAATTATGTCAAGTCTCATTGCCTCTAATCTCATTTATCCCAATAATCAATCTATTTGTAGGGCAGATTTTCTGTATTTCGAAAAAGAAACGAATAGGAAACGAATAGGTAACAGGCTTTTCACAGCTAGAAGACATATGAGATCAATCCTTTTATTGCTATGAAAAGGTTTATTATGTCAAGTCTCATTGCGTCTTACCTCATTTATCCCGATAATCAATCTATTGGTAGGGCAGATTTTCGGTATTTCGAATAAGAAACGAATGGGAAACGAATAGGTAACAAGCATTTCACAGCTAAAAGACACATGAGACCTACACTTTATTGACATGAAAAGGTGAATTATATTAAGTCTCATTGCCTGTAACCTCATTTATCCCAATAATTAATCTAATGGTAGGGCAAATTAACGCTATTTCGAATAGGTAACGAATGGGAAACGAATAGGTAACAAGCGTTTCACAGCTAGAAGACACATGAGACCTACACTTTATTGCTATGAAAAGGTTAATTATGTCAAGTCTCATTGCCTCTAACCTCATTTATCCCAATAATCAATCTATTGGTAGGGCAGATTTTCGGTATTTTGAATAAGAAACGAATGGGAAACGAATAGGTAACAGGCTTCTCACAGCTAAAAGACATATGAGATCAATCCTTAATTGCTATGAAAAGGTTAATTATGTCAAGTCTCATTGCATGTAACCTCACTTATCGCAATAATTAATCTTTTGGTAGGGCAGATTGACGATATTGCAAATAGGAAACGAATAGGTAAAAGGCGTTTCACAGCTAGAAGACACATGAGATCTACACTTTATTGACATGAAAAGGTTAATTATGTCAAGTCTCATTGCCTCTTACCTCATTTATCCCAATAATCAATCTATTGGTAGGGCAGAATTTCTGTATTTCGAATAAGAAACGAATAGGAAACGAATAGGTAACAGGCTTTTCACAGCTAGAAGACACATGAGATCTACACTTTATTGACATGAAAAGGTTAATTATGTCAAGTCTCATTGCCTCTAACCTCATTTATGCCAATAATCAATCTATTGGTAGGGCAGATTTTCTGTATTTCGAATAAGAAACGAATAGGAAACGAATAGGTAACAGGCGTTTCACAGCTAGAAGACACATGAGATCTACACTTTATTGACATGAAAAGGTGAATTATGTCAAGTCTCATTGCCTGTAACCTCATTTATCCCAATGATTAATCTAATGGTAGGGCAAATTAACGCTATTTCGAATAGGTAACGAATGGGAAACGAATAGGTAACAAGCGTTTCACAGCTAGAAGACACATGAGACCTACACTTTATTGACATGAAAAGGTTAATTATATCAAGTCTCATTGCCTCTAACCTCATTTATCCCAATAATCAATCTATTGGTAGGGCAGATTTTCGGTATTTCGAATAAGAAACGAATGGGAAACGAATAGGTAACAGGCTTCTCACAGCTAAAAGACACATGAGATCAACCCTTTATTGCTATGAAAAGGTTAATTATGTCAAGTCTCATTGCCTCTTACCTCATTTATCCCAAACATCAATCTATTGGTAGGGCAGATTTTCGGTATTTCGAATAAGAAACGAATGGGAAACAAATAGGTAACAGGCTTTACACAGCTAAAAGACATATGAAATCAATCCTTAATTGCTATGAAAAGGTTAATTATGTCAAGTCTCATTGCCTGTAACCTCACTTATCGCAATAATTAATCTTTTGGTAGGACAGATTGACGATATTGCGAATAGGAAACGAATAGGTAGCAGGCGTTTCACAGCTAGAAGACACATGAGATCTACACTTTATTGACATGAAAAGGTGAATTATGTCAAGTCTCATTGCCTCTAACCTCATTTATCCCAATAATCAATCTATTGGAAGGGCAGATTTTCTGTATTTCGAATAAGAAACGAATGGGAAACGAATAGGTAACAGGCTTTTCACAGCTAAAAGACATATGAGATCTACACTTTATTGACATGAAAAGGTTAATTATGTCAAGTCTCATTGCCTCTAACCTCATTTATCCCAATAATCAATCTATTGGTAGGGCAGAATTTCTGTATTTTGAATAAGAAACGAATAGGTAACAGGCTTTTCACAGCTAGAAGACACATGAGATCTACACTTTATTGACATGAAAAGGTTAATTATGTCAAGTCTCATTGCCTCTAACCTCATTTATGCCAATAATCAATCTATTGGTAGGGCAGATTTTCTGTATTTCGAATAAGAAACGAATAGGAAACGAATAGGTAACAGGCTTTTCACAGCTAAAAGACATATGAGATAAATCCTTTTATTGCTATGAAAAGGTTAATTATGTCAAGTCTCATTGCCTGTAACCTCACTTATCGCAATAATTAATCTTTTGGTAGGGCAGATTGACGATATTGCGAATAGGAAACGAAGAGGTAACAGGCGTTTCACAGCTAGAAGACACATGAGATCTACACTTTATTGACATGAAAAGGTGAATTATGTCAAGTCTCATTGCATGTAACCTCATTTATCTCAATGATTAATCTAATGGTAGGGCAAATTAACGCTATTTCGAATAGGTAACGAATGGGAAACGAATAGGTAACAAGCATTTCACAGCTAAAAGACACATGAGACCTACACTTTATTGACATGAAAAGGTTAATTATATCAAGTCTCATTGCCTGTAACCTCATTTATCCCAATAATTAATCTAATGGTAGGGCAAATTAACGCTATTTAGAATAAGTAACGAATGGGAAACGAATAGGTAACAAGCGTTTCACAGCTAGAAGACACATGAGACCTACACTTTATTGACATGAAAAGGTTAATTATGTCAAGTCTCATTGCCTCTTACCTCATTTATCCCAAACATCAATCTATTGGTAGGGCAGATTTTCGGTATTTCGAATAAGAAACGAATGGGAAACGAATAGGTAACAGGCTTCTCACAGCTAAAAGACACATGAGATCAACCCTTTATTGCTATGAAAAGGTTAATTATGTCAAGTCTCATTGCCTCTTACCTCATTTATCCCAAACATCAATCTATTGGTAGGGCAGATTTTCGGTATTTCGAATAAGAAACGAATGGGAAACGAATAGGTAACAGGCTTCTCACAGCTAAAAGACACATGAGACCTACACTTTATTGCTATGAAAAGGTTAATTATTTGAAGTCTCATTGCCTGTAACCTCACTTATCGCAATAATTAATCTTTTGGTAGGGCAGATTGACGATATTGCAAATAGGAAACGAATAGGTAACAGGCATTTCACAGCTAGAAGACACATGAGATCTACACTTTATTGACATGAAAAGGTTAATTATATCAATTCTCATTGCCTGTAACCTCATTTATCCCAATAATTAATCTAATGGTAGGGCAAATTAACGCTATTTCGAATAGGTAACGAATGGGAAACGAATAGTTAACAAGCGTTTCACAGCTAGAAGACACATGAGACCTACACTTTATTGACATGAAAAGGTTAATTATATCAAGTCTCATTGCCTCTAACCTCATTTATCCCAATAATCAATCTATTGGTAGGGCAGATTTTCGGTATTTCGAATAAGAAACGAATGGGAAACGAATAGGGAACAGGCTTCTCACAGCTAAAAGACACATGAGATCAACCCTTTATTGCTATGAAAAGGTTAATTATGTCAAGTCTCATTGCCTGTAACCTCACTTATCGCAATAATTAATCTTTTGGTAGGGCAGATTGACGATATTGCAAATAGGAAACGAATAGGTAACAGGCGTTTCACAGCTAGAAGACACATGAGATCTACACTTTATTGACATGAAAATGTGAATTATGTCAAGTCTCATTGCCTGTAACCTCATTTATCCCAATGATTAATCTAATGGTAGGGCAAATTAACGCTATTTCGAATAGGTAACGAATGGGAAACGAATAGGTAACAAGCGTTTCACAGCTAGAAGACACATGAGACCTACACTTTATTGACATGAAAAGGTTAATTATATCAAGTCTCATTGCCTCTAACCTCATTTATCCCAATAATCAATCTATTGGTAGGGCAGATTTTCGGTATTTCGAATAAGAAACGAATGGGAAACGAATAGGTAACAGGCTTCTCACAGCTAAAAGACACATGAGATCAACCCTTTATTGCTATGAAAAGGTTAATTATTTCAAGTCTCATTGCCTGTAACCTCACTTATCGCAATAATTAATCTTTTGGTAGGGCAGATTGACGATATTGCAAATAGGAAACGAATAGGTAACAGGCATTTCACAGCTAGAAGACACATGAGATCTACACTTTATTGACATGAAAAGGTTAATTATATCAATTCTCATTGCCTGTAACCTCATTTATCCCAATAATTAATCTAATGGTAGGGCAAATTAACGCTATTTCGAATAGGTAACGAATGGGAAACGAATAGTTAACAAGCGTATCACAGCTAGAAGACACATGAGACCTACACTTTATTGACATGAAAAGGTTAATTATATCAAGTCTCATTGCCTCTAACCTCATTTATCCCAATAATCAATCTATTGGTAGGGCAGATTTTCGGTATTTCGAATAAGAAACGAATGGGAAACGAATAGGGAACAGGCTTCTCACAGCTAAAAGACACATGAGATCAACCCTTTATTGCTATGAAAAGGTTAATTATGTCAAGTCTCATTGCCTGTAACCTCACTTATCGCAATAATTAATCTTTTGGTAGGGCAGATTGACGATATTGCAAATAGGAAACGAATAGGTAACAGGCGTTTCACAGCTAGAAGACACATGAGATCTACACTTTATTGACATGAAAATGTGAATTATGTCAAGTCTCATTGCCTGTAACCTCATTTATCCCAATGATTAATCTAATGGTAGGGCAAATTAACGCTATTTCGAATAGGTAACGAATGGGAAACGAATAGGTAACAAGCGTTTCACAGCTAGAAGACACATGAGACCTACACTTTATTGACATGAAAAGGTTAATTATATCAAGTCTCATTGCCTCTAACCTCATTTATCCCAATAATCAATCTATTGGTAGGGCAGATTTTCGGTATTTCGAATAAGAAACGAATGGGAAACGAATAGGTAACAGGCTTCTCACAGCTAAAAGACACATGAGATCAACCCTTTATTGCTATGAAAAGGTTAATTATTTCAAGTCTCATTGCCTGTAACCTCACTTATTGCAATAATTAATCTTTTGGTAGGGCAGATTGACGATATTGCAAATAGGAAACGAATAGGTAACAGGCATTTCACAGCTAGAAGACACATGAGATCTACACTTTATTGACATGAAAAGGTTAATTATATCAAGTCTCATTGCCTGTAACCTCATTTATCCCAATAATTAATCTAATGGTAGGGCAAATTAACGCTATTTCGAATAGGTAACGAATGGGAAACGAATAGTTAACAAGCGTTTCACAGCTAGAAGACACATGAGACCTACACTTTATTGACATGAAAAGGTTAATTATATCAAGTCTCATTGCCTCTAACCTCATTTATCCCAATAATCAATCTATTGGTAGGGCACATTTTCGGTATTTCGAATAAGAAACGAATGGGAAACGAATAGGGAACAGGCTTCTCACAGCTAAAAGACACATGAGATCAACCCTTTATTGCTATGAAAAGGTTAATTATGTCAAGTCTCATTGCCTGTAACCTCACTTATCGCAATAATTAATCTTTTGGTAGGGCAGATTGACGATATTGCGAATAAGAAACGAATAGGTAACAGGCGTTTCACAGCTAGAAGACACATGAGATCTACACTTTATTGAAATGAAAAGGTGAATTATATCAAGTCTCATTGCCTGTAACCTCATTTATCCCAATAATTAATCTAATGGTAGGGCAAATTAACGCTATTTCGAATAGGTAACGAATGGGAAACGAATAGGTAACAAGCGTTTCACAGCTAGAAGACACATGAGACCTACACTTTATTGACATGAAAAGGTTAATTATATCAAGTCTCATTGCCTCTAACCTCATTTATCCCAATAATCAATCTATTGGTAGGGCAGATTTTCGGTATTTCGAATAAGAAACGAATGGGAAACGAATAGGTAACAGGCTTCTCACAGCTAAAAGACACATGAGATCAACCCTTTATTGCTATGAAAAGGTTAATTATGTCAAGTCTCATTGCCTGTAACCTCATTTATCCCAATAATTAATCTAATGGTAGAGCAAATTAACGCTATTTCGTATAGGTAACGAATGGGAAACGAATAGGCAACAAGCGTTTCACAGCTAGAAGACACATGAGACCTACACTTTATTGACATGAAAAGGTTAATTATATAAAGTCTCATTGCCTGTATCCTCATTTATCCCAATAATTTATCTATTGGTAGGGCAGATTTTCGGTATTTCGAATAAGAAACGAATGGGAAACAAATAGGTAACAGGCTTTTCGCAGTTAGAAAACGCATGCGATATGTGCTTTATTGTCATAAAAAGATAGATTATGTCAAGTCTGACTGCCAGTAACCTCTTTTATCCAAATAAAAAGTCTTTTAGTAGGGCCGATATACGCTAGTTCGAAAAGGCAACGAATGGGAAACGAATAGGTAACAGGCTATTCACAGTTAGAAGAGACATGCAATCTGCACTATATTGTCATGAAAAGATTGATTACGTCAAGTCTAACCGCCAGTAACCTCATTTATCGAAATAAAAAGTCTTTTAGTAGGGCCGATATACGCTAGTTCGAATAGGCAACGAATGGGAAACGAATAGGTAACAGGCTTTTCATAGCTTAACGACACATGAGATCTGCACTTTAATGTCATGAAAAGATAACATATGTCAAGTCTGACTGCCAGTAACCTCTTTTATCCCAATAAAAAGTCTCTTAGTAGGGCCGATATACGCTAGTTCGAATAGGCAACGAATGGGAAACGAATAGGTAACAAGCTATTCACAGTTAAAAGACCCATGCAATCTGCGCTTTATTGTCATGAAAAGATTGATTATGTCAAGTCTGACTGCCAGTAGCCTCATTTATCCCAATAAAAAGTCTTTTAGTAGGGCCGATATTCGCTAGTTCGAATAGGCAACGAATGGGAAACGAATAGGTAACAGGCTTTTCATAGCTAAACGACACATGAGATCTGCACTTTATTGTCATGAAAAGATAGATTATTTCAAGTCTGACTGCCAGTAACCTCATTTATCCCAATAAAAAATCTTTTAGTATGGCCGATATACGCTAGTTCGAATAGGCAACAAATGGGAAACGAATAGGTAAAAGGCTTTTCACAGTTAGAAAACGCATGCGATCTGTGCTTTATTGTCATGAAAAGATAGATTATGTCATGTCTGACTGCTAGTAACCTCATTTATCGAAATAAAAAGTCTTTTAGTAGGGCCAATATACGCTAGTTCGCATAGGCAACGAATGGGAAACGAATAAGTAACAGGCTATTCACAGTTAGAAGACACATGCAATCTGCGCTTTATTGTCATGAAAAGATAGATTATGTCATGTCTGACTGCTAGTAACCTCATTTATGGAAATAAAAAATCTTTTAGTAGGGCCGATATACGCTAGTTCGAATAGGTAACGAATGGGAAACGAATAGGTAACAAGCTTTTCACAGCTTAACGACACATTAGATCTGCACTTTATTGTCATGAAAAGATTGATAATGTCAAGTCTGACTGCCATTAACCTCATTTATCCCAATAGAAAGTCTTTTAGTAGGGCTGATATACGCTAGTTCGAATGGGCAACGAATTGGAAACGAATAGGTGACAGGCTTTTCACAGCTAGAAGACACACGATGTGTGCACTTTATTGCCATAAAAAGGATCTTATTGTTTGTAACCTCGTTTAATCCAATAAAAAGTCTTTTAGTAGAGTTTAAATGGGCATCTCAAATCACCCGCTGTCGGTTGCGTCCAAAATTTGCCACCTTGGTTGGGATAATGAATAATACTGTTCTTAATACGTCAAAATGGAAGTTCTAATACTAGTAGATAAACAAGTATACATTGAGGTAACTATATCGACCAAAAAAGTTTTCAACGTGCATTTTGCAAGAAGTAACAATCAATGAAAGTTTGAGTAATCACAGTGTATAACCGGACAGTAAGGGACGGACCATTAAGCTCGAAAGGGGGCATTGGTTTTTTGTTTTGGTCGGAAAAAATATTTATTTTTCGAAGGGGTCGCAACAGAATATTTTTTCAGTATTATCATTATTTTATATGGCAGGATTCCTTCTTCAGAATATTGTTTTTCTTACCCTCTGCTGCCAAAATATATTTTTCATCAAAAATAATTTTCAGAATATTTTTTTTTGAAAAAAAACAAAGCCCCCCTTAAAGTTAAATGGTCGGTTCCTAAGCGATCACGGAAGTTGATCACTGTCCGGTGGTAAAATCCTAGTTGACCTAATAAAAATGTTTGATTTTACAATGAATTTAAGTCCTTTTTCCGCCGAAACTAAATTTTAAGAAAAAATTTGAAGCGTACAATTAGTTAACATTGTTATTATTAAGTCGCCCAAAACAAAGTTTGGGAGACTTATTGTTTTTGCACCGTTTCTTATTATTATTAAGTCGCCCAAAACAAAGTTTGGGAGACTTATTGTTTTTGCACCGTTTCTTATTATTATGTCCCCGACCACGAAGTGTCGTCGGGGACATATTGTTTTTACTCCGTTTCTTATTTTTCTTATTATTATTATTATGTCCCCGACCACGAAGTGTCGTCGGGGACATATTGTTTTTACTCCGTTTCTTATTTTTCTTCTTCTTATTATTATTATTCTTTTTTCTTTTTCTTCCGTCAACCTGATACACGAACTTGTCCGGAGTTGTTCTCGGAAATGGGTGGACCGATCGATCTGAAACTTGGTGAGGTGATAGGTCTCAAGGTCCTACTGAATGTTTTTGCGTTTAAAATTTCAAAATGGCCGCCATTTCCAAGATGGCCGCCAAAAACCGAAAAACTATTACCTTCATTTTCTCGGACACCACTTGATGAAATACAGTAAAACTTGGTATACATGTTCAGGAACATGATTTGAAACTGTTTGGCCAAAAAAAAATTTCGCGAGTGGCGGCCATTTTGAAAAATGGCCGAAAAAGTGCGAAAAATGTAAACGTTGTCCGATTTCAACGAAACTTGGTATATAGGGTAAATGGGTGATGGCGACTCACGGCGCATTGTCGGAATTTCTGTTATGGCCGCCATTTTCAAGATGGCCGCCAAAAATCACGAAAAATGTAAACGTTGTCCGATTTCAACGAAACTTGGTATATAGGGTAAATGGGTGATGGCGACTCACGGCGCATTGTGGGAATTTCTGTTATGGCCGCCATTTTCAAGATGGCCACCAAAAATCTCGAAAAATGTAAACATTGTCCGATTTTAGCGTAACTTGGTATACAGGGTATATGGGTGATGGCGACTTACGGCGCATTGTCAGAATTTCAGTAATGGCTGCCATTTTCAAGATGGCTGCCAAAAATTGCTAAAAATGTAAACATTGTCCGATTTCAACGAAACTTGGTATACAGGGTATATGGGTGATGGCGATTCATGGTGCATTGTTGGATTTCTGTTGAAGAGGACAGACATTAAATAAGAACGGGAGGGGACATCCCACGTTTCGGGAAACGTAAATTTTAATTATTATTTTATTATATCTTTTTTCTTTTTCTTCCGTCAACCTGATACACGAACTTGTCCGGAGTTGTTCTCGGAAATGGGTGGATCGATCGATCTGAAACTTGGAGGGGTGATAGGTCTCAAGGTCCTACTGAATGTTTTTGCGTTTAAAATTTCAAAATGGCCGCCATTTCCAAGATGGCCGCCAAAAACCGAAAAACTATTACCTTCATTTTCTCGAAAACCACTTTATGAAATTCAACGAAACTTGGTATACATGTTCAGGAACATAATTGGAAATTTTTTGGCCAAAAAAAAAATTTTGCGAGTGGCGGCCATTTTGAAAAATTGCCGAAAAACGCGGAAAAGTGTAAACATTGTCCGATTTCAACAAAACTTGGTATACAGGGTATATGGGTGATGGCGACTCACGGCGCATTGTCAGAATTTCCGTATTGGTCGCCATTTTCAAGATGGCCGCCGAAAATGGCGAAAAATGTAAACATTGTCCGATTTCAACGAAACTTGGTATACAGGGTATAAGGGTGATGGCGACTCAAGGCGCATTGTTAGAAGATCCATAATGGCCACCTTTTCAAGATGGCCGCCAAAAATCAAGACAAATATAAACATTCTTCTATTTTAACAAAACTTGGTATACAGGGTATATGGGTGATGGCGACTCACAGCGCATTGTCAAAATTCTGTTGAAGAGGACAGACATTAAATGAGAACGGGAGGGGACATCCCACGTTTCGGGAAACGTAAATTTTAATTATTATTATTATTATTATTCTGATTCTTTATCGTAAAGCTGTCCTCCCTAATACAAGAAAACGGTTCAAGGAAATTGAATAACACTTGTTGGATTGGATAGTGGGTCACTCATAGGCGTGTAATCATGTTTTGAAATTTTCAAGATGGCCGCCGTTTCAAAATGGCGGCCGTCGGAAAAAGTGGGCGGACATTTTTTTTTCATCGGATCGTCTTGAAAATTTGTCATCTGGGTAAAGCGGGTATGCTGAATTCAAATCTGCGACCAGATTTGAAATCTGACTTCCGGTTTCAAAATGGCGGCCATTTTACTACACCCGCCCCCTTTAAAATGTGAACTTTGTCCGATTTCAATGAAATTTGATTTCTATACATATTTTATTGTACTTAATGGGAAGAAAAGGTATCCAAGGCGATTTTGGGCGACTTGTGTGTTGGCATCCCAACACAAATTATAGCTAGTTATTCTTTTCCTTACGTGATCGTGAACTTGTCCGCCACATTTTTTGAAAACGCTTTGACCAATCAAGATAAAACCTGCTGAGATGGGTGGAGGGTCACTCAGAGGTGTGCAATCCACTTTTGAAATTTTCAAGATGGCCGCCATTTTCAAAATGGCCGCCGTTTAAGATTTTTGGGCCCCTCTCAGATCTCAGAGATGGGTGGATGGATTTTAATGAAAATTGGTACACGGGTAGAGTGATCCTTCCTGAGCAACATGCCGAAAAAAAATTTAACGCAAACGCCGCCATTTTAAGATGGCGGCCGTTTTACCACACCCGCCCCCCAAAAAGGTCAACTTTGTCCGATTTCAACGAAATTTGATTTCTAGACTTATTTTGATGCACTGATTTGAATGGAATACTATCCAAGGGGATTTTGGGCGACTTCTGTGTTGGCATCCCAACACAATCAGCACTAGTTATTTTTATTGTTACATTATCACTATTCAAATTATCAATATATAATGTCATATCAACCCTTGTTTACTAAAACTATTTAATGCTATTTATACCTCTGGAGTTTATCCAAAGATATGGTCCCAGGGATACATTACTCCCATATTTAAATCTGATAATCCTAAACTACCACAAAACTACAGAGGGATTACAATCTGTACCAGTATTGGGAAAGCATTCAATACTATTCTAAATAACAGATTAGATAATTATCTAATAAAGAATAAAATCATACATGAAAACCAGATAGGCTTCTCCAAGAAGTCTCGTACCAGAAGGCCTTTGATACGGTTATTCATCCAGGCATAAAGTATAAACTACTTAAAAGAGGAATTAATGGTCACTTTTACAGAATTATCTGTGACATGTATAACAATTTGTAGACTATTGTCTATTAAGATAGGAAATAAACTTACAAATTCATTTGTATCAGAAGTGGGAGTCCGTCAGGGCGATGTTTTAAGCCCTGATATCTTTAAACTATTTATAAATGATTTCACAGCCCTAATACACTGTCTCATTGTCCGGTAAGACAATTTCAAGCATTCTTTATGCGGCTGACCTAATTCTATTATCAGAATCAGAACAAAATGTACAAAATAAACTAAACATTTTGAATAAATATTGTAATAAATGGTGTATTAAAGTTAATACGAATAAAACAAAAATAATAATTTTTAACAAGCCTGGAAAGCTGATAAACAGAGATTTTTACACGAATGATTACAAAATAGAATGTACCCAGTCATATCAATATTTAGGAATAACGTTTACAGCCTCTGGAAAATTTGGAGAGGCCAGAAAAATCTTATATAATAACGCTTTAAAAGCATCTTTTAAACTTTACAGAGACATCAACTCTCTGAATCCATCTTTGAAGACTATCTTGCATTTATTCGATCGTATTGTTGGTCCTGTATTATTGTATGGCTGTGAAAATTGGAGTTCTTTGACTCTTTCAAAAAGTCAATCAGATAAAAATTTGTATGAATTTTTTAAAGACTGGGAGTTTGAGAAACTCAATATAAAATTTTGTAAATACATATTGGGAACTAATAAGAAAAGTACTAATATTGCAGTATTATCTGAACTAGGTAGATATCCGTACTTCATAAAAGCTATAACACAATTATTTTGCTACTGACATACAATTATGCAAAATAAAGGAAGCGATTTATTGAAAGCAGCTTATGATGAATACAAGCAACTACATGCAAAGAGCATAAAAAGCTGGTATTCTACAATAGTTTTTATCAGTAATAAACTAAATATTAATTTAGATACTTTCAAAAATTTTGGTAAAAGCAAATTTAAAGCAGCGATTAAACGTATTTTAACAAAATATTTTTTTATCAATTTGGAAAAACATGAGCAAAACATGGCAAAACTCGGGAAAGCTAACAACCTATTTTCTTCTGAAAGATAGTTTTAGACCCGAAGCCTATCTTGACATGAAAGTTTTTAAAGATAGGCAAATTATAACAAGATTTAGAACAAGCGCTCACAGTTTAAGAATAGAGACCGGTCGATATGAACGTATCAGGCTAACAACAGGAAAATATAAAATGCTCGAAAGGGAAGACAGAATGTGCCAATATTGCAATTTAAATCATGTTGAAGATGAGTGTCACTTCTTAAATAGTTGTCCACGATATAACTCACAGAGAGAAGATTTTTTTACGAACGTATCAATATCATATAAAAACTTCTCAAACCTTAATAGCGAGCATAGCTTGCAAGCGGGCACGAAGTTCCCGCTCGAGCGGAGAGCTCTACGGTATTTGTTTCCACGAGAAATTTGCTAATGCTGATTTAGATTTTTATGGTCCGGAAAGGGTTATTATTTTTACAGGGCCGGAGTGAATGTTAAAATAATTTATAAGAAAAGAAATCATGCTTAAAAAAATAATAAATTGCGCTTTTTACAAGAAAATAATATTCTTAAAATGATAAATACACATAAGCTGCTCGTTTCGTCTTGGTTATATGCACGTACGAAACTAACGTGTCTCGAAGCTTAATCGCCCCATACCATCTCGCCCCAAAATAAGCAAATGGAAATATTGGAAATTAAATGATAGCAATAGCCCTGAATGTCGACATTTAGAACAAAATATGAATAAAAAATATATATGAAAAAGATTGTTAGTAAAACGTAGTCCCTTTTAGCTATGCTCGCATTTAGGCAATGCCTACTCCATATTAAACAAAATAATCTCATTTGGTTACTTAATAACGAAGACTTTTATGTTCTCAATAAACTAAGCATATTTTTACAAACATGCTTTGAGATTAGAAAGAATCATTATTCTAAGACCGATAAATAAAAAGGTTATAAGTCTTTACAAGCATGTATAGAATATATTTATAATAGACGGAATGTTATAAATAATAATTAGGTTATAAGTCCTATTTTATACATTAAGTGTATTGTATTATTTATTAAACTATATATGTCAGATTTCTGTAAAACATAATTACACTGGTATTACACAGTCCGTTTTCCACCGTTAAAAAATTATCTGCCCTATTTTTTCACTCTCCTGTAAAAAGGTTAAAAATAGTACCTTAAAAATACATGACGCTAAGGTGAGATGCACTCTTATACAATGTGCGATTAAAAATCAGGTGTTGGATTAAGCGACTTGTAATTTAAAAGCTAAGGTCTAGACATATTTTTGCCTCTATGAATACAATCTAAATCACCATACCTAATGATAGAGATTCATATTTTTAACACAAACACGTCGTTAAGGCCAAGCGGAACTGATACTCTGTTTTTGTTAAAAAATTCCAGTGTATTTATTTCCATGGGTGCCACCTACACATTCGGTTTAGTAATTGCGAATACAAAAAGACACCAAATCAGCTAGTTGGAAAAATTCTATGTACACGGGCAAAAAAGTGTAACACTTTTGAATAGCCCGTAGTCAAGTAATTTCAGGGGAATTAATGTTATATTTGACCAAGTACAAGTGGTGCGTTTGATAGGTTTTTATAGATATGTAACATTGCGCAAAAGAAATAACAGATATATAATTTACATAATTTTGAAATGCAGACTTACTACCTCCATCTAAATTCTAATTCATGCATCGTTTTTCTTCTAATTTTAATATTTGGATAGGACAACTTTTCAGGGACAGATCCAGAATTGATTCACAGCTGGGGGGGGGGGGGGGGGGGGAGGTTATCGCTTATAGTCTACCGAGGACAAGAGGGGGGTTCAGGGTCTATTTCGCAAACTTATTCAATGGAAATGGGATTAAAAACCCCGATAATCCCCCCTCTGGATCCGACATTGCCATGATAAAAGATCAAATATATTGTTCAGATTTAAATTTGTGCGACTGTTTTCCTTGAAATTATGAAGATGTTGAGGCTAATTGAAACGACCACTGTTAATCTTGAAAAGAAAACTTGTTAATTGCATGGAAGTTTTGAAATGACTTTGAAAAGGGGGAGGCGTGGAGTATACAAAAGCCGTCAAATTTGTACAGCTTCAAGACATTAAAACAAATTAACTTATTTATAATATTACTATCCAATTCATTTATATTTTATATATAAAACAGTTTGTGTTGCTACTCAAGCGATACACATTGTTTTTGTTTTCTTAACGGGTACTTATCATTCAATTTGTTTATCAATCTTATATAAAACCGGTTCTCTATTAATTTGGATAAAGCGATCAAAGATCAACAAGATTTTGATTTGTATTTAGGTAGGTCAAATCCTCGTGACTCAAAATAAAATTAAATATCCTTTTGATTCTTTTAATGAAAATATGTTTTATTTTTTTTCAATTTTCATACAAATTTAATGAAACTAATTTTATAAAGTTAACGAAAAATGTTTTAGTTTTTTGGGTTACTTATCGCAATGTCAAGGACGGGTGTGTTCGTTTGGGTAAATAGTTATAACACAGGCACTAAAAAAGATCCAACTTTAGAATTACGTATCTCTTCAAATGTTTGAGGTGCCACCTTGACTGTAGCATCAATTTATAAGAAAATATTTACTGTGTAATTGGAATTTTTTGTAGATTTTTCCTGTTACGGGCAAAAAAGTGTAACAGTAAATAACAACACCCCCCCATTTGACACAAAAGTAAAAATATTTGTAAACGTAAACCATAATCGGTCGTAATATTTCGTATGTAAGTTAAGAAATAAATGTTTAATCCTTATTTAAAGAACAATTTTGTCCAAAAGTGTCGTTTAATAGCTTTTAAAGGTCTTGACAACAGCGTAAACAACCCAATAGCACTTTTCTACCTCGTTTGATAGAAGAGGTAAATTCTTTTGTTCTCTTTTCGGTGGAAATCGGACTGTACAAACATGACATGCATATGTTTTTATACATGTCGTTGATAATGATTTTTTTTTTTTTTTTTCACATAGATCTATGTATTGTGACTCTCCTCTTCATACCGCAGTATTGACTAAGGTCCAAATTTTGTCTTGTTACTTTTATTTCATTGTAAAAATAAAATTATTTCAATCAGTGTGAGAGGTACGAAAGTGAATGAGAGAAAGTGTGAGTGAAAGAGTTTGATATTATACATTGTATGTGTCAAATTTGATTATATATGCCCTAGCGGGCTCATGATTGGTTTAATAAAATACTTTATAACCTTTATAACCTTTATAATGTAGATGATTTAAGTTTTCGAAAAAAGTGGTTTAATCATTGGTAATTTTGACATTGGAAACTCATTGTGGCGAAAGAAACAACACATTATTAGTGAACCATTTACATTGAAATGGTGCATCGCATCTCACTTTGAAGCTGTTTAAATAATAATAAAATTTGTAAGAGCACTACTCACTCAATCTCTGTCCAACTAATTGCCACTGTACACAATCATTAATCGTTAAAAAGTTATATCTGTCTGTCCGATTAATTGTTGGATTAAATGTAGCAATAACAAGACAAATGTCCTTTCAAACCATTTTACAGCTAAAGCAAAATGATATAAAAAACTGGAATAAATATGAAAGGTAACAGCTTATCCAAACAAAGTATATTGCAACAAAATTTCATTGATACATACATGTATGTATATTGACGATTATGATTTACTAAAAAAAATAATAAAATAACTATTTTTGTATGTTCTCTTAAGTTGGAAAACAATCCGTACAAGCAAGTTATCGAATATAAACATGTGACCATTCATCGAAGCTTTGAATTGGTATAAATCAATTGGAAATTTTAGAGAAAAAAACATTATACATGTACCCAGACCCTTTTGTAGTAGTATCGTAGTTGAGTTTTAGTATATTTTTAGTGGAAAATATTTAAACCTTGTAGTGGTAGTCTAGCATGAATTCAGCAGGAATATATAGGCAAAATTCCAGATTGGTTGGCCTTTCTCTCTGTTCTAAGGTTTTATATACATGTATATGCCTCGTTTTCGTTACAAATAGTTATGATTGGCAAACTGTTATTACAAAATGAAATATTAAAGTAAAAATTGCTCAAATCAGATGAAAATTACGGTGGCCACAACACTTCAAGTGTGCTGCTTCATGTACCTATATACTTGTTCTGTCACACTTTTTGTGTTCCAGTTGTTATATATATTTTTATAGTTATTTTCTTCATCACTTTTAAAATTGGATAACTTCAACTAACACCGTTTCAAACTCCTGCTTTGATATTTGATAACTTCTCTAGATTTTTCGTCTCCTTCATTATTGATCCACGAGAGAACCCTAATATAAGGATGTTAAACCGCTTCCTTTCCCTTTGTCAGTTCTCCCCTCGCCATGCTGAAGGAAAGGCAAACAGGACGCGCCCTGTAATTTGTGGCAACCACAGCGTGAGTAATCAACAATCAGTGTTTTAAATTGATCTTTTAACTTCTCTTTTACACAAACGTAACTTTATTCTATCTGGATGGATTCTTAATTTAACCAGTTGGTGAAACCAAGCATTGGACCAGAAGAAGGGAATTTCCCGTAAATTTATAAACAATATTTGGACATTTAATCTTAAATTATGCTATGTTTATGTGAAATTTCATTGTACTCACTTATCTATGACCCCCCTTTACAGTTTGACTACGAACTTTAACGTTTTTACATGTACTTTGTAACCTTAATTTGTCCCCCTTTATTTTCAGTATTTTACCACTACATCTGACCGTCTGTTGTCGCTTAAAATAAAACGTCGACCTTAGACTAGTTATTTTTCCAAGGCCCAACAACTGTCAGTGGTTCATCTATCCGGGAGAGCCGGAACAGTAAAATAGCTCCGAACAACGCCAGTTGCAGAAGCGTCACCATGGTCACCTCAGTCTACGCCAGGAGACGTCCGCAGAAGACCAGCAAAGGACTGTATCCTTCTATACAAAACTTTTATGAGCTCTCGCAAGAGAGACGCACCATTTTCCTGGTTCTTGCAGTGTGCTGCGGCCGTAGAAGCGCCCACACACTAACCTTTTAAGACACTTCACACCACCTGGTCTGGGTAAATAATAAACCCAGCTCAGTTTTTCCTTAACTGTACAAGCTAGATAGAATACCGTGATATAACGTGTTACACACGTGCAAAATCACACACCAAGGCTAGTGCCAAGCCAGATAGCACACGTACGTTTTTTAAACGTTATTTTATATTAACTCAGCTGAGATACAAAACTCAAATCACACTTTCGAGATTTTTCTCGTAACTACAAAGTGATTGTGACATGATGAGTGACACAGGTGACAACGTCACCATACAACCAACTGAGCCAGATCAACACTCAGACATACGATCTGACAATACAGAGAAAAGAGTTAGAACTCTAAATGAAAAGGGCATGGACGTCTACATTGAAAGACGCGAGAAATACGCCCAAGACATAGAACTGCTATGGAGCATGTTGAATGCCTTCCTGCAGGAGGTCGATACCCCTCCAAACAATATACGAGGTTGCCTCGCTTTACAAGAAAAGATAGCCCAGTCTGCAAGTAGATATGAACGTCAAGTCGACGCATTCATAGAATTTATGAAGAACACTAGGGCCGAGAAAAGCAATCGAGACCTCCAGGCTTTCACTACCTTGGCTGATATAAGACGGCAAACATTAGACACAGCGATGTCAACCCTACGGGACATCACCAATTCATTTGGTCCCGCGTCACCAGCAACATACCAGCCGCAAGGACAGCCTACGTCAGGTCAACAGAATGTCACTGTGCTAGAACCACATGGGTCCGTGAAACAAGAACATAACTCAGTTAGGTCAAAGCCAAATAGTGGATGCAAATCCGTGGGTGGCTCAAAATCCAGCAGCTCGTCAAGCGCTTCAAGAAACAAGCGTGCCAAAGCAGATGCTGCCAAGGCCAAGATAGCCTTTCTAGCTAAACAAGCTGCTCTTTCGAAACAAGAAGCTCTTCTTGAAGAACACGAGATACAGCGAAAAGCAAGTCAGAAAGCTGAAATGGAACAACAAGTTCAACGACAAAAGGCAGAAGTCGATCGACAGAAGGCAGATATGGAGCGCCAGAATGCCGAAGTTGAGCGGGAAGCCCAACGTCAGATGGAACAGCGTAGGATTGAATTTGAACGAATAGAAGCAATCGAAGCAGCGGCCGCCCTACGAAAGAAGTTGGAGTTGCAAGCCGACAAAACACTGTTAGAAGCTCACATGGAAGCCGCTATGGCCGAAGCCGAAGCGAGAGCATTCGAGGACGACGGCAGTCAAAATATCGACGACGAACCACACATCGGCGTCGACCTACCATTACCTATGGCCGACCCGATCCGACGGGTACAAGATTATGTGAGTCAACACAACAGCAGTACTCATGCAATGAATGAAGATCAAGCCGACGTCGGAATAAACACATATCCGACGCACTCCGATTACACAAGGAAAGTAACGGTTTTCGAACCGCTCGCTACAACTGAAGAGCCTAGGAAGATAGGACCACCATCCATGGCATCGACACCCTTCCGACGAGAAATCGACGAGAAATCGACGACGTCGACACCACTTGCAAAACTTATGGTCTCAATCGGGATGCTCCCGTATTTGTGCCATCCACTCAGGATCGACATGCCTTGCCGACAACGTCGTCGTCGACGCAGGAACACCGTTCCGACAGTAAGGACTCAACATCCGACGAATTGACAAAGTTCCTTTTGCGAAAGGACCTGCTACTCTCCCGTCTCACCCATTTTGACGACA
This sequence comes from Arcuatula senhousia, assembly GCA_963971305.1. Classification (NCBI taxonomy): domain Eukaryota; kingdom Metazoa; phylum Mollusca; class Bivalvia; order Mytilida; family Mytilidae; genus Arcuatula; species Arcuatula senhousia. The sequence continues at coordinate 60,710,902 of OZ020304.1, forward strand.
AAGCCGAGTCTTACGCAGTTTGGAAGGCCGAATTCAAAGGCGTCGTGGACGAGCTAGGAATATCCAACTCCGAAGAGCTCATTCTCCTCAAGAAATGGCTTGGAAATAAGTCATCTCAATATGCAACAAGTATCAAAGCAGCGAATATCGACGATCCGGCAAGAGGCTTGCAGTGTCTTTGGGAACGCCTAGACGAACGTTATGGCGCATTACAGTTCACAGAGCACGCACTCAGACAGAAATTGGAAGCCTTCCCTAAGTTAACGAACAAGGACACCGAACGATTCTACGACTTGTACGATCTCCTATCTCACATTCAATGCCTGAAACGGAACCCAAACTTCCGCGATCTGTTAGCGTATTTCGATACGTCATCGGGACAACAACCTATATTAGCAAAGTTCCCATATGGACTTCAGGAAAAGTGGACTACAAAGGCCTCAGAGTATATGATACGACATAAGGCACCATTTGCACCGTTCTCAGAATTAACGGATTTTATCCGTGAAATTGCTAAAATTAAAAACAATCCTTGTTTTAATTACGATATGGGCAGTCTATATGCATCCAAGCCCCAATCACAGACTACAAAGGAGAAAGTCAACGTATACAAGACATCTACAGACACGAGTACGGAGAATAGCTCCGCAGACATTTCTACTTACGGGTCTACGAGACTAGAAAACGACAACCCGATCAACCTGAAGGAGCGTTGCATCGTACATAAGAGCAAACATTCGCTAAACGAATGTAACGGCTTCAGGGCGAAACCAATTGAGGAGCGCATTAAATTGCTGAAGGAACATAACGTATGCTTTAAGTGCTGCGAGTCCGACACGCACTTTAAAGCCAACTGTCAAGAAAGAGTTGTCTTCAATGAATGTGAGAGCACACGTCATCCGACAGCTCTCCACATCTCTAACTCAGACCACCGACCAGCGAGTTTTTCTCGTGAATCCTCACAAAATAATGGCGGGGAGCAAAAGGCTCCAAAGGCTAACAACACCAAAGACACCGTACAGGTTACATGCACCGAACTATGCAGTTCAACGAACAGCAGAAAATCATGTGCAAAGATTTTACCAGTAGACGTTTTTCACAAGGACGATAGATCCACCGTACATCGCATGTACGCAATCATCGACGACCAAAGTAGTCATACGTTGGCTACGACTGAATTCTTCAATCTCTTTGACGTCAAAGATCCCTATGAGAATTACGATCTTTCGACCTGCTCAGGACGCACACTGATGTCAGGAAGGAAAGCAAACGACCTTGTGATAAAGTCAATTGGAGGCGATTTTGAAACAAATCTGTCGACAGTCATCGAATGCAACGACATTCCGAAAAACAGGTCTGAGATACCGACACCTGAAGCTGCGTCGCAACATCCACATCTGCGAGATATAGCCGAGTATATCCCAACAATCGATAACAATCGCAAGATTCTTCTCCTCATCGGGAGATCGCTCCCGGCTGTACATCACATTCTTGACCAAAGGATAGGATCACACTTCGAACCATTCGCACAGAAGCTACCGTTAGGTTGGGTCATTATAGGCGAAACTTGTCTGGACCGACAACATAGACCACCGGATATCAACGTTAAGAAAACGTGCGTTACGCAGAATGGCCGACCCTCATCATTGCAACAATATCCGAACCAGTTTCACGTAACCGAGTATCGTGATAACCTTCCACACAAGCAAAATGTTGCGGACTCGATTGTATTAGACATCTCCGAAAAACCGCCTGATCTAGATAAACCTCCAAAATACGGAGGCGACGTCGTGAATTTCATCACGCCTGAAGACAACAGATCGCCGAACTGGTTCTGTTAGACAGCATGCTATAGCTAACGTTTATAGTTATTTGCACCGTGTGCAAACTACGTATTTTGTAAATATATTTTGACAATTCATTGTTTTGGGACATTCCTTTCTGTTATCGTTAATTCCAGGATGCTTCTTCATTCTAGGAACACATTGTTCCTCACCACGCCGTGCGTGGCAACGCTGGATTATCCCATTGGGCAACGCTGGAAGCCAGACAACGTTTGAGCTACCTCACGATCCGCGTTTCAAGAAGACATTCCGTGAACGAACTGTACATTTGTTTATACCTTATACTATTTGATTCTAAAATGACATTGGGATTTACGTGTTGTAACGTGATAAAAGTAATAGTGATATACCTCTGGATATCAGACGGGGAGTGTTCTGTCACACTTTTTGTGTTCCAGTTGTTATATATATTTTTATAGTTATTTTCTTCATCACTTTTGAAATTGGATAACTTCAACTAACACCGTTTCAAACTCCTGCTTGGATATTTGATAACTTCTCTAGATTTTTCGTCTCCTTCATTATTGATCCACGAGAGAACCCTAATATAAGGATGTTAAACCGCTTCCTTTCCCTTTGTCAGTTCTCCCCTCGCCATGCTGAAGGAAAGGCAAACAGGACGCGCCCTGTAATTTGTGGCAACCACAGCGTGAGTAATCAACAATCAGTGTTTTAAATTGATCTTTTAACTTCTCTTTTACACAAACGTAACTTTATTCTATCTGGATGGATTCTTAATTTAACCAGTTGGTGAAACCAAGCATTGGACCAGAAGAAGGGAATTTCCCGTAAATTTATAAACAATATTTGGACATTTAATCTTAAATTATGCTATGTTTATGTGAAATTTCATTGTACTCACTTATCTATGACCCCCCTTTACAGTTTGACTACGAACTTTAACGTTTTTACATGTACTTTGTAACCTTAATTTGTCCCCCTTTATTTTCAGTATTTTACCACTACATCTGACCGTCTGTTGTCGCTTAAAATAAAACGTCGACCTTAGACTAGTTATTTTTCCAAGGCCCAACAACTGTCAGTGGTTCATCTATCCGGGAGAGCCGGAACAATACTAGTATTTGGCTTAAATTCAATCGGGATTCAAATTTAGTCAACAAACGATTAACATGGGCATGGCAATATTCATCTACATGTACCTAAGTCTTTTAGTTCTTGAGATATGAAGACACCAAGCTAACACCTAGTGTATGTACAGCCTAAGCATGAATTCAAGGCCAAAGTCAAACGGTGTAGGTGTTCGCTTTTAACGCATAAACCGATTTACACAACGCGGTCAGTTTGAATTGTGTTGGAATGGAACAGACTAACGTATGCTAGGCCGATATCGCAGGAGCCAAGGACATTGCTTGATTTTGCTTTCCTGTTCGAACGTTTTATAGTTTAAAGTACTTTACCTTTCAATACTTATGGTTTGTCTTTCTTTCAATTTGTTTATTTAAACATTACCGAGAGCCGCCCGCCCGGCGCGGGGCGGATTACTCGTTGAAATATGCTTATTTACAGCGTTGCCAAATTTCCAGTTTTTATGCCACTCTGCTTTGATATTTATCTTTTTGTTAGACGTTCAGAACACATCAAATCTATAAATTATCCGTTACCCGGTATTGAGTTTTAAGCTTAAAGCGTTTAAAGTTTAAAATTGTATAAACCCTAAAGTTCTTCCTAGACCAAACATAGTTTGATCGGGGTCATGATTTGTATTCCATTTCGATATTTTTGGTTTTATGGTTCCATCACACTCTTAACTTTCGTATAGTGTTTGGAATTTTATTTTTTTTTGGTAGAGCTCCTCTAATGAGTCTTGAATGGATGAAACGCGCGTCAGACGTAGAAAAATGTATTGTCTGGAACTTAGTTATAATTTGTTTTCTTAATGGACTATGTGTATTCAATTAACCATCAATTATCAACGCATATTAAGGCAGTCCAATACATTTATGGTGTACGATTTTTAATAAAGAAAACAGGAAAAAAATAATGTCATCCGATTTCCATCATTAACCATAATCGGCATAACTCCCTTTTATGAGTGAGTTGATAGACTGATTTATCATGAATTCGAGGCTGTAAAAGAAACCTGTCGTGATAGCCTGCAATCAAAATCGTTGAGGCTTCCCACATTTCTAAAACCAATTCAAATCCCCGCTCGAATCATAGTTTCTTAAACCATCTCAAATCATAGTTTTTTTATTAATATAAGACATGGATTCAGCGCCATTACGTCCATGATCTTGATCTAAATTTTTTTTCACATTTTAACGGGGCTTTTACCGAGTCTGTGTTGAGCATGTTGTTAGTATCATACTAGTAAGTGAAAATTCACGCAATGACTCAAATACAAATGTATCTCAGTACACTGGCTGTCCACGTGATAAGAAGATTTGTTTCACAAAATTCCTAAGTCAATGGAAAGCTCCTTATAAATGAACCTTTCTGACATTTGCATTAATAAGTCATACACACGTGACATGCAAAAAGCAGGCCTAGGATTTTAAATGTACTCATAGCTGTTAATCGCCCTTCCCTTTATTAGCTTGCTGAAAGGATATCCATCTTGTTATAAGGTGATATCAGATGAAAACTGTCGCATATTTTTTTTTTGCGAATCCAACAGTAGAGATATCAACAATATCATAAATTATCATAAAAATATGAAAACAAATCCATAAGCCTTTTAATAAGCAAATTGTAGAATATAAGAAACTAAATGAGAAATACATGTAATTTGAAATTATAACTTTTTTAGTCAAACTCTAAGGATTCAAAGCAGGCAATTAATCGGACACCCGCAAAAATTGAACGACCAATTAATCGGACAGTAATCGATTATGCAAACATTACTAAACTTGATGTTTTAAACACAATTGTTTATTTCATCTTAAGCTATCATTGTCAATGTAGAGAGACTATCAATCGCCCTTTGAGATAATAATAAAAATATTAATAAAATCATTGCAGTTTGTAAGTAAATTCCAAATATGTGCTAAGCGGTGAAGGAAATAAATGTACACACCCTGATGATCAATCGAAAATTTTTAACATTTTAAATTGTCCAGAATACAAAAAGAGACGTTAAAAAGTTCCATAAATGAGAAAGGTATAAAACCAACTAACCTTTGTTCCTAGTCGATATTGTAAAGTGTTCATACAGCCCCAAAACCACAAAAAATCTTGGGGAAAATTACAAACAACTAGGATTTTTCCATCGGACAGTGATCAACTTCCGTGATCGCTTACTGTCCGGTTATACACTGTGGTAATTTCATTGTTCAAGACGTTCCTGTGGATTTTCCTCCCGGTTCTGTGTCCGAATGCCAGGCGTATATTTTGAAAAAAGAAATTATAGTTACTTATTCGACATTCCATATTTCGATCCACATTTCAAGATATTACTTTGGCGAATATCGAATAAGGAATTGGTTACTTATTTAACATTCAAGCTTTGAAAAAGGAGAACAGTTTTGTCACTCATTTGACTTATTTTACTCTTTATCAAAATATTTTAAAATGTTGAAAACAAGTTACTGTTAGTTTGTGAATAATAAAATGTGGGATACAATGAAATAACTCTTTTAAATGCTTTCTTTCGGCTTTAACTGTTGGTCCAACATCTTAAAATTTCTTTTAATTATGCCTCACTCAAATTGTCCGGGTCCGGTAGTCCTTCAGTCCGTCCGTTCGTCCGTCCGTCCCAAATGTTGCGGGATGGGGCATTATTTCTTTTGGACATTTTCTTATTTTACATGTGGTTTTACAAAATTATTTCATTAGCCAAATAATATTAAATGATGAAAAATGTCTCTATTTCTTTAAAAAGTTATAGTAAAGAAGTAAATAAATCCTACAGTTTCGATTACTACGGGACCAGGCTTGAATAAAAGTGGGGATCATGGATGCAAAACATATATGTTTCTTATTAGCCTAAACTTTCGGTTAATTGATCATGAGAAATCGAGGTTCAAAAAGTGTAAAATAGTCAAGTATGATACTATGCCACCCCTAGTCCATCTGCGGATAAATCCCTACAGTTTGCATGACCAGTAGGACCTGGTGAGAACAACAATAGGGTCCATGGGATCCGAAACCTTGATAGTCTTTATTAGCATTAGCTTCCGGTTAATGAGTAATCGAAGTCCAATAAGTGTAAAATAGCCATGATGGTACTATGTCCCCTACCTCTTTAAAAATTGCTACGGTTTGCATTGCGATGAGACCTAAGAAAATAAAAGTGGGGGCCATGGGGTCCAATTTAACCTATATGGTCCTTATTTGTCAAAACTTCCGGTTCTTAACCTATCGAGATCTAAAAAGGGGTAAAAAGCCACAATGGTACTATGTCTACCCCTTGCAAAAAATCCTTACGGTTTGCATGGCTATGGGATATAGTGAGAATAAAGGTTTGGCATTGGAGTCACAACCTACATGCATATGGTCCTTTTGCCAAATATTCCGGTTTTTAAGAAATCGTGGTCCACAATGGTACTATTTCCATTCCCTGCAGAAATGTTTCCACAGTTTGCATAGCTATGGGACTTCGTGAGAATAAAATTGGGGGCCATTGGGACAAAAACCTGCAGACAGTACCATTGCTGCTATTTTACACTTTTTGGACCTTGATATCTTAACAACCGGATTTTCCTGCGGGGGGGGGGGCAGACATAGAACCATTGTGGCTATTTTACACTTTTTTGGACCTCGATATCTTAACAACCGGAAGTGGTTGCAATTAAAAAAACTATATAAGTTGTGGCCCCCATGTTCCCCTCTTTTTGTCCAACTAGGTCCCATAGCCTTGCAGACCTCGGAATTTATCTGCACGAGGGGGGGGGGGGGCAGACATTGTACCATTGTGACTATTTTACACTTTTTAATTCACCTGGTGAGCTATTGCCATCACTTGGCATCCGTCGTCTTCGTCGTCATCGTCGTCGTCATCGTCGTCGTCGTCGTTAACCTTTCTTTGAAATTCTACTGAAGGGATTGCTTTGACACTTTGCACACTTTATCTATGAGATGTCCTCTACTAAGATTGCACGAATGGTGACTGCTGACCAAAAGACATGGCCGCCGTGGTTAAAAATTGATCAAGAGTGTCAGACTAATGTTTGTGGCTTGTAAATCAAAAAGTATAACAGATAGATTAAATCTGATGCCAACCCACTGCTTCAGCATCAAAAGCTCTACAAAAGTCTCCATTTGGTAACAATTGTCAGATGACCCCTTATAGGGGTAACATCCCCTTAAAGGTATGAATACTATTGCAGATAGAAAAAAGCTGTTGCTTGCTTAAATGTTCAGCTCTTTTACCTCTACAAAAGTTACCATAAGGTCGAAGTCGTCAGATGGCCCCTTATATATGGGTTACGGCGCCTAAAATGACGTTTTCGTGTTTTTGACCTATGGAATGAAAACTATAGCAGATAGAGAGAAGCTGTTGCTTTCTTAGATGTTCAGCATATTAAGCTATACAAAAGTAGGGGTTACGGCCCCTATATGATTTTTTTTAATGTTTAAGGCCTATAGAATGAAAACTGTGTATTTTTAAGTTCGACACGTGAAAAATGATACCATTCCAGACAACCATCGCAAACATTGCTCGAGCTTCCTTTATAAAATTTGGTATCCTGATACGAATTTAACTTTTCTTATTAACCACCAGCACCTTTGAAGCCATTTTGATACGTTGTGAGCTTTTTTTACCTAGGGCCAAAGGCAAAACAGACCAAATGAGTGTATTAACATGTATTTTGCATGATCACAATTCAATGTTACCCCTTTGGTACACCTTTGCTTCTTTCAAGTCACTGGTGGTTTTTTTATTTTTTAGTGAAATTAAAATTTGATAAATTATTTTTTTATTTCAAGTTTTCAATTACAAAACATTAAATCAAATTTTAGAAATATACATTATTGTTGATAATATTCTTAAATACAACAATAACATTTAAATTCATATAATCAGGTTATAATAACGCCAAGTAACAATAAGAAAAATACTTATTGTTACTTCCATTAAAACAGGTCCGCGTCCGTTACACTATTTTACGTTAGTCCGTCCTTCCGGTGTCAGGTAACAATATTTTTTTTCTTATTGTTACTTTTCCATGTAACTGTATCCTGTGCCAAAATGAAAACCATATTAAAGTTGTTTTTCCCCTTTGTGTAAAATTTTGGGAAAAAATTGCTACCGATTGTGCCACTTTCACAAGTAGGGTAACAAACAATAAAAGCTAATAAACTAAGAAGCAAGCAGGCACCAATGGGGCATTAGAGTGTCAAAAGTCCGAAGGGGCAACGACAAAACCGGTAAACATGAACAAGAACAACACGAGTAAACAAAAAACACACAATCAACCGAACAGAAATAAACAACGCGAATTCAAGTCGTAACAAGAGTGAACTCGGGTGCCCTGGAAAAGTAAGCGGTTCCTGTCTGCTATATAGCACACCCGTCGCGCTGCTAATTTCCAATTTAGTGACCGGTAGAACAGTAGAACCTTTAAGTTGCGATTAGCACAACAATGTAGGGCCATGCAAATGCAATGCTTTTATTGTGTGCACTATATTTTAAAGCAATGCAACGATTGATTTTCCCGCAAGTTCGCGGTTTTTTTTTTCTAGTAAGAAATAAAAGAAACAAAGAGGTACCAGTCCGAAAGGGAAACGAAAAACTCGGTAAATACGATCAAGAACAGCACGAGGAAAATCAACCGAACAGAAATCAAAAACCCCAGCTCAAGTCGTAACAAGAGTGAACTCAGGTGCTCCGGTAGAGTAAGCGGTTCCTGCCTGCTATAGCACCCATCGCACTGCCAATTTCCAATCCGTTAAAAGGAAGATAACAACAAAACCCAGACAAACTAACATCTGCACTCATTTGAAATCCCATATTTGTCTATGAGCGCATGATGTCTTCTGTAAAATTTCTTGAGTGAAGACAGCAACCGAGGAGCAACATAAACATGTGTGAGCAATTTTTGTGTCAGACGTGACGCTCTGCTAAAGAAATCGATGTAATTCTCGCAATCTCTGGAGTAACGAATCAATTGTGATACGTAAATTCATAAGCTGGAGCGGACAGAATGTTGCTACACAAGAAGGGAAAGTTGACGAATGGAAAGTTCAAGTCATCACGTTTGTCATAGAGCTTTGTTGGGTTAGGGTTTAGGGTTAGGGTAAGGGTTAGGAAAATGGATGTTGCATTAGAGCTTATTGAGTCCTTCAAAGAATTGATTCTCCCACAGCTTTAACCCATTCTGACAAAACGTTACTTTCTTTCTCCTGTTCTTTCTTGGTCCATTTTCTGGCATAGTCTTCAATTGAATCCATAATTGGTTTAAAATTATGGTTCCAGTTGACACGCCTTGGCTCACGATGCTTTGGTTCTTTAGTCAAAACATCGTGAAGTAAGCCAAATTCCACGATGTTGCAGTCACCAGTGATAACGTGGCCAGAGGGACTATCACTGAATGGGGACTTTTCACAAGAACAGTTGGGTAGTTTTGCCTGAGGTCATTGATTTGGAAATCCCCAACATTTGTTTGTAGTTGAAGACCTTTTGTGTTGTGCAATAGTGGAGGAATAGGTATAAGGAATAAGTTACCAAGTTGACTGTTTCATGACAATAAAGTGCAAATCTCATGTGTCTTTTAGCTGTGAAGAGCTGTTACCTATTCGTTTCCCATTCGTTGCCTATTCGAACTAGAGTATATCGGCCCTATTCAAAGACTTTTTATTTCGATAAATGAGGTTACTGGCAGTCAGACTTGACATAATCTACCTTTTGATGACAATAAAGTGCAGATCTCATGTGTCTTTTAGCTGTGAAAAGCCTGTTACCTATTCGTTTCCCATTCGTTACCTATTCGAACTAGCGTATATCGGCCCTACCAAAAGACTTTTTATTGGGATAAATGAGGTAACTGGCAGTCAGACTTGACATAATCTATCTTTTCATGACAATAAAGTGCAGATTGCATGTGTCTTCTAACTGTGAAAAGCTTGTTACCTATTCATTTCCCATTCGTTGCCTATTCGAACTAGCGTATATCGGCCCTACAAAAAGATTTTCTATTGGGATAAATGAGGTTACTGGCAGTCAGATTTGAAATAATCTATCTTTTCATGACAATAAAGTGCAGATCTCATGTGTCGTTTAGCTATGAAAAGCCTGTTACCTATTCGTTTCCCATTCGTTGCCCATTCGAACTAGCGTATATCGGCATACAAAAAGATTTTTTATTGGGATAAATGAGGTTACTGGCAGTCAGACTTGAAATAATCTATCTTTTCATGACAATAAAGTGCAGATCTCATGTGTCGTTTAGCTATGAAAAGCCTGTTACCTATTCGTTTTCTATTCCTTGCCTATTCGAACTAGCGTATATCGGCACTACTAAAAGACTTTTTATTGAGATAAATGAGGTTACTGGCAGTCAGACTTGACATAATCTATCTTTTTATGACAATAAAGCACAGATCGCATGCGTTTTCTAACTGTGAAAAGCCTGTTACCTATTCGTTTCCCATTCGTTGCTTATTCGAACTAGCGTATATCGGCCCTACTAAAAGGCTTTTTAATTCGATAAATGAGGTTACTGGCAGTCAGACTTAACATAATCTATCTTTTCATGACAATAAAGTGCAGATTGCATGTGTCTTCTAACTGTGAAGCCTGTTACCTATTCGTTTCCCATTCGTTTCCTATTCGAACAAGCGTATATCGGCCCTACTAAAAGACTTTCTATGGGATAAATGAGGTTACTGGCAGTCAGACATGACATAATCTATCTTTTTATGATAATAAAACACAGATCGCATGCGTTTTCTAACAGTGAAAAGCCTGTTACCTATTCGTTTCCTATTCGTTGCCTATTCGAAATACCGAAAATCTGCCCTACCAATAGATTGATTATTGGGATAAATGAGGTTAGAGGCAATGAGACTTGATATAATTAACCTTTTCATGTCAATAAAGTGCAGGTCTCATGTGTCTTCTAGCTGTGAAACGCTTGTTACCTATTCGTTTCCCATTCGTTACCTATTCGAAATAGCGTTAATTTGCCCTACCATTAGATTAATTATTGGGATAAATGAGGTTACAGGCAATGAGACTTGATATAATTCACCTTTTCATGTCAATAAAGTGTAGGTATCATGTGTCTTTTAGCTGTGAAATGCTTGTTACCTATTCGTTTCCCATTCGTTACCTATTCGAAATAGCGTACATTTGCCCTACCATTAGATTAATCATTGGGATAAATGAGGTTACAGGCAATGAGACTTGACATAATTCACCTTTTCATGTCAATAAAGTGTAGATCTCATGTGTCTTCTAGCTGTGAAACGCCTGTTACCTATTCGTTTCCTATTCGCAATATCGTCAATCTGCCCTACCAAAAGATTAATTATTGCGATAAGTGAGGTTACAGGCAATGAGACTTGACATAATTAACCTTTTCATAGCAATAAAGGGTTGATCTCATGTGTCTTTTAGCTGTGAGAAGCCTGTTACCTATTTGTTTCCCATTCGTTTCTTATTCGAAATACCGAAAATCTGCCCTACCAATAGATTGATTATTGGGATAAATGAGGTTAGAGGCAATGAGACTTGATATAATTAACCTTTTCATGTCAATAAAGTGTAGGTCTCATGTGTCTTCTAGCTGTGAAACGCTTGTTACCTATTCGTTTCCCATTCGTAACCTATTCGAAATAGCGTTAATTTGCCCTACCATTAGATTAATTATTGGGATAAATGAGGTTACAGGCAATGAGACTTGATATAATTCACCTTTTCATGTCAATAAAGTGTAGGTCTCATGTGTCTTTTAGCTGTGAAATGCTTGTTACCTATTCGTTTCCCATTCGTTACCTATTCGAAATAGCGTTAATTTGCCCTACCAAAAGATTAATTATTGCGATAAGTGAGGTTACAGGCAATGAGACTTGACATAATTAACCTTTTCATAGCAATAAAAGGATTGATCTCATATGTCTTCTAGCTGTGAGAAGCCTGTTACCTATTCGTTTCCCATTCGTTTCTTATTCAAAATACAGAAAATCTGCCCTACCAATAGATTGATTATTGGCATAAATGAGGTTAGAGGCAATGAGACTTGACATAATTAACCTTTTCATAGCAATAAAGTGTAGGTCTCATGTGTCTTCTAGCTGTGAAACGCTTGTTACCTATTCGTTTCCCATTCGTTACCTATTCGAAATAGCGTTAATTTGCCCTACCATTAGATTAATTATTGGGATAAATGAGGTTACAGGCAATGAGACTTAATATAATTCACCTTTTCATGTCAATAAAGTGTAGGTCTCATGTGTCTTTTAGCTGTGAAATGCTTGTTACCTATTCGTTTCCCATTCGTTTCTTATTCAAAATACCGAAAATCTGCCCTACCAATAGATTGCTTATTGGGATAAATGAGGTAAGAGGCAATGAGACTTAACATAATTAACCTTTTCATAGCAATAAAAGGATTGATCTCATATGTCTTCTAGCTGTGAAAAGCCTGTTACCTATTCGTTTCCCATTCGTTTCTTATTCGAAATACAGAAAATCTGCCCTACCAATAGATTGATTATTGGGATAAATGAGATTAGAGGCAATGAGACTTGACATAATTAACCTTTTCATGTCAATAAAGTGTAGATCTCATGTGTCTTCTAGCTGTGAAACGCCTGTTACCTATTCGTTTCCTATTTGCAATATCGTCAATCTGCCCTACCAAAAGATTAATTATTGCAATAAGTGAGGTTACAGGCAATGATACTTGACATAATTAACCTTTTCATAGCAATAAAGGATTGATCTCATATGTCTTTTAGCTGTGAAAAGCCTGTTACCTATTCGTTTCTTATTCGAAATACCGAAAATCTGCCCTACCAATAGATTGATTATTGGGATAAATGAGGTAAGAGGCAATGAGACTTGACATAATTAACCTTTTCATAGCAATAAAGAGTTGATCTCATGTGTCTTTTAGCTGTGAGAAGCCTGTTACCTATTCGTTTCCCATTCGTTTCTTATTCGAAATACCGAAAATCTGCCCTACCAATAGATTGATTATTGGGATAAATGGGGTTAGAGGCAATGAGACTTGATATAATTAACCTTTTCATGTCAATAAAGTGTAGGTCTCATGTGTCTTCTAGCTGTGAAACGCTTGTTACCTATTCGTTTCCCATTCGTTACCTATTCGAAATAGCGTTAATTTGCCCTACCATTAGATTAATTATTGGGATAAATGAGGTTACAGGCAATGAGACTTGATATAATTCACCTTTTCATGTCAATAAAGTGTAGGTCTCATGTGTCTTTTAGCTGTGAAATGCTTGTTACCTATTCGTTTCCCATTCGTTACCTATTCGAAATAGCGTTAATTTGCCCTACCATTAGATTAATCATTGGGATAAATGAGGTTACAGGCAATGAGACTTGACATAATTAACCTTTTCATGTCAATAAAGTGTAGATCTCATGTGTCTTCTAGCTGTGAAACGCCTGTTACCTATTCGTTTCCTATTCGCAATATCGTCAATCTGCCCTACCAAAAGATTAATTATTGCGATAAGTGAGGTTACAGGCAATGAGACTTGACATAATTAACCTTTTCATAGCAATAAAGGGTTGATCTCATGTGTCTTTTAGCTGTGATAAGCCTGTTACCTATTCGTTTCCCATTCGTTTCTTATTCGAAATACCGAAAATCTGCCCTACCAATAGATTGATTATTGGGATAAATGAGGTTAGAGGCAATGATACTTGATATAATTAACCTTTTCATGACAATAAAGTGCAGATAGCATGTGTCTTTTAGCTGTTTAAAGCCTGTTACCTATTCGTTTCCCATTCGTTGCCTATTCGAACTAGCGTATATTGGCCCTACTAAAATACCTTTTATTAGGAAAAATGAGGTTACTGACAGTCAGACTTGTCATAATCTATCTTTTCATGACAATAAAGTGCAGATATCATGCGTCGTTAAGCTGTGAAAAGCCTGTTACCTATTCGTTTCCCATTCGTTGCCTATTCGAACTAGCGTATATTGGCCCTACTTAAAGACCTTTTATTGGGATAATTGAGGTTACTGGCAGTCAGATTTGACATAATCTATCTTTTCATGACATTAAAGTGCAGATCTCATGTGTCTTTCAGCTGTGAAAAGCCTGTTACTTATTCGTTTCCAATTCATTGCCTATTCGGACTAGCGTATATCGGCCCTACTAAAATACTTTTTATTGGGATAACTGAGGTAACAGGCAGTCAGACTTGACATGGTTAATCTTTTCATGACAATAAAGTGCAGATCTCATTTGTCTTTTAGCTGTGAAAAGCCTGTTACCTATTCGTTTCCCATTCGTTGCCTATTCAAGCAAGCGTATATTGGCCCTACTTAAAGACTTTTTTATTGGGATAAATGGGATAAATGGAGTAAATGGCAATCAGACTTGACATGGTTAATCCATTCATAACAATAAAGTGCAAATCTCGTGTGTCTTTTAGCTGTGAAAAGCCTGATACCCATTCCTATATATTGCCTATCCAAACTAACGTATATCGGCCCTCCTTACAAACTTTTTATTGGGATAAATGAGGTTACTGGCAGTCAGACTTGACATAATCTAATAAAATGAAGATCGCATGTGTCTTCTAACTGTGAAAAGCCTGATACCTATTCGTTTCCTATTCGATCTAGCGTACATCGGCCCTACTAAAATACTTTTTATTGGTATAAGTGAGGTAACAGGCAGTCAGACTTGACATAACCAATCTTTTAATGGCAATAAAGTGCCGATCGCACGTATTTTCTAGCTGTGAAAAGCCTGTTACCTATTCGTTTTCCATTCGTTGAACGAATAAGTAGCGAATAGGGAATAGGGAATAAGTAACGAATAGGGAATAGGGAATAAGTAACGAATAAGTAACGAATAGGGAATAGGGAATAAGTAACGAATAGGTAACGAATAGGGAATAGGGAATAAGTAACGAATAGGTAACGAATAGGGAATAGGGAATAGGTAACGAATAGGGAATAGGGAATAAGTAACGAATAGGGAATAGGGAATAAGTAACGAATAGGTAACGAATAGGGAATAGGGAATAAGTAACGAATAGGGAATAAGGAATAAGTAACCAACTTGACGTCCATACAAAATCTCCACTTTATATCATTTTCATATTTTAATAACATTTGATTTCTACACATTCGTAATTTCAATTCCAACCACGATTGGGGCATTTGATCATGATAAAACGCAGTTTCTTAAAAAAAGAACGGAAAGGGCAGGGCATTCACGAGTCCAGTGAAAAGAATAAAAGTAATCAAAACTTTTATATGTTATAAACAAATTTAAGACAACACATTTGTACAGATTAGTAGATGTTTTTACAGCAGACAATTGGCGTCCCAATTAAGCTTCTGAAGAAGTTTGTTATATCCCTTATAAGTTTTGGATACTTTGGTTCCTTAAGTTATTTCGAATATTTATCCACAAATTTAAATCTTCGAAGTTTTTATCTCTAAACGAATTTGGAAAATTATACAAGTGTACATAAAAGCACTGTAAACATAGAAACTTTGGCATGGGCTTTTCGTTGAATTTTAGATCAAAGTCATGGATGGACGGTTATACTGTTACAGTCATAGATGAATGGTTATATTGTTACAGTCATGGATGAATGGTTATATTGTTACAGTCATGGATGGACGGTTATACTGTTACAGTATGATGGATGAATGGATCAATCATGAATGGTAATATCGTTTGTCATGGATAATTGATTATACCATAACAGTCATGGATGAATGGTTATACCATAACAGTCATTGATGAATGGTTATACCATAACAGTCATGGATGAATGGTTATACCATAGCAGTCATGGATGAATGGTTATGTTGTTCCAGTCATGGATGGACGGTTATACTGTTACAATATGATGAATGAATGGTTAACTGTCAATCATGAATGCTAATATCGTTTGTCATGGATGAATTGTTAACTGTCAATCATGAATGGTAATATCGTTTGTCATGGATGAATGGTTATATTGTTACAGTCATGGATGGACGGTTATACTGGTACAGTCATGGATGAATGGTTATACTGTTACAGCTATGGATGAATGGTATGATGGATGAATGGTTAACTGTCAATCATGAATGAATGGTTATACCATAACAGTCATGGATGAATGGGTATACTATTACAGTCTTAGATAGATAGTAATATGGTTTCAGTAATGTAAAAATGGTTATACTGTCAAACTGATAATAATTTGTTATAATGTTTCAGTTGATGTTTTGGCTAAAGGATCAAAATATCGTGAGCCTAGACGTATCAACTGGAACCATAATTTTAAAACAATCATGGATTCACTTGAATACTATACCAGAAAATGGACCAAGAAAGAACAAGAGAAAGAAAATGACGTTTTGTCGGAGTGGGTTAAAGCACAGGGACTTGCTCCCCTCTACCAATATTTTGTTAGAGTCAATGTGCGATACGAAAAAAACACCGTACCGCACATTGACTCTAACAAAATATTGATAGAGGGGAGCGAGTCCCTGTGGTTAAAGCTGTGAGGTCATTGATTTTGAAAAAAAAATCAATTCTTTGGAGGGCTCAATGAGCACTAAAGCAACATTCATTTTTACCAATGCTGATGTTACAGAAACACTGTCCAAATTACATGACAAATATGTTGTTGTACCTGCAGAAAAAGCACCAAATAACATCATTTTTGTATGTAAGAAGCACCATATTGACTGCTTGACAGCTGAATTAGGAGTTGGTTGTATCAGCAATAGCACCACATACAAAGCTATCATTTCCTCCTTCGGGCTCTCTGTTGGTTGTGACAATGATGACATTCCATCCCTGTATTGGATTCCTAAATTACATAAAAATCCATTCAAACAGCGCTTCATTGCACAGTCATCAAAATGTACCACTAAACCTCTTTTACCTCTGTTGACTTCAGTACTAACGGCAATAATATCCGGCCTCCAGAAATAATACGATTGTTGTTATTCTAAAAATGGTGTCGATCAAATGTGGATCCTGAAGAATTCGAAAGAACTATTGGAGATTCTTAGCTCGAAATCAGTTTCATCTTGCAACAACATCAAAACATTCGATGTTCTCCACTCTTTACACTTCTGTTCCGCATGAACAACTCAAATCACGATTGGCACAGCTGATTTAACGCAGCCTTTTAAAAAAGAATGGAAAACGCAGGTAAAAATATATGGTAGTCGATATACATATAACAGTAAGACTTTCTTTGTCATCAATGAGTCTAAGAAAAAGAACAAATATACAGAAGACCAAATAGTCGATATGCTTAATTTTCTAATCGACAACATATTTGTTCAGTTTGGTGGACGTGCTTTTCAGCAAACAATAGGGATTCCAATGGGCACTAATTGTGCACCTTTGCTTGCTGTTTCTACATTCATATGAAGCAGACTTCTTACAATCTCTTCTAGACAAAAAAGATCGTAGACTAGCTCTCTCTTTTAACATCACGTTCCGTTTGATAGATGATGTCCTTTCACTAAACAATTCTCGATTTGGTGACTTTCTCCATCTCATATATCCTTAGGAACTTGAGATAAACATCTTCGCTAGCCATGGGTTACGATCCGCTACCTCTCATCTTCACGTGAAGATGAGAGGTAGCGGATCGTAACCCTTGGCTAGCGAAGATGGAGATAAAGGACACAATGGATTCTAGGAAGTCTGCTTCATATTTAGATCTACATCTCGAAATTTACTCTCAATAAGGACTTCCAACAAAGCTCTATGACAAACGTGATGACTTCAACTTTCCAATCGTCAACTTTCCCCTTTTTTTTGTAGCAACATTCCGTCCGCTCCTGCTTATGGAATCTTCGTATCACAGCTGATTCGCTTGCGGGAATTACATCGATTTCCTTAGCAGAGCGTCACCTTTGACACAGAAATTGCTGACATAGGGTTATGTTGCTCCACGGTTGCTGTTTTCACTCAAGAAATTTTACGGTAGACACCGTGCACTCGTAGACAAATATCACATGAATATGGGATTTCTATCCCTCAAATGAGTGCAGATGTTGGTTTGTCGTAGAAATTTGCTTTGTCTTCCTTTACCGGATTTGACACACTGAATTGGAAATTAGCAACATGGCGGGTGTGCTTACACTTCCAGAGCACCTGAGTTCACTCTTGTTACGACTTGTTGATTTCTGTTCGGTTGATTTTGATGTTTTGTGTTCTTGTTCGTAATTACCGGTTTCGTCGTTGCCCTTTCGGACTTTTGACATTCGAATGCCCCATGGGTGCCTCTTTGCTTCTTAGATAGATAGTTATAATGTTACATAAATAGGTGAAGGATTATACTGCCAAAGTAATGGATGGATGGTTATACTCTTACAATCAAGGATGAATGGTTATACAGTTACAGTCATGCATGAATACTAGTAGTTTTACTGTTAGTCATGGATGAATGGTTTAACTGTCAGTCATGGATGAATGTTTTTACTGTTACAGCCATGAATACATGGTTACAGTCATGGATGAATGGTTATCGTTATATTTTCAAAGTAATGGATGGATGATTATACTGTTACAGCCATGGAGAAATTGATATACTGTCAAAGAAAGGAAAAGACTGTTTTAATGTTACAGTCTTTACAGTCTATGAAAGATTATTTTACCGTTACATTAATTAGTAAATGGTTAAACTGCCAAAATAATGGAGAGATAGTTATACCGTTTCAGTCATGGATGGACGGTTATATCGTTAGTCATGGGTGAATGTTTATACCATTACAGTCATGGATGATTGGCTATACTGTTACAGCTATGGATGAATGGTTATACCGTTACAGTCATGGATGAATGATTAACTGTCAATCACGAATGGTATTACTCTATTTTATTCACAAGGTTGGGCGGAGCTTAAATTTCTCTGTCTTTTAGGTAGGATTTAAACGAACAAGCCCGAAATAATTGACCCGTGACCAACCCGGTCAATAAAATAGAGTAATAATATCGTTAGTCATGAATGAACGGTTATACCATTACAGTCATGGATGAATGGTTATACTGTTACAGTCTTGGATAGAGAGTAAAACTGTTTCAGTAAAAATTCTGAAACGCCTTTGTTTTAGATTATGGATTAAATAATTGAAAGACGTAATTAGTTTCATTTGAAACTGTAAGTAAAATTTGCTAGATGTACCATAAGATTGCAAATGTTTGACCACAAATATTTTTTTAGAAATCATATTGGTTTTAAAATTATGGATGTAATGCATTCATAAAAGTTTAGTAAAAATGTTCGTTCTTTTATTAAAATTAACACTTTTTATTTGGTCGATATCTAGGTCAAAATGGTGTTTGGAACCCCCTTAAAGTCATGAATGAAAGGATATATTGTTACATTCATGGACGATCTTTTTCTGTTACAATCATGGGTGTTTGTTTATACTGTTAAGTCATGGATACATAGTTTGACTGTCATAGTCCTGGATAAAGGGCTATATTGTCAAATAAATTGATGGATGGTTATACCTCGAAATTTTACTGAGACAGTCATCGATAAATGGTTTTACTATTATAATAATGGATTGATGATAATACTATTACGATTATAAATCAATACTTATACTGTTACAGTCGTTGATACACGGTTCTACTGTTACTGTTGTGGATGAATGGTTTTACAGTTGCAGTCAGAGATAAATGGTTGTACAGTTACAGTCATGGACAAATGATTGTACTGTTACAGTCGTGTATGAATGGCTATACTGTTACAGTCATGGATGGACGGTTATACTGTTACAGTCATGGATGGACGGTTATACTGTTACAGTCATGGATGGACGGTTATACCATAACAGTCATGGATGAACGGTTATACTGTTACAGTCATGGATGGACGGTTATACCATAACAGTCATGGATGAACGGTTATACTGTTACAGTCATGGATGGACGGTTATACAGGCATAGATGAATTTACTACGAGTATTATATACTGTTGCAGTCGTGTATGAATGGTTATACTGTTTCAGGCATAGATGAATTGCTATTATATACTGTTACAGTCATGGATGGATGGTTGTACTGCTGAAATCAAAAGTACAACAAAGTTTCAGACATTGAATTTCGCTTTACTTGACGCGTGTTTTATCTATTCAAGGCTCACCAGAGACGCTCTACACAAAGATTGAAAATGCTAAATACTATACTAATATGCAGAGCTTACAGCAATAAAACGTCCAAAAGCCAATCTTGGAAATTAATTATGACTAAGATTAACACATGTTTGGTGTAGGGGTTTATCATTTTTGAAATTTTAACGGATAATTTCATAGCTTTCATCAACAAAAAATTGTTAATGGCGGAACAGTCTTACCACAAGGAATAACAATCCAACAGCAGCGCTAATCATCATGAATGGATGGATTATGTTACTTTACCAGTCATCGATATACGGTTATACTAATTAAGTCATAGATAAATAGTTATCATGTTTAAGTCATACATAAATAATTATCCTGTTAGTCATAAATGAATAGTTATTCTTTGACATTGATTAAAGGGTTAAAGGTTATAATATAGTTATATTGTTTCAGTCATGGGTGGATGGTTATACTGTACCGGTCATCGATGAAGGGTTCTACTGTTTCAGTCATGGATGGATGTTTATACTGTACCGGTCATCGATGAAGGGTTATACTGTTTCAGTCATGGGTGGATGGTTATACTGTACCGGTCATCGATGAAGGGTTATACTGATTCAGTCATGGGTGGATGGTTATACTGTACCGGTCATCGATGAAGGGTTATAATGTTTCAGTCATGGGTGGATGGTTATACTATACTGGTCATCGATGGAGGGTTATAATGTTTCAGTCTTGATTGAACAGTCATGAATAGATGGTTAAACTGTTACAGTCATGGACTAATGGTTATCCTTTTAAAGTCATGAATTAAAGGTTACACTTTAACAGTCATCGATGGACAGTCTGTTTCAGTCACGGGTGGATAGAAATACTGTAATCGGTTAAGGGTTATACTGATTAGCAATAGACAAATGGTTAAAATTTTACAGTAAAAAATATTGTAATGCTAATACAGTCATGGATGAATTGTTATACTTTTTCAGTCATGGATGAAGGGGTATATTATTTTTTTTCTCTATCAATCTGTGCTAAAAATCGTCATTTTGTCAGTTTAAAGTAGTGATACCCATAAAACTTTCGACAAATTATCTAAGCAGCTTACCAAAAAAAAAAAAAAAAAAATGGCAGCACAAACAGCTTTAAATCATTGTTTCAAAGTAAAAATGTTTTGAAAATTGCAAGTATACTACTTGAAATTTTCAAAGCATACTTAAATATTTTTGAACTACCTAGTCATTACCTTAATAGATGATAACTTCATCCCTGCATTAATTTGAAAAATAACCAAAAGAACTTTATTAAAAAAATGTTTTTGAATAAGATTTTATCTTGAAAACAGGACTTTGGGGTTTCCCATGGCATGAAATTAAAACATGAAAAGTAAAAACAAGAACAGAATTCCTGGTTACCCTGCCTAGCGACAAAAGTCTAAGCCAGCTCGTTCAACAGGAAGTGGGAAAGCGACAGTTCTGAAAACGCATCCCACCATACGAACCTCCTACCTGAAGCTGCATACAAATATCGAAGCCTGTTTCAAACAGTAGTAGCTGAGAAATCTGTTACATAAAAAGTGCGACGGACGCACGGACTGACACTGGCATTTCTCGTTGCGGCGGAGGACATAAAAATCTTTAATGGAACTTCATTGCAAGATCTTAAACGCTATCAATTCATTGGAAGGGAATTCACCTCATATTCTTAAGCTGCAGGTATATGAATATTTAAGTTACCTACAATGATGCATTCGGCTTTGGGTCAAATCATTGTCAAAACTCCCACTTTGTCATGCAGACATGCATAATTCATTTTAAGGAAACATTTTATACATTTTTTTGTCAAACATTTATTTTCATAAGTGACAATTTTAACATGACATATGGTTACATGTTCAATGAATTTAATAATGTAATATATTTAATTATCACTGTAAAAACTTTTTTTAAAGTTCGAGACAAAAACTAAATTAATGCGTCTTATGCTTTGAAGTCTGTGTTGATTTATATAGGAGAAACACATAAACAAAAATCAAGGGGTACGAACTTATAAATTAATATAAAAAAATGACCGAAAAAGTTTCATAAGTCTGACAGGATTATTTCATAGTATGAACTGTATCTTAACGCGTAAAACTAGACCATTTCTTACTTTTGAACTATCTTTAAGTCGCCTGCAACGTGCTACAGAAGCGACATATAGGGGTTACTTTGGCACCATCTGTCGTCATGCGTCGGCGTCCTGTGTCGCCGTCGCAGTTTTCCTGACAACTTCATGCCACAGCCTCTTGATATTTGGTATGTAGCTTCATCGCATAGTACTTTAAGGTGTTAAAGCTAATAACTACTTCCTGTTTGACGAATAATTAAGATTTTATAAATAATGGACTTGTATACAAATTTCTGTCACACTTTTTGGGGTAATTACATGTAGCAGATTCTTGAAACTTTGCATGCAGCTTCAACCTATAGCACTTTATGGTATTTAGTGTTTTGATGCCCATAACTCATCTACTTTCTGTTTAAAAGGAAACATAGATACGCAGACGACATATGCCTTCCGCGGGGAAGGCTCCATCTACTTTTTTTTCGAAATTGCTGGTCTACATAAAATCTTGAGTTTTGTAACATAAAGGCACTAACGAACTAATGATATTTTAAAGCTTTCAGGATAGGATGTAGGAGCAGCAAACAAATAAAAAAAAAAATGATTTGAAAAAGGGGTTTTGTTAAGAAGGTATACGATTATTGGCATACTATTTTTTTTATTCAGAGAGAATGGGGAAAAACCTCAAACCAGCCGAAAGAACAAAACCATGAATGCAATTATTTACATCTCCACTTAAATGTAACATTTTAAGTGCTATGAAATTAAAATAAACTGATGATTCTAAAAGAAAATCAAAAGCAAAAGGATGGTTACCTAATGAAGCGAAGGTGTGAAAATAGAGCAATATGATTGTGTTTGAACTGTATCTAATAATTGTTTAAATCTAAACATTATGAATTATTCTAGATATGCTTAAGCACGTTTTATTCCCGATAGATGTATAAATCTTATTGAATAATGGAAAATATATTTTGCACTTTTAACTTATTCGTAGTGTATCTTACCTCATAACCTCCACAGTTGAGCATATCATCCTTTGTGTTCACAGGTGAAGATTGATCGTATCTCCACAGACTCGACCTATGTGGTGGTTCTATCATCATAGCTTTACTTTCTATATCTCTAACTAGAAGCAAAATCAATATAATATCCAATATAGAAACAGGCATATTTCCTTTTTGTTATTTCTAAGAATTGTCCAATGTTTCAGTGCTTGGAAACATCCTTATTTAACTAACAAAGGATTTTTTTTATGCCACATGTTCGATAATATCTACACTAAAATTATACTTTATTAGTTCACATTCAGTGTGATTGATAACTCGGAGTTACTGATTTATACAACAATAATATATCTGACAAGTTTTCCCATATATAGTTAATTGATTTATGCATATTAAATAAAAAAAGCATATCAGACAGGTTATGTGACATATTAATAAAATTTCACTAGAATCGTATTGAGGCCGCACTAAAAGTATGAAAAAAATACCTTAGTCACAGTTACTATATATATATGGTGTTTGCTAATAAATCAATTTGAATTTCAATTAAGTCCTGTTTTAATTTGATGACGTATCAAATGCCATGTTACTTGTAGCACGCTGTCTATTAAGTATAAATCAAATCTTAATCTGCGGTTTCAAACAATACTTCATCTCGCCATGTATAAGCCACAACGAAATGAAATAAAGAAAATAATAACACATCACGTTAAATTTAGACATCATCATACAAACGCTGTAATAATATGCCAATTATTTATGAAATAAACACGTATGATTAAATTATTCTTTTATATCTTGTCACTCATGTGTATAACATTCGTCACATTTTTTTCAGCAATTCAAAATTGGATAAATCAGACAAGAAAAAGCCCACAGGTGTGCAGCAGGGAAATCCCTTGTGTCTTCATTTATTAACCTGAATGTATAATTAAAATATATACACTTTCAAACAGAATAAGAATAGAAAATAATGAGATGTGGAATAAGTGTACGCGACAAAACCCACATTTAAACGGCAATTAAGAAAAACCACAATGGACAACCACCAGCAGCCTTCAACGAGGCCATTTGGCACTGCTCGCGGTTCTGCAATTGGCCCATGGTCTAAATAAAATGCATATAATTCAAATCCAGCCTTGAAATAGTCACAGATAGACCCCCTTCTTAAACAAGGAGCAGAAAACATCAAAAAGACAAGTACAAACGAAAGCTTTGTCAAAGATTCCTGGCTTAGAACAGGCACATGTAATATTGGCGGGGTTAAACTAGTTTTTGGGCCCAACCTTCCCCATATCAATATTCCAAGACAAAGCACAAAAACTAAACACACAATAAAAATCAAATCGATCAAAGTCCAATTCCACTAGAGAGAACCTAAGACAAAAAACAAGAACAAACAAAAGGACGGTAAAGGAACTCTCTATAAACACTCGCTGTTACTGACAGCTAGCTGAGAATCATCAATCGACTGATGTAAAAAAATCAAAGAAGTAGTGACAAAAATAACGACATCAAAATGCATAAAAATGATGAAAAGTCACATATATGAAGCAGAATAATACATATCATATTTATAATCTTTTATTTGTTGCAAAATGGAAAATAAGGAGTTTTCTAGACGCTATTGTTTATTTACACATAGCTGGGGGTCCTGATGGGGGTTACCGATCACGGTACACGGAAAATTTTATCTGTAATTCACGTTTCACGGGAATTTCCCCAAATCACAATTCACAGGAAATATTTTTACTAAAGAGATCTTTCAGTGGAGGCACCAATCACAGTTCACGGAAAATGAATTACCTGAATCACACTTCACAGAAAATTGAAATGGAGATCACGCATCACGAAATAACCCCATCGACCCCCTCACAGATAATCATTTGATAACATTGAATACTTCCATATTGGACCCTTTTCTACGTATAAATTGTTTCATATAAAGAATCAATCTTGTATTATTATCATTGAAACTATTATCATATACATGTGTATTAATAATTTTCTTCGAAATTGATAAAATGAAAATGTTCTATGCAAGCTAAAGAACATGATAATTCAATGAAAAAATTCTTCACAAAAAGTTCAACACCTCTAATTACTTTGAAAACAATAAACGCACGCCTGTCAAACCATGGACTTCCATGGTCAAACCGATTCAGAAGACAACCAACTGTTCGAAAAAATACAAAATAGTACAAATGGGTCATTCTGGGCTGCAGACTATGTCTTTGACAATGTTTATTTTGACTTAGCTGTTATTGGTTCTATAAAATTTTGTTTGATAATGATGTTATCTTTTCTTTGTCTGAAACCCAGCTGTTAGATTCGGACGTCAAAAATATATCCATATTTAATAAAAGTAAACAATTATTCTTGATTAATCAAAATAAGTTGTGTTGTCATATTTGTATTACTGCTTAACTTATTAAAGTTGGAAAAATCGTGAAAATGTTAATACTAAATTATTTAATTTGTTGTATTAGATGTTTCACACTTAAGTAAAATTTATAAATACATCTTTCCAACATTTCAAAATGATTCATTTGGTATATTTTAAGCATGACGTTACACGTTTTAACTTTCTCATATCTAACCAAAAACCAGTACCATAAAAGATAACTGTACGGTTTACTTACTTATTGAACACCACATTGTGCAGAATTCCGCTAAATATCTTTACTATATACTAGAACATGCTTTTACAATACTTTTATAAAGCTTATTGAAGCAACAATTTGCAGTATTTTCAACCTATAAAAGCAAATACATATAAAAGGAACATCTGAAAATTTTGAGCCGGTAACACTTATGTGGAACAGACGAACGCCTTGAGTGATGGCAATAGCTCACATGGCCTTCGGTCAGATAAGCTGAAGTGGGGGAAAATTATGCCAAGTTCGACGAATTCACACATATTATGATTCGGTATCAGCAAAAATTCTTGCATTCCGACACACTCAAAATGACTTAGATCTATAAATGTGGTTTGTGTGGCTCTCCTTTTTATGGTGTTGTTTGCCTTTTGGTGTATTTTTGTGGTTTTAATAAGCAAACGTAAGATCAGGTTTACAGATCTAAAATCTAAAATACATAAAATATTACCAATCTGTTGACCCATTGACAAATTAGTTTTCGTTTGTAAAGCAGCATCTGCTGCATGTAGTGTTTGTTTTCGTTGATTCAAACATTAACGTTGATTATACAAAGAACAAAAGTAAACAATGTCAAACAATTACTATCATATTTAAGAAAATGTAACTTAAAAATTTAGAAGATAACATCATGAGGTGGCCGTTGGTGCTGCTCCTTATCTGCTTAGTGGTTGCTGCACATGCAAAAGGCAAGTTTAAAACCATTTAAAAAGTTTAGAATATTTTATGAATTAATTTGAGAAACATTTCAATAAAACAGGATTTTTTTTGCATGGTTTACTTTTCGCAAGTGAGATCACAAGGTCTAATTTTGCTTTCGCCGACGTCTAACATGCAAATCATTTTATTATTTCGCGAACACATCAATTCTGAACTTATTACAAAATAATCATTCGAGAAAAAAATAAGTAGCGCTTATGTTAATAGAAGATAATGAAAAACAGTTTTTAAAATATTTTAGGAGGAAAGAAAAAGAAATCGAAAAAATATGATCTTGCAAGTAACAAGGACAAGAAAACGTGGAATGTTAAGACAAAAGATTCACCTCAATTGAGTTCAACCAAGAAATCTTCAAAGAAGGATTATGGAAACAAGAAATCTATGAAGAAGAAATATGAAGACAAAAAACTCAAAGAGAAGAAGTATGAAGACAAAAAACCCAAAGAGAAGAAGTATGTAGACAAAAAACCAAAAGAGAAGAAGTATGTAGACAAAAAACTCAAAGAGAAGAAGTCTGTAGACAAAAAATCTAAAGAGAAGAAGTATGAAGACAAAAAATCTAAAGAGAAGAAATATGAAGACAAAAAATCTAAAGAGAAGAAATATGAAGACAAAAAATCTAAAGAGAAGAAATATGAAGACAAAAAATCTAAAGAGAAGAATTCTAAAAAGCAGAAGTATGAAGACAAGAAATCTAAACAGAAGGATTATGGAGAAGAAACATCTAAAAAGGACTACGGGGACAAAAAGTCTCTGAAGAAGGATGACAAAAACATGAATTTGTACGAAGACAAACCATCTCCCGAGAAAAACGACCAGAACAAAGAAACTCTAGACATAAAGAAGAATTACAAGGATAAGAAATCACCAAAGAAAAATTATGGAGACAAAAAATCTGAACAAAAGAACTACGGAAACAAAAAGCCACTCAAGAAGAAGGACAAAGATAGGAAATCTCCTAAGAAGAATGACAAAGATAGGAAATCTCCGAAGAAGAATGACAAAGATAGGAAATTTCCGAAGAAGAGTGACAAAGATAAGAAATCTCAGAAGAAGAGTGACAAAGACAGGAAATCTCCGAAGAAGAATGATAAAGATCGGAAATCTCCGAAGAAGGATGACAAAGATAGGAAATCTCCAAAGAAAAATGACAAAGAAAAATATTCTAAAAAGAAAGATAAAGAAAAAAAGAAATATACAAAAGACAATAAGAAAAAGAAAATAAAGAAAGATTATAAGAAATCAAATAAGAAGGATCGTAAAGAGAAAAGGAACAAGAAATCAAATAAGAAGGATAGCAAAGAGAAAAGGAACACAAAGAAAGAAGACCAAAATGGTTAGTTAACATTTTATTTCAAATATTTGCAAATGTAGTTTTTGAAAATTGAATATGCATGATGTAAAACAAAGCCGAATAAAATCAATCTTATTTGTTCAATTATCAAAATGAGAAATGATAAGTTTGGATACTTTTGCAATATTTCTATTTAGCTTTTAAAACATTTTACGGCAAAGTTTCGCGTGTTTTTAAATTGATTGTTTTTCTTTCGATTTTAGGATATGTTGGTTGTTATCGCGACAGCAGACGGAGAATTCTGTCATTGGCTGGAAGAAGGGATGGGAAAATGACTGTTGAAAAATGCATTAAGTTTTGTGCAGACAAAAAAGCTAAGTTTGCAGGAGTTGAGGTAAACATGATTTAGGCTTATTTAGCTATATAGATAAAAAAATAATGATAAAAAAAAATAAAAATAAGTATTTTTATCATTTATAAAACAAAATCAAAACAAGTTTTGGAAACCCATTGTTAATCAAAGATCACAAAGATATCAAAGTTCTGAATATATCTGCATTATGATTTCTAAAATTTGCACGTTTCTTAACATTAAAGTAATTGAAAGAATCCAAGAAAACAGCTTCAATATTTTTCTTTTCAAGTTTTTCAGCCTTTGTTATTGTGGAAATAGAATCAGAAGTAACCGTAAAGCAAAGGAAACCCAGTGTCGTCTGCCTTGTAGCGGGAACAGGAAGCAGAAGTGTGGAGGAATCTGGAGAATCTCGGTTTACAACGGTATTATCATTTAGAATAGTCCTTTTAAAACTATCATAAAAAGTTGAATAAGGAAAGTACAGCATGACACGAAAGCAACATGTTGAAACCTGCATGCTATTGACTTAAATGGGTAGTTCATAGTTCCCAAAGCATATTTCTTTTACACGCTTAATTCTTATAAATCACGTTTAAGTCCCTTGTTGTCCTATTTCCCTTCATGAAACAGCTCGAATTAGCCCATATATTTTAACACTTGCTACTTAAAACATTAGCTTAAATTATATCAAAAAAATGAAAATTAGGTAAAATAATAGAAAATAGGAGTTTGCTATTTACCTTTTTAAGGTATACTTCCGCGTACCAACTAAAAAATCAAATCGAATCAGAAATAAAAGTTATTTTTTCCCTTTTGAGCAACATATTTCTTAAGAAAAAAGTCAGTCTGAAAAATGGCAAAAAAATTAATGTATTGATTTTGTGCAAATAAAAAGTATGTAACATGAATAAAAAAAATAAAAGCCTAACACAGAAATTTATTATGTGCAATTTTAAAATATTGAATTTATATTCATTTGGAAAAAAACTTAAAATTATCTTGGTTGAAATATTAATCAATTCCAGGAATAAATATTTCAGAATATTTGCTAAAAGGTTTCCCTTTGAACATATTGTACTTTCGCTAAGAAAACACAACATGCTTTTTTATATATTTTCAAACTTAAATTGCACACTCATTATAAACAAGGTTGTATAATATTAACTTATGCAACTGGAATGAGACACACATTTATGGTAAGAAAGTTTTGCGGATAAGAATTATTTTAAAGAAGAAGAGAGGGGGCCTTTTGTAAAAAAAAACAAAAAAAAACACACACACTCACACACAAAAAAAAACGGATTTAAGACATATCTTTTTATGTGTCAAATTGCTTGAATTATCTATTTATGGCATTGTTTTAGTTCTGTATCTATTTATTGCAATGATTTAGTTCTGTATCTATTTATTGCATTGTTTAGTTCTAAATCAAGCCAATGATGAACCACAGCCTGTGTGTCACAAACTCGCGAAGATGCGAAATGGTAAATGTGTGTGTAAACGTGGGTTCGCTGGAGATGGCATCACCTCTTGTCATAGTATGTATAACTAAGATCTTCTTCGTGCGTTAAATTTGTAAAATTTAAGTCTTAAACTAGAAAAAAATGTGTTAATGGGTCACAAATGGACATCTCGTTAATGAAATATCATTTACCCAAACATGTAAAACTGGGAGTAAAAGTTGTTTATGCGTAAGATATAGGTCGAAGTGGCCTTACTACTAGTGGGTGGTGTCGTGCTACCCATGACACATGTATCTAATGGTAAAATATTATTAACATCCAACATGTAGTATCTGAATGAATGAATGAAGTTTATTCTGAGATATGAACCTTAAACAAGAACATAACCAAGGTCATTCATGCGTAAAGTATAGGTCTCAGAAACCTAATTTATAGTGGGTGGTGCAGCGCTACCAAAGACACATCTAGTGGTTAAATATCATTGAACCCAATATCTTGTATCCGAGTTACTGACCTTAACTAAATGGTAACGGACGAACGGACGGACAAGGGTAAAACTGTACGCCCGACCCACACTCGTGGTCGGGCCATAATTAAGGAGGCTAGGTGTCTAAAAATTTGACATAGGATAATAGGAAATTGACATTATTATGAAAATATACAATAAAAACAATAGGTCATGATTATTTCAAAAATAATTGGGTTTCAATTTTTAAGAAATTTGTATACAAGAATACAAGACTACAAGTTTATTGACCAATTAAGGGCCCTCGGGGGGCAATGACATGACAAACAATTATGATTTAATGACATAGATAACATATAAATATTTGAACCTTTTAACTGGTGTAAAGTACATGAATTTATATAATCAGTCAAAATATAAAACAGTGGTGTAGAATAAAACATTTATATCAACCTTGACTCCAAGAGGAACTTGCCAAAATTATTAAGTATGTTTATATTTTCACAATTGAGAGTCCATTATAATTTGTTAAATTGTGATAAGCTACTAAAGTTAATATTAGATTCTTTAATTTTATTAAATAATATAATTCTGGACTTAGAGAATTTTAAGCATGTATAGATTGTATGGGGAAAAATCGCAAAATGCATATATTTTTAAAACCTGACATAGAAATTTCTACAAATTTTTGGTAAATCACAAAAATGGGATATACTTTTGATTTCTGTAATAAAAACATGGGGTCACTGTAATTTTTCTCTAGATATTTAAGGAAAACTCAATTTTTATACATTTCTTTGTAAAAATTAGTCACACATTTTCCCGCCAATGATCTCCCCTGAAAACAGATTTTTTAAAAGAAAACACCTTAATATCTTTTAAAGTGTTTATCTTGCATTTTTTTTAAATTAAATAGATATAATAAAGAAATAAATTTTACATCATTTATGCTGTTACAAGTCTTTAAAACTGAAATATAGGCTAAAAGTTTGCAAGGTGACGGAAAAAGATGCTCCGTTTTAGAACCCCCAGCCTCCTTAACTTTTTATTTTATTTTGGGACTGCATAATCATTAAATACGTGATAAGTAAACAGTCAAATTAATCCTACGTTCTAGGATCATGTGTTTGTATGGCTTCTGGGGACCCACACTACAAGACATACGACGGAGAAATGATACATTTTATGGGTACTTGCAAATACCTTCTAACAAAGTCAACGGAGGGTGGCAACTGTTCGTTCAGCGTTGAAGTAAAGAACGAGAGACGAGGGAGAAATATGAAAGTATCTTACACTAGGACAGTGGATTTCAAAATTTATGGCAAATTTGTTAGATTGGCACAGGGAGGAAAAGTTTTGGTACGTTTACTATCAAGGCACTTTTAAGATCAGTACGAGAAAGTTGCTTACGGCAATACGAAAGTAGAGCTACAATTTAAATTCACAATCTAATTCTGAACAGTTAGTACCTTTTGAATTAAATATGACATTATTATAAGAAGATATTCAGCAATTAAAGGCAAAAGAAGAAATAAAGTTGTTCAGCATTTTTGAGATGTTTCAGATTCTTAAACACTATAAATTGTCTAGTACGTTGTTTTTACTTGAAAAAGGGGTAGACATTTGTTGATCTAGTGAGTTTTCACTTCTACATAAAAACAAGTATTTATTTACAGATTGACGGGGAGAAAAAATATCTTCCAGTCAAGGAGATGAACGGACAATTAAAAGTGTTCAAAAGTGGCCGGTTTACACAAGTATGGACGGAGTGTGGAATAGCAGTCAATTTCGATGGTAAACATGCAGTTATGGTTACAACGCCACCAAGATTTAAGAAAAAACTTGAAGGAATATGTGGAGATTGCAATGGAAAGAAAGATGATCTCAAAACCAAAGAAGGAGTAGACGTGTCAAAGCAGAGAAATAAGTATGCGTTGATCGGAGACAGTTATTCAGTGTTTGATGATTCTGCCGATGAGAGAACAAGGTAATGAATGAAAGATTAACGCTATGGTTAAACGGGGAGCTCTTAAAATGTTTGGTACCTTAAAAACGTTAATTAATCATAAACCAACGCAATTCGCTTTGCCATCGCAAATTGCTTTTGTATGTTGTATATTTCTTGCTGATGTTCTTGTCTTTATGTCAAAAGATTATTTAGAAATTGGACATTCGAATCCTTTGGTACTTATTTGCTTCTTTTAAATGTTAAATGTTATTTTATTCTTTCGTGATTATATTCGTTACTATAGTATTTTAGTACATGTACCTTTAAAATCTATTTAAAGTTTAAACCAACAAAAATAAACAAAACAAAAAATTTACATGCCATGAATTTCAGATGTGAAACAGAAGACATACCTGTTGAATGTGAGTCTAAAATGAACAATCTGGTAAACGAGCCCGATGTCTGCGGTGACCTCAATAGCATCAATGGAAGATTCGGGGCATGTGTGAAAGCTATTCCTCAAACAGCCAGAGATTACTACAGGTCCTGTGTAATGGATATGTGCTCATACGAAGGCGAAACAAACTTGTTGCATAGGGTCAAGTGCAACTCACTGGAATCATTTGTTGAGGAGTGTGCTGAAAATGGAATTAAAATCAATTGGAGGACAAGAAAATTCTGTCGTGAGTTTTTGTTTAGCTTAAAATATATCTTGTGAAATGTTGATTTATAAGACTATCAAAATTACATACAAATTGAAAATAAAGAAGGAATGTGTCCATGGGACACGGATGCCCCCCTGGCCCAAATCAGAAACTAGAAGTCCGACTGGTCTGAAAGTCGCTTAGGACGTACAGTTTGTCATACTGGACCATCCTACCAAGTTTCAAATCATTCTCATGTATGGTTCCTGAGAAAAGCTTGACGAAAATTTTCAGTCAGGTTCACATATTTTCACATCGGCTTAAGTCCCAAACAGGAAAAAGATGTCTGGCAGGTCTGAAAATCACTTAAAACGTACAGCTTGTCATACTGAACCATCTTACCAAGTTTCAAATCATTATTGTGTATGGTTTCTGAGAATAGCTTGACAGAAATTCGTACGTACGGACGGACATGAATAAAACTTAATCCCCCGACATGTCGTCGCGGGGGCATAAAAAGACTTTTAGTTGATTTAAAAAAAATTACTTGCTGAAACTTATGGAGATATGCAAAACTAATATAATATTACCTTTTCAGCTCTTGAGTGTAAAGGACCAAATATGGTGTACATGGCATCTGGTCCTGGTTGTCCAGCCACATGTTTAGATCCATTAGCTCCATCTACTTGTAACCTGGATAATAAAGAAGGGTGCTTTTGTAAAAGGGGGTTCGTTCTTAGTGACGATAAATGCATTAAACAAGAGAAATGTGGCTGCAAAGATTCAAATGGAGACTATTATCCAGTAAGTATCCATTGTTGTCTAAAAGCCAAACTTGTAGGTTGGATTAATTCCGTATAGATCTGACCCTTAACGATGTAACAAAGTCCAATTATGTATTAAAATGCCTTCCAAGTCATAACTTGAAATCTGGTCAACTTATTATAACACAATCACTCGATGAAACATATTTACTTATTGTAGCTTGGATCCAAGAAAAATTCTCAAGATTGTGCAGCAGAATTTGTGTGCCGTGTCATCGGTAAGAAAGCAAACTTTGTAAAAGAATCTACTGGATTAAGGTGTCATCGAAATGCAGATTGTAGATTTGATGTTGACGGCATCCGGTCATGTCAGTGTAAGAAAGGATACATAGGAGATGGGTATAAAAGATGTACAGGTAAGTTTTTTACTCTCATAAAACACTCATAACATCATGGTCCCGTGCGGGGCCCGGAAGGCGAATAGCCCCACAGCAGCGCTAAGAATGTCCTTAAAAGTCCACTAAAGAGAGCTCAGAAACCTGACATCGGGTCAGGCCGCTAAGCCAACTAAGTGACTGGGATATGTGCCCCAGGTGGTTGAATGGAGCAGCGCTGTCATAATGAATGCCGGGGTCGTCAGGTGATAATGCGGAAAACCTGTCCGCAAACCATAGCGGACCAACGTATGTGAACAGTGCCACGCTTCATGCACGTAAAAGATCCCTTTGTGGACCACCGTGTAGTGCACCATATAGCACAATTTTCTCACCCCTTCCCACCTCTCCCCTTTTGCTGTGGTCTTCAAAATCTACTGTTCCTTTGTTTCCCATTCCATCCACATAAATGTATTTCATTTCTCATCATCATTTCATGTTCATTTTATCATCCTTTTCATGTTCATCGCCTTTAAATAACCTATATTGCATTGCAAGGGCGTAAAACACTAACTCACTCACTCATAACATCATGCAATTTAATTATAATCTAAAATCATTGTATTTTTAATTCACTATTATATTTTCATGTTTGACCATGTTTTTTTATTCCCTTTATTTTTGCAAGTTTTTGAGAGAGTTACTGAACGCACCAAAAAGATCATTGGATGGTTCTGTTCTGTTGCTTTTTAGAATGTGGGAATTGTATCAAACACGAGTCTAACAGACTTTTAAAAATGTTATTATAGTATGCTAGATATTTTGACTGCTTTTACTTTTTCACGAATAGTAAAATATCTAAAAAAAATGCATGCATGGTTATCAAATTCTCAAAAACATGGTACTTGTATTCCTTAATTTTCAGAATTATGCGGTCTAAAATATAACTGCCACGCGGATGCTAAATGTGTAAAGGGAAAATGTGTATGTAATAAAGGGCTTTATGGAGATGGTGTTAACTCTTGTGAAGGTAAGTTACAGCTTAAGATGTCCAAACCAAATCGCAACATGAAAAAGTAACTTAAACCTTTAAGAAAATCTTATTTCGAACGGACAAACAGACCAAATTATCTTCTTTCGTTGGTGAGGCATACAAGTAAATAAGGGGAGTTCCTAATGTACACCAAAACCCTAAGAAATAAGTTATAAACAAAACATCAATCTGAGTTATCACTCTTTGTTAAGTTCTCAAAATTTATAAATATTTGCTAAAATCGGACTTGTGCATTTTTTTAAAATCCATTTTAGCGAGAAATAGATAATAAATGAATTACGAATTTTCAAAGTATGTTTGTATTTCTCAAACTGACGACACTACAAATTGATCTTCTTTACATGAACCTTTTATGGCCGGATTAAGAATTGGAATCTCCGGAGTTGATTCTGTTTGTTGAGGTGTCTCACCTAGTTGAACTCTTTCTGGCACCAGTGTTTTATGTTGAAAATTTTTCAAAGTCATTGAATTAGTACTTTATAATTCTTAATCAGTGAAATTAAAATATTATACTCACAGGCATAGGTTGGAACTCTAATTAGTCTAATATGTATAATTTGATCTAAACGAGACGAGCGTTCCCGTTCAAAATGTGAACAACTCCGTTTTATTTAAAAAAAACAACTTGTTTGTTACAGAGAAGTGCATCTGCAGTACGACAGGGCGGCAATACAAGACATTTGATGAAGAGATCTTCTCATTTCTGGGCACCTGTCAATATAAATTGTTTGAAGCTGACAAAAGAAAATGCAATATAAAAGTACTTTCTCAGAACTCCAAGCAAAGTTCAATAGAGCATGTAGATATAGAATTTGAAGGAACCAAAATCAGGCTTTCTAAAGACAACAAATTGTTTGTGAGTTGACTTATAATCTTTTAAACATCTTTTACAATTTCAAGAAGACTAACCACCATATTCTTTGGCAGCCTAAGGAATATTTGATTACCTTATATACATATGCGCTTATGTTCTTAAAAGAAAAAAACAAAGAATATTCATGTCATTTAAGGAAGAGGCAATGATTTCAATATTGTTTTCATAAAAACAAGTAGAGATAACTTTTAAGACAATACTTGTAAGCTGCAAAACACTTCTTCAAACATTTTTTAACATTAAAATATTCATAAGATGATAATTTTTAGGTGAATGAAGAATTAAGATACTTACCATATAACCAAGCTAGTAATATCTCGGTCACATTAAGTGGTGGATTAATGAGAGTAGCAACAAGGTGTGGCGTCTCGGTGTTTTGGGATGGAATTTCAAAGGCTAGAATCATCATTCCAAGATCTATGGGCAGTGAAGGGTCAGGACTCTGCGGAAACTGCAATGGAAGGAAAGACGACTTGAAAACCAATGGCGGTATAGATGTTTCACAACAAGCAGATAGATTTACACTACTTGGGGACAGCTATAGGTAAATCTTCGTCGATGTCAATTTGTCGATGTTTTCTTCTAATAATGCATATAGAGCATAAAGAAAAAAATTAATCGTGTTAATATAACCATTTTGGTTCTTTGCATTCAAGTTCTTCCCAAAATACTTAAGCTCATCTTATTGATTGGTGCTTAACTGTACTGTTATATTCTGGTTTTTGTCTTAGTTTAAACATATTTATTTACCATGGATTGGGAAACAAGCTTAATGCTTCTGTGAATTCCTCTCCAGCTATCAGTTTGCGAGTGTGGCCTTTGTAGCGGCCCCCATTGAGCCTACTCTTATCGAACTCTACAAAGGGGTCTTTAATGTGCATGGGTATTGCTCTCCACATACACGGGACAACCTTTTTTTCGTCCCTTCGAAGGACAAGCATCGTACCTTGAGACCATCCTCGCAAACGGTGTCAAGAGAGAGTCGGAAAATGGTTCATGAAATTTTCTCCCCGGACGAGGATCGAACAACGAGCCTTTGTGTTAGTAGCCCGACGCATTAACCACTAAATCACCGGCTCTCTTAGTTTGTTGTCTAGAGTTTTTTTCTCTGATTCCAATGTTCGTTTCCTTATTATTTTTAACAAACTTTTTAAAGCTTAGCAGATAATCCCAACAATAAGAGCGTATTAAAACAGAACTGAGAAATAAAATATGTTTTTACTATTTACCTGTAGCATTGATGGTTCCTGCAAGTCAACTGAAGTCCCTGAATGTGAAAATATCGACAGAGAAGCAATGAAGTATTGTGATATCTTAAAGAGGGCAAATTCTCCATTTTCTGAGTGTATACAAGCAATGAGAGGCAAAGCTAATTCGTTCTACAAATCATGCCAAGAAAGTGCTTGCTCTGTGAAGACAGATACCTGCGAGGTGTTGAGTATGTTTGCAGATGAATGTAGAGCAGGCGGGTTTAACGTCAGATGGAGAGCACTTGACCTTTGTCGTTAGTGTTTTAAAACTACTTTTTCATCGTATTCATCTTCATCTTTTTTTAAATTAACATATATAACATAGGTTGTTCGCTATCCTATATTTGCAAATATTGAACTATGACCTACCCCACCATGACATTAGAAATGTTTGGCCATGCAACAGACTGGCACTTAGTGTCTAGTTAAAGCGTTAAAAATCATAATGAACTAAAAACTCATCTTTGTCTGGTCATGATAATATGGAATAGGAAATTTTGTTGTCGTCCTTTTTAAAAATAAAGCATTTTTGTATAAGGGAAAAAAAACCTATAATAAATATGTATTTATAATTGAAGCAATTCAATGCAAAGAGAACATGGTCTACAGTGCTAATGTAAACGGTTGTCCTGCAACTTGTGCTGAACCAGAAGGCACAGGGAAATGCACTGAGGAGTCAACGGAAGGTTGTCAGTGTATACCGGGTTATGTTCTTAGCGATGGGGAATGTGTTCCATTATCAGACTGTGGCTGTGTAAAAGATGGCAGTTATTATCCGGTAATTATAACCCGGATTCTGATTAAACAAACCAATAAGCAATATTAAATGTGTTGTTATTATCATTTTTTGCTTTATATAGGATTCATTTTGTTTCAAAGATACATAATGTTTTTCAAACAATTTTTTTAATTTTGTCTGAGATTGAGATTTGTTGAAAATGCATCCTATATTTTCGAAACCTTTATTTCAGCTCAACACTACAGTTTTATCAGAGGACTGCACAACTAGTAAGAGATGTATCTCCATGAACGGTGAGGCAATCTTTGTAACTGTTGCTATCAATTTAAGATGCCACCCTAATGGAATGTGTGGACTTGACAACGGTGTACGGAAATGTGTCTGTATGGATGGGTTTTCTGGAGATGGCATACGGTACTGCAATGGTAACAGTTCATTTTCTCAATATCAAGGGTTATATTATTAACTTATTCATTAATCATTTAAATGAAATAAATTTCTTAGGCACCGACCATTTGATTTTCGGAGAGGGGGGTGGTCTGGGATATAAAAAAAAAATATTCTTGCTCTGAATTTTGGCCAAAAAAAATGGTCTGGCCAGCTTATTGGGCGAAAAAAATAATCTGGCCCTCATTTTGCGCATTAGAAAGAAAGAGATTTTCTGAACAAAATTTTCTAGCATTGAGAGTATGGGAAAAATATAAGCTGGCCCGCTTAAAAAAAAAAATCCCGGCTCGGGTAAAAATCCCAGCCCCCCCCCCAGAAAATCAAATGGTCGGTGCCTTATAAGAGAAAACATCGTGAAACTCTAAGTGAACGGATGGTAACAGTATGCCAATGAAATAAATAAAGACAACTTCATAAGAAACCTTATGCCGATGTAAACAGTGTAACCTCTTAAATTATCCTCCTTTTTCTATTCAAGAGGACACATCGACACCTTTTAGTCCAACATCGACACCAGGACCAAAGACATCAACAGAGAGTGAGTTGATCTTGGACGAAACAGAAGATGTGGTGACCACTACACCAAATTCTCCACCCTGTGATCACCCAGGTAAGTGCATAAGGTTAAAATTAATCTTAAAAAAAATGCATTTTTTGACAATCATGCGTTCTTCTCAGTTCAATTTTCCCAGTTACGCTTATCACAAATCTGTAGGTTTTCCCCTTCCATATTACATACACGTTCATTCGACCATTTTTATACCCCCGCTTCGAAGAAGAAGGGATATACTGTTTTACCCTTGTCCGTCCGTCTTCCGTGACAAAACTTCCATCGCAGTTTTCTAAGCAACTACATGAGATAGAGGTCTGATATTTTGTATACAGCTTTATCCTATAGTACCATATGATGTATACCGACTTTATGCTCCTAGGTAGTCTACTTTCTGTTTACCAAATACTTAGGTTTTTACACATAATGGACATTAATGCAAAATTTCCGTCACAGATTCCCAAGCAACTACATGAGGAAAAGGTCCGATATTTTGTATACAGCTTTATCTTATAGTACCATATGGTGTATACCGACTTTATGCTCCTAGGTAGTCTACTTCCTGTTTACCGAATACTTAGGTTTTTACACTTAATGGACATTAATGCAAAATTTTCGTCACAGTTTCCTAAGCAACTACATGAGATAGAGGTCTGATATTTTGTATACAGCTTTATCTTATAGTACCATATGATGTATACCGATTTGATGCTCTTAGGTAGTCTACGTGTACTTCCTGTTTACCGAATACTTAGGTTTTTACACATAATGGACATGCATGGAAAATTTTCGTCACAGTTTTATAAGCAACTACATGAGATAGATACAATATGGTGTAATCCGATTTAATTCTCCAAGGTCATCTACTTGCTGTTTAACTTAAGTTTTGGAAGCGGGGGTATCACTCGTGAGCATAAGCCCAAAGATTTACTTGTTTTCATCATTTCTCTTTCCCCATTAAAAGTCTTGTGTTTTTCTGTGTCTCTGATTAAGTATAACAAAGATATTTTTTATGATTTTTTACATGGCATTTTGTTGAAGTTTTATTTGTTTCAATATGATATAAATTCTTGTTTTCTATTTACTTATTTTTAGAACCCGATTGCAGCGTTATTGTTCGCCACGACTCTTGTGGAACAGTAACCATGGTTACTGGCAATTGTGCCTTTTCAAACCAGTTTAATACGGGGTGTCAGTATATGGTTACAACGGGTGTGAACAGTCGCGGGGACTTTTCAGCTGCCATTAAATTGGGTGATAGAAAGTTGAGTTTATCGTCACCAGGAGATGTGGTTAAAGACTGTGCTACATTTACATTACAAGGAGCTATCCTTGTAATAAATGAAAATGTTTGTGAAATGTGTGCTCTACAGTTCATCAGAAATCTATTACCACGAAATCAGTGTGCATAAAATTTGAAAGGTTTCAGGCACCATGAATCAGTTTACTTGTAAATGTGTCAGGTTACGGAAAATAAATTATAGAAGAATTGAGATGTATTTGTTGTTCCAAGCTTTTAACAGAAAAAAAAAGAAAAGAAAAAACTTCCTAAAAATACATGAATTGGTTCCATAACTTCTGTGGTCCAATGCTGGTGGACTACAACCAGGTCACAAATTTCATCCGGTATTTCCCTTTCAATACTTTTGGCTTTTGCCCTTTCGATTACTTTGATTCAATTGCTGTCTATGAGAATCCCCGAGCAAAACAAAAAGTTTTCGACAACAGTTTTGGTACTTTGTATCATAAAATAGCAGCTTAGCTTTAAAACCTTAAAATCTTAGATATCTCATACACATGTAGATAGATAATAGGGGATTCTATTTTAAACTGCTTACTTGTACCTGGAAAAAAGTTAACGATGAAAACCGCAATATTCAACAATTTATTTTTTTTAAATAAAAATAGTAAAAACTCATGATTGCTGCAAGAGGATGAACTTGACAACCTGTTCAGTCTGTAAAAAAGCAGAGAGGGTACTAATTGGGCATATGAATGTTAAAAACACAAACGAGAACATCACAAAGACACAGACAACATAAATTTAACTGAAAACAACTGAATAGCAATCTGATAACAAAGCGAAGTCGCAACGAGTGAACTCGGGTGTTCCGAGAGGGCAAAACAAAAATACCAGACAGGAATACATTTAAAATGTTAAAGAAAGAAAACAAATTAAATACGTAATAAAAAGCTTCGCCGAGCGCAGCATGATACGACCGCAACATGTTGAACCCTGTACGTTTTAGGCCCAATATGGATAGTCAATTGCTCTGGACATATGCAGCCCATGGTGGACTGACAAAGGTTTTTGACACATGCAGCTTTTGGTGGACTTTCTACATTCACATTTTAAAAGGAATTATTTTTTTTCCAAAGGAGATCAAATCAGACCACAAATAAATAAGTTTCGATTTTGGCCCCTAATTTCATAACAGGGGAAAAAGGGGGGGGGTCGCAAAAATTAATTCTCAATTTTGTATCCACTATTTGACATGAACAAACATGCAAAAAAAATTTTCAAAATCGGTTCACAAGTAAAAAAAATTCCATTTTGGTCCCTTTTGGCCCCTCATTACATAATAAGGGGGAAAAGATGGGGGTAGCAAAAATAAATTCTCAATTTTGCATCCGCTATTTGACAAGAACAAACATGAAAAAAAATTTTTCAAAATCGGTCCACTAATAAAAATGTTTCGATTTTGGCCCCTTTTAGGGCCGTAACCCCTATAAGGGGTTATCTGACAACTTCGACCCTATGGAGACTTTTGTAGAGCTAAATGAGCTGAACAATTACGCAAGCAACAGCTTTTTGCTATCTGCAATAGTTTTCATACTATAGGGCAAAAACATGAAAAAATGCTATTTTTCACCTTTAAGGGGCCGTAACCCCTATAAGGGGTCATCTGACAACTTCGACCCTATGGAGACTTTTGTAGAGCTAAATGAGCTTAACAATTAAGGAAGCAACAGCTTTTTGCTATCTGCAATAGTTTTCATACTATAGGGCAAAAACATGCTATTTTTCACCTTTAAGGGGCCGTAACCCCTATAAGGAGTCATCTGACATCTTCGACCAAATGGAGACTTTTGTAGAACTTTTGATCCTGAAGCAGTAGGGTGGCATCAGATTTCATCTATCTCTTATACTTTTTGAATTACAAGCCAAAAACAGTAGTCTGACCCCCCTGGTCTATTTTTAGCCACAGCAGCCATGTTTTTTGACGAATCAGAACTTGAAACACATCTTTAGTGCATGACACCCTATTGATCAATAATACCAAGTTTCATTGAATTTTGTTCAGTAGTTTCAGAGGAAAAGATTTTTGAAAAAGTTATTGTAAGAACAAACTAAAAGTTGCAATTTGGCCCCTTTTGGCCCTTAATTTCTAAACGAAAAAAGGGGGGACTCCCAAAATCAATCCCATCCATCCTTTAATGGTAAGAAATATCATTGTCAAATTTCATTGGATTTGGATAACTAGAACTAAAGTTATCGTGTATACACTAAAGTTAACAGACGACGACGACGACGACGACGACAACGACAACGACGACAGCATCATACCATTATACTTCCGCAAATTTTTTGCGGTCGTATAAAAACTGGAATTGATCTTAGTTGGAAGGAGGGCTTCCAATCACAATTTTGTCTTAATGTTTTATAACCGCTGTAATTTTAGGCAATAATTTCATATCCTTTAAAAATGAACATTAGGACAAGTACAATGAAACAGTTTTAATAACAGAAATACATGTACCTTGTTAATTATTATCAAATATAGAACAGTATAAAATGCCAGATCAACTAAAAGCTTTAAAGCTAGTCAATGGCCATTAGATGTCTTATCAAAGTAATCCCACAGAAATAACAAATAAACAAGTCCAACATGTACAAAAACTTTTTGAGAACTCCATTTCTCTGACTTTCACTCAATTTACATCGCTTGGTCCGTATCGGATTCTGACAACTCGTCTGTATGTCTGTCTCCTGTGTTAGAAGCTTCTGTGTGTTTGACTTTTTTCGTTTGTTTTTCTGACAATTCTTTTTCTTTTAATTGTTGCATATGCCTCCATTTCATTCTACGATTTTGAAACCATACCTTGACCTGGAACAAGAACAAAATAGTATATCAAAAACATTCTTTTTACAAACACGTTAAACAAATGTCAAAATTTACTTCAAAGATATCTCAAATGAAAAACGTTTTTATGTCCCATCTACGAAAGTTGGGGACATAAAATGTTTGGGTCCGTCCGTCCTTCCGTCCAAAATAATATCAGAATCTGCATATCTGTGAAATAATTTTGTTCTTATAAAGTACCATTATAAGAAAAGTTTTCACTTTTTATTTGTATTTTTCGTTTAGTTTTCCCTTTAAGTGAGCACAATGTTTATTACCTAATTAAAGGTAATAACACATTACCGAACTTGGACAATCAATCTCAATGTCCAAGAGAAAAGACAAAACAAGGAAGACACACCGAATAAATTACAGATTGTAATGGTCTTGCCTAGGTTCAGGCATTTCAGAAGAAATAGTGGGTAAAACCATGTTTTATGGTGCGCCAAACCCCCCTCTTCCAATGCGATCTTAGGGTCTGGTAGTAACACAAAACACTTTTATGAAAAAATATTAGGGATATTGTAAGTACAAAGAATGCAATTTGACCGATAAAAAGGGCTTTCACAAAGAGCAGTTTGAATTAAACCTTACTATCTATAACACTGTTAAATGTGATGGAAAAACTGATTTTCCTCTTTTCCAATTTTCATAATTTTTCAATAACAAATATGAATAGTTCTTAAGCATTGCATTATATTTGTTTTCGCAAAATAATAAACATTTTTTTCATCAATTATGCACATAAAATAAAAATAGTCAAGTTCAAACATTTGTCCTCAACAAATTCATTTGTGGAACACTTTAGCAGTAGAACATTCTTTTATATATGGTGACAAAAGACAACGTAGCATATGACTTTAGTTGGATGGAATCAAGAAAAAAATGCTTTCCTACTTTACCTTGAAAGCAATTCTCACAAAATTTCATATAGCGAGTAATTTCAGGAAAATTGGAGGGTCATGTCCGCAAGATTAATGGGGAAAACATCAAATTTGGAGGGGCAAAATCAATTTTTGAGAATAAAATACCCTCATTAGTGTGGGGAAGGGGGGGGTAATGGAAACACTTGATGATAGAGCTAAAATACAACTAAAAATTTTTAAAAAAATATATAACTTTTAGTCTTCAAACATTTTATGAAAATT
This sequence comes from Arcuatula senhousia, assembly GCA_963971305.1. Taxonomy (NCBI): domain Eukaryota; kingdom Metazoa; phylum Mollusca; class Bivalvia; order Mytilida; family Mytilidae; genus Arcuatula; species Arcuatula senhousia. The sequence continues at coordinate 60,754,939 of OZ020304.1, forward strand.
TTGTAGCATTCTCATCAATCATCAAATGCTTGTAACATCTTATTTCGAGACTAAAAGAGCTATTTGCAACGTTTCAATAGAAATTCCTGTGGCACATTTCTGCAGTGCAGGTTCCTATTTCTTAATACTGTTATCAATGGCATGTTATCAAGTGTTCGATTACTTTATTGCGATTTGACATATCACCTGTGTTTTACAGGTGTTTCCAATACACAAAAGTAACGGTATTCAGATAGGTACCTATTGCATTTGTTGTCACAGATGTGCATCAAATCATTAAATGTACATGGAAATTGTGGTTTTATTAACTTATATTTGTTTGCTCTCAAATATCGAGTTCATATACATTATGTAATAAATAAAATATATTTCATGATTTCAAAACATAATAAAGATAAATTGTTTGAGGTCAGTTCCGTGCAATTTTTCAAATGATTTTTTCTTGATTACAATTTTATATGCAACTGCAATTTCAACGTTTGGAAAATTATGATTTCTAGAGTTCAAAGGCATAAAAGAGAAGTGAAATTAAATATGATACATATTTGAATATAAAATTTTTATGAGAGTTTTTTATTATGAAAGATTTATTTAATATTATCATGCCAGCATTAACCGTAATTTGAGCATACTGGGTATGGACATTACGCATATATACTAAGGCAATAGTTTATAGACGAGTATGAAAATTTATATATACACGTTTTTAATGATAAGAAAAATCCTGAACCCAAACGCCTGTGCATTTTATTACCGGGATTTTTCACTCTGCGAAATCCAACCGAAAATAGAATAGAATACAAACACACAAACAAACAGGACGAATACAATTCTATGCGTCTCTTGCGACCATTACCAATTGAAGCTATACTCATATTTAGGTAGTTGGAAAGAGTGATTTTTTTTAAAATCTTGACTAAAAGTATTGCAAGAAACATGAATATTTATTTTATTTCAAAATCCAGCTATGAAGTCAACCTTTAACAACATTAAAAGGCTTGTTTAATAATAGTGCAACAAATTTCGTTTGCAAATGATCCGGCAATCTAGAAATTTTTTAGCTTACAATAATTACCCCGTTCTTGCATATATCACCATTACATATTAAGAAGGCCTCCTGGAGTAGCGGACACAACTTGTGACGGACGGAAGGACGAATATAACTAACTGTAACTACATACCCGGCGCGTAGAAAGCGATGGTATCATGGGCGTTTGGGTCTAGGGTTATTTTTTGTGTGTACATAGATATTAAAATTCTTATCCTCACTATATTATATAGGTCATATTACTTTTTCCGTGGAAATAGTATATACGAGTATGATTTTTTTTATACACATTACCAATAACCCCCAAAAAGTGCTAACGACTCTGGAACAGTTATTAAAGGGTGAGGAGTAACAAAAGTATCTTACCAATATCGTAGACTCACCTGTGCATCTGTCAGTCCCAACATGGCCGCTAACTGTCGTCTGTCCGGTTTTGTGACATATTTCTGGACCTCAAACCGTTTTTCAAGACCCTTTCTTTGCAAATTTGAGAAAACAGCTCTGGACCAAGATCTTTTCCGTTTTGATGGACCACCGGAACACGTTTCTTCATTCAAAATAGAATATGGACCTAAAATAAACAGAAAATACTTTTTAGGTCAAAACAATAATCGTTTTCATAAATTTCAAATATCTCAATACTCAATAAAAATTAGATTCTGAAAATGAAATAAATATTGCTATTTTTATTTTTATGGTGGAATAGTAAATTACTTGGCCATTTTCTCTTATCACTAATATACTAATAATACTATTTAAAAGAATCAGTTTGCAATAAATCTTTCTTTTATTTCTACTACTAATAATTATTCATTCAATTAATTGAATATCTTGAAATATTTCTCGAAAGAGAAGTCAAATATTTATTACAATTACAAATGTATAAAAATTTCTTTTCTTGCCTTTGAAAATTGTGTATACTTCATAATACAAAAGTTTATTTACCAATAGATTTATAGTTTACAGATCAAATTATGATAATTTAAAAAAAAAATTTACAAATGAATTTTTTAGCTCTATTTTGAGACTTACCGGGCAATGATTCAGTTTCTGTATGGCAATATGGATAATGTGACGGATGGAAAGACTGGGGCGACAAATGGGAGAACATTAAAATCCCACATGACGGAGACCCGCAGTCACATGTATGGACTATTGACCTCTTGTTTCTATTTTCAGTTTCTGGAGAGAAAAAACATACAGAAATTAAATAAAATTATTGTTGTCATTAATATCGCTACTTTTTTTTCAATTATATGGGGTTAAAAACTCTAAAAAAAATAAGTATTTAAAAACAAAGCTACCTAGCAGGTGGAAAACAAAAAAGATAATATATATTTTTAATGCAATGTTTTTTCCCCAATAATTTCAATATTTATATGTTTAGTAATAAATACGTGTATATTTAATGGAAAAAACATAAATATTTAAAATTATGGGATACTAAAAAATAAGAGACGAAAAGAATTAATGAAAGGTTACCTGTTTGTGTTGAATTGTTATTTCCAATTTCATCTGATAAAATTCTACTTATTCCAAACTTTAAGTCTTTTTGTGTAGCACTTCTTTCAGAGTTCTGTGAAACAATACTTTGAACACGTTTGGTTCTACAAAAGTCTTGGAGTGGTCCTAATGCTGATGGCACTTGTTCCTGCCTGACATGCAAAATATCCATAATATGAAAAGACGATGGCTTCTTTGGAAAATTTCTATATCCATTCCATATAATGGGCTGGTTACATCCGAAACATCCGTCCTGATACATTTTTATTTTACGAAGATTTTGACTCTTTCAGTTTCCCCACCACATCAAACTATAAATAGATTTTGAAACCCCTCCTTCTTGCGATGATAGGTGCCATTACCGAATCCAAATCTAGCATCACTTGTGCATTTATTTTTCTTATTGAATATGTTGATGAAAGTTTATAGAAAACTATTAAGAGATTTCTATTCTTTAAAAAATGTTAAATGGAAACACACATTTTTTTTTTCAAGCATCATATATTTTTTTTTATATTTAATATTTCAAAAACATTTTATTCGATTTGCAGTGAGAAAAGACAATGGAAAATTTGTTAAATAATTAAATAAAAAATTAAACAGAAAAAATAATATAATTCTTATAGATATTTCTATATTCAAAAATTGAAAATAATTAAGAAATAACATTGTATGTATATGTGTATGATTCTCTTGGACAGTCACATGAAATAGTCAAATAGTTTTGATATTACCCTTTTAGTATACATGTATATATTTATAAACATTTTAATAAATATATATTGTAAATTATGCTAAATGTGAAAAAAAACATCACATGTTTGACGAAAAATAGTGAAAGTGATAAGCAAAAAATTCAATTAGATAAATCAAAAATGGGATGGAAAAACTCCGATAACGGTTCAGCATCCATGATACTGCGATAAGACACAGGTGAGGGCCACCATTTCAAATGTCTTTTTTAATCAGTTCTAACCCGAATGTGTTCCAGGGTCATCTAATGAGATAGAATAAAACTGTCTTGGTGTAGAAATATATTGTTTGTGAATGGGTAAATTATCAAGGTGGTAAAATGGGGCTCTCATTCTGACAAGTTAGCCCAGATGTCATTTGACGCTAACGATAGCGATAGCATGGCAAATAACAAAAAATATATGTAGAAGGTCACAAAAGGTCATTCTCCACCTGCAGCTTCAGATTAGAATTTTTTTTAATGAAGTAATTAATTAATGTTTAAACGTTTTCAACAAAATATGTCAAGAATGATTCCAATGTGTTGTCATATGAACAAATGAGGTTCCAATAGGTCAAAGGAAAACATCATAACAATGCCATAATACTTTTATTTGATAGATATGTACTTTGGTGTCACTTGACCTTAAAGATACTAGATACAAATTCTGCATCAAATTACATTTTTTTTTATAATGCCGTCATTACAGTGAATAATTGAAAACTCTAAAAGTATTATACATTTTATTTTGCATCATTGAAAAAATATACAACTCGATACAACGTTTTTTTTTTTAAATACACTTTATTCAATAAAAAGCTACGCCGAGCGCAGCATGATACGACCGCAACAAGATGAACCCTGTACATCGGAAGCCCAATATGGATAGTCTATTGCTTTGGTCACATGCAGCCCATGGTGGACTTACAAAGCTTTTTTACACATGCAACCTATGGTGGACTTTAAAATGCATATTTGACACATATATATTTACAATAATATTTAATAGAAAAAAAATTATCTCTATATTCATTGACATTTTTGACACGATTAAGCCCCTTTTGACCCTTTTTTAAAAAAGGTCAGGACCACAAAATGCAATAAAAAGCTTCCTTCAGTGTATATAATCATCATATTTCAACTTCATAACAATTGGCTGGCCCTCTACAGCTAAATTTCTTCTGTAAAACCATTTTCCTTGACCAACTTTTAAAAATGGCGTTTTTTGCCCCTTCGACCCCTTATATCTCAAAAACAGTAAGAGATATTTCAAATCTGATTGAAAAATGCAGGCAGGGATTTTCACAAGGATTCCAATGAAAAAAAGATTTTGAAAATCGGACCACAAATAAAAAAGTTGATTTTTTGGGTGTGGCCCGTCTTTGGCCCCCTGTAGCAATGTAACGGTTCAATATACATCATCACCATTGACACATTTTGTTGACAGAATTTAATAAGGAATTGAATAAAAAAAGAATTTTCAAAATCAAATGAATAATAAACATTCTACAACAGTTTTGTCAATACACCCGTTTTTGCCCTTTTTGGCCCTTTTTTCCAAAATGGTAAGGGCCACCAACCCCAAATACAATAGGAACCTTCCTCTAGTGGTTACAAACATCATATAAAAATTTCATACAATTGGTTAATATTTACTCAAGTTATCGCACGGAAACCAAATGTCCCCAGACGACGACGACAACGACGACAGCATCATACCATTATACGTCCGCAATTTTTTTGCGGTCGTATAAAAACTATTGACCCAGAATTGGGTTGTATACATGCATGGGTGTCATAAAAATGATTACTTATTTTAAGTAGTAATCACCTAAGAATCATGCAAAATTGAAGAAAAGTGATGCCTCAGTGGTTTATTATTAACGAAAGATAGTTCAAAGTATATAAATACATTTGCTAATTACTGCCTGGTCCTGGGAGAGAGTTATTACCCTTTCTTACATTTTTCCAATGCATTCTATATATTTTTTATTTCTCTCAGGACCAGGGCTAGTTTGGAAAAAAAGCAGGGCGCTAGTTGGAGTAACACGTCAAAAATAAATTGGTATAGGCTTTCCACCCATGAATCGCTCTTTGCATGATTCTTATAAAAAGTGGTACTTAAGCTAATTTCAGGGAGTAACCTTTTGACAAAACAAAAGTATAAAAAGACTTTTTATCTAAAAAGAGGAAGCCTACTCAGCATATAGGTATTGCGACATGGTTTTCCAGTTGTTTCATTTTCCCTACAAACATGAATGAAAATTGTCGCTCAACAAAATTTGACAATGTCAAAAAGGCCAAATATTTGAATGTTTTAGTAAAATAAATTTCTACTACGACCGGATGTTGCAAACTTTTTTTCACCAAATTTTAAATGTCAAACATTTATTGTTTATTATGTTTTCTCTATAATAAATGACAATACGATATGATGCCAAACTGCTCCAACTAAACAAACACTTTAACATGTAAAAGGTGATAAAATATACAAATTCAGAATGATTAATAGGCATTCAGTTCGGGACAATATTTGTGTCAAAAATGAGCCACTATCTAACATAAACACATTAAACATACTTTGAACTCCCGATGGTCCATGTATTAGCAATAATCGGTTACAAATAGCTATTAATTAGCATCTTTGTAGCAGATATGAAATGTTTTGATTTTAATAAAACTCCCATTAATGGTGTGAAAAATAATCAGTAAAGACACATCATAAAGTTTGGTCCATCAAAATGGCACATGCTTTCAAGAAATTGGCAAAATCTGTATATTCTCTATATTTTGTCGGTTTGGGGTTTGGATCCCTTTTACGATTAATTATGGACAGTTGGTTTTTAGTTACAAATTGTCAAAGTAACCCGTTTTAAAGGTCATCAAAACTTATTTTGATTGTTATGTACATAAACCTTGTTTTATTGCATTTTCGAGCAGTTAGGCCAATAAAAATGCTTCTTTTTTAGAATATAAACTGGCAAAAGTAAAGAACTAGAATCCCTAAAGTTGTAAATGCTGAGTTTTAAAGAAGCAAAGAGGCACAAATGGGGCATTCGAGTCTCAAAAGTCCGAATGGGCAACGACAAAACAAGTTAACACGAACGAAACAGCGCGAAGAAGCAAAAAAACAAAAAAACAAAAACAAACAAAAACAAACAAAACAAACAAAAAACAAAAAACAAAAAAACAAACAAAAAACAAACACACACACAAATTCACAAAAGCAACAAGTCGTTACGAGAGTGAACTCAGGTTCCGGAAGAGTAGGTCGTTCCTGCTTGCTCTAGCACACCTGTGGCGCTGCCAACCGTCAATTCAGTGTCAAATCCGGTAAAGGAAGAAACACCCTACAAAACATCTGCATTCAGATGAGAGAATGAATGAAAAAAATATTTTCTCGTTTTTTTTTATAAATATATCATTATCTCTATGCTGCTTTTTCTGGAAATAGGGCAAGGTTTTACTCTAAATATTTTGATGCATGGTCAAAACATTTTTTTAAGGAATCTTTTTATCTTAAAAGGAAATATTGTTGATACAAAACGGCAATCTAATCATTATAAAATATCAAAACAATTAAATGCTTTGTAAACAAATGTTGTTTTTATCTAAATTGATTATGAATGGACAATACTTTCCAAATGCTCTGTAAGCTATAATATTTTTTTTCAAAATGTAACAAAACAATATCCTGGCATTGTTATATGCATGTTCCTTTTTAGTAAATTTACGTAGTCAATGCCCCTATCATGAAATATATTATAACTAAGTAAGAAAGCATAAAATACAACCACAAGAAAAGCCCTTTACATATTAATCATGGTAATAAGTACTTTTGAACAGGTAATAAATATTACAGGCTGTTCAAAAAGGGCAAGACCATAGACGCTTTCATCTTTCATTAAATTACATCTTATACACCAGCATCTTCTGCTAATCAAATGGAAATTTGTATTTATTAGCACCTATCCATCATAAGCACTAATGACCGAAACGACAGACAAAACCATTACGTACCACACAGCCCTATCATCCAGTATACCATCTGAAAATCTTCAAGACGAGAAATTTAGTCTATACCTGTCAAGTCACAACAAATTAACTGCCGTTTAATGCTACTTTTTCGTCTCTACTTATCATTTTCACCTCGTATACTTTTTCAATTAGAATTTTATTTTTCTAAAATTGCTTGATAGGTTGGAAATCTCTCTGGATAGTGTCAGTGCGCTGTTATAAAGATGGAAAAAATGCTACATGTTCGATTCTTTATTGCCTTCTTAGTGAAACGTTAATCTTTATCTTCTCCGTCTTGTTTTCTGCAGGAGAGCAAATAGGTTTACAGCAATAAGTTATAGTGAAAGTTTCCTCCTCTCTAATAATGAACAAATTTGTATCCGGTGAGAATCAATTCCTCCATTTCATTCAGTTCTTCGGGGCTTTTCGTCGAATAAAGTCTGTAAAATGTATCATTGAGCAGAACCTGTGTACAAACAAAGACAGGCCCATGCGACAGACACATCATACAGATAAACTACTGATCTTCCTCACTGCTTGGTCTGTGAACTGAAGCACAGGCATCCTAAGGTTGTGACGACTACACGAAATTGCAACTTTGCACAAAATAATGCAAAATTTAATGTAGCCCGTTACATGGCATGATTACATGTATGTTTATTTGAATTTTTTTGTCCAAGATGATTTAAGACGTAAAAAAATTATTTTGTGTCATTTTACCTACAATTATAATGTATTAGAAAATCATATACCCATAAACTACTTTGGTCATAATAAAAACATAAAGTCCGGACATCACGCTTTAAGTAATTGAGCTGAGATTCCACAGCTCTGTGTATGGTCCTTTTGCTCAGAAATTGTAATGCAGCTATCAACAAAAAATATTTGATCTGATATGTCCGTTAACAGTAAAACGGGGGGGGGGGGGGGGTATTTCACATTTTGTCAGTGGATAAATATTATTCGACAAACTTGCTATTTTCTCCTACTGTATCATTAAAAAGCTTTAATCTGAACTTTTGTGAATGAATAGCGGGAATAGTCACATATAGGTTCTTCAGTTTATTCAGGCAGTGGTCGGCACATCAAACATTTTTATTTTAGCTTTTTTGGCTTAGATGCATTCAATTTTATACAAAAACAATTTCCAGTTCACAATTTATCTTTAAATGTGTTAATTTCCTAGATAATTTTGACTGGTTATATAGAGAAAAAAATGACAGGAAAATTTTCCCGAATTTTTCACTGTATATTCAGTTAAATTTTGAAAAAGGCAATATAACTCAAAACTTTATGATGCTATTTTAGGTAGTTTTATAAATTTTCTTCATCAAAAGTTGGCGGTTTTTTTTCCTCATGTGCCACCGCATCTATGCAATCTACCTGATTTTTACGTAGACCAATGCTAAAATGATTGTGTATGGACCGCTCACGTATGTAGGTCGGACATTTAGTGTTACTACGGTTAAGTTCTTGGTTTGTTTAAGTCCATATCCTGGGGTCATTGTTACACCGCTAAATGGCTTGGTGTGTCTTGCTCCACTACCCAATATAAATAAGGTCACTGTGACCTATATCTTATGCATAATGACTTTCGTTAAGTTCTTGGTTAACGTTAAGGTCCATTTCTCAGAATACTAAAAAAATTTCACCACTAGAGGACTATATATGTGTCTTGGGTAGCGTTATACATATAGCACAAGAAAATAGATCACTGCGACCTATAAATAGTTTACGCATGAACGAATCTTGTTAATTTCTTAGTGCAAGTCCATATCTCGGGTACTAAAAATTGGGGGGGCAAATTAAATTTGCGCTTGGAATTTTAAATATAGAAAATGGAGTATGCGTGGTTACCCAAAGAGATATAAAGGCTTAAGTCAAAACAATATATGGTATGAAAAACATACAGGTATATTAACTATAGCTGCCATGGTTCCGATTTGCTCAACCTATTATTACCATCTTTTCAGCTGAAAAAGTACACTGCATCATGTTTCATTCGAATAGGCATATAGCATAAAAACGGCTATTTCTATTAATTTCAATGGTAAATCAAACGACATGTTACATTCTGCTACCTCCCGTCTACTCCTTAAATGAATCTCCCAAAAGTCTCATAACTCCTATAAACATTGAATCTAAATGGTTTTGCAATATGATCAACTACATATGATTATACAAACACGCCTACTAATCCGTTCAGCAGCTTCCGGAAAGTTATGTTCACGAAACTCACGGAAGGACGAATCTACTTATACCAGGTCCCTTCGCAGGTGGTCTAAAATATCGGACTACTTTGCAAAAAGCAAACAAGCACCAATGATTTTAAACCATAAGTCCGAAAAAGCAAACTTCATAGAATTATATACTAGCCGCAGTTCCTGCATGTTATAAGACGCCCATTATTTCACGTAAAGATATACCAAGTGTAGGTCAAATCCGGATAAGAACGACAATACAAAGAATAATTAACAAATACTCTATTAAAAACCAACAAGAATGGAATTCCAGGGTCCCCCGCCGGTGAAGCAAAAATTATCGAACACAGCTGATTTTTTAACTTGACCAAGGTATTAGTAATATAAACATTTGGTATAAATTTCATGAAAATCTGTCAACATCTGTAGGGATGAGAGCGATTACAAGGTCTGTTTTGCAAAAAATAGAGTCGTTTTTATGGTCAAATTCCCCGAACTCCTACATAAATAATCTAAAAATGCTGATTGTCCAACTTGACCAAGGTATTAGTGATATAAACTTTTGGTAAAAATTTCATGAAAATCTGTCAACATCTGTAGGGATGAGAGTGCTTGTACAAGGTCTGTTTTGCAAAATAACAGAGTCGTTTTTATGGTCAAAGTCCCATAACTCCTACAAAAATTATTGAAAAATGCTGATTTTCGAACTTGTCCAAGGTATTAGTGATATAAACATCTCTGGTATAAATTTCATGAAAATCTGTCAACATATGTAGGGATGAGAGCGCTTACAAGGTCTGTTTTGCAAAAAACAAAGTCGTTCTTTGGTCAAAGTCCCATAACTCCTACAAAAATTATCAAATAATGCTGATTTTCGAACTTGACCAAGGAACTAGTGATATAAACATTTGGTATAAATTTCATGAAAATCTGTCAACATCTGTAGGGATGAGAGCGCTTACAAGGTATGTTTTGCAAAACAAACAGATTCATTTTTTTATGGTCAAAGTCGACTAACTCCTACAAAAATTATTGAAAAATGCTGATTTTCGAACTTGTCCAAGGTATTTGTGATATAAACATTTGGTATAAATTTCACGAAAATCTGTAGGGATGAGAGTGCTTACAATGTCTGTTTTGCAAAAAACAGAGTCGTTTTTATGGTCAAAGTCCCATAACTCCTACAAAAATTATCGAAAAATGCTGATTTTCGATCTTGTCCAAGGTATTAGTGAAATAAACAATTGGTATAAATTTCATAAAAATCCTACAAAATTTGTAGCCTTGTGACACTTATAAAAAGTGTGACGGACGGAAGGAAGGACGGACGGAAGGAAAGACGGACGGACGAAAGAACGGACGGACGGACGCCCGGCATTTCTATGTCCCCGCTCCGCGTTGCGGCGGGGGACAACAAATGTACCCATAAATACAAGCACACAATACCTTCGGTAAGATTCCTTAAGTGACGACAACAACATACGAGTAAAATAAGAAATGTTTGTACCAGACTTACGCTCTAGCATGGAAGTCATGATACATCAAGCTTTGGAATAAAGCATCAGTTGCAATACTCGTACAGAATGTTGCTACACAAAAAGAGAAACCTGGAGCTACACAAAAAAGGAAGATGAAGTCATCACGACTGTCAAATATAGAGCTTTCTACGGTCTCTTTGGGGTTACAATTTTTATGACCCGACCACGTATGTGGATCGGCCATATAGTTTTACCCTTGTCCGTCCGTACGTCCGTAACATATTGGTTAAGGTCAATTATTCGGATACTAGATGTTGGGGGTCAATGATATTTCACCACCAGATGGGTCTTGGGTATGGCTACACCACACACTATAAATAAGGTCACTGTGACCTATATTTTATGCATGGACCACTTTGGTTAAGGTCCATATCTCGGATACTAAATGTTGAGGGTCAATGGTATTTCACCACTAGATGAGTCTTTGGTAACATGACACCACCCAATAGAAATAAGGTCACTGTGACCTATATTTCATGCATGAACGACTTTGGTTAAGTTCTTGGTTAAGGTCCATAACTTGGATACTAGATGTTGGGGGTCAATGATATTTCATCACTAGATGTGTCTTAGTAACATGACACCACCCGCTAGAAATTAGGTCACTGCGACCTATATTTTAAGTATGAATGACTGATTTAATTCTATGTTAAGGTCCATTTCTCGAATACTGTACATGTTAGGGGTCAATGACATTTTACTACTACACGAGTCTTAGTAACACGGCACCACCCACCAGAAATAAGGTCACTGCGGCCTATATTTTATTCATGAACACTTTTAATTAATTTCTTGGAAAGGTCCATATCCAAGGTATTACATATAATGCTGATATTTCAAGAACGGAAGAGCCATCCTGTGGCTCATAGACATATTTTCTAGTTTCTATATTTAATACAGATTTCATAGAAACTGTAGTGTCTCCTGGGGGTATATGAGATGCAGAAATTCACCTCGAGGAATATTTTTTAGTGAAAGGACACCATCAATAGAACGTTGGACGGAAATAAGACAAACGATCCGTCTTGTTTGGCAGTAATTAGAAGAGGCCCAGCAATTATTGCGATGCTTATTGTTTGCTGAATAACACGCCCATCTCACTGTACAAATGTGTTTTCACCAAGAAAGTCTAGCAGTCCGCTCATTTGCTCCTCTGGGAATTTGTGCGAGTTTATTTCACTCGTGATTGACAAAATAAGTTTATGCACCTGTGTTTTCCATAAGTTGAGAAATTACGATTTAAGTGGTATTGAGGTATACAATGGTGGCGAAATCAAATGCTTCAATACTACCACAAGATTAAATGGACTTTTAGTGATGAACTTACTTGCTTGCTTATATCGCGTACGCTTATTCCAAATCTCATCATCTTCTATTACATCAATTCCTTACAATTGTTTGAATCCACATTTGATTGACACCATTTCTACAGTACTGTCACAACAACCGAACTATTTTTGAAGCCGGATTTTAATGCCATTGATACTTTGAAAGAGATATAATGACACATCAGGACGAACCAGCGAAAAATCGTTGCTTGTATGGATTTTTATGTAATTTTGGGATCACAAACAAGGATTATACATAAGCATTCTCTTCGCCAACAAAAAGGCCGAACGAAGAAATGACAGATTATGATTGTCATTTATTACTTTCTTTGCCCTTATATTCAGGGCCCAATATGTATAGTCAATAGTTTTTGACCTGCAAAAACCAAGAAATCTGTGAGCCAATGCTCACTAGTGATACCCCCGCTTTCACAACTGTGCAATGTGTTATATATAAAGTTTACAGCAAACAGGAAGTAAATGTTTGATGGACTCAGTATTGAACCAAATGCTTCGTCTGATGATAAGGAGAAATACCGTATATGATTATAGGTTGGGGATCTCAATATATTTCAAGATATATCAAGTATTTTGACGTTTGAGTGGGCTGAGGCATGACCCACCTCAGACCCTCTATGGTACCAAATGGTCTGTCTTACCATAAGGACTAAGAATTTATATGGTTATAGGGTGAGGGTCTCAATGGTTTTCAAGATATTAAGTATTTTGTCATTTGAGCGGGAGATGGGGCATGATCCCCTCAGTCCCTATATGGTACCAAATTATCTGTCTTACCATAAGAACTAAGAATATATATTGTTATAGGGTGGGTATCTCAATGGTTTTCAAGATATTAAGTATTTTGTCATTTGCATTTGGCATGACCCCCCTCAAACCCCTGATCTGTCTTACCATAAGGACTAAGAATATATATGGTGAAAGGGTTTTTTTCAGATATTTAAAAAATATCGATTTTTGAGATATTTGGAGGGGCGAGGCACAGCCCCAAGGGGAGGGGCAATACACCTAAAAAATGCTCAGGACCCGCAACTCATAGGGGTCCATCATTGTGCAAAATTTGAACAAAATCCGTGAAGTATAACATGTATAAAGTACAATTTATACAAAAAGCGGGACGGAACTACGGACGGACACAGGTAAAACAGTATACCCCCTTTTCTTCGAAGCGGGGGTATAAAAAATATTAAATTCCTATCTTTTACAAGAATTGGAAAAAGAAAAATAGACACGATATAAAAAGGTTCATTTTTTTACCCCTTTGAGGCAAAAAGTTCCATAAGAAATATATAAATATGGTTGATGTAGCACTTGTCAATATGCGGGAATGGCGAGCGAGTGAGTTTGTGTTTTACGCCCGTGCAACGCTATATAGGTTATTTACAGGCGAAAAACATGAAAAGGATGATAAAAATGAACATGAAATGATGATGATAAATGAAATATAGGGGTGGGGTGGGAAACAAAGGAACGGTCAAAATTTTGAAGAACCACAGGAAAAGAGGAGAGGTGGGTAGGGGCGGAAACTTAAGCCTATGTGGTTCACTACTTGGCGGTCCGCAAAGGGGTCTTTTACGTGCATGAAGTGTGGCACTCACCACACACGTTGGCCCACTATGATCAGCGGTCAGGGTTTCAGTATTATAGACCCGACTCCCCCCGCGGACGAGGGCCACCCTATTCAGCCACCTAGGGTACACACTTGGTCGCTCTGTGGGCTGAGCACTGACCCGACGTCAGAATCCCAAGACCCTTAGTTGCATCTTACGACAAGCTATGCTCTGATGTGGGCCCTATTCGCCATCCGGGCCCAGCACGGGACATTTAACCAGTCTTCTGAATGTCGAATTTAACATCTGAAGCAGGTATTGTGTTTAGCTTCATTATACAAATAAGGTTGATGTTGCACTTGTCAGTAAATGTGAATGGAGTTGAGGCATTTTTCTGTAAATGGGTGCAGACGCCGACTCTCATGAATTACATAAGCCCCTTCACTTCGCGAGATGACCTATAAAGGGGCCTAAAAAACAACCCCATCTATCATTTTTTGGCAAGGAACATCAATGTAAAATATAAAGCTCTCGGTCAACCTAAATTAGTTATTTTGGGAACAACTTAGATAGTTTTTTGCCCTGTTGGGTCCATAGTTCCTAAACCAAAATACGGCACCAGAATCAATCTAATACATTCTTTTATTGAACTTAACTGCATGCATAAAGTCAGCCAGCACAAAAGTAATAGTGGATACAAAGTTAAAACTAGAAAATGTGTCTATGAGCCACAGGATGGCCCTCCACAGTATACGTAGTTATGTATTTGACCAATTACAAATCCAATAGTTTTTAAAAGCAACCCCTAACGCAAAATCATTCCAAATTGGTTCCGTCTAGTCTAGTGTCTTCAGAGGTGGGATAATTGAGAAGTTGAATGTTTGGACGGACAGACGGAGGCCAATAAGTTAATGCGCAAGAGATAAGTTATGTTTATGTGCTCTAAACGTTCGTGTCAAAATGACTTAACTTATAGTAAGAGGCAGATGTACTAAAGGGACATCTGAAGGTCAAAAGTCCGTAAGGGCAGAGACAAAACCAGTTAACAACAAGAGGCCCCCAGGAGCCTGAATCGCTCACCTGAACTACACAGATACATATATTTTGTAGATATTATTGTGCTTAACCATATGCGATTTAAATTTCTGAAATATCTTGGTTAACTTAGTTTTCAAGATATTGGGCTTAATAAGTGCAAAATTTGTCAAAAATTATGAACTAGAGGCTCCCAGGAGCCTGAATCGCTCACCTTGTATTCGATGATACTTAAAAGCTGTATATTTTAACAAAGGACTGCTACTCTGTGGAATTATCAATTTTAATATTCTAAGGGAAACAACTCCTATCAACAAAGGTCTTACAACTTTGACCCCATTACATAATTTATAGATCTTTATGTGCTTAACCATATGCAATTTAAATTCTTCAAATATCTTGTATAGTTATCAAGATACAAGTCTAAAAAGAGCAAAATTTAAAAAAAAAACAAGAAAAAGGGCAATAACTCCTACAACCATTGTCAGATCTTCTTCAAAACTTCAGGGCAGGTAGATCTTGATGTGCTGATCCTTATTATTCAAACAGAATTTTAATATCTGTTACCATTTTTGAGCAATTTGCAAAAAAATGCAATTTACCCTTATGTCCTATTTTTAGCCATGGCGGCCATGTTTTTTGTCGAATCAAAATTTCGAACGATAATTTTGTAGACGACATACTACAGAACAACCCTACCAAGTTTCATTTCATTTAGCCAAGCGGTTTCAGAGAAGAAGATTTTTGAAAATTTGAACAAAAAGCTGTGAAAATGGTCAATTTTTACAATCCAAGGGGTATAACTCCTAAAGGAACGATCCTACAACTTTGACTCTCTTACAACGTTTGTAGAACTTGATGTGCTTAACAACATGCAATTTAATTTTTTGAAATATCTTGTATAGTTTTCAAGATATAGGGCTAAATAAGTATTTTTTTTTATTTTAAAATCTGTCAAAGTCAAAAATGGCCGGATTTCGTTAAACAGGAAGTAGATGAGCGACAGACCTAAAATCGGTTCCCACGTTATGGGACCCCACCCTGATGCTGTATACCAAATATCAAGTGGCTGTGATTAGTAGTTGCTGAGAAAACTGTTACGAAAATTTTTTCCCCGCCCGCCCGCCCGCCCACCCGACATTCACCATTTTATAACCCGGATTTTTCACTCCGTGAAATCCGGCCAAAAATCCAGAAAAAGGGCAATAACTCCTACATCAGTTGTTGGATCTTCTTGAAAATTTCTGGGCAGGTAGATCTTGAGGTGCTGATCACTTTTACCCTCTGCCAGAATTTTGATATCTGTTACGGTTTTTGAGTTATTTGCAAAAAACTGCAATTTACCCTTATGTTCTATTTTTAGCCATGGCAGCCATGTTTTTTATCGAATCAAAAATTCGAACGATAGTTTTGTAGAGGACATACTACAGAACAACCCTACCAAGTTTCATTACATTTGCCTAAGCGGTTTCAGAGAAGATTTTTGAAAAGTTGAACGACGGACGACAGACGACGGACGACGGACGCCAAGTGATGGCAAAAGCTCACATTGCATTCGGCAAGGTGAGCTAAACAAGAGGCTCCCAGGAGCCTAAATCGCTCACCTGGTCTTGATGTCAACCCTATATTTTGTAGAGCTAAATGAGCTGAACATTAAAGCAAGCAACAGTTTTTCTTTATCTACTATAGTTTTCATTCTATAGGCCAAAAACACAAAAAACCGTTATTTTAGGGGCCGTAACCCCTATAAGGGGTCATCTGACAACTTTAGTAGAGCTTTATGCGCTGAACATTTAAGCAAGCAACAGCTTTTCTGTATTTACTATAGTTTTCATTCTAAATGCCAAAAACATGAAAAAGGTTATTTTAGGGGCTGTAACCCCTATTAAGGGTCATCTGACAACTTCGATCCTATTGAGACTTTTGTAGAGCTAAATGAGCTGAACATTTAAGCAAGCAACAGCTTTTCTCTATCTGCAATAGTTTTCTTTCTATAGGCCAAAAACATGAAAAAACATCATTTTTGGGGCCGTAACCCCTATGAGGGGTCATCTGACAACTTCGACCCTATGGAGACATTTGTACAGCTAAATTAGCTGAACATTTAAGCAAGCAACAGCTTTTCTCTTAATGAAATAGTTTTCATTCCATAGGCCAAAAACATGAAAAAACATTATTTCGGGGGCCGTAACCCCTATAAGGGGTCATCTGACAACTTTGACCCTATGGAGACTTTTGTAGAGCTAAATGAGCTGAACATTTAGGCAAGCAACAGCTTTTCTCTATCTGCAATAGTTTTCATACAATAGGGCAAAAACATGAAAAAAAACGCTATTTTTCACCTTTAAGGGGCTGTTACCCCTATAAGGGGTCATCTGACACCTTGGACCAAATGGAGACTTTTGTAGAGCTTTTAATGCTGAAGCAGTAGGGTGGCATCAGATTTCATCTATCTCTTATACTTTTTGATTTACAAGCCAAAAACAGTAGTCTGACCCCCCCTAGTCTATTTTTAGCAACAGCGGCCATGTTTTTCGACGAATCAAAAATCCCCGCATCAGTTCTGTGGGGGATACCCTAAAGTACCACCAGATCAAATTTGGTTTGAATCTGTGCAGCCGTTTCAGAGGAGAAGAAGTTTGAAGAAAAGTTAACGACGACGGACGACGACGACGACGACGACGACGACGACAGACGACGACGACAGACGCCAAGTGATGGCAATAGCTCACATGGCCTTTGGCCAGGTGAGCTAAAAAGGGCAATAACTCCCACATCAGCAGTCAGATCTTTTCTGAAATTTCAGGAAAGGTAGATCTTAATATGCTGATCACATTTGATTCTTGCACAATTTTGATATCTGAAACCAGTTTTGAGTTATTAGCAAAAAAAAAATGAAATTTACTCCTATGTTCTATTTTTAGCCATGGAACGATAGAGCTATTAAACAAGTGTGCAAAGTTAAGGTTCCGTTGGTCTTAGGGTGTTAGACAAGTTAATCTTTGAAATTCAGGGGAAAAGTAATGAAAAATGGGTCAAAGACAGAAATGGCCGGATTTCGTTTAACAAGAAGTAGGTGAGCGACAGACCTGAAATCACATCCCACGTTATGGGAGCCCATGTTGATGCTGCATACCAAATATCAAGAGACTGTGATTAGTAGTTGCTAAGAAAACTGTTACAAAAATTTTCTACTATTGGACATTATTGTCTAAAATTAACTAAGTCGGTAAACAGGAAGTAGATGAGGAACAGACCTGAAATTGCATCCCACGTTATGGGACCTCACCCTGATGCTGTATACCAAATATCAAGTGGCTATGATAAATAGTTGCTGAGAAAACTGTTACAAAAATTTTCTACTATTGGACATTATTGTCAAAAATTAACAAAGTCGGTAAACAGGAAGTAGGTGAGCGACAGACATGAAATCGCATCCCACGTTATGGGACCCCACCCTGATGCTGTATACCAAATATCAAGTGGCTGTGATAAGTAGTTGCTGAGAAAACTGTTACGAAAATTTCTTCCCCTCCCGCACGCCGCCCGCCCGACATTCACCATTTTATAACCCGGATTTTTCACTCCGTGAAATCCGGCCAAAAATGGTAAATTTTGTTGTTTTAAGGACAATAACTCCTAAAAGAAATGGTCCTACAGCTTGGACCTAAAAACTGTAGATCTTGATGTGCTTAGTCATATGCAATTTAAATTTTTGAAATATCTTGTATGGTTTTCAAGATGTATGGCTAAATAAGTGAAAAATTTTGAAACAAGAGGCTCCCAGGAGCCTGAATCGCTCACCTGGTCTTAATGTCAACCCTTTGAAGACTTTAGTATAGCTAAATGAGCTGAATGTTTAAGCAATAAAAAGCTTTTCTCTATCTGCAATAGTTTTCATTCCAAAGCAAAAAACACTATTTTTCACCTTTAAAGGGCCATAACCCCTTAAAGGGGTCATCTGACAACTTCGACCCTAAAAAGACTTTTGTAGAGCTAATTAAGCTGAACATTTAAGCAAGCAACATCTTTTCTCTATCTGCAAAAGTTTTCTTTCTTTAGGCCAAAAACACTTTTTTTTGCCTTTAAGGGGCCGTAACCACTATAAGGGGTCATCTGGCAACTTTGACCCTATGGAAACTTTTGTAGAGCTAAATGAGCTGAACATTTAAGCAAGCAACAACTTTTCTCTATCTGCAATAGTTTTCATTCCATAGGCCAAAAACACTATTTTTTGCCTTTAAGGGACTGTAACCCCTATAAGGGGTCATCTGACAACTTTGACCTTATGGAGACTTTTGTAGAGCTAAATGAGCTGAACATTTAAGCAAGCAACAGCTTCTCTTTATCTGCAATAGTTTTCATTCCATAGGCCAAAAACATGAAAAAATGCTATTTTTCACCTTTAAGGGGCTGTAACTCCCATAAGGGGTCATCTGACAACTTCGACTCAATGGAGACTTTTGTAGAGCTTTTGATGCTGAAGCAGCAGCGTGGCATCAGATTTCATCTATCTCTTATACTTTTTGATTTACAAGCCAAAAACAGTAGTCTGACCCCCCTGGTCTATTTTTAGCAACGGCGGCCATGTTTTTTGACGGATCAAAATACCGAACACAATTTTTGTGCAGGACACCCTAAGGATCAATCATATCAAGTTTGAAGAAATTCTGTTCAGCAGTTTCAGAGAAGAAGATTTTTTAAAAATTGTTAACGGACGACGACGACGACGACGACGACGACGACGACGCGGACGACGACGGACGCCAAGTGATGGTAATAGCTCACTTCGGTCCAGGTGAGCTAAAAATCCAGAAAAAGGGCAATAACTCCTACATCAATTGTTGGATCTTCTTGAAACTTTCATAGCAAGTAGATCTTGAGATGCTGATCACTTTTGTTTCCATCCGAATTTTGATATCTGTAACCATTTTTGAGTTATTAGCAAAAAACTGCAATTTACCCCTATGTAGCATTTATGCTATTAAACAACTGTGCCAAGTTTGGTTGAAGTTGGATGTATGGTGTCAGACAAGTTAATCTTTGAAATTCAGGGGAAAAGTAATGAACAATGGTAAATTTTGACGCTTTCAGGGCCATGACCCTTCGGGTCAGTTGAGCTAAAAACGACACAAATCCTGGACGATGACTGGTAGCCGAAAAAAGGTTGAAAAGACATAGTTGTGACATTTAAAAATGGTAAGCATTTTTGTATTCAGTCATTAACTTGCTCTGATATTAACGCTCTTTTTTTTTCAAAGTCCTAAGATATTCAACTCTATTGAGTACTGATCACTGTTTAATTTTGGTTATGCTGCCAGTTGTTTCATAGTCAATTTTTAATTTCAATGCAAATGTTTCATGCAGGGATAGATCAATGAAACAACATTCACAATCAATCTAGAAAGTGGGACATATATAAGTATGGACTCTAAATATTTAGTGTCCAGGATCAGGACCTTAACCAAATTCGTCCATGCGTAAAATATAGGTCGCAGTGACCTTATTTCTAGAGGGTGGTGTCATGATACCAAAGACACATTTAGTACCATATGTTTAATATCACTGACCACAACAAGTACTTATATCCAAGATGTGGACCTTAACCAAAGTAGTTCATGCGTAAAATATCATGTGGATGGTGTCATGCTACCAAAAGATCTGGCGGTGAAATATTGACACCTAACATGTAGTACCCGAGATATGGACCTTAACCAAAGTGTCATGGACGTAAGTACGAACGGACAAGGGTAAAACAATATGGTTCGACCAACATAAGTGGGAGGGCCATAAAACCATAATTAAAAAACTATTTCCACAGAGAGCCTTAACCCAAATGGTTACTTTTAGCTCAACTTGTCATAATACTTGGATTTGAGATAGGAAACTAAATATTTACACCACACAGGAAAAGCAATCCAAAGTCTGTCTCTCTTTCGTGACTTAAAAAAAAAATCATCGTCGGAAACCCACGTGGGTTTCCGACGATGAAAAAAATCGAACACTTGTTTTTTCACTTACCTTGTCCAGTTTTCTCATTCTTTTAGTTTTCATCAAATTAAGCTCTTCTGCAGGAGTGAATAAAATGTGTACCAAAAATGGGAAAGTTTTCTTTGAATTAGCCATACAACTTTATGCGATTTAGATTACTTCGCCCGCAGTAGCTACAAGAATGAAATGCAAAATTGAACAGGTGCTTATGTCAGCTTTGCAAAAGAAATATTTGTTGTCACTTAAACATGACCATCAAGTAAATGTCAACGGGACCAGCCCGCTGGACGATCAAGAATTCAAGATGTGATGGCCTAAAACATACCATTCAACATTGCTGACGATTACGAGTGCATGTCTGGTTTTGTTTTTGTTAGTCGACTTTTGTCAGATGACACGAACATCATACTATGGATTAAAATGAATTCGACGTTGATTTTGTCAATCCAAATAAAATCAAAGCAATAAAATCGCAGATGGAACAGATTCAAATTACAGGGCGTGGTAAGGGTATAAACATTGTAATTTGCAGTTGCAAAGGGTCTTGTTCTCTTTCTCTCTCGATTCACAGCAAATGAATTCATCTGCAATCGATCGTTAAGCGTGACAATCTAAATCATTGGCTACCTATTGTCTATTGTTTTATGCCGTACCATAAAAATTGTAGACATTATCAAGAGATTTTGCAGCAACTTCACACGTAGCGTACATCGCAATAACAAAGTTAAAACGGGTGCGTGAGAATAATGCCGCGTCTTCTGTGCTTCTTCAACATGGTTATCGACTGGGTGATAAGCAAAACAACTAGTGATGCAAAACGATGCACACGATGAAAGATTACTACAGTGCTTAAAAACCAAGACTTTGGTTTGCTACAACATATACAACAAAACAGGGAAAAAACAACTATCTAAATATACCCAATATACATCGGCTTAAAAGCCATCGAGACAACAGCTTAATCATGTTAACACAACCAATAGTCAACCCGTTCTGGTCTATAATGAATATCTTTCTATGACCGAAGCTTTATAATACCGGATTAGAAAAAGGCGTAGTATTAACAATATTTGCCAGTACATTCGGTACAGCAATTAAGACAAAGCTGACGTGTACTTGCACCAATTGCAAGTGTGTGGCTCGGAGTGCTGGTAAATGATAGAACACGATCTACTAACCGGTATGATATCCACCTTTCAAGCCAAATGCTTTACACGCATCTTACGAACTTCTGATCAAAACCAACAGCAACAAAGATCATATTGCGTTCAGTTACCAACAGGATATGTCTGCCATCGACCGTAAAATAGTGAATGCCATTACGATAGATTGTTATCTACACCAGAATTGCCCTACACTTGACCACAGACGGAAAACTTAAGTGGAAGACAAAACAAATGGGGACGCACTGTGACAGATGAGATAAAAAGTTGGAACCAAACATGGAGAACTCAAGAATGACAGACAATAAATTGCCCTTAAAGCGACCCACCGTGCTGCCGTACATGCCACCTGACAATAGGGGCAGAAAGTGAGTAACTGTTATCTGCGATCATGGTTTCCTAACAAGAACCAAATAAGCCATGGTCCTTGAACCGATTCCACCTATCTTTAAGCTTGGAACATGTCATGTTCAACAACATACATGTCTGCAATAAACTATCACGAATAAATGATATATGAAAAGTTTGACATCTACCGTTATTTTCGACAATTTAAGATTGCTCCGTGAAAATCTTATCGCTCCGTACTCGCTGTATCGGGAGACCCGGTGTGATGTTGGTCTGTGAGCTGACAGTAAGATGGCTTTTTAGTGGCGATTTTGACTATTAATGACAAAACAACATGGACTTTGATAATGCACGAGAAGACGACCTCAATATCTAACCTCTAAATGTCTAAAGCGGTCGTATTATGGCGTTTTTAAGTGCGGAAAAAAACTATTTAATTGCTACAATCAGGAGCATTTTGACCATTCCATGAAACTAGTTAAGTTTCAAAGAGGCTCTTGCTCGAGACTTATGTATGTTAAACTATTTTTCAGAGGATAACAACAGAAGCGGAATTTTTCATCGAGAATCTAAGGATACAAATACCCAATCGGTCATAAAACAGTGTGCATATTTCAAGGAGTAAACTCAGCAGCATTAGAATCAAAACATTGGAAGGTCAACAACAGAAAGTATTAGTACAAAAAGTGACTACACCAAACGATGTCTGGCCTTGTGTCGCACGTCAAAATGTTAAACCCTAGATGTTCTGGGCCCAATATGGATTGGCAATAGTTTTTGACGTCTGCATCATTTGGTAGAGTGCCAAAAAGCCCCTTTTGTGATGAATCAGATTGCATGACTAGTTACATTATACCAAGGAAAAACTTGTCAAAACAGTCTAGTATTATTCGTATCTACAAGTTTACTCTAGAATTTTATACCGACAACCGACAGGCGACTCCAAATGATTACAGCTAACTTGGTTCGATGAACTTTTGAGTTGACCATAAGCACTATTAGTTTCGGCCAATTTTGTGATGTTTTCGTTTTAAAGCTACTATTTGCAGAAATAGTTAATGCTGATGATTAAGGGACGATACATTCCCAATAACTAGTAAACGTTTAGTAGAAACAAGAATGTGATGTGGCTTTAGATTTTTTCCTGTTATTGGTTCTTTTTTTAGCATCGGCCACCTTTTGTTGTTGTTTGTTTTTGTAATAATTGAGAATTCTAGAATTAGTTCAATAGAAACTAGGAAAAACTGTTTTAGCACACTAAAACTGATGTCTCCCCTTCCTTGAATAACACAAGTTCAATCTTGAGGTCAAAAGGTCAAAGTCACAATGACATACATTGTACAACATTTTTTTTTACTAATGATACATCTGCATTCTAAAGCCCTATGTCAAAGGATAAAAAAGTTATGGCCTGGAAGGCTTTGCATGTCAAATAAGCATTTATTTGACATTGAAGTCACAGGTCAAGGTCATTAAGGTTGGTGACACATTGTTCCCATGATGACACATTAAAATGTGAAAATTCAAAGCCTTTTGAATAGGATTAAAATATTTATGGCCCAGACATGTTTTACGTGTAAAAATAGCATTAATTTGATCTTGAGGTCAAAGGTCAAGGTCATATGAAGGTCAATCTGGTACGCGACACATCGTCTCATGGCGAAACATCCACATGCTAAATATCAAAGGATAAAAAGTTATGACCAGGACACACTTTGCACATAAAATTAGCATAAATTTGACCTTGAGGTCAAGGTCATTCTGGTACAGGACAAAACGTCTCATGGTGATACATCCACATGCCAAATATCAAAGCCCTATGTCAAAGAACAAAAAAGTCATGGCCTGGAACACATTGGATGTAAAAAAGTAAAAAAAAAAGCATTAATTTGACCTTAAAGTCAAAAGTCAAGGTCATGTGAAGGTCATTCTGGTATGCGACACATCGTCTCATGGCGAAACATCCACATGCCAAATATCAAAGAATAAAAAGCTATGACCAGGACACTTTGCATGTAAAATTAGCTTTAATTTGAGCTTGAGGTCAAAGGTCAAGGTCATATGAAGGTTACTCTGGTATGCGACACATAATCTCATGGTAATACATCAACATGTCAAATATTAAAGCCTTATGCCAAAGAACAAAAAAGTTATGGCAGACACACTTTCCATGTAAAATAAGCATTAATTTAACCTTGAGGTCAAAGGACAAGGTTATATGAAGGTCATTCTGGTACCTGACACATCGTCTCATGGTGATACATCCAAGGCAAACATCAAAGCACTATGTCAAAGAACAAAAAAGTTATGGCCCGGAACACTTTGGATGTAAAATTAACAAAAATTTGACCTTGAAATCAAAGGTCAAGGTCATATAAAGGTCATTCTGTTAGGCGACACATCGTCTCATGGTGATACATCCACATGCCAAATATCAAAGAATAAATAGCTATGACCAGGACACACTTTCCATGTAAAATTAGCTTTAATTTCACCTTGGGGTCAAAGGTCAAGGTCATATGAAGGTTACTCTGGTACGCGACACATAATCTCATGGTAATACATCAACATGTCAAATGTTAAAGCCTTATGCCAAAGAACAAAAAAGTTATGGCACAGACACACTTTCCATGTAAAATAAGCATTAATTTAACCTTGAGGTCAAAGGACAAGGTCATATGAAGGTCATTCTGGTACCTGACACATCGTCTCATGGTGATACATCCACATGCCAAATATCAAAGCCTTATGTCAAAGAACAAAAAAGTTATGGCTGGGAACACTTTGGGTGTAAAATTAACAAAAATTTGACCTTGAGGTCAAAGGTCAAGGTCATATGAAGGTCATTCTTGTACGCGACACATCGTCTCATGGTAATACATCTACATGCCAAATATCAAAGCCCTATGTCAAAGGATAAAAAAGTTATGGCCCGGACACGCTTTGTATGAGAAGAAGAAGAAGAAGAAGAATAAGAAGAAGAAGAACTGACACAAAAACAATGTCTCCCCCTTCTGGGAAGGGGAGACATAATAATAAAATGGCATTATATAACAAATATATTGCGAAGGTCAACGCTTAGCTTTGTGGTATTATTTGTAGATTTGATGATCAGGATTACGAATTACCTTCGAATTGCAATAATGACAAAATTGGGTATGGAAAATCATAACTTCCATTTCAATCTTAATATAACCTAGCTATCGTACAATGCCAACGTTTTGTAGGTCTTGATTCCAGTCGTGATTTAAATACCAACCAAAACAGCATTTTCTGATTATATACAATCATCATGTGTCTCAAATAATAAAGAAAGAATGTGTCCATTGGACAGAGATGATCCCGCTAGGCCCCAAACAGGAAATAGATGTCTGACAGACCTGGTAGTCGCTTAGGACGTACAGTTTGTCATACTGAACTATCCTACCAAGTTTCAAATCATACCCATATACGGTTTCTGAGAAAAGCTTGACCGACATTTTCAAATTGATTTTCATAGATTTTCATATCGACCTAGTCCCAAAGAGGAAGTAGTTGTCTGACAGACCTGAAAGTGGCTTAGGACATACAGTTGAACAATCCTACTAAGTTAAAAATCATTTCCATGTACGGTTTTTGAGAAAAGTTTGACGGAAATTTTCAAGTTCATTTTTTTTATCAGCCTAGTCCCAAACAGGAAGTGGATGTCTGGTAGTCCAGAAGTCGCTTAGAACATACAGTTTGTCATACTTAACCATCCTACCAAGTTTCATATCATTCCCATATACTATTTCTGAGAAAAGCTTGACGGAAATGTTCAAGTTGATTTTCATATCGGCCTAGTCCCAAACAGGAAGTAGATGTCCGACAGACCTGAAAGTCGAGAAAAGCTTGACGAAAATTCGTACGGACGAACGGACGGACAAGAGTAAAACTTAATCCCCCCGACATGTCGTCGCGGGGGCATAAAAATGGAAGGATGCATGAAGAACTATTAAGTATTGACATACATATGACTTTATTTGTGGGTCCCCGTAATGCCACTTTAGATAAATTCTGTATGACAATAGACTCATAATATCACTATACTTGGACTGGAAGAAGAGAACCTACGCAGGGCGGCCGTACCACCATGGAAAAGCCATTCCGAAATCTTGCCTTCCGCGACCATAAAGGTCTTTTACCTACCTTATCCTTTAAAGGTTAATCAAAACATGGTTGATCTGCAGGAGTTAATAAAAATGGGAACGTTTTGTTGGATGCGTTCTCAGAAACCTTCCACATAAACAATATACAGACACAATTGTAAATTGTACAAGTCTTTTTTTTAATTTAGGAGATATAATCCACTCAAGCTGCTATAAATACAGGAATGAAACACAAAAGTGAACAGTATGTAACTTTGCAAGCAAGAAGACGAGTCGTAATTTCCCTACTGGTCTTCAAGCCATAATGGTCTTCTATCGGCTTTAAGAGCTGAACGGGGTCGTCTGATTTCCTTGTCAACGTTAGTTTTAACTTGAAAATAATTCATAAGTAGACAGAGCGTTTTCGTCGGTCGATCAAGGAATTGCTCAAGATGTGATGACCAAAAATTCACCGTCCTTCCAAAAATCTTTTTATTTTGCACACCTTGATGATGACATAGGTTGCAAAAAAGACAAGATGCCGGCGAGTGTGAATGTTTATGCATCCTTGTTTGGTCTGTCGAGTCATATTTATTATCATCAGGAGACAACAACATCAAACTACGAAGTACAAAATTATTTGAAGCTCATCTTGTCAATCCAAATAAAATCGCATATGGCAACCAAATTTCAAATAACGGTGATAGTTAAGTGTACAAAAGCATTGTAATTTACAGCTTCTACAAAGAACCTCCTTTGCAAATTTTGCAAAGCACGTTTGTCTGCAATCATGCTTTCCTTATAAAGACCATAGTAGTCTTTATTTTTTTCACGACGGGGAAAAAATTTCTTCTACCTGTCAGCTGCGACTGTGGTTTGACATTATAAATACCAGCGCCAAGATTTTTCATCAGATTTTCATGGCAAATTATCATAAACTCGGAAATGAACTTGCGATATCTAAGTTGGTCGACGATTGTGAAATTGTGTATTTCTTCTATTTATACGACAAATTAAATATTTGAAGATAATATGAAACTAGTTTCCAAGAGACATTTACTCAGCACATATTCGTATGATTTTAACCTTTTTCTGAAGGAAACAACTATAATAGAAGCGAAGATTTCCACTGACGAACTGTAAGGAAACATCAACCTAAAAACAATGCAAGTGAACGCAAAAATATATGCACATTTCCCTCCTTTACTCAGACACATCATTGAAAAATTGGTTGGAAAACTTTGGTAAACAGCTTTCGTTTTTGGATCTGTCGAAACTGGTCACCCGATGATGAATGATGTTGGTGTCTTAAAACATTAGAACTAAATAAAGACTACCTATTACCAAATCGAACGTCCATATTTATACACGTGCATGAATATATCAAGTTGAAAACCTTCCAAAATTAAGAAATAACGCAATGTTTCAATCGAATTTCCGAAATCCAGAAGCGTCAACAATAGTACAATATCGACCAGGAATCCTGCATTTACGTACACTGAATGTGAACATGTCGCAAAAAGACTTTGATGGCTACATATCATTGTAACCATGGCGCTTTTGAAATAAAGACCAATTTTATCACAAAGCTTCCTTTACCTAGAACGAAGGAGTTTTTATAAATCTACAAAAGTTGTGAACAATTAGAGCAGCTGTTTTAAATGTTGCTTCTTATAAGGTTGTTTGGGAAATTATCGCACATTCGACCACAATGGTGCAATGTCGGTGTTTTGTCGAGGTCATCCGACAGTTACCCGAGCACTATGAGACATAGTGAAAACTGCACATGCAATAGGAAAACCAGAAAATGTGTCTGAGCCATGGATGGCCCTCCTGTTCTTGAAATATCTTTGGCCTTCCAACATGTAGTTCCCGCGATCCTTGGACCTTAATCAAAGTCGTTCATGCGTCAAAAATAGGTCGCAGTGACTTAAATTTCTAATGAGTGGCGTTGCGATATCCAAGACACATCTACATCTAGTGATTCAACATGAAGTAACCGAAATATAAAGGTTAACAAATAGATTAACCAAGGCGTTCATGCGTAAAATTTAATTGTGGTTATATGCCACAGTGACCTACTTTTTAATGTATAGTGTAGTGCTAGCAAAGACACATATAATGGTAAAATATTGCCCCCCCCCCCCCAACATGATATACCAGCGATATGGACCATAACTAAGAACTTAACCTAGGAGTTACGGACTTACGGATACAAGGACGAACAAGGGTAAAACTATATCTCTGACCCACATATGTGGGCTTGCCATCAATATTGTTTTGTCTTTGAAAAGATAAAGTTCTTCCGTTGCCCTTAATCATATTTACAATGGTGTTGATTGTGTTCTTTGTGCTTTTCTCTTGGTTATGGCACTGTTCAATTGACTTAAAAATCCGAATGCACCTTTGGTACATCTTTCTTAAAAGCACTTTCTAGACTAACAAACTAAATGCTTGAAAAGTGTAAAACCAATTGGCTTGCACCAAAAGATCTGGTTATAGTAGACGTATAGACCTACACGGCGCGTTCCGGTGATTCGAGTAGAAAAGATTGTCTTTGGAGTTCTTGGAGAGGATTCGCTTTTAAACGTCCTGTAGTCGAAACACGACAAAAACAAGCCCATTTATCTCGATAAAAAAACTCTAATGGTAAATGTGGTTGTCACTTGGAAAGTGTGGTTGCGAAATACACTTGGTTCAAATAGAAGATATACTTAGACCCGGAACTGGTGGCTAAATGATCTATCGTACCCACCGCTGCCATCAGTTATTGGCATAGAAATTTGTTTTTTTTCCTGGTCCATCCAGTCCCTTGTTTATCAATGCCAAACTTGTTCTTGTCCCAATAAGCAAATAAACACAATAACATGTATCGTGTCATAAATTCTTGTATAAGTATTATAATCAGTTTGGGTTTCTTAATATAAGTGGCTGCATGGATAAATCATTACAATAATAAAATATACTTTTGTGAAATAATAGGTTTATGTTACTACAAAGGAATTATATCATTATCATCAATTTAAAGTAAGCTTATTGGACCGTCGTCTATTGTTGGTACCAAACACAGGACTAACAACGACTAAATGGTAATCTAAGCCCTAGTCCGAGATTGCTCTGACGTCCTACGGCTTTTTTTTTCAGACAAGCTGGGGCCGTGTCCAATCTCGGACTATCTAAGCCCACCTCGTTACACAGCATTGTCATTTATCATTGTGAAAAAGATCATATCAGAATCCGATGCATACACTTTGCATCTCTAGGTGCACCTACCATACCAATATAAATGTGACAATTTTTAGTGAGCGGGGCCTTTAACCTTCCTTCTAAGCAGTCACCCAAACCGGAACAAGAGGCTTCCAGGAGCCTGAATCGCTCACCTGACATATGTGCCTGAAGTAAAGGCTATTAGGCAAAATCTATTTGACATTGAAAGGGTTATAAGTTTAATAAGGGGGCCATCTGACAATATGGTGGATCTTAAGGTGGTGATCACTTTTATCTCAATTAAAATTCAAAAATCTGTCACCCTTTTTGAGTTATTAGCAAAAAAATGCAGTTTAACCCAATGTTCTATTTTTAGCCACAGCGGCCATGTTTTACAACCAATCAAATATCCCCACATCAGTTCTATACACCTAATGCTAATAAACAACAATACCAAGTTTGGTTCCAATTTGACTTTAAGTGTCAGAGGAGTTAACAATTTCAATGTAATGAGGAAATGCTTCTAAAAGCTCAATTTTGACGTTCTAAGGGCAATAACTCCTCAAAGGAAAGGTCCTACAACGTTGACCCAATTACTTATTTAGTAGATCTTGATTTGCTTAACAATATGCAATTTAAATTTCTCAAATATCTTGTATAGTTTTCGAGATATTGAGCTAAACAGGTGCAAAATTTACCAAAAATCCACAAAAAGGGCAATAACTCCTACATGGGTCGTTGGATTTTCTTCAAAATTTCAGAGCTGGTAGATCTTCAGGTGCTGATCACTTTTGTTCCCAATCAAAATTTTAAAATCTGTCACCATTTTTGAGTTATTTGCAAAAAAACTGCCATTTACCCCTATGTTCTATTTTTAGCCACAGCGGCCATGTTTTACAACCAATCAAAAATCCCCACATCAGTTCTATACACCTAATGCTAATAAACAACTATACCAAGTTTGGTTCCAATTGGACTTGAAGTGTCAGAGGAGTTAACGTTTTCAATGTAATGAGGAAATGCTGTTAAAATGCTCAATTTTGACGTTCTAAGGGCAATAACTCCTAAAAGGAAAGGTTCTACAACGTTGACCCTATTACATATTTTGTAGATCTTGATGTGCTTAACAATATGCAATTTAAATTTCTCAAATATCTTGTATAGTTTTCAAGATATTGAGCTAAACAGGTGCAAAATTTGCAAAAAATCCACAAAAAGGGCAATAACTCCTACATGGGTTGTTGGATTTTCTTCAAAATTTCAGGGTAGGTAGATCTTGAGGTGCTGATCACTTTTACCCTATGCCAGAATTTTGATATCTGTAGCCGTTTTTGAGTTATTTGCAAAAAACTGCATTTTACCCCTATGTTCTATTTTTAGCCACGGCAGCCATGTTTTACGACGAATCAAAAATCCCCACATCAGTTCTAAGCACCGAATGCTAATGAACAACCATACCAAGTTTGGTTTCAATTGGACTTATGGTGTCAGAGGAGTTAACGTTTTAAAAAGTTTACGGACGGACGATGGACGACGGACCGACGACAGACGCCAAGTGATGACAATAGCTCACATGACCCTTCGGGTCAGGTGAGCTAAAAAGTAGGTCCAAGCCAGCAGCTGAAGCATGACTCGTTTTATCTACCATATCAATATGGTTGTCATTAAGCGGAAATGGACTTTAACGCTCACAGTGTCACATAAACCCCACATGGATGGTGATCAAGCTAAAATGTAGTCTAGTTGGGATTTTATAAATGTTTTTTGTCTTCGTTGCCTTCAAAGTCTCCAGGTTTATACTTTTGTACTTCAACTTTCGTTTACCTTCCTTAAAATAAGAATTGGGTCTTTCAAGTAAAACACATATGGGTCTTAAATGTTAAACATATGTCATATTTTGTTAGAATATATAAAATAAAATAACACTATGAGTTGTTTCAAATAAATCAAACACTCTGTGTAGCTGGTCTGAATACTATTACTGATTTTATTGGGGACACAAAACTTCTGCAATATGTTGTAGGACTAGATGTAATTATTATGTGATTCTGTAAAATATTTTTAGCCATCAACCACTTCAATGTAGGTAAAAAACAACACATTTATCTTGCTGGCTTTATTAAAGCAACTAAAAAATTACATGAATTAGGGGGCCTTAGATAATGGGCAGTTGTACAAGTAGTTTGGATAATGGACACCCTTTTCAACATAAAAATACTTACCTTAGTCAACATTAGCTTACTCGCAACTATTCTTCATAATATGGACCTCAAGAAAAATGTATAAAACTAATTCTTGATATTCAAATCAAAGGTTGGGGTGTGTTTAAGGCAAACACTAACACACATATTTAATTCTGAAGTCATCATGATAAAAAGTTGATTTCAGTTTGATAAAAAATAAAATCCATATGTAATCCTAAATGCCCCTCACTAAAGTAATATAAAAAAGCTTAAGTTAGCCGATCATTAATTATCCTCTTTAAAATATATTGGACACATTTAACCTTATTGAAAAATCATGTATCAATGATGTATGAATAATATTCATTGAATATTTGTGATTAATACATGGCAAGTTGTTTTATAAATTTCTTATGGACAAATGGCATGCCTTTATATTCTTTGAATTGTCCTACATATGAATCATAATATGCTTTCAGGACAACGCATTAGGGCTTTTTCAGAAAAAAATGTCCAAGGGGGTCGGAACTCTCTTCAGTTTTTATTTCCTTGGTGGTGGATTAAACATGTTTCTAAATGCTTGAGAGTTGTTAAAATAATAATTAAAATTCTGGTGGTGGTACCCTAAATCAGGAGGTGAGTTCCAACCCCCCTGTACATTTATTTCTGGAAAAGCCTTAGGTGTTTTGGCT
Source organism: Arcuatula senhousia (assembly GCA_963971305.1). Lineage (NCBI taxonomy): Eukaryota > Metazoa > Mollusca > Bivalvia > Mytilida > Mytilidae > Arcuatula > Arcuatula senhousia. The sequence continues at coordinate 60,787,600 of OZ020304.1, forward strand.
TTGCCATTTAAAAAAAATTGTACATCATTACAGAAGATATTTACTGGAAGTGACCCTTGCCTTGTTTATTTGTCCAAGTCAGACTAACTTCTTTACCTCAAAATAAATAGGCCTCTTTCCTATCCCATAAGCAAAATGTAAAGGTTTCATGAAATTCTATCCAGGCATTCAAAATTTATGCTCCAGAACCCAATATTGGACAAACAGAAAGTCAAGTTCTAAACTTTTCTGCTATATGGTGGGTGCATAAAAATACTTTCGTGTGCTGGTATAAGTTGAGCTATTGTCCTATTTTATTTTTGGTACATCTTAATTTGCTGTGAACTGACATAAAATTTCATTGCAGCGTATCAGCTAAATTCTTACATTTTTTTTATAATGGCAGTTTCAAATACTATTCAAAACAAAGTATGACAATGCACTATAGTTGAAATATTCAGACATTTTTTAACTGCAAGATTTTGTAAGTGACATTATTTGGGAACTAAACAAATGCTAAATACAACAGTATATTAATATGACAAAAGTACATCTATTTTAATGATACATGTATTATAAACATTTAATTTCATGATATTAATAGCAATTTTTTCCAGATGAAAATTAAAACAATTTTGTAGACCTCTGGATGATTATGATTTAAAAGACAACAGATAAAATATTGGCAAATCACAATAACTGTACATGAAAACTATCTTTCTACTGCACCATACATATCACAACAAACATGTAGATCTGAAACACTATCCACAAATGACTCTGCTCTGATATCTTTAAACTCTTTAATCTTATCCTCTATTTCTGTTCTTTCTTTAACTGTCTATTTGAACATTCATATTCACCTGTAAAGGAAAAAAAACACATGTAAAAATAAAAATTCAAGAAGAGGACTATTTCTGAAAAAAAAACAACACAAATCTTGTGCAATTTTTTTATTTTCTAATGAATTTGACAATATTTTCAATTTCAAATTGTCAAACACTTATTATTACTAATACAAAAGTCTTATTATTCATTTTTATAATCCATCATTTTTTTCTTCAAAATAATAAAAATGATCAAATTTCATTTTTGTTCCAACCCTTAAATTACGGTATATAACCTTAAACTCATTTGAAAATGTATACAAGTGAGCAAAAAGTACAATATAAATTGAATACCCTGGAAGTTGTCTAATACAATACATCTTTTTTGTTTTAATGATGGTATCCATATAGCACAAAACAGAACAACAAATCAAATTATGTTTGGAATATCATTACAGTTAATTTGGTCATGGATAATCAAAGACTTAATGATGTTTCTCCTAAACCAAAAGTTCTGTCAGCTTTACAAAAACCAGGCATAAACAAAATTAGCAATTTAAGAAATGAGAAAATCTGTTAATGATACTGTATGTGTTTTGTCAGAATCAAATAAAACTTAAGTTTTGTAAATTGAGTTTATTTTCAATTTTGTATCAGTCCTCCATACCAATTCTACTTTGAGAAATTGTATTCATGAACACAACAGAACAATGAAAACTAAACTGATGAATAATCAAAAGGGGGAATTAGGACCTGCATGCTAGGCGTGTGCCCTCCTGTTTGACAGGAAAATTTGGTTTAGGGAGTGTATGTAACAAGAGGTCCCAGATTTTTTTTTTTAATTGTGGAAATTTCTGGATCTGCCACAGATAATCATTCTATAACAAACTGAAAAAGTTCTATTGATATATGCCATGATTGAATATATATTAAATGCAATAAGACTCAAAGTTGGCAATTAAATACAGTGCAATGTCAAACATGAAGATAAAGTTTATCAAAGTTTCAAATTGAAGAATAAGCGTTTCAAATTTAGAAAAAATAGAACCAGTAAAAAGGAAATACATTAAATTTGTAATTGAGAATCAAATTAAAATTCAAGTGCAAGGTAATTTAAACATTATCAGAATCGGAACAACACCTGCATTGTAGAAAGATGTATTTATATGATCCTATAGTGCTGATGATCATTCACACTTTATCTGTTTGAAATGACAATGATATATACTATAAGTCATTTTCAGCTTTATAAACATTCAAATTTTATTATAAACACCATTTGGTTTGTATATAAATATCATATTACTTTAATTATCTTTTTCTTTTAGTTTGGTGTATCTATATCAACAAGCCAATTGTAACTACTTCAAATCCACTTAATTACACAAAACGTTTTGTAGCCAAAAAGAAAGTTTACATAAATTTCCCCTATAAATTTGCTTTGTTGAACATAAGTGTCTCAAATAAAAGATTATCAATTGAAAAACTTCCTACAAAGAAATTTTCTCCAAAAATGACTGCCAAAGACAGAACTGCAAGCACCATGCAAGAGTAGAAATTGCATAATAAACCACGATGACAGTAAAAATGGGATCATAATAATCATAAATTTGTAAGCATTGAAAGTATGACATAAATCATCTCTTCAATGGACATTCTATTTAGCTTATTCTTATTATCAATTATAATGAATAACATTTTTTTTTACTTCTAAGGGTTTAAAACTTATCATCATCTGACTACTAAACCTAAATTTTTGTGTAAAATTTAAAAACCTACAGTCTTTATGCTGTTGTATCATCAAGTGTATGATACATGTATCTTGATCACTTTTATTCTTATGTATATCTGTGACTAGTTTTGAGTTTCTTAGGTAAAATAGTTAAGAAGGACATACAGTTTCTGAGAAAAGCAGGAGAGAAATTTTCACCTCAAATTTCATATCAGGCAAGTCGTAAACAGGAAGTTGAAGTCCAACGGGTCTGAAAGTTACTTAGGATGTACACAGTACAGTTTGTCATACTGAACTACTCTTCTAAAATTATTCTATGTACAGTTTCTGAGAATGACTTGACAGAAATTCGTATGGATGGATGTAACAACATGTATGGACAATCCTAATCCTCCACATCATAATGTTGCAGGGGCATAAAATTTGACCTACATGTACAGCAGCCATGTTCTTTTTAAATAAAAGAATTGCTCTACCTATGTTAAAAAACAGCTGTACAGAGTCAAATGAACTCAAAAAGGACTTAAACACCTAATCCAGCATTACTTGGTCTGTTGGAAATAATTTTTTGAGGTTTTGGACTTGGGTTTTCTAAAAGATATTAGACCTCTTAGGTTTAACCAAAAACTTAAAACATCTAACACATTAGGTTTTTATTATAAAAACCAAGTTTTTGACTTGTACCATCTATTGCTCACTTCTTAATATCTTACTAATAGAAACATTAAGGTATCAAGTTATAGTGATACTATTCCAGATAACTTTAGGAGATGACCCTTTTAATTTGATACCAGGTATGATTTTATTATCTAAGATATTCTGTTAATCAAATGAATCATTTTCATAAGTGTTTGATTAATTCAATATCTTATCACACCACAAGATGAATTAATGTGAGGTCCATTAATAGAAATTCAATAAAAATAAGCTACCATTAACACATGTAAATTGTATTTCTTCTGTTAGATATCTTTCAGCATTATAAAAAGCAATTTGTCAGAATGGTAGGAATTTCTACCCAAATCAAATTCTGTTAAATTAAGGGGGTATTCTTCTGGGGTTTCAGTCTCGTTGAAATCTCGTTTGTGAATAATTTTTAAACCTTGCCTTATAATTGAAAACTTTTGGTGAATGTATATCAAATGATGATCCATCTAAATTTTGTCAAAAAATTATGAAGATATGATAAGTTGTTTTTGAGATATGCAACATTTTAATTTTTGACCAAATTTGACCATCGATCTCAGTCTGAATTTAGTCAATTTTAGGGTAGGGGTAGTAAAATTCATTTTTCCAACAAAATATCCATGCAATTCATATAATATCTTTTCTAAATTCAAAAAGATATATTTGTCCAATTATTTCAAACGAAAATGGAGAGTTTTGAGGTTTTGGTATGATAGAAAATTTGAAAAATCTTGATTTTTACACGTTTTATGGTGTCTTGAAAATGACCTAAAAAAGCACATTTTCGGGACTAAACTTTCTTATATCATCACGGACATATACTTTTTATAAGTTAAATTTGTTCAGAATCATGGCATCTATCAATATGGAAACTTTGAGAGAAAACTTGATTTTGATACTTGATATTTTAAAGAAAATTACCTCAAAATAGGCCAAAAATGATGAAATTTTGGGGAAAATGTCAAAATAGGCCCTTTTTAAATGACTGTAGCAAACTAAAATGCACACGGACATATTGTTTTTTGAGTAAATTTGATTTTCTCAGGGTCTTAGCATTTCAAAAATGTAGGTTTGGGAAAAAACTTGATTAAGGAAAATTTTGACCCCTCAGAAGAATACATCCTTAAGTCATCATCACTGAAGAAAGAACATTATAAAATGACATATATTTAGTTCTGACAAGTTAATAGTTCCCATACATCACTATCTAAATCATACCCACATCAACTTGGATTACGATAAGTGATCCCTCATTAGGAATTTAATTGGCAATAAAACTTCCAATCTCCCCTTTATCAACTTAACTAAATTAGTACGATTTTACTCATTTTTATTTTTTCTTTCAAAATCCCGACATTTACTAGGATTCAAATATAATCTATACCCCATGGTGTATAATTAATATCATCATTTCCTCCAGATGTAATATGTTGAAGAGATCTTCAGTAAATAAATGATATTCGAACACCCACAAAGTCAAGATAGATTTTACAAATACTTTTAATTCCATTTTTTTTACAGTTTGACAACTATCACATACTTTTCAAGTAAATATTTATCAATAGAAGTAGGTAATTTATGATCGCACTTAATCTTTTATCACTTCTATCACTCAAATAAATTAATATCATTTTATTGCATAAACTGTCTCAAATATATTTGATAACAAGACAGCTTTATTCCTTTCAACTGATCCCATACCAAGATAAAATAATACAACATCTATTCTTGCTGTTAAATAATGTTAGAATGTGTCCAATGCCAGACACTATATCAAGAAAAAAATCAGGGAAAAGAAAACATTTAAGTCCAATTAGTGAAATCAACACTTGAGTGTTGCTTTTCTAAATAAACAATTAAACTATATTGCAATATAGTAGAATTGAGAGGGAATTATTCCTCAAGTCTATCAAAGTATACAAAGAAATCAAAATTGACAATACCTGTATTACATGTATGATAAAGTCACAACTTTTTGGGGAAGGTGAAGTGTGGTAGCACAAGGCACTTATTACTCTATCAAGTATTAGATACAATCCTCCCTTTCCAAGAGGCATAGCTCCCATGGAGGGAGAGGATTGTAACTCATTAAAATCCTGGTCTACACCTTAAGCCTGGTACACAATGATGAAATTAGTTGCATGCAACAAATTTCATCGTGTAAACAAGGAAATTTTTAGTTGCATGCAACTTTTTACAAGGTTAATGAAACTTTTCTTGAATAGAACATTGCACCATTCCTGAAAAAGTTGCATGCAACTTTTCTATTGATAGCCAAACAAATGAAGTGTTTAGAGGGCATATGTTAATTGAATAGGTCAAAAAGCACTATAATAATATAGAGTAACATGAAAATATCATGAGACTAAATTCATTGTGTGTGTACAAAAAGTGCCATGCAACAAAAGTTGCATGAAATTTATTTCAAAGAAATTAATTTCATCTTGTGAATCTAATCTAATGAATAAAAGGTCAAATACATGTATTTAAGACAAGCAAACTAATAAAAGGCTTTAATAGCCTTAAATAATGGTTCGAAACACAGTCAGATAAAAAAAAATATGAAGAAATCATCTGACAAGTGAAAACAAACAGGTTATGTTTCTTAATAAATCTCTTTTTTTAATGTCTTACTTAAAAAGTCTATTATTATAACAGCTTGCAAGTCATAATTAAGTTATTCAAAAGTTACCCCATATTAGTTTATACTAAATGAGGTTATAACTGTATCAATCAGAAAGCTTTCTCATCTTGGTCTTAACTTACAACATGCATTGGGTATCACTTAACAGTCATCCCACCTGAAGGTTGACCACTTTTGCAAATGTTGAAAAAGAAAGACTAAGATGAGTCCTCTTTATTTTGTTTCATTAATAAATGAACACAAAATATATTAATCAACAGATATATAATTTATATTCATGATATAGATCAAGTGAAATATTACTTTTATAAATCGTAGACAGTGAGTATATGCTTGATCATATCATTTTACGCTGGTTTTTCACTATTCGTGTCAGTAAAGACTAAAACCACACATCATTGATGCGAGATTATACTATATTAATTGAATAAAATATACCTTTTCATCATTAAAACATTAAAAATATTTCGTTCTGTTAAGTTGCCTGTCTGCAAAAGTGTCATCTGTTATCCTTTCCCAGTCTCTCTGTGTTTGACCGACCACAAAACCAATATCCCGTCGCCTAGACTGCAACTTCTTCTCTTCAATATCTGCCCATCTAACCTGAAATTCAATAAATTAAAAGGATAATTCATTCTGCATGAAACTTCAGCAAAGAATCAGTGAAATGAATAAATTTGTCATTTGAAGTTAAATATTTTGTCTGAAATGCAAAAAATAAGATTCTACCTATATTTTTGCAGTACTGGTAAGTTACATCTATACTTTGATTGGAAAAGAAATAATTGTAAACAAAATTTGATATCCTATTTTTGTCTTTTCAGCTTTAAAGAAAGAATCAAGCTAAACAAGAAACCAAAGCAAATTCAGGATGCTCAAAACATATTTGTATCAAGCAGGCACAATCGCAAAATTTCTGTAGATTTTAAAGAGTGGAATAGACTAGAAAAGGTCCAAAAAGCAGATTGTGATATAATAACATGATATGACAATGATACCTACTCTGACCAAGACTCTTTGCAATAATAAGCACTTTAAAAAGTATCACAAAAAGAGCCAATTATGGTTAACTTACTCTTTTCTGTCCAGGAGCTAATGGCCTAGTATCATAATCATCTGTCAACTGCAAGAAATCTTCCATTGTTTGATGAACTGGAGCTATCTTTTTATTATTATGTATTAAACCATCAAGTTTATCTGTAAAAAATCATATCTGTACATGAACTAAATGTTCCACATATTGACACAACTAATAAATTCAGAAATAAGCTTAAAACTCTTTTAATTTCCAAAATACCAATAGACCAAGGCAAGTAACTTCAAATGCTTGGGCATGGATGAAAGGAAAAAAATTCAGCCTTTTTCATATTTTAAAAGTCAAAGATGCTCTTACATTTAATGTGAAAAGTAATTGTCTGAATTCAGCTGAATCAATAGACTATAATTTTCAATTGAAAATTCAAATAGTTATGGTTTCATTTTCAGTTTGCAATTTGTAGTCTGAAACAAAATAAATATTCATTTAAGTCATTTTTTACTATAAACAATTTTGTACAAGTTATGCAATGTCTTTGTAATTCAAATCAAATGTATATCTTTGTGATATCTCTGAGTCTAATAAGTCTATTAGCCTTTTACCAAGTTCTTGTGGTTTAGTTCACTTAAAAATATATACATGTAAGCAGTATCAATACAAGTTTTTTTCAAACCTGTGTTTATCATGATTGTGGTTTCTTTTTCATAACAATTTGAAAAATCATCTCTTTACATCTTTAAATACAACGAATTACATATTTGTAATAATATTTTTTTTAGTCTTTCGAAACTTTCTTCATCTAATTATTTAGTTATGAACTTCAATAAAATAAAAGTATATAAATGTAATATAAAAAGAGCATTACCTAACTTATTGCCCGATGTCTCAATCTCCCATTTACTCTTCTTAATCTCCTATGAAGACATAAAATATCTGGCACATGTATACATTATTCTTCAACTTTAAAATACATAAAATATCTGGCACATGTATACATTTTTCTTCAACTTTAAAATACATAAAATATCTGGCACATGTATACATTATTCTTCAACATTAAAATACAAAGCAGTTTCTTTCAAATGTACTCTTCATGATGATATGCAATGAAGCAGTCTATTTGATAATTTTTTAATTTCTTTGAAATAATTGCAAATATAGTCCTCTTATTACCTGCAATAAAGCATCAAAAGAGAAAAACATCTTTCCAAGATAAATAGTCTGATGGCCTTTTTTTTAAGTCATGCTTTTGTTTCTTTTTTATAAGACAACTATATTCTCAATATTTGTATTATTAACACAATATTAGCAGTGAAGTAGTGTGATATGTTATAAAACAAGGTATTTAGCAAATACAAGAAACAAGAAATAAATCAACCTTTTATACATAGTACAATGTAGATCTAATTTTTTGTTTGTATTGCTTGCTTGATTCTTACTTAGAATCAAGTACTAGTATCTTTAAATGTTAATGGTGAAATGGCATCAAAATTGTTAAAGTTCATTAAAAAAAATCAAAGTTTCAAAGGAGTACCATAGGAGGCAAACAGAGCAAATACATACAAAATAGTACAAAAACTAGAAAAACTGTGAGTGGCAGATCACAAATAAATACCCCCTGCCTCCCCAAAATACCACTTAGATCCACATTTCTATTATGTCACAAAGATTGTATGAAATTTTCATGAAAATCCATCAAGGGGTTCAGGAGAAGTTGCGGATAAGAGATGGCCAACCCTTGTTGTCAAATGACCAAGTTCATGTTTTGCTATGGGAAACCCCAAAAATCATTCTGCTCAAATTTTAAAATAGCAAATGCAAGTTTCCATTATGTCACAAAGATTATGTGAAAGTTTCATGAAAATCCATCAAGGGGTTTAGGAGGAGTTGCGGATAAGAGATGGGTACCCCATGTAGTCGAATGTCTAAGTCCATGTTTTGCTATGGGAAACCCCCAAAATCATTCTGATCAAATTTTAAAATAGTAGGTGCACATCTACATTATGTCACAAAGATTGTGTGAAAGTTTCATGAAAATTGAAGACGAGGAGTTTAGGAGGAGTTGTGGATAAGAGATGGGTACCCTGAAATGTAACGGAAGGACAGACGGACGGGCACCCCTATCACTATAAAATAATTAATGGCCCATTCTGTATTGACATGAAAACAAATCCCAAAGACATAAATGATGATTACTATTTTATAAGTTTGAGTATTCTCATTCGGTAATGTTGTTGTCACCGCTACAATTAGACAAAAGCTTTAAATTGTTTTAAAAGTTTCTTTTGCCTGAAAAAAAAGACTTTATTAAACATTTGAAAACCAATGTAAAATATATGTAAAATTGTTTTAGAAGAAACAAAAGTTAAGTTATATGAAAGAGGACATAAATGAAATTTTCAAAAGAATATTCCATGACCAATGGTATCAATGACAGCATTTCTCCATCTTAAGCTTTTCTAAAATAAGCCACTGATTCTTCTAACAATCTTGCATACATTGTACAATGAATAATAATTTCTGTTTCTGAAAGAAAATAAAGGCATTATTACACAAATATTGTAATCAGCTTGGTACAGTTGGTGTCTAAAAAGAGTAGGCTCTTCCATAAGAGTAATCTCAATGGTGGCTGCTACAAAGGCCACACTCACAAACTGCAAGCTGGAGAGGGATTCACATAAGCATTAAGCTTGTTTCCAAATTATGTTTAATTTAAAAAGAGGTATTTTTTCATCATCAGATGCAATCTAGCATTCTTAATTCTTTCCCTAGAAGAAACCAAAATGTTATTATGATTTAGTCATCTTTTGGTATGCAATTAAAACCTTGAATCTAGATGTTTTGTTCCTGGCTTCCTTTAGAAAGAAAAATAATTTTTTTTATTAATTGTATGCTTAAATTATAAGCACCATCTTTTAATACCTATAATAAACATGATAAAAGTCAACTTGTAGACAAATCAAGAAACCAGGCCAAAAACAACTCTACAACTAAGAAACATTTCTTCAAAAAATGCATTTGTAAAGAACATTTTATAAGAGTTGGACATTATTCAGTTTCCTTTTATGTGACAAAAGGACTGACAAAATAAAAGAAATGATGAAGAAGTTATTTGCAAGAACAAAGAAAGTTTTTTTCATTCTACTAGTCTTTGACAATGGTATAACAAGTAATGTAAGACAATTTAAAGTGATGTCACATATTAAAGATGTACAGATACAGTAAAAACTGAGACCCCAAAAGTATGAATACTTATAAAAAATTGAGGTGGGGTTATGGGGAACATAACTTTTTCATTACTCAAAATATTAATAAATCATAATAAAACAAACTAAAATCTCTGAAGCACAGTAATGTTGAATCACTGTTCATCATTAAAAATATAGATAACAACCATGCCATTGGTACAACATCAAAATAAGGGCTAATCTTGTAATAGATATTGTAATAGCAACAGCTCTAAAGAAACCATTGTTCCAATATTACTATTATTATTCCATTTCTATTGGGTTGTTTCATGCAACTTTTCATCAGTTAAGCAAAACCTATTTCAGAGTTTGCTTTAATGTTTACATATTAAAGCAAGCTTTTATATGGGCAAGATAAAGTTAGACCAATTTAAATTGGGAATTAAAGATTCATGGTGATATATATTGCTATTGTCAATAGGTTCTCAAGATTTGTAATTGATTGTTCTACAAATTAGTTTGAAGATCAAGATTTTTTACCGTTCACATCATTCAAAAGGTATTTTGACAAAAAAGTGTTGCAATACACATCAAAAAGTAAATCTTGCAAATGGTTGGGGGATCTTCGTCTTCCAGTACCGTGCCAGGCTCCTCTGGAGCATAGTCGCACAAAGAGAAAAAAATACTCAAGGGCTCGTCTCTGAAAGCTTGAGACATATAATGTATGGACATTAAGTAACATATATGGGACTTACTAGATATATCTGCTTATGACATTTTTCAATCAACATGGTCAAATGTTCTGAATAAAGTCATAAGCTGTCATGACAATCAATTTTCATCAAAAAGAATTTGGGTCAAGTCATATATGTCTGTATTGGTAATACAAGCAAGTTATCTTAAGTTCCATGTTAGATATATTTCATTAAGTACAAATATGACTTGTATATCTCACTTTTGCACTTCTTGTTATTGCTTTGTAGCATGTCAAAGGGCATTTCAATAAAACAGGTTTATTCATCAAATGCATGTAAAAGTACATGTAGCTATGTTTGTGACTACTTTAAAGGTCATAATGCGAAAAAAAATGCATTGTTTGCATCTGTATTGCAAACTTGTTTTTAGAATAACTGGAATACATTTCTGATAACTAGCCATTTGGGGGTTTTAATATGTTGGGAGGACACATGTCAATGCTGAATGGCCATCAAGTCTTTTAGTACAGGTGAATATCAGAGAACTGATATAAGATGGACAGTGGGGAGAAACTTACAGCAAATGGGTTAAGGGGTCTTATAATTGGGTTTTACTCTTGCAAAAAAAGAGTAGACCAAGCACTATCTTAAATATTTGGGTGTACCTTTTCCTAATTTCTAGGAAATTTTGAATTTTCATTAAAATCTCAGTTTTCAACTAAGTTTATTTTCACTTAAAAATGCAGATGTCTCTGAAATATTTAATTGCACATACAAAAATACATTTATTTACATTACTTACCTGAAAATGAGGAAATCTGAAAGAGATCCAAAGATGACTGATTAATTGTAAGCACTTACCTTCATCAGTTGACTGAAAGGGAACAGAAACTTCTCAATATTAGTATCCTTATGAATACAGTACTCACCCCAAACTTGATATCTTCATCTTCTTCTTCATCTGGCTTCTTTCTCTTATCAGATGAGGGTGTGGTCTCTACAACTGGGGGCTTTACTTCATCTTCCATTTCCATTTCAACCTAAAATGTTATTTGTTGAACAATTTTCTAAGTTATTCTCTTAGTCCTATTTCAGAATTTATTGTGATAGAGAGCTTAAAAACCTTTAACAGGGATGTAAGTCCTAGCATGACCACTGGCTGGTAACTTTTGGCCAAGCTAGTCCAAATTTCTAAAGACAGTTAAATTTGAATTCGATGTTCATGAACACAATGTCTGGTAGTTATTAAAGGTTTTTCATTTTCTGGAATGACCACTTCGCATTACCTAATGTGTCTCTCAATTATGATTTGTAGCTAAATTCCTTAAGTACTTATATCATAGATCAAAATGAAAGAGAGATATATTTTGTGCATAGAACCATTCTACTTCTCTTGACACATGAAAATGGTACTTGTCATAATATAAGCACAGAAATACCTCCTGTATAGATACTTCTTGAAGTAGAGATCTAACATCCAATCTTAAATAGTGCTTTGGTGTCTCTTGCCAACCTTTCTCAATCTTAAATAAAAATAAATCAAATATCCATATGGTTTCCTTAACAGTTTTTATATTTGGAAAAAGTCTTTAAAATAGCTTTCGAACTTGTTATTTTCTAAAATTCTTGAGTTCCTGGCCAATCATATGTAATGAAAAATTGTGAAAAAAATAATGGTTTCAGGTTTGGGTTTCAAAAAAGACTGCTTAATGTGAAAAATTATTCTTTACAGTTTTGTTGGGTTTTTTGTTGTTGTTTTTTTTTAATATGTATGAAGTGCATAGAGCAAAGTTTAATTTTGTATTTAATTTGATCATTTTCATTAACAGTTACCTTTTCTATGTCTTTTTGAGCTCTGTTATGAGTGTTACGCTTGACACATGTAGGGACATCAGCTTGTATTTCAGCAATGTAAACCTATTTAGAAATGGAAAAAAATATCACCATGAAATAACATTTTAGTATTAATTTCAGAAAATAAAATAACTTAATTTACTCCAAATATGTATTGATAAATATTTTTCATTATGTACAATTGTATTGAAAACTAACTAAATGAAACATACAAAATAAAGGTATAGCATTGAATATCTTATGTATCTTATCTTCTCTTTGTCTTACTATGAATATATTTATTAGATGGGTAATTCCAAAACCTGTTTAAATTCAATTAAAATAGAGAGCCAGTTTAAAAAATAAGTGTAACATACCTGAAAGCCTTTCGACTTGGCATAACTCCAAAATTCTTCAAAGTGGCTCTCTTTTTCATTAACAGCATCCACAATTATAAAAGGGAAGAATCCATCATCAATAGTTTTTTTGAAGCTCTTGTACATATTTTTTCTGTAACTCTTTTCCATCTCAGGCTCATATTCATATTCAAGGACCTATTAAGAAAAGAAAATTATTTATTATTTTTTTACTGTGAAGAAACATCAAAGTTGCCTTGCACTGGACTCCAGATGGAAAGTGCAAAAGTGGAAGACCTTACAATGCATGGATGAGAGCTGTTAAAGGAGAGATGAAAGGGCAATGGGGGGGTCATAGATCAAACTTATGTTACAAGTTGCTCAATTCTCTTTGTAAGCTTCAATACAATATTAAACCCTGTTTTAAGCGTGATTAAAGTATTCAGACTTACATTATGTTTTACACTTGAAGATCTAGATAGTAACGTTTTAAGATTAATTTAAACTTGATTCTTTATCAATAGACATTATTCAAACAAAACATGTTTTAATGACACTGACCTTTTTCTTGACCTTCTTGCCAGATTCTGGGTCTTTCTCTGTCTTCTCGACTTCTGTCATGAAGTAATCATCTAAACAAAGCATTCTGGGAGCTCCTCCACCATTTTGTACTTCCTTATCCTGTTATGATCAATAAAATCAAGTTTTAAGAAAAAATTATAAAAGATGAATAAATATATATAGAACTTACAAAGGAAGTTATTTATCAAGCATATAAAAAATGGAAGAAATGAGTGAATGTGACACACCAAACAGGAAGTAGAAATCTGAAAATTGCTTAGGACATACAGTTTGACATACCAAACCATACTGCACAACACCATATCATTATTCTCATGAAATGGTTTCTTAAAAAAAAACTTGAAGGAATTGGAAATTTTGGTATAGACAGATGTACATAAGGATGTCTGGAAGAGCATTAAATTTTACTACTCATGTCATTCCAGACAATATGTAAACAATGTCAGGATTATTAAGGTACTAAATAAAAATGACAACAAAGTTCCAGACAATAAATTTTGCTACGCCTGACACGCTCTACCAAAAATTTTGAAAATGCCAAACTCTATAAGATTATTAAGAGCATGGAACATTAAAACCAAAAATACCAGACTAAGCCTTTACTTGAATTTTTAAAACTTTAATTCCCTGGACATTCTACATTGCATACCTTGATTAGTTTTCCAACATAAGTTTTACCAGATCCAGGCAGACCTCTGAGTATAACAACAATCTGTGGAGGTCTGTGTTTCCTTCCCGGTGGAATCAACAGATCATCAATGTTAACTGTCTCAACCTTAGGTTCATGTACAGATTTGCTGGACCTATAAAAATATATAAATATTATTCACACACGGTCCTATCTTAGGCATTCCAGCTGAAGAGATGTACAGCTTGGACAACAAGGTCAGGCCACTTTTATCTATCTACACAAGGGGTTGACCAACCCTTATAACTAAAGTACTAGTATAGTCACTACAGTAAAATCCCATACCTTCCTCACTATATAATTTCTTGTCAATACCAATAGAAAGATATGGTTAAAATTTGTTTTGGCTAGTCTACAATGAAATGATGAAATCAGTTCAAGGTGCATATAATTTAAGCCCATGGCAAAAATTTTCTTTTTCCATAGTTTAAATCCTTGGTTTTTTTTTTCTTTAATAATGTGTCATGTACATTTATGCTATAATTCTTATACTCTATCTATCAGAATAGCCATTAACTGAACGAATCCTCAGATAAATACCAGAGGTTAATATCTAGGACATACCTATCTCGGTCACGATCTCGGTCTCTATCCCTGTCCCTGTCTCGTGAGTGACTACTGCTGCTCTCCCTTCCCTGATCTCTACTACTTCTACCGTAATCCTGACCATAATCGTATGTATCTCTAGTGTAGTCTGAGTCCCTTCTGAAGCTGTCACCTCTGTCATAGTCTACAAATGATGAAATTAGTAATGAATATGATAAGATGTGTACATAAGAATATTTGAAAAGTTTTATAATGAAGTATGAGAGTAAATGTACATATTGAGATATGAAATTGATGTGTTCCAAGTATTCCACATTGCACTACCCATTATTATTGCCAAAAGGACTGTTAAACAAGTTTGTTTTAACGATTTGGCAAATTATTATCAAGGTAAGAATCCTGTTAAAAAGGTAAATGAATAGAAAATGTCAACTCATGTAATGAAAATAAAGACAATTACAAGCAAGACTTATTTAGTGTTTGTGCATAAATAAGTCAACAGCATGAGCTCTAGACAGCTTTTAACCAACTGCAAGATTAATGATTGTTTGGCTAATTTGAAAATTCTAAAGTTTATATATCTTGTTTGAACAAATACATATGTATATCATCAATTAAAACTTTTTGCTGGCACTGGTTTACTCAATTATTACCTGAACTTTGTCTTTGATCATCAGATGATTTACCATGACCATAGTCTATAACCTGTGGAGCTTGGAATTCTATTGTTTCTGTTACTAAAATACCGTACAAGAAAATTGAATTACTAAACTGTAAAAAAATGTACCAACAATATATTGTGTCCATATGAGTTTAACAAGAGTGTGATAGAAAGTTTTAAAGGTTGGGGTAAACAGGAAGTACATATTTGATGGATCTAAAATGTATTTCACAAAACATTTTAAAGTTTTTTTGAAAAAAAGAAGTACATGACTTGATGTTCAATAGATTTTAAAACATATTCCAAAATACATTATGTCTATATGATGCTTATTAATGACTAAGGGTGTAACTATACACTTACACCATAATACAATATGTACAGTTGATTTTCTTAACAATACTATTATTTTCAATATGATACAGTACATGGCTTTGTTACATATATTTATTGCTTGTTGTTACTTGCTTGTATCAAACTTTCTTTCTTTACGATAATCTTACATTAGTTTCTACAGAACACAAAGATAAACATTCTTTTTTAACTGTCACAAGATTTCAGATGAAAAAGGCTTAAATGGTGAAAAGGCTAAAATAGTGATGATCAATCCCTAGCTGATACCGAATCGAAAATTTGTACCGTACACCGAAATTCACCAAAATGCCATAGATTTTCGTTACTTTGGAGTATTGTTTCACCACTATGTATGACCAAATAAATAGTGGTAAAAACTATGAAATATGGACAAAGGTTTAACATTTTATCTCCCTCTACTTAGAAGCAGGGGTATAAAAATACAAGCACTCTGAATATTTTGTTTCCCTATTTTTCAAGAAATATAATCTTTTCAGCAACATACCTCTGTCTGCTAAATAATCTCCTGATGATTTGTGACCATGATCTATAACTTCAGGTGCCACATACAGCCTGGGTGATGGTTCCCTGGGAGGGGGAGGGGGTTCATATCTTTCTTGATACCAGTAATCATATGGCCTACCAGTTCTAAAACACAAGTTAAATGAAAATTATCATCAATGATATAATGGTAATAATATAATATGATTTAGGCATTGCCTAGATGCGAGCACAGCATATTTATTCAATTAGCTTAATTTGATAGGAAAAAAGAGGAATAAATGTATAAACTTTATAATTCTAAAAATTTGTTTCAAATACTCCAAGTTTAATTTTAGCAAACAACGCCGTGAATTCTGTGGTTGATTCTGAAAATGGCGCCTATGAGCGTGTGACGTTTTGCTCAAAATTTTGAATAATGACATTGACAATATTTACTTCATTGATATGCAATTTACAAAAATAAATGAAAAGAGCAAATAAATACAGTTGTTAGTAAATATTTGCCTCATTAATATTTAAAAAAATTTTCCCATGTTTTAAAACTCAAAATGTATTTTAAGAAGCAATATTATTAACATTAACTCAGAAACTGTAACTTTAAGAAGCATATCTGGACAAAAAAAATCAATATCAGCATAAGGCAAATTTTTTGCGGGAACTTGCCGTAGAGCTCACTGCTATTGTCGGCACTTTGTGCTTGCTATTATCAAAATTTATGGAAGTATTTAAATGACAATGGAATAACAAAACAAAATCTTTTTATCTTCCTATTATCAAAAGAATTACTGTGGATTCATTTATTATTGTGGGTATCAATTTTTGTGGGTTCCCCATAAAAGACATTTTGTTGGAATTTTAATTTCGTGGTTTGCAAATATTGTTAAAAGGATGTAAAGCAGAAAACTTTGTTGAAATATTATTTTTGTGATTGACTTCCAGCCATGAAAATCATGAACACTAATATCCCACGAAACAAATATTAATGAAATCACAGTAATAGATCAGAATAGCCAAAAACCTCAGCTTAATGACATTTATAACTCTCAGTATCGAAAATATTATTTCACTCTTTTATCAGTTGACAGGTTTCAGTAGCATTGGTCTTAAATTGATCAAACCTACAACATAATGTACCCATATTTCAAATCTGGATCAGAACTTTGAAATGTACATCCAAAATATTGAACTATAGTAAATCATTTAAATTTATATACTTTAATCTGAAATATACATGTTTTTCAAAACAATTAAAATATAAATAAAACTGTCTTACTCATAAGGATCATAATCATATGCTCGTCTTTCCTCATAATATGGATTCCTCCTTTCAAAATATGGGTCCCTCTCATAGTAAGGGTCTCTCCTAAAGGGGTCATCATATGGTGGTCGCTCAAATCTGTCATCATGCAATGGCGGAGTACGTCTTTCAGCCCAAGGATCTTTCTGTAAACATATAGAAAAGGTGATGTTGCTATCATATGAACCTAACATGGAATTAAAAGCAAAACAAGCAAAAACTTGTTCAATTCCCTTATACCGTATAGCCCTTTATTTTCGCTGTTTTTGTGTCATAAGGTATGTGAAAAAAATTTGTGGGTTTTATTTGCGCGGTTTGTGATAATGTTTGTATATTATTTGCATAAGATAAAAAAAATTGCGGGATTTATTTTCGCGGTTTCCTTGAACCTGCGACAATTAAACCACCACGAAAATAGCCTGCTATACAGTATACTTAAACAGTACCTACCCTATAAAGTCATTATATTTGATATAAAAGCTAACCATTGCACAGATATATGTATGTGTAACTTATAAAACCTTAAAATAGTAAGTAGTGAGAGAGGCATACAACTATAAATTCAAAATTTAGAAAAATCATCATTCACACAATAGGACTAAACTATTGAATCTTACAAAGTAATGAAGATCCGCATGGACAAAATTTTATTATACCCCACGCAACGAAGTTGCGAAGGGTATAATGTTTTTGACTGGTCCGTCCATCCGTCTGTGATCAAAGTTTGTGAACACAACTCCTCTTAAACTACTGAACAGAATTTAACGAAACTTGGTATGCAAGAAGTACACCATATGTAGTTGTGCATATTACCAGGAATTTCAGATCTGCAAATTTTTGTGGGAGTTATTATCCTTGGGACTTAGAAATAAGCTGAAAATCTTTATTACAGTTTCTGATCGCGCCTCCTCTGAAACTACTGAACAGAATTAAACAAAACTTAGTTTGCAAGAAACATAGCATATGTAACTACTGTGTATGTTATAACAAATTTTTAATTCGCAAAAAGTTTACGAGCTCAAGGTTAATTTATAGTCAAATAGCAGAACGTGTGGGGTATTAGAGCGTGCTCACTAAGGTTCTTTCATTTTTCATGAAATACATGTACTTTACAGATTTGCATAAAATTTTGTTAGGCATATCTTCAAATAGTAATTAATCACTGCATAAAATTTCAGATCTATACCCTTATTGTTTTGGAGTATAAGCTTCCACTGACACAAAAACAAACTATGGACAGATCGACAAAGTATAAACTAAAGGATTACCACATCTATATTGGGGACATTAATTAACAAGTATTCCTGTGGTATTTTACCCTAGCATTATCAAGCCTTTCCTTTTCTTTTTCTTCTTCAGCTTGTTGATGCCATGCCATCCATTGTTCCCCTTCTTCTTCCATTTCTCTCCTAGCTCTCTCTTTCTCCTGTTAAATGACAGAATCGTTTTATTCAAGACAATATTCTTGATTACAAAATTTAAATGAACTTAAAATTGTAAAAATAAACAAATATAAAATGCATTATCTGTCTAACAACTGTAAAATACAAGTCAGTTCTATCATCTTGACTGAAACTTTTGCAAAACTTTAAAATATATGACACAAAAAAAGAATCATTAATAAATTCATTAAGACTGATTGAAAGCTACAGCGCTTTGAAAATTAAAAAATTAATTACTCGATTAACATTAAAGACATGTTGATTTATCAATATGTTTCATGTAAAATTCAATAATCTTGCTTTTTTGATAAAGTGAAACTGTTCTTAGCTGTAACCATTTCAAACTGGTAAAAGATCAGTATAAAAAGATGCTCAATTCATAGAGGCTAGAAATAGAAATTTGAAGAGGGTACTTTTATAAACCAGTTTACTTTAGACAGGTTTCACTGTTTCTTTTTGTTTTTTTCCTTTGAAATCCAATTCAACTCTTGTTTACAGTACAAGTAGAAACATACCTTGAATGAACACTGATATAGTGGTATGACATTCTTATTCTTTTTTATTGTTCAATACCACATCTAAATGTTAAAGAATTTTGAAAAATCTTTAAACAGAATATTATTTTTACTCATTTAATGGTGTTAATTATCACAGTGACCTGTCACTGTATGTCTGATGTTGAACTGTATCTGTTTAATATAGACAACTTACAGCCTCCTCATCATAGGGCTCTGGTTCTGGTTCAGGTTCCTGTGGCTCCTCCTGTACAAACTGGTTCTGCCAACCACCTCTACCTCCTCTCCCTCTAGCTCTGATATTCTGGCCACGACCTCGACCTCTGTCATTTTGACCTCGACCTCTGTCATTTTGACCTCTACCTCTTCCTCTATCATTCTGTCCACCCCTACCTCTGTCACCTCTGCCCCGACCTCTAAAATTGCCTTTAAAGTCTAGAGGTGCATCTGATTGTCCATATGCTTGCTCTTCATAATTTTCTTCGCCTTCATAAAACTCATTTTGATTTTGACCCATGTCTACATTACCCATGGACCCAAAACCTCTTGGTCCTTGATTCTGATTAAAACCTCTTGGACCAAAAGGTCTTTGACCTCTTCCCTGGTGACCAAATCCTCTTTGTCCTTGATTCTGGTTGGGACCAAATTGTCTCTGACCCTGATTTTGACCGAATGGCCTGGGTCCCTGGCCTTGATTTTGATTGAACTGTCCTTGGTTTGGACCAAAATGTCTAGGACCTCCCTGTCCTTGGTTTGGACCAAAATGTCTTGGACCTCCCGGTCCTTGATTTGGTCCTAAATATCTTGGACCTCCACCTAGCTTAGGGTCAACAAAATGTCTTGGACCTTGATTTCCACCTAGTTGTCCAGGTCCTTGTACTTGATCGGGCCCTTGTGGCATAGAGTCCTGCTGACCTGGTTGTGATGGCTCTTGATTTCCTTTTTCCTCATTATTTTCAACCTCTGTATTTGCTTTTTCAGTCTTATTTTCAACTTTTTCTTTTTCACTGGGTGCTGGGATAGGAGCATCTTTTCCTTCACCTAATCCAGGAATGTCTCCTTTTCCAAGTCCAGAAATTGCTGTCTTTTCAGACTGACCAAGAGCAAATTCTTTCTGCTTCTGACCCTTAAATAAACAAAGACATACAGATCACCATAAATTCAAAATATCTTTTTGTCATATTAATATAACACATTTAACTTTGCTACTTACATCATAAATGTAAGTTGTACTGTAGCAGTTGGTTGACAAGGTGAATCAATCAGTGCAGAACAAAGAAAAACTTCAGTCAATTTACAGAATTAAAAAAAAAAATTATGAATTTATCCCAAAAGGGGAGGTGAATAATAATATGTCTGTTATTGCTGTGTAAACTTTTAAAAAATTAAGTGTTTGATTTTTGAGATTGGTGTAAACATATTAATTAATTAATTTGTGAATACATTTTTCAAGTATTGAAACATGAGACAATAATACAACAAATTAATCATGGCCCGACATGGGATTCTGAAACAAGACTTGAAGCCTTATATAAATCTGTCCCCCAGTATTAAATTTTATATTTTATATGATTTTGAGATCCAAATTACACATGGATGTACAGAGTGACAAAACTCCTAGAACTGCTTTCTCCTTTTGTGAAACAGGTTACATGTACAGTAGATCATTATCTTTAAAGATAGTTTGTCATACTCTCTACAAAATTTCCAACCATTCTCATTTACCGTTTCTAAGAAAAGCTTGACAGAAATTTTCATGCAAATTTTCACACCAGCCCAGTCCCAAACTGGAAGTACAAATCCAACAGGTCTAAAAGTCTCTAAAAACATACATGTGCACTTTATCATACTCAGCCACCCTTCTTAATGTCAAATAATTCTCATGTACAGTTTCTGCAAAAAGACAGCTTGACAGAAATTCATACAGAGGGATTGACATAAGTAAAACTATGCCCCCACTATATGGGGGCATAAAATAAAATCCAATCAGTTATTTTGTAAAGATGCCAAGTTTTCTTTAATTTTGGAATTTTCTGTTGTATTTTTTTAATTTCGTGCAAAATCTTGTTCTATACCAATTATATTATCAAATCATTTTTATTTCGAATTACCTTTATTTCTTCTGTACCAGTAGGCTTGTCACCATCCCTTTAAAAATAATATAAACATTAAAAACAATTAATAAACTTTCAAATTTAGAAATAAATTATGTGATTCATAAGATATAAATTCTGTATTGCTGAAACTGCAAATTAAATGTCAAATGACACAACAATGAATTAGTATTCAAGTGTTAAATTCCAGGTTTGCAAGGTTAACTTTTTTGTATGTTTTAAGTTTAAGAACTTTTAAAATTTCAGCTAACTGTGAAAAATAAAAATATTACTAATGGCAGCTTAAATGTTGTTCTATAGTGTTAAGTTTATTTAAAGCAGAATACTGGTACTATCTTTTCATATCAATTTTTGAAATCACCCATGGTTAAGAACTCCTCTAGAACTTGCTTAAGTTTTTGGTTAGATTTGTGACAGCCTTCCAATCTTTCCATTTCATTAAAATTTCATGTCAAATGATCATTTAGTAACACTTACCCTTTGCCAGGCATTTCAGGTGCTACTTTTTCAGCACTTTCAGTTTTAGTCTCATTTGTTGGTTGCACTGGAGGGGGTTTATCAAATCTAATGTCCATCAGTGATACTGGTCCCCTTTGTGGCATCCTTGGACCAGCATTAACAGGTGCTTGCTTCAGATTCTGAATTGGTGTTTGTCCTCTTGGTCCACCCCTACCACGAGGGTTATTAAAGTTCCCCCTCATGTTTTGATTATGAACACCTCTACCTCTTTCTTTATAGCCCCCTCTATACCTTTGGATACCAGAATGGAAGCCCATTGTGCTATCTTCAACTGGTTCTTCTGATTCTTCCTCTTGTTCTTCTTCCAACAACTTTTGGATTTCCGGTCGTCTGAATGGATTGTCTATTGACGACCTATTAAAGCCCTGATTACTATTGCCATTACCTTCATCATCATCTAAACACATGTCTTCTTCGCCTCCTTCTTCTAAGTTTTTATCTTGACTACCAGCTCTATGGAAAGGATTATTTGATATTAAAGGCGGCCTTTGACCTCTTAACATTTGACCTCCAGGACTCTGCATTCTCTGATTTTGTTGATTATTCATTCTTGGTCCCCCAAATCTTTGTCTGGGACCCCCAAAGTTTTGTTGGTTCATTCTTGGTCCAGTCTGGTTGCCTTGGTTTGGTATCTGTATCTGACCTCTTGGACCCCCCATTCGATTTTGTTGCTGTGGATTCTGCATTCTCATGTTATTCTGTTGGAATCCCATCTGTTGATTTTGGTTGAACCCCCCTTGGCCCTGAGTCATATTCGGTCCTCCCATTCTCATATTTTGTTGCATTCCTGCTGCTCCAGGCATTCTCTGCCCTTGACCTTGGTTGTACATAGCTTGATTCCCCATTCCATGTTGTGGTGGCATTCCCTGATTTGGAGCCATACCCCCTTGGCCCATCATTTGTTGTTGATTTGGAGGCATAGCCTGTTGAGGTGGTGGCATCTGGCTAAGAATAACTTGTTTTCTCTGTTGTATATCCTTTTTCTTTTCTTCCATTTGGTGTTCATATTGTTGCCATTGTGCTTCATACTGCTTAAATTGCTCTTTATTTGGATGATCTGGAATGCATTATAATGGTTATTACAAACAGATCACAGGTACAAACGACAGTGAATTAAAGACATCGTTGCTTTCGAAATACTATACTATAGTTATTAAATAGTTTTATTGTCAATATTGTAATACAACTATTTTTATTTACTTACAATGAAAAATAAACCCACCTTTTTAAGACATTGGAACTTTAATCAAAAGAAAAAAGGAATTGGGAAATGAGTGTTTCTTCTCAACAAATATATCAAATCTCCTTTTTTTTTTTCACTACATTATGTACAATTATTATGAAAACAGGAGTAAAAAAAATATGAAAAACAATATTGTAAGGCCACGCCGAATTAATTACTTGTTCGTCGGACTGCCCGCATGTGAAAATGTTTCCTTAAGAAAAAAATATAAATTTCTTCCGCCCGCATTTACCGGAAACCTGCCCACGTCCGGAGCCGGAAGTTGTGTTCAAAATTTTTTTTATCTCCGCGTTTGAATAATATTTGTCTTTTGCAAAAGTAAACAACAACAAAAAATGCCGATTTTCAACCATGTACTCTTATAAACTTGACTCTGTTTTGTCTAATCGCTTGTTAGTTAAGTTTAGTGCTCCAATATTGGAGATGCATTCAGGATAAAAGACGTTAAACTTAAATGGTTGAAACTACGTTTCATTCCCCTCAAACAAAACACTCCGATGAAAACAATGAAATCTGTTGCCACCAAGTAAAAGTATTGTTACAAAATACGGTAATTGCATGTCAAATGGAAGACTCTTACATTGATTTATTTAAATACATTCATAACATTCAAAGAATGCCATATACGATGTATAGTCGACCCCTTTTATTGATAGATTCAAGTTCCTGTGGTATTTTTATTCGGATGACCTCAGTTATACATGTAAAAACAACATGGTTCAAATTGAAAACATTAAGGAAAATCCCTAACTTATGTATAAGGACAATAATGTGATATTAATGACACCATCTATGAACATCCAATTCACCATTGACAAAGGATTGTTTTGTTATATTTTTTAATAAATATTTACAAATTGTTATTGTTGTTTTATGGTTTTTTTTTGTGAATAAAGATAGGAAGTTGTTTTTCTTTTTAATATTTTATCTTAAAATTATGCCTTGCCAGCAAGATTGTGGGACATAGTCATACATGTTTGGTGTAATTGACTTTCTCTTGGTCTGCTTGTGGCTATTGATATAAAGCCAAGACAGCAACTTTTCAGAGAAAAAAAACAACTAACGACAACTATTTCCTGCTTAAATAATATATTAATCAATTGGAAAAGCCATCAACCACTGAGCACAAGCATTTGTTATACTTTAAATAGAAGTTTTTTAATATTTCACTTATTTTCTTCAAAAATAAAAATAATCGCTCGCTCGCCTCACTTATACATTAAAAACCAGAAAAAAACTTTTTAAAAATTAAAAAACAAGTCGCTCGCCCAAAAAAAAAATCAGTCGCTCCTAAAAATCAGATTTTCAGAAAAAAATTAATAAAAATAATTTCACTCGCTTGCTCCTTTTTTTAAAAGTCAAAATCCAAAGAACAAGAAATTAATTCTGTGTGGCCCAATCAAAGTAATACTTTGGTTTTGTCTTTTCCAGTCTTCATATTGTTGTTTCCATTGAGAATATTGTTGTTCAAATTCTTTTTCTTCTTGTTGTATTGCATTGAACTGTGTGTTAGAGTCTCCAGCTAAAATGAAAATAAATAAATCTTATAAAATATGCTCATGAAGTTTTAATACATGTATATTGTAAGATGATGACTACATTAAATAATTGCACTGGTCAGTGACACATGACATGCAGTCGTTTCAAGTCTGAAGATCAAAATACAAACAGAATTTTCATAACAGCTCTGTTCAACTCAAACAGAATCCAAGAATCATGACCATGATGACAAAGCTTATATAATACACTAAAGCTTATACATGTATGATACACTAAATGCATTGAAAGCTTTCAAGGCAATGTATAACTTTTCTCTTTTCATCACTTTTTATTTTTTAAAAACAAACCTGGAACAGGGGGTTGTGGGGCAATCTGATTTTGTTGATACTGTTGACCTTGCCACTGCTGTGGTTGTTGTGCAGGTGGTTGCTGTGCAGGTGGTTGCTGCTGTTGAACTTGTGGTGTCTGCTGCCACTGCTGCTGTTGCTGTGACTGTGGCCATTGTTGTGTCTGTTGCCACTGTGCCACTTGTTGCTGCAAGTCTGTTAACTTCTTTTGTTCCTCAGTTGTCACTGGTTTAAGATCTTCAGGCTGTGAAAAAGTTAAAATAAAAACATAGTAAAATTATTAATAATCATCTTTTAACTTACTTTGAATACATGTATTTCTATAGATATAGATATACAAATATTCAGAATACGTTTAACACTATGTCCTTACCCTTACATTTAAACTAGATGGAGCCTTCCTTGGAAGGCATGTGTCGCCTGCGTATCTATGTTTGTTCGCCAACCAGGAATTAGTTAATTTTCAGGCATTAAATCGCCTTACACCTTATAGTACTATGCAATGAAGCTACATACCAAATATCAAGAGGCTGTGGCATGTAGTTGCCTGGAAAACTGTGACGAAAATTTGGCATCTATGTCCATTATATATAAAACGTTAAGTATTCGTCAAACACGAAGTAGTTATTTTTCTAGCATAAAATCGCTTTACACCTTATAGTACTATGCGATGAAGCTACATACCAAATATCAAGAGGCTGTGGCATGTAGTTGCCTGGAAAACTGCGACGAAAATTTGGCATCTATGACCATTATATATAAAACGTTAAGTATTCGTTAAACAGGAAGTTGTTATTTTTCGGGCATAAAATCGCTTTACTCCTTTTAGTACTATGGGATGAAGCTACATACCAAATATCAAGAGGCTGTGGCATGTAGTTGCCTGGAAAACTGCGACAGAAGTTTTTGTGACGCCGCAGGACGACGCAAGACGACGGATATTGCCAAAGTAACCCCTATATGTCGCTTCTGCAACATGTTGCAGGCGACATAACAAGGAAAACAATACAACATATACGTCCAAAGACATAATGCCCCACCCTGCAACATACTCAATGTACATGAATAGCCAGGGTTGCCACTATTTAGTTGTTGCAAAACTCAAGGGTATTTAAGTCATTTTCAAGGATGAAAATAGTCGACAAAATTTCAGTCCCCCGATGAAATTTTCTGTGAAACATCAATCATGAACCTTTGATTGTGGAACTATCAAATTCCAGGGTTTTTCAAGGATATTTTCATTTTTATCAAAATTCAAGGTCTTTTCAAGGACCTGGAGCTAACAAATGAAATTCAAGTGTTTTTCCAGGTTTCAAGGATGTGTGGCAACTGGCAACCCTGATAGCAGGTACTTTTAACTGTTGTGTTAAGAATCATACATAATTTCATGATCTATCATTAGTTTCAGTTAATCATTATTTAGATGTTTATACATGTAGTGGGAAAGAAATAAAAAATGTCCATTTTAATCAAAATTCAATGGAATTTTGTGAACAAATATTATAATAAGTTTACAGAAGATTCAGTCCAGAAATTATTATGATCATCAGTAGATCGAAAATAACAATGTTTCTGACCCAATTTCTTGATTAGACCTCATTTTTAATGATGTTACCATTAAAAATGAGGTCGAATCAAGAAATTGGGTCAGAAACAACAAACGTTGAACAGTGAACAAGGAATACAATTAGCATGATTAGTTTGCATCATTGAACAAATAACTTTTTTAATAGTTATACATTTCAGTTAGATTAACAATTTTCTGCTATATTATACAATTCAATTCAGTAATCAGTACTTTTAAACACTAAATAAGACAGTTTTCTTTTAATTTAAGTTTAAGCATCTTTATTGACAAACAGATCCAATTATTATTGGTGATATGACAATAAACTCCCTTTTATATGCAGATGATATCTAGTAGTCAGCAAGGACTACAAAAATCTCTAGATATTCTCAATAAATTCTGCTCATCTTGGAAACTAGAGATTAGTGAAAAAAATCCAAAGTAATTGTGTTTAACTTGAATGGTAAATCTCATCAAAACTGCTTTAAACTTAAACAAAATCACATTGAAACTGTGAAATCATATTGTTATCTAAGAATAACCTTTAAATATACAGGTAATCTAAACTCCTCAAGCCAATTATTAATGGAAAAAGGTCGCAAGGCCTGGTTTAAAATAAAGAAATCTATAGGTCTTGACAATCCATGCAGCTTATTAGAAAAGCTTTTTGACACATTAATAAGTCCAATAATTTTATATTGATGTGAAATTTGGGGTGCTGACAACAAATTTAAAGATACAGACCCTTTTGAACATACTAAATTAATAAAAGAAATACTTGGTGTACACAGTAAAGCAACAAATGCAGCCTGTCTATCTGAACTAAATAGATATCCTCTCAAAGTAAAAATTTTAACATTATTGATCAATATCAAGCTCTTCTGACACACTTGTCAATAAAATTTATAAAAATATTCCTCAAAATAATAAATGGATCTCTTATGTGTCAAAAACAAGAGTTAACACTTAAGTATGTATCGCCTGCCGGCACCATCAGAAACAATTATTCTTTCTTACTTCCACTATCAGGGGCGTAGCTAAGCGTACTCTTGTACTCCAAAACGTCCACATCATTTCCACAAAAAAAAAAAAAAAGATTTTAGAAAGAACACCAGTTTTAATATTAGTCTGATATATGGGGCTTTGGTTTGGGTAGGTACATATATATTTACATTTTAAGTCTTGATGTATGCATATACATACTTAGCGGTGGGATTTTTTTTAGGCATGCCTTGTATATTAAATCTTGGTCAGCTATATCTGTATCCTGAACGTAATAATACCGGGGGTATTACGGAAATTTTCGTGTCCCTTTTTTACATGCCGCGTTTAACGGCGTACTTTTCAAAACAACGTAGCATGGACTTGGTACCTAGAATAAGATAATCATCCCAAAATGCAAAAGAAAATTACAGATGTTTTCAATAAGATCAATCCAAGCCAAAAAACGAACATTGAAACACCAGAACAAACTTTAACGACCTCTGAAACTTCAAGTCAACCATCATGTTCCAGGAGTAAACATTCTAACGTTAAACGCTCTTGTCTTATACCATACCCGGACTTGTTTTCAACTTTCTTATTGACAACATATTTGTTCAGTTTAGTGGACGTGTTTTTCAGCAAACAATAGGGATTCCAATAGACACTAATTGTGCACCTTTGCTTGCTGATTTGTTTCTTCATTCATATGAAGCAGACTTCTTACAATCTCTTCTAGACAAACAAGGTATAATTGAAACTGGATGCAGTTTCGAATGTCTCCCAAACGAAGTCCCTTTCATCTCATGTGAAAAATTTGGACAGGGTGTTCCCTAAAATACAAGTTTTACAAAAATCCCAGGGGTAAGCAAAATCATGGAAATGCCTTTAAATGCATTTTCAGAACTTCATGGAAACAAAATTGGTCAGGGGTTTTATTAACACAAGTTATTTAACTCTTTAATATTAAATGATTTGCCTTATCATAAGGAGTAATAATTTATATGGTTATAAGGTGGGGATGTCAAAAGTTTTCAGAATATTTAGTATTTAATCATTTGAGGGGGTGGGGCATGACCCCCCTCAAACACCCTATGATACCATATGATTGGTCTTATCATAAGGAGTAATAATATATATGGTTATAGGGTGGGGATCTCAATGGTTTTCAGAATATTTAGTATTTTATCATTTGAGGGGGTGGGGCATGACCCCCTTCAAACCCCCCTATGATACCATATGATTGGTCTTATCATAAGGAGTAATAATATATATGGTTATAGGGTGGGGATCTCAATGGTTTTCAGAATATTTAGTATTTTATCATTTGAGGGGGTGGGGATTGCCCCCCCCCTTAGACCCCCTATGATACCATATGATTGGTCTTATCATAAGGAGTAATAATATATATGGTTATAGGGTGGGGATCTCAATGGTTTTCAGAATATCTAGTATTTTATCATTTGAGGGGGTGGGGCATGACCCCCCTCAAAACCCCCTATGATACCATATGATTGGTCTTATCATAAGGAGTAATAATATATATGGTTATAGGGTGGGGATCTCAATGGTTTTCAGAATATTTAGTATTTTATCATTTGAGGGGGTGGGGCATGACCCCCCTCAGACCCCCCTAGGATACCATATGATTGGTCTTATCATAAGGAGTAATAATATATATGGTTATAGGGTGGGGATCTCAATGGTTTTCAGAATATTAAGTGTTTTGTAATTTGAAGGGGTAGGGCATGACCCCCCCCCCCCCCCCCATTTAAAACAACGAAACGGAGGGTTTACCATAATACTTTGCCACTACGTTTACTTAGATATCCAAGTTAAGTGAGTATTTCAAAGTAAGATCGCATATTATCAAGTTATATCACTTTTCCCATAGACTTCTATAGTAAATTTTTGCATAACCCCACCCCCTTTTGAGACCCCCAAAATCCATGTTCCCTTCAACATATTGAAAAAAAATTTTCGGGAGGCGCATCTACGAATATGGGCCTTTCAAGTCATATGATATCAAACAATTCCGTCCAATGGTTTCTGAGAAACGGTGCACACAAGTGTTCAAAAAATCGCGCCCGGAAAGAAGAAAAATAATAATAATTATATATAAATATACAAATTAATGTGGTAAAAACTTCTTTTGATAGTTTAGCCTTTATTATATGTTGCAGCAAAAAAATAAATACACCATTGGATTAAGACATGTTTTTTCTAGAATCAAGTGTAAGATAATTTTGATAGAAGTTGTAATAAAATTGCAATCGGCCTGTAAACTTTTGAAGCGGACAGGTTTTAAATTAGGTCATGGAAGCCATTATCCTCACCAGCAAGACAGAAATGTACTAGGGGATTTCCCAGTTTTAATCAACCAATAATATCTGAGAAAGATCAATCAGAAAGCTTCACCCGGTGCAAGGTCAACAGCACCTGGTTTGACCCATTGCAAGTTTACATCAATGTTATTTATAGATATTCACCTGGTGAAACGCACTCATTTAACCTTTCCCTTCAGTATACTTATAAAGGTAGTATCTAGAGGATATTCCGAAAGATTAACCCGGTGTGAGGTCAAGAGCACCCGGTTTGACCCTTTGGTATAAAAAGGCAATTGAAATTTCACGTGGTCACTTTTATGTAAACTGACCATTAAAGAATCGATGTATTCGGGATTTATTTATCTGCTTTTTTTAGGTAAGTGTTTGTCATTTTGAAGAACATAATTATACGTTATTTTATATTTGATATATATTTAAATTTTCAAACACGTCGATCTAGTTTTTATATATTTACAAAATGTATTTATTAAACTTTATTTTATTAGGGACAGACCATTTAACTTGAAGGGAGCTTGGTTTTTTGTTTTGGTCAGAAAAATTTTTCCCTGCGGTAAAAAATATTTATTTTTTCGAAGGTGTCTCAACAGAATATTTGTTTTTCGTTATTATGATTGTTTTATATGGCAGAAATTCATCAAAAATAATTTTCAGAATATTTTTTAAGGAAAAAACCAAGCTCCCCCCTTTCAAGTTAAATGTCGGAACCTTAATAAAAATAGTTTGTACAATACTTGATGAGTCTTGAATAGACGAAACGCGCGCGCGTCAGGCGTAACATAATTTATTGTCTGGAATTTTGTTGTTATTTTTATTTGACACATATAACCTTTCGAGAAAAAAAGGAAATATATTATCAATTACGTTTTTGTGTGGATTCAAAAAGTTTCATAGCTTTTTCTTCTGAATGCGCATATGCGGAATTGACAATGTTTACACAATTTGAGGGAAACTTTTCAAATAACTTTTTTGATGTTATGTTTATGTGGGTGTGTGTACATGAAGCATAGTTGCTAATCGAATTATGGTTTAAGGGTCGACTATTTTTCTTGAACGATTTGCTGTTTCGTTCAAAGCGGTTAAAAATTAGTTTTATTTAACGGCAAAAATTTAGGCCTTGTTCAAGTGAAAAATCCCGGTAATAAAATTATTAATTTCGGACGCGCGGCGTGCCGGTTGGAAAAAATATTTTCGTAATTATTTCCTCGACAACTACACAGCCTCTTGATATTTGGTATATATGCAGCATTAGCATTAGCTCTTATAACATTAGTTAAGAATACGTACTCCTAACGTACCCTCCGTTTGGGCTACGATTCCCATCCATTCCTTTCAACGATGAATGTAGCAAAACCATTTTGCGGCGCTTGAGGAGTGCCGCGCTGGCGTCTGTAGAATTTGTTTAGGATTTGTTATTTTACACCATAATCAATTATCATATCAACTTTCGAAGTCTTACATTATAATTAACGTTTTTAAAGTTATGATATTGAATTTTATAAAGTTTAAGACTAGCGTAAAAACGAAAATATCCTTATTTACTTTAAGGGTTTATCTGGAAATTTATCAACATATTAGATTGAAGTATCCTGAAACACATTGTTATATATGAAAGTATACAAAATGATAAGTGAAAGTGTGTTTGAAAGAATTTTTTTTGCTCCTTTGAGGTCAACAGGCTGGAATGGTAACCCTCACAATAGAAAAAGAGGGAAGGTTTACATTAACTTGGACTTTGATTTTAGGTGTGTTGATCATCTACTTCCTGTCATGTTTAACGAAATCTTACCATTTTTGTCGTTGATCCATCATTTAAACTTTGCTACCAAAATATTTGGCATCATGCAAAACGTTGAGGAAAATAGACAAGCCCGCCTCTGTTCAAATCGTATGTTTCTTATAAAAAGTGATTTAAATCAAGATGCATAATTTTTCATGGAACTTTTTATAAACATTTATAAAGTCTTATGATCAATTTGTAAGAAGTTAACCGGTTGAAATATTGCTTCTGTATGTTTTGTTTTTAATTGCGGTATTGTGTTTAGTGTATGCTGTTTTCCGTTGTGATTTTTTGAATTGCTGTTTGTTTATGTTTGTTGTGTCGCGTACGCTTATTCCACATCTCAATATCGTCTATTTAAAATATAAAAAACAAATGTAACCGATTTATTTCTATGTGAACTCATTCCACTATAGACTGAAGCATTTTAACCTTATATTAAAACATGTTTTCTTTTCAAAGGGATGTCGCAGATTTAAACAAAGGTCGAGGTTTAACCATTCAAATAACCGCATCATTCCATGTAGCCGTTCAATTAGTACAAGTTAAAACGTTGAGTCTATTATTATTTTTATTTATTTATTGTAGAAATGTACCTAAAAGCACTGAGGACAAACAGTCAAGTTTCGCAATACAGATAATAGACAGTTTTAATGTTCAGTTGATGGAAATATATGTAAAATGGGTCTTGTAGAAGTAAAAGAAGCACACATACTGACAGAGGAATTCGACCATGTCAGGAAACCATTGCAGGATTATTTTTTACTTAACTAGGCCGTCAGACCGATTATATAATAAAAAGATAGACATATGACTGTGTGAAAAAATGGAAACTAAAACCTGATTGGGGAGGCTAACCATTACCTTGTCTATGCACGTATTAAAGAGAATGGACTCTATTCACCTTCAACAATCATAGATATTTCAATGACTTCGATCCATAGCATTTTTTTACTTTTGTCAGCTTTTTTTCCTTGAGGGAGGACACGACACTTTTGTATATCAAAGATAAATGTCATATGAATAAATAAAAACACTTTATTAGGTGGAAGCTTTTATTTGTTTTTGCATCATTCTTTAAATTATATTCTACGGATTTTTTTCTTGTTGTCTGTCATCTGTATGTTGTTCAACTATTCTTAAGTCAATCTTTGAATTTGCTAGACTTCTTGGCTAGCCTGTTGGCGATGATGGTCTAATTTGTTTAACAAATTATGGTATACACTATTAATATTTGGTATGCAGTTGCATAAGGATCAGTACATAACAAAATCAAAAGCGTTTCATCTGTATGTTCCTAAAGCCGCAATCGAATGACGAAAATAATCACTTATTCAAACAATACAACAAGCAAAAAACATTATACTCCAGCGACAAACCTCTCATTTTCAAAGCTGTGGGCGTTTACTTTCTGGTTATTTGTTTTTACAAATTAAATAAGCCTATAAACTTGTCAGCACTAGCTGATAAAATCCTGCATGCTACAGATTAAGATCATGACCTCTTTACTAGCATGATAAGGTCATCTGTTACCCATGGAATATGTTGTATTTTGTTATTTTTATACATTGTTTTATGAAAATTATATTACTTAAAACAATAATTTAGATGTGATATTATAAAATAAAATAAAGATAAAAGAAAGAGTAGAAAATTTAATATCCAAAGCATTTTGATAAAAGTGCATAATGATTCCTTGGTTTTCTTTCCTTTGGATATAAATATCAATATTTGTGCAATTGGAAAAATCACTACATGAGGTGCATCAATGGCTTATTCATACTGATTGAATGAACTACATGTAGAATACTGACAAAGTCAGAAAGGGCCCCACAGCAAAAAATCTAAGTGTTTTCAAAATCACATGAACTTTGATAATAACCACTTAGGCATGTTCCATGGAATGTGTATGAAACTTCAGAGCTGTATTGTTAATATAGCATTTGAGTTTTGTTCTTAAAAAATCAATTCTTAAAATCTGTGATTTTCCATCAAAAATGAAGTTTTTTTCCAAAAATATTAAAGTGATTTGCACGGAATTTTAATATGCATTTATTACATTTGTACAAAATATCAGAACTGTATTGTTTCAATTCTCAAAATCTGTGATTTTCGATAAAAAATGATTTTTTTTTCCAAAAACGTTTTACATTTTTGCATGAAATTTTAATATGCAAATTATGACATGCTACTATGTAGCTGTATAAAATATCAGAACTGTGTTGTTAATAGTTTTCGAGTTTTAATGTTCACAACAATTGTTGACGGACGGACAGACAGACGGACAAAGTATAACTAAACAGTATTAAAAACGAAAGAATATGGAATATGTGCCAGAAAGACACGATCCACATATTGATATTATTTTTATAAATAGAAAAACCAAACATTCAATTGTGTCCGCATCTTTATTTAAAGATACTATAATTATAGGCAAAATTGGCTTCTCTGCGTGTTCTTTTAACTAGTTTTTTTATGCCATAATTTTGGTCTTCTTAAACATCTTACAGATGAGTTAACATAAAATGTTCATCAAGTTTTTATATTTTTTTAATAGACTAAGTTCTTTGTTCAAGTTGTTCAGTCTTCTTGTTGGTTTCCTCCACCATTAAACACTGACCACCCTATATGACCGAGGTGCGTTGAAAAAGGGGGTTAAACACCAACAATCACACACAGTCTCCTTTTTCAAGATTTGACAAACTAAAGTTCTCGGTAAACAGGAAGTAGTTGCCCAAAAAACTGTGTCGTAAGTGACACTGCAGGACTCAGGTCACTTGACTATGAGAGAGGACGAATAGTGCCAAAGTGATTCATATATGTCGCTTTGCAACACGTTACAGGCAACAAAATAGGAATGTGTCTATGGGACACAGATGTCCACGCTGGTCCAAAGCAGAAAGTAGATGTTTGACAGGTCAGAAAGTCGTTTAGGACATACAGTTGGTCTTACTAAACCATCCTACCAAATTTTAGATCACTATGTGAGATGTACAATTTCTGAAAAAGCTTGACGGAAATTCGTACAGACATACTATCATGTCTGTTCATCGTACCCCAAACAGAAAGCCAAACAGAAAGTAGAAGTCTGATAAGTCTCAAAGTTGCTTAGGATGTAATTGCAATTGTTTAGATATTTTAACTTTGCCTTTTTGGATTTTAACATTTTAATGTCCCATTTGGTATCTACTTCCTTCCTGGGAATACTAAGGGACCGACCATTAAACTTGAAAAAGAAAGGGACTTGGTTATTTTAAATAATGGATGAAAAAATATTTTGGCAGCAGGGGTGAAGAAAGAAGGATTTCTGCCATATAAAATCAAAATTATTCTGTTGCCATACCTTCTAAAATCAACATTCTTTCAGTGCAAAGAACATGTCTGACCAAAAAAAAAATGCCAATGCCGGCCCCCTTTTTCAAGATAAATTGTCATTTTACTTATATATGAAAAATTTAGCAAAAATACAAGCTTCTTAATTAATTTAAATATTCTACATTAAAAAAACCTTAAGTCATCATTTATCAATTATATAAAGTAACATGCAACACCAAGGATAGTTATTCTTATTATGAATTTTTCCACAAAATGCATTTGTGCATAACTATTAGTACAAAGACAAATTTGTTTTATACACAAATATTTGTTGTATAAAAGAGATCAATGTGAAACATTTTAAAATATTAATTTTAATTCATTTCTGTCACAAAATACTTATTGTACTTATGAATGATGCAAAGTATATAGCAAAAGCAAAATTTATGTGTGTTTTCATAATTTGTAACCGACAAATTCGTCTGCTTTAGTTTTAAATGACTTCTCTGACCTTCATATTATTTTTGTAACAAGCTGCTGTAGTATAACAGTTGGGAGTCAAATTTTTAGGCTGATAAGAGATGTCAATCATACAGCTTGATCATTCTGATCAACTTGCTAGAGGTTTGTCGCTGGAGTAATTATACAACCGTCAAAACCGCTATCAGCAACATGAACTCATGAGGAAGCGAGAATGAACTGGACACCCAGGTAAAACTTTGTCATAACTGGGATAAAAAATAACAATATTTAACTGCATTTCAGGTTATCTGAAAGGGTAGCCAGTACCTGTTAATCATTAAACAGTGCATACATTTTAGTGGACAATACATGAATATTTGAAAGAAATCAAAAACCCTTTGTATATTTATATACACGGTCACACTTGTAATAATAATAATAATAAGAATAATAAGAACTGAGCAAAAACATAATGTCTCCAAACTTCGTTTGGGAGACATAAAAAGACCGTAAACTACATGTAGCTCTCTCTTTCAACCTCATGTTCCGTAATATTGATGATGTCCTTTCACTAAACAATTTTCGATTTGGTAACTTTCTCCATCTCATATATCACCAGGAGCTTGAGATAAAGGACACAACGGATTCTAGGAAGTCTGCTTCATATTTAGATCTACATCTCGAAATTGACACTCAAGGAAGACTTTCAACAAAGCTTTATGACAAACGTGATGACTTCAACTTTCCAATCGTCAACTTTCCCTTGTGTAGCAACATTCCGTCCGCTCCAGCCTATGGGGTTTACATATCTCAATTGATTCGTTACTCCAGAGCGTGCGGGACTTACGTCGATTTCCTTAGCAGAGCGACACGTCTGACGCAAAAATTGTTCACACAGGATTATGTTGCTCCTCGGTTGCTGTCTTCACTCAAGAAATTTTACATCATGCACTTAAAGACTAATATGGGATTTCGATCTCTCAGATGAGTGCAGATGTTGGTTTGTCATAGGGTTTTGTTTTGTCTTCCTTTACTACATTT
Organism: Arcuatula senhousia; assembly: GCA_963971305.1. Taxonomy (NCBI): domain Eukaryota; kingdom Metazoa; phylum Mollusca; class Bivalvia; order Mytilida; family Mytilidae; genus Arcuatula; species Arcuatula senhousia. The sequence continues at coordinate 60,824,380 of OZ020304.1, forward strand.
GACACGCTGAATGGACTATTGGCAACGCGACGGGTGTGATATAGCAAGCAGGAACTGCTTACTCTTCCTGAGCACCTGAGCTCACTCTTGTTTCGACTGGAGTTCGCGTTGTTGATTGATATTCAGTTATTTTGTGTTTCCATGTTTTACATGTTGTCTGTTTTTGTCCCGTTCTTGTTGGTGTTTACTGGTTTTGTCTCTGCCTTTTCGGACTTTTGACATTCGGATACCCCATTGGTACCACAGCTTCTTTCATTGTCCGAACAAGACCTTCGCCAACAAGATATAAAAAACCAGCTACTTTATGGATCGTGAAGACGCACATAGATATGAAATTCCCGTTAGGTAGGAATTTTTACGATTTTAATAGTTTATTTGAAAAATCAAACAGGGTCGCTTTGTTCGTGGTTGGAAGAAGTCCGACCGTGTAAGCACGACAGATCCCAAGACAGAAGAGAGATATATTAAGGGTTTATTATTGAGCATTTTATACTTAGCATTCCCAATTGAATTCAATAAAGAGGGGTAAAATATCGACACCTCAACCTTAAAAAGTCAATCAAAGCAGTTTATTATACCCCTGCATGAAATATATTTAACGGTATATAGATAGGGTCTGGGATGTCCGTCCATAGATGTACCACCGTTACGCCTTAGATTACCCTTCTCGTATCTCAGTCTCGTTTTCGCAACTCTTCAAACTCTCAATGGAATTTCATAAACCTTTCACGCAATCTTTGTGACATAATGTAGGTGTGTACTTCTTTTATTTAAAAATTTAATCTGATTATCCAGGATCTTTCATATATATCTCATATAAAAAATACTTAAATATAGAAAAACGGAATCCAAATGAAATATAACAATCGATAGTGACCAATAGTGATTTAAGGTACAAACACGCCAACCTAAGTTAAAAAAAATAAAACAAAAATTGAAAAAATTGAAGTCATCTGTAGTTTCAGAATTGTCAAAATCTATACCTAAATTGTCTAAAATTCGTTAGCTTCCGGGGGCTTCGCCCCCTGGCCCCCCACCAGGGCTTTGCCCTGGACCCATAAGGGGGCCTTGAGCAGCCCCCTTAACCACCTGCCGACTTGGGAGTACACTTTAATAATACCCTAGCTACGCCACTGACTATAGTTTGAATTTATATGGATTTTCAGTTTCTGAGATCAAAAGATGTTTATAGAACTTAAACATTGCAAATATATGCAATAAAAAAATCAAAGTCACTCAACCGTAAAATCAAGGTCAAGGTCAAAAGATGAGGTTGTAAATGTGCTAAGCTACTACTAGGGCATATGCATACTAAGTTTCAATAACCTAGGACCTTCGGTTCAGGTGAGCTAAAAAAGATCAGCTATGAGTGGAGCAAAATTGGTTCCCATTGGAATACCAATGACTTGGCAATATATTTGTTTACTGAACTGGATGAAAATATTATCTAAAAGAAAGTTTGATGCAGTAATAACTTCTATGTTGGTCCAATTAACATAACCTTTGTGGGTTTCGTTACTAAAAAACGATTTACTAAATACTTGTGACACTTTAGAACAGATGTAGTCACTTTTAGATTTGTCAAAGCACCATTTAATTAAATATTCAAATTTCTTTTTGATAAGATTGTGAGGTAGATTAGTATATAAAGTGGAAAAGTCATAGCTGTCTACGGATTGAAAAGTATTTTCAAATGCCCGAAGTTTGTCTAAAACATCAAGAGAATTTTTAACACTCCAAAAATGATTTATTCCACTATTTTCGAAAATTTTATCACAGTATCAGATGATAAATTCTTTCATTGTAGTTTAAGCAAGAGACAAGACTTTAGAAATATTGGTTAAGGAACATTTACTTGATGCAGAGATAAAACGGGATTTATATGGGTTTTTGTGTAATTTAGGTATCCAGTACATAGTAGGAGCTGAACATTTAAGCAAGCAACAGCTTTTCTCTATCTGCAATAGTTTTCATACTATAGGGCAAAAAGCATGAAAAAATGATGTTTTTCACCTTTAAGGGGCCATAATTCCTATAAGGGGTCAACTGACAACTTCGACCAAATGGAGACTTTAGTAGAACTTTTGATCCTGAAGCAGCAGCGTGGCATCAGATTTCATCTATCTCTTATACTTTTTTAATTACAAGCCAAAAACAGTTGTCTGACCCCCCTGTTCTATTTTTAGCCAGGGCGGCCATGTTTTTTAAAGAATCAAAAATCGAAACACAACTTTTATGCAGGACACCCTAAGGATCAATTATTCCAAGTTTAATTGAATTCTGTTCAGTAGTTTCAGAGGAGAAGATTTTTGAAAAATTGTTATCAGACGATGACGACGGACGCCAAGTGATGGCAATAGGTCACATGGACCTTTCGGTCCAGGTGAGCTAATAATTAGAGAACTAACATTTAATCCACAAAATATTAAACATAATTTGACATGTATATAAAGCAAAGAATACAGGATCAAGCTATCCAAAAGCAACAATCAATTCTTAGAGAAAATAAAAAGCTAGAATTTTACAACTATATGCACAAGTTAAATTTCAGACCCCCATACGTAGATATCTGCAAATATAAAGCAGATAGGTCCACATTATGTAAATATAGGATCAGTGCCCACTCTCTCGCAATCGAAAGAGGGCGGTACAAAAATATTCCAAAAAATAACAGAATTTGCCTTAAATGTACTAATTCTGAAATTGAGAATGAGGAGCACTTTTTTATAAATTGTCTATCTATTATAAACTTTAGACAAGAATTTCTCTTCAAAATCAAAACCCAACTGAATAAAAACATCACATCTATAACTAAAAACAACTTGTTTTTTGTTTTTAATTGTAAATCTCTGATTTTACTTAAATCTCTAATTGAATATATTAATAAATGTCAAGTTTTTTCAAATGTCACCGGCACTCCAGAAACCTGAAACAATAAGTTTCAATTTACTATTTGTGATTTGTTATTATTAACAGTATTGTACATTGATTTAAGGTTCATCTGTACCTTTCCTTAAAATAGCGAAATTTTCTACCTATTTTTTTAGTATGTGCAGAACAAAAACTACAAATAAAATAAAATAAAGCATAGCTGGACCTAGATATGGTAATTTCTGATTCAATTTCTATCAATTTTTCATTTGAAGTTCCTTAAAAATAAAGATCTCTTTTTTTTTTCCTGTTCAGATTTTAAATTGAAAAATAGGGCATGTAATGGGACATTAAATGATACCCCGCCACGTTATAATATCAAAAGTTCATAAAATTTGATTTCAAAGTGGCCTATCTCGAAAACTGTTTTTCGGATCATGCTGGAAATTGGACTTGACCTGCATTTTATTGTACTCAATAGCTGTACACAATATCAATTGAAATCCTTTGACGCGTCTTCAAGTTATTGGTCGGAAACTCAAAATTTCATGAAATTTGATTTTTCAAAGTGGCCAATCTTGAAAACTATTTTTTGGATCATGCTGGAAATCGAACTTGACCTGTATTTTATTGTACTAAACAGCTGTGCACAATATCATTGATATCCTTTGACGTGTTTTCAAGTTATTGGTCAGAAACTCAAAATTTCATGAAATTTGATTTTTCAAAGTGGCCTATCTCAAAAACTGTTTTTTGGATCATGCTGGAAATCGAACTTGACCTGTATTTTATTGTACTAAACAGCTGTGCAAAATATCATTCAAATCCTTTGATGCATTTTCAAGTTATTGGTCTGAAACTCAAAATTTCATGATATTTGATTTTTCAAAGTGGCCTATCTTGAAAACTGTTTTTGGATCATGCTGGAAATTGAACTTGACCTGTATTTTATTGTACTCAATAGCTGTACAAAATATCAATTGAATCCCATGACGTGTTTTCAAGTTATTGGTCGGAAACTCAAAATTTCATGATATTTGATTTTTCAAAGTGGCCTACCTTGAAAACTATTTTTTGGATCATGCTGGAAATCGAACTTGACCTGTATTTTATTGTACTTAACAGCTGTGCACAATATCATTAAATTCTTTGACACGTTTTCAAGTTATTGGTCGGAAACCTTCGGGGGACGGACAGATGGACAGACGGACGGACGGACAGACACCGAAAAAAACTGAGGGTATAACATAATACCCTGCCACTTCGTGTGGCGGGGTATAAAAAGGACAAACTATCCCTATTGTGCCTCTTACATGAAACCAGGTGAACACTTTTAGTTAAACCCCTTATTGAAAGTTGCATGAACTTTGAGGCCACAAGAAAGGGTGAAAGTGATGTTAGCCTTAAATCGGGTGTTTCTTAAAGTGGAGAAAAAAGAGATCTTTAAAATAAAGGCTTTTCCGGGAAGAATTCATAGAGAAAAGGTAAGAATTTTGAATATCTAGGTCCAGCTACACTTTATATTTCAATTTTATGTGCAGTTTTGGCTGAGATATGAGATGATATAAACTTGTGTTATAACCATTTATTGTAAATGTGTTTAAACAAATAAATATTGTCTATATTGTCTATTTATTTAATTTATAGCTTATTTATAAAATGCTTTATATGTGAATCCCTCTCAAGCTAGCAGTTTGCAAGTGTGACCTTTGTAGCGGTCACCATCAAACTTACTCTTATTGATCTCTACAAAGGGGTCTTTAAAACGTGCATGGGGTATTGCTTTCCTTATAGACGGCTTAACCTTTTTTCATCCCTTCCAAAGGGCATCCTTCCTTGAGACCATTCTCACAAATGGTGTCAAGAGAGACTATGAAATTTTCACCCAGGACAAGGATAGAATGACAAACCTTGGTGTTAGTAGCTTGACACATTTACCACCACACCATCAGCTCCCACAATTTAATGTCAATGATGTCTTCTACAGAATAAAATGACTAGGATAGGATTCAGTAGCCCACGGAACCAGTTGACACAGAGAAATGCCAGAACAATGTCAGTAATGGACATTATTAATTGATGAAATATTTCTGTAATCAATCTTCAAATTGGAGCAACAATAGGAAATTATTTTTGTTACTTGTAGCTAGGGGTGTAACGATACCACTTCCCCACGATCCGATACAGATCACGATACCTGGCTCACAATCTGATCCGTATCACGATACCTTTTACTTTCATAACTTACAAAAGACCTGCTTGTCATATCATTGTAAATCGATGGTAATGTTTAAGAAGTATAATTTTCATGTGTTAAATAGACTGTAAACTGAAGTCTTTTCAAGCAGTTCGACAGACAATATTTTGTGCCATTGTTGACACCGGAAGCACGCTTTTTTATCTTCCTACCAAAGATGGATACAACATTTTTTGGATCGGATCGGAATCGCGAAGTCAAACACGGTATCGATTTCCGGATCGTGGGATAAAATATCATGATGCACCAGTGCACCGGTGAATCGTTCAGGGGCTGCTCTGGCCTCAAAATTTTTGTCGCCAGAAAAAATCGCTAGATTTGAAATTTAGTCACCAGTTTTTAAAAAGTGTAGCCAGTCACATTTTCATTGAGGGGGGTCCTGTTTGTGTATGTATGTTTAGATGTACATGTATATGCTTAAAATATTGTTTTCAGTCTTTTTTTTCAGGTGCATGTTTATAATGGATGGTTTATACTAATTGAAAGACTTTTTTTATAATAAATGACAAAGGTGGAGACTTTCTTGTTTGATATCTTTTTGAAATAAAACAAACCTGAAACCATGATTTATTTAATTATTTTATATCGCCATACAAGTTTAAAGGAGACTGGACACGATTTTTCACTTTTTTATATTATGAAAAAAATCTGTCATAAAATGTTATTAAATATGAAATACGCCCTTGTTTTGTTGATATTCACCTTAAAACACCACTTTTAAGGCATTTGTTTATGACCTTTGAAATATGCAAAAAATAATCGGCGATTGAGCCCAAAACGAGGCTTGACGTCACACGGGCCACTGGTCCATCATTGCATATTAAAACAATGGTATATAGTCAATAAAAAAAATCAAGAGAGTTGTTAAAATTAAATTGACAGTTCTTTAAAATGCATTTTTATGAATATATTTGACCGCAGTAACCAACAGAAATAAAGGATCCTGAAATATTTTTAAAGAATTTTCATGAATTAGACTTTTTTAGAGCAGTCAGTCTGTAAAGCTTGTTAGTCGTGGCGGCAGAAATAAAGTTTGCTCTGTGCATTTTTACATTACTACGACTCATTGGCGGATACATGGGGTTCGAAACCCCCCTTTTCTCCGAATTCTTTTTTTTATTTTCGTGTAGTTAAGCAAAATAGGTCTGGAGCCAGAATGCGAATCCCCCTTTCGAAAATGTCTGAATCTGCCCCTGCAACGTTAACCGGCCGCGGACCCATTTGCTCTGTGAAAAATTGTAAACTGCTTGCTAACTTTGCGATATTTAGCACCATACGGGCAAAGGTCTTTTCCTACCAAGACAAAAGCCCTTTCCAGAGCTCAATGTTCAGAAAGAAAAAAAAAAGACTTAATTAAGACTGATATTCTGGTTTACTCTATTTTGATTTTATCTCTGGTTTACTGTTTTATGATTTTATCTTTTTCATTGAAATTCAGATAAACGTTACATTCCGAAATTTGGCATAAAATAAGGGTTGTAAATTAATACATCCCGTGGTTTTGTGTATTAGATTGAAGCTGCAGGTACTTACAGTCGTTTGACGGTTCAGTGATCATACTGGACTGCCGCACCGCAGGTGTCATACCTGTCAAAGTAATAAGAATTTACAACAGGTGTTACAATCACCCAATGTGACTTTAGCGGTCAATGCTCACACCAGTGTAAATTTGCAATTTGCATCATAAATTAATTAGAGTTCGTCTAGTTCTTCAATTTTGTTTGATCCTGTGTTTACCTTGAAACATATGGAAGAGGGATATTTAAGAGGTGTTGGGTTCGTCCATAAGTTGATCCGTAAGAATAAATATGTACGTTGTAAGTCTTTAGGGATTTTTAGACCTGTCGGACTTCAAGTTCCTATTTTGGGACAGCGGAGGCATCAATGGACACATTCTTTCTTTATTTCAGTTCAAACCTAAATTGTCGCGTTTTTCTGTTCAGTGTAGAGACTTTACAATAAATATCAGGACATGATCACACAGAAAGAATAAAACAATACAGTCACTTGTATTTATAACATTTTTACAGAAGCTAACAATAAACTCTGCAAAATGGTTTCAATTTATATGCTTCATGAAGTAGAATTTGAATTTTGGTGATATTGAACGCCCCATTGAATTATTACAGTGATACCAAAGCTTTGTCAGGCCGTCAGACAAGTCCAGCAAAAACTGTTTCGGTCCAGCAAAGATTTTAGGAATTTTAAGTTGAAATGTTATCACACATGCACCAAAATGTATGTTCGGTCAGGGAAAAGTAAAAATACTTTCGAAATCACTGTTATCAAACATTAGCTCGTATAAAACTTAAATCCCAGTTGTCTAAATCGAATAAAAATGTAAAACCATTATTAAAAACGAAAGAATATGGAATATGTGCCAAAAAGACACGATCCATGTAATTACCCCCCCCCCCCCCCCCCCAAAAAAAAAGTTTTAACAACATTAGTGTTGATAAATGTTTTATATTGGAATTGAATGAATACATACTAGGCACATTTTTTTTAAATATGATGCATTTAATGAACTCCTATTGAAATTTCAAAATTTAAAATTTGTATAAACTAATTTGCAGCATGAGCAAAATTTTTCAGCTGCATATGCCATTGGGTATATTTAGACCCTGTATTTGAGTCGCTATTCTAAATAATTATTGGTCAATCTTTTAAGATATTTCCAATATCTATGACTGAATATGGAAATTCAGAAAAAATCCCATATTTTCTTTTTTTTTTCATTCAAAAGCGATATCATATTGCATTATTTGCCATTAATTTCTTATACAGTAAAACGACAACTGGCCCATATTGCGTCATCAGGTCACGTGACGCCTATCTCATTAAAATTTTCTGGATCGGCGGAAGCGATAAAATGTGATGCTAATTACTCTAATAATGACCTTATTCAGGAGAATTGATTAGTTTTATGGTGTTTTTTACTGTTTATGATGATAATGAGATCTAATATAAAAATATCAAAAATCGTGTCCAGTCTCCTTTAATAATAACAATACACACAAAAACAGCGCCATATGAATGAATACTCAAACTAGAGAATAAAGATCACTGAAAGCACTGAATGAGCACTATGAAAAAGTATTTTTAGGAAAACAAAGATAAAGTTTTGTAGAATCCATCACATTTTCATGACCAACAGAGATGGCAAAAGATCGATGTTTGACAGACTTTGGACACATAATCATAACTCATGTGGTTTCTATTGAATCCTGTATTTTATTAGTCTGTTTTAATGTAAATTATCATGATATTCTCAAATCAAAACTTCTAATTCCAGTATCTTTATGTTTGTTTATTTATTTCATTTTCATATCAACTGCCATTTTGAAAAAAAAACAGCTGATGGTTATTTTGGTCAGGAAGGCCATCCTTAAAAAAATAGTTGTTTGCTGTTTACCTACTCACATTTTTCAATGTGAGTAGGTAGGTAGGTGAATTATTTTTTTTTTCTGAAAAAAGCAAAAAAGTGTCTTATTTTTAAAGAAAGTATGCTAAAAATAGAAGAAGAAAAAATTATTCCCAGAGAGGGTGATAAATTTTTTTGAGTGGTAGGTTTCACAGTGAGTCGGTCGAAAAACAGCAAACCAACAATTTTTTAAGGACGGCTGAACGTATACATTCCTGTTTTGGTTAAAAATATTTTTGTTCTTAAAACAACTTCTTTTCAGTTTCTTTTTTTTTAATAAGGACAATAAAATTAGTTTTATTTTGATTTATTTAATCTTCCCTTTCTTTGTTTGCTTTCTGAAATCCTTCTTGTGTATATCCCTCAGTAACCTCATTGAAATAGTTCTAAAAATAGAATGGTTTGTTTACATGTGAATTTTCTTTCTTGTGATTATTTGAGGAACTTAATAAGGTACTGATTACTATTCTCTCATTGTTTTGCGAATAAAAACTCATCCCAAGCTGGAGATAATTTTGATTTACCGGCATTTATTTGTTTTGACACCTTGGCTGACACGAGGCCATGTGTGCAATCAACACACGATATTTTGTCAAATTGGCTTGGACATTTAAAGCCATTCAGGTGTTCATAAGAAATTTGGTCCTGATCACTGTTTTGACACCTTTATTGTATTTATCAAAGGCTTGTAATATTTTATAAACAAAACATAATTTCTATAAATTAGTCTTTAATCCCTTTCTTCAACCTGCTGTGATCTACCGTTAGCTATTCAATTATCTACCTGCTCATCCGTGGCGACACATGGTCACATACGATAACTTACCTGTTGACCAACTGATCAATACTGGCGATGTGTATTCAATTTCCGGTCGAAAATGATAAAACTTACTTAGGCGCCAGAAAAATCGCCAGCAGCTGTTTTTTGTCGCCAGCAAGAAAAAGATCGCAATTTGCGACATTGGCGAAGCCCATCACGATCCCTGATCGTTACACCCCTACTTGTAGCAGAGTATTAAATCGTAGCTACAGCCAAAACATAAAAATTAAAATTGCTTTGAACTATATAGATATATTGAATAGAGTATGTTAATTGTTTTTCCCCAAACAAATAAAATTATAATTATTTTACTTTTGGGTTGTAGAGAAAGATGAAAAGGGTGGTTCTTTTAAACAATTCAGATCAATACATTTGACACGGTTTTTTACCTTTTCCTCTTCAGCTGGAGGAGCTGGTGGAGGTTCGGGGGGAAGGGGTGGTTTCTCCTCTGATGGGGGTGGCGGGGCAGCCTCTGGCAAAGGTGGCATGCTCGTTGGTACCGGTGGCGGTGGTTGTGCTGTTTGGGTTTGTTGTTGGTAATACCATTGGTACATTTGTTGTTGGTATGCGGTATTAGGGGCGCCATAATACTGCATATTTTGTTGCTGTGTTTGTTGGGCTGGTGCACCGGCAGCTCCCTGCCAGTTTTGATACATTTTGCCTGCCAGGAAAAAACAATGCAATGTGATGGCGTCCGATTTTTTTTTCGATTACTTCCCTTGAAAGAAAGCAACTTGTTTCTAAATTAATGAGCAGTAAATCCGGGAAGGTCTTATGAAAACAAAATTATTGTTATTTTTATATGTTTGAAAATCAAGCAATACAACAACAAAACTTAATGCAAATAAATTATTTACTAAGGACTTATTAGCATGGATCTAAATAAAAAACAACTAAATATTTTGACAGATTTCACAATCCTAAAAATGGTACTATTTCACCAAGTAAAATTCAGATATATGTACATCTATAAAGATTTATCATTTACCCATTTACTGATCAACATACAGAATGAAAAATTTACTGAAAGCAATAGGGCCTCTGTAACCCTTTGTGAAATGTCCAATGAACTTCCTAACATTCTACAAAGTAACTATAGATAGATTATTGGAAGGATGTGCCCTGAGACAGAGACCCTATATATAGACATCTTCGCTAGCCAAGGGTTACGATCCGCTATCTCTCATCTTCATGAAGATGAGAGGTAGCGGATCGTAACCCTTGGCTAGCGAAGATGATATATAGAGGGTCTCTGCCTGTGAAAATAATTTTATTTATATTTTTCTCAGATGTGTCCCATCAACAGAAGTTTTTTTTCTCCAAATTATACATGTATGATGGATTTGCATTTATTTTCATATGCATTTCCTCAAATTGTAATAAATTACTGTGTACAAGTTAAGATCTGTAACTCTTATATGTTTGTTGTTTTACTGATGTTCAGAAAAAAAAGTTGGTAGACAGACACACTTAGGCACGGACCATTTAACTTGAAGGCTTGGTCTTTGTTTCGATCAGAAATTTTTCTAAAGGCGCCGTGACAGAATATTTTTTTCATTATCATCATTATTTTATATGGCAGAAATCCTTTTTCAGAATATTTTTTTCTTACCCTCTGCTGCCAAAATATTTTTTTCATGAAAAATAATTTCAGAATATTTTTTTAGGAAATAACCAACTTACACCCCCCTTTTCAAGTTAAATGGTCGGTCTCTTATGTGTGGTAGGATATTGTAAATTGTAGTTACTCATTTGGTCAATCTACATTGAAAATCTTATGTACTGTTAAGAAAGCACTGATGAAAGTCATTGGCAGGGCTGTTAAGTTTTGATAAGCTGCTCGCATGAGATTTGCCAAAATATTGAAAGATCAAAGGATAAAATCAAAGAAATTTGCAGACGAAATGATTGAGTTGCGTGACACTTAACTGGACTGCATTTGTAAGCACACAGTTAAAGTTATTCCTGGGGAAGTATCAAAGATTTTGTTTTAGACATTACATGTATAACCAAAATTATGTTGCCTTTCTCCCTCCTCCCCCCAAAAAAATAGAGAGATCAATGTAACTGCACTTTCCTAAATACAATTTTAATCTTTCTGATCAGGTGGCATATTTAAATTATTTTACTGCTATATGGTGAGGGATCCACAGCATATTGAATTGTAACATTCAATATGATTTTTTATCCCAAGAATACAATATCTAGTACTTTCCTTGAACTGCAAATGGTCCATATCCTTGGTGCTGAATATATATGGCTTTCCAGTTCAAAATTTTTTGGTTTTGGGTACTTTTCATTCAATACTTTTGGTTTTTGACCTTCCAATGTTTTGTTCAAATGCTGCTGATTAGAGGGTACTCCTTGAAATGTGCATATACAGCAGTGGCAGACCCCCTGGACCCCCCCCTTTCGTCAGAAAATTCTTTGATTTTCATGCAAAATTTGGGCAAAAATCATCAAATTATAGTTTTGGACCCCCCCTTTTCTATTGAGGACCCCCCCTTTTCAAAAATCCTGGACAGCATAACCAAATTACTAATTTTATACCTGTTTATTTCTAGGAAAGACTGTTGTGTAATGTATGATGTGGATTTAGAACGTGTGCCAGATGCATGCCTCCTGTTTGACAGGAAGATTTGGTTAGAAACTGTATGAAACAAGAGGTCCCAGAAGATTTTTTTTAAGTTGCACACCCTACTGTTTGAAAATTTCTGGATCGGCAACAGGTAAAGATGCAGAAAATATTAAAGGTAATCCCCAAACTGTGAGAGAGGGTTTTGACATACTTTAACACATTCAAGAGACTATAAATTATGTTTATTGATAAAACTGTACATAAAAATATTCATGAATAAAGTGGTACATGTACAATAAAATAATATAACATGCATTCATTTTTCTATATATCTAAATAAACATAACAAAAGCACCATTTAACAGATCACTCCTAAGTCACTTATCATATAAAGTTGATAAAGTGTTGCAGGTTACACAGCTTACGCCACATTCATAAAACTTATTTCTTCATGGACAGCTATTGTGGCCATTTCTTATAAATTCATCATTTCAATTACATGTTTTCTTATAAAAACATAATTTAATCAATCTATAAATCTAAATTCCCTTAAATGAACCCTACACTATCAAAAACTTTATCCATTCAAATATATATACACCTGGAAAAAAGTTAAGCACCCCTGTGATTTTTTTAAATCATACCTTTTCAAAACACTTTTTAACCATTATTTAACTAATAGTCATTGTAAATTTTTATTGCAAACTAAAATATGCACTGTTAAGCACAATTTAACATGCTTGTAACAAACAAAAAGACATCTGTTATTTACATATATAACATATGACATGGCAAAAAAGATGGCTTTTGTACATAAACATGGTCTTCGAAAAGTATGGTTCCCTGAAGCTCGAAACTTTTGATAAATTGTCAAATCGCACTTGAAAAGGTAAATCATAATCAAAAGATTTATACTGTATCATCAAAGAGTCAATTTAGAGTACGTCCACCTTTAGCACCAATGACTGCTGGAAGCCTTGGTTTTAAACTGCCAATTTGGCGTCTAATTTCCTGAAGAGTTATCTCCCGCTTTTCAAGGCGAAAATATGCTTTTAACCGAAAGCTTAAACTATTTAAGTCATATATTGAAGATTAAAACTGACCAAAATCATGAACATTAAATATCATTTCAAATCATCGAAAAGCAAAAAAAGTCTAGGGGTGCTTAACCTTTTTCCAGGTGTGTATATCAAAATTTTCTAGGTTGTTAACTATCATTTGAACATTTAATTTATCCCATAATATTATCCAAAGCAAATTTTATGCTTCTAATTGATCTTGAATCAAAATTAATTTATCATAAAAATTTAAGTGTACCAGGACAGTATGAAATTTCTCTTAAAAGTGATATATATTGCCAATTTTAATTATAAGAATTTGAAGTGTTAAGTACATTTGTTTCCAGTGTCTTGTATAAGATGAACTCCATGAACATATACATAAATGTGACTTATTTATAAATTTGCCTTAATAAGAATAAATATTGCTTCTTAGTATGCAATTTTACATTTTACTCAGGGGAGATAATTTGTTAAAAAAGAAAAAAAAATTCATAATATGAACAGTTGCCAACATATATTCTATTATGTTCCTGTACTGAATATTTAAACATAATATCCAAACCAATTTTTTGTACATTTTAAAAACTAACAAAAAGTGGTTGTTTCTAATTTATTCTATATATAAATTGGTATTAAAGTTCCAGTCTTTCATTATAAAACTCATACAAGCTCTAATGAAGACTTAGAATAAGTTAACAGTATCAGCGTGATTTTTTTATAATACCCCTTCTAAAAAAATATTATAAAACATAAAAGAAATTTTACAATATTATTGAGGCAAATATTTACTAGCAACATAATTTATTTGCATTTTTTTCTTTGCATTTACATTGTATTTCTATGAAGTTAATACTGTCAACGTCATTATTCAAAATTTTGAGCAATACATCACATGCTCATACACACCATTTTCAGAATCAACCAAAGAGTTTATGATGTCACATGCCAAAATTAATTTGGAGTATTTTAAAGAAGTTTCTATTATTATCCAATTATAACATTTCTTTGTTTTTACTCACTTCTTTCTTTCAATGAAGCCAGTTGATAATTATGCTGTGCTTACAGATAGGCAATGCCTATATCAAATTATTGTATGACTTGTAGAACTTGTATTTAATTATGAATTAAAAGCTATACAAAATCGTAAAGCTGTTAAAGCTAAAATCGAATGTTGACTTTTTCATCTTAAAGGTGTTTGCTCTCTTTATCAACTATTCTCAACAAAAGTTTGAAGAAAACTTATTCACCAAATTCAAAAGTCATCTACATTGTAACTTATCTAAAAGTTTCACAATTTTTCTTCATATCCTATTAACACAAAATGACCCCAAAAATATTTGGTTTCCTATTAGGCAAAGATTTGAATTTTTTTTTATAAAAGTTTACAATTTTTTGGTTGTTTTTTTTTAATAAAAGTTAACCACAATTCACAATATTAGCTGATTTGTGAATGCATTTAGAATTCCTGCATTTCATGGTGTAATTATTACTATTGTAACTTTATAAGGCATAAGTAAGTAAAGTACATCTACCATGTCTACAATGCTACATTGGTTGAATGATTATATGATTAATACCCTGTGCACCACATTATGTACATGTACAACATGAATATACTTTATATATATGCCAGGTTGATGCAAGAGTAGGCAATAATAATTACATATATTTAAATAATCCTGAAATGAAATAAACACCAAATATTCCAATAAAGATACAGTGACTAATATAAAAAGCCTTCTGAACAACCATATATTTTTTCAACATTATATTAAATGCAGCTGAAGAAAAAATTCATAAGTTTCCATAGCAAGTCAGTTTTGTCCTAGGCTAACTTTGGATAAAGTTATGTTAAGCATTTTAACACAAAAACTTTTTACCAGTTGATTTCTATTTTTTTATAGCAAAACCAATCTTCCAAGTCACCTTAAAAATAAAATTGCAAACAAAAAGGCCAACAATTATAATCCATTATGCACCTTAGCTGTGATTTATTAATCTCACTCCAATAACTATGTATGCATGCAGTCACTTTACATAGTCCAGAATCCACCAAACCTCTATATTCTCCTTAACAATTAGGTGTACAATATAATATCAAAATTATTGATAATAACTTTAGATAAATCTCTATAAAATCATTACATCTTTAAACATAAAAATAAATAAAATGGCACAATTATTTGATTTACAAAAGTTTTAATTCAAAGATATATACATATTGCAAAAGCATACAAAAAAAATGTTTTAATAGCTATGGTAATAAGACTTGTTTGTGGGGTTGCTGTATTAACATTCCTATTTCCTGAAAATCCCAGATAAAGGGGATATTGACTTTAATGAGATTCAGATTGGTAATTACAATATATATATTAAAGCTAGGAAAACTAATAAAAACAAAAATGTTCAATGAGGCTAAAATATTTGTTCACTTAGTATGTTCTTAATTTACAAGTGTAACATCAATCATATATTTAATAATTTTAAGATTTCTTTTATTTATAAACTATTTGCATTATCATGCTAGAAGTTTTAAAGAAAACACATTCAAATTGTCAAAGCATTGAGATTTTAGCTGAAACCATCTCTACTTGAATTGTCTTTAATATTAAAATGAAGGTTTAACAAACAGGCACAATTTTAACATAATTTGGTAATTGACATTGACACAAAACATAAATATATGTCTAGCTAGATTGATAAAAAAATATGATGAAAGAATAAATGTAAACTAATTTATAACTTTTGATGGTCACAATGAAATTCACAAACAATGGATAAAGGTAAACAAAATACACATGCTACATAATCCATAGTATACTTGTGTGATTTAGAGGTGCATCAGTTAAAAATTTGAAGACAAATAAATATGCACCAATTGACTTTTGTAAGAGCTTCCTAGATAGTTAACTTTACTTAGCTTGAGTTAAGCTTAGTAACAATTTTTGAGGTAGTCAATAATAAAAGTTCATAACAAAATAGTTTTTTATCTATTCATTTGGACTGAACAACACTGGTCTAGAAAGATATTTATGAGAAAAAGAACATGTAGGAAAGAAGTTTTGGTGCATTAATTTTATCATTCATAACATATATATAGTATATAACATCAGAGCAAATGCCTTTCTTTTGTTTTAGGAAAAAAATAAAAAGTACTGTAAAGTAAGAATGTTGATTTAAAATGATTTCATCCTTATACATGTATATAGTACAGATCATTCAATCTTTTTCAGCTCAAAATTTTGTTAGCCTTGGGTAAGATACAAGTCAGAATCTGTATTTATCAATCATCTGACATCCTTAACACATATACTTTAAAAGGCATGAATCTATGTACATTAATCATACTACAAATTGGTCATAACCAATTACATGTAAAATTCCTCATTTAAGTGAATAATCAAAAAGTCGTATTGCAACGCAGTACATAATTTTTTTCCTTTTTAATTTTTATTAAATAGTTGTTCAGTGTCAGTCTCCTATAGACATGAAGCAATTCATTCTATTCAGTTTAATTTATTTTGTTCAAAACATGTAAAGTATGAAACATCAAACCAAAAAAATCAAAAAATCTGCAGCTAAAGTAAGACTTGGGTTGCAAGATTTATCGCAATGTGTTTTCAACATGAGTATTAAAATAATAACATTTTGTTCATAATAAATAACATTTCCAGCACTGTGAATACATTGTCCAACTCTTTGTTATAATCGTCCTACATAACAACAGGCCTTTGATGTCCAACGCTTTGTAACAACCGTTCACGTTCTCGGTTCATACTTGTTGTGAATGACTCGTGTTGGTGGTATCTGTAAACCTTAAAGACAGCTACAGCTGATAGTACCACCCAGCTGATGAAACAAATCCATGTACAAAACTAAAATCAAAAGATAATTAAACTTAAGCTAAAAATCGTAGTTTAAATATATAATGCAGATAACTGATAATTTAAAAAGAAAATATTTTGATAAATTATCTGGCCTTGGTTCCAGATTGAAGGTTTTTGCTACCTTTTTCCCAAAATTATTTTCTCATAAGTGAAGTTCTATTTCAAATGATTTCATTTTTTAACTTCAAGTACCTGTTTTAAGGTACATAGAGTAAGCTTTTGACCTTCCCTTGTTCTGTGCTACCTGAACTATGGCAAATCAATTTTAAAAAGTTTTTAAATACATTTACTTGCAAATTGTGACTATCTTCTACAAACAATACATGTAGTAATTCATTGGCAATTGCCGTCTTATTTCAGATTATTTTCTATGATTTTTTAAAGATAAATCTTTTTTAAAACTTAACTACCGGTAGTATATATTACACATGATTACCTGAGCCATCATCATTTCAATGTAAAAGTTTGATGTATTGATATCTGGTTCTTCAGTAAATTTGATGTAATCTCCCAACTCACAGCTGCAAATGAATTATAAATAAGATTAATCTTTGAACTATTAAAATTGATCATTTAACCTATTGTGTGTTCCAACAAGCAGGAACTGTTAACCCTTCCAGAACACTTGAATTCACTTTTGTTCTTTGTAGGTTTGTGTTGCTGATGCTAATTAGTTGTTTTAGGCCATAATAAAATTTCTAGATTCTCATCCAAATGTCTAGAAAATATGGGGCAGGTGGGCAAATTTTATTTTTTATCCATTTTGATAAACAATTTCTGTCATTCTGATGGAAATTGACCATAAATGAACAAACTTTGCCAAAAAATCAAAATAGAATTTTTTTAGGCGGCCTAAAAATCAGGGCGTGAGGGGATGAGAATCTACAATATTTTTTTTATATTGGCCTTATACGTGTTTTGTTGTCTTGTCAGTGTGTTTCATCATATTTTTGTTAATTGTCTGTGTTGATGACTGATTTTGTCATTGCCTTTTTAGACTTTCAACATTCAAATGCCCCACTGGCACTTCTTTGCTTCCTTGTGTACAATTTACATTTGAATCTGTGTGCTTGTCATGGGATAATAAAATAAAGTTGTTGAAAAATTTCCCAATGTACAAAATGAATTTGTTTATCTAGATGAAATAAGTTTAAATAAATATATAATAAAATTAAATAAGGCTGCAGAATTTTATACCTGTGAATACCTGCTTTCAAAACCATGGAACAAAACTGATTAAATCCTACACTAAGGGTAAGTGAAGATGCAAACAGCATCAGACACACAACCAGGCTTACTAAAGCTGTTATAAAGCAGTCCAACCAAGATCTGGAAAAAATACAAACAGTAAAATATCAACAGTAATCACATCATCATGAATGGTCGAGAGTAATAGACAACTATTCAAATTGACAAGGTGTATTAAAAACGAAAGAATATGGAATATGTGCCAAAAAGACACGATCCACACATTGAAATGATTTTAATAAATGTACAAAAGCAAATTTTCACTGCGTGTGAAGCGCTTTTCTGGTTTAACCTTCATCAGACACGCTTGGAGTAGAAAACTTGGAAAACCGGTAGAATATTAAATTTGATAAAAAAAAGGCCAAAAAATATTACAACAATGTATGACCAAGCCACAAAATAATCAAGGATAATTCCAATTTAAAATGTATAAAATGTTTGACACACTTAAATACAATTTGATAAGAAACATAGATACACAATTACAATGCAATCATCACAGCCAACAAAGTGTTATCAGGCAAACATTGGGTAAGAGTCTGAAAATTCTGTAGCCTGAAGGACATTTGGCTGACCCTAAGCTCCATTGTCATTAACCTAATGGTTATTGCCATTTCAAACATGCTAATTGGGACAATACTAGGGTTGCACAATATATCCGTTCCGGATTTGACTCGTCATTTAGACGAGGTCATCAAGGTTCAAAGGGAGGAAAAACGACGTCATTCAACATAGGACAAAGATAACGACATTTTCTATTAACGATTCTTCTGTAATTATTCAACGTATAGGGTAAAAATCATTTGCAACTGACAAATAAACCAACCATCAACATTTCCAACCAATAAAAAATCAATCTTGAACGGAAATAAAGAAATTACTTTCTTTGTCCATTAGCATGTTGGAACCAGTTTTTTTTACCAGTTCCTCCTCTTTTGGCTAAATTAGTGACCAATTCCGCAAATGCGCAACCAGTGTATTCTTCCTGGTTGGTATAAGAATTAAGAAGAAGACATTTTGCAAAAGTTAATCTCAACCTACCCATCAATATCTTTGTACAGGTACACCGACTCCCATACCATGAAGAAAAGAGAAAGTAACATTATTATCACACCCATGAAAATATTGAAACCACAGGCACTATCAGCACCCCAACTGATGTCAACATATTCACGTGTTCTGTTGTCAATATTGCCGTTTGCATAGAGCAAACAATGACCATTAAAGTCATGCACACTTGCAGCTACTGGAATGAAAATGAAAAATGACACTATGAAGGAAACAATAAATCCTACAACTTGTGTTAATAACAAAATATTTCCCATCCCCATTTTGTCTACTTTCAGTTTCGAATTGTAAAACCGTGTGTCATGTGACTTTACTGTTTACTTCCGGAAGCACAAAAATGGCGAGCGAAGACTCAGACGTAAAGAAAGAAGAAAATCTAGTAGCATCTGCAGGTTTTTCTATCGTAAAAATAGAAACTTTTGGGTTAAACATGTACACCTTATTATTTTCAAAGAACCTGTTATTCGATATGCCAGTTGCATACAAACACCTGGTGACTGTCAAAAATTACAAGAAGATCTTGAAGCGGCTGGCAAGTGGGAAAAAGACTGGTTGATGCATTTTCATCCGGACAAGTGTAACATTCTTAGCATCACACAAAAACGAAATCCGCATACTTTTACTTATAAACTCCATGAACACTCTCTTTCAAAAGTTGAATCCACAAAATATTTAGGCATTACACTTCAATCAAATCTAAAATGGGACAAACAAATTGATAATATGACAGCAAAAGCAAACCAATCTTTAGGCTTTATACGAAGAAATCTCAAAATCACATCTGAAAAAGTAAAATCTCATGCATACAAAGCTCTTGTTCGGCCAAAATTGGAATATTGTTCAACCATTTGGGATCCACATCAAAAACAACAAATCAACCAGATCGAAAAAGTCCAGCGCAGAGCAGCCCGCTTCACTTGTAATAGGTATCATAACACAAGCTCAGTCACTGACATGTACACAGATCTTAACTGGCACCCCCTTAAAGTCCGACGTCTTCGATACAGATTAGTTTTCTTTTATAAAATTATACATCACTTAGTAGCAGTACCAGCATCAAACATACTTATACCATCAGACAGTAGAACACGACACAGCAACCCAGATTCTTTCAAACATATACAGACCTCAAAAGATTGCTATAAATATTCATTTTTCCCACACACAATTACACAATGGAACAAACTACCTCAAAACTTTACTTCAGCCACCACAGTTGATGGATTTAAGAGCCTGGTTACTGAACCTGCTCTTATTCCGATCTTTTACCCATAACTCCAAAGCTATCAAATGTATATAGTTTTAATCACTTCAAATTGTTTCTTTGTATTATCACTTTGATTTTATTGCACAAATTTTGGCAGTCATCATGTATATACTCAAAATTCAAAATTTTTAGACGCCCGGCGTATGATCTTCAATTACTGAAGGAACGCTAGAACCAGAAAGAAGAAGAAGAAGAAAGAATTCAAATGATCAAACCTTTATTTATCCCGACCTCGTTGGGGAACAAAGCAGCATAATTTTTATACGACCGCAAAAAATTTGCGGACGTATAATGGTATGATGCTGTCGTTGTCGTTGTCGTTGTTGTCGTCGTCGTCGTCGTCGTCTGGGGACATTTGGTTTCCGTGTGATAACTTGAGTAAATATTGACCAATTGTTATGAAATTTTGGTATGATGTTTGTAGCCACTAGAGGAAGGTTCCTATTGTATTTGGGGTTGGTGGCCCTTACCGTTTTGGAAAAAAGGGCCAAAAGGGGCTAAAACGGGTGTATTGACAAAACTGTTGTAGAATGTTTATTATTCATTTGATTTTGAAAATTCTTTTTTTATTGAATTCCTTATTAAATTCTGTCAACAAAATGTGTCAATGGTTTTGATGTATATTGAACCGTTACATTGCTACAGGGGGCCAAAGATGGGCCACACCCAAAAAATCAACTTTTTTATTTGTGGTCCGATTTTCAAAATCTTTTTTTCATTGGAATCCTTGTGGAAATCCCTGCCTGCATTTTTCAATCAGATTTGAAGTATCTCTTACTGTTTTTGAGATATAAGGGGTCGAAGGGGCAAAAAACGCCATTTTTAAAAGTCGGTCAAGGCAAATGGTTTTACACAAGAAATTTAGCTGTAGTGGGCCAGCCAATTGTTATGAAGTTTAAATATGATGATTATTTACACTTAAGGAAGCTTTTTATTGAATTTTGTGGTCCTAACCTTTTTCAAAAAAGGGCCAAAAGGGGCTTAATCGTGTCAAAAGTGTCAATGTAGAAATAAATTTTTTTTTCTATTAAATGTTATTGTAAACATATATGTGTCAAATATGCATTTTAAAGTCCACCATAGGTTGCATGTGTAAAAAAGCTTTGTAAGTCCACCATGGGCTGCATGTGACCAAATCAATAGACTATCCATATTGGGCCTCCAATGTACAGGGTTCAACTTGTTGCGGTCGTATCATGCTGCGCTCGGCGTAGCTTTTTATTCTACACACATATTCGACATTAATCAACCAGAGATATAAAAAGGTGCAACTTGAAATGTTACATTTGGCGCAGCGTAGTTGGCCGAGTGGTCTCTAGCAGGGGACTGGGTGGTGCCATTGATGAGTCAAAAATAGGGGTACGAATCTCTCTGTTGGAGCGAACAAATACATGTATGTCTCTAATTTGCGGCTCTTCTAATTTCAATTTTGTTGGTAATTATTGAAATCTTACCTCAAATTACTGGATAACTGGTTAATGATGTCAATTGCGCATAAAAGGAATTTTTTAGATTACATTATTTAAGTACAAATGAACAGGTTGGGCACAAGTCACCAATAATGGGGTAATCCCACAAAACTGGGTTATTCATGATTTTCCGGGAACAAAATGTCCGCGAAAAGTGGGGTATAAAACGTTCCATACACAAATTTTACAGGTTGGGTGTAATAGCTCATTTGCGCTATATAGCTAATTTGATGGTATTTAGTATCAAATGGACTATATTTTTCATGAAGTAGAAAAAATAATTTTAGATGTTCATTTTTGGCCGGATTTCGTGGAGTGAAAAATCCGGGTTATAAAATGGTGAATGTCGGGCGGGCGGGCGGGCGGGGAAGAAATTTTCGTAACAGTTTTCTCAGCAACTACTTATCACAGCCACTTGATATTTGGTATACAGCATCAGGGTGGGGTCCCATAACGTGGGATGCAATTTCATGTCTGTCGCTTACCTACTTCCTGTTTACCGACTTAGTTAATTTTTGACAATAATGTCCAATAGTAGAAAATTTTCGTAACAGTTTTCTCAGCAACTATTTATCACAGCCACTTGATATTTGGTATACAGCATCAGGTTGAGGTCCCATAACGTGGGATGTGATTTCAGGTCTTTCGCTCACCTACTTCCTGTTTACCGACTTAGTTAATTTTTGACAATAATGTCCAATAGTAGAAAATTTTCGTAACAGTTTTCTCAGCAACTATTTATCATAGCCACTTGATATTTGGTATACAGTATCAGGGTGAGGTCCCATAACGTGGGATGCGATTTCAGGTCTGTCGCTCATCTACTTCCTGTTAACCGACTTAGTTAATTTTTGACAATAATGTCCAATAGTAGAAAATTTTCGTAACAGTTTTCTTAGCAACTACTAATCACAGCCTCTTGATATTTGGTATGCAGCATCAACATGGGCTCCCATAATGTGGGATGTGATTTCAGGTCTGTCGCTCACCTACTTCTTGTTAAACGAAATCCGGCCATTTCTGTCTTTGACCCATTTTTTTGTTTGATTGTGGCATAAATGTATATATTGCTGAGCATTTTTTGTAAAGAAACATGGTAGTTATTTCAAATGGTTTTTCTTGGACATAGTCATGGAAATGTGCAAATTTTCATAGTATCAATCAGGAAAACCATAAATATTTTAGACCATCTTCTTTTACAAAAAATGTTGCTCATAACATGGACATATGCGACAATGCAACAAAAAATTCAAATCTAAAAAAAATTTTTTTTACTTCATGAAAATTATAGTTCATTTGATACTAAATACCATCAAATGAGCTATTACACCCAACCTGTTTTATCGACAACTATAGTTTTAAAACAATATATTTGATTGGTTCATTAATCTTGTGACCTTTGGGGTTAATCAATATGGCGAAAGAAGTATGAAAACATTGTCCAATGATTATATGTTTCATCTGTTGACATTAAATGTATTTATTTTAGAAAAATGAAGGCTGAAATTGCATTTCTGGTGAGACAAGGTTTGTTTTACAGTCCTATGGGCTGATAGATAGGCCTTCTCATCCATGTAATAGGTGAAAGTATCTATGTACATAACACAGTGGTCGACATTATGCGCTTCTGTGAATAAAAGAAGCAATAGGATCTCAAAGTTTTATACCCCACCTTTCACGGACATTTTGTTCCCGGAAAATCGTGAATAACCCATTTCTTTGTGATTACCCCATTATTGGTGACTTGTGCCCATCCTGATGAATTGGTTGGAAAGGACCCTCAAGAGTAAAACATATTAATTCATTTCATGTTTGATTGTTTTCCATAAGAAAACACATTTAATAGATGGATAGAATAATTGAGTCCCTGTGCTCTTTTCTAAAAAAAAGTCTCCATTTTACCCCATTGACCTCTTGTGACCCCTTTTCTAACATCTGGAACGTTCCGGAATGGCACATTTGGAAGATCGTCTATTTATAAAGAGTTTGTTTGGATTTTAAGACTCATATACAGTAGTACATGCAAAATTCCTGGGAAACCTATAGCCCACGACAATGTAAAAATCAGTAGGGAATATGAAGAATTCGGAAACTATATAATGGGGCCTATGGAAAATCATTTAAAAGTTTCATTTCGGGCTATGGTACCAAATAATTTAGTTTCATACACTGATACATAATAATATCAGCTGATAATATTTGTCCACATTGCATTGTCTTGGGCGTTCCTCTCTCAGCTACATGCCAAGGATATGATGGAGTTTCTACTTCGTTTAGACTCGTGTGTGTGTGTATATATATATATATATACCAAACTTACTTCTTTTATATTGACTTGAAGAAAATGTTAATGATTATAAAAATTTGTTGTTGAAGACAAACTCTTGGCAAGACAGAACTATGTATACTCTTTTACATAGCCATGGCCCATGGTGATGTAGTTGTTCATGTTGTGATGATTTTCACATTTTGCAGATTCAGATGGAGTTGATAAACCTGTTGAAGACAACACAACCCTTGGAAAGTATTGGAAAGCTGTGAAAGACAATGAATCTGATTTTACAGGATGGACTTATTTATTACAATATGTTGAGCAAGAGGTGCTTTGAGTTCTACATAGGCATATCAGAAATTGATTCATAATGTCACATTACAAGACTTGTTTAAATGGTTTGAGATTTTTTTTAGAAAACAAATGTAAGGAGTAAAAGAGAATCTCTTTCATTCAAAACTTTTTATATTTCCTATTGTTATATAATATTTTGCATTTCAAGAGAGTAATACCAATGATACAACTTTACAATAATTATGTTATAGATGTACAAATATAGGCTGCTTTTCTATAAATTAGGTACTGGTACATGTAAATGAATACCTATGAATTAGAATGTAAGTTTATACTTTCTTGGAGTTACAGTTAGACCAGTTTAGTGAACATTTCACCTTCCTGTAATACATGTAATAAATGTAAATTATTTTTTAGAACAAACTAGAAGATGCCAGAGAAGCTTATACTGCATTTTTCAGTCATTATCCATATTGTTATGGATACTGGAAGAAGCAAGCGGACATGGAGAGACGCCATGGCTTTACAGATAAAGCATTGGAGGTAAATACAGATGGTTAAAAACGAAATAAAAAAACACAAATATCCTTTAAATTTGATTCTTTCCATTTCCTTTATTTTTGGGCATCAGTTCAAGAATTTATAAACATTTAGGTTCTTATACTGAGTATTCTTTAAAAGTGTCTTTAAAAACAAAAAAAAATCACAAAAAGGAGTTATGTTTTGGCTTCTTTCCAAAAATATGTTGAGTATTTTCCTTTTTGTCTCGCCTGCGAAGCAGAGCGGGACATAGGTGTTACTTTACCGGCGGCGGCGGCGGCGACGACGGCGGCGTTAACTTTTTGAAAAAGTTTTATGAGCACCTCCATATCTCAAGAACTATTGGTCCTGGGTTGATGAAACTTGGTATGCATATGCCCCAGTAGTAGCTTAGCACAGTTGCATCCCCATCTTTTGACCTTGACCTTGATTTTCCGGTTGAGTGACTTTGACAATTTTCAATACATATAATAGCAATGAAAAAGTTTTGCGAGCACCTCCATATCTCAAGAACTATAGGTCCTGGGTTGATGAAACTTGGTATGCATATGCCCCAGTAGTAGCTTAGCACAGTTGCATCCTCATCTTTTGACCTTTACCTTGATTTTCCGGTTGAGTGACTTTAACAATTTTCAATACATATAATAGCAATGAAAAAGTTTTGCGAGCACCTCCATATCTCAAGAACTATAGGTCCTAGGTTGATGAAACTTAGTATGCATATGCCTCAGTAGTAGCTTAGCACAGTTGCATCCCCATCTTTTGACCTTGACCTTGATTTTTCGGTTGAGTGACTTTGACAATTTTCAATACATATAATAGCAATGGAAAAGTTTTGCGAGCACCTCCATATCTCAAACACTATAGGTCCTAGGTTGATGAAACTTGGTATGCATATTCCCCAGTAGTAGCTTAGCACATTTGCATCCCCATCTTTTGACCTTGACCTTGATTTTCCGGTTGAGTGACTTTGATTATTTTTATTGCATATATTTGCAATGTTTCAGTTCTATAAACATCTTTTGATCTCAGAAACTGAAAATCCATGTAAATTCAAAATATAGTGGAAGTAAGAAAGAATAATTGTTTCTGATGGTGCCGGCAGGCGAGACATACTTTAGTGTTAACTCTTGTTGATTGTTAATGTACTTAATCAATATTTAATATTGTGTGGAGATAACCAGAAATTGTCAAAATGATATTATCTCCCAAATACTAAAGTTAGAATTTCCAATACATTTTTGCATATTTTTAAAATCAGAATTTGTCTGTCAATGTCTGTGTGTATAGATAAACTTAAGGATGTTCGCTGGTCAGTTTGAAAATAACAAGGTATCTAAATTTATATATTTGATGAATAGACCATAGGTAAAGGTAGATATTAAGCTTTAAAAATTTATAGGTTGCCCAACTTGTTTTCGAGATAACAAGGTTCAAAATTTGGTGAGAAAAGGATTTCTCTGACTTTTTATACGACCGCAAAAAATTTGCGGACGTATAATGGTATGATGCTGTCGTCGTCGTCTGTTAACTTAAGTGTATACACGATAACTTTAGTTCTAGTTATCCAAATGCAATGAAATTTGACAATGATATTTCTTACCATTAAAGGGTAAGTTCACGATTTTTGAGATATGGTCTTAAATTGTTCAGAACAATGTTTTATAACAGTGTGCAATTTTTTTCTCTCATATCTTAACTTATAACAAAGATATTGGAGATTATTTATTTGAAATAGTCCCCTGCTCTACAGGTGTAAAATAACTAATTCAGGCTCCCATTACTTTCTATGTTAAACCTGGTTTAGGGGGGTCACTGTCAAACTCAGAAATGAATTTTTTGGGGTGTGACAGTACTTGTGCCTTAAAGTAGACACATAACAGTACCTTTCATGTAAATCTCATATAAGGTTCCTCGGCATCTGGGAGAGAACGGTTTACCGGAAGTGGCATGTGACAGAAAACGGGAACTAATGTAAACATTCTAACCAAATCACATGCCCATAAATTACTACTCACTATTTTTCTAAACATCATAATAATGACTGTTTCATGGGCTCAAAATGTTCTCAAGTCTTTAAGCTTTTAGAAAATACCAAATTTATTGGTGTAGGACATGTCATTCTAAAGATACAGTACCTTATATGGACTACTTTGTCTCCTATATGTACTACTTTCTTATATGTGCACCGACTGGATCCCGAATTAGTTGTTTTACACCTATTACAGAATATTTTTGTTGGAGAATAAAATTTACTATTATTTGTGTGTAGCCTAGACCTACATGACTTCATCTGAATAAAAAATTTGATTGTTTTATCATGTTTTTTGTTGTGGTGGGCCAGTATAGAGACCCCCATACCAATGCGGCCATCAACATATTAGCCAAAAACATTAAGTTATGGCTTTAGTTTTTGAGTTGAATAGTTAAAAGTCTGATATAAAAGACTTAACCCAAGCTAAACTACATATTTAAATAGAAATACAATAATTTGCTTGAAAACAACCCTCAAAATTAATAATTCATGCTATTGGCAAGAAAAATCAACAAAACCACCCCCCTTTTTTCCATGACATGCCAATCCTGACATACAAAAACTTGGATTATTTGCCAAAACATTAATATTTTTTGCTTAAAATAGTCTAAGTTGGTATACAAATCAAACACAGACACAAAAAAGGGTATATTATAGGTATTTATCCACAAAATTTTGAAAAAATAAGTAAAACATACTAGCAAGCTAGATAATGAAAGAAGGGCAAAATCACATATGTCGCGCATCTTAATAGTGGTAAAAAATTCACAAATTTTAAGATTTTTGGAAACAAATTGTGGAATAGGACTACAACAC
This sequence comes from Arcuatula senhousia, assembly GCA_963971305.1. Classification (NCBI taxonomy): domain Eukaryota; kingdom Metazoa; phylum Mollusca; class Bivalvia; order Mytilida; family Mytilidae; genus Arcuatula; species Arcuatula senhousia. The sequence goes on from OZ020304.1 coordinate 60,852,287, forward strand.
ACTATTCGAAGAATAATTCATCACTTTAAGCCAGTTAAATATCATATAACTAGAAATTTTTGAGACGTTCATGACTCGCAGTGAAATTTTGACTAAAAATCATGTCGCGACAATGAAATTGGCATTTATGAGCCAATGTTCCTATAAATAAAAGAAAGGAAGCAAAATCTAGTCTGTTTCACAGTTGTAATGTGCAAAGGCAATGATTTAGGCCATTAAATGAGTATTTTATGCATTTTTGATTTTTTGGTTAGCCCCAGTAAGAGGTGTAAAATAACTAATTCAGGCTCCCATTACTTTCTATGTTAAACCTGGTTTAGGGGGGTCACTGTCAAACTCAGAAATGAATTTTTTGGGGTGTGACAGTACTTGTGCCTTAAAGTAGACACATAACAGTACCTTTCATGTAAATCTCATATAAGGTTCCTCGGCATCTGGGAGAGAACGGTTTACCGGAAGTGGCATGTGACAGAAAACGGGAACTAATGTAAACATTCTAACCAAATCACATGCCCATAAATTACTACTCACTATTTTTCTAAACATCATAATAATGACTGTTTCATGGGCTCAAAATGTTCTCAAGTCTTTAAGCTTTTAGAAAATACCAAATTTATTGGTGTAGGACATGTCATTCTAAAGATACAGTACCTTATATGGACTACTTTGTCTCCTATATGTACTACTTTCTTATATGTGCACCGACTGGATCCCGAATTAGTTGTTTTACACCTACATTAGGGGACTACTTCAGTTAATCTGAATTTCTACTGAGTAGCAAAAATTCATATTAGTTCAAACGTTTAAGTGATCATGTGGTACGTCCAATAACCAACAAAATAATTAAAATAATCAAAAGTCAACAAGATCATTTAATATTTTCAAATTACTTTCTATATAAAATCTTTTTAAAAACGTTTTATTAATCTATTATCTTTTTTAAATTGAACTTTATTATCAATTAATTAAAGTGATAGGATCTACGATTTTGGTGAAATTTTGTTTATTTGCATTTTGTTCTTAAGATATTGCAACTTATCAATTCTGATAGATAAAATCTTAATCAGGTACACTAATTAAGCATTAATTGCTTCAATAAAATGAAATCTAATTCATGTAATTTACTTTGTAACTCCCCACATGCTGTCAATCAACTTTCTAACAAAGAAAACATGTGTGCTCTGGTCAGAGGTAATCATGATCCTGTGAAATGTTTTGAAAATAGGTCAAAACCATTGGACAAGACATTTAAGTGTAAGTTGATTGGCATGTCATTGATGCCTTTGGGTGGAACACTTGAATTTCTTTCTGGTAGATAATAATTCAAAAACAACTTTTAAATGCAAATTCTAAGCTAATTATTTCATGAATTGCAAAATTTTCATGTATTCACCTTATATTTTGATGAAGTAAAGCTATAATGAATGAAATAAATGCTTTAAAAAAATTGCCAAAATCATAGATCCTATATGTTTAAAATTAAAATTTTATTATTCAAAAAAATATTATTTTTATTTAAGTTGTGTATTTAAATGTAAGCCATCATATTTCATTGAAAATAATTGTGATATAATTATGTAAATTACATGTCATTCTTTTTATAATACCCACTGGGTTTACTAAAAGTGTTAATTAATGTGAATTTATGGTCATTGTCTCTCAGCAGGTACCTGTGTAATGGTTAGGTAAATGTAAATGTAATTAGTCACAGCTGACTTGGGGTGAAATAATTACCAATACCTGCAGGTGTCAAAACCTAATATACAAACATTCAGAAACAAAGTTTTATGTACTAGATCATTTTATTTTCATTCTAGCATTAAAAAACAATAATGTGATTTATATGCAATATTATCACAACACAACATGACTTAGATAATTAAAAATGACTTATTTAAATTGATTTTTATACCAAAAAATCATTATTACTAATTAAAGAATAACTCAATTTTGTTAATTTTAATAAGGATTTTCTATCACTAATTTAAAATGCCATAACATAGAAGCACATAAAAATATCATATATTGGCAATTCAATAATTAGGTATATGGTGGGTCACTGTCAAAAGGAGACTTTGTGGTATTCAGATGTTTTGTGTAATTTAAAATGACAGAAACCAAAAGATGAAAAATAAAATTCCATTTTTGTCAGATTATTAAATTGAATATAGAAGTTTAAATGATATAGCATAATTAGATAATGCATTAGAAATCCTATGACAAATTTTCATTTTTTTGTGAACTTTCCCTTTAAAGGATGGATGGGATTGATTTTGGGAGTCCCCCCCTTTTTCGTTTAGAAATTAAGGGCCAAAAGGGGCCAAAATTGCAACTTTTTTGTTTGTTCTTTTAATAACTTTTTCAAAATCTTCTCCTCTGAAACTACTGAACAGAATTCAATGAAACTTGGTATGATTGATCTTTAGGGTGTCCTGCACTATAGTAATGTTTCGATTTCTAATTCGTCAAAAAACATGGTGCTGTGGCTAAAAATAGACCTGGGGGGTCAGACTACTGTTTTTGGCTTGTAATTCAAAAAGTATAAGAGATAGATGAAATCTGATGCCACTCTGCTGCTTCAGGATCAAAAGTTCTACAAAAGTCTCCATTTGGTTGAAGTTGTCAGTTAGGGGTTACGGCCCCTTAAAGGTGAAAATAGCATTTTTTCATGTTTTTGCCCTATAGTATGAAAATTATTGCAGATAGCAAAAAGCTGTTGCTTGCTTAATTGTTCAGACCATTTAGCTCTACCAAAACTCCATAGGGTCGAAGTTGTCAGATGACCCCTTATAGGGGCTACAGCCCCTAAAATAATGTTTTTTTCATGTTTTTGGCCTATGAAATGAAAACTATAGCAGGTAGAGAGAAGCTGTTGCTTGCTTAAATGTTCAGCTCATTTACACAATTAAGAATTAATTTTTGCGACCCCCCTTTTTCCCCTATTACGTAGTTAGGGGCCAAATGGGGCCAAAATCGAAACTTTTATTTGTGGTCCGATTTTGAAAATTTTTTTTGCAAGTTTATTTTTGTCAAGTAGTGAATCATAATTTGAGAAATTATTTTTGCAACCCCACCCCTTTTTCACCTGTTACATAATAAGGGGCCAAAAGGGGCCGAAATTGAATTTTTTTTAATTCTTGTCCGATTTTGACAATTTTTTTGCAAGTTTATTCTTGTCAAGTAGCAGATATATTTTTGTGTCACCTTATTTTACTGTTATGTTATTAGGGACCAAAAGGGGCCAAAATCCTAACTTTTTTATTTCTGGTCCAATTAAAAAAAATTTTTTTTAGAAGTTCATCCTTGCCAAGTAGCGATTCTAAACTTAAGAATTAATTTTTGCGACCCCCACTTTTTTTTCGCTCATTACCTAAGGGGCCGTAATCATAATTTAAAACAATTTCTGGTTCGATTTTTAATTTTTTTCCCAAACATTATTCTTTTCAAGAGTAGAATACAAAATTGAAAATTTATATTTTTACCCCCTGGGTCGAAAGTCCACCAGAGAAGCATGTGTCAAAAACCTTTGTCAGTCCACCATGGGCTGCATGTGTCCAGAGCAATAGACTATCCATATTGGGCCTAAAATGTACAGGTTTCAACATGTTGTAGTCGTATCATGCTGCGCTCGGCGAAGCTTTTTATTCATAGGTTTAACATTAGACTTGTTTTAGTGTAAAATCCTATGAAAAAATAATAAGCAATTTATAAAACTTTCTAAAGTAGCTCTTAATGACCCAATTAACCCTATTATAAAAAGAAAAAGGGTGTTACTGGTCAAAATAATTATCCTTATTTTAATGGTAAAATCCAGATTATTCCGAAAATCTGACAGAAATTCAAAAAATCGACCAGCGATCGTCCTTAAATAAAGAATGAATCAATCAATCAAGTTTTCTTTTGATTAATTGATAATTTATTTATTTGTTATGAGATGTTCAAACTTTTAATTGTCTGAGGAACAAACCCTTTAATTAATTTTATAATACTAAGGTTCTAGTACTAATGATAGTTGTTAATAGATATACTTAATTTTTTTTTATCAACCTTTAGGTTGACCTTGAACTCCTTAAGTGACATTTGTTAGGGTATCTGCATAAGAGCTATTTGTTCTTTCAAGCAATACTATCCAATGAGAATTACCATAAGAATTAAAATCGATGAATATAAATCATTTATGGAATTTTATTCTTTCCATTCCTAACCTTGATTCACTACTTAAAATTGGCATAGTAAGCTTTTAAAAAGAGCAGTGCTCTACATTAAAAGGTCACAAGATTACCAAATGTTATATGCAAAGGTAATCAAGGTGCATGTAAATAATTTAGGCCTTTTATGAGTGCTTTTAAAGCATTCCACAAATGTGAATTAAAAATTTTATTTTGCAGAAAAAAAATTCGTTCAAAAATGAATAGGCAGGATTCAACATTAAAATCAAACTATACTCAGTTTGGTAAAGGACTCGATTAATTTCTTCCTAGTTGTAACCTGTGCTAGGGAGGGGACTGACAAATGGAGGATTGAAGAAGGACCTGCCGTCATATATTGGTAGACAAACATCAACTCAGGGTAATGTCGCGATCGGTCATACTTTCTTGTATTCATCACAGAATCGTATATCAAATTTGCGTCTGGCTGATTATCGGTGTTTTGAGATCTTTATTTAAAGTCGTTCAGTTGTTTTAATCAATGCATCTATTTTATTGTTGTAGGTGTATGAGACGGGAGTAAAGGCTATTCCTATTTGTGTAGAGTTGTGGTTACACTATATTAATTTTTACACAACATATTTTCCAGACAACACCGAACAAACTAGAGAGTAAGTCAGGTCTTGTACTACTGAAATTCTAAAAAAGAAAAGTCAACCTACTTGATTTATCTTTTTCTTTTGATTTATTCAGTTGTTTAAAAACATGCAAGAAGCAAAGAGGTACCAATGGGGCTTCGAGTGTCAAAAGTCCAAAAGGGCAACAACAATACCGGTAAACATGAACAAGAACAGTATGAGGAATTACAAAACACAAAATAACAGAAATCAACAATGCGAACTCTAGTCGTAACAAGAATGAACTCAGATGCTCGGGAAGAGTAAGTGGTTCCTCTCTGCTATAGCACACCTGTTGCCCTGCTAATTTCAAGTTCAGTGTGTCCAATCCGATAAAGGAAGACGAAACTAAACTCTACGACAAACCAACATCTGCACTCACCTGAGAGATAGAAATCAAAATTTTTTTCAACAAGTGCATGGTGTCTACTGTAAAATTTCTTGAGCGAAGACAGCAACCCAGAAGCAACCTAACCCTGTGTTAGCAAGTTGAAACACAATTAAGATGTTCTTTGTGAAAATTTGTGAAGATCTTTATATGTGTAAATTATCAAAGTCAACCAATGTTACTATCTAAATTAATATTTAAAATGTTAAATTGATAATACTGTAACATATTACAATACCTTATTTGAAGACGCTTAACCAAATATATAAAAGTTTTACTACATTAATATCATTATCTATATTGGTATACTGTATATATTTTGATAACTTACAGGTTATATGGAAGAGCAATCAAGGCTGCTGGTACTGATTTTAGATCTGATAAGTTATGGGATTCTTATATATCCTGGGAGAAAGATCTCGTCAATGTCACAGCATTATATGATAAAGTATTGACCATTCCTACTCAACTTTATAGTCATCATTTTGAAAGGTACTTTGAATGTGTTTTTGCAATGCATTTATCACTAAGATTTTTTAATGCACTTCAAAAGTATGTTTTATTTGTGATTTTAATTAACAAAGTAAATTTTGGTTGCATGTTGACTTGTGTTGTTTTCTGCATTGGGGCAAGGTTGAGCATTGATTGTAAATGATATTTTAATGACCCATTTAAACAAAATTATTATTGGATTTAATTTTCATGTTCTTTCTTTTTATTGTCAGTTTTAAACATCATGTAGAAACACATCACCCAAAAGAAATCCTATCATTAGACGACTTTTTAAAACTAAGAAAAGATGTTGTGAACAAATCCACCTCACCCACTGATGATGATGAACCTGGTATGGATGATGGCCCACCTGCCTATATCGGCCCTCCTGGACTAGATGCTCCCCCAGGTACAGAAGATATGGAAGGAGGGAAGGTTGGTATTATGTACATTTGTAACTCTCTATAAGAATATGGAATAGCATGAGAGTGCTAGTCATATAGTAGATAATGTAATGTGGAATAAGTGGTTGCACCACAACCTTTTAAAAATCAATGTCAATTTATAAATCCACAAACAAATATATTGCCTCAAGTTAATTGGAATAACTGTAAAATCAAAATGAATTTCCTAATTATAGAAAGTTATTTAAGAATTTGTGTGCCAAATTACTTTCGAAGTTGCCTTCCAAAAATTACAGAAAGAAACCCACAGACTTCACTGCTTAGGGTTATCTTAAAACTCTTCAAGCTTTAAGTGAAATAACCTGTAGACTTCACTACTTGTGGTTATTGAAAATCAGATTTCAAGTTCCCTACAGAAACTTCAAAAAAATTTACCCAGCTGTAGCGAGCATTTACAATTCTAAAAATAGAATTGCACTAAAATCTTTAATAGAAACGAAAACTTCTATCTAAAAGGACAATGAGCAAGCACTGCTGCCACCAGTGTTGTGAAAGTTCATGTTTTATTTTGTTTCAGTCAGATGCTGATGAAGCCAGAAAATTAAGAGATCGACTTATATCCACTAGAGAAGCCATGTTCAGAAAGAATGAGGAGGAAGTCAGTAAACGGTGGAACTTTGAAGAAGCTGTAAGGTTTTGAAATGTACTAAAATAATACTCAAAGTATTACTTTATCTTATCCACGTGCACTGAGGTCTTTTCAAATTCAGTACTCTGACATAGGAAAAACTTTTTTCAGGTGTTGCAATCTACTAGATGTGAAATAAAATGTTAATGATCCCAACCGAAACTTTGAAACCCCTCTTCATATTTCTGTTCAAGTTTGTAAGTATTGTTACTTGTATGTTATTTCCATGTTCAACTATTGAAAGATACCTGGTTTTTTTGGGGGGGGGGGTGGGGGGGGGAGGGGGAGGGGTAATGTTATCAATAAATTGAAACCTTTTAATCTACAGATAAAGAGACCATACTTTCATGTCAAACCATTAGAACGTGGCCAGTTAAAGAATTGGAGAGAATACATTGATTGGGAAATACAGAATGGTACCCATGAAAGAGTGGTTGTGCTGTTTGAAAGATGCATGATAGCCTGTGCTTTGTATGAAGATTTCTGGATGAAGGTAGGGTTAATAGGCAATTGTTTTCACAAATTTATTTATTAATTAAAGAATGAAAATACTTAGTATCCTTGCTTGAAGAGACCTTTGATAAATGAAGAATGAGCAGTTAGCATGAATTTTTGCTACTCTTTTATGAAATTTCTTTTACCATTATTGCTTAGTTTAAATAAAGGCAACATAAAAAGATAAAGATATATGACTAATGATAAATTGTTTATTAAAGTAAAGAACAAAAAAGGTGTTCTGATATTTATCTAAGTGCTGTGATTAATGATCCTGAATAAGTATATCCGTTTTAATGGCAATGTTTGATAATCACCTGTTTCAAATATTTTTATGTCCCATCTATGAAAGTAGGGGGCATACAGTGTTTGGGTCTGTTCATCCATCTGCCTGTTTTTCTGTCTGTCCAAATATTGCGGGTTTGGGCATTATGTCTTATGTACATATTCTTGTTATTGCAAAGAATATATTGATATATTTGTAGTATGCTAAATACATGGAGGATCACAGTCTAGAAGCTGTTAGAACAGTGTATAGCAGAGCTTGTAAGATCCACCTTCCTAAGAAACCATACATACACATGGCATGGGCTTCATTTGAAGAAAGACAAGGTACACTATCTGACATATCATTTTGGTATCATTACAAATACATGTACTCACACAAAATATAAGTTAAATATAAAAGCTTTAAAGTAATCATCAGGTTCCCAGTTAAACACTCCTGGCTATCTCTAGATGTAAATTAAAAAAAAACCACCTGTATTCTATGAGAAGTGGTTCTTTTAAAGAAAGTAAATTTGAATTGGGCCATCCCTGTGTCTTATACATTTAATGGTATAGTCCTTGTGTCTCTAGGAAATATTTGTTGCAGTTGACTTTTTTGTGCTTAGTTCTACTTTTGATTTATAAATATTTTCAGGCAGCTATGATTCAGCCTTTGAAATACTAGCTACATTAGAAAAAACAGTGCCTGAGTTGATAATGGTGTCAATGAGAAGAATTAGTTTAGAAAGAAGACGTGGAAATCTAAAAGAAGTAGAGACATTTTTCAAACATTACATTGAGAGTGCTGCATCCCCAGAAATTGCTTCATTCTACTCGATCAAATTTGCTAGATTTTTGTTAAAGGTATAAATGATATTGAGTGAATGATGCATGACTCAAATTCATAAATATGTACATGTATATACAAAACACAAAAGTAAAGAAACATGGATTGCTTTTCGATCTTTATCCAAAGTTTAATGAGCAATGGTTTAAATTATGCATTACTCTGAAAGCCAACACAAAGGTTGAAAAAAATCTAAAGAAGTATTAAAAAAAGAAAAAATTTCTTACAAAATATAATTAAGTAGTCCCCTCCCAAACACACACACACACAAATAAAAAGGCTTTTTTATTGTAGTGATGATGATGAAAAAGGATATGGTTTCGCATAATTTACATGATATAAAAGATTATACTATCCTTGGCTGTCTGAACTGTGTGAAAATTCATTACAATTAAATCCATTAGACAAAGAGAGAAACGAAATAATGAATTAAACAATGTTTACAAAACGTTTTGATTCTCTCAGATGGTGCAGCCTGTTTAAAAAAGAAAGAGATATGAAGTGAAAATTGCATGACACAATTTCATAAATATATGTAGAATGAACATGTATATTTGAAACACTAAAGTAAAGAAATATAGCTTTCATTACTATTCTTTGTCCTAAGAATAATGAGAAATTATTAAAATTATACATAACACTGAAAAGCCAACAGTAAAGGTAATAAAAAAGCTTAAATATTTTATTGTGAAAAAGAATAACTTTTTAAAAAATGTCTTGATATTTGCAGTGGTGATGATGAAAAGGGATATGGTTTCGCATAGATTTTATGAAATACATGATTTCATTATCCTTGGCTGTCTGAACTGCGTTTAAATTCACTACTACATGTATTAAATTCATTTTATCAAGAGAGAAATAAAACAACCTACATGTATGCAAAACTTGATAAATCAGTTTGAACATTCACTTACTTTACATACTTCTAAAATGGTGTATTTATTGTCAATCAGATTAAAGGTGATGCAGAAGCAGCAAGAGATGTGTTCAAACAGGCCATAGAAAAAGACATGGTAGGTATAGATTATAGAAAAAAGTGTGGAATAAGTTCACATAAAAAGCGGTAATTTGAAAAACCACAATGGACAACCATAAGCATCCTTCAACAAGGCCAGTATGCCCTGCCCACCATTCTGCATATTGGCCCATGGTCTAAATAAATGCATATAATTCAAATCCAGTCCTGAAATAGTCACAGATAGACCCCTTTCTTAAACAAGGAACAGAAAACATCAGAAAGACAAGTACAAACAAAAGCTTTGTCAAGGATGCCTGGCTTGGACAGGCACATTTAGATACTGACTATCTTAACAATAAAAATTTTCTTCTAATGATAATTGTGGACTGTAAACTCACTAGTTTTCGCAAGCAATTTAATTTCGCCTATTTCTTGAGAAACAAAATTCGTGAAAAGTGTCCTGAATAGACTCATTTTCAAAGTTATATAATATTTTAACGAGGAATAGGAAAAAAATAAACGGCTTCAAAATCACTGACAAAAAACATGAATTTTTAGAATAAAATGGACATGGATTTCAAGTGATCTTTAAATATTTCTTAGACTAGTACATATATGAATACAATTATGATGATACAAAGGATATGGTTTTGCATAATTATAATGATAGAAATGATTTCATTATCCTTGGCTGTCTGAACTGTGTTTTAATATATCCTATACCTGTAATATGTAATACTCTTGCAACAGGAAAAACAAAGATAGAAATAAATGCCAATAAGATATGATAGCCACGGTTATATCTTCTGTGAAAATTGCTACACCATCCTGTTTAACAAAGAAAAAATTATAACAAATGAAATCTTTCATTACTTTCTTTATCTTGTTTCAGGGCAACCTGAAGTTATATCTTCAGACTTTAGACTTAGAATATCAGTGTACACCTGTGGATGAAGGGCGAGTGAACAAACTATTTGAAAGTCTTCTTAACTGTGAAAATTTTTCACTGGAAACAAAAGCAAAGATGTCACAAAGAAAACTAGAATTTTTAGAAGATTTTTGTACAGATATTAAAAAGTAGGTCAATAAGTTCATGAAGTTACTTTTGTATTATGATTATCCCTTACTTTACATATTATATACCTGTATTGGAACAAATCTCATTTTCAAGTTAAAGACTAAAAGGTTGAAAACAGATTTATTTGATGACTTTTTAGGTGTACTTTGAAATCAATTTAAAATAATTAGATTGACATCTTGTTTCTGTTGATATGAGTGGGTATTAGCTCAGATTTACTGTGCTTAAGAAATCCAAAACATATAAGTACATTTGAAGTAGTTGAGTGCAAATTTATTTAGCATTAGAATAATAAACATTAACTTGAGCAATGTTAGTTGCTTTTTTTTCAGGTTAAAAGATGCATATGATGAACATCAGAAACTGATGAAAGACCTTCATAGTGAAAGAAAAAAGAGGAGTTTTGATGCTGCTAATTATTCACAGTGAGTTCAGAAAGATGCAAAACATTTCAAAACGTTCACAATTCTTAAGTTGTCACAATCTGGATTCATTGAATGTCAGACTATTTCTCTAATATTTGTCTGATTTATCAACCTCTCAATCAAATGTGGAAAAATATTTCTAACCTCTTGCGAAAATTTTGATTTTGACACCTCGATCGCATTGTAGAAGCAATAATTCTGAGTAAAGTTCTCCATTACATTGTTTCAGAAAAGTGGTTCTCAGTTTGATTATTTTCATTATTTCGCCTGCAACATGCTGCAAAGCAACATATAGGAGCACTTTTGCAATATCATCTTGTGGTGTCACAAAAATTTCAACCTCAGTCTTCTTGGGCATCTACATGTCACATTCTCTTGATATTTGGCATGTAGCTTCCTCCTATAATACTTAATGGTGTAAAGCGATTTATACCTGTAACTCATCTACTTTCTGTTCAACGAATATTTAAAGATGCTGGCAACATATGTCTTCCATGGGAGACTGCCATTATAGATTTTCTATTGAAAACAAATTGCTTAGAAGTGTTTGTTTCATTTTTGGCCGGATTTCACAGAATGAAAAATCCTGGTTATAAAAGTGAACGTCGGGCGGCGGTGAAGAAATTATTGTAAAAGTTTTCTCAGCAACTACTAATCGCAGCCACTTTGATATTTGGTATAAAGCATCAGGGTGGGGTCCAATAAGGTTGGATTTAATTTCAGATCTGTTGCTTACCTCCTCTCTGTTTAACACTATCAGGCCATTTTTATACGACCGCAAAAAATTTGCGGACGTATATTGGTATGAAGCTGTCGTCGTTGTCGTCGTCGTCGTCGTCGTCTGGGGTCATTTGGTTTCCGTGCGATAACTTGAGTAAGTATTGACCAATTGTTATGAAATTTTTATATGATGTTTGTAACCACTAGAGGAAGGTTCATATCGTATTTGGGGTTGGTGGCCCTTACCGTTTTGGAAAAAAAGGGCCAAAAGGGGCTAATACGGGTGTATTGACAAAACTGTTGTAGAATGTTTATTATTCATTTGATTTTGAAAATTCTTTTTTTATTGAATTCCTTATTAAATTCTGTCAACAAAATGTGTCAATGGTTTTGATGTATATTGAACCGTTACATTGCTACAGGGGGCCAAAGACGGGCCACACCCAAAAAATCAACTTTTTTATTTGTGCAGTGTTCTCCCCAGGCCCTTATAGCATCTCGGGACCGAGACGCTATCGTAATTTGCCGAGATGCTATCAGTCTTTACCGAGACGCTATTTCAAATTGTTTAAAATACAAAAGTATTGAGTTGACGTCCTTATGAAGCCATTGACTGATTGATGATCATTGAGTTATTGACACATTTACAACCCCAAGCCAATTAACAAAGAAATCAATGATCATGGTCTTGTCAATTAATTAGGAAATATCGATCTTTGAACTGATCAGACATGCAGATTGCATGTGAACACCTTTTGCGAAGTGAATTATTTTTATTGGACAACCCACCAGGACCAATGGGATTAGACCAAAACAAAAACAAACATATGCACACGTGCTTTTATTCTGTATTCAGGTGTGTTATTAGAATATGAGTCGTTGAATTCTAAACTAACGGTCATAACCCATTCCCAAAATAACGGAAATGCTTTTTACCTTCATGAAACATGATTTAATTCCATTGTTACATTTGTTATTCCAAAATATTGATTTCTAGATATATTGTTTGACCCTTGGTCAAAACAGGAAGTCTAAAAATAGATTCCCAATTTCCCATCACCTTATCTAGCATTTTCTCCTTTTGGCAGGAGAACCATTGGCATCTATATGATTCTGTCAACTTAGTGACTCTTAACCAGTGTCATTTGTACTGTGGAACTTATTCATGCCAAAAAAAAACTAATTTTATATTATTTTTTATTGCTTCAAACCCAGGCAAATGGCTTTCAGGCCTGTCTTTTCCTCTTCCATCCTTGGTTACTGGATGCAGTTCACTGAGAGTTCATAGATAACAAGTTTTAGCCATTGTTAAATTGCTACAATCAGTTTTACTCCAACTCTTTCTTAATATGGAACTATAGTATCCATAGCTTGAAGGTAGACTTGGGGGAGGGAAGAGGGTGGGGTGGGGGGATCATAAAACACTAATACATGATACATGGTCAAGAACTTATCATAAATTGATAGTGAAACGTCGATCGACATGATTTTTTTTTCTTTCTGACACCTGATATTGTTTACACAAAATGTGATGCTATCCAAAATTCCTGGGGAGAACACTGTTGTGGTCCGATTTTCAAAATCTTTTTTTCATTGGAATCCTTGTGAAAATCCCTGCCTGCTTTTTTCAATCAGATTTGAAATATCTCTTACTGTTTTTGAGATATAAGTGGTCAAAGGGGCAAAAAACGCCATTTTTAAAAGTTCCTCAAGGCAAATGGTTTTACACTAGAAATTTAGCTGTAGTGGGCCAGCCAATTGTTATGAAGTTTAAATATGATGATTATATACACTGAAGGAAGCTTTTTACAAAATCATGTATTGCATTTTGTGGTCCTAACCTTTTTTTAAAAAAGGGCCAAAAGGGGCTTAATCGTGTCAATGAATAAAGAAATTTTTTTTTTTCTATTAAATGTTATTGTAAATATATATGTGTCAAATATGCATTTTAAAGTCCACCATAGGTTGCATGTGTTAAAAAAGCTTTGTAAGTCCACCATGGGCTGCATGTGACCAAAGCCATAGACTATCCATATTGGGCTTCCAATGTACAGGGTTCAACTTGTTGTGGTCGTATCATGCTGCGCTCGGCGTAGCTTTTTATTTACTTTGACAGATTTTTTTTAAAAAAATTTCTCAAATTAGCAATTACATTAATGTTATTGAATTGTATTTTATTTATAGAAGTATGAGTGAAGAACCAGCAGAAAAGAAACAAAAGGTAGAAGCTTCAACAAATGGGTCTGGTGAGTCAATGCCACAATCAGCTGGATCTGAACATGGAAGCTATCCATATTGGGGACCATACTCAGTAAGTCCTTAACTGATATAATTAGTAGCTAAATATCCAGGTTCAATACAAATATTGAGTATAACCCTGTACATCTTGACAATTAAGTTGATGTTGTAACAATAACATTTCTTTATGGCTTGGCAGCTAAAAGCTAAAATTGTGGGTCTATCCATCTGCCACACTTCATGTTAATCTTCATGATTTGGTGTATTTGAAAATGCAGATCAGTGGCCCTTTTCACAAAAAATCTAAAGTGTAAAATTTATCAGAAATATAGATTGTAGCCAATCAAAAAACTTAAAATTTACATTTTAAGATTTTTTTAAATTAACCAGTGATCTTTAAAATTTTGTCCACTTAATTCATAATTTGGATACCACTTTGCAGCAAAAATTATGGTATTCTACTCTTAATACATGTATATACCAAGTAACCCATCATTGTCTAAGGAGACATATATTATTTGCTTATTAGTCCCCTACCGGCGAAAGCCGAAGGGGACTATAGGTTTGCGCTCTGTCCGTCTGTCTGTCCGTCTGTCTGTCTGTCTGTCTGTCTGTCTGTCTGTCTGTCACGCCTTAGTTTTCCACACTTTTTTTCTAAACGCTTATAGATAATGAACTGATTTTTGGTATGTAAGTTTACCTTGATGAGTTACAGATCAAGTTTGAGTTTCATGACGGTCCACAAATTTTTATGGGAGTTATGGCCCTTTGAACTTTGAAAATTCACTAAAATTTCAGTTTTCCGCACTTTTTTTCTAAACGCTTATAGATAATGAACTGATTTTTGGTATGTGAGATTACCTTGATGAGTTACAGATCGAGTTAGAGTTTTGTGCCGGTCCACAAATTTTTATGGGAGTTATGGCCCTTTGAACTTTGAAAATTTGCTAAAATTTCAGTTTTCTGCACTTTTTTTCTAAACGCTTATAGATAATGAACTAATTTTTGGTATGTGAGATTACCTTGATGAGTTACAGATCAAGTTTGAGTTTCATGCCGGTCCACAAATTTTTATGGGAGTTATGGCCCTTTGAACTTTGAAAATTCAATAAAATATCAGTTTTCCGCACTTTTTTTCTAAACGCTTATAGATAATGAACTGATTTTTGGTATGTGAGATTACCTTGATGAGTTACAGATCAAGTGTGAGTTTCATGACAGTCCACAAATTTTTATGGGAGTTATGGCCCTTTGAACTTTGAAAATTCAATTAAATATCAGTTTTCCGCACTTTTTTTCTAAACGCTTATAGATAATGAACTGATTTTTGGTATGTGAGATTACCTTGATGAGTTACAGATCAAGTTTGAGTTTAATGCCGGTCCACAATTTTTGATGGGAGTTATGGCCCTTTGAACTTTGAAAATTCAATAAAATATCAGTTTTCAGCACTTTTTTTCTAACACTTATAGATAATGAACTGATTTTTGGTATGTGAGTTTTCCATGATGAGTTACAGATTAAGTTAGAGTTTCCTGCCGGTCCACAAATTTTTATGGGAGTTATGGCACTTTGAAGTTAGAAAATCCATTGCAATTTTATTTTCTACACTTTTTTATTGTTCCTTGTAGATAATAAACTGATCAAGTTTAGGTATTCATTTGTTTGACAAATTGTTACCAGTGACTGAAATATGAGGCCGGTAGGGGACTATGTATTGTTTTGCAATACTCTCAGAATGCTTGTTCAAACAGCCATTTTATTAACAAAAAAAACCAACAGATTATGTCCAAAATAGGCGATAAAGAGATGTGGAATAAGTGTACGCGACACAACCAATATTAAAGAAACAGCAATTTAAAAATCACAATGGAAAACCGCAGGCAGTCTTCAACATGACCAGAGTTCACTGCTTGCTGTCTTGCATTGCCCCAAGACTCAAAATACAATACATAAGATTCAAACAAATCCCTAGATTATCAACGAAAGACCCATTTCTGGATATAGAACAAAAAACAGATAGTTGACAGAGACAAACAAAAGATTTGACAAGAATTCCTCGACGCTCTTCTTCTTTTGAAGGTGGGGCATTAAAACAAGCTTAGAACAATGCTGTCTAAACATGAGATTTTGTAATTAAGCGGCTTTAATCAGTAGTGATGATACAAAGGATATGGTTTCGCATAATAAAACTGACTTCTATGATTATACCATCCTTGGCTGTCTGAACTGAATTATGTAATTTTAAACCCTTGCTTAATAAAAAGCTTCGCCGAGCGCAGCATGATACGACTGCAACATGTTGAACCCTGTACGTTTTAGGCCCAATATGGATAGTCTATTGCTCTGGACACATGCAGCCCATGGTGGACTGACAAAGGTTTTTGACACATGCTTCTCTGATGGACTTTCGACCCAGGGGGTAAAAATATAAATTTTCAATTTTGTATTCTTCTCTTGAAAAGAATTATGTTTGGGGAAAAAATTAAAAATCGAACCAGAAATTTTTTTAATGCTACTTGACAGGAATAAACTTGCAAAAAAAATTGTCATAATCGGACAAGAATTAAAAAAGTTTCGATTTCGGTCCCTTTTGGCCCCTTATTACATAACAGGTGAAAAAGGGGTGGGGTCGCAAAAATAATTTGTCAAATTTGGATTCGCTACTTGACAAAAATAAACTTGCAAAAAAAAATTTTAAAAACAAACCAGAAATAAAAAAGTTTTGATTACGGCCCTTTTTGGCCCCTAATTACAAAAAAAAGTGAAAAAAGGGATGGATGCAAAAATTAATTCTCAAATTTGGATTCGCTACCTGACAAGAATAAACTTGCAAAAAAAATTTTCAAAATCGGACCACAAATAAAAAAGTTTCGATTTTGGCCCCTAATTATGTAATAGGGGGAAAAAGGGTGGGTCGTAAAAATAAATTCTTAATTTTGTATCCTCTTTTTGATAAGAACAAACATGCAAAAAAAAATTCAAAATCGGACCACAAATAAAAAAGTTTTTATTTTGGCCCCTTTTGGCCCCTATTTACACAATGGGGAAAAAGGGGGCGCAAAAATTCATCAGGTTCATTCTTTTATTGCAAAAAACATTCTTGACAAATTTCACAGCAATAGGCCAACTAGGACCAAAGTTATGGTGGAAACAAGTAAAATATTTGAATTTTTTGCCCCTTTTGGGCCCCTAATATTGAAACAAAAAAAGGGGGGACCCCCAAAATCAAGCCCATTCATCCTTGTATGGTAAGGAACATCACTGTCAAATTTCATAGCAATCAGATAACTAGAACTAAAGTTATTGTGGAAACAAACAAAAAAGTAGTTTTTATGGCCCCTAATTTCTAAACGAAAAATGGGGGGACCCCCAAAATCAATCCCATTCATCCTTTTATGGTAAGGAACATCATTGTCAAGTTTCATAGCAGTCGGATAACTGGAACTAAAGTTATTGTGGAAACACTAAAAAGTTAACAGACGACGACGACACACTAAAAAGTTCACAGACAACAACGACTACCACAGCATCATACGATAATACTACAATAATACGTCCGCAAATTTTTTGCGGTCGTATAAAAAGTGGGACTTTTGTGGTGATAGGGGTGTCGGTCTGTCTCCCTCTCTTACACCTGTGGGTATACATCTCTTATCCATTACTCCTTCTAAACTTCTCAATGGAGTTTCATAAACGTTCACACAATCTTTGGGACATGATGTAAAAGTGCACAAACAATTTATTATACCCCCCACTTAAAAAGTGGGGGGTATATAGTGATAGGGGTGTCCGTTCTTCCGTTACACTTCAGGGTACCCACCTCTTATCCGCAACTCCTAAACCCCTTGGTGGATTTTCATGAAACTTACACATAATCTTTGTGACATAATGTAGATGGGCACCTACTATTTTAAAATTTGATCAGAATGATTTTTGGGGTTTCCCATAGCAAAACATGGACTTAGCCATTTGACTACATGGGGGTACCCATCTCTTATCCGCAACTCCTCTTAAACCCCTTGGTGGATTTTCATAAAACTTACACACAATCTTTGTGACATAATGTAGATGTGCACCTACTATTTTAAAATTTGATCAGAATGATTTTTGGGGTTTCCCATAGCAAAACATGGACTTAGCCATTCGACTACATGGGGGTACTCATCCTAAACCCTTTGATGGATTGTCTTGAAACTTTTACACAATCTTTGTAACATAATATAGATGTGCACCTACTATTTGAAAGTTTGATCAGAATAATATTGGGGTTTCCCATAGCAATACATGGACTCAGCCATTCGACTACATGGGGGTGCCCATCTCTTATCTGCAACTCCTCCTAAACCCCTTGATGGATTTTCATGAAACCTACACACAATTTTTGTGACATAATGTAGATGTGCATCTCCTATTCTAAATTTTATCTGATTAATTTTTTTGGGGGGTGGGGGTATTTGTTTGTGAGCTGCGGTTCACAGTTTGTTTTAAAATTTGATCAGATTGATTTTTATACGACAGCAAAAAATTTGCGGACGTATTATGGTATGATGCTGTCGTCGTCGTTGTCTGTTAACTTTTTAGTGTTTCCACAATAACTTTAGTTCCAGTTATCTGATTGCTATGAAACATTACAATGATCTTCCTTACCATTAAAGGATGCATGGGATTGATTTTGGGGGTCCCCCCATTTTTCGTTTAGAAATTAGGGGCCAAAAAAGGGCCAAAAATACTACTTTTTAGCTCACCTGGACCGAAGGTCCATGTGAGCTATTACCATCACTTGGCGTCCGTCTGTCGTCGTCTGTCGTCGTCGTCGTCGTCTGTTAACAATTTTTCAAAAATCTTCTCCTCTGAAACTACCAAACAGAATTTAATGAAACTTGGTATGAATGATCCTTAGGGTGTCCTGCACCAAACTTGTGTTTTGATTTTTGATCCGTTAAAAAACATGGCCGCCGTTACTAAAAATAGACTAGGGGGGTCAGACTACTGTTTTTGGCTTATAAATCAAAAAGTATAAGAGATAGAGAAAATCTGAGGCCACGCTACTGATTCAGCATCAAAAGCTCTACTAAAGTCTCCATTTGGTCAAAGTTGTCAGATGACCTCTTATAGGGGTTACAGCCCCTTAAAGGTGAAAAATAGCATTTTTTCATGTTTTTGGCCTACAGAATGAAAACTATTGCAGATAGAGATTAGCTGTTGCTTGCTTAAATGTTCAGCTCATTTAACTCTACAAAAGTCTCCATAGGGTCGAAGTTGTCAGATGACCCCTTATAGGGGTTACGGCCCCTTAAAGGTGAAAAATAGCCATTTTTCATGTTTTTGGCCTACAGAATGAAAACTATTGCACATAGAGATTAGCTGTTGCTTGCTTAAATGTTAAGCTCATTTAGCTCTACGAAAGTCTCCATAGGATCAAAGTTGTCAGATAACTTCTTTTAGGGGTTACGGCCCCTGAAAAATGGCATTTTTTCATGTTTTTGGCCTACAGAATGAAAATTATTGCAGATAGAGATTAGCTGTTGCTTGCTTAAATGTTCAGCTCATTGAGATCTACAAAATTCTCCATAGGGTCGAAGTTGTCAGATGACCCCTTATAGGGTTACGGCCCATGAAAAATAGCGATTTTTCATGTTTTTGTCCTACAGAATGAAAACTATTGCAGATAGAGATTAGCTGTTGCTTGCTTAAATATTCAGCTCATTTAGCTCTACAAAATTCTCCATAGGGTCGAAGTTGTCAGATGACCCCTTATAGGGGTTATGGCCCCTGAAAAATAGCCATTTTTCATGTTTTTGGCCTACAGAATGAAAACTATTGCAGATAGAGATTAGCTGTTGCTTGCTTAAATGTTCAGCTCATTTAGCTCTACAAAATTCTCCATAGGGTTGAAGTTGTCAGATGACTCCGTATAGGGGTTACGGCCCCTGAAAAAAGCGATTTTTCATGTTTTTGGCCTACAGAATGAAAACTATTGCAGATAGAGATTAGCTGTTGCTTGCTTAAATGTTCAGCTCATTTAGCTCTACAAAAGTCTCCATAGGGTTGAAGTTGTCAGATGACTCCTTATAGGGGTTATGGCCCCTTATAGGTGAAAAATGGTGTTTTTGGCCTATAGAATGAAAACTTGCAGGTAGAGAAAAGCTGTTGCTTGCTTAAATGTTCAGCTCATTTAGCTCTACAAAAGTACAGGGTCAACATCAAGACCAGGTGAGCGATTCAGGCTCCTGGGAGCCTCTTGTTTGTTTGTTTCCACAATAACTTTAGTTCTAGTTATCCAAATGCTATGAAATTTGACAGTGATGTTCCTTACCATACAAGGATGAATGGGATTGATTTTGGGGGTCCCCCCTTTTTTTGTTTCGAAATTAGGGGCCCAAAAGGGGAAAAAAATTCAAATATTTTACTTGTTTCCACCATAACTTTGGTCCTAGTTGGCCTATTGCTGTGAAATTTGTCAAGAATGTTTCTTACAATAAAAGAATGAACCTGATGAATTTTTGCGCCCCCCTTTTTCTCCGTTGTGTAATTAGGGGCCAAAAGGGGCCAAAATAAAAACTTTTTAGCTCACCTGACTCGAAGGGTCATGTGAGCTATTGTCATCGTTAAGCGTCCGTCGTCCGTCCGTCCGTTAACTTTTCTTCAAAGATCTTCTTCTCTAAAACCACTGAAGGGATTGCATTGAAACTTGGTATACTTGATCTTTAGGATGTCCTCTACCAAGTTTGTGAATTATATACATGTCGACAAACCAACATGGCCGCCATTGCTAAAAATAGAACAGGGGGGTCAGACCATTGTTTTTGGCTTATAACTCGAAAAGTATAAGAGATAGAGAAAATCTGAAGCAACCTACCTTGTTCAGCATCAAAAGCTCTACAAATCTCTCCATTGAGTTGAAGTTGTGAAACGACTCCTTATAGGAGTTATTGCCCTTTAATCATCATAATTGACCATTTTTGCAGTTTTTGGACTATATTTTGAAAACCGTTATAGCTAGAGGAAAAGTTAGCATTGCAGAATTGTTAAGCTCATTAAGATGTACAAAAATGATGGAAGGGTCAAAATTGTCAGATCAGCCGTTTAAGAGTTATTCCCCTTTAACTGTTTTTTTTCCATTAATTTACACTGAATTTCAAAAATCTTCTTCTCTGAAACCACTGAAGGGATTGCATTGATACTTGGTATACTTGATCTTTAGGATGTCCTCTACCAAGTTTGTGAATTATATACACGTCGACCAACCAACATGGCCGCCATTGCTAAAAATAGAACATGGGGGTCAGACCATTGTTTTTGGCTTATAACTCTAAAAGTATAAGAGATAGAGAGATTAGCCATTTAAGAATTATTCCCCTTTAAACTGTTTTTTCCATTAATTTTAATTGATTTTCAAAAATCTTCCTCTCTGAAACTACCGAAGGGATTGCCTTGAAACTTGGTACACTTGATCTTTAGGATGTCCTCTACCAAGTTTGTGAATAATATACATGTCGACCAACCCACATGGCTGCCATTGCTAAAAATAGAACAGGGGGGGGGGGGCAGACCATTGTTTTTGGCTTATAACTCTAAAAGTATAAGAGATAGAGAAAATCTGAAGCAACTTTTCATGTTCAGCATCAAAAGGTCCTTATAAGAGTTATTGCCTTTTAACTGTATTTTTCAATTTATTTGAACTGATTTCCATAAATCTTCTCTGAAACCACTGAAAGGATTGTTTTGCAACTTTGTTTACTTGAAAGTTTGTGAAATTTTTTCAAACTTTGGCATAAGAGATCAGGTGAGCGATTCAGGCTCCTGGGAGCCTCTAGTTTATTTGTGGTCCGATTTTGAAATTTTTATGGCCCGACCACGTATGTGGATCGGACATATAGTTTTACCCTTGTCCGTCCGTCCGTCCGTACGTCCGTCCGTAACACTTTGGTTAAGTTCTTGGTTAAGGTCCATTACTCGGATACTAGATGTTGGAGGTCAACGATATTTCACCACCAGATGGGTCTTGGGTAGGGCTACACCACCCACTAGAAATTAGGTCACTGTGACCTATATTTTATGCATGAACGACTTCGGTTAAGTTCTTGGTTAAGGTCCATAACTTGGATACTAGATGTTGGGGGTCAATGACATTTCACTACTAGATGTGTCTTAGGTAAGGTGACACCACCCACTAGAAATTAGGTCACTGTGACCTATATTTTACGCATGAATGACTTCGGTTAAGTTCTTGGTTAAGGTCCATAACTTGGATACTAGATGTTGGGGGTCAATGATATTTCACTACTAGATGTGTCTTAGATGAGGTGACACCACCCACTAGAAATTAGGTCACTGTGACCTATATTTTACGCATGAATGAACTTGGTTAAGTTCTTGGTTAAGGTCCATATCTCAGATACTACATGTTGATGGTCAATGGTATTTCACCACTAGATGTGTCTTGGGTATCATGACACCACCCAATAAAAATTAGGTCACTGTGATCTATATCCCAGGTAATACACATTGAGGGTGAATGATATTTCAAGAACGGGAGGGCCATCCTGTGGCTCATAGACACATTATCTAGTTTTTGTCTCGCCTGCGACGAATAGTCGCGGAAGGCGAGACATAGGTATTACTTTCCGGCGGCGGCGACGGCGGCGGCGTAAACTTTTTTGTAAGACTTTTGTGGACAATGAATTGCTTGAAAAGTATAATAGCTAGGCATCTGATATTTGGTATACAGACAGTTCAGGTTATGGTCTACGCAACTGTCACCATGCCGTTTGACCCTGACCCCATTTTCACGCTCCAGTGACTCTGTGAACTTAGGTCTTTTTTCAGGCCGTAAACTTTTTTGTAAGACTTTTGTGGACGATGAATTGCTTGAAAAGTATAATAGCTATGCATCTGATATTTGGTATACAGACAGTTCAGGTTATGGTCTACGCAACTGTCACCATGCTGTTTGACCCTGACCCCATTTTCACGCTCCAGTGACTCTGTGAACTTAGGTCTTTTTTCAGGCCGTAAACTTTTTTGTAAGACTTTTGTGGACGATGAATTGCTTGAAAAGTATAATAGCTAGGCATCTGATATTTGGTATACAGACAGTTCAGGTTATGGTCTACGCAACTGTCACCATGCCGTTTGACCCTGACCCCATTTTCACGCTCCAGTGACTCTGTGAACTTAGGTCTTTTTTCAGGCCGTAAACTTTTTTGTAAGACTTTTGTGGACGATGAATTGCTTGAAAAGTATATTAGCTAGGCATCTGATATTTAGTATACAGACAGTTTAGGTTATGGTCCATGCAACTGTCCCCATGCCGTGTGACCCTGACCCCATTTTCACGCTCCAGTGACTCTGTGAACTTAGGTCTTTTTCAGGCAGAAAAACTTTTTTGTAAGACTTTTATGGAAGATGAATTGCTGGAAAGTTATAATAGCTAGGCATCTGATATTGGGTAAACAGACAGTTGCGGTTATGGACAACGCAACTGTCACCATGCCATGTGACCATGACCCCATTTTTATGCTCCAGTGACTCTGTGAAATTAGGTTTTTTTTTCAGACAGAAAACTTTTTGTAATACTTGTGTGGACAATGGATTGCTTGAATAGTATAATAACTAGGCATCTGTTATTAGGTATACTGACACTTTTTGTGTTTATATCAAGAAATGAAAGCTTAGGTAGTTGATTTTAGCGATGGTGCCGGCAGGCGAGACATACTTTTAGTGGCCACACTTGTTTACATGTTTGTTCTTGTCAAATAGCGGATACAAAATTAAGAATTAATTTTTGCGACCCCCCCCCCTTTTTCCCCCTATTACGTAATTAGGGGCCAAACAGGGCCAAAATCGAAACTTTTTTATTTGTGGTCCGATTTTGAAATTTTTTTTTGCAAGTTTATTCTTGTCAAGTAGCGAATCCAAATTTGAGAATTTATTTTTGCGACCCCCACCCCTTTTTCACCTGTTACGTAATAAGGGGCCAAAAGGGGCCGAAATTGAAACTTTTTTATTCCTGGTCCGATTTTGAAAATTTTGTTTGCATGTTTGTTCTTAATTAATTTTTGCGACCCCCCCCCTTTTTCCCCTTATTACGTAATTAGGGGCCAAATGGGGCCGAAATTGAAACTTTTTATGGCCCGACCACGTATGTGGATCGGACATATAGTTTTACCCTTGTCCGTCCGTCCGTCCGTACGTCCGTACGTACGTCCGTCCGTAACACTTTGGTTAAGTTCTTGGTTAAGGTCCATTACTTGGATACTAGATGTTGGGGGTCAACGATATTTCACCACCAGATGGGTCTTGGGTAGGGCTACACCACCCACTAGAAATTAGGTCACTGTGACCTATATTTTATGCATGAGCGACTTCGGTTAAGTTCTTGGTTAAGGTCCATAACTTGGATACTTGATGTTGGGGGTCAATGATATTTCACTACTAGATGTGTCTTAGGTAAGGTGACACCACCCACTAGAAATTAGGTCACTGTGACCTATATTATACGCATGAATGACTTCGGTTAAGTTCTTGGTTAAGGTCCATAACTTGGATACTAGATGTTGGGGGTCAATGATATTTCACTACTAGATGTGTCTTTGGTAAGTTGACACCACCCACTAGAAATTAGGTCACTGTGACCTATATTTTACACATGAATGAACTTGGTTAAGGTCCAAATCTCAGATACTACATGTTGATGGTCAATGGTATTTCATTACTAGATGTGTCTTGGGTAACATGACACCTTCCAATAAAAATTAGGTCACTGTGATCTATATTTTATGCATGAACGACTTCGGTTAAGTTCTTGGTTAAGGTCCATAACTTGGTTACTAGATGTTGGGGGTCAATGATATTTCACCACTAGATGTGTCTTGGGTAAAGTGACACCATCCACTAGAAATGAGGTCACTGTGACCTATATTTTACGCATGAATGACTTTGGTAAAGTTCTTGGTTAAGGTCCATATCTTGAATACTACATGTTAGGGGTCAATAATATTTCACTTCTCGATGAGTCTTGGTACATGGCACCACCCATCAGAAATAAGGTCACAGCGACCTATATTTTACACATGAACACTTTTGATCAATTTCTTGGTAAAGGTTTATATCCCAGGTAATACACATTGAGGGTCAATTATATTAAAGAACGGGAGGGCCATCCTGTGGCTCATAGACACATTATCTAGTTTATTTCTGGTCCGATTTTGAAAATTTTTTTTGCATGTTTGTTCTTGTCAAATAGCAAATACAAAATTAGGAATTAATTTTTGCGACCCCCCCCCCTTTTTCCCCCTATTACGTAATTAGGGGCCAAATGGGGCTTTTTTATTTGTGGTCCGATTTTGAAAATTTTTTTTGCAAATTTATTCTTGTCAGGTAGCGATTCTGAATTTAAGAATAAATTTTTTGGGCTGTAATCATAATTTAAAAAAAATTCTGGTTCGATTTTTAATTTTTTCCCCAAACATTATTCTTTTAAAGAGTAGAATACAACATTCAAAATTTATATTTTTAGCCCCTGGGTTGAAAGTCCATCAGAGAAGCATGTGTCAAAAACCTTTGTCAGTCCACCATGGGCTGCATGTGTCCAGAACAATAGACTATCCATATTAGGCCTAAAACGTACAGGGTTCAACATGTTGCGGTCGTATCATGCTGCGCTCGGCGAAGCTTTTTATTGGGGTTCCCATAGCCAAACATAGTATTAGTCATTGTATGACCTTTTATCCACTACTCCCCCTAAACCCTCTTTGGATTTTCATGAAACATTAACACAATATCTGTAATATAATGTGCTCCTCCTATTCTATTGATTTTGAGTTTCCCATAGCAAAACATTGACTTAACATTAGATGATAATAAATTCCTTCTTTTCTTTCGGCTACTCTGAAATGTATCGGAATAGATACATGTATTGGTAATCAGTAGTGATGATACAAAGGATATGGTTTCGCATAATTTGACTGAGTTCTATGATTATACCATCCTTGGCTGTCTGAACTGTTTATCATCTCAAGGTTTAAGAACAATTGACAAGGGCTTTATAAATTGTTATACACTTTGGTAATTGCTTACAAGTATACCCTTGCTTCAAAGAGGGGTATATTGTTTTACCAGTGTCTGTCAGTAGTTCTGTGGTTTCATGGTTCCGTAGTTCTGTCTCACTCTTTATATAGACTCATTAACATAGGGGTGGGTATCAGTTATCAGAAGTAAGCATTGGCTCACAGATTTGTTGGTGGTGGTTTTAAATTAATGAATTTTCCTTTGTTATTTTTCAGGGTTCTGGATATGCAGGATATGGACAACATTGGACCACATACAGTAATCATTATTATCCGTGAAGTGTCTTGCTTGATAGTGCTATGGTTTCTTTACTATTACCATGTGAATACTCAATCCATAGGAAAATGGATGTGTATTGAATGTGATTTGTTAAACAAACACAGGAATCTATGATCAAACATACAATCATGGACTGGTTAACTGTTGTTCAAAATGAAGTTTGCCAGTATTTCATTTAGTCAGCGAATCAAATATGTTGAGAGAGTTTTTGATTGATAGACTTGAATGTTGTAAGCATTACCGGTAGTTTTTGCCAATTTGTTAATGTATATGAATCATGTTAAAGCATTGTTGTTATAAAAAATTATGAATGTGTACAGAGACTTTTTTTCCTGCCTTGAAGCTTTTTTTGTCAATCATGTGACAAAAGTTATGGAAGTATTCAAAATAACAAGATGTAGGCAATAAATTTTGATTTGCCTGATGCGTGTTATATCTATATCAAAGAATCATCAGAGGTGCTCTAGCCAAAAAAGTAAAAATACCATATTAATACATGTATGAAGAGCATAGAATTTCAAAACAAAAACAAATACAAAATTAGAGCTCTAATTCAGACTAAGATGAACCAATATCTGGGAAAGAAAGAACTTTAGGGGTTATAATTTACTCAATTTTAAAGCTTTGGTGTATTTGACACAAAGTGTAAGTGATGGTGATTCCTATGATATATTTTTGCATACTAATTAGATTGAAATGATAAAATGAGTATTATTTATTGCACAAATACGAGTTCTCTAAGTGTGTTTTGTCAATTGTAATTCTGTCAGTTGTAGTTTCCTTCCACAGCTATGACAATATTCTCATCTTCACCTGTTCCTTGGATTTCTAAATTCCACACTGTGTGTGTATTCATAGCAACCACTGCAATAGAATAAGTATACATGTAGCATGAATTTAATTCAGTTCAAAAAAAGTCTGGGTTTTCTGCCTGGACTATGAAAGTATAGGGTCCAGGAACAGAAAATTGAGGTAATAAGTATATGTGAAAACAATCATAAATCAGCATTTTTTTTTAATCCACAAAGGAAAACAGTTTTGGCAGCCTTCATATGGTTTTGGATTATTGTCTTGCAATTACCTTCTCGTTTATCATGTTTAAACCCTCTTTTTAACAACTTTAAAATGATTCAATCAGGCATCTTTAAACTACAATGTACTAATAAACATACCAATATATGAAAACCACATGCCCTTTCAGAAGGGATCTGACTTACAAAGCCTTATTAATTATCATATAACCTTATTCTTTTTAAAAAAAACTAATTGATTTGAATACTTACAAACATCACCTTCCTGAAGGACATCGTCAATAAATAAACATTTGTCTTTACATAGTTCTTCAGGGTACAGACTGACGGAACTACTACCTTTGATTTGGAATACTATCAGAACTGCAGTCTCTGTTTTATACTAAAGAAAAAAATTGTTAGAATATTAGAACATTATTAACTACAAGAATAGTGATATTTTTATGTCGCCTGAAACTTGTTGCAAAGCCACATATAGGAGTCACTTTGACACTATCTGTCATCTTGCATTGTCGTCCTTCGCTGTCACAAAAATTTCTGTCAGTTTTCCTGGCAACTACATGACACAGCCTCTTGATATTTGGCATGTAGCTTCATCCTATAGTACTAAATGGTGTACAGTGATCTTAAAGCGGTAACTCATCTACTTCCTGTTTACCAAATATTTTTAGACCCAGACGAGATGGAAGACCGCCATTCTAGTTTTAAAAGGTTTTTATCTGGTTGAACGTTAAGTGATTACTGTTAAACAGATGACAGAAAGAATACAAACATTTAATAAGTATAGCAAAATTTCATCGAAGTCTGTGACTGAAAGGGCATTAAAAGCTAATGAAACTGATCTGTACTGATGACAGAAGCTGCATAATAAACATCAATGGTCTACCATTAGTGGTTCCTGTTGACAGGTGTAAGAAAACTTCAAATATTTTTTGGACGCTGGAATTTCCATTCCTATATGAAATATTAAACTACCAGTATATCTTTGAAAACTTCAAGGTTCATCTTTACACTTTGAAGAAAATTGATGGTATTTTATATCTTTTTTAGTGTATTAGCAGTCTAAACTACATATTTAATAGCTAAATAAGATAAAGCAGCATCTACATCAATAATTTGTATATAAAATCTTTGTATGTTTCATTTGTACACTTTATCCATTTTGCCAAGGCATTTTCTTTTGTTTTTAAGTTCATACAAATATCAACAAGGGGTTGCACTAAGTCATGCTAAGCATACCCCCACTCGGCCATTCAGAAAACAGGAAGTATATAACTGACTGACCTGGAAAGGCGAGGCACGATACATCACATACAGGATCATGCTAATGCTGTATACCAAATTTGAAATCAATCCCTTCTCTAGAAGCCAAGAAATCTGTTACGAACAATTGTCTTTTTTTGACCCATAAAAAATCTAAGTCAGCTCAGAAAACAGGAAGTAGATGATGGACTGACCTGGAAAGGGGAGGCACAGTATAACTAATCATGCTGAAGCTGTGTACCAAATTTGAAACCAATCCATCCAGTAGAAGCCATGAAATCTGTTACGAAAAATTTCACTTTTCAAATTTTTTACCCTAAAAAGTTTAAGTCGGCTCGAAAAACAGGAAGTAGATGATGGACTGACCTGGAAAGGGGAGACACGGTATAACTCATCATGCTGAAGCTGTGTACCAAATTTGAAACCAATCTATCCAGTAGAAATTGAACCGGTTGGACGGACAAGGTGATTGCAATATAGCCCCCTCTCTTACGAGTGGGGGTATAACAATGCCCTTTCTATATATGCTTTATTTAAGGTACAACTTGACAGAAAGAAAACAAATAGAGAAAACAACAAAAGTAATCTTGTTACATGCAAGATTAGATGATCAGTGAATTTTATATCTAAATGCTGCTATACTTCTATGTGTAATTTAAGCTGTACATAGAGCGAATATCAACAATTGTGTTTGAAGTGGAGCCACGAACCATGAATCATCCAACACCGATACAAGAAGTCTCTTAACATCATAAAGACTTCTTTTCCAGTCTTGCCCTATGGGCGCAAATAAACAAATTGTCAAAATAAGGTCCAAACCGAACCAAATATTTGAATTTTAATGCTTAAAGTATACCTCTATGAAATGCTCTCCTCTGTACTTTCTTGTGAAATACACATAATTCTGTTCAAACATTTCAACAGATGTTGGTAAAAAGTAAGGTCTGCTATAAAATCTTCTCATGGCTTTAGCTGCTTGTTTAATACAATTAGTCCTGCAAAAATACACAAAACCTAACTTTTAAACATTGCTTTTACTAGCCAGGTCAGAGGGAAACATTCATTACTAAAATATTGTTGGAAAATGTTAGATCGATAGATTTTTTTAATACACCTAATATAACTTGCTTTGTCTACTGGTGATTCATTAGAGATGGATCGAATCGAAAGACAAAAAGAGAATGACTAGAAGTCTACTGTTTGACAAAATTTTGTGACCATGACTTTCGACCTTATGACCCCAATATCAATAGGCCTTTTTTACCTCACGAGATTTGATGTGTGTATTGTATTAAGCTTTCAAAAGATAATCTACAGAAATCAATTTCACTCTTAATTTCTAAGTTATTATTTTTCAAAATTTGTTTCCTTTGACCTTGTGACCCAAATATCAATAAGCCTTTATCTTACCTCCTAAGCTTTGATGTTTGTTAGATTCATGAAATTCTACCAAGGCATTTCAGAAAACAATTTCATTGAAAATTTCAAAGTTTGTCAAAACTTGTGACCTTGATCTTTTGACCTCAAAACCAATAGACGTCTCTTTAATGCGTGTCTATTCAAGGCATTTCAAAGTTACGATCCTGAAAGCATTTCAGACAAATGGCTAGACATATGATGGGTTGAAAAGGCAGGTATACAATACATTTCAAATGTAAGTGCTTGTACTAACCAAGACATGAAAAAACCTTCTTTTGGGTCGTTTTCCATGAAGCCTTTCACAGTGTTAAAATTTAAGTTGCTTTGAGTATCACATGGTTCATCAGAATAAAATGATGGATCTGATAGGTAGGTCTGAAATTATATAACATTAATGATGACTTTTTTACTTCATCCCTGTCTGCAATCCTAATCAAATCCTCAGAATTGAATAAAGAATCATAAAACATTGAATTGAGGAATACATGTAGGTGTGCTGGATGCAACTTCTAAAATTTACAAAAACTTATAAAATCTGCAAAGCAAAACAGTTATCTGCCTTCTGGTAAAAAAAAACAGTGACTTTTTGTCTCAATATGTTTAATTAACACCATTTCCAACAGTTTTATCTGTGGCGGATCTAGAAATTTTCAAACAGCAGGGCACACAATTAAACATAAAAAAGGCCATTTGTATCGTACAGTTCTTTACAAATTTTCTGTCAAATAAGAGGTAGCGCGCCACTCCTCATATTCCAAGAATTTCAAGAACAAAATTACCAAGGTAAGTTACACCCCCCTCCTTTTTCAAAATTGAGACCAAATAGATGAACATGTCAAGTCTTAACAGAAGATTTTACCTTTTTGAGCTTCTCTATATTCAGTTGTTTCTTTGAATGAGGCCAGTCTTTCATTCCATCTTTTACAATTACATGCTGTCCAATTTTCATATATCTTTCTACAAATTCATTCTTGGTTAAATCGTTTGCCTTTTTTACTTCTTCAATATCTGAACAAACCTTAAATAAAAAAGAATGTAATAATAATAAGTTTTTTTTTACATCTTAAATGCAAAATTAATAGGATAAAATCATGACACTGATGCATAGTATGTACAATAAATGTATTTTATGTTATCAATTATTTAAAAGTTTTAAAAACAACATACATGTACACGTAGATGCACCATCATGCATGTCCATAATATTAACTAAAACTGTGTTACTATATACCATCACAGTGATGTTATTTTACTTTAATCTAAATACAATATTACAATTACATGTACAGGGCTGTCAAGATTTAATGAGCTGCTTGTGAGATATTTCCCCCAAAATTGAAAGATCAAAGGAAAAAAATAAAAAATCAAAGATTTGCCGCCAAATTGCCAACTTTGATGCGTGAGTCATACAGGTCTGCATGTATACATCATGTACCTGTATACATTTAATGCTTGGTTTACATGGTTTAGTTATGAAGTTGCTTTTTCATTAAATTATGTCCTGAAAATCTTATAATTGTGGTATGAAGAACAGCAATAAAACACTGTTTATCTACTTTGTTTTGTGTTAATGTCATGAATGTTTATTTGAGAGTTTTTTTGGCCTTCATACATATGTACCTCTTATATTAAAAAAAATAATCAATTGATCAAATCTAACATGATACCTTACAATCTTCTTCTGTTAAATATTGGTCTATAAACAATGGATTCCTTATCAGACATGAATCCTTCTTTAGGTTGATCCATTTATACAGGGGGAAGACCTAGAAAAATAGAAATAAACAGTGGTTTTACTATGAACATTTGCAAGGTTTCTTGTTAACCCTCAATACATACAATATCATATACCCTAAACTTTGTTTTGTTTCATTATCAAAAATGAGTTCATTTAGATGAATAAACATCAAGCAAAACAAGCCACTATTGCCTATAATACATGCATGACATCTATACTGTCAGAATTTGATATGTATGAATCTTCCATTATAATCTCAATTATCAACTGAAAGCACTAGCTGTAGCCGACTGCAATGTACAACAAAGCTATATTAACATGATTATGAACAAATAATTGAAATTTTCACTTGATTACATCAAGCCATGATTAATTTAGTAAACGATAATTCACTATTGATTTCTGGATATCAGCTTCCTATTCTATTATAGCTTAAGCACTTTACAGTAAATACTTAAATGGTTCAGAGTTATTTTCTTTCAAAGAAGTTACACAGATCTTATTCTTTCCCATCGCCCATTATCCTACATCTCAAATCCAAAAAAACAGATGTGGAGAGATTGTTACTTAAAAAAAAGCAAGAGTCTGCCATCTTTATTTTTCAAACTGTGTTATTCATGTTTTTTTAACATTCCTTTTAGTTTTGTTTCACTTGCAATGACTTGTATAATGTTGTAAATGTGAATTTGATATGAATCAATAACAAAATTATGCATGCAAGTACATGTCATCAATGTTTGTTAGTCTGGTGGGGTTTTTTTTGTTTGTTTGTTTTTTGTTTTTTGTTTGGTTTTTTTTAGGGGGGAGGGCAGGCACATTTATTAAGAAAATATGAGGTAGATACATGTAATTAATTTGAATTAACACTCGAAAAGTGGAGTAACACTATCCAGTCAGGGGACTGACACATTCAAGTCAGAAATCATTTGACTTAATAAAGTAAAAAAGTTTAGACTTTTAGCAGTCATTTCGTAGAAATGACACATTTAAGTCAGAAAAGTTCAGACCTGTTCAAGTCAAAAAGTTTTGATGCGACATGTTCAAAGGAGTCCTTTAATTTTAATATGATTAGTATTCTCAATAGTTTTCTGCTCCACCGCGTACATGTATACATTTGGGGGTACGGCACGGTGAATCATGGGGACGCGGATCGGAAGCGGACAATTGACAGGTCAGTCAGCTGTTTTGTTTGATTCTAGAAAAATAAAGATTCCTCTGCAAAAAGCGATTTGTCCACGGAACTCTGTGTCATTTAAGCTTTCTTTACATTACTTCTCCGTAGTCAAAAGCCTCCCGGGAATAGGTAAACACTTCAACAGTTTGTCGAAGGGGGTACGTCAAAAGTAATGAATTGGCCATTTGGTACTGATTCTCCATGATAATAAACACAGAAAGAAACTGCCGACCTTCGGCTTATGGTGCTCCATTCGCACAACACAGATTACTCTCAAGAAATCCAGATTTTAATTCATACAAACCAATTTTCACAACTCGGGTTTGTGACGATAGGGGGTAAAATTTCAGGTGGCGATCGGGGAAAAGGATTGACTAACAAAATTGTCCCAAAATTGAAGAACACTTGTCAATTTTTTTGATTCACTTGTTGGAATGCTTTATTTCTTCCGGGTTTAGCCCTTCATTCTATTAGAATCCACATCCATTCACCTCAAAACACCAGTTCGAGTATAAATAAGCATCATATATATGTACCTATGTATATGACGAAGGCACAGTAAAAAAACAATGAGACCTACCTGGAATACGAGATATCGCCTGTTCTCTGTTGTATAGAATAAAGTTCATGGTCGTAGCTAGGGTTCCAAAAATAGCGAGACAAACTTGATCGCGAGAGAAGCAAGGCGAAAATTTTTCGGCAGGCCGGGGGGATTAGAAGCTATGGGGTAAATGGGGCCAAATTCTTCATGCTTTCATGAACAGCTACACATTCGCTCGCAACATAGCTTATAAATAAAGAACAAAAAAAACATGTTAATGAACCTTTTAGTAAAACCGCATGAAAGAAGAAAAATGTTGTTTACAAAGTTTTAATATATAATAAATTATATATTGGTTATTGATTTGGAATTCTAGAAAGTGACCTTTTGGAAATGGTAATGGGGCCAAATCCTTCATACTTTCATGAACAGCTACACATTCGCTCGCAACATAGCTTATAAATAAAGAACTAAAAAAAAACATGTAAATGAACCTTTTAATACCGCTTGAAAAAGGAAAATGTTGTTTACAAAGTTTTAACATATAATAAACTATATATTGATTATTGATTTGAAATTCGAGAAAGCAACCTTTTGGAAACGTTTTTTTTTGTTTGGGGGGGGGGGGATACACAGAAAAACTACATGTTGAACAAAATAAGAAATGACTATTTTTTCAGCGCTGTTCATAATAATAAATTTGATCTCATAAAGACAAAGTATCATCACATAATGAAGAAGTATCATCACATAATGACAAAGTATCATCACATAATGAAGAAGTACCATCACATAATGACTAAGTATCATCACATAATGACAAAGTAGCATCATATGAACCAAAGAGGAAATGACTATTTTTTCAGCGCTGTTCATAATAATGAATTTGATCTCATTAAGACAAAGTATCATCACATAATGAAGAAGTATCATTACATAATGACAAAGTACCATCATATGAACAAAATAAGAAATGACTATTTTTTTCAGCGCTGTTCATAATATGAATTTGATCTCATTAAGACAAAGTATCATCACATAATGAAGAAGTACTACATATGTATCACATAATGAAGAAGTACTATCACATAATGACAAAGTATCATCACATAATGAAACTCATCATTATAAGGTAGCTATGGCGTTCCATAGCCCCTGTTGTATTTTTTTCTATCAGTTATTCTTGAGCATATTTTTTTAGTATTGAAAAAACCATGTACTTTTGACTCTAAAATAAAGATATACATGTATTTGCTTGCCGTTCATTTACATATACCATGGAAGTATTATAGTACTGTGGTACTTCCATGCATATACCAACCTTAAAAATGTAAAGTTTGTTTTATTCAGTATCAGGATTGTATTCCAGAAACTTAAAGTAATTTAGAATATTTGATAAAATATA
Organism: Arcuatula senhousia; assembly: GCA_963971305.1. Lineage (NCBI taxonomy): Eukaryota > Metazoa > Mollusca > Bivalvia > Mytilida > Mytilidae > Arcuatula > Arcuatula senhousia. The sequence continues at coordinate 60,887,037 of OZ020304.1, forward strand.
TTGAAAAATACCTACAAATTACCTCAAACCACTAGAGCGGAACAGAAAAACACGTAGTTATTTAAGAATTTATATTTTTTTGTCTATAAAGGTAATAACAAAACTACCGAACTGGGATGATCAATCCCATATATACAAGAAGAAAAGACAAAACAGTGCAAAGACATACCAAAGAAATTGAAGATCGCAATGGTGCTGACTTGGTACAGCCATTTTAAAAGATGGGTTAAACAAGGTTTTATGGCGCCAAACTTTTCTATTCAATTGCAGTCTTATGGTCCGGCGACACAAAACACAACACGGTTCCGAGACATGATAGGGGTGAAGAGGTGATCATCTCAGTACAACAAACTGCAACACACTAATTGAAACAGTCACTATAATTGATTTATTTTTTTTATCATTTGGTGTAACAATTTCAATATCTGTTTGTGATATATAAGCAAAAAAAAATCTATGCGTTAGACCAAAGACCATTATTATGTGCCTCCGACACGGGAGACATAAAAAAACAAATCAATATTTGCTTAGTCTTTGGGTTTCAGGCTTACTCATTGCATGCTGATATATTTGCGTTCACAAATACATTATGCTTTACTTGTTGTGTATGATTAAATCATTTATAAGTTTGCACCTTTCTACAAATGACCTATTGTGGAAGAATATAACAGCATATTTTTTTTCTTTTTTACAGGTAGAAAATAAGATTTACATCTTTTAATAAATTCGTATACATTTTGGACAGATTTCTTTCGTGTTACCGTGTTTTTCTTTCATATGTCACCCCTCTCATACAACTTGCAATTTTCGGATATGTCATTGTGCTTGAGATTGGTATGGGATTATAATCCACTCTAAGATGTTAGACTTTTTCATTTAAACTTCAGTGTTCAGGGTTAGAGTGTCTCCTAATATAAATTTTCAGTTGAAACCTTTCGTAGCAAATTGTTTTTTCACAAAAGCCACAAGATTTTCGTTCCCCAAAATGAGATTCCATTTGTCTGTTCGAATAAGGTTATGGATTTTAAACCTTTCCCGGTAAAATAAATCAAAGTCGTTCATGCGTAAAATAAAGGTCACATTGACCGTATTTCAAATGGGTAGTGTGGTGTTACCAAAAAATAAATCTAAAGGTGAATACCATATTACATCCGGCCAGTATCCAAGTAATGGGACGTAATCATAATCGCTAAAAAACTAAACTTAAGTCGTCCATGAGTGAAATATAGGTCGCTGTGACCTCTTTTCTAGTAGGTGGTGTAGCCCTACTCGAGACGCACAGTGGTGAAATATCATAGACCCCCAACATCTAGTATCGAAGTTATAGGCCTTAACCAAGAACTCCACCAAGTGCTTCGGACGTAAGTACGGACGGACAAGGGTAAAGCTATTTGTGCGATCCATAGTTTGCATAGTTTTACCTGCAACAACGAAGGCGAAAGCAGGTCTACATGTAGGAGTCAGGCCACTCCGTCCGTCCGTCGCGCTAAAAGGGTGCCTGTCTTGTGTTATCTGAATTACATGTAAATAAAATCTCTAGATCTTCTTTAAATTTTACACAAAGATTACAGATACGTGTATATTAAAGATGCGCACCTCCTTTTCTGGAATCATTGTATACTTCCGTTTAGAAATTAGGGACCCAAAAGGGACAAATAGCGACCTTTTGTCTTTGTACCCACAATAACTTGTTCTGGTTAACCAGGTGCTACATGTATGAAACTGTACAGTAATGTTACTCACATGTACAATTAAAGATATTAGGGACCGAAAAAAGGAGCTAAAATTAAACTTTTTCCTCAATAGCTTTACTTCTGAATTTTGACTAATTGCAATAAAATTTACTTTACCATAGAATGATTGATCATAATGATTTTAGGTCTTCTTTTTTGTTGAGGGGCACAAAAGGAACATAAGGTTAACTTTTATTTTTGGTAATTTTTGTCTCGCCTACGACGAATAGTCGCGCGGAAAGTATACATAGGTATTACTTTCCGGCGGCAGCGGCGGCGGCGTAAACTTTTTTGTAAGACTTTTGTGGACAATGAATTGCTTAAAAAATATAATAGCTAGGCATCTGATATTGGGTATACAGACATTTGAGTGTATGGACTTCGCAACTTTCACCATGCCGTGTGACCCTGGTCCCATTTTCATACTCCATGCAGTGACTCTGTGAACTTGGGTCTTTTTTCTGGCCAAAACATTTTTGTAAGACTTTTGTGGACAATGAATTGCATGGAAAGTATAATAGCTAGGCATCTGATATTGGGTATACAGACAGTTGAAGCCATGGTCTACGCAAATGTAACCATGCCGTGTGACTCTGACCCCATTTTTACGCTCCAATGACTCTGTGAGCTTAGTTCTTTTTTTAATGCCACAAACTTCTTTGTAAGACTTTTGTGGACAATGAATTTCTTGAAAAGTATAATTGCTAGGCACCTGATAGTTGGTATACAGACAGTTGGATCAATAGTCTACCATGCCGTGTGACCTTGGTCCAAATTTCACTCTTAGTGACTTTGTGAACTTAGGTTTTTTATGCCGTAAGCTCCTTTGTAAGACTTTTGTGGAAATTAAATTACTTAAAAAGTATTATAGCTAGACACCTGATATTTTGTAAATGTCTAGGCAACTGTCACAGGAAAGAATTAATAAACGACTAATTGAATAACTAGGCCTTCCGATTGTGTGGACAGGCGAGACATACTTTAGCGTTTACTCTTGTTTTAAATTTCCGTTTCTTTATGTTGATTGTGTCGCATGTACTTATTCCACATCTCTTTATCGCCTATACAGACTCCTTTTGTGTTTATATCAAGAAATGAAAGCTAATAGGTAGTTGATTTTAGTGATGGTGCTGACAGGCGACATATACTTTTAGTGGCCACACTTTTTTCCAGGTATTTTTAGTGATGTATTGGATATAAAACGGACGATACATTTTTTCTTGGCCCCAAAAGAAAAAAATACGAAACTTTAATGCTTGTTGTTGTTTTTTTTTCAAATTATTAGAAGGAACCTCAGATAACTGCAATTCAAAATATTCGTTGTTAGTCTATTATGTGTTTCATTGACAAACATCCAAACTTGAAAGTCTCAAAAACTATTAACTTTTCATATTGGGTCCAGAAAGTACAAGGTGTGTGGGACAAAGGACCAGACAACGATTGGTAATGCTCACATGATAAAAAAGAATACATGTTTACGTTCACATTTGAATGTGCTCAGATTATTTTTTTACACTTTGCTAGTATCTACGTATGTGATCTGCTTACTCCTCCGGAGCACCTGGGTTCACTTTCGTTTCGAATTGAGTTCACGTCGCTGGCTGCGGTTTAGTTGTTATTGTGTTTTTGCTTGTTGTGTGGTTTGTTTTTTTTGTGATAATTTTGTCGTTGTCTTTTCGGATAATGATGTCTGATTATCCCTTTGGTACATCTTTGCTTCTCTCCTATTGTAGCTACATGTAGGCCCCATTGGTTTGTGTACGTTTTTTTTATGGCCGCGGCTACGATTACCCCTTACGGGTAACAATAAAAAAAATTATTGTTACTCCTTTCACTTAAATCGGAAACGGTTTCCGGATACGGCACCTTTTTCGTCCGGAATTTGAAAAGTAACAATAAGAAAAAAATTAGGATTACCCACCTTATTGTTACTCGCCAAATGAAAAAAAAAATGTCCCAAAAATGAAATTGTTTTATTTATACATAATTATATTCAGAATAACAAACATTTTTCATTTTTGTTTTGATGACTTGAGGCATTTGCGACACATCCAATACGTTGTTTTTGGTGGTGCCTTCAATCCAAGACACTTTAAATGGTGCCATTCCAGGCACCCGTCGCAAACATTAGCCGAGAACAAATGCACGTCGACACCACACCTCTGGCACAACCATTCAGCTTCTTCTTTTTTGTCGGTAATTCTTTTTTTTTAAGAATTAGCCATGCGCTGTTTATAAAGTACTTTTTTAAAGCTGTACATGTTGTGTTTTTTGAAACTGTTCAAGTTTCTGCGAAAATTCCTCAAAAGATCTGAATTTTTCTCCTGGTTTGAAATTGTGATCCGTTTCTTCAGACATTCCGATCAGTTTATGGACTTTTTGTGAAAAGTGATCATTTAATATACTAACCCGATACTAATCCGCGACATTTGATATACCTTATAGCTCACGGCATAAAGTTACAGGACATTGCAATGCAATTGTTGTTTGGATAATTGATAAAAGGTTCGGTCAGTCTTTAAATAATTTTATATAATTCCATTCAGTTTTTTCAAGTTTTTTTGTAATTTAATGTTGTTTGTTTCTTTGTGTGTTTTTGTTGTCTAAGAAATTTCGGACTTTTGATATTCGGAAGTCATTTGGTATCTCTTTTTGTGATACTTATGATAATGTGTCTAAAATACATCATCATACAAAAAACAAAAACAAAAAACACAAAAAAACAACAATTAACATATTTTTTTCTCCATTTGGCGAGTAACAATAAGGGGGGTAATCCTAATTTTTTTTCTTATTGTTACTCTTCAAATTCCGGACGAAAAAGGTGCCGTATCCGTAAACCGTTTCCGATTTTAGTGAAGGGGGTAACAATAAAATATTTTTATTGTTACCCGTAGAGGGTAATCGTAGCCAGTCCGTTTTTTTATTCAGTGCCTTCGATGAATGAATACTATTAATGTCATATTAACATATAAAATATAAAGATGCTTGCTAACAGCGTCGCTTCATTCGTGAATTCGTGTATTGAATATATATAACAGAGAAGAAGCGATTTAGCAACAATGCTGGCAAGCAAATTGTTATCACAGGGATACGTTGCTCCCAGATTGTTGTCATCACTTCTTAATAAGAAATTTTACGAAAGACATCATGGATGTGTTTGTATACAAATACGGTGTTTCTTTCTCTCAGAGCAAATATGTTGGTTTGACAAACAGTTTGGTAATGTCATCTTTTCTGGATTTTATCAACACTAAAAAGATCTTTGGCAACGTGACGGGTGTTCTATCGCAAGCATGGTAGCACCTGGGTTCACACTCGTTTCGACTTGAGTTCACGTTGCTGACTGCTGTTTAGTTGTTATTGTGTCAACGTTTGTTGTGTGGCTCATTTCATTGTGTCGATTTTGTATTTGTTTTTTTTTTCGGCTAATGATGTCTGATTACCCCTTTGGTACACGTTTGCTTCTCTCCTATTGTAGCTACATGTAAGTCCCATTGGTTTGTGTTTTTTAACGCCTTCATTGAAGCCATAGGTATGTATGCATACATAAACTCGCGTGGTGTTTAAAAATAACTGGAAATGAAATCAAATGTAAAGAAAGGTTTAACCAGTTAAAAAGAAGCATTCCAACAAGTGAAAACAAAAAATGGACAAGTGTTCTTCATTTTTTTGTCAATTTTGTTAGTCAATCCTTTTCCCCGATCGCCACCTGAAATTTTACCCCCTATCGTCACAAACCCGAGTTGTGAAAATTGGTTTGTTTGAATTTAAATCTGGATTTCTTGAAAGTAAACTGTGTTGTGCGAATGGAGCATCATAAGCCGAAGGTCGGCAGTTTCTTTCTGTGTTTGTTATCATGGAGAATCAGTACCAAATGGCCAATTCATTACTTTTGACGTACCCCCTTCGACAAACTGTTGAAGTGTTTACCTATTCCCGGGAGGCTTTTGACTACGGAGAAGTAATGTAAAGAAAGCTTAAATGACACAGAGTTCCGTGGACAAATCGCTTTTTGCAGAAGAATCTTTATTTTTCTAGAATCAAACAAAAAAGCTGACTGACCTGTCAATTGTCCGCTTCCGATCCGCGTCCCCATGATTCACCGTGCCGTACCCCCAAATGTATACATGTACGCGGTGTGCTCTCACCTTTTTAAAATAATATTTTGTTTCCTTGGTCATTGTTAGTATTGATGACACTTGTTCATTGGAAAGTAAGTAATATTTTTCAAATTAAATTATGGTGTCCGATTTTTTAGAGAGTAGTGATTATTTTTCTATTCAATGTGCATGAATATACTATTCATTCCAGGTGAAAATGTTTTGGCGCTTGACCTGATTGGCAGGGCGTGTGGCATTTCATGCATGTAAATTATTTGACTTCAAGAAGTCAGAAAATGTTTTATACATATTTATCATGTTTATATTACTGACTTGTCTAAGTCGGATGAAAAAGGAAGACAACTCTTTTTTGCACTATAAATGACGTGTATAGGTCAGAAAAGAATTGACTTGCTAATGTCAGTCCCCTGACTGCTATCACAGTATGTTTCTTGCCTAAAATAACATACATATGTCTATTCAGGATTTAAAATTATATCTTATACATATAATAAATTAGTAAATCTAATTAATTTTTGTTTTACTCTAGGGAATGACCATTTACACTTAAAAGGGGTGGGGGCATCTAAAAAAATAATCTATTTTGGATGAAAAAAGTATTTCGGCCGCAGAGATATAAAAGACAAACTATTTTGGCAAATGGACTTCTGCTACATGTATATTAACCACAGGGACTTGTTACGAAAAAAAAATAAATATCTCTATATAAAAACACGTTTTTGTTATATAGAGATATTTAATTTTTTTTTTCGTAACAAGTCCCTGTGTATCAACATGATAAATTATATCATAATAATAAAAAAATAATGACATGATGCATTTAAAATATCGTCAATAATTTTTCTGCACTCTGCAAAGAAAAATAATTCTGATCAGTAAAAAAAAAAAACATCCATTCCCTTTATTCAAGTAATATGTATATTAATCTGTTAATTGATTATATAATTTAAAACCATACCTTATTCAATGACAGTTTGAGGACTGCTTGGCCAACTGGATGTGAATACAAACATATCATTAAAGCACTGCATAAAACAACACTAATTGCAATAATCCAAACATATTTATTTCTTTTTTGAAAGTTTTGTTTCTCTTGAAAAAATGGTTGTGCAAACTCTTTGATTTTTTGTGAACTATAGCCTGTGTCCTTACAAAATTTGTGCAGAAGTCTCAACTCATGGTCTATCATTTCTAATCTTTCTGTAAATGCCATTTTCCCGTCAAAGTCATCACTTTTATCTTGCATTTTCTCCAAAGAAATACAGCCACTGCAGCCTGAAGAAATCAATTATTCCTATGAAAAGTCCCGAGAACCTTTCGTATGCATGGCTAAATTAGTAATTTATCCTTGGTAAGGCTCAAATTGACAAAAGAATCGTTTCTAATTCTTTATATCTATCTTATAGTATTTTACAGAAAAACAATGCATTGGACGTGATTCGGTGTTAAAAATTATAATATCAATATGATATTCAGCTCCTTGTCAGAAGAGTCGAGCAATGCATCAATACTCAGTCCTGGTCCATCACCATTGCGCAAAGAAAAAGAAAAAGACTGGACTTAAACGGAAGAAGGGAGAAAAAAATATATAAAAATATGTTAATACTGTTCATAGGATACCAAGTACCGCCAAGGAATTATATGTAATTCCTTGGTACCGCATAATAAGAACTTTTTCGACCATGTGCTAAGCATGCTATATTTTGTTGAAAGCCTTATTATATGAAAAAAAGTAATTTTTAGTTTTATAGTATTTGATAAAAGAAATGAAGTTCTCTATACATTTTTTAAAGTCATTGGTTTACTGAGAGGAATTGACAATTGCTATTGCAATATATTATTTTTGATTTCTTTGATTTCTTCTTTAATAATCATGATTAATTATAATAGAAACGTTTTTAAAACCAACTGAGCAAAAGATTAAAGCATCTAGACAAGTCGATAACTTGCGGTCTATAGTGCCCCGTTTAATACTTCTGTCGGAAACTCTCTAGTTCTTCAAGGTATATCGCTAATTTTCTGCGTTGTCCTCCATACTCCTGTTCACGACTTTCTTTTGCTGCGTCATAAGACACTCCAGAATGTCCCAGGTTTTCAATTACATAACTAAATATTTGGAATTTTGGAATTTTTGGAATTACTAGACAATTTATATCTAATTTAGTCGTATTTGGCTATGAACAAAACTATTTAGGTAAAAAAATAAGTCTTATAATGCTCGCAGGAGATACAAGTAAGAAATAATATTCATTTTCAACAAGACATACTACAGCATTAACACGTCCAGTTTGTATACATTTATCTTTGTTCTGAGAAAATTAAAACTAAGGTTTAATTATCTCAGCTTTGTTGTACCATTGCATGCGTACTTAAGTAAGAAAATGTGAGTTATAACAAATCAAATTAATCAAATATCAAATAAGTTTTATTCGTAGTCAATATAACATAATATTCTCTGGTGAGCTTAAACCTTTTGATCGAATTACATAAAAAACATATACAAACATAAAACATATTAACATGGATATGCACGCAATATAACCCAGGCATTGCACAACAAGACTAAAACACATAGAAATGAATATAAAAGCACACAAACCATGCAAGTAAAACAAGCATAAGCTATAAGCAAACATAACAGAATCCAAACATAAGCACAGTAAAAAAAGAAGATAATTTAAAATATAAACCAAAGCATTAGGCTCTATTTCAGTGACAGGAATTACAGTGACATGTGTTACCATTCCAAGTGATCAGCAGTTTTGAAAATTGGTTTAAATTAGTTTCTGATCTTATGTGGTTTAATAGCTCATTCCACAGTTTGGCTGAAAGATATCGAATATTCCAAACCGAACCTTTTTGTATTAACTGATGGTTTACATAAAACAAGAAATGTGTTTTTTATCCTTTTTTATAAAGTCATTTAGATATACAGGGCTTTTGAAAGTTTCTATGACAATGATTCTGAGTTTTTTAACTTTTAGTGATGGTAACTTAGATTTTTCTTGCAGTTGATCACAAGATAAATTGTAATCATTATGTTTACTTATGGAGAAAAAAACTATGCATGTCTATTGGAAATCAATTGTACCCAAATTTCCCCTAATCAGAAAATCGTAAAAATTTTAGTTATCGAGTTGAAATTTTCACTAAATGTCGACTGGATTATGCAGATCATTTTGGGGTTGAAATCCGAAAATTTTTGAATTCTAGTTCCTGAGATTAAAAAAAAAAGGTTTTTACCCCTGAAATGAAATATAATTATACACAAAAAAATTAAGCTGTTTACTTTCAATCACTAAAAGGAGAAACGTTTTGGTGAAAATCAGCTGAGAAAACTAATTTCAAAATGTGTGTTGTTTTTAAATTGTGATTTTGTGAATTCCAGATTGACACTACCTGATTTCATTTAGCAAAAAAAAAAAAAACACCTCTTAGGAGCCTAAAAATGAAAATTTTTCTCAAGATCATTAGGAAAATGATTTTGTAATACTTTTTTTGGTAAAAATTGTCAAAGCGATGCACAGTTTCTTTTTCCATTGGTATATAAACCTAGCTTAAGGCCCTTTCTTGTATTTCATTTCAATATGTGAATCGTGTCTTTCTGGCACATATTCCATATTCTTTCGTCTTTAATGTTATTTCAGAGTTTGGCTTTAGTGCCGTATGGAGGTCGTAGAAAGCTTCCCCGTGCTTCAGTTGTATGCTCTTATATATATTTTTTCGAGTACTGGAATATATGTTGGAAAGAAACAGTTTACATATTTCCAACGTTTGACAACGTTTGGCTATTTCTTTAAAATTTGATAAAGTCTGTTTGGTCATTGTTGTAATATTTTGGCTTCTGTTTTGTTTTATCAGATCTAATATTCCACCGGTTTTCCAATTTTTCTACTCCTAGCGTATCTGATGAAGGTTAATCCAGAAAAGCGCTTTCGGCACGCAGTGAAATTTTGCTGTTGTGCATTTATCAAAATCATTTCAATATGTGGATCGTGTCTTTCTGGTACTTACTCCATATTCTTTCGTTTTTAATAGTAATAAACATTTAATTTACCAAGCTTTTTTAAGAACAGTTGTGACTTTTTTCAAATCTCTGAAACAAGTTTATCAAAATTCAGCTGATAACCTATAGCATGGAAGTATTAGATTGTCAATTTAATACTTTCATGTCTATAGTTACTTCTAATAATTTCACTTACTCTTCACAATTCTTATTTCCTTTAAAGTTAAAACACATATCTTCTAAAAAATTTTCTTACCAAGTGCCGAATCTTGAAATTTGTCTGGGTTGGCCTGCATTAAATTATTATCAAACCAATCCAGCATTTTTAGGCAGTCACTCTCTAATTTTGAAATCTCTGTCAGCATAAGATAACGTGTTATCATCTGCTTAATAATAAATTGTACTAAAATCTACAGCATAAAGAATATCATTAATAGAAATATTAAATAATATAGGTCTCAAGTATTGAACCTTGTGGAACACCTTTGTACAAATACATGTACATATTTTTTTTACTTTAACTCATGGCTTCCTGCCAGACAGATAACTCTTAAGTAACATGATAGATGGCTCAGACGTTCCCGTAAGCTTCAAGTTTTAAAAGACTTAGAATATGGAGGAGACAGGCAAACGCCTTGGATAAATCCATTACAATTGCTGCTATATACTTATTTTCATCTAACGCTTTTTCCAGTCTTCGATAATTTTTAAAAGGGCTGTTTGACAACCAAAACCTTCCCTGAAAGCTGATTATAATGGATGAAAATGCAAATTGAAAAAAACAAATCAGACAATTGATCAGAAATGGCTCTTCCAAAAAAAATTGGAATAGATAGTAGCTCACTAACTGGTCGATAATTACCTTTCTTTCTGAATAGAGGTCTGACTTTTGCTGTCTTTAATTCATCTGGAAAAGTTTATACATTAACACATTCATTAATAAAACCTGCAAAACCGCCAGCAGCCTTCAACGAGGCCATTTGGCACTGCTCGCGGTTCTGCAATTGGCCCATGGTCTAAATAAGATGCATATAATTCAAATCCGGCCCTGAAATAGTCACAGATAGACCCCCTTCTTAAACATGGAACAGAAAACATCAAAAAGACAAGTACAAACGAAAGCTTTGTCAAAGATTCCTGGCTTAGGACAGGCACATGTAATATGTGGCGGGGTTAAACTAGTTTTGTGGGCCCAAACCTTCCCCCTATTGACAATCTCCACCAAAGCTAACACATACTAAAACATAGAACAAACAACATAAAGATGACAGATACAAACAACGGCTTTGTCAAAGATTCCTGGCTTAGGACAGGCACATATTAGATATGTGGCGGGGTTAAACTAGTTTTTTGGGCCCAACCTTCCCCCTATTAAGGGGGTGGTAAAGGGGGGGTACATGCACGGATGAACGACCAAATAAAAATGATAATCACGATGAACGGCCAATAAAAAAATGATAATCACGATGAACGAAAAATAAAATAGAGAAACACGATGCACGATGAACCTCCATGCACGGCTGAACGGGAAATAAAAATTGCTCAACACGATGCACGAAAAAAACCCTTTACCACCCACTATTAATATTCCTAGACAAAGCACAAAAACTAAACACACAATAAAAATCAAATCGATCAAAGTCCAATTCTACTAGAGATAACCTAAGACAAAAAACAAGAACAAACAAAAGGACGGTAAAGGAACTCTCTATAGAACACTCGCTGTTACTGACAGCTAGCTGAGAATCATCAATCGACTGATGTAAAAAAATCAAACGTATCGATATTAAATCCGACACAACACTTCAAACAATAATGATTTAGTGAAGTGTCATCACAAAAAACCGACACGCTTGATCGCTATAATGCTTAAAAATGACAATAGTAAAAACGTTTATGGAAGTTTTAAAGCAAGTATCAAGTTTTCAATATTTCTGCCAAAAAACACTAAATTCAAAGATTTAACCAAGATATTCATTTCATATCCTTTCCGTAATAAATTTTGAAGCCAATTTTTCATTTCTATTGGATTGCTTTTAAATTTGTGAGCTTTATAAAAAACGTTACCATAAAATTCAGGATGTGATATTCCTTTCACTATAAGAAAGTGACGTGTACAATTAAATTTTTCAATAACAGATCGATACTTGTGGAAGAATTTAGAAAAAGATTTTACTAATTTGTGGTATCGATAACCTTGTTTTAATAATTTTTCAGTAATAAAACGGTTTTTGTTATTAAAATCAGAAACACAACTGCAGATCCGAGCATATCTTACTAACTGTGAAATGTAAACCCCGTATGACGGTGCTAGTGGAACATCTCCTTCAAGAAAAGGGAAATTAATAATAGGGAAGGTAAAGTCGTCACGTTTATCATATACTTTGGTATGTAATTTTCCGTCAATAATACTTAAATCTAAATCTAAAAAAGGACATCTATCACCGGTGACGTTAGATTTGTTCAAGGTTAATTCAGAAGGATAGATATCTGTAATAAAATTAGAAAATGAAGGATTGTTGAGTGCAAGAATGTCATCTAAATATCTAAAAGTATAATTGAAAGTTTCGATTAGGTTCTCTTTGTTCGGGTCTTTTTGTAATTTAGCCATAAATTGTTATTCATAACAGTATAGGAAAAGGTCGGCTATAAGTGGCGCACAATTAGTACCCATAGGAATACCAATAATTTGGCGATAAATTTGTTTACCAAAACGTATGTAAATATTATCTAGCAAATAATTTAGAGCAGTAATAGTTTCTGCATCAGTCCAGTTAATGTAACCCTTTTGAGTCTCGTTACTAAAAAATGATTTACTTAATGATTTTGAAACTCTAGAACAGATATAATCACTTTTAGATTTGTCAAAACACCATTTAACCAAATATTCAAATTTCTTTTTAATTAGATAATGTGAAAGGTTAGTATATAAAGTAGAAAAATCGTAACTATCAACGGTATGAAAAGTATTTTCAAATGCACGAAGCTTGTCCAAAACATCAAGAGAATTTTTTACACTCCAAAAATAATTAATTCCACTGTTTTCGAATACCCTTTCATAGTCAAAATACCGGGCCGATTTGAGGCATTCGTGGCTCTACTCCTTTACACACGTATGTATAAGTAAAAATGCTAAGCATTTACACGAGTTTTATACTTAGTGTGTATTTTTATAAATTTATAATTCAAATGAGTTGGCTGGACCAATATGAACCAGGGGCGGATTTAGGGGGAGGCGGAGGGGGCGTCGCCCCACCTTTAATTGAGAAATTTTAAATTTTTCTGTATAAAATTGACCAAGCAACTTCAAATTTTCATCAAAATATGACATTTTTAGCAATTACGCCCCCCCCCTTTCACTGACCTCTGGATCCGCCCCTGTGAACTACACGTATACCGATATGTGATCCCGTTACAGTCATTTTGTATACCACTGGATTTGCTAATGAAGCCCTGTCATTATGGTCTTCAAAATTTACAGTTCCTTTATTTCCCACCCCACCGTTTTCTCTCTCAGTGTGTGAAGGTTCAGCCAGAATTCAGCATTGTATTTTCGACAAATAAAGGTTGATAATGTAAAACTGGGTAATGGTTGGTCATATCCCACATTGGCAAGTGTTCCAACAAGTATGATCTTATTTCTTCACTTTCAGTCATCATGGCATATAACCGAATTATCTGTCGTTTAAAAGCTTATTTTATCATTCCATATTTACTTTTTTTTATTCTGACGTTTATCTTTTTTTTATGTTGCTTTTTACAAATAAAAACTCTAGCTCTTGTCACATTAAATTAGAACAAATATATATAAATTCTTGTAACATTTGACTTTCTAAAAAACAATTTTAGTTTTTTTATTGTTTTTTTTTTAATATTTTGTTTACTATTTTATCTTGCTGTATGCTTACATTATATCAGCTTGAGTTGCTCTTGTTTAAAGCTTTAAAACCGATTATGATGTCAGTTTCACCTGCTGGTCAGCTCTTTTTTCTATATCTAAAAAAAAACTTATCTGCACACCATGTTAGTTTACTTGCTCTAAGATTAGGCTCGCTTAGGATTATATCTTTGTAGTTGAAAACGTGTCCATATACCGACTCTTAGAAATATAGCCGAGAGGATAAATAATTCCCTTTTGCCGTTTTGGTCTGGGATAAGAAAATCTACCTCTATAATTTAGTCTTTTCATTTATTGATAGTCGGATTCTCTCGGGGTTTTACTTCTTGATATGTCAACAAAAAAGTCATGTCGGTGGCATTGAGATTTTCCATCTCTGCCCTTGCAAGAGTGAACAATCAGACAAAAGGTATATAAAAAGAAAACTAGTTCAAACAAGTCCACAAATCAGAAAGAAAGCCATACATAGCAATATGGATGTTACAAAGATTCACTTTACTCAACTCAGACTCAAGCACTTGTTTTATTTATTTTTTTTTAATGCCCCAACCTCATCCTTTCCTATTTAATAAATTGAATAGGTTGGCAACTGATGGATTTAGCAGCATTTATAATTGATATAATATGAGAAAGACATTGCCTTAAAAGCTCGCGTATATACAAAATATAATCTATTCCATTGATAATTTCGAATAATGCCTGGGACGAGATAATTTGGGACGATGTATTACTATTTCCCGCAATTTTTCAGCACGCGCAGACATTTTTGAAAAGTTCTGAAAATCGAATGTTTCCGGTGAGAACGATTTTTCTTCCATAGTATTTTGAGTCTCATGCAATTTGGCAGACTCTCTACAATAGTGAGCTTCGCTACGCTCGCATATTATAAAAAAGCATAGCCCACAATGATGAAAAAAATATGGACCAATGGGTCCGGATGGTTCTGGTTTCCATGCATTGTCAATACAAAACTTTCAAAAAATACACAGCCTAGATGAAATAAGTATTTTGCTTAAATTATTTTGAAATGAATGTTTTACAGTCTTATCTAAAGCAAGCTAGAAATAATTACATATAAAAACTGTCTTTAAAGGTAAAATATTAAATATTTTTAAGGGTGTGCTCGAATAGTAGAATAGTAAATCAGACACACCTTTCATGTTTATGTAAATAAAATTAAATTAAGACTCATTGTGGGATTTTAAATACTAGCTTGCTCTGGGTATTGTTAAGTTAAATCTAATTAAACAGGCTTTGAACAAAATACATCATTTGCTCAATCTGTGTATTTTTTTTTAAAGTTTTGTATTGACAATGCATGGCAGCCAGTTTTCATTTAGAAGAACCTTAAGGGATGATTTGCTATTATTTCCAGTCGGTATTTTGCACATGCACAGATTTTTCAAAAACTACTGAAATCCAGACAAGTAGAAGACTTCCAACAGAAAGAAATTCTTCTCATCCTATTTTAAGTGAAGTCGCGCGGCACTTGGCAGAATGTAAATTTCTCATCCTATTTTAAGTTGCGTGACATTTGGCAGAATGTATATAGTTAAGAGCTTCTACCCTCACTGGTTTCTCTGCATATTTCGTCAAAATTAGTATTGGCCACATTCCTCGACCATTGTAATTTTTTGATAATTAATTTGAAATATCTTAATACACATTTCTATCACAAAATAATTTTGGTCGACAGGTGTGGCCCATTTCATACTCATCGATTTATACATGAAAATCGAGGAAAACTGTCACAAATTGTAATGTTATTTTTCACAAATAGTCTTTTTTTCACCTCACTGCTCTCCTTATTGAAAAATAATGGAAGGAAAAAAATATTGCAATTCATGGAATATAAAGACTAATGAACATTAATGCAGCAACTACATGTATAAGCAGATATACATGTATCAAAGTTGAATTTTTGGGTCATTTTGGGGTCTTTGTGGCTCTACTGAAAATCTTTTCATTGTTAACTTTTCTTCTCTTCTGTATAAAAAAATGCTACAAGTATTTATTGTTTGACAAAACTAATGAGTATTGTACAAAACTACTTATATAAAGCGTTGTTGCTTTATTAAATTGACATGTCTGACTCATAATGGCTTCACAGGTGTGACTGCTACTTAATGTTATTCTATTGTTTTTTTCAGAATTATCCCAGCTGCTATGCTCATCTAAGATTCTCCCAGTTATTTTCATGAACCAAGACAGAAAGAGTAGTTTCTTCAATCAATGTAAGTTTTGTTTTATGATTTTTACATCTTTGTTTAATTTAAGGTTTATTACATCAGATATTAACTAAAATACCTGTCTGCAAAAGTAGACGGGCATGATTGTGGTGTTTGGATCTGTTTGTACTTTTGTCTATTCATCACAAAATCAGGTTAAAGTTTCTTTTCATGTAGGAAGTAAGATATTATCTGATATCATAAAACTTAATACTCATATGCATTAGGGTATATACCCTTCACATCAACTTTATAACTCAGTGAAAAAGGGGACATGTTGTAAGGTTGGGCATCATTTCTTTTGGACATATTCTTGACCAAAATGTTTCAGTGAAATACAGGGAATGCTGATTCTGTTACATATTTTCATCTTGAAATCAATGTTGTGCAAAGGTGATTGGTATCCTTTTTGTATGGAAATCACTTCTTGAATTGTGAAAACATCCCTTTCTTTTAGAAATCAAACATTTTTTAGACTGAGTATTTTGGGTTTATTTAAGTACTACTTTTTCTAAGAATCAGGCAGATACCATTAATAGGGTGGCACATCGATATTAAATACACAAAAATAATTCAACAGATTAAGGTAAAGCAACCCCAGTAAACTTTGTTTTGACCACTAATTTTTTCAGTCTATCTTGGGTTTAGGAGATATTACCAGTCAAAAATTAGTTACATTGTATAGTGAAAAGTACGGGAAAATTTCCCGCCATATTTTTTTCCTATATAACCAGTCAAAAAATATCTAGGCAGCAAATATATATTAAGATGTAAAAAGAGCATTGGGTTTATTTTTATGGTAAAATGAATGCATCTATACCCCAAAATCTGAAATTGGAAATTATCGATGTGCCACCCCCTGCCTGATCCTTATGTGGAATAGTACTTAATAAACATCATGACAATGGCATTCTATTTGTTTAAAACAATTTGTTTTATTTAATTTTACAGATGATGCTGATGATTTATGGGGGAGTGTTAGAGGACTCAGTAATGTGGGTAGAAAGAGAGGAAGAGGACGAGGAAAGATGAGGAGGATTAACCTTCATAAGGGACAAGTGATAGGAGAAGGTTGGATAATTTATTTGTTTAATCTGCATAGTCCTCTGTCTTATAGAGAACTACACTTATGGTTTATCAACGTTGTTCTGCTTATGTTTTTACATTTTTTAAGGGGGGAGTCCTCCAGGGACTTCTTTTAATTGCTCATAAATATGCAAAAAAGTTTTTTTTTAAATGTTGCTATAATGAAAGTGTTAACTGTTGATATTTTCTTGATTTATTATGACAAAAACTGATATAGAATTGCATTGCTTTACATTAAATTCAATTTGATTGATTGATTGACAGGCAAGGCAGGTATGGAGTGGCCAGGTTTGACATCTGATGCAATTAAAGGAAATCAGATTATGAAGATGACACAGCATGGCCCAAAACAAGAGTATTTTGACAACATTATACAAATGAGGTCTCAAAAACCAGTCAGCACATTTAAAACCAAAAAACTACCTGATCTTTTACGTGGTTGGTCAGGAAACAATGTTGGAGGTCAAAAAATAGATCCACCAGATCCTATTGGAGATTGTAAGATATACATGTATTATATATCCAGCATTTCTCTATCTATTTATTTATTACAACATGTTTATGTCCCAATTATGGCTGAAATATTGCCGACAAGAAACTTAGCCAAAAACAATCAATCAACCAATCATCCTTGAGACCTAGAAATGTCCTAGAAAAGGTTTTCAGATCTATGTCATTGTACGCCATTCAGATCAAAATGTGAAAAAGCAACTATCCCTAAAAAATATACAATCTCAGTTTGTAGACGTTGGCGGATTGTACTATTAGTCAGAATTTATAGTTATTTTTGCATTGAGAGAGTAAGATTTTTTTTTAAAGCCAAACATTACCATGCTTTACAGAATTCAATGAATTCCTCATCATTTACACATATCTCCATACAAGAAGTACTTGTCAATTATTAAAGTATGACAACCATCATTCATTTAACCCAACTATGAACATTTATAAAAAAAATTTGTAGACAAATTAGAGGTAATTTATCTTTTCTCCTTTGTCTTTTTCAGTTAAGTTTGAAGGATTTGAATCAAGAATTTTAGAGGTAAATGATATTATTGTCTTGTACAAGTTTGTAAATTTATTTTGGCAGATACAAAGTCATAGTATACACTTATTCAATGCAGTCAAATTATTGTCTCAAGGTGACTGACATGATTTTGAAACTGTTGCTTGAAGCTGCATGCCAGAGCCAATAGTTGTAAATCATGCTCAGAGCATTGGAAAACAACCATTTGACTTTTCTGTTAACACATTAACTAATTGTTTTGTTAATTTATTCTCTGTGAATGATATTTAAGTAAGGAAAAAAGCAGTATAACCTGGGTTTCCCTAGTATTTTCCACTGGGCTGGGCACTATTCTTATTGTTTTTGAAAAACCCTGGGTGTGCAGTATCATTTTTGCATGGGGTTCCATACCTCCTGTTTAATGATTTGTGACGATTTTTGACATTTACAGATTCTTATTCATGTCTTACTTATTCATTGTAGTTAAAGAAAGTAGCGAATGTTAGCGGTATTGTAAAGAAAGTGACCAACTATTCTTGTCTGGTTGTAGTGGGTAATAAAAACGGAATAGGAGGTAACTATTGTCATGTTCTTATTAATGCACTTTGTTATATCCCCCACTTCAAAAGTGGGGGGGTAAATAGTGATAGGGGTGTCCGTCCTTCCGTTACACTTTAGGGTACCCATCTCTTATCTGCAACTCCTCCTAAACCCCTTGGTGGATTTTCATTAGCTTACACACAATCTTTGTGACATAAT
Organism: Arcuatula senhousia; assembly: GCA_963971305.1. NCBI lineage: Eukaryota > Metazoa > Mollusca > Bivalvia > Mytilida > Mytilidae > Arcuatula > Arcuatula senhousia. The sequence goes on from OZ020304.1 coordinate 60,905,877, forward strand.
GTAGATGTGCACCTACTATTTAAAAATTTGATCAGAATGATTTTTGGGGTTTCCCATTGCAAAACATGGACTTAGCCATTGACTACATGGGGGTACCCATCTCTTATCCACAACTCATCCTAAACCCCTTGATGGATTGTCATGAAACTTTTACACAATTTTTGTAACATAATATAGATGTGCACCTACTATTTGAAAGTTCCATCAGAATGATTTTGAGGTTTCCCATAGCAATACATGGACTCAGCCATTCGACTACATGGGGGTGCCCATCTCTTATCTGCAACTCCTCCTAAACCCCTTGATGGATTTTCATGAAACCTACACACAATCTTTGTGACATAATGTAGATGTGCATCTCCTATTCTAAATTTTATCTGATCATTTTTTTTGGGGGGGTGGGGGGTATTTATTTTGTGAGCTGCGGCTCACATTTTTTTTAGTTTTAATAGCTTTCCTTATTCAATGAAGACTTCTTTTTTACAAAAAAAAAACTCAAGCAAGGTATTAAATCTAGTAGTTTGTTATTTTTGCCTAAGTTTTTTTTTATTGTAACTGTCTGTTATTGGACCCAAGCATTTATCTGATCTTTAGTCTGTAACCTTAAAGATGTTTAACATTTTTCTTAAAATATGAAGCATAACAAGATGATATCTTCTTAATATACGATATTGAGATGTGGAATAAGTGTACGCGACACAACAAACATAAACAAACAGCAATTCAAAAAATCACAACGGAAAACAGCAAGCAGTCTTCAACATGACCATAGGTCACTGCTTACCGTCTTGCATTGGCCCAAGACTTATAATACAATACAAAAGTATCAAAACCAATCCCTAAATCATCAACGAAAGACTCAATTCTTGACATAAAACAGTTAACATAGAATGACAAGGACAAACAAAGGCTTTGGCAAAGTTTCCTGGCTTAGGACAGGCACATATAAAATGTGGCGGGGTTAAACTAGTTTTTTTGGATCCAACCTTCCCCCTATTGATAAGCTTGCACAAAGCTACATATAAAACACACTGTAAAACTCAATCGACAAAAGTTCAATTCAACAAGAGAGAACCTAAGACAAAATACTGTATGAAAACAAAGACAAGGAGGAACTCTCTTGAGAACACTCGAAGTTACTGACAACTAGCTAAGAAACATTTATCGATTATGTTATGTTCAGTCAGGCCACATGGCATTTTTATGTTGCCTGCAAGGTGTAACAATGTGACACAGAGGAGTCACTTTGGCACTATCTGTTGTCTTGCAGCGTCCAAGGTCCTGTGGTCTCACCAAAATTTCTGCAGTGTTCTCCATTCGCCATTTAAGCCGGGTGTGCCGACCACCTTTTTTCCAGAGCCGATCACCTTTCATTTTGGTAAGGTGGTCGGCAATTTTCAAAAAAAATTCCATGTTTAATTAGGTCTTTTGTTACTAATTAAATGAAGACATTGAATGACACTTTTATAACCCAAGCCAATTAAAACCATAGATCGATAGGTGACCAGCAAACATAAAAGAAATTTGCCGACAAGTTAAAATAGGAGGTGCTAAGAATAATTTATCGATGTAAATTTCTTTATCATCCAATCAAAAAGGGAGAGAATGTAAATAAAAAATTGCTGGCACGTGTCCAGAATGACATGCATCCATGTGGTTTATCTGAGAAAAATATATCGAAGAGAATCGAATCATCCTATTTAACATACGAAATTGCTGAAAATAACAGTGTCGTTCTTGTGAAGATCTAGGATCCTCTCGATTAAACTTTGGTGTTTCTCCAGTATATTCAAATATAAAAGTATCTTTAGATAGCTGAATTTCTCGTACATTGTTTGATATCATTTTCGAAGCGTTTTATTTATTATTTTGTTTGTAATTTAATAAAATCTGAAGGATGGTAAAAAATAAAAATTCAAAAACCACGCGAACAGACTGATATTTGTCACAATAAACAAATTTCCTTATCGAGAGTTATCGGCCAGCGGGCGTCCTGTTAAAACAGGAAATCGACCAACTTCAAACCGTTAATTAGTTGACTTGAATTTATTAAATTACCTTCAAATTTCACCTGATTATTCTCGAATTATTTTGCTATTTAACAGTACTAAATAAGATACTATAAGGTAAGATTTGATATGAAATGAATAAGATTTCCAAGAGGTCCATTTCTAAGTTTGAATTGGGAAAAAAATGTACGATTGACTTTAAACTGTTCCTTTGGAAAAATGTGTGATAAAAATGAAAAGAAAAATAGTCTAAACAAAGCAGCAAAATATACTCTTTCCAACGATGTATATATTTCATATGTACGATTCATTATGAAAAAGTTTACTCGCTTGTAATGCAAGTGCCCTTTTCAACAAGCCAAATCTGAATTTACAAATTAACGCGGAGACACTGTTATTTTGAACTTATCGGGAGAGACAAATCTCTTTAGTTTAATTATCTCAGGGTTTATTCAAAGGTTTTATTGAAAGAAAAAGAATATTGATATTTACCTTTAACTTAGAAATAGTTTAATCCACAAAAAGAATAAAAAAATACAATAAAGTTTGAATATTTGATGACAGAACTTCTGCAATGCTAATGAAGGATCAAATGTGTTTGTTTACATTTGAGCTGTGATCTTTTGGCGGGAAAATTAACATGTTGGCTAACTATTAGGAAAAGAAAGATAACTCAAGCCCAAACAAAAATAAAAGAAAATTCTTAAAATAGCCTAGATTTAATTAAGGCTATTATTACTGTATCTTTGTTTGTATACTGTGCATTTTATGGTTTTATTAAAACAATCACTCTCTCTGATAGAGGGTTTCAGGGGCAGATCCAGAAATTTTTTTTTAAAAAAAAGGGGGGGGGGTTCTCAGGGAGGGGGGTCCAAATCTATTTTGACAAACTTTGCCAACAGTTTGCATGAAATCATAAATTTTTGCAACAAAAAAGGAACCCAGACCCGTGAACTTCCCTCTAGATTGGCCTCTGTAAAATACCCGGTTGATAAGGGTTAAGCAGTAGAAAAAACCCGGTTGGTAAGTGGTTTTTCAAAACACCCACCTTACCTTTTTGAAAAAAGGAGAACACTGTTCTGTCACAGTTTTTTGAGCAACTACAAGTCAGAGCCTATTGTTTGGCAGGTAGCTTCCTCTAATAGTTCTATAAGATGTTCAAGCAATTTTATGCCTGTATATCATCTACTTCCTGTTTTCAATATTTTAAGACGCAGGCAACATGTGTCTTCCTTTGAAGACCCCTGTTTTAGTGATTAAAGTCTATTCACATTCTTATTCAGGTTTTGCTATTGGTAAATCAAAGAGCAAGGGTGTAGCAATGAAAAAGGTATGTTTACAATAATAGAATTATTACTATAAATCTTATGTTGTGATTTCGGCCTGTTTGGGCGATTGGTCTAAATCGCTGGTTTAAAGGGAAAATTCACGAATTTTGACTTATGGTCTTAAATGATAGAATATGTCATCAAAAATATATATCCAAATTTTTTTCAAAAAATTCTTATTTATAACAGAGATATTTGGCATTTTCTGATTTCAAAAGTAACTCAGTGACGTCAGTGAGATGGTCTGGAGTTCATTGTGGGATATGACCGGATATCTGTGTATTACATCTTTATCCGATTAACGCTATATAATCGATATCGATATTATATTTAATAAAACACAGTGGTGACGCGTGGTCTAATTGGTAAACAAAAGAAAATATTTAATAACGATAAACCGATACGCAAAAAATTATTATGAAGATTTCTTTCAAATATAAAGTATTTTTATCATTATTTGCGAACAAAATTTTTGATTAATGATTTTTTTAAACATCAATATTAAATAATTAAATCATGATAATAATTGAAATTCTGCTACATAATTCTAATCTTATCCATAAATTACTCTATTTTAATTTACATCGTTGTTTTGGACATCCCTGGTTAAAATGATTTGAAAATTTTCCCTTTCATATGATAATCACGCTTTTTAAAACAACAAGGTGTCACCGGCCAGACATCCCAGGTGTTAATTGCAAATTGGTGATTACGTAATTTGCCCCAGGTAAGAATTTTGTATATTCGACGTGAACCTTTGCCCCGGCCTTTTAATCTCATTACACAGCTACATGTATTAAACTGATTAACTGATCCTTGAAAGGCTATCAGTTTAACGGATTAATTCAAATCAATTAAGCATGTCTCATAGTCACCTCATAAAGATCAAAGAAGAGACGGTGATCTTCAGCTGGGTATTACCTTTTCTTAGACTCTTTCGTCTCCTGATTGTTAAACGGGGTTTGATAAGGTTTTTGGTTTTGTAAAAGATTAATCGTATTTTCGAGAGAATGAGAAAAAGAATTGCTATATAATATACCTTGCACCAATGTCCCTTCTAAATATTTGTAATGTCTGATTACGTGAGTGACGTGTCTGCTACTAAGCAGCTTTAGTGCTGCAGATTTGGTCGAATTGGGTCAGGATGGGGCATCAACTTGAACCAGAATATACGGAGGAAGAAATCCGATAGATAGAAGAGTTGAAGATAAATCGCTAGACTGAATTTCAAAGCAACCCAATTTGACACTCAATGGTGCAAATGTTCTGATCGCTTTTGTGCCAATGCCCTTGCTGGCAGAATGCCTATGCTGCCACGAGTTTACATTATTTTTTTTTGTTGTTGCTGATTATAAGGGGGGCGACCATTGGATTTTTATGGGAGGGCTATTGTGAATTAAAAATAAAAAGGCAGGATGTCAAAAATCAAATAAAAAGGCATGGTAGGATGTTGTATTTGGCTAAAAAATTTATAGTTAGAAAAATATCCAGGCTCCAGTGTTCTCGAAAATAAATTTTAAAAGGCAGGACGAAGTAAATATTTATATCTAAAGCCCCCACCCCCTCCCTAAAAAAATCAAATATTCTAGCTTTCATACGAAACGCAAGATCTAAATTATTAATTTTGTATTGGCACTTTTATTTTTATTGTACACTTCTCATTCTCAGTTTACTTTGGAACCGATTTGACATTTTAAATATTAAAAACGGGCGTCAGACAAAGTTTAGAGTTTGACACGTAGAACTTTTTTAGTTTATAAGATTAAGGTTTATAAAGTTGTTGGTGTGGTTGTCTATCTTATGCCCCATCTATGAAAGAAGGAGTAGGAGGACATATAGTCCTTTTTAGAAAGTATTTTCCGGACGTGCAGACCTGAGAAATATTTTACTTATGCACTACAGGTTAACGACTTCCGGGTAGGCCTCTCCATTGAAAATCTGTTGAAATTAACTAAATTTGTCCAACTTGTTTAAACATTTTAAATCTGATTGCCAAAGTCTAAAATTACTAAAACATACGTTAACATCCAAGACTTCACTCCAAACCAGTTAATTTGAACCAGGAATGGGAAATTACGCCAAAATCGGATAGGAATAAATTGATGTTTTTCCTTAGCTCAACGTTGTTTACACCATGAGGCCGACCCACAAAGGGAAACTACTCTTGCAAAAATGAAAACAAAAGAATCGGAATCGGAATTGAAAAGGGCTATAGTGTCCTGTTCTGTACGTCCGTCCGTACTTCCTAATGTTTGAAGATCTGGCATTATGTCTTTTGGATATATTATTGTTTGGGCTTCTTACGCAGAGAAATACAGTGAAACTTCTCTAAACCGGCCACGACAGGGACCATATTAAATGGCCAGTTTAGAGGGGTGGCCGGTTTTGTGAGTGTCTCCTCAATGTCCATCAATGTTACCCCTGATCAAAATATGTTGATCTTAAATTGATCATAAAGTATATTTTTTTATATTATACTTTTGGAAAAGTGTCTTGGTCACATTAAAAAATATAGTTTTGTTTATTTATTTTACATTTTTATTTGATATTTATATAATTTGATTTGAAGTAAAGCTAACAAATTGAAGATTTAAAGATCCTACAGTTTTAGAATATGGACAACACTTTTGGTTCGCTTCATAAGTTTGCAAATTACACTATCAATCTGGCATAAATTGAAATACAAATATATCTATTTTTAGAATATTTTCAAAAGACTATTTCACATATCATAAATTATTTTCAGCTCATTTATTCCAATTTACATGATAAAATTGCCTTACAATATTTTGATCAGCCTGAACAGAAAGACAAATCATGTCAAAATAATTAAAAAAAGTGCAATTTATAATTTCATAATTCTTTAATTTACCATATTCAGATTAATTGTTTTATATAATAATTAAAATTTACTTGTGTATGGCTTCTTAATTCTTTAATTTGTTTTTATAACTTGTGTGATGACAACTTTATTGCCTGTGGCATTGATTGTTTTGCCAGTATTCAGGGGTTTAAATTACATGAGTCATGAAGGGAAAGTTTAAAAAAGGTGGCCGGTGTACGGTTTGGAGGGGTGGCCGGTATTGTGAGGAAAATTTACATAGACTTTTAAAAGAATTTTGCAGGGACTTTTTGAAATGGCCAGTTTAAAGGGGTGGCCAGTTTTCAGGGGGTCCGGTTTAGAGAAGTTTCACTGTACAAGTGATAAAATATTTATACTTTTTAAAATTAATTTTACGAACACAAGATTGTGGTATATACTCATACGGCTGTCTACATGAAGGTAACACGAAGTGTTTTCTGTATAGTGTGCTTTTTATTTTACTTTTTAAAAGAGAAATGTAAAAAAAAAAACCTTCAAAAATCCCCCGAAGAAGAACAGTTTCATTATTTTTACACAGATAAAGATGTCGAAAAATCAAATACACGAGTGATAAATTGTTGGTCTTCTGTTGTACTTTGTAATAAATAATTAACAGAAACAAATGATCTCTTTTTCTGTCATAAACCATTACACTACCACCTGTTAATTACCATCCCAGGGAAGTAAGTAATACCTGGGAGTGTCACAAGTTTAAATACGTTGCCCCCGACTGTGAATTACTATCTTCATATAGGTAAAAATAATATTATATTCTTTATAATGAACGTTAAAGTGGTTTTTGTTAATGTTTGGCTTTGTTCATGACGACGTAAATTTTCATTGTTGTGTTTGCACACTTCACTTTAGGCTACAATCGAAAGTCCATAGTTAAATCGGACGGGTTGTAGGTTTGTCTATTTTTATATCAGTCTGCTACAAAGGTTATAATTGTATATCAAACGTTTTGTTTTAATAAAAAATGGATTTATAATTGTCTATTAGGCTACCAACAAAGCTGCCCAGCACTTACAACATGTTGAAAGATTTGAAGGACATACAAGTAAGAGTTTTATATGAATTCTCTGGGAACAAGAAATTCAAATTACCGGTAGTAATATGTATGTTTTAAATGGACTGGTGCAATTGTTTTTGTCCCCCGCTGTAATGTGTAGCGGAGACATAGAAATGCCAGTGTCCATTCGCCATATAAATCATAGGCTTCTGATATTTGGTATGCAGCTTCAGGTAGAGATCCCATAAGGTGGGATGCGTTTTCAGATCTGTCGCTCATCTACCTCCTGTTTAACTAGCCCACTTATATTTTTTCCACTCAACAAGCGGGGGACCTAGAATTTGTTCTTGTTAATATATTGATTGAGATACAACAAGATCTGAAAATAACACAACAGTCAGGCAATAACAAAATACAATACAATAAAACTGGAACAAACTTTCCATAGAGAATTTTTAAGCAATAAGAAATATAGTTTGACTTGCAAATAAAAAAAATCCTTTAGAGACAGAAAAAATAATTTGCTTGCTTACCGGTAAGTGTTCTGCAAACTGACTTCTTTTCAGGTTGAAGTTGTCGAATGACCCTTAACTCTTTCAATGTCAAAAAGTTGGTTTTGCAAATATCTTGACAACAATAAAAGAGAGAATGCTTGATAAGGTGTTTAACTTAATGAAATCAAAATTGGCAGAAGATATGGAAGTGTAATTGGTTATTGGACTCCTGGGAGCCTCTTGTGTAAAAATGACTTATATTATGATTTCTTTATTTTTAGTATACCACAACATGTTTACCAAACAAACTGGAAACAAGATCTACCTATACAGAAAAGAGGAAGGTAATTTTTTTTATCAAAATTATAGTAGATACAGAAAAAAGTCTTTATGTTTTTATTTTTGTACATTTAGTATCATGCAACTTTTGTGTGGTATGAATGTGTTTGGTATATGGGTGAATTAAACTTGATGACTACTCTTTCTGACGGCACACTAGAAAACGCGGGATGGGATCGTGGGATGGACTCATGGGATGGACCCATGGACCTTAATTGGGATGGACTCCAAGTCCATTAATCTGATGGACTCATGGGATGGACTCTTGGGATGGACCCATGGGATGGACTCGTGGACCCAAAATGGGATGGACTCAAATGTGGAATTTTCAGTTTACTCTGGCATAATAAATGGAATGGGATTTTTTGTCAATGGCTTTCTTAGTATGTAAAGTAAATTGTTTACAATTATTATAGTGACTTGTGTTTATAATTGAAAACATGAATTTACAAAGTCTACTAAGTCAGCCTTCCTATCTAAATCTTAATCAGCTAAATAAGTTACCTCTTTGTCAGGAAACCCATAAATGCTTGGTTTCATTAACATTAATCATATAAAATGTTTTTGTTCTTGCAAAAAGAATATTCCAAGTTTTGTATCTAAATTTTATAACAATCAGCGACTAATGCTAGGTAACATATCATCATGATTTTAGTTCTGTTCATTAAGTTTTTAATTAAAATATAATCTCTATAGTGTGCCACTTAAGACAATAAAAATGTCTTTTTTAATAAATTAGCTTTGAAATATTGTTACACCAGCAGATCTAGTGTAGCAGATAAGATCAAATAAGCAAAGAATTTGTCAGTTTTTACAGTTTTTTTTACAGTCAGAAAATAAAAGAGGTGAAATGTATCCAGATACTTAATATATCAAACGCTAATTGTATAAGATTATAAGGATTTAATGAAAAAGACATTTTATAAATAACTTTAAAAAGTGGGTCCATTTTTGAGTCCAACATCCCATCCCATTTAGAGTCCATGGGTCCATCCCATCATCCCATCCCATTTTGAGTCCATGGGTCCATCCCATATAGGGTCCATGGGTCCATCCCATGAGTCCATCCCACCATCCCATCCCGGGTTTTCTAGTATGCCCTTTCTGACTGCCAACATACCTCTCAAAATGTGGATGAAATTGATAAAGTAAATATCTATCCATTAAGCATGTTAAGAAAAAAATATGATTTGAGATATAAGGGGAGATAATTCAGTTTGATATGTTTTTCTCTGTGTTGATTTATAAAATTGAGCAATCAGTATCCTATCTTACTATCTACCCTTATTTGCGAATCCCATCTTCACCCTCTGATTTTTTATCTCCTTAATGCTAAAAATCGATACTGTAAATGTACTATAGATAAGCTTTAAAGTAAATACTAGTACATGTAAACAAAACTATGCATGGAAATTACCTGACTTCGACCATAGATATTTTTTGGCTTCTCTTATGTACTGTATATGCATTTGGCTTTTGGCTATGATGTTAAAGAGTATGTTTATTTGCAGGTTATGGTTTAGTTTGTCACAGATGTATAAAAACTATATGTGATGTTATTGGCATCAAGAATCTGTATGCTAAATGTGAGGGTTCAACAAACATTTTGAATATGACAAAAGCATTCTTCCAAGCACTCAGAGAACAAGTAAGTTTTTTGCCTGATTTTATGAAATGATAATTTTGATGGTGAGAGATTCATCTGTACAATTACTTATCACTCCCTCTTGATATTTGTATGCATCATCAGCATTGGGTCGCAAATTATTGGATATGATTTTTTAAGTCTGTCACTCACCTACTTTCCCTTAAATGAAAACCATCCATTTTGTTACTTTTATTATATTTTTGCTGAAAAAGGAAGTTTTTCTTTAGGAAATCACTAACATCATTTATGTAGCTCTCAATAAGCTTAACAATTTTGCAATGCTAACTTTTCACTTACAGCTTTCAATATAAAGTCCAAAAACTGTGAAAATGGTCAAGTTTGACAATTAAGGGGAAATAACTCCTATAAGGAGTCTTACCACAACTTTGACTCATTGGAGAATTTTGTAGAGCTTTTGATGCTGATGAAGGAAGGTAGCTTCAGATTTTCTCTATCTCTTATACTTTTTGAGCTATAAGCTAAAAACTATGATCTGACCCCTGTTCTATTTTTATACGACCGCAAAAAATTTGCGGACGTATAATGGTATGATGCTGTCGTCGTCGTTGTCGTCGTCCGTTAACTTTAGTGTATACACGATAACTTTAGTTCTAGTTATCCAAATGCAATGAAATTTGACAATGATATTTCTTACCATTAAAGGATGGATGGGATTGATTTTGGGATTCCCTCCTTTTTTCGTTTGGAAATTAAGGGCCAAAAGGGGCCAAAATTGTAAGTTTTTTGTTTGTTCTTACAATAACTTTTTCAAAATCTTCTCCTCTGAAACTACTGAACAGAATTCAATGAAACTTGGTATGATTGATCATTAGGGTGTTCTGCACTATAGTAATGTTTCAATTTCTGATTCGTCAAAAAACATGGCCACAGTGGCTAAAAATAGACCAGGGGGGTCAGACTACTGTTTTTGGCTTGTAATTCAAAAAGTATAAGGGATAGATGAAATCTGATGCCACCCTACTGCTTCAGGATCAAAAGTTCTACTAAAGTCTCCATTTGGTCGAAGTTGTCAGAAGACCCCTTATAGGGGTTACGGCCCCTTAAATGTGAAAAATAGCATTTTTTCATGTTTTTGCCCTATAGTATGAAAATTATTGCAGATAGCAAAAAGCTGTTGCTCGCCTAATTGTTCAGCTCATTTAGCTCTACAAAAAACTCCATACGTTCGAAGTTGTCAGATGACCCCTTACAGGGGCTACAGCCCCTAAAATAATGTTTTTTCATGTTTTTGGCCTATGAAATGAAAACTATAGCAGGTAGAGAGAAGCTGTTGCTTGCTTAAATGTTCAGCTCATTTACACAATTAAGAATTAATTTTTGCGACCCCCCCCCTTTTTCCCCTATTACGTAATTAGGGGCCAAATGGGGCCAAAATAAAAACTTTTTTATTTGTGGTCGTATTTTAAAATTTTTTTTTGCAAGTTTATTCTTGTCAGGTAGTGAATCCAAATTTGAGAATTAATTTTTGTGACCATCCCCTTTTTCACTTGTTTTGTAATTAGGGGCCAAAAGGGGCCGTAATCAAAACTTTTTTATTTCTGGTTTGTTTTTGAAAATTTTTTTTGCAAGTTTATTTTTGTCAAGTAGTGAATCCAAATTTGAGAAATTATTTTTGCAACCCCACCTCTTTTTCACCTGTTACATAATAAGGGGCCAAAAGGGGCCGAAATTGATTTTTTTTTAATTCTTGTCCGATTTTGACAATTTTTTTGCAAGAGTAGAATACAAAATTGAAAATATATATTTTTACCCCCTGGGTCGAAAGTCCACCAGAGCAGCATGTGTCAAAAACCTTTGTCAGTCTACCATGGGCTGCATGTGTCCAGAGCAATAGACTATCCATATTGGGCCTAAAATGTACAGGGTTCAACATGTTGCGGTCGTATCATGCTGCGCTTGGCGAAGCTTTTTATTAGTAACAGCGGCCAGGTTGACGTTCACAAATTTCACAAACTTGGCAGAGGACATCCTAATGATCAAGTGCACAAAGGTTCAAAGCAATCCCATTAGTGGTTTCAGAGAAGAAGATGTTTGAAGAAAAGTTAAGGGACGAATGACAGACGGACAACAGACACTAAACGATGACAATAGCTGACATGACCCTTCTGGTCAGGTGAGCTAAAAAGTACCCCCCCCCCCAACAATTTATTTCTGGAATAGCCCTTACAATATTATACAGTTAATTCAGCTTTAAATCCAGGACTTGGTGACCAAGTGGTCTAGATCAATACATTTTAAATATTGTTCATAAGTCCATTATTTCACCAGTGTGATTTGTACAAGCTCAGATTTATGTTTAATTTAGTACTATGGCAACATAAAGTTAACAGAAAATGCAGACAATGACATCATCATACCCCTATATGTTCACCATTATTTGCAGTGGTATTAAATATATATTCATTATTATTTCATGAAACACGATTTTAAGATAATTTGCAAGATAACAAAAGTCAAATAAAAGTTTGAAGCCTTTGTAGGTTTGTTGAGGTGTACCAAAAATACCTTCATATATATGGGAAAGCTTGTTTAATAGCAATTATATACAAAAATATCTCCATAAATAAAGTATTTTTAAAATAATTGTATATCTTTTAATAGTGAATGTTATCTTTTATTAATGTAGGAAACTCACCAGGAGCTAGCCAATCGGAAGAAACTTCATGTTGTAGAATTGAGAAAGGAGTTGGATTATCTCCCCATTATAGCAGCATCGCCTAATGATGGGGAAGTATCAAAGGAAGAACTCCCCAGGGAAAACAATAACTTTGAAACCATGTACTTTGATGGGAAAGTACAGTTAAACATAAAAAAACAACCATTTTATAAACGTTTCCAAGGATATAAAAATGCAGAGAAATGGAAAAATAAAAATCGGTATCAGAGAGTTGCTAGACAAGAAAGAATTTTATATGGCATTGAGCCTGTACAAGTAACACCAAAGAAGGAGGATGCAGAGTAATAAAGACAGTATTTAAGCTTTGTGTCCTTGTTAATAAATTTATTCATGTATATATGTCTTATTTAAAAATATATTTAGATCTGAGAAGCAAAGAAATAGAAGGGCAGCCCAATATATAGGTATGTAAAAAACGCCTTTTTATCAAAATACAACTTTATCTTGAACAGACAAAAGGAATGCATCAACTGCAATAGTTATATGTTTAAATATTCTAGCTCTTTGATTAAGCCAAAGATTTGAAGGTTTTTATAGATAGATTAAATTATCTTTGTTTTCAATCTGACATTGAATAGACTACAATACAAAAGACAATAAGAAAAGAAGATTTTATAGTTATTTGTTTTTTCATTCTTTGCAAATACTTGTATTTTTGTAACTAGGCATACTGATATTTAGTTTATCTTTGTCTCCAAATGCAATATTCACACTTTTCTCAGTTTTTGTTACCCAGTAATTATTTATTAAGAGAATCAAATTGAGAAACCCAAACTCTGTTTCCATTTCTTCATGTTTCGTGCAAAAGTTTTTTTTCCAGCAACTTTCAAGAAAATATCTTCATTCTATTGTATCCTTGCTTCCAAGATGCGGGGATATACTGGTTTACCCCTGTACATCTGCCCTTCTGTCATATCTCTTGCAACAGTTTTCTCAGCAAATACTTACCACAGTGTCTTGAAATTTGGTATATGTCATGTATCAGGCATGAAGTATAAATGTAGTATGGAGTTCTGTATTGGCAATGGTTTGGGGCTTGGTGGCTGAGTGGTCTAAAGCGCTGGTTTACATACCACACTGTTGTACTAGCTGATCACCTTTCAGGTGGTTTTCGAGTCCCGTTTGTTATTTTAAAAAAAGGGACTTCCCTATCTATATGTGGTTAGCTTTGTCAGTTACCCGCCCAAGGTCAGAGGTTTTCTCCGGGTACCCCAGTTTTCTCCACCATTTAAACTGGCCGCCTTATATGACCCAGGTGTGTCATAAAAAGGGAGTTAAACCCTAACAAACAAACAAAAATTGGGAATCTTGATTTTTGGTTTTCTTCACAAATCTACTTCCTTTTTAGCTCACCTGGCCAAAGGCCATGTGAGCTATTGCCATCACTTGGCGTCCGTCGTCGTCGTCCGTCGTCGTCGTCGTCCCTCGTCGTTAACTTTTCTTCAAACTTCTTCTCCTCTGAAACGGCTGCACAGATTCAAACCAAATTTGGTCTGGTGGTACTTTAGGGTATCCCCCACAGAACTGATGTGGGGATTTTCGATTCGTCGAAAAACATGGCCGCCGTTGCTAAAAATAGACCAGGGGGGTCAGACTACTGTTTTTGGCTTGTAAATCAAAAAGTATAAGAGATAGATGAAATCTGATGCCACCCTACAGCTTCAGCATCAAAAGTTCTACAAAAGTGTCCATTTGGTCCAAGTTGTCAGATGACCCCTTATAGGGGTTATAGCCCCTTAAAGGTGAAAAATAGCGTTATTTCATGTTTTTGCCCTATAGTATGAAAACTATTGCAGATAGAGAAAAGCTGTTGCTTGCTTAAATGTTCAGCTCATTTAGCTCTACAAAAGTCTCCATAGGGTCGAAGTTGTCAGATGACCCCTTATAGGGGTTACGGCCCCTTAAAGGTGAAAAATAGCGTTTTTTCATGTTTTTGCCCTATAGTATGAAAACTATTGCAGATAGAGAAAAGCTGTTGCTTTCTTAAATGTTCAGCTCATTTAGCTCTACAAAAGTCGCCATAGGGTCGAAGTTGTCAGATGACCCCTTATAGGGGTTACGGCCCCTGAAATAATGTTTTTTCATGTTTTTGGCCTATGGAATGAAAACTATTGCAGATAGAGAAAAGCTGTTGCTTGCTTTAATGTTCAACTCAGTAAGCTCTACAAAAGTCTCAATAGGATCGAAGTTGTCAGATAACCCTTTATAGGGGTTAGGGCCCTTAAAATGACGTTTTTTCATGTTTTTGGCCTATAAAATGAAAACTATAGCAGATTGAGAAAAGCTGTTGCTTGCTTATATGTTCAATTTATTTAGCTCTACAAAAGTCTTAATAGGATCGAAGTTGTCAGAAGATCCTTAATAGGGGTTACGGCCCCTAAAATAACCTTTTTCATGTTTGGCCTTTAGAATGAAAACTATAGCAGATAGAGAAAAGCTGTTACTTGCTAAAATGTTCAGCACATAAAGCTCTACAAAAGTCTCCATAGGGTCGAAGTTTTCAGATGACCCCTTATAGGGGTCACGGCCCCTAAAATAACGATTTTTCGTGTTTTTGGCCTATAGAATGAAAACTATAGTAGATATAAAAAAAACTGTTGCTTGCTTAAATGTTCAGCTCATTTAGCTCTACAAAATATAGGGTTAACATCGAGACCAGGTGAGCGATTTAGGCTCCTGGGAGCCTCTTGTTACTGGTGTCTATCATCTGTTGTCTGTTAACAATTTCATAAAATCTTCTCCTCTCAAATTACATAACCGATTAAGCTGAATCTTATATTGTATGATGTAAGACATGTTGGCAACAAACAATCCTCATAGGAATTGGATCTGATAAAAAAAAAATTGCTGCTGTAACTTAGGGTTGTTCCATTAAAATTTACATGTGAGGGGGGAACACACTTTCTTCAAGACCCCCTACCAATTAAAAAAAATCATTATACACAAACAACAAAATGCATTTCAACCCCCACAAACGGAAAAAAAATGGCATCCTCCCTGTCACATGTCGATTTAAATGAAACATAGGTAAAATCAAGTAAAAACTCTTCAAAACTTAGCAACTATTACAAATATGAAAAATCTTAAGGATCTCACGCTCTTCAAATCTAAATTCTACAACAGTTCCATTGGGTCAAAGTTGTTTCAACACTCTTAACACTCTTGTGGTGATGGCACTTTAAAGTCAAAAATATTAATGTCTCCCCCCACTTTTGTGGGGAGACATATTGTTTTTGTCATGTCCGTCCGTCTGTCAGTCACAAAGTTTGTCAGCGCAACTCCTCTGAAACTACCGAACCGAATTCAACGAAACTTGGTATATAGGAAGGACACCATATGTAGTTGTGCATATTACCAGGAAATTTTGATCCTCAAATTTTTGTGGGGTTATGGCCCTTTGAACTTGGAAAATTGCTGAAAATCCTCATGTATCATCTTGTCAGCGCAACTCCTCTGAAACTACTGAACCGAATTCAACGAAACTTGGTATATAGAAAGGACACCGTATTTAGTTGTGCATATTACCAGGAAAGGAGAAGGTTCACGAACACCCTTATTTGGCCCACAATTTGGCAAAAATCTGAACTTATATATTTCATGTTATAATTCTTAGTAAGTATAGTCATGTGCTTGGTTTCTCTAATTCTGAATTTTTTTTTGACATATTATAAAAGACCAATTCAACCATAGGGGTCAAACTTGGGAAATTTAACGAAAAATCCAAAATTTCACCTTATTTTGCTACTTTTTGGTTCTAAATTGGTCATGAAAAATATGAGCGCAATCAAGGGCACCCTTCATATTTTCAGAAAACCTTTAATATGGTCATAATTATAATCTACTTAATTATGAAGGGTGCCCTTGAGTGCGCTCTATATTTGCAAAGCACAAATGTGCATTGAAAAAAGGCAAAATCTAAAGATTTTCAATATTTTTGGCAAAATGCCGTGACGTCACTGCGACATAGTTATGTCACAAATCAAACTTTCAAATGCATATGTCTTACATATATCCATAGTACTATAGCTACAACAAATATGACATGATTATCTAATACTTGAAATTTTAGGGCCAAATATGAGGGTTCGCGAACCTACTCCTTTTGATCCTCAAATTTTCGTGGGAGTAATGGCACTTTGAACTTAGAAAATTGCTGAAAATCCTCATTTATCATCTTGTCAGCGCAACTCCTCTGAAACTACTGAACTGAATTCAACGAAACTTGGTATATAGGAAGGACACCATATGTAGTTGTGCATGTTACCAGGAAAATTTGATCATCAAATTTTTGTGGAAGTAAGGGCCTTTTGAACTTAGAACTTTTTGGGGAAACGGGGGAGACATCGTTTTTGTAGGCAAAAACAAACTTTAATTTAACATGTTCGTGAATACAAGTTTTTAGGATGTTCAAGAACAATGACAATCTGAAGCATTGCCTGGATGAACTTCTGTGCCAATAAAACAAAAGTCAATTTCTTTTGGAAATTTTCGCGTTAGGGTTTTTAAAAATTTATTTGATAAATTAGTCAGACCTATTTTAACCTACAATTCTGATATTGCATTCATGGATTATTATTTAACTTTCTATAGAGCCAAAAAGAGAGCTCAACACTGACTGATAGACGCTCCCTCTGGTGATAGATTGGATATTAATTGCTTATATCTATGATTTTTGCAACAAAATAATTTTTTTATGAATTTAATGTTTTAAACAACTGTTTGACATTTATTATGCACATTTTCTTTTGTATAAATACCCTTTTCGAGCTATTTTGCCAATGTGAACTTTTCAACAGGTAAACTTTTACACTAGGAACATTTTTCCTCCATACAACAAGATAATCTGCCCTCTATAGATGTGAGTTTAAACTGATCAGAGAGATCAACTTCCATTGTAACACATCCAATAGGAGGATTAAGTATGGGTACTCCAAAGTACCTTGATGAGTCCCTGTTCAGCTTGGGGTAATAAAACATTTTATTCGCTATAAAACCTATAGCTCAATGAGCTGTACTAAAGTCTTCATAGGGTATAAGTAGTCAGATGATCCTTCTAGGGATTATATCCCTTTAGAGGTGTTAAAAGGGGGGTGTTACATACATGTGACGAATCCATGATGACAAAGCTGGAGATTTTGATTTTTTTGGCTGGAGATTGGACAAAAAAGCGGGAGATTTTCAATGCTCATTAAAATTGCATTTCAATGTCAATTGAGGACACTAGCGTGTGCCAAACTATACATGGCTTCACTGATTAATCTCCAACTGTCTATACAATTATCAGGTCAATTATGACAATAAACCTTTAATTAAGAAATTTACCTATTAAATTAACGTCTGCCTAATTGACTAACCTCTAAAACACCGGAAATGTTTTATGACTGAACAATTAAAATGTCTATAAAACAAAGTTTTTATCATGTCTTGAAAAAGCGGGAGATTACACAAAAAGTCGGGAGAACGGGAGATTGATCAAAAAGACGGGATATTTCGTCTCCCGGCGGGAGAATCACATGTATGGTGTTATACTTATTACATAAAACTGCTGTAGATAAAGAAAAAATGTTGCTTGCTGAAGCCTTCATTTCATTAAGCCCCACGTGGGTCCCTGGTGTCGAATAGGCCCACAACAGAGCATAGCTTGTCGTAAGAGGCGACTAAGGTTCGTGGGATTCTGATATCAAGTGCTCAACCCACAGAGATACCAAGTGTTTGCCATATGTGGCTGAATAGAGTTGCCCTCGTCCGCGGTGTTGTTAGGTCTATAATACGGAAAGCCTGACTTAGTTGACCAACGTGTGTTGTGAGTGCCACGCTTTGTGCATGTAAAAGATCCCTTTGTGGATCGCCAAGTAAATTTTCCGTCCCTACCCACCCCCCACCTTTCTTGTGGTCTTCAAAATTTGATCATATATACTCGTCAAAAAAAGTTACGCATAGATAGAAAATTCCCCGTAGGTTTAATGCAAATCGAAACAATTTCAAAACATTATTGCCGAGCTGTTCTGCAACCGATTTTCACGAAATAAAATCCAGTAAAAAGAAAACAAAATAGAGATTGTTTGTTTAATTTGAGTAAAATCGTAACATCGCTGCTTTTTAAGATATTGCAAGTAGAACTCAAGTGTACATTTTACGATTCAATTTCCCGTTTAAATCAATGCAAAATGTTTCGTGAAAAACATTAGTCGTGTTCTACTCACCATCTCTTAAAAACCATTGAAGTAAGGATTTTTGTCAAAAGATTAAGTTAAATTGCATTGCAGTTTAATCGTATAAAAATATAAAAAAGATTTGCTTGCTTAAATAATTTGGGTATATATTCTCGACAAAAACGTCAATATGATTATCCTTTATTGGAGTTTCCCCCTAGATGCTCTGTACAAAGTAGCATTATATTCTATTACTAATTGAAGTCTGACGAGAGGCAACCCTGGGAACCTCTTATTGTTTGTGGCCTTGGGACCAGATGTGCAATTTTGACCCAAAACTTGCTCCAGTTTTTGTCTCGCCTGCGAGGCAGAGCGGGACATAAGCGTTACTTTACGGGCGGCGACGGCGTTAACCTTTTGGAAAAATTTTATGAGCACCTCCATATCTCAAGAACTATAGGTCCTTGGTTGATGGAACTTGGTATGCATATGCCCCATTAGTAGCTTAGCACAGCTGCATCCCAATCTTTTGATTTTCCGGTTGAGTGACTTTGACAATTTTCAATACATATAATAGCAATGGAAAAGTTTGCGAGCACCTCCATATCTCAAGAACTATAGGTCCTAGGTTGATGAAACTTGGTATGAATATGCCCCAGTAGTAGCTACGCACAGTTGCATCCCCATTTTTTGATCTTGACCTTGATGTTCCGGTTGAGTGACAATTTTCAATACAAATAATAGTAATGGAAAAGTTTAACGAGCACCTCTATATCTCAAGAACAATAAGTCCTAGGTTGATGAAACTTGGTATGCATATGCCCCAGTAGTAGCTTAGCACAGTTGCATCCCAATCTTTTGACCTTGACCTTGATTTTCTGGTTGAGTGACTTCGACAATTTTCAATACATATAAAAGCAATGGAAAAGTTTTGCGAGCACATCCATATCTCAAGAACTATCGATCCTAGGTTGATGAAACTTGGTATGCATATGCCCCAGTAGTAGCTTAACACAGTTACATCCCAATCTTTTGACCTTGACCTTGATTTTCCGGTTGAGTGACTTGGACAATTTTCAATACATATACA
Source organism: Arcuatula senhousia (assembly GCA_963971305.1). Classification (NCBI taxonomy): domain Eukaryota; kingdom Metazoa; phylum Mollusca; class Bivalvia; order Mytilida; family Mytilidae; genus Arcuatula; species Arcuatula senhousia. The sequence goes on from OZ020304.1 coordinate 60,925,510, forward strand.
TGCAAACAACTCCATATCAAAAGTATTATTGGTCCTAGGTTGATGAAACTTGGTATGCATATGCCCTAGTAATAGCTTAGCACAGTTGCATCCCATCTTTTGACCTTGACCTTGATTTATTGGTTGAGTGACTTTGAGTATTTTTATTGCATATATTAGCATTGTTTTAGTTCTATAAACATTTTTTGATCTCAGAAACTGAAAATCCATGTAAATTCAAAATAAAGTGGAGTAAGAAAGAAGAATCGTTTCTGATGGTGCCGGCAGGCGAGACATACTTTAGTGTTAACTCTTGTTATTGCTTTGTCACGTAAAGCTCGCACGTTTACAGTAAACGGGAGTAAGGTAGAGATTTGATTTTTATCACACTGTTGCAGTTGCTAACAAGAGGCCCCCTGAGTCTTCAGTGTATTTAAGAGGCAAAAAAAAATAAATTGTAAGAATTTAGCAACACCAGCTTTTTTTAATGGCAAATTACGAAAATCTCAAATTTTGGCCTTTATACGGCCGCAATTCCTAAATAAGTTCGTCTTAAACCTAAAGTAATGCCAAATGATCGAAACGTCAGTGCATCTTCAATATTTGCTGTTGTCACCACCAAAACACCTTCTTCTTCTTTAATATTGGCACCCCAAGAGAGGGCTATCACACAGGCACATAAGTATTGCTAACGTTCTTCTGATAGAAGTCATTACCAATATTCTGTGATATAAATGACTGATCCCAAAATGTTCTAGTTCCTATTTTTAAAAGTTGGGGTTTTTTTTATTCGGACTTAAAATCATATATCTGCAAAATTGAGCAGAAAATTATTGTTATTTCTACAAAATCGCATTACAGAAATATTTAAATATAATGTAAAAGTAGTAAAACGGTAAGAAACGGCATTATAATTCTTCGTCATTATTTACATCAGTTGTAAGGGTCTAAGTGAACCGGTGAAATAAATTGTAATATACAGCATATTGTTTTTAAGAACGACTGGTATCATCAAATGAATTTTTCCATTAATTGCGAATTCTACCTTATGCACAAACATTCTACATTGAAAATATCTACTATAATTTCAAACTGCATATTTTAGAACAGAAGTATCTTTTAACTTTATCCTTAAAATTTTATTTGGTTATGGTGGCTTTTTATGAGATGCTAAGTCCTGACATTTACGATCCATCATCCATAACTCATTAGTTACTTCTCTGAAAATTCCATTTATAAACCTGTGGTCAGCGCGTGGTGACAAACTAAACCCTATTTAATATTTTAGACAGTATTTTGTCTGTGGTCCTTTTAATTGTTTTTGCTAGATTTATTAGAAATAAATTATTAGGTTTTAATTTTGCCTTAATAACTTTTCAACTTGTCTGCACATCTTTTAATTATACTGAGAGCATAGCAATACGGTTCGCGACCAGTTAGGACGTATGCTTGATCGATTAATCTTGACCGGACTTGACACTGTTTAAGTGGCAGTTGCACCACGGTGGCCGCTTCAATATACATGCACTTTGCAATTATATATTTTGCATTGAGGATGCTTATTAATTCTTTCTCCATATTATATATGTTTTACAGTTTTCATTATTTTTAGCAAATATTAGGCCATCGAACAACGATTCTGAATAGTTAACTTAGCAGTGCAAATATTTGACAATGTAGGCGTAACGGTCCAACAAAACCTTAAAAAAAACAACAGCAACTATAATTATAAATTAATACAAAAAAGTTAGAGAAAACCCATGCCATAGATCAGAACCGCAGACGTTTTACCATTCTGCATACTATTTTATTAAATAAATATATAAACATTTCTCTCGAATGGGCAATTTTCTGGTGGGTATTTCTTTATTAAATTGAGTAAAAGGATCATGCCCCACTTGTTAACAATACATGTATTATTTTATTAATAATGATTTACAAACATTACAATGTAATTTTACTAAAATAATTTTCAACAAATTTGTCATCACTGTCAAATATACCACAATTTGCATTAATCCTACTATGTAAATAAAATAAAATAATGTGGTCATTGGCAGATACCCAAATACCAAAGTAAGAGATAGACTTCTTAGTAATTCTGACCAAAGAAAGAAAACCCCGAAAAGCCCGTGAAATAGATAAATCAAAAGTCTATTTCTTGTTCTTTCGTGAAAAAGATAATATAGTAAAATAAGGATTAGAATAAAACAAAAGTGCGCACCTCAAGAAACATGAACAGAACTTAAGCAGGGTAAAGTTTAAAATATGAGATAAATAATACTGACTTTGTATAAGTATTAAGGAGATGCATAGAATACAATACCAGTAAAAAAAGATTAGGCAAACAGCAATTGGCAGACTAAAGAAAACCACTCGGTAAGATAGCAAATTAAGCAGAATTTGTAGTCTTTCAAACCAAGCTGAAATATAATGTCAAACCAGGAAAAGGAAGCATAGCATGAGAAATTTAGATAAAAAGATAAAAACATATGTTTAAGGGACTTATTAAATGTCAGAAAGTTAAGAAAAACCGTAATCCAAATACCAATATACAGTAAACTAGAATGACAGTCTTCCATGGAAGACGTATGTCGCCTGCGTCTTGAAACATTCGGTTAACAGGAAGTAGATGAGTTACTGGCATAAAATTGCTTAACATTTTAAAGCACTATAGGAGGAAGCTACACCCCAAATATCAAGAGGCTGCCTGGAAAACTGCGACAGAAATTTTGCATATAAAAGGTCATCATACATAAAACCTTACTTTAGGTATTCTGTCAACATGAAGTAGCGATGTTTCGGGGCATAAAATCACTTTACACCTTAAAGATATAGGATCTATGATTATGGCTTCCTTGTTTGAACGTTTTGGTTTTGAGTACTTTTCGTTTTCAACTGTTTTGGATTTTGACCTTCCAATGTTCTGGTTTAAATGCTACTGATGAGAGGTTACTCCTTGAAATATCGATATATAGCATATCTAAATTAACCGTTTATACCCGCGTTTTGGTATTTGTAATTTTGAAACCACTGGGCGATAACCGCTGCTGGTGGACCAGAGGTCCCCGAGAGTAATCACAAGCCTGGTAGTCAGACTTGTCTGACACGAATTACCATAAAATTTCTAATATATTGTCGCTGAAACTTCCGATTGTTAAATTCAAAATTGATGAAAACACCAGGTTTCTTTCCTTGTAATGCACATGGTCGATATCCTCGGTGCTGGATTTGGCTTCCTTGTTTGAACGTTTTGGTTTTGAGTACTTTTCGTTTTCAACTGTTTTGGATTTTGACCTTCCAATGTTCTGGTTTAAATGCTACTGATGAGAGGTTACTCCTTGAAATATCGATATATAGCATATCTAAATTAACCGTTTATACCCGCGTTTTGGTATTTGTAATTTGGCAATTTTTAAAAGCATTTATTTCATTTATTATAGCTTTACTTCATCAAAATATAAGGTGAATACATGAAAATTTTGCAATTCATGAAATAATTAGCTTAGAATTTGGATTTAAAAGTTGTTTTTGAATTATTATCTGCCAGACAAAAATTCAAGTGTTCCACCCAAAGACATCAATGACATGCCAATCCAATTACACTTAAATGTCTTATCCAATGGTTTTGACCTATTTTCAAAACATTTCACAGGATCATGATTACCTTCTTAATTTGAATATAAATTGTGAGATTTCGGAATCGGAAATTTTGAAATGTATAAAAGACTTAAAAAATAATAAAGCATGTGGTGACGACTATGTCGTAAATGAATATATCAAACATACATCACATATTTTATTACCGATATATTTAAAACTATTTAATATTATATTTGATTCTGGCAAGATTCCTAGTATTTGGCTCGTAGGAAACATTCTTCCTTTTTATAAGAATAAAGGCAGCATTTCAGATCCGAAAAATTACAGACCCATAACCATTTTGAGTTGTATGGGCAAACTTTTTACATCTATCTTGAACACGAGACTGGGTGAATTTATGGACGAATTTTTACTGTTAAATGAAAATCAATCGGGTTTCCGAAAAGGATACTCTACCATTGATAGCATTATGACATTGCATCTATTATTTGAACTTTTAAAACATAAGAAAAAGAAACTCTTCTGCGGTTTTATAGATTTTGCAAAAGCATTTGACACAGTGTGGCGACCGGGACTATGGGGTTAATTGCTTGAAACTCAAATCAATGGCAAAATGTATGCAGTGATAGTTAATATGTATAGTAATATCAAATCCCGAATATTTAATGGCGAAACATACTCGGATTATTTTCCATGTAATGTTGGCGTACGACAAGGAGAAAACCTATCTCCTCTGTTGTTCTCGTTATACATTAATGACTTGGAAGATTTTATGTCCACGAATAATGTATCTGGTATCCAAAGTATCACTAATGACATAAACATCGAGCTCAATTTATATATAAAATTATTTTTGATTCTTTATGCTGATGACACAGTCTTATTGTCAGAATCACGGGACGATTTACAAAATCAACTTAACCTGTTACACGAATATTGCGACAGATGGAAACTTAAGGTCAATGTCGATAAAAGTAAAATTGTAGTATTCTCAAGAGGTCGAAATCCGAGAAATCTGCATTTTAAGTATAGTAATGAAGAACTAGAAATCGTTAACGAATTCTTATATCTCGGGGTATTATTCTCGAAAACTGGTAACTTTGCTAAAGCTAAGAAATACAACGTAGATAAAGCGAAGATAGCCATATACGATATAATCCGTAAAGGTAGATTACATAACTTATCCATAGAATGTCAATTAGATCTCTTTGACAAAGTCATCCAGCCAATCCTATTGTATGGGTGCGAAGTCTGGGGAATAGGAAATAACACAGCTATTGAACGAGTACACTTAAAATTTTGTAAAATGCTGACGCACGCTAAAAAGACTACACCTGATCATATGGTGTATGGGGAATTAGGAAGATATCCTTTTGATATCAATATAAAATTGAGAACCATAAAATATTGGGGTAGACTAATTTCTGGAAAAGAATCCAAACTGCCGCGCATACTGTATGACCTGTGCATTAAACAAGTTGATAACCAGATAGGTTGGCTGAAGCATGTAAAGTCTATCTTAATCACATGTGGACTGCCATACATTTGGGATTTTCAACAGTTTTATAGTATTTCGTGGCTTCATGCATCTATCAAGCAAAGCTTATTAGATCAATTTTGTCAAAACTGGGCATCAATTATTCAAGACTCGCCAAAGGCAATAAATTATAGGATATTTAAAGATAAAATAGAATTTGAAAACTACGTTAACCTTTTAGATGACAAAAATGCGATAACCTTATGCCGTTTTAGAACAGTCAACCACAATCTTCCTATAGAATCTGGAAGGTGGCGTAATACACCACGTGAAAATAGAAAATGCACCTTATGTGAAGCAAATGAAATCGGCGACGAATTTCATTACATTTTTATTTGTAATTCATTAACGGTGGAACGCCAACAATTTCTCGACTTGAATTATAGAAAAAAGCCTAATATCATTAAGTTTAACCAGCTGATGAACAGCAAACATATTCCAACTTTAAACAAACTCTGTAAGTTTATTAGAATTATTCTGAAAAAGATATATTCTCCTGGGTAGCCTTTTTAATACATTTTACCTCTATTGACCAAATGTTAACATTGTTTATTGTGTTTTCTCTCTGTACCTCCATTTCTGCTTGTACCTTTGTATATTGTATTATAATTTTTGTATTAACTGTATACTTAATCTCTGTACCATTGTTTATGGTTTATGAGAATAAAGATATATATATAGACCAGAGCACACATGTTTTCTTTGTAAGAAAGTTGATTGACAGCATGTGGGGAGTTACAAAGTAAATTACATGAATTAGATTTCATTTATTTTAAGCAATTAATGCTTAATTAATGTACCTGATTAAGAATTTATCTATCATAATTGATAAGTTGCAATATCTTAAGAACAAAATGCAAAAAAACAAAATTTCACCAAAATGGTAGATCCTATCACTTTAAAGTACAAAGGGATAAAGCTACATGCCAACTCTAATAGACCAAATGGTGAACAAGCAACGTTTAAAGCGGCCTTGGGAAAAAAAACAGAGAAAATCATGTAGATACTTACTTTCATCCACAATTTAAAAGAAGAGCTCAAACATCGATTGTTACACTCGCACCAAGACTACGCCACTGTTCCATACTATCAAAGGGCAGAATGGAGATAGTCAGGTACATCCTGCGTAGAGCTAATAACAGTAAATTTACACTGTACTGTAATGATTCCTATTCCATGGCCAGCTTTGTATTCATTTATATAAATTTTAAGTCTGTGTCTCAATCTTAACACGACATGGATTGCTTAGTCGTTTATAGCAAGACTCAACGTTTTAAGTTAGTTTCATTTAATGCTAGTCTAAGAGTGAGTATCTGATCAGGATAGTGTTACATATATTGTATCCAAATTATAGCATAGAACAATGAAAATAGAGCAAATACATGTATTTGAACAGATAAATTTAGGCGGGTTTGGGGGATATAAATACTCAAATCATCTGCCGATAAAATACCATACTACTTCAAACTCAATCCAAGTTGCTTTAATAGAAAAGAAGAACCGATTTGGTATTCGAATGTATGAATTCTAAAAAGATATACCGACAAAATCAGTTGACACAAAATGTAACAACACGACTACAACATGCATCACAACAAAACCTTTATATAAAACAACTCGATTATATTTAGCAAGAAGCAAAATGGTACCAATGGGGCATTCAAGTGTCAAAAGTCCAAAAGGGCAACGACAAAACCGGTAAACTCGAACAAGAACACCACGAAAAAAAAAACACAAAAAACACAAAATAAACCGAACAGAAATCAACAACGCGATTTCATGACGTAACAAGAGTGAACTCGGGTGTCTCGGAAGAGAAAGCAGTTCCTGCCTACTAATAGCACACCCATTGCATTGCTTATTTCCAATTCAGTTTGTCAAATCCGGTAAAGAAAGACAAAACAAAACTCTATGACAAACCAACATCTGCACTCATCTGTGAGAAAGGAATCCGATATTTGTCTACGAGTGCATGGTGTCTACCGTAAAATTTCTTGAGTGAAGACAGCAACCGAGGAGCAACATAACCTTGTGTTAACAATTTTTGTGTCAAACATGACGCCCTGCCATGGAAATAGATGTAGTTCCCGCAAGCTCTGGAGTAACGAATCAATTGTGATACGTAAACTCCATAAGTTGGAGCAGACGGAAATGTTGCTGCACAAGAAGGGAAAGTTTTGACAATTGGAATGTTGAAGTCATCACGTTTGTCATAGAGCTTTGTTGAAAGTTTTGCTTGAGAGTCTATTTTGAGATGTAGATCTACATATGAAGTAGACTTCCTAGAATCCATTGTGTCCTTATCTCAAGTTCCTGGGGATATATGAGATGGAGAAAGTCACCAAATCGAGAATTGTTCTGTGAAAGGACATCGTCAGTATATCGGAAAGTGAGGTTAAAAGAGAAAGCTAGTCTACGATCTTTTTTGTCTAGAATAGATTATAAGAAGTCTGCTTCATATGAATGAAGACACAAATCAGCAAGCAAAGGTGCACAATAAGTGCCCATTGGAATTCATATCCTGAAAAACACGTCCACGTAACTGAACAAATGTGTTGTCGATAAGGAAATTTAGAATGTCAATACAGTCTGTAATTGGACATTCTGTTAATTTGTTCTTTTTCAGCAACAATAGAAAATATCCATGGCCATTTTTGAATAGAAGTGAAAAACCAATACAGCAAGCATTGATATACCCTTGGTGTCCATTTGGAGACTGACCGATTGTTTGCTAAAAAAAAAGAACCCTCATATGATTTTATAACATATTTTTTATCAGAAAGTTGAGCATTTTGATTTTTTTTTGCTGACTGCAAATTGCTGATAGATTGTTTCCCAATTTTGTATGAATAAAGTGGCTATTTCTTTATCAAATTATGCAGTTGCCAACAAATGGTTCTAGGGATGAACACACAACACATTCAAACATCTTTTGTAAAAGTCCTGGTTAGTTGCAATGAATTCAAGAAGAAAACTGAACTGATTTGCTAAAAGAATATTTGATCACTGTCAAAGCTCGACCTTAACCATAATAATTCCATGCATATTAGTGCTCTTAGCTTTTACTTTGTTGATAATCGCTTCACATATGAAGAAAGATCAAATGCATTAGATATTGAAATACGTAATTGATCAAAAGTTTGTTGCTTCTTTTCATTGTCGCATAAAAAAAGAAAGCTTTTTACAGCAATAAGCATTCATGATCAATTTCACGGTGGAAATGGTATCTTAAAAATAAATCAATTAGTCGATATCATTTTTATGCCTCACCGTAGAGAAGAAGCCATCCCTTTGGCCTTTGTTCTTGGTTGTGATGTACGTTGGCCATTGTGTTTCTTCATTGTTCGTCTGCTACGTGCAAAAAACAACAGTCTGACATCCCGTCTCTTACAATTTACCTTTTTTCCGTGAGCAATGTTGCATTTTTTACTAGTTCCGTCGAAACAACACCGACTCCGTTGAAATCAATAGCCGCGGTAATATCTTCAACAGAGCGAACTCATTCAGCTCTTAAGAAAAGTCAAGGAAAGGAAACTACATACAATTAACATTTCTCAATATTTTAATTTAGCAGATGTTTAATTCAAAACGGTGAATATGACTTGATATGATAATTAATTCATTGTCGCTGCAGGAAATCAGCAGAGAAGGATTAGCAGTGATTATTGCTAGAAAGAATTTACTTATCTTTTGTTTTAGCAAGAAAGAAAACACCGCAAGTGATATGGTTCTTATGTTTGAAACCAATGAGAATTTCCTTGTTTTTTTTTTACTGAGATAGCTCCACAGATGAATTATATATATATTGTATAACACATTGTTCTAACCCCTTTTTATCATTTTCTTTAAATGCCTATACAATATGGACCATGGTGGTCTTTAATTATTTCTTATTATTTTTTTATATCATTTAATTTTAACTAATTTTGTCTGCTCTTCGTGGATTGTTCAGTAATTTTGTTGACACCTTGCTTCACAGTATTTTCACTGTCTTCTTAAGCACAAGTTTACGACTAAAATTTGTATTGCTGCTGTAGTATGTGAGAGAAATAAAGTTTGTTTTTTTGTCGTTGAAGAAAAATTATATTACGTATAAAAAGTAAGTGGAAAGCTCACAACAAACTTATAAGACAGAAAACAAAAAACCCTAAGAGTACAAGAAAATACCCATTTCATAGGTATAACCATCAGATGCAATGAAATGTCCCAGTTTCAGAGTTGATTGTCGTCTTTAAAATTGCTTTGAATGGCACCGTTTAGTTTTGCAGAATGTAGCACAACTTGAATACAACTACCGAATGCAGACCATTTTATCATAAACTTAAATGAAATTACAGCCTTCAAAATTTCATGCAAGTGCTTTTTTTTAATTTAGTTAATGCTTCTGCTAAAAGTCTTTCTGCATTATATTTTGAATTCACGAGAATGACTATTGAAGTCTCATTTACATTTGGTCCCGCATCTTCCAAGTTTATTATTTATAGACTGGATAAAAGACTGAATCTATTCATTTAAAAACGATGGCATACAATAGGAAAACGAACCATACGTAGTTTTTTTTTCAATTAACATTTTTTATATAAAAAGCAAAGAATACAATAACTATTTGTCTATATCCAAGACAACCTTCCATGTATTAGCATATTATTCTCTTAATTAAAATTTCATGTTCAGGGATAGCAACGCCGGGGACACACCATCGTACTATTAATTGACTAAAATAGTTTGCAATGAATTCTTTAATAGATATCTTATTGCAAGTTTATTGATCTGATCACGTCCTGTGTGTTGTTTCGTTTGACGATGACACCATTAATTGACTTGTGACCCAGCCTCGGAAAGACTGTTCTCACCATCTCCTTCAATACCCCGATATTGTCATCCCGTCTTCATTATCATATCCCTACCGTATTCAGCTGTGCTGAAAACCACTTCTCTTTATACCTCTATCGTGTGGTCAAATTAAATTGCAAATGATAACCTGTACCATAGAAAAAATGGCAATGAAAGTATCAATAGGAGCTAATGTCATCAGGGACGTTGAAAGGTAAAGCATTGGGGCATGGACGTGTGAAGTCTTCACCCCTATTTCTTCTTTCTGACAAAATTTATGCCTGATCGAACTTAAGCACCAGTTTACCCCGCGTACTTAATTGCATTCGGCGAATGATGCGAAAAGCACCACGTAAAGATTCTTTAAGATCAAATTGTGTATTTTATTGGATTTTAATTTTTAATCCGATCTGTTTTTGTAAACAAAATATCTCCAGTTAAAGTTAAAAAGTTAAGCATGTTCATCTTATGTACATTGGTGAGGATTACGCGTGTCCAGATTTAGAGCTCTCAATAGACGCAAAACAAATCTTAGTTAATTCGATAATGTACTTAAGGTTACGGACAATTAAGTCTAATGATGGTTATACTGCTAGACAAATTGTAATCCGCTTACCTTAAAATGGATGCGAAATAATCCTTATGCCAAATTTCATGCACATACATACAATACAATGGTTTATAGACACTGTATCAACTAACAACTAAATAATATAATGACACGTGCCAAAACTGAAAAATTAAAATCATAATAAATCCATTTAAGAACTAGATTTTTTTTGGTGAAACATTAAATTATAGATCACATATAGTTTATGCTTTATAAATTGAGAAAAATTGTTATGAACATATAGCTTGAAAAGAACCAGTTGAAGATGAGTCTTGGGATTAAGATGTTACGTCTAAAAATTGCGACTTGTTGTATGCATAGATCCTAGCTTCACTGATGAGGAGATATTTAATCGAATTCAATAACCACCATATTGGGGATCCATATTTCCGTAGCTCCAAACATTAACTTTGCTCTCTGTATACAGACTTTTCCTCTTCATCATTTCATGTTTTTTTCATGTTTAGTATCTATGCAATTTGTTACTTTAATGTATAGTCTAAATACTATACAGAAGTGTTGTGTTGTATATAAAACATATATACAAGTGCTTTGCTTAATTTGAATTTATTTTTAGTGATTGTTTTGATTAGTGTTACTGTGATGATCACCTCTCAATATCCCTATTATGCCTTCACAACTGTGTTGTATTTTGAGAAACTACCGGACCCAAGATCACAATAGAATGGGAAAGTTTGGCGCGCCATAAAACCGGACTGCTTTAACCCATCATTTCTTTTGAAATGCCTGCACCAAGTCATGACCATTGCGATCTGCAATTTCTCTGGAATGTCTTCCTTGTTTTGTCTTTTCTCTTGGACAATTTGAGGTTGATCCTCCAAGTTCAGTAATTATGTTATTACCTTTATCTGCCATTTTCACATTCGAAAGTTACGCTAGTTCGATCTTGTAATCATCTCTCTGTTAACTTACAAGAGATTAAATTTAATCTTGATTTCTGAATCCATTTATCTTTACACCTTTCTTGGCGCTTGTGTGTTTGTCATTACCATCAATTTTCGGCTGTATGCTGTATTGAGAAAATCAAATTTTCCTTGTTGTGTCATACAACAGTGTCATGCTTTGCATTACTGCTAGACTCTGGTGGTCTGGTAACAAAATCTTTTGCATGTTCACATCCCGAATGTCTTCTGAAAAGAATCAAAGTAGTGCCATTGGAGCATTCGAATGTCGTAAGTCTTTAAAGTTTAAAACAAAGTCAAGAAATACAGAAAACAATCACACAAAAAACAAACAAAAACAAAAAAACAGCAAAGCGAATTAAAGTCGAAAAGAGACTAAACTCTAAAAGTATAAGGGCTGCCAGAGTGGCGGTTTTATAACTGTCTTCTACGATGGCCGAGGTGAGCCGTACAAATCTCTAACATTTAAAGGAGGAAGTAAAACATCTTTGGTACAGTTTGTCATGTAAATTTTGTACATGTACAAACTGTACCAAAAAGTCAAACAGGAAGTAAAATGTCTTTGGTACAGTTTGTACATGTACATTTTGTAAAATGTCTTTGGTACAGTTTGTACATGTACATTTTGTACATGTACAAACTGTACCGAAAAGTCAAACAGGAAGTAAAATGTCGTTGGTACAGTTTGTACATGTACAAACTGTACCAAAAGATGCTCTGCATAATTGATTACTTTATCACGTGTACAAGGAACTAGGTCAGATGAGAGATAAATAATGCAAAACAAGTTAACACGATTGTTCCATTATAGATGAGCACATTTCGTTACTTGTGATCTATATGTTATAACTTTTAGTGATTTGATATATACTTTATGTATAAAAATCTTAACGTTCTGTTATGTATATATTACGTTTTGTCAATTTTACTTTACGTGTAGTCGGTTTTACTTTACGTCCAGTCGTTTTAACTTTACGTTTTGTCATCTTGTAATTTCCTTTCAATGAACAAACAGAAAAATGCCGACTAGTCCAACGGTTGTAGCAATATATTTAACATTAATCTTCGACTTGACCTAATTCTCAGCAACGCAACACACGTGTTAAAGTAATCAATAGGCATCTTTCGGTACAGTTTTTACATGCACAAAATGTACATGTACAAACTGTACCAACGACATTTTACTTCCTGTTTGAATTTTTTGTACAGTTTGTACATGTACAAAATGTACATGCACAAACTGTACCAACGACATTTTACTTCCTGTTTGACTTTTCGGTACAGTTGGTACATGTACAAAATGTACATGTACAAACTGTAATAAAGGTGTTTTACTTCCTCCTTCAAGTGTTAGAGATTTGTATGGCTCGTCTCGGCCATCGTAGTCTTCTGATATCTAATTTTCCTGAACTTTTCAATTTGCTACTTTTATCCAAGGCCATTGAGATTAGATCAACTGTAGTACTAACTACTTTACTGCCGAAGGACCTTTTTTACATTTTAAAACTTTTGGCACTAAGGGACCGACCATTTGATTTTTATGGGGGAGGGCTATGGAGAAATTTGAAATAAAAAGGCAGGATGGCAAAAATCCAGAAATAAATAGGCGAACAATGCTTTGAATTAAAAAAAAGGCAGGATGGTAGTTTTCCTGAAAATTTTATAATTGCTTTAAAAATAAAAAATAAATGGCCCGCACAAGCGCGCAAAAAAGTCCACGCTCAGCTTTTTTTCCAAAAATAAAAAGGCAGGACGAAGAAAATACCCATAGCCCTCCCCCATAAAAATCAAATGGTTGCTCCCTAACAGCTTTATAGTTCAACAAGTAATCACATATTCGTTTATAGCTGATTCGAAAGAAACAGGTTCGCGACTTTTCCTTTACCTACGTGCATGCATATAAGAAGCAGACTTCCTACAATCAATTTTATATCAAAGAGTATAACAGATATGCATGTCCTTGTGGTTTCCTTAACACTGTTGTGCATATAGGCTTCATTCCAGCTTAAATTTCAAACCTTTACCTAAATGTGTTTTAGAGAATATATTTCTATGTTGTTTTTGTGGGTTACACTAATGATTTTGCTCACGTCATATTAAGATCATTTGTATGATGTTTCGTGCAAGTGAATTCACTGTATGATTTCCTTTTATCGTATTTTGTTGCGAGATGTAGGTAATTTGTTTGGTTTTTTTTACTTGTACTCATTTTTGAAACATCATAAGAACAAAATGCTTAAATTTCCGATGATACTTTTATCTGTCCAAATGGTACCTGGCTGACTCAAGGTAATTTGTCACGCCCATTGTTGTCCTACTTACATGTCTCTACTTCGGTTAAACATGATTCCATAATTATTTATAGGTTACATGATCATGAAATTACCCAGTATATGATTTGATATTCCATTATAGACTTTGTCTCGTTTTTACACGATGAGGAAATTGTTTTACTAAAAAAAGTGTTGGTGTTGTTTGCTTGGTTTTTTTTTTTGCCATTTTGGTACCTTTTAAGCATTTGCTTTTGCAGTTGACAGACAAAATTTGTCATGATCATGATAGGCTCGATGCCGTTTGAAAAACAACCGCCATCTAACATTTGCCATTCCCGAATGTTTGTGGAGTCACGATCTTTGTTTTCGTGATAACAGTTTGATGTCATCAGACTGCTTGAACCTTCATTAAATACATATGTATGTAAACAATTTGATTTGATTTGTAGGAACAAAACTACAAAAGTATAAAAATGACCTTTTTCCTTCATGTAATCAAAACTGTGTATATCTTTTAATACATTATATCTGCAGTTAACAAAGTGCTGTTTTTTTCTAACCCTTCATAACTGCAATGACGTTTCGCACGATGTTCGTGTTACTTTTGAAAAAAAACCGCCGTAACCTTAGATATTTATTACTGATACTTATTTAAAAGAACACCCAAACCATTACTGTTATATATCAAAATAAAGGTTAGATAATAGAGACTAAAGAAAATGCAACAAAAATTGAGTTTTAAAGGCTCTTCGTCTTTTATATTTATTGAAACAAAACAAGACTTTACCATAAAAACCCGTGTAACGCGTTACAAAAGTTAGCACAGTGTCATGAATTTCTCTTCCGTAAATAGCACCAAATGAATATATAATCTTTAAATTCTAAAATAAAGTTTATATATAAATATGTTTTACGATGATATAACGAAGAAACAGACTACATAAAAACAACTGAATTTTTTAGCAATCAACAACGCGAACTCAAGTCATAAACGAAAAAAAATCAAGCCTTGTAAAAAGAAAGTAAAACGGCAAATATTTCTAGCCTTTTTTGTGTAACGCTTTTGTTTAAAAAGTCTTATAAAAAGTTTAGAAATAAACAAAATTTGTACTCGGAGACAGGAATTTAATAAAACTTAAATTCCATCATGCGCATTTACTAAACTTTACAGATTGGTCTCAATTTTAGTCACACACACGCGATATTTTTTTTAAACTTCGGCCAAAATAAAAATCAGAATGGAATGTCCAGTGGTAAGTTTTACGTAAAATTTCGTGCGTAACCGATTTTGTCGATGGTTTTTCGTGTATTATTTCAAAATTGAATGCTTATTTGACTTGAAATTCAAAATGTGCATTTTCTCTAGATTAACATGCTTATCATATCACAGAAAATACGCTTTCACTGTTAATTTACAAAAAATCAGACACGATTGTCCAGTCGATTTTCGACCTTATTAAATGAGCGTTTTTTGCTGAACGTCATTACATGATTTGCGTGCTACAAAAATTAAATTCTTTCACATTTTTCGCCAAAAAAAAAAAACAAGAAAAAATCTGTATACCACAATGCGACTGTGCCGCGCACAAAATGATATGCCCTTTAAGAAAGAAACCATCGGGATATTTTTTAGATCTAATACCGTATAGCGGGTTATTTTCGCTGTGGTTTATTTTTTGCTTATTTTTGCGGGTCGACGAAAATCGCGAAAATAAATCCCGTGAAAATATTATTCTAACGCAAATCATTAACAAAAACATCCACAAACGGCGAAAATAAACCCACAAAATTTTTTCACATATCTTTTCAGACAGAAACCGCGAAAATAACCCGCTATACGGTATGTAGAACTAACATTTTGTTGTGCAGTTCCGTTTTCATAATTATGCTGCGTAGATTGAATCTGTATCTCTTTGTTCTGATTCTGGTTTCAGGTTTTTTTTTTCTCCTCGGACCTTTTTACAACAGAATCTAAAAGTTGAATGTGTTACATGTCCTATCTACTGTGGATTGTGACTGAGTATCTATTGCATTGTCTTTTATTGGTTCCTCTTTCCTCTCTGTGACGTTCCAATGTTTTTAAATAACGATGGATATTGTTGTTTCCAACAAGCCTATAATGTGAAGAGTGCTTTGTGGAAGCTTCGTTCATATCTAGGTAACTGTAAGATATATGATACTTTCATGCATTCCTCACTGTCTCATTTTCTTCTCTAATTTAAAACACAGATTGAAATTGATTCTTTTTCGTGATGTGGTAATGGTATAACATGTATGCCTGTAACTATTTCATAGATATTCATTTTATGTGGCCTTTTTCATATTGTCGATGAATATTTCGTTTCCAAATTTCACACTATTGAGTGCTTTATGCAATAAACAAAATCAGGCATTAAGCCCATGCAATGCCTAGTCACTGACGTTATTGCCTGAATGATACCAGGCATTAAGCTTATAAAATGCCTGAAAAATAAAGGCCGACATTAGGCTTGTTGCTTAACGCCATGTACGACAACCTATATATAAAACAGTTACATATTATATTGGCTTTACACCGTTTAGATATCAATCACATTTATAATTTAGATTTGATTTCGACCTTAATGATATATATTATCAAAGATTTGGTCACCTCTTGCCACATGTCTTGTCTTGGACGAATGGCTTCTTCGATACAAAGTCTGTCTGATTTGATGCCAACCACAGAGAACATCAAATCTGGTCTAATATTAGTAATTTTGCTAACATTTTTTTTGGTGCTTGTGCCTCTTATAATATTTCCATAATGCACATGCCTCTTTGCTTCTCTCACAAGAACATATATTTCTTGTTTTCCCATTTCCCTCACATTTCGTCATTCCCTCAAATTGAGACACATTACCAATACAACTTTTTTAAACAACTAGGCCTTTATTGATACTTCATCTTTTTAAATGTATAGGTCTTTGGTCGAATTTAACTCTACAATATGCAATAGTTTTTATAAATACTATCATACAACACGAAAAAAAAAAGTTTTTACCTTTTAAGGTAGATAACCCATTTATGAGTCTTTGGCAACTTCGATGACTTTGGAGACTTTCGAAGATTATCTTTAACTGAACATTTGAACAAGCATCTGCAATAATCTTAATTTCACAAGACAACTACATGAAAGCAGAATTTTTAACCTAAAAGGGGTCATGAAGCTTAAAAAGGATCATCTGTCTCAGTTGCGACTCAGAGCCAAAGATCCATCAATATTTTTTCTATCTGTTATTTTTTTTTTTTTTTGTTATTAGCCTTCAAGCTTGATTTTACCCTAACATTTAATGATTAGCAACAGGGACCATATTTTCGTCGAATCAAAAATCAAAAATAAAAACTTGTTGAACACACCTTTTCCCACAATTAAACGAAATTTTGTAGCATTTAATTAAGTGGTTTTTGAGAGGCATTTTTTTTTATTTGAACAGACGGACGACGGACGCAAAATGATTACAATTGCTCACAGTCACAATCACATGGTCTTTTGTCAGGTGAGCTAAAAAGATTGTAAAACTAGAAAAACTGTGAGCCGCAGCTCACAAATAAATACCCCCCACCCCCCAAAAAAAATTTCTCAGATAAAATTTTAAAATAGGAGATGCACATCTACATTATGTCACAGAGATTGTGTGTAAGTTTCATGAAAATCCATCAAGGGGTTTAGGAGGAGTTGCGGATAGGAGATGGGCACCCCCAAGAAGTCGAATGGCTGAGTCCATGTATTGCTATGGGAAACCCCAAGAATCATTCTGATCAAATTTCAAAATAGTAGGTGCGCATCTACATTATGTCACAACAATTGTGTGTAAGTTTCATGAAAATCCATCAAGGGGTTTAGGAGGAGTTGCGGATAAGAGATGGGTACCCCCATGTAGCCGAATGGCTAAGTCCATGTTTTGCTATGGGAAACCCCAAAAATCATTCTGATCAAATTCTAAAATAGTAGGTGCACATCTACATTATGTCACAAAGATTGTGTGTAAGTTTAAAAAAAATCCACCAAGGGGTTTAGGAGGAGTTGCGGATAAGAGATGGGTACCCCCATGTCGCCAAATGGCTAAGTCCATGTTTTGCTATGGGAAACCCCAAAAATCATTCTGATCAAATTTTAAAATAGAAGGTGCACATCTACATTATGTCACAAAGATTGTGTGTAAGTTTCATGAAAATCCACCAAGGGGTTTAGGAGGAGTTGCGGATAAGAGATGGGTACCCCCATGTAGCCGAATGGCTAAGTCCATGTTTTGCTATGGGAAACCCCAAAAATCATTCTGATCAAATTTTAAAATAGAAGGTGCACATCTACATTATGTCACAAAGATTGTGTGTAAGTTTCATGAAAATCCACCAAGGGGTTTAGGAGGAGTTGCAGATAAGAGATGGGTACCCCCATGTAGCCGAATGGCTAAGTCCATGTTTTGCTATGGGAAACCCAAAAAATCATTCTGATCAAATTTTAAAATAGTAGGTGCACATCTACACTATGTAACAAAGATTGTGTGTAAGTTTCATGAAAATCCATCAAGGGGTTTAGGAGCAGTTGCGGATAAGAGATGGGTACCCTGAAGTGTAACGGAAGGACGGACGGAAGGACGGAAGGACGGAAGGACGGACACCCCTATCACTATATACCCCCCACTTTTGAAGTGGGGGGTATAATAAAGATAGTGATCATAAAAGGGTTCAAGATATTTACTTTAAACTCTTATTTATGTACCGTATACTTGGGCAATCATTTGGTAAGAGATTAATTTGATGTTTTCTGTTAATGGGTTGATTTTTTTTCTAAATAACCATGAAAAAATCTATAAACCTTTATAAAATGTAATTTCTAAATTATTTTTCATATCTTCCTTTATTTTTGTTCGCTAGAACCTAATGCCTAAAAATGATTAGATCTTGAGTAGCGAGGGCAAAAAAAAGATAGTTAGAAAGAGCAATTTAAACAAGTCTTAAGTCGCCCACAAACTGTGAAACAACTCGTAGGGGAATGGAAAGGTGAAATAGATACCTTTGTCATACGGCAGGACGAATTTTTCAAGGGAATAATATCTAAGAAATATCTAGATCTATATCTCGAAATGGACACTCAAAGAAGCACGGCGACAAAACGTGCTGATGTCAAATATCATCAACTTCTTCTTATGTAGCAACATTCCCTCCGCTTCAGCTTATGCATGGAATTTACATATCACAACTGATTCCAGAGCTCGTGAACATATTCGATTTCTTTCATAGAACATCTGACATGCAAATTGGTATAAATATGGGCTTACCTCGCTCCTCGATTGTTGTCTTCACACAAGACGATATTACGTGCTCGTAGACAAATATGGAATTTCTATCGCTCAGATAAGTACAGATATTTGTTTGTCATAAATTTGTGTTTTGTCCTCTGATTTGACACGCTGAATTTACCGTTAAGGAAGCCGCAGGTGTGTTGCAACAATCAGGAACTGCTTATCCTTCCGGAGCACCCAAGTACACCCACGTTGCGACTTGAGTTGCTGTTCGTTTGTATTTGTGTTGGCTGATTTGTCTTTTTGCCATTTCAGATTTGGACATTCAGATGCTCCGTTAGCACCTCTTTTCCTCTTTTATTACAAGTACGAAATGATAGTAAAAATACTGAAGAATAACTTATTGGGACCAATAAAAAATACCAAGTGCGAAACTTGTAAAGGCAATGAAACACCTAAAAATGAAAAACCTAAAGAATTGTCGGGATAACATCAGAAATTTTTAGTCATATTCGGATAACTAATTCTCATATGAAACCAAGAAAAATACCAGTAGCATCTTTAGAGTCTTATCGTAAAGTTTTTACAAGAAAGGTGACGAATTAAAAGAAGCAGAGGAACCAATGGGCATCCGAATGTCAAAGTCCGAAAGGGCAAAGACAAAACCAGTAAACACAAACAAGGACAGGACGAAAGAACAGACAACATATAAAACATTTAAACACAAAAACTACTGAATATCAATTAACAACGCCAGCTGTGGAAAGTTCAAAGGAAGCACACTGTAATCAGTGCATCGCAGGGCTTTTTCTAGAGTAGTGATATAAAACAGTGGAACAACGATGAGAGAAATAAGGAAGATACTCAACCGGTTCGGGGGAAGCGAGGTGAATCAGGGAGAAATAATGCTAACTTTGAAAGGTTTGTGGGGAGCAAGGTGGATACTAATTGTTATCTGTCAAAGGTTTGTGGGAAGCGAGATTGCAGAAAGGGTTAATGCTATCTGTCAAGAGCTTGGAGTGAGCGAGTAGGAACAAGAAGAAGTGCTATCTGTCAAAGATTTTGATTACGAAAAAGGTTTATGGGGAGCAAAGTACATAGCGAAATAACAGTTTTTCGTCAAAAGTTTGTGGGAAGCGAGCTGGATTACGAAATAATGCAGTCTGCGAGTGCTTTTTGAGAAACGAAATGGATAACGTATTTGCAAGGGGGTTTTGGGAAGTGAGATGGATCTCAAAATAATGCGATCTGCCAACGGTTTGTGGGAAGCGAGATGGATTACGAAATAATGCGATCTATCAAAGGTTTGAGGGGAGCGAGATGGATCACAAAAAATGCTATCTGTTAGGGGTTTGAGGGAAGCGTGGAGAATCACGGAATAATTATATCTGTCAAGGATTTGTGGGAAGCCAGGTGGATCACGCATAATGTTATGTGTCAGTCAAGATTTTGTGGGGATCGAGATGGATCACGAGTAAAGGTATGTGCCAAGGGTTTGTGGGGTAAGAGTTGGATTTATTATGGAATACTGCTTTCTATTGAGGTTTTTTTTAGCAATCGGAAAACAAAGGAATAATTATATATGGCACGAGTTCGTGGAAACGGTGTGGATCATGCATAATTTGTAGAAAGTAAGATGAGATTCTATCCTTTAATGGTTTGTAGAGAGCAGACTGGGTCACGAATAGAGCTTACATTCGGGGATGTTTGGGAAGCGAGGTGGATCACTGAAAACTGTTATCTGCCACGGTTTTATGGGAAACCACATTGCTCGTGAATAATGCTACCTGTCAGGAGTTTGGGGGCGAGGTGAACTAAGTGAGCCAAGTGGATCACATGTAATGCTGTAAAGAGCCAAGTGGATCACATATAATGCTGTAAAGAGCTTGTGGAAGCGTAGTGTCCCTCAAAATAATAATCATATTATATATCAAGGGTTTTGGGGAAGCGAGATAGACCACAAGTAATGCTATCCGTCAAGAGTGTGTGTTGGTTTGGGTGCCTAACAAATAATACTATTTTTTAAGGTTTTGTTGGATTCGGTGTGGATCACAAAATAATGCTATCTGTCAAGGATGCGTCGGAAGCGAAGTAGATCACAAATAATGCGAACTGTCAAGGGTATGTGGGGAACGATGTGGATCGAACTTCTTCTTCTTTTCGTTCGCCGTCACATTTGAATTCCAGTCTCCTCTACAAATCTGGTGGTCTTCTGTAGGGCTTCCACTGATTCATAGAGCCTTTCTTGTAATGTTGTTGGTGTTGGCCAGATGTTGATTCTCAGTGCCTGGTGTAGTTTGCAGAATTGTAGGAGATGTTCTGTATTCTGCTCTGCTTCTCCACATGGACACATTGGTGATGGTATGACTTTCATGACTCTGTAAAGATGTTGGTTGAGTCCGTTGTGTCCTGTCCTGAGTCTGAAGATGGTCGTTTGTTCTAGCCAGTTGGTGGTAGCTGTCTTGTTTCTGAGGGGTTCTGTGTAGAGATTTGATGATGGTTTTCATCTCTGAGAAGCATACTGTTGTTGTGTGGCACCCTCCTTAGCTAGCATGTCAGCTTTTTCGTTTCCCTTGATTCCGTTTTTTTTTCCCTTGATTTCGTTTCTCTTGGGTGCTATCGCGTTGTTGATTGATATTCAGTTGTTTTGTGTTTCCATGTTTTACATGTTGTCTGTGTTTGTCCTGTTCTTGTTGGTGTTTACTGGTTTTGTCTCTGCTCTATCGGACTTTTGACATTCGGATACCCCATTGGTACCTCTGCTTCTTCCACAGTGAGATGGTATCCGTTGTACTGTTGTTTGGAGGCTTTCGAGGTTGTTGAGATCTTGCTCAAGCTCAGGAAGTTTACCGTTGGTAATGGCGTGCAGTACAGATAGAGCATCTGTCAAGAATACTACACATGTTGTTTTGTTGGACCTGTCTGTGATGGTGTGTACTGCATGGGTGAGTGGTCTTTCAGCTTTGTAGTTCGAACAATAGAGGAATGTTGGTATTGCCTCTGACTGTTTTTCACCATTAGGATATTCAATGCAGATACCAGCTCCTCCTTCTGTTGTTGCATTTTTAGCTGATCCATCTGCACAAACTCTTATCCAAGATGTTGAGGGATACTGTTCTTCCAGCATACTGAGTGTTAACGTTTTTTTTTTAACAAATCTGATGTGGATCGATGATATCTGCCAAGGATATGTAGGGGAGCAGACGGATAGTTGATATTTGCCAAGGATATGTGGGGAGCGCGGTGGATCAATGATATTTGTCAATGGTATGTGGGGAGCGGAACAGATCGTTGATATCTGCAAAGGATATGTGGGGATCGGTGATATTTGCGAGGTTTATGAGGAGCGAGGTGGATCATGAAGAATGTTGTCTGTAAAGGGTTGGTGGGGGAACGAAATGGAATACGAAAACGCTAATTTGTCAGTGGTTTGTGTGGAGAGAGGTGGATCACAAAGGATGATATCGGTCAAGGGTTTTAGGGGCGTGAGTTTGATCACCATGATGCTTCTTGGGGGTCAAGAATATTCTTGGAAGGAGATGAACATCTGTCAAGGGTTTGTGGAAAGCAAGGTTGATCACAAATAATGCTATTTGTCAAATGTTGTGGGACGAGGTGGGCACGAATAATGCTTTCTATCAAGTGTTTGTGTGGAGCGAGGTGGGTCAAGGTTGATGCTTTGTCAAGGTTTTGTGGGGAGCGTGGTTAATAACAATTGAATACTGCTATATATCAGAGGTTTGTGGGGAGAAGGGTTGATCACAAATAATTTTATATGTCAGCGGTTTATGGTGAACGAAATGGATCTGTCAGAGGTTTGTTATGAACCACGAATAATTTTATCAGTCAAGGCTTGTTGGGAGCGAGGTTGGACATAAAGGAATAGTGCTATATGTCAGGGGTTTGTAGGGAAATGTGGATTACAAAGGAATAATGCTATATTTTAACATGTTTAAGGATTTGTGGAAAGCAAGGTGGATAATAAATAATGCTATATGTCAAGTGTTTGTGAGAAGCGAGGCGGATCGCAAATGAATAATGCTATTTGTCAGGAGTTCTAGGGAAGAGAGGTGGATCAGAAATAATGTTACTAGTATCTTTCAAGAAGCAATGGTGTATCGATAGGGCAATCGAATGTCACAAGTCCGAAAAGGTCAAGACAAAACCGGTAGATATAAAGTTATGACAAGAACAAACCATAGGCATACAAAAACACATAATACATCGAAAACTGCAATCAGCAACGTGAACTCAAGTCGAAACGAGAGGTGATCCGAAAGAGTAAGCAGTTCTTTCTTGTTATAGCACACCAGTCTCGTTGCCAACAAACGATTTAATGTTGGTCAAATACGGTAAAGGATGACAATACTAAACCAGATTTCGTATTTGTTTACAAGCACGCGATGTCTTCATAAAACTATAAAACCTTTTGAGTGATGACAACAACCTGGGAGCAAACAAATATGTGCAATTTGCGTATCTGATGTGATGCTCTATCAGGAAAATCACAAAATTTCTCTCGTGCTCTGAATAACGAATCAGGCCCCAGTTTCATAAAACATCTCAAATTTGAGATTTCCTCAAATCCTTCCTCAACTGAGGTTTCTTGCAATTTCATTGGTCAATATTTGAGGTTAGGACAGAATTTAGGAAATCTCAAATTTGAGATGTTTTATGAAAATGGAGCAAATTGTGAAACGTCAACTCCGTAAGCTGGGGCGGACGGAATGGAATGTTGCTAGTCATAAAGGGAAAATTTACTTTCAACCTAAAGTCTTATAACTAATAAAGTTAACAGGTAGAATGGCTAGTATGCTCTTTAAAATTTAAAGCTCTAGGTCAATGTTCTGTTTTATATCTAGAAAAGGACCATTCTTTTACTCTCAAATGATAAAAAGCAAAAGGACGACCAGCGATCTATATTGTATTGTATGTTTTTCGAACCTTTTAATCACTGGTTTGTATGTTTTCATTAAATTTTCTTAACGGTATAACACAAGATTAATCTACTCTTATATAGGCTGGTTTTAGTTTTGTATTTAGCACACTATATTTATATTCAATCATATTGCTCATTAAACTGTTACATTCACATTCTTTTAAACTTTGGCTTTACTTAGGGTGTACGTTTCTGGTGAGTCTAATATAAACCATATGCTCCTCAGGTGCAGTTAAGAAATTGTGGCCAGGAACATTATTGTTGGTGTTTTTTTCCTATTTTTAACTGCATTCAAGGGGTTGGCTCTCTGAACTCGGAGTTTAGTTTCCACTGTCGTATAGACCTCTAAAAGTATTAGAGAACCCAGAATATTATTATTAATGGTATGTCTCATTTGATCATCGAAGAATATATGGATGTTGTTATTTGGTAATTTCGGCATTTTTGTACGTTGTTGTTTGGCTGTATCGTATTTTTTAATAATGAGGTCTTGAACGGGTTTTTTTTATGTTTTTTTTTTGTGTTGGTATTTCATTCATTGGTTTTCCTTTTAGATAATTATTAACCTTCCATCTTTGAATGACCTATTTTGATATTGGTTTGCTTCTTCAACATTCGATATTCTTTTCCCATTTTCTGTCATGTTGTTAGTATTGTTCTCAACCTTTGGACACAAGTTAGGATCTCCTGTATGTTCTGTATTTCCCCCTGCATATTTTACCAAATCATTTTTTATTGTTTTAATTTCATTTGATGTTTCTGATTTTGTTTTTGGTTTGTATGTGTGTGTGGTTTTTTTTCTTCTTGCTTGGATTGGTTCAAGTTTGCATATTCTCATATAGTGGTCTATTTTTTCTTTGTGTGTGTGTGTTTGTTATTGTATGTGTGTGATTATTTCCATAAATAACTCTTAATATATGCGACAATTTTCAGCGTATTTGCTGGTTTGTTGAATTGGAAAGTCTATTCACTGACTATATTAAGATATGGTAATTAAAAACAACAAAATATTAGATTTAAAACAACGATTTATTAAAACATTTCTATGTTTTCAGGTGTGTTAATGTCTCAGTATCTCACACAAAAATACTGCCATTGCAATGGTTTACAAATATACAATTCACGCAAAATATATCTATAACTTAGCAAATCACCCAAAAATACAAATAAAAACAAAATATCACAAACAATCACTCAACTCGCATACATAATCTTGATCACATGTTAAACTTGAGAAAATAAAATTTTCAATGGATTTCGTTTGGTTATCGTTGTCATGGGATGCAGATACAGGAGCATTTGAACTGAGTATTTTCATTTTATCTAAAGTGAGGGAAAAAAAGGTAAAAAGCAAAAAAAATAACAAAAAGTCATGGAATATCATTTAACAACAGATGCACCATTCGAACGACAACCAAATATTATGCACAAATTTGAGATTGTCAAATGTTATTAATAGTCTAAATTAATTTGCACCACAGAAACAAAACATAACTATACAATATACAGCACTGATATGATCTCCCCGTAGTCATTGTATCTGGCAAGTATGGACTGGGGTCTCGTACACCCGACATATCATGAATGTTCTATCAAATCTCTAACTTTGTCGCGAGATCTGTGAAGAGCGCGGCAGACGACAGCTCTTTCCCTGGCACGAGGACCAGTGTGCATCACCTCATTGTCTCTGTATGATTATAAATAAATATGTTGATTATTGATGAATGTAATGTTTTCATAATACTTGGAACTTCGGCCATGATGATGTGTCTTTGTAATCGCATTCTACTGGACGTGAATATCCTTGTGCCGAAAGCGAGCCATATGATACCTGATTTCCATTGGTTATGCCCTGGTTCATTTGATTTGACATAACAGGTAACCCCTGCATATGATTTAAATAGTCCATGCTTCCATAATATGAGGAATGACCATAGTTTTGATGAGGGTAGGATGCTGGTTGTGGGTTAGACATGGGGTATCCTCCTCGCTGCATACAGCTGTTGGGGTTCATGATATCGTTGACTTGAGGAATGGCGGCTGGACTCCATATAGATGATCCTGTGTTCATGCTGCTGTTGGATGAAGGACTAGAGATCTCGGTTTTACAGTAGACGGGGGAGACTGATGGTGGCGGTGGTGACTTGGATTTCTTGGGTGTTGGTGGTTTAGGCTTGCCTTCATTGGCCTTTTGTTGTTGTCGGCATTTTGCACGTCTGTTTTTGAACCAGACCTAAAATGACAAAAAAAATAAAATAAATCAAATGAAAATTAAGGTTATATGTTTTTCTTTAACATTGAATAAAAAAAATGTTAGTTTAACATTGGAACTTGGAAACCATACGGAGTAAGTTGACTTCTATATCATTGCATAATATCGTCCTGTCTATCGATCAAAAGACAAGATCAAAAGAAAGTCAGCGTAATATGTGTTTTAATCAAATATTTGCCGAACAGGTTAATTAATTCGTATATCAACATTTTTTACACATGTTTATATAAGACTTAGCACCTTCTTCTATGGTGTGTTCACAGTAATTATCTAGCAATGATATCTTTTCAGAATGATAAAAAAATAAACACTGGCCTTAAAAAATGTACAGTATGATTCAGTTCTAAACATTTTGATACATTCGGACACAATTAGAAATCGAATATTATGGAATTTGAATAAATTATGTTTAGAAATGAAAATATCATTGATGTATGACATGATGAAATTATATAGATTTGAAAACGGGTCAATTCAACACGGACAAAGACTGGGACCATAATCGAGTTTTCCTAAGGCCAAATACCCAATGTGAAAACATTTTAGTAATGATCATCTCTCATTTGTATGTTTACGTTGGAAATTAACCATTAAAGTAGATAAACATAATAGGCCGTGTGAAATTCTAGACAAAATTGTAAAATGAAAATCACTTCTACAAATGTTCCTCTTTATGAATGGCCATGGTTGGGTCTGTAAATGAATAATTTAAGAAGTTGTATGTACCTGTACTCTTGACTCCGGCAAGTTGATCTTAAGGGCGACTTCTTCTCTCATGAATATGTCGGGGTATCTGGTCTTTTGGAACAGTGCTTCAAGAACATCTAACTGGGCTCTTGTGAAGGTTGTTCTCTCTCGTCTCTGCTTTCGGGGGTTTCCAACTGAAAGATAAAAATCTAGTAACTATATACGTCACGACCAAGAAAACGTCCTGACAACTAGCGCGGAAAATCAAGACACACCTTGCTCCTTTAATAACGATATCACTTCAGTAAAAGGAATTGTGGCCAATTTTGACTGTATTTGAATTAATTTTTCCTGTCCATTTCTTTCCTAACAGATGTTAGTAACCAAAGAATAAGAGTTGATTCAGTCCAAACTCATCGATTTCATTCGAAAAGATGGGGAATGAATATATTAATATTTTAATGAAAATGTAAAAATATTGATATTTCTCAATTTAAATTTCATAACGTTCGCCATAGACTCGGAAACAAGCGTTTAGCCATTGGTTAACAAACCCTGTTTAGTATAGAACATTACACAATTGTCTGACTATTTTCAAAAGGGAAAATATACATATTTGATGTGTAATATTAAAAGTCGATCACAATTTAGAATTTGAAGATGTATTGCCAATTTAAGAGGAGGGCTGACGCCAGAGACACATAAACGTAACAACAACACCATTCATCACACTGGGGCGGATGTGATTCCGTATTCGAATGGGACAATAATTTGACAAACTATAAAAAAAATTCTGGTAGGAAGAAAAATGTTAAGCAATAAAAATTGCTGGGGACCACACAAATATTGCTCACAGTATGTTAGAAAATACATGAACAAATAAATGTTACCTAACGCCCATTAAAAGAAGTTGTCTATTATTTATAAGGCTATAGAATCTGTTGCCCCGTCGGATGAGTATTGCTTGTAAAAGTATGTGACTTCACGTACAGCTACTTTTCAAGTCTCGTCAAAATTTACAAACTAAATTGCTTTATTTTCTTTTCAATAAGAGGAGCATCGCCTTCATAAAAATGCAATGTACCGTTGATTTGAAAGGGAATATATGAATAGGCTTCGTGACGAGCAGAATACAAAACGCTTGCTTTCATGTGAAAATTTTTCACTTTCGGAATTTCTTTTCAATTTATTTTATTTTCAAATTAAACGTTCAATTTTGGTTCGTGTTAAAGTCAATGTTGCAAATGACATATAGTGTGTATCTCAGTGACAAATATTTCCCCCTTTTTCTATAGAATCCACTGTTCATATAAAGCAAGAAACTGCATATGCTAAAAAGGTTTCCTAACTGAACACATATTTTCAATTTCCCAAACAAAACTTTTTCGTACGATATTGCGTTTTTCTTTCCTCCTTTTCAATCTTAAAAAGTCTAGAAACATTATTGATTTATAAAAAGATCAATTGATACATTGAGTTAAATTTTATTAAATAAAAAAAATATCTGCATTGGATAAAATATATATTAACGACATGAAATGATACTGTCAATTTCAGTTTGAATTGGTTTAAGTTATAACATGCAGGTGTGCTATGATTTCTGTACTCGCTCTTGTTTACTACTTAATAGTGTTAATATAAAATGAGAAAGAAACCCACAGTGGGACATGAAATCCCAACAAAAGACTATCTAGATACACACGGATCAAAGGACATTTATACCACATTCAATGTCGTCAAACTATTATTGAAAATTTCCGCTGAAAATAAAGGCCACTTGCGGAGAAAAACTCGCATAATTGAGAGCACAAAACAGAGGAATTTTAGTGTGGAAGTTCGTTATAATTTTAATCAAATTCTTTTAAACCATCCCATTTAAAGTGAGAATGAGTCGTCAATCAAAAGTTAGATGATACAAAATGTGTCAGATGCTTTTGGTTTCTAAATTAAAATTAAAATGTAAAAATAAGCGATGTTTTCGATTTATGATGTATACATGCGATCGGGCAACAGTTTCCGACCACGGACAGGCAGACAAAAAGCATTAACCCCTATTAAACACATTATAGAATAAATATATAATAAAAAGAAATATGAAAAGATTATAATTCTTTCAATATATTCAACTGAAAGTCGAACTTGACATAATTATTTTAATTATAATTTAACAGGGTAGTAAGATTTAGCGTAAAAATGAATTAAGGACAATCAGCTTACCAGGGTATCCCATAGCCGGATGCATCAGGTCCATGTTGGACTGGGCCAGGCTCAGGCCGTTAACAGAGTATGGTGGAGCTTTGCCGGACATCGATGATGGAGGCAAGACGGATGGCTGGCTGTAGGCGATGCTAGTCATTCCTGCGGGATGGTGTAAGTGGTGATCTGGTGACGAAGATTCAAGATAGTTGTCCGTGTTTTGTGATTCTTGTTCAGGTAAACCAGAGTTAGGAACTGTAAACAAATGCATTTATACTTAGTAAATATATATATCCTATATGATTCAATTCACAAATGAAGATGTCCTTCTTGATCCTTCACAAATAAAGTTATTATCTACCCAGGTGACCGAGAAATGGTCCCTCTCAACGGTCAACCGTACAATGATCCAGGGATATGTTCGAATGATACAATTATTTGGTCTTTCTATTGTTGTCGGATACGTATGATGGGTAATTATCTTTCATTTTGTCTTTTCTTCTTAACACCCTCCTTTTAAATCCCGCCCCATTAATTGATTGTCATAAAATCCGCCCATTTGATTGGATCCTGAAAAACGTGGAGCCAATCAGAACCGTGACGGGTAAGGTGACAATTTCCAGCCAAGTTTGTTACCCAACAATCAATTACTCTTTTTGTTAATTAAATGAACACAGGTCGCTAATTAGTAAATAGGCTTCAAGTTAATAGTGCCGAAAAAATCTAATGATTGATCACAACAAGCTTTTGACTTTTCAAATATTCAAAATTTATTGGGAAATTGTTTGTTTACATAAAAAAAACTATCCTTATTTATTTTTTTCTTGAAATTTACATTTTAGGCGGATTAAAGTTCAATAGATTTTGAAGTTATTGGCCTCTTATTGAGTACATTATCGATCCCTTTTTTAACATTCAACATAGATGCGACATCTCAGCTAAAGTTAACATTGAGTAAAATACACCCTTAAAAATATTTTAACATTTTTTTTAATAAAACGTTAATTGTTCTATAAGACCAAAACCGTTGTTTTGATTTTCATGAACAACCGTCAAATATTAGTACGAGTAAATGCTAAGCAAAGTAACATATATCTATTTTTTGGGGATTGTTTCATATTGTTGTTGTTTGTTCGTTTTCCTCACAATATTCTGACAATATTAGCCTCTATGAAGGTTCTTCGAAAACAATTAATGCTTTTAAGCATCCCATGCTTGCGGTTGGTACAGGAAATTCGAACATTAATTTTCATTTAAGTATGGAAAGCAAACAAATTGTGTGACATTTGAAAAATAGAATAACTTACTAAGTAAATATTGCCTTTTCCTGAGATTTAATGTGCCAACACGAACTATACAATGTACAGGAACTATTTACCCAAAACAAATTTGTTTAGAACGTACAAATTTATAATACAGAATCATTAGACGCTTTTGACGTTATTTACTCTCTGCCAGTTTAGTTCCATATTGTAAAATGTTTGTACAATATATTGAGATTCAAACCATAGCTAAAATATATTTTATTTTCTGAAATATTATGTTATTTTTTTTTTTGGTTTTAATATGAAAACGTACATAAGTATTAAAACACTTATATTGATTTTAGACTAATACAATTAACAAGTTTTGCTAAAAAAAAAGATTCCAAATTAATACTTTCTATATATTTAAAGTAATTGAAACTAAAAAATATTATTATTTATTATTTATATATATTTTATTTATTTATTATATTCATAAAGTTTATATATTGTAAATAAAATATAAAAAAACATCATGGTGTCTTTTTTAATTAAAAATGAAATAAAATAAATAATAGCAAAAAGGAAGGCAATTTATAAGAATGAAAAATGCGCTAAAACATGGAATGAAAATATAAACAATTCCTTTCAAGTTTGACCTGTTTACATTAGTTCGTGTTATCAATTTTAATGATAATGATAGTGTCAACATGAACAAACCGACTGAAAGGTCATCAAAATGGACAGCTCAAAGTTCAAAAACTGGTCCCCCTTTTAACATATATATTACTAGGATTTTCCGAGAAATATTCCCCAAAAAAATGAATTTTCATTAGAGTTTTTCAGAACTTTCATTTAGAAAGCGGTCAATTTCAGTTTGAAATACAAAATAAATCCACATTTTCAGTGAAATATCGCGGCCTTACCTTCAAGCCCTTGATCGGAAGGCAGAGGGTTTGCTAGAGCAAGATCTTCAACGGACATTTTGGGTAATATTCCCTAATCTAGAATTCCTTATAATATTTTCCGAGAAGATCAAATCAAATTTAGTAATCGCCACTATTTACAGAATATACTAAATATATTAAGAGTTATCCCATAAATGGTTAAAGACCAATGCTTCTAGTTTGAAGGCCGAAGTTGACAATAACGTTTAATTCTAATTTAAAAAATTAAATAAGTATAATCTTAATTTAATTCTTACCTGCTTTGGTCATTCAGGCTGTAGTATTTCTATATTTTTCCAACCGATCACCTGTTGTAAATAGGGATAATCCGTATTACAAGTGTCGCATCAAAATTAAACGTTAGTGAACTAAAACTTCAAGTTAAATTTCAACGGATTAAAGAAGTATATAGACTTCTGCCAACGATTTAAGACGAAAATATTCGAATAAAATACAAAATTGTTGAATTAGTTTTAAGCTCGGAATCTGCTTAACTGTGTAAAGCAGGGCTTAATTCACTGACAATAAATAATAAATAATGATTGATATTGCTAAGCGTTCTACTACTTGTACTAGTACTCGTGCGAAAATTTAACTCCGCCTTCTTTAAATCTCACAACCAATCAAATATTATTACTCAAAATGGGTAAAAAATTATGGTTTCACTAAAATATGCATTTGGAGCAAAAATATGAAAAAATATCAATTTTACAAAGAAATCTTAAATCTTTGATCCAATAATTGATTTAAAGAATTTATTTTGTCATAATACCACAAATAAATAAATAATATAATCTCGGATTTAATGTTGTACAATTTCATAAATAAACCTAAAAAATAAAAGTATTCTCAGTGTGTTCTTTCCTCATTAGAACGATCACCTCTTTCTTAAAAATGTGCAACTTTTATTTTTTTTGCAACATATTTAAGCTGCAAATATTTTTTTTATATGTTATTGATAAAGCCAGATACTTTTTCCAGCCGATTTAGGGTTTAGGAGCTAAATGATGCAGTGGGAATAATAATAATATTACAAAAAGATATATTCTCTTATATTGTTGGGGCCATTTCATTTTCATATGAATATCTTTTCACATTTTTTACGTTATTTCGAAAGTTTTTGTACAGGAGCTTGATACACTTGTTGAGAGCAACAGAAGAAGACACCCCCCGCAAGATATACTAACATTACTATTTTTTTCCTTTTCTATTTTTACCCCCCTGCGCTTATAAAAATATGTTTGCGGTTTGTAAAGAATTTGAAATAATGATCTTTATAAACATCACAAAAGTCGAATTATTGTTTGGAAAAACTGGAAATAAGTTTATTGTCCAAAAATCTTATTCATCTTATTTTTAAATCTTATGTCTATAAACAGAGATGTAGAGACGAATTACTTTTTCTCCCAATCTATATATATCTTTATTTCTCATAACCATATACATTGGTACAGAGATAAACTATTTACATTATATACAACAAACACAAAAGAAAACAAAGACAAAGACAAAAACTAACATGTGTAATATCAACTGTAATATCTATCACATAGTAAAGCCAAAATTCCAGACATTACTGAGGGGGACTTGCTCTTTTGATTATAATACGGAGCATTTTTGTTAAATTCAATAAAGTAGATTTATTTTCTGATGACATGAGTTCTTCAAATTTTAGGACGTTTGGATTTTTTGTGAGTTTTTTCTTGACAAGTCTCTTTCTGTCATCGGCCAAAACTGTGCATTCCAAAATATAGTGATATTCATCACCTAACTGTTCATTACACAAGTTGCACATTCTATTATTTCTATCAATATTATGCCATCTACCCGTTTCTATGGGCAGTTTATGATTTCCTGTTCTAAATTGGCACATTAGAATAGAGTCTTTCTTGCTGAATAAATCGAAATATTTTTCTTTTTCTAGCGAGTCTTTAAATAATCTATAGTTGGTCGCTTTAGAACAGTTTTGTATTTCTTCATGCCAATTTTGTCGGAACTGATCAGAGAGACTTTGTTTGCTCTCAAGGCAGATATTTACAGCTACTACAGGCAAGAGCAACATATTTCCTTAGTCAATGGAAAAAACAATGGGAGAAATACAAACCCTTGTTTGAAGAATAAGAAGAGAAATATATAAGAAGTGTTACAATTAAATTTCATACATCTTATGAAATAAGTTGTTGGAAATACCCATGCTCTAGAGCAATTTGTAATATTAATCAATAACGACTTTCGAAATGAGTATGAGTGTGAGAGCTTGTCTTTGTATTTCATATATATTGTAAAAATGTCTGAAAAGCATTAAAAAAAATGATCTCAAATGTGCAAATTGGAAAAAAATATAGAAACATAGCTAAATACTGCCAACAATTTTATTATTCCTATCCAAATCCAATGTCAAAATATACTCATAAGCGCATGCAATTCGGTAATAGTATCTCCTTGGGTGTGTAAAAAATAAAGCTAGTATTTGACTGTATATAACGAGCTAGAGATTCTTTTAAACTAGTTTCACAGAATGCTTCTCGTATGCATTTTTTCCCTAAACC
Source organism: Arcuatula senhousia (assembly GCA_963971305.1). Lineage (NCBI taxonomy): Eukaryota > Metazoa > Mollusca > Bivalvia > Mytilida > Mytilidae > Arcuatula > Arcuatula senhousia. Next base: position 60,959,369 of record OZ020304.1, read on the forward strand.
TCCTCCTATCAGCAGAAAGATGCGCCCTTGTATTCCATTTTTTCTTATATTCGAAAATAGTTTCGAGATGACATTCATGTTCAGTTTGCAATTGTCGCTTATACTAGAAAGCATCGCAAAATATAAATGGGATTGGGCATGGCCCGCAGTCGTCAAAAAAAAATTGAAGAAAATGATTCTATAACAGTTTGAGTCCTCAAAATTTCAAGGAACTTTTATTATGACAATCTTTTTCAAGCCAGATTTAGGGAGTCTGTTGAAAGCAGTTAACGCTGTACTTGCATTTTTCAGTCGGGTTTAATGTATTGTTTTACCTTTGTGTTTATGTTTTTTTTATTTCATGGCATTTTTTTTCATTTTTCAATAATTGCTTCGAAAATGTATAACACAAGACAATATTAGCATATTCGACTGAAAATATTATTTACTATATCAGTTTTTATTATAAAATTGTAAGAAGAAAAATACACAAAATGAAAGTAAAAAGTAGATATTTTAGGAAAGGTATATCAAAAAGCCGCTTTTTGCTTTGTTTTTCTCATCAGTCAGCATGTGGTGGGGATTTATTTCTATAAATCATAATTATTATTACTTATTTAGTCAGCTTAGTTTGAGAATTAACCGTATAACGGTAAAGATAAAAGGTGGGCTTCATTTCCCAATAATTAAAGTACAACGGGAGTTTGATTTAATCAGATGAGCAAGAATGGACGTGCGTAGCTCAATAATTAATTAACAATTACCGAGAGGAGTTAATTTGTACACCTTTTGGGTTTGAGCTTGTTGTAAAAACCTATAACCTATAGGGTTTCGCACTGCAGGTTATGATGCACCCTCTAGAGTCTAAATAATGATTTTCAAATCTTGTAAAATTAATGCTTGATAGAGCTTTAGTGGAATTCAAAAAATTAAGGTCCCGTAGTGGACTTCAAACGTGCCCGACTTTAAGATCAGGGGTTGAAAGACATACTAATTAAAATTTAGGTTTTATTGTGAAAATTGGTGTAAATAAGTACAAGCTAATGAAAGATATGATGATAATCTTCTTTAGGCGGATTTAGACTTCTTAGTAATCATTAGTGTACTTGTATGGTCCTGTAATTCCATGAAATCTACCCTGACACCTTGTTTAGACAGCCATAAGTCACAAAAGCTAATCAAAATTTTCAATTGAAATTGTTAACGAGCAGTTACGTTCATACACGCTGTAATGACAATAGAAAAAACATCATGTCAAGTTTTGTGTACTTTTTTATGCCATTATTTTTTTAAGCTAATTGTGTCAAAATTATACAAACATCGTTAAAAGTTTTATTATTTTTTGGCAGGTTTTGAATTTTTTTGGCTTGGGTGTTTTTTCTACATGTTTTTTAGCTTGATGTCTCCAGTAATACCTAGCTAAATCACATTAATTTTCTAAATTTTCTGCGTAAATTTTTAGATTTGATAAAATACAAACTTTTATAACCTGTATATTCTACTATACAGGTCTATGGTTATAACATACATAGTTCATTGTATTATATTTGATAACATGTTCATGTTTACAAAACACGAAAAAGTTAATTTTGCAGTAAAATGTATATCCTCATTATTAGCGCAGAGCTCTGTTATTAGCGGAAATATAAGATTAAAACCAGGAAAGGCCATCAGAAAATATCTTTTAAAAAATCAATAGAAATTGTAATAAAACAAACATATTTGTTTACTTATATGAGAGTCACAGGAAACATCATCGAATCGTGACATTTTAGAAGGGGGGTCACTTGCTTTTATTTGCATTGCATGATTTTGTTTATTTGTATAAGTTTTTCTTAGAATTAAGTATTACCATAGTAAGAGGGTAGCATGAAGTGACATTCTATTATAGGTCTTAAAAACGATAACACCGACTGGGAATAATAAATTCTTGTTTGCATTGACTTTCTATTGGAGGGACGGGGCATTTTAGTGATCCCACGAAAAATATTATTTTTTAAATCTTAAGTCGGATCTTTTCGTAAACGTTGGGACTTCTGTTTATCCTAACGAACAGACAGACAGACTTGTTAAAAACTTTACTTTTTGGGGTTTTTATTTCTCGAAGATACAGACAATACCAAGCAAACAATCTGATATATTATTAACTGTATAAAACTCTTCACAGACAATCCAAAACGTGAAAAAAATGCAATGTGGATTATATATACATATATTTAGTACCAAGAAAAAATTGCAATATTTAAATCCACAAAAAGCGCAACGAGCCCATAACGAAGTCCCAATGCATAGTCCATATGTTCTATACTGAAGTGAAACAATTATTATTATCCATGTTCAAGACAGCATAGCACATCCAACTTCGTAGTAAAACAAGTCACTATTTGAACCTAGCCAACTCGTGCTCTACTTCAACTAAAGAGATTTTCATTCACAAGGGCTTTTTATAATGTTTTGCCTTAATGTAATAAAATAATAGATTTATACAAGGGATGATCTTACCCTAATCTTTTTAAAAGTTTATGTATTTTTAACGGTTTTTAAAATAATTTCGATTTATTTTTAATCACTGACTTTAACCCGTTAATCAGGGATAACGTAGCATCAGTGCATTAATAAGATCTGTATACTTTAGTATATATGTTTGATTTATGGATAATACAGAAGTATTTAACGTATAATGTTCAATAATTCCCTCTTCTACAAATCTGCTTATATTGTAACGAGGTAGTAAAACCCATGATCTGCTGACACTTTTTGCTAAAAAAGTCAATACAAGTTCTACCCGATTCTACCACACTCGTGTGGCATTCTACGCGAGTAAATTTTTATTAGAAAAGCAAACAAATCTATGATTACGCAGTTCTTCTCTATTTCTAATAGTTTAAATGATCGAGGAAAAACAAATATAATATGATATCATTGCAAATATTAACTCTAAATTAGCCACAAATCAAGCGACACCACCCCGTACACATTGGCTCGACAAAATGTCGTCAAACGATACGTTTAACTTATGTCGACCAAACATTTATCGAGTGCAGCTCGCTCTGTCCAAACACACGCCAAAGCAAACATGACAACAGACTCTCTATTCTGTTTGTCGTCTGGGAAACTGAACGTTTAGACATTTTTTGACAGATTGGGAATAAAATAAACGTTTTCTGCAGGGTTCGATTTCTCAAAAGTAAAGCAAGTTTCTGTTTTGATAAATAATATCCCAAACGCCCACTGACTGACGGACCAAAAGGCCACTTACTATATGCTCTTCATATTGCGATTTGTTTTGGCTTTACAAAGTTTGGTTTGAGTGTCTCTGAGGAGTCTTTGATAGACGAAACGCGCGTTTGATGCATTTTGTTCATCGAGAACTTTGCTGTATTTTTTAGAAAAAAAAATCAATAGAAAAAAAAATAGCCAAAGATCTAAACTTTTTAACCTTTGAGTTCACATTGCTTCATCTGAGAGCAGACCCCACGTCTTAAACAGTTAATGAATTGCTTCTTACAAAATATCGGTTGCTGAAAAATTGAGATATCATTCAAATAGCAATAAAGTGAAGCAGAAACTATTCTTCAATTTTCTAGCAGACGACAAAGTGAAAGATGACACTGTGCGATTGGCTTATCGCCTTAACGCACGTTCTCAGTATGAACATCGCGCCCGCTAACAGCCTCTGCAGACGGGCTAATTCCAATCGGCGCGTGTAGACAAAAGCATATTTTCGCAGTTATCTTCAGATGTTTTATACAGAATCTTTACAACTCATCACTTTTCAAATAATTTTCAATAAAAGGACACGAAAGAAATATTACTAATTAAACACAAATCTGATAGGAAAACTGTTTCCTCAAAAATGAATGCTAATTATTTTGCTGACTATCGGATCACACAGAGAGAAACGCTAATGAATTTATTACCACGGAGAACATATATTCTAGAACACGGACCAGAAATAGGAAACCGTCTTCAAGTAATAGATATGTTTTTCATTTAATTCCTGGAGATAGAACAATACATAGTCAAATATTACCATTAATTTCAATCTGTTCGTCAAGTGACTTTTTTCATTTGCTTGAATGAAAGGGCATAGGCTAATTAGGTGTATTCCTATTAAGGAGATATCCAAAAGAAGCAATATGAACAGAGACTATATCTTGCATAGATATGAATTTGCAAGATAACCTTTAATTGTCTTCGAAACATCACCTTTTCCGTTAAGTCAGGACAGATTCAGAAAACTCGTTTGTACCATTTTACCAAACAATTGATTTGTCACAAATTTCACCCTGCTTAAACAGCCCTAGTCCTTTACCATTACTTTTATTCCTAATACATTGATCACCGTTAAATTTGTACATTATATGGTCGTCATAAAAAAGCGAAATGTATTTTTATTTCTCAACTTGGGCGGCAGATGCTAGTATTAATATTGTGTATCAAAGCCCGTTTACAAAGCTTTATGCGATGCACCCGTAAATATGTATATTTAACCGGAAATAAAATTCAACGGAGGTAGTAACTTCTTCTGCATGAGGAGACACAGCATATGGAAATACACGGCGGACATTAGTATAACAATGGGCCCTCGACTGGTTGTCAGTAGATATGGAAGGCGATGTCTATACCTCTATACAGATAAAATGCATATGTATAGGAGCTTTATAAATTAAAACAAGATTGATGTTTTCTAGTTGTCTAGAAGTTCATGTACATTTTGTAAAAAATGTGCTTTTTGCTTTTGTTGTTAACCTTTTTCGTTGGAACCATAAACTTAATGGTGCCGGACTATTTATCTAGAGCCTGACTGTCAATGATTCTTTTAAAATTGCAGTAGAATATTATTACTACAATATACATTAATACATTGGCAGTAATTTCTAACATTAATTTTTGCATTCATTCGTTGTTAGCAAATACATTTATCTATATAAATATTTCAAAAACACTTCACCAAATGTCTTTAATTTGACCTTGGTCGCGGACCATTGTTTTGCTATGGTTTTACCGAACAGGATTCGTTTTTCTCCGCCTCTCAAACGGGTTCCTATTTGACGGAATAAAGACGTGTGTCAAGATGCAATTACGGATGTGGTCATCTTGTTTTATGTCCGGCCAAAGAGGACCTGCCATCTTAATTACTGGTCAGTTGATAATTCCATCCTTCCGTTATATGTTGTTTCTTAATTGAAGTCCTTAGTTTCAAATATGTTATATGGTCAACTTAACAGAGGAAATCAGTGGACATCAATGGCTTCATGTAACGGTATCGAGAAAAAATGAAATATATGATGTTGTTTAACAATATTTTGCAGTATCATTGTTTTAAGGACTGGAGTGTGGTCGGGTGGCTGAGATCCTAAAAAATGGTTGTCTCTATTTTATGTAATGAATAAAGAGCATCGATAAATAAAGGATTATTCTTGAATTTAAAAGTATTCAAATTTGTTGTTGCATTCCTTAAAAATGCAATGGACACATTGCAGTGAAGCCTACTAATAGAATGAAAACAGGTCGGAACAATTGTTAGAACACCTTGCCATTTGTACTGTCCTATTCGCGTGCTCACCAAAATGTACATTCACTGTGACTTTTACAGATAAAAATTACTATTATAGGATGTTTCGATTGACATTAAATGAATTCTTAGAATGAAAGAAAAGATGCTTCAATAGACCCTTTCTTCTTGTTGTTTCCACACGACATGTGGTATTGGTCCATTGTAGCTCAGCCATGTCTACTCGTTTCTTTCTCGGCCTTCCATTACATTGTCTTTTAATGCATTGTTGCATCCGGTTCCCTTTCCGTGTTGGTGAAAATCGTAGCTTTTAACGGTTCTTTAGAATAACGCAAATTTCCGGTAACGGAAAGTTAAACATTTCCTATTGATCAACAGAAGGTGTTCTTCGTAAGAATCAATTGTTGCTTTTCAATCAAGTCACAATCCATTATTTTTCCATTTTCTTTTTATACAGATCGAAGTGTATTTTATAGAAATGTTGGGGTTTTTTTTATCTGAAGATTTCGTTTTGTTATTGTTTTTATAACGCGGTTTGATGCCACAATTTTTGTTTTCTTTATGCAGTATAAAATTAATAAATAATAATCATGAAAAATAAATGTTTTTCAATTCACCATATAAAGTCGTTTTGTGATCGACTGAAGAAATCTGTAGTATTTTCTCCAAAGTACTTGATTTCTACGGTTAAACCTAGCTGTGGGACTAAGAAACCTTATAGTTAAAAAGGGATTCAACCTTTCCCATATAGCGGCTTTCTTCAAAGCTAAAAAATATATCTAATAAAGGGGTAGCGTAGGTCTAATCTAATAATGAGGTTCCAGATTAACACACCTCAGCAGGAAATAACCTCAAATGATATCACAAAAACAGAGTGAGAAACAATTATTGTAATGATTTAAGGATTATCACAAAACCCTCTGGATTTGTTAAAGAAACACGGTATATCACGGGTTTACTTGATAAAAAGAAGTGTGCCTCTCCGACACCGACATCCGGCTATGCCTATATGTTTGCCGAATTTCTTGGTAGAAGTTTTTTTTAATCTTGTTTTTGCAAGCTCTTACTCGGGTGTGAGGATCTATTTGATCTAGTACACGAATTATAAACATAGAAAGATCTATATTTGAGATTAAGAAGCATTGCATTTGTTTTTAAAGATATTAACCCTAAGTACCGTTGCTGCTTTTGCCTAATAATTCCTTCACGTATCTGTAGGCATTAAGCAATACCATGACATCCATTGCAACTTATTCTTTTAATGGGCGTTTTTATTTTATCTTATGCAGGAACAGGTCAACCAACTCCTCATCCTATTGCGACATACGGAGCAAAGTGAGTTTTCCATGTGTTCAAACTACTGCTTATAAGTGACCCGATTTTAAGTCACCCCATAAGGTTAGAATGACCAATTAGAGTATTTACGTAATATAATGATATGTTAAAAACTTCTTTATGAAACTACTTGTATATTATTTAGATCAACAAGACTTTTCAAGATTTGTCTTCTTGTTTTCATGGCTATTCTTGTCTCAATGGGTGAAAATAGACTTGGGCTGAGTCGTGGATTTAATTAGGTTCGGTTAAATACAATTAAGATGTTTCTTTTCCAAAGGCATCGCAAAATTTACGCAATTTAATTTTCAACAATGAGTTGGAATATGTTGATATAAGAGCTGACAAAACATGGATCATTTGTTTTTAGACAAGGGTCATCGGCACATTGTGTCAGGCACTTCAGGTATAAAAGACAATTTTTTGCTTTTAGAAAAGATTATAGTTAATAATCCCTTCCCCAGGGAATAATATCAATTTGAGAAAATCGACGCAATACTTGAAACACTGAGTATAGGAGAACCTTGTCTTGAGTAAGCGTTACGTCAGGCGCCTTAGTTTGGAGAAGTACCCGAGCGTAATTCTCCAGCTATTTTCGATGTAACCACTTGGTCCATCTTGATGTGTCATCTTATTAAATAGCCATAGGTTGGATGAACAGGAACGTATTAATGAACCAAATTATTTGTCACTCCAACTTTGTCGGGAAGTGACCAAACTTTCTCTCCTGCTGCTAAATTAAAGTGTAGTAAGTTTGGCGTTGAATAGATAAGGGTATGGTTAAGTGCTACGTACCTAACAAAAACAGACGAACAGCGTAAATAGGTGGAAATGATACGGGTCGGCCACTCCTACGGCCAACTTGCTGTCTCAAACATACTGCTTATAGAATTATAATTGGATGATACGGTATTTAGAGAATTGTAGGGGTCTTCAAACAAAATTAAGCAACTATTTTTATCAACAAAGGATTAACGCTACTGGAGACACCAAACAAGATTTTAATAGAGACCAATGTTTGATAAGTAAAGCCTGTAAAACAATAGGTCACACATGTTAAGTCCAAACTTTAAACATGGTCTATTATGACTACCACAATAGGTACCAGTTCATCATTTATAAATTACTGGGTTTGGCGGTAGCTATGTTTCAACTTTGATTTTCCGTATATTATTTTTTTAGTCAAGTATTTTCTTATACACATTTACTATGTTCATCTGCCGCCAACTTTACCGAACTCATATATATATAATATACCTACACCCTATTTGGCTATTTGTAGGGGTGTAGGTATATTATATATATGATTTCGGTAAAGTTGGCGACAGATGAACATAGTACATGTGTATAAGAAAAAAACTTGACCAAAAAAAAATAATATACGGAAAATCAAACAGAGACTTGGACAACGGTAGCTGCGATTTTTAAAACTAGTTGGATCATAACATTTCTGATCTACAAGAGTTCTGTTTCAAAATTGAACTTCAACAAAGTTAATACAAACAGCAATTTACAAAACCGTATTAGAGCCAATTTTGCGAAGGATTCTTGAGTGACCTTGAAGGCAAATTGACCTATTAACACTATGTAAAGTGACCACTTAAAATATTTTTCAACAACACGGAAGGGCTATCCTATATCATAATGAGCATGGCAATGATCCCGATATCCTACGCACCTCCACGGGACATAAAATAAGAAAAGGCGTTGAAATATAGTAGTCCCTTTACAGAACATAAGTGCTTTGATAAAAACTAGGGTTAAACATATAACTGCACATACATGTGTTAGATACACTAAAAAGTAATATATAAAAACACAAGCGTGTTGACATTGTTGCTGTTTGTCACTTGAACCACAATTCTAATTACATGTTTCCCTCTCCCAGAGTATGTATGTAGTAGTTGAACATACAATAATATATAGGCCAATTATTTGAAGGCCTGCTATAAAGACTCTCTGGAGTGGTCCTTTAACATGTATACAAGCACTCCGAAACACCTGTCTTTGTAGGCTAAAACAAAAATTCTATATTTGATTTTTGAAAATTTACCTTATATAAACAAATGTGAAGTAAAGTTTTGCTATTTATCACGTAAAGTTATTATGAATGAAACAATCACATCGTCATAAAAGTGTAAATATATTTTTATAGTTCGGATTTTCCCCGTCTCTTCCATTAAGAGCAACACCTGACCACAGAGACCGTAATTTTTTAAAAAACTTATGTTTTTTTTTTGCATAATCATCAACTATTTTTTATTTAATTACAGACATTACTGACACTTACATCAACTATATCTACATAATAATTGACATCAACTTTATCTACATAACCACTGACATCAACTTTATCAACATAGCCACTGACATCAACTATTTCTATATAACCACTAACTATATCTACATAACCACTGGCATCAACTATTTCTACATAACCACTTACTATATCTACATAACCACTGACATCAAATATATTTCTACATAACCACTGATATCAACTATATTTCTATATCACCACTGACATCAACTATATTTCTACATAACCACTGATATCAACTATATTTCTAAATAACCACTTACATCAACTATATTTCTACATAACCACTGACTTCAACTATATTTTCACATAACCACTGACATCCACTATTTCTACATAACCACTGATATCAACTTTATTTCTACATATTAACCACTGACTTCCGCCATTTCTACATAACCACTGACATCAACTATTTCCACATAACCACTGACATCAACTATTTCAACATAACCACTGACATCAACCTTTTCTACATAACCACTGATATAAACTATTTTTTCATAACCACTGACATCACATATTTCTACAAAACCACTGACATCAACTATATTTCTACATAACCATCAATATCAACCATTTCTACATAACCACTGATATCAACTTTATTTTAACATAGCCACTAACATCAACTATTTCTACATAACCACTGACATCAACTATATTTCTACATAAATACACTGACATCAACTATTTCTACATAACCACTGATATAAACTATTTTTTTCATAACAACTGACGTCAAACATATTTCTACATAACTACTGACACATAATATATTTCTTCATATCCACAGACATCAACTATTTCTACATAACCGTTGACATCCGCTATTTCTACATAACCACTCACATCAACCATTTCTACATAACCACTGACATCAACTATTTCAACATAACCACTGACATCAACCTTTTCTACATAACCACTGACATCAACTATATTTCTACATAACCACTTACATCAACTATATTTCTACATAACCACTGACATCAAATATATTTACATAACAACTGACATCAACAGTATTTCTATATAACCACTGACATCAAATATATCTACATAACAACTGACATAAACTATTTCTACATAATCACTGACTTCAACTATATTTTTACATAACCACTGACATCCACTATTTCTACATAACCACTGATATCAACTTTATTTCTACATAACCACTGACATCCACTATTTCTACATAACCACTGACTTCAACTATATTTCTACATAACCACTGACTTCAACTATATTTAAACATAACCACTGACATCCACTATTTCTACATAACCACTGACATCCACTATTTCTACATAACCACTGATATCAACTTTATTTCTACATATTAACCACTGACTTCCGCCATTTCTACATAACCACTGACATCAACTTTTTCTACATAACCACTGATATGAACTATTTTTCATAACCACTGACATCACATATTTTTACAAAACCACTGACATCAACTATATTTCTACATAACCATCAATATCAACCATTTGTACATAACCACTGATATCAACTTTATTTTTACATAACAACTGACATTGACTATTTCTACATAACCAGTGACATCAACTATATTTCTACATCAAAACACTGACATCAACTATCTCAACTATATTTCTACATAACCATCAATATCAACCATTTCTACATAACCACTGATATCAACTATTTCTACATAACCACTGACATCAAACATATTTCTACATAACCACTGACATCAAATATATTTCTTCATATCCACAGACATCAACTATTTCTACATAACCATTGACATCCGCTATTTCTACATAACCACTGACATCAGCAATTTCTACATAACCATGACATCAACTATTTCTACATAACCACTGACATCAACTATTTCTACATAACCACTGATATAAAGTATTTTTTCATAACCACTGACATCAACTATATCTACATAACCACTGACATCAACTATATCTACATAACCACTGACATCAACTATATCTACATGACCACTGACATCAACTTGCTCTACATAAACACTGACATCAATTATATTTCTACATAGCCGCTAACATCAACTATTTCTACATAACCACTGACATCAGCTATATTTCTACATAACCACTAAGATCAACTATTTCTACATAACCATCAACTTTTTCTACATAACCACTGATATCAACTATTTCTACATAACCATCAACCATTTCTACATAACCACTGACATCAACTATTTCTACATAACCATTGACATCAGCTATATTTCAACATAACCACTGACATCTGCCATTTCTTCGTAACCACTGACATCAACTATTTCAACATAACCACTGTTATCAACTATTTCTACATAACCACTGACATCAACTATTTCTACATATTCATGACATCAACTATTTCTACATAACCATTGACATCCGCTATTTCTACATAACCACTGACATCCACTATTTATGCATAACCACTGTCATCAATTATTTTTCCATAACCACTGACACCAACTATTTCTACATAACCATGATATCAACTATTTCTACATAATCATGACATCAACTATTTCTACATAACCACTGACATCCGCTATTTCTACATAACCACTTGCATCAACTTTATTTCTACATAACCACTGACATCAACTATTTCTACATAACCATCAACTATTTCTTCATAACCATGACATCAACTATTTCTAAATAACCATGACATCAACTATTTCCACATAACCACTGACATCAACTATTTATACATAACCACTTGCATCAACTTTATTTCTACATAACAACTGACATCAATTATTTCTACATAACCACTGACATCAACTATTTCTACATAACCACTGCATGGTATCAGTTTTATGCACAAGTGACCTACATTTTTTTTCTCCATTTATACGTACAATTTTTTTTTTCTTGACATGAACTTTTTCTGAATCACACTTGGCAAATGTTAGCAATTAAAAAAATATATATATACATGTATATATAAGGCTTTAATAATGTAGCACAAAAGTAACAGCTCTATCGTGTATATTATACTGTGAACACTTTAAGCCGCAAAAACACTAACCGTGCATGTTGCATGGTGGACACGACGCGCGTATGAACGATTTAACTTTGACAAGAACACGTGCTTCGTCAATTTACATGGAGATGAGTAACAGATCTTCATAGTTTTTAGCGAATTAGCGTTTCAGGTGAAATCACACCTAATGATAGTTTTCAGGTTTAGTATCGAACACGGGATTTGACTGAATACGAATTAATGGCAAAGCCACAAGTTGGAACGTTATTGACAAAATATATGTTGGAGGTTTAAGGCTGGTAGACATTTACACGGGCCATTAGCATTCAATTTAGGGCTATAAATTTACATATGACGACATGGGTGGTTTGAGTAGACCAACCAAGGTTTAATGATACGGGTCTCTTTGAAAATCGAATCTAGACCTTTCTACAGCAATCAAGGCCGCGAGGTAACACTTTTTTCTGTATTCGAATTTCGGATCTTCAGGTACATATGGAATAATTGAACATCCATTCACAAATCGAATAGAAACCATAAAGGATCCAATGTTATTTGAGATTATCACATGTAATTGCAGTCTTTTTCTGAAAAAAAAAACCACGTATATATCTTTAGATTATTGTTCTACAAAATCACCTTACGATAACAATGCGATTTTGGTTGGCAAACCAGACAAAAAGCCCACGAAATATGCACTTAGTCAGTATAACCTTATGCCACCCTATGTATATAGCGATTAGTACGAGGATAGCAAATTTGTTTTTTAAGTATTTTGTTCTTTTAGTTTAATGGAATTGTGTACATAGATTACACGTTGTAAAACATGGAAATGAAAATGTCCTGTTATGAAATTTGGCATCTGTAAGAAAAGATCCTATAGGGTAAGGAAACAGTTGTGACAAAACATATCACGAGATGGACAAAAATATACTCGTGACGACATACATTTTTCCTGTTAAATCAAACGTATATACTACAAAAAGGTTGCATACAGTTATACAACAACAAGCTACGTAGCTATTATCATGGCGTATTTGAAAAGGTTCTCGTAGAAGAAAAATGAAAAGAAAAATGTAAGCATATCACAAATGCGTCAAAAGATTAGAATTATCTTATTTGATCCCATGACAGTTCCATTAACTTTTGTTTACAACAGTATCTACACAGCTGGTTTTTTGGTCAACTTCAGGAGTTTGTTTCTTCGCTAGACAATAGATGATCATATAAAGCACCACCCTCAAAGCAAAAGAGCAATTTAGTTATGGAAATGCAGCTTTTGAATTATGCATACATATTTATAATTAAACGTGAACTTCTGCATTGCAACTATAAGGTAAAACAAAATTACCGAAAGCACCTAACGGGCTGCTGACCCATTTGTAACATTCATTTCCGTGAATGTAACAAAACTTTAAAGGGTACTTGTTTATAAATTTTAATTTGACGTTATGAGTGGGTAGAGTTGACGAAAAGCTTTTAATGAAACTTTTCTAAATGTGTAAAAGGCTATTTATAAAAATCATGACAGCGCACTTGTTAAAATTCTGTTATGGAAGGTGGTCTTGATTTTAACTTTTTAACATTGATAAAATTGAAATTACATCAACAATGGAATATTCAATTCCCACCGATTTCCACACTCAATATTCAAAGCACACGTCGAGATGGACCACAGTCTCGTTTATTTTATCATTTATAATTTTTTGAATATCTGTCAAATTTTGATGAGTTATCGTTAGACACTGTGTATTAAAATTAATAAAAAGAAATAAGGGAAACAGCCAGAATAAAGGGTTGTGTTGGTTTTAAGGAGAACACACACAGGGTGCGTTTTCTACCTCACCATTCATGTAAAGAGGGTACCAAGTGTGAATTTATCATGTCAAACCAGCCACTGCTCTCTATACTTGACGACAGAAAATCAAGGGCGTAGCAGGAAATCCATGCCAAGGCATTAATACGGGGACGAAGATGCAGGGTTGAACTTAGCCACCCCTTTGTTTAAGACAGTCAAAACTTGTATGTGAAACAAATGTTCCAAACACTTTAAAAAATAAATAGTGCTTGTAAGCAATGGTGCTGGTTGTATCACAGAGGCAAGCGGATTTTAGTCTTCACGTCAGCTTTGTTGGTTACATGGTAGCTATTTCTCCTTGGTTATGTCACTCGCATTGTAACTTTTGGCTTTGTAAAAATTAACTTTTACATAAATTATGCAGATGGAAAATTTAAAATCAATTAAATAGCATACACTTAATTTGGCAGCTTTACTCGATGAATATAGGTGCAAAATCGGATTATGAACGACCCAGGGTTCTCCATGATGATTTTGTTATTTTACAGATACATTCTAAGGGTACCGGTGGTACTACCCGTATATTTTACTCAAAATTTGACAATGTATGTTAACTCAAAGATTTCAACATTTGTTACATACCGGATATTAATGTAGGGGTAAAATAAAGAAACCAAAGAGAACACAGGGAGATGTGACCTCGGACAGAGCAGCTGCATTTGGCATTCTCAGACAAAATTATAACAGTATAATTAGATGACACTTCAGTCTATAATCTTTCTGCATTGCAATACACAATAACCATATTTTATCAAACTTATAGGTTAAGATAATTAATGTTTAATTGCAAAAATAATTATTAAATTATTGGAACTTATGGGGCTTGTTTAGGGGGGTACCAATATCCCATATCCCCATAAATTTTTCATCAAATATTCTGTATCCCAAAAAGTGTTTACCAGTATCCCATATCCCTGTAAATAAAATTGACAAAAATATCCCATATCCCAATAAGTTTTGTCTCAAGTATCCCGTATCCCACTAAGAAAATGTGTGAATATCCCATATCCCAATATACCCTAAACAAGCCTCACTTATATGACTTGCCTCTCCATAAATGTATAATGTTTCCTTCATAATAAAGCCAACATGACCACAAGCAATGTCGGATCCAGAAAATTTTTAAATGGGTGGGTTCCACCTAGATTCAAGGACGGAAAGAGCGGGATTTGCCAAAATTTTTCACAAAAATTAAAAAAAGGGGGGATGGAGGGGTCCAAAGCCACTTTGAAATTTGAATGAAAAAGCTTATTCTATAAAATATATAAAATATAAAATCTAGTGATATACCTGCTTTAACAACTGTCTTGTGTTAAATATATAGTTTTCGGCTAACAATGGAATTAAAATCTTATCCCACAATACATCATGTTCATATAAAGGTTTATTCAAAATGTCAGCAACCTAAGAGAAATAGTGCTTTTGAGCCTTGAGTTTTATGTGAATAGAATACGTGACAAACAAAATAAAATTTCGGTAGACAGGAAGTAGATGTTGGATAGATCTAAAAATGATCCAGCAATACATCATTGTCATATCAAACTTGATACCAATGGTCCTGAGTTTAAAATGAATAAAAAGTGTGATGGAATTTTTTTTATAGTTTTAGTTAAACAGGAAGTATATGTTCGATGGACCGGCAAAGGCAAACCTATCCCACAATTTATCATGTCTATATAATAGTAGCTTGTTACCAAATGTCAGCAACCTAAGAGTAATGGTATCTGAAATATGAGTAAATGTAAAGTGTGACAAATAGTGGGACGGAACTACAGATGGGCACAGGTAAACCAGAATACCCCTTTTCTTTAAAGAGGGGTTATGATAAAGACACTTTCTTCCACTGTGGTGAAGACAAGAAATCAAAACCAATGTAATCAGAATTTTATGTCATTTTTATTGTTACACATTAACAACATATAATAACAATGGCACAGCATATACATAACTTAAAGCACCATCTTACAATTCCGAAGAACATTGTTTGGTGAAACAATCAGATTTGTTTTTAGTTAAGACTTGATTAAATTATATTTTCATTCAAAGATGTGTCTTGCATACATACACACAAATACTCAAAACTTGAGAAAAACAAAAAAGAACTTGAATATGTAACAACATTGACACACACAGATTACTTGATAAAATAGTATATAAATTAAGTTGGTTAACCAGAAAGTGGTGCTAGGTCTCCGAGTTACAAAAGGCAAGAGGAACTTGCTAGTTGCTAGTTTCTCAGAAATGGTGTGCTATAAGAGGTAATACTTATTTCAAAAGTAGAAAAAAGGTTGTGTACAATACTACTAAAAATATATAATTGTTCCAAGTGAAACATTTTAGTTTTGTTTTGGAAATTCTTATTCATCCTGTATTGGTTAAAAGTCGGAAAAAGAACTATGAGAGTAATTTGCTCTTTTAAAAGCTGAAAAAAATTAAAATATAAAGACACTTGCAAAACTGTTAAACAAAACACTTTGGAGTTTTAGAAAGTGTGAGTGATTTTTAGGGATATTAAAGTCTGAAATCTGGTTACAAAATCTTTTAAAAATGAACTGTGAATTTGGACAGTGGCATCCAATTATTATTTTATAAATATCTCATAAATGATATGAAATATTGAAAATAATTATAAAATCAAGTGTACATGATATCATGTGTTATTGACAATGGTCAAACTCCTTGACCTATTTATGTATGTACTTGTAGTTTTCCCTTCATGTCTTCTGTTCAGTAACCACAGTGTGGTCATGCTATAGTGAAAAGGAAGGCGTTCTTAAAGTACCGATTAAAACATTGTCAATTTGTGTCATATCAATTCATAAATTCAAAATAATATAATGATTGAAGATAAATTTACTTCTTTTAATTTTTACAGATTTTGTTTTGAAATAAAATATCCCGCCAAATTCATAATTTAGTGTCAATACAATATACACAAAAAATGAATAAAATCTAGGGCAAAAAAGTCTTGAGATACTTAATATTTAATGCAGATAATTAAATCGTTTGCCAAATTGAAGGATTACAAGTCAAAACTGCTTGAAGTCAGGTTTAAGTCAGTACCCAAAAATACAAACCAATGAACCTAAGAGGTCACGATAGATTAGACTCTAAGGCTCTAAGGAATATGTACCCAAAACAAAGGTCAGCAAAGAAGACACAAATTGTTTTATGGTAATTTTCATCTAAATATATACCAGCATGGGAATAAAGCACATTTCTTCCATTTTTCACAGAGAAAAATATTTCTATAAAATAATTAAAATGATAATTTTGTCTTTTGAAGCACTGTAAGAAATTTACATGAATATTAATTCAGGTACATGTCCGATTGGGATTTCTTTATTTCTGAAAGTAACATGAAGCTATTTGTATATCTCAGATGAAGCGATTGATCATTTGTCTCGTGAAACAAAACTTTATACATTTACAAATTGCTTTTACTAATGGTAACTTTTTCTGTATTTTTAAGTGGTTAAATCAAAATGCAAATTTGTATCACTAGTTTTGGTACTCAAAGGAAGAAAGCTAATTAATGGATTAATATTTAGCTTTGTTCTTAGTTTTTATAAAGGAAAAATAAATAATATGACTTTGGTTTTTATGGGTGTAATCTTCTTTTTAATTTGTTATTCAAAAGATACTGTTTCAATACTAAGCAGCATTTAATCTAGATACAAGCAAAAGATACAAATAAAATATGCTTCAAACAAATTTGAGTTGCTTCTACCGTGTTTGGGTAACTAGTTTGTAAAAATAATATATATGATAAAAAATAAAATACCACATGTAAGTTTGATCACCTAATACATGTTCTTTATTTATGTTTCCTTTAATATTTATTCTGCTTAAAAAAATTAATGTTAATTTATTTGATAATGGATACTTTGAAAAAATAAATATAGAAATCATTTTAAAATTTTTAATTTTTCATTATTTGTCTTCATATGCCATACGTAATACTCTCAACCAGTAGATTATCAATCTTAGGTTTCAAAGACACCAGGAAAACACTAAATACAGAAACCAACTCAATACAATGTAACACTGTAATACAAGTCAGTTATAGCACACTATCGAGTTTAAACTCATTAGTTTTTCACAGAAATATAATATTGTCAAAATACTGAGAAAATGAGTGACTATTAGAAATGTGTTCTTATGCACAAATGAAAATGTGGGACTCTAAATCTTAACATAACTTAAACACTTGTTTTTGGTAAAATATCTGTGAAATATAAAATGTGTACAGCAGGGCTGCTAACCTTTCCAATTGTTAGGTCTTCATTTTATAATTAATATAACATAAAACATCACAAAAAAAATAATTTTAGATATTATAATAGTTGTATTTTTAAACTTACAATAGATTATAATTAGATTTTTTCTGGGATTTGAAAACTCCCACAACTCATAACTTCTTACAATATGCAGTTATCTACAGACCAGAAAAAATGGTCAAACTCATAACTTCTGAAGATGAGTATATGATTTCGTTGACCAAAATCTCTAACAAGGACATTTATATGCATTACAAAGAAACCTGTCAAAAGTTATCTATACATTTCAAACCTGTCTATAATAACAAAATATTCAAAACCAAGAGAGGTAACACTGCACTAGGTAAAACCTGACTTGAAGCACACACTGATTTCATTGTTACATGCCTACAAGATATACAAATGTAGTATAAACTATAACTCAAGTATATACATTGTAGATTGTAAATGTTAGAATTTATACAACAGAAGAAAATAAAAAAAAGTTAAAACTTAAGCTACAACTTATCAATGATGTCATGCTTAAACATTCATAACAATAAACTTGTTGTATATCTAAAGGAAAACTTATACTAACAAACATATTCTGGTAAAATTGAAGGTTATTATGAAGAAATGTGAAAAAATATCACATGGAATTAAAAATAATTAACTGACCAGTTATACAATTTGTCTTGCTACATGAAAGTCCCAAATAAGAAAAGTAAGAATATCTGCTGTGAAAAAAACCTACGTTACTAGTTGGACCAGAATACATTCATGACGACTTGTATCATTTTCCATTGAAGTCAACACATCAGTTGCATAAACTTTTGTTATACAATGAAACACTATTAAGCTTTATCAAGGGATTATTAGAAGTCTGTTACTTTAAAAGAAGAAAACACGTCACAAGTTTGTTGACAGATCTATAAAATGCCCATGACGTCACATATCATTTTACTGTTGAAGCAATTAGTATACAAATTGTATAAACATGTTATAAAACAGAGAATGTTCTTATTTTATCAAGTGATGGCAAACACGAGAAACTTGAAGGTTTTCTATAGGATTTATAAACATATAGTACCACCCCCACTATGTAGTTGTATAAGAAGACTTTTACTTGGATTTAAAAAAATTACGATATTTGCGAATAATGTTTAAAATTGACATATTATACTATTATTCGATTGGCTATTTGTTTTTCTTATAATATTCTTTTTGCCATAGTAACTTATTATATTTAATAAACTTCCAAACAGGAAGTAGATGTCCGACAGGTCTGAAAATCACTTAGGACGTATAGTTTGTCATTCTAAACCATCCTACCAAGTTTCAAATCATTCTCATGTACGGTTCCTAAGAAAAGCTTGACGAAAATTTTTAAAGTCATGTTCACACACTTTCACATCAGTCTAAGTCCAAACAGGAAGTAAATGTCCGTCAGGTCTGAAAATCGCTTAGGACGTATAGTTTGTCATATTAAACCATCATACTAAGTTTCAAAACATTCTCAATTACGGTTCCTGAGAAAAGCTTGACAAAAATTTTCATAGTCATGGTCACATATTTTCACATTGGCCTAAGTCCCAAACAGGAAGTAGATGTCCGACAGGTCTGCAAATTGCTTAGAAAGTACAGTTTGTCATACTGAACAATCCTACCAAGTTTCAAATCATTCTCAATTACGGTTCCTGAGAAAAGCTTGACAGAAATTACGTACGGACGGACATGAGTAAAACTTAATGCCCCTGACATGTCGTCGGGGGGCATAAAATGGAAGAATGTGTTAAGGGGACTTATGTGCCCCAGTGACAGAGCCCAAAACAGGAAGAACATGTCTATAATCACCTATGATATACAGTTAATCATACCGAATCATCCTGAAAAATTTAAAATCATTCTCATGAATGATCTCTGATAAATACCCCACAGAAATTTTCATATTGGCCCAACTCTAAACAGGAAGTAGGAATCTGACAGGAATGAAAATTACTAAGGACATATGTTTTGATATTCCAAACCACCCTGCTCAATTTCAAATCATTCAAGTACAATTTGGGGGAAAGAGCTTGACAGAAACATTCCTTTCTACAAACAAACAAGTTGTTACAGAGGCATAAGAAATAAAAACCATAAAAAATTAGGGATGGAAACCAACAAATGAAAATAAAAATGGACAGAGTGAATATGAATCTCTTACTAAATTAAAAAAAAAAAAAACTAATTATTAGTGTTACAATTAAGTTTTAAATTGTTAAAATTGTGTAACAGAGGAAGTTTTATAACTTGTTAGGGTATACGTTTATTCAAAAAAAGAAAGGAAATTAATAAAAGAAGCAAAACACGTCACAAGTCTGTCGAAACATTAGAAATTCATGACGTCAAATATCATCTTTCTAGTGAATGAAACAAACTTGTTACATATATTATTATTATAAAACAACACTTTACGCATATATAGCTGTCTTAATCAATTGACTCTAAAAATAGTGAACATGACAAACTTGGAATATCTTTGGATAGCATTTTCATTTCAATA
Source organism: Arcuatula senhousia (assembly GCA_963971305.1). Classification (NCBI taxonomy): domain Eukaryota; kingdom Metazoa; phylum Mollusca; class Bivalvia; order Mytilida; family Mytilidae; genus Arcuatula; species Arcuatula senhousia. The sequence continues at coordinate 60,980,186 of OZ020304.1, forward strand.
ATTTATGTTTTATACGATATTAGTTAACAACAATAGATTTTTTTCAAACCCTTCATTAAATTTTATCAAAATAGTAAAAAGTGATAAAACAATAAAACTTGACATGAGTATACTTCAACATAACAATGATCACAACCCAGAAGTTATTGAGAAATTGAGACTTTCCACATGATTTACACCCTTATAAATATGCTTGATAATATATGAATGGTGTAAAAAAAAAGTGAAAAATCTCTACCAGGAAGAAAATACTGATTACACTCCAAAAATAACCTGAAGTTTTCATAATCTTAAACTTTAATGTATTTTTTAGCTCATTGTTTACAAAAATAAAATTCATAGTTCTCTTTTTTTTTCACCTAGACATCTTATTCTAGAATATACGGGTATCCATTAAGCTCATAAAGCATTGCACAGCCATTGCCCAACGCAAAAGTGGTTTTCTTAATCTGAGATTCCTTTAACAGAGGTATCAGGTTTTAACAGTTTATAGAGTTAAAACAAATCAACAACAAGTATAAACAGCTTTTAAACACAGCATACACAGCTTCATACAATGTTGTCAAAAAAGCTCCTGTACATTAAAACTAGAGTACTGACAAAGTCAGGATGGGTCCTGTCAGTAAAAAGTCTAAGTAATACTGCGGGTTCATTTATTTTCATGGGTACCAATTGGATTAGTTTGTGTATTCTTAAATTCGTGGTTCTTGAGTCTGCAGCATATAGATCAATGTTAAATTTTCTTTTTGTAGGGTATCAAATTTTAATATCTAAGCCATCCATGAAAACCACGATCACTATGTTTAGATTTGTACCTCTTATAATTGCTGAAGTATTAACAATCACATAAAATTGTGGACAGATGGACAGACAGACAGACGGATGCACAAAGATAAAACCATAAAGCTTCTGCATCTCTGATGTGGGAGCCTAAATATACGGAGACAGACAAGGCTAAAGAGGCACCATTTACATCTTAAATGCAATACAGACCATAGCAAGATTTATTCATAAACAAAGCTATAACATTGAACAGAAGTAAATTCATAACTAAATCGAGACAACTGATGGTATGCAGCATTATTATTGGTTTCAAAACAGGTATAACAAAAACAAAGATAATAGGCAACAGTTCTTAGAATTATACCCTGCTAATATATGCCAGAGGCAAAATCAAAACTTTTTCTTCATTATCATGAAGTAAATTGAGCATAGCCAACATTTAAAAAATCATAGCAATAATTTATACATAACTTTATGTCTAACATTGGCCCTATTCAAACTATTCCAGGGCTCTGATTTTTTTAAAGGTAGAAAAGAAAGTCATATTGCACAATCATAACAATAATGGTTTTAAGGGACTATGGTTAAATCATAGCAATATACACTTTCTATGGTTAAATAACATTATCACATAAATATAATACATTTATGGTAATTTGGTCTAAGCTTACATAACTTATGCATGCAGAGCATAAAGCTGGTAATACATTGTAATATTATTAGTCTTCTGACCATATTGGATTCAATACATTATCCTTTTCTTTTAAAATACAGATGAGACAACTTTCATTTACGTTTAAGTAAATCAATGATGCAATAACACTCCTTAAAAACTGCTTATGATATTCTTAGGTTCGTAACATTAATTTATAGGTTAATATACACCAAGCTTTTCTTGCAGCCTTTATTTTAAGCTTGGAGGTTTGTGCAGAAGTGCGAGCAAATCTAGCCTGATAAATAGAAGCAGTGGAGACTGCCTTCATTGGATACTACAGTCTTTCTTGTCGTGATGTTTCAATAGTTTACCCTCGCTTATCTTCCGATCAAGTATTTCCTCTTCTTCAATCCTGAACAAAAAGAAAAGAAAAAAGATTTAAATAGATTCATAAATAAAAGTTTGCTCCATGGAATTTTTCCTTTCCTAACACCATAAAGAAACTTTGAAATCTTATCTTTAAATTTTTTGCATTTGCTATAGCATTGACTTGCTTGATGGTGTAAATGTCCAAAATTGGAATACAATACTGGACTTGGCTACTTTGCCTGAAGGTGTCTTTATTTTATTCAATCTATTGATATAAATGGCCAAAGAAACCCTTTCTGACTCTTATTAGTTATTAAATACTAATCATCATCCACATCTGTAACTTAATTTAATTAAACCCTTAAATGGTATTAAACTGATCAGAAATCTTATAAAAAGTGACAAGTTCCTCAGTTACGGTAGACAATCATTTACTTTGTGTAGTGATGCCCATCGCCATAAATTAGAACACCTTTCCATCGTAAATGCTCAGATCAAACGGTTAACATGTGTTATAATTCATCATAGTACCAACCAACAAAACATGGGCTAATAATAATTATGTATTCATAAGGTGTTAACAAATCATTTTCTTAGGTGAAATCATCATATGAGGCAGCAAGCATTAGTCCAACTTCAAATTGGTTTGATTTTACAATACATATCATTAGAAATAAAATTTTGCAAAATTTCGAGCACATTTTAATTTTTTTCACACAGCCTTCTAAAGTTGGAGATATGAAAAAAAACAAAACAATACTATATTCGAGAAAATAGTGAAGGTTAGCCCAATATATTTACTAAATTGGCTCTTTTCCCAACTAGCCCAAATGGTTAATATGAATGTCTAAGAGCATACTACAGCCAAAACAATTTTACAATTGATTCCAAGATAAACCTTTTATAAGAACATTATAATCAAATTTCAGTCATAAAGACTATGTTTAAGTCTGGCAAGAGCTTATTTTGATCAATTTTGTTTCAAACTGTTCAATTGGATACCTTATGACAAATAATCTAAGCTGACCTTTAGTAGATAGTAACAGAGAATGGAACCCAACTTAATTACTTAGAAAACTGTGAATAATGAAACAGAAGTAAAACAGACCCCTGGACCCCCCCCCCCCCCCCCCCCCAAATATAATTAATATAGTTTCTCTTCGTTTGAATTATTTTCCATTTTTGACCGACTTTGTTTACAACAAACATCAGTATTTCCTGTTTAGAGACATGAATATCCTGTTGTCTAAGGATTCTTAAGTAACATGCAAAGGATATAAAGGATTAGGATTAAAAATGAAAGGTTGCTAACATGTCAATAATTCGACTGGTCATTTTATTATGACTATTTGTACACATGTATTATGATTAAGTTAAAGGTTTGGCCATGTAATCACGCGTGTGTGTGCTGGCAAACATTCTCCACTCCTCATAAGGTATCACTTAAAAAAATTCAATTGAATGTTCCAGTTTAAATGATTTTAATGTTTAATAACAATTCTAAACATTTTGTTGCTACTTAGATTTTATAAGTTACTAGTTGTTTTTGGATGAGCCTCATGTCTTGCAGTAAATAAAGGTAATAACAAAATTACAGAACTTGGACGATCAAACTCAATGTCCAAGAGAAAAGACAAAACATGGAAGACACACCGGAGAAGTTATAGATCGCAATGGTCCTGACTTGGTACAGGCATTTCAAATGAAATGGTGGGTTAAACCAGGTTTTATGGCACGCCAAACATCCCTCTTCCATTGTAAAGAAAAGGCTACTATTTGTCACAAACAGTAACAATTAAAGGTTCACATAGATATGACACCTCTCAAAGCAAAACCCACCTGCACAATCATTATACTCCAACTCAGTAAACCAATTTCCTCAATAAACTATTGATTCATATAGACTTTTATTTGGTCAAAAATACATAGGAGTACCAATATACAGTCACAAAGAAATAAAAAACTAAAGCATGTTTAGTGAAAAGGGAAGTGTTTCCCCTTATATTAATGAAATTGTTTTTAATAATGCATTATATGCAAATACCTAACATCAAACTAAAACTTGAAAGAAAAAGAAAGTTAATAAATATAAGTTGAAATAAAATGTTAAGAATATTTGTGACGGACTCGGAGACCCAGATGTGACGTTTGTAATAAACAGCCACAGATGTATAGAGCGTGCAGATTGTTACTGCAATCATGGTAATCGGACCAAATGAGGCGTTCACAAACATCAACCCAAGCAGTTAAATGCTGGAAATATTGAACAGAAAGGGAAATGAAGGAAGAATAGACCTTCATTATCGTTGTGTCTGTGAAAGAAAACATTCATTTTACCTGTTATTTTAATGTATCAGACCGGCCCGTTACTTCCACTTATATGACCGTACAAGTCATTCAATTCTGATGCAGTAGACACGTTAATTGAAGAATAAAAAGATGCGCTAAAATTGTTTCAGTTCCTTGATATAACATCACACTAGTTGTTTTCAGTCAGTGGTTTTCAATAGGCATCCAACGTGAAGAAGCAATACTTTCATCTTAAAGCCATTACCTATGATATTTAGGTTCATTCAGTTGTGTTGACGCAGTAGAAATACATGATGCCATTAAATCACTGAGATATGGAAACATCAGTCATCATAAACACCCTTAATTTTGTCTTTTCATCAAAATTCCATTAGTTCATTAATAGGAATCATTGGTAAATAGACAGACTACAAGACACTGTCAAACCAACTACATTCACTTGAACTGTAACGGGATTGAAATTCACAGCAGTTAATGCAGAAAGGAAGTTGAATAATAATTTTTCAGGTAAAGAGACAATGGTTGGTGTGATAGTATACCTAAATGACCTCTATAATTGTCAATTTTCAATCGTTGATAGAGATCGATACAACCAAGTCAAACAATCAAACCAAGCGTCCAACTATCTATTTTTTATTCATTAATTAAGTTTGAGTTAAAGGCAAGTTTTAAGGACACCCTGGTGGTCATTTAATTTAAATCAATATTTACTACATTTTTTCATAAAAAATATCTATATGCTTGATAACGCTTGTGGAATAGAGTTTCGAGTGCAACTTGATGAAAATAGAAACAATTTAGTTTAATTGAAAATAACTTGTCAATTTTTAACTCAACATAGCTGTTGTGTCTACAGTATACAGGAAGTGAAAGTCTAATAGGCCTAAAATGTGTTTGTAGGGGACTACCTTGGCCCTAAAAAAGCAGAGGGTATGAAAAATAATATGACTACCGGTACCTTATATACAGCTACGTTATATTTTGTTTTTGACAAAAGCATAAAAGATTTTCATTCATGAGATACATGTATGTCATGTCTTTTTAACAATTTGAAACATATTACCATAAGTAAGATAGCAATAATATTAGCAGAATTTTCTTAATTTTGAGTTATCTTAAAAATTTTAAGGACCGGACAAACCTTCATAGGTTTAATTAATGACCCATACTTCAGAATGAAAAGTGCTCTTAATATTTCAGGAAACAAAAGTGACCCATTTTATCAAATACAGGACAATATTATTTGGTCTTAATAAATTACCCAATGTATCTTCTAGGACATAAATCTACGATATGTACTACAAAATCGACAAAATTTCAAACGTTACCAAAGGGCCATGCATTTCAGAAACCCAAATTAAAAGTGTCCTGTATGTATTTATTTAATCATATCATCTTTTTACTACATAGCATAAACTGTTGTTTTTTGTTTTTTTTTTTGGGGGGGGGGTTACCATAATTAAATGTATGATTAACATGCATAGCTAGTGAGCATTCAAAATCTTATTTTTTTCATAAATGTCCTTCATGACAAATCCAAATTATTTAACACTGTAAGTCAAAACTTTTCCTCAAAGTCAATAAGTGCTTTTTATTATTATTATAAAAATCCAAATCATTTCAAACTCTATATCTAAACCCTTCTTCAACATCTTTAAGCACTTTCAACATACATGATAAAGCTAAGAATCTTTATTTTTTCAATAAATTCAAATGTGAAAATATTTGATTTTCCTTAAACATTTTTTTCCTTTAAAAATATGATTGAACAATTTTTTTGTTTATATTTGCAACCATTTATTAATCGACAAAGGAAATATTGATGAGGTCTCCCATTGTAATCAGATTAGTGAATGTGTATTGTGAAAAGGGAGATTATAAAAATAATTCCTCTCGATAAGATTTACTACAGACCAAGGTTTAGCCATAATGATTCATTTTAATCTTTCTTTCTTTGTTTTCTTTTTAAATATTTAAGCAAGAAATAATTTGGTAATATGTTTACAATAGAGTAAGGTCTTTTTTTTTTCATTTTCACAATATGTAGTAATAACCATGACTAAAAATAATCTTCAAAATTGTTTTTTGGGAATGATATCTAGTGTATCAAAAACTATATTTTTGCCAACTTTAAAAAAAATGTAATAAGATCTTCTTGTAATAACTTTATAAATAAGTTTTTATTAATTTTTTTTAATTCTTGTTTTTAAACTACGGAAAGAACCAATAAAATTTATCATAGGCTTAAAAAGGGAAAGAAACAAAATTTCCCTTTTTAGGGTTCAATTTACAGATAATGGCTATCACTCAATCAAGGATTTGAATTAAGAAATCAATCATTTGGAATCTGTATGATTTATAAGGCAAGGCATCACCTGTATATGACAATACCCCTTTAAAAGCGTGTTTGTCAAAGTTTAACTAGACAGGGTCATTTTCCGTTATACATTTCTATTAGCATGGCATGCGCCAGTTTTTCTACCCTGCAATTTTCTCCTCATTATCTGCGATAGGGTTATAAATTTCTTTTCTGTCATAAAGGTAGGCCATGACTGATGAAATATGAGCAACTTTGATGTGTTGGTTAATGGATTAAAGGTCTATCTTGATAATACCTGTTCTTAGCCTTAAACAGGACATCTTTAATTACTCCATTTTCCTTTCTCGATTACAACATTAAGCGAATGCAGCCTAATCACTTGCATCCATGCAAAAATTGTCTTTATAAGGAAAATGCATAACCTTTAAAATTGCTTTTAGTTTTGCTTTTAGGTATTTTGTTCTTTTTTAATTGTAAATGGAAGAAATCTACCGCAATGCTTTCTGTTAAGTGAATATCACATTACTAATGCTGAACTTAAGATCATTTTTTTTTCAAAATCTGGTAATCTTCAAAACTAATAAAATTTGTAACAGGATAATTACACAATTAAAATTTCAAAATAATGTTATTTATTTTTTGGGTAGGTGGCAATCTGAAATGCTCTCAAATTAATCCAAATGAAAGTTACAGACAAGCAAACACACTGAAACCCATTGTTGATGGTTTATACCAGCATAGACCTGTATATACTTAATAATACAGGTCTATGATACCAGTAAACCTTTGGCAGGAACATTCATAAATTCATCAGTTCTACTTTATATACATACTCCCTTTCTTGAGAATCCAGATGTTGTACAAGTTCATCTCTCTTGTTGACAATGGCTACCAGCTCTTCTAACAGTAACTTCTCTCTTCTTTTCTGAGCTTCAGTTTTTTGCCAATCTAGAAAAAAAAGTTATTTCATTTTTTGTTTATTCCTTTCACAAACATCAAAGAACCATAAAAGAAAACTGCTTGCAAAAAATTGTGTGACTTGAATATAGGTGGTGCCTAAAATGTGTAACCCGTACCCGTACCCGTACCATTTTAGGCTCATTTACCCGTACCCGTACCCGCACCAGTTTTCAAATTTGACTCGTAAAGAGCGAAAACGCAATAAAACTTTCTGAAATTGCACATGAAGATTTCTGATAAGTTATTGAACGAACTGGTATCATTTGTTTTTCAAATCGTTATTCTAATTTTCCAAAATCAATGACGTTAAAAAATTTTGGTGCCTAAAATGTGTAACCGGAAGTTTACACCATGACGAATGTGCCAAAGAAATGATAACTTTTAACTTCTTTAAAAATATCCTTATTTATCGTAAATTGGAATCGTTTTAATTGTTAAATGTAATATCTAATGTTTATAACTATTGTTTTGTAAATTGACTCTTAAATAAATCTGGTTTAACTTATTTGTTCGCTCCAAAATTATCAAAACTTTGGCCCGGATTTTCACCAGGTACGGGTTATTTGTAAACATGGCATAAAATCGCGATAGGTCCCTCGGTATAAAGCGAAATTGTGAAATAGATAGTTATTGTTTTTAAACAAATCGTTCATTCACTCACTGCTGATATATTTTTGTAACTTTTAATTCCTGTTTAAAACAAATCTGTTTCTCATTTGATTAGAAAAGGCCCTGTATGTCATCAGGTACGGGTAAAATTTTCAATGTCGGTATCGAGTAAAAACATGAAATACATCAAAATCTGAATGTTAATTTTAAAGTTTTGGGATATGAAATCATTCAATGTCATATTTAAAAGGCATATATCAAATATTACAATGATTGACTTCATTTCTGCTACAGTCGAAGCGAATATGTGAAATTTTGAACAACCTGGGTGCGGGTACGGGTACGGATACGGGTTACACATTTTAGGCACCACCTTGAATATATAGTGTAATGATACACATATTTATGTGCAAAGGCAGATTTAGGACCAGTGTGCCAGGGCCCATGTATGAAACAAGAGGTTCCAGAAATTTTTCTTAATTGCACGCCCTCACGTTTAAAAATTTATGGATCTGCCACAGATTATCCTAGATACCCGCTAAATATTTCATTGAGAATCAAACAAAACAAAACAGAATTTCAAAATAGATATAAAGGTGTGTAATGCAAAGCATTCATCATTTATTTCACAATATCTAATTTGTTTTTTACTTTAAAAAAATTATTTTGGAATTAATGAATTATGTAAATTCAAATTTTTCTTATGTGTTTAATTTAAGACAAGTATTAACATTTTATTTTGATATGAAAAAAAAAACAAGAAAAAAAAACCCCATAATTTCTGATGCCTATTTAAGACACACATTGTGCAAGAAGGGCTAATTGTTTTTATTATATCTATGTTATTTCAGTGAATATGAAATTCACAGGACCGAATTAAATGTCTGGTAAAAATTCTTTCAGTTTGGTAAGAATTTTGATCTTTTTTAGTTACACATTTAGGAGAAAAGTTCTTAATTTAGGATTCGGTCTGGTAAACCTTGGAACAATTTCGTATTCACTGTTATTTTTAATGACATCACCCAAAAACCAACAGTATACCAGGAGAAAGGTTTTCTTAAAACAATTTTGAAATGTTTTTTCTATGTCAATTATCTTAATTAGTTTGTAATTAAAATGTTAATGTTTTTCTATTGTTATCAATTAGACGTTATTGTTATAAGTGTGTTGACACAACATGGATCTTACAATACAAGCCAATCACACCTGGTACCCAGGCTATCTTATTTTCACACCTGGATCAAAATACAGGTATGCCACAAACCCAAAACAATACCTTATCTATTGTGGTCTTGTAAAAACATATCTGCCTTGTTCTAGTCGAGGAATTTGTTTCTAGGGTATAATCTGACCAGAGAGGTCCTGGCATGATAACCTTAGATTGTATTCACAGACATAAAAAGGTGTGAAGGAAACACAATGGGTCCATGATTATTGTAATTAGAGAGTTGTCCAAACACAATAGATACCATCAGACAAAAAACACTGAGGTTTCCATGATAGACAAATTTACAGAAAAAATATTGTACTTATAAATTACTGCCAAATTATCAATATATCACTATTTTAATGTTTAGATTTTTATAAAGAAAAAAATAATATTGTATTCAAATTACTGCCAAATTATCAATATATCACTAATTTAATATTAAAAAATATTAATAAAAAAATCTGAATTTATTATGTTAGTTATTCAGATTCATTGAAAAAAATCTATGAAGAAAAAATAACAGATCATTACCTATAAAAATAACTAGATAATGTGTCTATGAGCCACAGGATGGCCCTCCCGTTCTTGAAATATAATTGATCCTCAATGTGTATTTACTGGGATATGGACCTTTACCAAGAAATTAATTAAAAGTGTTCATGTGTAAAATAAAGGTCGCTGTGACCTTATTTCTGGTGGGTGGTGCCATGTTACCAAGACTCATCAAGTAGTGAAATATTATTGACCCCTAACATGTAGTATTCAAGATATGGACCTGAACCAAGAACTTAACCAGTCATTCATGCGTAAAATGTAGGTCACAGTGACCTCATTTCTAGTGAATGGTGTCACATTACCCAAGACACTTCTAGTGGTGAAATATCATTGACCCCCAACATCTAGTATCCAAGTTATGGACCTTAACCAAGAACTTAACAGAAGTCGTTCATGCATAAAATATAGATCACAGTGACCTTATTTTTATTAGGTGGTGTCATGTTACCCAAGACACATCTAGTGGTGAAATACCATTGACCATCAACATGTAGTATCTGAGATATGGACCTTAACCAAGAACTTAACCAAAGTCATTCATGCATAAAATATAGGTCACAGTGACCTAATTTCTAGTGGGTGGTGTCACCTTACCTAAGACACATCTAGTAGTGTAATATCATTGACCCCCAACATCTAGTATCCAAGTTATGGACCTTAACCAAGAACTTAACCGAAGTCGTTCATGCATAAAATATAGGTCACAGTGACCTAATTTTTATTGGGTGGTGTCATGTTACCCAAGACACATCTAGTGGTGAAATACCATTGACCATCAACATGTAGTATCTGAGATATGGACCTTAACCAAGAACTTAACCAAAGTCATTCATGCGTAAAATATAGGTCACAGTGACCAAATATCTATTGGGTGGTGTCACCTTACCTAAGACACATCTAGTAGTGAAATATCATTGACCCCCAACATCTAGTATCCAAGTTATGGACCTTAACCAAGAACTTAACCGAAGTCGTTCATGCATAAAATATAGGTCACAGTGACCTTATTTCTAGTGGGTGGTGTAGCCCTACCCAAGACCCATCTGGTGGTGAAATATCATTGACCCCCAACATCTAGTATCCGAGTAATGGACCTTAACCAAGAACTTAACCAAAGTGTTACGGACGGACGTTCGTACGGATGTACGGACGTACGGACGTACGGACGTACGGACGTACGGACGGACGGACGGACAAGGGTAAAACTATATGTCCGATCCACATACGTGGTCGGGCCATAATAACAAAATATAGAAAATGCCAATTGTAGAAAAAAAGAAATGAATTGAACAACTGCAATCTTATTTAGATTTGTCAGGATTAATAGTTGATCAAATTTGAATGAGGAATTAACAGTAAATGGCTTTACTCAAATCTTCTTTGCAGACTTATAATGCTAAAATAATTGTCTTATTGCCCATTAAACAATTCAAAGGAGTTATTTAAACAAAAAAAGGACAGTACCCAAAAGCAATGAGCAATAAAATTAGGAAGGACCTTAAGACGGTTTAGCGTCAGTCTTCATTTTCAAAATCATCCCCAAATTCTACAACCTCCAAAAAGACCAATTATGGAGTGACAAGAGTCATTTATCATCGATAAATCTGGTTTATTATGTAAATATATATCAATAACGTCTTTGAAATGTAGCAACCAAGCTGACTTCCTACAGAAATTGTGCTGTGTGCAGTTTTTATTATCACATCCTCCCGGACAACACAAGAAGAAGACAAGATATTCAACAATAGACAGCCCTTGTTGTAAAATCACGGAGACAGAAAATCATACATGGTAAAAAAATCTAATTAAATATAAAGTTAATGAATTGTAAAGATCTCATATCATATATTCAAAGTGTTGCAAGTATTCAGAAATGTGCAATAAAACAAAAGATATTTGAAATGAAAACCAGCCATTTATTAAATATTATTTGCTAAATAATTTAAAGGATTTTGTAAGCAGATTTATCTAACACCTATTTATAATAATAATGCTGCCAGTAACTCAACAAAGTTATACACTACAGGATTGGGAAGAGTTTTTCCAAGCCATCATTCATCATCTTTTAAATCTATTTTTGTAATGAACTGCATAAAATTTTAAAACCATAAACTGATGGACAAAATGTTCCTTTCTCACTATCTTTCTGACCTCTGCAAACAATTATTAGGATAATTCTAAAATCTTGTGCAGATCTGTTACAGGCAGACCCACAAAATGAAGCCTGCATATTGATTGGGTTAATGTTTAAATAAAAAATATTTATCAATAACAATTTAAATTTTGTATTTATATTTCTGTCTGAATTCTTTAAAATAATAGTTTTCCATTCTGCAATTAATTTTCATAAAATAAAAAAAGTTTTAATACTACATCAATATCATTAAATTTATTGAAATAAAAGCTTTATACAAAAAAATAGCATCTCTTTATTAATACTTGTCCTCTTTTATCTATCTCTTGATAACGGGATGTTTTAAAAACACATTATCTCCGACACTTAAATTATAGAGTAAAACTGTTTTTTTCTAAGAACCAAGAGAAAACCACAAGAGGAAACAGAAATAAATTGGTTGTAAAATACTTAAACAAATGTTTTTATTGAATAATTATGTAAAATAAAAAATTCTTTCCGTAATAAAAGAGATTGAGTTTCTTTGCTATTGTTGTCTGCCACAAAAGCTAGGGTTGAACAGGTAGTCCAAATGACTGTTAAACTGTCAGCTTCCTGCTTGCAGGTGCCGAATTAGCGATCGCTATAACGTTCAATTTTTCACTCATCCTCCGATCAGTTGTTAAACAGTGACAACGTCATGTAAGACGCTGTTCTTGCTTAAACTTCGTCCACGTGGCTGTCAAAGTATCACCTAATCCATTAACAAAATGGTAACTAAGACAATATTATCATCTCTGTCTACAGTAATATAAGTGGCCAAGTCTTTTGTAAGTCGACTTCGGTGTCCACGTTCTACGTTGTGCACAGTTCATTTTAACTTCATAATATCATGTTATTTTCTCTTTATGCCAGATCAAACAAGACCCATCATCAAATTTTATGCCACACTCCAGAGAATAAGATTTTACACTAGAATCCTGTCTATAAAAAGAGTAATCCTTTACAATTATCAATCTCTGATGGAAAATAAAATCATCTTAATTGACGACCAAGACATCATGATAAATAACTGTTCAAACTTCACTCTTAAGAAGCATTAAGTAGTCCGTGATTTTCTAATTTTTTATGTCAACACTTTTTAAGCCTAAAGAAGAATGCATTTAGAAAGGCATCTAATACCAATTAACTTAGGTATAAAATTCATCTAAAGCTCCACAAAATAGGATTATCTTACTAAATAAGTATTAATAGATTTCTTATATTTGTATAAAAAATTGGAAAAGTAAAAAAAAAAAAATTTAAAATTCATCAACTTCTTATATTCCTAATCCATGTACTCACATACCCTCTAATTCAAAAAGGGTATACAAGTGTCAAAGATTGATTGATTGATTGTTGATTGCCCAGTGTCCCATCAGCAATATTTCAGCCATAAATCCGGACATAAACATGTTGTGATTAATAATTCAAAATTGGAAATAAAACAGACTCATAAGACGGTAGTTAAAACAAAAAGTATGAAAAGATAAATTGATAAAAAGCAAACATTAAAAATGAACAAACTAAAAAGAGTCAAAGACTAATGAAGCAAACATGTTCCATTAACTACATACTATGGTTTTCTTACAGGGCTAAAATGACTGTCAGATAAAATAAGCATATCAACTACTGAAATAAATATCAATATTTTATAAAAGGTTATGGAGAAATTGAACATGAGACCATAACCCATATGTAAACTCCAACTGCAATTAATTTTTATGAGGTGTATGGCCATTTCAAAAATTTATTCCTCATCAGCAGCACTAGAACCCCAAAATAGGAAATCCACAATGTTACTTTTGCAGTTTTTAACTTTTATTAACTTTTTAATAAGGCCAAAGGTGTTATTCTTATGGACTTTATTGTATTGAAAGAATATAATATCAAATATCAATTGCAGTTTTTCACTTTTATTAACTTTTTAATACAACGGAGATGAAACACAAGAGCTTTCAGACAACATCTTTAAATGGCAGAAAAATAACATGGCCTTCAAAGCAATGATTGCTAATGAAGAGTAAGAACTTTCAGACATTTTATTACAATTGGGAGTAAATAAGTGACTTTTATTTTCACAAAAATGTTTTTCTTCTTTTAAAACAATGACAAAATTAAACTATTTTAACCAGGTAAATAATCCTAAAGTGATAATACAGCTATCAAAATTATTACCAAAAATATTAACCTAATATCAACTTTGGTAAGATTTCAGGAGTGAAAAATCAGGGTTAATGGTAAATGTCGAGCATCTGGTGGGCGGGTGGGGAAAATATGTTCATAACAGTTTTCTCATCAACTACTTATCAAAGCCTCTTGATATTTTTTTTGGTATTCAGCATCAGAATCATAGTTCCATTTGGTGGTATTTTTACTTCGACACCTTTAAATTTTTATATTGATCATCATCAAGATTGTTATTGCAGTTGGAGTTTACATATGTGTTATGGTCTCACGTTCATTTACTCAATATCCTTTTATAAAATATTGGAAAGAAAGAGACAGAGTTACATGTACATTTATACTCAATACCACAAAAAGACAAACCTCCACATTAGTAACAGAGCATCATGTGGGTGATCCAGGCATTGTGCTAAGTGGGGACCCCTTATCTAACCCAAAAGGGGGCTGGGCTTTGTCATCCATTAATGATTTCCTAAATATTCAAAAATAAATTTTTCCACAAGAGGGTCGAGGTCACCTTCCCCTGGTTCAGCCTAAAACTTCAGAGCTTCATTTCAATGCTAAGGCACAATACAATGTGACATGGTGTTGCCACTAAAAGTATGTCTTGCCTGCCAGCACCATCACTAAAATCAACTACCTAAGCTTTTATTTCTTGATATAAACACAAAAAGTGTCTATATATTACAAAAAGTTTTCGGCCTGAAATAAGACATAAGAGTCACTGGACCCCATTTTCATGTTCCAGTGACTCTGTGAACTTAGGTCTTTTTTCAGGCCTTAAACTTTTTTGTTAAAATTTTGTGGACGATGAATTGCTTGAAAGGTATAATAGCTAGGCATCTGATATTGGGTATACAGACAGTTTAGGTTATGGTCTACTCATCTGTCACCATTCCACATCTCATTAGCTGTTATAGATTTTTAAA
The DNA here is from genome assembly GCA_963971305.1 of Arcuatula senhousia. NCBI lineage: Eukaryota > Metazoa > Mollusca > Bivalvia > Mytilida > Mytilidae > Arcuatula > Arcuatula senhousia. The sequence continues at coordinate 60,995,225 of OZ020304.1, forward strand.
ACTGTTAAAGATACTTTACCTTTTAAAAATTTCATACAACAACGTTGGAGAACAACACATCTGTCAAGCAATAAGGTGACAACACTGGAACAAAACACATACAGACTGAGCAAAATGGGGCAGGTCTAGAATTTTTCAAACAGGGGCTTGGCATTCCTAAATCTGCTTCTGAAGTGTGCAATATAAACTATGAATACTAGTATGATCCCAACATTATTTGAAAAGGACATTCAATGGAATCATATTAAACTGTGGTAGTAATGTTTGCTCTAATCTTTTAACATAAACTAGGAAGCATTTTACATACAATATATAATACACCTTGGTAAATAGATCAGCAGATTATTCTTCACAATTTGTAAATAACTTCTCCATTCTTTGTCAAAAAGTTAGAATTATATTTGTTAAAAGGATGATTGGGAGTTTATTTGAAATAAGAAGATTACCAACAAAAAGGAGACAATGATAATGTTTTTCTACAATTTGAGAAAATGATATCCCATTATTTCTTATTCAAGAGAGGCTATTTCTTTAATCTATTCATACATGGTTTGGTTTTGATCTGTAAATTAGATTTTCATAGGTATAAGGTGTTGTTAGCGTTACAACAGCTGGGTTAGAAATGATTGAAACTTGGCCAGGTATATTGATGGATCTTTTAGTGAATTTTCATACAATGGCCAAGTACACTCTTTTTTCCAACAGAACGATTACCTGCGAAACCGCATGAATGTTCCACCTCAATTTAACTCTCACTTAAAAATAGAGCCATTGATTTCTCTGCCTATATAATGCCAAAAAGGTGTCACCTAGCTATTGTCCGCAAGTTTTATTGTTGTCTCTTGTTTCAATAAACAAGTTGCTAACTACCAAAGCATATGGCTGTTTAAGTATAGAGGCAGACAAGAATACCATTGATCGCTTAAATCACTTTATTTTCCCTGCCATTTAAGTCCACGTCAAAATGTGTAATATATGGGTCCTCCATTAAAATGTCATACCTTTACATTCAACTTAACTGTTACTTTATACAATAACTCTGGAGTCTAAAAATGGTGAATTTATTCATAAATCATATCTAAAATGTTTTTTCTGGACCCAAAATAACTGTGCTGTATTGTAATGGTAATGTTGATGGTAAAGTGGTGGTTATTTACATTAGGCCCGTAATGATCATCATCTAACTGTTCTTGGCAGGATGTTGCTATAACCAGTACACAGGGTATGGGAAGCACAAACAGAGAGGGGAAACATTACTATTTGCTGCCATATTAAAATGCAATATACATAGTAATGTCATAATAATTTTACAAAATTTCTATACTTTGAATTAATGATCCAAACTTTGGAACTTTGGATAAATGTTTACTCATATAGGAATGACATTCCTTTTATAAAAGGAAAGATTTCTAGCATAACTACAGTACTCAAAATGTTCGAGTTAAAGGAGCATAAAAATTCTAGCTATGGCATGCTGTTACCTTTTTAATTTCTGACCATAAGTTTTCTATAGAGATAAAATAATTTTTTGCTGTTTTCAGTGGTGGATTTTGGGGGTCTGGGCTATTAAATTGGTTGAATATATTTAAGGAATCACTGAATAAGATGAGACAATCACCCCCCTTTTTTTTCTGTCAATGCCCCCCTCCCTTCACCACAGAATGTCTGCTTCTGTCATAGATTTTTGTGGCATATCATTTTTATTCCAATTTTATGCTTTGTAAACTTATCAGTAGATTACTAAAATCTTTTTTCTAGTAAATTTAACTGAAATTTGAAACATTTTTTTAAGTCCACAAATACAATTCAATGCATTAATGTTTACACCAAATATAAACACTGAATACAATATTAACATATCATTTATATTAAAAATTCTTGAAAAAGTCATTAAAATTGTGCAAATCAAAGCAAAGAATTAACAGCATGAAAGGGCAAAGAAAATACCAAGAAGTATTGATCAGAACCATCCACAAAGATCTTGGAAAACAAACATTAAACAGTTTGTCAGACCCCTGTGACATATTAGTTTTAAACAATTGAATATTGAAGACTTAAGAGTGATTTCCTATAGAGAATCTTGACTACAATCTCACATGGGGTCCACTCCGTAACACCTGAAACCTCCAAAGTTGTAATCCTCGGAAATAATTTACCAGTAAGACTTCCTAATTGCTGACAGAGGGTGTTTATCCAGTTATTGAAGACAATAACATTATTCTAAATAAACAGTAAAAACAAGGAATCTGTGAGCTACTGCTCACTCAGTATACCCCTGACAGAAGGACAGACAGAGGTAAACCAGTATATCCCCCTCTTCTTCGATGCAGGGGTATAAAAATAGTTCAAGTCTAGAACAAGCAAAATTTTATTATATCGCATTCCTCCATTATATCACAAAAAGTTGAATTAACAAGCCCCCTGTCCATGCATATTTAGGCTTATTTGTTAATCAAAACTAATTCAAAATAAAATATGTTTCCATTATAAATGACTTCTTTCAATATAATAGTTAAGAACACTTATCTTAAGTTCATAGATTTATTTCAAACTTAATCAATCCAAATTACAAGTTCAACAAGGTATACTGAGTAGCAAGAACTTTTTTGAACTAATCAAAATGAAACTAAAACCTGAACACAACAAATATAGAATTCAATTTGTTTTTCTTTAATTTGCCAAAATATTTCCCAATACAAAAACATATGACTAAGGTGCTTCTCACAGAATAGACAACCATTTGTTTTGACTCTGTTTAAGTCGATGGCCCTTAGCACTAGGGAGATTTAGCTGACCCGGTAATAGGATCACGAACCATTGTCACTTCTAAGAATCTTAACGTCAATGATGCAAGATCCTTAATGATGAATGAAATTAATGACAGTTTTTAATTTGTTGATGATTAGTCTCTCAAAGAATAAGGTAGTGATTAGCCTTCCATCAAAATAAATACCAATTAATTAGGTTCCGTAAAAACTGCCCTCGGCAATACAACAGCTTCATAAATTGTGAAAGCGTAAAATCGTCCAAATGGACAAATTATTAAGAGAATCACAAGTTAATTTATGATTAAGTTAGAATTTCTGTCGTTTGTATGGCTTTCTAAAAACTTGATTCAAAACATATTGCATATCTTAATGTTGGTCCAAGCTTACATGAAAGGATCTAACACTAAGAACAAAATATATTGAAAAAGAAGATCACCCCCACTGTTTTTGTTTTAAGCGAGGGGTATAAAATATCAGAAGTAACTGTAATTTGAATATTTCAGATTTTAAAACAAGAGGTGCACATCTACATTATGGCACAGACATTGTCTAAAAGTTTCATTAGAATACAATGAGTAATTTCAGACAAGTTGTGATAAGAGATTTGCAACCTGAGGTGTAACAAATGAAGAAAAAAATCAGGAAGTAATTTATATATTTTTATTTCTTTTATGATTTTTGTCTAGAAATATTTTCATCTTATTACTAAAGTAATAACAAGATCAACTGAAGCAAAAATATATTTATTTTCATCATGATGAAAATTTTCTAAAATAAATGGTATATGAATAAATTAAATTCAAATAATGAATGGTAAACAAAACCATTTCACCTGGGAATATAAAAGAAGTTGTTATGAAAATTATTATTGTTTTCAATGATATAACAGATGTTTATATAAATAGGCCATCTAACTAAGAAGAATTATTGCAATAAAATAAATTAAGATTTTCTTTCCAGAATTATTATTTTAATTCAATTTAATGAATTCATAATTATCAATTGTGGTTAGATAATATCTCTGATTGGATATTTTACCTGATGTTTTTGTGTTAACCTTTGTACAGGGTTACCTTTCAAGAACAAAAAGACTTTCTCTGGTAATATGAATCACTTTACAGACAAAAAAAGAAATTCAGTTTTTTTCTAGAGAGCATATTGATAAAATATCAGAATTATTTGTTTTAAATCAGATTTGAATAGACTAGAAAAAGTAGGCATATGGAAACTGACAGATATGATGTCCAAGACAAGATCGGCCATTGAAAGGCAGGAAAATTACCTCTTCAATGCATCTATCACACCTGACAAGGAACTGATGACAAAACAATTACACCTGTACCTCTCACCTGACAGGTAACGAGTAGATGAAAGGTACCCACGTTCTCAGGTCAGAGTCAATGGCAATGCAATTCGCACCATTTTTCTTGTGATCCCTTTCTCATCACAGCAGAAATCAGAACAAATAAAGGCTGCAAATTCTACCATATGCTCTTGTTATCTTAGTAATTAAACGACTGGAAAACAACCACTAATAACTTTTTCTAGTAAATTATAACAAGATTCTGATGAATTAACTGACATTTAAGATTATAACATCAGGTACAGATACTTCTAAACTAAGTCAGGGATGACGCAATTGACAATTTATGATGTCTTGCAGTTAGTTCTAACATATTCAATCATTAAAATCATAGCTAAAAGGGCAAACACCTTATTTGAAATTCTACAAAGATTTTCAATTTCCACTGGGTATTACAGGGCAAACTGAAGTCAAATAGTCTTGCTTTATAATTAGAAAAAAGACTTAATTTTCCAGTTAAGTTTTGATTTTATTATTTCATTGACAGAACAGATAGCGATGTATAACTTCTCTGTCTGTCTGTCTGTGTGTACAGCAAAACAAAGATCAACAAGGCAATGTGTCTCAATCATAATCCAGTGTTGCTTGAAAAATATTATATTTTCATCCACTTCTAAACTTATTTGTGATGGTGTGTGAAATAAAAGAAGTTCTTAACTTTGATCTGACTTGGAAATCTTGCATGATGGGCAGACAAACAGACAGACTATTTCTTAGCTCAAAATAGATAATTATCAAATTTAAGAAAAGTAGGAAAAAAAAAAAACGTCAATCCTCTGAATAACCAGAAGCTGTTTATAATGAAAAATATTTATCAGTATAATTATTAATTTGGAATCCAGCTTTTCAGGATGCTGTATTTTCCCCAGAATAGTACCAGTAAATATTATTTTATTATTAAAGCTTACAATAATATTTGAAAATCAAAGTAGAACGAAAAGGGTATTACACCTTAATTAATTTCAGAAAAAGAGGCTTATAAAGTATATTAAATACATATATGGCGGAGTAAGATAGCATATTGTGTTCTAAGTTAGGAGGACTTTTTGGATCAGGTGGCCTGGCTTGTTAATGAGAAGATTAGCAAATTAATTATTTCTTGCAGAAAGAGATAACATTAATGTATCTTTATTGTAAAGGATGAAAATTTACGTGTTTAAGCAGCTTTAAGCATGACATTAGAATGACGACCAATAATTAAAGGGTTATTACAATATAGGAAAATCTCTAGGCTTGGAACAAAAGTCCATCATCATGAAAATCTTTTTTGAAGATCAAAATTGTGTAATGAGCTGTGTTTGAACAAGTAAACTGAAGTTTAACATGGCATCTGACAAAATCATGAAACAATATTGACAAAATAAAAGACTAATCACGAAAAGGAAATGCTATTTTGGTCTTAATTTCAATTAAAGAGTTTTCAAATGCTAGATTTTATTTAACATCTTTATTTGAATATAAAACAAATATTTCCAAAAGTTCGAAAAAAAATAATGAACTGAAAGTTTTCTTTTGTTTCCAAGCAATTTTAAGAATTTATTTTTAAACATCCACAAATGATTATATATATGCTTCATATATGCTTCTATTTTGTGCCTAATATTTCATATTCTAAAGAAATATATTTATTTAAACAAAACTCTTGAAAACTTTTAGTAAATTATAAAAGTAAATATATTTTAATTTCAAATTTTCCAAAAATATATCTATCCCATTAAAAATTACAAAAATATTTTTTATATAAAATTTTATCCTGAAGATAAATGTGACATTTCAATTACGATCCCATTTCAACACACCTGATAATAAAAACAATATTAAATTCTAATATTTTGATATTTCCAACAAACTGAGTATTTAAAGCAAACACAGTCCGAGGAGGTCAGTTATTTGAAAGAGGGATCACAATATAACAATATAAAAATATCTTTTATTGACAGAGTTACAAAAACAAGATAATTTTAAAATGACTCTGTTTCAGATCTCTATCGGGGTAGGACGGACGGAACGGTCCGCGTACAATACTAATCAACGAGCAGTAAACACTTCTCCCCACTTCTGGGGATTATCACTGAATCAAGTTATTTTAGTAACTCCCGTAAATTAGCCCATACAATGGAAGTAAATGGACTTTACAGTGGCCTATTCTTTCATTGTAACAACAAAATTCCTGACAATATAAATACTCACTTTGCCTAATTACATTTCTATAAATTAAAAGGAAATAACCCTAGAAAACATTACCCTGTCACTTTTTCACTATTTTTATAATTCTTATCTTATTTCAGAAAAAAATATGCTACTGGGCATTTTATTTTTGGAGAAATAATAATATTTTCTTAAGAAATTTTTGTGTGGGAATTTTATATCAAAATTTTGAAATTTAACAATTATTGTATAGATGTTACAATATAAAATGGGAAATGCTTTTAATTTATTGTAGATTTCATTTCATTGTGAGTTAGAGAGTGAGTGAGTTAGTATTTTACACCCTTGCAACCCTATATAGGTTATATTTGATGGTTAATTACTCTTTTTCTGTATTATTTTGAATGCATTTTTGTTCTAAATTTCAGTATTTTTATCTGTTTATTTAATTTTTTTTCAAAAAGCAAGCCAAAAAAAAAGAAGGAAAAACCTAGAAATTTACACCCTGATGTCAAAACGAATTTACTAATGCAATGAAAAAGATAACAATAAAGATTCTGCATATTCTTGAAACTTGTCACAGCAATTTTTCACATATCACCAAATCAAAATATATTTGTGATTTGGGAACATCGTGACATAACATTTCTATGCATTTGTTGATAATTCACATCAAAACACAGAAGGGAAATTAAAAGAAGAAAAATAAAGTGTTAATTTTAATGGATTTCTATAAGCAAATTACTGAACATCTTCTTTAATAGCTACCAAGAGCCAAATAAACCTATAGGCTCTCAAGACCAAATTAGTCTATAAGGGATTGACATAAAAATCAAACTTGTAGTAATAAACTGTGTTTGTCTTAACACAGGGATACAGTAATGATCCACTGTCTTGTTACTCTCTGAGAAATCCTTATTAATTGGACGGGTTTTTATAAAGGTCTATCTTAATGTTATACAAAGATATGTTCAGATGAGTGCATTGTGAAGGCAGGCAAAATTATTACAAAATAAATCTCTAGAAACCAATCTCAATGCTACTAGCTATGACTTCGGTTTATTTGGGGTTTCAACATTGAAATGTATAAGATATACATATAGAACTAAAATTTTGTCCCGATAAGACAAAATACCATTCATTCCATATACAAAACCAATGAAAATACACATTTAAATGATTATTTATCAAGAACTATGCCAGTCATTGACATAAGACAGAATTTCCGGAAAAGTCCAGTTAAAATTGGTTCATTCCATTGAAATATTTCGAAATTGTGCATAGGACTAGTAGAAAAAAATAAAAAACATTGTTTCGAAATACTTTTTCAAATGGACAACATCGCAACTTCCCAAAATAGATGTTTGTTTCAAGTTCAGTTTCATGAAAATGGTGTAATAAATTGACATCACTGTTTACTTTTGTCCCATTTCTAGATCCTGGCACCATCTTACCTTATCCCAAACTTGTATCAAACGCACATTTTAATTTCATTTTACCACAATATCTAACAAAATATTCCTGATATTCTATGAGAATAGTATCTAAATCCACATCTTATTTGTCAAAATATTCCACTGATAAGCCACGATGGATTTATCTTCGGAAACAATACTAAAAACTATTGAAAACACTTAAGGCACATACAATTGAAAGATACAACACATAGTAATTCATGATGAGATAATCCACAAAGAAACTATACCTTCCATTGCCATCATGGCTCGCAATTCTCTGTTCAGCAACTCAAATCTTTGTTCTAAATCGTCTTCTTTTTCTCTGCAAAGAGACAAGTAAAAGATTCCATTTCTAACTGAACTTAAAACTAAAACTAAAGATCTAATGTATGGTATTATATAGAAACTTTGCAGAAAAGCTGATTTCTTAGCTTGTATTACCCTAATGGGTTTAACTCTAAAGATGATAATATTTTCACAATATACTTACTGGACTTACAAGGTTTTCTCCAGGGATATTAAGGAAACTGATCCCTTCTTAAAACCTTAAAATCTCATCCCCAGCCAAAACCTTTCTTTTTTGTAATACTCTAATGCTATTTGATGCTCTTCCATGATCTTTATTTTATTCATATAATAAGTTAAAGAAATTTATATAAATAAGAAAAGAAGCTAAAGGGATTTACAAGATTGTTAAATTGATGTGCCGAATGTGACTACAAACATAAGCACAAAAATCTCCTTATATTCTTATTCTCATAAGGAGCTTGAAGTAATGTTTTGGATAAATCTTAAAACGACTTTGTGAAAATTTATTTTGTCAGGGTCGTTTAACTGAAAGGGATCTGTCAGGAAAATCCTTCATATTTTTAAACTGCTTTTAATCTTTATTTATTAGAAATGGGACAGTAGTAATTATGATGATGATCATTCAATGGAAATAGTGACTCTCTCCGGAGATTAATGGTTTCTCTCCTGATATGAAAATAAAAATCATAAATTACACAGATACATTTTTCTTGGGAATAAAATGACTTAAAACAGTAGAATAAGAGTGAAAATAAGCATCAGAAAATGTTTATCAAGGCCTGATGATTTTAACCAGAAATCATGGTTTTCTATAAAATATACTGGATGGTGTTAATGAGCAATACAAAATGAGGTAGAATGTAATAAAAATAAATATACCAAAATAAAATAAATACCATATATGAAATATACATCATTTATTATTTATTTTATATTTATTTTTCGTGAGAGATAAAAATGAATTTGCACCTTGAAAGTATCATAAATGCAATATGTAATTTGAAAAATGCAGCCATGAAAATTCTTTTGCTAGGAGTTACAGATGTACAAACTAAAATGTCCCATAACAGACTTATAAAGTTGGTTTTTGACAATTAATTTTATTTTTCTTGCAAAAAGAATCATTATATAACAGCCTAAATATTTGAAATTTTCATTTTAAAACCACAATAGAATTACAGGGCCGTCCGCCAAGAAATTGAATTTATATTTTGTAATAATAAAGGATCAAATATTTTAGACTCATTAGAAACTTCTATATGAATAAAAGAAACTTAATCCTAAACTTAATTTTTATTGATAAAATATGTTTATAATATATGTATTACATAGGGGATTTGGGACTGTTAACAAAAGACTTAAAGTTAGGGCAGGTGAGGCTTAAAGCATGTAATATCTTGAATTATTGTTTATTTCTCAGATTAAAACACTTAAAATTTATGACTTGAGTCAATATTTATTTGAAAATAACTTTCCTAATTCTTTTTAACTTCAAATTATTAGAAATGTAAATATATCTGAAATGGATCTAATTCTAAGACATTATAGGCTTCTGTATAAAGACTGCTGTCCCTTCCATTCTGGAAATGTTGATAGACTTCAAGTGTCATCAGGGCCGTCTCCAGGTTTCTGACAAGGGGGGTGCGGTGGAGGGTCTGGGAGGGGGGTCCCCTCCCTTTCGAGAACATTTTCTGGTGGGTTTTGGTGCATTCCTGGAGAGTTTTTCATTATAATTTTCAAAAGGGAGGTGTGATCGCACCCAAAACACCCCCTTCTGACGGCCTTGGTCCTGTGGTTCAGAAGGTCTAGGAAATAATGGTTAAATTGTTGTGATATGAGTTATAATTTATCAATTAAGGAGAGTTAAAAAAAGACTATCAATTTTTTAAAGTACATTGCATCAGAAACTGTGCAAATTCCAAACTTATTGAAGAATTAATTTAAAAAATACTATGAAAAGATTTCAATAAGTATCTTAAAATAATGAAACAAACAAGTCTGAATAAAGTTACCATCATGCAAATGACTCAGTTTTTAAACTATACAGTATCAGAGAAAGCCCATCAAGCAATCTGCAGCAGTCATAAGACTCCCAATGCCAAAACAAATAATAATGGTATTCATATGATGGAGAAATAGTTTTATTCCTTTGTAATAGTTTTCAAGATTTATCAAAATTTACATGTTCATTATTTTATTTTATTTGTCGTTTAGACAACTCTTCAATGAATACAAAACTCATTGGGAATAACCAACAGAAAACCAACACGAAAACATTTGTACTACATGTAATGAAACACAGAGGAAAAATCATAGAATATAATATTCATGTACAACCCTAAATTACCAAACCCTCATTCATTTGAGATTATATAAATGATAACATTTTGAAAGAGGAAGCAATATCAAAACAATAACTGATTAGTACAGAAGAACAAAGAAACTTCTTGTAACAAATTTGTATTTCTGGGCAAAAGGAAATGAACTATTCACTGGTAAAACAATTCATAGGAAACAGTGCTTGAAACTTAAGTGCTTCATTTTACAAACTCCTTTCTCGTAATTAATACTGAAGAATATCACTCTTATTTAAGGCAAAGTAAACTCAATTTTCTTTAAATTAAAGGATATCATAATTTTTATATTGATAGCATACTAGAAAAACATGTAAATATTATTTTTGCATTTAAGAAATTTGAAGGATGTCTTCACAACTGTGTTGTGTTTTGTGTTGCTACCCTGAGATCGCAATGGAAGAGGGTTTGGCACGCCATAAAACCTTGTTTAACCCACCATTTCTTTTGAAATGCCTGTACCAAGTCAGGACCGTTACGACCATGAATTTTTCCAGTGTGTCACCCTTGTTTTGTCTTTTCTCTTTGACATTGAGATTTCAGTAATTTTGATAACTTTGTTTGGAAGTTCTAATTTTAGATTTAATGCTAACACATATAATTATGATACTAATTTTTTTAAAACAGCTGACATTTCTTTCTTCTTTTTTTTAAGAGTTGAACTCATATTTACTGTTGATTTCAGACCAATATTTGTCATCATAAAAATAAATTACCAAAGACCTTTTGCAAATTTTCTAAGAATTTTTTTTAATCAAAAAGTAAGATTAACAAATGAATGCTACTTATACATTTTCCCTTTCTTAAATTATGAGAAAATGCATACAGAAGGTGTAGAAATATTTATATCTTCATAAATTTATGCTTTCATATAAATATTATATTCTTTCTACAACTGCCACATAAAATTTGTCAAATATATAATGGTCTATGAAATCTTGGAAATGTGTATTGGCAGTTGCATTGTATTGTGGCTCCAGATGCTGTTGAAAAATGTCCAGAAAATCTTGATTGATTTAACCAACAGATTTTCTCTACCTGAAATGATTTGATAGGATTATTTTTCTCCACATAAGGTTTTATTATTCTCGACAAATTGCTAATAAGGCAAGTTAAGGTTAGAGGCACTATGAAAATTGGCAAAATAATTTTTTCTTGGTTATTATTTTCATTTCTTAATATTAACATGGCTGCATTGTTAAGAATATACAGTTACATTTACATATTCTGATATGCAACTTCTAAATCAGCAGTATTTTTCCCACTTCTAGAACAAAGGTTTTTACCAGCTGTGCCTATAAGCTGAAAAAGTCAAGTACTACTTCGTCATTGGAATGTCAAAGAATTGAATCATCATAGAAGAATGTATAGAAATTCAGAAACAAGTACAGTCTTAGCAGGGGTCCAACAGAGAAGAAAGTGGACCCTGATACCGCAAAGTGTTGCCAATGGGTCACTGCGCTTTAGTTTTAGAGACCTTTAAACATAATGAAAGGGCCATGTAAATGTTATGATGTAAGCTCACAAATGACCTGTTTTATGAATCTATGAGATTAAGTTCCAAATCCTCTTTGGAATAATCCCCCCTTCTTTACTTTGGTCTGTCAACCTTTCACCGCTTACTTCAGAAATAAAAATACATAACTTGAAATTCAAAATATTTTAATTATGAATTGTCATTTGAAAGGCATTTCAATTTATAAATGAAATATTTATAAGGGGACAACTATAGTATTAGCATTGTCAAATAATGGGGGTTGGTAACGGTCATTATCAGTTAACAAAATTTTATCATTGTTTTCCTCTTTTCCATGGGAAGGAAATCATATGGACCCAGGTGATAAAAGTACTGGATTTTTCAAGGACCGGTAGTCTATTAATTTTCAATTGATTGATAAGATACTTTATCTGGCAGAAACCAAATTTCTTGAGATAACTTGATAAAAATTTTGTCAACATAAGAAGAAGGAAATAAGGAAATAAAAAAATATAAATTGCACTATAAAAATAATAAATATTTTGAGGATGATTATGACTTAATTAACTCTCCTACTTCTTTTCTCAAACTAGATATACTTTTACCCATATCCCTTTCACTTTTTAAAATTTTCTGAAAATGAATGTTTACAAAATTTAATATCAGCAACCGGATTTATTTTGTTCCAACAAAAACAACCTCTTATTTATATTTATGTATGAGAAAGCAAAACCTTTTCATGGTAAAATTTGTTATTTTAAATTAAATGTGACATTTTTAAAATAACTAAATTAATTATTACAAATTTGACAAAATTGACTTAAACATATTGATTTATTATAAATTCAATAAATAGCCTTTCCAAGTTAGTGGTTTTCCATCACTATTTTGACCCAGATTTTAAAGTAAAGTACACAATATATTGTCAGTATTGTTCTGCAAACAAAATAATTTTCAATTTTCAATCGAAATAGCCCATGGTCAATTTTTAGAATTGAAAAAGATCAACAGGAAGACTAAATAAAATTAATGTCCAATGCAGGAACGTATTATACTAAACTTTCAACAGACAAACAAAACTATGTCAATATTTTTTCAACTAAGAGAAATTCTATGTTTACATAAACAAAACAGAATGTTTAAACAAGCCATTTACCAATCTAATTAGGGGCGAAAACTAACTCAGCGAAACTGATTTTGGGGAGGGGGGATACCATCTCATTGATCAAGTCAAATATTAACTGACCAACAATGTTTTCCGTCTTTTTGTTGGTTTAAACAATCACAATCTAATTTAGTTTTGGAGTATGTAATCAACTCAATTCAAGGCACGGGTAAATGGGGGTGTGTTTAACTAAGTGAAAAGGTCCATTTTAGTAAATTATACAATTGGTAAAAACATTTGCAGCTGTATTGACAAATCTTTTAACAAGTGTCTTATTTACACAGAAATGGACAGTCCAAGATCAATAATTACAATTTCATTTTCCTATTTAAAGGAGTTATTGAAAATGAAATAAAATAAATGCCACACATATAGAGGAACTCCTAACAAGGCTTTAGTTCGTATGTTCAAATACATACATGGTCATCTTCAAGTGGATACTTCAAATTCCACTCTATTTACATCATTCATGACCTAAAGTACTTTTTTAACAGAAATGTTGGTATACTGATTAAGACCAGTAGGTCAGCAATCTTGAATTTCCAAGAAAAAATGTCTTTTAAGTCCTTCAGGATGGGCTGTCAGTTGAAGCATCCTTAATATATTTGGAAATATTGATTTGTATGATTTTCTGCCAAATTGCCTGTTACACTGTTTTTTTAAAATTCTTCTGGGAAATACCACAACTGTTGTTGGGTACCAGAGCAGTGGTATCAGACACCTGTTTAGATAACCATAGGATGGCGAATAAACATATTTGACATTGCATCCATGAAATGTCATTGACATTCATTCCAAAAATTGTGAGGGAAAACAGTCAGCAGTGTTATACTAAAACAAACAGTTCCAACACAACATACTTCAACTGCCATCAGACAATTATACCAATACCAATTTTAATCAGAGAAAAGTTCAAGACTTGAAAAGTTTAACAAGTACCTGCATACATGCATTTATGAAAGACACAATTCAAGATTAAGATGATGGAGTATGGGCTGTTGCTTTAGGCCAAATGAAACATATACCCTCTTCTAACTTAAAATGCACAAAACACTACTTATTACATTTTAATTTAGAGTATTAAATATGCTTCACCAAAGGGTAGTCAGTTATTGGATGACTAGACAAAGTACCAGAACATATCATTAATGAAAGAAAAAAAATAAAACCCCAAGATATTCTTAAATTTTATATTAATTGTATATCATACAAGCTTTTGACATTTGAAAAAAAAAACACAACTTTTTTACTTTTACTCTCTTCACCTGTAAACCTATGAGGGAAGTCTTCATAAAACTGACTTTGATCAATTTGTACTTTTATGACATTCAAATAATATACCTATTGAAGGTAAACGTTCAGGCCTAAACTGGAAACAATTTACCATAATAAAACACTTTCTAAGCAATAAACAAACTATATGCGAGTTTGATTCTCTATGTGGCATATGTGTAGCTTTTAAAACGATATTACAGAAATCTGTTACACCTCCAAAGGATATGTATCAAACCTGAACACTTAATATTTCAATACTAATGACATTTTCTGACGCTTTATTAATTTCTGCTAAGTTATTGCCGCTGACTCGATTTCTTGATCATCTAGGAAAAACAAAGGGGAGGAGTTTGAGACCAAAAGAAAAACGTGCTGCATACCTACATGTAAATGAATTTTATATCTAACCTTATTTTTATGTGAAATCAATAAGACTGTAATAATAGGAGTAAATGAAGCTTGTGATGCCCTGTATAAAATTATTTCATGACTATTTTTCTGATTTTTTTTTCTTTTTTTCGTTTTTTCTTTTCAAGATGTTGGCACATGTGTATTTAAATCAATTATATGTAAGACTATAAGAAAGTAAAAGATTTCTTATTTCAATTCTAAATTGACAATATAAGAATTACACATAAATGATCAAAAATGTTACTCCTGGAAACATTAGCAGCATTTGTCCACAAAAACTAAGAAGAATTGATTTGTCTGTAAGGCGTGAAAATGAAGTCAAATACAGAAATGACCAGGTTTGTCCAACAGAAAGTAGATGATTGACAGACCTGAAGTTGAAATATGTTGGGCCCATGGTGGCCCATGGTGGCAATTATTTTTTTGCTGAGAACACTGTTGCAATTTTTTCTCCACTTTCCTGCTATTTGACATTCAATATACTTTAACCCAGTTTGCTCTTTGTACTGCTGAACAAAAAGTCACTAACCATGAGGAATGAAACAGACCTGATATGGGATTTAAAGCTGATGCTGCATACCAAATATCAAAAGACTGTGATAGGAGGTTACTTAGAAAACTGTTACAAAATATTTGTTCTCTTCATTTAACATATTTACAATGCAAAGCCTGTCAATAATGAGATGTCTAAATTATGTTTTAACACAAGACTTTAAGTCTTGGATTGGACAAATTCATATGCACATTTAATTATAGCACAAATAAGCTGAAGAAATCTTTGAAAAAAAGCAAAACCCTTCCATAGTAAAACCCTAATCATCAATGAAGACCTAGGCTTTTAATTGCTATAATCAATGTGTCTTGCTCTATCTTAATCTGTAAATGTATATTTTAACTTCAAAGAGTCTTCTTTTTAATCTGACTTTTTTGTTTTTACAGACCATGAATTAACCCTAGTAGGACATGATTATGTCAACCAGAACAACTAATGGTAGACCTTTGTCATCTTATCACAATAAAGAAACCATGATAACATTTTATCACCAGAACTGAGTAGTGTTTCTAAAGGTTCTTGTTTCACTAAGGATATTGACAATTGTTTTACAAGCACCTGCTAACACTGTGGAAAAGTATATCTATTTTGTTTTGACACCTTTTTCCAATATAAACATCCTAGCCTTTTAATGGCTACATGTGTTGTAAGAGTGGATTAGACATAAAAACAGTCGGATGAGCTTTTATAGACTGTGTTTCCCCAACAAGGAAACCGAGGATTAGAAGAAAAATCATTAGTTTTCCTGTGGAATCTCTATATCGTAGTTAATCAGCTGTCGGTACAGAGGAAATGATGTGAAATGGTTGGAGTCATCTGAATAAACATACAATTTATTACAACTCTGACTTAATCCCTTGTCATTCTCTTTTCCTCATCTCTTTTCCAAAACCTTTTCTTGACTTGTTTTTGAATTAAAAGCCTACATTGTAACAAGTCTTGTTTAACAGCTAAAATATCCGTAATTGGCTTGGGGAGAAAGAGAATGCCTTAAAATCACGCACTGTTTTTTTGTTTCAGTGAAGACAAAAATCAAGTTTTATTAACAAGGATTTATATAATCCAAGATAGTTCAATTATAGAAAGTGAAACCATGTAAACAGGATTAGGAAAATAGAAGACACATTCCCCTAGGGTTCATGTTTCCACATTAAGCTCAAATCTAACATAGGAAGAAAAGAGAGAAAGGGTCTATCTGTTTTCATTTTAACTTCTTCCTATTTTTAATTTCCTGAAATCACCAACATAGGAAATAAAAGCTCATAATCGGACACCTTTACACAGGTTCTGACATAAATAAATCTATAGGAAGCATCAGAAAAAACTTTCTTTATATGTGTTTATAAAACCGGCTGTAAAGGACATTTTAATTTCAGACATGAATGACTATAACATGTTATGACATTTTGAATTCAACAGAGCAAGGTGTGTCAAATGAATCTGTGATTTATCCAAAAGAACTAGTGGAATTGTTAACAGGTAGTACTAACACCAAGGTATTGCCAGAATGTTCTCAAAGAACAAAGTTAGTCCTTTAAAAGGGAAGAAAAATGATTGTATTGTATGTTTACAGTGATGATGCACCTTGAAGACATGCTTGTAGAGTTAAATAAGAGTAAACTCAATCAAGGCAGCTACACGGTTTACAATCTCAAACTGCTAACTGGAAGAGGAATGTATTTAAGCATATAGTTTGTTTTCCAATCCAGGATAGATAAATAAGGTGGTAAAGAGTTGCTTGACCAAATGCTGAAATTAAAGTTATCTCCCTTATGCTGTCATTTCAAATATCTGATTTATTTTGATGTTTTGATTCATGTTTGTTAAAAAAAAAGATTATTTCTTACAGTAAATTGATGTGTTTGGGTTGAGATGACCACTAAGAGATGAAGTGTTGTGAACTTTCTCATCATTCAAATCTTCAAACAGATTGTTTAAAATGATTTACTGGTTACAAATTACATTCTAAAAGGGCAATCATTCTACTGCAATAATGTAATCTTTCCAAGAAAATGAAACATCAATTTAAAGCTAGTGATACCAATATAGAAGAACACTATGAGAACATAATTTGAGTAAAAAAAAAACCCAGGTTCTAACACAAATTATTTTTCAAAAACATATTTCCCAATAAATGGTGTAAGAACCTATTATCTTATATCTTTTATTTGTGAAAGTTATGCATATCTTTAAGTAGATGATTCAGAAAATGTGAATCAAATAATATTAGAATTAAAACTTTGTATAGTTTTTCTCAAATAAAGATTACAAATTATAATGATCTCCTATATCAACAATCCACCTTAAATGTGTAACACATGCATTGTCACATGAAGATCAGAAAAGCTCAAATTCAATTCAACTAAGTATAAACCAAATGTCAAAATCCTTAAAAATGATCTCAAATGTGCTAAGCTGCTTTTGTTCATGTGTATTTCTAAATCATGCTAAAATATTGTAGATGTTTTATCGAGCAACTACTTAAATCTACTTTATATTTAATTCTTTTTGACACATGACCTACAAAGAACATCACCCTGATGCTAAAATGGATGACAAGCTTCAGCACTTCTTGCGAAATACAACAGGAGCAAAAGTAGTCTTTTTTAAACACTGTGCAAGTAAATATCCACAAACAAATTTGGGAGGATCCAGATGGCAAACTTTGAAGAAAATATTTGGTTAAATAGACAGAAAACAAGACTTAAACTCCTTTTTAGTCAGTCATTGTCCCTTTCCCTTTTAGCAAAGAGTCTGGATTCATTGTTAACTAACCATTTTCGCTGTTTTTTTTTTGTTCAAGAAAAGTTTTTATCAAATATCAAGATTATAAAAAATAGAGATCATATTTGATCTTTTGATCTTACATTACTAATTTCCAACGACAAACAGCTTCTTCTATGTTTCATATCAAGAAAAAAATGACATTAAAATCATTCAATGATTCTATAAAGTAAACAGCAAATTTTTTCTCATGAATTAAAATTTATATATAAATAAAATGATGTTATACATTTAGTTTACCTGTTGAATTTTTTTTTCTGTTCTATAATCAAAGAACTACAACTCATTTTTAGAATTGACAATAGGCTCATTCGGTACCAGTCTTGTATTGCAAGTTCTTGCGCGGGTGGACGTCAAAACATGGAGACTATTAAAATATAGTGCCTTTTCCCTGAGTCGTTTGCAGCATTGCTTTTCATGCATTTTTTCTAACTTTTGGCTTAAATTGAAGGTAAGACACCAAACTTTGACATCACTAACTTTTTGAAATGTAAAAATTGCATTATTAAATAAAACAGTTCTCATGAAAAGGGGGGTATTTTTGAAATGGAAGTTAAAGTGAAAGTAGGAAAAAATCTATTTTTAGTTCAACCAACTGTGGTTTTCTTATCTTCGTGCGACTTTTTTTCGGCCCACCCTTTAAAATGTTTTCTGACACTTCCTTTATTGAAAAAATATAGCAAAAGTTGTATTGAATCATTTTAACTATTTTTTAAAAAATTCCAAAAATTTCAGGTTTACTATAGAAGTCTATGGGAAAAACAATACAAGACTGTGACCATTCCGAATTGACAATGGGCAAAGAACTATAACTCATTTTTACAATTGACAATGGGCAAAGAACTATAACTCTAATTTAATTAAAAATAAAAAAATCTCTAGTGGGAGTAATTTTGGTGCAAGAATGTACTGAAGAATAACTAAAATTATTTATCTTGATTAAAAATAACAAAAAAAAAGTTTTTTATAAAGCTGAAACTACTAATAAGTTAAGAAAATGCTTTATAACATGCTTTATGACTTTAAAACAAGTAGCAACAACCAATTCTACATGGTGGTAAATGAATGTACAAACAACTAGGGTAATCAATCTCAAATGTTCAAGCAGAGCTGATAAAAAAGGCAATTTTCTACCAAGGAAATTGAATACTATAATAAGAACTGACTTAAGTATTGATAATTTACAAGAAGAAGTTGACTTGCAACTTGTATAAACAAGGAGTTAAACTTTGACAAAGCTTTTGTTTGTACTTGTCTTTTTGATGTTTTCTGTTCTTTGTTTAAGAAGGTGGTCTATCTGTGACTATTTCAGGACTGGAATTGAATAACATGCATTTTTTTAGACCTTGGGCCAATTGCTGAATGAGCAGCCCCAAATGACCTTCTTGAAGGCTGCTGGTGGCTTTCCATTGTGGGTTTCTAAATTACCGCTGGTTGTGTGATCTAAATGCTTACACTTATTCCACATCTTATTTTCTACTGAAATTGTCTGTGAACAGACAATTGGACAGACAGGGTTATTCCCATTTACCCCCCCCCCCCCAAATCTTTGTTTGCAAGGTTATAAAATATCCATAATTTAAAACATTATCTTACAAAATATTCAGCTGCATCTGCCTCCTAATAAGTGCATTTCTTTTATTAACCAATAGAAACCACTGTTGCATGAGCTGCTCCTCTAAAGATTTGTCTTTACCTGCAAGTAAAGAATAACTGAATACATTTCCAG
Source organism: Arcuatula senhousia (assembly GCA_963971305.1). Classification (NCBI taxonomy): domain Eukaryota; kingdom Metazoa; phylum Mollusca; class Bivalvia; order Mytilida; family Mytilidae; genus Arcuatula; species Arcuatula senhousia. The sequence continues at coordinate 61,015,018 of OZ020304.1, forward strand.
AAAGTCCAACTACAGTTAAATAAATGCCACCAACCAAATTTTATTGCAAAAAGTTACAGCACGGACATGACAAAAACAATATGTGGGGGGAAACATAATTCCACAAAATTGAAATAAATCCTTTTGCAGTTTAAAGATTTTTGTTTAGACTTAAACTGTTTCGTAGGGGTTGTGCATGCTCAAAAATGTTTCTGTGACCAAAAATGCACACTCATAAAGTCCCATTACTTCTATGAAATTTATCAAATGGAAATGACATTGCAATATGATCAACTACATTTTTCAAATATTAACAAATATTCAATAAAATTTGTACAGCTGTTTCAGAGGAACTGTGTCCACATAAGTGTAACAGACTTACAGACACAGACTGTTACAAAGTCCCCCATTGACTTGGTGGAAGACAAAAATTGACATTGCTAGCCTTAATGAAAGTAATATAAAAACAAGAGGCTCCCAGGAGCCTGAATCGCTCACCTGGTCTTAATGTCAACCCTTTGAAGACTTTTGTATAGCTAAATGATCTGAATGTTTAAGCAATAAAAAGCTTTTCTCTATCTGCAATAGTTTTCATTCCAAAGCAAAAAACACTATTTTTCACCTTTAAAGGGCCATAACCCCTTAAAGGGGTCATCTGACAACTTCGACCCTAAAAAGACTTTTGTAGAGCTAATTAAGCTGAACATTTAAGCAAGCAACAGCTTTTCTCTATCTGCAAAAGTTTTCTTTCTTTAGGCCAAAACACTATTTTTTGCCTTTAAGGGGCCGTAACCACTATAAGGGGTCATCTGGCAACTTTGACCCTATGGAAACTTTTGTAGAGCTAAATGAGCTGAACATTTAAGCAAGCAACAGCTTTTCTCTATCTGCAATAGTTTTCATTCTATAGGCCAAAAACTCTATTTTTTGCCTTTAAGGGGCCATAACCCCTATAAGGGGTCATCTGACAACTTTGACCCTATGGAGGCTTGTGTAGAGCTAAACGAGCTGAACATTTAAGCAAGCAACAGCTTTTCTCTATCTGCAATAGTTTTCATTCTATAGGCCAAAAACTCTATTTTTTGCCTTTAAGGGGCCATAACCCCTATAAGGGGTCATCTGACAACTTTGACCCTATGGAGGCTTTTGTAGAGCTAAATGAGCTGAACATTTAAGCAAGCAACAGCTTCTCTCTATCTGCAATAGTTTTCATTTCATAGGCCAAAAACATGAAAAAATGCTATTTTTCACCTTTAAGGGGCCGTAACTCCCATAAGGGGTCATCTGACAACTTCGACTCAATGAAGACTTTTGTAGAGCTTTTGATGCTGAAGCAGTAGCGTGGCATCAAATTTCATTTATCTCTTATACTTTTTGATTTACAAGCCAAAAACAGTAGTCTGACCCCCCTGGTCTATTTTTAGCAACGGCGGCCATGTTTTTCGACGAATCAAAAATCCCCACATTAATTCTGTGGGGGATACCCTAAAGTACCACCAGACCAAATTTGGTTTGAATCTGTGCAGCCGTTTCAGAGGAGAAGAAGTTTGAAGAAAAGTTAAGGACGACGCCAAGTGATGGCAATAGCTCACATGGCCTTTGTGCAGACTTTTGAAAAACTTCTGATAAATCCAAGTAAATGACAGAAAGTTTTTTCTACACCATATTTTAATTCACTTGACATTTGTCAGAATGTGTAAAGTTAAGAACTTCTCTCTGGTCACATAAAAATTATGGTTTCATCACTGCATGAATATTCAAGTACAAATAAAATTATTGCTATGGAACTTAACAGAAAAAAAACCCAAGTAAATCTGTGAGCTTATGCTCACTAGTAATACTCCTGCTCCCAAAATTGCGCCCCCAAAAAACTACAGATTCGGTAATCAGGAAGTAGATGATCTGGGAGTATAATATAGCCATACACCATATGGTACTTAAGGATAAAGCTATATGCACAAGAAAAGAATTTTTGGGTCCCCAGCGGAGCGATAGGTGTTATTATCTACCATTCATGGCCTTTCTCAGCTTCTCTTCTAGTATTCCTGCCTCCTGATCTATCTGTTTCTGTTCTCTATCTAAGGCGTCCATCTCTCCCATTACATACTGATTTGTACTTTGTAGTTTCTAATCAATGTAAAATAATTAGAGAATTAAGATGCAGTAAAATGTAGTGAACAGACTAACAAAAGAATGCTACTCGACCAGAGGTATGAAATTACAGGCTTTAAAAGGTACATCAACATTATGGTTTTTGAATGACTTGGAAGAAAACAAAAGGCTCCCAGGAGCCTGAATCGCTCACCTGGTCTTGATGTCAACCCTATGAAGAACTTTGTAGAGCTAAATAAGCAGAACATTTAAGCAAGCAATAGCTTTTCTCTTTCAGCAATAGTTTTCATTGTGTAGGCCAAAAACGTGCAAAATGATATTTTAAGGGTCGTCTGGACACTTTGACTCTTTGGAGACTTTTGTTAAGAGCTTAATCAATGAACTGAACATTTAAGCAAGCAACCACTTTTCTTTATCTTCTATGGTTAAACATGTTAATTTAGGGGCTGTAATCCTTATAAGGGGTCATCTGACAACTTCAACCCTATGAATGCTTTAGTAGAGCTAAATGAGCTGAAAATTTAAGCAAGCAACAGCTTTTCTCTATCTGCTAAAGACCAAAAACACTATTTAACGCCTGTAAGGGGCTGTAACCCCTATAAGGGGTCATCTGACAACTTTGACCCTATGACAACTTTTGTAGAGCTAAATGAGCTGAACGCAAGCAACAGCTTTTCTCTATCTGCAATACTTTTCATTCTATAGGCCAAAAACTCTATTTTTTGCCTTTAAGGGGCTGTAACCCCTTTAAGGGGTCATCTGACAACTTCATCCATACGAAGACTTTTGTATAGCTAAATGAGCTGAACGTTTAAGCAAGCAACATCTTTACTCTATCTGCAATAGTTTTTATTCTATAGGCCAAAAACACTATTTTTCGCCTTTAAGGGGCTGTTACCCCTATAAGGGGTCATCTGACAACTTCGACCCTATGACAACTTTTGTAGAGCTAAATGAGTTGAACAATTAAGCAAGAAACAGCTTTTCTCTATCTGCAATAGTTTTTCGGTCCAGGTGAGCTAAAAAATGACATTCTATCATCTAAATTAAAAGTACATTGTAAATGGAAATTCAAAATTATTCAATAATTTAAGATTTACTATTTCACCTAGATCTATGATAATACGATTCAAATGGTTAATTCTAACACTCTTTGGTAACTGTTGCCACATTACTGATTTTACATCCTTGAATATAATAGTGAACTTACTTCATTATTTTTCAATAACAGATCTGCTTCATTTAAATCTGTATCTGAAATCAAAGTAATTAATTTTAATAAGGAGTTCATTTGGAGGGATTACTTGTGGTAGAAATTTTAAGTAACCACTGCTTCATAACCTAGTAATAATTTATCATTTAAGGTGGCAAAATCCTTTTCTTTACCGAATAGTTACTATATCATATACTGAGTAATGTGTAAAAAAAAATTGCAGATTTTATTTTCTCAGTTATATGAATTTGTCAATTAAATGGTTATTTTTGTGGCCTTTCAAACCACAGTGAAAATAGCCCACAATACAGTAGAAATACAAATATTGAACAAGAAATTAAGACACAAAAGTTTGTTTTGTTTGATTTCACTTGCATGTAAATAAAGTTTTTTTGAACAAAGTTTACAAAAGTTATTATCTTCACTTGTATGCTCAGTGTTCCAGCCAGGATTTGAAAAGGGCAGGGATGAATTTTTAAAAAGGGCACATTCATGCGTTGACCTCATCTTTCAAAAGGGCATACAAATGTAGCTAATAACAATCAAATACAGCACACATTCTTTTTTAACAAACAAACATGCATTTTTAGGCTTAAGGGGAGCCTCTTGTTTCTATAACAAGACTTTAGGCTTTTCATTACATTCATACATTCTATCAGTGCTAAAAAGATTGAATGACAGCTCAAGAAAAAATTAAGAAAACCCATTTGATTTTTATTGTGAATTTGCTAGTAAAATCCGGAGATTTAGTACCATTCCGGTCAGAGTTCGTGTTTAGTTTTTAACTTCCGCTTCCTGTCATAATTTGTAAACAAAAAAATATATGATGGAGCATATCATAAATCCATCAACATCGTTTCTATTTTTCAATAAAAGCGCACATTTAATGTTAATTTTGATAGAAAACATCCAGATGGGTTCAGATTCTGATTTCTGCACAATTATCATTACCGAGGCAGAGAAATTTACTGTGCAATCTGACAACTTACCTGTATTGAAATCGATTAATCAAAATAAATACCTTAATTAATTGACTAGAGAACACATGTTTATTTAATTTGTTAATTGGCTTGGGGTTGTAAATATGCCATTCAATTATTCCAAATGGCTTCATTCTCAATACACAAACTATGTACGATTGATTGAAAAAGGCAAATGTACGATCAAAAAGGGCAGGGCGGAGATGAAAACCGGCATGTATCCTGAAAAGGGCAATCGGGCGGAGGCAAAGGCAGGCGGGCGGACCGCCCTCTGAAAACAGCCTAGCTGGAACACTGATGCTATAGGTAGAAGTGACCAGTTCAATGTCTGTGCACTTTTACTTTTGAGGACAAAAAGGGAAGTTGTTATAATGGGCAAGAAATAATCATCTTGCAGTTTGGGACAGACAAACCAACTGATGGAAAACCGGACAGACAGACAGACATACCAACGGAAGGACGAACGAACAGACCCAAACACTATATGCCCCCTACTTTCGTACCTGGGGCATAAAAACAAAAATTTTTATGTCCTTACCAAATGTGGGAAGAAATAACATTTATATGACTTACTACCTTTATTGAAGTCCATACTATAGGATATCCTCAAGTCAGTATGTAAAACTTTTCTGGTTTCTACGGCTTTGTCTGATTGTGATACCTTCAAATATAGAATTAAATAATGGTATAAGTTAATTGTGAATCCTTGACCTGATCTTCTAAATAATTGGACTTTTATTTGCCTTCAATTCTGTGGTTTAACTATTGTTAAAGTAAAAATTTTGGTTGGAAGGGGGGGTATTTTTCTTTATTGGCCATTACAAAAAATGTAACATGAATAATCTTTGTAATTTATCCTCATGGGAAATGTGTACTTGTCAAAATACAGAAGAAAGAAGAAACCAACAATTCTTTTAAGTATTAGAAAAACTGGAACTTTAATAAAGGTGGGCTATAAAAGGTTGCACACCTTTCAGTACCATAACATAGAGTTGCCAGCAAATTATAAAGTGCAAACATGTGACAGATCCATTTTGACAAAGCTGGATATTTTGATTATTTTAGCTGGAGAATGGACAAAAAAGTGGGACTTTGTTAACCTTCTTTCAATTTGCATTTCAATGTTTCCCGTCCAGAGTATCACACATGGAGTAGCTACATGCAAAATGTCAATAGACTGCATGATTTAGTTTCCATGACAACCATGAAAAAGATTCTTGTGATAGCACAGGACAATGCAGAACACAAAACTGTGCATTATAAAGGGAAAAATATGGTATGCAAACTACTACTTACTAGTGGTGATGGTGTCTTATCTTTAGAAAACTGAGTGGTTAAATCAGGCCTCTTCAGACTGAGTTTTTTCAGTTTATTATCACCTTTTACACCACTCTCCGTCGAAGATGTCACAGAGGAAGCTAAAAACATTAAAACAATGACATTGTAGATTTTTGAATGAAAAACAAAATTTTATAAGTTATAAGATATACATGTCAGGATACATGAATGTTTTGTTATTCTAAGTCTATAAGCTTTTTACTTGGGTGTTATAAAAAGTTGCGGAGAAAACTGTTAGGAAAACAATGCCTGCATTTATCATTTCATAACTTTGCTTTTTCTTGTCTGAAATCTCGCCAATAAACAATGATACATGTAGTAGAATCTTGAACATGAAGGTAGATTCCATCTTTGATTTTTGTTGGAGGACTATCTAGAGTTAAAGAAGAATAAGTCAATGCTATTATAAATCTTTGTACAAGAATTGTGAATTTCTATTATTTATGATGATTTGTGAGGTTTCCATGTTTGCATTTTGATGATATAAATTCTTACAGAAAACATTCAATCTTACCATATTCCTAAAACTCATGGGATTAAATATTGTTAGTACTAAATGTGTAACATGCATTGATATACATTACGAAGCAAATAAATGTGTTCATTCCATTAAATTAAATGGTTGTATATCAAGGATGTCTTATAAGTCTTACAAGCCTGAAAATAATTCCAAAATTTTATGATTGGATATCTGTTTTTCTTAAATAATTTTCAAGGACATATACATGATATTAGAGGAGGTTAGACACTTTGCACACGGCACGCATATATCTTGTATATTATCGATTGAGTGGCCAATAGACAATCAGTCTCACAGTGTTTATCGAAGAGTTAACATCAAACTGCACGTGTATTCGACTGCCAATAAAAAGTTGATAACAGATGATAAACGATAAAAGGCTGCAAACTTAATTAAAATATTAAAATTATTATTTTTTTATAATATTTGAAAACACTTATTTGGTTTTACATGTTTAAGTGATAGACCAACTTTATGTAAGTTTCATAAAGCCTTGCTGGACGAGGATATATTTATTTATTTCATAAGTTAAATATTGTACAATATATGGCATAATCGGTTTTCTTAACTTATTTTCAGACCTGTATACTAATGTGTTCTTTATACAGGTCTATAATTGAATACTCTGAACATACGCTTATTTATTTTTTTGCAATTTTGCCAACCCCCTTAAAAATAAAACTTTTTATTTATATATTTATTGTAAAAAAAATACAGTTATGTTGATTTTAACAGTACTTATAAAAAATCTTTTTAGTGAACATTTTAATTCATTGTTTTGGGGTATAGGAAATTATTCTATTCTAAGAATAAAAAAAAACAAAACTTCTATATGTTTGATTTAAACATGCAAATTAGTTGAAAATTGGCAATGTTTGTTGGTTAATTTCGAAACAAAATCATGGGTTGCTATGGGTTGCTTTAAATTTTTTAAAATCGTAAAAGCAGAAAGATTCGATATTTAAAAAAATCAGCCATGGAACCCAATGGGTTTTCTCAGAATTTAGTGTTAAAGATGACCTAATAAAACTGAAAACTACTTTTTCTAAAAATGTGTATTCGTAAAACGTTTAATTAATATATAATATCATATTAAGATTAAACAAGAATATGTCAAGAAGACATGAAGATATAATGCCCAATCTCACAAGTTCTTTTTTTCGAAATCACTGAACCAAAAAGTTGATACCATGGGTATATGATAATTTTAATATGTTCATATCCTTATATCATACTTCTTTCATAGAAAATAACTTTAAACCATAGTAAACCTACACATGTAAGTATAACATCCCCTTTTTTCTGAAATTGATGAAGCAGGTACAATTTCATGGTGATATTTTATTTGTTCATATCCTGATTAATATAAAGTTTCATGATGCTACCATTTTCGTTCATGGTAAAGTAACTTAAACCTGAAGGTTTACTTGGGATGGACGAATGGACCCAAACACAATATGCCCCTCTACTTTCATAGACATGGCATAAAAAGATAAAAAATAAATGTTTATGCTTTTTTACTTCTTGTATATATATAAACTTCTAATGCATTGTACACATATTTATATCTTGTAGTCTATTTCCACTGAAAATTTCTGAATGACAGAAAGAAAGACTTAAAGCTGCAAAAGAAGGACAGAAACTGTGTAATAAGGAAAGGTTGTGAGATGTCAAGAAGAGATTCATGCAGGATAAATTAAATACATCCACCAAAGCTATAGAAATTAAGACAGATGTTAATACAGTTGTGTAGACAAAAATGTTAACATGCAATCTCGGCATCAGAACATACCATGCCTAGCTTTGAAAAGCTGTGATGTAGAAGTTATCCGCCTGGCTTTTGTAGGCTTTACTGTTACAACATAAGACTAAGTGTTAAGTGTAAGGTTCTAAATCATAAAATTATATTTTTTTAACGCAAAGAAAACGAAAAAGAAAGCAAATTACAAAAAACTAAAATAATCAAATATCAAGCACAGTAAAAAACGAAAGAGGGGTTTTCAACAAAAAATTGTGTAAATTTTTAAATAATGACAGATCATGCATAAAAAATGGGTTGAAATCTGCATAAGAATATAAATCAGAAGTCTGAGTATCTTTCAAAAGAGGAGTTTCATGCTTTGGAATAAAAATTTCCTGTCATATGAAGGAGTACTTTAATCACTTTGGTCAGAGAGTGGTCAGCAAATTAATGTTTTGAGAATCACAAAGCAGTTTAAAGTCAGTATTACATAAGATGTTTGAGAGTAGATAAAATTTTGGACAAAGCTACCTGATTCATTGACACCTCTTGGTTTTAGTGATGTTGACATTACAGGATTACCAGCTGACATCTGAGGTTTCCCGATGCTGGCCCTGGTTTCTTCTATCAACTGTCTGGCTCTTTCTTTTAATCTTTGTTTTTTATCGTCTTCTTCCTATAAAGTTGAATGTCATAAACAATATGTATTTGTACATGTTCAATGCTGATGTTTGATTCAATAAAATTTGTTCTTATTAGCTCATTGTAAAAGCTGTAAATCATTTCATGTCCTAGCTAATAAGTCACTGATAAATAATGTAAATGTATTGAAGTTTGACGTTGTGGGTGTAATTTTTAGTGGCTTTGGAAGAAACAGCAGTTTAAGAAATTTGAAATTGTAATTTGCTTTGTTTGCGAAAAAACAAAAAAAAACCAAAAAACAAAAACTTTTCTACAAACAAGAATACTTTTCCATAGACTAAATGATGGGTTGGCAGTCTATTTTTTCTTATATGCAAATTGTTTTGTTTGAATTTATTGCTGGTCATAAAAGATGCTCAGTACCATTACCACTATTAATAACTTTAAACTTTTTTAAAACTTAATCTCAGTTTTTACTTTATACCTATGAATTTTCACAAAAATAATTGTGACCATTTACAAGGTGCTTCTATAACAATACAATTTTCCCGAAACTAAGTTCAGACATATTTATACTTGATTAACATTGGCATCATCTTTGGTTGATTGATTCTCCTTGGTTTCTGTAACATCCTGTTTTGCTTTCTCCAGTAATAACTTTGCCCTCTCTTTAAGTTCTTCATGTCTAGCTTTGGTATCAACAGGTTCCACAGGTTGTTTCACTCTTCTTGGAGCTCTCTCAACAACTGGACTTTTTCTAGAAATAAAAGGTAGTTGCAGTTTTTAGAATTGGGAAAACTACACTATTACTTTATATGTGTGTATCACTTTAACTTTTGTTTTATATACTTGCTTTTAAATTTATTTGTATGATTTTATAACTTAATACTTAAACATATAATCGGTAATCATTACATTTTTCCTTTGATGCTTGCCGCTGATAAACCCTGTATCATGAACAGGTGTTTATCACCAAAATTATCGGGTCAGTACGGTGACGTAGCACATTGTAGCACGTGTTTTATCAGTGCGCACACAAAAAAGTTCCTTATAAAAAACATTAAAAGACCCCTTTAGATTCAAAAGTTCTATATTCTATATTTATGGGCTAGTTTCTTTATCCTGCCATTAGGGGGAATGGAGAAAGGTTTTGATTTAGCATCCTTTAATAGTTATGAATATTTTTTCACTTTCATATTTTCCTGAGCTTCAACATGAATTTCATCTTATATATCATGTATATGCAGTCATTCATTTCAATTCTATTTTCCCAATACATTTGTACTGTTTAGCATCTGTAATTGTGAGTTTCAAACTATTGCAAATTTATCATTTTACAGAAACTATTTGAAAACAAGAAATCTACTACAACTTACTCTCTTGAAGGAGTGCTTTCTTTAGAAGACCACAGTGGACTTATAGACCCTGATGTTATACTACTGGCCTGTGAATCATCTCGACGAACCCATATATCACCATCGTCAACATCCTTCTCTTTATCAGGACTTTCCTCCTCATCAGAATCAAAAGGATTATTTAACTGTTTTCTCGTCATAAGTTTAAATTTTTCCTCTTTCACTTCTGAAGATTTTTCGTCCTTTGATTTGACAGGTTCCCCCTGTGTCATCTTAACAAGTACGTTAGTATCACAGTTTACTTTTTCAGGTTCTGGTGATGTTTGAACATCACCATTAGTTAATGGCACTTCGTCTCTGGCCAGACTCTGTTTGGTTGGAGATTGACTAGAATTATCACTTAATTTATCTAAAGAACTACCAAGACTACTTGTAGTAAATGACAAAGAATCAGGGGTTAGGGGCGTGGTTTCTCGACTTTTAGATTTCCTTGTCTTTTCCACTTCCTTTTCTTGACTAGTCTCCCTTGATTGTTTACCAGAATCGACAACATCACCATACATTTCTCTTGTTATTTGCATTTCTAGTTTGCTATCATCTTTTTCCAATCGAGTATAAGTACTTTCACGAGTATTAGTCCCGATTTGCTGAATCTCTAAAGTCTGACCAGTGAAATAGGCCCGTAACTGATGTAAATAAGTCATGACAGACAGTTTATCTGGAACTTTTAACAACACCATGTCTGATGGTTCAATAACTCTAGGTATTCCAAGCTTTGCAGCAGCATCAAAAGCCTAAAAATATACAATAACATCACACTAAAACTCATCTTTTATAAAGGAAGTGTGCTTGCGCTCAAAATTATTACACTAAATGCATAAATAATTGAAAAGTTTTTGAAGAAAATTAAAATTCTTTTTTGTTCAACACAATAGTCTTAAGTGTCTGAATTCTCAATACCGTGGATTCATTTATTTTCATGGGTACCAATTTTTGTTGTTTGATGAAAATTGATAAGTTTGTGGATTCTTAAATTTGTGGTTCTGAAATATGCAGCATACAGATCAATGTGACATTTCCTTTTTGTGGGATATCAAATTTGGTGGGTCAACTCCACCAACCTAAACTGCAAAAATTGATACCCACAAATAATAATGAAACCACAGTAGTGCTCTTTTCACATTTTCTAGGTATCCACCTGAGTGGGATAGACTGATAAATGTTTAAACATGTATTCTAATATGGACCACACCCACGACCAAAGGAAACCATGACTACAAGCCGTGTGTAAATTTCCAATAAACACCTGCTCAACGTCACAGTTACTTTAACGCTAAAATCAATGATGTCATAATATATTTTGTGCACAAAATAAACAAAAATGGTAGTCATTTTCAGGCATCATTCTGAATAATGAGCTCGATGGGTCAATGACCCATTTTTAATATGGACCATGTGTACCTTATTAACAACTTATCCTTGTATTTTCTCTATAAAATCATGCATTCTTTCTAAAATTGATGGGGCCAATGGACCATCTTAATAATTTTGATGGGCCATTTTAAAAAATGATGGGGGTTTTGACACATGGCCCCTCCTAAAATGATCCCTGATTTTGTCTTGCAGTATAGGTCTACGGAAAACACAAAAATGGCATATTAGAATAGAAATAATCCATGGTCGCCCGTGGTTTATTGTCGATTTTAACATGGGAACCATTGTTTTCGTTTATTTTATCCCTCTATCCGCTGCGCTCCACTCAGGGTAAATTAATAACGAAAACAATGGCAACCCATGTTAAAATCTCCAATAAACCACATGCAGCCATGGATTATTTCTTAACTCTTCACATAATTGTCAAAGGTGTCTCTTTTCAAGCAAGGTAATCTCATGAATCTTAAGTACAAAGTTTCACAAAATTTTTCAATATACAGTTTTTCTAAAAAATCTGATGCAGAGGTAAACTGAAATGTGAACAAACAGATTTTTGCTCCACACAAATTTGTTTGGTCTGTTCCTTTCATGTTGTTTAGTGTATGTCAAGAAATATATTGGTACAATACTTAATAAATATTTTATGTCACATTTGCATTTATTACATATATATATTTTATGGAAACACCAATTTTTTTTCACACAAATTACTACTTACTATTCTATTATTAACTTTCATGTCATGTGGGTTAAGAGATCGAAAATCACTGAAAAAGAATAAACTGATAATGATCAATACTTATAGACTTTGACTAAAAGTATATCATTGAATTTAAAAATATTGTACAGAGGTTGCAAGAAAATTATCACAGATTGTCAGCAAAAGAAAACATTATATTGTTAAGTTTCAAAGTACAAAGATATATTTCATAGATTCACACAAAATTTTAATATGCATATCATGATATGTATGACATGCTGCACAGCTCTGGTATAGAATTAAAGAACTGTAGTATTAATAGCTTTTGAGTTATAGAGTTCACAAGATATTGTTGACAGAGGGACAAACGGTCAAATGAAAACTATAGGGTGTCTACATCTGTTGCAGGCCCCTAGAAATACCCATTTATGAAATGCTGTATTATCTAAAGATATGAACACAATGGGATCTTCCATAAAGATACATGTAATCTAATCTAAATAATATAATCAAACATATTTCATTAATCTTTTAAGTATGAAAATCTTACATCAGATCTGGTTTAAAATGAGCAATAATAGCACAGAAAGCCATGCCGTTTCTCCATGATGTGGTTAGATTGGTAATCTTAACACCTTTGTAACCCTTTGTCACCTCTTTACACCATTCAAGTAGACTCATCATAGAATCACTTCCCTTAGGAGCTGGGGAATCTCCCTGTCAACATAAATATACAAAAAATATGAAAATTGGCATAGCAAAGTTTTTCTTTTTTTTCTTAAACAAAGAACATTGGGTACAGATACTTTCATTTGAAAAGCAAAATATAATTTGCAGAAGCAGGGTGCAATAAACTTGGAGTTGAAATCAAATCCTGATTAGCATTGTATGACTAAATACTAACATTAAGTCTCTTAAAATTTAAAAGAGATTCATGTTATTCCTTAAACTGTTCATCCAGTTAAAATGTTTCCTTACTCTTACATGTATTAATAGGTCTATAATTGCAATATCATATATTTCATTGTATCTCCTGAAATAAGTCTTTCCTTCATCCATTGACTCTCATGTGAATTACATCATTATATTTTAAATCATTCATTTTATAGAAAGAATATATATATAAAATAAGGCTTTCCTACTGAATTAAGATCTAAGTTATCCAAAGCTTTCCTGTCACCAGGCCCTGGAGTTACAGAACTGAAAAAAAAAATCATTATATAGTTATACAGATTATTATCTTCTTTGTCATTTCAAAGTACAAATGTGTAGTTTTATTTTAATGAAATAATAACATCAAAATCTAGTTGAATTTAAATTTAATTTAGGTTTTTGTTTTTTGTGTCTTCTCACCCATATATATAGAAACCATATAACTGGTTATTTCTGTGGTGTGAAATTTTTGCGGATTGGGATGAAAATTCTGAAATTTTATTTTTGCTGATTTTAATTTTTGCGGTTAATTATATCTTCAATAAAACTTAAATGTGTATGTTTTTGAATAGTTTTATTAAACTATCTTTATAACTCTAAATGTAGACTGCTAAGCTCTATGATTCTAAGATTCTACTTGTATATCATGTATATATGATATGGTCTTACCAGCTGATTTAAGTTTATTATTTTTTGAATGATTTGTTTACAGAAAAAAGAAGAGCCAACTCCTTTATTCTTTATTCATATCATTATAATTAATACCAAGAAATCAATTTATAAGCGTGGGTAATAGATCAATTTTCCATTTGTCATACCAAAACAATCATGTCACAATGCACTAATTAATAAACTTACTTGCAGTGCGCGTGTATGCCAATATTGATTGTTCTGATTAGATAGATGATATTGAGATGTGGAATAATTGTACGCGACACAACAAACATAAACAAACAGCAATTCAAAAAATCACAACGGAAAACAGCAAGCAGTCTTCAACATGAATATGTCATCATGACCGTTATGTAAACATACAAGGCTGTTTCAATCATTTAAGGTAATTAACAATTTTCATAACTCTGTAAAATTATACTTTAGTATTATGCCACATAAAATACATAATTTTATGCGATTTTATTTTTTGCGCTCGATAATCAACTTGCGAAATAACGCAAAAATTAAATTACCGCAAAAATTACCAGTTATACGGTAACCGGTTAGCATAATTTTTAACTTTTATCTTTTATTTTGTCCTTGCAGTCTTTTAAACACAGGTAGAAAGCAAAGATTAAGGCTAAGCAAAAAGATGCTGTAAAGGTGTATCAGAATATCAATGATCATACTATAAGGGGATACGTTACGTTAAAAATGACGTTATCGATAAAATTTACCTGTGAAACAGAAAAATGTCCCTTTTCGATTTGAAACGCAACGTCAATTTTACTTGAACAGCGTTGAACTTTAACGCTATTGTTTATCTTTGATGTAAATTTATGAAAAAAGATGGTCCATGACCTATGACAAAATATATATCATTGTTTAGAGAAAGAGTTGGATTTTCTTGTGTTAGTTTTTGGTTGAAATGTAATCAAACAATTTTGTTTTAATCAATGGAGAATAACAAAAGTTTGAAAATATTTGATTTTTTCCCATTACTTCTATACAAATTTCCCGCCAAAAACGATAATTTCAAAGTGAAATAACTTGAAAAATCGACCCATGACCCCCTATTTCAAATCAATATTTCGATGTATCATGGTATTACCATTCCCTATGCAAATTCGTTTTAAAAAGTAAGATGGTAGACCAAAGTAATGTATCCCCTTAAAGCAAATGGGTGTGAAAAAAAATCAATATATGCCTCAATTTTTAATGACTGGATACATATACATCTGTGCTAATCCTAACTTGTGTTTTATTGTGTTTCAACTTTTCCCAATTATGATTTTTAAATCAATATCCAGTTATTTGATAACAAACCTTTTATTAGGACTAGATTGAGATTCAGAGTTGTCTCCCTGTGGAGGTGGAGTGATAGACCTTTTCCTTGTCCCCTCTGGGGTTGAGGGCCTCTTCCATCTTTCCTTTTGAGTAGAGAGAGAACTAAACTCATCAACAGGCTTCTCTTGGTTGGTAGGTGATTTGGATTTCTTCGTTAATGATACAATTTCTTTCAGGGCCTTGTCTATACTTTCTGGGGGTTCTGGGGCAGCCTTTTTCTTAGGGCTTGGTGACTTTTCGAATGTTAAGTTCAGACCTATGTTGGTTTGTAACTGGCCAGTTTTAGTGTTAGGTGTACTATGGGATACAGGTTCTGTAATTTTAGGTGGAACTGGGGCTCTGGTTTTCTTTTTGGAGGTTATGTCCTTGTTAGAAGAGGTTGAGTCGTTAAAAGGATTATTTTCATCTTCATCCTCAAAATCATCACCAAAAGGATTTGAAGATTCCATTTTGTCAACAAGCTGTTGTTCTTCATTCTGTTCATCTACAAACATATTAGAAATATATTTGAAAATATTTATATAATTGGATACTCTTTCTTCCACAACAAAAATAGTTATCAACTAAGGACCAGAAATTTAAAAGCTGAACCGATTTTATATTCATATTTATGATTAAATATGCAAACAAAAACCAAAACAAAATGAAATATAGTTAGGTTTTTTTTGCCTGTATTGATCACTGTTTAAAATAAAAGTATACATGTACGTCTGAAGAACATGTATCAAATTTAGCTATATTATGTGTAAGCAGTATAAAGTTTGTTTTTTTTTAAGTTTTAATAAAGTGGTATAATGGAACATCATTAAAGTCAACAACATAAACCATAGAGTAATTTTTAAGATGCAAATTTTTCATGACACATGATGTCAATAACATTTTTTAAAAAGCAAAACAGAGCTATAAAGAAAATTTTACAAAAGGATTAAGATGCAATTATCCAGTAAAAAGCTATTCAAACTAATGTAAGAGTCAGTTTTATTTTAAGCATCATTCTCAAAAAAAGAAGGAATTCAAAATAAAGACAAGAAAACCATGCATTAAAAAAGCAAACCAAAGACATTAAAATGTAATATAAATTTCACCATTTATTCATACTATCAGACAACTTACCATAGTTTAATAAAAGAAAATACTTTTTCAAAAATTCAGAACATCATTAATGTTGGTAATTTTCCTATATATTCTAAGGTGTTTGTGCATCTTTCATGAATTATTAAAATTCAACAAATATACAATTATATCTTTTATATGTTTAAGCAATATTTAAAGTAAAGGGTCATTACAAAATTTCATTTCAAAACGTGATAATAATTGCCCATTGTTTAATTAGAAAACAAAAAATGTACACATTGATATACTTGAATGACTGAAGCTCTTTGTAGGATATTAAATTCTTAAAAAAAAATATTTAGATTTTATAGTTTCTAAAAATAAGGCATTAATTCAAAATCAATATGCAGAAAAAAGAAAAATAAGCAAAAGAAAATAAAGTACCACATTCCAAGCCATCACATTCCAAATCAGCATCTCCAAAGGGGTTACCAAAAGGATTACCAAAATTTTCATCTTCCTCATCTAAGTTAGATAACTGTGTAGTAATTTCTGAGATTTTGGAACAGAATGTGAAATCATTGGAGTTATCTCCCTCTTCTTCTAACTCTTCAATGTTACCAATGTCTGTTTTACCAATACTCATCAGACTTGCAACACTCTGCATATCTTCATCTCTGCAATTAAACAAGCAAGTGTCTGATGTAAATTTGATGGGTGGGTAATAATTCCCACAAAATGCATTATATATTTGTCTGTCCTAAAGCCATGCAAAACTGTTTCATTGTAGATTGATGTTTGTTTATAGAGGTTAATCGAAATCTCACTATTTCAGTAGCCCATGTAATTCATTTTCTGCTCAAAATTTAAAGCTTTTTATATTGACCAAGGATCTGAAAAAATTATAAAGCATACTTTGTTCTGCAGTCTCTACACTAAAGCAGATTGTTCAGATGCAATGTAGGAAATAAAACATATAAAATTATCAAAATAATTCTGTTCTGGTTTGTCATGAAATTTACAGAACTAAAAAAGTTTTTACAGTGTTAAGTATCAAGCCTATTGTGACTACATTCAGCCAATTAAAAACAAATTTTTCCGTTTTTATTGTGGATTTTTGAATTGCCACTGACTTATATAGATTGTGTCATGTGCATCCCTTTAATTTCTTCAGTTGTTATATTTGATTTATTCTTATGTTGCCTTTCCTGCCCATAGAAATGCATATATGGAACCTTTAAGTGGATAAAATATGCCAATTAAAAACACAGTAGTTATTGTCTATTCATTCTTACGTTGCCTTTCCTTCTCGTAGAAAAACGCAAGACAAAGTCAGCTGGATAGAAGCTTTGACTACTTTCTTAGTTGCTGGTTTTAACTTTACTGTTATTGTGTGTTGTGTTGGCACAGCAGAGGCGTAGTCTTTCATGTTAATGTTGGCTGAAGCTATAACCTTCCTTCTTCCACCTCTAGCTTGCTGTTAAGAATCAAATAGACAATATATGAATACTGAGAAAAAAAACAACAATAAAATATAATAAAAAGCTTTCTATATATGGTTTGTTTAATATTATCAATATACATGTTCATCCTCACATACAAGTAGGAAATATACTTAAAACATATAATAAAATGAAAATGCAAATTAGTATAAGATTTCCTATTTATAACAGGAAAAAATATTCAAAACTAGCATAGTATAAAGTTTCAATGAAGTCCCCTCTATAGCATATTTCAAATAAGTCTCTTAATGTATGGCAAAGTTTCA
This sequence comes from Arcuatula senhousia, assembly GCA_963971305.1. NCBI lineage: Eukaryota > Metazoa > Mollusca > Bivalvia > Mytilida > Mytilidae > Arcuatula > Arcuatula senhousia. The sequence goes on from OZ020304.1 coordinate 61,032,787, forward strand.
AAGATATGGTTTTTAACAATCATTCTAAAGAAATAAGCTTAAATACAAAAGTAAACCAGAAAGTAATGCAACATAAGGAATAAACTAGATGGAAAAGTCTTTTTAAGTAAAACTCTTACATCTTCCAAGAGAAATGTCCATTCTTTATCCTCGTACTCAGAATTTCTATTGTCCCTGAACAGGGTCACTTGTATCTCTACATTTTCTGGAACTGTCCATGTCACTAGACCACGGTATGGATTCTGTATTGTTGGTTCCCATGTATGAAGCTAAAAAATATAAAAACTGTTAAGTTTGTAAACAAAATATGGCATCTGTCTTTAAATGCCAAGGGAGACAATATGAAGTTAAAGTGAGATATTTTCAAGGTTCGAAAAAACAGTTTCAGAACCATATGGTTCAAAAGTGGGAAAATGTGGTTCCTTGAAAGCTAAAATGTTTAACTTTATGCCTCCAATCATCTGAACAACTTTTAAACAATGACTAAATCTATGAATAGTAATAATAGTGTGGAGAATTTGTCAAAACAATAAATTATTTTATAGTATTTCTCTGAGATTTTTGGGAGTTTCTGACTGGAAATAGTCGAAACCTTAAGTTAAAAGAATACTAATGAGATATCGGCAAATTCAGAAATAATATTTTTTTGAAGTGGCAGAATATTTCCTCAAAATGGAAAAAAAAATTTGCCAAGAAGGTGGGATGAGAATATAGGAATTATTTTATAATGGCCTAATCAAAACAGGTAATACAGTGGGATGAGCTCACAAAAGGATACCCCCTTCTTCATATTGGACTCTGTGCTGCCAAAAAATCCCAAACCAAGTCCAATTTTCTCCCATTAATAATATCTGAGAGCGATAAATTTCTTCCTGCACATCTACATGTGATATACTTCCTACATGTCAAGTTTCATCAAAACCTGTCAGGCCATTTAAGAGAAGTTGCACTTACGAGGTCTCCAGTTGAATATTATATTAAAAATGTCTAAGTCCAATTATCTCCCCTGAAAAATATCTGAGAGCGATGAATATTTTTCATGCACATCTACAAATGTACATATGTATACTTCCTTCATGTAAAGTTTCATCCAAATCTGTTGAGTGGTTTACCAGGAGAAGCTCTTACAAAGTATTTGGACAGATGGATGGACAGGGTGTTTACTATATACCACCCCAAAACTTTGTTTGTGGGGGGTATAATAAACAAGTATTTCTTAAGCTTGTGCTCACTAGTGATACCCCCACTCCCCAAATTATTCATTGCATAAAAACCAATGTATTCACATGATTCAGAAAAAAGGAAGTATTGACCTAGGTCAGTATACACCCTGCTCTTCTTAGTGGGGGTTTATAATAGTAGCTTGATATAACTTTCAACTACTTTTAGAAGATTCAGGTTACTGGTTTACCTGTGTTGATTTCCTTCTACTTCTTCTAGTCCACACAACACACAGTTTGTTAGGTTGCCTGATTAAAAGATCAATTATTGATTAATTTTACATGTTTACAATAAAAAATTATTCTTTCAAGAAAATAACTTATATTTATAACTTTCTATTTTGCAGTAGGCAATTAAATACATATATATGTATAGGCTTTGTACGTGCCCAAAGTGAGCTCAAATCTCCTCCTATCAAAATATACCCTGGCCTTAAACATGCACATCACCCCTGATGTTGCAAAATTGCTCTTAAAAACTTTTTAAAGTCTATTTTTTCATAATGCTGCAAGTCTGTTTTTATGAATTTCCAAGGTAGGTTATTCTTAACCAAATGAAGGTCAGAAGTTGCTGCTTTTAAGCCTTCAGGTAGCAGATTGTTTAAGACACTGTGGAAGCCCCACAGATAAAAACCATGTTTTGTCCCTTGAAAGGAATACATGTAGCAGTAACTTTCTGTGTAACTAGTTTAACTCTTTGATAACTTAACATTTATTCAAAACAATGAAAACAAGTAATACTGTGAGCAAGCTCACAAAACGATACCCCCCGCTTCATATTGGACTCAAATCTCAAGTCAAGTTATCTCCCCTCAATGAAACCGAAGAACAATACAAATTCTTCATGCACATCTACAGATGATGTAATTCCTTCAGGTAAATTTTCATAAAAATCCATCAAGCGGTTTAGGAGGAGTTGCGCTTACCGGGTCTCTCATTGAATAATGTATTTAAAAAGTCTAAGTCCAATTATCTCCCCTGAATAATGTCAGATTGCGATGAAAATTCTTCATGCACATCTACATATGATGTACTTCCTTCATGTAAAGTTTCATCAAAATCCATCAAGCGGTTTAGGAGGAGTTGCGCTTACGGGGTCTCCCATTTGAATAATGTATTTAAAAAGTCTAAGTACAATTATCTCCTCTGAATGATGCCCCAGTGCGATGAAAATTCTTCATGCAAATTTACATATGATGTTCTTCCTTCATATTAAGTTTCAGCAAAATCGTTCAAGCGGTTTAAGAGGAGAAGTGCTTACAAGTTATGTGGACAGACGGACGGACAGACAGACGGACAGACAGACAGACAGACAGGGTGTTTCCTATATACCCCCCAAACTTTGTTTGCGGGGGGTATAACAAGAATATGTCTAAAAGACAAAATGCCCCATCTCACAACATTTTAAAATGTGTGATAATGTGTCCATGTGGTATTAATATGATATCCTTAACAGGAAGAAATATCTTTAATTTAAATTGATTTACTAATCTTTACCAATTTTGATGTAACAAAGTAACACTTCTGATTTATATTAACAGCTGAAAAAATGTTAACAGCTAACAGCATATTTACCATGTTAACAGTATTCAACATTAAAAAAAACTCAATAGTTTTTACAAAAACAAAATTATTTTTAAGAAAACTTGCAAATAGATTTTATTTACATACCACTTCTTTGTACATTCTACCTCCAATTCTTGGTAAGAGGCTGTGAACTGGAATTTAGAGGCTGACTTCCCAACTCGCTGAAGTCTTTTCCAAACACTCATTGTTGTATTTCAGCTTTCCATTTCAGGAAACACAACAAAGGTTTTTTTTTGAAATCTAAAAACTAAATAAAATAAAACAATTAACTTATCTTATACAGGAAGTAAATCAGTTATGTGACTCTAAAATATAGAATTCTAGTTTTCATTGTGTTATATATAAGGACATGTAAAAGATAATATCTTAAACTTATAAGTACAATCTACAAATGCAGATACACTTTAATATTTTTTTACACAAAAAAGAACTAAAAAAAAACAAAGACACAAAATGCCTTTGCCAAGCATTTCTATTACTTACTATTTTTTTTTTAACTAGAACCCCTGGATGAAGAAAATCTAATACTATCAAATGTACATGAAACATAATGATAAATGATTATAATGATGAGAGAAGCTATCACAGGAAATGATCAATTATATCATAATTAAATTTCAGGAAGTTCAATTTATGTCCCTACATGCCCTACACCATGCTAATTTTCAAAAAGTCCAGGGTACAATACATCATACTGAAAGGGGAATTAAGGTTGGGCCCTAAAAATTAGTTTAACCCAGCTACAACTTATATGTGCCTGTCCTAGGCCGAAATCTTTGACAAAACTTTTCGTTTGTGCTTGTCTTTTTGATGTTTTTTAAGCAGGGGGTCTATTCTTTGACTTTTTCAGGATTGGATTGGAATTAAAGCATTTTATTTAGACCTTGGGCCGATTGCAGAATGGTGAGCAGTGCCAACTGACCTCGTTGAAGGCTGCTTGCAGTTTTCCATTATGGTTATTCTAAATAACTGCTTGATTTGTAAGCTGTGTTGTGTACACTTATTCCACATCTCATTATTTTCTATTTCCATGATTTGATTGAACAAAGACATATATACATTCCCAATCTTTTACAGGTAATAGGGATTAACTTTTCACAGTGGTTGGTGTAATGAAGGTGCATAGTTTTAATAATGATGACTTTCTTTAATCTATGTTCAGTAGTCTAAAACAAGAGAAAAAAAGATACCCAACAATAGTCTGATGCCAATACTTTTATAGCTAAACAAATTTATCATCATTACATGTAAATGCACCTCAGAATCAAAATTGGACTTTATGTAGGCAGTTTTGTAAAATTTGACAATCACATGGAAATGAAAAGCATTATGTAAAGGAAAAGTCTAGAAATTTGTGGGAAACCCCGAATGAATTTTATGACGTTTTTACTTTTGTTTTACATAACATTTATAACAAGGTATCAAATAAAACTGGAATTCAATATGAAAATAAGAAAATCTATAAAATGTGACCTTAAGATTATGATCAGACATTAGCACTTTATTTTCATCAATTCTAAATTTGTACTTAGCTTCACTAACCCCATGCATGTATGGCCTTAGCTCCACTAACCCCGTGCATGCATGGGGTTAGTGGAAAAGTCCATGTATGCATGGGGCTAGTGTGGCTTGTGTACACACATCTGATCTTGTTAACTTAGAAGCTGTATATAGAAAAAAAGATAATTTGTGATTATCAGTATCTTGAAAATATCATTAAAACAAAAATTTAAATTGTTTAAAGGAGACCATGAAAAATATGTACACATTTGAAATTTACAAAAATACAGTGCTAAGGTCTGATCATAAACAAAAGCCAAATTTTAAAGGTTTTCTTATTCTAATATTGAATTCCAGTTGTATTTAATACCTTGTTTTATTAGTAAAGTCCCTAGAATGTCTACAAATCTACTTTCTTTTTCATGTCCAGGCAATTGCCAAATCTTACAAAACTGCCTGAATAAAGTTGAATCTTTTTTTCTGAGGTGCATTTAATGATGATAAATTTGGTGTTTTTGGAAAGAAAAATCATTTATGAAACAAATTATAAATAGAAGGATTCAAGAAACATGAAAGTGATTAATTAGCAGGATGCAGGATGATGCAGACGACGGATAGTGTCAAAGTGATGCCTAAATGTGGCTTTGTAACATGTTGCAGACCACATAAAAGACTAGGTCTGTGACCCCCATTTTTTATTTCACATATTTGTGTATATCATTAAAAGCTATATATCAGTCATTTAAATCTGGATATCTGTCATTTGGTATTGTTCAACCTTAACTGAAGATTGGACAAAAAAGGGGGAGATTTATAAACTGATTCTTTCAGTTGTATCTTTATTAAAGGCACTTAATACCTGGTTCAAAAGATTAATATGATTCTCAAATTTACACATGCCAGGTCAATTACAGCAATAAACATTTAATTACATGTAACACTTTTACATATAAAATTGACATTTTCAAAATTGTTTAACTACCAAAAAAATGCAGTGTCTCAGGATCTCCGCATCTAGTAGTTGTAATTGATCATAGACAACAATGTGATGTGGAATAAGTGCACGCAACATAACTTACAATATCAACAACAATTTAAAATGTCCGCAACAGTAATCAAACAGCAGCCTTCAATGTGACCAGTGGTCAATGCTTGCTGTCTGCAATTGGCCCTAGATTTAAAATAATTAAACTACATATGATTCAAGTCCAATCATAAAGTGTTAATGAAAGACCCCTTCTTGACAAAGAACAAACGAATACAATCATCACCTTTGATAAAGATTCCTAGCTTAGTACAGGCACATTTAAAATGTGGTGGGGCTTAATTAGTTTTTTGGGCGCAACCTTTTCTCTATTGATAATCAATAACAAAACACAAACTAACACACAGTAAGTAATTTATTTGACAAATAACAATGAATAACAATTATTGGATTGGTACTAATCACTGATAATTACCTGGGACTTTTAACTAGACAGGATGCTAGGAAGATAATGAGGCCATATACAGTCACACTTACTAACTGGCTTGGGTCAAATAATTAAGTTACAGTGGACTAACTCTTATTAGAATAATCCTCTTAATTGAATAAGATTTTAAAACATCAAACCGTTTTCTATACTTTAAATGCTAAAAAATTCATTTAGATAAACAGCCAATCGTGTATCACTTCTGTTCATTTTGATCTAATAACATAAAAAATTGTGAAATTTTGCATTGAAAATCTGAGAAAAAGTACAAAATTCCTGTCAAATGCCTGTTAATTGACTTAAAATTTTCAAAAAATCATATGTTTACTAAACCATGTCTTTGAAGTGTGTTTGATAAAAGTTATCAAAACATGTTTTTAGAACCTTTACAAAATGTATTTATGTCACATTTGTTTTTACAATAAAAGTGTAATCTCAGTCTATTTATAGATTTTCAAAATTCCCTTTAGATAAACAGCCAATCGTGTATCACTTCTGTTCATTTTGATCTAATAACATAAAAAGTTGTGAAATTTTTATTAAACAGAGGGGAATATAAGCTTACCAGTTGCATTTTGCAATCATGCAGGATAACGATGGAAAGGAAAATCATTTGTCAGTTGTATGACAACGTCAAATTTACAAGAATTAAAGAAAAGAGACAAATATATCGATTTTGAAGGGAGTGGGCGAAGTCTTGCCAAGATGGTGGCTTCCCTCCCTTGTGGGTATTATAGAATAGGGGGTTGATTTTATTTATGTCAATGTAAATGACCAGAATTCAAGCCCCCGTGGTTTTATTGTCTTATTGCATGCATTTCTTGTCTATATATGATGTTATTGTTATTGTATAATCCGCATAGAAGCTCTACAGAGCTTATGTTTGTAATTATTATATCCGACTGAAAATAAAATTTCTGTCTGTCTGTTTTTTTGTGTTAATGATTGTACCCTTAAGATAAGACTTTATAAAAAAATTTCTGAGTGTGTGCATTACAAATTACCATTAGCAGGAAATTTTTAAAAATGTTCCTGTCATATCTACACCAAACAGTTGCATAAAACTAAAAGTGAAAGCTGTCAAAAGTCAAAATAATCAGATTGTGTGGCCATGGAACTTTACTGTAAACATAAAAGGTATCTTTTAGTTCAGTTTACATATCTAAAATCAATATTCAATTTTTTTTGTATTCCCCTTTTTCAAAGTCAGCTAAAAACCATCAGTTTAAAATAGTATATCTACAGAGTATCGAGTTTCATACATTGTTTTTTTCTTCAGACGATTTTCACATGGTCGCCATTTTGACCAAATTGTCACGTGACCATTCAAGTAAAATTATTTTATTTCCCTAAATATGTGTAACTGGTGCTTACACACATAATGAACTGTTAAATTTTTGCTTTATTTTTTCTTAATTTTCAATAAACAGTTTTCTTCCCGTTTTTCAAAAAATTATTGTCAAAGTAAGGGTTGCACGGAATAGGGTAAAAGCAGACGAGTTGTGCAGGTGCCCGCAATGGCGACCAGAAAAACTGGCGAAAAAACTTTGGAAAATAGGCAAAATGAGCACATTCAATCTGGTATTGTATTATTTTAAAAGTAAACAAAGTAACTTTTTGTTGATTGGGTTATTTATCTATTGTTATATGTCTTTTAATTACATTTCAAAACACTATGTCGGCTGCTACAACAAATAAACACATTGTTGAAAAATGTCATTAAATTTCACTATATTTTAATGACATTGTAAGATATTGTTTCTTTTTATGACACAAAGTTGAACTGATGAAAACAAAGCTAAAAATGAACTCAATTTGATGGCGGATTCGTGTGTATTTTCTAAAATAAAACAGTCCATGCTTTGACAGACGCTTTCAAGATGGCGGCAAAGAAATGTAGTCTGCTAAACATTGTCATTGCTATTGATGAAAATGTTGTAAAATTTGTACTCATACAACAGTCCCCATATTGTTCAGTGATTCAATAAAAGAAAATACATTTTTTTTCATATATTTTTCTACAAGGGATCTATATACAAGAGAAAAAGAAGTTGGAGTATATAAAAGTTTTTTTTTTTTACATCTAAAAGTAATACTGCAAAAACTACTAAGTCATTAATTGAAACTTATTGTCTTAATCCATGAGGAAAAAAAGTATCTTTTTTTTGAAGATGTTGCATTTTAATGATGTGATCATGTTATCATTTTTGCATATTGAAAAATATTGAACTATATGATTTTATTTTGTGGTTATAAGCATCTCCAAGATCTTCGACAAGAAAAAGGACAAAAACAAGCTTTAAAGATGAAGAAGAGGAAGATGATGAACAGTGTGGTTACAAGTCTTTGGATGTCCTGGCTCAAGTTGCTTCAGAAACTCTCCAAAGTCAACCAAAACGAAACAATAAAAAGGTAAAAAAAAAATTGAAAAAAGTAAAAACAAACTTTATAGAGAGCATAGCTCTTTGCGAAGAGCTGTACGGCAGTTTACCGCAAAAAATTTGCCACATGCTGATATTGATTTTTTTGTCCGGATATGCTTCTCGAAGTTACACTGGTTCGGTGTGAATATAAATAATATCGCTTCTAAAAATGTATTTTGTGTTTTAAAACATCGATGAAATTAAAAAAATTAGTGATGCAAACATAATTCTTTTGCACTTTTTATTTATTTTTGTACGCAGTAAATTTTGTCAACGTCATTATTCAAAATTAAGAGCGAAATGTCACACACTCAGGGCCGTGAAAAAAGATATTAGTATTCCCATTTCAAATTTAGCAGAAGAAATGTGTTGAGCACCCTTGTCTGGAAAAAAAATAACATCAAAACTTTACTTTACCTTACATACTTTAATTGAATGTTTTATTTGTAATTTACACCTGATTGTGTACAAGTTGTAGTTTAGAATATGTTTAACAACTACATGTATTTGTAGGTTTGTGTGTGTTTTTAATTCAGCATTATCATATTAGTAATGAATTAAGTTATCTTTTTCCAGACCATAAGAATGTTATCATCCCTAGAATTTCTGAATTTAAAGCAGATACAAAAGTTATCGGACAAGTATTTGGTAGATTTTTATGCTGAGATGTCGTCAAATGAAATGACCAGAAACTTTGTTTATACTTGCCAACTGATACCCAAGAAGTGTCAAGCCCAGTTTAAAAGTTTTGGAAATGAATCTGGGGCAAGAATGAAGATGAGAAATCATTTACATAAGCATATTGAACAACTTATAGATGAAGAAAATGGTAAATAACTTGCGCAAGAACATTACTGGTATAATGGTCTTTGATAAATTGTAAACTGTATTTGATAGTTAATATACAACAGGCATATATGATTTGAAATTTGATTTATATATATTTTATGATAGGATATGGATGAAATGAACATGAGACCATAACATATATGTCAACTCCAACTGCATGCAATTAATTTTAAGGAGTTTTATGGCCATTTGGGAAATAAATTCCTCATCAGCAGTACACTTAGAACCCAAACCACAATTTCAAAAATGTTTGAAATGCATTAAATTGAATAGAGTCGCTTTAATAAATCCTTCCATATGTAAGCTGGTTGGCTCACTATGAACCAATCAATGTCATAATAAATTTTACACGCGCTACCATTACATGAACAACATTTTCAACCAATAGTAGTGACTTTCTGAGTGTATCAAGTTTATGACTGGACAATTTTAGGTTGTAACTAGCAACATTTGTTTGTTTTGACGTGACATTTAACAAAAGTCGTAGTAAAACTTCTCACTTGCCAAAGTATATAATCTGATGCACAAATACACCATATCTATCAAAAATAAAGAGCATACATCTTAATGTCAGTATACATTCTTAACTTACTTATGAGTCTTAACAATTTATCTGGTCTCATGCTGAAACTGATGTCATGTTGTCCTGTTAATGATCAAATCCTGTGGGTTCAAATGAACTCTTTATATAAAATAACGAAAACCGGGGTGGATCCATAGGGTTTTGAAAAGGGGGAGTCACTTATTAGAGGGAGAGTCCTGGTAAAATCTGCTAGAAGATAACTAAATTTTTCAATAGATCTGCCACTGGAAAATACATTATTCAATATTGCATCCTCACGAGCATTGACAAGTAACATCTCTCTCCCATTAGCATTTAAGCTAGCAGCTTGTACAAGTGACCTTGTATATTTATATTTTACAGTAGGTAAACATTTAAATTTTGTTTCCTGTTTGATTTCAGATCCCAAAAGAAACGATTCTTTCAGTTTTATAGCAGAACCAGTCCACATGAGGACAAAAAGAGTCACAGGTATTTTTTTGTAGCAACATACATTGATACATTTTGTTACTGTCTGTAAAGGATACTCTGGAGAACAGAAATTCTTAGAATTTTTCTTTAAGTCATAACTAGCACCTTTGAAATGTTTGCTATTTTTACTGTTGCACAAAAACGTAACTGAATTTACAAAAAAAGAGTGAAAGAAAAGCTTACCTCTAAGATAAATGAAGCAAAATCACTTTCCCCCCATGTTTTTCCATTGTAAAATGGCAGCCATTTTTGGAGATGCAAAATTTTCAAAACCAGTATCATAGAATTTTACAATACCACTTTGACCAAAGTGGTATATTGTCATCAGCTTGTTTTTGTTTGCATCAGGGAGTGCATTTTGACGTCATATGACGTCACAATAGAAATTTGAGATTTTTTCCCGTACTTTTTTACTATGGGAATTTCCCATTCAAATGTTAATATCTAGATTTTTAGAAAATGTATTTAAGCATTTTTAAATGTTGTTATATTTTTAGTTAGGTCTTTTTGATACTCATAAGATTATGTAAATAAATAAAGGCTTATGTTTTTGAGAAAAAAATCAGTTTTGATTTTTTCATTCTCCAGACTACCCTTTACAGACAGTAGGTTTATGTTCTGGTATAGGGTCTTTCTCAAAACTACTGTTGTTTTTACAGTTTGGAATCAGGCAGACATAATGACATGAATGACCTTTCTACTTCACAAACATTGTTGAATACCAAATATGTAATATATGGTAAATACATATTAATAAATCAATAAATATTTTTGCACTATAATTATGTTAAATTTTAAGAAAAAATACTTATAAAAATAAAAATGAAATTTGGTCATTACATCCTACAATTTTAACATTTCAGATTTCTGTTCTGAATAATATATTATTACAATAAAAATTAAATTTACCTTTTCTCCTCAGACATGGCACCAAAGAAAAAGGTAGTTCCAAATAAAAAGGCAAGATTCACAGCCTTAAAAACAAATGCTAATGAAAACATACCTAATGATTCTTCTGATGGAATAACCATAAAGACTGAAGAACAGATGAATGAAAGGCAGGATTTAGAGGGACAATGGTTAGGGGAAGAAAATAGCTCTTCAGCCAAGAAACCAAGATCTAGAGTTCCCATACCAAGTAAAGAACTAAGATGCCAATTAAGTCAGATGCCAATAAGGCCTGGGAAAAACAAAAATGAAGGGGACCAAAATGTTGAATCTGATAAGTACAGTCGAGAAGAGACAGAAAGGCGACTGGCAGAAAACGAGCAATTTATCATAGAACTTTTAAGCAGGACACAACCACATCATGACCATAATTACACAACAGTATTTGGCAAAAAGAGAAATTTTGATATTGTAGAAACTTTGGTGTGTTCCGATGATGAAATTGATGTGGTTGATGAAGAAGAGGAAAAGAATCTGAAATTCTATTGTGGGAGAGAAATTATTCGACCAAAGAGAATAGCAGAACCAATCTTATGCCTGGGCAACGTGTCTGTTATGGATGAGCTATCAGGTTATGGGCATGATGAAGCTTCCAAGACCATTATTGTCTGTGCTGAAGAAATAGTGGGTAGTCGATGTGAATCTCCCTCTCTTCAAGATCTTCTCAGTTCCACTGGTCATAGTGGTCAAAGTATGTTAGATTCTTAAGATAATTTTTAAAAGAAAAAAAACCAAAACATTTGAATAAGTTATTTATAGTAGTTCTTTTATTAACTTAAGCATACATGCACATACAAAATATAGTAATTTAAAAATTTAATTTTAGAGAAGAAAAAATAAAAAAAACCTTTATTTATTGTGATAAATGATATATTACAAAGTAAAAATTACATGTAAATGCAAAAGGGTTTTACATTTTGTATAGTACTAGGTTGAAATAACAATCTTTTCTCCCAAAATATTAGAAACAAACTGAATTTTAGACTAGCTTTCAACTGAGAGCCAAGAGTTAAAGATTAACAAAAAAAAACTAAAATAAATAATTACACATCTCTGATAAAAACAACAAATTGGTGCGTGTAATTTGAAAGATGCAATTTAATTCAAGGATGCAGTGTTACTTCTGTTTAATCAGTATTGGAACTTAGAAATTTTTATATGCATGTTTTGAGTTTTTGTTGAAGTGATTAAATGAAAGTCTTTTGTTAATTAATACATGTGAAAGTTTAAAATTTTATTTACTTTTGTTGACATTTTTAGCTCACCTGACCCGAAGGGTCATGTGAGCTATTGTCATCATCCGTCGTCCGTCCGTCCGTTAACTTTTCTTCAAAGATCTTCTTCTCTGAAACCACTGAAGGGATTGCATTGATACTTGGTATACATGATCTTTAGGATGTCCTCTACCAAGTTTGTGAATTATATACATGTTGACCAACTAACATGGCCGCCGTTGCTAAAAATAGAACAGGGGGGTCAGACCATTGTTTTTGGCTTATAACTCAAAAAGTATAAGAGATAGAGAAAATCCGAAGCAACCTTCCTTGTTCAGCATAAAAAGCTCTACAAATCTCTCTATTGAGTCAAAGTTGTGAAACAACTCCTTATAGGAGTTATTGCCCTTTAATCATCAAATTTAACCATTTTTGCAGTTTTTGGCCAATATCTTGAAAACCGTTAGAGCTAGAGGAAAAGTTAGCATTGCAGAATTGTTTAGCTCATTGAGATCTACTAAAATGATTTCAGGGTCTAAATTGTCAGATCAGCCGTTTAAGAGTTATTCCCCTTTAACTGTTTTTTCCATTAATTTACACTGATTTTCAAAAATCTTCTTCTCTAAAACTACTGAAGGGATTGCATTGATACTTGGTATACATGATCTTTAGGATGTCCTCTACCAAGTTTGTGAATTATATACATGTTGACCAACCAACATGGCTGCCGTTGCTAAAAATAGAATAGGGGGTCAGACCATTGTTTTTGGCTTATAACTCAAAAAGTATGAAAGATAGAGAAAATCCGAAGCACCTCCCTTGTTCAGCATCAAAAGCTCTACGAATCTCACCATTGAGTCGAAGTTGTGAAACGACTCCCTATAGGAGTTATTGCCCTTTAATCATCAAATTTGACCATTTTTTGTAGTTTTTGGACAATATCTTGACAACCGTTAGAGCTAGAGGAAAAGTTAGCATTGCAGAATTGTTAAGCTCATTGAGATCTACAAAAATGATTTCAGGGTCTAAATTGTCAGATCAGCTGTTTAAGAGTTATTCCCCTTTAACTGTTTTTTCCATTAATTTACACTGATTTTCAAAAATCTTCTTCTCTAAAACTATTGAAGGGATTGCATTGATACTTGGTATACATGATCTTTAGGATGTCCTCTACCAAGTTTGTGAATTATATACATGTTGACCAACTAACATGGCCGCCGTTGCTAAAAATAGAACAGGGGGGTCAGACCATTGTTTTTGGCTTATAACTCAAAAAGTATAAGAGATAGAGAAAATCCGAAGCAACCTTCCTTGTTCAGCATAAAAAGCTCTACAAATCTCTCTATTGAGTCAAAGTTGTGAAACAACTCCTTATAGGAGTTATTGCCCTTTAATCATCAAATTTAACCATTTTTGCAGTTTTTGGCCAATATCTTGAAAACCGTTAGAGCTAGAGGAAAAGTTAGCATTGCAGAATTGTTTAGCTCATTGAGATCTACTAATGTGATTTTCAGGGTCTAAATTGTCAGATCAGCCGTTTAAGAGTTATTCCCCTTTAACTGTTTTTTTCCATTAATTTACACTGATATTCAAAAATCTTCTTCTTTAAAACCACTGAAGGGATTGCATTGATACTTGGTATACATGATCTTTAGGATGTCCTCTACCAAGTTTGTGAATTATATACATGTCGACCAACCAACATGGCGGCCGTTGCTAAAAATAGAACAGGGGGGTCAAACCATTGTTTTTGGCTTATAACTCAAAAAGTAAAAGAGATAAAGAAAATCGGAAGCAAATTTTCTTGTTCAGCATCAAAAGGTCCATACAGTAGTTACGACCCTTTAACTGTTTTTTCTATTAATTTAAACTGATTTCCAAAAATCTTCTCTGAAACCACTGAAAGGATTGTTTTGCAACTTTGTATACTTGAAAGTTTGTGAAATCTATTCAAACTTTGGCATAAGAGATCAGGTGAGCGATTCAGGCTCCTGGGAGCCTCTAGTTATCAATAGATAGAATACATGTACATGATTTTATTTTATAGAACCTTACCCACCTATGCCAAAGTGTCCCATTGCACGACATGGAAAAATGACCATACCTGAGGAATATGACTCTGCCTCAGAGGAGGAGAGAAGAGGAGAAGAGATGGCTCTTTCTAATTATTACATACCTAAAAAGAAGAGGAAAAATCCCAATGAATTAGAAACCACAGAATCTGAAAGGGTTAGTACAGTGGTAACTTAGCAGATTTAAACCTTTCAAAGTATTTTATTTCCATTTCCTTGATCTCTGGACATATAAAATATATCTTCCCTGTCGTGCCTGTGATGATTGAGAATTTAAATAAATTAAGTTCCTATTATTCTTCAAAGTTTGCAAGATGTTTGCCGGCCTCATAAGTCCATAAGGGCCCATATATATGGATATGTATGTATATGTATGTTCTTCAAAGTGCATTTGACTGCTGAATTTGTACTTTATGCCGTATGCTAATCATTGCATTATTTTTATCATACTCTTTTTAAAGAAAAAGCATAAATACCATTTGTTAGATTTTAAAACCAGGTTCATCAGGGAAATTAAAACAACAAGTTAATTCAGTTCACAAAAAGAGACTGAAAAATACACATTTAGTATAAAGATAATCTTGATTTCTTTTTCATGTTTTTCAGAAAGCAGCATTAAAGTGTATAAGAGAGTTAAAGGCAAGAAAAAGAGACCTGACATATCCTCTCTATTGTAAGATCTGTACCGACAAACAGTTTACTGCTGCGGCCACACTAATGTACCATTACAGGAGTCATGCAGGTAAAATCTGGTCTTTAATGGACTGTAGTATATTAATATTAATATTATAATGCTATAAATAAGATACAAAATACCAAAGTGGTATATAAAACAGTTAATTTGTTTATATCATATAGATTTAAATTACTAATACTGAAACAGTAAATGTGTTTTAACTGAAGGGAGATAATTATATTTTTTATTTTTCAAATTTTGCAAATACTTTACTTGTGGCGAGGGTTTCTAAGTTTGTGGTAATTATACAGTATGTAAACATGAGAATTTAGACATTTTGACAAAATCAACACATATTAATCTAATGGTCATTTTGTCTCTTCAAAGTTAGTTGTATATTTAAATAAAATAAAATTAAACAGTAAAAAATGCATGGCAAAAACAAAATAAGGGAGATAATTCATGAAAAGGTTAAAAAGCAATACATTCTTTAACAATTTAAACAAAATTTCTTCATATACAATTTTGGAAATCAAATCTTAATTATTATCAACAAAAGGCATTATTTGTTAGATTAGAAAATGTAGCCAGTTCTGTAAGGTATTTTTAGTCCCCTACTGGCGAAAGCTGAAGGGGACTATAGGTTTGCGCTGTCCGTCTGTCTGTCTGTCCGTCTGTCTGTCACACCTCAGTTTTCCGCACTTTTTTTCTAAACGCTTATAGATAATGAACTGATTTTTGGTATGTGAGTTTACCTTGATGAGTTACAGATCAAGTTTGAGTTTCATGCTGGTCCACAAATTTTTATGGGAGTTATGGCCCTTTGAACTTTTCAAATTCACTAAAATTTCAGTTTTCTACACTTTTTTTCTAAACGCTTATAGATAATGAACTGATTATTTGAGTACATTTAAAGTACAATTATGAAATTTGAACCTTCATGAAAAATATGAATAATTACTCAGTACTTTATGTTAAGCACATCAAAATTATAAATGAAGTTACATGTATACTACACTGGGTCAGTTTTTAACAAAATATTCGTTATTGTTTTTGTTATCATATATTTCAGGTATAAAACCTTTCATGTGCCTTATATGCAATACTACCTTCACAAGACAACACAGCTTAAATTACCACATGCTTATCCACAACAATCAAAGTCGATTCACATGCAAGGATTGCGGTAGAAAATTCAGACATCCAAGTCATTTTAAGGTAGGTGTTAAACAAAATGATTCTGAAGTTTACATAGAAAATTTTGATAACTAATATATTATACATGTATTGCTGGTTTTGGAAAAAAACAGACATTTTATTCAACAGTTTTTGTTTAAAGAAGTATGTTAAAAGCCATAATTTTAAACAGGGGAAATAACTCATGAAAAATATTTAAAATATAAATTATTTTTCTACTTTGAGTACTGTGGATTCATTCATTTTCGTGGGTATCAATTTTCGTGGTTTGATGAAAAAGGATCAGTACATGGATTCTTAAATTGGTGGTTTAGCAGACTGCAGAATACAGATCAATGTAAAATATCCTTTTTGTGGAGTATGAATTTTCATGGTTAAAGGCGACCTACGAAAACAACGAAATTGATACCCCACCATTAATGATGAAACCACAGTGTAAGACTTTTTTCAACATCAAATTTTAGTTATGTGTCTTTTGACTTTCTATTCAATTTTAGTGTAAATTTATGTTTTTGAATTTTGGATATTTGTCCTGATAACTGATTTGCAGCTTGTAAAAGCAGCTTTTTGTCTGTGCCTTTGTTCATTTATCACACTCTACACGCTTTAGGTAGTTTACCTTTACGGGTTACATTATGACAAGTCCGAAACAAAGCGATGTTCTCTCTTTGTCACATATTTGCTCGAGAAAAATAAAGAAACGTAATACATGTAGTACAGTATCATACAAAAACCACATAAATTATTTATGTATGTATATAGCTACAGAAGTCAGTTCTCTTTAATCTTTTCTTTCAGGAACATTTAAGAAGACACACAGGAGAAACTCCATTTGTCTGTGCAGACTGTCCCCAGAAATTCAAAACACGAAACACGTACAAAAGACATTTGAAAACAAGACATGGCAAGCTGCTTACAGCTTCAGGAATCAAAATACTTACAGTGGAAGAATTCGCAAAAATACGAACAAAGCCATACAGGAGAACTCCAGACAAAGATGTTCAGAAAATGGTTTCAGAAATAAAAAGTAAGCTGGAAATGGTAGACAATGATTCGGATGTTGACATTACTGATTCTGATGAAGAGGAAGAAGGAGAAATAACAAGTGTAGATGATAGCAACATTACAATTAAGGAAGAAAATGAAGGGAATGTTATGACTGATGGGAATTCAGTGTTTATACCAGTAGGAATTGCTGTTAATTCATAGCCACTTCATTAAAGCTTGTGATTTCTACCACAATTACCTACCATTAAAAAAAACACAGTTCATGGTTGACAAAATGGCAATCAAAATTAGTCTAGAGCTGTTTAAGAATCAAATGAAGGTTGAGTCCAGGAGGCATTTTATCACTACAAAATTACCTATAAATTTGATTTTATATTCCCTATTGCCTCTTCACAAAAGTCTCAATGCCAACATTAGATGTTCAACCACACCACCATCACATATTATTCTGGAACACCATATAACCTTTCATCTAAATCACTGTTATTATTTGCTAGCAAGTTACACAATATCTAAGTATTTATCTTTTAGAAACTGTGCTTCTGTTCAATTATTATAATGACTTGCCAGATACTTGTTAAATATATGACTGTTATATATTAACATAAAAATGACGGTACACATACTGTTAAGATACATGTTAGTGCATTTAGCTAAATAAGAACTATATTTATGGAGTGCTAGAATCTTTTGAGAGATTGTTTTGTTTTACACTTGTTATAAATTATTCATCTTGTAGAAGAATTATGTGGCGCATTGTATGGTCACAAAATTTGTTTTCATGTTATTTTTTATACTGTTGATTTATTATGTTATAAGAATTACATCTAAAATTTTGTAGTGTTTTAAAGGATGTATGTATTGTTCATTGTTTAAAGAGTAAAAAAAAACAACTCTAAAGGACTTTGCATACTATGTAAACTTATCTTTTGAAATTATCAATGTCTTTTTAACTTATTTATTAAAGTTTTGTGTGTAATCATGAAAAAGGATATTTAAAAGGCTTATTTATTAGCAAAAAAATTCAAAATATTGTCATGTTTTTTTTTAAAGACTAGCTGTTAGTAAAAATGAATTTGCTATAAGGCCTCATATTCTATGCTTAACATGACTAGTTTTTGGCAGGATTACAAAGAGTGAAAAATCTGGATCCTAAAATGGTGAATGCTGGGCTGTGGATCCAGGGTAGAAATTTGCATTAACAGTTTTCTCAGCAACTAGTCCAACTACTTATCATAGCCACTTGATATTTGGTAAAAAGCATTGTGGTTGGGTCCCATAAAGAGGGATTTGATTTCAGGTCTGTTGCTCACCTACTTCCTGATTAAGGAAATCTGGCCATTTTTGATTTTGACAGATTTCTGCCTATTTCTGTTCAATTATATATCTGTGATATATTTTTGTATGATATTATGGTACAGAAATTATTTCAAACTATGAAGCATGTTTCATTTAGCTCTAATTTGTTGACACTTTTCTTTGCAATGCTGCATGCATTTCTATTGACTTTTGTAAAATGTCTTCTCTAAATGAATATTTTCTGTTAAAGTTATCTTTGTTTGACCCACCAAACTAAAGTTATTTACAATTTTTTATACATGTATACATTTAATGCAGGTCATATTTTAAGTATGTATAATATAAGGTATTGGAATTTTAAATTTTATAAATTTTTGATGAGGAAGGTTGTATTATCATTTCATTATTTTGTTCATTGAATGGCTGGTATTGCAATATTATTTTATTTTATTCATTTTATATCAAAGTAAACAAAATATTAGGTGCATAGGAGCACCAGTGAAAAACAAATTTTCATCAATGTTCCATTTGTTTAATATGTATTCATTCTGTATAAAATACTTTAAAAAGCTTTTAAAATCCTTGGGTTACTGTGGTTTCATTATTATTCGTGAGGTATTAATTTTCGTGGTTTTCGTTGGTGGTCTTCACCCACGAAATTTGATACTCCACGAAAAGGAGATTTTATATGATTTGTATGTTGCAAACTACAGAGCCACGAATTTAAGAATCCACGAACTGACAATTTTTCATCAAACCACGAAAATTGGTATCCACGAAAATAAATGAATCCACAGTATTGAACTTTGTGCAAATTGTTCTTTGATTATATTAATTTCTGTACACTAGAAAAAACAATAACCCTATATATAAAACATGGAGTTGGGACCATTATGATCATTTAATATTGGCATCATCTCAATGCAAGGACATTTGACATGCATTAGTTAAGATAAATGAAAAACATACTTAATTGCTCCTCACCTTTTGTGAAATAGGGAGATAACAGAATTTTATCTTTTGTCCATCCGTTCATTTGTACAAAATTAGTTTTCTAGTCATATTTTTGGATGCCTTGGTCACATTTTGTACATTGAAACTTGTGGGGTAAGGAAAAAACTAACTCAATTTGGGTTCATAGGTAAAGGTGAAGGTCACAAGGCAGGGACCTCAGTCACGCTCTTGTAAAAAGTGTTTTTTAACTTTTTTTCCACAAAGATTGAAAAGGTAAATTTCTTGCTTTTAAATCTGAAAAATACATTGATATTTTTTCTGCATATTTGTTAAAGCCACGTGAACATATAATGAATTTAGTATTTAGGTGGTTTTAACAAGCTCTTAAGCTATACATCTCAACTGTATTTTGAAATTGTCATTTTGTTTTAGTTATACAGATAGTTAACATCATTATTGTTATATCATGCATACTTTTCATTGTTTATATTTTGTTTTCATTGACCCTAGAGGTCGTTTGTTAATAATTTTGTATATAATGTACAGGTTACATACTTCCATTATTATATACCACATATTTTTGAAGGTACATAATGATCTAATACTTGAAAATCTCAACATTTATAAATAAATATTAAATACATACAAATTTGTTATTGAAGCCCCTTAAGTATAAGGATGAAAATTATTCTGTTTTTTTTTCTTTCTGAAAACTGGCTCTGATGGCAACATTTAAGAGCATTGTTTGTAACACAAGCAAATAATAATCAAAGTAGTAGTCACATCTTGAAATAAGAATAAAAACTGGCAGAAATACATGTAGTAAACAAGATAGCTACACTTAGCCAATGTCCCCTACTGCTGCATTTAAGTTAAATTTGCTTTGATGACGATAACATGTAGTCTCATTATTCATGTTGATTTGTCAAACTCAAAATAGGTAGTATTAATATACATACAACTGTAACATACTAAAATAAAACTTTTAAATTAGCAAAACCTGTTCAGGGGTCTCTGAGGAGCCCACAAGGAATTCCTATGACCTACAATACTCTTAGTGGATAAAGTCCAATAACTCCAATAAAATTTGTCAAATCAAAAGATGTTGCAATATGATCAACAACATATGATGACAAACAATTCTAAAAATTTCTTCAACATCCATTGAGTGGTCTCAGATGAGTTTCACTCACAGAGTGTTCCACTGACCTAAAATGAACAAAGATGAAAAAGTCCCATAACTCCTATAATATTTGTAAAGTCAAAATGGTGTTTCAATATGATCAACTACATATCATGACAAACAATCCCACAAAATTTCATCAAAACAAGCTGAGTGGTCTCAGAGGAGTTACACTCATTCATAATGCCAATGAAAAAAGTGGAACAAGTCCCATAACTCCTATAAAATTTGTCAAATCAAAATTGTGTTGCAACATGATCAATAACATATCATGACAAACAATCCTACAAAATTTCATCAAAATCCATTGAATTGTCTCATAGGAGTTGTGTCTACAAAAGCATAATGGAAGGATGGATGAAGATCATTACTAGATTCCTCCGTCGCCAATAATTAATGGGATTACCAGCTCTTGCTAGTTGGTATATACATCTTAGTTACTGCCATTTAGTGTTAACATCACCCCTCAAATAGCTTGTGTTTACAATCAGCCTAACAATATTATTAAACAGCTACAGTTTATCATAACACAAGAAAACAAGAGGCTCCCAGGAGCCTGAATCACTCAACTGAAGGGTCTTTTCTATGAACTGTTACCCATATAAGTGGTCATCTGACAACATTGACCCAATGGAGACTTTTATAAAGCTTAATGTGCTGAAGGTTTAAGCAAGCAACAGCTTTTCTCTATGTGCAATAATTTTAATTATACAGGGCAATAACATGAAAAAAAACTATAGGCCAGTGCAGTCCCAAAGAATTAATCATACCAAGTTTCATTTAATTCTGTTCAGTAGTTTTAGAAGAGAAGATTTTTGAAAAATTGTTAACAAATGATGATGGACAACAAGTGATGGCAATTGCTCACATGGACCCTTGATTTTCAAAACATGTTTTTCATTAGAATCCTTGTAAATATCCCTGGCATGCACTTTTCAATCAGATTTGCAGTATCTCCTACCGTTTTTGTGAATTTAGGGGTCAAAGGGGCAACAACTACCAATTATAAAAGTTTTTCTCTGCAAATAATTTTATTCAAGAATTTAAGTTGCAGTGGGCTGACCAATTGTTATGTTGTTAAAGAATGATGTTTCTAACCACTTGAGCAAGTTTCATTGCGCCCCCTACTGTTTCAAAGCAGAGAAAAAGGGACCAAAAGGGGTAAAATGGATGCTAAAACAAAACTTGTGTAGAACATTTATTTTTCATATCATTCTTTTTGCATTGTATACCTCATTAAATTCTGATAAGAAAACGTAAAGACAGTTTTGAAGTATTTTGTACAGTTACATTGCTATGAGGGGTCAAAAAGGCCTCACACCCCAAAAATCAACATTATTATTTGTGGTCCCTTTTTCAAAATCTTTTTCTATTAGAATCCTTGTAAAAATCCCTTGGTCTATTTTTCAATCAGATTTTCAATATCTCCTTGTTTTGGGGAAATTGAATCAAAGAGGCCAAAAGTGTCATATGAGTTTTCCTTAAAGGTTGGTACAAATATATAAGAAAAATTCAAAAAATATACATTGAAAGTCCACCAAGGAATGCATTGTGTCAAAAAGCTTTGTGAGTCAACCATCGGCTGTGTACAAAGCATTTGACAATCCATATTGCGCCGCAAACATACAGGGTTGAACATGTTGTGGTCGTATCATGCTGCGCTCTGTGTAGCTTTTTATTCTTGCATGATTTGATACCCCCTCCCTGTATGAAGAAGGTGGTAATACTGGTCCTTCCTTCAACAATATGACTTTCACAACATTTTTCTCAGCAATTACTTGCTACTTCCTTTTAATGTACTGTAGTCAACTGAGTTTTTATATGACTTCAGTTTGAGGTCATATATGGCAAATACTAGTTTCAGGTCTTTTGCATATCTACTTCCTGTTTGCAGAGTTAGTTGATTTTTCACACTCTGTCAATCATTGTAGATATTGGTAATATTTTTCTCAGCAATTACTCATCATGTTTGAAATTTAATATGTGACTTCATTATTATTTATCACAAGTACTGATCTTAGGTTTGCCACAATTCTACTTCTATTTACAAACTTGGTCAATGTCGATGATTGATAATTTTTGTAACAGCTTATTTCAGCAACAATTTCGGGTCTTTCACAGATTCTTTGTGTTATAATGGAGATGTACAAATTCATCTGGTTGATTTGGGTTTCGGTGGTCAATTGGTATTTATTTGTTAACTGTGATTCACAATTTTTCTGGTTTTTGTTTATTTTGTTTCAAATGTGTGTACTTTCTGACTGATTTATATTGTTAAATGTATAGATGAGGGGTTTAAATTTGACTTCTTGCAACAGTATTGGTTTGCTATTCATATCTATCTCTATCCACGTGTGGAATCATTTGCATTGCTCATTTATAATCTGTGGTAAAATTACAATGCTGTGACCAGTAACCATCAGTCTTAAACAAAGGCTGCAATTTTTAAATTTCTGTAATGTTGTGAGTCAAATTAAGGATCTTAACAGCCAACACATTTTGTATGTTTGTGGTATTTGCTATGGCATACAGATGCTTAACAACATATCCATTACAATTTTTATTCATTTTCCAATGTCTTAAGTTTACATAACAATAATTATACAATTAAATGATTTGTTACACATTATATGTTCTATCAAATTCATGTGTTTTCATCAAGCATACATATGCAGACCTGAAGACTAGAAAAAAAAGAGTTCAATCAAAATAAGTGAAAAAAAAGACATTCCTTGCTAATATAAAATCTGATTTCAGTAACTTTCATAAATGGCCATACAGCTCATAAAATTAATTGCAGTTGGAGTTAACATATGTATTGTGGTCTCATGTTCATTTACTCCATATCCTTTCATAAATTATTTCATACCATTTAAAGGAAATAGTTTCTTTGACAGCAATTATTTTTTTTTAAATACATAATAGTCTGAAAGAATATGGGATTCAAATGAACAAAAAACTATGAAATTGAGAGAAAGGTATATTAAATTGTAATCAACATTTCTTAATTAGAATATAAATAGATTTATTTTCAGATTCAATGAAATTTGAAATTTCAGAAGACAGTTTCAAAAGCTAAAAAGCATCTATTACTGAGAATATAATATTTTAGAAATAGACAATTATTGTATCTTGACATAAAAGCAAAATAGCTTTAAAATATTATGCATAATAAAAGCTGATAGCTGATAGGAAGATATGTGATAGAAAAACAGGGCAAAATAAACAAATTACGATTTGGAAGGGGTTTTAGTTTCTCTTAAAAAGACTACATATGTATTACTATAGCACTTAAAACATAGCTAACATATTATAACAGTGACACAGGTAGTAAACAGAAATCTAGATGTGAAGACAGAAAGATATTGCTAACCTGAGACTAACAGTGGAGTAGTTATTGTTAAATTGCAAGCAACTTAAAGGGACACCCTACAGTAATCTTTGCTTATTTTGCTTTTTACTAAGAGGTATGGGTACTGCCTGAATATTATATAAATAAGTCTTAATGTACAAGAATGGACGGAATAACAACTGATAATTACTGTTCATTCAGCTAATACTGTTCAACAGGGTTAGAGAACCCACTTATTTATTTACCCTTCCACGTGTACTTTATAATAAACAGCAGTGTTCTTAAACAGTTACAATAAATAGTTGGAAATAGTTTGTCAACTACATGTATAAAAAAAAATATGACAGTTTGCATAAAAATAGTATGGTAATCAGACTATGTGAAGAAAATTACAATAGCATTATTTTTTTCTGAAAGATGAATTCTTATTTTCAAACATTTTAAACAAGATTAGATAATTTTTGCATAAAAATAGTACAGTAATAAGACTTTGAGAAGAAAATTACAATAGCAATTATAGCATTATTTTTTTCTGAAAGATGAATTCTTAATTTCTAACAATTTGAAACAAGATTAGATAATTTCTTTTGAATGCACTTTAATTCAAATAACAAATGATTTAATATAATTTTAATGGTAGTACAAAAATAATGATTTTCTCTCTGTTGACTTGAATAGTGCATTGAACGGCATGTAATACAATGTTTCATTATAAATAACAATTTATACATTTTTAGAAGTAATTATATACATGTTCTATTTATCCTTTGCCATTTTCAATTCTACTCTTGGAATGTGTTTTTAAATCTATAAAAAAATTAAAAAATTACAAATCAAAAGGTAAATATTGCTACATGGACTATATAATCTATATGTTGAAAATGTTTCATTATGACAAGCTTTACAAATTCGTGAAGCACAGTATATATAACACCAAAGGTTTTTTATTTGGTTGATTCCAGTACTCCCCTTAAAGTTATCAAAAAGAAATGAAACTTCATGCAATACTTCACACAATGGACTTGATATGAAAGCTTCATAAAATTCTATTCAATTGTGCCTGTGAGGTTTTTGACAGGGGGCAGACAAGGTCATTTTTACACCACAAATACAAAATGTTTGTGGTTAGGGGGGATGTACTTCATAAGTAGGGTTGTTCCTGAAAATTGAACTCCAACTCTTATCTTGGTAAAAACACAAGTCATGATTCTTTTCTCTAAATAAAAAAAACAAATCTGGTGAACCTAAAGTTTGACTAAATCCTTTGGTAATGCTAACATTATGAGTGAACATGATTGTGGTTCAAGTCCTGAGATTTTTGTAGCAAAATCTACAACTTATTCAAGGCCTCATGAAATTTCTTTAACAATCAAAACAACACTAACTTGTACCCTCTTGACCTCGCATTACTTATCAATTATTACTACCAGTACATGTGTACTAACTACCATACATTCATGACATTCAGGCTTCATATATAAATAAAATGATGAAATTTGTTCTTTGAAAAAAAAAATGAATTCAGTGATTTAGCATTCAGTGTCACATATACTCTTTTCTTCGGATGTTCACTTATACTCAGTTCAGACATTAATGAAAACAAGTCTAAGCAATATCATTTCAAAAACAATCTGGCTTTTAACAAACAACATCATTACAAATAAAAATTCTTTGAGGAGGGGCACACATAACAATTTATTGAGTAAAGAACACATTTTTTAGAAGTTTTGTGGCACTCAAGAAGATAGAATACCAAATATGAAGTTCTGTATTGCTTCAAATTCACATTTTAATAAAATCACTACACATTTATTTTGTACAGGCAGTTTTTGTAAGATCCTCGGTAGCACATAACACACTAGTTATTGCCTTCAGAAAATATTGCACTGGTAGTGTCATGAGTGTCCAATAAAAGAGGGAACCAGATCAGCTTCAGCACTTTCTATTTACTCTTCTTCTTTGCTCTGAAATAAATGGACACAATGTTTACATATAGTTAATCTGAAGAAATTTATAGTTAGATGTATGTGGCCTGCATCTTAATATATTCAGTAAACAGAAAGTGGATGAGTTTTTGGGCATAATATCCCTTTACACCATAAAATACTATAGGAGGAAGCTACAAGCAAATCCTAAAGAGGCTGCAACATGTGGTTGAACATAAAGCTTCAGGATGCTGCACAACAACATACAGAATAGAAACTGTGTTTTTATACGAGACCCTTTCCAATCATGTACACAATCCCTTGACATGAATTTTTAGTCAGCAAAACTGAAAATGTACTACATCTACCCAACACCAGTCAAATTGTAAAGTATCAATGCTTTTTCTTAGTAGCACCAGAGAGATACACCTGAACCAAGAAATTTACTAAAATATGACTGACAGTTTCTTTATAAATCCTGTTTATATACTTAAGCCATAGAAATACAAAATTCAAGTTGACTATTATCTGTTGTCAACATCAGGTCCACAAAAACAATGATTTTTCTAACACAAAGAGATGTTCAAATATAATGAGATTTATACAAGAAGTAGATCAAAAATAACAAAAACCTTTCACTTATTCGAGTACCTATTCAATAGACTGAAACAAAAGGTTTCCCAAATTGGGGATATATTTAAAATAAATATGATACCTGAGCTATATATTTTGATTTGACATCATACTCACATCTTAGCACTAGTAGAAGCCAATGTACCATTACTTCCTTTTGCCGTGGGCTTGACTATTGCTGATTCTGTAAAAAGAAAAATGCAAATCAATTAATTTTAAAAAAGAATGAGACAATATCACAGTTCATAATCACAAATGATTTGCTTTTTTATCTAATGAAAACAAAAGGAAACCAAGATTTGCTAGATAATTTTTGTGGGTTCTATGCAACACAACATAAATATTTAATACAAAGCAATGGTTAAGCCTTATATACTTGTTCATTCTCATGTATGGTTTGAAAGATTTCTGAGAAAAAGATTAACGGAAATTTGTACGGACAGATGGACAAAAGTTAAACTTTAAGCCTCCAATATGTTGTCATGGGGCATGAAAAATTGCATTTATCACCAATTAGGCAATAGTGACAGTTAACAATAGCCTGTTCTTTATAACTACAATGAAATGGACGACTATGTCGCCTGCATCTTAAAATAATTGGTAAACAGAAAGTAGGTGAGTAATGGGTATAAAATCACTTTACATCATATAGTACTATAGGAGGAAGCTTCATACCAAATATCAAGTGGCTGTGACATGAAGTTGCCCAAAAAACTGTCATGAAAATTTTGGAGACCCTGCAAGATGACCATGGCAGGATGATGCAAGACAACTGTTGATGTCAAAGTGACTCATATATGTTGCTTTGCAGCATATTGTAGGTGAAAGAGAAATATTAGAAGACAAACAAACCAGAAACTCTACTTTAAAGTATAAGTCTACAGGTTATATAAATCTGTTTAGTAAAATTATTGATGTTATTCAGCTACTAGTAGATAGATAAAACTTAAGAATATATCTATGTTTTCAACAACAATAAAACAGAATAAAATAATCAATATATGAAACATTTGGATCATCACAGTAAGCAAAATATTAACAATGACAACATATAAATCACAATTACTATGAAATAGCCAGCACCAAAAAAAAAATGAAAGAGTCAACATGATTTAACTGTTATTTATAAAAGTCATTTTGACCAGATTTGATACATGTATTCCTTAAAAGTATGCTGTCTATGAAATCTAAATGCTTTGCAATATTTATCTGACTCATCTACTAATTATTGTGTATCATTATTTTTTTTTACCAGAAATTTATTCCCTGCTTTCCAACAACAACTGGCTGACATTTCCATACTATTACCTGGATTTTCTTATTTTTAAATCTGGCCCAAAACATATAATGAAAATAATTCCCACTTCAAAACTAATACCCAACATATGTTTTTTTTTTTCACTTGTCAAAAACTGCAATGGACACAATTGTCTACAAAAGTATGCAATCATCTCTATGACTCTAGTCTTACAGAATTCCGACCAGTACCTCCCCGTGGTGGAAGACGGGCCCTGCTCCAGCAATAACATAGGATACTCTGGAGCAGCTAACACTGGCGGTGGTGTGTCATAGGCTGGACGACTCATTGCACATAGTGAGTCTATACCGATTGGTATTAAAGTCGACGCAGAGGGGCTTTCCCCTAGTCGCGACTATAAATACCCATCATCATCTATGACTCTACTAAACTAGAACAGTCACATGTCTAAGTCTAAACCAAGGGTACATAACCACAACATATTTATAAACTAAAATATACTACCAACTCTCATTCTTTTACTAAGTAAAAATACCACATGGCTATGTCTGTGATAATACAAACCATGTGGTGGACTACTGTAGAATACTACCTATTCCATGCCTCTTACACACTAAAATTATTACATTGCCAGGTTTTTACATTCCATAAAAGCACCACATGATCAGGTTCATGAATAACTTACCAGAGCTCCCTGTACTACTAACACTGCCTCGTCTTTGAGCTGCTAAACCCGAGGTATCTGAAGCTCTTCGACTACAAAACACACACCACACTAGCAATAACTAAAGGAGCCACAACACCAATGATAAAAGATTACAATGTGCTTAGGCCAAACAAAACAAATGTGAGTTTCCTATTTTTAGTCCATGCAGTCGTATTAAACTAGCAATTTATTAAATGCTAAAAATTTGAAAAAATTAAATGCCAACATTTAAAAAAAAACTACTCATTTTTTAAATTTTGTAAGAGCTAACACACATTTTTTGTTTGGCCTTCATAGGGAAAATAATTATGATAAATCATGAAGTGACCTTTAAGGATATAGGACTGAGATTTTTGACAGAAAACTAAAAAATATTTATTTGTATAGACTAATATGTAATATATGTTTTAGCATTAAAATTAGTACTTGATTTGTTCTGTAAATATAATTCATGATATAATTATTGACAAACTGACTTTTTATGGGGTCTTGAAATACCAAAATTTTGTCCTGAGAGGGGAATGAAATAGAAGGATATAAAACAATCCTTTCTTTGAACAAGAGTTCATATCCTTTATTTTTGACGGTTTGTTGTACCATAGTTTTAAAACAGAAATGTTGGTCTTTGGTCAAACATGGACCAAATTACTGGTTGTTTAATTCTAAAGCAATGTCAAGTAAATTTCTAAAACTTGATTTAAATTCTTTTTTTTTTTAATAAAATGAATGATTCATATAAATATTAATTAAAGCAAAGACAATTTTTAGAAAAAGGTTAAACAGCAAAAAAGAAAAAAAAAAGAACGGAACAAACTGAATCCAGCTCAAATTAGGAAAGGCTTGGAAAACAATATGAATATTACAAAGGAAAAATTAGGAAGGTGTAAAAGATGACCACATTTATATATATGAGGAAAAAGTTAAATAGTTATACATATAAATAAGAAACATATACACAAGACACAAAGTGGATAAACTTACGATGTGCCTGCACTGCTCGGGGGTTTAGTCTTTGTACTGGTACTAGATTTACTTCCTGAGGCTGCAAAAAAAAAGAGAAACAGGTTATTTTTCAACACTAACAATTTTCTATTCTTCCATAATGAGTTTTGTTCATGCACTGTTTCACAAAAAAATTTAAATAATCATTTAACATATTACTATGTCAAAACAGTATCTGAAGGACAACGAAACAGCATATTAGATATAACGCTAAATATTACAAATAAATGGCTGTGCATATACACTAAAAGTCTTGCTCATATTAAGCATTCAGAGACAAAGTGTTTCATTTCATAATCATACACATAGTAAAATCTTATATATCTACAAAATGTCTTAAACCTTGGAAAACAGAGAAATAGTATTTCTTTTGTTGCACCATGCACAACTAATATAAAAAACAAATGGTTGTTAGTTATATGAAGCAGCTGAGGACTAACAAGACAAACACGAAGATGTCCTAAAGATATAATGCCCCATCCTGCAACATTTGGGAGGGACAGACCAACAGATGAACAGACTCAAACACTATATGTCCCCTAATTTCTTAGATGGGGCATCAAAATGTAAGTTCAGAAAAAAAAAATGCTTTGATTAACACTATTGAAATTAGAACAGTTTTTAGATAAAGCTCTCACTTAACATATATGTAGCTTTTCTAGAAAATTTAAATGTAATAATCATTCTTAAAAGATGTAAACATGCATGCAGTTGAATCTGACTGGGAGTTGAATACAGAAAAAATGTATAAGAATAACATACAATACACTTATACTTCCATTTGTATGATATCCATAGCTGATGGAATGGCTTCTTTACATGTCAACGCCAAATGACAAGAATGCAAATAATAGGTAGCTACAGTTTAACAAGTCTAAAAAGCATACCATCAACAAATTATTAGTACAGATCACACACACACAAAATAAATCAAAATGCCAAATGAAAGTCCTCATATTGTTGGACATGAGGCAAAACATCTATGGTAGGCTAAAACCAGAAAAATATTCATTTACAGTCTATTGATGCAAAATCTTACAACAGCTTTATCATTCACAAGCATACAATTAGCACACATACTTATGCAACAGAAAAGAGGAAAAACAATGTATACTAACACTGACTGTATATAAAACATTCATTATAGGGCATACAACACAAGTTTTAACAAATGTCACAATAAATGATGTAACAGATATCCTTTCATATAAAATTGATCTGCATGCTGGAATATCCCTAACATTCAGGCCATTCCAATACCATGCAAGTCTCACCAATGCTACTCTTGGCTTTCATCATGTCCGGCCGAGGGGAAGACCTCCCGTCACTGGAGAGGAAGGCCCTCTGTGGGTGAGGTGACTGACGCCCATCACTTGCATACTTATTCCATGAGAAATGAGGTAGTTTAGATTGAACTGATGGTTTACTATTGTCAATTTTCTTATTGTCTATTTCAATGCTGGAGTATCTTCTGATTTTCTTCAGGTTATCCTCATTTTTCTTGGCTAGCTTGTTATTGAGGTTCTTTTTCACCAGAGATGGAGATGTCCTCCCGACTTCTCCATTGAGATTTGGGCTAGAGCTGTATCTTGGTAATCGTGACAGCTTTGGAGACCCTTCTGGTTTCTTGGGAATCCTTGATAAATCTTTGGTCATTGTTCCATTTACATTTGCTCCTTTATTACAAATATAGGAATAATCAAGTATCAAAATATTCACAGATGAAAAATTTTCCATGAATTTAGAAACACATGTAGCAGATATAATTTAATACTATCATTAAAATACATATACATGCCTTGAAAAAAAAATTTGAATTACGTTTTCACCTTATTTCTTTTTTACACAAGTGATTATTCACTGTATGGTGCAAACAAGGAGTAAACTCAAACATTTTTTAATCTATGCAGTTTATTGTATAAAACTTACCAAAATACTAAGTGTTTTTTGTTTTGTTTTTTAATCTATGTCAAATCTATCTTCAAATTTAAGCAAACAATTGGCATACCAAACACAGACAGCATCAGGGCTAGTCTTTTATTCCTTCCTCATTAAGAAGTAAACAGAGAATATACTCAAAGTAAATGATCTTAAAGTGTACCTTTTAGGTTTGCAACACAATTAAATATTAATTTCCTGTTTTCCTGTTCAGTCTTAGGACTTTTGTGTCTTAAATCTATGACTATATTTAACTATAGGTATAATCTACTATAAACTGGTCAATTACAAATTTTCATGCTTTAATAATTCTCTAAAGGAATACAGTATTACTATTTAAAAAACAAGTGTGGCCTCTAAAAGCATGTCTCGCCTGCCAGCACCATCACTAAAATCAACTACAGCTTTCATTTCTTGATATAAACACAAAAAGCTATTATACTTTTCAAGCAATTCATTGTCCACATAAGTATTACAAAAAGTTTTCTCCCTGAAAAAAACAACAACCTAAGTTCACAGAGTCACTGGAGTGTAAAAAATGGGTCATGTTCACATTGCATGGTGACAGTTGCGTTGACCATAACCTGAACTGTCTGAATACCAAATATGTCTAGCTATTATACTTTTCCAGCAATTTATCGTCCACAAAAGTCTTACAAAAAAGTTTATGCCGCCACTGCCAGAAAGTAACACCTATGTCTCGCCTTTCACGACTATTCGTCACAGGCGAGACAAAAATGATTTTAGCTTCTTGTACACTTACATGAACTTTTAAATTGATATAAACTCTTGACAACTACAGTTCACTTACTGGGCCCAGTTTCATAAAACATCTCAAATTTGAGGATTTCCTCAACTCCAATATTCTCTTGAGAATTCTTTTATAAATTGAAATTCTCTTCTTTGAGGAAAAAAACAAAGTTAAGATGTTTAATGAAACCAAGGCCTGGTCATTAAAACTACATTGTAATTCAATTTCTTAATCAGTACATAGGAAAAGAATATTTAATCACAAATTATTTTGATATTAGATACTGTAAATGAAAATGATGTTCATATACATGTATATAATTTTTTTTACAAAAATTTGCAGTAACAGTAGCAAATAATTTACACCATTTTGTATGGTTATTGAAATCTAGAAAAGTAAACATTCTCTTACAGCTAAAATAGCATCATACTTTAGACGTTTCAATCTCCTAATCAAATTTGATTTTCAGTAGATATATTGCATAGATAATTCATTAAATCTCATTTAAATTTCAGTTGCATAAAAAAAAAAAAAAAAAAATCTATAATATTTTTTTTCATTCCTTACTTTAAAGTAAATGACTAAGTTTGTCAGAAAGATTTCTACTTTAGTTTAACATCATTTACATAAGTTCTTTATACTACAAAACTAGCCCAATTTATAAAAATATTGTATTGTTTGGAAATCGAATATAGAACAACATGTATATTGGACACATCATGCAACAGGACAACGATAGACCTTCCATGCTTTCCTTACCTAAGCGTGGAATTTGAGACAAGGAATTACTGGACTTAGATTTGGATATATTGCTGCTAGAATTTTTGGTGGAATCTAAATAGAAATAGATCTTCAAATATTAGTAACCTATGACATAGGCAGAGCTAAGTGTTAAGTCCACACTAAACACTATCTGAAGCGTTTATTTTGTCTGGCAGTTTACAGAAGGGTTACCTTCGTGAATATGTGATGGGTACAAAAACTTAGAGGTTGACTCTGTTGTAAAGAAAAATAGGTAAAAATGGTGTTAATGTTAATGAAAGTTTGCTGTTAATGATTATATAATAATATGAATCTGTATATTTCTAATGAGCCAAATATACATGTTATTAAGATAAAAGAGCACTTTTAACCATTAATGCTAAAAAATTGCTATGCTTTTTGTCTCATGATACATGGTGATAAATGTTTAATGAATGTAAATTAATATCAAAGATTCAAGAAAGAAAGTAAAACAAACTAAAAATAATTTTGTTTCAATCAGTGTTAAAATTACTTATACTGGTATTTCAAAACAAAACTCAACAAATAAATGAAACAGAAAAAAGAATGCTTTAAACAGGCTTTGGGTTAAAATCAACATATTTCAGTATAAGAGTAATTATTACTGTGAAAGTATCATTTTTTTTTATTGGATACAAAATTTTGTGTTTCTTGTGGGTAAGGTTAACCATGAATGCAAACCATGAAATTTAGAACCAGAAATATGAAATTTTGCAGACTTCTACAGTTATTTGATAAAACAATGAAATCATGAATCCAAGAATATGCATTTTATTTTTAAACCATAAAAATAATTGCCTTAGAATTTAAGTACTTTCACAGTTAAGTATAAAGTTAAAAAAACACTAAATGCAACTCTGACTATAGTGTGAATAAAGATATTAAAATGGATCTTATATCAATGCTGACCTTTAGAGACGTTTGATGACGAGCCAGTTGGTCCTGAGCTTGTGGCCTTTGTTCCTAAAATCACACAATTTATTAGCAAAACACAAACCAAAAAGCTAGCGTTTACACAAAAACTTTCCATTTCTCTTCTGTGAAAGTAAAAAAGTCTGACACATTTTTTAAACATAAGCTAAATTCTTCTTGATTAAGAACTTTTTTACATACTAAACAGAACTAAAAATGGAAAGTCTTTCACATCAAATAATGTAAATTAGCATTTATCTGTAAAACTGTTAGAATTAACAACAATATATTAAGTTTTCATTATAAACAAATCAAATGATATGAATATTTCAATTGGTTACCCTTCCATTGGTTAATTTGATTCGGTTCTTTTTGGACTCGCATATATATTCATAAGTTTAATTTGCCAATAGGCCAATATAAAACTATCCTAGATTCTCAACCCCCTGCCCAAATTTTTTCAGCCCACCTGAAAATTCTTTATTTAGATTTTTTGGCAGATTATGTTCTTTTTTTTGTCAATTGCCTTTAAAAGGGCAGAACATTTTATCAAAATGAATAAAAAATAAAATTCTCCTTCACGCCACATACTTCTAAGAAGTTTGGGTGAGAATCTAGGAATTATTTTATTATGGCCATAAATGTAACAAGTTAAATTTGCATGATTAAAAATTCACATTATGTAAACTTATGTAGCTAAGAAACTCAACCCTCACCAGCATGGAACAAATATATATGATGTAAAATCAGAGTACCTACCTTTTTTAGGAGCTGGTATTTTACTGCCCCCATTCTCTGTTTTCTTCGCTGATGGATTACCCTTTTTATCTCCCTTAGATTTCTGTTTCTCAGCTTGTTCTTCTTCCTTTTTCAGCTCCTTCTCCTCCTAATTGTCAAAAAATAATCAACACAAGATAACATGACAATCTAATCTGGCTTTAAAGGTTGAAATTTTAATTTTTGATTGATATTTTCACAAATATAATTTTAAGAATGTTTCATAAAAATCTGCAATTATTTCAAGCATCCTTTTTCATTCATTCAGACTTTGAATTTGATCAATCACATACTCAAAGTAAGACAACATTTGGTACAGGCTGTAAGGTCAGGTCAAAATCAAAATCGTGTTTCCCAAAACCACTACTGACTCAGAAAATAGCTGGCTACTCAATTTATGTGTGCAGAGATTCCCAAGGTGAAAATGACTTAAAAAAAAAAGGCTTCTGCTTTTAACAGACCAAACAGTTTTTAACAGAACGGAAAAAGAGAAGACAATATTAAAGCAGAATTTTTACTGGACTTCTGGTCTGGCGAATACAATTTTTTTTTTCCGGACCGACTGTATTTTTAACAGATTTGTCCGTCATTCCGACGTCCTTGGGAATCTCTGTTGTGTGTTTTTGTTCATGACTGTGTTACAAAACTTTGCTGAATTATTTATACTTACATTTGTTATTAACAATTTTTCTTCTTCTTCTTTAGCTTGATCTACAAGATCATGTTCAAAGAATGACCTCTTTGTCAACTGTAAAAGAATGATTAAAACTATCATTAACAAAGTCAAAGATTGTACAAAAGCTAATATTTAAATAAGTAAAAATAAAGATAAAATAGGATTGCAACATGTATGTTCTAAGGAAGAAGATGCATTACATGATTTTTAATGCACAATAACTTATAGTTGTGTTTTTATACAAAGATTATTCAAGTTGAGAAATAGATACTTATACAGTTGAGAAATAGCTACTTTTACAGTTGAGAAATAGCTACTTTTAATTACAGTTGAGAAATAGCTACTTTTAATTACAGTTGAGAAATAGCTACTTTTAATTACAGTTGAGAAATAGCTACTTTTAATTACAGTTGAGAAATAGCTACTTTTAATTACAGTTGAGAAATAGCTACTTTTAATTACAGTTGAGAAATAGCTACTTTTAATTACAGTTAAGAATAGCTACTTTTACAGTTGAGAAATAGCTACTTTTACAGTTGAGAAATAGCTACTTTTACAGTTGAGAAATAGCTACTTTTACAGTTGAGAAATAGCTACTTTTACAGTTGAGAAATAGCTACTTTTACAATATACACTTACAGGTTCCATCTGTACATGTATCTTATCTAATTCATCTACTGCCTGAAAAAACAAAACACAAAATTAATTCAAAAGTACAAATGTATACCAACGTCCATGTAAATCTCATGTAATGTGTGTGTTTTTGATGTGTGATGTTCTATTTTGTGTTATTTGTTCATCAAAATTTAAAATGTAGGCAACTGGACAGGTTTCTTCGGCTTGAAAATCCTTGAAAAAGGGCAAAATTTATACATGTACTGCAGTGTACGTAAGTATCCTAAATGTATTTGTATCGTAAATGTATGCTCGTAGTGTATTACAAGAGCAAATAAGTTTTTTTGCAACAAACACATAATCGTTATAAGATTTTGTTGGTTTTTAAATTAGTTCATTTAAGTTAACCTTACTTTTATCATAGCGAGCATCGCTCGAGCGGAGAGCTTTACGGTATTTGTTTCCGTGAGAAAATTTTGCTAATGCTGATTTAGATTTTTTATGGTCCGGAAAGAGTTATTATTTTTACAGGGCCGGAGTGAATGTTTAAATAATTTATAAGAAAAGAAATAATGCTAAAAAAAAAAAAATTGCGCTTTTTACAAGAAAATAATATTCTTAAAATAATAAATACACAAAAGCTGCTCGTTTCGTCTTGGTTATATGCACGTACGAAACTAACGTGTCTCGAAGCTTAATCGCCCCATACCATGTCGCCCCAAAATAAGCAAATGGAAATATGGGAAATTAAATGATAGCGATAGCCCTGAATGTCGACATTTAGAACAAAATATTAATAAAAAATATATATGAAAAAGATTGTTAGAAATGGAAAAACTTGTTTACCAAATAAACTTATGAATTTTGTCATTTTACACATTTTTATTTTTTCACATATTTTCAGGCTATGCTCGCATTCAGGCAATGCCTACTCCATATTATTAGTTTAATAATAAATTCAATTTTCTAAACTGACAAAACTTGAATGCCATGGGACAACAATGGCTGGTGAGTGAACACAAGGGAGAGTTGTATGGTTCACACTGTAAAAGAGTTTGACTAGTATTCAATGGAACTGTGATAATCCAGTCAATACTTAGACCACACCTATCACTGCAAATCACTTTATACTTACCACTTTAATGGCTGCTAACACATCCCTGTCTCGCTCTCCTAGTAATAATTTCCTAACACAAGATTCTAACTGCTGTAGTAAACTTCTGTCCGTAGGTAACTTTATTATTCGTTTTAATTGAGGAAGAATTGAACACAACCGTAATCGAACATTTGGCACACTGTCTGATTGAAGTTCTAACACATATTCATAAAAATATTCCTTAAAAAAGTTTTTTGAATATAATTCTATCACATATTTACAAATGTCTATAAATAAACTTCTATGATGACAACTTGTACCATGACAAAAATCTACAAGGAATTAAAAAAGATAATTTACATAATCTTTGATTTCAATATTCAGAATAATAAGAAATTTTACTGTTAATCAAATTTTAAAATTATATTTACAAGAATTTTATCTGAGGCTAAGATGACAGGCAACATTCCTAGTTACTTCGAAAGCTGTTGTTGGTTTCAAAATGGAATTTTAATTTGAGCTATATAGGTTGTGTCACATACATTTATTTCATATCCTATTATAATTTACATCTTATATAGGCCCTTTTAAATTCTTTTTAGAAATGTGCTTGGGAATCCTCTATATTTTAATTTTTTTTCATCTAAACAATCCTAATGACAAGCAAATGCTCTCTAACAAAAAATAACACTCGTTCTTTTACAATTACATCAAGGAATACTGTGTGTGAGCTCACAGAAGTGTATTCCCCCCACTTCATATTGCACTCTGCTTTGCAAAAAAAATGTCCAATTATCTCCCTTGAATGATATCCGAGAGCAATGTAATTTCTTCATGCACATCTTTTTTATATCATGTTCTTACTTCATGTAAAGTTTCATCAAAATCCACCAAGGGATTTAGGAGGAGTTGCGCCTATCAGATATGTGGACAGACAGGCAGTTATGGCTCTACCTATACACTCCCCAAACTTTATTTACGGGGTGTATAATGACCATGCATGTAATATTGATATCTTTATCACATGGTAACACAAACCTTCTATAAAACCATGTATTAGTTCCTCTCTTTGATTTAATTTCTTTACTTTCCTTATTATCTTTAATGTAGACTTGCAAGCTGCATGTTTAACAGGCAAGGCTCTCTGAAAAACAAAGATCAGCCAGTCACAAATATGATTTTTACAAATTCTATTGCTCATACACTTATAAAAAGTATAATTACAGTTTTTACAAAATGTCTATCATGTTATCAGAATTTTAAAGCATATCAAACAAACATTCAGAAATGCTCATCATTTATACATATACATAAACTATTAAAATGTTTTTTTTGTGCTAATCTTTATCAAGAACACCAATAAAGTCTTTTGCAAGAAGTCTAATAAATATTATTTGGCCACTTCATGACAATTCTAAAAATGCCTTTAGACATATAACATTTTTTTATTATAAGTTTCATCTTATTCTATTGAAACTAATTGAGTTATAATGCGTCTCACCAACTTCCATTATCACACTACAGTTTTGAACCTATGTTAGCTAAAATTCATCATCTTAACTAAACAATACATTACTTACAGCAGATTTGATTCTTGAATAAACAATTGGAATGACTTTCTGATATAGTACTTCACTAGAACAGCACTTAGTAAGACAGGACATATTCTGCATCAAATGTTCCTGTAATCTCCAGTTATTGGAGGTAAATATCACAGATTCAGAGTTCAAAACAGCACTTATAACATCATTGACCACATGGGACTGGAAAAGAATTAAAGGTAAACATTTACAGTTAAAAGCTTTCTTTTTAATACTGTGGTTTCATTATTATTTGTGGGGTATCAATATTCATTGTTTTCATAGGAAATTTGATAACCCACGAAAAGAAAATTTAACATTGATCTGTATTCTGCAGATATCAGAACCATGAATTTAAGATTCCACGACATGGTTCCATTTCATCAAACCACGAAAATTAGTACCCAAGAAAATAAATGAATCCACAGTAAC
This sequence comes from Arcuatula senhousia, assembly GCA_963971305.1. Classification (NCBI taxonomy): domain Eukaryota; kingdom Metazoa; phylum Mollusca; class Bivalvia; order Mytilida; family Mytilidae; genus Arcuatula; species Arcuatula senhousia. The sequence continues at coordinate 61,071,858 of OZ020304.1, forward strand.
ATGCGATATCTAATATTATATGAAATATAAGTTTTGAAGTAAAAACAACCTTTTCTCTTAAAGTTTTCGGTACACACAGGAACTGCTTATACTTTGGAAGCACCTGCGTTCTGTCTCATCTTAACACAACTGTGTGCTGATTGCAGGTTAGTTGTTTTGTATATTTATGAATTGTGTCATTGTTTTCTGGTTTTCTTTATTGATATTAGACTTGAAAATATATGCCCTTTTGATATTATTTTGCCACATAATCAATATACATGTATGCAAAAATATTACATGTATATTTAAGTAAACAGTATTTTTTTTACTGCTTTCATAAGTCATTTGTTTCAAATTTCCTTCGCTATAAGAATATAAGAATGAATTTCTATATTTTGAGAATTGTCTATTTTCATCTCTCTATAAGTTTCAGCTATGACTACTGACAAACCTTCGACTCTGATATGGAATGGTTACTAGAAGTCCCAGATAGACAATCTAGGATACAAGGGATGTTGGCTATCACACCCCTTAAAACCTGTAAAACAATTAAAATCATCACACCCCTTAAAACCTGTAAAACAATTAAAATCATGATAAATACACTAACTTTCAAGTTTATAATATCTAAAAAAAAATAGGGCATGTAATGGGACATTAAATGATACCCCGCCATGTTATAATATCAAAAGTTCATAAAATTTGATTTCAAAGTTGCCTATCTTGAAAACTGTTTTTCAGATCATGCTGGAAATTGAACTTGACCTGTATTTTATTGTACTCAATAACTGTACAAAATATCATTTGAATCCCATGACGCATTTTCAAGTTTTTCGTCGGAAACTCAAAATTTCATGAAATTTGATTTTTCAAAGTGGCCTATCTCAAAAACTGTTTTTCGGATCATGCTGGAAATTGAACTTGACCTGTATTTTATTGTACTAAAAAGCTGTGCAAAATATCATTCAAATCTTTTGACGTGTACAACATAATACCCTGCCACTTCGTGTGGCGGGGTATAAAAATAGTAGTTATTGTTTTTACTGTTATTACAGTAAGATGTCTTCATTTAAAAATTCCACAACAAAATATGCATTCTATGAAAATAAAATGAGACGAATTAATAAGATCAGCTTTCAGAATTGAAACGAATTTTTCCATTGTTGATCTTTATCTGAGTGACAGTACTCTCAAATTTCAGAACTTTACACTATGAAACTAAACAACCACCGGACTTAATCTTAAAAATAATATTCACCTCAACAGATTCATCTTTTAACAGCAGTATAAGATCTTGTTGTACACAGACCACATGCTGTCCTAACACTCTACAAACCTACAATACAACAACAACTTCAGACACTGTAAATTTAAGTTATATTATATTTTTTTTATTTATAGCAATGTTATCTTCTTGAAGATTTATTTCTGTGTAAATATTTATGAAACAATTAAAATTAGGTGTATTTTCAATTGCACAATATTATTTAGTGAGAAAGCCAGTGGTTCAGTGACAATAAAATCAGACTACCAAAACAAAAGGATGTAGCTAATTCATGTCAAAGGTGGAAATTTTATCAAAGTATTTTCCAACTATCACCATTTTGGAGCATTAGTCTTTAGAAACAATGCTAGTCCTTTAGAAAATACATGAAATGGTGCCAAATGTGCAAGAAAAGCATAATCTTAAGCACATTAAAGACCCATTTGAAGTGTTTGCTTATAGTAGACTCATTTGTATTTTTTATTTTTAGGGTTCTACAATGGCAATACTGCAAACTGGAGAGTGATTTGCATAGTCTTATAAAAATACACAAATAAACATACCTCATGGAAGCCACCCGACACAGTCTTCCTGACTTCTATATTAGGATCTTTACACAGACTAGAAAAACTACCAGCTAATTCTGTTTTGAACAGTTTTGCACCAATAAATAATACCATGGCCTGTAAAACAGAGAGTCAAAAAGATTCAATTTCTTAAGTTTTTCATGTTTTATAGTGATAGTGTTAGTAATTTAAAAGATGCTTATGTTTTCAAATTTTAAAGTGTAATTTTTCAACATTGGTGAAGTCAAGGCAAAATCATTATTTTTACTTATTTTTTATCAAGCACCAAAAAGACATCATCTGCATTCTTATAAAGGTTATTGTTACACAGAATGTTGTTTCCTTTTATTAATGATAATGAAAAAAAATGTCATTGTGTGAGAGAATCTTCATATAACTTACAGGAAAATTATAAGCACAATTCTTTCTACACTCTTGAAACCTGTCTTCGTCTGTGAAATCGGGAGTTTCTGTGATCTAAAATAAGAGAAAGTATCTGTTTTTCAAATTATGGTCATTGAAAGCTTCTTCAATCATCTAATAACTAAAATAATAGTTTAACAAGAGTTAACACTAAAGTATATCTCGCCTGCCGGCACCATCAGAAACAATTATTCTTTCTTACTTCAACTATATTTTGAATTTACATGGATTTTCAGTTTCTGAGATCAAAAGATGTTAATAGAACTTAAGAGCCGGTGGTGTAGTGGTTAACACGTCGGGCTACTAACACTAAGGTTCGTGTTTCGATCCTCGTTCGGGGTGAAAATTTCATGAACCAATTTTCCGACTCTCTCTTGACACCATTTGCGAGGATGGTGTCAAGGAACGATGCTAGTCCTTTCGGAAGGGACGAAAAAAGGTTGTCCTGTGTATGTGGAGAGCAATACCCCATGCACGTTAAAGACCCCTTTGTAGAGTTCGATAAGAGAAGGCTCAATGGGGGCCGCTGCAAAGGTCACACTTGCAACTGCTAGCTGGAGAGGGATTTACATAAGCATTAAGCTTGTTTCCCAATCCAGGATAAATAAATATGTTTAAACTAAACATTGCTAATATATGCAATGAAAATAATCAAAGTCACTCAACCAGAAAATCAAGGTCAAGGTCAAAAGATGGGGATGTAACTGTGCTAAGCTACTACTGGGGCATATGCATACCAAGTTTCATCAAACTAGGACTTATAGTTCTTGAGATATGGAGGTGCTCGCAAAACTTTACCATTGCTATTATACATGTATGTATTGAAAATTGTCAAAGTCACTCAACCGGAAAATCAAGGTCAAGGTCAAAAGATGGTGATGCAACTGTGCTAGGCTACTACTGGGGCATATGCATACCAAGTTTCATCAACCTAGGACTTATTGTTCTTGAGATATAAAGTTGCTCATAAAATTTTTCCAAAAAGTTAACGCTGCTGTTGCGTTGTCGCCGCCGCCGGTAAAGTAACACCTATGTCCCGCTCTGCTTCGCAGGCGAGACAAAAACCATGGAAAACCCTGTCACTGCTTGAATGGAAAAAAAATCTGATAGAAATCTACAACCAAGAAAAAAACTCAATCTAGACCTGAATTACTTCAGGTGACATCCTTTTATATTATACCTTTGATTTTAATAAGTTGCCGTTTACTTTTCCTTTGGCCATAAATTTCTCTATCCGGTCTTTGTTGACAAAATTTGTTTAGAGATTTCTAATATGGGAATTTTTTAAAACTATTACTCAAAGAATAATGCTAACACAGCCAACTTACTGTAGGGCTCATATCTTTTTCTCCATCTTTATTGCCTTTACATTTCTCTACAGTAAGACCTACTTTACACAGCTTCTTAAAGTAGTCAACAAACCACTGCTTCTGTTCGTCAGAGAGGTAAGCTGTAGAAACACAAACAATATAAATGATCAAATACATATTACAGTCAAACTCTTTTGCCATTGCAAAGTTAATTTTATATTTTTTATCAAAATATTCCATTTTTTTACTTTCAAATAATTGTTGGATAATTTTCTTTTTTTTTCTAACCAAAAGAATTTTTTAAATACGGCAGTTTTGTTTTTTAAGATCATTCTGCTTTTTAACATAATCATATCAAGAATATTACAGTTAGCCTGATTATCCTTTTTTAAATATTTGGACACTTTTTCATTATATCAAAAATAACATTTATACATGTACTTACATAACAGCCCATGACATATCTTGCCTATCTGATGAGCCACCTGGGGTAATGTAGAATCTTCAGCCTGTATAGCCTGCTGACAGAACTTACACACTAATGGAATGATTGTTGTCGTAAATGTCTCTGAAATAAACAAAGCAAAAAATACATAATAAGGTTGTTGGAAAAGTTTTGGGATTGAAGAATTATGTTCAAAGTAAGAAATGAGAGACAGACAGACTCTAAATGACATTGAACAAAATGGAGGTTAACAAATTTTCACTACATGTTACAGGGAATAAAAAAAGATAAAGATAGTAAACATTGAATATCCAAATGAAATACACTTGTGTAAACATTTTTATAATATCATGCAAATATTTACTAACAAAAAAAATTATTAAAAAGATCTTTTTAGATAAATTATACTATACAGCTTTTATAAACCTTTAAGATTTTTTAAGTTTAATGCTTTTAAGAATGTAATTTGCACTGATCGTTGATGATGTAACATTCCTGACCTTAATTTCAAACAGATTCTCTCCGTAGTCCCTATGGAAATCATGGAAGAAGTACTTTAATGTCATTTGATTTAAAAGTTAAATTCTATTGCACCAAACAGTTCATTTTTATTGTCTTTAAACATGGTGAAAAATTTTAAATGAAACACTTTATTTACAGAATGCTAAAGATAGCTTGCACCATTTCAAACATATGTTTAATAATGTGTTGATAATAAACTACACCAAAAATAATATTTTTCTAAGTACTCTCATGTTTATCATGGAAAATTTTATAAATAATCATTGACATAATAATATCAAATATATTATAAACTTTCCTTTGTTGTTTTATGGACACACCCATTGTATGTATAAATAATGCCAAGTACTTAAAAGTATAGGAAAGGAAATTTAGTAACAATGTTACAAGTCCTTGTTTTATAAATTTGATATTCAGACTGCACAGCAAGTCTAATTATAAAAAATTTAAGTCATTCCACCCTTAAAATACCTATTTAAGACTTGCATTCAGGTAGTATTTCAAACTCATCACAGTACAGCTATACCACATACCTGCATCAAGCAAGGTCATTACATTGACAACAGTTTCTAAACCATGAACTCGGACTGAACTTTCTTCATCCTTTGTCAGTTCAACTAACTCTGGCAATATTGCACTTTTAGTAGCTTCAAGTCTACAAATAATATAATTTAGAAATTAAAATGTTTTTAGAATGTATACCATACTGCCATAAACTGTTATTCAAAACAAGAGTAACAATGCACAATCAAACAAAGGTCTAAAAGATGCACAGCACTTTAGTATGGAACATGTTTTTGTATTAAATGATTTGTTATCTAAATATGCATCATCATTGCTTTTCTCAAGAAATTTTTTACACTTCATACCCCAAACATATGTTTTGAGAGAAATCTTAAACTATTGTATCTAATCTAAACACATTTGATTTAAGAAACTACTTATGTGTATGTACTAATTTATAGAAGTTTAGAAACATTTTATTTTTATGCCCAAAATACAAAAGTCAGGGACATATAGTGTTTGCATACTTACCCCAAGCCTCTAGCTACTGAATGTAACTGGTTACACATACACCCTCTCACTTCATAATCTACATCCTGACACAAGGACTGAACAACTGGCAAAATCTCTTTCTTAATACTGAAACAAATATCATTCTATTTGTACACATTGGAAATTATGTATGCCAGTATAAGTAAATGGGACAACTGGGATATTTCTGAGCTTATAAGTAAGTTTAAACCAAAAAAAAAAACAATAGCCAAAATTAAGGTTAAGAGTTTGAACACTATTAACCTCCATACCTCCATAACCAGCATGCTAGTCTTAAGGTATGGTATTTACTAAAGTTGGTTCATAGCAATTAATGTTTCAGTCAATTCTCAAAGCAATTACACAAGATATGCAGTGGTAAAGTCAACTGAAAAAAAAAATAAATCCTGAATTTTTAGTTTAAATTCTGCCATTTTGGGGATATTATGCCACCTCTTACATCCACCCTTGATATGGTTTTAAACACTATTTCAAATGGAACAAGGGGTTGCACTTAGTCCTGCTAAGGATACCCCCACTTGGCCACTCAGAAAACAGGAAGTAGATGCACGACTGACCATGAAAGGGAAGGCAGGATACAACATATCATGCTTAAGCTGTATACCAAATTTGAAATCAATTCATTTTGTATAAGCTGAGAAATCTGTTATGAAAAATTGTCTATTTTTTACCCTTAAAAAAGTCCAAGTCAGCTCAGAAAACAGGAAGTGGATGTGCAACTGACCTGGAAAGGGAAGGCACGATACAACTCATCATGATAAAGCTGTATACCAAATTTGAAATCAATCCCTTCAATAGAAGCTGACAAATCTGTTACGAAAGTTTGTTATGGACGAACGGACAAGGTGATTGCAATATATTATATCTTACAAGTGGGGGTATAATGATTTGGAATACTATAGTATAGTACAGTATCATTGTCCTTAATTGGCATGGTAAAAAATGATACCATAACTTACACAAAAGGTTCAAATTTGGTACAAATCTTTCCCAGTATTTTACAGCAAGCCATTCTTGCTGCCACTGACTGTGAGAGCTGTCCTTTAGCAATTGCAACATGCAATATCTGAAAAAGAGGTATAAAGAGCATGCATAAAATGGAAACAAATTCTTTTGTGTTTCCTTTTTATATTATTTAACATCCTGCCATGAAAACAAAAATTGAAAGAACAAGATTTTTTAGCAATAAATCTTATTGATCTTTCCTTCTTCAGAATACCAAGAGAAAAGATTATGGAAATGAAATGTAATTTTTGGCTTCTAGTTCCATTATTAGGTTTTCTTCAGAGACGACTAAGCATAAAAATGTAATTTTGTTCCCAAGTAATTGAGTGTCTCCATCAAACTTTGCAAAAATGACATATTTAAAATCATTATAATAATTACAAGTTTATAATCAATACAATATGCTGTCTTATTCTTTCATTAAATAAACATTTATTAAAGTCCTAAGCACTTGTCTCAAGTGGTATTTCCCTTGGTGTACTGACGTATTTCAGCATCTTACACTTATGCCAACTTTCAAGATTCGCCCATTGACTTGTGATGCATCATCATCCTCCCATAATTTACACTTAGAGATGCATAATTTGCATCAGAAATGTCAATTGATCCATCATCTTCGAAATAAATTCTCATCTTTGGACAAAGTTATTGCAAATGAATTCTTACAAGAGACAGCTAAAATTCAATTTAACCATCAAGAAGACCAGCATTGCCTGTGTCTGTGGACCTTCTCCACTGAATTATTTACCAACCTCTTTCTTGATCACATCTTTTGGTAACAGCTCTATGACATCCAGTAATGTGTCTAACCAGGCATTAGCAACATCTGTAATTATAAAATTTAATTGTTTAATTTTTCTCAAGTTGTTTATCATGCCTTAAATGAACTTATTTAACAAGCAGGGGAAAAAACACATTGTCAAATCATTTATTGAAAAGTATTTAGTGTTTTTGTGGATTTGGGTCCACTTTGTTGTTAAACTATTTTGTTCTCATTACCCAAAACAGAAGTGAAAGATAAACCTATCTTTTTCTAAATATTTGTATAGAATATTCATATTTATTGTAAAAGTAGAAAAAAATCAAATTGATATAGATTATGAATTTAGTTGCACTTAGTCATGCTAAGGATACACCAACTCAACCATTCAGAAAACAGGAAGTAGATGCATGACTGAACTGGAAAGGGGAGGCAGGGTAGAACTTATCATGCTAAAGCTGTATACCACATTTAAAATCAATCCATTCAGTAGAAGCTGGGAAATCTGTTAAGAAAAATTGTCTATTTTGTACACTTAAAAAAGTCAAAGTCAACTCAGAAAACAGGAAGTAGATGCCTACTGACCTGAAGAGGGGAAGTACGGTACAACTCATCATAAGCTGTATATCAAATTTGAAATCAATCCCTTCAGTAGAAGCCGAGATATCTGTTGCAAATTTTTTTCTAATTTTTACCCTTAAAAAGTCTCAGTCGGCTTGGAAATCAGAAAGTAGATGCGTGACTGATCTGGAAAAGGGGGGGGCACAGTACAACCTGTTATGCTAAAGCTGTGTACCAAATTTGAAACCAATCCCTTCTGTAGAAGCCTAGAAATTTGTTTAGAGTTTGTAAAGGACGGACAGACGGACAGACCAGACGGACGGACAGACAGACAAGGTGATCGCAATACAGCCCCCTCTCTTACGAGTGGGGGTATAATATCAGATCTTACAAATAGCTAAAAATAGTAAGAGATATGAGTGTTAAAAGAAAATGAAAGCAGTCTTCAACCTATAATTTTTACAGCACAAGCCAGAAGGGCTTGTATATTTTCAAACCAGCAAGCCCCCAGTTACTTTTACAAGCCCTACACAAATTGAAATATTTCATGGCTGGACAACAACAGTGTCTTAAAAATGGCAAATTAAATGATAATCAATAATAAATCTTTCAATCTTTAGCATGAAATCCAGGATTAGTATTCAATTCTAATTCTGGCTTGTGCTGTAAAAATTATAGGTTGAAGACTGTTCTCATTACACAAATTTTGAAACAATGGATATTGTTAATTTTATTTATTCATAATATTTCAATAATTCATCAATAGTCTTTGCTGAATGCAGCTAAGAAATTGTCAACTAATTGTTCAGGAAATTCATTTTCATCTTCACTGGAGAGATTCTCATCATCATCATCATCATCTTCATCATCATCCTCATCTGCTTCAGCTGTCCAATTTTGTATTGCTTCCTTTGCTGACCTCACAGCTTTAAGAGTCAATGCTGCAGCCTAAAATTAATAAAACTTAAGTTACTATTAATTTTGATTTACATTGTATAATGCAGTTTTTAATGTAAATTGCTATCATATATCAGGACCATTTAGCCTATGGTTGATATTTCACTCAATTGGAATATAAATCACAGATCATACTTTGACATGTTCCAGTAATTAATATGGTTATTTTGCTTTAAATTAATGCTAAAGCAAGCTAATGGGTTTTTTTGTTTTATTTTAGTTTATTTATTGTTTTTTATATGTCACATTAACCATACCCTAGTACCCTGGACCTTCATAATAAAACCTTTAAAATTAAAATCAAAATATTTACTTCAATTAAATTCTGGTTTGGTTCCTCTTGGACCTCATCTACTTCTTTCAATACAGCTGGCTCCTCCTGAACAGGCTCTACAACAGTCACATCTTGTGCACCAGGTTCTGTTTCATCAGGAACATTGATTACTCCTGTTTCTGGGTGAACAACTACAGTAGGTTCAGAAAGTTTTGCCTTGGAATTGTAACAAACTTTCCTTTTTCGTGCAGTAGGTGTTATCTGAAAAAGAGAATGAATACAGACTAAAATAGAAGCATAAAACATCACAATACAAAAAATACAATGCAATCAAGAAGTATGAACAATCAACATTTATTAATTATTTATCCTGAAGCAGGGAATGGGAAGGAATTTTTAGCAAAGGGCCATTTACCACTTTTTTCATGTAAATTCAAAATTTCAAGGGGCCATTTCTTACTATTCTATATTTAATTATCATTCAATTGTTTAAGATGAAAGGGGGCCATTTTTATTTTTAATGTCATTATGTGCCAATCGGCAATGGGCCATTGCCCCCTACCTTCCCAATCCCTGCCTGAAATATAATGTATTATCTTACCAGCCAGTCATTGATTGCAGCATCGGGGTTAAAGTCTCCTACAGCTGGGGACTGAAGTTGAACTGACAGAAGAGAATCAAGGGTACTGGTGTTTAGCCTCCCTCTTCTCTTATTCTTCGTAAGCTTCATGGACGAGAAGCAGGTTTCATTTTTGACAGATGTCGGAGGCAGGCTCATCAAGAGGTCAAAAATGGCAAGAATGCTGTCAACATCATGGCCTCTTAGTAACCTGTGAACTTGTGGCAGAGAGATGCTTTGAAATCCAGTACTACCAAACCTAGAATAAGAATGGAATATATTAAATTTGAAGAATTAATAAATAATAAATGATATTATTTTTATGTGTACATTTGCTATGCATATAAAAAAAAATAAAAAAACATTTATCCATTTTCATATTTGTGCATAGTAGGTTTCTTGCTTTAATTTGTCTCTATTTGTAGCTATGCCTCGCACCCATGTACGTTTCATAAATTCTATTAACAGCCATATGTATACTGTTACTGTATAAGTTTCATAAATTCTTATGACTATTGCATTTATACTGTTATTGTATAAGTTTCATTAAATCTGATGACAGTTGCATATATACTGTTATTGTACAAGTTTCATAAATTCTGATGACCGTTGCATGTATTATGTGTACTGTATGGTACAAGTTTCATAAATTCTGTTTACTTAGATAAACTATGTATAAGATGCCACCTATTATGTAATCAAATCCTACTGCTGAGAGCCTGCAGAATTTCTGATATAAAGAAGAATAATAGAAATATTTTTATTAATATTTCCTATTAAAATATTAAGATACATATAAAACCAATAAAAAACAATATATATACAATTGATCAATATATAGAATAGTTAACATTGTTTCATACATATAAAAAAAATTTCATACCCAAATAAAATTATAACTTTTGGCTCTTAGGGGCTACCCGCTTCAACTAAATGACCTACTACATGCACATGTACCTGTATTTGTGAAAACACTTAAGCTAGTTAATTGGCCTTATAAATGTGTAATCCTGTGGAAGATCGTCACAGGACTAAATGGAACTTGTGGAAGAACGTCACAAGATATTCGATAAGCTGGACAGGTACATGTACACATACATACCTACAAAAATAAATTAGTTCAGAAAAGCGGAAGAGCATCGCCTTGTATGTTGATTGAGGAAGAACATCTCAAGTATGATTGTGACTAGCTGTCTGAGGAAGAACATCTCAGGTTATCTGATTGTGAACCGTCTGAGGAAGAACATCTCAGGTTATCTGATATTGTGAACCGTCGGAGGAAGAGCATCTCAGGTTATATGTTATATGATTGTGAACTAAATTTGACATGTTTGATGAATTATTGAATTGGGGGAAAATAATTTATCAGTATGATAAATATGCAGGCCAAATGAACGAGCAAAATAAGGTTGAAGCGAGTGAAGCCCCCAAGAATATAATACATCAATTAATGTTTATATATATATATAAAAAAAAAAAAAAAAAAAAAAAAAAAAAAAAAAAAAAAAAAAAAAAAAAAAAAATAACATAAAATAATATATCTATATGTATATAAGTACAAGTGTGTATCCACACATACCTGTACCACCCACACCTGTGACACACCTATGTACATGTATTAATAACTCAACATAAATCTAGCACAAAAATATAAAGAACCTTAGTCTGTACCCTTTTCAAATAGTTGAATATGTACACATTTCTTGTTGAGCAGTCTTGATTGAATTTAAATCTGTTCGTATATATCTTACATAACAATCTGAAGACCATCTACCTAAAGCTTGAATCAAATGATCTTGAACCCCATTTGCAGCAGCTGATGTGGCTGCACCTATTCTGAATGAATGACCACTGAATTTATTCTCATCGTAACCAAGTTTGGTTAATAACTCTTTCAAGAAATATATAAATCTATCTCTACTTAAAGGATTAACACTGAACTCATTTTCTATAAAAAGTGGAGAGTCTTCCGAAGCCCCAATTTGTATTCTTAATTCTATGTATTGCTTCATTAGCTTTACAGCTTGAAAATTATTCTCAAAAATTGTGATTTGAACACCTTTGTGAAATGGATCACATTTAGAAGTAGGTAATAGTAACTGATAAAATTCTAAATTTTTATCAAGACAAATATTTTTTATACGAAGGATATTTTTTCTCTCAGATGCATTTTTAACTGTAAATTCTCCACATCTTAGAAAACCTGCAAAAGCCATAGTGAAGGCACTTAACAACATTAAACTAGTAAATTTAGTAAAAATTTGCGATTTCAGCAATGTACAAAGTTCCATTAGGATATTAGCAGTAACAGGAAATCTTTCTTTTTTAACATTAACTTGAGATTTTTTAATTCCCCGTAATATAATTGGCAACTGTACATTATTTAACATAACATCAATACCATGGTACCTTATATAAAAATACCGGATACCTGCCAAGTATAGGTTAATTGTGTCATACTTGAGGTTGAGAGTATGTTGACAATAAGTAACAAAATATAACAAATGCTTATCTTCAAAAATAGGAAAATTCTCATTAAATTTGTTAAAACCACTTAAACTTAAAAATTTTCTAAAACACTTCATAGCAGAAGTATAAATCTTAAGAGTACTTTTGCTTAAAGAAGCATCATAAAGGTTATTTAACTGATCACTCAATCCATCATCAACTCTGCAGCTGGAATACAGGGTGTTGGTGTCCGATTTGCTAGCGGAGCCAGAGATCTGAACTTCCTTTCCTGATAACGAGAAATAGAATCTGCTATAGAATTTTCTGAAGATGGAAGATGTCTTGCATGAACAATATAGCTGTGTTTAGCTGAATGATAAGTCAATTTACGCATCAATTTCATAATACTGCCAATTTTAGATCTCCCTTTATTTATTATCTCCACTGTTGCTAAGTTGTCACAATTGAATAATATTCTTTTCCTTGTCCAACTTCTCCCCCACAACACGCATGCCATTACAATAGGATATAGTTCAAAGAATGCCATAGATGTTTGCTCTTGCAAAATTTCTGGTGGAAAATCACCCTGAAACCACTGATTCAAATAAAATCCTCCAAACGAAGTATTAGTCGCATCAGTAAACAATTGCATATCAGCTGCCTTAACAATGTTGTCATTGATAAAAAATGAGACTCCATTCCATTCTTTTAAAAACCTAGACCACATAACCAGATCTGGTTTGCATGATTTTAAATGTACGTAATGTGACAATTTATGAACAGTTGTTGACAATTTTATCAAATGAGAAACAAAAGATCTGCCAGGTAGAATAACTCGACAAGCAAAATTTAAGTGACCTAAAAGACTAAGTAGTTCTCTCTTAGTACAAGATTTTCTTTGAGAAAATGATTCAATAATTTGCTGAATCCTTACTATTTTCTCTAAAGGAAGACGTGCTTCCATCTTTTGTGTATCAAGATAAATGCCGAGATATTCTAAAACATGGCATGGACCTTCGGTCTTTTTAACAGACAATGGAATATTCAGATTATGAAAAATATTCAGCAAATCATTCATTACATCTTGAGCATACGCCGTTTCAGGAAGAATAACTAAAAAATCATCTAATAAATGTAAAATATATTCTATATTATAGTTATTCTTAGCAATCCAACAAACAGCAGAAGACAAAGCATCAAAAATCTTAGGACTAGATCTAGAACCAAACACTAATTTAGTAAAAAAATAATATTTGTAATCCCACTTTATTCCATGATAAGGCCAAAGTTCTTTCTTGATAGGGATTATTTTGAAAGCATCTGTGATATCTGTTTTTATAAGCCAAGCTTTAGGACCCAGTTTTTTAATAATACTGATTGCATCATCTATTGTTACATAATTAAGTGAAAAATTTTCTTTATCAATAAGCTCATTAAGACTTAAATTGTCTGGATCTTCATGTGGTGCTGATAAATCAACAATTAATCTTTTCTTTTTACTATATTTCCTTTCTGCAACACCGATAGGGTTTATTCTAAATGAGTCAAAAGGAATATCATCAAAAGGACCTAATAAAAAACCTTTTCTTAATTCTTCATTTACTAAACAAGAAACACTTTCCGGCTGTATAGTTGCTGATCTTAAGTTTTTACAAATGAAATTATTAGATGGCAATTCACTTATGCCTGTATGAAAACCATGTTTAAGACCATCTAAAAGATATTTTTTGAATTCTAGATCTGGAAAATTTTGCAATTCATGTTCTAGTCGTTCTATATTGACCGGTGTATAGACACTTTGAAAATTAAAATCATTTCCCACTATTACATTTTTCTCTGACTCATGGCCCCAGTTTTGTGTGGGGCCTGCATCTCGTTTTTTGAACATAACATTTTGGAATGGTCACCTTTACAAATCAAGCACACATGTGCATTTCTACATCTGACATTTGAACAACCTTTCATCCCATTAAAATTATTACAAACCTCTCGACCCATGTGAAACACTCTCTCCCTTCCATACAAGTCTTGCTCACTTCCTCTACTCTTATTAAAATATTGCGAGTTGTACATTCTTTGGTTGCAACTTATAGTATTGTGAAATGGGCTATTACAATTGCTACAGACAATAGGCCTAGCACTTGAAAAAATATTACAAAAAAGACGATTATTTCGAATTGACCAATCAATGACCACATTGTTAAATTTAAGATGAGCCGCAGCCTCTGCCGCAAACTTTTTGTGGTATTCGTAATACCCTTGGCCTGGATACCTGTATGCCATGTCAATGACATCTCTTTCGTAGGCATCCAGCTCCTTTCTCCTATGTGGAAAAACCTCACACATTACATTCTTATAAATTCCAAAAGCTTGGATAAATTCTCCAATTGATAAATTCCTGTTTATCCTAGAATCGTGTTTAGGAGCTTTTTCATCATTATTCACGGAGCTGTATGCCTCATTAATACCCGAACCCGTATAATACGGAACTAATAAGGCAGCTAAATTAATATCATTACCTGCCACTATGCTCTTCCGTAGTTGGGGGGAGATGGACTCAACGAACGGCAGTGATTCTGCAGAAAACCCATGGGTTGTTCTTACAACCGTAGACATCCTACTCAGTTGTGCTTCGCTACCTGCTGCTGCTGACGGCATGGTGTTGTTAAAAGATCGATACGCTGTTTCTAAGTTGAACTCGCCGCCGATCACATCTCCGATGCCGGTCCCAGGACGATCTTGTAGAACGTTCGATTCCATTCTCCGACTGTCAATGGCTGATGCTTGAGGAGCATTATTTCCATTAATTCTTCTTTCGCCAACGAGTCCGTTCACAGTATGTGTCAGGTTTTTCATGTTTGATTGTAGAGCCTGGACTGTCGAAGTTAGACTCGACACTACATCGATCAAAGTTCTATTTTGACGATCCAGCTGATCATTGTTTACATCCGGTGTAGGCGATGTTGAATCATGGGATCGCGCCCTATTCCCGTCGTACTGCGCATGCGTGATACTTGATCCCTCTGTATCGACGTCCACCGCGCACACATCTCCTAATATGGACATGGCATTGCTCTCCGAAATACTTTGTGCTGGTGTTTTTAACAGCCGTACCAACGCCATTCTGCGTGCATTAGCAGGAAAACGAATATTTTTCCTGCGACACTCCTGTTTCAAGCGCTCGACTGTCCAATTTTCTAACAATTGGGGATCGTATTGAGAACGTGGATTTCTCTTGTCTGACCGTGTCGGGCCCATGCTGCCTGATGTTCTTGATAATAAAGTTTTTTTGAATGAAACTAACGGTTGACTGAAATTATTCAATATTCTTCTTGAGAAAGAAAACAAGATAAAGTCTATCCTTACCGCATACAAAAACGAATGAACGTAAATATAATACGTTAGTGTATATGTCCAAAATATAAATCCTTTGATCGGAAAACGGTCACAAAATCAGGAACAGTATATAAACTAAACGTGCTGTGCAATGTTCCTTGTAAAACAAAGCGAAGTAAATAAATAATAAGAAATATAAACGTATTATAAGTTGAAAACGGTAGAATTAAAATTTTGGTCTTTACTGGATGCTGGAAAACGCGCAACTGTCCTTTCTTTCTTTGTGAATTTTGGCGTCTTCTCGTCTTACAATTTGATTGGTCAGTGTTATCATACCCATTGGGGCACCATTTGGGGTCTCCCATATCATGGGAAAAAAGGGGGACATAAAGGTTACTAGATTACTTCTTACATGTATAAACTACAATTTAACTTCTTTAAATTTTCATTTAAATGATGCCAGATGGATTTTACACTACATCATAGTCCTTTTAAGGGTAAAAATCTCAAGTTGCAGAGCAAGAACTTAAACAATATTAATGCATGTTAACTGTAATACTTACTTTTCATACACAAGAGCTTTGAAAAGAGACCATTCATTGGAAAGCTCCATGTTATCTACATCAATGGACTGTGACTTTAGAACCATACTGAAGTGGTTGTTAACAGCTCTGACCTCTTCAACACCAAAACCTTTAAAAACAGTAATACAAAAGTTCCTGATAATGAATAATTTAAAATAGCAAAAACATCAGTTTTATTGATACCATGAATGATTAGAAAAAATGAATGCATACTGAACAAAATTAATTTAGTTTGTCTGACTTTGTCAATTGTGTAAAATGAGAAATTAACCAAATCAGATTATCATTGACACAGATCAGGGTTAATTTAGATTAAAACAAATTATAAATCTGAAATTAATTGATAAAAGAAAAACTTAGAAATAGGAAAAGAACCCATGCACTTATTCACTTAGTAGGCAAAGCAATTGATTTTTACTGATAAATATTAAGAGTATCCCCAACTTTAACCATAATTCAACTGTAACATGAAAAAAAAAACAATAACAAAGTATGCTGCATCAGTGTTTGAAATCGAGAATAGATAGTTTTATTATTAAAATAAAAGTTGGGGGCATCCAACTATCAAAAGGTTGAGTAATTGAAATTCTTTGTTGAATTTAAAGAATAATTTAAATATCTGTAATTAGTATATCTACAAATAAGGCTCTCAAGTTTCAAACCCTGCATTGTGAAAATACTAGCAAACAATAAACAGATCATAAAACAATGTCAACCAATGCAAATTAAAACCACTGAAACCTGAAACATCTGTTTCTTTATCTGGCCATTGTGAAAAGCATGTGATGGCAGAGGCCTTTATAATTGATGTATTAGGATTATCTGGGAATCTAGATTCCAATTCATTCATAACACTTCTAAGAAATTTCTTCCTCATATTATTTGGCTCAAACTTTTGCCCTCTAAATGTGACAACCTCTCCTTGATATTTATTGCTATCCATTATGACCTTAATATCCTGTACATTTTCATCATAGTCCCTAAATCACAATAATTAAATTTATTTGCACAATTTTATATTAGACAAGTCAAGTGTTTCCTACTTACTGTAGAAAAATTGTTTAAAGTTTGTTTCAATTCAAACATACATAACTTTAGTTTTTGAAAATCAAATTATAGGACTTTACATTTTGCAACTAGAAATCATATATTTATAGAGTGAAATCATTTTTTTTAAAATAAGTTGAGTATAAAACTTGTCTCTTTCATTTTAAGATTTATAAAACTTACATTTCAAATTGTTGTAAAAACATGGTCTTTGTGGCCTTTACTCTGCTGTGTGCATCACCTAAAGATACCCCATCCTTTTGAAGAAACAATGAAAGCTTCACAAGCTGGGCTACTATGTCCTGTTGGTAAAGAAAATCAAATCTAATAAATTCATTTTTTTATCAATTTAATAATTATGTAAATATTTTGTTTACATATAATATTACATTATAATGTTTGGCCCCTCATATGAACAAAACATATAATAAATTTATTTTTTGTTTTGAATGTTCATTGTTGCCACAGTTTAACAGCTTCTTGGACTGACCAATTTCAAATAAGATAAACAAATGCTTGTCCTGTTTTTTTCAAGTTTTTTTTACAAGTGACATCATGTTTTTGTGTTACAATGACTGAATGTGGTTATACTTGTGTGCATTAAATTGATGTTTATATACGGTAATACCTTACTATACTGTACCTTCAAAATCAACATGTAACAAATGACAGAGCCATCGCGAGCCAACTTTGCCAGGCCTTCTGATTTTGGATTCTGATGAGACGCTGTTTCAAGCTGCATTCTCACTGCTTTGTAGCCTTTTATAAAAGCATTGAGTGCTTTGTTGACATGTGGCAGCCATCGAGTACCCCCTACTCTTGTAGGTAATATCTGGTTAATATTCAACAGTTTGAATGTTCTCTTTAAAGCTTTTTTCTGTTTAGGACTTTTGTGGTAAAGATAGTATAGCCCCAATAATAATGTCATTAGCTTCTCATACAATGGTTTGCATGCACTTTTCAGGGCATCCTTAAAGGCAAGTTCAAGCCTATGAGCCAGGCAGTGGTTTGTTACTAAGTGTGGGTAATCATCCTTCAGTCTTGTTGCCAAGCCAGTTTTCTTTCCTGAAAAACAAGTTATTTAAATTCAAGCAGTTGTTCCTTCTAATAAACAGTATTAATATGTACTCTGTACAAAATTTAAATGTGGTTTTGCCTGCAAAAATGATGTCCCCAAACCACTTTTTAAAAAAATATTTACTCAACAAGTCCCACATTTTTTTTACAATATAACTTACATGTATATCTTCTATAAAAATTAGAAAATAATGAGATTTGAAATAAGTGTATGTGACACAACCCAAAGTCAAAATTCTGACCACACCATACCTACAAATTCAATGGTTTAGTATGTACCTTTTTAAATATAATAATCCAATAAAATTAATATAGAAAACCTGTTGCAATGGTACATGTAGAACCTTACCTTGCATATTTGAGGCACCATCAGATGTGAACCCGACAAGCTTTTGATTAACAACCTCTGTGATGTTTAGCTCACCAAAAACTTTCATTACGTGCCTATAAAGGTCCTCTGAGGATGCTGACTCGGCATCGCCAATATGCAGGAAAATGTCTTGAATGCACCCTTCTAGGCAGGTGCGAACATAGATACACTCGAGATCATCTCCTGTGAAATCTGTACTCCCGTCCATGGTAATACTTATAAACCTACTTTTCTCTAATGTTTGAATTATGTCACTTTTAGAAACCTTAGCTTTACTTTTAATAAATGAAGCACATGCTTTTTGGTTGCAATAATTCTGACTCATGTCAATTCCTTTTGCTCGATCTAGTCGACATAACAATTCAAAATTTCTAAATGAAAGGTGGTGTTTCCCACAAGCATGAGCATTAATAAACTTCATTTTTAAACTGTCATATTCATTTTTTTTTAATTGCAACAGACATTTCATTGCTTCTGATGATGTACTGGTACTACCCTGGCCGTGACTATGATTGTCTTGATTCTGTTTTCCACTCTGGGTCTGGAGAAATTTTTTAATGTACTTTGTATGTTTATCAATACTCTCATGCTGTTTCACGGCTTCAAGCTTGAAGTTGTCACACCCTGTGGCAAACTTTGTATCTACTTTTTCCATTTTACACGAAAGACAAAACATTTTCTGACTTTCTTGATCATAGTCAAGCCAAGGTCTGCCAGTTTTCCATTCGTCCAGGAATTTACGCTTACGTACATTTCGCTCATAATTTTGCTTTGATTTTTGTCGGTCAGTAGATTCTGAAGCAGCAGGTTTTAGTTTTTTCCCCGGTATTGCACCTGGAATGTGCCTTAAACCCGGTATCATGTTGTCGACAATGTCAACACTCGAAGTCGTAATCTAAATCTAGCATTTATGAGATGATAATTTTCAATTGCCGCAAAACGCTGAAGCGACTCGACACGCAAACTGGTTTACTATTTAAATTAAACAACTTCCGTTAAAAAAAAAGAAACCAGTAGAGAACGAAGTATTGATTATTCGCGGATCACTGAAACATTACGAAAAATAAATAGTTACAGTAAAAAAAAATCACAAGCCCGGCGGGCATTTAACAGCACACATTTTACATGCCCGCAAAGTATTTTAACAGCCACGGGCGTCGGGCTTGTGGCCAATTTCGAAGACTGTGAAAGTACTGCTTAAGAAAAATAATAACAATTTTCTTCACCTTTCTTCCACATCAATATTTATCAATATAATTAATGCTTAAATATGACAAGTCTCAATATAAATTATAGTAATAAATTCCCAAATGAAAGTCATTATATATAATTATACTCTATGACTGTAGCAAAATCAATATTATCCTAATATTTCATAAAGGACATTGTAAACAATGAATCAACCCCTTACAGTACATGTGACATTTCTATTACCAAATTTTTAATTTGTTTTCAGATTTGTCACAGCTTAGACCTGGGATATTGTTATGTCATGTACTGAATATTGGGGATGTTCCAGATTGTTAATGTGGGGGAGGTTTAGAAATTAGAACTTTTATCAAATTTTTAATTTGTTTTCATTTTTGTGATTTAATTGTTGGATTTCTTGAGAAGTAACCTTATCATTTACATGTAATATAAAAGTGTCAGCAAAACACATTTTTATATAATGTGTAAAAGAGTGAGATGTCTGAGAAATGAATCTTCTAGACAAGTGCTAAACATGTTTTTCTGAGAGTGTTTAAAAACTGACTTAAAATCCTCTTTAAGTACTTTCAATTGTTTATTCAAAAAATGTCTGCCTTGTGGCAAAAGATGCCAAATTCAAAAGACAGTGACACCAATATCACTATACTTAGCTGAAACAATGTCATCTCCTTACCAAAGTATAGTTGGCCTAGCAAAAGCACATAAATGTTAACAGAGAAAAAAAAACATAACGATTTAAGCTGTCACAAGAATCATCTCTAAGTCTTGCCGTAAAACTTTTGTCAGAAACCTTAGAATATTTTAAAAGATGACCAGAGTTTAATTAGACTTATAAATAGTACCTGGATCTTTCCCATCAACACTGTTGAGTATTGTCTGTAGAAATGTCTGTGTATAGTTCTGTATGGGGACTAAATTTTTCTGTAATATCTGTAGGAAGGCGGCCGAGGCAGCATACTGCATCTCACACTGGGCCACATGCAGAACTTCCTGTAAGAAATTGGGAAATCATATTCTAATAAACCATTCTCTGCAAGGAACAGAGAGGACTTGTTTTCATATATTTTGAAACTTCTTCCATTTTTTAAATGTTGTTTTTTTTCAAATATCAAAATCATAAAACAATGAAATGTAAGATAAATACTGTGAGCCTGCCTTTCACAAATGAGATCAAAATTTAAAAATAGAAGGTGCATATCTATTTTATATTAACAAGATAATGTGAAAGTTTCATGAAAATCCATAGAAGGCTAAGGAGTTGCAGAGTAGAGTCATCTAATAGATAAATTCATAAACACCAAAAATCCATCAGATCAAATTTTTAAATACATGAAATAGGAGGTCCATTTTTACAATATATCACAAACAATATGTGTATATGAAAGTTAAATGAAAACCTGCTGAGCATATTAAAAGATGGATTTATTTACACCCAACTTTTCAAAAGGGGGTGAGTATAAAAAGTTGTCATTAAAAGACTATTGCAGTGATATTGGAAGAAAATGTTACATGCTTATCATGCTTATTGTTGAACAGATGTAGAGACTAATGCGATACCCTTAGGGTATTTTGTGAAAGGTTTCACAGCACTGAAATTATTTTCTGGGAAAGTTAGCTCTGAAGTTGATACCTTTTATTGCTTTCAGCTTTTTGTTTATGTTATATTTTTTTGTAAAAAAGTGTGGCTGTTAATTTTTTTGTCAATAACAGTTGACATTTTTATATTGCTTCTAGATTCATTTTATCCTTAAAGGCAATAAACTTAGCATTAGAAATAGGACTTTTAAGTTACTCATATCTGGAGTAAAGCAGGTCAACACAAAAATGAATCCCTTGAGAGCTTGAATCACTGGGAAGGCTAAATGGAAATCAATAAAAACAATTCATTGATAAGGACGAAAGAAACCAAAGCTTCTCTGACCAACAACTATAATCTGGTCAATTATTTTTATCTGAAATCTCATAAATTTGTGATAAAAAATGGTTGGTTAATAATAATCAAACTATTATTGAGCTTATCAAATTGCATATTGATGAAGGTTCACTTTTTACCAGTGGGTGCAATATGGCTTTTAATGAAACTTGATAGCTTTATACCATTAATCTATCACTGGTAATGTTTTGTTTTATATCAATTGTATTATATTGTCTGGCATTTTAAGAAGTAGAATGTTTGCCAAACTGTTTGTGGTGCCAAGTCAAGTCTGTTTTCTGATGTATGATAACTGAGATAACAAAATGTTAGCTATGTAATATAAAACATTTAGAATAGAAAACATATTTCTCATTCTTATATAATTGCCATTACTTGTTTGCATTACCAGCAGAATTAAGAAGTAAATTTTACTAATTCAAAGTTTTAATTGAGAAATTGTTGACATATTAAAGCTAGAGAAGTAAGACTATTGTTGAATTCTCAGAGATTTTTTGTCTCATACATTTATTCATCATCTCAGTATTTCACATTTAATAGATATGGGTGACATTTAAAAATTTCATAAATATATTATAATCATAATCCAAATCAATGCCCTTTTGAAATTAACAAGTGTGGCCACTAAAAGTATGTCTCGCCTGCCGGCACCATCACTAAAATCAACTACCTAAGCTTTCATTTCTTGATATAAACACAAAAAGTGTCTGTATACCTAAAAACAGATGCCTAGTTATTATACTATTCAAGCAATTTATTGTTCACACAAGTATTACAAAAAGTTATCTGTCTGAAAAAAAGACCTAAGTTCACAGAGTCACTGGAGCGTGAAAATGAGGTCATGGTCACATGACATGGTGACATTTGCGTTGTCCATTACCGCAACTGTCTGTTTACCCAATATCAGATGCCTAGCTATTATACTTTTCCAGCAATTCATCTTCCAAAAAAGTCTTACAAAAAAGTTTACGGCCTGAAAAATGACCTAAGTTCACAGAGTCACTGGAGCGTGAAAATGGGGTCAAGGTCACATGGCATGGTGACAGTTGTGTAGACCATAACCTGAACTGTCTGTATACCAAATATCAGATGCCTAGCTAATAAACTTTTCCAGCAATTCATCGTCCACAAAAGTCTTACAAAAATGTTTACGGCCTGAAAAAAGGCCTAAGTTCACAGAGTCACTGGTGCGTGAAAATGGGGTCAGGGTCACATGGCATGGTGACAGTTGCGTAGACCATAACCTGAACTGTCTGTATACCAAATATCAGATGCCTAGCTATTATACTTTTCAAGCAATTCATCGTCCACAAAAGTCTTACAAAAAAGTTTACGGCCTGAAAAAAGACCTAAGTTCACAGAGTCACTGGAGCGTGAAAATGGGGTCAGGGTCACATGGCATGGTGACAGTTGCGTAGACCATAACCTGAACTGTCTGTATACCAAATATCAGATGCCTAGCTATTATACTTTTCAAGCAATTCATTGTCCACAAAAGTCTTACAAAAAAGTTTACGGCCTGAAAAAAGACCTAAGTTCACAGAGTCACTGGAGCGTGAAAATGGGGTCAGGGTCACATGGCATGGTGACAGTTGCGTAGACCATAACCTGAACTGTCTGTATACCAAATATCAGATGCCTAGCTATTATACTTTTCAAGCAATTCATTGTCCACAAAAGTCTTACAAAAAAGTTTACGCCGCCGCCGCCGCCGTCGCCGGAAAGTAATACCTATGTCTCGCCTTCCGCGACTATTCGTCGCAGGCGAGACAAAAATTATGTTTTTCACAAGTTAAATTATTTAAAGGGAAATATAATTTGTCTCAACTTTCGTGATTTCTATTTCAATCAACTCAACAAATAACTGCTAACGATATTAAT
Organism: Arcuatula senhousia; assembly: GCA_963971305.1. Taxonomy (NCBI): domain Eukaryota; kingdom Metazoa; phylum Mollusca; class Bivalvia; order Mytilida; family Mytilidae; genus Arcuatula; species Arcuatula senhousia. The sequence continues at coordinate 61,095,487 of OZ020304.1, forward strand.
TTTATAAGAAATTAATTCTATTTTAACTTAAAGACTTCAGTTTGCCTTTCATCAGACTCAACAAAAAATAGAAGGACCTGCATGGCAGTCTGATCCCTCCCTTTTTTGGAAAAAAATAAAATTATAGATTATTACTGAAGATTAAAGAGTGGGACCTTTTCAAGTCCATGTCTCCTTTTTCATGATTTTTTGAGAAGTCCTTGCTTGATTCTACTTATGCCTTACCCTGACTTTTGGTACAACTCTTCGCATACATTCATCATGACTATCTGTATCTTTTAGAAGATCTGGTAAATTATTGATAACACTTATTCTTTGTACTTCTTGTCCTGAGCTGTAAAAAAAAACAATCAAATTAATAAAGTTTAAAAAGTCAACTATGCTTGCTATGTAAAGATACCAAAATGGACAGAGGGTAAACCAATGTCCTAAAATTTTGTGATTCTCAAAGCAAACAAACATTTACATCAAATATTTGACAGTGAAAAAATGATTTACAGGGCAAAAGCCTAGAACACCTGGTTCTGTTCAAAGAAACATGAAACATTACCATAAGCAAAGACAATCATTAAAAACTTAAACTTTTCAAGATACACCCATAACCTCTTAACAGCCAATCTGCCAGAAAACCATGCAAAATCCTAAATTTTGTTCCAAACCAATATTTTCATATCAACTTAAGGGATGGTTTAACTAAAAGACCTTCATGAAAGACTTATTTTTGCAAAATATTTTTTCCGGGAAATTTAAGATGGCCTACCTACAGGGTTCAACAGTATTCCTGGGTTTCTTTACAAAATCAGCTTGAATTATTACAAAACCTCATGTATTTCAAAGTTTCTTTTGGTCCATTTATCTTCAAATTATCAAAAATTGAACAGTAAATATTTAAAGGGTAATACCTCTGCCTTCAAAATAGATGAAAATTTTAAAAATCTATATAACCATTACCCAGCGTCCCTAGGGGGTGACATGGGCAATTTTCCAAATTGTAAAAAAACATTAAAATACTTGAATTTTAGCATTGTTTTATGTCTAAGGCAGGCTCTTTAAATCAAATTCACACCCATATACTTTAACAACATGCTTTAATGTCAATTGTATTAAAAAATAGAGCTCGGCTCATGCTTTATGACATCGCTACATCTCAGAGAAGTGGGTCAGTCTCACATTTTGGTAGAAAATTTCCTATTTTTTGACAACATTTGTAAAAACATGCTTGTGTTCAATTTTTAACAAAGTGCATTTTTAATAAGTGTCAAGATATGTTGTTACAATAAAAATTAATGTAACTGTCTTTGAGTTGCGGAAAAAGTGCAATTCAAGAGTCAAATTGGTGTATTTTTCAAGAATAATTGATAAATTGAAGAATTGTCAATTTTAAATGATGAAGGCAGACCCATGATAAATCCAGTCAAAAGTTCTGATTATTGATCCAAAATAATGCTCTCTTGGCTCTAAGAAATAATATTTACAAATATGGTAGCTGTCATTATTTCTATGATAGAGGCATTCAAACAGTGGCATTTGGCCATTCTCGTCATAGTCCAAAAATGAGCTCCTGGGCCCATTTGGTAGCATTTTTTTTAAAAGTTGTTCTATGCAGGGAAAAGTGTTTTTATTTATTCTAAAGTATGCTTATGTCTCCATGCCAGCAATCAATATCAAAAGAATTTGTATAAATTTGACTTAGATAAATTTGGTCAAAAATGACAAAATGTGTTATGTGGCTGAAATTGCTATCTGCCTTTAAAAAACAAAGTCCGAAAAATTTTTGAAAAAAAATGTGTACCAGGCAATGCAATTTTTTACACTTCTTTTCATGTGGTTATAACTATAAGACATCGTCTCAGATACCTTTCAGAAAACAATTGTTTTTACTTAGTTTTTTGGGGGGGTTTGTGATGTTTTTGGCCATATAATGCTTTTTGCCAATTTTGAACAAACATTTAACAGGCACCTTTTGACAGATTCATTTGAAATTCTTTGGTTGAGTGCAAACAAGAGCAAACGGAAGAAATAATCAAACTGTTAACTATTCATTCAACAACTTCTGTAAAACAAATGTCGCGAAAATGGTACAGAAGCACTTTTTGTGACTATGACGAAAATGACCAAATGCCGTTTTTGGATGCCTCTATCTTGAAAATTATGACCGCTTACATACTTGAAAACATTATTTCTAAGAGCCAAGAGAGCATTCTTTTGGATCAATAATCAGAACTTTTGACTGGATTTATTATGGGTCTGCCTTCATCATCTAAAATTGACAATTTCTTCAATTTATCAATTATTCTTGAAAAATACACCAATTTGACTCTTGAATTGCACTTTTTCCGCAACTCAAAGATGGTTACATTATTTTTTATTGTAACAACATATCTCGTCACTTATTAAAAATGCACTTTGTTTAAAATTGAACACTAGCATGTTTTTACAAATGTTGTCAAAAAATAGGACATTTTCTACCAAAATGTGAGACTGACCCTCTTCTCTGAGATGTAGCGATGTCATAAAGCATGAGCCGAGCTCTATTTTTTAATACAATTGACATTAAAGCCTTTTGTTAAAGTATATGGGAGTGAATTTGATTTAAAGAGCCTGCCTTAGACATAAAACAATGCTAAAATTCAAGTATTTTAATGTTTTTTTACAATTTGGAAAATTGCCCACGTCACCCCCTAGGGACGCTGGGTAATGGTTATATAGATTTTTAAAATTTTCATCTATTTTGAAGGCAAAGGTATTACCCTTTAAATATTTACTGTTCAATTTTTGATAATTTGAAGATAAATGAACCAAAAGAAACTTTGAAATACATGAGGTTTTGTAATAATTCAAGCTGATTTTGTAAAGAAACCTAGGAATACTGTTGAACCCTGTAGGTCGGCCATCTTGAATTTCCCGGAAAAAATATTTTGCAAAAATAAGTCTTTCATGAAGGTCTTTTAGTTAAACCATCCGGTAAGTTGATATGAAAATATTGGTTTGGAACAAAATTGCATGGTTTTCTCACAGATTGGCTGTTAACACAAACTCTATTTACTTCAAACCCTACCAATTAAACATATTTTCTTTTCATTACATATGTGCATCAATTGCCTGGCTACTTTTCTTTTCCTTTTTTATTTCATGAAAATGTTTACCAGGAGATGTTCAGAGTACTACAAGGCTCATTATGATCAATGATTAAAAGAGAATGTGCAGAACTGTTAAGTCATAATAGTAGCTATTATCTATAACAGTTTACCAGCTGTTCTCCTCCTATAACCATATGGTAGGTATGATAATCTGGCAACATGCACCAGTCTATCATAACTAATTAGATAATCATATAAATAGGCTTAATTCTGGGCAATTAATTGCTGCACCTCCCCAACCATGAATCAGTCTAGTTTGTACTAATCAGACAAAGGATTATTGTCAGTTAATTTGCTTTGCAATGATAAATTTTAGCTTAAAATAATTATTTTGGACAATTTAACAATGAGGATATGCATTATATAAAGAGGAAGGTAGACACAACATTTTCATTTAATTGGATATTTGGAATACACCCATCCGATAATAGGTTTTCCACAATTTGCATCTAGACCATATTTTGTCTTTTTCTATTTTCACAGACAATTTAACCCACTTAAAAAACCACAAGGATAAATCAATATAGATTCAATATAAGATGATGTTGTTTTTTTTAATAGGCATTATAAGTTTATAACTATTGGTTGTTTTTAACACTTTAAACATGTATGTGCTTTTTAAACATCCCAAAATACATGTAGATTATTGAACATGTAAAAGAAAAAAAATGAATATTTCCTTAAGAAATCAAGTTAAACTACAGCCTACATTGATCTGGCACATAGATTATTTTTCAGATATTTCTGGCAGCTAATTTCAAGGTCCTACAACTTGACAATACAACTGAAGATGATGGAAGGATATGGTGTATTGGCTTAAGGAAAAAATCTGCTTTCCTAACATCCAAACAATTATCAAACTAATCGATCTCTTATATCAATGACATAGTTATCTAACAGTTCCTGGCCTGGGAAGGAATCAATACCACAACCAACTACTAAACCATCAAAATATTATTTTGTGTAAACAGACCCACAGTCTCCAAGATTAATGGCAAATTTACATTGGATATGAGGCCTTAATGTTCATGACCTTATGGTTACACAATTCTATCTATTCAACCTTCCACTGAAAGTTTCTGGATCTGTTTTCTTCTTTAAATATTTTTAGATATTTTTAGGTTGATGGTTTCTTGATAGAACTTTATTTGGTGATCGAGATCTTTTATGCCCCTTGTAGAATTTGTAAGTCCTTTAATGACTTATAAACACATGTTGATAAAGTTTATATACATGTACATATCAATAAAGGAAGGAAGCTATTACAAGTTTTAATATTGCCAAGTTTTAAAAATAAATCATTAAAAATATTAGTCGTTTTAAGTAATCAGACTGAAATTCAAGAAACAACATACATGTGATTCTCCCGCCGGGAGACAAAATCTCCCGACTTTTTTAACCATCTCCCCCTCTCCCGACTTTTTGTGTAATCTCCCACTTTTTCAAGACATGACAAAATTTTAGTTTTATAGGCTTTTAATTGTTCAATCATAAAACATTTCTGGTGTTTTAGGGGTTTGTCAATTAGGAAGACGTTGATTTAACAGGTAAGGGGGTTAATTAAAGGTTTGTTGCCATAATTGACCTGATGATTTCATAAACAGTTTGAGATTAATCAGTGAAGCCATGTATATTTGGCACACGCTAGTGCCCTTAAGTGACATTGAAATGCAATTTTAATGAGGGTTGAAAATCTCCTGCTTTTTGTCCAATCTCCAGCCAAAAAAATCAAAATCTCCAGCTTTGTCATCACGGATCCGTCACATGTATGAAACAATATCTGAAAAGTTCTATGTAGGAAAGCCTTTTTTGTCCCTTCTGATGTTAAACATTGTTAAATTGTCATATTAAGTCATTAAAAAGACTAGAATATTGAGAATGGAAGGACCCTAACAGCAAAAACCTATGAGTTATTTCTAATATACACATGTATTTGAGATTTGCATAAAATCTTAATATGTAAATACTCAAATGATAATTAATCACGTGTAAAACTATTAATATGTTAAAAAAATATGTGGATGGACATACAAATTGGGCTTCCAAATTGTCAAAGCAAGGTCCTAATAAGCATGACAAGCAAAGGTTAATATAATGTTCATTTATTGAAGTACCAGATTCCATGAAATCAAATACTACATGTACTAGAAAATGTGTCTATATAAGTCACAGATTGTCCATTGTTCTTGAAATATTATTTACCATTATCTTGTACATGTAGTACCCATATGATATGGACCTAAACTAAGGCTGGTCATGCATTAAGTATATGTTGTAGTAGCCTAATTTCTAGTGGGTGGTGTCATGCTACCCAAGACACATCTAGTGGTGATATATTTTTGACCCCCAAGATATGAACCTTAAACAAGAAATGAAAGAAAGTTTTACATGCCTTAATTATAGGTTGTAGTGACCTAATTTCTAGTGGATGGTCTCATGCTCCCCAAGTCACATCTACATGTAGCTAATGGAATATCATTGACATGTAGTATCAGAAATATGGACCTTAACCAAGACTCATGCATAAAACATAGGTCACAGTGACCTAATTTCTAGTGTGTGGTGTTTTGCTGCCCAAGACACATAAATTTGAGTGGTGAAATATCACTGACCCCTTAACATATAGTGTCTGAGATTATAATGAACCTCAACTAAATTGTTGTACAGGACAGACAAAGGTAAAACTACATAAAAATTGCCAAAATCTGGATATCCTTAAAAAAAACATTTATATGTGAGGAGAACTGTACATTCAGATATTGTGAGTTTGAAAGTACAAAGTACCATTAAGCAGTTGACAATTTAGAGTTTTTGGGAGCCATACTCAATGTCCACCTTTTGCAGGCAGCATGAAGCTTGGGCTACAAAAATTCATTTGGGCTAGTGAATTCTTGTGGGCTTTTTATTGTTGGTTACAATGTTCAATACTTCAATACAATACTTGTGAAAATTTTCAAAGGAAAGACTGAGCTTGTGCTATTTGCAGCTGATTCAATTATTCAACATTTTTAAGAAAAAAATAACAAGTACAAAAAACTATGCAAATAAAAGAAATTTCTTACAAAGTAAAAAGAAAGTACAGGTTTTATCAGAAGATATATCTGATCAAAATTCAGATTGTGCACATGTGCTCTTACTGAACCTGTTTTCCTATTTATTGATTCATTATTATCAAATTTGCTTGAAACTAATATGAATTTTCAATACATACTCTTCAATAGTGTAATAGGGAAAATAATCATATCCCATATCCTCCTCTATTTCTGTATCCTGTTCAGGAATATCGAGATAATCCTCGTCTAAGAAGAGTTTAACATTTTCTCCAGTGCTAGATAACTTTGTAGAAAATACTTCAATTTCTTCCATAACAAGTTTAAGTTATTACATCCTTTAAGTATTTAGGAAGGTCATTGAGAACCCTAGACATTTTTACACCACACTATACCACACCATCATCTGTATTGGGTAATTCCATTGATATATGATGACAATTGATAGACTGTGATGTAATGCTCTCCTCTTTAACTACTCACTTTTTGATGTTGTCACAAAACCATGAACAAGGGGAAAAACTGATATTGTGTTTCCGTGGAAACAGGAAATGAATCAGAAAAACTTTTTTACATACTAGACATATACACATGCATGGATTTATGCGAATAATGCTTTAGCCATTTGAATATTGAGTGATTATCCATTCTATTTATAACTGTTGGATTAATTTAATCACTCATTTTCCCAGCTTTCCACAGTCATGACTGTCATATAACACTGCCAGCTAATGGAGTTTTTGTTTTGGTATTATAATAGCAGTATTTAATGCATGCAATTGAAAGTTGTGTATTGGATTACAATTTTTTATTAATGAAGTAAAATGTCAATGGATTTTATAGAAACCATCTGCTAGAGATTTAGTTATGATTATCATCAAACCCAATTATTGCTACATTGTAATCATCAAAATCACCCAATCAAAATCAGGACCAATAACTGAACATGGGTTTCCACTCTGTTAATATTGGTTAAAAATGTAAACATTGATCCCCTATATCACCTTCCTAATTCAATCATTAAAGATAAAAAATATTACATGATTCATATTTAATTCATTGAAATAATTTGAAATTCTAGAGTACACTAACTGTTCTTTTGAAATGTATATGGATAGATACATGTCATATCGTTCATATGTCCAAGTAAAATAATGCCCCATCTTGCAACATTTGGGACAGACCGATGAACAAACAGACTAATGGAGGGGTTAACAGACCCAAACACTATATGCCCCTTTTTCCTTAGATGGGGCATAAAAACAATGGTCAAAGACAAAAATAGCCATGTTTCACTAAATAAAAGGAGGATGTTGGTGGACAAGTGACCTAGCTGTAAGCGAATTACACAATATGAGACTCAGTCATGCTGAAGCTGCTTACCAAAATTCAAGAGGTTGTTGAAAGTATCTGCAAAGGTTATTGTAACAAAGATTTCTTTTCCATATGCCTGCTCTCTACTGCCCAAAATTATAATATTTTACACAAGATTATTAATTACAATAGATCATTTGATAAAATCTTGCCAAAATACATGTATTATAATTCATCATTTTGGAATTTATTTCAATGCTGTTAAAAAAAAACAACACCAAAATATACCCCAGAAGATTACAATATGTCAAAAAGATATGATGCCTACTACCTAAAAATAACACCTGAGAAAGTAAGATGCAAGACGGTGCACCAACCTTAAACAAGAGTTAACACTAAAAGTATGTCTCGCCTGCCGGCACCATCAGAAACAAATATTCTTTCTTACTTTCACTATATTTTGAATTTACATGGATTTTCAGTACCTGAGATCAAAAGATGTTTATAGAACTTAAACATTGCAAATGTATGCAATAAAAATAATCATCAAAGTCACTCAACCAGAAAATCAAGGTCAAGGTCAAAAGATGAGGATGTAACTGTGCTAAGCTGCTACTGGGGCATATGCATACTAAGTTTTATCAACCTAGGACCTATAGTTCTTGAGATATGGAGGTGCTCGCAAAACTTTTCCATTACTATTATATGTATTGAAAATTGTCAAAGTCACTCAACCGAAAAATCAAGGTCAAGGTATAAAAATGGGGATGCAACGGTGCTAAGCTACTACTGGGGCATATGCATACCAAGTTTCATAAACCTAGGACCTAAAGTTCTTGAGATATGGAGGTGCTTGTATAACTTTTCCAATGCTATTATATGTATTGAAAATTGTCAAAGTCACTCAACCAGAAAATCAAGGTCAAGGTCAAAAGATGGGGATGCAACTGTACTCAGCTACTACTGGGGCATATGCATACCAAATTTCATCAACCCAGGACTTATAGTTCTTGAGATAAGGAGGTGCTCATAAAACTTTCTAAAAAGTTAACGCCGCTGTCACCGCCGCCGCCGGTAAAGTAACACCTACAATGTATGTCCGGCTCTGCTTCGCAGGCGAGACAAAAAAACAATCTTATTTTGACAACAACCACCTCCCAACATTTAAGATGAAAAGAAACTTCAATCTTAAGAAAACCATGTTAATGTTAGATTGTATCAAACATCAACAATGAAAAAAAAACTATATCTAAACTATATATAGACTTGAGTTCGCGTTGTTGATTTCTGTTCGGTTGTTTTTATGTTTTGTGTTTCCTTGTGCTGTTCTTGTTCATGTTTACCGGTTTTGTCGTTGCCTTTTCGGACTTTTGACACTCGAATGCCCCTTTGGTGCCTCTGCTTATATTATTTTTACTACAAGGATAAATGTATGTCCAAGCCTACTTTGGGTTATCATTGCAGATTTTTAATTGCTGTTATTTAATGGATGTTGTGTCATGAACACTTACTCCTCATAAGATGATTTCTGCATACATATTAATCAAGTTCCAATAAAACATACATGTATGTATTTGCAGTCTAAGGGAGATAACTCAATTTAATCATCATCTAAAACAATAGCAAATTTAAACCTATAAATTAGTTTTCTCATGTCCCCTTAATTTATTTATGATTTAATGGGTCACTTACTGAGTGCCATTTAAATTAATATCTTGAGTAATTCAATGTACATGTTGCTTCATGAGTGTCAAAATATTTGACAAAGAGTTATGTCCATTTTAGATTGAATATTTGAACAAAGTGAGTTAGATAGATAAAATAAAATCTAAGTCAACAACTAATTATAGCCTGACAAAGGTATGTCAATAATGAAGGAGTTTAAAGTTAAATCAAGACAAAGCCATTCAGATTTCAATGACAAAAGCTAATTTGTCCTGGCTATAACCTCATTTAAATGTCTAACACAATTTGTTTTTAATTTTGAAATTTATTGATTATTATGTTTGAGTATTTCATGTAAAGTAAGATAGGGAACAAAAATGAGTTAAAAGTTGGGCACTTAAACACGAACAGTCCTAGCAATTGGTCATTCTAAACATAATACATTAGTCTGCAACACCTCTGTGATAAAAAAAAAACCCACACCATAAATAATCAAGGCTTTATCAATTGAACCCAATCACAGCCCAATGCTGTGATGAAAAAATCCTCAGAGGAACTTCTGGATGTGAATCATTATTTTGGAAAGGTGAGTCTACTGATCCTGGCCCTGTGTGTTGCTTGAAAGCAAAAGTTGAAAAATCTAAGAAGGTCATCATATACGTTGATTATTCCCCTGCCACTTATTAATAAAAAGCTTGGCCGAGCGCAGCATGATACGACCGCAACATGTTGAACCCTGTACATTTTAGGCCCAATATGGATAGTCTATTGCTCTGGACACATGCAGCCCATGGTGGACTGACAAAGGTTTTTGACACATGCTGCTCTGGTGGACTTTCGACCCAGGGGGTAAAAATATAAATTTTCAATTTTGTATTCTACTCTTGCAAAAAACTGAATTGTCAAAATCGGACAAGAATTAAAAAAAATCAATTTCGGCCCCTTTTGGCCCCTTATTATGTAACAGGTGAAAAAGGAGTGGGGTTGCAAAAATAATTTCTCAAATTTGAATTCACTACTTGACAAAAATAAACTTGCAAAAAAAAATTTCAAAAACAAACCAGAAACAAAAAAGTTTTGATTACGGCCCCTTTTGGCCCCTAATTACAAAACAAGTGAAAAAGGGGATGGTCACAAAAATAAATTCTCAAATTTGGATTCACTACCTGACAAGAATAAACTTGCAAAAAAATTTTTTTAAATCGGACCACAAATAAAAAAGTTTCGATTTTGGCCCCATTTGGCCCCTAATTACGTAATAGGGGGAAAAGGGGGGGTCGCAAAAACTAATTCTTAATTGTGTAAATGAGCTGAACATTTAAGCAAGCAACAGCTTCTCTCTACCTGCTATAGTTTTCATTTCATAGGCCAAAAACATGAAAAAACATTATTTTAGGGGCTGTAGCCCCTATAAGGGGTCATCTGACAACTTCGACCGTATGGAGTTTTTTGTAGAGCTAAATGAGCTGAACAACTAATCAAGCAACAGCTTTTTGCTATCTGCAATAATTTTCATACTATAGGGCAAAAACATGAAAAAATGCTATTTTTCACCTTTAAGGGGCTGTAACCCCTATAAGGGGTCTTCTGACAACTTCGACCAAATAGGGACTTTTGTAGAACTTTTGATCCTGAAGCAGTAGGTGGCATCAGATTTCATCTATCCCTTATACTTTTTGAATTACAAGCCAAAAACAGTAGTTTGACCCCCCTGGTCTATTTTTAGACACGGCGGCCATGTTTTTTGACGAATCAGAAATTGAAACATTACTATAGTGCAGGACACCCTAATGATCAATCATACCATGATCAATCATACCAAGTTTCATTGAATTCTGTTCAGTAGTTTCAGAGGAGAAGATTTTGAAAAAGTAATTGTAAGAACAAACAAAAAAGTTACAATTTTGGCCCCTTTTGGCCCTTAATTTCCAAACGAAAAAAGGGGGGACTCCCAAAATCAATCCCATTCATCCTTTAATGGTAAGAAATATCATTGTCAAATTTCATTGCATTTGGATAACTAGAAATAAAGTTATCGTGTATACACTAAAGTTAACAGACGACGACAACAACAACGACAACGAAAACGACGACGACAGCATCATACCATTATACGTCCGCAAATTTTTTGCGGTCGTATAAACATTACAGGCATATGAAGTTGTGTGCATTCAATAGTACAAGCATTTCTTACTTATATTGTCATATTTAATGAGAATGTGACATTTTTACATGTACTCCCTACATTGTATAGCTATTAAGCAAATGCAACTGTGAATCGAATAAAATACAGTGTTTTTCCCTTCTTCTTGTAAATTCTTTACATATGGATGTTGTTAAAATCTAATCAATGAAGATATACATGTATCTTTAAATTCCATATAAATAGCTATGTTATAATCACAGAAAGGCAAAAAATCCTCTCGAAAAGGCAGTGGAGTCCGGGGAAAAGAATTTGCAACTTGTATTTCAATAGTACCGGTAACATATATAACAACAGATTCTAGTAGAATTTTTCTTAAAAAGCTTTACTAAGGAAATTATAAAGAAGATATCTTAAAGTTGCAGACAACAGTTATTGACACCTTAAAATAATGTTGAGAATTATAATTATTACAAGAGGTACCATCAGAAACAATTATTCTTTCTTACTTCCACTGTATATTGAATTTACATGGATTTTCAGTTTCTGAGATCAAAAGATGTTTATAGAACTTAAACTTTGCTAATATATGCAAAAAAAAAAATCAAAGTCACTCAATCAGAAAATCAAAGTCAAGGTCAAAAGATGGGGATGCAACTGTGCTAAGCTATTACTAGGGCATAGCATACCACGTTTCATCAACCTAGGACCAATAATACTTGAGATATGGAGGTGTCAGCAAAACCTTAACATTGGTATTACATGTATATTTATTGAAAATTGTAAGTCACTCAACTGGAAAATCAAGGTCAAGGTCAAAAGATGGGGATGCAACTGTGCTGACCTACTACTGGGGCATATGCATACCAAATTTCATCAACCCAGGACCTATAGTTCTTGAGATATGAAGGTGTTCATTAAACTTTTCCAAAAAGTTAACACCACTGCCGCCGTCGGTAAAGTAACACCTATGTCCCGCTCTGCTTCGCAGGGGAGACAAAAACCAATGAGTTTTGTTTGATTTTTGAGACAAGAAAAAAAACTTTAATTTCACTTCATTGGAGATTTGATATATATGATATTCTAGACTCTAGAACACTAAGTTAATTCATATAAAATTTGAAAATACAAACAAGAGGATTCCAGGGGCTTGAATTGCTCACCTGACTTGAATGCCTTTTTTGACATTTAAAGCCTTAAGGGCCATAAGTTTAATAAGGGGTCATCTGACAACTATTAACTTAATGCATGTATTTTTATGCCAATCACAGGGACTTGCTACCCTCTATCAATATTTTGTTAAAGTCAATGTGTGGTACGAAAAAAAACAAACATAAGGGAGATACTACTTTCACTACCCCCCTTTTCTTCAATTCGATTTTCTTTCATTAGATCATCTATATTCATTGCCACAAAATCAGGCTTTGTTTTGACAATTTTGTAAATCAGTACAATCATGGATATGATAAGCATTACGTCAAGGAAAAGTGTCGAAACTCGAGGGAAACCATGAATGAATTTAATGACAATTTTACCTTCGTTTTACATAATTTTTATTGGTACTTAAGTCCCGAGAATTTCTACAAATACACTTTCTTTTTCATATCCGTGTGATTGTCCTTTTTTATACAAAATTGCCAGAAACAAAACTGTACCAAGTTTGGTTGCAATTGGACTTATATATATGATGTCAGAGGAGTTAACATTTGAAAAAGTTTACAGATGGAAAGACCAATGAGAGATGCCAAGTAATGGCAATAGCTCACATGACCCTTCGGGTCAGATGAGGTAAAAAGTGCCCTGTCATCCTAAACACCAGAGTATCTCAATGAAATTCAGCCACACAAATAGAACAAAAAAACATACCTAGCAAAAGACGTTTATTCAATTCAGGTCTGTCACCTCTTATTTCACTAAAACTGACTGAACAAAAATGTTTTTAAAAGACATGATGTCCGCGGCCATGCAATTGTCTTTTTTTCCATGACAACCATTAAGTTGATTGAAGGTTACAATTCTATGAATTTTGTTTGTCAAGTTCCTAATGCATACAAAAGTTTCATGATGAAACAATACTTCATAGACATGTGCCATGAATGTGAGGGTCGCCAATAGGCCAACAGCAATGCTAAGCTCGTTTGCAAAAATCCATGAAAAAGCATCCAGAACATGACATGGGATCAGGCAACTATGGCCACAGAGCAACTGGAATGTGTGTTCTGGGTGGTTGCATGGGACATTCCTGTCAAATCCCTCCTTTTCCTAGTGGCAGTTAAAAACTTGTTTCTTCCATTGGCCTTGTGCCCCCATTTCTTCCATTTCATCATCATCATCATCATCATCATCATCATCATCATCATCATTTCATGCTCATTTGGTGTTTGAAAGGTAGATTTTTTAGCCTTTGTTGCATTTACAATAATTCAAAACAACCTACATGTACATGTTTGTACTGGTGTATGTCAAGTTCTGTTGCATATTATGTGTACAGTTCATGTACATAACATGTAAAAAAAAAACCATACATGTATAATCCGTCGTTTCAAACGCAAAAGAATGTAGAATTCAATGTTTTTCAAAACTTTGGCCTTTAGAAAGCTTTATGGAAAACAATATCTGATTTCATATTAAGATAACAGAAAACAAGTTGTTACAACAAACAATTATTGACTTCCACAATTACATTGATAATTACACATTGTAGGAAGAAATTTTACACCAAGTCACTCGGCTTATAAATCAATGATACTATTGGTATCTTAAACAAATATAGGCAATAATTTCAAACACAGCATATGTACATTGGTGTTTGCTTTGGAATAAAACCATTTACTTTTTTTAAACAAAGTGGTTTTCATGAAATATAGACAGAAACATGGTGCTAATTTCAACAATGTCATATGAATAACACTGACTTATTAAAGCGACTTTAAATTAAAACACTAGAATGTCCCCTGCAGATCTTTACTTTTATTACAAGACCAGACTTCATATCAAAAGAGACAATACCCATTGGCAAAAAATAGATCAAATTTAAATGGAAGAGCTTGTATTCATGCATAGAACAAGTTTTAGCCATTGCTTTAAGAAAAATCTCGCTAGTTCTTTGTTCTTTAATTTGAAAGAGGCAAAGAGGAAACAAACTTTTGTAAACTGGAGTTATCTTCTTTTGTTCTACTAACTTGCAAGTACAAATGTACAATACGTGTATTAACACTTTCTTTATTTATTCATGTACAAAATGTACATGTATTAATAAAACAATGTTTGTCTCAATAGGCAAGCAAATTGTTTAATTTTGTGTATAATTGGTATTAGTTCATAAAATAACAAGAAAAAACAGGAAGTCTAAGAAATCCAAAGCAAGAGACAGATTCTTTGCTATAAATCTAAGTTAAAACCACATCAGTACAAACCAATATCATTATAATATTGATTTTATAAGAAATTCATCAGATTTTTACAGAGAACAAGTAAAATGAGGACTTGATGTATAGTAATTTAATACGGTCACAAATCTGTTCAATACATTACATATATCCCTTTACAAACACTTATTTTTAAATTAAATCAATCTTCAATGCTGACAAAGGGTTCCTGATCAGTTTTTCACACTTAAATGATTTTTTTTCCTCTGCAATAATCCTAAGTCATATAATATGGACATGTTTACCTGAGCAATTTATTTTTATTTCTAAAGACTTTTCAATTTGTCTGAAAAGATTTTCCAGTACTCTTCTTTTTACAATCCCTAGACTAATATATTGGCTATGATCTTTATGTCATTCAACGATTATGAGTACAATTTTGTTTACATTTTAATATAGAAAGCAGAAATTTAATTTAATGGATCATATTAATAAAAGATCATATATGATTAAATCTCATGCTAATATATAAAGCCAACAACTAGATGAAAAGACATGTATCTACCTAAAGAGGCACTGATGAGTGGATGGTAAACCATAAAACTAGACATTTAAGGTTTAAGTGCTTTCTAAATAGTTAAGACCTTTTTCAAATACTGTTAGAATAACATTATGATCCTTAAATAATATGTACAAGCTTGGGTAAAGAGAAAACAGATTTGTCAAAAATAAACTTAGAAATTTAAAATACATGCAAAATCATATTTACAACAAAGTTTCAGGCAATAAATTTTGAAAATTATATATTCTACATGTACATTTACTCATGTAGGTTAACAAAATTAAAAACATAACCCAGATATCTAAGTTACTGATGGGAACATTTCTATGAAGAAGATTTTGGGTTGCCATTTCAAACTTTATTAGTATACATGTACATCTTTTTGACACATTTACATGGTGGTTTTTAAACTTCCCAAAATATTGATAATGATTCTAATACTGTTAAGGAGAGGTTACTCGTTGAAAATTTGAAGACAAAATATCTCCTAACTTGTTTATAAATTTATACATTGGTGATGATCACCAATGTATAAATTTATAAACAGTACTGATGGGTTGGGAGAGCAGTAGCCACTACCATATGTAAATTCATAAAATTTGGAGGTCCTCTTAACAACCAAATGGAGTTTATCATACCTTTGGAAATAAATTCCTAACACTATATTCAACAAATCAGTAATTCATGTACATGAATACCTTTTTAAAGTCTATGTACACAATGTACATGTACAAGTATGTAAATCTACATATAGAATTCTATTTACAGTATACTGAATATTTATACTTTACAATTCTTTAAAATGATTTTTAGGGGAAACCACAAAATTGATTCTTACCAAAAATAAATGACACTAGCAGTATGTTCATATACATGTATATCTTCTCAAACAGACAGCAAGCTTACATGTTATTGCAAATATAAAATCTTTTCTCATACCTCAGTAGATAGACAGCTCTTTCAATGTCACTAAGATGTTCATCAACAGTAAGCTTGTCAAGTTCTTCATTTGACTACAAAAAAAAAGAGAAGAAATTTCATGATGTACAAAATGTATCATCTACATGTCCATTTGACAACTATGCTGTGCTTTGTTTTTTTGTTATCTGCCGGCGGAAGTACCAAAAAAAAAAAAAATTGTGATCACTGATAGGCATACACATACATGTACATTAAAGTCATTAAACCTTTTTTCCAAAATTGTTATAATCCCAAGATTTTTATACTTCCTGGCATAAGCAGTAAATCTGCTTTTAAAACTTTGTTTTTAACGTACATGTATTTGATTCTTATTGTTCTCATACCTGTGCTCTTAATATTATAGATTGCTTTGGCATTACAATGCATCAGACAGAGTTGTTTTGTTTTATTATTTTATTTTTAAACATTCATACATTAACACTACAGTTGCTGTAGATAATTCTTTTCACTGAATTACCAAAATTGGAGGACATGTCACTAACATACTTTTTTGACTAATTTGTCTTTGAAGATGAAGTACAAGCATTAAATAGGTTTACATCATCATGGCAATGATCATGCAGTTTAGCTAGTAGTATATTATCCATATAACTGTGGGAATTTCACATTTTTTACGTTTGTATTGCTCTATTATACCGGGAAAGTGGGATTTACTTGTAGTGTTTATTTTAACGGGAGCATGGGATGAGATTCCTCTTACCTACCCCCTCAGTACTTAAGAATTGAATGTTTGTATTTTGATGTTTTATTGGCGTGTTAAACCGTTGACTGTAGCACATTTTGAATGAAGTGCGCTAGCGCTTCATGTTAAAAATAAGCGACCAGTCAACGGTTTTACAACCCCATGAAACATCAAAATACAAACATTCAATTCTTATAATTACATTTTAATGTTTTTAAATTTGTTTTTGATTTTTCGTTTTGTTTTGTAGTGTATGTTAATTTGTGCAGAGTTCGCGAAACTTAAAATTTCTATGCCGGACATAGGTCTGCCAAAATGGAATCTTTGATTGGATCTAATTTTTTTTACTGGTCCTGTCTACTACAACTAGTAAAAAATTTCTAAAATTCTACCAGACATGGGTCCAGTAAGTATGTTGAAAATGCTGGACCTGCTTAAATTTTACCAGTCAGGTCCGACACATTTCGAGAACTCTGTTTGTGTATTTAATATTTGCGCATTAATATCCAAATGCGAATTCAAGTTGTGAGAATTTACCTGGATAAGAACAAATTTTAGTTGTGAGTATAGTATAGCTACGGCCATGTGATTCAAGTGACATTTCATCGAGATACATGTACATGTATGAAAGACGATTCAAGTTGTCAATTAACCGATATAATTACTGTATTTTAATTATATGCACGGTAAATGTAATTATATTCATATAGAAGACTGACAGAATGAAGAAGAGTTCTTTCAAATTCTTGTCATTATAAATTGAACACCCCCTTTTCTATTAATATTATATAAAACAAGCTACCCTCAACCTCTAACAACATTAACAACCAGATGTAGTGGTAATTATTATCATGAGACATGTTTGCAGTTTTTCATGTGCATACGGTTTCATGCTACAAAGTTTATGTAAAGTTAGTGACATGTACAAAATGTACATTTACATATTCACTGTGAACATGTACAGCCTGGTATCTGCAAAACCTATTATCATTCTTGTTCAAAATACATTTTTTGTATACATGTACATGTATATATTTAAGTATGTTTATCATTGGTTATGATGACATAACCCTTATTCCATTGCTTTCCGTGAGGGTTACGATTCCCGCCCATTGACCTCAATGGAGCAAAACAATTTTCTTTAAAACCCACTTTTACTAATCTATTTTGATTTTTTCATATGGAACAATGTGTTTGAAGTTAGTTTCAATCAAATTTTCAGGTACAAAGTACAAGTTTAGTTTAAGTTTGATAGTTTCACTTTTATACTGATCTTGAACTTTATGAAGTTCAGGATCAGAAATTTAATAACATTAATTACCAAGGAGGGGGGGACCCCCACCAAGCAATTTAACATAACAATATGATGTAAAATAACAGATACATATCATTTAATAGAGGGTCTGGTTCATAAATTGCATCACTGTGTGTGAACTTGAGCGCCACCAATCCGTTGGGTGGGAATTGTAACCCCTTAAGGAGAGTAACAGGTTTATCATGAATTCAATGACATTCTTATCACAGGTACTTGTTGACTATCAAAAAATATAGGAGGTAGTATGTATAAGTTATATTATGTATACATACTACCCCCTATATAATATTTTTTGATATTCAACAAGTGCCTGTGTTCTTATATCTCACTTCTAAGTGCATGTATTTCATTACCGATCTCCCGTTTACCACATTCATAGACATAACAAGATATGTTATTATGAATAATGTCCATTTTAATGATTTAATGTATGTACATTTGTACATTTTGTGTAATGTTTTAATTCTGAAAAGAACTTTTTGCAGGTGGTGCCTAAAATGTGTAACCCGTACCCGTACCCGTACCATTTTTGGCTCATTTACCCGTACCCGTACCCGCACCAGTTTGCAAATTTGACTCGTAAAGAGCGAAAACGCAATGAAACTTTCTGAAATTGCACATGACGGTTTCTGATAAGTTATTCAATGACCTGATATCATTTGTTTTTCAAATCGTTATTCTAATTTTCCAAAATCAATGATGTTAGAAAATTTTGGTGCCTAAAATGTGTAACCGGAAGTTTACACCATGACGAATGTGCCAAAGAAGTGATAACTTTGAACTCCTAAAAAATTAAACTTTTTCATCGTTAATTGGATTCGTTTTAATTGTTAAATGTTATATTTAATGTTTATAACGATTGTATTGTAAATAGACTCTTAAATGAATATGTTTTTACTTATTTTGTACGCTCCAAAATTATCATATCTTTGGCCCGGATTTTCACCGGGTACGGGTTATTTGTAAACATTGAATAAAATCGCGATAGGTGCCTCGGTATAAAGCGAAATTGTGAAATAGATAGTTATTGTTTTTTAATAAATCGTTCATTCACTTACTGCTGATATATTTTTGTAACTTTTAATTCATGTTTAAAACAAATCTGTTTCTCATTTGATTAGAAAAGGCCCTGTATGTTATCGGGTACGGGTCAATTTTCAATGACGGTATCGAGTAAAAACATGAAATACATCAAAATATGAATGTTAATTTTAAAGCTTTGAGATATGAAATCATTCAATGTCATACTCAAAAGGCATACATCAAATATTACAATGATTGACTTTGTTTTCGCTACAGACGAAGCGAATATGTGAAATTTTGAACAATCTGGGTGCGGGTACAGGTACGGGTTACACATTTTAGGCACCACCCTTTTTGCACTCAACATTAGAAATTTGATACCGAGATATAACATTTGAATATATTATAAAACAAAGAGACGATTTGAGAGTTTTTCCAGCAACATTTCAAAGTAATCTCACAGTTGGTTTAAATCAGGTTTATACCTTTAATCTGTTATTAACACGGTCTAGCTGTAGGTCTTGCAAGTCTTCTGCGAGCGAAGTCACATCCATAATACGGAGTTGGTCAGGTGCTTGTCGCCCTTCCTATGATGATTTGCATCTTTTATTCTGTTGATAATAATCCTCTCTAAAAGTTACATACCAAAAACCGTTTTATTATATCTTGAATAAAGACACCTTCGATCGGTTACTACCTGTAAATGAGAAAGCTTCACTTGACAACAAGATTTGCCACCATGTTGGGATAATTTCTAAATTCTCGATTTCTCACGCGATAATCGAAAACTATTTTTTCGCGGGAGATTTAAAAACCTTAGAATTCAGTAATTTTAAAGCATCTTTAACTAACTTGTTTAGTAAACCTAAGTAAATCGAGAAAATGTTACAATTATAATAGAAGAAAATGAGATGTGGAATAAGTGTACGCGACACAACCTACATTATAAACGTATATTTTAAATATCCACAATGGAAAACAGCCAGCAGCCTTCAATGTGACCAGCGGTCGCTGCTCGCTGTTTTTCAATTGGCCCCTGGATTGAAAATAAAATACATATGATTCAAGCCCAATCCCAAAGTGCATTGAAAGACCCTCTTCTTGACAAAAAACAATTAACAAAAATTCGACTAAATACAAACATAAGCTTTGATAAAGATTCCTGGCTTAGGACAGACACATTAAAAAGTGGCGGGGTTAAACTAGTTTTTTGGCGCCAACCTTCCCCCTAATGATAATCAATAACAAAGCACAAACTAACACACAGTAAAAATCAAATCGATAGAAGTTCAATTCAACAAGAGAGTATCTGAGACAAAAGGACAACAGGTAATTAACGGGACGTAAAGATACTCTCTTGAGAACACTCGAAGTTACTGACAGCTAGCTAAGAAGCATCCATCGACTGATGTAAAAAAATCAAGTATGTCGATTTTAAATCCGACACAACACGTCAAACACTTGATTTGATGATGCATCATCACACAAAACCGACACACTTGACCGCTGTAATGCTCAAAAATGACATAAGTATAAAAAGGCAATTAACATTTTAAAGTAAGTATCAAATTATCAATATTTTTACCAAAGAAGACTAAATTCAAAGATTTTACTAAAATATCCATTTCATAACCTTTATTTAAAAAAGTTTTAAGCCAATTTTGCATTCCCAAGGGATTGTTTTTGAATTTATTTGCTCTATAAACAACATTACCGTAGAAATCTGGATGCCGGATATTCCCTTTACAATCAAAAGTCGTCGTGTACAGTTAAATTTTCCAATAAGGTATAGATATTTATGATAAAACTTAGTAAACGACTTCACTAATTTGTGGTAACGATATCCTTGTTTTAGTAATTTTTTTTGTAATACACCGGTTTTTATCATTAAAATCAGACACACCACTGTAGATCCGAGCATATCTTACCAACTGTGAAATATATACTCCGTAAGACGGAGCAAGTGGTACATCTCCCTCTAGAAAAGGAAAATTCACAATAGGAAATGAAAAGTCATCCCGTTTATCATATATTTTAGTGTGTAATTTTCCATTGATTATACCATAGACCTGTATATAAATATACAGGTCTATGATTATACTTAAATCTAGATCTAAAAATGGGCATCTATCACCAGTAAGGTTAGATTTATTCAAAGTTAATTCCTTGGGATAAATTTCCGTAATAAAATTAGAAAATGTCGGATTGTTTAGTGAAAGAATGTCGTCTAAATATCTGTATGTATAATTAAAAGTTTCAATGAGATGTTGTCTGTTGGGGTCTTTTTGAAGTTTTGCCATAAATTGGGATTCATAACAATACAAAAAAAGGTCAGCAATAAGTGGGGCACAATTAGTTCCCATAGGGATACCAATGACTTGGCGATAAATTGTTCTCCCAAAACGAATATAAATGTTGTCCAAAAGATAATTTAGAGCAGTTATCATTTCTGCATCAGTCCAATTGACGTAACCTTTATGAGTCTCGTTGCTAAAAAACGATTTATTAAATAATTTAGAAACTTTAGAGCAGATATAGTCACTTTTAGATTTATCAAAACACCATTTAACCAGATATTCAAATTGTTTTTTAATAAGACAGTGAGGAAGGTTAGTGTACAAAGTAGAAAAATCGTAGCTATCAACTGTATGGTAAGAACCTTCAAAAGCGCGAAGTTTGTCTAAAACATCGAGCGAATTTTTCACACTCCAAAAATGATTTATGCCACTGTTTTCAAATACCTTTTCGCAGTATCGAATAATAAATTCTTTCATAGTAGTCAAAGCAAGTGATAAGACTTTAGAAATATTAGTGAGAGAACACTTACTTGAAGCAGATATGAAACGAGATTTATAAGGATTTTTGAGTAGTTTAGGGATCCAGTACATTGTAGGTAGTTTATTGTATGTAGGAGCGGCTCGTAGTGATGTGGTATTTAAAATATGGTCCTCAATAATACTACATTCTGTAGATTGTACGCGAATAAAAGTGTTGGAGCTTTTAATTTCTTGCATCAACACTTCAAGGTAATATTTTCGTCATACAATAACGACATTATTGGCAGCTTTGTCTGCAGGAACGAAAACGTATTGTGAACCAAGTGAACGCATTTTTGTCTTAATTCTTTTTAGATATGTATTTGGCCGAAATTCTACAAAGGAGTTTTGAAAATGATTTATTCTGAGTTTAACAATTGACATGAAGTTATTTATAAAATTGTCAAGAGATTTAGTATCTGCTTCTTCTCTCTTGATCCAAGATTTACAGAAAGAGAGAAGTGCAGTTTTGATACAATCGAAGCAAGAATTCCAATTGATCTTTGAGGGGGGTCTAAATTTTGGGCCCCTTTTCAGAAAATTTATTACCTCTGGGTCCTTGACGATGGTAAGGTCACCGGTAACAACATGGTCACAAGGAACATATTTAAAATCAGAATTACTACAGTCGCATGACAAAGGAATATTCGTATCCAGTTCTTCATCAGTAGTGGTTGACGTATAATTAAAAATAATGTTTCGGGTAGGTTTTTTATATTTATAAGATACAATAGGAGGTTCAGTATTAGAAAAATAAGGTGGAATGAGATCTTTGATTTTTGGATCCGCAAATATGCTAGATATGTTTATAAAATCAAGTCCTCTATTAATATATGTTAATTTGATAAAATGTCGAATGTGGTCTAGAGGACTATCAATTTTTGGAAACAATTAAAATAACAGAATGCATTTATGATAAGTGCACCTTCATATAAGGGACTGACGTGAGATATAGTTTCACAGTCCAGTTTAATATTGTTTAGTTTAGAAATAGGTATAGAAGTTTACAAAGTAATTGATGTCTTCCGTAAGTCTATTTTAAATAATATTATAAAAACTTTGAAACGTGCAAAAATTGTCACTTTTTCAATTTTTTAAATATTAAAAACCACTGAGCTTTATTAATATATATCATTATTTTAGTACAGGGGCGGATCCAGAAATTTTCGAAAGGGGGGTTCAACATACTGGGTTCTGTGGGCCAAAAAGGGGGGGGTCCAGACCAATTTTGCTAAAAATCTACACAAAAATTTAAAAATTTCGGAGGAAAGGGGGGGTCCGACCCCCGGACCCCCCCTCTGGATCCGCCACTGTAGAAAGTAATTGAATAAAGGAAACAATAAAATTACCGAACTTGGAGAATAGACAGACAGACAGACAGAAATTTTATTTTGAGTCGGATGTAATAATTACAAACATAAGCTCTGTAGAGCTTTTATGCCGACTATAATCGGCATCAATCTCAATGCCCAAGAGAGAAGACAAAAAATTGAAGACACGCTGTTACCATAGACCTGTACATTAGATTAAAATTTTAAATTTAATAAACAGGTCTATGCTGTAACAGAATGAATCAAGCCTACCCACAGGGACTTGCTCCCCTCTATCAATATTTTGTTAAAGTCAATATGCAGTGCGAAAAAATATTGACAAAATATTGATAGAGGGGAACAAGTCCCTGTGGCCTACCTAGACTCTGTTGCGGACAATGGCTTGGAACAACTGGTAGATTTTCCAACACGAATTAAAGGACAACACCTTGCACCACCTTAGATGTCATCTTCACAACACATCCATCTTTCAAACAACGATGCAAACCAATACCATCCATTGGAAATACTGATTATGATATAGTAGTATTAGACATATCCTGCATTGAAAACGAGACCACATCACTGATTCAGCGCCGGAAAGATATTCATGTTGAAAAAAGCAGACACCAGCAAAATAAAAGAGGACATCGCAGCAAACGAGAAGTTGTTTGTTTGGTGTTTGTTTTATGTCCAGTCAACATATCTCAGTCATAATCAGGACAAGAACAAATTGAAACAACAAATAGAATTGTGTAGACCCACAAAGGAAACCGTTTAACACCCATAACACAGACCCATGTATGTCATGCAAAAAGGGTCAATGTACGGCCACAAACCAGAAGGAAAACGAGCCAACTCACAAGACAGGCCAATGTACCCCCAACGCACTTTAGGCCAATGCACCTAGAAAGCGATGAAACTTCTTCCCCAAATTCCAGCACAATCTGGAACTAGTACTAGTTTGAATACTTACCTGTGTGTGATATAGCCAACCCTTACCCAATTTCACACAATCAATCCTTATCTGTCGAAAATACAATGATGACTCATG
The DNA here is from genome assembly GCA_963971305.1 of Arcuatula senhousia. Lineage (NCBI taxonomy): Eukaryota > Metazoa > Mollusca > Bivalvia > Mytilida > Mytilidae > Arcuatula > Arcuatula senhousia. The sequence continues at coordinate 61,119,910 of OZ020304.1, forward strand.
GTTGAATCTACACACAATGATGAAAGAAAATGGAGTGGGGACTGCAAATTTTGAAGAACACTTGAAACGGAGAGAGGTGGGTAGGGGCAGAAAAGGTGCACTACTTCGCGGTCCACAAAGGGATCTTTCACGTGCATGTAGCGCTCATGAGCGCCCTCTACATACACGTTGGCCCACTATGGTTTGCGGTTAGTTTTCTTGAATTATAGCCTGACGACCCTGGCATTATGAAGGGTTGCCCCATTCAACCACCTGGGGCGCACATCCCAGTCGCTTTATTGGCTTAGCGGCCTGATCCCGATGTCAGGTTTCTGAGCGCTCTTAAGTGGACTTTTACCGACAAGCTTAGCGCTCCTGCGGGCCTATTCGCCTCCCAAGCCCCACACGGGACCACATGAGAAGACGCTGAAAGAAGAACAACTAGACAACATCGAAAGCATCTGGACAAAGTCACCATACATGACATAATAGAGAAAAGAGTCCCAACCAAAACAACAAAACCAAAGCACTCGAACCCATGGATTAATACCAGAATAAGACGCAAAATCAGGCAGAAAAAAAGAACCCATACAAAAGAAAGAAAAACAGGTAAAAAGAGAGACACGGACAGATACAGACGACTCCAATAAGAAATCCAGTGGGAAATAAGAAATGCCAACAAAGAATACATGACAGAAGTGGTATGTGACAAAGATAATTGCAAAGAAATTTTGGACCTACATATAGAGCAAAGGGCGGGAATTCATTGGAGTAGCCCTCTTAAAGACAAGGATGGTTTCTTACGAAATGACAACAAAAGTAAAGCCAACCATAGATATTACTTCCATGAGCCAACAAACTAATTAACCGATTCCAATTCCAAACACAAGCAGACCTAACAAACATCCAAGATCAAGGACCTAGCCCAATTACAGCTATGAAGAACATACACATCACTAAACAGGTAGTTCTTAAACTTCTTAGAAACCAAAAACCTCATAAGGCAACTGGACTAGACGATATTACAGCATTCATACTTAAGGCAGCTGCTGACCAACTAGCACCAGTTCTTACCTATATACACAGATTCTCCCTTGAGAAAGGACCAACAGCACCATCTACAGAAATTCTATCTTCATTAAAACAGTAGTAGATTGGAACAAACTATTTGCAGCAACATGCATGCTCCATTGAGAACTTCAGGACTAACCTTATGGTTAGCTCTGAGGACGCTAGATCCAGTCGACCTACGTACATAGTTTTACACGTAACATTTTGAAATGTTTTATTGTAAATAGTCCTTGTGACGACTACTGTTTGTGTCTGGGTAGTAGGAAGTCCAGCAGAACTTAAACAGTCGGTACCGACTCTTGTTCACCGAAATAAGAAGATGAAGAGTTATAGATCGCAATGGTCCTGACTTGGTACAGGCATTACAAATGAAATAGTGGGTTAAACCAGTTTCAATATGGCGCGCCAAACCTCCCTCTTCCATTGCAATCTTAGGGTCCGGTACCGTAGCTACACAAAAAAGCAATACGGTTGTGAAGACATAATAGGGATAATAAGATGATCATCTCAGTACAACAATTAGCAAAACACTAATCAAAACAATCACTAACCAATACGTTCAATCTAATATTGGATTTTCTACCAGAGGCTGGTAAGGAAAGAAGTTTTTTTAAGGACCGTATGAGACGTATTTTCTTGTAGCATTGGTCTAACAGTCGATTACGGAGACAGCGGTGTCGTATCAAAAAATTAGTAAAAAATGGACAAGCCCTAGCATATCAATTAAGCTGTGAAATATAAACACCGTAAGCAGATGAAATAGGTATGTTGCTTTCAAGGTTAGGGAAATTAATAATTTGAAAATCAAAGTCGTCTCATTGATCGTAATTTTTTGTACTGAAATGACAATCCAAGTCATATTTGAGATGTAAATCCAAGAATGATGTGATTCGGTGGTTTCCTTAATCTCTAACTCTGGAGGATATATCAAAGGAATCCATCTACCAAACGAAGCGTTGTTGACAGAAAGGACATCTTTGATATATCTGAAAGTGAGCTTAAAGGACCTTGCCTCTATCATATTCTTGTTCTTTACGAGTTCTTGAAATAATTCTGTCTTATAAGAGTATAAAAAAAATCGGCGAGGAGAGGAGCACAATTTGTGCCCATTGGAATGCAAATTTGTCTCTGAAAAATTTCAAAAAATGTGACAAATATGTTGTCAATAAGGAAATCAAGCATACTACAAACTTGGTCCAGTGTGTAACAGATTTTATCTTTATAAGAAGTTTGGGAAAAATATATAGAATTATAACATAAAACAACTAAGTTCCTAGAATAAGAGAAAAAAAACCTATTCGAGAAGTTTTATTTTAGACGACACAGTCACACTTAAGCTTTTTGTGTGGCAATGTGGTGTACAAAGTTGAAAAAAATCTAATGTTTTCAAAGAATGAACCTCGGAATAAGCATTTAGAATGAAAGCTTTAATCATTTTTTAACTATAACAATCTGTGTGTTATCTGGTTATGGACCTAAATTATTGTCAGTGATTCTGCCATGGTCTGGCCAACACCACCTTAGGATGGTCAAGGACTTATCGTGTTTTTTTCCTGCTTAACTGGACTAATCGGGCTAAGCAACTTACTGTTCGTGTTAAAATAATATACAGTAGCTCAGAAAAAGTGAGTTCCAGCGAGTGAGTGAGTTGGTGTTTTACGCCCGTGCAACGCTATATAGGTTATTTACAGGCGATGAACATGAAAAGGGTGATAAAATGAACATGAAATGATGATGATGAATGAAATATGGGGGTGGGACGGGAAACAAAGGACCGATAAATTTTGAAGAATCACAGGAAAAGGGGAAGGTGGGTAGGGGCGGAAAATTTAGCCTATGTGGTGCACTACTTGTCGGTCCACAAAGGGGTCTTTTCCGTGCATGAAGCGTGGCACTCTCCACACACGTTGGCCCACTATGGTCGGCCTTCAGGATTTCCGTATTATAGACCTGACAACCCCCGCGGACGAGGGCCACCCTATTCAGCCACCTAGGGTACACACTTGGTCGCGCTGAGCCGACGTCAGAATCCCAAGACCCTTAGTCGCCTCTTACGACAAGCTAGGCTCTGCTGCGGGCCTATTCGCCTACCGGGCCCCGCACGGGACTGAGTTCCAGTGATGTGGGAAGCTCAAATTAAAACAATGTTTAAAAAAGCAACGTCGATGTACCTCATGGTTGTTTTACAAAATAAGAAACAAATCGAAAAATCGAGAAAGGCAAACATTCATTTCTATAATTCGCCATCAAATTAATACAAAATAATGATTTTTTCTTATTTTCAAGTTTAATGTTAACAAAGTTCTATCTATAAAAATTGAACTCTTATACTGTTAAGTCACTAAATAAACAATGTGAAGCAACGGACTTTTTGTGTGCAGTGGATATTGTGGAAATTTCTAGTACAGGACTAACAACGATATATACTATCCATGCTCTGACTTTTTGTGCTAATTAGAATTTTCAAGGGCAAAAAGAGAGAACATTTTAAATACCATGACTGAATAAGCCAAAGAAAAGAAAACATGATGCAATATTCCCTTGCCGAAGTAAATTTGCTTGTACATACTGCAAATATTAGGTTCTTCACTGATTGTTCTTAGAGAGAACAAGTGTTAATTTTGATTTTGTACTAGCGTAGTCAGTGAGACGCAAACTCGATTTAGAACTACGTCCATAATTCTATATAAAGTTCATCTAGTATGATGCCAACATATGACCATCACGAGTGCGTTATTTTAAGCGACTCTCCAACAACAAAAGTACGACTTAACAACGACCCACAGCCACGACATCCTTATGTAATCTCCGCGATATAACGATCCTTACAAACTTGAACTACACTCGGTATGATTAAACTGTACGCATACGGGACGCGTTCCAAGACTGTTCTCACCACCGGCTCTCTACTAAAAAGAGCCGATGGTGTAGTGGTTAACCCGTCGGGCTATTAAAACCGTGATTCGTGGTTCGATCTACGTCAGGGGTGAAAATTTCACAACCAATTTTCCGACTCTTGACACTATTTCCGATGATGTTTTCAAGGAATGATGCGAGTCATTCGGAAGGGACGAAAAAAACAGGGTTCCTGTGTATGGGAACAGCAATACCCCATGCACGTTAATGACGACGAGAACACCAGAGCAGTTTCGAATGAAATTAATCTTGCTAATGTACTGAATACTCCCAAAAAGGGAAATAGACCTGATGAAAACTTTCCATATAGTATGATGTTCGTGACAATGTCCAAACCATAGTTTATATGGTAACTGCAGTGGTTTGATTGATTGATTGTTAGTTGCTTAATGTTCGGCAATATTGCAACCATCATCGGGACAAGTGATAACCGTTTGGTCTCGACGGCATCGGAATGAGGCATGACTCTTTCCAAGCTGTGGCTTGAGCTCATGAAGTTTGTTGTGCTCAGCGGCAGCCTAAACCTCGTCCCATCATAAACTTTGAACATATTTTCGGATAGAATTTCTACAATCCGAATAAGGGATAAAAGATTTGGAAAGTAACTGTAGTGGAATTTTCATGCAGTGAAAGTCTAATTTTAAAGGAACATCTTCAAATTTCTTTCGAGTTTTTGTTTGTTACTAAAAAAACCCCAACATGTATAACCAACTGTTTTATATACATTCTATTGCCAATACATGTAGTTGATTCATAAAGTTTGCCGAGATGCACATACACAGTACAAATGTAGCATGATTTACAGTCTAGGTTAAAGCTCTATGACAAACGTGATGACTTCAACTTTCCAATCGTCAACTTCCCCTTCTTGTGTAGCAACATTCCGTCCGCTCCAGCTTATGGAGTTTACGTATCTCAATTGATACGTTACTCCAGAGCGTGCGGGACTTACATCGATTTCCTTAGCAGAGCGACACGTCTGACACAAAAATTGCTCACACAGGGTTATGTCGCTCCTCGATTGCTGTCTTCACTCAAGAAATTTTACGGAAGACATCATGCACTTGTAGACAAATATGGGATTTCGATCTCTCAGATGAGTGCAGATGTTGGTTTGTCATAGGGTGTTGATTTGTCTTCCTTTACCGGATTTGACACGCTGAATGGACTATTGGCAATGCGACGGGTGTGCTTTAGCAAGCAGGAACTGCTTACTCTTCCGGAGCACCTGAGTTCACTCTTGTTTCGACTGGAGTTCGCGTTGTTGATTGATATTCAGTTGTTTTGTGTTTCCATGTTTTACATGTTGTCTGTGTTTGTCCTGTTCTTGTTGGTGTTTACTGGTTTTGTCTCTGCTCTTTCGGACTTTTGACATTCGGATACCCCATTGGTACCTCTGCTTCTTAAACATGGATGACCAATCCCAAAATGTAAAGATCTAACAAAAAACAATAAGTTATAAAAATATCAATCCTAAGAAATGATTAACACAATGGTCCATACTTGGTTTTAAAACAAAAAGTGAATTTGATCAGTTTATTGGGGTCAAAAGTTTCTGAAATCATGTACTGTTATAAATTCTTGTACACAGCATATCGATGTTAGGGATAGGGGTCTTATTATTTTCTGCATTGGTTTGAGCTCCTTTTTTAGACTGGTAACACGTTATAATTATATATAATGGATGATTGGTACACACAGAAACACAGAAATTCCTTTAAAAACTGGATCCTTTTACATGTATTCTGTTCTTCTATTATCTTCTTATAAATAAAATTTAGTCCCTTAGTAAGAAAAATACGAATGCGCGCCCAAAACGCTAATTTTTGAAAAAGAAACCAATAAAAAAATCTTCCGCTCGCATCTTATTTTTTCAAGCATTGTCCGACGAACTGCGAATAAATTTTAGTTTTAGCGTGGCCTAAGCGAGACACGACAGTTTTAAGTTTTATTTGCAGATATGGATCAATTGAGAAGACGTATATAAAAATCAAAGTGGGATCTTTATAGATAAGAACGCGAAAAGAGTGACATAATTTGCCGAAAGAAACAAATGGGTTATCCGAAAGTCAAAAGTCCGAAAGGGCAGAGACAAAACCAGTTAACACCAACAAGAACCGGACAAAAACAGACAACATGTAAAACATGGAAACCATGCCGAGCTTTACTAAGGAAAAAATCCAGTCTGATGATAATGAACCATGAAATTTTTATTGGCCAACGCAAGACGCCATTCCAATAAATCAAATTATAATGTTGGCTGTGAAACAAAAGTAGACACAAAAGCTCGGCATGCTCAGGTGCTCCGGAAGAGAAAACAGTTCCTGCTTGCTATAGCACACCAAAACAAAACCCTTACCACACCAGTTCCTTCCATGTTTGCATCCCGTGCGGATCCCGGTTGGCGAATAGGCCCACAGCAGAGCCTAGCTTGTCGTAAGAGACGAATAAGGGTCTTGTGATTCTGACGTCGGGTCAGTGCTCAGCCCACAGAGCGACCAAGTGTTTACCCTAGGTGGCTGAATAGGGTGGCTCTCGTCCGCGAGGTTTGTCGAGTCTTAAATACAGAAACCCTGAGTCGTGGCACTCTCCACACACGTTGGCCCACTATGGTCAGCGGTCACTGACCGCTGACCATAGTGGGCCAACGTGTGTGGAGAGTGCCACGCTTCATGCACGTAAAAAACGGCTTTGAGGACCGCCCAAACCCACCTCTCCCTTTTCCTGTGGTTCTTAAAAATTTACTGTTCCTTTGTTTCCCACCCAACTCCACCCCAATATTTCAATTATCATCATCATTTCATGTTCATTTTATCATCCTTTTCATGTCAATCGCTTGTAAATAACCTTTATAGCGTTGCACGGGCGTAAAACACCAACTCACTTACTCGCTCCATGTTGCTATCCCAAAATTATCGCTCTGCTTTAGCGCTTATGCGCCAAGGGCGATCTCTTTTTATTCTTTCTTCTTGTTTCCAAGTTGTTGTCATCATGCGACTTCCTCAGAGCATGATCAATCCACCTTTTTCCTCATGCACCTGATGTTCTCTCTAAATAGGCAAGGTTTGGTCTCACAGTAGAGATCATAATTTTTTATCTTAGTTGGTCAGAAGATTCGGATCATTTGTTTAAGGCATTTTCTCCGAACAGTTTTTAAGTAAATAGTGTCGCTGTCATTTACTCTCCACATTTCTGACCCTTGCTTTACTCCCAAACAGCACGATTTCGGCTTTATCCGAGAGATGAATATGAAAGGGATGATACACAATAAACATGAAATGATGATGAAGTGGATGAAATGGGGACACAAGGCCAATCGGGGAGGAGATTTTGACAGTCACTGGAAAGAGGAGTGATGAGTAGGGACGGGCAATCTATTTTACTACATGGGATTCTATGGGTCCTACTCTTACCGAGTCCTACAGCTGCAAACTTGCAAGGAACGTGACATTAACACGATGCACCACTATGGTTTGCAGTAAGGCATTATAATTATAGCCTGACGACCTGGCTTTTTATATGAAAGGACTGTCCCATTCAACCACCAGGGGCACATATTCCATTCGCTTTGTGGACAAAGCGGCCTGACCCGATGTCGGGTTTCTGAGCGCTCTTTGGTGGTTTACCGACAAGCATAGCGTTGTTGCAGGCCTATTCGCCTCCCGGAACCCGCATGGATACCCATAAAACAGAACTGACATGACGAATTGTTGAACAGAATGATCTTAGTCATATTACTTTACTATGTTGGCTTCCATTGAGCATGGCAAACGTTTTCAGCTTGACTAAAGCTGTGTTTGATGTCTTCTGATATTCCGTTATCATGTTGATGATACCCGGTAGCACAACTAGAATACTGACAAAGTCAGAAAGGGCCCCGCGGCAAAATATCTAAGTGTTTTCAAAATCATACGAACTTTAAATATAACCACTAAGGCATGTTCCATGGAATGCATATGAAACTTCAGAGCTGTATTGTTAATAGCCTTTGAGTTTTATTGTTAAAAAATTCCTATTCTCAAAATCTGTGATTTTTGATAAAAAATGAAGTTTTTTCCAAAAACATTTAACAGATTTGCATGAAATTTTAATATGCAAATCAGGACATGCTACTTAGCAGCTGTGCAAAGTTTCAGAACTGTATTGTTAACAGTTTTAGAGTTTTAGTGTTCACAAAGTTCATTTCTCAAAATCTGTGATTTTCCATAAAAAATGAAGTTTTTTCCAAAAATATTAAACAGATTTGCACGAAATTTTAATATGCACATCATGACATGCTACTTAGCAGCTGTACAAAGTTTCAGGACTGAATTGTTTTAGTGTTCACAAAGTCCAATTCTCAAAATCTGTGATTTTCGATAAAAAATGAAGTTTTTTCCCAAAATATTAATCAGATTTGCATGAAATTTTAATATGCACATCATGACATGCTACTTAGCAGCTGTGCAAAGTTTCAGAACTGTATTGTTAACAGTTTTTGAGTTTTAGTGTTCACAAAGTCCAATTCTCAAAATCTGATTTTCGATAAAAAATGACGTTTTTTAAAAAAATATTAAACAGATTTGCACGAAATTTTAATATGCACATCATGACATGCTACTTAGCAGCTGTGCAAAGTTTCAGAACTGTGGTGTTAATAGTTTTTGAGTTTTAGTGTTCACAAGAATTGTTGACGGACGGACAGACGGACAGACGGACGGACAGACGGACAAAGTGAAAACTATAGGGCGTCCGCATCTTTGATGCGGGGCCCTAATGATAGGTTCAAGTGTCTATTTCATCATCGCCTTAGTCATTTATCTTAATGGAACTAGTCTCCTTTTTCAACCTCAATAGTTAAGTCTTTTCTGTATTTATCTGGAGTCCTTCACTTTGAGAATATATGCATAATTTATCAGTCTTCTCTTGCATATGTTGGTACTTCCATACAAGAGTGCAATATAATCAGCATAGTCCAGCTTAGTGGCACACTTTATCTTTTTCCAGTCCTTTCCCCCTCAGTTGTTTTTCTTATAATCCAGTCTAAAGCAATGATGAAACCGAACCCCGAAATGACACATCCCTGTTTTTCTCCATCCCGTGCGGGGCCCGGGAGGCGAATAGGCCCGCAGCAGCGCTAAGCTTGTCGGTAAAAGTCCACTAAAGAGCGCTCAGAAACCTGACATCTGGGTCAGGCCGCTTTGCCCACAAAGCGACTGGGATGTGTGCCCCGGGTGGTTGAATGGGGCAGCCCTGACATCGAGAGATGCGGGGTCGTCAGGCGATAATGCGGAAAACCTGACCGCAAACCATAGTGGTGCACCGTGTTGGGAAAAATGTCACGTTCCTCGCACGTTAAAGAACCCTGCTGCAGGTCTCGGTAAGAGTAGGACCCGTAGGATCCCCATGCAGGAGGCAAAATTTCCCGTCCCTACCCATCACTCCTTTTTCCAGTGGCAGTCAAAACTCTCCTACCCGATTGGCCTTGTGTCCCTATTTCTCCACTTCATCATCATTTCATGTTCATTGTATCACCACTTTCATGTTCATCTCCCGGATATAGCCGAAATCGCGCTGCTTGGGAGTAAAGCGGTAACTAACTAACTAACTAACTAACTGTTTTTCTCCAATTTATACAGTAAACGCCAATCATCTGACGATGACAACAAAAAAGATCAGTTATTTCAATTGACCTTCAAAGGCTACTCTCTATATAAGCTATCTTAAACTAAAGTCATCAAAGTTTAGAGTACAGCGATGATCGCCATTCTATATATGCTATGTTCAGTAATGTTTCGAAGAATAAGACCGCTCGGCTGTCCAATATCCCTTCCTTCATACCGCCTGCTTATTTCTAAACTGAATGCAAAGAAGTCTGCAGAAGCCTTTTCTATGTATAGATAGTTTATTGCTCTGCTAGTGTAGTACCCTTAGTCTTCACTTACGACAAGCTAGGCTCTGCTGCCTATTCGCCCCCGGGCCCCGCACGGGACCTAGGATGATAAAATGAACATGAAACGATGATGCTAAATGAAATATAGGGTGGGAATGCCCCAAAATTCAACTTTGATATATCTGCTTGTAGTTGCCGCATCAATGTCCATATGTCTATATATTTCATGAATTGCAATATTTTTTCCTTCAATTATTTATCAGTAAGGAGAGCAGTGAGGTACAAAAATATACATTTTTTTTGGTGAAAAATAACAATTTGTGAGAGTTTTCCTTGATTTTCATGTATAAATCGATGAATATGAAATGGGCCATACCTGTTGACCAAAATTATTTGATGATAGAAATGTGAATTTTGATATAAAAAAATACGATGTTCGAGGAATGTGGCCAATACTAATTTTGACGAAATATGCAAAGAAACCATGCAGTGAAAATGTGTGAAAAATGAGGAAGTTTCAAATTTATAGCCTGTTTAAAGTCTCAAGTCAAAACATGTGGTATAAATATTTTGCTAAATCCTATAGATATGAAAAGTTTGTTCACACCTTAACATATTTTGGTTAAATGTTTAGACAAAATATAGTAGGTGAAAAAATAGTGAAAATAACAGGTCGATTTACACTGGCGGTTGGCGGCTACTCGTAACGGCAGTATCACAAAATGGCGGACGATTTTCTGATTAATTTTTATCGCTTCCAAAACAGTGAATCTTACGTCGAAAACAAATTCGATAATAGTAGATGTATGCCGGGCAAAGCTGATGTGATCAAATCAGATAACAAGAAAGAACAAACAAGGATATTGACAGATTACTTAGGAAATTTGTACATCAAATTTAATTCAGAAAACCCAAAAGTTAAAATGTCATTGGCAACATTTTGTAGAATGCGTCCAAGATACATCCTCCCGACAAAATTTATCGGCCGAAGTACATGTTTATGTACAAAACACCAAAATATGGCACTTCTTCTAAAGTCAGTGAAAAAAGAAGGAGTAGAGGTCACTGGTAATCCGGAAATGTATGCAAAAGATCCAAATGTTGCTGAAACTGATTTACAAAGTAAATTACCAAATATCGTTACATTCTCCCAATGGAAAAGAGTCGAAGTCATAGAGAAAGATAAGAAAAAGAATGTTACTCGTATAGTGGAAAGTGAGAAACAGAAAGATGAATTTATTGAATTTTTCAAGACAGAAACAACAGAATTTCTAGGTCACGTAGAGAGAGTCCAAACACAGTATAGAGAAATCAAGAAGCTCAAGGAGAATCTTCCACCGAAATAGTACAGATGGATTTTGCCGAAAATTACTCCTGTAAAGGCGTTGACCAAGTCCAGGCAGCCTACTGGAACCAGATTGGGGTAACACTTCACCCAATTGTAGTTTATTTTAAAGGGGATGAAGGAAATACAGAGCACAAGAGTTTTGTAGTTGTTTCTGATGAGATATCCCACTCATCAAGTACTGTACATGCTATTATTGATAAACTTATACCGGAACTAAGAGCACTTTTACCACAGGTGGAATGTATTCATTACTGGACAGACGGACCAACAAGTCAATACCGTAATAAACAGTCGTTTTTTACCATAGCTAATCATAAGGAGCTCTATGGATCTGACGCTAGATGGAACTTTTTCGAAGTAGGCCACGGGAAAGGACCGTGCGACGGATTGGGCGGAACGACCAAACGTATGGCTGATGAGGCAGTTCGGTGTCAAAAAACGAGCATTCATGATGCACATGATTTTTACAGGTGGGGAATCTCCTCGAATATGAAAGGTATTAAATTCCTCTTTGTGAAAGCTGAGGATTGCTCTGCAATGGACGAAAAACTGAAATCAAGAAATGTTAAACCTGTGAAAGGAACCTTCAAACTTCATGCAGTAGCAAGTGCAGGTAATGGTGCTGTATTTATAAAGGACACAAGCTGTTACTGTAACACCTGCCTTGGAGGTAACGTTTGCGAAGGGTGGCGACTGGAAACTTTACATAAGATAAACCAAAAGCGAACGCGTCAGGAATTTGCAGACCCACATGTTGAGAATATCGATAATGGAGAAAATGATCAAGATGAACACAATATCCTACCATCAGACACAACATTCACGGAAGGTTTGTTTGTAGCGGCAAAATACTCGAACAAATATTACATCGGCAAAATACTAGACATTGATGAGTCTGACGACACTGTGGAAATAACTTTCATGGAAGCTAAAAAAGAGAAATTTCAGTGGCCCAAACGAGAAGATATAATATGGATTCCGTCAACAGATGTGGTCTTCTCCGTAAAAGAACCGGTTGTCGTTGGTAGAACTGGTAGGATGTATCAACTGGACCCATTTGACAAGGACAGGCTCGATAGTATGAAATGAACGTTACCGACATTTAAATGGTTCAAACTGTTAATTGTTCTCTTGTTTCTTTGTATTTTAAAAAAAACATTCAATCATACCAAGTTCTTAAATGAGATTACACAAGCATTTAAAGTTATCATGTTTAAAAAGTTTATTGTGTTGAATTTGAAATGTACGTTACTAATATAAATTTACTTAAAATTTAGAAATGTATTGTTTCCTTTTTTGAAAATGTATTGCAAAATCAAAGTCTTGCTTGTAACAGAGCAAATTAACTTGACAAGAGCAAATAACATCTATGTTCAAAAATAAGAGAAAAACATGCAATGTACGTTACATTTATTGGTAGTTTAACAACTTTTTGCTATAGGTGAAACGTTTTGATCTGTGCCCACACTATTACTTATAATGGATCGTTATTAAATTCAAAATCTTAAACAAACAAAAAAATTCCGATATCAGGTGTTACTTTGCTTTTACAGAAAACGGAAGATGGTCATGTCAGAAAAATATATGTTAATTGAAGTTGATCTCAAATTGGTACAGTTTTAAAAAGCTGCAATAAAGAAAACACAATCATCAACGTGTAACTCTATGCACATAAAGTTTCCCTAAGGTATTAACTAACTTTGCAATTGAAAATGGTCATTTCATACACTACTTATTAGAACCAGCTTCATTTTATTAATAGTACCGTCAAGTAACGTACATTTAATCATCAGTTTTTAAGCAATATATCCACAAACATTATTATGCAAAAAAAATATAAAGTTCATATTTGCGGGTGCCAGTTTATACCAAAAAATCTTCTGTAACAATGTTACAATTCATAAATACCAACAGTTTGTGTTTCACTTAAGGTTGAAAATTTCGAATTTGGAAATGTGCATTTGGATTGTTATATTGAGAATCAGTGTGTACGCTGCTTCTTGAGCATACACTTCCCTGGAGCTCAGGAATTTACTGCCAAGAAGCAAAGGTGTACCAAAGGGGTAATCAGTATCATAAAACCGTGAAGACAAAGACAAAACCGGCAGACAAAAAATCATCACAACAAAACAAACCATATAACAACATAAAACACACACACATAACAACAAAACCGCATTCAGCAACGCGAACTCAAGTCGAAACGAGAGTGAACTCAGGTGCTCCGGAAGAGTAAGCAGTTCCTGCCTGCTATAGCACACCCGTCACGTTGCCAAAGATCGATTAAGTGTTGGTCAAATCCGGAAAGGATGACATTACAAAACTCTATGTCAAACCAACATCTGTGCTCATCTGAGAGATAGTAATCCCGTATTTGCATACAAGCACATGATGTCGTCCGTAAAATTTCTTGAGTGATGACAACAACCTTGGAGCAACGTACCCCTGTGTTAACAATTTGCTTGTCAGCCGTGTAGCTCTATCAAGGAAGTCGTTGTACTCCCCACATGCTCTGGAATAACGAATCAATTGTGATACGTAAACTCCATATGCTGGAGCGGACGGAATGTTGCTACACAGAAAGGGAAAGTTAACTATTGGAAAGTTGAAGTCATCACGTTTGTCATAGAGCTTTGTACAAAGCCTTCCTTGTGTGTCAATTTCGAGAAATAGATCCAAATATGAAGCAGACCTCCTAGAATCTGTAGTGTCCTTTACCTCAAGTTCCTTCGGATATATGAGATGTAAATAGTCACCAAATCGAGGATTGTTTAGTGAAAGGACATCATCAATATAACGAAATGTGAGATTGAAGGATAAAGCAAGTTTGCGGTCCTTTTTGTCTAGAAGTGATTGTAAGAAGTCTGCTTCATATGAATGAAGAAACAAATACCTTTTTCAATTGAGATCGAACGTCCAAGTTTGCAGCTTGCTTGGATGCTGCTGTTAACAACTATCCTAATTCATGTTCAGACTTTGTAATGTAGGAGGCAATATACATGACACATGCGTAAGGGTCACATACATATTGGAGGTCCATATTCGCCTGCCATGTCTTGAGGATGGTGGGATTATAGTTATTGATATAAACGTCTTTTGGGTCCCGATTATGAACTACAACATTAGATGACTTGAAGTTTTGTAGAGCATACAAGTAAGTCTCATTTAATGCTACTGATGAGAGGTTACTCCTTGAAATATCGATATATAGCATAGCCAAATTAACCGTTCATACCCGCGTTTTGGTATTTGTAATTTTGAAACCACTGGGCGATAACCGCTGCTGGTGGACCAGAGGTCCCCGAGGGTAATCATAAGCCTAGTCGTCAGACTTGTCTGACACGATTAACCATAAAATTTTTAATATTTTTGTCGCTGCAATTTCCGTTTTTTAAATTCAAAATTGTTTAAAACACCAAGTTTCTTTCCTTGTAATGCACATGGTCTATTTTTGGTACTGGATTTGGCTTCCTTGTTCAAACGTTTTGGTTTTGAGTACTTTTCGTTTTCAATAGTTTTGGAATTTGACCTTTCATTTTTTTTATTTTAATGCTACTGATGAGAGGTTACTCCTTGAAATATCGATATATAGCATATCCAAATTAACCGTTCATACCCGCGTTTTGGTGTTTGTAATTTTTATATTTTAGCCAAGTCAAGAACTTCAGTCAATGTCATATTTTGGGAATCTTCGACTTTTCCTTGTCCATGTATTAAATTTAGATTTTTTTACTCAATGAAACAAGCACATTAAAAAAAAAGTTTTTAAATTTTTGGCTTTACAACTTCTCTACAAATTACTGTTCTGTCTGACGGTGGTCTTGGATGTTCAAATCGGCATTTTTTAGAGGACTTTTTGCCACATGTTTGAGAATGTACATGTCTTTGGATGGTATTCACTAAGGTGTAAAGATCTTCATCATCATCTTCACTTGGAAGACTACATGAAATATAAGTGTCAATAAAGTCAGGAATTTCTTCATTTTTTGTGGATTCAAAATCTGGTGCGTCATCTGACCATAGAACCATATGTATATGGGGGAACCCCGTTGCTGGAACTCCACCCGAAAAAAAAGTCAGTGCTGTTTCCAAGAGCTCCATTGTTGATGATGTGCTTTATAAGTTGTTTGACTCTGTAGTCAAACTGTCTTGCTGCTGTCACAGGATTTTTATGTATCCATGCACACCTGCATTCCCAACTCATAGGTTGAATATCTTAGTAATAATTTGGTTCCCCAGTTTGGTATTTTTGGTTATACTGTTCTATGCTCTTCATATTCATACAGTGTTTGGCATTTTCAATATTTTTGGTAGAGCGCCTCTGATGAGTCTTGAATAGACGAAACGCGCGTCAGGCGTAGCGAAATTTATTGTCTGGAACTTTGTTGTCATTTGTATTTCGAACACACGTGAAGGTTAGCACTGCTGGTGGAGTTTAAATTCCCCGAGGTTAGCCCGCTCCGGCACCAACACTTTTGAGTTGGAGAATACATCAAAGATTTAAATTATCCGTCTTAATTTCAAAATTGTCTAAACCCTAAGGTTCTTCCTACCCCAGACATAGGTTGAATATCTTAGTAATAATTTGGTTCCCCAGTTTGGTATTTTTGGTTATACTGTTCTATGCTCTTCATATTCATACAGTGTTTGGCATTTTCAATATTTTTGGTAGAGCGCCTCTGATGAGTCTTGAATAGACGAAACGCGCGTCAGGCGTAGCGAAATTTATTGTCTGGAACTTTGTTGTCATTTGTATTTTGAACCTCTTCCGTAGTAAGAGTTATGTTATACTGTGCAGCGATAATTTGAATAGTTTCTGGCCAACGAAGATCTGCAGCAGACAAAGTGAGAAACCAAGTAAATGGTCCAAGTTGTTTAATCATGGCCAGTAAATCATACAAAATTTGTTTGCAGTAGGCTGGAGAACCCCTGACTGTTTGTAAGAACTGATAACCTTGTTCTGATTTGATTAATTGTTTCCTGTATTCATCATCTTTCATTTGTCCAACTATTAGAGCAGAAGATGTCTGACTATTTGCTCTCCGCAATGCTGTTTATATTATCAGAAACTTGCTTGAAATCGGTCAAAAATTGAGAATAAAACAAATACTCTACATTTGTTGCAAATGACAAAGTCGGCTGATGAAGTATTTTCGCAGAGAAAGTTTGGCATCTCTTTTGACATCAAATCCATGTTCCCCTGTTGGGAATAAATTAGGAAAGGTGAGCACTTCATTATCTTCATCTTGCAATATTAGTGTTGGTAGTCTACCCTCACCAGGTGCTATACTGTATATCTTGTTTCAGTTGCAGCCTCGTCAATATTTTCTGGCTGTAAGCAAGAGTCGTATCTTATACCTCTGAGCTTATTGGCATCTTCTTCTTCATCAGAATCCTCATCTATATAGTTTTGAGCAGTTTGGTTATTTCTAACAGATGTTTCCATAGTATCATTTGATTTCCTGCTATTATGGATTAGTTTGGGTGTTGCATTTGAACTGATGCAAATATGTCTATCATCTTTGCTTTTATTTTTGCTTTGATCATCAATTTGTTGTCCTTGAACTGTATCACCAGAAATCACATCGTCACCTTTACCACTAGCTTCAGCAGCATCCGTAAGGGCTTGCCACAATTCTTCATCATCATTTTCAAATTCTTCTTGCCAGGTTAAATTCAGAGTTATATCCTTGTACAGTTTATGAAATTGCTGCAGATATTTTTATCCATTTTCTACGGCAGCAGGTATTATCATTTGATATTTTTCATGTCCACCTGAAAAATCAAAAAGATTATATATATATAGTTAATTATCCATACAAAAATATTTTTAATACACAATTGTGAGTGAGTGAGTGAGTGAGTTGGTGTTTTACGCCCGTGCAACGCTATATAGGTTATTTACAGGCGATGAACATGAAAAGGGTGATAAAATGAACATGAAACGATGATGATAAATGAAATATGGGGGTGGGATGGGAAACAAAGGACCGGTAAATTTTGAAGAACCACAGGAAAAGGGGAGAAGTGGGTAGGGGCGGAAAATTTAGCCTATGTGGTGCACTACTGGGCGGTCCACAAAGGGGTCTTTTACGTGCATGAAGCGTGGCACTCTCCACACACGTTGGCCCACTATGGTCGGCGGTCAGGGTTTCCGTATTATAGACCTGACAACCCCCGCGGACGAGGGCCACCCTATTCAGCCACCTAGGGTACACACTTGGTCGCTCTGTGGGCTGAGCACTGACCCGACGTCAGAATCCCAAGACCCTTAGTCGCCTCTTACGACAAGCTAGGCTCTGCTGCGGGCCTATTCGCCACCCGGGCCCCGCACGGGACAATACACAATTGTCTAAGATTCATACTGTACATTGTTTTAATAAATCAATTTGCTGCTCGTTAAACAGAAAGTAGACAGACCTGAAAATGTATCCCACCATATGGGACAGCTACCTTAAGCTGTGTTCCAAAATATCAAAATCCTACATTTAATAATAGCAGAGTAATGTGTTACCAATATTTTAGAAGTCGGCTGGATAAACAGAAAGTACAAGATCGACAGACCTGAAAACATATCCCTCAATATGGAACACATACTTGAAGTTGCATACCAAATATAAAAAGCCTATATATATTATAGGTGAGAAATGTGATACAAAATTATTTACCCTGAAAATATAGTGAAGCTCGCTAAACAGGAAGTAGATGATCGACAGACCTGAAAACGTATCCCACCGTACATGACCCCTACCTAAAGCAACACACCAAATATCGAAGGCCAATAATTAATAATAGCTGAGAAATCTGTTACGAAATTTTTTTACCCTGAAAATATAGTGAAAAAATTCTAAGTTAGCTCGCTAAACAGTAAGTAGATGATCTACAGACCTGAAAACGTATCCCACCGTATAGGACCCCTAACTAAAGCTACACTACAAATATCGAAGGCCTACAATTAATAATAGCTGAGTAATTTTTTACGATTTTTTTTACCCTGAAAATATAGTGAAAAAATTCTAAGTCAGCTCGCTTAACAGGAAGTAGATGATCGACAGACTTGAAAACGTATCCCACCGTATAGGACCCCTACCTAAAGCTACACACCAAATATCGAAGGCCTATAATTAATAATAGATGAGAAATTTGTTACGAAATTTTTTTACCCTGAAAATATAGTGAAATTTTTTTAAGTCAGCTCGCTAAACAGGAAGTAGATGATCGACAGACCTGAAAACGTATCCCACCGTATTGGACCCCTACCTAAAGCTACACATCAAATATCGAAGGCCTATAATTAATAATAGATGAGAAATCTGTTACGAAAATTTTGATCACGGACAGACTGACGGACCAGTCAGAAACATTATACCCGTCGCAACTTCGTTGCGTGGGGTATAATAACATAAATTCGACGAATACCAGCAACTTACATAAATAAGAAGAAATGAAAAATTCTACATGCCTTCAACCATGTGATGAAAGAGCGCTGACCAGAGCAAAATACAATACCTACAATCAAAATCTTTAGAGTTGTCCAAAAAACTTTCTGGAATTAAAGAATTCTCATGTAATTGGCAAGTACAAAATAAGCTTGGACAAATGTTCTTGGCATATCAGAAAGGCACATTAGTCAAGGAAAACATTAGCTATGTGTATTCCCTTATCAGCATAATTTTATTTTGTAAAAGAAATGAATCTACAGTTAATATAAACCTGGAATTTAGATAAATCATTGAATACTTGTTTATAATGTTGCCAATAGCAAGCTGTAATGGACCATGATTACCCGGAGAGACCATACACAGGATACTGGGCTGATGAGGGAAGCAGAGGTACCAATGGGGTATCCGAATGTCAAAAGTCCGAAAGGGCAGAGACAAAACCAGTAAACACCAACAAGAACAGACAACATGTGAAACATGGAAACACAAAATAACTGAATATCAATCAACAACGCGAACTCCGGTCGAAATAAGAGTGAGCTCAGGTGCTCCGGAAGAGTAAGCAGTTCCTGTTTGCTATAGCACACCTGTCGCGTTGCCAATAGTCCATTTAGTGTGTCAAATTCGATAAAGGAAGACAAAACAACACCTTATGACAAACCAACATCTGCACTCATCTGAGAGATCGAAATCCCATATTTGTCTTAAAGTGCATGATGTCTTCCGTAAAATTTCTTGAGTGAGGACAGCAACCGAGGAGCAACATAACCCTGTGTGAGCAATTTTTGCGTCAGACGTGTCGCTCTGCTAAGGAAATCTATGCAAGTCCCACACGCTCTAGAGTAACGAATCAATTGAGATACGTAAACTCCATAAGCTGGAGCGGACGGAATGTTGCTACACAAGAAGGGAAAGTTGACGATTGGAAAGTTGAAGTCATCACGTTTGTCATAGAGCCTTGTTGAAAGTATTCCTTGAGAGTCAATTTCGAGATGTAGATCTAAATATGAAGCAGACTTCCTAGAATCCGTTGTGTCCTTTATCTCAAGCTCACTGGGATATATGAGATGGAGAAAGTCACAAAATCGAGAATTGTTTAGTGAAAGAGATTGAAAGAGAGAGCTAGTCTACGGTCTTTTTTTGTCTAGAAGAGATTGTAAGAAGTCTGCTTCATATGAATGAAGAAACAAATCAGCAAGCAAAGGTGCACAATTAATGCCCATTGGAATCCCTATTGTTTGCTGAAAAACACGTCCACCAAACTGAACAAATATGTTGTCAATAAGAAAGTTGAGCATGTCGATTATTTGGTCTTCTGTAAATTTGTTCTTTTTCTTAGACTCATTGATGTAAGTCCTGGTATAATCGACTACAAGAAATTTGTACCTGCGTTTTCCATTCTTTTTGAAAAAGCTGCGTTTAATCAGCTGTGTCAATCGCGATTTCAGTTGTTTATGTGGAATAGAAGTGTAAAGTGTGGAGAAATCGAATGTTTTGATGCTGTTACAAGGTGAAACTGATTTAGAGTTAAGAATCTCCATTAGTTCTTTCGAATTCTTCAGGATCCACATTTGATTGACACTTAATCTTATTCGGGTAACGTGCCATTAACCATATATATTTGATATTGTTGCATTTGAAACATTAAAATATTTTTGTCGATGGTAAATAATTGCTTTTTGTAATGCAAAATTGTTAGTATCGGTGCGTCGTGCAGTAAAATTAAATTGGCTATTGGTTGATTACAAATTACGACGAGGTCGCAATGGCAATGCTTAAATGGGTGAATGGGGCCTTACATGGCAAAAAAGGAGGCAGCAAATAACGCTGGAAGACGTTTTAGTGGCCAAAAAAGAAAGAAGAGAAATGGACAAGGTCTTTCAAAGACCATTGGACCACCGATCGTCCTTGGCTCAGATACGACGATGCCAAATATATAATGTTTTGCACCTATTGCGAAATACAATAAAAACTAGCTAGGATCTGCAAATAAAGGGGCATAAGAAGAGGACACGTTAGTGCGTTTCAGAGTGAAGGGCAACTATAAATGTCTTTTTCAAGTGCAGTTACTGTAACAACTAGATACATTCCTGTTTTTTGATTTGTTAATGGTGTAAATATTTTACTGGAGTCTGTCTGTGTTCTGTAAAAGCTCTTTTTGCTAATTATTAGTGCCCAAATTGTAATAAAAGTGACGTATTTACACTTTGGTATTAGTATTTTAAATCATGCTATTGTTTTGAGAATCAATGCCATTCATCGCATGACCCAAAATTTCATGAAACCAGCCATTAATTTTGACAGGCTTAGTAAGCAATGTTACCAAATATGGTGCATCTATCAAAGCAAAATGACAAATTAAAATTATTTACATCTAATATTACTAAAAACTTGATGTCTTTACATGACCTATCTTTTAAGAAAATTACTGGTCAGTTTCTTTATTAAAGATATATATTTCTAACTCTGGGAAATTCGTCACAGGCTCTAATAATTTTAAACTGTCTCTTGGCTGAAACATCTGCCTCTGGTTTAACCAAAACCAGACCTTTCAACTTGTCGATCCACCATACGCATTAGAAATATAAGACACAGCACCTTTGGGAGTACAACCTAACATTGCTTTCACTGTATTACGGTGCTTATATGAAGACCATGTTGCTTGTGCTTCAACGCTAAAGGGGTTTTGAATGGGTACTTTTCTTGCGTCAGTTATGATTATGTTGGATGGAAATTAATCTTGGTATGAACTCATCAATTATCTCCCTAGATGGCCAAAGATTTTATTCCTTTAATTGAAAATATAGAAAATTTACTCAAGTTGTTAATGCTTCTTGAAACAGTCGACTCTGAGATTTTGAATATAATATAGAGTTCAAAATCTTCCTTTCCTTGTGGTAATTTAATCATTACCAAAAAGAGTTGGTCTTTGGGATGAAGCGAAGAAAAGCTTGGTTCAAATTCAAAGGCTGCTGCCCCAAGCAAGTTAAAGAACATCATGGTCTACCCATGGTTGATGAATCCAGTATAGTATCGAACTGAAGTATCTTCAGTTTTAAAACTATCAATACTGTAGGGTTGTCTACATGGTACAGTAAGTTGCACCGCACAGTTGCATAAGTGTTGAAAAGTTGAAATTTTATTCTCTTCAGGACTTGTGGTAGCTAAAGGGATTTCAGAACCAACTCCAGGCAAAACATCTATTCCACAGACTTGGCCTAAATGTTTTCTCCTAAAAAATCTTTCAGTTCTTGAACTAACCAACTTCTCTTCTTCTTTAAAATAGCATCATCTTTCAAACGGGATCTATCAACTGTTAAGAGAAAAAAAGTATACCAAATACATACATGTACGTGGCTATTTATTAATTAAAATGTCCAATACATGGACCACTCAATTAAATTTAGATTATGGAATTTTATTGTTCAATTAATGGTTGATTTGCACTGAAAAGGTTTGCGCGGGGACACCAGGCTTTTTGCCCACTGTGTCCCAGCATTTAATAACATGCTTGGGGAGGAAATCGAGTCCTCGTACGCAGGCCTCTCACTGATATGCATAAAAAGTCTAAGAAATTAGCACAAGTTAAGTTAACCAGTGAGCGAACATGGTGAATAAAATTGAGAAAAAAACTTTATTAGATTTTACTTAAAGTAATAATAAATCAAAAAATCATAATTTTTTTAACAGTCTTTTTAAGCTTTAAAAATATAAATTGTTAATGTAAACTTTTATTAAAGCTACAAAAAGTCCATTAAATAGTGTAGTTTTGCAGAATTTAATAAAAAATTGTCTTTAACAACCATTTGCTTCCCGAGTTGTATTATGCAAACTAGATGCATACGACCCAAGTTTGAACTCACTCGGAAGTGCCCGCGCAAGCCCATCTAAAAATACTTTAGGAAATGGATGTAAACAAACGTGGTCTGAAAAGGTATGTTCTGGTTTTTGTAACTGTTTTGATTTCTCCTTACTCCGTTCCCCTTTAAAATGATATCAATAACAAGAGAAAGTGGTTTAGAAATCCCCCAATGAGAATATTGTGTCATTGAATTAATCGAGTTTTCAGTTAAATAGGCCCGGTTAATATATATAGCACGATGAATGGAAAACAGGTGCGTGTGTGTTGTTATTATTATATGTTTATCACTTTTAAATCAGTATTTCTTAATAGCGGAAAGGTTTTACTTGTCAAATAAAGAAGAAATATGAAATTATATCAAACCCAGAGCTTTACATGCTCTTACTTCAAAATACATTTTTGTTTGTTTTGAAATATTCGTTAAAAATCGGAATGTTGTTCACGAAAGTTAATAAGTGGCCATTGGTATCAAACTTCTTCAAAAATCAGCTAAATTTCTAGCCGGTACACCAACACTATTAAAATTTTCGTCTTCATAAAAGCGCGAAAGCTTTAATTTTATGATTTTGCAACAGTTAAGTGATTATTTTTACATTGCAATTTTTTTCCCAAAACTGCTTATTACTTTAAGTTACTGAATTGCAGCCTAAAAAATCAGCAATTCTAATCAAATTTCAGTAAACATTTTAACATTCACACCTAATCGTCTTTTTAAATCTAAGATTGCCAAGGAATCTCATCAGTGTTGGAGTATTCATTTTTCATCACTCATTCTGGATTCATTAATTCCTCAATAGTATATAGCAGCGCCTGCCAAATTGAACAGGCTAATTATGAACATGAACATTTACACGGTAATAAGTAACAAATATATTATACCCCCACTCGTAAGAGAGGGGGCTATATTGCAATCACCTTGTCCGTCCGTCTGTTTGTCCGTAAGAAACTTTCATAACAGGTTTCTTAGCTTCTATTAAACAGATTGATTTCAAATTTGCCATACAGCTTTATCATGATGAGTTGTATCACGCCTCTTTTTTCCAGGTCAGTCGCGCATCCACTTCCTGTTTTCTGAGCCGACTTGGACCTTTTAAGGATCAAAAATAGACAATTTTTCGTAACAGATTTCACGGACTCTACAAAAGGGATTGATTTAAAATTTGGTATATGGCATTAGCATGATGAGTTGTATCGTGCTTCTCCTTTCCAGGTCAGTCGCGCATCTACTTCCTGTTTTCTGAGCCGAATTACTTTTTAAAGGGTAAAAAATAGACAATTTTTCGTAACAGATTTTCTCAGCTTCTATAGTACAGAAGGGATTGATTTCGAATTTGGTATATAGCTTGAGCATGATGAGTTGTATCTCCCCTTTCCAGGTCAGACGCGAATCTACTTCCTGTTTTCTGAGTGGTCGAGTGGGGGTATCCTTAGCACGACTAAGTTCAACCTCTTGTTCAAATTTATGTAATCGCTCCTTATGTATATAATATAAACATATGAATACAAAACAGCACATGATTATTTCGAAAAATCAAGATACCGGAAACATAGATAAAATCAAATGAAAGACAAAAATAGTGAGTGAGTGAGTTGGTGTTTTACGCCCGTGCAACGCTATATAGGTTATTTACAGGCGATGGACATGAAAAGGGTGATAAAATGAACATGAAATGATGATAAATGAAATATGGGGATGGGATGGGACACAAAGGACCGGTAAATTTTGAAGAACCACAGGAAAAGGGGAGAGGTGGGTAGTCGCCTCTTACGACAAGCTAGGCTCTGCTGCGGGCCTATTCGCCACCCGGGCCCCGCACGGGACAAAGACAAAAATATCTACAAAATGAATTGTCCTTAACAAACCCCACAAACATGACAAAAGTTATATCCAAACATCTATTTTAAAAATATTTTCAACTCTTCACACCTATTTTTATATTGAAAATGTTAATTTTAATTGAACTGTAGTGTATACTTCTACTTTTAGCATGTTCCTCAGCCATTAAAGTAGTCCTATAATCAAATGGCCTAAAGTGCTAATGGCAAACCACGGCATCCTCATTTGGCATCAATAAGGCCTTTGTTTTGTGATCAACCCGTCTGCTGGCTTCTCTCCATTGCATATGTAATGTTGCTGATTTAGGGAACTTGTGCAATTCAACTCCATGGCATTGCGGGACACAACAGTTAGTTAGATAGTTAGTTATTGCTTTACTCCCAAGCAGCACGATTTCGGTTATATCCGGGAGATGAACATGAAAGTGGCGATACAATGAACATGAAATGATGATGAAGTGGAGGAAATGGGGACACAAGGCCAATCGGGTAGGAGAGTTTTGACTGCCACTGGAAAAAGGAGTGATGGGTAGGGACGGGAAATTTAGCCTCCTGCATGGGGATCATACGGGTCCTACTCTTACCAAAACCTGCAGCAGGGTTCTTTAACGTGCGAGGAACGTGACATTTTTCCCAACACGGTGCACCACTATGGTTTGCGGTCAGGTTTTCCGCATTATCGCCTGACGACCCCGCATCTCTCGATGTCAGGGCTGCCCCATTCATCCACCTGGGGCACACATCCCAGTCGCTTTGTGGGCAAAGCGGCCTGACCCGATGTCAGGTTTCTGGGCGCTGCTGCGGGCCTATTTGCCACCCGGAACCCGCACGGGTTCGGGACACAACAGTACTTCATTTTAAATTTGGTATGTGAAATTCTCTATGAAATGGCGATTAAATTCAATGTAGATAATTACAGTAAGCCCCCTTGTACAACAGCACCACCTACCTGAGAAAATTTCGTGAATGATTCCTATTCCACTAGCACACGGCAGAACCATTAAGACGAGAAATAATGTTGACGGACGGGACATAGACGTAAAATCCTTGAAACGGATTAAAACACAGGTAAAATACACAATTTGGAATGGATATAGTCAGAAAAGGTAAGACATTTTATTTGTTTACAAATGATAATAGAAAAACTGAAGCGTACAGTATAAAGAAAAATGAACTAGCTAAATATTTAGGTTTGAAACATTGAAATCGGCCATGTAGTTTTCGAGAACATTAACAAACCAATAGCCTACCCTCATAGTATAGCACACTTTCAATACGAGCAACGTGTAGCAAAAACCACTTTTTTGTGTTTTTTTTTAAAGTTTTGTGCTCTTTTAATGATTTTTGAAATTGTATAGGCTGTTCATCAATTTATTCACGAAGCAATGGACTGCAAAGCATGTCGCTGTCCAAGAAAAAGTGGTACATGCAAATAATCTACGTAACGGAGGAATACATGCATGATTTATAATGTATCAGTCAAATGGTGCGTGTATATACTTTGACAGCGACTGTCGTATGAACGTCGTGTCTTAACTGCAAACGACAGTATGAGTTAAATTTATTAATATTAAATAAAAAATGTATCAATTTCAGTTCTGGAGCTGCCAGGTTGATGCAACAACCTTCTCCTTTCTTGTAATTTAAATTGTAAGATGGCTATTGGTGTGTTCGTTCGTATGAAGCTTCATGTACGTAATGGTTTTAGTTATGTCAAAAGCTGCAGAACCATATACATGTATCTTAAAGGTCAGGGGTATGTAAATCTGAAATGGTTGTCAGCATGACTTAATACATTGCCACATAAATGACTCAAGTTAAAGTTTTTTAGATGGTTCAAATGTCTTCATCTGTAAGTGTTTTGGCTGATCATGATTTAAGATTTGATAAAAAATAAATAATTTTGCGTTTTCTGTTTATTTGGATAAGTCGTCAATCGTACATGTATCCAAAGTGTTACTAATGTGTGTTATGTACATGTAAGTCACCTGTTTGTTCCAGTTGTCGTGAATAACAATATTATGCATCTGCATTAACATAAATTCTTCTTGACTTACATTTTCAGCATGTTTAAGAAGCAGAGGTACCAATGGGGTATCCGAATGTCAAAAGTCCGAAAGAGCAGAGACAAAACCAGTAAACGCCAACAAGAACAGGACAAACACAGACAACATGTAAAACATGGAAACACAAAACAACTGAATATCAATCAACAACGCGAAATCCAGTCGAAACAAGAGTGAACTCAGGTGCTCCGGAAGAGTAAGCAGTTCCTGCTTGCTATAGCACACCCGTCACGTTGCCAATAGTCCATTCAGCGTGTCAAATCCGGTAAAGGAAGACAAATCAACACCCTATGACAAACCAACATCTGCACTCATCTGAGAGATCGAAATCCCATATTTGTCTACAAGTGCATGATGTCTTCCGTAATATTTCTTGAGTGAAGACAGCAATCGAGGAGCAACATGACCCTGTGTGAGCAATCGATGTAAGTACCGCATGTTCTGGAGTAACGAATCAATTGAGATACGTAAACTTCATAAGCTGGAGCGGACGGAATGTTGCTACACAAGAAGGGGAAGTTGACGATTGGAAAGTTGAAGTTATCACGTTTGTCATATTTTGTCATAGAGCCTTGTTGAAAGTCTTTCTTGAGAGTCAATTTCGAGATGTAGATCTAAATATGAAGCAGACTTCCTAGAATCCGCTGTGTCCTTTATCTCAAGCTCCTGTGGATATATGAGATGGAGAAAGTCACCAAATCGAGAATTGTTTAGTGAAAGGACATCATCAATATAACGGAACGTGAGGTTGAAAGAGAGAGTTAGTCTACGGTCTTTTTTGTCTAGAAGAGATTGCAAGAAGTCTGCTTCATATGAATGAAGAAACAAATCAGCAAGCAAAGGTGCACAATTAGTGCCCATTTGAATCCCTATTGTTTGCTGAAAAACACGTCCACCAAACTGAACAAATATGTTGTCAATAAGAAAGTTGAGCATGTCGATTATTTGGTCTTCTGTAAATTTGTTCTTTTTCTGAGACTCATTAATGACAAAGTAAGTCTTGGTATAATCGACTACAAGAAATTTGTACCTGCGTTTTACATTCTTTTTGAAAAAGCTGCGTTTAATCAGCTGTGCCAATCGCGATTTCAGTTGTTCATGTGGAATAGAAGTGTAAAGTGTGGAGAAATCGAATGTTTTGATGCTGTTACAAGATGAAACTGATTTAGAGTTAAGAATCTCCATGAGTTCTTTCGAATTCTTCATGATCCACATTTGATTGACACCATTTCTAGAATAACAACAATCGTAATATTTCTGGAGGCCGGATTTTACTGCCGCAAGTATTGAAGTCAACAAAACTGAAAGAGGTTTAGTTGTACATTTAACTCTGGTTACAGTTTTTGGTAAATGTCCATAGCTAAGAATCTGCAAGTGGTAGAGAGTCGCCCTAAAGTTTTCACGTTGTCCGTCCGTCCTATGGCCCGTCTACAACTCTTGAAAAAAATACCTTAAACTAAAAACTACTAACAATACAGTTCTGTACAGTTGGAAAAACTTATATAATTTTGAAAACGGGCTTTGTGAACACTTTAACGCCAAAACTATTTACAATATCCTGATAAAGTTGAAGGGTAGGTTCAGTGTAGCATGTCATGTTAAGTTTATAAAAACATATTTCAATGAATTTTAAAAAATTTGTTTGAAAAAAAAAGTTCATAGAAAATCACGGATTTTCAAATTGGACTTAGTGAACAACTTTTTATTAATACCGTTCTGAAAACACTTAGATGTTTGCCGACGGGACCCTTCCAGACTTTGGCAGTATTTTAGACTTCAATATAACGGGCATGAGGATTTGCTGTTATGTGCGACTGCTTCATGTCCATGTTAATATTAAATATAACAGTTTAATAATGCAATTATCTGGAATGAAAAAAAAACAAACACAAATATTTTTTGTATTGGTGAAAAATCGAACAATTTGGTTACATTTCTTTCAAAAATTTGTAAATTTTTTGGAATGATTTTTGACTGCATTTTGTCAGTTCCTTTACAAAACCCAAGTGTCTCTGCAATGTGAAAATAAACAAGTTACAGAATGAATGATATCAGCCTGTTGTGCAGGATTATGGTGCCTAAATAACATAAGAATATGACTGAATAAGCATATACAAATGATTTGTGTTTTTGTCTACCTGTGTGTTTCTTTGCCTTGCTGGCTGGTAGGTTTTCACAAAAAGAGTTGTCGCAAAACAAAGAAAACATATATATTTTGCAACTTGTACCAATAAATAATATGAATGAGGGAGGTTTTGGTGCATTTAAACCAAGTTCAACCATATTTTTAAAGGCCTGTTCTAAATCAAAACCATTGCGATCTCTTATTTCTCCGGTGTGTCTGCGTTGTTTAGTTTTTTTCAGTTCCGCGTTTCAGATTGATTCTTCAAGTTCGGTCATTTTTTTATAATAACCTTTTATTATATTTGAATTATTGGTCGGGATAAAGTTGTTGTTCTAAACTTTGTAATATGCATTACAGAATTTATTCCCCGTCTGAACGCTGACATTTTGATGTTGTGGTAAATAGAGCATTAGGTAAAATAGTTTTTTTCCAATGATTGTTGATGTATTGTGTTTACTATGAATTTTTAATATTTACGATGACATTATGTATTACTTTTTGTAGTCAACATAACAAGAGTGACCTGTCTTGTATTTGTATCATCAGAACACTGTCAAATTATGTACCTCTTAATTGTATTTCAGTTACAACGCAACGCGATTATTTTGCATGTATCGGTCCGTTACCAAAATTTTATTGCATGTATTTAGAGTCATTTTGTTATGCTTGAAATATATAAAAAATATTGAACGTTATTATTGGATATTGATATTTTCTTTAAAACAAAACTTTATTAACTTCTTTTATTTATATAGAAGCATAACTTATCAGATTATTACTCTATACAGGCCTGTTCATATTAACCAGTTTGAATTGTCCATGTCAATGTAATCAAATCGAGCACACCGTTCGTGAATGATTTAAAAATATACCATTGTGTTCGACAAAAAGAAATTAAATCCTTATACAATATGTTCTTGTTTATATACTGGGCATGTTTTTAAAGTTTATTACATTCATATTTTTGATATTTTCGAGATTAAAAGTTGAAAATTGACATAAACCGTGAAATAATTGCATGTATCGTCCGTTAACAATGTTTTTCTCCATAATGGTTCTGCCGTGTGACTAGAGAGTGAGTGAGTGAGTGAGTTGGTGTTTTACGCCCGTGCAACGCAATATAGGTTATTTATAGGCGATGAACATGGAAAAGGATGATAAAATGAACATGAGATGATGATGATAAATGAAATATGGGGATGGAACACAAACGACCGGTAAATTTTGTAAGAACCACAGGAAAAGGGGGAGAGGTGGGTAGGGGTGGAAAATTTAACCTATGTGGTGCACTACTTGGCAATGGCGGTCCACACAGGGGTCTTTTACGTGCATGAAGCGTGGCACTCTCCTAACACGTTGGCCCACTATGGTCGGCGGTCAGGGTTTCCGTATTATAGACCTGACAACCCCCGCGGACGAGGGCGACCCTATTCAGCCACCTAGGGTACACACTTTGTCGCTCTGTGGGCTGAGCACTGACCCGACATCAGAATCCCAAGACCCTTAGTCGCCTCTTACGACAAGCTAGGCTCTGCTGCGGGCCTATTCGCCACCCGGGACTCCACTAGAGAGAACCTTAGACAAAAGACAACAAGAACAAACGAACGGACGGTAAAGGAACTCTCTATAGAACACTAGCTGCTACTGACAGCTATCTGAGAATCAGCAATCGACTGAAGGTCCCGTCCCGTGCGGGTCCGGGAGGCGAAAAAGCCTGCAGCAGAGCTTAGCTTGTCGTAAGAGACTTAAAATTTTAACATCGGAGTTTGTGCTCAGCCGACAGAGCAATCAAGGTGTGTACCCTAGGTGAATGAATAGCGTAGCCCTCGTCCGCGGAAGTTGGTAGGTCTATAATACAGAAACCCTGACCAGTGACCATAGTGGGCCACCGTGCCACGCTTCATGCACGTAAAAGACCCCTTTGTGGACCGCCGAGTAGTGCCCCACATACCGGTAGGCTAAATTGACGGCCCCTACTCACCTCTCCCCATTTCCAGTGGTCTTCCAAATTATTGTTCCCTTGTTTCCAGACCCACCCCAATTTCATTATCATCATTGCATGCTAATTCTATCATCCTTTTTATGTTCATTGCCTTTAAATAACCTATATAGCATTGCAAGGGCGTAGAGCACCAAAGATTTTACGAAATATTCAATTCATAGCCTTTGCGTAATAACTTTTGAAGAATTTTTTTTATTTCCAAGGGATTGTGAGCTTTATGACTTCATTTAAAAAAGAACAAGGTCATAAAAATCATGATCTTTCAATAAGATATTTGTGATGGAAATCAATGACGTGAAAATGGTACTGACTCTCATGAAAAATCTTTTTTTTCAAAGATCATGAAAAAATCATGACTTTTCAAAATCATGACTGGTCATTACCGGGGACCTTAACATAGTGGAAAATTACCAACTCCGCGATGTTTAGGCCAAAGGACCAAAATATCGTGAGCCTAGAGCAATCAATTGGAACCATAATTTCAAAACAATTATGGAATCAATTGAAGACTATGCCAGAAAATGGGCTAAAAAAGAACATGAAAAAGAAAGCGACGTTTTTTCTGAGTGGGTAAATTCTGTGAGGTCGTTGGTTTTGAAAAGGATTAACTCTTTGAAAGGCTCGATGAGCACCAAGGCAACATCTATTTTCAACAACCCTGATGTTGCGAAGACATTGTCCACCTTACATGACAAATATGTTGTCGTCAAATATGTTGTCGTACCTGCTAATAAAGCGCCTAACAACATCATTTTCGTATGCAAAAGACACTATATTGATTGTTTAACAGCTGAATTAGGGGTTGGTTGTACTAGCAAAAGCACCACATATACAGCAACAATACTGTCAAAGGAGGAAATAATCAACAATCATAATTCTGTCATTTCTTCCTTTGGCATTTCTGTTGACAAAAAGAACGATGACGTTCCATCCTTGTATTGGATTCCAAAGTAACATAAAACTCCATACAAGCAACGATTTATTGCTGGGTTATCTAAATGTACAACTAAGCCTCTTTCAGTTTTGTTAACATCAATATTGACGGCAATAAAATCAAGCCTTCAAAAGTATTTCGATTGTTGTTACTCTAGAAATGGCGTCAATCAAATGAGGATTCTAAAAAATTCTAAAGAACTGATGGAAAATCTCCATTCTAAGTCATTTTCATCATGTAATAGCATTAAAACGTTTCATTTCTCTACATTATATACTTCAATTCCACATTCACAATTAAAATCTCGTTTGGCACAGCTGATTAAACGTAGCTTTATCAAAAAGAACGGAAAACGCAGGTACAAGTATTTGGTAGTCGTTTATAAAAAGACTTACTTTGTCATCCAAGAGTCTAGCAAGAAAAAACAAATTTACAGAAGATCAAATAATAGGAATGCTCAACTTTCTAATCGACAACGTATTTGTACAGTTTGGTGGACGTGTTTTTCAGCAAACAATAGGTATCCCAATGGGCACAAATTGTGCACCATTGCTTGCCGATTTGTTTCTTCTCATATGAAGCAGACTTCTTACAATCACTTCTAGACAAAAAGGACCGCAAACTTGCTTTATCCTTCAATCTCACATTTCGTTATATTGATGATGTCCTTTCACTAAACAATCCTCGATTTGGTGACTATTTACGTCTCATATATCCGAAGGAACTTGAGATAAAGGACACTGCAGATTCTATGAGGCCCGCTTCATATTTGGATCTGTTTCTCGAAATTGACACACAAGGAAGGCTTTGTACAAAGCTCTATGACAAACGTGATGACTTCAACTTTCCCTTTCTGTGTAGCATCATTCCGTCCGCTCCAGCATATGGAGTTTACGTATCACAATTGATTCGTTATTCCAGAGCATGTGGGGAGTACAACGACTTCCTTGATAGAGCATCACGACTGACAAGCAAATTGTTGACACAGGGGAACGTTGCTCCCAGGTTGTTGTCATCACTCAAGAAATTTTACGGACGACATCATGTGCTTGTATACAAATACGGGATTTCTATCTCTCAGATGAGCACAGATGTTGGTTTGACATAGAGTTTTGTAATGTCATCCTTTCTGGATTTGACCAACACTTAACCGATCTTTGGCAACGTGACGGGTGTGCTATAGCAAGCAAGAACTGCTTACTCTTCCGGAGCACCTGAGTTCCCTCTCGTTTCGACTTGAGTTCGCGTTGCTGAATGCGGTTTTTTGTTATGTATGTGTGTGTTTTATGTTGTTATGTGGTTTGTTTTGTTGTGATGATTTTTTGTCTGCCGGTTTTGTCTTTGTCTTTACGGTTTAATGATACTGATTACCCCTTTGCTTCTTTTAGACAGTCATGATTTTTTTTATATATTGTCATGAAAAACCATAACAAAACACTTTTACATGAAGGACACCGTGGTAGAAAATTGTCGAGTAACTTAATATAATTGCGAGCAACGTCGAATCCAGAACTTTAGAAATGTTCTTGAATAATTATTGTACCCATGCGGGTTCCGGGTGGCGAATAGGCCCGCAGCAGCGCTAAGCTTGTCGGTAAAAGTCCACTAAAGAGCGCTCAGAAACCTGACATCGGGTCAGGCAGCGACTGGGATGTGTGTCCCAGGTGGTTGAATGGAGCGGGGTCGTCAGGTGATAATGCGGAAAACCTGACCGCAAACCATAGTGGTGCACCGTGTTGGGAAAAATGTCACGTTCCTCGCACGTTAAAGAACCCTGCTGCAGGTCTCGATAAGAGTAGGACCAGTAGGATCCCCATGCAGGAGGCTAAATTTCCCGTCCCTATCCATGACTCCTTTTTCCAGTGGCAGTAAAAAATCTCGTACCCGATTGGCCTTGTGTCCCCATTTCTTCCACGTCATCATCATTTCATGTTCATTGTATCACCACTTTCATGTTCATCTCCCGGATATAGCCGAAATCGTGCTGCTTGGGAGTAAAGCAATAACTAACTACTGTAAACCAATTAACTTTCGCGTGCGATAAACGTTCGCGGGATTCGCGAGCACTTTACATCCGCGAAAGTTTGTAGTCGCGAATAAGTCACTGAGAAGTTGTATTCATTAAACGAATCTGGAAAACCGCGAATGTTTGTCTTCGTGAAAACCTCCAATGTAATGAAACCGTGAACGTTTATAGCCGCGAAAGTTTGTTGGTTTACAGTAACTGAATAATTATTGTTAAATTCTAAATTGTTTAAGTCCCGTGCGGGGCCCGGGTGGCGAATAGGCCCGCAGCAGAGCCTAGCTTGTCGTAAGAGGCGACTAAGGGTCTTGGGATTCTGACGTCGGGTCAGTGCTCAGCCCACAGAGCGACCAAGTGTGTACCCTAGGTGGCTGAATAGGGTAGCCCTCGTCCGCGGGGGTTGTCAGGTCTATAATACGGAAACCCTGACCGCCGACCATAGTGGGCCAACGTGTGTGGAGAGTGCCACGCTCCATGCACGTAAAAGACCCCTTTGTGGACCGCCAAGTAGTGCACCACATAGGCTTAATTTTCCGCCCCTACCCACCTCTCCCCTTTTTCCTGTGGTTCTTCAAAATTTACCGGTCCATTGTTTCCCACCCCATCCCCATATTTCATTTATCATCATCATTTCATGTTCATTTTATCATCCTTTTCATGTTCATCGCCTGTAAATAACCTATATAGCGTTGCACGGGCGTAAAACACCAACTCACTCACTCACTAAATTGTTTAGAACTACAGGTTTCTTTCCTCGTACTGTACATTGTCGATATCCTCAG
The DNA here is from genome assembly GCA_963971305.1 of Arcuatula senhousia. Lineage (NCBI taxonomy): Eukaryota > Metazoa > Mollusca > Bivalvia > Mytilida > Mytilidae > Arcuatula > Arcuatula senhousia. The sequence continues at coordinate 61,154,168 of OZ020304.1, forward strand.
TGCTGGATTTGGCTCCCTGTTCGAACCTTTTTGCTTTGAGCACTTTGCATTCAATACTTTTGGTTTTAGACCTTCCAATGTTTTGATTCAAATGCTTCTGAGAGGTTACTCCTTGAAATATCGATATACAGCATAATAAAATTAACCGTTTTTGTCTCGCCTGCGAAGCAGAGCGGGACATAGGTGTTACTTTACCGGCGGCGGCGACGGCGGCGTTAACTTTTTGGAAAAGTTTTATGAGCACCTCTATATCTCAAGAACTATAGGTCCTGGGTTGATGAAACTTGGTATGCATATGCCCCAGTAGTAGCTTAGCACAGTTGCATCCCCATCTTTTGACCTTGACTTTCCGGTTGAATGACTTTGACAATTTTCAATACATATAATAGCAATGAAAAAGTTTTGCGAGCACCTCCATATCTCAAGAACTATAGGTCCTAGGTTGATGAAACTTGGTATGCATATGCCCCAGTAGTAGGTTAGCTCAGTTGCATCCCCATCTTTTGACCTTGACCTTGATTTCCGGTTGAGTGACTTTGACAATTTTCAATACATATAATAGCAATGGAAAAGTTTTGCGAGCACCTCCATATCTCAAGAACTATAGGTCCTAGGTTGATGAAACTTGGTATGCATATGCCCCAGTAGTAGCTTACCACAGTTGCATCCCCATCTTTTGACCTTGACCTTGATTTTTTGGTTGAGTGACTTTGACAATTTTCAATACATATAATAGCAATGGAAAAGTTTTGTGAGCACCTCCATATCTCAAGAACTATAGGTCCTAGGTTTATGAAACTTGGTATACATATGCCCCAGTAGTAGCTTAGCACAGTTGCATCCCCATCTTATGACCTTGACCTTGATTTTCCGGTTGAGTGACTTTGATTATTTTTATTGCATATATTTGCAATGTTTAAGTTCTATAAACATCTTTTGATCTCAGAAACTGAAAATCCATGTAAATTCAAAATATAGTGGAAGTAAGAAAGAATAAATGTTTCTGATGGTGCCGGCAGGCGAGACATACTTTAGTGTTAACTCTTGTTATACTTGTGCTGGTATTGTATTATCCAATACATCTTTATCGACTTGGTTTTGTAATAATTTGGTAAAATAAAGGGAAAACAATGACAATTTTGTGCGCCATTCATACTACCGATTTTGTTTGTTTTTTTGTTTTTTTTTTGGGGGGGGGAGTTTCATTGTTTCAGACGACAACAAATTGGCAACATGACAAAAAGAAGTGTGAGAGTGAGTTGGTGTTTTTCGCCCGGGCAACGCTATATGGGTTATTTACAGGCGATGAACATGAAAAAAGGATGATAACATGAAATGATGATGATAAATGAAATATGGGAGTGGGATGGGACACAAAGGACCGGTAAATTTTGAAGAACAACAGCAAAAGGGGAGTGATGGGTAGGGACTGAGAATTTGGCCTATGTGGTGCACTACTTGGCGGTCCACAAGGGGTCTTTTACGTGCATGAAGCGTGGCACTCTCCACACAAGTTGGCCCACTATGGTCAGCGGTCAGGGTTTCTGTATAATAGACCTGACAAACCCCGCGGACGAGGGCCACCTTATTCAGCCACCTAGGGTACACACTTGGTCGCTCTGTGGGCTGAGCACTGACCCGACGTCAGAATCCTAAAACCCTTAGTCCCCTCTTACGACAAGCTAGGCTCTACTGTGGGCCTTTTCGCCACCGGGACCCTAAAAAAATCATTATTTTCTAGAATGCAGAAAAATGTGTTATATAAAATAAAACAAGTTTGAATTAGTTTTGTTATCTTGAGTCACATTTTACAAACTGAAAAGTTTAACCATGTCGCGATTTTTCTTCATCAGGTGACTGATTAGCTGCCCTTTCACCTCTTTGTTGAAGTGGAACTGTTTGAAGCAAGACCGAAGGCAGAGAGACACATTGTAGACCTCACATTCATATACAGTTTTGCGACCTGGTCGCTTTCTTTTTTTTTACCTACGAGGTCTGCATTGGTTCTCTTTGTGTCATTAAAAACTCTACATAGGCGAGCGAAGTTTCTATTTCTGACCTCAGTTTTGGTTTTTGAAACTAAAACTGTCAGAAAGCATTTCTAGTTCTCATGGCATCTTATATGGTTCCAGCCCTCACAATGAAGTTTTCATCAACTGCATTATAAGTGACAATTGAGTTACTATTTTTCTTCTGGAGAATCTACATCCCGGGAGACCCAGGGGTTCTTCTCTCGCTTACTCATTTAGTGATGAATGTGTTAGCGAGAGAAGAACCCCTCAGTTTCCGAGGTTAGACAATCTATGGATTATTTTTGAATTCGAATTCTTAGATTTTTTTTTAAAAAGTAAAGAGTTATACACGGCAGTGAAGAAGACCTTTTCCCACCATTTGAAGGATTTGACTACAGAGTTAGCATAGCCAATCATCTTATCAGAGCGATCAACACCGCTAATGTTTTTATTGTATTTAACAACCATAGTTTGTTTCAGGACATCCTGGCCAGTTGCTGCATTCCCACAACGTGTTGGTAAGAGCTCTGAACTATGACCTGTTGATAACATAAATATATACAGGTTTTCCATCCAGAATCTTTACACACTCCTCAAGCCCTCTGCAAAATCACCTCATTTTTAAATAATTGATTATTCTGATTTAGGTTCATTTGGAATACTTATTCTGTTAGATCGAACAGTATCCGTACCATTAATCCCAGAAGGAGTATATTTTTCAAAAAAAAAAAAAAAACCCTCATCATTCCATGACCAAATCAGAAGTTGCACCATATAAACTTGGATCCATCACAGATTTACAAATGTAAGTTTAAAATTTACAAACAAACCCATTCGTTTAATCTGAAAACATTTAAGCTATGATTCCATACTTCCCCGGCTTATCAGGGGGTGTCAGAGCCCCCACCCCGGAATACCGAATACCGTTAAAATCAACATGGAATACTGAATATTCGAATTTTTTAAATTGGAATACCGAATACTATTTGATTCAAAATAGACTTATGTTGTGTATATTTTCAGCAAAATATACCCTTTGTCACCAAAACCATGGTAAAATGACCTTTTGGTCTTATTCCACATCTCATTCTATCATATTTCGGATCACCTGAGTTCACTCTCGTTACGACTTGAGTTCCCAATGTCAGTTGATATTTATGTGTTTTTGTGTTTCTTGTTTGTTCGTGCTTGTTCATTTTTGTGTTGACCTATCTAATTTGCCTTCGATCTTATGGACATTTTTATGGACATTTGGCTTCAGAATGCCCCATTGGTGCCTCTTGCTTCTCTCATCATTTCATGTGAAAATATAACTTTTTATAAATTACCAAATGAACAGACAATTTTGTTGCATTTATTATATATAATCCGTGAAAAGTCTGTTGAATTTTACGCTTTTACCATATCGTGATCGTCTCTGTATAGCTACAGTTTCGAAAGGTTCATCTTCGTCTGTACTTGCCGCTGAAGCAGCTTCATCAATCATGCCGATTTCATTTGGTACCTTATTTTCACCACGGTCGTTGCATTTTTTAATAATGCTTGCGTAAACATCCTCAGTGATGATTATGCAATCTTTGTCTTTGGTGCTGTCCCCATTACCTAATATTAATACTATCAAATCAGAGGACATGTTTGCTTCTCCAGATGCATGAAATTTCAACAAATTTGAAATGGCACTTTTACATAGTTTTCCTGATATCGTTGTGTTTGCACTCCTTTTGGCACTTACTTCTATAACGCCAAAAGTGGTTGTACCTGGAAGTTTTACACAATACAAAGGATTTCTCTGCTCTGACTGGCCTAATTGTACTGGGTCCACCAGAATGTCAGATCTGGTAAAAAAAATCAGTTTCACATGTACTGAATCTCCTTCGTTCAGCCATTTGGCAGTTTCACCATGCTTTAGTGATTTTCTATATAATCAATAGGCCTGTCAAGTCGTGAAACTCGTGCATTTCTGGGACAAATCAGCAACATTTTACTTTGATCTTTTGTTTGCCGCCTTTGATCTTTGCATTTTTTTCGAGATCTCACACATTGTCATCTAAAAAAATTGACAGCTTTGAATCAACTATTTTTTTCTGTAAGGGGAGCGGGACTGGCCCACTGGATCCACCTATGGATAGGCATCTATGACCATGTATATAGTGGAGGGTTAATATAATCACTTCAATGAGTTTGCTTACCAATCAGTCCATGTGTTTTTGGTACATTGAAAATGAATGGACGGATATTGTCCCATTCCTTTTGAGTGTCTGCCATTAGAAATCTGCCATTAGGGTATTCCTGGTCTCTTTCATATCTTTTTAGTGAAAGCTGCATTCTATAATCAAACACTCCTTGGGTCTAAACCCACACAGGAATCCCATATTCGGATTGTAAAGTTTTTTTTTGAAATTTAAAGAGATCGATAAAAGTGTCAGAATTTTTATCAATTTCCACTGCAAAACTTCTAGCCTCAGGTTTTTTGGATGACTGTTTAAAATTTAAACTACCAGAGGCTTCAATTAGCATGCTCAACGCCTCAAGAGACAAAGGATGCAGTCATGTAAGTCACACCAGTTGGAAAGAAAAGGGGATAAAATTGGTCAGGGAAAGCAACGTCCTTCCATAAAGGATTCGGTAAAAAGCGATTAAAAAACGTACAGCATATATGCCATATAATTACAGACCACTCAAAAGAGAATTTTATTTAAAATAACCGCCCTTATTGCTGTTGTTCTTGCATATCTGAACCATAAATACTGTTACCCTTTGATTAAGCGCACAGATTCCAGCGTACGCGTACGAATTGCTATGTAAGTGAAATACCGCGTACCACACCTTGTCGTACGGAATACCGTTAAAAACACCCGGAATACCGCGTACCAAAAGGGATGTGACACCCTCTTATCAGGACTGAACACACGACAAGTAAGCAAAGAAATATGTGTAGTGGGGTGGGAGGATTTTTTTACCAGTCTCAACCACAATTTTTTCTTCTAAAGAATGTTTAAATTCCTCACGAATCCCATCACCATTCTGTTCATACCCTAACGTACTTTTTTCCTAGAATCGCTCTTTTTTAATTATATTATAACAGTAGTCTCAATTCAAGTTAACTTTACACAATAAATAAAATGTAGTAAAACACTTTTTTCACAATATAATGATTATAACGTCCCAGAATCATCGGATATAAATTGGGGGGGGGGGGGGGTAGGTAGATAAACAAGAGGCTCCCAGGAGCCTGAATCGCTCACCTGGTCTTGATGTTGACCCTATACTTTTGTAGAGCTAAATGAGCTGAACATTTAAGCAAGCAACAGCTAATCTCTATCTGCAATAGTTTTCATTCTGTAGGCCAAAAACATGAAAAATGGCTATTTTTCAGGGGCCGTAACCCCTATAAGGGGTCATCTGACAACTTCGACCCTATGAAGAATTTTGTAGAGCTAAATGGGCTGAACATTTAAACAAGCAACAGCTAATCTCTATCTGCAATAGTTTTCATTCTGTAGGACAAAAACATGAAAAATCGCTATTTTTCAGGGGCCGTAACCCCTATAAGGGGTCATCTGACAACTTCGACCCTATGGAGAATTTTGTAAAGCTAAATGAGCTGAACATTTAAGCAAGCAACAACTTATCTCTATCTGCAATAGTTTTCATTCTGTAGGCCAAAAACATGAAAAATCGCTATTTTTCAGGGGTCGTAACCCCTATAAGGAGTCATCTAACAACTTCAACCCTATGGAGAATTTTGTATAGCTAAATGAGCTGAAGATTGAAGCAAGCAAAAGCTAATCTCTATCTGCAATAGTTTTCATTCTGTAGGACAAAAACATGAAAAATCGCTATTTTTCATGGGCCGTAACCCCTATAAGGGGTCATCTGACAACTTCGGCCCTTTGGAGAATATTGTAGAGCTCAATGAGCTGAACATTTAAGCAAGCAACAGCTAATCTCTATGTGCAATAGTTTTCATTCTGTAGGCCAAAAACATGAAAAAATGCCATTTTTCAAGGGTCGTAACTCCTATAAGGGGTCATCTGACAACTTCGACCCTGTGGAGAATTTCGTAGAGCTAAATGAGCTGAACATTTAAGCAAGCAACAGCTAATCTCTATCTGCAATAGTTTTCATTCTGTAGGCCAAAAACATGAAAAATGGCTATTTTTCACCTTTAAGGGGCCGTAACCCCTATAAGGGGTCATCTGACAACTTCGACCCTATGGAGACTTTTGTAGAGTTAAATGAGCTGAACATTTAAGCAAGCAACAGCTAATCTCTATCTGCAATAGTTTTCATTCTGTAGGCCAAAAACATGAAAAAATGCTATTTTTCACCTTTAAAGGGCCGTAACCCCTATAAGGGATCATCTGACAACTTTGACCAAATGGAGACTTTTGTAGAGCTTTTGATGCTGAATCAGTAGCGTGGCCTCAGATTTCCTCTATCTCTTATACTTTTTGATTTATAAGCCAAAAACAGTAGTCTGACCCCCCTAGTCTATTTTTAGTAACGGCGGCCATGTTTTTTATTGGATCAAAAATCAAAACACAAGTTTGGTGCAGGACACCCTAAGGATCATTCATACCAAGTTTCATTAAATTCTGTTTGGTAGTTTCAGAGGAGAAGATTTTTGAAAAATTGTTAACAGACGACGACGACGACAGACGACGACAGACGACGACGACGACAGACGACGACGACGGACGCCAAGTGATGGTAATAGCTCACATGGACCTTCGGTCCAGGTGAGCTAAAAAACCAAAACTTTTAACAATGTGTCCCAAGTTTAAAAAGAGGGTTGTGTTCAGGTTGTCAACGTCATTGTCCGCTAGATGGAATTAGAAAGTCTAGAAAAGGAATCTCTGGACAAGGTGGAAGAAAAAGTGTTGTTATTACTGGCTCAGTGAACAAATTATGTATCGAAGATTCGGATATCCTCAAGTACAGCTTCACCACAGAATATCTCAGGAACTATCTCGATTTCTATAATAACTGGCAAACACGAGTGTCCTCTTTCCAACCGCAAACCAGGAAAAGGCTTTGTCGAAATGCATGTGTGAAAAAGGCGGAAAAAGTGGACTTAATATAACACATAATAAGTAAGCATTTAGAAGAGACCATTTCGATGGAATTGGGGCTCTTTGTACTGAGAAAAAACAATCAAGTTTCCACGAGAGTGACATCATCCAAGAAAGTTATCGATCGGGTTGTTAATTATTTAAATGAATGAAATATTTATAATCATGTATACCTGTTGCAATTAAAGTCTTTTTGTAACAATCAACAACGCAAAGAAAAATTTCTGTCCATCCGTTATTTCGTATGTCAGTTAGTACATCATTTTGAAAATAATAACTTTTTTAAAATGACGGCAAAACTGATAATCCAGCAAATATATTCGCGTAGTGTTAAAAGCTACTGAACTCAACACGTCGACGTTTTCTTTTTTAGCTCACCTGGACCGAAGGTCCATGTGAGCTATTACCATCACTTGGCGTCCGTCGTCGTCTGTCGTCGTCGTCTGTTAACAATTTTTCAAAAATCTTCTCCTCTGAAACTACCAAACAGAATTTAATGAAACTTGGTATGAATGATCCTTAGGGTGTCCTGCACCAAACTTCTGTTTTGATTTTTAATCCGTTAAAAAACATGGCCGCCGTTACTAAAAATAGACTAGGGGGGTCAGACTACTGTTTTTGGCTTATAAATCAAAAAGTATAAGAGATAGAGGAAATCTGAGGCCACGCCACTGATTCAGCATCAAAAGCTCTACAAAAGTCTCCATTTGGTCAAAGTTGTCAGATGACCCCTTATAGGGGTTACGGCCCCTTAAAGGTGAAAAATAGCATTTTTTCATGTTTTTGGCCTACAGAATGAAAACTATTGCAGATAGAGATTAGCTGTTGCTTGCTTAAATGTTCAGCTCATTTAACTCTACAAAAGTCTCCATAGGGTCGAAGTTGTCAGATGACCCCTTATAGGGGTTACGGCCCCTTAAAGTTGAAAAGTAGCCATTTTTCATGTTTTTGGCCTACAGAATGAAAACTATTGCAGATAGAGATTAGCTGTTGCTTGCTTAAATGTTTAGCTCATTTAGCTCTACGAAAGTCTCCATAGGATCGAAGTTGTCAGAAAACCCCTTATAGGGGTTACGGCCCCTGAAAAATGGCATTTTTTCATGTTTTTGGCCTACAGAATGAAAACTATTGCACATAGAGATTAGCTGTTGCTTGCTTAAATGTTCAGCTCATTGCGCTCTACAAAATTCTCCATAGGGTCGAAGTTGGCAGATGACTCCTTATAGGGGTTACGGCCCCTGAAAAATAGCGATTTTTCATGTTTTTGGCCTACAGAATGAAAACTTTTGCAGATAGAGATTAGCTGTTGCTTGCTTAAATGTTCAGCTCATTTAGCTTTACAAAATTCTCCATAGGGTTGAAGTTGTCAGATGATCCCTTATAGGGGTTACGGCCCCTGAAAAATAGTCATTTTTCATGTTTTTGGCCTACAGAATGAAAACTATTGCAGATAGAGATTAGCTGTTGGTTGCTTAAATGTTCAGCTCATTTAGCTCTACAAAAGTCTTCATAGGTTCGAAGTTGTCAGATGACTCCTTATAGGGGTTATGGCCCCTTATAGGTGAAAAATGGTGTTTTTGGCCTATAGAATGAAAACTATTGCAGGTAGAGAAAAGCTGTTGCTTGCTTAAATGTTCAGCTCATTTAGCTCTACAAAAGTATAGGGTCAACATCAAGACCAGGTGAGCGATTCAGGCTCCTGGGAGCCTCTTGTTTTTAACACAATTGTTAATCTTTGAGGATAGTTCTTGAAAAAATATTGTCCATCACCTAATACATAAAATATATCATTATTTTCGAAATTTGTTGAATTTCACTTTGTAGTTTTTTGTTTCAATGTAAAATGTTTACTGGAATATATTCGATATCAAACGACAATTCTGGTACATTTTCTTGCGTTTTCCCATTATGTCTATACAAATTTCACGCCCAAACCAGCATATTCAGAGTTAAATATCTCAAAAAATCCGTCCACAACACTGTTTTGACTTGATATTCTGGTGTATCAAGGTTAAAGGTATAAAAATGCCTTTTTTTAAAGTAAAAATGGTCGAATTAAGTAAAGTCACCCCTTAAAATCGCATTAGATTTATGTAATTCGACCAATCAGAAGGCTCGCTACAAAACTATCAAAAACGAGGTATCTCATATATAATGACCTAAGGGCGATGAAAGGGTAAGCGAGGGCAAAGCCCCTGGGTTTCCGAGGATGCAGCTATAATTGGTAATCATAGTAATTTTTGAAAGTTTAGTTAATTACTAGTATTTAGTGGTCTTTAGTTGCTAATGCAATTAGAATACTCATCTTGCACTTTATTTGTATTACCCCTTTTATGTTCATCTCTCTGAGAAATAGTCGAAATCGTGCACACAGTGATGTTAATGACGTTAGTCCCGCCAAAAGTTAAAAAAAGTTTCCAAGAGTTGTCCCCCTTATTGCGACGAATACTCGGAAAAATAAAATGCCTGTACCATATAAATTTGATAAAATATTTAGAGTTTTATTGTCTTATGTAGCCTGACATAATTATTTACAGTTATCCAAACTATTATATTTTAATAATATTACTCAATAGTTAGAAAAAAAAACCGAATGGAAGAATTTTCTATTGGAAATTAAGTACCGCCCCTTTTACCTTATTTGGCAAATCAGACAAAATTTGATACCTCATTTTGCACCCCGAAGATCGACATCGATTGTTTTTGAATTTCACCACATGATAGATCATAAAATATAGAATTTGAAAATTGCTGCTCATTCTTTTGTATTTTAGAAAATTATAACAAAACAAGAGGCTCCCAAGAGCCTGAATCGCTCACCTGAACTACACAGGTACATATATTTGTAGATATTATTGTGCTTAACCATATGCGATTTAAATTTCTGAAATATCTTGATAAGTTTTCAAGATAATGGGCTTAATAAGTGTAAATTTGCCAAAAATTAGGAAAAAGAACAATAACTCCCACACCAGCAGTCAGATCTTTTCGAAAATTTCAGGACAGGTAAGTCTTAATAAGCTGATCACTTTTGATTCTTGCACAATTTTGATATCTGAAACCATTTTTGAGTTGTTTGCAAAAAAATACAATTTACCCCTTTGTTCTATTTTTAGCCATGGCGGCCATGTTTTTTACAAATAAAAAATGTGAAAAATAGAGCTGTAGCATATAAGCTATTAAACAAGTATACCATCTTAAGATGCAGTTGGTTTTACCTTGTCAAACAAGTTAATCTTTGAAATTCAGAGGAAAAGTAATGAAAAATGGTAAAATTTGTTGTTTAAAGGATAATAACTCCTAAAGAAATGGTCCTACAGCTTTGACCTAAATACATGAAATGTAGATCTTGATGTGCTTAATCATTAATCATATGCAACTTTAATTTTTGAAATATCTTATATAGTTTTCAAGATACAGGGTGTTGATATAACTGGATCAGTAAACAAATTACGTATCAAAGATTCGGATGTCCTCAAGTACAGCTTCACCACAGAATATCTCAGGAACTATCTCAATTTCAATAATAACTGGCAAACACGAGTGTCCTCTTTCCAACGTTAATCAGGAAAAGGTTTTGTCGTAATGCATGTGTGAAAAGGCGGCAAAAGTGGACTTAATATAACACATATTAAAATTACAAATACCAAAACGCAGGCATAAAGCATTCAGAAGAGGCCATTTCGATGGAATTAAGGTTAGTGAGGACACCTGACCAAAAAATAATGCTGAATTTAAAATGTCCAATATTTTCATATATTAGTATTAGGTATATTCTTTATCTGGTGTAAAAATATTGGACCCCCTTTCCAGGCTTGTTTTCACAAAATTTATGCTCAAAGTTTCCCCAAATTACTATAGATTATATAAGAAAGTCCAAATATTAAGCATAAAATCGATTAAAATTTGTTTTTATTTGATAAAAATCAACGAAATACAATATAATTTAAAACAAGCATTCTGAAAGTATTGCAAAACAATACATAGTCCCCTTCCGGCCTCATGTTTCAGTCACTGGTAACAATTTGTCAAACAAATGAATACCTAAACTTGATCAGTTTATTATCTACAAGGGCCAATAAACAAGAGGCTCCCAAGAGCCTGAATCGCTCACCTGACATATGTGCCTGAAGTAAAGGTTATTAGGCAAAATCTATTTGACGTTGAAAGGGTCATAAGATTAATAAGGGGGTCATCTGACAATATGGTGGATATTAAGGTGCTGATTACTTTTGTTCTCAATCAAAATCTAAAAATCTGTCACACTTTTTGAGTTATTTGCAAAAAAATGCAGTTTAACCTAATGTTCTATTTTTAGCCACAGTGGCAATGTTTTACAACCAATCAAAAATCCCCACAACAGTTTTATACACTAATAATAATAAACAATAATACCAAGTTTGGTTCTGATTGGACTTAAAGTGTCAGAGGAGTTAACATTTTCAATATAATGAGGAAATGCAGTTAAAATGCTCAATATTGAAGTTCCAAGGACAATAACTCCTCAAAGGAAAGGTCCTACAACGTTGACCCTGTTACATATTTTGTAAATCTTGATGCGCTTAACAATATGCAATTTAAAATTCTCAAATATCTTGTAGTTTTCAAGATATTGAGCTAAACAGGTGCGAAATTTGCAAAAAATCCACAAAAAGGGCAATAACTCCTACATGGGTTGTTGGATTTTCTTAAAAAAATTCAGAGCTGATAGATCTTGAGGTGCTGATCACTTTTGTCCCCAATCAAAATTTTGAAATCTGTCACTGTTTTAGAGTTATTTGCAAAAAAACTGCCATTTACCCCTATGTTCTATTTTTAGCCACAGCGGCCATGTTTTACGACCAATCACAAATCCCCACATCAGTTCTATACACATAATGCTAATAAACAACTATACCAAGTTTGGTTCCATTTGAACTTAAAGTGTCAGAGGAGTTAACGTTTTCAATGTAATGAGGAAATGCTGTTAAAATGCTAAATTTTGACGTTCTAAGGGCAATAACTCCTAAAAGGAATGGTCCTACAACGTTGACCCTATTACATATTTTGTAGATCTTGATGTGCTTAACAACATGCAATTTAAATTTCTAAAATATCTAGTATAGTTTTCAAGATATTGAGCTAAACAGGTGCAAAATTTGCAAAAAATCCACAAAAAGGGCAATAACTCCTACATGGGTTGTTGGATTTTCTTCTCAAAATTTTAGGGTAGGTAGATCTTGAGGTGCTGATCACTTTTATCCTGCCAGAATTTTGATATCTGTAGCCGTTTTTGAACTGCATTCTACCCCTATGTTCTATTTTTAGCCATGGCGGCCATGTTTTACGACGAATCAAAAATCCCCACACCAGTTCTAAGCACCGAATGCTAATAAACAACCATACCAAGTTTGGTTGCAATTGGACTTATGGTGTCAGAGGAGTTAACGTTTGAAAAAGTTTACAGACGGACGACGGACGCCAAGTGACGCCAATAGCTCACATGACCCTTCGGGCCAGGTGAGCTAAAAAGAGTAGAAAAGAAAATTGCAATGGATTTTCAAACTTCAAAGGGCCATAACTCCCATAAAAATTTGTGGACCAGCACAAAACTTAAAATTGATCTGTAACTCATCAAGGCTAACTCACATATCAAAAATCAGTTCAATATCTATAAGCGTTTAGAAAAAAGTGCGTAAAACTGATATTTTAGTGAATTTTCAAAGTTCAAAGGGCCATAACTCCCATAAAACTTTGTGGACCGGCACGAAACTCAAACTTTATCTGTAACTCATCATGGTTAAATCACATATAAAAAATCAGTTCATTATCTATAAGCGTTTAGAAAAAAAGTGCGGAAAACTGAGGCGTGACAGACGGACAGATGGACAGACAGACGGACAGAGCGCAAACCTATAGTCCCCTTCGGCTTTCGCCGGTAGGGGACTAATAAAACAATAAAAACTGGGGGTCACCAGCTTACTTCTCTATCTACAATACAAATTTTTGTTATTTTTTGGTCATTTTCAAGTGGATTATATCCTTTGTTTAATGTGAAAATTATATTTATGAAAGTATGGTTGATGAATTTGTGTAAAAATGGATTTATTTTAATTATGTTTAATTAAATAAAACTATTTATCACACGTTTTAAGATATTTGTTACATTTGCACTTGTTTTTTTTTGTATTTTTAGTTGTTTTTGGTCACATGACAGGTGTTCTCACTAACCTTAAGGCTCTGTTATTTCGTATTTCAGTTAGTACATCATCTAGAAAATAATAACTTTTTTAAAATGACGGCAAAATTTGATAAGCAGCAAATACGTTATTTATTGTCACATTCGCCTCGTCGAATGACAATTAGAGATGTATAAAAGTTTGGGCTCGTTGCTGCACGGTAAAGTTGATGTAAACATTATACAATGTAGAAATCTGCTTATCTAAAAATAGTTAAATATTTGAATATGGTATCATTAAGCTAAACCATCGATCTGTATGCTTTAATTACTTTGAGCAACCATGGCCGTCTTTTAAATGTATATAATCGTATTTTATTTTAAATAAAGAGTTGGAATCTTAAAGATTTCAATGTAAAATGTTTACTGGAATATATTCGATATCAAGCGAAAATTCTTGTACATTTTCTTGCGTTTTCCCATTATGTCTATACAAATTTCATGCTTAAACCGACATTTTCAAAGTTAAATATATAAAAAAATCTGTCCACAACACTATGTTTTGAGTTGATATTCTGGTGTATCAAGGTTAAAGGTATAACGATGCATTTTTGTTTTGAAAAGTAAGATGGAAAATAAAGAGATGTGGAATAAGTGTACGCGACACAGCCCACAATTAAACGGCAATTTAGAAAAACCACAATGGACAACCGCCAGCAGCCTTCAACGAGGCCATTTGGCACTGCTCGCGGTTATGCAATTGGCCCATGGTCTAAATAAGATGCATATAATTCAAATCCAGCCCTGAAATAGTCACAGATAGACCCCCTTCTTAAACAAGGAACAGAAAACATCAAAAAGACAAGTACAAACGAAAGCTTTGTCAAGGATCCCTGGCTTAGGACAGGCACATGTAATATGTGGCGGGGTTAAACTAGTTTTTTGGGCCCAACCTTCCCCCTATCAATATTCCTAGACAAAGCACAAAAACTAAACACACAATAAAAATCAAATCGATCAAAGTCCAATTCTACTAGAGAGAACCTAAGACAAAAAACAAGAACAAACAAAAGGACGGTAAAGGAACTCTCTATAGAACACTCGCTGTTACTGACAGCTAGCTGAGAATCATCAATCGACTGATGTAAAAAAATCAAACGTATCGATTTTAAATCCGACACAACACTTCAAGCAATAATGATTTAGTGAAGTGTCATCACACAAAACCGACACGCTTGATCGCTATAATGCTTAAAAATGACAATAGTAAAAACGTTTATGGAAGTTTTAAAGCGAGTATTAAGTTTTCAATATTTCTGCCAAAAAACACTAAGTTCAAAGATTTAACCAAGATATTCATTTCATATCCTTTCCGTAATAAATTTTGAAGCCAATTTTTCATTTTTATTGGATTGCTTTTAAATTTGTGAGCTTTATAAAAAACATTACCATAAAATACAGGATGTGATATTCCTTTCACTATAAGAAAGTGACGTGTACAATTAAATTTTTCAATAAGAGATCGATACTTGTGGAAGAATTTAGAAAAAGATTTTACTAATTTGTGGTATCGATAACCTTGTTTTAATAATTTTTCAGTAATAAAACGGTTTTTATTATTAAAATCAGAAACACAACTGCAGATCCGAGCATATCTTACTAACTGTGAAATGTAAACCCCGTATGACGGCGCTAGTGGAACATCTCCTTCAAGAAAAGGAAAATTTATAATAGGGAAGGTAAAGTCGTCACGTTTATCATATACTTTGGTATGTAATTTTCCGTCAATAATACTTAAATCTAAATCTAAAAAAGGACATCTATCACCGGTGATGTTAGATTTGTTCAAGGTTAATTCAGAAGGATAGATATCTGTAATAAAATTAGAAAATGAAGGATTGTTGAGTGCAAGAATGTCATCTAAATATCTAAAAGTATAATTGAAAGTTTCGATTAGGTTCTGTTTGTTCGGGTCTTTTTGTAATTTAGCCATAAATTGTGATTCATAACAGTATAGGAAAAGGTCGGCTATAAGTGGCGCACAATTAGTACCCATAGGAATACCAATAATTTGGCGATAAATTTGTTTACCAAAACGTATGTAAATATTATCTAACAAATAATTTAGAGCAGTAATAGTTTCTGCATCAGTCCAGTTGATGTAACCCTTTTGAGTCTCGTTACTAAAAAATGATTTACTAAATGATTTTGAAACTCTAGAACAGATATAATCACTTTTAGATTTGTCAAAACACCATTTAACCAAATATTCAAATTTCTTTTTAATCAGATTATGTGGAAGGTTAGTATATAAAGTAGAAAAATCGTAACTATCAACGGTATGAAAAGTATTTTCAAAAGCACGAAGCTTGTCCAAAACATCAAGAAAATTTTTTACACTCCAAAAATAATTAATTCCACTGTTTTCGAATACCCTTTCACAGTATTGAATAATAAATTCCTTCATAGTAGTTAAAGTAAGTGATAGAACTTTGGAAATATGGGTTAAAGAACACTTACTTGAAGCAGAGATAAAACGAGATTTATATGGATTTTTGTGCAATTTAGGTATCCAGTACATAGTAGGTAATTTAAAGTATGTCGGGGCAACTCGAAGTGCTGTGGTCGCTATGATATGATCGTCAATGATACCTGATTCTGTCGAATGCACGGGAACGAAAGTGTTCGAATTTTTTATTTCGTGCATTAAAACCTCAAGGTAATACTTTCTTCATACCACAACGACATTGTTAGCTGCTTTGTCGGCGGGAACAAACACGTATCGCAAACCAAGTAAACGGATTTTTGACTTTATTCTATTAAGGTAAGTATTAGGCCTAAAATCTACAAATGAATTTTGAAATTGGCTAATTCTGAGTTGAACAATTGCCATAAATTTATTAATAAAACGGTCTAGAGATTTTGAGTCGGCCCCTTCTCTCCTGATCCAAGATTTGCAATAAGAGAGAAGGGAAGTTTTGATACAATTTAGGCAGGAATTCCAATTAATTTTAGTAGGTGGTCTAAACTTTGGTCCTTTTTTCAAGAAATTGATAACCTCTGGGTCATTGACGATTGAAAGGTCTCCGGTAACAACATGATCACAAGGAGCATATCTGAAATCAGATTTAGTACAGTCGCATGTTAAAGGAATATTCGTGTCTAGTTCTTCATCAGTTGTAGTTGTTGTATAGTTAAAAATAATGTTACGTGTAGGTTTCTTATATTTATAAGATACAATAGGTGGTTCGGTATTAGAAAAATAAGGTGGAATGAGATCTTGAATATTAGGATCCATAAATATACTAGATATATTTATGAAGTCAAGTCCTCTATTAATGTAGGTTAATTTTATAAAATGTCGAATGTGGTCTTCTGGGTTTTCAATTTTGGGAAACAGTTTATAATAACAAAAAGAAGAGATGATGAGTGCACCTTCATATAATGGACTTGCATGAGATATAGTACTACATTCCAAACGGATACTGTTTAATTTAGAAATGGGTATTGAACATAATTTACAAAACAGATGATGACGTCCATTATTTTTAAAGATTTTAATAAGATCAGTAATACTTGAGTCAGAGCGGTGTTGTTTTCTGACATTACGATTTATTCGTTTACCATGCGACCGTTTGTTCCGTTTACGAGGAATCACTAAATTCATGACATTTATGTTTGATGATCTTGATATGCTACCCTGTCCCATGATGTTATCGTTAAGACCCAGAGGGTATGCGGTTTGTAATTTTTTGATCCAATCAAGTTCAGCAAGTCGTCTTTCTCTACGAAACTGTCTTTTACTTAAATTTAAATCTCTATTAATAATTTCAAGTGGCTGAACTTTAATATACTTTATGTTGTGGTTGTGTTTATGTAAGTGTTGATAAAGATAGCATTTATACTTTTTAAAGCGGCGAAAGCGATACAGATGTTCAGAAGTTCTTTTCGACAAGTACCTACCAGTCTCCCCGACATACTGAATATTACAATTAGGTTCGGATCAAGATATTAAATAAATTAAATTTGTTGTGCGTCAGTTAACATCTTGGGTCAATTTAGTAGAGAAAGTTCGTCCATTTATACTAGATGTAACAATGGTGTTTCTGATTAACCTGTTTCACGTTTGTCATTTCGAAGCACTACAGGGTAAGACTTGAGTAAAGTCTCCCCTTAAAATCGCATTAGATAAATGTTATTCGACCAATCAGAAGGCTCGTTATAAAACTATCAAAAATGCCTCGGCTGCATTCGAGAAAACTGTTCTTGATACGAGTGCATGTTCTCGGAACAATTTTATCGTCTCGAACATCTAGATCGCAACACTCGGAATGATGATTTGTTCCGAGAACGTACTCCTGCTAGGAGGTGGTGTGAGATCCGAAAACAAACTTTCAAAATGGCAGCGATTGAAATATCAAATAAATTTGTTTGACCTATTTGGCTACTAGTTATTATAACTCAATATTTACATACCACGTCAATGACAAAAGCTAGAGAAATAAAATTAAGATAAGTTTTTATGCTAATGAAAGGAAATGATTATTTTCACATTTGAAGAACGCAACTTCATATGTTCTTTTTGTTCGAGAGTGTTGTTCGCACCTCTGGTGTTCGTGTTGTTCGAGCGGTGTTCCTGTTACCTGGAAATACGTTCATTCTCTCAAGAACGACGGTCTCGAATGCAGCCCTCGGTATCTCATTTATATTGACCCAAGGGAAGAGCCCCTGTGTTTCCGAGGATGCACTATAATTGGTTATCATAGGAATTTTTGAAAGTTACTAGTAAATGTACCAGAATATATATCGATCATTTTACATTGAAACAAAAAACTACAAAATTTAAGTGAAATACAATAAATTTCGCAAATAATGATGCATTTAGTTGCTATAAACGCAATTAAAATATG
Source organism: Arcuatula senhousia (assembly GCA_963971305.1). NCBI lineage: Eukaryota > Metazoa > Mollusca > Bivalvia > Mytilida > Mytilidae > Arcuatula > Arcuatula senhousia. The sequence goes on from OZ020304.1 coordinate 61,172,322, forward strand.
TATCACCCCTTTTATGTTCATTTCCCTGAGAAATTGTCGAAATCATGCAGTCGCGCTTCTTGGGAGTGAAGCAATAACTACAGTCTCGTCCCAAAAGTATTTGTGGACAAATGGCTGATGGTCATCTTGGAGTTATCTCGCCTTGAATAGTAAATCAACAAAAATATTATAATAAAAGCTGGAGAGAATAAAAAAAATGTTTAGCAACATCCCGTCCGCTCCAGATTTTTGAGTTTACAAATTTCAATTGATTCGTTATTCCATAACATGCTAGACTTACATCGATTTCCTTTCACCAGAGCGTCACGTCTGACACAAAAATTGCTCACACAGGGTGATGTTGCTCCTCGGTTGCTGTCTTCACTCAAGAAATATTACGGAAGACATCAAATGTGGGATTTTGATCTCTCAGATGAGTTCAGATGTTGGTTTGTCATAGGCTTTTGTTTTGTCTTTCTTTACCGGATTATACACACTGAATTGACTGTTGGCAACGCGACGGGTGTGCAGTAACTGCTAACTCTTCCGGAGCACCCGAGTTCACTCTCGTTACAACTAAAGTCTCTGTTCTTTCGGACTTTTATATCCAGAGATTACCCATGCGGGATCCGGGTGGAGAATAGGCCCATAATATCGCTTAGCTTGACTGTAAAGTAAACTAAAGAGCGTGCAGAAACTTGTCAGGCCGCTTTGCCTACACAGCGACTAAGATGTGTGGCCCAAGTGGTTGAATGGGACAACCGTGTCATAATAAAAGCCGGGATCATCAGGCTATAATGCGGATAACCTGACCGCAAACATAGTGGTGTAACGTATTGAGAAAAATGTCACTTTCCTCGCACGTTAAAGATCCTCGATAAGAATAGAACCCATAGGATCTGCATGTACAAGGCTCAAATACATGTTACTACCTATCACTCCTTTATCCAGTGGCAATCAAAACTCTCCTCCCCTTTGGCCCTTGTGTCCCTGTTTCTCCACTTCACCATCATTTCATGTTACTTTAATCGCCCTTTTCATGTTTATCTTCCAGAAATGGCCGAATTCGTGCTTCTTTGAAGTTAAAACAGAATCTAGATTTCTGCCGATGACGTTAAATTATGTAGCTGCGCTTTCTGTTAATTTAACATACGGAACATCTTAAATTTAATCAATTTTGCTACGCCTGACACGCGTTTTGTCTATTCAAGACTCAGCAGAGGCGCTCTACCCTAATATTGAAAAAAAAAACCAACAACACAATATGATTATGAAGAGCATAGTACAATGAACCAAAAATATCGGAAAGGGAAACGAAGTTATGACCAAGATCATCAACCTATGTCTGGGGTAGAAGAACTTTAGGGTTAAGAAAACAAAAATGAAATTTAAACAATTTATAGCTCTGATGTGTTCTTCAACACAAAAGTGTTGATGCTGGAGTGGGCTTTCCTCTGGGATTTAAAACTCCACCAGCAGCGCTAACCTTCACGGGTGTTACAATTACGGTAACAACAAAGTTCAAGACAATACATTTTGCTACGCCTGACGCGCCTTTCGTCTAAATAAAGCATATAAAACTGGACCTCAAATTAATTGGTATTTTAAAAGTATATATGTAACAGACCTTCCGATAATACGAAAACTTAAAGTTTTTTTTCTATACAACCAATAAGAAATGGACAGAAAAGGGGGGAGGAGAGAACCTTTGCCTCCGTCTCATATCATCATCGAAAATTCTTCATAGCTTCTAAATGGATTTTTTTCAAGCAGCTTTTACACCTCCACGTGACATCGGCTTGATGTGCACGTTCTATTTCAATTTTATACCTATGACTTTTGAGTTTACCATACCAAAAAAAAAAAACAGGACAATGCTAGATGGCGTATTGTACCAAAGTTTCCCTAAGTTGCTGCATGCGACTAAAATGCTGACTATTTATTATACATGAAGCCGTGGTATATTGTAGCTGGTCCAGGTGTTTAGTTAAACATTTTAAACCTTGGAATTATGTTTGCATAAAAACAATCAACAGAATGAATTAATTTCATTTGTACATTTCTTGACCATATATATCACCGATGCGGATTCCAGGTAGCTATAGGCTAGCAAAAAGGCCCAACATCAGTAATAAGTGTAATTGGTTAAAGCCCATTCTTTTTTTCACTCTCATCCCCGATAAGCTTGTGTTCCCATTTTCTTCAATTCATCATCATTTCATGTTCATGTTATAACACTTTAACATGTTTATTTCCTTGTAAAAGCAGAACTCGATTTGCTTGTGAATAAAGTGAATGAGTTTGTGTTTTCGCCCTTGTAACGCTAATTAGGTTATTTAAAGGCGATGAACATGAAAAGGATGATACAATGAACATGAAATGATGATGATAAATGAAATATGGCAGTGGGTGGAATAAACACCAGTAAATTTTGAAGAACCACAAAAAGGGGAAATGTAGGTAGGGACGGAAAATTTAGCCTATGAGGAGCACTACTTGGCGGTCCACAACGAGGTCTTTAACGTGCATGAGGCGTGGCGAATAGGCCCGCAGCAGAGCCTAGCTTGTCGTTAGAGACGACTTAGTCCCGTGCGGGGCCCGGGTGGCGAATAGGCCCGCAGCAGAGCCTAGCTTGTCGTAAGAGGCGACTAAGGGTCTTGGGATTCTGACGTCGGGTCAGTGCTCAGCCCACAGAGCGACCAAGTGTGTACCCTAGGTGGCTGAATAGGGTAGCCCTCGTCCGCGGGGGTTGTCAGGTCTATAATACGGAAACCCTGACCGCCAACCATAGTGGGCCAACGTGTGTGGAGAATGCAACGCTTCATGCACGTAAAAGACCCCTTTGTGGACCGCCAAGTAGTGCACCACAAAGGCTAAATTTTCCGCCCCTACCCACTTCTCCCTTTTTCCTGTGGTTCTTCAAAATTTACCGTACCTGTGTTTCCCACCCCATCCCATAATTCATTTATCATCATTTCATGTTCATTGTATCATCCTTTTCATGTTCATCGCCTGTAAATAACCTTTACAGCGTTGCACGGGCGTAAAACACCAACTCACTCACATAGAGGCGACTTAGGGTCTTGGGATTCTGACGTCGGGTCGGTGCTCAGCCCACAAAGCTACCAAATGTGTACCCTAGGTGGCTGAATAGAATTGTCCTCGTCCGCGGGGGTTGTCAGTTCTATAATATAGAAACCTTAACCGCTGACCACAGTGGACCAACGTGTGTGGAGAGTGCAACGCTTCATGCACGTAAAAGACCCCTTTGTATACTGCCAAGAAGTGCAGCCATTTAGGCTAAATTTTTCGCCCTTACCTATATCTCTCTTTTTCCTGTGGTCTCCAAATTTACTGTTCCTTTGTTTCCCACCGCACCCCCATATTTCATTGATCATCATCATTTCATGTTCATTGTATCATTAATTTGCAAAGCTCAGAGCAAATAAAAAAAAAACTCACTCACTCTATTATCATATAGCAAAAATCTAGAACAATCATCGGTAGAAAAATGTTTTTATACGACCGCAAAAAATTTGCGGACGTATAATGGTATGATGCTGTCGTCGTCTGTTAACTTTAGTGTATACACGATAGCTTTAGTTCTAGTTATCCAAATACAATGAAATTTAAAAATGATATTTCTTACCATTAAAGGATGGATGGGATTGATTTTGGGAGTCCCCCCTTTTTTCGTTTGGAAATTAAGGGCCAAAATTGTAACTTTTTTGTTTGTTCTTATAATAACTTTTTCAAAATCTTCTCCTCTGAAACTACTGAACAGAATTCAATGAAACTTGGTATGATTGATCATTAGGGTGTCCTGCACTATAGTAATGTTTCAATTTCTGATTCGTCAAAAAACATGGCCGCCGTGGCTAAAAATAGACCAGGGGGGGTCAGACTACTGTTTTTGGCTTGTAATTCAAAAAGTATAAGGGATAGATGAAATCTGATGCACCCTATTGCTTCAGGATCAAAAGTTCTACAAAAGTCTCCATTTGGTCGAAGTTGTCAGAAGACCCCTTATAGGGGTTACGGCCCCTTAAAGGTGAAAAATAGCATTTTTTCATGTTTTTGCCCTATTGTATGAAAATTATTGCAGATAGCAAAAAGCTGTTGCTTGCTTAATTTTTCAACTCATTTAGCTCTACAAAAAACTCCATAGGGTCGAAGTTGTCAGATGACCCCTTATAGGGGCTACAGCCCCTAAAATAATGTTTTTTCATGTTTTTGGCCTATGAAATGAAAACTATAGCAGGTAGAGAGAAGCTGTTGCTTGCTTAAATGTTCAGCTCATTTACACAATTAAGAATTAATTTTTGCGACCCCCCCCTTTTTCCCCTATTACGTAATTAGGGGCCAAATGGGGCAAAAATCGAAACTTTTTTATTTGTGGTCCGATTTAAAAAAAAATTTGTCATGTTTATTCTTGTCAGGTAGTGAATCCAAATTTGAGAATTAATTTTTGTGACCATCACCTTTTTCACTTGTTTTGTAATTAAGGGCCAAAAAGGGGCCGTAATCAAAACTTTTTTATTTCTGGTTTATTTTTGAAATTTGTTTTTGCAAGTTTATTTTTGTCAAGTAGTGAATCCAAATTTGAGAAATTATTTTTGCAACCCCACCCCTTTTTCACCTGTTACATAATAAGGGGCCAAAAGGGGCCGAAATTGAATTTTTTTTTAATTCTTGTCCGATTTTGACAATTTTTTGCAAGAGTAGAATACAAAATTGAAAATTTATATTTTTACCCCCTGGGTCGAAAGTCCACCAGAGAAGCATGTGTCAAAAACCTTTGTCAGTCCACCATGGGCTGCATGTGTCCAGAGCAATAGACGATCCATATTGGGCCTAAAATGTAGAGGGTTCAACATGTTGCGGTCGTATCATGCTGCGCTCGGCGATGCTTTTTATTGAAGGACAGCTATGTAGCTATTTGTTATAAAACCTTGTTCAAAGTACCATTTTAAATACATGTTTCGAGTTATAGCCATTTTTTTAGTATATGCTGACCATCTAACCTTCTTTGACATTTGCGATTGATATCCTTGTTGGGGAATTGAGGTTGTACCTTTATCTCTTTTTTGTGTTCATGAATTAATTCTTTTTTTAACCATTTTGGTACTTTGTATTTCCAAATGAAAAAAAAAAACTATATATATACAGAAGGAAACATATCCTGTGGATTTGGATTTTCATATCTCGGAATCATGGCTTCTGTTAGACGTTCTGTGGTCAACTGATCCCCTCTTCTTTGAAACAAGATTCGGTAGTAATCTCTTATCTGTAGAATTTTCACGTCATCTTGCAGATACTGCTCGTTGAGTAGAACACTTAGCAATGGTATTATGGTTCCCGGTTATAAAAAAGAAAGTTGAGGCAAACATTTTACAACCAAAACCTAAACAAATGAGACAATATTATTTCTGATTGACAAGTATTAATCTTTGCAGCAAAATGTTTTCAATGTGAGATATTCAAAATGGATTTCTAGCTCATTTGGTGTTGTAAGAAAGAGATGATTGGAGATAAGAAGAGATTACTGTAAATATGAACCATATGTTTCTCATTACTGCCTACGAGCCTTCCATACTTCCCTAACTTCAGAGCATACAACGGGGTCTGGATATCTTTTGCCCAATTGATTAATTGTTGTTTAACACATGGTTAGGATGTTGTAATAGTCATTATATCAAGCAATCAAATACTTTTTTTCCAAACTTCGAAATGTACTGTTCCTGTTTCCCTTCCATCTTTCCTAGTGGAATGTACCAAAACATTCAATTCCCTCAACTACTAAAGTTTTAACATTAATGTTAATTAGCCCTTTTACAATATCATGGAGATTGGCTCGCTTGAATGATCATAGCCTTCTGTATGTTCTCGTGCGGGGAACGGGAGTCGAATAGACCCACAGCAGCGCTGAGCTTGTCGGTAAAAGTCCACTTAAGAGTGCACAGAAACCCGACATCGGGGCCAGGCCGCTTAGCCGATAAGGCGACTGGGATGTGTGCCCAAGGTGGTTGAATGGGACAGCCTTGTCATAATGGTTATTAGTTAGTTATTGCTTTACTCCCAAGCAGCACGATTTTGGCTATATCCGGGAGATGAACATGAAAGTGGTGGTATAATGAACATGAAATGATGATGAAGTGGAGGAAATGGGTACACAAGGCCAATCGGGTAGGAGAGTTTTGACTGCCACTGGAAAAAGGAGTGATGGGTAAGGACGGGAAATTTTGCCTCCTGCAAGGGGATCCTACGGGGCCTACTCTTACCGAGACCTGCAGCAGTACGAGGAACGTGACATTTTTCCCAACACGGTGTACCACTATTGTTTGCGGTCAGGTTTTCCGCATTATCGCCTGACGACCCCGCATCTCTCGATGTCAGGGCTGCCCCATTCAACCAACTGGGGCACACATCCCAGTCAATAACCAATTAATTAACAAACTAGATAAAGGAAGGCTGGGAATAATCAGGCAAATTTGAAAAAATGGAGTTTTCTTTGCTTACAGTAAAAGTGTATCGTTAATGAAACTTCTGACATGAAATTTAATTACAGGTTTCGTAAAAATGTTCATACTTGTAATGATAACTTGAGAGTCACCTCAGCAATTTCTTAAACTCTTTTCTGTTTCTATAATTGTGATCAGAAATGAATGCTTTTTTTCCATTGACAATACTTTTCGTTGTGATATTTTAATAACTGACACAATACATTTCGTCTTGTGTCATATTTCCTAGTAGGGAATTGTATTAGCGTGTCCATATGCAGCTGGTGTTTTATAATGAATAAGAATTGAAGATCACTAATTCATATTATTAAATCCTTATGATATATTAAAGTGTCACTCGAACATGGATATATTTCCATAGAAAACCCAAAGTGAATACAATTCGCACCCACCTAATGTACTTAATATATAGAATGACCAGACGTTATTGTGTCGACGGTACTTTTAAGATTTTAAATAGGTCCACGGGTACTTATTGTAACTATTTTCTTATAACACTATAAAAAAACGTTTATATCTTAATCAACGGTATCAAATTCACGAAAAAGCCATCCGCAAAATCCATGAAAATAAATGCACCTAGGAATTCGAACGTTTACCGTCATTTATGTTTCTATTAACTTAAAATTTTATCGCAATTGTCAAATATTAATGCTTGCTCACATAGGCTAAAATTTTCGCCCTCTTCACCTTTTTCTGGGTGGCCTATAATCACAGCAGCGCTAGGCTTGTCGATAAAAGTCCACTTAAGAGCGCCCAGAAACCTGACAATGTGTTAGGCCGCTTTGACCACAGAGCGAATATGATGTGTGTCCTAGGTTGCTGAAGGGGACAGTCCTCTATGTCATTATGAAATCTGGTGTCGTCAGGCTATAATGCGAAGAATGTCACGCATGTTAATGAACACTGCTACAGGTGTCGACAAGTGTTGCACCAGTAGGATTCCCATGCAACAGGCTAAGATTTAATGGTCTGATCCTACCCATCCATTTTTCCATTTTATCCCCGATTAGTCTTGTGTCCCCATTTGCTCCACTTCATCATATTTTCATCTTATTTTATCACACCTTTTATGTTCATATCCCTGATATAGCAGAAATCGCACTGCTTTGAAGAAAAACAACTAACAAGTGCGGGTTCTGGGTGGCGAATATGCCCGCAGTAGTCCTATGCTTGTCGGTAAATGTCCACTAAAGAGCGCTTAAAATCTTATCAAGTCGGGCTGCTTTGCCCACAAAGGCACCGGGATGAGTGCGCCAGGTGGTTGAATGGGGTAGTCCTGTCATGATGAATGCCTGGGTATCAAACTATAAGGCGGAAACTTAAACAACAAAGCAGTGGTACGCCTTTTGTCACGTTCCTTTCGGACTTTTGACACTCGAATGCCACATTGGTGTCCCTTTGCTTCTTGCACGTTAAAGAACCCTACTGCAGATAAGAGGAAGATCCCCTGCAGGAGTCTAAATTGCCTAATCCTACCCATAGCCATTTTCCAGTGGCAGGTAAAATTTCTTCCCGATTTGGCATTGTGTATCCATTTCCTCTATTTCATGTTAATCTTCATGAAAAAGCCGAATTTGTGCTGCGTGGGAGTAAAGCAGTAACTAACTGATCAGCTTTTTCAAAGTGTCTAAATCGGCACTTTCCGCGGGAGAACTTAATTTGTCACAAGAGGCGACTTTTTAGGATTATGAAATGATTAGTACTAAGCTCACAGAGAGAACAAGTGTACGCCCTAGGTGGTTTTAAAGGATTGGCCCACGTCCGCAGGGGTTGTCAGGTCGATGATACGGAAAGCCTGACCGCTGTGCGGATAATTCCATACTTCATGCAGTTTAAGAAATCGTTCATGGACCGCTAAGTAGTGCACCACATAGACTAAATTGTCTGGCCCTACCCACTTCTCTCATTTTCCTGTGGTCTTCTATTTGCTGTACATTTTTGCTTACTTTAAGGTACATCTTGATCGAAATTGTTTGATATAGAATATCTAGACGTTTAGAAATACTTTTGACTCACTTCATGCCATGAATATATAAACAATAAAAATATGTGAAATGAAAAAAGACAGTATTTCCTACATACAATAATGAACATAAATAAATAACAAATAAATTACATTAAAGGTACACAATAAGACTGGCATGATACTCTACAACTGCGAGTGTGAAAATAAATTATAAAAATGGACCCCTTCCCAATAATTCACAGTGAAAGCAGTCCTTATGTATATTTAAATTCCCCCTAAGAGTTACAAGATTTTCAGGTTGTTACACTTCAATGTTTTAAGCAGTAAATAGGCTAAAAGTAGGTAAAGTATCAGCAATTCAATTCATAGTGTAACCACGAACCTTAAGAGGATAAATAATACTTGATTTTAGGCAGCAACCATTTGAAATTCAGGGGGGGTATGGATTTTTTGGAAAAAAAATATTTTGTTTTCAATTTTTTTTGAAAAAAAATAAATTGTCCTTGACCCAGAAAGAATGTTTTGGTGAGCCTGGTCTACACAGCTTAAACACAATTGCGAATAAAAAATTGTTTTCGGTGTCGTTCAAAAAAAAAAATTCTCGCCTTTTTGAAAAATAAAATTGTCGAGGGGCTAAAATCCATAACCCCCAGAATTTCAAATTGTTGCTGCCTTAGTACATTAACTTTATTGTATTCTAAAAGTCACGCGATATCGCAATTGAAGATAATTTACATGAAGTTGAAGATTTTGTAAGCAACAAATCTGATCATGCATATAACAAGATGCCTAAAAAGATTGACCAGACATTGTAAACTGAAAATCGTATAATGGTTAAAATCTGAACAAAGGATTGATTTTGTATTTGTTATCCACAAAGAACACAACGTAGCAAGTCTAAAACAAATAAGGCTTTAAAAACGATTACATTAACAAAAAAAAAAAACAAGAAAGATGAGACACAACTCAGTACACAAAGTGCACCCATATCAAATGAAAAAAATATAACAGGAAGTCGGAACAGGTATGAAATCCTACCTAATTTTAAATCATTTTGTATGGTTTCTGAGAAAAAGCTTGACGGAGATCGGGACATACATTTTCATATATATCCAGTCCCAACAGCCAATAATAGTCTGGCAGGTCTATCTATACTAAACCATCCTGTCAAATTTCAAATCAATCTCATATACAGTTTCAAGTATCCAATAAACCAATCTTCAAAGAACGCCGTGCGTTGTTTCTTTGTCAATTTCGGACTAGTAACTGCAATTTCTTTATCTTCTTGTTTTAACATCCGTGAAGGTTAGGGCTGCTGGTGGAGTTTCAACCCCGAGGTCAGCCCGCTCCGACATCAGCACAATTGTGTTAAAGAACACATCAAAGCTATAAATAATCCGTTTAAATTTCAAAATTTTCTAAATCATAATGATCTGCCTACCACAGACATGGGTTAATAATCTAAGTCATAATTTGTTTTTCCTGTTCGGTATTTTTGTTTTTACTGTTAAATGCTCTTCAAAATCTGGATATAGTGTTTTTCTTTTTCAATATTTTAGGTAGTGCGCCTCCGATGAGTCTAAAATAGAGTAAATGCGTCTCAGGCGTAGCAAATTTTATTGTCCTGAACTATTTGTATTTTTTTATTTATATCTTTTAGTTGTGGTTGCTGCTGTTGCAACTAGAATATCACCCGAGTCGTCTAAAAATTCTTTTCGTTCATGCCAACAATTTAAATGTTATTTTTTAATCTAATTGAACTACAATACGTACTGACGAATTTCTAACCCGTTTAGCTGACATGTTTAAATTATAATGATTCAAGTGGTCCGTAGTAAACACATTTTTTATTGCGTAAAACATCCTTTCATTTGGTCTACAATATATTCTTGATGGTAAGGGCTGCGCTGCTGTAGTATTTTTTATTCCCCGGCACCAACAGCAACACATTAAAGCAATGAAATATTATCCGTTTTAATTTCATAATTGTCAAAACTATAAGGTTCTTCCATCTTATCCCAGGCATAGGTTGATCTTAAGATATAATTTTTGGTTCCTGTTCCACATTTATTGTTTGTTTAAATAATCTTCATAGGTTTATTTCCCAAACACCTACTGTACTAACACATACATTGTATAATGAATAGGATAAGTAAAGAGGTATTCCTTGAGTGCAACAACAAAGCCAGTAAACACGATCGAGAGCAGCACGGGAAACACAAAACAGAAAAAACAACTGCACAGAAATGAACAGAGCTAACTAGTAGTAACGAGAGTGAACTCTGGTTCTTCGGAAGAGTAAGCAGTTCCTGCTTGCTATAGCGCTGCCAATTAACAATTCAGTGGGTCAAATTTGGTAAAGAAAGACATAACAAAACTTTATGACAAAGCAACATCTGAACTCATCTGAGAGATCGAAATCCCGTGTCTATAAGTGCATGTTGTCTTCCGTAAAATTTCTAGAGTGAAGACAGCAACCGAGGAGCAACATAAACCTGTGTGAGCAATTTATGTGTCAGACGTGACGCTTCGACAAGAAAATGGATGCAAGGCCCGCAAGTTCTGGAATAACGATTCAAGTGTGATATGTTAACTCCATAAGCTGGAGTGGACGAAATGTTTCTACACATAAAGGGAAAGTTAAAGTCATTACGTTTGTCATACAGCTTTATTGAAAATCGTCCCGTCCAGACCCTAGCTTGTCGTAAGAGGCGGCTATGGGCCTTTGGATTCTAACATCGGAGTGCTCAGCCCACAGAGCGACCAAGGTGTTTACTCTAGGTGGCTGAATAGTTGGCCCTCGTCTGCGGGGGGATGTCAGGTCTATAATACGAAACCCTGACCGCTGACAATAGTGGGTCAATTTGTATGGAAACTAAGAGTGCCACGCTTCATGCACTCAAAAGACCCCTTTGTGGACCGCAAAGTGCTTAATTTTCCGCCCCCTACCCACCCTCCCATTAATTCCTGTGGTTTTCAAAATAATGTTCCTTTGTTTCACACCCAATCCCCCATATGTCATTTATCATCATCATTTCATGTTCATTTTATAATCCTTTTCGTGTTCATCGCCTTTAAATGACCTACATAGCGTTGCAAGGGCGTAAAACACCAACTTACTCAATCCTTGAGTATCTATTTCGAAATATATACCAGGCAAAAAAAGTTTCGTTACATTGGTTTTCTTTTGAGATTTTTTTTCAAACATATTTTGTTTTCATTTTTAATATAAAGATTAGGAAATAAACGGGGTTTTCTGCCAAATTTGCGTATTGAAGGCGGATTTGAAAATGACGTGACGTAATTTTTTTTATTTTGACCAAATTGCAACTTTTAAAATTTTACGCGACAAAAAATCAATTAGGCTTGTGATTGTGGTCGTTAAATGTAACAAATATCACGGTTAACAAAAGTTATAACTTAAAGGTTCAAAAATCTGTCAAAGTCAATAAAGGCCGGATTTCGTTAAACAGGAAGTAGGTGAGCGACAGACCTAAAATGGGTTCCCACGTTAAGGGACCCCACCTTGATGCTGTATACCAAATATCAAGTGGCTGTGATTAGTAGTTGCTGAGAAATCTGTTACGAAAATTTTCCCCCGCCCGCCCGACATTCACCATTTTATAACCCAGTTTTTTCACTCCGTGAAATCCGGCCAAAAATTGTAAGTCAGGTGCTGTACATTAACGTCAAATTTAGAAGGAATTCACTTTTTTCGTATTGGATACAGGAATGACCAAAATACAGGTGATAAATCATCTAAAATTCTTGAGAACTCCATAGTTCAGAGACTCATGTCAGAGGTAGCAGTACAACTATCGGTGAGACCGGAAGTGGCAGAATGCCATAACCAACGAGATTTTAGATCAGGCGTTACAGCTTTATTTTTTTCGAAATAGCTTTGTAAACAATCGAAAACATAACTCGTATTTATGGATAAAACTTCAATCGAATATTCATAAACACTACGTACGGGGTCACACCAATCTGACGTCATTGTTTGAAAATGACGTCCTCTTATTTACGTTACGTTGGCGTTATGGCGTAAATGAGTTGTATCATGCTTAAAATAGACAAAGTTAAGTAAGGAGCACATTTTTTAAACAAAAAATTCAGAATTTAGCAGAAATTTTTGTAATTATCAACATTTTTCCATCTAACTGGAGAACGTTTTTAGAAATAACCAAATACAACTGGAAACAGTTGCAAAATATCCCTCCCTATAGTTGTACATGTTGCTAAATACTGAATTCAACTTCACATTCATCGAAATGCTGTCGGATATGCAAAATGAATGGTTAGTCAGGAACGATAATTCTTAGCAAACTTGATTTTCTACAATATCTAGGTAAAACTGTAAAAAAGATGTAAAATTCAATTTAGAATTAGGTAGACTGGATTTCCTACTCTACAGTATGACCAAAGGTACGTTTATTCAATGGAAGTTACAACATTTCGTTTGTTAGAAAAAGATTATCAAATGAAATATAAGTGTAACGTTTCTTTTTTTGCCTAGTATATATCCAACAAGTAAATCTGTGAGCTAATGCTCACTAGTGATACCCCCTCTCCCCAAACTAAGCCACTCATACAAGTTAAAATACTTGGTAAACAGGAAGTGGTTGACCTATGAACATAAAATCGCTATACACCATATGGGACTTTAGGATAAAGCTGTATACAAAATATCAGACCTCTATCTCATGTAGTTGCTTGGGAAACTTTGACGAAAATTTTGCATTTATGTCCATTATGTGTAAAAACATAAGTATTCGGTAAACAGGAAGTAGGCTACTTAGGAGCATAAAATCGAAATACACCATATGGCAATATAGGATAAAGCTGTATACAAAATATCAGACATCTATCTCATGTAGTTACTTAGAAAATTGTGACGGAAGTTTTGTTACGGACGAACGAACGGACGGACAAGGGTAAAACAGTATACCCCCCTCTTCTTCGAAGCGGGGGTATAAATATGAAGCAGACCACCTAGAATCTGCTGTGGAGGTTATTTCAAGTTCCTGGGGATAAATGAGATGAAGAAAGTCACCAAATCGAGAATTGTTCAGTTAAAGGACATCACCATCATAATGAAAGTGAATTAAAGGAGGGAGCTAGTCTTCGATCTTTTTTGTCAAGAAGTGATTGTAAGATGTCTGCTTCATATGAATGAAAAAAATCAGCAAGCAAAGGTGCACAATTAGTGTACATTGGAATCCCTTTTGTTTACTGAAAAACACTTCCACCAAACTGAACAAATATATTGTCTATAAGAAAGATGAGCATGTCGAATATATTGTGGTCTTATGTAAAGTTAATCGGTTTCTAAGACCCATTGATGACAAGTAAGCCTTGGCTCACGATATTTTGGTCCTTTAGCAAATGAAGATGTTTTCTATGAGGGGTTTTGATTAGTGCCGCCTGTTAAGGTATGATCAAATTGCATTATGCATTAGGTATGCCTAAAGGAAAAAAAACCAACTTATTTGATACTGTAAGGGTCATAGGTTTAATAAAGGGTGAGTGAGTGAGTTGGTGTTTTACGTCCGTGCAACGCTATATAGGTTATTTACCGGCGATGAACATGAAATGGATGATAAAATGAACATGAAATGATGATGATTACTGAAATATGGGGGATGGGGTGGGAAACAAAGGAACGGTAAATTTTGAAGAACCACAGAAAAAGGCGAGAGGTGGGTAAGGGCGGAAAACTTAGCCTATGTGGTGCACTACTTGGCGGTCCACAAAGGTCTTTTACGTGCATGAAGCGTGGCACTCTCCACACGCGTTGGCCCAATATGGTCAGCGGTCAGGATTTCTGCATTATAGACCTGACAACCCCAGCGCACGAGGGCCACCATATTCAGCCACCTAGGGTACACACTTGGTCGCTCTGTGGGCTGAGCACTGACCCGACGTCAGAATCCCAAGACCCATAATCGCCTCTTACGACAAGCTAGGCTCTGCTGCGGGCCTATTTGCCACCCGGGACTTTAAATAAGGGACCATCTGATAACATCGAATCAACTTATGCATTGAAGAGTTTGCAAGCTATTAGGTACACACAGTTATGTTGACCTTTTTTGTTATTGGGCTTAACCAGCTAAGCAATATTTCTCTAGCTGTTACGGTTTGCAAAAAGGAAATGCTGTACAAATGGTCAATTTTGATGTATTAAGTGTAATAACTCCTATATTGATTGATCATACAAAATCCGAATGAGTGAGTTTTACGCCCGTGCAACGCTATATAGGTTTTTTACAGGCGATGAACATGAGATGGATGCTTAAATGAACATGCAATGATGATGATGATGAAATGTGGGGTAGTGGTGGGAAACAAAGGAGCGGCAAATTTTGAAGAACCACAGGAAAAGGCGAGAAGTTGGTAGGGGCGCAAAATTTAGCCTGTGGTGCACTACTTGTCGGTCAACAAAGGGGTCTTTTACGTGCATGAAGCATGGCACTCTCCACACACGTTGGCCCACTATGGTCAGTGATTCCGTATTATAGACCTGACAGCCCCCGCGGACGAGGGCTACCCTATTCAGCCACCTAGGGTACACACTTGATCGCTCTGTGGGCTATGCACTGACCCGACGTCAGAATCCCAAGACCCTTAGTCGCCTCTTACGACAAGCTAGGCTCTGCTGCGGGCCTATTCGCCACCCAGGACGTTTAATAAGGGACCAACCAGCTGAGCAATATTTCTCTAGCTGTTACGGTTTGCAATAGGGAAATGCTGTGCAAATGGTCAATTTTGATGTATTAAGGGTTCTCAAAATTTCAGGGCAGGTATAGATTGTGAGGTGCTGATAACATTCATTTAAGCCAGAATTTTGATAATTTTTACCGTTATTAACATTTATTTAAGCCAGAATTTTAGAATTCAAAATTCTGGCTTAAATAAATGTTAATAACGGTAAAAAATATCAAAATTCTGGCTTAAATAAATGTTAATAACGGTAAAAATTGTCAAAATTCTGGCTTAAATAAATGTTATCAGTAATTTTTACCGTTATTAACATTTATTTAAGCCAGAATTTTGAATTCAAAATTCTGGCTTAAATAAATGTTAATAATGGTAAAAATTATAAAAATTCTGGCTTAAATAAATGTTATCAGCACCTCACAATCTATACCTGCCCTGAAATTTTGAGATCGATCCAATTACCTATGTATGATTTATTGCCCCTTTTCACGTTTTTTTCCCAAATTTTGCACTTTAAAGCTCATTATATTGCAAAAGGCGGTCATGTTTTTTACGAATCAAAAATTTGATTGATAGAATTGTACCTCCCATGCCAATAAACAACTGTACCAAGTTTGGTTGCAGAGAGTCAGCATACGCTGTTGAACCCGTGCAGGTTCCGGGTGATGATGATGAAGTGGAGGAAATGGGGACACAAGGCCAATCGGACTGCCACTGGAAAAAGGAGTGATGGGTAGGGACGAAAAATATATTATGTTGAAGTAAAGTGCAAACATTAATTGGGAATGGGTTGGCATACAGCAACAACCATGCATGTATACAAGGTACATACAGAAATAGAAAAGGCTGAGTCAGTTTTGTGTATATATCAAAAGGGAGGGGGATACAATTTGACTGTACTCCATGAATATCATTTTGATTTTTCTGGTAAGGGAAGCTAAACTTGGGCTGAGGGGGGGGCTTACATCTTATTTTATGTCTTATGTCCTCGTCAAATCTCATGTCTTGTTCAATTTCGTTCTTATCATTTTTTCACCACAAATAATTTTCTTACCATAATTATGGGATATTCAAAATATGGTTAAACTAAAAATTGGAAGCATAAACTGTAGAGGTCTTTCTTCTGATAATCTAAAACGAAGAGACATATTTACAAAGTGTAGAGAAAGTTATGATATTTCCTTTTTAGTAGATACGCATTGCAAACAAGAATTAGAAAAAATATTGGCAAGCTGAATGGGGATACAAGGTGTTATTTAGTTCATTTACAACAAATAGTAGAGGTGTGGCTGTCTTGTTCAAAAATACTTTTCCTTTTGAGATTTTTTGTCATAAATCAGATAAAAATGGTAATTTTATAATTTTAGACATAAAAATATATGATATTAGAATGACACTGGCTGTAATCTATGGCCCTAATGAAGACAAACCTGAGTTTTATGAACGATTACAGAGGAAAATTGAAACTTTTGGAAATACGTCTATTATAGTTGGAGGTGATTGGAACTTACCTCAGAACTATCTTAAAGACACATTGAGAACTATCTTAAAGACACATTGAATTATTTACATAAAAATAACCAGAAGTCTCAAAAAAGAGTACATGAAATGATGGCTGAGTTAGACTTGCTGGATGTTTATAGAGAACTGAGTCCTGACTGAGGTTAATAGATTTTCCTGGCGAGGCCCAAACAAAAAACAAGCAAGATTAGATTATTTTCTGGTGTCATCAGATTTTCAGTCATTAGTTACAGAGTGTGATATTGGGGTATCATATAGATCAGATCACTCACCAGTATGCATGTCTATCCAATTTAATGAACATGAAAAAGGCAAAGGAACGTGGAAGTTTAACAACTCTTTATTATATGACAAAGAATATATTGCATTAGTAAAAGAATGTATACAAGATTGTATAAACCAATATAATATTAGTGACACTGAAAACTATGATGATATAGAATTTTCAATTTCTGATCAATTATTTTGGGAAACTTTAAAGTTAATGATCAGGGGTAAAACAATTTCTTATTCTTCTTTTAAAAAGAAAGAGCTTAATAAAAAAGAAATTGAGTTAGAAAAAGCTTTAGACATACTAAATAACTCAGAAAATACAGAAGAAAATCAAATAAACATTACACAAGTTGAATTACAGTTAAAAACATTAAGAGAGGCTAGAATAAAAGGTGCTATAATGAGAGCTAAGGCCAAGTGGTAAATAGAGGGTGAACGTAGCACGAGATATTTTGGTGAACGTAGCACGAGATATTTTTGCAATCTAGAAAAAAAGAAATTATATGGAAAAAGTAATCCCTTCATTAACTCTTGATAATGGTAAAGTTATAAGCGATCAAAAAGAAATAAGAGATGAACAGAAACACTATTACGAGACACTTTATACCTCAAGAAAAATAAACATAAACTAGAAAAACTGTGAGCTGCAGCTCACAAATAAATACCCCCCACCCCCCAAAAAAATTAATCACATAAAATTTAGAATAGGAGATGCACATCTACATTATGCCACAAAGATTGTGTGTAGGTTTCATGAAAATCCATAAAGGGGTTTAGGAGGAGTTGCAGATAAGAGATGGGCACCCCCATGTAGTCAAATGGCTGAGTCCATGTATTGCTATGGGAAACTCCAAAAATCATTCTGATCAAATTTTAAAATAGTAGGTGCACATCTACATTGTGTCACAACGATTGTGTGTAAGTTTCATGAAAATTCATGAAGGGGTTTAGGAGGAGTTGCGGATAAAAGATGGGTACCCCCATGTAGTCGATTGGCTAAGTCCATGTTTTGCTATGGGAAACCCCAAAAACCATTCTGATCAAATTTTAAAATAGTAAGTGCACATCTACATTATGTCACAACAATTGTGTGTAAGTTTCATGAAAATCCATCAAGGGGTTTAGGAGGAGTTGCGGATAAGAGATGGGTGACCCCATGTAGGCGAATGGCTAAGTCCATGTTTTGCTATGGGAAACTCCAAAAATCATTCTGATCAAATTTTAAAATAGTTGGTGCACATCTACATTATGTCACAAAGATTGTGTGTAAGTTTCATGAAAATCCATCAAGGGGTTTAGGAGGAGTTGCGGATAAGAGATGGGTACCCCCATGTAGTCGAATGGCTAAGTCCATGTTTTGCTATGGGAAACCCAAAAAACCATTCTGATCAAATTTTAAAATAGTAGGTGCACATCTACATTATGTTACAAAGATTGTGTGTAAGTTTCATGAAAATCCACCAAGGGGTTTAGGAGGAGTTGCGGATAAGAGATGGGTACCCTGAAGTGTAACGGAAGGACGGACGGAAGGACGGACGGACGGAAGGACGGACACCCCTATCACTATATACCCCCCACTTTCAAAAGTGGGGGGTATAATGATGAACACAAACTTAATTTCTTTTCACGCCAAAATCCGTTCATTACAATCTTGTCAGAAGAGGAAAAGCTAAGTCTCGAAGGTGACATGACATTATTAGAAGTTCATCATGCATTAAAAAACATGAAAAATGGTAAATCTCCTGGAAATGATGGATATACAACAGAGTTTAATAATTTTTTTTGGAATGACCTTAATGTTTTTTTTGATGCGCTCTTTCAAAGATTCTTTTGTCAAAGAACATCTTTCCATTACTCAAAATCAGGGAATCATTACTTGTTTACCAAAAGATGGCAAGCCAAAAAACTTTCTAAAAAACTGGCGACCAATCTCCTTACTTAATGTTGATTATAAAATAATATCAACATGCATAGCAAATAGAAAAAAAAGGCCTCAATATATTGATTAGTGAAACACAAACCAGCCTCATGAAGGGTAGATATATTGGTGAGTGTACGCGTCTGATCTATGACCTCATTGAAAAAAACAGAAAAGGAGGATATACCTGGATTATTTGTAGTTCTTGACTTCGAAAAAGCATTTGATTCACTTGAATGGCCCTTTTATAAGTGAAACACTCAAATTTTTGGGATTCGGTTCCACAATTACTAAGTGGGTGGAAATATTATATAAAAACTCAAAGAGTTGTATTCAAAATAACGGATACTTGTCAGACTTCTTTACAATTGAAAGAAGTGTTAGGCAAGGAGACCCATTATCTCCTTACCTCTTTATTTTGTGCTTAGAACTCTTAAGTGCCTCTATTAAAAAATGATAACAACATAAATGGAATAAAGATTCAGGACTCAGAATACCTATTAAGCCAGTACGCTGATGACTCAACTCTCATTCTTGAAGATAGTGAAGAATCATTAAATAATGCTTTGAACAAGATAGCCTTGTTTGCGGACTGTTCTGGTCTAAAGGCCAATTTTGATAAGACCCAGGTTATATGGATTGGGGCAAGACGGGGCTGTGGTGAGGAGTTAAATACTGATAAAAATATAATATGGAACCATACTGGAAATTTTAAACTTCTAGGAATACAATGCTGTCTTGGGAAAAATAGTATTTATTTAGACAATGATACTGAAAAATTAAAGAAAATAAAGAAACTATTAAATGATTGGTCATTGAGAAATATCACAATATATGGAAAAATTACAGTCATAAAAACTATTGCATTACCAATATTAATTCAATGCTTTACTGTACTACCTGATCCACCTTCTGACATTTTAAAAGAGATTCAGTCAACATTTTATAAGTTTGTTTGGGATGGAAAACCTGATAAAATAAAAAGAAAAATACTGGTTGGGAATTATGAAGAAGGAGGTGTAAAAATGCCTCACATTGAATCATTTATTAAGTCACTGAAAATATCTTGGATTAAAAAGGTTCTTGATCCAGGAAATAATTCCCCTTGGAAAATTCTACTTTCAGATTTGTTAGATGAATATGGAGGAGAAAAAATATGGTATTTAACCAAGTCAGGATTAAGCAAACTAAAATCAGAGCTTAATATATTCTGGCAAAATGTAATAACTTCATGGTCCTCATTGTATGAAGCTCCAACCGCAGCCCCAGATAATATACTATCTCAACCCTTATTTTTAAATGAAAATATTAAGATAAATGGTCAGAATGTCCTGTATAGAAATTGGATCAAAGCTGGTATATTTTTGTGAATGATATATTAACTGAAAATGGAAATTTTTATGAATTTATTAGACTTTTTAACATAGATACAAACTTCCTAGAATTCTATGGAGTTATTCAGGCTATTCCAGCTGTGTGGAGAAATATCATACGACAAAATGTTGCCATTAAATTAATCTATGTATCCCAAAAGAATATCTTAACTCTTCATAGAGTAGAAAAAGTATCAAAACATTTTTACAATCAATTTTTAAATAGTGTCAAAGAAAGTCCTACAGCACTTAAAGAAAAATGGAATCAAAAATTAGGAACTGAAATTGAGGATGAAAAATGGAATACATTTTTCAAGTTACCTTTGTTGATTACAGAGGACCCTGCCTTAAGAGCGTTTCAGTTTAAACTTCTCCATAGAATCTTAGGAATTAATAGTATCTTGATGAAATGTAATATCAGTGAAACTGAGTTATGCACCTTTTGTACAGAAACAAAAGAAACCTATAGACACTTATTTTTTGAATGTAGACATGCGAGGACTTTTGGCTAAACTTTTGCGATAAGTTGAGTGAAAAGTGCAATATTAACTTTACTCCTAGTTTGACAAATATTATCCTTGGACTAGATTCCCATTCTCATGCTGAAATTTTAAATTCTTGTGTTCTAATACTGAAAAGATACATTTACATAATTATGCAAAATGAAAAATAAATTTCCATTAGTTAATGAAGGAATAGAATGGCTAAAATTTTATAACAGAATAGATATGGCCTCTGCAGGTTTGTGCTCGGGGGAAAAAATCAACAAATTTAAAGAAAAATGGGCCTTAATTAAAAATTTCTATGACGAGGGTGAATAATGTAACAAAATAATGGTATAAATTTCAATATAGTTTGGCGCCATAAAACCTGGTTTAACCCACCATTTCTTTTGAAATGCCTGTACCAAGTCAGGACCATTGCGATCCACCAGTTCTCCGGTATGACTGATTCGTTTTTGTCATTTTCTCTGGACTATGAGATTGATCATTCAAGTTCGGTAGTTTTGTTATTACCTTTATTTAAAACAATTATTGAATTGTTTTGTTGAACTATACAAATATAATGTTGGATTTGTTGAATATGTATGTTTGTAAAGTGATGATGATATAAGACAGAAATAAAATATATATTACAAAAAAATATAGCCTCCTGCATGGGGATCCTACGGGTCCTCCTCTTACCGAGACCTGCAGCAGAGTTCTATAACGTGCGAGGAACGTGATATTTTTCCCAACACGGTGCACCACTATGGTTTGCGGTCAGGTTTTCCGCATTGTCGCCTGACGATGTCAGGGCTGCCCCGTTTCAACCCCCTGGGGCACACATCCCAGTTGCTTTGTGGGCTAAGCGGCCTGACCCGATGTCAGGTTGCATAGCGCTCTTAAGTGGACTTTAACCGACAAGCTTAGCGCTGCTGCGGGCCTATTCGCCACCCGGAATCCGCACGGATGTTAAATTTCGAGAGTGCGTTGCAAATTTTGAACATGCTTTTAACACTTTGCTTACAGAGTGACTTAGTCAATATCTATCTATGTATTCTTTGATTTTCCTTAAATTTACTGTGTTCAAGGAAATCAAAACTACAACAAAGTTCTAGACAATAAATTTTGCTACGCGTTACGCGCGTTTTGTCTATTCAAGACCCATCATAGCCGGTGCTCTACAAAAAAAATTGAAAATGCCTAACACAACTTGAAACCACATTTTTTTCCCACTTGCCTTTCACAGAAGCGACATATTTACACATACACACACATATATATATATATAGATCCTTATCATTCCTCATTGAAGCTTCGTCCCCACTGTCCACTTGTCAAAAGACGGGGAAGCGGTCGTGATGGTCCAGTACTAGGAGATATGTATGACAAAAGTTATCATATCCCCGCTTGTAAATTCGGCGTAAGTATTTATCATTGAGTGTCTGTCCGTCCGGCCTTTCACGTTAAATACATATCGCTTATCAAACTTAACAAAGTGTTAGGACACGAAGATGCGCACCACCTTAAAAAAATGTTTTGATTTTTGGGGGTTTCTCATAGGAACACATTGAACAAATCCATTAGACAACAAGTGAGATCCATCTCTTTGTTATTGATTATCAATAGGGGAAGGTTGGTGCCAAAATACTAGTTTAACCCCGCCACATTTTAAATGTGCCTGTCCTAAGCCAGGAATCTTTATCAAAGCTTATGTTTGTATTTCGTCGAATTTATGTTAATTGTCTTTTTTTTTGTCAAAAAAGAGGGTCTTTCATTGAACTGAAGGATTAGGCTTTAGTCATATGTAGTTTACATTTAATCCTGGGCATATTGAAAAACAGCGAGCAGTGACCACTGGTCACATTGAAGGCTGCTGGCTGTTTTTCCACTGCGTATTTGTTAAATTGTCGTTTATATTGTAGGTTGTGTCGCTTACACTTATTCCACGTCTCATAATCTTCTATCGTCACTGTCCCGTGCGGGGCCCGGGAGGCGAATAGACCCGCAGCAGCGCTAAGCTTGTCGGTAAAAGTCCACTAAAGAGCGCTCAGAAATCTGACATCGGGGTCAGACCGATTTGCTCACAAAGCAACTGGGATGTGTGCCCCAGGTGGTTGAATGGGGCAGCCCTGACATCGAAAGATGCGGGCTCGTCAGGCAATAATGCGGAAATCCTGACAGCAAACCATAGTGGTGCACCGTGTTGGGCAAAAATGTCACATTCCTCGCACGTTAAAGAACCCTGCTGCAGGTCTCGGTAAGAGTAGGACCCGTAGGATCCCCATGAAGGAGGCAAGATTTCCCGTCCCTACCCATCACTCCTTTTTCCAGTGGCAGTCAAAACTTTCCTACCCGATTGGCCTTGTTTCCCCATTTCCTCCACTTCATCATCATTTCATGTTCATTGTATCACCACTTTCATGTTCATCTCCCGGATATAGCCGAAATCGTGCTGCTTGGGAGTAAAGCAATAACAAACAAACAAACAAATCTATCGTAACTCGATTATTGCCACGATATAGCTCAATTTTTAACTCGAACTCGATGATTTCCTTTACCCAAATTTATCATTGTCGATGCGTGTAAAAGTTGGCTGAATGAAGCAGAGCTCCAAGAGTTATTAACCCGTTTGAACAAAATCTCTAAAGCTGAAACAGTATTTTGCAATTCAATTTGCCATATCTTCTTTTGAAACTACTTTTCAACATAAAAAGGGCAATTTTGATCACGATTAGAAAACACACTAGGGCTTCTTAATTATTAAGTCATATTAATGCATGACTTTTGCAAAAGAATACGTCGAGAAAACGATTTTTACAGACAATATTAAACTTTGAAATATAATGATATACATTGTAGGAAATTTAAAGAAAAGTTATTTAAGCTAACCTAAATATCGATCAAATATATGTTGCAGCGCATCTTGTAATCCAGGGCGATTCTGAATGTTTAGGATCTTTGTACTTAATACATTAGATCTATATTCAGATGGATGTGGAATTCTACTCTCCTAAGAGAAGTCTGGAAATAAATCACAACTGTATTGTAGTCAAAACTACAGCGCATCGAAAATATGATATGTGTGCAAATCTTGTGCTTAGTCGTCGCAAACATGAAAATTCTATGCTAGAGTAATTTGATCTATAATAGCCACCTGTTAATACAAGAATCCATTTGAAAATTTACATACGTGTTTAACTGCTCTGTAGGGAATTCTCCGTCATATCTTACGAATTTGTTATCTTTTATACTTAAAAAATTACGAACGTCAGATCCATATCTATTTCATTGAAGCTTTTAAAAACAAAACATTGTTTCCAGATAGAAGTTTTAATGCCAAAAACAAAAACTGATGTGCTTTACCTTTTAATCCAGAAATTGTAAAATCCGTTGAAATTTTCAAACGTTATTTAACATTTGCCGGTTTCGGGTGACGAAAAGACCTGTAGCAGCGCTGAGCCTGTCGGTAAAAAACCCACTGAAGAGCACTCAGATTCTGACGTTGCCCAAAGAGCCACTAAGATATGTGTTTGAATGGGAAAGCCCTGTTATAAGGAGTGTCTTGGTCGTCAGGCTATGATGTGGAAAACTGATTGCTAACTATTGATGTGCAGTTGGAAAACGAGTCTTAAATGACGCTACAAAAAGGATATTTGGGTTAGGTCTAGTTCTAACGATTAAACCCTCTAATGCTCGCTCACACGCCTCATTTAAAAGACATCAAAGGAGCTACATTATTGCAAGTACACAAGGCTTGTGAGTGAGTGAGTGAGTTGGTGTTTACGCCCGTGCAACGCTATATAGGTTATTTACAGGCGATGAACATGAAAAGGGTGATAAAATGAACATGAAACGATGATGATAAATGAAATATGGGGGTGGGATGGGAAACAAAGGACCGGTAAATTTTGAAGAACCACAGGAAAAGGGGAGAAGTGGGTAGGGGCGGAAAATTTAGCCTATGTGGTGCACTACTGGGCGGTCCACAAAGGGGTCTTTTACGTGCATGAAGCGTGGCACTCTCCACACACGTTGGCCCACTATGGTCGGCGGTCAGGGTTTCCGTATTATAGACCTGACAACCCCCGCGGACGAGGGCCACCCTATTCAGCCACCTAGGGTACACACTTGGTCGCTCTGTGGGCTGAGCACTGACCCGACGTCAGAATCCCAAGACCCTTAGTCGCCTCTTACGACAAGCTAGGCTCTGCTGCGGGCCTATTCGCCACCCGGGCCCCGCACGGGACCACAAGGCTTGTGATAAGGTTTCCTCCCTCTATGGAACGCCATCACTGCCTTATATGAGGAAACCATCATGACATGATGTAAATAGATATTACTTGATGTAAAACACTACTTATCTAAACCCTATACTACTTTAGGTGAAATAGTAACTATTTGATATGAAGATCATATTACAGGATATGAAAACTTCATTACATCATACAAATACTTCTTTACATGATCTGGAATCCCCTTTACATGATTTTAATACTTCTCTACTTTACTCTTTACAAAAACTTAATGGAAAGGTATAGAAGTCACAACGAAGTTGCGAGGGGTATAATGTTTTTGACTGGTCCGTCCATCCGTCCGTCCGTCTGTGATCAAAGTTTGTGATCGCAACTCTTCTTAAACTACTGAACAGAATTTAACGAAACTTGGTATGCAAGAAGTACACCATATGTTAAATTGTTGTGCATATTACCAGGAATTTTTGATCCGCAAATTTTTGTGGGAGTTATGGCCATTTGAAATTTGCAGAAAATCATGATTACAGTTAGTGAACGCAACTCCTCTTTAACTACAGAACAGAATTTAACAAAACTTAGTATGCAAGAAGAACACCACATGTGATTGTGCAAGTTACCAGGAATTTTCTATCCGCAAATTTTTGTGGGAGTTATGGCCCTTTGGACTTAGAAATTTGCAGAAAATCATGATTACAGATTTTTCGCAACTCCTCTTAAACTACTGAACAGAATTTAACGAAACTTGGTTTGCAAAAAGTCCACCATAGGTAGATGTGCATGATACCAGGAATTTTTGATCCGCAAAATTTTGTGGGAGTTATGTCCCTTTGGACTTAGAATTTGCAGAAAATCATGATTACAGCTTGTGAACGCAACTCCTCTTAAACTACTTAACAGAATTTAATGAAGATTGGTATGCAAGAAGTACACCAAAAATTTAATTGTGCATCTTACCAGGAATTTTTTATCCGCAAATTTTTGTGGGAGTTATGGCCCTTTCGACTTAGAAATTTGACATAACTTTGTTATGATATTCAAATACTTGAAAATTCACTTTTACAATCATTCAATATTATTGATTCCTGTAGCTCAATACTAATTCCTCAAGGATAACAAATTGATAGTCCAATAGTGGGACGCGTGGGGTATGTGAGCGTGCTCACTAAGGTTCTTTCATTTACAGTGTTTGGCATTTTCAATATTTTTGGTAGAGCGCCTCTGATGAGTCTTGAATAGACGAAACGCGCGTCAGGCGTAGCAAAATTTATTGTCTGGAACTTTGTTGTCATTTGTATTTCGAACACACGTGAAGGTTAGCACTGCTGGTGGAGTGTAAATTCCCCGAGGTTAGCCCGCTCCGGCACCAACACTTTTTGAGTTGGAGAATACATCAAAGCTTTAAATTATCCGTCTAAATTTCAAAATTGTCTTAACCCTAAGGTTCTTCCTACCCCAGACATAGGTTGATTATCTTAGTAATAATTTGGTTCCCCAGTTTGGTATTTTGGGTTGTACTGTTCTATATATGCTCTTCATATTTATACAGTGTTTGGCATTTTCAATATTTTTGGTAGAGCGCCTCTGATGAGTCTTGAATAGACGAAACGCGCGTCAGGCGTAGCAAAATTTATTGTCTGGAACTTTGTTGTCATTTGTATTACCATGATACGAAAACTTCTTTATATGAAACAGACACGTCCTTTCATGATATGGAAACCTTATTACATGATACTAAACCGCCATTACGTTATATGAAAACTTTATTATTAATTACATGATATGAAAACTTGATGACATGATAAGAATTTTTAAAACTCCATGCAAGTGCTTCTTGATATGATATGGACACTTCATGACATAATACGGACACCTTGTTGCCATAAAGTGGGACATTAATAACATTATACCATTCCATTTATCTTTAAAATGAATATATCTTAACATTATATTTGTAAGTCTTTGCATGAAGTGAATTTCTTTTTACACGATATGAATTCTATACGCTTTCATTTCCCTTTTCTTTTTCCATGATAAAAATCAAATCATTCAAGATCTAAATTACTTATTCCTTTGGAAGAACCTCTAGTAATGAAATATGATAAGTCCTTTACACTGTACAAAATTATATTTTCATGGTGTGAATTCTGAATTTCCTCATTCATTTACATGATATGAATATTTCATTATATGATGAACAATCACGTTCTTTATTATAAAAAAACGGAACTTCTTGGATTTCTCAAACTAAAAAGTACAATGGCGGGCGTTTTTAAATATTAGAGAGAATAGGGAAACTACCCTTTACGATAACTTTCGGCAGCAACGGGTCGACAGCTTAGAACTATGCAAGTCGTTGACAGATGATGACCTTAAAGAGCTTGGGATAGGGACCATCGGCGACAGAGCCGCCTTCACAGATGCTGTGAATTGTGGATACGTGGCCATGATGAAAACAACGACAGTACTTCGAGAAGAAGTATGGGTAACTCTTTCAGTTTTGAATTCTAAGATGTAAAATATTTGTATCGTTTTGCAATGTAATACTCATTAGAGGAACTTAAAGGTGTGTGCTTTTAAATCCGTTGCAGTGGGTTTAAAATTTCCACAAATGAAAATCAGATGGATAAATGATCTAATAATTAAAAATGAAAAATTTGAAGTTCTCGGCAATCAGGAAGTAGACCTTTTGGGGGCATAAAGTCGCATTACACCTCATAGTAGAATAGGACAAAGATCATAAATAACAGTAGCTATTTTGTTACTTTCTGGGCATATTTTGATGAAGATCTGTAGAAACTAATAACAGAAGAAATCAAAGCTGTGTACTTGTGCTCAAAACCAAAGCGACCAACAAGACTTTCTGAAAAATCAAAGCTTATATCAGAAAAGATCAATGTTTACATAAAGACTATGGTAACTTTTCTTTGTGAACTGCCATCAATTAGAGGAACTGCCAAATGAAATCAGTCAAACCACTGACACATCCCCGTATGTCTTTCCAATAGCAACTGAAGGCCTCAAAGAATCGGGTCTTGAAAATATAGATTTAACGTTATGCAATATTAATCGTGTTATCGAGGAAACAAATGAAATATGTCGAAGGAAGGCAAGTGAAGTACTTGTATGGCTGCTTAGTGAAACCAACAGATGCTGGAATATTGAAATGCCACACTCCTTGCCTGTTGCATATGATATGAAAGGGTACAGCCTGACAACAAAGTCTATGAGAGCAATGACTGAGCATGTCTTGGAAGAATGCAATGCAAGAGGTATTGATGTCGTTTGCACATGCTTTGACGGGCAGTGGATCAAACTAGCCTCACGATCTTTAGAGGAGCGACCACTGACATTGTTACAATTGCAACGAGATGTGTACGAAACTGCAAGCAAGGAAAAGAGAAACACTATCGTGAAACGCTTGACTGATGAACCGATTATCAAAGGTCTACAGAATGATGTGAGCATCAGACGAGGCATAAATAGGAGCTTACTTGTATCCTCAGAACAGTTAGACAAGATATTTCAAGCAATCTACTTGCTTTACTCCCAAGTCCCGTGCGGGTTCCGGGTGGCGAATAGGCCTGCAGCAGCGCTAAGCTTGTCGGTAAAAGTCCACTAAAGAGCGCCCAGAAACCTGACATCGGGTCAGGCCGCTTTGCCCACAAAGCGACTGGGGTGTGTGCCCCAGGTGGTAGAATGGGGCAGCCCTGACATCGAGAGATGCGGGGTCGTCAGGCGATAATGCAGAAAACCTGACCGCACACCATAGTGGTGCACCGTGTTGGGAAAAATGTCACGTTCCTCGCACGTTGAAGAACCCTGCTGCAGGCCTCGGTAAGAGTAGGACCCGTAGGATCCAGGAGGCGAAATTTCCCGTTCCTACCCATCACTCCTTTTCCAGTGGCAGTCAAAACTCTCCTACCCGATTGGCCTTGTGTCCCCATTTCCTCCACTTCATCATCATTTCATGTTCATTGTATCACCACCCTCATGTTCATCTCCCGGATATAGCCGAAATCGTGCTGCTTGGGAGAAAAGCAATAACTAACTAACTAACTCAAGCAATCTAAATGAAATTGCCTTTGTTAATGTAGGTTATGTCGCGTACACATATTTCGCATATCATTATATCTATAATCATGGAAAAAAGAACAATGCATGTCTATTGGAAATTATACAAAAAATTATCCTTATCAGAAAATCGTTACAAACAGAGTAACGGAGTTGCGATTTTCACTGAATGTCAAGTGGATTATGCAAATCACTTTTAAATTAAAATCCCAAAATTTTGAATTCCAGTTTCTGAGATTTAAACAAGAGGCTCTCAGGAGCCTGAATCGCTCACCTGACATATGTGCCTGAAGTAAAGGTTATTAGGCAAATCCTATTTGACATTGAAAGGGTCATAAGTTTAATAAGGGGGGTCATCTGACAATATGCTTTAACTTACATGACTTAATGTAGTAATGATTGAACAGAGTAATATTTTAGCAATTAAAAAGCTTTTAATAATTTTCTTTTCTTCAACATTCTGAGAGGAATAACCTCTAAAATAAACAGTATAACAATCTTGACCTTATTGCATATTTTGTAGATCACGATGTGCTTAACAATATGCAATTCACATATCTTAAATATCTCGTATATATATTTTAAGATATTGAGCTTCAAACATTTTTGTAAAAGCATAATTCATAAAAAAAATAAAAAATAAAAGGGCAATAACTCCTACATGGGTCGTTGATCTTCTTCAAAAGAGCTGGTAGATCTTGAGGTGCTGATCACTTTTGTTCTCAATCGAAATTTAAAAATCTGTCACCGTTTTAGACTTATTTGCAAAAAACTATGATTTTCCCCTATTTTCTATTTTAAGACACAGCGGCCTTGTTTTACGACCAATAAAAAATCCCCACATCAGTTCTATACACCTAACGCTAATAAACAACTATACGAAGTTTGGTTCCAATTGGACTTAAAGTGTCAGAGGAGTAAACGTTTTCAATGCAATGAGGAAATGCTGTGAATATGTTCAATTTTGACTTTCTAAGGGCAATAACTCCTTAAAGGAAAGGTCCAATAACGTTGACTCTATTACATATTTTGTAGATCTTAATGTGCTTAACAATATGCAATTCAATTTTCTCAAATATCATTTATAGTTTTCAAGATATTGAGCTAAACTGATGGAAAATTTGCAAAAAAATCCACATAAAGGGCAGTAACTACTACATAGATTGTTGGATTTTCTTTAAAATGTCAGAGCTGGTAGACATTGGGATGCTGATCACTTTTGTTCTCAATCAAAATTTAAAAACCTCACCGTTATTTGCAAAAAAACTGTGATTTCCCCCCTATGTTCTATTTTTAGCCACAGCAGCCATGTTTTACGACCAATCAAAAATCTCCACATCAGTTCTAGACACCTAATGCAAATAAACAACCATAACAAGTTTGGTTCCAATTGGACTTAAAGTGTCAGATGAGTTAACATTTTCACTGAAATGAGGAAATGCTGTGAAAATGCATAATTTTGACGTTCTAAGGGCAATAACTCCTAAAATGAAAGGTCCTACAATGTTGACCCTTTACATATTTTGTAGATCTTGATGTGCTAAATAATATTCAATTTAAAGTTCTCAAATATCTTGTATAGTTTTCAAGATATTGAGCCAAACAGGTGCAAAATTTGCAAAAAATCAACAAAAAGGGCAATAACTCCTACATTGGTTGTTGGATTTTCTTTAAAATTTCAGGGTTGGTAGATCTTTATGTGCTGATCACTTTTACCCTGTGACAGAAATTTGATATCTGTAACCGTTTTTGATTAATTGCAAAAAACTGCATTTTACCCCTATGTTCTATTTTTAGCCACGGCGGTCATGTTTTACGTCGAATCAAAAATCCCCATATCAGTTCTATTGGTTGCAATTGGACTTATGGTGTCAAAGGAGTTAACGTTTTAAAAAGTTTACGGACGACGGACGCCAAGGGATGACAATAGCTCACCTGACCTTTTAGGTCAGGTGAGCTAAAAAACACGTTTTTTACCCCAAAAATAAAGAAAATTTATGTCAAGATTTTTAAGAAAATGATCTTGCAATACTTTTTCGATAAAATGTTACAAATACTAAATAAAATGTCATTCTCTAGGCCAAAAACACTATTTTTCGCCTTAAGGGGCTGTAACCCCTATACTTCGGCCTTACAGAGACTTTTGTAGAGCTAAATGAGTTCAACATTTAAAGAAGCAAAGGTGTACCAAAGGGGTAATCAGTATCATAAAACCGTCAGGACAAAGACAAAACCAGCAGACAAAAAATCATCACAACAATACAAACCACATAACAACATAAAACACACATACATAACAACAAAACCGCATTCAGCAACGTGAACTCAAGTCGAAACGAGAGTGAACTCAGGTGCTCCGGAAGAGTAAGCAGTTCCTGCTTGCTATAGCATTCCCGTCACGTTGACAAAGATCGATTTAGTGTTGGTCAAATCTGGAATACAAGCACATGATGTCTTCCGAAAAGTTTCTTGAGTGATGACAACAACCTGGGAGCAACGTACCCCTGTGTTAACAATTTGCTTGTCAGCCGTGTAGCCCTATCAAGAAAGTCGTTGTACTCCCCACATGCTCTGGAATAACGAATCAATTGTGATACGTAAACTCCATATGCTGGAGCGGACGGAATGTTGCTACACAGAAAGGGAAAGTTAACTATTGTCATAGAGCTTTGTACAAAGCCTTCCTTGAGTGTCAATTTCGAGAAATAGATCAAAATATGAAGCAGACCTCCTAGAATCTGTAGTGTCATTTATCTCAAGTTCCTTCGGATATATGAGATGTAAATAATCACCAAATTGAGGATTGTTTAGTGCAAGGAAATCATCAATATAACGAAATGTGAGATTGAAGGATAAAGCAAGTTTGCAGTCCTTTTTGTCTAGAAGTGATTGTAAGAAGTCCGCTTCATATGAATGAAGAAACAAATCGGCAAGCACAATTTGTGCCCATTGGGATACCTATTGTCTGCTGAAAAACGTCCACCAAACTGTACAAATATGTTGTCGATTAGAAAGTTGAGCATTTTTATTATTTGATCTTCTGTAAATTTGTTTTTCTTGCTAGAATCTTGGATGACAAAGTAAGTCTTTTTATAACCGACTACCAAATACTTGGTACCTGCGTTTTCCGTTCTTTATGATAAAGCTACGTTTAATCAGCTGTGCCAAACGAGATTTTAATTGTGAATGTGGAATTGAAGTATATAATGTAGGGAAATTAAACGTTTTAATGCTATTACATGACTTAGAATGGAGATTTTCCATCAGTTCTTTAGAATTTTTGAGAATCCACATTTGATTGACGCCATTTCTAGAGTAACAACAATCGAAATACTTTTGAAGGCTTGATTTTATTGCCGTCAATATTGATGTTAACAAAACTGAAAGAAGCTTAGTACATTTGGATGACCCAGCAATAAAGCAAGCAACAGCTTTTCTCTATCTGCAATAGTTTTCATTCTATAGACCAAAAACGCTATTTTTTGCCTTTAAGGGGCTGTTACCCTTTTAAGGGGTGCCCGTGCGGGGCCCGGGTGGCGAATAGGCCCGCAGCAGAGCCTAGCTTGTTGTAAGAGGCGACTAAGGGTCTTGGGATTCTGACGTCGGGTCAGTGCTCAGCCCACAGAGCGACCAAGTGTGTACCCTAGGTGGCTGAATAGGGTAGCCCTCGTCCGCGGGGGTTGTCAGGTCTATAATACGGAAACCCTGACCGCCGACCATAGTGGGCCAACGTGTGTGGAGAGTGCCACGCTTCATGCACGTAAAAGACCCCTTTGTGGACCGCCCAGTAGTGCACCACATAGGCTAAATTTTCCGACCCTACCCACCTCTCCCCTTTTTCCTGTGGTTCTTCAAAATTTACCGGTCCTTTGTTTCCCACCCCATCCCCATATTTCATTTATCATCATCATTTCATGTTCATTTTATCATCCTTTTCATGTTCATCGCCTGTAAATAACCTATATAGCGTTGCACGGGCGTAAAACACCAACTCACTCACTCACCCTTTTAAGGGGTCATCTGACACCTTCGACCCTATGAAGACTTTTGTAGAGCTCAACATTTAAGCAAGCAACATCTTTTCTCTATCTGCAATTGTTTTCATTCTATAGGCCAAGAACACTTTTTTCTTCGCCTTTAAGGGGCTGTAACCCTTATAAGTGGTCATCTGACAACTTCGACTCTATGAAGATTTTAGTAGAACTAAAGGAGCTAAACATTTCAGCAAGCAACAGCTTTTCCCTATCTGCATTAGTTTTCATTTTATAGGCCAAAACACTATTTTTCGCCTTTAAGGGGCTGTAACCCCTATAAGGGGTCATCTGACAACTTCGACCCTATGGAGACCTTTGTAGAACTAAATGAGCTGAACATTTAAGCAAGCAACTGCTTTTCTCTATCTGCAGTAGTTTTCATTCTATAGACCAAAAACATGAAAATACGTTATTTTTCAACTTCATGGGGATGTAACCCCTATAAGTGGTCATCTGTCTACGACAAAATGGAGACTTTTGTAGATGTTTTGATGCTGAAGCAGTAGGGTGGCATCAGATTTCATCTATCTCTTATACTTTTTGATTTACAAGCCAAAAACAGAAGTCTAACCCCCTGGTCTATTTTTAGTAACGGTGGCCATGTTTTTTGACGGATCTAAAATTGAAGCACAAGTTTGGTGCAGGACACCCTAAGGATTATTCATACTAATAATCATTAAATTTTATTCAGTAGTTTTACATGAGAAGATTTTTGAAAATTGTTAACAGACGACGACAAACAACGACGTACGCCAAGTGATGGCCATAGCTAACATGGACCTTCGGTCCAGGTGAGCTAAAAAGGGCAGAGATGGCAGAAAATTTAGCCTACGTGGTGTACAAATTGGTGGTCCACAAAGGGATCTTTTACATGCATGAAGCGTGGCTCTCTCCACATACGGTAGCCCACAATGGTCAAATGTCAGACTTCGTATTTGAGACCTGACAACGCCAGCGGAAGCGGGACACCCTAATCAGTCAGCTATGGTATAAACTTAGTGGGCTCTGAAGATTTGGCACTTACCCGATGTCAACTCCCAAACCCTTGGACCAGTTTGGAAAAAAAAACTCATACCCAAAAAAACAAAGAAGCAAAACCCAACAACGAGGATATCGACCATGTGCAGTACAAGAAATTAAACCTGGTTTTTATTTTGAATTTAGGCAATAAAAATAATGAAACATACATGGGTTTAAATCGTGTCAGACATGTCTGGCGACAAGTGTTGTGATAACTTTCGGTCAATGGCGGTCACAAGTGGTCGTGTTTTTGACTCGTGAGATAAATCCACCTACATCTTTGGAAAGCAGTGTCATCCATTCAGAAATTGCATTATTTGTTTGGATTTGACCATCCTTTGTAGTAATTGATTAATTTTCTCCTGGGTTCATATTTATGCCACTGACATGGGAGTCCGAGGGACTGTCAGTCGACTTATTGGTTCAAAACAAATATTATAGAAAGTCGCACAGATCAGTCATTTACATACTTTCTGTGGGTTTTAGTTGACCCCTGACAGTTCGTTGGTTTCATTCGGAGATCTGATGATATATTTTCCGCTTTCCTCCACCATTCTTGAATACGACTACGGGTAAGTGATGTGTCGGTGAGGATAGATGAGTTGTCCAAACCAGTTCCCGCTCTTCATCTTGACATTTTGGTCTATCGTTTGGTGTAAGAATGAGATTCTGGTGGTTTGTATATAGCTCCGCTTGAGCAACGGGTGTCGATGGTGGTAGAAGGGAGGATGTGGATGGGTCCTTCTGCCAGTACATGTAGTCCATTTTCTCTATTTGGTTTGACGCGTCCTTTAATGGAGCTAGGCTAGACACACAGAAATAGATACCGATGCACTGGAGTCAGTGTCATTTAGTTAGTTAGTTATTGCTTTACTCCCAAGCAGCACGATTTCGGCTATATCCGGGAGATGAACATGAAAGTGGTGATACAATGAACATGAAATGATGATGAAGTGGAGGAAATGGGGACACAAGGCCAATCGGGTAGGAGAGTTTTGACTGCCACTGGAAAAAGGAGTGATGGGTAGGGACAGGAAATTTGGCCTCCTGCATGGGGACCCTACGGGTCCTACTCTTACCGAGACCTATAGCAGGGTTCTTTAACGTGCGAGGAACGTGACATTTTTCCCCAACACGGTGCACCACTATGGTTTGCGGTCAGGTTTTCCGCATTATAGCCTGACGACCCCGCATCTCTCGATGTCAGGGCTGCCCCATTCAACCACCTGGGGCACACATCCCAGTCGCTTTGTGGGCAAAGCGGCCTGACCCCGATGTCAGGTTTCTGAGCGCTCTTAAGTGGACTTTTACCGACAAGCTTAGCGCTGCTGCGGGCCTATTCGCCTCCCGGGCCCCGCACGGGAGGAGTCAGGAGTCAGTGTCACGGAATGCTAGAACACATCATACCTGTCATATGGTGCCAGGTTGTTTAACGTCACGTCGTGACGGTTGTCCTATACAGGATAAAAAAAACAACATACAGGTACAGATAACCCTCTAGAACACTTGGTCCATCAGTAGCGCGTGGGTTTTAATATACTTAGTACTGAAATTTTTTTTTAAAGTGCTATTGATTTGACAACCAAAGGACAAGTCACAATTCTATTCCTAATTCTGCTTTTTAGCTCACCAAGGGTCATGTGAGCTATTGCGTCCGTCGTCTGTCGTCCGTAAACTTTTTAAACGTTATCTCCTCTGAAACCATAGTTCCAGTTGCAACAAAACTTGGCATGTTTGTTCATTGGCATTCGGTGCCTAGAACTGATGTGGGGATTTTTGATTCGTTATACAACATGGCAACCATGGCTAAAGATAGAGCAGGGGTAGATTGCAGTTTTTATGCAAATAATTTTAAAAACGGCTACAGTGAGTGAGTTGGTGTTTTACGCCCGTGCAACGCGATATAGGTTATTTACAGGCGATGAACATGAAAGGGATGATAAAATGAGCATGAAATGATGAAGACAAATGAAATATGGGAATGGGGTGGGACACAAAGGACCGGTAAATTTTGAAGAACCACAGGAAAAGGGGAGAGATGGGTAGGGGCGGAAAATTTAGCCTATGTGGTGCACTACTTGGCGGTCCACAAAGGGGTCTTTTACGTGCATGAAGCGAGGCACTCTTCACACACGTTGGCCCATTATGGTCGGCGGTCAGGGTTTCCGTATTATAGACCTGACAACCCCCGCGGACGAGGGCTACCCTATTCAGCCACCTAGGGTACACACTTGGTCACTCTGTGGGCTGAGCACTGACCCGACGTCAGAATCCCAAGACCCTTAGTCGCCTCTTACGACAAGCTACGCTCTGCTGCAGGCCTATTCGCCACCCGGGCCCCGCACGGGACAAAAAACGGCTACAGATGGAAAAATTCTGGCTAGGTAAAAGTGATCAGCACCTCAAGATCTACCTACCCTGAAATTTAGAAGATAATCAAACAACCACTTAAGGAGTTATTGCCCTTTTTCTTGACTTTTTTTGAATTTTGCAATGATGAACTTTCATAAAAACTGTACAAGATATTTGAGAAATTTTTATTGCATATTGTTAAGCACATTATCATCTACAAAATGTGTAAAGGGTCAAGGTTGTAGGACCCTTCCTTTTAGAAATTATGCTCTTTAGAAAGTCAAAATTGACCATTTTCATAGCATTTCCTCATTACATTGAAAACGTAATCTCCTCTGACATCCAATTGCAACCAAACTTGGTATTGGTCTTTTATAGCGTTAGGTGTATTGAACAGGTATGGAGATTTTTGATTCGTCGTAAAACATGGCCGCCGTGGCTAAAAATAGGGCATAGTGGTCAATTGCAATTTTTTGGCAAATAACTTATAAACGGTGACAGATTGTTAAATTTTGATGGAATAAAAGTGATCAACACCTTAAGATCTACCTGTCCTGAAATTTTGAAGAAGATCCAACTACCCATGAAAAATGTATTGCCCTTTTTAGCTCACCTGACCTATTGTCATCACTAGGCATCCGTCGTCTGTCGTCCGTAAACTTTTTAAAACGTTTACTTCTCTGACACCGTATGTCCAATTGCAACGAAACTTGGTATGGTTATTTATTAGCATTCGGTGCTTAGAACTGATGTGGGGACTTTTGATTCGTCGTAAACATGGCCGCCGTGGCTAACAATAAAGCATAGGGGTAAAATGCAGTTTTTTTGCAAATAACTCAAAAACGGCTACAGATATCAAAATTCTGACATACAGTGAAAGTGATCAACACCTCAAGATCTACCTACCCTGAAATTTTGAAGAACATCCAACAACCCATGTAGGAGTTATTGCTCTTTTGTGGATTTTTTTGCAAATTTTGCATTATTAAGCTCAATATCTTAAAAACTGTAAGATATTTGAGAAATTTAAATTGCATATTGATTAGCTCATCAAGATCTATAAAATATTGTAACAGAAGTCTATTAATAGAAACTTAATGTTGACGTCAAATTAAATCTACTTTCTGTTTCAGAAAATATTGTATCTGTCATTATGTTATGATTAGCTGTATTATTATCATTTTTTTATAATGATATGTCTTAATTGTTAATATGTATTGTTTTTTCAGCTGATGGGAACCCTCTGGTCAAGTAATTGTGTGTTTTCTGCAACGTAAAAGTAACTGAAAATTGTCTAAATTTCGTAAAGTTTCGCTATATTTTAGGCTTAATTTGTTAAAGTATTTACTTTTCTATTATTTTAAGAAGTTTTAGCTTATAAATTGCCTTCTAGCCTATTCTAATGTTAAAAACGTCATTATTTTGGTAAGCCGTCCAAGTGTGAGTCGTCATTAATCTTATGATTTTAGAAAAGTCCTTCCCTTGGTCGGCGAAAATACTTCTAAATTACGAGTTTGTGTTATGCAAAAGCATATACAGTTAATAAAGTTTGTGTGTGAATTAATGTAGGTCCTTTAAATATGGAAAACTCTGCGATCTTGAAAACACAATTTTTGACGTTGATCGCCATTCTTGACTGAGTCACTGCCTAAGTGACAATAAGTTGTATTACGTTGTCGTAAAAGACGGTGACTCACCCAAGAGTATAAAAAGGTGAGTCATTTTCAATACAGCTTCAGTCGTGATTTGACTCTCGAT
The DNA here is from genome assembly GCA_963971305.1 of Arcuatula senhousia. Classification (NCBI taxonomy): domain Eukaryota; kingdom Metazoa; phylum Mollusca; class Bivalvia; order Mytilida; family Mytilidae; genus Arcuatula; species Arcuatula senhousia. The sequence continues at coordinate 61,210,566 of OZ020304.1, forward strand.
GAACGCAGTTCAATCGAAAACAAATCTTAATAAAAACGAACGCACATTGTCCCAATCCTTTACGTAATTACAATTACAAATACCAAAACGCGGGTATAAACGGTTAATTTTTCCCGTGCGGAGCCCGGGAGGCGAATAGGCCCGCAGCAGCGCTAAGCTTGTCGGTAAAAGTCCACTAAAGAGCGCTCAGAAACCTGACATCGGGGTCAGGCCGCTTTGCCCACAAAGCGACTGGGATGTGTGCCCCAGGTGGTTGAATGGGGCAGCCCTGACATCGAGAGATGCGGGGGTCGTCAGGCGGTAATGCGGAAAACCTGACTGCAAACCATAGTGGTGCACCCTGTCGGGGAAAAATGTCACGTTCCTCGCACGTTAAAGAACCCTGCTGCAGGTCTCGGTAAGAGTAGGACCCGTAGGATCCCCATGCAGGAGGCAAAATTTTCCGTCCCTACCCATCACTCCTTTTTCCAGTGGCAGTCAAAACTCTCCTACCCGATTGGCCTTGTGTCCCCATTTCCTCCACTTCATCATCATTTCGTGTTCATAGTATCACCACTTTCATGTTCATCTCCCGGATATAGCCGAAATCGTGCTGCTTGGGAGTAAAGCAATAACTAACTAACTATAATACGGAAATCCTGACTGCTGACCATAGTGGGCCAACGTGTGTGGAGAGTGCCACGCTTCATGCACGTAAGAACCCTTATAGTCCATCAGCCAGGTCCGGAAAAAAATAATTTGAGTGGATACCCCTGTAGACCGATTTTTTATTGCAGAAATCAAAAGACAAACATGTGAACTTTATTTTGCAACTTGTTATACTTTGCAAAAAGATGCGGAAACTGGTATAACAGAGGCCCCTTTAGGGGTACTATAAACTGTCAAAAAATTTCAACCCTTATAAAACATTCTATTATACTATGTCTACCACAATATGATTGAAAAGAAAACTTTTAACATATTAAATGTTGTCCAGACAACCAACGACAGACAAAAGTTTGTTAAAATTTTCACTCAAAGAAGTCTTAAAGGGAGATAATACAAGGAATGACTAAAATGAGTTTTTTTTTCATTTTCTTTTTTCATTTCCTAAAAAAATAGGATAGCTAGGTGGAATATTTTGTGGAAAGAATCTACCTACAACGTAACAAATAAAATAAAACAATTCCATTAAAATATTTGTGGTACCGGTTGAAAAGTTTCGGTATTTATGAATGTAGCCCCAGACGCCTGAAATCTATTTTTTTCTTCTTGTGTAAATACAAATGATCAACATAATGTGTTTCGTTATATATTTTTTCAATTTTAGTTTATATATTTGACCTTTTTTGAAACTCTAGTATCAGAACATAAGAACTTTAGTCCTTAATTGTCGTTTAAAAGTTGCCATAATTACACGTACATGTGCATTTTGGATCATTTTGCAAGGCAGCATACAACATGTATACAATAATGGCGCTGCATGTTTGACCGTTTGTTGCACTTTGTTACAAAAGGGATACAAAGTAACTGTTATCGAGGAAATATGCCAGCCAATTAATAAAGTTCTATATGGATCTTTTTTTTTCAATTTATTTGACGCTTTGTTATGATTGTTTTGACTTTTGAAATTACTACTAGTATATTTGTAATAATACTTTGAAGATCCATATTTAGCTTCTTCATTGTTGGCAGTTGTTTCCTGTACCGTCTTTTAAAGAATCTAGATTTTAACGAAATTCAAAGCAATAAGCGTACTTCTAAAACAACAAAAAAGAAACTCTCATTACAATCGTAACTAAATATATTTTGAAAAACAGGCCTTTTTATTGTGAACTTTTTTATGCTGCTGAGCAATGTCGTAGAGTTTGGTCAATTTTTCCCAGAAAGAAGTTGAAATCACCAAACTATTGAAGTTAGTGATTGTGCTAACCGACGAATGAATTGAAAGAAGCAAACAGGCACAAATAGGGCATTCGAGTGTCAAAAGTCCGAAAGGGCAACGACAAAACCGGTAAACATGAACAAGAACAGCACGAAGAAACACAAAACACAAAATCAACCGAACGGAAATCAACAACGCCAACTCAAGTCGTAACAAGAGTTAACTCGGGTGCTCCGGATGAGTAAGCGGTTTTTGGCTGCTATAGCACACCCGTCGTGTTGCTAATTTTCAAATCAGTGTGTCAAATCTCGTAAAGGAAGATAAAACAAATTTCTAAGACAAACCAACATCTGCACTCATTTGAGAGATTGTCTACGAGTGCACGGTGTCTACAGTACAATTTCTTGAGTGAAGACAGCAACCGTGGAGCAACATAACCCTGTGTTAGCCTTTTATGTGTCAAACGTGACGCTCTGCCAAGGAATCGATGTTATTGCCGCAAGCTCTGGAGTAATGAATCAACTGTGATACGAACACTTCATAAGCCGGAGCGGACGGAATGTTGCTACACAAAAAGGGAAAGTTGAAGTCATCACGTTTGTCATAGAGCTTTGTTGATGTATTCCTTGAGAGTCAATTACGAGATGTAAATCTAAATATGAAGCAGACTTCCTAGAATCCATTGTGTCCTTTATCTCAGGTTCCTGAGGATATATGAGATGGAGAAAGCCACCAAATAGAGAATTGTTCAGTGAAAGGACATTATCAATACTTGTATTGGAACGTGAGATAAAAAGAGATAGCTAGTTAGTTCTCCACGAGTACAATATGTCCCGTCTTATACTTCATTCAAAATTTCTAAAAAAATCAAAGAAAACTACTTGTCCTGATTTTGTGTTAAAATGCGAATACTGTAATCTTACTATTTGTGTGGTTTTTAACTTTTAACAGTGTTTCCCATTTTTCATGAAATTACATAAAAAAGAAATAATGGTACACTAATGATATAAGTTTCTGTAGACCTAAAATGGTTGTATTCTTTGTGTGTCGCCAGTATCATTAGACAGAAGCGACATACATAGGCTAACTTTTTGATTGTTCGTCTTCTTAAATCGAGCGTCGCTCTGCAAAGTTATGAAGTATTCCGTCTCAATATTTATGTAACTTAACTCTATATTTCTTAATAGAGTTAATTATAATATAAGGAATTACTCTACTACTTCCTGTTAACAGAATACTTTATAGACAAAAATACAAAATTCTGACATCGTTTGGGACAAAGTAACTGAGCAAACGGATACAAACTTTCTATGGGAACAGACACTTCAAGGTTAAGAGCATATGCTGGTACATGAAGATCAACGTGCCCTTTGCAATGGAAAAAGCTTCAGCACCAATTTCTATTCATTTACAGCTGACCAGTACCAGTATTGCCTGATGAACTTTGGTGTGCTTTTGATTCTTAACAACAGCAATCGTCCGAAAAATCCTAATTGTTCGTCTGTGTATGTGGCGCAGTCTTTGGGAATGTTTAGGAATGAGATGACATCGCTGTTAAATCTTTAAAATGGAATGCAGTATTGTAAAAATCCATCATCAATGAGGACTTCTTGTCTTCTAGTACTCTTTTTTTATGAGACAGACCATTACCACGAAAAGAGGGGGGTGGGTTTGTTCCGATCAGACAATTATTTTTTTCATAAAGGTGTCTCGAGACAATTTTTTTTCATTATTAGCATTATTCTATATGGCAGAAATCCTTCTTCAAAATATTTTATCCTCTGTTACTTAAATATTTTTCATCAAAATTCAGATTCATAATATTATTTTAGGAAAACACCAACCCCCTCATCCATTCTTTGATTTCATAACAATAGAATTGGAAAAAAACTAAATTTACAAAACGACATCGTTACATTATTTTAAGGCGACAGCTCGATATAAATTGTCGCCAGAAATAAAGAATAGATAAGTTAAAAGTAAAAAGTAATGTAAATATTTCATATAAGTATAAATAAAGTCAAACGCACCTGACCTAAAGTAAAGTCTAACAGGCCAAAAACAAGAAAACGTGATTAATTGGTTATAACTTTGTTTTCAATAATGTAAAAAATCACCTTTACTGTAATATAACTTCTTTTATGTTGGTTTTAAAAAATATACCATAGAAATGACTTAAAATCATAAAAAATATTGATTTTAAAAATAGAAAAAGTGACCTTCACATTTAATAATTTAAAAAATAAAACCATATCGGTCAAACCGTTACAATCCGCACATGGACATTAAAAATGGATTTTTCTGTAAAACACTGTTTTTATCAAATCCTGGTGGTTTTAATATTTTTTATTGTGACCATTGTAATTAGGTGAATCTTGTTGAGTAAATTTTACCTGTGATACGTGCGAAGTCATAGGAAGACATTCGCAAATTGTTAAAATAGGGAAATTTTGAACGTAATAATTGGCAATTTTAAATCTAAAAAATATCTTTTTTAGTCTTTGTTATGATGCAAATTCTTTTCCTAAGTCAATAATCCCTATGCATACTATAGATTTATAAAACAGTAATTGAAGTTTTCAACCCAATGTTCAATTTATTGAAAATAAATGAATGACTACTTTTCTATTGCTCTCCAGAGGGTCCAGAAAAATGATTTTCACGCTATTTTCCGCATATTTTATACAAGTATAACATTTGGAATTATGAAGCTTAGATGTAATACTAAATTATTGTACAATAAAAATTCGGTCTACGGGGGTATCCACTCAACTTTTAAATATGACGTCTTTTCAGAGTTGGCTGATGGACTATTAGTGGACTGCCAAGTAGTGCACCACATAGGCTAAAGTTACCACCCCTTCCCACCTCTCCCCTTTTCCAGTGGTTCTTCAAAATTATCGTTCCTTTGTTTGCCACCCCATCCCCAATATCTCATTTATCATCATAATTTCATGTTCATTGTATCACCATTTTCATGTTCATCTCCCGGATATAGCCGAAATTGTGCTGCTTGGGAGTAAAGCAATAACTAACTAACTAACTAACTAACTTAACGGTTAATTTGGATATGCTATATATCGATATTTCAAGGAGTAACCTCTCATCAGTACATTTAAATCAAAACTTTGGAAGGTCCAACAAATCCAAACTGTTGAAAACAAAAAGTACTCAAAACCAAAACGTTCGAACAAGGAAGCCAAATCCAGCACCGAGGATATCGACCATGTGCATAACAAAGAAAGAAACCTGGTGTTTTAAACAATTTAGAATAAAAAAATCGGATATTTCAGCAACAAAAATATTAGAAATTTTATGGTAAATCGTGTCAGACAAGTCTGACGACCAGGCTTATGATTACCCTCGGGGAGCTCTGTTTCAACAGCAGAGGTTATCGGCCAGTGGTTTCTAAATTACAAATACCAAAACGCGGGTATAAACAGTAATTTGGATATGTTATATATCGATATTTCAAGGAGTAACCTCACATCAGTAGCATTTAAATCAAAACTTTGGAAGGTCAAATCAAAACTGTTAAAAACCAAAAGTATTCAAAACCAAAACGTTCGAACAAGGAAGCCAAATCCAGCACCGAGGATATCGACCATGTGCATAACAAAGAAAGAAACCTGGTGTTTTAAACAATTTAGAATTAAAAAATCGGATATTTCAGCAACAAAAATATTAGAAATTTTATGGTAAATCGTGTCAGACAAGTCTGACGACCAGGCTTATGATTACCCTCGGGGAGCTCTGGTCCACCAGCAGCGGTTATCGGCCAGTGGTTTCAAAATTACACAAATACCAAAACGCGGGTATAAACGGTTAGTTTGGATATGCTATCTATCGATATTTCAAGGAGTAACCTCACATCAGTAGCATTTAAATCAAAACTTTGGAAGGTCAAATCCAAACTGTTGAAAACGAAAAGTACTCAAAACCAAAACGTTCGAACAAGGAAGCCAAATCCAGCACCGAGGATATCGACCATGTGCATTACAAGGAAAGAAACCCGGTGTTTTGCGTTTAAGGAAATTACGTGAGTGAGTGAGTTGGTGTTTAACGCCCGTGCAACGCTATATAGGTTATTTACAAGCGATGAACATGAAAAGGATGATACAATGAACATGAAATGATGATGATGATAAATGAAATATGGGATGGGGTGGGAAACACAGGGACGGTAAATTTTGAAGAACCACAGGAAAAGGGGAGAAGTGGGTTGGGGCGGAAAATTTAGCCTATGTGGTGCACTACTTGGCGGTCCACAAAGGGGTCTTTTACGTGCATGAAGCGTGGCATTCTCCACACACGTTGGCCCACTATGGTCGGCGGTCAGGGTTTCCGTATTATAGACCTGACAACCCCCGCGGACGAGGGCTACCCTATTCAGCCACCTAGAGTACACACTTGGTCGCTCTGTGGGCTGAGCACTGACCCGACGTCAGAATCCCAAGACCCTTAGTCGCCTCTTACGACAAGCTAGGCTATGCTGCGGGCCTATTTGCCACCCGGGCCCCGCACGGGATTTTAAGGAAATTACAAGAGATTCACTCTTTCAAGGTTAAAATAAAACACCTTACTGTACATGTTTTATTAATAAAAAGTGACTCTAATATAGAAATTATACAAAAAAAGGACTCACACACGAATAAATGGAAATACAATGACTGTGGTTTAAGTATACGTTGCACAAAGTCAATATAGCGGACTTACGCTTAGCACACGTTCCGCTAAGGTCAAAGTCGACAAGTTTCAACTCACGCTATGGTTGTTTTTTTTAAGTAAAGCAAAACTGTCAAATTTATTTCAATCGTGAAAACCAAATAAACCAGTAATTTTATTGATTGCTAATATTTTTATGCAATATTTAGAGGACACTTGACCAGAAAAATACCCATCAGAGAGCTTGCTCAAAATTTTAATATATCTTGTTGTTCAAAAATATCTTACTATCGTTGTCAAATGAAATGTGTTTTATGACACTTCAACAAATAGTTAACTTTTATTTCGAATCTATTCTATACGATTGTCCTATTCAATAGTGAGCACTCAGTGCATTAATAGCATTTGTCGTCAGTCATACAGGTATAACATCACAAGTGTCAGTTGTCTGTCTGTCGGTCTGCCTGTCGGTCTAGTATCAATACACTAAAAGAAGGTTTGTTCTATATTCTTCTACTCATGTTGCGACCTGCCGTTAAAAACGGTACATTTGGTGGCCATTGTGGGGAATATCAAATAAAAGATATTTGATCCATTTGGCACGGGAATAGATAGAATTATAGTAAAAAAAAAAAACAAAACAAAAAACAGAATGTCAATAAACGGTACGCCGAGACAGGCGAGTTTTGTCACTTTTGATGCAGTTAGTGAACATGATAGTGAGTCTAAAATGGCGACATCGAGGGTTGCTTCACGACTCCCCGCGTCTAGGAGTGATGATTCAGTCATTAATATATATAATAATGATGAAGATCTAGTTAACTTGACACCGTTGGGTGAGGTTCAGATGCGGGTAAATCACGCCAATGGTCGGGAAGGGAAATCCTCCGATCATATGTTAGGTCAGAACATTGACGTTAATAGGTTACGTCGTGAGTTTTTGGAGCATACGGATGCTGAACGTAGAATATTAGAATTATTGGAGTCTTAGGTTGCGACTTAAGACGTTCTTCTGGTTTAAGTGAGAAAACCCATGAAGGGGGAGACAGTCTGACAAAAAGCAGACGGGATGAGATCTTGGGTCAAGGTGACCAGTGCTACGGGCCCAGCAATAACTTTTTATGGCAGGTGCCTTCCAATATGCGTGCGGAAGGGCGCGGAAACGTCCGGATGGACAGAAACTGGTGTGTAGACACCATTACTCGTCCAGAGATATGTATCACAAATGTGGGGAATGAGGTAAATACTGAAATGAGCTCCCGCTCCACGGTTCCAACGTCAAATCTAACTGGTTCTGGGTCCGGATCTAATGGTCCAAGTAAACCAAAGAAGCCATCCACTTTCGATGGGACTTCTAGTTGGCAGGACTTCTTAGTCCAATTTGAAATTTTGTCATCTGTTAATCAATGGGACAACCAAACCAAGGCAATTGAACTAGCAACAAGTCTTCATGGTGTTGCTCAAGGTATCGTGACTGATATAAAGCCGACAAAGAGATATGATTTTTATCATTAGTGTCTGCTCTAAAGGCACGATTTGAACCAGTAAATCAGGATAATATGTATAAAGTTCAATAAAGGTAATAACAAAACTACCGAACTTGAATGATCAATCTCATAGTCCAGAGAAAATGAATGCTTATCAAAGAAAACAAAATCAAGCCTTGCCCGAGATGGCTCAAGAAATAAGAAGGATTACGCGTTTAGCGTATCCTAATGTCCCTGTTGACATTCAAAATCAACTTGCTAAAGATTGTTTTGTATAAGCAATAAATGACCCGAAAATACAAATGTATATTTTTCAAAAAGAGCCCAAACAATCGATGATTGTATCCATTACGGGGTTGAATATGAGTCTTTTACGGTAGACTTGAAAAGACAGCATGGCCCTAAACAAGGTCTTAGAATGATCAATGAAACTGATGAGTACTCGGACGATTTAAGCGATCGCCTAAATAAGATTAGCGATAAAATTGACAAAATAAATCAGAACCAAAATAAGAACAGGAATGTGACATGCTACTATTGCAAAAATATTGGTCATTACAGAAAGGACTGTAGAAAATTTGAGGCTGACAAAAAGCGCAATAGTGTTAAGAATTCAACCACAAATCAAAGTACTCAGAGCGCTCAACGCACACAAACTGACCATAATTTAGGATTAAGGGGTCAGGGAAACTTTAAATGCTGGAGATACGGACCACTCACCAGCATTTGACATAAATGAAAAGGGATCCACAAATCTGATTTGTTGTAATAAACAAGAGTCTGTTTTTTTGAAATCTTTTATTTCCAATATTGAAATTAATTGTTTAATTGATACAGGTGCTACACAATCTGTATTATACACCCAAGAAATTTAACTTGCTCCCAATACAAATTCGCTCCACTCTCAGCACTACCAAATCAAAACTGTGTCTTGCTGATGGAAAGCAAATTGAGACTGTAGGGTCTGTTTACTTACCTATACAAATAGAGGATGTAACAATAAATCACAAGTTTACTGTAGCTGAAATTGATGTACCGGCAGTTATTGGGTACGACTTCTTGAGTGACCACAGGTGTACTCTGGACATGGGTGACGGAATAATTACAATAGGGAAGAGTAAACTACATTGTAATAAAGTGAGTCAGTTTGATTCCGTATTTAAAATTTCACTGGAGAAACTTGTTATCCCACCAAATGCTGAAGTTATGGCAAATGGTTTAGTAAATGGGGATGCAAGCTACTTCTTGAATGCTATAGTTGAACCAACATTGGAAAGAAATGAAAACGTGTTGATGGCAAAAGGGTTGGTCGACCCAAATATTGGTCAGGTCCCACTAAGATTTGTCAATCTATCTAAAACTGAAGTTGTGTTGGCAAAATCTGAGTGTGGCTACCTGTGAATAAGTTGATTTTGTAGAGCCACATGAAATTAATAAAAATAAGATTGGTAAAATTATTCAATGTTCGGGTGATAAAGATGATTTTCCAAGTCATAAGGTGTCCTTAAAGGATAAAAGTAATTTATTGTTGACTGATGATCAACGGGAAAAATAAAAGGGTCTTCTTAAACAACATAAAGACACCTTTTCTCGAAATAAACATGATTTAGGTACCGCCAGTAGCATTAAACATAGAATAAATACAGGGGATGCAAAACCTTTTAAGCATTCCTATTTCTAAGAGAGAGGCGGTAAACAGGGGGGGGGGGGGTACAAAGGCTCCTAGATTGTAATATAATAGAGCCCTCAAAAAGTCCCTGGGCTTAAAATAATGTACCTGTCGCCAAAAAGGACGGATCTATAAGAATATGTGCAGATATGAGGAGTCTCAATAACCTTACGGTTAAAGACTCGTATCCCCTCCCTCGTATTGATGATTCCTTGGATAGTTAAAGAGGTTCTACTTGGTTTAGTGTACTTGATTTGTCAAGTGGGTATTTCCAGGTGCAAATGCATGCAAATGATAAGAAAAAGAATGTTTTAATAGCACGAGAGGCTTGTTTCAGTTCAAGGTCATGGCAATGGGGCTATGCAATGGTGTAGCTACATTTCAACGTCTTATGGAATATGTATTGGCGGACCTTAATTGGCGCACGAGCCTAATATACATTGACGACATTATTGTTTTCTCCAATGATTTTGAAACCCATTTGTACACAATTAATGAGGTTTTGGACAGAGTTTCTCAAGAAGGTCTTAAAATATCACCTGAAAAATGTTCCTTGTTCCAAAAACGAGTGTCATTTCTGGGTCACATTGTGTCTGAAGATGGCATTGCGGCTAATCCTCGTAAAGTAGAATGCATAAAAATTGGCCCACTCCTAAAACAACAAAAGACGTGAGGTCCTTTCTTGGAACATGCTCATATTACAGGAAGTTTGTTTAGAATTTTGCTGTTATTGCCAAGCCATTGCATAGACGTACCGAGAAAAATTTTCCATTCAAATGGACCGATGAAACAGTGTGTGAAACAGCTTTTTATGAAGTTAAAGGAAGCCCTTGTATCTGCGCCCATACTTGGTTACCCTGACGTGTCTAAGCCTTTTGTGCTCGATACTGATGCCAGTGGCTATGGCGCTGTTCCCTCACAGATTTCTGATAATGGGACTGAAGTTGCAATAGCCTACTTCAGTAAGTCGCTTAGTAAAGCTCAAAGACAATATTGTGTCACTCGGGAGTTACTAGCCATCATCATGGGGATAAAACAATATCACCATTATTTATATGGGTCCAAATTCATAGTCAGAACCGACCATGGGGCTTTGACTTGGTTGCTTACATTTAAAAACTCAGGAGGTCAAATGGCCAGGTGGCTGGAAATGTTAAGTACATACGATTTTCAGGTGTTACATCGTCCCGGTAGACAGCATGGAAATGCTGACGGTTTATCGCGTAGACCGTGTGGCGATTGTAAGCACTGTAACAGACAGGAACAAAAGGAAGACTGTAATGTAGAAACGCATGAATCATGTCGGATCACAAGAAAAAGGAAAGCTCAAGGTGTCACTGATGGAGAAGATGAGGGTGTCGTTACCTGGCTTTCTAGGAAGCCAGATGAACTTAGATATAGCAATTGACAACACTCAGTTTAAAACGTATTGGTCTCAGTGGGAGCGTATTGTGCTCCTAGATGGTATTCTGTATAGAAAATGCATACATGCAACCACAGAGGAGACAATACTCCAGATGCTGGTTCCTAAGGTTTGAAGCATACGAGAAACACAAAAAAATGATAATGATCTTTCTCTAATATATGCCCTGAAATCTGAGTGTAGGGAAAGACCTAAATGGTCAGATATAGCAATTGACAACACTCAGTTTAAAACGTATTGGTCTCAGTGAGAGCGTATTGTGCTCCTAGATGGTATTCTGTATAGATTCTGTATAGAAAATGGATACATGCAACCACAGAGGAGACAATTCTCCAGACGCTTGTTCCTAAGATTTGGAAGCATGAGATTTTGACAATGTTGCATGATGATTTGCAGTGTGGTCATCTTGGAATATACAAGACCACTGCAAGGCTCCAAAATCGGTTTTACTGGGTAGGGTATAAATATGATGTATTGACTCACATACGGGAATGCATGGTCTGTTGTTCAAGAAAGCGGCCTCGTAGGCGGGCAAAAAGTAAAATGAAACAATATAATGTAGGTGCTCCTTTAGAACGAGTTGCCTTAGATATTATTGGTCCGTTCCCCTTGTCAAATAAAGGAAACCGATATGCATTGATCGTTACAGATTATTTCACTAAATGGGCGGAGGGATACTCCATGCCAGACATGGAAACTTCTACGATAGTGGAAAGTTTTGTCACAAATTTTGTCTGTCGATTTGGAGTACCTCGCCAAATACATACCGATCAGGGAAGACAGTTTGAGTCGAAGCTCTTCAAAGATCTCTGCACAACTCTCAGGGTAGACAAAACACGAACAACTCCATCCAGGCCTCAGAGTGATGGTCTTGTGCAGAGACTTAATCGGACAATTGAAGACATATCGAGCAAGTATGTATGTCTGTAAAAGATTGGGATGAGCAACTTCCGTGGGCTCTAATGGCATACCGATCTTCAGAGCACGAGACAACAAAATTGTCGCCGTGCATGTTGATGCTTGGTAGGGAAGTCGAACTTCCTGTTGACCTACTCTATGGGCCTCACCCTCAAAGTAAAGAGTACCCTGATGAGTGTGTATCAACCAATGAGCATATGCAGAAAATGCAAAGTCTGATATGGAAAACACATCAGAAAGCTCGACAAAATATAATTCATGCTAGCGAGAAGCAAAAGCGTTACTATGACGTGAAAATGTATCAAAATAGTAACAGGCTTGGAGATGCTGTGTGGCTCTATTGTACAAATAGAACTAAGCATATAAGTCCTAAGTTGCAAAGGCATTGGGATGGTCCCTACATTATAAAAGAAATAATTTCAGATGTAATATATAGAGTTCAAAAATATCAGTCTTCGAAGTGTTTAGTTGTTCACCATGACAGACTAAAACCATTCTTTGGGACTGTAGGTGAAATGAACTGAAATGGATCTCTTAGGTGGTCTTTCTGAAAAATAAATTAAAAAAAAATAGGTTATTTAAATGCAATCGGATGCACATAGTATCTGCTTATGTTACTTTAAAATGGAAAATAGTATCATTGCGTTTGGAAATTCTTATGTATCGGAATGTAGATGCATAACGAATCACAAACGATGAAATAAATAAAATGCAGGCAGGCTATCTGGTTTTCCCTGGTGAAGTTAGTCCTAAACGAAAAAAATATATAAATATATAAGTATTATGGGTTTATGTTTCAGATGGCTTTTCAATGTTATAAATGTGGTGCAAATTATCATGATCATCGTAAGTTGATGAGACACGTCAGGACATAGCACCCCAAGAAAATATTAAAGTGCAATCATTGTCCACATACTCTGGCTGCCGCTCTGAGGTACAAAATGCTTAAGCACTAGGGTGCTGTGCATGGGTTGACTACCCTGGATGTAACGGAAGTAGTTATCCCAACTTTTGAGGAGCCTGTTCGAAGAGAGCAGTGATTACAGGAAATAGGCCCCAGGCCGTAAAAGAAGGTTCAATTAGGAAAGTGGTGGAAACCAGGCATAGCCACGCCATTGGTCGTTCATAGACACCGGAGAGATCACCGGTAAACATAACTCTAGGCATAGAGGACCACCCCACAGTGGTGGATTTGAGTCCGATCAAGAGGGACCTGTTTAGACCTCCTGTCAGGGCAGTTTCCCCTCTTCCACCAACCCCTTAGAAGAGGAAGGTTGAACTTTCCACCTCTCCTGCGGTCAGGGAGGAAGAGCAGAGTGAACATGCCTTTCCAGGGACTCGCAAGGTTCAGCAACCCAAAAAGGATAGCAGTCACTTGGTTTTGCCTAAGGCATCCGAGGTTAGTCAGGGGAAACTCTGGCAGAGATTTCTGGCTCCACCCAGCCAATTTAGCAAGGCCCCCATGGCAACCGAGATCAGTAAGATAAGGAAAGAGGCCGTCAAGTGCCATTCCTATACGGGAGCTGTCTTGCCCTATGGTATCGGTAGCGTGCAGAAGGTAGAGAAGGTGATTTTACCCGCTGGGACCATATATTGCTTGACATCAAGCTGGGTGGCTGATCCCAGTATTTCACGGCGTCAGTGCACTGCGACACAGACCGATCAAACAGCCACTAGTGAGCCTAAAGCTCAGAGAACCGAGGGGACTCAAACGCAACCGTATTATGTGGCCTGTCGGTAGAGGATTCAGGTGTAAACACTGATGACATTAGTGCACCAATGATGATGGACCCTACAAGCACGATCACATATTCAGATGATTTTATATAGCTCAGATTCGGACTGTGAGATTGTGGAAGCAATCGTCATCGAGTGTGATGAAGACACGGACATCGTATAGACTCTAAATTGTTTTAAAATATGTACATTTTATTTTAGCTTCATTATACATGTATTTTTTTCTTTTCAGTATATGTCTATACCAAATTGTTCTTGTCCGGGACGGACAACTTTTTCAAGGCGGGGGGTAGTGTAACAGATTTTAGGGGTACAGCCTTGAAAAAGTTTCTGTCCAATTATTAGTGTTGTCTAATGAGGGTTGAAGTATTATTATTTGAAGTCTATAAATAGAAACTTAATGTTGACGTCAAATTAAATCTTCTTTCACTTTCAGGAAATATTGTATCTGTCATTATGTTAGGATTAGCTGTATTATTATTATCATTTTTTTATAATGATATGTCTTAATAGTTAATATGTATTGTTTTTCAGCTGATGGGAACCCTCTGGTCAAGTATCAAGCATTGAGGACTAATGCGTAATTGTGTGTTTTCTTCAACGTCAAAGTAACTGAAAATTGTCTAAATTTCGTAAAGTTTCGCTATATTTTAGGTTTAATTTGTTAAAGTATTTACTTTTCTATTATTTAAAGAAGTAACCCGGGCGGGTTCCGGGTGGCGAATAGGTCCGCAGCAGCGCTAAGCTTGTCGGTAAAAGTCCACTAAAGAGCGCTCAGAAACCTGACATCGGGTCAGGCCGCTTTGCCCACAAAGCGACTGGGATGTGTGCCCCAGGTGGTTGAATGGGGCAGCCCTGACATCGAGAGATGCAGGGTTGTCAGGCGATAATGCGGAAAACCTGACCGCAAACCATAGTGGTGCACCGTGTTGGGAAAAATGTCACGTTTCTCGCACGTTAAAGAACCCTGCTGCAGGTCTCGGTAAGAGTAGGACCCGTAGGATCTCCATGCAGGAGGCTAAATTTCCTGTCCCTACCCATCACTCCTTTTTCCAGTGGCAGTCAAAACTCTCCTACCCGATTGGCCTTGTGTCCCCATTTCCTCCACTTCATCATCACTTCATGTTCATTGTATCACCACTTTCATGTTCATCTCCCGGATATAGCCGAAATCGTGCTGCTTGGGAGTAAAGCAATAACTAACTAACTAACTTTAAAGAAGTAAGTTTTAGCTTATAAATTGCCTTCTAGCCTATTCTAGACTAAGAGTTAAAAACGTCATTATTTTGGTAAGCCGTCAAAGTGTTGAGTCGTCATTAAACTTACGATTTTAGAAAAGTCCTTGCCTTGGTCGGCGTGAAATACTTCTAAATTACGAGTTTGTGTTATGCAAAAGCATCCAGTTAATAAAGTTTGTGTGTGAATTAATCTAGGTCCTTTAAATATGGAAAACTCGGCGATCTTGAAAACACAAATTTTGACGTTGATCGCCATTCTTGACTGAGTCACTGCCGCAAGTTGTATTACGTTGTCGTAAAAGACGGTGACTCACCCAAGAGTATAAAAAAGCGCGTTATTTTCAATACAGTTTCAGTCGTGATTTGACTCTCGATGAACGCAGTTCAATCGAAAACAAATCTTAATAGAACGCACATTGTCGCAATCCTTTACGTTCAAGAAAATTACACGAGATTCACTCTTTCAAGGTTAATATTAAAAACCTTGCTGTTTTATTAATAAAAAGTGACTCAAATATAGAAATTATATAAAAAAAGGACTCACGCACGAATAAATGGAAATACAATGACTGTGGTTAAAGTATACGTTGTACAAAGTCAATATAGCGGACTTACACTTAGCACATGTTCCGCTAAGCAGGCTTTCCACAGATGGGTGTTAGTTTCCCAAATTTGACTAGGGTTGAAAATATTGAAAATTTTACACAACCTGTTGCTATGGTAACCTAATATTATATTATATATTTTTATTTGAGTGAGTGAGTTGGTGTTTTACGCCCGTGCAACGCTATATAGGTTATTTACAGGCGATGAACATGAAAAGGATGATAAAATGAACATGAAATGATGATGATAAATGAAATATGGGGATGGGGTGGGAAACAAAGGACCGGTAAATTTTGAAGAACCACAGGAAAAAGGGGAGAGGTGGGTAGGGTCGGAAAATTTAGCCAATGTGGTGCACTACTGTGCGGTCCACAAAGGGGTCTTTTACGTGCATGAAGCGTGGCACTCTCCACACACGTTGGCCCACTATGGTCGGCGGTCAGGGTTTCCGTATTATAGACCTGACAACCCCCGCGGACGAGGGCTACCCTATTCAGCTACCTAGGGTACACACTTGGTCGCTCTGTGGGCTGAGCACTGACCCGACGTCAGAATCCCAAGACCCTTAGTCGCCTCTTACGACAAGCTAGGCTCTGCTGCGGGCCTATTCGCCACCCGGGCCCCGCACGGGACTATTTTTATTTGAAAAAAATGTGGTATTTGGCACTTCCCCAATATTTTGATACAGAATTAAGTGTTGCTAGCTTTTTATGTAAACAACATGGTGTATTTTTAGTTAATTTTTTATGCTTTAAAATAAAAACTTTTTTATGGCCCTTAAGAAAGCGCAAAATCAAAACGGCTATGACCCAGGTTGAGGGTATTTTTCTCAAAATTAAACATCTGCTCTACAGGAAACTGAAATAAAATGTCAACATATTTGGGAAGAACATTGTTCAAATTTCTTGCAATAAAGTCTGTTGACACTGTTTTTTCCCAGGTTTTTGAAGCAAATTATTGCTGTTTCAATGGCAACAGTGTAATGCAAAATTTCTTTTTTTTATACATAATGACCCCTTTTCTCAAAGTTTATTTATTTATGAATCATTTGATGTATACATGTAGCTATGCCATAAAAACAGTTGAATCCCTACAGATATTTAAGTAAAGGGGGGTCCTGCCCCTTAGAAAAAGCAGGGCTATGTGCGGAGCGCTGGCTTAACCGTATTTCAAGGACCAAAACAGCTTAATTCATACATGTAAGAACCTGACAACTATTGTAAAAAATTCAATTAGATCCTGAAGGTTCACTTAAGCCTAAAATCACATATGTCGGTTTCATAATTCTTTCGAAATCACTATAGCAATCAGTATATAACAATAGAACATTAAGGGTCGTATTGTTTTTTTCGACGTTTTTACCAGTCCGCCCTAATTTTTAAAATTTGTGTAACTTCATAACCTTTTGGGTCATGCACATAGCAAAAATATCTTTGGAAAGCTAATTTCATACACTGTAAGTTGAAAATACTGAAGCCCATAGTACACCTTTAAGCACAGAAACTTTTATCTAGAGGTCATGGAAGACAAAAAGGCTTCAATTGTCAGGCGTAGCAAAATTTATTGTCTGGAACTTTGTTGTCATTTGTATTTCTTGTTGTTAATGTTGAAATCTTCTTACTCTTTTTACTCAAAACAGATCATTTTTCCATGAATATAGAAGTTTTTTGGTGTGAAATTGGTCAAAGTCACCAAAAGAATGATTAAACAATCAATTTATTATGATATACCTGTTTTGATCCAAAATGCATATCAAATCTTAAAAGTTTTGACAAGAGAAAAGGGGAAAGGTAAAAAATGAGATTTTTTTAAGTGGGCTTGCATATTGAAACAACCATTACTTCGCTATTGGTAAACCAATTTCGACACTTTTTTATACGACCGCAAAATTTTTGCGATCGTATAATGTTATGGCGATGTCGTCGTCGTCGTCGTCTGTAGAAATTTGGTTTCCGTGCGATAACTTGAGTAAATATTGATTGATTGTTATGAAATTTTGATATGATGTTTGTTACCACAAAAGAAGGGTTGGTATTGCATTTAGGGTTTATGGCCCCTACCATTTTAGAAAAAGGGCCAAAAAGGGCTAAACGGGTGTACTGACAAAACTGCTGTAGAATGTTTATTATTCATTCGATTTTGAAAATTCTTTTTTCATTGAATTCCTCATTAAATTCTGTCAACAAAATGTGTCAATGGTTTTGATATATATAGCACCGTTACAGTGCTACGGGGGGTAAAGAGGGGCCTTGCCCAAAAAATTCAACTTTTTTATTTGTTGTCCGATTTTCAAAATCTTTTTTTATTGGAATCCTTATGAAAATCCCTGGCTGCATTTTTCAATCAGATTTGAAATATCTTTTACCGTTTTTGAGATATAAGGGGTCAATGGGGCAATAAACGCCATTCTTAAAAGTTTGTTGAGGCAAATAGTTTTACACAAGAAATTTAGTAGTAGTGGAACAGCTTATTGTTATAAAGTTTTAATATGATGATAATATTCGCTAAAGGAAGCTTCTTAATGCATTTGGGGTTTGTGGCCCTAGCCATTAAAGAAAAAAGGGTCACAAGGGGCTAAAACGGATGTACTGACAAAACTGCTGTAGAACGTTTATTATTCATTCAATTTTGAAAATTCTTTTTTAATTGAAATTCTCATTAAATTCTGTCAACTAAATGTGTCAATGGTTTTGATATATATTGCACTGTTACATTGGTACATGTACAAGGGGCCAAAGACAGGCCACGCCCCAAAAATCAACTTTTTTATTTGTTGTCCGATTTTCAAAATCTTTTTTTCATTGGAATCCTTGTAAAAATACCTGCCTGCACTTAAATCAGATTTGCAATATTTCTTATCATTTTAAAAAAAATAGGGGTCAAAGGTGCAAAAAAGACTAATACTTAAGAGCTTTTTTACACAAAAAAACTAAGTTATAGTGGCCAGGCCAGCCAAATGTTATGAAGTTTTAATATAATTATATTTACTTAATGAAGCTTCTTATTGCATTTTGGGTTTGTGGCCCTAACCATTTTAGAAAAAAAAAAGAAATTAGGGGTCAAAGGGCAAAAAATGTCAATACAAAATTTTTTTTCAATTAAATTTCGATGTAAATTTATATGTTTTGTATGTTTCAAATTTTCATTTTAAAGTCCACCACAGGATGCATGTGTCAAAAAGCTTTGTAAGTCCACCATGGGCTGCATATCACCAAAGCGATAGACTATCCCTATTGGGCTTCCAACGTACAGGGTATAATTTGTTGCGGTCGTATCATGCTGCGCTCGGCGTAGCTTTTTATTGTGTTTTGTAATGGCAAGATTATGAATTTTAAAATTATTGCGAAAAGAAAAGTTGTCGAAAAAAGTTTTCGGCTTAAGCAGGCTTTCCTCAGATGGGTGTTAGTTTCCCAATTTTGGCTAGGGTTGAAAATATAGAAAATTTTACAAAACATGTTGCTATGGTAACCTAATATTATATTATATATTTTTATTTGAAAAAATGTGGTATTTGGCACTTCTCCAAAATTTTGATACATGATTAAGTGTTGCTAGCTTTATATGTAAACAACATGGTGGATGCAAAGGGAAACTAGGATGGTGTATTTTTAGGTAATTTTTTTATGCTTCAATAAAAACTTTTTATGGCCCTTAAGGTAGCGCAAAATCAAAACGGCGATGACCCAGGTTGAGTTTTTTTTCTTAACATTAAACATCTGCTCTACAGGAAACTGAAATAAAATGTCAACATATTTGGGAAGAACATTGTTCAAATTTCATGCAAAAAAGTCTGTTGACACTGTTTTTTCAGGTTTTTGAAGCAAATTATTGCTGTTTCCATGGCAACAGTGAAATGCAAAATTTCATTTTTTATACATAGTGACCCCTTTTTCTCAAAGTTTGTTTATTTATGAACCACTTGATGTATACATGTAGCTATGCCATAAAACAGTTGAATCCAAACAGATATTTAAGTAAAGGGGGGTCCTGCCCCTTAGAAAAAGCAGGGCTATCTGCGGAGCGCTGGCTAAGGTCAAAGTCGACAAGTTTCAACTCACGCAATAGTTATTTTTTTAAGAAGGCATATTATTTTTTTTAAAGCAAAACTGTTAAATTTATTTCAATCGTGAAAACCAAATAAAACAGTAATTTTATTGATTGCTAATATTTTTATGCAATATTTAGAGGACGTACACTTGACCAGAAAAATACCCATCAGAGAGCTTGCTTAAAATTTTAATATACATTGTTGTTCAAAAATATATTACTATCGTTGTCAAATGAAATGGGTTTATGACACTTCAATAAATCGTTAACTTTTATTTCGAATCTATTCTATACGATTGCCCTATTCAATAGTGAGCACTCTGTGCATTACTAGCATTTGTCGTCAGTCATACAGGTATAACATCACAAGTGTCAGTCGTCTGTTTGTCGGTTTAGTATCAATACCCTAAAACAAGGTTTGTTCTATATTCTTCTACTCCTGTTGCAACGTGCCGTTAAAAACGGTACAATATGTAATAGGGTCAATGTTGTAGGACCTTTCCTTGCAGGAGTTTATGCCTTTAGAACGTTAAAATTGAGCATTTTCACAGCATTTCCTCATTGCATTGAAAACGTTAACTCCTCTGACAGTTTAAGTCCAATATTGGAACCAAACTTCGTATAGTTGTTTATTAGCATTAGGTGTATAGAACTGAAGTGGGAATTTTTGATTGGTCGTAAAACATGTGGCTAAAAATAGAACATAGGGGAAAATCACAGTTTTTAAAAAATAACCCAAAACCTGTAACAGATTTTTAAATTTCGATTAAGAACAAAAGTGATCAGCACCTCAAAATTTACCAGCCCTGAAATTTTGAAGATCAAAACCCATGTAGGATTTATTACCCTTTTAGTTTATTAAGTCCCCCAAACAACGTTTGGGGACTTATTGTTTTTGCACCGTTTCTTATTATTAAGGTCTTTCCCTTTACAGAAGGAAAGACCTTACTGTATTTCTTATGATTATTAAGGTCTTTCCCTTTCCAAAAGGAAAGACCTTATTGTATTTCTTCTGATTATTTTTATTATTATTCTTCTTCTTTTCCGCGGTCCATATAAAAAAAGTGTCGCGACATATCATTTCGATACTTGGTACCATTAACCGACACTGCCTAAACTTGACCTGACTAACCCTGCGAAACCGATCTATTTTTAGTAACGGAGTTATCTGCCTGGAACTCAAAAACCTTGTCTGCAGATAAAGTCAGAAACCGTTACCGTTATCAAAAATCTAAAGCAGGGAAAATGTTGCTAGACTCCTGGTCATGATTCGTCACACAAAAAATTGTTTTTCGATCAACTTCCTGGTTACGCGTTTTTGACCCAAACAGTGTCGCGATGCACCAAACAAAATTTATTTGGAAACGGTTAGTCCTAGAGACTTGGGACCTTCACCAATCGTCTTAGGTGACATAAGTTGCATCCGAAAATATATATGTCATAGGTCAAATCTCAAGTTTGAATTATTGCGTCATGACTAAATATAGGAATGTATTGCGCAATGTATAGTAATCCATATGTAACAATGTAATGTTAAGGAAAAGTCCATAGCAACCATATATTGTCACAATCAGTTAGGAAGAGGCTATAATTTGGGCCCAAGGTCAAAGGTCATAGGTCAAGGTCAGTCCTTAGCAACAAGGTAACCTTAAGGAAAAATCCATAGCAACCATATATTTTCACAATCAGTTAGGAATGGGCTGTAATTTAGGTTCAAGGTCATAGGTCAAGGTCAGTCCTTAGCAACAAGGTAACCTTAAGGAAAAGTCCATAGCAACCATATATTTTATGAATCCTGACTACTTGCTGAGTTTAAATTTTATCTTTTTGTGACCGGAAGTGACCTTTTGTTCATAGCAACCGACCTAAAAGTCCATAGCAACCATATATTTTATGACTCCTGACTACCTGCTGAGTTTAAATTTCAATATTTTATGACCAGAAGTGACCTTTTGTCCATAGCAACCGATCTAAAAGTCCATAGCAACCATATATTTTATGACTCCTGACTACCTGCTGAGTTTAAATTTCAATATTTTATGACCGGAAGTGATGTTTTGTTCATAGCAACCGACCTAAAAGTCCATAGCAACCATATGTTTTATGACTCCTGACTACCTGCTGAGTTTAAATTTCAATATTTTATGACCGGAAGTGATGTTTTGTTCATAGCAACCGACCTAAAAGTCCTTAGCAACCATATATTTTATGACTCCTGACTACCTGCTGAGTTTAAATTTCAATATTTTATGACCGGAAGTGATGTTTTGTTCATAGCAACCGACCTAAAATTCCATAGCAACCAAATATTTCTAATCTGGAGTACCTACCAGGTTGATATATCCAAAAATGGTATCATTCAGTTAGGAATCTATTTCTATTGGAGGACACAAATAGGGAAAGACCTCGCGATCGTTCTTTGAACGATTGTAATTTAATTATTATTATTATTCTTCTTTTCTTCCCTCAAAAAACGAAAAGTGTCTTAACCGATCTTAACGAAAGTTGGCACACTTAATCATCACTACCAGGACTCGACGTGACTCATGCTTTGAAACGAATCTATTTTTAGTAACAGAGTTATCTGCCCGTAACCCAAAAACCTTGTCTGCAGATTAACTCAGAAACCATAACTGTTATCAAAAATCTGAAGTGTGCAATTTGTTACCTGACTCCTGGCAATGATTTGTCATGCAAAAAAAAAATTTCGAACAACTTCCTGGTTACGCGTTTTTGACCCGAAAAGTGTCGCGATGCGGCAACAAATTTTTTTTCAAAACGGTAAGTCCTACAGACTTGGGACCTTCACCAATCGTCTTAGGTGACATAAGTTGCATCCGAAAATATATATGTCATAGGTCAAATCTCAAGTTTGCATTATTGCGTCATGACTAAATATAGGAATGTATTGCGCAATGTATGATAATCCATATGTAACAATGTAATGTTAGAGAAAAGTCCATAGCAACCATACATTTTCACAATCAGTTAGGAAGGGGCTATAATTTGGGCCCAAGGTCAAAGGTCAAGGTCAGTCCATAGCAACAAGGTTACCTTAAGGAAAAATCCATAGCAACCATATATTTTCACAATCAGTTAGGAAGGGGCTGTAATTTAGGTCGAAGGTCAAAGGTCATAGGTCAAGGTCAGTCCTTAGCAACAAGGTAACCTTAAGGAAAAGTCCATAGCAACCCTATATTTTATGAATCCAGACTACTTGCTGAGTTTCAATTTTATCTTTTTGTAACCGGAAGTGACCTTTTGTCCATAGCAACCGACCTAAAAGTCCATAGCAACCAAATATTTTATGACTCCTGACTACCTGCTGAGTTTAAAATTCAATATTTTATGACCGGAAGTGATGTTTTGTTCATAGCAACCGACCTAAAAGTCCATAGCAACCACATATTTTATGACTCCTGACTACCTACTGAGTTTTAATTTCAATATTTTATGACCGGAAGTGATGTTTTGTTCATAGCAACCGACCTAAAAGTCCATAGCAACTATATGTTTTTTGACTCCTGACTACCTGCTGAGTTTAAATTTCAATATTTTATGACCGGAAGTGATGTTTTGTTCATAGCAACCGACCTAAAAGTCCATAGCAACCATATATTTTATGACTCCTGACTACCTGCTGAGTTTAAATTTCATTATTTTATGGCCGGAAGTGATGTTTTGTTCATAGCAACCGACCTATAAGTCAATAGCAACCATATATTTTATGACTCCTGACTACTTGCTCAGTTTAAATTTCAATATTTTATGACCGGAAGTGATGTTTTGTTCATAGCAACCGACCTAATAGTCCATAGCAACCATACATTTTATGACTACTGACTACCTGCTGAGTTTAAATTTCAATATTTCATGACCGGAAGTGATGTTTTGTTCATAGCAACCGACCTAAAAGTCCATAGCAACCAAATATTTCTAATCTGGAGTACCTACCAGGTTGATATATCAACAAATGGTATCATTCAGTTAGAAATCTATTTCTATTGGTGGACACAAATAGGGAAAGACCTCGCGATCGTTCTTTGAACGATTGTAATTTAATTATTCTTCCGATTCTTCCGCTTAGTCGTGAACTTGTCCGGAGATCCCAGAGAAAACGACAACACATATCAATATGAAACTTGGCAGGATAATAGATTGTAAAGAAAGGAAGTTTCGTGGACAATCGGAATTTTCAAAATGGCCGCCGTTTCCATGGAAACAGGAAAATGGACTAAATATTGGACATTGCAATATCTCGGTAACCTAGGTGCACAGAGTTCTGAAATTTTGTAGGTTGATAAAGCAAAACATTCTCTTTAATAATATGAAAAAAAAATTTGAAGCGATATTTACGGTTTTCGAGATATAAATAAAAATGTGATTTCAAGGGAGATAATCGGGTCAAAATTTTCAAAGTGCTCCGATTTACATGAAAATTGATAATTAGGTTTTTTTTGACATGCTGAAGAGAATAGTGGCAAATATGGGTCGTTTGGGGGACTTTGTGACTTGCTTGCAATCACAGTTAATACTTGTTTTTTTTATGCATTTTGCACTTACAAAAATGTTTGAAGCTCAATATCTTAAAATATATATATGAGATATTTAAGATATGTGAATTGCATATTGTTAAGCAAATCATGATCTACAAAATATGAAATATTTAAGGTCAAGATTGTAATACTGTTTATTTTAGAGGTTATTCCTCTTAGAATGTTAAAGGAAAGAAAATTATTAAAAGGTTTTAATTGCTAAAATTTTACTCAGTACAATCATTACTATATTAAGTTTAACCATATTGTCAAATGACCTCCCCCCCCCTTGTTAAACTTATGACCTTTTCAATGTCAAAAAGATTTTGCCTAATAATCATTTCTTCAGGCACATATGTCAGGTGAGCGATTCAGGCTCCTGGGAGCCTCTTTATCTTGATTTTTGATGAATTTTGCACTTACAAGAATGTATTAAGCTCAATATTTGAAAATCTAAATGTGATATCTAAGAAATGTAAATTGCATAATGACAAGTACATCATAATGTACAAAATATGTAATAAGGTCAACGTTGTAATACTGTTCATTTTAAGGGGAATTCCCGTTAAAATGTTCAAAGATGAAAGTAATAAAAAAGTTTAAATTGCTAAAATATTAATCTGCACAATCATTACTGCATTAAGTTAAACCATATTGTCAGATGATCCCCTTATTTAACTTATGCTCCTTTCATCGTCAAATAGATTTTGCCTAATAGCCTATTCTTTATGCACATAAGTCAGGTGAGCAATTCAGGTTCCTGTGAGCCTCTTTTTTTGCTGCATTATTCTCTGCTATTTATATTCCTATAGTGTTTTGCATTTTAAATCTTGGTAGAGCGGCTCTGACGAGTCTCGTCCCGTGCGGGGCCCGGGTGGCGAATAGGCCCGCAGCAGAGCCTAGCTTGTCGTAAGAGGCGACTAAGGGTCTTGGGATTCTGACGTCGGGTCAGTGCTCAGCCCACAGAGCGACCAAGTGTGTACCCTAGGTGGCTGAATAGGGTGGCCCTCGTCCGCGGGTGTTGTCAGGTCTATAATACGGAAACCCTGACCGCCGACCATAGTGGGCCAACGTGTGTGGAGAGTGCCACGCTTCATGCACGTAAAAGACCCCTTTGTGGACCGCCCAGTAGTGCACCACATAGGCTAAATTTTCCGCCCCTACCCACCTCTCCCCTTTTTCCTGTGGACGTCAAAATTTACCGGTCCTTTGTTTCCCACCCCATCCCAATATTTCATTTATCATCATCATTTCATGTTCATTTTATCATCCTTTTCATGTTCATCGCCTGTAAATAACCTATATAGCGTTGCACGGGCGTAAAACACCAACTCACTCACTCACTCACTCTGACGAGTCTCGAAAAGACAAAACGTGCGTCAGGCGTATCAAAATTTATTGTCTGGAACTTTGTTGTATTTTCTAATTTGAAAAAAAAAGCGTTGCTAGGGTTTCACCCTGATTTGGCCTATCGGAATGTCCACAACCTTGAATGACTGAGTCTTCTCACAGACACAACAATATACGTTAAATGAAATATCTTTTCTTGTTCAAATGTAGTGCACTGCATCAAATAAGAGATAAGAAAAAACATAATACAAATTATGAATAGTTTGGTTTATTAACTAAACAAAGTTTAATCAGTGTTTTTCATTGGTACAGTCCTTTTTCAAAATATTCATAGACAACGTCTTTTGAATTTTGGTCATCCGAGGTTACATATTTGACCCAAGCATCTACGACATCTGGGACTGGTACTTCTCCACTGTTCGGAAAAAGTTCCTGGAATTCTTCTGCCACTAGTTCTTTGTTTTCGTGTCCAAAAGCATCATGGGCAATTTGGTATTCCTTTAGACATATCAACTGATTGTCATTTGTATCGACTATACCAATAATAACACTGAACAGTTCATACATCTTCTTTTTAAAGATGTTCTTGTCTGCTGTGTATTCTTTCTGGCAGTTTTCAACAAACTTGTTTAAAGAACCATCTGGTGTTAGTGGATAGATAAAAGTGGTCCACCAAGTTGTTATATCATTTTTAATTTTTTCAGCTTCTTCGTCGCTTAGATCTTTATGCAGATACGCAAGTTTAGTACCCGATATTTCTGCGTCAGCAGATGAAAGGACACCATCGTCGTTTACATCTAATGCTCTGTAACAAAACTTCCATTTATGAACAAGGAAACCCAAATTTGCTACAAATATACAAAAAAGTCTTGAACAGAATTGAAATTCGGGTATACTGCTTAAGAAGTGGCAAAATGTCACTGTTAGCATTTATATATATTGATAGATTATTTAAGGTAAGGCTGTTTAATTGGAACAACTTTTTACTTTGGGATAATTTATGCCCCCGCAGCTATACTTGGGGGTATGATGTTTTACCCTTGTCCGCCTTTCCGTCCGTCCCGCATATTGTCCAAACTTTATTTCAACATGCTTGCAGATATTAAGTTGATTTTTGGTATGTGAGTCTATCATGATCGAGTTGGTTTCGGACCGTGAATTTTCACCGAAATAAGGGTCCTTCAACTTATAAAATTGTATGAAAATAACAGTTTTCCGGACTCTTTCCACGAGCTTGAAGAAAAGAAGGTATTTTTTTGTATGTGAGTTTATTATGATGAGTTACAGATCGAGTTTGCGTCCGTTGATTTTCACGGAAATTATGGCCCTTGGACTTATGAAAATAACAATTTTCTTGACCTTTTCTACAATTTTAAGTTATTAAAAAACGCGGCGAATCATATATGTTTTACAGACACAAACAACATAGGTACCTGTACATTCTAGTTTTATGATAACCATGAATAAGTGTTTTATTTTGTATACTGAGCAGCGAGGCATTACCTTTTCCAGTTAAACTTTTGATATGATGGCTTCTTTTCTCTTGGGCAATCACTGCAAAAAAAAATAAAAGTTACAAATAACAAAATAAGAAATTTAAAAAAATGTAAGATACAAATTACAGATCGAAATGGGGTGGTCTATTTCAAATATCGGAGCAGTAAAAACCAAGCGAAGCAATGGAGAAATTATCGCAATGGTAACTTGGTACTGGCTTTTAAAAAAGAATTGTGGGCTTAAGCAGGTTTTCAAGTGTTAGTCTCTTTAGTTAGTCTTAGGAAACGGTGATAACACAACTCAACACTGTTGTACGACACTATTGCAATAATAAGATGATAATCTCAATACAATATAAAGTTGTTTGTCGACCTAGTCAAATATGTTAAACGGTATTTTTGTAATGTTGCTTTGGAATATGGTCATGCTTTTTCTGAGACATATATCCAAAAGTTTGTTCTTACCAGATGCTAATCCAAATGGTACAACCACAGTAACCATTCAAACTAATATGCCAACTCTTCCTTTTTGCATGATTGTAAATAGACTGAAAAACTGAAAAATAATACAACTATGATAGAACTGATTTTCAATCTGCTTACTTCTTTAAAAAAAAACACGACAAGAAGCTCTAGTCATTTATGCCTCAAAACTATAAAATACCCCAAGGAAATATATCAAATTTCCACTGTCCTTTAGTAATAACTCTAGATAAGCATATTTCAATACAGAAATTTTGAGGGTAGAAATCAACAATATCTCAAGAAAAGTACACTTTTTTTTTGAGTCCTTTGTAATGAAAACAATAGGCTCCCGGGAGCCAGAATCGCTCACTTGACTTGAATGCCTGAAATTTAGGCTATACTATATAAAATAATGAGATGTTGAATAAGTGTATGTGACCTAAATAGGTGAGCTATTGCCATCACTTGGCGTTCGTCGTCCGTCGTTCGTTAACTTTTTCAAAGGCTTACTCTTCTGACTCCACACGTCAAATCGAAACCAAACTTTAAACAGTTGTTTAATAGAAATGTGCCTTAAAACTATCGTTTTTATTTTTGATTTGTTAGGAAACATGGCCGCCATGAGTAAAAAATAGAACAAAGATGTAAATCAAGTTTTTGCAAATAACAAAACGATTACAGATATCAAAATTCTGGTGAGATAAGAGTCATCAGCAACTCAATATCTACCTGCCCTGAAATTTTGAAGAAGCATCAATAGCTCATGCAACAGTTATCACCCATTTAACCAGGTGGTTGAATGGGGCAGCCCTGCCATCGAGAGATGCGGGGTCGTCAGGCGATAATGCGGAAAACCTGACCGCAAACCATAGTGGTGCACCGTGTTGGGAAAAATGTCACGTTCCTCGCACGTTAAAGAACTCTGCTGCAGGTCTCGGTAAGAGTAGGACCCGTAGGATCCCCATGCAGGAGGCAAAATTTTCCGTCCCTACCCATCACTCCTTTTTCCAGTGGCAGTCAAAACTCTCCTACCCGATTGGCCTTGTGTCCCTATTTACTCCACTTCATCATCATTTCATGTTCATTGTATCACCATTTTCATGTTCATCTCCCGGATATAGCCGAAATCGTGCTGCTTGGGAGTAAAGCAATAACTAACTAACTAACTAACAAATTTTTTCACCGCTCATTTTTAAAATTTGTTCAGCAAGTAACTTTTTTGAACTATTTCTCAAAAAGCACGTGTTGGTGATCGTAGTTATTTATATTCTCTCTAAAACCATTGGTCAAAAGTTTGATGTAAACAATATCCTTATTAGGTAGAATCTTCGACCTGTTGAAAACTATTACAAATATTTGAGAAATTAAAATTGCATATTGTTCAGAGCATTCAGGTTTACAAATGATGTAAAGTTGTAGGACAGCTCCTCCAAAGAGATATTCCCGATAGAACGTAAAAAATGACCATTTTTGCAGCTTTTCCTCATTCTATTATATTCGCAAGCTAACTCCTCTGACACCATAGGTTTAATTGCAATCAAACTGAATAGCATGTGTGATAGAAAACTATCTTTGGAATTTAGATTAGTTGACAAACATGACTGCTGTTGCTAAAAATAGAACATCGGTAAAATGTAGACGATTAAGAGATGTGGAATAAGTGTACGCGACACAACCAACATTAAAGAAATGGCAATTTAAAAAATCACAATGGAAAACAGCCAGCAGTCTTCAACATGACCAGAGGTCACTGCTCACTGTCTTGCATTGGCCCAAGACCAAAAATACAATACATAAGATTAAAAAAAATCCCTAGATTATCAAAGAAAGACCCATTTCTGGACATAAACACTCATTCTCTGGTAAAACGTACATTTTCATAGTTTAGAAAGGAAAATTTTAAATTTTCGATTTTTAGACCATTTTTCGTTTAATGAATGTTTAGCATGGTAGGAGCGTTCACTTAAAATATTAGCAACACTGCTTCAATAAAAGCTGAGATATATGTTTTCAAACATTATACGATTCTTTAATCAAACCTGTTAAATTTGACGTCGCGTCGTTGACGTCAACGTTAAAATCACTGATATTTTGTTGCATTGCTAGAGAGATATTCTGTATGCATAATGCTTTATTAGTATACATTTTATAGTAATGTGTCTCAGGATATCGATCTATACTCCATCAAATGTAGTTTTTTTTCCATATTACTCAAAAGCAGTAAAAGATATTAAAATTTTGATAGGTGGTAAAAGTCAATCTACCTGCCCAGAAAATTTGAAGATCTTACCACCTATGTAGGAGTGAGTTCTTGTTCTCTTTTTATGTTTTCCAACCCTTGCACTTAAATAGTTCAATATCTTAAAGACTTGACAAGATATTTGAGCAACTTAGATTGCACATTGTAAAGCACATTAAAATCTACAAAATATTTAACAGGGTCAAAATTGTATGACCATTCCGTTTAGGAGTAATTGAAAGCATTTACCCTATTGTATTCCTTTTAGTTTCAATATTGTGAAGTAAGTTAAGGCCTACAAAAACTCGGTATAATGGAAGTTTTTCATGAACTCCTATTTTAGGTGTACGCGACACAGCCCACAATCAAGCAGAAATTCAGAAAAACCTCAATGGACAACCGCCAGCTGCCTTTAACGAGGCCAGTAGGCGCTGTTGCGGTTCTGCAATCGGTCCATGTCTATATATCTGGAACTCTTCACATATAAAATTACAGAATAAAATAAAGATCGCCAAGAGTAAGGTAATATCAATTCTTCTGTATGGTTCTGAATCCTGGAAAGTAAAAAAAAACATCTGTACTAAACTTGATGTTTTCCAGCGAAGATGTCTGAGATACAAATGACAACAAAGTTCCATACAATAAATTTTGCTACGCCTGACGCGCGTTTCAAGACTCATCAGAGGCGCTCTACCAAAAATATTGAAAATACCAAACACTGTATGAATATGAAGAGCATAGAACAGTATAACCAAAAATACCAAACTGGGGAACCAAATTATTACTATGATATTCAACCTATGTCTGGGGTAGGAAGAACCTTAGGGTTTAGACAATTTTGAAATTTAGACGGATAATTTTAAGCTTTGATGTATTCTCCAACTCAAAAGTGTTGGTGCCGGAGCGGGCTAACCTCGGGGAATTTAAACTCCACCAGCAGTGCTAACCTTCACGTGTGTTCGAAATACAA
Organism: Arcuatula senhousia; assembly: GCA_963971305.1. Classification (NCBI taxonomy): domain Eukaryota; kingdom Metazoa; phylum Mollusca; class Bivalvia; order Mytilida; family Mytilidae; genus Arcuatula; species Arcuatula senhousia. The sequence goes on from OZ020304.1 coordinate 61,241,275, forward strand.
ATGACAACAAAGTTCCAGACAATAAATTTTGCTACGCCTGACGCGCGTTTCGTCTATTCAAGACTCATCAGAGGCGCTCTACCAAAAATATTGAAAATACCAAACACTGTATGAATATGAAGAGCATAGAACAGTATAACCAAAAATACCAAACTGGGGAACCAAATTATTACTAAGATATTCAACCTATCCTGAAGAATCCTGAATATTTTATGGCCAAATAAAATAGCCTACAGAAAACTTAACAACAGAACCAATAATACACCAGCATCCTAAGAAATTATTAACCGAAGGTGGCGCTGGATATGCCATGTACTAAGAATGGAGCCAACATCTATCCCACATGTTGCACTGAGATGGACACCAGCAGGCAAGAGTAAAAGATCGACCAAAAGAAACATGGAGAAGATCAATAGAGAGAAAAATGAAGGAACAATAATGGACTTGGGGACAGCTAAAGACATGGGGGCTCAAGATAGAGCATACAGGAGGTCTCTGGTAGAAGCCTCATGCGCAAGCCAGCGCGGAGAGGACTAAGTAAGAAAATGTTTATATAACTGTTTATGCCTTATATCTGACAGGCTGCAGAAAAAAGCTTTGATTGCTAAAATATTCAACTAAATAAGGTCTTCACTTTATGTATTAGGTTAAACGATGCTGTAAGATGACCCCTTATTTTACTTGCGGTGCTTTAAAAGAAACAAAATAAGTTGATAACATTTTGCCTTATGACAGGGGTGCCCCATTCAATCAGCCGGGGCACACATTCAAGTCGTTTTGTGGGCAAGGTTGCCTGACTAGATATCGGATTTCCGGTTGGTTTGGTTTGTTAACAAACCAAAGTGACAGAGAGTCGTCGTCAAGATAGGCATCAAGCTTGTATCACATTCTTAGATTGGTTTTAGACCATTTTCACTATGTTTTATTTTTTTCTGAAGATATTAAAGAAAACACGTACATTTTGATTGTTAACTGAAACCTTGTGTATTGTCGTACTAATACCAGGAAATCGTTTTATTTCGTACTAAAATCTCAACATTGTATAAAATTCATAAGACGTCAGGCGTAGTAAAAATTATTGTCTGGAACTTTGTTGTCATTTTATTTTTGAACACCCGTGAAGGTTAGCGCTGCTGGTGGAGTTTTAATTTCCCGAGGTTAGCCCGCTCCGGCACCAACACTTTTGTGTTAGAGAACACATCAAAGCTTTAAATTATCCGTTTTCATTTCAAAATTTATTAAACCCTAAGGTTCCTTACCCCAGACGTAGGTTGATCATCTTAGTTATAATTTGGTTGCCCAGTTTGGTATATTTTAGTTTTTATTATTCTATGCTCTTCATTATCATATATTTTTGGCTTTTTCAATATTTTTGGCAGAGCGCCTCTGATGAGTCTTGTAGAGACGAAACGCGCGTCAGGCGTAGCAAAATTTATTGTCTGGAACTTTGTTGTCATTTTAATTTTGAACACCCGTGAAGGTTAGCGCTGCTGATGGAGTTTTAATTCCCTGAGGTTAGCCCGCTCCGGCACCAACACTTTTGTGTCGGAGAACACATAAAAACTTTGAATTATCCGATTTTATTTCAAAATTGACTAAACCCTAAGGTTCTTCCTAACCCAGACATAGGTTGATCATCTTAATTATAATTTGGTTGCCCAGTTTGGTATATTTTGGTTTTATTATTCTATGCTCTTCATTTTCATATATTTTAGGCTTTTTCAATATTTTTGGCAGAGCGCCTCTGATGAGTCTTGTATAGACGAAACGCGCGTTAGGCGGAGCAAAATTTATTGTCTGGAACTTTTTTTGTCATTTTAATTTTGACTTAAAAAAATAATGCTGAATTAATTGTTTTAGTCTTTCACAACATTTTTGGTAAGCCTTTCTTTGTGAAAATGTATAAATATTAAAAAGAACAAAGCAAATTTGCTAAGAAATCTAAAAATATAAATCATAGAACAAACAAAAATGAAAAAGTCTTACAACGCAGTAGTTCTAGATACGCATAAATCGACATCAGCATTTAGATCAAGAAACATAGAGGGTAGAAATCCACAATATTTCAAGAAACGAACACATTATTTTTTGAACTTCAATAAACCTTTGCAAAAAAACCCGCCATAGAAACTGCATTTAGTGAAAAGACCAAAAAGAAGAAAAAATAATGTCTTACCTTTGAGACGATCTACCTCTGTCTGTGAAAGGCAGAAGGATGATTCTACTATTTGTAACAGCAAATGATGATTCTACTTTTTGTAACAGCTTTTGTTTTTGTATTAGATAGGAAGCGTTGAAATATGGAATATGGGAATATCATTTTAAATATTATACTAATCTGGTCAAATATCTCGAACTATATTGTAAAACAGCACTGTTTGTTTGATATAATTTTAAATTATATATTAATTTGATCAGATATCTCTTAAATTACAATGTAATAAAAATAATCAATAACTTCAAAAGGATAATAGAATATTCTAACCGAACAGAAGTTTTCTATCTGTATAATGGATGCAAAGAAGTACAAAAAATTCCGTTCGAATGTCGAAAGTACTGCTATAAGAAAACTGTGTAGGTTATTACTGTCCACACAATGAAGTCGTTTTGGGGTTATTTCCTGATTTTCCAGAAATAAGTATTTATCTTTATACAATCTTTGATGTTATCAAAATAAGAAAGTAAAGTTGTATGTATTAATTTGATCGACATGCATTTAAATCTTGCATGCTTTATGTGTATTTCGATTCATAAATTGAAAACAAACAGACACTGTTTAAAACAAAACCACAGAATTAATACACAAGTTTGACAAATTACAGAAATAAAACAAGTAGACCTTAAAAATATTTATTAAATATAACTTGCACACAGTGTTTATTTTAGCGTATATTCAAGTTTTAAACATCGATTAACGAGGTATACACGTTAGCACGGAATTAAAATAAACGGATGAAATAAAAGCAAGTGTTCAAATTGACACAGCAAATGTTTATTTCTTTTGTAAGTTTTTGAAAGTAAATATTTCAGTCTGAGTTCGGTGAATCTTTTTTTGGTGTGTCCTATACGTTTATCGAGATTTCTGCAAGTTGAAGTTAATATTATTAATCAATGTTCGGTCTAAGAATCGCATGTTAAAAGTTCAGTGAGTCGGTGCGTTACTAGTAAAATCGTCTAAATTTTGTACAAAACACAGTTTTAACCAAAATTACGGATGCCTTGGAAAAAATGCATCTTTCCAACTCGTAGCTATTCCTAAAGCCAGTGGTGTTAAACAAAAAAGTTTTCAATATCATGTTTCTTCAAAAAAACGAAAGATGTTCAATCTTGTTTTATAATGCATTAATTTGGAAAAATATTGTATGAAATTTCAGACCCTATTTTACAGATAACAATGATTTTCTGAGTAGTTCACGGTTGCAAAAGATCAAGGTACCATGTTGAGTCAAAAATATATATTACCTGCACATTTTTACGTTAAAATGTGATTTTTGTTCATTGTTTAGCCAATATTGTCCGTTAATGAGCTCCTTCTGCGTTTTAAACTCGTTAAAGAGTAGCCGAACATTTTATAAAGATCGAAAACAATATGTTGTTTTCTTGATTGACGTCTTACATCAAGATGTACATCTTGAGTAAGCAATTAAAGTATTTTTGATTGTTTTATTGAATGTTATTCTGTAACTTTTTGGTGTGAAACAATTATTACCACAAGTGAAATAATAATTAAACAAGCATTCTGAGAGTATTGCAAAACAATACTTAGTCCCCTACCGGCCTCATATTTCAGTCACTGGTAACAATTTGTCAAACAAATGAATACCTAAACTTGATCAGTTTATTGTCTGTCTACAACGAACAATAAAAAAAGTTTAGAAAAGAAAAATGCAATAGATTTTCAAAGTTCAAAGGGCCATATCTCCCATAAAAATTTGTGGACCGGCACAAAACTCAAACTTGATCTGTAACTCATCAAGGTAAATTCACATACCAAAAATCAGTTCATTATCTATAAGCGTTTAGAAAAAAAGTGAGGAAAACTGAAAATTTAGTGAATTTTCAAAGTTCAAAGGGCCATAACTCCCATAAAAATATATGGATCGGCACGAAACTCAAACTTGATCTGTAACTCATCAGGGTAAACTCACATACCAAACCAAAAATCAGTTCATTATCTATAGGCGTTTAGAAAAAAAGTGCGGAAAACTGAAATTTTAGTGAATTTTCAAAGTTCAAAGGGCCATAGCTCCCATAAGAAATTGTGGACCCGCACGAAACTCAAACTTGATCTGTAACTCATCAAGGTAAACTTACATACCAAAAATCAGTTCATTATCTATAAGCGTTTTGAAAAAAAGTGCGGAAAACTGGTATGTTAGTGAATTTTCAAAGTTCAAAGGGCCATAACTCCCATAAAAATATATGGATCGGCACGAAACTCAAACTTGATCTGTAACTCATCAGGGTAAACTCACATACTAAAAATCAGTTCATTATCTATAGGCGTTTAGAAAAAAAGTGCGGAAAACTGAAATTTTAGTGAATTTTCAAAGTTCAAAGGGCCATAGCTCCCATAAGAAATTGTGGACCCGCACGAAACTCAAACTTGATCTGTAACTCATCAAGGTAAACTTACATACCAAAAATCAGTTCATTATCTATAAGCGTTTTGAAAAAAAGTGCGGAAAACTGGTATGTTAGTGAATTTTCAAAGTTCAAAGGGCCATAACTCCCATAAAAATATATGGATCGGCACGAAACTCAAACTTGATCTGTAAGTCATCAGGGTAAACTCACATACTAAAAATCAGTTCATTATCTATAGGCGTTTAGAAAAAAAGTGCGGAAAACTGAAATTTTAGTGAATTTTCAAAGTTCAAAGGGCCATAGCTCCCATAAGAAATTGTGGACCCGCACGAAACTCAAACTTGATCTGTAACTCATCAAGGTAAACTTACATACCAAAAATCAGTTCATTATCTATAAGCGTTTTGAAAAAAAGTGCGGAAAACTGGTATGTTAGTGAATTTTCAAAGTTCAAAGGGCCATAACTCCCATAAAAAATTGTGGACCGGCACGAAACTCAAACTTGATCTGTAACTTATCAAGGTAAACTCACATACCAAAAATCAATTCATTATCTATAAGCGTTAAGAAAAAAAGTGCGGAAAACTGAGGCGTGACAGACAGACAGACGGACAGACAGACGGACAGAGCGCAAACCTATAGTCCCCTTCGGCTTTCGCCGGTAGGGGACTAATAATCATCATGTTCTCCCCCCCCCCCACAATTATTAATTGAATTCCGCTCGTATCATATAATTTCGTTTTGCAAATCTGATGAAACAAGTGTTTTTTTTTCAAAATGCTTAGAATGCCAAACGTAGGTACACAATTCTTGAAGTCCATTATGCTATTTCTAAGGTATTTTTCGTCGAGTCCAGTAAAATTAAGAAATATACAGAAGGGCAAATAATCGAAATGCTGAAATTTCCTATAGAAAATATATTTTTACCATGTTATTGAGTGTTATCAGCAAACGATCGGCATCCAGTGGACACGAATTGTCTTTTTAAAAAATCCATATGGTGCGGACCTTTTAAAATCACCTTTCGTAAATGATGAATCCTCGACTAGGTACATTAAAACATGTCTGAAAACTGACTTTTTACATCATCTTTTCAATGACTTGTTTATCTATGAGTATTCTTAATTTTAAGGTATGGATTCCTGCCTGCAGTCAATCAAGACTTGTTTTAATGTTATTATCTGCTTCATATACATATTCAGTATATATTGCCGCTTTAGATCATTTTGCAGCTATTTGTGTTCACATTATAGATAAAAAAGATGGCATTTAGAATAAGATTAACATTTCTAAATTGACACCTGAGCTTGACAAACGTGCACACGTAGCAGTATTTGTGTGCTTCACCTTATGAAGCTTACGTACCGCAACTGATTCGTATTTTTTGCGCATGTGGAGCATATCATGATTTTCGTGACAGGGTGTCACGTCTTACTCGTGGATTGCCAACAGAAGGTTTTATTTAGTCTCGGTTGTTGTCGCAAAGGAAAGTGCATGGAAAACAAACACGAGATTTCTATCTTTCAGATGAGTACAAAAGTTGAGTGGTCATAGAGTCATAGAGTGTTTGTGTTGTCATCCTCTACCAGATTTGAACCACAAAATAACAATCTTTTTCAACATACATGACAAGCAGTAGCTACATTCCGGAGCATAACTTGCTTGGGTGTCCGTTGCTGATTGCAGTTTTGTTGTTGAGGTTTAAATCGCTTTAAAACAGTTTTGATTGAGTGGCCAGTTGAACGTGTTTCGTTATGTTGTGGGATTTGTTATCTTGCTTTCCACAGATTCATCATCAGATTCTACTTTTTCATAACGTTTTTTTTTCTTTGTCCAAAGATACTTTTTGTGACCATAATCTTTTGCGTATTATGATCTGAAATGTAATAAATAAATGTAATAAATGGCATCAAAAGAATGAAAGCTTGGTGTAATTTTTTTATGAAAATAAACTCAACTTATACATAAAATAATGTGCTTTATCGAGATAATGAACAACAGTGAGTGTCCGACGAAGTTTCAAAAGAAGAAGCTATAGCTTTTATTTTAATCATTAACTCATTAACGTGTAGTTTTAACGGTTGAGGTTTGTTATCGCTTACTCATTAACAAACATATTTTCCTAACAATCATGAAAAATGGGCATTTCAAGCATTTATACGAAAGAAAAATATGTCAAAAAATCAAGAATGATTCAAAACCATGTTATCTTCTAAAAAAGACATTGAAAATTTTAGGATCTCCGTTTCATTAATAAAGGAGACCTTAATATAGTGTTCTGGTCATATATGTATGGGTAGAAAGGTATACTTTTTCGACAGATGTAATTTTAAAATTTCTTTATTTTCATTAAAACATAATATAAACAAAAAAATAGTGACATTTGTGTAAATTATCCGATAATTTTGATTAACGTGCCCGAATGCACTCAGTAACGTGCCACTTTCTCGATAGAAAACTCGTAACGTGCAGTAAATGCGATAAACGTGTATAGGACCTAGGCTATAAAAACGTTAACCATAGCAAATTAGATCAAATATTTGAAAATTTCTTATCATTCGAAAATTAAATGAACGAAAGTAAAACCCCTAAGAGCCAGGTCTCACTAAAAATTATATGAATTCTTTCTTGTATTAGTTATTTCACGAGTGTGTTGCCTTTATTTGTATTCTGGATGTTTGTATCCTCTTGCTTCATCCAATTAACAAAACTTGTAAGCTTTGATGTTCAATGAATTTTTCGACTTGTCAGTGTCTGACAATATCATCCATTCCAAATTTTCCTCATATGCCGTATACTTGTATTTTGAAGGCGATTAAATAAAACTTGACAAGGACAAGCGGTGCTTATTCACTGCGGGTTCTCTACTCAGAATACCTCTAGTTCTTGATTGTTTTTTTCCTTTGAAGTCAAATGACCAAAATTCCGTTGACTGACACAAACTAGCAACACTCAATCCCTTTTCTCCTATAGTTTTTCACAAATGCCTTAAAACTTTACAAGTTCTTCACTTCTCATAAACCCTATAACCAAGTACGGTTCCCGGGTGAAGAACAAGATCGTGATTAAGAGGACCGGGTAAACTCGACTTAGGTTCTAGAACACAGATCGGATTGTTTACAAGTTTTGCATGGTGACATCCTAGAATTTTTTAAGTAAAAAACAATGGTCGAAATTAAATACATGTAGCTGTAAATTAACAAGCCTTGTGATATTAATGAAAGTGTGCTCAACTGCGATGGAATTTTTCAGAGAAAACCTGTACAAAATATAAAATATTCGAAAAAATCCTGAAGTATAGCGTCACTTTTTCGGAATGGTTGGCAGTGTAAAGGGTGTGCTATAGCAAGCAAGAACTGGAGAATCTGAGTTCCAAATAATCGACATGCTCAACTTTTTTATTGACAACATATTTGTTCAGTTTTCAGCAAACAATAATGATTCCAATGGGCACTAATTGTGCACCTTTGCTTGCTGATTTGTTTCTTCATTCATATGAAGCAGACTTCTTACAATCTCTTCTAGACAAAAAAGACCGTAGACTAGCTCTCTCTTTCAACCTCACGTTCCGTTATATTGATGATGTCCTTTCACTAAACAATTCTCGATTTTTTTACTTTCTCCATCTCATATATCCCCAGGAGCTTGAGATAAAGGACATAACGGATTCTAGGAAGTCTGCTTCATATTTAGATTTACATCTCGAAATTTACTCTCAGGGAAGACTTTCAACAAGGCTCTATGACAAACGTGATGACTTCAACTTTCCAATCGTCAACTTTCCCTTCTTGTGTAGCAACATTCCGTCCGCTCAAGCTTATTGAGTTTACGTATCTCAATTGATTCGTTACTCCAGAGCGTTAGTGACTTACATCGATTTCCTTAACAGAGCGACACGTCTGACGCAAAACTTGCTCACACAGGGTTATGTTGCTCCTCGGTTGCTGTCTTCACTGAAGAAATTTTACGGAAGACATCATGCACTTAAAGTCAAATATAGGATTTTGATCTCTCAGATGAGTGCAGATGTTGGTTTGTCATAGGGTTTTGTTTTGTCTTCCTTTACCGGATTTGACACGCTGAATAGACTATTGGCATCGCGACGGGTGTGCTATAGCAAGCAGGAACTGCTTACTTTTCCGGAGCACCTGAGTTCACTCTTGTTTCGACAGCTGGAGTTCGCGTTGTTGATTGACATTCAGTTATTTTGTGTTTACATGTTGTCTGTTTTTGTCTCGTTCTTGTTGGTGTTTACTGGTTTTGTCTCTGCCCTTTCGGAATTTGACATTCGGATACCCCATTGGTACTTCTGCTTTTTTCACTTTGTTAGAAGAAATTGAGATGTGGAATAAGTGTACGCGACACAACCTACATTATAAACGTATATTTTAAATATCCACAATGGAAAACAGCCACTTCAATGTGACCAGCGGTCGCTTTTCAGTTTTTGAATTTCTGTGTTTTATGTTGTCTGGTTTTTTTTTTCGTATACTGTTGGTGTCGACTAGTTTTGTATCTGCCCTTTCGGACTGTTGTTTCTGAATCAATGTTTTCGAAGTTATTGGTTTGTAATGAAATAATTTTATTTTTACAAGAAACAATTCCTCCTATCCTAATCCTTGTTATGCCCGGAAGCACATATAGGACAAGTACTAGTGATCTTCGATCTTCTCTGTTCTGTGCCTTTTTCTCTTTAACATGGCGACGAACTATAGAGGCAGAAATGAAAGAACTTGGAACAAACTGGGGTAAAATAGAGAACACGAAAAAAAGAAACAATTAATCAGGAAGAAATATCAGTAATTTAACAGTAATTCAAGTGTTTATAATGTTCAGTATAACTTTAGAATAGTTGTCGGTAGAAGCATATGTATGGCACGCCGTAACCACTTTAATGAGAAAAACTTAATTTAAGGTACTAAATCCTAGTTAAACTGAGCTTTATCTAGGATTAAGTAACATAAACTAAGATTAACCCAGCTAAATGTTAGTTGCAAAAAACCCTAGATTTTCTTAACGTTAACTAAGATTATCTCGTAACTATCATTAAGTTTAGAAAATCTCGGTTTAACTGAGTTTTAATGATAGAAACTTTAGTTTATCCTATATTAAGATCCTTAAACTAAGATTAAGTAAGATCAGTGGAATGTATTGAGCATTTTGATTGGCCAATAGATAAAACCCATATTTTCTGGGTAGAATTTTGATTGGCCAGAACGTAACCCATCTTATCTGGGGACTTTATCTTAGATAAACCAATCTAAATGTGAATGACAGAAAAAAACCTAGATTTTCTTAACTAAAACTTCAATTTTTTTCATAACTCACATTTAGCTGAGAAAACCCTAGAATAACTGAAAAAGGCAAGAAAAGTATCTTTTTAGAAAAACTCAGTTTTTCTCAGCTTAATAATAGTTCGGTCAATTTATCCTAGATTAATTACATCTAGATTAAGCCCAGTTAATCTAGGATTAAGGAACTAAATCTAGGTTTCCTCATTATTGTGGTTGTTGCGTGCAATAAATATGTGCAAGATATGAACTTTTCTGACGTTTAAAAGCTCTGTGTATTATTATCTTGAGAGCACCCAATCCGTCTGACCGCTTAGCCCACAGAGCGACTTGGATGGATGTGAATCCCAGGTGGTTGAATTGGATAGCCCTGTCAAATCGAATACCGGGTTAGTCCGGCTTTATTGTGTTGGTGAATCGTGTTGGAAAATGTGCCACGTTTCTCGCACGTTTAAGAAACCTGCTGCATGAGGCGTAATTGCCTCAGCCTACCCATCTCTTTTATTTTAGTGGTGGTCACGACACTCATGTCCGATTGGCCCTATAATTCCTCTATTTCATACTCATTTTATCAACTCTTTCATGTTGATATCTCTAATATAGCGGAATTCGTTGTGCTTGTGTGTAATGCAATAACTAACTAAGTAAAAACGTTGTTGTTTCAAGTCAAATTCTTTTATTTTTAATATCTTTATTTTTCTGGGTATTTTAAAGCCGATATAGGTTAATATGACTTACACCCTATCGTGACTTTCAACTTCGATTTAACTAAAAGTGGCCCGCTTATTTGTCATTTAAGAGAAACTTGAACGGAAAATTGTACCGGAAAACTGAAATCTACTACAAAATTTATGTCAATATATTATAAGGTTTGTCCATACATATGATAATATGTCGTATTTGATTAACATCGACTAAGATTTTCTTCCAAAACGTTTCAATTGGTAGTGATGAACCTTAACTGTAACTGCTCACACCTAGAGTCCACAGCACAGTAAATAAAAAAACTTCCGTAATATTTCTGTTTTAATTAACTAAACTCATCAGTGTTTTCCTTTAAAGCTCCGGATGTGTGATTAAATATTTAAACTAGTCCTTGCATTTGAAACGATTTCATATTGTCAAATCTTTTAAGTCATCCCAACAGTGTTTACTTTGTCTTAATGACAAATGTTAATGATAAAAACATTTGTATTAAAGAATAAACTATGCGATTATGTTAATTCCCTTGTTTGTCAAAGTTGATATATCATCACTTATCGTGACAAATGGGCTCCATATCGAAGTAAACTGTTTACAAAAGGGTGTCTTTCATGCTACCCTTGTGGGCTTCCATTTGTATAAATATTTTATTCCTTCCTTATTTTACAAAGAACTTGATCAGGCAACAATTAAGGTACAGTAAAATATTAATGAGCCATTTGTTTACACAAGGGAAAATTTGTTAAAAATATTAAACCATTCCAATTTTCAAAATTCTTTTTAAAACCTCGTTAGTTCTGTGTGGGAATCTCTATCAAAGTGACCAAAGGCAAAACTATCGCGAGAATGGGATAAATGATGCCTTCAACTAATAATTCAATAAGGAAATCCATCTAATGTAGCTTAGGTTATTTCTATCTTTAAGTCACGAGCCAATCCTATAAAATAATAGAAGAGCTTACAATTTTATCATTGCTTTATGGTCGTTTGGTCAGTTTATAGTATCGTAATGTGACCCTGTTAAGTCACATATTTACGGAGGCTGTTTTATTTTTCGTAGTTTTAGATTATATGTAAATTGAATTGTAAAACTATAATTATTATGTAAATGTATATGGTATGCAGAATTAAGCAATTCGATGTAGTAGGAACGTTTATATTTTGCGTATTATTTCGTTGATAAAGTAGAGTTACAATATATTTTTCTTTGAAAGTCATCTATTTTAAAGTCAAAATACAAGTCCTTTAATGAGAATACACCAAAAAAACAGGGAAAAGCTGCTCGTCGGTTATATTCCAAGTAACGCGGCAATTACACTGACGTTGGGTCAGGCCTCTTACTCATAAAATGACTGTGCGGCTGTGCGCTCCTGGTGTTATGAATTAACAATTTCATCTTATTCACGTTCTTCAGACGTTGAAAATCACTGCTGTCGGTCTAACTTGTAGGAGTAAGACCCGCAAAGTAAAAACTAGCTTACTTAACAAGTAACCCATATCTGTTCATCACCTTAATAAAACCCATGGAGTTTTTTTCATAGCAAAACGTGGACTTAGCCATGAGATTTAATGGGGGTACCTAACTCTCCATTAATCCCTTAATGGATTTTTATCATACACACAAAAAAAAAGATCATATTGATTTTATGGGTTTCCATAACAAAACATGGCATACTTTACCATTGGATTGCAAGGAGTATTTATCCCATATCCCAAACTCAAAACAACTGACTGGATTTGCAGGAAACTTCACACAATCTTAATGACATACCGGTTATGTAGATGTTCACTTTTTTGTACCCCACTCGTAAGAGAGTGGAATATATATATATATAACAATCACCTTGTCCGGTCGTCCGTCTGTTTGTCCGGTACAAACTTTGGTAACAGATTTCTCAGCTGGTACTAAAGAGATTGGTTTAAAAAATATAAATATACCATGTCTTCACTTTCCAGGTCAGTCAGTCATATACTTCCTGTTTTTAAAGCCGACTTGTACTTTTTTCGAATTCATGGTCGAAAATAAACATGTGTTGTAACAGATTTATCAGCTTTCACTGAAGGGGTGGCACACAGCTTAAGTACAGCAAATTGTAACGTTCTTCCCCTTTTCAGGTCAGTCGGTCATCTACTTCCTTTTTTTCTGAACGGTCTATAATAATGTATATGTGCACTTCATATTTAACTTTGGATGTTAAGGATGTATATGTGCACTTCATATTTAACTTTGGGTGTTAAGGATGTATTAATTTGTGAGCAGCTACATGTATTGTAGTAATACACTGGTAGAGTAAAAACGTCAGAATGGTTCATTATTTGGCATATTCTTCTACTAAGAATCATTCTAAAGCGACCTTTAACCTTAAAACATTCATCGTTGAACTCGATAGAATGTGTTCTGGTTAATTGTTTCTTAGAAAAACAAAATCCCTCTCATTACGAAACAATAACTTCTAAAACACTAAAATGTACAAATTTTTACCATCATTCAAGTCTAGTTTAGACTTAAACCTGCATTTAATAGACAATCAGATTCATGTACTTTCAGAGCATGTGTAACATTATCATGGTGGATTTAGAGCATGTTTCCGTCTAATATTTAGCATGCACACCTTACTGTTTATTAAAAGTAAAAGAACTATGTACCGACCAGTTCTTTTTTTTCAATAAACAAGCATTATAAAAACGTTCAAAAGATGGGTAAAATAAAATTGACACATTGCCAAAAGAGATGCCCCACCCCCCAATATTATCATCTTGGCATACTTTCTTTATTATGTTTCAAGGCATTCTTTATTCACAGCTTCTTGATTTGACCTTTGTTTTTTGCTTTAATAATTCTAGTATGCCATCATGCGTTAGTTAGTAGTGGCCTCACTCCTAAGCAGCACGATTTCGGCTATATCCGAGAGATGAACATAAAAGTGGAGATACAATGAACATGAAAGGGAAGGAAATGGGGACACAAGGCCAATCGGATAGGAGAGTTTTGACTGCCACTGGAAAAAGTAGTGATGGTAGGGACGGGAAATTTAGCCTCCTGCATGGGGATCATACGGGTCCTACTCTTACCGAAACCTGCAGCAGGGTTCTTTAACGTGCGAGGAACGTGACATTTTTCCCAACACGGTGCACCACTATGGTTTGCGGTTAGGTTTTCCGCATTATCGCCTGACGACCCCGCATCTCTCGATGTCACGGCTGCCCCATTCAACCACCTGGGGCACACATCCCAGTCGCTTTGTGGGTAAAGTGGCCTGACCCGATGTCAGGTTTCTGAGCGCTCTTTAGTGGACTTTTACCGACAAGCTTAGCGCTGCTGCGGGCCGATTCGCCACCTGAAACCCGCACGGGTCATGCCACCATGCGAAACTAACTTGTATACAAATTCTATCGGTGTTTTAGAACCTACTGCTCAGAGTTTTCTAGTTTTAGAGTGATATAGTTAACAACGACCCGAACTAAACTTGTAATTAAGCCTAATTATTTCTAAATATTATCGCAAGATAGTAACTATTAAGAAAACTTTGGTCATTTATTTAAGTTTCAAAATAAAAAAATGTGAAAAAAAAGTCGGAAGCAAAGTGATTGTGGGTGGGTCCCGTGATACTAAGCATAAACTTATTTCTATCAGACTCTCTTGTTGTAGTTTTTGTGAGTAGGACGACCGACCTTTTAAAGCTTTATCTTCATGTATGTCTTATAATAACTACAATCTCTGAAACCTATATTGGTTTGATAATCACAGTAATTCCCGGTCATTACAAGATAACTTCATTGAACTTAACAACTAGAAAGTAGTAAAAGACGTGAGTAATCTTATACGGCTATACCAATCACTTTAACTTTGTCATTAATACACGGTTTAAGATAGCTCTTTACTTCTTATATCAAATTGTCATTAAATATTCTATTTTTCTAAAAGGATGTCAACTAAGTAATAAACGTAGGTTTCATGTATTGATTAATAAGAATTGAACAATCTCGTAAACTATGACCAATAGAAGATAATCGTAGTATAATCTTCCTTTCTACAATTGTCATATTTTGAATTTTCAGATTGACTAGTAAATGACTAAAACAATGCATTGACTGTGGAATCTACAAACCATTTACAGCATTTCCTAACAGAAAAACCATCTACTGGTTTTAGTTGATGGTGACAGATTATAGTGAAAAGTGAAGATAAAAATGCAAAGACAAAACTGTTTTACAATGAACTGGTGGAAAAACATTTTATTGACTTGCTACAAAACATTTTTAGTGTTTAATATTTTAATAGGATCTTCTAAGTCATTGCATCGGTGGCAACGACCTGGATGTCATTTAGTCGGTAAGTTCACTTGTTTTTTTTTCCTTCATGTCTCCACTCGAAACTGCTTAAACGATTTTTTTTCCTTTGAAAAAAAAATAGATATTTGTAATTGAACTTCACTGACATTTTTAACTGACATTTTTTAAAAATCGTATAAGCTTAGATCTAATCATAATCTGATGATATTACTGTCAGCATTGGGCATACCTAAAAAATACTGTGCCGAGCTCATGACTGGACAACCTTACTACAATTATTCAAAGAAATTTTACAACAAATTCAAATTTGCTGTGATTTCTTCCTAGTGGTTTAGTGTATGTAAGTTACATTTTGGACAGACATTAAAACAGATGAGAACATGTGTCTCCTCGAAGCCTTTTTTTCAAAGTACTAATGAATAAATATGTTAAAAAAAACGTTTTTATACGATAACTACCTACAAATTAACAATCATCACTTTGATTTCCATTGATGAGACAGTAATTGGGTGGGCGAATAATCTCACATTGTTAATGTTTCAGCCGAAGTGATTTTTTGTAAATATAGGTTGATAAAACATGTACCAGTAACAATGTTTGTCCAAAGTAATGGATGCTAAGTACTCCAAATATGGATTTGCGTGTGATTTTGATCATGATTTGTTTGTATAACAGAAAAATTAACTTATCAGTTGACTGATAAAAGCTTTTCATTACAGATAAACATTGTTACACAGAATACTTTGAACAGCATGCGTTCTCATTTGAAAATTAACAGAATTAACATCAAAAGTCAACTTTAAAAACCAAACAGAACGATTATATGATTTGATAACATACAAACAAACACGAAAAAGTCTTATACATGACTGAATGTAGTCTTGAGAATATTTCTTACATGAATTATATATAATATAAATATAAGAAAGCGTTAAAAGCAGATTTACAAAGTTTGTAAGTATTGTGAATTTGATTACATCGTATTTGGTATTCCTAATACTTGAATTGTTAATTTAAAGCTTATAAAACATTAAAAGTTTAATGATATGGTTCCTGCTATATGATTTACTTAATAATTTCATGTTCTTTGAGAGCATTCTGTAGCATTGTAACTTAACCAACTAGGAGCGGTAACCCCCTTTTAGAGGCACAAATTTGACCATGACCATTGGTCTGAAGTACTCCCGCAGAAATAATATTGCGCTAGTAGACACACTTATTTTGCAACTAGCAATTCAATGAAATTTCATATTTGTAAGGACTCAAGGCTAACATATTTCGATAATAGAACTTCGATAACCCTTCTTCCCTGTCCAGTCCCGTGCTGGGCATGGGTGTCGAACAGTCCCGCAGCAAAGCCTAGTTTATCGGTAGACGCGACTAAGGGTCTTGAGATTCTGGCATTGGGTAAGTCCTCAGCCCACAGAGCGATCGAGTGTGTATACTAGGTGGCTGAATAGGATTGCCCTCATCCGCGGGGGTTATCGAGACTACATGTACAATGCGGAAAACCTGAGCACTGACCATAGTGAACCAACGTGTGTGGAGAGTGCCACGCTTTATACACTTAAAAGATCCCTGTTTGGAACGCCAATTAGTGCGTCACATAAGCTTAATTTTCCACCCCCTATCCAACTCTCCCTTTTCCCTTTGTTTTTATACCCCGCCACAAAAAGTGGCAGGGTATTGTGTCATACCCTCATTTTTTTTCGGTGTCTGTCCGTCAGTCCGTCCCCCGAAGGTTTCCGACCAATAACTTGAAAACGCGTCAAAGGATTTGAATGATATTTTGCACAGCTGTTTATTACAATATAATACAGGTCAAGTTCGATTTCCAGCATGATCCAAAAAAACAGTTTTCGAGATAGGCCACTTTGAAAAATCAAACATTAAGAAATTTTGAGTTTCCGACCAATAAGTTGAAAACGCGCCATGGGATTCAAATGATATTTTGTACAGCTATTGAGTACAATAAAATACAGGTCAAGTTCAATTTCCAGCATCATCCGAAAAACAGTTTTCGACATAGGCCACTTTGAAATCAAATTTTATGAACTTTTGATATTATAACGTGGCAGGGTATCATTTAATGTCCCATTACATGCCCTATTTTTCTAAATTACTGTTCCTTTGTTTTCCACCCCACTCCATAAAATTCTCATCATCATCCTTTCATGCTCATTTATCCTCCTAATGTTAATCGCCTTATATAACCGATATAGTGTTGCTAGAGTGTGAAACACCAACTCACTTACTTAGAGTGTTGTTTCTGTCTGCAAAGCAACACCGGCCGGCACCTTGATTTAATTGGGGGGGGGGGGGCTTGGTACATCACCATGTGTAACATGTCCTTTATATACCAAACAAGATTTTGCAATGATTGACTTTGCGACCACTGAACACTCTCCCCTTAGCATACACTGTTGTGACTTTATTTGTGCTGTCTGTCTACTTTTATTTTCCAAGCTAGGAAATAATGGGCTAACTTGAAAAATAACGCAATAAGTTGTAGCTTTTTCTCCATTTATATCTATATAATAAATACGAAGTTAAAAAAATACGTGTCAATAAATTTAACCTTGCGTATTTTAGTGTTAGATTTTGAATATTTATTTTTTAAACCTAAGACTTATGACCAGACTATCTCCATTAGGTTACCTCGATATTTCAACCAGATTCATCTTTTAAAATGAAAGTCGTTTTTTATTGGAATCTCTCAGGACACATAAACCCTATAAAATGTTGCCCACAAGGTCGTTATAATTATTTATTACGCCATGTATTCACATTCATCGGAATAGTTGTAAAACGTTACTTTTTAGCTCACCTGGACCGAAGGTCCATGTGAGCTATTACCATCACTTGGCGTCCGTCGTCGTCGTCGTCGTCGTCGTCTGTCGTCTGTCGTCGTCGTCTGTTAACAATTTTTCAAAAATCTTCTCCTCTGAAACTACCAAACAGAATTTAATGAAACTTGGTATGAATGATCCTTAGGGTGTCCTGCACCAAACTTGTGTTTTGATTTTTGATCCGTTAAAAAACATGGCCGCCGTTACTAAAAATAGACTAGGGGGGTCAGACTACTGTTTTTGGCTTATAAATCAAAAAGTATAAGAGATAGAGGAAATCTGAGGCCACGCTACTGATTCAGCATCAAAAGCTCTACAAAAGTCTCCATTTGGTCAAAGTTGTCAGATGACCCCTTATAGGGGTTACGGCCCCTTGAAGGTGAAAAATAGCATTTTTTCATGTTTTTGGCCTACAGAATGAAAACTAATGCAGATAGAGATTAGCTTTTGCTTGCTTAAATGTTCAGTTCATTTAACTCTACAAAAGTCTCTATAGGGTCGAAGTTGTCAGATGACCCCTTATAGGGGTTACGGCCCCTTGAAGGTGAAAAATAGCATTTTTTCATGTTTTTGGCCTACAGAATGAAAACTATTGCAGATAGAGATTAGCTGTTGCTTACTTAAATGTTCAGCTCATTTAGCTCTACAAAAGTCTCCATAGGGTCGAAGTTGTCAGATGACTCCTTATAGGGGTTATGGCCCCTTATAGGTGAAAAATGGTGTTTTTGGCCTATAGAATGAAAACTATTGCAGGTAGAGAAAAGCTGTTGCTTGCTTAAATGTTCAGCTCATTTAGCTCTACAAAAGTACAGGGTCAACATCAAGACCAGGTGAGCGATTCAGGCTCCTGGGAGCCTCTTGTTTTATTAAACTTAATTTTGATATCGCGTTTTGAACGACTGTATCGGGAATGAATAATATCGTTATGTACATATATGTAAGATTTTGGCAATTAAAACATATCAAATATTATGAACTATTGTTCTTTATGGATTAACTTGTGTTTTTAATTAATTATACTGACAAGTATAATTAATTAAAAACACAGTATTAAATATACTGACAAGTACATAAAGGTCGACAAAATAATTTGTCATTTCTATTAAAGACTTGGATATTTTTTTAATAAATATAAATTCCGACAAGGAATCTTTATAATAGGGCTTTGATATCTAAGCAGTGATATAGAAGTTGTGGATGACAGCTAAATGTCACCTTTTAAGTTTCACAACAAATTTAAATTTCAAATTCATTTAAAATAATGCTAGGTATGGTACACGTTAATATTTACAGACAATTTATGCCTCTACGCAAGTTTCACGAAAAAAACAGCTACCAAGTGGTTAGTTTATTTCAGAGTTGCAATTAAAAGCATGACCGCAAGCCCGTGACTTACAATTTTTTGGCAGGGCTTGCTTAAATTCATAAAGCATTTGACAGGCTATATACTATAAACGTATTATTTTGAAGTTGCTAATTTTCGCGTATTCAATTCAATTGGCTATTTTTCGAGTATTCATTTTCACTGTTTTTATAATAATCATTCCTTGATTTACATATAATAAATGCTAACTCACGTCAAGGATGTAAAGATTTAAGGATGACAACATAAAGTGAAAGAAATGGTGACACAATAAAGTTTTTTACTGCCATGGAAATAGAAAGGTTGGGTAGGATTGGATAATTCAGCCTCTGGCATTGGGATCTAATTGGCCCTACTCTTATTAAGATCTACGAACAAAATGACGTTTTCAAAACACTATGCAGCGCTAGGGTTTGCAGCGAGGTTTATCGTTTTATAGCCTGACGACTCCGGCATTCACTATAATGGGATGTCTTATTCAAAATGCCTCATCCGATGTCAGGTTTCGGAGAACTCTTTAGTTGACTTTTACCTGTTAGCATAGCACTGATGCGGGCCTATTTGCCACCCTGAAAACACACGAGTGTTTCACTAGAGAAGTTGGTGATGATAGAGATGATCTACGTATGAACACTCTTCATGGTTTTAAAGCAAATTCTTTATACGCTTATGGAATACTAGATAGGATACACAAACAAAATAGTATATATCGGCCGGACCCGATGTCAGGTTCCCAAGGGCTCTGTAGTGGACGATAAGCTAAGAGCTGCTGTGGGCCTATTCGCCAACCGGAACATGCACGGGTGAGAAAAGGACAACACAAAACACACAAACCCGACCGAACTGCAATAAGCAACGTGTGTAAGGGAGTCACCTTACACTGAGTGTAAGGAGTTAGTGCTTGTTGCAACATCAGTGTGTTAATAATAGTATATCCGGTAAAGAACAAATCAACATCTGTACTCATCTGAGAGATAGAAATCACACGAATTATATTCGAGCACATATTGTCTGTATAATTTCTAGAAAGAAGTCAACAATGAAGTTTAATGTGTCAAATTAAGTCCAATGGTCAGTTATTTTCGCCAAAAACAATATGAACGAATAAACTAAAAATATTATCCTATTAAACTACTTAGAGGAAAATTGCGGGTAACGTTTTAGTCTGCTCATCGTTATGTAGTGCTTGTTATTCGGAGCAAAAAGGAAAGTTGACGTGATTAGTTTACTGTTGATTGTTGGAATTTCAGAATGATCAGTAAACTTTTAGAAAAAAGGCAGAGGACTGATCTGACGAATTGAATACAAAAGTATGTTTCGTTTCATCCCTTATTGCGACCTCTGGAGATGATATAAAATGAATGAGACTATGAGGAACAATAATTCTGATTAGACTTGAAGCCAGCAATCAACATATTTTAATATTGGACCTTACTGCCACGAAAAGATCTACACTCTGATGGACAAATAAAAAATATTAAATCCAACCATAAAAAAATCTCCAAATGGAATAAAACCCTGTAATTTAATAATTTGAATTTTTTATTTTATACAATATAGTCTTTTTTAAAAACTTCGTGGATTTAGTTGCATCAACATCATTGGTTTTGTACTGTTTTTTACTACTTGTACAGGAAGAAAAGATGCATAAATGGGGCATTCTAGTGTCGAAAGTCCGAAAGGGCAACGACAAAACCGGGAAACACGAACAAGAACAGCACGAGGAAACAAAAAAAATAAATAAGTAAACCGAACATAAATCGACAACGCGTTATTTTTTCTCTATATTTTTAAAATTTAAATCATTACCGCTAAAAAAATATTTATTATAACAAAAACTAAAAGTACACTTGGTGTGAAAAGTGCTGAAGACTCGCAATGATTTTCTGAAAGCTTTTTTTCTTGGATAAGATGCGTAATCATGCTGGTTCCATTTCCTACTACCCGACAGTTGACTTTGAATTATTCACAACCTCTATGTAAAAACATCTCTAGTTTAATCATTTGAAATTTTGAAAGGAATTTACATAAAATTTGACTTTTAATTTCGTCTAATTTAATGTGAAGATATTCTTTTATGATGCCTTGTCTCTCTCGCCTAAGACACACAAAGGACTATATTGAATAAATAGTCACAACTCCTTTGACATACAGGCCCAGAATGACAAGTAGTCTTCGAACAATTAAAAAAAAAAAATGTTGAGAAAATGTCACAATAAGCTTAAAATTCGTCTCATGCTTTCTTCCTTGTTTACCCAATATAGTTTAAAAAGTTGTTTCTTAAATAAGTAAAAGGAAACATCTTGATACAATTTTGAGTTTAAAGAATATGTTAAGGTCTCAGGCGATATATAATGTGTTCAATATTTATTAGGGAGTGAGTCGATGAGCGTTTTACGTCCTTTCAACGCTATATAGGTTATTTAAAGGCGATGAACATGAAAATGATGATAAAATGATTATTAAATAATTATGAGAAATGAAATATGGGGGTGGATGAGAAATTTTGAAGACCACGAGGTGGGTAGGGGCAGAAAATTTAGCCTATTTGGTTAATGAGCACTACTTGGCGGCCCACAAAGGGGTCTTTTACGTGCATAAAGCGTGGCTATCTCCATATATCTTGGCCCACTATGGCTAGCGGTCAGGGTTTCCGTATTATAGACCTGACAACCCCACCGGACGAGGGCCACAGTATTCAGCCACCAAGGGTACACACTTGGTCGCTCTGTTTGCTGAGTACTAATTCCGATGTCAGAATCCCGAGACCCTTAGTCGCCTCTTACGACAAGCTAGGCTTTGCTGCTGGCCTATTCGCCACCCAGTCCCCGCATTTGTTAGTTGTGATGCAAAAATTGATGTTATATTAGATCCCACTTTGAAGAAGAGGAACATACTGCTTTGATCTGTCCAAAACGAATACTTTAAAAAGTTTTCTCTTAAGATAAAGATATATGAACACGAGATGATGAGGAGGAATTGGGGAGAAAGTATGTTCTATGCTATTGTTAAATAGCCGGCATATTTTGAGTTTATTGATAAAAGCATAGACCCGAAAGAGATGTCTCATTTAAAGTTCAGTTTCACAAACGAAAGAAAAAAAACGTATAACAAAAACATTCATGCCTTGAAATATGTTCCGTTGATGGAATCTGAAATTTTTGCTGGCTTTAATCATTTGTGCTAGTTGTACCGATTGGAATTTTACAATGAAAATTATTCGTGAAGTGCTTACATTAGATTTTATTTATGGTTTTTGCAAAAATGTAAAGGGTTTGAATGATGTTTACTCCACGAGTTGCGAATAAGGTCGCATGCAGCGCTATTGTCGTTGAAATTAAGTCTATTAAAGAGGACCCAGGTGTTGTCTGGTCATTTTGCCAACAGGGTGACTGGGTTGTGTGCCCTAGGCGGCTGATTTGGGAAGCTATGTCATTAAATGCCTGGGTCGTCAGGCTATAATGCAGAACACCTGAATGCTAACCAGTGGTGCACCATGCTGGGAAAAAATATCACGTTCCTCGTACTTAAAAGAACCCTGCTGCATGCCTCAATGAGAATAAGACCCTGCAGAAGGCCAATCCCACCTGTTCCTCCTCTTGTCCGTGGCAGTAAAAACTCTGATCCCCGATGGACCTGGTGTCCCTATTTCCTATTCTTTGGATTAAAGTACTTCTAACAATAAATTGGATGATTTTATAGACTTCTGCCAAGGTATAACTTGTAAATTTCTTAAACATAAGTCAGTTTATAATTTTTTCTTTTTACAAATTTGATCAGAAATGATGTTTGTATGAATGAAGCAAAAATGTACCAAAAGGGGTAATCAAACATCATTATACGGAAAAGACAAAGACAAAATCGGTAGACAAAAACAATCATCACAACGAAACAAACCACGCAACAAACAAAAAACACACATAACAACTAAACCGCATTAAGCAACGTGAACTTAAGTCGTAACGAGTGTGAAACCAGATGCCCCGGTAGAGTAGGCAGTTCCTGCTTGCTATAGCACACCCTTTGCAATTTTTTCCATTGACAATACTTTTCGTAAGACAACTGTAATTACTGACACTGTACATATCGTTTTATGTCATGTTTCCCAGCATGGAATTAAATTACCTTGTCCACATGCATCTGATGTTTGTTAATGATTAAGAATTGAAGAATCCAAATACCTATAATTAAATCCTCTAAATAGATTAAAGTGTCACTCGAATATAAATATATTCTAGTAGGTAGAAGACACAAAGTGAGAACGCTAAGTCACATATAATTCTCACCCACCTACGTACTGTACTGGGTGAGTGAGTGAGTTGGTGTTTTACGCCCGTGCAACGCTATATAGGTTATCTACAGGCGATGAACATGAAAAGGATGATGAAATGAACATGAAACGATGATGATAAATGAAATATGGGGATGGGGTGGGACACAAAGGACCGGTAAATTTTGAAGAACCACAGGAAATGGGGAGATGTGGATAGGGGCGGAAAATTTAGCCTATGTGGTGCACTACTTGTCGGTCCACAAAGGGGTTTTTTACGTGCATGAAGCGTGGCACTCTTCACACACGTTGGCCCACTATGGTCGGCGGTCAGGGTTTCCGTATTATAGACCTGACAACCCCCGCGGACGAGGGCTACCCTATTCAGCCACCTAGGGTACACACTTGGTCGCTCTGTGGGCTGAGCACTGACCCGACGTCAGAATCCCAAGACCCTTAGTCGCCTCTTACGACAAGCTAGGCTCTGCTGCGGGCCTATTCGCCACCCGGGCCCCGCACGGGACCGTACTGTACTCTATTACCGGAAATAGTTGACAAAATATAATCAGACGTTCTTGTTTCGACTTTACTTAGCGGGTACTTATTTTAGCGATTTTAAAAATAAATATTTTAATTAAGTATATCTTATCGCCGACATCTGATTTCGCTAAAACATTACCGTGAATCTTTAAGGAATGACCACAATATTTTTTGTCCAAAATAACATTTTAAAATGTGACACACACTGTTTAATCTTTGAACCACATTTTAAAATGTTATTTCGAATAGACAGAAAAAATATTGTGGTCATTTCTAATAAATTATTTTAATTACATGTTTTCTCAATTCAAAAATCAAATGATAGGAAAAAAATAATTTTAAAACAATTTAGAAATTAAAATCCCCATTTTGAACCCCACCTGTTCAAAAACCTCATGATGACATCTTTTTGAAAAATGAAACAAGTTTTCAAATTGTAAGCAGGTTTATTTTATGTCCTTATCTATAGTATGTTTTAAGCATGCCGATTGATCTTGATCTAAATTAATTTATTTCTAAATAAATGCACGATAACATATTTTTGTTATATCAAAAACTGGCCACTAACTTTGGATTTTTATTTTTTTTTATATTGTTAGTGAAATTTTGTGTAATTAAAAGTACAACAACAGTTTTACATTTTATTGGACTATCTGATGCGTTTCGGTAACTGCGATCGAAAAATGTGCATTTTACAACCTCTATCAACTACCGCTAAACAATTTGATTTTCAATAAAACTTTGGTTATGGATTGCCACACTTATCAGATAACAAAACACAATGGTTGATTTTGTTTTAGAGCGAGTGCACAAATTGCAATCACAGCATAATCAAGAGCACAATTGTGGTACTTTTCGCAGCAGTGCCAAGATAATTGTAATTGTCGGCTTTTTATTCACAATAACCGAAATTAAATCTTAAAATCACAAACACCCTGTTCGACGGTTTAAATTTTGTAATAGTGCTTTTCCTTTAAAAATATTTTTGGTTTTCTCCCAAGCAGTGCGATTTCGGCTATATCCGGAGATGAACATGAAAGGGGTGATACAATGATTATACATGATTTGACCATGAAGTAAAGGTAAGGGGGACTCAAGGCCAATCGGAAGTTTGACTGCCATTTAAAAAAATGAATAATTGGTAGAGACTTATAGCTACCTTCTCTTATAACCCGCATGAGAACTTTCAAAAATTTATTATTGAGCTATTTACTAGAGTTTCTAATTAGACATAATGCAAATGAGACGCAGAACTTTGTTGTTTTGACCGTATTAGTAACACCCATGTAGGCAACTACTCATCACAGCCATTTTAGATTTGGTAGAAAGAAGTAAAGTGGCACCAATTGGACATTCGAGTGTCAAAAGTCCTAAAGGGCAACGAAAAAAAAAATACGGCAAACACAAACAAGAACAGCACGAGGAAACACAAAAATAACCGAACTCAAGTCATTACAAGAGTGACCTTGGGTGTTCCGGAAGAGTAAGCAGTTCCTGCCTGCCTGCTACACACCTGTCGCGCTGCCAATCAATTCCCAATTAAGTGTTTCAAATCCAGTAAGGAAGACATAAAACTCTACTACAAACCAACATCTGCACTCATTTGAGAGATATAAATCCTATATTTGTCTACGAGTGCATGGTGTCTACCGTAAAATATTTTGAATGAAGACAGCACCCGGAGAGCAACATAACCCTGTGTTAGTAATTTCTGTGTATGCAGCATTAGGATGAGGCCCTATATCGTTGGATTCTATTTTAGCGCTGTCGCTCATATATTTCATGTTTAATATTATCAGGCCATCTTCTATTCTATAAACTGTTCATTTAAACAAATACATTGTTATAGATGTAATAACACTCATAACATTCATAAAACAAATGATCTAAAGAAATGTTTCTTGCAAAGACCTTTATTGAACAATGGGATTTTGGCTTATTTGCGGTTTCAGCATTCCATTTTGTTGAAAAATGATGACATTTTCACTAATGATTTCGTTTCAATACTTCTAAACAGATAAATACCAATGAACACTCCTTTAGAAATGTTGCAGTCACGTGATTTCTGATCAGATCCTTAAGTAATTGGATCTTTTAAAATAGTATTCCTTAAATGCAAGACTTCCAGTGTGGTTATGTTAGGCAATTATGGAACGATTGCGGGTGGTTCTAGTCTTTTTATGATATCTTCTGTTATAATCATTTTTATGTAATGATCTTTTTGTATGGCCTTTTTTAGCTGTCTAAATACTGAAGCATTTTAATTTGCTTTTCTAAATAAACTTGCTGGTTGTATCTCGACTTTTTTTTATAGACGAAAATGTCACGTCAACAAAAGACCTGCTTTGACAAGGTTATAGAACTCATGAGTGTAGCCTTTAATTAACACGTGCAATTAGACAAATACACATTTCAGTCTAGGAAAATGAGTACAAATGCTAGTTAGTCAATGACCTTTTGTATTGTCTTCCTTTTTTTGTTTGAAAATATGATCGGCAAATTGAACGGCTGACTTTTCAAGCTGTTAAAACTGCAAAGTGTCCTTTTGCTACAAATAAGAGAAAGCTAAAATATAATTACCATGCCTACCTGTCCGTTCACAATACACCGTTTCTTCGTGCTGTTTTTGTTCGTGTTTGCCGGTTTCGTCGTTACCCTTTCGGACTTTTGACACTTGAATGCCACATTGATGCCTCTTTGCTTCTATCGTTACATTTTTTGGTTAATGATGAAGGAACTGATTTCAAATATGGTACACAGGTCTGGCGCGATAAAATGTTAACCCATGTCAGTGGGTCATCTACCTCCCAAAATAGTTTCCTTGCGGATTTGGGCTATTTAAAAGGTTGAAAAGTCGGCTATTTAAGAGGTTAAAAAGGGAAATTGCCCTAAATTTCTCAGCTTTTTCTGAAATGATTGATTTCAGATTCGATACAAAATTCTTTTCATTGGCACGACTTGGTGGGACCTATTGTTTTTACAGTTACTAAAAGATGGATTTGATCAGCGGTGTATAAAGTCAATGTCAGCGGTTTCTACTAGAAACCACCTTTTTACAGTCTTTATAAGGAATCCATGGCATCATGAAATTACATGTAGCGTCCACAAATCAAGGAGTTCCAATGTTATTTTAATACGTCTAGTATGACTTACCATGATTTTCCTACACCAAAGATTTCCACACCTTCAAGTACTAGTATATTGAAAATTATCTCAAACGACCTTTTAAAATAAAATAAAAACTAACAAGGTACCTTTCTAAATGGATGGACATTTAGTTCTATTAATACTCGTCTTGAATTGAATTGACTGCAAGAGACTGTCATAACGCTAAAGAATAGTCTTTAAAGGTCTTAAACATCTTTTAAGTAGAGCATATTTTCTATAAAGTATGCAATGGCCGTTTCAGATACATTTGTACCTTTTAAGCTTGCTGTGAAGTATGTACAACACAGGGATGGTCCTGATAGATCTGTGTTGTTACTTTTTCGATCAATGTACACATTTTTTATGTAAAATATAGGGATTTAGAAGGTGCCATCATTGGCTCGTTTTCCAAATTTGAAATTATAACTTGTCTAATATAAATCGAAAACAGGTTTTACTTTATGTATATTAAATAATAAAAGAGTTGCACCACTTTTAAAGAGGTATTAAGTGTATGTGAGGTCCCAAAAATTTCAAACTTTAATTTATAATACTTATATTGCATAACTACTACCAACGTAGATTTTTAAGTGTTAAAATATTATTTGGTGGCTTGTTATATTGTGAAAAGTCTTTGCTTGCATCTTTAATCAATTACGCCTAACCAGTAATCCTTCATGCTTTCATAAAGTATACACGTTTCTAATTACAGACGCATTAAGGAAACCCTAAATTCGCACTTTAAGTGCTAAAGCAGACATTTCAGACATGGATAGCTATAACTAGACAGGATGAGGATCCTTATTCGATAAGCATAAAAGTATTAAACCACAAAAAGCTAATTTTTATTAGATATCTATTTTAGGTTATTGCTAATATGTCCATGTAAGAGCATATTCTTTGTCGTATAGTGACAGAGTCATCAAACGGCCAACATACTTTCTTTTGATCAGATAAAATATTTGATGAATGGGTTAATAAAAAGTCTTCAATATATAGATGGTCTACTAAAATATTTATCCTTAAGCAATAAATACCTAATTATAAGAAAGTATGGTTGCGGACAATGAACGGACATGTAATAAACGTACATGTAATAAAAGTACACCCAAAGGAAGGAAATATACCAAAAATCTTTTTATAAAGAAGCTTGGTGTAGCTGCATGTAACTTATGTTTATGTCTTCAACCAGAAGAGTGAGTGAGTGAGTGAGTTGGTGTTTTACGCCCGTGCAACGCTATAAAGGTTATTTACAGGCGAGTTCAACCAGAAGAAAAAAAAGAGCCATGATATTATTGTAGACAAATACTGACTTTCCGCCCGGATTTGTCATTCCCTTAACTGGTTACTGAAAATACGACAATATTGACCATGTCTGGAGGTGTCTCTTCCATAGAAAATAGTTTTTTCTTTACAAAATGGTCGACAAATAAATTAATAACTTATAACAAGACCAAAAAAAAATCTGTACCTCATATAGTTGATGTTTTATATCTAACAAAAATGGCGGACAAATAAATATATAGGGTTCTACACTCATATCATCGTTTATATCAGTAAAATGGTCTATGGTATTGGCAGTGTCTTGATACTAATTGGCCTACATTACAAAAATAACATGCAACAAATAAGCAAGGTATTTTTCATGTATTACCAAGCGTTTCTTTTTTCGATTCAGATTTCCGTATATTGTCATTCGGCGTTAGTCGCAGACGAAACATACATTCTATATACTTAAAAGAATATTCTCCACTACAGAAAAAATATTTAAATTGTATGGTGCATCATGCATTCCGACATTTGGGCGTAACAATTTTCCACTCACAAATCGGTCATGTCATTTTTCAGATATCTTCAATCCAAAATTCGTTTCGTTCTTTAAAAATGAGATAAACTTATTGCATTTGTTATTATGGGTTTTCATCTATCACAATACCATTATTACAATTAAACTATCAAACTAGCTCATATCTGAACAAATTGTTCAACAAAACTAACAATCAAATTGGTCACCCCTAATCTTTGATTTCATATGCAAAAATAAATATTTCTAGTTACCAAGACAGTTTAAAACTTAAGCTTTCCAGTATAAAATGTCAATATGCTGTTTGAGCACATTTTCTTTCTATTTTGTCACTCTAGGACATGAAAGACTTGTAGAAATACCTGGTTGTGTGGCGTTTACCATGCGAACATCGGCCTGTCGAGGATATTGTACATCTTATTCCATACCTTCAACGTCAAGAACCCTAAAAACTAACCCAAACCACAAAGTCACGTCAAGAGCCGAATGCTGTAGTATAGAACACACAAAAGATGTAAGTATCTACATATATAGACGATAAAGAGATGTGGAATAAGTGAACGCGACACAACCAACATTAAAGAAACGGCAATTTAGAAAATCACAATGGTAAACAGCCAGCAGTCTTCAACGTGACCAGAGGTCACTGCTTGCTGTCTTGCATTGGCCCAAGACTAAAAATACAATACATAAGATTCAAACAAATCCCTGGACTATCAACGAAATACCCATTTCTGGACATAGAACAATGAACATATACTTGACAGGGACCAATAAAAGTCCTGGCGTAGGACAGACACAAATAGAATGTGGCGGGGTTAAACTAGATTTTTTACACATGAGAACTTAGTTACGATGGTGGGTTTTTTTCTTTACCGACGGGACATTAGCATGCCTTTTCAGTTTTTATGGTTTATTCAATCCTTTTTCGCTTGTCTTTTTTTTAATATACCCATAGTTTGTACCAAATATGTATCATAAGCCATTGACTTGCACCAGTTAAGCCATTCCTAATCGTTTTCTGTTAATTCAAATGTTCAACGTAAAACTTGGGGAAACCTAACATAGCTGTAGCCAGGGTTCTTATAAAATTCTTCTGCCTAATATATTATCAAGTGTCGCATCCATTGAAATGAATACTTGAATATCCTACGGACGTCGCTTCTTGAATTTTATATAACTTCTTTTAATCCTCCTATATGAAACGACCTATTATAATTTATAATATATATTGTACGATTTCCACAAAGATTTATATATGCCTCCAAGGCATATGGTGTCTTTTGGGGAGGTTTCATATACTCATAGAGAGACATAAAAAAGACATTTTCATATTTGCAAACAATCTCTATCTATTAGAATATTAATGCATTAATATCCTGTAAATAGATCTAAATAAAGATGACGAAAAAAACGAACAAGGATAATCAATCTGAAGTAATGAAAGAAACAAGACAAATCGAGGAATTAAAATTCTGGTTAAATTCACAATGATTCCCAATAGAAACAGTTATTTAGCTCAAAGAATGGTAAGATATACCAGATTCTTTAATACCAAAGAAACAGAAGATGCCAATAGAATGTCGTAAGTTCAAATAGGCCAAGATAAATCAAGAAGACATAAAATCATCACAAAGACAAACCACATAATATACAAAACATAGAAAAAATACACATTTTTGGCCGAAACGAAAGTAAACTAAGCTCATCCTCCCGTGCGGGGCCCGGGCGGCGAATAGGCCCGCAGCAGCGCTAAGCTTGTCGGTAAAAGTCCACTTAAGAGCGCTCAGAAACCTGACATCGGGGTCAGGCCGCTTTGCCCACAAGGCGACTGGGATGTGTGCCCCAGGTGGTTGAATGGGGCAGCCCTGACATCGAGAGATGCGGGGTCGTCAGGCGATAATGCGGAAAACCTGACCGCAAACCATAGTGGTGCACCGTGTTGGGAAAAATGTCACGTTCCTCGCACGTTAAAGAACCCTGCTGCAGGTCTCGGTAAGAGTAGGACCCGTTGGATCCCCATGCAGGAGGCAAAATACCCCGTCCCTACCCATCACTCCTTTTTCCAGTGGCAGTCAAAACTCTCCTACCCGATTGGCCCCATTTCCTCCACTTCATAATCATTTCATGTTCATTGTATCACCACTTTCATGTTCATCTCCCGGATATAGCCGAAATCGCGCTGCTTGGGAGTAAAGCAATAACTAACCAACTAACTAACTAAGCTCATGTGCTCCGGAAGAATAAGCTCCTATGCCAATGAATGATTTCTTTCTCTTAGATCAGTACACATTTGGGTAAGGTGTGAATTTTTCACCGGATTTGCCATACAGTTATTCGAAATTAGGGACTGGGACGGTTATAATGCAATAAGCGAAGCGGGAATTGTCAACCTTTCCGGCACACATTCTTTTTCCAACATGAGTTCACTTTGTTTAATGCAGTATTTTGTTATTTTCGGTGTGAGTTTTGTTGTATATTTGTTCGTGGTGTTGTCTGTTGCTTCGACTGATTTTGTCGTAACCTTTTAGTCCCTCAACATTCAACATTAGAGTACCGTTTTGGTTTTGCAAAATGAAAACGAATCATCGCTATGCTGGTCGGCAAAAGTCTACTAAGGAGAGCTCAGAAACCCGATATCGGGTCAGCCTAAGCGACCTGGATGCGTAACTTTACCAAGCGGTTGAATGGGATAGCTTTCTCATAATGAATGCCGAGTTCGTCAGGCTATAATTTGTAAAACCTGACTGCATTCCATAGTGGTTTATCATGTTGGGATAAATGACACAATCCTTGCACGTCAAATAACCCTGCTGCAGGTTTTGATAAGGGTAGGACTAGTAGGATCGCCATGCCGAAAGAAAACTTGTCCTCTCCTACCTTTGCCTCCTGCTAATATTGGCAGTCAAAATTTCTATCGTCCCGTGCGGGGCCCGGGAGGCGAATAGGCCCGCAGCAGCGCTAAGCTTGTCGGTAAAAGTCCACTAAAGAGCGCTCAGAAACCTGACATCGGGGTCAGGCCGCTTTGCCTACAGAGCGACTGGGATGTGTGCCCCAGGTGGTTGAATGGGGCAGCCTTGACATCGATAGATGCGGGGTCGTCAGGCGATAATGCGGAAAACCTGACCGCAACCCATAGTGGTGAACCGTGTTGGGGAAAAATGTCACGTTCCTCGCACGTTAAAGAACCCTGCTGCAGGTCTCGGTAAGAGTAGGACCCGTAGGATCCCCATGCAGGAGACAAAATTTCCCGTCCCCTACCCCAGACATAGGTTGATTATCTTAGTAATAATTTGGTTCACCAGTTTGGTATTTTTGGTTATACTGTTCTATGCTCTTCATATTTATACAGTGTTTGGCATTTTCAATATTTTTGGTAGAGCGCCTCTGATGAGTCTTGAATAGACGAAACGCGCGTCAGGCGTAGCAAAATTTATTGTCTGGAACTTTGTTGTCATTTGTATTTCGAACACACGTGAAGGTTAGCACTGCTGGTGGAGTGTAAATTCCCCGAGGTTAGCCCGCTCCGGCACCAACACTTTTTGAGTTGGAGAATACATCAAAGCTTTAAATTATCCGTCTAAATTTCAAAATTGTCTAAACCCTAAGGTTCTTCCTACCCCAGACATAGGTTGATTATCTTAGTAATAATTTGGTTCCCCAGTTTGGTATTTTTGGTTATACTGTTCTATGCTCTTCATATTTATACAGTGTTTGGCATTTTCAATATTTTTGGTAGAGCGCCTCTGATGAGTCTTGAATAGACGAAACGCGCGTCAGGCGTAGCAAAATTTATTGTCTGGAACTTTGTTGTCATTTGTATTTCCCATCACTACTTTTTCCAGTGGCAGTCAAAACTCTCATACCCGATTGGCCTTGTGTCCCCATTTCCTCCACTTCATCATCATTTCATGTTCATTGTATCACCACTTTCATGTTCATCTCCCGGATATAGCCGAAATCGCGCTGCTTGGGAGTAAAGCAATAACAAACTAACTAACTAACAAAATTTCTATCCCCAATCAGCCATGTATTCACCCTTAAAATATGCATTTACAGTAAAGCAAAATTTATAGATATTTGACACCCATTTTGGTTGTTTTAAGGTAGTAATGCAAAACAAGACTTCTTTGAATTGATGGTAATCTTGGTATACAACAATGCAATCAATCATGTAGTACATTTTAGGGCAAGACTAACGAGTGCAGCCCATGAAAATAAAAACTTCTCGTCTCGCATTTGCTTTACATGCTTTTGATTTGCCAGATTTTTACATAATATTTTTATTACTCTGGAACTTGTGAACCTTAAAACGTTATCGTCCTTCCTGTAGTATGGAGTTCCATCCTTGCGGAAATCAGATGGCAAATAGCCCCACAGCAGTGCTAAGCCTGTCGGTATGAATCCACTAAAGAGCGCAAACAGACCTGACATCCGATCAGGCCGCTTTGCCCGCAAATTGACTGGATTGTGTGCCATACGTGGTTGTATTGTACAGACTATAATGCGGAAAACCTGACCACAAACCATATAACTGCATTGTGTTGGGGGAAACTGTCACGTTCCTTGCACGTTACAGAACCTACTGTGGGTCTCGGAAAAATAGGACCCATAGGTTCCCCATGCAGGAGGCTAATTTGCCCGTCCTTGCAAATCAGTCCCGTGCGGGGCCCGGGTGGCGAATAGGCCCGCAGCAGAGCCTAGCTTGTCGTAAGAGGCGACTAA
The DNA here is from genome assembly GCA_963971305.1 of Arcuatula senhousia. Classification (NCBI taxonomy): domain Eukaryota; kingdom Metazoa; phylum Mollusca; class Bivalvia; order Mytilida; family Mytilidae; genus Arcuatula; species Arcuatula senhousia. The sequence continues at coordinate 61,274,846 of OZ020304.1, forward strand.
GGGTCTTGGGATTCTGACGTCGGGTCAGTGCTCAGCCCACAGAGCGACCAAGTGTGTACCCTAGGTGGCTGAATAGGGTAGCCCTCGTCCGCGGGGGTTGTCAGGTCTATAATACGGAAACCCTGACCGCCGACCATAGTGGGCCAACGTGTGTGGAGAGTGCCACGCTTCATGCACGTAAAAGACCCCTTTGTGGACCGCCCAGTAGTGCACCACATAGGCTAAATTTTCCGACCCTACCCACCTCTCCCCTTTTTCCTGTGGTTCTTCAAAATTTACCGGTCCTTTGTTTCCCACCCCATCCCCATATTTCATTTATCATCATCATTTCATGTTCATTTTATCATCCTTTTCATGTTCATCGCCTGTAAATAACCTATATAGCGTTGCACGGGCCTATATAGCGTTGCACGGGCGTAAAACACCAACTCACTCACTCACGCAAATCACTCCTCTATTCCAGTGGCAGTCAATACTCTCCTCCCCGTTTTTCCTAATGTCCCCCTTTCTTCCACTTAACAATCATATCCCGGATATAGCCAAACTCGCGCTGCTTGGGAGTAAAGCAATAGCTAAGCAAAGACTTCTGATTGGCTTAAATCGATGATATGGACCATTCTTAACTTGTAGTGAGTTGCGAGTGTTTGCTCCAGTTTGAAGGCCTTAATGTGACGTTAGAGAATATGCATTTTACTTAGACCTTAGACCTACTGGCCTTGTTCAAGGTGTTTTTGTTCTAAATTACTACTTGTTATATGAACTGTGTCGCGTATACACTAATTCTACATCTCATTATTTTCTATTTAGGATGAAAAACTGCAATACAAGCGTTGTTTCCTTTGTTTGTTTGCTTGGATTTTATGTCATCCATTAATTACTACATATTCTTTAAATTTTACTTACGAATTAGGATAACAAACCTTTGATGGTATTGAAGCAAAAACGTACTTTATAAGAACTGATGGAAATAAAACAGATTTTTTTTATTTGCAGGTAACAGTATCAGTCAGATGTATGGACGGTGTACGTGAAGTAACTTTCAAGTCTCCCACAGCATGCTCTTGTTCTCTATGTCGACGTAATTGGTAGTTCCACCACTCCATTTGTTGATATAAATTTGTTGACCGATGAATCTCCTATGACTACCAAACATTCGTAATGGACGACGTTTGTTATAACACAAAAATACTGCTAAATATTTTGTGTGAATACGCTCAAATTTTGCCAGAACATCTTGATAAGACACATAAGAGAGCATTATGTTTTGAACTTCAGTCTTAGAACATGATATGCAAAAATTATATACAATGATACCAACACAGTTGATGAAAAGCTATGTATTATATTTGCTTTACTCTGGCGAATTACAAAAAATGCATGATGTATCACCCTTATCTATGGTTGTAAGGTAACACCAAGGCTTTTTTCATTAAGTCTGCATTCCCATTATTATTTGCTTATTTCAAACAATAGAGTTCAGTTGGTCAGTCATTCACATTACGTGTTTCAAGGTTGGAGTACCCAAGGTTGACATTTTTATTCTTCCCACTCTCCCTATTTTCCACTATCATTCTAAATGTTTTGTGCTTTTAGTGGCTGAAATCGTGACGATTAATCTCGTTAAAGACAATATCGATAAACAAAAATAAAACCATCAGTAGGATACGAGATAGTTTATACGACACGAAGATTATACCACATGACACGTTCCGTTTTGCATAGTTAACATCAAAATAACAAACGACAACCATTTTTTGAAGACGATAAAAGTTTTGTGTGAATTTTTTGCTCGCCTTGACCAAAAGTTCATTTGAGGTGTAACCATTATTCGGCGTTCGTCAGTATTCATATGTTTGAAATAAAATTTCTCCTCTGAAACTATGACTTTAAAATAAACGCCCTTAAGGTTGCATTCCAAAAATTGTGAATCGCATCAAAAGTTCTAGAAAAGATTAAATCGGGAAAATCTATTTTTGCCTACTTAAATGTTAGCTTGAGAAGTTTGCAAAGTTCTCCATGTCCGAGCCACCACTTTTTAGCTCACCTGGCCAAAGGCCATGTGAGCTATTGCCATCAATTGGTGTCCGTCGTCGTCGTCCGTCGTCGTCGTTAACTTTTCTTCAAACTTCTTATCCTCTGAAACGGCTGAACAGATTCAAACCAAATTTTGTCTGATGGTACCTTAGGGTATCCCCCACAGAACTGATGTGGGGATTTTTGATTCGTCGAAAAGCATGGCCGCCGTTGCTAAAAAAAGACCAGTGGGGTCAGACTTCTGTTTTTGGCTTGTAAATCAAAAAGTATAAGAGATAGATGAAATCTGATGCCACCCTACTGCTTCAGCATTAAAAGCTCTACAAAAGTCTCCATTTGGTCAAAGTTGTCAGATGACCCCTTATAGGGGTTACAGCCCCTTAAAGGTGAAAAATAGTGTTTTTTCATGTTTTTGCCCTATAGTATGAAAACTATTGCAGATAGAGAAAAGCTGTTGCTTGCTTAAATGTTCAGCTCATTTAGCTCTACCAAAGTCTCCATAGGGTTGAAGTTGTCAGATGACCCCTTAAAGGGGTTACGGCCCCTGAAATAATGTTTTTTCATGTTTTTGGCCTATAGAATGAAACTATTGCAGATAGAGAGAAGCTGTTGCTTGCTTAAATGTTCAGCTAATTTAGCTGTACAAAAGTCTCCATAGGGTCGAAGTTGTCAGATGACCCCTTATAGGGGTTACGGCCCCTAAAATGGTGTTTTTTTTTATGTTTTTGGCCTATAGAAAGAAAACTATTGCAGATAGAGAAAAGCTGTTGCTTGCTTAAATGTTCAGCTCATTTAGCTCTACTAAAGTCTCCATAGGGTCGAAGTTGTCAGATGACCCGTTATAGGGGTTACGGCCCCTGAAATCATGTTTTTTTTCATGTTTTTGGCCAATGGAATGAAAAGTATTGCAGATAGAGAGAAGCTGTTGCTTGCTTAAATGTTCAGCTAATTTAGCTGTACAAAAGTCTCCATAGGGTCAAAGTTGTCAGATGACACCTTATAGGGGTTACGGCCCCTAAAATGATGTTTTTTCATGCTTTTGGCCTATAGAAAGAAAACTATAGCAGATAGAGAAAAGCTGTTGCTTGCTTAAATGTTCAGCTCATTTAGCTCTACAAAAGTCTCCATAGGATCGAAGTCGTCTGATGACCCTTAATAGGGGTTACGGTCCCTAAAATAACCTTTTTTCATGTTTTTGGCCTATAGAATGAAAACTATAGCAGATAGCTTGCTTAAATGTTCAGCGCATAAAGCTCTACAAAAGTCTCCATAGGGTTGAAGTTGTCAGATAACCCTTTATAGGGGTAACGGCCCCTAAATTACGGTTTTTCGTGTTTTTGGCCTATAGAATGAAAACTATAGTAGATAAAGAAAAAACTGTTGCTTGCTTAAATGTTCAGCTCATTTAGCTCTATAAAAATATAGGGTTGACATAAAGACCAGGTGAGCGATTTAGGCTCCTGGGAGCCTCTTGTTCCCTTTCCATGTTTATTTTTTCATTCTTACCATCGCCTTGATGTAACTATTAATGTGATGCTAGATCCTTACTCACTATTAGATTGAAGTTTTCAAGTGACCCATTTTGTGGTTATACAATTAATTTGCTGAAAATTGTGTTTTTCGCTGTTGTAGAATGAAAATATTGCAGATAGAGAAAAGTTGGTGCTGGCATTAAATTAATGGTCATTTAAATACAGAAACATTTTTCCATGCTGGCATTCCTTAAAAAAGACCAAAAATAAATCCTTTGTCGGGTTTAAGAATTAAGGCATGAAACCTAAAAGAAAATATCATCAAGCCATTTTTTATTTTTGTATAGACTAAAAGTCTTTCGTAGTTCTCTGATGGAACAACCATTTTGTTTTATTTTAAGGAGATATAAACCTGTACCTTTTTTTATTTTGCATGGAAATTAATATTTCCATTGAATAGTTCAAAAACCGTTTGAAATTAAAAAAAAATCAGAGAATTAGATGTCCCGCAAAATTTTGAAAATACTATTTCTTTTTAACATGTGAATTGTTTTCTTTAAAGTGGATCTGTCATGAGAGATCAATCTAGGAATACTAGTAATCAACTATGAGTTTTTCTCCTTAAAATTTCCCCATATTTTCCTTAATTTTGTTGTTTATTTTAAAAGACGAGCATATGTGTTTTTTATTTAAAATGAAAATACCTTTTTGTTACTTATTGCATTATTTTAAAATATTTTGTTGTATACATTTTTGCCCAATGAATATGCGGAACATTAGACTCGCCTTTTATTATAGCTCAAACATCATAATTTTCAGTGTGAATGAAAGCGATGCATTGATAAAGTTGTTAAAAGAAATTTCTGATTAATTCTATTTTTTGTTGTTTATTGTTATTAAAAATCTAAAATAAAGATATTTTTGACAGTGTAGTTTTATGGCCACAACTGGGCTATTCTTATGCTTCCGTATCAAATTTCAATTCCTATGGTTTTAAGAATAATTGTTTTTCTGTTGTTGTGTGTGCTTTTTTGGTTGTATATCTGAAATATTTTGAAGATGTGAAATCAAGGTGGCACCATAACTACCGAAATGCGATGATTATTCTCATTTATCCAAGAAGAAAAGACGAAACAAGGCAAAAAACATATCAGAGAGATGGAAGATCGCAACGGTCCTCACTGGGTACAGGCATTTTTTTTTAAAATGATGGCAAAGAGGCATTCGGACAAGTTCGACAAAATGGAGAGTGTTTCTTGTATGAAATTTTCTTTTTTTCTCTGTCCTTGTTGATGGTCATGTTCACTGATGTTGCTAACGACCTTTCTCAGTTTTACTTGTTTGCCATGGCGATTACGTTTTTTTCTTAACTCTTATACCATCCAAAGTTTTACGAATTGAATTTTAATTTGATCGTATTGATATTTTGTAATGATGGAAAATCATTTTAGAAAGGAAACCCCTTTAAAACATTGTTTTTCTATTAATATAAGAACTCGAAGCACAACAGATAAAAGGAAATCGGGTAGCACCATGATCAGACCACAGAAAACTAACAAAAAAGCAAAACTAGCAAAATTCTATGACCGGTAACAAATATCAAAGCGCTTAAGCGTTGAAAAGAAAAGCTGATTATACATGTAAGTAATAGAAAGTGAGTGAGCAAGACACATATTACTTTGTTTGGTAAGAAGGAGTGAGTGAGTTGGTGTTTTACGCCCGTGCAACGCTATACAGGTTATTTACAGGCGATGAACATGAAAGGGTGATAAAATGAACATGAAATGATGATGATAAATGAAATATGGGGTGGGATGGGACACAAAGAACCGGTAAATTTTGAAGAACCACAGGAAAAGGGGAGAGGTGGGTAGGGGCAGAAAATTTAGCCTATGTGGTGCACTACTTGGCGGTCCACAAAGGGGTCTTTTACGTGCATGAAGCGTGGCACTCTCCACACACGTTGGCCCACTATGGTCGGCGGTCAGGGTTTCCGTATTATAGACCTGACAACCCCCGCGGACGAGGGCCACCCTATTCAGCCACCTAGGGTAGAAGGAAGCAAAGGAGTAATCAAATATAAATATACCGAAAAGACAAAGACAAAATCGGTAGACAAAAAACATCACAACGAAACAATCCACACAACAACAACAAAAAAAAAACACACACACACGTAACAAAAAAAATCAGTATTCAGCAATGCATACACCTTTTTATGATTTGATCATTTGAAAAACGAATAATCTACAAACTTCATCAATGACCAGTTTCAGAATTATAGCAAAGAAGTTGCAATGAGGCATTCGAATTTCAGTTTATAAAAAAGGTAAAGACAATTTTTTCAAATCACTTGACCATTCAAAACCAACGTGTGTGTATGAAAGGGATTCTTTTATTAAAATAAAGTGTCTCTAAATTTGAAATATGAATAAAAATACAATTTTTTTATAAATAGAAAGGTCTCAAGTTGTACATTCAAATTTTCTTTCCATACTCTGCAATAACTAAAGAGGCACCAATGTGGCATTCAAGTGTCAAAAGTCCGAAAGTGCAACGACGAAACCGGTAAACATGAACAAAATCAGCACGAATTAAGAAACTCAAAACACAAAATCAACCGAACGGAAATCAACAACGCAAACTCAAGTCGTGACAAGAGTGAACTCAGGTGCTCCGGAAGAGTAATAGGTTTCTACCTGCTAGAGCACACCCGCGGTGTTGCTTATTACCAATTCAGTGGGTCTTATGCAGTAAAGGAAGGCAAATCAATTTAAACGACAAACCAACATCTGCAGTCATTTGAGAGAAAGTTTCTTCATACACCTCACTATCATGACTATTGGTTGGCACGTTTCATAGTACCTATCTCATAATTTAATTCAATCTATTGATACCTTATTACGCAAAAACGTAATTGACCTGATTTTGAAGGAAATTTACATATTTCTTAACCTATTTCATCGCTGTTAGCTGAAAACTCGAACCTTTGGTCGCTATTCTGCAATTTTATTAAAAAAAGACCTCATAAGATTAAATATTTAAGCATACAAATAGCAGAACAACTATAAGGTTACCACGATCAAACTTTATCGTAATGACTCCACCGACTCTGATATTTGTGAAGAAATGTGTATTGACCCAAGTTGAAAAGTCAGGAATGATTAATTATACATCAACTTGCGTATTGATACATGAAATATATAGTGCACATTTCCAACGAGGGTATATAGATGTATCTGTTGGTTTAAACAATATGTATAAAACTTTAAATTATTAGACCACACTGAAACAATGAAAATGCACGATTAATGTGCTGTAAAGGATCTTATCGTAGGCTAAAAAAACGTGAAAATCAGATAGATATACGATTACATAAGACTCTGTCTAAAAATTGCTTAATGCATCATCGTCTATGTTATGTTTATCTCCCCATCTTGCATTGGTGAGTTGAAACATAATACTTTGGAGAGACTTTTGGTTGTTTTGTTTTGTTCATTCCACCGTCTGTGTGTCGTATATAATTACGCTCAACTCATCTGAAATGACACAGCAGAATTTAATAAAACTTTACGCCTGGCAAGTACACCTTATCAAGTTCTTAAAGTGATTATGTTGGTATTTTACGCACTTGCAACGCTATATAGGTTATTTAAAGACGATCAACATGAAAAGAGTGATAAAATGAACATGAAATGATGATGACAAATGAAATATGGGAAGAGGTGGGAAACGAAGGAGCAGTAAATTTTAATGACCACAGGAAATAAAAAGCTTCGCCGAGCGCAGCATGATACGACCGCAACATGTTGAACCCTGTACGTTTTAGGCCTAATATGGATAGTCTAATGCTCTGGACACATGCAGCCCATGGTGGACTGACAAAGGTTTTTGACACATGCTTCTCTGATGGACTTTTGACCCAGGGGGTAAAAATATAAATTTTGAATGTTGTATTCTACTCTTTAAAAGAATAATGTTTGGGGAAAAAATTAAAAATCAAACCAGAATTTTTTTTAAATTATGATTACAGCCCCCAAAATTTTATTCTTAAATTTAGAATCGCTACCTGACAAGAATAAATTTGGAAAAAAAAATTTCGAAATCGGACCACAAATAAAAAAGTTCCGATTTTGGCCCCATTTGGCCCCTAATTACGGGAAAAAGGGGGGGGGGGGTCGCAAAAATTAATTCTTAATTTTGTATCCGCTATTTGACAAGAACAAACATGCAAAAAAAATTATCAAAATCGGACCAGAAATAAAAAAGTTTCAATTTTGGCCCCTTTTAGTCCCTAATAACGTAACAGTAAAAAAAGGGGGACACAAAAATATACCTGCTACTTGACAAGAATAAACTTGCAAAAAAATTTTCAAAATCGGACAAGAATTAAAAAAGTTTCGATTTTGGCCCCTTTTGGCCCCTTATTACGTAACAGGTGAAAAACGGATGGGGTCGCAAAATAAATTCTCAAATTTGGATTCGCTACTTGACAAAAAAAAACTTGCAAAAAAAAAATGTTCAAAAACAAACCAGAAATAAAAAAGTTTTGATTACGGCCCCTTTTGGCCCCTAATTACAAAACAAGTGAAAAAAGGGATAGTCGCAAAAATTAATTCTCAACTTGGGATTCGCTACCTGACAAGAATAAACTTGCAAAAAAAAATTTCCAAATTGGACCACAAATAAAAAAGTTTCGATTTTGGCCCCATTTGGCCCCTAATTACGTAAAAGGGGGAAAAAGGGGGGTCGCAAAAATTAATTCTTAATTTTGTATTCGCTATTTGACAAGAACAAACATGCAAAAAAAAATTTCAAAATCGGACCACAAATAAAAAAGTTTTTATTTTGGCCTATAATTACACAACGGAGAAAAAGGGGGCGCAAAAATTCATCAGGTTCATTCTTTTATTGTAAGAAACATTCTTGACAAATTTCACATCAATAGGCCAACTAGGACCAAAGTTATAGTGGAAACAAGTAAAATATTTGAATTTTTTGCCCCTTTTGGGCCCCTAATTTCGAAACAAAAAAGGGGGGACCCCCAAAATCAATCCCATTCATCCTTGTATGGTAAAGAACATTACTGTAAAATTTCATAGCAATTGGATAACTAGAACTTAAGTTATTGTGGAAACAATAAAAAAAGCAGTATATTTTGGCCCTTTTTTGGCCCCTAATTTCTAAACGAAAAATGGGGGGACCCCCAAAATCAATCCCATTCATCCTTTTATGGTAAGGAACATCATTGTCAAGTTTCATAGCAATTGGATAACTGGAACTAAAGTTATTGTGGAAACACTAAAAGTTAACAGACACCGACGACGACGACGACGACGACAGCATCATACCATAATACGTCCGCAAATTTTTTGCGGTCGTATAAAAAGGAGAGGTGGATAGGGGCAGAAAATTTTGCCTATGTGGTGCACTGTATACCTGGCGGTCCACAAAGAGGCCTTTTACGTGCATGAAACGTGGCTATCTTCACAAAAGTTGGCACACTATGGTTTGTGGTCAGGTTTTCCGCATTATAGCCTGACGAACCAGGCATTCATTATGCCAGGACTGTCCCATTCAACCATCTGGGGCACACAACCCAGTCGCTTTATGGGCTTAGCGGCCTGACCCGATGTCAGGTTTCTAAGCGCACTTTAGTGAACTTTTACCGACAAGCTTAGCGCTAGTGCGGGCCTATTCGCCTCCCGGGAAAGTTCTTGTAGTTGTTATGACCTTTTGAAAAATCCTCATTCATGCGTTTTGTCCTACAACGCAATAAATAATGTTTATTTTATGATCAAGCTTGTTGGCATGTTATTTAAGAGGTTAAAGGTAATTGAAATTCATCATTTACTGCAATTATTCATTTTGTTTTCATAATATTTCTACGTGTATGCAAGAGATTTAATATAACTTTAATTGTCATATCATCATCATCGTCATCTCCTGTAAGTGTCGGATTCAGATTTGAGTATATTCGCATTGTTGTCAAGTGACCCAATAAAACAGTTCCACTATATACAGATTAAAAATTTTTATATTTTATTCTTAGAACTTGTCAAATGTAATAACTTGTCCGACAGTAAAAAGACAGAACAATACTTTATTGCTCGAGAAAAGGAAAGCATCCCTTGAGTTTTTAATTTCTCAGTAATTCACGATTTTTTACAGTTTTGGATAAAAAGTAATAAAAACTAATTAGTTTGTGTTTGATTTCTTCCTGGTGCTCATTCATTTCTATATTCAATAGTAAAAGCTTCTTCCTTTATGAAGTCGAACTTGTAAGCTTTTATAAGTTAATGGCATTTAAAGGTGAAACTGAACATATAAAAAATCTTGGAAAATTTGTTACTTGTCTAAAAGATAAGATCTTCACGTGAAATATTAGTAATACACTAAGAACTACGGTAACCATTGAAGCTGTAATTTTCTTAAACACTATTTCGACATGTGTATCAGATTTACTCCGTGTAATTTCAGGTTTTCAATGGTTAATGTCGGGCGGCGGGCAAGAAATTTCCGTTACAGTTTTCTCAGCAATGTAACCGGAGAGCATGAATTACTTCGCAAAATCGACATGTCCCGAGCGGGATTCGATCCTGGGACCTCTACGTTTACAGTCAGGCGCTCTACCTCTGAACCAAAGAAGTACTTCCCTTGTTCAGGGATAAAGGCTGGCTATTTAAATCTACTAGGAAGGGGAGCAACCCCGTTACACTTCCCCCTCCTCAAGAATCATCATACCTTCATGTATGACTCTTAACACAACTAACCCTGGCTAGTTTTCCTGTTCTAACCATCGTGGTTTTTTTAGTTGGGCGCCAATGTAACCGGAGAGCTTGATATTTGGTATACAGCTCATAAAGTAGGATTCGATTTCAGTTCTACGCTCACCAACTTCCTGTTTAACAAAATCCGGCAATGTTTTTACTATGACATGATTTGAGTGTCATTGTTTCATTGGCAGCGCGGCGGGTGTGCTATAGCAGGCAGGAACCGCTTACTCTTCCGGAGCACCCGAGTTCGCTCTTGTTGCGACTTGGGTTCGCGTTGTTGATTTCTGTTCGGTTGTTTTTATGTTTTGTGTTTCCTTGTGCTGTTCTTGTTCATGTTTACCGGTTTTGTCGTTGCCTTTTCGGACTTTTGACACTCGAATGCCCCTTTGGTGCCTCTGCTTATTTCATTAGCAATAGTTATACAAAGTATGCAAGTAAATACCAATGTTTTTCAGCATAGAAACTTCCAGAGACAGGTAGGGTGTCTTTGCACATTATTTTTCCGTTAGAAAAGAAAGGATCTGCAATTGATTCTTATGTATAAATAATTGTCAAAAAAAGTAGATAAACCTTTTATAATATATTTTTGACGAAAAATATGACAACATATTGCATTTTATATCTTAAATTTAAAACTCCAATTGCAAGGAATATTAGCCACTCTGAATGAATGAAAGTGCATTTAATTTAAAAGCAAGGACTTGCTATTTAAAACAACGGTTTTTATTTAACTAGAATTTTTAATTTAAGTTTCCATTTAAGACTCAAATGTCATGAGCATCAAACAGTACCGTTCACATTTATGACGTAATTTTAATTCAATTTTGAAAGGATTTTAGATTTAAATGTGGAATAATTTGAGAATGATATCGTTAAAAATAAAATGTTGTAAACATGAATAAAGAAATATTGATTGACTTTTTGCTCTGACTGTATTCTTTCAGTCATCATCAGGACAAAACCAACAATTTTGAAATTCTGATATAAATTCAAAAATAAAATTAAACAGAAGTAAAAAATCAACAGATTTATTAAATCAAAACAGTTTTAATTCGTACAAAAAGCAAAAGTATAACAATTGGATTTGTTTCCTATTCATTTTAGAAACCTTTATATGAAGTCACAAAACAATCATTCACTGCTACGAAGAAGAATGCCTCCCTCGCGTTTTGTTTTTATTTGTTAGTAATTTACAGGTGGGGATAAAAAGTACTAAAGACTGATTAGTTTACGTTTGATTTTTCCTGATATTCATTCATCTCTATTTTCAATAGTAATGGCTTATTGAAATCACGCTGTTTTACTGATGTTATCAATCTTTATCTCATTGTACTAAGTCCTAGGGGGCGAATCGATGGACACAAAAAGCAAAGCTATGCTTTTCTCGGATCTGATAAAGTAAACAAGGATTTAATAGGATAAAAAAAAACTCTGATATATCGGGTATTAGGATTAAAGAATACTATATTAACAACGCATATTTAACGAATTGTAATTTTGTATTTCACAGACACACAATAAAAGTTGAAGCTTAACTCCCCAATTCCCTCAGAGGAAGAGCAAGACAGTTCTCTTACCGTTAACAAGAAATAAACCCAGATTAAGCCAGAATAAGTAATCAAAGGGTACAAATAGAGTTTATTATACGTATGCTAAAAACTATCCTCGGAAACCAAGGGGTTCTTCTCTGGCTTACTCATTCATTGACGAATGAGTAAGCGAGAGAAGAACTCTTGGGTTGATGAATACGTAATCGAGAGAACCGTTGGGTTAAATGTTAAAAACAATGTTGTAATAATCTTAAAAGTATATTTGCTACTTACATGACTAATATGTAGTGGAAAACGGTAACTTTTTATAAAACACCCTGTTTTTTTTAGAATTTACGTACAGCAACTGATGTGACAAAGACTGTTAGATATACGTGTACATTTATCATGATTTCGTACATAGAATGTCACTCCGGGCACAACAAATTCAATCAGCACGAATTCGACTATTCCGGGAGATTACTATGAACGGGACGATACAGTGAGTATGAATAGATGGTGAAGTGGGGGAAATGGAGACACAACGCCAATCGAGGGATCGATCAGAGTTTTGATTAACGCTGGAGAAACTAGGGGACAATTTAGCCACTTGCATGTGATCTTACGGGTCAAGGTTTTCGTATTACAGTCTGTCGACCCCATCTTTCATTATGACACGGATACCCCATTCATCCACCTAGGGCACAATCAAAAATCGGCCTTACCCGATGTCAGGTTTTTGTACATGAACTTTTACTGACAAGGTTATCTCTGCTGCGGGACTATTCGCCACCCAAAACTCGCACCGGCGCAGCTGAAGTGCACAGCCCATTTAAGGCAGAATATGACTGTATTCGGCCATAAAACTCTTTCAGTCAACCAGATATGAAATATGACCCCTAGAGATCAATTAAATAATATATGTGAAAGTTATAGATATTTGTGTTATATTGATATGGGCCGAAATATCTTAAGGACGAAAGGGGCGAAATCATGGGACGAAAGTTTCATCGCAAAAGTTCTGGGGCAAGCCGGGGTCAAAGCTTTATAAGTTTTATCTAAAAACGATTGCCATATAACACTCAAACGGAAGATTGCCGTGCCAACAGTGTGTTTGGTATACAAATAACATGATTAGGATAAATTGTCACCAGGTAGGCTCGGACCCGCTAATTTGAACAGTAAATTCTCATTTTTTTTCAAAAAATGTATATACAGGTGATCAAGGCACGGCAATATTCCGTTAGAATATAATGTGGCAATCGTTTTAAGATAATAAAAATTGAAGCTGTGACCCCGGCTTGGCCTAGAACTTTAAGGTCGAAACTTTCGTCCCAGGATTCTGCCCCTTTCGTCCCTAAGATATTTCGGCCCATATCAATTTTACCCAAATTCCTATAACTTTTACATAAATTACTTAATTGATTTTGATAGGTTACATTTTTCAAACCTGGTTGACGGAAAGAGTTTTATACCCAAATGCAGTCATATTCTGCCTTAAATGCGCTGTGTGGTGTGGTTAGTATGAATCACAGACGACACGTAGACATAGAATTACCCTAATTAACCTCTTGCTCTTTTAAAAGCGTCATATGTTGTATATATCGACTCTTAACCGATATATCCTTAATATGCACTTCATATATTTGATTAGAAAATAAAACAATTGGAATATCATGCAACTTGTTTTATACATAGAGTACAATTACAACTAGTTTGCAGTAAATGTCTGTCCTTTAATACCCTTAAAACAAATAAATAATTTATTGGGAAGCAGATTAGCAGATGGAAACTATCAATCTTATTCAAACAAGTAACTTATCATTAATGATTTATTTCAAAATTTCAAACGCTATCGGCAAAAACAGAAGTTGAAAAACAAGACATTGCTATAGCAGAGGAATAAAAATAAATTGTTTTTCTTTATTGAAAACCACTATGGATTATTTTAGTTTCTTGTACGTTTTTACACCAAAATGTAAGCCTTTAATTTTAAAAAAAAAACTAGGACAGAACAAATGATCTATTGGTTGGAATAGATACAACTAGATATCAGGCAGATGACAGCCATCTCTACGGGCCCCGCTAGTTGAACCCTGTACTTCAGGAACCAATATGGACTTGGTATTTCACTTTGATACATGTGGTCAATGGAAGATGGGTTTTAAAAAAATTACGAGTATTGCCAAACAATACAAAGTCTCTTACCGGGCACATATTCCAATGTTCAAGTGGCCATAACTCTCATATAATCTTAAAAAAAGTTACGCATAGATAGAAAACTCCCCGTACGTTTAATGCAAATCTAAACAATTTCGAAACGATATTGCAGAGCTGTTCTGCAACCGATTTTCATGAAACATAATCCAGTAAAAAGAAAACGAAATAAAGATTGTTTGATTAATACAGACCAAAATCTTAACTTCAATGGTTTTTAGCCGGGGTAATCGCTAGCGATTAGCCACGGCTTTAGCTACGATAGCCTTTCGGTAAGACATCAGATGGTTTTTCCGGCGGTTCACCAGAAACCTATTAATAGAAATATCAATACACGCTAGCAATATAGTCCTTTTCCAGATCTGTATTTTCGTCGCTTAACTCGCAATTTATATGTTATAAAACTTATTTATTTAGTTTTCAAATTTTGTATAAGTATGTAAGACGCCTATCTGATGCGATGTATTAAATGATTTATAAAGAATACGAATGCGGAATGATATTTTGTTTGTAGGTGTGTTCGCCGATCTCATTAGTGAAGTCATATTCACTAATTTGCATCTCACTAAGTGTCAAACCGGATGGCAATAAACAGTGCAATAAACAAACATCGATGGACAGGATAATTTACCCGAAGTTCAAATCCTCATAATTTTTTATTTGATCAGAAAAAACTGTTCTGTAAACGGTTATTTGATATAAAAATTATTATTCTTACGAACCATAATTGATTTTGAAAACAAGGCTTAAAAATAAATCAGCTGTTTCTAGACCAAGAATATTTTCATTGAAAATTTTTTTATCAACCAAATTTTCGATCTTTAGAACCAATGAATATAATTATTTTCAAAATGCACTACAAAAACTACCTTTTTCTGAAAATTGTAGAACCAAAAGCAATTTTACCAAAAAAATGTAAGTGTGACTTCTCTGGTACTGTTTTACAGATTTCGATGAAATTTATTTTAAATTGATAAATTCTACAGGAGTTACAGGACAGATTTTGCTTAAAAGTGTATTCATTTCAGATGTTTGAACAATAATACTATTTTGAGTTTCGAGTTAAACAAAGTTAGTTTTATTGTCAAAGTAAAATATGTGTGGAAAGGGGGGGGGCATTGGCAACCTGTAGCAATCTTGTTAATTTGTATGGTTTTCCTATAGTATGAGAGAAATCTTATGCTTTTTTGTTTAACATTATACATCAACAAAAGTTTACAATTCAACATAATTTTCACAACCTCTTCTCATGAGTCATTCCTCGTTTAATTTAAAAAAAAGGTGTTTGGTTAGCCTACAGAATTACATGAATTAAACGCTGCTTGCTAATACGATTTTTTTTTAATAAACTACACTGAGGAAGTTGTCCGTTGGCCTGCAAAATATATAAATAAGCTGTAGCTTATATGCTATACAGAACTTATCAATTCAGTTGAACCGATGGGTCAACACAAACAAGAGGCTCCCAGGAGCCTGAATCGCTCACCTGGTCTTAATGTCAACCCTTTGAAGACTTTTGTATAGCTAAATGAGCTGAATGTTTAAGCAATAAAAAGCTTTTCTCTATCTGCAATAGTTTTCATTCCAAAGCAAAAAACACTATTTTTCACCTTTAAAGGGCCATAACCCCTTAAAGGGGTCATCTGACAACTTCGACCCTAAAAAGACTTTTGTAGAGCTAATTAAGCTGAACATTTAAGCAAGCAACATCTTTTCTCTATCTGCAAAAGTTTTCTTTCTTTAGGCCAAAAACACTTTTTTTTGCCTTTAAGGGGCCGTAACCACTATAAGGGGTCATCTGGCAACTTTGACCCTATGGAAACTTTTGTAGAGCTAAATGAGCTAAACATTTAAGCAAGCAACAACTTTTCTCTATCTGCAATAGTTTTCATTCCATAGGCCAAAAACACTATTTTTTGCCTTTAAGGGGCTGTAACCCCTATAAGGGGTCATCTGACAACTTCGACCATATGGAGACTTGTGTAGAGCTAAATGAGCTGAACATTTAAGCAAGCAACAGCTTTTCTCTATCTGCAATAGTTTTCATTCTATAGGCCAAAAACACTATTTTTTGCCTTTAAGGGGCCGTAATCCCTATAAGGGGTCATCTGACAACTTCGACCCTATGGAGGCTATTGTAGAGCTAAAGGAGCTGAACATTTAAGCAAGCTACAGCTTTTCTCTATCTGCAATAGTTTTCATTCTACAGGCCAAAAACTCTGTTTTTTGCCTTTAAGGGGCCATAACCCCTATAAGGGGTCATCTGACAACTTTAACCTTATGGAGACTTTTGTAGAGCTAAAGGAGCTGAACATTTAAGCAAGCAACAGCTTCTCTCTATCTGCAATAGTTTTCATTCTACAGGCCAAAAACTCTGTTTTTTGCCTTTAAGGGGCCATAACCCCTATAAGGGGTCATCTGACAACTTTGACCTTATGGAGACTTTTGTAGAGCTAAATGAGCTGAACATTTAAGCAAGCAACAGCTTCTCTCTATCTGCAATAGTTTTCATTCCATAGGCCAAAAACATGAAAAAATGTTATTTTTCACCTTTAAGGGGCCGTAACATTATAAGGGGTCATCTGACAACTTCGACTCAATGGAGACTTTTGTAGAGCTTTTGATGCTGAAGCAGTAGCGTGGCATCAGATTTCATCTATCTCTTATACTTTTTGATTTACAAGCCAAAAACAGTAGTCTGACCCCCCTGGTCTATTTTTAGCAACGGCGGCCATGTTTTTTGACGGATCAAAATACCGAACACAATTTTTGTGCAGGACACCCTAAGGATCAATCATATCAAGTTTGAAGAAAATCTGTTCAGCAGTTTCAGAGAAGAAGATTTTTAAAAAATTGTTAACGGACGACGACGACGACGACGACGACGCGGACGACGACGGACGCCAAGTGATGGTAATAGCTCACATGGACCTTCGGTCCAGGTGAGCTAAAAAGTAATAGAAGCACGGGTGTTTTTTTTTTCTTCATTTGGCCTAATGGGATAATTACATTGCAACAGGGGGGGGGGGGGGTCACAAAAGGGACTTCCGCCTAAAATCGACTTTTTTATGTGAGTTCCGATCCGATTTGCAAACTCTATTTTCATTGGAATCCTTGTGAAAATCCCTGCCTACTTTTTAAAAACTAGTAGTTTACTAAATGCAATATTTTTAACGTTTTGAGAATTTAAGGATTGAAGGCCCAAAAACGCCATGTTGAGGCTGTTGAGGCAAATAGTTTTACACAAGAAATTAAGTTGTAGTGGGCCAGCCAATTTTTATGAAGCTTTAATATGATGATTATATCAACTGAAGGAAGAACGGTGTTGTATTTGGAGATTGTGGCCAAAAGGGGCTAAAATGGGTGTATTGACAAAACAACTGCAGAACATTTTTATTGAATTCTTACTATATTCTGTCAACTTAATATGTCAGTGGTTTTCAAATATTTTTCACCTTTACATTTATACAGGTGACCAAAGACAAGGCCAAGTCCATAAAATCAACTTTTTAGCTCACCTGGACCGAAGGTCCATGTGAGCTATTACCATCACTTGGCGTCCGTCGTCGTCGTCTGTCGTCGTCGTCTGTCGTCGTCGTCGTCTGTCGTCGTCGTCTGTTAACAATTTTTCAAAAATCTTCTCCTCTGAAACTACCAAACAGAATTTTATGAAACTTGGTATGAATGATCCTTAGGGTGTCCTGCACCAAACTTGTGTTTTGATTTTTAATCCGTTAAAAAACATGGCCGCCGTTACTAAAAATAGACTAGGGGGGTCAGACTACTGTTTTTGGCTTATAAATCAAAAAGTATAAGAGATAGAGGAAATCTGAGGCCACGCTACTGATTCAGCATCAAAAGCTCTACAAAAGTCTCCATTTGGTCAAAGTTGTCAGATGACCCCTTATAGGGGTTACGGCCCCTTAAAGTTGAAAAATAGCATTTTTTCATGTTTTTGGCCTACAGAATGAAAACTATTGCAGATAGAGATTAGCTGTTGCTTGCTTAAATGTTCAGCTCATTTAACTCTACAAAAGTCTCCATAGGGTCGAAGTTGTCAGATGACCCCTTATAGGGGTTACGGCCCCTTAAAGTTGAAAAATAGCCATTTTTCATGTTTTTGGCCTACAGAATGAAAACTATTGCAGATAGAGATTAGCTGTTGCTTGCTTAAATGTTTAGCTCATTTAGCTCTACGAAAGTCTCCATAGGATCGAAGTTGTCAGATAACCCCTTATAGGGGTTACGGCCCCTGAAAAATGGCATTTTTTCATGTTTTTGGCCTACAGAATGAAAACTATTGCACATAGAGATTAGCTGTTGCTTGCTTAAATGTTCAGCTCATTGAGCTCTACAAAATTCTCCATAGGGTCGAAGTTGGCAGATGACCCCTTATAGGGGTTACGGCCCCTGAAAAATAGCGATTTTTCATGTTTTTGGCCTACAGAATGAAAACTATTGCAGATAGAGATTAGCTGTTGCTTGCTTAAATGTTCAGCTCATTTAGCTTTACAAAATTCTCCATAGGGTTGAAGTTGTCAGATGATCCCTTATAGGGGTTTCGGCCCCTGAAAAATAGCCATTTTTCATGTTTTTGGCCTACAGAATGAAAACTATTGCAGATAGAGATTAGCTGTTGGTTGCTTAAATGTTCAGCTCATTTAGCTCTACAAAAGTCTTCATAGGGTCGAAGTTGTCAGATGACTCCTTATAGGGGTTATGGCCCCTTATAGGTGAAAAATGGTGTTTTTGGCCTATAGAATGAAAACTATTGCAGGTAGAGAAAAGCTGTTGCTTGCTTAAATGTTCAGCTCATTTAGCTCTACAAAAGTATAGGGTTAACATCAAGACCAGGTGAGCGATTCAGGCTCCTGGGAGCCTCTTGTTTTTTTTAAATTTGGTTCAAAATCTTTTTTTCATTGGAATCCTTGTAACAATCCCTTTTACACAAAAAGGTAGCTTTTTATTTTTATTTTTGCAACACGTGAACAATTTAAAA
The DNA here is from genome assembly GCA_963971305.1 of Arcuatula senhousia. NCBI lineage: Eukaryota > Metazoa > Mollusca > Bivalvia > Mytilida > Mytilidae > Arcuatula > Arcuatula senhousia. The sequence goes on from OZ020304.1 coordinate 61,293,873, forward strand.
TTTGTAGATTACCCCGGCTACCAGTACTTTCAGTACTTTGATTAAGATATTGTGAGTACAACACGACCAATAATTTTCACGAAACATTTTGCATTGATTTAAACGGGAAATAGATGCATAAAATGTACACTTGAGTTCTACTTGCAATATCTTAAAAAGCAGCGAGGTTACGATTTTGCACAAACTTAAACAAATAAAGTTCTTTCATTTTTTATTGGTTTTTATTTAATGAAAATCGGCCTATGGACGGCTTGGTAACATTGTTTTGAAATTATGTGGGTTTGTACTAAATATATAGGAAATTTTCTACCTATGCGTAATTTTTTTGAAGAGTATATGTGCCTTTGTTTTGAGATGACCTGAGGGATTGGCCCTTCATGCTTTGTGAGCTTCCATCTCTTTCTTTGACCTGAACAAAATGTAAACTTGATCTGTAACTTGTCATTGTAATCTTGCATACCAAAAACCAGCCATTATCTGCAAGCGTTCAAGGAAAAAAGTGAGGAAAACTTAAATTTCTGTGAATTTTTGAAGTTCAAAGGGCCATAACTCTCATAAAAAATTTGCGGACTGGAGCAAAACTTAAAATTGATCTGTTACTTGTCATGGCAGACTCGCATACAAAAAACCAGTTCATTATCTGCAAGCGTTTGACTTGTACTTTTTTCAAAATTTCATTACAGATTTCTCAACAACTACTAATCGTAGGCTTTGAATATTTGGTATATTAGTACATAGCTTCAGGTAGGGGTCCCATATGGTGGTATAAGTTTTCAGGTTTGCTGATCATCTACTTCCTGTTTAACCGACTTAGACTTTTTTCTCTAAATTTTCAGGTTTGAAAATTTTCGTAATAGATTTCACAGCAGCTACTCATCATAGACTTTGATATTTCTCCCCTTTCTCTTTGCTGTTTCCTTTGTTTCCCACTCCACCCCCATATTTCATCATCATTATCATTTCATGTTAATTTCATAATCCTTTCATGTTCACCCATATAGTGTTGCGTAGAATTTCGTTGTAGAAATGACTAAATTAAAAATTCATCTTGAGTTTATTGCTAAGTTGATCGTGTAATGTTCATGAAAAAGCATGGACACGTTACAATAAACTAAAATAAGCCGACTTGCTATTACTTCATTTCTTGTAAATCTTTCGGGAAATTGTAACTTGTAGATCATCTATCAAAGATAGTGCTACAGGAAATAAAAATTACAATAAGATTAATAAAAGGACTCTGGGTGTTACGAAGACTCCTTACAATCAAACGTAGATAATTGAAACACCTTGTAGGTTTTCTATCACTAATCTTCATCGAATCTATTTTCCGGAAGTAGAAAATAAAGGCACATCAACAGTTCTGAAGCCCATATACCGTCGCAACGAAATATTGAAGAACTTAAATATATAATGTCAAATGAGTTTGTTGTAATATATACCAGAAACCAAAAAATTCTTAAGTGCATATGCGCAAATAACTTTGTCACTTTGTTTTCGTATAAGCTTTCTCAACACACGTGTGTTACATAGGCTGTCAGTTTTATTAGCAAAGGAAACAACCAACCTTGGGAATGTAACGGTATTTTTGTGTTACATGCTAATGCAAAAATCTGTGAAAAGCAAAACAATTTTTAAGAGGATTTCAAGATGCAAAAGACTATAATGTGACATTAAATTCTTAAACTTCGTCACTGTTTTTTTTTCGTATTTTGAAAACTATTATTTTAATTTTGGTAAATTTTAGCTATTTTGTACAATTTTGCTCATATATTTTATCTTACACCAGGCCATCGATCATATTATTCAAATTTCTGCACATTAAACAATATAAGTAGTAATTGCAGTTGTATTTATTTTAAATCAGGTGCTAACATTTTTACTTCAACGCTTTATCTTGACAACACAGATATGTCATTTTCCTCAAAATCAATAATTTTCCATTTACGGTTGAAGAAAATGCATTAAGGTCCATAATATCCATTATTAGGACGCCAGAACATACTTTTAATGTTAGTTTTCCATTCACTGAAGTCTTATTGGTGCCCCATTGGTGCCTCTATGCTTCTTTCTTACCACTATTTGAAGCCTGCTTATCTTTTAATAGGCTTGCACCATGTCAGACTCTTGAGACTGACCTACTAAAACTACTCAAGTATGAGCTAGTATATTATCTTGATTTCAATTATCAGCTTAAGTCGAAGATGTCAGATGACCCTATAGGGGTTATGGCCTTTCAAAAGTCAAAAATAACATTTTTTCATGTTTTGGCTTATAGAATGAAAACTATTGCAAATAGAGAAAAGTTGTTGCATTCTTAAATCTTCAGCTTATTACAATGTAAGCTCTATGAAAGTCTCCATTGGGTCGAATATGGTCTTTTATAGGGGTTAGGGCCCTTTAAAGGTAAAAAGGTGGTTTTTAATGTTTTTTGCTAGATAGAGGAAGCTGTTGCTTGCTTAAACCTCTCGACAAAAGTCTCCAACGGGTGGTAGTTGTCAGATGATCCGTTATAGAGGAAATAACTCATAAAATATTAAGGACCAGGTGAGCGATTCAGGCTCCTGTGAGCCCTTTGTTTCTCTCGGAAGGCGACATCGATATTACCTCCATCATTTTTTGGTGTCAGTTAAAAATTATTTTCTCATGTAGAGCGAATCTACAACATTAGAACATCAAACTAGTGATCAAATAAACATGAAAGAGTGAAATAAGTGGAATGAGGACACAAGGCCAATGAGATAAACGAGTTACAACTGCCACTATGAAATGGAGGGTTGGTTAGGGTCAGGCAATTAAGCTTATTTGCAGGTCATACTCATATCGAAACCTGCAGCAGGGTTAATAAAGATGATCGCTGGTCAATTTTTTAGAATACTGTCAGATTTTCGGAATCCTTTGGATTTTACCATTAAAATAAGCATATTTTTTTGCCCGGTAACCCCCTATTTACTTTTGATAATAAGGTTAATTTGGTCAGTAAGAGCTCTTTTACTAAGTTTTATAAATTGTTTGTTATTTTTTCATAGGTTTTTACACTAAAAAAGTATAATGCTAAACCTATGAAAAAGTCAGAGAAAACATTTTCCCGCCAAATTTTGAAGGCTTAATATCTCGAAAACGAGTTAGGCAGCTTATGAAATTTTTAAGCTGATATGTACCTTAACCTATGATCTATTTATCAAATATATAAATTAAGATTCCTTGTTTATTTTCAAATTGACAAGCGAACATCCTTAAGCGTGCTTTAAACTTAGCTTTTCTTCCTTTATCATGCACCACTAAAGACATGCCTATGCGTAGCATAATCCCCTAAGTTTTCGACTAACTAGTAATAGATATCGAATTAATCTAATTTGGTTCTAATAATGCAGCACAACCAATTGAAGATTGTTTTAAAAAATATTACTATTTTGGACCGACTGCAGAGGCTATGACAACTTTTACAAAATTTTAACTATACATGGATTTTTTTTTATTTCTTTCATCATTCTATGTTAACTTAATCACCCTTTTATGGTTGATAGGGTGACAACAACACACGGTAAAACAGGAGGTATAAATAGGTCTGACTAAACACCTATTAAACATACGTAAATTGAAATAGCAATAAAACAAAAAAAACAAAAATAATAAAATATTCTTTTAGATAAATCAAACGAGGACCATACTAAAATGTCATTGAACCTTTTGTGTCCAGAATATTTTTATTCGAAAACTGATTTTCATCAAAGATAAAATGTTAACCACAAATGCAGTCTCCAAGCTGAAAAGACGTATATTGTCTGCTTTTTAAATATTTGTAAACAATTACTAAAAAGCCAAGGTCAAAAAGACTTTATACGTTTTATAATTCCATTGAAAAAGCTATCAGCAAAAACGTGTCAAAAGCAAGCTATAAGTAGTTGATAAGAGAACTACGAAAGAAGCTTGGTTCACGAGCACTATTGACAGAATATAAATTGTCGATTACAATAAACAGGAAGAAGAGAGTCGAGGTCAGCAAAAACAATGTATGCTTCATAACATGGAATAAAGCTCTCAATGAAATAGTGATGTTAACCTCATGAAAGTTCGTGGAAAAACTAAGAAAAGTAACGTAAACGAATAGTGATTTATTGCCACGCCTCTGTAAATCCTGGGTGACATAAAAAATATGTGATTTGTTAAAATTATCATTTTAGGAATGACTGTCACATTTTGTTTTTGTCATTGGGGGTATGAAATAAATTCTTTGCACATTGTATAATACAGATTATGCTTGAATGTGCAAAACTTTTTTTCATATCTCAATGAAAGTAAAAAAGTTAAGTGTCATACCTTAAAACTATTTTTAAAAACAATTCCAAACATGAAAACGTTATCTATAAGTTAATTAAAATGGCACCACTTCCTGTAACAAGTGCGCGTTCCCCCATGTTTTTCCCATTGTAATATAAAAAAAATCGTCCAATCAAATTGCAGTATTTAAATAAAAAAATATTTATTACGCTTTTGTATGCAAAAGTCTCTTTTGTTTTCATTTTAATTTTTAAGAAAAAGTATAAAAAATATGAACTATATAAATTTATTGTTTTAATTGGTACGTTGATTGCTTGTGTTGGTTTAATTATTTGCACTTTTTATTCTTTTTTATTGCATGTCAAAATTTTTGCCTGGATCATTGTTGTATCGATTTTTAATAATCGATACATGCATCAAACGCAAAATGGTCATTATTTAATATACTAGTATTGTCTCCATTAAATGTCGTGGCTTATAGTTGAGTTCCGTTTACAAATGAAATAAAATTATGTTCCATAGTACATGTATAATAATCTAAGCATTTTCAGTAATTTTGTTGTAGCAGGTCTGGTTGATAAAAAAATCGATACGCGTTTTTCTTACGAATTTCGATACCTATTTGCTCTACTATGAAACAAATCCTGCAAAATAAAGTGTTGGGGATTTTTACCTGTGGTCCGAAAGTTGACGGCAATTCTAGTAATCGCTTGATTCCACCAAGCCATCAGGTCATCTATTAAAGTTTTTAATGTGTTATATTCTCTGTTACGCAGGTCCGAACATGTAAATAGCCCTGGTTATCAAGATGTAGTTGTCTATTGTTTTCCAGAGGCAGTCAAAAATCTTTTTTCATCTCATTCATTATACGTGTTTATATTAGCTAGATTTATAATTAGCTGATCTGTGTTTTTCTTGGTTATGACCAAAATATTGCACACTGGTTATAGCAAACGAAAATCAAGCAAAATTAACTCCTCGTAAGACGTTTCCCTAAATGTTCTAAGTTAAAAGGGTCTGTTAGATAAAATGCACAACTACATATGATATACTTACTATAATCAAAGTTTTGTCGAATTCTGGTCAGTGTTTACAGAGGAGTTGCGCTGACAATTGGAAGATGATGAATGAGTATTTGAAGCAAATTTTAAAGTTCAAAGGGCCACAAATCCTTCAAACATTTGGAAAAAAGGATAAAACTTTTCTTGTTTTTATATAGACACAACTACATTTAATGACTGAATTTGTGTTATACGCCCTTGCAACGCTATATCGGTTATTTAAAGGTGATGAACATGAAAAGGATGACAAAATGAAAGACGGTGAGCAGCGACCACTGGTCATAACTGGCCACATTGAAGGCTGTTTTCCATTGTCGATTTCTAAATTGTCGTTTATATTTTAGGTTGTGTCGCGTTCACTTATTCCACATCTCATTATCTTCTATAAATATCGGGATGAGGTGGAAACAAAGGAACAGTTAATTTTGACCTTTTAAAAAGGAAAAGGGGAGAGGTGGGTAAGGACAGAAAATTGAGCCTATGTGGGGCACTAATTGGCGGTCCACAAAAGGGTATTTTACGTGCATAAAGCGCGGCACTCTTCACACACGTTTGCCCATTATTGTTAGCGATCAGGGTTTCCGTATTATAGACCTGACATCCCCACAGACGAGGGCTATATCCTATTAACACACTTGGTCACTCTGTTGACTTAGCACTGACCCGATGCCAAATTTCCAAAACCCTTAGTCGCCTCTTACAACAAGCTAGGCTCTGCGGGTTCATTTAATGTAATTATTATATACAACAAGATTTTTGTTAACGCTTAGTAGCTATAGTTTTAGTGAAAGTGCAGTGACAAGATGACAAATCAGCATTTTCAACAACAAAAATAAAAGTTTTAAATGTCTTATCCCCCACAACAAAATGAGAATCAAACTTCTCTAGTAATTTGCACAACTACATATGGTGTACTTACTACATAAAAAGTTTCGTTGAATTCTCTTCAAAACATACAGCAGAGGTGGGATTGTTAGACAAATTTTCAAGTCTAAAGAACCATACTCCTACGACAATACGAGGATTAAATTTCCCTGGTAATTCCATTCATAAGTTTCAGAAGAGTTGCGCTGACAAATTTTGCGACAGACATGACAAAAGCAATATGTCTCCAATCAAAGGGGGGAGAAACATTACTCCAATTGATATATTCTGGGTATTTTGTTAAATCTCTGTCATGAAAAAAATATAATTTTAAATGTGAATATTGTGGTACTTCTGTTTAGGCATATAACACCTACCATGTAACTTCAGAGTACCTTGGTTTTAAAAAGCAAGATACTAAGTAAGAAAGAGAGAGGAACAATTGGGGTATTCAAATATCAAAAGGCCAAAATGACAAAGACAAAATCAGTTAAATGCGACCGAGAACAACACCAAGCAACAGACAAGATAAAAACACACATAAACACATGTAGGGCAATCAACAATGTAAACTCAAATCGTTGTGAGAGAAAACTCGGCTGCTTCGGAAGAGGAAGGAATTTCTATACTTGTTGCAACACACTAGTGGCGCTGCTAACGGCCAATTAAGCCTGTCAAATTCAGTAAAAGACAAAACAAAGCCATATGACAAACCAACATCTGTGCTCATCTGAGAGATTTGTCTACGAGTAAATTTCTTGAGTGAAGATAACAATCGAGGATTAAAATATTTCTGTCTTACTTATACAAGCTTGTATTTATGAATGAGACTGTTAAACTCAATATAGGAAATAAACCGTCTTTAAACAATATCAATAGATTCCTTGGATTAGTTCAAGTCCTTGTGAATAAACTACAAAAGTATTGACGCTTGTTAAAGTCTGACATGTATATTTGAGTATAAGGAATTGGAATCTCTTTGGAAACTAAAATGGGGCTCCTCCCATTTTACACAATCGATTTAATGAATATTTACAAATCATTGCAATACAAATAACATAAAGAGGAGGTTGTACTTACTTTGAAGTACTATAACCGAGATAGAACAAGCAAACCAATAAAAATGAAAAAAAAACATTTTTAAAGCAGTTTTAATACTGGCATCTAAAACAACAAAATATTCGAAAAAAAAATCATCATTTTAATATAATTTACATAAACAAACTATACTACAGTAGTTGGCCATAAGTATTTCACCAAAATGGCGACGACAAAACGAGCACCTGTCATCCCAGTGTTTTCATCTTTTTGTAAATAAAATAAAATGTCATTAAAGTCATAAAATTTTGACAATGTTAAACTTTGGGGGTCAAGGTAAAGAATTTTGGTACACGGAAGTGACGTTTTTTGTAAACACTGGGTTACAATATCGTCTGCAAAAAAATGGCTCGCCATAGCAAGGAGATGACCCCCGAGGCAAAACAAATGATTCTAATATTAAGAGAAGATGGATTTTCACACAGGAAAATTGCAGAAATTATTGGCAGACATCATTCTTCAGTCACAAAGTTTTTGAAACGATATGTAGAGAGAAATTCTGTGGAAAATAAGCCCAAAACAGGAAGAAAAAGGAAGTTGACAGACCGTGGAGACCGGGTGATTTTGCGCTCCATGAAAATGAACAGGAGAGAAACTTTGAGGGATTTGACCAATATCGTTAATGAAAGACTACCACAACCTGTTTCTAAAAGAACTGTTCGGCGGAGATTGAAGTTTTTTGGCTATACTAGGCGCCGTGTTCGTAAGACATTGACAGTGTCCCTCAAAAACAGGAAAAATCGTGTAAACTGGTTACGAGGAAAACTTGCAAAAACTGTTCGGGTAAATTGGAATAACGTAATATTTTCCGATGAGACTCAAGTAATTGTTGGTGAAGATAGGAGAGTCTATGTTTGGAGAAAACTGACGAAATTTGGAGACCGGAATGTGTTGGTTTGAGAGATGGTCCTTGAGTTGCTAATATGTTTTGCATTACGTTTGACGGGGTAGGAACTTTAAAGGAAATAGATGGAACCATGAACATCACAAAGTATTTAGAAACTCTTGATGACAATTTATGGCCGGTTATCGCAAAAAACTTTCCAAACGGTGGTCATATCTTTCAAGACGACAATGCACCGTGTCATGCATCTCATAGAGCGGTTCAGTGGAAAAGGGACAACGATTTAAATTGTTTAAACTGACCATCTCAGTCACCAGATATTAATATTATAGAAAACGTATGGCGAACAATTAAAAGCAAGCTTCAGAATTCAAAATGTGACATTTTAACAAAGATGAACTTGTGCGGGAAGTGAAAAAAATATGGGTAGGGCTCACTCCAGTGTATATTCAAAGCTTATACAACTCAATCCCCGAGGATTATTCGCAGTGTTATTATCGCTAAAGGTCACATTACAAAATACTGAAGAAAGCTGGTGAGTAAGATATTTATTAAAATTTTTATAACATGTTTTGTTCACCATTGTTAAACTTGTGTCCGGAAATGGCGGCCATCTTGGTGAAATAATTATGGCCAACTACTGTATATTGAGATTCGGATCGGGACCATAATTATATCAGTTTCTCGATATCTCTATTCGACAACATAAAAATGTTTTGATAGTGTTCAGTTTCAAATCTAGTTTTTATATTATAGTCATTTTGTATAATTTTTTTAACCTATTTGAACTAAAAATTAAAAATGTGTTAATGAATCACCCGGGGGGACAATTTGACTTTTATCTTAAAATTGTATATCTATGAAAGGCTCTTGCTTCCCAAAGTTGTAACAATTTGACTTAAGTATGTCAAGATTTACATATTTAATGAAGTTACCATTTAGCTCATTGTATTCAACGTTTTAAAGTTTAATCGAACGTTGTCGATCCACAAAATATAGTTCAAAATATGCAAAGGGAAGAATCTGTTCAACTGAAAGAAATTACCCCCCTTTGAATGAACATTATTATCCATGACAGAATTTTTAAATCGGCAAAACTTATATTTTGAAATCTACTGGAAAAAAAAATGGTATGATCATTAAACTTTTCATCAATATCTATTTTTAAAAATCTTTTATTGTTCAGCATTTTGTCTATGAGTGGAAATAAAAACATACTTTGAATCAATTTAAGTACCCATGCAAAAAGCGATTCATGGGTGGAAAGCCTACACCACTTTATTTTTGATATGTTACTCCTACTAGCACCCTGATTCGATATTTTGTACTCTTTTTCCAAACAAGCATTGGTCCTGAGAGAAAAAAAAATATAGAATGCATTGGAAAATTGTAAGAAAGGGAGATAACTCTTAAAACTGTCAATAATTTCAATAGAAACCATTGTAACAAAATGGCAAGATTTCTCCCAGGACCAGACTGTTATGAGCAAATTGTTATTTATTTCTTATTTTGTATACTTTGAACTATCTTTTGTTAAAAATAAACCACTGTAGGCTTTTTATTTGTTATCGATGAATCACTTTTCTTCAATTTTGCATGATTCTTAGGTACAGTACTACTTAAAAACAAAAATTTTATAATCCACCAAACCACTTAAGTATAAGTTTCAAACCATTTCAATTCTTCAAAACCAGACATATTGGTCTAAAAACAAAACCCTTTTATGACAAATATAGTTTAAAAGTGTGGCGGTGCAAATATCTTTAAAATTTTAAAACTTTGAAAAGTTCAGATTTGTAATCTTCTATTAAAGAAGTGTTTCACCTGCATTTTAAAATATTCTGTGAGCAGAAAGTAGATAACACGAGTTACAAACACAAAACAGTTTTATAACATACAGTACTCAAGTGCGCATTTGCAAAAATTGTTATATTTGGCAAATATAAAGACGAGAGATAGTCCAAAAGACACCTTTTAGGTCGCTTTCAACAAGTTACAAACAAAAATAAAATAAATAATAATGAAATATAAGGGAAAACAGGTTTTAAAAATAATCTTAGAATTTTATCAACATTGAAAGTAAAAGGATGGTTGACAATAAGACCCATTTTTGGTCCAAAATTTACCATGAAATCAAAACTGAGCATACAGATGTCTAAAGTTGCTGAAACATTGATCAAATATTAGGCTTGGAGAAAATGATAAGCTTTTGTCATATTAGTTTAGTTGTTATGCAATTTCTTAACATTTCTGAAAGTTTGAGGATGTTGTTTTTATGCGCTTAAGGTTTTCTAAAGGGAAGTATGCACTGAAATCATGCCAAAATCGCATTTTTTTCTCTTTTGCCAAAAAAGACCGCTAAATGTGATGTCGTTATTATATCACAATGAATGAAATCTGCCTTATTTGGTGTGTTTTCTTTGTAACCACATATAAGTTGATATATCTTAAAACAAATATAATACATTTTCTTGGGCCAATTATGGGTCTTAATGCCTCTCATCCTTTATTTAGGAACAAGATTTTTGTAACTGTTGTTAACCTGAAAGTGTCTTTAAAAATCTTACAATGTTTACAATGAATAGTCATTCATTGATATTCATTCTTTTAAGACATTATTTGTTAGGAGTAGTGGCTAACTGAGGAAACCTTAACCAGTTATTTACATTCTCGTGCTTGTCAATTTCATTTACGATATTTGTATATTAGCCATTAAGATTTTCACAGCTTGTTGTTTCAGAGCTACAGCTTCTACAGGAACATGATGTAGCGTCAAACACTTCGTAAAAAGGATCGGGATGTCCAATGTCACATTCTTTGAGTTCCACTATACGTCGCCGGATACCACCGTACGTACAGACCTTGTGGTCACTAATTTTGTATGGTAACTTGTAGTCAGCAATCTAAAAAATGCCAGACAAATTATAGTACAAATCTAGACAGGTATTATATTTCATAGAAATAAACAAAGTGGGTGACGTTTAATACATTAGGAATAACATATTCAATTAAAATTGCATTTTAAAATATAACTACTCAATTTCAAGCCTATTTTATATAAAGTCTTAAAGGAATAAGAATATAGACAAATCTGAGATGCAAATCGTTTACTTATATTCTTGTAAATGGAATTTAATCCCTAAGATCAGGCGCTAAGAATTAAATGTAAAAAAAATCCACTTCCAAGTTCACGACAAAATGTAAAAAAATCCTTATTCAAACTTGTCTTTTTTAAATCAGGAAGTTATGAATCCTAGAATATAATAATAACTGTTGCAGAGAAATATGATTTTATCTCTTGAGATTTTCTTCTACATTCTCAAATAAGTTCAACATTATTTTCTTTTAAAAAGTTAACGCATAATGGAACGTCCAATGGGAAACTGGATGGTCTATTTAATATAATCATGAAATAATGCATTTATTTTTAAAAAAAATGTGGACTAATTGTTTAAATATATAAAGTAATAGATATGTCTTGCGATGAAAAAAAAAGATGTAAACTCCAACATAAAAAAGTAACAAATTTGAACTATTAGCACAATATCCGACAACACATAAAACGATGTAAAATGCAAAATACGTAAACGACTTAAAAAATGCCAATTAATCATACTTTTATATATTTGTTAATTTCTGACCCTAAGAGAGGATACGCAATACAACCTACATAATGGAAACAATTCTACACATTTATGTTATGTTGACAATTATCATATACCAAGCAACAGAAACAATCATGGTGACATTAGACTAAAATAAAAGGACCATTCATACATACAACCCGTCCGATTTAACTATGGACTTTCGATTGTAGCGTAAAGTGAAGTGTGCAAACACAACAATGAAAATTTACGTCGTCATGAACAAAGGCAATCGTTAACAAAAACCACAAATCGTTACATTTGATGACATAAAAATACATTGATTGAATTATGTGTCGTGCAAACATAAAATCTGATTGGATATTGATGAATAGTCTGGCTGACGTTGGTTTTTCTTACTGTGACGATTTGCGGTTTTTGTTACCGATTGGCTTGTTCATGACGATGTAAATTTTCATTGTTGTGTCTGCACATGTCAATCGAAAGTCCATAGTTAAATCGGACGGGTTGTATGAGGAATGGTGCATGTAACAAAAGTAAATTTTGCACATATTTATAAATATAATGAACAAAGGCAACAACAAAACCACCGAACCCGAATGACCAATCCCATAGTCCAGAGAAAATGACAAAAACGAATCAGTCACACCGGAGAATTGGTGGATCGCAATGGTCCCGACTTGACACAGGCATTTCAAACGAAATGGTGGGCCAAACCAGGTCCCATGGCGCCAAACCTCCCTCTTCCATTGCGATCTTAGGATCCGGTAATGACCATAGAACACAACATAGTTCTGAGACACAATAGGGATATTGAGGTGATCATCTCAGTACAGAATTTTTTGAACACCATACCACAAGAACCTGTCCAAACAATATGCACAATTTTAATATGTTTCACAAATCCATCAAATATTTTTGAAAACAAAACTATTATATGGCCGTTGAGGTGTTTTCTGACTAAGTCACTACTCTGGTTGTTCCTGTCTTAAGTCAACTTACTCTATTCGACAAAAAAATAATGAGTTTTAATCAAATATTTCTCAGATTTTTGTCCATTTTTTAAGGTAACAACTCACCTCGCTTGAAATACACCGTCCATAACACGAATACACAGTTACAATATCAGAACAAACAAAAACTCTTCCTTCAACAGTTGTGTAGTTTTTAGTGGCTCTAAAGTTATATTCTCTTTTAAAACAAGCTAAGATGGAATTGATGTTGAATGATGTTTGTGTCAAATACAAACACATAAAAAGTACAAAAGCCTTGGTCCAGAAATGGTGTGCAGCCATACACAATCTGTAAAAAGACGAAAATACATCGAGTTTTAATACTTTTTTATCAGGGTTCGCATCACATCTTTTTGGCGTATTAAAAATTTTCTAATGCTTGCATAAAATGGACGAAAACATTGTTATCTATAACCATCCTCAAATTTTCAAATGACATCAAAATTGTTTTTTGGTCGGACCGAACCAATTGTTTATTGGTTCCAACAATATATATATTAACATTATCATGATCATTCTTAAACAATTATTATTTGCATCATTTATCATGAGTTCTCTCTAAACAATTGTTTGTTTTAATTTCATTAAAGGAAATTATAACGAATAACTTATCAAATTCTTCGAATTAGATTTAACGCTCGAAGTGCACACTATATTACTTTTGTCCCAGACTTGAACAAACCAGAATTTCGTTTTACGGTATTTTTACTTTTAAGTGATTGTAATAGACATTTTCACCGTAAGCCGAAACCGAAATCGATACCGAAACCAAAAGTATGGAACGCGAATACGGTGTCATTATCGTCATTTGCTACTTTGTGTTGTTCAAAGTGCGTTTTGGTTGTGGTTTATTCATTCTGTTATATTGCTTATTGATTAAAATATATGGTTTACCCATTATGATATGCACTTGTGTATTAAAAACAACAATTTGAAAGTCTTTTTATTTAGACCATAGGCCAATTGCAGAACCGCGAGCAGTGCCAAATGGCCTCGTTGAAGGCTGCTGGCGGTTGTCCATTGTGGTTTTTCTAAATTGCCGTTTAATTGTGGGTTGTGTCGCGTACACTTATGCCACATCTCATTATTTTCTATCTGAAAAAGCAAAGGTGAAATCAGTAAACACAAAGGAGTATTACACGAAGAATCAGGTAACACAAGATCAAACTACCGAACATAAATCAGCAAATTTCAGTCGTTTACAATGATTTGTTTTTGTTTTGTTTTGTCATTTTCGTTAATAATTTATTAATTTGTTTGTTTCTACATACATGTACAAAATGCATCATATTCGGTCTTTTATGATGTAGATGATTAACGCTGTGTTGGACATAGGGAATTAGGGAATAATAAGTGCTGCTGTTAATTAGATCTGATTTTCATTTGTAAACAAATTTATTTTTTTGTCGTTCCAAGGGTTTGTGTTTGTATTTGTTTGCTACAATATGTAGTTCATATCATTGGACAATGGTAAGCCTAATACTTCCGATCGATTTTCCTAAGCAGCAATGTTCTCAACTTGTTTGTCCATGCTCGGGTTGCTTGAAAAACTAGTAGTTGATAGAACAGCACGAGGAAACACAAAACACAAAATCAACTGATCAGAAATCAACAACGCGAACTCATGTCGCATCAAGAGTGAAATCAGGTGCTCCGGAGGAGTAAGCGGTTCCTGCCTGCTATTGCACACCCTTCCCGATGCTTATTTTCAATTCAATGTGTAAAATTCGGTAAAGGAAGACAAAACAAAACTATGACAAACCAAAATCTGCACACATCTGAGAGATCAAAATCCCATGTGGTTACGAGTGCATGGTATCTACCATGAAATTTCTTGATGATTGGACACAGCAACTGGGAAGCGACATAATCCTATGTTAGCAATTTCTGTGTCAAACATGACGCTTTGCTAAGGAAATCGATGTCATTCCCGCAAGCTCTGGGTTAAATAATCAATTGTGATACGAAATTCCATAAGCTGCATAAGCTGCTACACAAGAAGGGAACGTTGATTGGTGAACAAAGAAATGAAGCAATGTGCCTACATTCCTCTCCCATTGCGTTCTAAGGGCCCGGTAATAACACAAAACACGACACTACCGTTAGATTCAAAATATATCGTGAAGATCATCACCTAAGAAAAACAAACAGCAAAAAATAAATAAACCAATCGGGGGTGGGTCATTTAATCTGACATGATTTTCAATTTGTATACCAATGACGAATATTGAAATAAAAAACCTTTTGGAGGCCATTACATTATATTCAGTCAACTTCAAGAATACAGTTATTCATCTGAATTACAAATACCAAAACGCGGGTATAAACGATTAATTTGGATATGCTATATATCGATATTTCAAGGAGTAACCTCTCATCAGTAGCATTTAAATCAAAACATTGAAAGGTCAAACCCAAACTGTTGAAAACGAAAAGTACTCAAAACCAAAAAGTTCTAACAAGGAAGCCAAATCCAGCACCTAGGATATCGACCATGTGTATTACAAGGAAAGAAACCTGGTGTTTTAAACAATTTAGAATTTAAAAATCGGACATTTCAGCATGGTGTTCTAAAATTACTATAAGGCATTCTATCAAATGACCTTTTTAGGTTGACATTATACAAAAATGCTTAAAAATCACGATTTCAAAAGGTTGATGAATCATTGATGAATGAGTAAACGAGAGAAAAACCCCTGGGTTTCCGAGGATGCACATTTTAAGCGGGGGTATAATTATTAAGAAATGTGGTCATCGGATAAATATGCCCCTGCATAGGGCTCAAAACAGAAATTAGAAGTCCAACAAGTCAGAAAATCGCTTAGGACATTAAACAAACCTACTTAACTCCAATTCATTCTCATGTACGTTTTTTGAGAAAAGCGTGACGGTTTTCCGTAGTGAGTTAGTAGTTAATTGTTTCGTTTTACGCCCTTGCAACACTATATAAGTTATTAATAGGCAATGAACAAAAAATATGATGAGAAATACGGAAGTGGGACGGAAACAAAGGGAAATTAAGTTCTGAAGACCACAGGAAAATGGGAGATGTTGATAGGTTAGTTAATAGTTCTTGCTTTACTCCCAAGCAGCGCGATTTCGGCTATTCACGGGAGATGGACATGAAAGGGATGATATAATGAACATGGGGTGATGATGATGTGGATGAAATGAGAACACAAGGCCAATCGGCCGGGAAAATAGTTTTGACTGCCACTGGAATCTAGTCTCCTGCATGGAGATCCTACGGACATATAGTAGGGTTCTTTAACGTGCAAGGAACGTGACATTTTTTCAAACACGGTCACTACTATGGTTTTAGGAATATTAAGCCTATGTGGTGCACTACATGGCGGTCCACCAAGAGAATTTTTACGTGCATGAAGCGTGACACACTTTGGTCCACTATGGTCTGCGGTCAGGGTTTCCGTATTATAGACCTGACAACCCCCGCGGACGAGGGCCACCATATTCAGCCACCTAGGATAACTTTGGTGGCTCTAACCTGGCTAAGTCTGCCAACATTCTATTTTTAGAAAGTGTTAGTGCCCAACATTTAAAATTCTATTTATTGACACTCCCATGCTGACAAACATTTAGTATAATCATGTGACCTAAATTTGGCAAATCTCAGTTCCTTAATTATAAAGCATTGTTATAATGTATTGTATTAAACTTTAATTAAGATATAACAAATTGTTTGTTTTTTTTCCTGATATTGGAATCAATATCGCCGACAGGATCAATCAAATTCCCTGATAAGTCGGATTCTCAAATTTTTGTTGGAGTTATGGCCCTCGTAATAATTGCATCGGCTCAACTCCTCTGAAACGTCGGAACCATATTAATGAGACATGGTATTTATGTTTCTACTTAACTTTTCTTAGTTGTGTATATTAATATATTTTAATTCTCACAATTTTGTGGGAGTTTTGTAAATGCTCACTCTTCCAGCTAGAGTTCGCGTTGTTGACTATTATTCAGTTATTTTTGTATTTCTGTGTTTTATGTGATCTGTTTTTTTCGTCCTATTCTCGTTGGTCTTTACTGGTTTTGTCTGCCTTTTCGGACGTTTGACAGTCGGATGCCCCAGCGGTACCTCTGCTTCTTTTAAGCTTAGAATTTGTGCTAAACGTAGAAAGACATCGCGATTTATGCGAAAGTCTTGTTTTAATTTTAGAAGAATCAATGGACAATTATAAGTTATAGAATAAAAAACAAACGACCCATGTGAATGAGAAAAATTTAAATTTAAATAAAAGATTAAAATATGTATTGAAGAACCACGAAAATAAAAAATAAGACAACGTTTGACTTCACCTTTTATTATTGTATAGTACTTTAAAAATCATTCGAACATTATTGTTACATTTCACCCCAATAAAATCATACTTTAACGAACAATTTAAAGTGTGTGCTATGCATTTGCAATTTAAATTGAAATTGGTAAACGATCATTAAATTCTATTTCTATGATAATACAACTGCAAATTATCTTACTTCTTGGCTTTAAAGGAGTAAACGTACCAAATGGTATCCTTCCTTGTTATATTATTCTAGAAGCTAATAATGTAGTTCTCAAATTAGCAAGATTAGTGATTAGGAAAATTGCAAGCAATTATATGGTATACAAACTAAATATAGAACAATGTATATGCTGAAGATGCAATGTCTCGTAGTACTGCTTCCTTCTTCTTAACTCAACTACTTAGTGGGAAGGATTCTTAATAGAATGCTATTGCTACGATAACTCTTGGCACCAGCCACGCGGGGTTAACGTATCGCTAAATATATGCTAACAACACTTGAAATTATCACAAGAACCGACTTACACGATATGATCGTTATGACAATACTCCTGATTGCAGACGCAAATAATTAGAAAAGATGTCACATTCCATGTTAGGTGAAGAACACTGGTGTTGTCTCGGAAACCCAGGGGTTCTTTACTCATTGATCACCCCTGGGACATAACACATGAAATACCTGGTTTTAATAGTTTTGTATCGAACTTCTGATTAATCGCTTTACATTTTTCTAATGCAATATGAACATGTTTCTATATTTAAACTTTATGAATTACAAATACCAAAACGCGGGTATAAACGAATCATTTTGATATGCTATATATCGATATTTCAAGGAGTAACCTCTCATCAGTAGCATTTAAACCAAAACATTGGAAGGTCAAAATCCAAAACAGTTGAAAACGAAAAGTACTCAAAACCAAAACGTTCGAACAAGGAAGCGAAGTTCCAAATCAGATCATGAACGCGAAACGAACAAAATCATACCAAATGTCCAAGGGGTGATGAAAGAGAAAGCGAGAAGAACACCCTGGGTTTCCGAGGATGGTGTTGTCTTCGCTACGAGAAGCTTCGACTACGCTATCAAACCTAACCGATCCCCCATTTCCGAGTGGCAGTCGAAACCCTTTTGGCATTTTGACCAAATTTCACTTGTGTTTTGATTCATGTTCATCTCCTACATCAGCTACAGCCGAATGAGCAATACATGTGTTACAACATTAATAAATCTGTCATCAGACATTTCTTCAGGTTTACAAGCATTCTTACAGTATATTGCAAACAATGCATGGTCTCCTACTGGCCCTTTTGAAGTGTTCTAATGGTTAATACATTTTGTAATACTGATAAAAATCAGTCTTAACAAAACAAAACAACCGCGATGAACTTTTGAACTTACGACCATATGATTTTATGTTTATATCTTTTTAAAAATGTTGTGTTCATAAGAAAACATGTAACATAGAAAAAAAAACTATTAATATAGCTATCGCTATTAATATTTTACCGTGTAAATTGGCCTTATAATTTATTGTTTGTTTTATGACTTCTTCAAATTGCTATGAATATAGGAAAAAATGTTATACAGAAAAGAGCCATATATTTTCTTCATTTATCAGTATAACACAACCGACCGTATTTTTTAGTTTCTTCAATGTTTGTATTATTTTTTCCCGTACTTTCAGTGTCATGCGTTAATAAGCGCGGGATGTTTAAATACAGACTGGCAGATAGAGAAATATTTTAAAAAGTCAGAAACTGAACTTTACAGCCCTATGCTACGTGTTGCAAATTGGCCCGCAGCGCCACTAAGCTTGTCTGTAAAAGTCCATTAAAAGGCGTTCAGAGTACTTCGAGTAAGATCATTTTTTCCACAAAGCGACCACAGGCGTTTGGGTCCAGGATTTTATTTCATTTAATATAAATAACGTGTATATAAAAATTTTCATCTCGTCTATATACTGTATATAGACGAGATGAACATTTTTATATACACGTTATTTATAATACAATAAAATCCTGGACCCAAACGCCTGTAAAAACGACTGAAATTTGTGCCCCATGTTGTTGAATGGGACAGCACTGCATAACAAATGCCGCGGTAGTCCGGCTAAAATGCCTAAAACATGCCCTCAAAACATAGTGGTGCACCTTCTTAAGTAATTATGTAACATTCCTTGCATGATAAAGTGCCCCGCTTCAGGTGTCGATAAGAGCATACTCGTGGGATCCCCATTGTTCGACCCTACCAACCCCTCCTTCCAGATACAGTCACAACACAATCCCTGTACATCTCCGATATAACTTTAAGGAGTACAGCAATAACTAATTAACGTAAGTATATGCATTGAACTCTGTTCTTACATTGGTTTGAAAGGCTTTTCAACAAAGAGTATGGTTGAGAATGAAATAGTCAGCTTCGACATTGAACTAGTTATAGTCTACATAATACAGTCGGCCAAAACGGAGCTTCGGCGACTTATTTCTTTCGTACCATTTCTTCCACTTCTCATAGACGTTGAAATTTTCCTGCCTACTTCTCAGAGTCAAAACCAAACTTGTTCTTTATTAGAGAGGGTCAATAAAAGGTGTACTTCTCATAGTCAAAACCAAACTTGTTCTTTATTAGAGAGGGTCAATAAAAGGTGTACTTCTCAGAGTCAAAACCAAACTTGTTCTTTATTAGAGAGGGTCAATAAAAGGTGTACTTCTCAGAGTCAAAACCAAACTTGTTCTTTATTAGAGAGGGTCAATAAAAGGTGTACTTCTCAGAGTCAAAACCAAACTTGTACTTTATTAGAGAGGGTCAATAAAAGGTGTACTTCTCAGAGTCAAAACCAAACTTGTTCTTTATTAGAGAGGGTCAATAAAAGGTGTACTTCTCAGAGTCAAAACCAAACTTGTTCTTTATTAGAGAGGGTCAATAAAAGGTGTACTTCTCAGAGTCAAAACCAAACTTGTACTTTATTAGAGAGGGTCAATAAAAGGTGTACTTCTCAGAGTCAAAACCAAACTTGTTCTTTATTAGAGAGGGTCAATAAAAGGTGTACTTCTCAGAGTCAAAACCAAACTTGTTCTTTATTAGAGAGGGTCAATAAAAGGTGTACTTCTCAGAGTCAAAACCAAACTTGTTCTTTATTAGAGAGGGTCAATAAAAGGTGTACTTCTCAGAGTCAAAACCAAACTTGTTCTTTATTAGAGAGGGTCAATAAAAGGTGTACTTCTCAGAGTCAAAACCAAATTGTACTTTATTAGAGAGGGTCAATAAAAGGTGTACTTCTCAGAGTCAAAACCAAACTTGTACTTTATTAGAGAGGGTCAATAAAAGGTGTACTTCTCAGAGTCAAAACCAAACTTGTTCTTTATTAGAGAGGGTCAATAAAAGGTGTACTTCTCAGAGTCAAAACCAAACTTGTTCTTTATTAGAGAGGGTCAATAAAAGGTGTACTTCTCAGAGTCAAAACCAAACTTGTTCTTTATTAGAGAGGGTCAATAAAAGGTGTACTTCTCAGAGTCAAAACCAAACTTGTACTTTATTAGAGAGGGTCAATAAAAGGTGTACTTCTCAGAGTCAAAACCAAACTTGTTCTTTATTAGAGAGGGTCAATAAAATTTTTAATTTCTAAATTGGCAGCCGTTACTAAAATTGAACAAAGAGTTCAATGTTGTCGGATTGTAATAAAAAGAAGTTATCTGGGTTAATTTGGTATGCAGAGTTCAATGCTGCTATGGGAGTGAAGATCAGACTCCCGGTTTGTAAAATGGCGACCATTTTACCACACTCCTGTCAACTTAGAATTTTTCTAGACATATCTTGCTTTTCTGATGAAAATGGAATGCTATCCAAGGTCATTTAAGGCGACTTGCGTGTTATATTTTCTAAATTGTGTTTCCAATTTTTTTCTCTTGAAACTGGCATATCATCAAATAAATGGGGTCATAATAGGTTCAAGAGAATAGGATGAGTAAACCTCCGCGTGACAAACTGCAAATTGGTGGTTGGTGTTTTGTTTTCTTCTGTCATGTCTGTCAGTATTGAATGTAAAACTTTGTCAAACAATTACATAATGGTGAAAAAATGATCTATGTTTGTTATACGAAAAGTTAAAGCGGTTCAGCCTAAAGGAACTGACAAAAAAATGTTTTGAACATATTTTTGGCGGATCTTTCATTTCCAACACTATACGTCGTTAACTAATATTTATAAAGTGAATTTCATTTACGTTAATACAAAATACCTGCTACACACTTAGCATTCAAATACAATATTTTAAATATAATTGTTAACTATATACGTTTTAATTTATTCTCCTTCCAAACTGTTGTATGTTGATTGTTGCGAATAGTCCCAAAGAAGAACCCAGATTGTCATAAGAGGCGACTAAAGGTATCATTATTCTGGCGTCGGGATAGCTCAAAGCTAACAGAACGATCAAGTTGTGTTCCCTAGGTGCGCAGGATTGTAAGTTAAATGTACAAAAAGCTTTACAGCTGACCACAGGGAGCCAACGGATGCGGAAAGTAGACCACTTACATGTAGACTTTATTATAATTTTCTACTGTATCAACGTTTCCCCTTTTTAGCTCGCCTGGCCAAATGACATGTGAGCTAATGCAATTACTTAGCGTCCGTCGTCTGACGTCTTCCGTTAACAATTTCAAAAATCGTCTCCTCTGAAACCAATGAACTGAAACTTCGCAGGAACGATATATATGACATGTTGGCAACAAACGATCTTTATTTTAAAATGATTTGTTAAAAAACATGGCCGTTTTTACTAGAAATAGAACATAGGGTAAATCACTTAAAATGGCTTATTACTCAGTAACTATAACAGATAGCAAAATTCTGAAGGATCTTAGACTCTGTAGAATCAAAAGCTCTACAAAAGTCTCCATTTCTCCGAAGTTGTCAGATGATCCCTTTTAAGGATTATGACCCTTTAAAGGCTAAAAATCGCGTTTTTCCTGGTTTTGCCCTTTGAAGAAAAACTATTGTTTTGAAGAACACATCAAAGCTTTAAATTATGTGTTTAAATTTCAAAATTTTCTAAACTCTAAGATTCTTCCTACCTTTGACGACATGGGTTGATCATCTTAGAAATAATTTAATTCCCCAGTTTGGTATTTTTGGTTTAATTGTTCTATACTCTTCATAATCATATAGTATTTGGCATTTCAATATTTTTGGTAGAGCGCCTCTGATGAGTCTTGAATAGACAAAACGCACGTCAGGCGTAGCAAAATTTATTGTCTGGAACTTTGTTGTCATATTTAATGCAAATAGAGAAAAGCTGTTGCTTGCTTAAACCTTCAGATCATTAAGCTATACAAAAGTCTCCATTGAGTTGATGTTGTCAGATGACCCATTATAGGCCTAGGTTATGGCCCTTTACAGGTAAAAGAAAGTGTTTTTGTCCTATATAATGAAAACTATTGTAGATAGATAAAAGCTGTTGCTTGCTTAAAATTTCAGCTCGTTAAGCTCTACAAAAGTCTCCATTTGGCCAAAGTTTTCAGATGACCTCTTATAGGGGGTTATAATCCTTTAAAGTTCAAAAATAGCGTTTTTGTAATGGTTTTGTCCTATAGAATGTTTTCTTCTATACAACGAAAATTAGTGCAGAAAGAGAAAAGCTGTTACTATCTTAAATCTTCAGCTAATTTTAAGCTCTACAAAATTTCTATTAGATTAAAATTGTCAGATGACCCCATATAGAAGAAACCTTTATGGTCCTAGGGACCAGGTGGGCGATTCAGGCTCCTTGGAGCCCCTTGTTAAGAAATCCACTCACATTCCTTTTTTTTCAATTATCATTTATATTCATTTACTTATGCACTAAATGATTAATGGTTTTAAACGACCTATATAGTTTTGTGTGGCGTAAACCACCAACACATTTGCCTTTGTAATACAACTTTTTTTTTATCAAAGTATGACAGTGACTGGGATAACTGCTGTTAAAGACACTATTGACATCCACCTTCATTTATGACAAGTTAAAAGAACAGCGTCAAGAGTTCAATTGAAGTCGGCCAATAAACAGGGGTGTTATGGTAAGAATTACAAGGGATACTCACAGAAAAAAAAATAAGTTAAATTTAATGGCATAAAAACAGGCAGGATAGAGATTAATAACAGTGTATTAAGTGAGTGAGTTGGTGTTTACGCCCTAGCAACACTATAGAAGAGGGCGTTGGTGATTCCAAAAGTTGTGTACATGTATGCAATTCCCTAGTGCTGTTGTCTTCAGTGCCTCCAGGGTTTTCCTTCTCCATTCATAATTTGACACATTTTACTTTTTCCAAATGATAATAGTATGTGGGTGTTAATTAGACAATAAACTGTAACTTCGGTTCAACTGAATGGTTTTAACCTTAAGTAAATTGCAATACAATACAGCCATTAAGTTGCTTTAATCACCACTTTGACGACCTCTGGTATGAATCCGCTTAACCCCAAATTCCAAATGAGCTAAATAATTGTAGCTTCTCTATATCATACATTCATTAAAGTACTAGAAAATCGTAAAGGAAAAAATGGTAAACAAATGTAAACTAAAATTTCATCCACATTAAGGCCTAAAGTCCTGGTCACATTCAGTACTTCACAACCACATCCTTTTAGAAAACCTTACTAAAACCCATAATGAACATTACCTAGAGAAAATAAGTCGAAGTCAACATTTTTTTACACTTTAAGTATGCCTTTGAGACAAATTTTAACTAGGAATACAATGAAAGAAGCCACAAGAAGGTATCCCGACGTGCTTCTTTCATGTGAAATGTTATCGAAGTCAAAGTGGTTTGGAATGATTGCGCTGACGAGTTGTGTGGCCAGACAAACAGACAATCCAATCATCTGTTTCATGTTGTTTCCTAAAGGGGGATTATAATAAATATTTGATCACATGAAATTCTGAATATCATATTCTAAAAAGAAACAAGAACGGAATTCCCGAGTCCCCTGCCGAAAGTAAAAATTCTAAGTCCGCTCGCTAAACAGGAAATTGGTAAGCAACAGACCTGAAACACATTCCACCATATGAGACCCCTACCTGAAGCTGCATACCAAATATCAAAAGTCTAGGATTAAAAGTAGTTGAGAAATCTGTTACAGAGGTGTTTACCATTACTGATTTTCAGTAATTATTCCTGATTTGAGTTCCAAAATACTCATCACTGATTACCCTCTGCATTTACTCATTTATGCAATTGTAACAATAATAAAATACTTGCTCTTTTTGCTATTTTATTTTCACCCCAATGTTAAAACTAGTCTTATGCAATAGAATATCTAAATTGATTATTTTGGATATTACAAACACAAAAATGATGAGTATTGGAGTTTTAATATCCTATGTTACCTTTACAAAATTGTAGATTACTGATTACTGGTCAAAATTACTGATAAAAATCTTTCAAATTACTGGCTACACAAAAAGAGGGTTAAAACCTCTGCTGTTACGAAAAAATTTCCATTTTTGACCCTTAAACATTTCTTAGTTGGCTCGTTTAACAGGAAGTAGGTAAGTGACAGACCTTTAAACGCATCTCACCACTTGAAACCCCTACATAAAGCTGTATACCAAATTTCAAAAGCCTAGGATGAATAGTAGCTGAAAAATCTGTTACGAAAATTTCCATTTTTGACCCTAAAAAAATTCTAAGTCGACTCGCTTAACAGGAAGAAGGTAAGCGACAGACATAAAAACGCATCCCATCATTTGCATATGAAACCCCTACCTGAAGCTGCATACCAAATATCGAAAAGCCTAGGGTTAATAGTAGCTGAGAAATCTGTTACGAAAGAAAGTGTGACGGACGGACGCACGCACGCACGGACGAACGCCCGGCATTTCTATGTCCCAGCTCCGCGTTGTCGCGGGGGACAAATATAAGGCAAGGATCTGTTTACCTTACCGTTCTTAGTAAAAACACAGTCAGACTTGCTACAGAACACACTTTTTAAATTTATAATATTCTTTTTACGATATATAATAAAATATTTAAATTAGGAATACTGTGAGCAAGCAAAATGTTTTAGAGTTGCAAACTACAATGAGGATGACAATGTTTTTTTCGAAGGATAACACTTACTCAACATCTATAAAGTACACTTTATTGATATTAATAAGGCATATATTCATAACTTTAGAACGAACCATGTTTCGGTTGGTTATCAAATTTTGTTTTGGAATGTGTTAATATTTTACTATTACTATTAAAGTTTTAGAAAATACGAAAAGCGATTCATCTGGTAGCCAACAAGTTTAATTTAAGATGAAAATACTCACAAGTCAGTGGTGTCATTTTGTTTTTATTGTATTTCAATTATTTTACACTCTCAAGAAAATGACAATATAAGCAGAAAAAAAAAATACACTTAAACGCGTTAAAACAATTCAAAACAATTAATTATTATCAACATCGATTATAAACTAATATTCTAAATACAACTCACCTAATAGTCTTCAAAATGATCTGTATAATGAGAAATATATTACACAAATTATCGGTAAAATACTTTTGCTCTTAAGGATAACGTTATCCATGTTTTGTTCCGTGACATGATATTCCCACGTATTACAGATCGATGACATCGTCTTGATCACCACCCAGTTACACTTCCGACCCAGATAACTATCCCTGTCTACTAACAATTTACATTTGTTTATCAATTTTGAGTATTTTATTTCTAACATTTTGATACATTTTAGTATTAAATTTTTCTGTTGTGTAAATAAATGAAGAAAATCGTCGGGTATTTGAGAGTTCTTAACCGAATTTTAATGGGTGTTTCTTTAATTTGTGCTTGGTTAAAAACAAAATTGTTTTTTTTTAAGAAGCAAAGGTGTACCAATGAATCGAATGTCGTAAAGCAAAAAAGGCAGACAAAATCATTACAAAACAAACCACACAACACCGAAAACGCATTTTACAACCAAACCTTAGGGTAGCAAAGTATCACATAGGTATGTGCGTTAAAAGGGAAGATACAATACAGAAGTACTTTCATCACCTTTTACGTAAAAAACCCTTTATGGTAGAATTACTGCAAACTAAATAACGTTTTTATTCCACATATGAAACGTGAGAGAATCATCTTTTTATAAATGTTAATGCATTTTACTTTTCAAAATTCCTGGCCTCGGGGGAAAAAATCCCTTATTTTTTTAAGGCAGGTACCTACTAAACCCAATCTTCTGTCCCGGAAAAGCCGCGGGATCATATAGTTTCATACCCGGTAAAAATACATGTATCAAGTACAGTTTACTTGCTTTTGATTAGAAATGACAACTCAAAATTATTTTAAAACATACAGTTAATTGTGAATTTTAAGAAGAAACCATTATTTTCAACGGGCGGTTTTTTTTTGGGGGGGGGGGGGAGAAAATATTTACCAAAGAGACAATCAAATATCGTTAATCCGAAAAGGCAACGAAAAATCAGTAAAAACACCACAACAACAACAATACATACAACAATCAAACTGCAATCAGTTGAAACGGAAGTGAATTCAGTTCCTGCTTGCTGAATCACAGTCGTCACCTTGCCGACGCTCGATTTAGTGTGGGTCAAATCTGGTAAAGGCTGGCAATAATATACCTCTGTGTCAAAGGTATATTAAACAAACATCTGCGCTCATGAGATTAAGAAATCCCGTTATTTTCTACAAGTGACGACAACAACCGTGGAGCAAAGCAACCTCGTGTTCACAAATTGCTTGTCAGACTTTACGCTCTATCAAGGAAGTCACAATACACCACACATGCTCTGGCATAACGAATCAGTTGTCATACGTAAACTCCATATATAGGCTAGAAATTAACGAAACATCAGGAACTAATGAAGAGAAAGTTATTGTAAGCTTTAAATAACCAGTAATCTTTAAATATATATTGACATTTTTTAAGCAATGTGTAAAGCCTTCTAAAAACGCGCTATCTTTATGCCATTTGGTTGTGCTTCATTTTCCCGGGCGTGTTTCAAATTTAGGTTATTCACCATATAAAATCAAAATATTTAAAGAGCAGGAAGGAGTGTGGCTGGCTATTTTGTCAAATACTTATAACGTTTTGCATAAAATATGATTTATTTTTGGCTATGTAATCATACTTACGTTCTGTTTCTAGCACAAACAAATGTTTAAGCATTTATTTCGCACCTAAAGCAGACTGGCTATAATATTGGAGTTAAAAACGGCGTAAAGTCAAGTGGTATCGACGAAAAACTATTATCATATCAAGCAGTGCAGATTTCTCATATCTGGGAAGATAAACATAAAAGAAGTGATAAAATAAAATGAACCTGACATTATGATGTGCGATTGGAACACAAAGCCAGTTAAGACTGCTACTAGTAAATGATGGGATGGGTAAGGATTGGCTAAACATGTCCATTGTTGACCCTTGGTAAAGTCCCTAAGTCGGCTCCGAAAACAGGAAGTAGATGACCAACTTATATGGAAAATCACGGTACAACTCATCATGTCTAGAATGTGCCCCAAAATTCGAAACAAAAACCATTAGTACAAGTCGAAAAATCTGTGAATTTAAACTAGTTTGTAGGCCTAGCTCTTCCTCAATCGATAAAAAATGAGGTAAGGTTCGTTATTGTTTTATTCCCAAGCAGAGCAAATTCAGCTATATCATGACCAAATAAGGAGTTTTAAAATGCTCATAAAATGATAATGACGTTAAAAGTTAGAAGTTGGATGCTCAATAAAGGTCAAAGCGATGTTAATTGATACAATGTATTTAGTAGTTTTACATGTCTGTTTTTTGTCCCGTTTTTGTTGGTTTCACTGGTTTTGTCTCAGTCCTTCCAGCATATTGACACTCGGATGCCTTATTGGTACATTTTACATCTTCTTCTTTCAAGATCATTGTCATCCGGGACCCGCAACTGTCATACATGAAATTATAACATTAATGACCGATTCCAAAAAATAATAGTCTCATAAAGCGTTACATCTTTTTTTGTTCTTAAGTCTAATCATTTTCACTCAAAAGCTCAATTAGATCTTAAACTATCATTATCTTGCTAAACAGCCACCAGAACAAAGTTTAATTTATCAATAAGAGCAATAAAATACATTGTAAGGTGGCATGAATCTCAAACTTTTCATTAATTCGGAGAAAACAGATTATATTTAGAATATCCAGTATGTAGGAGTTAGCATAATTCTAGAGGTGAATACAAATTTAAGAAGAATTTATTTATTCAGATGGGAAGCCTATTTTCTCCCTCAATGATGATATTAATGCATTGGCATTTATATCAACCTACCCTTTTTATAATTTAACGAATTTCTAAGGATATTAAGGAGACAAGTTTTTATTGGATTAAATCGACTAACTAATGTCGTTAGGACCGATCCTTGCTCATCACAGTTACCAATTGGTAAAATGCTAGCATGTGAAAAAGATTTATTTGATCCCGAAAACATTCAAGGACACCATGAATGCACATTTATTCTTAACAGCTTGAATTGATAATGTAAATTAATTGGTGATATTTTGTTTTGCTCCCGGTAGTTTTGTGCCAATTTAGGTGTGTATATATTTCTTTGAAAGTGAATCTGCCAGATAGGTGACAAAGCAGTTTAAAAACGTCTTCTATCATTGTGAATATCTATAGAAAAGGGCATAAGTATATAAACGTAAACAGTATGGTGTTCAATGTAAAATCGTAAATTGCAACTGTTTGATATGCGTAAAAAGCACTATGTCTATTGTAGCAGTCTCTGTGCAAAAAAAGAGTTAGTTAATGAGGGCGAGTTTATGTTTTACGCCCTTGCAACTTTGCTATGTCTATATAAGTTATATCAAGGCCATGGACATTAAGAGGGTGATAAATAAAGGAAACGACAAAACAACCGAACTGGGATGATCAAAATGAACATTATATAATGATGAGAAATATTGGAGTGTTTGGAAAACAAAGGAACATACATTTTTGAAGACCACTGCAAAACAGGGCGGATAATTAAGCCTATATGATGCACAATTTGGTTGTTCACAACGGTTTTTTTTTGTGCATGAAGCATGGCACCCTCAACATACGTTGGTCAGTGGCCAGGCTTTCCGTATCATATAGGCCTGAGAACACCCACGGACAAGGTCACCCTATTTAACTTCCTCAGGTGTGCACCATAGTATCTCTGTGCGCTGAACATGTACACTTACCCGAAGTCAAATTTAAAAACACTCCGTCGCTTCTTACGACAAGCTAGACCTGCTACGATCGTATTCGCCATCCTGGCCAGGAAGTGGGGAACCATTAATTATCTTCTAAATCATAACCATGCCCCACATGCCCCATTTAAAAATTGTCGAACAAATCTTGAAAGAAGCAAATTTGTACCATTGGGGGATCCGAAATCACTAACCCTTACCACACAACATTCATGTACATACGATTATCGATTTAGTGCGGGCCGAATTGGGTATAGAATGACATTGCTAAACATCCGTTAGCCTCCAGCTTCAGCCATTGAAAAAAAAATATTTGGGTGTGGATGGTTCTATATTCTTTTCATGAGTAGTTTAGTTGCTGCATTCTGTACCTCGGTTGCTTACCCTTCTTCAGCAGCAGTAACTGAATTCGCGTTGCTTGGGAGTAAGTAATACACGGTATGTCTATTTTATCAACTGATGTTATCTTCTGAAAGACGTTATCATGTGACCGTTTCTGTCAACATAGATCAGAAAAGAAAACCCATTCCTCCTTTTTCCCAGTGCACGTGGTAACCAAAACTCTCTCCTCAATTGGTCTTTTATCTCTATTTTCACCACTGCGCCATAAGTTAATAAAGATTTTCAATTTTTAATTGGCTAGTTGGTTAGGTATGCTTTATTCCCAAGCAGTAAGATATCGGCTACTTGTATATCAGTGAGCTAGACATGAAAGGGGTGATCAAATGATCATGAAATTAATATGAACTAGAGGAAATATGGTTAGTTAGTTAGTTAGTTAGTTATTGCTTTACTCCCAAGCAGCACGATTTCGGTTATATCCGGGAGATGAACATGAAAGTGATGATACAATGAACATGAAATGATGATGAAGTGGAGGAAATGGGGACACAAGGCCAATCGGGTAGGAGAGTTTTGACTGCCACTGGAAAAAGGAGTGATGGATAGGAACAGGAAATTTAACCTCCTGCATGGAGATCCTACGGGTCCTACTCATACCGAAACCTGCAGCAGGGCTCTTTAACGTGCGAGGAACGTGACATTTTTCCCAACACGGTGCACCACTATGGTTTGCGGTCACGTTTTCCGCATTATCGCCTGACGACCCCGCATCTCTCGATGTCAGGGCTGCCCCATTCAACCACCTAAGGCACACATCCCAGTCGCTTTGTGGGCAAAGCGGCCTGATCCGATGTCAGGTTTCTGAGCGCTCTTTATTGGACTTTTACCGACAAGCTTAGCGCTGCTGCGGGCCTATTCGCCATCCGGAACCCGCACGGGTCATGACAAAAGGTCAATCAGGAATAAGTGTTTTGACTGTTGCTGGAATAAATTATCATCGAGAGCCTACATCGCACACTCGGTCTTTAAAGGGTTCATTTAACAATTATGACCCAATGGAGATTTGTATTACTTAATGAGAAGAAGGAATAATGAACAGCTTTTCTCCATCTGCCACAGAGCAAAACATGAAAAACACTATATTTGAAAGGCCCATCAACGTTTAAAAGGGTAATCTGTCAACTTAGACACAGTGAAGACTTGTAGAGGTAACAAGCAACAACTTTAGCTAAACTTTAAAGCAAACAACATATTTTCTCTATCTGCAATAGTTTTCATTTCATAGGACTAAACCATGTTGAAAAAATGCTGTTGTTTACCTTAAAAGGTACACAAACCCTGTAAGGAGTCACCTGACAACATCGACTCAAATGAAAACTTTTGTAGAGATTTTGATGCTGAAGACAGAAAGCTCCATTAAAGCATAGCTTGAATAAGATGCGACAAGGGTATTTGGATTCTTACATAAGTGTTCAGCCATCAAAGTTTCATCAAATTATGTTCAGTAGTTTCAGAGAAGATATTTGAATAACTGCTCCGCCTTAAAAGAGGAATGAGTAAGATCGAGCAAATTGTCCTCCTGCAATTGTATCCTATGGGTCCTACTCTTATCGAGACCCATAGCAAGGTTCCTTAACGCGCGAGTAACGTTACATTTTTAGCTCACCTGGACCAAAGGTCCATGTGAGCTATTACCATCACTTGGCGTCCGTCGTCGTCGTCGTCTGTCGTCGTCGTCGTCTGTTAACAATTTTTCAAAAATCTTCTCCTCTGAAACTACTGAACAGAATTTAATGAAACTTGGTATGAATGATCCTTAGGGTGTCTTGCACCAAACTTGTGTTTGAATTTTTGATCCGTCAAAAAACATGGCCGCCGTTACTAAAAATAGACTAGGGGGGTCAGACTGGCTTGTAAATCAAAAAGTATTAGAGATAGTGGAAATCTGAGGCCACGCTACTGATTCAGCATCGAAAGCTCTACTAAAGTCTCCATTTGGTCAAAGTTCTCAGATGACCCCTTATAGTGGTTACAGTCCCTTAAAGGTGAAAAATAGCCATTTTTCATGTTTTTGGCCTACAGAATGAAAACTATTGCAGATAGAGATTAGCTGTTGCTTGCTTAAATGTTTAGCTCATTTAGCTCTACGAAAGTCTCCATAGGGTCGAAGTTGTCAGAAAACCCCTTATAGGGGTTACGGCCCCTGAAAAATAGCGTTTTTTCATGTTTTTGTCCTACAGAATGAAAACTATTGCACATAGAGATTAGCTGTTGCTTGCTTATATATTCAGCTCATTTAGCTCTACAAAATTCTCCATAGGATCGAAGTTGTCAGATGACCCCTTATAGGTGTTACGGCCCCTGGAAAATAGCGATTTTTCATGTTTTTGGCCTACAGAATGAAAAATATTGCAGATAGAGATTAGCTGTTGCTTGCTTAAATGCTCAGCTCATTTAGCTCTACAAAAGTCTCCATAGGGTCGAAGTTGTCAGATGACCCCTTATAGGGGTTACGGCCCCTGAAAAATAGCGTTTTTTCATGTTTTTGGCCTACAGAATGAAAACTATTGCACATAGAGATTAGCTGTTGCTTGCTTAAATGTTCAGCTCATTTAGCTCTACAAAATTCTCCATAGGGTCGAAGTTGTCAGATGACCCCTTATAGGGGTTACGGCCCCTGAAAAATAGTGATTTTTCATGTTTTTGGCCTACAGAATGAAAACTATTGCAGATAGAGATTAGCTGTTGCTTGCTTAAATGTTTAGCTCATTTAGCTCCACAAAAGTCTCCATAGGGTCGAAGTTGTCAGATGACTCCTTATAGGGGTTATGGCCCCTTATAGGTGAAAAATGGTGTTTTTGGCCTATAGAATGAAAACTATTGCAGGTAGAGAAAAGCTGTTGCATGCTTAAATGTTCAGCTCATTTAGCTCTACAAAAGTATAGGGTCACTTCAAGACCAGGTGAGCGATTCAGGCTCCTGGGAGCCTCTTGTTCCCAATACAGTGCACCACTATATCAGGTTTTCCGCATCATAGCCTGACGACTTGACAGGACTGCCTCATTCAAACCCTTGCGCGCACATATTCTTGTCGTTTTGTGGTGGTTTCTGGGTGCTCTTTAGTCGACTCTTACCGACAAGCTTAATGCTGCTTAGGCATATTCGCCACCCACAACCCACACGAAAATGAAAGTCTTAACAGAGTTGGCTACCTTTAAATGATAATTTGGTTCTACATTCTGTATTTCCAATTTTTGTGCGTTCATATGTCCCGTGATAAAAAAAAAAGTTTTAGTCTTTTCTATTTTGGATGTCATATATTTGTTTTACATGATAAGCTGTCATGCCTAAAATGTTACTTATTGTTAAACATTTTATTTTAAATTAGTAGACTATATTTTTAATATAATTTTTTACATGACAATCCGTTCTTTAAATATTTGCTCACCGAAAAAATATAGTTGATCTTTAAACAGACC
The DNA here is from genome assembly GCA_963971305.1 of Arcuatula senhousia. Lineage (NCBI taxonomy): Eukaryota > Metazoa > Mollusca > Bivalvia > Mytilida > Mytilidae > Arcuatula > Arcuatula senhousia. The sequence continues at coordinate 61,326,964 of OZ020304.1, forward strand.
ATTAACATTAAATAGCATCCTCTCATGTGGACAACTTCCTTGAATTGGCCATTATTCTATATAAATAGAATCCCATTTTCAGATTGTCATTCGGATATCCTGTCCGCTATTGCATCCTATGGGACAAATATTCTAGACACTTTTCTACACTGCCTAATACTTAGGGAAATCTATTTCTATATCTGATTTATATGGACTTTGTTTTATGTCAGCAATGATTAAATGCTTAAGGAAGTCACATCACTTTGGTGAACTAAAGATAAACAGTACAAGAAATCATACGAGGAAAAATAAATTGTACTTTTAAAAAATTCCTCCACAAGTTGCAAATGATATGAAATAATTGTGCAAGCGCAACGTACGGCTAGTCTTCATCTTTAAAAAATGAATTCTAAAAGGTAGGAAAATCAAAATCTTTTTCATACGATTATTACAACGAAATGCAAAGTCTTGTATTACCATTTAAAAATAGCGACATAAGGCGTTTTCTACAAAAGGTATAGCCAATGAATTAGAAAGTACCGTACTGGTTGTCAATTGTTTATTTTTTTTTTTTTTTTTGAACTTCAGGTTTGATACTTCCCTCTCTTGGACACTCCAGAGGTGCAGGTTTGCTTTGTTATATTTACATTGTCTTGCATTTTCGACTTATTTAATAAATATTTACGGTATCTTACATGTAGTGCATCTCCAGTAGTGTTCTGTTTGTTAGTTTCTCTATGTAATATCAACTTGATGTCATTGTTTAACCGTTTTAACCCTTTGACCTGCAAATTGTTTAAAAAATCCTATATTTCTCTAAAAATATGGTACACGATATACCATGATAACCGATTTTCGATCATAACCTTAACAAAACTGACACAATTTTTAGAAAGTCACGAACTCAACTAGTTGCCTTTGAAAAATTAATATATATTTCCTGCTATGTAAGCATTAAAGAGCTGACCACAAACGACACAACTGTGCAAAATGTTATCATAGCCCCTATTACATCTTTTTTTCAACAACAGTCAAGCAAGATGTAGAAGACATTGACAATATGTCCAGAAGGTATCATTGAATATTTATTATATTGTCCAAGCTAGATTCTCAATTGATTGATTGTTGTTTGCTTACTGTCCCGTCGGCGATATTTCAGCCGTAACCGGGATATTTACAAGTTGTAAAATTATAAATAAAATTCGATATAAAACAAAGTCAAAATAATTTAGATAAACTAAAATTATGACTAGGTAAAGATGAAATTAAGAATGAACACACACACAAACACACATTTTATTTTTATTGAAAAAAACTACATGTATAGCTGATTAGTATACTGAATAAGTTTGTTTTAAAAATGACAGAATGGCAGCAGTTTTGGATGCCGCTGAACAAATTGGGCATAGTTCCACAACTGAAATACTTCATTCCTACTGGTGCAACATTAACTGTAGATTCCTAAGAAAATTTCACCATTCTTCCTTCATCGTATGTTGTATTGCAGTAATTGTGTTTAATCCGAACAGAATATGGTTAGGCTTTCAAAACAGCAAAAAATATTCAAATTCAACAAATATCATGCGCAGTCAAAATCACAAATGTCAGTGAAACAATAATCGACAATTTATCAATAAATATTTCGAACCTCAAAATAGAAAATGAAGCTAAAATAACTTGGTGTTTTCCTAAATACTGAAGAATCCGTCATAGCATTCGCCGTTACAAGACAAAATATTCAGTAATATAAATAAAATATTAACTTATCAATTTCTAGTTAAACAATCTGAAATCACCGAAGAACTTTGCAAGTTTAAGTAAAAATTATCATGAGCAAAAAAAGGACAAAATCCAAAGTTTTAGCTCTAAACGTTACCAAAACATGAACGTTGTCAACGTTACGCGCAGCGATTTGCGCCAAAACATAAAAATTCGCGTAGTTTCCACTGATGAGATTCACTGACATCCTGTTAAGCATTCACATTAAAACACGAGGCTCTCAGGAGCCTGAATCGCTCATCTGGTTTCAATGACTTAATGTATGTCAGTATGTCACTTTGCCAACACCCCATCATAACAATGAAACCATTGATTGGAATGCTCTATTAAGCTATGCATTTAACCCTCTTGGTGCGGGAGGAACAAATATTTCCTCATCTGTGCAAGTGCGGGTGAGTGAGTGAGTTGGTGATTTACGCCCGTGCAACGCTATATAGGTTATTTACAGGCGATGAACATGAAAAAGGGTGATATAATGAACATGAAAAAATTGATGATGAAAATAAATGAAATATGGGGATGGGAAACAAAGGACCGGTAAATTTTGAAGAACCACAGGAAAAGTGGAGAGGTGGGTAGGGGCGGAAAATTTAGCCTATGTGGTGCACTACTTGGCGGTCCACAAAGGGGTCTTTTACGTGCATGAAGCGTGGCATTCTCCACTCACGTTGGCCCACTATGGTCGGCGGTCAGGGTTTCCGTATTATAGACCTGACAACCCCCGCGGACGAGGGCCACCCTTTTCAGCCACCTAGGATCCACACTTGGTCGCTCTGTGGGCTGAGCACTGACCCGACGTTAGAATTCTAAGACCCTTAGTCACCTCTAACGACAAGCTAGGCTCTGCTGCGGGCCTATATGCCACCCGGGCCTTGCAAAAAAACATTATTTTTTAGAATGCAGAAAAATTTGTGTTATAGCGAGCATCGCAGATGCGAGCCCTACGGGTTTACTGCGGGAAGGACATAAATGTCCCCTTTACAAAATAGAAAAATTGTGATTTCGTGAAGGTATTTGCTAAAATCACTTATTTTTTTAAGCAAAATGGTGCATTATTTAACATCTATGGTTTTGTTAAAATCAAAAATATTTGTTTTGTACTTGTGAAAGAAATGTAACGTCATTATCAAAATGCGTCACAAATCGATAATGACGTCGGATTTATTTTCCAACACATTTCGTAACGTTTCTCGGATCGGTTCCCGCACCAAGAGGGTTTAGCAAGCAAATGGGCCTGGCACAATTTTCTATGAAACACAATATCATGTACAATCTACTTTTTTGTCATTTAACAGGCCATAACTCCTATAATGGTCATCTGATAATTTAGGCCTAGTGGACAATTTTGTAGATCTCAATTAGCTGAACATTTAAGCAAGCATCAGCTATTCTCTATCTGCAATAGTTTTATTCTATAGCCAAAAAAAAACATGATAAAATGCTAGTTTAGGAGCCATAATCTCTAAAAGGGGTCATCTAACAACTTAGACCCTAAAGAATTTCGAAGAGCTCAATTAGCTAAACATTTACAATGTATGCAAGCAAAACCTTTTCTCTGTGTACTAACTTTCACAATCCATAAGGCTTAAACCATTATTTTTGGCATTTAAGGGACCATAGCTCCCATAAGGGGGTCATCTGACAATTTCAACCTTATTGACAATTTAGTAAATCTCAATTAGCTGAACATGGAAGCAGGCAAAACCTTTTCTCTATCTTCTATAGTTCACAATCTATAAGGCTAAAACCATTGTTTTTGGCATTTAAGGGACCATAATTCCTATAAGGGGGTCATCTGACAAATTCAACATAATGGACAATTTTGTAGAGCTTAATTAGCTGAACAATATGCAATTGAAATTTCTTTAATATCTTATATAGTTCTTGAGATAGAAGACAAAATAAGTGCAAAAAGCATTAAAGTAAGAAAATGGGCAATTACTCCCACACGGTTTGTTGGAATTTCTTAAAAAGTACAGAGCAGGTAGATCTTGACGTTCTGGTCACCTTTATCCTTTGCCAGAATTTTGATATATGTCACCGTTTTTGAGTTATTTGCAAAAAACTGCTGTTTTACCTCCCTGTTCTACTTTTAGCAAAGGTGGCCATGTTTTTTATTTGATCAATTTAAAATGGGGATCATGTGGTTTGTAGCCAACATGTCATATATCATTCCTGCAAAGTTTCAGTTTAATTGGTTCGAAGTTTCAGAGGAGAAGATTTTTTTAAAATCGTGAACGGACGACGACGACGACGGACGCGCTTAAAATACAACGATCTATAAATACTATTGATGAGCGCACGAGTAAATAAATAACTTCGGCGTTTAGGAGGCAAAGGTGTACCAAATATCGTTATACAGAAAAGACAAAGACAAAATCGGTAGACAAAGAAAAAAACATCACAACGAAACAAACCACACAAACATAACATCAAAATCGCAATCAACAACGTGAACACTCAAGTCGAAACGAGAGTAAACTCAGGTGCTCCGGAGGAGTTAGCAGTTCCTGCTTGCTATAGCACACCCGTCACGTTGCCAAAGATCGATTTAGTGTTGGTCAAATCCAGAAACTATGTCAAACCAACATCTGTGTTCATATGAGAGATAGAAAGCTTGCATGTGTCTACATGATGTCTTCCGTAAAATGTCTTGAGTGATGACATCAACCTGAGAGCAACGTATCCTTGTGTCAACAATTTGCTTGTCAGCTGTGTAGCTCTATCAAGGAAGTCGTTATACTCACCACATGCTCTGGAATAACGAATCAATTGTGATACGTAAACTCCATATGCTGGAGCGGACGGAATGTTGCTACACAGAAAGAGAAAGTTGACTATTGGAAAGTTAGTCATCATGTTTGTCATAGAGCTTTGTACAAATTTCGAGAAATAAATCCTAATATGAAGCGGACCTCCTAGAATCTGTAGTTTCCTTTATCTCAAGTTCCTTCGGATATATGAGATGTAAATAGTCACCAAATCGAAGATTGTTTAGTGAAAGGACATCATCAATTTAACGAAACGTGAGATTGAAGGATAAAGCAAGTCTGCGGTCCTTTTTGTCTAGAAGTGATTGTAAGAAGTCCGCTTCATATGAATGAAGAAATAAATCGGCATGCATAAAACAAAATAATAACTTTTATAAACAAAGAAAGATAACTCTAATGGAAAAACGTACTCGTACGTATTTAAAACTCAACTTACAGAATTAAATAAATGAATAGATCATTTATAATTTACATAAATTACAAAGTAAAGGAGCGTTTTAAAGATCTTTAGAAACAATCATCGGTGTGTGCTATAGCAAACAGGAACTGTTTACTCTTCCGGAGCAGCTGAGTTCACTCTTGTTTCGACTGGAGTTCGCGTTGTTGATTGATATTCAGTTATTTTGTGTTTCCATGTTTTACATGTTGTCTGTTTTTGTCCCGTTCTTGTTGGTTTTGTCTCTGCCCTTTCGGACTTTTGACATTCGGATACCCCATTGGTACCTCTGCTTCCTTCATCCATCAGAAGAAAGTATGAAAAATAAGAATTCTTTCTGAAAACAGCAAAATTTCATTTTTACAACACTGCTCCCCTACAAAAATAAATTTCGCAAAACTAATATTTAGCTAATCAACAAAAATTTCAATCATCAACTAACAATACAGCTTCATAGGATTATAGTGCTCAAATGGGAAAAAAATACTATTTCTTTATTTATCTTATAAAAAACACTTTATACTATAAATGTATAAATGTGTGCTGGAAAATTCATCCCTACATAGCAACACAGAATAAACAAAATTTAATCAATAAAAAAAGTCTTGAGCTCTGCTATAATAAAATTTCAATCAATTTACAATATAAAAATAATAACAATATCACAAATTACAATAGAATTAAGCACAATATAATAAGTTAGCAAGACATTTATCAAATGTCAAATGTTCAAATTAATTTAAAATCATTTCCGAACAACGCTTTTCAACCTCTTTCTTGCTTTTTCCTCATTCCTTCCACATCTCTCCGAATCCCTCCACCATCGGTTCTTTATTTTTTATTTCCTCCCTGCGTCTACTTATAAGCTAATCCCTGATTTTGATCTTTTTCAACCTCTCAACCTCTATAATCTCCAAACTTCTGCTGGTCTTCTCTCCTCCCCCAACTCTTCCTTAATTATATTCAAATCATATGCCTCTGTCTGTACCGCTCTTTCTGCCACTTACACTACAATTTATTCAATCTCTTCTATAACCTCCTTACAATTGACTACATTCAGCTCCTCTCCAACGATATAAAGATCTGTTAAATCATAAAGGTCTGTGCTCCATGTGACATTATATGGTGTTTTTGAGATTATCAAATACTTTTCTAGGGTTTCCATGGGGTCATTGATTTTCTTATGTTTCCCATAGCTTCTGACATGCCTCTTTAAAGAGTTTAAACATTGCACTTTATAATGACATTTTGCACAGTAAAACCGAAGTAGGTTCGGATCATCTGTGTGGTTTAGGATAACGTGGAATATTCCCTCCTTTCTTAGGTCTGGGAATTGACAGTTTTTCCCAGTTGCATCTAACAAGATCAGACATGGTTATCTGGCTCAAAAAATTACATGTCTCTAAAAAATGTCAGTCTGAGTTGTGGCAGCTGACTGCAGGCTTTTGACTGTGAATTTTAACTTCTAAGGATTTTAAAACAGCGGTTATCCCAGCAGGTAGATCATCCGATGTATATGGTTTCAAACAGTAATTAATGGTGGACTTTTTCGTCTTTAAACCGATTTTTGATTTTTTTTTAAAAAAACTGGACTTAATTTTTTCATCAGAACGAGTGAGTGAGTGAGTTGGTGTTTTACGCCCGTGCAACGCTATATAGGTTATTAACAGGCGATGAACATGAAAAGGATGATACAATGAACATGAAATGATGATGATATATGAAATATGGGATGGGGTGGGAAACACAGGGACGGTAAATTTTGAAGAACCACAGGAAAAGGGGAGAAGTGGGTAGGGGCGGAAAATTTAGCCTATGTGGTGCACTACTTGGCGGTCCACACAGGGGTCTTTTACGTGCATGAAGCGTGGCACTCTCCACACACGTTGGCCCACTATGGTCGGCAGTCAGGGTATCCGTATTATAGACCTGACAACCCCCGCGGACGAGGGACACCCTATTCAGCCACCTAGGGTACACACTTGGTCGCTCTGTGGGCTGATCACTGACCCGACGTCAGAATCCCAAGACCCTTAGTCGCATCTTACGACAAGCTAGGCTCTGCTGCGGGCCTATTCGCCACCCGGGCCCCGCACGGGACTCATCAGAACGAAATGACCTGACTATTTCTGACTTAATTTTTGAAAGAAATTGTTATATTTGTAAACAAATGAACCCCTTTCATAACAATATTCATCCAACTTTACATCATAATCTTTTTTCTGCTAAGCGGAAGATGGTCTAAGATTTTTCCTAACAGTATTATCAATTCGTATAACTTAGATTTTAACTCTGATGCATAAGTTGCAACATCTGAAGAAGTAGGGTTTGGCAATGGGAATAAGATTTGAGTTGGTAATATAAACTCCCGTCCCAACATTAACATATTAGGGTGGGAATCCAGTTGCAGGGTGAGGTGTGCTGCGGTGAACAGATAACAGTATGCCTACATATTTGTCCCAATTATTGGAATTTTTATTAACAAAACTCTGAGTCATTGCTTCCAGGGTGGCATTAAAATTTTCTATAATGCCATTTGAACTTGGGTGGTAAGCTGTAGACCGTGTTTTCCGAATTTCTAACAATTTACAAACTTAAGCAACAATCGTACTCTAAAAAAATCGACTCTGGTTTGAATGAAGTTCTAAAGGTATTCCAAAACGGGCAATGAACTCATAAACTAATTTTTAGCCGGATTTCACGGAGTGAAAAATCCGGGTTATAAGATGGTATGTCGGGCGGGCGGGGAAGAAAGTTTCGTAACAGTTTTCTCAGCAACTACTAATAACAGCCACTTGATATTTGGTATACAGCATCAAGGTGGGGTCCAATAAGGTGGGATGCGATTTCATGTCTGTCGCTTACCTCCTTCCTGTTTACCGACTTAGTTAATTTTTGACAATAATGTCCAATAGTAGAAAATTTTCGTAACAGTTTTCTTAGCAACTACTTATCACAGCCTCTTGATATTTGGTATGCAGCATCAACATGGGCTCCCATAACGTGGGATGTGATTTCAGGTCTGTCGCTCGCCTAATTCTTGTTAAACGAAATCCGGCCATTTCTGTCTTTGACCCATTTTTCAGCAATAATTTTAGATAGTGATGAGGGATTGAATATGCTTCTATCCATCGGGTGAAATGGTCGCCTATTATTAAAATATATTTATTATTTTGCTTTATTTTAGGTAAAGGAACAATTACATCAACAGCAACCCTATCCATTGGATGACCAACTGCGTACTTATGTATGGCAGCTTTGGTCTTTTTATTCCAAAATGAGCAGAATAAAAAGTATTATGACATTCAGATATTTCATAATTAATCTCTTTTCGTAACATTTTAGGAACAAGCAACATTTTTTTCAGTATTAACAACATGGTTTGGTACAGTACTCCACTTTCTTTCACAATGCGATAAAATTTTAACCAGTATTTTCTACAAGCAGCGCTATACGAAGCAATATTATCTTTATTTGCCTTAGAACCTTCATCAAGCCACCTATGGATATGACCAAGATCATCGTCTTCTCTCTGAAAACTTTCATAAACTTTTGTTGAGTAATCTTATGACAATTTTGAGTCAATATGTATGGTATTTTGACTTCTTGTAACAACTTTAAAAGTAGTATATGCACATGTATCTTCTCCAATAAGGTCAATTACATCATCAACGGAATGAAAATCGGATCACTGGTCTTTAAACTTAATGCAATCAGAACAATTGGGATAAAATTTAGATTCGTTGGCATGGCTCCATAAGGGATCGTCAGAATTTTGTCTAGACAATGAATCTGCATTTTGATGTTTGACACTAGGGCGGTTGGATGTCAAAATTGTGTTGGGAAAGTGTCTCTAACCAACTAGCAAGGATAGTCATTTCATGGAACCATGGTCTGTTCTTACTAGAATTTTTTTACCGGCTAAATAGTGCAGATATTGATTAAAAAGCCTTTAAAACGTAACTAGAGCAAGTAGTTCCCGTCTCGTCACACTGTATCGTTGTTGTTGTTGTTGTTCTTTACTCAGTTTCTTCGAAACATATGCTAATACCTTTTCTTTAGCATATTGTATTTGTTATAATACACCACCAAAACCAATGTTTGAGGCATCGGTGTCTAGAATGAATTGAGTGAGTTGGGTTTTTACGCCCTTGGTAACGCTATATAGGTAATTACAGGCGATGAACATGAAAAGGATAACAAAATGAACATGAAATGACGATGACAAATGAAACATGGGGGTGCGGTGGTAAACAAAGGAACCACAGGAAAAGGGGAGAGGTGGGAAGGGGCTTAAAATTTAGCCTATGTGGTGAATTACTTGGCGGTCCACAAAAAGGGTCTTACACGTGTATGAAGCGTGGCACTCTTCACACACGTATGTCCACTAGGTCAGCGGTCAGGGTTTAGGTAAAGGGTAAGATAGAATGGGTGCCTCACAAAGGGATTTCCTGAAATTTTCAAATGACTGGTGGCATTCAGAACTCCACACAAAGGGAACATATTTTCTGGTAAGTCTACTCAAAGGAGCTGCGACTTCGCTCAAGTGAAGCACATATTGGCGATAATAATTACAAAATCCAAGACATTATCAATTATTTTGGGATTTGTTTACTTACAAACTGTCCTAAATATAGAACTTTGTCTTTCATAAATTTTAAGTTTGAGACTAGCATTATCCTGACCGCCGACCATAGTGGGCCAACGTGTGTGGACAGTGACACGCTTCATGCACGTAAAAGACCCCTTTGTGGACCGCCAAGTAGTGCACCACATAGGCTAAATTTTCTGCCCTTGACCACCTCTCCCCATTTCCTGTGGTTCTTCAAAATTTACAGTTCCTTAGTGTCCCATCCCATCCCATATTTCATTTATCATCATCGTTTCATGTTCATTTTATCATCCTTTTCATGTTCATCGCCTGTTAATAACCTATATAGCGTTGCACGGGCGTAAAACACCAACTCACTCACTCAATTTTCCAAGTACATCATCTTCTTGAGCAAGATGAATATCAAGATCGGGGCTAACGGTGCGTTACAAAGACCAAAAGGCATTTTAGTGTACTCAAATAGACCATACGTTGTGATAAATGCTGTTTTGTACCGATCTTCAGGGACAACTTCTAACCGCCAGTAACTGCTTGGGAGTAAAGCAATAACTAACTAACTAACTAACTAACCACTTTGAAAGTCCATAACAGAAAATATGTTAGCAATGTCAAGACAATCAAAGCACATTGATTTTTTTGGAAGTGGGTATTCATCCTCAACAGTACATTCATTAAGTCTATGATAGTCAATACACCATCGGACAGAATTGTCCTTCATGCGAGTCCCGTGCATGCGAGTCCCGTGCGGGGCCCGGGTGGCGAATAGGCCCGCAGCAGAGACTAGCTTGTCGTAAGAGGCGACTAAGGGTCTTGGAATTCCGACGTCGGGTCGGTGCTCAGCCCACAGAGCGACCAAGTGTGTACCCTAGGTGGCTGAATAGGGTAGCCCTCGTCCGCGGGGGTTGTCAGGTCTATAATACGGAAACCCTGACCGCCGACCATAGTGGGCCAACGTGTGTGGAGAGTGCCACGCTTCATGCACGTAAAAGACCCCTTTGTGGACCGCCCAGTAGTGCACCACATAGGCTAAATTTTCCGACCCTACCCACCTCTCCCCTTTTTCCTGTGGTTCTTCAAAATTTACCGGTCCTTTGTTTCCCACCCCATCCCCATATTTCATTTATCATCATCATTTCATGTTCATTTTATCATCCTTTTCATGTTCATCGCCTGTAAATAACCTATATAGAGTTGCACGGGCGTAAAACACCAACTCACTCACTCACTCACCTTCATGCGAACAAGGCAAACCCGAGACGCCAAAGCAGATTTTGAAGGTTGAATAACTCCCTGATCTTTAAAATAAGCCTCTTCCTCCCCTTCGAAACTTTTAGGAGTGCTCCCAAGTGGCTGCCTAACAGCTGCTGCACCTGCAGTGTCGATTTTGTGCTGACCGTGAACCCAAGTCAAGCTCGCTTGTTTTGTGCAAAACAATATTTGTTATTCAATAAAACTCCACCAAGCTTTCTTTTGTGTTCTGAGTTTTTATGTTTGTCTCACTTTTTTTGGTATTACTCTAAAAGATACTTTGGTAACTAGAAATACGGCCTCATTTCCAGAATCAGCACCCTTATCCTTAGATACTCGATTAATGTTCCAACTTTCTGGAATAAACGGTGTTTTCAATTCATCTCCCTGACTAACACAAAAAGATAAATCTTTGACACCTTTACAACCTTCTGATCTAATATATGGTATGGTATAATCACAAAAAGCCTCAAAACATGTTTTCACCTAACCTAGATTCTTCGTAAACGAATAGGAAAAGTTTGTAGATTCACTATACGAACAGGTATGGTATCATTGTAAGGATCGACAAGTCATCTAGCAACAAGAAGCTTTCTATCATCTTCAAATACAGGTTCAATACTACCATAGAGTGTATCAAGGATTTCAGAATTGACACTTTTACAAGCCAAAATAATTTCAGAATTTGGTGGCACTGTGACAGATTCTCTCAAAAAGACTCTTGTTACTCGATCTGACCTAAGTGTGACATTACATTCTATCCATTTGCCACACTCTTCTATACCTCTTCTGGACTGAGATGTCTTTATCACCCATTATATCAAAGCCTAAAAAGACATCATCACCAATAGAAGAGGCCAATCAAAAAGAACCTATCTGCAATACTAAATGTTGTAATTTTCTTATCTTCATGGGCGCTCTAATAGAAACTGCCTGACTCTATTTATAATAGCATTCAACTAAGCTATATCTACATTAGTCTTATCAGGTTCAACATGACAACCAATGTCCAAAACAACTGTGGATGCACTAGAAGGCTTATCAAAAGCTATTGAAAGCTTTAACCCTTCAGTAACACCGTTAGGAGTCAGCCCAGATGAACAATCAACTTTTGAATCTTAAAACTGATCACAAACTATAGGAAGATTAAACCGGTCACCATCAGTTTCACGAAATTTATTAATAGTACTATCACTATATCATATGAAGGCTTATATGTGTAATTTTTACCAGAAGAAACAACAAAATTTGTATCAAAAGTTCCAACTGTACAACTATCTAAATCATGTATATTGCGACCTAAGTCTTGGCCGAAAGGATCAGCCCTTTCTAGATTAACTTCTTATCTGCAACCTTCTGTTGACCTTCTTTAAATGCACTACTAGCAACTTGATTTGAGGTACCTTGAACTTGACTACTGGCTTTTTTTGTTCGTACACTATTTACTTATGTGTCCTTTATCTTGACATGTACAGCAAGTGACTTCACTGAATCCATTCTTTGTATTGGATTGGTAGGAAGTCTGAATTTTGTTTTGTGTGGCAGCAAGCTTATTATGCCAGCTCTAATGTTTCCTTCAATTTCTGAAAATTCCGTTTTCAACTCCTTTGAAAGTACACTTAACCTCTTTTCTAACATTATTTTCAATAAAGAAACGAGGACAACTACCATCAACTTAACTAATGCTAAAATTGTCGAATTTGGCAAACATAAGCATCATCATTAAATTCGATCTATTTTGAACTTCTATGCGCTTTTAGAAAATGTTACCCTTGCAACACTCATGCCACTAAACAACTCTAATGCTTCATCTATGTTTTCCGGTTTTCTAATCTTAACCTCATCAGCTAAACTCTGATTTGGTAAACCCTTAAGAAAGCTCTCAACTTTATATGTATTTGAGTGCTTCTTTGATAAAGTGCAACACAAAGTGTGACATGGGTGCTGGATTTTAAATGTTGTAAAAATTGGAAATAAACCTCATGATTTGATAGAAAAATCATTCATCTTTAGCTTTTAAATAATGAAAAGATAACTTTTGACAGATTTTTTAAACTTTTTAATGAAAATTTGAAGGTACTGTCCAAAGGTGTTGGGACGAACATGGACATACATATATGGTAAAAAATTATAAAAAGACATTTTAGAATCTCAACATTTTGATATATTTTGTTTTGTAAGGAGATCTAGTTGCTTATTAATAATGAAATACAAACCTGTAGAGTTTCTAATTTTGTTTAAAGATGTTTTTGTAAAAAGTGTTGGGACGAACGGAGACAGATTACCCTTGTCAAAAAAGGTATTCAGAATAGATTTTGAGGAATATTTTATACATCAAGTTACAGCTCTTCTCATTCCATAAGGTACTAAACACCTATTTAGAGTTTGTAGGCCATGAGTAAATGAACAATCTAAAGATAAGATCACCTTCAAAGTGTCAGACAAACAATGGACAGAATTTTGAATGGGTTGGACGAACATTGAACTCATTGTAATGTATAATGTGTTGGACAAACATGGACAGACTTTTTTATGGGTTGGACGAACATGGACACAAAATCAAAGGTGTTGGACAAACATCGGACACAATTTCAAAGATGTTGGACGAACATGGACACAAGATCCAATGTGTTGGACAAACAGAAGACGGTGTTGGACAAACATAAGACAGTGTTGGACAAACATGGACACAAGATGAAAAATGTTGGACAAACAGAAGACAGTGTTGGACAAACATGGACACAAGATGAAAAATGTTGGACAAACAGAAGACAGTGTTGGAAAAACATGGACACAAGATTAAAAATGTTGGACAAACAGAAGACAGTGTTGGACAAACATGGACACAAGATGAAAAATGTTGGACAAACATAAGACAACGTTGGACAAACATGGACACAAAATGAAAAATTATGTTTGACAAACATGGACACAGGATCAACAAGAACAGATTCCAGGTCCCCGCCCGTTCAGTGGAAAAAACTAGATCGACTCTCAAAAAATGAAGTACATAAGCTACCGACCTGAAAACACATCCCACCATACATGCGATATGGGACAACCCCATGAAGCTGCATACCAATTTATAAACTTATAAATTACCACTAATTATATGAGCTCTGTCGCGTTCACTAGTAAGTTTTGCTGAGAAATCTGTTATGAAAGACTGACGGATGGACAAACGGGCTGCGGTGGGGGACAATTATTGGACGAACAGGAAATTATTTCAAAAGTGTTGAACAAACACAGCCACAAGATAAAATATTGGACATGTTTATAAACATAATGTCAATCTGAAAGTGTTGGGCTACAAAATACTTGAAATGTATTAACAAGTCTATAGACCGAAGAATATTTTGAATAAAAGGTGAACTCATATATATGCATGATAGAGTACAAAATGTTGGAATTAATTGATAGAATCATTATATTTTTATTTGATTATATTTGAACTTTTCATTCATCATGAGCACAAATTTCTTTTTGAGTTTTTGAATCCAAATCTATATTTCAGATAATTATACAGATGTTGGTTTACAGGTCATAGATCTATATTATCATTGACAATCCAGAGGGTGTGATGCAGAAAGAACATTACTCCTCTCTAGAACATTTTACGCCACTCTGCTCTGGTTTGGAAAGTTCATTGTGGATTACAGTTGGGATTCATGATTGTGCTATGGTTTTGCCTCAATCCTATATGGCTGGCCTTTGTTAAAAAAACTAAACCAATATGAAAAGCTTGCACAATATTATGTACTTAAATACCAATAAATATTTTCTGTCCTAATATTTGGCCTTACTTCATGTACTTTGCATACTGTTCATACTGTATGTGTCTTAATATATATGTGTTGTCTGCTTTTGTCCCGTTCTTGTTGGTGTTTACTGGTTTTGTCTCTGCCCTTTCGGACTTTTGACATTCGGATACCCCATTTGTACCATTCTTTTATTCTTTTCGTTACCAAAGTATCAGATTAGCACGCTCATGAAGAATTGAAATTTCTATTTGATTAAGTCAGTCTACCCTACTATTCCTTTGCATGCAAGTTTCCATGGCTCACATACTTGTAAGTTATGGGCCAGTTTTAGCATAAAAAATAATGAATTCCTCCTAGCCTAACATATTGATATTATTGAGCTAGGATTAAATAGTTTTGGATAGTCATATCGAAGATGTGGACTCCCTCTAGTTTTCACTTTGTCCGTCTGTCCGTCCGTCAACTATTCTTGTGAACACTTAAACTCAAAAACTATTAAAAACACAGTTCTGAAATTGTGTACAGCTGCTAAGTAACATGTCATGATTTGCATATTAAAATTTCGTTCAAATCTGTTTAATATTTTTGGAAAAAACTTCATTTTTTATCAAAAATCACAGATTTTGATAATTGGACTTTGTGAACACTAAAACTCAAAAACTATTATTTTGCCGTGGGGCCCTTTCTGTCAGTATTCTAGTTTGAACTTAGGCTGGGCACAAGTTTATTCTAGGCTAATTTTCTTTGGATTTAAGTATCTATTTGTTGTTGCCTTCCTTATTAAACAACAGAATGTATCAAAACAACACGGATACCCACCAGCAGAAAAAGGTGAATCTCAGTTTCTCAGACAGACAGACATAAAAAAATAGACCATTTTTAGCTGCAACGTTTATTCCTTCATAAAATGAACTAGTGTATAAAATTTCATGAAGATGGGACTTACAGTTCCAGAGAAAAAAGAAAACCTAAAGTGTGACAGATGAACTAAGAGACGGACTAACTAACAGACCAAAAAACTATATACACCCCAACTAAGTTGACGTGGTATAAAAATCCAAATTGTAATGCCTTATAGTTTTCATGTTTGCAAACAATTCTAAATGAGATACAAATCATATACAGGTTTAAAATAACTTTTATTAATTTTTATTTTCTTCATCGCTCTTCTTTGGCCCTTTTGGAAATTCTGGAAAATTATAAGAAACTTAAAATTAGTAAAATTACTCAACAATTACTTTAATTTATATAAAATTTCGAATCTTGACAGTTAAGTTAAATTTTACACTGAAGTCATTTTTCCACTTTTTCTGAGCTTTTGTACACTTTAAGATTTGGTTGAAACAATATGTATATAAACATTCATCATCAAACTACATGTATTTAAAACTGGATAAATTTTTGATGATTGAAATATACTTTAAGAGCAATCCGCACAATTTGCATATATTTAAATTATGTAGTTCATGTTGACAAGGTGGAGTAATCATTTAACAGTGACATACTATTCAAACTTTGTAAAAAGGTATAAAAAAGTTGATTATTCTAATCCCATTTATTGTTTAATCAATATATTATTTAGACATACTAGTACATACATGTGTATTGATGGATGGTCAGTAAATCTGTTCACGTAGTACATGTTTAATGACTGATTTTGATTTCTATTTATTCCAAATTAACCTAGAAATTTACTCCACCCTGTCAAGTTAAAGTTTTATTACAACAGAAAAGTCTAACTCACCAGTAAAAACATAGAGCAACTTTCGTCCTTCGGCCAGCATGTCTGGGGGCTGCTGTGAGTCAATAACATCATCAACAAGCACAGTATAAGCGGTTTCTTTTTGCTCCCATTTTTTAAATCTGTTGTTGTACTGGAAGTAAAATATCCAGGGCCAGGTGTCAACCTGCAAATAAATTCATCAAATACATTTTTAAGGGATTTATTTTCAGGTATCTTATAGCTTAGATTCCTAAATATGAATATTTAAGGATCAAGTCCATATTGAGCACTAAACTTAACTGCAATAAATGCCTGTGTTAAATGCTGCTAATCATGTTAGATGGTTGACAAACTTTCCAGTAGTTGAAAACAAAGTAAATATGATATTTATTTTGCATTAAGAACAAGATTGCTACTTGTAGCCAATGCCCCTGTCGCCGCATTAAAGTTGAAAATTTACTATTAAAATTTAAAAAAAAAAAAAAAAAAAATCTGTGTGCACAAAGTGATTCTATGACCTAAAATGAACAGAGTTGATTAAGTGCCACAACTCCTATAAAATTTGTCAAATTATCAAAATGGCGATGCGATATGATCAACTACATATCATGACAAACAATACTAAAAAAATTCAAAATCCATTGATTGGAGCGTTCTCAGAAGAGTTGCGCTCACAAAGTGTTCCTATGACCTCAATTTAAGCAAACCATGAAAAAAAAATCACAAGAAAAATTTAGAATAACAATGAAAAGGGCTGTTCCAGAATTAATTGTATATGATGGGTGGGTCGGGGGTTGATACACAACTTAAACACATTTCTATAAGTAGTGGTATATTTACTTTTACCAATGTACCATTAGAGGAACTTGTCATGGAGTGAGTGTAATAAGTGCCTTCCCCATCATATTTTATTGATTCTTGAACAGCCTTAGAAAACTTTGCAAAGCTGGTATCACTTTTCAAATAATATATGTTCAGTTCTAGTCGAAATAAATTGAATGGTAAATTTATTCATTACCAAAAGACATTCCAGCTTTACAAAATCAAAACTTTAAGATTGAACAGTAACACATCAGTTGACTTACTACTGCAGGATACACAAGATCCCCAAATTTAACGCTTATAAAAGATCCTGCAGAGGGATCTTGATCAATTCTAAAATAAATGTGATGACAAGACCGGTTACATACTTGAGCTTATACCTAACTCACATTTTTAACTGAGAAAAAAATGTTTAAAAGAAAATTTCAAATTTAATCTAAATTGCAAAAGTATAAGTGTTTATTTGCTATATCCAGTTATCTTTTTAAACTTTAGGTTGAATACCTTTAGTTTTTTAATGTTTTAGCACTTAAATAAATTTGTCAAAATAAATCAGAAGACGTGTATATGTGCGTACAAACAGTTTTCTACAGTGCGTGAGTGAGTGAGTTGGTGTTTTACGCCCGTGCAACGCTATATAGGTTATTTACAGGCGATGAACATGAAATGGATGATAAAATGAACATGAAATGATGATGATAAATGAAATATGGAGATGGGGTGGGAAACAAAGGACCGGTAAATTTTGAAGAACCACAGGAAAAAGGGGAGAGGTGGGTAGGGGCGGAAAATTTAGCCTATGTGGTGCACTACTGGGCGGTCCACAAAGGGGTCTTTTACGTGCATGAAGCGTGGCACTCTCCACACACGTTGGCCCACTATGGTCGGCGGTCAGGGTTTCCGTATTATAGACCTGACAACCCCCGCGGACGAGGGCTACCCTATTCAGCCACCTAGGGTACACACTACAGTTTTCTACAGATGAACTCTCAGGGTATCACTTGTGAATATGGAGCTTGGAAAAAATTTGATTTAGGAAACTTACTTAAGACCAGTAGCTGCAAGATTATGTTGATCATCAGATGAAGGAACCTCAAAAACCACAAGCTGGACCATATCTTCATTCTTATCATCAGGCTGGACCATATCTTCATCCTTATCATCAGGCTGGACCATATCTTCAGGCTGGACCATATCTTCATTCTTATCATCAGGCTGGACCATATCTTCATTCTTATCATCAGGTTGGACCATATCTTCATTCTTATCATCAGGCTGGACCATATCTTCATCCTTATCATCAGGCTGGACCATATCTTCATTCTTATCATCAGGCTGGACCATATCTTCATTCTTATCATCAGGCTGGACCATATCTTCAGGCTGGACCATATCTTCATTCTTATCATCAGGCTGGACCATATTTTCATTCTAATCATCAGGCTGGACCATATCTTCATCCTTATCATCAGGCTTGACCATATCTTCATTCTTATCATCAGGCTGGACCATATCTTCAGACTGGACCATATCTTCATTCTTATCATCAGGCTGGACCATATCATCATTCTTATCATCAGGCTGGACCATATCTTCATCCTTATCATCAGGCTGGACCATATCTTCATCCTTATCATCAGGCTGGACCATATCTTCATTCTTATCATCAGGCTGGACCATATCTTCATCCTTATCATCAGTAGAAGGAACCTCAAAAACCACAGGCTGGACCATATCTTCATCCTTATCATCAGTAGAATGAACCTCAAAAACCACAGGCTGGACCATATCTTCATCCTTATCATCAGTAGAAGGAACCTCAAAAACCACAGGCTGGACCATATCTTCATCCTTATCATCAGTAGAAGGAACCTCAAAAACCACAGGCTGGACCATATCTTCATCCTTATCATAAGTAGAAGGAACCTCAAAAACCACAGGCTGGACCATATCTTCATCCTTCAAACAAAAATATTTTATTTAATTATATATGTGCTTTTGTTGTATATTTTATATGATCACAATAATAATCATTGCTATGGCTGCCATGCATTTGGTCAACTGAAAACTTTTAAGGAGAGCTCTAGTCAAAAGGTTGAAAATGCCAAAAAAAAAACATATATATGATCTTTTGTTGTATATTTTATATGATCATAACAACGAAGTGCATTAAGAAATAGTCCCAAATATCTATTCAAATTTGAGATTTGCATTTATGTCCAATTAAAGTTTTAAAATAAACTATAAATTATACAGTGGAATCATACATACCAACTTTGATATGATTGCATCAATATTTTCACTTATATTGATAGCGTTATCACTAAGGTCACCATCAAAAGACATATCCTGTAATTATAAAAAAAGATTACTTTTACATATAACTCCATTTTGTGTTTTTGTTATATACAATAAGAGGTCCTAGCTTGCTTTGTTGGAATTTATATCATCTTAGAAGTAAAATCAATGATACTATAATAATATCAGTAAAAGAAAATATTTATTTTGTCTACTTTAATGACAAACAAAAAGCACAAAAAAAGTGTTTAAACTTTTTAAAATTTTATACATGTAACACAAGGAGACTTTTGTAGAGGTAGATTAGATGTGCATTTTTAAGTTACCTATTATATCATTCAAAATGAAAGAACCTTAGTGAGCATGCTCACATACCCCACACGTCCACATTATGGACAGAGATTATGCATTTCCAGCTACAGAATAAAAAAGTCATAGTTGTTGTCTTTCCAAGTCTGCTCGTTAAACAGGAAATAAATGAGTGATAGACCTGAAAATGTATCCCACCATATGGGATCCTTATCTGAAGCTATGTACACAATATCAAACGTCTATGATAAATAGTTGCTGAGAAATCTGTTACGAAAAGTTTGATCACGGACAGACGGACCAGTCAAAAAACATTATACCCTTCGCAACTTTGTTGCATGGGGTATAAATATAATGTAATACAAGTACCGTTATGCTCATCAAGAACTGTGAAACTTCATCCAACTCGACTGCAGGCTGCTCTACGTCTGGTTCTTGCATCTGATTCTGACATTGTAATGGCAGCAGAGAAACAAAGTGATTTGGCTTCCAAAGTTTTTCTGGTATTGAGATACCTTGCATATTTGTCCATAAGATGTGAATTGGTGAATCAACAGATTTGCCATGAGTTTCAAGTGGAAAAAATGTTCTATTTAGGTCTTTTCTAATAGTCCTACCAGCATATTTCGGGTAAACAGAACGTACTGGTCTGAAGAGTACATTGGCAATTGCTGCTATTTGCCAGGCTCCCATGTAAGTTCCAGATTTTATGATTGAAAGAACTTCCTTTTCAAATATTCTTTCTATTGCTTTAGGGCACATGACTTCATCTGTATAAAATTCTGAAAACATTGCAAAAGTTCTTGCTTCTTCATATTTATTTAGGTGGATTTCTTTATTTGTTACTAAGTCAAGAACAATTCTAACACGCATTTCAATATGTTCGTCTTCTGTGCCTATGCAAATATGGACGCGCAGCGTGGGAGACAGTTGCCATCCCCATATATCAGACAAGGGAAGAGATTCACGATGTCATCATCATTAGGTAACAGAGGTAGAGACAGTTTATCAATCTGTCTTTTGTGTGAAACGATGGATACTTCTGTTTGGTTGTTTATTGTGGGTAGTGTTTTAGAGAGTTTGTCGGACAGCTTTTCAAGATCTGCATAATTTTTACAACCTAATAAAATTTTGTGCACTTCATGAACTTCTAGAAACATTGCTTCATCTTTCTTGTCTGTTTGGTTTTCTATTACTTCTGTACTTTTGTTTTCATCCTTTTTCCCCAATTCTGTTTCCATCTGTAATTTCTTTGCAGGTGGTGGTTCTGCGATTTTGTCTCCTTTTCTGTTTGTGGGTATTTTCTTGGCAGTTTTTGTTTCCGTCTGAGTACTTTGCTTCCCTTTACCCTTTGTAGGTTTCTTCCTTTTCTTTTCTTTTTTTGTTTTCGTCTGAGCACTTTGCTTTCCTTTTCCCTTTGAAGGTTCTTGTGTTTTCTTTGCACTTTTTCTTTCAGTTTCAGTCAAATATTGAACTATCCATGGTTTAGTGTAATCAAGATTTTGACAGTGTTGGCCCTCTTCTACTTCTAAGCATACATTACAAAGGCAGGATAATTCTCTGGTTTTAATGACTCCTGGTGATACGCTTTTCACTGAATGAAGTTTTCTAGTACCTTTGACAGTTTTAGGTGTGTTTATTTTAGTGCGATTGACCTCCTCAGGCTTCACAAGATAAAATGTTCTGATAAATTTATCTCCTTTTCTGGTCAACTTTTCCTGTCCAATTTTGAAAACATCATCTGCATTAGATACAATCTGTCCTCCTTTTACTGATCTTGTTATGAATGCCTTGACAACACCACTACATGCATCTGAGGGGCCCTTTCCATGCCCTGACCCAAAGAAATGACGTTCAGTACAAATTGATGCTTGGCTTATATGATAAAATGGTAATTTAGATTTGTACTGGCACGCACAACCGTCTGTAAATTGTACGACCTTTTCTATGTTAACTTCATATGATTCTTTAAGCTCTTCTATAACTTTGTTTACACAGTGGTTTACAAAGTGACTATCATGCTGCTGGTCGTCAGACACGAACACCATTTCATGGCATTTGTCAACATTGTAATAACATACAATTGGATGAAGGGTGATTTGATTGTACGCCCAGTGGGCACTTTGAACCTCGTCCTGGTCTCTAGTGCTGTAGTTTTCTGCAAAGTCTAATACCATCAAAAGAGTGTTTTCCGGAATATTGTCTTTGAGGTTAGTAAATTGTTTGTACTGCCACTTGGCTTCAAAAAGATGATTGGTAAAATCTTCTACCTGTTTCAGTTATTCCTCTTTAAGTTGAGCTTTATCTGTGGAATGTTCCACCAACACTTTCCTGGATGTAACTTCTGAAGACTTTTTGTTTGAGACTTTGACAGATTGCCATTTACTCCATTTGACTTGATCATCAGGCTTTTGTTCCAGAATATCTGTTACCTTTTTCAAACCTTTTATGAGTCCACATTGAGTGCAATTTCTTTGAACACATTCCAACCTTGGAAAATTGTCATAAGGACACACAGTGACATCACTCAAATGATATCTGTGTTTAAATTTATCATCTAATGGTAACAAAGGGTTAAGACTTTGGATAAGAAGTTCAACATTTACACAACGCTCACACAGACAGCTCCTAAAGGTTTGCTTATCAACTGTTTTCACATTCTTTGGTTTCAGTGATGCAAATTTGCTATAACTGACTTTGAGGTTAGGATTTTCCTCGTGCGACTCTTTCAAAGTAAAATTTAATGTTTGTCTCTGAGTATTGTTTTTTTCTACAGTATCTTTTGCTGAATGTACAACTGATATATATGGTTTTCTATAGAATTCTTGGACTAAGTTTACACTATTCTCATCCATAGCATCAGATCTCTTCAATCGATTACAGAACTCATCTTCTTCTGTGTTTTTAGACCATTTCACCATAGTCTGCCATCTAATACCAAATTCTTTTGAAGCTAAATGAAGTTGCTTGCATTTCTTCAATTTTTTTGCCATTGTTCTTAAAATTTTTCGTCTCTCCGATCTTTGTTTGTCTGATTCACCTTTCTTAAATGACACTAGTTTTCTGACAGATAATAAGGCATCAGTGGCCATTTCATGCTTCTTCTTTTTTGTTGGGGTCAAAACTATATTTTGAACTGAAAGCTGCTGTCTTTTCCTTGGAGAGGCCTTTCCAACCAACCGACCAATAATGGTAGCAAATTTTGTCGGGTGTTTTGGTAGCATTTTTCTGACCCTAGAAAAAGCTTTTCTTTCTGCTGTGGGAGTAAATGTAGTTTCTGGTATTTCATTTTTCGACTTTTTGTTTTGGTCTTTTTCTCTGAGTAGCCTTGCCTTCTCTTTCTTCTTATTTGCGTCTCTTTCGCGTATGCGACGGAGTTTCTGGGCCGATTGTTTACTCCTGAAAAAGTAATTTGTGAACTTGCATAAAACTTAGCGGCCAACAGCTAGAGCTGAGAAATCTGTTATGAAAATTTTAAAATGTGCATTTTAACCAAAAAATCCGCTCGGCAAACAAGAAGTAAATGTCTGACAAACTTGAAAAGAGGAGACATGGTACAACTCATGGTAGTGAACAAACAATAAAGGCGATTTCAATAAACCCCCTCTTTAAAGAGTAGGGGTATAGTAAACATTAGATACTAGAAAATTATGTTAAAAAACAACAATAGAATGGATTTTAAGGGCAAATTGATTTATCAAGAAGTAAATACCTTTTATTTGTCTATTGGGAATACTGTAATTTTCCTAACTTAATCTATTTAGAGCTGTTTCAGAATTAAATTTGGAATGAAACTATTCTTATTACATTAATGGTGGTTTTTGGGTGTTTAAAAACAATTTGGTAGGAAACAATTATTATAGTGAAAAATCTATAATCTATGACTATTTCGCAGTTTATGGGGTAAATAAAAAGGTGCATCCTGACCCCCACATATCAAATTCAGGAGTACTTAGCTATTTTAAGATTTTCAAAGGGCACAACCATCCCCTATTTTTGATATATGAAGCTTAGTCGTAGCATTTGTTGTTTAGGCTGCAACCCGGCTAACAAAAAACGCTTCGTTATTTTAGTAGTATAGATATACTAGGGATATAAGAAGAGAAACAAAGTTTTACCGCCAAATCTGCTTTTGAAGTTTCCATTTTGCTCTTTTTGTTTCTTTTTGTTTTCTAGTTTCTATAACAGGAACACACTTTGCTTCTGGCTCTTCCTGTATTTTTTTTAATCTGTACTTTCTCATTCTTTGTTTTGCAGTTTCTCGGTCTCTGTAATAAATCATCATTTTATGGTTAAGGTATAACTAGTCTCATAGATTGCAACAATTAAGAACAAGAGTTAACACTAAAGTATGTCTCGCCTGCCGGCACCATCAGAAACAAAAATTCCTTGGTTATTTTGACTTAATTTTTATAAATATGAGTGAGTACTTTTAGTTTCTGAGATCAAAAGATGTTCATAAAACCTTAACATTGCTATTAAAGGTATTGAAATTGTCAAAGTCATTCAACTGAAAAATTAAGGTCAAGGTCAAAAGATGGGGATGCATCTGTGCTAAGTTACTACTGGGGCATATATGCATACCAAAGTTTCATTAACCTTGTCCACAAAAGTCTTACAAAAAAGTTTTCAGCCTGTAAAAAAATCTAAGTTCACAGAGTCACTGGAGCGTGAAAATGGGATCAGGGTCACAAGCCATATTAAAAATACCTAGCTATCTGTTCAGGTGTTCTATTTGCTCTATTACTTCGTTTCCTTTCCCTTTCATTTTCTAGATAGCCTTTGCTGAGCTTCTTTTTTTCACGGTATCTGCGACACTTCTCCTTATTCTGCAATAAATTTTAAAAGATTTTGATCAAACAGTATGGAAATATTTTAAGATCTTTATATCACAGTTACTATATGTAGCATGCAAAGGGGACTGAGTTCTAAAATAAAAACAGTTATTAAATAAACAAGAGGCTACCAGGAGAGGAGCCTGAATCGCTCACCTGACTTAAATGCCTTTTTAAACTAGTTTAACCCCGCCACATTTTTAATGTGCCTGTCCTAAGCCAGGAATCTTTGACAAAGCTTTTGTTTGTCCTTGTCTTTTTGATGTTTTATGTTCCTTGTTTAAGAAAGGGGTCTATCTTTGATTATTTTAGGACTGGATTTGAATTATGTGCATTTTATTTAGACCTTGGGCCGATTGCAGAACTGCGAGCAGCGCCTACTGGCCTTGTTGAAGGCTGCTGGCAGTTTTTCATTGTGGGTTTTCTAAATTACTGCTTATTGTGTGGGCTGTGTCGCGTACACTTATTCCACATCTCATTATTTTCTATTTACATTTGAAGGACAAACAGATGACGGACGCCAAGTGATGGCAATAGCTCACATGACCCTTCGAGTCAGGTGAGCTAAAGTGTTGTGTCGGATTTAAAATCATGTTTGATTTTTTTACATCAGTCGATTGATTCTCAGCTAGCTGCCAGTAACAGCGACTCACTGGCCGAGTGTTCTCTAGAGTTATTCTACCATTAGTTTTTTCTTGTTGTCTTTTGTCTAAGGTTATCTCTGTGGAATTGAACGTTGATTGATTTAATTTTTATTGTTTATTTTTGTGCTTTGTCTGGGATTATGATAGGGGGAAGGTTGGGCCCAAAAACTAGTTTAACTCCGCCAGATTTTAAAATGTGCCTGTCCTTAGCAAGGAATCTCTGACAAAGCTTTTGTTTGTCCTTGTCTTGTTTAACAAAGGGCCTATCTTTGACTATTAAGGCCAAACAAAATAGAATGAGTGTTTCTGGTTGCATGGTTTGAAAAAAATAGGTTAGTTTGGGATTATTTTATTTTTTGACCTTGTGTTAATGGAAGCAGGATATCTAGTTTAATAGTACTTAAAAGCCAAAATTGCAATAAAAAAACTCAGTCGACACAAAAAAATAGGGTGGGTAGGGAAGCCGGAAACACACACATTTTATATGGCCCAATAACTGTGGATTATATCTGAAGATTTGACGGTTGAAAATAGTATTACATGCTACACATGATGAAGTCTATAAAATGAGGTTTGCAACCGGCAAATCTAGATTGTAAAAGCTCCTTACTTTGGGATTTGAACAATGTTTCAGGGTGGGGGATGCTGGAAACTTAGCCAATTCAATTTACAGGGTTTGTAACAACAAGCAGGATTCCGGGATACGACCCCCATCTTAAGAAGAAGAAGAAGATACTTTATTAGCCAAAAAATGGGCTCTTTTTGAACATAGTTGACAATTGAATCAGTTGACATTTATGACATCACATGTATGCCTGTAGCGTCAAAAGTAAAACAACAGATTTTTTTCCAAAGTTTCCATATACAGTGTGACGTCAAGTATGTCACACTTTACATTTTTTACATTATATTTCATATATATAAATTCACATTTTTTCAAAAAATTACGTCGCTGCAGACCTATATCTAGGTATAGTCACGACGTTAAACTCCCCAGTCAGTCAGTCAAAAAATTATTACCAATTCGTTTTTAAACCAATTTATGTGTAATTAAAGCCAACAGATGCAGAAATATTTCAAGTTTATTTCTATATTTTCAATTTGGCATCATAATTATGTTGGATGGGTGAGATTTAATTAGAGCAGAAATAAAATATTTTGGGAATCATTTCCTTTATAATTCAAAATATTTTTTGTTATTTTTTTAGAACTGTGTTGTATTGTAAAAATGAACCAAGATGTTTTTCCATATAAACAAACTTCAGATAACTCCGCATAATTTGTTTTTTATTTCACAAAAACCTGTTGAGAAACGGCTTGGAAATAATTTTTATAAAAAGTACGAATTTATATGAAATATATAGGGAAAAGGGTAAAGCGTGAAATACTTTTGACATTGCACTGTACATTTAATCTTTCAAAAATCCAAAAAGAAATTTATTGCATCTATTGATGACTTGTTTTCTAACATACACGGAGCCTTTTAACGTTTCGAGAACCACCAATCATGGAACTGAACACCCTCGTTGTCCAATGAATTTTTTGGATACAAAATAATCGTGTTAGAAGAGCTCTTTATTGTAAGTTGCATAATTATAGGCCAGTCATATTTTTTTATTGCGTTGTTGTCTTTGAAACCCTCATTTTTTCACAGCACTTTTGTCAAGAATTAAGTATTATGTTCTATTCTCTAAAGATTGTAAACATGGTAAGTTATACAATTTAAATACATGTATGAGGCTAGTCGACATTACATTTTTGTCTAGTATTAGGCTAACCTCTACTAATACTAGACCACTTACCTTTAAATCAGGAAGAGAACAATTTAACCATTGACATCCATATTGCCATTCACACACAAATTATAAAATTATGTTAAACAGGAAGGATCAACGAAAAGAGTACCAGTTTTTTCTTAAATGCTTATGAATAGCATACCATGGACATTGTGTGAAACAAAAACAAAAACCCTGTGCCCTTTTTTACCAAAGGATGATAGTCCTTAGTTTCAGTTTAGTTGTAACTCATTAGTTAACTATCCAACTTACGACATGTACAAATGAAGGCGGTACTTTTTTTTAAATTAAGCAGAGCCTGCACATGATCATCTGATGAGGATTATGTTTTGTGAGAATGGGCCATCATGCCCATCAACCTTTTCCTTAATCTATCTTTGTACATTTTCAAAGTTTATAAGGGCCATTTTAATTTTATACACACCTGAAGGAAGCGATAATGGTAGAAATATATCAATATTGTAGTTGTACTACATGTATGAGCTGAATTTTCGTTCAACGTCAGGTTTAGCACGCTTGTTTTATGAATCAATACATGAAAATTATGCCTTTCCTTCTGATGTTACGGGCAACACCATCATTTTCTGTCCTATCAACGGGCAACACCATCATTTTCTGTCCTATCATTCATACAGTGCCAACTAATATTATCAAGATCTTTGAAATATGGGCGATTATAAGACCAAGATTATATTTTTCTGTTAAGAAATATATATATTTTTCACTAGGATTCGATGTGTAAGAATATAACAAACAGGAATTTTAGAAATTTAACCAAAGAAAACACATTTTGGTGGTCGGTCGTAACATCTTTTCCATATGGTCGGACGTAACATTTAAAACTTACAGAGACCGACGACCTTCCGTCTTCATCCTCTGGATTCATGACCGGAAATGGCAACAAAAAATATTTGCCGAAAATTGGTTAGCATCGTTAAATTTACGGTATTATGTCGTAAACGAGAAAAATTCCTGCCAGCTGCAGTAAATCGATAATAAATTTCACAAAGTCGCCCGTAACTTCAGGAAAGAAAATTATTTAACCACAAAAAACCTTTAATCGATCAAAAAGTAGCGGATCGTTGTCAATGACGATTGATAACTACGATAGTGTGAAATATTTAAATTAACATTGACCATTCCTAAAACGACAATTACGACATTGAAATGCTAAATTCATGGTCATAAATTCGGTAATGACACGGACAGACAGTGTTACGTCCGACTCTGGTATTGTTTTTTTTTTTCTTTTTTTTCTGTCATTTTAATAGAAATGAAAGATAATTGGCTCAAATTATTCAGATTTTATGTTTTTCTAATGCTTTTTGAGCCATTCTTGTGGCCTAGATCAAATCGTGACTGTTCTTCAATGCAAAATATGTCAGCCATTTATACTATGTCACAAAATGGACGTTGGAAAAATCCAACTTTTGACATGAAATTGATTATTTTTTACACAATCCCTTCCCCTATGAAGGAG
Organism: Arcuatula senhousia; assembly: GCA_963971305.1. Taxonomy (NCBI): domain Eukaryota; kingdom Metazoa; phylum Mollusca; class Bivalvia; order Mytilida; family Mytilidae; genus Arcuatula; species Arcuatula senhousia. The sequence continues at coordinate 61,355,460 of OZ020304.1, forward strand.
ATATTATTTATTTTGTTTCTTTATCTATAGTAGAACAAAATGTAATAGAAACTGAACAACTAAATCAATTGTGAGAATCAGAAAATAAGATTTTTGAACCATGCCCTCATTGTTGCACATTAGTGAAGAACCACTCATATAACATATCATCTTTTCTTAGTTAAAGATACCGTTTACCTACCAAATTTTCTGCGTACTCAACTTAAGTACCATTCTCTGTAAGAATAAGGCAATGGGTGAATCATGATTGAAAAAAAAAACGAGTTTGACTTCAAAATACTGTTCAAAATGCTCAAAAGGAACAAAAAATGCATTGGCACTTTTTTTAAAGTCAGTAATTTGAGAAATATTTTGGTTGAAATGCATATAAAATTTGAATCTAAGGGAGATAACTTTGTCAAGTAACAATAAATTCCTATCATTTTAACAGAAATTTTTCTCCATCCTCATAGGGTGTTGTTTTGTCTTCCTTTACCGGATTTGACACGCTGAATGGACTATTGGCAACGCGACGGGTGTGCTATAGCAAGCAGGAACTGCTTACTCTTCTGGAGCACCTGAGTTCACTCTTGTTTCGACTGGAGTTCGCGTTGTTGATTGATATTCAGTTATTTTGTGTTTCCATGTTTTACATGTTGTCTGTTTTTGTCCCGTTCTTGTTGGTGTTTACTGGTTTTGTCTCTGCCCTTTCGGACTTTTGATATTCGGATACCCCATTGGTACCTCTGCTTCTTTCTCTCTAACACTCGAGACAACAGCTAATGTTTGTTTCTTCATTAGAAGGCTATTTTGAATGACAATCTATTGTCAAAACCGTATGTTTTAAAATCATGATTCAAAGTTTTTAAATTTTGCCTGATTCTTACAGAGAACTGCATTTTAAAAGTTTTTTATGCTGTTTCCTAATACTCGAAAGATTTTCCCTACACTGTTCTAGCAATATATTAACACCATAGCGCCTTTTGAAAATGTCATTCTGATCCTCAACTGTTGCAGAATGGGCCAAGCGGCTTGACCCGATGTCAGGTTTCTGAGCGCTCTTTAGTGAACTTTTACCGACAAGCTTAGCGCTGCTGCGGGCCTACTCGCCATCCGGAGCCCGCATAGGTTCGTCTTTCAAAATACACCATAGATTTTCGATCTGAGTATATTCCTAGCTCAAAAACTGATCAGAACCCTTCAAATTTACCTTTACCATAAAATATGACGTCTAAATTAAGACTCATCAGTGTTATTGTGATGATTAAATATAACTCTACTATTTAGATTGGGTTTCGGGGAAATGGGAATGTCTAGGAAAGGTTGGTTCATAAACATCTTTTCTATACCTAATATCTTACGCAAAATGTCACTGGTAAATGTTTCCATGGCAATAGTCATATACTTTTAGAGCAGGGTATTCAGCCTCCCTTACCTGCTGTTTCTTGTTTTGAGCCGTAACCTTAACTAACCTTTGTCTGGTAAATTGTAATTCACTTTCAGTTTGTTGAAGTCTTATTGAAGAACTGATGGAAAATCTCCATTCTAAGTCAATTTCATCATGTAATAGCATTAAAACGTTTGATTTCTCTACATTATATACTTCAATTCCACATTCACAATTAAAATCTCGTTTGGCACAGCTGATTAAACGTAGCTTTATCAAAAAGAACGGAAACGCAGGTACAAGTATTTGGTAGTCGGTTATAAAAAGACTTACTTTGTCATCCAAGAGTCTAGCAAGAAAAACAAATTTACAGAAGATCAAATAATAGAAATGCTCAATTTTCTAATCGACATCATATTTGTGCAGTTTGGTGGACGTGTTTTTCAGCAAACAATAGGTATCCCAATGGGCACAAATTGTGCACCATTGCTTGCTGATTTGTTTCTTCATTCATATGAAGCAGACTTCTTACAATCACTTCTAGACAAAAAGGACCGCAAACTTGCTTTATCCTTCAATCTCACATTTCGTTATATTGATGATGTCCTTTCACTAAACAATCCTCCATCTGCTGACTATTTACATCTCATATATCCGAAGGAACTTGAGATAAAGGACACTACAGATTCTAGGAGGTCCGCTTCATATTTGGATCTATTTCTCGAAATTCACACACAAGGAAGGCTTTGTACAAAGCTCTATGACAAACGTGACGACTTCAACTTTCCAATAGTTAACTTTCCCTTTCTGTGTAGCAACATTCCGTCCGCTCCAGCATATGGAGTTTACGTATCACAATTGATTCGTTATTCCAGAGCATGTGGGGAGTACAACGACTTCCTTGATAGAGCTACACGGCTGACAAGCAAATTGTTAACAAAGGGGTACGTTGCTCCCAGGTTGTTGTCATCACTCAAGAAATTTTACGGACGACATCATGTACTTGTAAACAAATACGGGATTTCTATCTCTCAAATGAGCACAGATGTTGGTTTGACATAGATTTGTATTGTCATCCTTTCCGGCTTACTCTTCCGGAGCACCTGAGTTCACTCTCGTTTCGACTTGAGTTCGCGTTGCTGAATGCGGTTTTGTTGTTATGTGTGTGTGTGTTTTATGTTGTTATGTGGTTTGTTTAGTTGTGATGATTTTTTGTCTGCCGGTTTTGTCTTTGTTTTTACGGTTTTATGATACTGATTACCCCTTTGGTACACCTTTGCTTCTTTCTAAAGATAAGAATGCTTTCTAAGAACATCAAAGTTTCATTTTTACAACAAGGATGAACACTGTAATCACTTTTCAAGTAGAATTAATTTACTGGAGGATCAGGGTTGTTTGGTTGGGTTATTTAATGTTCAAAAATGGATGTAGATGGTCAAAGACAGGAGTTTTTTCTGAAATTTTTGGCAATGTCAAGACACTGACACGGGGAAAAATACAGACAGCACAAGTTCTGAAACTGAAGTTGTATTTCCCAATGTTTTAAAGGCATTTGATACATAGGCATCTAGAACTTCAAAAACTCCGTAAAAAGAGCTCTTTCTGCAAGAGGTAATAGCATAGAACTTTTAGTAATTTCAATTTCAGACATAAAAGAGCCAGGAAAAAGGCAATATTTGGACAATAAGTTCAGACTGACACTTTGACACAAAAAAGTTTGTCTGTTCTTAACATAGCTTCTTATGTCATATTTATTGCCTATTCAAATAGGAGTCCACCTGACATACAAATAAAATAGGTGTTGTTCTTGAGATTAATGATCTTGGTTCATATAAGATAGGAACAAAGGTTGGTGACATGGTCCGACTTGCACCAACCTTGGATTTTGAGCTGTGGTGATCCCTGAAAGAGTTGTACAATTAAATGTCGATACTTGTAGCAATAAGTAACGAGTGAGTGAGTGAGTTGGTGTTTAACGCCCGTGCAACGCTATACAGGTTATTTATAGGAGATGAACATGAAAAGGATGATAAAATGAACATGAAATGATGATGATAAATGAGGGAACATCGGACCGGTTAATTTTGAAAAATCCACAGGAAAAGGGGAGAGGTGGGTAGGGAATAGTAAACAAATGTCCAAAATTGAAAATGTTGTGCAGCTAAAACTGTCATTCATTGAGCATTTAAAGCAAGAAGTAACTTAAGTTCCTTCATTCATAGTTTATAAATATTATATTTTTAAGTGGCGAGGTTGAGAAGTTTATGTTATACCTTCAGTTTCTTTCAGTATCAGTCCGTCCGTCCCCGAAGGTTTCAGAATGATTACTTGAACACGCATCACGGGATTTTAATGATACTTTACAAAGCTGTTCAGTACAATAAGATACAGGTCAAGATCAATTTTCAGGCTGATCGGAAAAATATTATTGAAGATTTGCCACTTTTTAAATTTTCCAAATTGAGAATGATGAAAATTTCTGGTCTAAGAAAGACAACTCATTTCTAAGGACTGTCCAAAGTAATAACTTTTGTAAGACTTTTAACAGAGAAATGAACTAGAAAAGGGTATACAGCAGTCTAATTCTAGTGTGTTGTCTGGTGTATCCTTTTCTGGTAGTCTTTTTGGAATAAAAATCACACAGCGTTAAAAATTTTAGACTGTTTTCAGTTTGCCAGAACGATAGCCCGTGTTACCCGGTATATCAATACTTCCATTATTTAACATAACTGACTAAATGCAGTAACAAATCTAATAAATTGGAAACTTAATGTCTTCTTTGGTGTATAGATGGTTGAAAACATAAATTGAACAATGGTTCCCTTTACTTTTTTTTATTAATAAACATTGTCTTGTTCGCATTAAGTTTGCATTTTAACCGACCTTACCAGGCGTGAAATTTATGAGTTTGTTTGTGTATTACGCCCGTGCAACGCTATAGAGGTTATTTACATGCGATGAACATGAAAAGGATGATAAAATAAAGATGAATGATGATGATAAATGAAATATGGGAATGTAGTGGAAAACGAAGGAATAGTAAATTCTGAAGAACCAAAGAAAAAAGGGAGAGATGGGTAGGGACGGACAATTTAGTCTATGTGGTGCACTACTTGATGGTCCACAAAGGGGTCTTTTACATACATGAAGCATGGCACTCTCCACACGCATTGGTCCACTAAGGTCAGCTGTCAGGATTTCCGTATCATAGACCTGACAACCTCCGCGGACGAGGGCCACCATATTCAGCCACCTAGGGTACACACTTGGTCGCTCTGTGGGCTGAGCACTGACCCGACGTCAGAATCCCAAGACCTTTAGTCGCCTCTTATTTTGATTCAACTCAGAAGTGTTTTGAGAAAAAACCTCTAATAATTGTCCCTTTAAATATGAATAAGAATAGGACTATAAGTATGACTATTGTAGTTTTGAAAAGGTATGTTAGATCGATAAAAACTAACCGCTACAACCTAACACTAATCGGCCAAATCCGGGAAACCGTTTATTTTATTGGAGAAAAAAAGGTTGACACGGAAAAGTTGTTGAAAAAAGTGTACGAGTAGATATAAGATTTTCTTTTTCTTTTCTATTTTTTATTGTGCAGATTGTGTTGAGAGTTAATAGTTTTACTAATTCCGTGCATTTCATTTTATTTAGTCTCGAGAGTAAACCTGTTTGGTTTTTTCTGGGACACATTCTCAGTACATACATAATGCCGTTAGGCTTGCAACTGTGAAACTGGCAATGAATTCAATGTGTATTAATATAAATATAATTAGATAGTTGAAATATGTTTATATTGAACTCTGATGTTATAAACATTGAATAATAAAATGATTTGTCAACATTTTACATTTATCATTTAATGCTATTAGCATCGATCAATGTGCAACATATTGTAATATTTAGTAAAAGTTTTAAAAGTTTGGGAAGGGGTGGGGATTAAACACAGTGAGACTGAGTTCTATATGACATGCCGAGCTTTTTCGATAAAATAATCTAGTCTGAATAAAATGAACAAGACCAAAGTAAGACGCTATTCTGGTAAAATCAAATTATTTAGATACTTTGCTAACCACCTGTTAAATTGTACAATGTTAGGGCAATAAAAAAAGGTAGATGCAAAAGCTCGTTATGTCAATGAGACTTGTACCGGGGGACATGTATTATTTTTATTTTTTACAATTTCTTTTTATCATCGTATCCAGATGACATTAAGGGATTTATTCATCAGTCTAAAGTCTGAATTTTTATTTATTATTAAGTACCATTCTATGTAAGAACTATGCAATAGGTGCTAAAGTGATTTTTGAAGAATATATTATTTTGATGAAATGTGAGTTGGTTTGATTAACAAGAGGATCCCAGGAGCCTGAATCGCTCACCTGGTCTTGATGTTGACACTATAAAGACTTTTACAGAGCTAAATGAGCTGAACATTTAAGCAAGTAACAGCTTTTCTCTATCTACTATAGTTTTCATTCTGAAGCCGTATAGGCCCAAATTATAAACAAGAGGCTCCCAGGAGCCTGAATCGCTCACCTGGTCTTAATGTCAACCCTTTGAAGACTTTCGTATAGATAAATGAGCTGAATGTTTAAGCAATAAAAAGCTTTTCTCTATCTGCAATAGTTTTCATTCCAAAGCAAAAAACACTATTTTTCACCTTTAAAGGGCCATAACCCCTTAAAGGGGTCATCTGACAACTTTGACCCTAAAAAGACTTTTGTAGAGCTAATTAAGCTGAACATTTAAGCAAGCAACATCTTTTCTCTATCTGCAAAAGTTAAGTTCTTTCTTTAGGCCAAAAACACTATTTTTTGTCTTTAAGGGGCCGTAACCACTATAAGGGGTCATCTGGCAACTTTGACCCTATGAAAACTTTTGTAGAGCTAAATGAGCTGAACATTTAAGCAAGCAACAGCTTTTCTCTATCTGCAATAGTTTTCATTCTATAGGCCAAAAACTCTATTTTTTGCCTTTAAGGGGCCATAACCCCTATAAGGGGTCATCTGACAACTTTGACCCTATGGAGACTTTTGTAGAGCTAAATGAGCTGAACATTTAATCAAGCAACAGCTTTTCTCTATCTGCAATAGTTTTCATTCTATAGGTCAAAAACACTATTATTTGCCTTTAAGGGGTCGTAACCCCTATAAGGGGTCAACTGACAACTTCGACTCTATGGAGGCTTGTGTAGAGCTAAACGAGCTGAACATTTAAGCAAGCAACAGCTTTTCTCTATCTGCAATAGTTTTCATTCTATAGGCCAAAAACTCTATTTTTTGCCTTTAAGGGGCCATAACCCCTATAAGGGGTCATCTGACAACTTTGAACTTATGGAGACTTTTGTAGAGCTAAATGAGCTGAACATTTAAGCAAGCAACAGCTTCTCTCTATCTGCAATAGTTTTCATTCTATAGGCCAAAAACATGAAAAAATGCTATTTTTCACCTTTAAGGGGCCGTAACTCCCATAAGGGGTCATCTGATAACTTCGACTCAATGAAGACTTTGGTAGAGCTTTTGATGCTGAAGCAGTAGTGTGGCATCAGATTTCATCTATCTCTTATACTTTTTGATTTACAAGCCAAAAACAGTAGTCTGACCCCCCTGGTCTATTTTTAGCAACGGCGGCCATGTTTTTCGACGAATCAAAAATCCCCACATCAGTTCTGTAGGGGATACCCTAAAGTACCACCAGATGAAATTTGGTTTGAATCTGTGCAGCCGTTTCAGAGGAGAAGAAGTTTGAAGAAAAGTTAACGACGACGACGGACGACGATGACGACGGACGCCAAGTGATGGCAATAGCTCACATGGCCTTTGGCCAGGTGAGCTAAAAAGTCAATTTTTTGGGTGTGGCCCCTTTTTGACCCCCAGTAGCAATGCAACGGTACAAGAGATACATCAAAGCCGTTGATACATTTTGTTGACAGAATTTATTGAGGAATACAATAAGAAAAGAATGATCAAAATTGGATGAAAATTAAACATTCTACAGACATTTTGTCAATATACACATTTTTGCCCCTTTTGGCCCTTTTTTTTTAAACGGTAGGGGCAGAAACCCCAAATGCAATACCAACCTTCCTTTAGTGGTTATAAACATCATATCAAAATTTTATAACAATTGGTTATCGACAACTAAAGTTATCGCACGGAAACAAAAGTGTCTACAGACGACAACGACATTGCCATAACATAATACGATCGCAAAAATTTAACAAAAAATGATTAACAGGAAAAACAAAATGTATCATAAAATGAACAAGAGGCTCCCAGGAGCCTGAATCGCTCACCTGACATATGTGCCTGAAGTAAAGGTTATAAGGCAAAATCTATTTAACGTTGAAAGGGTCATAAGATTAATAAGGGGGTCATCTGACAATATGGTGGATCTAAAGGTGCTGATCACTTTTGTTCTCAATCAAAATCTAAAAATCTGTCACCCTTTTTGAGTTATTTGCAAAAAAATGCAGTTTAACCTAATGTTCTATTTTTAGCCACAGCAGCCATGTTTTACAACCAATCAAAAATCCCCACAACAGTTCTATACACCTAATAATAATAAACAATAATACCAAGTTTGGTTCCATTTGGACTTAAAGTGTCAGAGGAGTTCACATTTTCAATACAAGGAAATGCAGTTAAAATGCTCAATTTTGACGTTCCAAGGGCAATAACTCCTAAAAGGAAAGGTCCTACAACGTTGACCCTGTTACATATTTTGTAGATCTTGATGTGCTTAACAATATGCAATTTAAATTTCTCAAATATCTAGTATAGTATTCAAGATATTGAGCTAAACAGGTGCAAAATTTGCAAAAAATCCACAAAAAGGGCAATAACTCCTACATAGGTTGCTGGATTTTCTTCAAAATTTCAGAGCTGGTAGATCTTGAGGTGCTGATCACTTTTGTTCCAATCAAAATTTTGAAATCTGTCACCGTTTTAGAGTTATTTACAAAAAACTGCCATTTACCTCTATGTTCTATTTTTAGCCACAGCGGCCATGTTTTACAACCAATCGAAAATCCCCACATCAGTTCTATACACCTTATGCTAATAAACAACTATACCAAGTTTGGTTCCATTTGGACTTAAAGTGTCAGAGGAGTTAACGTTTTCAATGTAATGAGGAAATGCTGTTAAAATGCTAAATTTTGACGTTCTAAGGGCAATTACTCCTAAAAGGAAAGGTCCTACAACGTTGACCCTGCTACAAATTTTGTAGATCTTGATGTGCTTAACAATATGCAATTTAAATTTCCTAAATATTTAGTATAGTTTTCAAGATATTGAGCTAAACAGGTGCAAAATTTGCAAAAAATCCACAAAAAGGGCAATAACTCCTACATGGGTCGTTGGATTTTCTTCAAAATTTCAGGGTAGGTAGATATTGAGGTGCTGATCACTCTTACCCTTGCCAGAATTTTGATATCTGTAGCCGTTTCTGAGATATACTCACTCAAAAAAGTTACGCAACAATACAAAATTTCCCTATATATTTTAAATAAACCTACCTAATTTTATTTTTGTATTGCAAAGCCGTTTCTTTACCGATTTTAATGAAATGAAAACCAACAGAACAAGAAATGATTGAAATTTATTTTTATGATTTTAGAAAAATCGTCACTTAACCGGTTTTTAAGATACCACAAGTAGAAATCAACTGTTAATTTTATGCGTCAACAACCCGTTTAAATCAACCAACATTTTCCGTTGAAAAACATTGGTTATGTTCTACTCGCGTTCTACCAAAAACCGTAACAGCTAGGATTTTGACCAAATCATAAAAAATAAACTTCACTTGTTTTTCTTTTTCTTGTTTTTTATTTGATAAAAAATGATTGAAAAACGGCTTGGCAATATCCATTTATAATAAGGTAGGTTTACTTCAAACATATAGGGAAATTTTCCCCTGTTGCGTTACTTTTTTGAGAGAGTATATTTGCAAAAAACTGCATTTTACCCCTAAGTTCTATTTTTGGCCATGACGGCCATGTTTTAAGATGAATCAAAAATCCCAACATCAGTTCTTAGCACCGAATGCTAATGAACAACCATACCAAGTTTGGTTGCAATTGGACCTATGGTGTCAGAGGAGTTAACGTTTTAAAAAGTTTACGGACGACGGACGACAGACCACGGACGACGGACGGACGACGGACGCCAAGTGATGACAATAGCTCACATGACCCTTCGGGTCAGGTGAGCTAAAAAAAACCGTTATTTTAGGGGTCATTACCCACAGGCACTTGTTTCTATCAATAATAGGGGGTAGAGTATGTATACAAGAGGCTCCCAGGAGCCTGAATCGCTCACCTGGTCTTAATGTCAACCCTTTGAAGTCTTTTGTATAGCTAAATGTGCTGAATGTTTAAGCAATAAAAACCTTTTTCTACCTGCAATAGTTTTCATTCCAAAGCAAAAAACACTATTTCCACCTTTAAAGGGCCATAACCCCTTAAAGGGGTCATCTGACAACTTCGACCCTAAAAAGACTTTTGTAGAGCTAATTAAGCTGAACATTTAAGCAAGCAACATCTTTTCTCTATCTGCAAAAGTTTTCTTTCTATAGGACAAAAACACTATTTTTTTTTTGCCTTTAAGGGGCCGTAACCACTATAAGGGGTCATCTGGCAACTTTGACCCTATGGAAACTTTTGTAGAGCTAAATCAGCTGAACATTTAAGCAAGCAACGACTTTTCTCTATCTGCAATAGTTTTCATTCCATAGGCCAAAAACACTATTTTTAGCCTTTAAGGGGCTGAAACCCCTATAGGGGGTCCTCTGACAAATTTGACCATATGGAGACTTGTGTAGAGCTAAATGAGCTGAACATTTAAGCAAGCAACAGCTTTTCTCTATCTGCAATAGTTTTCATTCTATAGGCCAAAAACTCTTTTTTTTTGCCTTAAGGGGCCATAACCCCTATAAGGGGTCATTTGACAACTTCGACCTTATGATTACTTTTGTAGAGCTAAATGAGCTGAACATTTAAGCAAGCAACAGCTTCTCTCTATCTGCAATAGTTTTCATTCCATAGGCCAAAAACATTAAAAAATGCTATTTTTCACCTTTAAGGGGCCGTAACTCCCATAAGGGGTCATCTGACAACTTCGACTCAATAGAGACTTTTGTAGAGCTTTTGATGCTGAAACAGTAGCGTGGCATCAGATTTCATCTATCTCTTTTACTTTTTGATTTACAAGCCAAAAACAGTAGTCTGACCCCCTGGTCTATTTTTAGCAACGGCGGCCATGTTTTTCGACGAATCAAAAATCCCCACATCAGTTCTGTGGGGGATACCCTAAAGTACCACCAGACCAAATTTGGTTTGAATCTGTGCAGCCGTTTCAGAGGAGAAGAAGTTTGAAGAAAAGTTAACGACGAGGGACGACGACGACGACGGACGACGACGACGGACGCCAAGTGATGGCAATAGCTCACATGGCCTTTGGCCAGGTGAGCTAAAAATAAGGAGAAGGTGTCTGACTCATGAAATACACTTGCTCAGAAAATATTCATTTATCTTGTTTCCTAAGTCTTGCTGATTACTTGCAGCACATCAATTTGCTTGAAAATGATTGTTCTATTGAATTAAATTTAAATTAAACATCCTTGAAGTGCCTCTCGAAAGAAATCTTGACTTTTTGAAGAAAATTTCAGGTTAAATTTCCACAACACCTTTCTAACTGGACTCAACTTCTGGTTTTCTGATTTCTTGTTGTTATCTGTGCTCTGATTGGTTCTTTTAATATAGATATGGAAGGATTTCCCTTTTCTAAATTGAGAACCAATCAGCGCACAGGTTACAACAGATAGCTTGAAAAACCGGAAGTTGAGTCCGGTTAGAAAGGTGTTGTGGAAATTTAACCTGAAATTTTCTTCAAAGAGTCGAGATTTCTTTCGAGAGGCACTTCAAGGATGTTTAATTTAAATTTTATTCAATAGAAAAATCATTTTCAAGCAAATTGATGTGCTGCAAGTAATCAGCAAGACTCAGGAAACAAGATAAATGAATATTTTCTGAGCAAGTGTATTTCATGAGTCAGACACCTTCTCCTTATTTTATACATACTCTACCCCCCCCCCCCCCCCCCCCCATTATCGATAGAAACAAGTGCCTGTGCCATTACCCCTATAAGGGGTTCTGACAACTTCCACCCTATGAAAACTTTTGTAGAGCTAAATGAGCTGAAAGTTTAGGCAAGCAACAGCTTTTTTCTATCTGCAAAAGTTTTCATCCTATAAGCAAAAAACACTTTTTTTCACCTTTAAGGAGCAGTAACCCCTGTAATGGGTCATCTGACAACTTCAGTCCTATGAAGACTTTTGTAGAGCTAAATGAACTAAACATTTATGCCAGCAACAGCTGTTCTCTATCTGCTATTGTTTTCATTCTTTAGGCCAAAAACATGAAAAAACGTTCTTTAGGGGCCGTAACCCCAATAAGGTACATCTGACAACTTCGACCCTATAGAGACTTTTCAAAATCCAAACAACAGTTTTATAAACCATATCCCAAAGAACTACCACACCAAGTTTAGTAATTGTGAGACTTGTGGTGTAAGAAAGGTTAACGTTTGAAAATAGGATGAAAAACACTGAAAATGGTCAATTTTGACAGTCTAAGGGGAAAACTCCTATAAGGAATGGTCCTAGGACTTTGACCCCATTATATCATTTGTAGATATTGATGTGCTTAATCATATGCAATTTAAATTTTTAGATATCTTGTATAGTTTTCAAGATAGAGGGTTAAATAAGTGCAAAATTTGGAAAAAAAATCAGAAAAAGGGCAATAACTCCTATATCCGTTTTTCGGATCTTCTTGAAAATTGCAGGGCAGGTAGATCTTGAGGTGTTGATCACTTTTACCCAGTCAGAATTTTGATATCTACGACCGTTTTTGAGTAATTTGCGAAAAACCGCAACATACCCCTATGTTCTATTTTTTTTTCAATGGCGGCCATGTTTTTCACCAAATCAAAAATCCCAAACAGCAGTTTTTTAGAAGACACCCTAAATAGCAATGATACCAAGTTTCATTCCATTCGATCCGACCGTTTAAGAGAAACTTTTTGAAAAGTTGAACGGACAGACGACGGACGCCAAGCGATGACAATAGCTCACATTAGGTGACCAAAAAAAAGTATTAAGTGTAAAAAAAACTTAAAATAATATGTGGATGCCACGGAAACCAGGACATCAAAATATCACCATAAACTACCCACAAAAAGCAAAATACAGCATAATTGGATTGTCTTCAGGCATGGAGTAATGCAAATGTGTAATGGTAATGCATTGCAATGTAATGTGTAATGCACCATTTTTTGCATTACATGTAATGGTAATTCAATGCATTTCTTTCTCAAAAATGCATATAATTCATGAATTACAAATGAATTACATTGTATTACTATTACTAAATGTGAAAATGAAGAAGGGTCAGTAAAATTTTCAACATTTTATAGCAGGGTTATGAAATTATTAAATCATAAAACATATTGTTCTAAAAAAAATTGAAGTGAAGCCATACGAACACAAAATAATTAATTATTTTCTTGTGACACTGTTGTAAAAACAACTTAATCAGAGTGTCAAAACAACTCTTCTGTCAAAATTAAATGGCTTCAAGTTAAAAATATTAATTAAATTATTTATTTTTATTTATCATGTTTATAGTATATATCTTTAACAGAAGAACCAAGAGAGTTGAATTTGCAAATAAATTTCAAATTACGCATCAGAATATGCTAAATAAAGGTAATAACAAAACTACCGAACTTGAATGATCAATCTCATAGTCCAGAGAAAATGACAAAAACGAATCAGTCATACCGGAGAACTGGTGGATCGCAATGGTCCTGACTTGGTGAGTGAGTGAGTGAGTTGGTGTTTTACGCCCGTGCAACGCTATATAGGTTATTTACAGGCGATGAACATGAAAATGATGATACAATGAACATGAAATGATGATGATAAATGAAACATGGGGGTGGAATGGGACACAAAGGACCGGTAAATTTTGAAGAACCACAGGAAAAGGGGAGAGGTGGGTAGGGGCGGAAAAGTTAGCCTATGTGGTGCACTGTTTGGCGGTCCACAAAGGGGTCTTTTACGTGCATGAAGCGTGGCACTCTCCACACACGTTGGCCCACTATGGTCGGCGGTCAGGGTTTCCGTATTATAGACCTGACAACCCCCGCGGACGAGGGCCACCCTATTCAGCCACCTAGGGTACACACTTGGTCGCTCTGTGGGCTGAGCACTGACCCGACGTCAGAATCCCAAGACCCTTAGTCGCCTCTTACGACAAGCTAGGCTCTGCTGCGGGCCTATTCGCCTCCCGGGCCCCGCACGGGACGTCCTGACTTGCTACAGGCGATTCAAACGAAATGGTGGGTTAAACCAGGTTTTATGGCGCCAAACCTCCCTCTTCCATTGCGATCTTAGGATCCGGTAATGACCATAGAACACAACATAGTTGTGAGACACAATAGGGATATTGAGGTGATCATCTCAGTACAGCAGACCAGTCAAACACTAATTAAAACAATTAACTATCATATCTTTTAACTCAATTTTGAACTTTTCTACTAGTGGCTGATAACGAAGAAAGAATTTTTTTAGTGATCGTATGAGACGTATTTTCTTATAGCCCTGCTTCAAAAGTCGGTCACGAAGAAACCGGTGTCTGATCAAAAAATCTGTGAAATGTGGGCAAGCTCTGGCATATCGAATAAGTTGAGAAATATAAACACCGTATGCAGGAGAATTAGGTATATTGCTCTGTAGATTAGGAAAATTAATAATTTGAAAATATTAATCGTCTCGTTTATCGTAAATTTTTGTACTGAGATGACCACCTGGGTCAAATTCGAGGTGCAAATCCAGGAAAGACGTGAAGCAATTAGATTCGGTGGTCTCTTTAATCTCCAATTCCGGAGGATATATTGAAGGAATCCAACTACTAAAATGACATATTCCCCATTCAGTTATTCGATGTTATCTTCCTTGACAAAAATGATAAAATCTTTAAAATTATTTTAAAAATGCTTAAGATTCAACTTTACAACTGCTTTGATTAACAATCTTATTTTTGTACAGATTACAAGCTGGCTTTTCAACATACTAAGCCTATTCATTTAATCTTCTTTATATATGAGTTATGAACATATTTTTTCATGAATAATATTTTCAATATCTTTAACAATATTTTTTAATATATGAGTTATAAACACATATTTTTTTAACTCCATTTTTTTCAATACATTTGTTTTGGTCATGGCACGATGTATAAAAATATACATTGAAAAAGATGTTTTAGTTTAGTTTAGTTTGAAACAAACTTCTTGCTTGGCAACTTTTTAACTTTTCTGCTTTTTTTATGTGCCAGGACATACAATGTATCAGCATACAAAAGTTTATGAAGTTCTGACTTTAAGTTTTTATTAGAAATCTTTTTAAAAGTTAACCTAGGTATGATGGATGTTGCAAACAAGTAAACAGAACTTAAAAATATAATGGTAATTCAATGCATTACTTGGCCAAAGTAATGGTAATTCAATGCATTTCTTTTCAAAATCCTTTTAATGGTAATGGTAATTCAATGCAAGTTTTCTCAAAGTAATGACCATTCAATGCATTACATTGCAATGTAATTCGCCCGATGCCTGATTGTCTTTATTCATGATGAATGGAATAAATACACAAAATTTGTATTTTATCATTAAAATCAACCACTTTTTCTGTATCAAATACTTGAAACAAAATTAAAACTATTTTTATGAATAACGTTGCTATGGTAACTAAATTCATATATTTCATAGTTCAGTGAAAACACAAAAAAACTGTCTTTTCAGCCATTTTTATTATAAATATAAGGGTATTGATAATAACAATATATAGATAATATTTTTCTGTTGACTAACCTTTTAGGAACAAACATAAAAAAAAAATTGTAGCCTCTTCCGGATTTTCTACCCGTGCGGGTTCTGGGTGGCGAATAGGCCCGCAGCAGCGCTCAGCTTGTCGGTTAAAGTCCACTAAAGAGCGCTCAGAAACCTGACATCCGGTCAGGCCGCTATACCCACAAAGCGACTGGGATGTGTGCCCAATGTGGTTGAATGGGGCAGCCCTGACATCGAGAGATGCGGTTCGTCAGGCGATAATGCGGAAAACCTGACCGCAAACCATAGGGGTGCACCGTGTTGGGAAAAATGTCACGTTCCTCGCACGTTAAAGAACCCTGCTGCAGGTTTCGGTAAAAGTTGGACCCGTAGGATCCCCATGCAGGAGGATAAATTTCCCGTCCCTACCCATCACTCCTTTTTCCAGTGGCAGTAAAAACTCTCCTACCCGATTGGCCTTGTGTCCCCATTTCCTCCAATTCATCATCATTTCATGTTCATTGTATCACCACTTTCATGTTCATCTCCCGGATATAGCCGAAATCGTGCTGCTTGGGAGTAAAGCAATAACTAACTAATCTTCCGGATTTTCAGAAATTGCCCCACAATTTAACACATTTGAACATTTTTAGAATTTTTAAGAAATAAAAAAGAAATTAATTTAAACTTTAAAACAATTCAAATATACAATACAAGCAATTGTTATATTTAATGACAATATCTCAGCACAATATATTTAAAATGAAACAATTAAATACTGTTAACTTTCATTTATTTCAATACTTTGGGTAACCAACATGACTAAAAAAACTCAAAATAATTGCCATTTCATCCTTTTGAAATATTGTTTGAACAAGGATGAAATAAATAATAACAGTTTGTTCACATATTTCAACAAATTCATGTACTTTAAATATAAGTCAATTCAATTTATAATTGAAACCTCAAAGGACTATGTGAGGACACCGGTTATGTGACCACAAACAGCTTAAAGATGCAAAAAATACTTATGTTTGTAAATAATATAAAATTTAAATAAAAGTTGTTTTATCAAAATACTTTAAAATATTAGCAAATGCCCCAAACATTCCTTAATAAACCCAATTTTCAAAACTAACATAAGGGAGATAATTTATATGAAAATTGAAAAAAAATACAAAGATTTGTCAAGTACACAAAACTTTAAGCTGGTGACTCACTATCTTTCGTTCTTCTTTCTTTTTAAGATAACCCCCCAAAAAAAACATTGACTTTGAAAATTTTGTTTTATCTGAGACAAGATTTTATGCTAATTGTTTACTCTTTTCTATATAATCTATAGTAATTATAGTAACTTTTAAACTTACTTTAGCGAAAACAAGCCCGGAAAAGTTCATACTAGTTGTATTGCTTCCAGCAGTGAAATATCCTTGACCCCAAAGATGTAGATTCGAATAAACCTTTAACCAAAAGCTAAACATTAAAATATAGGTTGCAGTGACGAATTGTTAGTGGTACCCAAGACATATATCTAGTGATGAAAAACCATTAGACTCCGAACCTTTAGTTTTTGAGATATAGACCGTATCCAAAAAATGAAACAAAGTCATGTGGAAAGTATGGGTATCAAGTAAGTGGGGAAGCCTTACCTTAGACATATCCATGTTATAAACCCTTAGAACTTTTCACCAACGTGTTACAGACATACATATACATGTATGTTTGACCTACATACAGACCATAAAATACAAACATAAGTTTATCTAAGTCCTGCTGCAATTCAAATTTAAACTTTAAAATTGTAGAAGAATCTGAAAGGTACAGTTTAATCTCAGTTCACTTTTTAATACAACTAGGAAGTTAACTTTACTTGGCATACGTTTATGTACATTTTCAAAAAAAGTAACAATAAAGTAAATTAAGTTCTTCAATAGCCTCTGCCTTATCAATAGCTATTGCTGTATTGATATCGTCATCATCATCACTAGGGGGATGTGCGAGTGTGATGCTACTGCTAGCGGAGGAAAATATGATGCTATCTGATTAGGATCAAGTTAGTCACATGGTTTGACTATTTTTTCTCCATCATCATCACAGCATATTCTCATTTTTCTTGTTAGCTTTGTTTCCTGACCTTTCACCTTCATCGAAAACATTCTTCAGAAAGTTTTTTTTATCTTATCTGAAAACCTTACATGTTTCCTCTTTTTAACGCCCATCCTTCGGCCAATATGTTATCTCCAGCAGTAAGGGCAGAACTAGATGTTTTAAATGAAGTTGAGGCTACATAAAGGTAATAACAAAACTACCGAACTTGAATGATCGATCTCATAGTCCAAAGAAAATGACAAAAACGAATCAGTCATACCGGAGAATTGGTGGATCGCAATGGTTCTGACTGGGTATGGGCAATCTAAACATGTGTCTTGCCATTTAATTCGGATACCATCAAAGGAAGAAAAATGATAGCGGTGATTGCCAATGAAACAATGGTCATTGATGTCGGAGTAGAAGTTTAAGATGACAGAACATTCTGGTTCAGGACTTCGTAATGTGAATTCTGAGTGCTCTGGGATATCCTCCACATCTGCCGTTTGACTATTGGGTATGTTAATAACTCCATATTGCTGTTGCGGTTGCTTAAATTATGAGATTATTTTCAGTGTAGATTCAAGATTTACAGGGATTATACTTTGCTCTTGTCCTCTACCAAAATTATAGTTCCTCCAATATGTGATACAGTTTCTATCAATCCTCAAATTTGCGATTTTGGTGATTCCTTTTATTTTATATGTTAAAACAACTTGATCAGATGGAGCAAATTCGACATGCGCTACCTGGCATCCTGGTACACCATTACCACTGTCTTATGCTAGCTTCATATCTGCTGCTGATGTTATATTTCCTCCACTTTTCACATAGCTACGCAACTTCCCCCTCACATGTGCAATTTTGGCATCGCAATAACATTTTCCATTTTGTGCCTCACTAAAGTCATATCGTCTGATTTTGATGCCAACAAGTCTTAGATTAATATTCTTTAATATTTAAAATATGTGCTCATAAGACATGGGTGATCATGCTGGCCCAAAAGAGAAAGTTGATGTATGACTCGTCGGAAAATCGTTTATAATATATAATTTGTCATATTCTACCAAGGTTTTTATGCATGGTTTCTGAGAAAAGCTTGACAGTTAGTAAGTTAGTTAGTTATTGCTTAACTCCCAAGCAGCACGATTTTGGCTATATCCGGGAGATGAACATGAAAGTGGTGATACAATGAACGTGAAATGATGATGAAATAGAGGAAATGGGGACACAAAGCCTATCGGGTAGGAGATGCCCCAAACATTCCTTAATAAACCCAATTTTCAAAACTAACATAAGGGAGATAATTTATATGAAAATTGAAAAAAAATACAAAGATTTGTCAAGTACACAAAACTTTAAGCTGGTGACTCACTATCTTTCGTTCTTCTTTCTTTTTAAGATAACCCCCCAAAAAACATTGACTTTGAAAATTTTGTTTTATCTGAGACAAGATTTTATGCTAATTGTTTACTCTTTTCTATATAATCTATAGTAATTATAGTAACTTTTAAACTTACTTTAGCGAAAACAAGCCCGGAAAAGTTCATACTAGTTGTATTGCTTCCAGCAGTGAAATATCCTTGACCCCAAAGATGTAGATTCGAAGATATAAACCTTTAACCAAAAGCTAAACATTAAAATATAGGTTGCAGTGACGAATTGTTAGTGGTACCCAAGACATATATCTAGTGATGAAAAACCATTAGACTCCGAACCTTTAGTTTTTGAGATATAGACCTTATCCAAAAAATGAAACAAAGTCATGTGGAAAGTATGGGTATCAAGTAAATGGGGAAGCCTTACCTTAGACATATCCATGTTATAAACCCTTAGAACTTTTCACCAACGTGTTACAGACATACATATACATGTATGTTTGACCTACATACATTGTCAGACCATAAAATACAAACATAAGTTTATCTAAGTCCTGCTGCAATTCAAATTTAAACTTTAAAATTGTAGAAGAATCTGAAAGGTACAGTTTAATCTCAGTTCACTTTTTAATACAACTAGGAAGTTAACTTTACTTGGCATACGTTTAGGTACATTTTCAAAAAAAGTAACAATAAAGTAAATTAAGGGGATACGTTACTTTGGTCGACCATCTTACTTTTCAAAACAAATTTGCATAATGAATGGCAATACCATGACACATTGAAATATCTATTTGAAATAGTGGGTCATGGGTCGATTTTTCAAGTTATTTCACTTTGAAACTATCGTTTTTGGCGGAAAATTTACATAGAAATAATGGGAAAAGATCAAATATTTTCCAAATTTTGTTATTCTCCATTGATTAAAACAAAATTTTTTCATTACATTTCAACCAAAAACTAACACAAGAAAGTCCAAATCTTTCTCAAAACAACGATATATATTTTGTCATAGGTCATGGACCATCTTTTTTCAATTATTTACATCAAAGATAAACAATAGTGTTAAAGTTCAGCGCTATTCAAGTAAAATTGACGTTGTGTTTCAAATTGAAAATGGACGTTTTTCTGTTTCACAGGTAAATTTTATCGATAACGTCGTTTTTAACGTAACGTATCCCCTTAAGTTCTTCAATAGCCTCTGCCTTATCAATAGCTATTGCTGTATTGATATCGTCATCATCATCACTAGGGGGATGTGCGAGTGTGATGCTACTGCTAGCGGAGGAAAATATGATGCTATCTGATTAAGATCAAGTTAGTCACATGGTTTGACTATTTTTTCTCCATCATCATCACAGCATATTCTCATTTTTCTTGTTAGCTTTGTTTCCTGACCTTTCACCTTCATCGAAAACATTCTTCAGAAAGTTTTTTTTATCTTATCTGAAAACCTTACATGTTTCCTCTTTTTAACGCCCATCCTTCGGCCAATATGTTATCTCCAGCAGTAAGGGCAGAACTAGATGTTTTAGATGAAGTTGAGGCTACATAAAGGTAATAACAAAACTACCGAACTTGAATGATCGATCTCATAGTCCAGAGAAAATGACAAAAACGAATCAGTCATACCGGAGAATTGGTGGATCGCAATGGTTCTGACTGGGTATGGGCAATCTAAACATGTGTCTTGCCATTTAATTCGGATACCATCAAAGGAAGAAAAATGATAGCGGTGATTGCCAATGAAACAATGGTCATTGATGTCAGAGTAGAAGTTTAAGATGACAGAACATTCTGGTTCAGGACTTCGTAATGTGAATTCTGAGTGCTCTGGGATATCCTCCACATCTGCCGTTTGACTATTGGGTATGTTAATAACTCCATATTGCTGTTGCGGTTGCTTAAAATATGAGATTATTTTCAGTGTAGATTCAAGATTTACAGGGATTATACTTTGCTCTTGTCCTCTACCAAAATTATAGTTCCTCCAATATGTGATACAGTTTCTATCAATCCTCAAATTTGCGATTTTGGTGATTCCTTTTATTTTATATGTTAAAACAACTTGATCAGATGGAGCAAATTCGACATGCGCTACCTGGCATCCTGGTACACCATTACCACTGTCTTATGCTAGCTTCATATCTGCTGCTGATGTTATATTTCCTCCACTTTTCACATAGCTACGCAACTTCCCCCTCACATGTGCAATTTTGGCATCGCAATAACATTTTCCATTTTGTGCCTCACGTAAGTCATATCGTCTGATTTTGATGCCAACAAGTCTTAGATTAATATTCTTTTATATTTAAAATATGTGCTCATTAGACATGGGTGATCATGCTGGCCCAAAAGAGAAAGTTGATGTATGACCCGTCGGAAAATCGTTTATAATATATAATTTGTCATATTCTACCAAGGTTTTTATGCATGGTTTCTGAGAAAAGCTTGACAGTTAGTAAGTTAGTTAGTTATTGCTTAACTCCCAAGCAGCACGATTTTGGCTATATCCGGGAGATGAACATGAAAGTGGTGATACAATGAACATGAAATGATGATGAAATAGAGGAAATGGGGACACAAAGCCTATCGGGTAGGAGAGTTTAGACTGGAAAAAGGAGTGGTGGGTAAGGAGGGGAAATTTAGACTCCTGCATGGGGATCCTACGAGTCTTAGTCTTACCAAGACCTGCAAAAAGCTTGACAGAAATTTGTATGTATGTTAAAATTGAGTTTCAAATTTGTCCAGTCCCAATTTGACAGGTTTGAATGTTGCTTAGTATGAATAGTTTGTTACACTGAACTATAAAAGTTTCAAATTATTGTGATGTATTGCTTCTGGGAAAACTTGACGAAAATTCATACGAATGGACATGAGTAAACCTTAATTCCCCCCACATGTTGTTTTGGGGCACAAAAAATGTATTATTTAAAAGTATTTTGAGTTGGGAATGAATGTAAACTAGTGAAATAAACCCATTATTTTGAAAAGCTACATGACAAACATCAACATGCTGCAGCATTTAGTTACTGAGAAAACAGCAACAAAACATTTTGTGACAACACAGGAGGCCAGACGACATATGTTGCTGGAGTGACTTCTTGCAACACACTGAAAGCATTATAAAAATAATATTAATATATGAACAAAACTTCTTGTCCCTTTAAAATTAAATGGTTGTGTTTTTTTACCTGTATTTTTTGAAATCTTTGGAATGCAACACCAAAGATTACTGCAGTGGTAACAACCAGCATTGTCACTTCTGATAAATGATTAAAAGTAACCTCCGGTTGATGTGCTTTTAAAGTTATCAGAACATGTTGTAGTAAGCAGGCAGCACTGTACCAATCTTGTTTTGCTGAATCAAGTACATGAACATATGTCCTATGCTGAAAAGATGAATTAAATAGCCAAAATATCATTATTGCACCAATACAATTGTAATAAATACTTATCTAAAAGTAATATTTGACTTTATCTTTCTTTTTTTTTCAGGGGGAAGGGTTATCAATTTACATTTTACATGTGACTATATGATGTTTATTTTCTATTTAGGTAGATATTATATATAATGTATTAACAAGGCTTATATGCAGCAACTTCCAATATTACAAATAGTCCAGAGTGTTCTGTTTCTTTTTTTTTTTATTTTACAATTTTACTTATAGTTCTTTAGATATGGATATGCTCAAAATCACAAGCCTGTTTATTTTCTATAGTGTTGGTAGTTGACCTTCCAATACTTGATTTAAATGCTGATGATGAGTAGGTAATCCTTATAATATCAATATACAGCATGTCCAAAGTAAAAGTTTGTGCGGGTTCCGGGTGGCGAATAGGCCCGCAGCAGCGTTAAGCTTGTCGGTAAAAGTCCATTAAAGACCGCTCAGAAACCTGACATCGGGTCAGGCTGCTTTGACCACAAAGCGACTGGGATGTGTGAGTGAGTGAGTTGGTGTTTTACGCCCGTGCAACGCTATATAGGTTATTTACAGGCGATGAACATGAAAAGGATGATAAAATGAACATGAAATGATGATGATAAATGAAATATGGGGATGGGGTGGGATGTGTGCCCAAGGTGGTTAAATTGGGCAGCCCTGACTTCTGCTGGTGGAGTTTAAATTCCCCGAGGTTAGCCCGCTCCGGCACCAACACTTTTGAGTTGGAGAATACATCAAAGCTTTAAATTATCCGTCTAAATTTCAAAATTGTCTAAACCCTAAGGTTCTTCCTACCCCAGACATAGGTTGAATATCTTAGTAATAATTTGATTCCCCAGTTTGGTATTTTTGGTTATACTGTTCTATGCTCTTCATTTTCATACAGTGTTTGGCATTTTCAATATTTTTGGTAGAGCGCCTCTGATGAGTCTTGAATAGACGAAACGCGCGTCAGGCGTAGCAAAATTTATTGTCTGGAACTTTGTTGTCATTTGTATTTCGAACACACGTGAAGGTTAGCACTGCTGGTGGAGTTTAAATTCCCCGAGGTTAGCCCGCTCCGGCACCAACACTTTTGAGTTGGAGAATACATCAAAGCTTTAAATTATCCGTCTAAATTTCAAAATTGTCTAAACCCTAAGGTTCTTCCTACCCCAGACATAGGTTGAATATCTTAGTAATAATTTGATTCCCCAGTTTGGTATTTTTGGTTATACTGTTCTATGCTCTTCATTTTCATACAGTGTTTGGCATTTTCAATATTTTTGGTAGAGCGCCTCTGGTGAGTCTTGAATAGACGAAACGCGCGTCAGGCGTAGCAAAATTTATTGTCTGGAACTTTGTTGTCATTTGTATTTCGAACACACGTGA
This sequence comes from Arcuatula senhousia, assembly GCA_963971305.1. Taxonomy (NCBI): domain Eukaryota; kingdom Metazoa; phylum Mollusca; class Bivalvia; order Mytilida; family Mytilidae; genus Arcuatula; species Arcuatula senhousia. The sequence goes on from OZ020304.1 coordinate 61,379,011, forward strand.
AGGTTAGCACTGCTGGTGGAGTTTAAATTCCCCGAGGTTAGCCTGCTCCGGCACCAACACTTTTGAGTTGGAGAATACATCAAAGCTTTAAATTATCCGTCTAAATTTCAAAATTGTCTAAACCCTAAGGTTCTTCCTACCCCAGACATAGGTTGAATATCTTAGAAATAATTTGATTCCCCAGTTTGGTATTTTTGGTTATACTGTTCTATGCTCTTCATTTTCATACAGTGTTTGGCATTTTCAATATTTTTGGTAGAGCGCCTCTGATGAGTCTTGAATAGACGAAACGCGCGTCAGGCGTAGCAAAATTTATTGTCTGGAACTTTGTTGTCATTTGTATTTCGAACACACGTGAAGGTTAGCACTGCTGGTTGAGTTTAAATTCCCCGAGGTTAGCCCGCTCCGGCACCAACACTTTTGAGTTGGAGAATACATCAAAGCTTTAAATTATCCGTCTAAATTTCAAAATTGTCTAAACCCTAAGGTTCTTCCTACCCCAGACATAGGTTGAATATCTTAGTAATAATTTGATTCCCCAGTTTGGTATTTTTGGTTATACTGTTCTATGCTCTTCATTTTCATACAGTGTTTGGCATTTTCAATATTTTTGGTAGAGCGCCTCTGATGAGTCTTGAATAGACGAAACGCGCGTCAGGCGTAGCAAAATTTATTGTCTGGAACTTTGTTGTCATTTGTATTTCGAACACACGTGAAGGTTAGCACTGCTGGTGGAGTTTAAATTCCCCGAGGTTAGCCCTCTCCGGCACCAACACTTTTGAGTTGGAGAATACATCAAAGCTTTAAATTATCCGTCTAAATTTCAAAATTGTCTAAACCCTAAGGTTCTTCCTACCCCAGACATAGGTTGAATATCTTAGTAATAATTTGATTCCCCAGTTTGGTATTTTTGGTTATACTGTTCTATGCTCTTCATTTTCATACAGTGTTTGGCATTTTCAATATTTTTGGTAGAGCGCCTCTGATGAGTCTTGAATAGACGAAACGCGCGTCAGGCGTAGCAAAATTTATTGTCTGGAACTTTGTTGTCATTTGTATTTCGAACACACGTAAAGGTTAGCACTGCTGGTGGAGTTTAAATTCCCCGAGGTTAGCCCGCTCCGGCACCAACACTTTTGAGTTGGAGAATACATCAAAGCTTTAAATTATCCGTCTAAATTTCAAAATTGTCTAAACCCTAAGGTTCTTCCTACCCCAGACATAGGTTGAATATCTTAGTAATAATTTGATTCCCCAGTTTGGTATTTTTGGTTATACTGTTCTATGCTCTTCATTTTCATACAGTGTTTGGCATTTTCAATATTTTTGGTAGAGCGCCTCTGATGAGTCTTGAATAGACGAAACGCGCGTCAGGCGTAGCAAAATTTATTGTCTGGAACTTTGTTGTCATTTGTATTTCGAACACACGTGAAGGTTAGCACTGCTGGTTGAGTTTAAATTCCCCGAGGTTAGCCCGCTCCGGCACCAACACTTTTGAGTTGGAGAATACATCAAAGCTTTAAATTATCCGTCTAAATTTCAAAATTGTCTAAACCCTAAGGTTCTTCCTACCCCAGACATAGGTTGAATATCTTAGTAATAATTTGATTCCCCAGTTTGGTATTTTTGGTTATACTGTTCTATGCTCTTCATTTTCATACAGTGCTTGGCATTTTCAATATTTTTGGTAGAGCGCCTCTGATGAGTCTTGAATAGACGAAACGCGCGTCAGGCGTAGCAAAATTTATTGTCTGGAACTTTGTTGTCATTTGTATTTCGAACACACGTGAAGGTTAGCACTGCTGGTGGAGTTTAAATTCCCCGAGGTTAGCCCGCTCCGGCACCAACACGTTTGAGTTGGAGAATACATCAAAGCTTTAAATTATCCGTCTAAATTTCAAAATTGTCTAAACCCTAAGGTTCTTCCTACCCCAGACATAGGTTGAATATCTTAGTAATAATTTGATTCCCCAGTTTGGTATTTTTGGTTATACTGTTCTATGCTCTTCATTTTCATACAGTGTTTGGCATTTTCAATATTTTTGGTAGAGCGCCTCTGATGAGTCTTGAATAGAAGAAACGCGCGTCAGGCGTAGCAAAATTTATTGTCTGGAACTTTGTTGTCATTTGTATTTCGAGAGATGCAGGGTCGTCAGGTGATAATGCGGAAAACCTGACCTCAAACCATAGTGGTGCATCGTGTTGGGAAAAATGTCACGTTCTTCGCACGTTACAGAACCCTGCTGCAGGTCAGGACCCGTAGGATCCCCATGCAGGAGGCTAAATTTCCCGTCCCTACCCATCACTCCTTTTTCCAGTGGCAGTCCAAACTCTCCTATCCGATTGGCCTTGTGTCCCCATTTCCTCCATTTCATCATCACTTCATGTTCATTGTATCACCACTTTCATGTTCATCTCCCGGATATAGCCGAAATCGTGCTGCTTGGGAGTAAAGCACTAACTAATAACTAACTAACGGTAAAAGTAGGACCCGTAGGATCCCCATGCAGGAGGCTAAATTTCTAGTCCCTACCCACCACTCCTTTTTTCAGTGGTCCCGTGCGGGGCCCGGGTGGCGAATAGGCCCGCAGCAGAGCCTAGCTTGTCGTAAAAGGCGACTAAGGGTCTTGGGATTCTGACGTCGGGTCAGTGCTCAGCCCACAGAGCGACCAAGTGTGTACCCTAGGTGGCTGAATAGGGTAGCCCTCGTCCGCGGGGGTTGTCAGGTCTATAATAAGGAAACCCTGACCGCCGACCATAGTGGGCCAACGTGTGTGGAGAATGCTACGCTTCATGCACGTAAAAGACCCCTTTGTGGACCGCCAAACAGTGCACCACATAGGCTAAATTTTCCGCCCCTACCCACTTCTCCCCTTTTCCTGTGGTTCTTCAAAATTTACCGTCCCTGTGTTTCTCACCCCATCCCATATTTCATATATCATCATCATTTCATGTTCATTTCATCATCCTTTTCATGTTCATCGCCTGTAAATAACCTATATAGCGTTGCATGGGCGTAAAACACCAACTCACTCACTCACTCACTCTAAAACTTCTAAAACAAGTTATAGCATTATCTTAAGAAATGATATATGACAGTTCCTTTTCATTTAAGACTCTTTTTTATAAATATACAAATAGCAAACTTAAAAGACTGAATGCAACATTCAAAAAAAAGCATATGCAAAGAAAAGTCCTTAAAATTCCATCAAAATAACAATAGTTAAAACTTTTAGAGATGTATCGTTTACAGTAAAATGTTATGTTTTGTTTTGTTCTGTTTTTATTGTTAACTTTTCCTTCGCCACTCAAACTTTCATAAAAAATGATATTATAACGGTATTTTATCTAAATAATAAATACGATAATTAATTAAGTCTCATGAATAACAAAATTTGATCACCCATGCGGGAAAACAACTCACTTTTGTTCATATTCTGGTAATTCACTTGATCCAATTAGTTATCCTAGTAATAAATACCTTTGTTTTCTGAAATTGTGGATTTCAATTACATAACTGCTTCTTTAAATCCTCTGGCACTTCAAGTCATGCTGATGATTTAAGTTTGGACTAGTCTCAGCACTCAAAGCGTTACTCAAACAATGGTCAGAACAGGAACTGTCTTTGTATGTATGAAGCTTAAACTCAGTCTTTGATATATAAAGTTTACTGGACAAACTTCTCTTTGCCTTCTTTCAATTCTGTGTTTTCATTTATAAAGGTCTGTTCAACATCCTTGATAATACTTGTAATGGTATCAAATGAAACTAAGGGTCTTGGGATTCTGATGTCGGGTCAGTGCTCAGCCCACAGAGCAACCAAGTGTGTACCCTAGGTGGCTGAATAGGGTAGCCCTCGTCCGCGGGGGTTGTCAGGCCTATAATACGGAAACCCTGACCGCCGACCATAGTGGGCCAACGTGTGTGGAGAGTGCCAAGCTTCATGCTCGTAAAAGACCCTTTGTGGACCGCCAAGTAGTGCACCACATAAGCTAAATTTTCCGCCCCTACTCACCTCTCCCCCTTTCCCTGTGGTTCTTCTAAATTTACCGTTCTTTTGTGTCCCACCCCACCCCAAATTTCATATATCATCATCATTTCATGTTCATTTTATCACCCTTTTCATGTTCATCGCCTGTAAATAACCTATATAGCGTTGCACGGGCGTAAAACACCAACTCACTCACTCACTGAAACTCCTCCGTCAGCAGCAATGTTATCCAGTCCTTTTAAATTTGTCCTCTTATCAACTGGACATGCAGCCAATATCTTATAAAGGAAAGACTTTGTCAGTGGCTGGAATTATGTTTCTTTGCAAAAGAAAAAATATGTGTCTACTAATTTAGAGAGGAAGGCTGTCCTTACAACACTGGGAATGGTAACGACTAATTAAGTGCTCAGTTGGTTTTACTGATCTATGCTCTTCATATTCATATAGTGATTGGCATTTTCAATATTTTTGGTAGATGGTAGAGCGTCTCTGATGAGTCTTGAATAGACGAAACGCGCGTCAGGCGTAGCAAAATTTATTGTCTTGAACTTTGTTGTCATTTGTATTTCGAACACACGTGAAGGTAAGCACTGCTGGTGGAGTTTTAATTCACCGAGCTTAGCCCGCTCCGTTACCAACACTTTTGTGTTGGAGAACACATCAAAGCTTTAAATTACCCGTTTAAATTTCAAAATTGTCAAAACCCTAAGGCTCTTCCTACCCCAGACATAGGTTGATCATCTTAGCAATAATTTGGTTTCCCAGTTTGATATTTTTCGTTGAATGTTCTATGCTCTTCATAATCATATAGTGTTTGGCATTTTCAATATGTTTGGTAGAGCGCCTCTGATGAGTCTTGAATAGACGAAACGCGCGTCAGGCGTAGCAAAATTTATTGTCTGGAACTTTGTTGTCATTTGTATTTCGAACACACGTAAAGGTTAGCACTGCTGGTGGAGTTTAAATTCCCCGAGGTTAGCCCGCTCCGGCACCAACACTTTTGAGTTGGAGAATACATCAAAGCTTTAAATTATCCGTCTAAATTTCAAAATTGTCTAAACCCTATCCTCCTACCCCAGACATAGGTTGAATATCTTAGTAATAATTTGATTCCCCAGTTTGGTATTTTTGGTTATACTGTTCTATGCTCTTCATTTTCATACAGTGTTTGGCATTTTCAATATTTTTGGTAGAGCGCCTCTGATGAGTCTTGAATAGACGAAACGCGCGTCAGGCGTAGCAAAATTTATTGTCTGGAACTTTGTTGTCATTTGTATTTCGAACACACGTGAAGGTTAGCACTGCTGGTGGAGTTTAAAATTCCCGAGGTTAGCCCGCTCCGGCACCAACACTTTTGAGTTGGAGAATACATCAAAGCTTTAAATTATCCGTCTAAATTTCAAAATTGTCTAAACCCTAAGGTTCTTCCTACCCCAGACATAGGTTGAATATCTTAGTAATAATTTGATTCCCCAGTTTGGTATTTTTGGTTATACTGTTCTATGCTCTTCATTTTCATACAGTGTTTGGCATTTTCAATATTTTTGGTAGAGCGCCTCTGATGAGTCTTGAATAGACGAAACGCGCGTCAGGCGTAGCAAAATTTATTGTCTGGAACTTTGTTGTCATTTGTATTTCGAACACACGTAAAGGAACTGGCAGTATGTAACGACCATTTATTGAAATCTTGAGTTAAACATGTAAAAAAAATTAAAGGTGTCATATTGACCATGTTGACAGGGCCTCTCTTTGGTCAATGCACTCCCCTTAGCAAAAATTTAATTTGGATGTGCATACAACTCACGACGATGATAGATATCATTATGAAACTTCTGTTCACCATGCTGAATCTAAGAACATTTTTTTTGCTTGAAGGTACAGTTTTTTAAAATTGTTTTATTTATTTGCAAAACTATCTGGTACCCCCTTGAAAAGTCATATGCATACCCCCTGATATACACATAACATGATTAATGATATTGTTCTAAAAGTTTTGTCTAAAACTCAAATAATTATCAGGCTTGTCAAGTCTTATTCATCTGGGGTGAGACTCAAACAATTTTGGACCAAATCAACAACCTTTTTTCTTTATCTTGTTTTATTTGCATGTTTTAAGGGACGGCCATTTGATTATGAGGGTAGCTGGCAGTTTCAGTCGAGACAGATTTTTTATTTTCAAAATTTTTCAGGCCAGAATATTTATTTTCAAGAATATTTTTTTTTATAAACAACATACTTAATTGAGCAAGGATCTTGGCACAGATTATTTTCTTGAAAGCAGAAGAAAGATAATTCATTTGGGGTGGGACTCTCACAATTTTGGACCAAATCAACCACTTTTTTCTTTATCATGTTTTATTTGCATGTTTTAGGGACGGCCATTTGGTTATGAGGGGGAGCTGGCAGTTTCAGCCGAGACAGATTATTTATTTTCTATTTTCCCCACTATGCGTCAAAAATATCTATTTTTTTATAAACAGCATACATAATTGAGCAAGGATCCTGGGACAGATTATTTTCGTGAAAACAGAAGCCAGATTATTTATTTCCATCTTTTTCCTGGTCCCTGAAAATAAAATGGTCGTCCCCTTACCAGATCTCACGAATTTGGATTATTTTCATCTCAAGAACTTGACAGCCCTGAATAATATTGATGTTAAATAACATACCACTACCCACGGGAACTTGTGTTCCGTATTACTCCAAAATAGTGAGTGAGTGAGTTGGTGTTTTACGCCCGTGCAACGCTATATAGGTTATTTACAGGCGATGAACATGAAAAGGATGATAAAATGAACATGAAATGATGATGATAAATGAAATATGGAGATGGGGTGGGAAACAAAGGACCGGTAAATTTTGAAGAACCACAGGAAAAAGGGGAGAGGTGGGTAGGGGCGGAAAATTTAGCCTATGTGGTGCACTACTGGGCGGTCCACAAAGGGTTCTTTTACGTGCATGAAGCGTGGCACTCTCCACACACGTTGGCCCACTATGGTCGGCGGTCAGGGTTTCCGTATTATAGACCTGACAACCCCCGCGGACGAGGGCTACCCTATTCAGCCACCTAGGGTACACACTTGGTCGCTCTGTGGGCTGAGCACTGACCCGACGTCAGAATCCCAAGACCCTTAGTCGCCTCTAACGACAAGCTAGGCTCTGCTGCGGGCCTATTCGCCACCCGGGCCCCGCACGGGACTACTCCAAAATAAGATAACTAGATAAAACTGTTTTAGCGCACTAAAACTGATGTCTCCCCTTCCTTAAATAGCACAAGTTCAACCTTGAGGTCAAAAGGTCAAAGTCACAATGACATACATTGTACAACAAATTGTTTAATAATTATACATCTACATTCTAAAGCCCGATTGTGTGTGAAGAGTGCCACGCTTCATGCACGTAAAAGACCCCTTTGTGGACCGTCAAGTAGTGCACCACATAGGCTAAATTTTCCGCCCCTACCCACATCTCCCCTTTTCCTGTGGTTCTTCAAAATTTACCGATCCTTTGTTTCCCCACCCATCCCCATATTTCATTTATCATCATCATTTCATGTTCATTTTATCATCCTTTTCATGTTCATCGCCTGTAAATAACCCATATAGCGTTGCACGGGCGTAAAACACCAACTCACTCACTCACTCACTCAAAGGATAAAAAAGTTATGGCCTGGACAGCTTTGCAGCTTTGCATGCCAAATTAGCATTTATTTGACATTGTAGTCACAGGTCAAGGTCTTTAACGTTAGTGACATATTGTTCCCATGATGACACATTATCATGTCAAAAATCAAAGCTTTTTGTTTAAAGGATTAAAATATATATGGCCCAGACATGTGTAACGTGTAAAAAAATAGCATTAATTTTATCTTGAAGTCAATGGTCAAGGTCATATGAAGATCATTCTGGTAGGCCACCCATCATCTCAGGGTGATACATGCACATGTCAAATATTGTAGACTTATGTCAAAGAACAAAAAAAGTTATGACACAGACACACTTCCCATGTAAAATTAGCATTAATTCAACCTTTAGGTCAAGGTCATATGAAGGTCATTCAGGTTCACACCACATCGTCCTATGGTGATACATCCACATGCCAAATATAAAAGCCCTATGTCAAAAAACAAAAAAGTTATGGCCCGGAACACTTTGGATGTAAAATGAGCATTAATTTGATCTTGAGGTCAAGGTCATATGAAGTTCATTGTGGTACGCGACACATTGTCTCATGGTGATACATCCACATGCCAAATATCAAAGCCCTTTGTCAAAGAACAAAAACGTTATAGCTCGGAACACTTTTAGATGTAAAATAAGCATTAATTTGACCTTGAGGTAAAAGGTCAAGGTCATATGAAAGTTATTCTGGTATGCAACACATCGCCTCATGGTGATACATTCACATGTCAAATATTATAGCCCTTTGTCAAAGAAGAAAAAAGTTATGGCAAAAACACACTTTCCATGTAAAATTAGCATTAATTTAACCTTAAGGTCAAAGGTCAAGGTTATACGAAGGTCATTCTGGTACGCGACACATCGTCTTATGGTGATACATCCACATACCAATATCAAAGCCCTATGTCAAAGAACAAAAAAGCTTTAAAGCCCTATGTCAAAAAACAAAAAAGTTATGGCCCGGAACACTTTGGATGTAAAATGAGCATTAATTTGATCTTGAGGTCAAGGTCATATGAAGTTCATTGTGGTACGCGACACATTGTCTCATGGTGATACATCCACATGCCAAATATCAAAGCCCTTTGTCAAAGAACAAAAACGTTATAGCTCGGAACACTTTTAGATGTAAAATAAGCATTAATTTGACCTTGAGGTAAAATGTCAAGGTCATATGAAGGTCATTCTGGTATGCGACACATCGTCTCATGGTGATACATCCACATGTCAAATATCCAAGTCCTTTGTCAAAGAACAAAAAAGTTATGGCCCGGAACACTTTGGATGTAAAATTAGCATTAATTGACCTTGAGGTCAAAAGTCAAGGTCATACGAAGATCATTCTGGTACGTGACACATCGTCTTATGGTGATACATTAACATACCAAATACCAAAGCCCTATGTCAAAGAACAAAAAAGTTATGGCCCGAAACACTTTGGATGGAAAATTATCAATTATTTGATCTTGAGGTCAAAAGTCAAGGTCATATGAAGTTCATTCTGGTTCGCAACACATTGTCTCATGGTGATACATCCACATTTCAAATATCAAAGTCCTTTGTCAAAGAACAAAACAGTTATGGCCCGGAACACTTGGATGTAAAATTAGCATTAATTTGACCTTGAGGTAAAATGTCAAGGTCATATGAAGGTCATTCTGGTATGCGAGACATCGTCTCATGGTGATATATCCAATTTTCAAATATCAAAGTCCTTTGTCAAAGAACAAAAAGTTATGGCCGGAACCACTTTGGATGTAAAATTAGCATTAATTTGACCTTGAGTGAGTGAGTGAGTTGGTGTTTTACGCCCGTGCAACGCTATATAGGTTATTTACAGGCGATGAACATGAAAAGGGTGATAAAATGAACATGAAATGTTGAACTTGAGGTCAAAGGTCAAGGTCATACGAAGGTCATTCTGGTACGTGACACATCCTCTTATGGTGATACATCCACATACCAAATATTAAAGCCCTATGTCAAAGAACAAAAAAGTTATGGCCCGAAACACTTTGGATGGAAAATTAGCATTAATTTGATCTTGAGGTCAAAGGTCAAGGTCATATGAAGTTCATTCTGGTACGCAACACATTGTCTCATGGTGATACATCCACATGTCCAATATCAAAGTACTTTGTCAAAGAACAAAAAAGTTATGGCCCAGACACTTTGATGTAAAATTAGCATTAATTTGACCTTGAGGTAAAAAGTCAAGGTCATATGAAGGTCATTCTGGTATGCGACACATTGTCTCATGGTGATACAGCCACATGTCAAATATCAAAGTCCTTCGTCAAAGAACAAAATAGTTATGGCCCGGAACACTTTGGATGTAAAATTAGCATAAATTTGTCCTTGAAGTCAAAGGTCAAGGTCATACGAAGGTCATTCTAGTAAGCGACACATTGTCTTATGGTGATACATTAACATGCCAAATATCAAAGCCCTATCTCAAAGGATAGAAAAGTTATGGCCCGGACACGCTTTGTATGAGAAGAAGAAGAAGAAGAAGAAGAAGAAGAACTGACACAAAAACAATATGTCTCCCCCTTCTGGGAAGGGGAGACATAATTTGATATGGTAGGATGGTATTCCCTTGAAGGACTTTCCTTTTCCACTGTGTGCTGGAAAACAACAGCTTTCTCTTTGGCGAAATTCTAATCCAAGCTTTGAACGGTTGATCGGACAAACGGTTAACAGCAGGTTGGTGACAAAAATACCAGCTCGTCTGCAAATGAGGTCTACCTCTGAATGTCATGGTCTAGTTTTGCTAAATTGAAGCCCCTTTCACCAATACCCCAACCAACACTAAAATTTAAACTTTTCAAATGGTCCTTCACATTTCTACTGGCTTGGCATACTGGAATCAATCCAACATGCGAAATTCGATCGTGTGACGGTTTGCATATTATGTCTTTATAAACCGAGAAACTATAATGAAGACTTTGAAGTTCATTTGTGCCGTCTGCTGAGACTTGTTTTTGCATTTTATGAGTTACATTGTCAAAGTTTTGGGGTACACCAATACTAAAAAATGCTATATTTACGCATAAAGCCCTCATAAGAGCGGAATCTTTGGCGTCGATGTCTGATTGTAAAATTGTACAAAAAAAACTCTTAGTGAAGCAAGAATACAATCATTTTGTACTAAACAGGAAGTGATGCAATGTAATCAAAATAGAATCGCATTGAATGATTTTATTTTTCAATTATCATAAAATAAGATATTTTGTCTCTTAATCGTGATCTTTAAGAAATATATATTAAAAAATATCATTAGTTCTTTTTCCAAAGTCATTAAAGTCATATTAACTGATTTAAAATATGCATGCAAGATTTATCTCCCTTTGACCGGTAGTTTAGTCTTCATACAAGTCTGATCAAATACAAATCAACAAGAAAAGGCTACAAGGAAAAAAATTCACATTTTACAGAGAAGTTTTTTTCATGGCTTTTAGAGATTTCAAAATAAACAATACCCTGGAAGATTTTTAGAGACAAAGGTGGCCTTTTAATAATGATTTATATAGGAGAAATGTTGACTGCTGTTCAACCTCAAGGCCCCCAAAAATAAATATTTGAAAACATAACATTTTTTTCCTTGTACAGTACTTTTTAACTCACCTGGCCAAAGCCATGTGAGCTTATGCCATCACTTGGTGTCCGTCGTCGTCTGTAAACAATTTTTCAAACCTTGTCCGACACCATAAATCCAATTGCAACCAACTTGGTCCAGTTGTTTAGTGCCATTATGTGGACAAAACTATCGTTCGGATTTTTGATTCGTAAAAACAAATGGCCGCCATGGCTAAAAATATGACATAGGGGTCAAATTACAGTTTTTGGCAAATAACTCAAAAATGGTAAGAGATATCAAAATTCTGGCGAGGGTAAAAGTGATCAGCACTTCAAGATCTACCTGCCCAGAAATTTTCAAGAAGATCCAACAACCGATGTAGAAGTTATTGCCCTTTTAATGGATTTTTAAAAATTTGCACTTATTTAGCCCTATATCTTGAAAACTATACAAGATATTTTAAAAACTCAAATTCCATATGATTTAGCACATCGAGATCAACATTTCATGCAATTAGGTCAAAGCTGTAGAACCATTTCTTTTACCTTTTTTTATTACTTTTCCCCTGAATTTCAAAGATTAACTTGTCTGACACCCTTAGACCAACTGCATTTAAACCTGGCACACAATTCTACAAAGCTACAAGTCTATCATTTGGATTTTTGATTTGGTGGAAAATATGGCCGCCATGGCTTAAAATAGAAATTTGCAGTTGTTTGCTTATAACTCAATTATGTTTTCAGATATCAAAATTGAATCAAAAGTGATCAGCATATTAAGATCTACCTGTCCTGAAATTTTGAAAAAGATCCGATTGCTGATGTGGAAGTTATTGCCTCTTTTTGTAATTTTTGCCAAATTTTGCACTAATTAAGCCCTATATATAAGAAACTTAAATTGCATATGGTTAAGCACAATAATATCTACAATATATGTGTATCTTTATAGTTCAGTTGAGCGGTTCAGGCTCCTTGGAGCCTCTTGTTAAATCTTATAAACGTTTGTGCATCATTTTATTTATAATTGACGTAGTGTACAACTACACACTAACAGTTTCTGAAGTCAAAATTCGACTACACACTAACAGTTTCTAAAGTCGAAATTAAAATCATATTTACAATTTAAGACACACTGGGAAAGGGGGGATTTTAAGGTAAAATAAAAATGACAGCAAAGTTCCAAAAATAACTTTCGCTGCGTAGTAGTAGAAATAATTTAGAACAAATATAACCAGAATCGTTTGTTTTTGTACATTTTTAAACCCAAAGGCTTGATAATAACAAAATAACTTTAATGTGGATAAGGAAATTATAGAATTCCAATAAAACAAACACTGTTGACTGTTTAAAAAAAACTCTTTTAGATTTCTGTGCAAGTCGCTTTAAGAAAAAACAAAAGAATTTCATCAATATATAAAACTGTCCTTTAAAATAGCGTGGGCTTGATAAATTTGCATTTAAGTTTTATTGGCTTCATTGCCAAAATGAAATTGGGTTAAAATAATGAGTGCTAGGCGGGCGGATTAAAATTTTCGAAAGTTTTCTCAGTCATTACTTGTCACAGCCGTTTGATATTTTGTAGAAGCAAAGAGTCACCAAGGGGCATTCGAGTAGGGCAACAAAAATAAAAACAGTAAACACGAACGAGAACAGCATGAAAAAAGACACAAAACATAAACCAATATTAAACCACTGTACAGAAATCAACAACGCGATCTTATGTCGTAATGAAAGTGAGCTCCTTTTTGCTGTAGTACACCCGTCGCACTGCCAGTCGTCAATTAAGTATGTCAAATCCGTTAAAAGATATGAAATATGAGCTTGAGGTCCTTTAACCATGGGATTCAATTTATGGTCTGTCGCTCATTTTGAGGGGGTTTTTTTTGCTCATGTCTCATATTTTATACCCCAACTCGTAAGAGAGGGGGCTATATTGCAATCATCTTGTCTGTCCGTCCGTAACAAACTTTCGTAACATATTTCTCAGCTTCTACTTAAGTGATTAATTTTAAATTTGATATACAGCATTATCATGATAAGTTGTACCGTGCCTCCCCTTTCAAGGTCTGTTGCTCATCCACTTTCTGTTTTCTGAGCCGACTTAGAATTTTTAAGGGTCAAACATAGACAATTTCGTAACAGATGTCTCGGCTTCTACCGAAGGGATTGATTTGAAATTTGTCGTGCATCTACTTCCAGTTTTCTTAGTGGTCGAGTGGGGTTATCCTTAGCACGACTAAGTGCAACCCCTTGTTTGGTTTAAATTACTCTTGTTAAATTACGCATTTTTAGGCTCACTGACAGAAACTAAGAAGTACCAATTAACAAGGTATAATTGAAACTGGATGCAGTTTCGAATGTCTCCCAAACGAAGTCCCTTTCATCTCATGTGAAAAATTTGGACAGGGTGTTCCCTAAAATACAAGTTTTACAAAAATCCCAGGGGTAAGCAAAATCATGGAAATGCCTTTAAATGCATTTTCAGAACTTCATGGAAACAAAATTGGGCAGGGGTTTTATTAACACAAGTCATTTAACTCTTTAATATTAAATGATTTGCCTTATCATAAGGAGTAATAATTTATATGGTTATAGGGTGGGGATGTCAAAATTTTTCAGAATATTTAGTATTTAATCATTTGAGGGGGTGGGGCATGACCCCCCTCAGACCCCCCTATGATACCATATGATTGGTCTTATCATAAGGAGTAATAATATATATGGTTATAGGGTGGGGATCTCAATGGTTTTCAGAATATTTAATATTTTATCATTTGAGGGGGTGGGGCATGACCCCCTCAGACCCCCCTACGATACCATATGATTGGTCTTTTCATCAGGAGTAATAATATATATGGTTATAGGGTGGGGATCTCAATGGTTTTCAGAATATTTAGTATTTTATCATTTGAGGGGGTGGGGCATGACTCCCCTCAAACCCCCTATGATACCATATGATTGGTCTTATCATAAGGAGTAATAACATATATGGTTATAGGGTGGGGATCTCAATGGTTTTCAGAATATTTAGTATTTTATCATTTGAAGGGGGTGGGGCATGACCCCCCTCAGACCCCCCTACGATACCATATGATTGGTCTTATCATAAGGAGTAATAATATATATGGTTATAGGGTGGGGATCTCAATGGTTTTCAGAATATTTAGTATTTTATCATTTGAGGGGGTGTGGCATGACCCCCCCTCAGACCCCCCCTACGATATTATATGATTGGTCTTATCATAAGGAGTAATAATATATATGGTTATAGGGTGGGAATCTCAATGGTTTTCAGAATATTTAGTATTATATCATTTGAGGGGGTGGGGCATGACCCCCCTCAGACCCCCCCTTGTGGACCCAAATGGTTTGTTTTATCATAAGGAGTAATAATATATATGGTTATAGGGTGGGGCTCTCAATGGTTTTCAAAATATTAAGTGTTTTGTTATTTGAAGGGGTGGGGCATGAACCCCTACCCCCCCCCCACTTAAGACAACGAAACGGAGGGTTTACCATAATACCTTGCCACTACGTTTACTTAGATATCCAAGTTAAGTGAGTATTTCAAAGTTAAGATCGCATATTTATATCACTTTTCCCATAGACTTCTATAGTAAAATTTTGCAACCCCACCCCCTTTTGAGACCCCCAAAACCCATGTTCCCTTCAACATATTGAAATTTTTTTTTCAGGAGGCGCATCTACGAATATGGGCCTTTCAAGTCATATGATATCAAACGATTCCGTCCAACGGTTTCTGAGAAACAGTGCACACAAGTGTTCGAAAAATCGCGCCCGGAAAGAAGAAAAATAATAATAATAAGAATAATAAGAACTGAGCAAAAACATAATGTCTCCAAACTTCGTTTGGGAGACATAATAAGACACATATCTCAAATAGGCGATTCAAATTCGGTTGTTCCATGATAATAATCAGTTTCTACTTATTGCAACAAGACTTCTGGCTGTAAAGTAAAAATTAGTCCCGTGCGGGGCCCGGGAGGCGAATAGGCCCACAGCAGCGCTCAGCTTGTCGGTAAAAGTCCACTAAAGAGCGCTCAGAAACCTGACATCGGGGTCAGGCCGCTTTGCCCACAAAGCGACTGGGATGTGCGCCCCCAGGTGGTTGAATGGGGTAGCCCTGACATCGAGAGATGCGGGGTTGTCAGGCGATAATGCGGAAAACCTTACCGCAAACCATAGTGGTGCACCGTGTTGGCTAAAATGTCACGTTCAAGAACCCTGCTGCAGATCTCGGTAAGAGTAGGACCCGTAGGATCCCCATGCAGGAGGCTAAATTTCCCGTCCCTACCCATTACTCCTTTTTCCAGTGGCAGTATAAAATCTCCAACCCGATTGGCCTTGTGTCCCCATTCCCTCCACTTCATCATCATTTCATGTTCATTGCATCATCATTTTCATGTTCATCTCCCAGATATAGCCGAAATCGTGCTGCTTGGGAGTAAAGCAATAACTAACTAAGTAAAAATTAAGTAATCTTAAAATTCGATAATCTGCGACTTAACAGAACTCAGAATTCCACGTCTGTTCTCATTGTTGAGATACAATCCCTTGTTTGTCTACGAGTACATAATGTCTTCTGTAAATTATTTTTTTCATAATTGACAACGTAATAGAAAAAAAGACACTGTGGAATGCAACATTTCAGAAAAATATTCCTGGATGGATTTTAATTTAAAACTTATTTAACAAGGAAACTACCTGTCCAAATCCTTATTTAGAAAAAAGCAGAGGTACAAATGCGGCATCCGAATGTCAAAGTCCGAAGGGGTAGAGAGAAAACCGACAAGCCAAATAAGAACAGGACGAAAAACAGATCACAAAAACTACTGAACATCAATTAGCAACGCGAACACCATTCGTAATGAAAATGAACTCAATTGCTCCAGAAGAGTACGTGGTTCCTGCTTGCGTAGTCGCATCTGTCTTACTGCCGTTTCATATTCAGTGTCAAATCTGTTAAAGGAAGACAAAACAAAACCCGATAAAAACCAACATCTAGACTCATCTGAGAGATGGATATCCAATATTTGTCTATAAGTGTATGATATCTACCGTAAAATTTCTGTGTCGACAGCAACCGAGGAGCAACATAACCTTGTAATGACAATTTTTGTGTCTTGAAGCTCTGCCAAGAAAATCAATGTAAATTCCGCAAAATCTGGATTTATGAATCGATTGTGTTGCTACACAAGAAAGGAAAGTTGACAATTTGACTATTGATAAGTTGAAGTCGTCATGTTAGTCATAGAGCTTTGTTGAATGAGTGAGTGAGTGAGTGAGTTGGTGTATTACGCCCGTGCAACGCTATATAGGTTATTTACAGGCGATGAACATGAAAAGGATGATAAAATGAACATGAAATGATGATGATAAATGAAATATGGGGTGGGATGGGAAACAAAGGGACAGTTAATTTTGAAGAACCACAGGAAAAGGGGAGATGTGGGTAGGGGCGGAAAATTTAGCCTATGTGGTGCACTACTTGGCGGTCCACAAAGGGGTCTTTTACGTGCATGAAGCGTGGCACTCTCCACACACGTTGGCCCACTATGGTCAGGGTTTCCGTATTATAGACCTGACAACCCCCGCGGACGAGGGCTACCCTATTCTGCCACCTAGGGTACACACTTGGTCGCTCTGTTGGCTGAGCACTGACCCGACATCAGAATCCCAAGACCCTTAGTCGCCTCTTACGACAGAGCTTTGTTGAAAGTTTTCCTTGAGAGTCTATTTCGACATGTAGATCTAAATAATAAGCAGACTTCCTAGAATCCGGTTGTGTCCTGTATCTGAAGTTCCATAGTATATATGAGACGGAGAAAGTAATAAAATCGAGAATTGTTCAGTAAAAGGACATCAATATAACAGAAGGTGAGGTTAAAAGAGAGCTAGTCTACGATCTTTTTTGTCTAGATGAGATTGAAAGAAGTCCGCTTAATATGAATGAAGAATTTCATCAACAATAAGGTGCACAATAAGTGTCCATTGGAATCCCTATTGTTTGCTGAAAAACACGTCCACCAAAATGAACATATATGTTGTCGATAAGAAAATTAAGCATGTCGATTATTTTGGTTGTCTGTATGTTATTTGTTCTTTTTCTTAGGCTCATTGATGATAAAGTATGCCCTAGTGTAATCAACTACCAGATGGATGTACCTGCATTTTCCTTTTTTTTTTTAATGCGTTTGATCAGTTGTGCCAATCGTGATCTCAGTTGTTCATGTGGAATAGAAGTGTAAAGTGATGAGAAATCAAAAGATTTAATGCTGTTACAAGATGAAACTGATATAGAGTTAAGAATCTCCATAAGATCTTGCTAACTAATTCCTCAGGATCCACACTTGATTGACACCATTTCTAAAATAATTACAACAATCGTAACATTTCTAAAGGCCTGATTTCATTGCCGTAAGTATTGAAGCTGAAAGAGGTTTAGTGGTATTTTTGGATGACCCTGCAATGAACAATGTTTGTATGGAATTTTATAAAACTCAGGAAACCAATACAGGGATGGAATGTCATCATTGTTGGCACCAACAGAAAGGCAAAAGGAGGAATTGTAAGATTTCTGATTGTCATTAATTTCCTCCTAAGACAGTGTTGCAGCTGTGTAGGTGGTGATATTACTAGAACAATAAACCCCAAATTCAGCTGTCAATGAAAGAACCTTAGTGAGCACGCTCACATACCCCATGCGTCCACATTATGGACAGAGATTATCTATTTCAAGTTATGGGACCCCTACCTGAAGCTATATACTAAATATCAAATATCTACAGTTAATAGTTCGAAATCTGTTACGAACATTTTCAACCCTGAAAATTAAGTGAAAAAGTCTTAGTCGGCTCGTTAAACAGGAAGTTGATAATCGACAGACCTGAAAACGAATCCCACCATATGGGACTCCTACCTAAAGCAAAATACTAAATATCAAATACCTACAATTAATAGTTGCTGAGAGATCTGTAACTTAAAATTTTCAACCCGGAAAGGTTAGTGAAAAAAGTCTAAGTCGGTTCGGTAAACAGGAAGTAGATGATCAACAGACCTGAAAACGAATCCCATCATATGGGACCCCAGCCTGAAGCTACATACCAAATATCAAAAGCCCACAATTAATAGTTGCAGATCGGTAACGAAAATTTTCTACCCTGAAAATTAAGTGAAAAAATTCTAAGTCAGCTCGTTAAACAGGAAGTAGATGATCGACAGACCTGAAAACGAATCCCATCATATGGGACCCCTACCTGAAGCTATATATTAAACATCAAAAGCCTACAATTAATAGTTGCTGAGAAATCTGTTACGGAAATTTAGAACCCTGAAAATTTACTGAAAAAATTCTAAGTCGGCTTGTTGAACAGGAAGTAGCTGATCGACCGACCTGAAAATTTATCTCGCCATATGTGACCCCCACCTGAAGCTACATAGCAAATATCAGAAGCCTTCAATTAATAATAGCTGAAATACCTGTTACGAAAATTTTGATCACGGACAGATCGACGGACGGACCAGTCAAAAACATTATATCTTGTATAAGCAGTCTATACAGTGTTTTTTGCACACAAAAATTATGTTTTTGGTTTGTCTGCAGGTCCTTAACATTCAAGTAAGGTTGCAAATATTTTGGGTCCCGGGTGGTAAATAGGCCCGCAGCAGAGCCTAGCTTGTCGTAAGAGGCGACTAAGGGTCTTGGGATTCTGACGTCGGGTCAGTGCTCAGCCCACAGAGCGACCAAGTGTGTACCCTAGGTGGCTGAATAGGGTAGCCCTCGTCCGCGGGGGTTGTCAGGTCTATAATACGGAAACCCTGACCGCCGACCATAGTGGGCCAACGTGTGTGGAGAATGCCACGCTTCATGAACGTAAAAGACCCCTCTGTGGACCGCCAAGTAGTGCACCACATAGGCTAAATTTTCCGCCCCTACCCACTTCTCCCCTTTTCCTGTGGTTCTTCAAAATTTACCGTCCCTGTGTTTCCCACCCCTTCCCATATTTCATATATCATCATCATTTCATGTTCATTGTATCATCCTTTTCATGTTCATCGCCTGTAAATAACCTATATAGCGTTGCACGGGCGTAAAACACCAACTCACTCACTCACGCAAATATTTTGGCAACACATTTTTTTGGTGGGGGGACGATCAAAACAATATTTATTCATACAACGACTGTCCCATAGTACCAAGGAGATTGTTATAGTTCTTGAGATAAAAAAGAGAAATTAAACAATTTTCAGACGTGCCCTTCTTTGTTACTCGATTCAATCTGCCGAATTGATCATTTAACTTGCAAAAGGGGATAGTCGATTGAATTTTGTTTATGGACATTAGTCTTTTAGAGGCGTTAGAGACAAAAGATATATATTTTTTTCAATATTAGCCTTATATGACAAAAATCTTTCAGGACATTTATTTTCTTAACCTCTCCGGCTCTGCTTCCTACAATGTTTTTCATCAGTATCCGATTCAAAAATTATAAGCCCCTTTTCAAGTTAGTGATTGGTCTCTTCAACTTGATATACATATATAAAAACAAAGAGTTTTGTCAAGATTTCAAAATTCATGTGTTTTGTGTTTCCATGTTTTACATGTTGTCTGTTTTTGTCCTGTTCTTGTTGGTGTTTACTGGTTTTGTTTCTGCCTTTTCGGACTTTCGACATTCTATTACCCCATTGGTACCTCTGCTTCTTTCATGGCACTTGTAACAAACAGTATACTCGGTATATTTCAAATGCCCATTTTAAAAATGTATGAGCAAGAAATCATATGATCAAGATTGCTAATCTATTCAGTTGTCACATAATCAATTTCACCTGATTTTTTATATAATATATTCTAAATTTTAACTTACTTATGCAAAACATTTAAAAGTAACCACTACAGCTGACGCTACAAGTTAATTTATCATAACCAAACCTAAGGCAGTTTTTTTTTGGTGCACGGTGATTTTCAAGACCAAATAAGGCAATTATCTCCCTAAACCGTCAGTTCTTGTTCTGTATAAAATACGCAGCTATGTAGCTTCCCCGCACACCTCGTTCCGTTGAGATAAAGGTAAGATCTATTTTTGTTTGTTTCAAACTAAAGTCTCCAGTTACTTAGCCAAAGTTTGTTTTTGGTCCCCTACCGGCGAAAGCGGTTTGCGCTCTGCCCGTCCGTCCGTCTGTGTGTTCGTCCGTCTGTCACGCTTCAGTTTTCCAATCTTTTTTTATAAACGCTTATAGAAAAGAACTGATTTTTGGTATGTCAATTTGCCATGATGAGTTACATTTTATGTACAGATCAAGTTTGAGTTTTATGCCGGTCCACAAATTTTCATGGGAGTTATGGCCCTTTGAACTTTAAAAATTCAACAAAATTTCAGTTTTCCGCACTTTTTTTCAAAACGCTTATAGAAGAAAGCAAAGGTGTACCAAAGGGGTTATCAGTATCATAAAACCGTGAAGACAGACAAAACTGGCAGACAAAAAATCATCACAACAAAACAAACCACATAACAACATAAAACACACACACATAACAACAAAACCGCATTCAGCAACGCGAACTCAAGTCGAAACGAGAGTGAACTCAGGTGCTCCGGAAGAGAAAGCAGTTCCTGCTTGCTATAGCACACCCGTCACGTTGCCAAAGATCGATTAAGTGTTGGTCAAATCCGGAAAGGATGACATTACAAAACTCTATGTCAAACCAACATCTGTGCTCATCTGAGAGATAGAAATCCCGTATTTGCATACAAGCACATGATGTCGTCCGTAAAATTTCCATATGCTGGAGCGGACGGAATGTTGCTACACAGAAAGGGGAAAGTTAACTTTTGGATAACTTATAGATAATGAACTGTTTTTGGTATGTGTGAGTTTCAGATCAAGTATGAGTTTCGTGCCGGTCCACAAATTTTAATGGGAGTTAGCCCTTTGAACTTTTTTCTTAATGCTTATAGATAATGAACTGATTTTTGGAATGTGAGTTAACCATGATGAGTTACAGATCAAGTTTGAGTTTCGTGCCGGTCCACAATTGTAACGGGAGGTATGGCCCTTTGAACGTTGAAAAACACTGAAATATTAGATTTCTGCACTTTTCTTCTAAATGCTTGCAGATAATGAACTGATTTTAGGTATGTAAGTTAACCATGATGAGTTACAGATCGAGTTTGAGTTTAGAGTCGGTTAACAAATTTATACCGGAGTTATGGCGGTTAGAGATGCTGGGCGTCCGTCCGTCCGTCCGTCACACATTTTGTAAGCGCTCTCAAGGCTAAACATTTTGTCGGATTTCATAAAAAAATTATACCAAATGTTTATATATATCACAAAAATTTGGACAAATTCAAAAATCATCATTTTTCTATAATTTTATATGGAGTTATGGGACTTTGACCATGAAAAAGACTCACTTTTTTTGGCAACAGACCTTGTTAGCGCTCTCATCCCTACAGATGATGACAGATTTTCATCAAATTCATACAAAATGTTAACATCACTTATACCCTGGACAAGTTCGAAAATCATCTTTTTCGAAAATTTTGTAGGAGTTATGCGACTTAAACCATAAAAAAGACTATTTTTTGTGTTTTATTTTTGCAAAACAGACCTTGTAAGCGCTATCATCCCTATAGATTTTAATAGATTTTCATGAAATTTTTACCAAATGTTTATATCACTAATATCCTGGACAAGTGCGAAAAGTTATCTTTTTTCGATAATTTTGTAGGAGTTATGTGACTGAAACCATAAACTAAAAGACAGGAGCCTGAATCGCTCACCTCCTATTCGATGATACTTATAACCTGAATATTTTGCAAAGGACTGCTACTCTGGAATTATCAATTTTAATATTCTAAGGGAAACAACTCATATGAAGAAAGGTCTTACAACTCTGACCCCATTACATAATTTTTAGATCTTTATGTGCTTAACCATATGCAATTTACATTTTTCAAATATCTTGTATAGTTTTCACACGTGAAGTTTAGCACTGCTGGTGGAGTTTTAATTCCCCGAGGTTAGCCCGCTCCGGCACAAACACTTTTGTGTTGGAGAACACATCAAAGCTTTAAATTTTCCGTTTAAATTTCAAAATTGTCTAAACCCTAAGGTTCTTCCTACCCCAGACATAGGTTGATCATCTTAGTAATAATTTGGTTCTCCGATTTGGTATTTTTGGTTTTACTGTTCTATGCTCTTCATAATCATATAGTGTTTGGCATTTTCAATATTTTTGGTAGAGCGCCTCTAATGAGTCTTGAATAGACAAAACGCGCATCAGGCGTAGCAAAATTTATTGTCTGGAACTTTGTTGTCATTTGTATTTTGAACACACGTGAAGTTTAGCACTGCTGGTGGAGTTTTAATTCCCCGAGGTTAGCCCGCTCCGGCACAAACACTTTTGTGTTGGAGAACACATCAAAGCTTTAAATTTTCCGTTTAAATTTCAAAATTGTCTAAACCCTAAGGTTCTTCCTACCCCACCCATAGGTTGGATAGACGAAACGCGCGTCAGGCGTAGCAAAATTTATTGTCTGGAACTTTGTTGTCATTTGAATTTCAAGATATTGGTCTAAAAAGAGCAAAATTTGAAAAAAAGAAAAAGGGCAATTACTCCTACAACCATTGTCAGATCTTCTTCAAAACGCCAGGCAGGTAGAACTTGATGTGTTGATCACAATTACCCAAACAGAATTTTAATATCTGTTACCATTTTTGAGTAATTTGCAAAAATTTTAATGTACCCTTATGTGCCATGGCGGCCATGTTTTTTGTTGAATCAAAATTTCGAACGACAGGTTTGTAGAAGATTTCTGAAAAGTTGAACAAAAAGCTGTGAAAATGGTCAATTTTTACGATCCAAATTCAAATTTTTCCAATGTCTTGTATAGTTTTCAAGATATTTGTCTAAAAAAGTGCAAAATTTGGAAAAAATCTAGAAAAGGGCAATAACTCCTACAACGATTGTCGTATCTTCTTCAAAATTTCAGGGCAGGTAGATCTTGATGTGCTGATCACTTTTACCCCCATGCCAAATTTTGTTATCTGTAACTGTTTTTGAATAATTTGGAAAAAAAACCTGCAATTTACCCATATGTTCTATTTCTAGCCATGGTGGCGATGTTTTTTTGTTGAATCAAAACTTCGAACGATAATTTTACTATAGAACAACCCTACTTAGTTTCATTACATTTGAATAAGCAGTTTCAGAGAAGAAGATTTTTGAAAAGTTGAACGACGGACGACGGACCCAAACTGATGGTAAAAGCACACATTGACTTCGACAAGGTGAGTTAAAAATGACTCTGGGTTTTTTTTGGCAGATGTTGACAGATTTTCATGAAATTTATACCCAATGTTTATATCACTCTTATTGTATGATTGTTCTGTGCTCTAACTGCTATACCCAGTTTCAAAATGCTTGACCACTTTCATATTGCTTTACAAGGTTTATATTGTTTACAAAAGTTTCACTCATGCATACCAAGTTTCATTTAATCTAAATTAAAATTGCGATGTTTTGTCAGACCCAGTTGGTCGAGCGCCTCTGATGAGTCTTGAATAAACAAAAAAAAATATTGTCTGGAACTTTGTTGTCATTTTTATTTTGAAGAACCACAGTAAAAGAAAAGGGGAGGTGAATGGGGCGGAAAATTTAGCATATGTGGTTTACTACCTGGAGGTCCACGAAGGGGTCATTTACGTTCAAGAAGCCTGGCACTCTCCATACACGTTGGCCCACTATGAACAGCGGTCAGGGTTTCCGTATTATAGACCTGACAACCCCTGCGGACGAGGGCCAACTTATTCAGCCACCTTCGGTACACACTTGGTCGCTCTGTGGGCTGAGCCCTGACCCGCCATCAGAATCCCAAGACCCTTAGCTAAGTCGCCTCTAACGACAAGCTAGGCTCTTCTTCGGGCCTTTTCGCCACCCGGGACTCGGTAAAAGGGAACTAAATATTGAAGAACATAGAAGGGAACAGATGGCTGGGGGCGGAAAATTTAGCCTATGTGGTGCACTACTAATTACTGGTTCATAGAGAGATCTTGTACTTGCATCAAAAGTGGCCCTTTCCACACATATTGGCCTACTATTGTCATCGTTTCCGTATTCTATACCTTAGGATCTCTGCCGACGAGGGCCAAATTATTCAGCTACCTTGGGCACACACTTGGTCGCTCCGTGGGCTAAGCACTGACCCGACTTCAGAATCCTTAGTAGCCTCTTACGACAAAACAGGCCTATTCGCCACCCAGGTCCCGCACGGGACTCCTTAACAGTAAACTGTAGATTTTGAAGACCATAGGAAAAGGGGAGATGTGGATAGGGACGGAAAATTAAGCCTATGTTGTGCACTACTTATTAGCGGTTCATAGAGGGATCTTGTACTTGCATCAAAAGTGACCCTTTCCACACACGTTGGCCTACTATGGTCAAAAATTGATGAAAACACCAGGGTTCTTTCCTTGTAATGCACATGGTCGATATCCTCGGTGCTGGATTTGGCTTCCTTTTCGAACGATTTGGTTTTGAGTACTTTTCGTTTTCAACTGTTTTGGATTTTGACCTTCCAATGTTTTGGTTTAAATGCTACTTATGAGAGGTTACTCCTAGAAATATCAATATATAGCATATCCAAATTAACTGCTTATACCCGCTTTTTGGTATTTGTAATGGTCAATGTTTCTGTATTTTGTACCCGTGAACCTAACCGGAAGAGGGTCAATCTATTAAGCTCACTTGGGCGCACACTTGGTCGCGCTTAGGACTGAGCACTGACCTGATGTCAAAATTCCAAGACTCTAAGTCGCCTCTTACGACAAGTTAGGCGTTGATGTGGGCTTGTCAACTCGCCACCTGGGCTCCCTACGGGACCTGCCACAAATGAATGATAAAAACGATTATCAAATGTAGAGGTGACAACGTAATGATTTTATCTGTTTAAATAATTAAATTATTATATTAACAAATATAGAAGTCAAAAGTCGATATCAAAAACAAAAAGCAAATTAAAATATATAATGTCCCCGTACAATTCTTGTTGTGGTATTTGGTTTATCAGTCATTTTTCATGGGGATCAAGGTTGGACATAAGTCTAAAATAAAGGAAAATATTCCTTCGGACATAATTAGATAATTAGATTATAGGATAATTTTGTCTTTCGAACATTTGTCATAGGGACAATACTTTATTTCACATAAAAATGGCATCGTATATAGCCAAAATAGGATTACATATTTCTATCTATAATAATTGCTTTATTGTTGTAGATTGTTTCTACACCATGAAAATTGGTATTATCATCCTGGTCCTCGTGATCATCATCTCCATAGAAGAAGCAACCTCCTCGTGTAGCAACAATTATACTCAACCCATTACTCCAACTTGTTGGCAGCAGATAGCTAAAGGTGGATTTTCGACCAACTACTTCAAAACCTTGAACTTCAAAAATTATAAGAAACAAAATCTTGCCGATGTTTATGCGAAAGGATTCCGTAACCTTCGTTTGAGATGCAGAGCTGACCTAGACGGACTTGTTATGTCAACATTTCTCTCTAACCTAGAAACCGTGGTTGATGATTGTTTGGCTGCCAATATAGTACCAATCATTACATGGATCCACCATGACGCAGAAGCATTTGCAAACTCAACTCATCGTCAAGGCTATTTGGATTGGTGGGAAGCAGTGGCAAAGAGATTGAAAGACAAAGACTACAGACTGGTCTTCAATTTATTTACCGAACTCGGAATTGACGCCTGTGGTAATGATTGCAGCGAAAGTCTCAAGTACAACATAGATAAATACCACGACTGGACAACGAATGTTATAAAGAAAATAAGGGGTACTGGTTCCAAAAATGCCAATCGTATATTGATTCTAGCTTCACCAATTAAAACAGGTGACGGTCTGGAAAAGATCAACCAGACCATCTATAAAGGCGAGACATACATGATGGCGGAATGGCACACTTATGCATCTGGACCAAACAAAAAGATTTTAAGCAATGGAAAACCTACTACAAAATATTGGTCCGGCAATGGTACAACCTATGGTCAAGACAACGTTAACGCCAATCTGAAACTTGGTTCGAACTTTACTGCTACCTACAAGATGAATACTTATTTCGGAGCCTGGATGCCACAGGACAACAAAGGTGGAGACTTGAATCAAACCGAAGTGATCAATTTCGCTAAATATTTCGTCTCTAAAATCACAATCCCTTGGTCGATTAATGTTCTGGACGTCTACTATGATACGAAAAATTCAAAATGGAGAACGGAAGTACAGAACATCAAGGGGGTGTCCCTCAATATGTCCTTAGTGTTGGATGCCATCATTTCTGTAATGTAGTGATCTTGCCCATTATAGAAATAAAAAACTTTATCTTTTATCTAAGTTGAAAAGTCTTATTTGCTCACCTGTCCAAAGGCCATGTGAGCTTATGCCATCACTATGCGCTCGTAGTCGTCCGTTAACAATTTTTAAAACCTTCTCCTCTGAAACTACTGACCTAATTTAACTGAAACATTACATGAATGATAAATGACATGATGGCAACAACCAATCCTCATTTTAAAATGATCGATAAAAACATGGCCGCTGATGCTAAAAATAGAAGGGGGGGGGGGTAAAACATCAGTTTTTTTGCAAATAACTAAAAAACAGTGAAAGATATCAAAATTTTGGCCGCAATAAAAGTAATCAGCATGACAAGAAAATTTGAAAAAATTCCAACAAACCATTCGGGAATTATTGCCCCTTTTCTTGATTTTTTTTCTGCGTTTTGCACTTATTTTGTCTTATATCTCGAGAACTTTATAAAATATCGTGAGTGAGTGAGTGAGTATCCTCGGAAACCCAGGGGTTCTTCTCTCGCTTACTCATTCATCGTGATGAATGAGTAAGCGAAAGAAGAACCCCTGGGTTTACGAGGATGGTGAGTGAGTGAGTTCGGTGTTTTACGCCCGTGCAACGCTATATAGGTTATTTACAGGCGATGAACATGAAAAGGATGATAAAATGAACATGAAATGATGATGATGATAAATGAAATATGGGGGTGGGGTGGGAAACAAAAGGAACGGTAAATTTTGAAGAACCACAGAAAAAAGGGGAGGGGTGGATAGAGGCGGAAAATTCAGCCTATGTGGTGCACTACTTGGCGGTCCACAAAGGGGTCTTTTGCGTGCATGAAGCGTGGCACTCTCCACACACGTTGGCCCACTATGGTCGGCGGTCAGGGTTTCCGTATTATAGACCTGACAACTCCTGCGGACGAGGGCCACCCTATTCAGCCTATTCACCCTATTGGTCGTTCTGTGGGCTGAGCACTGACCCGACGTCAGAATCCCAAGACCCTTAGTCGCTTCTGCTGCGGGCCTATTCACCACCCGGGCCCCACACGGGACATATAAAATATCGAAGTTATCTTAATTGCATATTGTTCAGCTTAGTTACAAAATTATCCATGTGTCGAAATTGTAAGATGACCCCTTTTAGAAGTTTGAGTCCCTTAAATGTCAAAATAGTGGTTTTGCCTTATGGATTGTGAATGATAGAAGACAGGGTAAAGGTTTTGCTTGCTTAAATGTTCAGCTATGTAAACTCTACAAAATTTCTATTGGGTCGAAGTTGTCAGATGGCCCTTTACAGGTATTAAGGCTTATTAAATGCTAAAAATAGTGGATTGTGAACGATAGAAGATGGGGAAAATGTTTTGCTTACTTAAATGTTCATCTAATTGAGATCAGCATTTTATCCATCAGGTTGAAAGTGCCAGATGACCCCTTATAGGAGTTATGTCCCCTTAAACCTCCGATATAGAGGTTTTTGCCATGTAGATTGTGAACCATAAAAGGTGGAGAGAAGGTTTTGAGAATGTACTGCATGTATTACGCCTATTATCTAAAGGTTGAGTTGACATTCTTTTTCTTTCCAGCTACACGATAACTTAGACTTTTTGAACCTCCATAAAATCTTGACTTTGATGCAACACTCTTATTGAAACTTTCGTTTCCCTGTGTACTGCCTAAGTTTGCTAGCTTATCTGCATTGTAAAATATATCTTGCTAATGCTAGTTTCAATGATTCTTGCAGTTGAATGTCAGTCAATGGCTTTCCATATGGAAGTGATCTATATTTGAGGTCTTTTCCTCAATAAACCTACACCAGCTGCTTTCACACTGGACATGATCACCAAAGAGATGTTTGTACAAAGCCTCTATTTTTTTTCTTATCTGTTCAGGCTGACCTTGACCTTGTGCAATAAGGTAGTTAAAGCATTTTATCGGATAGTTGATCACTTTTTGACTTAGGGAAGAGTGTTGTTTTCTTAATTCATAAAGTCTAGTGCTAAATGGTTTTTTTATATGATTACTGTCTGAAAGTTTTACAATAGCAGGCTCAACTTTGGCTCTTAGGCGAGCAATGGTTGATGAATCTTCATCTCCAACGATAGCTTTAATATTTGTGCCTTCAGCCTTTGAACAGGCAACCATTTGCTTTTGCACTGCCACTAAAGTTATTGCTACAGTCATGTAAAGTTGAAACCTTACCCTCTTTCTCAGCTCGCTGGCATGCTCTACACACTTTGCTCCAAAAATCATTACATGTATAGATCTGAACTTTTGACCAATATACTTTAAGTACAGAAAGAAAATTAGTAAAATTCATGAGTTAGTTAGTTAGTTAGTTAGTTATTGCTTTACTCCCAAGCAAGTTAATCATAACATTTAAAAAAATTAGTAAAATTCATGAGTTAGTTAGTTAGTTAGTTATTGCCTCACTCCCAAGCAAGTTAATCATAACATAAATCAGCTTCAATTAACTAACCTACAAAAGAAAAAAGCCAACATCCGTCGGTGTGACCATTTGTTCCTGCTCGTTGTCTTGCTATTAGCAAACAAATATGTAGAGGCGAATAGGCCCGCAGCAGCGCTAAGCTTGTCGGTAAAAGTCCACTAAAGAGCGCTTAGAAACCTGACATCGGGGTCATGCCGCTTTGCCCACAAAGCGACTGGGATGTGTGCCCCAGGTGGTTGCATGGGGCAGCCCTGACATCGAGAGATGCGGGGTCGTCAGGCGATAATGCGGAAAACCTGACCGCAAACCATAGTGGTGCACCGTGTTGGGAAAAATGTCACGTTCCTCGCACGTTAAAGAACCCTGCTGCAGGTCTCGGTAAGAGTATGACCCGTAGGATCCCCATGCAGGAGGCAAATTTCCCGTCCCTACCCATTACTCCTTTTTCCAGTGGCAGTCAAAACTCTCCTACCCGATTGGCCTTGTGTCCCCATTTTCTCCACTTCATCATCATTTCATGTTCATTGTATCACAACTTTCATGTTCATCTCCCGGATATAGCCGAAATCGCGCTGCTTGGGACTAACTAGCACAACGAAAAGTTCTTAAACTATATTCTTGAGATGCTTTACAAAGTATATTTATACATTGCTGACCATTTAAATTAAAGAGAGAGCACTAGTTTTGGTTCTCGTTATATTTTTTTAAAACAGAACACGGACAAAATATTTTGTTTTGTCAAAGCGTCACAACATTTTTTTTTCATTATTAGCTTTATTCCTTTGATGGTCCTTTAATAATAATTTTATATCCTACTGGGTATTTAAAAAGTTATAAGTTTTACATACAAGCAACGATTTATTGCTGGGTCATCCAAATGTACAACTAAGCCTCTTTCAGTTTTGTTAACATCAATATTGACGGCTATAAAATCAAGCATTCAAAAGTATTTCGATTGTTGTTACTCTAGAAATGGCGTCAATCAAATGTGGATTCTCAAAAATTCTAAAGAACTGATGGAAAATCTCCATTCTAAGTCATTTTCATCATGTAATAGCATTAAAACGTTTGATTTTTATACCCCGCCACACGAAGTGGCAGGGTATTATGTTATACCCTCAGTTTTTTCGGTGTCTGTCCGTCCGTCCGTCTGTCTGTCCGTCTGTCTGTCCGTCCCCCGAAGGTTTCCGACCAATAACTTGAAAACGCGTCAAAGGATTTGAATGATATTTTGCACAGCTGTTTAGTACAATAAAATACAGGTCAAGTTCGATTTCCAGCATTATCCAAAAAATAGTTTTCGAGATAGGCCACTTTGAAAAATCAAATTTCATGAAATTTTGAGTTTCCGACCAATAACTTGAAAACGCGTCAAAGGATTTGGATGATATTTTGCACAGCTGTTTAGTACAATAAAATACAGGTCAAGTTCGATTTCCAGCATGATCCAAAAAATAGTTTTCGAGATAGGCCACTTTGAAAAATCAAATTTCATGAAATTTTGAGTTTCCGTCCAATAACTTGAAAACGCGTCAAAGGATTTGAATGATATTTTGCACAGCTGTTTAGTACAATAAAATACAGGTCAAGTTTGATTTCCAGCATGATCCAATAAATAATTTTCGAGATAGGCAACTTTGAAAAATCAAATTTCATGAAATTTTGAGTTTCCGACCAATAACTTGAAAACGCTTCATGGGATTCAAATGATATTTTGTACAGCTATTGAGTACAATAAAATACAGGTCAAGTTCAATTTCCAGCTTGATATGAAAAATAGTTTTCGAGAAAGGCCACTTTGAAATCAAATTTTATGAACTTTTGATATTATAACGTGGCGGGGTATCATTTAATGTCCCATTACATGCCCTATTTTTCTACATTATATACTTCAATTCCACATTCACAACTAAAATCTCGATTGGCACAGCTGATTAAACGTAGCTTTATCAAAAAGAACGGAAAACGCAGGTACAAGTATTTGGTAGTCGGCTATAAAAAGACTTACTTTGTCATCCAAGAGTCTAGCAAGAAAAACAAATTTACAGAAGATCAAATAATAGAAATGCTCAACTTTCTAATCGACAACATATTTGTACAGTTTGGTGGACGTGTTTTTCAGCAAACAATAGGTATCCCAATGGGCACAAATTGTGCACCATTGCTTGCCGATTTGTTTCTTCATTCATATGAAGCGGACTTCTTACAATCACTTCTAGACAAAAAAGACCGCAAACTTGCTTTATCCTTCAATCTCACATTTCGTTATATTGATGATGTCCTTTCACTAAACAATCCTCGATTTGGTGACTATTTACATCTCATATATCCGAAGGAACTTGAGATAAAGGACACTACAGATTCTAGGAGGTCCGCTTCATATCTGGATCTATTTCTCGAAATTGACAAACAAGGAAGGCTTTGTACAAAGCTCTATGACAAACGTGATGACTTCAACTTTCCAATAGTTAACTTTCCCTTTCTGTGTAGCAACATTCCGTCCGCTCCAGCATATGGAGTTTACGTATCACAATTGATTCGCTATTCCAGAGCATGTGGGGAGTACAACGACTTCCTTGATAGAGCCTCACGGCTGACAAGCAAATTGTTAACACAGGGGTACGTTGCTCCCAGGTTGTTGTCATCACTCAAGAAATTTTACGGACGACATCATGTGCTTGTATACAAATACGGGATTTCTATCTCTCAGATGAGCACAGATGTTGGTTTGACATAGAGTTTTGTAATGTCATCCTTTCCGGATTTGACCAACACTTAATCGATCTTTGGCAACGTGACGGGTGTGCTATAGCAAGCAGGAACTGCTTACTCTTCCGGAGCACCTGAGTTCACTCTCGTTTCGACTTGAGTTCACGTTGCTGAATGCGGTTTTGTTGTTATGTGTGTTTGTGTTTTATGTTGTTATGTGGTTTGTTTTGTTGTGATGATTTTTGTCTGCCAGTTCTGTCTTTGTCTTTACGGTTTTATGATACTGATTACCCCTTTGGTACACCTTTGCTTCTTTAAATTGGCTATTTATAAAAAAATAATTCTAAGCAATTTCATTCAAGTAGCATGGGGTATCCGAATGTCAAAAGTCCGAAAGGGCAGAGACAAAACCAGTTAACACCAACAAGAACGGGACAAAAACAGATAACATGGAAAAATGACGACAAAGTTCCAGACAGACAGTGAATGCAAAATGGTAAAAGTGAATTTACTTAAATAAAACTGTTTAATGCAAGATCTGTGGAGTGTTTGGAATGTTGTACTTTTCAGTCTAAACATTTCAAATCAGAAGTCTGATTTCTATGATTATGAATAACATGACATACACGTCTGTTATATGTATATGTATCACATTCCTTTAATGACTTACATTCATGATAGGTAGCATTTACCTCTATCCTTAACTTTTAGGAGGGATTTTCCAGAGACGGAAATTTGTGATGGTCCTGCTTACATCTTTACTCACTCTAAATATTGATGACAGCTTCTGGTTTCAGTTTTTCTTACCTTGGTCCATTTAAAGTCTTCCTTCTTAAAATGGCTGCTACATACTACTGTTAATTATGTCATCTAATTAAAACATATATTAAAAAGGTTCATTGATTCGAAAGTAGAAAACATCTACATTTTGACTCTAGTTAAACGATGAATGCATTTAACAAAACATTTTTTAAGAACATGTGGATGGAATGTATATATGGATGATGTTTATAAGTTTATATTAGTACCTAATTTTTTTTAAAGGACAATGCATCCTTCCCGAGACACCTGAGTTACACTTGTTATTACAGTTTGTTTCCTGGGATTGTTTCTTTTAGTGTTGTCTTTTGTATTAATCTTTTTACTGAACTTTAGAATTCAAATGCAGCTTTCTTCCATTCATTTCACTGCCGTAGCAAGCGGTACGGCCGGTATTGTTCCGACCATACCACTTTATATCACCGGTACGGCAAACCGCACCAGTTTGTTTGGAAAAAAATGAGTGAGTTTGTGTTTTACACCCGTGCAACGCTATACAGGTTCTTTACAGGCAGTGAGCAAAATGATAAAATTTCAGTTATATACACATTAAATCTTTAAAACTTCAATATAATATTTTTTTCATAATTCTCGATATAAAAAAGCAAATATATCACATGGAAAATCCCTAAACACTCAAACACGTTGTCATGGTTGTCGATCCTTACCAAGATTCGGAGCCTGTCACATTCCTGCATTTTTTCTTTAAGAAGGCTGCTGGTGGATTTTTATTTTGGTTTTTCTAAAGCAGGCACGGGATACAATTACGGTAAAATCGTAACACTTAGACATTCTATTTTTATTGTTACGGCAAAGACAAAAACCGGGAACGGGTAACGGGTCGGAGACCGAATTTTTTACGACCGTAACAATAATTACGGCAACTTTATTTATTGATGATATGTATTACAGATTTACCAAACATGCTTCTGCAGCAATTAATAATAAATGAAATATAGAACAATAATAATGAAAGAATCAATGCATCTTATCAGTAGTTGAATGTATTAGATAACATTTTCTCTTCTCTATTCTTTGATGAATAAAACTTTTTGCCGTAGGGAGCGTCCAGGATTTAGAGAACTCACAATTGTGATTAATGGACGAACCGGATATTTTTTTTTGTTTTTGTTCTCATAGGTGACCATAAAATCGTTACCGAAAACAAAGCTAGGACAACTGACTTGCCAACTCAGATTTAAATCGAAAACATGAATATTAGTCGAATAAAGAGATTTTTTACTACCGAAGAAGGAACTAAAAATGCGTACTTCGTCCAATAAAAAATTGCAGAATGGAACTGCAAAGTGTTCCACAGATGTTCACACTGCGGCATCCATCGTCTGTGGTGGATGCCTTTAATGGTTTCAGCAGAAATATGCAGGATTTAAGTAAAAACCAAACACCACCTACGTTCGGGGGTCGGGTGGTGAATAGGCCCGCAGCAGAGCTTAGTTTGTCGTAAGAGGCGACTACGGGTCTTGGGATTCTGACGTCGGGTCAGTGCTCATCCCACAGAGCGACCAAGTGTGTACCCTAGGTGGCTGAATAGGGTGGTCCTCGTCCGCGAGGGTTGTCAGGTCTACAATACGGAAACCCTGACCGCTGACCATAGTGGGCCAACGTGTGTGGAGAGTGCCACGCTTCATGCACGTAAAAGACCCCATTGTGGACCGCCAAGTAGTGATATACAAAGGCTAAATTTTCCGCCCCTACCCCTCCTTTTTATGTTCATCGCCTGTAAATAACCTATATAGCGTTGCATGGACGTAAAACACTAACTTACTCACCCCACTTATTGGTTGTGCCGCGTGTGCAATAAATAAAAAAAAATGATTGAGTGAAATTTATATTATTAGTTTGTTTGCCTTCCTGTATAATATACATTAATAAAATGTTATACCACTGTCATGCTTGAATTTTATACAAAGTTCTATTTCCATATATTTTATTCAAATTTATAAAGGAAAATTAAATTTTATTACAGTTTATTTAAATTAATAGAGAAAAATTTAATTTTCATTTTTTTCTTATTTTAAATCTCAGGATATATAGGCCTAGATAAAAAAATTAATTATGTTAGTTAAATCAAGTATAACAAATGGAATTTATCTTTTAAAAGCCGCGATACAGATGTCCAAACAAAAGAGACGATAAAGTCAAATACGAAATCAAGTAAATACATGTAAGATTATGTAATAATACTTAATGAAATAGATTCCAAAATTTTTGTAGATAAAAGTCTTTGTTAGTAAATTAATCCGGACGCTAACCAGACAAAGGATATACTTTAAAAAATTAAGTTTGGCACTCAGGGGCATGTCAATAAGAGTTTTAGAAATTAGTTGTAATTAACAGAAAAAGTGGGTTGGGTTTCAATTTGTATACCAAATGCGATTGGTCAATTAGTTCGGGCAATCGGTCCAGTGGTCACCTGGCATAGAATTTGGAAAAAGAAAAACGCGTCACTTGACCACTGGGTTTTGAAGAACAACATTTAATAAATATTGGACCTGAACTGTTTTGACTTTAATTGCAGGTATTGTAAATATTATTTTAGCTAATTTTATTCTGATTTATTATTCATTTGTTTATGTGAAAGGAAATTTAAGAACAATGAATTATACATGTTATAAGAACGAATAGTAAGAATAACGAAATAAGTTTGAATGCACAAAAAAATAAAATGATAAAATAAGTAGAAAATGTTCAGCCTTTAAGGTTGGTTATGAACAATTATATTGTTTTGAAATAAGATGTTCTTAGTTTTCAATCATTTGCATTTGTAAATATGTTTAAATGTTAATAGAAAAAAAAAGGTCTTTTATGAAATAGCTAAATCCAGGTCAAAATATCCGGATTGCATTGCTTTCCATCCGGACTCAATTTATTATTAGAATAAACATCAAAACAAGAAAACAACATGAGCGCGAGAACATTGTGTACTTAACTTAATTTGTATATTGATATTTAAGAAACTAAAAGATGGCTTGTATTCAGGTAAATAATGTATATATTATAATGTTAAAGATATAGTTAATTATATGGGATGCATATCACATGCACAGTTAATGATCAAATGACATCTGTCTTGAAATAAATGAAATTGGATTCTGCACCGGTACATGCTCTACCATGTAACATAATTTCATCAATTTTCCCCAATTAAATATTATTTTAAACTTTTAGATAATCAAAGAAATTTATTCTACATCTTGTTAATTGTGAGTTATTCCCCTTAGAAATGTCAATTGTTTATTTTTTCAAAGTACATAAGCACTGTGTGACACAAGAACTCAGAATACAATTTATGTTCAAAATGGTTTTTGTTTATTTGAATGTTTTTGATTGTGTTAAAATATAATATGCATTATTGAAATGTATGACTTGACCACTGGGTTTTGAAGAACAACATTTAATAAATATTGGACCTGAACTGTTTTGACTTTAATTGCAGCAAGCCATCAGCCATTCCTTCATATTACACAAACCAACCAAAACCCGCCAAGTAACGGCACAACAGAGTGGTGCAGAAGAGAGGCGACGACACAATGTTGCAGAATCCATCACAAACGAGAGCAGGAAGTTCATTTCGCCAAGATGAAAATCTAACCAATGATACGCAGACAGAGTCAGAGGAAACAACCTTTGACCCAGTAGATGAGCATGAGGAGTCCAACGATGAAAATGAGCTGAGACAACACATAGAAACAGTTGCCATGATCGAGCAAACTAGTCACTCAAGTAATACACAAGGGACAGCAGCACCAACAAGCCAGCCTGTTCAGGTACCTTTAACTTCTAATCCCTTTAACGCAACGGCTTTGTTACAACCGCCTATTTATGATGGCACATCAAAACCATGCCAGTGGGCCAGACAATTTGAGGCATGGCAGACACTTCAGAACATAAGTGACAAAAAAGCAATCAATGCACTTCAGTTTTACTTAGCTGGGTCTGCCAAAGTTTGGTTTGATGCTCAACCGGAATCAAACAAAACCACAGTAAAAACAATACTAAAACTATTAGAGACTAGGTTCTCTCATGAAGAAGATGATATATTAGCCAAACAATGGCAAACAGAAACTGTTCAGGAATATTTGGACAGAGTGAAATTGAGGGCCAATTCACAGCGAATCCCCGAAGCACTGTTAGTGAAAATCGCCAAAAAAGGGTTACACCATGGTCTCGAACCATATATTATTCAAAAAAGTCCAAAAACATTTGAAGAACTGAAAGAAGCCGCCATAATAGCAGAAAAATGCTATGCATCACATTCAAGACAACAACTTTCAGTAAATGCAGTAACGCAACAAGATGTCAGAACTTTAACTTCATCAATGCATGATTTGACTAAGCAAGTTCAAAATTTAAGTACAGAAAACCGTCAATTAAAAGGCCAATTAGCAGAAGCTATTAAAAACCAAAACAATTATTCAAAACCAAATTCAAAAATGAATACTAATCCTGGCAGGCTTTTTGGCAATCAATCAAATAATAAATTTGGCCAACAACCATCTCAAAGATCAAATTTCAATAGACAAAACCCTGCCAGACAATTCAGTAATTCATCCCATGATAAGAACCATTGTTCTGCATGTGGCAATTCTTCATGTTCAGGCAATCCTGATATGTGCAAAGCAACTTATGTACAATGTTATAAATGTGAAAAGTATGGACATTTCTCAAGATTTTGTAAGAGTATAAGAAATGTATGGGGTCAATATATTGGCAAATAGGGAAACGCGCCTATTTTTAGGCAGAGGTCTAAGAATAGGCATGATTATAAGACACATCAGTTTGTCAATTTAATCACGCCTATGAATAGAAACAAAATAAATGTTGACATTTTTGGCTTGAAAACTGTAGGTTTAGTAGATTCAGGTGCTGATATTTCTTGCATCTCAAAGTTATTATTTGATAGGTTAAAGTCAAATCACAAGGACTTAAAAATTCAATCACCACATTCTAATCAGATATTTGGTGTAGGTGGTGAAGGGCATAATGTACACGGAATTGTTACACTGCCTGTAAAATTAAAAGGAATAAATTTTGTATTCCATTTTTCAGTTATTCAAAATTTGCAGCACCCACTTATATTAGGTGATGATTTTCTTGACAAGCATAAAGGCAACATTGATTACCCCACTAGGTCACTTTTTTTACATGAAGGCTCACATAAAGTAGCATTAATTTCAACAGAAAGCGTAAGGGCTAGGACTTCTAAGAAATGTAAAATCCTTGCAAGAAGTATGACAGACATACAAGTAAATGTCCCAAAATCGTGTAAACATGAAACTGTTTTGTTAGAACCATTGCCATACTTAGAAAAACATGAATTGTTAGGAGCATCATGTCTTATTTCAACAAGACAAGGCAAAGCAAAAATGCAAATAATAAATGCAACTGATAAAGATATAACAATACCAAAATATAGTATTATAGCAGCCATCATACCAATTTTTGAACAATCCATCCAAAGCATGTCAGAGAATGATAAAGAAAACAAAACTTTTGTAGGAAATATAAGTAAGGATAAAAATAATGACCAGACAAAAAATAGTAAAACAAAACTTGAGTTTGATCTTTCTGATTCTGACATGTCTGAGGAAGATAAGTTAAAATTAAATGAATTTTTACAAAACAACAGAAATGTTTTTGCTGCTGATTTATCAGAGTTAGGAAAATGTAATATAGGAGAACATGAAATTGAAACAGAAAATACCACCCCAATAAGATTACCTCCCTATAGAACAACCCCCACTGTTAAAGAAGAAATTGAAAGTCAAATAGACAAAATGATAGAAAATGGAATTATTGTTCCATCTACATCTCCGTACAACAGCCCCGTTGTCCTTTGCCAGAAAAAAGACAAATCTTTTCGGTTTTGCGTTGACTACCGACGTCTCAATGCCATTACAAAGCCCATGTCATACCCCTTACCAAATTTAAATGATGTTTTTGATGCTATTGGAAATGCTAAAGCCACAATTTTTTCAGTTTTGGACATGTGTCAAGGTTTTTGGCAAATAGGGCTAGAACAAAAATCTAGAGAAAAGTGTGCATTTGTAACACATTCAGGAGTATATGAATGGACAAGGATGCCATTTGGGCTGCGAAACAGCAGTATCACCTTTTCTAGGGTCATAGGTCAGGTTTTACAAGGCCTCAATTGGAAAAATGTATTGGCTTACATTGATGATATTTTGGTATTTAGCCAAAACTTTAAAGATCATTTAAAACAATTAGAAATGGTTTTTGATCGCCTGAAAAAGGCAAACCTAAAACTAAAGCCTTCAAAATGTAAGTTTGGTTTAAAGGAAGTTCCATATTTGGGACACATTTTGTCCAAAGACGGTGTTCAAATGGACCCAGAAAAAACTAAAATTGTAAAAGACCACCCTGTACCCAAAAATCAAAAACAAGTTAGGCAGTATCTAGGCTTATGTAATTATTATAGGAGATTTATAGCAGGGTATTCCAAAATCACAATTCCATTAAACCGTTTGTTACAAAATGACCACAAATTTGAATGGACTGAGGACTGTCAGACAGCTTTCGAGTTATTGAAATCTAAATTGATTTCAGCTCCTATTTTGGCATTTCCAGATATGTCAAAAGAATTCATTTTAACCACTGATGCTAGTGGAGACGCTATTGGATACATACTAGGGCAAAAAGATGAAGACAATAGAGAAAGGGTTACCTCTTACGGGGGCCGTGCTCTAAAAAAAGAGGAAAAGAAATGGACTGTTAGTGAAAAAGAATGCTTAGCTGTCTTAGAAGGCATCAAGCACAATAAAGTGTATTTATCACACAAGAGATTCTCAGTAATTACTGATCACAAAGCCCTGATTTGGCTAAACAAGATCAAAGATACAAGTGCAAAGTTAGGTCGTTGGGCTCTAGAGTTGCAAAACTATGAGTTTGACATTATTTATAAAGAGGGCAAGAATAACCAAAATGCAGATGCAATTTCGAGAATTCCATATCCATTAGAAAATGAAAATGACACAATGACAAATGACAAGTCTGACAAAAGTATCTTAGTCAATACATTGGACAGTCCAGACAGTAATTCAGGTAAGCAAAACACATTAACTGAAATTTCATTTGAATATGAGAATCCCAAACAATTTGTACCAGTTATCAACAACCAGCAGGTAAGATTAGAAGACATGTCTGAAGTTGCAAAGCTTCAAAGAGAATGCCCAGAATTAAAAGAACTCATTACTTATCTAGAAACAGGTGCTTTGCCTGAAAATGAAAAATGTGCAAAAATGATATTTGAAAAAGATCAATATAGAATTGGGCAATTTGGTGAGCTAATACACCAACATTGGCCA
This sequence comes from Arcuatula senhousia, assembly GCA_963971305.1. Classification (NCBI taxonomy): domain Eukaryota; kingdom Metazoa; phylum Mollusca; class Bivalvia; order Mytilida; family Mytilidae; genus Arcuatula; species Arcuatula senhousia. The sequence continues at coordinate 61,418,967 of OZ020304.1, forward strand.
AGAACAAAAGGGGTACCCAGGTCTGAAACCATGATCGAACAAATAGTACTACCAAAAGTGTTAAGGAATGATACTTTACTATCATATCATGACTGTCAAGCAGGGGGTGGCCATAAAGGTTTTAAAAGAACATATGCATCTATCCAATTGAAATATTATTGGAATGGAATGTACAAACAAGTTTATGATTATTGCATATCTTGCGATGCATGTCAAAGAGCCAAAAGACCAGCAAATAAACACCCTGCACCCCTTATGCCACTGCCAGTGGCAGAAACATTTGAAAGATGGCATATGGATATCCTTACAGGGTTACCTAAAACACCTGAAGGTTATCAGCATATATTATTAGTAGTTGACAGCTTTTCTCGGTGGAGTGAAGCCTTCCCATTAAAAACACAAGAGGCAAAAGAAATTGCGCATGTCCTCTACACTCAAGTTTTCACACGATTTGGAGCTCCTAAAACCTTAGTATCTGATAGAGGTCAAAATTTTCTATCAAAATTAGTCCAAGCTCTTTGCGAATTGTTCCATGTCACAAGGCATCATACTAGTTCTTATCACCCACAGTCAAATACTACCTGTGAGAGAATGAATAGTACTATTGCACAAACTTTACGTACATATTGTGACAAAGATCAAACAAACTGGGCAAACATTATACCAAGTGTTATGATGGCATTGAGAATGTCACCAAACACTGAATCAACTGGGTTCTCCCCATTCCATATGGTATTTGGAAAAGAAATGAACTTGCCTTTTGATATTTCCATGACGCCAAAAGAGAATATAGGTAAGTCAGCTCAAGAATACATCAATGAACTTATAGAACATCTGAAAATTGTACAAACATTAGCCAAGGAAAGGGTAAGTAAAGCACAAGAAAAGTCCAAATCTAGGTATGACAAAAAGGCAGCAAACCCTAAGTTCACGGTAGGTGATAGGGTACTTTTGCAATGTATGAAGATACCAAAGGGGTTTTCACCCAAGCTACATGCAAAATGGGAAGGTCCCTTTTATATCAATCAAGCTTATGAAAACACCTACAAATTAAGAAGAATCAATGATCATAAACTGTTGAAGTCCAGAATTCATGCAAACAGATTACGATTGTATGAAGATCCGCGAGATCACAGACCACCGCATGTTCATGACAACATTAGTCAAGACAACGACGACACAAATGAAAATGGGACACAAATCAATGATGATGTCTCACAAGTTGACAACAATGACAACAGTGACAATAATGACAACAATGACAACAGTGACAATGATGACAATCAATTTATGGCTGAAAAACTATTAGCTAAGAGAAGGCGCAATGGCCAAAACTTTTACAGGGTAAAATGGGTTGGTTACTCCCGTACAACCTGGATTCCTGAAAAGGATATTGGTGAAGGTCTTTTGGTTGATTTTTATAATAATCACACCAAAGATGGTAAAAGACGCAAACGAAAAAAACAAAGTTGTTTTACAAGAAGAAATTAATATAATAAAAGATCAAACAATTCATTTCAAGTCTTCATATATGATTTAATAAAGTAAGGATCCACTTTCTCATATAAAGACTAAATGATTTGTAAAAGAAATTTAATTAAATATCTCGAGATAAATAACAAGTCATAAGTAAAATATAAATAATGTAACAAATAGTAACATGGTAAATAGATTTCAATAAAATAAAAAAAAAATAATAAGTAAAACTAATCAATTTTTTTGTTTTTTTTCAAGCCTAGAAATGTATCAACAAACATCACAAATTAACCAACCATAGACATAGCAAATAACTTCAAAACATTGCAATTTGCTTAACATTGAATTTTCATTTGATAGATTCATAAGAGTTATTATTAAATTTTGAAGAAATTAAATAAGACTAGTGCTATAGAATGAACTGAACGCGTTGTTCATTCAACTTGAATCTAACAAAATTTAAATTCTCTCGTTTTAGGCCAAAAGACAGGTGTTTCAGTTCTTGAAACCCACTGCTAAAATGTTATGGATTTTGGTGATGGTCCTTCTATTTGATACATGTCAACCAAGGCTTGCCCAAAAACAGCACCAAAAATTGAATTATGGTATCGTATTTGAAGAGCACGGAAACATCCATTTTGGAAACGATATGTGGATGCACACATTTGAAATCAAGATTCCTGTAAAGAAAGGAACACATAAAATTGCGCTGTGCCAAGGGAAATCAATTTGTCAATCTGTTAATGAATTATTAAACAAAATGAACTATGTGCAACAGCAAAATGTCATCAAATTGAACCAAACAATTGACTTAGTTAAAACGTTAATTCCATCATCTTCAGCAAAAGCTAAATCAAAATCGAAGAATAAGAGAGCCATTTTGTCATTTGTCGGACAACTTTCTAAAACTTTATTTGGGACTGCAACGATGGACGATGTGCAGATATTAGCTAATCACATCAATGCCCTGACATCAAGAACAATGACTTTCATGAAAGCCATGACTGTACATGACGAACGGGAAGCGTCATATATGGCTTCTGTTGACAAACGCATATCAAAATTAGTAACACAGATATCTGACAATCACAATGAGATCAATGTATTACAACAGTCATTCAATACTAAATTAATGACATTGGAAGATTTTATGATACATATTCAATCAAAAGTTATAGAAACCCTTACTATTTCAAATACTATCAATGATCAGTTAAATCAATTAAAATTAGGTATATATGATTTAGTACAAGGGAAATTGTCTCCCTTACTTATCAAACCCAAAATAATTGCTCTTGCTATTAATCAAATTCAACAAGTTTTGCATGAAAAGTATCAAGGATTTTATATATCTCAAACCGACCCTCAATTTTATTACAATTCGGCAGACTTTATATATTCAAAACACAAATCTGATATTTTTGTGATGATCAAAATTCCGATAGCACACAAAGGTTCGAATATGAATTTATTCAAAATTTCATCATTTCCATTTCCACTAAATGCATCAAATCATGCAACACAATTAATGAACACACCTGATTTTTTAGCTATTTCATCAGATAATGACAGGCAAATTCCATTAACTCATATGGATATTCTAAATTGTCAAAATTATAAAAATAATTTACATTGTCCATTTAGTAAATCATTCTCGGTAAATGAAAAGGATTGCTTACGTGCTATTTACTTAAATGACAAAATTAAAATCCATCACCTATGCAATTTCAGATTTGTTCATGATGCAATAAAACCTAAAGTTATATTATTAGCACACAGCTCATTGTTAGTATATAAAACTCCCTCCTTAAAGTTTGACTGCAAAGGCAAACAGGAAATACAGAAAGGTTGTGACTTCTGTATTATAAAAATCCCATGTCAATGTTCTATTTTAACTTCTGATTTATATGTACCGCCATCAATAACACACTGTAAAACTGCTTCAAAAATTTCCAAAGCATATCCTGTAAACTTGGCACTTTTACAAAACTTTTTCCAAGAAAACCAGTTAATTAATATTATGCCAAATTCATCATTTGAAAATAGTCTTGAAATTCAAATTCCACAATTTAAAATGTATAATCATTCATTTTCAAAATTCCTATCAAATGATAAGAAAGCTCATTTAAATTTAAAGAAAATGGCAGAAGCCACTCAAAAGGAAAGTGTAATCTTTCATGATCTGTCTGAACCCATGTTAGAAGGCTTAATTGACATAAAAAACAACTGGCCTGACATAAATGGAATTCTTGGTATTATTAGTACATCAATTGCATCTTTGTTAATGATATTTAGCATTTGGGCATTTTTTAAAATCAGAAAATTAACAACAACACTTGTTGTACTTCAAAATTGCATAAGTAGCAAAGCCATGACTTTACCTCCATTAATTTATCAACCAAAGCAAATAACAACTTCATCTCCATTTTCACTACCAATTATTGAAGAATTAAGACTTAATCATTTGCTTATATTAATCATTGGAATATTAGTACTTTTTATTTTTATTATGTTTTTATACAAACACAAAAATGATTCCAATCATACCTTTTTCAAAGTAGAAATAACAAACGGAGCTCAATGCTCTTGTGTCACAATTCTCAAACTACCGTTATGCCCATCATATTGGGACTTCACATTACCAACTGAATTAGGTGAAATTCAAATTCAAGGAACTTTGAGACCAACTTTAATATTTGAATGGGATGATTTTACAATCACAAACAAATTAACAAAAACTTCCATAAAATGCCAAAAATCTGTTAGAGTAAACTTTTGGGAAGCTGTAAAAATCAAACAATTGATCAGACAACCGTACTTCATTTATTTCATATTATCACATCAAAATATGTATAAAGTCATTAATGAATAATATTCTGTCAACATTTTGGGTGATGTCCATTTAGCTATTTTAAGTCATTGCGTGAACATGAAGATGATTTAATAGTCAAATCTTGTGTTGTTGTATCCGTAACAATGAGCGATTGTACAACAAAATAAGGACAGACATTTGAATGAAATGAACAATGTGAACAAAGTTTCGAGGATGCATACAAGAAGAACAATTCCGAATTCTATTAATGTGATTCAAATCTATGTGGACAAAAGGATGGAGCGATAGATATTCTTTCAAACATATGGAACAACGTCAGTGTAATGTGAAAAAATAAAAAAATATAAAAATTTGTATATGATACAATGTAATTATAATATGCCTTAGTAAATAATATTAAATAGAAATAAATATGGATGAAATCATAGTTAAGTGTTTTCAACTCTTCGTGATACGTTGTCTCCCTAGTTTTGTACCAATTTAGTCTCCGATTTCATCCATATTTGTTATTTAAATGATTATTATTTTGCATGTTTAATATGTTTATAAGTGATGTGTTGTTTATAGCATTTGCATTTCTTATTATTGATAGTTTGCCCATGTCATAACCATCTGTTCATTATTTTATTATAGAACTTTCCAAACACATATGTTTTTGCATCAAGCAGAGGTCGCGGTCTCCAAGGCAGAATTAATTGTAAAGAAATCTTTGTAAAGCCAGGAGCCAAATTAGAACATTTAATGCAAATTGCAGAAAGAAGATTCAAACGGAATGAAGATCAAAAATTAGTTTACATCATGGCAGGCATTCCAGATATCTGCACTAGAAATAAAAACATTCAAGAAAAATATGAAGAAAATTGGTTCAACCAATCAGAGAACATAGTTGCAAAAATCACAAAGTTATTTTCTCAGATACAGTACACTTTAGCCACAAAGAATTGCCATGCTATATTTGTACCAGTCACAACCATGAATTTCTCAATGTGGAACTTACATAGACTAAAAACTGGAAAAACAAAGAAATTAAAGCTACAAAATAAATATGCAGATATGCAACAACAACTAAATCAGACAATCCAAATTATCAATAACAAAATCACTGAAATAAATACAGAAAACAAATTTGCAACGCCATTCATAGAATCATATGTGCATAGACCGCTAAAACATAAGATAAAGTATGCATATAACAAACTAGTAGATGGTGTCCATCCAACCCCAGAATTAAATGAACTGTGGGTTAAAAAGTTGGTGAAAACTATGGCTACAAATGAAGCTAGGTTAAGGTTTAACTGATGTTCATGACATGGGAAATTTTATTTTTATGTATATATATGATAGTTTATATTGTGTGTTCTACATTTTATTAGATGTGATCAAAACATTTCTCATTTACTTGGTGTTTTAAATGCATACAGTGTATTAATGTATATATTTCTAAGTTTTTTTTAATGCATTTTTTATTTAAGAATTGTTTCAACTTTGTAGGAACAAAGTTTTTTTTATCCGGTAGGGTAATTGTCATGCTTGAATTTTATACAAAGTTCTATTTCCATATATTTTATTCAAATTTATAAAGGAAAATTAAATTTTATTACAGTTTATTTAAATTAATAGAGAAAAATTTAATTTTCATTTTTTTCTTATTTTAAATCTCAGGATATATAGGCCTAGATAAAAAAATTAATTATGTTAGTTAAATCAAGTATAACAAATGGAATTTATCTTTTAAAAGCCGCGATACAGATGTCCAAACAAAAGAGACGATAAAGTCAAATACGAAATCAAGTAAATACATGTAAGATTATGTAATAATACTTAATGAAATAGATTCCAAAATTTTTGTAGATAAAAGTCTTTGTTAGTAAATTAATCCGGACGCTAACCAGACAAAGGATATACTTTAAAAAATTAAGTTTGGCACTCAGGGGCATGTCAATAAGAGTTTTAGAAATTAGTTGTAATTAACAGAAAAAGTGGGTTGGGTTTCAATTTGTATACCAAATGCGATTGGTCAATTAGTTCGGGCAATCGGTCCAGTGGTCACCTGGCATAGAATTTGGAAAAAGAAAAACGCGTCACTTGACCACTGGGTTTTGAAGAACAACATTTAATAAATATTGGACCTGAACTGTTTTGACTTTAATTGCAGGTATTGTAAATATTATTTTAGCTAATTTTATTCTGATTTATTATTCATTTGTTTATGTGAAAGGAAATTTAAGAACAATGAATTATACATGTTATAAGAACGAATAGTAAGAATAACGAAATAAGTTTGAATGCACAAAAAAATAAAATGATAAAATAAGTAGAAAATGTTCAGCCTTTAAGGTTGGTTATGAACAATTATATTGTTTTGAAATAAGATGTTCTTAGTTTTCAATCATTTGCATTTGTAAATATGTTTAAATGTTAATAGAAAAAAAAAAGGTCTTTTATGAAATAGCTAAATCCAGGTCAAAATATCCGGATTGCATTGCTTTCCATCCGGACTCAATTTATTATTAGAATAAACATCAAAACAAGAAAACAACATGAGCGCGAGAACATTGTGTACTTAACTTAATTTGTATATTGATATTTAAGAAACTAAAAGATGGCTTGTGTTCAGGTAAATAATGTATATATTATAATGTTAAAGATATAGTTAATTATATGGGATGCATATCACATGCACAGTTAATGATCAAATGACATCTGTCTTGAAATAAATGAAATTGGATTCTGCACCGGTACATGCTCTACCATGTGACATAATTTCATCAATTTTCCCCAATTAAATATTATTTTAAACTTTTAGATAATCAAAGAAATTTATTCTACATCTTGTTAATTGTGAGTTATTCCCCTTAGAAATGTCAATTGTTTATTTTTTCAAAGTACATAAGCACTGTGTGACACAAGAACTCAGAATACAATTTATGTTCAAAATGGTTTTTGTTTATTTGAATGTTTTTGATTGTGTTAAAATATAATATGCATTATTGAAATGTATGACTTGACCACTGGGTTTTGAAGAACAACATTTAATAAATATTGGACCTGAACTGTTTTGACTTTAATTGCAGCAAGCCATCAGCCATTCCTTCATATTACACAAACCAACCAAAACCCGCCAAGTAACGGCACAACACCACTCTTTATTTCATATCGTCATAATATCGAATTGCCGTAATAATAAGTGCCGTAAAAATAAAAAAAAATCTTGTGTAAGTATATATAATGTTTTTTAACTTTAAAAAAGAATACTTTCTGACATGTAGGTAGTAGATACATTATGTTAATACAATGTGTCAGGAAAATCGAAGTGACAATGACCTTTAACATTAAGGTCAATTTTATGATGTAGGCAGACTTGAGAAAAGGGGACAGTTTCAGTATTACAGAACGATTTTTACGTGTTGTACATGTAAGACATGCTGTTTCAGACGATTGTCTAACATGGACATACGTGACGTGACGACTTCAACTTTCCCTTCTTATGTAGCAACTTTCCATCCACTCCAGCTTATGGAGTTTACGTATCACAATATATTCGTCATTCCAGAGATTGCGGGACTTACATCAATTTCCTTTGCAGAGCGTCACATCTGACATTAAAATTGCTTACATATGGTTATGTTGCACCACGGTTGCTGTCTTCACTCAAGAAATTTTACGGAAGAAATCATGCGCTCAGACAAACATTTCAATCTCTCAGATTAGTGCGGATGTCGGTTTGTCATGGGGTTAGTTTTGTCCTCCTTTACCGGATTTGACTGAACGGGTGTGCTATAGCAAACAGGAACTGCCCACTTTTTCAAGAGCACCTGAGTTCACTTTCGTTCCGACTCGAGTTTGCGTTGTTGGTATTTGTGTTTCCGTGTTTTATATTTTGTCGGTAGTTTCGCTTGCATTGGTCTATGAAATGAGGATAGTAAATGCTATTTCGAATTTGATAAGTCCATGGTTTTAATAGTAAATTTAGATTGTTAATGGTATCATGAATTTTAATTTAAACTGAGAATTAAGATAAAGCCTTTTTTCAATTAATTCATGTGATAAATATGGCAAACCGTATTAAAATTTATTCCTCTTTCAAGATATCTCAAAGTTTAAAAAAAAACTCATAAGCATTATACTCCCGTGCGGGGCCCGGGAGGCGAATAGGCCCGCAGCAGCGCTATGCTTGTCGGTAAAAGTCCACTAAAGAGCGCTCAGAAACCTGACATCGGGTCAGGCCGCTTTGCCCACAAAGCGACTGGGATGTGTGCCCCAGGTGGTTGAATGGGACAGCCCTGACATCGAGAGATGCGGGGTAGTCAGGCCATAATGCGGAAAACCTGACCGCAAACCATAGTGGTGCACCGTGTTGGGAAAAATGTCATGTTCCTCGCACGTTAAAGAACCCTGCTGCAGGTCTCGGTAAGAGTAGGACCCGTAGGATGCCCATGCAGGAGGCTAAATTTCCCGTCCCTACCCATCACTCCTTTTTCTAGTGGCAGTCAAAACTCTCCTACCCGATTGGCCTTGTGTCCCCATTTCCTCCACTTCATCATCATTTCATGTTCATTGTATCACCACTTTCATGTTCATCTCCCGGATATAGCCGAAATCGTGCTGCTTGGGAGTAAAGCTATAACTAACTAATAGTTTAACTTTATTTGAAAACTTTAACCCATTTGGGTCGTAGTACATACATATAGCTACATAGTTAGATAATATTTCACATACAAACATTATAACATATACACCTTAATAAAATAAAAACAGTTTGCTAGTCTTCTCTCCTCAATTCTAATGACTGTTGCAAAAAAGAAACGACTGTTTTAATTTCCTCAGGAGTTGACGGGTTTAATATGTTACTAATTATTTGTGTTCTATTTAAAGTATTACAATATGGATTTATTTTATAAAAGGTAAATAGTTGTTTTCTATTATTATCATTAAGTTCACAATTAAAGAAGAAGTGCTCTTCATCATCCAATATGTTGCATGTAGTACACAGTCTCTTATCTCTTGGAATGTTTTTGTATCTTCCAGTTTCTATTAGTAGTTCATGATCACTTACTCTGAATTTTGTTATTAGTTTTCTAACTAACTTGTTTGGATGAGTTAAATAAAATGGAATCTTATTTTCTTGGGTTTTTACATATTTATACAAATAATTTTTATTAATTTCATTTAAGTTATTTCATTTAACATAATGTTAATATCAACAACTGCAAACTTAATATAAAAAATGCTGATTAATAAGGGTTAAATTGTTATTTCTCTCCCTTAGTGTCAACTTGCATATTGAATCATTCACATTCATTTCGTATTTATGCATATATTTAGTGTATGTATCTATGTTTGTTACTTCTCTATCAATCATGATCTTCTCTTCTTATATTATGTAACTCTGATTTTTCCCAATGGGCTCATGATTTGGTGAATAAAGTTTGTTTGTTTGTTTGTTTTGTATTAACTTGAAAAAAAAAATTAAAATCCATACCATACCATAGACTTTATACCATGGTATGAAAATCCGTACATGTACCATACCATGATACCATTCCATCGTACCATACCACCGTACCATGGTATGGCAAAATTTATACCATACCATCGTACCATACCACATACCATACCACCGTACCATACCATGTTTTACAGTATGCCAAGGGAGACCTAGTTTTTCAGCAACTTAAGAGGGCTCACGATACCTTAGTCTAGACATCGTAAACAGTAGGAATGAGCTGACAGACTCAGAAAGTAATGAAATCCTATCCTCTATTAGTGAACTTACTTTGATGAAAGTGGAGGAAAGGGTGTCCAAGTTAAAGGAAGATGTGCAATTTAAAGCTCAGCGTTTAACAACTGGTATTTATATATCTATATTTATTTAAGTGTTTTTAAGCATCAAAGAGATTAAGTATTAATTTATCCAGGAGTCATTTTTAATGTCACAGGTCAGCTTAAATATGCAGATTATATATGGAAATCGATACCAATGGTTATAGAACCTGGAGAACTGAAGAACCAGCATAATTTCAAGCTTTACACTTTTTGGTTTCTGCTCCTCGCCTGTTACGCCCAAATACTCGGACTGTCCTTTCATATAGGGATTCTGGGTCATTTTCAATATAATCATGGACTGACATTTCAGATGTTCCATTATTTCCACTCGCTCTATTAATGGCATTCAAACCTATATTTACAACTTCTGAGAGCCTTCCGGCCATGCAGCCATTCAATTGTAATACCGAGGCGATGTGATGGATTATTTTTATTGGTTAAAAAGATCCGCGGTTCAAGGGAGCAATTATTGTATTTGGAGACCAGATATATAAGATATCTACTAAACTTTATGAGGTATCTTATAAAAATTATTTTTGATATGATATGATATCTTATATGTTTTATGAGATATGTACTAAAGTTTACAAGATATCTTATATCTTTTATGAGATATCTTATAAAAATTGTTGAATAAGATATCTTATAAAGTTTATAAGATATCTTATAAAACATATAAGATATCTCATAAAGTTTATAAGATATCTCATATAATATTTTTTATAAGATATCTCGTAAAATATATAAGAAATCTCATATCATTTATCAGATATCTCATAAAGTTTATAAGATATCCCATTAAATAATTAATTAATTTAATTATTTACAATATTTTTAAGCGCTTTATATAATTAATAAAAATTACTCTAAGCGCTTTACATATGTACATCTACAATTATCACAGTTTCAAGACATAAATAATTAAAACAAATATGCAAGATAAATAGAAATAAAAATGAAGAAGAAAATTGATATAAAAATTTCAAACTTTATGAATAAAAAAATTAAAACTAAGGAGGATATAAAAAAAATGAGTCACACAATATGAATAAAAGTAAGGCTGATCAAAAATAATATTAATAAAAATTTGAAAATCACCTAAAAAGAACTAGGCTTAAGCCCCCATCACACTGACCACGATCTTACTACGCTCTCCACGACCTCCACGATCTTAATGATCGTAGTAGAGTCGCGATGGTTGTGTTAAAACGTAGCCAGTGTGACTACGAGTACGACAGTACTACGACCACAGTACGATAGTTTACGGGGAATTTATCTTTAATTGTCAAATCAAGTACGATGCTACTACGACCACCACGAGTTCCGTACGTTGCTTCAGCGACTTTGCTACGACCATACTACGATTACACCACGACCAGTTACGACCTTCCTACGCATCTTCTACGATCACCACGATCGTGTTACGCTCTCGCTACGCTTGTACTACGCTCTGTACGATTCCACTACGCTAACAAAGACTCCTCTACGATCGGTCGAGCTTCAATTTCAAAACTTGGTAAGGGGTGCAGGTGCCACGCTAGTCATGAAATGTTATACTTTAACATGTTAAGCAACATACTTAAGGTGAATTCTTAACTTGCATGTGCCTTCTGTAAATTCCTTTTATCTTACGGTAAAATTTCTGTCTTTTTGCATTTGAAATTTATGTCCTCTCTTATTCTCCTTTTAGTATTGAATAAAAATAATCATGAGATTTTTACAAAGCGGAAAGATTTATATTTACATATATTAAGCCATATTTTCAGCTTTGCATCTTTATTGGGAAAAAATGGCGTTAAGATGATTTTATGAGAACACGAATGGGTAACATATACATCAGCTGTCTGCTGCGCACCCCCGGTCAAAATTGAACAAATTTTCACCAAGACATTAATTAAAGAATGTATATATTTTCATATTCAATTAAAAAAAAATTCTATTAATTTGCAAAATGCAATTAATTTGTTAGACTTGTGCGAGGTTAACAAAACTACGATCTGTGATGTTTTAAAAATAAACTATAGATATGATATGAAAGGCGCTCCATTTTCACTGTCTGCTTGATCGACAGAATGACATATTGGGCAACAGGCCGTCGGAATCATTTCACCAAGCTCAATCACTATGGAATTTTATATGACAAAATGATGAAACGAAATTCGAACACGAGATGGATACTAAGTACACAGGCGTTTGGATGTAGTATTTTATTATTTTATTTAATGTGTGTATATAACAAATTCTGAACCTCGTTAAATTACAACTATTTCCACGTGGAAATAATAAAAGCTATATATTATTAGGGTAATAATTTTTTTATATACACACAATAAATAAAATGATTAAATCCTAGACCCAAACGCCTGAGCATGAATTCCTTTAATTAACATCAAAATCTAGACTCATTGAATGTGGTTTTTTTTCAAAATATATACTTTTTATTTTTGTTGTGTTTAAACATGTGGTTTCTGAAATGCCGCTGCAAATGTGTATAAGGCAGGGCCGGTTGATACTTTTGTCAGTGAGAGAGACAATCGTTACATGTAAAACGTAGAAAGATCTCTGGTAGGATCGTACTTAGAACGCCAAGGGCGTGATAGCGTCGTAGTGTTGTCGTGGTATGATCTTATAGGTCGTAGTATCATCGTGGTATGATCGTATAGGTCGTACTATAATCGTGGTATGATCGTGACGAGAGCGCAGCGCTAGCGTAGTGAGATCGGCTGTTAATTAAGGAACGTCCTTACCACGAATGTCCTACGACTTTACTACGACTGAAGCCGACTGCTCTACGATCTCAGTACGCTGTTAGTACGCTCTATTTTCAGCACGACTGCACTACGAATGTTTTGAACATGTTCAAAATTTACGTAGTGCAGTCGTAGTCACCCACGACCTAGTACGATCACAACACGATCTCCACGACCCCAGGACGACAACACTACGATGTTCCACGATTTAGGAAAAAATCTAGATCGAAGTAAGGTCGTGGTTCAGTCAGGGATGGGGTAATTGCAATCAGTAATCGCAATTGATTGCAATCAATTACATTTTTTGAAAAAATTGAAAGTATTTGCAATTGGACCTTTTTTCAAATACATGTATTTGAAAGTATTTAAATACTTTTTCAAAAAAGGGTGTAATTGCAAATACTTTTCAAATACATTCAAATACATTTCATTTTTAGACACTTTAACCATGAGACATAATATTATATGATATCTACATGTTTTAAACATTTTTTTTCATGAAACAGAAAATGTATAGTTATTATATGATACTGTACATGCCTATTAATGTACAAGCAAAATTATAATGCAAATTATTAAATTTGTGTATTAAAGTACATGTAGTTAGTTTTAATGATTGTTTGACAAACATTTGGAGACATACCAATTCAATGCTTATTTAATCATCACAGTTATCAAACAAATAAGACAAAAGACTTAATCCCCTGCCTTGAGGCATGACATGTATGGTTAGACTGTAAAAACACCTTGTCACAATATTCACCTGATCAACCTGTGTTACTAATTACATGAATTAATTTCAATGCAAAAACTGTTCAAAGATTTAATATTAATTTCCATTGACAAAATAACTTGTCATTCTCTAACCATGACTTCAAGAGTGTTGGAGGAATTTCAAATTCCTAAAGATGCACTAGTTCTAGTGAATGTACAATGTATATATGTTATTTTTCTTTATGGTATTAAAATGTATTTGCAATCAATCAATTACTTTTCTAAAGTATTTGCAATCAATCAAATACATTTCTAAAAACCCTGTATTTGCAATTGTAATGTATTTGGCATAATATGCAATGTAAATGAAAGTATTTAAATACATTTCAAAGTAATTGACCCCAACCCTGGGTTCAGTGTGACGGGGGCTTTAGCTAAAACAAAGTATAAAACTGAATATAAAACCGTTTAAAATTAAAACTCAGCAAGACAATCTTGAAGCGTCTTTGAAAATGATTTAAATAAAATCACTATATGCTCTTCTAAAAAGTAAAGTTTTTAACTGTCTTTTAAAAGCTGTAACGGATTTCTCGTGTCTCAAGGCAACCGGGAGACTATTCCACAGCGTTGAAGCTGCCTGATCAAATCTACGGTTACCATATGTTTTTGTTCTAGTCTTAGGCTGAATAAGTAACATAGAGTTTTCTGATCTTAGTGCTCTTGATGGTTGATACACAGTCACGAGGTCCTTCAAGTATACAGGTGCCATACCATTTAATGCTTTAAAAGTATCTTATACTGTGATCTATAAAGTACTGGTAACCAGTGTATCTCTACAAGCACAGGTGTTATGTGGTCTCGTCGTTTAGTACAGTGTTTTGAATTCTTTGTAGCTTTGATGTTAAGCTTGCGTTTACACCATAAAGGAGTGCATTTCCGTAATCGAGTCGTGATGTCACAAGCGCAGATACGAGAGTCTTGCAAGCGTCAGTGGAAATATAATGTCTAATGCGTCCAATATTTCTGATCTGTTGGAAGCACGACTTCACAAGAGATGATTCTTGTTTGTCCATGGTAAGAGTTTTGTCAAAAAGCACACCGATGTTTTTAACAAAATCAGCATCACTGACTATGCTGCCTTCAAACTCTAACTGACAATCTCTGAACTCTGACAATCGATTTTTCGGTGCAAAAATAATGAGTTCGGTTTTGTCTTGGTTCAATTTCAATAAATTTGTTTTCATCCAAACGCTGATGTCTGACAAACATGTCTCAAGCTTTCTTGAAATGTTTTTCCAGTTTTGTCGGGGTTTGATAATAAGGTACACTTGAGTGTCGTCAGCATAACTGTGGTAGTCCATTTCATGCCTCCGACAGATCTCACCAATAGGCTTGGAAAACATACAGTACTTCCGCGGTCCAAGGACTGAGCCTTGAGGCACGCCACAACTCAAACGAAAACTGTCCGACTTAGTTGACCCAATGTTCACACATTGCGTTCTGTCACTGAGGTATGATACTATCCATGACAATGCGTCTCCGATTATGCCGTACGAATGCTGCATCCGCCGAAAAAGAATACGATGGTCTATAACGTCAAATGCGGCGGTAGATCAAGCATAACTAGCACCATACAATGGTTGTTATCAAGTGCGTGAACAATTACGTGATGAACTCTCAAAGGTGCTGTTTCTGTTGAGTGACACTGTCTGTATGCCGATTGGAGGTTGTCGTGTAGATCGAAACTATTAATATGTTCTTCGAGACGTGTTGACACTACTTTCTCGAGAATGTTTGAAAAAAACGGCAAGTTCGAAACGGGACGGTAATTTTTGAGATCTTCCTTATCTAAAGACGGCCTTTTTAGTAATGGACGCACTACAGCAGTTTGAAAGAATCTGGTACACGCGATTCTTCAAGAGATTTATTCATAATCGCCGTTATAATCGGAAGAAGGCTGTCCACACAAGGTTTAAGTATATGCGTTGGGATCGGGTCAAGTTCGCATGATTTAAGCGGAGCCTTTAAAATGAGCTTTCTGATCTCGTCCGGTAAAGCAGGGCGCATTGATGTCATAGGATTTCCGTGGAACTGTACATCAGCTGATAATGCATCGATGTCTGGCGAGCTATCACGGTTTGATGAACACAAATTGTTCCTTATTTTTCTACTTTGCCGACAAAAAATTCACCAAAACGATTTTCAAGCTCGAAATGATCCTTTATAAGATATCTCATAAAAGATATGATATATCTTGTATACTCTAGTAGATATCTTATATATGTTATAGATATTATAAACTGTTTATTATATAAGATATCTACTAAACTATATAAGATATCTACTTAATTATATAAGATATTTTATATGAAATATGAGATATCATATAAATGGAATAAATATAAAAACGGCGTGCCATAGTTAAAGACAGTAATCTTATATATATTTATTTGAAAATATAAAATAATGTGAAAATGGCTTTCAATTTAAGTCAGTTCAGGAATAATTGATCAAATAGTAAAACATAATTTTTAAAGAACATTTTTATTTCAATATTGTAAAGAACCGACCTCGCTAGGGGTTTTGGCTTTGATGAAGGAAATCAAAAAGTTGGAAAGTGTGATAATGTGTATTATTATCAATTAACAATATTTATAATCTTAGTTAACAAATCACAATAGCCAATATTTTTTTAAGCATAAAATTCTACTTGGTGCTTGGTGTTCTGCAATACATAAGAAATCTTTCTACTCGGTAGATTGGAACTAATGATACACTCAAAGAGGCATAACTTTAATTGAATGAATAGATAACTATGATGAGAATAATTTGGACTATCAAGGAATTTCCTTTGTGCAGCACCGACGAGTTATTTGGTGCAAACTAAAAATTGGCACCTAATAAATAAGTTACTTGGTACACAGTCGACAGATTTCAAGTAAACAAAATACTAAATTAAATTATAGAATTGATTTATCTCCGAGCTAATTAGAAATTGAAAACCACCAATTTTTGGTCAAAGCTTAATTGTTGCTAAGCCATAAATTCTGCTCTATCTTATGAATTTGAATTTAGCAGTAATTAGAATGTTTGATTATCATCAAACAACAGCGAACCGAAGATTGACAGTTCGGTGCACCGAATTTGATATTTATAGAAACAATTTAATAAATACAAAAAATAGTTCGCAGGAAATGGCGCCTAAATTGGCAACCCTTTTCAATGGAACGACAAATCACTAATTATTAAGTTGTTTGGGATAGATAAATTAATCTAATGATGTGAATTCAGGTAAACTACAACACGCGAAAACACCCTAATTAACGTCTGTGTCAAACAAAATGTACCGGCGGAAGTAGAAAAATAACTTGAACTTGCGAAATACAAATTATTGTATATTACATAATAAAATTAGCCGGTCGTAACACTACTCCTCTTCTCGAAAAAAGGGATTTACCCTCAAATCAACATGACACAGATGTATGAATATTGGATAATCACCATTTAACACCAGTTCAATGATATGCACCATAACACATTTATACCCAACAAGGTTAACTCGAATGCACCTAGAAACAACAATTTATCATACAAATAATAATAACGGTAACAATAATACAGTTATGAATGACCATCTCACATATCTTGAATCAGAATCATAAGTATCAAATATGATGGGTGATATACTCTACACAGTATATTCAACAAATATCTTGGTGCACCAAAGGAAGAAAAACAAAAATAGAAATCTGCATGTTATCTTCACATTCAGCAAGTATATAGTTCTACTGAACTTGAAACAAAAACAAGAGGCTCCCAGGAGCATGAATCGCTCACCTGGTCTGAATGTCGACCCTATAAAATCTTTTCTAGAGCTAAATGGGCTGAACAAGTAACAGCTTTTCTCTATCTGCTATAGTTTTCATTTTAAAGCCAAAACATGAAAAAAACGTTATTTTAAGGGCCGTAACCCCTTTAAGGGGTTATCTGACAACTATCACCGTATGACTTGTGTAGAGCTAAATGAACTCAACATTTCAGCAAACAACAGCTTTTCTCTATCTGCTATAGTTTTTATTATATAGACCAAAAACATGACAAAACGTCATTTTAGGGGCCGTTCTTTCTGTAAGGGGTCATCTGACAACTTTGATCTTACGGAGACTTTAGTAAAGCTAAATGAACTGAACATTTAAGCAAGCAACAGCTTCTCTCTATCTGTTATAGTTTTCATTCCATAGGCCAAAAACATGAAAGAACGTTATTTTAGGGGCCGAAACCCCTATAAGGGGAATCTGACAACTTCGACCCTATGGAGACTTTCGTAGAGCGAAATAAGCTGAACATTTAAGCAAGCAACAGCTTCTCTCTATCTGCTATAGTTTTCATTCCATAGGCCAAAAACATGAAAAAATGTTATTTTAGGGGCCGAAACCCATATAAGGGGACATCTGACAACTTCGACCCTATGGAGACTTTTGTAGAGCGAAATAAGCTGAACATTTAAGCAAGCAACAGCTTCTCTCTATCTACTATAGTTTTCATTCCATAGGCCAAAAATATGAAAAAACGTTATTTTAGAGGCTGTAACCCCTTTAAGGTGTCATCTGCCAACTTTGACCCTATGGAGACTTTGGTAGGGCTAAATGAGCTGAACATTTAAGCAAGCAACTACTTTTCTCTATCTGTCATAGTTTTCATTCTATAAGCCAAATACATGAAAAAAATGCTATTTTTCACCTTAAAGGGGCCGTAACTCCCATAAGGGGTCATCTGACAACTTTGACTCAATGGAGACTTTTGTAGAGCTTTTGATGCTGAAGCAGCAGCATGTATCCGATTTCATGTATCTCTTATACTTTTTGATTTACAAGACAAAAACAGAAGTCTGACCCCCTTGTCTTTTTTTAGTAACGACGGCCATGTTGACGGTGGTCACCATTTGTGCAATCTTGGTAGAGGACATCCCATTGATGAAGTGTACAGAGTTTCAAAGCAATCCCTTCAGTCCATTTGGAGAAGATTTTCAATGAAAAGTTAACGACGATGACGGACGACGACGACGGACGCCTAGCTCACCTGGACCATCGGTCCCGGTGAGCTTAAAAAAAAACGATTGATACCTCAAAGCTCCCGAAATGATATCTTTTATAAATAAGCGAACATCAATTTCTCTACAAAGATAATAGAAGTTATAAGTTTCGAGAGCTCGGAGAAACCAAGGGGTAGGAAAGACCCAACATTTCAAAAAGTAAAACTTAATATTTAGTGAGTTGGTGTTTTACGCCCGTGCAACACTATATAGGTTATTTACAGGCGATGAACATGAAAGGGATGATAAAATGAACATGAAATGATGATGATAAATGAAATATGGGAATGGGGTGGGACACAAAGGACCGGTAAATTTTGAAGAACCACAGGAAAAGGGGAGAGGTGGGTAGTGGCGGAAAATTTAGCCTATGTGGTGCACTATTTGGCGGTCCACAAAGGGGTCTTTTACGTGCATGAAGCGTGGCACTCTTCACACACGTTGGCCCACTATGGTCGGCGGTCAGGGTTTCCGTATTATAGACCTGACAACCCCCGCGGACGAGGGCTACCCTATTTAGCCACCTAGGGTACACACTTGGTCGCTCTGTGGGCTGAGCACTGACCCGACGTCAGAATCCCAATACCCTTAGTCGCCTCTTACGACAAGCTAGGCTCTGCTTCGGGCCTATTCGCCACCCGGGCCCCGCACGGGACAAACTTAATATTTAAGTATATGAACTGTTATCTGAAACCATCCCCAGGTATATACGGGGAACTACATTACAATCCCTGTGGAAGCGGGGCCAGCAACCACAGGACCATTGTTATTTGTTAAGCATCTAAAGGGTATTAAATGTCTGACAGTCTTTGTTAAATTCTTTGTTCGACGTGCTTAATGTTGTTATACTAGCATTCTCCAATTCCTTAAGGGCGGCTACATGGGTGAGTAGGGTTGACAGTTCATATCACACTAAGATCTCGTGATGGAAACGCTTGGGTCACGGTCGATGAAATAGGTATATATGGTGTCGACTATTTAAGGTTTTATATTGTTAAGCAGAACCATGAAATCTAAAATAGAGTCCAGATCCTTCATTAGAGTTTCAACAGAGCTTTCGAATCGGTTTCCCCAGCGTTTATAATAATACGTGAATCTTGCATTCCGCCATACTCTAAAGCTGTAGTACAAATTCAGGTTTGGGGATATATTCGGTCGCCTGATCCTGGGTTGTTTCCAGTTCTTCTGAAGTATAAAGGGACAATACATCGAGGTCATCAATCATCGAAGTGTTGATAGGTGTTGTGTGTAGCTGCTGCATCAGATTCTGAAGTTGAGCAGTGAGTTTAGGCAACGGAATGGACGAATACGATTGATTTATGGCGAGCTTTACTAGAAGTGGGCGGTGTTGGACAAGAGATAATAGTAAAAGTAATACTTTTTGATATAACCGGTTCATTTTTAGTTGGTGTTGGATCTGCTTCTGTAACCACAGTGTAAGAAACGATGTTAACGATTGGAGTAGGCGGAAATGGAGGAGTGAGGTGAGCGCATACACATTTTGGTTGGGGTGTGTATTAACTTAGCTGGTTTTATTTTAATCTTTATTAGAATTGGTCCCGTGCGGGGCCCGTGTGGCGAATAGGCCCGCAGCAGAGCCTAGCTTGTCGTAAAAGGCGACTAAGGGTCTTGGGATTCTGACGTCGGGTCAGTGTTCAGCCCACAGAGCGACCAAGTGTGTACCCTAAGTGGCTGAATATGGTAGCCCTCGTCCGCGGGGAATTTCAGGTCTATAATACGGTAACCCTGACCGCCGACCATAGTGGGCCAACGTGTGTGGAGAGTGCCACGCTTCATGCACGTAAATGTTTCTACATTCATATGAAACAGACTTCTTGGAATCTCTTCTAGACAATAAAGATCGTAGACTAGCTCTCTCTTTTAACCTCACGTTCCGTTATATTGACGATGTCCTTTCACTAAATTATTCCCGATTTGGTGACCTTCTCCATCTCATTTATCCGCAGGAATTTGAGATAAAGGACACAACGGATTCTATGAAGTCTGCTTCATATTTAGATCTACATCTCGCAATTGACTCTCAAGGAAGACTTTCAACAAAGCTCTATGACAAACGTGATGACTTCAACTTTCCAATCGTCAACTTTCTGTCCGCTCCTGCTTATGGAGTCTTAGTATCACAGTTGATTCGTTACTCCAGAGCTTGCGGGAATTACATTGATTTCCTTGGCAGACCGTCACGTTTGAAACAAAAATTGCGGACACAGGGTTATGTTGCTCCTCGGTTGTTGTCTTCACTCAAGACATTTTACGGTAGACACCGTGCACTCGTAGACAAATATGGGATTTCTATCTCTCAAATGAGTACAGATTTTGGTTTGTCGTAGAAATTTGTTTTGTGTTCCTCTACCGGATTTGATACACTGAATTGGAAATTAGCAACACGACGGATGTGCAATAGCCGGCAGGAACCGCTTACTCTTCCGGAGCACCCGTGATCACTCATGTTACGACTTGAGTTCGCGTTGTTGATTTCCGTTCGGTTGATTTAGTATTTTGTATTTCTTCTAACTGTTCTTGTTCGAGTTTACCGGTTTCGTCGTTGCCCTTTCGGACTTTTGACACTCGAATGCCTCATTGGTGCCTCTTTGCCTCTTTCAAAGGATGCCTGACATTCTTCAGTCCAAAAAAAAAGTTGGGTTTTTGCGAATTTCTTGGAATTTCTGCAAACTAAAAAGTATATCGCCTATAATAGGAACAAAGTCTTAAAAATTATCTTACTTCCTGAACACTTTTTGGTGAAGGCCACTTTGTAACGATTTTGTCTTATCAGGATCTGTTGCAACCGCCTGTTCGCTGACAACATGTGCTTAAAAAGTAATACGTTTCTGAAAGAAATTTCATTTTTATTGGTTTAATTTAAGATTCTCCCCCTTAATTGATCAACTATTCCTGTTAAATTTTCCTCAAATGACTATGAAAATATGATTATGTCATCGAGATAGACAAGACATGTCTTCGAAGTCAGCCCTCCTAAAATTTTCAGCATTAACCTTTAAAAAACTGCTGGTGCATTACATAACCCAAAAGTTTAAACAGTAAATAGCCACAGACCACCGCCTGGATAAGATGCAGTTTTTGTTCTGCCTTCAGTTGAAATGGCCATCCGATGATACCCACTTCTAAAATTTAAGGTTGTATACAGTTTGAAACCTGACAGATTGTCAAGTGAATGATTTAGAACCCGGTAGTCTATCGCAAAACGTCCTTCCGGCGAAAATAACCAACGGAGAAATCCAGGGACTAGTACTTGGTTCTATAATCCCTTGTAACGAAATGATGGGTTAAACCAGGTTTTATGGCGCCAAACCTCCCTCTAACATTGCGATCTTAGGATCCGGTAATGACCATTGAACACAACATAGTTGTGAGACACTAGGAATATTGAGGTGATCATCTCAGTACAGCAGACCAGTCAAACACTAATTTAATCAATTAACCACCATATCTTTTAACTCAATTTTGGACACGTGCAGGTTCCGGGTGGCGAATAGGCGGTGGAAGTCAAAACTATCCTACCCGATTGACCTTGTGTCCCCATTTCTTCCACTTCATCATCATTTCATGTTCATTGTATCACCACTTTCATGTTCATCTCCCGGATATAGCCGAAATCCTGCTGCTTGAGAGTAAAGCAATAACTAACTAATTTCACTCAATTTTGAACTTTTCAACCAGTGGCTGATAACGAAGAAAGAATTTTTTAGGGATCGTATGAGACGTATTTTCTTATATCCCTGCTCCAAAAGTCGGTCACGAAGAAATCAGTGTCTGATCAAAAAATCTGTGAAATGTGTGCAAGCTCTGACATATCGAATAAGTTGTGTAATATAAACACCGTATGCAGGGGAAGTAGGAATATTGCTCTGTAGATTAGGAAAATTAATAATTTGAAAATTAAAATCGTCTCTTTTATAGTTAATTTTTTGTACTGAGATGACCACCTGGGTCAAATTCGAGGTGCAAATTCAAGAAAGACGTGAAGAAATTTGATTCGATGGTCTTTTTAATCTCCAATTCTGGAGGATATATTGAAGAAATCCATCTACCAAATGAAGTGTTATTGACAGAAAGGACATCATCGATATATTAAATGAATTAAAAGATTAAGATTAAAAGGAATCTTGATATTTAATAATAATAAAAAACATTACATTTAACTTTCTGTTCTTCCGTAAAATCATTAACATTTCTATATGAATACAGGCTTGATATGATCTGGCATTTTCTATCACCATAATCACTTGTACTACTAATTTCAGTAGCATTAATAAAAATATTCTCATAAGAGTGTAATTCAGCATTATAAAAAACTCCAACGTTGCTGCTAAAGTATCTTTCATCAAAACATGCTGTTTGTCTGAGAGATTGAATGCAAGCGTGACCTAAACTATTATTGGTACATGAAAATTATTATGATTTCAAGACGGTTGATTTCTTGCTGGTTAAAATTATCAGCATTTAGATGTTCATAGCAATTTTCTGTATTTTCATTGTGTGTTTTTGATCGATTCCGGAGGCAGCTTATCTATTGAAAGCTGCTAGAAACTTATTCTTTCATGTAATCTTTGAGATTTGTGTTTTTTTTAAATTATCTTGAATGGTAACTATTTGTGCAGCTTTTTCATTAGAAACTATCTCGCATTCGTCTTTTATTTCATTTCTTATAAAACTGCCTGTGGTGTTTCATTTCTAGAATTTATATGAGCAATAGTTCTCTGCAAATCGAAACTTTCATGTGATTCGTCAACTATTGTATCTTATTCCGAAAAAGAAGGTCAGTGATCAATTTGAATTGAATTGTATCTGATTTTTAGAATGAATTAAGTCATCCATTTTCCAAAATTTATTTTCGAACTTCAAAAAAAATTTCAGCATTTTTTTTATTGAAATACATTGTAATAATCCCACTTCTGACACTAGTGTAACGAAACGACCTCGCTAGGGGTTGCTACTAAATTGTGGGCTCAGGTGAAGGAAATCAAAAAGTTGGAAAGTATAATATTTGTATTATAATCAAATAAATAAATTTGATTTAAATACTGCAATTTGATTGGACGAAATCTTTTTTCATTTTCCAATGGAAAAAATATCATGGGGAAATGCCCAATTTGTACAGGAAGTGAAACCATTTTAGTGTATTTATATATACAATTTTAATGTTTTTACTGTTTTACAAATTTATTTATTAAGAGTGACTGACACAATTTATTTATTTCATTTGGGCTAGGAAAAAGTAGCGGATTATACTAAATGTGCAATAAGAAAAAAATTATGACAGTCATGCACTCAATATTTTTTTAAATAGTAGTAAACAAATCACAATAGCCTATAATTATCAATAAAATTAGCATAAAATTCTATCTTGTGATTGACGTTCTGCATTTCACAAGAAAGAAAATCAAAGCGCTAAAGCGTGTAAGGGCATGCGAAATATATAAGTAATATAATAGATTTATTTTTGTTAAAGTATATTGTTCCATATGTATGCGAAATAATGTTGGTGGTGAGCAAAGAAAGGGTCGTCATAGTGCAGATGCTCTCAAAGTAAATGAACACAATTATACACACAATACAGGTATCGTGTACAAACATTATCGATCGAAACACCCCTTCGATTAAAATGCACTCGTCCCAATACTGAGTTTATGAATGGAGAAGATAGAATTCTTGAATTGACCAATCAAGTAAGAGAAATAGTTTTACGAACCATTCAAGTAATAGATGAATACATAATGTATATTCTATCGCCTTTAACTAAATAGTTCGTCTTGTAAAATGCAAAGGAACTAATAAAACTTGTGCCGGTCATATACAATGCCAATAAAAATGGAGATTTATAAAAGTGTGTATTTTCCTGACTGAATGCAGAAAGATCACTCCGTCTAGACTGAAAAAAAACGCGAAAATAATCACTACTCTATAGACTCCTTAAGGCGTCGCTGCACTTGCCCAAAAATGGAAAAGAAACGCTCGAACAAGCATAACTCTAATTGAATGAATAGAAAAATATGATGAAAATAATTATGAGTACCAAGAAAGTCCCTTAGTGCAGCACCGACGAGCCAAAATAAACCGAGAAAATAAGTAACTAGGTGCACAGCAGCCGACGGATATCAAGTAAATATAAATAAATTAAATTATAGAATTGATAGAATCTCCGAGCTATTTAGAAATTGACAATTACCATTTTTTGTCAAAGCTTATTCGTTGCTGCATGAGCTATACTTTGGCTTTATCTTATGAATTTGAATTTAGCAGTAATAAGAATGTTTGGTTATGATCTAACAACAGCGAATCGAAACAAGGGGTTGCACTAAGTCGTGCTAAGCATACCCCCACTCGGCCATTCAGAAAACAGGAAGAAGATGACCGATTGACCTGGAAAGGGGAGGCACGGTACAACTCATCATGCTAAAGCTGTATACCAAATTTGAAATCAATCCCTTCTTTAGAAGCCGAGAAATCTGTTACGAAAAATTGTCTATTTTTGACCCATAAAAAGTCTAAGTCAGCTCGGAAAACAGGAAGTAGATGATGGACTGACCTAGAAAGGGGAGGCACGGTATAACTAATCATACTGAAGCTGTGTACCAAATTTGAAACCAATCCATCCTGTAGAAGCCGAGATATCTGTTACGAAAAATTTCATTTTTCAAATTTTTTACCCATAAAAGTCTAAGTCGGCTCGAAAAACAGGAACTAGATGATGGACTGACCTGGAAAGGGGAGGCACGGTATAACTCATCATGCTGAAGCTGTGTACCAAATTTGAAACCAATCCATCCAGTAGAAGCCGAGAAATCTGTTACGAAAAAATTCACATTCCAATTTTTTTTTCCCCTTAAAAAGTCTAAGTCGGCTTGGAAAACAGGAAGTAGATGATGGACTGACCTGGAAAGGGTAGGCATAGTATAAATCATCATGCTGAAGCTGTGTACCAAATTTGAAACCAATCCATCCAGTAGAAGCAGAGAAATTGAACCGGACGGACAGACGGACGGACAAGGTGATTGCAATATAGCCCCCTCTCTTACGAGTGGGGGTATAATATGACAGCTCGATGCACCAAATTTGCTATTTATAGAAGTTGTGACGTAGTACACATAATAAAGGTAATAACAAAACTACCGAACTTGAATGATCATTCTCAAAGTCAAGAGAAAATGACAAAAACGAATCAGTCATGCCGGAGAATTGGTGGATCGCAATGGTCCTGACTTGGTACAGGCATTTCAAACGAAATGGTGGGTTAAACCAGGTTTTATGGCGCCAAACCTCCCTCTTCCATTGCGATCTTCAAGTCCATAGTATGTTTAGTTACATGGAAAAGTGTGACACTGTAAAATTTGTTTAACCCATAATATATAGTTACGAAAATAGTGTGACACTGTAAAATTTTCTTGGAATTAGGTTTTATATGTCGAACATGATAGGACATCTAGGATATGCAAATTATCATGAACAAAATACAGAAGCTTTTGTCTGGAATTTTGTTGTAATTTTTATTTGAGAGAAACACAAAACCAGAAGAATTAAAGATCGCAATGGTCCTGACTTGGTACAGGCAAAAAAGTGGTGGGTTAAACCAAGTTTTATGGCGCCAAACCTCCCTCTTCCATTGCGATCTTAGGATCCGGTAATGACCATAGAACACAACATAGTTGTGAGACACAATAGTTACACCCCAGTTCTATTGTTAAAAGTCGAACTTTCATTTTCAGAAACTTTCTTTGTGTGAATATCTCTTTTGTTCTAAGAACAATAGGCTTAATTCACAATGGCAAAAACAGGGGTTTCCAGATACCCCTGCTTTTGCGCTTGTGAACACACCTCGTGTTCATAAAACAAAAGAGCTTCTCACACAATGAAATTTCTGTAATTACAAGCCCAAGGCATCTGAGAAGGAAATGAAAACAGTTCACTTTATAAGGTTTAAAATCAAGTCTAATTTAGAGTAGCAAAATAGAAAAAAAAATTAAAAACACCGGACAAAATAAAACAAAACATTAAAAATGAAAATAAATTATAAAAACAAAGCAAGAATATGACCAATTGACATAATGCCCATATTTCGCAACATAAGTGACGGACGAACAAACGGACGGACGGACGAACAAACGTATGCGACGACTAATATGCCCCAATAACTTTCGTAGATGGGGCATAAAAATGGGTCAAAGATAGAAATGGCCAGATTTCGTTAAACAGGAAGTAGGTAGGCAATAGACCTGAAAGTAAGTCGGCAAACTGGAACTAGATGAAAGAAAGACTCTAAATTGAACCCCACGCTAAATGACATCGTACTGCATATTAAAATACAAAATATCAAATTAAAATTAAATTAATTTTCTTCAAATACGGAATTACCTGTTCTCAGAAATTAATGATATACGAAAGGACAGCAGCCAAAGCACACCCGTCTTCCCTGATGCTCATATAAAAACTGAATTATTTATTCTTAAAGATACTTAGTTAAAAAGTGTTCACTGTTTCAATTAGCATGATACAAAATCATCAGTTATTTGTGAAGTTATTAAGGTAATTAATCTGTTTCACATGTTGATTAATCTGTTATAATCCTAAAATCATCTCAGTTGCTTAATATCTTGAAATAAAGAGGCCCCTGTGTGGGGAAGACAAATTCAGAAATATGTTTACTAACTCAGTTTAATAATTAATACCACATTTTATTGCTTTCTATATAAAAAAAAATGTAATCTAGTTTTATCCTAAGTTTACTGGGGTGTAAGTTAGTTATACTATTCGGTATACGGTGTTTCTGGATAAGAAACCCACTCGGACCTCCGGTCCTCGGGGTTTCTTATTCAGAAACACCTTTACCTCATGGTATAACTATTACGGATATTGAGGTGATTATCTCAGTACAGCAGACCAGTCAAACACTAATTAAAACAATTAACTATCATATCTTTTAAATCAATTTTGAACTTTTCTACAAGTGGCTGATAACGAAGAAAGAATTTTTTTAGGGATCGTATGAGACCTATTTTCTTATAGCCCTGCTCCAAAAGTCGGTCACGAAGAAATCGGTGTCTGATCAAAAATTCTGTGAAATGTGTGCAAGCTCTGGCATATCGAATAAGTTGTGAAATATAAACACCGTATGCAGGGGAAGTAGGCATATTGCTGTGTAGATTAGGAAAATTAATAATTTGAAAGTTCATTTCCTGTAAATAACCTATATAGCGTTGCACTGGCGTAAAACACCAAGTCACTCACTCACTCACAAATCAATTATTATTAAGAACATCAATAAATGATGTAAATACTTAAAGTAGAATTCAGGTAAACTATACAACACGCGAGAATACCCTAAGTGTAACAATGAGCATCTGTCAACCGGTTAACCGTCGGGCTACTAACACCAAGGTTCGTGGTTCGATGCTCGTCCGGGGTGAAAATTTCATGAACCAATTTTCTGACTCTCTCTGGACACCATTTGCGAAGATGGTCTCAAGGAACGATGCTAGTCCTTCGGAAGGGACGAAAAAAGGTCCCGTGTATGTGGAGAGCTATACCCCATGCACGTTAAAGACCCCTTTGTAGAGTTCGATAAGAGTAGGCTTAATGGGTTCGTGGTTCGATGCTCGTCCGGGGTGAAAATTTCATGAACCAATTTTCTGACTCTCTCTGGACACCATTTGCGAAGATGGTCTCAAGGAACGATGCTAGTCCTTCGGAAGGGACGAAAAAAGGTCCCGTGTATGTGGAGAGCTATACCCCATGCACGTTAAAGACCCCTTTGTAGAGTTCGATAAGAGTAGGCTTAATGGGGGCGGCTGCAAAGGCCACACTCGCAAACTGCTAGCTGGAGAGGGATCTACATAAGCATTATGCTTGTTTCCCAATCCAGGATAAATATGTTTAAACTAATGAGCATCTGTGTCAAAATGTAGCGGCGGAGATAGAAAAAAAATTACTTAAATTTAACTTGCGACACAAAATTATTATGTATAACCATGGAAGTAATATTGAGTCTATATTACTTCCATGGTATAACATAATAAAACTTTACATGTGATTAAATTAAAAGTTATCTTCAATTTAAAGTATTTGAATATTTTGATTCGAATACTGTTCCACTAAAGAGCACCCAGAAACCTTACATCGGGTCAGGTCGCTTAGCCCATCAAGCGACTGGGGTGTGTGCCCTATGTGGTTGAATTGAGCAGCCATGCCATAATGAAAGCTGGGGTCGTCATGATATAATGCACAAAACCTGAACGCAAACAATAGAAGGCCGATGTGTGTGGAGAAGGTCATGCTTCATGCACGTATAAGATCCCTTTGTGGACCGTCAAGATGTGCATCAGTTAGGGTAGATTTTTCGCCCCTACCAACATCATTATTCAAGCGGTCTTCAAAATTTCAGTTCCTTTGTTTCCCGCCCCAACCCCGTTTTTTTTTACTCTCAGTTTGTATAGGTTCAACCAGGATTCAGCATTGTATTTTCGTCAGATAAGGGTTGCTTATAAGGGTTGATTGGCTATATTCCACACAGGTAAGTGTTCCAACTAGTATGGCCTCATTTTACGTAAGGATTCTTCATTGTCACAGTCATCACAGGCAATAGTTCCAGATTGTGCGAAAGTTATGGGGAAGGGTTCACTTTCTGGATGCAACGGTCTGTCTTAAAAAAGTTTTCTTTCTTGTTGATGGTCGTAAATTGAACCTTTTTACATGCCATACATTCGTCTGTGTTATGGGAGCTGTATCCTGGGTGAGTCCACAATTTGTTGTTTCAATTAGTTCTTGTCCTTGATTTAACTTAGACACAAACACTTCAAACTTCTATTTTATCAGTGTGGGTTCTGGATGGAAAATAAGCCCGCAGCAGCGCTAAGCTTTATCGGTAAAAATCCAATAAAGAGCGCTCAGTGTACCCCAGGTGGTTGAATGGGGCAGCCCTGTAATAATGCATGCCGGGGTCGTCAGTCTTTACCGCAAACCATAGTAGTGCACAGTGTTGGTAAGATGTCACGTTCCTCGTAGGTTAAAGAGTCTTGCTGCAGGTCTCGGTGATATAGCAGGACCCGTTAGATCATGCAGGAGGCTAAATTGCCTTTTCCAGTGGCGGGCAAACTTCTACCCATGTGGCCTTGTGTCCCTCTTTTCTCAACTTCGTCGTCATTTCATGTTCATTGTTTTACCCCTTTCATGTTCATCTCCCGAATATAGCCTGGGAGTAAAGCAATTACTAACAAACTACTATTAATAGTGGAAAACCATCAAAAAAGTTTGATCTTGTAAGCATGCACTTTAAGTTTTTGATGAAAACCTTGATCGTGTAAACGGTGCTTTACAAATTCATGAAAAAGTATTTATATACACTGCATGCAATCTATTCTAATATTAGTGTTACCTGTAATGCTCTTATATTAAACATGTGTGCATGTATATCACATGAGTAATTTTTCTATGCATTATAATCATTGCATTTTTATTGCACGTTAAATGAATATAGTACGTGTATATTTGGTTAACAGGTGCCGGGTAAAAAGATTTACTGTGCTCTAATACGATGTCAGAATCCAGAGGTCCTTAGTCGCACCTTACGACAAGCTGCTTATTAACTAACTAACTAACTAACTAAATTGTTTATTATAGTGACATGTGTTATAACAGTGTATAATACATATAGATATAAAATCAAATTACAGAACACCCGGCCCTTTGGACCTATAAGTCACTTTAAAAAGAAATTCAAAATTATTAGCCATCCGGGTCTTGGCATGGGGTCGAATTGAAACCTTAATTTTGACTAAGATCAACACATTAAGTGGGAAGAACCTTAGATATTTTGCAATTTTGTAATTTACACGGAATCCGCCAGCAATTATCATGATAGAGTTATGTCTCTTTGGACAATGTATTTTCAATAAGTACATATATTATATATAAATACAACAAACACACACTCCTGGGATTGTCGCCTGCATGTATGGAACGCCAGGACTGCCTTATGTTGGTAACCATCATTATACTCAGGCGTAACGCCATTATGCTCAGTCGTTACAACTTTATACTCAGTCGTTACAATTTTATATTCAGTCCTTACTTCATTTTATTCAGTCGTAACCACATTATACTCAGTGGTTAGAATATTATACTCAGTCGTAATAACATTATGTTCAGTCGTTATAACATTATGTTCAGTCCTGTCAACATTATACTCAGTCGTGTCAACATTATGTTAAGTCGTTTCAACATTATACTCAGTCCTTAAAACTTTATACTCTTTCATTACATTATTATATTCAGTCATTACAGCATCAAACTATGCAGTTTTAACATTATACTCAGTCCTTTCTTTAGTTTACTCTGTTGTTCAATATTATACACTGTCGTTACAGCATTATATTCAGTAGTTATCACATTATACTCAGGCGTTATACCATTATACTCAGCTATTACACCATTATACGCAGGCGTTTCACCATTATACTCGGCCCTTACAACTTTATACTCTGTCGTTTTATCATTTTACGCTGTTGAGACAACATTATACTATGTCGTTACCACATTATAGTCAGGCGTTACAACATTATGCACCGTGGTGACAACATTATACTATGTGGTTACAACTTTATACTCAGTCGTTGGATCATTATACGCTGTCTATTCAACATTATAATCTGGGGTTACAACATAATAATCTGGGGTTACAACATTATACTCTGTGGTTGCATAATTATACGCTGTCTTTTCATTATTATACTCTGTGATTACACCATTATACTATGCTGTCACAACATTATACTAAGTTTGTGCAACATTATACTCAGTACTTGCAACATTATACTATGTGATTACAACTTTATACTATGTGGTACATCATTATACTATGTGGTTACAACATTATACGCTGTCGTTACAACATTAGGTGCTCTTTTAAGTGGTTGTAACTCGGGGGAAATCGGAAAAAAACGACAATTGCCGAACTCCGATTTTTTTGTAAGATTAAATTTCACACTCACCGCCTAACAAATTGGCAAGTATGTCAGGCGGTTCTGTTTAATATGGATAAGGGCACTCTCGCCGAGCTTTTACTTGAACAAAAAAATTGATATAAAAATCGCCAAGCAATTATCAGACGACGAACTTGCCGTAAAAATCGCCAAGCAATTATCAGACGACGAACTTGCCGTTCTTGGTGTCGTTACAATAGGGGACGGGATCTGTTTAAGGGAATCGCTGACGAAGTCACAAGCGGGACCACAAGACACGTGCACCATCCGGACAGATGAAGAAGAACCATCTACGAGTAGTGATATTGTATAAATTAATTTCAATCAACCTACAGCGTGGTAAAAACATTTCAAACTCGTATTTTCATTTTTGTATCATGAACACAGAACAGATGCGATCTGTTAAAGTACATCTTATTAACCTTTAAATAATAAAAGCGTTTTCTCTATTTAGTTTTTGTAAATCTATTTGTGTTATATCCAATCGTCTTTTGCTACAGCAACAGCTAGACCAATGATTCATTACATGTACGGAAGATAGCTAAGTTATAGTCTTTGTTAACTTGAGTTTGAATCAAATTATAAGATGTAAAACAGCTTTATAAATCTGTGAGCTTATGCACACTAGTGAAATCCCGCTTCCAAAATTAGGGGTTGTGTAAATACCTACGTATTCGGTGAACAGGAAGTAGACGATATAGGGACATCGATTGCTAATACGCTATATGGTACTATAGGATAAAGCAATATGTAAATACCAGGCCTTTGCATTATGTATAACAGTCTTGTAGTTGCTTAGAAAACTTTGACGGAAATTTTGCATATATGTCCAATATTTGTAAAACCCTTAGTATCCGGTAGACATGAAGTATATGAAATAGGAGAATAAAATTACTATACGCCATAAAGTACTATAATTATAAGATAAAGCTATATTTATATACAAAATATCAGGCCTCTATGTCATGTAGTCGCTTAGAAAACTTTTTTGAAGCGGGGATATAAAAAAACTTACAATTTAAAAAGACAGAAATGTTGATAAAAATAACTTAAAATATCGGGTTTTGGTGTACATGTTTTACAGTAGCACCATTCAAGTTACCAAAATTCTTTCTACAGGCCAGGGAGAGACCTAGATATTGTTATTTTCTTTCAGATTTCCGTTTTATATGCACAAATACAGCTACACACCGACTTTCATAAATTTCATTGTCATATGTACTTGTAGTTTTTAATGAGATACGAGCGGAAACCTATGATTATGAAGGGTAATGAAAAGTCTTAAGATCAATGGACAATAAATCCCACAAAAAATTGAGGATAGAGATTTCCTGTTAATTTTGCCCAACTTCATTTTTTTGGTGTCCTTGATACATATCAACTTTCTTTAAGAAGCTGAACGGAATAAGTGTGACGGACAGACGACAGGACAAACAGACAGGCGGACGGATAGAATAAAAATATGTCTTCAAACAAAGAGGGGGGATAAGCATAACAAAATAAAATAAAAAAACTTGACTGGAATATTAGGCGCTTGATAAACTAAGAAATGCTATATCTGTTAAGAGTAAAAATGTGTTCAAGGATTGTTTCCTATCTACGTCTTATGTGTTTAAGTTTAAGGAGTACAAAATCTTGGTACAGGGATTTAGCATAAAGTACAGCTAATAATAGCTTTTTCGTATACTAGTTCAAGAAAATTCTTCTGACAATATTGGTGAAGCAGAAGACTCACAATTCGAAGGATTACCTTTAGCGAAAATGTACTACTATGTTGTCTCGAATGAAATTATGAATAACTGTAGGTTATATATAACACAATGGGACGAAAAAGCGAAGGCGAAAAAGATTTGTCAAACTTGCAAAAAATGCAACCAACATTGAGGTTAAACAGATGCATATGACCTTGTATAAACCTTCTTCTCAATCTAAAACTAACCTAACCCTGTAAGTGGGCATATTTATAAAGAGCAGATGGACGAACGAACGAACCTGAACATCAATTTACTTTATTCCCCTCTACTTTTGTAAGCAGCGCAAAAGTAGCAAGCAACTTCCTCCTACCAACAGGAATAGGACCTTTCTCTATTGTATGGTTATTTAGATTTCTGTATTTGTTTTTGTTATTTTTTGGGTCGCTTTTCATTTTCCCCGCCGAAACGCGGAGCGGGCATATAAAAATATGTCGGGCGTCCATCCGTCCGTTTGTCCGTCGCACTTTTGCCCGTGACAGATTTCTCAGCTACTAGTAATCTTTGGTATGCAGCTTCAGGTAGGGGTCAAAATAGAAAAAAAATTCGTAACAAAGTTCCATGCTTTTATTATTCGTACGCTTTCCATATTTTGTATGCAGCTTTAGGTAGGGGTCCTATGTGGTGAGATGCGTTTCCAGGTCTGCAGCTTACCTACTTCCTATTTAACGAGCTGACTTAGCATTTTAAGGGTCATAATGGAAAAACTTTTCGTTCAACATTTCTCAGCTATTACTATTCTTAGGCTTTCGATATTTGGTATGGAGCTTTAGATAGGGGTCACATATGGTGGGAAGCATTTCCAGGTCTATCGCTTGCCTACCTCCTGTTTAACGAACAGACTTAAAGTTTTTGCCACACGGCGGGGAGGGGGGGACCAGGGATTTCGTTCTTGTTGGTTTTGTTTTTGTTTGTTTGGTTTTTTTTTTTTGAGGGGGGATATGTTAATCTCAGGTTTTTGTTCTACCATTGTTGCATTGTTGATGCACAACCACTATCCGACCCGAAACTTTCCTGTTTTCATTCGTGTATTTGCTAGTCGCTATTTTGATTATTTATCATGTTTTGGGACAAGCAGGGAAATCAGTGTACCATGGACACATTCCCTTTTTATTGGAGATAACGTTCGAATTCAATAAAAGTCATATCACAATACACTAGATGACATTAAAACATATTGCACACTCAAAAAGTAGACCCTTTAGGCCGCACCTATGTACCTATCCCCCCGGGCCGAGAAAAATTAATTATCAAATATCTCAGCTCACTGTGGGCCAGTACCAGGATCGTAGAATGTTTACCGAAATTTAAGGCTTGCTTCGCAAGTGGAAAGCTTAGCTTTGTTTGTATATTTGCGTGTGGTTAGTTTTATCTAAGATCTTTCAATTTAGTTTTTAAATTGACCTCTTTTCACGGTAGGTCCCGTGTCCGGCGACAGAATTGTTTTTTCGAGAGGCATTGTGCAATTTTTTTCGAGAGAGGTCCAGTTTTTTTCGCCTGTCCGTTTACAAAAAAATGCTTAAATTCTCAATTGTAAGTGAAACAAAACAAAAAAAGGAATAAAAGTATTCAAAATGTTCGAATTGTTACTTTTCTTCCAAAAAAGTCCGTAAAGAAGCAACAGTTAATGATTTATTAAAATTGATCAGGTTTTTTCGAGAGGCACAATAACTTGTCCGGTTTTTTCGAGAGGTGTTTTTTGAAAATTTTGACTAAAGAGAGGCACTGGGTTTTGTGAAAACTATACGACTTAAATGGAAACTAATATCCCTCCTAATCAATAAACATACATTTAAACACATTACATGCAAAATATCAAGTTTGTTACTAACTTTAAAGCATAAGTAGGCTGCCCAAATACATTATCTTTGAAAACTAAATTAGTATTTTGATAAAATTAGTTTTATAGTACATTTGTACATTTGTGACTTTCTTGAGGTGCTTTGATAAATTACCGGTTTCAAAAAGAGTTATTGTTACGGTGGTCAAAATTTTGAAAGGTAAGTTGCAATCTTGTTTTTGTGCCTTTTCAAGTCTTTGAAACTATAAAATCTACATGTATGTCAGAAACAAATAAATACAAAAAGAGCACATTCCACTGGTGCATTCTGTTATTTCAAGAGTTTAAGGGTGTTTTGGAATATGGGATATTTACATATTTATTCCTGGGATACGGGATATTTGAGGCAAAACAAACTGGGATATAGAATATTTAAATCTATTCTATTTACAGGGATATGGGATAAGACAAAAACCCTCTATTTTGGATACGGGATTTTTGATAAAAACATTAGGAAATATGAGATATTGGAACCCCTTAACGTATACATATGTATGTAAAGATACAGAAACTTCAATAGCATTTATATCTCATACTCTTATGTTTTTTTTTAATGTCCAGTCGACACTATTTCAGTCATAATCAGCAGGACAAGAGCTAATTGAAACACCAAAATGAATTCTGTAGACCCACACAGGACACAGACCCATGTATGTCATTCGAAGGACCCATGCACGACCACAAACCAGAATTAAAACTAACCAACTCACAAGATAGGTCAATGTACCTTATCTATCTATCTATCTTCCTTGAAGCGCAGGGCTCACTCTGGAGCATCATCGCACTGTGGTGCTGGGTGTATTTACAGGGAATCTCTGGTGCGCGGACTATATTACAGTGAGGTGTGACTGCAGTCTGGAAACAGTGTGCTAGTTAAAAACGATGAAAACTGTGCGATGTCTATTCCGTCATGGCGAGCCCGGACTTAAATGCGTCCAGGGTCTTGGAAGTGGCCAGGTGTTCGGGCAGCTGATTCCAAAGTCTGACTGTTGACGGGAAGTAGGAATGTCGATAGATATCGGTTCTGCAAAATGGGATGATGTATCGTAATGTGTTTCCTCTTGTGCTCAGGCTCGCTGGGTGTAAGTATTGTGCAGCTGGGATTTCCACTAGGTTGTACACAATACGGTACATCATGACTAGTTTGGTGTTTGATCTTCGCTGTTGGAGCGTCTGCCATTCCTAGTCTTTAATCATTTGGCCGGAGCTACTGGTTGTCCTGTAGTCACCTTTAACAAATCTGGCTGCTCTCCTCTGTACTGATTCCAGTTTGTCAATGTTTCTGGCTGTGTGTGGGTCCCATGCTGGAGATGCATAATCAAGGATTGGTCGTACCAGGGTTTTATAGCACTGGGCTTTTATTTGGCTTGGTAGACTACTGAGATTCCTTCGCATGAAACCCACGCTGCTGTTGGCCTTTTTGGTGGTGTTGTCGACATGGTCATTCCAGGAGAGGTTACTGGATATTGTAACACCAAGATATTTGCCTTTCTTTACAAGGTCTATTGCTGTCCATGGATTGAGTAGGTGGTGTCGATTGCCTGTCGCTTCTTCGTTATTCTCAATACCTCGCATTTTGATGGATTGAATGACATCTGCCAGTCTTGTTTCCATTTTTCAAGCTTTTGAAGGTCGTCCTGTAGTATTGCAGAATCTTCCGGTGTTTTAATTTTCCTGTATAACAGGCTGTCGTCTGCAAAAAGTCTGGTTGTAGAACGGACGCACTCTGGCAGGTCGTTGATATAAAGCAAGAATAAGAGAGGACCAAGCACAAAACCCTGTGGTACTCCAGAGGTTACTGGTGATATCGACGAGGCGTGTCCATCAATCAGGACTTGTCGGGTGCGGTTTTCTAGGAAGCTTCTGATCCAGTTTAGTACATCTCCTCTGACTCCATAGTGGTCAAGTTTCAGTAGGAGCCTTTCATGGGGCACTTTATCAAAAGCTTTACTGAAGTCTAGTAAAATCGCATCAATCTGTTCTCCATCGTCAATTCCAGATGCTAGGTCTTCGATGGTGAGGATGAGTCTCACAGGACCGCTTTTTTCGAAACCCATGTTGCTGGTCTGAGAGGATGTTATGTCGAGTAAGATGTTTCATGACTTGGCTATGGATTACATGC
Source organism: Arcuatula senhousia (assembly GCA_963971305.1). Classification (NCBI taxonomy): domain Eukaryota; kingdom Metazoa; phylum Mollusca; class Bivalvia; order Mytilida; family Mytilidae; genus Arcuatula; species Arcuatula senhousia. The sequence goes on from OZ020304.1 coordinate 61,456,384, forward strand.
TCTAGGATTTTGCAGCAGACACAGGTAAGGGAGATAGGCCTGTAATTTGCTGGCGAAGTTCGGTCCCCTTTCTTGAAAACTGGTGTGACATGGGCCTGTTTCCAGTCTGCTGGGATGGTACCTTGTACAAGTGATGCCTTGAATATCAATGCCAGAGGTGGTGTAAGTTACTCTGCAATCTCTTTGGGAAACTTTGTTGGGAGGCAGTCTAGTCCCTTAGCTTTGTATGGATTAAGGTCTTGTAATAGCTTGATAATTCCCTTGGTGTCAATACTAAATTTGTGCATCTATGGTTGTGGTTCAGAGCTCATTGAAAGCATGTTGTTCAGGTCTTCCTCTGTAAATACGCTGCTGAACTGGTCATTCATTATTGATGCCTTGACCTTGGGATCGCTATGTGTGATTCCATTTTTCTTCAGTAGTGGTACACCGCTGATATCACATTTCTTCCCACTGATGTACGTGTAGAGCTTCTTAGGGTTGTTCTCACTAGTTATCATGTCATTTATATAGCTATGATGTGCTTTCCTGCATTCCCTTTGTGTTTCTTTTTGTATCTTTTTGAAGTGTTCAAGATCTTCCTGTGAACCGCTATGTCTGGCCTTGTTGTATGCCTTTTGTTTTTTCCTTGACATGTTTTTCACTTTTCTGTTTGCCCATGGTTGGTTGAAGCGTGCTGATGTCATTTTTGTGGGTACCTTTTCCTCCATTATTGAAAGGCATGATGTCTTGAAAGTGTCCCATAGTTCGTTTACATCGATTGTGGTGTCATGGTTTGAAGTGAAGTGTTGACTAAACTTGGCAGCTTCCATTTTAATGTCTTCAAAGTTTGCTCTGCTCCACAGATAGACTTTACGAACGACTGGTTTCTTCTCTCACGGCTTGTGTCATGGCTTCTATGAATACTACATCATGGTCGCTTAATCCTGGCATCGGTTGCTGTTTTGTCACCAGGGATGGTCTGTTAGTGATGAATAAGTCAAGTATGTTCTTGCCTCTTGTAGGGAAATTTATCACCTGTTCTGAGCATGTGTCATCCAGGAGGTTAGGGAAGCATTTGCTGATTTGTTGGCTATATGCGCCTGCTATGACAGTGTTGTTCTCCCAGTCTATGTCAGGAAGATTTAGATCCCCTGATAGCCATACTGTTGCATTTGGTACCCTTAACGCACCATAGGCCAATGGATCCAGAAAGTGACGAAATCCTTCCTCAAAAGTTTCGAACAATTTGGAATCCTTCCATATGGTAAATGACAATGAAGAACCCTTACCCGAAATCAGGTCATACTAGATGGAACGCCTACCTGTGTGGGATATAGCCAACTCTTTCCAAGTTTCACCTTACGATCCTTTATCTAGCGAAAATACAATGCTGAATCATGTTTGAACCTATACTCACTCACTGAGAGAGAGAAGCGGAGTTGGAGTGGGAAACAAAGGATCTGTTAATTTTGAAGATCACTGGAAAAAGGAAGAGGTGGGTAGGTGCGGAAAATTTAGCCTGTGGCGGTGCACAATGGGATTTTTTACGTGCATGAACCTTGGAATATGGTTTACGGTCAAGTTTCCGCATTAGTATAGCCTGATGAACCGGTGTTACATACTAGTTTTTCCCCCATACTAGAATTTCCCCCCGGAAAAATGAGTATATACTGAGCTTTCCCCCCGGAAGATCTGGTATATACTAGATTTTCCCCCGGGGAAAAATGAGTATATACTACGTTTTCCCCCAGGGGAAAATCTGATATGTGTAAACACATACTCATTTTTCCACCATACTGGTCTCCCCCCCCCCAGTATTCAAGACCCTTGTACTATTACTATTAACTGTGAAATAGTTGAGACTTTCAATATATTTAAGATAATTACTTACAATGAATATCCTTTTTTATTATTATATATAGTGCGGATGTGATATCATAGCTGTTTGCAAAGATTTGAGAAGGGAAATCTTAAGTGTTTGTGCTTAGATTTAAGAATGTAAAGACCATGCAGATTTCAGTTTTCATAACAAAATTTTCAGTCTATTAAGAATATCCCTTATACATGTTATTGTTAATATCGTAGTCAACGTGACACAGAGAAATAACTATCTATCAACCTATTCATGATCATCTCAAAAAGAGAGCCTTAAATGCTTAAATGTTACTGTTGAACCACTTCTACAAATTAAAGCAATTGCACAAATATAATTGTTTCGAGTGTCCCAATAACGTGGACCGTGACCATAGAAATGCACCGGCGTCCGTTCGTTTGTGCGTCCGTCACAGTTTATGTATTCAGTAACTGTTATTTGCAGGCTTTTGATATTTGGTATTCAGCTTTAGGTACGATCTCAAATGGTGGGATGCGTTTTCAGGACTGTCGCTTATCTGTTTCCTGTTTAACAAACCGACGTAGAATGTTTTGCTCTTGGGGGAGAAAAAAAATTCTGTTCTTGTATTCAATTAATTCCTGAAAGCTTCGTTTACAATGCCTGTTTTGATATTTGTTTAACTCAAATTGATGTTTTTGCTTTTTCTAATATGTCACATTATGAAACAAAAAGCCAAATATGACTAGCTTAATAAAAAAAATCTAGACAATTTTGAAATTTAAACCAAATATTAAGGAAAAATAAATAGAATTTAAAAACTATTCTTGCAAAAAGATCAAGTTTTTTTTTCTCAAAGTGTATTATAAGAAGTGTAACATTGACATGGTGATAAAAATTATAGCATTAAATCAAGCAAGACTAAACGGAGCCTTAATATGAAGGGGGAAAGATCAGTATGGATTTGCGAAAAGGGGAAAATCTAGTGTATACTCATTTTTCCTACCCAACTTTTAGGGGGGAAGATGCAGTATATACTGATATTTCCGGGGGGAAATCTCAGTATATACTGATTTTTCCGGGGGGAAAGATGAGTAGGGGGAAAAACTAGTATGTTACACCGGCATTTATTATGACAGGGCTGCCCCATTCAACCACCTGCGGCACACATCCCAGTCGCTTTGTGGGCTAAGCGGCCTTGAAAGATGACAGGTTTCTTAGCGCTCTTTAGTGGACTTTTACCGACAAGCTATAGCGCTGCTGCTAACCTATTCGCCTTCCATGTCCAACATGGGAGCATACACTTATGAAGCTTTTTGTTGAAACTATAACATATACAATAAATACATGTGTGTAAAAAAGCTACGCCGGGCGCAGCATGATACAACCGCAAGAATTTGAACCCTGTACATTGGAGGTCCAATAGGGATAGTCTATTGCTTTGGTCACGTGCAGCCCATGGTGGACTTACAAAGCTTTTTGACACATGCATCATGTGATGGATTTTAAAATGCATATTTGACAAATATAGATTTACATCAACATTTAATAGAAAAACATCTTATTTCTATATTCATTGACATTTTTGACACGATTTGGCCCCTTTTGGATTTTTTTAAATAATAAGGACCACAAATGCAATAAAAAGCGTCCATAAGTGGATATAATCATTATATTTAAAATTTATAACTATTGGCTGGCCCACTACCGCAAAATTCATTTGCCTTGGCCAACTTTTAAAAATGGCGTTTTTTGCCCCTTCGACCCCAAACATCTCAAAAACAGTAAGAGATATTGCAAATCTGATAGAAAAACGCAGGCAGGGATTTTCACAAGGATTCCAATGAAAAATAGAATTTGAAAATCGGACCACAAATAAAAAAAAAAGATTTTTTTGGCGTGTCCCGTCTTTGGCCCCCTGTAGCAATGTAACGGTACAATGTACATCAAAACCATTTTCACATTTTGTTGACAGAATTTAATGAAAAATTCAATAAAAAAGAATTTTCAAAATCAAATGAATAATAAACATTCTACAACAGTTTTGTCAATACACCCGTTTTAGCCCTTTTTGGCCCTTTTTTCTAAAACAATAGTGACCACCAACCCCAAATACAATAGGAACCTTTCTCTAGTGGTTACAAACATCATATCAAAATTTCATAACAATTGGTCAATATTTACTTAAGTTATCACACGGAAACCAAATGTTCCCAGACGACGACGACGACGACGACAACGCCAACGACAACGACGACATCGCCATAACATTGTACGATCGCAAAAATTTTGCGGTCGTATAATAAAAATTAAGACGTACTGAAATGGCATTCGAGTCTTATATAATCCTGGATAAAACAGCAGACATGAAAGAAGACGACTCTATGATACAAACACATCCAAGAAACAACTACATGTACAAGTCAAGTTAAAAGAAGGAAGCCCAGGAACTGTAAGCATTTTCTGCTTGTCGCAACGCAAACATTTTGTTTCCAGCCAATTATTCAAGGATGTTATTTTCAATTTATAACAGTTGGTTGTTATGCTTAGACAATAAATTAATGGGTTCTGCTTCATGTGCTTGTAGGCGTCAAGTATATGTGCCTGCCTGTTTATATAGGCTATAAAAGGTTGAATACTTGATTTTAACTTACGTATTCTTGTCCAAAACCCTTGAAATGATAGTACCGTATTCTTATTTTTTTAACAACATACAATGGCTTTTAAAATATGATTTAAGAGGTAAACAACACGCACAACTTGTCTATCTAAAGTGTGAAAAATCTGGACCTCTCTTGAAAAAACCTGGACACCTCTTGAAAAAGCCTGGACATGTATTTTATTTTAATTTGAAAATATGTAAGATGCAACTTTTTGGCATCAATGTTCAGGATGCCATAATATAACATTGATGTTCACTAATAATGGATAGCAATCTCGTTCAATATATTTGTCTTTTAAGGGGTGAATGCAAAAAGGTAAAAACTCAAAAAACAGCCCACAATTTTATTTATGAATCACATTTTATTTTATATAGGAATTGGTGTTGTTATACAATATGATAATACTAAAATATACCTACCCGTTGGTAGCATTTTTTCTTCGCTTTCAGTTAAAAATCACTAAATATCACAAAAGTTTACATTTTTATTGATTATTCTCTTGAAAAAATCAGGACAATTGTAACACATTCCTGTCGCCGGACACGGATAAATCGATTCTTGAGTGGATTTAATTATATAACTAAATACAAATGCTTTAGAAACATACTTTGATAATTAGCGTTACTTATTTTGCCAACAAAAAGTATGTGTTTCCGGTTTCATCCCTGAAAAATGGGGTCGGTAAATAATTTAAGAAAGGATAGTAAGCATTTTTTTTACCTTGAGTTAATGGGGAGTTGATTTCAAGTTTAACGGTGCTTAAGAAAAAATATCAATAAAAGACCTTTTTCGGGACACCGGGATTGGTCATATTTAAGCTCGGGATTCCGGGATTTGGACAATTTAAGTTCGGGATTCCGGGATAAAATTATATCAACTTTACCGGGCTTCGGGATTTTCTCATTTTTAAGTCGGGATGACGGGATTTTGTAAAAATTAGTTCAGGATTCCGGGATCAGACCCCCTCCTACCCCCCTCATTAAAGGCTAGGATCGGCATGATAAAATAAGGGTAGGTAGGGAAACCTGCAACACACACTTTTTATTTGGCCTCATCTAAAGTACAAGCTAAATAGTTTATAGTACTTCGCTATATGATGCAAATACGCCATCATCTTTACGTATACACTATATATAGGTTTGAGGTTGAATTGGCTCAAGGCAGTTCTATTAATCGACTATGATACACATCCAATAACAATCCCTGGTTTTTAAAAGGTTAGATATACTTTAAGATTCATCTGTACACTTCGGAAAAAATGACAGATATTTTACGTTTTTTTTTCAGTCTACGTGGAGCCTAAACTGCACATTCAATTGCTTAATAAGGCAAAGCAGCGTCTAGATAAATATTTTTGTACAAACTTTTAGTATTTTGTACATATACACTTGGTCCGTTTTGCCGGGGCATTTTCTTTGCGCTTTTCAATGCACCCAAATATAGCCAATTACCAACAATGCCCTGTCATTTTGCCTCCACTTGCTATGTAATTTCATTATTGGTGTTATTAAATCTACTCACAATCGGTTTTATGGAATGTTATTTAGGGGTAACTAGGAAAAACCCGCGAATTCGTGGGAAAAACAATCGTTGCGTTGCTTTAAAAAAATAGACCACACAACAAAAGCATTGAATTTGTATGACCTTACCTGGTTGTGATAATCGCAAATTAAAGATTCTACGGTATATTTATCTTAAGTTAGTTTTTAGTTTATTGTCTCGTCTGCGAAGCAGTGTGGGACATAGGTGTTACTTGACCGTCGGCGGCGGCGTTAACTTTTTGGGTCAGGTTTTATGGGAGCATATGTACATCCATATCCCAAAAACTATAGGTCGTAGGTCGATGAAACATAGTATGCATATGCCCTAGTAGTAGCTTAGCATCGTTGCATCCCCATATTTTACCTTGACCTTGATTTTCCGGTTGAGTAACTGACAGTTTTCAATATATATAAAAGCAGGGTTAAGGTTTTGCGAGCACCTCCATACCCTAAGAGCTATAAGTCCTAGGTTGATGAAACTTGGTATACATATGCCAAGTTGTAGCCTATCACAGTTGCATACCCATCTTTTGACCTAGACCTCGATTTTTCGGTTGATTGACTTTGATTATTGTTATTGCATATATTAGCAATGTTTAAGTTCTATAACACCTTTTGATCCGAGAAACTGAAATCCTTATAATTGCAAAGTACAGCGTATAGTGGAAGTAAGAAAGAATTATTGTTTCTGATGATGCCGGCAGGCGAGACAAACTTTATAGGTGTTATATCTTGGTTTTTGTTACCTCACCTGCTAATTAAACAAATGCCCAGTGGCAGGGTCAGTTTTAATCAATCGCTTCGCAAGTATGTTATTAAATTTGTTGATGATGGATGTACAGGCTATGAGCCTCTGCAGCGACTATAAGCAGTTATACTGAACTGTGGAAGTTTAACGTCGTGACTATACCTGGTAGGGTCTACAGCGACGGCACCTGGTGGTGTAAGTTCGTACTTCAGTGATTCCTGGCCCGGCTATAGTGTAGAAGGAAGGAGCAGGATATACATTAAGATTTCTTTTAAATAATTTCTGGTACTGTTGATGTTAACTGTACGTTGGGTAGACTGTGGCGAGTCAATTAGACTGGATTTGTATATCCGGTTGGTTTGGTTAAATCCATGTATTGTTGTAGCACGATGGCGATAGTCTAGACTGACTGGGGAGTTTAACGTCGTGACTATACCTAGATATAGGTCTCTTTTTTTTTCATAGGTCTGCAGCGACGCAGAATTCAGTGATAGTCGAAATTGTTACCGACTCTCTGTGTGCCATGGGTCGTTAACTTCAACGTCATGGTTTTTATTTTTCTATTCAGTTGCAATTTTTAACGTTAAAACATTGTTTGCATACATTTTTATAGTAAATTTACCAATATAACCTATTGTATAAAATCTTTCAAATATATAGCATTAATAATGGAAAAGTTTTGTGGGATTTTTTTGTAATTGTCAGAAAACAGGGGAAATAATTTCCATCATTCTAAACCGGAACGATGACGGCAATAGGTTTTCCGGATTAATTAATTATGTTGATTAGCAAATTGCAGACATAATTATTGCACATGCACTAATCAAATTTTTAAAGGACACGACAATCCCCTGTTTTTGATATATGAAGCTTGGTCGTAGCATTTGTTGTTTAGGCTGCAACCCGGCTAGAAAAAAACGCTTCGTTATTTTAGTAGACGTATAGATTCATACTTTATTTATGGAACAATTTGAACGGAAAGAAAATGAATAGAGAAAACAACAAAAGTAATCTTGTAAATTGGAAGGGAAAATGATCGACAATTTTATATCTAGACGCTGCTACACTTTAATTTGTGTTTCTATGTGTCGTTAAAGTCGTACATCATGAGACTAGAAAATAGGTCAAACATGTCAAATATCTGTCATTTCATTCGAAGTGTAACCATGAACCTTAATTAAAAGATCGCATCTGTTCTGTGTTCATGATACAAAAATGAAAATACGAGTTTGAAATGTTTTACCACCCTGTAGGTTGATTGAAATTAATTTATCAATAAATCAGATACAATATCACTACTCGTAGATGGTTCTTCTTCATCCGTCCGGATGGTGCACGTGTCTTGTGGTCCCGCTTGTGACTTCGTTAGCGATTCCCTTAAACGGATCCTGTCCCCTATTGTAACGACACCAAGAACGGCAAGTTCGTCGTCTGATAATTGCTTGGCGATTTTTACGGCAAGTTCGTAGTCTGATAATTGCTTGGCGATTTTTACGGCAAGTTCGTCGTCTGATAATTGCTTGGCGATTTTTATATCATTTTTTTTGTTCAAGAAAAAGCTCGGCTAAAGTGCCCTTATCCATAAACAGAACCGCCTGACCATACTTGCCAATTTGTTAGGCGGTGAGTGTGAAATTTAATCTTACAAAAAAATCCGAGTTCGGCAATTGTCGTTTATTTCCGATTTCCCCCGAGTTACAACCACTTAAAAGAGCACCTAATGTTGTAACGACAGCGTATAATGTTGTAACCACATAGTATAATGATGTACCACATAGTATAAAGTTGTAATCACATAGTATAATGTTGCAAGTACTGAGTATAATGTTGCACAAACTTAGTATAATGTTGTGACAGCATAGTATAATTATGCAACCACAGACATGACAGAGTATAATGTTGTAACCCCAGATTATTATGTTGTAACCCCAGATTATAATGTTGAATAGACAGCGTATAATGATCCAACGACTGAGTATAAAGTTGTAACCACATAGTATAATGTTGTCACCACGGTGCATAATGTTGTAACGCCTGACTATAATGTGGTAACGACATAGTATAATGTTGTCTCAACAGCGTAAAATGATAAAACGACAGAGTATAAAGTTGTAAGGGCCGAGTATAATGGTGAAACGCCTGCGTATAATGGTGTAATAGCTGAGTATAATGGTATAACGCCTGAGTATAATGTGATAACTACTGAATATAATGCTGTAACGACAGTGTATAATATTGAACAACAGAGTAAACTAAAGAAAGGACTGAGTATAATGTTAAAACTGCATAGTTTGATGCTGTAATGACTGAATATAATAATGTAATGAAAGAGTATAAAGTTTTAAGGACTGAGTATAATGTTGAAACGACTTAACATAATGTTGACACGACTGGGTATAATGTTGACAGGACTGAACATAATGTTATAACGACTGAACATAATGTTATAACGACTGAACATAATGTTATTACGACTGAGTATAATATTCTAACCACTGAGTATAATGTGGTTACGACTGAATATAATGTAGTAAGGACTGAATATAAAGTTGTAACGACTGAGTATAAAGTTGTAACGACTGAGCATAATGGCGTTACGCCTGCGTATAATGATGGTTACCAACATAAGGCAGTCCTGGCGTTCCATATGCATGGATTTTTTTTACTTTATCAATATCAAACAAACAAAAAAGACACATCAAGAACGCACAACCAATAAATTAAATATTTACCTATATTATCATGAATTAAATCTTAATTATCATGATTACGTAAATTTAAACGGTCTCTACTGTGCGCATTAAAAGCGTCGAATGACTTATAATTCCCCCGCCTTAGTATGCTTGTCATTAGTCTGTGTTACAGCGTACTTGGTGGACAAAAGTTAATATGTCACGCCCCTCCAAATATCTCAAATAGGTTCCGTACCGCTATTTGTACTTTTGTACTTTATACATGGTATACTTGATCGAACCCTAGGAGTTGTGGGTCCTCAGAATTTTTGAAGTGTAGGGTTCCCTCATGGGCCGTGCCACACATCTACAAATATCTCAAACTTGATATTTTTGAGTATCTTAGAAACCATTGAGATTCCCAACCTATAAACATATATATTCTTAGTCCTTTTGGTAAGACAAATAATTTGGTAACTGAGAGGAGTTTGAGGGAGTAATTCCTCTACCCCATCAAATGACAAAATACTTAATATCTTGAACACCATGAGATCCCACCCTATAACCATACATTCTTAGTCCTTATGGTAAGACAAATCATTTGGTACCATAGAGGGGCCTGAGGGGGCAATGCCCCATCCCCTCAATTGACAATCTTGAAAACTATTGAAATCACCACCTTAAAATCATATTCTTAGTCCTTATGTCCCGTGCGGGGCCCGGGTGGCGAATAGGCCGACAGCAGCGCCTAGCTTGTCGTAAGAGGCGACTAAGGGTCTTGGGATTCTGATGTCGGGTCAGTGCTCAGCCCACAGAGCGACCAAGTGTGTACCCTAGGTGGCTGAATAGGGTGGCCCTCGTCCGCGGGGGTTGTCAGGTCTATAATACGGAAACCCTGACCGCCGACCATAGTGGGCCAACGTGTGTGGAGAATGCCACGCTTCATGCACGTAAAAGACCCCTTTGTGGACTGCCAAGTAGTGCACCACATAGGCTAAATTTTCTGCCCCTACCCACCTCTCCCCTTTTCCTGTGGTTCTTCAAAATTTACCGGTCCTTTGTTTCCCAACCCACTCCCATATTTCATTTATCATCATCATTTCATGTTCATTTTATCACCCTTTTCATGTTCATCGCCTGTAAATAACCTATATAGCGTTGTACGGGCGTAAAACACCAACTCACTCACTCACTTAGTCCTTATGGTAAGAATCATATGTTACCTGAGAGGGTCATCCCCACACCCCACCCTCTCAAATGACAAAATACATAATATCTTGAAAACCATTGAATTTCCACCCTATAACCATATATGAAACAAATGGCATAATTGTGAAATCTTAAAGACCTATAGTCCCGTGCTTGGCCAGGGCAACGAAAAGGCCCACAGCAGAGCCTAGCTTGTCGTGAGAGGAGAGTTAGGGTCTTAGGATTCTGATATTGGGTTAGTGATCAGCTCACAAAGTGTACCTAGGTAGCTGAATCGGTGATTGTCAGGTTTATTATTTGGAAAGTCAGACTGCTGACCATAGTGGGCCAATGTGCGGGAAGAGTGCCACGCTTTATGCACACTAAAGATCCCTTTGTTGACCGCTAAGTACTGCAACATAAAAGCTAAATTTTTCACCTCTCTTCTGTTCCTCTATTCCAATCCACCCCTACGTTTAGCATTTCATGTTAACTTTATCATTCTTTTCATATTCATTGCCTTTTTATGTACTGAAAATCACGTGATATCGATAAAAAGAATCCACATGTTTTGTACCATTTCTGTATATAATTTTTTTACTCAATACAGAAGGTATTGACATCAGACTCAGAGTCATTCTCAAATGAATAAAACCTAAGTGACCACGCTAACATACTCCATGCGTCTACACTTTGGACAAAGATTATTAATTTTGATTTAGGAATAAAAACCATATGATACTCCTAACTTAAACTCCATACCAAATATCCAAAGCACATGATTAATAGTTGCAAAGAAATCTGTTGGGAGAGTTTTCGACCCTAAATGTTTAAGGAAGATGAAAGACAGAACTGATAATATATCCCACAATGAAGCTACATACCAAATGTTGAAGTCTCTGTCGGTCCATTAAACAGGAACTAGATGATCGACAGACCTGAAAATGTATTCCAATATATGAGACGCCTTCTTAAAATTACATACAAAATATTAAAAGCCTATGTTTTATTATAAGTCTGTTACGGAAATTTTGATCACGGACGTACGGACCAGTCTAAGGGGTCTAAATATATATCGATCTTGATCTAGGGGCTAACCGGAAACCATGTAAAAAAATCCACATCACTTCCTACCTTGCGCATGCGCAACTGTGATACTTCCTTCTTTTAACGTAGAGAAAAACCATAGAAGGGGGATGAAGGGGAGGCCAAAAAAGAGGTGGGACCTCTAATTTATGAAGGTATGTATTTATTTATTTAATTAATAATAATTTTAATCCTAAAAATTACAAAATAATAGCAATAAATATATTCCCTTCACAAATTTTGATAAACAGAACTTATCTTAAAGCTGAATCCCACGAAGGAGGAAAAATTACTTTCTGTGAAGTAACCAGAGCACCCAAAGAATATAAGGTATCCATATGCAATGACATGAAACGTGAATAATGGTTATAGAAGGTGTTGTCAGACCTCCAAAAACCAGCAGACATGATCTCCGATAAAGAGGAAGAATTGAAAATACTCCAGGAAGAAGATAAAGCTTTAACTTCATGAGCTTTAACTTGATGTCGAGACAAGTTCTCAGGAGAAGCTCAATTATTTTTCCTGTCGTTGCGTGGGGTATCATAAACATGTTTAAAAGTTGTGTTCATTTGTATTTCGAACACACGTGAAGGTTAGCACTGCTGGTGGAGTTTAAATTCCCCGAGGTTAGCCCGCTCCGGCACCAACACTTTTGAGTTGGAGAATACATCAAAGCTTTAAATTATCCGTCTAAATTTCAAAATTGTCTAAACCCTAAGGTTCTTCCTACCCCAGACATAGGTTGAATATCTTAGTAATAATTTGGTTCCCCAGTTTGGTATTTTTGGTTATACTGTTCTATGCTCTTCATATTCATACAGTGTTTGGCATTTTCAATATTTTTGGTAGAGCGCCTCTGATGAGTCTTGAATAGACGAAACGCGCGTCAGGCGTAGCAAAATTTATTGTCTGGAACTTTGTTGTCATTTGTATTTCGAACACACGTGAAGGTTAGCACTGCTGGTGGAGTTTAAATTCCCCGAGGTTAGCCCGCTCCGGCACCAACACTTTTGAGTTGGAGAATACATCAAAGCTTTAAATTATCCGTCTAAATTTCAAAATTGTCTAAACCCTAAGGTTCTTCCTACCCCAGACATAGGTTGAATATCTTAGTAATAATTTGGTTCCCCAGTTTGGTATTTTTGGTTATACTGTTCTATGCTCTTCATATTCATACAGTGTTTGGCATTTTCAATATTTTTGGTAGAGCGCCTCTGATGAGTCTTGAATAGACGAAACGCGCGTCAGGCGTAGCAAAATTTATTGTCTGGAACTTTGTTGTCATTTGTATTTCGAACACACGTGAAGGTTAGCACTGCTGGTGGAGTTTAAATTCCCCGAGGTTAGCCCGCTCCGGCACCAACACTTTTGAGTTGGAGAATACATCAAAGCTTTAAATTATCCGTCTAAATTTCAAAATTGTCTAAACCCTAAGGCTCTTCCTACCCCAGACATAGGTTGAATATCTTAGTAATAATTCGGTTCCCCAGTTTGGTATTTTTGGTTATACTGTTCTATGCTCTTCATATTCATACAGTGTTTGGCATTTTCAATATTTTTGGTAGAGCGCCTCTGATGAGTCTTGAATAGACGAAACGCGCGTCAGGCGTAGCAAAATTTATTGTCTGGAACTTTGTTGTCATTTGTATTTCGAACACACGTGAAGGTTAGCACTGCTGGTGGAGTTTAAATTCCCCGAGGTTAGCCCGCTCCGGCACCAACACTTTTGAGTTGGAGAATACATCAAAGCTTTAAATTATCCGTCTAAATTTCAAAATTGTCTAAACCCTAAGGCTCTTCCTACCCCAGACATAGGTTGAATATCTTAGTAATAATTCGGTTCCCCAGTTTGGTATTTTTGGTTATACTGTTCTATGCTCTTCATATTCATACAGTGTTTGGCATTTTCAATATTTTTGGTAGAGCGCCTCTGATGAGTCTTGAATAGACGAAACGCGCGTCAGGCGTAGCAAAATTTATTGTCTGGAACTTTGTTGTCATTTGTATTTCGTATGGTTAGACCGCATGCGCGACCGGGTTCGAAAACTAACCAGCAGCAGACAGGTCAGTACTTATAGTTGGTAAGTAATTGCTTTACTGCCAAGCAGCGCGAATTCGTCTGTATCAGGGAGACTGACATGAAAGGTAGTGATAAAATGCAGGTTCCGACTGGAGAACAGGCCCACAGCTGCACTAAGCTTGTCGGTAAAGGTCCACTACAGAGCACTAAGAAACTTGACAACGGGTCAGGCCACTTTGCTCATGTGTGGCCCAGGTGATAGAATGGGACAGTCATATTATAATGAATGCCGGGGTAGTCCGGGTATAATACAGAAAACCTTACTGCAAACCATAGTGGTACACCGTGAAGAAATACCACGCTCGCAAGTTAGTGAATCCTGGTGCAGTGTCGAAAAGGGTAAGACCCGAAAGGTCTCCATACAGGGGGGCTAAATTGCCTGTTCCTACCCATCACTCTAATTTCAACTGACATTCAAAACTCTCCCCGATTGATTTTGTGTGTCCCCTTTTTCATTTCATGTTCATCTCCTGGATATAGCAGAAATCGCGATGTTTAGGAGTAAAGCAATAACGAACTAATTCAATAAGGATATTATGAAAGGATGACGAAGTCGAGGAAATGGGGACAACAATGCCAGATTAATAGCGGATGAGACACAACTGACAGCAAAAACAAATGATGGGTGAATTCGGGTTTTGTCTCCTGCATTAAGGTCCTACTTAAATCAACACCTGCAGCAAGATTTTTTAGCATACGAGAAGCGTGACATTTTTTCCCCATTATAGCCTAAACACCCCCAGCAAAATTATAACAGTGTTATCCCATTCAATCATCTGCGACACACGTTCTAGTCGCTTTGTTGGTCAAACTCTCTGAATTCTGACCCACATGTGGACCGCCCTGGGTGCACAATATATGCTGTTTCGAATAAACATTTCTCTTATATCAAGTGACTTTGAAATTAACTGTTCTTCTGTTTCCCATCTAATTCTTACATTCTTCATCATCATTTCTTTTATGTTCATTGTTCATGACGCAACGCGGAGCGGGAACATAGAAATTGCGGTGGTCGTCCGTGTGTGCGTCCAAAACACTTATTTCGTAAAAGTTTTATAGACGCCTATTATTCGTAACCTTCGATTACCTGTTTCCCGCCCTGTCAAACCTAAAACGTTAGTCCCAATTTAGGTCACCACTTGTTCTATCATTTGACTTATGTAGTACTATATTGCCTGTCCGTGTTTCTACCGCTGTTTGGGCCATTGCGAAATGATGCGAGTTCATTCTACCACTTTGCGTTAGTCCGATGGGCGTTCTAATTTTCAGAAACTACTTTTTGCTTTATTATCTAACTTTATAAAATTCTGTACAGGTCAGAATGTTGATTTTGTGGCCAATCGATATATGGAGGGTTTTTTTAACAGGCTGGTCCTAATAAGTCATAGTTTTGGTAAAGAATAGTTCAAAAATGAAAAGGTTTATTCTCGATTCTTATTATATGGGTTTTTGGCATATTCAACCTCTTGGCTAGAGCGCCTCTGGTTTGTCTTAATAGATATATGGCAACTCAAGTTTGACCAATTCTGTTGCCTGAAATTTTGTAATCGCTAATAGTAGAAGAAGGAAACAGAAACCAACAGTGCATTTGCGTGCATTCGAACAAGAAAAGCACGAAAAAAAAACACAAAACAAAAACAAGGAGCTCCCAGGAGCCTAAATCGCTCACCTGACTTATGTGCCTAACTCTAGGCAATCGGGCAAAAATATATTTGACATTGAAAGGATCATAATTTTTCTAAGGGGTCATATTGCAATAGTTAAGTGTAGGGTAATATTTAGCAATGGAAAGCATTTTATTATTTTCTTCTTTGGACATTTTTAGGGGAATAACCCCTAATATGAATGGTCTTGCAACTTTGACCCTGTTAATATTTTACACAATATAAAGGTAATAAATAACAAAGGGGATAAATTTGAATGCCCAAGAGAAAAGACAATACATGGAAGACACACCGGAAAAGTTCATAGAACAGAATAAAGTGTGCCTAACAATTTTGCAATTTAAATTTCTCAAACATCTTTTATAGTTTTATGATATTGAACTTAATGAGTGCAAAATTCATAAAAAAGATAAGAACAATAACTCCTGATGGGTTGTTGGTTCTTCTTTAAAAAATCAGGTTAGGTTGATCTCGGGATGTTTATCACTTTTGTTCTCCGTCTGAATTTATAGTTATTAGCAAAAAACTGCATGCATTTACCCCTATTTTCTATTTCAGCCTCGGCTGCCATGTTTTACAACCAATCAAAAACCCCTATATCAGTTCAATACATCTAATGCTAATTAACTATATTAAGGTTAGTTCCATAAGGTGTGAAAAAAGTAAACGTTTTCAACATAATGAGAAAATGCTGTGGAAATAGCCAATTTTGACATTTTAATGGAATAACTCCTATAAGAAATGGTTCTACAACGTTGACCCTGTTTACATGTTTTGTAGATTATGATATGCTTAACAATATGCAATTTAATTTTTTCAAATATCTTGTGTAGTTTTGAAGATATTGAACTTCATAAGAGCAAAATTATTGTTTAAGTGAAAAAAAGGGCAACAACTCCTACATTGGTTGTTGAATATTCTTCAAAATTTCAGGCTTGGCAGATCTTGAGGTGCTGGTCACTTTTACCAAAAGTTTTTTTTTAAAATGAGCAATTGACCCCTATTTTTAGAAACGGCAGGAATGTTTTAAGACGAATCAAAAATCTTCACTTCAGTTTTAAGCACCGAATGATATTGAACGAACATACCATGTTTGGTTACAATTAGACTTATGGTATCAGAGGAGTTAACATTTAAAAAAAGTCTATGGACGACCGACGCCAAGTGATGACAATAGCTCACATGACCCTTCGAATCAAATGAGCAAAACACAAGTGCATAGAAATCAACAATGTGAACGCAAGTCGTAACGAGAGTGAACTAATATGCCCCGGAATCAGTTGTCCTGTGCGGGGCTCGGGGGAGAAAAGGCCCACAGCAAAGCCTAGCTAAGGGTCATGGGATTCTGACATCGGGTTAATACTCAGCCCACAGAGCGACCAAGTGTGTACCCTAGCTGGCTGAATAGGATGGCCCTCGTCCGCGGGGGTTGTCTGGTCTATAATACGGAAACCCTGACCGCCGACCATAGTGGGCCAATGTGTGTGGAGAGTGCCGCGCTTCATGCACGTAAAAGACCTCTTTGTGGACCACCAAGTAGTGCACCACATAGGCTACATTTTCCACCCCTACCCATCTCTCCCTTTTCCTGTGGTTCTTCAAAATTTACAGTTCCTGTTTCCCACCCCACCCCCATATTTCATTAACATTGAATAGACGAAACGCGCGTCAGGCGTAGCAAAATTTATTGTCTGGAACTTTGTTGTCATTTGTATTTCGTATGGTTAAACCGCATGCGCGACCGGGTTCGAAAACTAACCAGCAGCAGACAGGTCAGTACTTATAGTTGGTAAGTAATTGCTTTACTGCCAAGCAGCGCGAATTCGTCTGTATCAGGGAGACTGACATGAAAGGTAGTGATAAAATGCAGGTTCCGACTGGAGAACAGGCCCATATTGCAATAGTTAAGTGTAGGGTAATATTTAGCAATGGAAAGCATTTTATTATTTTCTTCTTTGGACATTTTTAGGGGAATAACCCCTAATATGAATGGTCTTGCAACTTTGACCCTGTTAATATTTTACACAATATAAAGGTAATAAATAACAAAGGGGATAAATTTGAATGCCCAAGAGAAAAGACAATACATGGAAGACACACCGGAAAAGTTCATAGAACAGAATAAAGTGTGCCTAACAATTTTGCAATTTAAATTTCTCAAACATCTTTTATAGTTTTATGATATTGAACTTAATGAGTGCAAAATTCATAAAAAAGATAAGAACAATAACTCCTGATGGGTTGTTGGTTCTTCTTTAAAAAATCAGGTTAGGTTGATCTCGGGATGTTTATCACTTTTGTTCTCCGTCTGAATTTATAGTTATTAGCAAAAAACTGCATGCATTTACCCCTATTTTCTATTTCAGCCTCGGCTGCCATGTTTTACAACCAATCAAAAACCCCTATATCAGTTCAATACATCTAATGCTAATTAACTATATTAAGGTTAGTTCCATAAGGTGTGAAAAAAGTAAACGTTTTCAACATAATGAGAAAATGCTGTGGAAATAGCCAATTTTGACATTTTAATGGAATAACTCCTATAAGAAATGGTTCTACAACGTTGACCCTGTTTACATGTTTTGTAGATTATGATATGCTTAACAATATGCAATTTAATTTTTTCAAATATCTTGTGTAGTTTTGAAGATATTGAACTTCATAAGAGCAAAATTATTGTTTAAGTGAAAAAAAGGGCAACAACTCCTACATTGGTTGTTGAATATTCTTCAAAATTTCAGGCTGGGCAGATCTTGAGGTGCTGGTCACTTTTACCAAAAGTTTTTTTTTAAAATGAGCAATTGACCCCTATTTTTAGAAACGGCAGGAATGTTTTAAGACGAATCAAAAATCTTCACTTCAGTTTTAAGCACCGAATGATATTGAACGAACATACCATGTTTGGTTACAATTAGACTTATGGTATCAGAGGAGTTAACATTTAAAAAAAGTCTATGGACGACCGACGCCAAGTGATGACAATAGCTCACATGACCCTTCGAATCAGATGAGCAAAACACAAGTGCATAGAAATCAACAATGTGAACGCAAGTCGTAACGAGAGTGAACTAATATGCCCCGGAATCAGTTGTCCTGTGCGGGGCTCGGGGGAGAAAAGGCCCACAGCAAAGCCTAGCTAAGGGTCATGGGATTCTGACATCGGGTTAATACTCAGCCCACAGAGCGACCAAGTGTGTACCCTAGCTGGCTGAATAGGATGGCCCTCGTCCGCGGGGGTTGTCTGGTCTATAATACGGAAACCCTGACCGCCGACCATAGTGGGCCAATGTGTGTGGAGAGTGCCGCGCTTCATGCACGTAAAAGACCTCTTTGTGGACCACCAAGTAGTGCACCACATAGGCTACATTTTCCACCCCTACCCATCTCTCCCTTTTCCTGTGGTTCTTCAAAATTTACAGTTCCTGTTTCCCACCCCACCCCCATATTTCATTAACATTGAATAGACGAAACGCGCGTCAGGCGTAGCAAAATTTATTGTCTGGAACTTTGTTGTCATTTGTATTTCGTATGGTTAGACCGCATGCGCGACCGGGTTCGAAAACTAACCAGCAGCAGACAGGTCAGTACTTATAGTTGGTAAGTAATTGCTTTACTGCCAAGCAGCGCGAATTCGTCTGTATCAGGGAGACTGACATGAAAGGTAGTGATAAAATGCAGGTTCCGACTGGAGAACAGGCCCACAGCTGCACTAAGCTTGTCGGTAAAGGTCCACTACAGAGCACTAAGAAACTTGACAACGGGTCAGGCCACTTTGCTCATGTGTGGCCCAGGTGATAGAATGGGACAGTCATATTATAATGAATGCCGGGGTAGTCCGGGTATAATACAGAAAACCTTACTGCAAACCATAGTGGTACACCGTGAAGAAATACCACGCTCGCAAGTTAGTGAATCCTGGTGCAGTGTCGAAAAGGGTAAGACCCGAAAGGTCTCCATACAGGGGGGCTAAATTGCCTGTTCCTACCCATCACTCTAATTTCAACTGACATTCAAAACTCTCCCCGATTGATTTTGTGTGTCCCCTTTTTCATTTCATGTTCATCTCCTGGATATAGCAGAAATCGCGATGTTTAGGAGTAAAGCAATAACGAACTAATTCAATAAGGATATTATGAAAGGATGACGAAGTCGAGGAAATGGGGACAACAATGCCAGATTAATAGCGGATGAGACACAACTGACAGCAAAAACAAATGATGGGTGAATTCGGGTTTTGTCTCCTGCATTAAGGTCCTACTTAAATCAACACCTGCAGCAAGATTTTTTAGCATACGAGAAGCGTGACATTTTTTCCCCATTATAGCCTAAACACCCCCAGCAAAATTATAACAGTGTTATCCCATTCAATCATCTGCGACACACGTTCTAGTCGCTTTGTTGGTCAAACTCTCTGAATTCTGACCCACATGTGGACCGCCCTGGGTGCACAATATATGCTGTTTCGAATAAACATTTCTCTTATATCAAGTGACTTTGAAATTAACTGTTCTTCTGTTTCCCATCTAATTCTTACATTCTTCATCATCATTTCTTTTATGTTCATTGTTCATGACGCAACGCGGAGCGGGAACATAGAAATTGCGGTGGTCGTCCGTGTGTGCGTCCAAAACACTTATTTCGTAAAAGTGTTATAGACGCCTATTATTCGTAACCTTCGATTACCTGTTTCCCGCCCTGTCAAACCTAAAACGTTAGTCCCAATTTAGGTCACCACTTGTTCTATCATTTGACTTATGTAGTACTATATTGCCTGTCCGTGTTTCTACCGCTGTTTGGGCCATTGCGAAATGATGCGAGTTCATTCTACCACTTTGCGTTAGTCCGATGGGCGTTCTAATTTTCAGAAACTACTTTTTGCTTTATTATCTAACTTTATAAAATTCTGTACAGGTCAGAATGTTGATTTTGTGGCCAATCGATATATGGAGGGTTTTTTTAACAGGCTGGTCCTAATAAGTCATAGTTTTGGTAAAGAATAGTTCAAAAATGAAAAGGTTTATTCTCGATTCTTATTATATGGGTTTTTGGCATATTCAACCTCTTGGCTAGAGCGCCTCTGGTTTGTCTTAATAGATATATGGCAACTCAAGTTTGACCAATTCTGTTGCCTGAAATTTTGTAATCGCTAATAGTAGAAGAAGGAAACAGAAACCAACAGTGCATTTGCGTGCATTCGAACAAGAAAAGCACGAAAAAAAAAACACAAAACAAAAACAAGGAGCTCCCAGGAGCCTAAATCGCTCACCTGACTTATGTGCCTAACTCTAGGCAATCGGGCAAAAATATATTTGACATTGAAAGGATCATAATTTTTCTAAGGGGTCATATTGCAATAGTTAAGTGTAGGGTAATATTTAGCAATGGAAAGCATTTTATTATTTTCTTCTTTGGACATTTTTAGGGGAATAACCCCTAATATGAATGGTCTTGCAACTTTGACCCTGTTAATATTTTACACAATATAAAGGTAATAAATAACAAAGGGGATAAATTTGAATGCCCAAGAGAAAAGACAATACATGGAAGACACACCGGAAAAGTTCATAGAACAGAATAAAGTGTGCCTAACAATTTTGCAATTTAAATTTCTCAAACATCTTTTATAGTTTTATGATATTGAACTTAATGAGTGCAAAATTCATAAAAAAGATAAGAACAATAACTCCTGATGGGTTGTTGGTTCTTCTTTAAAAAATCAGGTTAGGTTGATCTCGGGATGTTTATCACTTTTGTTCTCCGTCTGAATTTATAGTTATTAGCAAAAAACTGCATGCATTTACCCCTATTTTCTATTTCAGCCTCGGCTGCCATGTTTTACAACCAATCAAAAACCCCTATATCAGTTCAATACATCTAATGCTAATTAACTATATTAAGGTTAGTTCCATAAGGTGTGAAAAAAGTAAACGTTTTCAACATAATGAGAAAATGCTGTGGAAATAGCCAATTTTGACATTTTAATGGAATAACTCCTATAAGAAATGGTTCTACAACGTTGACCCTGTTTACATGTTTTGTAGATTATGATATGCTTAACA
Source organism: Arcuatula senhousia (assembly GCA_963971305.1). Taxonomy (NCBI): domain Eukaryota; kingdom Metazoa; phylum Mollusca; class Bivalvia; order Mytilida; family Mytilidae; genus Arcuatula; species Arcuatula senhousia. The sequence continues at coordinate 61,477,898 of OZ020304.1, forward strand.
ATATGCAATTTAATTTTTTCAAATATCTTGTGTAGTTTTGAAGATATTGAACTTCATAAGAGCAAAATTATTGTTTAAGTGAAAAAAAGGGCAACAACTCCTACATTGGTTGTTGAATATTCTTCAAAATTTCAGGCTTGGCAGATCTTGAGGTGCTGGTCACTTTTACCAAAAGTTTTTTTTTAAAATGAGCAATTGACCCCTATTTTTAGAAACGGCAGGAATGTTTTAAGACGAATCAAAAATCTTCACTTCAGTTTTAAGCACCGAATGATATTGAACGAACATACCATGTTTGGTTACAATTAGACTTATGGTATCAGAGGAGTTAACATTTAAAAAAAGTCTATGGACGACCGACGCCAAGTGATGACAATAGCTCACATGACCCTTCGAATCAGATGAGCAAAACACAAGTGCATAGAAATCAACAATGTGAACGCAAGTCGTAACGAGAGTGAACTAATATGCCCCGGAATCAGTTGTCCTGTGCGGGGCTCGGGGGAGAAAAGGCCCACAGCAAAGCCTAGCTAAGGGTCATGGGATTCTGACATCGGGTTAATACTCAGCCCACAGAGCGACCAAGTGTGTACCCTAGCTGGCTGAATAGGATGGCCCTCGTCCGCGGGGGTTGTCTGGTCTATAATACGGAAACCCTGACCGCCGACCATAGTGGGCCAATGTGTGTGGAGAGTGCCGCGCTTCATGCACGTAAAAGACCTCTTTGTGGACCACCAAGTAGTGCACCACATAGGCTACATTTTCCACCCCTACCCATCTCTCCCTTTTCCTGTGGTTCTTCAAAATTTACAGTTCCTGTTTCCCACCCCACCCCCATATTTCATTTACATTATCATTTCATGTTCATTCTATCATCCTTTCCATGTTCATCACCTGCAAATAACCTATATAGCGTTGCACGGGCGTAAAACACCAACTCACTCACTCACTCTCATCATTATTTCATGTTCATTTTATCATCCTTTTCTTGTTCATCGCCTTTAAATAACCTATATAGCGTTGCATGGACGTAACATTTCACCTTATTCACTTTTTATTAAAACCCATGTTGATAATAAAATAATTTATGATTGTTGGTCTGTCATGATGAGTTACAGATTGAGTTCATGTACCATTCGGGTTCTCAAATTTGAATGGGAGTAATAACCCTTTTAAACTTTGAAAATGTACAAATTTCAGTTATCCTAACTTTTTCCCTTTATGCTTGTAATAATAACTCAAATTGTGTATGTGAGTCTTTCATGATGAGCTTTAGAAGATGTAAATGGTTCGTTCCGGTCTGCAAATTTATTCGAGGAATATATGATCCTTTCAACACTGAAAATAAACTTAAATTTCAGTTTTTCGATTTTTTTTCTAATCGCTTTTAGATAAGGAATAGATCGATTTTATGTTTTAGTTTTATTTCGCAATTTTTATCTAATCACTTTTAGATAATGCACATTTCAATGTAAATGGACAACTTTTGGAATAATATCATCTCCTGGTGTCTCTTTACAAATTTTAAGAAAATCTACAGGTTAATTAAGCGATTTTGTTTTTTTCTTCCTAATTGCACTATTTAGGTTATTAAAACGATAATCATAAATTGATGATGAGAAACTTGTGATGGAACGGGGAACAAAGTGGAAGACAATACATTTGTAGGAAAAAGGGATGGATGGGAAGGGCGGAAAATTTGCAAAGTGATGCACCCTACTTGGTGGTCCACAAGGGGTCTTTTACGTGCATGAATCTTGCCACTCTCCACACACGTTAGCCAATATTGGTCAGCAGTCATGCTTTCCATATAACAGGTAATAAAGACCCGACAATTCCCGCGGAAGACCACCCTATTCATCCACATAGGGTACACACTTGGTTGCTCATTTGGCTAAGCACTGACCAATCAGAATCTCAAGACTCTTAGTCACTTTTTTAACGACAAGCTAGGCTAGGCTGTGGGCCTATTCGCCACCCAGGCCCTGCACGGAACGAAAAAAATTGATGCACAACATCAGTGCCTGATAAAGAGAATCCTATATTTTATTGACAGTTCGTTATTCATTTTTAATAAATGATTAGAATCCACAGTTGGGTTAGATTTGTCTACACAAAAATTTTATTGGTGTCTCAACAAGAACTCTTTGTATGCAAAACCATGGGGGTAGGACTCTATGGTGGAACAAATTGAAACAAGAATCCGGTTTGAAAGCTTTGTCCTGGTCAATTGTTTATTTAGAATACATAACCAATAATGGTAAATCCGATTTACAAAAAGGCAAATCTAAACCCGCTTAGGTCATTTCCTTGATGGCTCTGTGGGCTAAACAATGACCCGCCGTCAAAACCTCATTGCTCTTTGTCAACTCTTAAGGAAAACTGAACTCTTCCTCCGGGGTTTGACCTCTATAATATATTGTGTTAAGTTCAATAGCTTTAAGTTCACTTACCAGCGCCAAGTAGCTTTACCTCGAATCTGCTCGGTCTGCCCTTGAAGCGTCTGGGGTCAATTGGGTAACCCTGTCATCTTACAAGCCAGATTCGTTAGGACGTAATACCGAAAACCTTACCATAAATTATAGTGGCTCAATTGTGGGGGGAAAGTTACATTCCATTCCATTCCATTCCATTCCATGCATTTTGTTAGTCATACAATAAAATTTGGTCTGGTCAGGTCTTGAATTTGGTCTAAGAATGACTAATAGAAAATAATGAGATGTGGAATAAGTGTACGCGACACAGCCCACAATCAAACTGCAATTTAGAAAAAACACGGACAACCGCCAGCAGCCTTCGACGAGGCCATTTGGCACTGCTTGTAGTTCTGCAATTGGCCCATGGTCTAAATAAAATGCATATAATTCAAATCCAGTCCTGAAATAGTCACGGATAGACCCCCTTCTTAAACAAGGAACAGAAAACATCAAAAAGACAAGTACAAACGAAAGCTTTGTCAAAGATTCCTGGCTTAGGACAGGCACATGTAATATGTGGCGGGGTTAAACTAGTTTTTTGGGCCCAACCTTCCCCCTATAATTATTTCAAGACAAAGCACAAAAACCAAACACACAGATCAAAGTCCAATTCCACTAGAGAGAACCTAAGACAAAAACCAAGAACAAACAAAAGGACGGTAACGGAAAACTCTATAGAACACTCGCTGTTACTGACAGCTAGCTGAGAATCATCAATCGACTGATGTAAAAAAAAATCAAACGTATCGATTTTAAATCCGACACAACACTTCAAACAATAATGATTTAGTGAAGTGTCATCACACAAAACCGACCCGCTTGATCGCTATAATGCTTAAAAATGACAATAGTTAAAACGTTTATAGATGTTTTAAAGCAAGTATCAAGTTAACAATATTTCTGCCAAAAAAAACTAAATTCAAAGATTTAACCAAAATATTCAATTCATATCGTTTCCGTAATAAATTTTGAAGCCAGTTTTTCATTTCTAATGGATTGCTTTTAAATTTGTGCGCTTTATAAAAAAACATTACCATAAAATTCAGGATGTGATATTCCTTTCACTATGAGAAAACGGCGTGTACAATTAAATTTTTCAACAAGAGATCGATACTTGTGGAAGAATTTAGAAAAAAGATTTTACTAATTTGTGGTATCGATAACCTTGTTTTAATAATTTTTCAGTAATAAAACGGTTTTTATTATTAAAATCAGAAACACCACTGCAGATCCGAGCATATCTTGCTAACTGTGAAATGAAAAAAAACATGGTCTGGTCTAAAAATTGGTCTAAGAATAACTAAAACATGGTTAGGTCTGGAATTTCTTCCCGAAATGACTAAAACATGGTCTTTTATGTGGTAATTATTATATTATTATACTATTGTTTATTTTTGTAATAAAGTGGCAATGTCATTTATCTACTTCCTTAGTTGTTTTATTCAATTTTCCACTGGCGGTCATTGGTTAAACATTTTTTTCAGCAGTGGCCTGATATTTGTTAAAATGATCTTTTTGGGGGTGGGGTAGGGTGTACTGAATGATCAGATGCTCACACATTTACTGTTAATTCTGCAGCAGGCCCTCATTGCATATAGAACACTGCAACTGGGACTGCAGTAGGCTCAGTTGTCCGTTCCAATCTATTCCATTTCATGATCGCGCTACTTGGTAGTAAAGCAGTAACTAATAGGTCACTTCGTATTGAAACTGGGATTATTGTGTTTCGTTTGGGGTGAGTGAGTTGGTGTTTTACGCCCGTGCAACGCTATATGGGTTATTTACAGGCGATGAACATGAAAAGGATGATAAAATGAACATGAAATGATGATGATAAATGAAATATGGGGTGGGGAGGGAAACAAAGGACCGGTAAATTTTGAAGAACCACAGGAAAAGGGGAGAGGTGGGTAGGGGCGGAAAATTTAGCCTATGTGGTGCACTACTTGGCAGTCCACAAAGGGGTCTTTTACGTGCATGAAGCGTGGCACTCTTCACACACGTTGGCCCACTATGGTCGGCGGTCAGGGTTTCCGTATTATAGACCTGACAACCCCTGCGGACGAGGGCTACCCTATTCAGCCACCTAGGGTACACACTTGGTCGCTCTGTGGGCTGAGCACTGACCCGACGTATAAAAGTAAGAACAAATTTACAGAAGATCAAATAATCGACATGCTCAACTTTCTTATAGACAACATGTTTGTTCAGTTTGGTGGACGTGTTTTTCAGCAAACAATAGGGATTCCAATGGGCACCAATTGTGCACCTTTGCTTGCTGACTTGTTTCTTCATTCATATGAAGCAGACTTCTTACAATCTCTTCTTGAATAGACGAAACGCGCGTCAGGCGTAGCAAAATTTATTGTCTGGAACTTTGTTGTCATTTGTATTTCGAACACACGTGAAGGTTAGCACTGCTGGTGGAGTTTAAATTCCCCGAGGTTAGCCCGCTCCGGCACCAACACTTTTGAGTTGGAGAATACATCAAAGCTTTAAATTATCCGTCTAAATTTCAAAATTGTCTAAACCCTAAGGTTCTTCCTACCCCAGACATAGGTTGAATATCTTAGTAAGAATTTGGTTCCCCAGTTTGGTATTTTTGATTATACTGTTCTATGCTCTTCATATTCATACAGTGTTTGGCATTTTCAATATTTTTTGTAGAGCGCCTCTGATGAGTCTTGAATAGACGAAACGCGCGTCAGGCGTAGCAAAATTTATTGTCTGGAACTTTGTTGTCATTTGTATCTAGACAAAAAAGATCGTAGACTAGCTCTCTCTTTTAACCTCACGTTCCGTTATATTGATGATGTCCTTTCACTGAACAATTCTCGATTTGGTGACTTTCTCCATCTCATATATCCCCCCGGAACTTGAGATTAAGGACACAACGGATTCTAGGAAGTCTGCTTCATATTTAGATCTACATCTCGAAATAGACTCTCGAGGAAAACTATCAACAAAGCTCTATGACAAACGTGATGACTTCAACTTCCCAATCGTCAACTTTCCCTTCGTGTGTAGCAACATTCCGTCCGCTCCAGCTTATGGAGTTTACGTATCACAATTGATTCGTTACTCCAGAGCTTGTGGGAGTTACATCGATTTCCTTGGCAGAGCGTCACGTTTGACACAGAAATTGCTAACACAGGGTTATGTTGCTCCTCGGTTGCTGTCTTCACTCAAGAAATTTTACGGTAGACACCATGTACTCATAGATAAATATGGGATTTCTATCTCTCAGATCAGTGCAGATGTCGGTTTGTCATAGGGTTTTGTTTTGTCTTCCTTTACCGGATTTGACACACTAAATTGGCAGCGCGGCGGGTGTGCTATAGCAGGCAGGAACCGCTTACTCTTCCGGAGCACCCGAGTTCACTCTTGTTACGACTTGAGTTCGCGTTGTTGATTTCTGTTCGGTTGTTTTTATGTTTTGTGTTTCCTTGTGCTGTTCTTGTTCATGTTTACCGGTTTTGTCGTTGCCTTTTCGGACTTTTGACACTAGAATGCCCCTTTGGTGCCTCTGCTTATTTCAGAATCCCAAGACCCTTAGTCGCCTCTTACGACAAGCTAGGCTCTGCTGTGGGCCTATTCGCCACCCTGGCCCCGTACGGGACGTGTTTCGTTTGAGTGCTTTATTTGATTATATCAATTTATTTGATTATTATTCATAGTTTTAATTATACTTGTAATTCATTATAAATGATTTTTTGTCTGTATTATTAATATTATTGTCAAATGTGTTGTATAAAATAAGTTTGGTCTTCATCTTTTTAGTTTATTTATAAAAATTCATATAAAGTTGTCACCATCTTAAAATTATTACATTTATTTTATAGATTGTGCTTCCGTTCAACATATTTTGGTCAACTGTTCTATTAATTTTTAAATAGGCTAGCATCTTTTTCTTTCTTTTTTTTTTTTGTATTCACGAAAAAAGAGGGCTATTCCTCGTTCAACTCTACCAAACCCCAAAACAACTATTTGTTAAGTGGTTTAAGTAATAAAAATGTTATTCAAAATATTTTTTTAAGTCATACTTATTCAATTTATTTTTCATTATTTTTAAACTTACACCTTTTGAGTTGTCTTTCATCGCATATGTGTTTAAGAGCTAGTACTTGTTAATAGTTGGGGGGGGGGGGGTTTTGTATTAACTTAGCCATTGCAACAAAAATATTTGCTCGTATGCAGAAATAATATTTTTTCTTTTACTTTGTGGAAAACAAATATTTGTTTTATAGTAAATATACACTTTTAAAATGTATATTAGTTAATTATTTTTTTAGAATTATTTAAATAAGTATCTATAAAATCAAATTTTATAGGAACTTACTGTCTTAAACAAAGGAAGAAATTGACTTCGACAATATTAATATTGAGAGAATTAATGACTTCTATAAAATGCATATATTAATTTAGTTAAGGCTCTTCATTGTCATTTAGTTTAAAGGAAGTGAAAAGTTAATTACCAAATCTTCGGTATAAATCCCGTTAATGTTGACAGGTAATTTTACAGGTAAAGCCATCAGCAATCCATCATGGTGGTTCACCTGTCAAACCATGGGCAATAACTCATATCTAGAAATAAAGTTGTCTCTTTTCTTGGTCGACAATAGTCACGGCACATTCATCAAAACTGTACAATGTCTTTGAATTTCCCACTAAACGGGATTCGGCGTTGAAGTTTGCCTGAAACTAGTATTATAACGACATGTATGATTTATTATAAATCTTGTGGAATTTAGCAGTGATGGTTGTTTTTCTTCACATTTTTACATCTTGTGACATCCTTTATTGCATAGATATATCTTAATTTGTATTGTTCTCACGTCGGTCATGTTATATTCATTCATGTGGTTATTTTCTTAAATAGTGTTATACTTTTGCTAATAAAATTCTTATTTTAAAACCAATATATAATAAATATGCACTTGATGAACATTTATTAAAAATTCTTTATACGCAATAAATAATTTTCCGTAAAAGAGAAATTATAACGAAAGGTGAGGTGCGTTAATTTTAATAATTTATTTACATGTATATAGTTACACTGATGAGAGATATAACCAACTTAAAAAAACATCTGCCGATATTTTTTAAGAAAGAATAATTTAAAAAAGACGTTAAAGGCAATTAGATTTTTTAAATAAACAATTAAGTTTAAAATGTACTAAACTCCACTAATTAATCACAAGGAAAAAGATCTCAAATACTGTATAAGATTTTCTTGAACTTTACCTGACTATTTATATATCTAAATGTTTGATAACTACAATCAATTAACATTACAGATTAAATAAAGACCTTTCAAAAGCTAGAATTGATAGGTCGTGTGGCAGGTATCTTGTAGTCAAAGTGTCAGATTTATGCATTAGTGTCTAAAATGTCATCAACACCGACATCTTATATTGCACACTTGATACATCAGGTGTTGGTGTCCATCGAAAATAATTCTGTTCAAATATCCATTAGTATTACATGACAGGTATTTATCAAATCATTTAAGTATGTTATGTAACTTTTTAAGAAATATTATTTACTATGACGTTAAAGTGTATTTGAGTTGTCGATCTTGGAGCAATAATTTTAACATACTTTTTATTCATATACATGACTAATCGTACGTCACTTTTACTTAAATTGACACACGTTGCAACAAATAGAAAAAGGAACCAATTAACATTTTCCAGATGATAATACTTTTTTTCCTGATACCAACTGTCAATTTACTGTTACATTTTTTTTCTCGAACAGCTGACTTTCTACTCTGGAGGTGCTGACAATGTTAATTTCTGTGGGGTATAAGGAGCATTGCCCGCTACGTTTCACCGCTGAGATCACTGTTTTTGAGTAAGTGGTTAATGGAAGTTTGGCATTAATGTGTGAAATAGACACGTTTACGTATTTTGAAAGTAAAAACAATCTCATAAAAGTTGATTTTAAATATAGTGTTGCACAATTTGTGTTTTTAAATGCAATTTAACTATTTTGAACTTAAACAATCGAAAAAATCAAAAATATATAGGTATATTTAATACAATTCAAATGCGTGACAGCACTTTTGATTATCTTCAGGGGCCTTCGGTCCACCAGCAAAGGTTATCGATACAAGCGGGTTGCAGTAAAACGGTGAATTTATCATGATCTGGTTCTCTATGCATATTTCCATGATAAATTTGGTTCTTCAAAATTTACCGGTCCTTTGTTTCCCACCCCATCCCCATATTTCATTTATCATCATCATTTCATGTTCATTTTATCATCCTTTTCATGTTCATCGCCTGTAAATAACCTATATAGCGTTGCACGGGCGTAAAACACCAACTCACTCACTCACTCACTTAAGATATTGCAACTTATCAATTATGATAGATAAAATCTTAATCAGGTACATTAATTAAGCATTAATTGCTTCAAGAAAATGAAATCTAATTCATGTAATTTACTTTGTAACTCCCCACAATCAACTTTCTAACAAAGAAAACATGTGTGCTCTGGTCAGAGGTAATCATGATCCCATGAAATGTTTTGAAAATAGGTCAAAACCATTGGATAAGACATTTTTAGTGTAATTTGATTGGCATGTCATTGATGCCTTTGGGTGGAACACTTGAATTTCTGTCTGGTAGATGATAATTCAGAAAAAAACTTTTAAATCCAAATTCTAAGCTAATTATTTCATGAATTGCAAAATTTTCATGTATCCACCTTATTTTTTGATGAAGTTAAGCTATAATGAATGAAAGAAATGCTTTAAAAAAATGCCAATTTCATAGATCCTATATGTTTAAGCAAGCAACCACTTCTCTTTATCTGCTAAAGTTCTCATTATATAAGCCAAAAACATGAAAACATGTTAATTTAGGGTCTGTAATCCCTATAAGGGGTCATCTGACAACTGTGACCCTATGAAGACTTTTGTAGAGCTTAATGAGCTGAACATTAAGCAAGCAACAGCTTTTCCCGCAATAGTTTTCATTCTATAGGCCAAAAACACTATTTTTTGCCTTTAAGGAGCTGTAACCCCTTTAAGGGGTCATCTGACAACTTAGACCCTATGAAAACTTTTGTAGAGCTTAATGAGCTGAACATTTAAGCAAGCAACAGCTTTTCTCTATCTGCAATAGTTTTCATTCTATAGGCCAAAAACACTATTTTTCGTCTTTAAGGGGCTGTAACCCCTATAAAGGGTCATCTGACAACTTCGACCCTATGAAGACTTTTGTATAGCTTAATTAGCTGAACATTTAAGCAAGCAACAGCTTTTCAATATCTGGAATAGTTTTCATTCTATCGGCCAAAAACACTATTTTCGCCCTTAAGGAGCTGTTACCCCTATAAGGGGTCATCTGACAACCTCGACCCTATGGACACTTTAGTAGAGCTAAATGAGCTGAACATTTAAGCAAGCAACAGCTTTTCTCTATCTGCAATAGTTTTCATTCTATAAGCCAAAAACATTAAAAAACGCTATTTTTCATCTTTCAGGGGCTGTAACCCCTATAAGGGATCATCTGACAACTTCGACCAAATGGAGACTTTTGTAGAACTGTTGATGCTGAAGCAGCAGGGTGGCATCAGATTTCATCTATCTCTTATACTTTTTGATTTACAAGCCAAAAACAGTAGTCTACCCCCCTGGTCTATTTTTAATAACGGTGGCCATGTTTTTTGACGGATCAAAAATCGAAACACAAGTTTGGTGCAGGACACCTTAAGGATCATTCATACAAAGTTTCATTAAATTCTGTTCAGAAGTTTCAGAGGAGAAGATTTTTGAAAAATTGTTAACGGACGACAGACAACGACGACGACGGACGCCAAGTGATGGTAATAGCTCACCTGGAACTGGTACTTGAACCAAAAAAAAATAAAAACCTCTTAGCATTATTTTAATTTGTATATTCATGACTATAAGCTTTAAATTTGCGTTTTTCAAATTTCGTTACAAGAGTTCATCGATCACCATGTCCATCCGCCTAATAACGTGGTACTGAAGTCGTGGCAGAAATGGAGTGAAGTTTTACGGTTTTGTCAATGGTTTTCCGTCAGGAAGATTAAATATCTGACTTAGATGCTTCCTTTAATGTTCACAAAGACGCCTTGAGAGGTTTCCTAACCATTAAGCCAGGAAGTAGAACATTCGTACGATATTCTATTTACCGAACCTAATTGAGTGCCAGGTATGAAACAGCTGGTGGATGCCGTAATAAGACCAATAAGGAATTCCCCGACAAACAGAGGTATTACTTGTGTTAACAAAAGACTTTCTAAATAGTTTACACAGATTAAACTGGACTTTTAATCATTTTCCTTTTGGGTTTTTGATGTTGATAGTTCTCTTCATGTCTTTTGTAGTAATCATAAAGCCTTTTATAAAGGATTATAACAAAAAATTTCACTTTCAACTATAATTTTACGCAATGATATCAATAAAACAAGAGCATATATTAGAGTTAAATAAAACGTTTAGCATTTAGACACAATCACAATATCTTTGCCAAAATACGTAACAAAATTTACAAAAAATAAAGAAAAAGCTAACTTATAAGGGACGGACCATTTAACTTGAAAGGGGGGGGGCCTTGGTTTTTTGTTTTGATCAGAATTTTTTTTTCTGCGCAGAGCGCGGACAAAATATTTATTTTTCGAAAGCGTCCCGACAGAATATTTTTAGCTGAGCTATTGTCATCGTTAAGCGTCCGTCGTCCGTCCGTTAACTTTTCTTCAAAGATCTTCTTCTCTGAATACACTGAAGGGATTGCATTGATACTTGGTATACATGATCTTTAGGATGTCCTCTACCAAGTTTGTGAATTATATACATGTCGACCAACCAACATGGCCGCCGTTGCTAAAAATAGAACAGGGGGGTCAGACCATTGTTTTTGGCTTATAACTCAAAAAGTATAAGAGATAGAGAAAATCCGAAGCAACATTCCTTGTTCAGCATCAAAAGCTCTACGAATCTCTCCATTGAGTCGAAGTTGTGAAACGACTCCTTATGGGAGTTATTGCCCTTTAATCATCAAAATTGACCATTTTTGCAGTTTTTGGACAATATCTTGAAAACCGTTAGAGCTAGAGGAAAAGTTAGCATTGCAGAATTGTTTAGCTCATTGAGATCTACAAAAATGATTTCAGGGTCTAAATTGTCAGATCAGCCGTTTAAGAGTTATTCCCCTTTAACTGTTTTTTTTCCATTAATTTACACTGATTTTCAAAAATCTTCTCTAAAACCACTGAAGGGATTGCATTGATACTTGGTATACATGATCTTTAGGATGTCCTCTACCAAGTTTGTGAATTATATACATGTCGACCAACCAACATGGCCGCCGTTGCTAAAAATAGAACAGGGGGGTCAGACCCTTGTTTTTGGCTTATAACTCAAAAAGTATAAGAGATAGAGAAAATCCGAAGCAACCTACCTTGTTCAGCATCAAAAGCTCTACAAATCTCTCCATTGAGTCGAAGTTGTGAAACTACTCCTTATAGGAGTTATTGCCCTTTAATCATCAAAATTGACCATTTTTGCAGTTTTTGGACAATATCTTGAAAATTGTTAGAGCTAGAGGAAAAGTTAGCATTGCAGAATTGTTTAGCTCATTGAGATCTACAAAAATGATTCCAGGGTCTAAATTGTCAGATCAGCCGTTTAAGATTTATTCCCCTTTAACTGTTTTTTTTCCATTAATTTACACTGATTTTCAAAAAACTTCTTCTCTAAAACCACTGAAGGGATTGCATTGATACTTGGTATACATGATCTTTAAGATGTCCTCTATTAAGTTTGTGAATTATATACATGTCGACCAACCAACATGGCCGCCGTTGCTGAAAATAGAACAGGGGGGTCAAACCATACTCAAAAAGTATAAGAGATCAAGAAAATCGGAAGCAAATTTTCTTGTTCAGCATCAAAAGGTCCTTACAGTAGTTAATTCCCTTTAACTGTTTTTTCTAGTAATTTAAACTGATTTCCAAAAATCTTCTCTGAAACCACTGAAAGGATTGTTTTGCAACTTTGTATACTTGAAAGTTTCTGATATTTATTCAAACTTTGGCATAAGAGATCAGGTGAGCGATTCAGGCTCCTGGGGGCCTCTAGTTTTTCTTACCCTCAGCTGCCAAAATATTTTTTTCATCAACAATAATTTTCAGAATATTTTTTTAGGAAAAAACCTAGGCCCCCCCCCTTCAAATTAAATGGTCGGTCCCTAACCATCTCCACAATGTCAGGGCTCCTGTGTCCATATCTGTCCGTGGGACCCGGACAGATATGGACACAGGAGCCCTGACATTATGAGGATGACCTCTAACATGCTAAGATAAATGAAGCCACTTTACCTTGTTTTCTCCATTGAAAAGGGCAGCATTGCCAAATTATAAAACAAATCATTTAATTTTAGACTTTGAGTACATCCTTTAGACCACATGGGTAATTTGTTATCAATTGTTTTACATCTGGGAGAGCGTTTTGACGTCATATGACGTCACAATAGAAAGTGGCATTTTTCCCTTTTTTTAAATGGGAAATTCACATCCACTTCGTTTGTCTTCTTTAGTTTATGGTGAGCCTTAGGGGTGCAATTGTCTGAATTTTCAGGTAATGTAACAAACATTCTTTAATGCTGTAATATGTTTTAGTTACGTCTTTTTGATACTATATAAGATTATGTAAAGCTGAGTTTTTAAGAAAAAAATATGATTGGTTTTTTTTTTTGCATCCCCAAGACTACCCTTACAGGCAATAGCTAAAACCTGCAGCTTATCGAGCTCTACAATAAACCGAATTGTAAAATTGTCCTATGACCCGTAATTGTCAAAATAAGTTGTTTTGTGTTATAGATTGAAAAGATGGAGAAAAGCAATTGGTTGCATTAGCTTAATGAACTCCTTAATTTGATTATTTGTATAGGGGTCCCTTATAGTATTTTTGTCCCCTAAAATGTAAAAAAAATGGTATATATTTATTTTCAAATTTATAGTCATGAAAGTCAAGATAATGAAAGCCCGTGGTTCGTTTTATTTCCATTTTGGTACATGTATTTTGAAATGGACGTGGTCTTGATTACACCGTTGTTACTTGCTTTAATGCTGTTATAAGTCAGATCATTCTAAGTTGTATTTAAAAAGAGGATATCTCAATTATATGATATTTTAGAATGGAAAATCTATTTTTTGAATATTCGTTTTACCTACATTTGTCATATGAAATTTATTATTGGAAGACTTTTAACGCTTAAAGGTCAAAATTATCCCCTAAACAGTGCAAATTTGGCTATATCGGTCAAATGCATATAACAAGGGGCTGATTAAATGAACAACAAACGATGACGACGAATGGTCTAACAAGACAAATATTGAAAACAACTAGCTTTTGCATTGTCCTATGGGATCTTCTTTTACAGACACCTGCAGCAATATTGTTCAACCTGCGCGGAATGTGCCCTTTTCCCTACATGATGCAGCACTACGGTTTTGGCGACTCCGGCATGCATGACAGGGTTGCCCATGCAACCACCTGGGTCTTTAAAACGTCTCAAAAACACTAATCATCTTTTTTAGTATATGAGTTCGAAAGAAGGCATCCGCGGTATGTTTTCTAAGATCTTTTTTTATCATTTATTTTGTATAATATATAATTTACTTTTTCATTGTTTAAACAAAATTTCTTTATAACCATTGTTTATAGAAAGGAGAAACATTCTAAAATGGGGAAAAATCTTATGACTCTCGAAATTCTTTATTTCATTTGTATTTTAGTTGATTATTTTTGTGTCTTTGTTACAAACTCCAGACTGAAGGGGAGTTTCTAGAGGCACCAGGGACACACTAACAACGTTTTAGAGACAGACCCCTGACGAAACTCGATACCCCTTACCCTCTCTTCCATTCTCCGTTGATTGACAACTAGTTATTTTCCCATAATTTACTTTTGTAAGAACATAATAAAGGTTGAATTAATCAATGTAAAATTTCCCAAGATGGCCTATCCAACATGAAGTCATTTCGTGTTACTTATGCGAAAAATGCTTGGTAGCTTTATATAACATTTCAGTTACAACAAAATCATTTAAAATAAACTGTATTTAGAAACCTTTTTAATACCGCTTTTTATTCTATTTCAGGTTTAATTTAGCAAAGGGTGTATTAAATTGGGTATCGTTTTCATATGATAATTAAGTATTGTCATTATTTTCACAGAAAAGGCGAGAACATGTTGTAAATCACACCACCAAGATTTCCCTTAATTGGAATTTTACGGAAAATGAAGCCAGGTAAAAACCATTCGACTTCTACCAGAAAAATAAATATAACGGATTTAACTAAAACCTCGGTCATTTTACCGGAATTATTTCTCTGTAGTTCCGTCATTATCTCGATGTTTTGTGTTAATTTGCACCAAAATATGATGTATTGTTGAACATCATATTTCAAGGACTAAACGAAGATGTGGTTTGCATTGTTAGTTTTTATAATGACAGTAGTTAAACCATACTCTATATATAAGATAGTGAGTTGGTGTTTTACGCTCTAGCGACACTATGTAGGTCATATTAGGCCAAGATGAATATACGACAGTGCATGGTTACACTGCTTTAAACATCAGGGTAGGTGGGTAGAAAACTATTATACTTTGATAAATAAGTGTAAGAGAAGAGGGTCGCTACACTAATTTAACAGCGTTTTACCCAAGATTATTACTCGGGTTGATCGGAAACCCTCAACTTGACAGACGTTTTTTTTTTTACCTAGGGCGATGGACATAAAAAGGACAATTAAACGAATATGAAATGATGATAAGAAATATGGGGGAATTGGATTGGAAACTATAGAATATCAAATGCCATTGGAAACGGGAGCGATGGTTGGGGTAGAAAATTAAGGTGTGCGATTTGTGGCGGTCCAAAAGGAAATTTTACGTACATGACGGTGACACACCACGCACGTCGGTCTACTATTTGTTTCTGTATTATGGCCCGACAAAACCCGCACATGAGGGTCATCCTATTCAGCCTTATAGGGTTTCACCATGATCGCTCTGATGCTGAGCACTGACCCTCCGTCAATCCCACCCTTAGTCATTTCTTGCGACAAATTCTGTAAGATGTAAAATGGCTGTATCGTTTTAACAACATATTTTGACCTTACATAACTTGTTTTCTGTAAACAGCCACTGTGCATCGTTCTTTGTTATGGGAAACTCACTCTAAGTCTTAATATTTAAAGTTTGGAAAGAGTGTTTGTATATAAGTAAGGTACATGTTCTTGATATTATATTGACTATAGAACAGCCGCGAGACCACAGTTCATATACAGACATAAGTACCCTCTTATATTATTTAGATCAAATTTTAAAGTATGTAAATTAATCAATTAGTTATCGCTTCGCGAACAAGCAGTGCGAATTTGTATGTAAAAGGTCATTATATGGAAAGTCTGACCGTCGACCATATTGGAACATCTTGTGTGTAGAGTGCAACGTTTTATTCACATAAAATCCTCTTTGTTAACCGCCATGAGTGCATGCAACACTGCCAATATTTTCTTCCCCTGCTCACCTCTTCTTTTTCTGGTCCCTTTGGTGCCTTGCGTCCCCTTTCGTTCACTTCATTATCATTTCATGTTTATTTAATTTATAATCCCTCTTCATGTTCATTCCCGGATATAGCCGAAATCGTGCTGCTTGGGAAGAAAACAATAACTAACTTGTCAGTCAAATAGGTAAGGATTCCAGATTGTGCTAAATTTTTTGGGCAGGGTTTCGACACTTTCTGGTTCCATTCGCCTATGGTACGTTGAGGGTTCATTGGCTGATCTTGTGAGTTGGTTCGTTTTCCTTCCGTTTTGTGGTCGTACATTGGCCCTTTTGCATGACATTCATGAGTCTGTGTTACGGGTGCTGTTGCCTGGGTGGGTCTACACAATCCAATTGTTTCAATTAGTTCTTGTCCTGGTTATGACTGAATTATTTTTGATTGGACATAAAACAAACAACAAACAAATATTTACATAAACAGTTTGTAAAATCAATGACGATCACTGTTGCTAAAATAGAAAAGAGAGTTGAGAACAAACAAAAACTGACCACTGTTACGAAAAATGGAAAAGACAGTTGAGAAACCCGTGTGGGTTCCGGATGACGAATACAACCACAGCAGCGCTATAAGGCCACTAAAGAGCGCTGACATTGGGTCAGGCTGCTTTGTCTACAAAGCGATTGGGATGTGTGCTGTAGGTGGTTGATTAGGGCAGCCCTGTCAAATGAATGCCGAGGCCAGGCTTTATTGCGGAAACTTGACCGCAAACCATAGTGGTGCATCGTGTTTGGAAAACTCATGTTCCTCGCACGTTAAAAATCTCGCTGCAGGTCTCGGTAAGAGTAGGTTATACAGGAGGCTAAATTCCCCATCACACCTCTTCTCGATTGGCCTTGTGTCCTTCTTTTCTGCACTTCTTCATCATTTCATGTTCATTGTAGATGTGCACCCCTTTCATGTTCATCTCCTGCATAAAGCCGAAATCTCGCTGTTTTGGAGTAATAATAACTAACTAAATTGAGTTGAGAAACAGTAGAAACTTTTGAATCATTATATATATTTGGGGATAATCATTGATATTCGTTAAAACACATGAATTTCCTCCTTGTAATGCACATAATCGATATACTCGGTGCTGGTTTTGGTTTCTCTTTGTGGTATTAGAACTTCTCCGTAGATACTTTTGGTTTCTCTCTACCAATTACTGTATTGTGATTCATATACTGCTGAGAGGATACTCCTCCAATTATGCAAATACAGCAGAACAAAGGTAACCGTTTATCTAAACCTACTTTTCTACTTTGTATTTGGGCATATTGTTCTATTCCTTACCCATTGATCTAACTCATACCTAAACAGAAGCTACAAGTCTTCAATGTAACTAATAAAACTTAGGGGCATATAATTTATTTGTTAAATCTTTAGTACTTTTTTAAACATTCAAGCAAACAAAACAGAAATTCTCTCTATCTGTGATAGTTTATTTTGTATAAGGAAAATCGTTAAAAAAATTTCATCTTCGTCCGTTAAAAAAATGTCGAAAAGGGGCCATTTGAGTAATTAAATAATACAAAAAGAGCTTGCAACTGCAGTTTACGTCGCTCAAATATTTCGCGTACTCACGTAGTTTCTGAAATATTTGGTCAAACAAGTGAAAATGGGATATGTATAACATGTATAATCTTCGTCAAAATTTCAATGAAGGTAGATAGTTCCGATATTTGTTGCAAATTTAGGAGTTATTGCAAAAAAAACTGAAGTTCTATTTATTAATGGTAAGCATGATTTTTCGAATCTGATACCCGAAGGAACAACCCATAAAAGTTTATCCTAATTTGTTTGGTAGTTATATCATTTTATTTTGTTGAAAAGACTTTTGAAAAAAATAATAAACAAAAGCATGAATTTGCTACAAATAGAAAATTTATTGTTTGCTTGAATGTTTAAAAAAGTACTAAAGATATACCAAATAAATTTGCCAATAAGTTTTATTAGCTATAATGAAGTCTAGCAGAAGTGCGATTCAGACTCTTTGTAGCTTCTTGTTTAGGTATGAGGTAAATTAATGGGTAAGAAAACGACATTGTGCATGTATCAATTTTCTATTACTGTCGAACATTGACATCGGACATATAATGCCATAGCAGACAACATTTAAATCGGTTTTGTCGTGCCCCTTTCGGACTTTTGACACTCGAATGCTATTGTTGCATCATTGCTTCTTTCTTTTAAAACTTAGTCATTTACAGTTAAATTGCAATATGTGGGAAAAGGGCAATTACTTCCCCCCAAAATATTAGTTAAGGTAGATTTTGAGGTGCTGATAACTTTTACCCTCTGCCAAAACTTTTTTATCGGATTTTTTGTTATTGACCTTATATTTTATTGAAACTAACAGAGGTCATTTATTTGGTGGACCAGAACCCTAAGAAACAATCAAACAAAGCTTGATTCCAATCTGGTGTTAGAAGATTTTGTTAATAAAAAATGACGACGACAGACGCCAAGTACAGAAATTAGCACGAATGGGTCAAGTAAGCTAAAGGATTTAAACACTTTCTTTAGACCGTAAGCTTTTTTTTGTAAAACAATTTATTTCTTCATAAAATTCATGCTTTTGTTTATTTTTTTATACAAAGTCTTTTCAACGAAAAATATGATATAAAAAGATAACCGACGATAAATAATTTCCTTTTCAACATTCATACATATATCTTATTATTTTCTATTGATTCATGATATACTATTTCACTTCTGTTTTATTCAGAAACGACATTGTATCAATTTTCTATTACTGTTAAAACATTGGCGTCGGACATATTTTGCTGAACAATAATGCCGGAGCATACACCATTTTTCTTGTTTTTTGTACATGGTATATTGTCTGCGTAATCAGCTTTAGGGTCGAAAATCATCTTGGAAAAAAATCCTTTTGGCAACTTCAGAATAGGACTTTTTTTCTGTTATTGTACAGGGATTGGTCTCAAATTTTATAATTATTGTCCACAAAAAGATCACAACAGCAACAGAAAAGTGAGATTCTATAACATAAAATCTTGTTCTATCCATCATTTCTTTGAAATTCTTGAATCGTATCTTATTTTGTTTTGTTTTATCCCTCAAGTACATAACCAGCTGACTTTTTAGACTTACTTTAAGATTGGTCATCACCTTCGATAATTTTGGTCCCTCTTTCTTGGGATTCGTAAGTTTCGCATAACGACATCAATCAATGTCAATAAACATTATAAGAAAAGTTTTAATACTATTGTATTCCGCCTTCCTATGGGATCTATGTGTCACCGTTCTACGTCTGTACCCAACAACATGTAACCTCTTTATTTCAATTTTGATGGAGGGTTTACTGGCTTATAATCTGTTTGGCTTGTCTCTAGATGGTATAATTCAGTTTGGGGAAACATTGATTATCTGCAGCAGACATTGGCCGCAACGTTCAGACAAAACGGATGAACAAGGATGTGACAATGTACTTTGAAGTTAAATGCTGTTAAATAATTTCAATACTCTAAACAAAAATACCGTTGTATTAATTTCAGTAACTTGTCGTTGATATTGTTGTTTTTTTCATAAATGTCTGACTGATTACAGTTTTCTTGTCTTTGTTATGAAACCAGGCATGATTTTTTGTGCAGTTGTTTAAACTTTATTTTGTTATTGTTTGTTTGCACTTATTTGTGTTTTGTTTGTATTATTGTTTTTTTTTTTTGTTCTTCATTTGTTTGATTAAAATTAAATTTTCATGGTTTATATCTATTTTTATTGTGCTGCAATCCAAATAATGGTAAATATACGTTTATAATTATAATGAGTTGTTACTCATATTATTGTAAATAACTGTTGTTAGTAATAAAAGCTTTTATTTATATAATTTTACATGGTAAATATATAATATAGAAATATTACAATGTCAATGTTTTTCATGGTTTCACCCGATTTTAGATTAGTTTTTTTTTCATCATTTTCACATGCTGATGACACAATTATTTCTAAAATAAATTATCCTCTAGAATTTAAAAAAATAATTTAAAGTAAGCAACATTATTAGAATACGCCTTTATCCTCATCAGTGGATGGTTATCCTTTATTGGTTTGGTTGTGTGTTTTACTGTCTGTTTTACTTCTTTTCCCATGCAGTTTTGTATACCAGACGAGAAAACAGGCATGATAGAGACCTAAAGTACCATTGAGCTTGGTTTAATTCTGTTTATTCGAAGAGCTTGTACCAAATAAGACGATTACGGTCTTTAATTTTAATTTGTCATTACCTTTATTGAAAGCCTTATGTATTTTTGCAATTTTTAAGTACATTTTTTTTCCACATAAAAAGCGAAAACAGTTTTTATGGCAGTCTTTGATGAACTCGGTTTCTTAATGGCCAACGTCCGAGACATTGGGTAAAATTTCACAATCCTTATGTCTGGACAGTTTTAGAAAGAAGCTTTTAGAATTTATTTTCTATTGTCCAGTATAAAAGGGTTGTGTCATTTTCAAATTTCATATACAAAAATCATAAAGAACAAAGAATAGTGAAGACTTTAGTAGGATACTTTGTTATTTGTTCAAACATATTCCAGTTACTCCTTTTCTTTTTGATTTCGAAAACTTGAAATTAAAGGAAATTATTTTTGAATAAGGATGGGTAAAAACAAAATTGATTTGGTGTTTTGTCTCCAAGAATATAGTCACCGAGGGAAATGGCTCGGTTGAAATTAGTGATCAAATTTTGTTCCTTCTGCATCTTGTCATTTTCTTCTCTCAAGTTATTACTACATCAAATTAGTAATTATTCCGACCCAAGATTGATGAGAAATACGAGACAAAAAAACGAAATTCAAATCTCGCCAGGGAAGTGTCCTATCATAAAATTTTGTTTCTTATAATCACGATTACTCAATTATTCATTTGTGTTTCAGCTGCTGATTACTCATTAGTATGTAAGCTGGAGGGACTGTCTAACCCACTAAATGTTTCTTTGGAAACAAAGCAATATACAAAACCTTAAAATTGCATATAAATATAGTGCCCATTTTAATATAATTGAAGTGCATATCATATGTATGCTGTGGGGACTATATATTCCTCATATTTTATTTTAGGTACCAAATTAACCTACAAAAAGCTTAAAATATTGTTTATAAATATAGTACCCCATTTTTTTTGCAATTTTGTAGTGCATATGTTGAATGTTAGACGGCTGATAAGGCAAAATTAAATGGTTCTCCATTATCTATGTTGTAAATCATACCCAAAATACATCAAAAAGGGCTCTTGTCAGGTTTGGAAAAATCTATGGATTGAAAAAGCACTTTATTTCGGTAAGCACAGTTCGTTATTTAGATGTCGTGAGTGGAGATTATCTTCAACTCTCCTCTAGTCTTTTGATCTTGGTAGTGATTTACTGTTTAGTAGAAGAAATCTTTTCCATTTATTACATTAATAAAGGTTCAGTGTTGTACCAGTTATTTATTCCAGATGAACGGTGCATTTCTGTCAATAACTATATAATAAAGGAACAAAATGTAATAAAATATATAGCAGTAATTATGTTTATTTTAACCAAAGGTAAGCTACATGATAATACTTCAAACTTGGTGAGATATGCAATAAAATAATTGGGTTTTATAACTGTCGATATTATAAAGCAGTAATTCAGATTTCTAAAGTTGCCAATTTGTCGGACTATTGTTAGATGAATGTTTTGTTTCCCATTATCAAAAATGAAAATAGTATGAAATAATAATAAAAGTTTAGCTCAATATTGTTTAGAATGAAATAATAATCAAAGTTTAGCTCAATATTATTTCGTAATATGAAAATAAAAGGGTTTTTTTTTTCGAAAGTGAAATCTATTCCATTTTGTTTTATAACCACATTCATATTTTTAAAAACATGTACACAAAGATATTTCAATATTACTTAAGCTAACAAAATATTTTTGTATCATTTCTCAAGATAGTAAAGAACTATTTAAATCGTTTCTATAATGAGAAAATTATAACTAAATTAGTTTAATTATCTCAGTTCTATCATAATAAATATTATAAATGCTGAATTTGAAACGTGTGTAAAAAATAAAAAAATAATGTGGATCAAAAATTAAATACATATTATGTTCATTAAGTTCACAAATATAACTGTTTAGAATATTGTTTGTAATTTAATTAATGAATATAAATATTAATAAAATATTCACGCTTTTGCTAATGAACTAAATCTTTCAGCTATTAAGTTTACAAAAACAATATATAGTTAAACACATATGGACTTTACAAAAATTTCATTTTTGCACATTCAAAATTGATAATTTCTTACAAAGGCAAAAAATCCCCCGAAAATTGACCAACAAAACCATAATACTTATCCAACGTGTTATTAAATTATCAAACAGAGTTATATAAATTCCTAAAATATCCAAGAAAAGTCGATGTCACTTTTGTTCCTTCATACCTCTCCTACGAACGTAGATAAAGTGTAATACAAGTCGGGACCCTTCAGGATCAATCAAGGCAAATGTTTCTGATATATGACTGATGGTGTAAATTAATCTTTTTTACCACAAAGGACGAAAATAATATAGCAACTAAACCTATCATTATGCACAAAGTAGAAGACAGACACTATAATTTAATTAATTGATTTAATTGTTAGTAAAAGGAACTTGATATTTGTCAAACACTAAAATTTAAATTATTTTTGTATTATATTTAAAGTTGAAAGATTCTTTGTCTACAAGAAATTGGAAGAAAAAAAAATCAGGAAAGAAAACTGTCCGTCCGCAGATGAAACATAAATTCATTTTGTTGATTTTTTCCATTTCTGGAGGAAAAACATTGTTAATGGGAAATTCAAAATAAAGACGTTTGAGGTGGAATAAGGAAGACATCCAAATAATAATAAATCATACTTAAACACGTTGTGAATGCATTTCCCTTTCAAAATCAATGATATAGATTGTCATAAAATATATTAAACATGTCATTTAATACATTAATCTATTAACTAAATTATTCTAGGAGTCTGTAGTGGTTCCCAGATGTATATAGCATTATTAGACCCGTCTGACTAAAACGCCCATAAACAACTTTTTAATCCATTTCTATATTTGTTGAATAAGTGTGCTAAACAACGTTTTTCCAACTCGTAAAGCATAAACTCGTTTTTGTATCATTGTAATAAATAATGTATACGTATATAGAAAATAAAGAGATATGTCAATTTTTCATGTCATAATTCTTCATATGAATTGCAAGGAAACATTTATAAATGCTTTAAAAATATCCAAAATCTTTTAAAATATAAGTCGGTTAATTTTGTTTTTCAAAAATATTTTTTAATAAGCAAACCCTGAATGGCATTATAAAAGGTCCCGTGCCGGGGCCCGGGTGGCGAATAGGCTCGCAACAGAGCCTAGCTTGTCGTAAGAGGCGACTAAGGGTCTTGGGATTCTGACGTCGGGTCAGTGCTCAGCCCAGAGCGACCAAGTGTGTACCCTAGGTGGCTGAATAGGGTGGCCGTCGTCCGCGGGGGTTGTCGGGTCTATAATACGGAAACCCTGACCGCCGACCATAGTGGGCCAACGTGTGTGGAGAGTGCCACGCTTCATGCACGTAAAAGACCCCTTTGTGGACCGCCAAGTAGTGCACCACATAGGCTAAATTTTCCGCCCCTACCCACCTCTCCCCTTTTCCTGTGGTTCTTCAAAATTTACCGGTCCTTTGTGTCCCATCCCACCCCCATATTTCATTTATCATCATCATTTCATGTTCATTGTATCATCCTTTTCATGTTCATCGCCTGTAAATAACCTTTATAGCGTTGCACGGGCGTAAAACACCAACTCACTCACTCATTGTACTCACCTTGTTTAAGATAGTACATTTGTATGAAAAATATTAACTCACTCACTCACTCACGCATTATAAAAGAAACAGTCTACATCAAACACAACCGGAAGTTCAAGTATTAGTTAGTATTAAATATATAAATAACAAAAACTTAAATCTTAAAACAAGAGCTAGTGTAACATCGAAAAACGGAAAAGAAAGAAATGAAGTACAGTAATGAAAAAGGCGTCAAATATTATGAAAACGTAGATTAGACTATAAATAAGATACATTATTTATATTAAAGGAAGTCTTGTTTGTAAACAAATAATATCGCATGAAAAAAACAGAACGTCAAAAACACTGACAAAGAGAACTCAATCCCATTATATAACCCTTACGGGTTCCGGATGGCGAATAGGCCTGCAGTGCTCAGTGCTAAGATTGTAGGTAATAGTTAACTTAAGAGCGTCCAGAAACCGGTCAGGCTGCCTTGCTCACAAAGCGACTGGGATGTGTGTCCAAGTTATTAAAATGTTCATCAGGCTATAAAAATGCGGAAAACCTGACCGCAAACCATAGCGGTGTTACGAGAAATGTCACGTTCCTCCCATGTGTAAGACCCTAGTCTCGGTAAGAGTAAGACCCGTAGGATTCCCATGCAGGAAGCTGAATTGCTCGTGCCTTCCCATTACTCTTTTTTTTTCAATGGCAGCCTGAATTGCAAAATTTACCGTTCCTTGGTTTCCCACCCCATCTCCATACTTCATTTATCATCATCATTTCATGTTCATTTTATCATCCTTTTCATGTTCATCGCCTGTAAATAACTTATATAGCGTTGCACGGGCGTTAAACACCAACTCACTCACTCACCTGGTGTCCCCATTTCCGCCACTTCATCATCATTTTATGTTAATTGTATCATCCCTTACATGTTCATCTCCCGAATAAAGCCGAAATCGTCCTACTAAAGGAATAAGACACTAACTAACATAACATATATATTCAAATCATTAAATTCCGACCACCATAAATGAAACAGGTGGCAACACAATGAATTCTTGTTATTATGATTGTCTCGATTTGATGAGTGAGTTGGTGTTTTCCACCCTAGGAAAAATATATAGTTTATATAAGTGTGACGAACAAGCTAGTTAGTGTTGTGTTAATTATTGCTTTACTCATTACCAGCTTTATCAGGGACATGGACATGAAAGTGATGATAAAATGATGATGATTTGGGGGCAATCGGACCATAAGGCCAATCAGAGTAGTATTGACTTCAACTGTCGTAAGGACAGAGAATGGTAAGGTCGGACAATTTAGCCTCCTGCATGGTTATCCTACGAGTCTTACTATTATCGAGACCAGAAGCATACATCTTTAACGTGCGAGGAATATGACATTTTTCCCAAACATGATGCACCACTATGATTTGCGGTCAGGCTTTCTGCATTAGAGCAAGACGACCCTGGCAGTCATGACGACAGGGGTATCCCATTCAACCAGTGAGTGTGAGTGAGTTTTACGCCCGTACAACGCTATATAGGTTATTTACAGGCGATGAACATGAAAAGGATGATAAAATGAACATGAAATGATGATGATAATTGAAATATTGGAATGGGATGAAAAACAAAGGACCGGTTAATTTTGAAGAACCATGGTAAAAGGGGAGATGGCTAGGGGCAGAAAATGTAGCTTATGTGGTGCACTACTTGGCGGTCCACAAAGGGGTCTTTTACGTGCATTAAGCGTTTCACTCTCCACACACGTTGGCCCACTATGGTCAGCGGTCAGGGGTTCCGTATTATAGACTTGACAACCCCCGCGGACGAGGGCCACCCTATTCAGCCACCTGGGTACACACTTGGTCGCTCTCCCCCATTCCACATTGGGCACATATACGCGTTGCTCTGTTGGCAAAGGACCTGGCTTCTATGCAATCTTTAGTGGACTTTTACCGACAAAGATTATAAAATGAACATGAAATGATTAATAGAAATATGACAGTGGGAAACAGTAAATAATGACACCAAAACAAGAGCCTCTCGGAGCTGGTGCTTAAGCAATAAAGGACTCTTCAATAAGGGGTCATCTGACAACATCAACCCGATGGAGACTTTTGTCAAGCTTAATAAGTCAGGACCATTGCGGTCCACCAGTTCTCCGGTATGACTGATTCGTTTGTGTCATTTTCTCTGGACTATGAGATTGATCATTCAAGTTCGGTAGTTTTGTTATTACCTTTATTAACAACAGCTTTTCTCTATCTGCAGTAGTTTTCATTCAATAGGGTAAAAACATTAAAAAATGGGTCATAACTCCTATCAGGAGTCATCTGACAACTTTGACCCAATAGAGACTTTATAAAGGCTAATGAGCTGAAGATTTAAGCAAGATCAGTTTATCTTTATCTGCAATAATTTTCTTTCTATAGGGGAAAACTTGGAAAAACACTATTTTTACCTTATAAGGTCACAACCCCTATAAGTGTTAATCGACAACTTCGACCCAATGGAGACTTGTAAAGCTTTTGATTTTGAAGAGCCTAAGGTTCTTCGGATTGTTTCCATCTGATTTTACCATATGTTCTATTATCAGTAACAGTGGCCATGTTTTTATCGAATCTATTCAAAATGAGGATCGTTTGTTGCCAACATGTCATAAATAATGATAGAACCTTAGTGAGCACGCTCACATACCCCACGCGTCCACATTATGGACAGAGATTATCTATTTCAAGTTAGGAATAAAAAAGTCTTAGTTGTTGTCTTTCCAAGACGGCTCATTAAACAGGAAATGAATGAGTGACAGAGCTGAAAATGTATCCCACCATATAGGATCCCTCTCTGAAGCCACGTACAAAATATCAAAAGTCTATGATTAATAGTTGCTGAGAAATCTGTCACAAAAATTTTTAACCCTGAAAATTTTGTGAAAAAAGTCTAAGTAGGCTTGTGAAAAACAGGAAGTAGAAAATCGACAGACCTAATAAAGAATCCCACCATATTGGACTCCTACCTGAAGCTAAATACCAAATATCAAATACCTACGATCAATAGATGCTGAGAAATCTGTTACGAAAATTTTCAAACCTGAAAATTTAGTGAAAAAAGTTAAAGTCGACTATTTAAACAGGAAGTAGATGATCGACAGACCTGAAAACGAATCCCACCATATGGGACACCTACCTGAAGCTAAATACCAAATATCAAATACCTACGATTAAGAGTTCCTGAGAAATCTGTTACGAAAATTTTAACCCTGAAAATTTAGTGAAAAAGTCAAAGTCAGCTATTTAAACAGGAAGTAGATAATCGACAGACCAGAAAACGAATCCCACCATATGGGACACCTATCTGAAGCTAAATACCAAATATAAAATACCTACAATTAATAGTTGCTGAGAAATTTGTTACGAAAATTTTCAACCCTGAAAATTTAGTAAAAAAAGTCTAAGTCAACTCGTTTAACAGGAAGTAGATGATCGACAGACCTGAAAACGTATCCCACCATATGGGACCCCCACCTGAAGCTTCATACCAAATATCAAAAGCCTACGATTAATAATAGCTGAGATATCTTACCAAAATTTTGATCACGGACAGACGGACGGACGGACAGACGGACCAGTCAAAAACATTATACCCTTCGCAACTTCGTTGCGTGGGGTATAATTATTGCAAAGTTTCAGACAAATTGGTTCTGTGGTTTCAGAGAAGGATTTCTAAAATTGTTAACGTAAGACGACGACAGACGAATAGTGATGGCATAAGCTCACATGTCCTTTGGCGAGGTGAGCTGAAGAGAGAGGTTGATATTGGGATTAAGCATATGTGGTGGTTCACCAAAGGATTTTTATGTGCACTCTCCACACTCGTTGGTCTACTGTGGTCAGTAGATTGGCTTCCCATATTAATACCGGACAACACCTGTAAACGAAGACCATTTTATTCGGGCATCCAGGTTACAACTTGTGATCGTTGCTTGTTGAGCACTATCCCGGCGGCAGACAACTATGACCCTCAGTCGCAACTTACGAAAATAGTAGTCTGTTGCGGGAAAATTCTACTTCACTATCATTCCATATTCATTTTCTTCTCCTCGTCATAGCCGAATTCTTGCTGATTACGAGTAAAGCAAATACTGACTAACCCTAGTTTTCCGAATAGGGTTGCCTTTGGCCGCAGTGTTTTCATGTCTATAAAACCAAAAGTCTTTCCGCTTACTATGTAGGGCTTACGTGTGTGGAGAGTGCCACTACTCATGCACGTGTAAAAGGCCCATCTGTATGCCCCCAAGTAGTGCACCACATAATAAAATTTCCCACTTTGTTTTTCTCACCATTATTTCATGTTTCCTCTTTATGTTCATCGCCCTCATATAACCTATATAGTGTTGCTAGAGCGTAAAACACCAACTCGCGCACACGTTAAGAAAATGCAATTTTCCTCGCACGATTAGTAACACTGCAGCCGGTTTTGGTATTACTTGGACCCTCGGATCGTAGCAGTAGTTTAAAATGCCAAACCTTATCCGTCCTTCCTTTTTCCGAGGCAGAAAGAATTCGTTTACCGGAATCCCACTGCATGATAAGTTTGTTTTGAATCCATCACAAATTTTATGTTCGCCTCTTTGATAGAGCTTCATATTTGATACTTAGGAGTCCAAGAATAACTTATAATCTATTTGCTGCAGGCATCGATGAGATTAGGCCCCATAGGATCCCCTGTCGTAAGCTAAATAGACCGATCCTACTCAAGACGTTTCTTTCGTGCTTCAGTCCAAACTCCGATTGTACCCTTTCCCCCCATTTCATCTTCATTTGTATCACTTTTTTGTTCATCTATATATATATATATCCAAATTATATTTACTGCTTGGGAGTCCAGTGGTCTTTAAAGATGGCTGGTTTGTTTTTATCTCAGCTGTTCATATGTGACCCTGAGAAAACCTTAGCATTTCGTAAGAGGCAAATAAAGGGTCGTCCAGGCATTCAGACGTTGGGTTAGTGCTCAGCTTACTGAGCGATCTGCAGGGGTTGTCAGTTCATCATACGGAGAGCATGACCGCTCACCATAGTGGGCCAACGAGTATAAAGAGTGTGCATACAACACTTTGTGCAGCTAAAGGATCCCTCTGCTTTTCGCGAAGAAGTGCACCAAGTTCCGTTCCAACCCACCCCTACCCTTTTCCAGTGGCCTTCAAAATATACCGTCCCTTTGTTTCCCTCCCTATTCCAACATTTCTATTCATCTTTTTTTTTTTGTTGAATTTATTATCCTTTTCATATGCATCGCCTAAATATAATCTATATAAGGCTACTAGGGCGTAAAACATCTATTATTTTGGGAGAATTAGTGATTCTCTCTAAATACATTTGGTTTTTCCTTCAATTTGACTTTATTCACATGCCCCTGATGACAAAAGGTAAGCAAAAAATATGCACCCACTTTGGAACGGTACTTTGCATATTTCAAGTGTTAGGTCGATATCTGCTCCTAACGCACCATAGAAGAGAAGCACCAACTACATCAAAAGGAGAGGTTGTCAATGGGATAGTTGTTTTCACGAAATTTCCATGTCCGCCTGTTCCGACAGGCAAATTTTCATTCGATCGGCAGCTCTTTTCCATCATGGGACCAAAGACAGACAAAAGTTTTCGAGAAAATTAAAAAGAGAAGAATTTGTAGCTCCTGCAAATATTTCTTTAGTCAGGCTAAAACATTATTAATTATCTGACTGAAGGAGAGGCAGGTCTGGGGGCCGTTCAAGGTTCCCGGATGCTCTTGTGTGAATGGTGCAAAATCCTGCATTCTAACCATTTCCTGGCACCTTTTTCATGTTTGAAAAATACCCTTTTTATAGTTTTTTTTTTAATTCTACATCTTTCATATTTTGTTTGTTGAAATGAATAAAACCATGTTTTATGTTTTGATTATTTATTTTGTAGATTAAAAAAAGCGAAGTTTGTCTAATTGATCTTCATCCATTTCATCTTCCTTTCACAAACTCATAGTTCCGGGAAGCTCCAGGAAAACCCCTGCACCACAAGCTATTGATTTTCAGTGTCATGCCTCAACCGTGGCCATTTGTTTTGCTATTCGGAATCATAATAACTTTTCCTATCCTCTTCATCCTTGCTCCTCTTTTCATTTAGCTCCTCTTCTGTTTATTTTCTTTTATTGGCTTTCTTCCAGGATGCGCTTCAAACATAAATTTCAGTTTGTCAAGCAGCGACATTTTTCATAAGTCATCATCAACCATTAATGAAAAAAAACAAGATTTTTAACGGGCCCGCTCCGATATAATTAACAAAGATTTCGAAAAAAATGATTTAGGAGTATTTTGGTATCTTTTATAAAACAGAAGTTTTCATTTTTATTTATTACTAAATTTCACTCTCAAAACAGATTATCATTTATAATTCTCTTAACAATAAAATAAAAGAACTCGGATCCAGAACCGCTTTCCCCTTTTTGTCTTTCACAATGACCGTTCGATAATTCTCGGAGCTTATCGTTACCTGTAATGCATGGCATTCATTGGCCTTGACATTTTTAAACCCACACAACGAAGTTGCGAAGGGTATAATGTTTTTGACTGGTCGGTCAGTCTGTCCGTGATCAAAGTTTTCGTAACAGATATCTCAGCTATTATCAACTATAGGCTTTTGATATTTGGTATGTGGCTTCAGGTGGGGGTCCCATATGGTGGGATACGTTTTCAGGTCTGATGATCATTTCTTTTCTGTTAAACGAGCCGACTTATATTTTTTTTCACTAAATTTTCATGTTAGAAAATTTTCGTCACAGATTTCTCAGCAACTTTTAATCATAGTCTTTTGATATTTTGTACGTAGCTATAGGAGTCCCATATGGTGGGATACACTTTCAGGTCTGTAACTTTTTAACTTCCTGTTTAACGAGTTGACTTGAAGACAACAACTCTGACTTTTTTATTCCTAACTCGAAACAGATAACCTCTGTTTATAATGTGGACGCTTGAGGTATGTGAGCGTGCTTACTAAGGTTCTTTGATTTTGGAAAACCTCCTGCCAATTTTTAAATATTTCACGATGAAAACTTTCAGTGCAAATAGAAAAAAATGGGAAAAGATTGAGATAGATAAAACACTGTTATTGGTGCAATAAACCCCCAAAATACACTGGACAATGGGGCCGACAACCCTGACGACTACGTTGGCCCGACGCGATTTCTACCGACCATTTTCCGACGTACTGGCGTCCCGTGCGGGGCCCGGGTGGCGAATAGGCCCGCAGCAGAGCCTAGCTTGTCGTAAGAGGCGACTAAGGGTCTTGGGATTCTGACGTCGGGTCAGTGCTCAGCCCACAGAGCGACCAAGTGTGTACCCTAGGTGGCTGAATAGGGTGGCCCTCGTCCGCGGGGGTTGTCAGGTCTATAATACGGAAACCCTGACCGCCGACCATAGTGGGCCAACGTGTGCGGAGAGTGCCACGCTTCATGCACGTAAAAGACCCCTTTGTGGACCGCCCAGTAGTGCACCACATAGGCTAAATTTTCCGCCCCTACCCACTTCTCCCCTTTTCCTGTGGTTCTTCAAAATTTACCGGTCCTTTGTTGCCCATCCCACCCCCATATTTCATTTATCATCATCGTTTCATGTTCATTTTATCACCCTTTTCATGTTCATCGCCTGTAAATAACCTATATAGCGTTGCACGGGCGTAAAACACCAACTCACTCACCGACGTACTGGCCTTATTTCTGAGACTGCTGAGTTAGAACGCTATATAGTTCTTTTTAAAGGCGATGAACATGATAAAGTGATAAAGGTGATAAAATGACCATGAAATGATGATAATAAATGAAATATGGGGTGGGGCGGGAGTAATCTTTGAAGACCACAGGTAAAGGGAAAAGATGGGTAGGGGCGAGAAAGCCAATGTGGTGCACTACGAGGCGGTCCACGAAAGGGTCTTTGACATACATGAAGCGTGGCACTCTCCACACACGGTCCCACTATGGTCGGCGGTCAGGGTTTCCGTAACATACCCTTACAACCCCCGAACTCTAATATTAACGATCCCTTTGTTCCAACATTTCTATTCATCTTTTTATGTTGAATTTATCATCCTTTTCATGTTCATCGCCTTAATATAATCATATAGTGCTGTAAGGGCGTACAACTGCCCATTCATTCATCTATTATTTTGGGATACTAGTAATTTCCCTTAAATACATTTTTTTTCCCCAATTTGATTTTATTCTAATGCTGCTGATGACCAATTTATGTACCCACTTTTGTAGGGTACTTTGCATATTTCAACTGTTAGGTTGATATCTGCCCCTAACGCACTATAGAGGGGAATCACCAACCTGGCCGTTGAGCAAACGAAATGCTGCTACATGAAAACGAAAAGCTATCAATGTAATAGTTCATTCTTCACGATATTTCCCTGACCGCCTGTCCCGACAGGCACATTTTCATTCGACCAGGCAGCTGTTTTACATCAAAGCACCAAAGACAGGCAAAATGTTTGACAAAATAAAAAGAGAGTACTAGTATTATGTAGGTCCTGTAATTTCTTTTTTAATTATCTGACGGAGAGAGAGGCAGAAGCTTCCAAACTTTGCAACAGCTAAAAATTGAAGTTATATCGTAAATGGCTAAAAATTGAAGTAATATCGTTTATGAGAGCTTTTATAAGACGTCTTTGAAAGTCACCATCGAACTTTAAATCCATAGTGGTCTTAATCTTAAGGGAGACGCAGAAAGTAACCAAATCGAGAAACAGAAAGCCATCATCAGCATGGACTTTCTTTCATATTTGAAAAACATATAAAAACAATGCATATTTATCTAATAATTTTATCAATGGATTACCGTTTTCGTCCAGGCAATCGGGCATTTTACAATATCCCTCACTGTTTTTGTCAGTTCGAAAATAAAATGATTCTTCTTAAAAAAGGGAAATTTAATCCGAAGCAGAGCGACTTATAAATACTAAATCCAGAAGAGGATGTTATAATGAGAAGTGCAACAGGGACAAACAAGACTAATATCGTAGTTTAGTTTGAAGGATCACTGAAAAATGA
The DNA here is from genome assembly GCA_963971305.1 of Arcuatula senhousia. Taxonomy (NCBI): domain Eukaryota; kingdom Metazoa; phylum Mollusca; class Bivalvia; order Mytilida; family Mytilidae; genus Arcuatula; species Arcuatula senhousia. The sequence goes on from OZ020304.1 coordinate 61,510,858, forward strand.
AGTGACGGATACAAGTTTAGGCAATTAAGTCTACTGGGTGGAAGCCGAGAAAACGGGACCTTTTTAATCTTTGACTTACAAGTAACGTTTATGTCGGTTACATAAAATTTAAGTCAAGAACATTTTTTTAAAATGAAAAAAATAACTGAAAGATCAGTTACAGTTTTACTCTCGAGCAATGTCAGCGAGTTATATATGAAAGGGTCGAAAAAATGAACAAAATATAACGATGAAGTAGAATAGCAACACGATGCCAATAGTAAAAACGAGTTTAGACAGCAAACAGAAAATCAAACGCGTCGGTAAGGCCGGGCAATTTAGCCATGTACTTGTGCAGAGTAAGTGAGTGTTGGTGTTTTACGTCCAAGCAATACTTTATAGTTTTTCATGGCGATGAATATAAAGAAGCAAATAGGCACCAATGGTGTATTCGAAAGGGCAACGACAAAACCAGTAAACATGAACGAGAAAAAGCGCGAACAAATACAAAACAAAACTAGAAAAACTGTACACAGCAGCTCACAAATAAATACCCTCCGCCCCCCCAAAAAATTAATCAGATAAAATTCTGGAATAAGTGGTGCACATCTACATTATGTCACAAAGATTGTGTGAAAGTTTCATAAAAATCCATCATGGGGTTAAAGAGAAGTTTTGCTATGGGAAACCCCAAAAATCATTCTGATCAAATTCTAAAATAGTAGGTGCACATCTACATTATGTCACAAAGATTGTGTGTAATTCTTCTGAAAATCCATTTAGGGGTTTAGGAAGAGTTGCGGTAAGAGATGGGTATCCCCATGTAGTCGAATGGTTGAGTCCATGTTTTACTTTGGGAAACCCCAAATCATTCTGATCAAATTTTAAAAAAGTAGGTGCACATGTACATTATGTGTCAAAGAATATGTGTGAAAGTTTCATGAAAATCCATCAAGGGGTTTAGGAGGAGTTGCGGATAAGAGATGGGTAACCTCCCCCCTGTAATGGAATGGCTAAGTCCATGTTTCGCTATGGGAAACCCCAAAAATCATTCTGATCAAATTTTAAAATAATAGGTGCACATCTACATTATGTGAAGAAAAATGTGGGAAAGTTTCATGAAAATCCATCAAGGGGTTAAGGAGGAGTTGCGGATAAGAGATGGGTACCCTTAGGCGTCACGGAAGGACGGACAGACACCCCTATCACTACATACTATATGTCTATGAGCGCATTTTGTCTTCAAATAAGATTTCTTGAGTGAAGACTGTGTTAGCAATTTTTGTGTCAGACTGACGCTCTGCCAGGGACATCAATGCAAGCTCTGGAATAACAAATCAAATGTGATACGTAAACTTCATAAGCTGGAGCGGACGGAATAAAAATAAACATTATAAAATGAAGCTGGGAAATATGGAAGTGAAGTTGGAAACAAACAAACGGTAAATTATCAAGGCGATTTGGAATAAGAGGAGTCCCGTGCGGGGCCCGGGTGGCGAATAGGCCCGCAGCAGAGCCTAGCTTGTCGTAAGAGGCGACTAAGGGTCTTGGGATTCTGACGTCGGGTCAGTGCTCAGCCCACAGAGCGACCAAGTGTGTACCCTAGGTGGCTGAATAGGGTAGCCCTCGTCCGCGGGGGTTGTCAGGTCTATAATACGGAAACCCTGACCGCCGACCATAGTGGGCCAACGTGTGTGGAGAGTGCCACGCTTCATGCACGTAAAAGACCCCTTTGTGGACCGCCAAGTAGTGCACCACATAGGCTAAATTTTCCGCCCCTACCCACTTCTCCCATTTCCCTGTGGTTCTTCAAAATTTACCGTCCCTGTGTATCCCATCCCATCCCATATTTCATTTATCATCATCATTTCATGTTCATTGTATCATCCTTTTCATGTTCATCGCCTGTAAATAACCTATATAGCGTTGCACGGGCGTAAAACACCAACTCACTCACTCACTCACTGGAATAAGAGGAAACGTTGGGCTAGAAGATGCACTTGTTGGATCTATTGCGCAAATTTAGCGGGGCACTCCTGAATACATCGACTAACGAAAATGATGTTAAAAATTTTATTTGTGCTCTTTAATATTCCTTATTAGTCCCACGCAGTGCCCGTGGGAAATTAGGCTAAGGTTTTAGGGATCCTGACATCGGATTAATTTAGTGCTCAGCCAACAGACCGACCACGTGTACTTTAGGTGGCTGAATTACCTTAGTCTACGGGGGGTTTCAATGCCACGCTTCATGCACGTAAAAGATATATATGTTAACCACAAAGGCTAACTTTTTCCGTTCCTATTCAAAAGGACAATATAAGGTAGATGCTAAATTTGGATATTTTAAAAACTATTTCAAGAGGCGAAACTATTCTAGATCAGTATTTAGATGAACAAAGTATAGTAAAATAACTGTATTTTTTACAAATTCTTTTTAATTACGTCACACTGCATGACGTCATCAAATTCTGCGAAAATGGCATTTGTGTGAAAAAATGTAAAAATCATGCAAATATCGAGTATCAAATTTTACAATGAGCCACAGAGTGTAGTTCTGGGTGGCGAATATAGCCTAACTTGTCGGTAAAATTCCGCTAAAGACTTCGGTAAAGAGCGCTCAGAAAACTGATATCAGGTCACGCCGCTTCGCCTACAAAGCGATTGAGATGTGTGCACTAGGTAGTTGAATGGGTTAACCCTTTCATAATGAATGATGGGTTCGTCAGGCTATAATGCAAAAAACTTACCACAAACCATAGTGGTGCACCATGTTGGGAAAATATCATGCAGGAGACGTAATTGTTCGTTCCTACCCATCCTTCCTTTTTCAATTGGCAGAAAAAACTATCATCCTCAGATTGAAATGTTATTTACTTCACTTTCATGTTCATTTCATCACCCCATCCATGTTTATCTTCCTGATATAGTCAAACTTGCGCTGCTGCTGACCCTTTCGCCACCTGGAACCCGCACATTTCGGGATACGAGGCCAATTTGGATTGTGGGTTTTGACTGCCATGAAAAAGATATGGGTTTGGCCGAGCAATTTAGCTTCCTAGAAATGATCCTACTGTAGCAGGGTTCTTTAATGTGCGAGAAACATGACATTTTCCCAAGACGGTACACAACAATGCTTCGGCATTATTCTCTGACTTGCAAGGAATACCAAATTCAACCAGCTAGGATACACATCCCAGTCACTCTGATGACAAAGAGGCCTAATAGGACATCAGGTTTTGAGCGCTCTGTAGTGGACTGTTAGCGACATACCTATAGCGCTTCTATGGGCCTGTTCTTTTTATTCCTTCTGCTAGGTTTTTCTGTCCTTTCCGCCTCCCAGTGTATGTAGGTTCAATCAGAGTTCAGCATTATATTTTCGTTAGATAAGGTGTGACGTAATTTCAGGTAAAGGTTCTTCATTGTCGGGCACAATAGGTAAGGGTTTCAGATTGTGCGAAATATTTGCTGATGGTTTTGTCACTTTGCATTGGCCTGTGGTGCGCTGGGGGTACACTAGCTACAATAATGTAGCTCCTTTGACATCTTTGATTGGGAGAAAGAAATTCGTTTTGCTCCATTACGAGTAATGGGACCGCATTGTAGCCCCGCCCAATCAAAGATGTCGAAGGAGCTTCATTATTGTAGCTAGGGGTACACTGGCTTGTCTTGTAGTATTAATTTTCTTTTTGGTTTACGTTCGCTAATTAGCCCTTTTTGCATGACATTGGCCTATTGTGCGTATAAGGTACACTGGTCTGTCTTGTGAGTTATCATTTTCTTTTAGGTTCAGGGTCCTTCATAAACCCTTTTTACATGACATACATTGGTATGTGTTGTGAGTTCTTTGTCCTGTGTGAGTCTACACAATTCAGTTTGTCCTGATTATGACTGAAATAGTTTCAACTGGACATTAAGCAAACAACAATCATGTTCACCTCCAAGATTATAATCAAATTCATGCTGCTTTGGGGTAAAGCAATGACTTACTAACTTTATTTAGTGAATTTGTCGTTTTAATTTCGGTCTTTTGACTTTGTTTCATATTTAACTTGTATTGAGATATAACAACTTGTTTTTGTCCTGATCATGTCTGCAAGATCGCCGATAGTACATATGGCGAATAACAATCAATCAATCATTCCGATCCCACCACCATTCTTTTCTTGTAGCAGTCGAAATTCTCAGTCTGGATTTGCCCTAAGTGCCAATTTCCTCTACTTCATCACTTCATCTTCCCAATATAGCTAATTTGCACTGGTTGGGTAGTAGCAAACTGAATAAAAAGTTCTTTATCGTTTAATGATTAATAACTCTATAGGAGTTAAAAAACTGATTCAGATGTTTTATTTTTGTTCACCTTTCACAATGGTTCATGAAATATTAAATCGATACACTTCAATTTATTTCAGTCAATAGATATTTCTAAGCTAGCTGTCGGTAACAGCGAGTGTTCTAAAGAGGGTTCCTCTGTGTTTCGTTGTTCATGTTGTCGTTCTTTATGTCTTAGGTTCTCTCTTGTTGAATTGAACTATTATTGGTTTTTGCTGTACGTTATTTTTGTGCTTTGTTAGAAGTAATCAAGTTTAAAGGTTGGGCCGAAAATAACGGGTTTAACTAGTTTAACTTTGTCAAAACTTATGTTTGTACTTTTTAATTATTCTTTGTACACATTAAGTATGTCTTTGGCAGTTGCAGAATTGATTTGAATCGTATGCATCAAATTTTAATAATGGATCATTTACAAAACAATAAGCAGCGACCACTGGTCACACCGAAGGCTGTTGGCTGTATTTTCCATTATGTTTTTATTTAATTGCCGCAGCTTTATGTAGGTTGTGTTGCAAACACTTCTTTATCTTCCATATAATATTTGTAAAGGCTCGAGTTTGCGGGGTGCCCTTTAGCCCTGAAGTTTCTGTCTATCCTCGATAATCGCAACAGAACATGCAATTGCAACCATCTTCATATACTAGTACTAATATATCATTTATACTTTCTATATTTACTTAACTTTACACTGAAGAGATATTCATTTCATGTTAACAACAATAATGTTATTATTTTACTCAATCTTTTCAGATATTATTGTCAAATTTATGGTCGAGACATAGATCTCTTCATATTTATTGACCTTTAATTACTATTTAACGTCCTAACTTTGGGTTGATATCAGAGGTTTACTGAAATTCTACCTGTCAACTTACTATTTTGGCAGCAATTTAATTTCAGCAAATTTTAAAATGTTTGTGAATGCTTCGACAACTTTATATATCAAAATTTAGATTTTTTATTGTCAACAACAAAAATGTCGTAAAACTTACGAACGAGTAAATAATCAATTATTAATAAAACATACTATACCCAAGTCACATTACAGAGATAAAATCACAATTACCTTCATAAAGATCATTTAAGACGAACTATATTATTATATTTAAACACTAGGGCGTGAACAGATCTGTTGTAATTTTTTTCTAAATATATTTTATAATAAACGCTCTCCCGTCATCAAATTCCCTTATCTGTCGGTGATAGCTGCCAATTTAAATTTCGAATACCTTCATAAATATATTTTCCGATAGGATCGCTAGATAAGAGCAACATAGACAGTAATATCTAAAGATAATAAAACCGAAGCTAAACACCCCGGGTACTGTAAAGTGAGTTTTTGTTCGCTTTCAGGTGATAAATTTAAAGCCGGGAAATGGTTATTGAATCTTAGTGAATAGCTATCTCAGGGTGAATTTTTAGATGTTACAGATAAAAAGTGACGCTCATTATTGTTTTCATTGAAATGATTATAGAGTATATTGAAATGGTCCTATTATTTTGTTGATGGATATAATGAAATCTATCCGGAGATATTATAGTAGATAATTACATGGCACTTAGTAATTATATTTTTGTCAGCATTTATAGAGAAAGTTTATTAAATTTAGACTATTATTGAAATATCTTAACATTTATTCATTGGTATTCATGCTTTAGCACTGCAATGTAAATAAGACTTTGATTGTGAAGTTTAATGTCATTCAAAATCTCAAAGAATATACATATCAGTATTAATTTCATTTAATTATTGTCGTTCACATAAAATTTGTATTAAGCTAGCCTATTATGAAAATAAAAATGTAAAAATAAGTTTATTCTTATGCTTTCAAATGTTTAATTTAACTACTTTGGTTGCAGTATGCTATGGAAATCTGGTCATCAGTCTCCTGTATGTGTAAAGATGGGACAAGCGGTAAAACATTTTAATAAATTTATATTACAATACGGAAAACATATTGGTATTATTGGAGGGGGGGCTAAAATGCACGAAAAGGTTCAAACTCATCTTCGCAGGTCTAGGGTTACGATCCGCTTACACTTATCTTGTGCGTAACCCTTGCCAAGCGAAGATGGTTCAAACTCAAAAAATGATTTTTTTATATACGGTGAAGCGTTACTTATTTCGTCTGACCCATCCAAATTTGTTTAACAAGGATAGGAATTACTCTGTCAGTCTGCGAGCGCTCAGAAAACTGACATCGGGTCACGCTGCCTTGCCTACAAAGCGACGGGGGTGTGTGCTCTAGATGGTTGAATGTACAGCCCTGCCATAATGAATGCCGGAGTCGTCAGGCAAACAACCTGACCACAAACCATATAGTGGTGCACCGTGTTGGGAAAATGTTACCCTTAGTCTGAGAAAATGAAAACTATAAGATATATATTTTCCTCTCCCCTTTTCCTGTGGTCTTCCAAATTTACTGTTCTTTGTTTCCAACCTCATCCCATATTTCATTTATCATCAACATTTCATGTACAATTTATCATCCATTTCATATTTATGGCCTTTAAATAACATATTTATACCCCACGCAACGAAGTTGCGAAGGGTATAATGTTTTTGACTGGTCCGTCTGTCCGTCCGTCCGTCTGTCCGTGATCAAAATTTTCGTAACAGATATCTCAGCTATTATTAATCGTAGGCTTTTGATAATTGGTATGAAGCTTCAGGTGGGAGTCCCATATGGTGGGATACGTTTTCAGGTCTGTCGATCATCTACTTCCTGTTTAACGAGTTGACTTAGACTTTTTTTACTAAATTTTCAGGGTTGAAAATTTTCGTAACAAATTTCTCAGCAACTATTAATTGCAGGTATTTTATATTTGGTATTTAGCTTCAGGTAGGTGTCCCATATGGTGGGATTCGTTTTCTGGTCTGTCGATTATCTACTTCCTGTTTAAATAGCCGACTTTGACTTTTTCACTAAATTTTCAGGGTTAAAATTTTCGTAACAGATTTCTCAGGAACTCTTAATCGTAGGTATTTGATATTTGGTATTTAGCTTCAGGGAGGTGTCCCATATGGTGGGATTCGTTTTCAGGTCTGTCGATCATCTACTTCCTGTTTAAATAGTCGACTTTAACTTTTTTCACTAAATTTTCAGGTTTGAAAATTTTCGTAACAGATTTCTCAGCATCTATTGATCGTAGGTATTTGATATTTGGTATTTAGCTTCAGGTAGGAGTCCAATATGGTGGGATTCTTTATTAGGTCTGTCGATTTTCTACTTCCTGTTTTTCACAAGCCTACTTAGACTTTTTTCACAAAATTTTCAGGGTTAAAAATTTTTGTGACAGATTTCTCAGCAACTATTAATCATAGACTTTTGATATTTTGTACGTGGCTTCAGAGAGGGATCCCATATGGTGGGATACATTTTCAGCTCTGTCACTCATTCATTTCCTGTTTAATGAGCCGTCTTGGAAAGACAACAACTAAGACTTTTTTATTCCTAACTTGAAATAGATAATCTCTGTCATAATGTGGAAGCGTGGGGTATGTGAGCGTGCTCACTAAGGTTCTTTCATTAGCGTTGCGGGGGTGAAACATCAACTCACTCACTCACTCACTACTTGTATTTACAATAAAAAAAGGTAAAGTCAATGCATTCTGTATCTTGTTTAATCTTTAATCTATATGAAATAAGGTCAGTACTTTTCAGACTTGGTCGAGTAATTTTCAGGCATTTTCACAGGTCGAGTACAAGTTGAGAAAAAGGTTTAGTACAAGTCGAGTACTTATAGTCTAAGAATATGGTCGAGTAATTTTCAGAATGTCGAGTAACAATTAAGTAGCACAGTCGAGTACAAACATGGTCTATTTCAGACTTTGCTGTTTGTAGTGTCAGAAAACTAGAACTAAAGTTATTGTGGGAACACTTAAAAGTTAACAAACAACGACGACAACGACTGTATCATACCATAATACGTCCGAATTTTTTGCCGTCGTATAAAAATCCAAACAATATAGGATTATAGATAGCATAGAACAATAAAACCAAAAATGCCGAACTGAGGAACCAAATTATAACTAAGATCATCAATCTTTTGATTTGTATCATCAACCTGAAGATGAATATTTTATGTAATTTATAAACCCCAATACAAGGAGAGAATGTATTCTATTTTTCTTCGTCAACTAAAAGGTCAAAGGACAAAAAGCTAATTATTTCCTCATTTGACAGTGTGGTTGCTGTTGATGCGGTATTCTTGTTGTTATACAATCAATGTTGTGTTTTTACAAACAAAAATTATGTAACTGGTTGCATTAACAGTAACAACAACATATTCGTCTTGTTATTTATACAATAAACATCTGGATTGGTCAGAATTTATGTTGTCTGAACGTTACCTATTTCTGTCCAATATCAGAAGTAGGGTTATAACCCAGCTGTATTTGGAGGTTACCTTTCCAGTGGACTCGTATCAAACGTATAGATTTATGGGTTCACGTTCTAATGTCCAAAATGTATGGGAACGCTTGGTTAAAGATGTAAGTTCGCACGAGACCAAAGTAATCTTTCAATATATATTAAAAAGTTCTGTGATTTTTATTTAAATGCCCCATTTCTTTCATACGAAATTTTGGACTATTGGCAACGCGACGGGTGTGCTATAGCAAGCAGGAACTGCTTACTCTTCCGGAGCACCTGAGTTCACTCTTGTTTCGACTAGAGTTCGCGTTGTTGATTTATATTCAGTTATTTTGTGTTTCCATGATTTACATGTTGTCTGTTTTTGTCCCGTTCTTGTTGGTGTTTACTGGTTTTGCCGTCTCTGCCCTTTCGGACTTTTGATATTCGGATACCCCATTGGTACCTCTGCTTCTTTTGGCCAGTTAACATTGACAGGCTATTTCGGGGGGGTCATAAATGGGTGATAAAATGAACACAAAATGATGATGAAGTTGTGAAAATGGGGACACAAGGCCAAACTAGGTTAATAGTTTGACAGCAGCATGGGTAGGCTCGGGAATTTAGCCTCCCGTAGGGATACAACGGGTCCTACTCTTACCGAAACCTGCAGCAGAGTTATTTAACGTTTAAGAAACGTGACATTTTCCACAACACGGTGCACCACTTTGGTTAGTAATTAGCATGACGACCCCAGCATTCATTATGGCGGGGCTATACCATTCTTAGTATAACCACGTTGGGCCACACAACCAAGTCGCTTTAGTGGCCTGACCCGAAGTCAGGGTCTGAGTGCTCTGTTATGGACATTTACCAACAACCTATTCACCACTCGAAACCCGAACAGGTTTGTCTGTGGCATCTTTGATTTATATATTATTAAATAGAATATCACCAGTACCGGATGGCGAATAGGCCCCCATCAGTGCTAAGCTTGTCAGTAAACCGGTAAACACAAACAAAAACAGCACGAAGAAACACAAAACACAAAATCAACCGAACGGAAATCAATAACGCGAACTCAAGTCGTAACAAGAGTGAACTCAGGTGCTCTGGGAGAGTTAGCGGTTCTTGTCTGCTATAGCACACCGGTCGTGTTGCTAATTGCCAAATTCAGTGTGTCAAATCCGGTAAATAAAGGTAATAACAAAACTACCGAACTTGAATGATCAATCTCATAGTCCAGAGAAAATGACAAAAACGAATCAGTCACACCGGAGAACTGGTGGATCGCAATGGTCCTGACTTGGTACAGGCATTTCAAACGAAATGGTGGGTTAAACCAGGTTTTATGGCGCCAAACCTCCCTCTTCCATTGCGATCTCTAAGTCCATAATATATATATAGTAACATAGAATTGTGTGACAGTGTAAAATTTCCTTAACCCATAATAAATAGTTACGTAAAATAGTGTGACACTAAAATTTTCTTGGAATTAGGTTTTATAAGTAAAAGTAAAAGTAGACAAAACAAATTTCTGCGACGAACCAACATCTGCACTCATTTGAGAGATAGAAATCCCATATTTGTCTACGATTGCACGGTGTCTCCCGTAAAGTGTCTTAAGTGAAGACAGCAACCGTGGAGCAACATAACCCTGTGTCAGCAATTTCTGTGTCAAACGTGACGCTCTTTCTAGGAAATCGAAGTGCTTCCCGCAAGATCTGGAGTAACGAATCAACTGTGATACGAAGACTCCATAAGCAGGAGCGGACGGAATATTGCTACACAAAAAGGGAAAGTTGAAGTCATCACGTTTGTCATAGAGCTTTCCTTGAGAGTCTATTTCGAGATAATAGCTAAATATGAAGCAGACCCCCTAGAATCTGTTGTGTCTTTTTATCACAAGTCCCTGGGGTATGATGTAGAAAGTCTGCAAAGTGAAAGGACATCATCAACATTGTCTAGAAGAGATTGTAAGAAGTCTGCTTCATATGAATGTAGAAAAAAAATCAGCAAGCAAATGTGTACAGTAAATGCCCAATAATTACATTTACCGTGCATATAATTAAAATGCTAGTTAGCTAGTTATTGCTTTACTCCCAAGCAGCACGATTTCGGCTATATCTGGGAGATGAACATGAAAATGGTGATACAATGTGGAGGAAATGGGGACACAATGCCAATCGGGTAGGATAGTTTTGACTGCCACTGGATAAAGAAGTGATGGGTAGGGGCGGAAAATTTAGCCTCCTGCATGGGAATCCTACGGGACTTCTCTTACCGAGACCTGCAGCAGGGTTCTTTAACGTGCGAGGAACGTGACATTTTTCCCAACACGGTGCACCACTATGGTTTGCGGTCAGGTTTTCCGCATTATCGCCTGACGACCCAGCATCTCTCGATGTCAGGGCTGCCACATTCAACCACCTGGGGCACACATCCAAGTCGCTTTGTGGACAAAGCGGCCCGACCCCGATGTCAGGTTTCTGTGCGCTCTTTGGTGGACTTTTACCGATAAGCTTAGCGCTGCTGCGCAGTAATTCTATTGGTTAATTGACACCTTGAATCGTCTTTCATACCTCGATGAACTGTCACTTGAATCACGTGGCCGTAGCCTGGTCATGACTTTACTATACGCACAACTTAAATTTGTTCTTATCCAGGTAAATTCTCACAACTTGAATTCGCATTTGGATGTTACCGCGCAAATAAAAAATACACGAACTTACACCACAAAACAAAACGAAAAATCAGAAACAAATTAAAAAACATGAAAATATAATTATAAGAATTGAATGTTTGTATTTTGATGTCTCATAGGGTTGTAAAAACGTTGACCGGTCGAACATTTTAAACATGAAGCGCGCTTCATTCAAAATGTGCTACGGTCAACTGTTTTACACGCTGATGAAACATCAAAATACAAACATTCAATTCCTAATTGGAATCCCTATTGTTTTCTGAAAATACGTCCACCAAACTGAACAAATATGTTGTCGATTAGAAAATTGAGCATGTCGACTATTTGGTCTTCTGTATATTTGTTCATTTTCATAGACTCATTGATGACAAAGTAAGTCTTACTTTAATCGACTACCAAATATTTGTACTTGCGTTTTCCATTCTGTTTTTTTTAAAGGCTGTGTTTAATTAGCTGTGCTAATCGTGATTTGAGTTGTTCATGCGGAATAGAAGAGTAGAGTGGTGAAATCGAAAGTTTTGATGCTGTTGCAAGATGAAACTGATTTCGAGTTAAGAATCTCCAATAGTTCTTCCGAATTCTTCAGGATCCACATTCGATCAACACCATTGCTAGAATAACAACAATTTTAATATTTCTGGAGGCTGGATTTTCTTGCCGTTAGTATTGAAGTCAACAGAACTGAAAGAGGTTCAGTAGTACATTTTGATGTCCCTGCAATGAAGCTCTGTTTGTACGGATTTTTATGTAATTTAGGAATCAAATACAGGGATGAAATGTCATCATTGTCAGCACCAACAGAGAGCCCGAAGTGGGAAAAGAGATATGTGATTGTCTTTAATTTCCTTCTTGGACAGTATTGTAGCTGTGTCTGTGGTGCTATTGCTGGTACAACCAATCCCTAATTCAGCTGTCAAGCAGTCAATATAGTGTTTCTTGCACACAAAAATAATGTTATTTGGTGCTTTGTCTGCAGGTATACCAACATATTTGTCCTGTCAAGTGAACAGTGTTTCTGCAACATCAGCGTTGTTAAAAATGGATGTTGCTTTAGTGTTCATTTGACTCTTCAAAGAATTGATTCTTTAAAAATAACAATGACCTCACAGCTTTAACCCACTCCGACAAAACGGCATTTTCTTTCTCCTGTTCTTTCTTTGCCCATTTTGTGGCATCGTCTTCAACTGAATCCATAATTGTTTTAAAATTATGGTTCCAGTTGATTCCTCTAGGCTCACGACATTTTGGTCCGTTAGCCAAAACTAAGCAAAGTAAGTCATTTTACACGACGTACAGGTCACCAGTGATAAAGTGGCCAGAGGGACTATAATTGAATGGGGCCTTTTCACAAGAATAGTCTGGAGGTTTCGATTTTACAATACAGAATTCGGAAACCCGACATCGGGTCAGGCCGCTTTGCCCACAAAGCGACTCTGATGTGTACCCCAGGTGGTTGAATTGGGCTGCCATTTCATAATGAATGCTGAGGTCGTCAGGCTATAATAAGGAATACCTGACGGCAAACCATTGTGATGCACGTTCCTCATACGTTTACGAACTCTGCTGCAGGTCTCGAATATGAGTGGGACTCGTAGCAATTCTACAGGAGACTAAATTCCCGATCACTATATGCATGGGCAGTCAACTATTAATCCAAATTGGCCTTGTGTACTCTTTTTCATTACTTCATCATCATTTCTAGGGTAAAATTACATTTAAAGTCTTTTATATGCTCAAAATAAGGTAACAGAGAGAACAAATTTAACTTATCTTCGGCTTTTAAAAATGAATAGTCACGTGCGGGGCCCGGGTGGCGAATAGGCCCGTAGCAGATCCTAGCTTGTCGTAAAAGGCGATTAAGGGTCTTGAGATTCTGACGTTGGGTCAGTGCTAAGCCCACAAAGTGACCAAGTGTGTGCCCTAGGTGGCTGAATGGGGTGGCCCTCGTCCGCGAGGGTTGTCATGTCTATTATACGGAAACCCTGACCGCTGACCATAGTAGGCCAACGTGTGTGGAGAGTGCCATGCTTCATGCACGTAAAAGACCCCTTTGTGGACCGCCAAGTAGTGCACCACATAGGCTAAATTTCTGCCCCTACCCACCTCTTCCTTTTTCATGTGGTTCTTCAAAATTACTGTTCCTTTGTTTCCCCACTCCACCCCCATGTTTCATTTATCATCATCATTTCATGTTCAATCATGTTCATCGCCTTAAAATACAGTAACCTATTTAGCGTTTCAAGGACATAAAACACCAACTCGCTCATTAAAATGAATGATCTTTAAAGGGTCAAAATCGTGTCTTGGGCTTATAGAATAAAAAATATATTGCTAAAAGGACAGCTTTTGTTGCTTAAATGTTTGGCTTGAGAAGCTCTTACAAAATCGGTCAAAAATGGCCGAATTTCGTTAAGTAGGTGAGCGACAGACCTGAAATCCCACCCCATCCCAATATCTTATTTATCATCTTTAAATAACCTATATAGCGTTGTTCAAAAGGGCGTAAAAATTAACTCGCACATGAAATCGAATTCCACGTTATAGGACCCCACCCTGATGCTGTATACAAAATATGAAGTGGCTGTGATTAGTAGTTCCTGAGAAAACTTTTACGAAAATTTCTTCCACGCCCGCCATTCACTATTTGGAAACCCGGTTTTTTTACTCCATGAAATCCGGCCAAAAAGTGTTCATCAGGTCAATTGTCAGATGACACTTTATAGAGGTTATGGCCTTTAAAGACATAGAACCTATCAATTTTGCATTTTTTTACATTGAATAAAAAGTACATATATTAAAAATATACTATCTAAAACTTACCTTTACCAACATAAAAACTTAATGTTTGGCAGTTTTCTATAAAATAATCTAATTTTAATTATTCGCTTTGATAAAGTATTGTCAATCATAAATATTTACTTTTGGTAAACTGGGTACTGTTAAGCTAAGAAACGAAATGTAACCAAACGAGGCGAAGAGAAAACGAAATCGGTAAATTAAGAAAAACGACTGGTGTCGGCTAAAATCGATTCACTTTTTCTTCTTTTGCAAGTTTCGCTCGATTTCGTTTCTTTTCTTTACAGATGTCGGTTGCTTAATTTACTCTTTACGTTTCCTTCTTTACCGATATCGTTTTTGTTCCGCTCCGTTTTGTTTTGTTACTTTTTGGTCCCGTGCGGGGCCCGGGAGGCGAATAGGCCCGCAGCAGCGCTAAGCTTGTCGGTAAAAGTCCACTAAAGAGCGCTCAGAAACCTGACATCGGGGTCAGGCCGCTTTGCCCACAAAGCGACTGGGATGTGTGCCCCAGGTGGTTGAATGGGGCAGCCCTGACATCGAGAGATGCGGGGTCGTCAGGCGATAATGCGGAAAACCTGACCGCAAACCATAGTGGTGCACCGTGTTGGGAAAAATGTCACGTTCCTCGCACGTTAAAGAACCCTGCTGCAGGTCTCGGTAAGAGTAGGACCCGTAGGATCCCCATGCAGGAGGCTAAATTTCCCGACCCTACCCATCACTCCTTTTTCCAGTGGCAGTCAAAACTCTCCTACTCGATTGGCCTTGTGTCCCCATTTCCTCCACTTCATCATCATTTCATGTTCATTGTATCACCACTTTCATGTCCATCTCCCAGATATAGCCGAAATCGCGCTGCTTGGGAGTAAAGCAATAACTAACTAACTAACTAACTTGTTACTTTTTGTTTCTCAGTTTACCGGCACCGCAAGTGTTTACATTCTATAATTAGTTTGTCCTCTTTTTGACACTGCGTTTTTTTATTCAGTTTTCCATCGAAAAGAATACTTTCTGGTAGTTTTTTTTGAAAATTCAAAAAATTTTCAACGGTTTTACAATGTATTCTTCAAAAATTGTGAATTTCATTATTTTTTTTTAAATTGCCAAAATGATAGGTTTTATGTCTTTTAAAGATAAAAAATCTTTGCATAATAATTTTACAATTTTCAAATTGTTGATTAAATTAGGTCTACAAAAGTATTATTTAAAACCTTTTCTTTTGAGGATTTTCAGTATCAATAAAACAAGGTGAGCGATTCAGGTTCCTGTGAGCACTAGTTTAACTGATTTTGTCTTGTCCTTTTCGCATTTACGATATTTGAATGGGGCACGTTGGTACTCCTTTACTCCTTATAATTTTTCAGAATGTTATTATGACTGTGTCACTGTCGAGGCTTGGGTGTGCCAGTGATCTAAGGCGCTGGTTCAAATTATCAAATACACTTTTGTTCAACTAGCAGATCATCTCTCACAAGATATGAACGAGTCCCGTTGGTAATTTACAAAAAAGGCTTTCCCCCTGTATGTGATTAGGTCTGTCTGTAACCTGACCATGGTTGGTGGTTTCCGCCGGGTACTCCGGTATCCTCTACCACCCTGTAAGACCCAGGAGCGTCGAAAAGGGCGTTTAACACCAACCCCCACACACACATATGACTGTAGGGTTTCATGCGTTAATCGAAGGCGTTTAATTGGAATCTCATTGTCTATCCGCTACTCTTCCATATTTACTTGACACTTTCACAGAACATTTTATAACATATGAAAGTGAAAGTGTATGGTCAACAACCTAAATTGAAATAAGAAAGGATCCAGGGTATGGTTTTAAAGGGAATTGAATCGATAGACTTGCATATTTTGCCATGAAATTTTCAGGTAGATATGCCAAAAGCATGAATAATTCCTTATAAAAAACACACGAACAAATTCTCATTTTATGGGGTACGAACTCTGCCCCTATTCTATTCTTTGTCATATCAAATTCTTTTTAAAACACCAAACAAGCTCAGGACACCGTTAGCTGTTTTACCGTTAACATAACTTAAAGTAAGTCAACAAAATAAAGTGCACATATATATTGCAATTTAAGATTGTCCGAGGGTTGACGTTATGCCCTTGTTAACCATTTCCTCAAATTTTTGATAAGATCGTTTCTCTTCCCCTTTGACAGCTTTCAAGAACATATTTCACGCTGGTTAGAATTAACATTGTTTGCAGCGTAGTTGAGGCATAGCATGTCATTTAGTTAAAAATATACCCAAAATGTGTTTTTAATATAGTTTTTTAATATACTTTCTAACTCATGCATATCAGCGGAACGTTGAAATGAGGAAAACTTGTATATTGAGTAATATAGTTAGGTTGAGGATTACTCTAGCTTCCTGGCATTGCTGCAGATGATTTATTAGGCGTGAAACAAACTGCTGGATATGTATGTTTTTTATTCCTCTAACAATGAAACTTCATCAAAAACTGAATGTGCAGAATCTACTAAAAGTACATACTAGAAGATACCGAACGGTTTTATAGTGTACTAAATACCAAGAAATCGTATTTACGTTTTATCGTAGATATAAACGGATTGAGATAATCTAGAAAGCATGTTACGGTTTTGTAATAAAACCTGACGAATCGTATCAGGAATCTATTATGATATTTTTTCGTAGATGCTATCGGGTTTGTGCTTTATATCTTCCATGATCAGAATTTGGAAAATGTTCTTCCTACGTCCTTCACATTTATGCTAGAAAGTCCTGGAAGTGGTCAGTATGTGTTAGAGTGGACCTGTAGAAAACTCTATAAACATGCTAAATAATAAAACGTCAGATTCCTTTGGTCTTGCTAGTGTGACTACAGTTTATATTGTACACAAGATGAGATACATAACGTACGTAGCAACATAACATCAATACAGCAATGGTCAATAGAAAATTCACACTTCAAAGTAAATCACGTCAACACAATCCCGCCTTCTATGTCGAGAACACATGCAAGCACCAAAAAAAAAAGAACATCTTTCGTCAGAAAAAATAACTAGAGTTGACACCTAGTTAGCAAATATTTAAACATACACGAACGTCTTGTGTACTAAAGAATTAAGATAATTCAAAATGTTGTCAAAGTGCAAGATGGTGCTTATAGGGTTTACTATGTTTACATCGGTTGAAGTTGAAGGCTAGGCGACTGAATTCGGATATATCAGGAAGATGAACAAGATGATGAAGTGGGATGGGGGCACACAAAGTAAATTGGTACAACGAAAGACTGCCAATGGAAAAAGTTGGATATCATACCTTCTGAGGGCGATTAGAGTGTACTAGTCATACCAAAACCTGCTGCAGTGCTCTTAAGCGTGCGAAGAACGCGGCATTTTCCTCACACAGTGCACAAATAGACCAAATATTGTTCTCCTTCTTTCACCCTGACGACTCGTGCATGTAAGAGGACAGGATTACTCCAATCGACGACCTGGGGAACAAATCCTGCAAAGCGGTTTGATCCGACGTCAGCGTATAAGGCGCTCTTAAATGGATTATTACCGATCGAGATATACACGTTGTAGACTCCTTTATGGAGCGCCATGAGTGAACAATCTAAGTTTTTGTTCTTAACACAACCCCTCCCCCTTCTGCGCCTAACCCTTTTTCAGTTCCCTTTAAAATTAACTGTTCCTTTCCTTCCATTACATCTCTACATGTTTCGTCGTAATATCATGTTCATTTTATCGTTTATTCTTTTTCATGATCATAATCCGAATTTATACTTGTGAATGACTGGACTCTATGGCCACCTTATTCAACCACCTAATGCATACACCTTGATCACTCTTTGGGCTGAACTATGGCCCGCCGTCTGAATCACAAGATCCTAACTCGACCCCTTAAAGCTAAAGCTGGGCTTTGCTGCGTTGTGGTACTTTTCGCCACCCTTGACCCTCACTTAGATTATAAACTATGTAGCGTTGCTAGGGTGACACCAATTTTCTTTCACTCGCTATCACAACCCACATCAGTACCCAGCCGAAAGATAGAAATTTCTTATCGGTGTCTTCCGTAAAAGGAATATGTTCGGAGAGGACTGAAATCGGTCCCATTTTTGAACAAATTGTCAACTTGGTACCATCTCAATGAATTTGATGTAATCCAGTTATTAGATAACCAATTAAACTTTACATATTTAATCGATTTCAAATGCTGACGGCAATATGCATGATATTATGAAGTCATAAACGTACTGAAAACTCAGTAAATTACAATATTTGCTTCATTTTGGGGGGTTTGCGAGAGATTTTTCTTGAAATTAGTATAGATTGATTTAGTCTTTCAAAAATAAGCATTTCATTACAAAATTGTATAAGTCGATCCATGCGCTCTATGTTATTTTAAGAGATGGCATGCCAAAAAAGCTCTAAAAGTGCAAAAAATCTATAAATTTGATCAAATCATGATTTGAAGCTAGTTTATGTTATTCCTTTATTTACAGCATTTCAAAACATATTTGGCAGTAATTTCAGAAAGTTTACTCCGAGTTGAAATTTTTGGCCAATTTGGGTTCTTACCAAACCTACTCCTTTCTTGGATTAAAACAAACAAGAGGCTCCCAAGAGCTTTATGAGCTGAACATTTAAGCAAGCAACGGCTTCTCTCTATCTGCTATAGTTTTAATTCCATAGGCCAAAAACATGAAAGAACGTTATTTTAGGGGCCGTAACCCCGATAAGGGGACATCTTGCAACTTCGTCCCTATATGGATACTTTTGTAGAGCTAAATAAGCTAAACATTTAAGCAAGCAACAGCTTCTCTCTATCTGCTATAGTTTTCATTCCCTAGGCTGAAAACATGCAAAAAACGTTATTTTAAGGGATGTAACCGCTATAAGGGGTCATCTGACAACTTCGACTCTATGGAGACTTTTGTAGAGCTAAATGAGCTGAACATTTAAGCAAGCATTAGCAACTACTTTTCTCTATCTGTACTAGTTTTCATTCTATAAGCCAAAAACATGAAAAATTGCTATGTTTTACCTTTAAGGGGCCGTAACTCCTATAAGGGGAAAAAACTTCGACTCAATAGAGACTTTTGAAGGGCTTTTGATGCTGAAGCAGTAGCCTGGCATCAGGTTTCATACTCTTATACTTTTAATTTACAAGCTAAAAACAGTAGTCTGACCTTGTTTGGACATCGGTCAACATTTGTGCAATCTTGGTAGAGGACATCTCATAGATGAAGTGTGCAAAGTTTCAAAGCAATCCCTTTAGTCGTTTCGGAGGAGAAGATTTTCAAAGAAAAGTTAACGACGACGACGGACGCCAAGTGATGGCAATAGCTCACCTGTCGGGTCAGGTGAGCTAAAAAGAGGAACAGCTTGACTCTATTCTTTACTAGTCAGTGGTTCGATCCTTTAACATTTATCTTTACTTGGTGATAGCACCTTTGTGTCAGATGTGATGATTTATCAAGGAAATCCTGAGTTATTCCACAAGCTCTTGATTAACGATTAGATGCACAATAACTACTACATAACATATAGGGTTGAGCAATTGATTTTGAAAGCAGTGGGCAAAGAACTACGTAATAACAAGTCCTCTTTCCCATGTGCTTAGGTGTAGAGTCGTAATCATTGAGGAAACAGTAAGCAGCCTTTAATATGACCAGTGGTATGTGCTCGTCGTCATTTCGCCCAAGGTAAAAAAGAATATGGATATGATTGGAGCTAGTTCCTAGACGACAGTAGGAACACAAGCTTGGGGTGTTTTTCAGACACACGTTGAAAGCTGGAAAGGTATCAAGTGAAAATTTAACCTGATTTTAAATCCAGTACATTTACAGTAACAGCAGTAACTGTATTTTTATTGCATGTGTTTGAATTAATAAGAAGCAATTAAAGAATTACACCAATGAGTTGAAATGTCGAAAGTCCGGAAAAAAACCAGAGACATAATCAGTAGACATTGGAGACAACAACAATAACTATCCAGCCCTATCCACCTTTCTCGTTTTCCAAAAGTCATCAAAATTTACTGTTCGTTTGCACCCCTCCCCATATTTCTCTTGATCATTTCAAGTCCATGTTCTGGATATCTGTGCCATAAGACGTCCAGCTTATACCACGTCAGCCATTCCAGTGTCCTCTGCAGGATAGGAAATGAAATCTTCAGTTTTGTTTTGTTTCTTGTTAGTATTTTTTTTAATTATTATTATGTTTGTTTTGTTTGTTTTGGATTTTTTTTGGAAGGGGGTTGTTAGGGTGTTGCCGACTCCCTCTGGCTAGGAAGCTCTGCTCGGAATCCCGTATAGTGGTAATATTTATTGGCTGAAAAAAACAATCGACCTGACATGCATGGTCTTAATACAGTATGGTAAAACTTGCTTTTTGTATACTGTGCTTATTGTCTCAACTTCGGCTGTGACCGTCTTGAACATGCCAATAGGTGCGCCTCACGTTGTCATAAGATGCATAATATGTTCCAGTTTTTGGATGAAAATCGTTATTTTGATTTGATATTTCCATAAAACTGTATGTTCACTCTCGTTCGTGTTTAATTTTCATTGTTCATGTAGGAATTTATTGCGATATAAATAATGACACCAGACGTTTTGTATTCAAAAGAAAAAAATGGAGATTGGTTATAGTTATGCAAGGAGTTAGGACTAACCATCGGTTCGTCGGAGATCTGTAGGATGCTGCGTTCAAACACATTTGAAAAATTTGTTCGGTGCTGTGTTATTGTTTGTTTCTTTAAATCTAGGCTAAAACTGCGTTTTTGCATTCCATTGTTTTCAATATTAACAAGTTTTGTATACATGATATATTTTGGAGACCTTTCTTTATTCTGATTAATCACTTCAAACTGTTTAATGTTTTTCAAAATGTCAAATTTTCCGCTTAAATATTTTCAACATAGAGCATGTAGTGTTCTTTTGACGTGAAAGTTCTGTTTTATATTTATCCACCTATTTATATAATTAGAAAGCTTAAAATGAGATATTATAAAATTTGAAAATCTTAAGAAGCATTTTTGTGGTGCTTTATCTTTGTGAATACGTCTTGTTATCTGTGGTACCCTCATAAATCTTAGAAAACTAGACACCATCGTAAACTTAGAGTTTCACATTGATAAAGGAAGGAAACGCTAAGGGATGTACCAATTAAATTCTGAAATTGGAGAAAAAACGGGGTAATTTATACAGCTAAGTAAATATATCATTTCTACTATTTGTATCAACTTGTCAAAATCTATTAAAAAATAAATGTTTCAGTCGTGTCAGTGGAGAGTTTTTCCTCAAGTTTTTGTTTTCATTCATTTTCAAGGCGTTGTTTTTGGTATCAATTTATAGGAATTTTCTGGCTTCAATCTTTTCGGTTTAATTCTTTTGGCATAGAAATTGCTGCTTTATGATAACTATATTTTTCAGTTGAAAAAAAAATATTGCATTCTGTAGAGAAATAGTGGCGTTAAAATTTTTAAGTTGTGTAAAGCATTATTGGTGAAGGTGTTAAATATGTAAACAATGTGTTGAAATGTAATTTTGTAAAGTTTAATGATGAAAATGAATTCCCTTGGGATTAGCCACAAGGTGTTAAATTACTGCATTTTACGAAAAAACATAATAAAAGTGTGAAAGCGCCAAGTAAACGACGACAAAACGAGGAAAATTGAATATTTCCCCGGTGTATCGTCAACACAAAAATCGCATGTTTGTTCAGTGGGGTTTGAATATTAGAAATTCAACTGTGTTTGACTGTTGGTATTCCTTCATTTTCAAAATTAGCGAATTTATATTTTGTTTTGATTTTTTTGGTTTGATAACCTACTTTTTGTAATGGAAATTGTTTCTTTTAAAAATATATATAAATAACTACATTTATATATTACTTTGGGATGTCTATAATTATGCTTTTCTTTAATAATTGATAGAATAAATTTTACGAGAATTTGGGTGGCTATTTAAAAATATTTCCTCAGCAAGGAAGAAATGACTATTTATGATGTCTGCGAGCTGTACATCTTTTTTTCGTTCAAACAACATCCGAAAATACACTTCTTTCACCGTCTAAAATTGATCTCCTGTACAAAATAGTGGTCAGTAAATAGAAATTATTGCTATATTCATTTCTCCCATCAAGAAAGCTCCAATTAGTAAATAGACACCATCGGAAAAAATCATTCATCTCCGTCTTAATTTGTAGTTTCTGCTTCTAGATTCCCGTACAAAAAATATTTATGCGTTTTGTTAGACTAGCATTAACTTTCTTGTGGGTTAATGAGCGAGTTGGTGAGTTTTAACAATTCATCATTTAACTTTGGTCCTCTGAAAAAAACCATTAGAAGGAAGTATGGTCGGCATGGCATCGGGTCTAAGACAATATTTCAAAATTGTTTATTTTCCTCTTTCACGAGGCCAATTCAGTCTTTTTATGTATATATTAAGATATATGCCCTACAAATGAATAAAACTTGGATTATTTCCCTTGGCCTTAATGTTAAATATATATATTTTTTAATAAATCATATTTACAGATAAATATCTACATTTTAATTATGCTATTGTTGTTATTGAATAGAAATATGTCTTGTCAGCTTATCAGATGGGGAATTATTTTATTGACATATTTATAGGACAGATATATCCTTATTTACACGTTAAATGCTTTAGAAAAATAAATGTTTGGAAATATTGTTCTTTATTGTTTAGAGTCTGCTGTGTATGCCGCAATACAAATTATTCTATTATGGAATTTCTTTTAAAATTCACTCTTTCTTTCTTTTAATATCATCATTAATCACGAGAAACTTATAATTATAATAATGGCACTTTACTTGATTTCTTTTTTAAAGTAAAGATTTATATTTTTGTTTCATCTTTGAGATTTAGCAAAATATGAAATTATTTTTAAAAATGACAAACACGAAAAAAATACAGACAGAAGTTTCGGAAATACAATTACAAATATCCAGATCTCTGATCAATATCCATTTAATCGAAAATGATAATTTTAAAAAATAATCTACAAAATTTGGTAAAGATATAAAAATAGTAAAGATTTCATTTCTAAAGAGTTTGAACTTATATTTCATGAATACTGATTAAATTATATATGAAAAAAACATTATTTTGCTGACAAAAAGTAGACTATCATTTGCCCTTAATTTTAATGGCATTCCAATGTTCCATTGTTTCAACATAATTGACAAGTTCATGTAACATTAGATTTTTTCATAAACAAATTTCTATGTGTCTATGTAGTTTATGTAAAATTATATAAACATTTGTTCCATTGTCATGTCTACTCGGGTCGTGTATTTTATTTTACCACCAATACATATATATATAGGAGATGAAGCTTGGTGGCTTATTTTTTCACTTGTCAAATGTCGATTTCGAACCTAGGAAAATCTAATATGCCAAACTCAAATATGTTTCGTGAAAATATAGAATTTGTCTTTATATGTGTTATCAGAAAACAACGGGTCTTTTTAGCTTATTTGTGGCATATCATTTGTTGTACGTTTTTTTTTTATAAACTTGTGGAAATTATTATATTAAATTCATAAATATATATGAATGTCTAGAATATAATCAAACAATGTTCTTTATTTTATTTTATGACAGACCGGTATAATTGGGAGTTTTCTGATTTATTTGAACAGTTTAGGTACATATATAAATGTTAGTTTTAGTATGTTTAAATGTGACACTGATTTCAATACAAATGACGAAGAGGGGTTTCTTTTAATAAAAAAAAATAAATTCTAGTTATCCTTTCAGTTCTATGTTACATGTCAGAATATAAAAAAAACCTCTTGTATCAATCACAATTTATGTTTTTTAAATCTTAAAAGCTTATAATTTTTAATGACATATAAAGTTCCTCTTTTTTGCTGACCGCACAAATATTAAGCACAAGGTATTAAATGGTTTTAAGTTAAACGGTGTCGTACAATATATCCTATCTTACTGCTCTCTACATCTTGATATACTTGTTTCTTGGCATTGCATGGTGTATCCAAATCTTGGCAGTTCATTTGTACTTTGGCTTTCAAGATTGTCACATACATGTAGCTGAATGCAGCTTTGTCGGCATTGAAACATGCATATGGACATACATTCTCACTGCATTGTGAAGCCTCAATATCAGATTTTGTTTTAGTTAAAAATTTTATTTGTTTTATGTATTATTTTTTAAGTGTTTTTAAAAGATTTTATTTAACATGTTTCTGTTTGTTTGGGTTTTTTAGTTTGATTGTTTGGGTTTTGTTTTTTTGTTTTTTTTGTTTTGTTTTTTTAAGAAGGGGGGATGTTTCACAACACTGCCATATTCACGTTAAAATGAGATGCATCTTGTATGGTTACGCTTTATTATTATAATTGTTAATATATTTAAACATTTGTGTTTTCTTTTAGATATATGCTATTATTATAAAAATACAAAATATTACTATTGTGTCAGTGTACGCTGGTCTTGTGTTCAAACGTGACGATTTTATTATTTAAATTCAAGAGCACATTTTATAGCATAAAATTTCCAACATTTGATTGAATTTTTTTTATACATAACTAAATAATTTAAAACTAAAGCACCCTTATTTTGAAGGGTATGAAATATATATAGAAGTAACGTCAAAACTAAATGATGTTTAAAGTTACGGATAACCCATGAATACCCAAGAAATAATAGTCCACACTACAAATAAATAATCATTTTTAAAATTTATTTTAGTAAAATGTACGTAAATATTGTTGTAGAAATGTAAAGATGAACGGTCCGACACTTGCGTAATTTTTTTCAGCATGTAACAATAATTGATTACGTCAATGCTGTTGTTCTTTGATATAACAAATTGTACATAATATGTCACCAAATTACTATAGAACTCCTATATAAATTTAAAAATGAAAAAAAAAAACCTTATTAAAGTAATTACCGGCTCAAATGACAGGTTCCGCATATATATAATACACTTTTGACGTCTGGTCTAATTTTGTGGGTAGATTGCAAGGTCCCTTTTGAAAAAAAATATAATGAAAAACTCTTTAGGCATGCACTAAAACCCATCAAAATTGGTCCAATTTTTAAAAATTTTCTCAAGCTGGGGTGGGACCCTATCCAAGCCCCCTTCCTTAGATACCTGCATGGCGACGGCCCTGGATTGTTATTAGAGGTTTATGAAAGCATCGTGTTATAAAGCCAACAACAAAATTATACACGCGAAAAGGGATGATCAATCTCAAATATCAAAAAAAGACAAAATAAGGCAATACCATACCGGAGAATTTTAAGATCGCAATGGTCCTGACTTGGTACAGAAACTTCAAAAGTAACTGTGGATTGAACGTGGTTTAAGGTGTTAAAACTCTTTCTGAAGTTCCGATAGTTACACAAAACATTTTGTGTTATAGAAATATTTATTACATAATAATTAATAAAGCTGTCAACATCATTAACAAAATCTGTATATACCTTAATGTTTTAGTTCACAAACGTACAAGGTCAAGGAAAAGCACATTTTGGAAACCTAGAGAAATTTGTTCAGAAAGTTCAATACCTTAACTAAGCAAAAAGCAAAGTCATTATTCTATAATATCTATATGTCAAGAGAGAATAAAGAAAATAAAACCTTTGAACAATAATCCATTAATGAACAATCTAAAATCTTAATGAATATCGCGGCATGTTAGGATTCTAATTCGTTATTTCTAATAACAGGGGAGTCCGCCGAAAGAAAAAAATCTTTTTCCGTACATGTCACAGGATTTTAGAATAAGTCAAGTAAATGAAGCAAAGACGTGTAATTATCTTAGAAAAAGCAAGTTATTTTCAAAGTATCATGGTTTTGTTAGAATATTTCGCTTTGATTTACTCGACCTATAAACCAGAGTTTTCATATTTGTGAAACGTAATTAATACCCATTGTTTTTGTGAATGACATTTTACTGCAGTAAATTTTTGCTTAATTTAGAAAAAAATATATATTTAGATTTTTCAATTCCATATAGTACTTATTTACATTAGTATTGTTTTCTTTTCATGATAAAAACTGGTACAATGATTCAAAATACTCGGCTTCAAAGAAATTGGTAGTACTAAAGTGAAAGTCCTTGGCACCATTATTAAACGGTTTCTAAAGAACTCCGGGGACATGGTCCTTCATTTCATTTTAATTTTATTGGTTATTTTATAATTTGTTTGGTTGTACCATCGCATGATCCAAATTGACGCAAAAGCGCAATTAATAAAAAATAAGATTTAGGATAGGTATAAAACTGACAATTTCTGATAAAACTACAAGTGAAAATTTCAAAAGATTCTTTTATACAGCTATGGCTTATTTCCTTTTGCGTTGGCAACGTTTTCCTCTTTAATCATGTGAATATTGTCTGCTAAATTTTATGCGCAATTTCTTGCAGAGAGCATGCTGTTGTTCATGTTCTAAGTCTCTCAATATGAAATGGAATGAAAACGTTAAAAATATCTACTTTTGTGGAATGCATTGAAATATATCGGAAACGTCTGTTATTTACTGAAATAAAAAAAAAACATGTTTAGAAATTTTCAAGTAGAAAATACCAGAAAAAGAAAATATTAAACGATAAACATAATAAACCAAGAAAAGAGAACAAAGCGCTTTTATATCTCGCCGCAGAAGAGATGTTTTTCACACCTGCGACACTTTGAAAATGTTGAAATTCTAGAACGCCTTACCTTATCTTAAGAAAAAAATTATATCCTTCATCAAAAGAAAACGACAAGACGAACAAAATAGAACCTTTATTGAACAGAACAACAGTGAAAGAGCAACCGCTTGTTTGGCTGCCTTTTATAATAGAAAAAGAAATAAAAAACAATTTTGTCAGTTTCTTGTCCAAACAGTTTTAGAATTTCTCACTCAATGGATGTTGTCAAACTTGCAGTATATCTATCACAGCAGAGAACGTATCGGGTTCCTTCCTGTTTTCCATAATTTGAAACATAGCGTGGCCGGTTTGACAGGCTGGATTTTATATTTCACATTGAGAAAAAAGATGACAGAGTAAAGTGACAAGCAAATAGTAGTGTCTATTACACGTGTATATATAAGAAACTTACCAGAAGTGATGGATGGACGTGTAAAATACATGGCCAAAGATATATCAATCACACAAGATCAATGTGGTCAAACTTATCACTTTAATAATAATCAATATTTAAAAGGTGTTAAAAGATTTAAAATGAAAGATTTGACGATGGTTTGATATCTGTAACTCCATGGTATAGTAATGTTAAGGTCGCTTCCCTCCAGCAAGTCACATCGCATGTAATAAATGGACAAACACAAAATAAAAAAAATTGACGATGACTTACATTTAGTTAATTACAAAAAATGATCAAGTTTTTAGAGTAAATGGATTCACTGTATGGAAAGAGCGAAAGGGAAAAACGGTTGATTTCTGTGCCCCGATGTAGTTTATTGCTGTGCTCAAAATGAAGTCGTCTGTTTTTTCTGCCTTTTTACTTAATTATTGAATAATTACATATCCTGCATTGTCGGGGATTTCAACATTAGATAGTAACGATTTAGTTTATTCAAAGTTTTACTTGCACTTTTATGTCATAAGCTATTTTGATCACAAAAAGTCATCAATTTATAAATAAAACACGTTTTTTTGGAAAAATTACATAAATAAAACACTTGTAGATGAAATTAAAGTGAACAAAAACTGTTCATCGTGTATTTAAGTATATATAGAACTCTATTGCTGATAAATAAAGTTTAATTATGCAAAGGTTCAAGACAGATCGATGAAATAAGAGTAGGTGTTAAAATTTGCACCGCGAATGTATATTTCTGTGCTGATTTTCTACATGCGAATGTATATTTCAGAGCCCGCGGAAGTTTATTTGTGTGGTTGCGAATGTTTCGTTCTGAGTTATAAATACTTGGCCATAGAAAATCAGATCAAATAATAGAAATATAACTTTAGTTCACTTTAGGTGCAGCAATGTCAGTGTGAAAATGGCAAAATAAAACTGTCTCGATAATTTCCTGCTATACAGTATTCGGTTTGTTTATGATTACATTTCAAAATAACATTTCCGAACAATAAAACTAAATATTACATATGGTTTATCATTCTTACATTTTCATTGGATTATTTGGTCATATGATTTTAGTGATATTTAGTGTATTTCTTTGCTTTGGAAATAAAAACGATGCATTTTTGGTATATTGACGCTATGTTTCTATTTTTACCTATATTGACGCTATGTTACTAAATTTAGATCCGGATATTCGTCCGTTCTTGACATATTTTATACACATCTGTGTGACGTCATTTAGAAGTCCTAAATATTGACATAGCTTGCAACGGACCCTTTACTTTCTAACGGTGTGGGAAAAGATGTTTAAAATGTTAAGAATTTGATAAATTACATTTGATTTTTCGGTTAGTACGTGAATTATCTGTAAATGCAGAAATTGGGTTACCGCCATGACCGCCAAGACAAAAGAATGCAGTGAAGAAGGGTATGTTTGTCAGAATTTTACAAAGACGCAATAAACTTACTGCCCAAAAATTTAGGCTAGAAATAATAACAATTAAGGTGTGGAAGATTTCCTAGGTAAATTAGTTAATTTTTGTTTTGATATTGCAAGTCAAAAAATTATGACATGAAAAAAAACGTAAAACAACTGCGAATTTGAATTACATGATGTTAAAACAGCAATTCATTTTACTCTAATTAAAAAAAACTACATATGTAATATAACAATGATGGACTTTTGACTCTGTCAATACATTATATATGGACCTGTTAGGAATATATTGACCTCGGACTTCGTCCTCGACACGCGACACAACCAACATAAAAGAAACGGCAATTTAAAAAATCACAATGGAAAACAGCCAGCAGTCTTCAACATGACCAGAGGTCACTGCTCGCCGTCTTGCATTGGCCCGAGATTAAAAATACAATACATAAGATTCAAACAAATCCCTAGAATATCAAAGAAAGACCCATTTCTGGACATAAAACAAAAAAAACAGATAGTAGACAAGGACAAACAAAAGCTTTGACAAGGATTCCTGGCTTAGGACAGGCACATATAAAATGTGGCGGGGTTAAACTAGTTTTTTGGGCCCAACCTTCCCCCTATTGTTTATCTTGTACAAAGCACAAAAAATAAAACATCATCAAAGTCAACAACGGTTATTGTCAGTTTTTTATCCATCTGGTACAATGTTTTTTTTTCATTTAAAATTTCATCTTCTGGTCTCAAATCAAATTTTAAATGTTTAAACTTTTTCTGTTTCTCTTCCACTCTAATTTTGATATTTACTTTTTCCTTGGGATGGTTATGGACAAAATGCAAAATTGTGTCGTTGAATATACCAGAAAAAAATCACAATATTCGCATTTTAATTTATCCATATTATATTTCTAAAATTGAAAAAAAAATTTCCATTAGTGCCTCTAGCATGTATTTAAAGCACATTCATGTTATAACATCAAACGATAAAAAATAATTATAATAAAAATAAATAGCACAGAAATAAACTACAACAATTTCTGCTGCACAGAAATCAACATTCGTGAACTCGGAAATAAACGACAGCATTTCTTCAACCCTTTTTATTGAGTGTTTACAAAACAACAAATCAGTTACTTATTGTAGGTTTTTTGTTACCCTTTCATAAGATATTCCATCAAATAAAGATCAAAAACGCAAACTGCTACTTAGAAATGAGTTTTTCTTTAAATTAAAGGCTTTTTCTATTCTGATAAGTTTTATCAGAACACATAAATAAACTTTCGCTACTTTAAAAACTGCTCTCAAATAAACTACAGCGTGCACAGAACTTAACAGCAGCAGAGCACACAATAAACATTCGCCTCATAAGTTAAACACAGCTGTAAAATCATTTGAGAGGACAATTAATAATCTTCGACAGTAGAATATGTTCTTAAGTATTATAAAGAATATTTACATTACTAATTGCTTACAGATGTACCAAAGAATTATGCGATTTTTCAACATTTTAACTTTTTGTTTTTTCATTGCGATATTTCTTACATTATTTATCTATTGATTTAAAACTTGTTAGAAAACAATAGAGTGACAAGTAAGAAACTACAAATGAACCTTAACAACACTAGTATATCTATTTTTCTACCTTAATGACATAGTTTCGTCTTCCTGGTGTTTACAATCGTCTGTTTTACCCACAATGCAACAATGACACAGGAGTAAACTACACCGGGGCACAGAAATCAACCGTTTTTCCCTTTCGCTCTTTCCATACAGTGGGATTGGTCCCTTTGAAATATTGTGCAATTGTGATATTTAAGTGTCGGCAAAGAAGATGGTCTTTCTTTCTAAGCTGGCGCCTATATCATCTATTTTGATTAATTGATAACTTTCAATATTTGAAATGCATCGAGATTTTTTGAAGAACAATGTTTGTTTTTGGCAAAAGAAAATATTCTCACGCGTTAACAGAAACCGTCATTTTACGACTCTTGAAAATCCATTCGTCTTTGGTATTGAGGGACGTGAATAGAATATTGGTTTATGTCAAATGATACTTGGCAGAATTTGATGGACTCTATAGAAATATAAAAATATGAAATTGGGATGTTTTTAATCAGTATTAGGTTCCCATGGTCAATAAAGACTTACAATAAGTGTTTTATGCATTCTTAGGACAGTGTTGCTTCAACTTGTGTTCGTGCTGTGTGCATTTTTTATGTTGCGCGTTTCCGTCTTTTCTTTTTTTATACAGGTTATGTCGCGGCCTTACGATATTCGAATGCTGGCACACGCATTGGTTTCGTTGACCGGTGTTTCTTGTTTAAATGACCTCTCTTTTAATAAAGAACAACAACAAAATTAAAAAAAAAAAACATCTCAATCACAGATCAATCATATTTTATGTTTTATGTTTCTTGGTCGGATTCTCTAAAACAATAATTTGTAATTCCAATCATTAAATTTGGTAATAGAAGAAAATAAGAAGCCTACAATGGTTTGGGTTTTTTTTTTTCAGACACATTTTGTACTGTTACTTTATATTACTATTGTGTTCTTTAATAATTCAAAAGTCGCCTATAATGTTCATGGCATTACTGAATCCAAATCTATAACAGATCCATTTGAAGAGTATTTAATACGAGTTCCCTTGCTACCCCCATACCAATACTATCTTTAATTTCGATATAGAAGCATCTTTAATAAGATTTTGTCTATATATGACAAATGAAAATACGGGTAATTTGTGTACTTAATAACATAAAGATGGGTGGAATGTAATCGTAAACATTAATCTTTATTTGTGTGGCGTTTACAATTCTTTGTAATTGTGTCCACGGCTAGTGCCCTTAATATCTTCTGTCTTATAATGGAAATTTTGTCAAATAAGAAATCAGAAAATTACATCGATTCAATATGAGGAAACTGGCGCTTCACGATCTCTAAATACAAATAATCTATCAATTTATAATCACCCTGATGTCTAATCTAACATCTTGTCTCAATATCGTTCAAGTTTCCTCAAACTTAACTTTGATTATAGAATTCAAATACAACTTTGGGTTTTGTCCTTTAGGCTAATACACAACGTTATCTTCTCTCAAATATGATAAAAGCAAGCTAACGTTCAATAGTCGACTATACGGAACTTGACAACCAAGTTTGGTTCGTTTCTCAGGATGGGGAGTTCTACTGACAACAAATAGATTTCCATTCGCTTTCAGGTTTTTCAAATAAAAGTTAAAACGGCTTAGCAGGATTTGTGTTTTACACAGCAGGCATGCATCTCCTTGGTAACATTAAATCAAGACTTTGTTGTCTAATCTTTTCCTATAGAATCTGCAAATATTACAGTATTCCCGTTGTAAAAAGACGCTATAAAATAGATGCTTATTTAGTTTATGGCAAAGAAAACCGTATGTGCACTCCTCGAAGTACCAACCTAATGATAAAGTACGAAGGACTATAGCAAAAATCAATTGATACTCTGAATTGGATAGGTTTCTGGATACTGTTTGTATGTTTTTTGTGGACGAATAATCAAAATCTTCTCATAAAATATTCATACCTAACGACTATTGTCTCATAACGTACAGTCTGGCCTGGAGGAACCTGGTAACATCTTGGGGATAGTTTTGATTACAAATGAATATTATGTTTTACTTTTTTTCTCCTGAAAATTGGAATTAGTTTCAATAAAATAAATGGTTCTATCATCGCCCGAATGATTGATGGCTAATGTGTGGTCAACAACAACTTCTGTATTTGTCCCGAAGCTTGGTGTAGGATACATCACTCAAAAGAGCCCCGAGACTATAAAATGTTTGACTATTGCTAAATATTCTCGATTTATGAGGTTTTTGCAACAAATGTAATATTTTGGTCTAAAATTGGAAAAGGGCGTCAGATGTTTTATTCTCAATTAGAGAAAGAAGTAGAGGTACCAATGGGGCATCCGAATGTCAAAAGTCCGAAAGGCGAGAGACAAAACGAGTAAACACAAACGAGAACAGGACGAAAAAAAACAGACAACATAAAACACAGAAATACAAAAAGAACTGAATAGCAATCAACAACGCGAACTCAAGTCGTAACGAGATTGAACTCAGGTGCTAAAGAAGAGTAAGCAGTTCATGACAATACCTTCAAAATATTAAAGTTCTGAAATTTATTTTAAATAGCAACTATAAAAATAACAATGAGCTTTCAAATAAAAAAATAAAAGTACTCTGAATTAATACATACACTTTACGTTTAAAAAATATATATTACAACAAAGTTCCAGGCGACAAATATTTAACTACGTCGTACAAATTAAACAAAAGGACAAAAGTACAGAACTCTACATACAAATGGAACATTAAATAATGAAACACGAAAATAAAGCAACTTAACTGAGAGAAATCACGTCTTTTCTGAAATAATCTAAGATAGTGCTTATTGGAAAACATAGAGTTTTGCAGTTAATCGAGGTTTCAAAAACTACACGACAATTATAGAATACTTTTAAACGAAATTAATATTAAGACATTTATTTGGTGTAGAAAAGCCAATAAAAGCAGATGTTTGTGCACAAATTGACAGGTTTGGGGGTTCCTTTAATAAAGATCTTGTACAAATGACAAACGGTACACAATTTTCCGTCAATTGTAATTGATACATTAAATGTAGGTCTGTAATCGGTTTGGTTGTGATAAGATTCCGTGTTTCTTCTGTCGACTCTTTGACAGCCATGACAGTTGATGGGTCAATACTGCATGTCCAGGACACATTAACAAAATTACAGGTGTTATAACTAGCGTTAAATTGTCTTCAATGTCAAATCTCAAACTAGCCGATTACTTTGACCACAAAATTTGAAATTGCACAGAGGGCTTTTGCTAAAATAACTTTATGTAAAAAGACCATTTGACGTTTCTCTGTTTGGGAAACTAAAAAGTACTATTTCCGACAACCATTATACCGTTTTTAGGTGGAAAATGTAATTTTTTTACCGTGGGAAGTTAATGACTTAGTTTTTGACAGCACTGATCTATCATAATATACCCTCAAGCAAAACTACAACCTTGTCAAAAACTCTACACAGCAATATCTCTGATATTATTGTTAACATAAAATTCGCTAATTACCATACTTGTAGCGTTATATTATGCCTTATTTATTTGTTTCTTATATTTATTATTTATTTTGTCCTATGAATGCAAATGATATTCGTTTTTAACTGACCTAACACTCGTAAACCATTGGCCATAGTAGGGCTTTAGCAATGCAAATTCAGCCGTTAATAAACTACAAATACAGAAAAGAAGAATAAATATGTCTTCGTGTTTTATTTACTAAAACAAGTATGAAATAAGAATGTCTTCATTTTTATCTACTGAATTCCTAACTACTGATCCTGGTTTGGTTAATTCTTATACAAGAGACATAAGACATAAGTTCAGCCTGAGTTTTATAAATTCTACCAAACCTTCAATATTGAAAATAATATTTTAAATAAAACACGGTTAAATTTGTGATTGTTTCTTGGATCTATCATTCTAATATTTAAACAATAAATTTAAAGGTGGGCAAAAAAGTCATGAAAAATTAGACAAACGTGTTTAATGTGCATACATGCACAACATACTAACAAATACAGACATTTACAAATATGCCTCGTCTAAAGACCGAGGTCAAAATGACAGCCTGATTGTATTTGTCCATGTAAACAAGGATTCGTCGAGACAACTAATTTATGATAAGACCTAATCTTTAAGTTTGACCTCAGAGCCAGTTTTCAGAGGGTCGCGTGTGTTTGCTCTTCTGATCAAATAATATGGTAAACAAACTGGATGATATGCATTTAAAGTAGAGCTCCATTTGGTTTGGATGAGCAGAAAGACAAACAATGTAATGCATATTGATTATTTAAAGTGATTGTACAATATTCTCTATTCCGACCAAGAAAGGCAACACTGTCTTTAAGTCTTAATGAGCACTATTGTTGTTCCAGCAAAGTTCCAAGTATCAATGGTTTTAACACTGTTTGTATTGTTTTATTTCCATAGAGTCTCTTTGTGAAGGAAAACTAATTTGATTTATTTTCCGAGAGATATGGAAATAAATAATGCATAGCGAGAGAGAAAAAAAGTCCTAAAAAATTCTCTAAGTTATTGAAATTCAATTTTGAGTTTTCAATCTATAAGGTGGTTAGAAAATAATCTAAAATGTGTTATACAATATTCTTTATGGCATAATTTAGAAGAGTTGAAAATTAAGATGATCGTTATTTCTGTCCCAAAAGAATAATGTATTTTTATCATCCTTTAGTTTTAAGAAATCAAAAAGACTAAAGCCTAAACGCAAAACAAACAAAAAAAAATGGCTACGAATGTAATCTGAAAAAAGTGATTTCGATATTAAGAGAGTAAATAATTAATAAAGCTCCAAAGTCATCTATTAAAGTGGACTTTAAAATTTCCCTACCAACACCCCCTCCCCCCGCCCCCAACTGCAATGTCTACCCTTTTTGCCCTTGCGATGTAAAGGTCATGTCATTAAGTATCGTCACCTGTAAATTTAAGACAAAAAATGCTCAGCGTCTGGTCAAGTTCTGTAGTGGAGGAGATTTAGTGTGAATGTCAATACTCCAGAAATACCACAGGACATGATGATACTATATCCCTATTATAAGAATTTATTACACTTCAAATCTATTTAATTTAATTCAAGGTAAGGACTATAAACAACGCCTTCAGTATACTAGTACTTGATAAAAAGCCTTATCATGTCAGTAGAAATATATACATGTCATTGACAAGCCTTTGATCCTGCCGACATCCAAAGTCCATCTAGTCAGCAAGTGTTGCTCCTTATGTTGTCTTCTAAGTCTTGTTTACCTATGTTTTACTATGTATAATCACACTATTATAAATGTTATCGTTAATAAGCGATAGTACCTAAAAACTTTTAAGGTGTAAGTACCATTAACATACAAAATTGGTGTGAACCAAAATCTTTAAACATTGTTACAATAGCACAACTATTTCTATTATTTTGTAGAAATATTTTGAAAGAACAATGATTTGTAATAGGGAAAATCAAAGATAATACGACACAATTTTATCATGATATAACTCTGACGTAAAACTTCGTCTTTTAAAACTATACATATAATCTTGTATGTAAGAAGCAAGGAGACAGGCACCAATGGGCCATTCGAGTGTCAAAAGTCTGAAAGGTCAACGACAAAACCAGTAAACACGAACAAGAACAACACGAAGAAACACAAAACACAAAGTCAACTGAACGGAAATCAACAACGCGAACCCAAGTCGTCAGAAGAGTGAACTCAGGTGCTCCGGAAGAGTAAGCGGTTCCTGTCTGCTATGGCACACCCATTGTGTTGCTAATTTCCAATTCAGTGTGTCAAATCCGTTGTTGGAAGACAATTTCTACAACATACCAACATTTGCACTCATTTGAGATAAAGAAATTTCTTATTTGTGTTCGAGTACACGGTGTCTACCGTAAAATTACCGTAATTCCCACAAGCTCTGGAGTAACGAATCAGCTGTGATACAAAGACTCAATAAGCTGGAGCGGACGGAATGTTGCTCCACAAAAAGGGAAGGTTGACGATTGGAAAATTGAAGTCATCACGTTTGTCATAGAGTTTTGTTGAAAGTCTTCCTTGAGAGTCAATTTCGAGATGTAAATCTAAATATGAAGCAGCCTTCAAAGAATCCGTTGTGTCCTTTATCTCAAGTTCCTGAGGATATATGAGATGGAGAAAGTAGCCAAATCGAGAATTGTTCAGTGAAAGGGCATCATCAATATAACGAAATGTGAGGTTAAAAGAGAGAGCTAGTATACGATCTTTTTTGTCTAGAAGAGATTCTGCTAGAAGTCTGCTTCATATGAATGAAGAAACAAATCAGAAAGCAAAGGTGCAAAATTAATGCCCATTGGAATCCCTATTGTTTGCTGAAAAACACGTCCACCAAATTGAACAAATACTAGTATGTTGTCGATACGAAAATTGAGCATGTCGACTATTTGGTCTTCTGTATATTTGTTCTTTTTCTTAGACTCATTGATGACAAAGTAAGTCTTACTGTAATCGACTACCAGATATTTGTACCTGCGTTTTCCATTCTTTTTGAAAAAGCTGCGTTTAATCAGCTGTGCCAATCGTGATTTGAGTTGTTCATGCGGAATAGAAGTGTAAAGAGTGGAGAAATCGAAAGTTTTGATGCTGTTGCAAGATGAAACTGATTTTGAGCTAACAATCTCCAATAGTTCTTTTGAATTCTTCAGGATCCACATTTCTAGAATAACAACAATCGTAATATTTCTGGAGGCCTGCTTTCTGTAAAAAAACATTTGTGTATACGAAATGAGCTGTACAGTCCGATAAAGCAGGCAATGCCATGATCATTACACCAATAATAGGGTCATTTCATTAAAATTGTCGTCTACGTATACACGATAACATTTTT
Source organism: Arcuatula senhousia (assembly GCA_963971305.1). Lineage (NCBI taxonomy): Eukaryota > Metazoa > Mollusca > Bivalvia > Mytilida > Mytilidae > Arcuatula > Arcuatula senhousia. The sequence goes on from OZ020304.1 coordinate 61,548,011, forward strand.
CCATAGAACAATAAATTTACCAGGAACAGCAAAAAATTTCGGGGGTTTTCATCACTTTTTCTCCTTATACTTTGTGTTGTATTGGTTAAGAAACGTACATCTGTTGTGGAAAGCAGTCAAGAATGCAAAACATACCCATAGGGTATTCAAATGTCAGAAGTCCGAGTTGGTATAAAGATCGGTGTTTTACGCCCTAAAGATACAGTAGCAACACTATAATAGATTATATATTATGAATATGAACATGAAGAGTGATACAATGAACATGAAATAATGATGAGAAATATGGGATTGCGAAAGGTTAATTTCAAAGGCCACTTGAAATGAAAAAGTAGCAGAAAATATATTCTATGAGCTGCACACATATACATAGTGGTAGAAAAAACGGTTATTTCGTTCATTAAGCGTGGCACACTTCACATAGACTGGCCCTCTGTGTATAAATGTTAATCGTTGCTGATTTGAATAGAACGAAAAACACAAGTATACAAATATATCATGCTAAGACTTACTCTGTCATTCATGAGTCTAGTAAAAATAAGTTTACAAACAAGAGGCTTACAGGAGCCTGAATTGCTCACCTGTTTCTTAAGCTACAATGATCTATGAACTATTATCTCTACAAGGTTCATCTGACAATTTCGAACAAATAAAGACTTTTGTAGATCTTAAATGAGCAGAATATTTAAACAAGCATCAGATTTTATCTATCTACAATACTTTTCATTCTTCATGGCAAACAATGGGAAACAAATACTATTTTTGACATGTAATGAATAATAACCCCTATAAGGGGTCTTCTAAAAACTTAAAACCAATGGAGACATTTGTATAGCTTTATGGTGTTTATATAGGCTAGCAGAAACTTTTCTCTCTCTGTAAACTTTTCATTCTTTAAGGTAAAAACATGAAAAAGCGCTATTAAAGGAACAGAACCACTTACTCTTCCGGAACACCTGAGTTCACTCTTGATACGACTTGAGTTCGCATTGTTGATTTCTGTTCGGTTTATTTTGTGTTTTTTTTATGTTTTGTATTTCCTCGTGCTGTTCTTGTTCGTGTTAACCGGTTTTGTCGTTGCGCTTTTGGACTTTTGACACTAGAACGGAAGAGGGAGGTTTGAAATGCCTGTACCAAGTCAGGACCATTGCGATCCACCAATTCTCCGATATGACTGATTCGTTTTTGTCATTTTCTCTGGACAATGAGATTGATCATTCAAGTTCGGTAGTTTTGTTATTACCTTTATTGCCTCTTTGCTTCTATCTACCAATGGAGGTTTAAACAAGAAAGGTATTTTCTCACAATCGGCAATGTTTTTCATTCCATATACGGTAAAACATGAAAAAACATTTTTTTAAACTCAGTTTATTTTAAATATACTTACTTTGTCATTAATGAGTCTAAAAAAGAAGCACAAATTTACAGAGGACTAAATAATTGATATTAGACAACATATTTGTTCAGTTTGGTGGACGTGTTTTTTTTTTTTTTTACAAAAATAGGGATTCAAATGGGCACTTATTGTGCACCGTTGCTTGCTGATTTGTTTCTTCATTCATATGAAGATGACTTCTTACAATCACGTCTTGACAAAAAAAAAAGATCGTAAACTAGCTCTTTCTTTTAACCTCACTCACCGTTATATTAATGATGACCTTTCACTAAACAAATATCCATTTGATTACTTTTTCCATCCAACATGAGATAAAGGACATAACGGATTCAGGAAGACTGCTTCATATTTTGATCTACATCTCGAAATAGACTCTCAATGAAAACTTGCAACAAAGCTCTATAGATAGATATGCCAAACGTGATACCCAACTCTCCAATCTTCAACTACTAGTATACCTTTTGTGTAGACCCCGTGCGGGGTCCGGGAGGCGAATAGGCCCGCAGCAGCGCTAAGCTTGTCGGTAAAAGTCCACTAAAGAGCGCTCAGAAACCTGACATCGGGGTCAGGCCGCTTTGCCCACAAAGCGACTGGGATGTGTGCCCCAGGTGGTTGAATGGGGCAGCCCTGACATCGAGAGATGCGGGGTCGTCAGGCGATAATGCGGAAAACCTGACCGCAAACTAAAGTGGTGCACCGTGTTGGGAAAAATGTCACGTTCCTCGCACGTTAAAGAACCCTGCTGCAGGTCTCGGTAAGGATCCCCATGCAGGAGGCTAAATTTCCCGTCCCTACCCATCACTCCTTTTTCCAGTGGCAGTCAAAACTCTCCTACCCGTTTGGCCTTGTGTCCCATTTCCTCCACTTCATCATCATTTCATGTTCATTGTATCACCACTTTCATGTTCATCTCCCGGATATAGCCGAAATCGCGCTGCTTGGGAGTAAAGCAATAACTAACTAACTAACCTTTTGTGTAGCAACATTCCGTCCGCTCTAGCTTATGGGGTTTACCTGTCAGAATTACCTCGTTATTTCAGAGTTTGCGGGGATAACATCGATTTTTTTGGCGGAGCAAACACATGGCAGTTTCTCCTAGGTTGCTGACTTCACATGAGAAATATTTGGTCGACATCTTGCGCTCATAGACAGATATGGGATTTCTATCGCTCAGATGAGTGCAAATGTTGGTTTGTTATAGGGTTCGGTTTGGTCTTCCTTTATCGGATTTGATACGCTGAATTGAGCATTGTCAGCGCGACGGGTGTGCTTTAGCAATCAGGAACTCTCCCGGAGCACCCGAGTTCACACTCGTTACGACTTAAGCTCGCGTTGTTGATTGCTATTCAGTTATTTTTGTGTTGACTTTTTTTTCGTTCTGTTCTCGTTGGTGTTTACTGCTTTTGTCTTTGCCATTTCGGACTTTTGTCATTCGGATTCCCTATTGGTGCCTCTCGTTTTTTTACCGTAGGACCATTATAACCTCTATGACGGGTTATCTGAGGTCTTTGACCCAATAGCTTAATGAGCTGAGGATGCAAGCAATAGCGGAGTTGTAAGCCATTTTATGTGTTTTGATCCCATTATCTACTTTAGTTACAGTGGTCATGTTTTTAATCGAATCCCTTTAAAATGAGGACCGTCATATATATTTCTGTAAAGTTTCAGTCAAACTAATTCAGTGGTTTCAGAGAAGATTTTAAAATTGTTTACGACCGACGACGGACGCACAGTGATAGCATTAACAGAGCAAATAATTAAAAATTTCAACTTCCTAATTGACCATATATTAATTATATTTGCATAGAATGACAGACGTGCGTTTTCATCAAACTTTTTGGCATCCCAATGTGCACTACTTGTGCGCCATTACTTGCTGATTTATTTCCTGATTCGTATGGGACAAAATCTTACAATCTATTCTGGACAAAAAGGATCGTAGACTTTCTTTATCTCGCCATACGTAATATTGATGATGACTTCTAGATAAACAAGAAGCAAAGGTGTACCAAAGGGGTAATCAGTATCATAAAACCGTCAAGACAAAGACAAAACCGGCAGACAAAACATCATCACAACATAACAAACCACATAACAACATAAAACACACACACATAACAACAAAACCGCATTCAGCAGCGTGAACTCAAGTCGAAACGAGAGTGAACTCAGATGCTCCGGAAGAGTAAGCAGTTCCTGCTTGCTATAGCACACCCGTCACGTTACCAAAGATCGATTTAGTGTTGGTCAAATCCGGAAAGGATGACATTGCAAAACTCTATGTCAAACCAACATCTGTGATCATCTGAGAGATAGAAATCCCGTATTTGTATACAAGCACATGATGTCTTCCGTAAAATTTCTTGAGTGATGACAACAACCTGGGAGCAACGTACCCCTGTGTTAACAATTTGCTTGTCAGTCGTGTAGCTCTATCAAGGAAGTCGTTGTACTCCCAACATGCTCTGGAATAACTAATCAATTGTAATACGTAAACTCCATATGCTGGAGCGGACGGAATGTTGCTACACAGAAAGGGAAAATTAACTATTGGAAAGTTGAAGTCATCACGTTTGTCATAGAGCTTTGTACAAAGCCTTCCTTGTGTGTCAATTTCGAGAAATAGATCCAAATATGAAGCGGACCTCCAAGAATCGGTAGTGTCCTTTATCTCAAGTTCCTTCGGATATATGAGATGGAAATAGTCACCAAATCGAGGATTGTTTAGTGAAAGGACATCATCAATATAACGAAATGTGAGGTTGAAGGATAAAGCAAGTTTGTGGTACTTTTTGTCTAAAAGTGATTGTAAGAAGTCCGCTTCATATGAATGAAGAAACAAATCGGCATGCAATGGTGCGCAATTTGTGCCCATTGGGATACCTATTGTCTGCTGAGAAACACTTCCACCAAACTGTATAAATGTGTTGTCGATTAGAAAGTTGAGCATTTCTATTATTTGATCTTCTGTAAATTTGTTTTTCTTGCTAGACTCTTGGATGACAAAGTAAGTCTTTTTATAACCTACTACCAAATACTTGTACCTGCATTTTCCGTTCTTTTTGATAAAGCTACGTTTAATCAGCTGTGCCAAACGAGATTTTAATTGTGAATGTGGAATTGAAGTATATAATGTAGAGAAATCAAACGTTTTAATGCTATTACATGATGAAAATGACTTAGATTGGAGATTTCCCATCAGTTCTTTAGAATTTTTAAGAATCCACATTTGATTTACGCCATTTCTAGAGTAACAACAATCGAAATACTTTTGAAGGCTTGATTTTATTGCTGTCAATATTGATGTTAACAAAACTGAAAGAGGCTTAGTTGTACATAAAAATGCCTTTATGGACTACAATGCAGTGCGCAACATAGGCTAAATTTTCTGCCTATACCCTTTTCTTGTGGTATTCTTAATTAACTTTTCTCTTCTTTCCCACCACACCCCCATATTTCTCATCATCATTATATTCATTTTATCCCCTTTTTAGCCTTCTCATAGCGCACAACACAAATCCACTCACTCACTTACATGTTTGACACAAAAAATCCCTTTGTGGACCGCCAAGTAGTGCACCATATAGGCTGAATTTTTTGCACCTAACCACCATTCCCATTTCCCATCGGTCTTCAAATCTCACATTACCTTTGTCTTCGACCCCACCTCCATTTTATTACCTCCCAGTGTGTGTATGTTCAACCAGAATTCAGCTTTATATTTTCGACAGATAAGGGTTGATTATGTAAAACTGGGTAAGGGTTGGCTATACCCTACTCAGATAAGTGTTCCTACACTTGTGTGACCATTTCAGGTGGGTGTTCTTCATTGTCAGTCACCATGAGTAAGGGTTTCAGAGTGTGCAAAATATTTGCCGGGGATTCGTCACTTTCTCGGTGCATTTGGCCTATGGTGCGTTGAGGGTGCATTGGCCTTTTTGTGAGTTGGTTCATTTTCAGTCTGGTTTATGGTCGTACATTGGCCCGGTTCGCATGACATTCATGGGTCTGTATTATTAGTTCTGTATCCTGGGTGGATCCACACAACTCAATTTGTTGTTTCAATTTGTTCTTGTCCTGAGTATGACTGAAATACCGTCGGCTGGACATAACACAAACACAAATCAATCAATCAATCAATTTGCTTACACAGAATAATGTTGCTCACTCTTCCGGAGTACCTGTTTTCACTCGTTTTGACTTGAGTTAGTGATTTCAGTTTGGTGGGTTTTTATAAAGTATTTGGGTTTTTGTATGTTATGCGTTTCGTAATTCGTTGGTCTTGTCTTTTATGTCTTCTGATTTTGTCTTTACTTTTCTGGGCTTTTGATATTGAAATGTTCTATTGGTACCCCTGTTATTATGTCAGCAGTCAGGATTTCTGTATTACGACCGGTAAACCAAGCGCACGAGGGCCTTTCTACTTAGCCATCTACTAGTATGCCCCACACCTTGATAGCTCTATGGGCTTAGCACTTCAGGATATCAAGACCATAAGTCGCCTGTCGACAAGTTGGGTTCTGCTCCTGGCCTTTTGTCCTTCCAGATATGCACACAGAAAAGGCAAATTTACAATCTGGATACACAAAAGACAAGAAAAATACGCTCAACATAACAAAACACGTGCACATAAAACAACCAAATGATAATCAGAAATGCGAGCTTGCTTAAAAACGAGTGAACTCATAGGTGTTCTGGAAGGGTTTGCAATTCCTTTATTTATAAAACACTTGTCGCTTGAAACACCATTATAGCATTTGATTTAGCCTCAATGTATACCAGTGAGTGAGTGAGTGTTTTGGTGTTTTACGCCATTGCAACGCTATATAAGTTATTCAAAGGCGATGAACATAACATGAAAGAGAAAATGAACATGAAATAATGAAAATAAATGAAATATGGGGGTGGGGTGGGAAACAAGGGAGGGGTGGGTAGGGCGGAAAAGTTAGTCTATGTGGTGCACAAATGGTATTTTACGTGTCTGAATCGTGGTACTTCCCATACACGTTGGACCACTATGGTCAGCGGTCAGGGTTTCCGTATTATAGATCTGACAACCCCCGTGGACGAGGGCCACCCTATTCAGCCACCTAGGGTACACACCTTGGTCGCTCTGTGGGCTGAGCCATAACTCCGATGTCAGAATTCCAAGACCCTTAATTAGTCATCTCTTACGATAAGCTAGACTTTGCTGTTGGCCTATTCGCCTCCCGGGCCCCTCACGAGACCATTGAATACCAATTCGTTAAGTAAGTAAGTTATTGCTCTATTCCCAAGCAACAAAGCAGCACGAATTCGGCTATATCAGGGAATATTATTTCAAGTGATAAAATGAACATGAAAATGTGATGGAGTTGAGGATATAGACACAAGGCCAATCGGGGATGGGAATTTCGACTGTCACTGGAAAAAGGAGGATGGGTAGATACGGGAAATTTGGCCTCTTGAATGGAATTTTACAGGTCTTACTCTTATCGAGACCTGCAGCAGGGATCACTGTGAAAAATGTGTCTGTGGACATTTATGTTGAAAAGAAAGGGAACTCATATATATGCTCTGTAAAAATTATTGCAACACAACCGTGACGTTACCAATGATTCATTTGGAATTTGTTATATCTGGTTAAGGAAGACAATAAAAAAATTGACAAACCGAAATATGGAAATTCCGTAACGAGGAAAGGATACCTTATGCTTACTAGCAATGTATATATGGTGCCTCAGGAAGCCATCTTTAACCAAAATTTGATTTAAGAATTTTTAAACTGCATCGAGCAAGGCATTATTGAAGTTCGAGTGTCTTTTCTATAGCTCCCAGTTTTGTCTAACCTACTATAGACAAATATGAGGTTTCTATCTCCCTGATGAGTGCAGATGTTGGTTTGTCATAGGGCTTTGTTTCAGGATTTGACACGCTGAATTGACCATAAGCAGCGCGATGGATGTGCTGTAGTAAGCGCGAACTGCTTACTTTCCGGAGTTCATTCTCGTAACGACTTGAATTCGCGTTGTTGATTGCTTTTCAGTTTGATTTTGTGTTGTTTCTTCGTGCTGCTCTCGTAAATGTTTACTGGTTTTATCTTTGCCAATTTGGACTTTGACATTAGGATGCCCCATTACCTTGGTATCTACTTTAGATGGCCAAACGTTATAGGTTAATTATATTTTTCCTTCCAAGCAGCACAAATTTTGCTATAGCAGGTCGATTAAAGTCCACTAAAGAGCGCTTAGAACCCGACGTCGGGTAAGGCCCCTTTTCCCGTGTACATGCAGGTAGTTGAATTGGGTAGTTCTGCCATAATGAATGCTAGAGACGCAATAGTGCGGAAACCGCTTATCATAGTGCCGCATCGTGTTTGGAAATATATCACGTTCAACGCGCGTTAATCAATCTTGCTGCGGATCAGGTTAAGAGTAAGGCCTATGGGAAGGCTAGATTACCAGATCCTACTCGCCCCAACTTATTCCAGTGGCAGTCAAAACCCTCATCCACGACTGGCCTTGTGTCCACATTTCCTCCTCTTATCATCCTCATCATCTCCTGTTCATTTATTAGCCCCTTAATGTTACTTTTTATACCCCGCCACACGAAGTGGCAGGGTATTATGTTATACTCTCAGTTTTTTCGGTGTCTGTCCTTTTGTGTGTCCGTCCGTCCCCCTAAGGTTTCCGACCAATAACTTGAAAACGCGTCAAAGGATTTGAATGATATTTTGCACAGCTGTTTAGTACAATAAAATACAGGTCAAGTTTGATTTCCAGGATGATCCAAAAAATAGTTTTCGAGATAGGCCACTTTGAAAAATCAAATTTCATGAAATTTTGAGTTTCCGACCAATGACTTGAAAACGCGTCATGGGATTCAAATGATATTTTGTACAGCTATTGAGTACAATAAAATACAGGTCAAGTTCAATTTCCAGCATGATCCAAAAAACAGTTTTCGAGATAGGCCACTTTGAAATCAAATTTTATGAACTTTTGATAATATAACGTGGCGGGGTATCATTTAATGTCCCATTACATGCCCTATTTTTAAGGGCATAACCTAGACTTGGACTCAACAGAAGCTTTTGTAGGGCCCATTTAGTTGAACATTGTAAAACATTTTTTTTACATTTCTTTGGGTTCTTTTTAATCTTTAATGCAAAAGCGACCAGTTTTGATGAACAGTTAGATACCAGTTAGTGACGTCCAAAGAAAGACTCTTGCAGAGCTTTTTTGGACAGTAGTAAATGAATTATTATAACTCTGATGAGCTAACAATTAGAATACTGGACATTATTGTACAGATAGTCGTCGGGCGATTGCTCTTTTTAAAGTGCTTCTCTTAATGTTGCATGAGATTTATCTACACAGTTGTTGTTGTTGTTGTTTTGCATACGTGGTAGGACTGTGCGACTAACTAACCGTTCATTAAAATACAACAAATTTTACCTTTATAATAATATCAGTTCTATTTAGGAGATCATAGCTCTTTGAGAAAATAGGATTTCGTCGAACGTGCATATGAATAGATTAATTGGATAACTTATAGCAGCAAATATTATGACTGCAAGTTATTCTCGCAGTCTGATACTAGTTTTATCTACAAACAGAAATCCAATTCTTATGGCAGGCCACAAATGTCAGGAAATTGACAAAATCTGGATTGTCACAGATATGTATTAAGTTAAAATTGATACGATATCTGCCAAACAAACATTCTTAGACTCCAAAATTATAGATAAATTCCTATAAATTCTACAAAAAAACACGTTTTCTCAAGAGGTTTCGTGACAGACGAGGGCAAAAATCATGCCACAACCAAAACATCGCTTCTTAGATTCTCACCGAGATAGTAACGTAATCAGTAGCCTCCGTTATAAATAATTTCGTTACCGAAGTTTTTTGCACCCCTGATACTGGAGAATCCCTATGTTGGAAATACACAGACATATGATGGATGATGTTTCACATCTAAATCCAATAAACTTTATACAAAGCAGGTACAATTAAATATGACATATCGGGCACATGTTTTCCTCGCGGACATACGACATAATGAGATTATCGGATTGTCGACGGTGGCCAGCGTGATGACCTGATACAATTAAGGTACCGGCTGCTGCCTGCTACCCTGTTTACGCCGTGTACTGTTACATAGACCAGAAAGCATGACAGGATTACTGAAGGATGCTGACCAGCCATGCAAAAAATATAATCCGTCACAGACCTGAGTGTTACATATCAAAAGATGTTGGCAGACTGTGGAGATATATGATATTTCTTTTATTTACCAATGCTCTTTAATCTACAATCTATACATTAATGTATTCAATCAGCTTTATAATTTGTTAATTGAAGGTGAAATGATAATTAATATGATTGATTAATAGCTAACTTTTGGCCTGGATCGCTTTGAAAGTAAAAGTAAGATAAGATGACGAAGAAATATGACAGGAAAATATGTATTGTTTGCATATTAAGTTCTCTTTATATGAAGTTGTGAAAACAACTTTTTTAAATTTACTTCTGTCGCGATATTAAACTCCTTTCCCCCATTGTACGCTGCTTTGAAAAGTCTAGATATAAAAAAAAAAGAAATCTAATTCAAACCTTCGTTATCGTCTTTGTATGAGTATGTGCATTGTATGTATTCAATGAATTATCAAGCATCAAATCTCATAATCTAAATAAGATCGCTGAACTTGTCATATTTTTGATAATCATCATATTAGATATATAATTTCAATATTATTTCATAACTGTCTCCGACCTGGTTCTCTAAGCCAGGAAAACAAAAGACACAGTGCAGCATAACAATGCAGCATCCATACAGATAGATTCACACAGGCTAAAGCTCATTGTCTGCGATACTGTATCAGTTTTATCCCCATCATGACAGCTCAGCCCTGCATTGTTTAGGGTAAATTTAGTTCATAAAACAAGGTCGTCAGAATGAAATCGCTACCTAACCTCCCAGTTCAATACCCACTCTGGGTTGTAGCTACGGGAAAAGTAACCCTAATATCTTTACATCTATGAAAATAATACGTCACGGGGGCTAAATTATGCCTATGATTTAAATGCTCTTTATCATCGAAAAAATCTATTAAACGACTCTGTTGAAATTTGGTAAAATAATATTTCAGTATGACACTAAAATTATAATTGTCACGCGAAGTTTGATTAAATTTATGCCGCCCCATTCTCACTGAAGTTTTGGTATTGACTATGTTCGGAGTCTGTTCATACCAGTTTCTATCTGAAGATATAATTAACTCAAATTAAAGCGATAAGAATCAGATTTCCCACCCTGCACCGAGAGTGAACAACTGGAAGTCTTCGGATTACATTGTTAGAGTACACCTTATAAAGTTATTAAAAAAGAAATTTATATCATTAATGTGACCATAATTTGAAAATCCTTGTTTTGCTTGCTGGAAACTTGGAATTAAAAAAGCGGGATTTTTCTATAAATTTTCGAATTAGGTTTTTTTAAATGAGAATGTTGGTTTTCGGGTGGTCAGTTCAAAGATATAAGCGGCTTTGCAGTATTCAGATGCATTATGCGGGCAGCTCAATCTGGCTCAATAGGGCCGGGACTATGGCGATTGTTGCATGATATGTTCACATCCTTGCAAAGATTGGATGGTAGACCTTTGGATTGGAAGCCTACTATATAACAGAGACTTTTCGACTTACGTCTACATCTAATTATAGGAAAAGGTCCCTGTTCTAATTTTGGATAAAGAAATGAATTTGTACTTTAATAATTCCAATGACATAATGGTCGTAATATGTTCTGTCATCTTTAATGCGTTTTGCTTACATCAATCACCCTTATTATATCTACATGCAGTTATTGTTGGTCTACATGGGAGGTTTGGGTTATATAATTATATCCGGAAACTTAACCAATATTTCTAAAAACATTTCTTTCTGTATGGCACGCCATTTTAACAAAAACCCTGGTATCTATAGGATACCTCAGATAACTGGGGGTTTACTGGCAGCTATCTGGGGGTTTTCAGAGCGAAACTCTCAATTACATCAGGTATTAAGAGTTATCTTTATAACTGGGGGTTTGCTGTCAGCTATCACATAGATACCTGATTAAACCCTTTCTATCTTCAGATATTGCAAGTTAATGCTATTTAACTCACTGAAAGCTGAATTTATCAATGTAAAGCTGAAAACTACCAATACCTCAAAATCTAATACAAAGCTTAGCTTTCAATGAATTATTTTTTACAAACTCTTAATAACAGGAGTTTTTGTGGTATCCATGGGATAGCTGATAGGAAACCCACAGTTACCTCAAATAACTCTCAATACCTGATGTAATTAAGAGTTTAGCTCTGAAAACCCCCAGATAGCTTCCAGTAAACCCCCAGTTATCTGAGGTATCCTATAGATACCAGGGTTTTTGTTAAAATGGCGTGCCATATTTCTGTCTAATAAATGGAACAAGCCCCCCCCTTCCCAACACCACAATGTTTTAAGGTATATTCAAAATTTATAACCTAACAGTGAAGACATTGTCAGGTGGAAGTCAAAGAATACATTATATCCCCATTTTTTTTAAAATTCCAAGTCGTTTGAAGTTCTTTGTTAAGCTTGTTATACAACCCTGTCGTGTTGAAAGATTGTCGAGACTGCGAAGTGCTATATGCTTCTATTGTTTTGGTTCTATGCGATTTCTTTTGTGTTGGAAATAAACATTAAGATTTTGTTGTTGTTTCTAAATAAATATCACCCAAAATCTTTAATTTCATCAAAGCACAGGCTTTACAATACCCTGCCACCTTGATTGTTTATCTATATAGAGCGACTTAAGAGCGCAATTTCAGCTATATCTGGGAGACGAATATGGTAGGGGTGATACAACGAACATCAAATGATGATGGGGTGGTGGAAATGCGGACACTAGGCCAATCGGGGAGGAAAATTTTGAATGCCGCTGGAAAAAGGAGTGATGGGTAGGAACCAGCAATTGAGGATACTACGGGTCCTTCTCTTACCGAGACTTTCAGCAGTTCGAGGAATGTGCTATTTTCCCAACATGGTGCACACTGGTTTGCGGTCAGATTTTCCGCATTATAGCCTAACGACCACCGCATTATGACAGGGCTGTCGCATTCAACCACCAAGTGCACACATCCCAGCAACTTTGTGAGTAAAGCGGGCTGATTCTAAGCTCTCTTTTGTGGACTTTTACCGACAAGCTTATCGCCGCTGTGGGCCTATTTAAAACCCGTAACCCGCGCGGGTTAAAAGGAGTGTAGCTAGAATTCTGGAATTATGGAAAGTCTAGAACATTTATCTACAATCTCTGTTCCATTTTGTGAATAAAAATGTCGAAGTGAATATAGTGTTGCTAAACTAAAAAAATAATAATGTTGTTATTGACAATAAATTATGTCGTGTTAAAAATGTTTCAAAATGTACGATGTTTACTAAATATAGATGTTCCAAATTTATATTTACATTAATATAGCTGTAATTGTTAACTCAATATAATTTGTTTTTTATTGCACTACATTAACCTACTTATTAAAATAAACAACGTACTTGTATTTAAGAAAAATGCACACATTTGTCACACTTTTTCTATATGTTTTGTACAAATGTCAACATACAAAATGCAGTCTCATGTATCAACTCTCAGGGGCAAAGATAAGACCAAAAAATGTAAAGAATAAACCCATTAAAAGTTTATTAAAATTAAAAGTGTACCTTTACCACTTTAAAGTATTGTGTTATAGCTTTTAATGTGCAGAAATTTCTGAATTATGAATATGTAACGCTTTTTCTGTATGATTCATTTGATACCAATGACATCAAGATTCGGGCAAAAAAATTGACTATTTTGTTAATTACATCAGGATAATCACTCATTCTCGCGTAAAAATTAACTTATTTGCATATTTAATAATAAACCGAGCGACCCACTCTCGGGGAAACGACCCCACTCTATTCATACGAAGAAGATATCGTGGAAACTAGGATATTTTCATCAAGAGTATTTATAAAATCGTACTTTGTCAATATTTGCTGGGTTTCTATCTGAACTTCAATATTTTGTATGTATTGACAGGTCCATAACTTTCTTGGATTTGCTTATAGATGGAGAAGTTTTCAACTGAGGTTGTTAAAAGTTTAAAGTCATGTCTGCATTAACATCGTGAGTGAGTGAGTTGGTGTTTTACGCCCGTGCAACGCTATATATAGGATATTTACAGGCGATGAACATGGTCAACATGAAAATGATGATATACAATGAATATGAAATGATGATGATTAATGAAATATGGGGCTGGGGTAGGAACAAAGGAACGGTTAATTTTGAAGAACCACAGGAAAAGGGGAGAGATGGGTAGGGGCGGAAAATTTAGCCTATCGTAAACCGCGGATCTACCCATGCGGTTCGTTATGTTCCCAGGTTGTGGATACATCAGGTCTGCATTCCATCCTATTCTTCTTCCGCATGTACTTGCTTTGCTTGTACTGGTATTGACCTGAATATAGCTTGAACTAACGTTTAAAGAAACATAATTTATCAAACAATCAAGCTATTTATATAGTTAGTTAGTTAGTGCTTGTAGAAGATTATCAATAGGGGGAAGGTTGAGCTAAAAAGAAAAAGTTTAAACCCCGATCACATTCTATATGTGCTTGTCCTAAGTCAGGAATATTTGTCCAAGCTTTTGTTTGTCCAGGTCATCTTTATGTTTATTGTTCTTTGTCCAAAAATGGGTCTTTCATTGATAATTTTGAGATTGGTATTGAATCTTCTGTATTGTATTTTTAGTCAAAACTCTTGACCCATGCAATGGTCATGCAATGCAAGGCGACTGCAACAACCTCTGGTCATGTTGAAGACTGCTGGCGGTTTTCAATTGTGATTTTTTAAATTGCCGTTTCTTTATGTTCGTTGTGTTGCGTACACTTATTCCACATCTCATTATCGCCTACTTATAGCTTTAACCGAAGCAGCCGGCTGTATAAGGGAGATGAACATGAAAGGGGTGATACAGTGAACATGAAATGATGATGAAGTGGGGGATATGGGGACACAAGGCTAATCGGGGTTGGCAGTTTTGACTACCACTGGAAAATAAGTGGTGGGTATACGATCGGACAACTTCGCCTTTTGCATGGGGATCATACGAGTCATAATCTTGTCGAGACCTGCAGCAGGGTTCTTTAATGTGCGAGGAACATGACCTTTTTTTTCTACGCGGTGCACCACTATATGGTTTCCGGTCAGGTTTTCCGCATTACGGCATTCATTATGACAGGAATGCCCAATTCAACCACCTGGGGCACACATCCTTGTCGCATTTTGGGCAAATGGCCTAAACCGATGACGATGTCAGGATTTCTGAGCGTGCTCTTTGTAGTGGACTTTTTCTGACAACAAGCTTATTAAGCACTACTGTCGGCCTATTCGCCAACACGCACGGATGATTAATTTATAATTATCAAGTTATCTAAAAGTCTATTTACATTTAAGTTATTTTTTAGTTGCTCCAATCCACCCTTATGAAAAATAAGTCGATTTTTATACCCAACCGATAGATCGGCTAAAATCATGTAAAGTTCAGGATCAAGGTTCACAATTCGGAACCGCAGCACCACGCATTCACTAACTCGACAACAACATTGGAGGTTGGATGGCAATTTCAACTTCACTTTTATTGTCGAAGTATGAGATGTCTTATACTGAAAAAGTATGGGTACCATGTGGAATCACATGAAGCTGTTAGATGACCTGGCAGAAAAAAAAAACAGATTCAAGGTAAGTCGATCACATGTTTTCAAATAACGTTAGCTATATTAATACTGCAATGAGTTCCTATAACTATTATATATACATGTATATTATATCAACCAATTTCCAAACTAAATACTACTATTTGGCAGATTTTAAATGGCATTTTCTTTAACTGTTTTTTTTATTGGAAATGAATGAATGGATGGGGCCTATAAATATGGCGACCGGAGGCCGGTAAAGTAAACGGGCTTGATCTTCCACTTGACAAACCAACATTGTAGCAGGCGTGGATTCAGACGTGGGCGCAGGCATGCGCCCCCTCTAAAATTTGAAAAAAATCTTAATTTATTGTCATGTAAATTTGATTTCCTCGAGAAATACCCCTAGATTTTTCTTATATTTTGTTATATCCGCGCTGTGTGGCTCCGCCAAATTTAAGATGTCATGCACGGAATGGGAGCAACATTCTTGTAGCAAAATTCGCATAACCATTTTAAGCTTGTGAGATAATCCAAGGTGTGCTTGTCGGGCCAATTCACATTTACTTTTTTCATAAATTTAAAACAAATAAATGAAAAACGTTTCAGATTTGAATACAGGTTTATTTTTTAAAAGTGTATTTTATAAATGTGAAAGGAAACGTAATTTCGTTGCTGAATAATAGTTGGAAGGTAATTCTGTTTAGCAACTGACGTTACAATATGTTATAAGTTCTTACAATGGTGTATTTGTTAAGAAATATCAAAATAATTATTTTTCATGTAATATTTCAAGCACTTAATATAGCTGTTCGTAATATTAATATAATAAATGACTATCTCTTTTTTCATTCACTTTTCAAACAATAGGTATTTAATTTCAATAGCTGCAAAATTATTTTTGAATATAAGGATATCCAAAAAGATCTATGAGACAAGATTAAAGTTAGAGTATAAGATAAAGTTCCATCTCATTATCGAGTTAGCTAACGGTTGATCGGGATTCGTCTTTCACTGGTCGATTGACAACCGATTGGACGGATATGATAATTTTATATATACAATAACTGTAATTACTATAAGGAAAGTCTGACACAATTCCCACCCACCTTTGAATAATGGTATAGGGAGGTGTACGCTACGATTGTATGGCAGTATTACACCCATCAATGTCAGTACACGCTAAAACACGGACCCATAAAATATTAGAATCTGTCTAAAGAAGTCGTGTTTTCACACAACAAGTATTGACATATGAGTAGTAATCTAGTGCTGGCTATCTTAATCAAAGGATTATAAAACTTAGTCGACTGTCAAAGAAGGTAAGAGACTCCATCATCGCTTTATAAATATCTTTTCATCTAATTAATATTCCATAGCGCACACGAAAATAAATAACCGATCATTTTACATGTTCAATACAATTTAACCTAATATTGAATATGATTTAATATTTGAGGTTGAGTGGTCATCGATTACTGGTCCCCCACATTACCCGTGTCACAGTTTGACATCATGCCCCTCCCCAACCTGTCCGTACTTCATTCAAATCTTACTGCCCATCAATTTTTATACACATCATTGATAAAGAAATATCTATTAGTTAGCTATTATTTATGAATGTTTACAAATTGTCAAAATTGTCTCCTTTCCATTATTCATTTAAACTTTCCATAATTTTCCATTTGGAAGCATTTTATATTTGAGTCGGATTGTTTTTATCTAATGATAAGTTATTTTAAGGTCCTGTTTTTATTATCTGTAGAAATGAATTGTCTGGTTTTTAATTAATTAAACCCAAGTTTTGTTATTTTTCTCCACAATAATTGTCAGTTATCTTATCAATATTTAGAGCAGATGTATTTTATTCGCATTTTATAGTATTAGCAATAAGAAAGAAAGCAATTGAGGCTTTATGTGTAACCTTATCGTCTCAAGAGAGAAAACACGCAAACACCTTTATCTATGTATATAAGTTTTCTGATTCAGGTGTATCTGTGGTAACTCATAGTAATTATCTCAATATGTCAAAACTTTTCTCTGTTTTTGTACACCATGTGCATTTTTAATCGATGATTGTGCAACAACATGGTGTCAAACCTTAGGACACAGACATGTTGCATTTTTTATGCTTAGTTAATTATATATATATATCTATACTACCTTACCACAAAGATTTTTAAAGTTAGTATGCTGTTCATTTGCAAAATACAGTTTTGCATGTTGCCGTTTTTATGATAAATAAATTAATATATCTTTTTGAACAAATATTAACCACAAAACTAATACAAACTGACATTTTAAGAGTTACTTCACTTTTCAATTTTGCTTGTTTTGTATAATATTATAATATTTTTCTTTATTACTTTAAGAAGTTAACTACAGAGTTCCCGAATGAAGTTTTGCTTTGTTTTTCGTTTGTAAAGTTTTAATTGCATAAAAAATCAAATTCAAAATGGATATTTTGTTTACACTATTATAAAAGAATCAAAAATTAAAGTTATGCGCTGTTCTGTTCATGATTTTATCAGTATTATTCTCTTTGCAAGCAAGTTTGCTTATTCTAGTGAAAGGTTCATAACTCTTTTCCCGATAAAGGCTCCATTTTATTTTAAAAAATTATGTTAAAAAGATATGTGCGCTTAGTTAACTTTTTAATCGGCATTTTTCTCACATTCTATATGTTTTTAATTATCCAATATTGCAATAATAAAATTTTCAAGTTTCAAGAGAAGCTGTCTTATTTTGAAATTAATTGTTTTGTCGACTACATAAAAAAAATTCTGGATGTGCAATGTTCATTTATTCCCGTGCATAACGTGAGTGTAAATTTATTGGAACAAATAAGCGTTTAGAACCTATCCCGAGGTCTATTGTTGCTCTTTACAAAGCACACTGACTGAATTTTCAATATTTTTTCCGTGTTCGAATCATATTTTATGTGTATCATGATTCAATATGTATAAGGATTTGCCCAACTTATTCTTTCATCAAAATTATGTAGATTCTATCATTTGTCTTTTTTAAATTGTCAATATTTGAATAAGTTTTTTATGCATCCGCAAAAACTTGGACGCAGAATGGTATGATTATATTATTATTTTTATTATTGTCTCCCGCCGCAACGCAGATGCGTGCGTGTGTGCGACCATCACACATTTTTTGTAACCGGAATTCTCAGCTGCTATTATTCCTAGGCTCCCGATTTTTGGTATATGCAGGTAGGGGTCTCTTATGATGAGATGCATTTTCAGGTCTGTCCTTATTTGCTTCCTTTTAAACGAGCTGTATTCGAATTATTGCACTCGGCAGGAGACCCAGGTTTTCTGTTCTTATTTTATTTGGGTGTGTCATACTATATATTTAGATTATAATATACAGGTCTATGGGTGTGCGTAAAATTGTTCTCAAGACACAAGAAAATGGTGTAGACAAAGTTTTTGTCGTGTACTTGACCATGTTGATAACCCGCTAAAAATTGAAGCAATAGAAAGTTTAAGTTTGAAAATAAAGCAATTTTTATTCTTAGCCATCCACCATGGTACCGCTTGTATTTCAAAAATTAGAAATATGATTTGTAGCTACCCCTAGTTTTCAATAGTCCATAGGTTTATGATTTATAGCAATAATGCTTGTTTTGCAGTCTTGAAAAAAATAAATTATCTTTTTGAAAAAGACTATTCCACTCTTTTGGTGGTCTGTATACCACATATAAAACCTTAGTTGTACAAGATGTATGAATAATGTTGATATATGAAACATATTTAAAAACGAAATAAGGAAAACATTAAGAAATGTATACATATTGCACAAGACCTTTCTTTTTACATTAAAATTGGTTTATACGTGTACAAGACCTTAAATCAAAATGTGTGGAAATCTGCATTTCCTCCTGTATATTTACGTTCTGTTTACATAGTTATTTTTTTTTCCAATAGGAAAAAAACGACATACAGTTAAAATATTTTTATCTACATATATGTCCATAAAATATTCTGACAATACTTTTATTTGCTTCTTATTTATTAAACAACTGAATACGTTGTTGGTTTCTTTTGTTGCATAAACTATTAATTGACTTTGAACTTCCAAGTTATATTACTTTCTACACATGAAGAGTCAAGACAAAATCGTAAAAACATAGTCATTATACAAAAATTTGAAAAACTAATTTACAGAACAAAGAACAAAAGATACATATTATAAAAACAGGTGGAAAATTGACTTCATCTTGTCAAATATTAACTCATTAAATACTGACAGTTAATTC
Source organism: Arcuatula senhousia (assembly GCA_963971305.1). Lineage (NCBI taxonomy): Eukaryota > Metazoa > Mollusca > Bivalvia > Mytilida > Mytilidae > Arcuatula > Arcuatula senhousia. The sequence continues at coordinate 61,567,416 of OZ020304.1, forward strand.
ATTTTATTGGTGAAATTTATAAGGATGTCATTTTTGAGAGTAGTAGTAAATTTTGTTGTACACATATATTCGGTCATGGCCCATAGTGATTTGACGAACTAGAAAGCCTAGGGCCATCATTTCTGAAAAACTCACAGGTGCGCATGGAATTACACTAGCTGACCTAATACAAGAAATTCTATGTTTGTTTAAATGTCATCAACTTTCCTAACTACTACAACATTTTTCCATTAAAGGAAACAATTTTACAAAGTATCTCTTTGGCACGACAACTTGGAAAAAAGGAATGAAATCCATTACTGAAATTTGTGCAAGATTTACGAAATCGTTTTAAAACACGTTGCTGCACCCAATTACATATTTTTTTTCTTATTTTGATATGCTTTGTCATTCCGTTTTTGCATATTGCAAAATAATATGAATATCAGTGTTTTTTGCGACTCTAGATATTGCCTGAAGATTAAGAAGGGGCATGTCTGCGATTACTGGTGCTGTTTTTAAGTTCGGTGGTGTGGGAGATGTTTTGCTTGTCGACCTGGCTGCTGAAATCTATTCAAAGCTTGTTGGTTCTGGGAGTTGCATATCTTAGTAATAATTTGGTTCCCCAGTTTGGTAGTTATACTGTTCTATGCTCTTCATATTCATACAGTGTTTGGCATTTTCAATATTTTTGGTAGAGTCTTGAATAGACGAAACGCGCGTCAGGCGTAGCAAAATTTATTGTCTGGAACTTTGTTGTCATTTGTATTTCTTCTTGTTTGGTTATAAAGGAATCAAAATGGTTCTTTTGTGATCTGTTCTCGTCTGTCGGTTGAAGATGAATGCAATGGAACAAGAACGACATTTGTATGAAAAATTTTAGGTTTTTTTTCTTCCTTCTATTTTCCAGTCAAACATTTTATGATTTATAAGAAGTGTTTTGATTAGTTGGTGACATTTTTGGACTGTTGTTGTTGGTTGTCTACGTGTATATTCTCTGTTTTTATATGTGCTTTGTTTAAGATCAAATCCTTTATGTGTGTTTCGTGTCCTCCTTATTTGATTTTAATAATGTAGTTATTTTTTTATTTTTTAATAATCAACCTACTGAAGTAGAGGTGGATATAGTGTTCGGATCTATCGGTTATCCGTCCGTTTGTCCGTCCCATATCAGGTATATCTTCAGGTTGAAGTTACTTCGCAATGTTGAGAGGTGTGGCACTACATTTTGGGGGTTTTTGTGGTTTTTTTATGCAAGATGGTATAGATTTTTTTATTTTTTTTTATTTTTTTGGTCTTTTTCTAGCATATCATTATAACATCAAGGTTTTGCTACGCCAGACGCGCGTTTTGCCTGTTCAAGACTCATAAGAGGCGCTCTAGCTGAAAGTTTGAAAATTACAAACACGATATGAACATTAAGAGCATATTTAACAATAAAACCAAAAAATGCCAAATTAGAGTAACACGATGGGTGTTCTAGTTTTGACTTATTTTTTTGCGACTGTTTCAACAGGCAAGATTTTTCTTGGATAGAAAATTTCCCACCATCACAATGCATTATTGAAACAAAAACATGGGAATGAGACTAGATTGGGCATTTCTCGGGTAGTAGGGGCAAGTTGTCGATTTGAAAAATTGTCTAATTATCTTGCTCGTTAATCCCGACCAGGTGTACATCGTCAGCATGGTCAGATACCCCGTTAGACATGTTAGGCACCTTGTGTAACGTTTCCGAAGCCAAATGCCAAGAGGTGACGCGGCCAATTATAAACAAACTAAGGGTCAAATTTAGGGTTCATTATAATTGGCGAAGTAAGACTTGCTGAAAGACAGGACCCAGAAGATAAATGGGTTTTGTAAATATTTACACGTGACAAGCGTTATCCCTCTGACCATCCACAGTAAATAGGAAACCATTATCATATCGTTATAGTCTAGGGTTAAATTGTAAATAAACTTGTAATTGATAGAAAAATATACACTCAATATAATTTTTAGAATTGTTTTATTTTAATTTAATATTCATAAGGTGAGTAGATGGTCATTATTTTGATGAAATCACAACTCTTTCTCAGTCTTTTATCTTGGTTTTGAACATTAGCCCTTCTTCCCAAACAACTGGAAAACATTATTTTTGTTTTTGTTGGTTCCGTTTCGGTTGGTTACTGATAGTTTAACGTGCATTTAACAAGTCGTAGACTGAGGGGGATTCCAGACATTTTCGAAATGGGGTTCAACTCAGAGTAGCTGTTTCAGGACTTAAGAAGGATTCCGACTTATTTCTTTCTAAAAACTGCAGGAAAATAACTAAAACATTTCCTAAGTAAACTAAAGAAATGTTCCAAGTCCCGAAACAACTGCGGGTCCGTGCCTGAAGGGCCAAGTTGTAATTCGGGCTGCTTTTTTTTCTCCCATGGAATTGGGGTAATAAAATAAAAGTGACGCGCTGCACTGTGTTAATTTTCTAGATATTATGAATTTCTGTTGTCTTATGGTTACACGGTCACTTTTGGTACTTTTTAAAATTCTTTCTCTAGTTTTCAGTTTTCTTAGGTCTTTTTTTTTCTTTTGTCGTTCTGTTGATTGGTTGGTTGGTTGGTTGGATTTTGTTTTTCTTTGCTTTTTTGTGTTTGCTTTTTTTTATTTATTTATTTTTTTTTTATTTTTATTTTTTGTCTTACTTTTTGTGTTTTATTTGTTGGTTTAAAATGTAGAATATATAGTTGAAATGCAATGGGGACTCGATAAGCATGGGAATTATGGATCAAGGACGATTTCTGTTAAACAAGTAAAATGCAAAATTTCCATTTCAAAATCAATATTCAATGAATTTTTCAAAAGGCGGCACTACATTATTTAAAAAAAGAAACATTTGTGTCACATTTTTATACATTGCACATGCATCATTTCTGCATTAATTTAAATGCAATTTAATTATTTTATTGAAACCCAAAATAGATAAATGGGAAATTCAGAAAACAATACACTAAACATAAGGCCGCGATTGAAAAATGTTTGGTTAAATTTTAAAATGATTAGATAATAAAATGACAGCTCGAGTGTTGCTTGTTGTGTCGTGGTGACAGTTTGGACACGTCGGACAAATATCATGATACTATAGCCGAATACTATATCTATCAAAGTGATTAATACAGAAGGCGGAGCATCACGGACACAATACAGATTACAAACATTAACAATTTTTCAATGAAATTTCAAGAAATATTACCATGCACATATATCTGAGTTTGACGGACGCGCGTCTGTCGGCGCTAAGTTTTCGCCAGGGAATTTTTATTTCGCATTGAGGTTGTTATTTTCTCCCGTTAATATTGTGCTAACAAGATAGAATTGATGTTTTGACTCGGATTGTGATAGGAATATAAATATAAAGATAATCGACAGAGGAAATAAAAACTAGAATGTGTACATCACCTAAATAAAATTTGTCAGAAAGACGTTCATCTTGGGAAAAAGGATTTCTTAAAGCGTTAACGAGAGCTTTTCCGTATCAGATCGTCCAAAAATTAGGCCACCATACAATAAACAGATAATAGAAAACTCAAGCATTATTCCCCTAAATAAACTAATGCAATTGCATTGTAATTATTTGATTTTTTGCATAGTGAACTTAATAAGAGAAAAGTCGCTGCTATGAATAGATAGGGAGGGACGTCAAAAGAGATTGACATATCCACTTAAGCTTCGATATTTTTGAAAACCTAAGCAGTCTTTACTTGATCTTATGTAGTCATATGATGGATGGCTTAAATTTTGGTGGTTTTTAGTGTATCTAACGGAAAATTGGTATTACTGTTACTGTTACACGTTTGATTTGAAATTCCAGGTGAAAACTTCAGGCGGGCGAATATTTTTATTAAAAAGGATATAGAGTGGGCTTGAAATAAGGTATGTTAGATAAGACATGAGGAAAGTGTCCTGTTTCTACGAAACCGAACTTGACAAAATCTATTTGGCTATTTGAATACAACTGTTGATATGAACTAGATAAAATAAAATATTATCAAACGCGAAATAAGTTTAAATGAATAACAGTTTGATATTATTGTGTTATTCCCGATGACCTCGAAATTTTTTTGTATATACCCGAGAAATTTAATATTATATGTCTCGCTGCGTTTTCATTTCAGTAGTTGGTTTAAAAGAAAAGAAATAGTACAGGCTGCCAAAAAAAAAACTTCCTTAATTTGATTGTCCATGCAAAATTATACGGCTTAGAAATTTTATGTTAGTCTATTACAACTGGAGAATATTAAACAAATAATAATTAAACTATATGAAGCTAGAACTAACTTGTAGAACCATTAATACGGATTCTTATACATGCTCAATCCCACAGGATTCGATTTTATGGTTAAGAAAATATACAATGTGCACAACGAACAACTCCAACTCACTTTTACGACCATCACATACGAGTTTTATGAAATTTTTAGTGCAGTATTGGTCGTAATCTATTCTTCCTTAATGTATTAGATGATGGATACTGGATCGCAGTTTTTGCTTTCTTCAATGATAATCTTTCCTTTCTTTATGCCTTTCTGGTATAATATGGCCGTTTTATTTCTACCCATTAATTCGTTAAGATTAGGTCTGTCTCCAAAAGTATTAAATTTACCATGGATATTGTATGGGTCCATACTAAAATTAAATATTAAATACATACACAGTTAATCGGAAAGAGAAAATTGAATTGCTCGTCGCTAAACTTATTAAAAATATAGACGTACTTTGCGAACAAATCACAGTCTTTCGGATCTATTGTCTGTTTACAAATAGGTATCTGTCGAATTTCATAGAATCTGTTATTCTTAGGTGCTCATGTGTCGTATATTTTGAATAATATGTTTTAGCGATTATACAGATAGATCATATTTTCATCTGCGAAAGTATTACTAAGACCGTCAGATAGACGCCGGCTGAGCTCAGCGGCAGTAACAGTTTGGGGAAATAGGATTTTTTGTATACATAAGACTGATAATCTGATTTTGGTCGGAACTCTTTTGTCCTGGGCTTTGAGTGGCATTCAATCAATTTATGACAAAAGAAACAAAAAGTTACTTTTTTCAAAGTTTTTACTTATTGAAATAACGGACGAATTCCAGTCCAGTATTATTGTTGTCCGTTTTATCACAAATATATCCTACTGACCGACCTCCACGATGGTTTAAATAGCAGACAGAGTTTCTAAAAATATTGCGGTCATTGAATGATCAGATATTCATAATAGTATGCATCTAAATCGGTATTTAACGGTTTTATTATTCCTGTGTTTGGGATGCTATGGAGCGTTCTACCCTTCTGAGTTTTGTGGGCTTTATCGGTTTTTAGTGCTAATTGAATTTGCCAGAAAATTTGTCGGAATTAATGAAAGTTATAGAAAATAACTGTCAATAATTCCAGTGACGGAGTTTTGATGAATTTGACATTGATTGGGAAAATGAAATATGTAGAGTATCCAATTACTTTGTCATTAAAATGGTCTTTTCTTTCTAAAAATTGATATTTTTATAGATCCCGAACAATCCTCGGTGATACTATTCCATCCGTATTGTTTTTCCAAAAGGTTAAGCAATAAACTGACCCGCGTAAATTTTTGAATAGAACTTGGGTTTTGAACGGAGTATTTAATTATCTTTAGTTCCGGCTGGCTATTACTGCAATTCTGTAATTGAAAAAAAAATCATTGTCTTGTAATTCATGCTTATTTTTATTTTTTTAAATGTTATGGTAAAGCTGAAAGAATAAGTTTTCTATTGTTATCAAAATTTAAAGCTTTTTTTTAGTTATGACAATTTTAGCTATATTTTTATTCATTTATTCATTCATTTTTATAGTCATTTGCTTTCTCCTTACCTAAACAGGTATTTTATAAGTAATATGCTTTCATATATTTATATTTATTTATTTTTATTTTTTTATTTATAATTGCTTTATTTAAGCAGTTATTTTGACGAAATTAATGTTCTGAATGGAGTTGCAAATACTGTATTTATATTGGTCATTGTTTGCCTGTATCTTTGCATTTGGCTTCAAAGAAAATTGAAAATGTTATCTGTTTTATTTTGGCTTTCATTTACTTTAGAAATAATCAAGGGATATAAACATTAATCATACTCAAGTATTTTTAAAAAAATAGGAAATTCCATTTCATTCATCCAAATACTCATGTCTATTTATCGTCCATTTGTAAATTTATAAATTAAAAAGGCGTTTTTTTCTATTCATTTTATCCAAGACAACTCACTCTTGCTTTTACCTTATCCTCTGCCCTATCCTGGACAAATAATAAATCAGTATAAATCCGTTATTCCATTTTTCCTTGTTTATTTTTAAAATATTTTTTTTTTTTACTTTTTCTTTGCAATTTAAAGACATTGTTTACTTTATTCATTTTTCTAAATAAACATCAAATAAATTATGATCCAACAACAATAATTATAATGGCCCTTTAGAAGGTAATTATTGACTTTCAAAATTAGGTAAATATCCCGTTTTATTTTGATAATTCACTAAATATTGTCATTTTACTGTAAAATTCCTAAGGGTCCAAATTTGGCATCTTAAATAGTTAATTTGAAGCGAAATATAACTGGTTTTGATGATGACAAAGTTAAACGTTGACAATAATTTTTGGCTAAAGGCGAAAAAAAGGAATCATTTACAAAATAAACTTGTTCTTGAATTGCAGACATTACGATCCATCGGATTATCTGATTGGTTAAACCTTCAAGAAATATGATTTGTGAATAAGATAGATATGGTTGGAGGCGGGAAAGGGGCGGGCCAGACTGTTCCATTGTCACCTGAATGAATTGTATATTATATGGATCAAAACATCACGGATTATAAGATTGATTGAATACATAAACTTATTCACATCAGTAAATATTCTTAATTTACTATCATTAGAAAAACTGACTGATTTTAATAAGCAATTGATTGTGGACTTTAAACAAAACGTTTGTGAAAGATTAATGTGGCTTTCCTTTTCTTTGGGACGGACACTGTAAAGCATAAGAGCTCTCCATTCCACAGCTCTGGATAATCTGCAAAGATTGTCCAACCCTTGTCAGACATTTTCACTTCTTGAACAGTAACTTGTCCATACTCAGAAAGCAAGGTAAAGTTGCCCTTTTTGTTTGTCTGTCTGTTTGGTTCCTATTCACATGTTTCTTGATGCAAAAGGAATGGCTTAGATCTAACATTTAAGACTGCATTGCGACTGCTGTAACATAGTTACAGCAATGGCTTAAACTATACCCGTTTTCAACTGATTTGCTTAATTTGTGTCCCAATTTTATTCAGACGCGAGGTTTTTGAAAACATCTAATACGTATACATGCCTTTAATCAAGGAATAATATCCTTTTTAAAACTGGAAGTTAGGGTGATCAAATTACTTCTCTTCATATCTAAGCATAAGAAATTACATTTTAAACATTTATTTGTTAATCTATTTCAATATGAAATATTAAAAAATAATTTAAAATCCCCCATTGATGAAAGTTAGCTCGCCCAAGGCAGGACTCAAACTGACAGCCCATTCATTACTTTGCTGTGTGGAAACCTAGATTTGATTGACAGCTCAAGTAGTAGTAGCCACGAGTGGAAAGACAGTTATACTCGCTAAACTAGGGTAGTGTTGACGGGAAGAAAAGTGTACTATGTTTGACAGTTTTGTGTTTCTTTGACAGGTCACTGGATTTGTTTATGCCGGTGGGACTAACTACACTAAGTAAAGCAGGACTTTGTTGATAAAACTATTGGACATATCTCGGCCTTCGGACGGAAGGTGAACCCTCGTCCATGGCGCAAAGAGTGGTACGTATATTATTACTTTATCGTCGGTGTTGTTTATCGGATATTTTTAACTCGGGTACCTGTGATATTTTTTCCGCGGATACAGGAAGTATTTCGTACATTTGTTATAATTTTTTTTGTTCTTTTTTCAGTACGAGAATGACATGCCGTCGCACTATGGACCGAGCATCGGCGGGATGGAAAGCATGTACGACTCACACCGGTACCAGTCACCTCCGACCATGGGGCACCAGACCTACCCTCCGTATTCTACTAATAGCTCAACAATGCCCGTTAGTTCATCACAGGACAGTCAACTAAAAAGAGATAAAGACTCAATATACGGGTATGCATTAAAATCCCATCCGTGTATTGGGACATTTATATATATATGTGAAGAATTTAAATCTGGATATTGTTAATCTGTTACATAATTTGACGGATTGTATATTTCTCTTACACAACATGCAAGTAAGTTAGTTTTTGCCATTATTTTAATTAAAAGATATTATAAACATTATCTCTACTGTGTTAAAATGTGTTGCACCAATACACAACATGGCCGCCGATTGTTTATACTGATAACCTTTCTTGATTTCTAGGCACCCTTTATTTCCACTCCTGGCACTTATATTCGAAAAATGTGAATTAGCAACGTGTACGCCTCGGGAGCCTGGAGTTGCAGGCGGAGACGTTTGTTCATCAGAATCATTCAACGAAGATATAGCCGTTTTTAGTAAACAAGTTTTAGTAAGTTTGTTAAATTTGAATTAAGTGAAAAAAACGGATATTTGTTAAAAACATAATTTTGAAATTTTTAATAGTTTGAAAAGCTTTTTTTACAATTTAAATTGAATATTAATGTATAAATGCTTTGAATTTTAGTTTAATGACTATATGAAATTAAATAAAATTAAATTAATTTTTAATGACTAAGAATTTCAAAGTGTCTATAAAATGGATCTTTTTTTATTATCAATTATGAATGTGAAATTTTAATTTAAGGGGAAACAAATAAAAGAAGAAGTTGATGGCAATGCTAATAGATTTATAATGATGAATAAAAATATTCTATTCAGGCTTTATATACAAAACAAATATTTTTTTCCTATATTTTCTGTAATTTTGAATATAAAATTTTCTTCAGGCTCGATCAGAAAAACCATTGTTCTCAGCAAATCATGAACTAGACAGTGTGGTAAGTTAACATATTATTTTCATTTACCTTTTTTTCTCTATCTTCACTTTTTATAACAGGAACAATTAATTAAGCACTTCTTTTTTTCTCTATATATATTTTTTTCTACTTTATAATTTTAACCAGAGATTTTAATTTTGTAATGAGCCATGGATCAAGAGTAAAAAATTAGCAACACTGTTGCCAACACATGGCCAGAAAAAAAATTTTGTTGAAAAATTGCCCAGCTGGTAAAAAGCAGAACAGTGTATATTTTTCTTGTTAAAGCTGATTAAAAGTTTCTCCGAGAATGTTTACAGAAATTAGTCAGCAGTTATGTCTGAAAGTAAAAGTTCCCTTTTATCAGAAATCACTGTTTATTCAAAAATATCTACTTTCTGGAAGAAATCTTCAATTATTGTGGGGAATTCAGAAAAAAAAAATAACTGAAACTTTATTTGAATTCCAAGATCAATTAAGTTCAAGATTTGAATATTATTTTATTTTAATTTCTTACTCAGATCTCCACAAATTTAAAGGCGGAAAACTAATCTTGTTTATTTTTCTTCAACTTTTCAGATGATTCAAGCTATTCAAGTGTTAAGATTTCATTTATTGGAATTGGAGAAGGTCAGTGCTTTATTTTAAATTCCACTTCATTCCATAATGTTAAAAATTTGATGAAAAAGAACCCAAAATAAACTTATCTAAAGGAACATGTTAGCCAGCTTAGATGCCGTGGAATGTGGGACACAATCTGACCCTATGTTTAACCTTAGTAAAAAGCAGAGATAACTACTAAATCTCCTTTTCTTCAGTGTAAATATTTAACTAATGAATGTAAATAATGTTTATTAGACATTTCCTCTACTGATAAAAATCGTAAATTACTGCAAACAAATATTAACAAAATTGTATAATTGTTTTTTCTTTATTTTTATTTCAGGTGCATGAACTATGTGACAATTTTTGCCATAGATATATTAGTTGTTTAAAAGGAAAAATGCCAATAGATTTAGTGATCGATGAACGAGAAGGAGGGAGTACTACTTCAAAATCTAGTTCTGACCCCACAGATCCCTCGGATCCAGTCGTAGATCAGGTAAGGAGTCAATATTATATTTTTTAACCAATTTTTTAGGTCTATGATGCTTGATATTAACCTTGTGAAGCATTAAAATAATCTCCAGGCTACAAGAAAATATGGTTGTTATTTATCAACCTTCAGAAATCTTGGTAAAAATATTAAAATACAAAAAATGGGGGTAGGGGATTTTACCCGAAATAAAAATTCTATTTTATTTGAATTAAGGTTAATAAAATTAATAGATTTTATGTATCATTAAATCGGTGGTCTAGACTATTTGTTAACCATAAACTGGCCTATTTTTATTTCATTTTATTATATCTTTTCCCCCTGTTCTATCAATACCATGCTTTCATTAATGGTGTGGTATGAAGGTCAACAGGAAACTAACTAAATGGGAATTTCAATGAAAAACACAACTAGCCTCATCAAATTCACATTTAGCCATGGTCATTCCAACTTCTCATTTGATCATAACCATAGATAAAACTCTTCAAGAGTCAGTTTGTAAGCAATCGCTAAAGTAACATTCTAAAGAGAATTTAAAATCTTGTTAAGTTGAATTATATTTGTGGATTAGCGTGTCAAATGTCATGATGGTCCCTTAAGGTAGAAAATCTTTTATGGACATAGTCATCATAGTTCTAATGACCACAGGGAAAAGATCCCAATCACTCAACATTTCCTGTTCAATAAAATTGCCAAAACCTACAGATTCAATAGAGAATATATTTATCTAGTGACCAAATCTTATATTTAGTGTAAATAATTCCTGATATTCTAATTGAAGACATCCTACTTTTGTCAGAAATAAAATGACAATGTGTTTAGAATTATTTAAATGTGAAAATGTAAAAAATATTAAAACAAAAATGGGCAAATACATTTTAAAATATCAATGTTAAAAAGATTAGGATCATCAATATAACTTTTCCCTATTTTTTTGGAATAATTAATTATAAGTGTTCTTGCTGCATCAAATTGAATCAGAATCAATAAAATATTGACACCACAGCCATCATAGCACGGTGTTTTTATTTCAATTTTATAGAAAGGTATCATTTTTTAATTCAAATCATTAAATAGCTATAATTAATTTAGAAAAAAGAGTAAATTGGCAAGTAATTTTGATATTAGATTCAGATAATAGATTTGCATGGGTTTCAAGTTTCCATGGTATACTTTAAATGTGATGTGAAACCGGCAGGTGGAATATTTTTATGGATGTTGACTTTGGGCCTTTGAAACATCTCAATTTTATGGTTTATCACACAGAATTTAGTCTGGGGTTTTTGTTGTTATCTCTGCTTTTCCTCTCTAACTATACTTTCTCATCAGAGTGCTCCAAAACAAAAACAGAACAAAAAATATTTTTTTAAGTTATTTAATTTTGTAAAGCATTATCAATCTTGCTCTCATATATATTTTATTTAATTTAATAATTCTCCTTTTAAAGTATTTTAAGGCAGTAATTTATTTAATTCTTGACAAATCAATACAGAGAATAAAAACAGGGAGAGAAAAAAAATGTTTTCAAAATTTTTTGGAACATTTATTTTTCATAGCATCTTTTACTGTGCTAATAGTTTCCATAATTTAGATGTGAAAAATGCATTATTTAAATTTGAAAAAAAATATCTTCCATGAGCGAGCAAAGTGAGAAAATTTGATGGATAGATTGATTAAATTGAAGTGTCATAATTTAAGTGAAAAAGCATCAGACGCTGGAATTTACAAATATCCTTGTTTTTGCTTGGAATTGTATAAATGAGCATGATTAGCCTTTTCTCTTGTCGTGTTAACGCAAAAGGATGAAAATGTCAGAACCAAATGCTTGGTTGCTAGGGAGATGGGAATCTTTAATATTGCAAATTTCATTTCTTTAGTCCCTCATGCACCGTTTTTCTGTGCGTGGTAATTACTGATGGCAACTAAATATTGTATTGGTTTTAAAGAAAAAAAGATCTTTTCTTCTTTAACGTGGAAAGATTGTCCTAGTTGGTGAAGAAAATCTAATTTAGATTCTGCCTTACTTGAAGTTAATGGGGAATTTGAATGTAGATGGCATAATGCTAAAAAGAGCAACGATAAGGAGTTATTGTTGGGACCGCCAATTGTAAAGCGTAGGAGAATTACCATTGACCACTTTAAAGATCTTACTGAAATCAAATAATGGATGCGTTATGGATTTAGGGAGACTAAAATCAACACGGCTCTATTCTGTCATAATCATATTAAGCTTGATTTTAATCTGTTTTGATATGTGGAAGTAAAAGTCTTAATTTCACTTTCCCTCTAATACCAAATTCAATAATTTTCCACCTATTTCTCATCTCTCAGAGTGTTTTCTTTTTTTCATGTAAATTTATTCAATATCGACTCGATAATGGGTAGACATTCTTTAAAAAATTAGATTTGCAATTACATTCAATTCTTTTTTTAAGTGAATTACTATGGGTTAAAGCTTTTCTATAAAATCTAGAGACTTCTTTTTTTCAGTCTCTTTATGCATGCCTGGTATATTTTTGGCCTTGGCTTTTTACCATAACTAATTGCCTAAGCTGCATATAACTACCTTTTCTGCTTCAATGACTTTGTTTTGCTTTAAAAATGAAAACCCAGAAAGCATATGATTACCATGGAAATTAGAAACATATGCTGATTAAGGGAATAAACCTAAAAAAGGCTAATTCTAGGCGTGCTATTGTAGCATGCTCCCTCAGTGTGTGAGATGTGATTAGAGGTAACGAAAATGTCTTTTTGTGCGACTCTAATGACGACAATCGAAAAATGACATGGTAACCCCAGGGATAGTTTTCATTGTGATTTTTATGCGTTGTTTGTTAGCTGTATAATTCTATTTTATGTTAAGTACCATTGGTTCTAGAACTGTTGTAGTTAATGTAATTGAGTATTCATTAGTCAAATTCATTAAATATTTCAGCCAATTGTTACACACAATAGGAAGAGTTGTTGAAAACAGACATGTTAAAATAATTGTTGTTCCTACGACTGCTCTGAAAATACTTATCATTTCAGACCAACGTTATAGCACACTCAGTTTAAAAACGCTATCTTTTCTCGATATTTTTTCGTTTTAAATTTTCTTCTTGAGTAGAGACGGGAAATTGTCCTGTAGAGAAGTCATAGGTTTCTTGTTCTATTTTTTGTTTTATTGCATCGGTTTTCGTATCATTAGAATGTGGGAAGATTTTGTCTCGTCATTCTGTCCTGTTCTTATATCTACTGTTTGCCTGGGATTACATTAAGATTAGACGTAAGCCCCATTGCAGATTTTACTCCTATTTTTACCCCCTACAACTCTATATAAGGTCAGAGGGGTCTTCATTGGTTTGTCGGTATTTAGTTAAAACATTGCATCCTGGGTCGTTTCTCTCTATGATATAGCGATTTACATCATACTTTATAGATAGGCGTGTGAAGGAGAGGTTTAGCCACCTACCAAACATCAAAAGACTGTAGAAATATACCAATCGATAGTTCCTTAATAGTTGAATTTGCACAGGACTTTAACATATTAACAGTTTACAGAACTGCTCAATTTTTTGGCAGCAAAATGTTTATTCTAAAATCTTCTTTCCCTTTTGTAAAGAGTTAGATGGATTATTGGCTTTAGTCAATGAAAAAATATCAAAATTACTAAGAAGTTTAGCTATTGACAGTGAATGCTGTTGAAATGCTATATGCGTCCTCAAACAAGGGGAAATAGTTACTCAAGATTCTAAGTAGTTAGCTACTAGTAGTCACTTGTATAGTTCTTATAAACAGTTGTTGGTTATTTGAAACTAAGCTAATGGGAACTTGAAAACAGCCTAAAAAATAAAAATCTAAATTTGCATCTTAAAAACCTATTTTTGAAAAGATTATGCTCATGCATCAATTGAAATAATGATAATAAAAAACTTAACATTGCAACACATTTTTATGTGATCTGTGCCACATTATTTTTTGTTAATGACATGAAACTGTGCCTCAAGAGAAAGTCTGTTTTATCTGACAAATTGTACTCTAGCAAAATTTGTAATAAAGATGAATTATCTGTAGTTATCAATACACATTGTTTGTTTATTTACATAAGAAGGTAATAGGAAAATCGAGTTAGTTATATCTAAGCTTTCTAAAAATACCGTCTGATTATTTATTGTGATTTCAGGAACATTAACAAAATCTGAATTAACCTTTTGTTGTGTGTATTTTTTGTTTGGTGGCAGTATTTTTCCTCCTTGCTTGTGTACGTTACAGTTTTGCATTTTATTGTTTTTCCCTCGTATCAATTCAGAGAAAACCAAAGCAGGAATTTTATATATATTCATATATGTTTACCGCTTCAAGTTCCCTTAGCTTTTTTTCATATGGCTTTTTGTCCACATCGCGTACATATATACATTATGTTATTTTTTTGCAGTCGATAATTTTATCGGCACTTTGGCTCATAAATTTTAAATTTTGATAAATTTATGTTATCGAAAATTTTTACGAAGTTAATCTGACCCTGCTCTGGTTTTCTCTCTGTTGACAGGGCCAAATGTTTTCATCGATGTCTAACTCATGGGGATGTCGTGCATAGCAGAACAACCCGAGGGTCCAAGGCGAGGACTGCCACAGACTTATGCAAGTTCTAACTGGTGCCTAGTCTTATACGATACACAGTAGACGAGATTGCTGGAACATGTGATACCAGTCGACCATGCCAGGAGGAGATAACTATTGGTGGACTTTAATTGACAGAATCTCATTTTATTTTTTGTTGTTCCTCGTAATGTTTTGAATTGAAATATTATTCATTTTTCATCATTTTTTTCTTCTTATACAAATTCAATTTTAAAGTCATAATATTTAATTTTGAGTTGACTTTTTACTGTAATGTCATTACAGACAACGATGATCACTCATATAGATTAATTTTAATTACTGAAACGATTTTGTTTCGAACGGAGCCTGTTTCATTATATGATTCGATTAAGACAGAGCGCACACCTTCCGCGAGATGAGAAACAAATTTAATATTGAAGCTAGTCAGGGCTGATTGTTACAATTTATCACATAGATTTCTTATTATCTTGCCAAGAAGATAGTCTTCATGTATAGAATTTGACATGAACTTGAAATATTACCGAGCTAGGCCTGAAATTGATTGTTCAGACTGTCACACAAAAATATTCCGTTTTACATTTTTTTTCCCTCAAGAAAATAAATTTCGTTCAATTACAAAAAAACAATGTTTTCTTGAAAAATTGTAAAAATATCATCTGCTCTGTTATTTTTTTCCACAATATTTTTTTTCGTTTCAAAGCAGCTGTTGCTGATAAAATAGGGCTCTAGTCAGACTAATGTTATAAAATCAAATGGTTATATTTTTATTCATATCATGTCTTGATGTCTTTTTTCTGTTTTGTTTTGTATGTACTATATCTATATGTAGTTTTGCATGAAAAATGCTTGAGGTATTAGGTGCTATTTATATAAAATGTTTAGTTTGCCACAAGAAAAAAATGTTCTTGTTTTTTTTCTGCTTTTCCCATTTCTCTTTATGTTATATAGTTTACCATTTATTTGATAATTTAAAAAGAGAAAATGTTGAGTTTTATTAGAAGTGCAATGAGACAAACAAAAATTCATTATTTTTGTCATGAAACATAATCGCATAATGAGTTTGAACGGAAACACCAACATTTACTCTTGTGGCTTAGGACCAATTGGACGAGAATTGTCGTAACATTCCCTCCATGTGATACATGTATGTATTACATGTAAATATATTTTTTCATTGTCTTGCCTAATATATTTGTGTATGTAGAACTGAAAGTTCTGTGTGAGGACCATTATGCCAAGATGGTTTTTTGTGTCATACAATTATACTTTTTAATATTTCTATTATTACATCCTTTTTCTTAGAATTTACATAATAATGAAAGATATTTAATGATTTTTCTGGCATTTCGACCCCAAAAAATCCCTGAAATTATCAAAAATGGGAGATAACTCAATATTTTTCATTGAAATATGAAAGGGGAGATAATTGCAAAATTTTATTATTTTTGCATCTTTTTCTCTTAGAAATCTTTTTTGTGAGTCATTTTTTAGAAGATAATTAAATCAGAATTCCATTTTGATATATCAAAAGTGCTATAAAAATGAAATCCAATAAAAAAAGAATGCTTTTGTTTATAGCAGTAAGTGCCATAGATAGATTTGGAAATCTGAACTTTTTTTGTTAGAGGTAGAATGTTAAAAAAAAATCCTGAATTTTCAGGTTAAAAAGTAGTGCCATATTGTCAGACCAAACCAAGTTCTTATATACAGCTAAAAAATAACTCTATAAAGCATTTATGTGGAAGTCCAGATTACATCTTTTTTCTTGATTTTAGTAAGAACTTTGTTTGGTCTAGTACTCTTGTTATGTTGTAAATTTTGTAAATCACTATAATTATGAACCTGTTATAATTGTATCATTAATAAATTTAATCATTGTTAATTACTACTATTTTTAATGGTGAATGAGGCACAGTTGCAATGTGATGTGGCATTAGTTACAACCCCGCCTTTTTGTGGCTTATGATACTGCTCCATCTTGCAGGAATGTCATAAGAGGCCGGATTAACATTAACATAAGCTGTACAAACCTCCATAATAATTGATAAATAAAAATGACAACTTAAGAGAAAAGTTAATTGATAGTTTAAGTAGCAAGTTTACATGAAACTGGGGGATAGGTAGTAAAATTAAAAAGTTATATGTATCTAACTACAAGCATTGCCAAGTTGGCACTTTTATGTCAGACATATAATGCAGATGGAGAAATAAGTAGCTGACAGCGAATTGTTAACTGAAAAAAGAAGTGAAACATAAAATAGTAAGGGGCAATATATACCGGCTGTAAAAGTTACACCAGGAATGATTTCATGTGCCTGGTGGTAAATATCATTACAGTATTGTCAATAAACTGTTTCTCTTCAAACCAGACTTATCATCATTTTATGCAGGCTTTTTATTATTTGTGGATTTTTACAAATGATTCTTAAGTGTCTTAAGCAGGTATGAAACGAAAATTAAAATTTCAAAAGGATGATAATTGTATATACAGGGGAAAGAGGGTACAGATGTGGAAGTTTAGTTACCTCACAGCTGGTGCAACCATTGCTGGATACCAACCTCTAAACCTTAATGTTTGTTGGTTTTCTTACAAAAGGTGAAGATGTTCTCTTTTGTTTCTTTTCTTAAGGACAATTTGTTGCAGATGTTGCTCCGGATTAAATTTGAGACGATTTGGTCACTTCCTTTCTTCTTGTACAAATAGATTGGGTGGTCGTCTTTTGTTATGTTAAAAAGACCATTTAATGCTCAGAAAATGTCAAAAAGTTTTAACAAATTGGTCATAATGTTCAAAAAGATTATTCTTTTTTCAAACCTGACACAAATCCTTTTCATTGACATATAGACTTCTTTTGTTATCCAAATGTCCTCAAATCTCATGACTTATTTTCAAGTTTATGCAAGAGATGTTCGATAGACAAATTCAGTAATGATTTTTGTATTTGTAATTTTGCCGTACCCATCCATCAAACATTTTCTGATAAGACTAGGAGGAAAGTTCCGCATTACAAACACAATTATTATTTTGCCCTTAGATTTCTATCCTCTTATTATTTGTATGGTTTAATGAAAATGTTATTATTGCTGAGGATCATTTGTTCTAGGAGAGGTCAAGTTAATTTAGAGTTAGACTCCTTGCTATCAACCATTATGAATTTGGAGCATTTGCAGTCAGCGTTTGGTAATCTGGACATTGTATTGATTTTCACTACCGGGATAACGTTGATTTTTTTAAAACATAATAGGAAAGTCGAGTTTATTTTGCGACATATTGGGTTTTTCTAGATGTTCTAAATTAGTTGTTTCCAAAACATACAAAGATATCACATTTCGTAGATATTGTATTAGAATATGAAAAGCACAGGCTTTCTAGAGATTGACAATTTCAATATTTAGATTGATTCCAAGATAAATTCAATTTTCCATTTCGGTATATTTGCATTAATTGTATAGAAGCATTTTACTGTTGAAACTTGGGTTCTACGCTATACAACTGTTATCAGGAATAGCTAAATGGTAGTGAAATGGAAGCACCACCAGGACATTAACTCAAATTGAATTCTTTTTTGATGAAATTATTTGATATAAAACCACTTATGTACTATAATTATAT
The DNA here is from genome assembly GCA_963971305.1 of Arcuatula senhousia. Classification (NCBI taxonomy): domain Eukaryota; kingdom Metazoa; phylum Mollusca; class Bivalvia; order Mytilida; family Mytilidae; genus Arcuatula; species Arcuatula senhousia. The sequence continues at coordinate 61,585,712 of OZ020304.1, forward strand.
CAACCACCGGCAGATCAAATGTTATCTCAGTATAACTTGGGTCTCTCAGCCTTTAACTGTCTGCACATAAGATAGCCATTCTTTTGCTTCCTTTACTTATTCTGGGGTACCGTCAGGGGATTTGGAGTTTGCGTGAGAGGTCTTAGACAGGGTTATTTTTCTCTGGGCAATTATTGTGATAGAATAATGTTCATAATAGAGAAAAATATCAATAAAATGAACTCTATCATCAGATTTACAATAAACATTTTTTTAATCTAAAAAAAAAACAGAGATATTATAGACTGGTGTTTTCCATTTACTAGTATAGTAGTATTTTCATTGATGATTTTTCTCAGCCTTGCTTGCCACTTGCTCTGGGTTTATTGGAACTTGTCCAGATTGATATTGGTGTGATGAATTGTCCTGGGTATAGAAATTGTCAATAATCATGATTCATAAGCTCTTCTTCTGCCATCTTCAACAGCTTTACTGAGGCTTTAATATTACAGCCCAGTATATCCCTTACAACCTTCACAATCTCCAGCACATAATGATCATTAAAAAATTATCAGCTCATTTTGTCTCCATACTTAGGATGTTTATGGATAAAATTCCACTTTATGTGAAAATTATAATCTCTTCTGTTAATTAAACATATACAATAAAATTGATAAAGGCAGATTTAAGTTAAGCAGCAACAGTTTAGCTTTTATGACTTTTTTCTATGGAAACCTTTATGGACATTTTTTTCTATGGTAACCTTTAAGGCACATTCCAATACATTCAACCATTGAAACCTTTGATGATCTTTGGAGTTGTGTTAGCCTAATTCCACTACAGTACAAATACAATTAGATCACTTGGCACAGTATGGGATTTATATATTAATTACTGAATAGTTAGTTTACATGGATTGTTTTGTTCTTCTTAATCAGCAAATTTAGTCTGATTACAATCAATTAAGTATTTTATGGTAGATAGTTAAAGATCTCTCCCGTAGTTGTCTTTATGCCAAATAAGATACGATGACAGAGGGTACAAAATCGGCAGATCATTAAAGACGGACACTAGATAAACATAGACCTTGACAATCATCTTGTCCCGGGATTCCGATTATCAGAAAATCGCTAGATAATCAGATCAAATATTGTCAAATTATCGTGACGATAGATCAGAATAACATGAATATTCTTGAAGTTTAAAATGATGGTCTTTTTAAAACGGGGATTTATATCTGGTATATAAAATAATAGCTGTTTGAAAGATCAAGATTATTAACCGATAAGATTTTTGATGGCCAAAGATATTACGACCATCTTATTAATCGATTAGTTAAAAATCAAATATGTAGACACATATCTAAACTAGATCTTCGTAAAACACCTCGAACAAGGCCTTTAAAACGTACATACAAATATTTTGTGAATTTCTTATTTAAGTATTCATGAATTCAGTATTCATTCATTGTATTCTATTAAGATTTAATGCAAGTCACATATCTTGTTAAGTAAAGTATTCATTACAGACAAGACAGTGATTATAATGAGGAAATCTTCCATTACCACAAGCCAAAACCCTCTATTCAAAGAAGATAATGGGTCAAAATAAAAGTCTTGTTCAACCTTCAATTTTTAATAAATAAAAAATCTGAAAGATCATTATTTGAAAAAATTACAAGATGTAATAGTTAAGCCTTCTATTTCTTAAAACAAAAAGAGAGAAGTATTGTTAAATTAAATGTACACACAAACAATCTCAGACTTTGCTCAAAGTTAAATCAATGACTCCACAAATCAATTATGAAATTACTAGGTTGCAAGTCCCTTGATAAAATAAGGCATTTTACTACAACAAACTTAGTTTTAAGAGGATTGCTGTTCATATTTATGCCCCTTTTTAGCTGCTCTTTTTTCCCAGAGGTACAAAAAGTGTTGATATGGTGAAAACCTTTAGAAGTATTTATAATAAAACAAAATGAAAGATGTAATTTTCATTAATGGCTCATAAGAAAGTCTCGTATGATATTAGGGGTATCATTTCGAAACTGGGATGTCAAGATTGGTGAAGAATATGAGAGAATCAGTTCTTTTATGGTTTATTTTTTAAGTAAGAAACAAATTGAGGCAGTGATTCATTGTTTAAACAAAATCTTGAAAGCTAACATAAAAAAATTCAGTAATCCAATCAGTTAAAATTATTCCTGTTCAGTGTGATGCATACATGCATGGTTCTAGTCATTTGTATAAAGAAAAAAACATTGTCCTGGATGAAGCATTTTAATGATAGGTTTTAACCCACTGAGAGTTTAGAAATGCATAAAGGTATGTAATATAAAGTGCATCAGCATACAAGTTTAGTGTCCATGGGATTTTCCTATTTGCACAAGGTTGTTCATTTTTATAGTAGAGTCTCTCCACCTATGATTGCTATGGTGTTAAGAAGTCTGTTTAATTATTTAAACCAGATCTGAGCACTATCAGAGATAATCTATATGTCCCTAGCATGATTTCAGACCAATTCTTAAATTTTGCTCTGTCATTTTATTTTTTAAATAATCCACTTTAAGATTGCCTAGATCTGATAATAGTATAGTTCATACCTATCAACCGAAGGTGAATTATGAAATTTCTCATTTCACTGCACAGAAAATGGAAAATCTTGATCTGTTTGGCAAAAATATATTGATCCATTAAAATATTATCTATTTTTTGCGAAAAGAGGTATGAATTAAGTATAATGAAACCCCTGGTGTTTGATTCTTAATTTTTCCAAAGAAAATTATAAGATTTATCTCTTTAAATTAAAGCATATCCAAACATTTCCCCTCCTGTGGAACTGAGACATTTTAAGATTATCCGTAATCAATTAGAAATCGTTACATTCAAAATACACAGGCGTAATCCTAATATTTGAAAATATCCTTGATTTAAGTTTACATAATTTTTCAATTACAATCTTCCCCATGAGATATTTTCTGGAAGGTTTTCGATGATGATAACCCTAATTTTTTCGGTTAATGGCCTATATCCAAAAACTGTCTCCGACTAAGAGAAGTATATTTACAAAGATCAATTCTTGTAGACGATTGAAGCAGAAGTATTAAGTTTCATGTGTCATTTATTAAGGGTAATTTTGGCCAAATTTGGGTTAACATAGCAGCCGTCCTGTCCCTTACTCTGTTAAGCTTGATTTGTAGCTGTAGGGTACTTAATTTCTAACCTTATTTCAACACTCTAGCCCAATACACACATGAATTCTTGTAAGATCTGCAATAGCTCAAGAAAAATGAGTTTTGGTCTGTAATAATGTTAGGAAAATGATTTAATGCTGTGTTTATATGAAAATATTGGGTTTAATATTGTTTTCACCTTCTATAAGATAAATCATCAAGTTCATTGACAATTTACAAATTTGGTACTTGAGGGGAAAAAAATATTCTCTTTTTTATACAAACATCTTAAAATGCAGTGCACTTTTCTTGGAAGGTAAAACACACACAAAAAAGATTTCAAAGATAGTTATTTATGTTCTGCATTTAGCCAAAAGTTTAGCATTCAAGGTCAAAAGGACAGTTCAAGATGAAACTGAAGGTCAGGGTCACCTCCAAAAGTACAAGGACAATTAAGTGTTAGTTATTCCCCTGAGGGCGGATGCCCGATGGGGGATAACTGATTTATACCACCGGACTGTAGAGGGTGCTATATGAAAGTTTATTATAATTAATGAGGGGGGTCTTTCAGGATTTTAGCCTTATCTACTGATAAAGCATGATTAATGCAGGGTATCTCGTTACATTTTATGACAAAGTGGTATAATAATTAATATTCTTTGTTTAAAATTAGTTTTAAAAAAATGAGTGAAGTATCCTCCCCTCTTTACACCTGGTGTACTGATGTTCATGTATTTTGGAGCACATGTTATGAAATATGAATATTTCATCAAGTATCCTACTATGTGATCATAAGAGGGTTAGTATACCTGAAGAAGTCGCACCTGCTGACGAAGTATTCTACCCTATTCATTCCACTTTATAGGAAGACATTTTTCAATTAAGTCAAAGATAAAAAATTCACAGATAGTGAAGCATATGTATCTATATATGCAAAAAAGGCTTCATAGATGGGCCTGGATAAATGCTAATGTAGTGTCATAATGGTCGATGCGGGATATCCTAGCTGTTCAAACAATCAGTTTAAACATTACTGACTTTTGAATTGCAAATCAAAAACATTTAGAGGTATACTTTACAAAAGTCTTGTTGACAGAAGAAAAAATCAAAATCGGGCCTATTCATCCAACGGCACGTTACACACGAATACGTTACATTTATATGAATTCTTACAACTTGTTCATTGATCCCAGGCACAATTTGTGTCAAACCCCTCTCATTATCCATGCTGGACTGAGTTTTATTTTTATTTTAGTTTAATATAAGATGTTATTAATAGGCTATGAATATGTTGTGAAACTTGAGGGCCTAAGACTGTTTAAATCATACAGAGAAAGTCCTAACTCACCTCACACAATTTTAATAAAATGATAGCGACTTTTTAAAATATTTACATTAAACAAACATTGACAGTCAATTTTATTTCATTATAACCGACAATTGAGCATAAACTTTGTCAGTTGTAAACGAGTCCTGCAATTTATGACTTCTAAAATGCTGAACGTGTTGAGTTGAAACAAAATTATTCAATTGCAGAATTTTTCACATTTATAATTAACTTTAATGAGAATATGATCATTCTGCCAGCTTTTAATTTCATATTATGATTTTTTTTTTGCTCAAAACTTGCACCATGATTCATCCACATATCAAGTAAAAAGGGTTGAAACATTATTGAATATGGATTTTTATGCGATGAACATAAAACTTCACGCTTCGAAAACATAATTGATTAATGACCTTATTATTGAATACATATTTTAATTGATATTTTTCTATTACAGCGACCTCCCTCAACGAACATGTTCAGCCAGCCAGATGACACACAGTCCTCACGGTCGGGCGACACACCCATTACTACTAGTCAGTCCAACACAAACTCATCACAGATAGCAGATAACACTAGTGAAATAGGTAAGGGCTTAGAGAGTGGCAAAAGAATGGGGTATGTCCCACATTCCTGAAAAAATGGAATGATCAAACTGTTTTCAAGTTAAAACAAAAATTCTGCATCCCAAAAATACAAATGTTTGTTATTGATTTCTGCTTGGTGCTTTTCCCTAAAATAATGACAATCTTGCATTCCCAGAATCCTTCAGTTCATGCACTCTTAAAAATCACATTCAGATATTTTGTATGGTGGTAAAAAAAACAGCATCTATATAGTTAAACTTTCAGCACTGATTGCCAATAATAAAAACCTTGTGAGCCTCAAGTTTTGTTTAGGTTTTGTTTCTGACAGATCATGCTAATAGCCTCACAGTTCCAATTCAACATCATATCCAAATAGCTTTGCACTCTAGTAGAGCAGGTCATATTGAAATTAATTTTCGTAACTTCCTAAAAACATTTGCAATGCCATGAAATGGGCGAAGAATTCCGAATCTTAATAATCTCAGTTAATAAGAAAAAAATCATTAACTTAATTGGCAAATTGTAATTGGCCATGGAAAGAATTGAAGACGTGCTCAATGACAGAAGTCTATAGTTTTACCAATGCAGTTTAAGCATGCTGTAGACAGGTGCTCTGAAACTCCAGCACTTTCCCTCTTAAAACAATTTATACACGGATCAAATTGAATCTGCCTCACATGTTTGTATGTAATATATTGTGAACATTTACTAAGTAATGTTATATAATATGGATCTAAATGTACCCACATGAAAAAGATAGCATACTTTTTCATCATACCACCCATGCAATAAGGTTAAAAGGCAAAACATATTCATTTTCGAGATGTATTTTAAATGAAATGCACAACTTTTCATCTTCATTTTTCTCGGTAATGGATCATTTTAACTAAAGAGGTGGTCTTTGATAATGTACATTACAAATATTACTTCTATTTTTTCACTTGAGGAGTTGAATACATTTTATATAAGTATACATAAGATATTTTTCAATTACTGCCGTCTTGACGCTGAATTTTATACTAATATCAATCCAATCTTGGAACAAGTGACCCATCAGGACGATACACGGCAGTATGGTATCGACAGAAGGGAAATTGTGTCATTAACCCCCAGAAAAGGGTATAGAATCCATTGATTAGGACAAGATTTTCCAAATGAATTTGTCGGGTTAGAACATAATTTCTTAAGAGATAATTAGAGAGAAATTAATCCAGCAGCTAATTAAATTTTGTCTGTAAGCTGTTGACATTGATCTTCAATATTAGCTTTTTACATATTAACCACTAACAATGGGCATTGTTAGTCGTAATTTTATTTTACTACTCAATGATTCAATTTTCTCGTTAAACTCTCCCAGTCCTTTGAAATCAAACTTTCCTATATTACACTTCTCGTTTACTGAATATAAGAATTTCAATGGAATGGTTTCTACTCGATGAATAGAAAATTACGATTTTTTTCTACAATAGTTACAACTTTTTTTCAATATTTACCAATTTGGTGCACATATGTAATGAAAAGATGTATTGGTTTCATAATAAGATGCCTTCCGATACAGAGAAATCATTCTCGATTACGTCTTGAGCGTAATATGTTCAGATCTTGTTTTGTTGTTGTGTTTTCTGCTAGAATGACCATTTATCTGTATCACTGGTCCCTCCTTATGCTAGAAGAATGTCCTGTATGAATTAAAGCTAATTTGGTATTGTGTGTAAATGCTTAATCTATAAAGATTGAGATCGGCAGGCGGAAATGTAAGCTGCAGGTCCACATTAACGGGGGGAAGTGAGCTGGAGAATACTAATAAGTAGCAAACACAGTCGAGAAAAAGTAAATGTGCTATTTAATACAATCGGCAGATTGGAAATAAACATAATGATTTCTTGGCGTGTGATTAGAAAATGTTCAATATCGTCTCAACTATTGTAATAACATTGTCTTTTCTTCTGCAATAATGAAGACGGCATATCTTTAATCAAATCATTTGGAAAAGATCTAGATTTGTTAATTTGTTTGGTATTATAACAGGAGGCACATGTTCTATTCCCTGGGTTTACAGACCCTATAATAACCTTACTATTAAATCCTGTGTATAGCCTGACTAGATAGACCGATAGCATTCGCCATTGACAAAGTTTTTTTTCTTTATATGGGTTATAAAGGTTCATAAATTGAGGACCCTAACACCAATGACGTTGCCCATCCTTCTATTGACTTAGTATGTATAGAGATATTGTTTAGGGGTAATCACCTACACATAGAATTCTATCTGATATCTATCTCTAAAATATAATAATGTATTCATGACCCAGAACCCAACACCGTTCTCAATTAATTAGAATATACCTCAATGCGAGGCCCTCCGTGACGGAAAATTTTAATATTCCCTTTATAAATTAAGTGAAAATAACTTTGGTTCAATTAATACTACCCCATTATGTTTCAAATTATCCTTGAACACCAGCAAAAAAGGTATTCTTCTATTATGGAGATTTAAAAGAGCACATTAATATGGAGTCTGTGGGTCGATCCTGATTGTATTTCTTCTGAAATTGTTTAACAATATCAATTAGGAGCATAGCTATCCATGTTATTATTACTTTTTATCAAAACTCTCGTCAAACATTTTTCAAGTCCTACCGCCCAAGTTGTGAGAATATGCCGTTTTCATCTGCTTTTTGTTCCTCCAAGGCTGAAGACTTCTCAGTTTTTTAAGACGGCTACATTGAGATACCATAAGTGCCATCTTGATCCCAACCGTTACCTTAAAAATCAATAAAAGATTTTATAAATTCATGTGTAATAGACATCTAAGAAAGTCTGAATCTTAAGTTTGTCAAGATACCCATTTTATATGATAAAGCGCTTTTTATCTTTTTCTAAGGCTTATATGGGTTTAAATTAGGATGAGATTTTTCTTGGTCCTGGGATTATGGACTACATGATTGTTATTTCTCTAAGTTTTCTTGTTTTCTTGTATTTGCCGAGGGTTTTGGAACAGGTAGTCCTCAACAGAGATTAGTGTCAGTGTACTTAATAGCTTGCTTTTGAACTTTTTCTATGGTGACAACATTTTTTCAACCACCACCCTCTCCCAACAAAATTCTTTCACCCCCCCCCCCCCAACCACCCCTTACAGCAATTACTACCCTTGATCAAACTTTATGCCACCCATACCCCCCCCTCCCTTTTTCAGCCATTCAAAATGCTGTGCCGCGCTCACATGATACATTTTCACCTAGTTGTGAACCACATATTAATTTTGAACATCTTACATCTTACAACATACAATTGTACAATAATCTGTTGAATTGATGAAAACGTAAAACCTTTTTAACTTAAACCCCAGGACATGGTATTAAAATCATCTCATAATTCTGACTGTAAATTTAAGATTATGGTATTTATGACCAAGTTTCCACCTTTTCTATTTATTGTATGTTTAAAATAGACATTATTATATTTAAGTTTTCAAATAGAATAAAAATTCAATTCATAATACTTCGGGACATAAAAATTTTGCAGGAAATGGGTAAATAGAATTTTTGGCCTATTAAAGTGTCTTCAGCGCTTCAGTTTTCTTTGTTTGTTTTGGGCTAATGGTTGGCATCTTTATGCAGTATTAGCACTATTTGTCGTCAAATCAGAAAATAATGTAAAAACATTTTAACCCCTGACCCTCGGCTTCTTAATCCAACTCTGACAAATAACAAATATTTGAAAATGTAATTCTTCCAGCACTGGGAGTTAAATCTCTTATTGTTATTCATAGCAGTCACACATTTTAAAGCCAGTTAAAGGATTTTTGTTAAGTTCTGCTTAACAAGTATGCACACTCTCAATACCATAAAAACAGGATTTACTTGGCAATTCAATAAAATGTTTGTGTATAAAATAAAATTAATGCCCAAGTGAAAACTAATATGGCTTGTTACTGTTTGGTAAATGTTTCTGAAATTGCCCAAGAGGAATTAATTACGCCACAACCATCAGGGATTAATCCAGCCCTCCCTTTTTACATGCCTAGTTTCACCATCGTTTATGGTAGAATTATTTCAGCAAACAAAGTTTTTTCAATGATTTATCATCGATGGCTATGACATTATCATTGAACATAAAAAAGACAGTATTTATTGTGGTGGAGGGAGCCCTAATAATTATGTTGATATTGATATTCCCCCACTTATAACCCCCCCCCCCCCCCCCAAAAAAAAAAGGTAAAATGAAATGAAAATTTCACTGTGCATTGAGTAGCAAAAAATAGTTAGAAAACCCATAAATTAAGAATTGGACTTAATGTGACTTGACCAAAATAAATTCCCTTTGGAAACAATTATTGTGAATTTAAAAAAATTGGAGTCAACTTTTGGCGTCAGGGAGTGAATCACTGACCACCATCACCCCATTCTAAAGTTCAGACTGGTATTTAAGTGACATAATACCACAGATTTAGCTAGGGTCCCTGTAACCAGACACACACATACCACGATGAGTCAACCAGCAACCTTGTTTTGAAAGTGACCTATTATATTTCCGTGAAATATGAGGTCTGAAATGTAGACTGTAATTAAAACCCTCAGCAGCTTCATTCAATTTGTGTATTTTGTTGTCCATACTGTATCCTATTAGCATCCTGCTGTGATTATAACTGCATAGGCCACAGCAATAATTGAACCCTGGAATTCTACTAGTTTTCTCTTTAATAACAACCCAAATCGCCCATTGATTTCTCCAAATTAAAGACATTTTAGCAAATTTAATAGGAAACAAGCTGTTCAGATTTCCTACTTGGTAAAGATAGGAATTTATCTAAAGTGTTCAAACTTCCACAATCGCAATAATTAGAAAAATATTCTGCAAATCAATCCAGCATGTTCGTGTAGTGGGAGAAGGAATTTATCAAAAATGATGCACTTCTTTAAAGAGATTCAGGACAAAATGATAATAAAACCAAGGCAAAAAAGAGTCAAGCCTAATTTATTTTGCAGAAATAAACTTTCTTTGAATATAATGCAGCTAAAGATAGTCAGTAGATAGGCAGAGTTCAGCAATGCCATTAACTAGGTTAGATTACAAGTTAATGACATTGTTTGCAATCTCTGCATTGCTTTGTCCATCAGCTGACCAGAGGTTATTTACCATGACCACAGCTGAAAGTTCTGGTCATTTGAGTAACCAAATTACTTTTTCACTCCTCAGAAAATATTTTTTCTAATTTCCCCCCATGTTGGACCCTTTACTTTTGTTAAAAGGGGAGATAACCTACTGATATCAAGAAAAAGATGCGTTTTTTTTTTCTAAAAATATAAAATTAAATATGTCTTTATTATTAAATTTGTTTAACTGCAGATGGAAGTAATTGAATTTTGTCCAATTTATCATCGACTTTTCATTTAAGATAAAAGATGCGTTTTCCTACTTATGAGCTCAGCACGTTGGACTTGAACTGAATTGAATTGCACTCAAGTTTTCTTCCATATTTTCAAGTATCATAATTTCCTCATAGCATAAAGCAAGGACCATGTATTGATTACATCTTAGCAACCCATGGTAGTTAGATATGGCAGTCAAAATGGCCCTTACTGCAGCAGTGATTGGCACAAATCAATGTGGTTGTTCATTTCAGGAAACCGGGGAAAATTATTTTGGTTCAAGAATTGTTTATTCATAAAACAAAAATGGGAGATTGCCAGAGATAAGAAAATTGGTTTGTGCAACGGAAAAAAATTATCAAATATTGTTTTACAAAAAAAAAATCCTAATATAATTTTTTTTGTGATGTTATGATAAGATTTTTGACATTTGGGAATACAAGGGCAAGATAATGCAAGAATTGTCATGAAAACACGAATTTGTACCATTTTCTAATTTTCTAAAACCATAGTGGTTCAAATTCAAACATGACAAAAGTGATCAGTTAAGATTTTAATTTAGGTCAGGTATTAAGTTGTATTTATTCAACAAAACACACCTCTTTAAATCAAACATACATCCTGCACTTTTGATGGAGAAAAATCTCCAAGTTCCAAGTCTGTCTTGGAGTGTTAGGAATTTCACACTACCACATCCCAAAGTTTAAAAGCAGGTTATGTGCATTAACAAACAGCATTAAACTTAAAAGGTTCTGAAGCATGCCAAGTGTGGCTAGAAGTGACTTGTTTAAGAAAAATATAGAAATTTTGTTGAAAGCTTTCTTATTGAGGATTAAGTTATTTGCTCTTTTGAGTAATTCCTAATGATCTGCGTTTATGTTATGTCATTTTGTATAATGACTGTTTTTTAAAAGCATTTATTTGGCATGACCATTTTAAATTAGCCTCTGGCATAATGTTTGTACATATATGTGTCAAAATTTTAAACTTATAAATTACCAAGTTTAATAAAAATACAGAACATGAGGAAATAATAAGTAATGAAGTTATTATTAACATATAAATCTTCTTCAATTCCATGCTAAGAAATACATTTTTGTACAAAAATTGACTTGATCCCCTTAAAACTTTTATTTATTAAGCGTTAAATGGTTTGGTGAATTGTACAATAAGGATTGAGGGCTTGTTGTCATTATACAATGTACAATTATGACAGAACAAACTCCCTGTGTGAGAGAGATGGAATGGACATCTGTTAATGACAGCCCCAATGATATATATTGTTCTGTTTGTGACACATATCAACCATGATGAAATATTAGCATAATAAATAGCCTGGGCTACATAAGTAATACCACATAAATGGAACCAATTTATAACTAGTCACTACATGTTCTCTGACACACAACCTTAAAACAATGGAAATAAATCGGAAACAAGTTTTTTTACCAGGTCAGTTTTTTTTTTAGAATTAAAAATTACGGTTAAAAATTTTAAGTTATCTTTTACTTCTTTTTCAATAAACTAAAGTAGTTATATTCTAACCACCCCATAATTATTTCAAATTATTTTTTTTCCACTTAATTGACCAATTAAAAAGTATCAATAGAAGTAATTTTTTCAGCAAGAAAAATAGATGGAAAATGGCAGTCTGATTTCTACCTTTGTAGATTGTAATTATGTTTGACACAAACATGCACTTTTTGCTTCATATAACAACACACAGTGAAAGAGAGAGAGAAGAAAATGTAATAAATTACAGTATACTTAGTAAAAATAAGTGACATTTATCATATAGCTAATTTTGATCAAGCAGAGACCTTTATCCAAACTAAAAACAAATTTGTCTAATAGCTTCAGGGATTAGCTGAAAGTATGCTAGCTTTCTGACAACTTTTGATTGATGGTAAAAGAAATCTAGACTGACAATCACTATATATTCTGCCTCTACCAGAAATTACACACTTCCCGATAAAAACTCTATCTTTTGTGAAATCAGCCTTTCCAAACAGTAAGAAGGGTGTTCTCTATGTCTATGGCCTTTAATCTAATCAAGGATTTTTTTCCTTCTATAATGCATTTCCTTTCCAGTGAATTTTTTTCTCCTCAGAATTCACACTCATTTCCTCCAATCTAACAACAACCATTAGCCATTCAAGAGAAGAAATGTTGGCTTTTTCTCATACTCTTTGTTTATTAAAACATGAAATCATTTTCTTATGCTGGTCTTTAGATGGTATCATATTTTAGAGTATTTGCCAAGCTGTTCTCTGGCTATCCTTTTTATCAAAAGCTCTATCATTTAGTAGTGTAGAAAACTTTTATTTTGATTGGATTATTTCTGAAAAATTGTAGCTAGACTAAGGAAAGACTGGATCCAATTTATTTTGATTAGAAATGGATTCCAATTAATTTGTGATCATTCATACACTGCTTGTGTTTATAATTAAATTGGTGGCTTGATGTGGAAAATATGATTATTGAATCTCAAATTCTCCAGTATTACTGTCATCAAAAGTGTAAAGGACTCTCTTATCTAAATTTTCAGATTCACCTCCACAGCTTTTTAAAAAATAAATTGAGTTTCCATGAAAAATTGTTGGCACAAATTTATTTTTGATTTCAGTTCTATTTATAACGACCACTATTTTGTTTTATTTACTACCTTTTTTTCTGAAATATTGAAAATATTATAAGTTTATGGCATTGCACCAAAATATTCTAAATATATATTGCTATTTTTTCCCAGCTTTCTAAAATTTTATACTCTGTATTCTAATAATTTGACAGTCAAGATTATCATAAATAAATATCCCCTTTTGACCTCTTTCACACATTGAAGGATATTTTTCAGTAATGAAATTTTAATTTTTTTAAGCACCTGCAATTAAAGTTGATCTCAAAATCAGCACTTGAGGCCTGGTTTATTTAATAGTTGCTTATTAAATTTCAGATACAATACTATTTTAGGACAGTTCAGAGATAAATATCTCTTCTCTAACAGTTTGAGTGCTTTTTATGTGGGACTCCATTAATTTAACTCTAGTTATCTAAGTTGTAAAAATACTTGTAATTTCCAATGGTTCTAATCGCCCTGGTTAAGAGCATTTAATGAAGTAATTAAGCTTGGTTTTTGTAAATGAAATATCAGATATCCTTATCCTTGGATTTCATATAATAAAGTTTTATACAACAAAAAAAATCGCAGGTGAGGTGTTGAAAATATTTTTTTCCTATGACTGATTTTCATTAAAAAATGAAGGGATCGAGTGTGAAAACTGTGTGGTAAAGTACTTTATATGCTAATTCTACGCCAAAATTATTCCATCTTTGCTTCTCAATAGACCTATCTTTGTAGCGAGGAAAAATTATAATATTTTGTACTAATATTACTTCACTTCTTAAAACTAAGTTAATAGGTTGTCAGAATTAATGTTTCCATGGTAGAGTAGTTCTCCCTAAAAATCATAATGGCCACCCAAAGCATTTTTTGATTTAGTGATGTTCATATTTTTCTGATAAAAAGAAATTGAAAAAAGTAGCAATCCATTAATTATACCAAATGGTTAATTTTGACTTTTGTGTGATTGCAATTTCTTTTGATAAGTTCTTGGGAGGTGCATTGCACACAAACAAATAGAAATTCTACTTCTAAGTGGAGATAACTCAGAATTTTTTTATCAAATAATAAACAAAAGAAATAGATATTCAAATGTAATATAGGCAATAAAATAAATAAAGGACAATAAACACATACAAAAAAGAAAAAATACTCAATTTACAAAACTCTCCTTTATAAATCAAATTTTACTTTTATTTTTGCTATTTATTTTATATTAGTGTTTCAATTTTGGTTATTTTATATTTCTAGGTGATGGTTTAGACAATAGCGTAGGTTCTGGTGAGGGTACAGCTGATGAAGAATTAGAAGACAGATCAGGGTCTAAAAGACAGAAGAAAAGGGGAATATTTCCCAAAGCGGCCACCAACGTGATGAGGGCTTGGTTATTTCATCATTTAACTGTAAGTCTCGTGGGTAGATACAGATCTTCAGCAAAAGTACATGCTGTATATGTCAGGAACAATTATAACAAACCTAATTATAAACCCATGCAAAAATGTGAAGATAAAAACTCATCCATTGTGCTGGCATAGTTGTTTGGTTTGATCACAATTTACCATAAATTGGACCTGGCAGAAATGAGCTATACTCAAAATATATCAGGTTCTGATGGGTGATTAACATAGCGCAGAATCTCAGCACGTTTTCGACATGTATTTCATAACATCATCATAAAAATGGCATCTTCCTTCCCCATCAAAGTTGATAGCGTTTTTGTTGAATCAGTCTTGACAAATGAGCATGGTAATCTATGCTAACTAACGAAACACTCATATTTTTTTCTGGCGGTAGGGTTTTGGGAGATAGTTCGCTGAAAGCAAAGGTATTTAACAATGATTAGAAGTCTTCATCCCCCAGATATTTACACTAATGAATCTTGTCATAACCATGATGAGCCGCGCTGATGGATGGATATATAGTTATAATTGAATGATATCATATCATATCATACTAATCCTTCAATAACAAATTTCTCATATTGCTTTCCTTGTAAAGAATAACGTTTTGACATATGTTAATTTGAATCTACTGATCCCCATCTTAGCTCCGTCCCATTTTTGTCAAACCAGAGGAAGGTTTTTAGGGTTTACATTGTTATCTATTTTCCGTAGATGGAGATTTTTGTGGACTTAAACCTATGGAAAATTGAGCTACCTTATCATATCAAAACTTGTCAATACAAAATGCAAGATTTGGATGTTTTCATCAACCCCTCAACAACAGACAAACAGAGGCATTAACCTTCTAATCCCAGAGAAAATTGATGCAAAATCTGACTTGAAATTGATGTATAATTTTCACTATTTATTCAAGAAGGCAGAATGAATATTCTTGTGTGCTGTTCAAGGCAAAAGCTTCATTTTCTAATAATTACCATTTTGAACAAAGGGACAGATATCTGATTTCTACTGGTATGGAGTATTTTACACCACAACGAGAAACTATTCAGTTTAGATGGTTCTGGCGGTATCAAAATTCACACATGAAATTGTGTCTTTTATTGCTGTGTACCATAGGGCGATAGAGCATAAAAAGGCAAACGATTTTACCATTGTGTAGTTAATGATGATGTCCCGTCCCCCAAAACTGACAAAGACAAAGGTTAATGAGAAAGGGGGGTATAAAGTGATATAGGTTAATCATACAACATAAATTAATCCTCAAACAGTAACTTTATATCCTAAAGTTTCAACAGATCAGTTTTATTTTATAATCGTTTAATTGGTTTAAGTTAGTTATATTGCAATTAATTATGAGTGCTTAGACTAGGAGAGAAAAGTTAAACATCCTGGTCCAAATATTGAAATTTGATGACAATAGAAAGTACAAATGAAATCAACAATATGAAGCAATTTTCAAATTTATTAATATGATTTTCGTCTCCCATAAAACCCATTTGAGATTCAATTTACCCACTTAACTAGTTTTCATATGAAATGGATATTTATTTATCAAGAAATAATTCAATCAGCGAATTTGTGGCTGATCTGGAACGATAGGTGACTCTGCAAGCCTTCGATTCATCATTTGATCAATTCAACATGGGTGATCTATAGAACTTAATAAAGCAAATTTCCAAATTTTCCAATTAAGTATGGTTATTTTGCAAACCAACTGATTAGGTTAGGCTTCACAAAAAATTGATTCAATATGATGTTTGGTATCCGAGATGTCATTTTTGTCTACTATCTGGAGAGGTTTGTTTAGCCGATTTCTCTGATTGCATCGATGGTCAGATCGGCATGGAAATTTCGATAGAAAAACATTTTCATATTGTCTCGTTGCATTTTCATTTCTCCCTTTATTAGAAATTTTAATGAAAAAAGTTCCACATGCTGCCAAATGTAAAGAGTTAATTTTAGAATTTTCTGCAAATTAAAGATTTTTTTTTTGCACAAGACTGATAAATTGATTTTAATAAAAGTTTTATTGGGATAGTTGTTTGATAGATGAGTTTTAATTTGATTCAATGTAAATGACCATTCTAACAATCAAATGCTAGGTTGGATTTAATTTGTTGCTCTAATTAACTTCATTGGAGCATATTGTGGCAGTGGCTATTAGTACCTAGGCATGAATTCCCTCACCATCCCTGATGAGTCCCTACAGTAATGTCCTGTAAAATTGGTTACAAAACAACATTTCTGACACTTCTATTCAAACCCACTGATCTTTAGAAATGTTCAAATCTGTCCATTTCCACAAGTGCTGACCATTGAATCTGTCCATTGTCTGTGGGGATCACGGGTCATTTGACACCAGACCCATGGCTTTGTATTGATAAATGTCCAGACACTTGACCGTGACAGGCCTGGTATTGATAGTAGATTAGCATGCCCTTTTGTTTATGGTCTAAAAGGAAAACTCATTATGCATTACAGTACTGCACAGACTTTTACTTTTCTATAGGAATACCTTCATATGTAAATGATGTTTAAATTTGGCCACTTGATAGAACTATACAGATTTGAGAAGCAGATGTACAGATTGAAAATTTTGAGGGGTTTTCACAATTTTAGTGGGAAAACGAGACATTTTCAATTGATTTTACCTTATAACCAAATGACGGAATGGGAAAATAATTGTATATTTTGTGAAATTCTTGTGTTATTGATGAATTACCTAATTATATGCGTTTTCTTGTGTCTATATGTAATGGGGACTAGGGCCTGACTTAGACGCTGTAAATTAAGGTTTTGACAAGGCTGCGTAAATCATGTTGGTCTGACAAGGGTGTCATTACAGACCCAATATGAGACACTCTCGTATTATTAACACCATACTCAAGTCATTCCTGTCCAAATTGGCATGAAAATCGTAACAAAATTACATGTTTTTCTAGAAAATTGTTTCCCTTTTTGTGCTAGATTTTTTCCAATGGGTCATAATTAGCATTGGAGCTATCTAAACTTTTAAACACTCATTCATCAAACTGACATGGTTAACATTCTATTTCTGAAGCTTGGTAACTTAACTGCAAATTTTCATTAAATAAGTATGGTTCAAGCTAAAGTTAAAAAGCAGGGGGAAAAAGGCGAAAATATATTTATTAGTTCTTTAACTGAAGAGGTTTTTTTTTTTTCATACTAGAAAAATTTATAATAACACACTTGGGCAATAGGATGTGACTTTGAAATTAATGAAATTTATCATTTGACTGATAAAAAATAAATTTAATGCAACTATTTTAAACTTTCCCCTGATAGGAGACATAGTGGCAGTTATTTTGGGAAGATCTAAGAAGTAGATAAGATTTTTTTATAAGAAATCGAGACCTGTTAACCTTCAGATCAACACATTCAGATCAATTACCATTTAAATAAGTGTAGTTAGATTTGAAGATTGGCAAAGGTTTAATATAATTATCATTCATTTTAAAATAAGTTGAACAGACACAGTGGGTAAATGGTGTTTTGCTAACTCTCTGAAGAATTCCCAAAGGGGAGGTTGAGTCTAGTATGAAATTTATTTTGTTTCAATTGCAGTTGAATTGACATGTTATGGAACAGAGTTATTCTACTGGGACAAACATTAGGGTCAGAGGTCAAACTAGGGGTACTCCATCATGGCGGCTGTCTACACATTCATTAACCTTCTCACATGTCTTGGTCATTAATCATATGTTGTAATGTTATGGCCATTTTACTGCTTGATTTGGAAATAAAGGACTGACATTTCTCCCACATTTCTTCATAATATGTTCCACTTATTTTGAGGTGATTGATCGGAATTCTCTAAGTTGCAATACACATTTATTTTCATAGGATATTAATTGTTTTATAGGTGCATTTGAGTTTGTATTTAATAGATATGTATGATATAAAAATGCCAAAAATACTGTTATGTTCATTTTATTATCTTAAGTTATTGGAAACAATGTTCTGGTGTAATTCTGCACTTATTGGCTAGCTCCTATTGTTATAAAAGGATTTGGTGGTTATGCAATTTCTTTAAAAAAAAGAAAAACAGATTTATCAAATAAAGTAACACTTTAGGACTATTATTGCATTTATCTATTGCAAATTGATAAATTATAAAAGATGAGTAAAAGCCACAATAGGTTACTTTATCATGCATTTAACAAAACATTTTTAGAAACTTTTTATACTCTACAGGACAAAAACCAACAATCAAATCCAGAAAAAAAGTTAAGCAGCTCCTGTTGTGACACCGATATCAGTTTTCATATATTATTTTTGTGTGTTTTTATTTTTAAATGAAATTTCCTTTTCCCATTCAATTATGAAATATAACAACTTTTATCTTGATTTCTATTTTACAGCACCCCTACCCATCGGAAGAACAGAAGAAACAGCTAGCTCAAGAAACAGGCCTCACAATTTTACAAGTCAATAATTGGTAAGCGCAGAGATATTGTGTACAAGGGGCAGATCCAAGACTCAAATTGCTTGGATCTGGCCCTAAATTAAAATAAACTTCAAAACATATCACAAAATGAAAAAAAGAAGGAACTTCTACTAAGAGCAGTATTCCAAGAGTTCATTTCTGTAGCAGTTTTTTTCCTGGCCTGACACAGTTGGTATGGTATCGTTAGTTAATAGTTTAACGATTTATTATGAGGTATTTTGATAGGTCTGTCAGTAGATGTGGTAAACCATTTTATTCCTATCAGACTTGTGCTTTTGGCAGCAGATGCATTACAAGTTGAGCTCATGCATGAAATTGCTGTTTTCTGCCAGGTGACATTTTGATTTCAATTTCTCTCACCCGAGCTAACCTTCTGTTAAGCAATGATTCCATGATGGACTTTTAACATGTTGGCAAATGGCAGTAAATTACATTGGTTAAAAAGAGGATTTGTTTTGTATATAAGATTGGCTAACTTGAAGTTATCATGTCTCCCAGTTCATGCTGAGAAAAGATACAACTGTCTGCCTTCTTTAAACATCTTCAAGTTTCCATTCTGTCAGTTAAGCTCCTATCAATAGGTTTAACAACATAAGTTGTCAAAACTATTGTTGGTTAAATGTTTCCTTGTCAAATTTGAGTCGAATTAGACAATCGTTTACTTGTAATGTATGATAGGGGGTATATATAATCCTATCACCCCTTAATAAGATTAATCATATGCTATGATGGGTGACTGAGCCACGTTAATTCATGCATACAAAATTATTCTTCGATTTCTATTAAAATTTAAATGAAAAAGCTTCGGTTATTTGGCTTGTTGGTTTTTTGCATTTGTAGCCATTTTCTAGTAAATAGGATTATCACGTTTACAAAACACGGTAATGATTTACCTGTATCATGTCAGGGTTTTGGTTGATGGTGGTAAGCTGGTCACACATAGCGTAGGAGATAGCTATCGCCTTTTGAATGGTATCTCTAACAAGATCTACACTTAGCTTGGGCTGAATATCTGTACCCCATTAACCTAACCAATGTGATACTATCGGAAAACTATTTATTTTTCATCTCCTTTTTTCTGCGTCTATTTAAAGACCTGAATTTAACCCAAACAAAAATTTGTCTTACACACACAGCGATACCTTTAAGTGATCCATGTGTTGAAATATTATTTTACCGCAAAGTCTGGGATTAGAAATCTCTTAAGTAAATTTGATGTGAAGATTTCGATAGAAAATCAAAACATGCTTAAATCAAAACATGCTTTGCAGACAGCCATTCAAATGAAAATGTAATTTGTCTAAAAAAAAGTCCCAAGTCATTGTTTGGAATTTCTGGAATGATTTATTAAATATAAGTAAATTGAGCACCATATTTGTATGGAATAATGGGTATCGCATATCATAACTTTTGTTGATTTCTTTAACTTTCACTTTTTGACTTCTCAATAGAGGTGGGAATACAAAGACATTAACTATGACAATTCTTTAGACAAAACTCAAAGCTTTTGTATCCTATCAGCAAAAAATAACTAACCCTTGACTCCTGATGTGGGTAGAATATCGTGTGAAAACTCTATCCGAACATTCATTGTTTTCTTAACACAAGCAAAAAGTAAATGAAAGTGAAATCAGATTAGGTATGTGGGATTGTACCAAAACGGGTATAATATTTCACGATAATATCTCTCTATTAAACTCTGATTTTGATTATTGACTGACCCTAAAACTGACGCCACTATCACGATATTTAATCGTTTGGCGGGACTCTATCATTCAGACGTATAATGTGTGATTGCATAAATTCAATAATTATTGTTATTTTTAAATATTGATTATTGTGAGATTGTTGATGATATCTTTTAAATTTTCAGACTCAGAGAATACATAGAGATAATTGAATAATGTATGAAATATTTAGATTTTTACATAAGTTCGTGGTACCGGCTTGTGAATGTTTAAGAAAGACTGAATAGGGTTGTTTTATAAAAAAAAATTACGCGATTCTCTGGGGGATCTGATTTATAATTCAGTAGAGAAGATAAAATCTTATGAGTAGGCTATCTTGGCACTTATCAATTTACAATCTCATCCATGTATGGCCATTTATGCAAGTCCTTTTGTTGCACAAATCAATGAGCCATGCCTACGATTATTCTAAAAACATTTGTGACAGAAGCAGCTAACAATGGCCAACTTCCTTACTCAGCAGTCTTGTAATAATGTAATACAGTGTTTAAACATTTATAGCTAGGCCCCAAAGAATGCTCCAACCTAACCTATTATGTGTATTTTGAATAAATGTTACGGTCTAGTAAACTAATTATAGAAAAACTGCCTTCGGTTAAAAAAAACAAGGTTTTTAGAAGCTAGTTTCTGTCTGACTTCCTATTCATGCAGCGGTTATAAGGCAGGCAATGTTCAGGGCTATCATGATTAGCTATAAAATGGATCTACCTTTCCTGTTCATTTCCCTTCAGAAATGTGCTCCGAATTAAAACGTAATCAAGTAGAAACTGCTTCAAATCGTTTCCATTCACTTCGTGTATCTACTTTTTAACAGCGGTTTTAAATGCCATATATTTTGCAGTTGCTTAAACAGAATACAAAAGACCATATTTACCATTTATACAAAACTTATGTACAAAGCTCTGTAATACCCGTAATAGGTATACAGATCTGTTTGAACAGTCGATTTAAAGGACCACACCCTCTCATTTCTCGACTCCTCCCATTCATTTCATTTTCCTTTTGATACAGGGATATTGAATTGAAGGTTTCCGCCTTTGTTCCCTTAAGATATGGATTTCAAATTTAAACTGTGTTTAGTTTTAATGAGATTTGATGCAGATATTAGATGTTATACATTTAAACATTAAACAATCCCACTGATGAATGTTTTCTTTAGAAAATGGGTTTAAACATGATAGGGTATGAAGAGTTATTTCCCCTTTGTGTGAAATTTTAAATTTAATAACCAGCAATAGTTTGTCCTTCAATAATGTATTAAATGGTACTTTAACGATAAAGGATATTATACTTAAAGTACTTTTGAATGTGTGTATCCAAAAACATTTAGATAAAATGATAAAGATCCAGTTCATTGTCTTAAAGTTTCATCACGATTTAAATAAAAAATGTTAAGAGAAAAACACCTTGAATTCCAAAAATAATGAAAATCTAGATAAAGGGAATACACTCTTTGTTGTTTTCAAATGTATTTCTTTCAATGAGTGTGGTATAAACTAAATATTACATTACTAAACATACTAAGCATTCATCATGGGGCTTCAATAAGTGGAACATCTGCACCAACTAAATGTTTTGACAAATAGTATAGTTAATTAAGATAAGTTTGTGATGCCTACAGTTAATTTTACCTACATGAAAACATCCAAACTAATTTCCTAACTCTGATTACGATATAACTTGTATATAATAACTTAAGTATCCATCAATTTGGTGGATTTCATGTCTTTTATAACTGAAACATTTGATTCCCTTCCACATCTATCAAATTGTATTATATTTCAGATAAATTGCTTGCTTCTAAAACATATTTTTAACATCTTGTATGCTTGGTTTATAATATGTTTGAAGGGCCTACCTCAATCTTAAGTAATTTATTTTCGGTAATCAGCCCTCAGTGTAATTATTTCTGTACTGTGGATGTTTTGGTGCAAACAGGCATAAAATCAGAAGTAGGTAAACCCTTTGCAATAAACATAAAATGGACAGGGAAACTATATTTATCAAAACGGTTGCACTGATATTAAACAATAAATACAATGAGTTTGGGTATGTGCCCAATTGATACTTAGTTGGTAAATAAGTCTGTCTGTTGTGACTCTGTACCATGGTCAATGTATTTTGTTGATAAAAGAAACTGGTGCAAGTTTTAAATTGACGTAGATGTAATGACTTTTTGATAGGATTTTGGTGCGCATAGATGTTATTCAAATTTCAATAAGGCAGACATTGAAACTTTTCCCCTTACATTCAGTCATCGAGGATATACAGAGGTATTAATAACCCTATAATCATCCGGCTCAATTAAGTAATTCTTTACCATAATTTTTTTCGGTGAAATTTGATTCATCGATAAAAAAGTGAAATAAAAGCGGAGATGCCTTATCAGATTGTGCCGTTTTCTCTGGTGTTACAAGTTTAAATGTAAATTTGAGAAAGAAATCCATCACAGTATGACATGATGTCAAACAAACAAAGAAATTGTCTTTTTACTAGCCCTATCTATTAAGTTAGAGATAAATCGGGATGCATTTTATAAGATTTTCATAGCTTTGTCTAAGGTGATGCAATATTTGCATGTTAAAACAACAATTGTTCTTTATTTTCCACTCAAGGAAAACATACGGCTTCACCTTATTATTCTCTTCACGTTTACGCTAGGCTAATTTGTAAAACAAATTTTATAAATATCTTTAAGTTGAGATGTTTTCCTCTAGGCAAATGATGCATACCTAAATGTTTGAATGTTAAATTTTATCATTTACAAGATTTTTTAACCTTTTAAGACTTTCTGGTCAAATGTATAAAGCAACAAGATAAACATAAGTATTAATCCTCCTCTCTCGGCCCAGAGATTTATTATACACGCTTGTCAGATTATATTTCATAAATTTATAATAATTCGTCAAGGTTTTGTGTTAATTTCTAACAACACCATGCACATGAAATATTTTACCTTGTCTATTAAAATCGAAATTCTCTAAATTGAAGAGTGGGATTTTAATAAAGGGACAATATGTGAAAGCATTTTTTGAATATTTTGATTCAACTTGAGTTACCACCTTGGTGTACTGAATTTTAATAAAAATACATATACAGCTGTAGTGATATTTGTTTAGCATGGCTTCTATTGGAGATTCTTATTGTTTTGCCTATAGATTTGACCATAATCACCACAGTGAAGAAATTTCTTAGGGACTACAAAATTGAAAATCTATAACTGGTTAAGATAGAGAGAAAACAATGGTTATACCTAACCTTATACCAAAGATGTCTGAATGCGTTAAACTAAGCAGAAAATCTGTCATTTATCCCCACAAAAACACCAGAAAAGACATTATCGTTGTATTGTAATCTTCATACGGAATATTATAAAATCTCGCGGAATGAAATTAGCGAGATTTAATCCGAGGCAATAAGATTTTTCCAGTATAACTGAGTTTAAGAAGCAGTCCAATAATTGCCTTTGTTTGAAGCGAAAGGTAATCTGGGTCCCACTAGACTCTAATAGGATTCACCAACTATTTTCCACATATTTCTCATTTTAACAACATTTAATAGGACATTTGGTACGAAGACAGGTTTTTAAGTTGTGAAGAACATTGGTTTATGTCATGGTCAATAGGACTGTCTTGGAATTTCACGTTGAGGTCTGGGAGAAAAGTAGGTTACAAAAAAGGCTGGCATGTTTTCTGTCTATGGAATTGCCTTTTAGTGTCAGACTCTTTCTTAGAGGATGTCATCATGCATAAGTAAGAAATGGTGAAAATAAACAAAATTTGAAGTGCCTTATGAAAGTGCCTGACATATTAGCTTTATGGCTTTCTCATCAGTTGTGGTTGACAGTGGGACAGTCTTGGGAAGTCTTGTTGTTTGTTGTAAGGCTAATTGACTATAAAAGAAACCCTTGTTTATCTTTGCGGGTGGCAGGACTTTCCAAGTTTTTCTTGTCCTATGTTTTGTGTTATTCTACCTATAGTTTTAATGGTTTTAAAAAGGCGTGTGGAGTTATGATGATCGTATATCGGCCCTTTGTATAGAGAAGATGATCGTGATGATAGGGAAAACTGGCAACAAAACCGTGATTATCATATCAAGTATAATACCATTGTGTATATTCTTCTCAAGGTGTCTCCATTCGATGCCATGTCATTCATAAAATTGACGATTGAAATTCTCTACACCATGTGATCCTCTTAAATGTTGAAAAGACGGAATTGTCGTATGTATTCACAAGTATTAGCTGGGTTGTCGGTGATTGTGCCACAGCACGCAATCAACTCATTAAATAACACACGCATGTCTTGGAAATTCTCATCAAGGCAGATTAAGTATTTTCAAATCAGTTTAATAATCTTATGGATCAGTCTTACGGTTCCACATGGACTTATACAAATGTTTACTCCCTGCTTCCATACTCCGCTGTAATAAATACAAGTTTTTTTCTCTCTCATTATTTTCCCATTTTTCAATTCTTCTGAAAGGTTGACTGGGCTTTGCTATATATGATATCATGACTTAGTGATTGGGTTATATAGGCCGACACAGTCCTCCATTGTAAAGGGGAGATGCTTGGTCTCAAAATAGTCCATCCATAAAATCATTATTTTCAATTTTTCTCTTCAACACTTGTCAAATTAATACAGTTGAAGTCCTTTAATGTATATTTGGATGTTAATTTGATTCCTAGGAGCTGATCAGTGTTTTGAAAAGTTGAAATGATTTAGAGAAAAAGCAAAAATCATTTATTAACTGGTAAATGTTTTCAAAACTAAGAAAGATTCGTTCATCCATAATGTAAAAAATTTGATTGAGCATGTTCCAACCCTCTCCTTTATAAATTTATTCATGTTGTCATTTATATTGATGTTTAAGATGATGAATTATTAAAATATATTTCATACAACCTTCATGTGGAACCTTATACAATAAATGGAAATTAACAAAACCACCACTGAAAAATACCTTTTTATATCATTGACCCATTATAAAACCATAAAAATTGCACCCAACAAAATTATTGAAGAGAGAATTATTTTTACCAGTAAATTGCCACCTATTTAATTGCTAATATTTAGAAAATTTAATCACAAGACAAATCGGAAAATAGAAAATTCTATGGTCCAAACCTGCTTGAGGAATTTTGATATTTAACTTTACGGAGACTGACATGAACAAATGACGGGTAATTTCCTTTTGTAACGTAACCCGATTGTATCAAAACGAAAATTACTGAGAAGGTGAGAAGAATGAAGGGAACCTGCAGCTCTTAAGAATCTGTAACATAAAATGGCCAGCTATTGACTTTCTATTATTCCGGAATGTTTTTAAGATGACCGAGTTAATTGCTGGTCTGAAGGTTTAAGTTTTGGGGACAAAAAGTGGCCATTTGTCACTTGTCATTTTAATATATTTTGGTTGACCCTCCCCCTCTGCAAGAGATAATTAGGCCTCTTTTATCATTGTCCATTTTCCAGGCGCGATAATCACATCTTTTGTTGTACAAATGTTCATTTAAAGAAGACAATTTTGATATCAATACTAACAACAGGGTAGTATTCTATAATGTGTAGCCTAAAGTCCTCTTTGGTTAAGTCATTTGGATAACTAGCAAAAGGAAATTGTATTTTCTCAATAGCATACGATTTGGACAGCTGGGGAAAAACTAAAGACTAGGACTGAGGATTAGATCCTGCTTACAAGACAAAAATAATTCTGCTTTTTTTGTGACGAAGTAATGGGAAATTAATGACATCTTATAGAAAAATAACACCCACTTTCAATGATTTGTAAATAAAAAATGCCATCTAAATTAGAAAATTTGCATTAAAATTAATTTCAGAAAGCTAAAATTTGCAATTAGACAATCAGTAAGGCAGAAACCCATAACCTTGTCATAGATAATCAACAGGAGAAATTTATAATTAAAATTAGGATTTTTTTTTGGATGAAGATTAATGTTTGAATGGTGGATACATATAGATTATGACATGACTTAGACAAGTTTTGCAGAAATGTGTTATCTATGTAGTTAATGGTTCAGAAAATATTGTGTTATGTTGATCCAGTCGGCATGATACTGATTGCTTTAGCAGAACTCACAAATCTTGATACTTAGCACATTCCGACACACAATTTTTTATTTTCTTCAATCAGTTCGGCAGTTGATGATGCGCCTGGCTCCAGGATATTTCAACAGGAAGTTGATAAAACACATGGTAGCATGAACATCTTGTGAAAAGTCATCACAGTTCGTTTAGGTGTTAATCTATCAGCTTTAAATGACTGAACTCGTTCCCTGCTAATTGAATAATATTTTTTAAAATGTTTTAAGCTTAAAATTTCTAACATCTGAGTAAAAGCCTTTCTTAATTTGCATGATGAATGCAACATTTTAATGATCACACATCAGCCTGCTTGGTAATGAAAGTGTGTTTTATTCCAGAACTTGAGACGATCCTGTCAATTCTCTTCAATTTTTCCATCTCCTTAATGTCACTTTTATTTGCAGAATCTACTTTAATCACATACTTTGAGGAAATAGACTTTTTAAACTTGAAAAATAAAAATGTTTTCTAATATATAAGGGGAAACAACTCTGTCTTTTTTATATTTTAATTTTAAACCCATCACCTGCAATTCAGCAATAAAACTGTTTTTTAGGCTTTAAAAGTTTTAAGATAGTTGTAATAAGAGAGGGGTAGCAGAGAAGCAGTGATAATTATATTATTTTTTTTTCTAAGCTGATAACAATTTTTGTCTTATATTAATAAGGTATATGATAAATGAGTCAACCATTGTGGGCCACCCTTAAGTCAGAAAATATATGTAATTTTGGTAGAGAATAAATCAAATCTGCCATCACGAATGTGTCAGTTATAATGGTACTAGCAAAGTGCTGCTAGAAAGTGCAGTGAAGTCTTATCAGGCTACGAGATATAGTCAGGGCAGCAGGGGCCGTCTCCAGCTGTTAGAAATACCACTCCACTTTTTTAAGCAATGTTACAATTGTATGAATCATATTGCTTCTATCAGTGATATGAAGAGTCTGCCAACATTTGATACAGATGTACGCTTGATAATCATCTTTATAAGACAAATATTAATGGTATGTCAGAATTATCTTGCAAAAAATGCATAATCCTGCCAGAAGAACTTAAACGCTCCAAATTGGCAGTTTAAAAACATATATTTGATAATTCATTTATCGCTTGTCATGCTATTGTATCAAGGGTGGGTTATTTTAAACAAAAGATAAAATTCTTCTTTTAATTGGAAAATAATATGAAAAGTTCAAAGTTGAACACTCTCCAATTATTATGGCAATTTGTTGGCCAATTATACATAATGAAATGTAAATATCCAAAAGAGACTGAAAGTCTATTGAAAAGTAAAATTGTTGATTTAATGATAAAATCACTGCCTTGTTAATATATTGATGTCTTCATTTAAGTATCTGATTTCAGGATGCAGGAAACGGACCCCTTATGTGGCACTTACGTTTACCTGTAGGAACTTGTCCCATTCCATTTCCGATAAAGTCAAAGTTTAGGGAGAAAAAGTCCTACAAATTATAGGAAATTTGAATCTTAGGGAGATATATCTGAGAATTACATGTAAAAGACAAAGGCTTTATGCCATTAGTACAATTTCTCTTAAGGGCAAAATCAGCTGATCAATATAATGCCAGGA
Source organism: Arcuatula senhousia (assembly GCA_963971305.1). Taxonomy (NCBI): domain Eukaryota; kingdom Metazoa; phylum Mollusca; class Bivalvia; order Mytilida; family Mytilidae; genus Arcuatula; species Arcuatula senhousia. Next base: position 61,614,080 of record OZ020304.1, read on the forward strand.
GAGAATGTTAACCCCAATTTTTGAATTATCAAGAAGATTAGATATGCATTAAGTTTGATTAAAAAGACAATAGATGGAGCTAAATTGATAATGACATGGGTTATAGCATTAGGCCCAGTCTGTTGTCTTCCTTTCTAACGCTGAGAGAATCTGATATTTACACATGACTGGGCAAACTGACGCTATCTATTCAGACATTAGCTGAGTGTAGAATCGAGAGAAGAAAATCTCCTTTCCACCATTTATTGAGAAATGACCTTTTTGTTGTGGTAAATTGTCTTATTTGGTGATATGAACATGTGAAATTGACAGAGTATTCAAACCTTCTGTATTCATTAAGTGCTAATTGATTTCAACTGCTCATAATAATTTCTCAGTCCTCTTTTCAGTTTTTAAATTTATGATTTTTCTATCGTTTTGTGAATTTTATAGAAAATGGAAATATTGGGTTCCATATTCTATGGGTGAGATGAAATCTATATTTTGATTTATTTTTGTTCACTATTGATCACATTGTAGCTTGTCAATTCATTAAGTTCTCAAATTATTTGAGGTAAATTAAATGGAGTTGTCACAAAATTATGATTAATGAGTAAAAAATGGTTTGATTATTTCCCTTTATTATTGTGTTTTTGACCAAAACATTTGAGTTTTAAACAGAGATTTTGTTTCCAACTTTTCACCTCATAATTGAAAATGTTCAAATAATAAATTTAGCCTGGTATTAATCATGACTATCTTGATCAAGGACTGTAATGCTAAATATTTTGTGTAGTGTCTTTTTTCATGGGTCACCATACCAAGTTTGGTGAGAATAGAACTAGTAACCCGTAAGTGTAACTTCTTTGTTCCAAAGTTGAAATATTACTGGTACATAAAACAGAATAAAAGGTTAGCATTCTTCAGATAGGAAATTTAAACTTGTGCAAACTAAATGACGTGGAAAGCGGGGTCAACAGAAAATCTGAAGTCGGAACAATATAATCGTTGATTGTAATGGCCATTTACCTGCATCAAGGTGTCACAAAAACAATCGGGATTATAAGACAACGGTAATCTGTCATTGAGAATGATCATTTTGTCATTTACCAGGTATTTGTGCCCCATCAATCTGTCAACCTCTAGTATCAGTTTTCTTAAAAAGCTTGTTCCACCATGCAGATAATTTTATAAGTCTGCGAAAAACATTTATAAAAGTTTCTATCCTCTTTACGACAAAAAAGTAAATTGTTATTATACCTAGACTAACCTAGATTTAAGCAGGGGTTTAGAATTTCAGGGGAATCAGTGATACTCTTGTGATGTAATTATATTGAAATAATTGCCAAATTACCAACATTGAATACATGCTTCATTTCACTTTCCCTACAACCTTTAAGTAAGAAAATCTGGCATTATTTTGAACTGAATAACTTTTAAATTAAAGAATTACTTATCTGTTAGTTTAATGGTGCAGTAAGTTGCATTGTGTGCGCAGATGGCAGATGCTTCCTTAGACGTAGGGTGTTGATTAGAAGTCAGGTTCGCACAACTAAGGGTCAGATACCCCGACAACTTATCAACCATGGCATTAAAACTTTGCCTGTTTTTTTGAAAGGCTTTCTTAATTACGAAGAAAATTCTTTACTTAAGCTTTTAACAGATGTAGATAATAGATACTAATTTGAGGAAGCAAAATATCATGAAAAAAAGTTTCTTTTATTGCAAAAATAAATTTGGATCTGATTAAACCATTAAAAAAACAACTGAAACCCATTACAAAATAGATGTTAAATATTTCCCCTCTATCGATAGAGATAATGAAGAATTTTGAGTGTTCCTATAGTTACAATTTGGTTAATTCAATTTAAAGTAAGAAAGAAAAGGATACCATGACAATAATATAATTTGTCACCGGCTCTCGTAAGACCATTGTCGGAATCACACCAGCTAGAGAACCTTAATCTGACGAGAGACTTCAATAATTCAACAAACACAAAAATAACATTTTTTCAGACATTTTCATGTTAAGCTGGATGCAATGCTATGGAATGGAATAAATATTCTCTGGGGATTCCATAATACCACTAATTTTGAGGAAACCTTTCTAATGGCAAGACCTGCTTACAGCCTTGTAGCCATTTTATTAATTAAGACTCCATTAGTGGGAATGATTATTGGAATACAAGAAGTTACAAGTGTCTCTATGGTTTGCTAGTGTCCATTTTCACCGTCTAAAGTCGTGAAGTAGCCCATTTTATCATTGTAGGCTTAAATGTCCAAATCAGATTTAGATTCTGACAGAAGACATTAAGAGAAATTGGTATCAAATTGGAGATGGTATTTTACACACAGCATTGACATACGTTAGGGTGTCATGTATCGATAATTTATCTGGCAATGTCTATATCAAGTTTAAATGAAGTTCCAATTTAAGTCTTGTAAAAATTGGAGTTCAATTAAAAGTAAGGCTTTAGTGTATTCAAAATGTATTTTTTACCTAGAACAAAGAAACAAAACTTAAAAGTTGATTCATTGTAGCCATGATTCAAAATTGTACTTTTTTAAAGAATCAAAGTGTTGCTGTGGGTGCTTTATAGCAATAAATTACCCATATTTCAAAATAAGGGAATGAATTGCTTAAGACAACACAATCTGGGAGATTATATTGGAATATAGGATCAGTTGATGTTTAGATTTAATCAGCATCTTCAAATTCATTAATGCCTTCAGTGGAAGTGTTTACCAAGAATCTGACAAGACAAACACAAGATATTGACTTAGTAACACCACCAGAGTAAGCAGTCTGTTTGCACATTAAGCAATGTTTAAATTGCCCCCTATGATACAATTAATCTGGAATGCAACATGCAAAAGTTCAAAAGGTAAACTTTGACTGCTATTTGAGTAATTACCCAAAGTGTTTGATGTTGTAGGCGCTGGTTATAAATGAAGAAAGTTCAACTTGTGCTCTCTTTAAGTTTGGTAGATATTTTAATCATATCAGATATTTAAGTAATTGGAAGATGTGTTTGAAGTTAATTTTTCTGATAGGAAATTGACTTCAAATAAAGAAAAATCTTCTTGGGTGTGAAATGCCTTTCAATAAAACATCAAACTTGAAATGTTGTTCAAAACATGTGTACTTTCACTGAAAGTAATAAAGAATTAGATGATTTTTGAAAACTTTTCCCTTCAACTGTCCCTCAGTAGAGCTTAATTTACTTTTGAGGATGAAGGGTAATTACCAAAATAAATACCAATAGGTAGAAATAATATCATTAGGGTTTTCTGGAGGATGATTAGGAATTTAATGGCTCTGGAATCTGAACTGCTCATCAACTTGTAACCTAATCCTCTAACCAAAACTTGACTCGTTAGAAAGAAGTAATTTAGAGCAAGAAAGTGCAAGATTTTATCCATCAACTACATTTATCAAGAATTAAATGCATAACAGAAAAAGTTTAAAGAACTTTTGTCAACAATTTGAAGATAAACTGTGAATTTTGGCTGAGCTCAGCTTGTAAATTAGGAGTCAATATCAGTACTGATGTTGATATAAAGGTTAAAGGTTAGCCTGGTAATGAGAATTAGTCTAAATCTTGGCAAATGATGATCTAGACTTAAGTTTTTGTATGGCGCCAATCTTGTATATCTATCATTAATCATGGCTAAGTGACAGTTTGTCCAACCTAAATCATTACATGATGAAAGGTTACAGTAAAAATATATTTGATTAAATTAAAATTTATCAATAAAAAACTTTATATTTGATAAAATGGTTTATTTTTTTTGTATTTTCAGGTTTATTAATGCCAGAAGAAGAATTGTACAGCCAATGATAGACCAATCTAATCGAGCAGGTACGAAATCGTGTAAAAAATTATTTAAATTTTGTATTTATTAATTTTACGACAAAATTATTACTTACTAATACCTTCATGACAAAGAAATGAAAAATATATACATAAAACTTCTCTTTTCCTCCTTTTGTTAATTAAGTTTTACTGTACATTATTACAAAAGGTATAAAAATGACGGAAATTAAATGACAACATTGATCATTTAAACGAAATTGTTTGAATGTTCATTATAAAATTCATGACTTGGTCATTTTTGCATGTTGCATGAGAAACAATAAACCATTGTCATCTTACATAATATTAAAGTAGTAAAAACATCATCTGTCAGCAAATATGCAAATCAGCACAAAAATATTACAAATGGCTCTTCCTTATTCTCTTATTCTCGTACCACATTTTTTATATTTCAATTCTTTAAAATGTAATGCATTATTCATAAAGCATTTAGTAACTTCTCTGTTAGTGCATTCTGATGCAGAAATTTTTGAAAGAATTTATTTTTTATGCAGCAATGAAATTATTAATTTTTAGTTTGAAAATCTGCAGCAGTTCTGTTAGATTGCATAATAATAAGTTACTAAGTGTTATATAAATAGCTGTACTCTCCTGTTTATTTTCGTTTCATCATTTTCTCACTAATTTTACCAACTACTTATCTAACCAGGATATTTACTTACTGGCATATTGATATATTTTTAAAAGCTATTTAACACAAAATTGGCATATATCAACATCAATTTAAGTTTTGATCAGTAGATTGGTGTTAATTAACACACAGCGAGATGTCTACTGAGATGAGACCTGTATCTTAGGTGGCAACGCTCTTTACCAAAATTGCATTTTTTCTAGCCTTGTTATTCTTGACAGAACTTAGCATCTCCTGAAGTGAAAAAATCTTTCCAATTGAAATTCCTCATCCTTCATAATGGGGCTCTATAAGTGTAAGGAAATGTTTTGTACAAGTGTTGCCTATTGCTTCCCATTACAGAATGCCATTAGTCTATGATGGCACCTCTTTGTTTCTCTCATAGTTATTGTTTTAAATCGTAGTTACAAATGCAAACCATACGAATTGCATGATGAATATTTAATATGCACTCTCCTGATAGAAATGTTTGAACTGTATGTTTGGAGTACAAATCACTACAACTGTTGTTTGATATTATTTTGACGCTTTGTTTTTCTATTTGTTTAGCTCCAGGTGGTCATGGGTACAGTCCTGAGAGTATGGGGTGGGACAACCAAGCTATGGCTCACATGGGCTCACACAGTAAGTATTGGGATATATAGCATCCACATCTTCTAGGTAAAAAGACCAACAGGATAGAAAGGATCCTTTTTGGTTTAGAATTCTTACAACATTTTTGTACTCATTTCTGGACATACATTTATAAATTTTCAAACTTAAAACGCAACTTTATTGCTGCATTACTGTAAACATTGACATGCAGCCTCAATAAATGTTAGAAAATTAATGAAATATTTTAACCCCTTTTAAGACAGACAATCCAATTAAAAAATCTGATGACAAAAGAAATCTTTTCCTGAAAAAAGCGCAAAATTGGCAAAAATTAACCTTGTATTAGAAACAAAACATTCTGTTTTTTTTACAGTTAAGCATGAAATCTTCTAATAAAGATTAAGATTTTTGTGAACATATTTTATGAAATAAAGCTTTTAGCAGGGAATGAGATTTAAATTCAAATGACATGATTTCAAAAGGAAAAGTGTAAGAAAAAAAGCCTTAAGAAGATGGCATCAAGTGGGTTAACACAAAAAGTCGATTCAGCATTAATATATGATTCATTTGCATGGAATATATAGCTTTACTATTAGATAAAATGCTAATACAATCTCCATACTTTGTTCCCAAAAGATACAAAATGGTATTAAGATTAAGATTAGATTAAATAACTGTAAAATCTTCCGATTCTTTTCCTAATCCATTTTCATTGTATTTTCAGTGTTTCAAGGAAGACATGGAAGTGATATGTATGATCAAATGAAAGGATATTCACATATGGATGGCCAAAGATACGATATGCTAGGCGTTCAGGGTATGCACAGTAGTGACATGTTCGGCAGTACTGCCGTAACTGGCAGTAGCTCATATTCTCAAATGTCACAATTACGACCACCCGTTCATTCACAAGCAATGTTAATACCAGGACACCCTCATCATATGATGATGGGGCATGGAGCCCACGGCATGAGCCCTATGTCTATGGGTTCTGCTCAAAGTCCCCCACTTCACGGCAGCTTAGACAGTATGGGTGCACACATTCAAGATATTCACGCTGGTTAATTCAGGAGGATTTCTGTGCTTTAAAGAGCTTTGGCTTGCCTACATTTGTGAAGGAGGAAAATGTGTTATGGGTAAACTAGTTGTAAACTGCTGCCCGTTGAACAATAAACAGTGATCTCTTTGTCATGAGCAGATACACATTGTCAGGAATCTAATTCCTACGCTCCAGGCAAGCCAAGGAGGAACCGGTTTGCTAGTCATTTGAAACAGAGTAATAAGTTCTAAGGACTGACTGCAGATTTTAACTAGTCTTTACAACTTGTTGGTACAGAGAATTTGAAAATTTTTACGCAAAAGTATTATGAAAATGCAGTTCATGTTGACAATGAGTTGCCTAGTATTATTTATGTATTTTGTTGTCTCTAGACAAGTTCAGTCTTGGTCACATTTGTGCCGCATACCTCATGATCAAAATATTCTTGTACATTTGAATGGCCATGACTTTATAAGCATTCCACGTCAACGCATCTACTGTCAAACCATCAACTCTTCATTTTGACTTGTGCCATGAAATATTTGAATTTGTCACATGACATGTATATTTAACCAATCAGAGAAGAGTTGCCTCAATCTGGGAGGTGACCAGATGAATTATAGCTTTAAGATTTACCTCATTATTATTCCTGTGTAATTATAGCCAGTTCCATGAATCTGGAAGTGGTCATTTATTTAATGGTGCATGTTAAACATTAAAAGTATTTGGTGCATATTATTTGTATAGATATGATTGATTGTTGGTTGTGTGTTAGAGAGTATGTGTTGTTGTTTGCGGAGCGCTGTTCATGTGTTTTACATCAAGCCAGGTTGTTAATTAATTTTTAATGCAGTTTTTTAAGTTTTTCTTTGTTGTTTTTGTTGAAGTTTGTTTGATTTTCTTTTTTTTAGATTGAACAAATTTAAAGCTTTTGATATTTATATGACCTGCCAGAGTTCTGTTTTAAACTAATAACCATATTTTTTGTTTTTGGATTGTGATTTTGTTAATGAATGAGTTTTTTTATGTTTTTTATTTCTCTTATAAGAAACAATTCACCAACCAGTACTAAGTTTTATAAGTGCTTTTATTATTATTATTATTTAATACAGTCTTAAAGTGCACGATTTTAACTGGCATGTAATTTGTACATGTGTATTTAATTGTAAAGTAATATTTGTGTCAGAAACTGCTGAGTCTATTCTGTTATCATTTTGTACCGATTTTAAATAGAGAAAGACATATTTATTATATGAAAGCAGTTGATTGTCTCAAGATGTTTAATATTATCTTTCCCAATCAACTTCTTTTATGATTCCTCAATAAATATATATTTACATTTTTTATCATTTCAATGCCAGAATGAACAAAATAATTTGAAAAAACATATGTAATCTCAACTTTCTTGTTATGTTAGACAATCATGCACAAATTTACCAAAAAAATACAGCTGTACAGAATTGAATGAATGTGTGTGGTGTGAGCTGAGCTTGAGGCTTAGATCTTATGAACATTTTAGGGAATTTTAATACGAGATTGTCAAATATTTTGAGCAAAATTCCAGAGAATAAAATTGTTGTAATAAATATTATCAGTGTTTCTTTTCTGTGAGTAACTCAGATTGGCCTCTCTAGGCCAAAAATGAGCTTTGCTTATTTTATATAGATGAAAACTGCACACAAGCTTGTCAGCTTATGAAAATTCTGACAGGTACCTTTAAAAAATACAAGTATCAAAAGAAAAGAATACAAAACAATATGCAAAAGATTGAAATGATGAAAGGACCTTGTAGAATACACAATAATTCACCAGTATGCTTTGACTTGAATACATGGAAAAGGATATTTTTTGTTCAATTCATACAGAAATGTATTCAGAAAAAATCTGAAATAAGATTTCTCTTGCAACAGAATTACCAGAATGTAAGATATTTAAAAGAAGAAAGATATGCATTGAGAAATACATCCATATTTGCATTAGAGCAAGATAAAAACCTTAGGGATGGACACAAATATTATACAGGCTGCTGACTGTCTTCCATTGTGGAGTTTTCAAATTACCATTTGTTAAGTTTGAAAATAATGAGATGTGGAATAAGTGTACGCGACACAGCCCACAATCAAGCGGCAATTCAGAAAAACCACAATGGACAACCGCCAGCAGCCTTCAACGAGGCCATTTGGCACTGCTAGCGGTTCTGCAATTGGCCCATGGTCTAAATAAAATGCATATAATTCAAATCCAGTCCTGAAATAGTCACAGATAGACCCCCTTCGTAAACAAGGAACAGAAAACATCAGAAAGACAAGTACAAACGAAAGCTTTGTCAAAGATTCCTGGCTTAGGACAGGCACATATAGTATGTGGCAGGGTTAAACTGGTTTTTTTCGTTAAATTCCACATCTCATAATTGTCTATTAGAAAAAAAGGAGAACTGTAAATTACATACAAAAAAAGTTATCCAAAGCAGCAAACTTACAACAACACTATTAGATATTGGATATAAATTCAGAAATCCCAAAGCATGAGATATGCTTTGTAAATTGCACAAATGTATTTATGATGCGCTTCATAAGAAACTATTCACAAGAGGAAGCTTTTGGTTTGTAAAATACACAGAGATATAGTATGTCCGTCATGCTTAATAAAAAAGAATCAAAGATCCACATTAATTTAGATATGGTTTTTAAAAAATACTGATAAATATATTAAAGTGTGACATATTTTGTAAAATACACACAGAGGTACATAAAAATTAATCATTGTTTTGTAAAAGATAAAGAGTAAAATTCAAGTAAGATATGTTTTGTAAAAGACATTGAGATCCGTTAAAGTAAGATATTAAGATTTCTTTTGTAAAATACACACAGACATGACCGAGATACATTAAAATAAGATATGTCTCCTAAAATACACACAAAGATACATTAAGATATGGTTTGTAAAATGAACATAGATACATTAAAGTGAGATATGTTTGTAAAATAGACACAGAGATACTGTTTGTAAAATAGACACAGATACACAGAGATATACATTAAATTGAGATTTGTTTGTAAAATACAAACAGAGATGCATTAAATTAGATTTTTTTAAATGGGCACAGAGATATACATTAAATTGAGATTGGTTTTGTAAAATAGACAGATACATAATAAAGGTAATAACAAAACTACCGAACTTGAATGATCAATCTCATAGTCCCGAGAAAATGACAAAAACGAATCAGTCATACCGGAGAACTGGTGGATCGCAATGGTCCTGACTTGGTACAGGCATTTCAAACGAAATGGTGGGTTAAACCAGGTTTTATGGCGCCAAACCTCCCTCTTCCATTGCGATCTTAGGATCCGGTAATGGCCATAGAACACAACATAGTTGTGAGACACAATAGGGATATTGAGGTGAGATATATTTGGTCAAATAGGCACAGAGATACATTAAATTGAGATATGTTTTGTAAAATACACACAGTGATACATTAAAGTGAGATATGTTTTTTTAAATAGACACTGAGATATACATTAGATTGAGATTTGTTTGTAAAATTGACAAAAAGGTACATTAGATTGAGATTTGTTTATAAAATAGACACAGAGATACATTAAAGCGAAATGTGTCTGTAAAATAGACACAGATACACAGAGATACATTAAAGCGAAATGTGTCTGTAAAATAGACACAGATACACAGAGATATACATTAATTTGATTTTTGTTTGTAAAATACCCACAGAGACACATTAAATAAAGATTTTTTTATAAAATAGACACAGAGATAATTAAATTGAGATTTGTTTTGTCAAATAGACACAGAGATAATTAAATTGAGATTTGTTTTGTCAAATAGACACAGAAATGCATTAAAGTGAGATATATTTGTGAAAAAGACTTTGAGATACATTTTAAAATGAGATATGTTTGAAAAATAGACACAGATACACAGAGATATACATTAAATTGATTTTTGTTTGTAAAATACCCACAGAAACACATTAAATAAAGATTTTTTTATAAAATAGACACAGAGATAATTAAATTGAGATTTGTTTTGTCAAATAGACGCAGAGATGCATTAGAGTGAGATATTTTTGTGAAAAAGACTTGGAGATACATTAAATTGAGATATATTTTGGAAAATAGACACAGAGATACATTAAAGTGAGATATGTTGGTAAAATAGACACAGAAATACATTAAAGAGAAATATGTTTGTAAAATAGACACAGATACACAGAGATATACATTAAATTGAGATTTGTTTGTAAAATACAAACAAAGATACATTAAATAAGTTTTTTTTTTAAATAGACACAGATATAATTAAATTGAGATTTGTTTGGTAAAATAGCCAGTGAGATACATAAAAGTGAGATATATTTGGCAAAATAGGCACAGAGATACTAGTACATTAAATTGAGATATGTTTGTAAAATAGACACAGATATACATGAAAGCAAGATATGTTTGTAAAATAGACACAAAGATAAACATTAAATTGAGATTTGTTTGAAAATAGACACAGAGATACATTAAAATTAAATTGAGATTTGTTTGTAAAAAAGACACAGAGATGCATTTAATTGAGATATGTTTCGTAAAAAAGACACAGAGATACATTAAATTGATATATGTTTTGTAAAAAAAGTCACAGAGAAACATTAAAGTGAGATTTTTTTTTTTAAATAGACACAGAGATACATTAAAGCGAAATATGTTTGTAAAATAGACACAGATACAAAGAGATATACATTAAATTGAGATTTGTTTGTAAAATACACACAGAGATACATTAAATTCATTTTTTTTATAAAATAGAAACAGATATAATAAAATTGAGATTTGTTTTGTAAAAAAAAGACAGAGAGATACATAAAAGTGATATATATTTGGTAAAATAGACACAGAGATACATTGAATTGATATATGCTTTGTTAAATACACACAGTGATACATTAAAGCGAGATATATATGTAAAATAGACATATATACACAGAGATATACATCAAATTGAGATGTGTTTGTAAAAAAAAACCACAGAGATACATTAAATTGAGATTTGTTTGTAAAATAGACACAGAGATACATCAAATTGAGATTTTTTTATAAAATAGACACAGAGATACATCAAATTGAGATTTTTTTTATAACATAGACACAGAGATACATCAAATTGAGATTTGTTTGTAAAATAGACACAGAGATACATCAAATTGAGATTTTTTTATAAAATAGACACAGAGATACATTAAATTGAGATTTTTTTTTGTAAAATAGACCGAGAGATACATTAAAGTGAGATATGTTTTGTAAAATAGAAACAGAGATACATTATAGCGAGATGTATTTTGTAAAATAGACACAGAGATACATTAAAGCGAGATATTTTTTAATATAAACAAAGATAAACATCAAATACAAATGACAACAAAGTTCCAGACAATAAATTTTGCTACGCCTGACGCGCGTTTCGTCTATTCAAGACTCATCAGAGGCGCTCTACCAAAAATATTGAAAATGCCAAACACTGTATGAATATGAAGAGCATAGAACAGTATAACCAAAAATACCAAACTGGTGAACCAAATTATTACTAAGATATTCAACCTATGTCTGGGGTAGGAAGAACCTTAGGGTTTAGACAATTTTGAAATTTAGACGGATAATTTAAAGCTTTGATGTATTCTCCAACTCAAAAGTGTTGGTGCCGGAGCGGGCTAACCTCGGGGAATTTAAACTCCACCAGCAGTGCTAACCTTCACGTGTGTTCGAAATACAAATGACAACAAAGTTCCAGACAATAAATTTTGCTACGCCTGACGCGCGTTTCGTCTATTCAAGACTCATCAGAGGCGCTCTACCAAAAATATTGAAAATGCCAAACACTGTATGAATATGAAGAGCATAGAACAGTATAACCAAAAATACCAAACTGGTGAACCAAATTATTACTAAGATATTCAACCTATGTCTGGGGTAGGAAGAACCTTAGGGTTTAGACAATTTTGAAATTTAGACGGATAATTTAAAGCTTTGATGTATTCTCCAACTCAAAAGTGTTGGTGCCGGAGCGGGCTAACCTCGGGGAATTTAAACTCCACCAGCAGTGCTAACCTTCACGTGTGTTCGAAATACAAATGACAACAAAGTTCCAGACAATAAATTTTGCTACGCCTGACGCGCGTTTCGTCTATTCAAGACTCATCAGAGGCGCTCTACCAAAAATATTGAAAATGCCAAACACTGTATGAATATGAAGAGCATAGAACAGTATAACCAAAAATACCAAACTGGTGAACCAAATTATTACTAAGATATTCAACCTATGTCTGGGGTAGGAAGAACCTTAGGGTTTAGACAATTTTGAAATTTAGACGGATAATTTAAAGCTTTGATGTATTCTCCAACTCAAAAGTGTTGGTGCCGGAGCGGGCTAACCTCGGGGAATTTAAACTCCACCAGCAGTGCTAACCTTCACGTGTGTTCGAAATACAAATGACAACAAAGTTCCAGACAATAAATTTTGCTACGCCTGACGCGCGTTTCGTCTATTCAAGACTCATCAGAGGCGCTCTACCAAAAATATTGAAAATGCCAAACACTGTATGAATATGAAGAGCATAGAACAGTATAACCAAAAATACCAAACTGGTGAACCAAATTATTACTAAGATATTCAACCTATGTCTGGGGTAGGAAGAACCTTAGGGTTTAGACAATTTTGAAATTTAGACGGATAATTTAAAGCTTTGATGTATTCTCCAACTCAAAAGTGTTGGTGCCGGAGCGGGCTAACCTCGGGGAATTTAAACTCCACCAGCAGTGCTAACCTTCACGTGTGTTCGAAATACAAATGACAACAAAGTTCCAGACAATAAATTTTGCTACGCCTGACGCGCGTTTCGTCTATTCAAGACTCATCAGAGGCGCTCTATCAAAAATATTGAAAATGCCAAACACTGTATGAATATGAAGAGCATAGAACAGTATAACCAAAAATACCAAACTGGTGAACCAAATTATTACTAAGATATTCAACCTATGTCTGGGGTAGGAAGAACCTTAGGGTTTAGACAATTTTGAAATTTAGACGGATAATTTAAAGCTTTGATGTATTCTCCAACTCAAAAGTGTTGGTGCCGGAGCGGGCTAACCTCGGGGAATTTAAACTCCACCAGCAGTGCTAACCTTCATGTGTGTTCGAAATACAAATGACAACAAAGTTCCAGACAATAAATTTTGCTACGCCTGACGCGCGTTTCGTCTATTCAAGACTCATCAGAGGCGCTCTACCAAAAATATTGAAAATGCCAAACACTGTATGAATATGAAGAGCATAGAACAGTATAACCAAAAATACCAAACTGGTGAACCAAATTATTACTAAGATATTCAACCTATGTCTGGGGTAGGAAGAACCTTAGGGTTTAGACAATTTTGAAATTTAGACGGATAATTTAAAGCTTTGATGTATTCTCCAACTCAAAAGTGTTGAGATTCGTCTGTCAAATAGATACAGAGATACATAAAAGTATGTCAGATTTGTAATATAGACACAGAGATATATTGAAGTAAGATGTGTTTTGTAAAATATTCACAGATATACATTCAAAGTAAGCTTTTTGTAAAATACACCCAGAAATGATTAACATAAAAGAAAGATATATGTATCTTACATAGGTAGTCCTCGACGAAATACAGTTGTACAAAAGAAAAACATACAAATATGTTTTGTATAATACACAGAGTGATATTTAAGTAAGATATGATTTGTAAAATGCACAGAAATACTTTAAAGTAAGATATGTGATTTTGAAATACACAGAGATACTTTAAATTAAGTTATGTTTTGTAAAATACACACAACATCACTTTGAAGTAAGATAATTATGTTTTGTAAAATTAACAAAAAAATACCTTAAAGTAAGATATGGTTTGTAAAATACACAGTGAAGTGAGATATATAATATATAGACGTGAGATTTTCGACTGGTATTTTATGCAATCCTATACAAAAGAACACACACCAAAGATTGTTTCTTGTGATATATGTTGCTAAAAGAGATGTTGACAACACTTCTTCCAATGTTTGTTAGCAAAATGGACAAAATGGAAAAGCAAGGTATTCATGATTAAAAACTCATCCTTTCATGTTTTTTGTCGGCGATTCAAATAACATGTACAAGTGTTAGGTAAACAATTTCAACAAAGCCAAACTTAAAAACAAACTGTTGAAAAGATACTTGTGAACAATCTCGAACTTCGTCTGTCATGGATTTTCTGAATCAGTGACCATTTAGCAAAAGATGGTGGAACCCGGAAAGGACCATTCTAAAAGTGCAAGATACAAACACATGAAGCTATAAAGTCAAAATTGTTCCAAATTCAAACTTTGTCTTTATTAAGATTGAAACTTTTAATTTAAAATGTACAATTGAAAATTCAATAATTGATGATGAATCCCCAACACAAATAACATGCTGGAACATGGTGGAGAAAGGTAGATCCATTGCTGAAACTCAATTTACATAAAAAAAAAACAGTTGACTGAGCAAAATAAAGGCTGAAATTGATATGTTAGATATACAGCGTGTCATGTTATTTGCATGTTATATTGAAAACATATAATCAAAATATTCCAGGCTTCCTTAAAGGAGAACTCTATTAAGGTAGTTTCGGGGCACATTTTAGCATTTTTCATATATGATAGCTAAAGGGTACATAGTCTGTAAACATGTATATCGTGTATATATTTAGATATGAAAATTACGTGTTTATATATTTGGTCAACATTAAATTTACAAGTACTTTAGTAATACACTATAGTCGGTGAAACTGGGACCTTACTGGTTTGGTGTCTGTCATTCGTTTAGTGTCCCGTCAGTGTCACAACCGATTTAACCAATTTGAATGTACAATTATATTAGTAAAGGCGCCTTGTTTTGGATTTTTTTTATTTTATTAGATGAATGCATGCTAATCTTGAAGTAATAATTACGGACAAGTTTAATTGCAATTTTAACACTTTCTTCGCTGGTGAATTTACCCTTTCTTTGATATTTGATTTCGTGAGATATTTTTGTGAGATAAGTTGGTAGGCACTGATATAAATCGAGGGGTTGATAAATATACCTTTGAATTGTGATATTTATTTTCGATGGTGTAAAACGGGTGCATACCGGCTATAAAAATACCGCAGCGTTGGTAATTAGTTCTGCTGCACAGCGATGATTGAGCGCGCTTAGCACCATTGATGCAAATGACCACGTTCATAAAGAGATCACTATCGTACAACGATATATGATAAGGCAGATCATTTTTAAAAGATTTTTTTCTCTTTCAATTTAAAGGAATCGCTAAAGAATGGTTTCAGTTTTCATTACATTGGGTATTTTTTAATTATTTGATCAAATCTATAATTATTTTCTTCAGAAATTGTCGATATATTATTCGATAAGAAATCGAATTTGCTCTGGAAGAAGGGTACGGAAGGTTCAATTAACATCAAAAGTATGCTGTACAAAGGGGCACCTTACACAACAGAACAAAACCGGGTGAATGTATAATTTTCACTGAATTCTGATATATCAAATAGTGCAATACACCCGATTTCTCGTTCCCACATCTAAGCTACTGTTGGAGTTTATAGAAGACAACATAAATATTAATTTTCTTTTTCAATTCAAATAATTATTTTGTCAAATTGTCATATAAACATTCTTATAGAGTTTGTGACAAAAATAAATTATAAAACATTATAGATAAAAATACATGCCCACAATTAATTAGCTTGTCTAGTATTAAAATGATGAAGTTCACTGTGCTCAATATATATTATTGATTGCGTAAAATTCTATAGTTGCACAATTTTTTAAATATTATTAGATTCAGTTTGATGAGAAAATATACAAATTTCAGTAAAAATCCTATCATTTGCTAGTCAACTATTTTTAATTATTCTAATACCAGCTCTGTCAAATATATTTGTCAACCTAAGGCTATGCTTCACTTTCTTGTATCATATACAAACGAAGCAACGTTTAAGATATATTCCTATGCATTTTCCATAAATTATCAATTTAACTTAATACTATCAGACAAAAAAAACTTGCTTCGCTGAAATAGAATTAAACCTTAAATAAATCAGGATTTTTCTCTTTTTTGCCATGATTCTTGCCACGTTTTCGAAACAACGACGGAAGAGGATTTGAATTCAAATTTATATTTATTATATTTTGGATGATATCATTCGTATTCTATCAATCCATTTGATCATATCCTGATATCTTTGTTTTTCTTTAGTCGTAGAAAATTTATTTTGTAAAATGTCAGTCATCGTTAGAGTTTGATCCGAGTTTTCTTTTCATTCCCCTGTGCGTGTGTGTTGTATCCTATTAATGTATTTTCCACAGAATTTCATTTTAGAATTTTTATTTTGAATCTTGTTTTCTTTTGGGACAAAACTAATTAGGGCTAGCGGTGGTTTGTATTTTAAGTAAATGAATAGATTAGTTTTTATTCAAAGATCAAAATGAAAATTGACCAGAACATAAGTAAAGTCTGTTATAATCATTAAAACTTTCTTATCGAATTTTCCAGCGAAATTGAAACATGATCGACATTACTAATTTACGATCGCAGTTAAAAAGAAATGAGAAACTTGAATAAAACAAATAACGAAAATATTTTGGGAATGAATTTAACAAACAAAATGATTTTATTTTCTCTACTAGGATTTGCATTTATTTATTTGAAAAATGTGGAAAATTTTGTAAACATATAAGCTCAATTTTTATTAATTTGAATTTGAGTTTTTATATATTTTGTATCAAATAGAAAAGAACAAAAGAACAAAAAGGGAAACTTTTAAAAGAAAAAAAGGCACATGTGTCAAGAGAGAAGTATTAATTAATTCCACGCCACTATATTTATTCGAAGTATTCTGTCAGCAAGATTCATATCAAAAAGAGCAATTCGGGCGCCTGTTTTTTTAGAAACAAAATTTTCGGCTTGATAAAGTTTAATTATTCTACTATATTAGAAGCTATAATTTGCAAGCTACCAATGCAACCGATACAATTAAATTATATCTCAGAATTTAAGAAAACGTCAAGAGACGACGTTGTACATTGGAGACCTTTTCCGCCTGGATAACTTTGCTTAGGATCAGAATATTAACTTGACAACCAGTGTCCAAAGAAACAAATCCCAACTCGTAAAATGATAGCTCATCTTTTACCTCTTTTTGATTATTAATTGCCCTAAAGAATAAGTGCCCGTGGTCAATATGTTAATTTTAAACTGGAAATTAGAAGTTTTCTGACATTTTGGATGACAACTATAGGTGGTCTAGCAGATGAAGCAAATCTGATTTAGGTCGTGCAGGTCAAATTTTTTTAAGGTCGTGTTTTCGTGTTTACATTTTTAGAGAACTATGAATAATAGCCTTGTTATCTCAAATTGAATTAAAAGTATATTTTTGTCGTTACCATGCCATTAAAATTGTTAAATTATTGCACGCAAGATGCCAAAGTTCAGAACTGCGAATCAAACTATGTCTTATATTAAAACTTTAAAGATAATTTAATTATAAAACTAGATAAAACATTTAGTCTTGGACGCTTTTGACATGAAAGTCGCCGTTCCTGGGCTCGTTAGTGAAATCTCCGTTGGAAATTCAAGATATCTCTCTGATAAGCTTATGACAAAGTGATGATTAAAATTCGGCATAAGAAATTAAAGGGTCACAAAATGTCACTTCGACTCAGAAAATTGCCTCCGTGGAATATTTATGTTGCGTGAAACTGATAGCAGTTTTTGTGAAGTAAGGGAGGCAATACCAAACTAGCTATTTATCATTCTTTTATATCAGGTAGAGTTGTCTTATTTCAACTATTTTTTTTTGTATGGGACAATGGGCAGTTCAAATGGTGTGATTTCGATAAATAAAGGTAATAACAAAATTATCGAACTTGGAGGATCAGTCTCAAATGTCCATGAGAAAGGACAAAACAAGGAAAACAAACCGGAATAATCGAAGACCGCAATGATTCTGACTTGGAACAGACATTTGAAAAGAAATGGTGAGTAAAACCAGGTTTTAGGGCGCGCCAAACCTCGCCTTTCTATTGCGATCTTTGGGTCCACTGTAGTTACTCAAAACACAACATGATTGTGAAGACAAAATAGGGATGTTGAGGTGATCATCTCAGTACAACAACCAGCCAAACACATTTTCCTATGTCTGATGGGTGTTTCGTCTATTCAAGACTCATCAGAGGTGATCTACCGAAAATATTGAAAAAAGCCAAACATTATATCCAGATTATGAAGAGCATTGAATTATAAAACAAATGAGTTAGACATTTTCTTTTTAACAAATATTTTGATGCTACTCAAAGCAACCCCTAACCATTTCGTCAAACATTAATTTTGAATTTTTCCACCAGTGGCTGATAACGAAGGAAGAATTTTTTTAGGGATCGTACCAGGCGTATTTTCTTATAACCTTGGTTATAAAAGAAAGTAGGTATCAAACGAAAGACCTGAAATCGAATCTCACGGTATTGGATGCTGATGAACTTGAGATTAAGGACACAACGGATTCTAGGAGGTTTGCTTCATATTTAGATCTATACATCTCGAAATAGACTCTCAGGGAGGATTTTTGACAAAGCTCTATAACAAACGTGATAACTTCAACTTTCCAATCGTCATCTTTCCCAGCTTATGGAGTTTTCGTATCACAGTTGATTCGTTACTCCAGAGCTTGCGGGAATTACTCCATGCAGAGAGCCGGTGGTGTAGTGGTTAACGCGTCGGGCTACTAACACCAAGGTTCGTGGTTCGATCCTCGTCTGGGGTGAAAATTTCATGAACCAATTTTCCGACTCTCTCTTGACACCATTTGCGAGGATGGTCTCAAGGAACGATGCTAGTCCTTCGGAAGGGACGAAAAAAAGGTTATCCCGTGTATGTGGAGAGCAATACCCCATGTACGTTAAAGACCCCTTTGTAGAGTTCGATAAGAGTAGGCTCAATGGGGGCCGCTGCAAAGGCCACACTCGCAAACTGCTACCTGGAGAGGGATTTACATGAGCATTAAGCTTGTTTCCCAATCCAGGATAAATAAATATGTTTAAACTAATTACATCGATTTCCTTGGCAGATCGTCACGTTTGACACAAAAATTGCTAACACAGGGTTATGTTACTCCACGATTGCTGTCTTCACTCAAGAAATTTTACGGTAGACACCGTGCACTCGTAGACAAATAAGGGATTTATATCTCTCAGGTGAGTGCAGATGTTGGTTTGTCGTAGGGTTTTGTTTTGTCTTCCTTTACCAGATTTGACACAGCACGACGGGTGTGCTATAGCAGGCAAGAACCGCTTACTCTTCTGGAGCACATGAGTTCACTCATGTTACGACTTGAGTTGTTGATTTCCGTTCGGTTGATTTTGTGTTTTGTGTTTCTTCGTGTTGTTCTTGTTCGTGTTTACCGGTTGTGTCGTTGCCCTTTCGGACTTTTGACACTAGAATGCCCCATTGGTGCCCTTGCTTCTTCTGATGCCGCATACCAGTCCCATCAAATCAACACAGTAATGTCGGGTGGCAAGCAAAGTTCGGGATCAGTTTTTCTCAGAAACTTCTTATCACATCAGTTAAAATTCTCAGTTCAATAACTTTCTCGTGATTAAATAAACGAAAACTGTACTAAACAGCTGACACCATTTAAAGTTGAGTTAACTCACTGTGTAATTTGCAAAATAGTTCCTGCGGCCTTATTTTCGAAGCCATCTTATGACTAAGAGACAGCTTAGCAGCCTCCTAAAACACATCTTATTCCTAAGTCAAATTACATATTTCCCAAGGGTCATCCTAAGTTTAGGAAGACAAATAAGGTGACTAAGGAATTTCCTAACTCCCAGTTAGTTAGCTTTACTCCAAAGCAGCCCGATTTCGGCTATATCCGGAAGATGAACATCAAAGGGTTTACAATGAACATGAAATAATGAAGTGGAGGAAGGGGGCATAAGGGCAATCAGGAAGCAAAGTTTTGCCACTTGAAAAAAAAAGGAGTGATGAGTAGGGACGGGCAATTTAGCCCCCTGCATGAGATCCTAAGGATCCTTCTCTTACAAAGACCTGCAGGGGTTCTTTAACGTGCGAGAAACGTTGGATTTTCCCAACACGGTGCACCACTATGGTTTGTGTTAAGTTTTTCCGCATTATAGTCTGGCCAACCTGGCATTCAACCACATGTGGGCACACATCCCAGTCGCTTTGTGGCCAAAACCCCCTGACTCTGATTGCTCTTAAGTGGACTTTACCGACAAGCTTAGCGCTGCTGCAGGCCTATTATGTATGATAGTATATATTTTAGATTATTGACTGTTTTGGTTGTCAAGAATCAGTACATTTAAATTTTCTACATCAATCTATAGATGCTTCTTAACTAGCTGTAAGTAACAAAAAGTGTTATTGTGTTATTTACCTTTGAAGATAATGTTATTCAAGATTTTGGCTGTTTTCATTTAAGTTGTGTCCCGTACACGTATATCTCACCTTAATTTCTTTTTTATCATTTGCATTACATTGTTATTTTGGGGCCAATGGCTATACTGAGATATCGAAGCTGCAACCATTGTTTTAAGGCTGTTTGCCGTTTAATTGCAGATATGTAATAGAAGAAAATGAAATGTGGAATAAGTGTACGCGACACAACCTACATTATAAACGTCAATTTAAAATATCCACAATGGAAAACAGCCAGCAGCCTTCAATGTGACCAGCGGTCGCTACTCGCTGTTTTTTAATTGGCCCCTGGATTGAAAATAAAATATATATGATTCAAGCCCAATCCTAAAGTGCAATGAAATACCCTATTCTTGACAAAAAACAATTAACATAAATTCGACTTAATACAAACATAAGCTTTGATAAAGATTCCAGGCTTAGGACAGGCACATTAAAATGTGGCGAGGTTAAACTAGTTTTTTTGGCACCAACCTTCCCCCTATTGATAATCAATAACAAAGCACAAACTAACACACAGTAAAAATCAAATCGATAGAAGTTCAATTCAACAAGAGAGTATCTGAGACAAAAGGACAACAAGTAATTAACGGGACGTAGAGATACTCTCTTAAGAACACTCAAAGTTACTGAGAGCTAGCTAAGAAGCATCCATCGACTGATGTAAAAAAATCAAGTATGTTGATTTTAAATCCGACACAACATGTCAAACAATTCATGATTTGATGATGCTTCATCACACAAAACCAACACACTTGGCCGCTGTAATGCTCAAAGTTGTCTTCGATATATACCATTATGGGCGTTATCTCACCACAGGGACTTGCTTTCCTTTATCAATATTTTATTAGAGTCATCAATGCGCCACCCGAAAAAAAATCCCGTTGTTCACCTTTATCAATATGATTTTATTAGAATCAATGTGCCATTCAAAAAAGGAACTTCCCCATCTATCAATATTTCTATAGAGCCAATGTGTCAAGGATTTGCGGCTCCGCACTCTAGAGTCAATGTCCTTTAAATAGGGACTTGCTGCCCTTTATCAATATTTTTTTAGTCTGTGCGTCTGCATACAAAAAAGGGACTTACTGGATCTCTTCTATCAATATTTTGTAAGAGTCACCATAAAAACCCAAGTTGAATTGAACATTGTCCAGTAAACGTGTGAAAATGAGTACTTTTTGTATTTTGTTCACTGTTTCACTTTTTGAGGATGAGCGAGTGTTGTGTGTGTTTTTTTTTTTTCCCCTTTTATTTGCATTTTGTCTGTACCTCTTAGGTAAGTGTAAGGTCCAACTCCTGCCAGGTTAGGGAACTGGGGAAGGCAATGCTCACATTAATTGCACTGGTGCAATTTGTTAAATGTTCCACTCTACGCCTATATATATATATATATATATATATATAAAGAGTCTAAAGGAAGCTACCAACCAGTCAACTTATTGAGTATCGGATCGACAAAACAATTGACGATGCAACATAAACAAAATAATATAAAAGTCTTAAGGATTATGCAACGATACAATAATGATGTTATAAATTATAAAGACAGATATTTCGACCAACAGATGGCCTTCATCAGTGTCAAAAATACACAACTTTACACTTTGAAAGATAAATGTAAACTGAGCTGTTAAATGGTGTTGTAAAAACAACTCACTACGATAAAGTTTGTTTATTATCGTCACTTGCATATTTAAAACTCATTAATGAAATACGTCATCAATGTAGATCTTGAACTTTATCTGACAACAGAGGATTACAGACAGACTAAAAAGATGATTGATTGATTGATTGATTTAATGTTTTTTGTTTATTCCTTTCGGATGAAATGTGCAGAGTTCTTTTATCCAGAAGCTTTCCCTAGCCTCTCGTTGAGAGTCTCTCCAATCACAGTTGTGTTCGATAATAAGTATTTTCATACTATCGAAATCATTGAGGCTGTGATCGGGTAACCTGAAGTGTTGGCTAACAGGCAGAAATACTTTTTTGGTCAAGTCACTTCGGTGTCCATTCAGTCGTTTGTGGAAAGGCTGTTTCGACTCCCCCACATATTGCAAGCCACAAACCGAGCATTCAAGAATGTAAATTACATTAGAGCTCTTACAGTTGACAGTAGAGAAGATTTTAAACTGTTTGTTTGTGACTTTGCTTGCAAATGTGGACGAGGACTGCATATGTTTACAACATTTACAGCGTTTGTCACCACACGACCGATTGGAACCCACAGAAGTGTAAGGTTTGGATATCTCTGCCCGTACCAACAAGTTACGGAGACTATTGGGTTGTTTGAATGCAACAACGGGAGGCTCTGGAAAGACTCTGGATAGTTTGGGATTTTTCTCAATGGATTTCCAGTGCTCACGAATGGTACTGAATGTGCTCTTGAGAGATGGGTGGAAAGTGAGCACACAAGGGGTACGTTTGTTTTTCTTTTTCTTTTTATATTTCTGGATAAAAGAACTCTGCACATTTCATCCGAAAGGAATAAACAAAAAACATTAAATCAATCAATCAATCAATCATCTTTTTAGTCTGTCTGTAATCCTCTGTTGTCAGATAAAGTTCAAGATCTACATTGATGACGTATTTCATTAATGAGTTTTAAATATGCAAGTGACGATAATAAACAAACTTTATCGTAGTGAGTTGTTTTTACAACACCATTTAACAGCTCAGTTTACATTTATCTTTCAAAGTGTAAAGTTGTGTATTTTTGACACTGATGAAGGCCATCTGTTGGTCGAAATATCTGTCTTTATAATTTATAACATCATTATTGTATCGTTGCATAATCCTTAAGACTTTTATATATATATATATATATATATGGCGGTGCTCCTAATTAGAGGAGGGACATACAAACAAACAAACAAACAAACAAACAATGAATTTTTCTATAATTACTTCTCTGTCTTTCTGTGAAATTACTGAGAACTGGGATTAAAATAAAATTTCTAGTTATTTTATTTCCAACTTAAAATGAATTGCATTCTGAAACAGACAAAAGTTAAAAAAAAAAAAAAAACAGAAAAGGGATGTCTGTGTGAAAAGAGAGATATTGTGAGGTTAATCCATTCTAATTTCTAATCAGTGATGGTCACAATGGATATTCATTTTATATCCCCAAAATGTGAATGGGTATACACGGTCTATCTATGCAACATTGTAAGTTACATAGTTTTTTGTTCCAGTTATAAAAAAAGGCCGTCAGGAATGTCGAGTCGATTTAGGGACGAGAGTAAATGGGACGAATGAATATACTTCTGATAAATTAACCACTTCCGGCGATGATGCAAGCCAACTTTTTGTAAACAGAATTTTAAAACCACAAAAATCTTAATTTTTAACGAAAAATGACAAAAACTGCAATGCTTTGTGAATATAGACGAAGCCTGTGTTATCTGTGAAATGGCTGACGACTCTCTTCTTCAGCGACAAGAGGAGGAATGGCAGGTTTTACAAGCGGTTTACATGGACGATGCAGCCGATCTCCGACAAAAAGCGTGGAAGGTGATCATTTTATTTCATGTTCTCTGCATTACTCAAAAAAAGAGTTGGAAGTTCTTGTCGAAACCAATATTTAAGTTGTATCATGTTACAAATCCCCATACAAATTACTGGTCACAGAGTAGATCTCGCCACCCGATTTTCAAACATTTAATGCGAGATTATTTGGACAGTCCGATCAGTTCTAAATGCAACCTGATCTAAACAGAGGACTTAATTGCCTTTAAAATGAGCTTTTCCATTACAATTTTAGTGGAATAATAGCAAAATAATAGGCAATATGGCGAGAACTGCTTTTGAGAAAAAGTGGATAGATCTTCTCTGTGACCAGTAGGCCACTTTAATTACTCTGGGTTGAGTTGGTCTTACAACACAGCTGACCCCCTATTTAAGCATTGCATTTAAAAGCACAAAGTTATCAAATATGCATGCATGTAATTTTATTGCAACATTTATATATCTGTTCCAGACCGTATGCGTATTTAGACCGTACGCGTACGGTCTGGACCGTACGAGTATATTTTCAAAATACCTGTACGGTCGGACCGTACGCGTACGGTCTGGCTTGCATCTTCTAGATCAATATTCAATCAAATATATCGACCCTGTAATAATGCATTAATTTTTATTATATTTAACTTGTATATTTTTTGTACAGAGTTCACACAATATTAAAAATAAATTTAGTGCTGTGAAATAGAAGTGAGTACTTATATACGTCAGTTGTAACAACTAAAACAGTCATTGAAATTTGGGAGGAAAAGTTTGAGGAATACAAATAAGAACTTTAGTCGACAGAACTTCCAATCATTTGTTTACCCGTGAATAGACAATGAGACGTGCTTGGGGAGGCTGATTCAGCAAAGATTTCGGCAATATGTTTAAGCCATTCGTCCGTCAGTTTTCCCAAAATATTTACCTACTTTTTAACCAAAAAAAGTTGCATAGAACTCTTATTTTTTATATTATATGCAGCCGATTTTACTTTCTACAGATATAAGTTATATGCATTGTCGTCCTCCTCAAACTTGACTTTACTGAATATAATTTTAGAATGATTTTCACGAAGTCTGACATTTTTGTGGACCCTTTGTACCGGTGAAATCCAACAACATAGCAGAGAATAAAAACTAACAAATTCTACCAAATGAATATTAAACATCATATTTCCCAATTCCCTCACCTACCGCCTTTCTATATATATTTTAGCTATTTACAAATTCTGACTTTAGTTTAATTTTGTTCGTCTTATTATTTTAAGTTTGCTTTCCTCTTTTCCTATTTTTTTTTATTTCCTAATATTATATGAATAAATGCAAATTTAGAGAAATACCTATATGGTCTGAATACTTGTATGGTCCAGCTCGTTTTAGACCTTACGGGTATACTTGCACGGTCAGACCGTACGCGTACGGTCGGACCATATAGGTATACTCGTACGGTCCGGACCGTACGCGTACGGTCTGAATACCTGTACGGTCTGGAACATATATACTGCACATGTAGCGCATCATCTAACATGTCATTTTCATGATAGCGCAGAATGGCTGGTGAGCTGAGAGAAAGTTCTTTCAGTGATTTAGCTAGCGCTCGTCATTTTCGTCATTGGCGAAAAGAATTTTCAGATTACGAAAATATATCAAACCATTTTGGTCACTTAATTTTTATACGACCGCAAAATATTTGCGGACGTATTATGGTATGATGCTGTCGTCGTCGTCGGTGTCTGTTAACTTTTTAGTGTTTCCACAATAACTTTAGCTCCAGTTATCCGATTGCTATGAAACTTTACAATGATGTTCCTTACCATAAAAGGATGAATGGGATTGATTTTGGGGGTCCCCCCATTTTTTGTTTCGAAATTAGGGGCCCAAAAGGGGAAAAAAATTCAAATATTTTACTTGTTTCCACCATAACTTTGGTCCTAGTTGGCCTATTGCTGTGAAATTTGTCAAGAATGTTTCTTACAATAAAAGAATGAACCTGATGAATTTTTCGCCCCCTTTTTCTCCGTTGTGTACAGGCCTGGGGTAATGCAAATGCGTAATGCAAATGCATTGTAATCATTACATTTTTTTCAGTAATGCAAAGTAATGTGTAATGCACAGATTCTGCATTACATGTAATGTAATGTAATACATTACTTGGGTCAAAACTTGTGTAATGCACTCATTACATTGCATTACAAATCATTATATTTTTTCTAATTTTGTACATCTGAAAAAATAGGAAATTTTTTAATGAGATTCAGAAAATAAAATTAAAAATAGTCATTGAAAAACAATTATTATAGGATTTAAAACAGAAAGTTGTCAATCAACCCTTAATCCAATAATATTTATAATTATTTATTTATATGTTCTTTTATTTGAAAATAAAAAAGAAGTTTAATTATGCAAAGGGTGCACTTAAAGCAAAATGACACTATATATGTCTATAGTAAAGAAAGAAAAGAGAGTCTAAAATAAAAAAATATATATATATCCTCTAACATGTCTAATAGCTTCATTTGAAATGACCTTTTTGATGTTTGCAATCAAGATGTCTTCAGGCATAACAATGGCATTTTTATTGTACTTATTTGTTTTTATAACAATTAGATATAGTCACTAATTGGGGTCAAATATTATGAAGCACAAAAGACCAAAGGATTTAATCTTTAAATATAGTTAATAGTAAAAACAGAAATGACATGTCTGTCTATAGTGGACTTGCAGTAAACACTATTTTCTGATTTGTTCAAGAAGATTTCAAAATGAAATAAAAAAAACAAAAAAACCAATTATAATAACTAAAGTTTTTTCATTCAATATATGATTATTTGTGACAATTCTACAGTAACTTGAATAAGTTAACCTCATTTCTGTTGGTTTACAGATTTTGACGATATGTACCAGTGGTAGTACATTTTAACTGGATTGCCAATAAATATTCTTTGTAATTTTTTTCACATCCATATATCTCCACAATGGATTGTGATATGAACTTTTTCTAGTTTTTCACTGATTCGTAATTATGTAAATACATGTACCACTACACGTTAGACATTGAAAAATTCAAACATCATTGTATACAGAACAAAAAATAGTGTTTTCCGTAGATCAATATATAATCAAAATGTAATGTGTAATGCAATGCAATACACAAGCAAAGTAATGGTAATGTAATGCATTACAGAAGAGAAAAAAAGTAATGGTAATGTAATGAAATGACAAAATTTGTAAAGTAATGGTAATGTAATGCATTACATTGCATTGTTATTGACCCCAGGCCTGGTTGTGTAATTAGGGGCCAAAAGGGGCCAAAATAAAAACTTTTTTATTTGTGGTCCGATTTTGAAATTTTTTTTTGCATGTTTGTTCTTGTCAAATAGCGGATACAAAATTAAGAATTAATTTTTGCGACCCCCCCTTTTTCCCCCTATTACGTAATTAGGGGCCAAATGGGGCCAAAATCGAAACTTTTTTATTTGTGGTCCGATTTTTAAATTTTTTTTTGCAAGTTTATTTTTGTCAAGTAGCGAATCCAAATTTGAGAATTTATTTTTGCGACCCCCACCCCTTTTTCACCTGTTACGTCAAAAGGGGCCGAAATTGAAACTTTTTTAATTCTTGTCCGATTTTGATAATTTTTTTTGCAAGTTTATTCTTGTCAAGTAGCAGATATATTTTTGTGTCCCCTTTTTTTACTGTTACGTTATTAGGGACCAAAAGGGGCCAAAATTGTAACTTTTTTATTTCTGGCCTGATTTTGAAATTTGTTTTTGCATGTTTGTTCTTGTCAAATAGCGAATACAAAATTAAGAATTAATTTTTGCGACCCCCCTTTTCCCCCCTATTACGTAATTAGGGGCCAAATGGGGCTTTTTTATTAGTGGTCCAATTTTGAAATTTTTTTTTGCAAATTTATTCTTGTCCGGTAGCAATTCTAAATTTAAGAATAAATTTTTTGGGCTTTAATCATAATTAAAAAAAAAATTCTGGTTCGATTTTTAATTTTTTCCCCAAACATTATTCTTTTAAAGAGTAGAATACAACATTCAAAATTTATATTTTTACCCCCTGGGTCGAAATTCCATCAGAGAAGCATGTGTCAAAAACCTTTGTCAGTCCACCATGGGCTGCATGTGTCCAGAACAATAGACTATCCATATTAGGC
Source organism: Arcuatula senhousia (assembly GCA_963971305.1). Taxonomy (NCBI): domain Eukaryota; kingdom Metazoa; phylum Mollusca; class Bivalvia; order Mytilida; family Mytilidae; genus Arcuatula; species Arcuatula senhousia. The sequence goes on from OZ020304.1 coordinate 61,642,406, forward strand.
CTAAAACGTACAGGGTTCAACATGTTGCGGTCGTATCATGCTGCGCTCGGCGAAGCTTTTTATTTAAAAGTGTAAAAATTTTCGTCATGAAATTTACGAAAATCGCTCTAAAAACTCGTCACATGAAGCCATTTCATATATGACCACAAGCTGACAACCAATCACCGGATATGATTTGACAATCAATTAACCTAAATTGTCTTGGGGTCATTAAAATCAATAAATTTGTGTGGATTCACTCATGGCTGAATAATTTGTGAATGACCAATCAGCTATCGGAATATATTTAGAACAGGTATTTCAGGTGTCAAAAACACGTGGTCTAGCATTGGCAAAGACTTAAGTTTTAAACAGAAAAACACTGATTGTCCAAAGCATGAATGTAACTTTTTACCTTTTAGAAAGAATTTAAATCCCAAGACAATATTTTTGCACGCACTATAACATGTTAAGGTCCCTTTCAAACTTCCAAACTTCTTGAAAGTTCAAGATTTTTCTCAAAAATCGCCCCCATATAACAATGAAAATTCAAAACATTGCATATAATTTTTATCAATTACTTAATAACTTATATACCTTTTTCTAAAGGTTATACACTTTTTTTTAAAATTTTAGTAAGATAACAAAAATATTGTTTAACTCACAGTAATATACCAGTGTTTCTTTAATGCCCCTTAGGATGTGAAAAATTTAAAACTGAGTTGTCTTCCTTTTCCTACTAAAATTTTCTGAAGGGGGGCACAAAATAATTATGAGGAAATTAGATTTGTAAAGAATTTCAAGTTAGGCTGAAAAGTAAAAACAAAACAAAGAAGAAGGTTGTAAATATTTGTAAATACTTTATTAAAAGTCAATGAAATCCTTGATTAGAAATCCATGTAATACTAATCAGAACTTCTTTTCTTCTGTGTACCTGCAAATCAAAATAATAACTTCTTATTTATAAGTGGATGTAAATTGAAGTGAGAATAAAACTCGTTCTGAACAGCGTCTGAAAGCCCATACACTATATATATGCTTGCCGTAAAAGTGACTAAAGCCTTAAAAATCCTGGCTAAAACCCTGGTTCTTTTATTATATTATTGGGGGCGTGACGACTTCGTTTGCAAGAAAGAGCAATAGATTAAATTAAATACTGCATATGTTCTTTATTAACAATTGAATCTTCATTTCTGGAAATATTTTGGCACATGTAAGATTCTTCATTAAATTGAAGTATTTACTGTTTACTGTTTTGTCTTCCTTTACCGAATTTGACACACTGATTGGAAATTAGCAACACGACAAGTGTGCTATAGCATGCAGGAACCGCTTACTCTTCCAGAGCACCTGAGTTCACTCTTGTTGTGACTTGGGTTTGCGTTGTTGATTGCCATTTGGTTGATTTTGTGTTTCTTGGTGCTGTTTTTGTTCATGTCTATTGGTTTTGTTGTTGCCCTTTCAGACTTTTGACACTCGAATGCCCCATTGGTGCCTCTTTGCTTGCTTCTCTATTTCTGTTTTTATAATCCCACAAATACTTTTAAATAAGTCTACGGGGCAGCAAACCATTTTGACTCGCAAACTGGTAAAGTGACGTGATAATTTCTGTCTAATTGAGGGATTTTTCCGGAAAATGACGTATTTATATTACTCGGAACACTTGACATTAAAACAATATAGTTAGCAAAAAAACAATACACAAGTGAAATGCAAGTATAAAAAACAAAATCTTTACACAAGTAAAATGAAGGGGAAAGTATATACATGTGATATATAAGAAATAACATTAAAAATAGTGAGATGAGTAAAAAGTGTTGAAGTACATGACGTAGATGCAAGAGATAAGACTTAAAGGCAATTTCTGTCTTTTTTTAATTGCATTTCAATGTTTATTGAGAGCACTTCCATGTGCTATGATGTCACTGCTATCAACCTAGGATTTAAATTAAAAAGTTGAACACAGGTTAACATATTGGCCAAGTTTTGGGTTTGGTTTGGGCCCATCAAGGGATTTTGTGTAGAACAGGATGACCATCTCTTGTTTCAATAACACAGTTTCTAGTTACATATGAAACTTATCTGCTAACATATATTTATACTTTTCAGGTGAATAGTCCCTTACATGTCAGATTATCATTGACCCAGCAGCAATCTGAAAGTGTTGCAGGAAAAATAGACCAAGACAGCAGGATAGATCTTATGGTAAAATGTACCAAAGACTATCCTAATGTGTAAGTTTTCTTATACATATATATTCATGATTACTAATGGAGTGTTGCTTGTTAAATAATTTGTTACAACTGTTGTTTTATAAGAAATATGTGGAAGAAGTGTACATACATTTGTACATGTACAGCCAGGATACAATAAACATCAATTTAGAAATCTGTAATAGTTATGAAAAAGTCAGCTGTCAATCATCCACTTTTAGTTTCTGTATGCTATCTTGAAATTTAAGTAGCCTCAGATAAAAATGTTTTGTTTAATTACCATATACATTAAGGTTGATGTATAAAATCAGTATCTTGGTACATATCTTAAATCTATCAGACTTTGTACACTTTACATATTTTTTTACTTCCAATGGTCTCCTACAATTTAATACTACATTATAATGAATTGAATTATTTTGTTTTATTTGGCAGGATACCAGATATAAAGTTAGAAGATGTGAAGGGTTTGTCTAATGAACAGGTTGCCACACTCAAAGAAGAACTTAACAGGAAAGCCAAGGAATTAATTGGAGAGGTATCCTGCTAGAAAGGAAAATCATTACAGCATTACATTTAAACCAATAAAAATACATGTCAATCTTGTCTATTATTCACTTAGCATAATTCAGATTCAACTCATAATTATTTCATATTAAAGGTGTTTAAAATAAAATTTGGTAAACAAAAACACTGTAGCTAATTTTTACTTCTTTAAATACTTTATCCTGTATTAGCTTAATAGTTTTGTTTATTTTTCAGGTAATGATATTAGAATTGGCTCAACATGTCCAATCTTATCTTCGAGACAACTATAAAGGTCCACCAAAATCCTTTTATGAAGAAATGTTACACAATCAAAAGATGGTCCAGGAGAAGCTGGACCTCGAGAGAAAAATGAAACTAGATTTTCTGAAGAAAAAGGAGGAAAGAGAGGTTTGTTATAACTATGATAGGAAGTTATGGTTGAAATTAGAACTAAGACAATGCTATTTTATTTGACCTACAACCTTTTTAAATGAGTAGCGATTCGGGAGACAGCCAGCCGCCCTCAATGTGACCAACAGCTAGTTTAGCAAACACTAGATTAACTTAACAGGTTTACCCAGTAATCAAAGCGCCAGGTTTCATTAAACATCTCAGATCTGAGAATTTCCTCATCCTCAAATCTCTCCACAGAATTCCTATAATAATTTTGAGGAAGTCTTCAAATTTTAGGTCCAGGCACTCCGGTTTCCTCCACCATTAAAACTGACCGCCCAGTCCGCCCTACATGGCCCAGCTGTGTCGATAAAGGGCCTAAAACACCAACACACACTCAAATTTGAGAAAATGCTCTCAAGTTAAAATCTTTTATGAAACCCAAGCCTGTATATCTAGCCTCCCTAGGTATTATTTTTCTTTTGTTCAGATATTTTACAATGTAACGAAAAAGAAATTTCATGATCATAATTACTTTGTATTTTACAGAGACAGCTCCTTCAGGATGAAATACAGAAAAGAAATGAGGCTCTCAGAGAGGATACTAAGAAAAGGAAGGAAGCAAAACAGGTAACACACACATGTTCAGCTTTGGTTGAGGCTGTGAAAGGGTAAAAAGTTACGATTAGGTTTGTCACTTTTTTGCTTCGGTGATGTTTTTTTTTACTATTTAGAATGACATTGCTATGCTAGGGCGGGTAAGTAAAAAATATTTGTATGCTTTAATTCAAAACATCATTCCTGTTAAGCTTATAATTTATTACTCTTTGTTTTTCTGGAAAAATGTAAATGCTTTGCTCAATAGAATTGGTTTCACATGTTCATCGATTTCCAGAAAACAGTGCAAGACCTGATCACATTACCCAGTTAACACATGCTTGAAAAAAAAACACACAAAAAAAATATATCAAACAAACAACTCAAGCCAGAAATGATGGGTGTAGCAATTCAGCATATTGAACTGGATAACAAAAATGCCTGGACATTAGTTCCATTTAAAAAAAATGTACAAGAATAATTTATTTGTTATTTATTTATTTGCTTTAATATAATACAATTTTATAATAACCAAATTGATTTGTTTATTCAATATGATTTTATTTCATTGTAGGTTGCAGAGGAGCCTCCTAAGGAGCCAGAGAAGATGTTACCTTTGACCCCTACTGTTGATGTAGCCAGCTGTTCCCCTATTGGTACCCCTAGTACCCCTCACAGACCTCGCATGTCACATTCACCTTCACCGGTGGTACAGATCAATAATGTTGACAGTAGAGGGGACAAGGAAAAGAGGAGAAGGTACTTTACATTTGTATAAAGATACATGTTAACACCTCACATTGTTATCTTGCCTGCAACATGATGTTAAATGCCATATAGGAGTCACATTGGCACTGTCCCTTTTCCTGCCCCATGATGTTAAATGCCATATAGGAGTCACATTGGTACTGTCCCTTTTCCTGCCCCATGAACAGTTTGTCAGTATTCTGAAATTTCAAGTAATAGCAAGAATTATCAAACAAGTACAAATGTGGAACTTGCGCGAATGAATTTTTAGAAGCTTAAGCTTTGAGCTAAAGTAGGCACTACACCTAGCATAATTCAGCAGTAGTCAGCAGTACTACATGATATTACCTTGCATCATAGAAAGTTTAAGCTTTAAGAAGCATACAGAATTTAATTTAAATTCAATAATGTTCTTCTTATTTCATATTTTTAAATGTCTTGTTTTAGACATACATTTTTAGATTTGTGGTCACGCTATGGGTAGGTGATGTTTTTTATTTGCTATTACAGTTTGGAAGTTAGATGATAACTTATTTTGTTAAATTTGTTATCTGACCATTTTCTGTAATACCACGTTTTTCAATTGTTTTAAATTTAGAAATCTGTTTATTTAGTCCATAATTCTTTATTAGCTCACCTGACCCGAAGGGTCATGTGAGCTATTGTCATCGTTAAGCGTCCGTCGTCCGTCCGTCCGTCCGTCATCCGTTAACTTTTCTTCAAAGATCTTCTTCTCTGAAACCACTGAAGGGATTGCATTGAAACTTGGTATACATGATCTTTAGGATGTCCTCTACCAAGTTTGTGAATTATATACATGTCGCTAAACCAACATGGCCACCGTTGCTAAAAATAGAAGAGGGGGGTCAGACCATTGTTTTTGGCTTATAACTCGAAAAGTATAAGAGATAGAGAAAATCCGAAGCAACCTTCTGTGTTCAGCATCAAAAGCTCTACAAATCTCCCTATTGAGTCGAAGATGTGAAACGACTCCTTATAGGAGTTATTGCCCTTTAAACATCAAAATTGACCATTTTTGCAGTTTTTGGACTATATCTGGAAAACCGTTAGAGCTAGAGGAAAAGTTAGCATTGCAGAATTGTTAAGCTCATTGAGATCTACAAAAATGATTTCAGGGTCTAAATTGTCAGATCAGCCGTTTAAGAGTTATTCCCCTTTAACTGTTTTTTTCCATTAATTTACACTGATTTTCAAAAATCTTCTTCTCTGAAACCCCTGAAGGGATTGCATTGATACTTGGTATACATGATCTTTAGGATGTCCTCTACCAAGTTTGTGAATAATATACACGTCGACCAACCAACATGGCCGCCGTTGCTAAAAATAGAACAGGGGGTCAGACCATTGTTTTTGGCTTATAACTCAAAAAGTATAAGAGATGGAGAAAATCGGAAGCAACCTTTCATGTTCAGCATCAAAAGCTCTACAAATCTCTATATTGAGTCGAAGTTGTGAAACGACTCCTTATAGGAGTTATTGCCCTTTAATCGTCGAAATTTACCATTTTTGCAGTTTTTGGACAATATCTTGAAAATTGTTAGAGCTAGAGGAAAAGTTTGCATTGCAGAATTGTAAAGCTCATTGAGATCTACTAAAATGATTTAGGGTCAATATTGTCAGATCAGCCATTTAAGAGTTATTCCCCTTTAACTGTTTTTTTCCATTAATTTTTCCTGATTTTCAAAAATCTTCTTTGAAACAACTGAAGGGATTGCATTGATACTTGGTATACTTGATCTTTAGGATGTCCTCTACCAAGTTTGTGAATTGTGTACATGTCAACCAACCAACATGGCTGCCATTGCTAAAAATAGAATAGGGGGTTAGACCATTGTTTTTGGCTTATAACTCGAAAAGTATAAGAGATAGAGAAAATCTGAAGCAACTCTTCATGTTCAGCATTAAAAGGTCCTTACATGAGTTATTGCCCTTTAACTGTTTTTTTTTCTATTAATTTAAACTGATTTCCAAAAATCTTCTCTGAAACCACTGAAAGGATTGTTATGCAACTTTGTATACTTGAAAGTTTGTGAAATTTATTCAAACTTTGGCATAAGAGATCAGGTGAGCGATTCAGGCTCCTGGGAGCCTCTAGTTTCTATTTTGAGGCATTATCCTTTTACATTATTAAAGGTATATTTGTAGAATAGATGTGCTCTGTTTGCATTAGTCTTTATCCCATATAAGTATTTTTTTTTAATATAAACCATCTGACTTCAAATATGTGTTAATTGGATCACATGTTCAAAATAAAACGATAATGGTTAAAAGCCTACACTTATGTGTTTTAAATATTGTGCATTTTTTTCTTTTCAAGTAATTTACAAACTTAAGCTATGATTTTTAAAAATGACAAGTACAGGCATGAGAAGGCAAGACTACAACCCTAAGCGTAAAAAAATGTACACAGTGATATTTGTCAAATTATGAATCCCTGTTTTGTTTAATCTTACAGAAGGACCAGTACCCCTATGCGAGAGCCAGACTATGATCACCAATGTAAGGACCATACTGGAGGGATTGTAGTCATAGCCTTCAACACTAAAACAGAAAGGACTATTCACAGGGGCACTTGTTTGGGTTGGTATCATTTATTCATGGTAAATTCTTGTTAAAAATGTCAACAAGCAAAGAGGTGCCAATGGGGCATGGGAACGTCACAATGCTTAAGGCAAAGACAAAATAAGTCATCACAAATAAAAGCAAAAACCAAGAAACAGATAACATAAAAAAAAAACATACAAAAACAACCAAACTGTTTTCAGCAACAAAAAATTGAGGCATAACCATTTATTTTGGCATGATAACTAGTTTTGAAAAGAAACTGAAATATGAGACATGTCTGTCTTGGTCTGTGTTTTGTTAGTTCATTTTATGCTATGATTGATACTGTCAGTTGAAAATAAATAGCTATATCTTGTTTTTGATTTAGACTTTGTTCTATAGCATACAGTAGATGCATGAACAGAGGCACAATTTTAATCTGGAATTACTAAAGTCAACAGAAAAATTTTATTTCAACATTTATTTTGTAAGTTTCTATCTTCCTCCTTTTTCAGGACATAGTATAAATGGAGGGACTGTTTATGCAGGTATAGATACAACCAGTGGAGAATTAGTGGCCATATCTGAATGGGTTCTAAAATGGAGACATATAAACAGAAGGAAGGCCACTAGGACAGATGGCGATGATAGGAATGGTGCTATCTACTTAAAACAGGTTAGTTAGAAAATATGAATGGAAAGTAAACCTGACACAAACTTAATTTTGACCAAAATGATTTACCATTTGTTGTTGCCACAGCAACAAAAAGGTGTGACATAGAAATTCAATTCTCAACAAATCACTAAGAAAAAGAGACAAAAAGGTAGTTACATAGTTATTTGGTCCTGTCTTTATTTAGAGAGGTGATCATCAAAGTACACTTTGACAACATACAACAAAACATGAATCTATTCAAATTTCTAAATCAATGGCTTATGCTGAAAGAAAATAACTTTCGAGAGGTCATATAATTACTGTTTGGGGAACCAATTTACATGTTTTTCATGAGTCAACCACAATAATAAGACTTCAATTCTAATTTGATACTATTCCTTTAAGCAAAATGAACGCATCAAGAAATGTCTTTTAATGGGACAATACAAAAATTGATTCTCACAATAATTGAATCCACAGTAACACACATTTTAATACCACTTTATTATACAAAATGTATATATTGCTTATATATGAACTACATTGTATCCGGCATTTTATTTACATTGACTTCATGTTCAGGTATTTTGGAAGATAACCAAATGTAAACATATTTAGAATTTTTTTTTTTGAAGGTTATCAGTATTGAACAAGAAATTTACAGCTTGATAAAGCTTCGTCATAAAAATATCATCCACTACTTAGCCATAAAATATACTCAAGACCCAGGAAAATGCACTGTCTATGTAAGTGTCTGTAAATAACTATCAAGGTGCATATATTTGCAAAACATAGTATTAGGGCTATTTCATTTAAATATATATTTTTTCCAAAGAAGATTTTTTAACTTCCATATTTCAGTAATGGATGTATTGAAAAGTGTAATGTTTCAGCATATTTTCAAACAAAATAGGCATATTATATAGATTATTTTATTATATTTACCAGGTAGATTCTAATCTATGTAAGCCATGTAATAAAGATAAAAAGCTAATTTTTTAATACATGTAACTCAAAACAACATTAAAAAGATATGTGTACAATAAAGATTCACAGAAAAATATGGTGTAACACTTTCATTCTTTAGAACAGTAGAAAATTTGTACCATTATGATTTTATACTTTATAATCTTCAGGTATTGATGGAATATTCGGGTGGTGTCAGTCTGGGTATACATATCAAGGAATCTCGTCCTCTCTCTGTAGACATAATCAAAGCTTATAGTGAGGAAATCTTACAGGGGTTAGAATATCTACATAATAAAGATGTCGTTCATAAAAATCTCAGGGTAAGTCTATCAATATCAAGGTTGTCAAGTTTTGATGAGCTGTTCGTGTGAGTTTGCCAAAAAGTTGAAAGATCTGTGGAAAAAAATTTAAAGATCAAAGAAATCTGCGCCAAAATGGAACTAGCTGCATGAAACTTGACAGGTCTGGACTTAACATGGATTGCAAGAATGTTTTGTATCACATACTCAAGTTAGTCATCAATTAAAAAAATTGCACATAGAAACAAGCAATAAATTGTTACTACTAATATGTTTTAAAACACAAACAAACTTTTAAAATGATGTTGGACAATCACATCTGCAGTGTATGGTTGAACCTTGTTGTATAAAAGAACAGCTTTCTCAACTGTATGATTGTCTTTTTGTTTTTTTAAGGTCATTACTTTTCTCATGTGATGCATATATATGTGATTGCTCTTTACAATGTACTTGTTTATTTAACACATACATGTATGACCAAAGTTGATGTTAAAAATATGATAAAAAATTACACATAATGATAAGATGTAGTCAGTTATAAAGCTTTATAACATACAGGAAAAGTATTAATTTTCATGGTTTTAATTTACTTGATTTTTGTAGGTCTTGAAAACCGCAAAATTGACTTTCAAACAGATAAGAAGTTTTGCATAAAGAATAAGTTGAAACCACTCTTACATGAATTTTTGAATTTGCATGTTATTCACAAATTTAAGAACTTTGACAGTATGACTTTACTTACTAAAACTTTCTTTCTCCCCAGGCTTCCAGTATATTTGTTGATAAGAATGGTAGAATCAGAATAGGTGACTACAGTATAGATAAGAGGTACAAGAGTTTAAAATTGAATATAAGAATAATACAGGCTTCTTATTTTTTCTTACAGAGAATCTATTTGGTATGAAATATAAAAAAAACAAATATGAGATCATTCTTTTATGTTATATTATCATCTTTTAATTTCATCCTTATTTTAAAAATTAAGACTAAGCTAAATGATAGAATATTCATTGAAGGAAAAGCTGAAAAAATTTTTTATAGCAAATTCACTTAAAGGCGTTTTCTTACAATAAAACTTGGAAGGCCCTTTTTTACCTTGAAATTTCTCTTATCAGGTTATCAGAACTATTCTACACTGTAGAGTCTTCCAGGCCAGGTGTCCATTTCTCCAGAGATGAAACCATTCCACCAGGGAGGGGAGGAAAAAAGGGAGATGTCTATCAATTAGTAAGTTTTATGCACAACAATGACAAGTAATTTGTATTCAGATGTTAACACTTTTTTGTTCCCCCATCTTTATGTAGATCACAAAATCTTAGACTAAATCAAAATCGTAGACAAAATTTCTTGGTATTGGAATTTGAACAATTGTCTTGTTGTGTAACAATAGCTTCTGTTTGCCATAGACATGTCTAGATAGTTCTTAGTAACTGTAATGAGAGATTTAATTTAATTGTCTTTATTTATTTAAAAACCTTATCTTATGACTTAAGACTTGAAAACAAAAAGCAAAAAAAAGGAAAATTTCTAAATTGAAAGTTTCAATAAAGTGTTTAACAGGGTTCTCCATGGGATGTTTATCATGGAGGCTCGTCCATCATTGTTTAACGAAATTGTCACAGAAAGTTAAAAAGAATTGAGCTGTCTCAATGTAACCCCATTACCTCATTTTTTTATCGAACAAAAGGATTGTGGAGCAACATAAACAAAGGAACTAAACAATACAGACTTTTAAGATTACTAAAACTGACAATAAATGCATTTGTTGTAAATAGTAATGTTATTGAAATGTGTATAATGCAGTGCATTTTCGCTTAATAAAACAATTAAAATAAGTTGTTTTGTTTATTTTAAAAACATTTCACAACAAATCTTCCTCCATTGTTAAATCCTGATCCATGAAGAACACTGGTTTCATCACATTTAAATGTGTATATTTCAGGGTCTCATCTTATTGTCTGTAGCACAGGGTGTGTTAGCTAACCCAGATAAACCAGAAATACCACAAAATCTGCCTACTGTGTTCCAGGATTTCTTAACCAAGTGAGAAATTAGAAAAACAATTACATTATTAGCATGATATGCTAGGTTCTTGACAATGGATTTTGCCAAAAATGTTAGATAAACATTTCTCTAATTTTCATCTGATTTATCAACTTCTCAACCAGTTATGGAAATATATTTCTCACTTCTATAAAAGGGCGTAATTGTGCAATTGATGATCAACCTTTCTGCATTTTTAAACTGGTAGAAGTTAGAGAAAAACCTTCTAAAACTAAATTTTGATGATTATGATTATTTCGAACATCTCGGGAAATGAATTTGATATTTAATCACTCAGCAAGCCTCCCAATTAAAACAGTCAAATTTATTTCCCTTGATGTTAGAAATTCCAAAATTACTTTGATTGTGTAGTGGAAGCTATATTTATATAAGTAACCTCAATAACAGGAATCATTGTTAATTGGATGCCAACCTTTCATGTAATGCAAAAATTTCCAATAAAAAAGTTGGACATCTAAACATGTAAACTTCATCAAATGCACAAGCAGTTGATCAGATATATATTGTGAAGAAAAGCTCTTTCAAGATATAAGAAGGCGTGTAACAAGTTTGTAAACCAAATTTATAGGTTTGTTAACAGCAGCATAATCAGTAAAACCAAGTTCTTCATGTTAGAAATATACATTTATTAGAAATATTGACTGAATATACTTTGAAAATTCATGTTGGAGAGGTAAATCCCCAAAAAATTGCTATTAATCCTTTTATTTTTTCAGATGTCTGATGAAGGATGAGAGACATCGCTGGTCTGTTCACCAATTAATAGACCACAGTTTTATTAAAGAAGATCTACCTCATGCTATACACTATTTACCACATAAACCTACAGCCCAGGAGGGGGATATCAAAAGTAAAACAACTTAACAATGTATTGAACTTTTGTGTTTAATGTTAAAGATGTCTTAGTACATTGGACTTGCATGACAATGTTTAATGAGAATTTTTTTTTTAAGTAAAAAGCATAAAACTATTTATAGACAATTAAAAGATACAAAAAAAATAAATGACTAAAAGTTCAATGTCCATTTTTACAATTCAAGCAAATATCCATATTATGGATAAAAAAAAAACAATAATCCATGTGTTGAGGCATTCTTACTTGTAACCCTTAAAACAAACCACATTAACAAAGTATACAAGTAAGTTTATTTGAAAAATTGAAAATCGGGAATAGCTTTCATTCAAAAATTCATTGTATATGTATTATAAACATGCTTCTCCACAGAGGAAGAGAAGAACAAGGACCCTGATTCTGAAGATGATGACCTTCCTGACCTTCCATACATAACAGCCTTTGAAGCCAGTGGTGATAGCCGTCTTACTAATGAGTTCCAAATTCTACGGTCCATTGGGAAAGGTGGATTTGGTGATGTCATTGAAGTATGTTTAAATGTTTAATAGAAATACCATTTTGGTCTGAGAATAACATAGCAATTAAGTGATAAGGTGTTCACACTGGAACAATCTTTCCACACGGTATTTTTTAGCACTAGGGAGCACACTATGCCATGTTGGTACTCTATGAAATGTTATTTCCCGTGCCGGGTACTGTTATTTCTCCAATTGTGCATTACGTGGTTTTCTTATATTGATTACCGACACCTAAATTTAAAGATTCTGAAGCACGACGGTATTGCTAAGCTGTAAAATGGAAAGTATATTACTTTTATGAACATTTCAAATCAAACCTTTAAAAAATTGAAAAGTAAATATGTCTGTGTTAACTTTTATATAATATTTCTTGCTGGAAAATTAGCACATAAACTGAAATATTTGATTGATTGTCTCTTAAAAACAAATAAAACAATGACCATGCATTAAATCATGAATTAAACCTTTTATAAAAATCATTTTTCTTCCTTTCTCATGCGTTTTTGATATCGACATCAATATTATTTGTTGTGATTTTCAACGATTAGTTGCAGTGGGTAATTTTAAAGTTGTACTGTTATTTCGCGTGGTAAATATGCGTGAGGTACTGTTATTTCCTGTGGTTTGGTACTGATATTTCGTGTGATTTCTTAAAACTTTGTTCAATTTTTTTCAAGAATTGATGGTTAACAATTGAACAAGCCTTCTGAGAGTATTGCAAAACAATACATAGTCCCCCTACCGGCGTCATATTTCAGTCTCTGGTGAAAATTAGTGTAACGAAACAAAACTTAAACTTGATCAGTTTATTATTTACAAAAGCGTTAATAAAAAAGTGCAGATAACAAATTTCATAATTTTTTAAAGTTCAAAGGACCCGTAAAAATGCACAGACCGGATCAAAACGTGAACTTGATCTGTAACTCGTTATGGTAGACTCACATACCAAAAATCAGTTCATTTTCTGCAAGGGTTTAGTACAAAAAATGCGGGACGGACAGCTAAACGTGCAAACCTATAGTCCCTTTCGACTGTCGCCGATATGGGACTAAAACACTAGATACTAGTATTCTAGACAGTGCATATAATTTTGTGAGGTGGAAGACCAATTCATATGCACATGACCATTATTTTGCGACTCGAAGCCAAAACAAAAAAGTTGACCTTTAAAAAGTAAACCAGAGGTTCTGTAGGTCTAGATTGTCCTATGTAGGCCTGGTCCGCCTGAGTTCAGACCAAACCATATTTAGAGCGGACCTTGAGTAGACCAGTCTCAAAGCAGACGAGATTAGAAAAAAATACCAAATTAAGAATGAAGAATCACAAATAAATACTACACCCCCCCAAAAACAGAAGATAAAAACAAAAACCTAAAACCTAAAACAACAAACAAAAACATAAAATAACTAAAATATTCAAATAGAAAGTTAAGGTACACGTTTTAACATTGAAGTATTATTGAAAGTCCAATGGAGATCTATTAAGAGTTTAATTAGGCGTTGTGAATAACAAATAAAGACCCAGCGACTAAGAACTTAATTATAGAAATGATAAAGCAGATGTGCATCTACATAAGGTCACACAGATTGTTTGAATGTTTCTATATACCAATTGCGTGGTTGATATGAAAGTGTAACTCAAAGGTGTAACGGACGTACATTTCTATCACTATATAATCCCCATAATTAAGCGAGGGCATAAAATACAGTTTCCCTTTTACAGGAAATAACAGTACCATAGTAAATTTCCTAACCAGAAATAACAGTACCATACCACATTTACCACGCGAAATAACAGTACAATTTTAAAATTACCCACTGCAACTAATCGTTGAAAATCACAACAAATAATGTTGATGTCGATATCAAAACGCACGAGAAAGGAAGAAAAATGATTTTTATAAAAGGTTTAATTCATGATTTAATGCATGGTCATTGTTTTATTTGTTTTTAAGAGACAATCAATCAAATATTTCAGTTTGTGTGCTAATTTTCCAGCAAGAAATATTAAATAAAAGTTTACACAGACATATTTACTTTTCAATTTTTTAAAGGTTTGATTTGAAATGTTCATAAAAGTAATATACTTTCCATTTTACAGCTTAGCAATACCGTCGTGCTTCAGAATCTTTAAATTTAGGTGTCGGTAATCAATATAAGAAAACCACGTGATGCACAATTGGGAAAATAACAGTACCCGGCACGGGAAATAACATTTCATAGAGTACCAACATGGCATAGTGTGGGGAGGACATTCATCATCAGAACATAAAAAAGGATGATATATATTATTAAAGGGCATCCTTTTGCTGGGCTACATAAATTATTTATAACATTTGTCAAATTTATATAGCCTAGCTAGATTATATAATATATAGTAGCAATATGGTGTTTATTTTGTAATCTTTCAAGATTTTTATCTTGTGCTTTACACTAAATGATAAAATTAACATGCCAACCTGGGTGCCGTTCCATAAGGAAATCACTGATTTTGAATGTGCTTGTTATTCCATGCAATTTAAATGGGACACCATGCTCAATATGTTTACAATTGCTTTTTGAAATAACACAGTGATGCTTAAAATTTGTTTTTAGGTTAGAAATAAACTAGACAGAAGAAAGTATGCCATTAAAAGAATACCGCTTAATCCTAAAAGTAAATATTTCAACAGAAAGATTACAAGAGAAGTTAAACTACTGTCCAGACTAAACCATGAAAATGTTGTCAGGTAAGTGCCATACTATGGGAGATACATGTTGTACCACCAAATATTAATAAGTTAAAGGAACAAAACAGTGGTTCAGCTTAAATTAAGTAGGCAACATATCTAAAGGCTAAACTTTACTTATAGATATTATAAACATATCTGATTAATAAGCAATTGTATCAACATGACCACCTAAAAATAGAAAAAACAAAATGACCTGTAAAGATCCTATGAAAATATGTATATCATATATAAATATTATGTACATGTTTCAAATACCGGTAATTGTCTAAACTAGATTAATCTAAAAACAAATGTTGCCATACTGGTATAAATAATGAACTAAAGAAAAACCCAACTTCTGAGTAAGTAAGTTACATTAATATTTTGCTTGTAAACCAGGTATTATAATTCTTGGATAGAGACCAGTGAGGACCCAGCACACAGTGATTCATCTACCTCCACATCTAACACAGGAACTGGCACTGGTACAGGTAAAACCACAACCACCAGTGACAGTAGCTTTCTCGTCAAAAATAGTCTCAATATATCTGATGATATAGAAAAGTTTGCCCCTAAAGCAAGGGATGTGTCTGTTGAGTGGAGTATCTCGTACAACACAACTGGGCTACAGAAAGTTGTTGATTCTTCTGACTCTGAGGATGAGGCTGATGTGTTTGGTACTTCATTCTTGTAAGTTATTATTTAAGTTGTAATGTCAAGCATGAAAATATTGTCAGACTTTTAATATTTCTTCTTTTTTTAGCGTAAACGCAAATTATTATGAAGTTTTAGGTTCAAACCATGACTTTATTTTATCAAAACATAAATTGTAAGGGCTATTCCAGAAATAAATGTGTGGGGGGTCGGAAGGCACCTTTTTTTATAACCACCATGCATAATTTTTTTATACCCCCACTCGTAAGAGAGGGGGCTATATTGCAATCACCTTGTCCGTCCGTCTGTCCGTCCGTCTGTCCGTCTGTCCGTCCGGTTCAATTTCTCTGCTTCTACTGGATGGATTGGTTTCAAATTTGGTACACAGCTTCAGCATGATGAGTTATACTATGCCTACCCTTTCCAGGTCAGTCCATCATCTACTTCCTGTTTTCCAAGCCGACTTACACTTTTTAAGGGAAACAAAATTTGAAATGTGAAATTTTTCGTAACAGATTTCTCAGCTTCTACTGGATGGATTGGTTTCAAATTTGGTACACAACTTCAGCATGATGAGTTATACCGTGCCTCCCCTTTCCAGGTCAGTCCATTATCTACTTCCTGTTTTTCGCGCCGACTTAGACTTTTAAGGGTAAAAAAATTGAAAAGTGAAATTTTTCGTATCAGTTTTCTCGGCTTCTACTGGATGGATTGGTTTCAAATTTGGTACACAGCTTTAGCATGATTAGTTATACCGTGCCTCCCCTTTCCAGGTCAGTCCATCATCTACTTCCTGTTTTCTGAGCTGACTTAGACTTTTTATGGGTCAAAAAAAGACAATTTTTCGTAACAGATTTCTCAGCTTCTAGAGAAGGGATTGATTTCAAATTTGGTAAACAGCTTTAGCATGATGAGTTGTACCGTGCCTCCCCTTTCCAGGTCAGTCGGTCATCTACTTCCTGTTTTCAGAATGGCCGAGTGGGGGTATGCTTAGCACGACTTAGTGCAACCCCTTGTTTTTTTCCCGATTATGTTGCATTTGAGAAATATCTAAAAAATACCACCACCCATACAATTTTGATTATAGTGCCTTCCGACCCCCCCCCCCCTACAATTAATTCTGGAATAGCCCTAATATATACATAATCATAATGTCTGTTTATTTTTAAAAAGTCATAAATAGATTAAGAATTGTTTGACGTGCATTGAAATCTACCAGTTTTAATTGAGTGCGCTTAGTTATTGTGCACAATAGCTCTTGTTATATAGTGGGATTCCATATTCTGGTTCTCTTTCAGTGGAAATGTAGATACATCTGATGACATCTTGTTTGAACATAATGCTAGTTCTGACAGATCAGATGATGAGGTAAGATTAAATTCAATAATGAAAAGTCTATCTGATTCATGAGATTCATGTATTTGAAATTATACCCATTTGTGAAATTTTTAGAGAGTGGCATGATTTGTAAATTAATTAATTGCTCACAACATTTGGTTTCTTTCTACAGAGCTAAAAGAATTATTATTGAAGTTAAGCTATTGTATTAAATTTAGTTAAGTTATTTTAAGCTTCGCAAATATTCTGAATTAATGCTTTTAAATTAGTTATTTTGATATTCAAATATTATTGTTTACTATTGCATAAACATAGACCAAAGGTTCAATCACCCTTATATCAGTATGTATGTCAGTATTGTGGTAGATGGTGAACTAAGTAGTGTTTTCTGTAAAATAGTACTTCTTTGTTGTTAAAAAACTGTCAAATGAAAAGAATCCTTTCTAAATGATATCCCTTTTATTTTTGCACATGTTGTGGGTGTTCATGGTCTTATTTTAGTTCACAGCTCATACACAATGCATGTTTTCCCTTAAATGTGGTGATGTGATTGTTTGTATTATTCAATTCTAATATGTCGACTCATGTTTCAAATACAATATGTTATCAGACTTTAACTTGAAGAGTACATGTAATCTATCGGAATGAGAATTTTAGAATATTGAAAGTCCTATTATTTTCATTATCAAAGCATTCCCATGTATATGTAAAAGGAAACCATTTGTATCAATTTGCTCGTGAAATTATTTAAGGTATTTTCATAGAAGATAATTTTTTGTGTTATATGTGTGGCTCCTAAAATTACCTACATGTACATTGAACATATTTTTCAGGATCAAATTGCAGATAAGACAGATAAATCTATAGCACCTGTACCTGTTGCTAAGTTACAGTATTTATATATTCAGGTAAATTATATGTTCAATTCAAAATTTCAATCATAAAACAGGTTCTGAAAAATATTTTACACAATTTAAAGAGTTTTTTATTCTATAACTCAAATATCTTATCTCATTAAAACTGTTACACATAGTTGTCCCAAAGAACACATGAAATTAAGTATTTCAGTAATGTTTTATTTATTATACCCCTGCATCGAAGAAGAGGGGGGTATACTGGTTTACCACTGTCCGTCCGTCCTTCTCTCTGTCCGCAACATAACTTTAGTAACAGTTTTCTTCAGCAACTACATGTCACAGTGACTTGAAATTTGGTATAGGAGTTCAGTGTGAGGTCCTTTATCCCTAGTACCGAAATTAGCTATGTCGAACATCTACTTCCTGTTCATGGACTTAGTCAATTTTCAACATTACTAGTCAATTGTTGAAAATTTTAGTAACATTTTTCTCAGCAACTACATATCACAGTGACTTGAAATTCTTTACAGGAGTTCAGTATGAGGTCCTTTATTGCGAGTATCAAAATTAGGTCTGTATAATATCTACTTCCTGTCTTCCGACAAAGTTCATTTGGGGGTAGCTGGGGTATACTGAGTGAGCAGTAGCTCATAGATTCCTTGTTTTCAGTAAAATGGTTTTCAATATGATATAAAATAAGCATTGGATATTCAATTAATTTTTAAGTTAAAATAAAACCAGATTAAAGTTAAATGCATGTTCATGTAACTTGTTCTTGGTGAGTTTTAACTCAGGAAAAAAATGAGATTCTACTTTGTAGATGGAGTTCTGTGAGAGAAGTACCTTACGTAACTGTATAGATGCTGGTCTGTACCAAGATATCAACCGTCTCTGGAGATTGTTTAGAGAAATCATAGAAGGATTAATCCATATTCATGAACAGGTTTGCATATTGAGTATTGTTTTACAGTTCTAGTCTTGCATTCACTAATAGCCTTTAGTTCAACAGATCAAATCATAGTCCAATTTAAGTCTTAAATATGTCACACTTCTATGAAGTGGGTGTATACTGTTTCACCCTTGTCTGTCTGTCCATTTTTCTGTAGCAAAATTTCTGTCACAGTTTTTTAAGCAACAACATAACATAGAGGTCTAATATTTTGCATATAGCTTTATCCTTTAGTGCCATATGGTGTATTACAATTTTAAGCTTCTATGTCATCTACTTCCTGTTTACTAAATACTTTGGTTTTTACACAGTGGACATAACATGCAAAATTTTTGCCAGTTTTCTTAGCATCTACATGATGTAGCTGTCTGATCATTTGCTTGTATCTTTATCCTACGGTTTCATATGGTGTATAGCAATTTTAAGCTTCTAGGTCGTCTACTCCTGTTTGGTGAATACTTAAGTTTGTACAGAAGACATAATTTTGGAGCAGGGGTATCACTAGTGAGCATAATTTTACAGATTGTCTTGTTTTATTTTAAGGGTATGATACACAGAGATCTGAAGCCAGTCAATATTTTCCTGGATTCTAATGACCATGTTAAGATAGGAGACTTTGGTCTGGCCACCACCAGTGTTCTAGCAGCTGTAGGTTATCATTTATTCTAAAAAAAAACACTTCTTTTTGAAAAAAAAAATTACCAATAAGTTGTAGTTTATAAATCGATATAGCATTTGCATGTGTATTTAATGAATTTGATTTTAAAAATACCAAATTTACTTTTAAAGAGTTTGCACCATCACAAAGTTTTACTAAAGAATTAGAAAAAAATAGTATAATTTAACAAATTTAAAAAAAAACAAATTTTGATAAAGTCATTTAAATGTTCAGCTGTTGACTACAATAGCAATAGAAGCCTATAAAATATAAAAATAAAACAACATATGAACATTGTTTGTCTTTGTTGTATATTTAAATATTTGCTATATAACTCTTATAGCAACCAGCAATAGATTCAACTATGTTCAATGCAAGTGTCCTTGACCTTCATGGTGATGGTGTATCTAAATCAATGTCAAGGTCAGAGGAGGCAGGGGACTTAACTGGAAAAGTTGGAACAGCTTTATATGTCAGTCCTGAAATGATGTCAGGGTCAGGCAAAATGTCTTACAGTCAGGTAAACCTACAGACATAGTAAACATTATTTTTATTTCATTTTTGAAAAGGTTATTGCCAATCTCATTGTTGGATGGCCCAAGTCGTCGATAAAGGGTGTAAAACACCAACACACATGCACTCATTGTTGGCAGGGTGTATGTTTGGAATACTTAAAAACAAAAAGATGCAGAATGTACACACATTACAGCAAAAAATAAAAAAGAAAAAAGAAAAAAAATACAATATTTAACAACAAATAGTTGGTCACTGTTTTGCAATTTCTCACAGATAAGAAAATAGTAGTGATCAGACAAATTTAGGAAAATTGTTTTGATCAATGCTATGAAGTATAAGTTATTACTTTTCCACTTTTAGAAAGTAGACATGTACAGTTTAGGAGTAATCTTTTTTGAGATGTGCTATAAACCACTGTCCACTGGTATGGAAAGAGTTCAAATTCTAGGACAACTCAGGACCAAAGATATCATACTTCCTGAAGACTTTGATCAGTTAGAAATGAAAAATCAGGTACAAGAAGCATTTTGAATTCAAACATTTATTTTGGTATGTTGGTGTATTATTATACCCCCCACTTCAAAAGTGGGGGTTTATAGTGATAGGGTGTCCGTCGGTCCTTCCGTCCGTCCTTCCGTTACACTTCAGGGTACCAATCTCTTATCCGCAACTCCTCCTAAACCCCTTGATGGATTTTCATGAAACTTGCACACAATTGTTGTGACATAATGTAGATGTGCACTTACTATTTTAAAATTTGATCAGAATGGTTTTTGGGGTTTCCCATAGCAAAACATGGACTGTACCATTCGACTACATGGGGGTACCCATCTCTTATCCGCAACTCCTCCTAAACCCCTTGATGGATTTTCATGAAACTTACACACAACTGTTGTGACATAATGTAGATGTGCACCTACTATTTTAAAATTTGATCAGAATTATTTTTGGGGTTTCCTATACCAAAACATGGACTTAGCCATTCGACTACATGGGGGTACCCATCTCTTATCCGCAACTCCTCCTAAACCCCTTGATGGATTTTCATGAAACTTACACACAATCTTTGTGACAAAATGTAGATGTGCACCTACTATTTTAAAATTTGATCAGAATGGTTTTTGGGGTTTCCCATAGCAAAACATGGACTTAACCATTCGACTACATGGGGGTACCCATCTCTTATCCGCAACTCCTCCTAAACCCCTTGATGGATTTTCATGAAACTTACACACAACTGTTGTGACATAATGTAGATGTGCACCTACTATTTTAAAATTTGATCAGTATTATTTTTGGGGTTTCCTATACCAAAACATGGACTTAGCCATTCGACTACATGGGGGTACCCATCTCTTATCCGCAACTCCTCCTAAACCCCTTGATGGATTTTCATGAAACTTACACACAATCTTTGTGACAAAATGTAGATGTGCACCTACTATTTTAAAATTTGATCAGAATGGTTTTTGGGGTTTCCCATAGCAAAACATGGACTTAACCATTCGACTACATGGGGGTACCCATCTCTTATCCGCAACTCCTCCTAAACCCCTTGATGGATTTTCATGAAACTTACACACATTCTTTGTGACATAATGTAGATGTGCACCTACTATTTTAAAATTTGATCAGAATGATTTTTGGGGTTTCCTATACCAAAACATGGACTTAGCCATTGACTACATGGGGGTACCCATCTCTTATCCCCAACTCCTCCTAAACCCCTTGATGGATTTTCATGAAACTTACACACAATTGTTGTGACATAATGTAGATGTGCACCTACTATTTTAAAATTTGATCAGAATGATTTTTGGGGTTTCCTATACCAAAACATGGACTTAGCCATTCGACTACATGGGGGTACCCATCTCTTATCCCCAACTCCTCCTAAACCCCTTGATGGATTTTCATGAAACTTACACACAATCTTTGTAACATAATGTAGATGTGCACCTACTATTTTAAAATTTGATCAGAATGATTTTTGGGGTTTCCTATACCAAAACATGGACTTAGCCATTGACTACATGGGGGTACCCATCTCTTATCCGCAACTCCTCCTAAACCCCTTGATGGATTTTCATGAAACTTACACACAATTGTTGTGACAAAATTTAGATGTGCACCTACTTATTTAAAATTTGATCAGAATGATTTTTGGGGTTTCCTATACCAAAACATGGACTTAGCCATTGACTACATGGGGGTACCCATCTCTTATCCGCAACTCCTCCTAAACCCCTTGATGGATTTTCATGAAACTTACACACAATTGTTGTGACAAAATGTAGATGTGCATCTACTATTTTAAAATTTGATCAGAATGATTTTTGGGTTTCCCATAGCAAAACATGGACTTAGCCATTCGACTACATGGGGGTACCCATCTCTTATCCACAACTCATCCTAAACCCCTTGATGGTTTGTCATGAAACTTTTCCACAATCTTTGTAACATGATATAGATGTGCACCTACTATTTGAAAATTTGATCAGAATGATTTTGGGGTTTCCCATAGCAATACATGGACTCAGCCATTCGACTACATGGGGGTGCCCATCTCTTATCTGCAACTCCTCCTAAACCCCTTGATGGATTTTCATGAAACCTACACACAATTTTTGTGACATAATGTAGATGTGCATCTCCTATTCTAAATTTTATCTGATTAATTTTTTGGGGGTGGGGGGTATTTATTTTTGAGCTGCAGCTCACAGTTTTTCTAGTTTCTTTTAAGCCTTTTCAATTGTTGTAGTCTTTTATACTGAAATTTGTATACATTAATCTGCTCCATCACACTGATATTGCTGTATTTATACTGCTTGGGAGAGAAGCAGCAACTAAAAAAACTTGCTTAAGTGCAAATGATTATCAAAGCTTCTTGCAGCATATGTGAAGTGATACTTAAACAAGGATTTTATCATTAACATTTAAACATAAGCAAATCCCAATTGAGTAGCTTAGTTTATTAATCAATGAATAATGGTGACAATAAAGTTATTGAATTGGCATGTTCAATCTCGAAAGTCCAAGAAAAGAAGGCAAAGGTACAGGCATTTATAAAAAAAAAGATACGTTGAATCAGGATTTGTCATATTAAAAGCAGCTAGAAAAATCTCTTCCATTTCGATCTTAGGGTACAAATGTAAATAACACCTCGAAAGACCAAGAAAAGAAGGCAAAGGTACAGGCATTATAACCAAAAAAAAAAGAAACGTTGAATCAGGATTTGTCATATTAAAAGCAGATATTGTGATTGTAAGTTCTAATGAGGAAGCCGAGATGACCACTTCTGTACAACAGACATTGAAAATTTTCATGTGTTAGATTTGGAAATTGAAACCTTTTAAATATTATGCATTATTTTTTTTCAGACATGTATCATACAGATGTTAATGAACCATGACCCCTCTCAAAGGCCAACCTCAGCAGAACTCCTCAAGTCCGAGTACATGCCTCCACCTCAACTAGAGGAGGCTGAGCAGAATGAAATCCTTAGGTCAACAATATCTGATCCTCATAGTAAAGCTTATAAACGACTGATCAATGAACTCTTCTCACAGTCCATGACATCGGCTGATAATCATCTGTATGATAGTGACTTTCATAAGGTAGGCTATAATGTCAAGCTATGTTCAATGCAAGTGTCCTTGAACTTCATGGTGATGGTGTATCTGAATCAATGTCAAGGTCAGAGGAGGCAGGGGACTTAACTGAAGTAGTGTAAAAGTTCTTAACAATTGGCAATGGTTTTTTTTTGTGAATAAATGACATTGACTTCAGTAACTGTTTAAGTCAATAGTTAAGGACAGAGGAAAACATTCATATTTGCTCTTCTATTTTGCTTTAAAAATAGCATTCTTATGCATGTAACAAAACGTGTAAAAACAAAACAACAAAATATATAGTTCTATGCACCTGACTATGGATTAATCTTAAGAAGTGCTACATTTAAGAATTTTTTCTACAAGCAAGAGAATATAACTTAAAAACTTTATATTGAATAGATAAAGAAAATTAAAACAAATTGACCACACATATTCTTTTTGTAAATTTTTTTACTTTTTTGCAGGGTGGAACATCAATAAAGACAGCCTTAACAAATGAGCTGGTATACGAAAACTTGATAAGAATCTTTCAGAAACATGGAGCAGTGCCTATATTGACACCTTTCTTGATGCCTAAGTCTTCTATTTATGACAGTGCTGAGAACTATCCATGTCTGATGGACCATAGTGGTCTGCTTGTGGGACTACCATTTGATCTCAGAGTAGGTTTGATTAACTTTTTGATTAAAGAAAAGAAAATGATGAATTGTGAGATAAATGCGTAGAATGCTAAAAATAATGACAAATAAAACTGATGTGAAACCCACTGGTACATGTATAATGAATACCAAAAAAGGATTCAAGATTCAATAGTTTATTAGAGTCTCACCACATACATTCATATACAATATGATAACATTAAAAAGATTAAAACATACAAGATAAAATGCATGAGCCATTCTTTAAAGAATTATGAGAGACAACTGTTTGTGTATGTGTTTATAAATGAGTGGGTGTGTATCTTCAATTAAATAGTTATTGTTACATCCTTTCATAAAAAAAGTATAAAATATCTAGCTTTAATACATTTTGGAATATCTATATCAATTTTTCAACCTTCCAACATCCTTGTCAGGTGTTGATTTTAGACAGATATTATAAAATCATGACTAAATAAACAAATAAGAAAACAAAACAACATTAAAACAAATCAATTGTAATATCCCAGTCCCAATTTCTTAATTAATCTTGCATTTAGTTTAACATCTAAATGGCGGCTTTGGTACTTTTGTTTATTCAGTCTGTGTTTACTTTTGTCTGGTCATATGTTTTGTTGAATAAACTGAGTCACTGTACATTTTCCTTACTAATTTCAAATTAAATTATTTCAATAATGTTCTACTACTTAGAGGAACACATATAAAAATAAAACAAAAATTCCCTATGTTTTGTTTTTTTGTTGTTTTTTGGCATCAGTATTGGAATAAGAGTTAAGATGCTTGACATTTCAGGCACCTTTTGCAAGATACATAGCTAGAAATAACATTACCAACCTAAAGAGATATTGTATAGGGAAGGTGTTCCGTAATAAAAGACTCCATAAACAGCATCCTAGGGAACTAACAGAGTGTGCATTTGATATTGTCTCATCTACTGAAGGAAGGTATATACTTAAAACTCAAATAATTTTAAAGTTAATGAGATTTTAAAACTTTTTTTAAAGTTGCCTCAAATGTGTTTTTGTAATAGAATGTTTAAAAAAGGCTTTTAATACTTAAAAAGTAGAAATTAAGGAAAAAATTATTTCCTAAGATGTTTTTAATGAAGGTATTCCTAAGTGTAAAATTAAGCAAATTTTGAATTGAAATGCACATTCAATTTTTGAAAGTTTGACATAATAACTTGAAACAGATATTTGATGGATATGTATTTTGTAAACTTCAAATTTTCACATTAATTATTTTAAAAGTATAAGCTATTGATTTTCTTTCAGTTTGATACCAGATGCTGAAGCTCTTATAGTTGTTGAGGATATCATAAATGAATTCCCCTCATTACAAGTAAGTAGTTACACAGGAAGCCTATAGTCTTTAGAAACTATTTTCCTGACATGTGGACCCAAAAAATCTTTTAGTTATGCACTACAGGTTTTCGACTTCTGGGTCGGCTTCCACATTGAAAATCTGTTGAGATTATCTAAAATTGTCAACTTGTTAAAACTTTTTACATCTATCCATCAAAGTTTTAAACGGCTCAAACATATGTTAACATCTAAAAATTTACTCCAAACAAGTTTATTAGAACCAGGGAGGAGAGATTATGCCAAAAACAGAAAGGGATAGATTTTCCTTAGCTCAATGTTGTTCACACCATGTGGCCTACCCACAAAAGAAAACTACTCTTGCAAAAATGAAAATAAAAGAATAAAAATTGAATTCTGGATGAGTTTTTGAAAAATGCTATATTAGCAGTTTAAAAAGTTAAATAAACAGTGGGAAACATCTACGGAAAATGAGATGGCTAATTCAGAATTTGTGATAAAATCTCATTTTAGGATCTGATTTTGCTTATGCTATCCACTGAAGTAATAGCTCTTAAAAAGATTCCTATTACGTGTACATTTACAATTTTTCAAAACTATTTTTCTCACTTTTAGCTTGAAAGTTCTTGTTGTGCTTTTCTTAAACAAGAAGGCAGTATTACCCCCAAAAAATGAAAATTTATACAATATTGAAATAATATTGCCATATTTTTCAGCAAAAGAACTATTATATCAAGATAAACCATTTCATTATTTTACAATCCATACTGGTGCACTCTGGGATAGCTGAGAATTTGATTGAGAATGTGCTCCTAGCATTAAGTGGACCAAAAGTAAGTTGTTGTAAGATACAAATTTGATTTGAGATCTTTAAACTGTTTTTATACCCATTGCTAACTTGTTTAAGGGTACTGAGGAATCTTAATGTCACTTTCCTCATAAGTGCAACTTCTAAACTGATGAATAAATTTTACAACAATGGAACTTTATATAATTCCCAACATAGAGTCCAAAAGGGAGTGCTGTGTATCCTCTGAGCTTTTTAGAAGTTCTTTTTCTCCTCTAAAATTAGTATATTCATGGTCTTGTCCCCTATAAAATTGTAATACTTATTGAAACTTAGAAATTGTTATTGTACTTCATGAATGCATAGTAAAATATTATATGTTGGTTTTATGTTAGCTATGTGATCCTTTTAATGCTAATAATTGATATCTACTCTACAACTCTACATCACTAGCTATCTTTATTTATAGACTTACTTTAAACTGGGAAATTTTCACCGCAGTTATATGTTTGCAATTTTTGCATTGACATTGCAACCCTGAAAATCAAATGGCACGAATATGTTTGTCTTCCATGGTAGTCTGTGAACAATAACATGACTGTTAGTATTTTAAATTGTGCGAACTAAAATTCAGTCATCTTACTGTGAAAAAAAGAGGGCACGAAAATTTCCTGGTTTACAATATTTTTAGCAGTATTATGGAATAAAAATTTCAAAACTTCCAGCTTGATTTTCAATTTTCATTTCAAAAGTAACTTGGTTATTCTGACAGGTGGATGGTAAATCACATATCAAAGCTTTACAGTCACTGGGGCTTACAGAACAAGTCATCTCTAGCTTACTAAATATCCTTGAAATGGAGGGACCATTTGGAAAGATATCCAGTTTTCTGAAGTGTATTACAAAAACCAAGGGAGAGGTGATTACATTTTGATTTTTATTTAACAGAAAAAATAACACATCCCCAATGAAAGATTTTGATCATTAGAAAATGATAAAATATTAATCAATGCTAGAGTCTTAAATTGATTTTCTTCTTTGGAAGCATGTTTTTAAGTTGAAAATCTGAATTTTTAATACGCTTTTTTGTTTGTTTTGTTTTTAAATTTTCAATGTAACTTTACCACTTTGATTTAAATATGATTAATATTTTTAATTTAATCTATCTATCTATGTATTGTATCTCTAAGTATTTTTTTTTTTTGTATTTCAGGCAGCCTCTTTAGCCAAACAAGGTCTTCATGAGTTAGAAACTGTGATTAATCATGCAACCACAATGGGATGTAAATTACAGGTATGTCTAACCAATAAATTAAAGATTAAAAAAAAAATGTTTTAAAGAATCAAGGCAAATTGTTATTTTTGAGTTTCTGCATTTCATAAATCAAAAAGTGAATTCATGAGAATGTAATTCAGAATTTTTACTGCATTGGGATGTATTTGAAATATTTAAATGTGTTCAGTCTATTTACACACTATATAAATTTACACTATTTTATCATTACAGATAGTTGTTTCCCTTGGTTTTCTCTATGGTTTCCAGCAGTATTCAGGAGTTATATTCCAAGTGATGTGTGACCATCGTAAGAAGAATCGTAACATTCCAGATGTATTAGCCGTAGGTGGCAGATATGATGAACTGGTAAGATCTTAATTACATGAAAGTCTAACTAAATGTTGTAAAAGTGTGCATTAAAAAAAACATCCACAAAACATGAACTTTTAACATTAACAAGACAGGTATAAACATAAGTCTTGGCAAAGTCCTCTGTCTTCAGTCACCTGCCAAATGAACCTTGACTTTTAAACCTCTGGCCCTGGTGCCACAAAACATGAAAAATTACTTAATTCTTTCGTTTTTAATATTAAGTCTGAGAATATTCTCAAGTCATTGTCATCAAATTAAAAAGTTTTGATTGGAGTTGCCATGGAAAATAAGAATATTCTCAGACTTAAGCATTTTTTTGTGTTTTGTGGTGCCCAAGCCTGATCTCAAGAATTCAAGGCCTAGGCTAACTTTAGATATGTTTTGTGATTGTGCCAACAGGCAAGAATTAATGAATGAATAGTTTAATAACTAGGTATTCTGATGTTGCTGGCAGGCAAGACATACTTTAGTGTTAACTCTTGTTTACACCAGGCATTCCATAACAATGTCTAAAGATATATGTTTGTTTTTTCATTCAATTGTGCCACAGATAATCTAAGCAAGTGCTTAAAAATAGGTCACCGAATTTAAAAGATCATTTTGAAATGTATAAGAGTACATGACACAACATCACTAAAACAACTGAATTTTAAATATCTGCCAGTAGCATTTAACATAGAAAGTTGAAATTGATAAACAATGCAATTGTAAAACTTAAATGCCCCCTTTATAAAAGAATGGGAGTCACATATAGTGTTTCAAATGTGTCGCGTACACTTATTCCACATCTCAATATCGTATATTTCAGTCTGTTCGTCTGTCTGTCCCAAATGTTATGAGATGGAGCATAATGTCTTTTTGACATACTGTTGTTAACTCTGTCGTTCTTTTTACAGATCTCAAAGTTTCATTCCCCCATTACCCAGTCATTATCATTACAATACAGTATTACCCAGCATGCAGTTGGTGTCAGCATCCATTTTGAGAAAATTGTTTCAGCATTACTGGACTGTCCTGAGGTATTAAAATATATAATTGTTATGATTTGATTTGAAATAATAAATATGTAATTGTTATGATTTGAAATAATAAATATGTAATTGTTATGATTTGAAATAATAAATATGTAATTGTTATGATTTGAAATAATAAATATGTAATTTTTATGATTTGAAATAATAAATATATAATTGTTATGATTTGAAATAATTAGTCAACATAGGAACAAATAATGAGTAGTTTTGATAGCGTTTGGCACATTTTGTAAAGATCATACATGTATAAACAATTTAGTGTAGTGAATTTAAAGATTTATTCGATATCCTGTTATTTTTCTAATTTGTTTCGACTGAGCCTATTTTTTTAGTCAGTTTGGTCAAAAACAAATGGCCAAATAAATAAAAAGACCAAAACAGACTAATAAAGCATAAACAATCCAAGTATTTGTACAAGTTCAAAAATAGTAAAGTTCTCGAAATGTATTGATTGAACACACAGATACAGATAAATTGATATACTTAGAAAAGAACAATAACCATTTTAAAACAAACGGTTTGTCATTTTTCCTTACTTTAAAAAATTACAATTTATGTATTTTCAGTACCAGCCCAGGAGTAGATGTGATATTTTAGTATGTGCCATAGGACACAAACCTATGTTGAAAGACAGATTGACAATCATCAAACATCTATGGTCAGCTGGACTGAAGGCAGAGTTATTACTAGAAACTATACAGGTACGGTTTAAACTTAGGTTTTTAGAAAAACTAAGCCATGTAAGCATAGCAATAAGTAGAAAGAAGATTCATATTCAAACAGTGTGCATCACAACTGATAGGGTGAAATGCTTCACCTAAATACCAATTCTGCATTCAATATTTTTCCAAATTATAGTTATAAAGTAAAATTAGGCATGTTTTAAATACATGAACAATACAACATCGGAATAAAAAAATATTAAGTACTCTCAAGTTTGAAAAAATTAGATTTCAACTGACAAGATTAAAGATTAAAAAATATCCGATTTTTTTTTCCTGTAGACTCCAGAAGAGATTCAGGATATGTGTAGATCTGCTGGGATACCCCACATGGTGGTCATTAAAGATGGTGACCCTGTCAAGGTAAGAATTGGTTGAAAACATAAGAAAGAAAGAAAATAAAACTACATGTATTTTTTTCAAGGAATATCTGTGTACCTGCTTATTACAGCCACCCTTATGCCAAAAATTGATATAACTGTAAGTTGGCTGTGGCATTTGTTATATTTGCAGGTTATGACCTATATTTTGCTTGAAATATCTAATTGAAAATGCTATAACTAGTCATTTATGATAGAATATTTATAAAGAATTTTGTCAAAATGTATGCAAATATCTCTAGATTTTTCTTTTATGAAAATACTAAAATTGTTGACATTTTTAGAGCCTTGAGCTAAAGGTCATTTACACTATGTAAAATGCTATCGTAGATTTACATTTTTTTGTAGATTCGTTCCATTGATAAGGAGAAGATAACAGAGAAGAAGTTGACCCCTAATGACCCTCCATTGACAGAATTCTTACTGCAGAGGATTCAGTCCAATAAAACGTAGGTACAGTTTGCTATCATAGGTATTGGTTTAATTTGTTTAAAACTTATAAAAAAGAGTGGGCAATGGATGAAAGAAGCAAAGAGACACCAATGGGGCATTCAAGTGTTAAAAGTCTGAAAGGGCAACAACAAAACCAGTAAACAGAGTGGAAAATGAACGAAAGAAACAAAGAGGTACCAATGGGGCATTCAAGTATTCAAAGTCTGAAAGGGCAACAACAAAACCAGTAAACACAAACAAGAATAGCACAAAGAAACACAAATCTTAGATGGATATAATGTTAAAACTCATGTAATCTATAATTGTTTAATTGCATTAACTTGTATAAAAAACAATCCATCATTTTGTTGATACTTTTGGAAAAAAAAACAGAAGAATGTTATAATGGAAAATTCTTAAACAGGTACAAGATTGAAGATAACTGATTCTTGTTATCTTTGATACTTAAAATCTTGTTATTGAAAATGTACACCATATCTTTGAAATATAATGCAATTGTTGCATATTTTGGTCACTCGATTCAATATTAGATATTTTAAAGTTGACTTTTCAGGTGACCATTCAAAACTTTTAGGAGTGCTTCTATAGAAATACAATTGTGGTTTCATTATTATTTATGGGGTATCGAATTTCATGTGTTGTCTTGATCCAGGAAATTTAATACTCTACATAAAAGGAAATTTAATAATGTTCTGTACTCTTCAACTACAGAGCTACTTATTTAAGAATCAATGAACTGGTCCATTTTCATCAAACTGGGAAAATTGGTACCCAAAAAAAAAAAATGATTCTACAGTACTTAACTTTTTTTGTTAACCTATTGACATCACTGATTTTAATGCCTATTGATGATAGTTGACCAATGTATGAATGAATTCACAACTTAATCTGGTTTATACTATTTTCATGCACAAGATTAAAAAATACTAAAAACTTTTCATTTTAAAACTTTTTGATTCTAAATAATAACAAGTTCTTTTGTCTTATTTTTCAGAGAACAAAGTGAAACAAAAGGCCAGTCAGGACAGTGCAATATTGTCTCCACCCCATCCCACTCAGAATCTACCCAATCACAATCGAACCATTCCAACATGACCTTGACCTTTAACTTTGTTATGATGGAAGGAAAGTTAGCTAACAACACAAGGAAGAAGTATGAGTTACAGGTATGGTGATTGGTTACTGTTTTTCATCACTTGGCAATAAATGAAATTATTGAGAAGATATAGAATGGTGTCAATCCACTGACAAGTATTTTAGTAGGCCTTGATTTTTTTTTTGTTAAAACCTTTTTATTGTTTCATGTAGGGGTAATTGATTTTTACAATTTAAATTGAAATGTGGCAAATAGATATTTTTAATTGGATGAGCCGATTCAGCTATCAGTTTTCTAAGCTTTGGTTTTGACTAAGAACAACATTAACTTTCTAAGCCAAATTTCATTTTTGAAAATATTATGAGTTAATCTTTAGAATATAAATTATTTCATATCTTGAAAACCATTTCAATTTAGTCATTCCATTTTCTTTGCATTTAAGATACATGGGAAAGTAACGTCCGGTTTCTCATGGTTACCTGGTAAAACTTTAGAGGTAGTGGCTGTAGATCTGAACTCTCAGGTCATCAAAACTATAGCAGCTTATCTAGAGGTTAGTTGTTGTAATGTTAAGGTTAATCCTTAGAGGTAGTGGCTGTAGATCTGAACTCTCTGGTCATCAAAACTATAGCAGCTTTTCTAGAGGTTAGTTGTTGTAATGTTAAGGTAAAACTTTAGAGGTAGTGGCTGTAGATCTGAACTCTCAGGTCATCAAAACTATAGCAGCTTATCTGGAGGTTAGTTGTTGTAATGTTAAGGTTACACATTTGTAGCAAGTATTAATGTACCATACATGTAGTTCTTTACACTAAAAAGGGGCTTGGGTGGCCGAGTGGCTTAAAGCGCTAGTTTAAATACCATTCTATTGATCACTAGCAAATTACCTTGGTGTTTGAGTCCCGCTTGTAATTTACAAAAAAACTGGACTTCCCCAAGGGTATGTAATTAGGTTTGTTTGTTACTTGCCCAAGGTCAGCTGTTTCCTCTGGGTACTTCAGTTTCTGTCATCATTAAAACTGACCGCCCCATTTGGCCCAGGTGCGTCGAAAAGAGCATTAAAAACCTAAAATATATACACTTTTTATACTAAATTGTAAAAATAGATATGGGAGTAGAGAATTTGTGTTAAAAAGGCTCTAATTATTTGTGAATAAATATCATCTTTAATAAAATTAATTTTCCATGTCTCTTTTGCCAAGATCTTGGGTGAACATAGAAATTCATTGACATTGTATTGACTTACAACATGGATCAAAATTTTAACACTAGACTTACATTAATATTTATTTACTTCCATGTGTCATCACAAAGTTAAAATTTTCTTTCTTTTGAATTTTAGTTAGGTGGGAGCGAGAAGGAGTTCAATACCAGCACAGGGGCTATTGTAGAAAAGTAAGTCAAGATGATATAGAGCTATTAATTATTTGGTCATTTTTCATCAACGTTATCTGTAAAGAACACCTTTTACAAAGTTATGTAGTTTTTGGGGACGTTTTCCATTCTCTGGTGTGTCTTATATTGTATGTTACCTGGATACATTAACATGTTAAAAAACTATACACACATTCATGCCATAATGCAAGTACTTGTACATTTCCTGACAGTGAAAATTTTTCATGATCTTTATCTCAAGCTCTCATTTATTAAGATGTTATCACCATATTGATCAGTTTGTTTTGTTTTTATGTCGCCTGCAACATGTTGCAAAGCAACATATAGGAGCCACTTTACACTATCCTTTGTCTTACAGTGTCCAGCGTCCAGTATCCTTTGGCGTCACAAAAATTTCTTACACAGTTTTCTGTATCAGCCTCTTGATAGTTGGCATGAAGTTTTCTCCTATAGTACTATATGGTGTAAAGCGATTTTATGCCCGTTACTTATCTTCTTCCTGTTTACAGAATATTTTAAGATTCATGAAAGACCCCCGTTCTATTTTTTTTTTTTTTTTTTATCTAGTTCACAAATTGGACAAAAATTGTTTTTTCTTATATACAGAAATGAGGTGTATGTAAAATGAAATATAACTATAATGTTAAAACATTTTGTCACTTCTTTTTTTCCAGACATCCTAAACATCGTAAATATCTGAGCAATATCTTTGATCAGATATTTGAACTAAAGTTTGAGAAGAGGAGCAGCAATGACAAAGGGTAAATATACATTTTGTCTTTTGGAAAAAAGTATGAAGAATTGAAAATTTCAAAAATTTGCTTTGTAGCAAGTGTTTACATGGGTACTTTTTGGAAGTTATTGGTAATTAAGAAATTAACCTTTCATATAATTATTTGACAATCACAGAAGTTGCATCAAACTTTTAATTTTCAGGTGTTTTTTTTTTTCAAGTAAGGTGTCGAGATGTTGTGTTTTTACAAATAAACATTATTTGCTCAGGAAAGTTATTTACCAAATACAAAGATTAATCTAAAGTTTTTGTTAATAATAAAATTTATGGGGGATATTTTAAAAAAAGATTTGCAGTGATTTAGCTAACGCTCGTCATTTTCGTCATTGGCGAAAAGAATTTTCAGATTACGAAAATTTATCAAACCATTTTCGTCACTTAATTTTTCAAAAGTGTAAAAATTTTCGTCATGAAATTTACAAAAATCGCTTTAAAAACTCGTAATTGTCAAAAGTAAAGTGTCACTTTCGTCACATTTATCATGCATTTATGAAGCCATTTGATTTATGACCACAAGCTGACTGCCGATCACCGGATATGTTTTGTCAATCAATTAACCTAAATTGTCTTGGGGTCATTAAAATCAATAAATTTGTGTGGAGTCACTCATGGCTGAATAATTTGTGAATGACCAATCAGCTATCGGAATATATTTAGAACAGGTATTTCAGGTGTCAATCATTATCATTCATGTTATGACAAACACGTGGTCTAGCATTGGCAAAGACTTTTAGTTTAAACAGAAAAACACTGATTGTCCAAAGCATGAATGTAACTATTTACCTTTTAGAAAGAATTTAAATCCCAAGACAATATTTTTGCACTCACTATAACATGTTAAGGTCCCTTTCAAACTTCCAAACTTTTTGAAAGTTCTAGATTTTTCTCAAAAATCGCCCCCCCCCCCCCCCCATGTAACATTGAAAATTCAAAACATTGCATATGTTAACTTATATACCTTTTTCTAAAGGTTAAAAACTTTTTTTTTTTAAATTTTAGTAAGATAACAAAAATATGGTTTAACTCACAGTAATATACCAGTAATATATTTTTTTAATGCCCCTTAGGATGTGAAAAATTTAAAACTGAGTTGTCTTCCTTTTCCTACTAAAATTTTCTGAAGGGGGGGCACAAAATAATTATGAGGAAATTAGATTTGTAAAGAATTTCAAGAAAGGCTGAAAAGTAAAAACAAAACAAACAAGAAGGCTGTAAATATTTGTAAATACTTTATGAAAAGTCAATGAAATCCTTGATTAGAAATCCATGTAATACTAATCAGAACTTCTTTTCTTCTGTGTACCTGCAAATCAAAATAATAACTACGTATTTTTAAGTGGATGTAAATTGAAGTGAGAATAAAACTTGTTCTGAACAGCGTCTGAAAGCACATATACTACATATATGCTTGCTGTAAAAGTGACTAAAGCCTTAAAAATCCTGGCTAAAACCCTGGATTTGTGATCATAAAATTGCAAAAAAGGCCACTCACTAATTTCCATGTTTACCACTTTTTCTATTCATAAATGATTAAGCAGCACAACAGGGTTTGAAACGACACTCATCCAATAGCCAATGTCCCCTAAGATTTGCTGTGGACTACCAGAATTTTTACATTCTTTATAAAACCATATGGTAGGGCTAATAAGATTATGTTGTGGGCTATTAAGTCAAAGTTCTCAAGATAAAACATGGTGTTAAACATTGTATTGTTAATTCCAGTGTTGATTTCATGGTGCTTTATGGACTTAAGGATGACAGTATGAAACTGTTGAGCTGACCATAGAAGGCAGACAGGCACAAAAATAGCATGACTGAAAAAGAACAACCACAGCCTTGTTGTGCCATAGTAACCAGTTCCCAAGATGCTGGAGCCCAGAAGTGACATTTTTGTATCTGTTTTACAATGATTCAGTCTTGTGGGTGTTTTAAGACGGCTTATTAAAGGATACTCATGTATGACTGTGATAGTTAATTTATTGTTATTATATGTAATTGTTATGTTATGTATTGTCGCATTGCTACAAATTTATATGTTTAGGACCTATAGGTTTATGGGCTACTTAGTAGATTGAGATAAAGAAAAAGAAAAGGGATTCTTATATATATATTGTAAAAAGAAGGCTATTTTTTTCCTTTGTAGGGTTATTTGTAGAAAATGATTTATTTTATTTAGCATAAGCTAATGTATTTAAAATGACATGTGCCAAGTGTGTTCAAATCATTTACAATATACAATCTTATATAAATGTATTAAACTGCCTAAATATTTTGTTTTATTAACTAATTAATTCTTATGCTAAGTATGAACTTTCTTGTTTGTTTTCGTAGACCAATATTAATTTATGTCTCATCATAAAATTATCATCTGGGTAAAAATTGTTTTTATACCCCCGCTTCGAAGAAGAGGGGGGTATACTGTTTTACCCTTGTCCGTCCGTCCGTTCGTTCGTCCGTCCGTAACAAAACTTCCGTCACAGTTTTCTAAGCAACTACATGAAATAGAGTTCTGTTATTTTGTATACAGCTTTATCATATAGTCCCATATGGTGTATACCGATTTTATGTTCCTAGGTAGTCTACTTCCTGTTTACCGAATACTAAGGTTTTAACACATAATGGACATAAATGCAAAATTTTCGTCACAGTTTCACAAGCAACTACATGAGATAGAGGTCTGATATTTTGTATACAGCTTTATCTTATAGTCCCATATGGTGTATACCGATTTTATGTTCCTACGTAGTCTACTTCCTGTTAACCGAATACTAAGGTTTTAACACATAATAGACATAAATGCAAAATTTCCGTCACAGTTTCCCAAGCAACTACATGAGATAGAGGTCTGATATTTTGTATACAGCTTTATCCTAAAGTACCATATGGTGTATACCGATTTTATGCTCCTAGGTTGTCTACTTCCTGTTTACCGAATACTTAGGTTTTAACACATAATAGACATAAATGCAAAATTTCCGTCACAGTTTCACAAGCAACTACATGAGATAGAGTTCTGATATTTTGTATACAACTGTATCCTATAATCCCATATGGTGTATAGTGATTTTATGTTCCTAGGTCAACTACTTCCTGTTTACCGAGTATTTAAACTTGTATGCATGGCTTAGTTTTTGGAGCGGGGGTATCACTAGTGAGCATTAGCTCACAGATTTACTTGTTTAATCTTGATTTGTGTAAGAAATATTAAACATATATTTAACTGACATTTGTTTATTTTTTAACATACATTATTAAGAGTGAAATAGGTCCAAGAGTTGGATCACTTGAGCTATCTGGCTGTCTGTATTATATCATGTTATGGTTATGGTTAATAAGCTCCCGCACAGCGGGAGCTAAATTGACTGAGTATGATGTATTAAACCGGAAGACGTATAAGCTAGTCCAAAATCCGCACCCAGTAACACGGAATGCAAAATTAAATTCCTTTTTTGGAATTGTCAATTTAAAAAATAATAAACATAGTTATTATATTAATATAAATTATTTCAAGTATTTCCAGCTATGAAATGTTTTATAAATGTAAAGAATTTAAATAAAAAATTAGGACTTCAGGCATATTTTAATTATTGGCGTCCATTCTATCACTAGAGGTCGCGTCCATCAAAACAAAAGGACAGAAGCGCGGGAACCTGTCGTTCTAATTTTCGCGAAACAAGACCCCCCAAAAAGCGGTGCATTGTCAACCAAACAAATAACTTGAATACATCAGCCGAGACAAATTTCATTCCCAGTAGCCATTATATTTACTTTGTCCTCAGTAAACAAATTTGTTTTTGTTATTTTCTCTCTAACCGGCTTTGCATTCGAAAATGAAAGTAGAAATATTCTTTAAAGGGTGCGTTCTGCGAGGTCCGCGTCCAAAGCAATTCACTTCCTTGTTCTGTTTGCATGTTCGTTCTTTTTAGAAGGCACCATATATATATATAAGAAAGTTACTTTATCTGCGGGAGCTTATCAGGTTTAACCTGTATCATATTAGGTATTCTTGGAACTTTGTAGGTAGCAAGTGCAGTACTTTATATAGTTTTACTGATCATTAGTACATTTTTAGCTCACTTCACTAAGGGCCACATCAACCAAACTGGTATGGTAGGTCCACCTAGTGATGCTTAGCACAGTGCATGCTTCAGATGCTGACTGTGACCTATATTTTCTGCATGGATGAATGACCACTGATAGAAGAATGGTTACAATCCATTCCTGCTAACTGACAAGTGAAATGTCAATCATATTGGTATGGTATATCCACCTAGTGTGCATGCTTCAGATGCTGGCTGTGACCTATGTTTTCTTCATGGAAGACCACTTACATAAGGAATGATTAAAGTCCATTTCAGCTTACTGACAAGTGCCACATCAACCATATTTGTATGATAGGTCAACCTAGTGATGCCTAGCACAGTCCATGCTTTTGATGCTGGATTTGCATGGGTGACCACTTACAGAAGAATGGTAAAGTTACTGACGAGTACCACATCAACCATATTTGTATGGAAGGAAGACATAGTGATGCTTAGCACAATGCATGCTCTAGATACTGGCTGACTATTTAAGGAAGAAAGGTTCAAGTCAATTCCTGCATACTGACAAGTGCCTTGTATGGTAGGTCCTTCTAGTGCATACTTCAGATGCTGGCTGTTCCACATGGATGACCACTTACTGAAGAATGGTCAAGGTCTGCAAACTAACAAGTGTCACATCAACCATATTGATATGGTAGGTCCACTAGGTGATTCTTAGCAAGGTTAAT
The DNA here is from genome assembly GCA_963971305.1 of Arcuatula senhousia. Lineage (NCBI taxonomy): Eukaryota > Metazoa > Mollusca > Bivalvia > Mytilida > Mytilidae > Arcuatula > Arcuatula senhousia. The sequence goes on from OZ020304.1 coordinate 61,681,139, forward strand.
GCTTCAGATGATGGCTGTGGCCTTTCTCAACATGATTAACCACTTAAAAGGGAAGGTTAAAAAAAAATCTGCATATTGACAATACTGGGTAATGAGGTGAGCTTTAAAAACGATAGATTATGATATCTATGTTTATATTTGTTGGTATCATAAGTGAGCATTGGTGTACAGATTTCTTGTTACATGTGTTTTGAATGTTTGTTATCCTCCTCATTTGAGCTACTCAACAAAAATATTGCTCACTGAGAAGGATGAAATAAAGTATGCATATCACTAAAAAAAATTAGGCTACAATTTGATGTGGGAATGCAGGATGTTGATTTCATTTTTCTCACTAACTCAAAACCTAGCTCTGCTGCAGTGTGACAGTCATAACATAGCCTGTGCTACTATAGAAATGTTCTTTATTGAATGGTTAGATATATTTCTTTGGTATCATAAACTCTTCTTTGCAAAGTAGGCCTGAATTATAGTGAGTATTTTACAGTTAAACCCTGGCGTTACAATGTTTCTGGTTGTAACAACTGTGCTTACCATGATAACATCATACCCTAGAGAAGCGACCAGTGTCTGGAAAATTTTTAAGTTTACAAGGAGTATCAATATAAAAGTGGAAAAGAGTTGAGTCCTGAGCAAAAAAAAAAAAACAGAAATAATCTCTTATCTGATTCAAATTTGGTACATGTATATTGAAAATTTTGTATGCAGACATGAATTGCAAGGATCTGAGAAAAAAAATATAAAATACATTTTTATGTTGCTATTATAATGTGCTTAGGTGCATACATATTGTTAAGGTTCATTGGTTGAAATCATTTTTCCTGTAGATTAAATTAGATTTCCACGAAGGCAGTATGTTATAATCATAAAACTTTATACACATTTGCATTAGTAAACAAAAATCATGATCATTAAAGTAGACCATCCACATCAAGATTGCAAACAAATGGCACATTGTTTAATGGAGCACCATGTCTTTTTCACGTTTCTGTTTGTTTTTAAATTCTCAAATCATTACCTACATACAAAGTTCAACATAGAAAAAAAAAATAACAAATTATGCAGTTATTACTGAAGGTGCAGTTGAAGAAACACATAATTATGTAACAATTTTAAGTTTGATTGATTGATTGTTGTTTGTTTAATGTCAACGACAATTTGAAGATAGTCCCTTATTCTTATTACTCATCTACCCAAAGACATTTGTTTGTAAACAATTTAAAAAATCTTTTTCACTGAAACCACTGATATCATTTGACTGAAACTTTGCAGGGATGACAAATTATATGTTTGCAACAAAGGGTCCATATTTTAAATTGGTACCTTGAAAAACTTGAGAAAAAAAAAACCAGGATTACCAAATGCCGATCAGGTATATTATATATTTATGATATCTTTTAATGTTCCTGTTTTGATGGATGCAACTTCCTTTTATGGGTGGTCCGTTGGAAAATATCAATAACAACTTAAGAAAAAAGAAGGATGCATTAATTTAAGAAAAATATTTTAGCACTGATTGAAAAGGTGATAACAAAATTAAATATCAGTCATGTTCCTAGTACACATGCACTTAACAATGCTACAAATAAAAAAATGCATGTTCGTTGTAGCATAACAAATTAGATATTTAGTTCCAGGCTAGTTCTGATGAAATGTAACTTATTATTATGTAATATTTGAAATGATGTTTTTAGCTCACCTGACCCAAAGGGTCATGTGAGCTATTGTCATCGTTAAGCGTCCGTCGTCCGTCCGTCCGTCCGTCGTCCGTTAACTTTTCTTCAAAGATCTTCTTCTCTGAAACCATTGAAGGGATTACATTGAAACTTGGTATACTTGATCTTTAGGATGTCCTCTACCAAGTTTGTGAATTATATAAATGTTGACAAACCAACATGGCCGCTGTTGCTAAAAATAGAACAGGTGGGTCAGACCATTGTTTTTGGCTTATAACTCGAAAAGTATAAGAGATAGAGAAAATCTGAAGCAACCCTCCTTGTTCAGCATCAAAAGCTCTACAAATCTCTTCATTGAATCGAAGTTGTGAAACGACTCCTTATAGGAGTTATTGCCCTTTATTCATCAAAATTGACCATTTTTTCAGTTTTTGGACAATATCTTGAAAACCGTTAGAGCTAGAGGAAAAGTAAGCATTGACGAATTGTTAAGCTCATTGAGATCTACAAAAATGATTTCAGGGTCAAAATTGTCAGATCAGCCGTTTAAGAGTTATTCCCCTTTAACTGTTTTTTTCCATAAATTTACACTGATTTTCAAAAATCTTCTTCTCTGAAACCACTGAAGAGATTGCATTGATACTTGGTATACTGGATCTTTAGGGTGTCCTCTACCAAGTTTGTGAATTATATACACGTCGACCACCCAACATGGCCGCCGTTGCTAAAAATAGAACAGGCGGATCAGACCATTGTTTTTGGCTTATAACTCAAAAAGTATAAGAGGTAGAGAAAATCAGAAGCAACCTTTCATGTTCAGCATCAAAAGCTCTACAAATCTCTCCATTGAGTCAAGATTGTGAAACAACTCCTTATACGAGTTATTGCCCTTTAATCGTCAAAATTGCAGTTTTTGGACAATATCTTGAAAACCGTTAGAGCTAGAGGAAAAGTTAGCATTGCAGAATTGTTAAGCTCATTCAGATCTACAAAAATGATTTCAGATCTACAAAAATGATTTCAGGGTCAAAATTGTCAGAGCAGCCATTTAAGAGTTATTCCCCTTTAACTGTTTTTTCCAATAATTTTAACTGATTTTCAAAAATCTTCTTCTCTGAAACCACTGAAGGGATTGCTTTGAAACTTGGTACACTTGATCTTTAGGATGAGTCTACCAAGTTTGTGAATTATATACATGTCGACCAACCAACATGGCCGCCATTGCTAAAAATAGAACAGGGGGGTCAGACCATTGTTTTCGGCTTATAATTCGAAAAGTATAAGAGATAGAGAAAATCCGAAGCAACTTTTCTTGTTCAGCATCAAAAGGTCCTTTAAGGAGTTATTGCCCTTTAACTGTTTTTTTTTTCTATTAATTTAAACTGATTTCCAAAAATCTTCTCTGAAACCACTGAAAGGATTGTTTTGCAACTTTGTATACTTGAAAGTTTGTGAAATTTATTCAAACTTTGGCATAAGAGATCAGGTGAGCGATTCAGGCTCCTGGGAGCCTCTAGTTTATATTCTAACAGGATGTGTATATCAATATATATGTGTTACATGATGATTAAGAGTACACCGAACACCTTGTTACCATTTTAAAATGACTTCAATTATACATTTTAAGTATCTCACCATGACAAAGCAAAAAATTAGCAAATTGTCTTTTAATAATTGTATATTGATGGTATAAGGTTATGAAAAGTGATTACAAATTTCACGAGACTGTAAGGTAAATTTTATATATGTAAAATTGGAAAGATCTTCAATATACTATATTCATTATTTGTTTTCTTTGTTTGCCCCATGTCGGGAATTAAGTTTTACTTGTGTCCGACTTCGACCAGAAACTTTTAAGAGAATGATTTGATATTTCGTAAGGTGGTTCATTATCACAAATTGTTGGTCCTAAGTGACTTTTAAGCCTGTCAGACTACTTCTTCCTGTTTCGGACTGGGCCGACGATATGAAATTTTGTGTGAAAATTTCCGTCAAGTCTTTATCAGAAATCGTAACTACATGAGAAAGATTTGAAATTTGACAGGGTAGTCCAGTATCACAAATTGTACGTACTATGCAACGTTTAGACCTGTCAGAACACTACTTCTTGTTTGAGACTGGGTCGATATGAAAATTTCCGACATGCTTTTCTCAGACAATGCACATTTATAGGCCAGATAGAATTAATTACTTGTTCTTCGGATCGCCCTCATGTCATATGGTATTTGAATTTTGCGTGCTCGCTCCGAATTCTGGTCAAAACTACTGAACATCTTATTTTCACATAATAATTTGAATTTAATCAAAAGCAAATGATAAGTACGTCAAAGAACATTTTGTGTAGGTATTATTTAAGGTCACTGTTGTCACTTTCTTAAATTGGCATAATTTAAAAATAATTCTGGTAATTATTGTCGCCCGTTGCAATGAAACAATAAAATAAATAATAAATGAAAAATGTGTCACAGGACTGTTTAAATTTTTTGACTAATATTGCTCCTCCCTTTTTAGCACACCTGGACCGAAGGTCCATGTGTGCTTATACCATCACTTGGCGTCCGTCGTCGTCGTCGTCTGTCGTCGTCTGTCGTCGTCGTCTGTTAACAATTTTTCAAACGTTAACTTGTCCGACACCATAAGTCCAATTGCAACCAAACTTGGTACAGTTGTTTAGTAGCATTATGTGTACAAAACTATCGTTCGGATTTATGATTCGTAAAAAAAACATGGCCGCCATGGCTAAAAATAGAACGTAGGGGTAAATTGCAGTTTTTTGCTAATAACTCAAAAACGGTACCAGCTATCACAATTCTGGCATAGGGTAAAAGTATTCAGCACCTCAAGATCTATCTGCTCAAAAATTTTCAAGAAGATCCAAAAACCGATGTAGGAGTAATTGCCCTTTTTCTGGATTTTTTCAAAATTTTGCACTTATTTAGCCCTATATCTTGAAAACTGTACAAGATATTTTAAAAATTCAAATTGCATATGATTAAGCACATCAAGATCTACATTCCATGTAATTAGGTCAAAGCTGTAGAACCATTTCTTTTAGGAGTTATGGCCCTTAAAGCATCAAAATTTACCATTTTTCAATACTTTTCCCCTGAATTTCAAAGATTAACTTGTCTGACACCATACATCCAACTTCAACCAAACTTGGCACAGTTGTTTAATAGCAGAAATGCTACAATTCTGTCGTTCGGATTATTGATACGTCAAAAAATATGGCCGCCATGGCTAAAAATAGAACATAGGGGGTAAATTGCATTTTTTTGCTTATAACTCAAAAATGGTTTCAGATATCAAAATTGTGCAAGAATCAAAAGTGATCAGCATATTAAGATCTACCTGCTCTGAAATTTTCAAGAAGATCCAACAACCAATGTAGGAGTTATTGCCCTTTTTCTGGATTTTTTTTTCAAAATTTTGCACTTATTTAGCCCTTTATCTTGAAAACTATACAAGCTATTTTAAAAATTCAAACTGCATATGATTAAGCACATCAAGATCTACATTTCATGTAATTAGGTCAAAGCTGTAGAACCATTTCGTTTAGGAGTTATGGCCCTAGCTTAAAGCATCAAAATTTACCATTTTTCAATACTTTTACCCTTGAATTTCAAAGATGAACTTGTCTGACACCATACATCCAACTTCAACCAAACTTGGCACAGTTGTTTAATAGCATAAATGCTACAATTTTATTGTTTGGATTATTGATACGTCAAAAAATATGGCCGCCATGGCTAAAAATAGAACATAGGGGTAAATTGCATTTATTACATTAAGCACAATAAGTACTACAAATTTATGTATCTGTGTAGTTCAGGTGAGCGATTCAGGCTCTTGGGAGCCTCTTGTTTTAAGTGTATTCTCCGAACAACAAGTGATTAGTTCTGTGTGGCCTTAGAATGATTTAAAATTTGACGGGATGACTCAGAATGAAAACTGTATGAAGTCTTGGGTGAAGCAGACTTTTACTTCCTGTTTTGGGTTTTGGGTTTACTCAGTGGCATCTCTATCCCATGGACACATTGTTCATTTAATTCTATTTTTATTTATGTGTTTTTGTTGTTATTTTGTTAGATTTTTGTGATAAAACTGTCCTCGTACAGACATATCCAAAAACTTTGGTATTTGAAAAAAAACCGGCCTTCTACCTATAATATAAAATCTGTACCCATTTGCAATGTAGGTCAATATGGACCGTACATGCAGCTGATTTTGGCTGCTTAATTAAAATCAAATAAAGCTTAAGATCAAAAGTGGAATATTGATCGTCATGACTAAACGGACTTGCGAAAAAGTCTTACAAATTTTACATGTTGTCCTCGGTGCACACAGAACGAGTCTGTATTTAGAGACAAACGAAAAATCCCTGAAACATGGCGGAATATTGAATCTACAGTAGGCGATACACAACATGGCCACCCCTTCCAATGGTTGTCTTTAACTTTTCCCCCTTGCGAGTCACGGGTGGCCCCCAGCAGATACTAGCTTGTCCTAAAAGGCGACAACGGGTCTTGGGATTCTGACATCGAGTAGGTCAGTGCCCAGCCCACGGAGCTACGAAGTGTGTACCCTAGGAGGCTGAATATGGCTGTATGTTGTCAAGTAAAACCTGACCGCTGACCATAGTGGGCCAACGTGCGTGGAGAGTGTAACGCTTCACTTTGTGGACCGCCAATTAGTAGTGCACCACAAAGACCAAATTTTCCGCCCTTTTCTTCAAATAATACTGCTCCTTTGTTTCCAACCCCATCCCCATACTTTTCATCGTCATTTCATGTGTATTATGTCATCCTTTTCATGTTCATCGCCTTTACATTTATATAACCTATATATATACATAATGTTACCTAGATTTTCTCTCTCTATTACTAGTAAACCTTTTTAAGGTTTACATGTTATATAGTTTTTAAGTCAGGTTGACTTCGAATGCAAAATAAAAAGTTCTTAAAGTGTTGTTAAATGAGTGAGTGAATGAGTGAGTTAGTGAGATGGAAAAATCTGATGCAACATTCCGTCTTCAGCACGAAAAGTTCTACTAAAGGTTGTATGGAATCAAAGTTGTCGGATGATCCTTACAGGGGTAATGGATCTTTCAAGGTCAAAAATAATGTTTTTCATGGTTTTTTTTTGCCTATTGAATTTTCGCTTGCTTTTAAACCTTCAGTTCAATTAGCTCTGAAAAGTACGTCTCCATTGGGTTGAAGTTGTCAGATGACCTTTTATATTTGCATGGTTATAACCCTTTAGAGGTAAAAAAAATCTTTTTTTTTTCATTGTTTCCCTCTATAGAATGGAAACTATTGAAGATAGAAAAAGTTGTTGCTCTTGTGAGCCTCTTGTTTTATTTGCTCATAACTTAGCCACTAGTATTCATAGGTTGCCGATATTTGGTATCGACCTTCATATCTTCATATGGACATGCTGTATTATGGGGTACATTTTAGGATCCATCAAACATTTACTTTCTGTTTGCTGAAAGCTAAAATTATATTTAACACAAGGCATGCCTTGACACAAGGCATAGTTTTAGGAGCAGGGGTATCACTAATGAGACATACAATTCAAAAGTATGTTCAAATTTTATGGGATGAGGTAAAGGCTGCTGCTGAACAAAATAATATACGCGAGCTCAAGCCACAGCTTAGGGAGATCCATGCTTCATTTAGGTGCGGTCGAGATTAGATATTTTATAGAGAACTGATCAGTACTAATGACCATGGCCACTTTATGCCATATTCACAGAGACTTGCTCTCCTAACTCTTTCATGTCTATCTGAATACTTTGTTCAATTCACTCTATTTCATCTATAGATTGATAGAGGGTCTGGAAAGCAAGTCCGTGTGGTCTATGCACAATTTGCTCAACAGTATCCCAATCACTATGATTATAAATGTCCTGAAAAGAGTGATGTTATTGCATAACACACGTAACTATCGTTTGTGAAATAGGGAGTAAAGGTAATTATAGCTTAATTACAGCTGATTAATTAATATAGTTAGAAGAAACTGAAGTAGCATTTACATGTACATGTATTATACTATTATGTATCAGGGTCATCATAGTTTTAATGTTTGTGTGTCCTAAGTAAAATCTTATTGAGGTGAAAGGTAACGTTACGCATTTAGCTTCTTTTAATGTATTACAGTTGTATTAAAAATAATGTGGCATTCCAATGGGCACAAACTGTGCCATATTCCTCGCCGAGAGTTGTTTTTATACTTCTACCAGACTGAATTATCTTTTAAGGAACTCGCAAAAAAACAATAGGGGAAAGATCTTTTAAATCGGTTCAACCACCACCAGTTACTAGTATTATGGAATGCCAAGTCGATCATGGTGACCATCCAATCTTTAATTTCTACGACTGTGACTGTCAATGCATTGCTTTCTATTCTTCTTTTGCGATTTTAGATTGATCAACCTAATTCGGTTAGTTTGTTATTACTTCTATTTACAAAAAAAAAAAAAAAAAACATTGATGATGTTAGACATAGTTTAAATTTTGAACTCTTCAGTGCCAGTTTCAAATCTGAGTTTTTCCCAAGGTGTACAAAGAAAAAGATGTAGAATTTACTCCTTTTTAGAAGATCTTAGTCTGTAAGTCAATCGATTCTTCTGCCTCTGTCTGTTATTAAATGACCACCATCAACGAATTGATTGTTCTGTTTGGTTTAAAAACTGTTTTCGACAGTTGTATGACTTGTACGGATATCATGTATGTTCGATAAAATTGAAGGTTTAAACAGTGCTGTACTGTACTACAGTTTTTTTTTACCTGCTAATGACAAGTTGTCGTTCCTGCAAACACCTGAATGACCAAGATTATTTTTCAGAAGTGGGACAAGTTCAGTGAACGAAATGGGCCATATTAAATTTGGCAATTCAATTAATTACTCTATTCAATTACAATGATGTAGCGTTAATTAGTAAATATAAAGACAATAATCATGCCCGCACATAAAAGGTAAGTTAATGAGTAGAGGTGACCCAAGTAAACGACGAAGAACGAAAGTAAACACAGTCCCCCTTTTCTCAAACTTTTGTTTGTAAACAGATTCGAGATAATTTGATACAGTAATCCTTTATTTGTTGCCTTTTCTGCAAATGAAGACATTTTACATCTATTTTTCATTGTTATTACCAGATTTGGGGTCGACTTGACCCAATATGACCATTGACAGGTTGTGTGTCGTCATTGCACAGATTTTAGTTTTGAAACTTGTCTTGTCTGATAAGTCTGTATCAGCAATTGTATACAATGAAAAACACATTAGAATTAATATGAGGCAGGTCAAACCTGTTACGCTCCTGAAGTTTCAATTAATTTTTTTTGGGTTCGAAAATAAAAACAAACTAGCTTTTCTTGTGGGTTACGTGAGCGTTTAATGACGTCTAAAATTTTCAAAGATAAAAACGTTAAAAAGACGCCGAAAGTTTGGGAAAACAAGCGCGTGCTAAACCGGACGTTGAAGGAAAATTCAGCTCATAGTACAACTACAATATTGACATTCCTACCATTATCGCTCCCTTCGGGAGCGTATAATATCCATTTTCCTGAATGTCATGGTTAAACCATCGGGTACTTCCATCTTGCTTTGATCTTTCAAGAAATTAAGCTAGTGTTGCATTATACATGTGATTTTGGTGTATAAGGGGGTCACAGCCCTTTTGGTACGCGGTATTCTGTGTTTTTAAAGGGTATTCGGTATGCCTAGGTGTGATAGCAGTACGCAATGTTCCGGATTTTTAGGCTTTTGGTAGGCGTATGCCGTGATCTTTAGAGTATTCGGTATTCCAGTTTAACGGTATTCTGTACTTTTTTAAACGTTATTCGGTATTCCGGGGGCGGGGCTGTGACACCCCCATGTATTGACTATTCTAGTTGATCCAGCCCCAAACTTGGGTATTTGGACACCTCTGACACACTTTATTTCGTCCATAGGAAGTATCGGCCATATGACTCCTCGGCCGTAGACACTTTGGTCATACATGTTTCGGCCATACTATGTAAATTTCAGATGTATATATAGGGACTTAGTCTGTATTCTTACTAACTGATTTTTTTTAATGTATAAATCAAATTGTCATAACTGACAGATTATATGATACTTTTTATCAACCAAAAATCTTTCGAATGAAGAAATAAGTAGAAGTAAAAAGCATACTGCTGCCTAGGACACATTATTACGATATTTTTTTATTTGAACAATTATTATAAGGAACTTTTACATGTACATGTCATTGAACAGTTGATAGATTTTAGACACGATTTTTAGTTTAGACTAGATTTACATCTCCCTTTTTATACCCCGCTTCACGAAGTGGCAGGGTATTATGTTATAACGTGGCAGGGTATCATTTAATGTCCCATTACATGTCCTATTTTTTCAGCGTAAAATTAACTCGGGAAAATATTCTCTTTAGTATTTGGAAACAGTATTTTCTATTAAGGATGTATTCTTCTGAGGGGTCAAAATTTTCCTAAATCAAGTTTTTTCCCAAACCTACATTATTGAAATGCTAAGATCCTGAGATAATCAAATTTACTAAGAAAACAATTTGTCCGTGTGCATTTTAGTTCGCTACAGCCATTTAAAAAGGGCATATTTTGACAATTTTCTCAAAATATCATCATTTTTTGCCTTTTTTGACGTAATTTTCATTAAAATATCAGGTTTCAAAATCAAGTTTTCTCTCAAAGTTTGCATATGGATGGATACCATGATTCTGAACAAATTTAACTTATAAAAAGTATATGTCCGTGATGATATAAGAAAGTTTAGTCACGAAAATGTGCCTTTTTTGGTCATTTTCAAGACACCATAAAACCTGTTAAAATCAACATTTTTCAAATTTTCTATCATACCAAAACCTCAAAACTCTCCATTTTCATTTGAAATAATTGGACAAATATATCTTTTTGAACTTAGAAAAGAAATTATATTAATTGCATGCATATTTTGTTGGATAAATGAATTTTACTACCCCTACCCTGAAATTGGCTAAATTCAGATTGGGATCAATTGTCAAATTTGGTCAAAAATTAACATGTTGCATATCTCAAAAAATACTAATGGTATCTTCAAAATATTTTGACATAATTTAGATGGATCATCATTTGATATATATATCTACCAAAAGTTTTCAATTATAAGGCAAGGTTTAAAACATATTCACAAACGAGATTTCAACGAGACTGAAACCTCAGAAGAATACACCCTTAAAACATTATCATTGTGGTATGATACTTATTCTGTCTGGTCTGGTTATCTATATTCTGTATTGCATATGATGATGAGAACTAGCTGTTTTTGATTACGGTGACCGTTATGATAGACCTCTAATATACATGTCTAGGCCATCTCTGTCTTTTAGATACCTACCAATAGCATAGACCTGTAACTAATGAAATTATCTAATATACAGGTCTACAACAAAATAACCCACTAGTCCCATTTCTAAAACCACGGCCGAAGTGTCCTAATACAGTATGGCCGACCTTTACTAGGGCCGACGTGTCTATGGACGAAGTGTCTGTGGCCGAAGTCATAGTATGGACGAAGTGTCCTGAAAGCCAAATGTCTGCTACCTAGTTTATCTGGCCCCAACTCAATTCCCTTTAATGGGGACAGAGCGACTATAGACTAGAGGCCAGATCAACTAAGGGACAGACTTACTGCAGGCGGATCAACCTGGGGGCAGAACCCCTGGGACAGAACCACCTGCAACCAGTTATACATGTAGCTAAACCTGCCAAGTTTTGCACAAGTTTCATGAGACTTGCCCATCATGTGACCAAATGGGTGACCAATTTCTTCCATTTTTTCCGGCCCTGCTTACTCATACCTTTTGGCATGTTTACACCGTACATGAACATGTACCTCTTAATTCAAATATTTATAATTTTGTCTAGAAACTTGCAAAAACATGATTTTTTTTTTTAATTATACATGTATATATATGTATGAAGAATTTTAAAAGTATTTTTGTGGTGTCATAAATTTCTTGTAAAAATTATTAAAACTTTTCAGTCTAGGAAAATTTAGGATTTGAGATTCACATGCCCAAATCCTAGATTTTTAGATTTTTTCTATTTACCTAATAAAAATTTCCATCAAATTTCACTTGCCCGAAGGGATTTTACTGGCCAGGGGCAAGCAGGCTAATTTTGCACATGACTTTTGCTCTGAGCCCATATTAAATGTCAGAGTTAGATGAAACTGACTTGTTTTGTTTTATGTTTAATTAAAGGCTTGGTTTAAATGTTAAAAAAAGGTCATGCACATATTTTTTTCCTTATATCATGTTTATTGTCAGAATTTGTTATTAAAAATCAGGAAAAAAAATTAGCACATCTGTTAAAACCTTTGCTTTGTTCATTAGCGAAGAAAACAAAAATGATTTATATGTGTGATGTTTGTTAAAAATGTTTATACATGAAGTGTTAACTGAGAAGTAAATGAACTCTTTTAACATTTCTACTGTTAGACAAGGTGGTCCTGAAGAAAGTTTTTTCAACAGTTTTTTCAACAGTCGGGTCTGTCAGCTCAGATGATTTTTGCTAACTTGGCTTTAATAGTATTTAAGATCATCATGATCATTTGAATGTTAAAGTATGCAACTATTTATTATGTCTCCCACCACTTTTGTGGGGAGACATATTGTTTTTGTCATGTCCGTCCGTCCGTCTGTCCGTCACAAAGTTTGTCAGCGCAACTCCTTTGAAACTACTGAACCGAATTCAAGGAAACTTGGTATATAGGAAGAACATCATATGTAATTTTGCATATTACCAGGAAATTTTGATCCTCAAATTTTTGTGGTAGTTATAACCCTTTGAACTTAGAAATTTGCTGAAAATCCTCATTTATCATCTTGTCAGTGCAACTCCTCTGAAACTTCTGAACCGAATTCAACGAAACTTGGTACATGTATATAGGAAGGACACCATATGTAGTTGTGCATGTAACCAGGAAATTTTGATCCTCAAATTTTTGTGGAAGTAATGGCCCTTTGAACTTAGAAATTTGCTGAAAATCCTCATTTATCGTCTTATCAGCGCAACTCTTTGAAACTACAGAACTGAATTCAAGGAAACTTGGTATATAGGAAGGACATCATATGTATTTGTGCATATTACCAGGAAATTTTGATCCCCAAATTATTGTGGGAGTTATGGCCCTTTGAACTTACAAATTTGCTGAAAATCCTCATTTATCATCTTGTCAGCGCAACTCCTCTGAAACTACTGAACCGAATTCAATGAAACTTGGTATATAGGACGACACCATATGTAGTTGTGCATATTACCATGAAAATTTGATCATCAAATTTTTTTTGGGAGTAAGGGCCTTTTGAACTTGGAACTTTTTGGGGAAACGGGGGGAGACATCGTTTTTGTAGGCAAAAACAAACTTTAATTATATATAGATAAATAGATTTCTAGATGTTCACCGAGTGAATTACAGGATATTTTTTTACTCATATGCAAATTTATTTAACCCTCTTGAAGTTTCCTGTGAAGAATATGTTATAAATAGTAGGTTTTTGATATTTGGTATGAAGCTTCAGGTAGTTTTCCACATGGTGGGTTATGTTTTAAGGTCTGTCAGTTATGGACTTCCTGTTTAACAGACAACTTCGAAAATCAAAGTACCGTTGGTACCTTGTACTTGAAAGTCACATTTGAACAAAGGCAATCGATTTGTGTTGTGGTTTATGAATTTTTCGACCAGAAGAAGGCAATTACTGAATTTAAATATATCTTTATTTGTGTATGAACCAAGCTTTCTTACAACGATATGAAATCGATATAACTACATATATTTCTGGTAACTTTTATCTGAGAAAAATCATTAGTTTAATTATCTCAGCTTTTATTTAAAGCATTAACCCTTTCCTACATGTAGACGCCTTTGGACGCCCCTGTGTCATTTTGGTGACCCCCCCCTTTTTGTCCCCCTATACCCTTCTAATCTCCCTGTAAAAGCATGACTGGGGTTATTTTGGCAAATATAATTGTTGCCTAAAAAATGGTCACTTTTTTCGCGCGTTTAGGGACTAAAAAGATGTTCTAGGGGGGTTTCCTAAAGGGGGGATTTCCCCCCTTTGGTCAGGGGGTCGAGGGGGCAATTTTTTAACCCTCAGGACTGTGACAATTGCTCCCAAAATTACCTCAAATGCCACATTTTAAAAAATTCTAGGTCAGAGAACAATTGGACTTGCCCATAATTTTTAAAAAATTTTTAAAGGTCAAAATTGGGTGGTAAAATGATGGAAAAAGCCATTTTTTGACATTTTTTGGCCAGCCTTGGTTACCATAGCAACCATGAAAATGGCGGTTGAGACCTGCATCAAATAGACCCTGGCCCAGTGAACAGCTTGACTAAGTTTCAAAACCTTTGGATGAAAAATAAAATTTTTACAGCCTTTTCATTTTTTTGCCTTTTTTCATTGTGCATTTTTGCCATTTTTTCACTATTGCTCATGGAGGAAAGGGTTAATGGTTTAAATTTCTATAATTTGTATATTCCCGCTAAATTATATTTCCCCATGGCACAGGTGACTAAAGTCACATGATACACAAAATGTAGTTTTTGAAAGGTTATGAAAAATATAGCAAATACTATATCATCATTTAAAACGAAATAAATAAACAAATCAAGTAATAATAAGGGGTTATACTAACATAGATAAGAAAGCTCGTAGACCAAAAAAATAAACACACTTCTACCGGAGAGGGAATGCACAATAGAATAGGTTATACGTCTCGGGGGAAAAAACGCGGATGGATTTCTTCGAAATCATAACAATTCTTTGGAAGTCCTTGACTTCCAAGTAAAAATGACTGTGACTTTTTGATTCCTTACTCAAAGTAGATAATCACTTCCAAAATGTGGATGCATGGGGTATGTGAGTGTGCTCACTAAGGTTCCTTCATTTAGCAAAACTCAACCATTTTTAGCTCACCTAGGCCTGGTCCATCATGCATGTGAGATCTTGCCATCACTTGGCGTATGTTGTCGTCGTCTTTTAAATATTTTACAAAAATCTTCTCCTCTGAAACTATTGAACAGAATTTAATGAAACTTGATTATTGATTGATCCTTAGGTTGTTGTGCACATAAGTTGTGTTTCGATATTTGATCCATCAAAAAACATGGCCACTGTTGCTAAAAATAGACTGGGTGGTCAGACTACTGTTTTGATCGAATAGTATAAGAGATAGAGATAATCTAATTGTAACATCAAAAGCTCTACAAATGTCTCCAATGGGTCGAAGTTGTCAGATGACTCCTAATAGGGGTTACGACCCTTAAGGTCAAACATGTCAGGGTGGGGGGGGCATTAAGTTTTAATCATGTCTGTTCGTATGAATTTTCGTAAAGCTTTTCTCAGAAACGATATATGGGAATGATTTGAAACTTGGTAGGATAGTTCAGCATGACAAACTGTATGTCCTAATCGACTTTCAGGTCTGTTGGACATGTACTTCCTATTTGAGATTGGGCCGATATGAATATCTATGAAAATTGACTTGTAAATTTCTGTCAAGCTTTTCTCAGAAACCGTAGATTGGAATGATTTGAAACTTGGTAGGATGGCTCAGAATGACAAACTGTATGTCCTTAGGGACTTTCAGGTCTGTTGGACATCTACTTCCTGTCCCAATGGGCGAGATAGTAAGGCGACTTGACTTCGTTTTTTATGGAGAATCAGGGCAAATTCGTTGACGCCAGGGCGACTTCTTTGCCCACGTCACCCATAAGCGTGAGCCCTGCGTTCTTAGCAACTTTCAGGTCTGTCAAACATCTACTTCCTGTTTGGGGCCTAGCGTGGGCATTTGTGTCCCATGGACACATGCCTTCTTTATTTCCCTAAAGAATAAAACTATTGCAGATAGAAAAAAGCTGTTGCTTGCTTAAACCTTCAGCTTAATGAGCTTTACAAAAGTCTTCATTGGGTCGAAGTTGTCAGATGACCCACTGTACGGGTAATAGCTAATAGAAGAGACCCTTATAGCTTAAAGACCAGGTGAGCAATTCAGGCTCCCAGGAGCCTCTTGATATACAATTGCATAAAACAAGCAGAGGTATTATGGTATGATGCTGTATTCATTGTCTTTGTTGTCTGTTAACTATAGTGTTCCTACTATAACTTTAGTTCAAGTTTAATCTGATTGCTATGAAATTTGACAATGATATTCATTGCCATGGGAAGATAGATAGGATTTTGGAGGTCCACCTTATTTTTACTCAGAAATTATGGTCGGAGAAAGGACCAAAATTTTTTTTTTTTTTTTTTTTAGGTTGTTCCCACAATAACTTTTGTACTGGTTAATCAAATGTTGTAAAATTTTATACAATATTGTTTCATACCGTAAAAGGATGAATGAATTGATTATGGGGTCCCCTTCATTTGTTTAGAAATAATGGTCCAAAAGGTGCAAAAAAATCAAATATTTTCAATATTTTATTTGTTCCCAAAATAGCTTTGGCTCTGGTTGGGCAATATCTATGAAGTTCAACAATGGTGTTCCTTATAGGATAATTAATTGGGTCAAGTGAATAACCAAAATATGATCACGAGTCGGTGAACGCACACATATTTATACGAGTGCGCAGAACTTGTTCCGTGCACGAGTTAAATCTCAGTGCGTTCCCGCACAATTCAGGACGTCATAATTGAGTTTGACCGAAAAGGACGCAAGAGTGAAAATATTTTTGTTATTTCACACTGTGAATTTATCAAATTTTATTTCACTTGGAAAAATCGGTATTTCATATGCATCTATGTAATAATTATCATTAAACCATAGATGTGTGTTGTGTGCATTTGGTGATGACTTTTTGTTGTGTTTTGGTTTTCTCTAAATAGGTAAAATACAACTTTCAGGTTCAAATTCTATTCAGACTCCAAGATTACAATTATAATAATTAATAATTAATAATAATTTGCAGTTCTTATTTACCGCTTTTCACAATTAAATGTCTCAAAGCGGTTTACAAATTACTATCCGTGGTTATTGGGCCGTACAAACTTTAATCATTCTCAACTCCGTAAGGAGAACAGATACGATTGATTAACGTCACTGAGTTTAAGATGACAGTGTCGATGTCGTCGTTGCGTTTTCCTGCGATTCCCAACATTCTTGGGGCCGCGTAAAAGAAATAACTACTTATTGTGTGGTATCCTTTCCATTGTGATTTTTTAAATTGCTGTTTCTTTAGTGTTGGTTGGGTCGCGTACACTTTTTCCACATCTCTTTATTGTCTATTTGTTACAGTTCTTCGAAATATACACGTTCTTCTTCTTATCTTGGTATTTGGTGGGTTTGCTTGTACAGTACAACTTTCAGCATACAACTACCTAGTTTCAATGCTCAGCATTTTTATGGCCTTTCCCTTTTCAAGTATACTTCAAGTTCATTGTTCCCACAATAACTTTGGTTCTGGTTGGTCAATTGTTATGAAATTTAACAATGATATGCCATACCATTATATGATGAAAGGGATTAATTTTGGGGATCCCCTTTTTTCATTTAGAATTACATATCATGGGCCGAAAAGGGGCAAAAATTGACTTTTTTATTTCTTTTCCGATTTTGAATTTTTGTTGTTGCAAGTTAAGTCTTTTCAAGTGGTGGAGAGAAATAGGAGGATTAATAATTGTTTTCCCCCCTCCTCATTTTTATTATACGACCGCAAAATTTTTGCGATCGTATTATGTTATGGCGATGTCGTTGTCGTCGTCGTCGTCGTTGTCGTCTGTAGACACTTTGGTTTCAGTTGTAGATAACCAATTGTTATAAAATTTTGATATGATGTTTATAACCACTAAAGGAAGGTTGGTATTGCATTTGGGGTTTCTTGCCCCTACCCTTTAAGAAAAAAGGGCCAAAGGGGCCAAAATGTGTATATTGACAAAACGTCTTTAGAATGTTTAATTTTCATCCAATTTTGATCATTCTTTTTTTATTGTATTCCTCAATAAATTCTGTCAACAAAATGTATCAACGGCTTTGATGTATCTTGTACCGTTACATTGCTACTGGGGGTCAAAAAGGGGCCACACCCCAAAAATTGACTTTTTTATTTGTGGTCCGATTTTCAAAATCTTTTTTTCATTGGAATCCTTGTGAAAATCCCTGCCTGCATTTTTCAATCAGATTTGCAATATCTCTTACCGTTTTTGAGAATTTAGGGGTCAAAGGGGCCAAAAACGCTGTTTTTAAAAGTTTGTCATTTAAACCAAAAATTAAGTTGTAGTGGGCCTGACAATTTTTATGAAGTTTTAATATGATGATTATATCCACTAAAGGAATGTTGGTTTTGTATTTGGGGTTTGTGGCCCCTTCTGTTTTAGAAAAAAAGGCCAAAAAGGGCTAAAACGGGTGTATTGACAAACCTGTTGTAGAATGTTTATCATTCATTCGATTTTGAAAATTCTTTTTTATTGAATTCATCATTAAATTCTATCTACCTAATGTGTCAATGATTTTGATATGTATTTCACCATTACATTGCTACAGGGGGGCTAAAGACAGGCCATGCCCTTAAAATCAACTTTTTTATTTGTGGTCCGATTTTCAAAATCTTTTTTTTCATTGGATTCTTTGTGAATATTTCTGCCTTATTCTTTAATCGGATTTGCAATATTTTTACTGGTTTTGAGAAATTAGGGGTCAAAGGGCCAAAATTGTAAATTAATACATGTATATATAAATAAGGCTTTTGTATTAGATGTTGATGTAAATATAAATGTGTCAAAAATGCATTTTAAGTCCACCACAGGATGCATGTGTCAAAAAGCTTTGTAAGTCCACCATGGGCTTCATGTGACCAAAGCAATGGACAATCCATACTGGGCCTCCAACGTACAGGGTTCAACTTGTTGCGGTCGTATCATGCTGCGCTCGGCGTAGCTTTTTATTGAAATAGGTGCCAAAAGGGGCCAAAATTGAAACTTTTTTATTTATTGTCCAATTTCAATTTTTTTTTGCAAATAAATTCTTGTAGCGAATTTACAATATTGAATGTTAACTTTGCAACACTTCCCATCCCCTAATTGCTGCTAGGGTAAAATAGGAGCAAAAGTGAAAGGTAGAAGATACTATAAATTTGGGACCAAAAGGGGTAATGATTTTGTAAGTGTAATTTATTTTGGTCTGCTTTTGAAAAAAAAAAAAAGAATTTCTTGTGAAATGTGGATGGATATTCTACCACAGGTTGCGAAGCTTTTTATTTTATTTAGAAATGGGGCAAAAATGCAACTTTTTTATATCTGAAATTTTCTTTTTTACAAGTCAATTCATGTCAATGAGTGGATATTGAATGGGACCCCCCTTTTCGTTGTCTGATTTTCAATTTTTGTTTTACCAATACTTAACTGAGTTAAGTGAAATGAACGTAGCAGATACTAAAATTAGGAGAAATATTTTTGGTACTGTAATTTTTTAGTCTGCTTTGAAAAAAAATCTATTGTTAATCCTTCTGAAATGTGGGTGGAAAGTCCACCAAATAATGCATGTGTCAATAAAACTTTTTCAGTCTACCCTGTGCTACATGTGTCCAGACAATTGACTTATCCATAATGAGCCTTACACATACAGGGTTTGACATGTTGTGGTTGTATCATGATGCGCTCAGCACAGCTTTTTATTTGCCTTTGCAGATTTCCCATGTCTCTTTTGGAGGCAATCATTAACATTTTTGTACAGTTTCCCCATTTCAAACAAATAATATGAAATACAAATTTACAATTGTTTACATCATTATTTAAAAACAAAAACTTATTTTGTGTGTTCTGGGCTAAGAACCTATAGTTTAATCTAGCATGTGTGTTAAATATCACATGTCTTAGTAGAAAGATTCCTTAAACATCCGAATGAAGGCAGGTGCATATGTTAAAAACAACATCATAGTGACCGGTTCATTGCAATAAATGGTCAGTTTCAAAGCGTTGTCAGAAAACAAGTGATCGGAAAGTTAATGAATTTCATAAAATTGTTTAAAGCACAATAGGAAATTAAGATTCACCTTTAAGTGATCTGGAAGGTTTTTTTTTTTAAGACCCTAATCGGGACCCTAATATTTTAGATTGTGGCTCATGATTTTTGAATGAATTTATTGTCATTTTTTTTTTCTCTCTCCAAAATTAAAACTTTTTAAAGATATTTCTTTTGGTAGGCAACACTGGACACTTTCAGTAAATTAAGTAATGATAAGTTAATTTTGTCCATTCTGGTAGTGAAATGTTCTAGTGGGCTTAAATGTTATATGTTCTATAATTATTTTGTTTTTCATGATAATATCTATGTATGAATGCAGTCAAAGAAATTAGGGAGTGGGAGTCTGGTGGACCGAATGCCTATTTTCATCAAATTTGCTAATAATTTCCTATACGTTTAATATAAATTAATGCAAAAGTTAACTGGACCGAACCAATTTTAACTGGATATTTCATGTAGGTCTGGCCAAATTTCAAAGACTGTGAATGTACAGTAATCTAGTAAAAAGTACAGGAAGGTTCAGTTATAAGGAAAACCCATCTATATTCTAGTCATTTCTTTCTCATGCATATAACTCCTGATCAATTTATGTGTGGCTTGGAATTAAGAACTTTCATATGATCTGTTTTGCATCCATCTGTAGGCAGTTACATGTTTAGACTTGTGTTACCGCCCCTGATTTTCCCGCGTACGTCCAAATCTTCGGAAAGTATTGCAGTTGAGGCCGGAAATGCCAGCCTATTACATGTTTCACAAACAACAAACAAATGACAATGCAATTCATAAGCTTTCACAGTTTTCTCAGACTCTTAAAAAGCATAACAGAGATAAGGTTAAACAGCGGTTAGCTCCTGCAAGGTGATAAAATAAAGACTTGCATTTACAAATGTAGATGTGCCTTTGAAACACAGGGAAAAGAAAGGTAACCTTTTTTAAATGTGCATATTTTTGGTCATTTTGTCTATAATAGCATGTAAATAGATGAAAATGTATAATACTACCATTATCATTTGATGATAAAGCTGTATTCTGTGTGATTAACGTTATATTTCTATTGTTATATCAAATTGTTGGTCTTTGTATCTGTTAATTTGAAATTTTATGATGTATTTATTTGGCTATTGGTTTGGATGTCCCTGGGTATATCTCTGCTGTATTTTTGTGTTGTCATAATGACATATTTATTTGGCTTTTGCTTTGTTTGTTCGCTAGGTATTTCTCTGCAGGTTTTTATCCATTAAGCTTCTTGTCTGTTCTGTTTATTCACAAATTTCTGGTATTTCTGTAATATTCCCAGATTGACTGACATTATTTTATACCAGTCTCTCAAGGTCAGTGAAGCACCTAAATGTACTTTAAATAAATAAATAATAGTTTCTGATCTGACCGAGATTTCAAAAGAAATAATTATGTTTCAAAAGTATGATTATAATATATTGTTCAACTTATTTCAAAGTGAGAGGAAACAAACCATTGTTTTTGAGAACTAAACATTAGAACTAGTAAACTCATGGACATGTACAAATTTAGCCACTACAAGTAAGGATTAACAATATTTCTTTATTCTATTCTATTCTTTATTCTATTTCTTTAGCTCTACACAAGTCTCCATAGGGTCGAAGTTGTCAGATGACCCCTTATAGGGGTTACGGCCCATTAAAGGCAAAAAATAGTGTTTTTGGCCTACAGAATGAAAATTATTGCAGATAGAGAAAAGCTGTTGCTTGCTTAAATGTTCAGCTCATTTAGCGCTACAAAAGTCTTCATAGGGTCGAAGTTGCCAGATGACCCCTTATAGTGGTTACGGCCCCTTAAAGGCAAAAAATAGTGTTTTTGGCCTATTAGGATGAAAACTATTGCAGATAGAGAAAAGCTGTTGCTTCCTTAAACGTTCAGCTCATTTAGCTCTACACAAGTCTCCATAGGGTCGAAGTTGTCAGATGACCCCTTATAGGGGTTACGGCCCCTTAAAGGCAAAAAATTGTGTTTTTGGCCTATAGAATGAAAACTATTGCAGATAGAGAAAAGCTGTTGCTTGCTGAAATGTTAAGCTCATTAACCTCAACAAAAGTCTTCATAGGGTTGAAGTTGTTAGATGACCCCTTATAGGGGTTACAGCCCCTTAAAGGCAAAAAAATTGTGTTTTTGGCCTATAAAAAAAAAAAACTATTGCAGATAGAGAAAAGATGTTGCTTGCTTAAATGTTCAGCTTAATTAGCTGTACAAAAGTCTTCCAGGGTCTAAGTTGTCAGATGACCCCTTTAAGGGGTTATGGCCCTTTAAAGGTGAAAAATAGTGTTTTTTGCTATGGAATGAAAACTATTGCAGATAGAGAAAAGCTTTTTCTTGCTTAAACATTTACCTCATTTAGCTGTACAAAAGTCTTCAAAGGGTTGACATCAAGACCAGATGAGCGATTCAGGCTCCTGGGAGCCTCTTGTTCATGATAATATATGATGTATGAATTCAATCAAGTAAAATGTACAGGACGGTTCAGTTATATGGAAAACCCATCTATATTCTAGTCATTTTTCTCTTGTGCATATAACACGTGATGTGTCTTAGATTAAAGATCTATTGTTTAATGATCTGGTTTGCATCCATATGTAGGCAGCTACATGTTTCACAAACAACAAACAAATGACAATTCAATTCATAAACTTTCACAGTTTCTTCAGACTCTTAAAAACATAACACAGATAAGGTTAAACAGCAGTCATGCTCCCGCAAGGTGATAAGAAAGACTTGCATTTAGATGTGCCATCAAAACACAAGGAAAAGAAAGGTAACTTTTAAATGTGCATATTTTTGGTCATTTTGTCTATTATAGCATGTAAATGGATGAAAATGTATAAAAGCTACCATTATCATTTGATGATACAGCTGTATTCTGTGTGATTAACGTTAGATTTCTATTGTTATATCTAATTGTTGGTCTTTGTATCTGTTAATTTGAAATTGAATGATGTATTTGTTTGGTTATTGGTTTGGATGTCCCTGGGTTTTTCTCTGTGGTATTTTTGTGTTGTCATTATGATGTATTTATTTGGCTTTTGCTTTGTTTGTTCCCTAAGTATTTCTCTGCAGGTTTTTATCCATTAAGCTTCTTGTCTGTTCTGTTTATTCACAAATTTCTGTAATATTCCCAGATTGACTGACATTATTTTATACCAGTCTCTCAAGGTCAGTGAAGCACCTGAATGTACTTTAAATAAATAAATAATAGTTTCTGATCTGACTGAGATTTCAAAAGAAATAATCATGTTATAATATATTGTTCAACTTATTTCAAAGTGAGAGGAAACAAACCGTTGTTTTTGAGAAATAGACATTAGAACTAGTAAACACATGAACATGTACAAATGTAGCCACGACATGTAAGGATTAACAATATTTCTTGTATTTTATATGGACGTGTCCAGTCAAGGTTAGTTATGACAAAATTTTTGTGTTGTGATGAATGTACTTATGCTGGGATGACAACTTCTGACTTTCAGGACAAGCTATGTTTATTCTTGTCTACAGAAATATTTTGTATGCCCTTTCTTGTAAGGGAGTATTAATTGGAAAGGGGGTGAACTATGGTGAAATTTGAAATAAAGATCAGGATGCCAAAAATTAAGAAAAACAAAGGGAGGACAATGCTTAGACTTAAATATCTTAAAAGCAGGATAGTGTTTTAGATGTAAAATTAAAAATGATTTTTGTCTTGCCTGCGACAATTGTCACGGAAAGCAAGACATTGATATTACTATCTGGCATCTGATATTTCTTCTACAGACAGTTGAGGTTATGGTCTACACAACTGTCACCATGCTGTGAGACATTGACCCTATTTTTTCAGGCTGTAAACATTTTTATAAACTTTTGTGAAAAATGAATTTCTTTAAAAAAATATATAAAAGCTAGGCATCTGATCAACAGGAAAATGTCGAAAATTTATGAATGAATATTGAAATAACTACGGTAGGAATTCAGATGGTGCCAGCAGGTGAGACATACTTAAGTGTTAACTCTTGTTTAAACTGAAAACTGTGTGCAAGATTGTGGCATGCAAATGTTGTCCTGTTGAATGTTCAAGACAGAAGTCAAGATGTCAATGAGGATAATTTTTCCTTTATTTTTCAGACCCAAGTCTAGAAAACTTGCTAAAGACAGTAGTCCAGAAGTTGATGATGACGATGATGAAGAAGAAATGATGGAAGTAGAAGAACCAGGCACAAAACATAGAAAATTGACAAGGTTTGCAATCAACAACAAATTCTGCAGTGTTTTTATACGACCGCAAAAAATTTGCGGACGTATAATGGTATGATGATGTCGTCGTCGTTGTCGTTGTCGTTGTCGTCTGTTAACTTTAGTGTATACACGATAACTTTAGTTCTAGCTATCCAAATGCAATGATATTTGACAATGATATTTCTTACCATTAAAGGATGGATGGGATTGATTTTTGGGAGTCCCCCCTTTTTTCGTTTGGAAATTAAGGGCCAAAAGGGGCCAAAATTGTAACTTTTTAGCTCACCTGGACCAAAGGTCCAGGTGAGCTATTACCATCACTTGGCGTCCGTCGTCGTCGTCGTCGTCGTCTGTCGTCGTCGTCGTCATCGTTCAGCTCATTTAGCTCTACAAAATTCTCCATAGGGTCGAAGTTGTCAGATGACCCCTTATAGGGGTTACGGCCCCTGAAAAATAGCGATTTTTCATGTTTTTGTCCTACAGAATGAAAACTATTGCAGATAGAGATTAGCTGTTGCTTGCTTAAATGTTCAGCTCATTTAGCTGTACAAAAGTCTCCATAGGGTCGAAGTTGTCAGATGACCCCTTACAGGGGTTACGGCCCCTGAAAAATAGCGATTTTTTTTATGTTTTTGTCCTACAGAATGAAAACTATTGCAGATAGAGATTAGCTGTTGCTTGCTTAAATGTTCAGCTCATTTAGCTGTACAAAATTCTCCATAGGGTGGAAGTTGTCAGATGACCCCTTAAAGGGGTTACGGCCCCTGAAAAAAGCGATTTTTAGCTCACCTGACCCGAAGGGTCATGTGAGCTATTGTCATCACTTGGCGTCCGTCGTCCGTCGTCCGTAAACTTTTTAAAACGTTAACTCCTCTGACACCATAAGTCCAATTGCAACCAAACTTGGTATGGTTGTTCATTAGCATTCGGTGCTTAGAACTGATGTGGGGATTTTTGATTCGTCGTAAAACATGGCCGCCATGGCTAAAAATAGAACATAGGGGTCAAATGCAGTTTTTTGCAAATAACTCAAAAACGGCTACAGATATCAAAATTCTGGCAAAATTCTGGCATAGGGTAAAAGTGATCAGCACCTCAAGATCTACCTACCCTGAAATTTTGAAGAAAATCCAAATACCCATGTAGGAGTTATTGCCCTTTTTGTGGATTTTTAGCTCACCTGGCCAAAGGCCATGTGAGCTATTGCCATCACTTGGCGTCCGTCGTCGTCGTCGTCGTCCGTCGTCGTCGTCCGTCGTCGTCGTCGTTAACTTTTCTTCAAACTTCTTCTCCTCTGAAACGGCTGCACAGATTCAAACCAAATTTGGTCTGGTGGTACTTTAGGGTATCCCCCACAAAACTGTTGTGGGGATTTTTGATTCGTCGAAAAACATGGCCGCCGTTGCTAAAAATAGACCAGGGGGGTCAGACTACTGTTTTTGGCTTGTAAATCAAAAAGTATAAGAGATAGATGAAATCTGATGCCACGCTACTGCTTCAGCATCAAAAGCTCTACTAAAGTCTCCATTGAGTCGAAGTTGTCAGATGACCCCTTATGGGAGTTACGGCCCCTTAAAGGTGAAAAATAGCATTTTTTCATGTTTTTGGCCTATGAAATGAAAACTATTGCAGATAGAGAGAAGCTGTTGCTTGCTTAAATGTTCAGCTCATTTAGCTCTACAAAAGTCTCCATAAGGTCAAAGTTGTCAGATGACCCCTTATAGGGGTTATGGCCCCTTAAAGGCAAAAAATAGAGTTTTTGGCCTATAGAATGAAAACTATTGCAGATAGAGAAAAGCTGTTGCTTGCTTAAATGTTCAGCTTGTTTAGCTCTACACAAGCCTCCATAGGGTCAAAGTTGTCAGATGACCCCTTATAGGGGTTACGGCCCCTTAAAGGCAAAAATAGTGTTTTTGGCCTATAGAATGAAAACTATTGCAGATAGAGAAAAGCTGTTGCTTGCTTAAATGTTCAGCTCATTTAGCTCTACAAAAGTCTCCATAGGGTCAAAGTTGTCAGATGACCCCTTATAGGGGTTATGGCCCCTTAAAGGCAAAAAATAGTGTTTTTGGCCTATGGAATGAAAACTATTGCAGATAGAGAAAAGTTGTTGCTTGCTTAAATGTTCAGCTCATTTAGCTCTACAAAAGTTTCCATAGGGTCAAAGTTGCCAGATGACCCCTTATAGTGGTTACGGCCCCTTAAAGGCAAAAAATAGTGTTTTTGGCCTAAAGAAAGAAAACTTTTGCAGATAGAGAAAAGATGTTGCTTGCTTAAATGTTTAGCTTAATTAGCTCTACAAAAGTCTTTTTAGGGTCTAAGTTGTCAGATGACCCCTTTAAGGGGTTATGGCCCTTTAAAGGTGAAAAATAGTGTTTTTTTGCTTTGGAATGAAAACTATTGCAGATAGAGAAAAGCTTTTTATTGCTTAAACATTCAGCTCATTTAGCTATACAAAAGTCTTCAAAGGGTTGACATTAAGACCAGGTGAGCGATTCAGGCTCCTGGGAGCCTCTTGTTTCATTTTAACAGCATTTCCTCATTACATTAAAAAACGTTAACTCCTCTGACACTTTAAGTCCAAATGTAACCAAACTTCGTATAGTTGTTTAATAGCATTAGGTGTATAAAACTGATGTGGGGATTTTTGATTGGTCGTAAAACATGGCCGCTGTGGCTGAAAATAGAACATAGGGGTAAATGGCAGTTTTTTTGCAAATAACTCTAAAACAGTGACAGATTTTAAAATTTTGATTGGGAACAAAAGTGATCAGCACCTCAAGATCTACCAGCTCTGAAATTTTGGAAGAAAATCCAACAACCCATGTAGGAGTTATTGCCCTTTTGTGGATTTTTTGCAAATTTTGCACCTGTTTAGCTCAATATCTTGAAAACTATACTAGATATTTGAGAAATTTAAATTGCATATTGTTAAGCACATCAAGATCTACAAAATTTGTAACAGGGTCAAGGTTGTAGGACCTTTCCTTTGAGGAGTTATTGCCCTTGGAATGTCAAAATTGAGCATTTTAACTGCATTTCCTTATATTGAAAATGTAAACTCCTCTGACACTTTAAGTCCAAATGGAACCAAACTTGGTATTATTGTTTATGATTATTAGGTGTATAGAACTGTTGTGGGGATTTTTGATTGTTTGTAAAATATGGCCGCTGTGGCTAAAAATAGAACATTAGGTTAAACTGCATTTTTTTGCAAATAACTCAAAAAGGGTGACAGATTTTTAGATTTTGATTGAGAACAAAAGTGATCAGCACCTTTAGATCCACCATATTGTCAGATGACCCCCTTATTAATCTTATGACCCTTTCAACGTTAAATCGATTTTGCCTTATAACCTTTACTTCAGGCACATATGTCAGGTGAGCGATTCAGGCTCCTGGGAGCCTCTTGTTTCATGTTTTTGGCCTACAGAATGAAAACTATTGCAGATAGAGATTAGCTGTTGCTTGCTTAAATGTTCAGCTCATTTAGCTCTACAAAATTCTCCATAGGGTCGAAGTTGTCAGATGACCCCTTATAGGGGTTACGGCCCCTTATAGGTGGAAAATGGTGTTTTTGGCCTATAGAATGAAAACTATTGCAGGTAGAGAAAAGCTGTTGCTTGCTTAAATGTTCAGCTCATTTAGCTCTACAAAAGTATAGGGTCAACATCAATACCAGGTGAGCGATTCAGGCTCCTGGGAGTCTCTTGTTTGTTTGTTCTTACAATAAATTTTTCAAAATCTTCTCCTTTGAAACTACTGAACAGAATTCAATGAAACTTGGTATGATTGATCATTAGGGTGTCCTGCACTATAGTAATGTTTCAATTTCTGATTCGTCAAAAAACATGGCCGCCGTTGCTAAAAATAGACCAGGGGGGTCAGACTACTGTTTTTGGCTTGTAATTCAAAAAGTATAAGGGATAGATGAAATCTGATGCCACCTTACAGCTTCAGGATCAAAAGTTCTACAAAAGTCTCCATTTGGTCGAAGTTGTCAGAAGACCCCTTATAGGGGTTACGGCCCCTTAAAGGTGAAAAAAGCATTTTTTCATGTTTTTGCCCTATAGTATGAAAATTATAGCAGATAGCAAAAAGCTGTTGCTTGCTTAATTGTTCAGCACATTTAGCTCTACAAAAAAGTCCATTGGGTGGAAGTTGTCAGATGACCCCTTATAGGGGCTACAGCCCCTAAAATAATGTTTTTTCATGTTTTTGGCCTATGAAATGAAAACTATAGCAGGTAGAGAGAAGCTGTTGCTTGCTTAAATGTTCAGCTCATTCACACAATTAAGAATTAATTTTTGCGACCCTCTCTTTTTCCCCTATTACGTAATTAGGGACCAAATAGGGCCAAAATCGAAACTTTTTTATTTGTGGTCCGATTTAAAAAAAATTTTTTGCAAGTTTATTCTTGTCAGGTAGTGAATCCAAATTTGAGAATTAATTTTTGTGACCATCCCCTTTTTCACTTGTTTTGTAATTAGGGGCCAAAAGGGGCCGTAATCAAAACTTTTTTATTTCTGGTTTGTTTTTGAAATTTGTTTTTGCAAGTTTATTTTTGTCAAGTAGTGAATCCAAATTTGAGAAATTATTTTTGCAACCCCACCCCTTTTTCACCTGTTACATAATTAGGGGCCAAAAGGGGCCGAAATTGAATTTTTTTGAATTCTTGTCCGATTTTGACAATTTATTTGCAAGAGTAGAATACAAAATTGAAAATTTATATTTTTACCCCCTGGGTCGAAAGTCCACCAGAGAAGCTTGTGTCAAAAACCTTTGTCAGTCCACCATGGGCTACATGTGTCCAGAGCAATAGACTATCCATATTGGGCCTAAAATGTACAGGGTTCAACATGTTGCGGTCGTATCATGCTGCGCTCGGCGAAGCTTTTTATTTTGAATTTTAATTATAAAATGAAATTGATATATCTCAGCTTTTTTTTGAAAATTCATCAAAATAGTTATTGAACTACAAATATACGCTAAACATTGAGTCAGCTAGTTATGTTCATTTGTCCATCCAAATTCAAGTTTTAAGATATATCATGTAATTCAGATGGTTGGGGTAGCTTAGGAAAATCAATGAAAAAAACCCAATTCAAATTTATGGTCTGCTTAAGTTTGTAACCTTTTGATTTTTTACCTGTGCAAAGTTTCATAAAACGACTAAAAATTGAGGATTTCCTCATATTCAAATCTCAAGGAATTCCTATTTTTTTCCCTCAAATATTTGGAAATACTCAAGTGAAGATATTTTATGAAACCTAGGCCCCACTATTGATCCTTTCTTTTGCCTCAGGTATAGGTTTCCGATTTCTTCTTGAAATTTTGTACACTTATTATTCATAAAGACCACATGTTGAAGCAATATTATGAAATTCTAATAAATATTTGCTGAGCTGGCTTTGGAGACTTATTTTTTTAGCTCACCTGGACAGAAGGTCCATGTGAGCTATTGCCATCACTTGGCATCCGCCTTAATCTGTTGTTGTCTGTCCTCTGTCAACAATTTTTCAAAAATCTTCTTCTCTGAAACTACTGAACAGAATTTAATGAAACTTGGTATGAATGATTCTTAGGATGTTTTTGATTATTGCAGACCCTTACCAACAGGGTGATGTTATTTTTTTGTTTGTTTAAAGGTGTCTAGAAATCACCTCCTAATTAACTGATGAATGAGTTTTTATTTAAGATGGCTTGGTCAATCACTCAATGGCTTCAGTTGACTCAGAAAACTGGATATTCTCAGAAAATTATTGACCACCTTACCCAAAGGTAAAAATGGTAAAATGATTTTACCAAAATGAAATGTCTAGACTTTTAGACTGATTGGTTAAGTAAATAATGCACATAATAATAATTAAATATTTTATTGTATAAAATGTAGACTTCACAGTTATAACATTGCAACAATTTCTCGGGATGTTTATGAACTTTGTATAGCATCCTATACATTCAAACCTGTATGTATGTTTCAGAGCTGAGAAGTCAAAGAATGCAGCAAAATGCCGTAGAGACAAAGAATCCGTTGAATTTGCTAACATTATAAACTCTTTACCATTTCCAAATGAGGAGTTGGAGAAAATGGATAAAAGTTCCATAGTCAAGTTGACAACTTCTTACTTCAAAATGATAGATTTTATAGAAAAAGGTAAGATATTACCATCAAGCAATTTCCTCTATACATTTGTACCACAAAATGATTTTAGGATCATGGGCGGCTAAGAGATCTAAGACACTGGTTTGATTACCAGCGATTTATTACTAATACTAATCTCTCAGGTTTTAGTCAGTCTTTGTAGTTATGAAAAGTCATGTCTGGCAAATGTATCAATCCATCTAGAAAAAAATATTTTCAGATGATTTTCCCACTTACCAAAGGAATCACAGATCATTGCTCAGTGGTGAGTATTCCCCCTGCATGGAAGCCCACATAGCACTGTTATTCACAGTGCTATTAATTTTATCATATAAGTACAAAAATACTTTAATAGTTTCCAAGGTAACTTTTAAAATGTATTAAACTTCGAAAAACTTAAAGCTTTGAGAAAAATAAAAAAAAAACACTTTATTCACATATCTGAAAAAAAGTAAAGAAGAAATAACTTTCACAATTTACACATGACTGTATATTCAAATATGTAAAAAGTAGTTCATTAACAAATAATATCTTTGAAATTTTTCATTTTAAAAGAGGTAATACTTAATTTGATGTAGTGTTAACAGGTGAAGCGAAATGAATTATCTCTCTTAGTTTATTCTAAAATATATTGTTGAATTTCTGTACAGTATGTGAAAAAGCCTTGTTCTGAATTGTACGCATGACAATTTTAAGTTAACATTGAATTTGGGAATAAACTTTTTATGCCTATTAGTCAAGGAGTGGGGAATATGAATCACCCTGTGTCTGTCTGTCGATATATCTTGTAAGCACAACTCCTCTTAAACCCTTTGATGTATTTTGATGAAACTTTACATCAAGAAAAACATCATATAGGATGAACATCAATAATTGTCATTACTGTCCAGTACCATGAAGATGAGATAATTGGAAGTGGGATATTTTTTTAGTACATAGTGTAGTATGGGACCTTGGAAGCCAAACTTCTCCTATACCTCCTGTTTAATTTTGATGAAATTTTACATGAAGATTTGACATCACATGTTGTGTGTGAAGAAATTTCATTGCTTTTGGATATCATTAAAGGCAGAAAGATTTTAATTGGTAGTTTATGTTCGAAATATGATGTGCTTGCTCATAGTATTCCTTCAATTTCCTTGTTACATTTTACATTTACATTTAGGATATTTTGTAGTTTTATAGTAATTATAAGTTATTAAACAGTCCCCACTAAAAGTAAATTAAAGTAAATTATGTCTCCCCCCACTCTTGTACATATTGTTTTTGTCGTGTCTGTCTGCTTGTCCGTCCGTCTGTCCGTCACAAAGTTTGTCAGCGCAACTCCTCTGAAACGATTGAACTGAATTCAACCCAACTTGGTATATAGGAAGGACACCATATGTAGTTGTGCATATTACCAGGAAATTTTTATCCTCAAATTTTTGTTGGAGTTATGGCCCTTTGAACTTAGAAATTTGCTGAAAATCCTCATTTATCATCTTGTCAGCGCAACTTCTCTGAAACTACTTAACCGAATTCAATGAAACTTGGTATGTAGGAAGGACATCATATGTAGTTGTGCATATTATCAGGAAATTTCGATCCTCAAATTTTTGTGGTAGTTATGGCCCTTTGAACTTAGAAATTTGCTGAAAATCCTCATTTATCATCTTGTCAGCGCAACTCCTCTGAAACTACTTAACGGAATTCAATGAAACTTGGTATATAGGCAGGAAACCATGTGTAGTTGTGCATATTACAAGGTAATTTTGATCATCAAATTTTTGTGGGAGTTATGGCCCTTTGAACTTAGAAATTTGCTGAAAATCCTCATTTATCATCTTGTCAGTGCAACTCCTCTGAAAGTACTGAACCAAATTCAATGAAAATTGGTATATAGGAAGGACATTATATGTAGTTGTGCATATTACCGGTACCAGGAAATTTTTATCCCAAAATTTTTGTGGGAGTTGGCCCTTTGAACTTAGAGCTTTTTTGGGAAACGGGGGGAGACATCGTTTTTGTAGGCAAAAACAAACTTTAATTCAAATTATTTTGTCCTCAAAAGTTGAATGATATGTCAGCATTTTGTCCAATGCCAAATTTAGACACCTGCATATGATTTGTGTTTGCTTTACTTTACACTTTTTCAGTGTTGGATATACTTCTACCAATTATGAGCACTTCTCTTGCTTTTATTACTTGTTTGCCATCAATGTTGATGAGAAGTCAAAACATAGAATTTCTCATGATATTTTGTCTTAATGAAACAGAGAAAGGTGAAAAAGCTGTCTTATCTTGTAGAAATAATTAGATGGTATAGTGCACCCACTGGCTGCAGTCTGACATTCATTCTGAGGAGATTAGATTTTACCTGTTTATGATAATTGGTTGTATTACCTGCATTATTAATCATGTCATAAATTTTGATTAGTAGCTTTAGGTATAGGAATGTGATTTCACCTATGTTTTGTTATACTGCCTTTCAAAACTTTGGTTTAATTTGATTTTGCCATGCATTGGTCACATTAGGGTCTATGGTATTAACAATATTATGCATACGTTGGAAATATTTGAGATGGTTTGAGGATATGCATGTTGTACATGCATATTCTATGGACTTGTATGGAATTGACTGCAACTTGCTGGTTGCAGTTGCACTTTAGTATGGTGAATGAAGAGCAGGCAGTGGGTGGGGAAGAAATTTTGGTAACAGTTTTCTCAGCAACTACTTATCACAGCCACTTGATATTTGGTATACAGCATCAGGGTGGGTTCCTATTCCTATTGGGGAAGTACTTGGAAAACCCGGGTTTTACTGGTCAATAGTGGCAAGTCCTGGTACCAGTGTTAACTTGACTCAATGCCCAAATTTATCAGTGATATACATGTTCTTGCAAACCTATAATCTAGGAGAAGGATTGCTTTGAATGGTCTGACTGAACTTAAAGGGAAAATATTATCAAATATAAACTGGTGAAAGTCCAGTGAACATGGGATAAGCATTGTTAAATTATAATCAAATAATCCCCTTTCGAACACCTCCTTATAATTTTCTTCTGGCTACTAGTAGGACTGTTGTTAATTAATTAAATTGGTTGCAACTGTTCACAGCTGGTTATGGCCTCATCTTCTGAGTGAGTGAGCCATCTTTTATCAGTGATAATTAGATGGCAAAACTGTCTGTAGATTTATGCTTCTTAATTTTCATAAGAATGGGTGAATACATACAACATGTACATGTATATATAAAGAGTGTTCAAGAAGCCTTGCTAGCCTACAAAACATCAATGACATAATTTCTTCCATCTTCAGAACAGCATTCTCAGACTATTGTGTAACAGACAGATCCCCTATATTAAGTTGCTCTCTTTGCTATTTCCAATGATGACAGTGGTACCATTTTCACCCACCTACACCTGAATTATATATTGTCTCTTGTCATGAGACTGGCACATCAACGGCAATTTACTGTACCATTTTGACAATGACATCAATTCTCTTTACAACATTATGTACAATGCAATTACATTTCGGTAAACTTTCTCATGTAGTCGTTTTTTTTTTCAATGTTTACAATTTACTCGCCTGGCTGTTCAATCGATAAAAGTAAAAGATATCAATTTCATTATTTTCAGCTTGCTTTAAAGTATTGACAGATTGAAATGGTCCATACAGTTTACTTTATATTCATTAATGGTCGGTCAGGTTTTGATTAAGTCGGGTAAAAAGCTTTTGGCTCAATCATGTACAGAGCTGTATGTCTTTTTAAAAAGTCTCGTTTATAAACCTAGAGAAATCAGATCTCATATATATAAATAAGTCATTTCCATTTCATTACTGAACGTGATAGTTCCAATCAGCAGATTTTCTGTACATTTATATCGACATCTCTTTCCCAACTTGTCAGATTACTGACTTCGGCAATACAATTTCCCTATTTTCATCCTATGATATATGTTATGAATACATTATCAGAAAAAAAGAATTTAGGACCAGAAGCCATGACTGTATACAACAATGTAACTTTACAAATAAGTCAGGGTCATTGACCTTAGAAGTAACTTGCTGGAATAATTCCAATGCACCTCTAGTATGTATTCATTGAAATGGTACTAGACAAGCTCCATTACACTTATAGATCTAAGGTGTAAAGAAACCTTTCCTATGCTTGCAGTATTGAAATCAGACAGGGCCTTAAAATTGATCAGTTTTTCATATGAAATGAATCTTTTGACAAATTGTAGTCTAGCCAATTCAAAATAGAAAAGCCAGCTTTTGGGGACTGAATTAAAAAAAGAATATATCCTTTTAAAATTTTGTGACTATTTTGTTTGAACTTTGTTGCCATTTACTGCAAGTGAATTTAATCCAGAAAATGTGACGGTTTCAATTCCCAAACTTTAAATGAGCATTTCCTGATGAATGTCTGTGTTGCCTGATGCCTCCAGAGGATAAATGTGATTGCATTGCTCAGTACAATTATATTTTCAATTTATATAATGGAAAACTAAGGAGGCTGATTGGTTATTTTCTACGATTCAGTGACAGTTAATGATTATTAGTGCTAATGTTCATAATTGGAGCTTTTTGTTTTTTGTCTATTTGTTGCATAACAATTTAGCCACCAGAGCATAGGCTTCATTAAACTTTAAATTTGAAGTTTCTTATTAGCTTCAAAAGGATTCGTTTGATTTTATATATGGCAAAACAAATGGAAAACAAGAAACATAGAAATTTCTGTTTGGGATTATTACTTCAGCTATAATAAGTAATTTTGCAAAAAAAATTAAAAAAACAAATAAAAACACAGACATTTTTCAATTGCAATTATGTTCCTTCTTAAAGTGGAAAAAAAAGGCCCCATGAATGTTTCCAAGCTTCAATTAATTTAATACAATCCCGGGAATACAAATACCACACACAGGTGTGTTAAAGTACATTGCAGTTGACTTTTAGTCCTATTTACCACAAGGACAGAAGACAAACATCTTAGACATTAATTGCTCGGTTGCCATCCACAAGGCAGATTTCTACATTCTAGTAAAAGGCTTTTATATCTCAGCATGTAATAAATGATAGAATTATTCTAGGTTTCAGACAATTGACTTATATCTATCTTCAGATGAAATTAAAGACCAATATTGTGTCTTATTCTTAAGTAAAAAAATCTTGATAATAGCAGATATCTTAACATTGCCTTAATTGTAAGTTGCTAGTTTCTAGAAACGGGGCAGCCATAGGAAATAATAGTATTGTTTCATGTTCTATGGATTAAATGAAAACTCCAATATTTCTGCCTTAATTAAAAACCAGTCAATAATCATTGCTTTCTACAGATATGTTGTAATTAAGATAACAATAAAATGTTTAGATTAATGGTGCTATCAGTCAATAGTCAACTGTACAGAAAAAAATCCCTGATGATTAGAAAAATTGCTATTAAGTTATTATTTCAATTGGAAAAAAAATTAAGTATTCAAGTAAAAAGATTTCAAAAACTAAGTCAGTGTAAGGGAACTTATTCATCGATTCAAATTAGAGAGCCAATTCTTTTTAACACAATGCCTTAAACATGTCATTTTAAGCATTTTAAGGTTAAATATGTTTGAAGTCACATGAACAGCTTTCTCAGTGACCCCATGTTTTGATTTGAATTAATGAATTCCCTCAACTTTCCAAATCCAAGCATCTTATTAATTAAACATCTCCATTATGCTGATAAAATGATGTTTAAGCTTTCCTATTTGTTGGGGACATGTACTACATGTATAACTTGTTTGCCATTATTAAATTCTAAATATAGGCACTTAATCCTATTGTTTTAAGCTTCTCTCAGTTTAATAGCATTTTATACAATATTAGATTTTTAATTTTACTGGTAAATACTGTTACCAAAGAAACAAGTCTGGAAGATTAAATCATGTAGCTCCCATTAGGTTTAAGCATTTTATTGTGACATTTTGTTATGTTTTACCAATTTGTTATTTCCTACAATTTACATATTGCCCAGTCAGAAATGTAAACTCACAGGAGACAAATGGATTGTCACAACTAATGGACTGACACTATCCCAGTCTGGGCTTGTATCGATGTTATATGAATATTCCACCCAGAGGCTTAAGCAAATTTGTACTGTGCTGGAAAATCTGCTTCATTAGTGCTTTTTTATGATATAAATTCCAGAAAGTGAGCTATCCAAGCAGAACTTTGTTTAATTGTGCAGGAGGATTTAGTAGCTTAAGCCACAGGTTTCAATCTAAAAGAAAAAGCATTACTTTGATTAGGTGAACTGAGGCCATGAAACATGGGTGGATATCTAATTGATAGGTACAGCAGCCGTACTAGCGATCAGTGTAGGACAAGCTATGGAATGTGACATACACTTCCTTCGGCAGGTAGAACAGGCCAGACTAATACACCAGATTAATTTTCTATCAGTATAGATTTATTCTGCCATTCAATCGGTTTGCATCAATACCTCGGTGTGATTATTACATACAAAAGACTTCATACTATAGGTGAAAGTGTTATACATTTAGACATGTTGTTTGTAATAGGGACATGTAATGTCAAATTATAGTTCTCTGGAGGGATATAGGCTATAGGATTTTACTGGTGGATTATTAACATTGCTGAGATCCCTGGAATTATTATTGCTGTGGAAAAGATAATAAATAGTCTTGATTGCTTGGAACTATTCTATTGAGTGCTATCCTTTAATCATACAATAGTCACATCATTAACAATGGTTCTTGCAAAGAAACGGAAATGTACGTTTGTCAGGATAACTTTTGCAAAGAAATTCAAAGGTATCTAAAATAGGGTTGTTTTTTTTTCAATTCTATCAAGAAATATTAAGCTCTATGCCTTATTTTGCACCTGCTTTCTTTTCTATTTTCAGAGTTTCTTTTTCCAGTTTGTTTTCTATGTCTGTTTGTTTAATCTTGTTATTTATTGCTGATGTAATTAGTATAAAAGATTAACACTTTGCTTGAGGCCAAGGCAATGTAATAATTGCTAAAAGATTATTTTAAAATGCATGTAAGCTATGAAAAGATAAGGGTTTTAAGTATTATTACACAATTAGGGAGAATTCTTACTTTTAAACAGTGCCTTTTTAGACTTGAATTACGATTGATCTTATTTGTTGTGTTCTTATTTGACAGAAGTGTTTTAAATAGCGAATTATTTGACATCTTTGCCTTAAACAGATTAATTGTTTTTGGCCTTAACTACATGATAACTACATTATAAAATTAATTAAAGGACCAAGAAGCAAGAAATTATCATAAGTTTCCTGACAGGAAATGTATTTTGTTAAATTTTCCCAAAACATAACATGCATTTTAATGATTTGAAATGAAAATCTAAATATAGCATTTGTCATGTCAGCATGTTACCTGTATGTGCTTATATAAGTGCATGAATAACTACAGTCCAATGACCACAGCAGCTGTTAAAACAACAGCAGAAATATGCATAGGAATGCATGTTTTAATATCAATCTATGTGTATAAATAAGTTTGCATGACATTTGTTACAAAAACAATAAGTGGCCAATGCATACCTTAAATGCTAAACTTTAAATAGCATTCAAATTCAAATACTTGTACAATATACCTTGTATTTTAAGAATTCTGCTTTTTTGACATTATGCGTAACAATAACTACAAATTACAGATGAATGTGAATGCGAAAATTAACTGTACCAAAATGCAATGCTTGACAAAAAAATGTATGCACCATAGAGAATAGAAGATAATGGGATGTGGAATAAGTGTAAAACACAACCAACAATATAAATGACAACTTTAAAAAATCCATAACGGAAAACAGCCAGCAGCCGTCAGTGTGACAAGCAGTCACTGCTCACTGTTTTGCAATTGGCCCTGGATTGAAAATAAGCTACATATGATTCAAGCCCAATCGCTAAAGTACCAATGAAAGACCCTCTTCTTTACCAAAAACTTGACATGAATTACAAGTGTAACACAAATGTTGTTGCAACATATATTGCTTTTGAATGATGAAACCAGATAATATGAACCAGACCTGAAACTTCAATACAACTTTTATCTAGAAAAAAACTTTACTTTTTATACGACCGCAAAACGGCTAAAACGGGTGTATTGACAAAACTGTTGTAAAATGTTTATTATTCATTCGATTTTGATAATTCTTTTTTTATTGAATTCATCATTAAATTCTGTCAACAAAATGTGTCAATGGTTTTTATATATTTTGCACTGTTACATTGATACTGGGGGTCAAAAAAGGGCCACACCCAAAAAATTGACTTTTTTATTTGTGGTCCGATTTTCAAAATTTTTTTTTCATTGGAATCCTTGTGAAAATCCCTGTCTGCGTTTTCAATCAGATTTGCAATATCTCTTACCGTTTTTGAGAAATTAGGGGTCAAAAACGCCATTTTTAAAAGTTTGTCAATGCAAATAGTTTTATACCAAAAATTAAGTTGTAGTGGGCCTGCCAATTGTTATGAAGTTTATATATGATGATTATATCCACTAGAGGAATCTTGGTTTTGTATTTGGGGTTTGTGGCCCCTACTGTTTTAGAAAAAAAGGGCCAAAAAGGGCTAAGACGGGTGTATTGACAAAACTGTTGTAGAATGTTTATTATTCAATAGATTTTGAAAATTCTTTCTTTGTTGAATTCATCATTAAATTCTGTCAACAAAATGTGTCAATAATTTTGATATGTATTTCACCATTACATTGTTACAGGGGGCTAAAGACAGGCCACGCCCATAAAATCAACTTTTTTATTTGTGGTCCGATTTTCAAAATCTTTTTTTCATCGGATTCCATGTACACAATTTCCTATTATTTTTTATCGGATTAGCAATATCTTTTAGAATTAGGGGTCAAAGGGCCAAAATTGTAAATTAATACATGTATAGAAATAAGGCTTTTTGTATAAGATGTTAATGTAAATATATTTGTCAAAAATGCATTTCTAAGTCCACCACAGGATGCATGTGTCAAAAAGCTTCGTAAGTCCACCATGGGCTTCATGTGACCAAAGCAATGGACTATCCATATTGGGCCTCCAACGTACTGGGTTCAACTTGTTGCGGTCGTATCATGCTGCGCTCGGCGTAGCTTTTTTTGAACCTTGCACAAAGTAGTATTTTGAACATAAGTGCATTTTTATAGCTTGCCTGGCCAAAAGGCCAATTTTATTAGATTATGCCATCCCTATTTGTTTGTCGTTGTCCATAAACAATTCCTCTAAAATCAATAAACCAGTTTGACTGAAACTTTCCAGGAATTACTTTTGACATGTTACCTTAAAAGACATAAAAAAAATAAATTAATTTAGAACCATTAAGAT
Source organism: Arcuatula senhousia (assembly GCA_963971305.1). NCBI lineage: Eukaryota > Metazoa > Mollusca > Bivalvia > Mytilida > Mytilidae > Arcuatula > Arcuatula senhousia. The sequence goes on from OZ020304.1 coordinate 61,720,564, forward strand.
TAATCTGAATGATTAAAATCTAACATGAAATTAAACATTCAAATGATATGAACTTCTGGGTGAAATTTTTGATCAGGTGGGGCTCCAATTGGGGAATTAAATTTATTTATTGATTTAAAATTATTTTTCAACTATCTTATGATTTTTTATTGGGAAAACATGTAATTGAAATTAATTTATAAGAAATGACCACAATATTTTTTCTGTCTTTTTGAATGTGGCACACACTTTTGCGTAACCTGCTACACAGGGAAAAACTGTTGCTCGCTTAAACCTTCAGCTGATTAAGCTCTACAAAAGTCTCCATTGGGTCAAAGTTGTCAGATGACAGATGTCCCCTCATAGCTTGAGGACCAGGTGAGCTATTCAGGCTCAGGAAACATTTTTGTTATGTACGTCTGTTAAAGGGAATTAAGTAATTGGTATAATACTGTGGTTTCATTTATTTTCGTGGGTATCAATTTTCGTGGTTTGATGAAAAAGGACCATTTTGTGGATTATTAAATTTGTGGTTCTGAAGTCTGCAGCATACAGATCAAGGTTAATTTTCCTTTTGGTAGGTTATTTAATTTCGTGGGTCAAGGCCATCCACAAAAACCACGAAAATTGATACCACATGAATAATAATGAAACCACAGTAGTTCCTGAAAAAAAGTGTGTGTGTGGGTGGGAGGGGGGTTGAGATCATATCAAGTGCTTAAGCAAAATTGCCACAATAAAAAGTATGAGTTGGCATGAAAAACTAATAAAGGACGGTAGGGAAACCAGAAACACAAATATTATTTTATTTGGCCTTATGAATTATAAATGTCAAATTGTTTTGATATGCCCTTTAGAAGTCCCATAAGTAAAAAAAAAACTTTTAAAGCAACAAATGAAATGAAGCTTTTCTATTCCATAATGGAGGAGAATTAGTGTTTTGTGAAATGGTAAAGAATAAATAGAAATTGATTTCCCACCTAGTTTGTTTTTTATTGACTCAACTGTTAAGGATAAAGCTTGATTTCAGATTTACAGTGAAACTAAAAACTTCTCTATCATGAACTTGAATCCTTGAAGATTATCAAATTTGGACTTATTTCGTTGAGAGAATGTGTTGTGCCTTGATTCATATTGACACTTAACAATATAACGCTATTGGTTTTTGCCTTGCCTATCTAAACTTAGGAGTATTGACCATCTAGTTATTAGAATGTCTTTGAAAGAGAGCTGATTTTGCTGATTTGTCAGAATGTCCAATAATGAATTAGTTCTTCTGAGTCTTAGTGCAGATGTACTTGTAACTCATGCATGTTATGGTTATTATCAGAGGAAATGCAATTTGGTTTGCTGGTAATGATTTGCACTAATGGGTTATAAACTATTTATGGCTTCCTGACCTGTCTGAGCACTTTAATAATTCTTTCTCTTAACATTGAAGCATTGCTAGGGCTTTGTCCAAACTAGTTCTATATCCTGCCTAATAAAGTAGAGGGGCAACTATATAGTTTTTTGGTTTGTCTATCAGACCATTACTCTACCATAAAATATCTTGACTTGCTAATAAGATTTTGTAATTTAAGAATGTTAAATTGTTTTCCTTACCAAAAAAGGTGATCATGGGCATGTCTTTTTCCTATTATAACACCATCTAGATCTCTTTCTTGATCAACTCACCATTTATTGACTCTTATTTCTTATAGTGTACATGTACAATGTACTTAAGAAAAAAAGGTTGATTTGTCTTCTTCAGTACTTATCAATTATTTGAAAAGAATTTATTTACAGATGTCTGTGTCCTAATATAGTAACCTCCTGTTTATTATCATGATATAGTCTGCCATGTGATATCAGGAATCGCAAAAATATTAAGTCACGTTTAGAAACTCTCTGTCTATGATATCTCCTTATTCTCCCATTTCAGACCATTGATATGGTTAGTTTATGTTATGTATATACCCAAGTAAAGGGACTCATAAAAAAACTTTATAGGAACTAAAAACCACTACTATTCTAATGTTTTTGTCTAAGGTTTGAAATTTCACATGTAAATGAGACATCATCTATCAGCTAATATTTGGATCAGATTGCTGAAGCTATTAGGCTTGATAGTAGCTGTCAAAATTGTTTATGAAAAGAGCAATTATACATTGACTTGCATTAGTAGTAGGTATGGGTTCTAATTAAGAATTCCTAGTACATTGACACTGGGTATTGCTTAATTGACTCCTGTCCCAAAAGTGGAACTCCTTGACTTTTGTACCAAAAGTGGATCATCAGTTAGACCACATAACTATTTAGATCTAAAAAGTTTCTTTCTTTGACCAAAGGGTTGAATAATTCTTCTGTAAAACGGACATTTTCGAGTTAAGATGAGCTCATCTCAGCTCGCTTTTCCTCCAATCAAATGACTTAGGACATTTACAGGGATGTCACTACTTAAAGCAGTTCAAAGGGCAACATGTTTTGTTGACGTCACAATAAAATGTTTTCAAAGAACTGCAACCTGAATATTTCTAAGGAAATTTAACGATATAGTAAAACTAGTAATGCCAACATGGCAAGTAGCTGGGAGAAATTGCAACATGAACAATGTTTGATTATATGGAAGAAATAGGTACTTACACACATTCTTGGAAAACTGTCATTGATCTTTCACTCGTGATACAAATTTTAGGAACTTGTAGCTCTTTCCACTGCCCTCCACTGGCAAAAAGACTGAACAATTCTATCAGTTGTGAAAGATCAGCCTTTCTTTTCCAAGAACTTATATAAGAGCATAATAAATCTATGCCATATAAGCAAGTCCGTACCTATAATAGGCCCATGCTCTTGTTTGGGGTGCATAAGGTTTCACTCTTTAAGTTCATCAAGTATGCCAAACAACCATATAAACATTACCATCAGGTTTTTGTCAGACACAATGCATTTATTTTTGCCAGATTTCAGATAGTGAAAATCAATTTAAATGGCAAGGAGCAAGCAGCTGACAGTTGGACAGAGGAAATTTTCCTTGCAGTTTCCTCACCGCCTGGCCTGGGCGCCACAAAACATGAAAAATTACTTAAGGATGTATTCTTCTGAGGGGTCAAAATTTTCCTTAATCAAGTTTTTTCCCAAACCTACATTTTTGAAATGCTAAGACCCTGAGAAAATCAAATTTACTAAGAAAATAATTTGTCCGTGTGCATTTTAGTTTGTTACAGCCATTCAAAAAAGGCCTATTTTGACAATTTTCCCAAAATGTCATCATTATTGGCCTATTTTGAGGTAATTGTCCCCCGCCGCAACGCGTCAGAGGGACTTAGTAATGGTGTCTGTCCATACGTCCGTCCGTCCGTCACGTTTTTTGTGGGTGCAACTTCTCGGACACTATTGAACGGATTTGCTGAAACTTCATACACTGATAGGGTACTATTAGTAGGTGATCATCCAATACTTGAAATTTTCAAAATGGCCGCTGTTTCCATGGAAGCCGGGAAGAAAGGTTAGAAAGGTCAAAATATAGGACATTCAATATCTCGGTTACCTAGGTGCACAGGGTTCTGAAATTTTGTAGGCTGATAGAGCAAAAGGTACTCTATAATAATACGGAAAAAAAATTTGAAGCGATATTTACGGTTTTCGAGTTATTTACAAATTTGTGATTTTTCAGTCCGAAAAATGGGACTTTGTCAAACGTTTTTGTGGGTGCAACTCCTCAGATACTACTGAAGGGATGTTGCTGAAACTTTACACACTGATAGGGTACTATTAGTAGGTGATCATCCCATATTTGAAATTTTCAAAATGGGCGCCGTTTCCATGAAAACGGGGAAGAAAGGTCAAAATATAGGACATTCAATATCTCGGTTACCTAAGTGCACAGGGTTCTGAAATTTTGTAGGCTGCTAGAGCGAAAGGTACTCTATAATAATACGGAAAAAAATTTGAAGCAATATTCACAGTTTTGGCGTTATTTATGAATTTCTGGTCCAAAAAATGGGACTTTGTCAAAAAAAATTTATGTTCACTGGTTTCCTTCCTTGTTTTGACTGAATGATTTCGCCTCTGAAACAACCAATGTCTATTGTTTCTCAGATAATATATCGATCAAACTTTCATGAGGCGGGGGACACATTGCTACGTGTTTTCTTGTTTTCTTTAAAATATCAAGTTTCAAAATCAAGTTTTCTCTCAAAGTTTCCACATTGATAGATGCCATGATTCTGAACAAATTTACCTTATAAAAAGTATATGTCCGTGATGATATAAGAAAGTTTAGTCCTGAAAATGTGCCTTTTTAGGTCATTTCAAGACACCATAAAATCGGTAAAAATCAAGATTTTTCAAATTTTCTATCATACCAAAACCTAAACACTCTCCATTTTCGTTTCAAATAATTGGACAAATATATCTTTTTGAATTTAGAAAAGAAATTATATGAATTGCATGCATATTTTGTTGGAAAAAATGAGTTTTATTACCCCTACCCTGAAATTGGCTAAATTTAGATTGGGATCAATGGTCAAGTTTGGTCAAAAATTAAAATGTTGCATATCTCAAAAACTACTAATCGTATCTTCATAATTTTTTTACATAATTTAGATGGATCATCATTTGATATATATCCACAGAATGTTTTCAATTATAAGGCAAGGTTTAAAAATGATACAAAAACGAGATTTCAACAAGACTGAAACCTCAGAAGAATACACCCTTAAGTCTGAGAATATTCTCAACTCATTATGACATCATAAAATTAAAAAGTTTTGATTGTAGAATATTCTCAGACTTAAGTATTTTTTAAGTTTTGTGGCGCCCAGGCCTGGATTCTCTTATTGCTACAACTTGAGTTAGCGTTGTTGATTTCTGTTTGATTGATTTTTTTTTTTTTATGTTGTTGGACTTTTGACACTCAAATCGGTGCCTCTTTGCTTCTAACAGCCTTATGATAAGTGGTCTTGACTAAGGCGTCAGCATGTGTTTTCTTTTATTGTGGACTTTGAATTCAGGTCTGTTGCTCACCTGCTAGTTACAGAAAGTAGGTGAGCAACAGACCAACTTATATATTTTAATGTTGCAAGGTACAGGTATACATATGCACTTAATAATAATAAGTATAAGGAGAGTCATTGTCAAATTGAAGAAACTTAAAAATAAGCCTATACTACTACTGTACATGCTCAATTAATTTGATAGATCTTTTAACATTGTCAATCCAGTAGGGTCTAGCCAATAACCACAGGAACTGAATTAGTTTACACAGAAAACTTTTAACCAAGAATGGAAATATAAAATCATCTTAGATTCCTAAAGACTGCCATTAAATGCTACTATTATTAAGGTTTGAACACATTAATAGTCTAGACAATTACATTTGAAACCTTTTTGTGTAAATGTACAGAAAGACGATTCATTAAGGAAGTTATTTCTCTGTTCATATAAGAAATGATGTGATTGCTGCAAAATACCACTGAACCATTATTGCAATTCTGCTGATAGGCATATATGTCTCATTCATATGGTAGACTAGGTGCATTAATATTTCTGCAATGTATTGTTTGAGGCACTTAGCAGAAATTCTTTGTAATTATCAATTCTTTGTCCTGACAATGAAATGCTGTGTTAATGAATTTAGTATGGTAGGAGTACTAACATCTGCAGTTGATTATTTTTGTATCTTTTCATTGTAACAAAGATCAAGGAAGCAATAAACAAAACACAAAGCTACAAACAATAAACAGGAACAAAAATACAACAAACATGAACGATAAACAATGTTATGAGGAAATTAAACAAAACAAAGGATTCAAACAGCAAGAACAAAAATGCAACAACAAAACACAATTTTATCTATGAGGAAATGAAAACAAACCCAAATATTCTCTGGCATCTTCAGTAGATTCAAAAAAGTTAATCTGTGTGAATTCAGTATCTACAGTTTTAATATATATCTTTATTCTCAAATAGCCAGTTACATTAATTGGTACAGAGAATCTTGAATACAAACAGAAACAATACAGCATTTACAATTTATACAAAAACAGATCACAAACAAATACGCACACACACACACAACTTATAACATCCACGCACAGAACAGCCACACACAGAGAACACTGGTGGGACAAAGTCAGCCAGGAGTTAATATATCTCCCCTTTTTCTCCACCATATAAGATGGTCTATGTGCGTCACTTACCAACCTCATTCATTCACCTTTTAGCCAGGCAAAATGGATATAAAGAGAATCTTAATTCTTGCATTCTTAATGCTATCCTGTCACTAGTGACATACTGTATATCAGGTTATTTTGGCGTGATGGTAATTTTGGGTATTTTGGCGGGCAAGAAAAAATTACCAAAATAAAAATAGCCATCTTTTTAATTGTGTCTTATTTAAATGGTAAAAATTAGAAAAACACCAAAATATAAAGCACCAAAATAAAACCTGCAAAAATAACATAAAAAACACAAAAATTTTCATCCGCCAAAATAACCCGATATACGGTATTTAACCACTTTTCTTGACAAAAAGTGGTGATAATTTGTCATAAGGTATATGGATTGAGATGATCAGTAAAAGTTCTAAACATATGTAAATTAAACTGATTTCAAAGGTTTAGCACTGAAATTTTCTGGTGTAAAATTAAATTGAAAAACAAGCTATAAATGAAGTTCTTTCTTCATTCAAACAGCAATGCTGAACAATTTAATTTGGTCATCAAGTTATTTTGTAAGATCTTATAAAAGTGAGGGAATGAAAATGTTGGACAATCAGTTTAAGACTTTAGACCCATTTATTAGTGGTAGATCACAGGTTTTAGTATACATAAAGTTCTGTGGTTCTCAGTATATTGGCCATCTTAAGACCGGTAGGACTCCTTCTTCCTGTTTGGGATGCAGGAGAATTTGTACCCTATGTTGGACACATTCTTCCATTTTCAAGGTTATGATGAAAAGAATACTATTTTATACCGTCACATGTGTTCCCAGTAAAAGTAATCATCCTATGTGTTATTTTGCAAATTATACAGTTGTACAATATCCCATTTGAGAAATTGCACCTAATATATTGTGAATTCTATTAGAAATTTGGTAATCATTTGAGCAAGAAATAAGATGTTTGATCCTTGAACACTGCTATTATTACATCATTCTTCTTTGACGCTTTAAATGTCAGACCTTACAACTAAGAACCAAGGAATTGAGTTAATAAGTGTAAACTGCAAGTTGGTAATTGAAAATAATATTCCAGATTTTTTATAGTCATCAATATAGCAAAACACGGATGATTTATTATTATTAAGTTATTTTCAGGGCATTCACCTGTGGTTGATATCAGGAACTTTTATTTACATGAAAATAAACTTATTACAGTTCATTCAAGCAAAAATAACTATTTAAAAGCTACCAACACTTTACTTGATGACTTTTTAACTGTTAACAATTGAGTAGAGTGTTCAAAACATCAATGTTTATCAATATTTTTTTCATTTTTCATATGATATTTGCAGAACATTTGATTGCTTATCATCTTATCAATAGGAAGAAATGAATTTTTAGCTCACCTGGCCTAAAGCCTTAATGAGCTTTTAAAATGCCAACATTCATTTGTGTTTTAAGCTCAACAATCATTTAATTTTTCTTGGTATTCAAAACATTTCTGTTGATGCTTCAACAGGTTTAAAGATAGAAGCAGCTGTTTTTCACATCCCTGAAAACAAAGTTTAGGGGTCAATATTGGAATAACACTGTCTGTCCATCTGTGTACATATTTCATTAGCACAACTCCTCTTTAAAACCTCTTGTTGAATTTTGATGAAACTTAACATGAAGAAAGTACATCATATATGTGTATGAATAAATTTCAATGCTCTTTGATATCATGAAGGAAAGATAATTTGACTTATAGTGCCTTTTGTCTCACCTGCGAAGCGGAGCGTGACATAGGTGTTACTTTACCGGTGGTTTAATTCAAGCGGCCATGGCGTAAACTTTTGTGTTTAGGTTTTATGAGCACCTCCATTTCTCAAGAAATATAAGTCCTAGGTTGATAAAATTTGGTATGAATATGCCCCAGTAGTAGCTTAGCACATATTTTGACCTTGACCTTCATTTTCTGGTTGAGTGACAATAATAGCAATGTTTAAGTGTTGCAAGGACCTCCATATCTCAAGAACTTAGTCATAGGTTGATGAAACTAGAAGTAGCTTAGCATTAGCTGCATCCCCATCTTATGAACTTAACCTTGATTTTCCAGTTGAGTGACTTTTTTTTAGGAATAACCAGGTATTTCAATTGTGCTGTCAGGCTAGACATACTTTAGTTTCAATATATAGAGAGTTTCATATAAAGCAGGGATTTCTTCAGAAAGCGCCATTTAGGAACTGTGAATTTACTGAGCCAGTTCCTAGACAGTACTATAATCATGTCATTGGCATCACATTTTGTGGATTGAGAAATAACTATACATTCTGCAATCTATTTGTTGAGAAATAAAATTCAAGGTTTGCCAGACCCACAAAAGATGAAAATTGCTACCTTATAAAAAATAACTTCTTTGACAGTTTTTCCCTTCTTCTAAATACCAGGTGAGCAATATATAATACTTTTAGCCTCAATGTTTTAGTACAAGTCCTTTGATAGATTAAATGCTAACACAACTGCTGTTATGATATTCAAGGATAAAGTTCCAACACATTCAGAAATGAATATGACCTTGTATGAGTTAATTAGAGCTCATTCTAGCATGATTGATAGCCTTATTCATAATTGTAATTGATCGCATATCATTGATATTCAGGCTCCAAGTAGTAGAACAGCATGCCATCCTCTCTCATTAACTGTTACATGTAGGGCTGACAGCAACTTGCAAACACAGCCATTAACAAGAAAACAGCCAGGAATTATTAATTGAAAACTAGAACATCTTGGGATTTAGGTATTTCAATGATGCAAATTGCATCATGTCTTGTAACGCAAAATTGTTTTAAAATGTTTAAATGTACAAGGCTTCAATAAACAAATCAAGAACATTGCTCATGAGTTTCCGACCTTGTGTCCTCGATGCCCATGTATCAATATATGTCTTCTTTGCCTCAGGAGCTTTTAATAAAGGACAGACTCAGTTGGAAAGAAGAATTATAAACTTCCCTGATTAACATCCCCTGTCTTACACATCAATCTTACATTTGTAATCAGGTAGAAAAAGTGCAAATTATTTTGTGACCAGAATTACAAACTTCAACACTTTTGACAGCATATGCATGCATTATCTTCTTATGATAGTTTTGCACCTGTTTGTAAAAAGCATATCTAATATGCAATTAAGCATTTGACATTTAAATTGTACATTGATGCAGCTTTAAAAACACTTAAAACATGTTCAACTACCATAACGTCTAAAATGAAAAAATCATAAATGGGTTAGTGATCAGACATTTTGTCATCTTCTAATTTGTAGCGTTCTTGTTAGAGAAAATGCCTTATATTTTCATTGGTCAATTTTTGACACAAATGTTTTATATCATTGAACCATGTGTTTTATGTATCCTGGACCCACAGTTTTTTGTGTAAAAAAAATTAAAATTGACCAATGAAAAATCTGACAACTCTACCCCATCCTTTGGTGTCCTACCAGATTCTATGTCCTGAATGCTGGGCATTCTTCTAAGTGGATAATCCATAATTAGATTTACAGATTTAAAGTGCCTTAAAAAGTAAAACACAAGTTCAACAAAGTTTTTCCTCATTTAATGACCAAGTATTATGAGCTATAGGTTGAAGTTCTCCCTGAAAATTGAGTATTCATAATTGCTTTTATATTTGGAAAATACTTTATTTATATCATGATTTTTTTTCAGCAATGTTTTTATAGTAGATCTTCTTTAAGATGGCCTACCAGGCTGTATTAAAATACTGTGGATTCATTAAATTTTGTGGATACCAATTTTCGTGGTTTGATGAAAAATCGTCAGTTCGTGGGTTCTTAAATGCGTGGTTCTATAGTTTGCAACATACAAACCAATTTAAAATCTCCTTTTCGTGGAGTATCAAATTTCTTGGGTCAAGACTTACCCATGAAAACCAAGAAAATTAATGCCCCACGAATAATAATAAAACCACAGTACATACAGTCAGATTTCTTTATTAACCCTTTCCATGTATTTTACCATATCTTACTAATGTAAATTTTAAGGTTCATAGGTTAAGACTTTTTTTCATTTTTGTTACAGAAATGAGCTCTTTGACAATTAGTGAAGATGTTAATGCTGTTGACAAAGAGAAAGCCATCAGTAAACCCTCACCAAATCATGTGGCTAAATTATCAGATGGTAAGTTTATCTCATATCCCTCTCACACAACCTTCTTAGTTATGTAGCTTGACCATTGAATGACACAGGGCTGAGGGCATCACCATTGTTAGGCCACAATATAAAAAGACTTGCACCAGAATGTCAATAAACAAGCACACTGTCATGTTGCCAATCTACTGGACTGTTAATCTCTATTAACTCTATGTAAAGTTCAAATATTCAGATGCACAGTAGATAAAAAGGCCCCAACATAAGAAAGTTGAGTCTAAAAGTAAATTATGGCATTCTTCTTATATAATATTTAGATGTGCTGCATTGGTTCCCTCATTTTTATGTAGAGAAAACGAAATAACTTAGTTTTCAGCTCAATTAATGAGGCAAAATAAATTATTTTGTTTAATTTTTTGTTTTCTCACAAATTGAGTTATCTCCCATAGAATTTTAATTTTATTTTGGAAAAAAAAGAAACTTACAAATGTCAGATGACAATTTCTACAAATGATAGGCAGCTTTGGTTTTTAGCTAGGAGGCTGGCTCTTATTTTTTTAAAACAATGAAGGGGTGAAGACATGATGACTGCCCAAAGTTTGGATTCATTATAGGCAGTAAAATTTTGGATTTTAAAGAAACATTTGTCTTGATACTTAGGCTTTTTAAGCATTGGATATTTCTCAGGAATTGCCACCAGGCATGTTTTACGAAATTATGGAATCTGCATGTATAGTTATTTTAGTATTACATGTAGTACATTTTTAGAATTGCATAATCAATGTCCTATGGTGGTAATAAATAATTCAGTTCCTCCTCCTAAACAAAATAATGAACGATTGCTCTATCTCAAGAACATAGATTTTTTAGCACCTCTGGAAAAAATCTAACCCTTAATCACAGACAATTGAATACAAATAGTGTTTCTCCCCAAAAATTCACAAGATATATTTTATATCAAATCAATAACATTCAGATTTTCCTGCTTTGCCGGTCCTGACAGCAGAAGCAAAACACTAAAGCAATTTTCTATCAATTACTTCTTGTTTTGATGAATGGCTGACAGATTATGGCGGAAATATTTCTATTAGAACTCTTGGGAGCCCTACTGATGTAAATATATCACACCATATGGAGAAATTCACGTCACATTCGAACATATTTAGATTAATACTTGAATATCATTGCATGCTACAGCAAATATGGATATAAAAAGATAAAAAAATCTTAAATATCATGTTAAATGTACTTTTGAGGTTTGAATTATGGTTTTCTTCCTTTTCTCCTCAAACATTGCATCCATATTCTGGTTTAGTCCTCCATTTCTTTTAAAATATCTGTAACAAGTCAGGATAAATGCAAACATTGTTTATTTCACAACTTTTCTGGATGAAATATTGTCTCTCACATGAAATTGTTAAGAAATCTAAAACTTGAGATGGCACAAAACTCGCATGGAAATTTATGTACATGCAATTTCAACCACTTGATGACTGTTGCTGTGGATGGGGGAAAAGCATTATTACCCAGTAACTAACTAATGTTATACATTTTAATTTGTAGGAACGACTATTAAAGAGAGCCAACTTATGCTGGAAGCTTTAGGAGGGTTCCTGATGTTACTGGATAGAAAAAGACGAGTTTTGTTTGTGTCCAAAAATATAGAAGACCAGTTAGGACTGTCTCAGGTATAGCTTCCGTAGTAATGAACAAAAAAAGTAGAATAAAATCTTCACTTTATGGAAGAAGGAAATTATTGAGTAAGGATATAATTTAGCATGACTGTCTATGTGTCAATTACTGTAAACCAATTTATTGTCGCAACTACAATATTTCGTGTTTTAGTGTCTGGGAACTTTTTCACAGCTATTTATTTACGTGATTTGTCATATAAACAATTAAATTATTATGAAAATGAGTTAATTTGGGACGATTTATTTTCGTGAATTTCTGTTCCTCGCAAAATTTAAATCACTTGCCAAAATAAGTTGGTTTACAGTAATTCAGACTTTATCTTTCAAACCTTACCAAAAAGACAAGAGGATAAGGCTATACCTATACAGTTGCAATAAATAGAGTATTTCACAAAATGATTTGGGTTATACTCATACTTTTCTAAACTTTAACATGAATTAAAATGAATTGTGATGAGATACATCATGAAAACCTGAAAACTAATACAACTCTGGAGGGTGGTAAAGGGGGGCACTGTGCATGGCTGAATGGAAAATAATTCTTGCTGATCTTGATGCACGATAAATAAAGAAACAAAATATTTTTCGTTAATGAAGGAAAATCCCTGAATTTTGCTCAGATTTTGACAGTTGTGTATTCTTGAAACAGTACAACACTGCAAGGAGTAGGCGAAAATTGAGAAGTCCTCGAATTTTATGATTTCTTGGTGAACAATATTTTGTATAGCATTTTTTGTCTAAAATACCATGAACGAAAAATAATCCATGCAAATCATGAAACACAAAAAATAAATTAAGGTGAACATGATGAACGATGAGCTCCGTTGGACGGCTGAACAAGAAATAAAAAAATTAGAAATTGATGAACGAAAAATAAAAAATTTCGAACACTGTGCACGAAAATAACCCTTTACCACCCTCAACTCTGGACCCTGATGAAATGTTTTCGCGTGGTAACCCATGATACATCCATTATCATGATTATTTTATCTAAATAAAATATGGCAACATTTATTTTTTTTTATTTTGTTGTATCAAACTCCTACTTCAGAATGAACAAAAGTATTTGCAGTTTTTTCATTGCTCTATAAATGTTTGTAAACAAAGGGAGGTAACTCCAGAGATGTAAATATTTACAAAGCATATATTGATCTAGAGCTATTAATCAAACTGGAGAGTTGCAGTGCTCTATTTACATAGAAAAAGTATATGCAATCAAAATGGTCTTAAGATAGGATTAAAAGCTTGCATACAAAAGAATACATCCTTTGTATGAAGAGTAGAGTTTTCTAAACTATCGAATGCAAAATGATTTATAAGAAATATAAAGTAACCTTTAAAGATAAACGAAACCTTTTGTCAATAAAGGAATTTCATTACTTTGTAATTTGATTCAGGCTATTTTTGGACGACAGACTTATATGTTTTTATTTTAAGAACAAATCTGGAGAATTCAAAGTCTCAAACCAGCGGCATTTTTTCTTATTACTCTTTGAGAATAAACTTTATATCGTAATAGTTATCATCACTGCCATATTTAAAAAAAAATAAGAGGCTTATGTTGCCTCACATCCTTGTGAGAAACAATACTGTTTAAGGAAAGTACCTTGTCACACTATGTTTACACATAGTCAGAGGTTTTAAAAATATTATTGTGCCCCAACTAACAAAGTATGAGGACATATAGTGCTTAGGTTTGTTTGTTTGTCCGTCTGTCCTTAATCAGGTTGACCTTTTCCATGAAGTATGATATCATCATGAAACAAAAATCAATATGAAATTACACCCCTAACATCAACTTCAAAGTTGGTGATTTAAAAAAAAAATGAAATCTTGCAAGTTAGGACATATTCTTTATTTATATTTTTTTCTATGGCATCTATATACTTAAAATGGTTTTGAATACAAGAAAGTTAAGATATTTTGATACCCTTGCATTGGCTCACTTATAAGGACTATATCTGCATTATCCTTTATAATTATCAGGGAATCTTTGTTTTCCCCAGCATCGGCAACAACATATCGGAGGGGGGACATTAAGTTTTACTCATGTCCATCTGTACCAATTTCCATTTAGCTTTTCTCATAAACTGTACATGAGAATCTTAAAGTTAATAGGATGTTTCAGTATGCCAAACTGTCCTAAGCGACTTTCAGACCTTGTCAGACTTCTATTTCCTGTTAGGGGCATCTGTTTCCCATGGACACATTTCTTCTTTATTGTACCATAAATTGCTTTGACTTATTTTACAAGTACTTATCTTCTTTTTCAGGTTCAAATGATAGGGAAACCTATAGAAGATTTCATAGAAGAAAAAGACATTCCAGAATTAAGGAAACAGTTTAACTTAAAGTTCATGCCCCAAAGTCAGAGATGTGACTCTTATAAAGCTGATGGTAGGTATCACTGTGAAAGTAGTTAAATTTGTGGGTATCAATTTTTCGTGGATTGGAAGTAGATTGCATTTTTGTGGAATCCTATATTGGTGGTTTTTGTCTCGCCTGCGACGAATAGTCGCGGAAGGCGAGACATAGGTATTACTTTCCGGCGACGGCGACGGCGGCGGCGTAAACTTTTTTGTAAGACTTTTGTGGACGATGAATTGCTTGAAAAGTATAATAGCTAGGCATCTGATATTTGGTATACAGACAGTTCAGGTTATGGTCTACGCAACTGTCACCATGCCATGTGACCCTGACCCCATTTTCACGCTCCAGTGACTCTGTGAACTTAGATCTTTTTTCAGGCCGTAAACTTTTTTGTAAGACTTTTGTGGACGATGAATTGCTTGAAAAGTATAATAGCTAGGCATCTGATATTTGGTATACAGACAGTTCAGGTTATGGTCTATGCAACTGTCACCATGCCGTGTGACCCTGACCCCATTTTCACGCTCCAGTGACTCTGTGAACTTAGATCTTTTTTCAGGCCGTAAACTTTTTTGTAAGACTTTTGTGGACGATGAATTGCTTGAAAAGTATAATAGCTAGGCATCTGATATTTAGTATACAGACAGTTCATGTTATGGTCTACGCAACTGTCACCATGCCATGTGACCCTGACCTCATTTTCACGCTCCAGTGACTCTGTGAACTTAGGTCTTTTTTCAGGCTGTAAACTTTTTTGTAAGACTTTTGTGGACGATGAATTGCTTGAAAAGTATAATAGCTAGGCATCTGATATTTAGTATACAGACAGTTCAGGTTATGGTTTACGCAACTGTCACCATGCCGTGTGACCCTGACCTCATTTTCACGCTCCAGTGACTCTGTGAACTTTGGTCTTTTTTCAGGCTGTAAACTTTTGTAAGACTTTTGTTGACGATGAATTGCTTGAAAAGTATAATAGCTAGGCATCTGATATTTAGTATACAGACAGTTCAGGTTATGGTCTATGCAACTGTCACCATGCCGTGTGACCCTGACCCCATTTTCACGCTCCAGTGACTGTGAACTTAGGTCTTTTTCAGGCCGAAAAACTTTTTTGTAAGTCTTTTATGGACAATGAATTGCTGGAAAGTTATAATAGCTAGGCATCTGATATTGGGTAAACAGACAGTTGCGGTTATGGACAACGCAACTGTCACCATGCCATGTGACCATGACCCCATTTTTACGCTCCAGTGACTCTGTGAACTTAGGTCTTTTTTCAGACAGAAAACTTTTTGTAATACTTGTGTGGACAATGGATTGCTTGAATAGTATAATAACTAGGCATCTGTTATTAGGTATACTGACACTTTTTTATGTTTATATCAAGAAATGAAAGCTTAGGTAGTTGATTTTAGCGATGGTGCGGGCAGGCGAGACATACTTTTAGTGGCCACACTTGTTGAAAATCTTTGTCAAAAGCAATGCTGAATTCTCTACTTGTTTGTCTGATCCACAAATACAACAAAAATTGGTGCCCACTGAGCAAGAGTATTTTAACATTACTCTGTTTTTTTACCAGATTTGGTGGAGCCTAATTTTCTTGTCCTTTTTGCTCAGATATAAATAAAGAGGTTAAAAAAATGTCTTGTAAATCTAATAGAGTTGTAGATTATTTTGTTAAATCTCAGAATAAAGATTGGACCATCAGACTCAAATAATAAAATTTATCGGTCACCAGTGTCATTACCTCAGTCAATGGTTACTGATTATATCCTCAGTCTTCAGAGAGGGGCTATATTTCCGTCCATCTTGTTTGTCTTTATGTCTTCATCCATTCAAATTTATTACCCATATCTCAGCTTCAACTGAAGGGAGTCAGGTTAAATTTGGTACACAGTTTGTGTTCTTCTTCCTAGGGTATTGGGTTAGTTGATTTATATTTTCCAATTCGACTTTATCATTTTTACCGA
Source organism: Arcuatula senhousia (assembly GCA_963971305.1). Classification (NCBI taxonomy): domain Eukaryota; kingdom Metazoa; phylum Mollusca; class Bivalvia; order Mytilida; family Mytilidae; genus Arcuatula; species Arcuatula senhousia. The sequence continues at coordinate 61,736,866 of OZ020304.1, forward strand.
AGATGAGGTGTACTCTTACTTAGTCAGCCACTTGTTTTGATCACAAGTTTGTTCTTTAAGGTTCCATAACCAATCGTTCATGCTCCTATAGTTTACTATCAGTTTGTTACGGACTACTGTGGATTCATTTATTTTTATCAGATCAAATTTCATGGTTCCCTCACCCTAAAATAAAGAGATTTCATTTGATTTGTAATAAGTGAGGATTAATCTTGAATTTTTGTACTTTTTATCTTAAAAATGAAACATCCCTAATAGAAATTGTAAAAATCTTGATGAAAACTCAATTATCATGGCCAAAATTGCATCTCTTGCAATGTTTAAACTTAATGAAAACTCATAATATTGTAAATTCAAAATTTCTTTAATTTGGTAACTGTAATCCAAGGAAAGATCGATCAAGCGTCATAAATTTTTACATCATTCTAAATACTGCTTAAACACTGAATGGAAATTGAGTTATGAGAAGTCATATAAGTGGAGTTTTATTTTCACTTCATTCTCATTGTCGGGGAAACACAATTGTCAATTTGAATTATTTGAAACCTTTGGTAGTGCAGATTCTGACGATGTTAACTTGAATTTTCTGTCCTATATTACAGTAAAATTAGAAAATCAATACAGCATTTGAGAAATTTTATGTCTTTTTACGAGGATGTTATTTCTAACTCGTGCTGATTTTAATTAAATAAGGATTGTTAGATTCGCTGATGTTTGTTATTTAGAAATAGAGTGATGCCCCTTTCTACCATGACTTCTAATGGTCTGTGATGTAATTGCCATAATCATATACCATTCATAACATGGATGTCAAAATCATCATATTAATGACTTAAATTGATCTTCTGTAAAATGTCCAAAGATAATTTATGAAAATTGCATTTAAACTTTTGACTATTTTTTTTTAGAATATATCCATAGCTGGAGTGATAAATTAAAGGGGTTTGGAGGGATGGGGATTATTCAGTAAAAACATCGCAGATTTGTATTGCTTAACTAATATTCAGTAAATTTTTACCAGTGTGCATCAATTTTCTTCCTTCTTAGGGTAGTTTGACCAAATTTCTTGACCCCTCTGGCTATGGGTATAAGGATACCAAAACAAATTTAGTACTAATTTTAATACAAATATAATTTTTTAGGGTATGACAGAGTAAATTAATGATTAATGTCTGTCTGTCTGTCAACTTGATACATATACTTTAGAACTCTATCACAATTTACACATGATATTCAACACCTTTAAGAAAGAAGTATTACATTATTTGTATACTGTTTTAATCAATGTCTTTTGACCTAGTTTTTTTGTCACAAATTTTCATATACAAATGTAAGGCAATGCATGATGGTATCATTTTTCATAAGACATTTGTAATGCATCTTTTAATCGACCTACTTTTAATTAAGTAGGTAGGTCTGAGTTCTGTTTTTAAAAAAAAGATGTTGTTGAACCATTTGAAAATATTTAGAATGCCCAAAGCATTTTAGAACTTTATTTATAGACAGTCTAAGTCTAAATATGTAAAATGTTATATGCATTTTATCCAAAAGAAACCGTTTAAGGTTGGATTATTTTTATAAAAAGACTCTTTTTCCAAAAAAATGATAAATTAATAAATAAGTAGATAATAACAATTTTATGAAATAAATGATAGTTAATATAAAAAGATGTAAATGAATAACTTATCATTAAACGTTTTCATGTTTTCTAACATATAAGTATTTTTTTTAAGTATATAGCCATTATCTATTAATTACATGTTGTATAACCATGATTTTTTTTTATGAATATGTATTTTTCTTAAAATATCTGTTAGTTTTAATTTTAATGTAAAAATATGTATTTTGTTATCAAATTTTTTTCTTCATATCCCTAAAAGTAAATAGTATTTTAAATGAATTAAAACAAAATAAAACCTTTTTTTTCACAAAAACGGCTTAAATCATTATTTATTGTTGATGTCCACTAGTCCAAAAACTAGTCCCACTTTTACAACTTTTCACCCTAGTCCAGTTCTCGTTTCCTTTTAAACTTTAGTGAGACCTTTGACTTAGTTTTAATTCATGCTCTTTAAGTACATGTATAAATGTCATGTTTAATGAGGAAATATTATAAGCACTGTTACATTATATTTAATAAATTCTCCTCTGATAGTTTTACAATGTTTTACATGGACCCAATGTTAAAGACTTTGCCAACTTATTACTAATAAAGGTGTATCATTTAATCCCTTCTTAAGTGTTAATTTAGTATAGAAGATGATATGATAGTCCTATAACCTTAGAAGTGAAATCAAAGTCTGATAGGTAATCTTACATATAGTTCTAAAAGTTTATCGTCTTTGGTGCATCACGTTGCATGAACTTGCAGATTTGATGGATGATTGCAATTCTAATCATTGCAATGCAGTTACATGTGATAGGGGTACCTCATGTCATAGGACACAGCGTTATAGCATCAGATAGCTAACCCTCCACCATAAAAATTCTACAGACCTTTTGAGTTATGACATCAAATATGATTGAGTCTTTTGAAATATGAAGAGTCTAGATAGATTATGTGACATGATGATATTAAACGATGAAATCTGATGTAAAATTGAGATTAAAATGATTTTTTTACAGTTGTCAGCATTTGTTTTTTAAAAACCTTTTAACTTTGAAATCATGGCGTAATTGCTGAATTTTTTTCTATGTAAAAATGTGCCATCATCTGTAGCATTTATTTTATTAAAGCATTGAAGATAATTTTTATTATAAAAAAAAACAAACATCAAATTCAGATTTTTTTCTTTTCTAAACAAATGATTACAACTTTTTTTTGCTACACTAAATGGCTTAAATTATTATTTCGTTGTCGTGCTACACTAAATGGCTTTAATTATTATTTTGTTGTTGCTCTCCATTAGTCCAAAAACTTAGAACAAAAATGGCCATGATAGTTTGTGCCCCAACGCTGAAAAGGAAACATCGGTTCTTCTCCAGTAAGGAGTGTAATCATTGATTTCTAAACCCTTAAACAGCTATTTTTGATTTTCAACCTTGGCGAGAGGGGAGAAGATTAGAGTGCATTTCTTTCTACCAGAAATTTTATCAGCGCTGAGCAGCGTTTGTAATGAGTTTGTCAAGTGCTTACTGTTGAGAAAGAAATGCAGAGTTTGTTGAATTTATTTTTAAACAATAGATTATAGTGGTGATGCTAATAAATGGTAAGAATGGCAGGACATTTTACTGATTAGGTGATAAAATTAGAAAGAAATGTATCGTTTGGCTACAAACGCAAACGACAAACGCAGTGAACATGGTCTTTAGCAATTGAATCGTTTGTACAAATGTGTCAGCGCTGGACAGAAATTGGTAGAAACAAATGTTGTCTATGCGTGTTACAGTTTGTATCATTTGTGGTAGAAACAAATGCCCTCCAAATAGTCCATAACTTTTTATAATTGAGTCTCTTTGAATGCTGTTGCTTGTGACAGTTATTATGAGCAGGGGATATAAATTGATTGACTAGAAATTGAAATAACCAACTTATTCAAATGCAGTATCTCTTGAATAAAACTTACCATTCTATGTACATTAATTAATGCACATATGTTAAACTCTAAGGCACCAAACATACAATAAATTTATCTCTCCTCCTTAATTTTACTTCATTTTTTTTCCAGATATTTACCACCAACTGGATGAGCATAGACTGTTTTATCTTCGGATGATGTGCCAGTTTAAGAATAACAAGGCAAAATACAAGGGTCACACTGTAAGTCTCAGGTTGGGTGTATGATATAAGATGTTTAAAAAGACGGCCAATTTCAACCTAAATTATGGCTCCATTGATAAATTACTTAATGAAGAAAAAAAGCATCATGTGTAAGTGCTGAATTGTGGGGCAGTGAAATGGAACAAAATGTACAAATAAAATACACTCCTTTTATATTACCATTGATAGTCTGATAGTTTTTGGATGGGATAGAATTATTATACTCTCTCTTCGAAGAAGAGTAGATATACTGGTTTTCTTCTATCTATCCTTCTGTTCGTCCTTCACTCTGTCCTTCCGTTGATTCTTCCGTCCCTAACATAACTTTTGTAACAGTTTTCTCAGCATCCAAAAACCACAAGACCAGTTTGACGTATTTGTATTACAGTTGATATAGCCTGGGGTCTTCAAGGTTCTATTGGGGATCACATTGACTTTAAATTTGGTAATATGTGGCCTTATGATAAAGTACTTTTTTGCAAGCATAGACATAAGATATGTCAGATATCTCCTTCTTCTTTACTGACTAAGTCAATTTTCTATATTCTACATAAGATATGTCAGATATCTCCTTCTTCTTTACTGACTAAGTCAATTTTCTATATTTCTGATCAATTGTCGAAAATTATCCAAACAGTTTTCTTGGTAACTACTCATCACAATGACTTGATATTAGGTATTTGACTTTAGTGTTAGGTCCTTTATCAGGAGTACCAAAATTAGGTCTTTCAGATATATCCTTCCTGTTTACAAACAATTTGATGGGTAGCAAGGGTAAACTGAGTGAACAGTTGCCCACAGATTTTTTGTTACTTACCAATATGTAATGAAAAAGTTTCAGACTCACCGAATGAAAAACCAAAAATTTTCCTATCTCTTGTGCATTACCGTTTTATTCACTTCTACAGTTTAAAAATCACCATAAAACTGAATTTAATTTGCATACCACTTGTTGTTTTGGGTTTTTTTTTTGAAAATTATTTAAGTTTGGAACAATACTGTCATATTTCTGGCATACTTTTGTTTAAGATAATAATTTTTATGACTTGAATAACATATTTTGTTTGGTTTGGAATTGTTAGGTATCATGTTTTCTTAAAAATCCTTTTTAGATAATTTGAAAAGATTTAAATCTTTTATTTTAGCAATATGTTTAAAAGTGTGCAAAATGTGAAATTTTTAAGAAAATGAAATAATTTAAAAGTTAGAACTCCAAATTACAACAAAATGACAGCTCTTTTCATATTGAATGGTCCAAATCATTATATTATTGATGTCCACTAGTCCTTAAACTAGGACAAAAAATGGCCATGATAGTTGGTGACCCAGAGCTGAACAAGGAAATAAATTTCCTACATACATGTAATATTTGGCTGATTGGAGTAAACAACTTAATTAAACTGTGTATTCCTACGTCATCACATCATTACATGTTGTAGCCTGGAGTACATAAAGACCAGTTTGACGTACTTGTATTACAGCTGATTTAGCCTCAGGTCTTCAAGGTTCTATTGGAGATCAGCAAAACAGAACATTTAGGCCAAACATGCTCTGTGAAAAACAACAACAACCCTGAATACAATTAAGTGACCCAAGCATGTATGGCCATGTGGCTACTTTAAGCATTAAAAAATTGCTGAGATCAACAAATTCTTGGAGTATTTTGTACATGGCCAATCGCTTGAGAAATTTATTTTATCTGTGGCGAATCTTTTTGAAAGGATGCTTTAATATTTATTTTACAATCAAATTAATTTGTAAAAAGCCTTTTTCAAATATAAGATATTTGCCCCATAGTCTTAATACTTTAGTACAATGAACTTTACACATTTCAAGATTTGTTGTAGTGTTAGCAAAATTGAAATAAACCATTTAATTTTCCATCTTTCCTTTTTAATTGGGGGATGGGGTTTGGCCCCTTTCTAAAAAAAACTTTCCTATGAAGTCTTCATTATAAAACAAACAAAAAAATCATAAAATTAAACTACATTCCCCATATAAGTGTTACAATTTAATGATCACAACAAAAAAATACAACAAAAAATGTGAGGTATCTTGTCATTTAGGCATGTTATTTTTCTTAAATAACATTCTAATATTTTGAATAATTATTATTGAACCAATATTCCAACTCAAATAAAGCAAACAAAAGAAATGATTATAATGAAACAATTACAATGATGAATTATATTATTATGTAATAATAATAAATTTTTAACTTTTTGTTCATATTTTAACACAACAGGAAAGTAGAAAAATAAAAAGATACACACCCATTTAATTGAAATTCCTTTCATTTCATTTTAGATAATTATACTGAACCAAATGCACTTCAACCCACTGCACTTATTTGGAATGATTAATGTTGCAAAACATATAACTTGTAAATTTATTTCTTTATATATTGCATACTAATATGATAACTCATTAGTTTCTAGTGTACCAGAGTTTACTGTGTCATTGCTAAAATTTTTTTCGCATTTCACAAAGCATTATTAGAAATAAAAGTAAGATACTGTATTTATTTCTCTCCCCACTTTAGTGGGTGTCTGTCTGTCCACCAGTCCTTCATAAATTTATGGCTAAAATTACTCAACTGAATCTAACCAAACTTGGTATGTGAACTAAGTACACCAAATGTAGTTGTGCATATAACATGTACCAGGAAACTTTGATCTTTACAATTATGTAAGAGTTATGGTCCTTTGAACTTAAGAATTTGTTACACAAGCTGTTAAATTCTTGATAGAATACAGCCATTGTTCTAATACAAATTTATGCTTGCTACAAACTTGCCATTTATTAACTATGGAGTATCAAAGTTTACCCAAATATTAATTCACATAACCTAAATTAGAAGTACAGGTTGTATTGCCTCTTTTATCAAGTGCAATGCCAGAATTAGATAGTGTTCTGCCATGTAATTGTGGTTTTCTCAAATTAATACACTAAACATGTTCCCTTTCAAGTGCAGTTATGTATTTATATAAACTTCAAACAATACTTTTAGATTGAAGTCACTTATTTGCAGATTTTAAAACTGCTTTTGTTTTATAGGTTAAATCTGTCATGAATACTATATTTATAATAACAACACGTGGAATAAGTGTACATGACACAACCACCCTAGTCCAATAATAACTGAAAGATCTGTAGTGGTATAAACAAACAGCCAGCAGGTTTCAAAATGACCACTGGTCACTGCTTTATTGGTCACTTCCTGTCGTCTTTAAATTGGCACCAGATAAAATATGATGTAAAAGATTTAATACCAATCCAAAATTATCAACAATAAACAAAGCCCCCTTCTGGACATAGACTAATTGATAGATATAGGTCAAGTATAAGCAGACATATTGGCAAATATTCCAGGCTTAAGACAATTGAATATGAAATGTGTCTTGGTTTACTAGTTTAATGGGCCCAAAACTCCCCCCCCCCCCTGTTGATAACCTTTAACAAAATTCCCAAATTGATTATCATGATTTATATTTTCAGCTTGTTCAATGGTCAGGGAGGCTTAAGATGAGGAAGACCAACAAGGCAAACAACTTTGCCACGACAGGCCTGGTGTGTGTATGTAAAGTGATGCAGACCAACTCCATACTGGAAATCAAGATGGACGGCAATATGTTCATCAGCAGACATGACTTAGGAATGACCTTCACATTTTGCGACCCTAGGTATATATATTGAATCAAAAGTTGGGTATTAGATTTTAACAGTCATTTTACCTTGCAAATTTAGTGAACATTTACCACTTTAGATATGATTTAATAAGATGTTGTCTTTAACACTAGTTGTTAAGGGGAAAAACTGTAATTGAATTAACTTCTGCGCTTTTCGAAACTCATAATAAATGTAGAAATATTGTAAAGCTATAGATTTTCAAATCTTGTAAGTATCAACACACAAAATGATACGATTTGGACATTTCACGTTGAAATTTTATAAACTGAGTCAATATTAAAACACCTTTCCTGATGGCCCTCTCGTGTATCCTCAGCTGACATCCTATATAATAACCTAGGAATATGTCCGTGAAGTACAATTGAATCTGATTAGCCCTGTAACATCCTTTCCTTCTATTTTTTCTCTTGATACAGTGTATATACTTACCACATCAAATTAATCAAGTTTTTTTAACAGTTAATCTCCTGTTAATATCTTAATTCTTACTAAAAATAGAAATAAATGTTTAAAAATAGCCCTTATCAAGATCTCCCATAAAGATACGTGTGAAGATGACACCTTGTCATGATATAGGCTGGTATTTACATTTTATCGTTAGACAAGTTGTGTAGGCTCTTGGAGCCTCTAGTATAATGTTACAGAAATATTAAATGTTACATCATTAATTTAAGATGGCCATTGAACTTTGAGCCTAAGATTAAATAACAGAGAAACAAAGTGTAAAGTTACCAGACTTTATAGAAGAAAGTGCAGTTGATTGATTTTGGTTTTGTCTGGGTATACATTTTTTATGTCATTTTTCATAAGTACCGGTATTTTTTTATGATGAAGATGATGCATTAAGCACAATTCCTTCTCAATGCAAATGAAGTCGCCAAAGACACGAGTCCAAATGAGATGCTCAGATTTCCATCTTATGTTTCTTTTTAACTACAGTGACATTAGCAGAATTGAAGGACAGAAATTAAGGACTTTAATAGAATGATACTTACTTGAGAATGACCTGTTTTTTGGACAGAAAATAATAGTTAATGTCATCCTTTTATTAGAGATTAACCAGATCTTACCGGTTTAATAATACTATTATTAACCTTATTAGCCCTGTTACTATATCATTTGCATTCACTTAGTACAGAAAAAAATACCAAATTTTGAATGTTTTATTTAAGATCATTTAACAAGACTTTCTAATTCGAATTAACTTATAAAAGTTTCAATAATGCACTAAAACCTCATGCAGTCTCCCATACTGGCAATATTTGTCAGATTTATATAAGTGTTTTTACCCCAGCATGTGTCAAGTTGTTTTGGGGTATCAACTATGGGTCATGGCTGTCAGCACAATTCAGTGTGATTATGTCACAACCTTCTGTTATTCTATAAACATGGTGTAGGAATACATATGTTGATCTAAGTCATAACTTGGTTTCATCATAGACATATAACCATGTCTATGGTTTCATGTTCTGCAATTTGGGTTTATTGTTCTAATACTCTTCATATTCACATAGTGTTTAGCATTTTCAATTTTTGGGTAGAGCACCTCTCATTAATCTTGAATAGGAAATGTGTGTTGTGTCAACAAATTTTATTATCTATTAGTTTTATAAACAGAATTCTTTGAAATTTGGTATATTGATTTAAAGAAATAAGAATAATAAAAAAGCCTTGTCCGCCTTTCGTGAGGGTTTTTTGGTTGCCCTATAATTTGTTGCAAAATGACAAATCTGCTTGTTACTCATGTACTTCCTGTTTACCAAGATTATTCAGATTGTATATAGAGTAGACATTGATACAAAATTTTCGTCACAATTTTCTGTGCAACTACATGCCACAGCCTCTTGATATTTGACACTTAGCTAGATCATATGGTACTATACCGTCTTAAGCAATTATTTTGCTGGTTACTTGTATCATTTTATAAGACTTTCTTTGTCTCTCAGTCTGACTTCAACAGAAATGACATAAATTGCTTTTGGTTGGAGAGAGGGCTCTATTGCAATCATCACCTGTGGCGGATCCAAAAAATTTCAATTTCAATTTCAATTAAAAAAAAAAAAACTTCTTGGACCATCCCTACCAAATTTTTGCACAGTCCATAACTAAACATCTATCCATCTCTCTATAACTTATATTGAATTTTATTGCCTTCACTGAAGCTTTTTACTTGAGTTTAAGTGTACAGGTTAAACACAATAAATTTTGCCATGCATTTGAATTCCAATCTAACATCTTCTTGTTGTTTTCAGAATCAAATGGGGTTATACCTGTTTTACTTGGCACAACCTATTGCAACCTCTTGTTTGAAATTTATAATATTGTTAATCTTGGTATCTCTCTCTTATCGAAAATGAAATGTAAAAAAAAAAATCCTGACATTTATCATTCTTGGTCAGCAGATATTTTTATTCTTGTGTGTCAATTCACAAAACAGGCAAGATATTGCTAGTGTAACATTATACAATTATCACCCTAGTTGGTGTGTGACCCAGTGTTTTCTTTCCCCCGAGAAAGTAAGGTCACCCGAGGGCTTGCCCCGAGGGTGACCTAACTTTTCGAGGGGAAAGAAATGCCGGGTCACATATCATCTAGGGTGATAACTGTAATATTATATCGAATTTGAAATGAAACAATTTAATATTAAATTTCAAACATATTTCGGACATTTTAACCCTAACCTTTTTCCATTGAGAAACTACCGTCAATACAATATTGAAGAAAAATCGTTGGCTCACGTGCAAATTCTCAGGAGAGGGTGACCTTACCATGCGACCCAACGATTAGCGGTTGACCCAGAGAATATCACATGCCACGTGACAACGTCTAAGCGAATTACAATAAAGATTTTTATATGAGTATATAATATATACAATTGTACCACATCTTATCATCTATTTATGACAATAATGTCTAAATTAAGAATTTTTGTTTGCTAGTCCACCTGTCGTACATTCCAACACATCGATCAGGACATTAACATTCTAATCACTTCTAATGACATAACCCATCATTTCCTGTTACTGTGTGATGTATGCACTTTTTAAGTGTTTGGTTTTTGCCCTGCCTATAAAAATAGAAGGGTGTATGGTGTTTTGATATGTTCATTTGTTCTTTTTTCTCTCTATCAAGTCCAAATCCTCAAATAAGGGTAACTTGCAGGTGTAAAAGAGTTTTCCATGAACAATGTATGTTTTCATCATTACACTTAATACACTATAAATTGAAGGTGTTTCAGTCTGTAACATTATTTGAGTCAAATAGAATAAGTAATAACGGCCAATAATTCATTCAGGAAACAAAATAAACTTATATATGAACAAACAATTTTCAGTGAATTTTTTTATAAATGATGGAGCAGCCAACAGCTTCATGCTTTAGGGCTCTTAAAAGCAAAAACAAAAGCTGTGAGTGTTGGAATTATGTATTAAAATGTGTAGACTATCATTGATATGATTTCTGTTGAAACTAACCCAATAGATTTGGATGAAATTTTACATTGAAGCTTAAAGAGTGCATGAAGCTGTTGGCTGCTCAATCATTTATAAAAAAATTCACTGAAAATTGTTTGTTCATATATAAGTTTATTTTATTTCCTGAATGAATTATTGGCCGTTATTACTTATTCTATTAATAAATAAAGATAACCATTCCCATTTGCTCACATTCAATAACTTAATTTTTTTTCCAAAAAATATATGATTTCTATTAAGTATTGTCCTGTTTCTTGTTCTCTGAATCAAATTCACAACTCAAAATGCCAAGATGCAGCTTATACATCTAAGTCCATTTAACAGAAAATGAAAATTCTTTATGACAATATTTTATTTTATATTCTTAGCTAATCCTTCCCTGTAAATCACTTTTATGTTGATTAGTGTGAAAGTTAAAACAATACAATGAGGTACACGTGACGACTACCTGGTCTTACCTGGCGATCACCTGGGGCCCTACTCACCTGGATAAGTTTAAACAGACATGGACTAACAGCCAGGATTGTATCATTTACTATCAATTGATTTCTGTTTTGTAGAATTATCACTTTAATTGGATATGAACCGAGCGAGGTGATCGGACGGACTGCCTACCAGTTTCACAACCCGTTGGATGCTGAAAGAGTGAGAACCTGTCATTCTAACTGTACGTATTTATGTTTGTATATGTGCATTAGAAATAGAAAAAACTTTTCCTGAAGATCCCCTTAAAAAAACATTTATTTGTTTTTGTTTTTTTTTTGGTACTTTGTAAAAAAATATAAAATAACAAATGAAAAGTACGCATATGAAAATGAAAAAGGAAAAATGGTTTTGGGTAATGGAAATTATTTTTTTTTTTGCAAAAAAAAAAAAAAGTTTTTGTGTAAGTTTTTAATTAAAATTTTAATGAAATTTTTCTGAAGTGCAATATTTATGCAATATTGCTATTGCTGTTGTTTTTAGTGAACACTCTTTGATATAGCAGATTTCAGCATTGCACTTGTTTCATTTTACATTACAAATATCTAGAATCTCCATTATAAGTGCTTGTAACTGATTATCTTTTGAGATTGGTGCTTTTGTTTGAACATTTCTTGAGAGGATAGTGATTGATTGGGTCATATTTGACTCATGCTCATTTTAATTTTAAATGTTAATACAAAGCTTAATTTGAAATATGCATATGATTCATTTTGATTAGAGATGTCTTTTGCATTTAGTTTTCTCATAAGATCTAAAAGTGTCACAACTCATTTTCTTGATAGACAAACTTTTTCTTCTCTCCATATTATTTATGAACTAATTTCTCAGCCAGTGACAAAATAGTTGCTTGGTTGCTCAGTTGGAAACTGATGATAGATGCACATTGTAAGGGCAGTAAAAGGCAGTAGTTCACATAAACCTAGGGCTTAAAAACATTAGAATAAGTAGCTATATATAGCTTCTACAACGCGATCGAGTTGATTATGGAATTTCTAACATCGAGAGAAATAAATTTGATTATTTTAGTGGCGAGGCTTGCCGAGCGATTAAAATATCAAATTTATTTCTCGAGATGTTAGAAATTCCATAATCATCGAAAATTAAGTTGTAGAAGGTTTTTCTCTAATGTTTACAGGTAAGAAATTGCAAAAGGTCGCTCATCAATTGCACGTGCAATTACGCTGAGAACAAATTTCTCTCTAGAGGTGAGAAATATTTTTTCACAACTGGTTGAGAGGTTGATAAATCGGATGAAAATTAGAGAAGATGGATTTCACATTGCTCATGTTAAAATGTAATACTAACCCTATTTCTGCTGTAAGGGCAGTCTGTCTACATTTTTATTTTGAATACACATCATTAGGTTAATCTGCTATTTCTTATTGTACAGACATTTATTTGAAGCCACAGGGCACATGTTATTTACTTTAAAAACAGAAGAATTTTATTTTGTTGTACTACCCTTAATTTAAAAACAAAAGATTCAATTCTGTTGTTGGGGAATAAAGCTGACAATTTTTGTGCAATCTATTTAAGTGCTAACTAGGTACATTGGTAATGATTTTATTCTTTGGCAATGGTGGAATAAACTAGATATAAGATTTCAATAAGTTCTAGATGACAGAGAAGATTTTAGCAAATTTGAAATCAAATGATCAAAATTCAGTACAACTTGGTGTAATTTAAGATATTTGCTATACTGATCATCTTATATATATAATGATAGTTTCTTGTGATTGAGGCTGACAAATTGTCTCATACTAAAAGTATCATTGTTTAAATCTAGAAGATCGCCTCTGTATCATTTTTTGAAATGTTTTACAGAGCATAATGAATTGAAATAAGGGTTATAGTGTTCCCAAAAAAGCTTGGGTGATTCTAACCCTATCTCTGCTGTATGGGCAGTCTGTCCACATTAAGTTTATTTTGAATACACAACATTAAGTTAATCTGCTATTTCTTATTGTACAAACTGATGAGTTTTTATCAGATGAATTTGCATCCTCACACTGTTTTAAATTGTCTATGTGTATCTTGTTTGAATTATGTTATACAGATTATGCTACAGTTACTCTGAAAGTACCTAGATAAGAGGGCATCAAATTTCGAAGATTGAGAACAAAAAGTTAATAGTTTAATTTTTAAACAAAATCTATAGAAAAACTCATTGGAAATTACTGATTAATTGGGAACACACCAAAATACTGTGGATTCATTTATTTTGGTGGTTATCAATTTTTATGGTTCACCCCGAAAAAGACATTTGGTTGAAATCTTAATTTCGTGGTTTGTTCATGTTGCTCAATCAATATAAAAATAACACTTCATTGGATTCTTACCTTTGTGGTTGGCTATTATCCACGAAAACCACGAAAATTGGTACCCTAATGAAACAATAGTAACTAAAATTATTAACCAATGAATTACATAATAATTTTATACTGATTGGAGGTCCAAAGTGTGTTGTAATAATAATAAAATATTGTTTTGAACTAGAACATGTCATAACACTTCTTATAAAATAAACTATCTCTGTTAAGTTTTAGCCAAGTCATCCTTACAAGTTGTTCTTAGTCAGAACATAGAGTATTTGTGTTCTGTGCATCCGTTTGTTGTCCATTACACTTTACTTAACTCATTCCCATTTCTCAGAATTGTTAGCATATTTCTTGATATGGAAATGGTATGAATTGCATCAAAAAATAGAAGCTTTGTAAAAAATATAGGGCATGAAGTGCAGACCATTTTCTTCGTTTTGTTTAAGAGCTCATAATGTTATAGATTTGAGTGTTTTCAGCGGCTGACCAACAGTTAGGACCTTGTAATGGGACCTTGTAGTTCAGGGACACAACTGGTCCTTAGAACTTTTTTTATGAAGGCTGTAAATGAAAATATTTATTTATTTATTTAGAGAAAGGTTTTTAGGGTCATTAAGGTAAAATTGTAAACAATCATGGAGGATTTCAATGAAAGTTTGACAAATGGTCACCTGCCAGTTAAGCAAGACTGACAAACTTTAATTGGGATAGTGACATGTATTGTTTAATCCGGTCCGTGGAGTGTTATTTCTACAATTTGAGTCAATCACGGGAGTCAATTTAAGACATTAAATAGTTTGGGTCATCTAACAAAATATTTTTATTGTTCACTACTTATATGGCCATCACAAATTTTGTTTATTGTTTACTTGCAAAGTCACTTAAGTATTAAATTGAATGTAAATATATCTAGTTTCAGTGGACTTCGGTTTTAATGTCATTGTATTCTGATATTCTATATGTTGTAGGAGATGAATTTCACTTGTTTTCTGCTATTTAGTAAGATTTATAGCTCTTTCCTGCTGTGGTAGGGTCTAAAATTATAGAGGATGGTTTGACTGTAGTAGAAAAGACTTGTTTTCATCCCCAAGAATCCATTTCAGGGTGTCATATGAATACTCATTAATGACATAGAGATCAGATTTATCATTCAGTAAAACTGTGGTTTGTTTTGTTCAATGAAAACATTTAAAGTACAAAATTATAGTACTTATAGTAAAGTGACCTGGTTTTAGGACAAAAAAGATGTTCAGGGTGCCATTTCATAGAGCACCCACAAAGTAATGTGGTGCTTTCTCCTTTCAAATGGCCTAGGATAAATTAAAGAGAACAGTAATTAACGATCGCTTCATGAAACAGCAAGGACAGATGATTCCTATTAGTAAAAATGATAAGAAATATTCAAAAGTACAAAATTATAGTACTTAGAGAGTAAAATGACCTGGTTCAAGGACAAAATAGGGGTTCAGATTCTTTCTTATAAAAAGATTTGGATTATAGGATTATAGTTAGATGTATTCCCTCTGTCCATTCACTACTACTGAGTGCTTATTGTTGAAGGATGATATATTGAACCCTTTCTAACACTTAGTATGCTAATTTACTTTGCAAGGTTCTATTTTTATACTATGTGAAAGGTAACCCCTCCTCTATTGGGTTTTATTGGTTCCAAGCCTCTGTAACTGTTGAAGCCCATATTGAATCACGATTGTCTCCCAGGGCTGAAAGAGGTTAAAAAAGAACCTAATTTGTTTACCATTATTAGGGATCATTAAATGGAAACAGTATTTTGCATTAACAAAATTAAAGCTGAATGTGAATGTGAAAGCTGCCTGGGTATTGCTACAAACTAATATCAGGAGTTTAAGTTTATATCTCACTTTCCCTTTTTGGTAATGGTTATTTTTCCAATTCTATTTTATTTGTTTTCTTCGTTTCAACAAAATTTTCTTTTAAATGGAATCAGAATGGGCTATCTATCATAGAATGGACAGGCCTGTAGAATCATTAATGAAGGTGTAATGAAATATTATAAGGGATAGGAAAGGATGTGTACTGTGCCCACTGCATTATTAGGGATTATAATGAGAAATGGCAGAAATAGAATAAATACAAAATAATCAGGATTTGTGTAATTAAAACTCCTACCGGTTGTTATTTGATTTAGTTCTCATTACTGCATGTTTAATTCTGATTTACGAGTTCAAAATACACTGTTGGTGCTTCCCCTTCCAATGGTGTCGTGTTTTGTTCATTCATTGTCTAAAAGGTTTCTTATAATTAACTAAAATAATGAATGAATTTATAACCTAAAGACTATAGAGAAAGGTAAGTTGGATTATTTGCTAGATTGATAATCTTCTAAGGTAATGTTTGCTTCATGTTATGATATTCAATGATAAGATTTTTAGTTGATGTCAACATTTCTAAAAGAAATATAAACATTTAAAGCAAGAAATCATCTGGGTTTCTTTTTGTCAGTAAGGTTTGAACAATTTTTTTATTCTATGATGAAACGAAATAAAGAATTGTACTAAATCTTTATAGTGATGGATAAATCTAAAATGAATACTCTGAGTTAAGCATAGAAATTCAGCTTAAGGATGCATGTTATCTTGTTTATCATACATATTAGGTTAGTAATGATATAAGAAGAGGTTTTAAAAGTTATTTAAGTGGTGTACCTTAGATCCTTTTTAACTTCAGGATAGGCAACAGGCAAACACTGTTCAGCTTTAATGAATTTCAGATGCACAATTTTATTTTCATTGAAAAACCAAGAGAGTGTACAAATTTAGGATGTTTAAAAAATAAGGTCTGGGGAGCTGTTACAGTGATTTATGTGTAGTTTCTGCCCAAACCCTCACAGTCACTGAATTGCCAATAAATTGATGCTGTACATGCAGCTATGCATTTAACAGTGCTGACATGCCCTAATCTGTTGGCTATGGATAGGTTATATCAACAAGTCAGTCAGACTTTAGCCTACTTTAACATATAAGGAGACATTTTTAATTTATTGCTCTCTGTTTACTCTACTCGTTGCATTGGGACCATGCTACATTCTTGAGAAATATTTTATGGTGGGAAAATCATAATTGAAAGCAAGACCAATTGACCTAAATTTCTGTTGTTTATTTTGGACAGTTTTGTCTTAAATCTTGACCTAAATTAATACAGGCCATGAGTATATAAAACTTTGATGTAATTTTGTTCCAAAAAGAAAAATCTAAGAAATGACTAAATAGTCAATATGAAAAATCTTCTGAATATTTAAGTCACTAATATCCCATTGTCTTGTTCGTGTGTTAAATGCAAAATAATAAAAGAAATATTTGTACTTTTGCCTACTGCAATGAGGTGTTTTGGTCTTTCTGTTTATCAATGGTCATCCAATTTTCCTTCATACATGGGCTTACATCTGACTTCAAACGTACTGTAAGATTTTCATGTATCATTGTAAACTATAGCATGAACACTTCATTACATGTAGGTTTACAAGAGGGGAATGCTAACCTGTGCCAAACTTGACATGATTTTGACTGTGTTGATACATTTGTTTGTTTTATATTGTGACTTTATGGTTCATGTTCTCATTTGTGTCTTGTGTGTTTTATCTTTCTGTCTTCTCTTTATTTGATTCTAAATGGTCCCAAGGTTGATTCCCTCATGTTTAAATACAAATAATGGCCTATTTAATTAGGTCTACAGTTGTTTTCAGTCCTGAATCATACAAGTAGATGATATTGAAATGAGTGGAACACTTTATTGTACCAGCCTTCAGAAGGAAATAAAATTTTCAAAAAAAATTAGGCTGATAACAAGTAGGAAATATAACAGTCACAACATTGTACAAGGGGCAGCCATGTCTCATGTATTGTCATAAATTAGTGTCTTACTTTCCAAGTAGACAATTCAAAAGCTTTGTAAATATACAATAATACTTATGCAATCATGTCACAAATTATTTACATTGCGTTTAAATTGAAACATGTTATGACTAAGGAACAATGTTGTTTTTTACTATTTAAGTCATGTTGTTATTAAGGATTCAAGTCTTCAATGAACTGGTATTGTTACATACATGTCTAATTTATTTAAATCTGTTCAGCTTTTGGCCATTGATAAAGTTTAATGTTGAATAATAAGTAGACAACGGTAAGTTAATGTACGGAATAACAAAGCAAAGAGATTAGAGAACATACATCTATTATATAACTACTGAACAAATTCCTATTTCCTGCTGCATTTAAAGCCTATTGTACTTTTCTCCTCATTTCAATTACCAAACGCATCTTGAATTTGACAAATTTTGCGTATAAAGTAATTTATTAATACAATTGTCTTTTCGTAAGTTTAGAATTAGATAATTAAAAAATAATGATAAAGTTCTCTTTTATTTTGACATATCATATTTTTCATTTAATGAGTTCTTTTTGTTTAAGAAATAAGAATATATAAATAAATTAAGATCAAAAGAAAAAGAAAACTTTTGAAAACATTTTTAGTTTAAAAAAAACTTGTTCCTTTCAAAAATCAATATTGTTTTCTTAGAAATTTCAGTTAAAAAAAAAAAAAAGTTTCACATGTTATTGACGTGTATAAAGCCTAGCGGTAGTCACGTTAAGAAGCACATGGTCAGCCTGAATACCTAACAGACAACTTGTTCTAGTGAATAATCATGACCTCATTTTTGACATACATCTCCTCAAGCAAAATGTTTAATTACGCTTTATTACTTGATGTTAATACAACTGTTACTATTTTAGGCACAACATCGTCTATATTTAGTAAAGTGCCAAATAAAGATCAGACTGATACCCCTTGCAGTGCTTTAACGATAATGTTAAATAAACATAAAATTAATTTACTTTAAGACGTCCTTAAGTCAGCACTGGTCAGTCTTTTAAAGTGACCATTTTTATCAATGATATACTGTATGAATATATGAACCACGACTAGACTGACAGCTACATGTACCAAGTTTAACAAATCAATTAGATTCCCTTGCAAGGTTCACTTGTATATTTTGTTGTTGAGCTCAGTCTTTTCAGTGCCTATAAGTTTTTTGAACCCTCCCTCTTTTAGATAATTAAATCCCCATGTAATATGTTGGGAGCCAATATATCTCTCTGTCTTATATGTACATCCATTGCTGTAAACGTGATCTATTAGTTGTACTTCCTAGAAGATGCAACAACAACATCTAAAATGAAAAGATATTTTATGCATTAAAAATATATAACTTGATAAAGGTGTGAAGAAGATTTTTGTGATTTTCAGTATATATAAAAAATGCTATTTTACTTACTTATTTTCTGCAACAGTAAAATAATTGATTTTAAGTCATTTAAGGTCAAATTATATTTGTTTTTTTTTAACTTTCTTGATGACTGAATTTTAGACAAGACACTATTGAAACTACAATGAGTAATCAATCCATTTTGATAAATTTAATTGCATATTAAAATGAGGAATAAGTAAATTGTCATTTATAAAGAATGAACATGTTGAGTCACTAAGTGATTTTTGCCTGGATACAAGTAAAAGGTCCCAGGACAATAGGGTAACTCAGTGTTAAGGATATGATTTGCCAAAGGCTTCAGGTCATTTTAATTATCAGTTGGATCAGGACATTGTCCAGATCGGTAGATTGTATCTCAATCCAGCGGTAATTTGTTTTGATTTGTGGGGCTGTCCTGATACTGTATGGTTAGGTAGTGCTAGCGTGGCCAGAAACTGGACCAGGTGTACAAAATACTCAACGATATAAGTAATATAAGAATAAGTAATTATGATCACAATTTCCTTGAATATGGTTCAGGCTGCCAAAATATTGAATTGGTTGGCATAGGCAAAAACAACATTGTTTGATTAATTTTGTTTTCAGATTCTCCAACTATCTTTCTTTAATGCACTTTGTATGCATAAGTCATTATATTGCTTATGGTTCAGGTTTTGTGTTGCGTACACTTATTCCACATCTCTTTATAGTCTTTTTAAAATATTCTTTAGAACATCCTGCTATTTATAAAGCAGGAAAATATACTATTAACCTCATAAAAGTAAAAGAATGAGCAGCAATTTTCAATTTGGAATTTTATTTTGTTGAGGTCAGGGTATAAGATTGCGCTCGTAAGCCACACTCACACAGTGCAAACTGTACAGCGATTGACACAGTAAAGCAAAATCACAATTCAATCTAAATACATAAGTTTAAACTTTGGTCCTATGATCCCTATTTTAGGGCCAAAAGTTGCACATTTCACTGCATAAATAAATTGCCATTTCCTCATGTGTTTGCATAAAGTAATTTCTATTTGTAGGTATTACCACTTTTGATTACACAATTTAATCATTCCTTTTCATGTGAGGGGGGTAGATTTTACAAACTGACATTTTTGTCTTAAGGAAAAAGATTTAAGCTGGAAGCACGTCAAGGGGCATTGGCGAATTAAAGTTTGATTTGTCAAATATTTTTTGTTTCTTTTTCTTATCAATTATTTACATTTTGTACCAAGTATAGGGTTATGGAGTATGATTTATTGATAGCATTCTTTCTTTATATTTTCAGTAATAGTGAAAGGGACTTCCGTTAGTAAATACTACAGATTTATCGGCAAGAATTCTGACTGGGTATGGATGCAGACTAGAGCTTCCATTATTTACAACACTAACAACGTTCCACAATATATCGTCTGTATGAATTACATTATTAGGTATGATTAATAGTTAATACAACATATAAGTGTCAAAAAGATATTATTTTAAGTATAGTTACAAGTCATAAATTTACATATACATATTTTAACTTTACAAATGAATGTATAGCTATGTTTCCTTGAGCAACACCATTGTTTTTTCTTCATAAAACAGTTAATATATTCCTGTTGAGGTAATATACTAGAAAAAAAAACTTTAGCCAGCAGCCAACCCAGAAATTTTGCTAAGGGGAGGGGGCATTCACTGACCACAGAGGGGGCCTGCAATTAACTTCTTCATATTAACTGATTTTCTATGTATTCAACCAAAAATTCATTTCATAAAGGGGGGTCTGGATCCTCCTAAATCCTTCAATGTTAGCAGTTCTTTTTGTGTGGCTCATGGTACTGGACATCTTGGCAGCATCGTCATGGTGGTGCTATTTCCAAGGCCAATGAAATTAAAAGTTAATCCTTAATTTCTAAAAACCATAGTTGATATACTTCATATTTGTAGATTT
Organism: Arcuatula senhousia; assembly: GCA_963971305.1. NCBI lineage: Eukaryota > Metazoa > Mollusca > Bivalvia > Mytilida > Mytilidae > Arcuatula > Arcuatula senhousia. Next base: position 61,757,815 of record OZ020304.1, read on the forward strand.
TTCCTACAACCAGCACCTTAATTCATTCCCATTTTAGTTTGCGCTTGTTCTTTGCTATTAAGATTCTAATTGACTTTAGATATTGAATTTTCTTTTGGCATTTTGTTTTTGTTATCAAACCTTTCTTCCTAAGAATTGCTTCTTTAATTCTTTACTTGATCTATAATCGGCTCATGACATGAACCACATGAATTTAGTGTGACCATTTTAATGAATTATTGTTCTCCATAACAATCAGTTGTACCAGGCTGTCCTATCATGTGGTCAATTCTTAGGGTCATGACCCTAAAGACAACTTCCCTGAATGTAACGTTGATAAATTTCTTTTTCTGGTGGTTGGGCACAAGACACAAGAAGACAGTGTTCCAAATATATTATAGCTGACCACAGTTATATTTTCATTTGCTTTAATTATGACCCATTAGACAGCTTCCCCCATGTAATGTTTGATAAATATACTTTTTCTAATGGTTGGAGCAAGACCAAGTCTGATATGATATTACCTCAACTACATGTGCTTTAGGCAAGTCTACTCTATATATGGCCATACTAGCAGTAGGTTATACTATGAATATTAAATCAGCATTAAAGGTGTTTAAAAGATGGTTGTTCACCTACAGAGGTGGTTTATTAACACCATGGTATACTCCTACTGAAGTTTTATTATATACTTGTATCATTAATAATGTTCCCATTTTTAGCATAATATGAATTATGAACAAGTTAGTTTGAATTTGTCAAACATAAAAACCTTGCAAAGAACATCAACCTTTGAGCTGAACACAACAAATATAGGCCAGGTCTTAGGTTTGTTGACCTTTTGGTAACATTTTTCTGTCACAATGAAAAAAAATGTCTGTTTCTTCTGTGCTAAACTATGTTTCTTTTATGCCCCAAATAATGAAAATCTATTTGGTTTGTATGATTTGAGCTTCAAATATTGAGGATAAAAGTTAAAATACTAAATTAATACCTTTGATTAATTGATTTCATAAATTTAGATGCATATATAAAATATCTCCGAATGAGAAAAGTGTTATTTTGCTTTTCATAAACTAATATGTACCTATGTCAGGTCAAAATTTGCAGTAAGAATTTCAACATTTTGCTTTGCCCTCATCCTTTAAGATGAATTGTGTCTCCTATCATGATGATAATATGAAATCATCTATATCCTGCTTAACAGAGGGAAAAAAATAAGGGTCTTTTGAGCCAGCTGTCTTATGCAATTCTTTATTTTTATCCCAAACAAAAATGTGTAACTGTCAACAAATTTATCTTGATAAGGTGGTGTAATTTGTACAATATAGCATTGCCTTTATGTGCATTACTTATGATATATGGACATTTGTACCACACAAAATGAAAAATTAGTTACAGAAATATAAGTATGCAGTTATTGCAGTACAATTAGTCCATTTATATATTTACGCTACCACTAAATAAAGACTTTCCTCTTCCTGGTGACATAAAAAACCGGGGATTCAATTTTCCTATTTTAACAGTGACTCAGCTGGAATACTTGGGCATCAATATTTTTAGCACTATACGTCTCAGCCCTAATTTATTATGTCTCCCCCCACTTTTGTGGGGAGACATATTGTTTTTGTCGTGTCCGTCCGTCCGTCTGTCCGTCCGTCCGTCTGTCCGTCACAAAGTTTGTCAGCGCAACTCCTCTGAAACTACTGAACCGAATACAACGAAACTTGGTATATAGGAAGGACACCATATGTAGTTGTGCATATTACCAAAAAATTTTGATTCTCAAATTTTTGTGGGAGTTATGGCCCTTTGAACTTAGAAATTTGCTGAAAATCCTCATTTATCATCTTGTCAGCGCAACTCCTCTGAAACTACTGAACCAAATTCAACGAAACTTGGTATATAGGAAGGACACCATATGTAGTTGTGCATATTACCAGGAAATTTTGATCCTCAAATTTTTGTGGGAGTTATGGCCCTTTGAACTTAGAAATTTGCTGAAAATCCTCATTTATCATCTTGTCAGCGCAACTCCTCTGAAACTACTGAACCGAATTCAATGAAACTTGGTATATAGGAAGGACACCATATGTAGTTGTGCATGTTACCAGGAAATTTTGATCCTCAAATTTTTGTGGGAGTTATGGCCCTTTGAACTTAGAAATTTGCTGAAAATCCTCATTTATCATCTTGTCAGCGCAACTCCTCTGAAACTACTGAACCAAATTCAACAAAACTTTGTATATAGAAAGGACACCATATGTAGTTGTGCATATGACCTGGTCATTTTGATCCTCAAATTTTTGTGGGAGTTATGGCCCTTTGAACTTAGAAATTTGCTGAAAATCCTCATTTATCATCTTGTAAGCGCAACTCCTCTGAAACTACTGAACCGAATTCAACGAAACTTGGTATATAGGAAGGACACCATATGTAGTTGTGCATATCACCAGGAAATTTTGATCCTCAAATTTTTGTGGGAGTTATGGCCCTTTGAACTTAGAAATTTGCTGAAAATCCTCATTTATCATCTTGTCAGCGCAACTCCTCTGAAATTACAGAACCGAATTTAATGAAATTTGGTATATAGAAAGGACACCATATGTAGTTGTGCATATGACCAGGAAATTTTGATCCTCATATTTTTGTGGGAGTAATGGCCCTTTGAACTTGGACGTTTTTGGGGAAACGGGGGGAGACATCGTTTTTGTAGGCAAAAACAAACTTTAATTCTCGATTGATTTTCATGAAATTTTTACATCATGTTTTAACTTAGATACCTTAAAGAAGTTGAACTTCAGTAACACTTGAAAATTTGTATGCCCCACCTACAGAAGTAAAGGGCCATAAAGTGTTTAGAACTGTTTGTCAGTCTGTCCATTCATCCATTTGTTTGTCTGTCCCAAATCAGTTTTATCTGTCTTTTGGAAATAATCTGATTGTGTAAGTAATGCTCTTGTGGACAGTAAAAATTGAGTCTAGGGTGGAAGACTTTTTAAGTAAAATTATTGTGTAATTACTGTATAACTTATGTTTTCTTTTACAGTGAAGAGGAAGGCGTGAGGGTGTTCATGGAAGAGGACAAAGAATCTCTATGTTGTACTGGTGTCATGGACATAAACAGCAAACCAGTCAAACACCGGGAAAAGGGAGATCACCATGATCACCATAGTGATAGTGGTTATCACAGTGGTTATAGCCCTTACTCTAGTATCAACCCGAGTCCCCTGTCCGAGAGTTCGTTTTCTCATCATGACGTGTCAGATGACATTCCGATGAGTGTGGTACAGGAGTGTGCCAGTTCTCTTGATCCAGATGCTGCTGATAGTGATGAAATGATGAAATTTATAGAGAGTTTGGATGGCAATGACAATGACATAAATAAAGGTTATAATCATGACAATGTACAATTGAATGGCAATCCTTCTCTTGCAAAGAGAAAAACATTGCAAAGAATACAGTCCTGCCCACAAGTTTCTTCCTTGCTCATTATTGACGATCCTGAAATAGATGATCAGCCAATACAGTTTTTATGCGGGTCAGGGGCCACTAATCATTCCTCTGTAACGGGAAATCAATTTAATTCTCACAATGATATTACAAGCAATCATTTTCAGATTCCTAAAGAAGGACTTGTGAATATTCAGATTGGTTCGTTAAATGACGGTAATGTATTATCACCACCCACACTTTCAGAACCATTACCCAAAGAGATCTCTGACTTTTGCATGCAGTATGCTGAGTCCATGGCTGATATACAATCACAAGACATTATATCTCAGTTTGCTCATGATAGTTTGTTTCCCGACCTGGACGGCATTGGTGGACAAAATGGAAGAATTAACAATCATGGTGGTGATTTTAACAACATAGGATCACCAAACAGTCAAAACTCATATGGAAGTCCACAAATGTTTACAAACACACAAACTGTATTGAATTGTCAACAAGTATATCCACAGCAACAAGTGTTTGTTCCGACAACACATCAGAATCCTATGAGTCCCCCAACACACATGTCTATGTTCCCAACGAGTCCACCTTTATATCAGCGGAGTTCTGACACCCCGAATTCTTACATGTCTGGATCAAGTGTCATGAGTCCACCACAGAGTTATTCCAATCTGAGCAGCCCAATGTCCATGGACTCCAGTCAATGTGGCTCATCGATGAGTGTTGATGTAAGAAGTCCAGTACCTCAGCAACAATTTAATCAAGGGGGCATTAATCACATGACAATGAACCAAATCAGATCGCCTCCCCATACAATGCCTAATGGCAGAGTGCCAGCTTCAAGTCAGACCATGTATACATCAAATAGAGTTAATGGTCATGCTGACCGAAGTCTGTTGATGAAAATGAACAATCGAACAGGAAACAATATGTCTCAAAGTGATGTAGCGAATCGTATGGTCGGAAATAAAGTGAAGACGAGTCATCATAAACATTGTAATGGTACAACAACTCAACAAATGATTGCTTCAAGATTAGCCCCTCATTTGAATGGTCACCAAAATTCAATGCCCTCTGGTAACTCCCAACATAGACAAACTGTGGCATCTCCAAATTCTTCGAAAGGATTGCGGAATGTGAAATCAATGTCTGAACTTGAGAAAATGTTACGAGGCTATTCACCTCCCATATTAAATGATCTTAGACAAAATAACATGCCAGAAAATGGTGGGACTCTTCTTCAGCAGATGCTGACTGGAACACTTTCTGGAGAGAAATATATCGAGATGGAAAAACAGAGGCAGAAGAACTGTGCAATGAGAGTCTCGCAGTCACCTCAGTGATGAATAATTTGACATGTTTGTTATATATATAGTGTAAATATTGAAGTACATATCATCTAATATATTTATATACACATTTTATTCATATACATAAAAGAGGTTTACATTATATTTTATTCATAGTGCTGTGACTATTTTTACATTTTTGTTGATTTTTTCATCTCCTTCCCCCATCCCACCATTTTAACACTGTAAATAATGATGTTTTTATAGATATTTATTCCATTTTATATTTGTAAATAATAAGAAATATCAGGAAAAAATAAGAATATATATCTATACCCACTTTTAAAGAATTACAGTATATAATATTTTGTGACCTACTTCATGTTCAGGGATCACCTATACATGTACTTTACTTGATATAATATTAAGTTAAGATGCAGTATTAAATGAGGCTTAAGATTAAAATGCCTTCAGATTAGAATTTAAAAGATTCTATCAGTTCCTTTATGTATTTGCAATATGCATTTTGAGTAATTGGTAAATAAAATTTTGTTTGCAAAAAAAGCACAAATTCTTAATACTTTTAGTCAAAATTTAGGTCAAAAATAAAGGTTTGGAAATAAATGTGACAACCTCTTAGTGTTCTCTAACTAAAAAAGTTCACTGTTCTAATGAAATTTAGTTTCCTTGGGTAATATCTTCTAAATCAATGATCTGAACTCTAAACTGTTTTCTTTCTGAATCTCCTTTCATACATCCATGACATTGAAACATTTAAATTTGTGATAATTTGACAAAATAAAACAGTATGTTGATGTTAAGATTAAAACTAAAATTGAATTGAACTAGAATATCTGTATGTTCAAATTTTATTTTGAGAATTTGTGTACTTATATAGGTTTTTTTCCTTCTCAATTTTAAGATGTAGACATAAATGCAAATGTTCAGTATTAAGTTCATCTATATAAGCCTAATATTAGTGTTATTTCGTGGTTCCAGAGAGAAAAATACTAAGAGATGAAATTTTAAGCCTGTTTTTATTAATTTTTAACTTTTATCCATTTATAAAACTGTGTTACCTATTTTCAGTTAGTTGGTTTTGATTGTTAAGAGTTTGTTTTCCTAATGAGTTATCTACCCTGGCATTCCATTTTAATACCTCTTTGTTTTGTTGATTGTATGGATCTGTACATAATACACATCAGCTCATTAGATGGAGTTTCTCACCCGACATATATTGCCTTCCACATTTTCTTTCTCTTAGAGTTCACTTTTTGGTTAACTTGTCCTCTTTCCTTAGTGATTAACTTTAGAAATAGCAAGATAATTTTACAGTATTAATTTCAGGGCTTAAGTAAAATTTGGTTTTTAAAGCTGTTACTGTGGTTTCATCTTTATTCCTGGGGTATCAATTTTCGTGGCTTTTGTGGGTGGCATTGATCCATGAAAATTTGATACTCCATGAAAAGGAAATTTAACATCGATAAGTATGCTGCAGACTTCAGAACCATGAATTTAGGAATCTTCAAACACATCCTTTTTCATCAAACCATAGAAATAGGTACCCACGAAAATAAATGAATCCACAGTTATCAAATTATTTGAAAAGAATTTTAAAAAGAAGTTTGAAAATATTAGAAATTTGTTTAAAGTCCTCTTTGTTTTCTAATAAAAGCATAATATTTTATTTGTTTTAATACTTTAAACCATTTTTTTTTTAATAATAGAATATGAATTATGAATCTATATTGCATAAATTATTTCATGTTTGGCAAATGTATTGTTTGCATATAAATTCTAGATGTAAATTAAAAAGCAGTTTTTCTTATGAAGCTTATTTTTTTCCATTCATATCTGTAGAAAATTAGACAAAAACTGTATACATTACAGGCAATACCAGTAGGAGCAATATTGTTAAGTCTGCACTATTTACTAGGAGGCTACTTGTATTTTACATTTGTATAGTTTTATTATATGATTTGAAGAATTCATTGAAAAGGCTTTGAAATTAGGTAAATGTAATAATCAATATTATTATAATTTATTCCTGTGATAATGTAGGTCTTAGCTTTGGAAAAAGGATTTCTGCAATATTTAATATTTGTTCATGTAGATTTATACTATTTTTTATTGCAATGAAATTGTTAGCTCAAATTCCTAATATGTGATTTTTTTTTTTGTACCATTAGATTAACTGTAAATTAAAACTCAGTCTAATGTAAAACTTCAATGGGCAAAAAATCTTTTTAAGTTTTGATAATCACAAAAAGATGCATTTTCTTAAAATTTCAATTTATTAGTAAATACTGATATTTTATTTTTTTTGCAAAATTAAAGAATTTTTTTTTCATTGAAAATTCATTGGTTTTTTTTATTGTCAAATAAGACTAAGTGATTGAAATAAGCAACCCTTTTCATCACAAGTTATAATCTTGATATATCAGTATAAAGAAGAATTGACTTGTAACATGAGTGTATAACTTTATATAGTAGTATAAAGATTTCATTGTTTGAAAAATGTTATAAAGTATTTTGTATGTTACTGTGAATATGTGCAATGTTGTTGAAAGAAATTTTTCTTGACATGTTTTTCCATAAGATTGATTTCAATCTGGGGTTTTTTGGTTTCCATCTCCCATTTTGTCTGTGAAATATCAGTAGTAAAGTTATTAATCATCTTTCATTTTGCTGTAAATGTTTCTAAATATCTGAACATTGAATTATTGGCTTTCAAATTTTCAAATTTCAAAATACCCTTGATCTAAAAATAGACTAAAAAAATCATGTGAACAACAGAAAATTTGAAAGATCATATAATGTTTCTTGTCAGGTTATACTGTTATATGTGTTATGATTAAGTTTGTAATTTCCTCTGATTTTTTAACATCAGACCCCCATCAATGTGTGATAATAATTCATTAAATGATATTAAAATTATCATAGATTCTGTGATTTGTTTTCATTTAGCTACAGAAGAGGACTATCCAGGCCAGATTCAGAGGGGGTGTGAAGGTTGTGTGCCCCCCATAAACTGGCAAAATTATGGTTTTTTTTGCATAAAATCCACATAAAAAGCACTTAAATATTTCTCTACTCTGCTCGGCAAAAATATTATTCACGCCCCCCTAACCTAAAATTCTGGAATCGCCCCTGCTTTCAGTATTTAAATGTTTAGAACATCAAAATCTTCAACAACAACAAAATTTTCCTTTTCCAAGAGAGACAACTCATGTGGCTTATTTTCTAGACGAATGAAGACTTACAGTCAGAAATGATGATGCAACCAAAATTTAGACACAAATTGATCAGGATAAAACAAACAAAAATCATCATGAAATTTTACCTGTCTCATTAACTTTATGGTTGAATGGTCACAGAAAAAGGGGCTGTTATCGTGAAGTTATCGTGAAGTTTACCTTTGATTTAGGCATGAAGAAAGTATAGTATTATCATGAAAACTCTACACATATACATCTGAATATGAACAAACAGAAATCAATACAGGTTTAAATAACTTTTCTATGAGAGAAGTAAGCATCATTAGGATGTGAGAATACAAAAATCACAAATTATTAGCCTTGGCATCAACTTGATGGCTCAGAGATTGCAAAAAAAAAAATAACGTGTGGAGATATGTCTTTTTGGACTTATTCTTGTTTTTTAGCTCACCTGGCCAAAGGTTATGTGATGTATTGCCATCACTTGGCGTCCGTCGTCGTCGTTGTTAACTTTTCTTCAAACTTCTTCTCCTCTGAAACGGTCTCACAGATTCAAACCAAATTTGGTCTGGTGGTACTTAAGGGTATCCCCCACAGAACTGATGTGGGGATTTTTGATTTGTCGAAAAACATGACCGCCATTGCTAAAAATAGACAAAGGGGGACAGACTACTGTTTTTGGCTTGTAAATCAAAAAGTATAAGAGATAGATGAAATCTAATGCCACCCTACTGCTTCAGCATCAAAAGTTCTACAAAAGTCTCCATTTGGTCTAAGTTGTCAGATGACCTCTTATAGGGGTTGTAACTGCCCCTTAAAGGTGAAAAATAGCGTTTTTCATGTTTTTGCCCTATAGTATGAAAACTATTGCAGATAGAGAAAAGCTTTTGCTTGCTTAAATGTTCAGCTCATTTAGCTCTACAAAAGTCTCCATAGGGTCGAAGTTGTCAGATGATCCCTTATAAGGGTAACGGCCCCTAATATAATGTTTTTTCATGTTTTTGGCCTATGGAATGAAAACTATTGCAGATAGAGAGGAGCTGTTGCTTGCTTAAATGTTCAGCTAATTTAGCTGTACAAAAGTCTCCATAGGGCCGAAGTTTTCAGATGACCCCTTATAGGGGTTATGGCCCTAGAATGATGTTTTTTTCATGTTTTTGGCCTATAGAAAGAAAACTATAGCAGATAGTGAATGCACGGAGATATAACACTCAGTACTGAGTACTCTCTAGACGGGAAGAAGAAGAGAGAAAAGCTGTTGCTTGCTTAAATGTTCAGTTCATTTAGCTCTACAAAAGTCTCAATAGGATCGAAGTTTTCAGATGACCCTTAATAGGGGTTACGGCCCCTAAAATAACTTTTTTCATGTTTTTGGCCTATAGAATGAAAACTTTAGCAGAAAGAGAAAAGCTGTTGCTTGCTTAAATGTTCAGTTTATTTAGCTCGACAAAAGTCTCAATAGGATCGAAGTTGTCAGATGACCCTTAATAGGGGTTACGGCCCCTAAAATAACCTTTTTCATGTTTTAGGCCTATAGAATGAAAACTTTAGTAGATAAAGAAAAACTGTTGATTGCTTAAATGTTCAGCTCATTTAGCTGTACAAAATATAGGGTTGATATGAAGACCAGGCGAGCGATTTGGGCTCCTGGGAGCCTCTTGTTTGATTTAGTTGGGCTAAGTGTTTTTAAGAAAAAAAAAGTTTCAAGTATCGTTTACGTTTGATCTCTTTTTGTTCTGATTTCCATTGATTTTTTTCATGCTGTTTGCTTGTAATGCCGGATGCAATTTTTAATGTGGTTAAACTTGAAGTAATCCGTTGTCACCTTTGTTTTACTGTCAAAAATTGGTTTTCGGTCTAGAATGTTGACCCCTTGGTGAAATTTCATACTGTGAAGCTTACGCGTTAAAAGAAGAACCTATTGACCGTTGTGGGCTTCAAGGAAACTCTCCCGACCTGCCACTAAAGCAGCAGATCTTCTGATGCATCTATACCAGTATTGGTCGTATTGATTCAGATTCATATTGAAGTCGGAAGAATAGAAGTCATTAAATCTCAAGAAAGTTAAGACTGACAATTGGTTTATAACGCAACTTTAGAAAACCAGAAATTGTCTCAGAATATCATGAAGATGTAGAAAAGGTCAAGGTCATAATGTTCTTTTACATTTGATTAACGGTACCAGACTAAAAATAGTTTTTTCCCCGTTTATATTGAAGAGTCTACCTAATCTAAGTCCAAATATATCGAACATTTCACAAGGACCTAAGTCTGAAATGCTTTGTGATCATATGATGAAATCAAAATCTGTTTGTATAGAGACCCAAATCTACGCAATTTTTTAAATATAAATGCAAAAAGTCAAGCCCCTGTAAGTACGTACGACAGAAATTGAAAATCACCAACAGCCAACGGCTGCTGTTCGCCATTTTGCAATTGGCCCTTGACAAAATACGCGATAGTTCAAAAGCAATCTTGAAATGTTCCGTCTGCATAAAGAACAATTTGCATAAGGCATGATTACACTCAAACGCAATAAAAATTTAGCTATTTTAGTAAACATGATGTGAAAATAGATTTATAATACGCCTCGCTATCTTCATTATGTATCACAACCGTGTTGTGTTGGCTTTCGTTTTCAAGAAGGGGGTTGGACGCTATAAAACTTGGTTTAACACATCATTTCTTTTGAAATGTCTGTACCAAGTCAGAACCATTGCGATCTTCAGCTTCTCCGCTGTGTCTTTGCCCTGTTTTGTCCTTTCTTCTAGAGGTTGATCAATCCAGTTCGGTAGTTATTACCTCTCATTACTTATAGGTGGTAATGAGATGTGCTGCTGTATGATAATATTTTAGTGTTTTGATGTTTCTATTGAAGGTAATAACAAAATTGCTGAACAGGTGCGATCAATCTCAAATGTAGAAAATACTAAAGAAAAAGGCTAAGATCGACATACCGGACATAAATTTCTACTCCTTTCTAATGTGTTTCTTCGCTTTATTTTGCTTTACTGTTGCTGTTTTTAAAACATTCTCTGCGTGAAACTATCATGTATCGGTACAGAGGAAATATTGCAACATATGTCAAACATATGTTCATCATATGTTTAACATATGTTCACCTTTTGTTTGGTGCCTATATGATAGTCATATGTTTTAAAACATATGTAAAACATATAACGAACATATGTTTAACATATGGTAACAAACATCTTAAAATTCAAAATGTGAGTTATGCATTGGCAATTCATTTAAAATGTTTTTTTTCTTTTTTTTTCTAAAAACATATGTTTGTCATATGAAAACAGAAAACATATGATAAACATATGTTTTCAAACGTATGTTTATCATATTGGCACCAAACATAAGGTAAACATATGTTGAACATAATGATAACTTTATGTTTTTTTCAAACATATGTTTAACATATGTTGCAATTTTTCCTGTGTATCGTCTCTATAATTTGTAAATGTGCTTGAATTTTGTTAATATTCGAACCTGACCTATAGGCATTGCGATGAAACTGAAAATATGTTGAAGCATAACCGGAATGAAACCAAATTGGACAACTGGCAGTCGGAGGGACGGACCGGCATTGAATTAAACGGAATGTCATAGAATTTAGATCTACATTACAGATATTTGGAAAGTGTCCGTCTTTTTTATGGCTTACACATGACAACACTTGTTTGAAGATTCTTTTACCGGATGTGACCCGCGAATCCTATGCAACGCGATCAATAAGGTACAACAAGCGGACACTCCTTTCCCTCCCGCAGCACATGAGTTCTGGTGGCAGTTTAATATTGATTTGCAGTTGTTTTCGTTTTTTTGTGCTTTTATCGTATCATCCGATGTATGACTTTAGTGTTTCTTTTTTCTTTGTTTTTATTGATTTTGAGAATAGAATATCCTCATTGGGTGTGCTATAGCAAGCAGCAACTGCTTACTCTTCTGGCGCACCTGAGTTCACTCTTGGTATTCATTTGCTTTTTGAAGGTGTGTAAACAGACAAACAAAACATTTTGCACAGTTGAAGTGTCATAATATTTAGTTTAAGCTGCTTTTAGTGAGGCTTTGATTCTAAAGTGGCTCTTGATAAATAATTCAATCAGTGGAAATAAGCATGTAAAGTCTGTAGAGAATCTGTAAAAAGAAAAAAAGAAGCATCTAAGCTTATACACTTCTGGAGAGCTTGCCGATAGTTACCGGGTATATGGCCCCTTGGGGCAACCAAAATTTATACAGTTTATTAATTACGAATATTTATCTGTATATGAGTCCACGATCTTAAAAGTTAGAAAATCTAATGTTCTGTAATTAAAGACGAATCGATATGGAGATAAGGAATAAGTGTACGCGACACAACCTTATTTACCGTCCTTTCGTTTGTTCTTGCTGTCTTTTGTCTAAGTTTCTCTCTAGATTAGATTTTATTGTGTGTTTATTTTTTGTACTTGTCTAGGAATATTGATAGGGGGAAGGTTGGGCACAAAAAACTAGTTTAACCCCGCCACATATTATATGTGCCTCTCATATGCCACGAATCTTTGACAAAGCTTTCGTTTGTACTTGTCTTTTTAATGTTTTCTGTTCCTTGTTTAAGAAGGGGTTTGTCTATCTGTGACTATTTCAGGACTGGATTTGAATTATATGCATTTTATTTAGACCATGGGCCAATTGCAGAACCGCGAGCAGCGCCTACTGGCATTGTTGAAGGCTGCTAGCGGGTGTCCAATGTGTTTTTTTTTCTGAAATGCCGCTGGATTGTGGGCTGTGTCGCGTACACTTATTCCACATCTCATTATTTTCTATTGAATATGTGCATGCGTCGTGGAAATGATGTAGCTGATATGATGTAGCCTGTTTCAAGTTCTAAAACGTAGTTTGTTTGAGATACTAATAAAATCTGCGTTTGTAGTATACAAATTACAAAGGTAATGGATACCTAAGGATAATCTTACAGTCCGACAGACGGTGAAAAGACGGAAGGGAGGGCCATATTGATTTATAGCATGGTTAATGTAGATTTATATATCACAAGTAAATATAAAAAGATATCAAGTGTTCTAGAAATGTAGGGTGGTTTTGTCTATCGCTAATTTATTCCCTAGTCTAGCAGCCCATCATTTGATACCCACGACTTGGTGAAAGCAGAGCCGGGGTATCGTGTAGAGCGTCTCGCCGCGAAAGCCATTGTCGCCAGAATCCCTACTTAACTTAAGTAAGGATATCATTTGCTAATGATAAGTCTTTATCTTCAAATCACTGTATACATATATAAATAAATAAGTTTCATATTTGACACTACTTTCCTCAAGCCGTCACCTTAAATGTAAACCTAAAGTAATAAATTATGAAAATAAACAGTGGTCAAAATCTGATCTGAAAATAAAAACTTAATGCATATAGTGTCTCCTAATTTTCATATATCAATAAATTTAATCTAGTTCATATTTAGCATATAATTTTTTATATATCTTTAAAAAAGAAATAACCTAATAAATATATTCTTATTTTATTATGTATGAAACGTCTGTTTATTTTGCTTTTGCAAACTTGACCTCAACAATATTAAAATAGATTGTTTCTTTTTTCGGGGGTTATAATTGTAGAACTCAAAAAGTTCTGTCAGAAAGTTGTTTCTTTTTTGTCTTGCTTTACATGAAATATTGGTCGTGTATAATTAATTAATGTCAATAAAAACAAAACCAGAATAAAAATAATATAGAATATAAAGCATAGAAGACTTTGTGTATTCGTCTGAATTCGGTTTTGTCTATTAAACAAGAAAAAAAGTTGATACGCAGAAATATGCAATATTTTCGGCCTTATATTTTTTAGTTATTGCACATACTTAACAATATCAAAAACCCTCGTGCATCATGTTCCATAATAATTTTTATAAAGGTTCAATATTGATCATTTCTTTATTTTTAGGAAAAAATACGTGAAGAGGTATTTTTTCTTAATTTCACAGAAACGTACATTTGAGCTTTAAAACTTATAATTGGCCTCCACCTACCCGTTACAAGAGAAATTTATGTTTATAATACTTGTCTTGTAAGGGCTGCCATTTGTCTTTATATCTGATACAAACTAAATAATTTTTTTTACAAATAAAGTTCTTTTTTTTTAAATTCTGACAATTCATTTTCAAAAGTTATTTTAATGGACCACAAATTTGAGATTTTTAACTAAGAAAAGCCGACATTTATGAAATTTTATGAAAGAAAGAGGTTTTGGGACATTTTTATAACAATATCTACATTTTCAATGAAGTAAATGAATGCAACCAGGTTGGGTTTTGAAAATATATCACATTATCATACATTTAGCTTTGATACCTGTGTAACAGCTGTAAATTTACAAGCCATATCTTGAAAAGGGACTTTTTTTCCATATCAAGTCCTCGCGTGCACAAAAGTGGGCAAATATGGCCATATCAAGACCTCGCGTGCACAAAAGTGGGCTAATATGCTACCGCCTCGACCTAATATGGGAGTCTCGGAATGATATGGGACTTGATATGGAAAACTCTGTGCAATAATCTATATTTAATAACTGTTATTGCTTTAATTAACGAATAATTAACAAATTAGTAGGTTCGGTGATATTGGCCGATTTCGCTTTTCTTTTAGTCATATACATTGTCCTGAAAAAATGACCTCAGGGGGCAACTCAAACTAAAATACAAATTAATTTATAATTATATCCATAAGTTTCCAAAATATCAATGTTAATCCGTTGCACAATTCAAATTCGGCAATCGCATGGCTTGACATGAAACGACACGCCAAGGAAAAGTCTTGGGACTTCTTTCATGTGGGGCGTCTAACCACAAAGAAAACAAAAGAGGAAATTAAACGTTTTAATGTGTAAAAAAAATCATATCTACTTTCTTTTTCACGTCCATGCGATTGCCAATGTTTACAAAATTGCAAATTTTTTTACAGATGAAGGTTTTTGTATTAATGTAATGGTAACATCTGATTCAGACTGGTAATAATAATATTCAGTTAAGATCAGTTTAAGGAGGATTTTTACTTCATTTTATACTGTGTCCAGTTGCGACAGGCGAGACATGTTTGCTATAGTTGGGGTACAATAAATAAGAATCAGTGGCTTTGGGTACAGCTAGGTTGCTACCTTCTTTTTTCCACATGGGTATTAAACCGAATGCCTAAAGTCGATTAAAATTGTTCATACTCAGTTGCGTATCCAGAAGGGGGGAGGGGTCCAGCATTTTTCATAAACAGGAGGTCAATATAGATGTATCCATTAAGCATACTGTAGATCTTAGAAATATACATACATGTCCAATTTTTTTCAAGACTGATTAGGAACAATAATAATTTTGAAACTGTTCAATTATATTATAACGGGCATTATTCCTAGTTTTTAATAAAATTGCTAAAGTTAATTTGAATGCTGTTTAAGAAAGACGGACTATACCGAACTCTCTGTTCCAAAACAGACCGAGAAACGACAATCAAAATTGTAATTCTCTTATGCCAAAAGGGTAATTTATATATAAAAAAGAATTCACCATTTTGAAATCGATTATGTTCTGTGAGGTCCAGAATATCAAAATACTTCAGCTATTTAAATAAGAGTTCTGAAAACATGCGGTACTTGGTGCTTATTTTACCACTATCATACCATTATCTTACATCGCAGTCTTCGATTAAGATGCAGGTAAAAATGAATAATAAATAATGTACAGGTCTATGAGGTCTTCCAAATCAGAAAAGTACGCATAATCACGAGAACAAAACGTGTCAAAGATGCGTATAATATGTAAGACACCAATATCCTATATTTTCACATCATATACCCTTGCAAGTTCATGTCACCGACAAAACTCTGTTCCTCATCATAGTTTCACACTTTCAGGCTTAACATCTTTTTAAGAGGATTCTTATCAATCCTTACATATAATCCATTCCTTATACCTTTGCTATTTAAAAAGTCTTTTGTCTTCTCAAAAAGAGACTTACATTTTTTTTAAGTTCTTTGGATGTCACAAATGAATTCATATAAAACTTTTTTTATAAAAAAAATCGTTTTTACCAATCTTAGAACATTAACTCCGTGAAGTTATAGCACTGATCACATATTTGCACGCTTCAAAATATATAAGTTAGCTTGACACTTCGGTATTTGTTTGTTCCATATTATTTGAATGTAGCTGATCACATAAGCAATATGAATGTAGCTCACACGAGCGATAATACCTAGTGCTTAAGTATATACATCAGAATAACTACTAGTAAAGAGAAAGTTTATAAACACTGAGAAAGGTCACCTTGTAAGCTATTTTGTCATTCACAAGAACAGTAGACGAATTAGTCACGTAGATTTACTTAATGGATTTTGATAGTTTATGATCAAATTCCTGGCAGAGACTTCAAAGCCTGCTTGCAAAACACAAATGTTAAAATTGTTTTGTTGTTGTTGTTTTTTTTTGTGACACTGGGGTTTAATATCAAATTAAAACCGATGGTTAACCAGAGCTCGAACGAAGATAAACAGACCCTTGAATTAAAAACACATTACCAAAGATGTACATTTTCCTATCTAAAGATTGACCATCACATATTCCACACCTTAGGCATTTGAGTTCGGTTTCATACTATTTGCATTTGTCTTCATAAAGGGCCAATTTTAAGACGACGAATAATAGCTACGTTAAGAGGCATCCACATGTCGATGTAAAAATGAAATAGAATACACAAGCACACAAACAAACAAATAAGACAACAAAGATACACAACATCAGCAATCTGCGACATGTTTTGCAACAAGCAGGAACTACTCTCCCTGAAACCACTCTCGGTACATTTTGAGTTCGTGTCGCTGACTGCAGTATGTTTTGTTTGTTTGTTTGTTTGTTTGTTTTTGTTTTTGTTTTATGTTGTTTTTTTATTTGGCGCTTTTGTTATATTTGTTTCTGTTTATTCGTTTAATTCGTGTTGTTTTCATTTGTTTGGACAGATTCTGTCTTTGCCCTTTCGGACTTCTGACATTCGAATGGTAAATTGGTACCTCAGATTGTTACTTGTTTCCTTCTTTCAAAGCGAATATTAATTTCCAGCTCCAGAGAGTAACTTTTGAGAAGTATTAATCAAAATATTTTTTTTCACCAACCCTTTAGATGAAATTATAGTACAAAAAATACGATTTAAAACTTCGCTAGCTTGATACGCGCCTTTTGTCTATTAAAATTGAGAACAAGCTCTATAGCCACAAATTACCCGTTATAAGACCGAAGTAAACGAGAAATTGGGCAGTGTTTATAAACGATTGTCTTGTTTTCACTCTTGTCAAATAAATGGGTAATTGCTAGAGAAACTTGCATTTGGAATGGACCTAAAGATTTGAGAGAATTAAATATTCATTATTGGTTTACACCAAATTTTTGAATAACGAAAGGAAGTTTGTCATCAGGCTATTTTCGAGATATATATATATGTCCGACGTTTTCGTTTTATTTTGTGCCATTTTAGTACTTTAACAGGCTGGAAATAATTATACCTTCGGATCTTTTGATAACAGATATACATTTAAGTCAACAATATTACAATATACATATTTTTATTGCAAAGTTGACATAAAATCTGAAGAAATTTGTCATTTCATCACATGTGAATTGCTTTTTTACTTAGGCTGATGGAGTTTCTTCTTCTTCTTCCTCCTCCTCTTCCTCTTCTCCTTCTTCTTCTTCTTCATTGTCGTTGTCTCCATCCTCTTCGTCTACTTCATCTTCATCTTCACCCGACTCTTCGTCATCATCTTCGCTAGATTCGCTAGATTCATCGTCGTCTTCATCACTTGATTCGTCGTCGTCTTCATCACTTGATTCGTCGTCGTCGTCTTCACTTGTTTCGTTGTCATCGTCTTCGCTTGAACTTTCATCTGCGTCCCCACTTTCCTCTGCTGCTGAGACAGATTCTCCACTCGTTTCTAAAAAAAAATGATCAACATACACTCGAGATATATGTATTGGGACTGAATGACAGTAAAATATATGTCAGTAAGGGACAGACCATTTAACTTGAATGGGGGGGGGGCTTGGTTTTTTGTTTTGGTCAGAAGTTTTTTTTCCGCGTTTAATTTTCGAAGGCGTCGCGACAGACTTTTTTTTCATTATGATCATTATTTTATATGGTAGAAATCCTTCCTCAGAATTTTTTTTCTTATCATCTGCTGCCAAAATATTTTTTTCATCAAAAATAATTTTCAGAATATTTTTTTAGGAAAAAACCAAGCCACCCCCTTTCAAGTTAAATGGTCTGTCCCTAAGCTAGTCCCTTTTCATTATCACGATTTTGTTAGATATTCAGATTTTTCCGCACAATAAACAAAATGTACTTTACTTCTGTCGTGTTAGGAGATTAGTCATGGATTGAACAATACGGAGATTTATCAAACATACAAACCCGGAAATAAAAAAAAATAGATCACATTCGTAGGTGGCAAGCGTACAATTACATTAGACAAAAAAGGGCGTGTGAAAGTTTCATCAAAGAAGCAGAGGTACCAATGGGATATCCGAATGTCAAAAGTCCGAAAGGGCAGAGACACAACCAGTAAACACCAACAAGAACGGGACAAAAACAGACAACATGTAAAACATGGAAACACAACATAACTGGATATCAATCAACAACGTGAACTCCAGTCGCAACAAGAGTGAACTCAGGTGCTCCGGAAGTCTTCCTTGAGAGTCAATTTCGAGATGTAGATCTAAATATGAAGCAGACTTCCTCACCAACTGGTTCAGAAGGAGTTTTGTATTGTGTAACGGAAGAAAACTAAATACACTAACATATATGGTATGAGAAATTAATTACATGTATAAATAAGATAATTAAAAGTTTGCTTTTGAATTTTATACCTAAAAAAATTAACAGTAATATAGTTATGTAATGAAGTAATAAAAATCAACTGTAAATACACTGCATGTACTTACTATTGTAATCTACTATAAAATTACCTTGAGCAACATTTTGGGTCTCTTCGTTTACTGCAGGCTGTGCGGGTTGTTCTGCTTAAAAACAAACAAAATATCAAATGCAGCTTCTTTTATTTTCAGTTTAAAACTATACAAAAGATACATACGATAAAGGATAATTAACAAGTTCAGATTAAAAGTTATCGTTGGTATAAATTTTGTAAATGTCTACTTTTTAGCTCACCTGGCCAAAGGCCATGTGAGCTATTGCCATCACTTGGCGTCCGTCGTCGTCGTCGTCGTCCGTCGTCGTCGTCGTTAACTTTTCTTCAAACTTCTTCTCCTCTGAAACGGCTGCACAGATTCAAACCAAATTTGGTCTGGTGGTACTTTAGGGTATCCCCCACAGAACTGATGTGGGGATTTTTGATTCGTCGAAAAACATGGCCGCCGTTGCTAAAAATAGACCAGGGGGGTCAGACTACTGTTTTTGGCTTGTAAATCAAAAAGTATAAGAGATAGATGAAATCTGATGCCACGCTACTGCTTCAGCATCAAAAGCTCTACAAAAGTCTCCATTGAGTCGAAGTTGTCAGATGACCCCTTATGGGAGTTACGGCCCTTTAAAGGTGAAAAATAGCATTTTTTCATGTTTTTGGCCTATAGAATGAAAACTATTACAGATAGAGAGAAGCTGTTGCTTGCTTAAATGTTCAGCTCATTTAACTCTACAAAAGTCTCCATTAGGTCAAAGTTGTCAGGTGACCCCTTATAGTGGTTACAGCCCCTTAAAAGCGAAAAATAGTGTTTTTGGCTTATAAAATGAAAACTATTGCAGATAGAGAAAAGCTGTTGCTTGTTTAAATGTTCTGCTTATTTAGCTCTACAAAAGTTGTCATAGGGTCAAAGCTGTCAGATGACCCCTTATTGGGGTTACATCCCCTTAAAGGCATAAAATAGTGTTTTTGGCTTTAAGAATGAAAACTATTGCAGATAGAGAAAAGCTGTTGCTTGATTAAATGTTCACTCATTTAGCTCTACAAAAGTCTTCATGGGGTTGAAGTTGTCAGATGATCCCTTATAGGGGTAACAGCCCCTTCAATGTTTGAAAAATAGCGTTGTTTCATGTGTTTGGTCTATAGAATGAAAACTATTGCAGATAGAGAAAAGCCGTTGCTTGCTTAAATGTTCAGCTCATTTAGCTCTACAAAAGTCTCCATAGGGTTGAAGTTGTCTGATAACCCTTTATAGGGGTTACAGCCCTTTTTTTGATTTTTTTGATAACATGTATTTAGAATGAAAACTATTGCAGATAGAGAAAACCTTTTTCATGCTTAAACATTCAGCTCATTTAGCTATACAAAAGTCTTCATAGGGTTGACATCAAGACCAGGTGAGCGATTCAGGCTCCTGGGAGCCTCTTGTTTTCATTGCGATAGCTTTATTAATACTTCATCAGGATATTGATTTAACGCATACCTTGGACTGCACTTTCCTCCTTTGTTGCTGGTGCTGCTGGCGGTGCTGCTGGCGGCGCTGCTGAAATAAAAAAAGTATTTATGACCTCCGATTATTTGCAAAGCTTATAAGTAAAGCACCACCTTATTTTGTATATGGAATAATGCCATGTAAGATTATTGTGTCAAAATTAAAATTTGCTATTGAATTATTCAACTTTAATAATTATATTACGATTTATGTTTCATTCTTATATGAAGTTAATGTTAAATCATTTAAAATGTAATTATCTAAATGATATTTTAGGACTAACGGAATAACAGCTTGCAGAAAACTGATAGTCGTTGTTTTCCATGCAGATTTATAAATGATCATTTTTATTGATTTCAATTATTTTGCAATCAACTGCAAATTACTTGAAATACATACATGGACACAACACATTTTCAGATTCAACTTTCTATCGTCATCTTTAAACGTTTTATGATAAGTGATTGAAACAATGGTGTCAACTGATATTGTGCCGAAAATTTTCAATCGAACTGGAAAGTTCTTGTGTTTGGGCATATATAAAAGCATAGTGAATGCACTACCGTTATTCATTTATTTTCGTTGGTATCAATTTTCGTTGTTCCAGTAAATTTGACAATTCGTTTAGGATTTCATTTCGTGGTTTCCTTGTAGGTCATAAAAATCTTCTAGGTTATTCATTTTTAATGTTATTGGTTGCACTCAATTTTTTTTTTCAAATTTGGCTCATGTAGCCACTTTTGAGACTATCAACCGACAATTGACACCAAAAGTCTTTTGACATAACTATTTTTTGTCAAATTTTTAACCTGATTCAAAATATAGGAAATATTCTTTGCAGGCGATACAGTAAGTACAGGCTGAACTGCTGAAGAACAATTCAAATATTATAACAGAAAGTCTCCTTGCAGTGCCGTCACCAGGTTCCCATTTGGTGGGTTTTGGCGCATTTCTAGAGTTTTTCATTATATTTATTGCCAAAGGGGCAGGGGGTATGCAATCGCATCCAACATTCCGACGGACTTTTTTATATGCTTTTTTTATATGTCTTACTATGAAATTTTCTCAGCTTTTTAATGATGCAAACTACATGTACCTCTTTTAGAAAAACCAACGACGCATGTGGTATTTCAAAAGATCATATATAGCACGATTCAAGTGCAAAAGTCAAGCCGTGTAAGCAGCGATAACCGGTTTATGTTGCAAGTTGGTTTTTATAACTGCAGATTAAAAATGAGTTATAACGGTGCCATAGACATTGATTCAGTCAAAATCTCCAGTACTTTTATGAAAGACTTACCTTCTCCGACATTTCCATCCACTGGCACAGAACCGACTATGTAATGAAGAAAAAAAAAATTTTAAACGTTGATAAATAAAGGTATTAACATAACAAAATTACCGAACTTGGAGAATCAATCTCATATGTCCATAAGACGAGACAAAACAAGGAAGACATACCGGAAGAATTGAAGACCACAATGGTCCTGACTTGGTACAGGCATGTAAGAAAGACTATACATGTATATGATAGCTGTGCTCACAAGAGAATGCGTACTTAGCCTGTTGCTTATACTTGCAGTAAAATTAAATAAAATGGGAATGTTTAAATGTCACTGCCTCATTTGTCTTTTCCTTAAAACATCATACCATTTTTCGTTAAGATTGGTTATTTTTTTGGCATAAGAATCCAGAACTAAACTCAGCACCCAGTACCCTGCAAATCTTTTTGAAACCGCCCTATAACTTAATCGTTTCGCCTTGACACTATGATTGAAAAGATTGTGAAAGAATTTAGAATAAAAAAAAACAGAAAAAAAACACAAAGAAGGTAGTTTAACAAATAAAAGACGATTCCTGTGGCTGGTCAATTTTATGACAAAGCATTTAAGTTATGAGAATACAAAAAAGTATTTTTGTAGAGTAAAAGTCATCAGCAAAGTAGAATATGTAGTTATTGTCATGCCATCCACAATCCCCATATACATTAAGTTAATAAGAGGACCATAAAAGCAAATAAATGCAAAAGAGATGAAGGTAATAAATGTGTAAAGACACCTATATAAAAGCACAAAGATTCTGAACGAATCAAAATCAACGTGCAAAGTTCTTGTCTCCATATGTTCTGCCGTAAAAATGAAATGGAAAGTAAGGAAAACAGTACATTAACAAATAATACAACATATTGAGTTTGATCAAAGAATAAAAAAATGTCAAATAAACAACAGCAACAATAACCCCCTCCCCGAAAATAACAAAATAGAAATAATAAGCAAACAACAGCAACAATAACCCCCTCCCCGAAAATAACAAAATAGAAATAATTAAAAAGTCATTTGTTCAGAGAACAAATGTGAGGTCTTTCCCTGTCTTATGTTTTTGTTATGTTATTTTATACAAGTACTAAAGACATTTGAGTCACTTTGTTTATGACAAGATGTTGCCAATTATTGTGATATAGGCTCCAAAATGAAGATCAGGGGGCCTAGAGTAAAAAAAAATATGGTTGCTAAGGACTTTTATGTCGGTTGCTATGGACTAAATGTCACTTCCGGTTGAAAAAACTTACATCTTAACTCAGAAAGTAGTCTGGTTTAAGAATATGTATGGTTGCTAAGGACTTTTCATTAAGGTTACCTTGTTGCTAGGGAATGACCTTGACCCATGACCTTTGACCTTGGACCCAAATTGTAGCTCTTTGCATTTTGATTCATTTAAGTATACATGTTTACTATACTATCTGTTATGGTTTTCAAGTTATGGGCAAAAAACATGTTTCGCGAAACTTGTTTTGGCCGCCATTTTGAAACCGTTCAACCGAATCATGTACTGTTTGGGTTCAAATTGTAGGTATTTAAATTCTCTATCAAATGAACCCTATGTTTCATTCACCATCTTTTATGGTTAAAAAGTTATAAACAAAAAATCATTTTAAAAATACGAATCAAGGGCGATAACTCAAAAACGACAAGTTTTACGATTTCGCACCTGAAACACTTTTTGTAGATCTCGACATGGCGAACATTTTTTTCATGTATTGTCCGCTTCAATTATGTACGGTTTAGGTGTTCTTTCTTAGAAACTGTTTACCGTGCCGGCCATTTTGAAAATGGCTGCCTTTAACCATTCGACTATGGTCTTAAATTGAAGGACTCATAATGACGGTCACAAAAAGCCATATGTTTACTATATTATCTTTGATGGTTTAAAAGTTATAAGCCAAAAACGAATAAACCGAAACGCGTCAAGGGCCATAACTCGAAAACGGTTTGTCGTACAGTGTTCGACCCTTTAAATCAATTAAAGGTCTTAATGAGACAAGTATTTTCCTCATTACATGTCTGCTTCAATTTTGTATGGTTTTTGAGCTATACTGCAGACAAGGTGTACCATGACCTCTGACCTTGAGATTTGACCTTTGACCTTGACATTTTTAGATGTAACATATGTCACCTAGGATGATTGGTGAAGGTCCCAAGTCTCTAGGACAAACCGTTTTGAAGAAAAAAATTTTGACGAGTCGTGACACTTTTCGGGTCAAAAACGCGTAACCAGGAAGTTGATCGAAAAACATTTTTTTGCGTGACGAATCATGACCAGGAGTCTAGCAACATTTTCCCTGCTTCAGATTTTTGATAACGGTTACGGTTTCTGACTTTATCTGCAGACAAGGTTTTTGGGTTCCGGGCAGATAACTCCGTTACTAAAAATAGATCGGTTTCGCAGGCCGACTCAAGTCGAGCCCTGGTAGTGTCGATTAATAGTACTAAGTTTCGTAATGATAGGTCGCGACACTTTTTTGACATCTGCGGCAGAAAAAAAAAATAATAATCATAAGAAATACAGTAAGGTCTTTCCTTCTGTGGAAGGGAAAGACCTTAACAAGCAAACAACAGCAACAATAACCCTCTCCCCGAAAATAACAAAATAGAAATAACAAGCAAACAACAGCAACAATAACCCCCTCCCCGAAAAGAACAAACAAAAGCAATTATACACTTAAAGCACTTGAAAATCGACATTTTTCTCGAAAGCATACTGTTATATAATAAACCCTCAAAAGTAAAAGAAAGAACATTCAATACCAAAACTTAATATAGGTAAGCGAAAATAATTATCTGAAGGGAACTATAATGATGTAAAATTGATTATTCTAGGTTATTAGATTATACTTATATATGCTAGTAATTATTTTATTATTTGGTGACAGAGGGAACTTGAAAATATCGACTTTGTAACTTAAAAAAATTGTTGAAAAATATGCAGAAATATGAGAATCCATTAGGTTTGAAGAATATTTCATAAAATGAAACTAAAAAAATAAAGAAAAAAATAGTTTTAATGCTTTTAATATCAAAACAAAGTTAAGAATATATCATTATGATATTTTTTTAAATGGAATTTCAAAATCTTGAACACCTTTTAGTATTAAATTAAATGGCAAGTTTAAATTAATTTTTGGCTGGTCATGTGATCACCTGCAAGTTCCCCCTTAAGCTGCAAATTATTCTGACTTTTCGAAAACAAAAATTAACAAGTTTCCCTTAGTTTATCGATAAAACTAAGTGCCCGAACGACTAAAAAATCAAATAGCTTGGATTGCTTCTAATAAATATAAATGCATGTAACTTACCCGACAAACAGAGGCAGACCCCGACAACACAGAAGAGTACGACGGATTTCATCTCCTTTGGCTAGTGATTGTTAGTAGCAACCGATGATCTGCTGAAAGCTTGGTGGTTTGGGTCTAACAGGCACCTTATTTATCTGTTTTATATTGTCGGGAGATGTAACAGATGCAGAGTGGATATTTTATCAGCGTAATTTGTTCAATTTTCAGATAAAAAGGAGGAGATTTTTTTTTTCTAAAGAATTGATTGACAATTAATTAGATAATAATGTTCATCATGTGTAGGTGTTTATCAAATATAGAAAACAGACAAAGTCTTATTTTAAAATATTGTTAAATCCTTTTTTTGCCATGTACCATTAAGGTTTTTGGAAATTGCATTCTTAAATTAATAGACACGAACAAAACAAGCATTAAAAAGCGTTTCTTATTCGAAAATGATAAGAGATTGTTTTTTTTTTATTTAATTTGGTGGACCAAAAAAAATTACCAAAGTAAAACATCAGTATGAACTTAGAAAGCAATAAGATGTTATAAACCAACCATCAATACAAATTATTAGCACATGAAAGCATGGTAATTGACGACTTTAAATTCTGATTGATTGTCACATTTTGAAATGTAAGTGTTGGCTGGTGCTGATTATGATGATATATGGTATAGACCACAGCATCTATAAAACAACAAAAATTCAAAACAGCAATGCAAGACAACCAGAAGCCGCGACGCGTTGCCAACTTTTTAGCTCACCTGACCCGTCGTTAACTTTTCTTCAAACATCTTCTTCTCTGAAAGGATTGCTTTGAAGCTTTGTATAATTGATCTTTAGGATGTCCTCTACCAAGTTTGTGAAATTTATGCAGGCCGACCAACCAAGATGGCCGCCGTTGATAAAATAAAATAGTGGGATCAGACCATTGTTTTTGGCTTAAAGCTCACATATAAAAAGATAGAAAAAATCTGAAGCAATGCTACTGTTTCAGCATCAAAAGCTCTACAAATCTCTCTATTGAGTCGAAGTTGTGGAACCACTCCTTATAGCAGTTATTTTCCCTTAATCTTCAAAATTGACCATTTTTGTATTTTTGGACGATATCTTGGAAACCATTAGTGCTAGAGGAAAAGTTAGCATTGCAAAATTGTTAAGCTCATTAAGATCTACAAAAATGATATCAAGGTCAAAATTGTCAAATCAACCGTTTAAGAGTTATTCCCCTTTTAACTTGTTTGTTTTTTTCAAATGGAAAGCTTTGTAACTTTGTATTCTTGATCTTGAGGGTGTTATTGTAACTTGTTTCTTTTAATGTTACTAACCAAGTACATAGACGATAAAGAGATGTGGAATAAGTGTACGCGACACAACCAACATGAAAGAAACGGCAATTTGAAAAAGTCACAATGGAAAACAGCCAGCAGTCTTTGATGACCAAAGGTCACCGCCCGCCGTGTTGCATTTGGCCCAAGACTAAAAATACAATACATAAGATTCAAACAAATTCCTAGAATATCAAAGAAAGACCCATTTCTGGACATAAAACCAAAAAAAAAAAAAAAAACAGATAGTAGAAGACCATTTAGACCATGTTGCACACTTGGTAATTATAACTTGAGAGGTTTTAGCATAAGAGATCAGGTGAGCGATTCAGGCTCCTGGGAGCCTATTGTTCTATTGGCACTCATTGTTAATTCTTTACTTCTTTGATAAATCCCATAATTACATTAAAAGTGTCTTCCTAGTACTTTTTCTAATATATTAGTCTTTAAGGGAGCGACCATTTGATTTTTAGGGGGGCTATGTTGAAATTTGAAATAAAAAGGCCAGATAAATAAAAAGGCAGGACAGTGCTTTGAGTAAAAAAAAAGGCAGGATGGTATTTGTGGCTAAAAAAATTATAGTTGCTTTAAAAATAAAAAAAATGAGCGCGCAAGTGCGTAGAAAAAAAATCAAAGCTCGACTTTTTCCGAAAAAAAGGCAGGACAAGGAAAATATCCATAACCGCCCCCCATAAAAATCAAATGGTTGCTCCCTAAATTGAGTCTATTCAACCCAAATACACTTAACCATGAAACTTCAATTATTATAAAGCCCTTAAAGGGATACTGTACACAAATAATACAGCCCCAAATACAAAAAACATTTTTCATGTTCATCTCCCGGATATGGCCGAAATCGTGCTGCTTGGGAGTAAAGCAATAACTAACTAACTAACAAAAAACATGACACATAAATAAAAGCCAAAGGTAGCAAAATTCTTATTTGTTTTGATTGTTTAGCTGTTTCGCATTCTGTTAATTGGTTAATACATGTATTAGTGAAAATGCTTGTCATATTTGTTTTTGTGTAATGAAATAGTTTATGCAATATCTGTTAAATGCAGCAAATCAATTATTCTTTTTTAAATTTCTTTTTCACCAAAGCTATCATGTGCATATGATGTTGACTATGCGTTCTAAGAAACTTTTAAGATGGTTCTACCATGCTTGTGAAAGGCAATATACGAAGAACTTTGATACAGTTTAATCAAAGTAGACCCAGGCTCATTGGGAACTCTAATCACTTTATTTTAACAACAAAACAAACAAACAAACAAACAAACATTAACGCTGTACTGCATAATAAAAGGTTTTTGTCCGGGGTCTTTGTTAAGGTTTGTTGAACTCGAATGGAACTATCATCTTTTAACAGGGAGGGGGGCGCTAGTCAAAATGTAGAGAGGGTCAATTTTTTTCCCTTCTTGATTGAAAGGGGGGATCAGATTTTGTTGCTAAATTCAGTAGGGAATTCAAGTTTTTTGTGTGTAGATTGTTGTACCTTTTTTGTATAGTTTGTAAAATTAATTTGAATGTATTTTTTCCATTTTCCGGTTTTTAATAGATGAAAAACCTTTAAAAAAATATACAAGTTTCTTTCATGGTTGATATCTGCGATTTCAGTCCTGGAATTTAGCTTATCTTAGCTTCTAGTTTTATAGGTATGGGTATACTTCTCTTTTAATACTTGTACTTCTCTATACATCCTTTAAATACTGCTAATGAGATTAAAAGCTATGCTGAGCCCAGCATAATACGACAGCAACATGTTGAACCCTGGCTTAAAGTTGGAGATGCAATATAGATGGTCAATTGATCCGAACATGTGCAGCCCAAAACTTTTTGTACATGCATATATGCTTTCTGTGCATATCTGACATAAGACTAAATATTAGTCTATAAAAAGGGGCTACGCAAATAAAGGTAATAACAAAACTACCGAACTTGAATGATCAATCTCATAGTCCAGAGAAAATGACAAAAACGAATCAGTCATACCGGAGAACTGGTGGATCGCAATGGTCCTGACTTGGTACAGGCATTTCAAACGAAATGGTGGGTTAAACCAGGTTTTATGGCGCCAAACCTCCCTCTTCCATTGCGATCTTAGGATCCGGTAATGACCATAGAACACAACATAGTTGTGAGACACAATAGGGATATTGAGGTGATCATCTCAGTACAGCACACCAGTCAAACACTAATTAAAACAATTAACTATCATATCTTTTAACTCAATTTTGAACTTTTCTACTACTGGCTGATAACGAAGAAAGAATTTTTTTAGTGATCGTATGAGACGTATTTTCTTATAGCCCTGCTTCAAAAGTCGGTCACGAAGAAACCGGTGTCTGATCAAAAAATCTGTGAAATGTGTGCAAGCTCTGGTATATCGAATAAGTTGAGAAATATAAACACCGTATGCAAACTGTGACTCTCCCTTATCATTGTACATGTTGTAGGTAGCATGATATGTAATCAAAGACATACATGAAAAAGAATACAATGAAAAAAGAAATATAAAATCTAATGAAAAATAGACATTTTTCTATAAATGACAGACATGTTTAAGCATGCACTAATATCTAAATGTAGTTAATAGTTGAAAATTCGTGTACCTCTATGTACTAAAATAAAGTGGACTCGTGACCCTACAACTTGTATCTTATATGGTCGTGATGATTGCACAATTGTTTGTTATTATTGCTTATGTCAGGTCTTAAAAAGGGGGGGGGGGGTCAGTTTTTTTCTTAATGATTTAAATTGTGTCTGAGAATTGTTATAGGGGGTATCAAGAAAATTCTGAATTTCAGTTTTCAAAATGAACAGCCCCCTTTCAGGTAAAATAATGATAGGTTGGTCTGTATGATATCTCGTCATAACACAAATATCGTCAAGCTCTTTAAATAAATCGACTCTTATCTAACGTACCTTTTGTCGTCGTTGAACAAGATGTTCTTCTGTTAACAAAAGGGTTTTAAAACCAGGAATAATTAAATAATTATACAAATCTAGTTACATATTGATATATGTATACTTTAGATAGATAACAATCTAGCACTGCGGTTAACGGCACCTGTTTTTATTGTTTCTAAATTTTAATAATCTGGTGGTATTTAACTATTATCATCAAAAATAAAAATCATATTTGAAATCGTTAACACCTGCTATTTTGATCATTGAAGTTATGATTTTTATCTTTCTGATACAATACCTTCTAATTTGGGAGGCAACCTGTTTCGGCACTTTTTGCTGAAATACAATACAATTAAAAAGCCTACCATTAGAAAAGTTCAATTTTGTTGGTCACTGTGCAAAACAAATGATTTGATGTGTCCGTCATCTGAACACCAACCACTAGAAGAGCGTGGGGCTTGAGTTTTTGGTATATAAGCGGTTCAATCAGTCATCTCGATCATTGGCCGCCTTCGCTGCAGCCATGAGATTGCGAGTCATTCTAATTCTCCTTTTAGCTTTGTGCATTTGTATTGCACTGGGTAAGTTTAACCATTTACGTTTTTATTGGAGACGAAAAAAGATATCTATATTTTCTATATAAGGCTCAATTTAAAGTTTTGCACATTTTTGTAACTGTGACTAAAGATTTTGGTTTTTAAACTTCTGTTTTTATGGATACACTTGCATAACATACCATTTTTTCAGTTGAAAGCAAAGTAGATGCAATACAATTTGATGTAATGATACAGTCTAAACATGTTAAGTCTAAAAAATAAAAGAAACTTGCGTCAAGTATGATAAGAACTATTGTCTGAAACTTAGCTGTAACTAAGGTTTAAAGAAGTAGTCCTATTGATGAAGCTGATATTCCATGCTTAAAAAAATTTCTTATTTGTTGATAACCAAAGAGGAAACCACAATTTGTACGATTTGTACGCAGTGAAATTTGCAAGATGCTAAACATTCAAATTATATTAGTCTTTATAAATTTATAAAACTTATTTTATAAATAAAAGATAAAGATTATCTATGGGACTGACCATTACCTCAAAACTAGGGGGTGGTTTTTGTTGTTGATATGTTAAAAAAAAGACAAACCAAACAATCTGTTCACAATTTTTTGTTTGCACGAAAAAAAAAATTTTGGTAGACAGTATGCCTTCAATCACTAGAACTTTTCACTACTGGAACAGAAAGAACATACTGGGCAATTACTGAATTTAATGAAATCTAAAATTGTCCAGTATTTTATGGAATTAAATATGAATTATATTTTATCTGCAGTTAATCAAGTAAAATTAATATCGGGTCTTGTAAAAACAAACCAGAGACAATACACTGGACACTACTGAATTGGTATTGAAAATTGTCCTAGCTATATTTATTTGGTTTTATACATTTTAAATATCTTTTTGAAATTGTGGATTTCCTATGTTTGGGTTCCAGTGCTGCTGATGAGGAATAAATTTCCAAAATGACCATACTCATAGAAATTAATTTCATTGGGAATTTACATATGTGTTATGGTCTCATGCTCATTTACTCCATATCCTTTCATAAAATACTAAATTTGGAACTCTTCACAACACACTTATCAATTCAAATGTCCAGTCTTAACAAGAATTGACAAGTGAATGATGTTCGATCAAGAGGGTTTTTGCTTTACTAGTGTATTTCTTATAACTTTAACTTATCATCTTTAGCAAAAAGGGGCAGGAGAGGAGGGAAAGGTGGCAAGAGAGGTAGCGGAAGCAGAAGTAGCGGTGGGAAAAGTAGTGGGGGAAAAAGTAAGTACATTGGGATTAATTATAAAATTCGTATTAGGGAAAAAAGGTTTCTTTACTTTTAGACTAAAACACATTGAACTAGTTTAAATCCATTAACCACACTTTTTGTACTCGAATATATAAAATACTAATGAAAAAAAATATTGTCTCGGGCATGAAAGTAGAGTACAAATATGTTGGACAATTCAAACATAATGTTTGAGCAATTATTTTAATCGTTTTGTTCCTTTAAATAATCAGTTGATATTGAAAAAAATGAAAAGACAGATGATGAATGAGTGTCATGCATTAATAATTGCAACTTTATACATACCACAGTAATGTTTTTCTTTGAAAAGAAAATATATTGCAAGCGTTCATTGATATTTGAATTGTTATGTAATGGGGCAACACAACCATCAGCTAGCTATTGCTATAGCGGTTACTAAAATGCTATCGGACTAATCGCTATGGCGGTTATCCCGACTAATATGTGTATGAATTGCACCAGCTTTCCGTGCAACGCTTTTATAAGTAATTTCCATTCAACTTTACAGTTCGCTTAAAATTATCGAATATTTTTATCATTATATATTCACCTGTTTTTGATTTTGTTTTTTTATGAATTTTCAACGTTTTGTCTGATGATGTAAGTTACTCGTGCGCACAATATAAAAAACTCGTGCGCACAAGTTAGAAAGTCGTGCGATCAAGTTTGAAACTCGTGTGCACAAATCTTTTTTTTCTCGTGGCACGTCGGTGCTTCCATAGATTCAATGTTTCAGGTGATAAACAGTAACTGTTTGTCTGGTCTAACTTCTTTTGAGGTAGGAACTGGATCAACAATTGCTCCAAAATCAAATTTAATGTTTAATACTTAATACTCAACTTTCATATCCGAGGCAGTTTTGTAATATTTTTCCGTTTGACCAAAGTTTCGCACTCTTACCATGATCACCATAAACGTGCCTTCCCAAAACAAAACGAAACATACTGATTTAGTAGTCAGTTTGTAAACTGAACCGATGCTGAGACATGATTTGTTTATACCGAAAAATATGTTTATCATTTGGGCAATTATTAGGAAACCTTTGGAAATCCTGCTGTCAAATGCAAATTTTCACAAGTTTATATTTGGTTTATTTTATTTTTTATTTCAAATTTCATGTTAATCGCCCTTATAGCAAGTAGATTTATTTAAAATAAACCATTTTATTTCAAAGGTGTAAAGTCTCCCAAATGTCGACAGAGATGTCATCAATTTGCATTTTGTCAAAGAGGTCGCTGTGTATGCAGAAGAGGGTTCACAGGGAATGGCGTAATTTGTCGGCGTAAGATATATTTAAATACTTGGTTTTTTTTTCAAGAAATACCTTTATTCTTTTAGTGTTTTACGTATAAGTACTGGTCAGAATTAGGAATTATATATATTCCCGAAGCCATTTAGTACTATTTATACATATTTACTGAAATTTCAGGAGAATCATGTTTAATTCCTTGTTATACACTTTTACTGTAAAACATATATATACATGTACATGGTCTTAAAATGTTTGATTCGAATTATATACTCATCAAAAAAAGTTAGAAAATTTCCTTTTAAGGATTTGTATTAAACGTATGCACCCCAAGCAAGGCGAGTTCACGTAAAAATGGTTTTGGTAAATATTTGTGTTTCGATACGATAATTTAAATCACAAAAATAGAAAACCGATACAAAACAGAATCCCAACTTGTTTACTTTTTTCTTCACTGGACAAAACATATGCCATTTAAATGCCTTACCAAAACCAAATCTTCGTGAATCTTGGTTAGTTTTTCTCATCTCTCGTGAACGCCTCAAGGTGGGGTTTACCAGGTGAGGTATGGGGAAAGTTCTACCAAATGCGTAACTTTTTTAAGAGTTTTTTTTGTGTGTGTTAATTGTAAATCAGTCGCAAAAAAATAAACACGAGTAAAATGTTTTAAACGTGTTCATAATACATGTACTTGACTTTAGATGGCAAACATTAAGAGAACACCGGAAAATAGCTTGGGATGCCTAACAGACTGTCTTTAATCGTCGACCGTATATTTTCCACCCCAAAACGGACATTTCTTATTTTCACCCACAACGGTTTGTAAAAAAATACCTTTCGAATGTATTTCCTTTTATCTATTTTCAACCATCCAACCAATTTGCTTAGCGTCCATATTTCATCTGTTTTCCATCCTTATCATTCAAGTACAATTACAGCCGATTTTTTTCGATAAATAAAAAACCCACGAAACGGAAGCTTTCGTATACATCTGTGTGGTCCATTTTCCATATAGTCTTCCCTAAATTTACGGACCAAAGACGGATGGTTGCTGATGAGTACGTCCGTCGCTATTTTCCCCTGTAGATTAGAGATTTTTAAGTTTTCAATTACGTTTGAATGGCTTCAATATCTTTCAAGGACCAGGGACCTGTAACCCCAAATGTCACCCCATGGCTTCATGCAACAATGGTAGATGTGTATGTCGGTCTGGCTATTCAGGGAACGGAAGATCGTGTTCACGTAAGATTCAATCAAAATTATTAATAATTTAGCTACAATAACCATATTCAAGTTAACGTGTTTACCTTTCTAGGAAACTCCGAGTTTAGAATGTTTAAAAAGACTTTTCAGAAACGTTTTTCTGAGATTCAATCTTATTATGGTTTGAAAATTATTTATAAAATTCCCATATGACAACCAAGTAACTTGAACACATAGCATTGTGGCATAGCCTGCATTTTAAGCTTTTGGCCAAAGGCCATGTGAGACTATGCTTTTACTATTTCGTCCGTCTTCGTCCGTTAACAGTTTAGAAAATCTTCGCCTCTGAAACCACTCAACTAAATGAAACTTTGCAGGAATGATTCATGTCATTTAGTTGGCAACAAACAATCCTCATTTTGAAAAGATTTGATAAAAACATGGACGCTGCAACTAAAAATAGAACATAAGGTAAAATCACTTTGGCTTAAAGCTCAGCAACCATTAAAGATAGAAAAAAATCTGAAGGAAAGAAGGCTTTTCAGAATCAAAAGCTCTACCAAAGTCTCCATTCGGTCAAAGTTGTCAGATGACCCCTTATAGCGGTTATAGCTCTTTGAAGGTAAAAAATAGCATTTTTTCATGTTTTCACCCTATAGAAGAAAGAGAAAAGCTGGTGCTTGCTTTAATGTTCAGCGCATTAGTCAGATGACCCTATATAGGGCTTATGGCCTTTTAAAGGTAAAAAATTGCGTTTTTTCATGTTTTTTTTTCACGTTTAGCAACATTCCTTCCGCTCCATCTTATGCAAATTTTGTATCACAATTGATTCGTTAATACAGAGCTTGCGGGAATTACATCGATTTTCTTGACAGAGCGTCACGTTTGATGCAGAAATTGCTAACACAGGGTTTTGTTGCTCCTCGGTTGCTGTTTTCACTCATGAAATTTGACGGTAGACACCATGCACTCGTAGACAAATTTTGTGGTTTGTCATAGGGTTTTGTTTTGTCTTCCTTTAACGGATTTGACACACTGAATTGGAAATTAGCAGCGTGAAGGGTTGCTATA
The DNA here is from genome assembly GCA_963971305.1 of Arcuatula senhousia. Classification (NCBI taxonomy): domain Eukaryota; kingdom Metazoa; phylum Mollusca; class Bivalvia; order Mytilida; family Mytilidae; genus Arcuatula; species Arcuatula senhousia. The sequence goes on from OZ020304.1 coordinate 61,792,439, forward strand.
GCAGGCATGAACCGCCTAATCTTCTGAGTTCGTTCACTATTTTTACGGCTTGAGCAGGTTGTTGATATATATCTGTTCGGTTGTTTTTGTGTTTGTATTTCAACCTGCCGGTCTTGTTCTTGTTTTCCGGTTTTGTCGTTGCCCTTTCGGACTTTTGACACTCAAATGCCACATTGGTGCCTCTTTGCTTCTTTACTCTATAGAATGAAAACTTTTGCAGACAGAGAAAAGCTGTTGCTTACTTATATGTTCAACTCAATAAGCTCTACAAAATTCAAAAATAGTGTCAAAGTTGTCAGATGACCCCTTATAGCGGTTATAGCTCTTTGAAGGTCAAAAATAGCATTTTTTCATGTTTTCACCCTATAGAAGAAAGAGAAAAGCTGGTGCTTGCTTTAATGTTCAGCGCATTAGTCAGATGACCCTATATAGGGCTTATGGCTTTTTAAAGGTAAAAAATTGCGTTTTTTCATGTTTTTTTTTCACGTTTAGCAACATTCCTTCCGCTCCATCTTATGCAAATTTTGTATCACAATTGATTCGTTAATCCAGAGCTTGCGGGAATTACATCGATTTTCTTGACAGAGCGTCACGTTTGATGCAAAAATTGCTAACACAGGAGGGTTTTGTTGCTCCTCGGTTACTGTTTTCACTCATGAAATTTGACGGTAGACACCATGCACTCGTAGACAAATTTTGTGGTTTGTCATAGGGTTTTGTTTTGTCTCCCTTTAACGGATTTGACACACTGAATTGGAAATTAGCAGCGTGAAGGGTTGCTATAGCAGGCATGAACCGCCTAATCTTCTGAGTTCGTTCACTATTTTTACGGCTTGAGCAGGTTGTTGATATATATCTGTTCGGTTGTTTTTGTGTTTGTATTTCAACCTGCCGGTCTTGTTCTTGTTTTCCGGTTTTGTCGTTGCCCTTTCGGACTTTTGACACTCAAATGCCACATTGGTGCCTCTTTGTTTCTTTACTCTATAGAATGAAAACTTTTGCAGACAGAGAAAAGCTGTTGCTTACTTATATGTTCAACTCAATAAGCTCTACAAAATTCAAAAATAGTGTTAAAGTTGTCAGATGATCCCATATAAGGGTTATAACCCTTCTAAGGTCAAACATAGTGTTGGTTTTTTCATGTTTTGACCTATAGAATGAAAAGTATTGCAGATAGAGAAAAGCTGTTTCTTGCCCAAATGTGCAGCTCATTCAGCTCTACAAAGTCGCCATTGGATTGAAGTTGTCGTTTAGAGGTTATGATCCTTTAAAGGTAAAAGATATATAGTGTTTTTTTTTCATGAAATTGAAAATAATTGCAGAAAAAGAAAAGATGTTGCTTGATTAAACCTTCAGTGCTTAAAGCTTCACAAAAGTCTCCATAGAGTCGAATTTGTCAGATGACCCTGTAAAGAAGAAACCATTATGGTCTAAGTACTAGGAAAGCGATTCAGGCTCCTGGGAACCTCTTGGTAATCTGCTTTTGACTCGGGCATTTTAAAAGCATTTTAACTAAAATCTGTACAGAAGCGTGATATCATTTTATTCCAGGAGTTTGTAAACCCAAATGTCACCCTATGGCTTCATGCAACAATGGAAGATGTGTCTGCAGGTCTGGTTATTCAGGGAACGGAAGATCCTGTACACGTAAGATTCAATCCAATTTACCTATAATATGCCTTATGGTTTTAAAATAACAATATTCAAGACAATGTTTTTACCTTTCATGGAAATTCCGAGTTGACAATGCTTAAAGAAGACTGTTGAGAATTTTTTTTCTGAGATTGAATCTTATAATGGTTTTTAAATCATTTATAAAACTCCCATAGCATAATAAAGATATGACAATCAGTAACCGGACATTTGAAATCATTGAAAAACACCCAAGTTAACTTTAACTTGTCATTGCGGCATAGTCAGTGTAATCTTCGTTTTTAATCTGCTTTCACTCTGGCATTTTAATAGCACTTTAACCAAAAGTTTACAAAAGCGTGATAACATTCTATTCCAGGGACCTGTAAACCCAAATGTCACCCTATGGCTTCATGCAACAATGGAAGATGTGTCTGCAGGTCTGGTTATTCAGGGAACGGAAGATCGTGTACACGTAAGATTCGATCCAATTTACCTATAATATAGCTTTAACAAGAGGCTCCCAGGAGCCTAAATCGCTCACCTGGTCTTGATGTCAACCCTATATTTTGTAGAGCTAAATGAGCTGAACATTTAAGCAAGCAACAGTTTTTTCTTTATCTACTATAGTTTTCATTCTATAGTCCAACAACACGAAAAACCGTTATTTTAGGGGTTGTAACCCCTATAAGGGGTCATCTGACAACTTCAACCCTATGGAGACTTTTGTACAGCTAAATGAGCTGAACATTTAAGCAAGCAACAGCTTTTCTCTATCTGCTATAGTTTTCATTCTATAGGCCAAAAACACGAAAAGCCGTTATTTTAGGGGCTGTAACCCCTTTTAAGGTTCATCAGAAGACTTCGATCCTATGGAGACTTTTGTACAGCTAAATGAGCTGAACATTTAAGCAAGCAACAGCTTTTCTCTATCTGCAATAGTTTTCTTTCTATAGGCCAAAAACATGAAAAAAATTATTTTAGGGGCCGTAACCCCTATAAGGGGTCATCTGACAACTTCGACCCTATGGAGACTTTTGTACAGCTAAATGAGCTGAACATTTAAGCAAGCAACAGCTTTTCTGTATCTGCAATAGTTTTCATTCAATAGACCAAAAACATGAAAAAACATTATTTCAGGGGCCGTAACCCCTATAAGGGTTCATCTGACAACTTCGACCCTATGGAGACTTTTGTACAGCTAAATGAGCTGAACATTTAAGCAAGCAACAGCTTTTCTCTATCAGCAATAGTTTTCTTTCTATAGGCCAAAAACATGAAAAAACATCATTTTAGGGGCCGTAACCCCTATAAGGGTTCATCTGACAACTTCGACCCTATGGAGACTTTTGTACAGCTAAATGAGCTGAACATTTAAGCAAGTAACAGCTTTTCTCTATCGGCAATAGTTTTCTTTCTATAGGCCAAAAACATGAAAAAACATCATTTTAGGGGCCGTAACCCCTATAAGGGGTCATCTGACAACTTCGACCCTATGAAGACTTTTGTAGAGCTAAATGAGCTGAACATTTAAGCAAGCAACAGCTTTTCTCTATCTGCAATAGCTTTCATACTATAGGGCAAAAACATGAAAAAACGCTATTTTTCACCTTTAAGGGGATGTAACCCCTATAAGGGGTCATCTGACAACTTGGACCAAATGGAATCTTTTTGTTTTGCTGAAGCAGTAGGGTGGCATCAGATTTCATCTATCTCTTATACTTTTTGATTTACAAGCCAAAAACAGTAGTCTGACCCCCCTGGTCTATTTTTAGCAACGGCTGCCATGTTTTTCAACGAATCAAAAATCCCCACATCAGTTCTGTGGAAGATACCCTAAGGTATCATCAGACCAAATTTGGTTCGAATCTGTTCAGTCGTTTCAGAGGAGAAGAAGTTTGGCCAGGTGAGCTAAAAACATTTTTCAAGACAGCGTTTTTACCTAGCTAGGAAATTCCGAGTTTGAAATGCTTTAAGAAGACTGTTGAGAAACGTATTTATGAGTTTGAATCTTATACATGTAATGGTTTTAAAATCGTTTATAAAAGCCCCAAGAAATAACTTAGTAACCGGACATTTGAAATCATTGTAAAACACCCGCGTTAGCTTTAACTTGGCATTGCGGCATAGTCTGCGTTTTTAATCTGCTTTCACTCGAGCATTTTAATAGTTAAATAAGCGTGGTAACATTTCATTCCAGGAGTTTGTAAACCCAAATGTCACCCTATGGCTTCGTGCAAAAATGGTAGATGTGTATGTCGGTCTGGCTATTCAGGGAACGGAAGATCGTGTACACGTAAGATTCAATCCGATTTACCTATAATATAGCTTTAAAATAGCAATATTCAAGACAATATTTTTACCTTTCTAGGAAATTCCGAGTTTAAAATACACATATAATTCAATCCAGTTTACTTATATCTGTCTCAAATAATTATTTCAAAAGCAAAGTTTTAATACTTGGAGTTAGTTCTGACCATCTTTTTCAATTGCAGTCGATTCAATTTCTCTGTTGCAGCGCAATAAAACAATTCAACCATATTTTTATGTAAATGAATTTCCAGTTGCAGTACCCGATCGTGGCCTTTTAAAAGGCACCGCTGGGCCTACTCTTATCGATATAATTTGTTAATAGCAAGATATAAAATGAATAAGCTTCTTCGAAGAAAAAAAAAATTTCTGAATGGTGTAATGTATGAAAACCAAACATTTCAAAACAGCATGGTTAATCGATTTTATTATTTTACAAATACGATTTTAAGATATCAAACACCGGGTTTCTTTATTTCAGGTAAACCGAAACAATGTAACCCAAGATGTCATAAGAATGCACGCTGTAAGAACGGAAAATGTAAATGCAAGAACGGTTTCAGAGGTGATGGAGTCAGGGTTTGTAACGGTAAGTTAATAAAGGTAATAACAAAATTACCAAACTTGGAGAATCAATCTCAAATATCCATAAGACAAAACAAAGAAGACATACCGGAAAAATTGAAGACCGCAATAGTCCTGACTTGTTTCAGGTATTTCAAAAGAAATGGTGGGTTAAACCGGGTTTAAGGCACGCCAAACCTTCTTCCATTGCGATCTTTGGGTCCGGTAGTTACACAAAAGACAAAAGGTTTGTGATGACATATCAGGGATGCTAAGGTGATCATCTCAGTACATTAGCCTGCCAAACGCTAATCAAAGCAAGAACTGACCATTTCGTCTAACATAATATTGAATTTTTCTACCAGTGGCTGATAACGAAGAAAGATTTTTTTTAGAGATCGTAAGCTTTAGAATCCATGATTTAAGCAAACTTATACCGAAGATATATTGCCATTAATCATGATAGATGTAAAATGGCATGAACTTATATTATTAAAGATTTTTTAAAACTATTTCAGCTACACCCAAACCATGTAACCCAAGATGTCATAAGAATGCTCGCTGTAAGAACGGAAAATGTAAATGCAAGAACGGTTTTAGAGGTGACGGAGTCAGAGTTTGTAAATGTAAGTTACACTCCAAGGAACAGGTAATTTTTACTAACACTATGGCGAATAGAGTCTAAAGATTCTTACTAACATGTAAGGGATTTTTCATAACTTTAATTTTATGTCGTATGGAAGGCCGCAGTTGATCTCCGCATTAATAATATATTTACAATTGGTGTCAATGGGGAAATGTTTAAGTTCCGTGAGTTCTACAATTCAATTATTTGACGAACGTACAATTTATATTTCGAACGAGTGCAGCCTTAATGATTTTGAAGAAAAGTTATTTCATTCGAATTGCATTGATAAGTATACAGTTAATGCAGTTGATTTTTAGAGAAATCTTTTGCGGAGTTTAGTAGAAATTACCTGGATCGATTCGCGTGTTCCTAGGAGTGAGTTAAGTACGATTAAAACAAACTTATACCAAAGATATATTGCAATTAATCATGATAGATGTAAAATGACAATAACTAGTATTATTAAAGATTTTTTTTAACAATTTCAGCTACACCTAAACCATGTAACCCAAGATGTCATAAGAATGCTCGCTGTAAGAACGGAAAATGTAAATGCAAGAACGGTTTCAGAGGTGACGGAGTCAGGGTTTGTAATGGTGAGTAAAGTTTTAGAATAGAGCGATGAAAAAAGATCTTTGCTTAAAGGACCAATACATTAGTTTTTACGAACCTACAGTAAAAACTGGTCCTCACAAACTTCGTGTCAAGTTTAGTTTCCATAATCTTTAAGGGTAAAATATGAGCACAGTCCATTTCCATTTACTGAGGCCTTAGTTACCGTTAAAAATCTGATATCACCTATGAAAACTGATTTTGGAAAAATTGCCTTTCAATAAATAAAGGTAATAACAAAATTACCGAACTTGGAGAATCAATCTCTAATGTCCATGAGAAAAGACAGAACAAGGAAAACATACCGGAAAAATTGAAGACCGCAATGGTTTTGACTTTATACAGGCATTTCATTGAAATGGTACTGATAAAATGATTTTCTTTCATGTCATAAAGTAAATTATTTTTTCAACAAGCTAAGTGAATTTGACTGTCCTTTGAAACTTTGAAGTCTTCTGAATAAAATAAAACAATATCTCAAACAACAAATTCTAAAACTAAAAATTTTATTATTTTTAGCTACACCCAAACAATGTAACCCAAGATGTCACAAGAATGCTCGCTGTAGAAATGGAAAATGTCAATGCAAGAATGGTTTCAAAGGTGACGGAGTTAGGGTTTGTAATGGTAAGTTAAGTTTTGGAATGGACGATTTAAACAAACTTATACCAAAGAGATATTGCCATGAATCATTATAGATGAAAAATGACAATTGCTAATACTATTTAAGATTTTTTTAAACAATTTCAGCTACACCTAAACCATGTAACCCAAGATGTCATAAGAATGCTCGCTGTAAGAACGGAAAATGTAAATGCAAGAACGGTTTCAGAGGTGATGGAGTCAGGGTTTGTAAAGGTAAGAGTTTTCTAAGTTTTAGAATGAAGCCAAGACATTCAGCTTTGTTTTAAAAACCATTTTCAACATAATCGAAATATGTAAAATATTTTGCATTGAGATTGTCTAGTTCTAAGTGTGGTAATAATTTCTTTTCAATATTTATGAAACATAAAGTTTCAAGATTTGAAAACGAATACATAAAAAGTTGTCGAGATCTATAGAAGTAACAGTGTTACCTATAATATATTTTTTGTTTGCAAGATAGTTGCTTTTTTTTATTATAGTGGTTACATTATGTATCAACTTATGTCTATATAATATTTCAGGAAAACTTTAAGATATGTAACCCCAAAATGTCCTACGAATAAAAGATGTAAATACAAATGACAACAAAGTTCCAGACAATAAATTTTGCTACACCTGACGCGCGTTTCGTCTATTCAAGACTCATCAGAGGCGCTCTACCAAAAATATTGAAAATGCCAAACACTGTATGAATATGAAGAGCATAGAACAGTATAACCAAAACTACCAAACTGGGGAACCAAATTATTACTAAGATATTCAACCTATGTCTGGGGTAGGAAGAACCTTAGGGTTTAGACAATTTTGAAATTTAGACGGATAATTTAAAGCTTTGATGTAATCTCCAACTCAAAAGTGTTGGTGCCGGAGCGGGCTAACCTCGGGGAATTTAAACTCCACCAGCAGTGCTAACCTTCACGTGTGTTCGAAATAAAAATGACAACAAAGTTCCAGACAATAAATTTTGCTACGCCTGACGCGCGTTTCGTCTATTCAAGACTCATCAGAGGCGCTCTACCAAAAATATTGAAAATGCCAAACACTGTATGAATATGAAGAGCATAGAACAGTATAACCAAAACTACCAAACTGGGGAACCAAATTATTACTAAGATATTCAACCTATGTCTGGGGTAGGAAATGACACACGTCTCGACGACTCGTCACAGTTATAGGAGTTGAAGTATACTGCAAAATAAAATAAAAAACGTCAAAGTTAATACTGAAGATTGTTTTTACTATTTCAGCTACACCTAAACAATGTAACCCAAGATGTCATAAGAATGCTCGCTGTAAGAACGGAAAATGTAAATGCAAGAACGGTTTCAGAGGTGATGGAGTCAGGGTTTGTAATGGTGAGTAAATTTTTGGAATGAGACAATTTAAACAAACTTATACCAAAGAGTTATGATTGCTATGAATCATAGTAGATGAAATATGACAATAACAAATACTTAAGACTTTTATACTATTTCAGCTACACCCAAACAATGTAAACCAAAATGTAATAAGAATGCTCGCTGTAGGAACGGAAAATGTAAATGCAAGAACGGTTACAAGGGTGACGGGGTCAGGGTTTGTAACGGTGAGTTAGATTTTGGAATGAGGCGATTTTAATACAAACCTTGCCAAAAAATATTTAGTCTTTAATTTTACCTACTTCTAATAAATTTTAGTTTAAATATATATTCGTTTTGAAAATTGTAAATTATGGTAGGAAAAATGTGTGCAAAATTCATTTTATAGATAAGCTTTGGCCCAAATTAGTTAAAATCTCTTTAACCCTTAAAACTTCAAAACATTGGTTTCAAGATAAATTAGAAAAAAATATAGCTTTTATGACATACAGGTGCGGGTCTAGCTAGGATTTGATGTTAGAGGGGCGCATTGAAAAAAATATAAAAAAATCTAGGGGTATATCTCAAGAAAATCGAGATTATAGCCAAAAAAATAAAATTTTAAAATTCTAGAGGGTGCGCGCACTGGTTGTGCATCCGTCTGATTTCCGCGTTTGACATAGATTTACTTTATTGGTCAATATGTACTGAATTTGATTGTTCAGGTTTTTATTTAGAAATTTTTATATCCTTTGAAAATTATCATTTGACACATCCGTGATGATTGGCACTGCTGGTGGAGTTTTTTTTAATTCCCCGAGGTTTGACCGATTCGGAGTCAACATTGTTATGTGGAAGCTCATATCACAGTATTGAAATAATCTGTGTAAATTTCAAAATTGGTATATTTCTACGGTTCTTAGATCTCATTACCCAACATAAATTGATTGAGTTCCAGATCGGCATATTTTTATTTTATCGCTTCTGATGAATCTTTAACTGACATAATAGCAAAATTTATGACCTGGAACTTTTTTTTCAGTTCAATGTGTTTTTCACTATGTTTTGGCTATTAAGAATAATATTTAATCTTTTTATTAGCCACACCTAAGCAATGTAACCCGAAATGTCATAAGAAAGCTCGCTGTAGGAACGGAAAATGTAAATGCAAGAACGGTTTCAGAGGTGACGGAGTCAGGGTTTGTAATGGTAAGTTAAGTTTTGGAATGAGGCGATTTAATATAATATATTAAGACTTTAATAGTACCTACTTCTTATAAATTTAAGTTTAAATCTATTCATTTTTGAAAATCTAAATTATGATAGGAAAAATGTTTGCACAGTTCATTTAGATAAGCTGAGACCCGAATTAGTTAAAAGCTCTGTCGGGCATCAACACGTTTATGTTGAACAGATCAAAGTTATGAAAAAATCTGTGAAAACAAAATTGTCAAATCTCTAGATATAAGTCATGTTTTGGGTTCCATTTCGACATATTTTGGTTATATTATTGAATGCTCTTCATATTACATTGAGTGTTTGACATTTTGAATCTTTAGATAGAGCGCCTGTGATTACTATTGAATAGACCAAATGCGAGTCAGGCAAAACAAAAGTAATGTCCTGGATCTTTCTTGTTATTTTTAGTTCAAAGTTTTTTTTACAATTTTTTCGGCTATTAATAAAGAATAAAACTTATGCTTTTTATTAGCCGCACCTCAGCAATGTAACCCAAAATGTCATAAGAAAGCTCGCTGTAGGAACGGAAAATGTCAATGCAAGAACGGTTACAAGGGTGACGGGGTCAGGGTTTGTAACGGTGAGTAAAGTTTAAGATAATGAGATATTTCTCTATTCGGCTGGGCTAACAACAAACCTTGTTCAAACTGAACTAGATGATTAAAGATTTGCATCAAATTTATTCGGTCCTTAGTACCCTTATTAGTATACATGTATGTTTCAACCTTTAAGGTAGAGCGCATCTGATGAGTTTTGAATCGACGAACCGCGACAGACGTAGCAGAATTTAATCTTAGAATTTTATTGTAATATTTTAAACATTCCTGATAGCTAGTGCTGCTGGTGGAGTTTAAATTCTCCAAGGGCTGTTCGTCCCGGCATAAACACTACTGTATTGAAGAACACTTCAAAGTGTAGAGTAATCTGCGTAAATTATAAAATTGTCATATCTCTAATGTTATTCTTAAAGTACACCAGCATAGATTGATATAAGTCATAATTTAGGCATATTTTGACTATATACCGACGGAAAAAAAGAAACTGTGCATGTCTATTTGAAATCAATTGTACCAAAATTTCTCCTAATCAGAAAATCTTTAAAAAATACAGTTATCGAGGTGAAATTTTCACTGAATGTAAGGTGAATTATGCAGATCATTTTTGGGAAAAAATCTAAAACAATTTGAATTCCAGTTTCTGATATTTTAAAATAACTTTTTTTTCTCCAAAAATCAAAAATAAAAATTTTCCCGAAAAATTTAAACTGTTAACCTTCAACCACTTAAAGGAAAAATATTTTGGATGAAAATCAGCTGATAAATCTCAATTTCAAAACTGTGTGTTGTTTTTAAAGTGTGATTTAGTGAATTCAATATTGACACTACCTGATTTCAAACTGCAAACAAAACAACTCTTAGGCGCTTAAAAATTAATTTTTTTGTCAAGATCTTTTAGAAAATGAGTTTGCAATACTTTTTTGATAAAATGTGTCAAATATTAAATAAAATGTTGAATTTGTAATTTTTCAAAGTGATGCACAGATTCTTTTTTCCATTAGTATATTATTCTATGCTCTTCATATTTTATATTGTGTTTGGCATTATCAACCTTTTGGTAGAACGCCTCTGATCAAGAGACGAAACGTGAATCAGGCGTAGCAAAATATATGGCATGGAACTTGGTTGTAATTTTTATTTGCAACATCCGTGATGGTAAGCAAAGTTGGTGGATTTATATTCCGAGGTTGTCCCGCATCATCACTTCTGTTTGGAAAACACATCAAAGTTATACTGTAATAAATAATTCGTGTATATTTCAAAATTGCCAAATCTCTATTTGGTTAGTTAGTTAGTTAGTTATTGCTTTACTCCCAAGCAGCACGATTTCGGCTATATCAGGGAGATGAACATGGAAATGGTGATACAATGAACATGAAATGATGATGAAGTGGAGGAAATAGGGACACAAGGCCAATCGGATAGGAGAGTTTTGACTGCCACTTGAAAAAAGGAGTGATGGGTAGGGACGAAAAATTTTGCCTCCTGCATCCTACGGGTCCTACTCTTACCGAGACCTGCAGCAGGGTTCTTTAACGTGCGAGGAACGTGACATTTTTCCCAACACGGTGCACCACTATGGTTTGCGGTCAGGTTTTCCGCATTATCGCCTGACGACCCCGCATCTCTCGATGTCAGGGCTGCCCCATTCAACCACCTGGGGCACACATCCCAGTCGCTTTGTGGGCAAAGCGGCCTGACCCCGATGTCAGGTTTCTGAGCGCTCTTTAGTGGACTTTTACCGACAAGCTAGCGCTGCTGCGGGCCTATTGGCCTCCCGGGCCCCGCACGGGACAATCTCTATTTGGTTCTTCCTTCTTCACACAAAGATTGATTTAAGTCGTAATTTCTATTCAAGCTGCTCTGCATGTTATTGGTAATTTTTATTTCAATGTACTTTAATTATCATTTCCGGCTTTTAGAAAATAATAATAATGCTTTTTATTAGCCACAACTAAGCAATGTAACCCAAAATGTCATAAGAAAGCTCGCTGTAGGAACGGAAAATGTCAATGCAAGAACGGTTACAAGGGTGACGGGGTCAGGGTTTGTAACGGTGAGTTAAGTTATTAGTAGTTGAAGTTTTCATTTTCTAAAATTTTGTTCGAAGTTTGTTATCATAAAGGTCTCATTGTTGCAGCAAAATTAATCTCATTTTTGCAACATCCACTATTTCAGAAAAAAAGTATTTTGTTCATTCAGATTGATAAAATAATACAAAATTCAGGAAAAAACTCAATGTACTCATGAATAATTCAAACCCAAAAGTAGTCACTTTGAAAATATGATTGCTTTGATTGTATAGACATCGATCTATTCAAACGGGGGTCGGTGAGAGAGGGTGGGTTTCGGATGTTTGTAATCTTTTTTGGCATGATAATATATAGGTCATGCACGGTTCTCATATGGGGCGATACTTTATGCTATTGGTGTGAAATATTTCAATCAAATTCTCAACTAATTAAACTATTTCACCTACTTTTTGAAAGCTAAATATGTAATAACCACAACAAAGAATTTCAACAAACTGGAAAATTTGCATGAAATCCATGAAATATTCAATATCTTTGCTGATGGATTTGCCTTTCAGTTAATCAACTTTTTGGATAGAAGTGCCTTTCCTAGGTTACTCAGGGCTTTGAATTTTCATTTTTTATGATTAAAATGCAGCTGATATTTTTCACTGAAAAATGTATTTGCACCATAACTAAAATTGACTGTTTTTCCCGCGTTGATAATAATGTATCTTTAATTATTTGAAATTACTATAACGTTAGCTACAAAACACAAACACATGAATGCTAGTTATATATTTCAAATTAAATAATCACATATTCACACATTTAAGGCCAACCACCATCATGTAAACGAAAATGCCACAAGAATGGTCGCTGTAAAAATGGAAAGTGTAAATGCAAGAAGGGATACAGAGGTGACGGCGTCAAGGTTTGTAAAAGTGAGTAACTGTATACGTTATCACATTTCAAACCGATTTTGAACAAATCATGATCTCACTATATGTTGTTTATATATAATATGTTTATCATAATATTGTATAAATAAAAAACTGTCATTGGTCAGATTAGGTCATCTAATTAAACTGTAAATATTTGGTGGCATAAGACTTTGTAAAAATAGAACTTAAAAAGTTAGAGGACTGATTCTTTCTAAAAATAGAATGTTGGCATACTATGCCTTTATAAAAATAGAAAAAAATATTCTCAAATTAAATAAAACTTTATTCAAATTAATTATATTTTAGAAACTTGTTTGGTTATGCTCAAATTAGTACTAGCAACATTATTGTGCTATTTTTAATTGTTAGAGTCCAAATTGATACATTTAAAGTAGAAAAGTAATAGTTTTTACAATGCTTTGAACATCTGAAGAACCGTGTAAAAAATCGAAACAAAAATATAATAAAACAATTATAGCCTTTTACAGTTCAGTCAATACAGGTTTTTATCAACTTAGAAAAACAATATATTGACCTCGGACTTCATCCTCTGTCAATATAGTTTTTTTTTCTCAAGTCGATAAATACACGGTTTGACCTCACCGAAAGGCTATAATTGTATATGATTAATTAAGACTTGAATTTAATTGTCATAAAACTTCTGAAAAAAAGTTTTTTATGATCAAACTTTTAAGAATGATCAGTGTATTTTTTTCACAATGAAAGATAGTTCAAATATTTTATTTATTTATTTATCAAGATGGTGGAAATTCCATATTTATTGAGAATTTCTTTAAAGAAGATTTTCTCCTATCATAATTAGCACATAAAATCAAATAAATCAAATGAAAAGACTACATAGACATCAAAGTGGTTTTTTTTTGTTATTAATGTTACCTAGTTCGATTCTTTTAGAAAAGCAAACTAATCCATCAAAAGTTATATGTGAAATGATTTAATAAAAAGACTACAACTTTTTTTTCAATTAATTTTGGCTTATAGTTAAACTACTTAGTGCTTTTTATCAATATAATTATAGTTTTAAGTTACTTTGTGTTTTATTTCAGTGAGTGTTGGCCAAAAGTTTAAAACTACTTTGTGTTTTTTTTTCAATTGATGTTGCCTAATACTTTCGAACTACTTTGATTCTTTTAGAAAAGCAAACTAATCCACCAAAAGTAATCTGTGAAGGCAAACAAGACACCATAAGATGCCCCAATGGTGGCCGCATTTCAATAATGAAAGCTTATTATGGACGCTCCGACAGAAAAACATGCAAACATACGCACATGAAAGACACTACATGCCGGTCTCCAAAATCACCGTCTACTATCCGATCAATGTGTAACGGAAAGAACTCCTGTTTATTGAAGTCCAATAATGGAGTTTATGGAGACCCTTGTCCAGGAACCTACAAGTATATTAGTGTCGCCTATAAATGCTCAGGTAATGAAATGTTTCATTTCTATCCCCCTACCTTTAAAGTTGAAAGGTTTTTAAAAATTTGCAACATAACTAAGATCTAATATGGGACTGCTTTCTGATCATAAATTAGAATTGGTCATTTAACAATAGCTGATGATTTTGTTATAGCTTTTATAATCTCCTAGAATTCTTTTTCCTCTCTTTGAATCATTTTAGATAACTATTCCCATAGCAATTGATTTAACTACACATTTAATTGCTAAATAAAGCATAACAGCGTCTAGAGAAATATTTGTTCTTCAACTTTTAGTATCTTTACATATGCAGTTGATCTTTTGTGCAGGGGCATTTTCTTTGCGGTTTTCAGTTCTCCCAAATATAGCTAAATAGCAACAATGCCCTGTCATTTAGCCTCCGTGTGCAAGGTAATTTCAAAATCTACTCACTTACATTTAACAGGAATGTTATTGGGTAATTCATGCTTAATTCAAGCTACAACTTGAACAGAAAAAAAATGAATGGTGAAAACAACAAAAGTAATCATGTAACACGAAAGAAAATATGATCTGCGAATTTAATATCTAGACGCTGCTTCATCTTATTTTTTAAATTCTAAAATAAACTATAAAAATGAGTCAAATATCAATAATTCTATTCAAAGTGTTACCATGGACCTTAATGTTAGTTGCATTTTCAAATCAAATTATCATGGTCAAGTACAAAACTCTCTTATTTAAGGCAAAACACCATCATGTAAACGGAAATGCCACAAAAATGGTCGCTGTAAAAAGGGAAAGTGTAAATGCAAGAAGGGATACAGAGGTGACGGTGTCAATGTTTGTAAAAGTAAGTACTTTGTATATGAAATCACGTTTCAAACCGATTTTGATAAAATCACGATCTTACTACATGTTGAGTGAGTATAGGTAAATAGTGAAAGATTTTATTTATATAGAATTAAATTTTATTGTCATAAAAACATCTTTAAAAGATATTTCTATCTTCTGATTGTTAACCTTTGCTGAATATTTATTGTATTTTTCACCATTAATATTATAAGTTGAAACCTAGCTAAAACATTTTTAATTCATTTCCGAATTAGCTAGAAATTCCATGATTATTCAGACATTATAGAAACTTTTTCTCCTTTATATTTAAATTGGCAGATATAGTCAAACTATGATTTAAGTTGTAGTAAAAAATAGCAAATTATGAAAACGCTACAAAGTGTGTTTTGTAATTAATATTGGCCTCTTTGATTCTGTAGAAAAGCAAGGCAAACCACCAAAAGTTATCTGTGAAGTACTTCAATAGCAAAAGTGTTCGACGTTTTAGGATTTTAGTACTTTTCATTCAATACTTTTGGTTTTGACCTTCCAATGTTTTGATTCAAATGCTGCCGATGAGAGGTTACTCATGAAATATCGATATACAGCATAACCAAATTAACCGTTGTATACCCGTTTTGGTAATGTATTTTTTTTCTGTGAAGTTGGCTTACAGCTTGTAACTTCTTTGATTATTTTAGAAAAGCAAACAAATCCACCCAAAGTAATCTGTGAAGGCAAACAAGACACGATTAGATGCCCCAATGGTGGCCGCATTTCAATAATGAAAGCTTATTATGGACGCTCCGACAGAAAAACATGCAAACATACGCACATGAAAGACACTACATGCCGTTCTCCAAAATCACCGTCTACTATCCGATCAATGTGTAACGGAAAGAAATCCTGTTTATTGAAGTCCAATAATGGAGTTTATGGAGACCCTTGTCCAGGAACCTACAAGTATATTAGTGTTGCCTATAAATGCTCAGGTAATGAAATGTTTCATTTCTATCCGCTTACCTTTAAAGTTGAAAGGTTTTTAAAAATTTGCATCATAACTAAGATCTTATAGGGGACTTCTTTCTGATCATAAATAAGAATTGGTATTTAACAATAGCTGATGATTTTGTTATAGCTTTTGTAATCTCCTTGAAATCTTTTTCCTCTCTTTGAATCATTTTAGACAACTATTCCCATAGCAATAGTCTAAACTACACATTTAATTGCTAAATAAGGCATAGCAGCGTCTAGAGAAATATTTTTTCATCAAGTTTTAGAATCTTTACGCGTGCAGTTGATCTGTTTTGCCGGGGCATTTTCTTTGCTGTATTCAGTTCACCCAAATATAGCTGAATAGCAACAATGCCCTGTCATTTGGCCTCCACGTGCAAGGTAATTTAAAAATCTACTCACTTACATTTAACAGGAATGTTATTGGGTAATTCATGCTTAATTCAAGCTACAACTGGAACAGAAAGAAAATGAATGGAGAAAACAACAAAGGTTATCTTGTAACACGAAAGAAAAAACGATCTGCGAATTTAATATCTAGACGCTGCTCCATCTTATCTTTATAATTTTAAATAGACTAAAAAGGGGTCAAATATCAATCATTTTATTCTTTTAAAATAGACTAAAAAGGGGTCAAATATTAATCATTTTATTCAAAGTGTTACCATGAACCTTAATGTTAGTTGCATTTTCAAAGGTCAAGTACAAAACTTTCTCATTTAAGGCAAACCACCATCATGTAAACGAAAATGCCACAAGAATGGTCGCTGTAAAAAGGGAAAGTGTAAATGCAAGAAGGGATACAGAGGTGACGGCGTCAATGTTTGTAAAAGTAAGTACTTTGTATATGAAATCACGTTCAAACCGATTTTGATAAAATCATGAATTTACTACATCTTGAGTGAGTTTGGTAAATAGTGAAAGATTTTATTTATATAGAATTAAATTTTATTGTCATAAAAACATCTTTAAAAGATATTTCTTTCTTCTGATTGTTAACCTTTGCTGAATATTTATTGTATTTTTCACCATTAATATTATAAGTTGAAACCTAGCTAAAACATTTTTAATTCATTTCCGAATTAGCTAGAAATTCCATGATTATTCAGACATTATAGAAACTTTTTCTCCTTTATATTTAAATTGGCAGATATAGTCAAACTATGATTTAAGTTGTAGTAAAAAATAGCAAATTATGAAAACGCTACAAAGTGTGTTTTGTAATTAATATTGGCCTCTTTGATTCTGTAGAAAAGCAAGGCAAACCACCAAAAGTTATCTGTGAAGTACTTCAATAGCAAAAGTGTTCGACGTTTTAGGATTTTAGTACTTTTCATTCAATACTTTTGGTTTTGACCTTCCAATGTTTTGATTCAAATGCTGCCGATGAGAGGTTACTCATGAAATATCGATATACAGCATAACCAAATTAACCGTTGTATACCCGTTTTGGTAATGTATTTTTTTTCTGTGAAGTTGGCTTACAGCTTGTAACTTCTTTGATTATTTTAGAAAAGCAAACAAATCCACCCAAAGTAATCTGTGAAGGCAAACAAGACACGATTAGATGCCCCAATGGTGGCCGCATTTCAATAATGAAAGCTTATTATGGACGCTCCGACAGAAAAACATGCAAACATACGCACATGAAAGACACTACATGCCGTTCTCCAAAATCACCGTCTACTATCCGATCAATGTGTAACGGAAAGAAATCCTGTTTATTGAAGTCCAATAATGGAGTTTATGGAGACCCTTGTCCAGGAACCTACAAGTATATTAGTGTTGCCTATAAATGCTCAGGTAATGAAATGTTTCATTTCTATCCGCTTACCTTTAAAGTTGAAAGGTTTTTAAAAATTTGCATCATAACTAAGATCTTATAGGGGACTTCTTTCTGATCATAAATAAGAATTGGTATTTAACAATAGCTGATGATTTTGTTATAGCTTTTGTAATCTCCTTGAAATCTTTTTCCTCTCTTTGAATCATTTTAGACAACTATTCCCATAGCAATAGTCTAAACTACACATTTAATTGCTAAATAAGGCATAGCAGCGTCTAGAGAAATATTTTTTCATCAAGTTTTAGAATCTTTACGCGTGCAGTTGATCTGTTTTGCCGGGGCATTTTCTTTGCTGTATTCAGTTCACCCAAATATAGCTGAATAGCAACAATGCCCTGTCATTTGGCCTCCACGTGCAAGGTAATTTAAAAATCTACTCACTTACATTTAACAGGAATGTTATTGGGTAATTCATGCTTAATTCAAGCTACAACTGGAACAGAAAGAAAATGAATGGAGAAAACAACAAAGGTTATCTTGTAACACGAAAGAAAAAACGATCTGCGAATTTAATATCTAGACGCTGCTCCATCTTATCTTTATAATTTTAAATAGACTAAAAAGGGGTCAGATATCAATCATTTTATTCTTTTAAAATAGACTAAAAAGGGGTCAAATATTAATCATTTTATTCAAAGTGTTACCATGAACCTTAATGTTAGTTGCATTTTCAAAGGTCAAGTACAAAACTTTCTCATTTAAGGCAAACCACCATCATGTAAACGAAAATGCCACAAGAATGGTCGCTGTAAAAAGGGAAAGTGTAAATGCAAGAAGGGATACAGAGGTGACGGCGTCAATGTTTGTAAAAGTAAGTACTTTGTATATGAAATCACGTTCAAACCGATTTTGATAAAATCATGAATTTACTACATCTTGAGTGAGTTTGGTAAATAGTGAAAGATTTTATTTATATAAAATTAAATTTTATTGTCATAAAAACATCTTTAAAAGACATTTCTATCTTCTGATTGTTAACCTTTGCTGAATATTTATTGTATTTTTCACCATTTATATAAGTTGAAAAATAGGTAAAATATTTTTAATTCATTTCCGAAGATGCTAGAAATTCCATGATTATTCAGACATTATAGAAACTTTTGCTCCTTTATATTTAAATTGGCAGATATAGTCAAACTATGATTTAAGTTGTAGTAAAAATAGCAAATTATGAAAACGCTACAAAGTGTGTTTTGTAATTAATATTGGCCTCTTTGATTCTGTAGAAAAGCAAGGCAAACCACCAAAAGTTATCTGTGAAGTACTTCAATAGCAAAAGTGTTCGACGTTTTAGGATTTTAGTACTTTTCATTCAATACTTTTGGTTTTGACCTTCCAATGTTTTGATTCAAATGCTGCCGATGAGAGGTTACTCATGAAATATCGATCTACAGCATAACCAAATTAACCGTTGTATACCCGTTTTGGTAATGTATTTTTTTCTGTGAAGTTGGCTTACAGCTTGTAACTTCTTTGATTATTTTAGAAAAGCAAACAAATCCACCCAAAGTAATCTGTGAAGGCAAACAAGACACGATTAGATGCCCCAATGGTGGCCGCATTTCAATAATGAAAGCTTATTATGGACGCTCCGACAGAAAAACATGCAAACATACGCACATGAAAGACACTACATGCCGTTCTCCAAAATCACCGTCTACTATCCGATCAATGTGTAACGGAAAGAAATCCTGTTTATTGAAGTCCAATAATGGAGTTTATGGAGACCCTTGTCCAGGAACCTACAAGTATATTAGTGTTGCCTATAAATGCTCAGGTAATGAAATGTTTCATTTCTATCCGCTTACCTTTAAAGTTGAAAGGTTTTTAAAAATTTGCATCATAACTAAGATCTTATAGGGGACTTCTTTCTGATCATAAATAAGAATTGGTATTTAACAATAGCTGATGATTTTGTTATAGCTTTTGTAATCTCCTTGAAATCTTTTTCCTCTCTTTGAATCATTTTAGACAACTATTCCCATAGCAATAGTCTAAACTACACATTTAATTGCTAAATAAGGCATAGCAGCGTCTAGAGAAATATTTTTTCATCAAGTTTTAGAATCTTTACGCGTGCAGTTGATCTGTTTTGCCGGGGCATTTTCTTTGCTGTATTCAGTTCACCCAAATATAGCTGAATAGCAACAATGCCCTGTCATTTGGCCTCCACGTGCAAGGTAATTTAAAAATCTACTCACTTACATTTAACAGAAATGTTATTGGGTAATTCATGCTTAATTCAAGCTACAACTGGAACAGAAAGAAAATGAATGGAGAAAACAACAAAGGTTATCTTGTAACACGAAAGAAAAAACGATCTGCGAATTTAATATCTAGACGCTGCTCCATCTTATCTTTATAATTTTAAATAGACTAAAAAGGGGTCAAATATCAATCATTTTATTCTTTTAAAATAGACTAAAAAGGGGTCAAATATTAATCATTTTATTCAAAGTGTTACCATGAACCTTAATGTTAGTTGCATTTTCAAAGGTCAAGTACAAAACTTTCTCATTTAAGGCAAACCACCATCATGTAAACGAAAATGCCACAAGAATGGTCGCTGTAAAAAGGGAAAGTGTAAATGCAAGAAGGGATACAGAGGTGACGGCGTCAATGTTTGTAAAAGTAAGTACTTTGTATATGAAATCACGTTCAAACCGATTTTGATAAAATCATGAATTTACTACATCTTGAGTGAGTTTGGTAAATAGTGAAAGATTTTATTTATATAAAATTAAATTTTATTGTCATAAAAACATCTTTAAAAGACATTTCTATCTTCTGATTGTTAACCTTTGCTGAATATTTATTGTATTTTTCACCATTTATATAAGTTGAAAAATAGGTAAAATATTTTTAATTCATTTCCGAAGATGCTAGAAATTCCATGATTATTCAGACATTATAGAAACTTTTGCTCCTTTATATTTAAATTGGCAGATATAATCAAACTATGATTTAAGTTGTAGTAAAAAATAGCAAATTATGAAAACGCTACAAAGTGTGTTTGATGGAGGTTTGGCGCCATAAAACCTGGTTTAACCCACCATTTCGTTTGAAATGCCTGTACTAAGTCAGGACCATTGCGATCCACCAATTCTCCGGTATGACTGATTCGTTTTTGTCATTTTCTCTGGACTATGAGATTGATCATTCAAGTTCGGTAGTTTTGTTATTACCTTTATTTGTAATTAATGTTGGCCTCTTTGATTCTGTAGAAAAGCAAGGCAAACCACCAAAAGTTATCTGTGAAGTACTTTCATAGCCAAAGTGTTCGACGTTTTAGGATTTTAGTACTTTTCATTCAATACTTTTGGTTTTGACCTTCCAATGTTTTGATTCAAATGCTGCCGATGAGAGGTTACTCCTTCAAATATCGATATACAGCATAACCAAATTAACCGTTGTATACCCGTTTTGGTAATGTATTTTTTTTCTGTGAAGTTGGCTTACAGCTTGTAACTTCTTTGATTATTTTAGAAAAGCAAACAAATCCACCCAAAGTAATCTGTGAAGGCAAACAAGACACGATTAGATGCCCCAATGGTGGCCGCATTTCAATAATGAAAGCTTATTATGGACGCTCCGACAGAAAAACATGCAAACATACGCACATGAAAGACACTACATGCCGTTCTCCAAAATCACCGTCTACTATCCGATCAAAGTGTAACGGAAAGAACTCCTGTTTATTGAAGTCCAATAATGGAGTTTATGGAGACCCTTGTCCAGGAACCTACAAGTATATAAGTGTTGCTTATAAATGCTCAGGTAATGAAATGTTTCATTTCTATTTCTAAAGCTGAATGTTTTTTTTAAAGGTTGCATCATCACAAAGATCTAATATGGGTCTGTTTTTTATCATAAATTTGGTCTTTAAACTTTGGCTCATGATTTTGTTAGAGTTTTATAGTCTTCTAGAATTCTTTTTCCTTTCTTTGGATCATTTTAGACAAGTTTCACTATAGGTACAATAATCTGAAAGACTTTATGTAAGCTACATTTATAAATCAATTTATCATGGTATAAAACTCCCCTTTTAAAGGCAAACCACCATCATGTAAACGGAAATGCCACAAGAATGGTCGCTGTAGAAATGGAAAGTGTAAATGTAAAAAGGGATACAGGGGTGACGGCGTCAATATTTGTAAAAGTAAGTATGTATATGCTATCACTTTCCAAACCGATTTTAACCAAATCATGATCTGATTACATGTTGATTAAGTATAGGTTAATAGTTCAGGAGTTTATCAATATAGACTTTAATTCTATTGTCATAAAACATCTTAAAAGATACTGTTTTTTCATCAAACGTATAAGAATTTTCATTGTATTTTCTGCTATAAATATAGATAAAACTTTCGACAAACATTTTTCAAGGAGAAGGGACGAAAAGGTTGTTTTGGCCTACAATTCAACCCAAGTCTCAACCTTGGAATACTGTAGTCAGATGCTGATAAAATATCCATTAAATATCCAAAAATGAAAAACTGAGTTTATTTTGAAATCTTTTAATGGTTGTTTTAGTAAAAAAAAATATATCGAAACTGTCTTTTAGTCAGGAAATCGTCAATTCACTACAACATTTTTCTCATGAGCGGACGATGTTTTCTGGTCCAAAATATACCTTCAAAACGACAATTTTTTTCATATTTTGTCATTTTTGCTAAAATCACTAGAATAATGACGTTATTATTACGTTTCATGTTAAAATTTTAAAATGTTTTGATATGTTTAATATCAGGTAGAGTAAACACAATATTGTAGTCAGAAATGGCAAATTTTGCCTATCCTTTCTATTTTTTTTCGGGGGGGGGGTAAAGGGCCTTGTTGCCCCTTTTCCTTTATTGACCGATGCTAGAAATTAAATGATAATATAGAATTTATTTGTAGAAGCTTTTTCTCTTATTTAATTTGCATATATATTCGAAGGATACTTTCAGTTGTATATTAAAAGTGTTTTTTTTGTAGTATTAAATGTTGACTCATTTGATTCTTTTAGAAAAGCAAACTAATACATCAAAAGTTATCTGTGAAATTATTAAATAAAAAGACAACCACGACAACAAAGTGTTTTTTAATTAATGTTGGCTAATAGTGATTAAAGCGTTAATGCGTTAATTAAAACAGGTGAAATTTACATGATATATACGCACAAAAATAGATTGGTTGTCTCCTTTTTTGTTGGCAAGGAAAGAATGTTCATGCAGATGCTTTCAAAGTTAATAAACACTAAGTGCCCCACATTTCCCAGGCACAGAAGAATATTTCATGTCAAATAAAAATGCATGACAGGTATGACCTTATCGTTCACAAATTTCATTGATTCAAACATCCATTTGAGTAAAATGAACTCATCCAGCATAACGCATCAATGTGTATTGCCTACTGATTTTCATGAATGAATCGTGAAAAAAACTCGCTTTAAAGAAGCAGAGGTACCAATGGGGTATCCGAATGTCAAAAGTCTGAAAGGGCAGTAAACACCAACAAGATCGGGACAAAAATAAAAGACAACATGTAAAACATAGTAACAGAAAATAACTGAACATCAATCAACAACGCGAACTCCAGTCGTAACGAGAGTGAACTCAGGTGCTCCGGAAGAGCAAGCAGTTCCTGCTTGCTATAGCACACCCGTCGTGTAACCAATGAAATTGCATAAATATTTTAAGGTAAAGTGCGCAAACCAATCAAGTAACACATGTAACAGATGAATGATCATGTATATTATGTCTCCCATTATAAAATAATTCGTTTTGAAATTGCAATAGAATAAATCAAACTTGATGTTGGTCGTACAAAAATAGAAATAAGTAAACATTGTTTTTGATCTTATCACATTTGACCATATTTTCAAAAAAAGGGAATATAAAAGACAGATTACTCTGTCTAGACTAAATTACCACGCGGACCCAGCTATTATCTAAGGACTAAATAAGACGTCACTGACGCTTGGCTAAAACTACTTTGATTCTTTTAGAAAAGCAAACTAATCCACCTAAAGTTATCTGTGAAGGCAAACAAGACACCATAAGATGCCCCAAAGGTGGCCGAATTTCAATAATGAAAGCTTATTATGGGCGCTCTGACAGAAAAACATGCAAACATACACATATGAAAGACGCTTCATGCCGTTCTCGAAAATCACCGTCCACTATCCGATCAAAGTGTAACGGAAAGAACTCCTGTTTATTGAAATCCAATAATGGAGTTTATGGAGATCCTTGTCCAGGAACCTACAAGTATATAAGTGTTGTTTACAAATGCAAAGGTAAACATTTTTTCATATGTTTTCATTATTTTATTAAGTCATAATTTATCTAATCTTTATATAAATGGTTTCAAAGAAGCTCAGCCAGTTGTGAATAAGCTTTCTCAACTGATCGCAATTGTTTTTTTTTATTGTTAACTTAAAACTCGTATGCATTCGTCCATTTTTTGTTGAAAATTAAAAGCTTATGTCTTAAATTCATATGAAATAATTAATATCCGGTTTTACTTAAGGTTCTAATAAGTGCCGACCAAAATGCCATAAGAAAGCTAAATGTAAACAGGGCAAGTGTAAATGTAAGAAAGGATATAAAGGAGATGGAGTCAGAAAATGTAAAAGTAAGTGAATTGAACGATACATGGCTCCTTGATATACATGACTTAACCTCTGTAAACCACAGGGACTTGACTACAAACGATTATTAATAAATTTACTAACATATATATGTATACTATCCATGGCCATATACTAAAAAATCTTTTAGTATATGGCCATGGATAGTATACATATATATGTTAGTAATTTTTTTAATAATCGTTTGTAGTCAAGTCCCTGTGCTGTAAACAGTTGGAAAGATGACAACAGAATTTTACCATAGATACATGTATAATCAATCAAAAAAGCCCATGAAAAGAAGACATTAACAATTAGACTTTTTGGGTAACAGTACTACATTTTTAATGCTTTTAGGCTTCCATCTTTCAAATTCTGCCGATTAGAGGTTTTATATTGAAATACTCATAACTATGTAGCACAACCAAGTTATTCGTTCGACTCCTATTTATTACAAACGGTCGTTTCTTAGGTTTAACCATGTTATGGTAGCAAATATAAAGTTACGATACAGTACGCTACAACACAAATTGTTGTAGCTTAATACTCGTATGCATTCTTCCTTTTTTTGGTTGAAAATTCAAAGTTAATGTCTTAAATTCATATGAAATAATTATCCGTTTTTACTTAAGGTTCTAATAAGTGCCGACCAAAATGCCATAAGAAAGCTAAATGTAAACAGGGCAAGTGTAAATGTAAGAAAGGATATAAAGGAGATGGAGTCAGAAAATGTAAAAGTAAGTGAATTGAACGATACATGGCCCCTTGATAGACATCTCTTAACCCCCGTAAACAGTAGGAAAGATGACAACAAAATTTTACAATAGATACATGTGTAATCAATACAAAAAGCCCATGACATGAACAATTAGACTTTTGGGGTAACAATACTACATGTTTAATGCTTTTAGGCTTTCATCTTTCAAATTCTGCCGCTGAGAGGTTTTATTTTGAAATATTCATAATTATGTAGCACAACCAAATTATTCGTTCGACTCCTACATGTATTTATTACAAACGGTCGTTTCTTAGGTTTAACCATGTTATGGTAGCAAGTATAGGGTAACGATACAGAACGCTATAACACAAATTGTACATATTCGTATATTCCAATTTGTACTTTTTTGTTATAATTAAATGGTTCTCCGCCATCTTTACTCTAATATTTTAGAACGACACAATACCAGATAACATGCTGGTTTTTTAGGTTTTTTTTTGGTATTCATTGTGAATTAATACTTTTGTTTCTCATGATTTTAACAGTCGGTAGAAGAAGGGGCATAATAACCTTTTTTTTTCATTTCCTTTACAGAGATAAAACTGTGTGGTGGAAAGAAATGTCATAAGAATGCAAAATGCAGAAACAAAAAGTGTTCATGTAGAAACGGTTTTATCGGAGATGGGGTCAATTCGTGTTCTAGTTAGTATATTGTGTTAATAAGAAGTTATTATTATGCAGTTAAATAAAATAAAGGGTTTTGCATTACACAAGTACAATGCTTAAAATAATGACGTTAACAATAGCATGTTGTAACGCTTAGACGTGTCCGTGTAAATTATTAACACGCTGTCAATAATATATTTATATATTCCCAGCATACTCAGAGCTGCGGATAGTAAATTTTAATCAGAAAAATGGCCATGATCAACATCACTTGACCGCTAAAACCTATAGCATACAAAATTTACACAAAATAAAAAAGGTATGATAATAGTACAGAGTTAATAGTGTTTATAATAGATTCACATTTAAATGACTTCATTGTCATTTTCTGTAGGAATTGCATGTATAACTTCATGAATGCTTGAACTCTTTACCTGCTAGAATGGACAATTTCTTCAACATGATTTTATTGTAACAAAAAAAATAATAAAACTTGTAAATGTTATATTATGGAAAAATAACCAAAACGTATGGTATAAAGAGTGTCTGATGCAAAAATAAAATATTTTATACCTTTCTTTATCACAGAAGCGTGTACTTGCTCTGCCAAAGGTGATCCACATTTCCGAACATTCGACGGACAAATGATCCATTTCCAAGGCACATGTAAATACACATTGTCACAATACAAGAAACCACAAAGTCGGTGTCGTTATGAAATTATAGTGAAGAACGAGAACAGAGGAAACAACAAACGAGTGTCTTATGTCAGATCGGTCTTTATTAATCTGAATAATGCTAAGATTGTATTTCTAAAAAACAAAATAGTCAAGGTAAGTTCTTTGAGGTCTTGACCTCTTTCAGCATTTCTTTTTTTTAATAGTTTCTCACTTGAACAACAGCAAATACAAAGGTTTTAAAACTTAAATAAGTGTTGATTTTTTACCTGGTTTAAACGATGGGTACATAGCCTGAATATTACTTACCCGATAATTATTCCCACTTTCAAGCAACACGCATTGTAGTTATACGTTATATCCATCACAATTGTGTTGATTTGGATATATAGTTATACGTTATATCAATTACAATTGTGTTGATTTGGATATATAGTTATACGTTATATCCAATTGTGTTGATTTGGATATATAGTTATATGTTATATCCATCACAATTGTGTTGATTTGGATATATAGTTATACGTTATATCCATCATTGTGTTGATTTGGATATTTTATGTTTTATCACTAATTTTTTAAACAGATATTTCTTAAACATAATTATATTCTTTGAATAGAAACATTTCCAGTATATTCATTTTAATTTAAGGTAAACGGCGAAAGAAAATTCCTGCCATACAAAACTGGGCCTTTCAAGATTATAAACTCTGGAAGGTTTGTTCGTCTAGAAACAGTATGTAAAGTCATAGTAACATGGGATGGAAAGAGCGCTGTAACAGTATCAGCTCCTAAACAATTTAGCGACAATCTGGTTGGTCTGTGTGGAGACTGTAATGGCATCAAGGATGACTTTAGAACGAAGGAAGGTCTAGATGTTAGAAATAAGGCAAACAAGTTCCAGCTGATTGGAGAATCATATCTCATCCGAGAGGGCAAAGGTCAAATGTAAGATTTTTCACTACTTTTAAAGATATACATTGGAACTCCTGCCCTTATATTGTTGTTTTAAAAAGTAAAAGAAATCATTGTTCATACAGTTAAACTAACATGGTAAGGTGTTCAGTTGTGGAAAGAAATTTACATATATAAACCTTTTTATAATGAAACAATTGCAAGATTTTGAGCTGCTACCGCCTTTGGTCTTTAAGTTATTAGATTAAAATTTACTTTTCCGACCAATCAGATTCTGATAAGTGAATCATTAAGTCGGCCACTTAATCATTAAGAATTTTGCCAGATTTTGAGCTGCTTCCGCTTTTGGTCTTTAATCTAATATATTTTTCTTATAAACTATGTATTAGTCGATATATTTGCTGAATTGCTGAAAAAAAAAATGTTTTAATTATTTCTATTTATTTTAAGCTGTGGCATTTCAACACCACCAGACCCATGTAACCCAGTGCTGAGAAGTAAAGCCATTTTAAGGAATGCATGTGGAATCATGAATAAAAACAACCGTAAAAGTCCGTTCATGGAATGTCACAACCAAGATGAGAGTATCGTTACTGATTCATTCGAAGCCTGTATATATGATTATTGTGCCTTTAATGATCAGCCGGATCAACTAGGAGACGCAATGTGTTTGGCAGCTGAAGGACTGGAAGAGACCTGCGAAAATATGGGACTCGATATTGCTTGGAGATCGAAGGAATTTTGTCGTGAGTACATTTTTGAATTTTTACTTTAACTTGAAGTAATTGGATGCATTAGACATGACCATATAATACCAAAAACCTTTTTATACAAAGAACACTAAGATAACTGTAGAACTTTGATTTTGTGCTTTTCATCCATTATAATGTGATATTTTAATGCTCGTTGTTGCAAATGGGTTCATTTTTCAACTGAACAATTGTTCATGAGACTTTTTTTTCATTTAATAAGTTATTAGTAAGTTCTATACATTGAACATTTTCCTTTCAATTGGACGTATCTTAAACCAGCATAATTTTTTTTAGCTATAACATGTGGAAAGAACATGGAATTTAGTTCCTCAATCAGCGGCTGTCCTGCCACCTGTCTGGACCCTGATGCGCCAAAAACTTGTGACCTACCACCTTCAGAAGGATGTCAGTGTAAGAAAGGCTACGTGTTGAGTGGGGAAGAATGTGTTAAGATGTCAGAATGTGGATGCAGAACACCAGCGGGAGACTATGTTCCTGTATGTCATGGTTTTCATTATCTATAAATAAGGGGAAAAAGATAGTACAATTTATCAGGATAAAGATCTTTTATCAATAACTCAAACATCAAACAAGTGAATGAAAATGCTTGTTATTAACAATAACATGAATATAAAATCTGCAACAAAATCAAATTAAACTTGATAAATCAATTTCTTGATCAACATCATGTGAAATAATTTGTATGTCATTAAATGTTATTAATTTTCATTTGTTTATATTCTATTCAGCTTGGAACCAAACTAACTTCCAAAAATTGCAATAAAGTATCTGTCTGTGAAGTCAATGGGAGAGGAGTGCCAAGGTTTAGAGTACAAAGCAATGATAAATGTCACATCAATGCACGATGTAAACTCACTGATGGTCAGTACAAGTGTGTTTGTAAAACAGGCTTCAAAGGAGACGGATATAAAACGTGCAAAGGTAAATTTATTTTTCTTTATTTTTAGGATTTTGTCAATCAAGATTGTGATTCTTTTAACACTATGTGTTTCTTCAATTCTTCTCCTTTTTGTGATTTTTTGAAGTTGCCTTTAAGTAAATAGTAAATTAAATGGTAAATTATATTACACATGGATATATTTTTATATGGTGTAGAATATATCAACCTGTTGCATTTTCTATTCACTTGATCTTACACACCTAATTTGTATAAACAGTTAAGCGATTTTTTTTTGTCAGGCGGACCTAGCGTTGGAACAGAAATAACAATCTGCGAGGGAAAGACTGGTGATATAAAATGTGGACAAAATAAAGTAATCCGTATACTTGAAGCTTCTTACGGGCGGTCAGATAGAGATACATGTCCTCATACTGCTATTAAAGATACCAAATGTGTTTCATCAAAATCATCATCCATTATAACATCAAAATGTAACGGCAAAAAATCCTGTAAACTGTCGTCATCAAATGGTGTCTTTGGAGACCCTTGTCCAGGAACATACAAGTATATCAAAGTAGCATACAGGTGTAAAGGTAAACATTTATAGTGTTTCTTATTACCATCATTATAAGCTTCATGTTATATTGATAGAATCTAATATTTTTTTATGTTTTGGTCGTTATAACATAGGCGGATCCATGGGGGGTCTGGAGGGCCCGCACCCCCTTATGGCGGAAAAAAATTGGTTGAATATATAGAAAATCATTGAAGCGTGACGAAAGCGGGCCCCCTCTTAGGCCAGTCAGAGGGCCCCCTCTTTTCAGAATTTCTGGATCCGCCACTGAATATACTACTGTCAGATGATTTGTTAGTTTCTTTATACATGACACACTCTTTTATTGATGTAAATTTTAAGCATAGAAATTGGTGAATGGGCTAGGAAAGCAAGTTAGTGATTTATTAAAGTGTAAGTTCGCGATCTTTTCAAAATTTGTACATTAAAAGACTGTCATGTAAAAATAACTTTGGTGAAATTCCTAGCGCTCAAATATGCATAGTTAGGATACAATTGGCTTTTGAAAGTAAAAAAAAATCGATCCATGGAGGGTCACGTGATTTGTACTAGATAGCGCTACTGAAAGACAATACACAGAGTGAATGTTGCATCCTATACCCATGTGGTATTTACCGATGTGTACCACAACGGACAATTTGGAATAATTAAAATCAAGTCGGGAATGATGTCTAATAATTGATTGTGAAACGTTTTAAAATGGTACCAATCGTTAAGTTCAGTATTTATTCGTAGAAAAATATAGAATTTTTAATTTATTTTTTTTATACGCCGTACAGACATTTTCGGAAAATATATATTTCAATTTTCAATATGTAGAATTGCCCTATACTATTTCTTTTATACATCCTGTTTAAAATTCATGGTTCCCAGACACCCTACTGGGATTACCTTGCATGATTCGTTTGAAGTGATATTTTGATAATTAGTGCTTCCGTGCAAACCATCGCACCACAGGGGCTTACTTATGGTTTTCTGTGTATAAGACTTTATGCCCTTCTACAAACCACTGGCACAACAGGGGTTCACCTGCCGTTTCCTGTGTATGTTTAGTACCCCCGTGCAAACTATCGGCATCACAGGGGTTTAATATTGTTTCCTGTGTATTTGAAGTTGACATTTACCTGGTTGGAATGGGTTCTAGAACACTTTCCTTCAACGAAAATCAACCCCTTTGGTCCACCAGAGTCTATTTAACATTGAAGTGCGAAAATGTTAATAAAATACCCTTTCTAATCAAAAACATATAAAACAATAAACTGTAGCTGAGAAAATCATATCGAATTAATTATTGTCTCAGACTGTAGGAATCTTTTTTTTTGTCTTGCAAATAATTATGTAGTTAATTATTATTTTTTTTCCAACACTTCAAAAACGGAAAAAAGTGGGAACGTAAACTCTTTAGACACTTTTTTAATTTGGGTACTAGTATTACACAAACCATTCACAAACACGATGTAGCACCACGCTTTGGCTGATTGATAATTGTAAGAGAAAGGTAGTCAATGAAGTGAACAGGTGATATTGACACCTACTGATTAATTAAACCGTATACTAATTAAGAAATTATTAAAATATGTTCCGGTCGAAATTCCTAAAATCGAGCTGTGGTGGGTGTGTCTAAAGCGGGTTGAGTGCTGCAAAGAAATCTTTGATTGGAGGAGCACCTTAATTGATCTTTGATATCTGTCAATTATACCTGTAATTAACCAACGGGGGCGTGGCAGATCGTCCAAAAGGTTCATGATTTTAATTGACACCTGTGTATTCATCAAGAACTGAATTTATTGTCTTAAATATTTGAAAAAGGATTTAAAACTAGGGCTACTGTGTCAATAAATGTTTCAGATTATTTACTATTTGGAATTATGATTTATTATTTAACAATTTAAGGTTTAAGTAAACTATTATCTTGCTAAACGCGAGATTAAGAAAAATATTAATGCCAAATTATTCATATTTCAAATCATTATTATGATCGACAACATCGGTCTTATGTTACAAATATCGTTAATTGGTTCATGTATTTATCATTGGAGATGTGACGTCACATCTCCAATTGAGCTTTCCCATAATTCATCATTGCTCATAACATGGACGCGCCCATATGGTCTTGTGTATTGGAATAAAATTACGAATATCTTTCTTAATATATCGTTTTCAATGCCCAAACCCGGCATGATGCCTACTCTCAAAAATCGCGAACTTACACTTTAACCTTTGTATATGAGCAATTTTAGTGAAAATTACATTCGCTGAAAAAATACCACAAACCGATATTCTTTTAAAAAATGGTACAATTTCCTATGTAACTCTAAAACAAAGATTTTTGAATGATAGAATGTTAAAATTGAAGCATTTGTTTTTTGGTTTTTTTTACCAAAATTTAAGATGCTGTCAGTAAAATATTTTACGTTTTTTGTTAAAGTATACGATTCATTTTATTTCAGACGAGGGTCCAACATGTGGACAAAACATATGTCACAAGGATGCATTTTGTCGTAAAAACAGGTGTATTTGTAAAAAGGGTTTCAGTGGTGACGGAGTCAACAGTTGTTTAGGTAATAATGTTTTCAGGTTGTTTGTAATATTTATAATTGGAACAAAAAGTATGGCTTAATAACAATGTAAGCATTGGACAAAATTGTATTATTTAACAAAGGTATGAAATCCAAATTAAGCAATATTTATAATTTTTGGCGATAAAACACGTAATCAACGACCTAAAAAAGAAGTCTTAACTATTTGACATGCAAGTGTATAGAATTTTTTTTAAATGTCAATTTAGAGATAATAGAACCAACCAATAGATAATGTCATAATGTAGTATGCTACTAAGCTTTGTAATTTGGTGCATTGATAGGTACTTTGACCTGTTCCGCTTCTGGAGATCCACATTGGCGAACCTTTGACAAACAAATGATCCATTTTATGGGCATATGTACATATACAATGGCCAAATCAGTTGTCGATGATGAGTGTGGAGGATTTGAAGTCTTGGTCAAAAATGAACGTAGAGGGTCTAACCAGCGTGTATCATATGTCAGTTATGTTCTGATTAAATTAGAAGACATGACAGTAAAATTAGGAAAGAAAAACAAGATATTTGTAAGTCTTTATTTGTTCGTGTTGTCAATGCAATTTAGGGAACTTAATGAAATGATGAAACATAGGTATTTATCAAATATCGGATAAAAACCTGAAGATGAATGACAAAAATAGAATTTTTATGGCCCGGCCACGTATGTGGATTGGACATATAGTTTTACCCTTGTCTGTCCGTCTGTCCGTCCGTCCGTACGTCCGTCCGTAACACTTTGGTAAAGTTCTTGGTTAAGGTCCATTACTTGGATACTAGATGTTCGGGGTCAATGATATTTCACCACCAGATGGGTTTTAGGTAGGGCTACACCACCCACTAGAAATCAGGTCACTGTGACCTATATTTTATGCATGAACGACTTAGGTTAAGTTCTTGGTTAAGGTCCATAACTTGGATACTAGATGTTGGGGGTCAATGATATTTCACTACCAGATGCGTCATAGGTAAGGTGACACCACCCACAAGAAATTAGGTCACTTCGACCTATTTTTTACGCATGAATGACTTTGGTTAAGTTCTTGGTTAAGGTCCATATCTCAGATACTACATGTTGATGGTCAATGGTATTTCACCATTAGATGTGTCTTGGGTAACATGACACCACCTAATAAAAAGTAGGTCACTGTGATCTATATTTTATGCATGAACGACTTCGATTAAGTTCTTGGTTACGTTCCATAACTTGGATACTAGATGTTGGGGGTCAATGATATTTCACCACTAGAGGTGTGTTGGGTAAGGTGACACCATCCACTAGAAATGAGGTCACTGTGACCTATATTTTACGCATGAATGACTTTGGTTAAGTTCTTGGTTAAGGTCCATATCTTTAATACTACATGCTAGGGGTCAATGATATTTCACTACTTGATGAGTCTTGGTAACATGGCACAACCCATCAGGAATAAGGTCACAGCGACGTATAGTTTACACATGAACACTTTTGATCAATTTCTTGGTAAAGGTCCATATCCCAGGTAATACACATTGAGGGTCAATGATATTTCAAGAACGGGAGGGCCATCCTGTGGCTCAAAGACACATTTTCGAGTTTATTTTTATTTTGGAAGACATCTATATCTTTAAACCCATATAAGAACTACAAACATTTTAGGAATAAGGCATTAATTTTACATATTTTACAGCTGAAAGACTGCAACTCATGTCTATTACTCTTATTTTGCTGATGGTCTAGAGTCTTTTTATGGGTGGCAATCTTCAGACAGCAGATCATTTACAACGATGTTGCAGGCCATAAACAAAAAAAAAAAGAAACTAATCACAATTACACGAGAATGACAACAGTGACTCTACTTCGCTTTGGATTCAATTGAATTCTCCAAACCCCCTGAATAATACATGTAAAATATCATTTTACAGGTAAACAACGTAGAGGCAAACTCGCCATATTCTCGTGGGAATATCGACATTGTCCAATCGGGAAACTTCGTACGTCTCGCGACAAAATGTAACGTTGACGTCATGTTTGACGGAAAGAGTACGGTCATGGTAACTGTACCTAACACATACGCTGGTAAGGTAACTGGAATTTGTGGTGATGCAAATGGCAAGAAAGACGACTATAAAACAGCAACAGGACTCGATGTTTCTCAGGCGGCAGATAAATTCTCGAAGATTGGTAACAGCTATATAGTACCAGGGGTAGACAAGAGTGCACAGTAAGTTATCAGTTATCTGAATTTTACATACAATCATGTCCGTCAATTTTTACCACTAAATGGCATGTTCAATTTATCAATGTAAAAGATTTAATCTGTCATAAAGATAGCAGTTTTAATTTTTTAGTATTTCTGGACTTACGTTGCAAGAAACATACTTATCCATACTTGCAATATATTTTCAAAGATGTGTAGTAACTGAAGTCGAAGAGGACCCATGTGGACCAGGAAAGAAAGAGGCGGCAGAAAAGTTATGTCAGTTGTTGAACCCCAAAAATAAGGCCAGTCCATTCCAGTCATGTGTTGCCAAGGATGAAGACATTGCTGATGATCTGTATCAGTCATGTTTGTATGATGCATGCAGTAATTTAGGGGAACCAAATGTAAAGGGAATTGTTTGTGACATATATGCCGGCTATGCAGAAGAATGTGAAGTTATGGGTCTTCCTATACAATGGCGTCAGAAAAGCTTGTGCTGTAAGTAAATGCACACATAAAACGATTTATTTTCATTTTCATTTTAATCTGGAATGAAAGAAGTAATAATGTCATTTAAGATTTTTTGAAACCTTAAACATAAAAATATTACATAAAGGAGATTGAGTGAAAAATAGCATAATTTTTTTTTCGAAATTAAGATTCTTACAATAGCTTTTTTAAATATTAAACCTTGCAGCTGTTAAGTGCCCCACCAATATGGTATACAGCAGCTCTGTTTCTGGTTGTCCTGCTACATGTACGAATCCAGATGCACCAGCTACATGTAGAGCATGCGAAGCTGAAGGCTGTGAATGTATAGATGGAATGGTATTGAGTGGTGGTAAATGTGTGAAGAAGGAAATGTGTGGTTGTGAAGGACCTGATGGGGAATATTACCCGGTAAAATATGAATACAGTAGATACTGTTTAAGAGACTGTCCAAGCAAAACCCAGGCAATAGCTTGCACATGACCAATTTTGTTTTTCAAAAATTTTCATTGATTTCAAATTCCCCAAAACAAATGCAGATTTTGGGTTAAAAGAAGTGATTACATAGATATAATTTATATAGAATGCATTGAAAATGTGCAGAAAAAGGGAAATAACTCTTGCATATTTGCAAAATTTGGTTGCTTTGTTCATGAACTTTAAGGCTGAATCACAAGTCATCCATGTTGCTTTCAAACGAATCCTGGTGATTTTTGTTTTACAGAAGAGTCCAACAATACATTAAAACAATAAATTTGCTGGGATAAAATTTTTCATGTGCCAGGTTCTGTAGGCTTTTGCCTGATTTCTGCATGGACAGCCTCTTAAACTAAACCTTGAACAAAACGAAATCGGGGCTTCACGCAACTCATTTTTTACCCTTTCTGAACCTGTATATACATGTGCTGGACAAACTGTACAGTCCTCAAAGGGTTTGGTTGAACAAGGTTTTTGTTTTTCAGATAATTGCTTTGTCTGATTTTGAAAAAAAATGGCATTTTTGAATAGACAAAGCCTTTTAGCATTGTTTCATCTTAAAACAGAAAAATGTAACCAAGTTTTTGATTATTTGATATGTATGAACATATTGCAACATCTGTACAAGATTAATCCATTAACTTAGTATTCTTTTATTTACACATAAATCAGGAAATTTATTTTTTTTATCCAAATATTATTTTACCAACGTTTTGTTATCTTGTAACTTAGATCCAGATGCAAAACTGTAGGTTTGTTATTGTATTGTAGCAACTAAATCTATATCAAATACAATGAAGGGCATAATATTTTTCAAAATATCATTACCATGATTACTCACTACCTGGTTAAAACAATATATAATATATAATTTTAACAATTTTATGGCACATATTTAGTTAATAAATTCAGAATTATTGGACATGATCATTAATTATTTTTCAGTTATTATCGGATGAGATTTCAACGAGACCGAAACATGAAAAAAAATAATTCTAAAAATATCAATTATCAAATAAAGGTAATAACAAAACTACCGAACTTGAATGATCAATCTCATAGTCCAGAGAAAATGACAAACACGAATCAGTCAAAAGTATAGCAATAAGTTCCAACATACTAGTATTTGATTTCATGTATGCTTGTTCAACATGTATTTGAATATGTCCGAACATACTATGGTATGTAAAGGCCAGAGCTCAACACCATAATATCATTGTTATTTACGTTTTCAGTTAGGAAAGACTCTGACCTCATCTGACTGTTCTTTGGTAACAAAATGTGTGAAAGGAGAAAATGGAGCACCTACTCTAGAATCTGTAAAGCAGCGAAAATGTGATGTTAATGCTAGATGTGACCTCAAGAATGGAAAATATAGATGTGTTTGCAAATCAAAGTTCAAAGGCAATGGGTTTAAATGTTTGTGTATGTATTTCATTTATATAAAGTTAATTCATAAAAGGAAATGTTAATCATGATGTGTTTTGAGGTATTATTTTTTCAATTTAAATCAATGTTAACATCGTTTGATGGAAAATAACCTATATTATTTTTTTCCAATATCCACCATAATTCAATGAATATACATATCTAAAGTAAGTTCTTGTGACCACTTGTTAATGTTTTCCTTTTTACTTCTTATTTATTATAATACTAGCGAACAGTTGTGCTTGAACATGCAGGAACTGTGTGTATCTCATGAGTTAACTCAGGTTTCGATGTATGTGTTGCTGATGGCAGTTCAGTCTTATGTGTATATGTTTGTTTGTTGTCTTGGATTTTGTCATGCATGGCTTTTCGGTTTTCCAGATATTTGAATGTCTTATGGTATGTTTCACTACCTACCAGTATATAAAATATTCAAGTTGTTTATTTTAACATTAAATGGTCTTTGACATCAGCACAATTTCATTTTTTATTTAGCAATATTTGCCTGTAGCCCGAAATGTTCTGCAAATGAACGATGTTCATTAGGAAAGTGCTTGTGCAAGTCGGCATTCAAAAGGGCAAAGAATGGAGCATGCATTCGTACGTATTTAAAAAGAAGCATGTATAATTTTCCTAATATATGCATAACAGTTGTATTGTACTAAATGATTAAAACGTTAAATACTGTATGCAATTATTACCATAAAACAATATCTTAATAAAACATATTATCGATGTGACAATATCGTTTTTCCTTAGCTAGCAGTAGTGCGAGGCACCTATGCTTTTTCGCACATGTTTTGATTGTCATACAAACTTATTTTGGACCTTTATTTTAATGGCACAAATTAAAGTATGATATTTTTGAAACTTTCACTCTAAACCACAAATTCCATTGAATCTATTGTTTTACAAAACAAATATTGGCTTTTAATCTAGATTGTCATAAAAGGCATTTTTGTATAAATCCTAATTGTAAAATTAAAAACATGAAATCTACTTGTGACCATTCTGAATTAAAATCTAACAAATATAGAGTTTGTGACAAATTGTAACGTTATAGTGTAGTTTGTTAATCAAGAAAACTTTTCCAAAGGTTTATATAAGCTTCATTCATTAACATTTCAGCAAGAAACAAATGTGATCCTAAATGTGGAAAGAATGAGAGATGTGTTAATGGGAAATGTAAATGTAAAGCTGGGTTCAGGAAATCGAGCAAAGGTCGATGCGTTGGTCAGTTTTTATTAAAGCAAATGGTAGTTTTTTTGTATTTTCATTTCACCCATTTTATTGTGTTTTTTTTCAGTATTCATACAATGCAGAGCATAAATAAAAAGAATAATTTAGTGTACATATGGTTGGAATAGTTTTTTTTCAAGCGTTGGTTTCAATCCGTTTTGGGTATGATTCGATATGACCTGAATAGGATGCATTTACTACAGCTTCAGTTAGTTAAACATTGGTCTGAAAAAATAAAAGTTTTAAGTATTTTGAAAAGTTGTGATTCATATAAATTTGGTCATAGGTGTTCCACAAATGAAATGCAAATGTAAATTCGTTTCTACCAAAACTGCAGGAGGGTTATGCATTGGTATGAAGGCACCACGTGTAATGAAGTTTTCATGTGCCCGCCACAATGGGAGCAATAATTCGTCCTGTGCTCATGACAAAATTATGTATTACAAAATAAGAGTGAAACCAATTGAATCCAAGACATTTTTACAGGCATTGTCATGCTTTCTATTCACTTCTATTTAAATGTTTATTATGTTTTACAATTTTATAATCTTTTTTTTTTTTAAAGTGGATAATGTAACTTTTCTGAACATTATTTATACCTTTTGTAGAAAGACCAGGTTGTAAGCCTAAATGTTCAGACAACCAACGATGTGTCAAAGGAAAATGTAGATGCAATTTTGGGTTTATGAAATTACTCGGAAAATGTGTTGGTAGGCATAATGAATTACTACATAAAACAAAAATTACAACAAAGTTCCAGACATTGAATTTTGCTACGCCTGACGCGCGTTTCGCCTATTTAAGACTCATCAGAGGCTAACTGAATCAATCATATTATTGATACCTGCATTGTATTTTGAATTGTTCTATGTTCATGTCAAAATAATGATAAAATGTGATTGAGTAAGTGAGTGCTTTAACCCTTTGCAACACCATAAACGTTATAAATAAAGGCAATGAACATGAAAAAGATGATGATAGAAATGATACAACGACTTGATTCATTTATTTACATGTACATGAACTATTTTTTTTTATTTTTTGTCCCTCATAGCATCACTTTCTTTCTGTACCACACCTGGCTTTGTTGAGGACCATAGAGCAAAGCCAGGTGTGTTACAGCTATGCGATCGATTCGATGTATTATTCAAAATTTTTAAGGTGTACTTAAAAAGACTTCATAAGCTAGATATAGGTTTCATTGTTTAAGAGCCTTTAGAATCATGTGTATGTTTTAAATACTGGTAGCATTAGATTGTTAAGGGTTATTTTTGCATCAAAAGGCGATTATGATGAAGTTTAACATATTCCTTCGAACAATAATTTTACATGTACTATAAAAATATTGTATCGGCAAAAACAATTACGCTGGAGACATCTTCACGAGGACTGTCCAGTACTTTCTCTGCATCTGTTTTTAAATATTACCCAATCACGTTTTTATAGTTGTATTTGTTTCATTATCATAATTTTTTTCTAAATAGAATTGGTAAATTTTAATAATTTTTATACGACCGCAAAATTTTGCGATCGTATAATGTTATGGCGATGTCGTCGTCGTCGTCGTCGTCGTCGTCGTCGTCGTCGTCGTTGTCGTCGTTGTCGTCTGGGAACATTTGGTTTCCGTGCGATAACTTGAGTAAATGTTGACCAATTGTTTTAAAATTTTGATATGATGTTTGTAACCACTAAAGGAAGGTTGGTATTGTATTTGGGGTTTGTAGCCCCTTAAGTTTTAGAAAAAAGGGCCAAAAGGGGCTAAAACGGGTGTATTGACAAAACTGTTGTAAAATGTTTGTTATTCATTCGATTTTGAAAATTCTTTTTTTAATGAATTCCTCATTAAATTCTGTCAACTAAATGTGTCAATGATTTTGATATTTATTGCACCGTTACATTGCTACAGGGGGTCAAAAAGGGGCCACACCCCAAAAATCGACTTTTTTATTTGTGGTCCGATTTTCAAAATCTTTTTTTCATTGGAATCCTTGTGAAAATCCCTGCCTGCGTTTTTCAATCAGATTTGCAATATCTCTTACCGTTTTTGAGAAATTAGGGCTCAAAGGGGCCAAAAACGCCATTTTAAAAGTTTGTCAATGCAAATAGTTTTATACCAAAAATCAAGTTGTAGTGGGCTTGCCAATTGTTATGAAGTTTATATATGATGATTATATCCACTAAAGGATTCTTGGTTTTGTATTTGGGGTTTGTGGCCCCTACTGTTTTAGAAAAAAGGGCCAAAAAGGGCTAAAACGGGTGTATTGACAAAACTGTTGTAGAATGTTTATTATTCATTAGATTTTGAAAATTCTTTCTTTGTTGAATTCATCATTAAATTCTGTCAACAAAATGTGTCAATGATTTTGATATGTTTTTCACCATTACATTGTTACAGGGGGCTAAAGACAGGGCACGCCCATAAAATCAACTTTTTTATTTGTGGTCCGATTTTCAAAATCTTTTTTTCATCGGATTCCATGTACACAATTTCCTATTAATTTTTTATCGGATTAGCAATATCTTTTACCATTTTTAAGGAATTAGGGGTCAAAGGGCCAAAATTGTAAATTAATACATGTATAGAAATAAGGCTTTTTGTATAAGATGTTGATGTAAATATATTTGTCAAAAATGCATTTCTATAAGTCCACCACAGGATGCATGTGTCAAAAAGCTTTGTAAGTCCACCATGGGCTTCATGTGACCAAAGCAATGGACTATCCATATTGGGCCTCCAACGTACAGGGTTCAACTTGTTGCGGTCGTATCATGCTGCGCTCGGCGTAGCTTTTTATTAACAAATGTAATATAAACTTTTTTTATAGAAAAACCAAAATGTAAGCCTAAATGTTCTAGCAACCAACGATGTGTGAGAGGAAAATGTAGGTGCAAGCTTGGGTTCAAGAAGCTCCTTGGAAAGTGTGTGGGTAGGCATATTATAATCTATGATAGTGTGATAATAATGATTAAAAACTTGTTTAAATTACATGAACTGTGGAATACAACACATTCTTTTATTTGCAAATAAATCATGGCTTGGAAAAGAATAAAACTTTCATTGTATATGGGATGTTGAAATGAGAAGATGCATAAAACCATGTTTTGGTTGTTTTTTACAGAAAATACAGATTGTAATCCTAAATGTTCACTCAAAGAACGGTGTGTTAACAGAAAATGTCGATGCAAAGCTGGATTCAAGAAATCAGCGAGTGGAGATTGTGTTGGTATGTTGACAGGTTAAGTATATAAAACAACTATTAGGGCGAACAACTAAGATATAGCATGTTGACTTTTACTTAGCTATTCCGTCTAAAGATTGAACAAATTTATCCAAGTAAAAATACTTCACATGCATATTTTGTAACACAATATAAGAAAAACATTGAAATACAAATCTTCATGTGATTTCTTTCAAATACTGTTCCTACTTTTAGCTCGTCCTCTGAAGTGTAAACCAAGGTGTACTGCAAATGAACGTTGCTTAAAGGGAAAATGTAAATGTAGAAAGGGATTTAAGATGTCAAAGAATGGCGTATGTACACGTAAGTAAATTAATCATGTACATGAGTCATTTGGATTTTCAATGAAATATTCATTTGTGCTCCATTGTGTATGATTTCATATTCACGTTCATTTGGTAATCGGAAAGAAAGTCACAGGAAATAAAATTAAAATATTGGTCAATATTAAAGTTCCTTTCAAACTTACCGTTAGTATTTTGTGTTCATATTATTTTCTTCCTTTTTTTCTTTTTATAATCATAGAAATTTTAGATTTTTAACTCTTATGATCTTAATGACCATAATGAAACTTATCATTTACTTACAAATTACTCGTTTTAATAAAAAATATTTTTAAAAACATTTTTATATAGTTTTGTATTTTAAGTCTTGCTTACTTTTGCTTTTTCAAAAATTTGAATAAGGCCAAAAGCCTATGTGTGTTTCTGGTTTCATGCCTAAAAAAGGGTGTTGGTAGGTAGGGATTTATTTTTTTATAATCTTGTTTTTTACCTTAAGTTAATGGGTATATAATTAACTATATAATTTCATAATTATTATATACATAAACTTATAGTCCAAAAAAAATTGTGTCATATTATTCCATTGTCCTTCTTTATAAAGATTTTAAACTCACTTTTAATAGTTGTGTCAGATGTAAGTTTTCAAATTCATTTATCTTCATCTTTTACCAGAATGTTTTTCCAAATGGTAAAACGCACCTCGTATTTGTAGCTTTGTTATAATTCTGTTATGATATTAGGTAAAGGATGCAATAGGAAGTGTCTTCCAACTGAACGATGTTACAAAGGAAAATGTAAATGTAGAGAAGGTTTTAGACGAACTGGAAGACAATGCAAAGGTAAAAATGCAATGAATTCAGTTCCTTGTCACCCTTTCTTCTGCTTGTTTTTATTGATTTCCGAAAAGATATTTATCATAATACATCTGACTTCATTGTCAATTTACTAGTATTAATTTTCGATATTTTTATATAGCTGCATTCTATTTCTTGAAGTTTTGTTTTTAAACTTTTTCTACCTTTTCAACAATGCTTTTAAAAGAAATCTACCAAATAAATGTTCAAAATATTTTTCAAAGGCTTTGACATGGAACTTCAAAAATTCGGCCAGCTCTAGTGATCTGTTTCAAATAAGTTTTCGAATTACGCAAAGACATCAATGGCACTCTTAATTTGGGGAAACTGAATACTCAAAAACATCATTTGCTTTAAATTTTTGCATGCAAGGAAATTCAAATGATAACTACTTATTAAACATGGAAACAACAACAATTGAATACTGACACTGTTACATACTTTTAGCTCAAAAGGACTGCCTTAATCCAATTGATCACAGAGGACACTATTACAAAGGGACGGTCAGTACAACTATTTCTGGACGTAAATGTCAGGCTTGGTCTACACAGAAACCTCATGCACACAGCTTCAAGAACCTCAAACACAGTCATAATTATTGCCGTAACCCAGACAACGAAGATGGTCCCTGGTGCTACACCACTGATCCTAATATGCGCTTTGAACTTTGCCGGATACCATTTTGTGGTATGTGAGTGAATGAGATTATACAACTATATCTATTTTTTTTTCATTTCTCAATACAATTGGAACTTATGAAATAACACCTACTATCCATGCATGTTAATATATATAGGTTAATATGTTTATTCATGCTATAAAATGTATTTCTATGTTTAAAAAGAGAATGAAATAAAACTAAAATGGATTTTGAAAATATTTACATAAGGCCACCTTTAAAATAATTTTCGTTTAATGTTGCCAGTCAAAGGGTTTGAGGGTGGATAGATAGGCATCGATTTTCATTTTCTCCGCCAATGAATTATATGAAACCACTAGCTGCTATATGAATGAAAATGGAGTTTTACTCATCATATTCCATT
The DNA here is from genome assembly GCA_963971305.1 of Arcuatula senhousia. Classification (NCBI taxonomy): domain Eukaryota; kingdom Metazoa; phylum Mollusca; class Bivalvia; order Mytilida; family Mytilidae; genus Arcuatula; species Arcuatula senhousia. The sequence goes on from OZ020304.1 coordinate 61,835,661, forward strand.
ACAGAGCATTGCTTTTGATATTGTAAATGTGTTATTTATACAATGAAAAAAATGACATAATGAGCATAATATGATTGGCATAAAAATGTATAAATATCATGTAAAATGTAGCGTAATTCTTCTAGGTATGTTGGCAACACAAAACAAAAGTTTTTGTTTGCGTAATAATACAAAGGACGAAATGTTTTCAAGAATAGATATATGTGTGCTTAATATTTTGACTATGCTTTTAGATACCCCAGAACCGTCTTGTGATGAATGGATAAAGATGACATGTCACTCCAAACACCAAAAGAGAACTGAATGTGAAGTGAACACTGCAGAAAGGATAACACATGTAATGCTAGCAGATGACATTGAAGCGCCATCTTGTAGGTTTGGAAGAACATTTGGATACATTGGCAACAAAATATGGACAAGGAAAAACTGCGCTGAGGCTTTGAAAGTCTGTTTTATCAAAAGTAATTTTATGATATTCTAGGTTAAAATTTTACAATATTCTTTTTGGTATTTGTTCCATGTTATAAAAATGTTAAGATTTAAAGTGTTCAAGGTTTTTTGCTACCAAATGAATGCCTTTGTTTAAAGTCAGTTAATAATTTCCATTAGATGGTATTTCCACTTTTTTCCTACTAAATTTTTGCATTAATTCATCTATATTTTTGCATATTTCAGAGAATTTACATCCAATATTACCACCACCTGAAGGTAAGAACGTTTTTACCTTTACATTTGTTGAAATTGTCTATATCTAAAAGAAACAAAATAAAAGGTTTTGTAAAATAGTTATTTTCAATAATTGTATTTTGGTCCAATTAAAATGCTGGTAAAACATGAAACTTACAAAAGTTTAAGAATAAAGACGACCTGATGATTTGCTTGACATCATTTTAAGTGTGGCCATCAAATACTAATAATTGCTACAACTAGCGATGACAACTACATGTATGGATTTATAATTAATGAAAACTGTGCAGTTACAATTTAAAATGACCATTTGTAAGGATCACAACATTAATTTACCAATGAATGCCAATTGAACTATATATATAAATAATTTAATTTTTTTTAAAAAAAAATTTCCATTGCATTGCATGTAACATGTTCATTTGTTACCTTTCAGAATGTAGAAGCTCTGACAAAGGAGAGGAATACAAAGGTACCTGGAGCCGTACTGATTCTGGCAAAATATGCCAGCGTTGGGATTTGCAGTATCCACACAAACATCCATTCATGCTGGCTGCCTCCGATGCTGAAAATTATTGTAGAAATTTTGATGGTTCAGACCGTCCGTGGTGCTATACAGAAGACCCTGAAACAGAAAGAGAGTTTTGCCCAATACACCGATGTGGTAAATATCAAATCTGTCTTTTTGTCACCTGCAATTAGTTGCAAAGCGACATATAGGGGTCAATTTGAAACTATCCGTCGTCTAGCCTCGTCCTGTGTCGTTCTTCGCCAGCAACCTGTGGCGTCACAAAATTTCCTGTCACAGTTTTCCGGGCAACTTCATGACACAGACTCTTGATATTTGGCATGTAGCTTCGTCCGATAGTACTATATGGTGTAAAGCGATTTTATTACCACAACTTATCTACTTCTTGTTAACAGAATATTTGATGTCGCAGGCGGCATTTGTCTTCCATGGAAGCCTGCCATAATAGTTTACAAATATTTATTTTCAAATCTGCTATGATATGGAACACATTAGATATGTTAGACATTGGTTTAGTTTAGTTATAGTCGTTATTTGAATGAAGAAGTTGTGACATAATCTACAATGTGTTTTAGTTAAACATTGGAGTATTTATTTTTCATGAATTTGATAGTGGATTTTTTATTTTCGTTTGCTAACAAACACAAACCTATTTGGACAAATTTAAAAAAAACATACCTGACATTTTTTATTTTTTTCACTATTTTTCAGTACAAGAAGATCCAGTAGATACTGTTCAGAATGGTAAATATGTGGGGTTTATTTAATTTAGAAATTTGCTTTTTAATTTTTACTTCGTGTTATATCAATGACTTAGATGTTAAACTATATCCAAATCTTGTAATCACTTATTTATATCAATACATTATTAATAACAATAGACCAAACACGGTTTTTAGATCAAACGATTGATTGAAGAGCAATTAAATTCAAAAGGCACCCTTTTTGTTGTCTTAATTTTGTAGTAATTTGGGATAAAACATTTGAACTTTTTATTCAGAATGTACAACGACGACCTTGGGGAAAGATTACCGTGGTAGAGCAAATGTCACCATCTCTGGAAAAGCCTGTCAACACTGGGAGAAACAATTTCCACACCAACATCCCTTCAGTGGTCAGCTTGGAGGGGACCTTAACTACTGTAGAAATCCAGACAATAGTCCCAGACCATGGTGTTATACCAATGATCCTAACAAGCGATGGGAGATATGCCAAATACCAATGTGCTGTAAGTTGAGGTTCTTTACAAATCTGATACTTGTAAATATATTAGCTTTTTTGGTTCAAAACTACTGTAATAAAGAATATTCGATTAACTACTTAAAGAACAGCTGAACACGCGAAAAGCTGCCTTCATACATAATTTTCAATAAGTTAACCAGTTAACATTTTATTTGACACTAATTGAACAAAAGATTATTTTGATTATTGAAATTTCATTAAATATACTTGTTATTATCACTGACGACGCAACTCTTTCAAACATCAATGTACAGTAAAATCATTAATTCATTGTATTTGTAGCTCAGTGTTCCATATCGGAGGAAATCGTTGATTGTAAGGCCAAGGTCAAACTAGGAGGCACCTGTTTCTACAAGTCAAACCAAAACTCCAAGTGTATCTATTCCGTGCAGATGAGTGATTCTACTGCTTTTATTAAAACGCCATCGCATCAGATGACCATGACTAATGGTGGATCGTTTTCTGACTGTGCTAGTTTTACTTTCACGGAGGGCTCGATAGAGATTGAGGAAACTGTTTGTGCTTGTGATTCCTCTTAAACTGTGCTTTATATACACACTTGATGTGTTTTACTGTTATTTTAAGATTAATAAATAATTCCTTTTGCTTGGTTCATTTTATATTTTGCATTATTTTACCCTTAAAGGCCATGCTTTAAAATAGGACATGTAGAACCATAAGTAGTAGGTTCGGGGTTTTTAAAGATTTTGGAAAAAAATAATTTTATTTTACTTTGCCTCTTAGAACTTTAGATTCGTTCCAATATGGGGAAACTTGGTTATATTATAAATAGATACATTATATAGATTTTTCATTCTTGGGGGACAAGGGTTACAGTGTCTAAACCCTAAGTTCCAACCCGAGACATAGGTTGATCATCTTAGTTATAATTTGGTTCTTCAGTTCGGTATTTTTGGTTTTATTGTTCTATGCTTTTCATAATCATATAGTTTATGGCTTTTTAATATTTTTGGTAGAGCTCCTCCAATGAGCCTTGAATGAACGAAATGCGCGTCGGGCGTAGCAAAATGTATTGTCTGGAACTTTGTTGTCATTTTGATTTAAGAACTTCAGAAAAAAACACTTTCAAACATGTAAAAACATATTAAAGTTAACTGAAGCTCAAATATGTGTACAGTAAACATCAAATCTAGAACTACCTGAAAAATAAATCAATTTGTGATTGTGTTAACCCAACAATCACATTGTCTCTGATTGGTACATGTAATATCATTATGAAGTAAAGACTGCGGCTAACATCACTCTAATGCGACCTACCATAGAATGTGCGAGCATTGGATCCATACAACAGGAACCAGATCAACCAGCTAGAAGCCATTCAAAGACAAGGGGCACGGTTTGTCTTCAACAACTTTAACGACCGTGAACCAAGATCAGTAACATCTATAATCAGTAGTCTCGGCTGGGAATGCGTAGAACAAAGACGAGTGAAAGCCAAAGCACCATAATGTACAAGATAACACATCATTCCAACATATTCTGCTCCCAACTGACAACAGAACAGGAATGTATGTAGTATTTCAAGAACTACACACTGGCACTGACACATACAGATTCTCCTTCTTTTCGAAAACAATTGCCACCTGGAATATCATACCACCGGATGTGAGGAACTCACCTACCATCGAGCAGTTCCAGAATGTGTTAGGGTCACTGACTCTACCCATCCAGTCAGTGATGTAAACAGTCCTCATTGTTTTTAATTGTAAATAGCAGACTTTTTAACTGTACGTGCGGGGTATCAACACTCAAGTTCATGAATAACTCCTACTGAGAAGAAGATATCGAACATTTTGAAAAGGATGAAGTATTTGAACAGATACTGAAAAGTCGTTTCCTGAAAAGGCTGTTAAAACACAAGGCAATGTGTATTTTGTACAAATCTTTTTCAGGGCTTATTTCATTTAAAATCCATTTATATATAGCTAAGGGCAAAACTACGATGGAGGGAGTTACACCTTAGGTTTTAGAATTTACATAAATTTTGATAGTGGTTAAAAACAAAGTGTACACATGAGAAGTAATGTCATGTACAAGTACACCATATCTAAAAAATAAAGAGCATTCATCTTAAACACGGGAAATTGTTCTACTTACTCAACACGGCATAACAGACTCCTGTAATAAATATATTATGAAAGGATATGGAGTAAATGAACATTAGACCACAACACATATGTTAACTCAAACTGCAATTAATTTTTATGAGCCGTATGACCATTTCGGAAAATTATTCCTCACCAGCAGCACTAGAACCCAAACAAAGGAAATCCACAATTCAAAAGATGTTAAAAATGCATAAACCAAACGAAATCCAAATATATATAGCGAAGAGCAAAACTACGATGGAGGGAGTTACACCTAAGGTTTTAGAATTTACATAAATTTTGATAGTGGTTAAAAACAAAGTGTACACATGAGAAGGAATGTCATGTACAAGTACACCATATCTAAAAAATAAAGAGCATTCATCTTTGTTCTACTAACTCCACACGGCATAAAAGACAAACTCCTGTAATAAATATATTAGTATGAAAGGATATGGAGTAAATGAATATGAGACCACAACACATATTACTATTTTGCTTTTAACTTTCCTTACTTCTTTTTCCTATATACCATTAAAAATTGTCGTGTCTGATAAGTCCGAATTTAAGTTTATTACAAATTACCGAACAGTATAAGAAGAACAAAGACAAATCAAGGAGAATACTAACCGAAAAAAAAACAGGCGAGTGCACAAAAAATCAGACAAGATACATCGATGCTACCCCAACCACTAAATAACATTCAATAAGCAGTTTGCGAACTCCTGTAAGAACGACGTTTTGGCTAGCAATGTAAAATTGATACAATGTTTAAAATAAATCAAGAAACACGGGTTTGAATTTAATATATTCTAATGGTGCACAAATTAATGTCTTATATTTCTATAAATAATATTTGAAAAGAACACAATGTTCTATATGGACATCTCCATAAAACAATAACCGACTATCGAAAATAAGGGACATTACTAGTACTAGAGCAATTCAAAATCGTTTACATGGAGACTAGTTGCTGTTAAATCAGGCATACATGTATATTACCTATAAATTATCCATCGTCTAAAACATCGTTTCAAGCTGTCCCTTTAATAATTGTTTGCAATCAGCATCAATTCATCAATTGATGGTTTTCAGAGAATAGGATGTTAATTCAGGAACAGGAAGTATTTGAGAGGATTTTTATTGCAAATATTATATTTTCCGGCATTTATGAAATTAATTATGTATTATCTATATAATAAAAATATTTCCTTGAAAAGTTTCTGCTTGATAAAATACCTAGTTCGGACAAGGTTTGTGATGCTGATCTTCATATAAAAAGGTAATTCAAACTTTTCAGCATGCATGTATATTAAACCTCGCATTTTCCGTATTCTTATTAATTTTTTCTTATATAAAAAATAAATCGATTTTTAAAAACTTCATTCAACGAAGACATAATAGATCATGATAGTAAAGCGGAACCAGCTGGAAAAGGAAACAAGAAACAAACTGAAGTGTACTTGAAATGCTTAATATAGAACCACTTAAGAAAATGACCTGAACAAATTAGTAAATAAAAATAACTTTTCTTCCGTCGAAAAGACTCACAGAGACGTTTTTATTGAAAGATTATATTGCATCACTATATTGCTAATTACTGTATGGGATGTGCAGAGGTAAAGCCTAACATGCTGGTCATGCTGATGGGGTCAATAATTATAGGAAATATAATAAATATCGACATATTACCTGAAACTCTGTGTTGCTTTGATGGTACATTGTTTCTCTTGGACACAGTACACTACAATAATGATACAATCTCGGGCGATTAAAAATATACCAACCAAGACAGCAATTAAAATATCATACTCTGAAAAAAAGAACAAAATTAAACAGACACAGAACCACATCTAACTTTTTTCTCAGGACTATACTAGTAATGCATATGTAAAAAAAAATACAAATGTTCCACGCTTAAAGCATATTTTTTTATATTTGTACACTAATCTAATATTTTTTCGAAGGCGTAACATTAAAATACAGCATACATTTATTTAGATCATCAAAATACAATCATGGTACAAGCATTTTTTAGAAAGAAGCACTATTGGGGGCATTCGAATGTCAAAAGTCCGAAAGGGCAACGACATAACCGGTAATCACAAACAAGGACAGCACGAGGCTTTGATATTCAGATGAGTGTGATTTATTGCTGTGTTTGTGTCAAAGACATTTTTTTAATCAGCAAATAGGAAACCGTTAGGATTCGGGATTACCAGTTTCACTCGAAAAAAAAAACACATTCTAGAGTCATTATTAAGATAAAACAAGTGTTCATTGGTTAAAATGATTAAGACATCGTGACGAGGAAATAAAACCATAACACCTCCCGCCGAAAACAAATTTTAAAGGGGATAATTCCGAAACTTTGCTTAGCCTTGGTGAATCCCATGAACACAAATGTTAGTGCCCATGCATGATGGCTAATTAACCTTGTAAAGAAAACTACTAAAACAGCAGTACATGCATTTAAAAATTTTACATATATTTGTGCTTATTTTCTTAGCACAATAAGCCAATACTCAATTTATCAAAATGGATATCAAACAAGATGACGAGGGGCTCCAGATTACATCTCAATCCTGGATTGAATATCAAAACGTACCACGAACATCGGTGGAATATTTAACCGCATCTCAATCCTGGGTTGTCACTACTGACGATATGACGACAGAAAATGACAATATTCAAAGTAAGATATACGTTTGTTCTATTGTTTAAACATTAGTGAGTTAAGTAAACTTTTTAAAACGAACTTGTTATTAGTTTCACTGGTTTATAAAACTACTCTTGAATGCAACTTTAATATCTCAGTCGAGTTAATTTAATAAAAACATTGTCTTTTTTTGTACAAAAAAGCTGTTTAAGAGCCTGTCCATGAGAAAACCATGCAAAATCGTCCAATAGCAATGTTTTTTAATAATGTAAAAGGTATAGTGCAACTAAAAGACCATCCTATAAGACTTATTCAGGCAAATTTATATCTTCGAAAAATCCAAGATGCCCGCCGTACAGGCCTCAATAGCTATATGTATAGCTTTCCCCTGATTTATCTGTGATTTCAATCAAATTCTATTTGAAAACTGGACATTTTCATTGTGATTTTTTTCAGTTAACATATATGGAATGAAAATTGGAGCTATATTTTTTTGAAAAAGTGATGTTTTGCCTTTCATAAACAGTGCAATATTCGTAATTCATAATTTTGTACCTCTGTCACCCAATGTAGGACTTGAGAGCAATATTCCAGACTGCTAAAAAATGCTTATATTTGCTTTTTTTAAGGGTACTTATTGTCCAAGGTACGCTTTTATATCCTTATCTTTTAGAAATTCAAAAACATTAACATAACAAAACAAACATATCAAAAGGCCGATCTGGGATTTTGAATTTCGACTTAGACACAGCCCCGGGAAAATGACATACTTATTTTGATATTTTACAGAAAATCCCAATTTTAGGAAAATAGCTTTAAAATCTGTATGTGTTAAATATGCCACAAAATAATTTAGACCATGTTATACAATTGGTTATCACAATTCAAGTAACAATATGACGTAAACTTTGGAATTAGGGGTGAAAGATGGGGATATCTGTCTATTATAATGAAATGTACATAAATGGTCAACTTTGGGAGACTATTTCTCATATATGAAAGGTTGGACTATTAACATGAAATATTTTTCAAAAAAGACTGCTATATCGTCTCTACAAAAAAATATTTAGAACTTTACTCTGAGTCATTCCTTCAATGGAAAAATGCTTCAAAACTTGAGATTTGGCCATTTTAGCACATAGCTTAAATGGGCTTCCGGGCCATTATAGTAGCATCTTTATGAAAAAAGATGAAAGATATTCAGAACAACAGACTTGATAGGCCAAGTGTATATATTTTGTTCTACATCAGCGTTACCTTGGACAATAAGTATAATAATTATCAATATTTCAATAAAAAGCTCCAATTTTAATTCCATATATGTTAATTGAAAAAATCACAATGAAAATGTCCAGTTTTCAAATAGAATTTGATTGAAATCACAGATAAATCAGGTGAAAACTATATATAGCTATCGAGGCCTGTACGGCGGCCATCTTGGATTTTTCAAAGAAATAAATTTCCCTGAATAAGTCTGAATATTCAGTTGCACTATACCTTTCACATAATTAAAAACATTGCTACTGGACAAATTTTAAAATTTTGCATGGTTTTCTCATGAACAGGCTCTTAAATATTGATAAATATTTCCACAGGGGCCCGAGGTTAGTTTTGGGCTAACGATATGGCCCCAGTTAATATTTCATAGATCTTATTACTGCACCGTCAGCGATATTAAAGAATAATAAGAAGGGCATGGACGAAAGCGATCACGGTGTCAACTACAATGCATATATAAAAGGGCTAAGAAAAAACTTTTTCTTTAAGGGTTGGCTTGCCAACTCAACAGCTTAACAAAAGCACAAAGCCAGGAGAAAACGAAGTATGCCGTCACAAAGACACAATAAGCAATCACATGAAACTATCCAGGCATATCAAAAATACAAAAACGTCTGAACTTCAGTCAGTACTTTCTTCACTTACTAGTATTAACTTTATTTTATATATTTTTTTATAGGCAAAGGAAGTTTATTTCCGCTTATACAGACCTATGTTGGTGCTTTAGGATTTATTTTGGTATTATTAATTGCCCTTGCCACAGCGCTTTTGTGTCATAAGGCTTTAGAAAAGCGGAGAAAAAATAGGCAAAAACTTACACGGCTTATCAGTAACAATGATTTTAGCCTCAGAGTCTCTGATGTACTCCATCGGAATCATGATGATTCATTTTCGAGACCAATGAAATCAAGACACGTGTCCTATTTCCGACAAGAGTCTCACGAAGCTGTTCGTTTTGACAGAATTTATATGGGGCCAGGTGAAATCAAGCATCATTCGTCACTCGCTCCCAGTGCCAAAACAACATCAAACACCGTGAATATAAAAGAAAACAGTCTGATTTCATCAGATACACTGCAATCAACACCAACGCCAAAAAATGTACGAAGGGCCATGGAAACCAACGAAATATTAGGTCTATCGACCTCTACATTGGCGAAAACACAAACAAATATTAATCAAGATCCGAATGTTCTAAAACCGGAAACAGGAGTGCTTAAAAGTCATTATCAAACTCCAAGAAGTCATTACCAAATACCTAAAGGTAAAAATGTTCCAAACAAAGTGGTTTATCATACTCCGAAAACAGCAAGAAAAATCAGTGTAAAATAAAGAGATTTTCAAAGAAAAATCGTACATATTTTCGGGTGGATGAAGGGATTAATTGATTGAATAAATGTGTTTCAATGACTTAACATCTAGATATTTCATGGTAGTAGTATACACCCAGTGACAGTTGCTACATAAAAATATGTTACTTTGTTTGTATTGTTTTACTAAGTTTTTTTTGTGTTTTCATTACAATACAAACTTACATAAAATCATTATGACTCATCGCAAGTTCTCTTTTATTAATTTTCTTCCTGTCCTCTTTTCGCAATCGGCTCGCCTAAAGCACAGAGCATATTTGTACTTAGAAAGTCTTCTTGAAATATGTATATGCAGCGTATCAAAATTTAACAGTTTGACACCATTTTTGTTACTATTGGAATGTGTTCGGAGTAAATGAAAAAAGTTCATATACATGTACAGAATGATCAGAACTTAAATGGTTTTGCTAACTGATTGGTCAGCATAAGTTATATCATGCAACTATACTCCATACCCCTTCAATTTTAGATTATGTGCGGTGTTTAATTCTTGTGCTGTAGGGTTACCGTAGAATGGTTCATCGTGCTTACATCAAAAAGAGAAGTTTCAGTCTACCTATTCAATTTGTCCCCATCATATATATTTCCTTTGCTATGTCATCTAACAAATAACTTGACTGCCCCATGAGTCTGTTTTCTTGTTTCTAGTGATTGTTTGGCAACGTATGATACGGTGTAGTATTTGTTAGGGAGCAACCATTTGATTTTTAGGGGGGGGGCTATGGATATTTTCTTCGTCCTGCGTCTTAATTTTTGGAAAAATGAGCCAATATTTTTATTTTTAAAGCTACTATAAACTTCTCGCCCTAAAATACCATCCTGCCTTTTTTTTAATTTAAAGCACTGTCCTGCCTTTTTGGTCTTCTACCGGCGAAAGCCGAAGGGGACTATAGGTTTGCGCTCTCTCCGTCTGTCCGTTTGTCTGTCACGCCTCTGTTTCCGCACTTTTTTCGAAACGCTTATGAACGATAATGAACTGATTTTTGGTACATGTTATATGTGAGTTTACCTTGATGAGTTACAGATCAAGTTTGAGTTTCGTGCCGGTCCACAAATTGTTATGGGAGTTATGGCCCTTTGAACTTTGAAAATTCACTAAAATTTCAGTTTTCCGCACTTTTTTCTAAATGCTTATAGATAATGAACTGATTTTTGGTATGTGAGTTAACCTTGATGATTTACAGATCAAGTGTGAGTTTCATGCGGGTCCACAATTTTTTAAGGGAGTTATGGCCCTTTGAACTTTGAAAATTCACTAAAATTTCAGTTTTCCGCACTTTTTTTCTAAATGCTTATAGATAATGAACTGATTTTTGGTATGTGAGTTGACCTTGATGATTCACAGATCAAGTGTGAGTTTCATGCCGGTCCACACATTTTTATGGGAGTTATGGCCCTTTGAACTTTGAAAATTCAATAAAATATCAGTTTTCCGCAATTTTTTTCTAAATGCTTATAGATAATGAACTGATTTTTGGTATGTGAGTTGACCTTAATGATTTACAGATCAAGTGTGAGTTTCATGCCGGTCCCCACATTTTTATGGGAGTTATGGCCCTTTGAACTTTGAAAATTCAATAAAATATCAGTTTTCCGCAATTTTTTTCTAAACGCTTAAAGAAAATGAACTGATTTTTGGTATGTGAGTTAACCATGATGATTTACAGATTAAGTTTGAGTTTCATGCCGGTCCATACATTTTTATGGGAGTTATCGCAATTTGAAATCCATTGCAATTTTATTTTCTACACTTTTTTAGCTCACCTGACCCTAAGGGTCATGTGAGCTATTGTCATCATTAGGCGTCCGTCGTCCGTCCGTTCGTCGTCTGTCGTCCGTCGTCCGTTTCTTCTTTTCTTCAAAGATCTTCTTCTCTTAAACCACTGAAGGGATTGCATTGAAACTTGGTATACTTGATCTTTAGGATGTCCTCTACCAAGTTTGTGAATTATATACATGTCGATAAACCAACATGGCCGCCGTTGCTAAAAATAAAACAGGGGGGTCTGACCATTGTTTTTGACTTTCAAAAGCTCTACAAATCTCTCCATTGAGTCAAAATTGTGAAACGACTCCATATAGGAGTTATTGTCCTTTAATCGTCAAAATTGACCATTTTTGCAGTTTTTGGACTTTATCTTGAAAACCGTTAGAGCTAGAGGAAAAATTAGCATTGCAGAATTGTTAAGCTCATTGAGATCTACAAAAATGATTTCAGGGTCAAAATTGTCAGATCAGCCGTTTAAGAGTTATTCCCATTTAACTGTTTTTTCCATTAATTTACACTGATTATCAAAAATCTTCTCCTCTAAAACCACTTCAGGGATTGCTTTGAAACTAAGTACACTCGATCTTTACTCCATATAGGAGTTCATATAGGAGTTATTGTCCTTTAATCGTCAAAATTGACCATTTTTGCAGTTTTTGGACTTCATCTTGAAAACCGTTAGAGCTAGAGGAAAAGTTAGTATTGCAGAATTGTTAAGCTCATTCAGATCTACAAAACTGATTTTAGGTCAAAATTGTCAGATCAGCCATTTAAGAGTTATACACCTTTAACTGTTTTTTCCATTAATTTTAACTGATTTTCAAAAATCTTCTTCTCTGAAACCACTTCAGGGATTGCTTTGAAACTAAGTACACTTGATCTTTAGGATGCCCTCTACCAAGTTTGTGAATTATATACATGTCGACCAACCAACATGGCTGCCATTGCTAAAAATAGAACAGGGGGGGTCAAACCATTGTTTTTGACCTATAACTCAAAAAATATAAGAGATAGAGAAAATCCGAAGCAACTTTTCTTTTTCAGCATCAAAAGGTCCTTACATGAGTTATTGCCCTTTAACTGTATTTTTTTCTATTAGGTTAAACTGATTTCCAAAATTCTTCTCTGAAACCACTGAAAGGATTGTTTTGCAACTTTGTATACTTGAAAGTTTGTGAAATTTATTCAAACTTTGGCATAAGAGATCAGGTGAGCGATTCAGGCTCCTGGGAGCCTCTAGTTGCTTGTTATTGTTCCTTGTAGATAATAAACTGATCAAGTTTAGGTATTCGTTTGTTTGACAAATTGTTACCAGTGACTGAAATATGAGGCCGGTAGGGGACTATGTATTGTTTTGCAATACTCTCAGAATGCTTGTTATTTCTGGATTTTTACCATCCTGCCTTTTTATTTCAAATTTCACCATAGTACCCCCCCCCCCCTCACAAACCCCCATAAAAATCAAATGGTCGCTCCCTTAGACTTCTTTGCCATATTAGTATGTAACTTGTTGATTATCCCGCATTTGTAGACTTCAATACACAGGTGTAACGTTATCGTCAGCTCCACGTTGAAGATCTTCCTGTGACTTAAGGAAGAACAGCAATACAACCGTTGTTGCTTTGCTTTGTTTTACTGTGATTTGTGTAATGCATATATACTCCATATCCCTAATAAATGATAAATTAATCATAAAGTATGTTAGGATTCAATATGTTTTTTTTTAATTTTTAGTTAAATTATCAACTAGTTTAAGCCCGCCACAGTTTATATGTGCCTGTCCTAAGCCAGGAATCTTTTTCAAAACTTTTGTTTGTCACTGTCATCTTTGTTTTTATTGTTCTATGTCCAGAAATGGAACTTTCGTTGATAATTTTTTGATTGTTATTGAATATTGTGTATTGTTGTTTTTTTCTTGGGCCAGTGCAAGACGGCAAGCAGCGACCTCGGGATGTTTTCCATTGTGATTTTTTAATTAACCGTTTCTTTATGTTGGTTGTATCGCGTGCACTTATTCCAAATCTCATTGTCGTCTATCATTAAATTACTAAGATAAGACATTTATATACAGTACCATTAATGTAAAAGGAAGTTAAATTTTAAAGACATTTTAGAATCCAATTTAAGTATTACACTTGAAAAAGACTCTGGGAATAAATTCTTGGTGGTTTCCATTATTGCTTTCCGATGTCAATACAGCTATGAGAATCATACAGAATACAAATTTAATACAAGTTTGTTTGTTTTTTTCGTTTGCTAAGGAGTGGTCAGAGGACATTGAAGCGTAATGGAAAATGATTTTTATAGTTTAACCTTTGGGGTTATCTCGGTCTATTAACATGTTGCCCTATTGCTAGCAAAATCATAATAAAAAACAATAATAAAGGACAATTTCCGTTTTGGGTGACACAATTAAGGTTACAATGAAGGTTTGCAATCAGGATTTCCATGGTATTGGTGAAATATAAGACTACTCTGAGAATTTCTTCGGACTTCGCAAAAAGTTGTTTATGTTCTACCTATATTTTAGAAACACTCTCAATTCATATATACATGTATATGAAAAGTTGACTATATTTATTTCCCCCTGAATTTTAGCCTGTGTTCTCTTTTATAAATTTCTGATACAAATTTGTTCAGTGGCCTTGTGTATATCTAGAGGAATAATATTTAATAACTTTTGATTAATTTTAACATTTGATTATTAGAGTATATATAATTTAATTTTTCGTTAATCTGTGGGTTTAATCTTTATTAAACTATATATTTGGTGGGTATAAGATCAAAATGTAAATCAATAGGCTGACCTGTAATCCCATATAGACATGTGTAGAAATCTTTTTAAATGGAGACAAAAGAAAGTGTTCTGGGTCACAAATCCTATAGTTTCACCGGTAATGTTTTAATTTAACTGTGCATTGTTATACCTTAAAAAATAACATTTCCATTGATAAAGATGTCCTCTGTTATCTTGTCGAGATAATGTGATTTAAAGGAATTACGACGAACAAAAGGAAAATCTTTCTTGAGGTAAGATGTGATAATTATGAGAAGTATTTTTTTCTTTAGTATAGTTTTGACGAAATATCCCTGATGCACTCACAATGGACGGACGGACCGACGATAAACTCTATAATGGGCCGACACTTTTAAAATGTAAAAACGCAAACGATAAATAAAGATTAACGTGTATGAGCCACAAATCAGACAAGGGATTTCAGATTTCCCTGCTTTTTCAAATCAATATATAAAGTATTAGCTTGAGTGCGCGTTGCTGATGCAGTTAGATTGTTTGGTGAGTGTGTGTGTGTGGTTTTTTTATGTTGTGGTTTTTTGTCATGGTGTCTTTTCTGTGCACTGATTTTGTCTGTGCCTTTTCGTTCATACAACACACTAAAGTCCCACTCACAGGTATTGGTACTTCTTTACTTTATTGATATCTTGATTAGGGACAAATCTTTAAAGTCATCATCTAATATAAAAGAGTAACTAGAGTAAGCACCTCATGTATATTGCATCACACAACAGCGAATTTGTCAGGGGCGGAAAGGCCCACAGTAGAGTTCATCTTAATGATAAAAGTTCACTTAAGAGCCATAGAACCTGAAGTCGGCCAGGCCGCTATGCCGAAATTCAACTGGGATGTATACCCAGTGCGGTTGAATGGGAGTAACCATGTCGTCTCTCATGCCGGGGTTGTCAGTTTATAATGCATAAAGCCTGAGTAATGGACAATTACCTGATCTTCCCATCTCTCTATTTTCCAGTGGCAGACAAAACTTGTTTCTCCGATTTGCCTTATGTCCCTACTTTTCCCACTTCATCATCATTTTATGTTCATTTTATCACGTTTCATGTTCATCGCCCTAATATCATTGAATTTACCCTGCATGGGAAAAGTAATGACTCAAGCAATAGCGTGGAAGCATTTTATTTTATTATGTATTTTTAATTGGGGATGTGTATCCTCAGAAATGATCTGTTAGGGCACCTTTTCTTTTATAATGTTTTATTAGAAAAAATTATGTTGCTCTTGTTTGGGTTTAGTATCTTGTTCTAACTTAACTTTAAGTTGTTTTGGTCAAAAATAAATTTCATTATTGAGTGATGATCTTATTTTGAATTTGCACACTGTGTGAAACATTTTGTTTTAAAATTTCTAATTTGTCAATCTACGTTTCCTTGGTGCATCTTTACAGATTGTCGACGAAACATACCAGACGCACTTTATTAATGTAACTTTTCTTTAAACCCGCGTTTCACAATTTTTTGCATATTCTTTTCTGATCTCATCTTATGGTTGGCGACTAGGAAACAAGATTTAGCGACTTTTACAATTCAAATCACGAATGAAGCATCCGAATTCCGAAGCTCGTAAAACCTATCTTTAACAAAGTCACATGTGCAGTTGTGTTTGGTCGGTTCTAACATCATTCAACTGTCAGAAAGTGTTCTTTATCTGTTCGTCTCGTGCGGGGCCCGGTAGGCGAATAGGCCCGCAGCAGAGTCTATCTTGTCGTATGAGGCGACGAAGGGTCTTGGGATTCTGACGTTGGGTCAGTGTTCAGCCCACAGAGCCCTAGGTAAAAACCCTAACCGCTGACCATAGTTGGCCAACCTGTGTGGAGAGAGCCATGCTTCATTCACATCAAAGACCCCATTGTGGACCGCCAAGTAGTGCACCACATATGCTTAATTTTCTGCCCCTACCCATCTCTCCCCTTTTTCTCTTTAAATTAACTGTTCCTTTGTTTCCCACCCCAGCCCCATATTTCATTTATCATCATTATTTCATGTTCATTTTATCACCCTTTTCATGTTTATCGCCTTAGCGTTACACGGGCGTAAAATACTAACTTACTCACTGACTCTAAATCTGTTCTGCTGAAAGTTCTAGAACTAAGGACTATTTTGAACAGTTCTACTCAATGAAACAAGTCATGCCATTAGTATACTTACATAGATTAGTGTTTTTAGAACTATGAAATTTTGTTGTAATTTAAGTTTAACACTAAAAGTACTTTAAAATGGCTGCCAATGACGTCATTTAGAACTGTCAGAGACTAGAACTGTTAAGTCATAGAACATTGTTAGAACTGTAAGGGACTAGAACAGTTTAAAAGAGTTAGGCATTAAGAACAGTTTATTACTAGAACTGTCAGGGCGAATAATTCTTCTTGAACTGTCATTGCGACGAACAGTTCTAAAACTGTCAGTTAGAAGAACAGTTCTGTAACTGTCAAGGAGAAGAAAGATCTGGCACTGTCGGGGAGAAGAACAGCTCTGGAAATGTCAGCAATTGCCTGATGTAGATGTTAGAATATAGTATCTCAATTGTACATACCGGACAAATTAAAGACTTATATTCTTTAAGAACCCATAGGCGGATCCAGGGGCCCCCTTTTGGCGGAAAAATTTGGTTGAATATATAGGAAATCAATGAAGCGTGACCAAAGCGGGCCCCCTCTTAGGTCAGTCAGTGGGCCTCCTCTTTTCAGAATCTCTGGATCCGCCTCTGGAACCGTTTTGTCGAAATGTCGGAATGCAATGATAAGTTAAAATATGAAAAACATAGAAAACATTTTAAAAATGATAAATTCAAAAACCCAATTCAAATTAAAGAAAATTCATAAACTTTGGGTTGTGTGACCTGAAATCAAACCAGTATCCTATTTCCATATACTGCCATTATAAGAAGCCATAAGTTTAAAGATAAACCCATAACAAAGCGGTAAAACACTCACCCTTTCATTGTTTTTAATCAGTTTGGCGATTTAAGAAGTCGTAATGCGATTTGTACAAGATCACATGCCAATCACATAGGATTGGACTTATAACGTGAAATACTGCGAAGAAGCAAAAATCAGTGGCATTACCGAGTCCTTCCTTGTAAAATTATTTGTATAATTGATCAGACGTGAAGATATCTTTTTAAAGCTTAAGCATGAAGGTAAACAAATTAGGACAAAATTGTCTATTCCCTTTCTTTAAGGATGATCACCCTTCATGTTTCAGAATTTCAACTTCTCTAGACTTTACCTTTAATTACTGAAGGATTTTTTTTGCTCATTGATTCCTACTTTTTACGACATTTTCTGATTATATAAACCTTAAATACCAAATGAATAAATTTTATTGAAATTCTTGATACAGCTTCATGGTTTTTAAGGCCAAAAAACGTCACAATGGTAAAGTTATTTAAAATCTAGAGGAGTCTGCTTTTCTGCCAAATTTATATAACCATATATCTCAGAACAACCACACAGACCTATAGGTTTGATTGAGGGGACATTTGTCTATCATTTCCATCACAAATCATAATATTTTTGATATAAAAAAAGTTCAGGAGTGACGATCCTTAAAAAGATTTAGTATTTGGTAAAATAAAATTCTCTATTTCTTGATAAAACTGAGAAAAGCCCCATGATTAAACACTAGATAAAACTATAATTGCGTAATAAGCAAAACTCTTGCTTTTTTGTTAACTTTATATTAGTGTATAACTTGGACTGGGACTGGTATTTACGCGAAAAAGGTTATAGCCTACCCAAATAGGCAATCGGATGAAACTTATGAACCGATTAATATTAAAAATGCAACAGAGAGCCAATATGCACCCTACAGCCATTTACTTTTTGATACTCAAAAGAAATACTCTTTAGTTCAAATTAGTTTAAGTGAAGAGTTATATAGTATTTGTACCTAAATCAAATCATGCAGATCCCTCAATGCAATCTGCAATAAAGTATCAGATTCAAATAAATTAGACAAGCTGTTGGACATCATAATGAAAACAAGAACAACTTGAATGCGGAAATTATTTGACATAATATTGCAGAAAGGAGGATTTGAGATAAAAGCGTAATTGTTTCTAAGTAGAAAATTAATATCCAAATCAATATGGCGTCCAATGTACCGCTAATGAAGCAGAAAAATGTCCAGACACTAATGACAAATATGCATGAAGCCAACAAGTTTATATTGGTATATATTTAGCAGTAAGTTTTATGATTTCTATTTCAGAAAATAGATTATGACCATGGGCATTAAGTAGAAAGATAATTGTAAAAGTAAGTTTTTTTTCTTATTTTTAATTTAACACCAAATGTAAAAAGTTTATATTCTAATGTATATGAAAAATCAAAAATTGAGCGAAGAAAAAATACCGAGTACTTACACAAACACTGAAGTTAAAACCAATAGCTCGGATAAAAATACTATAAAAAACAACAACAAAACAAACATACAAACAAAAACACGCGCACACACTCTGCAACAACTAAACATACAAGCAATAAAGAAAGAAAATCTGTATAAACTTTCAGATGACAACAGAACTTTCAGAGAAGAATATCTTGAACCATTTAGCCAGTCAGAATGGTTATTTAGAGAAACGGCGTTCTAGCGTTGACTCTTCCGATTGTAAAACTCCGACACAAAGAGGAAGCGCCAAATTCAAGCGGATACCGTCTGCTGCAAAGAGTTGTACATCGCTTTCTTCTGTGGAGGACAAATTCTCAGCTCTTTCTAGTCTTTTGCAAGATAGACTTTTAATCACTGAATTCCCGGGAAAACATGCCGCAGCAAAATTTGATGAGGATGACGAATTTGAACGGGAATTTCCTGAGGATGTGCCCCAATCTGGGCGTGTCACTAAGGAAGGAGACTATGATACAGATTTAGAAATGGATTATGATGGTTAGTTACAATACATGTATCTTGGGTTTTTTTATGAAGTGAGGCTCATTTGATTTGTTTCCTTTTTTTCGCTTTTCATTTGTATGATTTTATTAGAAGTATTTTAATAGAATATTATTATTTTTATTGTCTTTTTTATTTTTATTTTATTTGTTTGCTTGTTTTTTTTTTTATATTTCGTTTTTATTATTTTTGAGATTTTTGTAATTTTTTATTAGTTTATCAGAAATTTCTCTTGCTTAAAGTGTATACACTATTGACTTTTTTTAGCTAACCTTGCCATGTGTAAAAATATATTTTTCACATTTTTCTACATTGAATGAAAAGTGTTACAGAAGCTTGCTCAAACCTTCAGCTCATTATGCTCTACAAAAGTCTCCATTGGGTCAAAGTTGTCAGACGACCCCTTCTGATAGAAGATTCTCTTATAGCTTATAGACCAGGTGAGCGATTCTGACTCCTGGGAGCCTCTATTTCTTTTTGCATATTTTAGATATTGCTTAAGCTAAGTTTGATATAAAAAGATAAACGCCAACGAAATTTGTCTTCTCAATATTACAGATTGGTTAAATGCTGATAAACTGCTGATTGAAGCAGACAAAACCGGTGAAAGAAAATATATAGACATTTGTAATAAAACGGGCGTTGTACCCGTCTCGTACTTTGTCAAACATATCCAGGATAAACAATTTGAAATGAGATACCATGGACTGGGACCACTTGGTGCAAAAGCTATAGCCATACCTCTTAAGGTAGGTATGAATCGAATTAGGAGATAACTGTAAAATCTCATTTGATGGGAGCGACTTGAGTTTAATAGAGATATGTCACCAAAGACAGTAAACCCTAGCTGTATTATACGTATAATTAAGGAAGGTGGGGTCAATGACTGAGAGCATCGTTTTTTAACATCTTCATCATCGTTTAAATTTTATTATGCAAGTTATTCTAATTGACTCCTATTAGGCTTGGTTAACATCAAAATTTAAAAATTACAACAAAAATTTGGAAAAAATACACCTACTTTGCGAATTTCAATATTTCCCTATACTTTTTTAAGGGGAGATAATTTGTATAGAAATACTTTTAAGAAAAATGTATGGAGTAGATTTTCATAGACGAGTAAATTGGAATTTATTTCACGATTGATCCTTTATTAAAAGTACTCAAATCATGCTTTTTTAAAAGTCATTTCTACAAAAATGCTTATGGTGAACTTATAATTCTATTATTGAGATTAAAAGTGTCATGATAGGGCAATATGTGGCCGAAATTTAAGCAAATTCTATGGATATTTAGACACCCCATCTACCTAAAGTATGATATTGGATACATTATGATATTGGCTTTATGGGGCTGAAATTTTCTTGAACACAGTTACCGAACCATGTTTCGAAAAAAAAGGATTTAACAAATAAATCGAATTTCCATGCAAAATACGAATGCGTTTTGTACTGTTATTATGCATAAAAATGTAATATAAGCCGAAAAAGCATGATGTATATGGTATCCATCCAATATATTGAATGGGGTGCTTTAAAAAATGTCTAGAAGTTGAAAAAGACAATGTTAACTTGTGTACGACACCTTGGGGTACAACAAATTTCCAGAGAAAAGTTCTTTTTTGTGTAGGTTTTTTGGTTGCATGATATTTTCTTTTTGCGTGTTGCTGTCTATTGTGTCGAATGATGTCCGACATCCCATTTATAGGTTCTTTTATCACAGTTAAATTGTATATCTTTTGATTTTTTCGTTTATACTGTACGAAAAAAAATATGACAGAACAAACAAAAAAGGCCTCCCCATGTTAATAGGTCGGCCCCTTTTAGTTCAAAATGAAATTAATTTGGAAATATTACAGTGTATATTTAACATTATATAGTTTAAATCTAGTATCCTTTTTCTGATTATCACGTAGATTTTTAAGCTAATGTGTTCGGGATATAGAGTAACTATTTTAAAATAACATTCTGAATGTTTATCTTTCAGTCAAATAAGAAAATAGAAAAAGTAAATCTAGAAGGAAATTGGATAGAGAGCCAGGGAGCCTGCTATCTGTCTCAGATGCTAGCTAACAATATGTTTATCACAGAACTGGTAGGTATAATTTTAATGATGTCCATTTATTTGTGCATGTCTAGTAAATAAAAAAAACTTTTCATTTGAGATGCGAAGTTTTCGACCTGCATTTAGTTGAACACGAAATAACTTGAAAGTTCATTAAAAAAGACCTGCGACTTCACAAAATATGTCTTATAACCGAATTTTAGCTTACAAATTTACCTGTTGTAAAAATGTATGCCCCGTTGTTAATCGTGTTATTTCACTCACATTGGAAGAGGGAGGTTTGGCGACATAAAACCTGGTTTAACCCACCATTTCGTTTGAAATGCCTGTACCGAGTCAGGACCATTGCGATCGACCAATTCTACGGTATGACTGATTCGTTTTTGTTATTTTCTCTGGACTATGAGATTGATCATTCAAGTTCGGTAGTTTTGTTATTACCTTCATTCACAAGTACTTCCTCTCTTGCTACTATTTTTTTGGGCCCAACCTTCCCCAATCAATATTCCTAGACAAAGAACAAAAACTAAACACACAATAAAAATCAAATCGATCAAAGTTCAATTCCACTAAATCTATTTCTAGGTGCAAACTAACTTTTATATGCATTTAAACGTTTACTCATTGATGATTTTTTCAATTATCATGGTACATGTTTAGCTGTTTATACCTCAAGTATTGGTTTGCTTTGATAATATCTGTTGTTAATTTTCAGAGATTAGCAGAAAACAACATCGGTAACGACGGTGCCGATGCCGTCAGTAATATGTTACTGAAGAATGATATAATACACACGTTAGACCTGTCTGGTAACGGTATAGACGACAATGGAACTGAGTCTATCTGTAGCATGCTTATGGTAAAAATCAAGATGATGTCATTTTGTTCTCGGGTTGGGTAAAAGATTCAGTGATTGATATAAATTGGAGGTGTTTTTTATGAAAACTTTCATCTTTTGTATGAAAAATACCAATTATTGCTTGAAAGATATTTTGGGGCATCTTTTTTAATATCAATTGAAAATCATTACCGGTTTATTTTGCCTCAAGAATGACTATCTGAGTGAGACATTTACTATCGTCTTTTTACACGAATGTATAAATTTAAGATACATACGGTTTCGTCCCACGTTTACATTTTATATACCCGATGTACCAAACATAAAAAAAAACTAAATTACACGGTTTTTTTAATTTTCTAAAACATTATTTTATTGTGTATGTTCTCCTTTTCAGAAAAATACCACAATTAAACACGTATTTCTCAGTAAAAACAAATTTGAGGAGCGAGCTGCATTGAATTTTAAGTTGGTGCTACTTCATAATGAATCCCTTGATACCATTGACCTCAGTTGGAATCATATCAGAACCAGAGGTGCTATTGCTATAGCTGAAGGTTTACAGGTAAACACGATCAAGTACCATAAATTTGCTTAAGCTTATGTGGATATGTAGATCCATCTGAATGTATAAGCATTCATTGTATTGGTCCGTTTAGTTCAGGGCATTATTGCGTAGATGTAAAGGGTCCAGTCGCGGTCTTTTTTACAAGGAAAGGCACATGGTTACATATTGCATTTAAGAATATCATTGAAATTGACTCTCTTACGTTAACATAAACACTAAATATGGGAATCCAATATACATGTACTCCTAATTTACTCATGAAAAACCACAGATATACTCAACTTTGTCTTGGTATATACGATAGTTCTTTAAGAGATAAAAGTAAAGTAAACTATTTGAATCAAATCAACCTTTTTTCTTTTTATATAAAACTTTACTTCCTATATGAAAACAGTAAAATGTAATTACTGAATCGTAAATTTTGAGATATATGAGAGCATTGGCATACTAACGAGACAAAATGTTAATAATTTTTCCTCAATCTTAATTTATACTTGCAGGAAAACTTCGGTTTGAAAAATATGAATCTTTCTATGAACGGCTTAAGTATATTAGGAGCAGAAGCTATGGGCAAGGCAATTAAGCATAACAGAACATTGCGGTCTTTAGACATCAGTCATAACAGAATTCCACAAGATGGTGCCAAACATATAGCCAAAGGTTTACAGGAAAACGATGGATTACAGACTTTAAAGGTAATTTCAGCTTCAGTGATGATCAACAAACATGATCATGCTTCCAATAATGGTTTCATCAATTAACAAGAGGCCCCTGGGGGCCTGAATCGCTCACCTAGGTTACAAGTTAATGAAAGACAACCTTTTTTAAATGTAAAATATCACATGGATATACATGTATACATGTATATTATCTCCTTTCGGAATGTCCCGTTGGACAAAGCTTTGATGTTCTCGACAAGCTTCTGGTATGTTGAGATGTTACGTCCAGCTCATTCTGGATTTTCTACTCCGACCAATTTTCTAGCAACGAAATGGTTTCATCGTATCCACAAGCTATTCTCCTCTGACTTGCTGATTCTTTTTTGTTTTCGGCTATATTTGCGCGATAACCAGGAACTGTTCGCGCGGAAAACGGGAATTGAGTGCGCGCATGCTCATTTTCAAGCATTAGAACCGATTGCAATCAATTCAAATTGTTCACATCAGCGTCGCAATCGTTTCAATTTGAATCGATGCTTTTAGGACCACATATTTTCATCGGCCTTTATCGGACCAAAAAAGGATCGATTGCAATCGACCTCTGTCCATTGTGAACAGCAAAAACAGAATTGAATCGGCTATTGTGAACAGGGTCTTAATCGTTATCTATAAATTATAATAAAATAATAAAATCCATGTCCGAAAAGGGAAAATATAGTGCATGTTATTCTCTATTTTATAAATCTGAAGTTAGAAAAGACACTCATCGTTCGTCACTTTTATTCCATATTAAATGATTCTTTTTTCAGGCTGGTTGCAATCCATTAGGTGAAGAAGGTCCTACTGACATATTGAGAGCCATGGAAAAGAATGATATTTGTACTGTCAAAGAGTTGGATCTTTCTGTATGTAGTTAAATCAAATAAGACCATGATACTTTTTTTAAAGTTTGTACTGCCTATATGCTTTTAATTTATTAGCAAAGATAATGCACTTTTTCTTTAAAAAACGGAAAATGAAAAAAACCCTGACTTTTCGGTTATACACATCTTTTTTACACGTGTATGTACCATCGTTAGGTGATTATGTTGCCTTTCTTTCCATATTTTATTCAACTTTGAAATAAATAGTAAGTTGATTTTTCAGAATGTTTTAGTGTCCAAAGAATTTACAGAACTACAAGACAAACTAGAGAAGGAAAGAATTTTAAAAGTGACCCACGGTGGAGTAGCAGATCGATGTTTCAACGTAGAAACCATCACATTCGATCCATTAGAGGATTTTAGAAAGAATCCTATAGGAATGATACGCGATATAGCTAAAGAAGCCGGCTACAGAATGATCGATTTGTTTAAAGATTTTGACAAGGACGGCAATTCTTATATTAGTAAAGATGAGTTTATCATGGGAATAAAGGTATTGGTTTGTTTAACATGTGTTTAAAGTTCTTACAGATATTCTTTATGCAAACTTAGAATTAATACAAAATACAGAAGACATAATAAAACAAATTTTAAAGAAGCAGAGGTACCAATGGGGGCATCCGAGTGTCAACATCCGAAAGAGAAGAGAACCAAACCAGTTATCAAAAACAATGACACGGAAACACAAAAACCACTGAATAGCAATTAACAACGCGAACTCAATTCGTAACGAGTAGGAAGATTAAGATATTCCTGCTTGCTATAGCACAACCGTCGCTCTGCCAATCGTCACTTTTATGAAAAAAACTTTTTTTTCAAATCAAGCAAATAAGAAATGACAAAGTTTATCATATGGTTAACAGATTGCTTTTTCGAATTGTTTTTCGACCTTTGTTGCATTCGTCGGATGTTTTGGCTACTTTAGAAGGTTCTTGGTGCAATCTAATCGTTTTAATCAAAGCATCTTATTGCTTTGATTTTTTTTTCAAAAAACGGGTAACCACTTTCTTTTCATTTACCTAAACTTCTGCATTTATTTTTTATTCTGTTCATATGAAAAGTTAGACTTAGCTTTAATAAAACAAACCTTGAATTTCAGAGAGCTGGAATGCAAATAAGTGTCCGACAAATAGAGGTCATAATGAAGAAACTAGACATAAATAATGATGGCATGGTCGATTTTGGGTTGGTATTATTAATTTCAAGTTATGACTAATTAGTCTCTTTCACTTATTTCTTAACTATTAACTATAGATATAATAAAAAAAAAACTAATGTAGAGATTAACAGTTCGGTTTTTAGTCTAACAATTTATCCATGAAGATAAAAAAAGTGTAACTTGATCATTTAGTATGCTCATAATAATTTGTGATTGTTTCACGAATCTACACGGTAAAATGTTAAGTTATATGTGATATTTTATGACTTTATTGAACACAGTCCTTTTTATTATAATTTTCATGCATTTTAATATTCTTTTAGAGAATGGCTCGATCAGGATTACTAGTAAATTTACACGTTTGTGTCTGTACAATATATCAAAGAATGCAATCTATATATTACATGTATATATCATTTGTGTATTTATATATTGAAACTTATTTTAAATGTCCCCCGCTGCAACACGATACTAGTACCTAGTGATGGTCTTCGTCCGTCCTGGCGTAAATGATCATATCGCATTCGACAAATATTATAGGAGTTATGGTACTTTATCGACTTTGTTAACTTTAGTTCATAGAAACACTTTGTAACCGCAACTCTTCTGAGACCGCTCAACAGATTCTGATGAAATTTTTAGGATTGTTTGTCATGGTATGTTGTTGATCATATCACAACATATTTTGAGAAGTTATTGGTACTGACTTTGTACATTTTAGATCATATGAACACTTTGTGGACACAACTCCTCCAAGACCCCTCATGGGATTTTGATAAAATTTTGTAAAATTCTTTGTCATGATGTGTACTTGATCATATCGCAATGCCATTTTGATTCGTCAAATTTTAGTAATTTTTCACTTTTACTGCAGCGGCTGGGGACATTGGCTAAGTGTGGTAATCTTGTTTAAATATGGAAAAGATTTGAAAATAACATAACATTTAATAGACAGGGATTATCTCATTGGATAAAATTCTCAAAAACACGAAAGCATTAAAACCCACCCTCTCCGAACCAGAACAGGGTGTAGTCAATCCTAAGTCAAACTAGTCTGTTACCTAGCGACATAACGGAAATGCTGTTAGACTCTCTTTCGGAGATTGTTAAAACCAGTCTCAAAATTGTCTATTCTTTTCTCTCGCTTTTATCTTTTGAAGATTTAAGTGATGCATTCCATTCCGCGTGCTTGAAATATAAATAACAACAAAGTTCCAGACAATAAATTTTGCTTCGCCTGACGCGCGTTTCTGAAACGTTTGTTTCAGTATCTTAACAATGGTGACCCCCTGGTTAAATGGGAGAACCCTTTCATTGGACACTTTTTCAACTGTTTTGTTATATTCATGAAATTTATAAGACCTTTTTATGGCTGTTAGATGCAAGACTTTTGTAAATATATCATTACTTATTCTTTTACTTTTTGACAGCAGTTCGTTTTTTACCATGCTTTAGTAGTAAAATATGTTTTAAAATATTATATGAAGTTATCCAAAAAAGTTTCAAAACCAAAATTAATTGATTCCAAAAATATATTAGTAAACTTGTTTGTTTTATTTAGCGAGCTTTTACAAGTGAGTATTCAAATCCCGAATCTTTTATGCATATTTTGTAATTTTTTACTGATGGAAATTTGGTTAATGGGTTTTAATGTTTCTCTGATAGAAATTTCGAATTGATATGTTATTGCTCTTTTCTCAGCTATTACCGTCCTTGTTAGCATTGAGACATACTCCATGGTTATACGTTGTGGTTGTTGCTTCTGATATACGCTTATACGTCAAATATTCTGATTGCTTATTTCTATACTTTCTTTTTTGTCATGTCTGTTTAGTACACTTTTGCATTATTTCTTTCGTACGGCTTTGTTGTTTGATAGTCATTATGAACAAGAGGCTCCCAGGAGCCTGAATCGCTCACCTGGTCTTGATGTCAACCTTATGTAAAGCTGAATAAGCTGAACATTTAAGCAAGCAACAGCTTATCTTTTTCAGCAATAGTTTTCATTCTGTAAGCCAAAAACGTGCAAAATGTTATTTTAAGGGCCGTCTGAACACTTTGGCTCTATAAAGACTTTTATCAAGAGCTTAATGAACTGAAGACTTGAGCAAGCAACCACTTTTCTTTATCGGCTATAGTTTTCATTATATAAGCCAAAAACATAAAAACATGCTTATTAAGGGGCTGTAATCCCTATTAGGGGTCATCTGACAACTTCAACCCTATGATGACTTTTGTAGAGCTAAATGAGCTGAACATTTAAGCAAGCAACAGCTTTTCTCTATCGGCAATAGTTTTCGATCTTTAGCCCAAAAACACTATTTTTTGCCTTTAAGGGGCCGTAACCCCTATAAGGGATCATCTGACAACTTTGACCCTATAAGGACTTTTGTAGAGCTAAATGAGCTGAACATTTAAGCAAGCAACAACTTTTCTTTATCTGCAATAGTTTTCATTTTATAGGCAAAAAACACTATTTTTCACCTTTAAGGGGCCGTAACCCCTATAAGGGGTCATCTGACAACTTTGACCCTATGAAGACTTTTGTAGAGCTAAATGAGCTGAACATTTAAGCAAGCAACAGTTTGTCTCTATCAGCAATAGTTTTCATTCTATAGGCCAAAAACACTATTTTTCGCCTATTAGGGGCTGTAACCCCTATAAGGGGTCATCTGACAACTTCGACCCTATTAAGACTTTTGTAGAGGTTTTCATTCTATAGGCAAAAAACACGAAAAAAGGCTATTTTTGACCTTTAAAGGGCCATAACCCCTATAAGGGTTCATCTGACAACTTCGACCCAATGGAGACTTTTGAAGAGCTTTTGATTCTGAAGAGCCTATGATCCTTCGGATTTTTTCTATCTGTTATGGTTGCTGAGTTATAAGCCATTTTAAGTGGTTTTATCCTATGTTCTATTTTTAGTAACGGCAGCCATGTTTTTTATCAAATCATTTCAAAATGAGGATCGTTTGTTGCCAACATGTCATTAATCATTCCTGCAAAGTTTCAGTTAAATTGATTCAGTGGTTTCAGAGCAGAAGATTTTTGAAATTGTTAACGGACGACGGACGACAGACGACGGACGACGACGGACGCATAGTGATGGCATAAGCTCACATGGCATTTGGCCAGGTGAGCTAAAAAAGGTATGATAGTGTTTTTGTATAACTTAGTTGTTGCCTTCCATATTTATCAACATCACATTTTTAATGTACGTAACAAGTTAGAAGAGAGACAACTGCATTGTCTTTTTTAGTTTACTAAATTGATTGAAATAGATATTTGTACCC
The DNA here is from genome assembly GCA_963971305.1 of Arcuatula senhousia. Classification (NCBI taxonomy): domain Eukaryota; kingdom Metazoa; phylum Mollusca; class Bivalvia; order Mytilida; family Mytilidae; genus Arcuatula; species Arcuatula senhousia. The sequence continues at coordinate 61,864,507 of OZ020304.1, forward strand.
TATTAATGTATTAAAATTAAAAAAAAAAACACATTGCATTAAAATATAAAACGATAACGATCAAACCTCTGGTTACTAACATTGTTTTTTATTATTATTTATAGGGAATTGACAGCTTCAGAAAAGGAATACAGAGCGAAAAAACTAGAAAAGTCACAATCGAAATTGGACCGAAAAGGTTCAACAATGACTAACTTAGAAAGAAAAACTTCCATGGCCCAGTCTGGTTCACAAACTTGACATTGCTTGTTCATTAATGTGTATTTTGAATCAAAATACTAGTCTCAAAACACTAACAATTAAAAATTATAAAGCACAATAAATAACCGACTTACATTCTATTATACGATATGTGAGTGGGAACGTAACTTAAATAGTCATTAGAACGATGATTTTTATTTTGCAAACCCCGTCTTAGTCTGGGGTCTAGGGTCTGCAAAATAAAAAAAGCAGAAGCCCAATAAGCCCTAACTTTAGCACATACTTAGATCTTATCCCATTACGACTCAGTCATGTTAAAGACATTTTTATTTTTAGTTTCTTCCTGAACTAACAAAACACTGTTATTTTCGATTTGGCTCCTTGTTCAGTTCAAATTATCTGTTTATAAGTTTATGTTACTATGCCTTCAAAGCATGCTAAAGTTGGTTTATTAAAATGTTTAACGAGAGCATGTATGTATATATAGTATTCCGAAAAATTAAAGAAATTGCCTAGAACGCTATTGTATTTAACTTGAATGTGCAAAATGATTAATTTTTAAAAAGCTAGTATGATTAAAAAATCAGAAGGATTGGAGCTTATTTCGAACCTTATTTTAGTGTCTACAAGATTTTTGTGCTTAGCCATCCTTGTTTTCGAGTTCATCGTCTCTTTAGAGGCGACCAAATGCAACTAGAAATGTATTTTAATCTTCAATGAACTCGGAGAACTGCTTAATAAACTAAAAAGTATTTTGATGCAGCAATGGGTACACTCTCTGGGGTACACTTGTGCAAGATGTAATTTGAGAATAAGGTAAGAAAGTGTGGAAACTAATTTTCTTAAATGATTCTTTTAAAGGCCCTTTCTGCACCAAGGTACAATGATGTTATGACATCATTTACAATGACATCATATTTTAGGAAGCCTGCTTCATATTTAGATGAACAGCTTGAAACTGGCACTTATCATTTCGTTATTCCAGAATTTGTGAGGTATACATAAAGCACCTATTCGGAGTAACAAATTGCGAACAAGAAGTTATGTCGCTCCTCGATTGTTGTCCTTATACAAGCATTTTTTTCCCATGGACAAACCCTGGGATTTTTATCAATCATAGATTTGTTATTGTTTTGGTACTGTCGTCCTTTACTTGGTTTGTCCTCACTTAATTGATCGCTTGGAAAGAGGCGGTTGTGTTAAATGTAAAACAAGCAGAGAGGCATACAATAGAAAATAATGAGATGTGGAGTAAGTGTACGTGACACAGCCTACAATCAGGCGGCAATTCAGAAAATTCACAACGCATATAAGTTTACTCTGCTCTCGTTTCTGTTTTAGGTCCATTACTTTTGAGCTATTGAGCTATTAGCATTAATTGCTTCCATTGTCGTCGTCTGTCGTCCGTTAACAATTTTTCAAAAATCTTATCCTCTGAAACTACTGAACAGAATTTAATGAAACTTGGTATGAATGATCCTAAGGGTGTCCTGCACCAAACTTGTGTTTCGAATTTTGATCCGTCAAAAAACATGACCACCGTTACTTAAACCAGACCGGGGGGCCAGACTACTAATTTTGGCTTGTAAATCAAAAAAGTATAAGAAATAGATGAAATCTGATGCCACCCTACTGCTTAAGCATCAAAAGTTTTTCAACAGTTTCTATTTGGCGAAGTTGTCAGATGAGCCCCTTAAAGTGGTAAAATAGTGTTTTAGGCCTATAGAACCAAAACTATTGCGTTTTTTTCATGTTTTTGGCTTATAGAATGAAAACTATTGCAGGTACAGAAAAGCTGTTGCTTGCTCAAATGTTCAGCTAATTTAGCTCTACAAAAGATCGAAGTTGTCAGATGATCCCTTATAGGGGTTACAGCCCCTTTAAGGCGAAAAATAGTGTTTTGGCCTATAGAATGAAAAAGTTTTGCAGCTCGAGAACAGCTTTTGCTTGCTTAAATGTTCAGCTCATTTAGCTCTACAAAAGCATTTATAGGGTTGATGTTGTCAGATGACCCCTTATAGAGATTATAGCCCCTAAATAAACATGTTTTCATGTTTTTGGCTTATATAATGAAAACTATAGCAGATAAAGAAAAGTGATTACTTGCTTAAATGTTCAGTTCATTGAGCTCTTGAGCTCTTAACAAAAGTCTCTATAGAGTCAAAGTATTCAGACGGCCCTTAAAATTACATTTTGCACGTTTTTATTTCCTACAGAATGAAAACTATTGCTGAAAGAGAAAGGCGGTTGCTTGCTTAACTGTTCAGCTTATTCAGCTCTACAAAGTTCTTTATAGGGTTGACATCAAGACAGGTGAGCGATTCAGACTCGTGGGAAATGAGTTTGTCTTGGTCTTTTTAAGTTAAATCATCTGAATCCCGAAATGGTACTAATTTGCTTTTTAGCTCACCTGACACGAAGGGAAATGTCAGCTATTACAACGACTAGGCGTTTATCGTCGTCGTCGTCGTCGTTAACTTTTTCAAACATCTTCTCTGAATCGATTACACCGATCAAAACCAAACTTGGTCTTAATGTTTCATAGGTTTAGTCACATAGTGATGTGTTGATTTTTGGTCCAACCATAAACATAATTGCCAGGGCTAAAGTAAAACAGGGGATCAGACATTAGTTTTTTTCATAAGTTACAGATACAGATTTCAAAATTCCATAAGTGATCAGCACGCCAAAATCTACCTCCTCTGGTATTTGCAATTGGAAAAAGATTCTACATCCTAGGAAGGAGAATTGCCCTTTTTTCTTGACTTTTATGTAATACTCATTTTTTGCACTTCTTGGGCTTCCTATCTTAAAAACTCTAAAAGAAAATTGATAAATTCCAACTGCATATTGTTACGCTCAGAAACTTGACATCGGATCCGGCCGCTTTGCCCACAAATGGGATGTGTGCCCAAGGTGGTGGAATGGACAGGCTATAATACGAAAAACCTTACCACAAATGATAGTGGTGCACCGTGTTTGGATAAATGTTACTTTCCTAAAAGAACTCTGCTGCATGTGTCGGTAAAAGAAGGACCCGTAGGATCCACATGAATGAGGCTTTATTTCCTGTCCCTTAGCATCAATCCTTTTTCCAGTGGGTCCCCGATAGCCCTTGTGTCCCCCTTACCTCCACTTCATCATCATTTCATATTCATCATATCACCGAATCATGTTCATATTCCAGATATAGCGTAAATTGCACTGCTTTGGAGTAAAGCAATAATTAACAAAATTTTAGAACTCTATCTAACCTAAATTCAGAATCGAATAGGGGATTTTCTATTAAAAACAGACAAATGAGCTATTCAGGCTCCTGGTAGATTCTTCTTTGCAAATTTGATATTTCGCATGCAAGCAAAGAGATGCCAATGGTATAATCGAATATCAAAAGTCCGAAAGGGCAAGGACATAAACCAGTTGAGAAGAAAAAGAAACAGACAAAATAAAAACGGAAGAGCACATATAACAACAAGGATATCACTGTAATCCCAACAAGCTATACTAGAATAACAAATCCGTTGGGATATGTGAACTCCATATGCTAAAGCGGGAAGATGTTGCTACTCAAGTCCGCTTGAAATTTGGAATTTAATCTCGAGATCGAAACACAAGGAAAACTATGACGAACTAGATGGCTTCAACTTTTCATTTAAGTGTAGCAACATTCTGTCCACTCCGGCTTATGGGGTTTACGTATCTCGTTATTCCAGAGCTTGTTGTGAATATTGTTACTTTATTGATAGGCATCAAATCTGACAAGCAAATTGCTTAAACAGGGTTCATTGCTTTCCAGTTGTTGTCGTCCCTCAAACAATTTTACGAACGGCATAATGTGCTCGTAAACAAATACATGTACAGCATTTCTATCTCTCAGATGAACACATTTTAGTATTTTGTCCTTTACCAGATTTGACCGACACTAAAATCGAACGTTTTAAACTTGATGGTAGTAACTGTTAAACCTTGCGAAAACCTTTAAACCTTGTAGCACACATTTGTTTCGACTTAAGTTCACATTGCTGATTGCAGTTTTGTTGTGATATGTTCTTATATTGCATTAGTTGTGGTTGTGATTATTTTATGTCGACCGATTTTTCAGACCTTTTCAGATTTACGACATTCCTTTGCCCCATTGGTACACCTTTGCTTCTTCACACCAAATATACGATACAGAGATGTGGAATAAGTGTACTCGACACAACCAACATAAAGAAACGGCAGTGAAAATGATAATGGAAAACAGCCAGCAGTCTTCCACATGACCAGAGGTCACTGCTCACTGTCTTGCATTGGCCCAAGACTAATACAAAAAAATACATAAGATTCAAACAAATTCTTAAGACCCATTTCTGGACATAGAAAAAACCCCAGATAGTTTATAGGGACAAACAAAAGCTTTGACAAGGATTCCTAGCTTAGGACAGGCACATATAAAACCAAAGAATCGATGGAAAAGAGGTACTCTTGAAAACTCAAGTTCTGCTTAAGCATTAAAATTTTCTAATTGGCGACACAACCCTAGAAGCAATATGACCATATTTTGTCTTGATTAATTGTATTTACAACTGGTTACAACCACAACACCTCCGGCAAGGAAAATTCAAGACAAAAGAAGTATGTTCAGGAAGTGCTGAAATCGGCCCCATATTTTCACATTAATGTCAACTGTGTACTATCACAATGCATTTGGTGTAATTTAGTCATTAGGTAACAACACTTTACATATTAAATTGTGGTGGCAACATGCATGATATTATGACATCAAAAACATACTGAAATCTCAAAATTAACAATATTTGCTTCATTTTTGAGGATTTGTAAGTAGTTTTTCTTCAAATTAGTATAGAGCACATTCCTCGACAATTTTAATTCTTTTCCTATCTATTTGTTAGTCAAAAATACGCATAGATTCACAAAATTGTTCTTGTCGACGCATGTGCTCTATGTTAAACTAGAAAAACTGTGAGCCGCAGCTCACAAATAAATACCCCCACCCCCAAAAAAATTAATCAGATACAATTTAAAATAGGAGATGCACATCTATATTATTTTACAAAGATTGTGTAAAAGTTTCATGACAATCCATCAGGAGGGGTTAAGGATGAGTTGTGGATAAGAGATGGGTACCCCCATGTAGTCGAATGGCTGAGTCCATGTTTTGCTATGGGAAACCCAAAAAATCATTCTGATCAAATTTTAAAATAGTAGGTGCACATCTACATTATGTCACAACATGTATGTGTAAGTTTCATGAAAATCCACCAAGGGGTTTAGGAGGAGTTGCGGATAAGAGATGGGTACCCTGAAGTGTAACGGAAGGACGGACGGAAGGACGGACACCCCTATCACTATATACCCCCAACTTTTGAAGTGGGGGGGGGTATACTAAAGAGATTTCTCTACGATAATGCTTAAAAATTGTCAAAAATCTAAATATTTCATGAAATCACACGAGTTTCAGCCCAGTTTTCTCCAAGGTGTTAAATATTGGATAGCTAGTTTTTTGCATTCCTTAAAATACAGGATTCAAAAACATATTTCCCAGTAATTTTAAGAAATTTTTATTACTGAACCTACTCCTTTAAAAGTAGTGTGTAAATAAAACAGAAAAGTCAATAAAAACCAAAAAGTATTTCAAGAATTTATTAAATAATTAATTTGAAATAAAGAATGTTTTATCGAGCCATAAAACATTTATTCATATTAAATGTAATAAAAATAACAACACAATAAAAGTACATGTATATAAAATGAATATAACGAAAACATTTAAATGCATTATCAGTTAAATTATGGCACAACATTAAAGTGTCCATAATTTATTTTTTCTTCGTCTTTTTCTTCTTCTTTTTACCAGATTTCTTTCCATTCTTTTCCGACTTTTTGCTTTTCTCTGGTTCTTCAGCAAATCGTATTGTCATTGATTTTGATTCGTCCACTCCATCTTCATCGTTGTAACTGGTCTCAAGTAACTTCCTAATTGTAAAAAGTTAATAAAAATTGATAATCATTTTGTACTCAACAAGACTAATCAGAAAGTAAATATCTTTAGCCAGACAAATAAACAATAGAAGACAAAAAATCTGGAATAAGTATACACGTCCCAGCCCTCATTAACAAGCGGCAATTAATAAAACAAAACTAATGAAAACCAGTCAGCAACCTTCAACAAGGACATAAGGCGCTGCTCGCTGTTTTGCGATTGGTCCGAGGTCAAAATATAATGCATACAATTAAAATCTAGCCCTGGCATAGCCAAAGAAATATCCCTTCTTAAACAATGAACATTAAAACGACAACTACAAACAAAAGTTTTGTCAAAGACTCTTAGCTTAGGGCATGCACATATAAAATGTTGCGGGGTAAATAAAGGTAATAACAAAACTACCGAACTTGAATGATCAATCTCATAGTCCAGAGAAAATGACAAAAACGAATCAGTCATACCGGAGAACTGGTGGATCGCAATGGTCCTGACTTGGTACAGGCATTTCAAAAGAAATGGTGGGTTAAACCAGGTTTTATGGCGCCAAACCTCCCTCTTCCATTGCGATCTTAGGATCCGGTAATGACCATAGAACACAACATAGTTGTGAGACACAATAGGGATATTGAGGTGATCATCTCAGTACAGCACACCAGTCAAACACTAATTAAAACAATTAACTATCATATCTTTTAACTCAATTTTGAACTTTTCTACTAGTGGCTGATAACGAAGAAAGATTTTTTTTAGTGATCGTATGAGACGTATTTTCTTATAGCCCTGCTTCAAAAGTCGGTCACGAAGAAACCGGTGTCTGATAAAAAAATCTGTGAAATGTGTGCAAGCTCTGGCATATCGAATAAGTTGAGAAATATAAACACCGTATGCAGGAGAAGTAGGTATATTGCTCTGTAGATTAGGAAAATTAATAATTTGAAAATTAAAATCGTCTCGTTTATCGTAAATTTTTGTACTGAGATGACCACCTGGGTCAAATTCGAGGTGCAAATCCAAGAAAGACGTGAAGCAATTAGATTCGGTGGTTTCTTTAATCTCCAATTCCGGAGGATATATTGAAGGAATCCAACTACCAAATGAAGTGTTATTGATAGAAAGGACATCGTCAATATATCTGAATGTAAGATTAAATGACCTTGCCTCTTTCATCTTCTAAAACTAGTTTTTGGACTCAACCCAAGCTAGCTATACACAGCAAGAAAACCAAAATAAATACCATACAAAAAGACAAAATCAGGAAACTGAACATAACAGCATAACGCTAGGGAATCTCTGGTCCACCAAACACGGTTATAGATCCAATTGTACCGAAAACCAAGACAGAAATATAAGAAATGCTTATTTTGACGAGTATACTCTTGTCAACTGCATTTGATTCAAGCAATCGGAAATTAGAAAACTAAAAGGCAATATCAAAATACTTACTTCTTACCAAAATAAAATCGAAGAATTAAATTAACTAAAATTCATTGATTCTCCTTTAAAATTTTGGTACTTCGTGTTATCGAATTAATTGGCATACCTAAAGCATAAAGATCCATCTTCATGGAGTGCTTTCATTAACATCGTAAAATAGGGCTCTTGAATGTCGATTCCTGCCGACTGCAAAAGAACAAAGAGAAAATTATTATAAAGCATCAAGGTCAAAATCTCTTTTTTTTCAATTTGGAATTTTAAACCACATGCATAGAGTTGAATACAGTGATGGAAAAATAGTCAATAAAGGATATAAAAAAACTCAACAAAAAGAGATGGCTAAAAAGAGAGGAAACATAAAGAAGCTATATCTCTTTTGAGAGAGGAATATGCATGACTTAGATGTCAAAGGCCAAAATAATTATGGATACGTAATCAATTTTGAAATACGTGAATAAAACTAAATTATGCTACGCCTGAACGTGTTTCGTCTGTTGAGGACTCATGAAAGGCGGCTTTACCCATCATGTTGAAAGTTTTAATTCCAATGAAACCAATAAAACCATTAATTGAGATACAATATTATTACTGAGATCAACCTTTACCAAGGATAGAGAGGACCTTGTGATTCTGAAAATGTTGAAAATTACACAGATAACGCTTTGATGTATTCTTAAACACAAATGTGTGTGCCTCAAAACTATGTTTGAGTTTAAAGAAAATATTAGTTAAAAAACAGCTAAGATCAATTGAAAGGACACCAGAGTAAGAACCGATTTTGTCTTTGTCTTTTCGGTATAATGATGTTTGATTACCCCTTTGGTAAAACTTTGCCTCTTCCATAACAACAGCTGGATTGATTTATGAATGATGAGAAAGACTACGAGAAAATCACAACACCTACTGAACAAGCATAAAGTTAAGCAAATGATATGAAAAAAGAGTTCATCAAGTCATAGTGTCAAAATCCCCAGGAGTCAGAAGCATTTCACAACGTACACCACTACACTGACATAAGAAACTCGAAATCAAGGTCAGGTGAAAAACAAGAAATACTGAGCAGTAAACTTGTAGATCATATGATAAAGGACAACAATGACAACATCGTAGTTCAAGTGTCATGTTTCATGTCAAAGTAAGCCTGTGTCAAGTCGTACACTCAGTGAATTCAAAAAGAAGAAGATTTTTTTCAATCAACTGAAAATCCCAAAATATTGTAATGGTGAAAACATATAAGTTTTTTGTCAACTGGATTTCCCAACATAGCAGGCATGGAGATTGCAAAAAAATACTCCAAGCTTGAAGCTAAAAACACCAACCTCAACTCTTATCTCACTCCACTTGATTAAGCACGCAGAAAGTATATGGAGGAAAAAAATGATAATAAGTAGCCTTAAACAGGATGAAGCAAACTGCACAACTAGATGTATACCATCAAACTTTGATAATCTGTGTGCAAAAGGAAACACACAGGCATACTTTTGATCTCATTATCTTCTATAGCTAAAAAGAATCAGGCGAATGAAATATACCTGTGAATGTCCCCTCTACAGCAAAATAAAAGACGAATAGATTCAATGAGCAAGTGCAAGAGAAAAAATTCACATAGAAGTCTCAAAGCGTTTTTAACCTCCAGTACTTATCTCAATCCTACAAGAAGTCAGTAAGTAAATTGTTGTTTATAACTTTTACACTTATAAGCTCTTAATAAAATGAGAGTGGACCCAAAGATGAACTCAAAAAGTTGTCGTCAAACCAAAAGTAGTTTTTTAAAGAAAAAAATCTCACTATGAAGCAACTAGGATCAACAGCATTAAAGAAACTGATTATTTGCCATATCTTCTAGAAAAAGACTTATTTTTTTTATGTAAAGTAGAACACCTTAAATCATGTGCTCTACTTACCATAGACCTGAATATTACAATAGATTTGCAAATTGGTGAAATCTCACAATATCTCATGCATATAAACTAGATTTCGTACAAAATAAACAATTTGAAATGTACAACTTTATATTGTAATATCTCAAAAACCATCTAAGATTTTTGCATGATTCTTTTTTACAGCCATTCTTAAATGTTTCGAGATCATTTTGCATGTGTTACAATTACTTTTATAACCTTTGACACTTTAGAGGAGTATTAAAAGAGCCCATACTACCCTGATTTCCATTAAACTATTATATTTAACCAGATTTTCTTAAAGTTTTCACTTCATACTGTCAGAAAAAGTTTATTCCTCAACAAAATTAACTGAAATTTTCACACAATTTTTCATTAAGAGCAAAATTAGATTACTTAAAGGCGATGGACATGACAGAAAGAACATGAAATGATGATGATAATTAGGGCATGGGGTGGGAAAGAATGGAAAATTTTGAAAACCACAGAAAAAGATGGATAGGGGCGGAAATTTAGCCTATGTGGTGCACTTCTTGGTGGTACACAAAGGTATCTTTTACGTGCAGGGAGCGTGTAACTCTCCACACATGTTGGCCAACAAAGTCATTGGTAAGGCTTTCCGTATTACAGACATGGCAACCCCGCGCACGAGGGTCACCCCTTTTAGACTAAGCACTAAGATAATGTCTGAATCCAAAGACCCTTAGTCGCCTCTTATGATAATCTAGCCTGTCGGCCATTTCGCCACTCGTGCTTCGCATGGGACACGATCCGACAAAGCACATTACAAAAAATTAGACAGAGAAAACACTAGAAGCAAAAGTAGAAAGCCCTCATCAACACTTTAACTCAAGAAAGCAGTCGTGTAAGAACATTGATCACAAATCAGGATCAGACGTTTCCGAAAAAGGCAACGCAAACAGTTAATTAAATATAGTAGACCTTAACCTAATTATTGAGAAAACGGTGTCGATTAAGTAAGAAATATTGATACATACTTTTGCGTATTGTCAATTTCTGATATATGTCTATTTTATTGGAATAGGGGTGTTCATATATTTGGGAAAAAAATAAAATTAAAATTGTCTCTTTAACCGTAAACTTTGGTTTTGCGAATTCTGCCATAAGCAAGCTTTATTGAGTTTGCGTTGATGACAAAAGAATATTATTTAATAATCGGAAAGTGTGAAATTAAAAAAGGGAGATTATAAAATTATTGACGAGGAGAGGGACACAATTAGTGCCCTTTGGAATGTCAAATAACACTTCTAAAACTTAAGGTATTATGTGTATTTTGTTAGTAAAATCATAGACCTGTATATTAATAGATTTGCGACTTGTAAATTGTCCAGTATATGTGTGAAAATATCACTGGTTTATAAATGAGAGTTTGTTTATTTTCCTAACTACTTTTATGCCTTTCTATGGAATTGATCAGAATAAGTGCATTAAACGGAGAAAAGATTAAGGAATATTTGTGTGAAAATTTCAGTTAATTTGGTTGAGGAATAAACTTATTCTTACAGTATGAAGTGAAAACTTTAATAAAATCTGGTTAAATATAATAGTTTAATGGAAACTAGGGTAGTATGGGCTCTTTTGATACTCCTCTAAAGTGTCAAAGGTTATAAAAGTAATTGTAACACATGCAAAATGATCTCGAAACATTTAAGAATGGCTGTAAAAAAGAATCATGTAAAAATCTTTTATGGTTTTTGAGATATTACAATATAAAGTTGTACATTTCAAATTTTTTATTTTGTACGAAATCTCGTTTATATGCATGAGATATTGTGAGATTTCACCAATTTGCAAATCTATTGTAATATACAGGTCTATGGCAAGTAGAGCAAAATATAGCGATTTTTTTTTATTATGTACCTTCAAATACCCATTTAGGTGAAAGTTCAGTTACAAAACACATGATTATATTTTAAAGTTTAACCGACTTTGTTAATCCACAATATTGATAGCGTAGTCTAAGTAATCCTAATCCGATACAAGGGATAATTTATACTGAATACAAATATGCAAAAACCATTTATCCGATAACGATTTAACTGTCTTGGCCTTCTAGCAGCAGTTTAAAAAACAAAATATCAATCATCTAGAGTTCTAATTGTGTTTCGTAATTGGGTAAATGCTTTATTATTCCGGCACATTTACTAAGTATCTAAAACATTAATTCGACCCCCAGGCATCGTAAGATTAATTGCAATTTAGTAATTGTACCTCGTTATACTATTACCATCGATCACATGATTAAAAGTGTCCTACTTTACATATAAAAAAACTGCGACAAACTAAAAAAATCAAGTCTTTTTCTAGAAGATATGACAAATAATCAGTTTCTTTAATGCTGTTGATCCTAGTTGCTTCATAGTGAGATTTTTTTCTTTACAAAACTACTTTTGGTTTGACGACAACTTTTTGAGTTCAAACAAGCAAAATCATCTTTGGGTCCACTCTCGTTTTATTTAGAGCTTGCACAGTCAGTAATGCTTGCCATTTTCAATATTATAACACGTTTCATCTCTTACTTTTTGTAGCTTTTAAACAGAGTATGTTAGATTTTCAGTATTAAAGTAATGATAAAATTCATAGCGTTATATTTTAATTCTCATGAAAAAAAAACTTATATAACACCGACTCGTGTTTCAATGCAATTATCGTTTCCATCATATTTCTAAAAAGACCTCTACAACCAACCGTTTTAAGTTTTCAATGTAAAAGATACTGATAATTACTCTTCACCATAACTAGATCTTGTTATTGTTATTGAATAAAGTGTAATTATAAACTCACCTTAATGGTATCTTTGAAATCTGGTATTGATAATTGCAAATTGTTGTCATTTGTTAAAATGTCATTTAAATCGACACCACAATTAAATGCGTGACATTTAAAAGCTTGAATTGCATTTTTACGGAAAGCAGTTAGTTTCGCGAAGGTCTCTGGATCTGTTTGCGTTTCAGGAAGCACACCTTCGTTTATAATTTCAATCTTCCTTTCAGACGTTAACTTGTCCTGTAGCTTTTTGAAATCAATTTTCACCATGATATTCTAAAAAAGACAAATCAAATGTAATGTTTTTCTTTTAATGGAATGGTGTCAGACTTAATTCGTGTTTCTCTGATTCTATGTACAAAACTGAATATTATCATGTAACAATATTAGATCATATTACGTGAGAATACTAGAAAAATTGTTTTAGCAATGTTTTATAAAATTTCAGATTCAAAATAAACATTGATTTGACCTATTCAGAAAATTTAGGTGTCAAAATACAGTTAAAACACAAATAATCTTTTAATGAAAAAAATGAGAAATGGAGTAAATATGCATTTCGCAAATCACGTTTAAAAATTAAACCAAAACAAAAGAACGGCGCTTTTATTACTGTTCTGTATCCTAGGAATAAATGAAAGGTTCCATTTGAAATAATATAAACACATTTAAAAAACTTACAGTAAAATCTAGAACTTTTATTGCACAATTTTCATTATTACTGATAGCCTCAAGTATAACCATAGCACCATCGGCTCCAAAGGGGTTATTCCCTATCTACAAAATAACATAATACATAAAACATTATACACATATTGCCAACTATGGCGACTTTGGAAATTTCGATAAAGGTAGTTATATTAACCTAATACAAAGAATGTTGTATTATAGTTAAACAGAATATTCATTGTGTAATGATATTTTAGGAGAAAAAAAATAATGTTAATTGATCATTCTCAACTTAATAACTTCAAAAACTATGTATTTGATAATATTTATAACATCATAAAATAAATCTTACCATGGGCATGCATTTTTATCCACATGCTTTGTTATCTTAAATAAGGTAAAGTATTTTGTGCAATGCTACATTATTGAACTGCATTACCCATATATGTGTATGTTACAGGTCTAGGCAGTTGGTACCACTGCATGTCGAGGTGATTTCTTATGTTTGCACTCAGAGGAAGCATCCACAGAATTAATTTGCCAATTAGATTCACGACATTATATACTTTATTTGAATAAAAACAATTTGAGATAAATATTGTCACCTTTTTTTCAGTTGATACAATTTATAGTTAACTTCCATTTGAAATAAATCGTATAATAGTTATTTGCTAAGACCATAAAAGAAGAACTCGTGTAACCTTATTATACCTTAAGGCGTTGCAGTGTATCATTGTCTTTGAGACCAGAAGCTATTAAATTCGCCCCTTCTATTGGAATCCTATTGAAGCTAATATCGAGGTCTTGTAGGGTTCTGTTATTGTCAAGAGCATCCATTAAAGCCTGGGCTCCTGATTTACCAAGACCAGCCATCACCATTCTGACACGACGTAAGCCAACGTTCTCCTATCAAAAAGCAATAATTGTGTTACTGTGATATCTTATTTTTCCTTTTACCATAAATAAATATGTTTTGAATTTCCAATCCATTTTAATTGACATTTCATTGCTGCAAATATAAAATCGCGTTAATGATTTTAACCTGAAAATAGTAATATTTTAATTTGAAAAGAAGTTTTGGGGATACACACTATTTTTCAAGACGTGCAATGAAAACTGGCATTGCTCACTGATTTGGCATAAAAAAAAATGTTACAAAGTTGACTACTGACCCACATTATATGCGAGAACAATTATGTAACCATAAGGTAGTTTATGGTAGAACTATGGGCACTTTATGATATAATCATACCTCCAAAGCCTCTGCCAGACAAACAGCTCCCCTTGTCTTCCATGGATTCCAGCCCAGATCTATCGCTTCTAATGTATCGTTTTCACTTAACCCCTCTCCAATGCTCTGAGCTGCATTCTCTTCAAAGTGGTTATTACCTATTAACAATTCCTTGATCGTCTTATTTTCCTATAAAAAACAAAAGTTCAAAATTAAAAATCCAAAATTCTGTAGGTTGGTTGGGCATCGGCAATACAATTTGGTATTTAGTAGCTTTTAAAGTGAGGTGTAACTATATGATGTTAAAACACATTTTGGGTTTTTCTGTTTGGTGTTGGAGGTATGTAAAAATGTTTTGATAAAATCCTTCATCCAATCTTATACATGGATATTTTTGCATGTTTTCATTATTGAATTGTTTAAACTATGTTTATTGAAGACGAAAACTCTAACAATAATTTTACCTCCTCGTGAAAGGTCAAATGCCAAACTTCTCACTCTGGAGTGTAAGCCAATAGCAATAGCAAAGCTTGTTTTCTTACAGGTAAGATATTGATATCAATACATAGTTTTATACAACTTTATTAGGTGTACTTTTACCTTGAGAACGTCACAAAAGCTTTGGCCTGCTGCATCTCCAATGGCATTACCTTAAAAATAAAATGTTAAAATTAAAAGTTGATTAAAGCAATGATTTAAACATTGTTAAATGCTTTTATTTATAAGACATTACTCAAAGCACAGCCATATCCGTAACCCTTACTCTACCTGTAACCCCTACCCTAACGCTAGCTCTTTTCCTAATCATTAGCTTTACCCTTACCATTACCATAACCTTTATTCTAACCCTTACCCTAGACCTAACCTTCAACCCTAACATTTATCCTAACCCTAAACCTAACATTCAATCCTAATATTTATCCAAACCTTAACCCTAACCCTAACCCTTACCCTTTCCCTTTCCCTAGCCTTTGCCCTAACCGTTACCCTAAACTTAGACATAACCCTAACCCTCACCTTTACCCTAGCCCTTAGCCTTAGCCCAAACTCAACCTTTACCCTTACCCTAACACTTATTATAAGCCTACTCCTAACCCTAACACTTATCCTAACCCATACCCTTTGTGAGGGCGTGTAAAGATAACAAAGTCGTGCGTTCGCGTTGTGTTTATTCGTTATACGTTGACAAGATGGCTACGCTGCTTATACAGGAGTCACGTCACAATTACATAAGAAAAGAAGGGAAATGTTACAATACAATGACGCGCTATATATTTCCAACATTCTCCGGGGCCACAAAAGTTTAACATCGTGCCAAGATAAATAATCTCTACTTTGAAATTGTTACGATGCGCTCCATGCTGGTGCTGTAGGGTTGAGTGTGAGTGTCGAAGTTGGATTGTCGCATAAGCTTGTATGATGTTTTTCATTACATCGTCGACATCGAAACTGAGATTCACATACATTGTAAGAATGTGGCGCTAAACAGTTGGCACACAAGTTTTTGTTCGTTACGATCGACATGCGAGAATCACATCTTGTTACGGTTTGGCATTTTGTAGGATCGTGTATTGCTGCACAGTACACACAAGGTCTCTGTCGGACGTCGAGTTTCTTCCTACATGTATCCATTCCAACTAAAAGTGCTGAAGTACATTGTCCAACATCTTGAGAAGCGTTACAAATAGATATAGGTTGACACGCTTCCATGATCTGAAGTTCTTTTAGAATTCCGTCTCGTAGAGCATTCAAATCCCACTTATCGGTTCCGTTTTCTCTAACCAAATTGATCCTGAGTTCGGATGGAAGTTTCCTAAGTACTATCGGTATCAGTAATGTCCCATAAGAATCTCCCGACTGACCAAGTGCATCTAATCCGCGGATTAAAGCTTCAAGCTTATCGTAGTAGAAGCGAAGACTTTTCAAATTGTTTTCTGGTGCTTTCATTTCCAGCAAGGCTTGCATATAGAAGTTTATTATTCTATGCGGTTGCCCATATCGTTCTGTCAGTAGTTCCATGGCAACTTTGTAGTTAGGGTTGGTTAAGGAAAGTCCCTCTATGCTCCGTAATGCTTCGTCGGCTAATTGTGCTTTCAGGTAGGTGAATTTCTGGATATCAGTAAGTGTTGGATTATGATGCACAGCGGCTTCAAACGAATCCCAGAAAGTTTGCCATGTCAAAATATCACCATGGAACGTAGGTAGAGTCAGTTCCGGAAGTTGAACGTTACTAAATGCAGCTTGGAATACGACTGCATTATGGTGATTACTATTACAAGTGTTTGCACAAGATTCAGGTATTCGATCATTATAACTTTGAGTTTCCACAAAACTACGAAATCGTCTAATTTTTGTTGATAAAACTAGGCTGTACTTATCTGATTGTATTATTTCCTCCTTGATCATTTCCTCCGGAATCTCATCCAGTACCTTCTTATTCAAAGTCCGAAGAATTTCCTGGTTTTGTTCAATAGCATCTAATAGTGATGAAAGTTCATGAATATCTTGAGTTGAAGCATCCATCGCGTCCTCCGTTTTTCCGAGCATCTGAGTTGTCGATTCTCTATATCCTTCACGGAAAAGTATCACTCTTGTATACTCCATGTCTAAAAGTCCCTTTTGGTCACGGCACCAAAATGTGAGGGCGTGTAAAGATAACAAAGTCGTGCGTTCGCGTTGTGTTTATTCGTTATACGTTGACAAGATGGCTACGCTGCTTATACAGGAGTCACGTCACAATTACATAAGAAAAGAAGGGAAATGTTACAATACAATGACGCGCTATATATTTCCAACACCCTTACCCTCACATTTACCCTAACCTTTATTCTAACCTTTACCCTTACCTTATCCTTAACCTTTATCCTAACCTTTAGCCTTACATTAACCCTTTCCCTTACCCTAACCCTTAACCTTATCCTATCCATAACCATAACTCTAACCGTATCCCTAACCTATCCTCGGAAACCTAGTGGTTCTTCTCTCGCTCATCCAATCATCATCCCTGGGTCATTACATATGAAATACCTTGTTTTTGATAGTTTTGTATCGAGCCTTCTGATTGGTCGCATCACATTTTTCTAATACGATTTTAACATGTTTCTGTATTGAAATTTTATGAAGTTCAAGATTAGATCAAGAACAAAATCATACAAAATGACACAGGGATAATGAATAAGTAAGCGAGAGAAGAGCCCCTGGGTTTCCGAGGATGTCCCTTCTGTAAATTACAAATACCAAAACGCTGGTATGATATGCTAGATATCGATATTTCAAGGCGTAACCTCTCATCACCTATACTTTACTCTTATTCAACTCTAGAATACCCTTTACCCTACTCATCCTTTATTCTTTATTTACTCATATTTTTGCCACTAACCTTTAATCTATCCATTTATCCTAATTCTGACTTCTAACCTGTAAATCTCTCATAACACTTAACCTTACCAGTATTCTTAAAGCTTAAGTTAAAGGAGTTGACGGTCTAAAAATTTGACAAAAGATCTTTTTCAAACTTTTATAGTAAATTGACATTGGTATGAGCATTGAAAATATAAAATGGAAACAGTAGGTCACGGTTCTTATTTTCTGAAAAATTTGGTTTTAATATATAATTTGTATAGGAACAATCCTCACAATGCATATATTTTACCTGGTATAGACATTTGCGCAAACTTGTGTAAAATATCAAAAATGAGATATACTTTTGATTTTTGCAATAAAAACAATGGGTCATGGTACACCATTTCGAGATATTTAACGAAAACTAAATTATGTAATACATTTCTTTATAAAAAAAATTAGTCACACATTTTCCCACCAATTATCTCCCCTGAAATGATATTTTTTTAAGAAAAAGCTTAATATCTTTAAAGGTGTTTATCTTGTAATATTTTTTATTAATAGAATATGATAAACAAATAAATTTTACATCATTTATGCTGTAATAAGTCTTTTGAATTGAAAAATAGGCAAAACATTTTTAAGATGACTGAAAAAGATGCTCCGTTTTAGAACCCCAAGCCTCCTTAATCTGTACAATTAGACAATTAGGTTTTAATTATGATTCCTAGGGGTTAGTACTCCAAAATTGTCATTGTCAAAAGTATAGTATAGCATATGCTCGATTTTTTCAATATATGATTTGCCTGCATGCTCTTGTTGTACAACTACTCTTCCAGATACCTCTAAAACTGTAAAAAGAACAAGTAATACTGTGAGCGAGCTCACAAAAGGATAACCCCCGCTTCATATTGGACTCAAATCTCAAGTCCAATTATCTCCCCTGAATGATGTCAGAGTGCAATGCAAAATTCTTCATGCACATCTACATATGATGTACTTCCTTCATGTAAAGTTTCATCAAAATCCATCAAGCGGTTTAGGAGGAGTTGCGCTTACGGGGTCTTCATTTGAATAATGTATTTAAAAAGTCTAAGTCCAATTATCTCCCCTGAATGATGTCAGAGTGCAATGAAAATTCTTCATGCACATCTACATATGATGTACTTCCTTCATGTAAAGTTTCATCAAAATCCATCAAGCGGTTTAGGAGGAGTTGCGCTTACGGGGTCTTCATTTGAATAATGTATTTAAAAAGTCTAAGTCCAATTATCTCCCCTGAATGATGTCAGAGTGCAATGAAAATTCTTCATGCACATCTACATATGATGTACTTCATTCATGTAAAGTTTCATCAAAATCCATCAAGCGGTTTAGGAGGAGTTGCGCTTACGGGGTCTTCCTTTGAATAATGTATTTAAAAAGTCTAAGTCCAATTATCTCCCCTGAATGATGTCAGAGTGCAATGAAAATTCTTCATGCACATCTACATATGATGTACTTCCTCCATGTTAAGTTTCAGCAAAATCCTTCAAGCGGTTTAGGAGGAGTTGCGCTTACGGGGTCTTCCTTTGAATAATGTATTTAAAAAGTTTAAGTCCAATTATCTCCCCTGAATGATGTCAGAGTGCAATGAAAATTCTTCATGCACATCTACATATGATGTACTTCCTCCATGTTAAGTTTCAGAAAAATCCTTCAAGCGGTTTAGGAGGAGAAGCGCTTCCAAGTTATGTGGACAGACGGACGGACGGACAGACAGACAGACAGACAGACAGACAGACAGACAGACAGACAGACGGGGTGTTTCCTATATACCCCCCAAACTTTGTTTGCGGGGGGTATAATAACTAAACATGCACTTGCTCATGATATATATTGACTGAATTAGAAACAATTTTGTTAGTTATAAAGATAAAGGATTGAAAGCTTGTGAACTGTATATTTTTTTTATGAAATATATCATTGATTCAGAATAAAGTCTCTTTAAGAATAAAAATATTTTTTCTACTTTTACATTTGACTTTTCAAAAAATAATTCATGAATTTTTTTTTTAATTTTGAACAAATTTATTTAAACAGACCTTTTTAATGACTGAATTTATTTAATTAGTTACGTGAGTATTATACTTCAAAAGGCCGTATATAAGTGGCTGTTAACATTGGATAATAACTATTATGTTAAAGAGTTCAAGAGTTAGCTGTCAGACAAATGTTGGAAACCACAGAAAAGATTTGTTACAAAACGGAAATGTTTATAATTGATTTAAAATTTATAGTAATTGATCAATTTGTTTTATATCTTTATAAATTTCTAAAGTTATTTTTATATTTTAACCACAGAGCGACAGAAAATGTAGTTTAATGTGTTCTAATATATTATGTTTTAGGTAAATAGATTTAAACCAAAGATTAAGGCCAGAGTAAGAGGTTCAAGTTAGTTCAACGAAGCAGACTAAATCCTTGAAAAGATTAAATCAGGTCAAAATATGAAACAAAACGTGAGTATAAACAACTTCAAAACATAAGTGATTGAAATAATTCTCTGTCGTGGCCATTTCTAAAGTCATTACAGAAAATTTTTAAAAAAAGACATTTTTAGGCCTTAAAAATTCAGCGGTTTCAACTTCAATTTGCGCTTTGCAGCTTTTGATGAAATAAAATATGTGTAAATGTTTTCGATACCACTTGAAGATTTGATATTACTTGTTGTTTGTCGTGATGTAAATTGTCATTACAGTCTCCTTATAACTTCACATCTATTTAGTAAACATATGGGAACATTTTGATTTTTAACAACGTGGTCAATGTTTGGAATGCAATTAAAGAACAAATTGAACCTTACTAGTGTTTTCCACACAAACCTGTTAAATCAACTTTGAGTAAGTTTCTGTTACTCTTTAGGAACTGACACAAATCTATAGCACCCGTCGTTCCAATCTTGTTATCTGATAAAACCTAAAGAGGAAAAAGAAGTAATTATGATTGTAGACAGTGAAGAAAGGGGATTATTGTTGTCGGAAATATATAGTTATATTCACTTGATATCTAAGCACAAAGCTAATTTAATCATAGGAGGGGATTTTGGTTAACTTTCAAAGCACTTATCCTACGGAGAGTATATGAGTATACAGTACTATAAAACTGGAATCTCATCTTGAACTCTTAATTAATGCCTTATTATGTAGTTCCTCACACAACTGTAGTGTCACCTTTGTGTTTTAGCCTTCCCACTTAAATCAAGTTCCAAACGAAATAACATTTATGAATGTTTTTCCAAAACACTTTTTTCAAATATTTATGAAATTTATATCACAACGGTCATGTTAACAATGATAAAAAGACGCAATTGTTGACTAGCTGTCAGTAACTTCGAGTGTTCTCAAGAGAGTATCTCTACGTCCCGTTATTTACTTGTTTTCCTTTTGTTTCAGATAGTCTCTTGTTAAATTGAACTTCTATCGATTTTATTTTTACTGTGTGTTAGTTTGTGATTTGTTATTGATTATCAATAGGGGGAAGGTTGGCGCCAAAAAACTATTTTAACCCTGCCACATTTTCAATGTGCCTGTCCTAAGCCAGGAATCTTTATCAAAGCTTTTGTTTGTATTTAGTCGAATTCATGTTACTTGTTTTTTGTCAAGAAGAAGGTCTTTCAGTGCACTTTAGGATTTGGCTTGAATCATATGTAGTTTTATTATCAATCCAGGGGCCAATTGAAAAACAGCAACCGCTGGTCACATTGAAGGCTGCTGGCTGTTTTCCTTTGTGGATGTTTTAAAATATACGTTTATATTGTAGGTTGTCGCGTACACTTATTTCACATCTCATTTTCTTCTATTTAAATCACATCTTGCATACTTGTTATACTCACCACTTCTGTTAAAAATAGATTTTCTCGGAGTACTCGACACAAACATTTTGCTCCTGATGCATCAATGTCATTTGCTTGAAGATTTAGAATCTCTATGTTGGTATTTGTCTGAAAAAAACACAGATAGTTTTATTATACACTAAAACAAGCTTATTAAAGAGTGGTCTTAAACAAAATTACAACAAAATTCTAGGCGAAAAAGTAGACAAATAAAATGCCTGAAAACAAAAGTAACATAAAACTTAATCCTTGAACTATAGACAGTGCAAAAAAAAATGATACTCAGACACAAAACTGAACAAAATCAACATCCAGAAGCACGAATTCTAAACATGTAACCTACATCAGAACATGTTTAAAAGACATTGAAAACAGAGCACAGGAAAGAAAAACAAAACATATAAAATAAAATAATGAATTCCACATTTTAAAAAATTGAAATAATTACCTCTAATGGAACTGTTATTGCTTTCAAGCTGAGTTTGTCCAGACCATGGAAGCGGAGTTTGAGTTCTTTTTGCTCTAAGTTATTTACAAATGACCTGACAGGATGAATTCCCATATCACTACAGAACTTCATGTACTTCTTCTTGCCTGTTGTGTCGTGGTAATCTTGTTTAGTTGGATGCAACCATTCTGAAACAAATAAATGAAATAATCGATTTGGGTTATTTAGGAATTGTTAGAAATAAATATAAAAAGAGTAACCATAGCGTTGATGAATAAAAGAAGCAAAAAAGTACCCAAGGGTACATTTAAATCTCAAAGTAAAAAATACAAACAAAATCAGGATACGTTAAAAAAAAACACAGCTAACGCTGTGAAAAGTTTTTAAAGAACCAGCAAGCCGATGTTGCTACACATAAACATTCAGATATCTTATGAATAACCATGACCTCGGAAAATGATGATTTTTCATGACATTTAAATAAAACAATTGTAATGAAAACCCATGACTTCATATAAAATAGAACAATGTCATGAAAATCCATGATCTTTTAATTACATTTTAGTGATGGAAATTCATGACTTGAAGATGTTACAAAGTCATGAAAAATCATCATTTTCGAAGATCATGAAAAATCTTGACTTTTAGAAAGTCATGATTTTCTATGACTTTTCACTATTTTTTGTCATGAAAAACCGTGACAAAACTGTTTAACATGAAAGACTCCTTGGTAGAAAATGGTCAAGAAACTCAGTATAATTGCGAGTAACTTCAAATCCTAAATTGTAGATGTGTTCTTGAATAATTTCATAACATCTTTATCGACTTGGTTTTGTAAGAATTTGGTAAAATAAAGCGAAAAAATCTCATTCTTATACACAATTTGTACCACTGATTTTGTAGGTTTTTGCAATTTTCGTTATTTCAGACAACAACAAATGGGTAAAATATCAAAAAGAAGTAGCTGAACCGAGTTTAGAATCGGGACATACAAAAAAATCTGTACAGACAGTTCAAATTTTCATGAAGTCATACAAATATAGTGCTGACAGAAAAAAAGGTGAAATGTCATGAAAAATGATCATTTTCAAAAGTCATGGTTTTTCATAAGATATCTGACTGATAAAGGGAAAGTTTGAGATTGAACGGCTGCATGCAACACTTTGAGTGCTAAGGAAGCCACCAAGCAAAGAACTTCGCATAAACCGGTGTAAAATTCATCTAATGCAGGCATCATTTTCTTTTATTTCTCATGGTGGCCAATAAATGATTTAACGAAAAAAAATCGATTTAGTGTTATATATGCAAATGTATAGTTTTTAATTTGCTCAATATTTTTTCCTTTTCTGAGAAGTCGTAAAATATCTTATTGCATTTGCAATCTCTAAACTTAGTTAAAACAAGACTTTATAACTATCGACCTATGTATTGCTGTGTAAACTTGAAATGTAATAAATGCAATATTTTATAGTCTTCTATATACATTGAGCATTTATAACTGTAAATCTTTTTGGAGATAGAAATTCGTTTAAAATCCTTGACATACATAATATTGATGGTTTAAATCATAACAGGGGTATGAGATGAGACCAATTTAATAATGTATAATCATGGAGCACAATTCGAGACCCATTCAACACTACTGAAATATTCAAAGAAGATTGAATTTAGGTTCGTTGGTGAACCTAAAGCCAGTCAATGCTTAATTCAGTAAATAAATGATATGTATACTCAATTACCATATTTGTAAATCTCATAAAATAATCATTACCTTCCTCATTGACCTCTAAATCTGTGTCGTATTTATCTTCATCTGTGGTTTCCTCTGAACTATCATCTGACACAAATTCATCGTCCATAAAATCGTCATCCACATAACAATTTCCATTGAGTCCAATACTAACAGAGATTTCTTCTGAACCATTGTTATTGTCAAACGACGATTCTTCTGTCAAAAAGAATTTTTGTTCCGTTGGAACAAAGTCATCTAAAACTGGAGGACCCTCCGATAATTCCTCTTCATCGCTGTTTTCCGGTAGAGGAGAAAGAATCGTTGCTCTTTTTCGTCTATCACTATTGTTATTGTTATTGTTAGGCGAAGACGATGAAACTTGAATTAAGGATGTCATTATCAAATCAACATTGTAATAATTTTCTACATTATTTCTTAGCAAAGTATTCCAGAATTAACTTGTCAGGATACTGGCTATTCCAAAAGCACTTCTGTTAATGTCTAAAGATAATAAAACAAAGCAGTGTTGAAATGTTTAACAGTAAAGTGTATTAGAAATGAATTATGTATGGATTTAAAAATCTCAATAAATCGAGCACCGATCAAAATTTGGAATCACGTGTGGTTTTTGCATGTTACTTATAATCTTTCAATGAAGTTTAAAAGGTAAAACTTTGTCATTTAAATGGAGATTAATAACCCAAATGATAAACTTTACTACTGCTTTCAGAAGGTCCCAATGGCGTTGATAGTAACGGATAAGTGTAATTGTTTGCAGCTGTCATGCCATATAAGAAACGTTTAAGATCTGGCCACAAGAAACCATTTAACTTTTGTAATTTTTAAACGGAGTAACTATCTCGACCTTTTAAGAAAAAAATAACTACGGGAACAAAAAGTCTTGTATGGCATTTTTAACACTTGTATAGCAGAAGGTGTCAAGCCGCAATTACAAACATATCACTTAACATTTTATATTTACTTTTAAGCTGCATAAGATATAAATAATTAGCCCGGCAAAGAGAAACAAAAAACGTTCATCAAAGAATGAAATGGAAAAAAATGTCAGGCCAAGAAAACTAAGAGTTTTGTAACTACTTTTATTTTGTTCGGTTTTCTTCTTCTGATGCCTTTTTATTTGCACCTTTAAGTAACCAGAGTTGGAAATATTTTCATTACATAGCGATGATATCATTTGCTGGTTGCATCATTGCAATCTTTTTGTATTTCTAGAAATACTGAAATTAGGTTGTAACATTTACACTATCATTTTTAGGGGAAAAATAATTATCAGTTAACCTATTTTGTCTTTGGTATTTTGCTTTATGACGTCTTACCTTGGTAGGGGTTAAGTATACTTATTTCATTAATGAATTTGCCAAAATACAAAATTAGACCAAAATATTAAGAAATATCATTTTAAACATCAAAACCAAGATACTTTTATCTGCTAACATGTAAACAATGACAATGTGTTTAATTATGATTTGTTTATCCGTTTTACAGGCCCAATATTGTCAATCTTTTTTGTTTTTCTAGAAATACTAGAATCAGGTTGTAACATTTACACTATCATTTTAAGAAAAATAATTATTATCAGTTAACCTATTTTGTCTTTGGTGTTTTGCTATGTGTCGTATTACTTTGGTAGGGTTTTAGCATATTTATTTCCATAAGAATTTTGCCAAAATACAAAACTAGACCAAAATATTAAGAAATATCATTTTATACATCAAAACCATGATACTTTTTATCTGCTTACATGTAAACAATGACAAAGTGTTTAATTATAATTTGTTTATCCATTTAACAAACCCTGATTGATCCAATATTGTTATTGTCTTTGTGCTATAGAAACTAGATGATTAAATATATATACATTCCTTAAAGGTCGACATGGGTAGATCCAATGTAAGATTTATGGAGGCGAGAACATGGTTTATGTGGACACATTCCAAAATTAGAGTGAACAAAATCTTGAGACCCTGGGAAATGCAACAAGGTTACGTAACCCATGACCCACGTAGTTATCATTGTTCAATAACTAGATATCTTATATTAAGTTCATGCTTACTCTTTTGTATAAAGTTTTGAAATTAAATGCACCCATAAAATTTTAACCACCCAATTATCTAAACAAAGCGATCTCTTTTCATTTTATTAATTTTTTTTATATTTAAATGTTTTAATTAACAGTTAAGTAACAAAGTTAGAGAACATGCATGATTAATTAAATACGGAAGTAGTGCAACCATCACAATTTAAACTGCTTGTCACATGAATATGTACATCAGTTGCCTACTTAATTTACTATCTGCTTCAATAATGTATTGGTCATTAAAAATACGCACAAGTGCTCGTGAATAGCTATGTTTGCAAGAAAGGCCATCACACTTATCGCCTGTGGTTTGCGTTACAAAAACTAATACGATGTTAACGCTTAGGTGTCGACTTTCAGAGTCTTAACACTATCGATATTAAAGAATACATGTAAATAATAGTCTATTAACAACTAAAATGCTTCAATGTTTTAAAAAATGACTTACGAAAAAGTGTATATATTGTTTGAAATATTTTAAAATGAAATTTTAAAAATAAGAAAAAGCGCATTTCTCTGTCAATGTGGATATAGTTTATTAAAAAAAGACGTTTTAATCAAAAGTATCATGTGTTATTAATGTCTCCAGCAATTTATTACATAACCAGATTAATAACAATTTGAAAATGTGAGGACAGTCTTGACAACTTAATTGCACACGCCATTTCTATTCCGTATATTTTAAGATAACGATCTAAAACTTCCTTTGGAACCAAGCTTTAATGGATTTTATAAAGTATGGAATATGATAAGGTCTCTAAAACACTTTCTGTCGAGGGAAATTTTATATTGATATATAAGATATCAACAAGGTGAATGATAGGAAAACTATGCTTAAACAACTATTTTTCTAATCTTTAATCATTCCTTGAGATATTTTTATAAAGAAAAAAAAGAATATCTAATTTCACAGTGGCAGTAATTAAAAACATTGTTGTTACAAAATGACACAATAAAGCCCACTTGCGGTGCCCTGTTAACGAATATAAAACACAATAAGATTTCCAATCCACGATAAAAAAAAATTCTAATCTGTATTCATATATTTTTTTAATATCCATTAAGATTTTGATTAATTAACTGTCCAAAATTTTATGCTATAGAAACTCATAAAAACTGAATGTTGAAGCTGAGAAATCTGTAATGAAAGTTTGGACCGGACGGACAGACGTACAAGGTGATTGCAATATAGCCAACCTCTAACCAGTGGGGTTATGAATATATAAATGAGGTTTAAGAAATACAGAGCTTTACCTTTCAAGGAATCCACCTCTTTTTATGAAAAGCCAGAAAAAAAAACACCTGAAATTTATTAAAATCGGTTATTTATAAAACAGTCAAGTTCACTGATAAAACTAAAATTTAGATAATATATATTTTCTCATGATTCATCTCAATACAAATCTTTACTTTGAATAAAAAGTCAATAAATTCATTGTTAACCGTATCGTACAATAGCAAAACGTCTGTTATAGAAAAGATTATACGAGTATTTAAGATAATCCTGAATACATTTTGAAATCCTAATAAAAATATGTAAATAAAAGCAGGCCTAAAAATTACATTAATGTTTGTTTTTCATTACAATGGTTAACGTGCGGAAGAAGCAATACAAAAAGATAAAAGACGAAAACTAATGTGGTATGAGATGACGCCAAAGTTATATGTTTTACCAACTTTATTAGACTTTATATATAATTGTATTGTTTTCATTAACACATGTTAGAGTGAATTACACGTTGATATCAAAACTTATTTAAAATCTTTCTTTTATTTTAAAGTTTTGTTTACTTTGCTAATCAAACAAGTGTTATACCACATATTAACAATTTTAAATTGAAAATAAACATTTGTTCAACTTTGAAGTTAAATGTATATATATATAAAGCATTTCAAAGATCTATGTTTTGGCTTTAATTGTTTAATGCCAAAAAGGATTTATCTAAACTTGAAAATATGGTCAATACACCAAACGCTGAATCATGTAATGCAGTTTCTCCAACTCTTGTATTCTGAATCATGGATAATAAAGATACTTAAAATACACAGGCAATTTGACTCACTGGAGTATCACATGAAAAGATTCACATGAAATTCGCCAGAATCGAGCTAATACATTGACATGAAATGAACTTCATATGAGTCTCACGTGAGTTTCATGCTAAATTACTTCACATCAATTTCACGTGAAAAATTCACGTTATGTTCACATAAGCGACTACCTTTGCCTTAGGCTTCATCGTTCGAAAATTCTGAAAGTTTAACGTCATTCCGAAAATTTGCTTTTCTTATTTCATACCAACATTTCTTACATGACTGAATGAGTGATATTAGGTGGTCATCATCGTATACGTAATTGTATTATACATCTGGTGATTCTGTTCGTCAAATGAAAGTTATTAAACAGACTTTTTTATCGGAAGTTAAAAAATGGCAAACATTTTTTCCGAATTTGAAAAAAAAATGTTCTTTTTAAAACTCCAACTTACTGATACATTATATTCATTATAGTTTCAAAAATATTATTTTACAATTGTGGTTAGATCTCTAGTAAGAATATTATGTTTTTGGTTTCCAATTACTCGTTTCTTCTAAAGGGAAAATCTATAACTAATACTTATGAAACCACAAATGAACAAAAAGTGGAATAAAAATGTCAAAATTAATACCTGTCTGAAACTAAATTAATAACTCACTGTTTTGTCTCCTTCTGATTCAGACAAATCCTATATAAAACAATAAATAAAGATGTTGTGATGTGACAATTAAGAAACAAACAATGGTATCAATGGTCCACACCGGCGATTCAGTAATTCTTGATCATATCATCTCTACGTAAATAACGGTCTAATACAAAGTAGGATCAAACCACGTGGTGTATTGGAGATCAGCAAGGATTTAAACATTCAAAGACTTCGAAAGATTTTTATGGTCTGGATTCTGTGGTCTTTTCCATTTCTTTTCTATCGCTGGTGAATTCATTGATAGCCCAAAGTCCCCATCAAACATACAGCATTACAAGATAAATCGTTTTAACAAAATGAATCGGGTATAAAGTCATTTCAAATCAAAGCATCCATTAAATTTTAAATGTAGTCAAAGAACTCGTATTTGATGTACGTAATATATTTTGAATGCATGTCTTCGGTCGAAAGATAATTTTACAATAAAAAGCTCTTTTTGTTTGCGTAAGCTGCAATGGAATACATTTGTGTAAATGATAAAACTTATAGAATTACAACCAGTAATTTATCATTTTTTGAAAATAATTATATTTATTAACGTGCTTTTTATATAAATGCGTAGTTAATGGACCCGAAATCCAGTCATATATAAGCATATATACATAGCACTTGCAACTTTCGTTTTAGGAATAAATAAATTCAAAGGAAACAATTCACAATTGAAAATACAATATGGGGTCAATGAAAACGGCATGCTTAGTTATGCTGAATATGCGTAATTCAATTAATACAAAAGAAAAAATGTAAGCCATCGTCAGCAGCATTTTAAAGCCAAACAGGTATAAAATTAGAATCACTGGTTACCAACTCTTGTTACTCTAGAATCTGTATCAATCAAATATGTATTTTTGAAATTCAAAAAGAACTTATGAAAATTAAATCATTCTCATCTTAAGGTGTCATCGTGATAATACTTACATCTACATCTCGAAAAAAACACTTGAGGACAACACGCTATGACAATCGTGATGACTAACTTTTCAATTGCCAACTTTGCCTTCTTTTGTCAGCTTATGGAGTTAACACATCACAAATGATTCATTATTCCAGAGCTGGTGGGACATATTGTGATTCTCTTGATAGAGTGTCACGTCTGACAACAAAATAGCTAGTGCAGGATTATGTTGTTCCTCGATTGTTGCCTTCACTAAAAAAATGAATAAAATGAAAAAAGCGTTCCTGTTCATTACATCGGCTCCGCCTCAGGCAATAGTTCCATCGCGGCGAAAATAAACCATCCGTTTTCCTCATACCCATTCAATACGTAAAAAAAAAAACGGTTTCCATATATTCCTTTAACAAAACTCAATTTACTTTAAAGTAACATGTACCTTTCGTGGTCTTAGAACTAACAGTAATCTAAGTCAGATAAAGAGCCATTAAAAGCCAGAAGAAAAAAAACAGGGGGAAAATGTTGAACATGATGGAACTAAAAAAACTGACTAGGACTTGAAAACGATATCTCCTACACTCCAAAGCCGATTATTATCATTATTGTGTGGTTTGCTGATGGGCTAAAGGTTTTACCACAAACGACAGATCAAAGGAATTTTTCAAATGGGATTTTTGTGAAAAGAGTGTGACTTGCTCATAGGACAATCACAATGAACAATTGTGGACTTTAGTATTTCGTTTTCATTTACAATTCATATATAATATTTTCTCTATTTTTGAGATTTTTCTTAGTTTGAACTGTCTGACCGGTCAATAGCTTCCCAAATGTTTCCCTCACACCACTATTTTCTCAATTGTTTTCATTTAGTCCGCTTCCATCCAACCCTTTTAAATGTTTTAATCTGATTTGCATATTCCACTTTATATGCTGCGACAAAAATTACAAAAAGCGTAATGCAATAGTTCATTTCTATGTTACTGTTTAAAACTCCGATTGCATCATCTGCATCAGTTCTTTGTTCTTTGCAGCTTTCTAAACATTTCTCTGCTGGTTCTTTCGGTATAATAACAAAACTCACTGAGAATGGGTAACAGAGGAACATATATACACCTACGACAAAAGCAATACATGTATATATAAGTAAAACTGTGTGGTCCAAATTAACCACTAAACCTCTTTTAGTTCTGTTAAAATCAAGAGATGGAAGTAAATTACGTCTTTCAAAATAGTACGATTGTTGTTATGTTGTAACTTTAAAATGGTCAACCAATTGTGCAATCTCAAAAAGTTTTAAGAGTTGATGGAAATCCTCCACCGCAAGTCATTTCCATCTTGAAAACATTTGAATTCTCAGCATTTTTCATTACAAAATTCTACATGCAAACTCGTTTTGCACAGTGAATTAAACCTTAGTTTTCCAAAATTACTAGTATTGGGAAGTTCAGGAACACATATCTGGTATTTCATCATACCAAGTCCATGTTCTTTCATAGAAAGAGCAAATTTTTTGTAAGAGCAAATAACTTATTTTCATTATAAAAAATATATCTGTACATTTTTGTGGGCGTTTTTTTTTACAATCCACATCCCATTGGGTTCGAATTGTGCGCTACGGTAAATAACTGTTGCCGATTTGTTTCTTAGTTCATATGAAGCGAACTTTCATAAATCACCTCTGTATTTTTGTTCTAGTTTTTAAATAAATAGGATCTTAAACTTTCTGTATCCTTTAACGAAATTATAAATTATCAGTTTTAAAATTAACTAACCAACAAAGTTCTGTCTACACCAGACATGGTTGATCTTTGTCATGATTTATTGTTCAATGCTCTTCAAATTTTTATTCTGGATAAAGTTTTTGGGCTTTTTTCAATATTTTGGGTTGAGCGTCTCTGATGAGTCTTGAAAAGGCCTAGCATATACTGTCTGGAACTTTGTTGAAATTCTTAATTGTCATTTTCATTTACATTACTATTAGTTAGGATTACAGCCTCTTATATATCCACAAGAAATTGAGATTAGACTAGAATAGTAAATCTCCCAGGAAGATCGCTTCATGTCAAGTTGAATTAAAATCTCGAATTTGACATCCAAGAGAGACTTGGTAAAAATCTCTATGGTTAAACATCATATAAAGCGAAATGACTTCAACTTTCCTATCGTAAACTTACCAATTTTGTGTAACACTGCTCAATCGTATGGAGTTTAATTATCGGAACTGATTCCGTATTTAAGATCTTGTTGGGTTTATTGTGGTTTCCGCGATAGAGCGTCACGTCTGACATGGAAATTGCTGTACAGTGTTATCTTGCCCTCAGTTGTCGTCTCTTAAGGAATTTTACGCATGACATTGCAGTACGGCGAACAGCGCATTCTGGCTTCGTTGAAGGCTGCTGGCGATTTTTCATTGTGGTTTTTCTAAATCATCGGTTGTTATGTGAGCTGTGTCGCGTATACTTATTCCACATTTCATTATGTTCTATGATATGATGGGTGTGGTTAAACAACCAGAAACTTTGAAAGAACTGCTGAACCTTTCGGAGCACATAAGTGAATTCAACTGGTGTTCGCACTGCTGATTAGTTGTTGTGTATTTTTTTGTTTGTGGTTTGTTTATTTTAATGCATTGGTTTTCATATTTACGACATTCAAATGCCCTATTGGTACTCTTTTGCTGAGTAACAATTAAATATATGCTGCCCTCATACCTAGCCAATAGGTACATATGTACTATTACCCTCTTTCGGACCATTTGCAACCTAACTGGCACAATACGAAGTCAGTAACTTTGCGATCTAAGAAGGTCTACAAATTCAATACACAAAACCTATTGATTTTTTCTGTTTTCCAAGATAAAATATCTACATCTATAATTTTCTGATTTTCAACAATATAAGGTGGTAATGTTTATATCCATACACTACCTTTTATTCAAATATCACATTCAATAGAAATGATGCAAAATAACAGTTAAATATTCCATTTAAGGCGTATTTCAGGGAAAACCAAACAAATCTTTGAGGAAAAAAAATTATTAAGCACTATTTAATTACAATAGTTTTAGAAGAAAAGACAGTAAAACGGAAGTCTTGATAAGTTTAGTCGTGCATGCTTTCCATGAAAGATTTAGGGTCCGCTCTAGCTGTTAACTCTTCTTGTTGCTTCTTCTTTTTATCTTGGTCTTCTCTGTATCTTAGTGCTTCTCTTGCCAACAAGGTGTTTTCTTGTTTACCTTCCATTAATTCGCTAGAAAAAAAAGAAACCTTCAATTCATAAACTTTTTTTTAAAGAAACAGATGCATTGATATATAAAATATAATATGTGAATATCGTAGCATTTAAGTTACGAATAGGACAAACATTCTTTATGATGCAATGTGAGAAGAGACAGCAGAACGGGTTTGTGAGATTTCGACATCGGCTGGTTTTTTAGGCGAAGGAGCATACGAACAAAACACTGGCGGTGCCATTTATACAACAAAATAACTCCCTTTTAGCTACATGCACAAATTTCTCAGTTTTAAGTTTACATTTCTCATCTCCAATTCGAAATTTCTTATCTTCAAGCTGACATTCTAAATTGATAGTTCTCAGTTCCTTGTTTACAAAATGTTTTACTTCCTATTTGATATTTTCTCTTTCCTAGCTTGACATTTTGCGCTTCAAAGGTGATATTTGGCATTTCCAAGTTTACATTTTTCGCTTACAGACTTATCATTTCTTGCTTCAAACTTGAAAACGAGACATATTTACCTGAAAGCGCAAAATGTGTCACTTGGGGCTGATAAATTCTTAGGTACAGTCGATTTTTATTATTCACATGGCACTGTCGTTCTCTCATACTTCTCTTTCGTAACTTTTGGTTTCTACTTTTCTATTGTTTTTGGTTCAAATACAAATGAGAAGAAAATTCTACCCGAAATAAACAAATCTACCATAATTCAAATTTTACTGAAAACACTACTATGGTACTTATATTGACAGCTACAAGTATCAGACCTTGCAAACACAACTTAAACACCAAAACAAAATCATGAATTATTTGTCATGTAATTATCATGATTATATGATCAGCGAACTGAATACCATACAGCAAAACGACCAACCAACAACCACTATACAAACATTACCTTAGTAACCTGGACTCGAAAATGAAAAAAAAATCATTTACTCAATAACGTGTTTTATGCATCATTTAAGTAAGAGCATACTTATCGGCGGCCGCTAGTCGCAAACTTCTACCTGAAGATGGACTTATATAAGCTAATTACTTGTTTTTCAATCCAGTATAAAAATGTTTATCTTAAAAAAAATGAAATAATCAACTTTAATTGAAACTTGCCTAAAATAATAGCAGCTACTTGTATTTTTATTTAAGTTTTAGCTATCTTAATTTATGTAGAGTTATTAGCATGAATAGAACTGTAAATACGAAATGATCCCCAAGCCATGTCAAATGCTTGCTTACCTGAGATCAATCTCCCCGTTCCCATCTTTGTCTAATTGTGCCATCAATTGATCTATCTGCTGGCTGGTCAAATCTATATTACATCTCTAAAAGCATTAAAAATCAATGTTATTTATATATGCCTGAATATAAGCCTATGATGTTGCTTTTCATATTACATGTCAAAGTTATAGTTTCTTAAAACTTTACTTAAACCATGATAACCCTATTTTTGAATTGTAGTTATCTTAGAAGTCACTTGCTTGAAGTGCAGATGTTGGTTTGTCGTAGAATTTTGTTTTGTCTTCCTTTACCGGATTTGACACACTGAATTGGAAATAAGTAACACGACGGGTGTGCTAAAGCAGGCAGGAACCGCTGACCTTTCCGGTTCTCCTGAGTTAACTCTTGTTACGACTTGAGTTCGCGTTGTTTATTTCCGTTCGGTTGATTTTGTGTTTTGTGTTTCTTTCTGCTGTTCTTGTTCGTATTCACCGGTTTTGTCGTTACCCTTTCGGACTTTTGAAACTCGAATGCCCCATTGGTGCCCCTTTGCTTCTTTGGAACACGTTTTGGATCTGGTGTTTATGTTCTACGTACAAACAATGCTTTGATGATTTGAAGTAGTAAATCACTAAAATGTAACCACCAATGATTCTTTTTTATAACAGAGTTATCACATTAGTTATTCGCTTTGGGTATTTGCCTATTGCCGTACCTTTACACCTAGAGCTAACTCCTCCCTAGAAATCATCCAGTTATTGTCCCTATCAAATGTCTTCAGTAGATCTATCATTCTATACCCGGCTTCCTCTACATATTGTCTAAGTTTTGTCATAGGATCTGACATAAACAGCTTCTCTGGGTTTCTATTTTTACCAGCAAAACTAACAGTTTCGACCAAAACCCCACCATATATTGTCACAAGACCTCTATCTTCCTTCATCTCGTTAGACAATTCTTCAAAAGATCGTCGTACCATCAAGTTCTGAAAAAAAAGAGAAAATGTTCCAAAACGAAAGTGCTCCAATATTCATTGAAATCCCCGAAAACGCTATTCAAAATGAAAACTAGAGATAAAATAGAAAATAATGAGATGTGGAATAAGTGTACGCGACACAGCCCACAATTAAACGGCAATTTAAAAAAACCACAATGGACAACTGCCAGCAGCCTTCAACGAGGCCATTTGGCACTGCTCGCGGTTCTGCAATTGGCCCATGGTCTAAATAAAATGCAAATAATTCAAATCCATCCCTGAAATAGTCACAGATAGACCCCCTTCTTAAACAAGGAACAGGAAACATAAAAAAGACAAGTACAAACGAAAGCTTTGTCAAAGATTCCTGGCTTAGGACAGGCACATGTAATATGTGGCGGGGTTAAACTAGTTTTTGGGCCCAACCTTCCCCCTATCAATATTCCTAGACAAAGCACAAAAACTAAACGCACAATAAAAATCAAATCGATCAAAGTCCAATATCACTAGAGAGAACCTAAGACAAAAAAAAACAAGAACAAACAAAAGGACGGTAAAGGAACTCTCTATAGAACACTCGCTGTTACTGACAGCTAGCTGAGAATCATCAATCGATTGATGTAAAAAATCAAACGTATCGGTCTTAAATCCGTCACAACACTTCAAACAATAATGATTTAGTGAAGTGTCATCACACAAAACCGACACGCTTGTAATGACAATAGTAAAAACGTTTATGGAAGTTTTAAAGCAAGTATCAGGTTATCAATATTTCTGCCAAAAAACACTAAATTCAAAGATTTAACCAAGATATTCAATTCATATCCTTTCCGTAATAAATTTTGAAGCCAATTTTTCATTTCTAATGGATTGCTTTTAAATTAGAAGTATTTTACGTGGAACCGCATAGAAACGATTTTGCCTGAGAGTAAACGCCAACTTTAGTGAACAGTCCGGTCATACTTCGCTACAATGCATTGTTTAGAAAATCAACAACCTTCGTCAACCACCGAAGCCGTTGTATGATTTGTTCCGAGATAGGACATACATGTATTGCTTTTCGTTGCCCTAACTTCTGTGAAATTCCAGTCACCTAGGGAACTCAAGACATGGTCCCCTGAAAAAGAGTCAATGGGTGCCATCGGTATACAAATTTGTTCGCCGTCGCATAAAGCTGTAGGTAGACGTGTATTGGTATACATTGAGACAGGGACGAGTCGATATGTAGCTCATCAACATACTCCGATAGCGCCATTAAGAGTGATATAGTAGCACTGAAAATGAAGCATTTTATGATTCTGAGTTTTTAGTATTTGAAAGGTGTATAGCGTTATTAGATTCGAGAGCGATACACAACATAATTTCGGAAGCATGTCTTGTTGGAACTATCATACTTCAGTACTTTCATAAATTGATAATACAAGTATATTTCGATTTTATTTGTTTCATTTATGCACTTGTTTATTGTAATATACTTACTGAAAAATCTAGATACTTTAATGTCCTTTTCTCATTTCTATTTACACCTTCCAGCATGAAAAACCCACCATCACAACCGAACTCATTGTGACCAATCTGTAAAAGACAATTGAAACTACTCGTTTAAAAAAAGGAGCCTAAAATAATGATTCTTGTATAATTCAAATGTTTTTGACTAGAACCGATAAAGCTTCTCTTAGTTTAATTTAAACTTATTTATTTTCCTGGGTTGGGAAACAAGCTTGCTTCTTATGCAAGCCCTCTCCAGCTTGCAGTTTGCGAAAATGACCTCTGAAGCGACAACCATTGAGCTTATACAAAGGGGTCTTTAACGTTCACAGGGTAGCTCCCCCATACATTGAACTTTTTTCGTCCCATCCCGGGGGACTTGTATCGTTACTCGAGACCATTCTCGCAAATGTTTCGAGAGAGAGTTCGAAGATCTTTGAAAATTAATTCATGAAATTTTCACCCCAGACGAAGATCGAACACGAACCAGGGCGCCGTTTCATAAAGCGATCGGTAATTAATGTGCACGTTATTCCATGCACATTAAATGGGCTTATGTGCACATTAGGCTAACGATCGCTTTGGTTTGGCGAAAAAAGTAATGAAATCATGTTAAAAAAACACGTAACCATTGATAACTGCAACAGAATATCTTAAAACAAAACGGAAGAGGACATAATGAAAAAGGTTCTGGTCTGGGTTTCATAAAACAACTCAAATTGAGTATTTTTAGAATTATGAGTTATTTCCTTCAAGTAATGACCATCTCAGTACATGAACTCCTCGAGAGATTTGAATATGAAATAATCCTCAAATTAAAGATGTTTTATAAAACTGAGTATTGATTGCCTTCTCGCCAAGATATTTTTTTCCCTCCGTGATACTTACATAAAATTTGACTAAGGCTTCGTTCATTTGTAGACCAGCTGCAATGTGCGGTGCTCCTTCTAAGGGGATTCTACAGTTTGTACACCGTAGTTCTCGTAATATTCTGTTTGTCTTCAATGCCTCTTCTAATGCTTTTGCTCCATCTAAGCCAAACCCATTCATACTGACATCCAACCATTTCAAACCTTCGTTGAGCTATCAAATAAAATATCGTTTAGTTATAAGTTACAGAATATAGAAAGAGGACTTTCTGCATGTTTCGTCCTATAATGTAAAGCTATTGAACTATTAAAATAATATAAATATAAGTCATATTGTACTATGAACTTATTAAACATTCAACTTCAAACTTTGAAATTTCTTTTTTACTTGTATTTGATTTTTTTGTCTACAACAATTTCTCATGGTTTATTCGTTGTCTTTTGAACTTTGAGATACAAATTCATTTTGGTCTTATCAAGTGATAACATTTAATTTTTAAAGAACTAAGGAAATGATATAACCTTGATGCCTTCTGCTATATACACGGAGGCTTTGGTTTGGAAATGCTGCCAGCTGAGATCAAGGGTTTGTAATGTCACATTTTCATCCATAATCCTAGAAAATGTCTCTGCTCCATAGTCTTCAAACTTATTATGTTTAAGTATCAATGTTTTAATATCAGAGTTAGCCTGAAAAAAGTGATGATATTGTGACATTCTTAAATTCTAGAAGATGAGTTCACTAGTCATGCAGATAGATGTAGGTTAGAGCTTTTGCAGAATTATGTTTTGTTTCATTCAAATTTGTCAAATGACTATAAAAGCACTCCATTTCTATACATTCAATATTAAAATTGTAACTAGAAGACTACACTTTTCTTCACGAGTTTGGTTGTATAATAAACACTTAATTTGCGGTTAAGGATGTAAACGAAACAAATATAAAAACTCATATGGATGTACTTGTTAACCAATAAAGTTGTATAAAGATTAAATTTTCATAAAACAAATGGAAAGATGAAGTTCATAGATTTTACAGTGTAACGCTATACATACAACTAACATGTCGTAGAATGCATCTGCAGCAGAATCGTCAATTTCGTTTCCTACAAGAAAATTGTTAAGATATCTTAGGTCCAAATTTTTCACAGGACTTTTCCACAGGCGTTTGGGTCCAGAATTTTCTTTTTTACTATAAATAATGTATATATAAAATTTCATCTCATCTATACCTATACTATTGGAAATAGTATATAGACGAGATGAAAATCTTTATATACACGTTTTTTACAATAAAAAAGAAAATCCTAGACCCAAACCTGTGGACTTTTCAAAAGTCTCAATGGAATTGAGTTGCCAAATGACTCCTGTATGTTTAAGGGATTATTGCCCTTAAAAGGTGAAAAATAGGGTTTTTGTGTTATATTATAGCATTTATAAAAAAAAAATATTGCATATTGCATACATAAGATTCAAATTCGACCAATGATTTTTACGTT
Source organism: Arcuatula senhousia (assembly GCA_963971305.1). Classification (NCBI taxonomy): domain Eukaryota; kingdom Metazoa; phylum Mollusca; class Bivalvia; order Mytilida; family Mytilidae; genus Arcuatula; species Arcuatula senhousia. The sequence continues at coordinate 61,903,134 of OZ020304.1, forward strand.
AGTATCAATGAAGACCTCTATTTGTTAAAGGGAGTTGTGTATGTAAAATCATGACTTCAATTTAAAAAAAAATGAAAATGTTAAAAGAAGCACAGGCACCAAAAAAAAATCTTAAGCAGATTACAATTATTAGGGACCGACCATTTGATTTTTAGGGGTGGTGCTATGGTGAAATTTGAAATAAAAAGGCAGGATGGCAAAAATAAAAAAATAAAAAGGCAGGATAGTAGTTTTTGCTGAAAATTCTTAAATAGCTTTAAAATTTAGATAAATTGCGTGCTAAAAAAATCCAGGCTCAGCTTTTTCCGAAAATAAAAAAAGGGCATGTAATGGGACATTAAATGATACCCCGCCACGTTATAATATCAAAAGTTCATAACATTTGATTTCAAAGTGGCCTATCTCGAAAACAGTTTTTCGGATCATGCTGGAAGTTGAACTTGACCTGTATTTTATTGTCAAAATATCAATTGAATCCCATGACGCGTTTTCAAGTTATTGGTCGGAAACTCAAAATTTCATAAAATTTGATTTTTCAAAGTGGCCTATCTCAAAAACTGTTTTTTTTTATCATGCTGGAAATCGAAGTTGACCTGTATTTTATTGTACTAAACAGCTGTGCAAAATATCATTGAAACCTTTGACGTATTTTCAAGTTATTGGTCGGAAACTCAAAATTTCATGAAATTTGATTTTTCAAAGTGGCCTATCTCGAAAACTATTTTTTGGATCATGCTGGAAATCGAACTTGACCTGTATTTTATTGTACTAAACAGCTGTGCAAAATATCATTTAAATCCTTTAACGCGTTTTCAAGTTATTGGTCGGAAACTCAAAATTTCATGAAATTTGATTTTTCAAAGTGGCCTATCTCGAAAACTATTTTTTGGATCATGCTGAAAATCGAACTTGACCTGTATTTTATTGTACTTAACAGCTGTGCAAAATATCATTTAAATCCTTTAACGCGTTTTTAAGTTATTGGTCGGAAACCTTCGGGGGACGGACAGACTGACAGACGGACAGACACCGAAAAAAACTGAGGGTATAACATAATACCCTGCCACTTCGTGTGGCGGGGTATAAAAAGGCAGGACAAAGAAAATATTCATAGCACCCCCCTAAAAATCAAATGGTTACTCCCTTGGACCATATTTGATGTTCTCTCTGCGAGACAGAATGTGTACCAGAATAGGTCAATATACATGTGACAATACGCGACCAGAACTTTGACAATTATACACCAATTAGGTTGAAATTAATCCAATCAAACTTAAAAGTGGGATTGATGTTTAAAGTAGCTTTATAATAGAAAGTCTTATTGTAAAGCCAATATCTTTCGAAATTAAAATATTTTACTGTTTTATAACTAATGAACGAAGTATCATAAGGCGTAAGGCAATAAGCCTAATGCCGGACTCTATTTTTCAGGCATAAGGCTTATTTTCTAGTCTTTAAGCTTAATGTCTGGTACAATTCAGGAAATAACCATAGTGACTAGGCTAACACATACATATCCGTGATAAAAAAAAAGTTGGATTACTTTATCATTTAAGAAGAATAAAAACTATCTCAGAGAAAAATTTCGACTGGCATTAATTAATTTCAAAGATATCAACAAAATGACCATTGGTTCTAAAACATATTCTATTTGCAAAAAAAATCGTTTTATTTACCTGAAAGATTCAGATGAATAATCGTTTTATTTCTGCTTAATAAGTTGCACACTGATATAGCACCATCCGATCCTATTCTGTTCTCGGATAAAATCTGAAATTCAAAATTTCGTTAAAAGATAAAAAGCACCTTTTAGTTTCAGCTGGTTTAAAAGTTGGAAACACTTTTTTCCATAATATAAAATAAAACACAAGTATCAATACATTAATTGACACGTTGCCTTTTTACCACAAGGGCTTGAATTCTTGTCATTTATATCGACTTAAAAAAAATCGACCTCCTACTCTATAATACCCACACTTGTGGGTATAAGTGTGGGTATTATAGAGTAGGGGGTCGATTTTTTTTAAAGTCGATATAAATGACCAGAATTCAAGCCCCTGTGCTTTTTACAACACGGGTAGTAGAAAGATTAACACTTTTGACTTGAAAACATGTGGTAGTACTTTTTGAGCTAATCATTAGTCTGATCCATTTTAAGTTCACTTATCGTATTATTTGCCGAGTTTGCAATAGTTTTATATAGATCGTGACTTGACAAAGTCTAAACTGCGTCATTTCATTTATGAGAAAGTATCTTACCAGTTCCGTAACATATTGGTTGTCTTTTAGAACTCTTGTTAAATACAAGGCTCCCTCACTGAGTATTGAGTTTCCTTCCAGATCTATTCTCTCAGTTACTGTGTTGATCTATTATGAAAAAAAAATAATCAACACCTTAGAAAATATACATTGTCATTTACACAGCTTTGAACAAGCTGAATTGAAATTTAAACAGGTATTGACGATTGAAAAGACCTACAGTTGAGGTTTTTTCTTACATCACTACTGATCACTACTGTAATATTACTGCTCTTGCCCTAGACAGCAACGGTATAAACTGTTCTGGGATAGAACTGTCATAAACTGTTCTAAGCCATGACACTCTTTTAAAGTGTTCTAACTCAGATTTATAACTGTTCTACGCCCTGACAATTATGAACGACGTCAATGGCAGTCATTTTTCAGTGTTCTAAAATAACACCTTTATTATATGTTTGAATGATCTTTATTATTTTTTAATTATCATCTTTCATAAAAGAATTGTTAAAATTCTATATATGTACTAGCCATGCTACTAGAACGCTAGAACAGTTCTAATCTGTTATGGGGTAGAACTGTCCAAAACGGTTGTGTGGCAGGAAGAAGCTTGTCATATAGACTGTTTTAGAATTGTCATCAGAACAGAATTAGAACAAATGTCTGACAGTTTATGACAGATCCAAAAAGTTAGAACAGACCACAAGTGTAAACCAGAACGTAATTTTCATTAGCTGGTACCCTCGTAAATAAAGGTAATAACAAAACTACCGAACTTGAATGATCAATCTCATAGTCCAGAGAAAATGACAAAAACGAATCAGTCATACCGGAGAACTGGTAAAAATATTTTAGTCTGCCCAAATATCTGTGACAGCCGATCAGCTACCTACGTGTAATATTCCTTAAATGACAAAAATATCCCACTTAAATTGTTAGTTAGTTAGTTATTGCCTTACTCAACAGTTTTTGAATTTGACATTCCATTGTTTCGATTTAAATGCTACTGATGAGAGGTTACTCATTGAAATATCGATATATAACAGATCCAAATTAAGTTTATACCCACGTTTTTTTTGGTACTAGTATTTATTCCTAAGCAGCGCGAGAGAAATGAATTGCACGGAATGATGGTGAAGTAAGAATGGTAAAACACAGGAATGTCACAAAAGCATATCGTTAGGAGTAAATTCCTTACCTCAATGTTTCCCGCTATAGCACGCATTCCCTGAGGTCCTAAGCCGTGGTATCTCATCTTTAAGTTCGCATCCTGCATGTGTTTGATGAAATATGTGATAGGCTGTACACCAATCTCTTCACAGTGGCGTTCATACAGACCAACGCCGGTAGGGTCGGGGTCATAACGTTCTGGGTATATCAACCCTGAAATAAAGCCACACGTATCAATACTTGGTAGAAAAAGCCAAAGGAGTTACAAGTGTAACTGACAAGACGATAGTTAAGACGCGTTCAAGAACAGACAGGCCGTAATATATGCTATTAGTATGCGCCGAAACAGCTAGGATAACCATGATAACAGCTATATGAATCCACGTCAGAATAAATGAGTAAACTTTATAACTTTATAATAACCTATGTAACGTATTGTAACTTGTAACATATCAGTAGCGCTGTCGGTGACCAGTTCGTAGTTACAGTCAAATCGCGGGAATGTTTTAGGTATTTTAAATGTACTTTTGAACAATGTTACGAAACCGCTGTTCAAATCATTTCTTTTCTTCAAAGTACATGATGAATGTGAAACAAATAGTTTCAACAAAACTGTAAATGGCTATATTGTAATTAGTTGAAGCATTTAAATAAACAGACACGCTCTTAGAAAACACTCGAATAAAACAATGCTACTGAATTTGATGATTGGCAAACTCGATGGCTGCTCATTTTATACTACATGTATATTACTTACTATCGGCCTCGTCTGGATCGAGGTCTGTATCATATTCCTCGTTTGACTCTTCGTCGTCCTCAAGCGATGAAACGTTAGATTCGTTGTCGTCAAATACATCTGATCTACCATCCTCGATGTATTCACCTTTAAAGTCTTTTACCAAGTCAGCACCATGGATTTCAAAATCATCGTCTTCAAAAGTCCGTTCTGTAATGATTTCCTGAGTTAGATCCGGTAATTTTTGGCGGTATTCCGTAACGTATAGAGGGTCACCGATACGATCATCTTTTGTTATGGATTTCAGTTTTGTGAGATCGGTGATCAGTCCTGCTTGATCTTTGATAGAAGACCTCCTAGATAGAGCATCAATTTCATTTTCGTCCGGCTTCATATTGACTAGATCATCTGGGTTCCCATCAAATAGGTTCTGTAATTTAGTTGGCGATGTCAACCTTGGCGGTTGAACTGTCGGTCCGTCCGTTCCTACCGGCATTTTTACCACAACACGGTGGCTTAATCTGTACGTTGAATTGTTTGTTTATGGTGGTATCATTTGATGGTAAGAACTCACGAAGAATGCAATGCTCTGACCATCTACAAGATTTAAAAGAATGCGGATGGTAATTAAAGTAACTCTTATGTAGTAGGATACTTAAGTTTTTTTGTGTTTGTATAGAAATAATCTTTGTTTGGTAGTTTAATTTGGTAAAGGATACAAGTATTTAAACATATTTTTGATGCACAAAATTTACAAGTTGTTCTACAGCTAACATATAAGAAATAATTTATGACAATTTTATATAAAAAAAATGTATATAAAGTGCCGATTTACCTTAAATGAAGCTGTAAGTTTCAACCTCTGTCCATCTTGAGGCTACAGGATATTGGCATCATTCCTGGTCTCTCGTGTCTCAATGCCTTACTTTATGGTTATAAAAGATGGTATCGGGGGTCACCATACTGTATACTAAAACGTTAACTTGACATTGTTTAAGTCAAGCATCGATGAGTAGATATTTATGTTTTATTCAAATGATGGCAATAAATGATAAAAAGACGTCTATTCTGATGTTTAAAAAGATAATTGAAATTTAAATTATATGACTTGAATTTAGAGTTTGATAAAGGGTATATATTTAATAGTTGGGAATTTCAAGATTCATGGCACTTGGTGTAAAAATGACGAAATTCACGCGTTTCTTTCGTGTCGAACACCATGTTTAATTCTCGGGATCAGCATTCATCCACCATTCAATGTAATGATAAATGCTCTGAAATTAATCATCATTGTTTTCTCAAACTTGTTATGTTTCAAAATGAGGTAATATAACTCGGAAAGAAAAGGCAATACCCCATTACAAATGTAATGTTAAGTTGGTTTTTGTTTTGCCTTATATACGATTCTGTCAATATTTAGCTCTTAAAGACTACTACATATGGGTGTTTGTCGTGGATATTTTGTGTTTTCTTCATTAGTGATTCTTAATTAATCAAATCGAAACTAATCACGAGCAACGGGTGCTGTGCAACATGTAATTACCGATCAGCTTTCCGAAGCACCTGATCAGTTACCGGACCCCACTTTACTACTGAGTGTGTGTCTTATATGTGAATTTAATTGTGTGTTTTCTGGTTGTGTTGTCTTCAATGCCTACTGGTTGTGTTGTCTTCAATGCTTACTGGTTGTGATGTCTTCAATGCCTACTGGTTGTGTTGTCTTCAATGCCTACTGGTTGTGTTGTCTTCAATGCCTACTGGTTGTGTTGTCTTCAATGCCTACTGGTTTTGTTGTCTTCAATGCCTACTGGTTTTGTTGTCTTAAATGCCTACTGGTTGTGTTGTCTTCAATGCCTACTGGTTGTGTTGTCTTCAATGCCTACTGGTTTTGTTGTCTTAAATGCCTACTGGTTGTGTTGTCTTCAATGCCTACTGGTTATGTTGTCTTCAATGCCTACTGGTTGTGTTGTCTTCAATACGTACTGGTTTTGTAGCAACACCCTTAAACAACAAGAATTAAAACTAAAGTATGCCTGGCCTGCCGGCACCATCGCAATACCTAGTTATTCCGGTCCCTATTATTATACATTTATTCATTTATTCATTGTTGAGAAAAAAAAATCATACTCATCTGAACTCTTAATTACATTCCCCCAAAATACCAATGAAAATAATCTTTTAAGTCACAAAACTAAGAGCTAATCTGTGAAAAAAACATGCAATGTTGTTCCAAACCAATATTTTCATATCAACCTAAGGGTTGATTTAACTAAAAGACCTTCATGAAAGACTTATTTAGGCAAAATATTTTTTTCCAGGAAATTCAAGATTGTCGACCTACAGGGCTCATCAGTATTCTTGGCTTTCTTTACAAAATCAGCTTGAATAATTACAAAACCTCATGTATTTCATAGTTTCTTTTGGTCCATTTATCTTCAAATAATCAAATTGAACAGTAAATATTTAAAGGGTATTACCTTTGCCTTCAAAATAGATGGAAATTTTGAAAATCTTAATAAATGGCCAAATGCCACTTTTTGAATGCCTCTATCATGGAAATAATGACAGCTGGCATATTTGTAAATATTATTTTTAAGAGACAAAAGACCATTCTTTTGGATCAATAATCAGAACTTTTGACTGCATTTTTTATGGGTTTGCCTTCATCATCTAAAATTGACAATATCTTCAATTTTTCAATTATTCTTGAGAAATATACCAATTTGACTCTTGATTTGCACTTTTTTCCACAACTCAAAGACACATAGTTACATTAATTTTTATTGTAACAAACTATCTTATCATTATTAGAAATGCATTTTGCTCTAAAATGAACACTAGCACGTTTTTACAAACGTTGTCAAACGATAGGAAATTTTCTACCAATTGCGAGCACCTCCATATCTCAAGAACTATTATAGGTCCTGTGAGAATGACCAACTTCTCTACAAGTAGCGATGTCATAAGCTCTATTTTTTATATGATTGACATTAAAGCCTTTTGTTAAAGTATATGGAAGTGAATTTGATTTAAAGAGCCTGCCTTAGACATAAAACTGTTAAAATTCAAGTAATTTGATGGTTTTTTTTTACAATTTAGAAAATTGCCAATGTCACCCCCCTATGGATGCTGGGTAATGGTTATTAAGAGTTTCAAAATTTCCATCTAATTTGAAGGCAAAGGTATTACCCTTTGAATATTTACTGTTCAACTTTTGAAGATAAATAGACCAAAAGAAACTTTGAAAAACATGAGGTTTTGTAATTATTCAAGCTGACTTTGTACAGAAAGTCAGGAATACCGATGAGCCCTGTAGGTCGGTCATCTTTAATTTCCTGGAAAAAAATATTTTGCCTAAATAAGTCTTTCATGAAGGTCTTTTAGTTAAACCATCCCTTAAGTTGATATGAAAATTTTGGCTTGGAACAAAATTAAGGACTTTGCATGGTTTTCTGTGAGGTTTTCTGTCATAGTAGGCTGTTTAAAAGCAACGCCGACCGCAGCATGATACAACTGCAGCATGTTAAAACCCTACAGTTAGCTCAACGCGAATTAGTTCTCTTTCGTTTTCCACCGATTACGGTGTTTCACGATGTGACATACTACTCTTCTTACTTCTTCCACCTATTTTATTGCCCCATAAAAGGTCATAAATCAATACTTGGGAGTTACATTTGTACATACGTTATTGACTCAATAGTGATAGTCAGTTGTTTTTGGACATATACAGCCATGGTGGACTCATTTTTTTTAAATGCATTCTCATTGGCAGACTTTTATTTGACCATAGGCGACGACAACAAAGACGACGACAGACGACATCGCCATAACATTATTCATATAAAAAAATCGAAGATAAGGATGTTAAATAAGCATATTAAGTTTTATAAACGTGGGACTTTTAGTTCATGCACATAAAAATGACACTGATTGCTATTAATTGTTATAGATTTAAAATTGTCAAAATGTGCGTAGCTACTATTGGGACATATGCCTTCCAAGTTTCATTAACCCAGGACTTGCAGCTTTTGAGCTATGGAGGTACTTACTAAACTTTAACATTGGCAATTTAAAATAAAAAAATCACAATGGAAAACAGCCAGCAGTCTTCAACATGACCATAGGTTGCTTCTCGCCGTCTTACATTTGTCCAAGACAAAGAACACAATACATAAGATTCAAAACCAATCCCTAAATTATCAACGAAAGACCCATTTCTGGACATAGAACAAAAACAGATAGATGACAGGGACAAACAATATCTTTGACATGGATCCCTAGTTTGGGACAGGCACATATAAAATGTTGCGGAGTTAAACTAGTTTTTTGGTCATTACCGTCCCCCTATTGATAATCTTGTACAAAGCACAAAAAACAACACTCTAAAAATAAAATCGATAAAAGTTCAATTCACCAAGAGAGAACCGGAGACACGAGCACTTTACGAGACGTAGAGGAACTCTCTCTTCTGTGAAACGGTTTTTGTCATTAAAATCAGAAACACCACTGCAAATTCAATCATATCCGACTAACCGTAAAATGTAATCTTCGTAAGAGGGAACTAGAGGTACATCGCATTCAAGAAAAGGAAAATTTATAATTGAGAAAAGTCACTAATCCAGAAAGATTTAAGTTCTTGAGCTAGGTGCTCGTTGAACTCTAACATTACTTTGATATGTAGCGAAAATTGTCAACGTCACTCAACTGGAAAATGAAGATAAAGTTTAAAAGATGGGATTGGATCTGTGCTTAGCCACTAATGTGATGTGATATATGCATACCCAGTTTCATCAACTAAGGAATTTTAGTTTTTGAGATATTGAGCTGCTAGTATTATAAACATTGACGTTACGCACAATACTGGTGTCACTTTGTAAAATCAAAGTACCGTTGGTACTGACAACTCGGAAGTCAGAATGTTTTCTTTTATAATGGAACTTTATATCCAATGGATGAAGAATGTTTGTCACCATATAACATGGTTTAACCCACCATTTTTTCTTTAAATGACTCAACTAGGCAGCGTACCATATTTCATATCTTGAAAATATTTTAAGGATTTCTTGTAGCATGTCTTTGAGCTGCATAAATTTGTTTATTTCTGCTGGGTATTCTGTTGCAAATAAAATGCGACACATTTTAGTTTCTATTGAATGCTGATTTCAAGGATGGAGATTTCATTAATCTGGTGTTTGATAAAACAGTTCCTGTTTTGTGGGGCTTTGTCTTATGTTGCACATTTAATCTATATCTTTTTTTATACTTAATTTTGGAAAGCATTTCCTGTTTTGTGTATTTGGACAAGGCTGTATATTTATGATATAACCCTTGTGTGCAGTTCATATTATGGTATTGGAGTAAAAAATTAGCTTTATAATTATGTACTCTGGTAAATCAATGATTTGTTGCATCAGATACAACTATAAGTGTTATACTTCTTCAATTCCAAGTTCTATGGAATTCTGTTTTGTTGTTCTTGGTATTTTGGTAAATTTAATTGTGTCCCAAATTTGTGGCCAATGAATACATGGTAATTTATGCACGATTTCATATGATGAACTTCTTGCATACCAAGTTTCGTTAAATTTTGTTCAGATGTTTAAGGGTTGTGTTGACTAACTTGACTAACAGATGGGGACAGCCTTATCACCATTTGTACATGTATATCAGGATTTCAGTTTAATGGGTGATTATTCACACTATAATTTGCAGATGGAATCCTGGTAGAAAGCACAACATATGATGTACTTTTTAGAAATATCCGTTTACTTGTTCATGAACTATTATCAGGGTTTTCAACATAAATATTGGGTCAACAGTCCGACAAAACTTTGCTTTTTTAGATTTTTTGGTAACATGCATATCTATATATGGTGTAGTTCTTGCAAACCATGTTTTGTTTGTGTTCAGTAGTATAAGTGGAGTTTCATTTATAGCTTTAAATTATATGTTTAATTTTCAATATTGTCTAAACCCCTAGATTCTTCTTACCCCAGACATTGTTAGATAAATTAAGTAATAATTTTCTTCCCCTGTTTGATATTTTTTGGTTTTATTGTTTTATGCTCATCATAATTATTTTATGTTTGGCATTTTCAATTTTTTTGGTAGAGCGCCTCTGATGAGTCTTGGTGCGTCAGGCGGAGCAATATTTATTGTCTGAAACTTTGTTATTTTTATTATAACAAAGTGATGTGTAGGACTGATTGATGGACCAGAGACATAAAGCTCTGCAACTTTTTTGTGTGGAAAATAGATTGATATAAAAAAACAAGTTATCTTTTATTATTACTTTTGTAGAATAACTAACATTTTTACAGACATAATATTCTTATAGCAGCAATTATGTTTGAAAATACGCATTTTTTATTGAACACATACTCGGTATTTTGGACAATATTTTTAGACATTAATACCATTTCAATGGTAGCATGTTTATTATTGTTCAATAATTAGTTAAAGTAATCTTTATAACATTACATAGCAATCATCATATCAATATTACATATTGATTCACTAAAACGCATCAAAAATGTCACCAACATGTTATATGTACAAAGAAAATGGGTACAATGATAAAAATAACCCTATTGGACTTACATATGTATATGTAAATATTATTTAACCCAATGTTTTGTTTTTAATAAACAATTACTAGTGATTTTTTTAAATGATAGGGGGCATAACCTGCCTCTAAAAAATCTTAATTGGTCAAATGTCATTTCATTGACAAGGTTACATTCATAATTGAAACTTATAACATATATTGAAATACATGTAGACAATCTTTAACATGTCAAATAGTATAATCAATGCTTATGATATTTGTCAGTCAATCTATTTACATTGGATAACTTGTAATATATATCTATTGTAAACAGCTGAGGAATAAGATGCTTGTACTATGATGAATTGAAAGGATAATTTATAAAATACTTTGTTACAGTGAATTGAGTAAATATGCATGCCACAAAATCTTATTAAATACATGAAATAAAAAAAAAAAACTTATGGAGCATTTACAGCTTTCAACTTTTGTTAGTCTTTTATCATTTTTTTATAGACTTCATTTGGCAAATAAATTGGAACTATGTGATTTTATTCTTTCTTGCACTTGAGCTGTTACATATGGTATGTTGCATTGACACTTGCATGTGTTTTCTTTTTCTTTGTGTGTCTAGTCAACTATTATACTTGTATGTCCAATATGGGTCCAGACAAAGCTTTCTTCATTAATGTATTGTTCTGCTCTGTATTTGCCTTGATGTTTATGAAGATATGATGTTGTGTTGATCCATCATCAATAGAAAATATATAGAGTAACAAACAAAAAAAGTTCTTATATCACATTTATTTTTTAATATTTCACTTGATATTAAATTCACCACTGAACTCATTCTTTTACACAACATATTAATTCATGATTTTCACTCAATCTTTTCCTCATCATCCTACATTTTAGGATGTTTATATATTTTGTAGCTGCTCAAAACAAATTTTCATAATTTCTATAGACTTTTGGACTCCTTAGTTAGAAGAATAAAGCTCTCTGTAAAGGTAAACACTATTTTGATGCTAGATATATCCAGATTCAGTGAGAATTATATATGCACAGTCAGCATTTATCCATATCTTGAAATTGCAGATGCTGATGACTTTTATCAACTTTTAGCTTTATATGGCTCTTTGTCTGAAAGAAAAAAAACATTTATACTTAACTTGCTAATACACACACATATTAAACATACAATGTAGGACACAATTCACATATAAATCTACATTTAAATTGATATTTTGCAAATAAATAATGTTATAAAAATAAACATCAGCTTACAATAATGTATTTTTTATCAACAATTATTTTTGGTACACGAACGTTGCAATCCATGTTCCGCACACAGGGGTTGCTGCTGATGGGTATTTATAGTCGCGACTAGGGGAAAGCCCCTCTGCGTCGACTTTTAATACCTAAACAGGTATAGACTCGCTATGTGCCATGGGTCGTCCAGCCCATGACACACCACCGCCAGTGTTAGCTGCTCCAGAGTTTCCTTTGTTGTCACTGGAACAGTGCCCGTCTTGCACCACGGGGAGGTACTGGTCGGAATTTGCAAGACCGCACACAGGGGCTTGGATTCTGGTCATTTATATTGACTTTTAAGTCCCCCCCCTACTCTATAATCCAAGCCCCTGTGGTTCTGCACAGTTAAAATTATTTTCTGACATGTTTGTAGTTGTGGCGACATTGGTCTCTGTGTGGTGAATCGACAAAATTATCAAGCATTGATAACATTTTCGAACAACCAATAACTTGTGACAAATAAGTTTTTTTTTTTGGATCCCGCAATAGCTTTGTGAGAAATAGATAAAATTATTTATCCTTATTAAAATGACCTAGATCAAGACAGACGAATGACCCAATGTGGCTATTTTGTCATTTTCTAAAAATCAATAAAATGCTTGAATTGTGTGTGTCTGATTGACCTATTTTGCATAAGCATTATTTCTGTCTGTGATAATAAACTTTATTCAATGAATTAACAATTGCAGTCAAAAAATAATAAGAAAGTACGCTTAAACATGTGCACAACCTGATAAAGTGACTACGCCATGTGCGCTACATGATCTAGTTGAATCGCATTGTTGCTTTAAAACACCGCCACATAAAAGCATGAAAAACGAAGATGCTGTGTACAACTTTTTTTGCAAGATTTAACTTATTTTTGGTGTCCGAATAGTATTTTTGTCCTTTAAACTTTATTCAATTAAGTAAATTTTCGCAATCCAAAATCAAATATCCATTACGCTAAAGCTACGCAAGATATGCTACACTGACTAAAATATAATCCGAAGCGAAACACATAATCTACTGGTTGCGGCCATATTGTCTTGATGGAAATCCGAAGATTGAGAATCCGAATATAGCCCCCGAGTGAAAAGTGAAAGTATGTACATCATGTACATTGCAAAGAGCTTTTGTAATTATAAAAACAACGGAAACAAACGACCTAATTTCAGTATCGCTGCCTTTTTCTTAATAATAGGTAGTAATAATGATCAATAATAGTCTTGCAATTTCATATGTCCTAAAGTTGCAGCAATTCCACTTTAATATTATCAATCAATCAATCAGTTTATTGGATAAAGCTCATGAATTAACAATGCAATGTAATCCCCAAAAGACATATATATATATATGTAAGACATAAGTATAAAATGTAAATAAGATGAAATAAAACATTTTTGTCCCAATATTTCAAGTTATAATATTGCAACATTTAACATGTTTAAGGGCTGCAAATTTAGAATACAAGGAAAACTGAAGTTTCTTTACTTTTTTTGTAAGATCAAAGATATTTGATGATAGATTTCCATAGCTTCCAAGTTATTACAATTTCTAAACACAGTTTCCTATCAACCAGAAGGTTCATGCAATAAACATGAAACCCAGAAAATGTAAAATCAAAACAAATATAAGGTGACATGTGACCAAATTGGCCCATCTTCGCTAGCCAAGGGTTACGATCCGCTATCTCTCATCTTCACGATGAGAGATAGCGGATCGTAACCCTTGGCTAGCGAAGATGAAATTGGCCATGCTGTTCTTTGAAGATATATCACATTGATCATTGTTAATATTTGTTTAATTGTTTTAAGTAATGAATACCTAACTATTTACAAAAAAAAATGTAGTAGGTCAGAAAATATTGTCAGATATTGCTTTAATTTCTTTAAGTCATATACACATGTTCATTGTCATTAAAAATCTAAAAGGTCTTCAGGACGGGGTAGCTTTCCATAAAATGGTGAACAGGGATGTGCCAAAGAGTAGGCCATGCCCATAAAAATAACTTTTTTATAATTGGTCTGATTTCAAAATATTTTTTCATTGGATACCTTATGAAAATCCCTGCCCTTTTTTGCAATCTGATTAACAATATTTCTTACAGTTTTTTTTTTAAATTAGTCAAAGGGCAAAAAATGTAAATTGATATATGTATATAAATAAGGCTTTTTGTATGAGATGTTGATGTCAATATACATGTATATGTGTCAAAATGCATTTGAAACTTTGAAAGTCCACCACAGGATGTATCGTCAAAAAGCTTTGTAAGTCCACCATGGGCTTCATGTGACCAAAGCAATAGACTATCCATATTGGGCCTCCAGCGTACAGGGTTCAACTTGTATCGGTCGTATCATGCTGTGCTCGGCGTAGCTTTTTATTCTATGAGGGCAAACATATCGAAATATTGTACATGATGACAGCTGTACAGAACCTCAGGACCTGTCCTGCAAAAATCTGTTCAGTCCTGCAAGATTTGGTGTGTCTGACAAAATTACTGGCTGATCAGACCGTAATTTTGTATTAACTATCCTGGTATCTCGTTATATCATGGTACGTAGCTACGTAGAAACAGTGACGTCACAGTTGAATATTTGGTTTTGAAATGAAAGTAAACTGTGGGTCACAGAAAAATACAATGCCTCGGATCAGAAATATTTCGCATGCGCATTGAAGTGGCTTAAAACAAAAATACCCTAATCTATATTTGGAAAATCTGGAAATCCCTTTTCTATAATCGTATTAGATAAAATTATAGTCTAGACTGAACCGTTTAATAAAAGTAAAAATGATTATATCAATGCACAAATAAATGTGGTACAAAACGTGTGTTCCTAGATTGACTGCTTTTATTTGTTACAGCAAAAACCAAATATGAATATACAGTTTAATAATAAGGGGACGACCATTTGATTTTGAGGGAGGGGGCCTGGCAGTTTTTGTAAATAAATATTCTGGCCTGGAAAAAGTTGGAAATAAATAATCTGGCCTCTGTTTGCAAAAAAATAAATAATCTGTCCCAAGATCCTTGACTGTTGCTCAATTAAGCTATTGTATGTAGAAAATAAATATTCTAGCCACGTATAGCAGCAAAAAAAATAAATTCTGGCCCGCAAAATTTCATGAATTTTGAAAAGAAATAATATGTCTCGACCGAAACTTCCAGCCCCCCTCAGAATCAAACGGTCGTCCCCCAATAATTCCTTATCACAGGACCCGGCCCTTAGGGAATGCCGAAAACTTGATTCCGATGGGGGCGTTGGATTTTTGTTAATAAATAATCTGGCATTGAAACTGGAAATAAATAATCTGGCCTCTACCATAGATGAACAGAAAAAACCTCCAGCCATAGATACACAATAACTCTACCGTCAGATACTGTCTGACTCCAATTGTTGTCTACCAAAGAAATACAACACATCCAATCAGATATAATGCTATATAACATGTGACCTGTGACTCCACCTGTTGTCTACCATAGATATACAACACCTCCAGCCAGATATAAGGCTGTACAACATGTAACCTTACTCCACCTGTTGTGTACCATAGATATACAACACCTCCAGCCAGATATACGGCTGTATAACATGTAACCTGACTCCACCTGTTGTCTACCATAGATATACAACACCTCCAGCCAGATATAAGGCTGTATAACATGTAATCTGACTCCACCTGTTGTCTACCATAGATATACAATACATCCAGCCAGATGTAAGGTTGTATAACATTTAATCTGACTCCACCTGTTGTGTACCGCAGATATACAACATCTCCAGCCAGATATAAGGCTGTATAACATGTAACCTGACTCCACCTGTTGTCTACCATAGATATACAACACCTCCAGCCAGATGTAAGGCTGTATAACATTTAATCTGACTCCACCTGTTGTGTACCACAGATATACAACATTTCCAGTTAGATATAAGGCTGTATAACATGTAACCTGACTCCACCTGTTGTCTACCATAGATATACAACACCTCCAGCCAGATGTAAGGCTGTATAACATTTAATCTGACTCCACCTGTTGTGTACCACAGATATACAACATCTCCAGCCAGATATAAGGCTGTATAACATGTAATCTGACTCCACCTGTTGTGTACCATAGATATACAAGACCTCCAGCCAGATATAAGGCATTATAACATGTAATCTGACTCCACCTGTTGTGTACCATAGATATACAACACCTCCAGCCAGATATAAGACTGTATAACATGTAATCTGACTCCACCTGTTGTCTACCATAGATATACAACACCTCCAGCCAGATATAAGGCTGTATAACATGTAATCTGACTCCACCTGTTGTCTACCATAGATATACAATACATCCAGCCAGATGTAAGGCTGTATAACATTTAATCTGACTCCACCTGTTGTGTACCACAGATATACAACATCTCCAGCCAGATATAAGGCTGTACAACATGTAACCTGACTCCACCTGTTGTGTACCATAGATATACAAGACCTCCAGCCAGATATAAGGCTTTATAACATGTAATCTGACTCCACCTGTTGTGTACCACAGATATACAACATCTCCAGCCAGATATAAGGCTGTATAACATGTAACCTGACTCCACCTGTTGTCTACCATAGATATACAACACCTCCAGCCAGATGTAAGGCTGTATAACATTTAATCTGACTCCACCTGTTGTGTACCACATATATACAACATCTCAAGCCAGAAATAAGGCTGTATAACATGTAATCTGACTCCACCTGTTGTGTACCATAGATATACAAGACCTCCAGCCAGATATAAGGCTTTATAACATGTCATCTGACTCCACCTGTTGTGTACCATAGACATACAACACCTCCAGCCAGATATAAGGCTGTATAACATGTAATCTGACTCCACCTGTTGTGTACCATAGATATACAACACCTCCAGCCAGATATAAGGCTGTGCAACATGTAACCTGACTCCACCTGTTGTCTACCATAGATATACAACACCTCCAGTCAGATATAAGGTTGTACAACATGTAACCTGACCCCACCTGTTGTCTACCATAGATTAACAACACCTACAGCCAGATATAAGGCTGTATAACATATAATCTGACTCCACCTGTTGTCTACCATAGATATACCTATATATTGCCTATGGGATGTGAATTCTCAATTTTGATTGGTTTATTTAGCTCCTAAAAATTAATACTTTAGAAAAAAATAATAATTTTTTTTACTCGCTTGCTCTTATTTTTTTAGATATAGAGTCGGAGGAACAAGTACATTTGTAATTAATTCTGTGTGGGTTTAATATTTATGGCCCGACCATGTATGTGGATCGGACATATAGTTTTACCCTTGGCCGTCCGTCCGTACGCCCGTACGTCCGTAACACTTTGGTTAAGTTCTTGGTTAAGGTCCATTTCTCAGATACTAGATGTTGGGGGTCAATGATATTTCACCACCAGATGGGTCTTGGGTAGGGCTACACCACCCACTAGAAATTAGGTCACTGTGACCTTTATTTTATGCATGAACGACTTTGGTTAAGTTCTTGGTTAAGGTCCATAACTTTGATACTAGATGTTGGGGGTCAATGATATTTCATTACTAGATGTGTCTTTAAATAGGTAAGGTGACACCACTCACTAGAAATTAGGTCACTATGACCTATATTTTACGCATGAATGACTTTGGTTAAGTTCTTGGTTAAGGTCCATTACTCGGATACTAGATGTTGGGGATCAATGATATTTCACCACCAGATGGGTCTTGGGTAGGGCTACACCACCCACTAGAAATTAGGTCACTGTGACCTATATTTTATGCATGAACGACTCTGGTTAAGTTCTTGGTTAAGGTCCATAATTTGTATACTAGATGTTGGGGTCAATGATATTTCACCACTAGATGTGTCTTGGGTAAGGTGACACCATCCACTAGAAATTAGGTCACTGTGACGTATATTTTACGCATGAATGACTTTGGTTAAGTTCTTGTTTAAGGTCCATATCTTGAACACTACATGTTAGGGGTCAATAATATTTCACTACTCGATGAGTCTTGGTAACATGGCACCACCCACCAGAAATAAGGTCACAGCGACCTATATTTTACACATGAACACTTTTGATCAATTTCTTGGTAAAGGTCCATATCCCAGGTAATACACATTGAGGTTCAATGATATTTCAAGAACGGGAGGGCCATCCTGTGGCTCATAGACACATTTTCTAGTTTTCTACACGGTCCATTTAATTACATATTGACCTGGTAAAAAGTCAATAATTGATATATATTAGTAGATAGCTTATATCTGAACAAGTAGAATGAGCATAATATCAATTACAATTTTCAGAATGCTATTGCTTTTGCTTTATGTAAAGGACTAAAACCATGCCTGTTGTCACCGAAATGTGCAAATGCCATGAGAGATTATGTTTCGAATCAAATTGTAACACATGCCAAGAAGCCCAAGGCACAGAGGACCAAATGTGATGCCATTAACTGTAAAAGGCAACTATCAACATGGATCCAGTGTGGAGTTTGTGGACGGTGGCTTCATTTTAAACGTATCAACATTACCAAAGCACCAGAAAGTGATTATGTGTGTGTGGTGTGTAATGCTCAGTATGAATGAGATATCTTTGTACCTATACCTCAAAGAAGATAGAGGTTTACTTGTTTTTATTTACCCACCAACTTTATAGCTGGGTGTAAAGTTATTTTGGTCATTATCTTTGTCCATTTGTTTGCCTATCCATAACACTTTTTTTCTTTAATTTCTCTGGAACTTTAAGTGATATCTTCATGAAATTGTGTACGGAAGCGAAATATAATAAAGACTACTTGTATGTAAGAATGTGCTTTTTCTTCAAGTTATCACTGGCACTTGTATAAAGGATAACCCTTATGGTGCCCCATCCCCCCTTTTTCAAAACCTATTATTTTTTTTCATTTTTTTCTGTTACATTTCTCATGTTCACTCATACACATGTCAAATATATGCAAATCTACCATCAAACAGTATCTACTATCCATATGGGGTTACTGATATATATGCAAATCTACCATCAAACAGTATCTACTATCCATATGAGGTTACTGATCAAACAGTATCTACTATCCATATGGGGTTACTGATATATATCAGTAACCCCATATGGATAGTAGATACTGTTTGATGGTAGATTTGCATATATTTGACATGTGTATGAGTGAAAAAGAGAAATGTAACAGAAAAAATGAAAAATAATAGGTTTTGAAAAAAAAAGGGGGCACCATAAGGGTTATCCTGTATACAAGTGCCTATGCAAGTTATCTATGTATGAGAATTATGTATTGAATTATTTTGTAACAGTTTCCTTGGAAAGATGCTTAACATCTTGATATTTTCCCAAGTGATTTGTTTTTAATTTGTTAAACAGATGCAATCATATTTATAATTCGGTACATGTATTTATTTGTTTAAACTTGTATGCATCATAAATAATTTGTTATTAATTTGTTTTACTGAGAGACAAAGAAGATGTGGGAAGACTTATTTGTAAAAAAAATTAACTTTTGTCCAATATCTATTTGCACATTTTTAAAAATGCGATTGTCAAATGATTTTAATGATAATTACATGAACAGTACTGTACTAACAGATGGAAAAGTGAAAAAAAGTTGTTTTATATAGTATCAATTTGTCATTCATGTACATTTTTAATATTTGTTTACCGGTAATGCTATTTGGTTGATTTTTGTCATTGTTTACATTATAAACATCTGAATATTTGTATATCAATTTAATATGATATTTACTAAATGAGATTGGGATTAAAAGATACAATACATATGATGTTTTCATTATTGCAAGCAAACGAAAATCTTTCTGGTTTAACCTGCCTCCTTTTTATTCAGAGAAGTAGAATATGATAAGTATACTTCTGTAACAATGTGGAGCTGGGTAAAATATAAGTTTAAGATTAAATGGTGTACACATAATACCAGGCTAGTATATTTTGAAATTTGGGAGGGGGGTGCTTCTCAAAAAAATATTTTGAAAAACTTGTTTCACTTTATTTTGGAAGAGGTTTATTTATATATTGACTGTTTTAGTTAGTGTTCATATGCTAGATTCACCTAATCAATTTTCATATTTCTTCTTAATAAATTTACACTGATTAATAATTGAAAAGTCTCGAAAATATTCATGACTTTCTCCATGATTTCAAACGACTGCTTACTAAAGTATATGCTTAGAATATTGTTGAGTCAGATTACATGTACTTGTTTTCAGCCTTATATCTGGCTGGATGTGTTCTATATCTATGGTAGACACCTGGGGGAGTCATATTAAATGTTATACAGCCTTACATCTGGCTGGAGGTGTTGTATATCTATGCTAAACAACAGGTGGAGTCAGATTACATGTTATACAGTCTTATATCTGGCTGGAGGTGTTGTATATCTATGGTACACAACAGGTGGATTCAGGTTACATGTTGTACAGCCTTATATCTGGATGGAGGTGTTGTATATCTATGGTAGACAACAGGTGGAGTCAGGTTACATATTAAACAGCCTTATATCTGGCTGGGGATGTTGTATATCTGTGGTTTACAACAGGTGGAGTCAGATTCAATGTTATACAGCCTTACATCTGGCTGGAGGTGTTGTATATCTATGGTAGACAACAGGTGGAGTCAGGTTACATATTAAACAGCCTTATATCTGGCTAGGGATGTTGTATATCTGTGGTATACAACAGGTGGAGTCAGATTAAATGTTATACAACCTTACATCTGGCTGGAGGTGTTGTATATCTATGGTAGACAACAGGTGGAGTCAGGTTACATGTTATACAGCCTTATATCTGGCTGGAGATGTTGTATATCTGTGGTACACAACAGGTGGAGTCAGATTAAATGTTATACAGCCTACGTTCTTGTTGGTGTTTGCTGGTTTTGTCTCTGCCCTTTCGGACTTTTGATATTCGGATACCCCATTGGTACCTCTGCTTCTTACATCTGGCTGGAGGTGTTGTATATCTGCTTTACACAACAGGTGGAATCAGAGTAAATGTTATACAGCCTTACATCTGGCTGGATGTATTGTATATCTATGGTAGACTACAGGTGGAGTCAGGTTACATGTTATACAGCCTTATATCTGGCAGAAGGTCTTGTATATCTATGGTACACAACAGGTGGATTCAGGTTACATGTTGTACAGCCTTATATCTGGATGGAGGTGTTGTATATCTATGGTAGACAACAGGTGGAGTCAGGTTACATGTTGCACAGCCTTATATCTGGCTGGGGGTGTTGTATATCTATGGTAGACAACAGGTGGAGTCAGATTACATGTTATACAGCCTAATATCTGGCTGGAGATGTTGTTTATCTGTGGTACACAACAGGTGGAGTCAGATTAAATGTTATACAGCCTTACATCTGGCTGGAGGTGTTGTATATCTATAGTACACAACAGGTGGAGTCAGATTACATGTTATTAATCCTTATATCTGGCAGAAGGTCTTGTATATATATGGTAGACAACAGGTGGAGTCAGATTACATGTTATACAGCCTAATATCTGGCTGGAGATGTTGTTTATCTGTGGTACAAAACAGGTGAAGTCAGATTAAATGTTAAACAGCCTTACATCTGGCTAAAGGTGTTGTATATCTATGGTAGACAACAGGTGGAGTCGGGTTACATGTTATACAGCCTTATATCTGGCTGGAGATGTTGTATATCTGTGGTACACAACAGGTGGAGTCAGATTTAATGTTATACAGCCTTACATCTGGCTGGATGTATTGTATATCTATGGTAGACAACAGGTGGAGTCAGATTACATGTTATACAGCCTTATATCTGGCAGAAGGTCTTGTATATCTATGGTACACAACAGGTGGATTCAGGTTACATGTTGTACAGCCTTATATCTGGATGGAGGTGTTGTATATCTATGGTAGACAACAGGTGGAGTCAGGTTACATGTTGCACAGCCTTATATCTGGCTGGGGGTGTTGTATATCTATGGTAGACAACAGGTGGAGTCAGATTACATGTTATACAGCCTAATATCTGGCTGGAGATGTTGTATATCTGTGGTACACAACAGGTGGAGTCAGATTAAATGTTATACAGCCTTACATCTGGCTGGAGGTGTTGTATATCTATAATACACAACAGTTGGAGTCAGATTACATGTTATTAATCCTTATATCTGGCAGAAGGTCTTGTATATATATGGTACACAACAGGTGGAGTCAGATTATATGTTATATAGCCTTTATTTCTGGCTGGAGGTGTTGTACAGCTATAGTAGACAACAGATGGAGTCAGATTGCCTTATATCTGACTGGAGGTATTGTTTATCTAAGGTTGACAACAGGTGGAGTCACATAACATGTTATACAGCCTTATATCTGGCTGTAGGTGTTGTTAACCTATGGTAGACAACAGGTGGGGTCAGGTTACATGTTGTACAACCTTATATCTGACTGGAGGTGTTGTATATCTATGGTAGACAACAGGTGGAGTCAGGTTACATGTTGCACAGCCTTATATCTGGCTGGAGGTGTTGTATATCTATGGTAGACAACAGGTGGAGTCACAGGTCACATGTTATATGGCATTATATCTGATTGAAGGTGTTGTTTATTTTTGGTAGACAACAATTGGAGTCTGTATCTGACGGTAGAGTTATTGTGTATCTATGGCCGGAGGTTTTTTCTGTTCATCTATGGTAGAGGCCAGATTATTTATTTCCAGTTTCAATGCCAGATTATTCATTAACAAAAAAAATCCAACGCCCCCATCGGAATGAAGTTGTCATTCCCTAATTAGGACCGGGTCCTGTGATTAGGAATTATTAGGGGACGACCGTTTGATTCTGAGGGGGGCTGGAAGTTTCGGTCGAGACATATTATTTCTTTTCAAAATTCATGAAATTTTGCGGGCCAGAATTTATTTTTCGCTGCTATACGTGGCTAGAATATTTATTTTCTGCATACAATAGCTTAATTGAGCAACAGTCAAGGATGCATGTTGGGACAGATTATTTATTTTTTTGCAAACAGAGGCCAGATTATTTATTTCCAACTTTTTCCAGGCCAAAATATTTATTTACAAAAACTGCCAGGCCCCCTCCCTCAAAATCAAATGGTCGTCCCCTTATTACTAACCCTAACCCAAACTTTCATGTTCTATCGTCAATTAATTGTAATTGTTATGTTTTGTCATCATGCCCTCTTGGGCCCTTAATTGGACTTAATAAATTTATCTTATCTTATCTTATCTATTAAACTGTATATTCATATTTGGTTTTTGCTGTAACAAATAAAAGCAGTTAATCTAGGAACACACGTTTTGTACCACATTTATTTGTGCATTGATATATAATCATTTTTACTTTTATTAAACGGTTCAGTCTAGACTATAATTTTATCTAATACGATTATAGAAAAGGGATTTCCAGATTTTCCAAATATAGACTATGGTATTTTTGTTTTAAGCCACATCAATGCGCATGCGGAAAATTTCTGATCCGAGGTATTGTATTTTTCTGTGACCCCACGATAACAAAGAACCCATGCATGATATAATGAGAACGGAGTATATTAGTAAATTGCAGACAAAAAAATGCTTGGGTCAGACACAATTTTCAGATTCACCGGACCGAATGTCCGCTTTTAAAATTTTTCGATATGTCTGCACAACAACCGAGCAGCAACATAAACTTGTGTAAGCAATTTTTGATTTAAAATAAATTAGATTCATATTAGACTCTAATATATTTTTACTAAACAGGTGGCAGTGTTTTACTATCTATAATAAATACATGTACACAGAGTTCAGCATTGACCTGTATAGTAACATATCTATTATTTGTTGTACATGTAGAGGAAAAGAACATAGTTGAAGAAAAGAACATAATTGATCATGTTGATAGATTACACATAAAATACAATAGACAACATGGTGATACAATCAATATACATGTACAATGTACAAGATGTTAATGTATACTCTCTAAAAAAAGTTACGCAACAGTGGAAAATGTCACTATATGTTTTAAGTAAACATACCTTATTATAAATTGGTATTGCCAAGCCGTATTTCAATCATTTTTTATCAAATAAAAACCAAAAAAAAGACAAACAATTGAAGTTTATTTTTTATGATTTGAGCAAAATCCTAGCTGTTACGGTTTTTGATAGAATGCGAGTAGAACATAACCAATGTTTTTCCACGGAAAATGTTGGTTGATTTAAACGGGTTGTTGACGCATAAACTTAACATTTGATTTCAACTTGTGATATCATAAAAGCCGGTGACGTTACAATTTTTCTGAAATCACAAAAATAATTTTCAATCATTTCTCGTTCTCTTGGTTTTTATTTCATTAAAATCGGTTACGAAATGGCTTTGCAATACAAAAATAAAATTATGTAGGTTTATTCAAAATATATAGGGAAATTTTGTATTGTTGCGTAACTTTTTTGAGTGAGTATATGTAATCGTAAATTAAACAAAACTCTTTAAAATAACATAAATGCAAGACTTACTTGTCACGTCAACTTTTACTTCCGCAATCGATACATCACAGAACCATACGAGATCATTGGGAGCGAGTTTTTCAATAACAAAATCACTATTTCCCTCTGTCGAGACTCCTGGGCATGCATACAAACCGAGATCGTCTGGTTTGAATTCAGTTTCTATAGTTGTTATGTCGATATTTTTAGCCGGGGTAATCGCTAGCGATTAGCATCGGCTATAGCTACGATAGCCTTTCGGTAGGCTATCAGATGGTTTTTCCGGCGGTTCACCAAAAACCTATCAATTGAAATATCAATACACGCTTGCAATATAGTTCCTTTACATGATCTGTTTTTTCGTCGCTTTACTCGCAATTATGTTACAAAACTAATTCATGTAATGTTCAAATTTTGTACAACTATGTAAGAACCCGCGCTAGCTGATGCGAAAGTATTAAATGATTAATAAAGAATACAAAGCGGATTGATATTTTGTTAGGAGTGTTCGCCGATCTCATTAGTGATGTCATATTCACTAATTTGCATCTCATTTTAAAGTGTCAACCTGGATGGCAATACACAGCAATGGACAGGACAATTTACCCAAACTTCAAATCCTCATAACTTTTTTATGTGTTCAAATAAAATGGTTCTGTAAACGGTTCATTGAAGAATAATTTAGTCATATTTACCATAATTGATTTTGAAAATAAGGCTTAAAAATAAATTTTCTGTAAATTGTTTCTCGACCATATGATTTTTCATTGAAAATTCTTTATCAACCAAATTTTCTATCTTTAGAACCACTGAATATATTTATTTTCAAGATGCACTACAATATTTGGGGTTTGTGGTCAAAGGGCTATTTAAAATGGGTGTATTGACAAAACGGCTGTAGAATTTTTATTATTCATTAATTCAGTTTGAAAATTCTTCTTTATTGAATTCCTCATTATATTCTGTCAACTTTTACATTTCAATGGTTTTTATATACATTGCACCTTGACATTGCTCAGGGGACCAAAGACAGGCCACGCCTATAAAATCAACTTTTTTTTTATGTTGGTTCGATTTTCAACATCTTTTTTCATTGAATACCTTGTGAAAATCCCTATTACACAAATAGTAGTTTTTTATTTTTATTTTTTGCTACAAATATACAATTTA
This sequence comes from Arcuatula senhousia, assembly GCA_963971305.1. NCBI lineage: Eukaryota > Metazoa > Mollusca > Bivalvia > Mytilida > Mytilidae > Arcuatula > Arcuatula senhousia. The sequence goes on from OZ020304.1 coordinate 61,928,826, forward strand.
AATTTTATAGATTACCCCGGCTACCAGTACTTTCAGTACTTTGATTTGGTATCAGTCTCAGATAGATATTGTTAAAATCAGGCCGCCGCTTACGACCTTACAAAGCAATCGCTTTTTCTCGTCTGGTCCTATATTTTATTTCTACGAGAGTTAGCGACGTGACAACGAGTTGTAACAGTTTGCCGCGCTTCTTCCATTTCATCTTTTCTCCGACAAGACTCGGAAGCCGAAGACTTCCGAGTAAAAAGTAAGCTAACAGTAGTTGTCAAACTGTCTGTTCTGGGACACTTTTGCCCATGTTAAACCTATGGAAGAATCTGTGTTGTGGATATACTTTGTGGATATACCTAATAAGCTTTTTTTTTAATTAAGTGATTGATTGACATGAAGTGACAGATTGACAGGTAGTGACGTACACACCCATGGACAGGAAGTAACCTAATTAAACCACACCCACATCAATGGGAAATTCCCTAATTGAACCACACCTCTTATTGATGGGGGAAATTGCCTAATTAATTCCCTAAAGTTTTTTAATGTTGGTTTCACACCCCCAAACACGTGACAGATGTGAAGGGCCATCAATCATAAAAATCGTGAAATTCCTTAAAAGACAGTTGTTGAATCAGTTGTGTAAACTAAAGTTTGCTATATAAAAACCAAAAGTTGTAAGGTGTTTTTTTGGCCGGAACTGTGAAAATCTATAGATAATAAAATGTAGACTTCGCGCGCGGGGGCTTCGGCGGCGGCGGGCGGGCGGCCGGCCGGGACAGAATAATTTTGTAACGGCTTTCCCAGTTATAACTACTAATCACACCCTTTTGATATATGGTATGGAGGATCAGAATGTTTTTTTTTTCATATGCGTGATTTCAAACAATTTAAGACTTTCTAATAAAATTATACAATCATTAGTTCCTACTTAGTACATCAACGTTGTCACAAACGTAAATAAAAACATAACAAATATATTACATTATCCATATTGTTACAGGTAAAATTGGTTTTACAATGTCATCCATCAAAGGGAAAAACATGACAACATATTTGTATATCTAATTAATTTATTGAAAGGAATTAACATATGTTAACATGTCCATATTGAATCAAAATTAAACATTGTCAAAAGCTTCCTCATAGAAATTGAATTCCGAAGCTAGACCAGTATAATAAATTCACAAAGATTTTCCTTTCGTGTTAAAATTTTCTCCTCCTCCTCCCCTCCCTCCTCCTCCTCCTCCTCCTCCTCCTCCCTCCCTCCCTCCCTCCCTCCCTCCTCCTCCTCCCTCCCTCCTCCTCCTCCTCCTCCTCCTCCTCCTCCTCCTCCTCCTTCCCTCCTCCTCCTTTTTTTTTATAACAGCTAATTGATTATTATAAGTTGATCTTGCATGTATTAAACCGATTTCGCTGAGATATAAAACAAGATGAAATTATATCCTATACCCACACCAAGTTAAAATGTTAAGACAGTCGTGACATACACCATTTGTTGTTAAATATTTAAAACCCAATTAATGCGTGTGACTTTCTTAATAACATTAGAAGAGGATTATGTTTTATCCTTTAACATCTATGACCTTTTTAACCCACAACTTATATTAGACGGGAAATCCCCTAATAATACCAATAAATTTATGCCCCCGCTTCAAACAGGTAGGGATTCTCTAAAAGTCTAAAAAGTGGATATAGATATTTTAACTTTCAATAACAAATAACAAAGTTATATATCTTTGTGACAGTGACTTCCTTAATGACATTAAAGGGTTACATAACCCCAACATTAAATGTAATTAACATATATGACAGATGGTAAATCCCCTAAATAGTTTATTTTATACCCCCAAAACAGGAAGTTGGGCTGCATCAAACAAAAAAAAAACAGTACTATCAATCATCTAAAACAAATTAAAATATTTTAATGACACATGTCAACATGTCCATATTTGTCACAACATAGAGCGTTTATTTTATACCCCCAAAAACAGGAAGAAAGGTTGTATAAAAAAAACCAAAAACAGTACCATCAATCATCTAAAAACAAATTAAAATATTTTAATGACACATGTCAACATGTTTATATTTGTCACATTAAACGATAAATCCATACATTTTATAGGAACATCCCTATATAAGCGAGAAAATCAATTGGAAAATCATTAGTCAATCGACAAGTTGAAAGGTGAAGACGTTAATACTAGTAACCGGAGTGGGTAAGTATGTTATAGTTAGAATAACATAGTTTATATGCAACAATATTTGGATTTGACTCAAGTAAGCTACCAATGTGTGTAAAAAAAGCACTTCGATGGTACAAGGGCGTCAGTGCATAAAAAAGTGGGGTTAAACCAGTTATAACATTATTTTATATTTCGAAATTAGTATGTACGTTGTTCGAAGTATCCTCCTGTAAACCTCGCTTTGAAGGGCAGCTTGTAGTGATATAAGCGTTGAAAGGTGGTGTCGAAGGGCGGTGGCTTCTTTGACGACACTCTTAATCAAATATTTAGGATTTTATACCTTAATATTTAATGTGACTTAATGTCTTATTAATTTAATACATTAAACATTTTACCATTCTCGTTGTAGATTATCAAAACGATGAACAAGTCCAAAACCTATGATTGTTATACATGTGGCAAAGTATTCAGTCAGCAATCAAATCTATATCGACATAAAAAGGCGATGCATTCAACAACGATATACTCATGTTCTAAATGTAGGTTTCAAAGTAACAGGAAAGACAGCTATTTGCGTCATATTAAGAAGCACTTAATAGTTAAGAATCAAACAGGAGGTGGAAAAGAAGTCACTTACAAAGACGAAAAAGACAACATAAAAGATGTATGTTCTTTAAAAGCACTCAATGGAACAGTGGAGACTTATATTATCCCAGCGGAAGGAAAAGTTAAATTCGACCCGATGACTTTTTTAAAAAGTAAATATGAAGATGTAAAAAACAAGCTTAAAAAGACCATTAAAGAAAAAGGTGGTATAAAGTGGTACCTATCCTTAAACATCAAAATGACGAGAAGAAATGGTGATCAACTAGAAACTGCAGAACCACATTTCCGCGGGAAGTGTCAAACAAGCTTGAAATTTGAAGACATAGATGGTGGTTTAAAGGAATCAATAAAGAAAGTATTCAACTCATTCATTGAATACCAAAGGCAAGGCAGTAATTGGACAATAGATAAAATTGTAGATTTAACCATACATATGGCACGCTACAGACCACTGAAAGGATCCAGTTATATTCCACTTCCAACCAAATTAAGATCTAAACATGCTATCATCAACGTGAAAAACAGAGATAATAAATGCTTCATGTGGTCAATTCTAGCTGCATTATATCCACAAAAAACACATGGAGAGCGTGTTTTCAAGTATAGAGAACATGAATCGAAATTAAACTTTAAAGGTATACCATTTCCTGTGAAAATGGAAGACGTTACTAAATTCGAGAAGCAGAACAAAATGTCCATCAATGTGTTTGGTTACGAGAAGCAGAGCGTCTCCCCAATACACATCACTGGTTTTAGGTGCGAGAAACAGATTAACCTGCTATTGATATCGGACAACAAGAAATCTCACTATTGTTATATAAATGATTTGAACAAGTTGTTGGGAGACCAACACACTAACAAAAGAAGATACCATTATTGTCCATATTGCTTACATGGCTTCACCAAAGACCAGATTCTCAATGATCATAAACCATACTGTATGACACATGGGCCACAGAGAACTGAAATGCCGAAAGAAGAGGATAAATGGTTATTTTACAAAGACATTCGTAAACAACTCAAAGTTCCCTATGTTATCTATGCAGACTTCGAAAGTCTTCTGATGCCTATTCAAGGTTGTGAGAGAGATCCATCCAAATCATCGACGACGAGGTCAACACAACACGTACCATGTGGATTTGCCTACAAAGTTGTTGGGCTAAACTCAGGAACCTCAAAAAATCCTGTTGTCTATAGGGGTTTGGATGCAGCTGATAAGTTTATAGATTTTATGGTCACCGAACAGGAAAATATAGAGAAAAAATTTAAACTCTGCGAGCCAATGGTAATGACAGGCGGTGACTGGCAGTTATTCAAAAAGGCTGCAAATTGTCATATATGCACCAAGCCATTGGGAGAGAACCGAGTTAGAGACCATTGTCACGTCACCGGGAAGTTTAGAGGGGCAGCACACAATGACTGTAACATTAACTACAAGTTTACGGGTCGCATTCCTGTTATATTTCACAATCTTCGAGGTTATGACAGTCACCTGATCATGCAGGCAATAGGAAAAGTTGACAAACGACTGAGATGTATACCCAATAACATGGAGAAATACATTTCATTTTCTCTAGGGTGCATGGACTTCATCGACTCTTTCCAATTTATGCCATCGTCTTTGGAGACACTTGTAGGAAACCTTGCTAAAGAAGGATCGTTACATTTCAAACATTTAAAAGATCATTTTGGAAGCGAAAACAAGAAGTTTCTATTAAGAAAGCAGGTCTATCCATATGAGTATTTCGATTCAGAAGCTAAATTTTCAGAACAACAACTACCACCGATATCCGCCTTTTACAGCACATTATCTGGGGAGTGGATTTCAGATGATGATTATGCACATGCACAAAATGTATGGGAGACATTTTCTATACAGAACCTCGGACAATATCATGACTTGTATGTATTAACCGACGTGCTACTGCTTGCTGACGTATTTGAGAACTTTAGAAACATTTGTCTGAATTATTATGATCTGGACGCTGCACATTTTTATACATCACCAGGTCTCGCATGGCAAGCCGCGCTCAAAATGACAGGTGTAAAACTAGAATTATTGACAGAAATTGATATGCATCTATTCATCGAAAAGGGCCTTCGAGGAGGAATATCAATGATCACACATCGCTTCTCCAAAGCCAACAACAAATATGTTCCGGACTATAATCCAAAAGAGGAAAGAAACCATCTGATCTATTTAGATGCAAATAATTTATACGGCTGGGCCATGTCTCAATCACTTCCTGTAAAAGACTTCAGATGGCTGAATGAAAATGAAATTGAGAGTCTACGGATAAACGATGTTGAAGATGGTAATGATAGTGGCTATATATTGGAAGTTGATCTAGATTATCCTGAAGACCTTCATGATCTTCATAACGAATATCCACTAGCTCCAGAGAAAATGAAAGTTTCAGACGAAATGCTATCACCATATGCTAAAATACTATTAGCAGAACTTGACCTCAAGGGAACATCAACAGAAAAACTAATTCCAAACCTTAAAGCCAAAGAGAAATATGTTGTTCACTATAGAAATCTAAAACTATATATGTCTCTGGGTATGAAAGTCTCCAAGATACACCGCGTGCTGGCCTTCACACAAGAGTCATGGTTGAAGAGGTATATCGACTTCAATACAGAGAAACGAAAACTGGCAAAGAACGATTTTGAGAAAGACTTCTTCAAACTAATGAACAATGCAGTATTCGGTAAGTTAATTTATTATATATAATAATAGCAACAGTAACGAAAGTTATAGAAACACAGTAGCCAGCACAATTAGTAATTATACTCAAACATTTAATAGTCTGTGACTTTAAATGAAGATAATAATACTAGCTATATAGTGAAATTCACATACTGAATCTAAGAATGATTTGCTTCGAGATTTATATACTACCGATACCTTTATATATTTATTTATTTATTTATTTATTCATTTATAACTAGGAAAAACTATGGAGAACCTCAGAAAAAGGATCGATATTCATCTGGTAAACAATCAGTCCAAGGCAAGAAAACTAACAAATAAACCAACATTCAATGCCTTTAAGATTTTCAACGAGGATTTGATCGCCGTACATATGTTGAAACAAAAGCTCTATTTGAACAGACCCATCTATGTAGGATTTTCCATACTGGACGTGTCAAAAACATTGATGTACGATTTTCATTATAACTATATGAAACAGAAGTATAGACAAAACGCACAACTCTTGTTTACAGATACAGATAGCCTTTGCTACAGCGTTTACACACGTGACATATACAGCGATATGCTCAATGACAAAGAATTGTTCGACACGTCAGAGTATAAGCAAGACCACCCACTGCATAGTACGGTTAACAAGAAAGTTCTTGGTAAGATGAAAGATGAGACACATGGCATTCCTATACATGAATTTGTAGGACTCAAATCAAAAATGTATTCCCTTATCTACAACGAAGATGACAAGTTGGTTGAAAAGAAAATAGCAAAAGGAATCAAGAAATGTGTCATTAAACATCATACCAGACACGAAGATTACAAACAGTGTCTGTTTAATAAAACCATTCACATGTCCTCAATGAATCAGATCAGATCATATAACCACCAGTTGTATAACATAACTATCAACAAACTAGGACTATCACCATTTGACGATAAAAGGTATATTCTCGAAGATGGAATAAGCAGTCTAGCATATGGTCACTGGAGAATATAAATCACACCAACACTACTGTCATTTCATTTCTTTCTATGCAATTAAAAGAGTAAGACGTGTTCTTATAATGAGCAGTTGTGGTGATTGTGACTTGAAATTTTCTAGAAAAGACAATTTAATGCGACACTTGAAAAATAAGCATGGATATATTGATTATGAAACAGGAGGAGTAGGAGATGGTGAGGGAGGGGTGACACTACAACACCCTTTCACTATGATGTTAGCAGGACCAACTGGATCTGGGAAGACGTTTTGGATGAAACGACTCCTAGAAAATACAAAATCTATGATAAAACCGAATCCTGAACGCATTATTTGGTGTTACAAACGATGGCAGCCAATGTTTAACGAAATGAAGCAGACAGTAAAACACATAGTATTTGTTCATGGTATTCCAGAGGACCTAAATGAAGATTCGTTTATAGACACAAAATTCCCTACATTAATTATCTTAGACGATCTCATGAAAGATGTTGCTTCAAGTCAAGATGTTTGTGAACTCTTTGTGGAAGGAAGTCACCATAGGAATCTCAGTGTGGCATGTCTGGTACAAAACCCATTCTATAAAGGAAAAGGAAGCAGAACCATGAGTATCAATAGCCAGTATTTGGTTCTTTTTAAAAACCCGCGTGATCAAGTTGGGCCTTCTACTCTAGCAAGACAAATGTACCCCAAAAACTCTAATAGATTCATGAAAAAATATACAGAAGGAACTAAACAGCCATATGGATATTTGTTTATAGATTTGAAACAGACCACACCCGATGATGAGCGACTAAAAACTAATGTTTTTGAAGGTGCCACAGTTCAAATTGGTGGCAGTCAGTATACAAACAGAGATACATCTGATATTGCCCATTTAAAGGATAGACATCAAGGTGAACAGACGCATTGTGACGAAAGTCTAGATACCAAAGACATAGAGATAGGAAATAGCCACGACACAGATAAACATATAAACGATAGGATGCCTTCTTGTGATGATTGCGGATTAGTTTTCGAAAGTGTACCTGATTTGGTCAGGCATATGAATAGATGGTGTCCTGAGAACAAGAGAAAGTTCGATGATATTGAGGTTGATGAACCTACTACTAAAAAACGAAAAATTGTCATCGAAGACGGTGAGGAAGTCGCATTTGAACGTATAGCAACATACACTAGAGAAAGCAACGAGAATGAGTGGCAAACCAAAGTTGATAAATATATCTCAGAAGGATTGGTAGACAAAAAGGCTAGAATTAAAGCTAATCATAAATTTAAAGCTGAAGAAATGGATGATTTCACTTCCAGATATGCAGATCTGCTTACATATATGCTACAGTTACAGGATGGACACTTACATAAAAAAGTTATAACCATGATAGAAAGGTTAGTTAAGGATGGAATGGACTATAAGAAAGCAATAAAAATTTCCACCAGAAAATACAAACCAGTGCTAGAAGGCTATCTTGTTGATGTCATCGAAAATGAAACATATGAAAATGATGAGGATGAAGACAGTAATGGGGAAGAGAGCGAGGAGGAAGAAGAGAAAGGGGAGGAGGGAGAATAGACAGTATAAATTAACAATAAAATATTGTTTTTATTAGTATCAGTTAGAAATTTGAATTGAACAGATGTCTTCTCCCTCGGAAATATATCTTAAAAAGATATATTATAATACATCTAACCCTGCAAGTTTTAGCGGACCCGATAAGTTGTACAGATTTGTCCGAAAAGAGGGAAAATTCGTCTTAAGTAGATATAAAATACGTAAATGGTTGCAACGACAAGAACCTTATAGCCTACAAAGACCTGTAAAACGATCGTTCACACGAAATAGAGTCATAACAACTGGAATCGATGATCAGTGGGATGCAGATTTGATGGATATGACAAAATTTGCTAAATATAATCATGGATTAAGTTTTGTTCTTGTGGTTATAGACATTTTTTCCAAATATGTATGGATGAGATCATTAAAAGATAAAAAGGGAAAATCTGTAGCCGACGCATTGAAAGACATTCTCCAACAAGGAAGATCACCAAACAGAATACGCACAGATAAAGGGCAAGAATTTAAGTCAAAGGAAGTAGAGGCAGTACTTCAACGACGAGGAATACAACATCTATATGCTCAAAATACGGAAATTAAGGCTAACTATGTAGAAAGAGTCATAAAAACCATTAGATCTAAGATAACAAGATACATGACCTATAAGCAGAACTACAATTATACAGATACCCTATATGATTTCGCCAGCAGCTACAACAAGACCTTTCATAGAACTATTGGGTTACCACCAGAAAAAGTTACAAAAAGTAAAGAGACCAACTTATGGTGGAAAATGTATTGGCCTAAGAAAACAGTTTCAATAGTTAAGACAAAGACAACAAGAAAGCCGTTTCGTTTAAAACTAGGAGACAAAGTTCGCGTGACCTACATCAGAAATCCTTTTACTAGGGAATACGATGAAAAATGGTCGGGTGAAATATTCAAAATCTCTCAACGCATCCTACGTGGTGGACTACCGGTATACAGAGTGGTGGATTTTAATGATGAAGAAATAAAGGGAACATTTTATCAATCAGAGTTACAAAAAGTCGATGTGCGAGATGACGATATGTGGAAAATAGAAAACGTTATAAAGACAAGAGGAAAGGGACATACAAAACAATATTTCGTAAAATGGTTAAATTGGCCAAAGAAATTTAACTCATGGATATCTGCTAGAGATGTGACCAACCTGTAAAATAAAGATTCATGAACAATATATTGATGTGTGATTATCTAGATGAATAATGTTGAAAATATTGTGTATATTGTAAAGACAATATGTGGATGTCTCTCCGACCCATAATTGTCTCATTACGGAGATATTAAATAATTGCATAGAGTCTTTTGTCTTTTTATAATAAATACATTCAAACGTATCTGTTCTTGCAAAAAAAAAAAAAAAGAATCTTGGAGACTGTATCTCTGTTTGACTCATTAGAGACACTCTAATGTCAACACCACAGTTCTCGAAGCAAAATAATGATGTTTGAAAATCCTCAACCAAATATTCAAAGTATTAAAATAAATGACCGAATTTCGTTTAACAGAAAGTATGTGACTCGATGCTGAAACTGTACACTAAACATTAAAAAAGGAACATACCAACAAAAACATAAGAAATACAACAAAAATAAACTACAAACACAAGTTATGGCAATAAGCTGCTGGAAAACCCGTTACGAAATTATTCTGTCCCGGCCGGCCGCCCGCCCGCCGCCGCCGAAGCCCCCCGCGCGCGAAGTCTACATTTTATTATCTATAGATTTTCACAATTCCGACCAAAAACACCTTACAACTTCCGGTTTTTATAAAGAAAACTTTAGTTTACACAACTGATTCAACATCAGTCTTTTAAGGAATTTCACGATTTTTATGATTGATAGCCCTTCACATCTGTCACATGTTTGGGGGTTGAAACCAACATTAAAAAACTTTAGGGAATTCATTAGGTAATTTCCCCTCATCAATCAGAGGTGTGGTTCAATTAGGGAATTTCCGATAGATGTGGGTGTGGTTTAATTAGGTCACTTCCTGTCCATGGGTGTGTACGTCACTACCTGTCAATCTGTCACTTCATGTCAATCAATCACTTAATAAAAAAAAAAGCTTATTAGGTATATCCACAAAGTATATCCACAACACAGATTCTTCCATAGGTTTAACATGGGCAAAAGTGTCCCAGAACATACAGTTTGACAACTACTGCTAACCGCGTATTGACTAATTTTTCCGGACCGATTTTAGAAGACTAGGTACGTGTTATATATCATTTAAAGGGGATTTTTCACCCGAATAGAGTTATCAAAAAATTAATGCTTAAAACTTGCTCGTTTAAATATAATGAACATTTTATATAGAGAGTAACGTCATATTTTTCCTTGTCCCGCGTTACAATAGATGTGGGCATCAGTTCTTGTTACTTGGGTCATGGATTTATTTTTGCCCCAATGCATAAAAAAAATACATTTGAATCCGGGCATTATAGCCTAAACATTTTATATAAATATTTTTACGTTTTTCTTTGGCGCATGAAAACAATTTCAAAATACAAAATCAAACAAAATGTCCCAGTATGGATAAAATATTCAAACATCAAATATCCTGCGAAATTCAAATAATTAGAAAAAAGAATGATTAAATTTTAGCCATTAGACATAAATTACATATACACAAGTAAAAAGTGTTCGACTTAGTTTTTTGTTTGTGGCTAAATTGACAGAGAAACGACAATTTTCTGATGTCTAGTAAAATGTCACATGTATGAAAAATCAATCTTTTCACAAACCCGTGCAACTTTGATGCGTATTTGCAATTTTAGATTAAACATATGCAAAACTTTTTATAAATAAACAAAAAATACATGTCTTTCTCTTTTTAATGATAGTCGGGATAATGAAATTCGACATATAAACCCAATTAAAAAAGGCGTATTTCTTTGTCTAGTCAAATGTCCCACACCCGTATTTTTGACGTTAACAATTTGACGGGACTCTAAGAGGCACTGTGAAAGTCACCAAAAGTACAACTTGTACACAACACGTATTAAATTCTTAAAAAACTAAATACATATACAATATTTTATTTAAAAAGGTATATTTTCTTCGAAGTTTAGGACCGGGTTAGTGTATTTCACTGGTGCAAATCAATGTTGTAAAGCTGGGCTATTTTTTTTTCTTTCCCTCATTTTATAAACGAAAATATGCAATGCGTTTTTATAAGAAAGGAAAACGGTTTTTTTTTATTCCAACAGATCAAAAATAACAACTGTGCAACGCATGCATACTTAATCGATTGTTTATAATCTTTCACAAGAGGGACTATTTAAAATTTGAGGATGCAACAGATTTCAAGTACTCAGAAAATGATTACAGAACTTTTCGCAACAACTCATTTTTTTCGTCAATAAAAATTGCTTCTACATGTATAATAAAAAAAGAATTTGGTTGCCCTTGTTTCGCGTAAACTGTTACGAGCTGTCGCTGTGGAAACATCTTAAATTAGAAAATGCCATGCATTTCTTTGTGTAATGCCCTTCCTGTAGAGTAAATAGGAAAGTTAAATTGTATAAAATTAATACTATATCGATATTGAAATCTTTCTTTATGATTTCGAAATATTTAACGAAGAAAGCAACATTTTTTAGCTGTTTTCGAATATTTAACGCAGAAAGCAACGTGTTTTAGCTCAGTGCAGCAGTATTTAAACAGATGCAGAGATTAACCTAATATCACGCAAAGGAACACGCGTATCGAGCCAGGTATTTTTAGAAACGCTTTATATAGGCGAATAGAGTCTTAAGATTTTTACTAAAATGTTAAGGATTTTTCATAACCCTAATTCTATGTCGTATGGAAAGCCGTAGTGGATCTCCGCACTAACAATTCACTTACAATTGGTGTCAATGGGGGAATGTTTAAGTTCCATGAGTTCGACAATTCAATAATTTGACGAACGTACAATTTATATTTTGAACAAGCACAGCTTTGATGCTTTTTATGAAAAGTTACTTCATTCGATTTGCTTCAAATGATAAGTATAAAGTTAATGCAGTTGATTATAAGAGAAATCTTTTGCGGAGTTTTGAAAAAAAATACCTGGATCGATTTGCGTGTTCCTATGAGTGAATATTATTACATGTATTGCATTCTCTAATTGTTCTATGTAAAAGGTAGATCACCTTTTTTTTGAAAATTGATCTCTTTGATGTTAAAAGAGCGGGTCCCCCGGGGTATTTATTTGTGAGCCGTAGCTTTCATTTTTATGTTTTTATTTTTTATTTTTAAGCACCAATTGTGCTGTCAAAATTTTAACGCTTTAGACAGAAATAAGTATGAACCTTCTTTCATCACCACCACACTAAAATCAAAACCAACCGTCACTTATTTAAGCTACATGCAGGTTTTTTTTCCAGATCTGTCGTTTCCTGCATTATCTGCAGTATGCCGTAGATAAAAAAATGGAAATGGATCTTCATGATTACCTACTCTTACTTGGTCCTTTTAATTAAATAAAGGGACCTATCATTTATAAAACTTAATTGAAAGGGGGGCTTTGTGTTTTTTTTCTGTATGGTCAGAAATTTTATTTTTTAAATATTCAATTTGTGAAGGATTAATTCTTTTCCGATTTGCAATCAAGTTACATATAGAAGTAGGTGCGAATAGGGGAATTAACAGCAAATGTGTAGAAATCGATCGATGCAAATCAGCTGTATGCCTAATTGTGATCACAGAATGCCTGGTTGCCAACTGTAGCATTTATGTTTGGGAACCACAAGCGATACGCGCAAATGTTGTTCAGTTTGTAAATATCTATCTATGCGATTCAGATATATGTTTGGTTGCTTTCAATGCACAAAACAGTAACCGAGAGAAAGAAATGTCAATTATATATAATCCATTGTGCGAAAGCCTTACTCGAAATCGAAATGACTTTTGTGAAATTAAAATAGAGTAATTTCTTCACATTTCTTAACGCCCCGTATTTACGTTTTAGTCAAAATGGTTTGGGTTACAGACTTTCATGGAATTATATGATCGGGAAAAATCGCCAATTAGAAAACCGGAAAATATCATACCAAACTTGAGATTTCCTCTACCGTTCGTTTGTTCTTGTTGTCTTTTATCTGAGAATCGATTTGATTTTTATTGCCTGTTATTTATTGTGTTTTGTCTGGGAATATTGATAAGGAGAAGGTTGGCCCCCAAAAAAGTTTAATCCCGCCACATTTATGTGTCTGTCCTGACAAAGCTCTTGTTTGTACTTGTCTTTTTGATGTTTTTTGTTCCTTGTTTAAGAAAGGGTGTCTATCTGTGACTATTCCAGGACTACTTTAAGGTTACTTTTTCTTTGCCGGGTTTGACAATATTCATTTGATTGGGGTATAAAACTAGTAATAACAAGAATGCTGATTGTCGAACTTGACCAAGTTATTAGTGATATAAACATTTGGTATAAATTTCATGAAAATCCGAAAAAAATTGTAGCCTTGAGAGCGCTTACAAAAAGATTGACGGACGGACGGAAAGACGGACGGACGCCCGGCTTTTTTATGTCCCCGCTCCGCGTTGCGGCGGTGGACAAAAAAAAATCTGTCGCGATGCCTTATTTTTTTTTATTCTGACCACAAAAAAAACCAAACCCCCTTTAAGTTAAATGGATAAAATAATAAGGTGGAGCGCCTTGTCTGGCGATTTTTAAAGTTAATTGGTTGTTGCTTTTAAGGAACATGAGGGTGGTGATAAAATAAACATGAATGAATGATGAAGCGACCTTAGAAGTGGGATGTTGACATAAGGCCTCTCTCGGTAACGAATGCTAACTGCCACAAAAAATAGAATGAGGAGTATTGTCGGGCATTTAATCTACTACATGGGATCCAACGGACCTATTCTTGCCAAGACCTGCAGTAGTGTTCTTTAATTTACATGAGGAACTGGCTAATAATTTTATCTTTTACCGAGAAGGTTAGTGCTGCTGGGGTCTATTCCCGACCTGGGACCCATTTTTAAGTTTTACACATTGTGTAGATAAAAAACAATAAAATCTTCAGCTAACAATGACAAGAAAAAAGACATAATAGCAGTCGAACAAACTTTAAAGAACTCTAATTGTGTGTGTTGCGGCGGCAAGGTGATTGCCTGCCCTCAAACATTCATTACATGAAAACATGGCCGAAATTAACAGAAACTTCTAGTACTTTACGAAAAAGATTTCGAAGAAACTGAAAAACACATATTTTTCGTAAATAAGATTAAGCTAAGAATTATTTCTTGTTTTATACATTTGTATATGTTAAATTAAACATAAAACAACTTTGCATAAAGTTGAATACGTTGAAACATTGAACACGACGTCATTTTTTCTTTTTTTAACGTGTAACGTTAGGTAACACCAATATTGTGCGTAACGTCATATAATTGCTTTTATATGTATTGAAAATAGTCAGTCACTCAACCTGAAAATCAAGGTCATGTTTAAAAGATATTGAGATGGAACTGTGCTTAGCTGTTACTGTTCATATGTATACCAAGTTTTGTCAGCCTATGACTTATAGTTCTTGAGATATGAACCCGGGGATATGGATGCAATCATAAACTTTTACATGCATTGAAAATTATCAGACGTTCAGTCACTTTCCCAGAAAATCAATGTCAATGTCAAAAGAAGGGGATGGAATTGTGTTTAGGGACGGACCATTTAACTTGAAGGGGGGCTTGGTTTTTTGTTTTGGTCAGATAATTTTTTTATTTTTCGAAGGCATCGCGACAGATTATCTTTTTCATTATAAGCATTATTTTCTATGGCAGTTATATTTTTTTTAGGAAAAAACCAAGGCCCTCCCTTCAAGTAAAATGGTGGGTCCCTTATCTACTTAACTGGGACATATGCATACCAAGAGCGTGCTCGTAAACACTATAAAATCGGGGTTTATTTTGAAAATTGTCAGTCACTAACCTGAAAATCAAGGTAAAGGTCAAAAGATGGGAATGCTACTGTGCTTAGCTACTGTTTTTACATTTTTATACCAAGTTTCAACATAGGGCGTTTTGTTTTTTTAGATAAAGGTGCTCGTAATGGTCACAGTCACTTATCTGGAAAATTAGTCAAGGAATCAGCTGTGCTAAGCTATCACTTGGGCATTGGATACCAAGTTTCACCAGCCAAGGACTTTTAAATGTCCTTGAGATACGGAAGTGCTAAAAACTTTAACAAATACACAAACTACAACCAAGTTCCAGACAATAAATTTTGCTACGTCAGTCTGACGCGCGTTTCGTGTATTCAAAACCCATCGGAGGCGCTCTTCTCAAAATATTGAACTAGAGGCTCCCAGGAGCCTGAATCGCTCACCTGATCTCTTATGCCAAAGTTTGAATTAATTTCACAAACTTTCAAGTATACAAAGTTGCAAAACAATCCTTTCAGTGGTTTCAGAGAAGATTTTTGGAAATCAGTTTAAATTAGTAGAAAAAAACAGTTAAAGGGCAATAACTCCTATAAGGACCATAGCAATGGCAGCCATGTTGGTTGGCAGACATGTATATAATTCACAATCTTGGTAGAGCACATCCTAAAGATCAAGTATACTAAGTATCAATGCTATCCCTTCAGTGGTTTCAGAGAAGAAGATTTTTGAAAATCAGTTAAAATTAATGGAAAAAAACAGATAAAGGGAATAACTCTTAAATGGCTGATCTGACAATATTGACCCTGAAATCATATTTGTAGATCTGAATGAGCTTTACAATTCTGCAATGCAAACTTTTCTTCTAGCTCTAACAGTTTTCAAGATATTGTCCAAAAACTGCAAAAATGGTCAATTTTGACAATTAAAGGCCAATAACTCCTATAAGGAGTCGTTTCACAACTTCGAATCAATGGAGAGATTTGTAGAGCTTTTGATGCTAAACATGAAGTTGCTTCGGATTTTCTCTATCACTTATACTTTTTTGAGTTATAAGCCAAAAACAATGGTCTGACCCCCCTGTTCTATTTTTAGCAATGGCGGCCATGTTGGTTGGTCGACGTGTATATAATTCACAAACTTGGTAGAGGACATCCTAAAGATCATGTATACTAAGTAGCAATGCAATCCCTTCAGGGGTTTCAGAGAAGAAGATTTTTGAAAATCAGTGTAAATTAATGGAAAAAAACAGTTAAAGTGGAATAACTCTTAAACGGCTGATCTGACAATTTAGACCCTGAAATTATTTTAGTAGATCTCAATGAGCTTAACAATTCTGCAATGCTAATTTTTCCTCTAGCTCTAACGGTTTTCCAGATATAGTCCAAAAACTGCAAAAATGGTCAATTTTGATGATTAAAGGGCAATAACTCCTATAAGGAGTCATTTCACAACTTCGACTCAATGGAGAGATTTGTAGAGCTTTTGATGCTGAACACGGAAGGTTGCTTCGGATTTTCTCTATCTCTTATACTTTTCGAGTTATGAGCCAAAAACAATGGTCTGACCCCCCTGTTCTATTTTTAGCAACGGTGGCCATGTTGGTTTCACGACATGTATATAATTCACAAACTTGGTAGAGGACATCCTAAAGATCATGTATACCAAGTTTCCATGCAATCCCTTCAGTGGTTTCAGAGAAGAAGATCTTTGAAGAAAAGTTAACGGACGACGGACGGACGGACGGACGGACGACGGACGCTTAACGATGACAATAGCTCACATGACCCTTCGGGTCAGGTGAGCTAAAAAGCCAAATACTATATGAATAAGAAGAGTATAGAACAATAAAACCAAAAATGCCGAACTGTTTTCTTGATACCAAGTAATGATGAAGATAAAGCTATGTCTGGGGTAGGAAGAACATTGGGGGTTTTGACAATATTGGAATTTAAACCTGAAAAAATAATAACTAAATTTAGTTTAATTATCTCAGTTTAAACAAATAATTTCATGTAGCTTTGACTTGTTTTTAAACACAAAAGTGTTGATGACGAACTGAGCTAAATTCAGGAAATTCAAACTTCACAAGCAGTAACCATCACGGATGCAAGAAATCAAAATTAGAAATCACATCAAAATTACATCAAAGTTTCATACAATAAATTTTGCTATGCCTAGCGTACGTTTCGGCTACTCATTATAGCCGCTTTACCCAAACACTATGAAAATTGTATGAAGCTTGCAGTCCAACAACAAAACAGTGAGCATGCGACAACCTGTCAGCTGTTTTTCATGGTGATTTTTTTTAATTGGCTTATCGAGTTTGTGACAGTACACTTAGCTCACATCCCAGTGCTAAAACTTACAGGGAAATCAAACCTGATGCAAGGTTTGAAACCTGAAGTTGGATAAAATACTTCTGGAAATGTTTTAATCACTATCTCCAACCTTGCATCTTCTTTCTTTTAAACTTTTTGAGATTTTTATGAACAAATATTTAAGAAAACTTCAAAGAAAGCAAATGAGGAAGGTGTTGGCTGCACATGAACAAGAGATTAGAGCTGTGATGGGAGTTCTTTTTTTCCAACCCTGTTTATTTGATAAGAGATTTTTAAACTTAAGATGGAAAAATGTACAAGAGAACCAATTCAACCAAGGCCAACTAGATATTTTTTCTTTGAATACAACTTGATCAACCATAGACTTCATTCAAAACAAATTACTACAAAAACTTTTCAAGCAATGCAACCATATTCATTATTGTATAACATCTATATTGAACACAACCCAGAGACTTGAAAATTCATACTTAGGTCGATTTTTGAAGTCAAACAATGGAATTGCTTTGCCTCATAAATATTCAATTCCTATTATTATTCACGATAAACAACATTTTTTTTTCTTCAATGTTTATTGGTGGATGAAACATTTTAATTGAAGCTGTATCAAAAATATGACTGAGGTATTTTAATTTTAAGTAGTTTCAATCCCAGCCATTTAATAAAAGATATTAATACCAACTTTAACAGCGAATCATTCAACCAAGTTTCACGAACATTATTCCACATCTCATTTTATACTGAGAATCATTCAAACCAAGTTTCATGAAAATATTCCACAAAATAAAGTATTGTATGATGTATAATGAAGCCTCTAGATATTATACTATTATATAGCAAACTGCAACGTTCTCTTGAAAAATTATTTCAATAATCTTTTATGTTTGCAACTTATATGATTCAAAAGAGAAAAATTGGATGAAAAACGGCCACAGAACAAAAAGCGAACGAGATCTGGCTAGATAAAATTTCACCTACCGCCAAATTTTTTTACGGGCAGGCAGGGGTTCCAATGGTACCATTAGAACAGACATTCTTCTGTGTTTCCTACATTTTTACAAAAGAACCAGGAGTTAAAAACCGCAACTGTCACTAAAGCCATATTAATAATTTACATCAAAGGAACCCCGTTTGAAGGGAACCGAAAATTCAAAACTGGTACCAGTAAAGAACCGGCGCTTTGGTGACAAAGCTAACCGTAACTTGCCTCACCACTCAGTGGTACCACTGAAGGTGAAAATATGGACTAATGAAGAATTAAAGGGAAATAACTCCGGTTTTTTATCTAGCCAGATCCCGCCCTGAAAAATTTTTACAAAACAGCAGCAAACAAATTCATTCATAAATTTAAATAGATAAAACAATAATTTTTGGGATGGCTGGATGGGGTGGTGGGTGGATTTTCAGAAAAACGTTTCTGCTAAGAGACTTAATTGACCTTTGAAAGGACGTGACGTCACGAGCACTTGTTAAATATAAATGTGAATCGAAAAACGGAAACAAGCTAGTTTCCGTAAAACAGAAACAAAAACTTTTATTAATTTTGTTTTATCCCTTAGCGATAAACATATTTAATAAAAGATATTAATACCAACTTTAACAGCGAATCATTCAACCAAGTTTCACGAACATTATTCCACATCTCATTTTATACTGAGAATCATTCAAACCAAGTTTCATGAAAATATTCCACAAAATAAAGTATTGTATGATGTATAATGAAGCCTCTAGATATTATACTATTATATAGCAAACTGCAACGTTCTCTTGAAAAATTATTTCAATAATCTTTTATGTTTGCAACTTATATGATTCAAAAGAGAAAAATTGGATGAAAAACGGCCACAGAACAAAAAGCGAACGAGATCTGGCTAGATAAAATTTCACCTACCGCCAAATTTTTTTACGGGCAGGCAGGGGTTCCAATGGTACCATTAGAACAGACATTCTTCTGTGTTTCCTACATTTTTACAAAAGAACCAGGAGTTAAAAACCGCAACTGTCACTAAAGCCATATTAATAATTTACATCAAAGGAACCCCGTTTGAAGGGAACCGAAAATTCAAAACTGGTACCAGTAAAGAACCGGCGCTTTGGTGACAAAGCTAACCGTAACTTGCCTCACCACTCAGTGGTACCACTGAAGGTGAAAATATGGACTAATGAAGAATTAAAGGGAAATAACTCCGGTTTTTTATCTAGCCAGATCCCGCCATATGAGCGTGTCTATACGCGCTCATCGCCATACCTTTGAATACAAGAAACATTAAGAAAAATAAACGTAAAAAGGGGTGCACAAGACAGTGGAAGAGTTTTATTATGAAGAATTGATTATAAATTCTGCGGGAAAGATTTTGCCCCGTCTTCCAAGAACAATTCAAAGGCTGCTTGAATGTTATTTAAATAAATGTCATTTCCTACGTCGGAAAGATGTACTCCGTCGAATCTATATAATGCTCTCTCTGATTCTTTTATATTAGGATGACTGATTGTGTGCCCGTTTGCAAGCTCTTTTACATATTTTCTTAGTGCCATGTTCAGTCTTTTTCTTGAAGTTTCGACGGCATCATGATTATCTGCAAAATGCCAGTACCGTCTGGGTAATGCATCGCTCCAAACAATTTTGATGCCTGGAAACAACAGAACGATGCGCATGATGTCTAACTTAATGTTTTCTATTAATTCTTTGGTTTTCAGTACACCCAGATCATTAGAACCGGCTTGTATAACAAGAAAATCAGGACGAGCATGCGAACGGGTGTAGGTGTCAAAAGCAGGCATAAAACTCTCCCACGTCAAGCCACGGATTC
Source organism: Arcuatula senhousia (assembly GCA_963971305.1). NCBI lineage: Eukaryota > Metazoa > Mollusca > Bivalvia > Mytilida > Mytilidae > Arcuatula > Arcuatula senhousia. The sequence continues at coordinate 61,948,915 of OZ020304.1, forward strand.
CATACCAGAAAAAACGGAGTCCTTTAGACGTCAATCCTAAATTGATATACCCAGGTCGAGAGTGTGCCCTTTTGGAAGCCCAGTATACAATCGAAGACCCAATGAACCAAACATTTTTTATGCCTATAATATACGAAATAAATTATAATATTTAGAATGCATATAACCTTATGTATTTAGAATAAGCATTTGACGCCCACCTACCCCACTTTTTAATTTCCATATCTGGGACCCCCCTCTTCGCCAATTCGGTAGCACCCCCGATTCGAAACGAATGAGGTCGGATATGATCTTTAACACTACAAAACGATAAAGACTTCTTCAAAACAGCATTAAATTGATATCTTGTAACAACAGAACCATCAAAATGTAAGAATAAAGGAGCGTTTGGTAGGGGATATCTAATCACCATGAAGTTAGCCATCGCTTGTACTGGACAAATGCCACTATCTTGTTTTGGAAAGATCAATGTTATAGTAGACCGACGCTGGTCTGCTTTTGAACTTTGAATACAAACATGCATACAATTATTTTCAAACGTTATGTCGTTTATCGTTAAAGTATGCACATGTTTGATTTTGAATCAGCTGTTATTTCGCCTACTCTAAGAAGGCCAAAAAAACATAAACGAAACGCTGTAGAAAATAGGGTCGATTCATAATTAGATTTACAGACATAGGGAAGACTTGCAATAAGCTTTTGCAATAGATCTATGGAAATGGGGGCCCGGATATCTGGTTTGCTACCGGTTTTGCGCCTCGCTCCTTCTAGCATTTTTGTAACAATAAAATTTTGGGTGAAATCATTTAAGCCGGTTATCTTATGTTGGAGACTAATACCGGAGATATAGGTAGAAATAGAGGAGGGGGAACGGCCGTTAAAAGACAGATATGAAATGAAATGAATAATGTGCTGTAAAGGAATAGGCCAAGATAGAGGTAAATTATATTCAGATCTGAAAGCTTCAATAGACTTGACTGCTGTTTTGTAGGTTTTCCAGGTATTTTCAGCTAAAGAATGCTGTATCAGATCTTGGGCTGATTTTGTTAAAGTGTCCAAAGATGGGTTGGAACAATCTCTGGCTTTTCTTCCGCTGAAGGAAGCAGTTTCCTGAAAAGCTGAAAATTAGATCTAGATAAAGCGTCTGCCAGTATATTATTAACACCTGGGACAAAATTACCCTTTATTAAGATGTTATGCTGTAAAGACAACAGGACCAATTTTCGAACAAGGTTCATAACTCTTACGGGTTTACAAGACTTTTTATTTAGAATGGTGACAACTGCCTGATTATCAATGTTGAATATCAGCTTTTTATTTTGTAATAACTGACCCCAGATTTCCAAAGCAACCACAACCGGAAATAATTCTAGAAATGTTATGTCCTTCAAAATACCATCTTCAAACCATTGCGAAGGCCATGTACCGTGCACCCACTTATTTCCAAAAATCAAACCGAAACCCTTTCCTTTGCCACCACTGCTATCTGAAAACAGTTCTAACGTTTCATTTGATGTCCAAAAGCTATCTAGAAATACCGAAACACCATTATACTCTTCCTAAAATTTAAGCCACACATCTAAATCGGCTCTCATGTCGGCAGAAACTTTGATACGGTGCCAAGGTAATCTAACACTACACGTCCGGTCTATCAGACGTCGACAAAAGGCCCTACCAGGAACAATCACTTGGCAAGCAAAATTCAAAAGACCAAGCAATGATTGCAATTCATATAAAGTGACTTTTTTACAGCCCAAGACGTACAATATGCGAGCTTTTATCTCGGACAATTTGTCTTTTGGCAGACGCATCTCCATCGCAAAAGTATCAAACTCGATACCTAAAAATATAAGTATCTCTGTAGGAAAAACTGTTTTTTCCTCTGCCAAAGGTACTCCCCATTGACTACATACATCGCAAAAATAATTTAACGAATTTAGGCACTGTTCAGTGCCTGCCCTGCCTCCAAATAAAAAATCGTCTAGATAATGAAGAATACTTTCATTTTTGCAAATTTGTTCTAAAAACCAATGCAGGGCAGTGGCAAATTTCTCAAACAAAGCGCAACTGATAGAAGCTCCCATGGGCAAACAGCGGTCAAAGTAAAATTGATTTTCAAAACAAAAACCAAGTTGATCAAAATCTCCTGGCCAAATCTTTAACAGTCGAAAGGCGGATTTGATGTCAGCCTTAGCTAACAACGCCCCTTTTCCCAGTTTTTGTATCATTAAAACTGCATCGTCGATGCTAGTGTAACGAACTGTGCAAAATTCTGGGTCAATGAAATCATTAACAGACCGATTTCTGGGATAAGATAGATTCAAAACTAAGCGAAAATCACCCTCCGTCTTTTTGGGTATAAGAATTAACGGGGAACATCGAAATGTAGGAAAAGGGGGGTAGGAAAAGGGGCCGGCAATTCTGCCTAAAGAAATTTCCTTTTCTAGTTTTAAACGTACTGTGCCTGGATGTTTGTGGACACTGTTAGAATTCTGTTTGAGAAAGAGTTTTCTTGGCCCAGAGTATTGCAATTTGAAACCGAATTTTAAACCATCTATCAATTCATTTGCAATATCTGTATCAGGATACTTAGAAAGAGATTTTTCAACAACAAAAACATTTATAGGGGATTTGCCTAAGACATACAATTGACATTCCTTGACCTTATGACCTGCATTTAAATGCGGGGTGGTCCTGGTTACATTTTTCACAGGAGTGTTCGAATCTACAAGATTTACCATATGTGCATCTCTTGTTGTTGAAGTTCCAGCATTTCTTAGGGGCTCGAAAAGAACCAACCCCTTTATTTTGATTTACAAAAGAATTTTGTCCTTGGTTGAAAGGCGGAGATTTGACTTCTGATTTATACGGCAAAGTATGGTATGGGTTTGAATATCTAACACTCTCTGTAGCTATCAATAAAACCCACAATTCCTGGTCTATGAAACCCCAAGAAGATTCGGGATATCTAACCTTCTTCAACCGGAATTGTTCGTCATATGCGACCCAACCATTATTTTGGAATTTAGAAGCAGCAAAGCGAATACTTTGCATGTACTTTAACAACTGTTGTGCTTTCATTGGCCATTTCTCGAGCATTATGCTCATGTATATCATGAAAGCATTTGTCCATGTGTGGATATTTGTTATTCTATTAAATTTCTTTGACATTACTGTCAGAACACCATTTTTTAATAGAAATTCCCCATCTAAATGGGAATCTTGAGCTAAATCCTGTGCTGATTTTAATAAAATGCTCATTTGTATAAACTCCCCATTCCAAATTTTCTCTTTGATTTTATGGGGTATATGAGCAGATACGGGATCAAAAACACTACCAAGCATAACAGGATTTACACCGATTTGTGGGATTTCCCCGGTTTCATGACACGTAGACGTGGGTATTTGAAAAGATCCCCCTTGAAAGGCCTGGTTTATGGTGTTTGCGTCTTTATTATGTGAGTGTCCATCTATATCATTAAACCTACCCGGGAACTGTTGAGCCTGAGGAACTGCTTGAGCTGGCTGAACCTGATTTGGGTGTGTCAGTTCTTGAACAACTGGACCAACCACTGGCAGTATATTTGGGACTGTGGGTCCGGGCAACACGTTTGGGTTGTTATCTGGGGCTGCAACCACTTCTTGATGCGGAGTCGAATGTCTGAGTTGCGATTCCGTCGGTTGTGAGGGCATGTTAATGTTTCCTGTTTGAAGTCCTGAGGTTGAAGGGCGGTCATCAACGGCGTGTTGTTCTGATGATCTCTCATCATGGTTTTTTCTTCTTTTCTTTGCGTTAGGATCGCCCCGCTTTTTCCTCTCAGGAACATTGGTATTTGGGCGATTAGTAGGTTTTCTCTTCCTTGCAGGGGGCTTCATCTGGTCGATGATTTCTCCGATTCAAAATGGATTGAATTTTTAGATTTTCAGAAAAACGTTTCTGCTAAGAGACTTAATTGACCTTTGAAAGGACGTGACGTCACGAGCACTTGTTAAATATAAATGTGAATCGAAAAACGGAAACAAGCTAGTTTCCGTAAAACAGAAACAAAAACTTTTATTAATTTTGTTTTATCCCTTAGCGATAAACATATTTATTCTGAATTTACATCAAATTATAATCAAACAAATCAACATTATAATAGATAAAAGCATAAATTTTTAACGATAAAATCAAATTATATATTTTTTTCAGATTTTAAAAGTCATGTTTATATACGACTTTTATATGGCATTTTAGTAGGTGGTCTTGCAGCAGCACAATCATGTGATAAGGTAAGATATGTCTATTATAAATTCTCTTTTTTATTATCAGGGAAACAAAATGGGAACATCGAATAATGATTAAGGTGGTTCAGGGGTATAAGCAAAACCAATCAGATTTTATTGTAATTTTTCAGAATTAAAGTTTCATCAGTGGACATTGAAAAAATGCAGAAAAAAATTGGGGTCACAGACCATTCTACATCTATAACCTTGCGAAGTTGATGACCTAAGGCTTTGTTTTTCAGTAGATTTTACAGGAAAAAGAGATATTGTGAGCTGGAAACCCATAAGATTTTAGTTATAATTCACAAATGACAAGCCACACATGTTTTCTTTGATATTCAAGAAAAAAAAAATTTTTTCTACACATTTCTATATAAAAAATTGTCACACATTTTTCTGCCAATTATCTCCCCTGAATATAGAACTTTTCAGAAAAAGCTTAAAATTCATTTTAGATATTTATGTTATATTTAATTCATAAATGTAATACAATAAAATATCAAATTTGGCATCTTTTGTGTTATTGTTAGTCATTTTGAATGAAATACAGACTAAAAATTTGCAAGATGTCAGAAAAAGATGCTCAGTTTTATACTCACAAACCACCTTAAATATTTTTATAAAAATTTTGTTTTTAAATTTCCATCAGAAAATCTTTTAAAAATTACATTTTTAGAAAACAAACTCACTAATATTAAGAGTTCCCAAAATATACTTTATATTAATATATTATTATAAAATATATTTTTAAAAACATATTATTTCTTTTTATATTTTTGAAAATGTATTATTAGTCATGATTTATGAACTATAAAATTTATCTTATATTACACTCTAACACAAAAGTAACTGCATAAAACAAGCCCATTTATGTCATTATGGGTGATGCAGATGACAGCATGTTATATAGATTTAGTATCATGCAAAGTTTGTATTTAATTCTGCTGCTGCAATACCTCATTCAAGAACTATCTTATTATGTCTTGTAAACAATAAATCTATTTTTCTATAGTTAATCAATCCAAGCAAAGATATTTTCAACATAACAAATAATTGTGTCTCAAAAGTAAATAAGACATTGAGCAAGGAAAAAACAATTGGGGAATGTCTAGCAAACAAAAGAAACAAATCATCTTCCTTGTGGTTTCTGAAACTTGATACTTCAACAATAAATAAATAAAAAGCTTTGCCGAGCGCAGCATGATACGACCGCAACACGTTGAACCCTGTACCTTTTAGGCCCAATATGGAAAGTCAATTGCTCTGGACACATGCAGCCCACGGTGGACTGACAAAGGTTTTTGACACATGCCTTCTTTGGTGGACTTTCCACCTACATTTTACAAGGAATTCATTAGATTTTTACTATTTTAAAAGCAAATGGACAAAAATATACTTGCAATATCATATTTATAACATTTCAATATCCCCACTCAATTTTATATTAAGAAATAGACCCTATTCTTGGTTAATCTATTATCATTCATGTTTTTCACACAATAAAAAAGTTTTGATTTTGGCCTCTATTGACCCTAATAGGGGGAAAAAGGGGGTCGCAAAAATTAATTCTCAATTTTGTATCCGCTATTCGACAATAACAAACATGCAATAAAAATTTTCAAGATTGGATCACGAGTTAAAAAGTTTCGATTTCGGTCCCCTTTGGCCCCTAATTACATAACAGGGGGAAAAAGGGCGGTCGCAAAAATTAATTCTCAATTTTGCATCTGCTATTTGACAAGAACAAACTTGTACCACAAATAAAAAAGTTTAGATTTTGGCCCCTTTTGGACCCTAATTACGTAAACGGGGGAAAAGGCGAGTCGCAAAATTTCATTCTAAATTTTGTATCCCCTTTTTGACGAGAACAAACATGCATAAAAAATTTTCAAAATCGGACCACAAATAAAAAAAAATTAATTTTGGCCCCTTTTGGCCCCTAACTACATAACCGGGAGAAAAAGGGGCACGAAAATTCATCAGGTTCATTCTTTTATTGTAAGAAACAATCTTGACAAATTTCACAGCAATAGGCCAACTAGGACCAAAGTTATGGTGGAAACAAATAAAATATATGAATTTTTTGCCCTTTTTTGGCCCCTAATTTCTAAATGAAAAAAGGGGGACCCCCAAAACCAATCCCATTCATCCTTTTATGGTAAGGAACATCATTGTTGTAAAATTTCATAGCAATCGGATAACTGGAACTTAAGTTATTGTGGAAACACTAAAAAGTTAACAGAAAACGAAGACGACGACAGCATCATACCATAATATGTCCGCAAATTTTTTGCGGTCGTATAAAAAAATAAAAACAAATTTAAGACTATATCTTTCAAGCTATAGATAGCTAGAATGGCATAAATCCAAACTATGAAGCAAGTTTAAAGCTAGAAATTGAAACCAATCTGGTTTAAAAGTATATCATGCAATAAATATTTCTTCTTTAAAGTTTTACCACTAACAAATTTCTACATTTTGCAAAATTATAAGTTTTAAATAGATAACTTAAATAACACTTTATTTTATAATAAATATGTATCTATATAAAACTTTAACAGCACTTTTAAATATATATTTGTACAGGACATTGTACAGAAAGGTTTATTAAGCACTTCCAATTTTTGATGGAAAATGAATTTAAAATAGTAGCTAAAAATTGCAACTTTATTGCTAATTAGATAAATCAACTGTAATATATACCAATATTTTATTTTTCAACTATTTACTCAGTTTTAAAATTCTATCAAAGCTAAAGTTTGTTTTTTTTTAAAATATTATAATTTATGGTAATAATATGAATATCTTTAAATTTTGAAAGGCAAATATAAGCCTTCTTGTACATTGTCCTTAAGCACTTAAATACGTCTACATTATATTAACTCTTCTGATAACTAAGTATCACTACATTAAGTTTTACATCAACACTGATGATGCATTAACAGAAGTACATGCAATGTGTATTGCTAAGTTCTAATACTATCAATCAAATATACAACTCTATCATTCAAAACATTTTTTTACATTATTTATAAATATAATCAAAACATAATCTATATACTTTAACAATTTCAACAAATAACTGGACTGATTAAAGATATTTGAGCATGTTCATTGTGATTTTTTTTAATATACATGTACATATATTCAGATGAACATGCATGTTGACTAATTGCATAGAATAATGTAGGACAGATACCATATGAATTACTAATACTAAATCTTATAAAAATATATAAGATATGTAAACTCTATAAGGGACTATCACTGATAAGACAATACTATATAAGACATGATTAATAAGAGTGTAAAGCTTGATCTGAAAGGAGATAAATTGTCAAGAGAATGTGAAATTTTTTTCTACAAGTTAAACTTAACCAATATGATACACATTGGTATGATATTTAGTGTGTTACCTTATAGCGGGTAATTTTCGCGGCGTTCAAATTTTCGTGATTTGATAATATTCTGAATACAAATTTATGTTGATTCTATTTTAAGCTGGTTCTAAATTTCGCGATAGAGTAATGGTCGCAAATATAGCCAAAATTTGAACCTTGCGAAAATTTCCCGCTATATTGTAATTTAGTTTTTATCTGATTATGTTACAGACTGACAGGAGTGCAGGATGTGATTTATAAAAGGTGTTTTAGTAATGCTTTGAAAATTAAATGACTAGGCCATCCTTTTTACTACTGCATAGATAGGTACATGTAATACATTAAATTCTTTCATTATTTACAAAGATAAAACTGTAGTTTTACTAGATGAAATATATAAAAAGAAGTTTGCTGTAAGACACATATAAATGAAATGTTTCATCAATATGGTCATGTGAACACAGTGTAATGAACACAAACTTGTGTGCATCATACTTTAGAAATAAATTAACTCACAACATTCCTAATAACCATAAAATAATGCCAACTTAGAACTTAGAAATCTATCTATTGATATGTGCTTATAGTTATTTCCTAACCTGATAAATTCCAGAAATTTCAAAAACATTTTCTTAATAATAAATAAAACATCACTTCATATGAAATTCTAAATCAGTTTAAAAATTCAAAAGAAACATTCAGTCATTTGAAAACATCTAGTAAATGGTGGGTTTACAGCACATTTATACCTCAACACTATATATTTCTATTACCTTCTTATCTTTAGCATGAACATGTATACTTTGGCACAAATAAAGAATTCGAGTAGAATTTCAAAATTTAAGTAAAAAACTTCTTAAAACTTAACATCTTGTGAATCACACTTAATTGGTAAAATTTGAGATATAACTTAATCGAATATAACCTTTGTGTGCTCCTTATCTACATTCATGAACATGGGAAATAATAAAATCTGTAAAAATAAAAAATTACTGGATTTCGTTAAATAAAAAGTAGGTGAGCGACAGACCATAAATCAAATCCCACTTTATGGGACCCCACCCTGATGCTGTATACAAAATATCAAGTGGCTGTGATTAGTAGTTGCTTGAGAAAACTGTTATGAAAATTTCTTTCCGATCTGCCTGCAATTCACCATTTCATAACTGGATTTTCACTCCATGAAATCAGGCAAAAAACATCTGCTATAGTAAAACCAAATAGAATCAGTGTGATTGTAAATTTTTACATCATCAAAAAATAGAATTTATTAGTGGAAAATGTAGTTGTGTTTATTTTGAAATTTATAAGGCAAACTTTGAGGAAAGAGTACATCTAAAGTACACATGCTGGTGTGATAAGATGTCAGTAAAAGTATTTTTTTCATTTATCTATATACAAATACAACCTTTATATCAAAATATATTCTATTATAAACCCTCTGATCGTCGCTCTATATGTAAAAATAATTAAGTTAGGAAATAGATATAATACAGTGTATAATTGTGTTGGTGTTTTAAAAACTTTCCATAACAAAATCAGATATCTTAGATAACGATTTTAGAGTAAGGCAAATAAATTAATGTAAATAGTCACTTAGAAATAGCTATTTACAAAACAAGGGAAAAGGGGAGAACAATGTTTTGTTTATAGCAGTAATAATTAGAAAATAAAGAAAGAATGTGTCCATGGGACACAGATGCCCCCGTTGGCCCAAAACAGGAAGTTTGATGTTTGACAGGTCTCAAAATCATTTAGGACGTAAAGTTTGTCATACTCAACCATCCTACCAAGTTTCAAATCATTCTCATGTACAGTTCCTGAGAAAATCTTCACAGAAATTTCCATAGTCATGTTCACATATTTTAAAATTGGCCTAAGTCCCAAACAGGAAGTAGATGTTCGACAGGTTTCAAAATGGCATAGGACGTATAGTTTGTCATACTCAACCATCCTATTAAGTTTCAAATCATTCTCATGTATGGTTCCTGAGAAAAGCTTGACAGAAATTTTCATATAATGTTCACATATTTTAAAATTGGCCTAAGTCCCAAACAGGAAGTAGATGTCCGACAGGTCTCAAAATCGCTCAGGATGTATAGCTTGTCATACACAACCATCCTACTAAGTTTCAAATCATTCTCATGTATGGTTCCTGAGAAAAGCTTGACGGAAATTTTCATATAATGTTCAAATACTTTAAAATTGGCCTAAGTCCCAAACAGGAAGTAGATGTCCGACAGGTCTGAAAATTGCTAAGGACGTATAGTTTGTCATACTGAACCATCCTACCAAGTTTCAAATCATTATCATGAACAGTTCCTGAGAAAAGCTTGACGAAAATTTTCATAGTCATGGTTACATATTTTCACATTTGTCTAAGTCCTAAACAGGAAGTAGATGTCCGACAGGTCTGCAAATTGCTTAGGATGTACAGTTTGTCCTACTGAACAATCCTACCAAGTTTCAAATCATTCTCATTTACGGTTCCTTAGAAAAGCTTGACGGAAATTTCGTACGGACGGACGTACGGGCGGACACGAGTAAAAATTAATGCCCCCCGACATGTCGTCGCGGGGGCATAAAAATCATGATTAATACTTGATTTTTTTAAATTTCATGTTAGGGAACAATAAAGCATGGACAAAATATTTAAGCAAACATTATATAAAACCTTGATTAGAATTTCATTACAAGTTAATTAGTTAATCAAAACTTTATCATTTAGAATGTTTCTGTAAAAATAGTAGAGAAGTGTTTTCATATAGGCCAACACATTGATCCTGCAAATTTATGAACCAGTATCTAGAAAAGCAACTCAGCCCTATGACTATTCTTCATTCATAGGTATTTAAAATTTAAAATTACAATGATAATGAGATATAAATAACTTGGGGGGGGGGGGGGGGATACAACCTATAAGAGTTTAAGAGTTATTTAATATACAGGATTTTGTTTGGCCTTTTTGTGAAAAACAAGAAAACAAACTTGATACAAAAGTAATCACTAATTGACTATTAACAACAACTATACAAAATAGTTATTTACACCTCTTAACAATAATAAATAGGGCTTTATTTCAGGTAGACTCTGGTGTTCCTGAGTATCTGAAACTGGTTTTTGCCATACATTTTTGTCAACATACTACAGCACCCGATTGAGATCATCTATCTTTGGCAGTGGAATCAATTCAATATCTATACTAGGCCTGAAAAAATAACCAAAGAGAATAATTAAATAAAGGTAATGGCAAAACGACAGAATTTTGATGATCAATTGCATATGACTAAGAACAAAAAACAAAACAAGACATAGATATAAAGGAGAATCGAAAAAAATTACTTGGCACAATACCTGCCTCTTTTATTGCGATTCAGGATCCTGTAGAACACAAAACACAACAGACTAGTAAAATCAGTGAGTATTAGCATAACAATTGTGTGTGTTAAAACATGGCTACTGCTAAACTATCTTAAAAATTAATAAACAAGAATATGCCCAAAAGTCAAAATGCCCAATCTTGCAACATTTGGGAAGGACAGAAGAACTGACCTAAACACTGTATGCCCCTACTTTCATAGATCGGACATAACAATAGGGCTTTGTTATGATAAATTAAAACACCAACACTATGTTTATTCATTGATATAATTCATGTTTGGAGTTTATGCTGCATACTTTAAGAAATATCTAAAGCATTATGTTATCATGCAGTTATCCTTTTTAGGTTCCAGCTTCAAAACAGAACAAATAAATTATTGCTAAATATGACATCCAAAAAAAAAGAATTTAAATTTCACATACCTATAATCCACTGAAGTAATACTACTGTGTCATTTCTGAAAAGGAAATTAAACAATTCATAATAGAGGTAGATACAAACCCTGGTGTAACCCATCATTTCTACTGCAATAATGTTTTTAGTTAGGACCACATCTTTTATTTCATAAATCAAGTTCTTCCATTTATCATGTCTATAAGGTTAGGTAATTCATGTTATAAATAATTTTTTGATCTACGTGCAATAAAACATTACAATATTTTTTAAAGGAATGGTCAAATTCAACTGCAGCTTAGCAAGTTGTTGTAAACAGAAACATAATGTAATTTAGATTGTAGATCCCATGGTAGGAGATTAGTAATCAATAAATACATGTACAAGGGATATCTGTCCAAACTGAACCCCTTCCAAAATAACAAAGCACAGGTTTAGCATACTTTTCCTTAAAATGTTACATTGGTAACCAGTAGTCTTTTACCATGATAATAGTTAAACATTTTTATTTATTTTAAACAAACTCGTCTTAGCAATTAGCCTTTTTTTCACTGCTTACATCAAAATGTGACAATTTTGACTTTTGGATTAAATTGATCAGAACCACTGACCCCCAAAAAACTTTAATTCAGGGATTTATCATTATGATCCATTGCAGATCACAGGTTCATCTACTTTTTATTTTCATACAGCATTTAACCCATTTTGATCCTATTTTGTCAAATTGTCCAGATTTATCACTTTTCACACATTTATATATCATGCATTTTTCCTAAAATCACTAAATGTTTCATAAATCATGTAAAAAAAATATGCAAAAAAATTGGAGATGGCTGTATGCTTATTTTTCTATTATTTACAAATGGAGATAAAGAAAATGAATTGGTAACAGTAAATAACATTGTTCACAATGAAAGGTTATTACAAACATTGATACCACCTAGAAATTGAAAATGAAAAGTTAGAGCTGAACATGACTATTACCATCTAGAAATTGACAATGAAAAATTTTAAGGTCAATATAAAACAAATATCCTACATTCTCATTCTCTCCTGCTGTTTTTTTTCAGCCAACTGGAAAATTTTATTTTTATTTATCGGTAATAAGTACATTTTTCCTTTGATGTGTACTGGCTGATAAAGTCTGTCTCACGAACAGGTGTGTATCACCGAAATTATCGGTTCAGTATGTTACGTCACAATTAATTACCGATAAAGAGAATATATGACTTTTTGATTTTGAGATCGACCTTATCACTTGTTTTTTTGGTTCACCCTTCGGGTTCATCAAAACAAGTGATAAAATCGATCTCAAAATAAAAAAGTCCTATATTCTATATTTATTGGCAAATAATGTTAATTTTTGGTCAATTGCCTTTTAAATGGCAGAGGTTTTTTTTATCAAATGGATAAAAAATAAAACATCAACCAATATTTCAAGAAATATGGATGAGAATCTAGGAATAATTTTATAATGGCCTAACTGACATTGTTACCATCTAGAAATGGACATCTAGAAAAAAGAAAAATTATAAGTGACACGATACCATGAGGAAGTGAAAAAAAATGGGTCAAAGACAGAAATGGCCGGATTTTGTTTACCAGGTAATATACGAGCGACAGGCCTGAAATCAAATCCCACATTATGGGACCCCACCCTGATGCTATATACCAAATATCAAGAGGCTGTGATTAGTAGTTGCTGAAAAACTGTTACGAAATATTTTTCCTTTTGACCCAAAATTTTTTTTTTAAATTAACTAAGTCAGTAAACAGGAAGTACAACATGTAGGTGAGCCACAGACCTGAAATCAATCCCACATTATGGGAGCCCATCCTGATGCTGCATACGAAACATCAAGAGGCTGTGATTAGTAGTTGCTGAGAAAACTGTTATGAAATATTTTCTATTATTGAATATTAATGTTATAAAATCAACTAAGTCGGTTAACAGGAAGTAGGTGAGTGACAGACCTTTTATCAAATCCTACATTATGGGAGCCCATGCTGATGCTGCATACCAAATATCAAGAAGCTGTGAATAGTAGTTACTGAAAAAACTGTTACAAGTAATTCCCCGCCCACCCGCCAGCCCACCCATCTGCACACCCAACCGCCCGACCCCGATATTCACCATTTTAAAACCCGGATTTTCACTAGTGAAATCCGGCCAATTAACTTAAATTGGTCAAATCATAAATGATAGAACTATAAATTGTTATACTTAAGAAGAGAGGCAACCTTGGTACCTGCACTGTGAAAGAAAACCAAAGACAACTAGTATGATCTTGGATCTAAATCCGAAAGGAAACAGAATTAATGAAATCAGAATGAATATTACCTGTGAATTAAGTATAACATAATGCTTGCTATCATGTAGAAATCCAAGAAAAATAGGTTCAATTCCACTGGAATTATCTTTAGGTTTATACACAACAAAATCCTTTCCAATTGTTGAAAGCACTTTAATTTCTACTCCAAAACGGTGACATATAGCATGTAAAGTGGTTTCATCACCATATTCACCAATTTGTTTCATTCTTTGTAAATGGTCATTCCATGATATATCACAATTTTGATTCTGATTTTGGGTCATATAAGATGAGTACTTATCGCCATGAGGAGTTGTATCATTATTTTCTAAATACTGAACAGCTATTAGTCTAAGCTCATGATGATCAATTTCCGTGTTTAATCTGCGTGATAGACTTTTAGCTAAAGCACGAAATTGGCAATTGCCATCCCCTTTTACATTTTCAATAAAAAGATTCCTACAAGCAGCCATCTCCTCTAGTTTCTGATATTCTCCATTAGACTAAAAAAAAACAAGAAAACATCATGAAACCAAACCCAAGGATTGCTATCATTATCAAGATCATGGTGGTGAATCATATGACATAAATTTTTAAAAAGACCAATTCCCTAAAAAACAATATTGCTACACGCAGCCAATGTCACTTGCCGCCACATTACAATTTAAAATTTACTAAAATTTGAAGAATTAAAATTGCATTGCGATATGATTACCTACATTTCTACAAACTTTCATCAAAAATCTGCGCTCACAAAGTGTTCCTATGACCTACCGGTAAAATGAACGAAGTGGATAAAGTCCCATCATTCCTATAAAGCTTGTCAAATCAAAATGGCAATGCAATACGATCAACTACATATCAGGACAAACCTTGCTACAAAATTTCATTGAAATTCATTTAGTGGTCTCAGAGGAGTTGGGCTCACAAAGTGTTTCTATGACTTAAAATGAACAAAGTTGATAAAGTGCCATAACTCCTATAAAATTTGTCAAATCAAAATGGCAGTGTGATTTGATCAACTACATACCCTGACAAACAGTCCTACAAAATTTCATAAAAATCTGTCAAAGTCAAAAATGGACAGATTTCGTTTTAACAGGAAGTAGGTGAGCGACATACCTGAAATCGTATGCCACGTTATGGGACCCCACCCTGATGCTGTATACCAAATATAAAGTGACTGTGATTAGTAGTTGCTGAGAAAACTGTTACGAAAATTTCTTCCCCGCCTGCCCGCCCGACATTCACCATTTTATAACCGGGATTTTTCACTCTGTGAAATCGGGCAAAAATTCTGCTGAGCAGTCTCAGAGGAGTTGTGCTCACAAATTGTTCTTATGACCTAAAATGAACAAAGTCAATAAAGTGCCATAACTCCTATAAAATTTGTCAAATCAAGATGACGGTGCAAAATGATCAACTATTTATCATGACAAACCATCCTTCAAAATTTCATTAAAATCCATAGAGCGGTCTCGGAGGAGTTATGCCCACAAAGTGGTCCTATGACCTAAAAAGAACAGTCCATAAAGTCCCATAACTCCTATAAATTTTTTGAATCAAAATGGCGGTGCAATATGATTAACATCATCAACTACATATCATGACTAAAAATCCTAAAAAAATTTCATAAAAATCCGTTGAGAGGTCTGAGAGGAGTTGCGGGCACAAATGTGTGAATGACGATTGCATAGATGGACGCACGAAGACCATTTCTAGGTCCCTCCATCGCCTTGCGGCGGGGAACAAAAATACTTTGTCAAATGTTGACATTGCTAAAGGAAACTACGCTTAAATGAAAAAAATAACAAGAACAGATTCCAGGTCCCCCGCCCGTTGAACGTTATATTGTTGAAGGGGCATAACTCCAATAATAATGTGTTCTATGGGAGAAAAAATGATTAAGTCGTTAAATAGGAAGTAGATGTCAGACTGACCTGAAAATCACTTACACTTTAGGGGACCCCTATAGGAGTCTGCATACAAAATTTCAGAACCCTAGGATTAGTAGTTACTGAGAAAAGTGTTACGAAAAATTTACTATTGAGCCTATGGGAGAAAAAATGACTAAGTCGTTAAACAGGAAGTAGATGTCAGACTGACCTGAAAATCACTTACACCTTAGGGGACCCCTATAGATAAAATTATCATACTCAAGGGGAGAGGGTAAGTTGTGTACATACTTTAATTTCAAAACTTCTTTTGCCATAGAAAACTATTTATCCTCCCCATCATATTCCAATAATAGAAAAATACTAACAAAGTTTCGGCTAAGCAATCATAAATTAAGAGTTGAGACTGGGCGCTATGAGCGACGTATCAACAATATTGGTAAACAGGAAGTCATCCCAGAACAAGGAAGAACATGTCAAAATTGTGATACGAACAAGGTAGAAGATGAACTCCATTATCTGTTGGAATGTCCCAAGTACAGACTTAAAAGACACTCTTTTTTAAATTTTTATTATGACATGTATCCAAATCTCAGGACTTTAAATAATGAACAACTTTTTATATGGATCATGTCAAATGAAGAAACCACTTTTGTTGACTCCCTTTGCTCTCTATTAGAATCTGCAGTACACAGACAAAACTCCGATCAAATGTAGCATTAAATAGTCATAAATGTAAATTTTATTTTAATCTTTGCATATTAATTAGTTGAAAGCTGGCTCTCATGTTTCTAATGTATCTTTTATATGTTTATGTTTATTATCTTTGTAATCATAATGACAAACATACTAGTATATATGATTTGTGATTGATATGCCCTAATGGGCCCTATGATTAGGAAATAAAGATTATTTATTTATTTATTTATTTTATAGGAGTCTGCATACAAAATTTCAGAACCCTAGGATTAGTAGTTACTGAGAAAAGTGTTACGAAAAATTTACCATTGAGCCTATGGGAGAAAAAATGACTAAGTCATTAAACAGGAAGTAGATGTCAGACTGACCTGAAAATCACTTACACCTTAGGAGACCCCTATAGGAGTCTGCATACAAAATTTCAGAACCCTAGGATTAGTAGTTACTGAGAAAAGTGTTACAAAAAATTTACCATTGAGCCTATGAAAGAAAAAATGACTAAGTCGTTAAACAGGAAGTAGATGTCAGACTGACCTGAAAATCACTTACACCATGGGGGACCCCTATAGGAGTCTGCATACAAAATTTCAGAACCCTAGGATTAGTAGTTACTGAGAAAAGTGTTACGAAAAATTTACCATTGAGCCTATGGGAGAAAAAATGACTAAGTCGTTAAACAGGAAGTAGATGTCAGACTGACCTGAAAATCACTTACACCTTGGGGGGCCCCTATAGGAGTCTGCATACAAAATTTCAGAACCCTAGGATTAGTAGTTACTGAGAAAAGTGTTACGAAAAAAAGTGTGACGGACGCACGGACGGACAGACGGACACGGCATTTCCAAGTCCCCGCTCCGCGTTGCCACGGGGGACAAAAAGCTTCCCCGAGCACAACATGATACGACCGCAACATGTCAAACCCTGTACATTTTAGGCTCAATAGGGATAGTCTACTGCTCTGGACACATGCAGCCCATGGTGGACTGACAAAGATTTTTGACACATGCTTCTCTGATGGACTTTTGCCTGGGGGATAAAAATATGAATTTTAAATTTTGTATTCTACTCTTGAAAAGATAATGTTTGGGTAAAAAAATAAAAAATTGAATCAGAAATAAAAAAGATTATGATTACAGCCCCTTAGGTAATGAGTGAAAAAAGGTGGGGGTCGCAAAAGTTAATTTTCAAATTTGGAATCAATACTTAGCAAGGATGAACTTGCTAAACAAATTTTCTTAATCGGACCAGAAATACAAAAGTTACGATTTTGGCCCCTTTGGGTCCCTAATAACATAACAGTAAACAAGAGGCTGAATCGCTCACCTGGTCTAGATGTCAAATCTATGGAGTCTTTTGTATAGCTAAAAATGCTGAATGTTTAAGCAAGAAAAAGCTTTTTTCTATCTGCAATAGTTTCCATTCTATAAGGAAAAAACACTATTTTCCGCCTTTGAAGGACCATATACCCTTTAGGGGATCATCTGCCAACTTCAAACCTATGAAGACTTTTGTAGAGCTTAATGAACTGAATGTTTAAGCAAGCAACAGCTTTTCTTTATCTGCAAAAGTTTTCATTCTATAGGCCAAAAACACTATTTTGAGGGGCCATAACCCCTATAAAGGGTCCATAACCCCTATAAAGGGTCATCTCACAACTTCGACCCTAATGAGACTTTTGTAGAACTTAATATTTAATCAGGTAACAGCTTTTCTCTTTCAGCAATAGTTTTCATACTATAGGCCAAAAACATGCAAAATGTCATCTTAAGGGTTGTTACACCTAAAAGTGGTCATCTGACAACTTGACCCTATTAATGCTATTGTAGAGATATATGAGCTGAACATTTAAGCCAGGAACAGCTTTTGTCTATCTGCAATAGTTTTCATTCTATAGGCCAAAAACTCTATTTTTTGCCTTTAAAGGGCTGTAACCCTTGTAAGGGGTCATTTGACAACTTCGACCCTATGGAGACCTTTGAGAGCTTAATGAGCTGAACATTTAAGCAAGCAACAGCTTTTCTCTTACTGCAATAGTTTTCATTCTATAGGGCAAAAACATGAAAAAATAAAGAATGAATGTATCGATCCATGGGACACGGATGCCCCCGCTGGCCTAAAAAAAAGTTGAAGTCTGACAGGTCTGAAAGTCGCTTAGGACGCATAGTTTATCATACTAAACCATCCTACCAAGTTTCAAATCATTCCCATGTACGGTTTCTGAGAAAAGCTTGACGGAAATTTTCATGTCGATTTTGGAATCGATCCAGCCCCAAACAGGAAGTAGATGTCCAACATTTCGTCGCGGGGGCATAAAATTGCTATTTTTCAGCTTTCAGGGGCCATAACCCCTGTAAGGGATCATCTGACAACTTTGACCAAATGGAGACTTTTGTAGAACTTTTGATCCTGAAGCAGTAATGTGGCATCAGATTTCATCTATCTCTTATACTTTTTTACAAGCCAAAAACAATAGTCTATTTTTAGCCAGGGCGGCCATGTTTTTTGACAAATCAAAAATCGAAACACAACTTTTATGCAGGACACCCTAAGGATCAATCATACTAAGTTTCATTGATTTCTGTTCAGTAGTTTCAGAGGAGAAGATTTTTGAAAAATTGTTAACAGACAACGACGACATCAAGGACAGACGATGACGACAGACGAAGAAGACAGACACCAAATGATGGCAATAGCTCACATGGACCTTGGTCCAGGTGAGCTAAAAATGGGACACAAAAATATATCTGATACATGACAAGAAAAAACTTGCAAACCAATTGTCAAAATTAGACCAGAAATAAAAAAATATTCCATTACGGCCCCTTTAGGTCCCTAATTTCGTAACAGGTGAAAAAGGGAACAGTCACAAAAATTTATTCTCACTTGACAAGAATAAACTTGTAAATTTTTTTTTTCAAAATCAGACCAAAAATTAAAGTTTAATTTTGGCCCCTTTTTACATAACTGGGGAAAAAGGAGGGGCACAAAATTCAATCAGGCCCATTCTTTTATGGTAAGGAACTTCCTTGACAAATTTCATACTAATTGGCTATCTAGGACTAAAGTTATTGTAGGAACAAAAAAAATATTTGAATATTTTTCCCCCTTTGGACCCCTAATTTCCTAACCAATAAAGGGGGGCCTCCAAAATAAAACCCATCCATCCTTTCATGGTGAGGAACATCACTACCAAATTACAAAGCAATCGGATAACTAAAACTGAAGAGATTGAGGCATCAAACAATGAAATAGCATTTTGGGGCCTTTTTTGCCCCTAATTTCTAAACAGAAAAAAGGGGGGGACCCCTAAAATCACTTCCATCCATCCTTTTCAGGTAAGGAACATCATTGTCAAGTTTCATAGCAATCAGATAACTAGAACTAAAGTTATTGTGGGAACACTGAAGTTAACAGACAACGCAGACAACGATGCAGCATCATAGTTTTTATACGTCCGCATTTTTTTTTGTGGTCGTATAAAAACTATTCTCAACAAAATACCATCATTTGCAGAATGTTTCAAGCAAAAAAATCAATTTAAATTGCATGATTCTCTTGGTGATTCATTTGTTTCATCACAATGCACATAGTTCAGGCATAAAAAACACATAACGATATATATTGATACATATTGTATCATTTTACCCATTGAAGATTTTCTTTACTAAAGTATGTAATGATACATAATAGTTTATGTTCATATCAATGGAATCATTAATTTAAGGTTTCTATCTGTAATGTATGTTAAGAAACTAAAGGAAATGTATTTGCTACATTTGTAGGTTGTATTCCCATCTTTGACAGTCTGAATTTACTATGAAAAAAATGTTCTTTAGGTTTAAGTTTTATAATATATCTAACTTAAAATCATGCTTGGGACATTTTATATTGTCAATTTGTATGACTTTAATGCCCTTTAAGAGCAGTATCGACTGCCAACCTTGAGCATAATGTGACAGAACCTTTTTATATACAGTAATTACATGTATTTTCATAGCAAGCTTTCCATTCACATTGTTACAATAAATGGATAGTGACCTTATTATCTTAAAACAACTATGAAGTAAACTTTTGTTCTTTTAATATGTTTATATGTGTGGCAACCCAAAACAATACCATACAAAAGGTGTTTTTTTTATAACAAGTGAAAATTTACATGGATCCAGCAATGTTATTGAATGCAATTTAAATCTTAAATCATGAGAATTGATACCCAATGAACAATACAACATTCACAGTATACAGTTACTAAATCCCTGTTCACGACACAGTACAAGTCAAACATGTTATCCAAAGGTGTTAGAGATAATTCAGGAACTTGTTGCCAGTCTCAGGTAACCCTCAGGCGACAGCTCCTAAATCATCTCCAGAGAAACAATGGCATAATAGTTTGCTTCATGACCAGGCATGAAATAACTTTATTTACTTTGCATAGTTCTAGGGCATGGAACATTTCATTCCAGGAGAAGTGAAACAGTTAACTGATACACACCGACATCATTTATCACTCAAATGAATAAAAACATCCAAAGTACATCATATTAAACATATATAGTATAAGTTAATATAATACAGGTTTAACCTGTGACGCTCCTGAAGTTAAAACATATCTATACATATTTTACTAGCGAAAATAAATATTTTTGCAATATGAATTAAAATAAAATATATTCTAAAATAAAAACAAACTAGCTTTTATTGTGGAGTCACACATGCATTTAATGACGTTTGAAATTTGTAAAGAAAAAAACAACTAGTACAACTAAAATATTGACATTTAAACCATGGGAGCGTAGTAATATACCTTACTTTGTTAATACAAACCCACCGATGTAGAGCTGTTTCCTCCTCCACTTTGTCCTTCTGCCCCTGAATTGTTTGGTTCCTGTTGATCTCTTCTTCTTTCTGTCTCTCTCTTCTCAGGTGAGGACTCAATGCCATCTTCTGAGTTATCTGATTCATCACCTTCACTACCTGATGAACTTGATGATTTTGACCTAGATTGGCTCTCAGTCACTGTAGTGTGTTCACCCTTAAAAACAATTGGAAAGCAAATAGAACTTGAGATATGAACAACAAAACCACAAAAAGCTTGGAAAGAAAAAAAAAATTGACGATTACTTTCAAAGGAGTTTATTGAGAACAAAATTTTTTTTATTTCGTTTTTGTATTATCTCTGTGATGGATGTGATCAGCTTAATAGGGGCAATAGATGTTCAAGCTTTTATAATTAATGAACATCATACATCACAATTTTTAGAAAAAAAAAACTAAATTTTTCAACACTATATGTTCTGTTGTGGACATAGCAATAAACAATATAATCTTAACACTGAGTTACGGTACCAAAAATTTCAATGTGATATTTCAAACAATTTTTCATGCCTTTGAACTCATTTTCAAGGTCTCTTGTTACATTTTTCAGATGATTTTTTTTACACAGACAACCAAAAGTTGAAACTAAATACTAAAGATTACAATATAAAGAAATATTATACACTTTTAAACTAGAGCCAATATGATTTTGCCAAATATTGGAAAGGACAAAATCATAAAACAATTTTTTTAATTGATGCAATGTTTATTGTGTTTTGTTGTTGTTGAGTTTTTGTACTTTTTATGACATTATTGAATTATGCTTCAGAACTCTGTTTAAGTAACCAACTAATTTCCCTTTCAGCAAAATTAAGAAACATATTTTCATAGATGTAAACAAAAGCATTTTATCCCATCTTTGGTAATTTTGTCAGTAACAGTAAGACCATGAACTTTGATTTAAATAAATAGGTACTATTTGGAATGAAAAAGGATTAATAAAAAAACTTTTATTTTTAATTTTCAACTTTAAAGCATAATAACAAATGGATTTTTTATAAACGTAAGAATTCTTTGCTAATTTGCTAAAACAAATAAATTAAGGCAAAACCAATCTAAAAACATAAAACATCTTGATTTAAATAGATACTCACAAGTATGACTTTACCACCACCTTCCACAATCACTGAAAAAAAACCCACAACAAATAAAGTAAATATTCAACAATATTTTTAGATGTGCTTTTTAAGGTAGGACCCATAGTATCCCCATGCATGAGGCTTAACTAACTAACCAACTAAAATAATTGTATAAGAGTTACCAGGTTGACAAAAGAACCAGAAGCAGACACCCTTATTACTATACATTCCCCACATTTCAAGCAGAGGTATAATAAAAGTGGTGCACTTCATTTGAGCGAATTGGCATTTCAATTGAGCGAAAAAAAAGTTTCAATTGAGCAAAAAAAAATTTTCATTTGAGCGAATTTTTTTACAGGTAAATTACAGGTAAATTTTGTTTTTACATGTAATTATTACCATTATTTTCTTTTGTACCATGAAGTTATTCATATATAGATAGAACAAATATGCAAACAATATGTTTATTAAAATAATATTTCACATGCTAAAAGAATAAAACATTGTCAGATAAAGGAATAACCATCAAATAAAAGACACCTTTTTTCCTTTATTGGTTTCTGTCAGCTTCAAATCCATGTTCAATCTTTTTCATGTCTTTGAATACGGGTACATGTATATAAGAACGACAAGTAGTGAACTCTTTCCAAGTACAACAAGAAAAAACTGTTTTAGCGCACTAAAACTGATGTCTCCCCTTCCTTAAATAACACAAGTTCAAATGTCAAAGTCACAATGACATACATTGTACAACAAATTGTTTAATAATTATACATCTACATTCTAAAGCCCGATGTCAAAGGATAAGAAAGTTATGGCCTGGAAAGCTTTGTTTGCCAAATTAGCATTTATTTGACATTGTAGTCACAGGTCAAGGTCATTAACGTTAGTGACACATTGTTCCCATGATGACACATTATCATGTCAAAAATCAAAGCTTTTTGTTTAAAGGATTAAAATATATATGGCCCAGACATGTTTAATGTGTAAAAATAGCATTAATTTTATCTTGAAGTCAAAGGTCAAGGTCATATGAAGGTCATTCTGGTAGGCGACCCATCATCTCATGGTGATACATGCACATGTCAAATATTATAGACCTATGTCAAAGAACAAAAACGTTATGACACAGACACACTTTCCATGTAAAATTAGCATTAATTCAACCTTTAGGTCAAGGTCATATGAAGGTCATTCAGGTTCACACCACATCGTCCTATGGTGATACATCCACATGCCAAATATCAAAGCCCTATGTCAAAGAACAAAAAAGTTATGGCCCGAAACACTTTGGATGTAAAATTAGGATTAATTTCATCTTGAGGTCAAAGGTGAAGGTCATATGAAGTTCATTTTGGTACGCAACACATTGTCTCATGGTGATACATCCACATGCCAAATATCAAAGTCCTTTGTCAAAGAACGAAAAAGTTATGGCCCGGAACACTTGGATGTAAAATTTGCATTAATTTGACCTTGAGGTAAAATGTCAAGGTCATATGAAGGTCATTCTGGTATGTGACACATCGTCTCATTGTGATACATCCACATGTCAAATATCAAAGTCCTTTGTCAAGGAACAAAAAAAGATTGACCCGGAACACTTTTGATGTAAAATTAGCATTAACTTGACCTTGAGGTCAAAGGTCAAGGTCATACGAAGGTCATTCTGGTACGTGACACATTGTCTTATGGTGATACATCCACATGCCAAATATCAAAGCCTTATCTCAAAGGATAACAAGATTGCTACGCGTAGCCATGTGTCCCCCGCCGCCGCATAAAAGTTGTGTGGTATGTCAATTCAAGCAATATATTCTCTGAGAAACGATAGAAATAGGTTGTCAAAATATGGGATGATCACCTATTAACAGTACCCTATCAGTGTGTAAAGTTTCAGCAACCTCCGTTCAGTAGTATCCGAGGAGTTGCACCCTCAAAAATGTTTGAAATGACAAAGTCCCATTTTTTGGACCGGAAAATCACAAATTTGTAAATAACTCAAAAACTGTAAATATTGTTTCAATTTTTTTTCCATATTATTATAGAGTACCCTTTGCTCCATCAGCCTACAAAATTTCAGAACCCTGTGCACCTAGGTAACCGAGATATTGGATGTCCTATATTTTGACCTTTCTTCCCTGTTTCCATGGAAACGGCGGCCATTTTGAAAATTTCAAATATAGGATGATCATCTACTAACAGTACCCTATCAGTGTGTAAAGTTTCAGCAACATCGGTTCAGTAGTGTCCGAGGAGTTGCACCCACAAAAACGTTTGACAAAGTCCCATTTTTCGGACTGAAAAAACACAAATTCGTAAATAACTCGAAAACCGTAAATATCGCTTCCAAATTTTTTTTCGTATTATTGTAGAGTACCTTTTGCTCTATCAGCCTACAAAATTTCAGAACCCAGATATTGAATGTCCTATATTTTGACCTTTCTTCCGTTTCCATGGAAACGGCGGCCATTTTGAAAATTTCAAATATGGGATGATCATCTACTAATTGTACCCTATCAGTGTGTAAAGTTTCAGCAACAACCTTTCAGTAGTTTCCGAGGAGTTGCACCCACAAAAAACGTGACGGACGGACAGACGGACGGAGACCATTACTAAGTCCCTCCGACGCATTGCGGCGGGGGACAAAAAAGTTATGGCCCGGACACGCTTTGTATGAGAAGAAGAAGAAGAAGAAGAATAAGAAGAAGAAGAACTGACACAAAAACAATATGTCTCCCCCTTCTGGGAAGGGGAGACATAATAATAGATAGATAGAATAAAAAGAAATCAAGGTATTGAACCTGTAAATCGATTGTTTTGTTTCGCAACCACTACAGCTGATTTTGATATGTTTTATGTAAAGTTATATTTTCAGTTATGATTTTTTTTTTAAAATGTCTGTATTCTGTCTATGGCTACAAAATCGAATTCTTATTCATAGTCTTATTTTTTGTATAAATTTTTCAGCCATTTACCTGGAAAAAATATTCACTCAATTGAAATAAAAAAATTCGCTCAAAAGAAAGGTGGGGTCATTTTCAAATTCGCTCAATTGAAATGCGCCCAATAAAAGGTAACAATCATAAATCTTGTCATCAAATAATCATCATATTATATATCATCATTTTATTAATACTTTTACTTTTTAATAATATCAGTAGTTGTTTTGAGGTGCTGACTGGCTAATGGTTGAGGGCACTTGCCTTCAAATCAAGTTATTGTCACTGCTCTGGATCTGATCCTCCTGACAATGTTTTCAGTACCAACCCAGGCTCATTTATTTAGCTGATTTTCAAGTTTAAAACATCTAACAAGTCATGCAGCCATCCAAGGACATCATATGTGAAAGAGTTCCTAATCTTGATGTCAGCATGGATAAAATTTTATATTGATGTTGATTTCTTTACTATATTCCCCACCATCCCCACCCGCACCCAAATGTTTAGAACATGTAATGACCAAATTGTAACTGGATTCATATTTTTTTTTTCAAATTTGTCAAATTTAAAATTTGCTGAATTTCAATTCATATGAAGAAGGTGAGCAACAGACTTGAATCATGTTGATGCTGCATACCAAGAATCAAGAGACTGTGATCAGCAGTTGCAGACAAAACTGTTATGCAAGGTTTTTCCAGCCTGTTCCAACCCCCATAATCACCATTTTATAACCCAAATTTCATTTCGTCAAATCCAGTAAAAACAGAAATTTGAATTTGTAAAACATAACTGTATTTATATCCCCATTGGTATTTTGTATTTTCCTACTGTTAATCAAATGGCATCAACTGATATTTATGGTAATTAATCCTCATTTTACATGAACTTACTTTTTACTTTGTTGTTCACTGTAGCAGTATCTGAAACATATATTTGTAAAATTAACTTATATTAAATTCTTAAATTTAAAATTAAGTTTTTTTGAAATCCCCGGGTGTTGTTATGTGTTAATCCATTTCAATTGCATGGGACAACTGATATGCTTTATGAATTAGCATCCAGATTCCTTTAATTTTTACTTAAAGTTCATACATGTATAATCATATCAAGATTTTTTCTAAAATGATTTGAGTTGGGAGTGCATCTCTATTAACTTGTTTTACACAATTCTGTACTTTAATTACTTATAATATGAGGTCAGAGGTGTATAAATTTAGAAAGTTCTCTTGCACTTTAAAACATATCTCTATCAAATATTGGTTGCCTTGAGACAATTTCTAATGACCAAATATACAAATAAGAAATTTTTAATGACAAAAATTCAAATAAGATCTTTTTATTAAAAACCTTACAAATAATTGTTGTGTGTTATTAAAAAAACCTCTAAAACTATACACACTTTATAATGCAATTCAAAATGTATGTATTTGTGAAATTCTTTAAACATCCCAACTTTTTGACAGTGTTCTAAAAAATTACCTTCGTCCACACTGAAAAACACATGATTACTTTCAACTTCAGTTTCATCATACTTCAGAATACACCAATAACGTCCTTTATCATCTAACGCTACATTATGAATTGTCAGGGAAGGAAAATAATTTAAAGAACCAGTAAACTTTTTACGATCAATTTTTACATATTCTTCCTTTTGTGATTCATGCAAATGTCTTTTCCACCAGATACTAAATTCTTTTTTATCACAGTTCAAAATTTCACAGTGTATTGTTCTGTCACCACCAACTTTACCATTGTCTGGCTGAGACAATTTCACTTTTGGTTTGGAAGTGGTAGCTGGAAATAAAAGAAATTTTATAGAATGAAGAAATCCTTACAGCAATATGAATAAAACAAAATTTTAAATGCTTAAAAAAAAAATAAAACTAGAAAAACTGTGAACAGCAGCTCACAAATAAATACCCCCTGTCCCCCACAAAAATCAATCTGATAAAATTTAACAAGAGGCTCCCAGGAGCCTGAATCGCTCACCTGGTCTTGAGTCAACCCTAAACATGTAATCACTTTTCTAGAGCTAAATGAGCTGAACATTTAAGCAAGCAACAGATTTTCTCTATCTACTATAGTTTCATTCTATAGGCCAAAAACATGAAAAAACGTTATTTTAGGGGCTGTAACCCCTGTAAGGGGTTATCTGACAACTTTGACCCAATGAAAACTTTTGTAGAGCTAAATGAACTGAACATTTAAGCAGGCAATAGCTTTTCTCTATCTGCTATAGTTTTCATTCACTAAGCCAAAAACATGATACCCCTATAAGGGGTCATCTGAAAACTTCGATCCTATGGAGTCTTTTGTAGAGCTTTATGAGCTGAACATTTAAGCAAGCAACAGCTTCTCTCTATCTGCTATAGTTTTCATTCACTAAGCCAAAAACAAGAAAAAACGTTATTTTAGGGGCCGTAACCCCTATAAGGGGTCATCTGACAACTTCGACCCTATGGCGACTTTTGTAGAGCTAAGTGAGCTGAACACTTAAGCAAGCTACAGCTTTTCTCTATCTGTAATAGTTTTCATTCTATAGGCCAAAAACATGAAAAAATGTTATTTTTCACCTTTAAGGGGACGTAACTCCTATAAGGGGTCATCTGACAACTTCGAATCAATGGAGACTTTAATAGAGCTTTTGATGCTGAAGCAGTAGTTTGGCATCAGATTTCATCTATCTCTAATACTTTTTTATTTACAAGCCAAAAACAGTAGTCTGACCCCCCTAGTCTATTTTTAGTAACGGCGGCCATGTTGTTTGGACGGTGGTCACCATTTGTGCAATCTTGGTAGAGGACATCCCATAGATGAAGTGTGCAAAGTTTCAAAGCAATCCCTTCAGTTGTTTCAGAGGAGAAGATTTTCAAAGAAAAGTTAACGACGACGACGGACGACGACGACGGATGCCAAGTGATGGCAATAGCTCACATGGACCTTCGGTCCAGGTGAGCTAAAAATAGGAGGTGCACATCTACATTATGTCTTTGTCACAAAGATTGTGTGAAAGTTTCATGAAAAACCATCAATAGGTGTAGGAGCAGTTGCAGATAAGATATGGATGCCCCATTATAGTCAAAAAGCTAAGTCCATGTTTTGCTATGGGAAACCTCAAAAATCTTTTTGATCAAATTTCAAAATAGGAGGTGCACATTTACATTATGTCAGAAAGATTGTGTGAAAGTTTCATGAAAAACCATCAAGGGGTGTAGGAGCAGTACCAGATAAGAGATTTCAAAAGACTGTAGCATATAGATTTTCTGCAATCTGTAAAAGAATTTTTTTACATACCACTGGACATAAGATACAAGATCATCTATAGTGATACCTATATGCTGCTTTGCAACAAATCGCAAGCAACAGAACTATCTTAAAAGTTTAATTCATAATTTACCTTAAAAGTTTAATTCATAATTTACCTTCAACTTTTTCACTCTTTCTTAATGTTTCTACTTCAACTTTTTCTTCCCTTCCTGTTGAAGTACAGGTATCTATAAATATACCAAAAATAATTTTTCAAAATGCCATATGATTAAGAGGAAAGCACTTTAATAGTCAACAAAGGTCACTAATAAATAATCCTTCTTTGCGAGGTTTTTAATACTTATCAACAGAATAGAAAAATAGACCCATGATACAAAACACAACCTAAAATGAGAAAACTATAGTATGCACCACTTAATATGAGCTAAAATTATCTTGCATGTGGCCACCATCAAATAACTAATTAAATGTCTACATAGGCCTTACGGTTACATTTTGGGATAAGAAAGAATAGGACGTTTGTGGAACATAAACTACCTACAAAGTATATTTCATGTACCTAGGCACCAACTGATATTTTAGTTTATCATATATTTAGTATAAAATACAGCCTTTTTGCATATGTGATACAGCAACATGGATTCTACCTGTATCACAATTCTCTAAGCCTAACCTTTATCACATACCCTATATCGCATGGTTACCCTTGATCATACCCCCTTTATCGCACCCTTCACCAATCTCAGCACTCTCGGGTTGAAAAATATATGATAAAGTGTATAATACATAGGATCACACTTCTCTAAGCCTAACCTTTATCACATACCCTATATCGCATTGTTACTCTTAATAATACCCCCCTTTATTGCACCCCTAAACCTTTATCACATCCTTCACCAATATCAGCACTCTTGGGTTGAAAAATATATGATAAAGTGTATAATACATGGCATAATCCGTATCATATGCTGTATCCTCCCTCGACCAATATCAGCCCTCGGGTCTACCGCCCTCTGGATGATATTGGAGTCTCAGGATGATACAGCATATGATACGGATTATGCCATGTAATATTCTCTTTATATTGATATATTACTTTATGGTCTATGTGTCTGTCACCAAATCATGTGACCTTGAGCTCATTTTATACTTTTGGGCAAAGTAAGTTTCTCAATTGATATGATTAAACACTAAAGCTATTCTACAGATTCTTCTTAGTAGTTCAATGTCATTCTGTCATCTGCCACATGACTTTTACAAGATGTTACAGAATGAAAGGTTGGATGGACTAATTGGCACCTCCATCACTAGATTCAAAATTGTTTTAATGAAGGAACTGTAATGTTATTACTATTTTTTTTTTCATCTAATTATATTTAACAGATGTTTTAAGTACTTTACCTGCATTTACATGGAGAAATTCTCTATTACTTTCTAAAGGTGTGTCTAAATCTTTACTATTCAGGACACAGATGTAATATCCTTCATCTGACTTTTGGGTATTTTTTATTATTAGAGTTGCCCGGTTGCCATGCACATGTGCATCATACTTTTCCTTAGTGGTATTGCTTATAGTAATGGAATTGTCATCAGATATACTTTCAAATTGACTTTTTATTCTATGCCATGTAACTCTTCCATCTTCTGGCTTGTTCTTGATTGTAAGATGTAAGTTAATACCACAGCCTAACATTACACCATCAGCTGGTACAGTTAAAGTTATTTCAGGATTATCTAAAATATTGAAAAATATGTGTATAACATAAATATAAATCAAGCTGCAACCTATGATAGGGTGCAGGATTAAGAGAAAAACAAACAATCAACTGTGAACATTCTAGTCTTACCGTAGTGGGGTTTATGCCCAATCTAATAATTACATGATGATCTGATTATCCCTATGATATCTTCACAATGGTGATGCGTTGTGTGTTACTACCGGTCCCTTAGATCGCAATGGAAGAGTGAGGTTTGGCACATCATAAAACCTGGTTTAACCCACCATTTCATTTGAAATGCCTGTACCAAGTCAGGACCATAGCGATCTATAACTATTCAGGTGTGTATTCCATGTTTTGTCTTTTCTCTTGGACATTTAGATTGATACTCCAAGTTCGGTAATTTTGTTATTACCTATGTATACAACATGTTTAAAAAGTTTTTTTCTGGTTTGTAGATTAAGGTGGGACAATACCAAAGGAAAATATCTCAAAATTTAAGTGAAAATTGGTAGATAATGTATATTTTAGTGATATACATCAAAATACAACAAAATAAGGAATACTGTGACCAAGCTAACTAAGGGATACCCTACTTCATATTTAACACTATATGGATAAAATACTTAAGACAAATCATCTCCCCTGAATGATATCAGACAGAGAAAAAAAAATTGTTCATGCGCATCTTTATATGAAGAACTACCCTCATGTAGTTTCATCAAGCGGTTTATGAGGAGTTGCACTTACAAGGTATGTGGACAGATGGACAGACAGACAGACAGACAGACAGGGTGATTCCTATATACCCCCATATGCAGGGTGTATAAAAATAGTGGTTAATGACCTGTTTCTTTCAATCAAACAAGGAAAATGCACAAAAAACACTTTAAATACAAAATGTATCTAAAATATGACAAAAAACCAACAAAGCATTCATTAAAGAAGAGTTAACACTAAAGCATGTCTCGTCTGCTGGCACCATCAGAAATAATAATTCTTTCTTACTTCCACTTTATTTTCATAAATTTCTAAGGGTTTTCAGTTTTTGAGATCAAAAGGTGTTTATAGAACTTTAACATTGCTAATATATGCAATAAAAATTATCAGTGTCACTTACCAGAAAAATCAAGGTCAAAAGATGGGGATGCAACTATGCTAAGAAATAACTAGAGCATATGCATACTAATTTTCATCAACAAACAGTGGTGCAACTGGCTTAAAACAAAATGGAAGCAAAGATGTATTTGGCAGTGTTAAGATTGGTTTTCGCCAATTTTTTAGGTGTTTTTTTTTATGTGGGTTTGTGCATTCCGGTCGATTGGCGAATAGGCCTGCAGCAGAGCCTAGCTTGTCCTACATGTAAGAGGTGACTAAGTGTCTTGGGATTCTGATGTCGGGTGAGTGCTGAGCCCACAGAGCAACCAAGTGTGTACCCTAGGTGGTTGAATAAGGTGGCATTTGTCCGCGGGGTTGTTAGGTCTATAATACAGAAGCCCTGACTGCTGACCATAGCAGGCCAACGTGTGTGGAGAGTGCCACACTTCATGCATGTAAAAGACCCCTTTGTGGACCGCCAAGTAGGGCACCATATAGGCTAAATTTTCGGCCCCTACCACCCTCTCTCCTTATCCTGTGGTTCTTCAAAATTTACTGTTCCTTTGTTTCTCACCCAAACCCCATATTTCATTTATCATCATCATTTCATGTTCATTTTATCATCATTTTCATGTCCATCACCTGTTAATAACCTATATAGCTTTGCACAGGCATAAAACACCAACTCACTAACTCACTTTGCAAGCTCATGGAAGTTTGGGAAAAAGGCAGGTCAAAATTTGTTTTTTGATCTAACAGAGAGTGTTTTTGAGTCGTGAAAAAAGGCAACCTTCATAGACATTCAAATTAAGTAAAATTGGACAACACATTAAAAAACTATTACATTCACCCCTTGAAGGTTTTGACCTCTTGGTAAAAGACTTGCCAGACAGCCAACAGCATTAAATTTGTTGTATGAGTCGGCTCAAGTGTCCATATATTGTCTTTATCCCACTTGTCACTAGCTCATCATTTCATGTTCATTTTATCACTTCTTTGGCGTTCCTTTCCCTGATCATATTGCAGAAACCGAAATGATTGAGATTTAAGCAATATATGGTAAACAAATATCAAAGCTAGGTTATTCTAATATTTATATATTGCCTTTCCGAAGGACCAATTAAATTTAACATCTTTCTAAAGAAATTCATACAAATATTGTATTTTGTTGTTCTCATCAGCAGAACAGAAGCAACTTACCAATGTTTTACATATAAACCTGTTGCTTAATACAAAACGTATCCGTAGAAATTTAATGTTCAAAACCGGCAAAGGTTATAAGCAATCTTAAGTTGCCCACCCTAAGTTTTGTTGAATGCGTATTCCTTTGGTAAGGTCGGTACGCAACGAAATGAATGACTGGAGTTTAATAGTTATAGTTATTGTTTTAATCCCAAGCAGGGGTGATAAGATAAACATGAAATATGATGCAGTAAGAAATGTGATGCCAGGGAAGCAGTAAAGTATGATTGCATATCATGGAACTTTTTTTTGGTGTGAAATCGAAATGGAAGCGATTGCTTCCACTGCTTATATTGTGTTATGCCACTGACATAGGACCTACAGTACTATAGATATGGAGGTGCTCATAAAACCTTAACACTGCTATTATATGTATTGAAAAAATGTCAAAGTCAATCAACCAGAAAATCAAGGTCAAGTTCAAAAGATGGGGATGGAACTGTGCTAAGCTACTACATGGGCATATGCATACCAACTTTCATCAGCCTTGGACTTATAGTTCTTGAGATATGGAGGTGCTTGCAAAACCTTAACATTGCTTTTTTGTCAAAGTCACTAAATCAAATAAACCAAGGTCAAGGTCAACAGATGTGGATGCAACTGTGCTAAGATACTACTTGGGCATATGCAAACCAAGTTTTATTAACCTAGGACTTATAGTTCTTGAGATATGGGTGTGCTCATAAAACCTTTATATGAAAAGTTAATGCTGTCGCCAGTAAAGTAACACCAATGTCCCACAGGCAAGACAAAAATTGTGATGCTAGATGTAAAATAAAGAGTGTGTACAGTTGCTTTGAATTCAAGATATCCTAACGATTTCCTTTACCTGAAAAAAACTCCCCAGTCAGTCTGTGCAATGCATGATGTTTATAAGGACATTATAGGAACTCCATTTTTAGGGAGTCATGGTAGCGTCACGCTATAAGTGGCATGCATAACATGCTAGGCGGGGTTACAGTATGAAGTCCTAGAGACTTCAATTATAAAAACTTTGTTGTACGAGCGTCTGCTGGTTGAAAAAGATGTGAAATCGCTCCTTCAGAACAATCCTATAGCATTAGCGATTATACTATATATATTAATATATATAAGAACTTGGAATGTTCATAACATACCTTCTTCAGGCATATCTATCTTTGTATAAGTTGTTGGTGAACTAACATGTTTATTCTTTTCTGAAATAAATAAAAATTCATTTAAGACAATCATTACAAAAAGGTAGAATAAACTGTTTTCACAGAGATATGTCTCGCCTGTCGCAACTGGACACAGTATAAAATGAAGTAAAAATCTTCCTTAAACTGATCTTAACTGATGCTTCTTCCTTAAACTGATCTTAACTGATGCCTAAGCATCTGCATACCAAATATAAATGGTGAACCATAACTGCTTTATATAAAACACTCATGACATAAGTAAAAAGATAAAAAGTGTAAAATCTCAAAGTCAGTAGACCGTGACTGCAGAAGCATACGGATAAAATACTTTTGAAATTGATCTGTACTGATGCTAATGCAAAGGCATACCCAATATCAATGTCGTACCATAAATGCTTCATGTTAAACAGACGTAAGAAAAATGGTTAAACTCGGCCAAATCGGTGTAAAATTTCAAAGTCAGTAGACTGTGACTGCAGGAGCATACAGATGAAATGCTTTTGAAATTGATCTGTACTAATGCTAATGCAAGTGCATACCCAATATCAATTGTGAACCATAACTGCTTCATGTTAAACAGACGTAAGAAAAAAAATTAACCTTGGCCAAATCGGTGTAAAATTTCAAAGTCAGTAGACCGTGACTGCAGGAGCATACAGATGAATTGCTTTAGAAATTGATCTGTACTGATGCTGATGCAACTGCATACCAAATATCAATGGTGTAACATAACTAGTTCACACAAAACAGACTTAAGCAAAAACTTTAACCAATTGTGGATGCCGCTGCTGCCACCGCTGCCAGAATCACCATACCTAAGTCTCGCCTTTTGCGACATTCGTCGCAGGCGAGACAAAAACTGTGAGCTATGCTCTTTATTTATGTCTTATGAATCTTATTCATTTGTTTTAAAGTGTTTGTTTTGTGTTAAATTTTTTTGGTTTCTGTGTCTAATCTGGTGTTAGTCTTTTTTCTTTCATAACAACAAAATTGATACAAAACTTTAACAAGAGTTGACACTTAAGTATGTCTCGCCTGTCGGCACCATCACTAGCTGGGCCTTCAGAATTGTTAAGGTCAAGGTCATGTTACAGATGACAGAATTCCATTAAACCATCACAAAGACTCAATGGAATGTCTGATGTGTTCTAGATACAAAAGTTATTGAGAAAAAATGGGTTATAGACAGAAATGGCCGGATTTCGTTTAACAAGAAGTAGGTGAGCGACAGACCTGGAATCATATCCCTAGTTATGGGAGCCCATGTTGATGCTGCATACCAAATATCAAGAGGCTGTGATTAGTAGTTGCTAAGAAAACTGTTACAAAAATTTTCTACTATTGGACATTATTGTCAAAAAATAACTAAGTCGGTAAACAGGAAGTAGGTGAGCGACAGACATGAAATCGCATCCCACGTTATGGGACCCCACCTTGATGCTGTATACCAAATATCAAGTGGCTGTGATTAGTAGTTGCTGAGAAAACTGTTACGAAAATTTCTTCCCCGCCCGCCCGCCCGACATTCACCATTTTATAACCCGGATTTTTCACTCCGTGAAATCCGGCCAACAATGAAAAAAGACTGATATTCAAAAAGTCATTCAACCATGAAAATGGGGTCAAGGTCAAATTACATGGTGATGTCAGATGTTTAGACCTTAATTACAAAGGTCTGTATACCAAATATCAGATATCTAGCTATAATATACATGTACTTATCACTTAACTCATTTTCCACCCAAAAATCATCTTAGTTCACAAAGTCGCTGAACCATGAAAATTGTGTCAAGGTCATAGGACATGAAATCAGTTGCATAGACCATAACTTCAGGTGTCTGGATACCACATACCTTATGTTAAAACATAACACACGTTCCAGTTTGCAGCTGTACCCTACCATATCCATTATCTATTTCACATACCTTATAGCTGGTTATTTTCGCGGTGGCCAAATTTTCGCTTATTTTTTGCAGGTCGACGGAAACCCCAAAAATAAATTCCACGAAAATATTCATCTAATGCAAATCATGTACAAATCAATTCACAAACCGCAAAAATAAAACCCACAATTTTTTTTCAGATACCTTATTACAAAAAAAACGCGAAAATAGCCCACTATACAGTATCAGATGCCTTACTATTTTACTTTTTACTTAATTCATTTTTCACAAAAGTCTTACAAAGAGGTTTTTTGGCCCCAAAAATCATTTAAGTCCTGTAACAGAGTCACTGAACCTTGAAAATGGGGTCAGGGTCAAATGGCATGGCGCCAGTTGTGTAGACCATAACCCTAAGTGTTTATATACAAGATATTAGGTGCATAGCTATAATACTTTTCACTTAATTCCTTTTCCACAAAAGTCTTACAAAAAAGTTTTTTGGCCCGAAAAATCATCTAAGTTCACAGAGTCACTGAACCATAAAAATGGGTCAGGGTCAAACAGCATGGTGTCAGTTGCATAAACCATTACCATAAGTGTCTGTATACCAGATATCAGATGTCTAGCTATTATACGTTTCTTATAATTCATTTTCCACAAGTCTTACAAAGGGTATTTTTGGCCAGAAAAAACATCTAAGTTCACAGAGTCACTAAACCATGAAAATGGTGTCAGGGTCAAACGGCATGTGGCCAGTTGTATAGACCATAACACTTACTATCTGCATACCAAATATCAGATGCCTAGCTATTATTCTTTTCTTGTATTTCATTTTCCACAAAAGTCTTACAAAAAAGTTTACGCTGTCGCCGCAGCCGCTGGAAAGTAATACCTATGTCTCGCCTTCAGAGACTAAAGTCGCAGTCGAGACAAAAATCAACCAAAATGATGTTGTGATATGATCAACATTATATAGTGTCAAACAATATCACAAAATTTCAGAAAAATCATTTCAGTGATCTCATAGGAGTTCACCCACAAAGTGCTCCTATAACATAAAATACACAAAATCAAAAAAGTCCCATTTGCTTAATCAAAACGGTGTTGTAATATGATCAACTACATATAGTGACAAATGATCCTATTTTTCTTTTTTTTTAGCAAACCTGTTCAGTGGCTGTGAGTATTTGAGTCCACATAAGTGTGATGAATGGACAAAAACCATTACTAGGCCCTTCGTCGCATTGCAGCAGGAGACAAAAATACATACCAATTTTGCCTATTACTGTAGGATTATTCCCTATTGCTTGATTTTCTGCTACATATTTGTGGTAGTTTCGGTTGCAACAGTGAGCTACTAAAGGTTCTAAAAATAATAAAATTAAATATGCTATCATATTGTTTGTTCACAGTGGAAGAAACTTTGAGACATGTATATTTGTGTCTTTCATCAAAGAGCAAATAAAAATTAAGCTACGCTGAGCGCAGCTTGATACGACCGCAACAAGTTGAACCCTGTACGTTGGAGCTTTTGACACATGCATCTTATGGTGGACTTTAAAATGCATATTTGACACATATATATTGAAATTTTACATATTACATTAACATTTAATAGAAAAAATCTTATTTATATATTAATTGACATTTTAGTGGCCCTTTGACCTCTTTTTTCTTTGTTTGATTCTAAAATGGTAAGGGCCACAAACCCAAATGCAATAAAATTAGCTTCCTTTTGTTGATATAATCATCATATCAAAACTTCATAACAATTGGCTGGCCTAGTACAAATTAATTGTGTAAAACTATTTGTCTGGACAAATTTTCAATAAAAAGCTACGCCGAGCGCAGCATGAAACAACTGCAACATGTTGAACCCTGTACATTGGACGCCCAATATGGATTGTAAAATGCTTTGGACACATGCAGCCCATGGTGGACTCACAAAGCTTTTTGAACAGTCTTTTGTAATTGGTGTTTTTGGCCCCTTTGACCCCTAATTTAACAACAACAAAAAACCAGTTAGAGATATTGCAAATATTATTGAAAAATGCAAGTACGATTTTTGACAATGATTCCAATGAAAAAAGTTTGAGAAAATCCGACTACAAAAAAAATTGTTGATTTTTAGGGGCGTGGTTGTAATTTGACCCCCTGTAGCTTAATAAAGGTCTAAGATACATCAAAATCTTTGTCACATTGAGTTGACAGATATAATTGAGGAATACAATGATTTTTTTTCAAATTCAGATGAAAAAATAAACATTCTACAGCAGTTTTGTTTTAACATCCATATTACCCCTTTTGGTGCCTTTATCTCTGTGAACGGTAAGGGCCAAAATCCCTAAATGCAAGAGGAAGCTGCCTTTAGTGATTAGTCTCATTATATTAAAAATACATAACAATTGCCTGCTGACTACAACTTAAGTTTTTGCAGCGAACCATTTGTCCCAAATTTTCCGAAAACGATGAGATCTTGCAAATCTGATTGAAAATGCAGGCAGAGATTTTCACGAGGATTCCAATGCAAAAAAGATTTTGAAAATCTGACCACAAATTAAAACTAGAAAAACTGTGAGCTGCAGCTCACAAATAAATACCCCCCCACCCCCAATATATTAATCAGATAAAATTTAGAATAGGCGTTCACATCTACATTATGTCACAAAGATTGTAGGTTTCATGAAAATCCATCAAGGGGTTTAGGAGGAGTTGCAGATAAGAGATGGGCACCCCCATGTAGTCGAATGGCTGAGTCCATGTATTGCTATGGGAAACCCCAAAATCATTCTGATCAAACTTTCAAATAATAGGTGCACATCTATATTATGTTACAAAGATTGTGTAAATGTTTCATGACAATCCATCAAGGGGTTTAGGATGAGTTGTGGATAAGAGATGGGTACCCCCATGTAGTCGAATGGCTAAGTCTATGTTTTGCTATGGGAAACCCCAAAAATCATTCTGATCAAATTTTAAAAAATAGTAGATGCACATCTACATTTTGTCACAACAATTGTGTGTAAGTTTCATGAAAATCCATCAAGGGGTTTAGGAGGAGTTGCGGATAAGAGATGGGTACTCCCATGTAGTCAATGGCTAAGTCCATGTTTTGGTATAGGAAACCCCAAAAATCATTCTGATCAAATTTTAAAATAGTAGGTGCACATCTATATTATGTTACAAAGATTGTGTAAAATCGCTCACCTGACATATGTGCCTGAAGTAAAGGTTATTAGGCAAAATCTATTTGACATTGACTGGGTCATAAGTTTAATAAGGGGGTCATCTGACAATATGGTGGATCTTAAGGTGCTGATCACTTTTGTTCTCAATCAAAATTAAACAATCTGTCACCCTTTTTGAGTTAATAGCAAAAAAATGCAGTTTAACCCAATGTTCTATTTTTCAGGGTTCCCACTATTTTTTTGGACACAAAATTCAAGAGTTTTTCAAGGACTTTTTGAGGGTATTGAGGTCATTTTCAAGGATTAAAATAGTCTGCAAAAATTTTAAAAATCCAATATTTTTCGGCCTTTTTTTATCAAATGGTAACATATTACAAAATTCCAGGGGTTTTCAAGGATATTTGATAAAATTCAAGGATTTTTCCAGGTTTTTTAACATTGAAATGAAATTCAAGGACTTTTCCAGGTTTCCTTGAATTCAAGGATGGCGTGGGAACCCTGATTTTTAGCCACAGCAACCCTATTACATATTTTGTAGATCTTGATGTGCTTAACAATATGCAATTGAAAGGAGTAGAGCCATGAAGGCCCCAAAATGGCCCAAAAATTCAACTTTGATATATCTGCTTGTACTTGCTGCATTAATGTTCATTTGTCTTTATATTTCATGAATTTCAATATTTTTTCCTTGAATTGTTTATCAATAATGAGAACAGTGAGGTACAAAATAGACTATTTTGTGAAAAATAACAATTTGTGACAGTTTTCCTTGATTTTCATGTATAAATCGATGAATATGAAATGGGCCACACCTGTCGACCAAAATTATTTTGTGATAGAAATGTGTATTATGATATTATGAATTAACAATCAAAAAATTACGATGGTCGAGGAATGTGGCCAATACTAATTTTGACGAAAAATGCAGAAAAACCAGTAAAAATGGGTGAAAAATGAGGAATTTTCAAATTTATGGCCTGTTTAAAGTCTCAAGGCTAAACCTGTGGTGTAAATATTTTGGTGAATCTTACAGATATGAAAAGTTTGTTCATACCTTAACATATTTTTATTAATATTTTGACAAGTTATAGTAGTTGAAAAAATAGTGAAAATACCGGGCGGATTTAGGGCATTCGTGGCTCTACTCCTTTCTCAAATATCTTGTATAGTTTTCGAGATATTGAGCTTAACAGGTGCAAAATTTGCAAAAAATCCACAAAAAGGGCAATAACTCCTACATGGGTTGTTGAATTTTCTTCAAAATTTCAGGGTAGGTAGATCTTGAGGTACTGATCAGTTACACCCAGCCAGAATTTTGATATCTGTAGCCGTTTTTTAGTTATTTGCAAAAAACTGCATTTATCCCCTTTGTTATATTTTTAGCCACAGTGGCCATGTTTTATGATGAATCAAAAATCCCTACTTCAGTTCTAAGCACAGAATGCTAATGAACAACCATACCACGTTTGGTTGCAATTTGACTTATGGTGTCAGAGGAGTTAACGTTTTAAAAAGTTTACGGACGACAGACAGACGACGGACACCAAGTGATGACAATAGCTTAAAAGGGCAATAACTCCTACATGGGTTGTTGTTTTTTCTTCAAAATTTCAGGGTAGGTAGATCTTGAGGTGCTGATCACTTTTACCCTATGCCAGAATTTTGATATCCGTAACCGTTTTTGAGTTATTTGCAAAAAAATTGCATTTTACCGCTATGTTCTATTTTTAGCCACAGTGATCATGTTTTTTTGACGGATCAAAATCCCCACACAAGATTAGTGCAGGATACCCTAAAGTATCCCCAGACCAAATTTGGTTTGAATCTGATCAGTAGTTTAAGAGGAGAAGATTTTTGAAAAATTGTTAACGGACAACAGACGACAACGACGACGATGGACGGCAAGTGATGACAATAGTTCACATGGACTTTCCGTCCAGGTGAACTAAAAAAGAATGATCAAAATGGGATGAAAGATAAACATTCTACCAAAGTTTCGTCAATACATCCATTTTAGCCCCTTTTGGTTTTTTTTCTGAAATGGTAGAGGCCACAAACCCCAAATGCAATACCAACATTGCTTTAGTGAATAGAAACATCTAATCAAAATTTCATAACAATTGGTCAACATTTCTTCAGGTTATCGAATGGTCAGCAAATGTCCCCAGACAATGCAGACAATGACGATGACGACAACATGGCCATCACCATAACATTATACAACAACAAATTTTTTGCAGTCGTATGAAAATGGTGTTTGTTGCCCCTACAACTGACCCCTAATTTCTCAAACACAGTAAGAGATATTGCAAATATGATTGAAACATGCAGGCAGGGATTTTTACAAGGATTCCAATGAAAAAAAGATTTTGAAAATTGGACCACAAATAAAAAACTTTATTTTTTGGGCATGGCTCATCTTTGGCCCCCTATAGCAATGTAACGATGCAATATATGTCAACACATTTAGTTGACAGAAATTAATGAGGAATTCAATAAAAAAAGAATTTTCAAAATCGAATGAATAATAAACATTCTACAACAGTTTTGTCAGTACACCAGTTTTTTTGGCCCTTTTTTCTAAAACAGTAGAGGCCACAAACCCCAAATACAATACCAAACTTTCTTTAGTGGCAACACACATCATATAGAAATTTCATAACAAATAGTCAATAATTACTAAAGTCATCACATGAAAACCAAATGTCCCCAGACAACGATGACAACAACCACATCACCATAACATTATACAATGGCCAAAATTTTGTGGTCGTATAAAAATAAGCTAGGCCTAACGCAGCATAGTATGACCTCAATGAACCCTGTTAAGTGTCTCATTTAGGATTTCAAATGGGCACTTTCATGCATTGAAATCGCCTTTCAAAAAGGGCATATAAATGTAGTCAGTAACAATTTAATTCATGTACAGACTGTGGACAAAAGTATTCGCACGATAATGGCGGACGCAACGTTTATCGTTGAATCGGTAAATTTTATCCCGGTATTTTGGTGCTGTTTTAGGTTTTCAGCTGACACCGTTAAAATAACATGATGTCAAGGTTAAATATTACGTCATTTAAATAGTTTCGTCTGCTAACTTTG
Source organism: Arcuatula senhousia (assembly GCA_963971305.1). NCBI lineage: Eukaryota > Metazoa > Mollusca > Bivalvia > Mytilida > Mytilidae > Arcuatula > Arcuatula senhousia. The sequence goes on from OZ020304.1 coordinate 61,990,796, forward strand.
TTTATAAACATACCAAATAGTGATTTTACAAGATGGGACGTAAATCTTCCGAGTCGAGTACGGGCTGTAAAGAAAACATTGTAACTTTAGTCCGAAAGGGAATAAGTTATGGAAAGATCGGCAGCATGTTAAATATACCCAAGTCAACCGTGTTTAGTATTTGGAAAAAGTTTAGACAGGAAGGGAAAGTAGAAAACAACCATCGAAGTGGTCGGAGGAAATCTATAGATGAAAGAACTAAAAGGAAGTTCGTGCGGCAGGTGCGTGTTGATCGTAAGTTGGTCTTATCTGATGTGACAGTAAATTTTAATGAAAATAACAATATAAATTTAACAAAGAAAACAGTCTGGCGTTGTTTGAGAGAAAATGGTTATAAAAGATGTGTTTGCAAGAAAAAAATATGCGTCCGAACTGAGAACAGAGTCAAGCGGGTGAGATGGTGCATGGAGAAAAGAAGGTGGTCCGTAAATGTTGAATGGAAAAGGGTTATTTTTTCAGACAAAAGCCAAATTGTGATTGGGACTGATTGCAGAGTTTATATTTGGCGGAAAAGTGACGAAGCATGGCTACCGGAATGTATCTCTCCTGGTGTTAATAAGAAACTGAGTGTTATGATTTGGGGTTGCATAACGTTCAATGGCGTCGGCACACTCTGCAGGGTGAATGGAAACATTAATTCAGAAAAATACATCGATGTTCTAGAAAATAATTTATGGCCAGTTGTTGCAAGACATTTTCCTGATGGAGACTTTTGTTTATGGAGGATAATGCCCCTGTTCACCGATCTCGAGCTACAAAATCGTACAAAGATGACAACCAGATCCCATCGCTAGATTGGCCAGCGCAATCTCCGGACTTAAACCCTATTGAAAACCTGTGGCTAACAATCAAAAGAAAACTTCAACCACACACCCCTGCAATAAATACTGTAAATGAGCTTTATGACAAAATTTTTGATATTTGGACAGAATTCAGCGTGGAATCAATACAAACTTTGTACAGATCTATTCCGGACAGGGTAAAGAGAGTTCAGAGGGCTAGAGGTTACATAACAAAATATTAAGGTAGGACATTTTTATTCATAAAATCTTTGGAAATTGTTTTAAACAATAGTTTTGCCATCACTTAGTTCCGTTCATTTGTATTTGTTGTCATATTTCAGTCATAAAAATGACATTTTTGTGACGTCCGCAGGTGTCGACTAAAAAAACGTCCGCCATTATCGTGCGAATACTTTTGTCCACAGTCTGTATGTTCATAAATTTTGTGTTCTCCCCAAATATTTTAGATAGCAAAGAAGCCAATCTGTGAGCTTATGCTTACTGGTTATACCCACACTCCCAATTTTTTGCCTTGCGTATAAACCTAAGTATTTGGTAAACTAAAAGAAGACAACCTAGAACCATAAAATCAGTATACAAACAATGATACAGGATAAAGCTGTATACCTGTCTATGTCATGTAGTTGCATAGAAAACTGGGAAGGAAATTTTGCATGCATGTCCATTTACTCCATTATGAGTAAAACCTAAGTATTCCATTAACAGGAAGAAAATGATCTAGGAGCATAAAATCAGCATACACCATATGATACAGTTGGATAAAGCTGTTTACCAAATATAAGACCTCTATGTCATGTAGTTGCTTAGAAAACTGTGATGAAAATTTTGCATGAATTTCCATTATGTGAAAAAAACTAAGTATTTGGTAAACTTGAAGTTCATAAGTTAGGAGCATGAAATTGATAAATATCATATGGTACTAAAGGACAAAGCTGTATACAAAATATAAGACCTTTTTCTCATGTAGTTGATTAGAAAACTGCAACAGAAAGTATGTTTCAGACGGACAGACAAGGTAACAGCAAAAGTCTGCAATATAGCCCCCTCTTAATTATGAATATAATTTCATTTAAACCAGATAAGGAATACATTAGATGTTTGAGATTCATCATCATCAGGCTAAGCATACAAAGCTATGCTTGTGAGTACCTGAGTTCACTTTCATCATAACTTGAGTTTGTGTTGCTGATTGTTTTTTGGTTGTTTTTGTGTTGTTTAATTTGTATTGACTGGTTTTGTCTTTTCCCTTTGGGACTTTTGACATTCAAATGCCCCATTGGTACTGCTGATTCTTTCAAAGCAATCCCTTCAGTAGTGTTAGAGAAGAAAATCTTTCATGAAAAGTTAATGAACATCAAGTGTTTATGAAAGCTCACATGAACCTTCAAGTAAGACGAGCTGAAAGCCACTCTAATTTTTGTTCTTCATCTCTAAAAATTTATCAAAATCTAGTATCACTAAACACTTTTACTAAACAATCCTTGATTTGGTGACTATTTACATCTCATATATCCAAAGGAACTTGAGATAAAGGACACTACAGATTCTAGGAAGTCCGCTTCATATTTGGATCTATTTCTCGAAATTGACACACTAGGAAGGCTTTGTACAAAGCTCTATGACAAAAGTGATGACTTCAACTTTCCAGTAGTTAACTTTCCCCTTCTGTGTAGCAACATTCTCTCTGCTCCAGCAGGGGTACGTTGCTCCCAGGTTGTTGTCATCACGCAAGGATTTTTATGAAAGACATCATGTGCTTCTATAGAAATACGGGATTTCTATCTCTCAGATGAGCACAGATGTTGGTTTGACATAGAGGTTGGTAAATGTCATCCTTTCCAGATATGACCAACACTAAATCGATCTTTGGCAACGTGACGGGTGTGCTATAGCAAGCATGAACTGCTTACTCTTCCGGAGCACCTGAGTTCACTCTCGTTTCGACTTGAGTTCAATTTTGCTGAATGCGGTTTTGTTGTTATGTGTGTATGTGTGTTTTATGTTGTGTGGTTTGTTTCGTTATGATGATTTTTTGTCTACCCGTTTTGTCTTTGTCTTTACGGTTTTATGATGTTGATTACCCCTTTGGTACACCTTTGCTTCTATAATATTACATAGTTACCTTTTCTGTAACAGACAACAAAAATTACTGATAGCCCAAAAGATACTAACACAGAAACAATAACAACAATGACTATCGTCTTAACTGAAATACAAAGAAAACAAGATAATTATTTACAATGTGTTAGAGAGCAGAAAACAACAGTAGATTCAGGTCCTCTACATCAAGCAAAATTGGTGTGAGCGAAGGTGACGGATGCATGCACTAACAGATAGACATCCAGCACTTCCATGACCTGTTTTGCATTGCTGAGGAACTAAATGATAGTAAGGGCTATCCTATGGGGTTTTTTTTTAATTAGATTATGTGTCCTGATAAATTATGATCATTTCATAATGAATGTTTTTCAAACATAAACAAAAATATATCCAAAAGAAATTCATGACATTATGCTCTGTCTTGCATATGTCCTTTATTCACAGAAACCATAAAGGTAACCTAAGTATGTCCTTTATTCACAGAAACCATAAAGGTAACCTAAGTATGTCCTTTATTCACAGAAACCATAAAGGTAACCTAAGTATAACACACCTTTTTCTGTGATCATTTATCCATGAAGATAATGAAACAGGTAAAATTTTATGGTGATTTTGTGTTCATTAATATCATAATACATTTGTATTCATGTATATGTGTAGATGTATACAGTTTCATGATGATACTTGTTTCATGGTAAAGTAACTTCAATCTGAAGGTATACCCAAGTTTAACATCTCCCTTTTTCTTTGATCAATTAACCACTGGCAGGAAGTCATTGAGACAGGTACAATTTTATTGTGATTTTTGTTTTTTCACACCCTAATGTACATGTAAATGTGTATACGGTACATGTTCGTTCCAATACCATACTCCTAACTTAACTTAGATGTGTTAGTTGAAGTAATGATTTTTACCATTGTTAGTCTGGAAAATGGTAGAAATTGTTGAGTTAAGAATATTAAATATGTTATGTTTTGATTATCAATTCATTCAAGAGGTTTATCATCATAATCTTAACTCACAATTACTTTCTTGCTCTGGTTTAACCATGGGCTCAGTTGTTGTTGGCAGGACAGGTTGTGGTGGAGTAGCAGTTTTCATTGTAGGTTGAGCTGTTGGAACAGCAACACTAGATCTGAAAGCCAAAAACATATGCAGAATAATATACATGTAACCTGTACAGATTATGTCATATGTAAAATGAGCAGGGTGAAGCAAAAATGAAACATACTACAGAACCACCCTATCTAGTTTAATTACATTTGGCCAAGCAGTTTCAGAGAAGAATATTTTTAACAAGTTGAATGACGGACAGAAGATGGACACCATGTGACGTGCAAAAACTCACATGGCCTTTGGTCAGGTTAGCTTGAATCCACCTAAGATTTAACTTTAACTCAAGTTATTGTCGCAAGACTAAAATAAACAGAACATGTCCACAAACTTATTTGCAGTCCTATAAATTTCATACACATATACATACTCTGTTGTAACTGTTTTTACACAATCATTGGATCCATCTGGCCTTTGGAAACCATCAGGACATTTGTCTACACATTCATACACTGAAATAACAACAAATATTACAATTCTGCAATTTAATTATTTATTCGTTAGTATTTTGGCTAAGTAATCGCTACTCACTGCAGAATACTATTTTTTGTTTAAAATTTAAGAATTTGGTATGTGTATTACATGTAGTTAGAATTTGGAATGTACATTAGTTTTATATTAAATTGTTATCTATAAAAAATATATATTTTGTATGTGTAAATATTATATTTTATTTTTATACTTGTCCTTATAAAAAGGTTGGTACTATAAAAATATAATAATACCTTTGAATTTGTTTTTTTTTTTTAATGATAAGCATTAATATACAGGGAAATGGAATTACAGTCACTGATGCATTTTTTGTTTAGTTGAAAACTTTCAAATTTGCACATGATCATTTTAAAAGTATAAGAGCATTTCAACGTGTATTTCCAATTATAGTTTTTCTTGTTTGATGAGAATTACTTACTCATATTTAACTCCTTTGATGGATCCATACAATCAGGGTCCAAGTCACACTCATTATCCAGCTGTAGGAAACAATATTCATTTGGGTTTAACCGTAAAAGAGGTCTATATTTGTTTTTAAAGTCACATTTACACAGTCTGTCCTCTGTGGTACTACCATCAGAACATATAACCATCCCTTTGCCACTGCATTCAGATTTTAGGTACTTGCAATGCCCTGGACCATTGTTGAGCCAACGGTTGGACCCAAAATGAGTTGGCATGTAATAGTTTTCCTCACAAATCACCTCCTGCAGTTTACCTTTAATTGTATTATATCTTGGTCTGAATCCTGAAACAAAGGTTTTATGCTACAAAATATGTAAAAAATAATAGATTCTTTGAAAAACTGATAGATCTTAATTTAATGGAAGAAAGGAGTATGTTCACAAAGGCCCATAATTTTTGAAAAATTGTTAACAGACGACGACGACAGACGACGATGACGATGGACGCCAAGTGATGGTAATAGCTCACATGGACCTTCGGTCCAGGTGAGCTAAAAAAGAGCGATTTTTACAGAAATTCACTTACTTTTAAGGTCCCTGTTGTTCACAAGAGTAAACAATTCACGCACAATTTATGACATTTTATAAAGTATAGAGTCTTATGACCATTCTAGCAGCATTATTTAGTAGCAGTCTCGAATTTGAAATTTAGGGCCGTTTTTTGCCCTTTCCGAACATACTCCTTTTACATCTTTTTGTGAGCAAGAAAAGAGGAACAAGAAAAAGTATAATAAGCCTTTCTGAAGAATGCAACACCTGTTTCTTCCACATTCAATCAATCTATTGTTATTGAGTATTTTCAAGCATTGTTAAAATTTTACATTTTCTATTCTAAAATTAACTCATGAAATACTGTATGAGTTTTTTTTTTTTCGAGGTAGGTAAATTTCATGAATCTAATTTCAGCAATTACTGACCCTGCGTCGCACATATTGTAGCTTAATTTTTCTCCTTTTCTTACCTTCAGTAATATCACTTGGCTCCATACAACACTCAATAATACTATTATTAGGATTTTTTTCATTGTACTCTTGTGTAGCAAGGCAATGATACTTGTGATGGTTGGCTATGGTACAAAAGTCTTTAGCCTTGATGTCCCAATCCAGAGAGGACCCTGGACAGCTAGGTACTGATATTGGATCACTTTGACATTTCTGACATAACGTTTCTTTTAAAACCAATAAAACCTGAAATAAAACTGTATCATTATTCCTTATCAATTACTTAAAATAATTATGATTTTTTGACATTTTTACAGTGTTTTCTTCCAAAGAAAAACTATTATGGAATATACCATGAATAGTCCACATATATATGGTCTCATAAGGTGTTTTCGATAGCAAGAAGTTTTTAATACCTATTTTTGAAAGTGCACCTGCAGACCAAGTGCAAGCATTCTTCCCATACAATTCCAGAAAGTGAAAGTACAAACATACAAAATTTAGGTAAACTCGCCGACATCGTCAGAAATGCTTCTTAAACATTGTTTGTGATCTATTTCCTCTAGGCTGTCATATTACCAGCCATTTTCTTAAACCTTTTCACTAGCATATTGTTTTATTGATATAAAATTTTCCCTACCCACTTAAATCAAAGGGATCAGTGACAACTGCTTTATTTATTGACATAAAGAGCAACTAGAAAAACTGTGAAAGGCAGATCACAAATAAATACCCCCGGTCCCCCATAAAAAAAACCCAATCTGGTAAAAGTTTAAAATAGGAGGTGCACAACTACATTATGTCAAAAAGACTGTGTAAAGGTTTCATGAAAATCCACCAAGGGGTTTAGGAGGGGTGTGGATAAGAGATGGGTACCCCCTGGTTGTCGAATGGCTAAGTCCATGTTTTGCTATGGGAAACCCCAAAAATCATTCTGATCAAATTTTAAAATAGTAGATGCGCATCTACATTATGTCACAAAGATTTTGAGAAAGTTTCATGAAAATCCATCAAGGGGTTTAGGAGGAGTTGCGGATAAGAGATGGGTACCCTAGAGTGTAACGGAAGGACGAACGGACGGACTGACGGACACACCTATTATTATATACCCCAACTTTTCAAGCAGGGGGTATAAAAATAGTTTCACTTTGACCTGATAAAAAATATTGTGTTCTACGGCATCAAATTTATCAAATTTATCTGACAATTCTTTGCTGTGATAAAATACAGCGACCTCTATTTGAGCATGAATTGTATATAAACGTTAAACATTTTTGAAAATTTTAATTGATGCATATAAAGTTGAAATTTAGGGAAACGCACTTGTAGATTAATTTTATTTATACTAAATGTAACAACAACAAAATAACTGTACAACTATTAAGTTATCCAAAATACCTAAGACCACCATACTTAGCAATAATTTTGTTTTATTCTAATATGAAAATAGTAGTTTTTTTCCAAAAAAAATAAATGTGGAACTTTTGCTGAACAGTGTGTCATGTTCATTTGTCCCACATCTCATTATTTTCTACATTTAAGGGAGACAATTAAAATTTTGAAAAAAAAAAAAATTTGTTGTTTAAACAACCCATCCTTTGGAAAAATTACAATTTAATGAAACGTACCAATGTAGTGTGCTTGATTAGCCATGAATATAGTGCTGTATATTATATGGGACACAGTCCCACATATGTAGAAACTTCAAAAAGTTAATGTTTTTTTTTTCCTAACCAGATGTGCTGAGTGCGCGCAAGTACACTAGTCCCAAATTTCTATGGGGCCAGAAATTCAATGCTTTTTTTGGAATAAATTTTAAAATTGACAGATTTAATAACCACGGATAAATTTGTTTTTAAAATATACAGGAGAATACGGATGGATGGTCAAAATTAAACTCTCTAGATATATTTTTCAAGGAAACTCTCGTTGTCAAAGAGATGAAATGATCTCGCCAAGTTCTCGGGAGAATGTTCATTGTAAACAGGTGGGCTGTCAATCATCCTGATCAGTGATTGTTCATTAGTAATTCAACCAGTTAATGACGATGTTTAAGACATTACCAATAAACCATTAAGCTTTAAAACACTGAATAGCAAAAGAGATTTTCTTACCTGAGCTGACAATGGAGATAACGAATCCTGTACATTTGTCCTTACTCCTGCATTGATACCAGTCGTCATTTTCTTCCAGGTTTTAATATTAACCTTCTCCAGCCAATACTTCTAAATAGATATATTGGTCTACAGAAAATCTTCCAAACCTGGCAGACAAAAGTTGGTCACTTTTGTTTGTTTTCTCCTGCCGAAGCGCACAGCGAAGTGGGAAATGACGTCACTGATTATGTAAAGCCAAAAGATGTTATTTCATCCCGGTCGAACGCTGTCCCAAATTATTTCGCCCCTTTTTCAAAATGGTACAAATATTTATAATTTGCACAAATAATTCGATAAATTATAATTTGTTGGGGTGTTTTGTAATTAATCCATGATGTTTTGACAATTATTTTCTAAAGCTGCGTCCCATTTTAGGTTGCACCTATCATCAAATTAATTGTATAATTGCAGAGTACAATGGAGTACAAAAAAAAGATCTATTTATTTAAAACAATTGTTTTCAACCAATTATTGCAATTATCAATTATAGTTTCACTGGCCAAGTAAAGATATTGAAAATTCCAATATTATTCATTCTATAAGGTTCTTATTACACTTTCATTTATTGAAGTACACACTTTATTTACACTGTGTTTCTCAGAGGACCATTTACATATAACCATGGAAACAGACTAAAAACTTACGATACATAAAAATGTTAATATGATCTCTCTGTCAGGAAACATCATCTTTATAGTTAAACATCTTTCTAAAATAAAATAAAAAACACTAGTTACATAAAATTACAAAGTTTGTTTCATTTCCCCAGGAATCACTAAAGTAAAAAGATTTATCAGCCATGAAAAGATCACAATGACCTAATTTCATCTGAATGTTGATAGAACTGTCACCGCGTAGTCCGTGCACTACCCTAGGGGGAAGCTAGGTTTAGCAGTGCAAAGACCCACGGGACAAAGCGGGCATGGCGTGGCATTCTAATATCAGACAAAACAAAAAGTTTTAACAATTTATATAAACAAAATTCAATATTAAACTAGAGGCTCCCAGGAGCCTGAATCGCTCACCTGATCTCTTATGCCAAAGTTTGAATAAATTTCACAAACTTTCAAGTATACAAAGTTGCAAAACAATCCTTTCAGTGGTTTCAGAGAAGATTTTTGGAAATCAGTTTAAATTAATAGAAAAAACAGTTAAAGGGCAATAACTACTGTAAGGACCTTTTGATGCTGAACAAGAAAATTTGCTTCCGATTTTCTTTATCTCTTTTACTTTTTGAGTTATAAGCCAAAAACAATGGTTTGACCTCCCTGTTCTATTTTTAGCAACAGCGGCCATGTTGGTTGGTCGACATGTATATAATTCACAAACTTGGTAGAGAACATCCTAAAGATCATGTATACAAAGTATCAATGCAATCCCTTCAGTGGTTTTAGAGAAGAAGATTTTTGAAAATCAGTGTAAATTAATGGAAAAAAACAGTTAAAGGGGAATAACTCTTAAACGGCTGATCTGACAATTTAAACCCTACTTCACATAAATAGATCTCAATGAGCTAAACAATTCTGCAATGCTATTTTTTCCTCTAGCTCTAACGGTTTTCAAGATATAGTCCAAAAACTGCAAAAATGGTCAATTTTGATGATTAAAGGGCATTAACTCCTATAAGGAGTCGTTTCACAACTTCGACTCAATGGAGAGATTCGTAGAGCTTTTGATGCTGAACAAGGAAAGGTTGCTTCGGATTTTCTCTATCTCTTATACTTTTTGAGTTATAAGCCAAAAACAATGGTCTGACCCCCTATTCTATTTTTAGCAACGGCGGCCATGTTGGTTGGTCCACATGTATATAATTCACAAACTTGGTAGAGGACATCTTAAAGATCATGTATACCAAGTATCAAAGCAATCCCTTCAGTAGTTTTAGAGAAGATTTTTGAAAATCAGTGTAAATTAATGGAAAAAACAGTTAAAGGGGAATAACTCTTAAACGGCCGATCTAACAATTTAGACCCTGATATCATTTTTGTAGATCTCAATGAGCTAAACAATTTTGCAATGCTAACTTTTCCTCTAGCTCTAACGGTTTTCAAGATATTGTCCAAAAACTGCAAAAATGGTCAAATTTGATGATTAAAGGGCAATAACTCCTAATAGGAGTCGTTTCACAACTTCGACTCAATGAAGAGATTCCTAGAGCTTTTGATTCTGAACTAGGAAGGTTGCTTCGGATTTTCTCTATCTCTTATACTTTTTGAGTTATAAGCCAAAAACAATGGTCTGACCCCCCTATTCTATTTTTAGCAACAGCGGCCATGTTGGTTGATCGACATGTATATAATTCACAAACTTGGTAGAGGACATCCTAAAGATCATGTATACCAAGTATCAATGCAATCCCTTCAGTAGTTTTAGAGAAGAAGATTTTTGAAAATCAGTGTAAATTAATGGAAAAAACAGTTAAAGAGGAATAACTCTTAAACGGCCAATCTGACAATTTAGACCCTGGAATCATTTTTGTAGATCTCAATGAGCTTAACAATTTTGCAATGCTAACTTTTCCTCTAGCTCTAACGATTTTCAAGATATTGTCCAAAAACTGCAAAAATGGTCAAATTTGATGATTAAAGGGCAATAACTCCTATAAGGAGTCCTTTCACAACTTCGACTCAATGGAGAGATTCGTAGAGCTTTTGATGCTGAACAAGGAAGGTTGCTTCGGATTTTCTCTATCTCTTATACTTTTTGAGTTATAAGCCAAAAACAATGGTCTGACCCCCCTGTTCTATTTTTAGCAACGGCGGCCATGTTGGTTGGTCGACATGTATATAATTCACAAACTTGGTAGAGGACATCCTAAAGATCATGTATATCAAGTATCAATGCAATCCCTTCAGTGGTTTCAGAGAAGAAGATCTTTGAAGAAAAGTTAACGGACGACGGACGACGGACGGACGACGGACGCTTAACGATGACAATAGCTCACATGACCCTTCGGGTCAGGTGAGCTAAAAAACAATAACAAAAACAATTTAAAGTTTCACAAAGTCCAAAGTTTAGAATTTCACAATTAAATTTGATTCAAAGTCCAAATGAAATATTCAAAAGTCCAAAGAATAAAAGTTAGCACAGTTTCGAAAGTCCAATGAATTTGAGTTGTATGCTGCTGCGGTGGCGGGTTGGTCCAGTCTTGTTCATGTCCTGAAGTGGCGACTTGTTCAGTTTGATGCTCACTCTTTGTCAGCAGCCAGAACGTCTGACTGTGACCGCTGCCCCGTATAGCATGTGTGGAATCCTCACGGTGTCATGTGTACGAACTTACTGCTGTCTCTTTGATTGGGTCATGAATTTATATGATGGACTGAAAAGAACTCATTTTGAAATATTTACTCTAATTTACAAAGTTTCATAAAAGTTTGAAATTAAAACTCAGCTCAATGTCAAATTACAAGATAAATCAATTAACAAAAATCTATTATTAAAACCCTAATTAGATAGAAGCAATAATTAAGAAGTAATTTTTACTCAAACTTATTTTGACACTTAATATAATTAGTTTAACTAAGTAAAAATTAAAATCTAAATTTGATTAAAAAAAAATCAGAAAAATAAAGAATTATATTACCTAATAATATTTTAACAAAATCTGTCCCTATTAAATATCCCCCCTGGCAACACAAAATGTTTGTCCCTAAACATTAATTTCATTTATAATATAAACAAATATGAGAAGAAGAATTTAAGATAAAATTGCAACATGCAAGAGGTGATCAGTCTCATACATGTGCTTGTGATATTAAAATGAGTGATCAGTTCATTTTAACATCACAAAATAAAAAAAATGAAATAGATGCATCCTAAAAAATTTCATATATACAAAATAATTGGTCGACCAATGATAACACAAACTATACAAAAACATTAAATTATTACATTTTTTTTTCATTCTATTACAAAAATCATTATACCCTTTGTAATTCTTTTTTTTTTTCTTCAATGTCTATTACTTTATCAATCATTCAGCCTTTTGCTTTTGTTTTACAGCTCCTTGAGAGCTCTCTCTATTTTGTTAATAAAATTGAACATAGATCCATTTGAAACTTGGTGTCCTTGCACCCATTCTGGTGACATATTTGGATTATAGTGTCCTACTAGATAATATATACTGCCATCTCTATAAAAAACTATTTCATGAACTTTTCCATCACTTCTTAGATACCGGTAATTGTTTGAATGTTGTCGCTCTTGACCTCTATTTCTCTTTTGTGTTGCTATTTCTATGTCTAGCTGAAGTAGGTTATCTTGATACTGATTTCGTACTGTCCATAGTACCTCTTCTGCATAGCCAATAGCTCCTATTGCTGGTTGATATATTTGTTTATTTCCATATTGAATTATGAAGTATGGTCGCTCATTGATTATTCTCACTGCTTGTAAATATTCAAAGTTTGTGGTTTCACCCTGGATATCCGTGCAGAAATCATCTGTTTGAACTGCGGTTTCGTTCTTTATTGATTCAATGTGTTGAACTGTAGCACTTTCTGTTGGGTTGATTGCTGCCTTATCAAAGAATTTGTGTTTCTTTTTGTTAAGGGGTCTTTTTCTTTTTCTCCCTCTCATTGATTTTGTATTGTGAAAACGGTCTTTTAGTTCCTGTGACAACTTACAAGGGAATACCCAACATGAGACATTATCTTTCATCCTGACTTTGTAATATAATATACCATGCTCCCTTACAGCTGACAATATTCTATTTACTTCTTCATCTTTGAACCTTACACATTGTCTGTTGAGACAGTCACTACAAGATTTTGGGTTGTTCTTGGTAACTGGTGGATTGTCTATGTTAATATTTGGTGTTTGACTTTCATGGTTCACTGTTTGTGTAGCATTCTGTAATTGAAGTTGATCTGGTACGTGTTGTTCTTCAGTGGTCTTTTTGTTGTCTTTTGGGGTCTGTTGGACATCTGATGGGATTGGTCGAGCTTGCTGTGAATTCTCTGGTCCTGCCTCTGTTGTATCTTCATCTGTAATTTCTTCAGGTTCAAGTTCTCCATCTTCATCTACTTCAAGTATATTTGTTGGTCTGTCCTTTGGGTCAAAATATGGTTTAAGTCTCTGGACATTGATCAATGAAACTATTTCTTTGTTTGTTGAACAGTTTCTGACTTTATATGTATTATTTGGTCCTCTTCTTGTGATGTAGTATGGGCCTACCCATTTGCGATGAAGTTTGGGTGCCTTTCCTATTGGAACTTTAGTACAGTAAAGCCATACACGCTGTCCAATGTAAAATTCTGTTTCCCTGGTGTTCTTATCATATTGGTCCTTGTATCGCTGTTGTGCTTCTTTAATGTTTCTTGTTGCAATATCTCTGCTTGTCTCAAGGTGTTGAAGAATTCTTTGTAAAAATGTTTTATGATGTTGAGACAGGTATTCTTTGGGAACCAGAGCTGTGTCGATGGGCAGGGTCATTTCTCTTCCATAAAGCAGGAAAAATGGTGAGAATTCAGTAGATTGAGTAGCTGGTGTAGCACGATATGCCATCAGAATCCCTGGTAAAAGGTCTATCCAATCATCTTGTTGATCTTTCGTATATATTCGCAATGCCTGCAGAATAACCGAGTTCATTCGTTCAACAGCGCCATTTGTTTGTGGGTGGTAGGAGCTTGTTAGATGTCTCTTGATGTTGAAAAGTTCTGACAGAGCGTTGACTACTTTGGACATGAATGTTTTTCCATGATCAGAGAGCAAGGTCCTTGGTGCACCATATCTTGTTATAATCTCACGATAGAGTACATGTGCGACTTCTGTAGCTTCTTGTGTGCGTAACGGAAAAGCCTCACACCACTTCGAGTAACTGTCAACAATTAATAGTATATGCTTGTATTTATCTTTCGTTGTAGGTAGTCCACTGAGTATATCAATATGCCATCTACCGAAAACATCATGTGTAGGTTGGGGTTGTAGTGGAGGTGGTCCCGAATTGTATGTACGTTTCGATTGCTGGCAAACTTCACAAGTTTTTACATACTGGTTAATATCACTGTACATTGATGGCCAGAAGTATTTGTTGCGAATTGCTGCATATGTACGATCAAAACCTTGATGTCCTCCTCCCAGAATGCAGTCATGATAGGCTTTGAGTATTGTGTCACGAAGGTTCCTTGGAATAGCAATTTGTTTGACCAGTCGCTCTTCTTTAGGCACTTTCTTGCAACGTTTTGAGTAAAAATGTTTCAGTAATCCATCTTCCATCTCGAAATTGTAAGATTCGGCAACGACAGTCTTTGCTAAATCTGGATCCTGTGGTACTCGGCCTGTCTTCTTGTATTTTATGATGTCTGCAAACTCTTTACATTGGGTTTGTTCTTTGATGAGGTCTGGCAGATTGATTTCTTTATCAGTAACTGGTTGTAGACTGGATATTACAGATACTTCATTTTCGCCTTTATAGATGAATGTAACTTCTGTGCACCTCTTCTTTTCCAGTGATGATATAGAATACAAATGTTCAGCTAAATCATATTCTGTACTATCATTGTCATCTTGTTTTGGATCTGTGTGTTGTAGTGATATGCAATCAGCAGGATTCTTGGTTCCTTCACGGTGATGAATTTTGAAGTTGTATCCTTGCAGAAGAAGACTCCAGCGGCCTAGTCTGCTATTGTGATCTTTCATTTTCTGCAAGTACTTGACGCTTACATTGTCTGTATAAACAGTAAACTGTTGGTTTCCAAGGTAATGTTTGAATGTTTGTATTGCTTCTACAAGTGCTAAAGCCTCTTTGTCGTTGATGTGCCATTTTAACTCAGCTCCCCTCAGTTGTCTCCCTCCATAGGCTATAACATGTTCTTGTCCATTCTGAATCTGACTGAGAATGTAGCCATTAGCGTAATCAGAGGAGTCTGTAGCCAAGATAAATGGTTTATTCAAGTCAGGAAAAGCCAGTATAGGTGCAGAGATGAGTCGTTCTTTGAGACTATGAAATGCTGCCTCACATTCTTTGGTCCATTTGAATTTGTTGTTCTTCCTAAGGAGTGCAGTAAGTGGAGATGCAATTTTGGCATAGTGTTTTACAAATTTTCGGTAGTAGTTAGCCATTCCCAGGAAACTTCTGACTTGTTTGGCACTTTCTGGTTTTGAAAAGTTCTTCACTCTTTCAGTGTTTTCTGGATTTACAGCTATGCCCTTCTTTGAGATTACATGTCCTAAGTATTTAATAGATTTTGATGCAAAGCTACATTTGCTTGGGTTCAGTTTCAAGCCAGCTTCTCGCAAATTGGTGAAGACTGAATTTAGATGTTGTAGATGGTCACTGAAGTTTTTGGAATAAATCAAAATATCATCGATATACACAAGAGCAATTTTGAAATTTAAGTCCTTTAGCACTTTGGTCATCAAACATTGGAAGGTCATTGGAGAGTTCATCATACCAAAAGCCAGTCTGTTAAATTCGTATACTCCTTTATGGGTTATAAACGCACTCTTATGTTTAGTAGTAGGGTCCAAAGGAACTTGCCAAAATCCAGAACGTAAATCTAGCGAAGAAAATATCTCGGGTTTTGAGTCTGCAAGAGTGTCGATAACATCTGTCATGGTTGGTATTGGAAATGACATGGGCTCTGTTATTTTGTTCAAGGCTCTAAAATCGACACAAAAACGATATTCACCACTTTTCTTCTGAACCAGAACTACGGGAGAATGCCATGGCGATGTGGATTCTTCAACAATATTATTTTCCAGCATCTTATCTAATTCGGCTTCCAACACTTTTCTGGCATCTGGTGTTTGTCGGTAAGGAGCAGCTTTTACTGGTTTTGCATTTCCTGTGTCAATACGGTGAAAATGCATATTCGTCTGTCCAAGCTCACTTAGGTCTTTTGCAAATAGATCTTGGTTTTGTAGCAGAAAGTTGGTCAGCAGCTTACTTTGATGGCCAGTCAATTGACTATTAGGTAGCTGGATTCCTAAATCTGACAGGTTACCACTGTTACTTAATGTTCTAGCACTCATTTCACACATGTTTACTTCTGCTAATTGTTTGTCTTTAAATGGTCTGATGTGATGGTCATAGGATGTTGTGGCTTTTGCTATGCGCTCTTTTCTTGGGATCCAAATAGGTAAACTTGTTGGGTTCAGTAGTCTGAATAAAGCAGTGCCTCTTTCAATTGTTGAAATAGTCCTTCCTCCAGCAATCATGTATTTTGTTGATAAATCCAGTTTTGGTTCTACCGTTACTATGGTCCCATGTTTGAATTTTCCAACGCGCAAAGGAATAACTACTTCTGTTTGTGGTGGCACTTCAATTTCAGACATGCTGCTGGCTAGTGCAGTTTGTACACTCTCATCTGGGTAGGATGGAATCGCAATTTTGGTAACTCGATGGTTATTTTGATAAGTCTGTCTTGGTATCTCCATTGTCATGGTTCCAAAGTCAAGTTTTACTTTATACTTTTTCATAAAATCCAAACCAAGAATAGTTTTTGCATGAAGTGTTCGAAAGATGTGAAAAGGGTGATATATTTGTTGATTTCCAATGATGAGTTTTAATGTCACTTGTCCTATAACTGGATGCACTTCTCCACATACTCCTATCCCAGCACTAACGGATGATGAACCAACTATTGGTCCTGAATTAAGTCTCTTAAATTGATGCTCACTGATACAGCTTATTGATGCTCCACTGTCTGCTAAGCACTTCATTTCTCTACCCTCTAAGTTGATGTTGATGAGGTTGCGCTCCATGGGGATGAATTCCACAGTCTTCCCTTGAGTGTTGATTGCCAACTGTGCACATCTTGCTTTCTTGCAGCACCAACTTTGCTGTGTTTTACGTCCCATCTTTTACTAGTAAGCACTACAATGAATGTAACCAGGTATTAGCACAAAGAAACTTAAACTCGAATTTCAAAATGTCAATTTGTTTGTTTTGTTATGTTTATCTTTTTTTTTTATTCTAGTTTTCATTGATTGGTCAGTTTTAAATGTCAACACATACACTAAAAAAAAAAATACCAAGTTTGGCTTTTCTCTCCTCTTCTTTTATTTACAATTAAACTGTTGTATTTTTCTGCTTCAATTATTATCTATACATTTAGATTGTTGTAATATCTTTTCTGATTTGTTAAGAACAAATATGTATAAATTGTGTGGTGCACTCTAGATCTGTACACCAAAAAAAAATAAAGAAACAAAGTTACTTATCTTATGCTTTGGCTGTTCATCACACGGAACACAGTGAGTTCTGTACAGTAAGGTCTTATCTTGAGAGTAAAGTGTACTGTTTTTGGCTTCCTAGTCTTCCTGAAACTAAATAATGTTGCTATTAGAATACTGTAACATAGTAGACAATGCACATAAAAATGAAACAATTAACTTCTACTATAATTTTTTTTTTTTTACAGTTTGTTCTCTAACTTAATTGCAACAACTATCAAGTAACATGAAAAGTAAGAAAAAATGTAAAATAAATTTCTTACAAATGAATAATAAAAATTGTACTTATCTTTTGCCTGGTTATGTGTTATCTCTATTGCAGATTCCTCGAATTTCTTTTATCCTTAACTAATTTTATGTATCATTATCAAATTTTGTCCTACTTCTGATTATTAAAATGCCAAGCCACGTAGAATTTAAAAAGACAACAATTCCAAAAGAAAATGGAACGTGCCCGGGTTGTGCTCCACCAAATCTGTCACCGCGTAGTCCGTGCACTACCCTAGGGGGAAGCTAGGTTTAGCAGTGCAAAGACCCACGGGACAAAGTGGGCATGGCGTGGCATTCTAATATCAGACAAAACAAAAAGTTTTAACAATTTATATAAACAAAATTCAATATTAAAAAAACAATAACAAAAACAATTCAAAGTTTCACAAAGTCCAAAGTTTAGAATTTCACAATTAAATTTGATTCAAAGTCCAAATGAAATATTCAAAAGTCCAAAGAATAAAAGTTGGCACAGTTTCGAAAGTCCAATGAATTTGAGTTGTATGCTGCTGCGGTGGCGGGTTGGTCCAGTCTTGTTCATGTCCTGAAGTGGCGACTTGTTCAGTTTGATGCTCACTCTTTGTCAGCAGCCAGAACGTCTGACTGTGACCGCTGCCCCGTATAGCACGTGTGGAATCCTCACGGTGTCATGTGTACGAACTTACTGCTGTCTCTTTGATTGGGTCATGAATTTATATGATGGACTGAAAAGAACTCATTTTGAAATATTTACTCTAATTTACAAAGTTTCATAAAAGTTTGAAATTAATACTCAGCTCAATGTCAAATTACAAGATAAATCAATTTTATTAACAAAAATCTATTATTAAAACCCTAATTAGATAGAAGCAATAATTAAGAAGTAATTTTTACTCAAACTTATTTTGACACTTAATATAATTAGTTTAACTAAGTAAAAATTAAAATCTAAATTTGATTAAAAAAAAATCAGAAAAATAAAGAATTATATTACCTAATAATATTTTAACAAAATCTGTCCCTATTACAGAAATCTAAAGATTTATCTTGATAATTGTATTGTATTTTCAGTCATAGGCCAATGCAAGACAGGGGGCAGCAACCTCAGGCCATATTGAAGACTGCTGGCTGTTTTCCATTGAGATTTTTAAAATTGCTGTTTCTTTATGCTTGGTATGCGCCATACAATTACATGTATACCACATCTCATTATTGTCTATCTATATCTCAAGTTATAAAAAATCAAACTATGCATAGTGGATCCCTAAACTACACAAAAATCCTTATAAATCTCGTTTCATATCTGCTTCAAGTAAGTGTTCTCTCACTAATATTTCTAAAGTCTTATCACTTGCTTTGACTACTATGAAAGAATTTATTATTCGATACTGCGAAAAGGTATTTGAAAACAGTGGCATAAATCATTTTTGGAGTGTGAAAAATTCGCTCGATGTTTTAGACAAACTTCGCGCTTTTGAAGGTACTTACCATACAGTTGATAGCTACGATTTTTCTACTTTGTACACTAACCTTCCTCACTGTCTTATTAAAAAACAATTTGAATATCTGGTTAAATGGTGTTTCGATAAATCTAAAAGTGACTATACATGTATCTGCTCTAAAGTTTCTAAATTATTTAATAAATCGTTTTTTAGCAACGATACTCATAAAGGTTACGTCAATTGGACTGATGCAGAAATGATAACTGCTCTAAATTATCTTTTGGACAACATTTATATTCGTTTTGGGAGAACAATTTATCGCCAAGTCATTGGTATCCCTATGGGAACTAATTGTGCCCCACTTATTGCTGACCTTTTTTTGTATTGTTATGAATCCCAATTTATGGCAAAACTTCAAAAAGACCCCAACAGACAACATCTCATTGAAACTTTTAATTATACATACAGATATTTAGACGACATTCTTTCACTAAACAATCCGACATTTTCTAATTTTATTACGGAAATTTATCCCAAGGAATTAACTTTGAATAAATCTAACCTTACTGGTGATAGATGCCCATTTTTAGATCTAGATTTAAGTATAATCAATGGAAAATTACACACTAAAATATATGATAAACGGGATGACTTTTCATTTCCCATTGTGAATTTTCCTTTTCTAGAGGGAGATGTACCACTTGCTCCGTCTTACGGAGTATATATTTCACAGTTGGTAAGATATGCTCGGATCTGCAGTGGTGTGTCTGATTTTAATGATAAAAACCAGTGTATTACAAAAAAATTACTAAAACAAGGATATCGTTATCACAAATTAGTGAAGTCGTTTACTAAGTTTTATCATAAATATCTATACCTTATTGGAAAATTTAACTGTACACGACGACTTTTGATTGTAAAGGGAATATCCCATCCAGATTTCTATGGTAATGTTGTTTATAGAGCAAATAAATTCAAAAACAATCCGTTGGGAATGCAAAATTGGCTTAAATCCTTATTAAATAAAGGTTATGAAATGGATATTTTAGTAAAATCTTTGAATTTAGTTTTCTTTGGTAAAAATATTGATAATTTGATACTTACTTTAAAATGTTAATTGCCTTTTTATACTTATGTCATTTTTGAGCATTACAGCGGTCAAGTGTGTCGGTTTTGTGTGATGATGCATCATCAAATCAAGTGTTTGACGTGTTGTGTCGGATTTAAAATCGACATACTTGATTTTTTTACATCAGTCGATGGATGCTTCTTAGCTAGCTGTCAGTAACTTCGAGTGTTCTCAAGAGAGTATCTTTACGTCCCGTTTATTACCTGTTGTCCTTTTGTCTCAGATACTCTCTTGTTGAATTGAACTTCTATCGATTTGATTTTTACTGTGTGTTAGTTTGTGCTTTGTTATTGATTATCATTAGGGGGAAGGTTGGCGCCAAAAAACTAGTTTAACCCCGCCACATTTTAATGTGCCTGTCCTAAGCCAGGAATCTTTATCAAAGCTTATGTTTGTATTTAGTCGAATTTTTGTTAATTGTTTTTTGTCAAGAAGAGGGTCTTTCAATGCACTTTGGGATTGGGCTTGAATCATATGTATTTTATTTTCAATCCAGGGGCCAATTGAAAAACAGCGAGCAGCGACCGCTGGTCACATTGAAGGCTGCTGGCTGTTTTCCATTGTGGATATTTAAAATATACGTTTATAATGTAGGTTGTGTCGCGTACACTTATTCCACATCTCATTTTCTTCTATAATTGTTCAACATGATCAAATATAAATATTTCAGAATGTTCCAAAGCTTGATTGTTGTACATTTAATAATGATCTTATCACAAGTAGAGATATTTGTTTGTCATAGGGTTTGTCTTCCTTTCCTAAACTTTACACACACTTAATTGACAATTACATGCAGCAACCTGACTGATGTTTTGAAACAAGCAGGAACTGGATTGACTTCCCATTGGTGATTGTTATTTGGTTACTTTTGTAAGTTTTTGTGGTGTCTGTTTGTTAAAACATTTTTCTGATTTTGTCTTTGTCCTTTTAGAATTGTGACATTCCAATGCACCATGGTTGCCTCTCTTGCTTAATGGATAGTTGATAAACAAGAATAAGTCCAAAAGACATAATGCCCCATCTCACAACATTTATTTTTTTCCGCAATCACTAAAGCATCAACATAGTTGCTATTAAAGGACTTGTCAATCAGAAGGAATGGTCTTTAACTTAACCATTCTTTTATAAGTGGTCATTCATCCAGAAAATATAGGTCACAGCCAGCATCTGAAGCATGCACTGTGCTTAGCATCACTAAATGCACCTACCATACCAATATAGTTGATGTGGCATTTGTCAGTAAGTGGGAATGGAATTTAACTATTCTTCTTTAAGAGGCCATCCATGCGGAAAATATAGGTCAAATCCAGCATCCGAAGCATGCATTGTGCTTAGCATCACTAGGTTCACCTACCATACCAATATGGTGGCTATTGCACTTGTCAGTAAGAAGGAAT
The DNA here is from genome assembly GCA_963971305.1 of Arcuatula senhousia. NCBI lineage: Eukaryota > Metazoa > Mollusca > Bivalvia > Mytilida > Mytilidae > Arcuatula > Arcuatula senhousia. The sequence goes on from OZ020304.1 coordinate 62,012,299, forward strand.
GGACTTAAACCATTTTTCTATAAGTGGTCATTCATGTGGAAATTATAGGTCACAGCCAGCATCCGAAGCATGCATTGTGCTAAGCATCACTAGGTGCACACACCATACCAATATGGGTGCTATGGCACTTGTCAGTAAGTGGGAATAGACTTTAACCATTCTTCTGTAAGTGGTCATTCATGCAGAATTTATAGGTCACATCCAACATCCGAAGCATGCATTGTGCTTAGCATCACTAGGTGCACCTACTATACCAATATCATTGATTTGGCATTTTTCAGTAAGTGGGAATGGAATTTAACCATTTTTTTGTAAGAGGTCATCCATGCGGAAAATATAGGTCACATTCAGCATCCGAAGCATGCATTTAGGTGCACCTACTATACCAATATCATTGATTGGGCATTTGTCAGTAAGTGGGAATTTGGAAATATGGAGATTGGGATGGACGGACGAACGGACGGACGGACGGATGGATGAACGGACCCGAACACTGTATGCCCCTCTACTTCCATAGAATGGGCATAAAAATAACATGTCCAATACCTTGAATGTAATTTTTCTCAGCCAGGAAACATACTTAGTTATCTTATTATAACTGGAGGTAGATTTACTATATTGCATACCTAATTATTTTCTTGTGGTTTTACCAATTAATAACTGCAATAAATGCAAAATTCTTACAAGTTAGAAATCAGATTTCCTGATTTGTGAGACCCAACATAAATTTAAGTACCCAACAAAAATAAATTGCTTTCACAGTAAGGTGTAAAACTAATGACAATATCTCCCTTTATAGATTACCAAGAGAAATGAAATTTCTTATTGTACAACTCCATTTGATATGCATGTATTGTATGTAAAGTCTCATCAAAGCCTTCAAGTGGTTAAGGAAGAGTTACATGATACGTGGACAGACCGGCAGGTGGACAGACAGGAAGGGTAGTTTCTATATTCCCTCATAATGTTTAAGTAGGTCATAAAAACTTGTAAGAGCATAACCAATGCCATGAAATACACAAAGATGTACTCAGGTGCTTTGTAAGGTAAAGGAATTTCTGTCCTCTGGTTAGATTTAATAATGAAATGGAGCAGTCATACACCGACAGGTAATCCCCTTGCCCGTTATATTAGATGATCTATTTTTAGTACAATGTACTGATGGCCCGAGACCATAGTTATTTTTTCCAAATTTTTAATGCATTTTCAATATAGCCTTATGTGAAATTAAAAAAATCGCACCATTTCTTTTTAAATGAAACTTTGGCCACATAAAGTTCATTAGCTTCCAGAACATTAGTTAAAAATTCAGAAAATCCTACCGTCTAAAAAAATTTTGATTTTTTTTTTAAATTTACACCTAAGAGGGTCAGAAAAGAGGTGCCTGAAAAATGAAAAAATCACCTTTTTGCACTTAGCCGAATCACAACTTTATCAATGAATTTCAAAAAAATTAAAGTTTGATAAATTTATACTATCTTTAATCTCTCATTTCACTCCAAGTTCATCCTTTAGTCATAAAAACTAACATTACAATAGCATTTACAAGAAATACTATGTTTTAATAGGGACTATATTATTGGACAACGAAAATTGAAGGGAGCTAACTGTGGTCTCGTACCTAATAGTCCTCAGAAAAGCCTCGGACAGTCAAATAAAATTATTTTCACATAGAATAGTCTTTTTCCAACTGAACTGCCAAGTTTCAAAGTGATCAGACCAACAATAGTGAAATTATTAGCACTACAAAACACTAGTTGCATATAAGAATTTTGATCGAAAATACACCAGGAAAATCCATGAGGCCTATTTGGCCAAATTTTTTTTATTTCATAAAAGTTCACAAAACTAATGGCTTAAATCAATAACAATATCCCCTCTGAGCATGGAAAACACAAGTTTCAGTGAAATATCTGCATGGTTTCAAATTTTGACCCTTTCCCATATTTGCGGATAGGAAAATTAGCCATTTTAGCCTTATTGAGGGGTACATGTATGGCCATGAGAATTTTTTAAGAAAGGAAATGAAATATTGAGACCAAAAGAGGTTTAAAATGTTAAATACATTATAAGCTTACAAAATAAAACAAAAAACACTATATTCATATGAAAAATATGTTATAAATAGTGTTTAGGAGTGGATAAATGGTGTAATTTCAAAATGCTTTTTCCCTACACATCACTAAAAACTAATGTTTGAGGGTAAAAAAATGTAAAAAATGCAACAACTTGCAACAATAAAGGTGTATTTAGTATGAGATGATGATGATGAACAGAATTTAACAGCAAAAAGACTAGTCATTGCACTTTAGATGAAAATTGGTTCAAGACTCATGTGCGAAATAAGGAAAAACGGCCAAATCTACAGCAAGAAATGGGGGATATTTTCAATCCTGTGACTTTTTCTATGAAATCCAGAGACCTTTCATGTGCTATTTTGTGTTGTTTAGCTATTTTTCAGTTTATTTTGACTGTTTTTTCTATAATATACCCTATACAGAAAGATTACATTGATATGGCATTCATAGGTCCAACACAAAAAAGCTTATCTGCTGCCGCAGCCCCATTTTGCAAGTAGTAAAATAATTTTTTTTCAGAAATAATTTATAAAGTCTAGTTTAAACAGTTTCCTTACATCATATAAGAAGATTTATAGCTGTTGTAGCCCTCTGGAAGTCATAATCTGCAAGCATTGGCCCTATAAATGTTAAAATTATACAAAACAGGCCATTACCATTGAAAATCCCATAGACATACAAATATGGCTAAATATGGCAAATATTGAGATAAACTCATGAAATAAAGGCTGAAATTAAAAGAACTTATTAATCTAAACAACTTAAAACCATTATTGGCATTGCAAAATAATTCTAAGAGGTGTAAATAGGCCATTCTTACCCCTCTAATAAGGCCCGAGACCATAGTTATTTTTTCCAAATTTTTAATGCATTTTCAATATAGCCTTATGTGAAATTAAAAAAATCGCACCATTTCTTTTTAAATGAAACTTTGGCCACATAAAGTTCATTAGCTTCCAGAACATTAGTTAAAAATTCAGAAAATCCTACCGTCTAAAAAAATTTTGATTTTTTTTTTAAATTTACACCTAAGAGGGTCAGAAAAGAGGTGCCTGAAAAATGAAAAAATCACCTTTTTGCACTTAGCCGAATCACAACTTTATCAATGAATTTCAAAAAAATTAAAGTTTGATAAATTTATACTATCTTTAATCTCTCATTTCACTCCAAGTTCATCCTTTAGTCATAAAAACTAACATTACAATAGCATTTACAAGAAATACTATGTTTTAATAGGGACTATATTATTGGACAACGAAAATTGAAGGGAGCTAACTGTGGTCTCGTACCTGATGTTGGTTACTATCCAAGATGTACCCACTGACCCAATATCTCTCTATAACTTGCAGTTGCTGAGATATGGACCTTAACTAAAACTTTAACCTGGGTCATTCATGCATAAAATGTATGTCAAGGTAACCTTATTTTGGTATGGATTCAGGAAACTTAATCCAAGATGTACCGACAAAATATCGTCCCTGTATAATGTGTATTTTCTAAGTTATTAACATAAACAAGACAATTATGTATGAACATACTGGGGTACATGTATGTACATATATGTACATACTTCATGTACTTACATTGTATGAACAAACATACTAACCTTCCAAACTCCGTTGGACTCAAGATAAAAATGTTTACCAGTAATTAAATACAACACTGTATAATCTAACATTTTTTTAATTGAAAATTGACAGGCACTTTGAATGTTAAAAATTTACTTTTTTATCTCATACATGTATATTTTTTTTCAATTAAAACATACAGTACCTTGCTCCCTAGCCAGCTAGACTAACTAAGCTGCATAATGAACTAAGTCCTTTAGTGTTTCTCATACAAATAATAACAAACCAAACTGGAAAGTTTCCTGAAAGAAATTAAATAAGACATTAAAAATAATACAGATTTCAAAAGTCTTTCAAAGGGTATATTTATATCTATTTAGATTATATCTGTACATTTATTCATTGTTTAAAAATAATAGCACAAAATGCTGTGAATTTGATATGACAACATGAGGGATAAAATCTTTACCAATACAAACAAGAAAACTTAATTTTGATCTTTTTATCTTTTTATAATTATTTCAAACATCTGATTTCTTTAATGTATTAATTTTTTACCTTAAATGATTTTACCTTTAACAGTTAATTTAAATATAAATAATATCATTTCAAAAGATTTATATTTAGAAATGATATACAGAATGATTTTTTGCTAAAAATAGTAACCATTGCCATACCCATCATATGATAAATATAAGAACAGATAACAATTTAGTCGTTCTTAACAATGTATTGCACCATGATCACAATCATATACATCCATGATTTTCACTACATCCTTGAAACATGTTACATGTTTGAATATTTCTACATGTTAATTAGATCCAACTATTCAATTACATGTATGTGTTTTATTACAAATGGATTATGCTCAGAAAATTTCTTTTAATAATCATGCATTAATTCTTAAATAGATCCTGCTTCAGAATATTGCTATTGGAATATTCATAAAGACAAAAAAAATATTTATTGAAATGACATTATCATAAATAAATTTAAAAATTTTGATGTCTTAAATGACGACGCATTTCTTTACCCTGCTATCGGCTTTTTATGTACAAAGCATGTGGTACAAAGTGGTAAACAAAAATATTGGATGCATACTGTGACCATTTTAGGGAAATATTATGCTCTTTTAGTGAATGAATTAAAGTAATAAATATAGAATATAGGACTTTTGAATCTTGAGATCAAGTTTATCACTGGTTTATCTTACTTATTACTTTGATAGAATTTGATTTCTATTGTGTGTTTAGTTTTTGTGCTTTGTCTAGGAATATTGATAGGCAGAAGGTTAGGCCTAAAAAACTAGTTTAACCCCGCCACATATTATATGTGCCTGTCCTAAGCAAGGAATCCTTGACAAAGCTTTCGTTTGTACTTGTCTATTTTGATGTTTTCTGTTCCTTGTTTAAGAAGGGGGGTCTATCTATGACTATTTCAGGACTGTATTTGAATTATATGCATTTTATTTAGACCAAGGGCCAATTGCATACCCACGAGCAGCGCCTACTGGCCTCATTGAAGGCAGCTGGCCATCGCCCATTGTGGTTTTTCTAAATTGTCGCTTGATTGTAGGCTGTGTCGCGTACACTTATTCCACATCTCACTATTTTCTATTATGTTGAACTAGAAGGGTTTTTTTGGTTCTTAAGTGTTTTTTTAAATGAACTAGATTACTGAAGTCAGAAAGGGCCCCACGGCAAAAAATCTAAGTGTTTTCAAAATTATATTTACTGTGATTATAACCACTAAGGCATGATCCATGGAATGTGTATGAAACTTCAGAGCTGTATTGTTAATAGCCTTTGAGTTTTATTGTTCAAAAATTCCAATTATCAAAATCTGTGATTTTTTTCCAAAAATGTTAAACAGATTTGCACGAAATTTTAATATGCAAATCATGACATGCTACTTAGCAGCTGTGCAAAGTTTCAGAACTGTATTGTTAACAGTTTTTAAGTTTTAGTGTTCACAAAGTCCAATTCTCAAAATCTGTGATTTTTGATAAAAAATGAAGTTTTTTCCAAAAATATTTAACCGATTTGCACGAAATTTTAATATGCAAATCATGACATGCAACTTAGCAGCTGTACAAAGTTTCAGAACTGTATTGTTAACAGTTCTTGAGTTTTAGTGTTCACAAAGTCCAATTCTCAAAATCTGTGATTTTCGATAAAAAATGATTTTTTTCCAAAAATATTTAACCGATTTGCACGAAATTTATAAATGCAAATCATGACATGCTACTTAGTAGCTGTACAAAATTTCAGAACTGTGGTGTTAATAGTTTTTGAGTTTTAGTGTTCACAAGAATTGTTGACGGACGGACAGACGGACAAAGTGAAAACTATAGGGCGTCTGCATCTTCGATGCGGGGCCCTAACTATTCTTTTAGCAGACTTATCATATAAGTGCTAAATCACCGTACTGACCCGATAAATTGGGTGATATAGTGTACAAACTTGATCATAATGCGGGGTTTATCAGTGGTATCCATCAAAGGAATAAAAAGCTACGCTGAACGCAGCATGATACAACAGCAACATGCTGAAGCTGAACCCAGTGTACGTTGGAGGCCAAACATGGATTGTAAAAATTTTTGGACATGGTGGACTCACAAAGCTTTTTGACACATGCATTCTGTGGAAGGCTTTCAATGCAAATTTGATTTTTTAATATATTTATATTGACATTTAAGGAGCACTCTTACATTGATGTTTTTGATCCCTTTGACCCTTAATTTCACAAAAAAGTAAGAGATATTGCAAATAAAATTGAGCAATGCAAGTAGAATTTAAACCAAAAAAAGTTAAAGGAAATCATGCGACAAACAAAATTTCTAGTTTTTGGGCACGGCCGAATTTTGCCCCCTTGTTGCATAGTACTGGTATAAGATACCGGTAAATAAAAATTATTGACACATTTAAGTTGACAGAATTTATTGAGGAATACAATGAAATTTCTTTATCTCAAAATCAGATGAAAAATAAATATTATACAGCAGTTTTGTTTAAACATCCATTTTACCCCCGTTGGCCCCTTTTTCTCTGAAAGGGAAGGGGCCACAATTCCTAAATGGAAGATGAAGCTGCCTTAAGTGGTTAGTAACACTATATTAAAACTACATGTACATAACAATTGGCTTGTTGAATACATTTTAACTTCTTTCATAAAACCGTTTGTCCGTTTTTGGCCCCTTTAACCTCAAATATCTCAAAAACAGTAAGAGATATTTCAAATCTGATTCATTGAAAAATGCAAGGCCGGAATTTTCACAAAGATTCCATTTTAAAAATGATTTTGAAAATCGGACCACAAATAAACAAGAGGCTCCCAGGAGCCTGAATCGCTCACCTGGTCTTGATGTCAACCCTATGAAGAACTTTGTAAAGCTTAATAAGCTGAACATTTAAGCAAGCAACAGCTTTTTCTTTTTCTCAAAAACAGTAAGAGATATTTCAAATCTGATTCATTGAAAAATGCAAGGCCGGAATTTTCACAAAGATTCCATTGAAAAAATGATTTTGAAAATCGGACCACAAATAAACAAGAGGCTCCCAGGAGCCTGAATCGCTCACCTGGTCTTGATGTCAACCCTATGAAGAACTTTGTAAAGCTTAATAAGCTGAACATTTAAGCAAGCAACAGCTTTTTCTCTTTCAGCAATAGTTTTCATTCTGTAGGCCAAAAATGTGAAACATGTTATTTTATGGGCCATCTGACAACTCTGACTCTAAAGAGACCTTTGTTGAGAGCTTAACGAAATGAACATTAAAGCAAGTCACCAATTTTTTTTTCTGCTATAGTTTTCATTATATAAGCCAAAACATGAAAACATGTTAATTATGGGGATGTAATCCCTGTAAGGGGTCATCTGAAAACTTCAACCCTATGAATGCTTTTGTTGGGCTAAATGAGCTGAACATTTAAGCAAGCAACAGCTTTTCTCTATCTGCATTAGTATTCATTCTATAGGCCAAAAACACTATTTCTCGCCTTTAAGGGGCTGTAACCCCTATAAGGGGTCATCTGCAACTTTAACCCTATGAAGACTTTTGTAGAGCTAAATGAGTTTAACATTTAAGCAAGCAACAGCTTTTCTCTATCAGCAATAGTTTTCATTCTATAGGCCAAAAACACTATTTTGTTTGCCTTTAAGGGGCTGTTACCCCCTATAAGGGGTCATCTGACAACTTTGACCCTATCAAGACTTTTGTAGAGCTAAATGAGTTGAACATTTAAGCAAGCAACAGCTTTTCTCTTTCTACAATAGTTTTAATTCTACAGGCTAAAAACACTATTTTTGGCCTTTAAGGGGCTGTTACCCCTATAAAGGGTCATCTGACAACTTCGACCCAATAAAAACTTTTGTAGAGCTAATTGAGCTGAACATTTAAGCAAGCAACAGCTTTTCTCTATCTGCAATAGTTTTCATTCTATAGGTCAAAGACACTATTTTTTGCCTTTAAGGGGCTGTAACCCCTATAAGGGGTCATCTGACAACTTTGACCCTATGGACACATTTGTAGAGCTAATTGAGCTGAAGATTTAAGCAAGCAACAGCTTTTCTCTTTCTGTAATAGTTTTCATTTTAGAAGCCCAAAACATGAAAAAATGCATTTTCACCTTTAAGGGGCCGTAACTCCTACAAGAGCCTTAGAGGACATCTGACAGAGACTTTTGTAGAGCTTTTGATGCTGAAGCAGTAGGGTGGCATCAGATTTCATCTATCTCTTATACTTTTTGATTTACAAGCCAAAAACAGTAGTCTGACCCCCCTGGTCTATTTTTAGTAACAGTGGCCATGTTTTTTGACAGATCAAAAATCGAAACACAATTTTGGTGCAGGACACCCTAAGGATCAATCATACAAAGTTTCATTGAATTCTGTTCAGTAGTTTCAGAGGAGAAGATTTTTGAAAAATTGTTAACGGACGACGACGACGACGGACGGCAAGTGATGGCAAAAGCTCACATGGACCTGTCAAGGTGAGCTAAAAAGTTGATTTTTTGGGCGTGGCTCAACTTTGACCCCCTCGTCAATATAATGGTGCAAGATACATAAAAATAGTTGTCACATTTAGTTGACAGAATTTATTAACAAATACAGTAAAAAAAAGATGATCAAAATTGGATGAAAAATGAACATTCTACATTAGTTTTGTCAATACACCCATTTTAGCCCCTTTTGGTCCTTATTTCTTAAACGGTAGGAGCCACAAACCCTAAAAGCAATACCAACCTTCCTTTTATAGTGGATAGAAACAACATATCAAAATGTCATTACAATCGGTTAACATTTACTCAATTAATTGAACGGAAACCAAAATGTCCCCAGACAAAGCAGAAGACGACAACTACATCACCATAACATTATATGACCACAATTGTTTTGAGGTCGTATAAAAATGTAATGATTACTGATAAACAATATTATATGTGGACACTATTACATTTATTTTTGACAATATAATGATAATTAATCAGCAAAAATAGATAAAAGACAAATTGGACAGACCTTCTATGGAATCACACAACACGGGGCCAAATGCTCTTGCTGTCTATCTTAATATCAAGAGGCTACCAGTAGTAGTTGCTGAGAAAATTATTATACTTACATTTTCCCCTCTCTCGCTGGTGCCTGTCAATTGTAGTCTATTGAAAGTTTTAACAAATACTTTAAGTTAATATAGAGCCCACAGACTCCTGAATTCCATGGCAGAATGGTAATTAAAGTTTTTTGAAATCCTTAAAGTTCTGCAAACTTGTATGACCTTGACTGTATAGCTAATAATATTTGAGATTCCCAGACCTGTCAAGTGTCACTCAACTCGCGTGAGACTCACGCATCTAGTTGGAAATTTTGCGGCAATTTTCTTTGATCTTTAATTTTTTCCTTTGATCTGTAAATTTTTCATGGAATCTCACGCATGCAGCTCATAAAAACTTGACAGCCCTGGATTCCATTGAGTAAGAAATTAAAAATAGACTTTCATGTATTTATATAAACTAAGGAATTCCAAAATTTTTATTTTTATATTACCAAGAAATTGTTCCAAACTACCAAGAAATTGTCACCTGATACATGTAATATGATTGTTGTTAGTGGTTGTTAAGCCATAAAGGGATCAATATAAGATGAAATGATGTGCCTTTAAAATTCAAACTATTTTATATTGTTTATATGAATTTTTATACCTAAATATTTGTCTTGGTCTTTATGCTTCTTTTAACATAGGATTGTATTCCAAAACTGGGTGGTTTAAAATCATATCTATTTTTAGAATTGGGAAAATTTTATACCTGTGTATCATGAATCAGCATAAAACACTGTTTACAATGTTTACATGGTTTAAGGTCAAGGAGGGCATGTTAGCTAAAATAAAAATTGAATCTATTGTCAAAAAGACAATATATGTTGATGTCTTTTATTTAGAATAAAAATAAAGATACATGTAGATGACCATCATCGTTTTTCCAACCACAGGGACTTGCTCCCCTCTATCAATATTTTGTTAGAGTCAATCTGCGGTACAAAAAAAACACCGCACATTGACTCTAACAAAATATTGATAGAGGGGAGCAAGTCCCTGTGTTCCAACCATAGCTTTGCTGTGGACAGTATTGAAGGAAGGAAAGAGACACCAATAGGGCATTTGAATGTCAAAAGTTTGAAAAGGCAACATCAAAACCAGTAAACATGAACAAGAACAGCATGAGGAAAACACAAAACACAAAATCAACCGAATAGAAATCAACAACACAAACTCAAGTCATAATCATATGGCCATAACTACAATGAGGCAAATAAGGCAAATCATGGAATGCCTCATGACAATATTGACAATTTATTTTTGTTGAATGATTGTTTTACGTGTTTTATACTCAAAGTTCTTGCTCTATAAACTTATCAATGCCTATCAAAGTTAGCTTAACTTATCCATGGCAGTTGTTTTAATTAAATGTACATGAGATGATGAATCAAAAGCATGAAGACATTTACAATTTGACTGTCATTTCAAGAGAATGATGTCTAGGTAGCTAGATAATTTCTCTAAAGAGGAAAGTGGAGATGTCAGTCAGCAAAGAGATCCATAGTAATCTTACAAATTGTAATAAGACTCATTCATTAATGTTTAAAATAATTTTGTTCCAAACATAGATATTGAACCCTGTATGGCAAACACCCGAATACTAAGGCTATACATGTACATGTATTTATAGAGAAGGTTGAAAAATTTTCAGCATGGGGTCTGGGTTCTGAGGTTTATTTGCAAAACCTATGTTTTCAAAATTGCACTGGTGGAGAAATTTGAAAGCACACGTTGTGTGAATAAAATTCAAATTAGATAAAATCCTGAATGTATTCACTCATTCAACAACTTAATTTTCATTTTTAAATAGCATGTCAGATTTACAATGATTTCTATGAAAGAGCATTATAAACATGTAGAGCATTACATGTATGTCTCAAGTAATAAGGGAGCAATCATTTGATTTTTGATTGGGCTGAGGGGGAGGTATGGATACATGTATATCAATGTTTGTTATGACCAATTACCTGTCATTATTGTAATGTGTTAGAATATTTTTGATGATTTTCACCTTGTACATTGAGAAAATAAGAGAGATCCCAAATGTTTATTTTCATTAATTCAAGTCAATTTTTGCTCTGTGAATTTGGTGGAAAATTTCTAAATTGGTGATCATGAGTTTTTGCATTTTGAAGACTATTATTGTTATAACTAGTTTAAACATATTTATGTACTCTGGAATGAAAAACAAGCTTAAATCTTCTGTAATTTCCTCTCTAGTTTGCAGTTTGCTAGAGTGGCCTTGAAGTGACCTTCTGGCATTTAGCCTATTCTTATCAAACTCTACAAAGATTTCTTTAGAGTGCACAGGGTATTGCTCTTCCCTTACCCAGGACAACCTTTTTCATCCCTTCTGAAGAATTAGCATCATTTCTTCAGACCAATCTGGTAAATGGTGTCAAGAGAGAGTTGGAAAATTGGTCCATGAAATTTTTACCCCTAATGAGAAACAAACCAGGAACCTAGGTGTAACAAGTAGTGTAACTGCATATAGATACATGTATATTCATATGAATTTCTGAACCTTAAACCATTACTTAAAATGACTTACCTGTACTAACCTAAACCATTAGCCATACCAGCATGACTAACCCCCGTAGTAGAGGGTTAGTCAATTTAATAAATTTTTAACATGTTTTCCAAGCTCAACAAATTATTCTTGATCATGTTGATTCAAATAATAATTTACTGATTGTTTTTTTTTGCGCAATTTTCTAAACCTATTTGTCATTCTACATGTTCTATGATGCAAAAAAATCTCTATGAGGACTGGACAGGAAAGTCTTCAACATCCCCCACCCCTGGATCCCCCTTTACAGTCCCTACAACTCAAACTCTAGATCTATGAAATTTGACTCTGAAGTGCCATAAATTCATTATTTTTCTTCTAATTGTTATACCATTACTAGTTCTTGAGTTATAAACCTTTTAATGTGATTTTATCTTTCATGTCTGTTCTCTTTTAACAACAGCAGTCATGTTTTACAGTTTATGATGAATCAAAAATCTGAATGGCAGTTTTGTAAAAAGGATCGACACTCTATAGAACAACCCTACCGAGTTTCTACATATTTAGCAAGGTGATTTTAATGGTTGAAAGACAGACAGGATCAATAGATGACAAATGCTGAGCATTTGACATGAGCTAAGATTTTTTTTTTTACTTTAAAACAGGAACAGGCATAACCCTATACAACTACAACCAAGTCTACCACACTGAAAAATGACAGGAATTTCTATCACATGATCGGCATCCTCCTTTATTATCTTGATCCATCGATGCAAATTATCCCTTCTCAACAAATAAACCTTTTCACAGTTATCTGAGCCATGTTGGATGGGGGCAAATTTTTTTAAAGGAGGAGATATTATATAACATCGGAAATATATCTGTTTTCATGATATTTTCTCAAATTTTTGCCTCCTAGTATCCAATATAGCTCTGATAACCATGAAAAGGCCTATTGACTTTGTTACCTATAGCTACACAAACTTTTTAAGACAATGCCTTTTTCATATGATGATATATAACCAGAGGTTTGCCTTTAAGCAACTATTTTCCAGATATGCGCACCCGAGAAATCTTTTAATCATATACTACAGGTTTACGACTTCCAGGTTAGCCTTTCCATTTAAAATCTATTAAAATGAACTAAAAATCGTTTAAAATCAACTTTTAATCCTCAACTTGTCAAAACATTTTAAATCTGTCTGTCAATGTTTTAAACTACTCAGCCCACATGTGCATCTTAGACTTCACTCCAAACCAGTTTATTTGAATCAGGGAAGGGAATTACGCCAAAAACTGATAGGGATAAATTGAATAATTATTGATGTTTTCCTAAGCTTAATGTTGTTCACATCATGTGACCAACCTACAAAGGGAAACTACTCTTAAAAAATGAAAAAAAAGAATCGATATCCGGATTCTCAATGTACATTGTATATACTGTAGGTAATTACCTGCAAAAATGATGGTGTTAGTGTCAGTGAGTGACACAGATATAGATAGTGAGGGCCTGAGTGAAATATAACCTTAAATTAGTATAGCTACTTAAATGATACGCTCCCGAAGGGAGCATTAATGATAGAAATGTCAATATTTTTGTAGTACGATGAGCTGAATTTTCCTTCAACGTCCTGTTTAGCAGGCTTGTTTTCCTGAACTTTCAGCGTCTTTTTAACACTTTTTCTTTGAAAATTTCGTACGTCATTAAGTGCACACGACCCCCAAAAGAAAAGCTAGTTTAATTTTCGGACATAGATTGTTTCAATTCATCGCATTATAGTCATTTTAAAATCTATGTTAGCTTGTAAAATATTTGAAAATAAAATGTAACTTCGGAAGCATCACAGGTTAAACCTGTCTCATATTAAATATAGGTAATTAACTGCAAAAATGGTGGTGTCAGTGAGTGAGTGACACAAATATAGATAGTGAGGGCGTGAGTGAAATATGAGCCACTTTGAGTAGTGTACTTATTTTTAAATGGGTTACTGTTTGATCTATGTGAAATTGAGTCAAAAATAGATAGAATAATCAATATGGTGCAGCTTCTTGTTATATGAGACAAATATACCTTGAAATTGAAATGTGTTGTGGATCTCGATCCACTTTCGGTTTCAGGTATTTTTTTCATTCGGACCGGGTGTCGCTATTTTGTGTAGTCCGAACCCGAACCCGAATTTCAGAAACGAAGTTTTTTAAAATAACAATTGACCAAATTTAATCGTATTTTTTAAATGTTTTAAACTAAACAAAATGGTAATATCTTGCGTTTTATAACAAAATAAGTTTGATAAGTGGGTAATTTGTGTAACCTTAATGCGATTATAGACTAAGTGGTTATAAGGAGAATTTGGTAAGTAGGTACGCAGGAAACAGTTTTTTATGAAAAATCAGGGACGTCCAAAACAAGGGATGAGCAATATCCAATACAAACTAACAAAAAGTCAATATTTTTGTATGCCTCCCCAACTTTCTTCTTTATTTACACAAAGTTCAAAAATTGAAGTTACACAATATTTATATCATTGGAAAGAGAAATGATTCAGGAATTATCATATATAAGATATTTGGCATATAGAAATTCTATTGAATAATATAAAGATGGTCTAAATTTCTTAAGTAAAATTTTCAATAAATGTGCTGAATTGACAAGGAAAAAATCAATAATTGCACATTTTTATTATTAATTAAGTGCCTCAGGGGAATTAAGTGAAATTGACAAATTTCTACCTGTTATATACTATTGGCGGGCTTAATGTATATTACAGTCATAAAACTTATAATTATCACATGAAAGCCATTTCTTTGGTCTGTTTATTGAATATAAATTTGTTTAGATTCACAATAAAATTGTTTATTAATTAAGTGCATGAAATAACAAGAAATTCAAACTTTGATGTTTTTTTTAAGTTTTATCGAGGATAGGTAATTTGAATTCTTTGATATCTTTGGCATTTCTAAATATAGAAATACAGAGTTTTAATTAGCATTTGAGAAAATAGTTGTCTTTCAGAGGATATAATTTCCATTTTGATACACCTATTATTTTCAGAACCAACCCTGGAGAAATTTAACCCTTATGAACCTTCTGAAAATGACATTGAACTTAAATACACCTAAATTCCCTAAAATTTTCTTTTTTTGAAGTTTGTTTCCCTTCACATGGCGAAATAGCTATTTCCATTTTTCACCTCTTTCATTTGATATAAATTTCATAAAAATCTGTTCAGTAGTTTCAATGCATACCCCGGAGAAAGTTAACCTATTTTCAACAAACATGCAAAAATATGACAAAATCTCAGGTAAACAGGGGAGGCATAGAACATTAGTGATTATCTAAAGATACATATCCCATCAGTTTTATTTAATCCCTGGAAAAATATTGCAAAAACATAATTTTGAAAATCAGAAAAGTTTCAAAAAATAGTTTGCGCACACGTACGACAATCTAAAAATATATTAAGGTTTAAGTACTTATATCTGCATCTTGGACAGGTAAATGTGTTGTCTGCAGAAAAGCTGTTTCTAAAATCATCGTTTACGCATCTGTAGTGATACCACTTTTCACACGAATCACAAGACACCATATTGCCAAAAAAGTTCGACAAATTGCAACCTATTGCACATTCTTTCTCTATTTCCATGATGCTATTAGTGAGAGCGTGTTGACAGAGTTTTTTACACAGGTTTTGAATAGCTTCGATTTGAGGGAAGGGTTCCATAATTTCGCTCAGAAAACAATTATACAAATGAGATCTCATCAAATCAGGATTGAAATTCACGCTGGCCCTCCGTCATAAATGCAATCGCGAAGAGCCCACAATCTGTGTTATTATTTTGTTCTTGAACGACGGGAATTCTTACATTTTAGGACATTCTAACTGAGAAAATTATAACTATGTTTGGTCTTGTTATGAGTGAAAATTGAGATAAACGAATTTATGAACAGATTGTTGTATGTGCTTTTTGTTTGTTTTGTTGTGTTGATTTTATATCAAACGATTGTGTCTGTGTCTTTTCGGATTGACGGCTATACTAGTCACCTTTGCATTTTGTAGTGTAGGCATTACGACGGTCGGGTTTTGACTGGTACGTATCACTTGAACGGTTTGAAAATAAAATCGGAGCCTAAAGCTTTGCAAAACATGCAAGGCATTAAACCTCACCTCACCTATCCTCTTCATCCCCGTGGGACATAAGGCCATAACCAGTTTCCTCCATTTCCCTCTGTCCTGTGTTATATGCTGGGCCTGTCCTATACTGTATCCCTGGTCCTGTAATTCAGTTTTGATGGTTCTCCTCCAGGTGGTCCGAGGTCTGCAAGGTTTTCTCTTGCCAGGTGGTGTCCAGCGTAAGGCTACTTTAGGGATGCGGTCTTGTGTCATCCTAAGCACATGTCCCAGTCATCTGAAACGTCGCGTTTTCAGCTCTGTTGCAATGGAATGGCAGTTACATTTCTTTAGCAGGTCTTCATTTCTTATCTTTTGTGGCCAGAATATTCCCATTATCTGTCTTAAACATTTATTCTGGAACACCTCCAACTTCTGTAGGTCACTCTGGATGATACGCCAGCACTCTGACCCATATACATCATCACTGGTTTAACATTACTGTTGTATAGGCGTATTTTAGTCTTCTTGCTATACACTCTTGACTTCCAAATTGGCTTAAGTCTTGCAAACGCAGTATGGGCTTTTGATAATCTTTCCTGAATATCTTTCTTGGTGCCATTGTCTGAGCTTATTACACTTCCAAGGTAGGTAAAGTCTTCAACTGTCTCTATTGGGTTGCTATTAATAGTGATTGGTTCTGACAGCTTGGCATTAACAACCATCACCTTTGTCTTGGTGGTGTTTATTTTGAGACCAGTCTGTTCTGCATAGTAGTTGAGGGATGATGTTTTCTCCTGTAAATGATGTCTTGATGTAGAAATTTCTGCATGTTCATCTGCAAAATCTAGATCTTCTACTTGAAGAACACATTGACCATAGGATGCCATGTTTAGTGCTGGTGGTTTTTCGTTGGATCCAATCAATTGTCATTAAAAACAAGATAGGTGACAGTATGCATCCTTGTCTTACACCAGATCTAACATTGAATGATTCGGAGATGTTATGTCCAAGTAATGTCAGATACTACATTCAAAATTTGTATAAAAGAGTTTTATAAGAGAGGTGATTTTGGATGGTATACCATAAGCTCAAAGGATTTTCCACAAGGTGTCTCTGTGGACACTGTCAAAAGCTTTTCGAAAGTCAATAATTTTGAAACAACTGGGCGAAAACCGCTGCTGGTGGACAAGAGGTCCCCGAGGGTAAACACAAGCCTGGTAGTCAGACTTGTCTGACACGATTTACCATAAAATTTCTAATATTTTTGTCGCTGAAATTTCCGTTTTATAAATTCAAAATTGTTTAAAACACCAGGTTTCTTTCCTTGTAATGCATATGGTCGATATCCTCGGTGCTGGATTTGGCTTCCTTGTTCGAACGTTTTGGTTTTGAGTACTTTTCGTTTTCAAGAGTTTTGGAATTTGACCTTCCAATGTTTTGATTTAAATGCTACTGATGAGAGGTTACTCCTTGAAATATCGATATATAGCATATCCAAATTAACCGTTCATACCCGCGTTTTGGTATTTGTAATCAATAAAGTTGATGAACCGTGAGAGGCATGTTCCATTCTATAGTTACGGAGCGTGAATATCTGGTCTGTATACAGCCACGTCCTTTTCTAAAGCCGGCTTGCTCTTCTCTCAGCTTTGAGTCAATTGCATCATCTATCCTAGCAAGAACAATCTTACAAAACACCTTGCTTGGTACAGACAGTAATGTTACCCCTCTCCAGTTGTCACAGTTCTGTAAGTTTCCTTTTTTCGGGATTATGACAATGAGGCATTTTGACCAGTCAGGTGGAATAATTTCGCTTTCCCATATGTTTGTAAATAATTTGTGGAATATTTTACCAGAGGTGTTGATGTCAGACTTAAGAAGTTCAGCATTGATGGAGTCAATTCCAGCAGCCTTATTATTTTTTAGGGATTTAATGGCTTTCTGTACTTCATCTAAGGATGGGGGACTGGTATCAATGTTGATGTCTTCAGCAACTGGTGTGGGATCTGCTGGAGATGGTGGATCGGTACAGTTTAAGACCTCTTTGAAGTGTTCCACCCATCGCCTAGCTTGTTCTTCCTCTGTAGTTAATGCATTTCCTAGTTTGTCTTTGACCTGTGTGGTTTGAGCTCTTACAGTACCACATAGTTGGTTTGTGATCTTGTATACTGTTCTCATTTCTCCCCTCAGTCCTGTAGCCTCTTCTGCTTCTCTTGCCATTGCATCTACAAATTCACTCCTGTCTTTCCTGGCACACCTTTTGACTTCTTTGTACTTGGTGTTGTAGGAGTTTTTAAGTTGTTCTTGTTTTCTTGTTGATTTGGTATTAAGGATTTTATGCTTCAGATCTTTACGCTCTTCGACTTTCTTCCAAGTTTCCTCAGTTAACCATTCTTTGTTCTTCTTTGTTTGGTATCCCAGTGCATTTTAGGCTGTTTCCAGGTATACTTCTTTAATTATCTCATAATTGTCTAGCACACTGTCATCTTTCATATTACTAAGAGCACTAAAGCGATTCTTCAATTCCAAATTAAATGTTTTTCTTACATTTGGAATGTTCAGTCGGGGTATATCAAGTCTCTTTCTGATACCCTTTCCTTAGCTTAAGTTGAAGTACAGCTCTGACCAGATAATGCTCACTGTTGACATCTGCACCCCTCAAAGCTCTTACATCTAGCAGAGATCTTCTCCATTTTGAATTGATGATGACATGGTCAATTTGATACCATCTGGTGATTTCCAAGTCAATTTGTGGATGTTCCTATGAGGAAAGACAGTGCCTCCAATTACACATCTGTTTGATAGGCAGAAATCAACTAATCGTTCTTCGTTTTCATTTCTAGCACCACATCCATGTTTACCAATAACCTGTTCTATGTTGGTGTTGTCAGAACCTACTTTTGCATTTAGATCTCCAGTAACAAGTACCATGTCATGTTGAGTAACTTTGTCAAAGACTGCTTGTAACTGGTCATAGAAGTCATTTTTGTCTTCTTCATCCCCATCATTTGTAGGAGTGTAGCATTATATTATGGTCAGTTTACAAAATTTGGAGTTGAACCTTGCCGTTATCGTTAATGGGTTGCCACTGCAATAGTGTTTTCTCTACCTCTTTGCTGATGATAATAGCTACTCCACTGGCATGGTTGGTGTTTTGTCCTGAATATAAGATGGTATGTCCGCTGTTCAATCTTAGCTTTACAGATCCTGTCCATCTACATTCGCTTACTCCAAGGATATCTATACCATATTGCTTCATTTCTTTCGTGACTTGGACAGACTTGTAAGTTTCATACATTGTACGTACGTTGCAAGCTCCAACTTTGATCTTATGTTTTGGTCTCAAGAGATTCTCCTTCAGTCTTCTAGATTCCTGGTTAGGGCTTTCACTAGAAGCAGTCATGCTGCCAGCGGTGGTGCGCTGGTTAGAGTCATCTGTAAGACCATTTACAGAGTTCTGTACAAAATTACTAGTTATGGTTTCTGTAACATAATGCTTTTTATAGGATGGGGTTGTATTCCTTATTGAAGTTAAATGTTTATTTGCTCAAAAGAATTTTCATCCAAAAAATGCTTTAGTGGTGTCCAAATTTGTGAAAAATCAGACGAAGGAAGTTTGGTACTTGTACGGGATCACCCATGTTTCAGCTAACGGTACATGCGTGTACCTGTAGCCTATAGGCTAAAGGTACACGCGTATATTCGTAGTCTACAGGCTACAGGTACACGCGTGTATTCGGAGCCGCTGCCTGCTATTGATAAAATATCCTAAATAAGACCTGAGAAAATTATTATTGTCTCAGACAAGACAGAAGAAATCAGCACGCGCGTGTTAGATGACTAATTAAACACAATCTTGTCAGTTGAACAAGTTCCAGTAAATGATATATTTGTTTTCGTACTAATCCCGATTATCGTTAAGATTGACACCAGTCCAGTTACACAAAATACAGGGTTGCCACTATTTTGTTGTTGCAAAATTCAAGGGTTTTTCCAGGACTTTTCAAGGGTATTCAAGTCATTTTCAAGGATAAAAATAGTCGACAAAATTTCAGTCCCCCGACAAAATTTTCTGTGAAACAGTTCAATTATGAACCTTTGATTGTCGAACTATCAAGTTCCAGGGGTTTTCAAGGATATTTTCATTTATTTCTAAATTCAAGGTCTTTTCAAGGACCTTGAACTGACATATGAAATTCAAGGGTTTTTCCAGGTTTCAAGGATGCGTGGCAACCCTGAAAATACGGCAACTTGGAATTGATTTTTGGCCAGATTTTACGGACGGCTGGCGGCGTGCGGGCGGGGAAGAAATTTTCGTAACAGTTTTCTCAGCAACTACTAATCACAGCCACTTGATATATGGTATACAGCATCAGGGTGGGGTCTCATAACGTGGGATACGATTTCAGGTATGTCGCTCACCTACTTCCTGTTTAACGAAATCCTGCCATTTTTTACTTTGACAGATTTTTTATCAAATAAGTGTTGAAAAAAAAGTAGTTTTCACCAAATAAAAACATGAAATTTAAAACTTAAATAGATTAAAACATGCAAACATCAAAATATTTAATGAAATTGCTAATTTAACTGCGAAAAATTGATTTTTTTTTCGGTTCTGAAATCTTGGTTCGGGTTCGGGTTTGGGTTACACAAAATATTGACACCCATTCGGAACACCTCTACTTGCGAAGTTATCGTTCCTGTTTAAAAATGGAAATGGAGAAAAAAGTTCTGATTTTTCTACTGGTTTGTCTTCTTCTAATTACATGTGTATTGTCTGGTGAGCAAAAAGTGGAAGTAAAAGTTGATGATGAAAAAATAGACTATGCTAAAGGTTCAGTGTGTGGTTATTGCAGCTACTGCAAGGTGAGAACTCCATATAGCATGTATAGTTACATGATATACATTATGTACTACTGTAATATAGGTACATTGTAGATACATTATACATGTAGGCCATAGGTTTTTACAAATTTAAAAAAACAACAACAAAAACTTCATTTTTAGGGGTCAAACAAAACACCAAAGTACTGAAAATCCACGGTATTTGGTGTATGGTGGACAGGTACATATTTTCAATTTTCCATTCGGTATAATTTCGAAATTGATCGTCACTATTTTTGCCATTTCCATAAGAAATCTTTGGATGTGTTCACTTGCTTTCCCAGGGTAACTCGAATATCAAATGGACGCTAGTTCACAGCCCTGATCTAGCACATGTCAAAATTTATATTTGATTGGCTAGACATCATCACATCTGGGACAAAGAGTAACTCAAGCACTACCCTTCTCTAGGCTACCTGTAGGATACAACTACATGAAGGTCAAGTGAGGCCAAAAATAAAATTTTAGTTGTTTGCCGTTTCCGGCCGATTGGGACAGTTTACCACCGCTGGGGAAAATTATTTTGCTTTCCAGAAAAAGAAATTTTTTTTATTTCTAATATTTTCGTCTACCTCGCGTCCGTTGCGGTATATCTCTGTTCTTATTCAATTTCGGTAATTAGTCGTTCCTGCTGATTCTCGATCGATTAAACGTTTGAAAAGATGCCGAAAAGAGCTTTAAAAGCACGTTTTCTAACGACATTGATTAAAAATTAAGTACCACGAGGTGAGAGGATGGCGTCCCTCGAAACGGTTTTTTTTAACACATCAGAACCCACGCCACAATCTAATTTATTACAAAGAATGGTAAAAGATTGATGGAATCATGTAGTTCAGGTGTCCTTGTGAATCAAGAATTGCGTGAAGATACATAATGTCCTTGATAAAAGGTAAATGCATTGGGTGTTATGCAAGAGTTTGTATGGGTTGGCCTGTTGAAAGTGGGAATGGTGACATTAATAAAATGTTAGCTGATTATTGTTAAAAGTTTGTTTTTTGTTAATTACATGTATATTTCACGGATTTTTGTATATGGCTTCCGATCATCAGCTGTCCCGCCATTGATAAAAACTAAGGTATGAGGTTGCAAAAATTGATTAAAACAAGGACAGTATATACATGATTCCAAGTATACCCTTCGTGGGTAAAAAATGTTCTCTTGGTGAAAGAGAAGATGAAATCTCTTGATGAAAGAGATAAATAATTATGTGGTTTGTTGTTCTTGGTGATTTAGAATAATTAAACCAAGTTATAATTGCATGCAATCATAGATAAATATGAAATTGCCGATGAAATAATTTACTGATTGTCACGCTTGTCAACCAGTAGTACATGTAGTATATAAATTTAGGGCCAAAAAAAAAAGTAGGTGAGTTTACTGTCACCCGACCCTACCTAATTTTTACCCCCCTACCCTAAAGTTTTTTTGTACAATTTCCATTAAGCACTGTTAAAGTCTCAAAGCTGCCCCCATAGACTCAAGGTAAAAAAAATAATAAAAAAAAAAAAAATTCCTACCTACCGACCCTAATTTTTTTCAGCATGTGACAGTAAACACACATACTTTTTTGTTTGGCCTAGGAGTTAACCTGCAAAGTAGAAAATCTTTCAAAAAAGGATTTAGTAACCCTTTTCCTTCAGTAGTATAAAACTTAATTAAATGTAAGTTTGCTTATACTAGTACTAAGGCTTTGAATGCATGTTTTTAACTCTGTATATAAAACCTCTGTCAGACCAAAAAAAAAAATAATTTCCCTCCCTACCTACCCACCTGTTTCAACCCTGAGTCGGCAACAGCAAACAAACAATATTTTAATTGTGGCCCGAATAAAAATGGCATGACCGGCCTTTATTCATGTTTCTTTAGCGAGGCAAATGAACACAGCCTTCAGTGTCGAGGGTGGTGTCTAAAATGTGTAAAATGTAACCTGTAAGCTTTCTATTTTCAGTTGTAATTTATCCGTACCTGTTCCTGTTTTCAATTTTTACTCGTAAACAGTAAAAACGCAATGATTTCTAAAAAGATATTCAATAAACTGGTATTGTTTGTTTTTTTCAAATCATTCAAAGTTTTAACAATCAATGATCATGATGATGTTAGAAAATTTGTTGCCTAAAATGTGTCATCGAAAGTTTACCTCAAGACAAAGGTGCAAAAGAAATGATCACTTATATCTCCTTTCAAATTTTACTTTTAAATCGTAAAATGGTTTCTCTTTTATTGTTTAATGTTATATATTATGTTTTATAAAACCAATAGTTTGTAAATTGACTCTTATATGAATCTGTTTAAACTAATTCTTTCATTCGAAATAAGCAAAACTTTTTTAACATGTTTAAGTCATGTTTAAATCAAAACTGTTTCTTATTACTCGGGTCACTCCATTCGTCCGTAACACTAAAGGGGTGCCTGTCTTGTGTACTTTGAATCCCAAAAACCAAACACTAGATCTTTCTGAAATTTTACACAGGGATAACAGATATATTGAAGATGTGCACCTCCTCTTTTGGGATCAATTCATTATTCTGTTTAGAAATTAGGGGCCCCAAAGGGGCAAAAAAAGCGACTTTTTTATTTGTTTCCTCAATAACTTTTGTTCTGGTAGACCAAATGCTATGAAACTAGACAGTAATGTTTCTTATAATAAAAGAAAAGGAAGGGTGAGGTTGATTTTGAATGTCCCCTCTTTTTTTTCGTTTAGAAATTAGGGGCCCAAAAGGGGCTAGGAAATGAAACTTTAATTTGTTTTCCAAAATAACATAAGTTCTGATTGACTGATTGATATGAAATTTTACAATAATGTTCCTTACCATTAAATGATTCATTAGCATGATTTTTAAGGTCTCTCCTTTTTTCATTGAGAAATTTGGGGCCCAAAAGGGGCAAAAATCCAACTTTTTTATTTATGGTCCAATTTTGAAAAAAAAATGCTAGTTCAGTTTTTGTTGTTGTCAAACATGTAAATTGGATACAAAATGAAGGATAAATTTCTTCTTGCCCCCCACCTTTTCTGTTTAGCAATTAAGGGGTCAAAAGGGTGGAAATTGAAATTCAAATTTTTTTGTCTGGTTTATGACATTATGTGTGTTTTTTAATATGCTTGTTAGATATAAGGATCTTAAATATTTTTATTTCTAAATTTTCATTGTCAGTCCATAAATTGGGTTGCATGTGACAAAAATGCTTAGTCAGTCCACCATAAGATGCAAGTGTCAAAAACTATTGAATGTCCATATTAGGCCTAGAATGTACAGGGTTCATCGTTTTGTCGTATGACGCAGGGCCAGACATCGATTGGTCTTGTTTGATAAGAAAATGCCCTGTATGACTTTGGGTACGGTAAATTTTCAATGTAGGTATCAAGTAAGAACATGAAATATATCAAAATATGAATGTTTGTTTTGATGTTTGGAGGTACATAAACATTCAATGTCATATTTAAAAGGCTCTTGTCAAATATCACAATGATTGAAATCCTTTTCTGTACAGTCAAAGCAAATACATTGTACATAAAATTTTGACAAACATGGGTGCAGGTACGGGTTACACATTTTAGGCACCATCAGTGTAGACATTAGTCATTGCCATGGCTGACATGAGCACCAATGATAAGAATGTTTAACTTTGTGGTCTATAGAAACTAATGCAAAATAAGCTTAAAGAACAAAAGTTTGATACAAACAAGTACATGTAACAGTAACAATCAATAAATACATGTACAACTGAACATGTTCATGTATATGTAACAAAACCATGTACCGTATTGTTTTGAAAGTAATACATTTTGTACATGTACATGTAGTATCATTTAGAAAATCTACGGTACATATCTTATTGTGGGGTAAGTGTATTGTTTAAACCCTATTCTTTTGGAAATGTTGCTTCAATTGTTATAATTAAGCAAGAAATTACCTTTTCAAAAATCAATTTCTTATCATAGTGATACAGTTACTCATTTGAGGATAACATTGTAGTTACTCATTTGGGTAACTTTTTCCCATTTGATGGATAGTGCCTAACCTGTAGAGTGTAGAACCGACCTAATCTCATTTCAAATCTGTATATTAAGGGTTAAGTATTTTTTTATACCTCGCCACACGAAGTTGCGAGGTATTATAATTATTATACCCTCAGTTTCTTTTGGTGTCTGTCTGTCCCCGGAAGGTGTCTGAGTGATAACTTGAAAACCTGTTGAAGGATTTGAATGATATTTTGCACAGCTGTTGATTATTATAAAATACAGGTCAAGTTCAATTTTCAGGGTGATCTGAAAAAAAACATTATTGAAGATTTGTCACTTTGTAAATTTTCAAAATTTGAAAATTATGAAATTTTCTGGTCTAAGAAAGATAACTCATTTCTTTGCTGTCTCTATATAGATGTATAGTATATACAGTATATTATACAAATATATTTATTATTAATGAATATTGTGGTGGGGTATCATTTAATGTCCCATTAGATGCCCTAATTTTATACTTTATATATGTACAAAATCATAATTGTAATGGCATTTGCCACCAAATAGGCCCTGATTTGGTCTAATAAAATTTTCTATTCTATTTTAGTTCTATTCATTGATTTTCAAGCTTGAATTATAAGAATTTCTTCCGCATTAGTGAGGACATCTAAAATGTCAATATTTGCTAATCAGGATGGTGGTTTTAAACAGGTGGATTGTAATAATTCATTTGATACTTTTATATAATAGTTCATATGGTTGTATTTAGTATCATATGGACTAGACTAATTATATTTTTAGATATCAACTTTTCAGTAGAAAACCAAAAAATATGATTTTTTTTTTAGTTTCATTGTTGCATTATGAATAAGCAACATTACTATTTTCCATTTGCAGTTTTGTAAATTATGTGAACAAGATTGTCCCTGTGAAACAAGTGCATCAAAACCCAACTGCAAGATGTGTAAAGTAAGTATTCATTTTCTCAAGTTGACTAGTTCAGTCTTCTGTAAGTACATCATGTAATTAAAACACAAGTTTCTTCATCTCTAATACAAGTACATGAGCATTATACATACATTTGTACATGTATGAAGCATTTATCGTGTTAATGAGCTTTGGACTGTAAAATTGTAAGCCTCATCTATGCAAAAAAAATTTAATAAATTTTGCAAAAACATAAAATACACATGAATCAAGCAATAATATCAGAATCAATCATAGATCTATAGTTCCAAAGTAATTTAAGAAGTTGATTAACTTATTCAAATACCATGAAAACAACATGATTTTATTTGAAAAAAAGATATACATGTACTGTACATGAAGAGGTATTTCACGATTAAGGCTTACATAGAGCAGTGTTAAGTATTTGTTACATTCAAGAAAATTTTGGTATTCATGATTTTGATCATCAATTACTGTAGAAGCAGAAATATTCGTGGGGGATTAATTTTTGTTTATTTTGTGGATAAGAAAAATCCACGAATTGAAAATATTTAGTTTAAGAGTGTATATCAAAATTTAAAATCCACAAAAATTTGTCCCCACCAAACCAATTCAGTTTTGTGCTCTAAACCACAAAATTTTATCCCCACGAAAATAAATGATTATACAGTACTTCAAATACTGAAAATAAAAGGTATTAATATAGATTTTAAAGGTGGTTTACCATTTACATGAACCTTGGTTTAGTTTGTCACAAATCATAATTTCTCTTTTTAGTACTGTAAATATTGTAACCTGTGCTCAGCTGTCTGTGATACCATATGTCAACCAGGTTTGTATATGATAATACATTTTATACATGCAATATATTTTGTTTGAATGTTTAGTATATAATCAAACAATGTTACTGTAATTTCAACCCTGAAAATCATCTGACAAACAGATTTTGATTTTTTGAATGCCCTCAGCGAGGATCGAACTCACAACATTTGGGACATCTACGGCATATGTGCCTAGCTAACAGAACAGAGGTTGTAACCACTACACCATCCTAGGCTCCTCAAAAGAAGAGCTTTTAATTAATAGCTCTGTAATTAAAAACCTTGCGACGCTTCATACATTGTGTTAGCAGAATAAGTTGTAATTGTACTTCGCAGGGAAAAGTAACACTACCCAAACGAAAGCTCTTCTTTTGAGGAGCCTAGGATGGTGTAGTGGTTACAACCTCTGTTCTGTTAGCTAGGCGCATACGCCGTAGATGTCCCAAATGTTGTGAGTTCGATCCTCGCTGAGGGCACTCAAAAAATCAAAATCTGTTTGTCAGATGATTTTCAGGGTTGAAATTACAGTAACATTGTTTGATTATATACTAGACATTCATATATATTATAAAAATTCGAATAATCTTGCATTCTGCAGTTTCTGTGGAATCCAATGGAGCAAGAACGTAAACACATTAGAGATAGCTATAAATAGACCATGCAATATATTTTGTTTAATATATGAAATAAATTATTAAGAATATGTATTATAAAATATAATTAATAAATTTGATCTGTATTTTGTATCCAACATCTATTTTCCAGATTGAAAAAAGTAGAGCGTACATTCACAATTTACTATTGAAACTTTCATCCTTTGTTTTATTTATTGAATTCTGTTATTTTTAAAACAATATGAATAGGTATATGTATAGTTAAAAAAAAAAAGAAATTTTAAGTTATCATTACACAGATGGTGACAACTTTTGATTGATTAACATTGATACAATTTAAATCTTTATATATGGTCATAATAAAATAATTCCTAGATCTTGAAAATATGGGTTGGGCAGGTTAATTTATTTTTTTTATCTATTTTGATGAAATATTCTGCCATTTGAACATAATATACAATTATAGCCTTTTGGTGAGGTCAATACATACTGAATAATACATGGCAAAATCTGTATCATATGCTGTATTTACCCAAGACGCCTATATCATACTGAGGGCCAACGGCCCGAGGTATGATATAGGTCGAGGGTTAATACAGCATGTGATGCAGATTTTGCCATGTAATGTTCATTATATCATATAGAATAAAATATTGATATTTTGTAGGGGTGCGATATAGGGTAAGGGGTGCGATATAGGGTAAGAGGTGCGATATAGGGGGTGCGATATAGGGTATGCGATATAGGTAATGTGCTTTGTCCTATAATGCATATTAAAAAAGACTATATTTATACTTAAATATATGATATATGTTTTTATCGACTTGAGAAAAACTATATCTTTATCTGAGAAAAATTAAATCTTTATCTTTTAAACTATATATTGCTTTCTCTGAGTTGATAAAAACATGAATTGACTGAAATGTGAAAGGCTATAGTTGTTTTATTATAATACTTAATTGACTGAAATGTGAAAGGCTATAGTTGTTTTATTATAATACTTCATGATTATCCTTTGAGGTTGAATATAAATAAAAATCCTTTAAAATTTCTGCAAATTTATCATCTTGAATTTAAACATTTAATAATAGCATAATAATAATGTTGGTACTGATTAGTAAAAACAAAACTACAATAATTCCTTTAAAATAAAGTTTTGTTTCATTTAGAATAGGCCCGGGTGAATTGGCTACCAATCTTTTTTTAGAAAGGCTTAGTCTGTCAACATTCTATTTTTAGAAAGCCTTAGTCCTCCAACTTTTATAATTCTATTTATAGAAAGTCTTATTCTGAGTTATACAGTATAATAAAAATGCTTGCTGTGGGTGAGTGATACAGAAATATCTCTTTATGAATTAGAAAAATGCATTTACATTAACATTCATTACAATATATGTGTATTTTCAGGTGGAATATTAGATACATTCTCAGCAGCTATTGTTAAGTAAGTATTAATAAAAAAAAATCTAAAACAAATTTTAAAGTTATCAAAGTCCTAAAGCTGGCACTGCCACACACATAACTTTATACAAGTTACAAGGACGTACACAGATTCAAAGACAAATATTATACAAAAGAAAAATTATTTTTAGCTGGGCTTAATGACTTGCGACCTTAAAAATAGGATACATATTTTGATATTTGATTAAAGTAATGTTTTGGTCATTTGGCTTGTTCTGCTGTGCTCCACTTGAAAAAAGACTAAACAAAATTATCACTCTTAAAAGATCAGCGATTTTATCCAAGAATGTATGTAAGAACCAATACACTATTTAAGAAACTTAAATACATTTGTCATTTTATTCCCAAACAATACAATTACATGTAATGTTATAAGATTATCAGAAAGTCAGCTTATTTCAGTCAATTTTGTGATGAAAATTTTAACATGATACATGTACTTTATATTAAGGCATATATTGATAAATTAATTATTGTTTTATTTTGCAGCGCCTTGCCAAGTCATGATAAAGATGAAATAAACAAAGATATTGACTCTGTAAAAGATTGGATTGACAAGAAAAAAGATGAGCTATAACCAAGGATCGGCATTTGAATTATTACTTTTTCACTTTAGGTTATACACTGATCACATATCCTTATTTTCTCATTTTTTAACAACTTTTTAAGTGTATACATACACATGTGTGTTCAATTCAAACATAAGCCACAGTAAACAAAAATGTAACTTCTGGTAATCTTGTGTAGACCAGCTTCTTATCTCTTTGCCAAGAATTGAGGTCAGATATGGCATTCAATATATTGTATGTCAAGTAATATTTCATTTGGCACAATGTTCTAAAAAGTATAGCACTAATTTGTTGGGTTTGTAATACCAGTGATATAACATTGTATTTTACTAATCTATGTGCAGTCATAATTTTAATGGTAGTTTTTGTAATAACATTTTCATATGTCATGTATGTACACTCACATATTTGTAAAATCTGTTTTTCAAGCCTTTTGTACTTGTGGTGAAACACACACACATTAATACACATGTATTGTAAAAACAAATATGTTACATAGTTCTTATTTAGAATTTAATTCGGGTACATTTATAAAGATATTGAAAGTGGGTCAAAGTGCTATAAATTGAAGGACCTAGTCATTTAGTACATTTTGTATTTATGATGTAGAAAATCGTAAGTGCCAATCTGCCAGAAAACCATGCAATTTTGATCCAAACCAATATTTTCTTATCTATTAAAGAGGTGGTTCAAGTGGTTCATGAAAGACTAATTTTGGCAAAATATTTTTTCTGGGAAATCCAAGATGGCCGACTTACAGTGATAACCAGTATAACATGTGCTGCATTTCTTTACAAAAACACCTTTACTGAAAACATGCTTCAGGTATTACAAGGTTTCTTTTGTCAAATTATCAAAATTTGAATGGGAAATCTTCAAAGGGTAATACTTGGTCCTTCCAAATATATAGAATTTTGAGAATTCTAATTCCCATGACCAACACCCTTTTTGAACCAAAATGCATGATTTTGCCTGGTTTTCTAGGATATTGGTTGTTTTAGATTTAGTCCATATGACTGCGACCAAGGCTGCAATAACACCTTTGGTAATGGTACCAATTTTGTGCAATCAATTCCTCTCTAGTTTTTAAAAGGCAGTTTGGAACCTTTTGTAGGACTTTTTTTTTTTGCTTGAAAGGTATGCACTTGTTTTGTCACAAAGAATTTCCACTATATGCATGAATCTTTATTTACCAGTATATATCTTGATATGGTAAATATTTAGCTGAACACAATTTCTAAACTGTACTTGAAAGTTTCTGAAAGTTTTTTTACACAAGAAATTGTTGACAGATGGACAAAGTGCCTTTAAGACTGTGTTAGTAAATGGTAAAACATGTAACATTTAAATCTTTTTATTATTTACTTATTAAATGTCAGTAGCAGTCATGATGACATAACTGAATTATTTGTAGACCATCACTTGTTTTGTCCATTAGAGTTTTTGTAAACCAGTTGCATTGTATTAAGTAATGATCTGATACATTCCTTAAGAGATCTGTGATATCTTTTCCATCCAATGTCCCTTGTTAGCTCACCTGACCCGAAGGGTCATGTGAGCTATTGTCATCACTTGGCGTCCGTTGTCTGTCCGTCGTCCGTAAACTTTTTAAAACGTTAACTCCTCTGACACCATAAGTCCAATTGCAACCAAACTTGGTATGGTTGTTCATTAGCATTCGGTGCTTAGAACTGATGTGGGAATTTTTGATTCGTCATAAAACATGGCCGCCAAGGCTAAAAATAGAACATAGGGGTAAAATGCAGTTTTTTGCAAATAACTCAAAAACGGCTACAAATATCAAAATTCTGGCATGGGTAAAAGTGATCAGCACCTTAAGATCTACCTACCCTGAAATTTTGAAGAAAATCCAAATACCCATGTAGGAGTTATTGTCCTTTTTGTGGATTTTTTTCAAATTTTGCACCTGTTTAGCTCAATATCTTGAAAACTATACTAGATATTTGAGAAATTTAAATTGCATATTGTTAAGCACATCAAGATCTACAAAATATGTAACAGGGTCAACGTTGTAGGACCTTTCCTTTTAGAAGTTATTGCCCTTAGAACGTCAAAATTTAGCATTTTAACAGCATTTCCTCATTACATTAAAAAACGTTAACTCCTCTGACACTTTAAGTCCAAATGGAACCAAACTTAGTATAGTTGTTTATTAGCATTAGGTGTATAAAACTGATATGGGGATTTTTGATTGGTCGTAAAACATGGCCGCTGTGGCTAAAAATAGAACATAGGGGTAAATGGCAGTTTTTTTGCAAATAACTCTAAAACAGTGACAGATTTCAAAATTTTGATTGGTAACAAAAGTGATCAGAACCTCAAGATCTACCAGCTCTGAAATTTTGAAGAAAATCCAACAACCCATGTAGGAGTTATTGCCCTTTTTGTGGATTTTTTGCAAATTTTGCACCTGTTTAGCTCAATATCTTGAAAACTATACAAGATATTTGAGAAATTTAAATTGCATATTGTTAAGCGCATCAAGATCTACAAAATTTGTAACAGGGTCAACGTTGTAGGACCTTTCCTTTGAGGAGTTATTGCCCTTGGAACGTCAAAATTGAGCATTTTAACTGCATTTCCTTATATTGAAAATGTTAACTCCTCTGACACTTTAAGTCCAAATAAAACCAAACTTGGTATTATTGTTTATTATTATTAGGTGTATAGAACTGTTGTGGGGATTTTTGATTGGTTGTAAAATATGGCCACTGTGGCTAAAAATAGAACATTAGGTTAAACTGCATTTTTTTGCAAATAACTCAAAAAGGGTGACAGATTTTTAGATTTTGATTGAGAACAAAAGTGATCAGCACCTTTAGATCCACCATATTGTCAGATGACCCCCTTATTAATCTTATGACCCTTTCAACGTTAAATCGATTTTGCCTTATAACCTTTACTTCAGGCACATATGTCAGGTGAGCGATTCAGGCCCCTGGGAGCCTCTTGTATGTTTATTAAGGTTGTCACTTACAAATGACAGCATACGTTATGTTTCCCATTTCTCCAATCCTTTTCTACAAGTTTGGGTTGTAAATGTTAGGTTACTTTTAATGTTTATTCTTTTAACATACTTTATAGTACATGTATTTCTTATTTTTATGAAGTTAATAATTATTGCATTTATGTGTATTTGTTAAACATGTTTATGTATGTTTTAGATATACATGTATGTAATATTACTACATTTGTACTGTAAATGTATTAATTTTTTGCAAATGTCAATTTTCATTTATCTGATCTTAATGACTTGTATGCAGGTTATTACAGTTTTCTAATGTTCTACATGGAAATGTAGCAATAATACAACATTTTTGAGCTTACAATTTTACAAGGATTTTCAGAGAGCGAATATACTGAATAAAGTCCAAATTAGTACATTTACAGAATTTAAGAATGAAAGTGAACAAAATCCAATTAGTTTTAAACTTGTGTTGATGAATAAGTGTAAAATGTGATGTAATCAAGATTTTTTATCACTTTTATAATGTGTTTTGTAAACATAAAAATATTTTAAATGTCAATTCTTGTAATTCATAGCCTTCCAACAATTAGCTTTTCAATCTATCCCATTATCCCTCACACCTCATGTTATCCATGCATTTAAGCTGATTTCTAAAGATTTTCATGAAACGTACACTTATTACCATGGAAAAAGACACTGCAAGATTTTTACCATCCTATCAATAAACTGTTTACACAAAGACATGTCTCGCCTGTGGCAGCTGGACACAGTGTAAAATGGAGTTAAAATAAAAATGCAAATGTTTAAAGTTTATACGACAGTACTGGCAATCATGATATTGATCTGTATTGATGCAAATGAAGCTGTACACCAAATATCAATGGTGTACCATTACTTGTTCATATAAAACATATATAAGAAAAAAAAACATTTCACCAAATGAGTATAAAGTCAGTAGACCATGACTGCAAGAGCCAAACAGATAAAATCGTCCTTAAACTGATCTTTACTGATGTTTAAGCAACTGCATGCCAAATATAAATGGTGAACCATAACTGTTTTATATAAAACAGACACAAGTAAAAATGTTAAAAAGTGTAAAATCTAAAAGTCAGTAGACCGTGACTGCAGGAGCATACAGATAAAATATTTTTGAAATTGATCTGTACTGATGCTAATGCAAGTGCATACCCAATATCAATGGTGAACCATAACTGCTTCATGGTAAACAGACATAAGAAAAAAAAACGTTGAACCATGTACGTTCTAGGCCCAATAGGGACAGTCAATAATTTTTTACACTTGCATCCTATGGTGGACTAACAAAGAATATTTGTCACATGCAACCAAATATTAAAAATATATATAACAAAATAAAGTTTCTATTTTTCCCCTTAACTTGTAAAAAAAATTTCTAAATGAAAAAGGTCACATTTTTGCCCCTTTTGGGCCCCTCATTCCTAAACAAAAAAAGAGGGGGCACCCAAAATCAGCCCCACCCCTCCTTTTATGGTAAGTAACATTACTGTAAAGTTTCATAGCATTTGATCAACCAGAACAAAAGTTATTGTGGAAAAAATAACAAAAGTCGCTTTTTTTGGCCCCTTAATTTCTAAATGAAACTAGATAATGTGTCTATGAGCCACAGGATGGCCCTCCCGTTCTTGAAATATCATTGACCCTCAATGTGTATTACCTGGGATATGGACCTTTACCAAGAAATTGATCAAAAGTGTTCATGTGTATAATATAGGTGGCTGTGACCTTATTTCTGATGGGTGGTGCCATGTACCAAGACTCATCGAGA
This sequence comes from Arcuatula senhousia, assembly GCA_963971305.1. Classification (NCBI taxonomy): domain Eukaryota; kingdom Metazoa; phylum Mollusca; class Bivalvia; order Mytilida; family Mytilidae; genus Arcuatula; species Arcuatula senhousia. The sequence continues at coordinate 62,046,217 of OZ020304.1, forward strand.
AGTGAAATATTATTGACCCCTAACATGTAGTATTCAAGATATGGACCTTAACCAAGAACTTAACCAAAGTCGTTCATGCATAAAATATAGATCACAGTGACCTAATTTTTATTGGGTGGTGTCATGTTACCCAAGACACATCTAGTGGTGAAATACCATTGACCATCAACATGTAGTATCTGAGATATGGACCTTAACCAAGAACTTAACCAAGTTCATTCATGCGTAAAATATAGGTCACAGTGACCTAATTTCTAGTGGGTGGTGTCATCTTACCTAAGACACATCTAGTAGTGAAATATCATTGACCCCCAACATCTAGTATCCAAGTTATGGACCTTAACCAAGAACTTAACCGAAGTCGTTCATGCATAAAATATAGGTCACAGTGACCTAATTTCTAGTGGGTGGTGTAGCCCTACCCAAGACCCATCTGGTGGTGAAATATCGTTGACCCCCAACATCTAGTATCCGAGTAATGGACCTTAACCAAGAACTTAACCAAAGTGTTACGGACGGACGTACGGACGGACGGACGGACGGACGGACGGACAAGGGTAAAACTATATGTCCGATCCACATACGTGGTCGGGCCATAAAAAGCAGACACCCAAAATTAGCCATGACCTTCCTTTTATGGTAAGTAATATAAATGAAGTTTCATAGCATTTGATCAACCAGAACAAAAGTTATTGAGGAAACAAATAAAAAAGTTGCTTTTTTGGTCCCCTTAGGGCCCCTCAATTCTTAACGAAAAAAGCGGGGACACCCAAAATCAGCCACACTCTTCCTTTTATGGTAAGTAACATTACTGTAAAGTTTCATAGCATTTGGCCGACCATAACATAAGTTATTGTGGAAACAAATAAAAAAGTCGCTTTTTTGGGCCCCTTATTTCTAAACGAAATTATAAAATGACCCCAAAAGGGGAGGTGCACATACTCAATATATCTGTAATCACTGTGTAAAATTTTAGAAAGATCTAGCGTTTGGTTTTTTAGATTCAGATTACTCAAGACAGGCACCTCATAGCGTGAGAGACGGAGTGACCCGACTACTAGACCTGCTTCCGCCTTCGGCGACGCAGGTAAAAAAGGTTAACCTTGGCCAAATCAGTGTAAAATTTCAAAGTCAGCTGACCATGACTGCAGGAGCATAGAGATGAAATGCTTTGAAATTGATCTGAACAGATGCTAATGCAATGCATACTCAATATCAATGGTGAACCATAACTGCTTCATGTTACACAGAAGAAAAAAGGTTACGGTAACCTCAGAATAAAAAGCTTCGCCGAGCGCAGCATGATACGACCGCAACATGTTGAACTCTGTACGTTTTAGGCCTAATATGGATAGTCTATTGTTCTGGACACATGCAGCCCATGGTGGACTGACAAAGGTTTTTGACACATGCTTCTCTGATGGACTTTCAACCCAGGGGGTAAAAATATAAATTTTAAATGTTGTATTCTACTCTTTAAAAGAATAATGTTTGGGGAAAAAATTAAAAATGGAACCAGAATTTTTTTAAAATTATGATTTACAGCCCAAAAATTTATTCTTAAATTAAGAATCGCTACCTGACAAGAATAAATTTGCAAAAAAAAATTTTCAAAATCGGACCACAAATAAAAAAGCCCCATTTGGCCCCTAATTACGTAATAGGGGGAAAAAGGGGGGATCACAAATTCTTAATTTTGTATTCGCTATTTGACAAGAACAAACATGCAAAAAAAAAAATTTCAAAATCGGACCAGAAATAAAAAAGTTACAATTTTGGCCCCTTTTGGTCCCTAATAACGTAACAGTAAAAAAAGGGGACACAAAAATATATCTGCTACTTGACAAGAATAAACTTGCAAAAAAAATTATCAAAATCGGACAAGAATTAAAAAAGTTTGCTTTCGGCCCCTTTTAGCCCCTTATTACGTAACAGGTGAAAAAGGGGTGGGGGTCGCAAAAATAAATTCTCAAATTTGGATTCGCTACTTAACAAAAATAAACTAGCAAAAAAAAATTCAAAATCGGACCACAAATAAAAAAGTTTCGATTTTGGCCCCATTTGGCCCCTAATTACGTAATAGGGGAAAAAAGGGGGGTCGCAAAAATTAATTCTTAATTTTGTATCCGCTATTTGACAAGAACAAACATGCAAAAAAAAAATTTCAAAATCGGACCAGAATTAAAAGAGTTACAATTTTGGCCCCTTTTGGTCCCTAATAACGTAACAGTAAAAAAAGGGGACACAAAAATATATATGCTACTTGACAAGAATAAACTTGCAAAAAAAATTATCAAAATCGGACAAGAATTTAAAAAGTTTCGCTTTCGGCCCCTTTTAGCCCCTTATTACGTAACAGATGAAAAAGGGGTGGGGGTCGCAAAAATAAATTCTCAAATTTGGATTCGCTACTTGACAAAAATAAACTAGCAAAAAAAAAATTCAAAATCGGACCACAAATAAAAGTTTCGATTTTGGCCCCATTTGGCCCCTAATTATGTAATAGGGGAAAAAAGGGGGAGTCGCAAAAATTAATTCTTAATTTTGTATCCGCTATTTGACAAGAACAAACATGCAAAAAAAAATTTCAAAATTGGACCACAAATAAAAAAGTTTTTATTTTGGCCCCTTTTGGCCCCTAATTACACAACGGAGAAAAAGGGGGCGCAAATATTCATCAGGTTCATTCTTTTATTGTAAGAAACATTCTTGACAAATTTCACAGCAATATAGGCCAACTAGGACCAAAGTTATGGTGGAAACAAGTAAAATATTTGAATTTTTTGCCCCTTTTGGGCCCCTAATTTCGAAACAAAAAAACGGGGGACCCCCAAAATCAATCCCATTCATCCTTGTATGGTAAGGAACATCACTGTCAAATTTCATAGCAATTGGATAACTAGAACTAAAGTTATTGTGGAAACAAACAAACAAGAGTTAACACTAAAGTATGTCTCGCCTGCCGGCACCATCAGAAACAATTATTCTTTCTTACTTCCACTATATTTTGAATTTACATGGATTTTCAGTTTCTGAGATCAAAAGATGTTTATAGAACTTAAACATTGCAAATATATGCAATAAAAATAATCAAAGTCACTCAACCGGAAAATCAAGGTCAAAAGATGGGGATGCAACTGTGCTAAGCTACTACTGGGGCATATGCATACCAAGTTTCATCAACCTAGGACCTATAGTTCTTGAAATATGGAGGTGCTCGCAAAACTTTTTCATTGCTATTATATGTATTGAAAATTGTCAAAGTCACTCAACCCAAAAATCAAGGTCAAGGTCAAAAGATGGGGATGCAACTGTGGTAAGCTACTACTGGGGCATATGCATACCAAGTTTCATCAACCTAGGACCTATAGTTCTTGAGATATGGAGGTGCTCGCAAAACTTTTCCATTGCTATTATACATATTGAAAATTGTCAAAGTCACTCAACCCAAAAATCAAGGTCAAGGTCAAAAGATGGGGATGCAACTGTGGTAAGCTACTACTGGGGCATATGCATACCAAGTTTCATCAACCTAGGACCTATAGTTCTTGAGATATGGAGGTGCTCGCAAAACTTTTCCATTGCTATTATACATATTGAAAATTGTCAAAGTCACTCAACCGAAAAATCAAGGTCAAGGTCAAAAGATGGGGATGCAACTGTGCTAAGCTACTACTGGGGCATATGCATACCAAGTTTCATCAACCTAGGACCTATAGTTCTTGAAATATGGAGGTGCTCGCAAAACTTTTTCATTGCTATTATATGTATTGAAAATTGTCAAAGTCACTCAACCCAAAAATCAAGGTCAAGGTCAAAAGATGGGGATGCAACTGTGGTAAGCTACTACTGGGGCATATGCATACCAAGTTTCATCAACCTAGGACCTATAGTTCTTGAGATATGGAGGTGCTCGCAAAACTTTTCCATTGCTATTATACATATTGAAAATTGTCAAAGTCACTCAACCGAAAAATCAAGGTCAAGGTCAAAAGATGGGGATGCAACTGTGGTAAGCTACTACTGGGGCATATGCATACCAAGTTTCATCAACCTAGGACCTATAGTTCTTGAGATATGGAGGTGCTCGCAAAACTTTTCCATTGCTATTATATGTATTGAAAATTGTCAAAGTCACTCAACCGGAAATTCAAGGTCAAGGTCAAAAGATGGGGATGCAACTGAGCTAAGCTACTACTGGGGCATATGCATACCAAGTTTCATCAACCTAGGACCTATAGTTCTTGAGATATGGAGGTGCTCGCAAAACTTTTTCATTGCTATCTTATGTATTGAAAATTGTCAAAGTCACTCAACCGGAAAATCAAGGTCAAAGTCAAAAGATGGGGATGCAACTGTGCTAAGCTACTACTGGGGCATATATATGCATACCAAGTTTCATCAACCCAGGACCTATAGTTCTTGAGATATGGAGGTGCTCATAAAACTTTTCCAAAAAGTTAACGCCGCCGTCGCCGCCGCCGCCGCCGGTAAAGTAACACCTATGTCCCGCTCTGCTTTGCAGGCGAGACAAAAAGTAGTATTTTTGGCCCTTTTTTGGCCCCTAATTTCTAAACGAAAAATGGGGGGACCCCCAAAATCAATCCCATTCATCCTTTTATGGTAAGGAACATCATTGTAAAGTTTCATAGCAATCGGATAACTGGAACCAAAGTTATTGTGGAAACACTAAAAAGTTAACAGACACCGACGACGACAACAACAGCATCATACCATAATACGTCCGCAAATTTTTTGCGGTCGTATAAAAATCAGTGTAAAATTTCAAAGTCAGTAGACCTTGACTGCAGGAGCATACAGGTGAAATCCTTTTAAAACTGATCTGTTCTGATGCTGATGCTTAACAGCATACCAAATACAAATGGTGTAACATAACTAGTAAGCAAAAACATTAACCAATTGTGAACGCTGCCGCCGGAATCACCATACCTGTGTCTCGCCTTTTGCAACATTTGTCCAAGGCGAGACAAAAAAGTGCCTCAGGAGATGGATTTGTTTTTTTGTGTCATTTTTCAGTAATGCATAGTTATAACATTATCATTAATCTCAAAGCACACATCATAAACAGAGTGGTGTTTGTTGAAGCATAAAGTAAGTATTAATGTTTCACTGACCTTGTGAATCTAAAGTGTCAAAAGTCATGTAATAGTATACATCTAACAAATGTGAGCCACTAAGACATCTAGTAAAAAGTTCCACTCTTGATACACATGCAACCACAAATATTTGTAATGGTATAATAATGTTGTCTTGGGCTGTCTGTTTACTAGAAAGTCCACACAATATCTTAAGTTCTAGTTTTTCAATTGCTTTGAAGTTTTTTCATCAATGTTCTATTAAGGGTCATCTGAGCTATTGCCATCATTAAGGGTCCTACACCCATCTGTCAGTTTTGTTAACTTTTTTTAAAGTCTTTTCCATCTGTTGAAGGAATGGATGTTATACTATGCACACTTAGTCTTTAAGGTGTCCACTACCAAGTTAGTGAAATTGATGTCTGCAGACCAATATTGACACCCTTGCTAAAAAAACAAGTGTGGCCACTAAAAGTATGTCTCGCCTGCCGGCACCATCACTGAAATCAACTACCTAAGCTTCCATTTCTTGATATAAATACAAAAAGTGAATGTATGCCTAATAACAGATGCCTAGTTATTATACTATTCAAGCAATCCATTGTCCACACAAGAATTACAAAAAGTTTTCTGTCTGAAAAAAAGACCTAAGTTCACAGAGTCACTGGAGCGTAAAAATGGGGTCATGGTCACATGGCATGGGGACAGTTGCATTGTCCATAACCGCAACTGTCTGTTTACCCAATATCAGATGCCTAGCTATTATAACTTTCCAGCAATTCATCATCCACAAAAGTCTTACAAAAAAGTTTTTCAGCCTGAAAAAGACCTAAGTTCACAGAGTCACTAGAGCGTGAAAATGAGGTCATGGTCACGCAGCATGGTTACAGTTGCGTAGACCATAACCTAAACTGTCTGTATACCTAATATCAGATGCCTAGCTAATAAACTTTTCCAGCAATTCATCGTCCACAAAAGTCTTACAAAAAAGTTTAAGGGCCTGAAAAAAGACCTAAGTTCACAAAGTCACTGGAGCGTGAAAATGGGGTCAGGGTCACATGGCATGGTGACAGTTGCGTAGACCATAACCTGAACTGTCTGTATACCAAATATCAGATGCCTAGCTAATATACTTTTCCAGCAATTCATCGTCCACAAAAGTCTTACAAAAAAGTTTACGGCCTGAAAAAAGACCTAAGTTTAGAGAGTCACTGGAGCGTGAAAATGGGGTCAGGGTTATACGACATGGTGACAGTTGCGTAGACCATAACCTGAACTGTCTGTATACCAAATATCAGATGCCTAGCTAATATACTTTTCCAGCAATTCATCGTCCACAAAAGTCTTACAAAAAAGTTTAAGGCCTGAAAAAAGACCTAAGTTCACAAAGTCACTGGAGCGTGAAAATGGGGTCAGGGTCACATGGCATGGTGACAGTTGCGTAGACCATAACCTGAACTGTCTGTATACCAAATATCAGATGCCTAGCTAATATACTTTTCCAGCAATTCATCGTCCACAAAAGTCTTACAAAAAAGTTTAAGGCCTGAAAAAAGACCTAAGTTCACAAAGTCACTGGAGCGTGAAAATGGGGTCAGGGTCACATGGCATGGTGACAGTTGCTTAGACCATAACCTGAACTGTCTGTATACCAAATATCAGATGCCTAGCTAATATACTTTTCCAGCAATTCATCGTCCACAAAAGTCTTACAAAAAAGTTTAAGGCCTGAAAAAAGACCTAAGTTCACAAAGTCACTGGAGCGTGAAAATGGGGTCAGGGTCACATGGCATGGTGACAGTTGCGTAGACCATAACCTGAACTGTCTGTATACCAAATATCAGATGCCTAGCTAATATACTTTTCCAGCAATTCATCGTCCACAAAAGTCTTACAAAAAAGTTTAAGGCCTGAAAAAAGACCTAAGTTCACAAAGTCACTGGAGCGTGAAAATGGGGTCAGGGTCACACGGCATGGTGACAGTTGCGTAGACCATAACCTGAACTGTCTGTATACCAAATATCAGAAGCCTAGCTAATATACTTTTCCAGCAATTCATCGTCCACAAAAGTCAAACAAAAAAGTTTAAGGCCTGAAAAAAGACCTAAGTTCACAAAGTCACTGGAGCGTGAAAATGGGGTCAGGGTCACACGGCATGGTGACAGTTGCGTAGACCATAACCTGAACTGTCTGTATACCAAATATCAGATGCCTAGCTATTATACTTTTCCAGCAATTCATTGTCCACAAAAGTCTTACAAAAAAGTTTACGCCGCCGCCGTCGCCGCCGCCGTCGCCGGAAAGTAATACCTATGTCTCGCCTTCCGCGACTATTCGTCGCAGGCGAGACAAAAACAGGGGTCAGACTAAACTAGAGGCTCCCAGGAGCCTGAATCGCTCACCTTGTATTCGATGATACTTATATGCTGGATATTTTATTAAAGGACTGCTACTCTGTGGAATTATCAATTTTAATGTTCTAAGGGAAACAACTCCTATCAAGAAAGGTCTTACAACTTTGACCCCATTACATAATTTTTAGATCTTTATGTGCTTAACCATATGCAATTTAAATTTTTCAAATATCTTGTATTGTTTTCAAGATATAATTAGCCTTAAAAGAGCAAAATTTGAAAAAAAAACAAGAAAAAGGGCAATAACTCCTACAACCATTGTAAGATCTTCTTCAAAACTTCAGGGCAGGTAGATCTTTATGTGCTGATCATTATTATCCAAATAGAATTTTAATATCTATTACCATTTTTGAGTTATTTGCAAAAAACTGCAATTTACCTTATGTTCTATTTTTAGCCATGGCGGCCATGTTTTTTGTCGAATCGAAATTTCGAACGATAATTTTGTAGACCACATACTATTGAACAACCCTACCAAGTTTCATTTCATTTGACTAGGCAGTTTCAGAGAAGAAGATTTTTGAAAAGTTGAACAAAAAACTGTGAAAATGGTCAATTTTTACAATGCAAGGGGTATAACTCCTAAAGGAATGATCCTACAACTTTGACTCTGTTACAACTTTTGTAGATCTTGATGTGCTTAGTCATATGCAATTTAAATTTTTGAAATATCTTGTATAGTTTTCAAGATATAGGGCTAAATAAGTAAAATTTTTGAAAAAAAATCCAGAAAAAGGGCAATAACTCCTACATCGGTTGTTGGATCTACATGAAAATTTCTGGGCAGGTAGATCTTGAGGTGCTGATCACTTTAACCCTATGCCAGAATTTTGATATCTGTTACCGTTTTTGAGTAATTTGCAAAAAACTGCAATTTACCCCTATGTTCTATTTTTAGCCATGGCGGCCATGTTTTTTGTCGAATCAAAATTTCGAACGATAATTTTGTAGAGGACATACTACAGAACAACCCTACCAAGTTTCATTACATTTGGCCAAGCGGTTTCAGAGAAGAAGATTTTTGAAAAGTTGGACGACGGACGACGGACGACGGACGCCAAGTGATTGCAAAAGCTCACATTGCCTTCGGCAAGGTGAGCTAAAAAGTTCAATCATTAACCTATATTTTGAACATTGCTATTGTGATGCAATTAAAATTTTCAGTCACTCCATATGTTTTTGGGAAGTATCAAAAACAAAGAGATGTGGCACAAATGCAACCTTCATAAATTAACATGGGAAAACAGCCATCAGACTTCAATGTGACAAGTGGTCACTGCTTGCAATCTTCCAATTGGCCAAAGATGGACAATATGACACATCTGATACAAAACCAATCGTCAAATTATCAACAAATGTAAACATTACTAGCATGGGATAGATTTAAGTTCATCCAAGGATAAGGATTCATGTCTGTTATTGAAATAAGAAGTTTATAAATATAGGTAGAATCACAGAAACATGTATTTTTTAATCACAAATGTAACCCTTAACAAGGAAATGTGTCAAGATGACACTGATGCCCTGCTGGCAAATAAAATACAACTTATTTTTACAAAATTTGCTAAGTCCAAGGGCCGTAATTTAGGTCAAAATCAGTGGACCAGAACAAAACTCAAACTTGACCTGTAACTCAACATGGAAGACTCACATACCAAAAATGTTTTGAATATATGCAAGAATGTTGAAAAAAAGTGTGGAAAACTAAAGTGTGACAGACGGATGAACAGACTGAAAAACTATATGCCCTCCAACTTTGTTGGCAGGGCATAAAAATAATACCCCCCCTAAGAAAATTACAATATATGATAGGGAATCAGCTATGTAAGTTTACTTTTAATAGGTTATATTATGTAATTCAAGTGACTAATAATTTTTGTGATAACATCAGAATACACAAATATTATTACCCTGGTATTAGAAAACAACAAAATGTTTACTAATTTTATTGCAACACTTAATAATAGATAACACATCTTAAATAGGACTTCCAAAATAATTATGTATTAATTTTAAGGAATAAAAGCCTTTCACAAGAATGCATAGAATAATAACCATAAAGCAACACAACAGCTAAAGTTAACAAATTGATTAACTGAATATCATATTTTATAAATAATTTGACAACACATACAATGTATTTGACATAAAGAGTGTGTGCATATATCCTAACTAGTAAGCCATTTAGAATCTGATGTAATACATATTATGTATAAACAATGTTAACAAAAATAATGAAAAGTCAGAATAGGCCCTGGTTTTACTTTAATGATCAAATGTAGAGCAGAGTCCAAATAAAATAACTGCTTTCCTTCTGGCATTATATGCTTGTAATTCATTTTTTTTATTATTTACTACTGGCGAGAGTAATTAATAATTTTTATGTGTTTGAATAGTGAAGATAAAGGTCAATAAACCATATCAATGACTCTTTACAAAATGCTCTTTTTTCTATTACCTTGCCTCATAAAATGAATTTGGACGGACAGAGGGAAAATGACTAAAGAAAGCAGGAAATTACAAATATGAATTTTTTTAATCAAAATTATATAAAGGCATTTATCATGGAAAAAAACACAAGGAAATAACGGATAGAATTTGGCAATCAAATGTCTGTATTTTAGATTGTGAGTTAAAATATTATTATTTATAATGCTGATAATGTTAATATCAATTAAAAGTTGCTAAATGTATCACTTTCTCTTCATTTATTTTCTATATAGGAATGCATGTATTTATTGGTAAATTAGGTGTCAACAGAAAATAAATATAACTGAAAGAAAGCACTCTGATGATACATCATCACATTGATGGTAAAATATTTTTTTTAAAACTAAGTTATCTCCCCTGAATGAAATATTTAAAAGAGCAATGAAATTTCTTGATTCACATCTCATAATGATAAACTTTTTCAAAAAATATACAAAATTTAGGATACTTGTATAAGTGTGTGTGCTGCCTGTCCCAAGTAAAAAAAATAAAAGTAAAACTTGTAACCAAGACAATACTGTTGTTAGTGTCACGGCATTTTTCTACATTGGCATTAAATAAATATATTGACTAGATATAATAATATGAATTTTTTTATCATCATTTGTGAAGAAACACACACTCAATTATCTTAAACTCTTATTTATTTTCAACCTTGCTAAAGAAAACTTAATGGGCAGATGGAGATATTTTGGCAGGGGAAGGTAACCACCTCAGCCCACTGAGGACAAAAGAGGGGATTCAAGACCAATTTTGCCGAAAATCTGAACGAAAAATAGCAAAATTTCATGAGAACACCCCCTTATGAATTCACCATATATCTTTTAATAAACCCTTTCATTGGATGTTTCATAAGAATACTTTTTCTCATAAAACTCTTAAACAGGCTCTCAACCAACATACTTTCTACATACACTTAAATACACATATTGACTAATGGTGTACTTGTTTATCAAGTCAGTCAAAACTTTTCATAGAAACACCTGTACATTACATTATGGTACACAATGCAATTGGATGAAGGATAAATCATGATAATGCACATGAGACAGTTTATGATGTGTAAATCCAGTGACTCACTCACTTTATGACTGTTAAGTTTGTGAGAGACCCAGCTGCTTAACACATCAATGAATTCCTTTTATATCATCTTTATAGCTGACCTTTCCAGTTCTACTATTTTTTCATTTAACACTTAATATAAGTAATTCATATTATAACAGATAGGATTTTTTATGCTTCCTCAGTCAAAAGATTTATACAAAAATATTTGCTTTTTAAAAAATAATGTTGACAAATGATATTTGATTTTACATGAAACAGTGGAGTTATGATTGTACCTTTCTTTTTTTTTAAAGAAACACTTGCTACAACAGAATATAATAGCGAGCATAGCTCGCAAGCGGGCACGAAGTGCCCGCTCGAGCGGAGAGCTCTACGGTATTCGTTTCCGCGAGAAATTTGCTAATGCTGATTTAGATTTTTTATGGTCCGGAAAGGGTTATCATTTTTACAGGGCCGGAGTGAATGTTAAAATAATTTATAAGAAAAGAAGTAATGCTTAAAAAAATAATAAATTGCGCTTTTTACAAGAAAATAATATTCTTAAAATAATAAATACAAATTAGCTGCTCGTTTCGTCTTGGTTATATGCACGTACGAAACTAACGTGTCTCGAAGCATAATCGCCCCATACCATCTCGCCCCAAAATAAGCAAATGGAAATATTGGAAATCATCATTATATAAACAAAACGTAGTCCCTTTTAGCTATGCTCGCATTTAGGCAATGCCTACTCCATATTATACAATAGAATGAAGATGAATGTACATGAGAAAGCATTCATAAAAAAACATTTATTCTACATATCCTTTCCCATTGTCATGATTGTAGTCTAACCCAAACAATAACAAAAAAATTGTTCTCTTATTCTAATATACGCATTTATTCAAGATAGGGCTATTCTCGGAAAAAATATGGGGATGTTGTAAGATACTTTGGAGGATGGAGTTCATGAGGGAATGTAATTTATATATGTTACAGTAAATATGTGTAATCAGTAAATACACGTATTTACTGAAATTTAGGAAATACGTGAATTTACTAAGGCACCCAGTAAATACGTGTATTTACTAAAAATGGTCAGTAAATACACGAATTTCCTAAACTTTTGAAGAGATTTTTCACGTTTTTACTGATACTTATTTTAAAAGATAAAACTTTGTAGATTATAATATTCTGTATCAAATTTGTTATAAAGTCAATACAAAAGCAATGTTATAAGCATTTTACTATTTTTCATAAATTAAACATGTTTGTTAATTGTTTATTTTTCAACATTTTCAATTTTGTTACATATTCTAAATAGCTTTATAGTTATTAGTTCTGTGCAGTGCCCGGGTGGCGAATAGGTCTGCAGCAGAGCCTAGCTTGTCAATTAAGGGTCTTGGTTTTCTGACATCAGGTAAGTGCTCAGCGCACAGAGATATCAATTGTGTCCTAGGTGGCTGAAAAGTGTTGCCCTCGTCCGCAGGGGTTGTCAATTTTCTGTTTTGGTTTCTAATTCAACCTAATTTTGATCAAGTAAATTGTTGTTTGTTTCATTTTTAAAGACATTATTTCATTCATAAACAAAACGCTTTTAAAACAGACAGAAACTGAAAGCATGAATTTGACTTTGGGGGAGATGAACATGGAAGGGATGACAAAATGAACATGAAATGATGATGCATTGGGGGATTTTTGGAACACAAGAGGTTCTTACTCTTATCGAGACCCACAGTAGGGTTCATCAACGTGCAAGAAAAGTATCACATTTCCTAACGAGATGCTGTACTATGATTTGGGATCAGGTTTTCACCATTATACCCTGAACATCCCGGAACTGATGATGGCAAGCTAGGTCACCCAATATCTACCGCCTTGGGCACACATCCCAGACGCTTTTTGTGCCAAACGACCTGGCTTGACATCAGGTTATGAGCGCTTTATTGTAGACCTTTAATGACAAACTTAGCACCACTAAGCATTATAAGCGATGTTCACCACAGATTTTAAAAATAAAAGGGTTTTACAAGGCTTATTATAAAAATATATTCATTATTATCTGATTATTTCCTAAAAACTTGTAAACTTTAATTAAGCCCTTAATAAATGTTAAGCATAAACAAAATTTGAGGTTTTAAACCTACAGATTGAAGTTAGATACTACATTTGGTTTCACAAACCATGTTCAGTAAATACGTGTAAAATGTGAAGAAAAATCAGTAAATACACGTATTTACTGGTCAATCCAGGAAATACATGTATTTCCTAAATTGCCCAGTAAATACACGAATTTACTGATAGCTTTAGGAAATTCAGGTATTTACTGACTACACGAATTTACTGTAACATATACATTCTTTTGAAAAAAATGCTTAAAATTGTAGCTATCTACAAAGTGTCTCTTAACAGGTGCCTTCCATCCTTCCCTGTAATCGATTTCTGGAATAGCCCCCATTAAAAATCTAATTAAAAAATCTTAAATATTATGACCATAAAAAGAACACAAGAAAAACCTAATTAGTACACGTACAATTGCTAAGGTTATGATAAGTCATAAATTTCATTAGAATACAAGAATGGTGTTGTGACTGGATAAAACAATACAATCCACATAAAAAGTCCTAAGATAAAGCTAGCAATCAGTTTATGTCTGACTTGTTGTGGATGTCCCATCACTTCACCAAAGGATGGGAAACCCATGTGGTTACAGAAGGCATGGGCTATCACAGGGGCTATCAGATGACCTGTAAAAAGAAACCAACACATGGTGATGTCCTTATAGAGGTGCTATGTCATTTGATCTAATTTGTATAACAGCAATACAAGTAAATGAAGGTTATCACAAAATATTTTTAGCTGCAGTATACAATCATAAATGAAAATCATAATAATTATGTTTTTGTTTTCTTGTCTGTCAACATAATGGGTGAATTGCAACAAGTAGGAACTGCTCACCCTCTGAAACAACTAAGTTTACTATTGGTTTAATGTGTATATACAGATTGATGTTAAGTTGTGTTGTATATTCCTTCCCTGTGATATTGTTTTCGATGTATACTGGTTTGTTTGTGGGTGAGTTTTTTTTTCAGATTTGAATTATTTCAAAATTTAGAAGTCAAAACTGATGAGATCCAATAGTAATAGAGTGAATCTCATTGGTATTTATTTTGGTTAAATGGACCAGTTCTTACCTGTTCTGAGGAACAAAAATGCTGAATAAATACCAAATAATGTTGTGTATAATAACTGGAATACTGAAATGACAAGAAAAGGAAAAATATAAGCTAAAAAAATTATGACGTATCTATTATTCAATCAGAAAATAATCATATATTTTTGTTCGAAAAAAAAAGGTTTATACTTCTTTTATGAGCAACAGAACATCTATCTTACAAGAAGAATTAACACTAAAGAATGTCTTGCCTGCTGGCACCATCTGAAACATAAATTCCTTGTTAATTTTCCAAAATTTTATAAAATATTATGAAACATCAAACTTGAACTCTAACATTTCTAAAATTACCAAAGTAAACTATTTAACGACTGAAAACTCAAGGTCAAGAGATGCAGCTGTCTAAATGGTCTAGCTGTGATGCAAAATCATAAAAAGAATTTTTAACCTTGGACTTAGTTCCTGTGAAATGAAGGTGTTCAATAAAATTAACAATGCTATTGTAAAACATTGGATATTGTTGGAGTCACTCAACTGGAAAATCAAGGTCAAGATCATAACATTATGATGCAAATATGCATACAAAGTTTCATCGACCTAGTTCTTATAGTTCGTAACAGTTAAGGTCACCACTGGTTATGCAACACCTTTGTCTGGCTCTACTCACCAGGTGAGACAAAAACTATTCCAGTTTGGTAAACATCATAAAACTTTCCCAAAACTGCTAAAGATGCATGATACAAGCACACATTTTAGATTTTTCATCCAAAGTAGCATTCTATAACTTCTATAGATTTTCCTTAATGTAAGTTATAAATGTGAGCCTAATTTACTACTTACACGACTGTTTACATGCTGTCTGTACATCTAAACCACCTGTAGTAACCTTCTCTATCATGTGATGTACATGTGCTGAAAACATATCATTGAAATTTGAACAATGTACATGTTACACATCTATACTTTTGATGCTATTACTTAAGACTTTAAAATGAGTTTGATCAAGACCTTCAGTAGTGTATAACATGCAAGAAATGAATTGCTAACCAAGACATGAAGGTTTTCTCTTTATATAATTTATCTACTAGTTTATATTTTTTGGCTTTCTACAGAATTTTAAAATACTGTTTGTATGAATGTAAAGTTATGTACCTTTTTTCCACATCATAATGCAATATTTGATTGGGTTACCTGTGTTCATCTTTTCATTGTGAGCAGTCTTAAAGCTGTCTACTATTGTCTTTTTCTATAGTAATTTATTTAACCTTTTATGTTCCACAACATGATAAGATATTCTAAATAAATTTAAATAGTCTTAAATCTTTTCAAACTGTTCATTGAGTATTGTATAATTAATGAAATTCCACTGTTAATATATTCATTTAATAAAGTACTAAAATATCAGAAATAATGGTGATCTAAGAGCCACTTTATGCAACTGTTTGGTGTACATCTTAAAGATTTGTAAATAAGAATGTACCATTTCTTGCTCTGTTATGTTGACTTGTACCTACCAACTCCAAAAAACAATGGACATATCAACATTGATAAGCCAGGACCAAAACATGGCACTAATAGTGGCAGCATACAGGCCCTAAATATAAACTCTTCTGAAAAGGGGGCCTGAAATGAAACAAAATTAATTTATTGTATATTACATACCATTGTCTTCATATTTTCATTATTTATTACATTTTTATCCAAAATAAAGAAGGAATGTGTCCATGGGAAACAGATGCCGCTGCTAGGACCCAAACAGGAAGTTGACGTCTGACAGACCTGAAAGTCGCTGAGGACATACAGTTTGTGATACTGAACCATCCTACCAAGTTTCAAATCATTTTCATGAACGGTTCCTGAGAAAAGCTTGACGGAAATTTTAAAGTCATGTTCACACATTTTCACATCAGCCTAAGTCCCAAACAGGAAGTAGATGTTCGACAAGTCTGAAAATTGCTTAGGATGTATAGTTTGTCATACTAAACCATCCTACCAAGTTTCAAATCATTATCATGTACGGTTCCTGAGAAAAGCTTGACGAAAATTTTCAGAGTCATGGTCACATACTTTCACATTCGCCTAAGTCCCAAACAGGAAGTAGATGTCCGACAGGTCTGCAAATTGCTTAGGACGTACAGTTTGTCATACTAAACAATCCTATCAAGTTTCAAATCATTCTCATTTACGGTTCCTGAGAAAAGCTTGACAGAAATTTCGTACGGACGGACGGACAGACATGAGTAAAACTTAATGCCCCCGACATGTCGTCGCGGGGGCATAAAAAATTATATTTTCATGACTCATTTTTTTTCACATAAAAACGACTTTCAGGATAATCAGTTATGTATCATACCTTACATACATTACATATTTGCCCTATTGAAAGTAAAATTTCTTAACTGAGATAAGTTGTTTCTCCTTGTACATCCAAAATATTGCATTTGTAACTTAAACCCATGAAAAATGAACATTTATTTTAGTTATACTCTAGACTTACAACTATATGGTTTCTTAGCCAAACCAAGTTCTTTAAACCCTGTGTCCAATACTTCGGTTCTGAAAACAAATTATATCCTACTGATATTATAAACCAACAACATATCATTTTTTATGAATCTGGCTTAAATTAAGCAGCTAATTTTATACTAAAACCACATAATAATATTTTACACTAAGTCTTGCTTATTAAACTTTAAAGGGCTAAATGTGAGAAATGTGCTACTCTTACAAAAATTGATGAATCAAGACATGAACTACATGTACATAGGTTTCTTTATTTCATAAGTTTTTTAATCTTCCTGATTACTGTATTCTTAAAATGCTTCTTCAGTGTTTGAAAATAGAGACACTCTGATTGTAGAATGAAATGTGTAGTTGTTATGTATATTAAGCAATATATCTAGACACACCAGCTGCTGGTTTAGTGCTCTTAAGAATGTATTCTTCTGAGGTTTCAGTCTCGTTGAAATCTTGTTTGTTAATAATTTTTAAAACTTGCCTTATAATTTAAAACTTTTGATAGATTTATACAAATGATCATCCATCTAAGTTATGTCAAAAATATATGTACATACAACCAGCAGTTTTATTTTTGAAATATGTAACATTTTAATTTTTACCCAATTTGACCATTGATCACAATCAGAATTAAGCCAATTCAAGAGTAAGGGTAATAAAATTCATATTTCCAGCAAAATATGCATGCAATTCATATGATTTCTTTTCCGAGTTTTTAAAGAAATAATTGTTCAATTATTTGAAATAATAAAAAGCTACGCCGAGCGCAGCATGATACTACCGCAACATGTTGAACCCTGTACGTTTGCAGCCCAATATAGATTGTCAAATGCTTTGGACACATGCAGCCCATGGTGGACTCACAAAGCTTTTTGATACATGCATTCTTGGGTGGACTTTCAATGCATATTTGATTTTTTTTATACATTTATACTTGGACCCCCCAAAAAAAGATGATTTTTTGGGCGTGGCCTGTCTTGGCTCCCTTTAGCAATGTCAAGGTACAATATATATCAAAACCATTGACACATTTAGTTGACAGATTTTAATGAGGAATTCAATAAAACAAGAATTTTCAAAATCGAATGGATAATAAACATTTTACAAATGTTTTGTCAAAACACCTGTTTTAGCCCCTTTTGGCCCTTTTTTTCTTAAGCAGTAGGGGCCACCAACCCCATATGCAATAAGAAACTTCCTTTAGTGGATATAACCATCATATTAAAACTTCATAACAATTGGCTGGCCCACTACAATTAAATTTCTAGTGTAAAACCATTTGCCTTGACTGACTTTTAAATATGGAGATTTTTTTGCCCCTTAGACCGCTAATTTCTCAAAAATGCATTAAGAAGCTTCACTTAGTGGATATAATCATCATATTAAAACTGCAAAACAATTGGTTGGCCAACTACAACTACATTTTTTGTGTAAAACTATTTTCCTAAACAAACTATTAAAATGGCGTTTTTGGCCCCTTTGACCCCAATTTCCTCAAAAACGGCAAAAGATATTGCAAATCTGATTGAAAAATGCAGGCAGGGATTTTCATAAGGATTCTAATGAAAAAAAGATTTTAAAAATCGGACCAAAAATAAAAAAGTTGATTTTTTGGGCGTGGCCTATCTTTGGCCCCCTGTATTAATGTAACGGTGCAGTATATATTAAAATCATTGACACATTTAGGAAATAGAAGTTAATGAGGAATTTAATAAAAAAAAGAATTTTCAAAATTGAATGAATAACAAACATTCTACAACAGTTTTGTCAATACACCTGTTTTAGCCCCTTTTGGCCCTTTTTTCTAAAACGGAAGGGGCCACAAACCCAAAATGCAATAGGAACCTTTCTTTAGTGATTATAAACATCATATCAAAATTTCATAACAGTCGGTCAATATTTACTCAAGTTATCGCACGGAAACCAAATGTCCCTAGACAACGACGACATTGCCATACCATTATACGATCGCAAAATTTTGCGGTCATATAAAATTGGAGGGTTTTGAGGTTTTAGCATGAAAGAAAATTTGAAAAATCTTAATTTTTACTGATTTTATGATGTCTTGAAAATGGCCTAAAAACACACATTTGGGGACTAAACTCTTTTATATCTTTTTACAAGTAAGATTTGCTAAGAATTACCACATCAACCATTATGAATA
The DNA here is from genome assembly GCA_963971305.1 of Arcuatula senhousia. Taxonomy (NCBI): domain Eukaryota; kingdom Metazoa; phylum Mollusca; class Bivalvia; order Mytilida; family Mytilidae; genus Arcuatula; species Arcuatula senhousia. The sequence continues at coordinate 62,065,117 of OZ020304.1, forward strand.
CTTTGAGAGTAAACTTGATATTTCAAAGAAAATTTCCCCAAAATTGGCCAAAAATGATAAAATTTAGGGAATATTGTCAAAATAGGACTTTTTCAAATGGCTGTAGTGAACTAAAATGCACATTGCCATATTATTTTCTTATCAAATATGGTTTTCCCAGGGTCTAAGCATTTGAAAAATGTAGGTTTGGGAAAAAACTTGATTAGGAAAATTTTGACCCTTCAGAAGAATACATCCTGAAAGTTCTAATTTTGCTACTTTTTCTATTATTGTCCAACTTTAAAATCAGAAAATTCCATAAAAGAAAAAAGACCTTAGTTCACAGTCACTGGAGCGTGAAAATGGGGTCAGGGTCTGACCTACAGCTATAGGCAGTCATTTTTTTTTTCACATTGTACAAGAATACTTGTGTCTAAACAATATATGTATGTTACTTCAACCTTACCTAAGTAAAGACTAAACACACCATCCATGTAATGCAGGGTAAGTGGTCCCGTAAATAATATCTATAAAATATAAATTAACATGTTTACATTTATCTTGTACAACATTTTAAACGTTAACTATGTCATAATTTCCATTCAACTATCTAAAAATTGATGAAAGAGCTTAATATAATAAAAAAATATATATTTACAAAAAAACTACAACAATTTGCTTATAAAAAATTATTCCAATCACTTAATGAGTAATGGAGTTTATTTTTAAACAAATTATATTGTTAAAATTCAATACCAGTGTGTGGAAATTTAAACAGCAATTTCTGCAATCCTGTGTTGGGTTTACCTGTTTCAATTACATTGTGATGTTATTTTAATAGTGTTTAAATTACAATTTGGACCTACATATTATTGTAAAATGAGGCAAATAGTTTTATGACTTGACATACACTGAACGTGTTGACAAATTTTCTGCTGATAAAAAAAACCTAAACATGTATATTTAAGATTACCATAGTTAATCCTAAAGGGATCAGTAATGCTGGTATAAATCCTCTAAATCTAAGTCCCATCCATGCTAAAACAGACTGAAAAATAAAATGTTCATAATAACTTTTTCTGCTATCTAAAATGAAAATACTTTTCTAGTTTCATGAATTTTTAAGTCATAGAAGCGGAAAACAAACACAATTTTCTGTTTAACCAATGGTATCTCAACTCAGTCTTCACAGAACAAGTTAATATATGAATCTGGAATTATTTTGGAATTTTGAAAGAGGCACCAATGGGACATTCAAGCAGCAAAAGTCTGAAAGGTCAATGACAAAACCAGTATGGGTTAGACCCTACTAAGGGGATAAGTCACGCTGGCATCCATGGGTAACTGATCAGTATTCAAGCAACTGCGTATTACTGTGGTTACATTATTATAGTGGGTAGCCTTCATCCACAATTTGATATGTAACAAAAAGGAAATTTAACATTTATCTGTATGCTGGAGACATCAGAACTATGAAATTAACAATCCACAAATTGATCCTTTTTCAATAAACCACGAAAATTGGTACCCACGAAAAAAAAATGAATTTACAGTATGTAAGTTTACTAGCTCCCTTAGCCATGCTGGCATGACTGAACCCTTAAGTACAGGTTAGTCAGCTCATCAGTCTTTGAACTTGCATGTAATATTCCAAAGTCTAAAATAACTTCATATTCAAATTATAACTTACTACAATACCTGCCTGAAAGGCATGACAGGCTAATTTTCATTTGATCAGACAGTTTATTTCACATCAGTGGACCAATGGCAAGCAACAATTACCACCAAATAAAAAGAGGATAATATGAAGGTGGAGCAAAAATGTCTGTGGTCAGACTATGTATTTTTTTTTATATGAACAGACAGAATTTTTCAATTTCTTACATCTCATAACAACATGTATCTTTGCATTCATAAATAACCATTTTTCCCTCATTCCAACATCAATGAAAATCTAGCCATTTATGTCAGTATAAGACAAATGTGTCAAATAAGTTTTTCTATACCTCTCCTTTACTGGATTCTGTTGCAAAGCTGTATAATAATATAGGCACAATTATTGATATAACTGCTACACTTGTGAACCTTTTCTTTATCACATCAGGATGATCTCTAAAAAAATATATAAGAAAAGCAAGATAACACTTAAAAAATGGTACATGTATTCATATTGCAATTGAAGTATGATTGAATTTCTTCAACTATTTGTTTAATTAATTAAAAAGAAATCTTTTGATGTACGTATACAGGAAACTGCATTGTCTCTTCCATTAACAGGTTTATGATATGTAAGATTTTTATTTATTCTAATGCAAATTAATTAAAAACATGATATAAATAATTTTTATATTTGTCATATGAAAGACAGGAATTTCCTCAAATTGAATGATTGAGAGACAATTCCAGGATCATAAGACATTTTTGATTTGAAGACTTCATATTTTGTCTCCTGGTTGGAGAAAAATCCCTAGCTGCGTGAACATTCAGGGACCTACATGTAGATGTACATGTACGAAAAATTATTTGTTTGTTTGTGAGCACCCTTTTCGACACACCTGAGTCATAATCACTTTGTCTCAACTACCCCAGAAAAATTTTTTTTACTCGAGCAGTCTAAAAACAGAATATTGAAGGGCATACGGAATGTGACTTTTCCTTCTCAATGAACTAAAATTTGATAAAATTATTTGTTTTGATAACATGGATAATATTATTGTGAATCTGTTCATCAAAAACTGTGCACTAATTCTCAATATAGGCTTGAATCTAAGACATAGAAAATTTAGGAAAGACCGGGTTTTGTGAGGTAAAAAAATGTAAACAAACAAAACCGGGTATTCACTGAAAATTAATTCCTTGTTCATATGATGCTTATTTCACATGAGATTGTACGATTTTTGGTGAGAGGTTTAAGAATGTCATAATATTCTAGCTGTTCTAAACTCAAAATAAAATTGGGACTCTATGCACCTTTCCGTATTACATTGTACCGTCATTTACTTGAAATTAGATGACCTTGAGACAAAACATTTTTTACCGGGGTAGTTGAGACACAGTGATATAGGCGGTCAGTTTTAATGGTGGAGAAAACCAGAGAACCTGGAGGAAACCACCAACCTTGGGCAGGTAACTGATAAACCTAATCATACAAGTGGGGAAGTCCCTTTTGTAAATTACAAAGGGATTGGAACATCGTCTGAGAGGTGATCAGCTAGTGATTAGATTATACGCTCCCGAAGGGAGCGATAATGGTAGAAATGTCAATATTTTAGTTGTACTATGAGATGAATTTTCCTTCAACGTCCGGTTTAGCACACGCTTGTTTTCCCGAACTTTCGGCGTCTTTTTAACGTTTTTATCTTTGAAAAATTTAGACGTTATTAAACGCTTGCGTAACCCACAAGAAAAGCTAGTTAGTGGTGGGTGCGTCTTTTTACCACAGAACACCACAGAATACCACAGAACACCACAGAACAATAATTAATCATAGAATAAGTTAAGGACTTGTATAAAACATAACATATTACGTAAATTATCTTAAAATTTTCACATTTTAAACAAAAATGTTTGATTTTTTTAACAGTCGACTTCTTTATCCAATACGTAGGTCTAGACATCCTACAATATTAATAGGGGGAAGGTTGGGCCCAAAAAACTAGTTTAACCCCGCCACATATTACATGTGCCTGTCCTAAGCCAGGAATCTTTGACAAAGCTTTCGTTTGTACTTGTCTTTTTGATGTTTTCTGTTCCTTGTTTAAGAAGGGGGTCTATCTGTGACTATTTCAGGGCTGGATTTGAATTATATGCATCTTATCTAGACCATGGGCCAATTGCAGAACCGGGAGCAGTGCCAAATGGCCTCGTTGAAGGCTGCTGGCGGTTGTCCATTGTGGTTTTTCTAAATTGCCGTTTAGTTGTGGGCTGTGTCGCGTACACTTATTCCACATCTCTTTATTTTCTATTACAAGTCAACTTCATACTATAATGATTACTAAGAAGTAACAAAAAATAGCAAAAAATCGTATTTATCCATATTTATGAAAGATTACTTACAATTACAAAAATGTAATAAAATTTAAATAGAAAGAAGAAAAACTGGCACAGATCTGAAATTTAATCTAGACAATGGTAGTAATGCACGCAGTTTTGGTTGTATAGCGGTAAGGTGTTCTGTGGTACTTGTGTATTGCCCATAACTTATCAAAACGTAAAATGATTGAAGTAAAATGTGAACCCGTTCAGAATTTTATTAGTTTTTGTTTATTTTCTATTTATCTAACAGTTTATTTAACTGTTTTGTGGTGTTTAAATAGCATTCTGTGGTATTCTGCTGTGTTCTGTGGTATTCTGTGGTGTTCTGTGGTAAAAAGACGCACCGGTTAGTGGTTACATGTATTTAAATCATCGCCTTAGACCACACAGGACCCATGATGATGATGCTGATGATGATATTGATGATGCATGTTTGCAATGACTGTGTGTTTTTTTAAGCACAGACAAGTGGTCTTCTGAATATTTTTAGGACAAGAACAAATGGTAATCTTTTTATCAGATAATTGGAGATAAAATGAGTACCTAGATTTATTCCCAACACTGGCCCATACATATAAACTACCAACATAGATTAAGGCAAACAATAAACATAACAAAACGGCTTGCCAAGGTGCAAACAAAAATACAACAGGCGCCATTGGTACATTATTTTCTTCATTCCACAAGAATTGCCAAGGGATATAACTGTGGAGCAATCAGAGCCCCACTTGGTACCCCATATTCAGTCAACCATGTGAAAAAGTGGGCGTCGTCACCAACGGTGACTGGTTTACTAAAATTCATCTCTATTTTGGCTCCAAAGACAGCGACAATTTTTTTAACCAGAGCAAATTACGTCACCGTTTGGAACTTCTCTACCTTTTTCCAATCACCCCTGAAGCCATCAACAAACTGGAATTTGTCAACAAACAATCCAACATTACCTAGTTAAAAATGCCGAGCCCGGCTATCGCCCCGTTCCTGGCGGCCACAGGCAGAATGATGGAATACAGAAAATACAGTGAAGCATCAGCTATAGGGTTTCTGTCGGCGATTTTGTTCACTGTGTTTTCAGATCCAGTTAGAAGCTATGTTGATTTTGGTGAAAAATGGCTGGAGTTGTCTGGGTTGCCATACCAAATGAATACAGCTCTGCTAGGATTTATAGTTGGATTTGGTACTGTTAAGATCCTTTTGTTGATGCGAATTCAGTTATTCAAGATGCTTTTGAATTATCGGGGTTGGATGCACAATCCAAAATCAACTGCAACAAAAGTAAGTTACATGTACAGTACACTCAGAGAGGAATGATTCTCATACTCTGATTTCGGAGGGAAATTTTTTAATTACTCCAGGAAACTCCAAGAAAAGCCATAAAAATCTAGGAGGGTTTTAGGAGTACTCCCTCCAAAGGGTCATAAATTACTCCGTGCTTGTAGTTTTTTATTGCCTTGAAAACCTTTTGCAGTAGCACCTATTTCCTGTCTTTCTTGTCAGGTGAAAATGATTATAATACACAAGGTAATAAACAACTCCAAAATACTCCGAAAAAGGTAATAAATTTCTCCCAGGTGGGAGAAATTCCTTGGAGAATTTTAAGAGTTTACTCTGTGAAACTCTGTGAATCACTGGACACTGAAATCAGAGTATGAGAATCAATCCTCTCTGAGTGTACTGTATACTTATAGGACATGTACATGTACATGTATACATGTATTTGGTTTAACCGGTCAACATGAAAGTGTCTATAGCTCTTATCACTATCTAAGAAAATAAATTAAATATTTGACTTTTATCTTTAAGAATTGAAATGACTTCACTTGATGCGTTTGAATTAACTATTCTTAGATTTGATCAGAAAGAAATCATAATGTGGATAAGACATCCATTAGGGGGGGGGTTAAGACCTGATTCAGGACAACCAGGATTAGCCATTTTTAAGCTTGGGATATTAGGATTTGGACAACTTAAGTTCAGTATTTTATACATGGTTTAGGATTTTCAGTTTCAAGCTCCATGCAATAGAGCCTGTAAGATCTATCATTTTCTGTACATGTAGCAGTTTTTAGAAAATTTTAGCAAAAGTTGACAAAATTGACACTCAACATGAGAAGAATTACTACAGACTGTGCTATTTTTTCTTGGCAAATTACAGTTTATATAGAGAAGTAAACTCATTAAGATTGAGAAAGAATGTTCCGAAAATAAGTGTCTATCATCATCAGAGAAATACATGGTTTTGGCAAAATTTAGCCAATGATACATTTGTACATGTAGGTCATAAAAAATATGAAGTGTTCATGTTTTGACTAAGTCTTTTACTTTGGGAAACCAATTACCCATCTTTTTATATATCTGTTGTGACTATTTTTCCAAGGTACCTTGTTATAGTACATACAAGTCTATGATCACCTATAAATATTGATAAACTTTCAGGAAACTCAATTTCACCGTCACTTCGGATTTTATCGTTATAAAGTCTGGATGCCAGGATTTTGTAGAAATAAATTCGGAATTCCATGATAAGATCAGACCCCCTAAGAGGGCCTTAAGTTTGCATATGCATTCATGTGACAGATCCATCATGACAAAGCTGAGGATCTGACAAAAAAGTGGGAGATTTTTTATTTTCTTCAAAATTGCATTTCAAATGACATGAACATTTATTTTAAGATATTCATTTAGCAAGTATTGATAATCTGATTAGATCTACAGGTTTTTCTTTTCAGCCTTCGCTTTGCAACTCATTGCAGGCAACATAATTAAAATGTATAATACATGTACATTGTATTCAACATGTATCATATTACTGGCAACACTTCCAATTCAATTGCTAGAACATCTACCAAAAAATAAATATTATTTATGTATTTACATGTATTTATTTACAGATGTGGGGATTGATGCTAAGTGCATTCTTAGGAAAAGGCAATTACCCAACCTTCTATTTCCAGCCTTTGCTACCAAAACTACCCGTTCCTGATCTTAACACCTCCTGTGATAGGTAAGACTTTCTTTTCAATCATGAATGATGTAATAAGCATTCAACATCTTTACATGTATCCCCCCATCCTCCCCAATCTAATTAAAACTAGATCTTTAAATTTTGTCCACTACATAGTGGCCAAAATGCAAAAATTCAAGATCTAGTTTTAATTAGATTTCCTCCTCCCTCTCAACAAAATTGAATTTCTAGAGATACAAAAATGAACATGTAGACTAGAGTTACCCTTTCTGTCCAATATATTGTAAACAAAATTCCTCTTAAACCACCAGACGGATTTTGACAAAACTTCATATGAAGAAAGTACATGATAGAAACATGTTTATGTATACTATATATATTAATTAGGAATTAAATTATGTTCAATTTCAGTCTGGGGAGACTTGTGTAATTTTTTAACCAGCACTAAGATTGTAATTTTAAATGAAGGAATAAATATTAAGGTTTATTTATTGCTTTGAACAAGGTATTAAATAAAACTGGAATTCAATATGAAAATAAGAAAACCTTTAGACTTTGCCTGTTGTTTATAATCAGACGTTAGCACTGTATTTTCATAAATTCTTCATGTGTACATATTTTCTATAGTCTCTTTTGAATAATTCAGTTTCTGACTTTCAAAATATTTTTCAAGATATTGTTAGGCAAAATTCCCTTCCCTAATATATACCGCTTAGTAAACTAGCTCAAATGTGTGTAGACTTAGTTCCACTTACCCCATGCATGCATGGACTAAGCTGCACTAACCCCATGCATGCATGGACTAAGCTCCAGTAACCCCATGCATGCATGGGGTTAGTTGAGCTAGTTGAGTTAATACATCTAGTTGAAAATACAGTGCTAACATCTTATTATAAACATTGGCATTTTTTTTAAAGTTTTCTTATTTTAATATTGAATTCCAGTTTTATTAATACCTTGTTTTTGGTGTATCATAGATGGAAGATATTAGTACCAGAAAAATGTAGTACATGTCAGGCCTGGGGTCAATAACAAAGCAAAGTAATGCATGGCATTACCATTACTTTACTATTTTTGTCATTACATTTCATTACCATTACTTTTTTTCTCCTCAGTAATGCATTACATTACCATTACTTTGCTTGTGTAATGCATTGCATTACACATTACATTTTGATTAAATATTTATAGGTGAATCTTTTTGTACTTCTAATAGGTCATTTGCAAAAGACACTATTATTTTGTTAGGCAAAAAAATGTGTGTTTCCGGTTGTATTGTATGTATTGTATCTGTAAAATTTAGCATTAGTTCAAATACATGTATTGTACCTGTAAAATTCAGCACTAGTACAAATACATTGTACATGTACATATCAGAAAATCTGGAAAACCTGTGCAAATTGGAAGGTTCGGCAGCCCTGACATATGGCAACATGCCACATAAGAATCTTGACAAATATTTCTAGCTGAATGGCTGCTATGGAAATTCCTGCATTTTTGATTGCAGTCTGAAAAATTAAGCACAAAAACCCTCAAATGTAACTTATAATAAAATATTTCAAATCTGTGCAGTACATGTAATTATATAAGAGCACTGTCTTCAATCTAAACACCTCAGCTCTATTGCTGCTTACATGTACATGTTCATTTAATATAATATATGAAGATGGTGGTTGAAATGTACAGATGTATTTTATGAGAATTTTCATCAGAAATATTGATTTTGTTTAATATAAAGAAAAATTAGACTACATATATGGACATATGGACACGCAGGATATTATTAAAGGAAATTCGTCACCATTTTTATTGATTTTATATTCATACATATAGTCAATGTGGATAATGATGAGATAGTATTCCTTTAATGTAAATAGGCTTTTCCTGCTCTTCTTGACCTAAAAATCGTTGCTTTCTTTTTATGTCACACTTTCAATGAAGTTTAAATTTAATTCCAACATTCTATATTTTTAATTTGCTAATTAACAAACACTTTTCATTATGTTTTCTTAGTTTAGTAAATAAGAAGCTCTTACTTATGAAATTTTAATGTTTAAAATATTTAATCATCTCTATAACTTTGAACATGTACTTACATTTATAAGACTAAAATTCATTCATTAATTTTTTTTCTTGGTAGTCGATCTAACAATTTATGAAAGATTTTTGAAATTTATTGTCAACATAGTAATGTCATGCAATAATTTTTCAATATTTTGTTGAAAATAATATTTATATATCCATTCATTCATTCATTCATTTTTTTCAGGATAGTCAATCTAAAAGTTTATGAAAGATATTTTTAATGATAAATAATAGATATAATTGATATTTTTAATAAGTTTCATTTAAGTTCATGAAGAGCTTTTGAAGCCCTTCAATGGTATTGAATATAATGTTCCAAGATACATGTATATAAACATGTATGTCCTATCCCATTGATATGACCTGCATCGTAGATTCAAGATCAAGGAGCCCTATAGTTGTCTATGTGTTGGATTGCCTACAACCACCACTAGTAGTATAAAACTGTTCAGAGTGTTGGTCTGAAATTTTGTACAAATTATAAGTTTATGAACATAGAATATCAAAATAATATGCTTGGATATTAAAATTTTGAATTTTGTGGTAATATGTGTAATATAATTCTAAAGTCTGACTGCCAAAAGGACCGTATCCTGCATTTGTAAATATAACCATGCAGTATGATATTTTCTTTAGATTTTTGGCTTCCATGAGACCAGTCCTGTCTGATGAGGAATACAGAAATCTGTTGACAGAAGTAATAGAATTCAAAGAAAAAGATGGACCAATATTACAAAACTTTTTATTACAAAGGTAACTTTTTCCAAATTGATTATTGAAGATTGTAAAATTTATACACGTATGTCATTAACTTCAAATACTTATGTACATGTACATATAACAACAAATGAAGACTCATCAAAACTTCTGACATGAATAAATATTTACTATTGTAAAAGGAAATAACCCAGAACTGGGTCTAATTTCAGCTAAGGAAATGATCAACAAAATAAGTATGAGATCCACCTTAAGTTTAATGAGGCACATATTCTTCCTTTTATACATGTATAGTGTTAATCATAAAATATGTAATAGTGTCTGACATCTAGTCCAGATAAGTTTTTTTATTCTAATCTGCATTTTTTTCCTTATAACTTAACATACTTATACATATGTATGCATACCATGCAATATTTTTCAATATATAAATTTTTAATTTTTCACGCATTAACAAAGTATTTGTATTACGCACAAAAAATTGTGCAACAAATTGAATTGACGTGTGATAATCACATAGTATTGAGTTAGTTGACCCAGATAAATGAACTTTGTATTTATTGTGGTTTTACAATTAGTTGGCCTTATTTAGGGAATTTTATCTTTTAGGTACTAAAAACCTTTAAGATAAAATGCATTCTATTTAATGAAAAGGTATCACATGTTGGTTAAGTATCACCATAATAAACATAGAACACGTGGTAGCGACACGTTTTTTCATATCTTAAATGGGTTATAAATTATGTCGTTCTGGATAACTAGGTTTTTAAAGTTAAGCTATAGATTAAGTCCAGCTTTAAAAAGTTACAAGTGTACAAACGTGTAGACTTTTGTTCCTTCCCATGAAAAGCAATATCTGCATGTTCCTTAAATAAATATGAAGTAACTGTATTTATAACAATTTGATTTATCAACTTATCTTTAATGTTAAATATTTACTTAAAAACTCAGTCAAGTGAAAAAAATGGTTGATTTAAATTTCTGTTTGTGGTTACTTTTATGTACTCTTATATCATGTATATCTTTTTCTGATTGGTCATGCTTATCGATCTGAATGCTGAAGTGAGATGTTCTTATATTGAGGCCTGTGAAGGGATATTTTATCTATGTCAATTAATTTCTTTAATTAATAACTGTTATGCAACAGAAACATACACTCAATATGTAACCATGGTTAAGTCGTATAATAGAAATTACTGAAAACCTATAATTGTTTAGGGACAACTTATTTTGATCACAACTTTGAATTCTACATGAAAGGGCAGTAAATCAACAAAAACTAGATTAGCAGAAAAGTAGCTGATATTTATAATAAAAATTTCTTTTTAATTATAAATTTTACATTTTGTTATACTTTCTAAATGTTTACTAGCAGGTGCTGGCTAGGTCTACAGGATTAAATGATGTTAAATAAAAACTAGAATGCAGAATTAAGAACTTTTAAACAACAAAGCAGAAATTGCACTATTCACCAAATAGACTTGAATGAAATAAAATGAAACTATTTTAAGAATTGGCAATCACTTTAATAAGTTTAAATTTATAAAACAAACTTTTAAAGCATTCAGACATTAATATATATTATATAGGTGCATGTACTTGTTATATGAAAAGAAAACTATTTATAATTTCCATGTCTATAAAAGGTGAAATGCCTACATGAAGTTTACAAATAATCCAGAGCCAATAGGTCTGCTAGGGCCATTGATTGAGTAATTAGACATGTTATCTTCCTCATATACTTATAACTAGAGTTCAAGGGTATACTTTGTTGATGTATTTAGATGATTGATGATTGACGACCAAATAAAAGCTGTCTTTTTGAAAATAAATAAATAAATAAAAATATTTACTGTTATCATGGTTATGAAAAAAAACTTTGAAAGTCTTTATTTTAACATGTATGGCTAAATTCTTCCTCATTAGGCAATTAAAAAAAAAAGTAAACATACATCACAATCTATTATTTTCATTTGTTGGAAATTTTGCGATATTTTTGTTTTAATAATGCATTTTTATAATTGAATTATCCACTGAAATTATTGACTTTTTTTATTAAAAACAAAATGATACATTTTAGCATTTATATGTTATTCCTCTTATAACATGTATAAAGAAATTGTGCTCACAAATATTACATGTATAATTTGCTAAGTACTGTTGAGCAACCCAAACATACACTTCATGAATGTATGTACAAAAATGTAACCACACATGGTTAAATCATACTATGATAAAAATTACTGAAAACCTATAAGAGGGTGGTAAAGGGTAATTTTTGTGCAACGTTTTCGATGTTTTTATTTTACGTGTTTTCTTGATTTTGATTTTTCGTGTTTTTTCATGTTGGGGAGGTTGTATGTGCTTCGTTTTTGTCTGTATTTTTGTCCTGTGTTTCGTGTTTTGAGATTTTTATTACCCGTGCTTCATTTTCTGCCTTTTTGAGGCATGTGATTTTGTGTTTTCGATTATCTGAATTCATTTTTTTTATGTTTCGTGTTTGGCAATTTTTGTCTCGCCTGCGACGAATGTCGCAAAAGGCGAGACTTAGGTATGGTGATTCCGGCGACGGCGGCGGCGGCGGCGGCGGCGGCGGCGGCGTCCACAATTGGTTAAAGTTTTTGTTTAAGTCTGTTTTGTGTGAACTAGTTATGTTACACCATTGATATTTGGTATGCAGTTGCATCAGCATCAGTACAGATCAGTTTTAAAAGGATTTCACCTGTATGCTCCTGCAGTCACGGTCTACTGACTTTGAAATTTTACACTGATTTGGCCGAGGTTAACCTTTTTTCTTAAGTCTGTTTAACATGAAGCACTTATGTTACACCATTGATATTTGGTATGCAGTTGCATCAGCATCAGTACAGATCAGTTTTAAAAGGATTTCACCTGTATGCTCCTGCAGTCACGGTCTACTGACTTTGAAATTTTACACTGATTTGGCCAAGGTTAACCTTTTTTCTTAAGTCTGTTTAACATGAAGCAGTTATGGTACATCATTGATATTTGGTATGCAGTTGCATTGGCATCAGTACAGATCAATTTCAAAAGTATTTTATCTGTATGATCCTGCAGTCACGGTCTACTGACTTTTAGATTTTACACTTTTTAACTTTTTACTTATGTCACAAGTGTTTTTTATAAAGCAGTTATGGTTCACCATTTATATTTGGTATGCAGCTGCTTAAGCATTAGTTAAGATCAGTTTAAGGAGGATTTTTACTTCATTTTATACTGTGTCCAGTTGCGACAGGCGAGACATGTCTCTGTGTTAACAGTTTATTTATGTCTGCAAGTTGCTTTTTTATAAAGACCAGAAAACCTGTGATGGAGAGATGTATACTACATGTATTTCTTCAATCAAAAACATTATACTTCCTTGCATCATGAAAAAAATATATACATCTGGTGTTGAAAAAAATGTGTTATTATTTTAATAGAACATTTATATCTAAAGCACAAGATTTAAAACATCTTTCTTTATTTTAGGGCTGAAAGAACAACCAATTGGCTAACAGACATTTGGTTAAACTTGGCATACCTAACAAATCGTAAACCCATAGCTGGTAAATACCTTTTAATAATTATGTATATTAACTTTCTTGTTAGACATAAAAATATGGTATCTTTCATTGGTCAAATGGTGATGAAAATTTTAAAAATCTAATATACCATTTAAAAGAAAATTTTAGAATTTATCTAAATCTGTATTTTAGAAAAGATGTGATTACTTTATAACATAAAATAAATGTTAAAATAAAGCAAGAAAAAAAACAATTTGTTTATAGATGAAAATAGAGTTGGCTTTAAGAAAAGATTCATGTCAAAAAGTATTAATCCTTTTACTGATTTTATTTGAAAAAAAAATTAAAATATTTTATATGACATGTTTGATTTACGTAAGAAAGTTGCTTTCAATAGAGCATCACTAATTTTAATAAAATGCTCCTAACATGTAAGTAATAAGCCTTCTTGTGTTGCTGTATTTAAATTATTTTTTTTCAGTAAATGTAAACTGTTATGCAACAGACAGATTGAGTCCACAATGTACAGAACCCATTGCACGAGGAGCCAACCTTATATACTGGGTTCTAAGGTAATACTAGCTTTAACATGAGTTAAAGTACTTGAGTCAGAATCAGTTATTAAAACTTCAAAATTTAGTTTGTTGGTTTTTGTCTCGCCTGCGAAGCAGAGCGGGACATAGGTGTTACTTTACCGGCGGCGACGGCGACGGCGGCGGCGGCGGCGGCGACGGCGGCGTTAACTTTTTGGAAAAGTTTTATGAGCACCTCCATATCTCAAGAACTATAGGTCCTGGGTTGATGAAACTTGGTATGCATATGCCCCAGTAGTAGCTTAGCACAGTTGCATCCCCATCTTTTGACCTTGACCTTGATTTTCCGGTTGAGTGACTTTGACAATTTTCAATACATATAATAGCAATGGAAAAGTTTTGCGAGCACCTCCATATCTCAAGAACTATAGGTCCTAGGTTGATGAAACTTGGTATGCATATGCCCCAGTAGTAGCTTAGCTCATTTGCATCCCCATCTTTTGACCTTGACCTTGATTTTCCGGTTGAGTGACTTTGACAATTTTCAATACATATAATAGCACTGGAAAAGTTTTGCGAGCACCTCCATATCTCAAGAACTATAGGTCCTAGGTTGATGAAACTTGGTATGCATATGCCCCAGTATTAGCTTAGCACAGTTGCATCCCCATCTTTTGACCTTGACCTTGATTTTTCGGTTGAGTGACTTTGACAATTTTCAATACATATAATAGCAATGGAAAAGTTTTGCGAGCACCTCCATATCTCAAGAACTATAGGTCCTAGGTTGATGAAACTTGGTATACATATGTCCCAGTAGTAGCTTAGCACAGTTGCATCCCCATCTTTTGACCTTGACCTTGATTTTCCGGTTGAGTGACTTTGATTATTTTTATTGCATATATTTGCAATGTTTAAGTTCTATAAACATCTTTTGATCTCAGAAACTGAAAATCCATGTAAATTCAAAATATAGTGGAAGTAAGAAAGAATAATTGTTTCTGATGGTGCCGGCAGGCGAGACATACTTTAGTGTTAACTCTTGTTTAGTAGATGTTAATGTAAACATGAACAATTTGTCGTGCTTTAAAATATTTTTTTCTCAAAAAGATTTTTTAGACCTTTTTTGTGATGATGGTACATTCTTATATTCTTACATCATAAATATTTTTGTAATTCAGATACATACAGTTTTCAAAATTTTTATGATAATTGATCATTTTAGCGTCTATTCCTTGGTGATAGCTTTCAAACCCAAGTAAATCTATGAAAATTGTAAAATGTATAGTATGATATTTACCTAGTGAAGGAATTATATTTGTTAAGATAAAGATCTCTCCTGTACAATTTTCACTCGCAAAGTTCTACTTTTACTTTCAGTTTCCATGAACAGTTACAAACAGAGACATTAAAACCTCAGTACATGCAACAGATGATCCCCATGTGTATGGAGAGTTACAAGTAAGACTTTTATAGATAATAAAGCCAGGTCAAAAACAACCTAACACCTGAAGACTCTTAGGTGTGACTTCAAATCTTGATTTGACCAAAAACAACTTTCTTTGGAAATCATAAAATCTGCCTAAGATCTTAGTTAAAAGTGACTTGAGGGAGTTACCATGCAGGAGTCGAATTGCTATGTGAAATAGCTGCAGATCTGTATCAATTTAAATGACAGTTACCTATCTACATGTACCTTCTTCGGGCCATGGTTGGCTCATAAGGCTTGACAGCATTCTTCGCAACCCACATCTGTCTTTGTCTGCTTCACCAGCTCAGTTCATTTCCATATCTGCCATCCCAGTTGCTAATGTCTGCTCTGACAGTTATTTGCCACTAAACACTTTAGCCAAAAGTTGTTTTGTCGAAAAAAATAAGAATATCTTAAAGAGTACAGTATAAAAGCCAAAGTATTAAATAGAAGGGGGCGGACAGGGGGGATAGGGATACGGGGGTTTTGGGGGCAGGGAGTGGGTGTAGAAGTGGCAGGGAGTGGTGGTAGGTGGCAGACAGGAGGGACAGGGGTACCGGGGTTGAGATGGCAGGGATTGGGGATGGAAGAGACAGGTAGCGAAGGTTGAGGGAGCGGGGGAAGAGGACCCCCCTGTCCACCCCCCAAATAGTGTGCCTCCCCCCAAAAAAAGTACTATCCATATGTTTAGTTTAAGGACCTTTAATTATCATCATTATGAATGCTATGATGGTTTTTGACCTCATATTACTGTTCTACTTTCAGGACTCAGTTCAGTACAGTTAGAGTACCATGTAAAGGGAAGGATAAACTTGAAACATACAGAGATTCTAGTCATATTATTATCACAAGGTTAGTTAAGAACTACTGTGGATTCATTTATTTTCGTGGGTACCAATTTTCGTGGTTTGATGAAAAAGTACGGTATAAGTTCATGGATTCTTAAATTTGTTGATCTGAAGTCTGTAGCATACAGATCAATGTTAAATTACCTTTTCGTGGGGTATCAAATTTGGCCGGTCAAGGCCACCCAATTGATACCCCATGAATAATAATGAAACCATAGTATATCCCATTGAAGTTTTTGGTACATATATTCTGAAGTTGGAGAGTATTTTAAAGAGTCATGACAATAGCTACATGTACACTGACTTGAGAAAACTATTATATCTCTTCATTTTATTTATGCATGGTCTATTTATAGCTATCTTTAACGTGTTTACGTTCTTGCTCCATTGCATTCCACAGAAACCGCAGAATGCAAGATTATTCGAATTTTATAATATATATGAATGTTTAGTATATAATCAAACAATGTTACTGTAATTTCAACCCTGAAAATCATCTTACACCATAGATGTCCCAAATGTTGTGAGTTCGATCCTCACTGAGGGCACTCAAAAAATCAAAATCTGTTTGTCAGATGATTTTCTGGGTTGAAATTACAGTAACATTGTTTGATTATATACTAGACATTCATATATATTGTAAAATTCGAATAATCTTGCATTCTGCGGTTTCTGTGGAATCCAATGGAGCAAGAAGGTAAACACGTTAGAGATAGCTATAAATAGACCATGCATAAATATCACAAGGCTATGGAATTTATCAAAATTCTGATAAATCCGTGTATGCTTTCAAATTAATAGCTCTGTAATTAAAAACCTTGCGACGCTTCATACATCGTGTTAGCAGAATAAGTTGTAATTGTACTTCGCAGGGAAAAGTAACACTACCCAAACGAAAGCTCTTCTTTTGAGGAGCCTAGGATGGTGTAGTGGTTACAACCTCTGTTCTGTTAGCTAGGCGCTTACGCTGTAGATGTCCCAAATGTTGTGAGTTCGATCCTCGCTGAGGGCACTCAAAAAATCAAAATCTGTTTGTCAGATGATTTTCAGGGTTGAAATTACAGTAACATTGTTTGATTATATACTAGACATTCATTCTTCATTTTATTTACATACACTTTGAACCCATATAAACTGGACACCTGTCTATATTGAAAAAGCTTTTCAAACCACAATATTCATTTTACACATGTCTCACTGTAGCAGCTCACCATTTTATAAAACCAAATATTTCTTACAGCAATAATATTAACTAAAACTGTTAGCATAGAGTGGTATTTCTAAAGTAAAATTTTAACATGCACTTGTTATATAGTAAACAAACCTAAATCTTACATATACATTTACAGGCGAGGAATTTATTACAAACTAGATGTGAAAGCTCCAGATAATGATGGCAAAGACAGGTTATTGACAGTTTCTGAGATACACAAAATTTTACAGAAAATATTTGCTGACACAGAAGGTATGGTCATTTCGATGTTTTAGGAAAGAGTAACATGGAACAGGATAATTATCATATTAGTTGTGAAAATGTACAGTCTGAGATTATTTCTCATAAACAATTTAAAGTTACAAGATTTAAGGCATTAAAATATGAAGTCATTTGTCTTAAAAGTGAACACTGAATAAACCAAAATCATGTCTAAACCAAATTGTTAAACAACAAATATTTCCTCAGAAATTGTTGCTGTTGGACTGATTTCATTGAAACTTTTCATGACAGAAGTACATCACATGTTAATTTGCATAAAGAAATTTATTACTTTGCTTCTGGTTTTCATTCAGCGGAGATAATTTGAACATATGTTGCTTGCTTTCGGTTATCAAACCTAGGGTGCCCTAGGGACGAAAAAAACATAAACTTAGGATAGAACAGGGTTGGAGAAAGCATTCTGAAAGTATGATTTCTAATGAAAACCCCATTCTGTTTTATTTTTACACCTATGACAAAAATCTACCTAGGGAGCCCTGGGTTGTGAAACCGAACACGCCCGTTATTTTCCAATATAGAGTTCAGTATAGTGCAGGGGTATCTTATTGTTAGCTCACCACTTGCAGCATTCTTAGTTTACTCACCTTTCTAACATTATCCTTGAATTATTCTATTTTATATTTAGAATCAGAAGAAAGCCATGGAGTTGCAGTTTTTACAACACAAGATAGAGATACATGGGCAGAGGTAAACAGCACAGCTTAATTTTATGTATTCATATTTTTTATTTAACCAAAACAATATCATCCAAATTATCATATGTCAAGTCCTCTATATTTAGTTGTTTAAGTGGGGGTCTTAAAGTTGAAGTGTTTAAGTCTTGACTAGATGATGTTTAGGATATGTTTTTTTCATTTTATGATTTTTTTCAAATTCATTACAACCAGCTGAACAAGCAAGAAGCTAGGGTCATTTTAAATTTCTCTTTGCTCCTTATTTAGAGAACAAAGTAACTAATATGTGTAATAATGTATTCTATTTTCAGAATCGAGGAAAGCTTCAAGTTAATCCTGTAAACAAGGAGTCATTACATCTTGTTGAGTCTGCTATAACTGTCTTCTCCTTTGATGATGAAAAACCATCTGTAAGTACTCAAATTATCAATATATCTCTTATTTCCATACTGAAAAGACACATTTTCGATAAGCAAAAGTTGTGTATGTCAAGATATCTTTAAATTTGTGAAACTTATACTACATGAACGTTAATTTTCATGTCTAAAGACAATAATACAATGCAAAAGTATCTTTCCCTTTTACATATTTTATCACCAGAACATTATTTCATGAAAGTGAAAAGATATGTTTAATTTTAGATGTACAATTGTACATATTTTTATTTGCAGTCAATAGAAGAAAATGGCATGTTTGTTTTGTGTGGAAATGGAATTAACAGGTAAATTTTATTGTATAAGGAACACTATTATAGGATTTGGCATTGTGAAGATTTCATGCAAGGTTCAGAAACTATTGAGAATAAAAACTCTTCACATACAAAAAAAAAAACAAAAAAAAACACCACAATGATGTAAAAATTATATTATAATAATAATAATAATTTGAGGTTCTTACATACCGCTTTTCACAACAGTTTAGTCATCTCAAAGCGGTTCACAAATTATTATCTGTGGTTATTGGGCCATGCGAACTATAATCATTCTCAGCTCCTAGTGGAGTATACAGCTGAAGCTGCTGTTCAGGCGCAAACAGCAATCATTCAACATTTCCATCACTACCCAACCACGTACTCAATTACAGCTGAGTCTACTGGAACAATTGAAGTACCGGTAAGGATGCAACACATTAGTGCTGGCGACTAGATTCGAACTCCTGATCCTTCGGTCGCCAGTCCAACACCTAAACCATTGCACCACCGTGTCTGGTTTTGGTTCTTGGTTCTTGTCTGCCTAAAATCAAGGAAGTAAATCATCATTTAACTTGATGCACATAAACATCAGGTTATGAATAAACACAAAAAAATCATAAAACTTTTCCTACTCATGAACTTTATGTTCAGTTATTTTATTTTTAAAAATGGGATATTTAGCCAAGCTGGATATCATGTATTTTAAAATTCTTCTGTCTATATAAAGTAATGAGTCTGCTAAATATGCCTTTTCTTCTATTTTACAGATGGAATGATAAGTCTCTTACATTTGCTATATTTGCCAATGGTGTAGTGGGAGTCAATGCTGAACACACAGCTGGGGATGCTACTGTAAGTTGGAACTTTTCATAGTCCACCTTAAAATATAATTTTCCCTATTGAGTATTATAAAAGACAAATTCTTGTTCAAAAACCCCTGATGTATGAATTACAGCAAAATTCATCATGAATGTCATTTTCAATTCTAGTCTGGAAATGACCATCAAAGAAATTATTTTTCTAATCAGAAGGATATTCAAAAATTGTGAAAGATTTTATGGTTCTGTACACTTAATGTTGAAACTTCACATTTAATGTATGGCTTTTGCTTTTCAGTTGCCTGGAAGAATGTGGGAATATTACCTTCAAAATGAAAAATATACAGAAGATGGAAAGATTTTACCAGAACACTCCAGAAAGAAATGTTTACCTGTACCTCAAAAGTAAGATTTATCATAGAGATTCCTTATTCCAAAAAGTCTTCATTTCTCAGTGGCAATTAAAAACTTCACAATTGAAAACAGTCTGACAGCTGCCTTCAATGGGACCAGCTGTTGAATATTGTCTATAGTCTTGCAATATGCCACAAACAAAAATACAAATCGTATGTTGCTCTTGGTTTAACACAACATATATAAAAAAAAATTAAAGTCTACATTGGTAAAGACCAAGCAGCCTTTAACATGTCAAATTTCTCTGAGTGCAACAATTTGATTTGATCATGTTTAATGCTATTTTCAGGTTGAAATGGGACCTTAAATATTTGGAATCTGAACTGGATATTGCTACAAGTCATTTCCAGAAATTGGTAAGAACTTTTTCCTGTATTAGTTTTTAAAGTTTAAAAAAATAATAGATTTTTATACCCCCTCTTTGAAGAAGAGGGAGTATACTGATTTACCTCTGTTGGTCTGCAGTATAACTTTGTAACATTTTTCTCAGCAACTACTAAACACAGTGACTTGAAAAATGAAAATGACCTCAGCATGAGGTCCTTTATCATGAATACCGAAATTAGGTCTGTTGGATATCTACTTCCTGTTTACTGACTTTGCAGGGTATACTGAGTGAGCAGTGGCTCACAGATTCCTTGTTTGACTTTGATTGAGGTCTGTTTATTGATTTTGAATAATTTCATTCAAAATTTAAGTATGTTTTATCTGCTTTATCCAGGCTTAAAAAAAAACAAATATCTATAAAATTGCTATTTGTTATTGTTGATGTTTTAATAATTGAAAGAGAGAAGTCTCAGTTAAAATTCACATGTATACTTCCAGAGTAAGAGTTTTGAGCTCATTGTAACAACACCTGAATATGGCAAAGGATTTATAAAGAAGAAAAGAATGAGCCCTGATGGATATATACAGGTAAAAAGGAAAATATCTCAAGTCCTATGTTCATGAAACTTTGTTTATTGCTACTGCAGAAATGATTAAGAACAAATTCACATTTCCATTTGACCATGGCAAAATTTTGAATAGTCCTTGTATCACTGATAACAAGGAGTTGACTTCTCTAGTTTTACAAGCAAAAGAGTACCAATGAGGCATTCAAATATTGAAAGTCCAAAAAACATTACACATAAAACACACAAAAAAGAGCACAATATAGCAAAAAAATACACACAGAACAAGTCTGCAATTATCAACATGTAAACAAGGCATACATGTGATTCTCCCACCAGGAGACAGAATCTCCTGACTTTTTGTGGAATCTCACGCTTAAAAAAAAAATTATACTTTATAAACATTTTGATTGTCCAGTCATAAAACATTTCTTGTGATTTAGGGGTTTGTGAACTAGTCAGACGTTAATTTCACAGGTAAAGCAGTTAATTGAAGGTTTGTTGTTATATTTGACCAGATGATTGTAAAATAGCTGGAGAATATTCAGTGAAGCCATATGTATTTGGCACATGCTAGTGTCCCAAATTAACATTGTAATTCGGTTTTAAAGAGCATTGAAGATCTCCCATTTTTTTTTCCAATCTCCAGCTAAAAAAAAATCTAAATTTCCGGCTTTGTCATGTTAGATCAGTCACATGTAGGACAGGGTAAAAGAGTACAGCCTAATGGGTGCGATAAGAAATACACCTTTTGTTGTATAGATTTTTATAGATGCATGAACAACCATTTAAACATGTAATAATGAAATTATTTTTTGTCTTATCAATAGATGGCTCTACAGTTGGCCTACTACAAGTTGTATCAGAAGATTCCTAAGACATATGAATCAGCATCCACAAGGTAAACTCTGAAAATAGAATTAATTTTGGGGTACCAATTTATGTGGATTCTTATGAAGCTCTGCCAGGTCACAATCAGCCAGCGGTCTGAAGGCTTTTCAGGGGCCACTTGTATAAAAATAACCTACTTTTAAAATTCATTGAAAAAGTTAATCAAGTCAGTAAAAATAGCTAACTTGTCCAAGCCTATAAAGGAATCATTCAAATTTGTTTCATCCATAAAAACCAAAAATATTGGTACACAAAGTACAATGATAGTTTTAATGGAATATTTTGTGCCATTACTCATGAAACAGCCTTCTTTTTTGGGCACAATATATTTTCATCAGTTCTGATACTGTTTCAGTTGTATGCAATTCTTTGATGTTCTTTAGAAAAACCTTTCATTTCCATTTGTGTTCGTAAAAACATTATTTTCAAGACATACTTTATACTTTACAGGATTTATAGCGAGGGAAGAACAGAAACCATCCGTCCCGTCTCTGAATACTCTGCTCAGTTTGTCAAGAGCATGTTCAGTGAGTCGGCTACCCGAGAACAAAGGACCATGCTGTTAAGAAAGGCTGTGCAATACCAGACACAAATAAAGATAGATGCCTGTCTGGGGCTAGGATGGGACAGACATTTACTGGGATTGTATTATGCTTGTCAGGAACTACAGCGTAAACCTCCAGCACTGTTCATGGACAAGGTAAAAAAAATATTTTTATGCCCTATCTTCGAAAGTAGGGGGCATATAGTGTTTGGGTCTGTTCATCAGTTTGTCTGTTCGTCCCAAATGTTGCTAAATAAGGCATTATGTCTTTTGGACATTGCTCTTCTTTTTTCAATAAAAAAGGTCAGTTGTTTAAGCATACAATATATAGAAATGTTGTTTGCCTGAACACCATTATTGCCACATGCTTTTAAGATAGAACTGAAGACCTTTTCTATAGCTAAGGGACATTCTAATGGTGAATTCTAGAAGAAGAAAAAAATCTGATAGCTAGGGGAATTATGGGTAAAATAATCCAAGACAAAACCAGGACACACTAGAAGCAACACAAGCCAGCAAATAAATACACAATTGAAACAAGGAAAACAAAGCTCACCACAAAATACACAAATACCATCATTACAAGTGTGAACTCGTGTGCTCAGTTTTCTGCTTGTGACAACACACCATTAGCATTGCCAGTTGGTTGTAAAAGTTTTGGAATTAGGTCATACTAGTACACTTTTGTACCTGAAAGACATATTACCATTTTCACATTTAGACATAAGGGTCTTTTATTTATTTTTCAGAACTTCTTTGCCCCTGATATATTGAGTACCTCACAGACTCCCACTAATTACACAGATAAGTGGACCATGGAAACATCATGTATGGGTGGCGGCTTCTTTGCAACGGCCTATGAGGGGTATGGTGTCTCGTACATGATCTATGGAGAGGATCTCAGTAAGTACAGTGTAGGGATGGAAATGGAAAATTTGAAGATTTATTGCTTCTATTTAGGTGCATAGGAACTAGTAATTGAAGTGCAATTTATTTCATTAGGTGTTGTCTTTTAGGGAATGGGGAGATTCATGCCCTAATAAGGACATTTGGGAAGTTAAAAAATTTTGCAGTAAGATTTTAATTGTTTTAAAAATCACATTGGCATTTTACGGTTTATTTTAACAGATCCCAATGACAAGGCCTACCCAGAAATTGTAGTTTTGGGTAGAAGCCAATAAAATGGACACCTATGGTGTGCAGAGCATCATTTAAGAATTTAAATTCTTTGGGCAAATCATGTCAACAAATAAATATTTTGCAAACCAATGGAGTATTGCTATCATCTATTTGCTATTATTAAAGTAAAACTTGATCTTTTATTTCCAGTAAAAATCCATGTTTCTGCTAACAGAAATTGTCCCAGCATCTCAGCACCCAAGATGGCTAATGCAATCAATGAAGCCATGGTAGAAATGAGAGATTTACTCAGCTCCTAACGTGTTGTATTTACTTTGTTGTCGAGGACCATTCAAAGTGGATTGATTGTCATCTGTGTTTAAGATTTTTATATTTCTGTTCTATTTTACAAAGGTATTGGAGATCCCTTTTAAAAAGAAGTGTTATATTTTTATACAGATTATTCTTTATTTCTTTTGTTGTGTTTTTTTTCTTTTTTTGTTAAGATGTATCTTTGGTTGTTCTTACTTAGGTCAGAAGATTTTTTTTCTTAAAACCATGTACTACTTATAAAACAATTTCTTTTAAAATTTAGCTTTTTAAAGAACCACTGTTAATAACTTGAAATCTACATACTTTATTCATCTGTTACAGATAATAATAAAAGAAAAGCAAAGCATTGATTTATTTTTTAGAATCAAATTCATCATTTATAAAGTTTTATGTTGATTGTTTTGAGATTTTAGTGCTATAATGGTGATTTTCACATACAAATATTCATTTCATTTTAATGATTGTTTTAAATTCAAAGTAGAGTTTAGATTTTTACAATATAAAACCTCACTCGATTATTTTGGTACTATCATTTTACATGCATAATGTATTTTTTTTTAAATTTTATTTTAAAGAATCATTAGCAATTGTTGACTCTTTGCTTAAATAAATTATAAGTTTTTATCACATGTAATAAGATGCTTAGTTTTACTATGGTTATGGAATTTTTTATGAACTAGATCATATATTATTTATTTTATATTCATTTTATCATATGTATTTTTTTCATCTCTCCTGGAAAAGTTGTGGAAGGTTTAAAATTTTTTTTTATAAAACCAAGAAACCTTTTAAATTAGATGAAATGTTTGTTTTTTTATCATTTCAGTTAGATATTATTCTTTAAAAATGGCAGAAATTGTACATGTAATAAAACTTGTTAATCTTTTATGAAAGTGACAATGGGATGGCATCATCAAAACAACAATGGAGATATTAGTTTAAGGTTGGATAGATTTATTCTTTACTTTGTTCAGAATTGGATTCTTAGGACATCCTGACTTTGCTTTTGATTTCCCAGAGCAAAAATATTTACAACTTTTGTAATCCCTGTTAATACATGCTAGTAATGTGTATTTGAACTTAAATAGGTTCTCAGAAAATAGTTTAAACAGTTCTTCAATAGAATCAACTGATTTTTCACTATTGTAACAAATAAGAATTTAGGTTGGTAAGCCTAAATCTTATAGTCTCTAAAAACTTTATTTTATGAAATGCTTGAACCTTATCCTATCATATTTCTCTATTGTGTTCCTTATTATTTCAGGTATGGGGGTCTTTTTCCCCTTCATCAACTTGCCAAACATCTTTATTTTTATCCTATTTGGTTGTATGTTAAAAATTTTTAACAAACAATACATTTAAATAAATTCATTCTTTTATATCTTTGTTCTAAATATAGGATGATATTTTTTTATATGCTTATGTTTTATGTGATACATGTATTGTTAAATTTGCTTTGTTTGAAGCTTAAATATTGTAATACTATATCTGATTATGTTCAATTCAAACTTTTTAATTCTAATTCTTTGGTCTGGATTTGTGTTGTCTTTTATGGAATGTCTAATATAACTTTGCGAAATTTATTTTTTTATTCAACATAAGAAATTTTTTCATAATGGTAAAGCTGGGTCTTACGTGTCTGAGAGAAATCTTGTGTAGGTTGTCATAGGTTGAACTTTTACGATGTGACTAGGGTTAGACTTCTTTAAAGATAAGCTTCTTGCACCATAAGTTTTTGGCTTATCAATAGTTTTTTTTCAGATACATTATAATTACATCCTTTTAAGAAAAGTAATTTTTCTTTTTTTTAAGAATTTAATTAAATTGTGCAAAAGAAACTTATGTTTTTATCATAATTTACATGTGCCATTTACCTTTGTGATATTTACTTTTTTCCTTTCTAACTTGTTAAGTGTCTTTGAAAAATATATATTTCTCAAAAATTGTTCTTCAAATCACCATGCAATATGTTAATTTTTGTATTATATTTACATCAGATTAAGATTTTTATATATTTTTCAACATGTTAAAGGGTGTAGGTGTTAAGAAATTGAAATTAACATTTTTTTTTCACATTTAACTTTTTCTGTTGGTGATATTTATATTTTTCTAGGTTAAGCTAGATGATGTATGAAGTCTGATTGAACATTTGTTTGTTTTATGAATATTACACATGAACATGGTCATTGCATGAAAATTTTTTAATTTATCTGGAGTGGAACTATTTTTTCTACAAGCTTACAAGTGGAAAAAAAAATTCCTCTCAACATGATGTTTCATATTATTTATCCAATAACCCATTATTGTATAGCAAAACTCTTTATTGTATTGATATTGTCATTTGGTTATTGATTTTGAAATTTTGCATTGTATTTTCAATGGTGTAGTATGGAAATTTCTTGCACTCTTACTTTTGGGGATTTTTCTGCAAAGAAGTATTATTTTTCAATAAAAAAAACAATAATAATTTTGGCACAACAGAAACATGTATGTAAGTTTTGAAAGTTGTATAGACTGCATACATACAGTTTTTGCCACAAATAAAAACACATTTTGTTTTATTGTCACACTCCTTTTGTTGTATCGTTTGTTAGAGTTAGAAAGAGTAATGGTAATTAGATAGAAATATTCAACATTTTGGTTACGGTGTAGCTCTCACAAATGGACACTTTTTGTTATTTCAAGTAATAAAGAGAAAACCAATTGGTGTTGTGAGATGTACTCTGAGTCCATGTCAATACTATTGCCAAATAAACATGTCTTAAATAGAATTTTATGATAGGGACCACGTAAGAATGTCAAAACATAGGTCAATGTGTTTGTGTAGTTCAGAATCAAGTGATCAGGGTATGAAACTTGTAGATTGTCATTGAAAAGGTTAAAATGAAGGACCACATCCACACTTAGAAGTAGTGTATAGACACATTTGATCATGACTATTGATTTATTACATTTATTTCTATTTAGATGTTTATTGTTAAATGTGAAGATATATTTAAAGCTTGAGATTTATTTCTTTGTTTTGTACTCATGTTTCTATGTAGTTAATGTATCATTGTAGTTTAAAAGCTTCTCGGTGACTATATTACACATTTAAATCAATGCAACAATTTATGGAATAAACTGTGCTTCAGAAAGTAAAAATTGTTTGTCATTGTTTCCTCCCCCTAGCACATGTTGTCAGCCCAAACTCTAGAAAATCAACTTATCTGCAGCCACTTTACCAAAGGCATTCATACTTGGTATGGTTGTTCTTTAAGGTGTTTTTATCTCACCTGCGACTTTAGTCGCTGAAGGCGAGACATAGGTATAACTTTCCAGCGGCAGCGTCAGCGTTAACTTTTTTGTAATACTTTTGTGGAAAATGAATTACAAGAAAAGTATTATAGCTAGGCATCTGATATTTGGTATACAGACAGTTGGTGTTTTGGTCTACCCAACTGGCTCTATGCTGTTTGACCCTGACCCCCAATTTCATGGTTCAGCGACTTAGATGTGAACTTAGATGGGTTTTTTCAGACCAAAATAGCCCTTTGTAAGACTTTTATGGAAAATGAATTAAGTAAAAAGTATAATGGCTTAGTAGACATCTGATATCTTGTATACAGACAGTTCAGGCTAAGGTCTATGCAACTGGCCCCATGCTGTTTGACCCTGGCCCCATTTTCATGGTTCAGCGACTATGTGAACTTAGATGATATTTGGGGCCAAAAAACTTCTTTGTAAGACTTTTGTGGAAAATGAATTTAGTGAAAAGTATAATTGCTAGGCATCTGATATCTGGTATACAGACAGTTAGGGTTATGGTCTACACAACTGGCCCCCATGCCATTTGACCCTGACCCCATTTTTAGCTCACCTGGCCAAAGGCCATGTGAGCTATTGCCATCACTTGGCGTACGTCGTCGTCGTCCGTCGTCGTTAACTTTTCTTCAAACTTCTTCTCCTCTGAAACGGCTGAACAGATTTAAACCAAATTTGGTCTGATGGTACCTTAGGGTATCCCCCACAGAACTGATGTGGGGATTTTTGATTCGTCGAAAAACATGGCCACCGTTGCTAAAATTATACCAGGGGGGTCAGACTACTGTTTTTGGCTTGTAAATCAAAAAGTATAAGAGATAGATGAAATCTGATGCCACCCTACTGCTTCAGCATTAAAAGCTCTACAAAAGTCTCCATTTGGTCCAAGTTGTCAGATGACCACTTATAGGAGTTACAGCCCCTTAAAGGTGAAAAATAGCGTTTTTTCATGTTTTTGTCCTTTAGTATGAAAACTATTGCAGATAGAGAAAAGCTGTTGCTTGCTTAAATGTTCAGCTCATTTAGCTCTACAAAAATCTCCATAGGGTCGAAGTTGTCAGATGACCCCTTTTAGGGGTTACGGCCCCTGAAATAATGTTTTTTCATGTTTTCGGCCTATGGAATGAAAACTATGGCAGATAGAGAGAAGCTGTTGCTTGCTTAAATGATCGGCTAATTTAGCTGTACAAAAGTCTCCATAGGGTCATAGTTGTCAGATGACCCCTTATAGGGGTTATGGCCCCTGAAATAATGTTTTTTCATGTTTATGGTCTATAGAATGAAAACTATTGCAGATAGAGAGAAGCTGTTGCTTGCTTAAATGTTCAGCTAATTTAGCTGTACAAAAGTCTCCATAGGGTCGAAGTTGTCAGATGACCCCTTACAGGAGTTATGGCCCCTAAAATGATGTTTTTTCATGTTTTTGCCCTATAGTATGAAAACTATAGCTGATAGAGAAAAGCTGTTGCTTGATTAAATGTTCAGCTCATTTAGCTCTACAAAATTCTCCATAGGGTCGAAGTTGTCAGATGAACCCTTATAGGGGTTACGGCCCCTGAAATAATGTTTTTTCATGTTTTTGGTCTATAGAATGAAAACTATTGCAGATAGAGAGAAGCTGTTGCTTGCTTAAATGTTCAGCTATTTTAGCTGTACAAAAGTCTCCATAGGGTCGAAGTTGTCAGATGACTCCTTATAGGGGTTTTGGCCCCTAACCAGGTGAGCGATTTAGGCTCCTGGGAGCCTCTTGTTATGGTTCAGTGACTCTGTGGACTTAAATGATTTTTGGGGCCAAAAAACTTCTTTGTAAGACTATTGTGGAAATGAATTATGTGAAAAGTATGGTATTATAGCTAGGCATCTGATATTAGGTATACAGACCCTTGGGATAATGGTATGCACAACTGATGTCACCATGTAATGTGACCATGACCCCATTCTCATGGTTGAATGCGTTTGTGAATGTCGGTCTTTTTTCATTGTTTCTCAATAACTATAGTATCTAGAACACTTCAGACATTCCATTGAATCTTTTTGATGGTTAAATAGATTTCTTTCACCTGTCACATGACCTTGACCTTAACTTTTCTGAAGGCCCAGCTAGACTTTCAATGAGTTATTTGATGGTGCTGACAGGCAAGACATACTTCAGTGTCAACTCTTGTTATAAAATTGCTGTCGAGATTTTTATGGCCCGACCATTGGCATATATGTGGATCAGTTATAAAGTTTAACCCTTGTCTGTCCTTCCATACGTTGGTCTGTAACTTTTGTTAAGTTCTCAAAAGTCCATAACTTGGATACTAGATGTTTGGGGTCAATGATATTTCAACACTTGATATGTCTTGGGTTGCGCTACATTGCCCAATACAAAGTAGGTCAATGTGAGTTTTATTTCATGCATGAATGACTTTGGTTAAGTTCTTGATTAAGGTCCATGACTCAGATGCTAGATGTTGGGGGTCAATGATATTTTTCACTCGATGTCTCTGGTGTATGGCTACATCACCCACTAGAAAGTAGATCACTGTTACCTATATCTTATGCACGAACGACTTTGATTAATTTCTTAGATTAGGTCCACAAATCCGGTGCTAGATGTTTGGGGTCAATGATATTTCACTAGATGTGTCTTTGATAGCACTTCATTGCCCACTAGAAAATAGGTTACTGTGACCTATAGTTTACGCACAAACGTCTGTAAGTTCTTTGTTAAGGTCCATAACTTGGGTGCTAGATGTTGGGGGGTCAATGATATTTCACCACTAGATGTGTCATCATTCACTAGAAAGTAGGTCACTGTGACCTATATTTTATGCATGAAAGGCTGATTAGTTTCTTGGTTTAGGTCCATATCCCCGGTAATACATGTTGCGGGTCAATTATATTTTTAGAAGGGAAGAGCCCATCTGTGGCTCCACACATTTTCTAGTCAGAATAAATTTGCAATTTAAAACTGCTGTTGAGTATTTCAGGATAAATTTGCAGACAGAGGAATTTGTTTTTCTGCTAATTTATATAGCCATTTAAGTACTACAAAGTTGTCAGGAAAATTTTATGTGTAAGGAGTTTGCCTGGCCATGTGAGCTAATGCCATCACTGTGTTCATTATACATAAACAATTGTAACCTTAAAATCTTCTCTGAAACCACTAGACTTATCAGTTCTCAAGAAAGTGATTATTAGCAAAAACATTCCTCATTTTTAAATTAATGAAATAAAAACAACCATTACAGCTGTTACTAGAATAAAATTAAGAAGCAAAGGTGTACCAAAGGGATAATCAACATCATAAAACCGTAAAGACAAAGACAAAACCGGTAGACAAAAAATCATCATAACGAAACAAACCACACAACAACATTAAACACACACATAACATAACCGCATGCAGCAACGTGAACACTATAACAGCTTGGAAAATCTGAAGTTTTATCAAAGTTTCTAATGAGGCGAGGTTGTCAGATGACCTCTTTAAGAGCTTATTGTGAGAAAAGTCATGGTTCTCTCATAATATTGCTTTCTTTAAGAGTGAGCTAAATTAAGCTTAACTATGTCTTACAAAGGAAAAAAATGTCGTAAGGCGACATTCTCGGGGCTTAAAGGCCAATACAGTATTTTCCCATATTTGCCATTTAGATGAACATTTATTTTAGAAAGAAAAGCGATTGTTCGCTTTATTAGCTTACCTGA